>OV702279.1:254751425-264751425 GCA_916181665.1 Avena sativa | reverse complement strand
CGCACGCGCTGAGCCGCTGACAGGCAGACCCCACCTACACTCCGCGCACCTCGCTGACAAGCAGGCCTTCTCCACGTCAGCGTCGTCTCCACCCGCACGACCCGTTCATCCCCAAATCAACGCGGGCGTTTCTGTGTTTAATTCGCGGCGTCAATTCGATTTATTGGCCGAGTAATTCTCGCTCGTGACCAGGCTATAAGAACCCCCTCTGTCCCCTCTCTCTTCTCCCTCAAACCCCGAACCCAGAGCGCCACCAGGCTGCGAGCATTACCCTCTGTAACCCCGCCATCTCCGACGACTGCGCCGGCAAATCCCGGTGAGTTCTGAGCTTCCCTCTGCCTCTCGTTCTTGCAAACTAGTTCAGTGAGCCTCTGCGCTTATTTTGACACATTTAGTTTACCCTCGCATGAACCGTAGCTCCGGCAGCATCGTCGACTGGCCGCCACCGTCTTCTGTACGAACTCCGGCGAGCTCTAGTGGTAAGCCCCGACCACCCCGCGTCTTCTAGTTCAGGCACACGACTCTGCCTTGACTCTGTGAATCTAACCGTGTCCTCGTCTTGCCTTGGGGTGGTTCACAGCGACGTCCACGACGACCACCCGACACACCGACGCCGTCCTCCACTCCGGCGAGCAATCGCAATCGTGCCCGAGCGCCCCTTGATCAACCGCGAGTACGACGAGCTTCGCCGTGACCCCCTGAGCCCGGTGAGCTACTCCTCGTTCTCACTTACCCCCTGTAGTGCCGCCTCCGTCGTCGACCGACAGTTCCGCCGCCGGTAGCCACCGCTCCGCCGCCAGTTCTTGGCCAGGACAATAGCAGCCGTTAGATCTGTATCGTAGCGCTAGGATAGATCCACTTAACCCCGAAGCGGTACGCGATCTGAGCCGCCAGATTTCATTTAGATCCTACGGCTGTGGAGCTCGATCCAGTGCGAAATGGTATGGGCGAATAAAAACATGACGCGTGGCTAGGTTAGATCTGAAAATAGATTTAAAATCAGAAATTTGATCCAAATTCAAATGCTTATAACTTTTGAATGCCACGTTAGATTTTTGCAAACTTTATACCGTTGGATTCAATGAAACAAGGCCTTTCAGAATATCCAATTTATTTAGCATATAGTAACAGTTAAAATGATTTTATTTGTAGAACATGTTTTAAGGCCATTTTAAGTAGAAATTTATTTTGGTAAATTATATGGGTGCCAAATAAGTTTAGTTGGCAAATTTGTGTTATGTTAAGTTTCTGTAGTCATGAGCATACTTGGTAGAATTTTCAAAAATCACCACTTAGTAGATTCTTGCATGCATGCATTCATATTATTTTTGGTTGTATATAATTGTGTGTAATTGTATGCTATTATTTCTTGTGTAGATTTTGCTAGTGATTGTGATTGTGAAGAGTGCTACTCTCCCCACTACCAAGGCAAGTGATATTTTCATGAATATTCCTATCCTATGTTTTGTACTAGCATTAGATATTTTGCTAAAGTATTGCATGATATTTTGCCTAGTGTTAGGATGGGAAATCCTAATTAGAGTGGAATAGTAGAATTGCTAGGGAATTCTCCTAAGTTAAGTTATCATAATCTGCTTAGTCTAGCTACTTAGCAAACAAGGGTGGTGAACATCTATATGGTTTATGATAAAAATATTCTAAGTCAAGAGACTTATGTTTTCTTAATAAAACAACTAAGTCAAATGAACCTCCTGGGTGGAATGGAATGATTGGGTTATGTTGAGTGTTTACACAAGGCCATGGACTTGGGTTGTGTATCTCACTTGTGGTATGCCACCCAGGCACAAAGGGATTTGGAGGCCAAGTGTTGAGAAAGCTTACAGTGCAACCACTTGGCAATATGGGTTCTGCCATGATCATATAGGTTGCCTAAACTTAGTCATTTGGACAGTTGGTGGTAGTTGGATGATAGGTTGGAACGCGTCTATTTGACTAAGGAAAAGCTTCTGAAAGGTCC
The DNA here is from genome assembly GCA_916181665.1 of Avena sativa. Classification (NCBI taxonomy): domain Eukaryota; kingdom Viridiplantae; phylum Streptophyta; class Magnoliopsida; order Poales; family Poaceae; genus Avena; species Avena sativa. The sequence continues at coordinate 264,749,447 of OV702279.1, read as the reverse complement.
TGTCTTGGGAAACCAAGTCTGGTGGGGAAAGTGCACAACCTCTGCAGATGGAAAACCTAAGTACTTAGCCTAGTCCAAGGAAATGGACACTTTTGAGCATCAAGACATGGAAGCTACAAGAATCTCATCACTCCAACTTCTAAGTAAAAATTTGTGGGTGAACAAGGGTGGATGACCTCAATGTCTATTGGTGGCTCCTTGGGAATGTTTTTGACAAAGAAGAACTTAGTGTTTTCAACTAATAGGAAAAACCTATTTTCAAGCAAAGCAAGACAAGCTACACTTAGCCAAAATGCATATAGTAATATAGTCCACTTAAAATATACTAAAGTATCACTTGCCAATACTATCCCAAAGTATTGACCCTCTGTGGCTGTAACTTGTGATGTTGCAGGTTACTCCGATGATGAATAGGAGTCATGAGTCTACACTCAACATGCTTGCCTGTGGCACATGAAGATGAAGACTTATGTTTATTTACTTATTCCATAAACTCTTGTATTAGGCCTTTGGCCCTGAGTTGTAAAAGACTATGTTTTATCTCTGGAATGAATGTAATAAACGACCTTTGTATCTGTGTACTTCATCTTAAACTATGGATGCTAGCATTGATCCAGGGACTAGCATTGCAATCACAGGGATCCTTGTAACACCCTCGAAATCGGACCTATGCAAGTTTTAGCAAAATTTGCCAAACCCGCATAGAAACGATTCAAAGGTGCCCACCAGGCACTTTCGTGCGGGTGGAAAACGAAGTAATAACATTACACAACAGTCCTCGATGGGACCCACAGAACAGATATATAGAACAGCGACTCAAAGAGTCAAGAATACAGATGTAATATACAAAGATCCAAATCACCTTGAAACGATATAGCGTCCAGCTACGGACAAGATGCAAATGGGGCTAAGAGCCCTGAAGAATAACCAATGGCGTCCATAACCCTGCCCAGGCCAAGCCGGAAGGGTAACCCTGCTAACGACGTCGATCTCAAACCTGCTTAAACAAAAGGGGTGCCGACAAAGGCAAAGGAAAAGAAAAGGAGCGTCAGTACTGAGGCCAGTACACGGCGAGGCTAGAATTCGGCGGTCCTCGCCTACATAGGTATGGTGGACTGAAGCGGCAGCGGCAGCAAGCACTAAACAACCTATAGAGACTCGATACTCTGGCGTCAAATAGAGAGGGGTAAGAAGGACCTATTCGGAACCAACCTGATTCTATCATCAAACAAACCCATCCTGGTGTTTCCCCCTCGAGACCAAACGAGGAAGTCAACCGAGGAACTCACACGGTTGGCAGTTTTATTTATTCAATTATAGTTGCGGCACTTTACTAGTCAGGTTTAGATAATCGTCCTGATAAAGTAAGCAGTGGGCACTTTTAGTTAACCATTCTGTGATAGTTGCAGCAATTACTAATCAGGTACAGATAGCATGAGATAAACCCAAAACCCAGCAGTTGTTGGTACTTTTAATCCGCCATTTCGTTGTAGTTGCAATACTTACTAGTCAGATACAATTGTCGCAAGCGACAATCAAACAAGCACTTGTGGGCAGTATTATTTAGCCATTCCGTTGTAGTGGAGCTGATTACTAGTCATTATAAGTCAAATTTATAGCAGTAAACTTTAGTTATGCTTGTCTATGATCGAGATACTGTGCTCCAAGTCGTCCATATCCGCGGACACGGCTTTCAGAAAGTTTTACCCGGCCGGGGTGCACCAATAGCAACACACGCTCGATCAACCTCGGAAAAACCAAAACAAAACCCAACGAGGCTTTCACGACTGAACAATCACAGGATTCAGAAATATTTCAGGGGGCCACCCCTTAAGTAGATTCCGCAACGAAGCTAGCTGACTCCGAGACGGCCTTAAGGTTTGTGGGGCCGACAGTAAACGACTGGGAACCCGAAAGTGTGGCTGGGCTTGTCGCTACCACGTAAACGGGTCACAAATTCCTAAACAGTACAATGTGCTCCTCGCACAATTTAAATACAGAAAGTAGCATGGCATAAGTACAGGATAGTAAAAACACCTCAAACTAGTTTGTGGCCCCTAGAAATAAGACTGAATCAAGCTCTGGCTCAGGGGGGTCCCATATACCTCCCGGATGTGGATAGCGCGATAAATCAAGGAACAGGTATCAAGTACTCGGGGTCTTACGGGACACAAGTGGGCGTTCGGAAACCAAATATTATCTATCACCCACCGATGCCTCTGCTTATTTCAATTTTAGTTGTTAAACAGAAATTAAAGTGACGATAAGTAAAACTAGAATCATCTCCAACATCAACATGCGGCAATACATCAGCAACTGTGGCATATGACGACACACATCAGCACTTGAGCAAGCAACTACGACGCGCAAGTCCAACTATCTACCAAACAATAGGTAATAGGATGTGTCCAAGGCAATATAGGGCTGCACGGTATAGCACAGGTGCGGAAACTAAAGCATCGCAACACAGATAGCAATAGATCAACAGGAGGGAAGTAAATACTATAAAAGTAAGATAGGTAGAAAGGGGGAGATGCTCGCCTGAAAACATTGTCGAAAGGTTCATCCGAAGATCGGGGCGAAGCTCACATCAACTCAACGGCCTTATCCGCGAAGAAGCAAAACACTAGAAGAAACACCGGATGCAATATTTAATACAACGGCAGAAGATCGGCATGATGCATGCATGATGGATGACACGGCAAAGGTGCGATGCAATTAGGTCAGATTAAGCGGAACCGGGGTCCCGACATTAATTAGGTGGTTCAAGTTATTTAGCTACCCCGCATATTAAATGTTGTATTAACATGGCCAAAAGATGATACGGGTTCGCTACTCAAGTTTAAATGAGGCCAATATAAGGCTAGATTTGCCCGCATATGGGCCCCATATTTAATTATTAGGTGAATCGGCAAAAGGCCCCCAAACCACAGATATGCATGCGAGTATGACAATTCAATATGCAACAAGTTGTTATTATGTTTTAAAATAGGGTTCTCGGATAAGGGTCACACTTTAGGGTTCTCGACGATCTTGGGGGTTCCGGGGTTCGGGGTCGGTCTCGGGGTCCAGGGTTCGACGGTTCGGTCTCGGCGGGAGCGTTATCGGATATCGGGGGTAGATCTTGTCGAATCCGGTAAGCCGGACTTGGTTTGGTGTCGGGGGCGAAACGGGTGCTTTCGGGTCGGTGCCGTTCTTGTCGCGTTCGCGGTCTTCGGGTCATGTCGTCGGTCATGGCGTTCGGGACGAAGCACTTGTCGCATCGGGGGGCTCGGCGTCCTCGAGGGAGTACTTGGCGTTCCGGGTGGCGATCTGAGCGTCCGAGAGATGATCTTGTTGCATCCACGGCCTTCGGGTATGGGGGGTGGTCTCGGCGACCTTGGCGGTTCCGAGGGGAAGATCTTGGCATCCGGTTCTCGGCGAACTTGTCGTGTCGGGTTCGATCTCCGGGGTACTTGGCGTTCTATGAAGCAGAGCTCCGGACCTTCGGCTCCGGGGGGGAAGTTCTCGGCGTTCTCGATGAAGACCTAGGCGAGGTGATCTTGGGGTGGTTCTTGGCGTGTCGAGGGTTCGGTCCTCGATTCCGTGAGGGAGACCTTGATGTACCGAGGATTGCGAGTCCTTGACGTCAACAGTCTCGCGGACGAGCTCGAGGTTCGGGTACCGCGGCGGCTCGGAACACGGGGTCCACAGGCGGTGCGGTGCAGGGGTCGCGGGATCGGGCTTCTCGCGGAACTTGACGGCGGGCAGGGGACGCGGAAGCGCAGGCAGGACACTAGCCGATGCGGGGCCCACCTTGACGGCGCAGGACCAGGACGTAGAGAGATCGAGGACGCGGCGCCGGAAGACGCTGGCAGCGGCTCGGGTCGGCGACGAGCGGGAACCCGCGGCGAGGTGGCGATGCGGGGCTCGAGGCGCGCTGGGGCGAGGGTGGCTCGCCGGAGGAAGAGGCCGGCGACGAACTTGGGGGGCTTGGGGGCGTCGACGCGACCGAGGCCGGTGCCGGGCGGCGGGGCAGGTGGGGGCCGCAGGGCTCGCGGGCGGAGGCGTCTGGCGCGGAGGAGGGGTCGCCGGAGCTCGCAGCGGAGGCGGCGGAGGTGCGGGAGAGGCCGCAGGCGTGGAGGGCGCGGCGGAGGCAGGTGCTGGCGATGGCGGTCGCGCCGGCGGCGAGACGCGGCCCGCGGCGAGCTCGGGGAAGGAGGACGCGGCGTCGGGGGCGCGGCCGTCTGCGCGGGGTGGTCGCCGGAGCTGGCGTGGCGCAGGGCAGGTGGTGTCGGGGCGACGGGGAGGTCTTGGGCGGCGGGGTCCGCTCGGGGTCGCGGCGCCGAAGGGGCGCGCGGCGAGGCGGCGGGAAGGTGGGCGCGAGGCGGCGCGCCGACGGCGGCGGCGGCCTGAGCTGCGGGCGGCGCGCGGGAGCTCGCAGGTGGGGGAAAAAGGGGCGGTGCGGCCGAGCGGGGAGAGAGGAGCACGGGCGGAGGGGCTGGTGAGGGGCAGGGCGGCCGCGGCGGCAACGCCGGTCGCCGGAGGTGGAGGAGGAAGAGCGTCGGTGGCAGGGAGGAAGAGAGATGAAGGAGGCGGGGTTGGGGCGTCGCGTGCGTGGGGGGAGGGCCGGGGCTGGTGGGTCCGGATGAGAGGGTCCAGGCGGGCAGGCTGGGGGTTGACCGCGAGGGAGCTAGCGGGTGTGGCTGCCGGGTGGGGACAGATGGGATGGGGCCCGCGGGGTGGTGGTGTGTTGGTGGGTGGAAACTGGGGAGGGGCTGCGTGGCTGTGAGGCGGGGTGGGCCCAGGCGAGGCGTGGGCCACGCGCAGGGAGAGGGAGTGGCTGGGGCGGCGCAGCGTGTGTGCGTGAGTGGTGGGGTGAGTTTGGTTTGGTGGGGAGAGAGAGGGGGAGGTGGTTTAGACTAGGTGGCAGTTTATGGTTGGTGGGGGGAGGAGGAGAGGGTGAGGTGGCGGCATGCTAGTGGAGGGGGTGAGGTGGCCAGGTAGGGGTGGGTAGAATATTAGGTGGATGTAGGATTTAGATGGGGCGGCAGGTTGGACCGTTTGTAAAACGTGGGGGTGGTCGTTCTGGTCGAAACGGCCCGTTCGACTGCCCCCGCTAAAATAACTTAAAATTTTATTTAATTTAATCGGACCGTTTGTAACCCGATAGCGACAAAACAAAAATAATCCGGAGACCCGGGGTTTGCATTAGAACAAAGGTGGGGCGTTTAGAAAACAAAACGGCTTTGCGAAAATAGTTTTATGCAAACAATGCATGATGATGACGATGCAATGCACAAATTCAACGCGATTTTCTAGTAGTGGTTTTGCGGGATGCCACAATTCGACACCACTAACAATGGATCTCGCCCTCGAGATCCGCCTCATGGTACCGGAAGGAAAGTCGGCGATCTGATCCTTCGCGCTTCGTGTAGATCCTCGCGACACCACTAACGAGGTTCATCCTCCATCTTGAAAACGGCGACACCACCAACAAAGGGTCGTTCCTCCTGATCGTCGAGAGAACACTCCGGGAACAAAAGGACGAAGATAGAGGTATCAAACGATAAGGCCATCTCTCACTTCCATTAGAAGAGGGAGAAGTTACATTGATCCACCAGTTCGATGTACAGAGCGAACAGTAAGCGTCGGGTAGGGTGATCAGTCCATCCCGGACCCAACTATCAACTCTATACATGGGTAGGATAATCAGGCAACTCAACTCTCGAGATTTAGACTGAAGATCTTCATAGGTGGTATCCGGAACAAAGGGATGCTGCCAGCAGAAATCGTATGAAAGACACACTGATTAGGTTTCGCGATGGTTCCATTGGCATGAACAACACGTGCTCAAGGTCGACTCCAACTTCACCAAAACTCGTCCTTCTCATATGTTTTTCAACGACACTGATGTCCAGCAAGGAACACAGAGGGATAAAGAGCTCAAGAACAACCGATAGGAGGAAGGTTCAACAGACAAGTTGCAGATTGATGATCGTAGCACCTCCGTTACAAAAGGGAGAATGCGAAGCCCTGAAGGTACGACGGAAACCCAACCACGAGAATTCCTGGACTCGAAGAGAGAGAAGAGAGCAGATTCAAAACACGTCGAGGTTAGAGGAGAATAGCAGAGGGGTAAGGAGTAAAATCAGACCTAATCAGAACTATCCAACCGATTTTGCAAAATAGTTTTGACACTCTACTTCGGCCGTTAGCTAGGTTATCCTACAGGCTGGACTTGTGGGGTATCGCAACTGCTGAGCTCTGATACCACTCTGTAACACCCTCGAAATCGGACCTATGCAAGTTTTAGCAAAATTCGCCAAACCCGCATAGAAACGATTCAAAGGTGCCCACCAGGCACTTTCGTGCGGGTGGAAAACGAAGTAATAACATTACACAACAGTCCTCGATGGGACCCACAGAACAGATATATAGAACAGCGACTCAAAGAGTCAAGAATACAGATGTAATATACAAAGATCCAAATCACCTTGAAACGATATAGCGTCCAGCTACGGACAAGATGCAAATGGGGCTAAGAGCCCTGAAGAATAACCAATGGCGTCCATAACCCTGCCCAGGCCAAGCCGGAAGGGTAACCCTGCTAACGACGTCGATCTCAAACCTGCTTAAACAAAAGGGGTGCCGACAAAGGCAAAGGAAAAGAAAAGGAGCGTCAGTACTGAGGCCAGTACACGGCGAGGCTAGAATTCGGCGGTCCTCGCCTACATAGGTATGGTGGACTGAAGCGGCAGCGGCAGCAAGCACTAAACAACCTATAGAGACTCGATACTCTGGCGTCAAACAGAGAGGGGTAAGAAGGACCTATTCGGAACCAACCTGATTCTATCATCAAACAAACCCATCCTGGTGTTTCCCCCTCGAGACCAAACGAGGAAGTCAACCGAGGAACTCACACGGTTGGCAGTTTTATTTATTCAATTATAGTTGCGGCACTTTACTAGTCAGGTTTAGATAATCGTCCTGATAAAGTAAGCAGTGGGCACTTTTAGTTAACCATTCTGTGATAGTTGCAGCAATTACTAATCAGGTACAGATAGCATGAGATAAACCCAAAACCCAGCAGTTGTTGGTACTTTTAATCCGCCATTTCGTTGTAGTTGGAATACTTACTAGTCAGATACAATTGTCGCAAGCGACAATCAAACAAGCACTTGTGGGCAGTATTATTTAGCCATTCCGTTGTAGTGGAGCTGATTACTAGTCATTATAAGTCAAATTTATAGCAGTAAACTTTAGTTATGCTTGTCTATGATCGAGATACTGTGCTCCAAGTCGTCCATATCCACGGACACGGCTTTCAGAAAGTTTTACCCGGCCGGGGTGCACCAATAGCAACACACGCTCGATCAACCTCGGAAAAACCAAAACAAAACCCAACGAGGCTTTCACGACTGAACAATCACAGGATTCAGAAATATTTCAGGGGGCCACCCCTTAAGTAGATTCCGCAACGAAGCTAGCTGACTCCAAGACGGCCTTAAGGTTTGTGGGGCCGGCAGTAAACGACTGGGAACCCGAAAGTGTGGCTGGGCTTGTCGCTACCACGTAAACGGGTCACAAATTCCTAAACAGTACAGTGTGCTCCTCGCACAATTTAAATACAGAAAGTAGCATGGCATAAGTACAGGATAGTAAAAACACCTCAAACTAGTTTGTGGCCCCTAGAAATAAGACTGAATCAAGCTCTGGCTCAGGGGGGTCCCATATACCTCCCGGATGTGGATAGCGCGATAAATCAAGGAACAGGTATCAAGTACTCGGGGTCTTACGGGACACAAGTGGGCGTTCGGAAACCAAATATTATCTATCACCCACCGATGCCTCTGCTTATTTCAATTTTAGTTGTTAAACAGAAATTAAAGTGACGATAAGTAAAACTAGAATCATCTCCAACATCAACATGCGGCAATACATCAGCAACTGTGGCATATGACGACACACATCAGCACTTGAGCAAGCAACTACGACGCGCAAGTCCAACTATCTACCAAACAACAGGTAATAGGATGTGTCCAAGGCAATATAGGGCTGCACGGTATAGCACAGGTGCGGAAACTAAAGCATCGCAACACAGATAGCAATAGATCAACAGGAGGGAAGTAAATACTATAAAAGTAAGATAGGTAGAAAGGGGGAGATGCTCGCCTGAAAACATTGTCGAAAGGTTCATCCGAAGATCGGGGCGAAGCTCACATCAACTCAACGGCCTTATCCGCGAAGAAGCAAAACACTAGAAGAAACACCGGATGCAATATTTAATACAACGGCAGAAGATCGGCATGATGCATGCATGATGGATGACACGGCAAAGGTGCGATGCAATTAGGTCAGATTAAGCGGAACCGGGGTCCCGACATTAATTAGGTGGTTCAAGTTATTTAGCTACCCCGCATATTAAATGTTGTATTAACATGGCCAAAAGATGATACGGGTTCGCTACTCAAGTTTAAATGAGGCCAATATAAGGCTAGATTTGCCCGCATATGGGCCCCATATTTAATTATTAGGTGAATCGGCAAAAGGCCCCCAAACCACAGATATGCATGCGAGTATGACAATTCAATATGCAACAAGTTGTTATTATGTTTTAAAATAGGGTTCTCGGATAAGGGTCACACTTTAGGGTTCTCGACGATCTTGGGGGTTCCGGGGTTCGGGGTCGGTCTCGGGGTCCAGGGTTCGACGGTTCGGTCTCGGCGGGAGCGTTATCGGATATCGGGGGTAGATCTTGTCGAATCCGGTAAGCCGGACTTGGTTTGGTGTCGGGGGCGAAACGGGTGCTTTCGGGTCGGTGCCGTTCTTGTCGCGTTCGCGGTCTTCGGGTCATGTCGTCGGTCATGGCGTTCGGGACGAAGCACTTGTCGCATCGGGGGGCTCGGCGTCCTCGAGGGAGTACTTGGCGTTCCGGGTGGCGATCTGAGCGTCCGAGAGATGATCTTGTTGCATCCACGGCCTTCGGGTATGGGGGGGGTCTCGGCGACCTTGGCGGTTCCGAGGGGAAGATCTTGGCATCCGGTTCTCGGCGAACTTGTCGTGTCGGGTTCGATCTCCGGGGTACTTGGCGTTCTATGAAGCAGAGCTCCGGACCTTCGGCTCCGGGGGGGAAGTTCTCGGCGTTCTCGATGAAGACCTAGGCGAGGTGATCTTGGGGTGGTTCTTGGCGTGTCGAGGGTTCGGTCCTCGATTCCGTGAGGGAGACCTTGATGTACCGAGGATTGCGAGTCCTTGACGTCAACAGTCTCGCGGACGAGCTCGAGGTTCGGGTACCGCGGCGGCTCGGAACACGGGGTCCACAGGCGGTGCGGTGCAGGGGTCGTGGGATCGGGCTTCTCGCGGAACTTGACGGCGGGCAGGGGACGCGGAAACGCAGGCAGGACACTAGCCGATGCGGGGCCCACCTTGACGGCGCAGGACCAGGACGTAGAGAGATCGAGGACGCGGCGCCGGAAGACGCTGGCAGCGGCTCGGGTCGGCGATGAGCGGGAACCCGCGGCGAGGTGGCGATGCGGGGCTCGAGGCGCGCTGGGGCGAGGGTGGCTCGCCGGAGGAAGAGGCCGGCGACGAACTTGGGGGGCTTGGGGGCGTCGACGCGACCGAGGCCGGCGCCGGGCGGCGGGGCAGGTGGGGGCCGCAGGGCTCGCGGGCGGAGGCGTCTGGCGCGGAGGAGGGGTCGCCGGAGCTCGCAGCGGAGGCGGCGGAGGTGCGGGAGAGGCCGCAGGCGTGGAGGGCGCGGCGGAGGCAGGTGCTGGCGATGGCGGTCGCGCCGGCGGCGAGACGCGGCCCGCGGCGAGCTCGGGGAAGGAGGACGCGGCGTCGGGGGCGCGGCCGTCTGCGCGGGGCGGTCGCCGGAGCTGGCGCGGCGCAGGGCAGGTGGTGTCGGGGCGACGGGGAGGTCTTGGGCGGCGGGGTCCGCTCGGGGTCGCGGCGCCGGAGGGGCGCGCGGCGAGGCGGCGCGCCGATGGCGGCGGCGGCCTGAGCTGCGGGCGGCGCGCGGGAGCTCGCAGGTGGGGGAAAAAGGGGCGGTGCGGCCGAGCGGGGAGAGAGGAGCACGGGCGGAGGGGCTGGTGAGGGGCAGGGCGGCCGCGGCGGCAACGCCGGTCGCCGGAGGTGGAGGAGGAAGAGCGTCGGTGGCAGGGAGGAAGAGAGATGAAGGAGGCAGGGTTGGGGCGTCGCGTGCGTGGGGGGAGGGCCGGGGCTGGTGGGTCCGGATGAGAGGGTCCAGGCGGGCAGGCTGGGGGTTGACCGCGAGGGAGCTAGCGGGTGTGGCTGCCGGGTGGGGACAGATGGGATGGGGCCCGCGGGGTGGTGGTGTGTTGGTGGGTGGAAACTGGGGAGGGGCTGCGTGGCTGTGAGGCGGGGTGGGCCCAGGCGAGGCGTGGGCCACGCGCAGGGAGAGGGAGTGGCTGGGGCGGCGCAGCGTGTGTGCGTGAGTGGTGGGGTGAGTTTGGTTTGGTGGGGAGAGAGAGGGGGAGGTGGTTTAGACTAGGTGGCAGTTTATGGTTGGTGGGGGGAGGAGGAGAGGGTGAGGTGGCGGCATGCTAGTGGAGGGGGTGAGGTGGCCAGGTAGGGGTGGGTAGAATATTAGGTGGATGTAGGATTTAGATGGGGCGGCAGGTTGGACCGTTTGTAAAACGTGGGGGTGGTCGTTCTGGTCGAAACGGCCCGTTCGACTGCCCCCGCTAAAATAACTTAAAATTTTATTTAATTTAATCGGACCGTTTGTAACCCGATAGCGACAAAACAAAAATAATCCGGAGACCCGGGGTTTGCATTAGAACAAAGGTGGGGCATTTAGAAAACAAAACGGCTTTGCGAAAATAGTTTTATGCAAACAATGCATGATGATGACGATGCAATGCACAAATTCAACGCGATTTTCTAGTAGTGGTTTTGCGGGATGCCACAATCCTTTCCTTTATAAAGGAGGGGTCTAACATCCTGATATAATAAGCAGTGGGCACTTTTAGTTAACCATTCCGTTGTAGTTGCAACACTTACTAGTCAGATACAATTAGCATGAGATATCCCAAACCCAGCAGTTGTTGGTACTTTTATTTAGCCATTCCGTTGTAGTGAAGCTGATTACTAGTCATATTGGATACAAGTCAAATTATAACAGTAAACTTTAGTTATAGTTGTCTATGATCAAGAACTGTGCTCCAAGTGGTCCATAACCGCGGACACGGCTTCTCGAAAAGATTTAACCCTGCAGGGGTGCACCAAAGTTTCCACACGCACCTACACCCTTGTTGTCGGATCAGGTAGGTACAAGATCACAAAACATACACCCAACGGTATGTCGACGGGGTTTCGGACACGACGTTTCCCAGACCCAAAGCAAGTACATGGGGGCCACCCCACTAAGCTACCCGCAATGAAGTTGGCCGGTCTCCGCGACGGACTCAGGGTTTGCGTCAATGGCTGTAAACGACGGGGAACCCGAAACTCTCGGGCTTGTCGATACCGCGAAAACACTCCGCTTACCTAAACAGTACAGGTGCTCCTCGCACAATTTAAATTAAGCAGTAAAGCATGGCATAAGTACAGGATAGTAATAAAGCCCCAAACTAATTGTGGCCCCCAGTACAGTACTTGGAATCAGGTACTAAATCGATGGGGGTGCCCATACACCCCACCTGTGGTTAGCGCGCTCGATCTCGGAACAGGTGTCAAGAACTCGGGGTCCTACGGGACACAAGTGGACGGTTAACAACCAAATAACATCTATTGCCCACCTGTGCCTCTGCATTTACCTACTTCAATTTTAGTTATTAAACAATAATTAAAGCCATGATCATCTCCACCATTAAACATGCGGCAATACTCCAACAACTGTGGTACTTGACGACACGCAACAGCACTTGAGCAAGCGACTACGACGCGCAGGTCCAACTATCTACCAAACAACAGGTAATAGGATGTGTCCAAGGCAATATAAGGCCGCAAGGGATATCACGGGTACGGAAACTAGAGCATCGCAACACAGATAGCAATAGATCAACAGGAGGAAATAAAGACTATAAATGCAAAATAGGTAGAAGGGGAAGGGATGCTCGCCTGAAAACATTATCGAAGGTTCATCCGAAGATCGGGTCGACACTCGCATCAACTCAACGGCCTTATCCGCGAAGAACCAAAACTCTAGAAGAAACACCGGATGCACTATTTAATACTATGACAGAATATCGGGCATGATGCATGTATGATGTATGACATGGCAAAGGTGCGATGCAATTAGGCAATATTAAGCGGAACTGGGGGTCCCGGCAATTAAATATATGGTTCTAGTTGTCTAGATACCCCGCAAATTAAGTGTTGGGTTAACAGGGCGGAACATGGCATCGGTTCGCTACACAGATTTAAATGGAGACAAACTAAGACTAGAATAGCCTGCATATGGTCTCCATATTTAATTATGATGTGAATCGGCATAATGCCCCCAAACCACAGACAAGTATGCATGCATGAACAATTTAATATGCATCAGTTGATAATGTCATATTACAAAAATAATGGGGTCTCGGATAGGGAATCACATTAGGGTTCGGCGAACTTGGGCTCCGAGGGGTTCGGGGTTGGTCTCAGGGTTCGACGGGAGAACGGCTCGACGAGATCGGTCTCGGACAACGGAAGTCGATCTTGTCGCATCCGAGAAGAAGGACTTGGTTGGCGTCGGGGGCACATCGGATCCGCCCTGGTCGGTGCCGATCTTGTCATCACGAAGGTCTTGTCGGGTCGTCGGTCTTGTCGTTTCACGGCGGAGATCTTGGTGTCCCAGGTCTCGGCGTCTTCGGATCCGAGAGGAAGAACTTGACGTGCCGGGATGAAGAACTTGACGTCCTTCGGTTCCATGTCGACGGTCTTGGTGTCCTAGATGGAGAACTCGGTGTATCCGTGTTGGCGGCTTTGGCGGTTATCGGGTTCGGTCTTCGAATCCGTGTAGATGGTCATGGCGTTCGGGAGTCGATCTTGGTTCAGGGTTTCGGATCTTCGGGAGGGTCGGTCTTCGAACTCCGGGATCGGTCTTCGGATCTCAACATGGGCCGGTCTTGGTGACGATCTTGTCCGATGGGGATCTTGGTTCAACATCATCGCGGTCTTCGGGTCCGAGAGGTAGATCTTGGCGTCCGAGGGGAAGTTCATGTCGTTCCGTGACGGTCTTGTTGACGGCACTGAGATGGCAAGGCGGTCGCTGGCTCGAGAGAGGGCGAAGGCGACAGCGAGCTTACGGGGACGCGAGGCAGAGACAGCCTACGCCGCTGGCTGGCGCAGAGGCTAGGCGCAGGGCCGAGCTTGCATGCAGAGGAGGTTCGGCGAGGCGGCACCGAGGCCAGCCGGCGTCGCGGGAGAACCGGAGGCGGCAGCGCCCGGAGAGGACAGCGGGGCTGCGGGACGGTGGCGGCTGATGCTCAGGAAGGACGGGAGAAGGGACGGTCGTGGAGGGAGGCCGAGGCCGGCGGCGAGCAGAAGGAGCCCGTGGCGGCCCGAGGAGGCGACAGGGACAGACGGTGTCGGGGTCGCGGGAGGGTCGACGGACGAGGCAGCCAGGAGCTCGCGAGGCCGATGCGCTCAACGGGGTGGACGGTCGCGACGTGGCAGAGGAAAACGGCCAGCGGTGGCGAGGAGGCGTGATGAGGGTGAGCAACCCCTGGTGGAGGGAACAGCGAGGCCGACGCGGGTCCTGCGAGGTGGGGCGCAGGGGGGCTCGCCTAGGACGACAGAAGAGGGCGGCCGGAGGGGCGGCTCGGGTCGGTGGGGACGACGGGGACATGGACAAGGGAGGCCGAGGCGAGGAGGTGGCGGCCGATGACGGCTCCGGCCCTGGCGGCGGCTCGCGAAAGGGGAGGGAGGCGACGATGTTGGCTTTTGGCGGCGGAGACGAGCACGGCCGGGCTCGGCCGGAGCGGAGCGGAGCGGAGCGGAGCGGAGCGGGCCCAAGGCGAGGAGGTGGCGGCCGACAGGGTGGAGGTCGACGGGAGGGAGCGGGGGTAGGTGACGACGGGGTGGAGCGGGCGTCGTGGTGGGGCCGCGGGGTGGGACCGGGACGAGGGAGCGGGGTGAAGGGGAGAGAGAGAGGGACCCGCGGGGCAGGTTCCACATGGGACAGATGGGTGGTAGCGTGCGTCGGGTGGAGCTTGTGTGTGTGCTGCGCGCTGGGGCCCAGGGTGACGTGGCGCGCCGGCTGAGTGGTGTGTGTGTGGTGTGTTGGGGTGAGGTGGAGGGAAAAGGGGTGGGGCTGGTGAGGTGTCGCCATGGGATTGGAGGGGGTGAGGTGGCTGAAGGGTGGGTAGAATAGGACTGGGGTAGGAAAAGATTTAGGTAGGCTGGTTTTTTTTTGTACTGGGGGTGGCCGACTGGGTCGGATCGGCCCGGTACAGCTGCCCCTAAAAATAAAGTAAATATTTTATTATTTTAAAACGGGGCTTTTGAAAACTGTTGGTAGACAAAACAAAATATTCCGGAGACCCGGGTTTTAATTTGAATTAAAGACGGGGTATTTAGAAAACCAAAACTGGACTTTTAAAAATAGTTTTATGCAAACAAATGCGAGAAGACATGACGATGCTCAAATGCAATGTGGCATGATGACATAAGCATGCGGTCATGATGATGCAATGCACAAAACGCGATTTTCTAGTAGTGGTTTTGCGGGGCGCCACAATTCGACACCACTAACAATGGATCTCGCCCTCGAGATCCGCCTCATGGTACCGGGAAGAAGGGCGGCGATCTGAATCTTCTCGCATCGTGTAGATCCTCGCGACACCACTAACAAGAGGTCGTTGTTCGTGATCGTCGAGGGAACACTCCGGGAACAAAAGGTCGAAGGTAGAGGTATCAACAAATAAAGCCACCTCTAAGTCCGATAGAAAGAGAGAACCGATGCATTCTCATCCACTTCAATGTACACAACCGAATAGAGTGAGTAGTCGGCATGGGGGCCAATCCATCACGCACCCAAACTATTACTCTGCACAATCAGTAGAAAAGCGTGCAACCATTCTCGGAATCAGACTGAAGATCTCGACAATCGAGGTTCAGAAACAAAGGAGTGATGCAGACTCTGCATCGGATCTGGCGTAGATGATGTCGTCGCGTCGGAAAACACCGGAAGGCACGAGAAGGAACAAAGAGAAGTCCACCAGACGAAGGATTCCTCGGATAGCATGAAGACCAGATGTAGCAACACCGTTACCAAAGGAGGAAGTGAAACCCTGAAGGTACGATGGAACCCAACCACGAGAAATCCTGGACTCGAAGAGAGAGAAGAGAGCGGATTCAAAACACGCAGAGGTGAGAGGAGAGCAGCAGAGGGGTAAGGAGTAAAATCAGACCTAATCAGAACTATCCAACCGATTTTGCAAAAATAGTTTTGACACTCTACTTCGGCCGTTAGCTAGGTTATCCTACAGGCTGGACTTGTGGGGTATCGCAACTGCTGAGCTCTGATACCACTCTGTAACACCCTCAGAATCGGCCCTATGCAAGTTTTAGCGCTTCCCGCCAAACCCGCATAGAAACGATTCGAAGGTGCCCACCAGGCACTTTCGTGCGGGTGGAAAACGAAGTAATATCATTACACAATAGTCCTCGATGGAACCCACAAAACATATATATATACAACAGCGACCCAATGAGTCAAGAATACAGATATAATATACAAAGATCCAAATCACCTTGAAATTGATAGAGCGTCCGACTACGGACAAGATGCAAATGGGTCTAAGAGCCCTGGAGAATAACCAATGGCGTCCATAACCCTGCCCAGGCCAAGCCGGAAGGGTAACCCTGCTAACGACGTCGATCTCAAAACCTGCTTAAACAAAAGGGGTGCCGACAAAGGGCAAAGGAAAAAGAGAGAGCGGTCAGTACTGAGGCCAGTACATGGCGAGTCTAGAATTCGGCGGTCCTCGCCTACATAGGTATGGTGGACTGAAGCGGCAGCGCGGCATGCACTAAACAACCTATAGAGACTCGATACAACAGTCGGCTATCAGAGAGGGATAAGAAAGACCTATTCGGAACCAACCTAATACTATCAACAAGCATACCCATCCTGGTATTTCCCCCTCGAGACCAAACGAGGAAGTCAACCGAGGAACTCACACAGTTGGCAGTTTTATTTATTCAGTTATCGTTGCAGCAATTACTAGTCAGGTATAGATAGTCATCCTGATATAATAAGCAGTGGGCACTTTTAGTTAACCATTCCGTATTAGTTGCAACACTTACTAGTCAGATACAATTAGCATGAGATATCCCAAACCCAGCAGTTGTTGGTACTTTTATTTAGCCATTCCGTTGTAGTGAAGCTGATTACTAGTCATATCGGATACAAGTCAAATTATAACAGTAAACTTTAGTTATAGTTGTCTATGATCGAGAACTGTGCTCCAAGTCGTCCATAACCGCGGACACGGCTTCTCGAAAAGATTTAACCCTGCAGGGGTGCACCAAAGTTTCCACACGCACCTACACCCTTGTTGTCGGATCAGGTAGGTACAAGATCACAAAACATACACCCAACGGTATGTCGACGGGGTTTCGGACACGACGTTTCCCAGACCCAAAGCAAGTACATGGGGGCCACCCCACTAAGCTACCCGCAACGAAGTCGGCCAGTCTCCGCGACGGACTCAGGGTTTGCGTCAATGGCTGTAAACGACGGGGAACCCGAAACTCTCGGGCTTGTCGATACCGCGAAAACACTCCGCTTACCTAAACAGTACAGGTGCTCCTCGCACAATTTAAATTAAGCAGTAAAGCATGGCATAAGTACAGGATAGTAATAAATCCCCAAACTAATTGTGGCCCCTAGTACAGTACTTGGAATCAGGTACTAAATCGATGGGGGTGCCCATACACCCCACCTGTGGTTAGCGCGCTCGATCTCGGAACAGGTGTCAAGAACTCGGGGTCCTACGGGACACAAGTGGACGGTTAACAACCAAATAACATCTATTGCCCACCTGTGCCTCTGCATTTACCTACTTCAATTTTAGTTATTAAACAATAATTAAAGCCATGATCATCTGCACCATTAAACATGCGGCAATACTCCAACAACTGTGGTACTTGACGACACGCAACAGCACTTGAGCAAGCGACTACGACGCGCAGGTCCAACTATCTACCAAACAACAGGTAATAGGATGTGTCCTAGGAAATATAAGGCCGCAAGGGATATCACGGGTACAGAAACTAGAGCATCGCAACACAGATAGCAATAGATCAACAGGAGGAAATAAAGACTATAAATGCAAACTAGGTAGAAGGGGAAGGGATGCTCGCCTGAAAACATTATCGAAGGTTCATCCGAAGATCGGGTCGACACTCGCATCAACTCAACGGCCTTATCCGCGAAGAACCAAAACTCTAGAAGAAACACCGGATGCACTATTTAATACTATGACAGAAGATCGGGCATGATGCATGTATGATGTATGACATGGCAAAGGTGCGATGCAATTAGGCAATATTAAGCGGAACCGGGGGTCCCGGCAATTAAATATATGGTTCTAGTTGTCTAGATACCCCACAAATTAAGTGTTGGGTTAACAGGGCGGAACATGGCATCGGTACGCTACACAGATTTAAATGGAGACAAACTAAGACTAGAATAGCCCGCATATGGTCTCCATATTTAATTATGATGTGAATCGGCATAATGCCCCCAAACCACAGACAAGTATGCATGCATGAACAATTTAATATGCATCAGTTGATAATGTCATATTACAAAAATAATGGGGTCTCGGATAGGGAATCACATTAGGGTTTGGCGAACTTGGGCTCCGAGGGGTTCGGGGTTGGTCTCAGGGTTCGACGGGAGAACGGCTCGACGAGATCGGTGTCGGACAACGGAAGTCGATCTTGTCGCATCCGAGAAGAAGGACTTGGTTGGCGTCGGGGGCACATCGGATCCGCCCTGGTCGGTGCCGATCTTGTCGTCACGAAGGTCTTGTCGGGTCGTCGGTCTTGTCGTTTCACGGCGGAGATCTTGGTGTCCCGGGTCTCGGCGTCTTCGGATCCGAGAGGAAGAACTTGACGTGCCGGGATGAAGAACTTGACGTCCTTCGGTTCCATGTCGACGGTCTTGGTGTCCTAGATGGAGAACTCGGTGTATCTGTGTTGGCGGCTTTGGCGGTTATCGGGTTCGGTCTTCGAATCCGTGTAGATGGTCATGGCGTTCGGGAGTCGATCTTGGTACAGGGTTTCGGATCTTCGGGAGGGTCTGTCTTCGAACTCCGGGATCGGTCTTCGGATCTCAACATGGGCCGGTCTTGGTGACGATCTTGTCCGATGGGGATCTTGGTTCAACATCATCGCGGTCTTCGGGTCCGAGAGGTAGATCTTGGCGTCCGAGGGGAAGTTCATGTCGTTCCGTGACGGTCTTGTTGACGGTACTGAGATGGCAAGGCGGTCACTGGCTCGAGAGAGGGCGAAGGCGACAGCGAGCTCACGGGGACGCGAGGCAGAGACAGCCTACGCCGCTGGCTGGCGCAGAGGCTAGGCGCAGGGCCGAGCTCGCATGCCGAGGAGGTTCGGCGAGGCGGCACCGAGGCCCGCCGGCGTCGCGGGAGAACCGGAGGCGGCAGCGCCCGGAGAGGATAGCGGGGCTGCGGGACGGTGGCGGTTGATGCTCAGGAAGGACGGGGGAAGGGACGGTCGTGGAGCGAGGCCGAGGCCGGCGGCGAGCAGAGGGAGCCCGCGGCGGCCCGAGGAGGCGACAGGGACAGACGGTGTCGGGGTCGCGGGAGGGTCGACGGACGAGGCAACCAGGAGCTCGCGAGGCCGATGCGCTCAACAGGGTGGACGGTCGCGACGTGGCAGAGGAAAACGGCCAGCGGTGGCGAGGAGGTGTGATGAGGGTGAGCAGCCCCTGGTGGAGGGAACAGCGAGGCCGACGCGGGTCCTGCGAGGTGGGGCGCAGGGGGGCTCGCCTAGGACGGCAGAAGAGGGCGGCCGGAGGGGCGGCTCAGGTCGGTGGGGACGATGGGGGCACGGACGAGGGAGGCCGAGGCGAGGAGGTGGCGGCCGATGACGGCTCCTGCCCTGGCGGCGGCTCGCGAAGGGGGAGGAAGGCGACGATGTTGGCTGTTGGCGGCGGAGACGAGCACGGCCGGGCTCGGCCGGAGCGGAGCGGAGCGGAGTGGGCCCGAGGCGAGGAGGTGGCAGCCGACGGGGTGGAGGTCGACGGGAGGGAGCGGGGGTAGGTGACGACGGGGTGGAGCGGGTGTCGTGGTGGGGCCGCGGGGTGGGACCAGGACGAGGGAGCGGGGTGAAGGGGAGAGAGAGAGGGACCCGCGGGGCAGGGTCCACATGGGACAGATGGGTGGTAGCGTGCGTCGGGTGGAGCTTGTGTGTGTGCTGCGCGCTGGGGCCCAGGGTGACGTGGCGCGCCGGCTGAGTGGTGTGTGTGTGGTGTGTTGGGTGAGGTGGAGGGAAAAGGGGTGGGGCTGGTGAGGTGTCGCCATGGGATTGGAGGGGGTGAGGTGGCTGAAGGGTGGGTAGAATAGGACTGGGGTAGGAAAAGATTTAGGTAGGCTGGTTTTTTTTGTACTGGGGGTGGCCGACTGGGTCGGATCGGCCCGGTACGGCTGCCCCTAAAAATAAGTAAATATTTTATTATTTTAAAACGGGGCTTTTGAAAACTGTTGGTAGACAAAGCAAAATATTCCGGAGACCCGGGTTTTAATTTGAATTAAAGACGGGGTATTTAGAAAACCAAAACTGGACTTTTAAAAATAGTTTTGTGCAAACAAATGTGAGAAGACATGACGATGCTCAAATGCAATGTGGCATGATGACATGAGCATGCGGTCATGATGATGCAATGCACAAAAACAACGCGATTTTCTAGTAGTGGTTTTGCGGGGCGCCACACCATTCCAATGTTACCGTATAACCACAATACCCGAAGATTGGGTAGGGCTTGACTGGAAGTTTATATACCTTAGTATTAGTTCCCTCACGGCCAAGGTCTGAGCTGAGGCTACCTTGTGAAGATTGTCCACCTGTGCAGTACCCAAGATGACAGTTGGTCATGGTTGGGAGGCCAAACTCATAGGAGAGGTGCTTATACTAGGGCGTGTAATTGAAAGGTTAGGATTGATTATCCGCATACTGAGTATGGTGAATTCAGGATTTGTTCCTGACGGATGTATCGAATGTTGTGGTGAAAGTGTACAATCTCTGCAGAGTGTCAAACTATTCGAATAGCCGCATCCACAGTTATAGACAGTTGGAGTGGCCATACTGTTCCCCCATCAGACTTTTCAAAATGACTTGTGAAATGAGTTGATACTTTGACTTGACCACAACAGAGTTGTGACCTGAAATGCAAGATCCCACTTAGGAGTTATAAAATTGTGATTAGCTTTGGAACTGAGTAGAGATAAATCTGGCTTTTTGCAAAACAACCCTAGAGCCTAGTGTCCTATTATCCAAAAACCCCTTTACCTGCTAGTACTAGTTTGCGAGTACTTAAAGAGTACTCATGGCTTGTCCCTGGCTATTCCCATGGACAGACTATGAAGAGGAGTACCTGGAAGATGGAATCCAGGAAGGTTACGACAACTAGGATCATCTCCCATCGTCAGCATTGCCTGTGACCCCGAAGATGGAGCTTCGCCTACGCTACCGTTATTATTACGTATTCCGCTGCTTGAAGTTGTATTAAGAACTGGATCATGAGATCCTTATTTGTGTAAGACCTTATATATTGTTTGTAATGGATGATGTACTGTGGTATCCAATTATGTTATGTCTCGCAAAAATGTTAATCCTGGGATTGCGATGTATGGCATAACAGGCATCTGGGATTAAAAATCCGGGTGTTGACACACCCCGGCAAGGCCAATGTGGTAGCAGATGCTCTTAGTAGACTGCCGTGTAGATTAAATACCATGATTAAGAAATATAAGCCAAGTTTGCATGAGGAGTTGGAGAATTTTAGAATGGAGTTAGTTAGCGAAAGATTTCTAGCCAGTATCGAACTTCAACCCACTTTGATCAGTCAGATAAAGGAAGCTCAGAAAGGAAATGCCAGTATTGATGGAATTAAGCGTCGTATCGGTACAGGGAAGGTACCTGCATTCACAGAAGATGAAGAAGGAGTTCTGTGGTATAAGGGACGCATCTGTGTGCCAGCAGATTCAGAGTTGAAGCAAGTCAATTTGCAAGAAGCCCATGATACTCTTTATTCTATTCATCCGAGAGGAACAAAGATGTATCAGGATTTGAAGGAGCAATTTTGGTGGCACAAGATGAAGAGAGAAGTCGGAAGCTCTATCACCAAGTGTGATATCTGTCAGAGTCAAAGCAGAACACCAGCGACCCTCGGGACTATTGCATTCATTGCAAATGCTAGAATGGAAATGGGATTCTGTTGGAATGGATTTCATCACAGGATTGCCTACATCTAGTAGAGTAAATGATTGTATTTGGGTCATAGTTTATAGGATGTCCAAAGTAGCTCACTTCATACCCATCAAGACCACTTATCAAAGCTCGAAGCTCGCAGAGTTGTATATTGCTAGAATAGTCAGTCTACATGGAACCCCTAAGACAACTGTGTCAGATCGAGGAACCCATTTTACCTCAAGGTTTTGGAAGAAAGTCCAAGAAGGATTAGGAACCAAACTGAACTTCAGCATAGCTTATCACCCGCAGACCGACGGACAAACGGAAAGAGTAAACTAGATACAAGAAGATATGTTGAGAGCCTGTGTACTAGAATATGGATCTAAATGGGAAGATTGTCTGCCCTTCGCAGAATTCTCATACAACAACAGTTATCGGGCTAATTTGCAAATGGCCCCATTTGATTTTTTGTATGGAAGAAAGTGTCGTACCCCCTGAATTGGTCGCAAGTAGGAGAGAGTTAGATATTCGGACCAGACAACCTACGAGAATCCGAAGAGAGGGTTCACAAGATCCGTGAGGACCTCAAGACCGCTCAATCCAGACAGAAGAGTTACGCTGACAAGAGACATCGAGACCTAACCTTTAATATCGGAGACTTTGTGTATCTCAAAGTATCACCCTTGAAAGGAATGCAGCATTTTCAACTCAAAGGGAAGCTTGCACCCAGATATATCGGACCCTTCAAGATTTTAAGTCGCCGAGGAGAAGTATCCTATCAGATAGAACTGCCTGAAGAGATGCCAGTTGTACATAATGTGTTTCATATCTCGTTACTTCAAAAATGCTTAGAAGTTCCGGAGAAGACCAAAGTTTTCAAGAACATCGATCACAGAGCCGTGGATATCAACAAGGATTTAACCTATCATGAAGTACCCATTCGTATTTTGGAAGAATCCTTCAGAACCACCCGGACCAGGAGTATCAAGTTTCTCAAAATCCAGTGGAGCAACCATATTGAAGAAGAAGCCACCTGGGAGTGACAAGATTATATTAGGACTAAGTTTCCAAATCTCTTTAGTTCCTAGTTTTTCCTGAATCTCAGGACGAGATTCTGTTTAAGGAGAGAAGGTTTGTAACATCGCAAAAATATTATAATGAGAATATCTATTTTCCAACCAACTAAAATTAGGATTAACAAAAGCTTTTAGTTTTAAAACTATAAATGCAAGTGTGAGTTTATGAATGATGGTGAATGCTTGATATGCCATGATTTTGTTTGTTGTAAATGATGAGGTTTGGTTTAAAGATCAAAATAATATCATCTAGGTCAAATCCACACCAAATCAAATCAAAAGAAAATCAAATGGTGAAGCAGATGACCTAATGGTCATTTTTGCCAAAGTTAACACCTAGCCCACTTTGGGCATCTCTAGTAAATGATTTGAAACAGAAACAATTCCATTTATTTTCTCACCTTGCTAGACCAAGTAACAATGAACACAAGTGAGCTTTCAAAACTTACTAGAACAAATTCAAATTCTTTTAGACGACATTTCCAAATTGAATCTACCATAGGCATCAAGATGACCACTTTTCAAAAACAATCCAAACTTTCTCCAATTGACCAATCCTTGCAACCAGAGACTCCCAAGCATATGATCAACCAACCCACTAAACAGAATTTGAAAATTCAAATCTTTTTCTCTTACGGACATTTGATGGAACACCTAGCGAGCATAGTACAGAGCTACCAAATACACATTGTTTGGAGCAATCTTGTGATCATCTTGGTACCTCACCGAGCCTCCACAACTCGCCCACACTTGCCTCAGTACTAGCCCGTGCAGCGGAGCCTCTCTCACTCGACCATTTGACTAGTGCCAGCCATACCCGAGCTCTCCCATGTCACCCGACATGGACTCACTGCCACAAGCCTCGCCGCCCTCGCCCACGATGTCTAGAAGCTAGCCGTGACCTCACCGCACCCGTATGTGTACGCCTCGACCAACGCCAGCCCGTGGAAATGCTAGCGTGGCCATGCCCAAATCTCTGCCGACCATGATGAACCGCATGCCAGTGCGCCGAGCAATCCCGTGCAACCACGCCGTGCCTCGCTCTCCCCTCGCGTCAATGCAATCGCCATGCCGCCAGCAATCTCCCAGACATGCCCATTTGACCTCGCGCGATGAGTACACGTCGTACGCTGTGACGAACACCCGTGGTACTCGAGGAGTGCGTCGACGTTCCTGACCGATTAAGACCGCGCCTCGCCGTGCCACTATGTGCATGACGATCACCTTAGAGCACCCCGTCGACCTACGCCCTCAACCATGCCTATAGCACCCTGTAGCAATGTCGTCGATGATCCCGATCCATGCCGCAATGCTCCTCTCGCCAGGGTATAAATAGACCCGGCCCCTTGCCTCAAATTGCACCCCACTCGACTCACCTCTCCCCCAGTGAGCTCTCTGACCCACCCCTGGAGCAATCCGAAGCGTGTAGCACCAAAATTTCACCGGAGCCCGCCACCGGAGTGATAGAATGGAGCCAGTGCTACGAGCCGCCCTAGGAGATGCCACGACCACCGTTCGAACCGCCATCTACCAGTTCATTCTCTTGCACCGCCGTACTTAGCTGGAGCCCTGGTAAGACCCCGACGACCCCCGTCGTAGAGCTATGATTGAATCCCGGGCGCGCCGTGCGAGAGAGGCGATGACGCTGAGCCGTTGATCGTGCTCTAATCGTGCGGCTAGGATTAGTGCATACCGCTCCGCGTTAGAACAGCCGCTGACATGTGGGGCCAGTGCAAGTGAAGCCCGCTGCGCACAAGCCGTGTATTTGGGCTGGACCAGTATCGTTCCCGTGCACGCCCAGCAATTCAAATGTAGATTTTTATTTTAATTCAAAACCCTATTCTATAGGCAAATTTGAAATTGAATTCAAGAAGATTCACTAAACTAAATTGCACGATTCCAATTTTGTTATAAATTAAATAAAAATCTCTAAACACTCCCATTGGATTCAAATAGTTTGAAGTTATAGATAACCCAGAGTAAAAATAGCAAGGCAGAGACTTTTACAACTTCAAACATTTTTTTCTAAAATCGACCATAAATGCTTTTGAGTTTATTCCAGTTCTCAAAAATCACATTAGCCATGATCTATTTGAATATGTAAAAATATTTGGTTTTACATGCATTAATCATGGACTAGTATTAAAAGAATGCTATATAGTCATTTATAGTCACTTTAATATTAATAAATAGCAATATTAATCTTTGTAATATATGCCATCCACTTTAAATAACCTCCCCTAGTATTGGAATATGTGGTGATAACATGTGTCAACATGATCCCATATTTAATAATTGGAGAATATTAAGTCTTAAGTATTTTTCAATGAGTAGAAATTGCATTTTTTAAATCAGATAAATAAGGCCATGTCAATCTTTCAAGTAGTGATTGAGATGATGCTAGATCATCTAGTGTGGATCTTTGTGTGATAAATAGAAGTAGTTAAGTATTGTTTGGTGATTGTGTACCTCATATTTATTTATAGACGGTAGTATCAACCCGGGGTACGAGGAAGAGGAGTTCTACGATGAAGAAGAGGAGAACTTCGATAATTGCACCATCCAAGGCAAGCTAAGCTATGCAAGATATATTATGCATGCTATGGTGATGCAACCAGAATTATACCAATCCCAAGTTTTACCTGCAAGCTTTATCTTTTCTACTTTTTATCAAAAGTTGCTCAAATAGTTAATTAATTAGTGACTAGTTGTAGGTAGTTACACTTGATTATTAACCCTCAATAGTGACACCCTCATTGATAGATGCTAGTGCTAAACTAATCTTGATCACTGTAGATGGGAACACTTGGAGAAAATGATTATGAAAACCTTGGGATGATGAGTCATTCTATTGAAATGTTTTGACATGTGTTATGGAACACAATGAGTTGGAGATGATAGTAAAATGAAGCATGTGCCCTGACTTTGATAAAAACTGATGGTTGGGTTTGGATGTGATACCATTCCAACTTTACCATACAACCACAATAACTGAGTTGGTTAGGGCTTAACTAGAAGTTTATGTGTCTTAGTATGGGTTCCCTCGCAGAAAGAGGATGAGCTGAGGATACCTCATGACTATGAATTCCCACCTATGCAATTCCCGGGATGGCGTATGGCCATGGCTAGGAGGCCATACTCATAGGGGGTGACTATACTAGGGTGTATAATTGAAAGGTTAGGATTGATTATCCGCATACCAAGTATGATGATTTAGGGTTATCCCTGGCGGATGTATCGAATGTTGTGGTGAAAGTGTACCACCTCGTGTCAAACTATTCGAATAGACGTGTCCACGGTCATGGACAGTTGGATGGCCATACTGTACCGTTGTCAGATATTTTCAAAATTACTTGTGACTTGAAATATGAATTGGACTTGACCACACAGGGTTGTGGACATGAAAACTAGGTTCCCACTTGAGTAATCTAGACAACTAAATTAGGTCTTTACTACTAAGTACTTCTGAAATATAACTAGCTTATTGCAAACAAGCCTAGAGATTAGGATTCCTACTAGAATTTTCTTACTTGCATTGGTGATAGTTTGCGAGTACTTTAAAAAGTACTCATGGATTTGTCCCTGGCTATTCCCATGGCCAGACAATGAAGAGGACTATCCGGAGGACGGACAGCAGGATGTCTACGATAACTAGGATCATCTCCCATCATCAACATTGCCTGTGACAATGAAGCTTAAGCCTCTACTACGTTATTTTCCGCTGCTTTGATGTGTATTAAGACTTGATCATGTGATCAACTATTTGTAAGACTATTATGGTTTGTAATGGATGATGTACTGTGCTACCAATTCTGTTATGTCTCGCAAAAATGGTAATCCTGGGATTGTGATGTACGGCATAATAGGCATCTGTACCTAAATATCCGGGTGTTCACAAGGTTCCACGTTGCTAGCAACACCTTCGGAAGTGGTTTCTTTCTCCTATGGGTTCGATAACCTTGGTTCTATAACTGAGGTAAACTTGCTGTTGTGCTCATGATACCTTCCTCTTGGGGTTCTCAACGGGTTCTACATCAACCGAGCCACATCAAGCACTTTTTTGGCGCCGTTGTCGGGGAGAAAAAAGATTTCTGCAAGGGGAGTCTCTCACTAGCAATATCTTTACTTTGCTTTTGTTTTGCTTTGTTTCTTTTGCTTTGTTAGGTTTGCTTATTTTTATCAAAAACACACAAAAATTAGTTCCCACTTTAGTTGCTATCTTTGTTGGCTTGCTTTAGTCCTGCAAAAATGAGTATTCCCGAAGTAGAGGTTCGTTCTTTTAAGCAACAAGGAGGAGAAAGTCTGAAAGATGCTTGGTATAGAATAAGTAATGCTCATCATAGATGTACTAAAAAATATTCTACCACAATCCTTCTTAGAAATTTTTATGTTGGCATATCTAGTTGGAATAGGTATGTTCTGGATACTCTCACAGGGGGTAATTTTCTAGGTACTCCTGCTTTAGAAGCATGCAATTTAATTGAAAGTTTAGCAGTAATACCACCTATTAATGTCGTTAAAACTGAAATCACTTTGGAAGGTGTTATAAAAAAAATGATCTCCCTAGAGAAAAGTTTGCAAATCTCCTTGATAACACTAGCCAATTAATGAATCAATAGAAAGTATCAATAAAAGAATCACTGTTTTAGAGATTAGCATTATCCATGATCAAAATCTTAGAATTGGTAAACTGGAAGAGGCTATGGAAACTCTAAGTTCAAATTTTATTCCCTTAAGTTTAAAAGAGAGAAATCTTTTGTAGGAAAAGAGCAAAAATTTGCGTATGTTCCAAAGGTGCCTACACCAAAACCCCTTAATGTGCTTAAAATTTATAAAACTTTTAGTGCAACTAAGAGTGGTCTACATGTTGAATCATCTCCATCTAAGGTGCCTATTGAGAAAATCCATGTTTTAAAGGAAGTAATTGATGTTGATACTTCTTCATTCGAAAATACTTGATTCTTGCTTTATGTGCCTAGCTGAACGACGTTAAAGAAAACCACTCTTGGGAAATAACCCAATTTTTATTTTAGTAAGTTTTTCTTTTGTTGAGTCTTGGAAGTTATTGCCTCTGTAATAACCTCTCCCTACCATTTTTTTTTGGTTTTTGTGACAAGAATAACCTCTAATGAGAGGGAAATAAGATTTGGGGAAGTTGCTGTCCCGAAACAGATTTTTGTGCTGCTGTAAACAATCATGAAAAATCCCAAAATATCGTATTGATCTAAAAAATTTTGTGCAAATGCCCCTGGTATTTACCCAACTTTCGTTAGTTTTGCACTTTTCTATATGAGCAATATAAGATTTTCTAAAAAATCGGTCTTTACCTGCAGGTTTGTTTTGATAGATTTCTGTCATTATTTGCATTTGCATCTTAAATCGATTTCTTTTGAGTTCTTTTGATCAGTTGAGCTTTTAAAAGGAGTTGCTACAGTATATTATGTTTTAATGGATGATTTACTTGAGTTGAAACTAAACCCAAAGGTTTATTATCTTGTGTACACTAATGTTGCTAATGAAGATTATATGAAGGAAGTTTTCAAGTGTAGGGAGAGAATGATATGATGAGATGAAGTATGGACAAAAGATCAAGCTTGGGTAAGCCACCCGTGTCACCCCAAGAAATATTCAAGAGGTACAAGAGTCAAATCTTGGGGATGCCCAAGGCATCCCCTTCTTTATCAACAAAAATCTCAGGTCTTCTTTCAAGATACTATATTTTTGCTTCATGCACTTTGTGTTGTTCTTGGAGCGTATTTGTTTTTGTTTTTGTTCTCTTTTGTTTTGTTTGCTGCAATAAATTGGCTGTACCCCATCACACTTATTTTGGAGAAGTCACACCCCGTTCTTCATTGCCTAGAACACTCTAGTTTTCACTGTTATTGTTCCGTGAGTGTTCTCTTTTTCTAGCACTGCGTTTAGCTTTAGTTTTCTTCTTCTTTTTTCTTAGAACTTTTTAGTTCTTCTTTGTAGTTAGGTGAGACAAGCTCTCTAGTATTTATTGATTATTATATTTGTGAGTTGTTTCAAATAAGTTGATTGGTGTTGGAAAAGAATAGAATATTTCATGCTTATGGTGGTACAAAAATAAGTTTGTTTTGACTGTTACTTAGAATTGATAATGTCATGTTAGATGTTGCTTTGACCATATGCTTATTGATTATTGTTGTAGCATGACTTATTTCAAATAATTGATATTTCTTAATGTGCCATGCAAGAATCATGCGTTGTTTTAGCATACAAAAGCATAATGTTGTGGTATTCTCCTTTGATGCTTTATTTGGGTTGACTTGGCACATGCTTACACCATGTTATGACTATGAACCAGTCATCTTAGCCTCTATGATCATTTAGTTTTTGACTTATGATATCACTTTATGCTTCGATTAATAATGTTTTATCGCTCTGTATGATTATGGTCATTATTGCTCTCTTAGTTGGTTGCTCCTAGTCTTTGCTAGCCTCCACCTGTACTGAGTATAAGCTCTACTCGTGCATCAAACTCCCAAGAAACCAAGTTATTCCAAAGAGTCCACTATAGACTCCTATGCATGGTGTGTTATACCATTCCAGGTATATTTATTTTTTATATATATCTTCCAAATTAAAATATTTTATGTGAAAATTAGTGATTAAAGCTCTCACGAACTTGAAGGCCCATTTTATTTCTTGCACTTAATAAACTTGAACCATTGTGACTGTCTTATATGCTTTCAAGTTGTAAGTTGTGAATTAGCAAAACCATGTTGTCATGGGGTACGCTTTCAACATTGCACTTATTCTATTTAGTTGATATCATGTTCTTTTGTTTATGGATGCCGGCAGTGTGAAATAAGATGGGAGCTTGTAAGTCCATGGAGTTTGCATATGTGTTAGAGAAACGCCTGGGCGGCTAGCCTAAGCCATGCCTAATCATGGTGGATACTTGCAGCGAAACCATAGTGGCATTCTATGAAGCATCCTCAATAAAAACCTATGCAAATAGCAAATAAAAAGATCGTTGAGATGCTCACTGTCTGTTGCCTTGTCATTTTGATATGGGATAGCTCCTCTGTCATGGGGCAAGGGGTACCGTTGGTGGTTCTCTATGATACACATATACTTACAATGACAAGAACTTGCTTGGGACCAAAGTTGAGTAGCATGAGGTTCGGTACTCGTACGCAAGGGGCATGAGGTTTTAAACTTATAATTTGTCAAGTATATAACTCATATTTGCCCTCACTTTAACCTTAATCACTTCAAGATGCTTATGATAGGGTTAATGAGATATCAAAGATAATAAGTACCATAATTTTTGAAAGCTTTATAATACCATTTAATCCCTACTTCCCTCTACGAAGGACCTTTCTTTTTACTTTTTTGTTGCGTCTCCATCTTCTATCTTTATGCACCAGTTAAGAGAGCATAGTTGTCATTCTGAGTTCAATGTGCATTGTCCCAAAACTATTTGATTAATTCATAATTATGGTATTGCTTGTTCTTAAATTATCTGTATCTAGTCACCCTTATAAACTTTGAAGGTGTCCTATGCATTTATTTTTTTCTATTCCATGAAGGACAAGCTGAATACCACTCTTCCTATGTTTTCTATATGTGAAACAAACAAATGTCTTTCAAAGCATTATTCATGATCTTTTGTTTGTGTAGCATTTCATGTTGCAACATAGTTGCTATGTCTTATTATTAGAAATATATCTTTCATGCTTATGTTTAGAGTACTTTGATCCCAGCTATCAATGTTGTACAATACCTTGATCAAGATTGTGATGGTGCATGTCACCTCAAAAATTATTCTTTTTATCACTTACCTACTCGAGGACGAGCAGGAGTTAAGCTTGGGGATGCTGATACGTTGCAAACGTATCTATAATTTTTGATGCTCCATGCTTATTTTGCACCATTTATATTATGTTTAGTCCACACTTTGTGGCATTTTTATGTATTTTCTGGAACTAACCTATTAACAAGTGCCATAGAGCCAGTCCCCTGTTTTTTGCTGTTTTTGGTTTCAGAAAAACTAGTAAAGAAATATTATTGGAATTGGACGAAACAAAAGCCAAAGTTCCTATTTTTCTAGACACGACACAAAGTCCGAAGGAGAGACGAAGAGTCGCCGCGAAGCAACCACACCAGGGGGCCGCGCGGGTCCACCCTGGACCGCCCCGCCCTATGGTGTGGGCACCTCGAGCGTCCACCGACCTTGCCCCTTCGCCAATATAAACCCCCCGAGGCAAAAACCCTAAGTACCCGATCGGAATTCCACGAAAAAAGTCTATAGCCGCCGCCACCGTCGTCCCTAGATCGGGAGGGATCTGAAGCTCTTCCCGGCACCCAGCCGGAGAGGGGAGATCATCCCGGAGGCCTTATTCATCACCATGCCAACCTTCGGAGTGATGTGTGAGTAGTTCATCCTTGGACTACGTGTCCATAGCAGTAGCTAGATGGTTGTTTCTCCTATTTGTGCCACCATGTTTAGATCTTGTGAGATGCCTATCATGATCAAGATCATCTTATTGTAATTCTACATGTTGTGTTTACGGGGATCCGATAGATATTGAGTATTATGTCAAATGGATTATTGTTCTATCATGTCTATGTTATTTGTGATCTTGCATGCTCTCCGTTTCTAGTAGTTACTTTGGCCAAGTATTTGCTGGTTACTTGTAACACCCTCAGAATCGGCCCTATGCAAGTTTCAGCGATTCCCCCCAAACCCGCATAGAAAACGATTCAAAGGTGCCCACCAGGCACTTTCGTGCGGGTGGAAAACGAAGTAATAACATTACACAACAGTCCTCGATGGAACCCACAGAATAGATATATATACAACACGACTCCATGAGTCAAAATACAGATATACAGTACAAAGATCCAAATCACCTTGAAAACAATAGAGCGTCCAGCTACGGACAAGATACAAATGGGGCTAAGAGCCCTGAAGAATAACCAATGGCGTCCATAACCCTGCCCAGGCCAAGCCGGAAGGGTAACCCTGCTAACGACGTCGATCTCAAAACCTGCTTAAACAAAAGGGGTGCCGACAAAGGGCAAAGGAAAAAGAGGAGCGTCAGTACTGAGGCCAGTACACGGCGAGGCTAGAATTCGGCGGTCCTCGCCTACATAGGTATGGTGGACTGAGCGGCAGCGGCAGCATGCACTGAACAACCTATAGAGACTCGATACAGCTGGCGTCAATCAGAGAGGGGTAAGACAGACCTAACCGGAACCAACCTGATACTACCACCAATCAAACCCATCCTGGCGTTTCCCCCTCGAGACCAAACGAGGAAGTCAACCGAGGAACTCACACAGTTGGCAGTTTTATTTATTCAGTTATCGTTGCAGCAATTACTAGTCAGGTGTAGATAATCATCCGGATAGAATAAGCAGTGGGCACTTTTAGTTATCCATTCCGTGATAGTTGCAACACTTACTAGTCAGATACAATTAGCATGAGATAACCCCAAAACCCAGCAGTTGTTGGTACTTTTATTTAGCCATTCCGTTGTAGTTGTAATACTTTCTAGTCAGGTACAATGGTCGCAAGCGACACTCCAAACAAGCAATTGTGGGCAGTATTATTTAGCCATTCCATTATAGTGAAGCTGATTACTAGTCATTATAAAGTCAAATTTATAGCAATAAACTTTAGTTATGCTTGTCTATGGTCGAGATACTGTGCTCCAAGTCGTCCATAACCGCGGACACGGCTTTCAGAAAGTTTTAACCCGGCCGGGGTGCACAAATAGCAACACACACACGATCAACCTCGGAAAAACCAAATCAAAACCCAATGAGGTCTTCACGACAGAGCAATCACAAGATTCAGAAATATTTCAGGGGGCCACCCCATTGAGTAGACCCGCAACGAAGTAAGCAAGCTCCGAGACGGACTCAAGGTTGGCGTCAATGGCTGTAAACGACTGGGAACCCGAAAGTGTGACTGGGCTTGTCGATACCGCGAAAACACTCCGCTTACCTAAACAGTACAGTGTGCTCCTCGCACAATCGTAAATAAAGCAGTAAAGCATGGCATAAGTACAGGATAGTAAATAAAACCTCAAACTAGTTTGTGGCCCCAAGAAATAAGACGGAATCAAGCTCTGGCTAAGGGGGGCCCATAATTCCCCGTATGTGGATAGCGCGATAAATCAAGGAACAGGTATCAAGTACTCGGGGTCCTACGGGACACAAGTGGGCGGTCGGAAACCAAATATTATCTATCACCCACCGATGCCTCTGCTTACTTACTTCAATTTTAGTTGTTAAACAGGAATTAAAGTGAGCGATAAATAAAGCCGAGATCATCTCCAACATCAATCAGGTGGCAATACTCCAACAACTGTGGTTCATGGCGACACGCAACAGCACTTGAGCAAGCGACTACGACGCGCAAGTCCAACTATCTACCAAACAACAGGTAATAGGAGGTGGCCATGGCAATATAAGGCTGCAAGGGATAACACGGGTACGAATCTAGAGCAACGCAACACAGATAGCAATAGATCAACAGGAGGGAGTAAATACTATAAAAGTAAGATAGGTAGAAAGGGGGAGATGCTCGCCTGAAAACATTGTCGAAGGTTCATCCGAAGATCGGTACGAAGCTCACATCAACTCAACGGCCTTATCCGCGAAGAAGCAAAACACTAGAGTAAACACCGGATGCAATATTTAATACTACGACAAAAGATCGGGCATGATGCATGTATGATGTATGACATGGCAAAGATGCGATGCGATTAGGTCATATTAAGCGGGACTGGGGGTCCCGACAATTAATTAGATGGTTCATGTTATTTAGAACCCCGCAATTAAATGTTGTCTTACATGGCAGAAGATAGCACCGGGTTCGCTACACAAATTTAAATGAGGCCAATATAAGGCTAGATTTGCCGGCATATGGGCCCCATATTTAATTTAGGTGGATCGGCATAAGGCCCCCAAACCACATGATATGTGTGCAGATATGAACAATTTAATATGCATCAATGATATATCATTTATAAAAATAAGGGTCTCGGAAAAGAGGGTCACACTTTAGGGTTCGGCGAACTTGGGGTTCCGGGGTTCGGGGTCGGTCTCAGGGTTTGACAGGATCGGCGGGATCGGACACAAGATGGAGAACTTGTCGTGACGTGCCGGAGATCTTGGTTCCAAGCGGTCGATCTTGTCGTCGAGCCGATCTTGTCGGGTCCGCGTATCGGGTCGGTCTTGGCGTTCCGATGGATCGATCTTCGGGTCCGTGAAGGCGATCTTGGCGTCCGGGCAGAAGTACTTGTCGCAACGGGGTCTCGGTGTCCTCGGATCCGAGAGGAAGAACTTGGCGTGTCTCCCGAAGATCTTGGGGTTCCTCTTGGTTTGCCAATGTCGATCTTGAGGTTCAATTGGGGTTCTGTAACACCCTCAGAATCGGCCCTATGCAAGTTTTAGCGCAACCCGCCAAACCCGCATAGAAACGATTCAAAGGTGCCCACCAGGCACTTTCGTGTAGGTGGAAAACGAAGTAATAACATTACACAACAGTCCTCGATGGGACCCACAGAACAGATATATATACAGCAGCGACTCAAAGAGTCAAGAATACAGATATACAATACAAAGATCCAAATCACCTGTAAAACGATACAGCGTCCGACTACGGACAAGATGCAAATGGGGCTAAGAGCCCTGAAGAATAACCAATGGCGTCCATAACCCTGCCCAGGCCAAGCCGGAAGGGTAACCCTGCTAACGACGTCGATCTCAAAACCTGCTAAAACAAAAGGGGTGCCGACAAAGGGCAAAGGAAAAAGAGGAGCGTCAGTACTGAGGCCAGTACACGGCGAGGCTAGAATTCGGCGGTCCTCGCCTACGTAGGTATGGTGGACTGAAGCGGCAGCGGCAGCATGCGCTAAACAACCTATAGAGACTCGATACAACTGGCGGCAATCAGAGAGGGGTAAGAAAGACCTATTCGAAACCAACCTGATGCTACCACCAATCAAACCCATCCTGGCGTTTCCCCCTCGACACCGATCGAGGAAGTCAACCGAGGAACTCACACAGTTGGCATTTTTTTTTATTCAGTTATCGTTGCAGCAATTACTAGTCAAGTATAGATAATCATCCTGATAAAATAAGCAGTGGGCCATTTTAGTTAACCATTCCGTTGTAGTTGCAACACTTACTAGTCAGATACAAATAGCATGAGATAACCCAAAACCCAGCAGTTGTTGGTACTTTTATTTAGCCATTCTGTTGCAGTGAAGTTGATTACTAGTCATATCGGATACAAGTCAATTTATAACAGTAAACTTTAGTTATAGTTGTCTATGGTCAAGCACTGTGCTCCAAGTCGTCCATAACCGCGGACACGGCTTCTCGAAAAGATTTAACCCTGCAGGGGTGCACCAAAGTATCCACAGGCACCTCGACCCTTTTTGCCAGATCAGTTAACATACACCCATCGGTATGTCGGCGGGGCCTAAGTCACGACGTTCCCAGACCCAAAGCAAGTACATGGGGGCCACCCCACCAAGTCGACACCCGCAACGAAGTCTGCCGGTCTTCGAGACGGACTAAGGGTTTGCGTCAGTGGCTGTAAACGACAGCAAATCCCCAAACGGGGACTATCGATACAGCGAAAACACTCCGCTTCCTAAACAGTACAGTGTGCTCCTCGCACAAACGTAAATAAAGCAGTAGCACGGCATAAGTATAGGATAGTAAATAAAACCTCAAACTAGTTTGTGGCCCCCAGTACAATACTTTGAAATCAGGTAATAATCAATGGGGGGCCCATATCTCCCCACCTGTGGTTAGCGCGCTCGATCTCGGAACAGGTGTCAAGAACTCGGGGTCCTACGGGACACAAGTGGGCGGTCGGAAACCATATATTATCTATCACCCACCGATGCCTCTACTTACTTACTTCAATTTTAGTTGTTAAGCAGTAATTAAAGTGAACAATAAATAAAACCATGGTCTTCTCCAACATTGAACATGCGGCAATTCTCCAACAACTGTGGTACTTGACGACAAGCAACAGCACTTGAGCAAGCGACTACGACGCGCAAGTCCAACTATCTACCAAACAACAGGTAATAGGATGTGTCCAAGGCAATATAGGGCTGCAAGGGATATCACGGTACGGAAACTAGAGCATCGCAACACCGATAGCAATAGATCAACAGGAGGGAATAAATACTATAAAGGTAAGATGGGTAGAAAGGGGGAGATGCTCGCCTGAGAAACATTGCCAAAGGTTCAACCGAAGATCGGGGCGAAGCTCACATCAACTCAACGGCCTTATCCGCGAAGAAGCAAAACACTAGAAGAAACACCGGATGCAATATTTAATACAACGGCAGAAGATCGGCACGATGCATGTATGATGTATGACATGGCAAAGGTGCGGTGCAATTAGGTCAAATTAAGCGGAACCAGAGTCCCGACAATTAATAAGGCGGTTCATGTTGTTTAGAAACCCCCGCAATTTAAGTGTTGTTTAACAAGGCAGAATATATCACCGGTTCGCTACACAAGTTTAAATGAGGCCAATATGTGACTAGATTTGCCCGCATATGGGCCCCATATTTAATTATTAGGTGAATCGGCATAAGGCCCCCAAACCACACAAATATGCATGCGAGTAGAATGATTTAATCTGCAACAAGTTTGTTATATTATAAAATAGGGTTTGCGGGAAGGGGTTCACACATTAGGGGATCTCGACGAACTTGGGGTTCCGGGGTTCGGGG
This sequence comes from Avena sativa, assembly GCA_916181665.1. NCBI lineage: Eukaryota > Viridiplantae > Streptophyta > Magnoliopsida > Poales > Poaceae > Avena > Avena sativa. The sequence goes on along the minus strand of OV702279.1, from coordinate 264,713,251 downwards.
TCGATCTCGGGGTCCGGATCTGGGTTCGGGGTTTGACGGGGTCGGTCTCGGATAGCGGAGTAGATCTTGGTGTCCGGGGGAAGCACTTGGTCTGGCGTCGGGGCATCGGACTCGCCCGGGTCGGTGTCGTGCTTGTCGTTGCGAAGCTCTTGTCGGGTCCGCGCCATCGAGTCGATCTTGGCGTCCGAGGGTTTCTCCGCGTCCGTGGTGCGTCCGTGATGCAGATCTTGTCGGTTCCCTATCGGAGGCCTTCGGGGACGGGGTCTCGGCGACTTGGCGCTTCGGTTTGATGTCGTCCTTCCGGCACCGCGGCTCTCGGTGTAGATGGCGTTGACGGGCTTGAGACAGAGAACGGGTACTGTAACCAGGGGTTCGGACGTTGACTTGATACAACACACAAGCACCAACACATACACGCAGGAGCACACACGCAGAGACTGGAGGGGGTTGCTGCACGGTCGGAGGCGGATGGCATCTTGACGACGGGGTGGGTCCCACGGGGCAGGTAGGTCCCGGCGGGGCCGGCTGCTGCACGCGGACAGGGGAAGGCGAGGGCTCGGGGAGCGGGCTCGCGGGCCGAAGGCGGGCTCCTGGCGGCGGCCGGAGGCGCGGCCGGAGGCAGCAGCCCGCGGAGGAGACACGGGGAGGGGACGCCGGTGCGGCAGGCCGGTGCAGGGGCGAGGGGGCGGCCCCGGCGGTGAGCGCGGCTGGAGAACGGCGGTCCGGCGAGGCTAGGCGAAGCGGGACCGCGGGGCACGGCCGGGCGCGGAGGTGGCCGGCTCGGGAGGAGGGTCGGGCGCGCTCCGGCGGAGGAGAGGAGCGCCGGCGAGGGAGAGGCGAGGGCGGACCGGAGAGGTGGCCGCGGGAACGCCGGTGAGGAGGGGGCCTGGCGGCGATGGGGGTGGAGGAGCGAGGCGGAAGCGAGCGGCGAGGCGAGAGGGCGAGCGGGGGAGGCGCGGAGAGGGAGGGTGGAGCACGGCCGGGGGTCGGCTGGCGCGGCGCCGGCGCTGGAGGGGACTAGGGCGGGAGGAGGAAGAAGGAGGGTGGGGAGGCGAGCGCGGGGTCAGGGTGGGAGAACGTGGGCGCGTGGGGAAGGCTGGGGAAGAGGAACAGGGACAGGGGAGTGGGTCCGGTGGAAGGGTGGGGATGCGGTGTGGGGAGCGGCTGTGCTGGCGTGCGTGTGTGCGTCGTGTGTGCTGGCTGAGGGGTGAGAGAGAGGGGTGAGGGAGTGGCAGAGGTGGCATAAGGGGATTGGCTAGGGGGAAGGGTGAGCTGAGGTGGCGAGCTGCTACTGGTTGGGGTGAGGTGGCCAGAGGGTTGGGTAGGTTAGGTTGGGTGACTTAGGAATTTTGGGGTGGGCCGTTTTATTTTCTGGGGTGGTCGTTCGGGTCATTCGGCCCGTTCGACGGCCCCACTAAAAATAATTAAACCTTTTATTTGTTTTAAACGGGCAGTTTGCAAACCGATAGCAGCCGAAACAAAATAATCCGGAGACCCGGGTTTGGCGTTTGAATAAAAGACGGGGCGTTTAGAAAACAAAACCAGGCTTTTCTAAAATAGTTTTATGCAAGCAAATGCAAGATGATGACGATGCTCAAATGCAATGTGGCATGATGACATGAGCATGCTGTCATGATGATGCAATGCACAAAACAACGCGATTTTCTAGTAGTGGTTTTGCGGGATGCCACAATTCGACACCACTAACAATGGATCTCGCCCTCGAGATCCGCCTCATGGTACCGGAAGGAAAGGTCGGCGATCTGAATCTTCTCTCTTTGTGTAGGTCCTTGCGACACCACTAACAAGGGTTCCTGCTTCATCTTGAGGTCGGCGACACCACCAACAAAGGGCCGTTGTCCGATCGTCGAGAGAACACTCCGGGAACAAAAGGTCGAAGGTAGAGGTATCACAAATAAAGCCACCTCTAGCTTCCGCGGACGGAGTAAAATTGCATCGATCCACCATTCACTATACACAGCAAATGATAAGAGTAGTAGTATGGTCGCGACTCCATCCCGCACTCAAAGCATTACTCTGCACGCGAATAGGCGAATTATGCAACCAACTCTCGGAATTAGACTGAAGATCTCGACAAGCGAGGTTCGGAAACAAAGAAGTGATGCAGACTCTGCATCGGATCTGGCGTAGATGATGTCGTATCATCGGAAAAACACCGGAAGGCACGAGAAGGAACAAAGAGAGGTCCACCAGACGAAGGATTCTTCGGATAGCATGAAGACCGGATGTAGCATCACCGTGATAAGAGGGGGAAGCGAAACCCTGAAGGTACGACGGAAACCCAACCACGAGAATTCCTGGACTCGAAGAAAGAGAAGAGAGCGGATTCAGAACACGTCGAGATAAGAGGAGCACAACAGAGGGGTAAGGAGTAAAATCAGACCTAACCAGATCTATCCAACAGGTTTTTGCAAAAATAGTTTGACACCCTACTTCGGCCGTTAGCTAGGTTATCCTACAGGCTGGACTTGTGGGGTATCGCAACTGCTGAGCTCTGATACCACTCTGTAACACCCTCAGAATCGGCCCTATGCAAGTTTTAGCGCAACCCGCCAAACCCGCATAGAAACGATTCAAAGGTGCCCACAGGCACTTTCGTGCGGGTGGAAAACGAAGTAATAACATTACACAACAGTCCTTGATGGGACCCACAGAACAGATATATATACAGCAGCGACTCAAAGAGTCAAGAATACAGATATACAATACAAAGATCCAAATCACCTGTAAAACGATACAGCGTCCGACTACGGACAAGATGCAAATGGGGCTAAGAGCCCTGAAGAATAACCAATGGCGTCCATAACCCTGCCCAGGCCAAGCCGGAAGGGTAACCCTGCTAACGACGTCGATCTCAAAACCTGCTAAAACAAAAGGGGTGCCGACAAAGGGCAAAGGAAAAAGAGGAGCGTCAGTACTGAGGCCAGTACACGGCGAGGCTAGAATTCGGCGGTCCTCGCCTACGTAGGTATGGTGGACTGAAGCGGCAGCGGCAGCATGCGCTAAACAACCTATAGAGACTCGATACAACTGGCGGCAATCAGAGAGGGGTAAGAAAGACCTATTCGAAACCACCCTGATGCTACCACCAATCAAACCCATCCTGGCGTTTCCCCCTCGACACCGATCGAGGAAGTCAACCGAGGAACTCACACAGTTGGCATTTTTTTTATTCAGTTATCGTTGCAGCAATTACTAGTCAAGTATAGATAATCATCCTGATAAAATAAGCAGTGGGCCGTTTTAGTTAACCATTCCGTTGTAGTTGCAACACTTACTAGTCAGATACAAATAGCATGAGATAACCCAAATCCCAGCAGTTGTTGGTACTTTTATTTAGCCATTCCGTTGCAGTGAAGCTGATTACTAGTCATATCGGATACAAGTCAATTTATAACAGTAAACTTTAGTTATAGTTGTCTATGGTCAAGCACTGTGCTCCAAGTCGTCCATAACCGCGGACACGGCTTCTCGAAAAGATTTAACCCTGCAGGGGTGCACCAAAGTATCCACAGGCACCTCGACCCTTTTTGCCAGATCAGTTAACATACACCCATCGGTATGTCGGTGGGGCCTAAGTCACGATGTTCCCAGACCCAAAGCAAGTACATGGGGGCCACCCCACCAAGTCGACACCTGCAACGAAGTCGGCCGGTCTTCGAGACGGACTTAGGGTTTGCGTCAGTGGCTGTAAACGACAGCAAATCCCCAAACGGGGACTGTCGATACAGCGAAAACACTCCGCTTCCTAAACAGTACAGTGTGCTCCTCGCACAAACGTAAATAAAGCAGTAGCATGGCATAAGTACAGGATAGTAAATAAAACCTCAAACTAGTTTGTGGCCCCCAGTACAATACTTTGAAATCAGGTAATAATCAATGGGGGGCCCATATCTCCCCACCTGTGGTTAGCGCGCTCGATCTCGGAACAGGTGTCAAGAACTCGGGGTCCTACGGGACACAAGTGGGCGGTCGGAAACGAGATATTATCTATCACCCACCGATGCCTCTACTTACTTACTTCAATTTTAGTTGTTAAGCAGTAATTAAAGTGAACAATAAATAAAACCATGGTCTTCTCCAACATTGAACATGCGGCAATTCTCCAACAACTGTGGTACTTGACGACAAGCAACAGCACTTGAGCAAGCGACTACGGCGCGCAAGTCCAACTATCTACCAAACAACAGGTAATAGGATGTGTCCAAGGCAATATAGGGCTGCAAGGGATATCACGGTACGGAAACTAGAGCATCGCAACACCGATAGCAATAGATCAACAGGAGGGAATAAATACTATAAAGGTAAGATGGGTAGAAAGGGGGAGATGCTCGCCTGAGAAACATTGCCGAAGGTTCAACCGAAGATCGGGGCGAAGCTCACATCAACTCAACGGCCTTATCCGCGAAGAAGAAAAACACTAGAAGAAACACCGGATGCAATATTTAATACAACGGCAGAAGATCGGCACGATGCATGTATGATGTATGACATGGCAAAGGTGCGGTGCAATTAGGTCAAATTAAGCGGGACCAGAGTCCCGACAATTAATAAGGCGGTTCATGTTGTTTAGAAACCCCCGCAATTTAAGTGTTGTTTAACAAGGCAGAATATATCACCGGTTCGCTACACAAGTTTAAATGAGGCCAATATGAGACTAGATTTGCCCGCATATGAGCCCCATATTTAATTATTAGGTGAATCGGCATAAGGCCCCCAAACCACACAAATATGCATGCGAGTAGAATGATTTAATCTGCAACAAGTTTGTTATATTATAAAATAGGGTTTGCGGGAAGGGGTTCACACATTAGGGGATCTCGATGAACTTGGGGTTCCGGGGTTCGGGGTCGGTCTCGGGGTCCGGATCTGGGTTCGGGGTTTGACGGGGTCGGTCTCGGATAGCGGAGTAGATCTTGGCGTCCGGGGGAAGCACTTGGTCTGGCGTCGGGGTATCGGACTCGCCCGGGTCGGTGTCGTGCTTGTTGTTGCGAAGCTCTTGTCGGGTCCGCGCCATCGAGTCGATCTTGGCGTCCGAGGGTTTCTCCGCGTCCGTGGTGCGTCCGTGATGCAGGTCTTGTCGGTTCCCTGTCGGAGGCCTTCGGGGACGGGGTCTCGGCGACTTGGCGCTTCGGTTTGATGTCGTCCTTCCGGCACCGCGGCTCTCGGTGTAGATGGCGTTGACGGGCTTGAGACAGAGAACGGGTACTGTAACCAGGGGTTCGGACGTTGACTTGATACAACACACAAGCACCAACACATACATGCAGGAGCACACACGCAGAGACTGGAGGGGGTTGCTGCACGGTCGGAGGCGGATGGCATCTTGACGACGGGGTGGGTCCCGCGGGGCAGGTAGGTCCCGGCGGGGCCGGCTGCTGCACGCGGACAGGGGAAGGCGAGGGCTCGGGGAGCAGGCTCGCGGGCCGAAGGCGGGCTCCTGGCGGCGGCCGGAGGCGCGGCCAGAGGCAGCAGACCACGGAGGAGACTCGGGGAGGGGACGCCGGTGCGGCAGGCCGGTGCAGGGGCGAGGGGGCGGCCCCGGCGGCGAGCGCGGCTGGAGAACGGTGGCCGGCTCGGGAGGAGGGTCGGGCGTGCTCCGGCGGCGGAGAGGAGTGCCGGCGAGGGAGAGGCGAGGGCGGACCGGAGAGGTGGCCACGGGAACGCCGGTGAGGAGGGGGCCTGGCGGCGATGGGGGTGGAGGAGCGAGGCGGAAGCGAGCGGCGAGGCGAGAGGGCGAGCGGGGGAGGCACGGAGAGGGAGGGTGGAGCGCGGCTGGGGGTCGGCTGGCGCGGCGCCGGCGCCGGAGGGGACTAGGGCGGGAGGAGGAAGAAGGAGGGTGGGGAGTCGAGCGCGGGGTCGGGGTGGGAGAACATGGGCGCGTGGGGAAGGCTGGGGAAGAGGAACAGGGACAGGGGAGTGGGTCCGGTGGAAGGGTGGGGATGCGGTGTGGGGAGCGGCTGTGCTGGCGTGCGTGTGTGCGTCGTGTGTGCTGGCTGAGGGGTGAGAGAGAGGGGTGAGGGAGTGGCAGAGGTGGCATAAGGGGATTGGCTAGGGGGAAGCGTGAGCTGAGGTGGCGAGCTGCTACTGGTTGGGGTGAGGTGGCCAGAGGGTTGGGTAGGTTAGGTTGGGTGACTTAGGAATTTTGGGGTGGGCCGTTTTATTTTCTAGGGTGGTCGTTCGGGTCATTCGGCCCGTTCGACTGCCCCACTAAAAATAATTAAACCTTTTATTTGTTTTAAACGGGCCGTTTGCAAACCGATAGCAGCCGAAACAAAATAATCCGGAGACCCGGGTTTGGCGTTTGAATAAAAGACGGGGCGTTTAGAAAACAAAACCAGGCTTTTCTAAAATAGTTTTATGCAAGCAAATGCAAGATGATGACGATGCTCAAATGCAATGTGGCATGATGACATGAGCATGCTGTCATGGTGATGCAATGCACAAAAACAACGCGATTTTCTAGTAGTGGTTTTGCGGGATGCCACAGGTTCGGTCTTCGGAAGCAGGGTCTCGACGCCTGGATCGGTCCTCGGTTCCTCGGGATTGGGGACTCCGGTCTTTCCGTGAAGGAGAACTTGGTGTTCTAGGAAGGAGATCTTGTCGATCCGGCATCTTCGGTTCCAACCGTCTTGCGGTCTGATGTCGAGGTCTTCTAGGACACCATGCACGTTCTTCAGCATCAAGCTGGTCTTGTCGATGGGATTTGGGCCTCGGCACGAGTTTCTTGTCCAACTCGTCAGACTTGTCGCATGGAGGATCCCGAACCGAATCAGCATCACCATAGTAGCTTCACATTGTTGGAAACGACGTCTTCAATTTAGCCTCGGGTAAACCCATACTTGGTTTCGCCCGCACGGGAGGAGGCCGGAGGACGGGCGCGGGGAAGGCGACACGGACGGCGCACGACGGTCATGGTGTAGGGCATCGTCGTGAGCGCGAGGTGGAAGTGGCCCGGCGGCAGCGCTGCTGGTCTTAGTGGTGGGGCGATGCGGTACAGGGCAGAGGGCTTGGCCCGCGGGCGACGGTGGACAGGGACGGACAACGGTGGACAGAGGCGGCCAGAGAGCACCGTCGGAGGAGACGGGGAAGGCGCAGGCCGCACTGCTCGGGTCGCTGCAGGGAGATGAGAAGGGGTAGGCCATGAAGATCCTGGAGGGAAGGCGCCAGAGGAAGGCCTGGCGGGCGCGCTCGCCGGCGCAAGGGGGCGGCAGCGGGGCTCCGAGGAGGACACGGACGACGGGGAGGCAGGGTTGCTTGGGCGCGGTGGCGCTTGACCGCGTCGCAGAGGCGGACCGGCGAGCTGAGCGGCGGGATCGGCGGAGGCCGGCGAACAGAGGGGGGAGGAGGTTGGGGACGCGAGGGACCGCGAGGCCGACGCGGCTCTGAGGCGAGGCAGAGGACCTCCGGCGGCGCGCATGAGGCGGCCAGAGGGAGGTGGCGCGGAAGACCGGGGCCGAGCGGGGGGGGGTCGTGCGGAGGCGAGGCGGCTCGAGGAGGCACCCGGCGGCGGGGTCGTGCCGGCGGAGCGGCTCTGAGGCGAGGAGGGAGGCGCCGCGTCCTGGGGAGGAGAGAGATGCGGGGCTGCGCGGTGCGGGTGGGTCCCAGGGCGGCTGGGTGTGGGGCAGGGGGGTGTTGGCGCGTGTGTGCGTGTGTGGCTGGCGTGCGTTGGGTGTGGGGTGTGTGTGGGCCGGCTGGGTGAAGAGAGGGGGAGATGCCAGGGGGTGATGTGGCAGCGTCTGGTTGGAGGGGGTGAGGGAGAGAGGTGAGGTGGCAGCGTGAGACTGGTCCGGGTGAGGTGGCCGGAGGGTGTGGGTAGATAGGTTGGTAGGACAAAGGTTTTAGGCGAACCGTTTTTATTCTGGGGTGCTCGTTCGGGTCGATTTGGCCCGTTCGACTGCCCCACTAAAAATAATTAAACATTTTATTTGTTTTAAACGGGCCGTTTGCAAACCGATAGCAGCCAAAACAAAATAATCCGGAGACCCGGGTTTGGCGTTTGAATAAAAGACAGGGCGTTTAGAAAACAAAACCAGGCTTTTCAAAAATAGTTTTATGCAAGCAAATGCAAGATGATGACGATGCTCAAATGCAATGTGGCATGATGACATGAGCATGTGGTCATGATGATGCAATGCACAAAAACAACGCGATTTTCTAGTAGTGGTTTTGCGGGATGCCACAATTCGACACCACTAACAAAGGATCTCTCCCTCGAGATCCGCCTCATGGTACCGGAAGGAAGGGTCGGCGATCTGCGTCTTCTCGCTTCGTGTAGATCCTCGCGACACCACTAACAAGAGGTCGTTGTCCGGGATCGCCGAGGGAACACTCCGGGAACAAAAGGTCGAAGGTAGAGGTATCCACAAATAAGCCACCCTTAACTTCCGTGGACGGAGTAAAATTGCTGGATCCACCGATTCGATGTACAAGAGCGAATGATAAGAGTAGTGGTATGGTAGCTACTCCATCCCGCACTCAAACCATTACTCTGCACACGAATAAGCGGATTATGTAACCAACTCTCGGAATTAGACTGAAGATCTCGACAAGCGAGGTTCGGAAACAAAGGAGTGATGCAGACTCTGCATCGGATCTGGCATAGATGAGGTCGTCGCGTCGGAAACACCGGAAGGCACAAACAAAGAGCAAAGAATGGTACCACAGATAAAGGATCACTCAGATAGCATGAACACCGGATGGTAGAACACCGTTATCAAAGAAGGAAGCGAAACCCTGAAGGTACGACGGAATTCCAACCACGAGAAATCCTGGACTCGAAGAGAGAGAAGAGAGCGGATTCAAAACACGCAGAGGTGAGAGGAGAATAGCAGAGGGGTAAGGAGTAAAATCAGACCTAATCAGAACTATCCAACCGATTTTCAAAAATAGTTTTGACACTCTACTTCGGCCGTTAGCTAGGTTATACTACAGGCTGGACTTGTGGGGTATCGCAACTGCTGAGCTCTGATACCACTCTGTAACACCCTCAGAATCGGACCTATGCAAGTTTCAGCGATTCCCGCCAAACCCGCATAGAAAACGATTCAAAGGTGCCCACCAGGCACTTTCGTGTGGGTGGAAAACGAAGTAATAACATTACACAACAGTCCTCGATGGGACCCACAGAACAGATATATATACAACACGACTCCATGAGTCAAAATACAGATATACAGTACAAAGATCCAAATCATCTTGAAAACAATAGAGCGTCCAGCTACGGACAAGATGCAAATGGGGCTAAGAGCCCTGAAGAATAACCAATGGCATCCATAACCCTGCCCAGGCCAAGCTGGAAGGGTAACCCTGCGAACGACGTCGATCTCAAAACCTGCTTAAACAAAAGGGGTGCCGACAAAGGGCAAAGAAAAAGAGGAGCGTCAGTACTGAGGCCAGTACACGGCGAGGCTAGAATTCGGCGGTCCTCGCCTACATAGGTATGGTGGACTGAGCGGCAGCGGCAGCATGCACTGAACAACCTATAGAGACTCGATACAGCTGGCGGCAATCAGAGAGGGGTAAGACAGACCTAACCGGAACCAACCTGATACTACCACCACTCAAACCCATCCTGGCGTTTCCCCCTCGAGACCAAACGAGGAAGTCAACCGAGGAACTCACACAGTTGGCAGTTTTATATATTCAGTTATCGTTGCAGCAATTACTAGTCAGGTGTAGATAATCATCCGGATAGAATAAGCAGTGGGCACTTTTAGTTATCCATTCCGTGATAGTTGCAACACTTACTAGTCAGATACAATTAGCATGAGATAACCCCAAAACCCAGCAGTTGTTGGTACTTTTATTTAGCCATTCCGTTGTAGTTGTAATACTTACTAGTCAGGTACAATGGTCGCAAGCGACACTCCAAACAAGCAATTGTGGGCAGTATTATTTAGCCATTCCATTATAGTGAAGCTGATTACTAGTCATTATAAAGTCAAATTTATAGCAATAAACTTTAGTTATGCTTGTCTATGGTCGAGATACTGTGCTCCAAGTCGTCCATAACCGCGGACACGGCTTTCAGAAAGTTTTAACCCGGCCGGGGTGCACAAATAGCAACACACACACGATCAACCTCGGAAAAACCAAATCAAAACCCAACGAGGTCTTCACGACAGAGCAATCACAAGATTCAGAAATATTTCAGGGGGCCACCCCATTGAGTAGACCCGCAACGAAGTAAGCAAGCTCCGAGACGGACTTAAGGTTTGCGTCAATGGCTGTAAACGACTGGGAACCCGAAAGTGTGACTGGGCTTGTCGATACCGCGAAAACACTCCGCTTACCTAAACAGTACAGTGTGCTCCTGTGGCATCCCGCAAAACCACTACTAGAAAATCGCGTTGTTTTTGTGCATTGCATCATCATGACCGCATGCTCATGTCATCATGCCACATTGCATTTGAGCATCGTCATCATCTTGCAGTTGCTTGCACAAAACTATTTGCAGATAAACCTAGTTTTGTTTTCTAAAACGCCCCATCTTCATTCAAACACGCAAACCCGGGTCCCCGGATTATTTTGTTTTGTCCGCTGTCGGATTGCAAAAGCGCTGGTTGAAATAAATAATTTAATTAATTATTTTTAGTGGGGCAGTCGAACGGGCCGAATGACCCGAACGACCACCCCAGAAATTAAAACGGTCCACCTAATTCCTAAACCTACCAAACTACCTACCCAGCCCCCCTCCACCTCACCCCAACCAGTAGCAGCTCGCCACCTCGGCTCCCCTCTCTCCCCAACCAACCAGAATCTGCCACCTACCCCACTCCCTCTCTCCACCTAGGCTAAAACCACCCAGTAGCACACACCCAGCACACACACAACCACCCACCCGCACCTGGCCCCCCTGTCCCCCGGGCCCACGTCCCTGGCCCCTGTCCCCGCTCTCTCCTTCCTCTCACCCCTCATCTCTCTCCTCCCGACGCAGCAGCCCCCGCAGCCCCGCACGCTCTCTCCTTCCACCGCCGCCGCTCACCACGCCCTCTCTCCTTCCCCTCCGGCGGGCCCCCTCGCCGCCGCCGACCCCTCCTCCCGTGCTTCTTCTTCCTCATCGGGCCCCTCTCCTCCCCAGCAGAGCCCCGCCGCGGCGCTCGCCCGCCGCCGGCAGCGTCCTCCCGAGCTGGCCCCTCTGCCCCTCAACCTCCACCGCCGCCTCCGGCCTGGCGCCACCGCCCGCGGCCGCTTCCCCCTCGCCCGCTCCCGTCCTCGCCTCGCGCAGCCGCGCCCGCTCCCTTCTTCCTCCTCCATCGGCCCCCCCTTCTGAGCACGACCCCCTCCCGAGCCCGGCCTTCCTCCTCCGGCCTGCGTCCGGCCGCCCTCGTCCTCGCTCGCCGGAGTCCGTCCCCGAGCGCCTCTGCACCCCGTGTCCCCGCCGCCGCAGCAAGCTCGCCGGCCGAGCCGCCTCCGCCGCTCGCCGGCCAAGCCCCCACTGCGCGCGCCCGCCTTCCCCCTCAGACCTTCCCCGGTGCCGACCCCGCCGCCAGGCGTCCGCGCCCGCCTCTGCCGCCGTCGCCAAGGTCTCCTCGAGGCCGCCGCTCTTCCCTCCTCGCCGCCGGCGGACCTGTCCCGCCCGTCCCGCGCGAGTCTGGCCCCGCGCTCCCGTCCTCTCCCTGAAGCCGCCTTGCGCCTCATCTGCGCCGCACGGCCTCCGTCAAGCCGGCCGTCCGCTCGGACCCCTCTCTGCCCCGCCGCCTAGCCTCGAGTCGCCGCGCCCTCTGCCCTCGCTTTCAAGGTGCTCGACGCTTTTCCTATGCCCATGTGTTTGGCTCAGCAGGTTGTACCGCGAGGACTTGTGAGATGGTGCTAGTGGTGATTTCGTACGTGTACATAAGATGGTACTCTCTTAACCACAAGATGGAAGTCGGTACCTCAAGATCTCCGCCCTGGAACCGAAGCCAGTGCCCCAAGATCTCCTTCCCGGAATTCGACGCCTCGATCCTGCGGATCCGAAGACCGCGGGTGCGACAAGATCGTCGCTCGGACGCCAAGACCGTCACATGGAACGATAAGGGCTTCATCTCGGATACGCCAAGTACTTCAGCCAGATGCCGAGACCGACTCGATGGCACGGACCCGACAAGGTCTTCGCGACGACAAGATCGACACCGACTCAGGGGGAAATCCGATGCGCCCCCGACGCCAACCAAGTCCGGCTTCCCGGAACGCCAAGATCGGCCCCGTTGTTTGAGAACGTTCCCGCCGAGACCGATCCGTCGAACCCTGAGACCGACCCCGGACCCGATGACCGCCAAGATCGCCAAACCCTATGTGTGAACCCCTTCCCGAAACCTATTTTATAACATAATACAACTTGTCGCATAATAATTGTTCATGCATGCATATTGCCTGTGGTTTGGGGGCCTTATGCCGATTCACCTCTAATTAAATATGGGGCCCATATGCGGGCAAATCCAGTCACATATCGGCCTCATTTAAATTTGTGTAGCGAACCGGTAACTTATTTTACCTTGATAAGGCAACAATCAAATTGTGGGACAACTAACTAACTTGAACCGTTTAATTAATTGTCGGGACCCCGGTTCCGCTTAATATGACCTAATTGCATCGCACCTTTGCCATGCCATGCATCATATCATAAGCATGCCGATCTTTTGCCGTAGTACTAAATAGTGCATCCGGTGTTTCTTCTAGCGTTTGCTTCTTCGCGGATAAGGCCGTTGAGTTGATGTGAGCTTCGCCCCGATCTTCGGTGGAACCTTCGACAATGTTTTCAGGCGAGCATCTCCCCCTTTCTACCTATCTTACTTTTATAGTATTTATTCCCTCCTGTTGATCTATTGCTATCTGTGTTGCGATGCTTTAGTTTCCGTACCTGTGATATACCGTGCAGCCCTATATTGCCTTGGACACATCCTATTACCTGTTGTTTGGTAGATAGTTGGACTTGCGCGTCGTAGTCGCTTGCTCAAGTGTTGTTGCGTGTCGTTCAATGCCACAGTTGTTGGAGGATTGCCGCATGTTGATGATGGAGATGATCAGAGTTTTACTTATTGTTCACTTTAATTCCTGTTTAACAACTAAAATTGAAGTAAGCAGAGGCATCGGTGGGTGATAGATAATATTTGGTTTCCGAACGCCCACTTATGTCCCGTAGGACCCCGAGTACTTGATACCTGTTCCTTGATTTATCGCGCTATCCACATCCGGGAGGTATATGGGACCCCCCTGAGCCAGAGCTTGATTCAGTCTTATTTCTTGGGGCCACAAACTAGTTTGAGGTTTTATTTACTATCCTGTACTTATGCCATGCTACTTCTGTATTTAAATTGTGCGACAGATAGCACACTGTACTGTTTAGGTAAGCAGAGTGATTACGCGGTATCGACACCCCGAGTTTTCGGGTTCCCAGTCGCTTACAGCCATTGACGCAAACCTTGAGTCCATCTCGAAGCTTGCTTACTTTGTTGCGGGTCTACTCAATGGGGTGGCCCCCTGAAATATTTCTGAATCCTGTGATTGCTTAGTCGTGAAAGCCTCGTTGGGTTTTGATTTGGTTTTTCCGAGGTTGATCGAGCGTGTGTTGCTATTGGTGCACCCCAGCCGGGTAAAACTTTCTGAAAGCCGTGTCGGAGGTTATGGACGACTTGGAGCACAGTATCTCGACCATAGACAAGCATAACTAAAGTTTATTGCTATAAATTTGACTTTATAATGACTAGTAATCAGCTTCACTATAATGGAATGGCTAATTAATACTGCCCACAATTGCTTGTTTGGAGTGTCGCTTGCGACCATTGTACCTGACTAGTAAGTATTGCAACTACAACGGAATGGCTGAATAAAAGTATCAACACCTGTTGGGTTTTGGGGTTATCTCATGCTAATTGTATCTGATTAGTAAGTGTTGCAACTACAACGGAATGGTTAACTAAAACTGCCCAATACTTATTTTACCAGGATGATTATCTACACCTGACTAGTAATTGCTACAACGATAACTGAATAAATAAAACTGCCAACTGTGTGAGTTCCTCGGTTGACTTCCTCGTTTGGTCTCGAGGGGAAAACGCCAGGATGGGTTTGATTGGTGGTAGTATCAGGTTGGTTCCGAATAGGTCTTTCTTACCACTCTCTGATAGCCGCCAGTTGTATCGAGTCTCTATAGGTTGTTTAGTGCTTGTTGCCGCTGCCGCTTCAGGCCACCATACCTATGTAGGCGAGGACCGCCGAATTCTAGTCTCGCCGTGTACTGGCCTCAGTACTGACGCTCCTCTTTTTCCTTTGCCCTTTGCCGGCACCCCTTTTGTTTGAGCAGGTTTTGAGATCGACGTCGTTAGCAGGGTTACCCTTCCGGCTTGGCCTGGGCAGGGTTATGGACGCCATTGGTTATTCTTCAGGGCTCTTAGCCCCATTTGCATCTTGTCCGTAGCTGGACGCTATATCGTTCTCAAGGTGATTTGGATCTTTGTATATGATATCTGTATTCTTGACTCTTTGAGTGGCTGATCTATATATATCTGTTCTGTGGGTCCCATCGAGGACTGTTGTGTAATGTTATTACTTCGTTTTCCACCCGCACGAACGTGCCTGGTGGGCACCTTTGAATCGTTTCTATGCGGGTTTGGCGGGTTTCGCTAAAACTTGCATAGGGTCGATTCTGAGGGTGTTTACAGAGTGGTATCAGAGCTCAGCAGTTACGATACCCCACAAGTCCAGCCTGTAGGATAACCTAGCTAACGGCCGAAGTAGAGTGTCAAAACTATTTTTCAAAATCGGTTGGATAGTTCTGATTAGGTCTGATTTTACTCCTTACCCCTCTGCTATTCTCCTCTTATCTCTACGTGTTTTGAATCCGCTCTCTTCTTTCTCTTCGAGTCCAGGAATTCTCGTGGTTGGGTTTCCGTCGTACCTTCAGGGTTTCGCTTCCTCCCTTGGAAACGGTGTTCTACCATCCGGTGTTCATGCTGCTTGAAGAATCCGTCTACGGTGGTACCATTCTTTGTTCCTTGTTTGTGACTTCCGGTGTTTTCCGACGCGACGACATCATCTACGCCAGATCCGATGCAGGGTCTGCATCACTCCTTTGTTCCAGAACCTCGATTGTCGAGATCTTCAGTATGATTCCGAGAATGGTTGCACTCCCTTCTACTGATTGTGCAGAGTAATAGTTTGGGTGCGTGATGGATTGGCCCCCATGCCGACTACCCCTTCTATTCGCTTTTGTACATTGAAGTGGATGAGAATGCATCGGTCCTCTCTTTCCACCGAAGCTAGAGGTGGCTTTATTTGTTGATACCTCTACCTTCGACCTTTTGTCCATGGAGTGTTCCCTCGACGATCACGGACAACGACCTCTTGTTAGTGGTGTCGCGAGGATCTACACGAAGCGAGAAGACGCAGATCGCCGACCTTCCTTCCGGTATCATGAGGCGGATCTCGAGGGCGAGATCCATTGTTAGTGGTGTCGAATTGTGGCATCCCGCAAAACCACTACTAGAAAATCGCGTTGTTTTTGTGCATTGCATCATCATGACCGCATGCTCATGTCATCATGCCACATTGCATTTGAGCATCGTCATCATCTTGCAGTTGCTTGCACAAAACTATTTGCAGATAAACCTAGTTTTGTTTTCTAAAACGCCCCATCTTCATTCAGACACGCAAACCCGGGTCCCCGGATTATTTTGTTTTGTCCGCTGTCGGATTGCAAAAGCGCTGGTTGAAATAAATAATTTAATTAATTATTTTTAGTGGGGCAGTCGAACGGGCCGAATGACCCGAACGACCACCCCAGAAATTAAAACGGTCCACCTAATTCCTAAACCTACCAAACTACCTACCCAGCCCCCCCTCCACCTCACCCCAACTAGTAGCAGCTCGCCACCTCGGCTCCCCTCTCTCCCCAACCAACCAGAATCTGCCACCTACCCCACTCCCTCTCTCCACCTAGGCTAAAACCACCCAGTAGCACACACCCAGCACACACACAACCACCCACCCGCGCCTGGCCCCCTGTCCCCCGGGCCCACGTCCCTGGCCCCTGTCCCCGCTCTCTCCTTCCTCTCACCCCTCATCTCTCTCCTCCCGACGCAGCAGCCCCCGCAGCCCCGCACGCTCTCTCCTTCCACCGCCGCCGCTCACCACGCCATCTCTCCTTCCCCTCCGGCGGGCCCCCTCGCCGCCGCCGACCCCTCCTCCCGTGCTTCTTCTTCCTCACCGGGCCCCTCTCCTCCCCAGCAGAGCCCCGCCGCGGCGCTCGCCCGCCGCCGGCAGCGTCCTCCCGAGCTCGCCCCTCTGCCCCTCAACCTCCACCGCCGCCTCCGGCCTGGCGCCCCCGCCTGCTCCCGTCCTCGCCTCGCGCAGCCGCGCCCGCTCCCTACTTCCTCCTCCGCCGGCCCCCCCTTCTGAGCACGACCCCCTCCCAAGCCCGGCCTTCCTCCTCCGGCCTGCATCCGGCCGCCCCCGTCCTCGCTCGCCGGAGGCCGTCCCCGAGCGCCTCTGCACCCCGCGTCCCCGCCGCCGCAGCAAGCTCGCCGGCCGAGCCGCCTCCGCCGCTCGCCGGCCAAGCCCCCACTGCACGCGCCCGCATTCCCCCTCAGACCTTCCCCGGCGCCGACCCCGCCGCCAGGCGTCCGCGCCCGCCTCTGCCGCCGTCGCCAAGGTCTCCCCGAGGCCGCCGCTCTTCCCTCCTCGCCGCCGGCGGACCTGTCCCGCCCGTCCCGCGCGAGTCTGGCCCCGCGCTCCCGTCCTCTCCCTGAAGCCGCCTTGCGCCTCGTCTGCGCCGCACGGCCTCCGTCAAGCCGGCCGTCCGCTCGGACCCCTCTCTGCCCCGCCGCCTAGCCTCGAGTCGCCGCGCCCTCTGCCCTCGCTTTCAAGGTGCTCGACGCTTTGCCTATGCCCATGTGTTTGGCTCAGCAGGTTGTACCGCGAGGACTTGTGAGATGGTGCTAGTGGTGATTTCGTACGTGTACATAAGATGGTACTCTCTTAACCACAAGATGGAAGTCGGTACCCCAAGATCTCCGCCCTGGAACCGAAGCCAGTGCCCCAAGATCTCCTTCCCGGAATTCGACGCCTCGATCCTGCGGATCCGAAGACCGCGGGTGCGACAAGATCATCGCTCGGACGCCAAGAGGGCTTCATCTCGGATACGCCAAGTACTTCAGCCAGATGCCGAGACCGACTCGATGGCACGGACCCGACAAGGTCTTCGCGACGACAAGATCGACACCGACTCAGGGGGAAATCCGATGCGCCCCCGATGCCAACCAAGTCCGGCTTCCCGGAACACCAAGATCTGCCCCGTTGTTTGAGAACGTTCCCGCCGAGACCGATCCATCGAACCCTGAGACCGACCCCGGACCCGATGACCGCCAAGAGCGCCAAACCCTATGTGTGAACCCCTTCCCGAAACCTATTTTATAACATAATACAACTTGTCGCATAATAATTGTTCATGCATGCATATTGCCTGTGGTTTGGGGGCCTTATGCCGATTCACCTCTAATTAAATATGGGGCCCATATGCGGGCAAATCCAGTCACATATCGGCCTCATTTAAATTTGTGTAGCGAACTGGTAACTTATTTTACCTTGATAAGGCAACAATCAAATTGTGGGACAACTAACTTGAACCGTTTAATTAATTGTCGGGACCCCGGTTCCGCTTAATATGACCTAATTGCATCGCACCTTTGCCATGCCATGCATCATATCATAAGCATGCCGATCTTTTGCCGTAGTACTAAATAGTGCATCCGGTGTTTCTTCTAGCGTTTGCTTCTTCGCGGATAAGGTCGTTGAGTTGATGTGAGCTTCGCCCCGATCTTCGGTGGAACCTTCGACAATGTTTTCAGGCGAGCATCTCCCCCTTTCTACCTATCTTACTTTTATAGTATTTATTCCCTCCCGTTGATCTATTGCTATCTGTGTTGCGATGCTTTAGTTTCCGTACATGTGATATACCGTGCAGCCCTATATTGCCTTGGACACATCCTATTACCTGTTGTTTGGTAGATAGTTGGACTTGCGCGTCGTAGTCGCTTGCTCAAGTGCTGTTGCGTGTCGTTCAGTGCCACAGTTGTTGGAGGATTGCCGCATGTTGATGATGGAGATGATCAGAGTTTTACTTATTGTTCACTTTAATTCCTGTTTAACAACTAAAATTGAAGTAAGCAGAGGCATCGGTGGGTGATAGATAATATTTGGTTTCCGAACGCCCACTTATGTCCCGTAGGACCCCGAGTACTTGATACCTGTTCCTTGATTTATCGCGCTATCCACATCCGGGAGGTATATGGGACCCCCCTGAGCCAGAGCTTGATTCAGTCTTATTTCTTGGGGCCACAAACTAGTTTGAGGTTTTATTTACTATCCTGTACTTATGCCATGCTACTTCTGTATTTAAATTGTGCGACAGATAGCACACTATACTGTTTAGGTAAGCGGAGTGATTACGCGGTATCGACACCCCGAGTTTTCGGGTTCCCAGTCGCTTACAGCCATTGACGCAAACCTTGAGTCTGTCTCGAAGCTTGCTTACTTCGTTGCGGGTCTACTCAATGGGGTGGCCCCCTGAAATATTTCTGAATCCTGTGATTGCTTAGTCGTGAAAGCCTCGTTGGGTTTTGATTTGGTTTTTCCGAGGTTGATCGAGCGTGTGTTGCTATTGGTGCACCCCGGCCGGGTAAAACTTTCTGAAAGCCGTGTCCGCGGTTATGGACGACTTGGAGCACAGTATCTCGACCATAGACAAGCATAAATAAAGTTTATTGCTATAAATTTGACTTTATAATGACTAGTAATCAGCTTCACTATAATGAAATGGCTAATTAATACTGCCCACAATTGCTTGTTTGGAGTGTCGCTTGCGACCATTGTACCTGACTAGTAAGTATTGCAACTACAACGGAATGGCTGAATAAAAGTATCAACACCTGTTGGGTTTTGGGGTTATCTCATGCTAATTGTATCTGATTAGTAAGTGTTGCAACTACAACGGAATGGTTAACTAAAACTGCCCAATGCTTATTTTACCAGGATGATTATCTACACCTGACTAGTAATTGCTACAACGATAACTGAATAAATAAAACTGCCAACTGTGTGAGTTCCTCGGTTGACTTCCTCGTTTGGTCTCGAGGGGAAAACGCCAGGATGGGTTTGATTGGTGGTAGTATCAGGTTGGTTCTGAATAGGTCTTTCTTACCACTCTCTGATAGCCGCCAGTTGTATCGAGTCTCTATAGGTTGTTTAGTGCTTGCCGCCGCTGCCGCTTCAGGCCACCATACCTATGTAGGCGAGGACCGCCGAATTCTAGTCTCGCCGTGTACTGGCCTCAGTACTGACGCTCCTCTTTTTCCTTTGCCCTTTGCCGGCACCCCTTTTGTTTGAGCAGGTTTTGAGATCGACGTCGTTAGCAGGGTTACCCTTCCGGCTTGGCCTGGGCAGGGTTATGGACGCCATTGGTTATTCTTCAGGGCTCTTAGCCCCATTTGCATCTTGTCCATAGCTGGACGCTATATCGTTCTCAAGGTGGTTTGGATCTTTGTATATGATATCTGTATTCTTGACTCTTTGAGTCGTTGATCTATATATATATCTGTTCTGTGGGTCCCATCGAGGACTGTTGTGTAATGTTATTACTTCGTTTTCCACCCGCACGAAAGTGCCTGGTGGGCACCTTTGAATCGTTTCTATGCGGGTTTGGCGGGTTTCGCTAAAACTTGCATAGGGTCGATTCTGAGGGTGTTACAGCTCCTCGCACAATCGTAAATAAAGCAGTAAAGCATGGCATAAGTACAAGATAGTAAATAAAACCTCAAACTAGTTTGTGGCCCCAAGAAATAAGACGGAATCAAGCTCTGGCTAAGGGGGGCGCATAATTCTCCGTATGTGGATAGCGCGATAAATCAAGGAACAGGTATCAAGTACTCGGGGTCCTACGGGACACAAGTGGGCGGTCGGAAACCAAATATTATCTATCACCCACCGATGCCTCTACTTACTTACTTCAATTTTAGTTGTTAAACAGGAATTAAAGTGAGCGATAAATAAAGCCGAGATCATCTCCAACATCAATCAGGTGGCAATACTCCAACAACTGTGGTTCATGGCGACACGCAACAGCACTTGAGCAAGCGACTACGACGCGCAAGTCCAACTATCTACCAAACAACAGGTAATAGGAGGTGGCCATGGCAATATAAGGCTGCAAGGGATAACACGGGTAGGAATCTAGAGGAACGCAACACAGATAGGAATAGATCAACAGGAGGGAGTAAATACTATAAAAGTAAGATAGGTAGAAAGGGGGAGATGCTCGCCTGAAAACATTGTCGAAGGTTCATCCGAAGATCGGGACGAAGCTCACATCAACTCAACGGCCTTATCCGCGAAGAAGCAAAACACTAGATTAAACACCGGATGCAATATTTAATACTACGGCAAAAGATCGGGCATGATGTATGACATGGCAAAGGTGCGATGCGATTAGGTCATATTAAGCGGGACCGGGGGTCCCGACAATTAATTAGATGGTTCATGTTATTTAGAACCCCGCAATTAAATGTTGTCTTACATGGCAGAAGATAGCACCGGGTTCGCTACACAAATTTAAATGAGGCCAATATAAGGCTAGATTTGCCCGCATATGGGCCCCATATTTAATTTAGGTGGATCGGCATAAGGCCCCCAAACCACATGATATGTGTGCAGATATGAACAATTTAATATGCATCAATGATATATCATTTATAAAAATAGGGGTCTCGGAAAAGAGGGTCACACTTTAGGGTTCGGCGAACTTGGGGTTCCGGGGTTCGGGTTCGGTCTCAGGGTTCGACAGGATCGGCGGGATCGGACACAAGATGGAGAACTTGTTGTGACGTGCCGGAGATCTTGGTTCCAAGCGGTCGATCTTGTCGTCGAGCCGATCTTGTCGGGTCCGCGTATCGGGTCGGTCTTGGCGTTCCGATGGATCGGTCTTCGGGTCCGTGAAGGCGATCTTGGCGTCCGGGCAGAAGTACTTGTCGCAACGGGGTCTCGGTGTCCTCGGATCCGAGAGGAAGAACTTGGCGTGTCTCCCGAAGATCTTGGGGTTCCTCTTGGTTTGCCGATGTCGATCTTGAGGTTCAATTGGGGTTCGGTCTTCGGAAGCAGGGTCTCGACGCCTGGATCGGTCCTCGGTTCCTCGGGATTGGGGACTCCGGTCTTTCCGTGAAGGAGAACTTGGTGTTCTAGGAAGGAGATCTTGTCGATCCGGCATCTTCGGTTCCAACCGTCTTGCGGTCTGATGTCGGGGTCTTCTAGGAAACCATGCACGTTCTTCAGCATCAAGCTGGTCTTGTCGATGGGATTTGGGCCTCGGCACGAGTTTCTTGTCCAACTCGTCAGACTTGTCGCATGGAGGATCCCGAACCGAATCAACATCACCACAGTAGCTTCACATTGTTGGAAACGACGTCTTCGATTTAGCCTCGGGTAAACCCATACTTGGTTTCGCCCGCACGGGAGGAGGCCGGAGGACGGGCGCGGGGAAGGCGACACGGACGGCGCACGACGGTCATGGTATAGGGCATCGTCGTGAGCGCGAGGTGGAAGTGGCCCGGCGGCAGCGCTGCTGGTTTAGGACACGGACGACGGGGAGGCAGGGTTGCTTGGGCGCGGTGGCGCTTGACCGCGTCGCAGAGGCGGACCGGCGAGCTGAGCGGCGGGATCGGCGGAGGCCGGCGAACAGAGGGGGAGGAGGTTGGGGACGCGAGGGACCGCGAGGCCGACGCGGCTCTGAGGCGAGGCAGAGGAGCTCCGGCGGCGCGCGTGAGGCGGCCAGAGGGAGGTGGCGCGGAAGACCGGGGCCGAGCGGGGGGGTCGCGCGGCGGCGAGGCGGCTCGAGGAGGCACCCGGCGGCGGGGTCGCGCCGGCGGAGCGGCTCTGAGGCGAGGAGGGAGGCGCCGCGGCCTGGGGAGGAGAGAGCTGCGGGGCTGCGCGGTGCGGGTGGGTCCCAGGGCGGCTGGGTGTGGGGAAGGGGGGGTGCTGGCGCGTGTGTGCGTGTGTGGCTGGCGTGCGTTGGGTGTGGGGTGTGTGTGGGCCGGCTGGGTGAAGAGAGGGGGAGAGGCCAGGGGGTGATGTGGCAGCGTCTGGTTGGAGGGGGTGAGGGAGAGAGGTGAGGTGGCAGCGTGAGACTGGTCCGGGTGAGGTGGCCGGAGGGTGTGGGTAGATAGGTTGGTAGGAAAAAGGTTTTAGGCGAACCGTTTTTATTCTGGGGTGGTCGTTCGGGTCGATTTGGCCCGTTCGACTGCCCCACTAAAAATAATTAAACATTTTATTTGTTTTAAACGGGCCATTTGCAAACCGATAGCAGCCAAAACAAAATAATCCGGAGACCCGGTTTTGGCGTTTGAATAAAAGACGGGGCGTTTAGAAAACAAAACCAGGCTTTTCAAAAATAGTTTTATGCAAGCAAATGCAAGATGATGACGATGCTCAAATGCAATGTGGCATGATGACATGAGCATGCGGTCATGATGATGCAATGCACAAAAACAACGCGATTTTCCAGTAGTGGTTTTGCGGGATGCCACATTACTCCAAGAGGGAGTATTTATGCTCGATAGTAGGTTCATGCCTCTAGTAATCTGGGATAGTGATAGAAACTTATAAGATTATAGATGTGTTGTTGCTACTAGGGAGAAAACAACAATCCTTTGCCCAAGGGCAATTGTATTGTTTACATTACACACTTTGCTTAATGCAATTATCTATTGCAACTTAATACCCAAGGGTTGTTCGGATGATATTCTGGAGGTGGATTATTAGTCATAAATGCAGTTGGATTACGGTCTATGTATCTTGTTGTAATGCCCAAATGAATCTCATAGTGATCATTATGTCATGTACATGCATTGTTATGCATTCTCTATGTGTCAATTGCCCCGCTGTAATTTGTTTACCCAGCATGTTATTTATCTTATGGAGAAAACACCTCTAGTGAACTATGAACCCTGGTCCATTCCTTCCCATTGATATTATATCTATTGTTTACTATCTGTTTACTGTTTACTTTCTGCAATTACCACAAGCAATTACTATCTTCCACACTATACGTTTAATCCTTTGTTTTCAGCAAAACCAGTGAACTTGACAACCTCATTGATAAGTTGGGGCAAAGTATTTTGGTTGAGTTGTGTGCAGGTTCCACGTTGCTAGCAACACCTTTGGAAGTGGTTTCTTTCTTCTACTGGTTCGATAACCTTGGTTCTATAACTGAGGGAAACTTTTTGTTGTGCTCATCATACCTTCCTCTTGGGGTTCCCAACGGGCTCTACATCAACCGAGCCACATCAAGCAACGTTATTGAGTTCAAATCAGGAAGGCACGAGCTAAGGAAAAATATGCACATGTTTCTTATAATGTGAGGAGGACATGTGGGCCCATCTGCGTGATTAAACGATAGATGCATCTAGCAGCGGTATCAAGTTCGGAATAGGATAGTGGGATCAAAGGAAAAATTTCCATCATACACATGATTCTGTTAATGAGAGACTGACATGTGGGACCCAGCAGCGTGACTAAACGGCAGATAGATCGAGCAACATTATCGAGTTCAAATCAGGGAGGCACGAGTCAAGTAAAAAAATCTATCATGCACTTGTTTTTTCTAATGTGAGGATGACACGTGGGACCTAGCAGCCTGATTAAACGATAGATCTATCGAGCAACGCGATCAAGTTCGGAATAGGAAAGGAAAAAATTCCATCATACACACGATTCTTCTAATGACAGGCTGACATGCAGGACTCAGTAGCCTGACTAAATGGAAGAGGCATCGAACAACGTTATCGAGTTCAAATCAGGGAGGCGCGACCGAAAAGAATGGTCCGCTAGAGACACTGGCGTCTGGGACCCACATGCCTAAAAATACTTCGGCGAGTCAACATCGTCGAGGAACCGGAAATCTTGCTTCTGCCACGCGTTGGCCGAGCTTCCTCCATGATTTTAGCGGTTTCGTCATAGTAGAGGGGCGCGACACCAAAAAAACAGTTTCACATCAGCCACGGTCGAGCCGAGAATTTCGTCGCGGAAGACGCGCCTTCTATGATGACCGTCGGCCAAGTCGTTTCAGAAGGAAACATTTCTTGTAGTGATTTTGATTACTGGTTATACTCTAGGAGCAGTTGATTATCTGGTTCGCTCTCTTTCTACTAATTTCCCTATTAAGGATCTTGGCCTGCTGGAGTATTTTCTAGGATTGGAAGCGTCTTTCAATTAGGGGGATGACAGTGACTCAATGAAAGTATGCATTGGATCTTTTGCATCATGTGAGTATGGAGAATTGCAAATCCACTTCCATGTCATTGGCTACATGTAGCACCCCGAGAAAACCACTACTAGAAAATCACGTGTTATTTTATTCATGCATCATCATGACATCACCATGCATCTATTTGCCTAAAACTATTTTACTAAAAGTCCTATTTCATTTTATACAAACGTCTCTCTCTTTATTCAAATGCAAAACCTCGGTCTTTTCTGGATCTTGCATTTTATCAAAAACTATATTTCAAAATGTATTGTTTTATAAAAATGATAAAATATTTTATACCAGGGAGGCCACCACCAGCCATGCCCAAAAGGCCCAGCTGGCAGCAGCCTACTACCCCAAATAAATATCTAAACCTTGCCCTACCCCAAACCCTAATCCCCAGAAATCCTCCACCCCGCCGCCGCACAGCCACAATCAAACTCCACCCTGCACACTCCCTCTACCCCGCCGCCAGAACCCACCCCACCCTGATCAACACCACGCGACACACCCAGCACACACACGCGCCCCCGCATCACCCAACCCGCATGCTGCTGCCTGTCCCCATCCCGTGGGTCCCACCTTGCCCACCAACTCCCGTCCCCCGACCTGTGGCCGCTCCCTCCTCCTTCACCCGCCGCCGCCTGGCCTCGAGCCACCCTTCGCCTCGCCAGCGAGCCCCGCGGCCGCTCCCTCCTCCTCTCGATCCGAGCTCAGGCGGCCGCCTCGCGAGCTTCCACCCCACCGTCGAGCCGAGCTCCCCGGCACCGCCCTAGGACGCCCGTTTGCCCTGTGTCGTCGTCTGCCACCTCGACCTCCTGGCCGCCTCCGCCGCGGACGCTAGTGCCTCCCCGCGAACCTCTCTCTCGCCGGCGCCATGCATCCCCGTGTCTGCCGCTGGGATCTTCCTCGCCATTGCCACCTCGGCCTCCGTCGGCCCCACCTCTGTCCCGCGCGCCTCCTTGCGAGCGTTTTGTCCGCTGCACCACGGAGCCGCCCGCCGTTCCCGCTCTGCCTCCCCGAGCTCCCTCGCCGGCCTGAGCGCCTCCGCCCTCTGGCTTCCGCCGCCACCGCAGTATGCAAGGCACCGACGCTAGCGTCGTCTCTACGGGTTCTCTGGTCTCCTAGGACATCCGAGTTGATACTCACATGGCCTCGTATCCTTTGGGCTGCATGCCGCTAGCCGTGCTCTAATAGTTTCCATCTCGCTTTGGTCGTCGGGAGGCTTCCTCCGTTTGATCCTTGCAATGTATGGTTGCTCTTTGGCAGTGCAGTGCTCGTCTGTAGCATGTTCGACACGAGTTTTACATTGCCGAGACCTTCCATAGACCCAAGTACCACCAAAACGCTCGCGACCACCTAACAGGACCGCATTGTCAAGTTTGCAGTTAGAGGCCGCTTGTACCCGAGGATCTCGACAAGACCTTCCTCCCGTCAAGACCGGAGACCATGTGGTGGATCAAAAAGTTCCCCGAAGACTGAACCCTCGGCATGTCAAGATCGCCTTCCCGGATGCCATGACCTTCGTCATGGATTCGAAGCCCTATCCGAACCGAACCCCTTCGAACCCCCAAGATCGTCGAGACCCCTATGTGTGACCCTCTTACCAAGACCCTATTTTTATAAATGAAATATATATCTGTTGCATCTAAAATGTTCATGCTTGCACACATATCTTATGGTTTGGGGGCCTTATGCCGATTCACTTCATAATTAAATATGGAGGCCATAGGTTGGCGAATCTAGTCTAATATTGGCTCCATTTAAATTTGTGTAGCGAATCGGTGTTATATTTTGCCTTGTTAAGACAACATTTAAATTGCGGGGTATCTAAACAACTAGAACCATATATCTAATTGTCGGGACTCCGGTTCCGCTTAATATTGCCTAATTGCATCGCATCCTTGCCATGCCAAACATCATACATGCATCATGCCAGATCTTCTGGCGTAGTATTAAATATTGCATCCGGTGTTTCTGCTAGTGCTTTGCTTCTTCACGGATTAGGCCGATGAGTTGATGCGAGTGTCGACCCGATCTTCATATGAACCTTCGGCAATGTTTTTAGGCGAGCAATCTCCCCCTTTCTACCTATCTTAATTTTATAGTATTTATTCCCTCATGTTGATCTATTGATATCTATGTTGCGATGCTCTAGTTTTCGTACCCGTGATATCCCTTGCAGCCTCATATTGCCTTGGACACATCCTATTACCTGTTGTTTGGTAGATAGTTGGACTTGCGCTCGTAGTCGCCTTCTCAAGTGTTGTTGCGTGTCTTCCAGTACCACGGTTGTTGGAAGGCTGCCATATGCTTTATGTTGGAGATGAGTATGGCTTTAATTATCATTTAATAACTAAAATTGAAGTAGGTAAATGCAGAGGCACCGGTGGGTAATAGACAATATTTGGTTTTTAACTGCTCACTGGTGTCCCGTAGGACCCCGAGTTCTTGACACCTGTTCCGAGATCAAGCGCGCTAACCACAGGTGGGGTGTGTGGGCACCCCCATCGATTAGTACCTGATTTCAAAGTACTGTACCGGGGGCCACAAAGTAGTTGGGGCTTTATTACTATCATGTACTTATGCCATGCTTTACTTTTTTATTTACGATTGCGCGTGGAGCGCCTGTACTATTTTGGATCGCGGCACGATTTCGCGATATCGACAAGCCCAGTCACACTTTCGGTTTCCCAATCGTTTACAGCCGTTCTCGCAAACCCTGGGTCCGTCTCGGAGATCGGCCGACTTCGTTACGGGTAGCTTAGTGGGGTGGCCCCCCATGTGCTTGCTTTGGGTCTGGCAACCGTCGTGTCCGAAGCCCCGTCGACATACCGTTGGGTGTATGTTTTGTGATCTTGTACCTACCTGATCTGACAACAAGGGTGTAGGTGCGTGTGGAAACTTTGGTGTACCCCTGCAGGGTTAAATCTTTTTGAGAAGCCATGTCCGCGGTTATGGACGACTTGGAGCATAGTTCTCGATCATAGACAACTATAACTAAAGTTTACTGTTGTAACTTGACTTGTATCCAATATGACTAGTAATCAGCTTCACTACAACGGAATGGCTAAATAAAAGTACCAACAACTACTGAGTTTGGGATATCTCATGCTAATTATATCTGACTAGTAAGTGTCGCAACTACAACGGAATGGTTAAGTAAAAGTGCCCAATGCTTATTATATCAGGATGACTATCTATACCTGACTAGTAATTGCTGCAACGATAACTGAATAAATAAAACTGTCAACTGTGTGAGTTCCTCGGTTGACTTCCCCATTTGGTCTCGAGGGGGAAATACCAGGATGGGTATGTTTGGTGGTAGTATCGGGTTGGTTTCGAATAGGTCTTTCTTATCCCTCTCTGATAGCCGACAGTTATATCGAGTCTCTATAGATTGTTTAGTGCATGTTGCGATGCCGCTTCAGTCCACCATACCTATGTAGGCGAGCACCGCCAAATTCTAGTCTCGCCGTGTACTGGCCTCAGTACTGACCGCTCTCTTTTTTCTTTGCCCTTTGTCGGCACCCCTTTTGTTTAAGAAGGTTTTGAGATCAACGTCGTTAGCAGGGTTACCCTTCCGGCTTGGCCTGGGCAGGGTTATGGACGCCATTGGTTATTCTTCAGGGCTCTTAGCCCCATTTGCATCTTGTCTGTAGCCGGACGCTGTATCGTTTTCAAGGTGATTTGGATCTTTGTACTGTATATCTGTATTCTTGACTCATGGAGTCGTTGTATATATCTATTTTGTGGGTTCCATCGAGGACTATTGTGTAATGATATTACTTCGTTTTCCACCCGCACGCAAGTGCCTGGTGGGCACCTTTGAATCGTTTCTATGCGGGTTTGGCGGGAAGCGCTGAAACTTGCATAGGGCTGATTCTGAGGGTGTTACACTACAGGTGATCGCCTTGCACATGAGTCTGGTACTCCACTTGGTATTGATGATGCTTTCCGGTATCGCGGTGTTATTGGAGGCCTACAGTATTTTACCCTTACTCTCCCGGATATATCTTTCGCAGTGAATAAAGTTTGCCAGTTTCTCATCTTGCAATATGTGAAGGAAATAGTGAGTACATGGTTAAGCTTCTGGAAGTCTACCTCCACCAGTATTAGTATCTTTACTAATGCGGATTGGATAAGATGTGTTGATGATCGTCGATCCATGAGAGGTTTTGCGGTGTTTGTTGGACCGAACCTCATCTCTTGGAGGTCAAAGAAACATCCCACTCTCTCGAGATCTAGTACTGAGGCAGAGTATAAAGATTGGTGAATGGAGCAGCTGAAGCTATCTGGGTAAATTCACTACCCAAGGAGCTAGGAGTTTCTCAGTAGCGCACGCCCACTCTTTGGTGTGATAATTTAGGGGCTACATATCTGATCGCAAATCCAGTCTTTCATGCATGGACCTAGCACATTGAGATCAATTTCCATTTTATGCGTGAATGTGTTGCCTCTGGAGCTTTACAGGTCAGGTTCATCTCTTCCAATGATCAGCTGGCTGATGTATTCACTGAACCAGCCACTCGACAGATGCTAGATTGTTTCAAGGCCAATCTAAGTCTTTTTCATAGTAGAAGTTCAGTTTGAGGAGTGTTAGAAATAGGTCTAGTTGTTGTATTTCTGTCACGTATTTATATACTTAGTATGTATTGTATAGAGACATGGTGACACAATTGCCCCACTAAAACCCTAAAAGAAAATTGTAACAATCATACGATGTCTTGATGTCAACCAACAAACTCAGCAGAAAGTTAGATTTTTCGTGGCTTTTTTTTTGGAAAATAGTATATATTAATATCACGAAGATACCAATTACACCCAGCCTCTGTAACAACGCATGTCCTAGCGGCCTTACGGATGCACACAGCCCAGAAAAAAGAAAAAAAAATTACAAAAAAAGAGAAGCCCCGCTACAAAGAACTATTCCTCAAAACAACGACACTGACACCATCATAACAACACCAGTAGTCCTCCACTCCAATAACAACACCTTTAAGAAGGAAACAGTGTACAAGCGCCGTCGCTGACCGATCAAAGATCATAGGTTTTCACCCTAGAGAAAGTCCTCGCTCACAAAACAATGCCTTCAACAAGGCCATTGCCAAGCACAACCAGTTAAGGCCAGACCTTGGATTTTCACCCTGCAAGGTAATACTGGGAACTCCTCATGTGTTGTATCCTCCCACAAACAGCCGTTGCTACGAGTCACAGATCATACAGCCAGTTCGTCGTTGCCACAAAGACTCAAATCACCATCATTGCCCTCATGTTTCCGGTTTTATGATATTCTCCGCATCTGACTTCACATGGCTCGATGAATGGCACTTGGTGTGAATAAAAGGTAGAGCTTCGCAACGCTCCCGCTAAAACCAAACGGCCATAAAAACATGGGTACGCATGATCGAATACCTTCCGATCTGTAACACCCTCAGAATCGGACCTATGCAAGTTTGAGGCCAGTACACGGCGAGGCTAGAATTCGGCGGTCCTCGCCTACATAGGTATGGTGGACTGAAGCGGCAGCGGCAGCATGCACTAAACAACCTATAGAGACTCGATACAACTGGCGGCAATCAGAGAGGGGTAAGGTAGACCTATTCGGATCCAACATGATATTACCATCAAACAAACCCATCCTGGCGTTTCCCCCTCGAGACCAAACGAGGAAGTCAACCGAGGAACTCACACCGTTGGTAGTTTTACTTTTTTGGTTATCGTTGCAGCAATTACTAGTCAGGTATAGATAATCATCCTGATAAAGTAGGCAGTGGGAACTTTTAGTTAACCATTCCGTTATAGTTACAACACTTACTAATCATATACAGATGACATGAGATAAACCCAAAACCCAGCAGTTGTTGGTACTTTTATTCAGCCATTCCGTTGTAGTTGCAATACTTACTAGTCAGGTACAATGGTCGCAAGCGACAATCCAAACAAGCAATTGTGGCCAGTATTATTTAGCCATTCCATTATAGTGAAGTTGATTACTAGTCATTATAAAGTCAAATTTATAGCAATAAACTTTAGTTATGCTTGTCTATGGTCGAGATACTGTGCTCCAAGTCGTCCATAACCGCGGACACGGCTTTCAGAAAGTTTTAACCCGGCCGGGGTGCACAAATAGCAACACACACACGATCAACCTCGGAAAAACCAAATCAAAACCCAACGAGGTCTTCACGACAGAGCAATCACAAGATTCAGAATTATTTCAGGGGGCCACCCCATTAAGCTACCCGCAACGAAGTAAGCTAGCTCCGAGACGGACTCAAGGTCTGGGTATACGGCTGTGAACGACTGGGAACCCCAAACGGGGCTTGTCGACACCGCGGAATCGTGTCCCGATCCTAAACAGTACAGGTGCTATCTGTCGCACAATCGTAAATAAAGCAGTAAAACATGGCATAAGTACAGGATCGTAAATAAAACCTCAAACTAGTTTGTGGCCCCAAGAAATAAGACGGAATCAAGCTCTGGCTAAGGGGGGCCCATAATTCCCCATATGTGGATAGCGCGATAAATCAAGGAACAGGTATCAAGTACTCGGGGTCCTACGGGACACAAGTGGGCGTTCGGAAACCAAATGTTATCTATCACCCACCGATGCCTCTGCTTACTTACTTCAATTTTAGTTGTTAAACAGGAATTAAAGTGAACGAAAAGTAAAGCCGAGATCATCTCCAACATCAACATGCGGCAATACATCAACAACTGTGGCACTGGACGACACGCAACAGCTCTTGAGCAAGCGACTACGACGCGCAAGTCCAACTATCTACCAAACAACAGGTAATAGGATGTGTCCAAGGCAATATATGGCTGCAAGGGATATCACAGGTACGGAAAACTAAAGCATCGCAACACAGATAGCAATAGATCAACAGGAGGGAGTAAATGCTATAAAAGTAAGATAGGTAGAAAGGGGGAGATGCTCGCCTGAAAACATTGCCGAAGGTTCAACCGGAGATCGGGGCGAAGCTCACATCAACTCAACGACCTTATCCGCGAAGAAGCAGAACACTAGAAGAAACACCGGATGCAATATTTAATACACGGCAGAAGATCGGCATGATGCATGTATGATGTATGACATGGCAAAGATGCAATGCAATTAGGTCATATTAAGCGGAACCGGGGTCCCGACGTTATTTAAACGGTTCTAGTTGTTTAGAACCCCCGCAATTTAAATGTGGTTTTAACAAGGCAAGAATATATCACCGGTTCGCTACACAATTTTAAATGAGGCCAATATGAGACTAGATTTGCCCGCATATGGGCCCCATATTTAATTATTAGGTGAATCGGCATAAGGCCCCCAAACCACATGACAAGATGCATGCAAGTATGACAATTTTAATATGCGACAAGGTTGTATTTCATTTATAAAAATAGGGTTTCGGGAAGGGGTTCACACATTGAGGGGTCTCGACGGTCTTGGGGTTCCGGGGTTCGGGGTCGGTCTCAGGGTCCGGATCTGGGGTTCGGTCTCGGCGGCTCGTTCTCGGACTCCGGGGTTAGGGTCTCGGATCGGGGTAGTTCTTGTCGCGTCCGGGAAGCAGGTCTTGGTTCGGTGTCGGGGCGTGTCGAATTCTTCCGGGCCGATGCCGTTCTTGTCGTCGCGACGGTCTTGTCGGGTTCTCAAGTCGGGTCGGTCTTGTCTTCGGGGTGAAGTGCTTGTCGGTCTCGTGGCGATCTTTGCGTCCTCCCGGTTCGGGTTCCGGATCCATGTCGGTGCACTCGGTGTTCCGGGTAGGCGAGCTTGTCGTTACGGAGATCTTGTCGGTTCGCGTTTCGGATCCCGTGAGACGATCTTGACGCTTGATGTCCGTGAGGGAGTCCTTGGAGTCCCAGATGGAGATCTTGGCGTCCTCGAGGAAGTACTTGGCGTGCCTAGGTTTCGGAGACACCGAATCCATAAGGGGTACTAGTTGCCCTGCCTTTTGTCGCTGTCGCACTTCATCCGTCGGGCCGATTCTTTTGGTGGCAGCACACCAGGGGCATGCACTGCAGGAACGTGCGGTCTTGGCGTTGAACCAACGAGGCGGCTACTATCAAGGCACTGTTCGGGGCTGTTGCGCTCACAGGGGCTCCACGGCAGCGTCGGCTTGACACGGAAGGCGGCCAACGGCGGGCCCGGATGATGGGGCGACGTTGCTTGCAGATGACGGTGAGGCCGGGCTCGCGGGTGGAAACCGGCAGGGCGACGGCGGAGCTTGGCATCGGAGGGGCCGGCGACGAGCTCGGGGGCAGCAACACGGTGGCGGCGCAGAGGAGGAGGAGGGGCCGCGACCTGGCCGGTGGTCGCCGGCGGCGGGACGGCGAGGAGGAGGCCGGTGAAGCGCGCCGGAGGCGCGGGCTTGGGGTGGGGCGGCGAGAGGCGCTGGGGCCCTGGCGGCGAGCGGCGAGGGTGGCGAGGCAGGGCCCGTCGCGGGCGGCGGCGGCGGCGTCCGTCGCGCGCGGAGGAGGGGCCGGCGGCGGGGGCCCGCGGTGAGGCGGAGCTCGGCGGCGGGCGGCGGAGCGGTCGCGACGGCGCGGCGAGGCTAGCCCGGCCGGAGCGGAGGGAGAGGGGCCCGGGCGACGAGCGACGACCGGCGTCGGGGCGGGGCTGGCCCGGCCAGAGGCGGCGCCGGAGGTCGAGGACGAGCGGGGCGGAGGTGTTGGAGCTCGGCGGAGTGGAAGAAAGGCAGGCGGCCTCGCCGCTGGGCGAGCCGGCAGAGGGAAGAGGAGAGTCGGGGGGCGGGGCAGACTGGGTCGGGGAGGCGCGGCCAGGCGCCGGTGCGGGGCGGCGGAGAGGAACCTGCGAGGGGAGAGAGAAGGGAGAGGTGGGAGCGGGGGGCCGCGCGGTAGGTGGGGTCCAGGCGGTGTCGCGAGCGGTGGTTGCGTGTGTGGGGCGGGTGTTGACCAGGGGAGGGGAGAGAGGAAGGTTGGGAGTGGGTTAGGTGGGTCCCGCGCGTCATAGGGGGTTGCCCTCGTGGGTAGGGCTGGTGGGTCGGTCTGGGGCGTGCGCGTGGCCGCGTGTGTGTGCTGTTTGGTGTGAGGAGTGAGGTGAGAGAGAGGGAAGTGGGACAAGTGGCAGAGTGTGAGTGGAGGAGGGAGGGAGAGAGATGAGGTGGCGTTTCGGGATTGGTCCGGGTGATGTGGCTGGGGTGTGTGGGTAGAGTTTTAGGTAGCTGAAGGATTAATAGGGTGGGTTAGGTGGACCGTTTTAAAAACCTGGGGGTGGTCGTTCGGGTCGAAACGGCCCGTTCGACTGCCCCCGCTAAAAATAATATAAATTTTATTTGTTTTGATAACACCGTTTGCAAAACATATTTAGTCAAAACAAAATATTCCGGCGACCCGGGTTTGGCGTTTGAATAAAAGACGGGGCGTTTTAGAAAACAACCCGGGTTTTTCCGCAAATAATTTTATGCAAGCAAATGCAAGATGATGACGATGCTCAAATGCAATGTGGCATGATGACATGAGCATGCTGTCATGATGATGCAATGCACAAAAACAACGCGATTTTCTAGTAGTGGTTTTGCGGGATGCCACAATTCGACACCACTAACAAAGGATCTCGCCCCCGAGATCCGCCTCCTGGTACCGAGGAAGAAGGTCGGCGATCTGCGTCTTCTCGTTTCGTGTAGATCCTCGCGACACCACTAACAAGAGGTCGTTGTCCGTGATCGTTGAGAGAACACTCCGGAAACAAAAGGTCGAAGGTAGAGGTATCAACAAATAAAGCCACCTCTAGCTTCGATGGAAAGGGGAACTGATGCATTCTCATCCACTTCAATGTACAAAAGCGAATAGAAGGGGTAGTCGGCATGGGGGCCAATCCATCACGCACCCAAACTATTACTCTGCACAATCAGTGGAAAAGCGTGCAACCATTCTCGGAAACAGACTGAAGATCTCGACAAGCGAGGTTCGGAACAAAGGGGTGATGCAGACTCTGCATCGGAACTGGCGTAGAGGATGTCGTCGCGTCGGAACCACCGGAAGCACAATCAAGGAACAACGGAGGGTAACACAGCCGACGGATTCATCACGCAGCTTGAACACCGGATGGTAGAACACCGTTATCAGAGGAGGAAGCGAAACCCTGAAGGTACGACGGAAACCCAACCACGAGAATTCCTGGACTCGAAGAAAAAGAAGAGAGCGGATTCAAAACACGTCGAGATAAGGGGAGAATAGAAAAGGGGTAAGAAGTAAAATCAGACCTAATCAGAACGATCCAACCGATTTTCAAAAATAGTTTTGACACTCTACTTCGGCCGTTAGCTAGGTTATCCTACAGGCTGGACTTATGGGGTATCGCAACTGCTGAGCTCTAATACCACTCTGTAACACCCTCAGAATCGGACCTATGCAAGTTTGAGCAAAATTCGCCAAAACCCGCATAGAAACGATTCAAAGGTGCCCACCAGGCACTTTCGTGCGGGTGGAAAACGAAGTAATAACATTACACAACAGTCCTCGATGGGACCCACAGAACAGATATATATAATAGCGACTCCATGAGTCAAGAATACAGATATAATATACAAAGATCCAAATCACCTTGAAAACGATAAAGCGTCCAGCTACGGACAAGATGCAAATGGGGCTAAGAGCCCTGAAGAATAACCAATGGCGTCCATAACCCTGCCCAGGCCAAGCCGGAAGGGTAACCCTACTAACGGCATCGATCTCAAAACCTGCTTAACAAAAGGGGTGCCGACAAAGGGCAAAGGAAAAAGAGGAGCGTCAGTACTGAGGCCAGTACACGGCGAGGCTAGAATTCGGTGGTCCTCGCCTACATAGGTATGGTGGACTGAAGCGGTAGCGGCAGCATGCACTAAACAACCTATAGAGACTCGATACAACTCGCGGCAATCAGAGAGGGGTAAGGTAGACCTATTCGGATCCAACATGATATTACCATCAAACAAACCCATCCTGGCGTTTCCCCCTCGAGACCAAACGAGGAAGTCAACCGAGGAACTCACACCGTTGGCAGTTTTACTTTTTTGGTTATCGTTGCAGCAATTACTAGTCAGGTATAGATAATCATCCTGATAAAGTAGGCAGTGGGCACTTTTAGTTAACCATTCCGTTATAGTTACAACACTTACTAATCATATACAGATGACATGAGATAAACCCAAAACCCAGTAGTTGTTGGTACTTTTATTCAGCCATTCCGTTGTAGTTGCAATACTTACTAGTCAGGTACAATGGTCGCAAGCGACAATCCAAACAAGCAATTGTGGCCAGTATTATTTAGCCATTCCATTATAGTGAAGCTGATTACTAGTCATTATAAAGTCAAATTTATAGCAATAAACTTTAGTTATGCTTGTCTATGGTCGAGATACTGTGCTCCAAGTCATCCATAACCGCGGACACGGCTTTCAGAAAGTTTTAACCCGGCCGGGGTGCACAAATAGCAACACACACACGATCAACCTCGGAAAAACCAAATCAAAACCCAACGAGGTCTTCACGACAGAGCAATCACAAGATTCAGAATTATTTCAGGGGGCCACCCCATTAAGCTACCCGCAACGAAGTAAGCTAGCTCCGAGACGGACTCAAGGTTTGGGTATACGGCTGTGAATGACTGGGAACCCCAAACGGGGCTTGTCGACACCGCGGAATCGTGTCCCGATCCTAAACAGTACAGGTGCTATCTGTCGCACAATCGTAAATAAAGCAGTAAAACATGGCATAAGTACAGGATCGTAAATAAAACCTCAAACTAGTTTGTGGCCCCAAGAAATAAGACGGAATCAAGCTCTGGCTAAGGGGGGCCCATAATTCCCCATATGTGGATAGCGCGATAAATCAAGGAACAGGTATCAAGTACTCGGGGTCCTACGGGACACAAGTGGGCGTTCGGAAACCAAATGTTATCTATCACCCACCGATGCCTCTGCTTACTTACTTCAATTTTAGTTGTTAAACAGGAATTAAAGTGAACGAAAAGTAAAGCCGGGATCATCTCCAACATCAACATGCGGCAATACATCAACAACTGTGGCACTGGACGACACGCAACAACTCTTGAGCAAGCGACTACGACGCGCAAGTCCAACTATCTACCAAACAACAGGTAATAGGATGTGTCCAAGGCAATATATGGCTGCAAGGGATATCACAGGTACGGAAAACTAAAGCATCGCAACACAGATAGCAATAGATCAACAGGAGGGAGTAAATGCTATAAAAGTAAGATAGGTAGAAAGGGGGAGATGCTCGCCTGAAAACATTGCCGAAGGTTCAACCGGAGATCGGGGCGAAGCTCACATCAACTCAACGACCTTATCCGCGAAGAAGCAAAACACTAGAAGAAACACCGGATGCAATATTTAATACACGGCAGAAGATCGGCATGATGCATGCATGATGTATGACATGGCAAAGATGCGATGCAATTAGGTCATATTAAGCGGAACCGGGGTCCCGACGTTATTTAAACGGTTCTAGTTGTTTAGAACCCCCGCAATTTAAATGTGGTTTTAACAAGGCAAGAATATATCACCGGTTCGCTACACAATTTTAAATGAGGCCAATATGAGACTAGATTTTCCCGCATATGGGCCCCATATTTAATTATTAGGTGAATCGGCATAAGGCCCCCAAACCACATGACAAGATGCATGCAAGTATGACAATTTTAATATGCGACAAGGTTGTATTTCATTTATAAAAATAGGGTTTCGGGAAGGGGTTCACACATTGAGGGGTCTCGACGGTCTTGGGGTTCCGGGGTTCGGGGTCGGTCTCAGGGTCCGGATCTGGGGTTCGGTCTCGGCGGCTCGTTCTCGGACTCCGGGGTTAGGGTCTCGGATCGGGGTAGTTCTTGTCGCGTCCGGGAAGCAGGTCTTGGTTCGGTGTCGGGGCGTGTCGAATTCTTCCAGGCCGATGTCGTTCTTGTCGTCGCGACGGTCTTGTCGGGTTCTCAAGTCGGGTCGGTCTTGTCTTCGGGGTGAAGTGCTTGTCGGTCTCGTGGCGATCTTTGCGTCCTCCCGGTTCGGGTTCCGGATCCATGTCGGTGCACTCGGTGTTCCGGGTAGGCGAGCTTGTCGTTACGGAGATCTTGTCGGTTCGCGTTTCGGATCCCGTGAGACGATCTTGACGCTTGATGTCCGTGAGGGAGTCCTTGGAGTCCCGGATGGAGATCTTGGCGTCCTCGAGGAAGTACTTGGCATTCCTAGGTTTCGGAGACACCGAATCCATAAGGGGTACTAGTTGCCCTGCCTTTTGTCGCTGTCGCACTTCATCCGTCGGGCCGATTCTTTTGGTGGCAGCACACCAGGGGCATGCACTGCAGGAACGTGCGGTCTTGGCATTGAACCAACGAGGCGGCTACTATCAAGGCACTGTTCGGGGCTGTTGCGCTCACAGGGGCTCCACGGCAGCGTCGGCTTGACACGGAAGTCGGCCAACGGCGGGCCCGGATGATGGGGCGGCGTTGCTTGCAGATGACGGTGAGGCCGGGCTCGCGGGTGGAAACCGGCAGGGCGACGGCGGAGCTTGGCATCGGAGGGGCCGGCGACGAGCTCGGGGGCAGCAACACGGTGGCGGCGCAGAGGAGGAGGAGGGGCCGCGACCTGGCCGGTGGTCGCCGGTGGCAGGACGGCGAGGAGGAGGCCGGTGAAGCGCGCCGGAGGCGCGGGCTTGGGGTGGGGCGGCGAGAGGCGCTGGGGCCCTGGCGGCGAGCGGCGAGGGTGGCGGGGCAGGGCCCGTCGCGGGCGGCGGCGGCGGCGTCCGTCGCGCGCGGAGGAGGGGCCCGCGGTGAGGCGGAGCTCGGCGGCGGGCGGCGGAGCGGTCGCGACGGCGCGACGAGGCTAGCCCGGCCGGAGCGGAGGGAGAGGGGCCCGGGCGATGAGCGACGACCGGCGTCGGGGCGGGGCTGGCCCGGCCAGAGGCGGCGCCGGAGGTCGAGGACGAGCGGGACGGAGGCGTTGGAGCTCGGCGGAGGGGAAGAAAGGCAGGCGGCCTCGCCGCTGGGCGAGCCGGCAGAGGGAAGAGGAGAGTCGGGGGGGCGGGGCAGACTGGGTCGGGGAGGCGCGGCCAGGCGCCGGTGCGGGGCGGCGGAGAGGAACCTGCGAGGGGAGAGAGAAGTGTAACACCCTCAGAATCGGACCTATGCAAGTTTGAGCAAAATTCGCCAAACCCGCATAGAAACGATTCAAAGGTGCCCACCAAGCACTTTCGTGCGGGTGGAAAACGAAGTAATAACATTACACAACAGTCCTCGATGGGACCCACAGAACAGATATATATAACAGCGACTCAAGGAGTCAAGAATACAGATATACGATACAAAGATCCAAATCACCTGAAAAACGATAAAGCGTCCGACTACGGACAAGATGCAAATGGGGCTAAGAGCCCTGAAGAATAACCAATGGCGTCCATAACCCTGCCCAGGCCAAGCCGGAAGGGTAACCCTGCTAACGACGTCGATCTCAAACCTGCTTAAACAAAAGGGGTGCCGACAAAGGGCAAAGGAAAAAGAGGAGCGTCAGTACTGAGGCCAGTACACGGCGAGGCTAGAATTCGGCGGTCCTCGCCTACATAGGTATGGTGGACTGAAGCGGCAGCGGCAGCATGCACTAAACAACCTATAGAGACTCGATACAACTGGCGGCTATCAGAGAGGGGTAAGAAAGACCTACTCGGAACCAAGCTGATACTACCACCAATCAAACCCGTCCTGGCGTTTCCCCCCTCGACACCGATCGAGGAAGTCAACCGGGGAACTCACACAGTTGGCAGTTTTATTTATTCGGTTATCGTTACAGCAATTACTAGTCAGGTTTAGATAATCATCCTGGTAAAGTAAGCAGTGGGCACTTTTATTTAACCATTCCATTGTAGTTGCAACACTTACTAGTCAGATACAAATAGCATGAGATATCCCAAAACCCAGCAGTTGTTGGTACTTTTATTTAGCCATTCCGTTGTAGTTGCAATATTTACTAGTCAAATACAATTGTCGCAAGCGACAAACCAAACAAGCAACTGTTGGCAGTTTTATTTAGCCATTCCGTTGTAGTTGAAGCTTATTACTAGTCATATCAGATACAAGTCAATTTATAACAGTAAACTTTAGTTATAGTTGTCTATGATCGAGATACTGTGCTCCAAGTCGTCCATAACCGTGGACACGGCTTTCAGAAAGTTTTAACCCGGCCGGGGTGCACAAATAGCAACACACACACGATCAACCTCGGAAAAACCAAATCAAAACCCAACGAGGTCTTCACGACAGAGCAATCACAAGATTCAGAAATATTTCAGGGGGCCACCCCATTAAGCTACCCGCAACGAAGTAAGCTAGCTTCGAGACGGACTCAAGGTCTGGGTAGACGGCTGTGAACGACTGGGAACCCAAAACTGGGCTTGTCGACACCGCGGAATCGTGTCCCGATCCTAAACAGTACAGGTGCTATCTGTCGCACAATTTAATTAAAGCAGTAAAGCATGGCATAAGTACAGGATCGTAAATAAAACCTCAAACTAGTTTGTGGCCCCAAGAAATAAGACGGAATCAAGCTCTGGCTAAGGGGGGCCCATAATTCCCCATATGTGGATAGCGCGATAAATCAAGGAACAGGTATCAAGTACTCGGGGTCCTACGGGACACAAGTGGGCGTTCGGAAACCAAATGTTATCTATCACCCACCGATGCCTCTGCTTACTTCAATTTTAGTTGTTAAACAGGAATTAAAATGAACAATAAGTAAAACTATGATCATTTCCAACATCACATGCGGCAATACATCAACACTGTGGCACTTGACGACACGCAACAACACTTGAGCAAGCGACTACGACGCGCAAGTCCAACTATCTACCAAACAACAGGTAATAGGATGTGTCCGAGGCAATATAGGGCTGCAAGGGATATCACGGGTACGGAAAGCTAGAGCATCGCAACACAGATAGCAATAGATCAACAGGAGGGAAGTAAATACTATAAAAGTAAGATAGGTAGAAAGGGGGAGATGCTCGCCTGAAAACATTGCCGAAGGGTTCGTCCGAAGATCGGGGCGAAGCTCACATCAACTCAACGGCCTTATCCGCGAAGAAGCAAAACACTAGAATAAACACCGGATGCAATATTTAATACAACGGCAGAAGATCGGCATGATGCATGTATGATGCATGGCATGGCAAAGGTGCGATGCAATTAGGTCATATTAAGCGGAACCGGGGTCCCGACAAGTAGTTAGATGGTTCAAGTTATTTAGAACTCCCGCA
Organism: Avena sativa; assembly: GCA_916181665.1. Lineage (NCBI taxonomy): Eukaryota > Viridiplantae > Streptophyta > Magnoliopsida > Poales > Poaceae > Avena > Avena sativa. The sequence goes on along the minus strand of OV702279.1, from coordinate 264,672,702 downwards.
ATTAAATGTGGTTTTAACAAGGCAAGATAAGATACCGGTTCGCTACACAAGTTTAAATGAGGCCAATATAAGGCTAGATTTGCCCGCATATGGGCCCCATATTTAATTATTAGGTGAATCGGCATAAGGCCCCCAAACCACAGATATGCATGCGAGTATGACAATTCGAGATGCAACAAGTTGTTATTATGTTATAAAATAGGGTTTTCGGGAAGGGGTTCACACATTGAGGGTCTCGACGATCTTGAGGTTCTGGGGGTTCGGGGTCCGGTCTCGGGGTTCAGGGTTCGAAGGAACGGTCTCGACGGAAGCGTTTTTGGATATCAGAGGTAGGTCTTGTCGCGTCCGGGGAGCAGAACTTGGGGCGGTGTCGGGGCGCGTCGGGTTCTCCCGGGCCGATGCCGTTCTTGTCGCATGCAGATCTTGTCGCATTCGCGTTCCGGTCGGTCTTGGCGTTCGGGATGCAGAACTTGGTGTCCGGGACGGAGTACCTGTCACACCGGGATCTTCGGATCGGGCTCCGGGATCGGTCTTCGGTTTTCCACGGATCGGGGTCTTCGGATCCGTGCTCTTGGTTTCATGACGATGATCTTGTCGATCCATGACGAGGATGTCCGGGTACTGGCTTGGATAGACGATGACGGACTTGGATGTGGTACCAGCAACCTCCTAGAGTCCCCGACTCGGCACAATCTTCACGCATCGGTCCGCGACAACGGAGTGCCTGGTACCGCGCATGGCGATCTAGGGTCTTCGGAAGAACTTGTCGAGCCTTGTCGCATGCGGGCACACAGGTGCTAGACAGACCATCCAGCAGGAGCACAGCAGCCTCAACAAGTACCAGGGGGCCCAGGACGACGACGAGCCGTGGACGGCCATGGCAGAGCAGTTCCTGGGAGGGAGCTCGCGGGCCGGCGAACGGGGCGGATACGGGTGGCTGGCTCGAGCGGCCGGCGGCGGACGGCTTGCAGGTGGTGGCGGGAGGAGGGCACCGGCTCGGCGGGGTGCGGCCGGGTCGGCGGAGCGGCTCGGCGCGCAGGAACCGGCGAGGCAGGGCGGCGGTGCAGAGGCGACCGGGCCAGGCGGAGCTGGACGGCGAGGCGGCGACGCGGACGTCTGGGCGGCGAGCAGGGCGACGAGGTGGAGGCGGCGGGGTCGGCCGCACGGAGGAGACGGCCGGGGCCACGCGGGAAGGTCGGAGCTAGGGGAGAGGGGACGCTGGCGAGCTTGGCCGGAGGGGGAGGCAGGCGGAGCGGCCGGCGAGCACAGGCGGCGCTCGCGGAAGCCAGAGAGGCGGAGGGTGGCACCGGAGGAGGGCAGCGGTGAGCTGCAGAGGGTGGTGGAGCGGGCGACGGGAGCGAGCGAGGGCGGCGGGCGCGGAGCGGCGAAGAGAGGGCGGCGGCGCGCACAGGGGAAGGAGGCTGCGGGGAGGGAGCCCTGCGCGGGCGCGTGCGCGTGCGAGCTGGGGAAGAAAGGTGGAGGGAGGGAGGAAGATGGTGGTGGGACCGGGGGTTGGTGGGGATCTGGCAGGTGGTCACGCGGGGTGTGTGTGGCGCATTTGTGTGTGCGTGTGTGTGGTCCTGTGTGTGTTTGCTGGGTGCGTCGTGTGCTGGGAAGAGAGTGAGGTGAGAGAGAGAGGTGGCTGGGGTAGGCTTAGGTGGCAGATGGGGAGTGGTGGAGACTAGGGAAAAAGGTGAGGTGGCGCGCTGCTACTGGTTGGGGTGAGGTGGAGAGGAGGGCTGGGTAGATAGGTTGGGTGAGTTTAGGATTTAGAGGGGCCGGTCTATTTGGACCGATTAATTTCTGGGGCGGTCGTTCGGGTCAATCGGCCCGTTCGACTGCCCCCACTAAAATAAATAATTATTTTTATTTACTTCAAACAAGGCCTTTGCAAGCCGATATCAGACAAAACAAAGTATTCCGGCGACCCGGATTTTTGGTTTTGAATTAAAGATGGGGCGTTTTTAGAAAACAAAACGGGCTTTGCAAAAATAGTTTTATGCAAACAAGGCATGATGATGACGATGCAATGCACAAAACAACGCGATTTTCTAGTAGTGGTTTTGCGGGATGCCACAATTCGACACCACTAACAATGGATCTCGCCCTCGAGATCCGCCTCATGGTACCGGAAAGAAGGTCGGCGATCTGCATCTTCTCGCTTCGCGTAGATCCTCGCGACACCACTAACGAGGGTTCATCCTCCATCTTGAAACCGGCGACACCATCAACAAAGGGTCGTTGTTCCTGATCGTCGAGAGAACACTCCGGAGAAACAAAGGACGAAGGTAGAGGTATCGCAAATAAAGCCACCCCTAACTTCCGTGGACGGAATAAAATTGCTGGATCCACTGATTCGACGTACGAGAGCGAATGATAAGAGCAGTGGTAGGGTAGCTACTCCATCCCGCACTCAAACCATTACTCTGCACGCGAATAGACGGATTATGCAACCAACTCTCGGAATTAGACTGAAGATCTCGACAAGCGAGGTTCGGAAACAAGGAGGGATGCAGGCTCTGCATCGGATCTGGCGTAGAGGATGTCGTCGTGTCGGGAAACACCGGAAGAGACAACAGAAATCGTATGAAAGACACAATGATTAGGTTCCGCGATGGTTCCATTGGAATGAACAACACATGCTCAAGGTTAACTCCAACTTCACCAAAGCTCGTCCTCCTCATATGTTTTTCAACGACACCGATATCTAGCAAGGAACACATATGGATAAGGAGCTCAAGAACAAAAGATTGGAGGAAGGGTACAACAGACAAGTTGCAGATTGATGATCGTAGCACCTCCGTTACAAAAGGGGAGAAAGAGAAACCCTGAAGGTACGACGGAAACCCAACCACGAGAAATCCTGGACTCGAAGAAAGAGAAGAGAGCGGATTCAAAACACGTAGAGGTAAGAGGAGAACAGCTGAGGGGTAAGGAGTAAAATCAGACCTAATCAGAACTATCCAACCGATTTTCAAAAATAGTTTTGACACTTCTACTTCGGCCGTTAGCTAGGTTATCCTACAGGCTGGACTTGTGGGGTATCGCAACTGCTGAGCTCTGATACCACTCTGTAACACCCTCAGAATCGGACATATGCAAGTTTGAGCAAAATTCGCCAAACCCGCATAGAAACGATTCAAAGGTGCCCACCAGGCACTTTCGTGCGGGTGGAAAACGAAGTAATAACATTACACAACAGTCCTCGATGGGACCCACAGAACAGATATATATAACAGCGACTCAAGGAGTCAAGAATACAGATATACGATACAAAGATCCAAATCACCTGAAAAACGATACAGCGTCCGACTACGGACAAGATGCAAATGGGGCTAAGAGCCCTGAAGAATAACCAATGGCGTCCATAACCCTGCCCAGGCCAAGCCGGAAGGGTAACCCTGCTAACGACGTCGATCTCAAACCTGCTTAAACAAAAGGGGTGCCGACAAAGGGCAAAGGAAAAAGAGGAGCGTCAGTACTGAGGCCAGTACACGGCGAGGCTAGAATTCGGCGGTCCTCGCCTACATAGGTATGGTGGACTGAAGCGGCAGCGGCAGCATGCACTAAACAACCTATAGAGACTCGATACAACTGGCGGCTATCAGAGAGGGGTAAGAAAGACCTACTCGGAACCAAGCTGATACTACCACCAATCAAACCCGTCCTGGCGTTTCCCCCCTCGACACCGATCGAGGAAGTCAACCGGGGAACTCACACAGTTGGCAGTTTTATTTATTCGGTTATCGTTACAGCAATTACTAGTCAGGTTTAGATAATCATCCTGGTAAAGTAAGCAGTGGGCACTTTTATTTAACCATTCCATTGTAGTTGCAACACTTACTAGTCATATACAAATAGCATGAGATATCCCAAAACCCAGCAGTTGTTGGTACTTTTATTTAGCCATTCCGTTGTAGTTGCAATATTTACTAGTCAAATACAATTGTCGCAAGCGACAAACCAAACAAGCAATTGTTGGCAGTTTTATTTAGCCATTCCGTTGTAGTTGAAGCTGATTACTAGTCATATCAGATACAAGTCAATTTATAACAGTAAACTTTAGTTATAGTTGTCTATGATCGAGATACTGTGCTCCAAGTCGTCCATAACCGCGGACACGGCTTTCAGAAAGTTTTAACCCGGCCGGGGTGCACAAATAGCAACACACACACGATCAACCTCGGAAAAACCAAATCAAAACCCAACGAGGTCTTCACGACAGAGCAATCACAAGATTCAGAAATATTTCAGGGGGCCACCCCATTAAGCTACCCGCAACGAAGTAAGCTAGCTTCGAGACGGACTCAAGGTCTGGGTAGACGGCTGTGAACGACTGGGAACCCAAAACTGGGCTTGTCGACACCGCGGAATCGTGTCCCGATCCTAAACAGTACAGGTGCTATCTGTCGCACAATTTAATTAAAGCAGTAAAGCATGGCATAAGTACAGGATCGTAAATAAAACCTCAAACTAGTTTGTGGCCCCAAGAAATAAGACGGAATCAAGCTCTGGCTAAGGGGGGCCCATAATTCCCCATATGTGGATAGCGCGATAAATCAAGGAACAGGTATCAAGTACTCGGGGTCCTACGGGACACAAGTGGGCGTTCGGAAACCAAATGTTATCTATCACCCACCGATGCCTCTGCTTACTTCAATTTTAGTTGTTAAACAGGAATTAAAATGAACAATAAGTAAAACTATGATCATTTCCAACATCACATGCGGCAATACATCAACACTGTGGCACTTGATGACACGCAACAACACTTGAGCAAGCGACTACGGCGCGCAAGTCCAACTATCTACCAAACAACAGGTAATAGGATGTGTCCGAGGCAATATAGGGCTGCAAGGGATATCACGGGTACGGAAAGCTAGAGCATCGCAACACAGATAGCAATAGATCAACAGGAGGGAAGTAAATACTATAAAAGTAAGATAGGTAGAAAGGGGGAGATGCTCGCCTGAAAACATTGCCGAAGGGTTCATCCGAAGATCGGGGCGAAGCTCACATCAACTCAACGGCCTTATCCGCGAAGAAGCAAAACACTAGAATAAACACCGGATGCAATATTTAATACAACGGCAGAAGATCGGCATGATGCATGTATGATGCATGGCATGGCAAAGGTGCGATGCAATTAGGTCATATTAAGCGGAACCGGGGTCCCGACAAGTAGTTAGATGGTTCAAGTTATTTAGAACTCCCGCAATTAAATGTGGTTTTAACAAGGCAAGATAAGATACCGGTTCGCTACACAAGTTTAAATGAGGCCAATATAAGGCTAGATTTGCCCGCATATGGGCCCCATATTTAATTATTAGGTGAATCGGCTTAAGGCCCCCAAACCACAGATATGCATGCGAGTATGACAATTCGAGATGCAACAAGTTGTTATTATGTTATAAAATAGGGTTTTCGGGAAGGGGTTCACACATTGAGGGTCTCGACGATCTTGAGGTTCTGGGGGTGCGGGGTCCGGTCTCGGGGTTCAGGGTTCGAAGGAACGGTCTCGACGGAAGCGTTTTTGGATATCAGAGGTAGGTCTTGTCGCGTCCGGGGAGCAGAACTTGGGGCGGTGTCAGGGCGCGTCGGGTTCTCCCGGGCCGATGCCGTTCTTGTCGCATGCAGATCTTGTCGCATTCGCGTTCTGGTCGGTCTTGGCGTTCGGGATGCAGAACTTGGTGTCCGGGACGGAGTACCTGTCGCACCGGGATCTTCGGATCGGGCTCCGGGATCGGTCTTCGGTTTTCCACGGATCGGGGTCTTCGGATCCGTGCTCTTGGTTTCATGACGATGATCTTGTCGATCCATGACGAGGATGTCCGGGTACTGGCTTGGATAGACGATGACGGACTTGGATGTGGTACCAGCAACCTCCTAGAGTCCCTGACTCGGCACAATCTTCACGCATCGGTCCGCGACAACGGAGTGCCTGGTACCGCGCATGGCGATCTAGGGTCTTCGGAAGAACTTGTCGAGCCTTGTCGCATGCGGGCACACAGGTGCTAGACAGACCATCCAGCAGGAGCACAGCAGCCTCAACAAGTACCAGGGGGCCCAGGACGACGACGAGCCGTGGACGGCCATGGCAGAGCAGTTCCTGGGAGGGAGCTCGCGGGCCGGCGAACGGGGCGGATACGGGTGGCTGGCTCGAGCGGCCGGCGGCGGACGGCTTGCAGGTGGTGGCGGGAGGAGGGCACCGGCTCGGCGGGGTGCGGCCGGGTCGGCGGAGCGGCTCGGCGCGCAGGAACCGGCGAGGCAGGGCGGCGGTGCAGAGGCGACCGGGCCAGGCGGAGCTGGACGGCGAGGCGGCGACGCGGACGTCTGGGCGGCGAGCAGGGCGACGAGCTGGAGGCGGCGGGGTCGGCCGTGCGGAGGAGACGGCCGGGGCCACGCGGGAAGGTCGGAGCTAGGGGAGAGGGGACGCTGGCGAGCTTGGCCGGAGGGGGAGGCAGGCGGAGCGGCCGGCGAGCACAGGCGGCGCTCGCGGAAGCCAGAGAGGCGGAGGGTGGCACCGGAGGAGGGCAGCGGTGAGCTGCAGAGGGTGGTGGAGCGGGCGACGGGAGCGAGCGAGGGCGGCGGGCGCGGAGCGGCGAAGAGAGGGCGGCGGCGCGCACAGGGGAAGGAGGCCGCGGGGAGGGAGCCCTGCGCGGGCGCGTGCGCGTGCGAGCTGGGGAAGAAAGGTGGAGGGAGGGAGGAAGATGGTGGTGGGACCGGGGGTTGGTGGGGATCTGGCAGGTGGTCACGCGGGGTGTGTGTGGCGCGTTTGTGTGTGCGTGTGTGTGGTCCTGTGTGTGTTTGCTGGGTGCGTCGTGTGCTGGGAAGAGAGTGAGGTGAGAGAGAGAGAGAGGTGGCTGGGGTAGGCTTAGGTGGCAGATGGGGAGTGGTGGATACTAGGGAAAAAGGTGAGGTGGCGCGCTGCTACTGGTTGGGGTGAGGTGGAGAGGAGGGCTGGGTAGATAGGTTGGGTGAGTTTAGGATTTAGAGGGGCCGGTCTATTTGGACCGATTAATTTCTGGGGCGGTCGTTCGGGTCAATCGGCCCGTTCGACTGCCCCCACTAAAATAAATAATTATTTTTATTTACTTCAAACAAGGCCTTTGCAAGCCGATATCAGACAAAACAAAGTATTCCGGCGACCCGGATTTTTGGTTTTGAATTAAAGATGGGGCGTTTTTAGAAAACAAAACGGGCTTTGCGAAAATAGTTTTATGCAAACAAGGCATGATGATGACGATGCAATGCACAAAACAACGCGATTTTCTAGTAGTGGTTTTGCGGGATGCCACAAGAAGGGAGAGGTGGGGAGCGGGGGGCCGCGCGGTAGGTGGGGTCCAGGCGGGGTCGCGAGCGGTGGTGGCGTGTGTGGGGCGGGTGTTGACTAGGGGAGGGGAGAGAGGAAGGTGGGGAGTGGGTTAGGTGGGTCCCGCGCGTCATAGGGGGGTTGCCCGCGTGGGTAGGGCTGGTGGGTCGGTCTGGGGCGTGCGCGTGGCCGCGTGTGTGTGCTGTTTGGTGTGAGGAGTGAGGTGAGAGAGAGGGAAGTGGGACAAGTGGCAGAGTGTGAGTGGAGGAGGGAGGGAGAGAGATGAGGTGGCGTTTCGGGATTGGTCCGGGTGATGTGGCTGGGGTGTGTGGGTAGAGTTTTAGGTAGCTGAAGGATTAATAGGGTGGGTTAGGTGGACCGTTTTAAAAACCTGGGGGTGGTTCGGGTCGAAACGGCCCGTTCGACTGCCCCCGCTAAAAATAATATAAATTTTATTTGTTTTGATAACACCGTTTGCAAAACATATTTAGTCAAAACAAAATATTCCGGCGACCCGGGTTTGGCGTTTGAATAAAAGACGGGGCGTTTTAGAAAACAACCCGGGTTTTTCCGCAAATAATTTTATGCAAGCAAATGCAAGATGATGACGATGCTCAAATGCAATGTGGCATGATGACATGAGCATGCTGTCATGATGATGCAATGCACAAAAACAACGCGATTTTCTAGTAGTGGTTTTGCGGGATGCCACACGATCCAGCAATCTCTAGGCCTGATGTGCCCATAGAAGTTCGCCGACGTAGGCTTTTGGAACTCGACACTCTAGCCAGATCAACAAGGGCAAGCATCAAGCAGATCTTCTTCGCGCGGGAGGAACCCTAGGACCGCCTCCATTATTCGGGTCGAACCAGCAGTCCCCACACCACTGGCGACTACCGGCAATCAGAATGAGCGGGTCAGCCATTAGCCCTTGAGGCCATGGCCGAACCCAAAGATTGAGCTGACGCCAGGAGCAGCATCGCCGCAGGACAGCCGTCGCCTCCAAGTCCACACCAGATCCCCTCCTGCTCTTCTGCGCCTCTCATCTGAGCCGCCAGCCTGCATCACAGGAGCGCCGCCGCCTGCAGCCCGGATCCACCGGCATAGCCCCAAGGTGCCTACCTCTCGCGCTGAAGAGATCGACGGAGGCCGCGCAAACCGGCCGTCACCTTCGGTAACCAAGGCGTGGCCGCCACCACCGACCGAGAAGAGGGCACGTTGGTAGCGGCCGGAGAGAGAGGGCCCAACGGCGGCCTACTGGGTTAGGAGGTGGGCGCCCGGAAGTCGTCTCACGCGAGCGACCGGGGCGTTGGCTAGGGGTTGTAAAAACTTGTTATGCGGGCGATATTTTTTTTCACGGCCCTAGATTCAACAATCCAGCCGTACGTGTGGACTCGCCGCGTCATCCTTAACGGAGTCCAATTCGCGGACGGCTCAGTAGCTCTCAAAGCCACGGCCCTAGAAAGTAGAATCAAGAGAATCTGAAGCTAGTAATCGTGCCGATGGCGGCGTCTCATTCCTTAACAGAGTCCAATTTGCGGACGACTCAGTGGCTTTTAAAGTCACGGCCCCAGAAGTAGAATCAGGAGAATCAGAAGCTAGAAATCGTGGCGATGGCGGCGGCGCGGGTTCGATCCAGATGGACGGACCTCCATCCGGATTTGCTAGGCCTCGTGCTCTCGCGCGTGCTGTCCCACGCCGACCGCGTCCGCCTCCGCGCCGTGTGCCGCGCGTGGCGCTCCGGCGCGCGGACGGTGCAGCACCTGCTGCCTCCGCTCCCCCCTTTGGCCGCGCTCCGCGACGGCTCCTTCCTCAGCCTCCCCGACGGCGCGATCCACCGCATGCCCATCCCCGAGGACGTCTTCCACCGCGTGTGCACGGGCGGCATGCTCTTCCTCGTACACCATGATGACAGGTGCTCGCTGATGCACCCTGGGTCTGGAGACGTGACCCCTCAAGAGATCCGCCCCACCACCATTTGGTATCGTTTAACGGTGCCCACTCGTACCTCCGCCGAAGAAGTACGAAAGGTGGTGGTGGCCGATCACTTCGTCGCCGTCCGGACGTTGAAGAGCGTCAGGGTCTACGCTCGCGGCGGGGCCGAATCTACGGGCGTGGAGTGGGTGGCGCCTGAATACTGCAGCCCCGAATCGGCGGACATGGCGCTCTTCCAAGGGAAGCTCTACGTCCTCACGGTGAAAAAGGAGGACCGTGAATACGGGCTCTACGCTCTAGACATCGCCGGCAGCGCCGAGGAAGGCGGCATCAGCGTCGTCGCATCCGTCCCATGCATAAGCGGCACTAAGATACCAAGAGACCGTACTTCTTCGTTCTATCGTCAGCACCGCTTCTACTTGGTCGTGTCCGGCGATCGGCTGCTAATGGTGGAGCATACGATCAATCGATGGCCCGATGGGGCCCGTGCGCCATCCGAGTTTCTAGTTTTGGAGGCAGCGGATCTTAACGGCCAGGCACCGGGGTGGAGCAAGGTTGATACACTGATGGGGCATGCGCTCTTCGTCAGCGAAGGATGCTCCGAGTCCCTCTCCCTCCCTGTGGGTGTGACTGTGAGCGGTGGGGCACACGAAGACTGCATCTACTTTATGAGCGAAGCTTATGCAAACGGTTACAACTATTCTTATTATATGGAGCTTGAGTGCGGCGTCTACAATATGAGACAAGGGACCGTGGAGTCGCCCTTACCACCGTTAAACATGATGGCGGAGACAACACTAGAGGGCCCATGGCCACCCACTTGGCTTTTCCCAGTTGGAACTTGAGACTCGTCTAGTTCAATACAATAAATTTTCTTTTATATGCTCAGCGATTCGGAGCTGTTTATTTGATCAAAACTCGACTAGCTATATACTGCAAAATCTAGATGTCAAAGATACATGTTGAATTCTCTCTATTCTATCTTTCGAGACCAAACCTACAATACTATATGATGTAAAATTACCTTTGTCTAACAAAAAATGGATTACTCTTCATGCTCCTGTCTTGACAGGATTTTCAAATGGAAAATGGTATTCCGTCATTCGGGTCGCTCTTGCTCGCCCGTTGAGTTTTAGCCGCTCCCACACACCCTCTACCTTTATCTCCTTTCCCCTACAAACGACTCGTCCGCACGATCCCAACCATAGGCCACCGCGCCCTAACCTCCTCCTTCTCCAGCCACCTCGCCCGCTTCCAGGGGCGATTCTATCTATAAGGCTTCGTTAGGCTCGAGCCTATCCTCCAATTTTGCAGAAAAAATATCAAATGTATGGGCTCTAGTTGTTGAGCTATTGATTGGAGCATCTCCTGGTATTATTTCATGCGTTCTCGGCAGGAAGAAGCAGCAAAGAAACAAGCAACCGACAGTTTTCGCCGCCTTATGATGCGTTTAGTTTGGCCCATTAGTGGAGCGATAACACTAAACTTACGGACTGAATAGCATACGGACTGACGTGCAGTTTGTTGGTTGGCTAAGATTTTGTTTCTTCCCAGCTCAAAAAGAAAAAAAAGATTTTGTTTCTTCCTGAAAAATCATATCACTTTTTTTTTCTGACTTGCATGCAGTGTTGATTGCTGAATCGGTAAGCAAATTATGTAGAACCCGTATCAGAGGGAGCGGAGAGTTACAGTAGCCAAACTCGTTGGCTTTTGCTACCAACAACGGGTGGATTTTGCTACCATGGGTCTACGTTGTTGCTACAGACGGCTTTGCTACCTTGGATCTATGATGTTGCTACCAATGGCAGGTGCTTTTTCTATCATGGATGTATGGTGTTGCACTGTTGCTACCTTGGACAGCCGGGGATTGATTTTGCTACATACTTAGTTTATTTTTTCCTATCTCGTTTCGTTTTTGCTACATTCATGTTCAACAAAGGATACAATGTTTCTAGTATTAAATTTTTGGCGATAAATTCTAGCAAATGTCTTCATATCTCCGATGAAGTTGGTTTTTGCTACACTAACACGATTTTTTACTACAATTGTTCTCTGATTTTGCGACATTAGAACAACTTTTTTGCTACAAAATTTCTGACAAGTCTCCCACGAGAGTCCCTGGAGATGTTGCCGGCAAAATTTGTTTTTCTACATTAGCACATTTTTTGCTACGATAACTCCAACAAGGGGCGGTCTTTTTTTCTATTTCAGGGCGAACATTTTAGCAAAAGCGAGACGATGTATAGCAAAACAGTGCTTAATGTAGCAAAAACGGGATTTGAAGCTTTTGGGTGACACGTGGTACCATAGGGACATGGGGGATAGTAAGTTTTGATCCTCGAGTGATGCGTAGTATGATCCTTTTAAAAGGAAAATATTTTTGTTAACCCAACGGATCGCTTGCCACGCGTCCCGTGCCTCCTCCGATCTCCGTGCATTGTAGGACTAGAAGACAGCGATGGTATTGGCCCCACCATGTCAAGGCCTCCGTTCCCTTCTTTTCTGTTGCATGTTGTTGACTTGATGCCCACTACCAGGGCGCAAACTTCGGCATTGGTTCGCGCCTAAATCCCTAAACTCGTCGCCAGGCGCCACCGCGCCCAAATTTTTCCTCTCCCGTCCGCGTCGACAACTAGTATGTGGCGTAGGATCCCCAAGCTCATGTGTGTGCCCCCGCCTCCACCCCATGTGTGCATCGATGCCTTTCGCGTGCACGGTCGACGAGGTTTGCTGTTGCAGTAGGCTCCATCGTAGCACAAGGACTCGACCCAAGGCGGTGATTCGTGCATGATGTTGGTCGGCCACCATCGTACCGCCATTGTGAACCCTCGTCGATCTCCACTACTTCGGGCGTCGTCGGTCCTCAAAACCATGTGTTGCCACTTGGTGTTGGTTCTGAGAGAAGCCATCGGCTATGAGTGGCCTGACCATAACAAGCTACGGTGAGCCTAGACTTTGAATACTGCAAAGGCAGGGCGGTGGTACTGCAATTTATGGGCACCGGTGCTACGAATGGTGCTCGGCGTTGCTACCATGGTTATGTAGAATTGCATCATGGGAGAAATTTTGTGAATTTTTTCCTACAACCATTCTTCGGTTTTGCTATAATAGTACAAAGTTTTTGCAATAAGGTCTCTAGCGAGAGTCTAAGTCGATTTTGCTACATAGCCTTTTGTTTTGATACAGTTGTTTCGTGTTTATGCTACAATGGTACAAAATTGTTCCTACGAGATCTCCGGCGAAATAAGTGTTTCTACCATTGTTTCATGTTTTTGCTGCAATAGTACAAAAGTGTTGCTACGAGATCTCCTCCAAGAGTCTGACAATAACTCCAACAAAGTCGGTTTTGCTCAATAATACCTTTTATGTCGATGTCTCCAATGGTTGCTACAATAGTACAAAAGTGTTGCTACGAGATCTCCGGCAAGAGTCCAGTGATAACTCCAAGAAAGTCGGTTTTGCTCAATAATACTTTTTCTGTTGATGTCTCCAACGAGGCCTATAGCAAGGTATATGCTTTCTTGTTTTGTTTTAGAACTGTCAGCAGCTCCACTGAATCAGGGGATTTGATCTCCCGCAGGACGCTCAGCGTTCAAACTTGTAGCATCCCAGTTGTCTAACCCCTGTAATGCTACTAAGTATAATAATAAAAAGGGCCACTTCCAACATATAATTGTTGCATCATCATCACATCATGCTCATGTCATCATGTCCCCTTGCATTTGAGCATCATATAAAACCTTTTTCTTGTTTGGTTCTTATCTCATGTGCATGATTAATTGTAGTTGCCCCTTGATATTGTATTTGGGTCTTAATAAATTGTTAAATGCCCAAGTTGAGTTGGGGGCATCTCTCTTTTGACTCCACCACCTTTTCTTTCACCACCTTATAATTCCACCATCCAACTATTCTGAGCTTGGCATTTTGTTGTTGTATCTCTGGCTCATGATTAGTTGGTTGGAACCACACATATATCTTTGCTTGGCCTTGTCCACATTTTGGAATGCATATGAATAAATGCCATGGACATCTATTTTGTTTTCACAAAATAGAACCTAGCCTTATTAGTTATGCATGGGCCAAGCAAGTGCCACCTAATCTAGCTTATGGTTTTATTTGAATCCTAGTTGGAGTTTCTTCCTTGGTTTAAAACATGTGTTGGCTTGTAGTTTGTTTCTCCTCATCTTCTCTCCCTCTTCATCCCTTAGTTAAAACCCTACCCCATGTCCCATGCACACTTGTGCTAATGTGGCATGCACCCCTCTAAATCCCCCCCCCTCTTTGGATCTTGCTTGTTCTTGCTTGGATCATGCATGGGCCAAAGGAGGACCACATTACCATAAGGCCATCTTTCTCCCCTCTCCCTCTTTTCTTGTTGTTCTTGTTAGGGCTTGTATGAAGCTTGCTTAACCAAGTTTAGTACCCCCCTTCCATCTTTCTTACCTCTTTTAGCAAAAACCCTAACCCTACTCTTGCCATCTTTCCCTCTAGCTAAACCTAAACCCTAAGATACCTTTCCCCTCTAATCAACATCCCCCTAAAACCAAAACCCTAATTACATCTATCCTAAAACCAAACCCTAAACTAAACCTCCCTCTAACAAAACCCAAACAATCTCTCCCCTCTCTCTCCCATATCTAGCATGCTCCTACCCTGTCCCACCTAGCTACCCCCACACGACCAGGACCCCTTCTATCTACCCTAACCTAGCCCGACCATGCCCCTCCCTCCGACCCTAGCTCCCAACCTATCTACCCGAGGCTACTCCTCTCCCCTCTAGCTCTCTCTCAGCCAAGGCAGCCCCTGCCCACGCGCCTTCCCCCCAGGGCCACCTGCCAGCCTCCCTCTCCCTTTTCCCAGCTCGACCACGCCACCCCTGGCCCCCCATGCTGATCACGTGATCAGAAAAGGTGGCCGGCGCGCCCCGTCCAGCTAACCCCTCCCCCACGCAACCAGCCTCCCCCCTGGCGTTCTTATCCCCTTCCTCCCCTCTCAGCGCCTCCCCAGATCCGCCCCTGAGGCTTGCCTCGCACCCCCTTCCTCTACACCACCCCAGCGCCCTCTCGCCGCCCACGCTAGCTACCCCACCTGCCCCAGGCGATCTGGCCGGAGGAGTGTTGCCCGCGGTGTCGAGGAAGCCCCGTGGAGCTCTGCGACGCCCCTGTACCGCGCCAGCGAGGAGGAGACGCACCAGGAGCGCCAGGACCAGCGCACGCCGACGCAAAACCCTAGCCGGCAGAGCTTCTGCCTCGCCGCTGATCTACCCCTCCTCTGCTCGACCCGACCACGCCAGCACGCCCGCGGTGAGCCCACGACCCTCCTAGACATCGTCCCGTCCTTGCTCGCTTCCTGGTTGCACGGGTCACGGCGTCGAGCACCCTCGGTGCACGGTGTAGTCGTCGCCGTCGTCTGCTCCAGCGCGCGCCAACGCCCTAGCTAGCATGCGAGCGACCCTCTAACACCACCCCGCACCCAGCGCAGCGGCTCCGCCTCCGCGCGCGCCCGCAACGCCCCAGGTTCGAGTCCCACCTGCGCGCGCCGCGCGCCGCGCGCGTCAGATGCGCGCGTGAGAAGAAGCACAGTGCGCCGCTGGCCGTTTTGCGCAAACCCCCCTGGCCGTTTCTTTTGCTCCAACCCGCAGTCCTCGAGGCCCCACTGTCAGCGGCGGTGAACCTTTTCTAAAAAGGCTCCCGCAAGAACCAGATCTGAACCCGCAGCCCTCCCCCTCGCTCGCGAGATCTTTTTTTGGATGACCCCCTGGCCTTTTCTCGCCCTCATCCCGCGGTCCTGCCAGGCCCACCTGTTAGTGACCGTCGTAGTTTTATATTTTAGGTCCCTGGTTTTTCACTAATCAACCCGCGGTCCAGATATGTTCCAGGCACTGTCGTGTGGGCCAGAGAAACCCCCCTGGCCCACCTGTCTGCGACTCAGGCTGGGCTGAGCTGTGTAGAAAACGTGCCAGAGCTGTTTTGAATTCAAATTTTGTTAAATAAATTCAAAATTCAAATCTAATTCAGTTTTTAATAACTTTGTCATACTTAATCCAATTTTGGCAAATGATATATGTTTGGATATCAGGAAAATGAGAGGATTCTAAATATGCCATCCATTTTGTATTCTGCACAAGTAAAATTCCAAGCTTATGTTAATTACATCAAATGCCACTGGATTTTCATTAATTCTTAACTTTTGTTTGGTAAATCCAAGTTAAGCAAATAAGTAGTCTAAAATGATCAGCTCGACGAGACCTTTCTGTTTATGCTATCCATAACTTCAATTGCAGCATGCATCATATAAATATATTTTGGACAACGACTGTTATGGCAACAAATGTGATTCTAAAACCCAACTAAATGTTATATTCTTGTCCTCCACACCTCACCCATGCCATGCTACTTTACTCACCATGTAAATTGTGCATCATTCATCATGGCATGATTGTTTGCTTGACGCATCTTATTCATATGCTTGTGCTCTATATTCATGTTGGCCTTGTTTGTTTGGTTTTTCTCGGATAGACACTGAGCAGGGGTTGTATCAAGAGAACCAGGAGCACTACCCAGATCCGTCCCTCGCTTCAACTGAGATACCAGGCAAGCACTACCACATGCTTGCATACATACAGTACCTATTGCCTCTATCTTATTCTTGCATCATTGAGTCGCGATTGCATTAAATTGAATCCCAAGTATGCATAGCCTTTACTTTTAAACTCCACCAAGCTTGTTCCTCCATCCCATGAGCCACTACTATAGGAGTTGTTTGAGCCATGCGAGTCGTAGAACAGCATGTGTAGGGTTTGTGAGAGTCTGTTGAATAATGAGGTACCTAAACAACTTAACCTGAGTAGTTCTGGGATAACTAAAGAAAGTGGCACCGGTGAGCAACATCTGCTATTTGGTTTTTCCTGCTCACTTGTGTCCCGTAAGACCCCGAGTACTTGATTCCTGTTCCTTGATTTATCGCGCTATCCACATCCGGGAGGTATATGGGACCCCCCTGGGCCAGAGCTTGATTCCGTCTTATTTCTTGGGGCCACAAACTAGTTTGAGGTTTTATTTACGATCCTGTACTTATGCCATGCTACTTTCCGTATTTAAATTGTGCGAGGAGCACACTGTACTGTTTAGGAAGGCGGAGTGTTTACGCGGTATCGACAAGCCCAGCCACACTTTCGGGTTCCCAGTCGCTTACAGCCATTGGCGCTAACCTTGAGTCCGTCTCGGAGCTTGCTTACTCCGTTGCGGGGTCTACTCAAAGGGGTGGCCCCCTGAAATATTTCTGAATCTTGTGATTGTTCAGTCGTGAAAGCCTCGTTGGGTTTTGATTTGGTTTTTCCGAGGTTGATCGAGCGTGTGTTGCTATTGGTGCACCCCGGCCGGGTAAAACTTTCTGAAAGCCGTGTTCGTGGATATGGACGACTTGGAGCACAGTTTCTTGATCATAGACAAGCATAACTAAAGTACCGCCTTAACTTGACTAAGTAACTTGACTAGTAAATAGAGCAATACTCATGGAATGGTTAATAAAATTGCCAACGGATGGGGGTTGTTCGTCTGCTTCCTTGTTGGTAAGCAGGGAGGAGGATGGATCGGATGAGATTACCATTATAACTGTTGTACTTAAATTCACGGACATCCGTCTATCATTGGTTAGGCGGATGGTTAGCGTTTATCTGTAGAATTGCTAGGGTTTATCTTTTGCTGCAATTGCGTCACCCCAGGTTGTGTCCCCTTTAGAGGCATTAAGTATTGCTGAGTACCCTTAGGGTCTCACACGATAAATTCTTGATTCAGATGAACAGGTACCTTCTCAGGACGGATACTGGGTGGAAGAAGCCGATGATGTGGGCAACGATCGTTCGGTGTAGAGATTCCGGGAACGGGGATCCGTGAGACCTGTAGTTGGGATGTGCTTATTTCTCTGGCATCTTATGCCGATTTGCTTCTTATCCGTACTCGGATTCTGTTTGCCGCTTCCGCATGATACTCTGATGTGTGTTGTATGAGGAGTTATCCTAAAATATAGATCTATCCAGGACATTTGAATCTTGCCGTATGGCGTTGCTATATTTTCTTTCTTTCTAGATGGGATGGCTGTGATGTACTCTTGTATGGTGGCTTGCGTACATACCCACTTGTGTACGTAGTTGATCCCTTCGCCTGCCGACTACGCCGCCCGTACAGGTCCCGTTGAGAGGGTAGCGGTTGGGACGTCTGAAAGGACTACCAGTGAGTGGCTTTTGGGGCCCCACCGTACTATTTCAACCGCTATCACTCATCCAGGCTTGTATCTAGGAGCGTAGTTCACCGAGGTAGTTACAATTGGTATCAGAGCCATCCCGACCTTCAGGGTTTCAGCCAAACGGTCGTTGTCAGTCTAGTAAATATTTTAGTAGTTATGTATATAGGGAAAAACAAAACGCGAGAGTAGGACTGCTTCATTTTTCTTCTTACCCTCCCAACCACCCTTTTCTGGTAAGGAAGTGCAACGTTTTCAATCCTCTTCTCAAAGTTCAAACTAGGATTCACGTGTTCTGGGTTTCCGTAGTACCATAGGATGTGTGTGTGTATGTGTGTGTAGTCCCTTGTCTATCTGTTGCATCCAAGTTGTTATCTTATCTGCCTTTGGGTATCAACTGTTGGTACATTCCATACCGACAGGCTTTTGTAAACCGACGCAATCTATCTTCCTCTTTGTATCCGACGCTATCTTGTTTGGGGTGTTCGTTTCCGTAGTTATCAATCTTTAGGTTTCGTCGTGAGAAGAAGGGGTTAGGATATGTGTTCCACTTGTTCATGTGCGGAGTAATGATTTGAGTGCGGGATGGAGTCGCGACCATACCACTACTTGTATCATTCGCTTTTGTATATTGGATCGGTAGAGTCACTAATCTTGATTCGTTAAGTAATTTTGCGCATCTATTGGTATTTTAATGCCGAAATTTGTGGAAAATTTTTCTTTGATATGTTTGTGTACCACACTCCTTTTCAGTCGTGTGCGATATGCTTAATATCTTTTAGGTGCTATGAGCTTTGTTGATATTTTAATATCATCTCAGTAAATTGTATCCTTTAATCTTGGTTAATTCCATCTTGGTACTATTTTGGATTATTATCATTCTCCATTATAGTACTGACTTGAGTTTTATATCAATGACAGGATGGCTCCCCCACGCCGGACTGAGGAGGACATCCCTCCGGAACTGGGTTCAGCGCTGTCAAGCATTGCCAATGCTTTGGCAGCCATGCAAGAGAACCAACTGCGCTTTGAGGAGAGCGTCCGAAGGAACGAGTTCACTCCACTTCCTCCACCTCCCAAGCGTGGCGACATCAAGAGCTTCCTCAAGTTCAGTCCTCGGCAGTTTGATGTGTCTGACCGACCTCTTGATGCGGACGATTGGCTGCGTGAGATCTCAAGGTTGCTCGAGACTGCTGATGTTCCAGAGCAGGAGTGGGTCAAGTGTGCTACTCACCTTCTCAAGGGAGATGCAGCTCTTTGGTGGGAAAACTACTTGAAGGCAAGCTGCACTGGGTTCCAGCCAACTTGGGAGAGGTTCACTGGAGCGTTCAAGGAGCAGTTTCTCTCAGAGATTGTGATGGAAAGGATGAAGGAGGCTTTCCTCAACCTGAAGCAGGGAAACGATAACGTCAACACATACATCAGGAACTTCATGAATCTGTCCCGCTATGGTGGTGATGAGGTATCTGATGACAAGAAGAAGCAGAAAAGGTTCAGGCAAGGGCTCAATGCGTCGATCAAGTATGCAATCACGCATGCAAGACCGGCAACCTTCCTAGAGCTTCAGCACATGGCACTACAAGAGGAGGCAAGCAGGCAGATGTTCGAGGAGTCCAAGAAACATAACAGGGATGCGTCAAGCTCGGCAGTTATGGCAGCTCCTTCTAAGCGGCGTGTCTGGGTTTCTAACACCCCACCGTCGCTCCCGGCTCCACCAAGATCTGCAACTTACGCGCCAAGGCCATCAAACTTCACCACTACGGCTCCCAGGGGCTACAACAACCCTTACCCTGGAGCGCCTGGCGGAGTCCCTGGCTACTCTGCTCCACGTCCACACGGTGCTTGCTACACATGTGGAGATCATGGTCATCCCAGCTAGAACTGCCCAATGAAGAACAAAGCTCTCCCTCCACCCCCGCCAAGATCTGCAACAAGCTCTCCCTCGGTTCGTGCACCACCGCCTCGGGCTCTCAACATCAACACTAAGCCCGGGTCTGCGGTTGTTCGAGCAAACTGCGTCAACGCCTCTCAAGCTGAGCTCGCACCTGGAGTTGTCATGGGTATGCTTTCGGTTAACTCAGTTCCTGCACGAGTTCTCTTTGATTCTGGTGCATCGCATTCCTTTGTGTCGCACAAGTTTGCAGATGACAATGAGTTAGTCATGGTTCCTCTTAAAAAGCGGTTGATGGTTCTTTCTCCTGGAGCAACAATGGCAGCTGCTCAAATCAGTCATGGCAATAAAGTTGAGATTGGTGGTTCTTCATTCTTGGCTTCTTTGATTGTTCTGGGCAACTCTGACATTGATGTCATATTGGGCATGGATTGGTTGACAGCAAATGCAGCTGTGATCGATTGTGCTGAACGCTCAGTGTCTCTGAAGATCCCTGAAGGCCATGTAGTCTTTTCTCCAAGTCTGACTCCTGCTGTCCAGCTCTATTCCTTGGCTACTCTTAATGATGATGCTATGGAAGCTATTCAGAAAGTACCAGTGGTCTGTGAGTTCCCAGATGTCTTTCCTGAAGAGTTGCCAGGTATGCCTCCGGATCGCGAGGTTGAATTCGTGATTGAGCTTGAACCTGGAACGGCTCCTATCTCCAAGAGGCCATATAAAATGGGTCCTTCTGAGTTGGCTGAACTCAAACGGCAACTTGATGAACAAGAGAAGTTGGGTTTCATTCAACACAGCACGTCTTCTTGGGGTAGCCCAACAATCTTTGTGAAGAAGCGTGACAGAACCGATAGGCTATGTGTTGATTATCGGGCTCTCAATGCTAAAACCATCAAGAACAAATATCCTCTTCCTCGGATAAATGATCTATTTGATCAGCTAGTAGGAGCTGTGGTGTTCTCTAAGCTGGACTTGAGAAGTGGTTATCACCAAATCAAAATTCGCAAAGAGGATGTGCCCAAAACAGCTTTCACCACTCGCTATGGCTTGTATGAGTACACGGTCATGTCTTTCGGTCTCACCAACGCACCTGCTACCTTCTCGAGGCTGATGAACTCTGTTTTCATGGAGTACCTTGATAAGTTTGTTGTGGTATATCTGGATGACATTCTGGTCTATTCCAAGTCCAAGGAGGAGAATGAAGAGCACCTGCGGTGTGTCCTGAACAAGCTTCGTGAGAACCGCTTGTATGCAAAGTTCTCCAAGTGTGAGTTTTGGCTGCCTGAAGTAACATATCTGGGGCATGTTATCTCTGCCAAGGGCATTGCAGTCAACCCGGAAACCGTGAAGACGATAGTTGAATGGCTTCCTCCTGTGAATGTCAAGGAAGTGCGGAGTTTTCTCGGCTTGGCTAGCTATTGCCGTCGCTTCGTTCAGAACTTCTCGAAGATAGCAAAGCCTCTTACCGATCTCCTCAAGAAAGGCAAGAAGTACCTGTGGACTCCTGCTTGTCAAGAAAGTTTTGAGACACTCAAAGAGAAGCTCACTTCCACACCAGTCTTGGTTCCTCCGGATACATCTAAGCCTTTCCAGATATTCTGCGATGCCTCTTTGCAAGGATTGGGTGCGGTCCTTATGCAAGAGAGACAGGTGGTTGCTTATGCCTCTCGTCAGTTGAAGACGCATGAGGTCAACTATCCCACACATGACCTTGAGCTAGCAGCAGTTGTCTTTGCCTTGAAGCTTTGGAGGCACTACTTGCTTGGTAACCGTTGTGAGATCTTCTCGGATCACAAGAGTTTGAAGTACATCTTCACTCAGCCTGATCTCAATCTTCGGCAAAGGAGATGGATTGAAGCCATCAATGACTTCGATGTGACCATCAACTACACTCCAGGCAAAGCAAATGTCATGGCTGATGCGCTTAGCCGTAAAGCTTATGTCAACAACCTCATGGTAGAAGAGCAGCAGCCTCTCTTGTGCGAGGAATTCCGTCAGCTGAACCTGGAAATTGTGGAACAAGGGCATCTCCTGAACCTTCTGGCTACGCCTCTCTTGGAAGAACATATTCGTTCTCGGCAGCGTGGTGATCCGCACACCAGAAAGCTCATCTCTAAGCTTGGCACTCCGAAGTATGAATCCTTCCATGTGGATGATCAAGGCACGCTCTTCTTTGATCACCGGATGTTTGTTCCAAACTACCCGGGTCTGAGAGACCAAGTTCTCAAGGAGGCACATGATTCGGTTCTTTCTATCCATCCTGGCAGCACAAAGATGTACATGGACTTGAAAACACAATACTGGTGGCCTGGGTTGAAAAGGTATTGTGCCAAGTATGTCTCAGAATGTGATGTCTGCCGCAGAGTGAAGGCTGTCCATCAGAAACCATTTGGTCTTCTACAGCCATTGAAACCTCCGGAATGGAAATGGGAGAAAGTAGAGATGGACTTCATCACTGGCTTTCCAAGGTCGCAGAAGGGCAACAATGCAATCTTTGTTGTCATCGACAGGCTTTCTAAAGTGGCTCACTTCTTCCCAGTCAAAGAAACAATTTCTGGAATTCAGTTGGCTGAGCTCTATATCAACAGGATTGTCTCTTTGTATGGGGTTCCACTTGAAATCAGTTCAGACCGTGGGAGCATCTTCACCTCAAAGTTCTGGGAGAGTTTCCAAAAAGCTTTGGGAACGAAGTTGAACTTCAGCACTGCTTACCACCCTCAGTCTCAAGGACAAGTGGAGAGGATCAATCAGATTCTGGAGGATATGCTTAGAGCTTGCGTCATCTCTTTTGGCATGAAGTGGGAGGAATGCCTTCCATATGCTGAATTCTCCTACAACAACAGCTTCCAGAAGAGTCTGAAGATGGCACCATTCGAGGCTCTCTATGGTCGCAAGTGTAGAACACCGATTGGTTGGTCAGGTGCAGGAGAAAGAATCTGGTTTGGCCCTGACATTGTGACTCAAGCAGAGGAGAAGGTGCATATCATTCTGGAGAACCTGAAGATTGCTCAGAGTCGTCAGAGGAGCAACTATGACAGGAAGCACACAGATATGGTATATGCCCCTGGTGAGCTCGTCTACCTTCGTGTCACTCCCATGAGAGGAACACACCGCTTCGGTATTAAAGGAAAGTTGGCTCCTAGATACATCGGTCCTTTCAAGATACGTGGTAGAAGAGGAGAAGTTGCTTATGCACTTGAGCTTCCGGAAAAACTCAAAGTCCATGATGTTTTCCACATCTCTCAGCTCAAGAAGTGCTTCAAAGACCCCGGCAAGACCGTGGATCATGAGTTAATCGACCTCCAAGAAGATCTCTCTTATCAGGAACACCCCACCAAAATCCTTGAGACCGCAGAACGAAGGACGCGCAACAAGTCCATCAAGTTTTGCAAGGTGCAGTGGTCACACCATTCTGTTGATGAAGCAACATGGGAGCGTGAAGATGATCTACGTGCCAACCATCCTTCTCTCTTTGTGTCTTCTTCTTCTTCCTAGAATCTCGGGGCGAGATTCCTGTTAGTAGGGGAGAGTTGTAGCATCCCAGTTGTCTAACCCCTGTAATGCTACTAAGTATAATAATAAAAAGGGCCACTTCCAACATATAATTGTTGCATCATCATCACATCATGCTCATGTCATCATGTCCCCTTGCATTTGAGCATCATATAAAACCTTTTTCTTGTTTGGTTCTTATCTCATGTGCATGATTAATTGTAGTTGCCCCTTGATATTGTATTTGGGTCTTAATAAATTGTTAAATGCCCAAGTTGAGTTGGGGGCATCTCTCTTTTGACTCCACCACCTTTTCTTTCACCACCTTATAATTCCACCATCCAACTATTCTGAGCTTGGCATTTTGTTGTTGTATCTCTGGCTCATGATTAGTTGGTTGGAACCACACATATATCTTTGCTTGGCCTTGTCCACATTTTGGAATGCATATGAATAAATGCCATGGACATCTATTTTGTTTTCACAAAATAGAACCTAGCCTTATTAGTTATGCATGGGCCATGCAAGTGCCACCTAATCTAGCTTATGGTTTTATTTGAATCCTAGTTGGAGTTTCTTCCTTGGTTTAAAACATGTGTTGGCTTGTAGTTTGTTTCTCCTCATCTTCTCTCCCTCTTCATCCCTTAGTTAAAACCCTACCCCATGTCCCATGCACACTTGTGCTAATGTGGCATGCACCCCTCTAAATCCCCCCCCCTCTTTGGATCTTGCTTGTTCTTGCTTGGATCATGCATGGGCCAAAGGAGGACCACATTACCATAAGGCCATCTTTCTCCCCTCTCCCTCTTTTCTTGTTGTTCTTGTTAGGGCTTGTATGAAGCTTGCTTAACCAAGTTTAGTACCCCCCTTCCATCTTTCTTACCTCTTTTAGCAAAAACCCTAACCCTACTCTTGCCATCTTTCCCTCTAGCTAAACCTAAACCCTAAGATACCTTTCCCCTCTAATCAACATCCCCCTAAAACCAAAACCCTAATTACATCTATCCTAAAACCAAACCCTAAACTAAACCTCCCTCTAACAAAACCCAAACAATCTCTCCCCTCTCTCTCCCATATCTAGCATGCTCCTACCCTGGCCCACCTAGCTACCCCCACACGACCAGGACCCCTTCTATCTACCCTAACCTAGCCCGACCATGCCCCTCCCTCCGACCCTAGCTCCCAACCTATCTACCCGAGGCTACTCCTCTCCCCTCTAGCTCTCTCTCAGCCAAGGCAGCCCCTGCCCACGCGCCTTCCCCCCAGGGCCACCTGCCAGCCTCCCTCTCCCTTTTCCCAGCTCGACCACGCCACCCCTGGCCCCCCATGCTGATCACGTGATCAGAAAAGGTGGCCGGCGCGCCCCGTCCAGCTAACCCCTCCCCCACGCAACCAGCCTCCCCCCTGGCGTTCTTATCCCCTTCCTCCCCTCTCAGCGCCTCCCCAGATCCGCCCCTGAGGCTTGCCTCGCACCCCCTTCCTCTACACCACCCCAGCGCCCTCTCGCCGCCCACGCTAGCTACCCCACCTGCCCCAGGCGATCTGGCCGGAGGAGTGTTGCCCGCGGTGTCGAGGAAGCCCCGTGGAGCTCTGCGACGCCCCTGTACCGCGCCAGCGAGGAGGAGACGCACCAGGAGCGCCAGGACCAGCGCACGCCGACGCAAAACCCTAGCCGGCAGAGCTTCTGCCTCGCCGCTGATCTACCCCTCCTCTGCTCGACCCGACCACGCCAGCACGCCCGCGGTGAGCCCACGACCCTCCTAGACATCGTCCCGTCCTTGCTCGCTTCCTGGTTGCACGGGTCACGGCGTCGAGCACCCTCGGTGCACGGTGTAGTCGTCGCCGTCGTCTGCTCCAGCGCGCGCCAACGCCCTAGCTAGCATGCGAGCGACCCTCTAACACCACCCCGCACCCAGCGCAGCGGCTCCGCCTCCGCACGCGCCCGCAACGCCCCAGGTTCGAGTCCCACCTGCGCGCGCCGCGCGCCGCGCGCGTCATATGCGCGCGTGAGAAGAAGCACAGTGTGCCGCTGGCCGTTTTGCGCAAACCCCCCTGGCCGTTTCTTTTGCTCCAACCCGCAGTCCTCGAGGCCCCACTGTCAGCGGCGGTGAACCTTTTCTAAAAAGGCTCCCGCAAGAACCAGATCTGAACCCGCAGCCCTCCCCCTCGCTCGCGAGATCTTTTTTTGGATGACCCCCTGGCCTTTTCTCGCCCTCAACCCGCGGTCCTGCCAGGTCCACCTGTCAGTGACCGTCGTAGTTTTCTATTTTAGGTCCCTGGTTTTTCACTAATCAACCCGCGGTCCAGATATGTTCCAGGCACTGCCGTGTGGGCCAGAGAAACCCCCCTGGCCCACCTGTCTGCGACTCAGGCTGGGCTGAGCTGTGTAGAAAACGTGCCAGAGCTGTTTTGAATTCAAATTTTGTTAAATAAATTCAAAATTCAAATCTAATTCAGTTTTTAATAACTTTGTCATACTTAATCCAATTTTGGCAAATGATATATGTTTGGATATCAGGAAAATGAGAGGATTCTAAATATGCCATCCATTTTGTATTCTGCACAAGTAAAATTCCAAGCTTATGTTAATTACATCAAATGCCACTGGATTTTCATTAATTCTTAACTTTTGTTTGGTAAATCCAAATTAAGCAAATAAGTAGTCTAAAATGATCAGCTCGACGAGACCTTTCCGTTTATGCTATCCATAACTTCAATTGCAGCATGAATCATATAAATATATTTTGGACAACGACTGTTATGGCAACAAATGTGATTCTAAAACCCAACTAAATGTTATATTCTTGTCCTCCACACCTCACCCATGCCATGCTACTTTACTCACCATGTAAATTGTGCATCATTCATCATGGAATGATTGTTTGCTTGACGCATCTTATTCATATGCTTGTGCTCTATATTCATGTTGGCCTTGTTTGTTTGGTTTTTCTCGGATAGACACTGAGCAGGGGTTGTATCAAGAGAACCAGGAGCACTACCCAGATCCGTCCCTCGCTTCAACTGAGATACCAGGCAAGCACTACCACATGCTTGCATACATACAGTACCTATTGCCTCTATCTTATTCTTGCATCATTGAGTCGCGATTGCATTAAATTGAATCCCAAGTATGCATAGCCTTTACTTTTAAACTCCACCAAGCTTGTTCCTCCATCCCATGAGCCACTACTATAGGAGTTGTTTGAGCCATGCGAGTCGTAGAACAGCATGTGTAGGGTTTGTGAGAGTCTGTTGAATAATGAGGTACCTAAACAACTTAACCTGAGTAGTTCTGGGATAACTAAAGAAAGTGGCACCGGTGAGCAACATCTGCTATTTGGTTTTTCCTGCTCACTTGTGTCCCGTAAGACCCCGAGTACTTGATTCCTGTTCCTTGATTTATCGCGCTATCCACATCCGGGAGGTATATGGGACCCCCCTGGGCCAGAGCTTGATTCCGTCTTATTTCTTGGGGCCACAAACTAGTTTGAGGTTTTATTTACGATCCTGTACTTATGCCATGCTACTTTCCGTATTTAAATTGTGCGAGGAGCACACTGTACTGTTTAGGAAGGCGGAGTGTTTACGCGGTATCGACAAGCCCAGCCACACTTTCGGGTTCCCAGTCGCTTACAGCCATTAGCGCTAACCTTGAGTCCGTCTCGGAGCTTGCTTACTCCGTTGCGGGGTCTACTCAAAGGGGTGGCCCCCTGAAATATTTCTGAATCTTGTGATTGTTCAGTCGTGAAAGCCTCGTTGGGTTTTGATTTGGTTTTTCCGAGGTTGATCGAGCGTGTGTTGCTATTGGTGCACCCCGGCCGGGTAAAACTTTCTGAAAGCCGTGTACGCGGATATGGACGACTTGGAGCACAGTTTCTTGATCATAGACAAGCATAACTAAAGTACCGCCTTAACTTGACTAAGTAACTTGACTAGTAAATAGAGCAATACTCATGGAATGGTTAATAAAATTGCCAACGGATGGGGGTTGTTCGTCCGCTTCCTTGTTGGTAAGCAGGGAGGAGGATGGATCGGATGAGATTACCATTATAACTGTTGTACTTAAATTCACGGACATCCGTCTATCATTGGTTAGGCGGATGGTTAGCGTTTATCTGTAGAATTGCTAGGGTTTATCTTTTGCTGCAATTGCGTCACCCCAGGTTGTGTCCCCTTTAGAGGCATTAAGTCTTGCTGAGTACCCTTAGGGTCTCACACGATAAATTCTTGATTCAGATGAACAGGTACCTTCTCAGGACGGATACTGGGTGGAAGAAGCCGATGATGTGGGCAACGATCGTTCGGTGTAGAGATTCCGGGAACGGGGATCCGTGAGACCTGTAGTTGGGATGTGCTTATTTCTCTGGCATCTTATGCCGATTTGCTTCTTATCCGTACTCGGATTCTGTTTGCCGCTTCCGCATGATACTCTGATGTGTGTTGTATGAGGAGTTATCCTAAAATATAGATCTATCCAGGACATTTGAATCTTGTCGTATGGCGTTGCTATATTTTCTTTCTTTCTAGATGGGATGGCTGTGATGTACTCTTGTATGGTGGCTTGCGTACATACCCACTTGTGTACGTAGTTGATCCCTTCGCCTGCCGACTACGCCGCCCGTACAGGTCCCGTTGAGAGGGTAGCGGTTGGGACGTCTGAAAGGACTACCAGTGAGTGGCTTTTGGGGCCCCACCGTACTATTTCAACCGCTATCACTCATCCAGGCTTGTATCTAGGAGCGTAGTTCACCGAGGTAGTTACAAAACTACAGGAAATTGAGTATTACTATGAATGAACACAAGATTTTGGAACTTCAGGTAATTCAGAATTTGAAAATCTGATTAATGCTGCATCAAGCCATAATGTCAACGAAGAACAATACTATTTATACAAACGTCACTTTTTTCAGTAACTAGCGCCATAAAAATATTGTACCAACAGATGAATTATATTTCTTTCAGCACAGGCGATCGTTATCAAATCATTCACCACACACAAAAGACTAAATAGTAGACTTCCTGGAAATAAGAGCATCTACGGACCAAGTAGAAACTAAAATACGCAACTGGGATACGATACGACCCTAGCAATCTCTCTTAGAGGAACATGAAGTCAGCAGAGCATTTGTTGCTGACATATACAACGATCGCCCAGGGGCGGGTACATGGTGGCTTGATGACAAATAGGTACCAGCTAGTACCGGTAAGTGTACCCTGCACGATTCTAGACGCACCCCTTCGTTGAGAGTCTCCCACCCGCGCACGGCTCTTCTCCCCCTTCTCCCCGGTGGCTTCGCCGGCTGGTGGGGAAGGGGGAGGGGAGGCCATGCCCTCCTTCGTAGTTGTAGGTTTCCTTGTAGTGGCCTTGTGCCGGTAGTGGGCCGTGTGCCTGTAGTTTGGAGATGGGGGAAAGATCCACGCGACTGGATCTGGATCCAGATAGGGTTCACCCTCCTCCTCTTGTTGTGCTCTCCGGCCGGCCTCGGTGGCGAGGGGAGATCAGAGTAGTTGGAGGTGTCGTGGACCACCGTCTCCGTCAATAATCTTGTCGTGTTTGTCCCCTCCTTCTGGTGGTGTGGTGCTGCTCTGCAGGATGCTCTGGCCGGCCGTGGCGGCGAGGGGAGCGGCCCCTGCAGGACACCCTCTGCTCCTCTTAGAAGGGGATGAGTCGGCCTCTTCATCGGCTCACCGTGGTTTCCTCGGTGGAAAAATGGAGGACAAGGCCTGTGGGCTGAAGATCCAGAGAATGGCATTGGTGGCTTCGTTATCTTCATCTACTGCGACGACCTCTGCTGCTGCTGGAGCTCTAACCCCAACGAATCTCCTCCAGTTTGCAGCTTGGGTGGCTCGGGTGGTTCGCCGGCTTCATCGATTTCGCCGGCCAGTTTCCGATGCACCCCACTTCAACCTCCGGCAGGAGGCCCCTTAACCTTGCCCGTTAATGGCGAGTACGCTGCTGGAGATGGTGGCAATAGCATCGCCGGCGAGGTTAGGATTTGCACAAGGACTCGATGGCTTTTGCAGATTCTTTCTAGGGTTCTTTATGCAAATTGGAAGGACATGGTTGTATTTTGTTATCTTTCAGGTCCTTTATGTAGTACTGTAACAATTTTGATTATATAATGCCAGTTCTGGGACCTTCGGGTCCCTTCCCGTTGTTCAAAAAAAAAGCTAGTACCAGTAAGTCGTACCATACCCGCCGAGACCCGACGAAGAATATCCGCTACCATCCATGCTAGAATAAGATGGCAGGGACGATGACTGATAGGTTGAACTGCCATACTGCGTGTAGCTCGACCTATATAATGGATCTAATCCTGCATAGCTGCTCCTCACAGGTTCTCTGTGTGCAGCCAAGGAGTCCTGAATGAAGAGGACGAGATTTCAAGATCGAAATTAGAACATCTAGAAACCAAGTAGATATAAACGACAGCATTTATTTAAAAATGTATGATGTGCTATTACCTGGATGAGCTGTTGGGCAGCTTGTACTTGGGACGACGTCCCCTTTATTTCAACAGTTATATCATCAGGGATTCCCAAACTCTCTTGAATTGTGACAACAGCACCACTGTTAGCCCGTATATATGCAATGTTTGCTCCTTTCACTCCTATGATATCTTCTGCATAGGTAAGTGGGATTTGCATGGTTTGGGTTATCTGCATGTCGTTTCTTCTTTCGAAGATACATGTTGAATTCTCTAAATTCTATCTTTCGAGACCAAACCTAGAGGGCCCATGGCCACCCATTTGGCTTTTCGCAGTTGGAACTTAGACTCGTCAGTTCAACGCAATAAATTTTCTTTTATCTGCTTAGCGATTCGGAGCCATTTATTTGATCAAAACTCGACTAGCTATATACTGCAAAATCTAGATGTCATCAAAGATACATGCTGAATTCTCTAAATTCTATCTTTCGAGACCAAACCTACAATACTATATGATGTAAAATTACCTTTGTCTGACAGAAAATGGATTACTCTTCATGCTCCTGCCTTGACAAGATTTTCAAATGGAAAATGATATTCCGTCATCCGGGTCGCTCTTGCTCGCACGTTGCGTTTTAGCCGCTCCCACACACCCTCTACCTTTATCTCCTTTCCCCTACCAAAGACTCGCCCGCACGATCCCAACCATAAGCCACCACGCCCTAACCTCTTCCTTCTCCAACCACCTCGCCCTCTTCGATCTTCGCCGTGCCTCGCCCTGCTGTGTCGGCTCTGAGCTCCGTCGCATCCGATCTTCGCCGACCTTAGGCCATCGCGTCCCGTCCTCCTCTTCATGCAGTCACCGCGCTGCCCTACAAGCTCCGCCGACCTCAGGCCACTGCACCTGCTTCGAGCTTCGTCGTTGAATCGACCACCGTCATGCTAGGTCCCGTCGGGGAAGACCTTGCTGGAATCGACGCCATGCTCTGCCCATGGGACCTACCCTGCAGTTGTAGCGCCTTGCTACCGACCTAGGGTTGCTGCCGACCTAGGGTTGCTCCAAGGGGATGTCGGAGATGCTACCGATGGCAGGACGTCTTTGCTACAGCGGGTGTATGTTGTTTCTACCAAAGGCGGGAGGCTTTGCTGCCTTAAGTGTACAATATGTCTACCAACGACGGGTGGATTTTGCTACCATGGGTCTACGTTGTTGATATGGACGGCTTTGCTACCTTGGGTCTATGATGTTGCTACCAATGGCAGGTGCCTTTTCTACCATGGATGTATGGTGTTGCACTGTTTCTACCTTGGGCGACTGAGGATTGATTTTTCTACATACTCAGTTTATTTTTTGCTATCTCGTTTCGTTTTTGCTACATTCATGTTCAACAAAGGATACAATGTTTCCAGTATAAATTTTTGGAGATAAATTCTAGCAAATGTCTTCATATCTCCGATGAAGTTGGTTTTTGCTACACTAACACAATTTTTTCATTACAATTGTTCTCCGATTTTGTGACATTAGCATAACTTTTTTGCTACGAAGTTTCTGCGAGTCTCCCATGGGAGTCCCTGGCGATGTTGCCGGCAAAATATGTTTTGCTATATTAGCATAATTTTTTTGCTACGATATCTCCAACAAGGGTCATTCTTTTTTTATGTTTCAGAGCGAACATTTTAGCAAAAAGGGGGACATTGTGTAGCAAAAGGGTGCTTAATATAGAAAAAACGGGATTTGGAGTTTTTGGGGGACACGTGGTATCACAGGGACCTGAGGGATCGTAAGTTTTGATCCTCGAGGGATGCGTAGTATGATCCTTTTTAAAAGGAAAACATTTTGGTTAACCCAACGGATCGCTTGCCATACGTCAAGCTTGGGTAAGCCACCCGTGTCACCCTAAGAAATATTTAAGAGTTACAAGCGTCAAATCTTGGGGATGCCCAAGGCATCCCCTTGTTTATCAACAAAAATCTCAGGTCTTCTTTCAAGATACTATATTTTTGCTTCATGCACTTTGTGTTGTTCTTGGAGCGTATTTGTTTTTGTTTTTTATTTTGTTTTCTTTTGTTTGCTGCAATAAATTAGTTGTACCCCAGCACACTTATTTTGGAGAAGTCACGCCCCGTTCTTCATTGCCTAGAACACTCTAGTTTTCACTCTTATTGTTCCGTGAGTGTTCTCTTTTTCTAGCACTGCATTTAGCTTTAGTTTTCTTCTTCTTTTTGCTTAGAACTTTTTACTTCTTCTTTGTAGTTAGGTGAGACAAGCTCTCTAGTCTTTATTGATTATTATCTTTATGAGTTGTTTCAAATAAGTTGATTGGTGTTGGAAAAGAATAGAATATTTCATGCTTATGTGGTACAAAAATAAGTTTGTTTTGACTGTTACTTAGACTTTATAATGTCATGTTATATGTTGCTTTGACCATATGCTTAGTGATTATTGTTGTAGCATGACTTATTTCAAATAATTGAGATTTCTTAATGTGCCATGAAAGAATCATCGTTGTTTTAGCATACAAAAGCATAATATTGTGGTATTCTCCTTTGATGCTTTATTTGGGTTGACTTGGCACATGTTTACACCATGGTATATGTAACACCCTCAGAATCGACCCTATGCAAGTTTCAGCGATTCCCGCCAAACCCGCATAGAAACGATTCAAAGGTGTCCACCAGGCACTTTCGTGCGGGTGGAAAATAAAGTAATAACATTACACAACAGTCCTCGATGGGACCCACAGAACAGATATATATACAACAGCGACTCAAAGAGTCAAGAATACAGATATAATATACAAAGATCCAAATCACCTGTAAAACGATAGAGCGTCCGACTACGGACAAGATGCAAATGGGGCTAAGAGCCCTGAAGAATAACCAATGGCGTCCATAACCCTGCCCAGGCCAAGCCGAAAGGGTAACCCTGCTAACGACGTCGATCTCAAAACCTGCTTAAACAAAAGGGGTGCCGACAAAGGGCAAAGGAAAAAGAGGAGCGTCAGTACTGAGGCCAGTACACGGCGAGGCTAGAATTCGGCGGTCCTCGCCTACATAGGTATGGTGGACTGAAGCGGCAGCGGCAGCAGGCACTATACAACCTATAGAGACTCGACACAACTGGCGGCTATAAGAGAGGGGTAAGAAAGACCTATTCGGAACCAACCTAATACTACCACCAATCAAACCCATCCTGGCGTTTCCCCCTCGACACCGATCGAGGAAGTCAACCGAGGAACTCACATAGTTGGCAGTTTTATTTATTCAGTTATCGTTACAGCAATTACTAGTCAAGTATAGATAATCATCCTGATAAAATAAGCAGTGGGCACTTTTAGTTAATCATTCCGTTATAGTTGCAACACTTACTAATCAGATACAAATAGCATGAGATAACCACAAAACCCAGCAGTTGTTGGTACTTTTATTTAGCCTTTCCGTTGTAGTTGCCATACTTACTAGTCAGGTACAATGGTCGCAAGCGACAACACAAGCAAGCAATTGTTGGCAGGTTTATTTAACCATTCCGTTGTAGTTGAAGCTGATTACTAGTCATATCAGATACAAGTCAATTTATAACAGTAAACTTTAGTTATAGTTGTCTATGATCGAGATACTGTGCTCCAAGTCGTCCATAACCGCGGACACGGCTTTCAGAAAGTTTTAACCCGGCCGGGGTACACAAATAGCAACACACACACGATCAACCTCAGAAAAACCAAATCAAAACCCAACAAGGTCTTCACGACAGAGCAATCACAGGATTCAGAATTATTTCAGGGGGCCACCCCATTGAGTAGACCCGCAACGAAGTAAGCAAGCTCCGAGACGGACTCAAGGTTTGCGTCAATGGCTGTAAACGACTGGGAACCCGAAAGTGTGACTGGGCTTGTCGATACCGCGAAAACATTCCGCTTACCTAAACAGTACAGTGTGCTCCTCGCACAATCGTAAATAAAGCAGTAGCATGGCATAAGTACAGAATAGTAAATAAAACCTCAAACTAGTTTGTGGCCCCAAGAAATAAGAATGAATCAAGCTCAGGCTAAGGGGGGCCCATAATTCCCCGTATGTGGATAGCGCGATAAATCAAGGAACAGGTATCAAGTACTCGGGGTCCTACGGGACACAAGTGGGCGGTCGGAAACCAAATATTATCTATCACCCACCGATGCCTCTGCTTACTTCAATTTTAGTTGTTAAACAGGAATTAAAGTGAACGATAAATAAAGCCGAGATCATCTCCAACATCAAACATGTGGCAATACTCCAACAACTGTGGTACATGGCGACACGCAACAGCACTTGAGCAAGCGACTACGACGCGTAAGTCCAACTATCTACCAAACAACAGGTAATAGGAGGTGGCCATGGCAATATAGGGCTGCAAGGAATATCACGGGTACGAAAACTAGAGCAACGCATCACAGATAGCAATAGATCAACAGGAGGGAATAAATACTATAAAAGTAAGATAGGTAGAAAGGGGGAGATGCTCGCCTGAAAACATTGCCGAAGGTTCATCCGAAGATCGGGGCGAAGCTCACATCAACTCAACGGCCTTATCCGCGAAGAAGCAAAACACTAGAATAAACACCGGATGCAATATTTAATACTACGGCAAAAGATCGGGCATGATGCATGTATGATGCATGACATGGCAAAGGTGCAATGCAATTAGGTCATATTAAGTGGAACCGGGGTCCCGACATTTAATTAAATGGTTCAAGTTATTTATCTACCCTGCAAATTAAATGTTGCATTAGCAAGACAAAAGATGGCACCGGTTCGCTACACAAGTTTAAATGAGGCCAATATGAGACTAGATTTGCCCGCATATGGGCCCCATATTTAATTATGAGGTGAATCGGCTTAAGGCCCCCAAACCACAAAAATATGCATGCGAGAATGACAATTTAATATGCATCAATTTGTATTATAAAATAGGGTTTCGGGAAGGGGTTCACACATTAGGGTTCGGCGATCTTGGGGTTCCGGAGTTCGGGGTCGGTCTCAGGGTCCGAATCTGGGGTTCGGGGTTCGACGGGATCGTTCTCGGACTCCGGGGTTAGGGTCTTCGGATCGGGTAGTAGATCTTGTCGCATCCGGGAAGCAGGTCTTGGTTCGGCGTCGGGGCGCATCGGGTTCTTCCTGGTCGATGTCGTTCTTGTCGTCGCGAAGATCTTGTCGCATCCTCTCTTCGGATTCCGTGAGGCGATCTTGACGCTCTGTGTCGAAGTCCTTGAGGTTTTCTCCTTATTCACCTGTGGCGAACCTGGGAACGGCGTCAGGGTCCTCGGCATCAGACCCGGGAAGAAGTGCTTGGCGACATACTTCCATGTTGCTGTTCTTTTCGACGGGATCGGTGTTCGGATGCCGGGTACAGGTCCTTCGGGTAGCTCCACATCAGTACATCCACCACTAGTTTAGTACACATCGCATCAACTCAAGCACCAGGGAGGACCAGCAGTAGCAAGGTAGGCTCCAAACCGATACAGAGCTTGCAGAACCGATGCAACTGGAACAAGCGAGACGCACCAGACGATCTCCCGGGTGACAAGTCCGAGTGGAAAAACTTGGTCCTTAGCCAACAAAGACCACACACCACGGGGAGCTGGGAGGCAGGAGGGCGCTGTGAGGCCAGCACCCAAGCGGACATGGGCTTCGGAAGGCGGCCACGGCAGTGGGTACCGGCGACGGAGAAGGGCACGGGAGCGCGACGGCGAGCGGCGGGGTCGACGGCGGCGAGGGGGAACAGAGGCGGAGGAGAGGCGGGCGCCTAGCCGGCGGGGAGCAGAGGACGCGGCGGAGGGGCAAGGCGGTTGAAGGGCGGCCGGCGGCGCGGGCCACAGCGGAGGAGGAGCTTGAGGGCGGTCGGCGACGCGAGGGGGGGAGGAGCTCGAGGGGCGGAGGGCGGTCGACGGGGGCAGCGGGGTCGCGCAGAGATGACCTGCAGGCGGCGGCGGATTCCCTCTAGGGAGGTTGGCGGCGGGGAGACGGGGTCGGGGCGGGGGCGCGGAGCTCGCCGGGGCTGGCGCGGCTCGGTCGGCGACGGGAGGGAGCGGCGGCGGTTGACCGGCGAGGAGGCGCGGGCCGCGGCGCTCGCTGCAGAGAGGGGGGGTAGCCGGAGAGGGGGGAGGAGGAAGGAGGCGCGGGAGGAAGCCGAGGCGCGGAGGAAGAGAGGCAGGAGCCGGCGCCGGAGGCAGAGAGCAGGCGTTCGGGGAGAGAGAAGCGGGTGGAGGAGGAAGGAGATGGGTGGGGGGAAGCGATCGCGCGGGGTGGGGCCTGGGGTGGGCTACAGGCGGGGGAGAGGGAGGGAGCGGTTTGGTGGTGGGGAGGTGGGTCCGCAGGGAGAGTGGGGGTTGGGTCGGCTGGCTGAGGGTGAGAAAGGAAGGGGCTGCGGGTGAGGTGGAGGGGAGAGGGGTGTTTGGGGGGTGAGTTGGCAGCACATGAGTGGTGGAGGAAGGGAGAGAGGTGAGGTGGCGAGAGCGGATTGGGTGGGGTGAGGTGGAGGGGGTGTGGGTAGATTAGGTTGGGGTAGAAAAGGGTCTAGGTTGGACCGTTTTAATTCCTGGGGGTGGTCGTTCGGGTCGAATCGGCCCGTTCGACTGCCCCCACTAAAATAATTTAAATATTTTGTTGGTTTAAAACAAAGCTTTTGCAACTCGATAGCAACAAAACAAAAATAATCCGGTGACCCGGTTTTGCGTTTGAACAAAGACGGGGCGTGTTAGAAAACACAAAATTAGGTTTTTCCGCAAATAGTTTTATGCAAACAAATGCAATATGATGCCGATGCTCAAATGCAATGCGGCATGATGACATGAGCATGCGGTCATGATGATGCAATGCACAAAAACGACGCGATTTTCTAGTAGTGGTTTTGCGGGATGCCACAGTATAACTATGAACCTAGTCATCTTAGCCTCTATGATCATTTAGTTTTTGACATATGATATCACTTTATGCTTTGATTAATAATGTTTTATCGCTCTGTATGATTATGGTCATTATTGCTCTCTTAGTTGGTTGCTCCTAGTCTTTGCTAGCCTCCACCTGTACTGAGTATGAGCTCTACTCGTGCATCCAACTCCCAAGAAACCAAGTTATTCCAAAGATTCCACTATAGACTCCTATGCATGGTGTGTTATACCATTCCAGGTATATTTATTTTTTTATATATCTTCCAAATTAAATTTTTTTATGTGAAAATTAGTGATTAAAGCTCTCACGAACTTGAAGGCACATTTTATTTCTTGCACTTAATAAACTTGAACCATTGTGACTGTCTTATATGCTTTCAAGTTGTAAGTTGTGAATTAGCAAAACCATGTTGTCATGGGGTACGCTTTCAACATTGCACTTATTCTATTTAGTTGATATCATGTTCTTTTGTTTATGGATGCCGGCGGTGTGAAATAAGATGGGAGCTTGTAAGTCCATGGAGTTTGCATATGTGTTAGAGAAACGCCTGGGCGGCTAGCCTAAGCCGTGCCTAATCATGGTGGATACTTGCAGCGAAACTATAGTGGCATTCTATGAAGCATCCTCAATAAAAACCTATGCAAATAGCAAATAAAAAGATCGTTGAGATGCTCACTGCCTGTTGCCTTGTCATTTTGATATGGGATAGCTCCTCTGTCATGGGGCAAGGGGTACCCCGTTGGCGGTTCTCTATGATACATATATACTTACAATGACAAGAACTTGCTTGGGACCAAAGTTGAGTAGCATGAGGTTCGGTACTCGTACGCAAGGGGCATGAGGTTTTCAACTTATAATTTGTCAAGTATATAACTCATATTTTCCCTCACTTTAACCTTAATCACTTCAAGATGCTTATGATAGGGTCAATGAGAGATCAAAGCTAATAAGTACCATAATTTTTGAAAGCTTTATAAAACCATTTAATCCCTACTTCCCTCTACGAAGGACCTTTCTTTTAACTTTTTTGTTGAGTCTCCATCTTCTATCTTTATGCACCAATTAAGAGAGCATAGTTGTCATTCTGAGTTCAATGTGCATTGTCCCAAAACTATTTGATTAATTCATAATTATGGTATTGCTTGTTCTTAAATTATTTGTATCTAGTCACCCTTATAAACTTTGAAGGTGTCCTATGCATTTATGTTTTGCTATTCCATGAAGGACAAGCTGAATACCACTCTTCCTATGTTTTCTATATGTGAAACAAACAAATGTCTTTCAAAGAATTATTCATGATCTTTTGTTTGTGTAGCATTTCATGTTGCAACATAGTTGTTATGTCTTATTGTTAGAAATATATCTTTCATGCTTATGTTTAGAGTACTTTGATCCCAGCTATCAATGTTATACAATACCTTGATCAAGATTGTGATGGTGCATGTCACCTCAAAAATTATTCTTTTTATCACTTACCTACTCGAGGACGAGCAGGAGATAAGCTTGGGGATGCTGATACGTTGCAAACGTATCTATAATTTTTGATGCTCCATGCTTGTTTTGCACCATTTATATTATGTTTAGTCCACACTTTATGGCATTTTTATGCATTTTTGGAACTAACCTATTAACAAGTGCCACAGAGCCATTCCCCTATTTTCTGTTGTTTTTGGTTTCAGAAAAACTAGTAAAGAAATATTATTGGAATTGGACGAAACAAAAGCCAAAGATCCTATTTTTCTAGACATGACACGAAGTCCGAAGGAGAGACGAAGAGTCGCCGCGAAGCAACCACACCAGGGGGCCGCGCGGGTCCACTCTGGACCGCCCCGTCCTATGGTGTGGGCACCTCGGGCGTCCACCGACCTTGCCCCTTCGCCAATATAAACCCCCCGAGGCAAAAACCCTAAGTACCCGATCAGAATTCCACGAAAAAAGTCTATAGCCGCCGCCACCGTCGTCCCTAGATCGGGAGGGATCTGAAGCTCTTCCCGGCACCCAGCCGGAGAGGGGAGATCATCCCGGAGGCCTTATTCATCACCATGCCAACCTTCGGAGTGATGTGTGAGTAGTTCATCCTTGGACTACGTGTCCATAGCAGTAGCTAGATGGTTGTTTCTCCTATTTGTGCCACCATGTTTAGATCTTGTGAGATGCCTATCATGATCAAGATCATCTTATTGTAATTCTACATGTTGTGTTTACGGGGATCCGATAGATATTGAGTATTATGTCAAATTGATTATTGTTCTATCATGTCTATGTTATTTGTGATCTTGCATGCTCTTCGTTTCTAGTAGTTACTTTGGCCAAGTATTTGCTTGTTACTCCAAGAGGGAGTATTTATGCTCGATAGTAGGTTCATGCCTCTAGTAATCTGGGAGAGTGATAGAAACTTCTAAGATTATAGATGTGTTGTTGCTACTAGGGAGAAAACATCAATCCTTTGCCCAAGGGCAATTGTATTGTTTACATTATACACTTTGCTTAATGCAATTATCTATTGCTTGCAACTTAATACCCAAGGGTTGTTCGGATGATATTCCGGAGGTGGTTATTAGTCATAGATGCAGTTGAATTACGGTCTATGTATCTTGTTGTAATGCCCAAATGAATCTTATAGTGATCATTATGTCATGTACATGCATTGTTATGCATTCTCTATGTGCCAATTGCCCCGCTGTAATTTGTTCACCCAGCATGTTATTTATCTTATGGATAAAACACCTCTAGTGAACTATGAACCCTGGTCCATTCCTTCCCATTGATATTCTATCTATTGTTTATTATTTGTTTACTGTTTACTTTCTGCAATTACCACAAGCAATTACTATCTTCCACACTATATGTTTAATCCTTTGTTTTCCGCAAAACCAGTGAACTTGACAACCTCATTGATAAGTTGAGACAAAGTATTTTGGTTGTGTTGTGTGTAGGTTTCACGTTGCTAGCAACACCTTTGAAAGTGGTTTCTTTCTCCTACTGGTTCGATAACCTTGG
Organism: Avena sativa; assembly: GCA_916181665.1. NCBI lineage: Eukaryota > Viridiplantae > Streptophyta > Magnoliopsida > Poales > Poaceae > Avena > Avena sativa. Next base: position 264,633,482 of record OV702279.1, on the reverse strand, counting down.
TTCTATAACTGAGGGAAACTTGTTGGTGTGCTCATCATGCCCTCCTCTTGGGGTTTCCAATGGGCTCTACATCAACCGAGCCACATCAAGCAACTATATCGAGTTCAAATTAGGAAGGCACGAGCTAGGGAAAAAATATGCACATGTTTCTTATAATGTGAGGAGGACATGTGGGCCCAGCTGCGTGATTAAACGGTAGATGCATCTAGCAGCGATATCAAGTTCGGAATAGGATAGTGGGATCAAAGGAAAAAAATTCCATCATACACATGATTCTGCTAATGAGAGACTGACATGTGGGACCCAGCTGCGTGCAGATAGATCGAGCAACATTATCGAGTTCAAATCAGGGAGGCACGAGCCAAGGAAAAAAATCTATCATGCACACGTTTTTTCTAATGTGAGGATGACACGTGGGACCTAGCAGCCTGATTAAACAGCAGATGCATCGAGCAACGCTATCAAGTTCGGAACAGAAAAGGAAAAAATTCATACACATGATTCTTCTAATGACAGGCAGACATGCGGGATCCAGCAGCCTGACTAAACGGAAGAGGCATCGAACAACGTTATCGAGTTCAAATCAGGGAGGCGCGACCGAAAAGTATGGTCTGCTAGAGACATTAACGTCCGGGACCCACACGCCTAAAAATACTTCGGTGAGTCAACATCGTCGAGGAACCGGAAATCTTGCTTCTGCCACGCGTTGGCCGAGCTTCCTCCATGATTTTAGCGGTTTCGTCATAGTAGAGGGGCGCGAAACCCAAAAAAAAGTTTGCCATCAGCCACGGTCGAGCCAAGAATTTCGTCGCGTAAGACGCGCCTTCTACGATGACCGTCGTCCAAGTCGTTTCAGAAGGAAACATTTCTTGTAGTGATTGTGATTACTATTTATACTCTAGGAGCAGTTGATTATCTGGTTTGCTCTCTTTCTGCTAATTTCCCTATTAAGGATCTTGGCCTGCTGGAGTATTTTCTAGGATTGGAAGCGTCTTTCAATTAGAGGGATGACATTGACTCAATGAAAGTATGCATTGGATCTTTTGCATCATGTGAGTATGGAGAATTACAAATCCACTTCCATGTCATTGGCTACAGGTGATCGCCTTGCAAGTGAGTCTGGTACTCCACTTTGTATTGATGATGCTTTCCGGTACCGCGGTGTTATTGGAGGCCTACAGTATTTTACCCTTACTCTCTCGGATATATCTTTCACGGTGAATAAAGTTTGCCAGTTTCTCATCTTGCAATATGTGAAGGAAACAGTAAGTACATGGTTAAGCTTCTGGAAGTCTACCTCCACCAGTATTAGTATCTTTACTAATGCGGATTGGACAAGATGTGTTGATGATCGTCGATCCATGAGAGGTTTTGCGGTGTTTGTTGGACCGAACCTCATCTCTTGGAGGTCAAAGAAACATCCCACTCTCTAGAGATCTAGTACTGAGGCAGAGTATAAAGATTTGGCGAATGGAGCGGCTGAAGCTATCTGGGTAAAGTCAATACCCAAGGAGCTAGGAGTTTCTCAGTAGCGCACGCCCACTCTTTGGTGTGATAATTTAGGGGCTACATATCTAACCGCAAATCTAGTCTTTCATGCATGTAGCTTGCACATTCAGATTGATTTCTATTTTATGCGTGAATGTGTTGCTTCTAGAGCTTTACAGGTCAAGTTCATCTCTTCCAATGATCAGCTGGTTGATGTATTCACTAAACCAGCCACTCGACAGATGCTAGACTGTTTTAAGGCCAATCTGAGTCTTGTTCATAATAGAAGTTCAGTTTGAGGAGTGTTAGAAATAGGTCTAGTTGTTGTATTTCTGTCGCGCGAAAACCCTAAAAGAAAATTGTAACAATCATACGATGTCTTGATGTCAACCAACAAACTCAGCAGAAAGTTAGATTTTCCATGGCTTTTTTTGGAAAAGAGTATATATTAATATCACGAAGATACCAATTACACCCAGCCTCTGCAACAACGCATGTCATAGCGGCCTTACGGATGCACACAGCCCAGAAAAAAGAAAAAAGAATTATAAAAAAAGAGAAGTCCCGCTACAAAGAACTATTCCTCAAAACAACGACACTGACACCACCATAACAACACCAGTAGTCCTCAACTCCAATAACAACACCTTTAAGAAGGAAACAGTGTACAAGCGTCGTCGTTGACCGATCAAAGATTATAGGTTTTCACCCTAGAGAAAGTCCTCGCTCGCAAAACAATGCCTTCAACAAGGCCATTGCCAAGCACAACCAGTTAAGGCCAGACCTTGGATTTTCACCCTGCAAGGTAAGACTGGAAACTCCTCATGTGTTGTATCCTCCCACAAACAGCCGTTGCTACGAGTCACAGATCATACAGCCAGTTCGTCGTTGCCACAAAGACTCAAATCACCATCATTGCCCTCATGTTTCCGGTTTTATGACATTCTCCGCATCTGACTTCACATGGCTCGATGAATGGCACTTGGTGTGAACAAAAGGCAGAGCTTCGCAACACTCCCGCTAAAACCAAACGGCCATAAAAATATGGGTACGCATGACCGAATACCTTCCGATCCAGCAATCTCTAGGCCTGATGTGCCCATGGAAGTTCGCCGACGTAGGCTTTCGGAACTCGACACTCTAGCCAGATCAACGAGGGCAAGCATCAAGCAGATCTTCTTCACGCGGGAGGAACCCTAGGACCACCTCCATTATTCGGGTCGAACCAGCAGTCCCCACACCACTGGCGACTACCGGCAATCAGAATGAGCGGGTCAGCCATTAGCCCTTGAGGCCATGGCTGAACCCAAAGATTGAGCTGACGCCAGGAGCAGTATCGCCGCAGGACAGCCGTCGCCTCCAGGTCCACACCGGATCCCCTCCTGCTCTTCTGCGCCTCTCATCTGAGCCGCCAACCTGCGTCACAGGAGCGCCGCCGCCTGCAGCCCGGATCCACCGGCATAGCCCCAAGGTGCCTACCTCTCGCGCTGAAGAGATCGACGGAGGCCGCGCAAACCGGCCGTCACCTTCGGTGACCAAGGCGTGGCCGCCACCACCGACCGGGAAGAGGGCACGTTGATAGCGGCCGGAGAGAGAGGGCCCAACGGCGGCCTACTGGGTTAGGAGGTGGGCGCCCGGAAGTCGTCTCACGCGAGCGACCGGGGCGATGGCTAGGGGTTGTAAAAACATGTTATGCGGGCGACATTTTTTTTCACGGCCCTAGATTCAACAATTCAGCCGTACGTGTGGACTCGCCGCGTCATCCTTAACGGAGTCCAATTCGCGGACGGCTCAGTAGCTCTCAAAGCCACGGCCCTAGAAAGTAGAATCAAGAGAATCTGAAGCTAGCAATCGTGCCGATGGCGGCGTCTCATTCCTTAACAGAGTCCAATTTGCGGACGACTCAGTGGCTTTTAAAGTCACGGCCCCAGAAGTAGAATCAGGAGAATCAGAAGCTAGAAATTGTGGCGATGGCGGCGGCGCGGGTTCGATCCAGATGGACGGACCTCCATCCGGATTTGCTAGGCCTCGTGCTCTCGCGCGTGCTGTCCCACGCCGACCGCGTCCGCCTCCGCGCCGTGTGCCGCGCGTGGCGCTCCGGCGCGCGGACGGTGCAGCACCTGCTGCCTCCGCTCCCCCCTTTGGCCGCGCTCCGCGACGGCTCCTTCCTCAGCCTCCCCGACGGCGCGATCCACCGCATGCCCATCCCCGAGGACGTCTTCCACCGCGTGTGCACGGGCGGCATGCTCTTCCTCGTACACCATGATGACAGGTGCTCGCTGATGCACCCTGGGTCTGGAGACGTGACCCCTCAAGAGATCCGCCCCACCACCATTTGGTATCGTTTAACGGTGCCCACTCGTACCTCCGCCGAAGAAGTACGAAAGGTGGTGGTGGCCGATCACTTCGTCGCCGTCCGGACGTTGAAGAGCGTCAGGGTCTACGCTCGCGGCGGGGCCGAATCTACGGGCGTGGAGTGGGTGGCGCCTGAATACTGCAGCCCCGAATCGGCGGACATGGCGCTCTTCCAAGGGAAGCTCTACGTCCTCACGGTGAAAAAGGAGGACCGTGAATACGGGCTCTACGCTCTAGACATCGCCGGCAGCGCCGAGGAAGGCGGCATCAGCGTCGTCGCATCCGTCCCATGCATAAGCGGCACTAAGATACCAAGAGACCGTACTTCTTCGTTCGATCGTCAGCACCGCTTCTACTTGGTCGTGTCCGGCGATCGGCTGCTAATGGTGGAGCATACGATCAATCGATGGCCCGATGGGGCCCGTGCGCCATCCGAGTTTCTAGTTTTGGAGGCAGCGGATCTTAACGGCCAGGCACCGGGGTGGAGCAAGGTTGATACACTGATGGGGCATGCGCTCTTCGTCAGCGAAGGATGCTCCGAGTCCCTCTCCCTCCCTGTGGGTGTGACTGTGAGCGGTGGGGCACACGAAGACTGCATCTACTTTATGAGCGAAGCTTATGCAAACGGTTACAACTATTCTTATTATATGGAGCTTGAGTGCGGCGTCTACAATATGAGACAAGGGACCGTGGAGTCGCTCTTACCACCGTTAAACATGATGGCGGAGACAACACTAGAGGGCCCATGGCCACCCACTTGGCTTTTCCCAGTTGGAACTTGAGACTCGTCTAGTTCAATACAATAAATTTTCTTTTATATGCTCAGCGATTCGGAGCTGTTTATTTGATCAAAACTCGACTAGCTATATACTGCAAAATCTAGATGTCAAGGATACATGTTGAATTCTCTCTATTCTATCTTTCGAGACCAAACCTACAATACTATATGATGTAAAATTACCTTTGTTTAACAAAAAATGGATTACTCTTCATGCTCCTGCCTTGACAGGATTTTCAAATGGAAAATGGTATTCCGTCATTCGGGTCGCTCTTGCTCGCCCGTTGAGTTTTAGCCGCTCCCACACACCCTCTACCTTTATCTCCTTTCCCCTACCAACGACTCGCCCGCACGATCCCAACCATAGGCCACCGCGCCCTAACCTCCTCCTTCTCCAGCCACCTCGCCCGCTTCCAGGGGCGATTCTATCTATAAGGCTTCGTTAGGCTCGAGCCTATCCTCCAATTTTGCAGAAAAAATATCAAATGTATGGGCTCTAGTTGTTGAGCTATTGATTGGAGCATCTCCTGGTATTATTTCATGCGTTCTCGGCAGGAAGAAGCAGCAAAGAAAGAAGCAACCGACAGTTTTCGCCGCCTTATGATGCGTTTAGTTTGGCCCATTAGTGGAGCGATAACACTAAACTTACGGACTGAATAGCCTACGGACTGACGTGCAGTTTGTTGGTTGGCTAAGATTTTGTTTCTTCCTGAAAAATCATATCACTTTTTTTTTCTGCCTTGCATGCAGTGTTGATTGCTGAATCGGTAAGCAAATTATGTAGAACCCGTATCAGAGGGAGCGGAGAGTTACAGTAGCCAAACTCGTTGGCTTTTGCTACCAACAACGGGTGGATTTTGCTACCATGGGTGTACGTTTTTGCTACAGACGGCTTTGCTACCTTGGATCTATGATGTTGCTACAAATGGCAGGTGCTTTTTCTATCATGGATGTATGGTGTTGCACTGTTGCTACCTTGGACAGCCGGGGATTGATTTTGCTACATACTTAGTTTATTTTTTCCTATCTCGTTTCATTTTTGCTACATTCATGTTCAACAAAGGATACAATGTTTCTAGTATTAAATTTTTGGCGATAAATTCTAGCAAATGTCTTCATATCTCCGATGAAGTTGGTTTTTGCTACACTAACACGGTTTTTTTACTATAATTGTTCTCTGATTTTGCGACATTAGAACAACTTTTTTGCTACAAAATTTCTGACGAGTCTCCCACGAGAGTCCCTGGAGATGTTGCCGGCAAAATTTGTTTTTCTACATTAGCATTTTTTTGCTACGATAACTCCAACAAGGGGCGGTCTTTTTTTCTATTTCAGGGCGAACATTTTAGCAAAAGCGAGACGTTGTATAGCAAAACAGTGCTTAATGTAGCAAAAGCGGGATTTGAAGCTTTTGGGTGACACGTGGTACCATAGGGACATGGGGGATATTATGTTTTGATCCTCGAGGGATGCGTAGTATGATCCTTTTAAAAGGAAAACATTTTGGTTAACACAACGGATCGCTTGCCACGCGTCCCGTGCCTCCTCCGATCTCCGTGCATTGTAGGACTAGAAGACAGCGATGGTATTGGCCCCACTATGTCAAGGCCTCCGTTCCCTTCTTTTCTGTTGCATGTTGTTGACTTGATGCCCACTACCAGGGCGCAAACTTCGGCATTGGTTCGCGCCTAAATCCCTAAACTCGTCGCCAGGCGCCACCGCGCCCAAATTTTTCCTCTCCCGTCTGCGTCGACAACTAGTATGTGGCGTAGGATCCTGTGGCGCCCCGCAAAACCACTACTAGAAAATCGCGTTGTTTTTGTGCATTGCATCATCATGACATCATGCATATTTCTACACTAAACTATTTTTCAAAAAAAACCTTACTTTGTTTTCTACATTAGCCCCTCTTATTTCAAATTAAAAGGCCCAACCTTTTCGGATATTTTATTTGTCTAATAAACCGTCTATAAATCTTTTAAACAAAAATAAATAAACTTATATTATTTTCTGAGAGGTAGTCTAGCCGGCCGGCCCAAAGGCCCAACCGGCCAGATCACCTACTACCTAGTGCACCCCAAGAAAACCCTAACCCTAGACCTCACCCTACCTACTCCTAACCACTCTCTCACCCCGCCGCCACCCCTCCTGATTCAACCCACACGCACCCACCCTGGAGCCAGACACACACACGCACTCACACTTGGTTGCTACCCAACCCACGCAGGGTACTCACGACACGCTCACGCCGCCACCACCCGATCCACCCCGAACACCACACTGCACGCACGCCACACCCCTGGCGTCCCTCTCCTGGTCCCACACCGACCGACGCCCCTCTCTCCCCGCTCCCTCCCCTCTTCTCGTTTTCCCCTTTCCTCTCTCCCACCTCGACCCGTTCCCCCCACACGACAACCGCTGCCGCCAGCAATTCCCGCAACCCCATCGCCGACGTCGCCTCCACCCCACCTCGTCCTTCCCATCAGGACATCGTCGCCCTCCTCGCTCAGTGCTGCCTCCAGGCGCCTCGTCCCCGGCCGCCTCCCTCCTCCATCCTCTCTCTCGCTGCCGAGCGCCGCCCCCTGTCACTGTTCCGGCCACCGCCGGCCACGGTACCTCGTCCGCGCCCCGGCCTCCAACCCCTGACGCCGCGACAGCTCTGGCCGCCTGCGCGAGCCCCTTCTCTGCCTCGAGCTCGCCCGGCCGTCGTCCGCCTGCCACGGCCCTCTATCGCCGTCGCCTGCGTGCGCCCGACCGGCGCCGTCCAGCTTCCTCGCCCCTCCCCGCTGCCGCTCGGCCCCAAGCCCGGCCTCGCCGCGCCTTTCCGTGGCCGTCACCGCCCCGCGTAGCTCCTCCGTCGCCACCAAGCTTCGCCCCCGCCATCGTCGAAGCCACCATCGTCTTCCCGTGACGAGGCCATGCCCCGCACCTCGCGCCTCGCGCCTCTGCTCGCCTCTGGCCGGCCCTGCACCCCAGGTCGTCGCAGCTCTCCCCTCTAGCGCCGGCTTCACCCTTCTCACGTGGATGCCCTGCCACCGGTTCCTATCCTTCCTTCGTCCACCGCGATGCGTCAACGACCGGTGGTGGCCGAGGTGCACCGCAGGTCCTGAGCCCCAGAACTCCTTGCCACCGCTCGAAGCCCACCGCTGGCCCGACTTCTATGAGCCCCGCAGCGCCCTGCACTGAAGCTGTGGTCGCTGCCGCCCTCTGGCCGGTGCGCCGGTCGTGTCTTCTTCCGCGTCCCGCCACCGCCCTCCGCCTCCGTGTTCCGCCGAGAACGCATCATCTCTGCCTCAGTGTTTGGACCATCTGGCAACTGATGCTCGTGGTGCTAGTGTTCATGTTGAAGTTTGAGTGGGGTGCTCCTGATATCGTGATGTGTTGTCCATCATCGTGTCGGGTTACACATTGAATTTCCGCCCTTGTGCTCTTAGTAATGCAAGGCCGTCTTCGGAAGATCTTCAATGCCAAGAACAACTGAACTCAGGTTACACAGACAAGGCGTCGGGATCCCCTCCTCGACAAGACCGGCTCGGTGCCGATGTTTTTGAAGGATGTACATGGTGCTACTCGGATACCCTGACATTAATCTCAAGATCTCCTTCACGGAACGCCAAGACCTTCTTCCCGGAGTCCAAAGGCCGAACCTCGTCGAACCACCTCAAACCCCAAGATCTGCCGAACCCAGACGTGTGACCCTTTCTCTCGAGCCCTATTTTATAAATTGATACCTATATGAATTGTTGCATATCAACTCATTCTTGATGCATATTAAATTGTTCATGCATGCATACTTGTCTGTGGTTTGGGGGCCTTATGCCGATTCACCTTAGAATTAAATATGGGATCCATATGCGGGCAAAATCTAGTCTAATATTGGCTCCATTTAAATTTGCCTAGCAAACCGATACTATGTTTTGCCATGTTAAGACCACAATTAAATTGTGGGGTATCTAAACAACATGAACTTAATAATTAATTGTTGGGACCCCGGTTCCACTTAATATTGCCTAATCGCATCGCACCTTTGCCATGTCATACATCATACATGCATCATGCCCAATCTTCTGCCGTGGTATTAAATAGTGCATCCGGTGTTTCTTCTAGTGTTTTGCTTCTTCGCGGATTAGGCCGATGAGTTGATGCGAGTGTCGACCCGATCTTCGGTTGAACCTTCGGCAATGTTTTCAGGCGAGCATCTCCCCCTTTCTACCTATCTTACTTTTATAGTATTTATTCCCTCCTGTTGATCTATTGCTATCTGTGTTGCGATGCTCTGGTTTTCGTACCCGTGTTATCCCTTGCAGCCTTATATTGCCTTGAACACCTCCTATTACCTGTTGTTTGGTAGATAGTTGGACCTGCGCGTCGTAGTCGCTTGCTCAAGTGCTGTTGCGTGTCGTCAAGTACCACAGTTGTTGGAGTATTTCCGTGTGTTTATTGTTGGAGATGATCAAGACTTTAATTACTGTTTAACAACTAAAATTGAAGTAGGTAAATGCAGAGGCACAGGTGGGCAATAGATGTTATTTGGTTGTTAACCGTCCACTTGTGTCCCGTAGGACCCCGAGTACTTGATACCTGTTCCTTGAATATTCGCGTTATCCACATCCGGGAGGATTATGGGACCCCCCTGAGCCAGAGCTTGATTCATTCTTATTTCTTGGGGCCACAAACTAGTTTGAGGTTTTATTTACTATCCTGTACTTATGCCATGCTTTACTGCTTTATTTAAATTATGCGATGTACTGCACCTGTACTGTTTAGGTCAGCGGAGTGTTTTCGCGGTATCGACAAGCCCAGTCACATTTTCGGATTCCCAGTCGTTTACAGCCACTGGCGCAAACCTTGAGTCCGTCTCGGAGTCGGCTAACTTCGTTGCGGGTGTACTCAATGGGGTGGCCCCCTGAAATATTTCTGAATCCTGTGATTGCTTTGTCGTGAAGGCCTCGTTGGGTTTTGATTTGGTTTTTCCGAGGTTGATCGAGTGTGTGTTGCTATTTGTGCACCCCTGTAGGGTAAAACTTTCTGAAAGCCGTGTCCGCGGTTATGGACGACTTGGAGCACAGTATCTCGATCATAGACAACTATAACTAAAGTAGTGCTATAAATTTGACTTTATATTGACTAGTAATCAGCTTCACTATAATGGAATGGCTAAATAAAATTGCCAACAATTGCTTGTTTGGGTTGTCGCTTGCGACCATTGTATCTGACTAGTAAGTATTGCAACTACAACGGAATGGCTAAATAAAAGTACCAACAACTGCTGGGTTTTGGGATATCTCATGCTAATCGTATCTGAATAGTAAGTGTTGCAACTACAACGGAATGTTTAACTAAAAGTGCCCACTGCTTATTATATCAGGATGACTATTTATATCTGACTAGTAATTGCTGCAACGATAACTGAATAAATGAAACTGCCAACGGTGTGAGTTCCTCGGTTGACTTCCTCGTTTGGTCTCGAGGGGGAGATACCAGGATGGGTATGTTTGGTGGTAGTATCAGGTTGGTTCTGGATAGGTCTTTCTTATCCCTCTCTGGTAGCCTACAGTTATATCGAGTCTCTATAGGTTGTTTAGTGCATGCTGCGCTGCCGCTTCAGTCCACCATACCTATGTAGGCGAGGACCGCCGAATTCTAGCCTCGCCGTGTACTGGCCTCAGTACTGACCGCTCTCTCTTTTTCCTTTGCCCTTTGTCGGCACCCCTTTTGTTTAAGAAGGTCTTGAGATCGACGTCGTTAGCAGGGTTACCCTTCCGGCTTGGCCTGGGCAGGGTTATGGACGCCATTGGTTATTCTTCAGGGCTCTTAGCCCCATTTGCATCTTGTCCGTAGTCGGACGCTCTATCATTTTCAAGGTGATTTGGATCTTTGTATATTATATCTGTATTCTTGACTCATTGAGTCGTTGTTGTATATATATCTGTTCTGTGGGTCCCATCGAGGACTGTTGTGTAATGTTATTACTTCGTTTTCCACCCGCACGAAAGTGCCTGGTGGGCACCTTTGAATCGTTTCTATGCGGGTTTGGCGGGCAGCGCTGAAACTTGCATAGGGTCGATTCTGAGGGTGTTACAGATCCCCAAGCTCATGCTTGCGCCCCCGCCTCCACCCCATGTGTGCATCGATGCCTTTCGTGTGCACGGTCGACGAGGTTTGCTGTTGCAGTAGGCTCCATCGTAGCACAAGGACTCGACCCAAGGCGGTGATTCGTGCATGATGTAGGTCGGCCACCACCGTACCGCCATTGTGAACCCTCGTCGACCTCCACTACTTCGGGCGTCGTCGGTCCTCAAAACCATGTGTTGCCACTTGGTGTTGGTTCTGAGAGAAGCCATCGGCTATGAGTGGCCGGACCATAACAAGCTACGGTGAGCCTAGACTTTGAATACTGCAAAGGCAGGGCGGTGGTACTGCAATTTATGGGCACCGGTGCTACGAATGGTGCTCGGCGTTGCTACCATGGTTATGTAGATTTGCATCATGGGAGAAATTTTGTGAATTTTTTCCTACAACCATTCTTCGGTTTTGCTATAATAGTACAAAGTTTTTGCAATAAGGTCTCTAGCGAGAGTCTAAGTCGATTTTGCTACATAGCCTTTTGTTTTGATACAGTTGTTTCGTGTTTATGCTACAATGGTACAAAATTGTTCCTACGAGATCTCCGGCGAAATAAGTGTTTCTACCATTGTTTCATGTTTTTGCTGCAATAGTACAAAAGTGTTGCTACGAGATCTCCTCCAAGAGTCTGACAATAACTCCAACAAAGTCGGTTTTTCTCAATAATACCATTTATGTCGATGTCTCCAATGGTTGCTACAATAGTACAAAAGTGTTGCTACGAGATCTCCGGCAAGAGTCCAGTGATAACTCCAACAAAGTCGCTTTTGCTCAATAATACTTTTTCTGTTGATGTCTCCAACGAGGCCTATAGCAAGGTCTATGCTTTCTTGTTTTGTTTTAGAACTGTCAGCAGCTCCACTGAATCAGGGGATTTGATCTCCTGCAGGACGCTCAGCGTTCAAACTACAGGAAATTGAGTATTACTATGAATGAACACAAGATTTTGGAACTTCAGGTAATTCAGAATTTGAAAATCTGATTAATGCTGCATCAAGCCATAATGTCAACGAAGAACAATACTATTTATACAAACGTCACTTTTTTCAGTAACTAGCGCCATAAAAATATTGTACCAACAGATGAATTACATTTCTTTCAGCACAGGCGATCGTTATCAAATCATTCACCACACACAAAAGACTAAATAGTAGACTTCCTGGAAATAAGAGCATCTACAGACCAAGTAGAAGCTAAAATACGCAACTGGGATATGATACGACCCTAGCAATCTCTCTCAGAGGAACATGAAGTCAGCAGAGCATTTGTTGCTGACATATACAACGATCCCCCAGGGGCGGGTACAGGGTGGCTTGATGACAAATAGGTACCAGCTAGTACCGGTAAGTGTACCCCACACGATTCTAGACGCACCCCTTCATTGAGAGTCTCCCACCCGCGCACGACTCTTCTCCCCCTTCTCTCCGGCGGCTTCGCCGGCTGGTGGGGAAGGGGGAGGGGAGGCCATGCCCTCCTTCGTAGTTGTAGGTTTCCTTGTAGTGGCCTTGTGCCGGTAGTGGGCCTTGTGCCTGTAGTTTGGATATGGGGGAAAGATCCACGCGACTGGATCTGGATCCAGATAGGGTTCACCCTCCTCCTCCTCTTGCTGTGCTCTCCGGCCGGCCTCGGTGGCGAGGGGAGATCAGAGTAGTTGGAGGTGTCATGGACCACCGTCTCCGTCAATAATCTTGTCGCGTTTGTCCCCTCCTTCTGGTGGTGTGGTGCTGCTCTGCAGGATGCTCTGGCCGGCCATGGCGGCGAGGGGAGCGGCCCCTGCAGGACACCCTCTGCTCCTCTTAGAAGGGAGGATGTGTAGGGATTCGTAGCATGTAAAACAAAAAATTTCTATCGCATACAAACAAACAAGCCAGGATCTATCTACTAGATTGTAGCAACGAGTCGATGGAATAACTTACCCTTGAAGATTCCAAAGTGTTTAACGAGAGCGGATTCTCGTGGGTGATGTAGTCGTACTCTTCCCGATCTCAAGATCGCGTAGACGATCCTTCCGGCGCTGCGTTCCGGCAGCGCTCCCGCAGTCGGTCACACGTTCGGTACTCGACGAAGACCTTCCTCTCCCTTGTTCCAGCAGGCAGCGGAGGTTGTAGCACTCTCCTCGCGATTCCGGCAGCACAACGGCGTGGTACCGGAAGTAGAGGGGAGATCTCGCAGGGCTTCGCCTTAAGCCGGAGCGAGTATGGTGGAGTATGAGAGAGCTCCTCGGCGATCTAGGGTTTAGACACACCAAGGAGGAGGTGCTAGAGCCGGCGGCTAGGGTTCCGGGGCCCCCCAAATCGGCGGCTAGGGCAAAACCCTAGGGGTGGGCGGCGGCTATGGAGGGCTGCAGCTTTCTAGGGTTTGAGGTGAGGGACTTGTGTGCTCTAGGAGGGGTCCCTGCCCCTCCTTATATAGGTGGAGGGGGGCCGGCGGCCAAGGGGAGGGAGAGGAGTCCCTCCCCAACTCGGCTTGGAGGGTTGCCGCCGGTTGGAGGAGGGAACTCCTCCCCAACTCGGATTCCCCCCCCCTCCTCCTCTTTTCCACTTTCCAATTTTAGCTATTTGACTTTTCAATTTAGCTATTTGACTTTTCAAATTAGGATTCAATTTAATCCTTTATTTGGAACAGCGAAGACACTTAGTACATGATGCAATCATTCCAATATGCAATGACACATTCATGTACCCCTTCCCCTCCGGAGTGCCGGACATTCTAGAAGATTCTAGAACATTCCCGATGAAAACACCGGAATCATTTCCGAACTCCGAAACGGGACTTTCCTTATATGAATCTTATTCTCCGGACCATTCCGGATCACCTCTTGATATCCCGGATCCCATCCGAGACTCTGAACAACATTCGGTCTCTTTCTCATAATACCATAACTACTCAAACAACGTCGAATCCTGAAGTGTGTCTCCCTACGGTTCGTGAATTATGTAGACATGATCGAGACACTTCTCCGAACAATAACCAATAGAGGAATCTGGAAATTCATATGGCTCCCACATATTTCTATGATTACTTTGCGATCGAATGAACCACTTACATACGATACCAATTTCCCTTTGTCTCACGATAGTTTACTTATCCGAGGTTATGATCGTCGGTATCTCTGCATACCTAGTTCAACCTAGTTACTGATAAGTACTCTTTTATCGTTCCCGTGATATGTGATCCCTTGTGAGCCAGTCACATGCTTGCAAGCTAATTGGATGACATTCCACCGAGAGGGCCCGGAGTATATCTATCCGTCATATGGATGGACAAATCCCACTCTTGATCCATGTGTCTCAACCAATACTTTCCGAACACTCAATGCCACCTTTATAGCCACCCAGTTACGGTGTGGTGTTTGATGTCATCAAAGCATCCATCCGGTAAAGGTGATATGCATGATCTCATGGTCGAAGGAATTAGGTTACTATGTATCAGAAAGCATATAGCAATTGAACTATTGAAATGACTTGATCTTTATGCTACGCTTATCTATAGGAGTATGTCCACCATATCATTCTCCTAACGATATGATCTTGTTGTTGATAACATCTCAATGTTCATGATAGGGAAACCACAATCATTTATCAACCAACAAGCTAGTGATGTATTGTAACACCCTCAGAATCGGACCTATGCAAGTTTTAGCGAAACCCGCCAAACCCGCATAGAAACGATTCAAAGGTGCCCACCAGGCACTTTCGTGCGGGTGGAAAACGAAGTAATAACATTACACAACAGTCCTCGATGGGACCCACAGAACAGATATATACAACAGCGACTCAAAGAGTCAAGAATACAGATATAATATACAAAGATCCAAATCTCCTTGAAAACGATATAGCGTCCGACTACGGACAAGATGCAAATGGGGCTAAGAGCCCTGAAGAATAACCAATGGCGTCCATAACCCTGCCCAGGCCAAGCCGGAAGGGTAACCCTGCTAACGACGTCGATCTCAACACCTGCTTTAAACAAAAGGGGTGCCGACAAAGGGCAAAGGAAAAAGAGGAGCGTCAGTACTGAGGCCAGTACACGGCGAGGCTAGAATTCGGCGGTCCTCGCCTACATAGGTATGGTGGACTGAGCGGCAGCGGCAGCATGCACTAAACAACCTATAGAGACTCGATTCAACTGGCGGTTATCAGAGAGGGATAAGAATGACCTATCCGGATCCAACCTGAAACTAACGCCAAACAAACCCACCCTGGTGTTTCCCCCTCGATACCAAACGAGGAAGTCAACCGAGGAACTCACACAGTTGGCAGTTTTATTTATTCAGTTATCGTTGCGGCAATTACTAGTCAAGTATAGATAACCATCCTGATAAAATAAGCAGTGGGACATTTTAGTTAACCATTCTGTTATAGTGGCAACACTTACTAGTCAGATACAATTAGCATGAGATAACCCAAAACCCAGCAGTTGTTGGTACTTTTATTTAGCCATTCCGTTGTAGTTGCAATACTTACTAGTCAGATACAATTGTCGCGAGCGACAAACCAAACAAGCAATTGTGGGCAGTATTATTTAGCCATTCCGTTGTAGTGAAGCTGATTACTAGTCATTATAAAGTCAAATTTATAGCAATAAACTTTAGTTATGCTTGTCTATGGTCGAGATACTGTGCTCCAAGTCGTCCATATCCGCGGACACGGCTTTCAGAAAGTTTTGCCCGGCCGGGGTGCACCAATAGCAACACACACTCGATCAACCTCGGAAAAACCAAACCAAAACCCAACGAGGCCTTCACGACAAAGCAATCACAAGATTCAGAAATATTTCAGGGGGCCACCCCATTAAGCTACCCGCAACGAAGTAAGCTAGCTCCGAGACGGACTCAAGGTCTGGGTATACGGCTGTGAACGACTGGGAACCCAAAACTGGGCTTGTCGACACCGCGGAATCGTGTCCCGATCCTAAACAGTACAGGTGCTATCTGTCGCACAATTTAATTAAAGCAGTAAAGCATGGCATAAGTACAGGATCGTAAATAAAACCTCAAACTAGTATGTGGCCCCAAGAAATAAGACTGAATCAAGCTCTGGCTAAGGGGGGTCCCATATACCTCCCGGATGTGGATAGCGCGATAAATCAAGGAACAGGTATCAAGTACTCGGGGTCTTACGGGACACAAGTGTGCGTTCGGAAACCAAATATTTTCTATCACCCACCGATGCCTCTGCTTACTTCAATTTTAGTTGTTAAACAGAAATTAAAGTGAATGATAACTAAAGCTATGATCATCTCCAACATCAACATGCGGCAAAACATCAACAACTGTGGCATTTGACGACACGCAACAGCACTTGAGCAAGCGATTAAGACGCGCAAGTCCAACTATCTACCAAACAACAGGTGATAGGATGTGTCCAAGGCAATATGAGGCTGCAGGGAATATCCAGGAACGAAACTAGAGCATCTCAACACAGATAGCAAAAGATCAACAGGAGGGAATAAATACTAGGAAAGTAAGATAGGTAGAAAGGGGAAGATGCTCGCCTGAAAACATTGTCGAAGGTTCAACCGAAGATCGGGTCGACACTCGCATCAACTCAACGGCCTTATCCGCGAAGAAGCAAAACACTAGAATAACACCGGATGCAATATTTAATACAACGGCAGAAGATCGGCATGATGCATGGATGATGCATAGCATGGCAAGGATGCGGTGCAATTAGATCATATTAAGTGGAACCGGGGTCCCGACAATTAATTAGGTGGTTCATGTTGTTTATCTACCCCGCAATTTAAATGTTGTTATAACAAGGCAAGATAAGATACCGGTTCGCTACACAAGTTTAAATGAGGCCGATATGAGACTAGATTTGCCCGCATATGGGCCCCATATTTAATTATTAGGTGAATCGGCATAAGGCCCCCAAACCAATGATATGCATGCAAGATGAATGACAAATTAGTATGCGACAAGGTTGTATTTCATTTATAAAATAGGGTTTGTGGGAAGGGGGTTCACACATAGGGTTCGGCAGATCTTGGTGTTCCGGGGTTCGGGGTTGGTCTCAGGGGTCCAGGGTTCGACGGAAACGTTCTCGGATAACAGAGGTAGGTCTTGGCGTTCCGCGAGGAAGCAGGACTTGGGTCGGTGTCGGGGCGTGTTGGATTCGTTCTGGTCGGTACCGTTCTTGTCGTCATGCAGATCTCGTCGGGTCCCACGGGGTCGATCTTGCCGTTGCGAGGGTCTTGTCGGGGTTCTCGGCTTCGGGCGCCGGGATCGGTCTCGGTTTCCAAAAGGTAGATCTTGGCGGTCTGCGGGTTCGGCGCCGACGGTCGTTGGCGAACTTGGGGAACGAGCGGCCATTGAATTCCATGTCGACGCACTCGGGGCAACGGCCTTCGATACGAGGGATGCGATCTTGGGGTACCGCGTCTTTGGTGGTCAGGATGGAGAACTTGGGGGTTCCGAGGAAGATCATGACGTGCCGATGGGTTCGGTTTCCGTGAAGGTCTTGTGGTTCCCACTTCGAGAAGATCTTACCGGGCGTTGGTACGGGGTCTCCGCATCGAAGATCCTGGCGACCTTGGGGGTGCCAAACTGGTACACGCAGCGAAACATCATGGTCTCGCGGTGGCGGCCGGGTTCCCTGGCGGTTATCGGAGGAGGAGGCAGCCGGCGCAGATGGGCAGAGGCGGGACCCACAGCGAGGAAGGGGGTCGCCGCGGCGACGAGGCCGAGGGGCAGAGGTCAGGCAGCGGACGGGCGCTGCAAGGACGACGCCAAGGCGATGGCGCCGCGGCCTGGGTGAGCTCGGCAGCAGCGGCGGGGAGGAGGGCGGCCGGAGATGCGGCCAGCGAGCGGTGGGAGGGCGCTGGAGGACGCGGGTGGAGGTGAGCAGGGCGACCGGAGAGGCGGGGCTCGACGGAGGGTGGTCCGGGGGAGGACGGCCGGCTAGGCGCGGCGGAGGAGGAGGGCAACGGGCGAGCTCGCCTGGGCGGCTCTGGCGCGGGAGGCGGGGCGGAGGAGACGGCGGGGTCGCGCGACCGCGGAGGGAGCGGGGCGAGCCGGCGGCACGGAGGGTGTCGAGGCCCGGCGGCGGCGCGGCCACGGCCGGAGCAGGCGTTGCGGTGGAGGCCGGAGGCGGAGGGGAAGGGGAGGCAGCGCGCCGGAGGGAGCTCGCTGGGGCGACGGCGCGGTCGGGGACGCGGGCCGACGGAGGCGGCCGGGGGCGCGGCCGGCCGGCGCAGCACCGTGCGGCGGAGGACGCTGGTTGGTGGCCGGGGGCGATGTCGGGCGCAGCCGAGCTCGAGGAGGAGAAGGTCGGCCGGCGGCGCGGGCTCGGGGAGGCGCGGGGATGCGGGGCGGGCTGCAGCGACGGAGGGCGGCGGTTGACGGCCGATTGAGGTCGGGAGAGAGGCGGCGGCAGGCGGCGAGGCAGGCCGGAGCGGAGCCGCAGGGGCGCGCTGGGGAGGGAGGGGCGCCGCGCGGTGGAGAAGGGAACGCGTGGGGAAGAAAGAGAAGGAGAGGGAGGCGCGGGGGCAGGGGATAGGGGTGGGGCCCAGGGTTGGGGCGCGTGCCCAGGTGATGGGCCAGGGGGCGGTCGGTGGAGTGGGTTGGCTGGGGATCGGGTGCGTGAGTGGTGTGTGTGTTGTGTGGCCAGGGGTGTGAGGAGTGAGGTGAGGGAGAGAGGAGTGGGGGTGATGTGTCAGCGTCTGATTGGAGGGGGTGAGGGAAGAGGGTGAGGTGGCACACACTGATTGGGTGGGATGATGTGGAGAGGAGGGCTGGGTATATTAACTGGTAGCTTTAGGATTGTCTGGTGGACCGATTTAAAAATCCTGGGGGTGGCCGTTCGGGTCGAAACGGCCCGTTCGACTGCCCCCGCTAAAATAAATAAATATTTTATTTGATTTAAACGGGCCGTGTGCAAACCGATAGCGGCCAAAATAAAATATTCCGGGGACCCGGTTTTGGTGTTTGAATAAAGATGGGGCGTTTGGAAAACAAATCGGGCTTTGCGGAAATAGTTTTGACAAACAACATATGATGATGACGATGCAATGCACAAATTCAGCGCGATTTTCTAGTAGTGGTTTTTGCGGGATGCCACAATTCGACACCACTAACAATGGATCTCGCCCTCGAGATCCGCCTCATGGTACCGGAAAGAAGGTCGGCGATCTGAATCTTCTCACTTCATGTAGATCCTCGCGACACCACTAACAAGAGGTCGTTGTCCGTGATCGTCGGGAGAACACTCCGGGAACAAAAGGGTCGAAGGTAGAGGTATCAACAAATAAGCCACCCCTAACTTCCATGGACGGAGTAAAATTGCTGGATCCACTGATTCGATGTGCAAGAGCGAATGATAAGAGTAGTCGGATGGTGATCAGTCCATCGCGCACCCAAACCATTACTCTGCACACGAATAGGCGGATTATGCAACCAACTCTCGGAATCAGACTGAAGATCTCGACAAGCGAGGTTCGGAAACAAAGGAGTGATGCAGACTCTGCATCGGATCTGGCGTAGAGGATATCGTCGCGTCGGAAAACACCGGATAGCACAAACAAGGAACAAAGAATGGTACCACAGCAGACGGATTCTTCAAGCAGCTTGAACACCGGATGGTAGAACACCGTTATCAGAGAAGGAAGCGAAACCCTGAAGGTACGACGGAAACCCAACCACGAGAATTCCTGGACTCGAAGAAAAAGAAGAGAGCGGATTCAAAACACGTCAAGATAAGAGGAGAATAGCAGAGGGGTAAGGAGTAAAATCAGACCTAACCAGAACTATCCAACCGATTTTGCAAAAATAGTTTTGACACTCTACTTCGGCCGTTAGCTAGGTTATCCTACAGGCTGGACTTGTGGGGTATCGCAACTGCTGAGCTCTGATACCACTCTGTAACACCCTCAGAATCGGACCTATGCAAGTTTTAGTGAAACCCGCCAAACCCGCATAGAAACGATTCAAAGGTGCCCACCAGGCACTTTCGTGCGGGTGGAAAACGAAGTAATAACATTACACAACAGTCCTCGATGGGACCCACAAAACAGATATATACAACAGCGACTCAAAGAGTCAAGAATACAGATATAATATACAAAGATCCAAATCTCCTTGAAAACGATATAGCGTCCGACTACGGACAAGATTCAAATGGGGCTAAGAGCCCTGAAGAATAACCAATGGCGTCCATAACCCTGCCCAGGCCAAGCCGGAAGGGTAACCCTGCTAACGACGTCGATCTCAAAACCTGCTTAAACAAAAGGGGTGCCGACAAAGGGCAAAGGAAAAAGAGGAGCGTCAGTACTGAGGCCAGTACACGGCGAGGCTAGAATTCGGCGGTCCTCGCCTACAAAGGTATGGTGGACTGAGGCGGCAGCGGCAGCATGCACTAAACAACCTATAGAGACTCGATCCAACTGGCGGCAATCAGAGAGGGGTAAGAAGGACCTATTCGGAACCAACCTGATACTAACATCAAACAAACCCATCCTGGCTTTCCCCCTCGAGACCAAACGAGGAAGTCAACCGAGGAACTCACACAGTTGGCAGTTTTATTTATTCAGTTATCGTTGCGGCAATTACTAGTCAAGTATAGATAACCATCCTGATAAAATAAGCAGTGGGCCATTTTAGTTAACCATTCCGTTATAGTGGCAACACTTACTAGTCAGATACAATTAGCATGAGATAACCCAAAACCCAGCAGTTGTTGGTACTTTTATTTAGCCATTCCGTTGTAGTTGCAATACTTACTAGTCAGATACAATTGTCGCGAGCGACAAACCAAACAAGCAATTGTGGGCAGTATTATTTAGCCATTCCGTTGTAGTGAAGCTGATTACTAGTCATTATAAAGTCAAATTTATAGCAATAAACTTTAGTTATGCTTGTCTATGGTCGAGATACTGTGCTCCAAGTCGTCCATATCCGCGGACACGGCTTTCAGAAAGTTTTACCCGGCCGGGGTGCACCAATAGCAACACACACTCGATCAACCTCGGAAAAACCAAACCAAAACCCAACGAGGCCTTCACGACAAAGCAATCACAAGATTCAGAAATATTTCAGGGGGGCACCCCATTAAGCTACCCGCAACGAAGTAAGCTAGCTCCGAGACGGACTCAAGGTCTGGGTATACGGCTGTGAACGACTGGGAACCCAAAACTGGGCTTGTCGACACCGCGGAATCGTGTCCCGATCCTAAACAGTACAGGTGCTATCTGTCGCACAATTTAATTAAAGCAGTAAAGCATGGCATAAGTACAGGATCGTAAATAAAACCTCAAACTAGTATGTGGCCCCAAGAAATAAGACTGAATCAAGCTCTGGCTAAGGGGGGTCCCATATACCTCCCGGATGTGGATAGCGCGATAAATCAAGGAACAGGTATCAAGTACTCGGGGTCTTACGGGACACAAGTGGGCGTTCGGAAACCAAATATTTTCTATCACCCACCGATGCCTCTGCTTACTTCAATTTTAGTTGTTAAACAGAAATTAAAGTGAACGATAAGTAAAGCTATGATCATCTCCAACATCAACATGCGGCAAAACATCAACAACTGTGGCATTTGACGACACGCAACAGCACTTGAGCAAGCGACTAAGACGCGCAAGTCCAACTATCTACCAAACAATAGGTGATAGGATGTCTCCAAGGCAATATGAGGCTGCAGGGAATATCCAGGAACGAAACTAGAGCATCGCAACACAGATAGCAAAAGATCAACAGGAGGGAATAAATACTAGGAAAGTAAGATAGGTAGAAAGGGGGAGATGCTCGCCTGAAAACATTGTCGAAGGTTCAACCGAAGATCGGGTCGACACTCGCATCAACTCAACGGCCTTATCCGCGAAGAAGCAAAACACTAGAATAACACCGGATGCAATATTTAATACAACGGCCGAAGATCGGCATGATGCATGGATGATGCATAGCATGGCAAGGATGCGGTGCAATTAGATCATATTAAGTGGAACCGGGGTCCCGACAATTAATTAGGTGGTTCATGTTGTTTATCTACCCCGCAATTTAAATGTTGTTATAACAAGGCAAGATAAGATACCGGTTCGCTACACAAGTTTAAATGAGGCCGATATGAGACTAGATTTGCCCGCATATGGGCCCCATATTTAATTATTAGGTGAATCGGCATAAGGCCCCCAAACCAATGATATGCATGCAAGATGAATGACAAATTAGTATGCGACAAGGTTGTATTTCATTTATAAAATAGGGTTTGTGGGAAGGGGGTTCACACATAGGGTTCGGCAGATCTTGGTGTTCCGGGGTTCGGGGTTGGTCTCAGGGGTCCAGGGTTCGACGGAAACGTTCTCGGATAACAGAGGTAGGTCTTGGCGTTCCGCGAGGAAGCAGGACTTGGGTCGGTGTCGGGGCGCGTTGGATTCGTTCTGGTCGGTACCGTTCTTGTCGTCATGCAGATCTCGTCGGGTCCCACGGGGTCGATCTTGCCGTTGCGAGGGTCTTGTCGGGGTTCTCGGCTTCGGGCGCCGGGATCGGTCTCGGTTTCCAAACGGTAGATCTTGGCGGTCTGCGGGTTCGGCGCCGACGGTCGTTGGCGAACTTGGGGAACGAGCGGCCTTCGAATTCCATGTCGACGCACTCGGGGCAACGGCCTTCGAAACGAGGGATGCGATCTTGGGGTACCGCGTCTTTGGTGGTCGGGATGGAGAACTTGGGGGTTCCGAGGAAGATCATGACGTGCCGAAGGGTTCGGTTTCCGTGAAGGTCTTGTGGTTCCCACTTCGAGAAGATCTTGCCGGGCGTTGGTACGGGGTCTCCGCATCGAAGATCCTGGCGACCTTGGGGGTGCCAAACTGGTACACGCAGCGAAACATCATGGTCTCGCGGTGGCGGCCGGGTTCCCTGGCAGTTATCGGAGGAGGAGGCAGCCGGCGCAGATGGGCAGAGGCGGGACCCACAGCGAGGAAGGGGGTCGCCGTGGCGACGAGGCCGAGGGGCAGAGGTCAGGCAGCGGACGGGCGCTGCAAGGACGACGCCAAGGCGATGGCGCCGCGGCCTGGGTGAGCTCGGCAGCAGCGGCGGGGAGGAGGGCGTCCGGAGATGCGGCCAGCGAGCGGTGGGAGGGCGCTGGAGGACGCGGGTGGAGGTGAGCAGGGCGACCGGAGAGGCGGGGCTCGACGGAGGGTGGTCCGGGGGAGGACGGCCGGCTAGGCGCGGCGGCGGAGGAGGGCAACGGGCGAGCTCGCCTGGGCGGCTCTGGCGCGGGAGGCGGGGCGGAGGAGACGGCGGGGTCGCGCGGCCGCGGAGGGAGCGGGGCGAGCCGGCGGCGCGGAGGGTGTCGAGTCCCGGCGGCAGCGCGGCCACGGCCGGAGCAGGCGTTGCGGTGGAGGCCGGAGGCGGAGGGGAAGGGGAGGCAGCGCGCCGGAGGGAGCTCGCTGGGGCGACGGCGCGGTCGGGGACACGGGCCGACGGAGGCGGCCGGGGGCGCGGCCGGCCGGCGCAGCACCGTGCGGCGGAGGACGCTGGTTGGTGGCCGGGGGCGGCGTCGGGCGCAGCCGAGCTCGAGGAGGAGAAGGTCGGCCGGCGGCGCAGGCTCGGGGATGCGGGGCGGGCTGCAGCGACGGAGGGCGGCGGTTAACGGCCGGCTGAGCTCGGGAGAGAGGCGGCAGCAGGCGGCGAGGCAGGCCGGAGCGGGGCCGCAGGGGCGCGCTGGGGAGGGAGGGGCGCCGCGCGGTGGAGAAGGGAACGCGTGGGGAAGAAAGAGAAGGAGAGGGAGGCGCGGGGGCAGGGGGACAGGGGTGGGGCCCAGGGTTGGGGCGCGTGCCCAGGTGGTGGGCCAGGGGGCGGTCGGTGGAGTGGGTTGGCTGGGGATCGGGTGCGTGAGTGGTGTGTGTGTTGTGTGGCCAGGGGTGTGAGGAGTGAGGTGAGGGAGAGAGGAGTGGGGGTGATGTGTCAGCGTCTGATTGGAGGGGGTGAGGGAAGAGGGTGAGGTGGCACACACTGATTGGGTGGGATGATGTGGAGAGGAGGGCTGGGTATATTAACTGGTAGCTTTAGGATTGTCTGGTGGACCGATTTAAAAATCCTGGGGGTGGCCGTTCGGGTCGAAACGGCCCGTTCGACTGCCCCCGCTAAAATAAATAAATATTTTATTTGATTTAAACGGGCCGTGTGCAAACCGATAGCGGCCAAAATAAAATATTCCGGGGACCCGGTTTTGGTATTTGAATAAAGATGGGGCGTTTGGAAAACAAATCGGGCTTTGCGGAAATAGTTTTGACAAACAACATATGATGATGACGATGCAATGCACAAATTCAGCGCGATTTTCTAGTAGTGGTTTTTGCGGGATGCCACATGTATAGAGGCTATACTAGGGACTTTAAATTAAGTTTACAAATCACACAAGTATCAATGTTTCCTTGTTAATACTATTATAGCATGAATGTAAACATTTATCATAAACACAAAGATATAATAATAACTACATTTATTATTGCCTCTAGGGCATATCTCCAACAGTCTCCCACTTGCACTAGAGTCATCTAATCTAGATTACATGGTAATATACCGAACACCCATGGCAGTTTGGTGCTGGTCATGTTTTGCCCTCGGGAGAGGTTTAGTCAACGGATCCGCCACATTCAGATTTGTGTGTACTTTGCAAATCTTTATATCCCCATCCTGGATATGTTCTCGAATAGCGTGAAAACGTAGCTTGATGTGCTTCAGCTTCTTGTGTGACCTTGGTTCTTGCGCATTGGCTATGGCGCCCATGTTATCACAGTAGATAGACATTGGGTCCAGCGCACTAGGAACCACACCCAGCTCTGTAATGAACTCTTTCATCCATATCACTTCTTGTGAAGCCTCCGAAGCAGCCATGTATTCCGATTCAGTTGAAGATCTCGCCACAACGCTTTGCTTTGCACTCCTCCAGCTAACTGCTGCACCATTCAAAATAAATACGTATCCAGATTGTGATTTAGAATCATCCGGATCGGTGTTCCAACTAGCATCGTTGTAACCATTAACAACGTGTTGTTCATCACCTCCATAAGAAAGAACCATATCCTTAGTTCTTCTCAAGTACTTAAGGATGTTTTTGACCGCTGTCCAATGATCCACTCCTGGATCACTTTGATATCTGCTAGTCCAACTAATAGCATATGCAATGTCTGGTCTAGTACATAGCATGGCATACATTAGAGATCCTATGGCTGAGGCATAGGGAGTCTTACTCATCCTTTCTCTATCTTCTGCCGATGTCGGGCTTTGAGTTTTACTCAAGGTCGTATTGGGCAACATGGGCAAGAACCCTTTCTTGCTTTCTTCCAGTCCAAACCTCTTTAGAACTTTGTCCAAATATGTACTCTGTGACAATGATATTTGGCGTTTCGATCTATCTCTATAAATCTTTATGCCTAATATGTAAGCTGTTTCGCCAAGATCCTTCATTGAAAAACTATTATTCAAATATTCCTTGACACTATTAAGAAGGTCTACATCATTCCCAATCAACAATATGTCATCCACATATAGTATTAAGAATGCTACAGAGCTCCCACTCACTTTCTTGTAAATACAAGCTTCTCCATAAGTTTGTATAAAACCAAAACTTTTGATCACCTTATCAAAACGTTGATTCCAACTTCGGGATGCTTGCTTCAATCCATAGATGGATCGTTGAAGTTTGCATACCTTGTTAGCATCTTTAGGATCGACAAAACCTTTGGGTTGCATCATATACAACTCTTCATCAATGTCTCCATTGAGGAATGCTGTTTTAACATCCATCTGCCATATCTCATAATCATAATATGCAGCGATTGCTAACATAATCCTCACAGACTTTAGCTTCGCTACTAGTGAGAAAGTCTCATCGTAGTCAACTCCTTGAATTTGTCGAAACCCTTTTGCGACAAGTCGAGCTTTATAGACGGTAACATTACCATCAGCATCTGTTTTCTTATTGAAAATCCATTTCTTCTCGACAGCCTTCCGGCCATCCGGTAAGTCCACCAAAGTCCATACTTGGTTTTCGTACATGGATCCAATCTCGGATTTCATGGCTTCTTGCCATTTATTGGAATCTGGGCTCATCATCGCTTCCTCATATGTCTCGGGGTCATCGGTGTTATCTACCAACATGACACTCATAACGGGATCATACCAATCTGGAGTGGTACGAGTTCTCGTTGACCTCCGAGGCTCTGTAGCAACTTCAACCGAAGTTTCATGATCACCATCATTAGCTTCCTCTCTAATTGGTGCAGGCACCACAGGAACTTCTTCCGGTGCTGCGCTACTCGCAATTTCGAGAGAAGGTTCGACAACCTCGTCGAGTTCTACTTTCCTTCCAGTCACTTCTTTCAAGAGAAATTCCTTCTCTAGAAAGGATCCATTCTTGGCAACGAAGATTTTGCCTTCGGGTCTATGATAGAAGGTATACCCAATAGTTTCCTTCGGGTATCCTATGAAGACGCATTTTTCCGCTTTGGGTTCTATCTTGTCCGGCTGTAACTTCTTTACATAGGCTTCGCATACCCAAACTTTAAGGAACGACAATCTAGGTTTCTTCCCAAACCATAATTCATACGTGTAACACCCTCAGAATCGGACCTATGCAAGTTTGGGCAAAATTCACCAAACCCGCATAGAAACGATTCAAAGGTGCCCACCAGGCACTTTCGTGCGGGTGGAAAACGAAGTAATAACATTACACAACAGTCCTCGATGGGACCCACAGAACAGATATATATAACAGCGACTCAAAGAGTCAAGAATACAGATATAATATACAAGATCCAAATCACCTTGAAAACGATAGAGCGTCCAGCTACGGACAAGATGCAAATGGGGCTAAGAGCCCTGAAGGATAACCAATGGCGTCCATAACCCTGCCCAGGCCAAGCTGGAAGGGTAACCCTGCTAACGGCGTCGATCTCAAAACCTGCTTAAACAAAAGGGGGTGCCGACAAAGGGCAAAGGAAAAAGAGGAGCGTCAGTACTGAGGCCAGTACACGGCGAGGCTAGAATTCGGCGGTCCTCGCCTACATAGGTATGGTGGACTGAAGCGGCAGCGGCAGCATGCACTAGACAACCTATAGAGACTCGATACAACTGGCGGATATCAGAGAGGGATAAGAATGACCTATTCGGATCCAACCTGAAACTAACACCAAACAAACCCATCCTGGTGTTTCCCCCTCGAGACCAAACGAGGAAGTCAACCGAGGAACTCACACAGTTGGCAGTTTTATTTATTCAGTTATAGTTGCGGCACTTTACTAGTCAGGTTTAGATAATCGTCCTGATAAAGTAAACAGTGGGCACTTTTAATTGACCAATCCGTTATAGTTGTAGCACTTACTAATCAGATATGAATAGCATGAGATAACCCTTAAACCCAGCAGTTGTTGGTACTTTTATTCAGCCATTTCGTTGTAGTTGCAATACTTACTAGTCAGATACATTTGTCGCAAGCGACAGCCAAACAAGCAATTGTGGGCAGTATTAATTAGCCATTCCGTTATAGTGGAGCTGATTACTAGTCATTATAAGTCAAATTTATAGCAATAAACTTTAGTTATGCTTGTCTATGATCGAGATACTGTGCTCCAAGTCGTCCATAACCGCGGACACGGCTTTCAGAAAGTTTTACCCGGCCGGGGTGCACCAATAGCAACACACACTCGATCAACCTCGGAAAAACCAAATCAAAACCCAACGAGGCTTTCACGACAAAGCAATCACAGGATTCAGAAATATTTCAGGGGGCCACCCCTTGGAGTACACCCGCAACGAAGTAAGCTAGCTCCGAGACGGACCCCAAAGTTTGTGGGGCCGGCGGTAAACGACAGCAGGTCCCCAAACGGGGACTGTCGATACCACGTAAACGGGTCACAAGCCCTAAACAGTACAGTGTGCTATTCGCACAAACGTAAATAAAGCAGTAGCATGGCATAAGTACAGGATCGTAAATAAAACCTCAAACTAGTTTGTGGCCCCAAGAAATAAGACTGAATCAAGCTCTGGCTCAGGGGGGGTCCCATATACCTCCCGGATGTGGATAGCGCGATAAATCAAGGAACAGGTATCAAGTACTCGGGGTCTTACGGGACACAAGTGGGCGTTCGGAAACCAAATATTATCTATCACCCACCGATGCCTCTGCTTATTCAATTTTAGTTGTTAAACAGAAATTAAAGTGATGATAAATAAATCTAGAATCATCTCCAACATCCACATGCGGCAATATCTCAACAACGGTGGCACTTGACGACACGCAACAGCAATATAGCAAGCGACGGCGACGCGCAAGACCAACTAGCTACCAAACCACAGGCAATAGGGTGTGTCCAAGGCAATATATGGTCGCAAGGGATATCAAGGGTACGGAATCTAGAGCATCGCAACACTGATAGCAATAGATCAACAGGAGGGAATAAAGACTATAAAAGTAAGATAGGTAGAAAGAGGGAGATGCTCGCCTGAAAACATTGTCGAAGGTTTTCCCCGAAGATCGGGGCGAAGCTCACATCAACTCAACGGCCTTATCCGCGAAGAAGCAAAACACTAGAAGAAACACCGGATGCAATATTTAATACCACGGCAGAAGATCGGCATGATGCATGTATGATGAATGACATGGCAAAGATGCGGTGCAATTAGGTCATATTAAGCGGAACCGGGGTCCCGACAATTATTTAGATGGTTCAAGTTGTTTAGAACCCCCGCAATTTAAATGTCGTTTAACATGGCAGACGATAGTACCGGGTTCGCTACATCAATTTAAATGAGGCCAATATAAGGCTAGATTTGCCCGCATATGGGCCCCATATTTAATTATTAGTGAATCGGCGTAAGGCCCCCAAACCACATGATTATGCATGCAAGATGGCAATTATTATGCGACAAGTTGTATTTCAATTATAAAATAGGGTTTGCGAGGAAAAGGGTCACACATTTAGGGTTCGGCGATCTTGTTAGGGTTCCGGGGTTCGACAGGTCCAGGGTCGGGTATCGGCCTCGGCGAGAACGTTCTCGGTCTCCGGGGTTAGGGTCTTCGGATCGGGGTAGATCTTATCGCATTCGCGGTCTTCGGGTCATGGCGACGGTCCTGGCGTCCTTAATGGAGAACTCAGGGTTCCGGGGTTCGCGGTTTCTTGTCGACGGTCTCGTGGGGCCACCTTAGTTGCCGGTGTCGAGCTCGGGTGCCGTTGATGATCTTGGGGTTTCAGCGGAACGGTCTTCGGGGTACTTGGCGTTCTATGAAGCAGAGCTCCGGACCTTCGGCTCCGGGGGGGGAAGTTCTCGGCGTTCTCGATGAGGACCTTGGCGAGGTGATCTTGGGGGTGGTTCTTGGCGTGTCGAGGGTTCGGAAACGTCCGTGAAGGAGATCTTGGAGTGTCGCGGTTCTCGGTCTTCGGATCGGGCTCGGGGGCTCGGCCATAGATCCGGTGGACTTGGCGTTCCGGGGTGCGGTACTTGTGGCACAGGTGGCGATCTTGGCGTCCTTCCGGTTTGGGTTTGGCGTTCGAGGGAGGTACTTGTCGTTCTCGGGGCGTTCTTGGTGGTCCTCGGGTCCGAGTGGCTGATCTTGTCAGTTTCATAACGGAGGCCTTGACGTCCCATGTCGAAGATGTTCCGCGACGGTTGTCGATGTCGGGATTGGGACGGCCTCGATGGTCTTGTGGGGTCCTTCGTGCTCGGCGTCGGGGTACTCGAGTCCGCGGGGCCGGGGCCACCGGTGGTTCAGCGGGGTTGGCGCCGTGGCGAGCGCGGGACGGACGGCGGAGCTCATCGAGACGCGAGCGGGCTCGGCCGCGCAGGCGCAGAGCCGAGGTGGGGGGGCCCGGCGACCGGGGCGGATGGTGGCGCGCGGAGGCAGCGACGGCTGCGGCCGGCGAGGTGGTAGGTGGGGCGGCGGAGCGATGCTGGGGTCGGGGGCGAACGGTGGCTCAGGCGCGGAGAGGGGGTGGAGGCGGCGCCAGGAGCTGCGGCGCGGTTCGTGCGGGCCGGCGACGAGGCGAAGCCGCCGGGCGCGGGGGCTCGAGGATGGCCGGACGCGGGGCGGCAGGGTCCGCGCGGCAGCGGCGCGCCGGGCCTGCGAGCGAGGGCGGCGGCGGCGAGCCGGAGGCACGCTGGGGGCGACGCGGGATGCGGGCGACGGTGGCGAGCAGGGACGGAGGCTGCGGAGGGGGCGGCGACCAGGCGAGCAGCAGCAGCGGCTCGCCGGAGGCGAACGGCGGCGGGGTACGGCGGGGCCTGGCGAGGTGGGACCGGGCGGGCGCGCGCGGCGGCGCGGCCGCGGGGCGGACGGTGGCGCGGCGAGCCGGGGGTCGCGGCGGTCGCCGGAGGAAGGGATGGAGGCGGGGGGAGACGCTGCGGCGCTGGGCCGGCGGAGGGAGCGGAGGGGCGAGGGGAGGCGTGCGGCAGCGGCCGTCGCGGAGGGAGAGGGCGAGCGGGGGGCGCGGTTGGTGGGGAAGAGGGAGCTGACAGGTGGGTCCTGGGGGGGACGGGCCAGGTAGTGGGGTAGGTGGGCGTGGGCGCTGAGACGCGGTGGGGAGCAGCTGGCGAGTGGGCCAGAGGGGGTAGGGGCCCCAGCGGTCAGCGGGTCGGGGGCGTGCCAGGCGCGTGCCGTGCGTGTGCTGGCGCATGCCAGGCGCGTGCCGCGCGTGCCAGGCGCGTGGCGAGCGCGTGTAGGGCGCGGGGGCTGGCAAGTGGGTCCAGGGCGGGTCAGGAGGGTTTGGGTGAGAAAGGGAAAGGAGGGGGCTGGACGCGGTGGGTCCTGGGTGGGCCACGCGGCCAGGTAGGGAGAGGCTGGCCGGTGGGACCCGCAGGGAGAGAGGAGAGATGAGAGAGAGGGTGAGGTGGAGCTCTCTGATTGGTTGGGGGTTGGGCCAGAGAGTGTGGGTAGAATTTTAGGTGGACTTAGGATTTAGATGGGCGGGCAGTTTTGGACCGATTATTATTCCTGGGGTGGTCGACCGGGTCAATCGGCTCGTTCGACTGCCCCTATTAAAATAATTTAAAACTTTTATTTGATTTAATTGGGCCGTTTGCAACCCGACAGCAACAAAACAAAAATAATCCGGAGACCCGGGGTTTTGGCGTTCGAATGAGATGGGGCGTTTTAGAAAAACGAAACGGGCTTGCGAACATATTTTTATGCAAACAATGCATGATGATGACGATGCAATGCACAAATTCAACGCGATTTTCTAGTAGTGGTTTTGCGGGATGCCACAATACGGTGTCGTTTCAACGGATTTAGACGGTGCCCTATTTAAAGTGAATGCGGCTGTTTCTAATGCATAACCCCAAAATGATAGCGGTAAATCTGTAAGTGACATCATAGAATGAACCATATCTAAGAGAGTTTGATTACGACGTTCGGACACACCATTACGCTGTGGTGTTCCCGGCGGTGTCAACTGTGAAAGTATTCCGCATTTCTTCAAATGCTCGCCAAACTCGTAACTTAGATATTCACATCCACGATCAGAACGTAGAAATTTAATCTTCTTGTTACGTTGATTCTCTACCTCACTTTGAAACTCCTTAAACTTCTCGAAAGTCTCGAACTTATGTTTCATGAAATAGATATACCCATATCTACTCAAGTCATCCGTGAAGGTAAGAACATAACGATAACCACCGCGCGATGCTACACTCATTGGACCACACACATCGGTATGTATGATTTCCAATAAGTCCGTAGCTCGCTCCATCATACCAGAAAATGGAGTCTTAGTCATTTTACCCATCAGACATGCTTCGCATCTTTCAAGTGATTCAAAATCAAGTGATTCAAGAAGTACATCGGAATGGAGTTTCTTCATATGTTTCACTCCAATGTGACCAAGACGACAGTGCCACATATAGGTCGAATTATCACTTGATTTCAAACGTTTAGCCTCAATGTTGTTGATATGTGTATTTCCACTATCGAGATTCAATAAGAATAGACCATCTACCAAAGGTGCATGTGCATAAAACATATTACTCATATAAATCGAACAACCATTATTCTCGGACTTAAACAAGTAACCGTCTTGCAATAAACAAGATCCCGATATAATGTTCATGCTCAACGCAGGCACCAAATAACAACTATTTAAGTATAAAACTAATCCCGATGGTAGATGAAGGGGTAGCGTGCCGACCGCGATCACATCAACCTTTGATCCGTTTCCCACGCGCATCGTCACCTCGTTCTTCGCTAGCTTCCGTTTATTCTGCAGCACCTGTTTCGAGTTACAAATATGAGCAACCGAACCAGTATCAAATACCCAGGCACTACTACAAGTACTAGTGAGATACACATCAATAACATGTATATCATATATACCTTTCTTCTTGATGTTGCCGTTCTTCAAATCCGCCAAGTACTTTGGGCAATTCCGCTTCCAGTGACCTTCTCCCTTGCAGTAAAAGCACTCAGTATCAGGCTTGGGTCCAGCCTTGGTCTTCTTCGTCGGCGTGGTAACTTTCTTACCACCCTTCTTGAAGTGTCCCTTCTGCTTAGACTTGCCTTTCTTGAATTTGGTGGTCTTATTGACCAACAACATTTGGTGCTCTTTCTTGATCTCCACTTCTGCTTGTTCATGTTCTGCATGTTGTAGTTCATCACAAAGTTCTTGTAACTTGGTGGTAGTGATTGGAGGACACGGTAAATCCCCAAAGCATTAGGAATCACTATACCCAAGCTTTGAAGTTTGTTTCCGTGCCCAGACATCTTAAGCACATGCTCACTGACGGAGCTGCCCTCTTCCATCTTGCAGTTAAAGAACTTTTCAGAAGCCTCATAACTTTCAATTGCCGCATGAGTCTCAAAGATCAATTTGAGATCCTCGAAAATATCATATGGGTCTGAATTCTCAAACCTTTTCTGAAGCTCCGATTCCAAACCATACAAGATAGCACACTGAACTATGGAGTACTGATTCTTCCGAGCGAGGTAAACATTCTTTACTTCATCGGAAGCATCAGCTGCAGGTGGTTCACCCAGCGGTGCATCCAGCACATAGGTCAAATTACCAGCTGTGAGGACAATCCTCAAATTGCGGAACCAATCCGCGAAGTTGCTTCCATTGTTTTTCAACTTTTCTTTCTCTAGGAACGCATTAAAATTGATGGTAGGGGCTGCCATTGATCTACAACATATTTGCAATAGTTTAGACTAAGTTTATGACAAATTGAGTTCAAATTAATAATAAAGTTAATCTAGGTGAACTCCCACTCAAAACAACATCCCTCACATTGTTTTAGTGATCACACGAACCAGATCCACTACATCAACACCGATCATCACGAGAGTTGATATAGTTTCAATGGCGAACAATCGTCATGTTCATCATATCTACTATATGATTCATGCTTTACCTTTCGGTGATCCGTGTTCCGAGACCATGTCTGTACATGCTAGGCTCGTCAAGATCAAACCTTAGTTTCCGCATGAGCAAATCTGGCTTGCTCACGTTGTATACACTTGCAGAATCTAACACACCCGATCATCACGTGGTGCTTCGAAACAACAAGCTTTAGCAACGGTGCTAACTAAGGGTGAACACTTTATGACTTGAAATTCATGTGCATGAGGGATCATCTTATAATGCTACCGTCGTCTACTAAGCAATACAAGATGCATAAAGGATTAACATCACATGCAATTCATAATATGTGATATGATATGGCCTTTCTTATTTGTGCTTCCGATCTCCATCTTCTAGCACGAACATGATCTCCATCATCACCGGCATTGCATCAAGGTCAATGACGCCTCTCCATGGTTGTCGTCCACCGGCTTCAACTATTACAACTACTTTGAATAGACACGCGGGTCTTAACATAAATTAAAGACAACCATATGGCTCCTGCCGGTTGTCAACTTACAATAAGGAACATTGCATACATCAAATATAATCACAATCATGGCCATATCACATCACTGCACACCCCTGCAAAACAAAGTTAGACGCCTCTACTTTCTTTGCATGTTTTACGTGGTTTGGGGCTTTCAATAAGTGTCGTTCTAACTTACGAACATGAACCACAACATTGATACTAGTATTGTTAATCACCCGTTGTAAATTGGATCTTAACTATGCTAGGAGAAACAGGCACCCGCAAAGCCACTTATGCAATACAAGTTGCATGTCGATCATGGAGCAAGTCTCATGAACGATGTCATGTAAGGTTAGCCCGGGCCGCTTCATCCCAACATACCGCAAGATGCAAAGTACACAAGAAGCAATCGACAATAAAAGCATCAACGCCCACAATGACCATTGTGTTCTACTCGTGCAACAGATCTACATATAGACACGGATCTGATACCACTGTAGGGATTCGTAGCATGGAAAACAAAAATTTTCTATCGCATACAAACAAACAAGCCAAGATCTATCTACTAGATTGTAGCAACAAGTCGATGGAATAACTTACCCTTGAAGATTCCAAAGTGTTTAACGAGAGCGGATTCTCGTGGGTGATGTAGTCGTACTCTTCCCGATCTCAAGATCGCGTAGACGATCCTTCTGGCACTGCGTTCCGGCAGCTCTCCCGCAGTCGGTCACACGTTCGGTACTCGACGAAGACCTTCCTCTCCCTTGTTCCAGAAGGCAGCGGAGGTTGTAGCACTCTCCTCGCGATTCCGGCAGCACAACGGCGTGGTACCGGAAGTAGAGGGGAGATCTCGCAGGGCTTCGCCTTAAGCCGGAGCGAGTATGGTGGAGTATGAGAGAGCTCCTCGGCGATCTAGGGTTTAGACACACCAAGGAGGAGGTGCTAGAGCCGGCGGCTAGGGTTCCGGGGACCCCCAAGTCGGCGGCTAGGGCAAAACCCTAGGGGTGGGCGGCGGCTATGGAGGGCTGCAGCTTTCTAGGGTTTGAGGTGAGGGACTTGTGTGCTCTAGGAGGGGTCCCTGCCCCTCCTTATATAGGTGGAGGGGGGCCGGCGGCCAAGGGGAGGGAGAGGAGTCCCTCCCCAACTCGGCTTGGAGGGTTGCCGCCGGTTGGAGGAGGGAACTCCTCCCCAACTCGGATTCCCCCCCCCCCCTCCTCTTTTCCACTTTCCAATTTTAGCTATTTGACTTTTCAATTTAGCTATTTGACTTTTCAAATTAGGATTCAATTTAATCCTTTATTTGGAACAGCGAGGACACTTAGTACATGATGCAATCATTCCAATATGCAATGACACATTCATGTACCCCTTCCCCTCCGGAGGGCCGGACATTCCGAAACATTCTAGAACATTCCTGATGAAAACACCGGAATCATTTCTGAACTCCGAAACGGGACTTTCCTTATATGAATATTATTCTCCGGACCATTCCGGATCACCTCGTGATATCCCGGATCCCATCCGAGACTCCGAACAACATTAGGTCTCTTTCTCATAATACCATAACTACTCAAACAAC
Organism: Avena sativa; assembly: GCA_916181665.1. Lineage (NCBI taxonomy): Eukaryota > Viridiplantae > Streptophyta > Magnoliopsida > Poales > Poaceae > Avena > Avena sativa. The sequence goes on along the minus strand of OV702279.1, from coordinate 264,598,352 downwards.
GTCGAATCCTTAAGTGTGTCTCCCTACGGTTCGTGAATTATGCAGACATGATCGAGACACTTCTCCGAACAATAACCAATAGAGGAATCTGGAAATTCATATGGCTCCCACATATTTCTACGATTACTTTGCGATCGAATGAACCACTTACATACGATACCAATTTCCCTTTGTCTCACGATAGTTTACTTATCCGAGGTTATGATCTTCAGTATCTCTGCATACCTAGTTCAACCTCGTTACTGATAAGTACTCTTTTCTCGTTCCCGTGATATGTGATCCCTTGTGAGCCAGTCACATGCTTGCAAGCTAATTGGATGACATTCCACCGAGAGGGCCCAGAGTATATCTATCCATCATATGGATGGACAAATCCCACTCTTAATCCATGTGTCTCAACCAATACTTTCCGAACACTCAATGCCACCTTTATAGCCACCCAGTTACGGTGTGGTGTTTGATGTCATCAAAGCATCCATCTGGTAAAGGTGATATGCATGATCTCATGGTCGAAGGAATTAGGTTACTATGTATCAGAAAGCATATAGCAATTGAACTATTGAAATGACTTGATCTTTATGCTACGCTTATCTATAGGAGTATGTCCACCATATCATTCTCCTAACGATATGATCTTGTTGTTGATAACATCTCAATGTTCATGATAGGGAAACCACAATCATTTATCAACCAACAGGCTAGTGATGTATAGAGGCTATACTAGGGACTTCAAATTAAGTTTACAAATCACACAAGTATCAATGTTTCCTTCTTAATACTATTATAGCATGAATGTAAACATTTATCATAAACACAAAGATATAATAATAACTACATTTATTATTGCCTCTAGGGCATATCTCCAACAGGATGAGTCGGCCTCTTCATCGGCTTTCCTCGGTGGAAAAATGGAGGACAAGGCCTGTGGGCTGAAGATCCAGAGAATGGCGTTGGTGGCTTCGTTATCTTCATCTACTGCGACGACCTCTGCTGCTGCTGGAGCTCTAACCCCAACGAATCTCCTCCAGTTTGCAGCTTGGGTGGCTCGGGTGGTTCGCCGGCTTCATCGATTTCGCCGGCCAGTTTCCGATGCACCCCACTTCAACCTCCGGCAGGAGGCCCCTTAATCTTGCCCGTTAATGGCGAGTACGCTGCTGGAGATGGTGGCAATAGCATCGCCGGCGAGGTCGGGATTTGCACAAGGACTCGATGGCTTTTGCAGATTCTTTCTAGGGTTCTTTATGCAAATTGGAAGGACATGGTTGTATTTTGTTATCTTTCAGGTCCTTTCTGCAGTACTGTAACAATTTTGATTATATAATGCCAGTTCTGGGACCTTCGGGTCCCTTCCCGTTGTTCAAAAAAAAAGCTAGTACCAGTAAGTCGTACCATACCCGCCGAGACCCGACGAAGAATATCCGCTACCATCCATGCTAGAATAAGATGGCAGGGACGATGACTGATAGGTTGAACTGCCATACTGCGTGTAGCTCGACCTATATAATGGATCTAATCCTGCATAGCTGCTCCTCACAGGTTCTCTGTGTGCAGCCAAGGAGTCATGAATGAAGAGAACGAGATTTCAAGATCGAAATTAGAACATCTAGAAACCAAGTAGATATAAACGACAGCATTTATTTAAAAATGTATGATGTGCTATTACCTGGATGAGCTGTTGGGCAGCTTGTACTTGGGACGACGTCCCCTTTATTTCAACAGTTATATCATCAGGGCTTCCCAAACTCTCTTGAATTGTGACAACAGCACCACTGTTAGCCCGTATATATGCAGTTTGCTCCTTTCACTCCTATGCTATCTTCTGCATAGGTAAGTGGGATTTGCATGGTTTGGGTTATCTGCATGTCATTTCTTCTTTCGAAGATACATGTTGAATTCTCTAAATTCTATCTTTCGAGACCAAACCTAGAGGGCCCATGGCCACCCACTTGGCTTTTCCAAGTTGGAACTTAGACTCGTCAGTTCAACGCAATAAATTTTCTTTTATCTGCTTAGCGATTCGGAGCCGTTTATTTGATCAAAACTCGACTAGCTATATACTGCAAAATCTAGATGTCATCAAAGATACATGTTGAATTCTCTAAATTCTATCTTTCGAGACCAAACCTATAATACTATATGATGTAAAATTACCTTTGTCTGACAGAAAATGGATTACTCTTCATGCTCCTGCCTTGACAAGATTTTCAAATGGAAAATGATATTCCGTCATCTGGGTCGCTCTTGCTCGCACGTTTTGTTTTAGCCGCTCCCACACACCCTCTACCTTTATCTCCTTTCCCCTACCAACGACTCGCCCGCATGATCCCAACCATAAGCCACCACGCCCTAACCTCTTCCTTCTCCAACCACCTCGCCCGCTTCGATCTTCGTCGTGCCTCGCCCTGCTGTGTCGGCTCTGAGCTCCATCGCATCCGAGCTTCGCCGACCTTAGGCCATCGCGTCCCGTCCTCCTCTTAATGCAGCCACCGCGCTGCCCTACAAGCTCCGCCGACCTCGGGCCACTGCACCTGCTTCGAGCTTCGTCGTTGAATCGACTACCGTCATGCTAGGTCCCGTCGGGGAAGACCTTGCTGGAATCGACGCCATGCTCTGCCCATGGGACCTACCCTGCAGTTGTAGCGCCTTGCTACCGACCTAGGGTTGCTGCCGACCTAGGGTTGCTTCAAGGGGATGTCGGAGATGCTACCGATGGCAGGACGTCTTTGCTACAGCGGGTGTATGTTGTTTCTACCAAAGGCGGGAGGCTTTGCTGCCTTAAGTGTACAATATGTCTACCAACGACGGGTGGATTTTGCTACCATGGGTCTACGTTGTTGATATGGCCGGCTTTGCTACCTTGGGTCTATGATGTTGCTACCAATGGCAGGTGCCTTTTCTACCATGGATGTATGGTGTTGCACTGTTGCTACCTTGGGCGACTGAGGATTGATTTTGCTACATACTCAGTTTATTTTTTGCTATCTCATTTCGTTTTTGCTACATTCATGTTCAACAAAGGATACAATGTTTTGAGTATAAATTTTTGGAGATAAATTCTAGCAAATGTCTTCATATCTCCGATGAAGTTGGTTTTTGCTACACTAACACAATTTTTTCTACAATTGTTCCCCGATTTTGTGACATTAGCATAACTTTTTTGCTATGAAGTTTCTGCGAGTCTCCCGTGGGAGTCCCTGGCGATGTTGCCGGCAAAATATGTTTTGCTATATTAGCACAATTTTTTTGCTACGATATCTCGAACAAGGGGCATTCTTTTTTGCTGTTTCAGGGCGAACATTTTAGCAAAAAGGGGTACATTGTGTAGCAAAAGGGTGCTTAATATAGCAAAAACGGGATTTGGAGTTTTTGGGGGACACGTGGTATCACAGGGACCTGAGGGATCGTAAGTTTTGATCCTCGAGGGATGCGTAGTATCGATCCTTTTTAAAAGGAAAACATTTTGGTTAACCCAACGGATCGCTTTCCATACGTCAAGCTTGGGTAAGCCACCCATGTCACCCTAAAAAATATTCAAGAGGTACAAGCGTCAAATCTTGGGGATGCCCAAGGCATCCCCTTGTTTATCAACAAAAATCTCAGGTCTTCTTTCAAGATACTATATTTTTGCTTCATGCACTTTGTGTTGTTCTTGGAGCGTATTTGTTTTTGTTTTTTATTTTGTTTTGTTTTGTTTGATGCAATAAATTGGTTGTACCCCAGCACACTTATTTTGGAGAAGTCACGCCCCGTTCTTCATTGCCTAGAACACTCTAGTTTTCACTCTTATTGTTCCGTGAGTGTTCTCTTTTGCTAGCACTGCATTTAGCTTTAGTTTTCTTCTTCTTTTTGCTTAGAACTTTTTAGTTCTTCTTTGTAGTTAGTTGAGACAAGCTCTCTAGTCTTTATTGATTATTATCTTTATGAGTTGTTTCAAATAAGTTGATTGGTGTTGGAAAAGAATAGAATATTTCATGCTTATGGTGGTACAAAAATAAGTTTGTTTTGATTGTTACTTAGACTTTATAATGTCATGTTAGATGTTGCTCTGACCATATGCTTAGTAATTATTGTTGTAGCATGACTTATTTCAAATAATTGAGATTTCTTAATGTGCCACGAAAGAATCATCGTTGTTTTAGCATACAAAAGCATAATGTTGTGTTATTCTCTTTTGATGCTTTATTTCGGTTGACTTGGCACATGTTTACACCATGTTATAACTATGAACCTGTCATCTTAGCCTCTATGATCATTTAGTTTTTGACTTATGATATCACTTTATGCTTTGATTAATAATGTTTTATCGCTCTGTATGATTATGGTCATTATTGCTCTCTTAGTTGGTTGCTCCTAGTCTTTGCTAGCCTCCACCTGTACTGAGTATGAGCTCTACTCGTGCATCCAACTCCCAAGAAACCAAGTTATTCCAAAGATTCCACTATAGACTCCGATGCATGGTGTGTTATACCATTCCAGGTATATTTATTTTTTTATATATCTTCCAAATTAAAAAATTTATGTGAAAATTAGTGATTAAAGCTCTCACGAACTTGAAGGCACATTTTATTTCTTGCACTTAATAAACTTGAACCATTGTGACTGTCTTATATGCTTTCAAGTTGTAAGTTGTGAATTAGCAAAACCATGTTGTCATGGGGTACGCTTTCAACATTGCACTTATTCTATTTAGTTGATATCATGTTCTTTTGTTTATGGATGCCGGCGGTGTGAAATAAGATGGCAGCTTGTAAGTCCATGGAGTTTTCATATGTGTTAGAGAAACGCCTGGGCGGCTAGCCTAAGCCATGCCTAATCATGGTGGATACTTGCAGCGAAACTATAGTGGCATTCTATGAAGCATCCTCAATAAAAACCTATGCAAATAGCAAATAAAAAGATCGTTTAGATGCTCACTGTCTGTTGCCTTGTCATTTTGATATGGGATAGCTCCTCTGTCATGGGGCAAGGGGTACCCCGTTGGCGGTTCTCTATGATACACATATACTTACAATGACAAGAACTTGCTTGGGACCAAAGTTGAGTAGCATGAGGTTCGGTACTCGTACGCAAGGGGCATGAGGTTTTCAACTTATAATTTGTCAAGTATATAACTCATATTTTCCCTCACTTTAACCTTAATCACTTCAAGATGCTTATGATAGGGTCAATGAGAGATCAAAGCTAATAAGTACCATAATTTTTGAAAGCTTTATAAAACCATTTAATCCCTACTTCCCTCTACGAAGGACCTTTCTTTTCACTTTTTTGTTGAGTCTCCATCTTCTATCTTTATGCACCAGTTAAGAGAGCATAGTTGTCATTCTGAGTTCAATGTGCATTGTCCCAAAACTATTTGATTAATTCATAATTATGGTATTGCTTGTTCTTAAATTATTTATATCTAGTCACCCTTATAAACTTTGAAGGTGTCCTATGCATTTATGTTTTGCTATTCCATGAAGGACAAGCTGAATACCACTCTTCCTATGTTTTCTATATGTGAAACAAACAAATGTCTTTCAAAGCATTATTCATGATCTTTTGTTTGTGTAGCATTTCATGTTGCAACATAGTTGCTATGTATTATTGTTAGAAATATATCTTTCATGCTTATGTTTAGAGTACTTTGATCCCAGCTATCAATGTTGTATAATACCTTGATCAAGATTGTGATGGTGCATGTCACCTCAAAAATTATTCTTTTTATCACTTACCTACTCGAGGACGAGTAGGAGTTAAGCTTGGGGATGCTGATACGTTGCAAGCGTATCTATAATTTTTGATGCTCCATGCTTGTTTTGCACCATTTATATTATGTTTAGTCCACACTTTATGGCATTTTTATGCATTTTTTGGAACTAACCTATTAACAAGTGCCACAGAGCCATTCCCCTGTTTTCTGCTGTTTTTGGTTTCAGAAAAACTAGTAAAGAAATATTATTGGAATTGGACGAAACAAAAGCCAAAGTTCCTACTTTTCTAGACATGACACGAAGTCCGAAGGAGAGACGAAGAGTCGCCGCGACGCAACCACACCAGGGGGCCGCGCGGGTCCACCCTGGACCGCCCCGCCCTATGGTGTGGGCACCTCGGGCGTCCACCGACCTTGCCCCTTCGCCAATATAAACCCCCCGAGGCAAAAACCCTAAGTACCCGATCAGAATTCCACGAAAAAATTCTATAGCCGCTGCCACCGTCGTCCCTAGATCGGGAGGGATCTGAAGCTCTTCCCGGCACCTAGCCGGAGAGGGGAGATCATCCCGAAGGCCTTATTCATCACCATGCCAACCTTCGGAGTGACGTATGAGTAGTTCATCCTTGGACTACGTGTCCATAGAAGTAGCTAGATGGTTGTTTCTCCTATTTGTGCCACCATGTTTAGATCTTGTGAGCTGCCTATCATGATCAAGATCATCTTATTGTAATTGTACATGTTGTGTTTACGGGGATCCGATGGATATTGAGTATTATGTCAAATTGATTATTGTTCTATCATGTCTATGTTATTTGTGATCTTGCATGCTCTCCGTTTCTAGTAGTTACTTTGGTCAAGTATTTGCTTGTTACTCCAAGAGGGAGTATTTATGCTCGATAGTAGGTTCATGCCTCTAGTAATCTGGGAGAGTGATAGAAACTTCTAAGATTATAGATGTGTTGTTACTACTAGGGAGAAAACATCAATCCTTTGCCCAAGGGCAATTGTATTGTTTACATTATACACTTTGCTTAATGCAATTATCTATTGCTTGCAACTTAATACCCAAGGGTTGTTCGGATGATATTCCGGAGGTGGATTATTAGTCATAGATGCAGTTGAATTACGGTCTATGTATCTTGTTATAATGCCCAAATGAATCTCATAGTGATCATTATGTCATGTACATGCATTGTTATGCATTCTCTATGTGTCAATTGCCCCGCTGTAATTTGTTCACCCAGCATGTTATTTATCTTATGGAGAAAACACCTCTAGTGAACTATGAACCCTGGTCCATTCCTTCCCATTGATATTCTATCTATTGTTTATTATCTGTTTACTGTTTACTTTCTGCAATTACCACAACCAATTACTATCTTCCACACTATACATTTAATCCTTTGTTTTCCGCAAAACCAGTGAACTTGACAACCTTATTGATAAGTTGGGACAAAGTATTTTGGTTGTGTTGTGTGCAGGTTTCACGTTGCTAGCAACACCTTTGAAAGTGGTTTCTTTCTCCTACTGGTTCGATAACCTTGGTTTTATAACTGAGGGAAACTTGTTGTTGTGCTCATCATACCTTCCTCTTGGGGTTCCCAATGGGCTCTACATCAACCGAGCCACATCAAGCAACGTTATCGAGTTCAAATCAGGAAGGCACGAGCTAGGGAAAAAATATGCACATGTTTCTTATAATGTGAGGAGGACATGTGGGCCCAGCTGCATGATTAAACGGTAGATGCATCTAGCAGCGATATCAAGTTCGGAATAGGATAGTGGGATCAAAGGAAAAAAATTCCATCATACACATGATTCTGCTAATGAGAGACTGACATGTGGGACCCAGCTGCGTGACTAAACGGCAGATAGATCGAGCAACATTATCGAGTTCAAATCAGGGAGGCACGAGCCAAGGAAAAAATTCTATCATGCACACGTTTTTTCTAATGTGAGGATGACACATGGGACCTAGCAGCCTGATTAAACAGCAGATGCATCGAGCAACGCTATCAAGTTCGGAACAGGAAAGGAAAAAATTCATACACATGATTCTTCTAATGACAGGCAGACATGCGGGACCCAGCAGCCTGTCTAAATGGAAGAGGCATCGACCAACGTTATCGAGTTCAAATCAGGGAGGCGCGACCGAAAAGTATGGTCTGCTAGAGACATTGACGTCCGGGACCCACACGCCTAAAAATACTTCGGCGAGTCAACATCGTCGAGGAACCGGAAATCTTGCTTCTGCCACGCGTTGGCCGAGCTTCCTCCATGATTTTAGCGGTTTCGTCATAGTAGAGGGGCGCGAAACCCAAAAAAAAGTTTCCCATCAGCCACGGTCGAGCCAAGAATTTCGTCGCGGAAGACGCGCCTTCTACGATGACCGTCGTCCAAGTCGTTTCAGAAGGAAACATTTCTTGTAGTGATTGTGATTACTATTTATACTCTAGGAGCAGTTGATTATCTGGTTTGCTCTCTTTCTGCTAATTTCCCTATTAAGGATCTTGGCCTGCTGGAGTATTTTCTAGGATTGGAAGCGTCTTTCAATTAGGGGGATGACAGTGACTCAATGAAAGTATGCATTGGATCTTTTGCATCATGTGAGTATGGAGAATTGCAAATCCACTTCCATGTCATTGGCTACAGGTGATCGCCTTGCACGTGAGTCTGGTACTCCACTTGGTATTGATGATGCTTTCCGGTACCGCGGTGTTATTGGAGGCCTACAGTATTTTACCCTTACTCTCCCGGATATATCTTTCACGATGAATAAAGTTTGCCAGTTTCTCATCTTGCAATATGTGAAGGAAACAGTAAGTACATGGTTAAGCTTCTGGAAGTCTACCTCCACCAGTATTAGTATCTTTACTAATGCGGATTGGACAAGATGTGTTGATGATCGTTGATCCATGAGAGGTTTTGCGGTGTTTGTTGGACCGAACCTCATCTCTTGGAGGTCAAAGAAACATCCCACTCTCTAGAGATCTAGTACTGAGGCAGAGTATAAAGATTTGGCGAATGGAACGGCTGAAGCTATCTGGGTAAAGTCAATACCCAAGGAGTTTCTCAGTAGCGCACGCCCACTCTTTGGTGTGATAATTTAGGGGCTACATATCTAACCGCAAATCTAGTCTTTCATGCATGGAGCTAGCACATTCAGATCGATTTCTATTTTATGCGTGAATGTGTTGCTTCTGGAGCTTTACAGGTCAAGTTCATCTCTTCCAATGATCAGCTGGTTGATGTATTCACTAAACCAGCCACTCGACAGATGCTAGACTGTTTCAAGGCCAATCTGAGTCTTGTTCATAATAGAAGTTCAGTTTGAGGAGTTTTAGAAATAGGTCTAGTTGTTGTATTTCTGTCGCGTATTTATATACTTAGTATGTATTGTATAGATACATGGTGACACAATTGCCCCACGAAAACCCTAAAAGAAAATTGTAACAATCATACGATGTCTTGATGTCAACCAACAAACTCAGCAGAAAGTTAGATTTTCCGTGGTTTTTTTTTGGAAAAGAGTATATATTAATATCACGAAGATACCAATTACACCCAGCCTCTGCAACAACGCATGTCCTAGCGGCCTTACGGATGCACACAGCCCAGAAAAAAGAAAAAAGAATTATAAAAAAAGAGAAGTCCCGCTACAAAGAACTATTCCTCAAAACAACGACACTGACACCACCATAACAACACCAGTAGTCCTCAACTCCAATAACAACACCTTTAAGAAGGAAACAGTGTACAAGCGCCGTCGTTGACCGATCAAAGATTATAGGTTTTCACCCTAGAGAAAGTCCTCGCTCGCAAAACAATGCCTTCAACAAGGCCATTGCCAAGCACAACCAGTTAAGGCCAGACCTTGGATTTTCACCCTGCAAGGTAAGACTGGGAACTCCTTATGTGTTGTATCCTCCCACAAACAGCTGTTGCTACGAGTCACACATCATACAGCCAGTTCGTCGTTGCCACAAAGACTCAAATCACCATCATTGCCCTCATGTTTCCGGTTTTATGACATTCTCCGCATCTGACTTCACACGGCTCGATGAATGGCACTTGGTGTGAACAAAAGGCAGAGCTTCGCAACGCTTCCGCTAAAACCAAACGGCCATAAAAACATGGGTACGCATGATCGAATACCTTCCGATCCACCAATCTCTAGGCCTAATGTGCCCATAGAAGTTCGCCGACGTAGGCTTTCGGAACTCGACACTCTAGCCAGATCAACGAGGGCAAGCATCAAGCAGATCTTCTTCACGCGGGAGGAACCCTAGGACCGCATCCATTATTCGGGTCGAACCAGCAGTCCCCACACCACTGGCGACTACCGGCAATCAGAATGAGCGGGTCAGCCATTAGCCCTCACTACAGGAAAACAGTTTTTTACTGGGTATTTAAAATACACAGCAAAGGCTAAAATACACTCGGCAAACATTTGTTGTGTGTTTACACTCGGTAAAGAGTTCACAGCGTACACCCGTCGGTAAACACAACTTTGCCGAGTGTTTAACTCCCGGATACTCGGCAAACATTTGCCGAGTGTCTACCAGCCGCATACACGGTAAAATGATGCGTTCACGGCGCGCCAGCCGAAGACGGCGTCAAACCTTTGCCGAGTGTTTCCGACAGACACACGGCAAAGAGAAACGGCTGAGATTTCTCCACGTGACCCCATTCACTAGAGTGAGACACGTTGAGATTACTCTTTGCTGAGTGTCTCCTAGGATAATACACGGCATATACGTGCTCCTTGCCGAGTGTGTTGCCTGGAATACACGGCAAAGACGTCCTCTTTGCCGAGTGTTTTACCTAGAAAACACGGCAAAGACATGCTCTTTGCCGAGTGTTTTTCCTTGGATACACAACAACGTCCACAAAAAATTGGCAAGTTTATGCTGTTTTTTATTATATTCTGCATTTCAAAACAAATATGGACATACATATTCATATGTAGGCTCACAACAGACATATATCACAACAAGAACTCACATAATAGGTTCACAAGTACACTAGTATATCAAACATGCATACAAAGTTCACAAGTTCAACAAACACTTGAATTCAAGTTCACATATCCATCAACCTAACCAAGTGGCACATAAGTCCTCTAGCATGTGGTACATAGCTCCATCAACGGCCACCATGTTCCACCACAACATAGACCTTCTTGATGTAATCCTACAAAGTGCAAAACACACAAGCATGAGTAAAAATGATGTAATCTTACAAATTTCAAACTAGGTATATATATAGCTATATGGTAAGATGATTCTAACAAACATATTTACATGATACTAATAAGGTAAAATTTGGCACTAGCATAATTGTAATTTATTATCTATGTAGCTATATGTTAAGAATATTGACATGACTCTAACAAGGTATAGTTTGGCACAAGAAAAATTCAATTTTTTTATCTATGTAGCTATATGGACTTGGTATATATATGGTAAGATGATTCTCCAAAGAATATTGACATGGTTCTCACAAGAGTATATTTGGAACAACCATAAAACTTGGTATCTATGTAGCTATATGGTAAGGACTTGGTATAATTTGACACAAGATGTATACACACAAGAAATTAAAGAAGAGTGTGGGAACTCACAAAGTTGCCTCCTAATGTTCGGGTTGTCTATAGTCGGCATGGGCACGCTCGTAGGGGCAGGCGTCACAGGGCTTTCATCCTCCGGAGGGGCCAGGTTGTTGGATCCGGCCAAAATTAGGAGGCAAACAAGATGTATACAAACCCGGAGGGGCCGGGTTGTAGCTATATGGTAAGGACTTGGTATAATTTGACACAAGATGTATACAAACAAGAAATTAGCTATGTCCAGAGTCGGCATGGGCACGCTCGTAGGGGCAGGCGTCACAGGGCTTTCATCCTCCGGAGGGGCCGGGTTTGTTGTTGGATCCGGCCGAAATTAGGAGGCAAACAAGATGTATACAAACCCGGAGGGGCCGGGTTGTAGCTATATGGTAAGGACTTGGTATAATTTGACACAAGATGTATACAAACAAGAAATTGAAGAAGAGTGTGGGAACTCACAAAGTTGCCTTCTAATGTTCGGGTTGTCCAGAGTCGGCATGGGCACGCTCGTAGGGGCAGGCGTCACAGGGCTTTCATCCTCCGGAGGGGCCGGGTTGTTGTTGGATCCAGCCGAAGGCATTTCCTACAAAATATGGTAAACGGTTATGAGCGGTAAACATGTCACAATAAGATGGACTATTGAATAGATGCAACACGACTTACGAATTGGAAGTTCATCGAAGGCAAAGGAGGAAGAACAGGATGTGTTCTAAGTTATACCAGGATTGTATCCGATGCATGTATATAGGTCACATCTAGAACACAAGGACAACACCACCCTAGCTACATCTACAACTTAGCTGACCTCCCAAGCAGCTAGAATCATGTGGTTGTTGGAAAGAAAAGAGGTCGCCCATATGCATTAACATAACCTTTGGCAACGTAACTGGTTTGAACAAGCATATGCACGGCTGTTCAACACACCCACATGCATTGTAGACATGAATGGTCTGAACGCCATGAAAAATAGTAGCCGCCGCGAAAAGTAGGAACGCGTCCCTCTAGCGTCTCATCAACTACGAGCGGCAGAAGCTCGACGCCAGAGGCGAGAAGAAGAGCATAATTTATGTGGTCTTCTCTCTCCATAAAATGAGCCAGAGGTCTACACTGATCAAATGATCACGAGTCTCATCGTGGTGACTTATCTCCTTCCGTTTTTATTACCTGTTTTGCTAATTATCTGTTGAATCGGGTGGTGGAGCTTACAAATATAGAACATTGGCAGGGGACAAAATCTCACTTCATTGGCTTACTATAATTAAACTCTCATGTCATTGGCAGGCAACAAAATCTGCATGAATTAATCCACTAGACAAAATCTGTAGGCAACTCACCATGATGGAGCTCCTGGTTCTCTTCCTGGAGGTGGAGATCTTGGTCCTCGTCCTCGTGGTGGAGCCCTTGGTGGTGCAGCTCCTGGTCCAGCTGCAGGGCAGGGAGGTCGACGCGGGGAGTTGGCGGCACGGGGCAGAGTGGTCGAGGCGGCAGGGAGAGGAGAGGTCGACGCGGGAGCAGGGGCCGGCCGAGCGGGCGTCCCCAGCTGCGAGGTGGTGGACCGAGCAGCGCGGCGGCGGCGCTATGGTCAGGGAAGGAAGGGCATCAGCAGCGGCGGTCCAAAGAAGCGCGGCGGTGGCGGTACGGAGCAGCGCGGCGGCGGCGGTACGGAGAAGGGGGCGGCGGCGGCGCGCAGGGGGGGAGAGGATGGGCGACAGGGAGCAGTGCGTGTGTGAGATTTGGACTTGACTGTTTTTTCTCGATCTAGGTCAGCCAGACAGATTTGACTTTGCCGTGTATTCATTCATGTTTATGACACACGGCAAACACATGGGCCATACCACCAAAAAAGCCCCACATAAATACAATTTTTTCATCAAAGCATTCTTTTCATCAAACTTTATGATATTGTTCAAGGGTATATATAGTAATCATTTTTTTTCATTAACATTTTCCTTCTCGTAGCATCAAAACGGTCCGAACAATATGAAAACTACGCGTGAAAAAGACAAATTTCTGCCGAATCGACAGGAAATGAGTCTGATTTGAACTACGGGTACATCATTCTATGCTTATGATTTTTTGTAAAAATCATTTTTAGACTCATAATATGCTATTTCATCAGAGATCTAATACAAGTTTAGCGAGGCTCAGCCCCTAGTTAAGAACTTTCATGGCCGCCGTTTTGACCATAATTTAAAACGGACATAAGAAATTCAAAAACGGTCCGAACAATATGAAAACTTTGCGTGGAGTCATTTAATATCACATAGTTGCAAGGAAAAATATCAAACTTGGTATATGGATTGCATCGCAAAAAAACCTTCTTAGAAATGGCCTATCATGTTCGAGATTTCATGGCTTTTAGGTCAAATGACCAATGTTATGGCAAGATTCTCGACATAGTTGGTGATAATGTGCTCATATTGTGAATGCATATGCACCTTGGGATGACGAACATTGTTGGAGGAGGAAGTTTTCCTTTTTGTCCCATAGAAAAGCCATTTTCTATTTTTCGGGCGCAAAAACGGATCTTTTGTGAAGCAACTGTTGGAATTATGCCCTAGAGGCAATAATAAAGATGTTATTATTATAATTCTTGTTCATGATAAAGTTTATATTCCATGCTAGAATTGTATTAAGCGGAAACTTTAATACTTGTGTGGTTTGTGAACAACACCGTGTCCCTAGTACGCCTCTATGGACTAGCTCATTGATCAATGATGGTTAAGGTTTTCTAACCATAGACATGAGTTGTCAATTGATAATGAGATCATATCATTGGAGAATGATATGATGGACAGACCCAAACTAAGCGAAGCAATTAGATCGTGTCATCGTGTTCGTCTTTGCGAAGCTTTTCTTATGTCAAATATTGTATTCCTTAGACCATGAGATAATACAACTCCCTGGTATCGGAAGAAAGCTTTGAGGTCATCAAACGTCATCCTATGAGAGGGTGATCATAAAGGTGTCTCTCAGGTGATCGGAAAGTATCTGTTGGGTTGTATGTATCGAGATGGAATTTGTCCCTCCCAAGTCGGAGAGATATACTTCGGGCCCACTCGGTAATCGATATCAACACCGCTTGCAAACATGTGGTTAAGGAGTTAATCACAAAGTGATATCGGATTACGGAACGAGTAAAGTACTTGCTGTGAACGAGATTGAACTAGGTATGATGGTACCGACGATCAAATCTCGGGCAAGTAAAATATCGCGAGACGAAGGGAATATATATATGGGATTGTTTGAATCCTGACATCGTGGTTCATCCGATATGATCATCGGTGAATGTGTGGGAGTCAATATGGGTGCCCAGACCCCGCTGTTGATTATTGATAGAAGATCATGTCTGCATATTCTCGAACCCGCAGGGTCACACACTTAACGTGTCTCGACGCTAGGATAGATTGGATAATTGGTTTATGAGTTTTTTGTTCGGAGTCTCGGATGGGATCCGGGACATCACGAGAGGTTCCGGAGTGGTCCGGAGAATAAGATTCATATAAGGCAGTGCAGTTTTTGGAGTTCGGAATTATTCCGGGTTAATCGGTATTATACCGGAAGCTTCTAGAACCTTCCGGAAGGGGGCCAACGTGGCCCCACCTTCCGGGAGGGGGCATGGGCCTATGAGGGAGTGTCCTGGCCGCATTGGTGTTAGAATCAGGTTGTTTCCGAATAGGTCTTTCTTACCTCTCTCTGATAGCCGCCAGTTGTATCGAGTCTCTATAGGTTGTTTAGTGCATGCTGCCGCTGCCGCTTCAGTCCACCATACCTATGTAGGCGAGGACCGCCGAATTCTAGCCTCGCCGTGTACTGGCCTCAGTACTGACGCTCCTCTTTTTCCTTTGCCCTTTGTCGGCACCCCTTTTGTTTTAGCAGGTTTCGACGTCGTTAGCAGGGTTACCCTTCCGGCTTGGCCTGGGAAGGGTTATGGACGCCATTGGTTATTCTTCAGGGCTTTTAACCCCATTTGCATCTTGTCCGTAGTCGGACGCTCTATCATTTTCAAGGTGTTTTGGATCTTTGTATATTATCTCTGTATTCTTGACTCATGGAGTCGTGTTGTATATATATCTGTTCTGTTGGTCCCATCGATGATGTTGTGTAATGTTATTACTTCGTTTTCCACCCGCACGAAAGTGCCTGGTGGGCACCTTTGAATCGTTTCTATGCGGGTTTGACGGGTTTTCGCTAAAACTTGCATAGGTCCGATTCTGAGGGTGTTACAAGCAATCACCGAATAAAAGTTTTAAAATGCTACCATCCTATTTTTCAAAAATACTAGACCAACTTACATGGAAAATTTCCCGAGTAGGGTATCTCAAACCTTTTCGTCCACCCCTGGTGAAAAAGACAAATTCCTGCCGAATCGGTAGGAAGTGGGTCCGATTTGAACTACGGGTACACGATTTTATGCTCATGATTTTTTGAAAAGATCGTTTTTAGGTTCATAATATGCTATTTCATCAGAGATTTAATGCAATTTTAGTGAGACTCAGCCCCGAGCTAAGAATATTCATGTCCGCCAATTTAGAAAGCTTGACTACAAGTGCAATTTTACTTAAGATTAAGTGTACTTAGAATTAAAAAAATCATGTGTGATCAACGAGGTAAACAATTCAAAAAGTAAAAATTAGGTTTTCTCATATTTTTGCCGTGTATCAGAATAAAACACACGGCAAAAAAATTGACACACAGCAAAAGGCATCTTTGCCGAGTATTTGTGTCTAACACACGGCAAAGTTTAGATCCAAACTCTAGTTTTTTGGCCCATGCGGGAGAGAAAGTTTCTTGCCAAAAGTTTGCCGTGTGTATGTTAAATGACACTCGGCAAACCCTAACGCCGTCGGTTGCGCCGTCTGGTGCGGCTTGGAAGGACACGTGGTACGGTGGTTTGCCGTGTATCAAACTTTTACCGAGTGTCTTTTTCTATTTTACCGTATATGTCTCTGTTTGCCGAGTGTTTTTCGCTAGTATACTCGGCAAAGTTGGCACTTTGCCGTGAGTCAGTTGTTTGCCGAGTGTAACAAGTATGATACACGGCAAAGTTTTGTTTGCCGAGTATCCGGTATCTAAACACTCGGCAAACAAGAATACACCCAGCAGCATCTCGATTTCCGGTAGTGCCTTGAGGCCATGGTCGAACCCAAAGATTGAGCTGACGCCAGGAGCAGCATCGCCGCAGGACAGCCGTCGCCTCCAGGTCCACACCAGATCCCCTCCTGCTCTTCTGCGCCTCTCATCTGAGCCGCCAGCCTGCGTCACAGGAGCGCCGCCGCCTGCAGCCCGGATCCACCGGCATAGCCCCAAGGTGCCTACCTCTCGCGCTGAAGAGATCGACGGAGGCCGCACAAACCGGCCGTCACCTTCGGTGACCAAGGCGTGGCCGCCACCACCGACCAGGAAGAGGGCACGGTGGTAGCGGCCGGAGAGAGAGGGCCCAACGGCGGCCTACTGGGTTAGGAGGTGGGCGCCCCAGAGTCGTCTTACGCGAGCTTCCGGGGCGTTGGCTAGGGGTTGTAAAAACTTGTTATGCGGGCGATATTTTTTTTCACGGCCCTAGATTCAACAATCCAGCCGTACGTGTGGACTCGCCGCGTCATCCTTAACGGAGTCCAATTCGCGGACGGCTCAGTAGCTCTCAAAGCCACGGCCCTAGAAAGTAGAATCAAGAGAATCTGAAGCTAGTAATCGTGCCGATGGCGGCGTCTCATTCCTTAACAGAGTCCAATTTGCGGACGACTCAGTGGCTTTTAAAGTCACGGCCCCAGAAGTAGAATCAGGAGAATCAGAAGCTAGAAATCGTGGCGATGGCGGCGGCGCGGGTTCGATCCAGATGGACGGACCTCCATCCGGATTTGCTAGGCCTCGTGCTCTCGCGCGTGCTGTCCCACGCCGACCGCGTCCGCCTCCGCGCCGTGTGCCGCGCGTGGCGCTCCGGCGCGCGGACGGTGCAGCACCTGCTGCCTCCGCTCCCCCCTTTAGCCGCGCTCCGCGACGGCTCCTTCCTCAGCCTCCCCGACGGCGCGATCCACCGCATGCCCATCCCCGAGGACGTCTTCCACCGCGTGTGCACGGGCGGCATGCTCTTCCTCGTACACCATGATGACAGGTGCTCGCTGATGCACCCTGGGTCTGGAGACGTGACCCCTCAAGAGATCCGCCCCACCACCATTTGGTATCGTTTAACGGTGCCCACTCGTACCTCCGCCGAAGAAGTACGAAAGGTGGTGGTGGCCGATCACTTCGTCGCCGTCCGGACGTTGAAGAGCGTCAGGGTCTACGCTCGCGGCGGGGCCGAATCTACGGGCGTGGAGTGGGTGGCGCCTGAATACTGCAGCCCCGAATCGGCGGACATGGCGCTCTTCCAAGGGAAGCTCTACGTCCTCACGGTGAAAAAGGAGGACCGTGAATACGGGCTCTACGCTCTAGACATCGCCGGCAGCGCCGAGGAAGGCGGCATCAGCGTCGTCGCATCCGTCCCATGCATAAGCGGCACTAAGATACCAAGAGACCGTACTTCTTCGTTCTATCGTCAGCACCGCTTCTACTTGGTCGTGTCCGGCGATCGGCTGCTAATGGTGGAGCATACGATCAATCGATGGCCCGATGGGGCCCGTGCGCCATCCGAGTTTCTAGTTTTGGAGGCAGCGGATCTTAACGGCCAGGCACCGGGGTGGAGCAAGGTTGATACACTGATGGGGCATGCGCTCTTCGTCAGCGAAGGATGCTCCGAGTCCCTCTCCCTCCCTGTGGGTGTGACTGTGAGCGGTGGGGCACACGAAGACTGCATCTACTTTATGAGCGAAGCTTATGCAAACGGTTACAACTATTCTTATTATATGGAGCTTGAGTGCGGCGTCTACAATATGAGACAAGGGACCGTGGAGTCGCCCTTACCACCGTTTAACATGATGGCGGAGACAACACTAGAGGGCCCATGGCCACCCACTTGGCTTTTCCCAGTTGGAACTTGAGACTCGTCTAGTTCAATACAATAAATTTTCTTTTATCTGCTCAGCGATTCGGAGCTGTTTATTTGATCAAAACTCGACTAGCTATATACTGCAAAATCTAGATGTCATCAAAGATACATGTTGAATTCTCTAAATTCTATCTTTCGAGACCAAACCTACAATACTATATGATGTAAAATTACCTTTGTCTAACAAAAAATGGATTACTCTTCATGCTCCTGCCTTGACAGGATTTTCAAATGGAAAATGATATTCCGTCATTCGGGTCGCTCTTGCTCGCCCGTTGCGTTTTAGCCGCTCCCACACACCCTCTACCTTTATCTTCTTTCCCCTACCAACGACTCGCCCGCACGATCCCAACCATAGGCCACCGCGCCCTCACCTCCTCCTTCTCCAGCCACCTCGCCCGCTTCGATCTTCGTCGTGCCTCGCCCTGCTGCGTTGGCTCTGAGCTCCATCGCACCCGAGCTTCGCCGACCTGAGGCCATCGCGTCCCGGCCTCCTCTTCATGCAGCCACCGTGCCCCCCTACAAGCTCCGTCGACCTCGGGCCACTGCACCCGCTTCGATCTCCATCATTGAATCGACCACCGTCATGCTAGGTCCTGTCGAGGAAGACCTCGCTGGAATCTCCGCCATGATCCGCCCATGGGACCTCCCCCTGTAGTTGTAGCACCTTGCTACCGACCTAGGGTTGCTGCCGACCTAGTGCTGCTGCAAGGGGATGTTGGAGATGCTACCGATGGCGGGACGTCTTTGCTACAACGGGTGTACGATGTTTCTACCAAAGGCGGGAGGCTTTGCTGTCCACGACATTTCTACCAACAACCGCTGGAATTTGCTACCATGGGTCTACGTTGTTGCTACAGACGGCTTTGCTACCTTGGGTCTATGATGTTGCTACCAATGGCAAGTGCTTTTTCTTGTAGGGGTTCGTAGCATGGAAAACAAAAAATTTCTACCGCATGCACACAAACAAGCCAAGATCTGTCTATTAGATTGTAGAAACGAGTCGATAGAGGAACTCACCCTCGAAGATTCCAAAGCGGTTAACGAGAGCAGATTCTCGTGGGTGATGTAGTCGTACACTTCCCATCTCAAGATCGCGTAGACGATCCTTCCGGCGCTGCGTTCAAGCAGCGCTTCCGCAGTCGGTCACACGTTCGGTACTCGACGAAGACCTTCCTCTCCCTTGTTCCAGCAGGCAGCGGAGGTTGTAGCACTCTCCTCGCGATTCCGGCAGCACGACGGCGTGGTACCGGAAGTAGAGGGGAGATCTCGCAGGGCTTCGCCATAAACCGGAGCGAGTATGGTGGACTATGAGAGAGCCTTGGTGATCTAGGGTTTAGACATACCAATTAGAAGGGGCTAGGCCGGCGGCTAGGGCAATTAGAAGCCCCAACTCGGCGGCTTGGGAGAAATCCCTAGGCTGTGGCTAGGGTTTAGGTTTAGAGGGAGGCAACTTGTGTGTCTAGGAGGGGAGCCCTGCCCCTCCTTATATAGGTGGAGGGAGGCGCCGGCCAAGGGGAGGGAGTCCCTCCCCAACTCGGATCCCTAGTGGGCCGGCGGTGGAGGAGGAACTCCTCCCCAACTCGATTTCCCACTTCTTCTCCACTTTCCAAAATAGCCGTTTGACTTTTCAAATTGGCGTTTGACTTTTCAAACTACGATTTGATTAAACCCTTTATTTTGTACAGCGATGACACCTAGTACATGATGCAATCATTCCAACTTGCAATGACACATTCATGTACCCTTCCCCTCCGGAGTGCCGGACATTCCGGAACCTTCTAGAACATTCTCGATGAAAACACCGGAATCATTCCCCAACTCCGAAACAGGACTTTCCTTATATGAATCTTATTCTCCGGACCATTCCGGATCTCCTCGTGATATCCCGGATCCCATCCGAGACTCCGAACAACATTCGGTCTCTTACTCATCATTCCATAACTACTCAACAACATCGAATCCTTAAGTGTGTCTCCCTACGGTTCGTGAATTATGCGGACATGATCGAGACACTTCTCCGAACAATAACCAATAGAGGAATCTGGAAATTCATATGGCTCCCACATATTTCTACGATTACTTTGCGATCGAATGAACCACTTACATACGATACCAATTTCCCTTTGTCTCACGATATTTTACTTATCCGAGGTTTTGATCGTCGGTATCTCTGCATACCTAGTTCAACCTCGTTACCGATAAGTACTCTTTTCTCATTCCCGTGATATGTGATCCCTTGTGAGCCAGTCACATGCTTGCAAGCTAATTGGATGACATTTCACCGAGAGGGCCCAGAGTATATCTATCCGTCATATGGATGGACAAATCCCACTCTTGATCCATGTGTCTCAACCAATACTTTCGGAACACTCAATGCCACCTTTATAGCCACCCATTTACGGTGTGGTGTTTGATGTCATCAAAGCATCCATCCGGTAAAGGTGATATGCATGATCTCATGGTCGGAGGAATTAGGTTACTATGTATCAGAAAGCATATAGCAGTTGAACTATTAAAATGACTTGATCTTTATGCTATGCTTATCTATAGGAGTATGTCCATCACATCATTCTCCTAATGATATGACCCTGTTGTTAATAACATCTCTATGTTCATGATCAGGAAACCATGATCATATATTAACCAACAAGCTAGTTTAACAAGAGGCTTTACTAGGGACTCTTTTATGTTTACAAATCACACAAGCATTAATGTTTCCTGTTAATACAATTATAGCATGGTATGTAAACATTTATCATAAGTATGAAGATATGATAATAACCACTTTATTATTGCCTCTTGGGCATATCTCCAACAGTCTCCCACTTGCACTAGAGTCAATAATCTAGTTTCAAACATTTGTGTATTCAACACCTATGGCTTTCCGGTGTTGTATGTACACGATTGCTAGTGGTCAACTGATCTCCGGATCTGACACTTCTAGGTCCGTGTGTAATTGCATGTCTTTGCGTCTCTACGCATCACTCATTCTCTAATGAGATGGCTTCGTACAAATTTGGTCCTTTGGTGTGACCTTTAGTTCTTTGGGGTTAAAACATGTTGATAATATTGTCGTACAATATATCTTCATAGTATTATCCCGCTGTGAACTACACCTAGTTTGATAACAAACTACTTGACACAAATGCCCTCTTTAGCTGCTATTATAGCAGTCATATACTTAGCCTTTTGTTGTAGTATCTGTCACAATGTCTTAACTTTGGAACTCATCCAAGTCCATTATGGAACTTACTTTCCATCATATTGTGCCACCTTTAGTTTAGATTGAGATAAACTTAATTTGTACTTTGTGACAAAACTAGTATCAATGTAATTCATTTACAATGAACTAACCATCTATTTGTCACTTCTACAAATAATATACTCTTAGTTCTTCCAAAAGATCATAAGAATATCCTTACTATTGTCCAATGATCAACTTATGAATCATTCTGGTATATGCTCATAACATTTAGAGTATAGGACATATCTGGATTTGTACATATCACAGTATGATTGATATAAATACTCTTTGTGATTTCATACATCAAGTATCAATCTATACTTGAATCTTTGTTTCACTTACCCTGTGTCAATACACTTGAATATATCATCAATATTGAACTCATTCAATCCTTTTTCTGTGACAAGAACCTTTCTTATAGTTTCTATATTGAACTCATTTAATACATCATCTATGTACTTTCGTCACAACCATATTAGCGTCTATTGATGCCAAATATTTGGGTTTTGCCTAAGCCTTTCATCGAGATGAAATTCTTATCTTGTGTTAATAAAAGATACATCATTTCCAATCAACAATATGTCTTCCACATAATGTATTAGAAACATGTCTTAGCGCTCCCACTTAATTTCTTGCAAATGCAAGCATCTTCATTATCTCCGACGAATTTAAACTCCTTTAACAGTTTCATCATAGTGAAGATTCCAACTCCGTAATGCTTACTTCAGCCATTGAAGTTTCCATATGCATTTAGCATCCTTTGAATTAACAAAACCCTTTGGACCGTGTCATGCACACGTCCTAGGTAACCCTTCTATTAGAAGAATTTGTTTTGTTTATCCAACTACCACATAACAAAATTATATGTAGTGGTTGCTATATTAATCCGTCTAAACTAAATATCGCTATGAAAGATCAGATCTTGTCACGGTCAACCTTTGAACATTGTTGTGAACTCTTTCCCAATCATGTCGACCATTTCATAGATGCGAAACATTCATGTCTATTTTTTTATAGATCCAAACACAACTGTAAGGTCTTACACCTTTCTAGAGGGTCCTTCAAGTTCAAAACTTGATTTCTCGTGTATGGAACTATCACGGATTTTATGGCTTCAAGCCATTTGATGGAGTCAGGGCCCATCATCGCTTCTTTGCATGTAGTCGGTTCATTATTCTCAAATAATGATTCAACCCTCAAATCTTGGTATTTGATTGTTTACCCGACCTACTTGTTTCAATAGGAACTTAGATCTCCGTGACCACAACCTTTGAGGCACGTGAGCCATGAGCATTGTTGCTGCCTCTGGAACACTTTTCAGTGCTGCGCAACTCTGCACATATAGCTAAGGTTCTTTTAACCTTATCAAAGTTCTATTGTCCTCCCACTTATCTTTTCACGAAAAATTCCTTCTCCAAGAAACTTGACGTTCTAAGTGACAAACACTTTTGTCTCCGATGTTATGGAGGATTACTTAACAGTTATTCGAAATAACATACAAAGACAGGTTCATCCGACTTTGGTTGCAAACATCTTTCTTATGCATAGCATACCAATGTTTAAGAAAGAACTACTTGGGTTTTATCCCAAACCATAACTTTATATGGTGCCATTTCAACGGATTATGATGAAGCTCTTTTCAGTGGAAAAACGGTAGTTTCTCAAGCTTTTAATCTTTAAAATATAATGGCAGTTTTATGATTTACACCTTCGATCTTATGTCAAACAAGGTTTAATTACATATCTCGAACGCTCCATACTCTTATGGTGTTTCGGGAAATGCAAATCCACGGAACGATTCCTTAAATCTTAGGTATTATGCTAAACTTGTAACTCAAATATCTTCCTTTATGATCTTATCATAAACTATTTATATTCTTGTTACAATAATTTTGCACTTCATCTTGAAAGTTTTTGAACTTTTCAAATGTTTCATACTTCATCCTTATTAAGTAAATATTCATATATTCACTTAAATTTTCGGAGAAAGCATATGAAGTTGAAATTCATCGCTCTTTACTACACATAATGGACTTCGTACAACAATATGTACAAGTTCCAATAAGATAGTCATTCGTTCCCTTTTGGCCTATGAACGAAGTTTTAATTATCTCTTAGGAAAGTTTCACAAGCGTCATGTGATCAAAAAAACAAAAGACTCCAAAATTCCATCCACATGGAGTTTCTTCATGTTTTCTTTCCAATATAATTTAAACGGCGATGTCACTTCCTAAGTGATCTTTCAATCAATTTGTCTTTCGACATTTTTAGCACTAGTTTTATGGATGTGATTTCTCCAACGAGATTTGTGAGTCATCCATCTTTTTAGCACTACTTTGAATAGACACGCGGGTCTTAACAGAATTTAAAGACAACCATATTGTAACACCCTCAGAATCGGACCTATGCAAGTTTGAGCAAAATTCGCCAAACCCGCATAGAAACGATTCAAAGGTGTCCACCAGGCACTTTCGTGCGGGTGGAAAACGAAGTAATAACATTACACAACAGTCCTCGATGGGACCCACAGAACAGATATATATATAACAGCGACTCAAGAGTCCAGAATACAGAGATAATATACAAAGATCCAATTCACCTTGAAAACGATAGAGCGTCCAGCTACGGACAAGATGCAAATGGGGCTAAGAGCCCTGAAGAATAACCAATGGCGTCCATAACCCTGCCCAGGCCAAGCCGGAAGGGTAACCCTGCTAACGACGTCGATCTCAAAACCTGCTTAAACAAAAGGGGTGCCGACAAAGGGCAAAGGAAAAAGAGGAGCGTCAGTACTGAGGCCAGTACACGGCGAGGCTAGAATTCGGCGGTCCTCGCCTACAAAGGTATGGTGGACTGAGGCGGCAGCGGCAGCATGCACTAAACAACCTATAGAGACTCGATCCAACTGGCGGCAATCAGAGAGGGGTAAGAAGGACCTATTCGGAACCAACCTGATACTAACATCAAACAAACCCATCCTGGCTTTCCCCCTCGAGACCAAACGAGGAAGTCAACCGAGGAACTCACACAGTTGGCAGTTTTATTTATTCGGTTATCGTTGCAGCAGTTACTAGTCAGGTTAAAGATAGTCGTCCTGATAAAATAAGCAGTGGGCACTTTTAGTTAACCATTCCGTTGTAGTTGCAACAATTACTAATCAGATACAGATAACATGAGATAACCCAAAACCCAGCAGTTGTTGGTACTTTTATTTAGCCATTCCGTTGTAGTTGCGATACTTACTAGTCAGGTACAATGGTCGCAAGCGACACCCAAACAAGCAATTGTTGGCAGTATTATTTAGCCATTCCATTATAGTGAAGCTGATTACTAGTCATTATAGAGTCAAATTTATAGCAATAAACTTTAGTTATGCTTGTCTATGGTCGAGATACTGTGCTCCAAGTCGTCCATAACCGCGGACACGGCTTTCAGAAAGTTTTAACCCGGCCGGGGTGCACAAATAGCAACACACACACGATCAACCTCGGAAAAACCAAATCAAAACCCAACGAGGTCTTCACGACAGAGCAATCACAAGATTCAGAAATATTTCAGGGGGCCACCCCATTAAGCTACCCGCAACGAAGTAAGCTAGCTCCGAGACGGACTCAAGGTCTGGGTAGACGGCTGTGAGCGACTGGGAACCCCAAACGGGGCTTGTCGACACCGCGAAAACGTGTCCCGATCCTAAACAGTACAGTGTGCTATCTGTCGCACAATCGTAAATAAAGCAGTAAAACATGGCATAGGTACAGGATCGTAAATAAAACCTCAAACTAGTTTGTGGCCCCAAGAAATAAGACGGAATCAAGCTCTGGCTAAGGGGGGCCCATACTCCCCATATGTGGATAGCGCGATAAATCAAGGAACAGGTATCAAGTACTCGGGGTCCTACGGGACACAAGTGGACGTTCGGAAACCAAATGTTATCTATCACCCACCGATGCCTCTGCTTACTTCAATTTTAGTTGTTAAACAGGAATTAAAGTGAACAATAAGTATAACTATGATCATCTCCATCATCAACATGCGGCAATACATCAACAACTGTGGCATTTGACGACACGCAACAGCACTTGAGCAAGCGACTACGACGCGCAAGTCCAACTATCTACCAAACAACCGGTAATAGGATGTGTCCAAGGCAATATGAGGCTGCAGGGAATATCTAGGGAATGAAACTAGAGCATCGCAACACAGATAGCAATAGATCAACAGGAGGGAAGTAAATACTATAAAAGTAAGATAGGTAGAAAGGGGGAGATGCTCGCCTGAAAACATTGTCGAAGGGTTCAACCGAAGATCGGGGCGAAGCTCACATCAACTCAACGGCCTTATCCGCGAAGAAGCAAAACACTAGAATAAACACCGGATGCAATATTTAATACAACGGCAGAAGATCAGCATGATGCATGTATGATGGATGACATGGCAAAGGTGTGATGCGGTTAGGTCAATATTAAGCGGAACCGGGGTCCCGGCAATTAATTAATAGGTTCATGTTGTTTAGATCCCCCGCAATTAACTGTTGTTTTAACATGGTAAAAGATAGCACCGGTTCGCTACACAAATTTAGATGAGGCCAATATGAGACTAGATTTGCCCGCATATGGGCCCCATATTTAATTAGAGGTGAATCGGCATAAGGCCCCCAAACCACATGATATGCATGCGAGATGAACAATTAAATATGCGACAAGTTGTTATTATATTATAAAATAGGGTTCTCGGAAGGGGTTCACACATTAGGGTTCTCGACGATCTTGGGGTTCCGGGGTTCGGGGTCGGTCTCAGGGTCCAGGGTTCGACGGATCGGTCTCGACGGGATCGTTCTCGGATTACTGGGGTAGATCTTGTCGCATCCTGTGGTCTTCGGGTCATGTTGTCGGTCTTGTCGTCTCTCGCGGGGACCTTGGCGTTCCGGAAGGCGTTCTCGGGGTCGATGGCGAACTAGAGTGGGTTGGGTGCCGGGGTCTTCGAATCCGTGAAGTAGATCTTGTCGTCAGGGCGTCGAAGCTTCCGGAAGGAGAACTTGGCGATCTCGAGGGTCTTGATGTCCGACGGATTCGTGCGCGCCGGGATCGGCTTCAGGGTTTGTTCTTCCGATCCTTGAAGAAGGTCATGGTGGTTCCAGGGAGGAAGCCTTGGTGTTCCGCGAAGGTTAGCTTCGGACTGCGACTTTGTGTTCGTTGGCGAACTCGGATGGTCACCCGGGGTTCATCGAATCTGCTCGGCCGATGTCGATCTTGGCAGGGTACCATGTGGCCGATCTTGTTACGGTTGTCCGCGATGGAGGTCTTGTCGATGAGAGGGCCTTGGCATCTTAATCTCGTGCGGGATATGGTCCTTGTTCCGGCCTTGGTCAACAAGCGTTTCCGCCACGTCGCCATGTCTTCTCGCTGATGCGGCCCGTTACTTGCACGGAGGCAGAGGAACTAGCTGCGGTGGGCTTGTACGCGGGGGGGTTCTCCGCACAGCGGCTCGCGGCACACGACGGTGAGGTCTGAGTGACGGCGACGTGGAAGCGAGGCCGGCGGGGCTCGTACGCGGGGACGGCGGCACGAAGGCGAGGGAGACGGCGAGGCAGAGCTCGCTGCCGGCTCGCTGCAGGGAGGGGGCAGCGGACGACGAGGAGCTTGGCTGGCGCGGGGTGGGGCGGTCGCCGGCGACGGAGCGCGGCCGCGCGGAGCGGCGAGGGAGGCGGCCGGAGCGAGGAACTGGCGACGCGGCCAGCTGGGCGGAGGCTGCTGGCGGAGAGCGGGGGGCCTGGGGCGAGCAGAGAGGTGGGGAGGCCGACGGCGGGCGGTGCGGCGAGGTTGGGGCGCCGGCAGAGCGGGCGCGGAGAGCGGGTCCGGGGTGGCGGCGGGCACGTGCTGGCGGCGGACGGTGGGAGCGGCCGGGGCCGGGGAGAGAGGGGGGAGAGCGAGGCGGAGCCGGCGGGGCCAGGCGGCGACGGTGGAGGAGGCTGCTGCGCGCGCGGGGAGAGGAGATGGGGCGAGAGGTGGAAGAGGAACAGGGCGCGTGGGGGAGGCGGTCGTGGTGGCCAGGGGGACAGGCGGGTCCCGCGTGGGGCCGGGGGTGGGCTGTGAGGGAGAGAGTGGTGGAGTGGAGGCTGATGTGGCGGTTGGTGGTTGGGTGGGGGGAAGAGAAAAGGTGAGGTGGCATGTTCTGATTGGCCAGAGTGATGTGGAGGCAAGGGTGGGTAGGAAGTTGGGTAGTTTTAGGATTTACGAGTGGGCCGTTTGTATTTTTTTTCTGGGGTGGTCGTTCGGGTCAATCGGCCCGTTCGACTGCCCCACTAAAATAATATAACTAAATTATTTATGTCAACCAGCGCTTTTGCAATCCGACGGCGGACAAAACAAAATAATCCGGGGACCCGGTTTTGACGTTTGAATAAAAGACGGGGCGTTTTTAGAAAACAAAACGGGCTTTGCGAACATAGTTTTATGCAACAATGCATGACGATGACGATGCAATGCACAAATTCAACGCGATTTTCTAGTAGTGGTTTTTGCGGGATGCCACAATTCGACACCACTAACAATGGATCTCGCCCTCGAGATCCGCCTCATGGTACCGGAAGGAAGGTCGGCGATCTGCGTCTTCTCGCATCGTGTAGATCCTCGCGACACCACTAACGGGGGTTCCTTCTTCATCTGGAAGTCGGCGACACCACCAACAAAGGTTCGTTGCTCCTGATCGTCGAGAGAAAACTCCGGAGAAACAAAAAGGCCGAAGGTAGAGGTATCAACAAATAAATCCACCTCTAGCTTCCATGGACGGAGTAAAACTGCTGGATCCACTGATTCGACGTACAAGAGCGAATGATAAGAGCAGTGGTAGGGTAGCTACTCCATCCCGCACTCAAACCATTACTCTGCACACGAATAGGCGGATTAAGCAACCAACTCTCGGAATCAGACTGAAGATCTCGACAAACGAGGTTCGGAACAAAGGAGTGATGCGGACTCTGCATCGGATCTGGCGTAGATGATGCCGTTGCGTCGGAAACACCAGAAGAGACAACAGAAATCGTGTGAAAGACACAGTGATTAGGTTCCGCGATGGTTCCATTGGCATGAACAACACATGCTCAAGGTCAACTCCAACTTCACCAAAGCTCGTCCTTCTCATATGTTTTTCAACGACACTGATATCCAGCAAGGAACACATATGGATAAGGAGCTCAAGAACAAAAGATTGGAGGAAGGGTACAACAGACAAGTTGTAGATTGATGATCGTAGCACCTCCGTTACAAAAGGAAGAAAGCGAAACCCTGAAGGTACGACGGAAACCCAACCGCGAGAAATCCTGGACTCGAAGAGAGGGAAGAGAGCGGATTCAAAACACGTCGGGATAATAGGAGAAGAGCAGAGGGGTAAGGAGTAAAATCAGACCTAATCAGAACTATCCAACCGATTTTGCAAAAATAGTTTTGACACTCTACTTCGGCCGTTAGCTAGGTTATCCTACAGGCTGGACTCGTGGGGTATCGTAACTGCTGAGCTCTGATACCACTCTGTAACACCCTCAGAATCGGACCTATGCAAGTTTGAGCAAAATTCGCCAAACCCGCATAGAAACGATTCAAAGGTGTCCACCAGGCACTTTCGTGCGGGTGGAAAACGAAGTAATAACATTACACAACAGTCCTCGATGGGACCCACAGAACAGATATATATAACAGCGACTCAAGAGTCCAGAATACAGAGATAATATACAAAGATCCAATTCACCTTGAAAACGATAGAGCGTCCAGCTACGGACAAGATGCAAATGGGGCTAAGAGCCCTGAAGAATAACCAATGGCGTCCATAACCCTGCCCAGGCCAAGCCGGAAGGGTAACCCTGCTAACGACGTCGATCTCAAAACCTGCTTAAACAAAAGGGGTGCCGACAAAGGGCAAAGGAAAAAGAGGAGCGTCAGTACTGAGGCCAGTACACGGCGAGGCTAGAATTCGGCGGTCCTCGCCTACAAAGGTATGGTGGACTGAGGCGGCAGCGGCAGCATGCACTAAACAACCTATAGAGACTCGATCCAACTGGCGGCAATCAGAGAGGGGTAAGAAGGACCTATTCGGAACCAACCTGATACTAACATCAAACAAACCCATCCTGGCTTTCCCCCTCGAGACCAAACGAGGAAGTCAACCGAGGAACTCACACAGTTGGCAGTTTTATTTATTCGGTTATCGTTGCAGCAGTTACTAGTCAGGTTAAAGATAGTCGTCCTGATAAAATAAGCAGTGGGCACTTTTAGTTAACCATTCCGTTGTAGTTGCAACAATTACTAATCAGATACAGATAACATGAGATAACCCAAAACCCAGCAGTTGTTGGTACTTTTATTTAGCCATTCCGTTGTAGTTGCGATACTTACTAGTCAGGTACAATGGTCGCAAGCGACACCCAAACAAGCAATTGTTGGCAGTATTATTTAGCCATTCCATTATAGTGAAGCTGATTACTAGTCATTATAGAGTCAAATTTATAGCAATAAACTTTAGTTATGCTTGTCTATGGTCGAGATACTGTGCTCCAAGTCGTCCATAACCGCGGACACGGCTTTCAGAAAGTTTTAACCCGGCCGGGGTGCACAAATAGCAACACACACACGATCAACCTCGGAAAAACCAAATCAAAACCCAACGAGGTCTTCACGACAGAGCAATCACAAGATTCAGAAATATTTCAGGGGGCCACCCCATTAAGCTACCCGCAACGAAGTAAGCTAGCTCCGAGACGGACTCAAGGTCTGGGTAGAAGGCTGTGAGCGACTGGGAACCCCAAACGGGGCTTGTCGACACCGCGAAAACGTGTCCCGATCCTAAACAGTACAGTGTGCTATCTGTCGCACAATCGTAAATAAAGCAGTAAAACATGGCATAGGTACAGGATCGTAAATAAAACCTCAAACTAGTTTGTGGCCCCAAGAAATAAGACGGAATCAAGCTCTGGCTAAGGGGGGCCCATACTCCCCATATGTGGATAGCGCGATAAATCAAGGAACAGGTATCAAGTACTCGGGGTCCTACGGGACACAAGTGGGCGTTCGGAAACCAAATGTTATCTATCACCCACCGATGCCTCTGCTTACTTCAATTTTAGTTGTTAAACAGGAATTAAAGTGAACAATAAGTATAACTATGATCATCTCCATCATCAACATGCGGCAATACATCAACAACTGTGGCATTTGACGACACGCAACAGCACTTGAGCAAGCGACTACGACGCGCAAGTCCAACTATCTACCAAACAACCGGTAATAGGATGTGTCCAAGGCAATATGAGGCTGCAGGGAATATCCAGGGAACGAAACTAGAGCATCGCAACACAGATAGCAATAGATCAACAGGAGGGAAGTAAATACTATAAAAGTAAGATAGGTAGAAAGGGGGAGATGCTCGCCTGAAAACATTGTCGAAGGGTTCAACCGAAGATCGGGGCGAAGCTCACATCAACTCAACGGCCTTATCCGCGAAGAAGCAAAACACTAGAATAAACACCGGATGCAATATTTAATACAACGGCAGAAGATCGGCATGATGCATGTATGATGGATGACATGGCAAAGGTGCGATGCGGTTAGGTCAATATTAAGCGGAACCGGGGTCCCGGCAATTAATTAATAGGTTCATGTTGTTTAGATCCCCCGCAATTAACTGTTGTTTTAACATGGTAAAAGATAGCACCGGTTCGCTACACAAATTTAGATGAGGCCAATATGAGACTAGATTTGCCCGCATATGGGCCCCATATTTAATTAGAGGTGAATCGGCATAAGGCCCCCAAACCACATGATATGCATGCGAGATGAACAATTAAATATGCGACAAGTTGTTATTATATTATAAAATAGGGTTCTCGGAAGGGGTTCACACATTAGGGTTCTCGACGATCTTGGGGTTCCGGGGTTCGGGGTCGGTCTCAGGGTCCAGGGTTCGACGGATCGGTCTCGACGGGATCGTTCTCGGATTACTGGGGTAGATCTTGTCGCATCCTGTGGTCTTCGGGTCATGTTGTCGGTCTTGTCGTCTCTCGCGGGGACATTGGCGTTCTCGGGGTCGATGGCGAACTAGAGTGGGTTGGGTGCCGGGGTCTTCGAATCCGTGAAGTAGATCTTGTCGTCAGGGCGTCGAAGCTTCCGGAAGGAGAACTTGGCGATCCCGAGGGTCTTGATGTCCGACGGATTCGTGCGCGCCGGGATCGGCTTCAGGGTTTGTTCTTCCGATCCTTGAAGAAGGTCATGGTGGTTCCAGGGAGGAAGCCTTGGTGTTCCGCGAAGGTTAGCTTCGGACTGCGACTTTGTGTTCGTTGGCGAACTCGGATGGTCACCCGGGGTTCATCGAATCTGCTCGGTCGATGTCGATCTTGGCAGGGTACCATGTGGCTGATCTTGTTACGATTGTCCGCGATGGAGGTCTTGTCGATGAGAGGGCTTTGGCATCTTAATCTCGTGCGGGATATGGTCCTTGTTCCGGCCTTGGTCAACAAGCGTTTCCGCCACGTCGCCATGTCTTCTCGCTGATGCGGCCCGTTACTTGCACGGAGGCAGAGGAACTAGCTGCGGTGGGCTTGTACGCGGGGGGGGGTTCTCCGCACAGCGGCTCGCGGCACACGACGGTGAGGTCTGAGCGACGGCGACGTGGAAGCGAGGCCGGCGGGGCTCGTACGCGGGGACGGCGGCACGAAGGCGAGGGAGACGGCGAGGCAGAGCTCGCTGCCGGCTCGCTGCAGGGAGGGGGCAGCGGACGACGAGGAGCTTGGCTGGCGCGGGGTGGGGCGGTCGCCGGCGACGGAGCGCGGCCGCGCGGAGCGGCGAGGGAGGCGGCCGGAGCGAGGAACTGGCGGCGCGGCCAGCTGGGCGGAGGCTGCTGGCGGAGAGCGGGGGGCCTGGGGCGAGCAGAGAGGTGGGGAGGCCGACGGCGGGCGGTGCGGCGAGGTTGAGGCGCCGGCGGAGCGGGCGCGGAGAGCGGGTCCGGGGTGGCGGCGGGCACGTGCTGGCGGCGGACGGTGGGAGCGGCCTGGACCGGGGAGAGAGGGGGGAGAGCGAGGCGGAGCCGGCGGGGCCAGGCGGCGACGGTGGAGGAGGCTGCTGCGCGCGCGGGGAGAGGAGATGGGGCGAGAGGTGGAAGAGGAACAGGGCGCGTGGGGGAGGCGGTCGTGGTGGCCAGGGGGACAGGCGGGTCCCGCGTGGGGCCGGGGGTGGGCTGTGAGGGAGAGAGTGGTGGAGTGGAGGCTGATGTGGCGGTTGGTGGTTGGGTGGGGGGAAGAGAAAAGGTGAGGTGGCATGTTCTGATTGGCCAGAGTGATGTGGAGGCAAGGGTGGGTAGGAAGTTGGGTAGTTTTAGGATTTACGAGTGGGCCGTTTGTATTTTTTTTCTGGGGTGGTCGTTCGGGTCAATCGGCCCGTTCGACTGCCCCACTAAAATAATATAACTAAATTATTTATTTCAACCAGCGCTTTTGCAATCCAACGGAGGACAAAACAAAATAATCCGGGGACCCGGTTTTGACGTTTGAATAAAATACGGGGCGTTTTTAGAAAACAAAACGGGCTTTGCGAACATAGTTTTATGCAACAATGCATGACGATGACGATGCAATGCACAAATTCAACGCGATTTTCTAGTAGTGGTTTTTGCGGGATGCCACACATATGGCTCCTGCCGGTTGCCAACTTACAATAAGGAACATTGCATACATCAAATATAATCACAATCATGGCCATATCACATCACAGCACACCCCTGCAAAACAAAGTTAGACGCCTCTAATTTTCTTTGCATATTTTACGTGGTTTGGGGCTTTCAATAAGTGTCGCTCTAACTTACGAACAAGAACCACAACATTGATACTAGTATTGTCAATCACCCGTTGTAAATTGAATCTTAACTATGTTGGGAGAAACAGGCACCCGCAAAGCCACTTATGCAATACAAGTTGCATGTCAAGCGTGGAGCAAGTCTCATGAACGATGTCATGTAAGGTTAGCCCGGGCCGCTTCATCCCACCATCCCGCAAGATGCAAAATACACAAGAAGCAATCGACAACAAAAGCATCAACGCCCACAATGACCATTGTGTTCTACTCGTGCAACAGATCTACATATAGACACGGCTCTGATACCACTGTAGGGGCTCGTAGCATGGAAAACAAAAAAATTCTACCGCATGCACACAAACAAGCCAAGATCTATCTACTAGATTGTAGCAACGAGTCGATAGAGGAACTCACCCTTGAAGATTCCAAAGCGGTTAACGAGAGCAGATTCTCGTGGGTGATGTAGTCGTACACTTCCGATCTCAAGATCGCGTAGACGATCCTTCCGGCGCTGCGTTCCGGCAGCGCTTCCGCAGTCGGTCACACATTCGGTACTCGACGAAGACCTTCCTCTCCCTTGTTCCAGCAGGCAGCGGAGGTTGTAGCACTCTCCTCGCGATTCCGGCAGCACGACGGCGTGGTACCGGAAGTAGAGGGGAGATCTCGCAGGGCTTCGCCTTAAGCCGGAGCGAGTATGGTGGACTATAAGAGAGCCTTGGTGATCTAGGATTTAGACATACCAATTAGAAGGGGCTAGGCCGGCGGCTAGGGCAATTAGAAGCCCCAACTCGGCGGCTTGGGAGAAATCCCTAGGCTGTGGCTAGGGTTTAGGTTTAGAGGGAGGCAACTTGTGTGTCTAGGAGGGGAGCCCTGCCCCTCCTTATATAGGTGGAGGGAGGCGCCGGCCAAGGGGAGGGAGTCCCTCCCCAACTCGGATCCCTAGTGGGCCGGCGGTGGAGGAGGAACTCCTCCCCAACTCGGTTTCCCACTTCTTCTCCACTTTCCAAAATAGTCGTTTGACTTTACAAATTGGCGTTTGACTTTTCAAACTAGGATTTGATTAAACCCTTTATTTTGTACAGCGATGACACCTAGTACATGATGCAATCATTCCAACTTGCAATGACACATTCATGTACCCTTCCCCTCCGGAGTGCCGGACATTCTGGAACCTTCTAGAACATTCCCGATGAAAACACCGGAATCATTCCCCAACTCCGAAACAGGACTTTCCTTATATGAATTTTATTCTCCGGACCATTCCGGATCTCCTCGTGATATCCCGGATCCCATCCGAGACTCCGAACAACATTAGGTCTCTTACTCATCATTCCGTAACTACTCAACAACATCGAATCCTTAAGTGTGTCTCCCTACGGTTCGTGAATTATGCGGACATGATCGAGACACTTCTCCGAACAATAACCAATAGAGGAATCTGGAAATTCATATGGCTCCCACATATTTCTATGATTACTTTGCGATCGAATGAACCACTTACATACGATACCAATTTCCCTTTGTCTCACGATATTTTACTTATCCGAGGTTTTGATCGTCGGTATCTCTGCATACCTAGTTCAACCTCGTTACCGATAAGTACTCTTTTCTTGTTCCCGTGATATGTGATCCCTTGTGAGCCAGTCACATGCTTGCAAGCTAATTGGATGACATTTCACCGAGAGGGCCCAGAGTATATCTATCCGTCATATGGATGGACAAATCCCACTCTTGATCCATGTGTCTCAATCAATACTTTCCGAACACTCAATGCCACCTTTATAGCCACCCAGTTACGGTGTGGTGTTTGATGTCATCAAAGCATCCATCCGGTAAAGGTGATATGCATGATCTCATGGTTGGAGGAATTAGGTTACTATGTATCAGAAAGCATATAGCAGTTGAACTATTAAAATGACTTGATCTTTATGCTACGCTTATCTATAGGAGTATGTCCATCACATCATTCTCCTAATGATATGAACCTGTTATTAATAACATCTCTATGTTCATGATCAGGAAACCATGATCATATATTAACCAACAAGCTAGTTTAACAAGAGGCTTTACTAGGGACTCTTTTATGTTTACAAATCACACAAGCATTAATCTTTCCTGTTAATACAATTATTGCATGGTATGTAAACATTTATCATAAGTATGAAGATATGATAATAACCACTTTATTATTGCCTCTTGGGCATATCTCCAACATTTCTACCATGGATCAAGGATGTATGGTGTTGCACTGTTGCTACCTTGGGATTGATTTTTATACATACTTAGTTTATTTTTTGCTATCTCGTTTCGTTTTTGCTACATTCATGTTCAACAAAGGATACAATGTTTCCAGTATAAATTTTTGGCGATAAATTCTAGCAAATGTCTTCATATCTCCGATGAAGTTGGTTTTTGCTACACTAACACAATTTTTTTACTACAATTGTTCTCCAATTTTGCGATATTGGCACAACTTTTTTGCTACGAAGTTTCTGGCGAGTCTCCCGCGGGAGTCCCCGGCGATGTTGCCGGCAAAATATGTTTTGCTGCATTAGCACAATTTTTGCTATGATATCTCCGACAAGGGGCGGTCTTTTTTCTGTTTTAGGGCGAACATTTTAGCAAAAGTGGGATATTGTGTAGCAAAACGGTGCTTAATATAGCAAAAGCGGGATTTGGAGCTTTTGGGGGGCACGGGACCTAGGGGATCGTAAGTTTTGATCCTTAAGGGATGCGTAGTATGATCCTTTTTAAAAGGAAAATATTTTGGTTAACCCAACGGATCGCTTGCCATGCGTCTCGCGCCTCCTCCGCTCTCCATGCGTCATAAGACGGGAATACAACAACGGTATTGGCCTCACCATGTGTAGGGATGTAATTGATACGGATAATTTTTGCTCTGAAATCGCATCCGCATCCGCTTTAAAGATATGGTATGCAATTATAGAAATCCGGCGGATAAGGATGAGGATACAGATACTTGTCAGGCGGATATCCGACAAATATGGTAGCGGATATGGTATTAGTATTATCCAGCGGATGCGGATTATCCGTAGTTTTGTGTGGATAATCCGATCTTCTAAATTCGGATTATCCAATAAATTAGCCCAATAATGTGTCCCAACTACTCAATTAATCCATTAACTTACGAAAATTCTATTCTTAGACCAGTCGCTGGTTTGCAAAACCAGGCAGGAGCTGTGAACGCGTGTTGTCAGACAGCTTAAAATCATATAAAAAATTTAAAATATCTTATATATCAAACCGTTTGTCCGATTTAAGATCTGTTTTCACCGTTGAACAAGTCGCGACGAGATCTTCAAAACTAGATCCATGTTGATATGTTTCGAGGAAAAAAATTTGGAGCAAAAAGTTATCCACCCTAAACACATGAGTTATTCATGTCATAATATATAAGTTATCAACCCACTAACACATAAGTTATCCACCGTATAAACATGTTGGTAGGATGTTCTCGCATATGTATTGAGCAAGTTTATTGAAACATTGTAACCTAGTTATTAGGACACTGAGATTTTATTGTTATTAATGCGTTAGCATCGACGCGATTAAGGCTCGGTAACCTAACACCCTTCGAGGCTTTGTCACCTGTATTTCACGATACCGGTGACGGAAGACAAAGTCGAGCCGTGTAGCATCCCAGTTGTCTAACCCCTGTAATGCTACATGTCATAATAATAAAATGGGTCACTTCCAACATATAATTGTTGCATCATCATCACATCATGCTCATGTCATCATGTCCCCTTGCATTTGAGCATCATATAAAACCTTTTTCTTGTTTGGTTCTTATCTCATGTGCATGATTAATTGTAGTTGCCTCTTGATATTGTATTTGGTTCTTACTAAATTGTTAAATGCCCAAGTTGAGTTGGGGGCATCTCTCTTTCGACTCCACCACCTTATCTTTCACCACCTTATAATTCCACCATCCAATAATATGGGCTTGGCATTTTATCGAGTTATCTCTAGCCCATGTTGTTGGTTGGATCCACCCATAGTCTTTGCTTGGCCTTGCCCACCTTTTGGGAATGCATGTGAATAATGCCTTGTTAATGTCATTGTTTTCACAAGGATTAGTTGGGCATTAATCATCTTGCATGGGCCATGCAAGTGCCACCTTTTCTGGTTTTGGTTTACTTTGGATTTCTAAATGGACCACCCCTTCTTTGCTTGACCTTGTTTTGTGAGTATAAAACCCTAGCTCTTTCCCTCTCTTTTCCCTGTAGCTAGATCCCTACCCCATGCCCCATGCACATACATGTGCTCATGAGCATGCCCCTACCATACCACCCTTGCTTGGTTTTTGCTTGTTCTTTGAATGGGACATGCATGATCCTATCCACATCATCACCTTGACCATCTTTCTCCCCTCTCCCTCTTTTCTTGTTTGATCTTGCTAGGGCTAGTATGAAGCTTGTTTGACCAAGGTTAGTACCACCATCTCCTTCCTCTTTTTCTCTAAACCAAAACCCTAAGTAACACCTACCCTAAAACTAAACCCTATTTTACATCTATCCTAAAACTAAACCCTAAACTACACCTCCCTCTAACAAACCCAAAACCTACCCCCCAAACCATCTACCCTTTTTCTCTAAACAAACCCTAATCTACATCTACCTAAACAAAAACCTAAACTACCTTTTTCCTCTAAACAAAACCTAGCTACCATCTACCCTCTCCCCTCCTCTCTAGTTATCTACCTAGTGCCCTCCTCCCTTCTAGCTACCAGCTCGCCCCTCCCCTCTCCCTACCTGCCCCACACGTGACCAGTACCACCCCAACCCTAGCCTAGCCGAGCATGCCCCTTTTTCCCTCCCCTCTTTTCCTCTCTCTCTACCAGCACCTGCCCAGCGCCCTACCCTACCTGCCTGCCTCACCGAACCCCCCAGGGCCACCTGCCAGCCCCCTCTCACCTCCCCAGCTCGACCACGCCACCCTGGCCACGCCGAGCACGTGAGGGAGGGCAAAAAGGTGGCGAGCCGATCTGCCTCTCCCACACGCAACCACCTGCGCCTCCCCCCTTCTTATCCTCTCCCTACTCCCTCCTAGCCTTCCCCAGATCCACCCCAGCGTCGCCCTGCCTCTCCCCTCTCTGCCCTCCTTCTCCATCATCCCCAACTCCCTCTCGCCGCCCACGCCAGCTACCCCCTGCCCCCGTCGATCTACCCGGTGGAGTGCTGCTGCGAGTGGCCGAGGAGAACCAGGCGAGCCCCGGCGCCACGCCTGCGCACGCCATCGAGGAGGAGACGGACCGCAGCTCGCCAGGACCGCCGCGCCCCGAGGAAACCCTAGCTCATCAGTCCGCGAGCTTCGCCGGTGATCGCCTGCTCCCCGCGTCACGCCGACCACGCCAGCACGCCCGCGGTGAGCCCACGACCCTCCTAGACATCGTCCCGTCCTTGTTCGTTTCCTAGTTGCACGGGTCACGGCGTCGAGCACCCTCGGTGCACGGTGTAGTCGTCGCCGTCGTCTGCTCCAGCGCGCGCCAACACCCTAGCTAGCACGCGAGCGACCCTCTAACACCACCCCGCAGCCACCGCAGCGGCTCCGCGTCCGCGCGCGCCCGCAACGACCCAGGTTCGAGTCCCACCTGCGCGCGCCGCGCGCGTCAGATGCGCGCGCGAGAAGAAGCACAGTGGCCGCGGGCGCCGTTTTGCACAACACCCCCTGCCTGGTTTTTTGCCTGAACCCGCAGTCCCCGTGGCCCCACTGTCAGCGGCGGTGATCCTTTTCTAAAAAGGCTCCCGCAAGAACCAGATCTGAACCCGCAGCCCTCCCCCTCGCTCGCGAGTTCTTTTAGCAGATGACCCCCTGGCCTTTTCTCGCCCTCAACCCGCGGTCCATCCAGGCCCGCTTGTCAGTGTCCCTGGTAGTTTTATAGAAAGGTACCTGAGCTTTTCCAACCTAAACCCGCGGTCCAGATTTGTTCCAGGCACTGCCGTGTGGGCCAGAGAAACCCCCTGGCCCACCTGTCTGCGACTCAGGCTGGGCTGAGCTGTGTAGAAAACGTTCCAGAGCTGTTTTGAATTCAAATTTCGTTAAATAAATTCAAAATTCAAATCTAATTCAGTTTTTAATAACGTTGTCATACTTAATCCAATTTTGGCAAATGATATATGTATGGATATCAGGAAAATGAGAGGATTCTAAATATGCCATCCATTTTGTATTTTGCACAAGTAAAAAATTCCAAGCTTATGTTAATTACATCAAATGCCACTGGATTTTCATTAATTCATAACTTTTGTTTGGTAAATCCAAATTAAGCAAATAAGTAGTCTAAAATGATCAGCTCGACGAGACCTTTCTGTTTATGCTATCCATGACTTCAATTGCAGCATGCATCATGTAAATATATATTGAACAACAACTGTTATGGCAACAAATGTGATTCTAAAAACCTAATTAAATGTTACTTTCTTGTTCTCCACACCTCACCATGCCATGCTACCTTACTTGCCATGTAAATTGTGCATCATTCATCATGGCATGATTGTTTGCTTGACGCATCTTATTCATATGCTTGTGCTCTATATTCATGTTGGCCTTGTTTGTTTGGTTTTTCTCGGATAGACACTGAGCAGGGGTTGTATCAAGAGAACCAGGAGCACTACCCAGATCCGTCCATTGCTTCAACTGAGATACCAGGCAAGCACTACCACATGCTTGCATACATACAGTACCTATTGCCTCTATCTTATTCTTGCATCATTGAGTCGCGATTGCATTAAATTGAATCCCAAGTATGCATAGCCTTTACTTTTAAACCCCACCAAGCTTGTTCCTCCATCCCATGAGCCATTACTATAGGAGTTGTTTGAGCCATGCGAGTCGTAGAACAGCATGTGTAGGGTTTGTGCGAGTCTGTTGAATAATGAGGTACCTAAACAACTTAACTTGAGTAGTTCTGGGATAACTAAAGAAAGTGGCACCGGTGAGCAACATCTGCTATTTGGTTTTTCCTGCTCACTTGTGTCCCGTAAGACCCCGAGTACTTGATTCCTGTTCCTTGTTTTATCGCGCTATCCACATCCGGGAGGTATATGGGACCCCCCTGGGCCAGAGCTTGATTCCGTCTTATTTCTCGGGGCCACAAACTAGTTTGAGGTTTTATTTACTATCCTGTACTTATGCCATGCTACTTTCTGCATTTATTTTGTGCGAGGAGCACACTGTACTGTTTAGGATCGGGACACGATTCCGCGGTGTCGACAAGCCCAGCCACACTTTCGGGTTCCCAGTCGTTCACAGCCGTATTACCCAAACCTTGAGTCCGTCTCGGAGTCAGCTATCTCCGTTGCGGGATCTACTTAAGGGGTGGCCCCTTGAAATATTTCTGAATCCTGTGATTGTTCAGTCGTGAAAGCCTCGTTGGGTTTTGATTTGGTTTTTCCGAGGTTGATCGAGCGTGTGTTGCTAGTGGTGCACCCCGGCCGGGTAAAAACTTTCTGAAAGCCGTGTCCGCGGATATGGACGACTTGGAGCACAGTTTCTCGATCATAGACAAGCATAACTAAAGTACCGCCTTAATTTGACTAAGTAACTTGACTAGTAAATAGTGCAACACTCATGGAATGGTTAATAAAATTGCCAACGGATGGGGGTTGTTCGTCCGCTTCCTTGTTGGTAAGCAGGGAGGAGGATGGATCGGATGAGATTACCATTATAACTGTTGTACTTAAATTCACGGACATCCGTCTATCATTGGTTAGGCGGATGGTTAGCGTTTATCTGTAGAATTGCTAGGGTTTATCTTTTGCTGCAATTGCGTCACCCCAGGTTGTGTCCCCTTTAGAGGCATTAAGACTTGCTGAGTACCCTTAGGGTCTCACACGATAAATTCTTGATTCAGATGAACAGGTACCTTCTCAGGACGGATACTGGGTGGAAGAAGCCGATGATGTGGGCAACGATCGTTCGGTGTAGAGATTCCGGGAACGGGGATCCGTGAGACCTGTAGTTGGGATGTGCTTATTTCTATGGCATCTTATGCCGATTTGCTTCTTATCCGTACTCGGATTCTGTTTGCCGCTTCCGCATGATACTCTGATGTGTGTTGTATGAGGAGTTATCCTAAAATATAGTTCTATCCAGGTCATTTGAATCTTGCCGTATGGCGTTGCTATATTTTCTTTCTTTCTAGATGGGATGGCTGTGATGTACTCTTGTATGGTGGCTTGCGTACATACCCACTTGTGTACGTAGTTGATCCCTTCGCCTGCCGACTACGCCGCCCGTACAGGTCCCGTTGAGAGGGTAGCGGTTGGGACGTCTGAAAGGACTACCAGTGAGTGGCTTTTGGGGCCCCACCGTACTATTTCAACCGCTATCACTCATCCAGGCTTGTATCTAGGAGCGTAGTTCACCGAGGTAGTTACAATTGGTATCAGAGCCATCCCGACCTTCAGGGTTTCAGCCAAACGGTCGTTGTCAGTCTAGCAAATATTTTAGTAGTTATGTATATAGGGAAAAACAAAACGCGAGAGTAGGACTGCTTCATTTTTCTTCTTACCCTCCCACCCACCCTTTTCTGGTAAGGAAGTGCAACGTTTTCAATTCTCTTCTCAAATTTCAAACTAGGATTCACGTGTTCGGGGTTTCCGTAGTACCATAGGTTGTGTGTGTATGTGTGTGTAGTCCCTTGTCTATCTGTTGCATCCAAGTTGTTATCTTATCTGCCTTTGGTTATCAACTGTTGGTACATTCCATACCGACAGGCTTTTGTAAACCGACGCAATCTATCTTCCTCTTTGTATCCGACGCTATCTTGTTTGGGGTGTTCGTTTCCGTAGTTATCAATCTTTAGGTTTCGTCGTAAGAAGAAGGGGTTAGGATATGTGTTCCACTTGTTCATGTGCGGAGTAATGATTTGAGTGCGGGATGGAGTCGCGACCATACCACTACTTGTATCATTCGCTTTTGTATATTGGATCGGTAGAGTCACTAATCTCGATTCGTTAAGTAATTTTGCGCATCTATTGGTATTCTAATGCCGAAATTTGTGAAAAAAAAATTCTTTGATATGTTTGTGTACCACACTCCTTTTCAGTCGTGTGCGATATGCTTAATATCTTTTAGGTGCTATGAACTTTGTTGATATTTTAATATCATCTCAGTAAATTGTATCCTTTAATCTTGGTTAATTCCATCTTGGTACTATTTTGGATTATTATCATCTTCCATTATAGTACTGACTTGAGTTTTACATCAATGACAGGATGGCTCCCCCACGCCGGACTGAAGAGGATATCCCTCCGGAACTGGGCTCAGCGCTGTCAAGCATAGCTAATGCTTTGGCGGCAATGCAAGAGAACCAACTGCGCTTTGAGGAGAGCGTCCGAAGGAATGAGTTCGCTCCACTTCCTCCACCTCCCAAGCGTGGCGACATCAAGAGCTTCCTCAAGTTCAATCCTCGGCAGTTTGATGTGTCTGACCGACCTCTTGATGCGGATGATTGGCTGCGTGAGATCTCAAGGTTGCTCGAGACTGCTGATGTTCCAGAGCAGGAGTGGGTCAAGTGTGCTACTCACCTTCTCAAGGGAGATGCAGCTCTTTGGTGGGAAAACTACTTGAAGGCAAGCTGCACGGGGTTCCAGCCTACTTGGGAGAGGTTCACTGGAGCGTTCAAGGAGCAGTTTCTCTCAGAGATTGTGATGGAAAGGATGAAGGAGGCCTTCGTCAACCTGAAGCAGGGAAGTGATAACGTCAACACATACATCAGGAACTTCATGAATCTGTCCGGCTATGGTGGTGATGAGGTATCTGATGACAAGAAGAAGCAGAAAAGGTTCAGGCAAGGGCTCAATGCGTCGATCAAGTATGCAATCACGCATGCAAGACCGGCAACCTTCCTAGAGCTTCAGCACATGGCACTACAAGAGGAGGCAAGCAGGCAGATGTTCGAGGAGTCCAAGAAACATAACAGGGATGCGTCAAGCTCGGCAGTTATGGCAGCTCCTTCTAAGCGGCGTGTCTGGGTTCCTAACACCCCATCGTCGCTC
The DNA here is from genome assembly GCA_916181665.1 of Avena sativa. Lineage (NCBI taxonomy): Eukaryota > Viridiplantae > Streptophyta > Magnoliopsida > Poales > Poaceae > Avena > Avena sativa. Next base: position 264,554,961 of record OV702279.1, on the reverse strand, counting down.
CCGGCTCCACCAAGATCTGCAACTTACGCGCCAAGGCCATCAAACTTCACCACTGCGGCTCCCAGGGGCTACAACAACCCTTACCCTGGAGCGCCTGGCGGAGTCCCTGGCTACTCTGCTCCACGTCCACACGGTGCTTGCTACACATGTGGAGATCATGGTCATCCCAGCTGGAACTGCCCAATGAAGAACAAAGCTCTCCCTCCACCCCCGCCAAGATCTGCAACAAGCTCTCCCTCGGTTCGTGCACCACCGCCTCGGGCTCTCAACATCAACACTAAGCCCGGGTCTGCGGTTGTTCGAGCTAACTGCGTCAACGCCTCTCAAGCTGAGCTCGCACCTGGAGTTGTCATGGGTATGCTTTCAGTTAACTCAGTTCCTGCACGGGTTCTCTTTGATTCTGGTGCATCGCATTCATTTGTGTCTCACAAGTTTGCATATGAGAATGACTTAGCAACGGAGCCTATCCTTAAGCGGTTAATGGTTCTTTCTCCTGGAGCAAATATGGTAGCATCCAAGATCAGTCATGGCAATAAAGTTGAGATTGGTGGTTCTTCATTCTTGGCTTCTTTGATTGTTCTGGGCAACTCTGACATTGATGTCATTTTGGGCATGGATTGGTTGACAGCAAATGCAGCTGTGATCGATTGTGCTAAACGCTCAGTGTCTCTGAAGATTCCTGAAGGCCACGTAGTCTTTTCTCCAAGTCTGACTCCTGCTGTCCAACTCTATTCCTTGGCTACTCTTAATGATGATGCTATGGAAGCTATTCAGAAAGTACCAGTGGTCTGTGAGTTCCCAGATGTCTTTCCTGAAGAGCTGCCAGGTATGCCTCCTGATCGCGAGGTTGAATTCGTGATTGAGCTGGAACCTGGAACGGCTCCTATCTCCAAGAGGCCATATAAAATGGGTCCTTCTGAGTTGGCTGAACTCAAACGACAACTTGATGAACAAGAGAAATTGGGTTTCATTCAACATAGCACTTCTTCTTGGGGTAGCCCAACAATCTTTGTGAAGAAGCGTGACAGAACCGATAGGCTATGTGTTGATTATCGGGCTCTCAATGCTAAAACCATCAAGAACAAATATCCTCTTCCTCGGATAAATGATCTATTTGATCAGCTAGCAGGAGCTGTGGTGTTCTCTAAGCTGGACTTGAGAAGTGGTTATCACCAAATCAAAATTCGCAAAGAGGATGTGCCCAAAACAGCTTTCACCACTCGCTATGGCCTGTATGAGTACACGGTCATGTCTTTCGGTCTCACCAACGCACCTGCTACCTTCTCGAGGCTGATGAACTCCGTTTTCATGGAGTACCTTGATAAGTTTGTTGTGGTATATCTGGATGACATTCTGGTTTATTCCAAGTCCAAGGAGGAGCATGAAGAGCACCTGCGGTGTGTCCTGAACAAGCTTCGTGAGAACCGCTTGTATGCAAAGTTCTCTAAGTGTGAGTTTTGGTTGCCTGAAGTAACATATCTTGGTCATGTTATCTCTGCCAAGGGCATTGCAGTCAACCCGGAAACCGTGAAGACAATAGTTGAATGGCTTCCTCCTGTGAATGTCAAGGAAGTGCGGAGTTTTCTCGGCTTGGCTAGCTATTGCCGTCGCTTCGTTCAGAACTTCTCGAAGATAGCAAAGCCTCTTACCGACCTCCTCAAGAAAGGCAAGAAGTACCTGTGGACTCCTGCTTGTCAAGAAAGTTTTGAGACACTCAAAGAGAAGCTCACTTCCACACCAGTCTTGGTTCCTCCGGATACATCTAAGCCTTTCCAGATATTCTGCGATGCCTCTTTGCAAGGATTGGGTGCGGTCCTTATGCAAGAGAGACAGGTGGTTGCTTATGCCTCTCGTCAGTTGAAGACGCATGAGGTCAACTATCCCACACATGACCTTGAGCTAGCAGCAGTTGTCTTTGCCTTGAAGCTATGGAGACACTACTTGCTTGGTAACCGTTGTGAGATCTTCTCGGACCACAAGAGTTTGAAGTATATCTTCACTCAACCGGATCTCAATCTTCGGCAAAGGAGATGGATTGAAGCCATCAATGACTTCGATGTGACCATCAACTACACCCCAGGCAAAGCAAACGTCATGGCAGATGCGCTTAGCCGTAAAGCTTATGTCAACAACCTCATGGTAGAAGAGCAGCAGCCTCTCTTGTGCGAGGAATTCCGTCAGCTGAACCTGGAAATTGTGGAACAAGGGCATCTCCTGAACCTTCTGGCTACGCCTCTCTTAGAAGAACAGATTCGTTCTCGGCAGCGTGGTGATCCGCACACCAGAAAGCTCATCTCTAAGCTTAGCACTCCGAAGTATGAATCCTTCCATGTTGATGATCAGGGCACGCTCTTCTTTGATCACCGGATGTTTGTTCCAAACTACCCGGGTCTGAGAGACCAATTGCTCAAGGAGGCACATGAGTCGGTTCTTTCTATCCATCCTGGCAGCACGAAGATGTACAGGGACTTGAAAACACAATACTGGTGGCCTGGGTTGAAAAGGTATTGTGCCAAGTACGTCTCAGAATGTGATGTCTGCCGCAGAGTGAAGGCTGTCCATCAGAAACCATTTGGTCTTTTTACAGCCATTGAAACCTCCGGAATGGAAATGGGAGAAAGTAGAGATGGACTTCATCACTGGCTTTCCAAGGTCGCAGAAGGGCAACAATGCAATCTTTGTTGTCATCGACAGGCTTTCTAAAGTGGCACACTTCTTCCCAGTCAAAGAAACAATTTCTGGAATTCAGTTGGCTGAGCTCTATATCAACAGGATTGTCTCTTTGTATGGGGTTCCACTTGAAATCAGTTCAGACCGTGGGAGCATCTTCACCTCAAAGTTCTGGGAGAGTTTCCAAAAAGCTTTGGGAACGAAGTTGAACTTCAGCACTGCTTACCACCCTCAGTCTCAAGGACAAGTGGAGAGAATCAATCAGATTCTGGAGGACATGCTTAGAGCTTGAGTCATCTCTTTTGGCATGAAGTGGGAGGAATGTCTTCCTTATGCTGAATTCTCCTACAACAACAGCTTCCAGAAGAGTCTGAAGATGGCACCATTCGAGGCTCTCTATGGACGCAAGTGCAGAACACCGATTGGTTGGTCAGGTGCAGGAGAAAGAATCTGGTTTGGCCCTGACATTGTGACTCAGGCAGAGGAGAAGGTGCATATCATTCTGGAGAACCTGAGGATTGCTCAAAGTCGTCAGAAGAGCAACTATGACAGGAAGCACACGGATATGGTATATGCCCCTGGTGATCTCGTCTACCTTCGTGTCACTCCCATGAGAGGAACACACCGCTTCGGTATCAAAGGAAAGTTGGCTCCTAGATACATCGGTCCTTTCAAGATACGTGGTAGAAGAGGAGAAGTTGCTTATGCACTGGAGCTTCCGGAAAAACTCAAAGTCCATGATGTTTTCCACATCTCTCAGCTCAAGAAGTGCTTCAAAGATCCCGGCAAGACCGTGGATCATGAGCTAATCGACCTCCAAGAAGATCTCTCTTATCAGGAACACCCCACCAAAATCCTTGAGACCGCAGAACGAAGGACGCGCAACAAGTCCATCAAGTTTTGCAAGGTGCAGTGGTCACACCATTCTGTTGATGAAGCAACATGGGAGCGTGAAGATGATCTACGTACCAACAATCCTTCTCTCTTTGTGTCTTCTTCTTCTTCCTAGAATCTCGGGGCGAGATTCCTGTTTAGTGGGGGAGAGTTGTAGCATCCCAGTTGTCTAACCCCTGTAATGCTACATGTCATAATAATAAAATGGGTCACTTCCAACATATAATTGTTGCATCATCATCACATCATGCTCATGTCATCATGTCCCCTTGCATTTGAGCATCATATAAAACCTTTTTCTTGTTTGGTTCTTATCTCATGTGCATGATTAATTGTAGTTGCCTCTTGATATTGTATTTGGTTCTTACTAAATTGTTAAATGCCCAAGTTGAGTTGGGGGCATCTCTCTTTCGACTCCACCACCTTATCTTTCACCACCTTATAATTCCACCATCCAATAATATGGGCTTGGCATTTTATCGAGTTATCTCTAGCCCATGTTGTTGGTTGGATCCACCCATAGTCTTTGCTTGGCCTTGCCCACCTTTTGGGAATGCATGTGAATAATGCCTTGTTAATGTCATTGTTTTCACAAGGATTAGTTGGGCATTAATCATCTTGCATGGGCCATGCAAGTGCCACCTTTTCTGGTTTTGGTTTACTTTGGATTTCTAAATGGACCACCCCTTCTTTGCTTGACCTTGTTTTGTGAGTATAAAACCCTAGCTCTTTCCCTCTCTTTTCCCTGTAGCTAGATCCCTACCCCATGCCCCATGCACATACATGTGCTCATGAGCATGCCCCTACCATACCACCCTTGCTTGGTTTTTGCTTGTTCTTTGAATGGGACATGCATGATCCTATCCACATCATCACCTTGACCATCTTTCTCCCCTCTCCCTCTTTTCTTGTTTGATCTTGCTAGGGCTAGTATGAAGCTTGTTTGACCAAGGTTAGTACCACCATCTCCTTCCTCTTTTTCTCTAAACCAAAACCCTAAGTAACACCTACCCTAAAACTAAACCCTATTTTACATCTATCCTAAAACTAAACCCTAAACTACACCTCCCTCTAACAAACCCAAAACCTACCCCCCAAACCATCTACCCTTTTTCTCTAAACAAACCCTAATCTACATCTACCTAAACAAAAACCTAAACTACCTTTTTCCTCTAAACAAAACCTAGCTACCATCTACCCTCTCCCCTCCTCTCTAGTTATCTACCTAGTGCCCTCCTCCCTTCTAGCTACCAGCTCGCCCCTCCCCTCTCCCTACCTGCCCCACACGTGACCAGTACCACCCCAACCCTAGCCTAGCCGAGCATGCCCCTTTTTCCCTCCCCTCTTTTCCTCTCTCTCTACCAGCACCTGCCCAGCGCCCTACCCTACCTGCCTGCCTCACCGAACCCCCCAGGGCCACCTGCCAGCCCCCTCTCACCTCCCCAGCTCGACCACGCCACCCTGGCCACGCCGAGCACGTGAGGGAGGGCAAAAAGGTGGCGAGCCGATCTGCCTCTCCCCCACGCAACCACCTGCGCCTCCCCCCTTCTTATCCTCTCCCTACTCCCTCCTAGCCTTCCCCAGATCCACCCCAGCGTCGCCCTGCCTCTCCCCTCTCTGCCCTCCTTCTCCATCATCCCCAACTCCCTCTCGCCGCCCACGCCAGCTACCCCCTGCCCCCGTCGATCTACCCGGTGGAGTGCTGCTGCGAGTGGCCGAGGAGAACCAGGCGAGCCCCGGCGCCACGCCTGCGCACGCCATCGAGGAGGAGACGGACCGCAGCTCGCCAGGACCGCCGCGCCCCGAGGAAACCCTAGCTCATCAGTCCGCGAGCTTCGCCGGTGATCGCCTGCTCCCCGTGTCACGCCGACCACGCCAGCACGCCCGCGGTGAGCCCACGACCCTCCTAGACATCGTCCCGTCCTTGTTCGTTTCCTAGTTGCACGGGTCACGGCGTCGAGCACCCTCGGTGCACGGTGTAGTCGTCGCCGTCGTCTGCTCCAGCGCGCGCCAACACCCTAGCTAGCACGCGAGCGACCCTCTAACACCACCCCGCAGCCACCGCAGCGGCTCCGCGTCCGCGCGCGCCCGCAACGACCCAGGTTCGAGTCCCACCTGCGCGCGCCGCGCGCCGCGCGCGTCAGATGCGCGCGCGAGAAGAAGCACAGTGGCCGCGGGCGCCGTTTTGCACAACACCCCTGCCTGGTTTTTTGCCTGAACCCGCAGTCCCCGTGGCCCCACTGTCAGCGGCGGTGATCCTTTTCTAAAAAGGCTCCCGCAAGAACCAGATCTGAACCCGCAGCCCTCCCCCTCGCTCGCGAGTTCTTTTAGCAGATGACCCCCTGGCCTTTTCTCGCCCTCAACCCGCGGTCCATCCAGGCCCGCTTGTCAGTGTCCCTGGTAGTTTTATAGAAAGGTACCTGAGCTTTTCCAACCTAAACCCGCGGTCCAGATTTGTTCCAGGCACTGCCGTGTGGGCCAGAGAAACCCCCTGGCCCACCTGTCTGCGACTCAGGCTGGGCTGAGCTGTGTAGAAAACGTTCCAGAGCTGTTTTGAATTCAAATTTCGTTAAATAAATTCAAAATTCAAATCTAATTCAGTTTTTAATAACTTTGTCATACTTAATCCAATTTTGGCAAATGATATATGTATGGATATCAGGAAAATGAGAGGATTCTAAATATGCCATCCATTTTGTATTTTGCACAAGTAAAAAATTCCAAGCTTATGTTAATTACATCAAATGCCACTGGATTTTCATTAATTCATAACTTTTGTTTGGTAAATCCAAATTAAGCAAATAAGTAGTCTAAAATGATCAGCTCGACGAGACCTTTCTGTTTATGCTATCCATGACTTCAATTGCAGCATGCATCATGTAAATATATATTGAACAACAACTGTTATGGCAACAAATGTGATTCTAAAAACCTAATTAAATGTTACTTTCTTGTTCTCCACACCTCACCATGCCATGCTACCTTACTTGCCATGTAAATTGTGCATCATTCATCATGGCATGATTGTTTGCTTGACGCATCTTATTCATATGCTTGTGCTCTATATTCATGTTGGCCTTGTTTGTTTGGTTTTTCTCGGATAGACACTGAGCAGGGGTTGTATCAAGAGAACCAGGAGCACTACCCAGATCCGTCCATTGCTTCAACTGAGATACCAGGCAAGCACTACCACATGCTTGCATACATACAGTACCTATTGCCTCTATCTTATTCTTGCATCATTGAGTCGCGATTGCATTAAATTGAATCCCAAGTATGCATAGCCTTTACTTTTAAACCCCACCAAGCTTGTTCCTCCATCCCATGAGCCATTACTATAGGAGTTGTTTGAGCCATGCGAGTCGTAGAACAGCATGTGTAGGGTTTGTGCGAGTCTGTTGAATAATGAGGTACCTAAACAACTTAACTTGAGTAGTTCTGGGATAACTAAAGAAAGTGGCACCGGTGAGCAACATCTGCTATTTGGTTTTTCCTGCTCACTTGTGTCCCGTAAGACCCCGAGTACTTGATTCCTGTTCCTTGTTTTATCGCGCTATCCACATCCGGGAGGTATATGGGACCCCCCTGGGCCAGAGCTTGATTCCGTCTTATTTCTCGGGGCCACAAACTAGTTTGAGGTTTTATTTACTATCCTGTACTTATGCCATGCTACTTTCTGCATTTATTTTGTGCGAGGAGCACACTGTACTGTTTAGGATCGGGACACGATTCCGCGGTGTCGACAAGCCCAGCCACACTTTCGGGTTCCCAGTCGTTCACAGCCGTATTACCCAAACCTTGAGTCCGTCTCGGAGTCAGCTATCTCCGTTGCGGGATCTACTTAAGGGGTGGCCCCCTGAAATATTTCTGAATCCTGTGATTGTTCAGTCGTGAAAGCCTCGTTGGGTTTTGATTTGGTTTTTCCGAGGTTGATCGAGCGTGTGTTGCTATTGGTGCACCCCGGCCGGGTAAAAACTTTCTGAAAGCCGTGTCCGCGGATATGGACGACTTGGAGCACAGTTTCTCGATCATAGACAAGCATAACTAAAGTACCGCCTTAATTTGACTAAGTAACTTGACTAGTAAATAGTGCAACACTCATGGAATGGTTAATAAAATTGCCAACGGATGGGGGTTGTTCGTCCGCTTCCTTGTTGGTAAGCAGGGAGGAGGATGGATCGGATGAGATTACCATTATAACTGTTGTACTTAAATTCACGGACATCCGTCTATCATTGGTTAGGCGGATGGTTAGCGTTTATCTGTAGAATTGCTAGGGTTTATCTTTTGCTGCAATTGCGTCACCCCAGGTTGTGTCCCCTTTAGAGGCATTAAGACTTGCTGAGTACCCTTAGGGTCTCACACGATAAATTCTTGATTCAGATGAACAGGTACCTTCTCAGGACGGATACTGGGTGGAAGAAGCCGATGATGTGGGCAACGATCGTTCGGTGTAGAGATTCCGGGAACGGGGATCCGTGAGACCTGTAGTTAGGATGTGCTTATTTCTATGGCATCTTATGCCGATTTGCTTCTTATCCGTACTCGGATTCTGTTTGCCGCTTCCGCATGATACTCTGATGTGTGTTGTATGAGGAGTTATCCTAAAATATAGTTCTATCCAGGTCATTTGAATCTTGCCGTATGGCGTTGCTATATTTTCTTTCTTTCTAGATGGGATGGCTGTGATGTACTCTTGTATGGTGGCTTGCGTACATACCCACTTGTGTACATAGTTGATCCCTTCGCCTGCCGACTACGCCGCCCGTACAGGTCCCGTTGAGAGGGTAGCGGTTGGGACGTCTGAAAGGACTACCAGTGAGTGGCTTTTGGGGCCCCACCGTACTATTTCAACCGCTATCACTCATCCAGGCTTGTATCTAGGAGCGTAGTTCACCGAGGTAGTTACAAGCCGCTAGATTACTGGTTGATGGTGGGTGAGCATAAGACCACATTTATTTATATCCTATGCAAAAGAAGATCAGATTTAGTTCCTTTAAAAAAATTATGTTTGATGTCTGACACGTTAGTCTTTCGAGGTTGAGTACTTCGTATGATGTGAGAGTGGCGACTGGCGATAAGGCCGAGCCGTTAGAATATTTTTTTATATTCTATCTGTGGATAAAATTTTATAGTGGTTGATAACTTACATGTTATTTGATGGGTAACTTACATGCTAAAGCCTGGATAACTCTCGTGTTACTGATGGATAACTTGTGGGTAAATAAAAAAAGTTACCCATCATAAGCATATGATTCGTGGGTAAATTTTATAGTGGTGGATAATTTATATGTTATTGGGTGGATAACTTACATGCTCAAGCCCGGATAACTTGCGTCTTACGGGTGGATAACTTTTGGTCCAAAAAAAGTTATCAGAACATACCAACCTGGGATCTAGTTTTAAAGATCTCGTCACGACTAGCTAATAGTGAAAACGGATCTTAATTCGGACAAACGGTTTGACCTAGAAAATATTTTGAAGTTTCGTTTTTGAATTGAGCTGACTAATTAGAAATCTTGTCCTTTAGTGCTTAGCAAGGCACCATACATGCACTTGCTGGACTCGGACGTCCGTCAGATTTTAACTTTCTCAGACCGGTTGCTATGTAGCAACGTCCTTGAATTTTGAACTATTTGGCACTCTTTAGTGTTCTTTTGAATGATTTTGTTGCTCATATTATTGGCGATTGTGACATTATGTCTTGTTGGCCGTATTTATCTGATAATCTTTGTCCGTTTTCGGCCGAATACATCCTGTTTCCGATCAGAATCCGTAGTCCGATATAATCCGCATCCGGTCATTATCCGCTCCGCTCCGGATCCGACAATAAAAAATGGTAAAGGATATGGAGAGTGTATTATCCGATCCGTTTACATTTGTAACAATGCCAAGGCCTTTGTTCCTTCTTTTCTGTTGCATGCTGTTGACTTGATGCCCACTACCAGGGCGCAAACCCCGGCATTGATCCGCGCATAAATCCCTAAACTTGTCATCAGGCGCCACCATGCCCAAATCTTTCCTCCCACGTCCGCTCGACAACTAGTATGTGTCATAGGATCCCTAAGCTCATCCGTGCAGCCCCCGCCTCCACCCCATGTGTGCACCAATGCCTTTCGAGTGCACGGCCGACGATGTTCGCGGCTACAGTAGGCTCCATCGTAGGAGAAGGACTCGACCCAAGGCGGTGCTTCATGCATGATGCAGGTCAGCCACCACCATACCGCCATTGTGCCACCTCGTCGACCTCCACTACTTCGGGCGTCACCGGTCCTCAAAACCATGTGTTGCCACTTGGCGTTGGTGCTGCGAGAGCCATTGGCTGTGAGCGGCCGGACCATAACGAGCGACGATGATGCGGCGACCCTAGACTTTGAATGCTGCAAAGGCAGGGCGATGGTACTGCAATTGATGGGCACCGGTGCTACGAATGGTGCTCGGCATTGCTACCACGGTTATGTAGATTTGTATCACGGGAGAAATTTTATGAATTTTTTCGTACAACCATTCTTCGGTTTTGCTATAATAATACAAAGTTTTTGCAATAAGTTCTCCAGCGAGAGTCTAAGTCGATTTTGCTACATTGCCGTTTTTTCCTACAATTGTTTCGTGTTTATGCTACAATGGTACAAAATTGTTCCTACGAGATCTTCGGCGAAATAAGTGTTTCTATAATTGTTTTATGTTTTTTGTTATAATAGTACAAAAGTGTTGCTATGAGATCTCCTGCAAGAACAATAACTCCAACAAAGTCGGTTTTGCTCAAACAATAACTCCAACAAAGTCGGTTTTGCTCAATAATACTTTTTCCGTTGATGTCTCCAATGAGGTAGGTTTTTCGGACGTCTATAGCAAGGTCTGTGCTTTCTCCTGCTTGAAACGCTTCACGGTTAATGGAAGCAAATGTGAGAATTTGACAAGACATGTGTCAGTAGCTCCACTGATCAGGGGATTTGATCTCCCGCAGGACGCTCAGCGCTCAAACTACAGGAAATTGAGCATTACCATGAATGAACACAAGATTTTGGAACTTCAGGTAATTGAGAATTTGAAAATCTGATTAATGCTGCATCAAGCCATAATGTCAACGAAGAACAATGCCATTTATACAAACGTCAAACTTTTTTCAGTAACTAGCGCCATAAAAATATTGTACCAACAGATGAATTACATTTCTTTCAGCACAGGCGATCGTTATCAAATCATTCACCACACACAAAAGACTAAACAGTAGACTTCCTGGAAATAAGAGCATCTACAGACCAAGTAGAAACTAAAATACGCAACTGGGATACGATACGACCTTAGCAGTCTCTCTCAGAGGAACACGAAGTCAGCAGAGCAAATGTTGCTGACATATACAACGATCGCCCAGGGGGGGTACAGGGTGGCTTGCTGACAAATAGGTACCAGCTAGTACCGGTAAGTCGTACCATACCCGCCGAGACCCGACGAAGAATATCCGCTACCATCCATGCTAGAATAAGATGGCAGGGACGATGACTGATAGGTTGAACTGCCATACTGCGTGTAGCTCGACCTATATAATGGATCTAATCCTGCATAGCTGCTCCTCACAGGTTCTCTGTGTGCAGCCAAGGAGTCCTGAATGAAGAGGACAAGATTTCAAGATTGAAATTAGAACATCTAGAAACCAAGTAGATATAAACGACAGCATTTTATTTAAAAATGTATGATGTGCTATTACCTGTATGAGCTGTTGGGCAGCTTGTACTTGGGACGACGTCCCCTTTATTTCAACAGTTATATCATCAGGGCTTCCCAAACTCTCTTGAATTGTGACAACAGCACCACTGTTAGCCCGTATATATGCAATGTTTGCTCCTTTCACTCCTATGATATCTTCTGCATAGGTCAGTGGGATTTGCATTGTTTGGGTTATCTGCATGTCATTTCTTCATATCAGCAACAGTTTGATGTAAACAAATATCAGGGTCTGCTTGCAAACAACTATTATGTCATCTGTAAAAAGATTAGTGGATGGGATGCATATTCAACAGGAATGGAAGATATACATCACGACTTGGGAAAAGCAAGCCCACAGATTGTTTTTAGAACCAAAATTCTTATGGAGAGAAAAGAGGGTACATGCAAAACAACAGGGAAGACATACCTGTGTAAGTAGAGGGCCAGCACCATGCATTCCAGAAGGTCGTAATGCTGACAGGGCAGGATCTCGCCCATATAGTGACACACCTGAGCGATGAATGTTATGTTCTACCAGCGGTTCTCTTTCAAGATACAACTGGTCCCTTTTCATTGGAAGAACATATTCATCACGCACTTCAGGCTGGTGATTTACTTGTGTAGAAACAATTGAATGATGTGGCATATCACTCCAAGTTTCAGCACTGCGATCTTGACTAACTGGAGCATTCTGATAAGTATAGGAAAATGATGTATTAGGAACAATATGGCAAAGCATAGCATGAGTTAAAATATATGTGCTTACAGTCTTTTCAAACAATGGAAGTACACTATGGTCAACCAAAAACTTCCGGAGGTGATTAGAAACTGCTTGCAGTGCTTTTAGAACTTTCTCTGTTTCACCCTGTATCTCAACTATCCTCTCATCGTCCGTTACATAGAAAGGCCGATCTCGCTCATCTACACAAATTTATACCCATTGTGAGTTATATAACATGTATTATACACTTCGCACATTTTCAACAAAATAGATAATTTAATGCGTACTGAGATATCAACTAATACCACGAATAAGCATATCCTTCTTTGTCCTTTTAAGTGCATAATATTTTTGCATCTCTATAAATGCAAACCTTTAAAAAAAATTAGGCTATGTTGTCTTTCCTAGTTCCAATTTTGTCCAATTCTCTTTTCTCCGGTGACCAAAAGTAGAATACAGTTTATTCTTGAGTTGTACTCCATAGAGATATCAGAGCAGAGCTCTAAGCACCTTTCAGATGACGCTTTGAATGAACAGCATACCAATGTATGTGTTGACACTTGACCATGGAAGTGAAAATATTAAAAGAACCATCTCTCATAAGGCCAGACAAATACTATCGATATGATGAAACATTTTTGCGCTGAAACATGGAACTAATAGAAATGCTAATCTTGCTATGAATCATGAAAATTAATTGGAAGAAAAAAATGAAGTTCTGAAATCCAAGAGAAGGACAATCACGAATGTACAAAAGAAATTGTATATTAGTATTAAAATAGATCGGCCAAGGATATATTACCAACTGATATAACCCGTATGGTAGCACCCGTGCCCTCCTGGATTGCCTTAATTGAAGCACCTTGCTTCCCAATGAGGTTAATTGCTTGGGCTCCAGGAACCAACAACCGGGCAGCACATACACCAGGTGCTGCAGCTGTCTGGGTTGTACCGTCAGCCGCTCCATCTGTTATTCCATTGACACGTTTAAAAACTCTAATCAGAGCGTCCATAGCTGGAGGCAGCTCCAAGCCTGGATCTTCTTTTCCGGACACCAAAACCTGGAATACCCAATTGCCATGGTTTAGTCCGTGAATCCAAAGGAGGTCATCGGGCATATAGTGTTACTAACACAGTGGCTATATAAAAACAACAAACAAACATACCAACTAACAGAAGAATATAATAAACACGGTTTACCAAAAGAAACACTGTAGTAGATAAATAAAGCATATGAAACAATTCTATGTGCACCACACTAGACAAACCAAACTGACTTTCCAGGAAACCATTGTGAAGGCCACTTATAATATGTCCAAGCCTTCCTTTTTCACATCTCCCCTTCTCTAAGATAGAAAACACTTCCCTAGCATGTATATGTGCAATTCACCAGAATAAATGAGACACGGTCACATTACACGAAAATGGCAAGCAATCCAAAAAGACCCCAGCGTCCAATCATCCTAAGAACTTGAAGCACTGTAGGCTCAGACACTCCCATCACTTGCAAGGCAAATCATCTCAAAGTATACTTATGTCAAAGCACACAACCTATTGACCAGGTTTCGAGCGAACTTCGGTAACGTGCAGATGCAGGGCTAATTGGACACCTAGAACAGAGAAGATCGTAATTCCATGGTACTGAACAATCTAACCAACAAGGTAATTCAATCCCCAGCAAGTCAACATCGGATTCCTAACAGGCAAAACAATCATAAGCTGGCTACATTAAGATTGTGGGTACTCACGATGCGCTCAGTTGCGCCGACGGGCCCCTCGAGGACGCGGACCCTGGCCTTGGTCTCCTCGACGAGACGCTTGATGAGCTCTCCCTTCCGCCCAATGATGCTCCCGACCTTCAGCACGGGCACCACCATCCGGAAGACGTTATCCCCCGGCCACCCGGGCCACCTCTTCGCCTCCGGGACGACCTCCTCCGCCGAGACATCGGCCTCCTCGGCGGCCGGCGGGGGCAGCGACGCGGGCGTTCCGACCTCCGCGGGAGCGGCTGCGGCGGGGTCGGCCATGGCGGTGGTAGCTGCCGACGCGACGGCTAGGGTTTGGGCGTGGACTGCAGCGGCGGGCGTGGAGACCCGTCAAGTGGGAGGTGGGGGTCGAGAGGAGGAGGTGCACGAGATCTGGGTTTGCTTTGCGGTTTGATTTTCTCACGGGCTCTCGCGTGATTGCACACCATATGGGCTAGAGATTAGGCTTTTCTTTCGGTTTAGGCCTGGCTAAGCTAGGGCTTACTGCACTGGGCTTGGCGGTGGGGAGACCCGGTACCAACACGTTTATGTACGTGACACTTTATCCGTCCTAAGTGACACTTTATCCTTCAGGAACCAACGTCTCTTAGGCCTTCCACAGTGTAGCCCAAAACACTAAAAAGTTGGAAAGGCGTCCTCCGGAGGATACGCCTCCGACCTCTTAGTGATGCCACGTGTCTATTTCTCTCTAAAAGCCTACTTTTGCTTTTATGTAGCAAAAATTTACCTGTTTTTGCTATCTATAAAAAAACATTGTCTATAAAAATATAAGAGAAAGTTCGACTTCGCCGGTGACCTCACCGAAGATCTCACCGGAATCATCATAGCAAAAAATATACGCTAATGTAGCAAAATCACATGATGGTTGTAGCAAAAAATAATTCGCCAAAACATCGACGAAGACCTCGCCGGAGATCACATAATGTATGGAGCAAAAAAAATTCTTCTAATGATGCAAATTCACATAATGTATGGAGCAAAAAAATTCTTCTAATGATGCAAATTCACATAACTTATTGAGCAAAAAATTTATGCAATTGTAGCAAAACCGACCTTGCTCGCCGGAGGTCTCACCAGAAACCTTGTAGCAAAAAATATTTTATTGTAACAAAACCGACCTCATTAGCAAAAGTATTGTACTAATATAACAATATCGTGCAAGCGGTTGTAGCAAAAAAGTTCTTTGTATGATGCAAATCTACAAATCGTATGGTGCAAAAACAACACTTGATTGTAGCAAAAAAATTCTTCACATCATGCAAAGCCAAAAAACTATTGTAGCACAAATATTTGCAAACTGTGGTAGCAACGCCGGAATTTGTAAAGTTGTATTCAGCAAACGCGGCAACCGTTGGTATCAACAGTGCCCAGCAATTGCATCACCACCGCCCCCACCTTCATCGGCGAGCACCTGTGCAGGGTCGTTGCATGGTGAGTGCCGGTTCGCAGCACGAGAGGGCCCCACCTCCCACTAGTCTTCGCCGGAAGAAGGAGAGAGAGGAGCCTCGCGGGGCGTGCTCGAGGTCGACGGCGGCCATCGGCGTTGCGGTGACCAGCGGCGAGGAAGGTACTCTAGCGGGCAGCGCGAAAGGCACTCCGACAGGCGGCGGCCCTCGGCGACGGGTGAAAGGATCGTATGGGCACCTAGAGGGGGTGAATAGGTGCTAGTTCAAATTTTCTTCTTTTTCAAATTAAGGTTTGACAATAAGGTAAATTCTCTAGATAATGCAACTATGGTGAATTTACCTATATGACAACTAAGCAAGAGCTACCACAACACAAAGTAGTAACAAGTAAGTAAGGTGCGGTAAAGGATAGAGGTAACCGAAAAGTGGACGCGGAGACACAAGGATTTGTTTCCCGTAGTTCCTTCCTTTTGAGGGGAAGTACGTCTACGTTTGGAGAGGGGGTGGTTTCAAACCACCAACGCCACGAGAGGCCTCCCTTGTTCTCCGATGAATCTCACCCCAACGGGATCGATTCACCTTCCACTATATCGGCAACCTTCAAGGTGAAAGCCGGCACCGTTACAAGTTTGGGGCACACATCCACAACTTAATCGGAGGCTCCCAAATACAAGCAAGCTGTCAAAGCAATCAAAGACAAGCTTGTAAGAACAAAAACAAAAGCTAGGGTTTCCAACAAAACACTAGAGCAAAGGGGCCCTCAATGAAATGAGGGGGAAATGAAGATCTCTTTTGGTGAAGTAGTAGATCGGGCCCTCCTCCTTCGATTCCCCAAAGATCAAGGACTTTGGGTGGTTGGATGATGAGATCTTGAGAATTTGAGTGGCTCCAATGGACTCCAATGGTGGGCGATGACTTTAATGAGTTGAGCACTTTGTCCCAAGGTAGGTGGAGGGGTATTTATACCCCTCCACAAAATCTGACCGTTGGTGCATTTACTGCAGCGGTAGTACCGGAAGTTGAAGCGGTACTACCGGACCTGGTACCGAATCACCCTTTTTCAAACAGCAACAAGTCCTGCCCCCAGCGGTACTACTGATGTTGCTACCGGGAAGCGGTAGTACCGCTTGACGCAACCGGTACTACCGGACCTGGAGAGAACAACACATTTTCATACGAAAAACTCTCTGTCACGCCAGGTAGCAAAACGCGGTACTACCGCATTTCGCTACCGGCGCAGACAGAAGCTTTTTGCAACGTGCAAAAGCTCTCTGTCACGCCAGGTAGTAAAATGCGGTACTACCGCATTTTGCTACCGGCGCATACAGTGGCCTTTTGCAATGTTCAAAAAGCCTCTGTCCTAAGTAGTACTAAAATGCGGTACTACCGCATTTTAGTACCGGAGCAGGCAGAAGCATTTGACAAGCTGTAAAAAAGCTTCTGTCGCGCTAGGTACTAAAATGCGGTACTACCGCTTTTTAGTACCTGGCACGGCAGAGACTTTTTGACAGATAGTCATTTGTTTCTGTCTGGTCCGGTAGCAAAAAGCGGTACTACCGCTTTTTGGTACCGCGCCAGGCAGATAGTTTCTGAATGTTTGCAAACCTTCTTAATGTACCTGCGACATACTTAGCAAAACATTAATCCGATATGTGTGTTGTTATCAAACACCAAAATCACTAGGGATAGCAAATGATCTTTCAATCTCCCCCTTTTTGGTGTTTGATGACAACACACATTTTGCAAGGAAATCTAGTGATGATAAGATGTAGATGGGGCTCCCCCTAGATATGTAGAAACAAGCCCCATACATTCAAGCAAACTAACTGAGAGTAGAAGTCGCACATAGAGGACATACCTTTGCAAGAAAAAAACATGTGATGACCAATAGATTAGGAATGAGGAAAAACATCACATAGGATGGATCCAACAAGAATAGCCATAATACACACAAGATGGATCCATAAGATAACCACATAGTCTTAACATACATAGCACAAATAGTTAGGTTCACACATAGTAAGTCACACATAATAAGAGGCAACCAAATAAGTTCACAAGCGAATAAAATCAAAGGCAAGAACGAGCTTGTGACTTTCCCTCGCAAATCTCCCCGCATACCTAATGTGCAACTTCTCCCCCTTTGGCATCAAGACGCCAAAAAGGGACAAGAGCAACACTAAAGCCCCAGAGATCACTCATCATCATCATCATCAACGTCGTCCCATGCACCATGAGGTGGAGGGGCACGGAAGGAGGAGGTGGCATCATCTTCCCAGTTGCTGTGCTTGGAGATCCATTGGTCTTCTGGGGTAATGTTGTTCTCGGAGCCCTTGGAAGCAGTCAAGCCTTGAGCCTCCATCATTTCCTTCTGACGAGCACAGGCCTTCTTGGCATAGACATGGGCCTCGTACAGGCGTTTCTGATTGTCCACTTGGAGGCAGAATATCTTCTTGAGTTTGGCCTCAACCCTCTTAGCCCAAGATGGTTGTGTTGGCTGGCGACGAGAGACCACATAAGCAGGAGCATCAGCAGCATCACCTGAGTCCTCAACCGGGTTCCCATCCTCATCAACAATCTGACCATCCGCATTGCGGGGTTTGGGATGGGTCTTGATCAGCAGATTATTGTGGCGGTGAGTGGCAAGACGAAGATGAGGCAAGTCACGGGCAATTTTAGGGCACTTGCTAATGATGAGAGCCATGATGTATGGAGCAAAAGGAGGCACCCTCCACTGAAAAGTGGCGCAGACCATCTCATTCCAGATAACATCTATCACATCCATAGGGAGGCCAGAGTCACGGTGGTGATAGGTGGCCATCATAATATCCACCATGTAAGCATCAATCTCATCAACATTCCAAGCACGAGGGGCGATAGTCTCGCGATAGATGCGGTGCATGATGTCATAAGTAGGAAGGAGCCATTTGATCTTACCAGGGATGCCGCGCCCCCGTATGTACAGTGGGGCAAGCCTATCCTTCTTCATGGGATTGTCATTGGCATGGCACCGAAACCCAACGGGAACATCCTTGCCACGGTCTTCGTACCCGAGGATAGCCGCAAACTCAGCCAACGATGCATCCTTGACAACACCCTCGGTCATCCAAGTGAGAGTCCTAGCGTTATTCTTGGCAAAGTGAACGGTTGCATAGAACTGAGCAATGAGCATTGGATCATAGTTGCATTTGAACTCCATAATAGGAAGCAAGCCAAAGTTGGTACACATGTCAAGGGCCTCACCAAAGTAGTTCAGATTCTTCCTCACATGATTCATTTCGATCCATTTTTGCGGAACCACAGTTTTGTCATCTTTCATGAGAATCTCATGAAACACCCGCTCCTGAAATTCCGTGTAGAAGAGGCTGTTCTCTCGAGCAAAAGCGTGGGCCGCCCCATACGGACTGACCACCAGAGATATCACACAACAGCTTGGACCCTGATGGCCCGGAACTTTGACTCTTGCGAGGACCAGAGGGAGGAGGAGGTGGAGGAGCTTTACCACGACCAGCACATTGCTTGACCCCCTTTCCCCCACGACCACGAGTTGTTGGCAGTTTCAGACGGGCACTAGGTTGAGGCATGACCTCCTCTTCAGACTCAGTCTCAGATTCTGACTCACAGTCCTCTATCTCATAGTGAGCTTTGGAGCGCTTGCGAGATCCCTGGGAACCCCCTGCACCTGTGAAAGAACGAGGGAGAAAGCATAGGGGTAAGGGCACAAGAACCTAGGGCAAACAGATGATGGAGTTGAGTGTTTTTTAAAAAAAAATTGCTGCCAGTACTGGGGCGGTAGTACCGGATCTGCACAAGCGGTAGTACCGGAAAAAGATTCCCGGTACTACCGGCCCGCGACTACAGTGCAGATCTGAACTCAGATCCGAGTATGGGCAACAAATTTGTTGTCAAAACACGATTCCCATCGGGCCAAGTGATAGATCTGGTAAAAAGGACACGATACAACCTCAAGAATGCAAGTTTTAACCAAGAATCGAAGGTACCCTAGATTCAATGGAGAAAACAAGTAAGAAGATGAGGAGGGCGGTGGTACCGGTGTCCATGACGGTGGGGAAGAGGGAGGAGCCCGCAGGGAGGCCGAATACGGTGTGGATCCGGGAGAGGGATGGGCGGACGGGCTTCCTCCGGCGTCGGCGTGCCCTGGCGGTGGCGCTGGTGAGGAGGGGAGACGAGGGATGAATGAGGCACTGAGGGGTGCCTCTCCCTCGTCTCCAGTCTTAACCGACGCGCGCGAGCGGTAGTACCGTAGGTACCGGCCGGTAGTACCGCTCCTGGGAAGTTTTCAGGCAGGAACCTGGAAACACACCCAGGGGCGGTAGTACCGCAGGTGACTTCCGGTAGTACCGTTAGGCGGTAGTACCGCATGTGAGGTCCGGTAGTACCGTTACCATCAGGACAGAGAGCCAAGATACAGAAAAAGGAAGGTTCTTGTGCAGAGTAGATGGGTTTTGTTGGAAAAGAGGGGCCTGGGTTTAGAGAGATACGCGGATATGGGCCAATGCACTCAAGGAAAAACACTAAAAACATATGGAGAACCAAACTTGAGTGCATGACCAAAAGAATCAACACCAACTAGTGGATGACAAACATGAGTAAGAATCAATTCAACTAGGTGACAAACACGAGTAAGCACTTCAACCTCTCGATTGAGAGGGGGCGGTGGCCTAGGCCACCATATTTGAGTATACTCGGCTTGGCACCACGAAGATGTATCTTGGGTCCATTACCGAAACTCATCATTGAGCTCACATATCAAAAAATGATATTAAGAGGAATGATTTTTGTTTAATTTGCGCATAATGGGGGGAGGGATAGTCCAATCAATTAGGAACGCACTCCCCCTATGTCCATGCCTACACCTAAACCAAACATGGGTCGAGAATTAGGTGAGAGAGCAAGATAATCAAGTCAAAATCCTAGAATCTACGATATTTAGTTCATTCCTCAAGTAGCAAAACCTTGCTTCATCAAGCGGCTTCGTAAAGATATCGGCAAGTTGATCTTTGGTTGACACATAGGATAGATCAATATCACCTCTAGCAACATGATCTCTAATAAAGTGATGTCGAATCTCAATATGCTTTGTCCTTGTGTGATCCACCGGGTTGTATGCAATCTTGATGGCACTTTCATTGTCACATAGAAGAGGCACTTTGTCACAATGGACACCATATTCCTTTAAAGTTTGCCTCATCCATAGCAATTGGGTGCAAGCACTAGCAGCAGCAACATACTCGGCTTCGGCAGTGGAGAGAGATATACAATTTTGCTTCTTAGAAGACCAACATACCAAGGACCAACCAAGGAATTGGCAAGCCCCGGAAGTTGATTTTATATCATCCTTGTCTCCCGCCCAATCCGAGTCCGTGTATCCACAAAGAGCGAATGTTGAGCCTTGAGGGTACCAGAGACCATAAAATGGGGTATGAACTAAATATCGAAAGATTCTCTTGACCGCCATTAAATGGCTTTCCTTAGGAGCCGCTTGATATCTTGCACACACACCTACACTCAACATAATATCGGGTCTAGATGCACAAAGGTAAAGCAAAGAACCAATCATAGACCGGTATACCTTTTGATCCACATCTTTACCATTTGGATTTTGTTCTAGATGAGTCTTTGTTGCCATGGGAGTTGAGGCTCCATTCAAATCTTGCATTTTGAATCTCTTGAGCATATCTTGAGTATACTTGGCTTGATTAAAGAATGTTCCTCCTCTCACTTGCTTGATCTCAAAGCCAAGGAATACTTTCAACTCCCCCATCAAGGACATCCGGAACCTACTAGTCATAAGCTTTGAGAATTCATCATTAAAAGCTTTGTTAGAAGAGCCAAAGATAATATCATCAACATAGATTTGGCATACAAAAAGCTCCCCATTAACCCTCTTAGTAAAAAGAGTGGGATCGATTTTCCCAACCTCAAAGCCACGGTCAAACAATAACTCTCTAAGGTGCTCATACCACGTGCGTGGGGCTTGCTTGAGCCCATAGAGCGCCTTATCAAGTTTGTAGACATGGTTTGGGAAGTTGGGGTCCTCAAATCCCGGGGGTTGCTTGACATATACCAATTCATTCAAAGGGCCATAAAGGAATGCACTTTCTACATCCATTTGTTGCAACTTAAAGTTATGATGTGCCGCATAAGCAAGAAGGATACAGATGGACTCAAGGCGAGCCACGGGTGCATAAGTCTCTCCATAATCAATGCCTTCAATTTGGGAATAACCTTGTGCAACCAATCTAGCCTTGTTCCTTACAATAATCCCATGCTCATCTTGCTTGTTCTTGAATATCCACTTTGTTCCAATAACATTGCGGCAATCCTTTGGCTTCTCAACTAACTTCCATACTTTGTTTCTCTCTAAGTTGTTGAGCTCTTTGTGCATAGCTTCTAAACAATCCGAATCTTCAAGGGCTTCCCACACTTTCTTTGGTTCAATCATGGAAATGTGAGCTTGATGTTCATTGAACCTCTTCAATTGTGCTCGTGTGGAAATTCCTTTCCTTAAATCTCCAACAACATTTTGGAGAGTGTGGTCTCTTATTTCCAACAATCTTTCCTTTCTAGCTTCGCGACGAGCGTGGATCTCTTCATTATTTCTTGGAGGACCCTCTTCATCATTTTGATCCTCGTCTTGACCATCAACTTGACCTTGGTCATTATTGGATTCATTCTCTATATTGGGAGGCACGGATTGGGGGGCAGGACTTTGGTCTTGATCAAGTGTTCTTTTAGCCTTAACTTGAGCACCCCTCAAAACAGCTTGGATGGATCTTCCTTGGCAAATTGACTTGACTCCACTTGACACCCCATCAAATGGACCAAGCTCCCTTTGACTAGAGTTCACACATTGATCACTATGTTGAGGGTCCACATCTTGTCTTTGGCTTGAGTCAACGTCCTCCTCGGTAGATGGAGCATGTTGAGGTTGTGAAGATGAGGGCTCCACTCGAGTGGAGCATAGTTCTTCTCGATCCGCCATAAGGGGTTCCTCAATGGGGCGGATATAACCCACACCCATTCTTCCTATGGCATCCTGAGGCATTTCAACATCTGCATCACAAGCATCAACACGCCCCCTTGGGGACCATCATATTCTTCAAAGGTCACACTACAAGATTCTATGACGGCTCTGGAGAGCTTGTCATAGATTCTATAAGTGTGAGATTCGAGACCATAGCCAACAAAAACACCCTCTAATGCTTTAGATTCGAATTTAGACAAACGAACACCTTTGATGAGATAGAAACACTTACAACCGAACACCCGGAAATAAGATATGTTGGGCTTGTTACCGGTAAGTATCTCATATGGAGTCTTGTCGATTTTCTTGCGGAGGTAGAGCCGGTTTGAAGCATGGCAAGCGGTGGAGACGGCTTCGGCCCAGAAGTTGTATGGAGATTTAAACTCCGCCAACATGGTCCTAGCCATCTCAATAAGAGTCCGGTTCTTCCTTCCGGCCACACCATTTTGTTGAGGGGTGTATGCGGCGGAATATTGATGCTTAATTCCCTCATCACTAAGGAAGTCATTCAAGGTGTAGTTCTTGAACTCGGTGCCGTTGTCACTTCTTATAATCAACACGGGAACATTGTGTTGCCGTTGAACCAAGTTGATGAAGTCGATAAAAGTCCTTTGAGTTTCACTCTTCAACTTGAAGAAATAAACCCAAGAGTATCTTGAAAAGTCGTCAACAATCACCAAACAATATTTCTTCCCACCAAGACTTGCATGAGATGGAGGACCAAATAGGTCCACGTGAAGGAGTTCCAAGATCTTGTTAGACTTGATTTGGTTCGTGGGCTTATGAGGAGCGTCATGCATCTTCCCTAGAACACATGCCCTGCAAACACGATCTTTGGCAAAGGAAACATTTTCTTTTAGTCCAACAATATGGCCCTCTTTATGGAGACTTTGCAAAGTTCTCATATTGACATGGGCTAGTAGGCGGTGCCATAGCCAGCCCACATCGGCCTTTCCGTATAAGCACATCGGACCTGCAGTGGCTTGCCCCGAAAAGTCCACCACATACAAGTCATTTTCGACGTACCCAACGAAAGCGACCTTGAGAGACTTGCTCCACATGAGGACCACAATATCATTATCAATAAAGATGGCAAAGCCCATCTTTCCAAGTGCACGGACAGAAAGTAAATTGTAACCAAGGATTTCAACAAGCATGACGTTCACGAGTGTAATGTCGTGAGCCACCACTACCTTGCCGAAACCCATTACCGTAGATTTTGACTTGTCGGCATATGTGACGGTGATTTGATCTTCATTTGACACCAAGTCCTTGACAATAGACGAGCTTCCGGTCATATGACAAGTGCAACCACTATCAAGCACCCATTTTGAACCTCCGGAAGCATAGGTCTACAAAAGATCAAGCTAGTTTTTAGGTACCCATTTTTCAATGGGTCCTCTTTTGTTAGCAACAAGGGTCTTGGGAACCCAAATAGACCAAGCAATATAACCATCATACGGACCAACATATTGTGCATACACATCAGCATAGTAATCACGCATTAGAACATAGTGAGGGTTAGCACTTCCCGCAAAATCGTCATGAGACATAGTTTTGCCAATTGTGGTCTTACTTCCCACAATGGTCTTGTTGGTCTCTTGTGCGGGCTTGTCCTTCTTCTTCTTGTTGTTCTTCTTCTTTGTTTTGGAGACAAAACCAATGCCCCCTTTATCACCACTACGCCTTTGCTTGCTCAAAAGATCAACAATAGACTTGTTACCTTGTGGAAATGTGGTCTTTGCAAGCTCCCCCTTCAACCTAGCATTCTCTTCAAGGATAGTCGTGCTACTCGATGGAATGAAGTTACTAGGTGAAGGAATATTGGCCAATTGAGTTTGAAGCGTTTCATGGGACTTTGTGAGAGACAAGAGTTCACTCTCCAAGGCTTTGTGGGCCTTGTTAAGCAAGCTAAAGTCCTCGGCAAGTTTTTCATGAACCACACCAAACTCAACCTTGTCCTTTTTAGATCTTTTGTATTTAGCAATAGCATGATCACGCTCTTTAATGAGTTTGTTAACAATGATGTCATTGGCCTCATCAAGCCCTTCAAGTTTTGACTCAAGGGACAACCTAGTCTCTTGTTCTTCTTCTAGAGCATTGCTTAAAGCCTCTAGTTCAATCATATGTTCATGCCCAAGTTTACATCTAACATCTAGAAGCTCTTGAGTGTGGGAGAGTTGATCTAAGATGTTCCCAAAATGTAGTTTAGCATCACCTTCTAGGTTAGTCATGAACTCATCAAAGGCAATTAATTCCTTTTTAACATCAAGAGACATTTCATCATCAATTTCATCATTATCTAATTGAGTAGAGTGGGATGATGAGGATACCTCCGTTCCTCTTGCCATAAGGCAAGTGACGTCCTTGGAGGAAGAGTTCTCATTTGGAGACTCGAAGAGTGAGAGTGTCGGAGTAGAGGTGGTGGCTAGAGCAGCCATACCATGTGAGGTTTCTTCTTCTTCCTCATCTTCATCATCGTCATTATCGGAGGAGTATTCTTCATGAGTGATCAAAACAATTTCTCCCGATTTCTTGTTGATGGGGTCCTTTTTGATGAAAGGTTTCTTGTAGGGTGCCTTGAGAGTCTTCTTCAACACAAGCTTCCCACCATTATCTTCTCTCTTCTCATAGGGGCAGCTTGCCACAAAGTGGTAGCGGTCACCACAATTGAAGCAAGTTCTCAACCTAGTGGCATTCTCTCTTTTCCCATTTGGATTGCTTCTTCGTTGCATTTCCATCTTGGCCTTGGCGGGATTCTTCCAAAAGTTCTTTGCATAGAAAGCCATATATTGACTATGAGCAATCTTGACATCATCGGGATGGTCCAAGGATAGGCCTTCATCACTATCATCTTCATCTTCAAAGTTCACAACTTTGGCCTTTAAAGCAACATTGACCACATTGCTCATACCGAGGGCACAAGCACGGGCATCTTTGGCGTTCTTGGCGGCGACCTTGAAAGCGGCCATCTCTTGCATAACTTCGTTTGAGGTCATGAGATGGTAGTTGTGTCTTCCTTGTAAGCTCTTCAAGTCGGTGGGCTCAAAAGGCATGAGTGCACTCACATATTTCCTTTCTATCCATGCATCATCCACATGTGAGGCACCCACATTTCTAAAAGCGGTGGCGGTGGTCTTGAGCCTTCGATACATGTCTTCGTGATCTTCACCTTCTTTCATGTAGAAACCTTCGTCTTCATTGCTTAGAGCATCATATCTGTTCCTCCTCATACTCTCATTTCCAACAAACAACCCAGTGAGAGCATCCCAAGCTTCCTTGGCAATGCTAAAGTGCTCAATGTGTGGATAATCCTTTGTTCCCAAACCTTGTTGAATCATATGCAAAGCAGTGGCATTGAGTTGACTATTGACAACCTCTCTTCTTGTCAAGTTGTTTGGATCCCCAATAAAGAGTCCATGCTCGATGATGTTCCATAGTTCAATGCAAGAGCTGCGCATATGAGTTCTCATTAGTGATTGCCATTAAGCAAAAGTAGCAGACTCTTCAAGCTTAGGTGGGTCACCTCTATTGTACACATAAGGGTGAGGGATGGGAGGATCGGGAGAGTACCAAGAATCACGGTGCTCGCCCTTACCCCCATCAAGTCGTGTGGAGGAATTAGCATTGTCTAGTTTATCCCCTACCACCATACCTTCGGGGGATACCGGAGTATTCCCTTTAGGTGAGGGTGGTAGTTCCTCTTGAGGGGATGGGGGTGATGAGCCATCTTTGTCTTTAAGAAGTTGCTCAAGCATCTTCTTGACTTCGTTGACCAAGGAAGAGCTCAATCTTGTTTCCAAGTTTCTGAGATCTTCCATGGTCACCGGAGTTGACTCACTACCACCATCCCCTTCTTGGCTACCCATATTCCCTTAGGCGGTAAGGCCCGAATAAAGAGCCGAGGCTCTAATATCAATTGAAAGGATCGTATGGGCACCTAGAGGGGGGGGTGAATAGGTGCTACTTCAAATTTTCTTCTTTTTCAAATTAAGGTTTGACAATAAGGTAAATTCTCTAGATAATGCAACTATGGTGAATTTACCTATATGAAAAATAAGCAAGAGCTACCACAACACAAAGTAGTAACAAGTAAGTAAGGTGCGGTAAAGGATAGAGGTAACCGAAAAGTGGACGCGGAGACACAAGGATTTGTTTCCCGTAGTTCCTTCCTTTTGAGGGGAAGTACGTCTACGTTTGGAGAGGGGGTGGTTTCAAACCACCAACGCCACGAGAGGCCTCCCTTGTTCTCCGATGAATCTCACCCCAACGGGATCGATTCACCTTCCACTATATCGGCAACCTTCAAGGTGGAAGCCGGCACTGTTACAATTTTGGGGCACACATCCACAACTTAATCGGAGGCTCCCAAATACAAGCAAGCTGTCAAAGCAATCAAAGACAAGCTTGTAAGAACAAAAACAAAAGCTAGGGTTTCCAACAAAACACTAGAGCAAAGGGGCCCTCAATGAAATGAGGGGGAAATGAAGATCTCTTTTGGTGAAGTAGTAGATCGGGCCCTCCTCCTTCGATTCCCCAAAGATCAAGGACTTTGGTTGGTTGGATGATGAGATCTTGAGAATTTGAGTGGCTCCATTGGACTCCAATGGTGGGCAATGACTTTAATGAGCTGAGCACTTTGTCCCAAGGTAGGTGGAGGGGTATTTATACCCCTCCAGAAAATCTGACCGTTGGTGCATTTACTGCAGCGGTAGTACCGGAAGTTGAAGCGGTACTACCGGAGAATTCCGGTACTACCGGACCTGGTACCGGATCACCCTTTTTCAAACAGCAACAAGTCCTGCCCCCAGCGGTACTACTGATGTTGCTACCGGGAAGCGGTAGTACCGCTTGACGCAACCGGTACTACCGGACCTGGAGAGAACAACACATTTTCATACGAAAAACTCTCTGTCACGCCAGGTAGCAAAACGCGGTACTACCGCATTTCGCTACCGGCGCAGACAGAAGCTTTTTGCAACGTGCAAAAGCTCTCTGTCACGCCAGGTAGTAAAATGCGGTACTACCACATTTTGCTACCGGCGCATACAGTGGCCTTTTGCAATGTTCAAAAAGCCTCTGTCCTGAGCAGTACTAAAATGCGGTACTACCGCATTTTAGTACCGGAGCAGGCAGAAGCATTTGACAAGCTGTAAAAAAGCTTCTGTCGCGCTAGGTACTAAAATGCGGTACTACCGCTTTTTAGTACCTGGCACGGCAGAGACTTTTTGACAGATAGTCATTTGCTTCTGTCTGGTCCGGTAGCAAAAAGCGGTACTACCGCTTTTTGGTACCGCGCCAGGCAGATAGTTTCTGAATGTTTGCAAACCTTCTTAATGTACCTGCGACATACTTAGCAAAACATTAGTCCGATATGTGTGTTGTTATCAAACACCAAAATCACTAGGGATAGCAAATGCTCTTTCAACGGGGATGGGGCTTATGGGCGCCGAGGAGGGAACTCCGATAGGAGACAGCGCGGTGAACTGGTGCGGCCGGCAGCTCTCGACGGCGTAGCAACCTGCGGCGGGGATGGGGCTTACGGACTGCGTGCTTTTTTCCCGGCTGTTGTGCGCTGGCGAGACAAGAGGGAGACGGAAGGAAAGAGAACAGATCTGGGGAGGAGATCGATCGAGAGGGGATAAGACCGAAGGTGGTGGGCCCTCACCCGGACGGGTTCTCCACGCTGAGGAACAGATGGCACGCAATGGAGCTGGAGGGAGCGAGCGTGTAATCCTCCGGCTGATAGGTAGCATTTTCCTAAAAAGTTTGCCGTGTTATTAAGGATGTTTTGGAATTTATTTGGACACCAATCTCACAGTGTATGTAAAGTGTCTAGAATACAGAAGGACCCACATATGAATAAAGTATACAACTAAACCAACATTGTAGAGGTCCCAATCTTTAATAAGATAGAGCCCCCTGTGTTTACAATGCTAGTCCCTGGATCAATAGCTAGCATCCACAGTTAAGATGTAATATCAAGAAACAAAGGTCATAACATAACTTTATAACCAGGAATAACATAATTTTATTACATCATACATAGCTCATTTGGCTATTACATTACATTGCAGCGGAATAACTATAGTCATGGGGTCCTTCATCTTCAAAGTGCCACAGGCAGATGTTGGTTGTAGACTTTGTAATCCTAATCAATCAAACTTCACTAAAGACAATCAAACCTGCAACATTACAAGTTACAACCACAAGGGTCAATACATTTGAATTGTATTGGCAAGTTTCACTTCTATGTGTAATATAAGTGGATCCTATCATTACATGCAAATTTGGCTAAGTAGAGTTTTAGGCTCATTTGCATAAAGCAATATTTTATCCTATCTTTTCAAAATGGTTTTGGTCCTTTGTCAAATCTCCTTTCAAAATCTCTTGAACTCCTTGGTAAAAACTCAAGTGTTCAAGTCCTTGTCAAAATCTCTTGAGCACCTTGGTAACCCCAAGTGCATCAAGTTTTGTCAAAATCTCTTGAGCTCCTTGGTAACACCAAGTGCATCAAGTTTTAAAAGTTTTCTTTTAGAAATTAGAGTGTCGAGATCTTCCATAGCTTCAGGCCTTAGTTGCTCAGTATTGTCCATAACCGGGGACACGGCTAAGTACTTAGAATTTGATCTTCTGCAGAAGTTGTACACTTTACCCACATGACACAATCTCGTCTTGACGCCACCAGTGGCCGCTGGATAAGTACTCACCAAAATGGAGTACCGGCAGATCGAGAATGTGACAAAGTCTTTCCATAGGAGTCCTCCCAATACAAAATGCTAGCTTGTCTACCAGGCACAAATGTAGGGTTACTCCCTTACACAAATCTAGTTAACCTGAAGATGCCAATGCATGGGACTTCCACTATGTAGTTGACTAAGCCAGAGCCCATTTAGCATGTGGCTGTACACGGAAGCCACTGTACGAGAAACATGTTCAATCTCTAAGTTTCCTGGGTGGTTTTCCTTTGGAGCACAACACAAAGAGATTGCCATAGACATGGTTCCTTTTGTTGCCACCTTCTCCAAAACTCAAAGTATCCTTGGCCACCCAGGTGGTTCATTGAGTCCTTGTTTTATTATATAAAATCACAAGTCCTTTTCTCAATTTCACAAAAATATCAACATGTAACTCTTTTCAAAATATAGCATGGCTAAGCATGTAACAACTACATTGTTTTCACTAAGGAATGTATAGGTAATCCTATTAGGATTTAGCATAGCATAAGTATAAAATTATTTTCATGCATGTTTTCAAAAATCCACTAAGTATAATGAAAATAGTAGGACTTTAGATGATAGTGTCACTTGCCTTAGTAGTTGGTGGTGTGGGTACACTCTTCGCAATAACACACTTGACAATCAACACAATCTATCAAGCAAAACAACCAAGACAAAACATACACAAGATCAACACTAATGGCAACACAAAAATCATGCAAAGTATGCAAACATGCAAGATGACAATTTTTATTGTACAAAATTTTATAACAAGGTTCTGAACATTACTAAGTGACTTATGGACATTTTATATTTTCAAGATTACAAATGCAACCATTTGTGCAATTGTAGCAATTAGCAACATTTTCTAACAATTGGAAAGGCCATTCTCACTAAATAATTGCCATGGTCGTATTTATACTAGAATAAAATTATATTTTGGTCTTACTATACAGAGGGTTCAATTTACAACCATTTGCAAAAGGATTCACTTAAAAATAATTTACACAACAATTTTTATACTCAAAATACTCCACAAATTGTTCTGTATAAAACGTGTTTTTAACAGACTCAAAATACCAAATTATGGCTCCACTGTGTTCTACTCGTTTTTGTGAATCCATAGACATATTATTTGCTAAATTTGGATATACAGAACTAAAGATATGATTTTTGCAAGTTTGTGTGTTTTTATGTCTAAAAATCTAAAAATAGGAATATATATGACACTTGGCAGATTCTAATTGGAGGATACCCCTTCGTTTTAGTGATCTATGAGAACCTTTAGATGAAGATCTAATGGTTCAGGATGGCTCACCGGAAAAGCTCGCCGGAGAAGTTCGCCGGATTTGCGGGCACGGGCTTGGCGTTGTCGTTCCCGTCGCTAGGGACGTATCCGGAGTAGAAAAAGATGTGGACGGCGTAGAGGACGTCGAGGCGGTGCTACTGGACGTGGTTGAGAGGTTGTTCGTCCCTAACGGTGACGACGATCTACCGCTGGAGCAACGATGGCGTCGGGCGGCGCGAAGAACTGCAACCATAGGATGAACAATCATGTCCTGGAGGTAGGCTATGGTGAGAATAGACTACTGGTAAAGGGAATTGAGAAACTAAACACCGTATGTGATGTAATCGTCCAATGAACTCACCAAAAACTCATGCAAGACGTCGATACTACAGGCAGTAGAGAGCTCCTCTGGAAAAACTTTGTGAATAACAACTGAGGAGGAGGAAAGGAGGCACACGGGGCTATCCTCGGTTTTTGTTGGTATGTACTGAGGAGGGAGATCGGGATGGCATGCCGATGGATGACATCCGGAGCACCGGTTTGATTTGGGCAATTAACACCATAAAGTCGAGAAATAATACCCTGAATGAAACGTCCAACTAATTTAGAGCACATTTCGTATTTATGTCGAGAACAAACGGTTGCTAGAATTAATAGGGGGAGGAGATTGAAGATATACCGACATGGACGTGTAAGGCTCGATCTCGGTCTTGTTGGGCCAGTAATTTTCGGCCCAAAATGAAAAGTGAAAGCAGGAAAAAGAGAAAAAAAGAAAAAATAGAAAAACGGGAGGGAGAATGGATCACGTGCATAGCGGGGTTGCATGCGGTTGATTGGTTCTACATGCGCGTGTGCGAGGCAGTGCGAGGCTACGACCGCTTCAGGTCTAGGTACGATCTCAAATTTGCTTTTCTTTGCTTTTGTTTTATTTCTATTGTTGAAAAAGCTTTCGTACAAGCTAGCTGGTGTGAATATTTTTTTTAGAACAAGCACGTACGACCTAGCTAAAAGAGAAGAAACCAAGAGCAGGTTACGGTCGATTATGCTAGCTCTACTCTAGCAGCTATTTGCGAGATACAGGGAAAATTAGTTTAAATAGTAAATTTTTAAAATGGGTTTAGGGGTTTTAATATTATGGAAAAAAAATACTTACAACTCCGAAACTCCAAAAGAATAATATATATAATACATTTCCAGTCATATTTAATGAAGAAGTCATTTTATCTTCTCTCGGTTGATTTTCTTAGAATTGACGAATATTTTTTTAATAGTCTAGAAAGCAACCAAATCCAGTTAACACTATAGAATATTTTCATCGTGTGTTTCTTATAATTGGAAACGTCATATTATTTCCTCTTTGTGTGAAAATGAAACAAGTATTTGGAAATATTCTAGTATTCCAAAAGTCAAAACAAATTCAAATAAAATGCAAGATAGTACTTTCTTGGATTTGTATAAATTTCCCAACCAATAGTTATGTTTGGATAGTCATGTTAATCCGCTCTTTTCAATGTGGTTTGGGAAAAATTAAACAAATCCTCAAAAGTTTCTTTTCATTCAAATTTTCAAAGAGATTAAACAATTCAATCAATTTATTTTAACATTCCAAAATATGATAAATTTGGGATGTTACAGACTACCACCCTTAAAAGGAATCTCGTCCCGAGATTCGAGAAGGCTAGAAGTTACAAGTTGGCTTCAAGACAACTAGGGTACTACCACCCTTAAAATAAAGTCTCATAAGATTACATTATGGTTCACTTGACTATGAGTTCAACACTTAATATCCAGACAAGGAATCCTTATTTGACTCTTCTGAGTTAACTAGTTTCTGACATCCACTTCTTCTATCTCTTCAAAGTTTCCATCCATGTCAATGTGGTTCACATGTCCTTTTTGGGTCACATTGGAGTCATTTCCATTGGCTCTTCTGGCATCCTTTTTCTTTTTCTTCTCAGGACAGTCTGATGCATAGTGTCCAAGTTCCTTACAATTATAGCACTACAACTGTCTAATGTCTTTCTTCCTGAAATTGACATGTTGGTTCTGACCAAGGTCATCTCCATTGTCAGTATCATTTCCATTATTATCACTTCCATTGTTGTTGTGGTGATACTGATGTGGTTCAGAATCTTCATTGCTCTTTTTGAATGAACGCTTTTTTGGTGATGATCCTGAGTGATGCTTGAGTTTATGCTTCCTCTTTCTATTCTCAACTTGATTCATCTTGTTTTCCAATATAGTGGCTTTGTCACAGAGTGATTGATAAGTTGGGACATAGGCAACAGCTAGTTGCAGGTTCAACTCATCATTAAGTCCTTCAAGAAATTTATCCTTTCTCTTAGCATCTGTATCAATTTCATCCGGTGCATAGCGTGCCAGATTGTTGAATTCTTCAATATACTCATCCACACTGAGGTGACGTTGTTTCAGATTGTGAAACTCCTTTTTCTTCAAGTACATTACTCCAGGTGAGATGTGAGTGGTTCTGAATCCATCTTCAAAAATAGCCCAAGTCACATCTTCAAGGGGAGTGGTGATTTGAAAGTTGTCCCACCATGTTGTTGCTGGTCCTTCAAGCAGAAATGCTGCAAACCTTACTTTTTCTTTATCAGTGCAACCAACAGTCACTAAGTCTTTGTTTACTGAACGTAACCAGTCATCAGCTTCCATTGGATCAGTTGTTCCAGAGAACCTTGCAGGCCTAAGTTTCAGAAACTTGGTGAGCATGTCAAGTGCTGGAGGATTATTCTGATTGTTGTTGTTGTTATTGTTATTCAAATTCTGTATGAATGTGGTCATCTGCTGCATCAACTGTGTCTGAGCTGCCATCATCTGTTGCATCTCAGGGGTGAGGTTGTTGTTGTTTTGGTTGGGGTTGGCACGACGGGGAGGCATCTGTTGGTTTGATAGGAATAAGTATTGGTGGATAGGTTTTTAAGAAGTCCTAACACACAACTCAAAACAATCAAGTTCAATCAAACAATCAAATCATCAAACATTTAACAAGCAAGCAATCACTTAACAACTTGTGAGCTTAACTCATGAGTTGAAGGAAACAACAAGTTTTCTTGAAAGTAACAACTTAGTATGATCATACCTCATAGGACAATATGATCCATACTCTAACTTGATATCAATGTCTTTGGTAGGCAATCTAATGTCTTCTTGGTTTTCATTAGTAGTCCTTAGTGATATCCCAGTTGGAAGTCCTTGGTGAACATGCTGAAGATGTTGAAGTCATTAGAGTTGAAGATGTTGAAGTCATTAGAGTTGAAAAAGTTGAAGAAGTTCTTTGCACATGGTGTAGTCTTTGGCCATAGGTAGGTTTTTCCATCAAGTTTGAAATAGAAGAGATGTAGGGTTGAAACCAAAATGATTGAGGAAAGAGTTTACAAGTGTTTTTGTAAATAAGTTTTAGATCAAAATATAACTCCTATTTTTCTAAGGGTTTTTGTCCAATCCTAGGTTTACAAATCCTACAGGCAACACAATGCTCTGATACCATCTGTAGAGGTCCCAATCTTTAATAAGATAGAGCCCCCTGTGTTTACAATGCTAGTCCCTGGATCAATGGCTAGCATCCACAGTTAAGATGTAATATCAAGAAACAAAGGTCATAACATAACTTTATAACCAGGAATAACATAATTTTATTACATCATACATAGCTCATTTGGCTATTACATTACATTGCAGCGGAATAACTATAGTCATGGGGTCCTTCATCTTCAAAGTGCCACAGGCAGATGTTGGTTGTAGACTTTGTAATCCTAATCAATCAAACTTCACTAAAGACAATCAAACCTGCAACATTACAAGTTACAACCACAAGGGTCAATACATTTGAATTGTATTGGCAAGTTTCACTTCTATGTGTAATATAAGTGGATCCTATCATTACATGCAAATTTGGCTAAGTAGAGTTTTAGGCTCATTTGCATAAAGCAATATTTTATCCTATCTTTTCAAAATGGTTTTGGTCCTTTGTCAAATCTCCTTTCAAAATCTCTTGAACTCCTTGGTAAAAACTCAAGTGTTCAAGTCCTTGTCAAAATCTCTTGAGCACCTTGGTAACCCCAAGTGCATCAAGTTTTGTCAAAATCTCTTGAGCTCCTTGGTAACACCAAGTGCATCAAGTTTTAAAAGTTTTCTTTTAGAAATTAGAGTGTCGAGATCTTCCATAGCTTCAGGCCTTAGTTGCTCAGTATTGTCCATAACCGGGGACACGGCTAAGTACTTAGAATTTGATCTTCTGCAGAAGTTGTACACTTTACCCACATGACACAATCTCGTCTTGACGCCACTAGTGGCCGCTGGATAAGTACTCACCAAAATGGAGTACCGGCAGATCGAGAATGTGACAAAGTCTTTCCATAGGAGTCCTCCCAATACAAAATGCTAGCTTGTCTACCAGGCACAAATGTAGGGTTACTCCCTTACACAAATCTAGTTAACCTGAAGATGCCAATGCATGGGACTTCCACTATGTAGTTGACTAAGCCAGAGCCCATTTAGCATGTGGCTGTACACGGAAGCCACTGTACGAGAAACATGTTCAATCTCTAAGTTTCCTGGGTGGTTTTCCTTTGGAGCACAACACAAAGAGATTGCCATAGACATGGTTCCTTTTGTTGCCACCTTCTCCAAAACTCAAAGTATCCTTGGCCACCCAGGTGGTTCATTGAGTCCTTGTTTTATTATATAAAATCACAAGTCCTTTTCTCAATTTCACAAAAATCTCAACATGTAACTCTTTTCAAAATATAGCATGGCTAAGCATGTAACAACTACATTGTTTTCACTAAGGAATGTATAGGTAATCCTATTAGGATTTAGCATAGCATAAGTATAAAATTATTTTCATGCATGTTTTCAAAAATCCACTAAGTATAATGAAAATAGTAGGACTTTAGATGATAGTGTCACTTGCCTTAGTAGTTGGTGGTGTGGGTACACTCTTCGCAATAACACACTTGACAATCAACACAATCTATCAAGCAAAACAACCAAGACAAAACATACACAAGATCAACACTAATGGAAACACAAAAATCATGCAAAGTATGCAAACATGCAAAATGACAATTTTTATTGTACAAAATTTTATAACAAGGTTCTGAACATTACTAAGTGACTTATGGACATTTTATATTTTCAAGATTACAAATGCAACCATTTGTGCAATTGTAGCAATTAGCAACATTTTCTAACAATTGGAAAGGCCATTCTCACTAAATAATTGCCACGGTCGTATTTATACTAGAATAAAATTATATTTTGGTCTTACTATACAGAGGGTTCAATTTACAACCATTTGCAAAAGGATTCACTTAAAAATAATTTACACAACAATTTTTATACTCAAAATACTCCACAAATTGTTCTGTATAAAATGTGTTTTTAACAGACTCAAAAATACCAAATTATGGCTCCACTGTGTTCTACTCGTTTTTGTGAATCCATAGACATCTTATTTGCTAAATTTGGATATACAGAACTAAAGATATGATTTTTGCAAGTTTGTGTGTTTTTATGTCTAAAAATCCGAAAATAGGAATATATATGACACCTGGCAGATTCTAATTGGAGGATACCCCTTCGTTTAAGTGATCTATGAGAACCTTTAGATGAAGATCTAATGGTTCAGGATGGCTCACCGGAAAAGCTCGCCGGAGAAGTTCGCCGGATTTGCGGGCACGGGCTTGGCGTTGCCGTTCCCGTCGCTAGGGACGTATCCGGAGTAGAAAAAGATGTGGACGGCGTAGAGGACGTCGAGGCGGTGCTACTGGACGTGGTTGAGAGGTTGTTCGTCCCTAACGGTGACGACGATCTACCGCTGGAGCAACGATGGCGTCGGGCGGCGCGAAGAACTGCAACCATAGGATGAACAATCATGTCCTGGAGGTAGGCTATGGTGAGAATAGACTACTGGTAAAGGGAATTGAGAAACTAAACACCGTATGTGATGTAATCGTCCGATGAACTCACCAAAAACTCATGCAAGACGTCGATACTACAGGCAGTAGAGAGCTCCTCTGGAAAAACTTTGTGAATAACAACTGAGGAGGAGGAAAGGAGGCACACGGGGCTATCCTCGGTTTTTGTTGGTATGTACTGAGGAGGGAGATCGGGATGGCATGCCGATGGATGACATCCGGAGCACCGGTTTTATTTGGGCAATTAACACCATAAAGTCGAGAAATAATACCCTGAATGAAACGTCCAACTAATTTAGAGCACATTTCGTATTTATGTCGAGAAGAAACGGTTGCTAGAATTAATAGGGGGAGGAGATTGAAGATATACCGACATGGACGTGTAAGGCTCGAGCTCTCTGGAGGTGGGTGAACGAGGAGGAAGAAGACCACTCCATCGATCGGTCTTGTTGGGCAAGTAATTTTCGGCCCAAAATGAAAAGTGAAAGCAGGAAAAAGAGAAAAAAAGAAAAAATAGAAAAACGGGAGGGAGAATGGATCACGTGCATAGCGGGGTTGCATGCGGTTGATTGGTTCTACATGCGCGTGTGCGAGGCAGTGCGAGGCTACGACCGCTTCAGGTCTAGGTACGATCTCAAATTTGCTTTTCTTTGCTTTTGTTTTAATTCTATTGTTGAAAAAGCTTTCGTACAAGCTAGCTGGTGTGAATATTTTTTTTTAGAACAAGCACGTACGACCTAGCTAAAAGAGAAGAAACCAAGAGCAGGTTACGGTCGATTATGCTAGCTCTACTCTAGCAGCTATTTGCGAGATACAGGGAAAATTAGTTTAAATAGTAAATTTTTAAAATGGGTTTAGGGGTTTTAATATTATGGAAAAAAAAAATACTTACAACTCCGAAACTCCAAAAGAATAATATATATAATACATTTCCAGTCATATTTAATGAAGAAGTCATTTTATCTTCTCTCGATTGATTTTCTTAGAATTGACGAATATTTTTTTAATAGTGTAGAAAGCAACCAAATCCAGTTAACACTATAGAATATTTTCATCGTGTGTTTCTTATAATTGGAAACGTCATATTATTTCCTCTTTGTGTGAAAATGAAACAAGTATTTGGAAACATTCTAGTATTCCAAAAGTCAAAACAAATTCAAATAAAATGCAAGATAGTACTTTCTTGGATTTGTATAAATTTCTCAACCAATAGTTATGTTTGGATAGTCATGTTAATCCGCTCTTTTCAATGTGGTTTGGGAAAAATTAAACAAATCCTCAAAAGTTTCTTTTCATTCAAATTTTCAAAGAGATTAAACAATTCAATCAATTTATTTTAACATTCCAAAATATGATAAATTTAGGATGTTACAAACATGCAACCATTTTTTCCTCTGATTTATTGCCCAACAGCTCGTGTCGTCAGATGAAAAAG
The DNA here is from genome assembly GCA_916181665.1 of Avena sativa. Lineage (NCBI taxonomy): Eukaryota > Viridiplantae > Streptophyta > Magnoliopsida > Poales > Poaceae > Avena > Avena sativa. The sequence continues at coordinate 264,517,368 of OV702279.1, read as the reverse complement.
TTGTATTGTATCGCATGCATGTAGTGGGCATTGGAGCAAGTAGATGCTCCGGTTTTCTGAATTTTTTTAGGCACGGGCTGTGCAATGGAGGGCATCGATGCCCAATGCTTCAAAACTGGTTTGGGTATCAATTTTTCACTACGTTGTGGAGGGCCTTAGTGCAAGCACTACATGACGCGCGCGCTACGCCGAGGGTAAAAAGCCGTCGGCATATGCTAAAATGTCCTCGGCGTATGGTACGCCGACGGCTGCCCTCGGCGTAGCCTCCTCGGCAAAGGTCTCTCTCGACGGAGCACGTAGAGGCCGTCGGCGTATCAAAATGCCGTCGGCGTATGCTACGCCGAGGAGCGGCCGTCGGCATAGCTTGTCGACAGGTTGCAAAACATTTTTTTTTAAATAATTTTTTTATTTTATTTTTTTCTCATTTTTTGAATCTTTGAATTGTTTGACTCGTTAATCTCTCAATTTAAACATTTTTAACACTAATTACACTTAATATTTAATTAAATTGCAGTCTTGGTCAAACTTTCTGGCCGGTCACCCATCCTAATACTACTCCAGCTCCAGCACGCTTAACTTCCTCGTTCCTTCAGAATCTGTTTCCGCAAAGTAATTCATACATTGTTGTCAATACTATGATATCAATCCTATTAACCCTTTTATCAACATGTCACATGTTTGTATTTTTTGAAATTACAAACAATTATCTAAGTAAACATTAATAAATAAGTAAAAATATTATTGAATTCAAATAAAAATATAATAATTTTACTTTTTTCTATTTTTCTATTTAATATGGAATAATTAATATCTTTAAATCTGTAAATCGGAATTTAACAAATAATATGTCTAAATTGATCAGAAAAATGAGAGGAATCCAAATATGATATCCATATCAACTAATCACAAACCCTCCGTTCTTGGAATTATCTATTTGGTGGTTGCTTTAGAAAATTTCCTTTTTGCGCTCGGATAATGAAAAATGGCTTTTTGGTGCGATGAAAAGAAAAACTTGCATTGAATCTTTAATAAAATAGCATATTGTAAACCTAAAAATGATTTTTGTAAAAAAACATGAGCATCGGATCATGTACATGTAGTTCATATCTAACCCACTTCCTACCGATTCGGCATGAATTTGTCTTTTTCACCAGAGGTGGACGGAAAGGTTTCGGATACCCCTGTTGGGACATTGTCCATATAAGGTGGTATAGTATTTTTTGTAAAATATGGTGGTAGCATTTTGAATTAGCCATTTGGTGGTTGCTTCACAAAATCGTTCGTTTTTTGTGCTTGGAAAATAGGAAATGGCTTTTTGGTGCGATGAAAAGAAAAACTTCCTCCTGCAACATTGTTCGCCATCCCATGATGCATGTGTATGCACAATATGAGTATATTATCACAAACTATGCCTTCATTCTAGCCATAACATTGGTCATTTGACCCGAAAGCCAAGAAACCTTGAATGAGATAGGTCATTTTATGAAGGTTTTTTTGAGACATAATCAATATATCAAGTTTAATATTTTTACTTATAACTATGTCACAGAATATGACACCACGCGAAGGTTTCGCATTGTTTTGATCGTTTTTGAATTTTTTATGCCCGTTTTAAACTATCGTCAAACTTTGTCGAACGCCGAGCATGACGATTCTTAGCTCGGGGCCGAGCCTCGCTAAACTTGCATTAGATTTTTGATAAAATAGCATATTGTGAACCTAAAAATGATTTAAAAAAAACATGAGCATCGGATCATGTACCTGTAGTTCATATCTGACCCACTTTCTGCCGATTCGGCAGGAATTTGTCTTTTTCACCAGAGGTGGACGGAAAGGTTTCGGATCCCCTTAGCCATAACATTGGTCATTTGACCCGAAAGACAAGAAACCTTGAATGAGATAGGTCATTTTGTGAAGGTTTTTTAGAGACATAATCAATATATCAAGTTTGATATTTTTACTTATAACTATGTCACATAATATGACACCACGCGAAGGTTTCGTATTGTTTCGATCGTTTTCGAATTTTTTATGCCCATTTTAAACTATCGTCAAACTTTGTCAAACGACGGGCATGAAGATTCTTAGCTCGGGGCCGAGCCTTGCTAAAATTGCATTGGATCTTTGATAAAATAGCATATTGTGAACCTAAAAATGATTTTTGTAAAAAAACATGAGCATCGGATCTTGTACCTGTAGTTCATATCTGACCCACTTCCTACCGATTCGGCAGGAATTTGTCTTTTTCACGAGAGGTGGACGGAAAGGTTTCGGATCCCCCTGTTGGGACATTGTGCATATAAGGTGGTATAGTATTTTTGTAAAATGTGGTGGTACCATTTTGAATTAGCCATTTGGTGGTTGCTTCACAAAACCGTCCATTTTTTGTGCTCGGAAAATGGGAAATGGCTTTTTGGTGCGACGAAAAGGAAAACTTCCTCCTGAAACATTGTTCGCCATCCCATGATGCATGTGTATGCACAATATGGGCACATTATCACAAACTATGCCTTGATTCTAGCCATAACATTTGTCATTTGACCCGAAAGCCAAGAAACCTCGAATGAGATAGGTCATTTTGTGAAGGTTTTTTCGAGAAATAATCAATGTATCAAGTTTAATATTTTTACTTGTAACTATGTCACATAATATGACACCACGCGAAGGTTTCGCATTGTTTCGATCGTTTTTGAACTTTTTATGCCCGTTTTAAACTATCGTCAAACTTTGTCGAACGCCGGACATGAAGATTCTTAGCTCGGGGCCGAGCCTCGCTAAAATTTCATTGGATTTTTGATAAAATAGCATATTGTGAACCTAAAAATGATTTTTGTAAAGAAACATGAGCATCGGATCATGTACCTGTAGTTCATATCTGACCCACTTCATATCGATTCGGCAGGAATTTGTCTTTTTCACCAAAGGTGGATGGAAAGGTTTCGAATCCTCTTATTAGGACATTGTACATATAAGGTGGTATAGTATTTTTGTAAAATATGGTGGTACCATTTTGAATTAGCCATTTGGTGGTTGCTTCACAAAACCGTCCGTTTTTTATGCTCGGAAAATGGAAAATGTCTTTTTGGTGCGACAAAAAGGAAAGCTTCCTTCCGCAACATTGTTCGCTATCCCATGATGCATGTGTATGCATAATATGGGAATATTATCACAAACTATGCCTTGATTCTAGCCATAACATTGGTCATTTGACCAGAAAGCTAAGAATAAACCTCGAATGAGATAGGTCGAAGGTTTCTTTGAGACATAATCAATATACCAACTTTTATATTTTTCCTTCTAACTATGTCACATAATATAACACCACGCGAAGGTTTCGCATTGTTTCGATCATTTTTGAATTTTTTATGCTCGTTTTAAACTATATATAATATTTTATATTTTACTTAATTTTTTATTTACAAATGTGTAATATTTGAGTGTAGATAGATAGGTCTTATTTTTCTGCAAATTTTGATATATTATTTGTATTTTTCCGAATTAAAATGATTTAGTTATGATTTTTCAAAGTTTAATGAGATAAAATAAAAAATAGCTACGCCGAGGGCAGCTGTCGGCGTAGCATAGGATATGCCGAGGGCAATTCTACGCCGACGGCTGCTTGGCGGAGCTGGCCTAGACGATGGCTACGCCGACGGCAGCGTAGCGACCGGCCGTCGGCGTAGCTTCCCATTCCTGTAGTGAAGGGTGCCGAAGGCAGTATATTTCCTTGCTACAGACTTGTTAAATGCCGAGTTGGGAGCTCACTCGTCGCAAGTGTGGATGGCTATTCTAGAAGGGCACGATACACTGAAACTGGGACTGATTCGGAGGATCGAGGATGGTAAAACTACGGAGGCATGGACTCATAATTGGTTGCCACAAGACGAGAGGTTGAGACCGGTTGCTCCGGTGAAGGACGGGGCGCCTCAGTTAGTGTCTGCATACATTGATGCTACTAGTACGTCTTGGAACACACCGAAATTGGATGAGTTTTTTCTTCTCATAGATGTGGAAGTGATCAAGGGGATTCTGTAATGTATGCGGAATCAAGGAGACTTCTGGGGCTGGCATTTTGAGAAGTCGCTCTTCTTATCGACTACTCGTTACAGTATGGAGAACGAGGGAGGACTGGATTGAGGAAAGGGCGGCATCATCTAGCGCTACCAGCGAAGGAAAGCAATGGGAAAACCTATGGAAAACCAAAGTTCCTTCCAAGGTGAAGATATTCCTATGGAGGCTGGCGCAGTGCTCACTCCCGAATGGGGATGTTCGGCATAAGAGGAACATGGCATCCATGAAGGCGTGCTCTACGTGTGGAATGGAGGATTCGTGGCGATACTTGTTGTTCGAATATAATTTGTCACGATGTATTTGGGCTCTGTCGGATGCTGCCATTGTGGAGCATATTAGCATGTCAACAGAGCCGGGGGCGAGACAATGGCTTTTGTCTATGATTGAGTCAATGAAGCATGAGGAATTCACGAGAATGATAGTGACTTTGTGGGAGATTTGGCATTCGAGACGCACGGTAATTCACGAGGAGATATTCCAGAGTCCGTTGATGGTTCATCAGTTTGTTGACAGTTTCTTAAGGGACCTGGGAATATGCTACAAGAACCGTGCAGAGCATAAGACACCATTACTGCACCAACCAGGGGTAGTAAAATGGCGTCAGCCACCCCCTGGTTCTTGCAAGGTTAATGTGGATGGAGCAGTTGCCAAGACTGCTTGACGCGGAGGCGTGGGTGTAATATCTCAGCATTAGAGTTTAGAAATAAGTGAGCTTAGGTGTGTGCATTGCATTCATGCATAGAAAATCTGAATAATTTTCACGCTTTTGAATAAAACTTGTCAAAGTAATTGAAGTTTCTCTCAACTTGATGGAATTGAAGTAGATCATCAAGTTGACCGCGATAAGTTTCAATATAATCTTTGTTAAAACCTTATTTTGGGTAAAGTTAATTTGATCTATGGGAAGATCAAATAGAATAAAATAGAGCCACAACACATTACTTAAGGATGAATACTTAATCTTCTAAAGATTAAATCAAGGTATTCTTTACAACAAACCCTGAATACAAAATCAAGTATATAACCCAAGTAAATAAAATTCAACAACTAAACCTTGGTATACTTGCTTACCATAGTTAAATCTACCATGGTTACCATGGTCGTTCCTAAACACTAACTTCTTATCACAAATAGAGAAGGAAGGAAGTTAAGCCAAGACTATCCCCTGGATATCACTATTAACCATATTAATAGATGATATTCTTATTGAACCATGTCCCAATGCCTTTGATCGTCATTGTTGGGTGATCAATCTTTGACCTAGCAATTGTGATCTTTAGCCCTTGATCTATTGAATTGTCCTTTCCAAAGCTTTAAAGGAAATTAATAATAAGAAGGAACTAATTATGGTAGAATATGTCATCATCATTGGGATGAGATCCTTAGTGGAGATCTAATCATTTGATGTTGGAGGAGTTAACTCATTCTTGAGTTAACTAGAAGAAGAATATTAACCTAAGAGTTAAGCTAGTAACTAGAAGTTACAAGAAAGCTAATATTGTTAGAATATCACAGAGTAATCTTGTTAAACCAAGATGGTACAACCATAAGATAAGCTTCATTACCAAGATAAACCCTATGAAGATACCAGGTGTAGTACAAGCCTACTACTTAGTTAAGGATAGATCTTGACTAGACAATTAGAAGTCTAAGTTTAGTGTACTTGATGATAGTGGTCATTATTCTCAATTCACTTGAAGATGATTGACTAGGTGTTGAAGAGTTGATATCAGTATACCAAACTAGGACAAACCTTAGCTCATTAGATTATCTTAGCTTGATCATGATGATTCAAGCTAATGTATGATGAAGTGTAGAACCTGAGTTGAAGGGAGTAATTGGATAAATCGTAATGTTAACCAAGTCAATACAGGAACAATCTTGTATTATGGAAGTAGTACCATACCTCTTTCAGAGGATTGATATCATTTATGATTTAGTGAGGAATGTAACCTTGCAAACCTTAGAAGTGAATGGTAGAAGAATGTTAAAGGAGTGGATTGATGTAGTTAGAAATAACTACACTGATGGATTCATCAAGGGTAGCTAAGAAATGGAAGTTATAAAAAGATTGGAGATTGAGTAATGTTGAAGTGACATGACCATGTCATCATATGATAATTGAGATGGTGGAGTTAGATGATTGACTTATTTAGGAGAATGTGATCCTTGAGATTAAAATGAGAGATTTATACAGAGTATATCTAGGAAAGGAATTCCATAACTAATACCAAGCTTAATAAAGTATTAAAGAGAGAAATCCTTTAGAATCTTTAACTAAGAATATGTCAAGCCATGAAAAGTTCCATGCCCATTTCGTCCTACTAAACCCTAAAGTTAAGTTACTAGAGAATTATCAGGAACACATTATATTATAAATGCCAACTTGATATGTTACTATAGTTTATGATATCATTCGTAACTATAAGTCAAGATTCCTAAATCTTAGTTCTTTAGCAAGACCAAAGAAGGTTTACGAGTGTGAGGAATACTCTAGGCATCATAAGAAATACATGGAAATAGAAACTCTCACAATGTAGCAACTATTGTATGGCATGTGAGTCATATTTATCACCTAAGTAATATTTACTATAAATCATTACATTATAAAATTATATCCAAAGTTTAAATCACATAAAGTGGTGGTGAGTCACTACATTAAATTCTAAGATTAATTCACGCCAACATATCAAGTGAGATTATTCTTATTAATAGCTTAGATAAAATATATATTATATAAAGCTTTAACACATACCATGCCTAAATTATCTATGATAATAAGACCATCCTCTATTTTAAAATGGTCACAAGAATATTTTATGGTAATTTTAAACACTAAAACCAAGTGGGTTTGAGTAGAAGAAATCACCAAATTAGGAGAACCATGAAATTTAAACCACCCTATATATTGCTATATGATGAAGTATATATAAACAAATCCTATGGATATCATTAAACATTTTAATTTTTCATTACTCCAAATAGAAGTGAAAACAATGCTATAGAGAATTTTTAAGAGAATACACAAATCATAAAAACCCTAAAACCCTAATTCTTACTTGTTCTATTTAATATAAGTGTTGGAATTATGCCCTAGAGGCAATAATAAAGATGTTATTATTATAATTCTTGTTCATGATAAAGTTTATATTCCATGCTAGAATTGTATTAAGCGGAAACTTTAATACTTGTGTGGTTTGTGAACAACACCGTGTCCCTAGTACGCCTCTATGGACTAGCTCATTGATTAATGATGGTAAGGTTTCCTAACCATAGACATGAGTTGTCAATTAATAATGAGATCATATCATTGGGAGAATGATATGATGGACAGACCCAAACTAAGCGGAGCAATTAGATCGTGTCATCGTGTTCGTCTTTGCGAAGCTTTTCTTATGTCAAATATTGTATTCCTTAGACCATGAGATAATGCAACTCCCTGGTATCGGATGAAAGACTTGAGGTCATTAAACGTCATCCTATGAGAGGGTGATCATAAAGGTGTCTCTCAGGTGATCGGAAAGTACCTGTTGGGTTGTATGTATCGAGATGGGATTTGTCCCTCCCAAGTCAGAGAGATATACTTCGGGCCCACTCGGTAATCGATATCAACACCGCTTGCAAGCACGTGGTTAAGGAGTTAATCACAAGGTGATATCGGATTACGGAACGAGTAAAGTACTTGCTGTGAACGAGATTGAACTAGGTATGACGGTACCGACGATCGAATCTCGGGCAAGTAAAATATCGCGCGACGAAGGGAATATATATGGGATTGATTGAATCCTGGCATCGTGGTTCATCCGATATGATTATCGAATAATGTGTAGGAGTCAATATGGGTTTCCAGACCTCGCTGTTGATTATTGATATAAGATCATGTCTGCATGTTCTCGAACCCGAAGGGTCACACACTTAACGTGTGTCGACGCTAGGATAGATTGGATAATTGGTTTATGAGTTTTTGTTCGGAGTCTCGGATGAGATCCAGGACATCACAAGAGGTTCCGGAATGGTCCGAAGAATAAGATTCATATAAGGCAAAGCAGATTTTGGAGTTCGGAATTGTTTCGGGTTAATCGGTATTGTACCGGAAGCTTCTAGAACCTTCCGGAGTGGGACCAACGTGGCCCCACTTGCCGGGAGGGGCATGGGCCTATGAGGGAGTGCCCTGGCCGCATTGGGCCAGGGGCACAAGGCCCCATAGGCCCCAGCCGGCCAAACACCTAGGAAACCCTAGGGGAGCTTCTAGAAGGGGGGGAACTTGCCCCCCACTCCTTCCTCCTTTGGCCGCCGGCCTAGGGCTTGGGGGAGGGTCTAGGGCTGGCTGCCCACCCCTCTATATAAAGAGGGCTGGGGGCACACCCCTCCCCTACACCTCCTCCACAACCCTAGCCACCCTGCTGCCGCTCCTCTCTCTCTCCCTCTCGACTGCGCATAGGTGAAGCCCTGCCGCAGAAACTCTCCACCGCTTGCACCGCGCCATCGCGTTGTAGATACAATCCATCTCTCCACCCCACTTGCTGGACCAGGGAAGGAGGAGACGTCGAGGTGCCGCACGTGTGCATATCTCGGAGGCATCGCCACTTGCGGTGTTAGATCGGATCGGATCGCGAGGAGGAGAAGCGAGTACGACTACATCACCCACGTTCCGTCGAACGTTCCGCTGTGCGAATCTTCAAGGGTATGAAGATCTCATATATTCCCCCTCTTTGTTTGCATCTTCTAGATTAGATCTTGGCTTTCCCCGTTTGCATCCGTAGAAAATTTTGATTTACTATGCTGCGAAACCCTTCAGTGGTATCAGAGCTAGATCTATGCGTAGATGTGTTTCACGAGTAGAACGCAACATGTTTGTTGTGGGCGTTGATGTTTTCTGTTGCAAGCCTCTTGTTTGTGTACTTCTTATGACGCGGGATAGTGAGATCGAAGCGGTCCAGGCCAACCTTACGCGACCTCGTTCACGAGACCGGCTCCGCACTTGACGTGTGGCTTGTTCCACACATGCGGCTGGTGGATGCTAGTTTCTCTCACTATAGTTGTCATGGGATTTACACCGGAGTTTGGTAACCATAATATCACCGTTGTGGCTTTCCATAGGTAAGAATCGTTCTTAGCTTGCTACTCCCATAAGCCACGTAAAACATGCAACAACAAAGTAGATGCGTCTAACTTGTTTTTGCAGGGAGTGTTTTCTGTGATATGTTATGGCCCAAGATGTGATGTGTATGTTGTATGCAATGATCATGTTTTTTAATGTTTCACGACTTGCATGTCGATGAGTACACAACCGGCAGGAGCCATATGGTTGTCTTTATAATTGTGTACGACCTGTGTGTCAACTTCTTATGCACCATGTAATAGCTTTACTTTATCGCTAAGTAGTTAGCAATAGTTATAGTTGCTATTCGTGGTGGAGGAAATCATGGTGGAGTGATGGAGATTATGCCGGCACGCACAAGATGGAGATCATTGCGCGAAGATTGGCTATACCATGCCGCATAAAGTTATATGCATGTGATGTTTATCCTTTTATGTATCTTATTATGCTTAGATCGCGACGGTAGCATTATAAGATTATTCCTCACTTAAAGATCAAGATAAAACTGTGTTCTCTCCATGTATGCACCGTTGCGAAAGTTCGTCGTGTTCAAGCATCACGTGATGATCGGGTGCTATAAACTCTACGTTCACATACAACGGGTGCAAGCCAGTTTTGCACACGCGGAAATACTTGGGTTTGACTTGACGAGCCTAGCATGTACATACATGGCCTCGGAACATATGAACCGAAAGGTTAAGCATGAGTCATATGAATGATATGATCGACACTTCATTGTCCACCATTGAAACCACATCTCTTCTCGTGAAGATCGGATTAGGTGTGGTGAATTTGGATCATGTTCACTAAAAAACTTGAGGGATGTTGAATTTAGTGGGAGTTCATCTAGTAATTTGATTAAGTTGAACTAGTTATCATGAACATAATCTAAATTGTACTTGCAAATTTTGTAGATCAAATGGATAAGTCCAACTTCAACTTCAACGTTTTTGCTAAGAAAGAAAAGCTTAGAAACAATGGGTCTAACTTCACCAACTGGTTCCGCAATCTGAGAATCATTCTCGCTGGCGGACAAAAGGACTATGTCCTTGAGAATGCGCTAGGTGACGACCCTGCTGTAGATGCGCCGGCTGATGAGAAAGCTGTTTATCAGTCGCGCAAAGATGATTATGGTGTGATTAAGAGCACCATGTTGTTTGCTATGGAATCGGACCTTCAAAATAGTTTTGAAGATTATCCCGGGCCCTTTGAGATTCTTGAGGAACTGAAAACTATGTTCCAGACTCAGGCCCGTTCTGAGAGATATGAGATCTGTGAGAAATTCTTTAGCTGCAAGATGGAGGAAGGGAGTTCCGTTAGTGAGCACGCCATAAAGATGTTGGGCTACACTCAATGCCTTGAGCAACTGGACTGCAAGATTCCAGAGGAGCTCAAGATTGACAGGGTTCTGCAATCACTCCCTCCCAGCTACAAAAGTTTTGTAGTGACTCATAATCAGATTGGTTCCACTGATACGATCACCGAGCTCTTCGCTAAGCTGAAAGCTGCAAAGGTGGACATCAGAAAGGATAATCATGTGTTGATGGTCAACAAGCCCCCCAGCTTTAAGAAAGGTAAGGGTGCAAAGAAGTCTTTCAAGAAAGGTAGCGGCAAGCGCGTTGCCCCTGCTGAGAAGAAGCTCAAGTCTGGACCTAAGCCGGACACTGAGTGCTTCTATTGCAAGGACAAGGGTCAATGGAAGCGCAACTGTCTGAAGTACTTAGCGGACAAGAAGGCTGGCACCATCAAAGGTATATTTGATATACATGTTATTGATGTTTTCCTTACTAGCCCTCGTTGTAGTGCCTGGGTATTTGATACTGGTTCAGTTGCTAATATTTGTAACTCGAAACAGGAGCTACGGAATAGACGGCGGCTTGTGAGGGATGAGGTGATGATGCGCGTTGGCAACGGATCAAGATTTGATGTGATGGCCGTCGGCACGCTCTCCTTAGTTTTACCTTCGGGGTTAGTTTTAAACCTCAATAAGTGTTATTATGTGCCTACGTTGAGCATGAACATCATATCTGGATCGTGTTTATTGCAAGACGATTATTCATTTAAATCTAAGAATAATGGTTGTTCTATTTATATGAGTAACATCTTTTATGGTCATGCACCTGCTGTGAATGGTATTTCTTCTGAATCTCGAAAGGGATGAAACACACATCCATAACATTGAGGCTAAGAGATGCAAAGTAGATAGTGATACTACTACTTATTTGTGGCACTGTCGTCTAGGTCATATTGGTGTAAAGCGCATGAAGAAACTCCATTCTGATGGACTTTTGGAGTCTCTTGATTTTGAATCATTTGACACATGCGAACCATGCCTCATGGGCAAGATGATCAAAACCCCGTTCTCTGGTATGATGGAGCGAGCAACGGACTTGTTGGAAATCATACATACCGATGTATGAGGACCGATGAGTGTTTCGACGCGCGGTGGATATCGCTATTTTCTCACTTTTACCGATGACTTAAGTAGATATGGGTATATCTATTTGATAAAACATAAATCTGAAACATTTGAAAAGTTCAAGGAATTTCAGAATGAAGTGGAGAACCATCGTAACAGAAAAATTAAGTTTATACGACCCGATCGTGGAGGTGAATATTTGAGTTATGATTTTCTCACGCATCTTAAAGCAAGCGGAATTGTTTCGCAACTCACGCCACCCGGAACACCACAGCGCAATGGTGTGTCTGAACGCCGGAATTGAACTCTATTAGATATGGTCCGATCAATGATGTCTCTTACTGATTTGCCGTTATCATTTTGGGGTTATGCACTAGAAACCGCTGCATTCACTTTAAATAGGGCACCATCTAAATCCATTGAGACGACACCGTATGAACTGTGGTTTGGTGCTAAACCTAAGTTGTTGTTTCTTAAAGTTTGGGGATGCGAAGCTTACGTCAAGAAGTTGATGCCGGACAAGCTCGAACCCAAAGCGGAGAAATGCGTCTTCATAGGATACCCTAAGGAAACTATTGGGTATACCTTCTATCACAGAACCGAAGGAAAAGTGTTTGTCGCAAATAACGGATCCTTTCTTGAGAAGGAGTTTCTCTCGAAGGAAGTGAGTGGGAGGAAAGTAGAGCTAGACGAGGTTGTTGAACCTTCTCTTGAGTTGGAGAGTAGCGCAACACCTGAAATTGTTCCAGTGCCGCCTGCACAAACAATAGAGGAAGCTAATGACAAGGATCATGAAGCTTCGGACGATGCTACTACTGAACGTCGCAGGTCGACAAGGTCGCGTGCCCCTCCTGAGTGGTACGGCAACCCTGTATTAACTGTCTTGTTGGTAGAAGACAGTGAACCTGCTGAAAAGGATACAGATGCCGCCTAGAGGGGGGTGAATAGGCGGTTTAAAACTTTTACGAGATGGGCTTAGCAAAGGCGGAATAAAACTAGCATTTACTTTGTCAAGCACAAAACCTATATAAACTACGGTTCACCTATGTGCACCAACAACTTATGCTAAGCAAAACATGCAACTATGTGATAGCTAGATATAAGAAATCAAGCACGAAGGCTATCACAAAGTAAAGTGCATAAGTAAATAGCTCGGGTATAGAGATAACCGAGGCACGCGGAGACAATGATTTATTACCGAGTTCCTCCCATAAAGAGAGTACGTCTCGTTGGAGAGGGGGTGGTATCAAACCACCTACGCCACAAAAGGTCTCCCTTATTCTCCGTGAATCTCACCCCAACGGGATCGATCCACACTTCCACTATCGGTGCACTTGTCGGTGGCAACCGAAACCTCTCACAAGGTTGGGGCACTTCTCCACAACTTAATCGGAGGCTCCCAACAAACGCCACCAAGGCCACAACCTGCAACACCAACAAACCGTCTAGGGTTCCAAGAACCCAAGAGTAAAAAGCTTCTCAACTTTCACTCACCAAATCCTCCGAGGTGAACTTAAACCGATGCACCAAATGCAATGGCATGAACACACTAAGTTCTCAAGTCCTTCTCTCCCAAATTCCACAAAAGCTACAAAAGCTAGTGGGAGAATAAGAGAGGAAGAACACACGAGGAAATCCACAAAAGAAACCCCAAGATATAGATCCCAATATGTTCTCCTCACATAGAGGAGAGATGGATTGGTGGAGTTGTAGATCTAGATCTCCCCTTTCAAATCCCCCAAAAAGATTCAAGAAATATGGGAGGGATTGAGAGTATTTGCAAGCTCTTGAAGGTCAAAACAATGGAGGAGAGAGAGAATGCAAGCAACAAGCCTAAGCAGGAAGAAGGGGTCTATTTATACCACTCCCCAACGAAATATGACCGTTTGGGACCTTCCAGGCCGGATAATCCGCCCCTCCCCGGATATTCCGGGTTCCCCGGGCCAAAAAAATGGCTAAGGACTTCGTGACGCGACTCTCAGTATAAGGGCGGATATTTGGGGCGGATAATCCGGCCCCGAAGGACCAGAAAATCTGCCCCCATTACTGGGAGCCACGCCTCAAAGTCCTTAGCCGTTTTCCAAAAATTGGGTCGGATAATCCGCCCCCATGGCCGGATAATCCGCCCCCCTGAAAATTGGCAGGAACAACAAAACTGAAACCATCATAACTTTTTCATTCGGACTACGATTTTGATGATCTTGGGCTCGTTTCGAAGATAGTAACGAGCTATACAAGATCATGCAGGGAACCATCATAGTACAGCAAGGGAGGATAGAACCAAATGATGAAAGGTTTAACCTATCTATAAAATACAAACCGGTAAAACCTCCAATATCGAAAACACAATAGAGAATGCATATGAAATCCATTTTCGATGAACTTAAGCTTGTCATAGAGATTGACACAATATCTAAATCCTCTCATGGATAAGAACCAAATAAGAACCAAGAAATATGATGCCAAGTATGCAAAGGTTTGAGCTCTCACCGAGGTATATGATCAAGTTACTCACTTGAGAGCCCCTCTTGATAGTACGGTTATCTATCCTATAAACCGGTCTCTCCAACTAACACCGCGAGACCAGTGAGAAAGAAACCCTATCAATATCAAACCTTTGCCTTATATATTCCACACCTCAGGATGGAGCACCTTTCTTGATTGCACTAGCTTGGTGAAGATACTCCCCCATACTCCACTATGGAAGAGCCTCTCTTTTAGGCATATCTTCACATATCCATGATCACCATAAGGATGGAACGATACACTTGAGATCATCTTAAGAAACCTTGATCAACACTTGATCTTCTTCACTTTATTCTTATTCCAACCTTGAAGCCACCATATGGTTCAAGCATTGTCTATGGACAAATCCTACAAGTAAAACTCAATGCAAACATAAGTCCATAAAACATTGTCATTAATTACCAAAACCACTCATGGGGGCACACATGTTCTTTCAATCTCCCCCATTTTGGTAATTGATGACAATCCTTTGAGAGGGTTTATATAATCAACTTAACGAAAAAATGGTTGCGCCAACATCAAATACTACACAAGTATGTGATGTTGGTACGGCCATAATATATAGAGCAAGCTCCCCCACAATATATGCGTGTGTGATGAACCATTACCGTTGGTGGAGTTTACTCTATATATTCAACATGCAAAGCAACAACAAAGATGCAAGAGCATGAGAGGCAAATGATTAAGAACAAACTTCCCTTAAACCCTCCAAAACATCTCCCCCATTGGCATCGATTGCCAAAATGGGTGAATAGTTCTAGACGACCAATATAGTAATAATTCCTCCAAAGGTGTGTCTTCGCACATATACAATGATGAATACTTTGGAGGGAGTAGAACTATATCGAGGACCTGAAGATTGCCAAAGGAATAAAATAAAAGACGCAAGGAATCACAAGATCCGACAAACCAATTTAAAAACAACAAATGAGTCCAAATGGAAACTACAAGATATTATGATATGAGCAAAAGAGTGTTTTAAATAACAAATAGAGAAGCTTCCCAATATTTGTGCATACTTTAAAATCGGTGTATTTAAATACAAAAATGCACAAATATGGAATCCTCACTCCCCCATAAACATTTAAGGCACAATAAATGAGATAGGAGATAAATGAGCATTATTAAATGAATTAGATGAGCTCCCCAAAGATAATGCACCAATTATGATAATTGCATTTGGGAACAAGGTGCATAATCAGGGAATCCTCACTCATCCAAGTTCATTGAACAATACAAGGCATGATAGAACAAATATGAGTGCCCAAAGATGCAAACAATAGGAATAAGCACCCATAGGCAATTAAATTTGGAAGCCACCAAAGAATCAAAAGGAATAGAAAGGTGGTCTCCAAGGATTAAAAATCAACTAACATTATCTTCACATATGTGTGTATGTTTCTAAATGGATAACATCACAAAGACATATGCCCATAACGAAATAAGCACACACAAGGAAGATGTACAATAAATCACATAAAAGGACAAAACCAACTCCCAAAAAGAGTAAGGTTCCAACAAGTAAACTAAACTCTCCAAACTTTTCATGATAGCACAAAATACCAAAACGAATAAATCAAACTTCCAAGCACATAAAACCCGATATGGATAAAACAAGGAAGCATAAAAAGATTGTTCTAGATAATATAGGAGAGCTCACCCATAAGTAGTACATTATATAGAATTTTCTTTTGAATGCAAAATGCACACAAATGGGATCATCACTACTACCTACAATAAGTAAAACACAAGAGGACATCAATAAAATAAGAAGATCCAAAAGAAGCAAGGAAGGCTTGGGAGATAACACAAAACATTTTCTTGGCCAAAGATAGGATAAAATTAAACAAAGGCCAAAGTGAATATGATCAATAAATTCTACCATAAATTGAGTACTCATTGTCCAAGGACAAGAAATATTGGGAATAATTTTCCCAAGGTAGCTTGCATGGATATCCAAGATCATAGTCACAACAAGAAGCATATAACAAAATATAAGAATTAAGCATGATACTTCGAACAAGATTCTTGGTAGCTTCCAATAGTCACACAATCACTAGTGATTAGATTAACTTGAAGCAAATGGTTTCCATGATGATATAGAGATCTAAATATGAGGAAACACATACCAAGAAACACTCTCATATACAAGATCCAAAATATGATCAATAAATGCATTCAAGCAAATTGGAACTTGTAAGAGCAAATGCGTCACATAGGCGCTAGATAATTATCCATATCAATTCTAAGTGACACAACCTCGAATATTCACATTTTTTAGGATTGTAATATGCACTAAGCATATGACTCCCCCATAATGTGATACTACCATAAAACCAACACGAGGCAACGGATCCAAATAGATATAATTAATGGACATTATATAACTTAAATTTCTCATGTACACACATTTTTAGGATTGTGGAATGCCCGAGCATAACACTCCCCCAAAATGGGATAGTCCATTAATCTCTCACAAGAGCCAAATAAGATACCAACTATAACCAAGAAAGGCTCAACCATAAGAAACACACATTCATGGTGTGCCACCTAATCATACACAAAAATATGCTTGATTCCTCAAGATAATTAAGTGGAAATCACAACATGTACAAGAGCATGGAAGATACAAAACCAACACATGCACAAGGGGGCGAGTAACTTTCAATGTAATGAGTTAAGCATATGTTACCGCAAGGAGGAACATTGGATATATAGTAGAGGCAATATAATCCACATGACTTGACTTGACAATTACACTAGATGAAGATCCCTAAATTCTTCATAATGTAACCAAGTCTCCAATGCCCTCCAACCAACACCTATTGATAAAGTTTTAGCTAGATGGTACCCAACCAAGTTGGGTACTAAGAAGTTAGTAACAATAGGCTTGGCCACCCAAATGGTTCTTTTTTTGACACCACATTGGGCACCAACAAATTTGGCAAACACATTGCCAACCACATCCTTATAAAGAGAATAAGCATCATCAATAATGATAGGATTGGATGAGGAGATACCAATAGCGCATGAGGAAGAAATGTGCCCCTTCTCACGGCATATGTAGCAAGTTCTTATCTTGCTATCTTTCTTCTTAGGTGAAGCCACAACTCGAGGAAGAGCTCGAGTAGTCCTCTTAGGAATAGGCCCTTCAATGACTTGAGGTGGGGTTTGAGGCCGCTTCCCTTGTTGCTTCACACTAAGAGGCTTTTTCTTCAATGGGAAAGATCTAACATGGTGCCCTTCTTCCTTGCACTTGAAGCAAACAATGTTGGCCGAATTCTTGACTTGAACTTGGCCATTTTTCTTGTTTCCCTTATGCTTCAACTTGATAGTGGACTTGTTCTTGACATTGGAGTTGAATCCAAGCCCACTCTTGTCATTGGGGGATTTTTTCACACTCAAGATTTTGTTGAGTGCGGCCTTCCCTCGATGACCCTTTTTCAAGTCATTCTTCAAAGAAGTGACTTGATCCTTGAGCTCTTTGATTTCCTCTACATGGTTAGTTTAAACAAAAGTACTAGAGGAAGTAGATGCTACATTGTTAGAGCAACAAGGCACAGAATGTAATTCATCACGAGATATAGCATGGTTTTGAGAGGATGAATTACAAGGACTAGCACATGGCAATATAACATTTGGATTAGATATAGTGCTAATGTCTACATGAGGTCCACTAGATGTTACCTTTGACACGATGGCCTCATGATCTAACTTTAGCCTACCATGGGAGACTAGAAGATCCTCATGCGAGCTCGAGAGCTTAACATGACTTTCTTCTAATTTCCCATAGTTGCTAGTTAGCAACTCAAGTTGATCCTTTAGCTCAACATTCTCCTTCAAAATAGATGCTTCACAAGAAATAGAGTTAGTAGCACAAGCATCATCACTATTAGCAAGAGGTGAGGGCAACTTGGCAAGCTCTTTTGAGTATGAAGCTTTAAGTTTCTCATGCGACTCGGTGAGTTTGATGAGCTCCCTCTTAACGACCCGAGAGCCATTTTCGAGGTGCTTAAAATCCTCAACAAGTTTAGCATAAGCAACGTCAAGTTCATCATTTTTAATCTTGAAGGAGTTTGCCACCGCAAGTTCTCTATCATGGTATTCCTTTACTCTAGGTAATTCTAGAGTAAAAGTCTCCTCAAGAGATTCTTTGGTGGTTTGTTCTTCTTCAAGGGAGTCCTTTAGTTGAGCAATTTCATTAGCATACTCACGCTCAAGCGCAAACTTTTCATCAATTATGTTTTCTTGCTCCTCAATTTGTGCTCCTAACTTATCAATATGTTCCTTGCTCTTAATAGCAAAGTCCAAGATTTCAACAAAGTTAGAGCATGCAATATTGTTCTTAACAACGACACGATAAACAATCTCACCCTTTTCATATAAATAATCAATATCAAGTTCTTCTTCCACATTATCCACATCCTCCTCATCACAAGAGGTAATGGGTTCCAAAGTAGGAGTTACCTTTGAATCCCTAGCCATAAGGCATAGGTTGGTACCGGAAGAAGGTGAAGACGAGATTGCATTTGTGGCTTCATTCAAAACCTTGTCTTGGCCCATAGAATCTTCGGTTTCCTCTACATGGTTAGCAACACAAGCACTAGAGGAAATAGAAGCATTTTTATCATGGCAACAAGAAAACACAATCATATCATCATGAGATTTATTCAAGTCATTTCTACATGATATGCAAGGACTATTAACACAAGCATGTAAGAAGTTTGTAGTGCTAGAAGTGTTAAAGTCCAAAGATAGATCATTGCAACTAGATAGATATGATGGATTATAAATAGTAAGCACACTATCCAAATTGCAATTTCTATCACCACTCACCATATCATTACCTTGTGAAAAATCACATGTTGGTGAAGTGGTAAAAGATGAGAACTCATCTTGACCGGAAGTGGAAGCAACACAATCATCCTCAACAATATTGGACACAACATATTTATCTTGAAGTTTTGTCCATAACTCATGAGCGCTCCAAAAAGGAATGATTGAAGAGGTAACTACATAGCTCAAAGCATTAACAAGCACATTAGAAGCTTGAGCATCGAGATATAAGTTTTTCTCATCCTCATAAGATAGATTTTTGAAATCCATAGGAGGAGAAAAACCTATATCTACAATACGCTCCAAATTTGGGTCCATGTCCCGAAAATGAATAAGCATACGAGTTTTCCATATATCATAATTTGTGCCATCGAATAAGAACATGTCATTGTGCACTAATCCCCTAGCCAACATCTTTACTCTCAAGGAGGTGAAGCCTAAAATGAGATACCGGGCTCTGATACCAATTGAAAAGGATACAGATGCCGCCTAGAGGGGGGGGGGTGAATAGGCGGTTTAAAACTTTTACGATATGGGCTTAACAAAGGCGGAATAAAACTAGCGTTTACTTTGTCAAGCACAAAACCTATATAAACTACGGTTCACCTATGTGCACCAACAACTTATGCTAAGCAAAACATGCAACTATGTGATAGCTAGATATAAGAAATCAAGCACGAAGGCTATCACAAAGTAAAGTGCATAAGTAAATAGCTCGGTTATAGAGATAACCGAGGCACGCGGAGGTAATGATTTATTACCGAGTTCCTCCCATAAAGAGAGTACGTCTCGTTGGAGAGGGGGTGGTATCAAACCACCTACGCCACAAAAGGCCTCCCTTATTCTCCGTGAATTTCACCCCAACGGGATCGATCCACACTTCCACTATCGGTGCACTTGTCGGTGGCAACCGAAACCTCTCAAAAGGTTGGGGCACTTCTACACAACTTAATCAGAGGCTCCCAACAAACGCCACCAAGGCCACAACCTGCAACACCAACAAACCGTCTAGGGTTCCAAGAACCCAAGAGTAAAAAGCTTCTCAACTTTCACTCACCAAATCCTCCAAGGAGAACTCAAACCGATGCACCAAATGCAATGGCATGAACACACGAAGTGCTCAAGTCCTTCTCTCCCAAATTCCACAAAAGCTACAAAAGCTAGTGGGAGAATAAGAGAGGAAGAACACACGAGGAAATTCACGAAAGAAACCCCAAGATCTGGATCCCAATATGTTCTCCTCACATAGAGGAGAGATGGATTGGTGGAGTTGTAGATCTAGATCTCCCCTTTCAAATCCCCCAAAAAGATTCAAGAAATATGGGAGGGATTGAGAGTATTTGCAAGCTCTTGAAGGTCAAAACAATGGAGGAGAGAGAGAATGCAAGCAACAAGCCTAAGGAGGAAGAAGGGGTCTATTTATACCACTCCCCAACGAAATATGACCGTTTGGGACCTTCCAGGCCGGATAATCCGCCCCTCCCCGGATATTCCGGGTTCCCCGGGCCAAAAAAATGGCTAAGGACTTCGTGACGCGACTCTCAGTATAAGGGCGGATATTTGGGGCGGATAATCCGGCCCCGAAGGACCAGAAAATCTGCCCCCATTACTGGGAGCCACGCCTCAAAGTCCTTAGCCGTTTTCCAAAAATTGGGCCGGATAATCCGCCCCCATGGCCGGATAATCCGCCCCCCTGAAAATTGGCAGGAACAACAAAACTGAAACCATCATAACTTTTTCATTCGGACTACGATTTTGATGATCTTGGGCTCGTTTCGAAGATAGTAACGAGCTATACAAGATCATGCAGGGAACCATCATAGTACAGCAAGGGAGGATAGAACCAAATGATGAAAGGTTTAACCTATCTATAAAATACAAACCGGTAAAACCTCCAATATCGAAAACACAATAGAGAATGCATATGAAATCCATTTTCGATGAACTTAAGCTTGTCATAGAGATTGACACAATATCTAAATCCTCTCATGGATAAGAACCAAATAAGAACCAAGAAATATGATGCCAAGTATGCAAAGGTTTGAGCTCTCACCGAGGGATATGATCAAGTTACTCACTTGAGAGCCCCTCTTGATAGTACGGTTATCTATCCTATAAACCGGTCTCTCCAACTAACACCGCGAGACCAGTGAGAAAGAAACCCTATCAATATCAAACCTTTGCCTTATATATTCCACACCTCAGGATGGAGCACCTTTCTTGATTGCACTAGCTTGGTGAAGATACTCCCCCATACTCCACTATGGAAGAGCCTCTCTTTTAGGCATATCTTCACATATCCATGATCACCATAAGGATGGAACGATACACTTGAGATCATCTTAAGAAACCTTGATCAACACTTGATCTTCTTCACTTTATTCTTATTCCAACCTTGAAGCCACCATATGGTTCAAGCATTGTCTATGGACAAATCCTACAAGTAAAACTCAATGCAAACATAAGTCCATAAAACATTGTCATTAATTACCAAAACCACACATGGGGGCACACATGTTTTTTCACCTGCGAGCTATGAGGAAGCAATGATGAGCCCAGATTCTGAGAAATGGCTAGAGGCCATGAAATCCGAATTGGGATCCATGAGCGAAAACCAAGTATGGACTTTGGTGGACCCTCCTAGCGACCGTAAGGCCGTTGAGTGCAATTTTCAAGAAGAAAATGGACGCGGATGGTAATGTTACTGTCTATAAAGCACGACTTGTCGCGAAAGGTTTTTAACAAGTTCAAGGTGTTGAATACGATGAGACTTTCTCTCCCGTAGCAATGTTTAAGTCCATTCGGATTTTATTAGCAATTGCTGCGTTTCATGATTATGAAATATGGCAGATGGATGTCAAGACTGCGTTCCTCAATGGAAACATTGATGAAGAGTTGTATATGATGCAACCCGAAGGTTTTGTCGATCCTAAGGATGCTGATAAAGTGTGCAAACTTCAGCGTTCCATTTATGGACTGAAGCATGCATCTCGGAGTTGGAACCTTCGTTTTGATGAAGTGATCAAGAGCTTTGGATTTGTTCCAAATTGCTATGAAGCTTGTATCTACAAGAAAGTTAGTGGGATCTCAGTGACATTTCTGGTACTATATGTGGATGACATATTGATTATTGGAAATGACATTGACATGCTTAACGATGTGAAGAGTTATTTGAACAAATGTTTTTCAATGAAAGACCTAGGGGAAGCTGCTTATATATTGGGCATCAAAATCTATAGAGATAGACAAAGACGCCTGATAGCTTTAAGCCAAAGTACATACCTAGACAAAGTTATGAAAAGGTTCAGAATGGATAAGGCAAAGAAAGGTTCAGTGCCTATATTGTCAGGTAAGATATTGAGCAGGGCTCAGTGTCCAGCTACGGTAAATGATAGAGAAGCTATGAGCAAAGTGCCTTATGCCTCGGACATAGGTTCTATCATGTATGCCATGCTGTGTACTAGACCGGATGTGTCCAATGCTCTTAGTTTGACGAGCAGATACCAAAGTGATCCAGGAGTGGAACACTGGACAGCCGTGAAGAACATCCTAAAGTATTTAAATAGGACTAAAGAAATGTTCTTAGTCTATGGAGGTGATGAACAGCTTGTCGTAAAGGGTTACGTCGACGCTAGTTTCGACACCGACAAGGATGATTCTAAATCTCAGACAGGATACGTTTATATTTTGAATGGAGGAGCTGTGAGCTGGAGAAGCTGCAAGAAAAGCGTGATCGCGGGATCTACAGTAGAAGCGGAATACATGGCTGCTGCAGAAGCGTCAAGTGAAGGAGTTTGGATCAGGAACTTCATCACTGAGCTTGGTGTGGTTCCAAGTGCCTTGGACCCACTGGAGATATTATGTGACAACACTGGCGCCATAGCACTGGCTAAGGAACCAAGATATCATCCAAAGACCGAGCATATCAATCGCAAGTTTCATATAATCCGAGATTATATAGCAGATAGAGATCTGAAGATTAGGAAAGTACATACAGATCTGAATGTCGCAAATCCATTGACTAAACCTCTTCTACGTGCAAAACATGATCAACACCTTAGTGCCATGGGTGTTAGATTTTTGCCAGATGTAAACTAGATTATTGACTCTAGTGCAAGTGGGCGACTGTTGGAATTATGCCCTAGAGGCAATAATAAAGATGTTATTATTATAATTCTTGTTCATGATAAAGTTTATATTACATGCTAGAATTGTATTAAGCGTGTCACATCCCAAGATTTTCCAAATCTTGTAATGTGAAAATAAATGAATAAAATAGAACTTTGTTTGATTTCTAGGGCCAGAAGAAACTTTTTGAACCATTTAAAGTAAATAAAACCTAAAGGGATTTAGAAAGATAAACATTTAATGAAAGGAAAATAAAATCTTTTGGAAATACTATTTTGGATCATTTAATAAAAGATTTGGTATTCAAAAGAAAAGATGAGTTTATAAATAAAGAATATTTTATAAAGCCAAATTAAAACCTTAGCCAAGCTTTTGAATTAAAACCTTTTATTTTAAATAAAATTATCAAAGATTTAATTAAATAGATTAATAAGGATTTAATATCCAACTTTATTTAAATAAAAGGTTTTACCAATTTAAATTGAAACATCAAAACTTGTTAAATTATTTTAAATAGGTTTTCCCAATTAATTGAAATTCACAAATAAAATCTACTAAAATGTTTTGGTTTTATTTTTCAAAATAAATGTTTCAATAAAATAAAACCTATTTGATTAATAAACCTTGGACCATTTATCTAAATTATAAATGGAACCTTTAACAAATTATTATTTATATTAAAACAAGCTTTTAAAATATACCTTATTTCAAATACAACCCACTATTTTGATCTTGGAAAATATATGGATTAAAATTGTGTTTGAAATAAATCAAACCCTAATTTGATAATTAGAAATAGCCATTTAGTTAATTAATAATGGACTTTATTATTTAAAAATTATGGATTTAGGTTCAGACTACTGAAACAGAACCAAGTTAAATTTATAAAGTTTGGGTGTTGTTTGAATTTATTTGAACCATGTTTGTTTGATAGAGAATTCAAACAGAAATTTAGAAATAGAAAAGAACACAGAATAAAAAAAATGGAATTGGATCGACCCAACCCAGCAGCCCACTAAGGCCCATCAGACCAGCCCAGCTCCTCACCCGGAAAGAAAACGATTCGCACCCCGTTTCAGACCCGTACAGTGTATGACCAGTGGAGCCTTCCCTCATTTCGTATTCCCACTAACAGGTAGACCCACCGCTACTGTTCATCGTCCACACCCGCGCGACCCCTTCCTCCCCAAACCACGCTGCCGTTCTCTGTCATTCAACCGCGCGTTCAATTCACGAGTAATGGCTGCGTTAATCTCGCCCCTGACCACACGCACTTAAGCACCTCTCCTCCCTCTGTCATTCCTCGCAAACACCAACCTCTCTTCGCCCCTAGGCTGTCGCCAATCACTCCTGCACCGCCGCAGCTCCGACCACCGTCCTCCCTCGATTCCGGCCCAACCACACCCCCTCCTGCCTCCACAAACACACAGACACACTCACTACTTCCTGGCGCATCTCCCAGTACCCTCTGTTCGACCGCGGGCGCCCCAGAACATCGCCTACATCAAGCTTCCGACGCCGCCGCGTCTGTCTTCAATTCCGGCAAGAACTCAGGTAGATTCCGACCGCCCCGTACCTTCTCGTTCATGCACGTGACCTCTCCGTGACCTCCCGCACTTAACCATGCCCTGTTTTGTCCTAGGACGATCTACAACGTCGTCTTCGACCATGACTGAGACCACCCGACGCCGTCCTCCACTCCGGCGAGAAATCCTGCCAGGACCAGAGTGCCCCTCGCCCGACCAACACCTCCTCGAGCATCACCGTGACCTCCTGAACCCGGTGAGCTTCTTCTCCTCCTCTCTCGCTTCCTAGAACCACCGTGAACCCCTCGCCTGGCCGTGCTCCGCCGCTAGTCGCCGTCGGCGCCGCTCACTTTTGGTCCAGCGAGCCAGTACCGTAGGATCTAGTTTGAACGAGTGCGATTAGATCACTTACCGCGAAGAGGTACGCGTCCTGGACCGTGCGATTCCACTTAGATCCAACGATCCAGAGGGATCAATCCGACCGAACCGGTATCAACCAGTAAGAACACGCCGCGTGTCACCTGTCTGTTTAAAAACAGAAATTGAAAACAGATTTGTTTGTAATTTTCAAACCCTTATAACTTTTGATCCACACGTCCAAATTTAGCAAATTTTATATCAATGAATTCAGGAGAGCAAGACCTAAACAACCATGGCCTTAGTTTGGAAAATAGTAAATGTTTGTTTGCTTGTTTTTGCAGATTCTTTTGTAAGCTTGTTTAGAGTATAAAAATTGTTTAAAATTGAATTTAATGACAAAACCTTTGCAAAATGATTTATAGTGACCTTACTGACCCTAGGAATCAACCCTTGGTGTTAAAAATTATTATGGTATAATTTAGGTTGAATTATTTAACTTAGCCATTTTCTAACCATATAAAATTATTGATTTTACTATGGAAATGTTTTTGCAAGGAAAACTTTGTGAAAATGTCTTGGACCAAACTTACTGACCCAAAACACCAAGCTTTGAAAGTGGCAACTCACTTGATGAAAAACATAAAGATTGCTTTGATAAAAATATTTTTCACCACATGAAATAATGTTGGATTTTGAAATGGTTTATGAACTAAAAGCTTTTTTGCAAATAACTTTGCCATCTTGGTAAAAGACCAATGTGGACCTTACAAAGTTAAAAGCCTAGTGGATACCTCCCTTATGAATAAAACCATCTTAAGCATGTTCCCATGCATGACTTAGAATCCATTGCTATGTGTGTGTGAAATATTGATTGAATATTGGTTTGGAATGCTACTTGATACTATGCTTGTTTGATTGATTGTAGTGAAATTAGCAAAGTGTGAGACTAACAAGATCAAGAAGTAAACCCTCATTCCCTACCAAAAAGGCAAGTTACACTATCATACAAAAGACCTACTACTTTCATTATACTTAGTGGATTTTGTAAACATGCATGAAAATGTTTTATACTTATGCTATGCTAATCCTAATAGGATTCCCTATACACTCCTTAGTGAAAATATTGAAGCTGTACATGCTTAGCCATGCTATGTTTTGAAAAGAGATACATGTTGAGATTTTACAAGGGTTGAGAAAAGGAATTGTGTTTTACATAATAAAACAAGGACTCAATGAACCACCTAGGTGGAGGATACTTGAAGTTTGGAGAAAGTGGCAACAAAAGGAACCATGTCTATGGCAATCACTTTGTGTTGTGCTCCAAATGAAAACCACCTAGGAAACTTAGAGATTGAACATGTTTCTCCAATTGTGGCTTTCGTGTACAACCACATGCTATTATGGCTCTGGCTTAGTCAACTACATTAGGAGGACCCATACATTGTCTTTAGTTACCGGACATGGGGATCTGGAATGCTTCATGGGGGCTGAAGAAAAGCTAGCAATGATGTATGGGAGGACCTTTTGGAAAGACTTCGTCACATTTTTAGTCTGCCAGTACTCCATCTTGGTGAGCACTAATCCAGTAGGCCACTGGTGGCAACAAGATGGGATTGTGTCATGTGGGTAAAGTGTACTCCTTCTGCAGAAGTTAATAAAATCTAAGTACTTAGCCGTGTCCCCGGTTATGGACAATACTGAGCAACTAAAGATTGAACCATGGGAGATCTCGACATTCCAACTTCTAATATAAAAACTTGATGCACTTGGGGGTACCAAGGAATTCAAAGAGATTTTGTTAAGCTTGTTGCACTTGGGGTTACCAAGGTGCTCAAGAGCATGATGTACTTGGGGTTACCAAGGAACTCATGAGATTTTGATAAAAACTTGATGTACTTGGGGTTACCAAGTAGCTCAAGGGATTTTGACAAGGACTTGAACACTTGAGTTTCTACCAAGGAGTTCAACGACCTTGGAAAAGAGATTTGACAAAGGACCAAAACCATTTTGAAAAGATAGGATAAATGTTGCTTTATGCAAATAAGCCCTAAACTCTACTTAGCCAAATATGCATGTATTGATAGGATCCACTCTTATCTACATAAAAGTGAAGCTTGCCAATACAATTCAAAATGTATTGACCCTTGTGGCTGTAACTTGTAATGTTGCAGGTTGATTGTTTATTTATATGAAGATTGTTTGATTGACTAGGACTACAAAGTCTACAACCAACATCTTCCTGTGGCACTTGAAGATGAAGGACCCCATGATTATAGTTATTCCGCTGCAATGTAATGTATTAGCCAAATGAGCTATGTATGATGTAATAAAATTATGTTATTCCTGGTTATAAATTTATAATATGACCTTTGTATCTTGATATTACATCTTAACTGTGGATGCTAGCTATTGATCCAGGGACTAGCATTGTAAAACACAGGAGGCTCTATCTTATCCAAGATTGGGACCTCTACAGATGGTATCAGAGCATTGTGTTGCCTGTAGGATTTGTAAACCCTAGGATTGGACAAAACCCTTAGACAAATAAGAGTTATTTTGTTCCAAAAACTTATTTACAAAAACACTTGTAAACTCTTTCCTCAACCATTTTGGTTTCAACTCTACATCTCCTCTATTTCAAACCTGATGGAAAAACCAACCCCATGGCCAAAGACTACACCATGTGTAAAGGACTTCTTCAACTTCTTCAACTCTAATGACTTCAACATCTTCAGCATGTTCACCAAGGACTTCCAACATGGAAACTACTAAGGACCACAAGTGAGACCAGGAAATATTACTTAAGATTTAGAGACTGAGGGAATGCAAAATAAGAAGAAACCATCAACAACTTTGAAGTATTGTGACCAAGAGTTTTTCTCAAAGAAACCATGATCTCATACAAGAAGAATCAACCAAGAAGGATGGAAAGATCACAAGTGAACCCCATAGATGGACCACCATAATTTAGTTAAGTCTAAACCACCAATTTATGTGGTGTAACAAAAATATTTTTTTGCCTAAGTAAGTGCTTGAACCTTGTTGTTTGAGTGCAAAGATGTATGTGAATGTTTGGTTTGTGATTGCATGCACATTGTCTAAGAAAATTGTGAAGTGTGTGATTAGAATTGATTCCTTAGAAATAACTTGCCTATTCTAACCTCCCTGCAACCCCAACAGATGACTACTCCAAAGGACTCCAAGGTTGATGACATCAACACCAACCAAACTGACAGCATGAAGGAGCTCATAGCAACCCAACACCAGCTGAACCAACTGACAGATCAGTTCATAGTCAATAATAGTGATAAAGATCCAGCACTGCAAAAGTTTTTGGAAGAGCAGTCTCAACTAATGCTTAAGGTGACCAACCAAATGATCAGCATGGAGGAAAACTACCCCAAAGAAGTCTATGATAACAAGGCTGGCAAGAATGTTATTCTGGATGGAGCCCCAGCTTGCACTATATGTGGAGACAAGGATCATACTTCCAGGGAACATGAAGGACAATGCCCCAATTGTGAAGAAGATCATCCTGTTGGACAATGCCCCACCGATCAAGCTACTTGTTACCTTTGTGAAGGAAGTGACCATACTCCTGGCCAATGTCCCATCTATGCCATGGTGGAACAAAGGAAACAAGAAGGATCCAAGTCTACCAAAGGAAAAGGACCACACCTACCTCCTAACAAGACAACCCAATTCAAAGGACTAAAGAAGTTTAAGAAACAAAAGCAAGACATGAGCCTTGCACAATGTCGTAGATGTAAGGAAATGGGACACTACTCCAGTGGATGCCCAGAGAACAAGAAGAATAAAGAGATTGATCAAGTGTGGTGCAACAACTGCAAAGAACCAGGCCATTATGTGGCAACTTGTCCACAAGAACAACGCAAAGAACTCAAGGACATTCATTGTTTCAACTGCAAGAATCCAGGGCATTATGCAAGCAACTGTCCAGAAAGGATGAAGAACAAGTTGAACAAGCCTATAGAGAAACTTAACCTTGGTCCATGAGTTAAGCATAGGAATAAAGCAAAAGTTGCTTAGAGGAATTTCCAGGACCCAAGAAGGCCAATATGTAATTTTTGTTTGAAAAATTTTAAGGGTGGTAGTACCCTAGTTGTTTTGAACTTGCTTGTACCCCAGCCTTCCCAAATCTCGGGACGAGATTTATTTTAGGGTGGTAGCCTGTCACATCCCAAGATTTTCCAAATCTTGTAATGTGAAAATAAATGAATAAAATAAAACTTTGTTTGATTTCCAGGGCCAGAAGAAACTTTTTGAACCATTTAAAGTAAATAAAACCTAAAGGGATTTAGAAAGATAAACATTTAATGAAAGGAAAATAAAATCTTTTGGAAATACTATTTTGGATCATTTAATAAAAGATTTGGTATTCAAAAGAAAAGATGAGTTTATAAATAAAGAATATGTTATAAAGCCAAATTAAAACCTTAGCCAAGCTTTTGAATTAAAACTTTTTATTTTAAATAAAATTAGCAAAGATTTAATTAAATAGATTAATAAGGATTTAATATCCAACTTTATTTAAATAAAAGGTTTTACCAATTTAAATTGAAACATCAAAACTTGTTAAATTATTTTAAATAGGTTTTCCCAATTAATTGAAATTCACAAATAAAATCTGCTAAAATGTTTTGGTTTTATTTTTCAAAATAAATGTTTCAATAAAATAAAACCTATTTGATTAATAAACCTTGGACCATTTATCTAAATTATAAATGGAACCTTTAACAAATTATTATTTATATTACAACAAGCTTTTAAAATATACCTTATTTCAAATACAACCCACTATTTTGATTTTGGAAAATATATGGATTAAAATTGTGTTTGAAATAAATCAAACCCTAATTCGATAATTAGCAATAGCCATTTAGTTAATTAATAATGGACTTTATTATTTAAAAATTATGGATTTAGGTTCAGACTACTGAAACAGAACCAAGTTAAATTTATAAAGTTTGGGTGTTGTTTGAATTTATTTGAACCATGTTTGTTTGATAGAGAATTCAAACAGAAATTTAGAAATAGAAAAGAAAAGAACACAGAATAAAAAAATGGAATTGGATCGACCCAACCCAGCAGCCCACTAAGGCCCATCAGACCAGCCCAGCTCCTCACCCGGAAAGAAAACGATTCACGCCCCGTTTCAGACCCGTACAGTGTATGACCAGTGGAGCCTTCCCTCATTTTGTTTTCCCACTGACAGGTAGACCCACCGCTACTGTTCATCGTCCACACCCGCGCGACCCCTTCCTCCCCAAACCACGCTGCCGTTCTCTGTCATTCAACCGCGCGTTCAATTCACGAGTAATGGCTGCGTTAATCTCGCCCCTGACCACACGCACTTAAGCACCTCTCCTCCCTCTGTCATTCCTCGCAAACACCAACCTCTCTTCGCCCCTAGGCTGTCGCCAATCACTCCTGCACCGCCGCAGCTCCGACCACCGTCCTCCCTCGATTCCGGCCCAACCACACCCCCTCCTGCCTCCACAAACACACAGACACACTCACTACTTCTTGGCGCATCTCCCAGTACCCTCTGTTCGACCGCGGGCGCCCCAGAACGTCGCCTACGTCAAGCTTCCGATGCCGCCGCGTCTGTCTTCAATTCCGGCAAGAACTCAGGTAGATTCCGACCGCCCCGTACCTTCTCGTTCATGCACGTGACCTCTCCGTGACCTCCCGCACTTAACCATGCCCTGTTTTGTCCTAGGACGATCTACAACGTCGTCTTCGACCACGACTGAGACCACCCGACGCCGTCCTCCACTCCGGCGAGAAATCCTGCCAGGACCAGAGTGCCCCTCGCCCGACCAACACCTCCTCGAGCATCACCGTGACCTCCTGAACCCGGTGAGCTTCTTCTCCTCCTCTCTCACTTCCTAGAACCACCGTGAACCCCTCGCCTGGCCGTGCTCCGCCGCTAGTCGCCGTCGGCGCCGCTCACTTTTGGTCCAGCGAGCCAGTACCGTAGGATCTAGTTTGAACGAGTGCGATTAGATCACTTACCGCGAAGAGGTACGCGTCCTGGACCGTGCGATTCCACTTAGATCCAACGATCCAGAGGGATCAATCCGACCGAACCGGTATCAACCAGTAAGAACACGCCGCGTGTCACCTGTCTGTTTAAAAACAGAAATTGAAAACAAATTTGTTTGTAATTTTCAAACCCTTATAACTTTTGATCCACACGTCCAAATTTAGCAAATTTTATATCAATGAATTCAGGAGAGAAAGACCTAAACAACCATGGCCTTAGTTTGGAAAATAGTAAATGTTTGTTTGCTTGTTTTTGCAGATTCTTTTGTAAGCTTGTTTAGAGTATAAAAAATGTTTAAAATTGAATTTAATGACAAAACCTTTGCAAAATGATTTATAGTGACCTTACTGACCCTAGGAATCAACCCTTGGTGTTAAAAATTATTATGGTATAATTTAGGTTGAATTATTTAACTTAGCCATTTTCTAACCATATAAAATTATTGATTTTACTATGGAAATGTTTTTGCAAGGAAAACTTTGTGAAAATGTCTTGGACCAAACTTACTGACCCAAAACACCAAGCTTTGAAAGTGGCAACTCACTTGATGAAAAACATAAAGATTGCTTTGATAAAAATATTTTTCACCACATGAAATAATGTTGGATTTTGAAATGGTTTATGAACTAAAAGCTTTTTTGCAAATAACTTTGCCATCTTGGTAAAAGACCAATGTGGACCTTACAAAGTTAAAAGCCTAGTGGATACCTCCCTTATGAATAAAACCATCTTAAGCATGTTCCCATGCATGACTTAGAATCCATTGCTATGTGTGTGTGAAATATTGATTGAATATTGGTTTGGAATGCTACTTGATACTATGCTTGTTTGATTGATTGTAGTGAAATTAGCAAAGTGTGAGACTAACAAGATCAAGAAGTAAACCCTCATTCCCTACCAAAAAGGCAAGTTACACTATCATACAAAAGACCTACTACTTTCATTATACTTAGTGGATTTTGTAAACATGCATGAAAATGTTTTATACTTATGCTATGCTAATCCTAATAGGATTCCCTATACACTCCTTAGTGAAAATATTGAAGCTGTACATGCTTAGCCATGCTATGTTTTGAAAAGAGATACATGTTGAGATTTTACAAGGGTTGAGAAAAGGAATTGTGTTTTACATAATAAAACAAGGACTCAATGAACCACCTAGGTGGAGGATACTTGAAGTTTGGAGAAAGTGGCAACAAAAGGAACCATGTCTATGGCAATCACTTTGTGTTGTGCTCCAAATGAAAACCACCTAGGAAACTTAGAGATTGAACATGTTTCTCCAATTGTGGCTTTCGTGTACAACCACATGCTATTATGGCTCTGGCTTAGTCAACTACATTAGGAGGACCCATACATTGTCTTTAGTTACCGGACATGGGGATCTGGAATGCTTCATGGGGGCTGAAGACAAGCTAGCAATGATGTATGGGAGGACCTTTTGGAAAGACTTCGTCACATTCTCAGTCTGCCAGTACTCCATCTTGCTGAGCACTAATCCAGTAGGCCACTGGTGGCAACAAGATGGGATTGTGTCATGTGGGTAAAGTGTACTCCTTCTGCAGAAGTTAATAAAATCTAAGTACTTAGCCGTGTCCCTGGTTATGGACAATACTGAGCAACTAAAGATTGAACCATGGGAGATCTCGACATTCCAACTTCTAATATAAAAACTTGATGCACTTGGGGGTACCAAGGAATTCAAAGAGATTTTGTTAAGCTTGTTGCACTTGGGGTTACCAAGGTGCTCAAGAGCATGATGTACTTGGGGTTACCAAGGAACTCATGATATTTTGATAAAAACTTGATGTACTTGGGGTTACCAAGTAGCTCAAGGGATTTTGACAAGGACTTGAACACTTGAGTTTCTACCAAGGAGTTCAAGGAACTTGGAAAAGAGACTTGACAAAGGACCAAAACCATTTTGAAAAGATAGGATAAATGTTGCTTTATGCAAATAAGCCCTAAACTCTACTTAGCCAAATATGCATGTATTGATAGGATCCACTCTTATCTACATAAAAGTGAAGCTTGCCAATACAATTCAAAATGTATTGACCCTTGTGGCTGTAACTTGTAATTTTGCAGGTTGATTGTTTATGTATATGAAGATTGTTTGATTGACTAGGACTACAAAGTCTACAACCAACATCTTCCTGTGGCACTTGAAGATGAAGGACCCCATGATTATAGTTATTCCGCTGCAATGTAATGTATTAGCCAAATGAGCTATGTATGATGTAATAAAATTATGTTATTCCTGGTTATAAATTTATAATATGACCTTTGTATCTTGATATTACATCTTAACTGTGGATGCTAGCTATTGATCTAGGGACTAGCATTGTAAAACACAGGAGGCTCTATCTTATCCAAGATTGGGACCTCTACAAAGCGGAAACTTTAATACTTGTGTGGTTCGTGAACAACACCGTGTCCCTAGTACGCCTCTATGGACTAGCTCATTGATTAATGATGGTTAAGGTTTCCTAACCATAGACATGAGTTGTCAATTAATAATGAGATCATATCATTGGGAGAATGATATGATGGACATACCCAAACTAAGCGGAGCAATTAGATCGTGTCATCATGTTCGTCTTTGCGAAGCTTTTCTTATGTCAAATATTGTATTCCTTAGACCATGAGATAATGCAACTCCCTGGTATCGGATGAAAGCCTTGAGGTCATCAAACGTCATCCTATGAGAGGGTGATCATAAAGGTGTCTCTCAGGTGATCGGAAAGTACCTGTTGGGTTGTATGTATCGAGATGGGATTTGTCCCTCCCAAGTCGGAGAGATATACTTTGGGCCCACTCGGTAATCGATATCAACACCGCTTCCAAGCACGTGGTTAAGGAGTTAATCACAAAGTGATATCGGATTACGGAACGAGTAAAGTACTTGCTGTGAATGAGATTGAACTAGGTATGACGGTACCGACGATCGAATCTCGGGCAAGTAAAATATCGCGCGACGAAGGGAATATATATATGGGATTGATTGAATCATGGCATCGAGGTTCATCCGATATGATTATCGATGAATGTGTAGGAGTCAATATGGGTTTCCAGACCCCGCTGTTGATTATTGATATAAGATCATGTCTGCATGTTCTCGAACCCGAAGGGTCACACACTTAACGTGTCTTGACGCTAGGATAGATTGGATAATTTTTTTATGAGTTTTTGTTCGAAGTCTTGGATGAGATCCAGGACATCACGAGAGGTTCCGGAATGGTCCGAAGAATAAGATTCATATAAGGCAAAGCAGATTTTGGAGTTTGGAATTGTTTCGGGTTAATCGGTATTATATCGGAAGCTTCTAGAACCTTCCGGAGTGGGACCAACGTGGCCCCACTTGCCGGGAGGGGGCATGGGCCTATGAGGGAGTGCCCTGGACACATTGGGCCAGGGGCACAAGGCGCCATATGGCCCAGCCGGCCAAACACCTAGGAAACCCTAGGGGGGCTTCTAGAAGGGGGGGGGGGAAACTTGCCCCCCACTCCTCCCTGCTTTGGCCGCCGGCCTAGGGCTTGGGGGAGGGGCTAGGGCTGGCCGCCCACTCCTCTATAGAAAGAGGGCTGGGGGCGCACCCCTCCCCTACACCTCCTCCACAACCCTAGCCGCCCTGCTGCCCCTCCTCTCTCTCTCCCTCCCGACTGCGCGTAGGCGAAGCCCTGCCGCAGAAACTCTCCACTGCTTGCACCGCGCCGTCGCGTTGTAGATCCAATCCATCTCTCCACCACACTTGCTGGACCGAGGAAGGAGGAGACATCGAGGTGCCGCACGTGTGCATCTCTCGGAGGCATCACCACTTGCGGTGTTAGATCGGATCGGATCGCGAGGAGGAGAAGCGAGTACGACTACATCATCCACGTTCCGTCGAACATTCCACTGTGCGAATCTTCAAGGGTATGAAGATCTCATCTATTCCCCCTCGTTGTTTGCATCTTCTAGATTAGATCTTGTCTTTCCCCGTTTGCATCCGTAGAAATTTTTGATTTACTATGCTGCGAAACCCTTCAATAAGAACCTCTCATATAATTATTAAATTTAGAAATACAAAATAGACATGAAAATAAAATTGGTTATGATGAATCCCTGCATTATTCTAATAATTCCACAAAAGTTCTTTGTATTTTATAATTTGTGGAGATTAAATTTGAAATGAATTTATAACATAGAAAACAAAAAAATAGAAAGCTGAAGGAATAGCCAGAAGTCGCAGCCCACGGCCCAGAACATGTTCGCGCTACCTGTCGTCGCATGCATACCTAATATCTGTGAGATTCGACACATTTTTTATGGGTTCTATCGATGGTTTTCGTTTGGATTTGATGGTTTTATAGCTTTACCTAACGCTAATATTTCGGTAGCAAAGAAAACTTGGTTTTTAATGTGTGTTTCAGGTTTTGAACATCAACAAAATGATTTAACAACAAAAGCACAATATTCAGATGAAAACAGCAAGTCTCTTTTTGGAAGCAATCGAGGAGAGTTTACTGAAGCTTTAATGAGCAACTATACGGTGGGAATATTTCTCTGGTCGTCTAGTTCCCGCCGTATAGCTGCCATCTCCTTTGTCTTATTAAAAGGGACAACTTTCATGAAGAGGCGGAGGACGAAAAGAGAACACACGAGCCGACATCCCATCCAGAAGGGAGAAAGAAGGGATCCGGAGAAGAAGGGGAAGACGTTCTTCATCTCGCTCCACGATCTTCGATCTCCTAGCCACCACACCTCCACATCCATTACTTGTACTTGAGAGAGAGAGAGAGATATCCACCTTGCAATACTAGGGTTTGAGATTGTTATTCCCATCTTGAATTGTGTTGGATTTATTTCTATTTCTTATTGTGGATCTCCACGATAATAACAAGAAGAACTCCCTTTATTCTATTATATCGACGATGCTTTCTTCTCTCATGTGTGAGTAAGTTCCCTTGGGCGTGGGAGATGTAGGGGATTTGTGAGATGTGATGCGCCTATATATTTTCCATTAAGTTTGTGGTTGATTTTAAGTACTACATTATGTGTGCTTGACTATCTATGGGATAATTAATGCTTGTTGTCCAATTAAGGGCTGATGACCCACAAGTATAGGGGGTGTATCGCAGTACTTTCGATAAATAGGAGTGTTAATCCCAATAAGGAGCAGAAGATGTTGACTAGTGGTATGGAGCAGGAAATCTCTGTAAATACTTAGCAAACGGATTTTTAGGGGTTTTCTGATAAAGCAAAGAAGCAAA
Source organism: Avena sativa (assembly GCA_916181665.1). NCBI lineage: Eukaryota > Viridiplantae > Streptophyta > Magnoliopsida > Poales > Poaceae > Avena > Avena sativa. The sequence continues at coordinate 264,481,079 of OV702279.1, read as the reverse complement.
GTGAAAGTAATAAAGACAACAAACAAACGCATCAAGTGGCCCAATCCTTTCTTAGCAAAGGACAAGCCGGTGGAAATACTAATGAGGACCAAATGTTCTTGAGGTCACATGGGAATTCTGTCAAGTGCTTTTGCTTCAAATAGCTGAGTACCCTTCTTTGGTGTTGTAAGTGTTATGTGGGTGAACCTGTGCTAATGTACCGACCTTACTTGGACTAATACATACTTGTGATTAAACCCCCTGCAAGCATCCGCAACTACAGGAAACTAATTAAGTATAAACCTAACCACAACCTTAAACTCTGAGATCCTACACTCCCTTGTGCAAAGGTGTCCTAACGGGGGTTCAAGTTCTGTCACTCCGGCAACCCCATAATTAGTAGCCAAATACACAATGCATTCCCCTAGGCCCATAAATGGTGAAGTATCATGTAGTCGACTTTCACATGACACCACTAGAAGAATAGCAACACAACTTAAATACTAAACCATTGAATAATATCTCAACACAAATCCACTACTAACAACATGACTTCTCCCATGTCCTCAAGAACTAAACGAACTACTCACAAGACATCATATGGATCAAGATCAAAGATGATATGGTGATGGATAACAATCTGAACATAAACAATAATCCAATGATTCCACTCACAAGCATCAACTACAATAGTAATCAACACCGGGAAAGTTTCCCCTAAGAACTATGCAAGTATTCAACACGATTGTTACAACGGGATGGAGTGGTGATGATGGTGCTTGTGGAGATGATGGTGTGGATTATGATGATGATGATCCCGATGAAGTCTAGCTTGACGATGGTGTTGATGGCGATGATCTACCCTCTCCGGGAAGGAATTTCCCTGGCAGAAATGTGTCTGCCAGAGAGCTCTTTCTCTATCGGTGTTTTCCGCCTCATAGAGGCGGTGGAATCTTTCTGTGGTCGCTCCCTGTGTATTAGGGTTCCAAGGAGAAGATATAGGCGAGAGGGTGGAGTCGGAGGCCGGCCAGGTGGGCCACACCCCCTGTAGGCGCGGCCAGGGGTGGTCCGCGCCTAGGGGGGTGTGGGCCCCCTGTGACCCATCTCCGCCTCCCCTTCCGGCTTCCTTCATATTCCGGGAAAATATAATTTTCCATGTTTTTTCTGGTATTTTTCTGATCTTCGCAAAATTTCATCAAAACACCTCTTTTTCCATCAGAATCCTGACTCTGGCAGTTCATCCTCCAAGAATCATCCAACATGCAAAAACAGATGAAAAGACATAAGTAACACCTCATAATAAGAAATATATCAATGATTAGAGGCAAATTATGATATAGAATGGTGATGCAAATTGGACGTATCAACTCCCCCAAGCTTAGACCTTCGCTTGTCCCCAAGCGAAAACTGAGCTTAGTAAACATGTCCATATGGTTTATGGAGTGAAGTGTCGATAAAAGAATACAGACAAGAAGCATCACACTTACCATTACACAACTCATAGAAGAAAGCAACTCACCATTATATAACTTAGCTTGCAACAAGTACATGAGTCACAATAGAGATGCATAAAGATAAATCATAATTGGAATTGGCAAACTTTATTTTTGGTCAGAGAACAACTAGCAAACAGTTTCACGAATAAAGCTTTTGTAAAGAAGTTTCACAACAAGAGCACTCTTTGCTCAAAAAGGTTTTTCACAATGATGGCTTTCAAAGTAATACTCAATAGATAAGAGTCTTGTGCAAACAAGGAAGATAAAGAACATGATTGAATAAATCACCATATGAATGATTGAAACACAACAACTCAAATGCTTCCTGGAGATATAGAGGAAGTAGGTTTACTGACTCAACTTAGAAAATAGGAGAAAGACCCTTCATAGAGGGAAATAGGGATTTCAAGTTCATAAAGAGCTTCCAAAATATTATGGTACTTACTTGCTTTGAGCCCTCATTGTCCCTATCATAAGCATCTTGAAGTGGTTAAGGTTAAAGTGAACAAGGATGGAGTATATGCTTGACGAAATATAAGTTGGCAATCTCAAGTCCCTTGAATACGAGGGACGCTCCTCATACTACTCAACTTTAGTCACCAGTAAGTTCTTGTCATTGTAAGTATATGTGTATCATAAAGAACCGCCAACGGGGTACCCCTTGCACATGATACAAGAGTTATCCCATAATCAAAATGACAAGGCAAGCAGATAGTGAGCATCTCAGCGATCTTTTTATTTGCTATTTGCATAGGTTTTTATTGAGGATGCTTCATGGATTGCTCACTATGGTGATGCTGCAAGTTTCCACCATGATTAGGCATTGCTTAGGCTAGCGGCCCATGCGTTTCTCTAACACATATACATAACTCCATGGACTTACAAGCTCCCCTTTTATTTCACACCGACGACATCCGCAAACAAAAGAGCAAGATATCAACTGGATATGTATCCATAAGTGCTGAAAGCGTTCCACGTGACAACACGGTTCTGTTAATCCCAACATATAGATGCAACCATATACAACTTCGATGACACAATGGTTCAAGTTTATTAGGGGTAAGAAAATAAGGTGTGCCATCAAGTTCGTGAGAGCTTTACTACTAGTTTTCACATAACAAAATACTTTTTAATTCGAAAGATAGATGAAGCTTGAGAATTTGCTTGGAATAACAATGATGCTTTGTAAAGGCTCCCAACCTTTAATAAGGTAGAGATCCCTGTGTTTAAAATGCTAGTCCCTGGATCAATAGCTAGCATCCACAGTTTAAGATGTAATATCAAGAAACAAGGTCATAATACAACTTTATAACTAGGAATAAAATAATACATTACATCTTACATAGCTCATTTGGCTATCACATTACATTGCAGCAGAATTTCTGTAAGCATGGGGTCCTTCATCTGCAAAGTTCCACAGGCAAACATGTTGGTTGTAGACTTGTAATCCTAATCAATAAACTTCACTAACACCAAACACACCTGCAACATTACAAGTTACAGCCACAAGGGTCAATACATTTGAATTGTATTGGCAAGTTTCACTACTAAGTGGAAATATGTGGAACCTATCATTACATGCATATTTGGCTAGGTAGGGTTTAGGCTTGTTTGCAGAAAGCAATAATGTTTTTCCTATCTTTTTCAAAATAGTTTTGATCTTTTGTCAAAAATTTTCTGAGCTCCTTGGTACACCCCAAGTGCTTCAAGTCTTTGTTAAAAATCTTTCTGAGCCCCTTGGTACACCCCAAGTGCTTCAAGTCTTTGTTAAAAAAAATCTTTCTGAGCCCCTTGGTACACCCCAAGTGCTTCAAATCTTTTGTTGTCACTTTCAAGTTTTACTTTTAGAAATTGGAATGTCGAGATTTCCCATAGCTTCAGGCTTTAGTTGCTTAGTATTGTCCATAACCGGGGACACGGCTAAGTACTTAGATTTTTATCTTCTGCAGAAGTTGTACACTTTACCCACATGACACAATCTCATCTTGTTGCCACCAGTGGCCGCTGGATAAGTACTCACCAAGATGGAGTACCGGCAGATTGAGAATGTGACGAAGTCTTTCCATAGGGTCCTCCCAATACACAATGCTAGCTTGTCTTCAGGCACCAATGTAGGGTTCCTAGTTCCCTCATTTCCAGTTAACCTGAAGACCAATGCATGGGTCTTCCACTATGTAGTTGACTAAGCCAGTGCCCATTTAGCATGTGGCTGTACACGGAAGCCACTGTACGAGAAACATGTTCAATCTCTAAGTCCCTGGGTGGTTTTCTTCTGGTGCTCAACACAAAGAGATTGCCATATAAACATGGTTCCTTTTGTTGCCACCTTGTCCAAAACTTGAGTATCCTTGTCCACCCAGGTGGTTCATTGAGTACTTGTTTTATTATATAAAACACAAGTCTTTTCACTACTTTCATATAATCTCAACATGTATGTCTTCTCAAAAAAATTTAGCAGGGCTAAGCATAATACAACTACATTGTTTTCATTAAGGAATATATAAGGGTATCCTATTAGGATTTAGCATAGCATAAAGTATAGAAATCTTTTCATGCATGTTTCAAATCCACTAAGTGTAATGAAAATAGTAGGACTTTAGATGATAGTGTCACTTGCCTTTTTGGTAGAGAATGTTGGTTCACTTCTTGATCTTGCTAATATCACACTCTTCTAATCTTCACTACAAATCAATCAAGCAAACATAGATTCAACTAGCATTCCAACCAATATTCAAAACAACTTAATCACACATAAAATAATAGAAACAAAGTCATGCATGCAAGCATGCAAAAGATAGTTTTATTTGCAAAGGTGGTTTCTACCAGGCTCTAAACATTGCAAGGTTCAAAGTGGTCATTTTATAGAGTGGCAAAACCATTTGTAAAAGGGTTTCATCTATAAACCATTTTTAAATCAAACCATTAATTCATGTGGTGGGAAATGCTTTTAGCATGGCAACAATTTTATATTGTTCACCAAACAAGTTGTTAATTCACCAACTTGGTGTTTAGGGTCAGTAGGTTTGAATCAAATTATCCAAAAGGTTTTACTAAAAAAAATCATTTCTATAACAAAATCAATATTTTTATTTGACTAGAAATGAGCTAATTCAATTATTCAATCCTAATCTTCACCAAATACATTTTTAAATCCATAAGTTGGTTCCTAGGGTCAGTAGGTTCACAACAAACCAATTTGCAAAGATTTCATCCTCAAAATCATTTTGGAATAATTTTTATAACCTAAACAAGCATACACAAGTTTCTGCAAAAACAAACAATTTAACAGAAACTTTTTACTAAAAAAATTGCATGGTTGGCTAGGTCTTGTTTTTCTGAATCCATTGATATAAAGTTTGCAAATTTTGGACGTGTGGATCAAAAGTTATGAGGTTTACAAATTTGCATAAAAATCTGATTCTAAAATCTGTTTTAAATCGACTAGTGCCACGCGGCGCAATTCTATTGGACGGTACCGCTTCGTGCGGATCGACTGATGCGGTGCGTTAGATCTAAACTAATCCTGTGGCTCTGAATCAAACTTACCCCTTCGATCTAATCTAATCATAGCCAGACGTTCTCGATCTAACGGCTACAGCGAGGCTACCAGGAACTAGCGGCGCTGCGCGGCGGCAGACGGCGGCGACGCTCGGCTAGCAGCGGCTACAGGAAGCAAAGAAGGAAACGGGGGTGCTCACCATGCTCGCGAGGTCGAGGTGATGCTCAAGGCGTGGTTGGCTTGGCGAGGGGCGCTCAGATGCGACGGGGATTCCTCGCCGGAGTGGGTGGCGGCGTCAGGTGGTTCTGGTTGTTTTCGGGGGCGACGCTGTGGTTCACTCCGAGGGAAAACAAGGACATGGTTAGACGCGTACAGTCCCGGGGTTCACGTGAGCATGATTGAGAGGGCTCAGGGCGGTCTGTCTTACCAGGGGGGGGGGGGTCACCGGAGAAAGTGCAGACGCGACGGCGCTCTGAGGAAGTCGAAGTCGAGGCTCTGGGGCGAGCACGAACGAACGTGTGGCACTGAAAGATGCGCCTGGAACTGGGGATCACTCTTGCGTACAGTGGGAGGTGAGAGGTGGTGAGGTGTGGCCGGAATTCGCTGGAGAGGCTCGCCGGAGCAGCGGCGGTGTAAATCCGATTCAGGGCAGCCTGGTGGCTCTCGTGTAGCGGTGTTTGAGGGGAAAGGAGGAGGAGACAGAGGCGGTTAAGAAGGCGTGGTCGAGTGGGGAATTGATGGAGGCAATAACGTGTATTTACACCGGCTTCAATAGCCAGAAACGACGAGGAGGCGTTGGAGGCGTGGTCACCGCGAGGTAGACGACGGCGATCTGGCTGCGTGGGTCCGCTTCATCAGCGAAGGAGGGAGAGGGGAAGCGGGGTCCAGTAGTCAGCGACTTAGCGGGTTGGATTTTCGGTGGAAACCGCTTCGCAGAGAGGGGGGGGGGGGAACTGATCTTCGAGTTGGGCTGCTAGGCTTGATGGTTGGGTCGAGCCTGATTCTATTTTTTTTCTTTCTGATTGCTTTTTCCTTTTTCTGTTTGAATTTCCTGATTGATTTTCATTCAAACAATTCAAACATTCAAATCAAATCAAACTTCCACCACACTTTGTATTGAGTTTAGTTCTGTTTAATCAACACAAACCAAAGTCCAAAACAAAATAATAATTTTATTCTTTTTAGGATCCATTTATTAAATAAAATAGACCTTAGTTATTAATTCAAATAGGATTTGTTTTATTTAAAATCTCCATTTGAAATCTAAAATGGTACCAAATCATTCAGTAGGTTTTATTTGAAAATATAAAACACTTGGAAAAACTCATTTAAGATAAAATAACAAGTTTTAGTGTTTAATTAAAATGGAAAAAACCATTACTTTAATAAATTTGGTTTATTAATACACTCTCATTATTTTATTTAAATAAACCTTTATTCTTTTAATCAAACAAAATGTTTTATTTCAAAATCTTAGCCAAGGTTTAATTTGGCTCTATAAAATAATCCTTATTTATTTTTCTACCTTTGCCTTTGAAAACCAAACCTCTTTATTAAAAGATCCAAAATAGTGATTCCAAATATTTTAACTTTATTGTTTATTTATCTTTTTAAATCCCTTTAGGATTTTATTTTATCAAATAGGTTTGAAGGTTTCCAATTGGAATCAAAAAGTTTCTTCTCACCCTGAAAATCAACAAAGTTTTATTTTATTCATTTATTTTTCACATAACAAGATTTGGAAAATCTTGGGATGTGACATGCTTATAGGTAGATATGGTGGACACAAATGGCACAGGTTTTGGTTCAAAGGGATTGGATGCATGAGGAGTATGCCTTCTCAAAACAGGTTTTTGGCTAGCAAGGCTAGGTAGCAAGCAAAAGAGTTGAAGGAAACAAGCAAACATACAAGTGATAAAGCCAAACATGTAATCTTCCTTGAAGACACAAAAGTTCTTAAATAAAGAATACTAAGCTTATGAGCCAATCAAGAAAGAAAATAAATGATACAAAATACATGTAAGCTTTTTATCTTTTCCTTTCAAACCTCAAAAAGTGTTGCTACTGACCAGAACTCGGTTTGCCAAAACCAATTTAGATCTACTTGATGCTCCCAAAGTGATGCCAATACTGATCAACAAGATCAATCATATAATAGAGATTGCAAACTAAAATAAGAAGTGCAAAAAGTAAAAGATGAGACTTCTCATTAATATTCCATAAAGGCACTCACACCAAGGGATACATAGATAATCAACTAAAGGAGAGATACTTCCATAATGCAAACAACCTATAAGATAACTTCTCTAACAAAGATATGAATCTACTAAAAAGGTAAAGGATAAAAGATAATGATGTGATACCGCGGCACTCCCCCAAGCTTGGAACAAGCGAAGGCATGCCAAACCTGATGAAAAATTACTCCTTTGGTGGCGGTGGTGTTCTCTTGATAAGTTCTTCAATAAGTTTCCTCAAATCCTCAAACTCGAAAGTCAGAGTATGAATCAACTCCGAATTTTTATCAATGCGGTTCATGATCATATCGGACCGAGAATCCCAGTCCTTGTTATTCTTTCCCCACTCTTCCTCCTTAGTGTGTTCCTTCCCTGCATGGTTAGAGCGAGGCAGATCCCAAACCGAGGGCAAGTTCCCTTGGGGCATCTGTTGGTATTGTTGTTCATGTATAAGAGTATGGAAGGGTCTCTTGGTACATGGAGTAAGTGACCGTGGAGAGAGGATATGACGCGGAGTTCTCCCTCCTGTAGACATTCGTGCTGTCCTCCTAAGCTTGGTAGGGTTTGCCACCACTCCAATGCTTGCGACGGTAGCGCGGGTGTCCGGATGCTCATCCTCCTCCATGTATTCTTCATCCCCTACCAAGATCTCCTCCTCCTTGGGGTTTTGAGGATCATATTCCTCGGGCTTCTTGCCTTTATCATTGGCGAAGACCATGGTGCTCTAAACTTGTGAAGATTTACTGACAAAAATAGATCGAAACAAAAACGCGACGAGAACACGATGCACGAACCTCGGGGAATCCCGGGGGTTATATATTATGAAGTTTAAAACCATAAGGAAGGTACTAGTATGAAAACGAGGCGGAGAAGCTAGGGGGGCTCACACCCCCTCCAGGCGCGGCCAGCTGGGGCCCGCGCCTAGGGTGGGTGTGGCCACCCCGGGCTCCGTTTCCTCCTATATTTCGTTTCGTAACCTTCCGTATGTAATAAAAATGTCAAAAATATAAAAAGATAGGGTTTTCACGAAACTTATGTTTTCACCACTTTTACCTAATCAAAGACGAACTCTGCAGACTCATTTTCTCCTTCTCCTGGAAATTCCTTTTCTCACAAGGCAATACACAAACTTCAATGGCAACATTAGTGTAAGCAAAAACAATAAACCTTTAGGTTCACACTTCAACTGAAATCCATCAAAACAAAATCTACTGTAGCAACTCCTTTCAAAAAACCCAAAAGAATCTGGAAGGGAATCAATATAAGAGGCAAATGCAAATGACGACATAAATCTGTCAAAACAGACCAACAGGTAAATATTGATTTTTTCGAAAACCTTCTGTTGCTCAAATAAAAAAATGCAAAACTAATTAAAGTTGTGTAACAACTTGGAGAACAAGCACAGAAAAATACAGCTCCATACGAAGTACTGAGCTCCCTCATGAATTTTTCCAATGCAGCACAAAAATCTGTCCCAGGACAACCACTTTTAACAACTCCTCTACTTCTCAAAAGTAGATGATCTTGACTCAAAAACCAAAACAAAGAGGATAAGGAGCGGTTATTACTGAGGTAATAACTTCCAAGACTCGACAAAACTATTGGGTTATCTTCCAAGAAGTACTTTTCTTTATTGCCTTTAAGTTAGGCCTTATAGTTTCAAAATGCTCCCATAGGAGATAAATATCTGAAGTGAAAGAGAGCATCAAGAAGCAAATAACCAACACATTTGAGTCTAACCCACTTCCTATGCATGGGGTATCATTAGAAAACAAATTGTTGAAACAAAAAGCCACTAGCATAGGAAGACAAAACAAATGCAACTTTAAAGCTTTCAACATAAAACGGGGAAACTTAATATTATTGAGATGCATAAAACCATGTTTCCCTCTCTCATAATAACTTTCAGTAGAACTTTGAATAAAGTTGACAATATAACTGTCACTGGCAACAACTTTATCATCAGAATGAGCATACTTACAATCATCAAAAAGAGGTCCAAGGTCATAAATTGGATCAATAGAAGCAAGTTGTTCCATCCTGAAATCTTTATTAGGCAAGCTATTTTCACAAGGAGCTTTAGCAAATTTGGAAAAGTTAAACTCATAAGAATATCCATCAAACGTAGTTAAAACTTTCTCCTTTTTAAATATATAATAGCTCCACAAGTATTCAAGAAAGGTCTATAAAAATGATAGGACATGTTTTGCTAGCTACTGAATTAAGCACTAGAAAATCAGCAGGATACTTAATCTTACCGCATAGAACCTCCACATCTCTTACAATACCAATAGGGCAAATGGTTTCCTTATTAGCAAGGTGAATAACCACATCAATGTCCTCAACCTCACAAGGACCAATTTCATGCATAATTTCCCTATAAAGCTCATACGGAATAGCACTAGAACTAACACCAATATCACATAAACCATAATAGCAATGATCACCAATTCTAACAGAAAGCATAGGGACACTAGCTTTTCTAGATTTAATAGGATGAGAAATAATATTAGAAGCGTCTTCACAGAAGACAATGTGCTCATCCTTTATATTTCTAGTGACAAGATCTTTCACAATAGCTACCATAGGTTCAGTATTCATTTTCTCATCAGGTTCCATAGTTTTCTTAATGCCTTTGTTATTCACACTAATCATCATAGAATAATCCTTTACCTTAGTTGGGAAAGGTATTTTCTCAACATAAGGTTCATGCAAAATATGATCAATAGTACAAACTTTAGTACTTCTAACAGGAACATGACTAACAACAGCTTTATAAGGTGCATGGTACTTATTCCACTTCTTTTTAGGAATTTATATGTAAGAGGCAAAGGCCTTAAAACAATCGTAAATACTTTGGGAATCAACACCATACTCATTACTAATATCACGGAAGTCATTGGTTCTCATAAAAGATTTAATGCATTCATAATTATAGTTTATACCTGACTTTCTTCCTTTGTCATTCTCCCAAGCTTTAGTGTTCTCTTGAATACGGTCTAGGAGATCCCATTTAGCTTCTTCCTTCATACGTGTGAATGATCCAGCACAAGAAGCATCTAGTAAATCTTTATCATGAAGAGAAAGCCTAGCATAAAAGTTATTGATAATAATATTTTTAGGGAGTTCCTGAATACGACATTTAAGCATTAGCAACTTCAGTCTCCCCCAAGCTTGAGTTGTACTCTATCCATCATGAGGCCAAAAGTTATATATCAGATTCCTATCCTTATGAATTTCACTAGGAGGATATAATTTAGAATAAAAGAGAGGTATTATTTCCTCCCATTCCATGGATTTCCCATTCTTCAGCAGCTTATACCATTCTTTAGCTCTCCCTTTCAAGGATATAGAGAGTAACTTCTTCTTCACCTGTTCAGTTGTGATACCGACACACTTAAAAAAACCATATAATTCATGGATAAAAAGCAAATGATCACCAGGATGGACAGTTCCATCCCCTAAATAATAATTATCCATAACACGATCAACAATACTTGTAGGTATCTTAAAAGGATCTATGTAAGGTTCCCAACCTTTAATAAGGTAGAGATCCCTGTGTTTACAATGCTAGTCCCTGGATCAATAGCTAGCATCCACAGTTAAGATGTAATATCAAGAAACAAAGGTCATAATACAACTTTATAACCAGGAATAAAATAATTCATTACATCTTACATAGCTCATTTGGCTATCTCAATACAATGCAGCAGAATAACTATATAGCATGGAGTCCTTCATCTTCAAAGTGCCACAGGCAATCATGTTGGTTGTAGACTTGTAATCCTATTCAACACACCTCACTAACATCAAACAAACCTGCAACATAAAAGAGAGGTATTATTTCCTCCCATTCCATGGATTGCCCATTCTTCAGCAGCTTATACCATTCTTTAGCTCTCCCTTTCAAGGATATAGAGAGTAACTTCTTCTTCACCTGTTCAGTTGTGATACCTGCACACTTAAAAAAACTACATAATTCATGGATAAAAAGCAAATGATCACCAGGATGGACAGTTCCATCCCCTAAATAATAATTATCCATAACACGATCAACAATACTTGTAGGTATCTTAAAAGGATCTATGTAAGGTTCCCAACCTTTAATAAGGTAGAGATCCCTGTGTTTACAATGCTAGTCCCTGGATCAATAGCTAGCATCCACAGTTAAGATGTAATATCAAGAAACAAAGGTCATAATACAACTTTATAACCAGGAATAAAATAATTCATTACATCTTACATAGCTCATTTGGCTATCTCAATACAATGCAGCAGAATAACTATATAGCATGGAGTCCTTCATCTTCAAAGTGACACAGGCAATCATGTTGGTTGTAGACTTGTAATCCTATTCAACACACCTCACTAACATCAAACAAACCTGCAACATAATAAGTTGCAGCCACAAGGGTCAATACATTTGAATTGTATTGGCAAGTTTCTCTACTATGTAGAAATAAGTGGATCCTATCAATACATGCATATTTGGCTAAGTAGGGTTTAGGCTCATTTGCATAAAGCAATATAGTTTTATCCTATCTTTTCAAAATAGTTTTGATCTTTTGACAAATCTTTCTGAACTCCTTGGAAAACTCCAAGTGCTTCTAATCCCTTGTTGACACCATCAAGTTTTACTTTGAGAAATTGGAATGTCGAGATCTTCCATAGCTTCAGGCCTTAGTTGCTCAGAGTTGTCCGTAACCGGGGACACGGCTAAGTACTTAGAATTTTGATCTTCTACAGAAGTTGTACACTTCACCCACATGACACAATCTCGTCTTGACGCCACCAGTGACCGCTGGATAAGTACACACCAAATGGAGTACCGGCAGATCGAGAATGTGACAAAGTCTTTCCATAGAAGTACTCCCAATACACAATGCTAGCTTGTCTACCAGGCACCAATGTAAGGATATATTTCCAATACACAATTCTAGTTAACCTGAAGATGACAATGCAAGGGTCTTCCACTATGTGGTTGACTAAGCCAGAGCCCATTTAGCATGTGGCTGTACACGGAAGCCACTGTACGAGAAACATGTTCAATCTCTAAGTCCCTGGGTGGTTTTCTTCTAGTGCACATACAAAAAGATAGCCATATAAACATGGTTCCCTTCGTTGCCACCTTGTCCAAAGTGATTATCCTCCTTCCACCCAGGTGGTTCATTGAGTACTTGTTTTATTTTATAAAACATATATTTTTCCAACACTTCATGAAATCCTGATATGGTATTCCACCCCAAGTATATAGCAGGGCTAAACATTCTACAACTATGATGTTTTCACTAAGGAAGATGGATTTCCTAATAGGACATAGCATAGCATAGAAATATAGTAGTCTTATCATGCATACTACAAAAATCCACTAAGTGTAATGTAAATAGTAGGACATGGATGATAGTGTCACTTGCCTTAGTAGTTGTTGGTGTTGGTACACTCTTCGAAAAAAACACACTTGACAATCAACACAATCTATCAAGCAAAACAACCAAGACAAAACAATCACAAGATCAATACTAATGAGAACACAAAAATCATGCAAAGTATGCAAACATGCAAGATGGCAATTTTTATTGTACAAATTGTTATAACAAGGTTCTGAACATTACAAAGTGATTTATGAATATTTTATATTTTCAAGATTACAAATGCAACAATTTGTGCAATTGTAGCAATTAGCAATATTTTCTAACACTTGGAAAGGCCATTCTCATTAAATAATTGCCACGGTATTATTTATACTAGACTAAAATTATATGTTGGTCTTACTGGACGGAGGGTTCAATTTACAACCATTTGCAAAAGGATTCACTTAAAAATAATTTACACAACAATTTTTATACTCAAAATACTCCACAAATGGTTCTGTATAAAACGTAATTTTAACCGACTCAAAAAATACCAAATTATGGCTCCACTGTGTTCTACTCGTTTTTGTGAATCCATAGACATATTATTTGCTAAATTTTTTAGATATAAAGAACTAAAGATATAATTTTTATGGTGAAAATGACCAATTAAACCATTTAATTTATAAATCATTTTTGTACAGAGAATAAGTAATATTATTGCAGAAATGGATTCTACAGAATCTTAGCTTTTTAGGGATACCAAATTTATAATTTTTGGACTTCTAAATCTTTTTCTATGAATTATACGAGTTCATACTAAAATCTGAAAAAGTCAAACTCGGGAATTGACTGAAATTGACTTTGACTAATCTGACTAAGTTGACTATTGACTACGCTGATGTCATGATGATGTCAAATTTGACTACAGAAAAAGTTGCTCGGATGGAAAAACTTTCTACACGAAAGTTGTAGATAACAACTAGATTATCTACTATTTAAAGGAAATTGAATTTGGAGCAACGAGGTGGGCTTAAAATGGATTATACCTTCTAAGATCTGAATCTTTGACCGTGTTTTTCTCTCTGCTTGATGAACGAAACAAGGTGAAACCAGCGGGAATGGAACTGTCTTGACGAGGGGAACAACTTCCGTCTTCAAGCCACCGCGATCCGAGGTCGTCTTGAAGGTCTATTTGAGTGGAGAAGATTGAGGAGAATTTTGGACGAAAATGGGGCTAAGATGAGTTGAAAACTTATGAACTTTCCTGGAGTGGGGTTTATATAGGAGGGGGTGGGGGCTGGATTAAAGGAGATTAAAGAGGGAGAGGAATTAGAGGACTTTTAGTATAATTTAGGAGGGCAATTGAGGTCATTTAGGAGCAATAGATAGGAAGACCAAGTGCTCCCTCGTACAGGTACACGTACCTACCCTCCTGGCCTCATGGTGAATCGGCCTGGTTGGGCCGGCCTTTTTTTCTATTTCTTAATTCTTTCATAACTTTTAATTCAGAGCTCCGAATTTATCGATTCAAATTTCCGCGGGTTCGTAAATTCATGGGTAATATTTTAGTACATAAATTTTATATATTTGGAAATATTTAATTTTCTCAATTATTAATTAGTCAATTATTGTACGATTACATGTGTGCGATATTGGTCTAGTTGCAGGGCAATATATTTGGAATGACTTGGATTCTTTCCTTATTTGAACTTGATTTGATTTAGTTCCACTTTACATGGATAACCATGAATTAAAGTTTGAAAATATGAGAGGATAATTTTATAAAATCTTAAAATAGCTCACATAAGCTATGGTGCTTATTTTAAAACGAGACTCTTTGCTTTTATTTTTGGTTCAAAATAAAACAACGGTTGTTTGAAAAATGTAAATGAAGTAGTTGAGATGTATAGATGGTTTTTGGTTGAGAACATTCCTCAAGATTAAAAAATAGATTTTCAAATACAGGAAGTTTGTGAATTTTTTTTTGAAGGGGAACTTTGCAAATTAAAATTTTGAAGTAGAGGAGATATATGGATAATCTTGATGCTTTGATCTTAGGGTTTTTGTTAAATGCTATTTTTATTTTAAGGAGTACCTTTATTTGGGGAAAAACTTGTGTAATAGTTCAAAAGGTTTTAATGTTTCCAATTAGAAGCAAAAAGTTTCCTTTTCCCCCTAAATTTCATTTTTTATTTATTTTGTTTGTATATTTTTTTACATTTTAAAATTTATAAAATTTTGGGATGTGACAATCTATCTCAATAGGTGGTGGTTCATCTACTACCCTAATAGTGGTAGTAGTTTTCCCAAACAGAAAACCAAGTGGGTTATCCATATTGGAAACAAATTAACAAATAGAAATAAAAAACAATACTCACAGTAGAAGTTTCCTTTACCAGTTCCACTCTTCAATAGCGCTTCACTCCCCGGAAACGGTGCCAGAAAATAGTCTTGATGACCCACAAGTAATAGGGGGTGTATCGCAGTACTTTCGATAAACAGGAGTGTCGATCCCAATGAGGAGAAAAAGGTGTTGACTAGTGGTATGGAGCAGGAAATCTCTGTAAATACTTAGCAAACCGATTTTTGGGGATTTTCTGAAAAAGCAAAGAAACAAAGTGCAAGTAATAAAGACAACAAACAAATGCAGCAAGTGGCCCAATCCTTTCTTATCAAAGGACAAGCCGATGGAAATACTAATGAGGACCAAAAGTTCTCGAGGACACATGGGAATTCTGTCAAGTGCTTTCGCTTCAAATAGCTGAGTACCCTTCTTTGGTGTTGTAAGTGTTATGTGGGTGAACCTGTGCTAATTTACCGACCTTACTTAGACTAATACATACTTGTGATTAAACCCCCTGCAAGCATCCGCAACTACAGGAAAGTAATTAAGATATAAACCTAACCACAACCTTAAACTCTGAGATCCTACACTCCCTTGTGCAAAGGGTACTAACGGGGGTTCAGGTTTCTGTCACTCTGGCAACCCCACAATTAGTAGACAAATACACAATGCATTCCCCTATGCCCACAAATGGTGAAGTATCATGTAGTCGACGTTCACATGACACCACTAGAAGAATAGCACCACAACTTAAATACTAAATCATTGAATAATATCTCAACACAAATCCACTACTAACAACATGACTTCTCCCATGTCCTCAAGAACTAAACGAACTACTCACAAGGCATCATATGGATCAAGATCAAATATGATATGGTGATGGATAACAATCTGAACATAAACAATAATCCAATGGTTCCCCTCACAAGCATCAACTGCAATAGTAATCAACACCGGGAAAGTTTCCCCTAAGAACTATGCAAGTATTCAACACGATTGTTCCAGCGGGATGGAGTGGTGATGATGGTGCTGGTGGAGATGATGGTGTGAATGATGATGATCCCGATGAAGTCTAGCTTGATAATGGTGTTGATGGCGACGATCTCCCCTCTCCGAGAAGGAATTTCCCTGGCAGAAATCTGTCTGCCAGAGAGCTCTTTCTCTCTTGGTGTTTTCCACCCC
The DNA here is from genome assembly GCA_916181665.1 of Avena sativa. Taxonomy (NCBI): domain Eukaryota; kingdom Viridiplantae; phylum Streptophyta; class Magnoliopsida; order Poales; family Poaceae; genus Avena; species Avena sativa. Next base: position 264,464,988 of record OV702279.1, on the reverse strand, counting down.
ACAGAGGCGACGGAACCTTTTTGTGGTCGCTCCACGTGTATTAGGGTTCCGAGGAGAAGATATAGGCAAGAGAGCAGAGTCAGAGGCCTGCCAGGTGGGCCACACCCCCTCTAGGCGCGGCCAGGGGTGGCCCACGCCCGGGGGTGTGGGCCCCCTGTGGCCCATCTCCGCCTCCTCTTGTGGCTTCCTTCGTATACCGGGAAAATATAATTTTCCATGATTTTTCTGGTATTTTTATGATCTTCGCGAAATTGTATCAAAACACCTCTTTTTCCATCAGAATCCTGACTCCGGCAGTTCATCCTCCAAGAATCATCCAACATGCAAAAACAAATGAAAAGACACAAGTAACACCTCATAATAAGAAATATATCAATGAATAGAGGCAAATTATGATATAGAATGGTGATGCAAATTGGATGTATCAAGGGACCAGACAACATGATGCTTTGTTCTACATAGACAAAACCTTATTTGTTAGAAGACCGGCGACCCCCGAGTGACACGGGGATATCAATGGGAAACTAGTTTGACTCGAGGATAACGAGGAACCACCGAGCTTATTGCATTAATCCGATCCAAGGAGCTTAATTGCTAAGAAACCTGAATGAGCTTAATCGTCTAGTGACTGACCATGGTTGTGGTAAACATGCTAGTAGGATTATTGAAGTTGGGATGAAATCTATCAAGAGGAGTTTCAACTAATTATAGGTTGCTTGCCTACACACATACTTGTAAGATTAGAATTGTTACACTCATCACCCATCCACCCGGCACATTCACTATCACCACGAAACTCCCCGCGCCTACTTCATCATCTGCAGAAAACAACAAACAAATCGTTCTTTACTTTTATGCTTTTTATTTCTAAAGTTTTACATTTTAGTTTTATTTAAATACAATCCTTTAATCCAAAATCTATTCATAAACAAGTTTAATCCTTTTACAGAGGTAATAGAACTTAGAAAGAATATAGGCAACTTTAGTCAGAATGTGAGAGAAAATTACCGACAAGCCTAGGAAAGATTCTTTGGAATGATCAATAGTATTCCTAATCATGGCTATCTGAGTCAATGATACGTCGAAAACATATCTATAATTTTTGATGTTCCATGCTTGTTTAGTATCTACTTTGATTTGCTTTGTCTTTACTTTGAGGTGTTTTATATGTTTTCTGGACTAACCTATTAACAAGATGCCACAGTACCAGTTGCCTGTTTTCTTCTGTTTTTGGTTCTAGAAAAGGCAGAAAATCAATATTCTCGGAATTGGATGGGACAAAAGCCAAATTCAATATTTTACCGTGGGGAACACAGAGCCAGAATACGAGACAAAGGGGATCCACCAGGGGGCCACACCCCCTGGCCGCGTGTCCAGGCCTAGCCTGCGCCTAGGGGGTGCGGCCACCCCGGGTGCCCCTGCCTCGCATCTTCGCCTATAAAGACCCTCGATACCAAAACCCTAAGTACCCGATCAATCTTCCACGAAACAGTGTCTGTAGCCTCCGCCACCATCGTCCCTAGATCAGGGGATCTAAATCTCTTCTCGGCACCCTACCGGAGGGGAGAGATCATCCTGGAGGCCTTCTTCATCACCATGCCAGCCTCTGGTATGAAGCGTGAGTAGTTCCACCTTGGACTACAGGTCCATGTAGTAGCTAGATGGTTGTTTCTCCTCCTTTGTGCTACCATGTTTAGATCTCGTGAGCTTCGTTCATGATCAAGATCATCTATTTGTAATCATGCATGTTATGTTTATGGGGATCCTATGGATATTGAGATTACTATGTCAGATTGATTAATGGTTTTGTATTATTGATTCTATCATCTCTGTGTTGTTTGAGATCTTGCATGCTCTCTGTTTCTAGTAGCTATCTTGGCCAAGTAGATGCTAGTGACTTCAGGAGGGAGTATTTACGCTCGATAGTGGGGTCATGCCTCTATTTAATATGGGGAGGTGACAGAAATATCTTAGGTTGTAGATGTGTTTATTGCTACTAGGGAGAAAACAATGATCTCTTATTCATGGAACAAGTGGATTGTTTACCTTACACACTTTGGTTAAAGCAGTTATCCGTTGCTTGCAACTTAATAATGGAGGGGGTTCGGATGATAACCTGAAGGTGGATTACTAGTCATAGATGCAGTTGGATGGCGGTCTATGTATCTTGTTGTATTGCCCAATTGAATCTCATAGGATCATGAATGTCTAGTATTGCATTGTTATGCCTTGCTCAGTCCTGTCAATTGCTCTGCTGTAATTTGTTTACCCAGCATGTTATGTTTTTATCTTAAGGAGAACACCTCTAGTGAACTATGGACCCCGGTCCAATCTTTATCATTGATACATCTTCCACTGTTAATGTTTACTTTCTGAAAAACCACCATTACCTTCCACACCATACAATTAATCCTTTGTTTTTAGCAAACCGATGAGATTGACAACCTCACTGTTCGTTGCGGCAAGTCTTGAGTTTATGTTGTGCAGGTTTCCAAGTTGCTAGCAACACCTTTGAGTCGTTTCCTTCCTCCTACTGGTTCGATAACCTTGGTTTCTTACTGAGGGAAATCTTGCTGCTGTGCTCATCATACCTTCCTCTTGGGGTCTCCCCACGAAGCTCTACAGTGATCTGAGCTACACATCATCAAGCTATTTCTGGCGCTGTAGCCAGGGAGGCTAAGGACGACTTCACAAGGGGAGTCCTTCATAACCTTTCTCTTTACTTTGTTTTTGTTTTGCTTAGTTTCTTCTTCCTTGTTTTGTTTGCCTCTTTATATCAAAAATTCCAAAAAAATAGTTTCCTTGGTTTTGCTTTCTCTTATAAAAAACACAAAAATTAGTTTCTTCTCTAGTTGCTACCATGCCTAGTGTTGCTCCAACCACGGTGACACTTATGAAAAAGATCTTTACTTTCGAGAAAGGAAGTGAAGAAAGTTTTAAAGAAGCTTGGTCTAGGATCTCTGATTTACATGAAAAAACTGATCCTAAAATGAGTCTAGGCTTAGCTATTAGTAGTTTCTATCATGGTCTTGCTCTTTGTTATAGAAATGCTTTAGATGCTATAGCAGAAAAATAAAATTTCCAATGTACTGAGGATGAAGCTTTAAATGCCATAAGGAAGTTGATTGTAATTTATAATTTGCCTAGCAAATCTGATTCTTCCTTCATAAACATCTATGCTAGGTTGAACACTCTTGAGGCCCGTAATGTTGCTTTGAAAGATTGCTATAACATTCTTACAGAGAACCATGATTATATTCCAATAAATTATGAGCCTTCAAAATGGTTTCCTACAATAAAAGTTGCTATAAACAGTGAAACTTTTGATGCTCGTTGTGATATAATGTCTGAATTTTGTCTTATGCCCAAAGATATCTATGAGTCTTTGAATCTTTGGGGACTTTTTTAAGGAGGATAAGAAATATCTCTTACCAATAATGCAACTATATTACCCATTGGAATAGCTGAAGGAGTGTTTACAAAGATCTTAGGGAAAGCGGTGTGTACTGATTATCTTGTTATTGAATGTGTAGGAAAATGACAAATTACACTTGGAAGATCCCTACTGAAACACCTTGGAGCAATAATTGATGTGGGAAAAGGCATTATGCATTTTGCTTCTCCAATAAGCAATCATATATTTCCTAATGATAATAAGAAAGGTAGGAGCAAGAAATTGGATGTTAATGCTTCTTCATTTGAAAATACTTGATTCTTGTTTCTTGTGCCTAACTTAAAGGCGTAAAAGAAAAGTACTTATTGGGAGATAACCCAAAAGTTGTATTGACTCTTGGAAGTTATTACTTCTGTAATGACCTATCCTTATCCTTTTTATTTGCTTTTTGTGCCAAGAATAACCTCTAATGAGAGGAAAGTAAGATTTGGGGAGTTGTTGTTGTCCCAAAACAGATTTTTGTGCTCCACTGTAAAAATTCGTGTAAAATCTCTGTAAGTCTGATTGAGCATTAATTTTCTGAATAAATCCCCCATGTTGTTAGCTAACGTTCGTTAGTTCAACACTTTTTTATTTGAGCAACAGAAGGTCTTCGAAAAAATCGGTTTTCACCTGCTCGTCTGTTTTCACAGATTTCTGCCATTATTTGCATTTGCTTCTTATTGATTTCTTTTTTAGTTCTTTTTGGTAAATTGAGGTTTTTGAGGAAATTTATACAATAGCTTATGTCTTTAGTGAAAGTTTTGCTATTTTGAAACTAAACCCAAAGGTCTATTATCTTTTGAATGCACTAATGTTGCTAATGAAGATTGTATGAAGTTTTGTATGAAGGAAAAATTTTAGGTGTAAGGAAAGAATGATGTAATGTGATGAAGGATGGAAGAAAGCTCAATCTTAGGGATGCCACCCCGTGTCACCCCAAGAAATATTCAAGAGGTACAAGCGTCAAAGTTTGGGTATGCCCAAGGCATCCCCTTCTTCATCAATAAAAATCTCAGGTCTTTCTAGACACTTCGTTTTTATTGTTTCATGCACAAGTTGTGTTGTTCTTGGAGCATATTAGTTTTAGTTTTTGGTTTTTGTTTTCTTAGTTTGCTTGAATAAAGTGGTTGGACCCCCGTTTTCGCTGTGTTGTTTCAAATAAGTTGATTGGTGTTGGAAAGGAGTAAGAAGTTCTTGCTTTAGTAGTTGTCACATCCCAAAATTCTCCTAATTTTGGAATGTGAAATAAATAAATAAGTTTGATTGATTGTTTCACTATGTTGAAAATTCTCAAAGAGAAGAAACTTTTTGAATAGAAAATCCTCTCAACCTTGAATTCAAAATCTTATATTCTTTTGTTATGACCTAAGTAGCCATATAGGCAAAAGGGCATGAATTGATTATGGATTGTAGAATTGGTGTGCAAGATTTAAAAATGAAAATCATGAAGCATACATAAGCATTTCATTACATCCATGCAAAGTTCTCACAAACTGAATCCAAATCCTGGTATCTAAATTCTATAGTTGATTCGCCCAAATGTTCCTAAAGGTAATTAAATTGACTTTATAAAACCCACTATTACTAAGATAGCGATTATTGCTAAATTATATCCTAAAAAGATCCAATTAATATTACAAAATTTTAGGAACAAAATTGAGCTCATTTGAAGCTATTATGAAAAAGTTATGGAACAAATACAAACACATAAAGATATAAATAAAATAGAATATACAAGGATTTATAAACCCACTACTTCCAAACTAGTAAAAATATTACAAATTTGATCCTATAATGATCTATTCAATTTTAGAAAAATTTAGAAACAAGAATCATATCATTTGGAGTTCGTATGCAAAAGATATGAGGAAAACAAGTAAATAGAAAAGAAAAAGAAAAAAAAAAGAAAAAAACCTAAACGGGCCGGCCCACCCGGACCGACCGGAGCACCATCCAGCCAGGACGTGACCGATCGATCCCATGGTTGCTTTAAAAACCGTGCGAATCAGTTTTTCTCTAACCTATCTCTATTCAAACTCTCATCACTTTTTATCAACAACTCCGAATCGACTTCCGTTTGTTTCTACTTGTTCCCTACTCTAAGACTTATCTCTAAACCATCCTAAATCTCCATATAAACTCGTGGAGCCACAGCTGTACGAGTTTCTCTTCTCGAAATCCCGAATCTACACATGCCCGAATCTTATTTCGCTTTTTAACCCATCTAGACTTTGTTGTTTGCCTTCGGCCAAAAAATGAAAGTTGTAGAACTCGTCGAAATCTTTTAATCCCGACAAACTTCACCTCCTTTCATTCACCACAGCCAGAGAATTTCGCATCACAATATTTCAGATCTGACGGTGTAAATCCAAGATGTACTCGCGCTCATTTCTTCAAATCCAAATTCCTTTGGTGAGAAGGTAGGAATAATGATTCCCCACAACTTTCATGTTGTAAGTTTTTCAATTTGACCTACGGATTTGTCTCTCTAATACAGATCTATTTCTTGTCTATTTTGAGCCAAAATCGGGTCGATCTCTTCTTCTAGCCACCGGATCCTATCCAGACAGTCGAGATCCAATCAAACCGGTGCATGCCATGTCGTCATTTCGGTCAGCTTCCTCATCAACGCCACGTCATCATCAGGTCAGCATCTAGTCCCAGTCAGCATGCAAAGTCAACCTGTCCAGTCAGCGGAATATTCTCTGGAATATTCCGTTCGAATTTAAAATTGCACATTATCGATATAACTTGTAAAATTCATTAGAAATTGATACCACGTCCAGAAAATGCGTATAATATATCAAATTGAAGATAATTTTATGTAGAATCATCTTATCAGAATAGATACAACTTTTAATGTACGTGGTTACTGCAGTAATTTAATTAATTTTAATGGTCTTTTAGGTTAATAAATTCATAGTAAATTATCTGTAACTCCGAAAAATATGAACAATATATCAAATTGAAGCTACTGTAATGTACGTTAATAATATCTGGTTGGATCTAGACTTTGCGTATTATTTGCCCCGTAGCAATTTAATTAATTTTAATGGCATTAGAAATCATTAAATTCGTAATAAATTAATTGCTTGTCACAAAAATATAAATAATATACCGATGGAAAGCTGGTTCCATGTAGATCATCAATATGCAATTAGTTCAGGCTATGACTCTAAGGTTTTTCCGTGAAGATTTAAATAGATTAATGGCTCTTTTGGAGTAATAAATTCATAAGAAAATAAATAATGATCAGAAAATTACAAATAATATGTCCATGGAATCACAATTCCGTGGAGATTACAGATATAATTTTATTTTGATGTTTAGGCAACATAAACTATATGAATCATTTAAAACCCATTAAACACTATTTAAATCATACAAAAAGATCTATAACTCCGATTAGGGTGAATGCAACGCCTACTGGTTCGTATTAACTCCCTCTATCCAGTAAACCTAAGAAACAAATTTAATTCGACAGTTAGAATAGGCTTTACAACAGAACTATTAAAAACCCTATATTGGCAAGTAATTATTAATAACAATTACTCCATTGCATTAATTGGCCTCTTGCATGCATCATATACTTCAATATTGTTTAGAGAACTAAAATAACAACCATTGTGACTTATTAAATTGTTATGCATGCATTTGTTGTATTTGTTTGATCTCTATGTGCTATTGTTTATGTTGTATGCAATTGTTTGATCGATAGATTGCGAGGAGTGCAATGTATGTGATTGCAAATACTATGATTGCAAGTATTGTGGTTATGACGAGAGCAACCATTATATCTATGAGAATTGTGAGGATTATCTAATCGACTACATCTACAACAAAGGCAAGTGTTCCTATCTTGGTCATAAATGTCCTACTATTTTCCTATGCATTGTAGATGTTTTTGTAGAATTGCATATGTAGGAATTGATGTGTATATGCTATGCTATGTCCCATATTATTCCCTAGCATTCCTTGTTTATGTGCCACCGTTGGTAGATGTGCTTAGCCATGCTATGATGAACGAGTGCTGGGTTACATCACTAATGTTGATTCTAAATGTGTTGGTTTGCGAAAACTAAAACAAATTAATCAATGAATCTCCTGGGTGTGATGGGATTGATAATTTTTGGTGGTATCATTGCGGAAAGGCACCCAGGACACTGAGAAAGGATTGGCTTCTTTGTTTGGTAGCTTTCATGTGCAACCATGTGCCAATAATGGAATGGGCGGTTGGTTGGACTCAGTAGGTTGTGGTAACTCGAACCCACGTATCCAGAGATGTAGATAGTGTAGGTTGGACCGGTGCGTGTTGGGTTTGGGGAGCTACTTCCCGAACGGTTCTTTCTTGGACTTCTGTTAGACCCCTCCTTTATAAAGGAAAGGATCCCTGTGATTGCAATGGTAGTCCCTGGATCAATGCTAGCATCCACAGTTTAAGACGAAGTACACAGATACAAAGGTCGTTTATTACATTCATTCCAGAGATAAAACAAAGTCTTTTACAACTCAGGCCAAAGGCCTAATACAAGAGTTTATGGAATAAGTAAATAAACATAAGTCTTCATCTTCATGTGCCACATGCAAACATGTTGAGTGTAGACTCATGACTCCTATTCATCATCGGAGTAACCTGCAACATCACAAGTTACAGCCACGGAGGGTCAATACTTTGGAATAGTATTGGCAAGTGATACCTTAGTATACTTTAAGTGGACTATATTACTATATGCATTTTGGCTAAGTGTAGCTTGGCTTGCTTTGCTTGAAAATAAGTTTTACCTATTAGTTGAAATCACTAAGTTTTTCTTTGTCAAAACATTCCCAAGAAACCACCAATAGACATTGGGGTCCTTCACCCTTGTTCACCCACCAAATTTTACTTAGAAGTTGGAGTGATGAGATTCTTGTAGCTTCCATGTCTTGATGCTCAAATTGTCCATTGCCTTGGACTAGGCTAAGTACTTAGATTTTCCATCTGCAGAGGTTGTGCACTTTCCCCACCAGACTTGGTTTCCCAAGACAGGACCTTTCAGAAGCCTTTCCTTAGTCAAATGGACGCGTTCCAACCTATCATCCCTACTACCACCAACTGTCCATATGACTAAGTTCTAGCAACCTATATGATCAAGGCAGAGCCCATATTGCCAAGTGGTTGCACTGTAAGCTTTCTCAACACTTGGCCTCCAAATCCCTTTGTGCCTAGGTGGCATACCACAAGTGAGATACACAACCCAAGTCCATGGCCTTGTGTAACCACTCAACATAACCCAATCCTTCCATTCCACCCAGGAGGTTCATTTGACTTAGTTGTTTTTATTAGGAAAGCATAAGTCTCATGACTTAGAAATATTTTCATCATAGTAAGTATAGATCTTCACCAACCCTTGTTTGCTAAATAGCTAGGCTAAGCATGGCATGATATCTTAACTTAGGAAAATTCCCTAGCAATTCTACAATTCTACACTACTTAGGATTTCCCAACTTAGCATTAGGCAAAATAGCATGCAAGACTTAGCAAAATATCTAATGCTAGTATAAAACATATGATAGAAATATTCATGAAAATATCACTTGCCTTGGTAGTGGGGAGAGTAGCACTCTTCACAATCACAATCACTAGCAAAATCTACACAAAAATTATAGCATACAATTACACACAATTATATACAACCAAAAATAATATGAATGCATGCATGCAAGAATTTACTAAGTGGTGATTTTGAAAACTCTACCAAGCATGCATATGTTTACAGAAACTCATCAAGTCACAAGTTTACCAACTAAACTTATTTGGCACTTAATACAATTTACAAACTAAATCCATATTTAAAATAGCCTTAAACATGTTTCTACAAATAAAGCCATTTTAACTGTTACTATTTGTTAAACACTTTGCATAAACAGAAAGGCCTTGATTCACTGAATCCAACGGTATAAAGTTTGCAAAATTCTAACGTGGCATTCAAAAGTTCTAGCAGTTTGAAGTTTGGATCTAAATCTGATTCGAATTTCTATTTTTGAATTCGCCCTAGACACGTGTCGCAACCTCACTGGCGCATACCGATTCGGTTGGATCGCGCTCTGCGGACCGCAGGATCTAAGTGGGATCTGGCGGCTCAGATGCGCGCTTACCCCTTCGTTTAAAATCCTATCCTAGCCCTACGATACAGATCCAACGGTCTAAATCACCAAGCCAAAATCTGGCGGCGCTTAGCGGCTGCGCGCGGCGGCGACGACCAGACGGTGGCGGCGCCGGCGATACCGGTCACTAGGAGGATAGGGAAGGTACTCACCGAGACCGCAAGGACGTGGGGATGCTCAACTTGTGGACAGCTCGGCAAGGGGCGCTCAGGGTTGCGGTGGATTCCTCGCCGGAGTTGGATCTAGCAACGGTGGCTCTGCTCGAGGTCGAAGGCGACGTTGTAGATCACTAGGAGGCAAACGGAGGATGTGGTCAGATGCAGAAGACCACGACGAAGATGCGTGCGTGAAAGACAAGGTTCGGGGCGGTCTGGACTTACCGCTGGAGCTCGCCGGAGTTGAAGCTGGAGACGGTGGCGGTCAAACGTTTGCGTAGCCGACGTTCTGGGTCACCCGCGGGCAAACCAGGAGTGTTAGGAGATGCGTGAGATCAAGTGGAGTCTGTTTGTGTGAAGCAGAGGCAGAGGGGTGGTCGGAGGTGGCCGGAATTGCTGCGGCAGCTCGTCGGAGACGGTGGGGTTGCAGAGAGCAATTTGTGCAGCCTGGGGGCGCTCTGTGCTTGGGGTTCAGGGGAGAAGAGAGAGGGGGCAGAGGGGGTTTAAATAGCCTGGTCGTGAGTGATAATTACTCGAGCATTGATACGAATTGAAGCCGCAAATCAAACAGGAAACGGCCGCGCTGATTTGGGGATGAACTGGTCGTGCGGGTGGAGACGACGATGCTCGAGTGGGCCGCGGTTGTCAGCGAGAGAGGGGAGTGGAAGCGGGTCCCTTCTGTCAGTGAGCTGGTGGGTGCGAGAGTGGGTAAAGAAAACGATTCGCGGGGTGTGCACTACTGGGCTAGTCTGGGCCGTGTTGGGCTGGACCGGCCAGATTGGCTGGTTTGGCTATTTTTTCTTCTTTATTCCTTTTCTTTTTCTGATTGAATTTCTAGAAATGGTTTTTAAAACTCAAATTCAAATCTGTTTGAATCCAAAGCTTTACAAAACTTTTGTACAATAAATCTTGCTCTTAAATAAGTGTTTAACACATCTGAACACTTCTGAACACTTGGGTCTTTTGAAAAACAAATTAAAACTATGCCTCTATAATAATAGGCATATAATTTGTTTAAATTTCATATTTTGCTTTGATATTTTGCTTAAGTTTTTGACACCACTTAAGTTTGAATTCAAATCATCCTGAATGAATAACAACATCTTTCTCAATGGCATGTAGCACAAAGGCTAGGGTTTTCATACATAAAATAATGAGCCACAATTGCTCCTGTTTTCTGAAATGATTTTGAGAAAAGCCCTAAATGATGATGAGTGCAAGGGTGATATGAATGAGTTTTGGAATATGAATTTAGGGATGTTACAGCTTCTCCCTATCATCACACAATATGAGAGTGGTGGTACAAGCTGGGCTGGCCAAGTCACATGGGTAAAGTGTACTAACCCCTGCAGGGTGTATAAACTAAGTGCTTAGCCGTGTCCCCGGTTATGGACAATTTGAGCGACCTGATACTGATGCTATGATATTTCTCACTCATCCTTATTTCTTAATTACTTAAAACTTGTTGGGTGAACATAATTGGGTAGGAGCACCTGGGAATGAATCAGAGTGTCCTATTTATCGTATTGGAAAACTACTTTGTTACAAATGTTAGGATAAAACTGTTTCTTTATGCAAATGAGCTGAACTCCACTTGGCCAAATAAGCATGTAGTTGATAGATCTGTTGTTAACCACTTTAGTCTACTTGCCATACATTCAATGTATTGACCATTCGTGGCTGCAACGTTTCATGTTGCAGGTTATATCGTATCTGAGTAATCGTTCATAGATCGCGAGACTCCACTCAACAATTGTTCGCCTGTGGCACATTTGAAGGATGGAGATCTACCTTGTATTCGTTTTCCACTGTGTACTTGAATAAATAATGTAAATTCTGGATCATATTCGTTGTATTTATGATGCACATTTATATTTGGTATCATTTTGTACTGTGTGTGCCAGTGAACTGATCCAGGGATTGGCACTATACACATGAACTCAGCCTTATCAGGCGAGGGTGTTACAGTAGTACAAGAGGAGCTTGCTTTGACTGTGGCTTAGACTTTAGCATGTCATGCTAGATGTTGTTTTGACCTTATACTTAGTGGTTATTGCTGTAGCATGACTTGCTCCAAATCAATGAGAGTGCTTAGTGTGCCTTAAAATAATCATGCGTCATACAAAAGTATAGTATTGTGGTATTCTCCTTTGATGCTTTGTTTGGGTTGACTTGGCGCATGCTCACACCATGTTATGACTATGAAAAGTCACCATTAGCCTCTGTGATCATTTAGTTTTTGACTTGTGGTACCACTTTATGCTTTGATTAGTAATATTTTGTCACTTTGCATGATTATGGCCATTATTGCTCTCTTAGTTGGTCGCTCCCAGTCTTTTGCTAGCCTTCACTTTTGCTGAGTAAGCTCTACTCATGCATCCAACTCCCAAGAACCAAGTTATTCCAATGTGTCCACTATAAATTCCTATGCATGGTGTGTTACACCATTCCAAGTATATTCTTGTTTTCATCTACCTTCCAATTAAAAAGTATTTTGTTATGAGAAAAACTAGTGATTAAAGCTCTCACAAACTTGATGGCACATTTTATTTTTCTTGCCCCTAATAAACTTGCACCATTGTGTAATCTATGTTGTATATCCATGCACTTATACGTTGGAATTAGCAGAACCATGCTATCACGGGGAACGCTTTCAACATTGCACATGTACATTGTAGACAGTTGATATCATGCTCTTTTGTTTATGGATGTCGTCGGTGTGAAATAAAAGGGGAGCTTGTAAGTCCATGGAGTTATGTATGTGTGTTAGAGAAACGCCTGAGCCGCTAGCCTAAGCCATGCCTAATCATGGTGGAAACTTGCAACATCACCATAGTGAGCAATCTATGAAGCTTTCTTCTTATAAAAAAAGAGATATGAGATTCAGAAAAAAGAAAAAAAAGAGAAAAAGAGGAAAGAGAGAAAAATCACCATTTTACCATGGTAAATAAGAAGATTGCTGAGATGCTCATTGTGTGCTTGCCTTGTCATTGTGATATGGGAAAGCTCCTGTGTCATGTTCAAGGGGTACCCCGTTGGCGGTTCTCTATTATACACATGTACTTACTATGACAAGAACTTGCAAGTAACTAAAGTTGAGTAGCATGAGGAGCGGACCTCGTACTCAAGGGACATGAGATTTCCAACTTATACTTTGTCAAGCATATACTCCATAGTTTGTTCACTTTAACCTTAATCACTTCAAGATGCTTATGATAGGGGCAATGAGAGCTGACATCTAACAAGTACCATAATTTTTGGAGATCTTTATGAGACTTGAAATCCCTGCTTCCCTTTATGAAGGGCCTTTCTTCCACCATTATATTGAGTCTCCACCTTCTATCCTTAGGCACCAATTAAGAGAGCATAGTTGCCATTCTTAGTTCTATGTGCATTGTCCCAAAACTTATTGATTGATTCATATTGTTGATATTGCTTGTTCTTGAACTATTTGTATCTAGTCAATCTTATGAACTTTGAAGGTGTCTTATGCATTTATTGCTACTCCATGAGGGACAAGCTGAATGCCGCTATGCTATGTTTTATATATGTGAAACAAACAAACATTTTTAAATGCATGTTATTCATGATCTTTTTTTGTATCCTTTCATGTTGCATGCATAGTTACATTGTCTTATTGTTAGAACTCCGTCTTTCATGCTCATGTTTAGAGTTCTTTTATCCCAGCTTTCAATGCTTGCAAATGGTTTGATCTTGATTTTGATGGTGCATGTCACCTAAAAAATTATTCTTTTTATCACGTACCTACTTGAGGATAAGCAGGAGTTAAGCTTGGAGATGCTTGATACGTCAAAAACGTATCTATAATTTTGATATTCCATGCTTGTTTAGTATCTACTTTGCTTTGCTTTGTATTTACTTTGAGGTGTTTTTATATGTTTTCTGGACTAACCTATTAACAATATGCCATAGTGCCAGTTGCCTGTTTTCTTCTGTTTTTGGTTCCAGAAAAGGCAGAAAATCAATATTCTCGGAATTGGACGGTACAAAATCCAAAGTCAATATTTTACCGTGGGGAACACGGAGCCAGAATACAAGACGGAGGGGAGCCACCAGGGGGACTCACCCCTTGGCCGCATGGCCAGGCCTGGCCTGCGCCTGGGGGGTGCGGCCACCCTAGATGCCCCTGCCTCGCCTCTTCACCTATATAGACCCCCCGATACCAAAACCCTAAGTACCCGATCAATCTTCCATGAAACAGTCCGTAGCCGCCGCCACCATCGTCCCTAAATCCGGGGGGATCTGAATCTCTTCCCGGCACCCTGCCGGAGGGGAGAGATCATCCCGGAGGCCTTCTTCATCACAATGCCAGCCTCTGGTATGAAGCGTGAGTAGTTCCACCTTGGACTACGGGTCCATGTAGTAGCTAGATGGTTGTTTCTCCTCCTTTGTGCTACCATGTTTAGATCTTGTGAGCTCCGTTCATTGTCTAGATCATCTATTTGTAACCATGCACATTGTGTTTATGGGGATCCGATGGATATTGAGATTACTATGTCAGATTGATTAATGGTTTTGTCTTATTGATTCTATTATGTCTGTGTTGTTTGAGATCTTGCATGCTCTCCGTTTCTAGTAGCTATCTTGGCCAAGTAGATGCTAGTGACTCCAAGAGTATTTTGCTCGATAGTGGGTTCATGCCTCTATTTAATCTGGGGAAGTGATAGAAATCTCTAAGGTTGTAGATGTGTTGTTGCTACTAGGGAGAAAACGATGATCTCTTGTTCATGGAACAAGTGGATTGTTTATCTTACACACTTTGCTTAAAGCAGTTATCTGTTGCTTGCAACTTAATACTGGAGGGGGTTCGGATGATAACCTGAAGGTGGATTACTAGTCATAGATGTAGTTGGATGGCGGTCTATGTATCTTGTTGTATTGCGTAATTGAATCTCATAGGATCATGAATGTCTAGTATTGCATTCTTATGCCTTGCTTAGTCCTGTCAATTGCCCTGTTGTAATTTGTTTACCCAGCATGTTATGTTGTTTATCTTAAGGAGAACACCACTAGTGAACTATGGACCCCAGTCCAATCTTTATCATTGATACATCTTCCACTATTACTGTTTACTTTCTACAAAACCACCATTACCTTCCACACCATACATTAATCCTTTGTTTTCAGCAAACTGGTGAGATTGACAACCTCACTGTTCGTTGGGGAAAAGTCTTGAGTTTGTGTTGTGTAGGTTTCCAAGTTGCTAGCAACACCTTTTAGTCGTTTCCTTCCTCCTACTGGTTCGATAACCTTTGTTTCTTATTGAGGGAAATCTTGCTGATGTGTTCATCATACCTTCCTCTTGGGGTCTCCCAACGAAGCTCTACAGTGATCTGAGCTACACATCATCAGTCAACTGTTTGCCACTTATTTTACCACTGTCTTGATACCCAATGCAGAGAATTGCTAGATTCATCAGCAGGAGGATCGATAAATACTTTAACTATTAAAGCATGTTTGGAATTAATGGCTACTAGGGCTAAGAATGATTATTTATATGGCACTAAGTAGGAAAAGGGAATACTTTGTATAAATCCTGATCTTATGCCCGAAGTACGCAAAACCATGAAAGAAAAAGGTATACCTTCTGAACTTGTCAAAGAAAACAAATTAGATTTGTTACAAGTTTTTGCTAAAGAGGATGAAACTAGAAAAGTTTTTCAAGAATGGAAACATCGACATGCAAAGTCTTTTAATAACTTGCATAAGCAATTTAAAAGACATAAAAATATTTTGGCCAAACTTATGGAACATTATGAGGAAATTGGCCAAGAAATAAAATTATTTAACAAGTACCTCAGTATGATTGAAACCCAATGTGAACAAATAGAGTTTTGTTATTAATTTTTTCTTTGTGATGATATAAATATTCCTGTTTCTACTAATCTTGTTACAAGAAGAGGTGCAGTTGTTAAAGGGCCATTAGGACCATCAGAAGATTAAGATGAAAAAGATCGAAAGGAAAAATCCTTGCTCAAAGCAAGCCAAGAAGATGATACATTGGTGGATCCTCAAGATGAGACTGCTCAAGACACGCAAGATCAAACCTTGGAGGAGAAGAATGATGCACAGGATGACATTTATAACTCTGATGCGGAGACTATTGATCTAAGAAAAGAAGAAAAATAAGCAACAACAAAAGAAAGAAACTAAAGAGCCTGATCCTCCACAAAAGGTAAAATATAAAGGTAAGAAACTTCCATATCCAGACCGTAAAAAGAAAGCACTAGATGAGGTAATCTATAACTATTTTACAAAATCATTAAGTGATCTTCGTCTAGAAATTCCATTTGCGGATGCAATAAAAGTACCTACCTATTCTAATTGCTCTGTGATATTCTTAATAGAAAGAAAGAGATAACTGAAACCGTCGCCATGGTAACTAGTTACCCTGCCAATGGAAGGCTATTGTGTAAGTCAGGAGATCCCGGGATACCAACTATTTCATGTTCAATAGGCAAAACTGATATTCATAATGCCTTATGTGATTTAGGTGCAAGGGTTAGTGTAATGGCATACTTCCTCTATAAAAGGTTAGGATTAGGGGAATATTCCCTCACTTCTATCACTTTACAAATGGCTGACAAATCCACTAAACAACCTGTTGGTATAATTGGGGATGTTCTACTTAGAATAGATGAGCATGTCATTCCCACTGACTTTATTATTCTTGAAATGCCGGAGGATGAAAAATTATCCATAATACTTGGAAGACCTTTTCTTAGCACTGCAGGAGCATTAGTTGACTGTGTTGAAGGGAAAATAATCTTCAATGTTTATGATGCTAAAATAATCCGGTATTTTCCAAAGATATTAGAAGCAGGAGAAAGGTATGTTCCACCGACAAAACGAGTTCATGTGGTATGTGCCTTTGATAAAGGGCAACCAAAGGTAAGAATTCAAGAACAAAAAAGGGGTTGAAATATTCAACCGTTCTTAATAAAATGCTTAATGGGAGTCAACCCATCATATCAATAAAATAAAGTTAGATAATAAGATGTTCATCGCATTCCTACAAATTTTTCACAAACATTTTTGCGGAAGCGTGCCCGTAAAGATGCCCTTGTCAAAAAGTAGTAGAAATACCGACTAAATAAGCATAGATTTAGAGTAGAAAATAAAGTTTGAGTTTTATATGTAGAAACTGGCTTAATAATATTTCAGATAAAAAATGCTTCTCTAAAAATTTGGGTGAAAAAGCATGTTCCAGTAGTTGTAACCACCAAATATACAGGGGAAATATTTATTCCAGCCGTATAGTTGCGGCCGTATAGTTATCGACAAAATTCTCAAAACTTGAGGTTCGGATATAAAAGTTTTGACGACCAACTATACGACGTAACCATTTGGTCCGACCGTCGTGGCCGTATAGTTGTGATCTGGCGTTGGGAAACCCTAACCCTCTCCGCCGCCACAACTATACGACGGGAGCTACTTAACCCGACCGTATAGCTCCTGTCGTATAGTTTGGCCTGAACACTTAAACGGGTTGGGGCAGGCCAAGGTTCTTCCTCCTCTCATTATTTTTCTCAACCTCTCTCTCCAAAACTCTCAAAACCTCTCAAGAACTCTCAATTATTCGCGGATTTTGTTCGTTTGATCGGGGGAATAAACAGATCGGTATGTTTCTCTCCCTATCCATGCTTTATTTTCAGAATTCCATGGTTGAAATCTTCACATTGAATTAGTGGATGAACTCAAGCTTGATTGATTTTCTCTTTTTAATTTCTCACGTTAGGATTTAATTCCTCCATGTAGAATCGTTCATATATCATGTAGAAACTACATGCCTAAGGTTTTATGTTGAAATTTCTTAGTGCATCAAGATGAACAAGCTCGGTGGTCTTTTTTGCAATAGAAAGCACCAACATGGTGAAGGCTCGGGGCTCCAGGATGAGCTCGACAACAAGTACGACATGGTTTTGGCAAGGAGGGTGTTGTCCACGATGGGCCGATGACGGCTTTCTGAACTCAGCAGGTTTGAGGGCGAACTTCGACTACCTATGTGCAAATGCAGGGCTCTCCAACCTCGCCAATGCCAGCCACTACACCTACGAAGGGCTCACCCATGAGTTCCTCGCCTCCTTCTACGACGCCTACAAGGAGAAAGGTAATGCATGCATGATAAATTTCACCGTTAACCAATGGCCGTATCAAATTACCTATCAACAATTCTGTGATGCTTATGGATTCCCTCAAGAAGGGGAATCAACTGTTACAAACTTGTATAGCGTCTCAAGTGTAAATACTTGGGAGGTTGTTTCTGTTAATGGTGGTTGGGACTTCTATCAGAAGAAGATGTCCACCATTCAAAACCCAACCATCCGTTAGTTTGCTTTGTTTCTTGCTAACACTTTGTTAGGAAGAGGAGATACCGGATCGATGGCAATGCATACATGGCCATGATCACCAAGGCACTCTTCCCTGATGCGCCACAGAGACCACTCCTGCAGCTCTATTCCTCCAGCACCTCCGCCACCAGAGCAACAAAAAGAAAGGTGATATTCGCATCGGTGGATTGGTAACCCACCTAATCCGAGCCCTTGAAATTACAATTCCTATTACCCAACATCTTGATGGCTCCATACTTATGGATGTCAAGTATATAACTGGTTGTGGCTTCTTTGGTGTTTACTGAGCTAACGGGAGGCTCCGAGCCTATCAATTTTGTTATCTTGATGTTGTGCAGGATGATCAGGTGCCATTGCCTTGCCCGCAAGCCTTCGAGGTTTAGGGAAGGGACCACTGGATCCTCACCAAGGATCAAGTGACTAAGATCATGGCGGAGCTCTATCCTGACTCTAGGGAAGAGGAAGAAGGAGGGCAATAGGATGAGCAGGACCAGTAGTACAACCCTGCTTCACTAGTGGGAAAAGGCTTATTAGTGGAGCACCGAATAAGAGGTTAGTGGCGCACCAGCCATGCACCATGCATATTGCGCCATTGATAATATTTATCAGTGGCGCACACCCTGGTGTGCCACGCATATTCAGCAGAGCATCTCCTATTTGTGCGCCACCGATAGTATCAGTGGCGCACCATTTAGGCGTGCGCCATTGACTGTTCGAGTTCTTTTTTTATTACAGCCATAATCACACCACTAGACCATGATCATTACAACAATAATCACACCACTAGACAAGTATACATCAATCAAAATAATTATTTATATAGCAGTCAAAATAATCACAACCACTAGACAAGTATACAACAATCAAAATAATCATATTGGATCACATTACAAATATGATGACATTACAAATAGAGCTATCACCCTATATATGATCGAATATAGGATACCAGCGATGAGGTGAGCAACACCCAGACCATGATCGATCTTCAACGTACCACTTCTCCATCCCTGTAGACAAGGCATATATGTTATACAACATGTAGAATATAGACAAGGCAACAGTGATGGCACACATAGGCAAGGCATTAGTCCCTATATATTCCTATAACATGCAGAATATTCCTAAATAGTGATGGTGAAGTGATGGTAAAGTGATGTATGATTGATAGATGCCTCAAAATGGAATAAAGGCACAATTGCCATTTTTGGTTGCATTTGCTAGTGAGCATCTTTGTACTGTCCATGTTCTTGTCCATAGGTGATCTTGTTTGTCAATAAAAGCCAGCACACACTCTGCATCGACATTTCATTCCCAGCTATGGAGACCAAGTTATACTGAAGGAGGAGAAGCAATGAAGAGAAGGAGGAGATGAAGAGGAGAAGCAATACAGAGAAGGAGGAGATGAAGGCTGCAAAGGCACTTGAGAAGATGGGTGACGTGCCACCAGATGATCCAAGAATAGTGGAGCATGAAGCCATTTGCCAAAGTGTGTTCAAAAGAGGAACTCGTATACCTGAAGTAGTTCCATCAAGGTTGCTTCCTGAGATCAAAGCAGCTGCTGCATTGTTATTATTAACAAAGGCGTTCAGTATTGCAAAGATCGGACCGTGATGCTGAAGAAGAAGGCGGAGTTTGGTGAAGGAAGCAGCAGATAGAAGAAGATCGAAGGACAGTTTGTTCTATGAATAAAATACAGCTACTAGAGCTATTGTAGTACTTGTATGTGTGCTTGCAGCAGGATGATGTGTTTGTGCTTGTAGCAGTATGTCTTTGGTTCTAAATAATCTCTGATTGTTTCAAAATATGTATGTGTACATTTTACTTTGACTTGGCATTTTATTCATGTCACCCATCTACGAGCTATACTATGATAATCTATTTATTTTTCTGTATATGGTGGCGTATATTAGAAGAACATTCTTCCAAGAGCAGATAGACTAAACATTTCTCTCAAAAAACTGTTGATTTAGGGAAGGCCATCCTATTTTTGTGTATGCAAGTCCATTTAGGGAAGGCACGGAACCCAACCTAGCTATTGTGGTGTACCATACCATGTGACAAGCTAATCTTGATATGTACTAAAATTACCAATTCTGCTCAAAAGATGCATAGTACTTTGTAAGATGATTTACTACTTCTATAAGCAAAAAAATAGTTCCATTCGTATGTGAAATAACACACATATTTTATGCAAATAGCATCAAATTTTATGGCTTTATTTTCTAGTGATAGTAGATTGCTTGTAGCTAGCTTCGTGTGAAGCACCTCAAAAAACAGTACAACAAAAAAATTGCAGAGGAGAGCATGCTGCATGCACACACCTATATGGTGTCGACCATGGTGTAGCCGTTGGAGAAGCGGCCGGTGGGTCCGCTGGCGAATTCGATGCCGTAGGGCAGGTAGTTGGCCTTGGCGATCGAGTTCCATGCTGCGAGAAGCTCCTGGATGTAGCTCCCCTCGCCGCCCTCGCCCCCTCGTCCCCTCACTCCGCTTGTAGCAGCCGTCGTCCCCCTCGCCCCACCGCCGAGGTGGAGCGCAGAGATGACAACCATCGACGCCGCGCGGCTGACGAACCCCATGGGGCGGCCCGCGCCCCTGCCCCGCTTCATGGTGGCCCCGACCGAGGCCGCGAGAGCGAGAGGAGGGAGGTCAGGAAGCGGCAGTCGACGTGCGCGTGCACAGGGACTTGGCGACGGCCAGGAGCATGTCGTAGACGGCCCTGAGGTGCGGCCACGACGGGAGGAGGGGAAGCGGAGGAGGAGGAAAGGGGAAAGAGAGAAGAGGGGTCGGGGGAACTGTGGATAAGCCTAGCTTTCACCACTAGCAGTCGGGGCTCACCAACATGCATGGTGCACAGGAGAAACATGCGCCACTGATAAGCCTTCTACGCGTGGCACACCTCCAACGCGTGCGCCATGGATATGCTGCCCAAGGATGGGGTCCGCCACCAGCTCTGGGGCCGACGTATTAGTGGCACACCGCATAGGGCATGCGCCGCAGATATAACATGTTCAGTGTCGCACGGTTGGGCCAGTGCGAAACGATAAGGACCCGTGGGTCTCCGTTTACAAGTGTGCCACTGATAAGGACCCTGTGGATAAGCATTTTCCTACTAGTGTTGGAAGGGACAACAACAACTGCACGAGGAGCAACCTTGGGACCAATGGCCCCATCAGAAGCAACTGTAGGGGTTCAACAACGTCCCCTATCAAGATTTTCTGCAGCTCAACCAACGCGTTGGGGAGATCGACCAGACTCTGCATGGAGTAAGTGAAGATGTGAGTGCCTTAACTCACAACTTTAGTAACTTCATGACCTACTTCCCCGACTACTACCAGCAGCACCAGCACCAGCCGCCAAACGACGACAACAACTAAGCATGGTAACAACCTAAGCTTGGGGAAGGTTTGAAAACCTCCAAAGTTGCATTCATATTTTTATTTTCTTCTTTTGATTTATTTTATTTTCCAAGAATTGCATGTTTACTTTAAGTTTGCATTCTTAAAACAAAAACACAAAAAAAATAGCTGTAACCTTTATTTGCAAATTTGTTTCTTTGTCTTTCTCGGAGATTGCTCAATTTTAGGTGACTTGGCAATAAGGAAATATAGAGAAGATTCGACTCAAGTACGAGAACGAAGCAAGCGAGAGGAGGTATCACATTCCTTTCATCACCTCTCCTACAACTTTAAATTGATTCTACAATTATTTACTCGCTTGCACTTGAGTCACTCCCCACCTAGCTTGTTATCTTATAAATTATATTCCCTTGCTAGTGTCCTCTTTTAGCTTTAAAATAATGAGCAATGAACTTGGTTAAAATATTTCTGACATTTTTACAACAGGAAAAAGCATCCAAGAGATGACTTGAGTCCATGTTTATCCCAAAGGATTTAATTTTAGAAACTACTCAACCCCATTTAGCTTAATGTAAATAGACTCGATAACACCCTTGAATGAAATTGTCTGATAAAATGGATGCTTCGAAGTAGTAGAGTGATGTCTAGGGATCATACTTTCACTAGTGGACACTCTCAACAATGATAACATAATTGAACACACAAATATCTTCTCTTCACTACGCTACCTAAACTACTCTCCGGTTGGATAACGAACACCAATTCACCGTGTAGGGCTATAAAAGCACACCTTAAAGTTCGCATTCCCCATCTAGGTAACCCCACACTGTCACCTTGAGCGCTAGATGGTTCCAGACAAACACCACAATTTCATAGAGACATCCAACTCAAATTATAACTCATGATAAGTATTTCTGTAATCTTTATCCTAAGAGCCACAAACGGTGCGCACACTGTCTCCTTCACACACGTGGGACAAGGTGTCTTCGGAGATCACATTAATAAAAGCAATTGAGTAGCATAATAGACAAAGAGTAGTATCTACTTATTCAACTAGATTACAAAGCTCATGATCACAATAAGATCACACCATGGAGAGAGATGAACACATAGCTACCGGTAGAGCCCTTAGCCTCGGGGGATAACTAATCCCTCCTCATCATGGGAGTCAGCAACAGCGATGGAGATGGCGGTGGAGTCGATGGAGATGGCTCCGCGGGCAATTCCCCATCCCGGAAGGGTGTCGGAATAGAGACTTATGTCCCCCAAATCTCGTCTTCAATGGCAGCGGCGCTGCAGAACTTTTCGTGGAATTCTGATCTCGTCTTTAGGGTTTTTGTCTCGGGAGGTTTATATAGGCGAAGGGGCAAGGTCGGTGGAGGCTCGAGGGGCCCACACCATGACCAGGCGCGACTAGGGGGACCCGCACCACCCTATGGTGTGTCCGCCTCGGTGCCCTCATCCGTCTCTGCTTTGGACTCCGTCTTCGTGTCAAAAAAAATAGGAGGTTTGGCTTTTGTTTCGTCCAATTCCGAGAATATTTCCTTTGGTAAAAACCTAGAATAGAAAAACAACAGAAAACAGAAACTTGCACTGTGACATCTTGTTAATAGGTTAGTTCCAGAAAATGCATAAAAATGCCACGAAGTTCAAGCAAAACATAAAGCAATTGGTGTAAAACAAGCATGGAGCATCAAAAATTATAGATACATTTGCAACATATCTGCATCCCCAAGCTTAACTCCTGCTCGTCCTCGAGTAGGTAAGGGATAAAAAGAATATTTTTTAAGGTGACATGCACCATCACAATCTTGATAAAAGTATTGCAAATCATTGATAGCCGAAATCAAAGTACTCTAAACATAAGCATGAAATATATATTTCTAACAATAAGACATAGCAACTATGTTGCAACATGAAAGGCAACACAAACAAAAGATCATGAATAATGCTTTGAAAGACATTTCTTTGTTTCACATATAGAAAACATAGCAAGAGTGGTATTCAGCTTGTCCTTCATGGAATAGCAAAACATAAATGCATAGGTGTAACATCCCAAAAATATTGATCAAGGATTATCAATTCCAATCACCAAAATTAGGGTTAACAAAAACTTTTGTTAATTAAAATCATTATGAATGCATGTGTGTATGTGATGATTGCATGAATGCTTGAATGGACTTGTGTGATTATTGTGAATAGCAAGGAATGGTTTAAAGATGAAAACAACATCATCTAAAGAAATTCTAAGAAGAATCAAATCAAGAGAAATTCAAAAACAAACAAAACAAGCAATGGTCATTTTTGCCAATCTTGCTGACTAGGTCACTTTGAGTGTTTCTAGTCCAAGATTTCAAACAGAAACAATTCGATTTATTTTCACCCCTTTCTATACCAAGTAAAAGTGAACCCAAGCCCACCTTTCAAAATCACAGATACATTTGGCAACTTGATTCAAATGACAATTAAAAATTGAAACTATATCATATGTGAAGATCATCATTTCTCAAAACCCAACCAAACCAGTTCACCTTGACCAAACCAACTAACCAGAGACTACCTAGTATGTGACTAGTACACCCACCAATTTTCATCCAAAAAATCAAATTCAAGTCTCTTTCGACCATTTCATCAAACACCTTGCCAACACAAATCAAACAAAACATCAAACACTAGTGAGCAGTGTTTGTGCCTAACTTTTCCCCCCTCTAGCTCACAACACACTCTTAGTAGATCATCTAGTTCATTTAACAAGCTCTAGCTCACTGTAAGCTTTCCATTGTCATCAATGGTGACCATTGCCGAGATCAACTTGCCATCCTAGTGTCGACAACAAGCTAGGAGCTTCCCTAGCCTCGCCAACCTTGTTTGGGACACGAAACACCGTCCACCGCCACCCCCTGTCCAACGCCAAAGCACTGCCAACCCCTGGACCACTCATCCCGAGCGTGCCCAACCTCTGTACAAGCATGCCGAGAGCGCGCCAGAGCACCGCACTCGACAAATGAGCACAGACCGCGTGCCTCCCTCGGCGCTCGCGTGCGTGATCCCCACTGCCCCAGGAACCGCCAGGACATGCCTGTTCACCGCCACGCGACCAGGAGAGCCCGTGCGCCATTAAAACCCGTCAGACCCGCCTAGAGCATCGGAACGTTCCGACCATTGTGCACCGCCCCACGCCTCGCGGCCATGCCGTTGAGCTTCGCCAGGAGGCAGAGCATCGTCCCTTACCCTCAACCACGCCGTTAGCTCACTAAGCCGACGACCACGACGAGCTCCACCCACGCCCGTCGGTCCCCTCGTTGCACTATAAATAGAGGCCACCCCCATTCGATTTCTACACACCAACACACTCCCCTCTCTCTCAGAACCACCCCATGTCATCCCCGGAGCAAGGCGAGTACCAGGTGGCCAGAATTTCGCCGGAGTCTGCCGCAGAGGAGGAGAAGAGGAGCCAGTTATTGGAGCCGCCCCATGAGGAGCTGCCAGTACCAGGAGGTTCACCATCGTTGACTTCGTTGTTCGCCCCCATCGCCGACCATCGCCAGAGACCCCACAGACCCCCACTGGTCGTGCTAGGGTTCAGTCTCTCCGGCGTTGCTCGACGGAGACGACAAGCCCCAGCCGTTGGATTAGATGTTGATCGTATGGTCTAGATTGCCCCGTACCCCTTTGCACCCCTGTCTCTCTGACTGGTGAGGACAGCCACTTAAACCCACCCGCGCACGTTGTGCGCCGTGGGTCGGCCCAGTTAACTTCCCGCGTGACCCAGTAGTTTGAAATTAGGTTTTTCTGTTTAGTTTCAAACTTAGTTCTATCCCTGGATTCAATAATCAATCCAGAGATATTCACTAAACCAAATTGCATGAAACTAATTTTGTTAGAAAGTTACTGGAATTCTTAATCCAAGCCCGTTAGATTCAAACCATTTAGATTTGTAGATCACCTATAGTAAAAATAACAAGGCAGAAGCTTTTCTGCATTCAAATATTTTTCAAAATTCAACCATAAAAGCTTTTGAGTTGATTCCAACTCTCAAAAACCACATTTGACAAGACCTTTCTGAATATATAAAAATATCTAGGTTTACTTGCAGTAATAATGGACAAGTAATAAAAGAATGCCCCATAGGCATTTCTAGTCACTTTAATTAATTAAAATAAAAAGGTCAAACCTTATTAAATTGTGACACCACTTTAAATCACATTCCCATGTACTGAAATATGTGGTGATGACATGTGTCAACATGATCCCGTGTTTTAGTTGGAGAATATTAAATCTTAAGTAGTTTTTGAATGAGTAGAAATTACTTTTCTAAAATAAAATAAAAGAAATAAGACAAGTGCTTTAATCTTTGTGATAATAGAGATGATGCTAGATCATCTAGTGTGAACCTTTGTGTGCTAAATAGAGTATTTAAGAATTGTTTGGTGATTGTGTACCTCATATTTATTTATAGATGCTAGTACCGAACAAGGATACGAGGAGGAAGGAGAATACTACGAGGAAGAAGCCTAGGAGAACTTCAACCACTGCACTGCACAAGGCAAGCCTAACACTACAAGTTGACTATGCAAGCTATCCTAGCAAGCTTATACTTGCAATTATGCAAGCATCACTATACAAGTTAACTTAGCAAGCTACTATCTTAGCAAGCTAAGCTAAAACCATGCAAGTTTTACTTGCAAGCTTACACCACTTGATACCCAAACCCAGTTTTACTTACAAGCTTAGTTATTTTATTTCTTTATCAAAGCTCTTTAGTTTGGTTTCCTTAGTGACTTGTAGATTCTAGCAAGATGTTTAAAGGTAGCATAAAGAGCATAAAACTTGACCTAAGTTAGATAAATCTTGATGTCATCCTAAGGCATGAGATTGAACCTAGATCATTCACACTTGATTACAACACCTCATTAGTGTTTACACCAACTTGTAGATGCTAGTGCTAAGCATAAAACTTGATCACTTTAGATGGGAGTACTTGGTGAAAATGGTTATGAAAACCTTAGAATGATGAGTCATACTACCGAAATGTTTTGACATGTGTTCTTGAACACCAGATGATTTTTGATGATGAAAATGTGGAGGCATGAGCCTTATCCCTTTATAAAACTGATGGTTGTCTAGAAGCGATACCATTCCAATTTTACTGTACAACCAATACTCGAAATTTGGGTAGGGCTTGACTGGAAGTTTATATACCTTAGTATGGGTTTCCTTGCAGCCAAGGTTTGAGCTGATGCTACCTTGTGAAGATTGTCCACCGGTGTAGTTCCCAAGATGACAGTTGGTCATGGTTGGGAGGCCAAACTCACAGGAGAGGTGCCTTTACTAGGGCGTGTAATTGAAAGGTTAGGATTGATTATACGCATACTGAGTGGTGAATTCAGGATTGTTCCTGACGGATGTATCGAATATTGTGGTGAAAGTGTACCACCTCTACAGAGTGTCAAACTATTCGAATAGCCGCATCCGCGGTTATGGATAGTTGGAGTGGCCATACTGTTCCGTCGTCAGATGTTTTCAAAAAGACTTGTGAAATGAATCATGAGTTTGACTTGACCACAACAGGGTTGTGAATAGGACAACTCAAGTTACCCCTTAGGTGTTATAAAACTTTCCACTAGATTCTTTGCTTCTGAACTCAGTAGAGATAAATCTGGCCTTTTTTTTGCAAAACAACCTAGAGCTTAGTGTTTCCTACTCAAAAACCACTTCACTTGTTAGTATTAGTTTGCGAGTACTTCAAGAGTACTCATGGATTTGTCCCTGGCTATTCCCGTGGCCAGACTATGAAGAGGACTATCAGGAGGATGGACCGTAGGAAGGTTATATCAACTAGGATCATCTCCCAACGTCAGCATTTCCTGTGACTATGAAGATGGAGTCTTGCCCATGCTACAATTATAATTACGTTATTCCGCTTCTATGATTGTACTAATACTGGATCATGAGATCCTTTATTTGTTGTAAAACCTTATGTATGGTTTGTAATGGATGATGTACTGTGATATCCAGTCTGTTATGTCTCGCAAAAATGGTAATCCTGGGATTGCGATGAATGGCATAACAGGCATCTGGGATTAAAAACCCGGGTGTTGACAAGTTGGTATCGGAGCCATCCTGACCATAGGAGACCCTAGTTAGAATGGACGTTTGAATCAAAAAACTTAGTTTCAAAACCAAGGAAGTGAGTATTTACAAAAACTTATTCTCATTCTTACCACTTAGACTCTTTCATGAAAATTCACGTTACTCCAAACTTCTTGCAAACTTACATAAAATTTGACACACTTGATCACTCTACTAACTTACTCATCCTATATTTTTATAGATGGACGTGAAGTATATCAAGTTCTATCAGTTGGGAAATGGAGGAGATCTCATCTTTGAGCGTGAATTGGACAAGCTTTCAGAACTTCTAGAGCGACTGCACCCTGAGTTCTTCGGAGATCAGCTCAACGATCAGGAAGGAGAGGAATTGCAATGGCTAATTGTTGCAAGTCTCCGAGGAAAGATTGAATCCCCCACCTCAGAGGGAATCCAGTTCACATTAAGAGAGAACAACTGGCTAGATGGACTTGCCAGGGCCATGCAGGAAGCTCTTGCCTGTCTGTGTGGGCAGAGTATCAATCAGATCAAGGGTACCCGCTTTGAGTTTTATCTAAGGCTCGATGTCATGGGACAGCCACTGGAGGCACCATATCACCCTGAGTTGAAGCATCAAGTGGACCACCTCAGCTTCATGATGTATGACCGGCAAAAGGAGTTAGACAATGCTCGCGCCTATGCCAACCACAACCATTCCATCGCCGTCAATAAGGACCAGACCATCGCCATGCTTGTGAAGGATCGCCAGTCTCGTCGCCGTCAGCTTGACAAGAAGGAGCGCATTATTGTTTGTCTTCGCCACAGGATCACAGACTTGGAGGAGACCATCCACGAGAGAGACATGAAGCTTGAGGAGAGGGAGAATGTGAGAGAGGATATTCGTGGAGACCCCTACTCTTACCTTAGTGACAATGATGATTTTCTGGAGGATCAAGCCATGGACTTTTTCACCGATGAGGATGACTTCGCCTTCATTGATGATGATGATGAGGATGATGAAGCCACTGATTCCGAGGAGTAGTATCACTTGAGCACTAGCGTTAGGAAAATTGTATCAGGTCCCACTATATTGTAGTTTCACTGAATGGTTCTTAAAACCATCTGTTTTTCCTTTTTGTGGTGTGCGTTTGTATTGTGTGCTATGAATGAATGAAAAGCAAGTTGCTAGAAAAACCTGAGTCAAACTCAAAGTTTAAAAACCTTTCAAAAACAAATCCCTAAACCTTAGAAATTTCCCTCTTGTCTCATGATATATCTCAATCATCAACCAAGCCAATGAGAATCGCAAGCGTAGAATGATGGATCAACCAGGAACCCACCATACCCCAAAGTATCGCCCCAACCCATCTCCAGGATTTGCCCCAAGAACCAATAGACCCCCGATAAACCGTCCGACCTATCCCAACCGTGGAAACCCAAGGCCTGGAGGAAATCACAACAACCCCGGCAACCCCAGCTATTTCAATCGTGCACCACCCAAGTTCAACAACAACAATGTTGCCACCAACCCCAATACTGCCCCAAGAACTAGAAGCAATGCCGTGCCTGCTGCAGCAAAGGACAAGTCTCAGGTGACTTGTTATGAATGCGGAACCAAGGGTCACTATTCCAATGAGTGCCCCAAGAAGACTGCAGCAACCCCCAATGTGAATGCCCCAGCTTAGCAGCAGCGTTGTGTTCAACCTGGAAGGAGATTTTCCCTAGGGAATTCGCTCAACCGCAACGGCTATCTGTTTCTCATGAATGTCGAAGAAGCCCAAGAAGCGCCATATGTCGTGCTGGGTATGTTTTCTGTTAACTCAGTACTTGCAAGAGTGTTGTTTGATTCCGGAGCATCGCACTCGTTTGTTACCGAAGAATATGCATGCACTAGTAAGCTTCAACCAACAAAATTGAAGCATGTTATGATAGTTCAAATCCCTGGTTCAACCACCAAAGCTAGACAAATTTGCAAGGCCATACCTATCTGAATCCATGGCATAGATTTTTATGCTAATCTAATAGTACTTGGAACAAAAGGTTTGGAAGTAGTACTAGGAATGGATTGGATGTCGAAACATAAAGGATTAATCGACTGAGCCAAGCAAGCCATAACCATGACCGGTACAACCGGAATATCAGTAGAACATGTATTTGAAACCTTGCCCCGTCAATTCCGGTGCAACAAGAGTCTAGCCCAACCAACCATTGACCAAGTCAGAGTAGTCTGTGAATACCCCGATGTATTTCCAGATGTTTTGCCCGGTATGACCCAGATTGGGATATCGAGTTTATCATTGAACAAATCCTTGGAATCAGACCCATAGCCCAGAGACCATATGGTATGAACCCGTCCGAATTAGTTGAGATGAAGAAGCAATTGGATGCTATGCTAGAGATAGGATTGATCCAACCAAGTACGTTGCCATGGAGATCACCTGTCTTGTTTGTGGATAAGAAGGATGGTGGCAACCGTTTGTGTACGAATTATCGGAAGCTAAATGATGTCACCATTAAGAACATGTTGGGGAGGTGACCCCGGATAGGGTTAGGACGGGGAAAGACAAAAGGAAGTTCCCCGTCCAATTCCGAGTTAATGGCTAAATCGGCTGAATCCTGTAAAGGTCGACCGAGGTAAGCACGAGCAGGACATTTAAGAGAGGGGCAATACGTGACCAGGCCGATGTACTGTGTAAGTCGTCCGGGTCAGCCCGAATAATATAATTGCAGGTAACGGCCAAGCCGAGTTAAGCGAGATAGGGCCGAATAACATGAAGCTTGCAGGAGAAGGAGGAGCCTATAGTCAAACTCTAGTCACGGGCTAGGAAGAATCTGAGCAGAGCCAAACACAAAGGACAAGGCGCAGAGCGACAGAAGGGAAGAAGGAGGTCACGGAGGTGACAGTCCTGGAGCCCGAGGCATGCAGGTGGGGTTCTCTGGAACCTTGCCGTCATTAGAAGGGCGACACGGAAAGGAGTCCGCCAAATTACTATATTGGGACAAGCATATTCCTCGAATATGCTTGCCACGTCAGCCCTAGAGGAGCCAAGGCTCCCCTTTATAAGGAGAGGCTTGGACTCTGAGAAGGGGATCGACTCATTTTGGTACTGTTAGGCTGGTATATTTCTTCTTCTCCACTCATATACAGCTCAAGGAGCACTTGTAGCCCGAGGAAGGAGAAGTAAAGATCTTTACGTTAGTCTTCTGTGTGTAGATTCAACTACATCTTCCCTCCCTAGATCCCTCTAGCATCTATTGGCCCCATACTTTAGCCTACCCATGGCATCTGCCGTGCCACCACCACGACAATTGGCGCCCACCGTGGGGCCAGCAGCGGTGCTAGCTGGAGTCAAGATCCGGACGGGAAACTTCATCCACACTGGCGAGCGCGTGGTCTCTGGCTTAGTTCGGAGATTTGATCTCTGTGACTATGTCAGCGACAACGCACGCAGCTTCAGGGAAAAAAAATCCCCCGCGCAACGGCATCTTCGTCAACCTGGGCATGCACCAGATCTACGTCGGCGTCGACACCTCCTGCGTCTACCCTCACCGAGTCATTTTTGCAGGAGAGCCTCCCCTCAATGCTGTGAACGGTCCGCGTGGGGAGCACTCCACCAGCAGCGTCAAGGTAATGGTCGCAGCAGGAGTACAGGTAGCAGCAGGAGGCGCCGGATCAAGCAAGGACCCGGTGACAGGAGCACAGGTGACCGCAAGACAGGTAGCTCCACAGCCCACCGATTAGATCCTTCGGCATCAAGGCCAGCCGAGGTGCAGGAGACAACCCCAAGGGCACCAAGGGTAAGATGGCCACCTCTGGAAAGACCAGAGAATATTCTCCAGGCAACTATAGATAACTTGACTACGCCACCGATACTTGATCCGACTAATGCTCAGGCAGAGTTGGAGGAAACAAGGCAGAAAGTACTTGTAGAAGCAAAAAAAGTGTCGGCATTGCGGGAGTCCCTAAACAGGACCCTGCGAGAATATTCTAAGGCAAATAAGCTAGATGTGGACCCTGAGAGGGTTGACGAGTTAAGAATAAGAGGAAAGAACCTCATGAATGATATCAACAAAGATCATGAAGATCATAAAGCAGATTCAGCTGATTTAGGGTTGCTGAGGTATAGTACCCCGGCGAAAAACCTAAGGGCGGCGAATGCCGCTGCACTAGAATTGGAAGGGATGACCGGTGAAGCCCGGCAGACACAACAAGAAAGAGTGAATGAGCTAGTGCGCATTGCGAACCAGCAGAATGAGGACATGCTTAAGGCAGACCCGGCAAGACCTGGTGCTTCACGAATGGTTCATTCGGCTAGAGCAGCACCTGCCCTTTCACTGACAGCTGCATCTTCACCCGGAAACAATGCACGGAGAGATAGGGCGGTAACTTCAGGAAAAAGAAACAAGCAGATTGTACCATATGACCCGGTAGTAGCTGAAAAGATTAATGAGAACAGAGGCAATGGAACTGAGATAACAATGGCGAAAGAGACCCCCACCGAGCCGACAGAGGCAACGGAAGCCGAGGTAATGGAGACCTCGGAAGAGGAAATCATGAAAACAATATCCCAGCAGAAGGGAGGAGAGATCCGCTGCCAAATCCTCAGCCGAGGTATGAACCTCGGCAGGAAAGATAAGTAAGACCAACTCGCCATAATCAGGAAAATGAGAGATACAATGATGGTTACTCAAATATGGAATATGCGGGTCATGGTGGGAATAACCACTATGGAATGCAGGAAAGAATTGTGTACAGAGATTTGCCATCAAGTGATGCAAGACTGAAACTGGAACGGCTATACCGGTCCGAGTTGTTAGAAGAACAGGGTCCACCGGGTCCAGCATGCTTCGGACCACGGATCATGGGGGAGCCGCCAGTGCCGAACTTTCAGCTGGCAAGAGGCAAAAAAACATATAATGGGAGCACCAAACCACAGGATTGGTTGATTGATTATGCCACTGCTGTAAAAATAGCTGGCGGAAACTTGCGATGGGCAGTACGATATGTCCCGCAAATGTTGGAAGGACCAGCTAGAGTATGGCTGAATAACCTCCCACCCGGCAGTATCAACTGTTGGCTAGATTTTGAAGAGATGTTCGTCAGCAACTTCACCAGTACTTACAAAAGGCCGAACATGCCACAGCAGCTAGCAATGTGCAAGCAAAGGCCGAATGAGATAGACAGAGAGTTTTTAACTCAGTGGTGTAACCTCAGGAACTCATGCGAGGGAGTTATAGAATCGCAAGCAATAGCCTTGTTCGCTCAAGGTTGCCGTTACGGAAGTGTCTTGTGGCAGCGACTACAGAGATATATGCCAACCACTTTGGCCGAGACCATCAGGATAGCAGATTCTTATGTGCTGGGGGATCCGACGCAACCAGAGCTGATGTTGGCAGACCATCGAGCACATCAGGATCAATATGCAAGAGATGTGGCCGGATCATCGAGGCGCAACGAATTCAGAAGTAGAAGAAGAGAGGAAAGACCAGACTACAGATATGCCTCTAATCATGTGGTAGCAGTGGTACAAGATCAGCCGAGTCACGGAAACAGTCAGCGGCAGAAGAATGGTCCTCAGCAATGGACAACGAGGAATGAAGGAAAAAGACAGTGGACGCCAGACCAGAAGAAGCAATGGCAGGAAAGGCCGAAGTACACGTTTGAATCCATGTTGGATCAACCGTGTAAGTTTCACACTCCAAACCCAGCCAAGCCGGCTAATCATACAAACCGAAAATGCGCTTGGATGAAGAGTGCAATGGGAAACCCGACAGGGATGCAGGCACCTTCCCATCAGGCGCATCAGCAGCAGCAGCCACAATTGATCGGGGCAAATGCACAGCAGTTACTATTACCCCCTCCTCCTCCGAGGTATGATAACTCGGATCGGAGGGACGCAGTGCATCAAGTGATAAATCAAGGTCAGAATGGGAGAATTAACCTTGGAAATAATGCAGTGATTACAGGGAGCATCATCAATCATATTGCGTGTTCACAACAGAGCAGCAGGACAGGCAAAGTGTACAGCGCCGGCATATGGAGGTAAATGCAGTTATGCCGGCCGTACCAAGATACGTGCCTTGGTCAGATCAAGAAGTAACTTGGAGTATAAAGGATTACCCGAAAATAATGCCGAGTCCGGGGTCGTATGCGCTGGTACTAGATCCGACATTTTTCGGGCCCAGAATTAATGTAAAATTCTCAAAAGTACTCATTGACAATGGGAGCAGTATCAATATCATGTACAAAGATATAATGCATAAACTCGGAATATCGCAGAATATGCTGCAATCCACAAGAACCACATTCCATGGGATAGTGCCGGGACTTTCATGCGAACCCATCGGGAAAGTTCGAGTAGATGTGTTATTCGGCACAAGGGAAAACTGCAGAGCAGAAAATCTGGAGTTTGAAGTGGTGGATCTGGAAAGCTGCTATCATGCTTTACTCGGGCGGCCAGCATTGGCCAAATTCATGAGTAGCTGCCACATCACATACTTGAAAATGAAACTACCCGGACCACAAGGGGTGATAACAGTAGCAGGAGATTATAAGAAGTCAATGGAATGTGCTTCAGCCGGATCAAATCTGGCCGAGTCATTGGTAATCGCAAGAGAAAAAGGAAGGATTCAGGAGGTAGCGGCCCTTGCTCAGTCGGCACAATTGAATATGCTGGTACTGACCAACCCGTATGGAAGTGTCTCTTTCCATCCGACTAAGGAAACAAAAAAGGTCCAGATAGATGAGAAGTTCCCAGAGCGCACCGTCACCATTGGTGCTGGCCTTGATGATAAATAGGAAAGCGAGCTCACCAACTTCCTCCGTGAGAATCGGGATATCTTTGCATGGTCAACTCAAGATCTGCAAGGTGTGCCGAGGGAGTTGGCTGAGCACTCTCTGAATGTAAGGCCAGGAGCAAGGCCGGTGAAGCAACCCCTCCGCCGCTTCGCCGAAGACAGGAGAAAAATAATAGGTGATGAGATAGCTCGGCTCCTTGCGGCCAAGTTCATCATGGAAGTGCTCTATCCGGATTGGCTATCAAATACGGTGCTAGTAGAAAAGAAGAAGGATGATCCAAATGTAGCCATCGTATGGCGAATGTGTATTGATTACACGAACCTGAACAAGGCGTGTCCCAAAGATCCTTTTCCTTTACCTAGGATAGACCAAGTCATTGATTCGACCGCTGGTTGCGAGCTGTTATCGTTTGTAGACGCGTATTCTGGTTTCCACCAGATACCGTTAAATCCGACTGATCAAATAAAGACTGCATTTATTACCCCGTACGGGGCTTATTGCTATCGCACCATGCCATTCGGCCTGCGCAACGCAGGAGCAACCTACCAGAGATGTATGCATAAGTGTCTACATGACCAGATAGGGAAAAATGTACAAGTATATATAGACGATGTGGTTATTAAAACCAAAGAAAGCAAAACGCTGCTGAATGATATTCGGTAGACGTTGGCGAACTTGAGAAGGTTCCGAATGAAGCTTAACCCAGAGAAATGCATCTTCGGTGTGCCTGCTGGAAAACTACTTGGTTTCCTTGTATCTAACCGAGGTATAGAAGCCAATCCAACTAAGATAAGAGTGGTAGAAATAATGGAATTGCCGAGATGTCTAAATGACGTACAGGTTCACAGGTTGTCTGGCCTAACTTAGTCGATTTGTATGTCGGCTGGGAGAGAAGGCATTACCACTATATCAACTGATGAAAAAATCAGATAAGTTCATTTGGACACCACAAGCAGATAGCGTGCTCCATGAGCTAAAGAAAATGTTGGTCACAACACCAATCCTGGCTTCTCCGTTGTCAAAAGAACCTATGTTACTTTACATAGCCGCCACAAATAGGGTGGTGAGTGCAGTAATCGTTGTAGAGAGAAACGAAAACTATAGGTCGATACAGAGGCCGGTATATTACCTAAGTGAGGTACTATCAGCTTCAAAACAAAATTACCCACATTATCAGAAGATGGCATATGGGATGTATATGTCGGCAAAGAAGCTCAAACATTACTTTGAAGAGCACCCGATCAAAGTTATCTGTGAAGCACCCATAGCCGACATATTGAGAAACAAAGATGCAAGTGGACGAATAGCAAAATGGGCAATTGAACTATCACCTTATGCTCCGCAATTCGATAGGCGAGATGCGATCAAATATCAAGCAGTGGCCGACTTCTTGGTAGATTGGGCCGAAGTGCAATATGATCCGCCCTTACCAGATCCGAACTATTGGACAATGCACTTTGATGGCTCCAAGCTAAGGAATGGCTTGGGGGAAGGAATAGTATTAACCTCGCCAAAAAGAGATCAGCTGAATTATGTGCTGCAAATACATTTTGCCGCGTCAAACAATGTCGCCAAGTACGAAGCACTCGTCCATGGATTAAAAGTGGCAAAAGAAATTGGCATACGTCGGATCCTATGCTACGGAGATTCAGATCTAGTAGTACAGCAAGTATCAGGTAGTTGGGACGCGCTGGACGCAAATATGGCTTTATACAGATTTCACGTGCAAAAACTCAGCGGATACTTCAAAGGATGTGAATTTCATCACGTACCTCGGGCAGAAAATGACACTGCAGATATGCTGTCAAAACTCGGATCAACCAGGCAATCAATTCCCCCAGGTATCGCCCTAGAGCACTTGAGAAAACCGTCAATAACACCATCACTAGAATCCGAATCCATCTTTATTCCGGCAAAATCAAGAGAAGATAGTATGCCGATGGAAATTGATAAGGAATGTAACCCGGAATTTCCAAAAATGAACCCGGCCGATGCACAGATGGATATGGAAAAATCCGAGGTAGTTATGTCGGCTGAAAATATGGAAATAGATAGTGAGATTACCCCAGAAAAAATCATACCAACATGGGTGCAACCCATATTTTCTTTCCTTAAAGATGCGATTTTGCCGAATAACGAGGTATTGGCTAGACAGACAGTGAGAAGAGCTAAAGCTTATACAATCATAAACAAGGAGCTGTATAAAAGGAGCGTCACAAGCGTGTTGCAAAGATGTGTGAGTTCGGCGGAAGGCCAGGAGATCCTCCTAGATATACATCAAGGAGAATGCGGGCATCACGCATCGTCTAGAGCTTTAGTGGCCAAAGCATTCAGGCATGGATTTTATTGGCCAACAGCGCTGAAAGAGGCCAAAGAACTAGTGGAAAAGTGTAATGGTTGCCAGAGATATGCCAGCAAGATACATATGCCTTCGTCCGAGTTAAAAACAATACTAATTACTTGGCCATTTTCTGTATGGTGCTTAGATATGGTGGGACCATTCAAGCCAGCCCGGGGCGGGATGACCCACATCCTAGTCATGGTCGACAAATTCACAAAATGGATTGAAGTAAAACCAATAAAGAAGTGTGATGGGCCCACAGCAGTAAAATTCCTCAAAGATATTATCTTGAGATATGGTTACCCACACAGTGTTATTACAGACAATGGTACAAACTTTGCTGAAGGAGCCTTCACTAGATTCTGTCAAGAAAAATACATAAGACTAGATGTCGCCTCGGTGGCTCACCCAGCATCTAATGGGCAAGTAGAAAGATCTAATGGACTAGTATTGTCCGGAATAAAACCACGACTCGTCGAACCACTGCAAAGGTCGGCAGGGTGTTGGATTGAGGAACTACCAGCACTACTATGGAGCCTCAGAACTACCCCAAACAGGTCAACATGGTATACACCATTTTTCTGGTATATGGGGCGGAAGTCGTGCTTCCAGCCGACATAATACATGACTCGCCAAGGGTTGCCCAGTATACAACCGCTGAGGTAAATGAGATAGCTCGGCAAGATGATGTCGATCTGCTAGAAGAAGCCAGGGAGTTGGCACTATCAAGATCAGCTATTTATCAGCAGGACTTGCGACGATATCACAGCAAGAAAGTAAATCCAAGAGTGTTCAAAGAAGGAGATTTGGTTCTTCGCTTAGTGCAACGCACGACCGGCATGCACAAACTGTCACCCCCATGGGAAGGACCGTTCATCGTGAGCAAAGCATTGCACAATGATGTGTATTACCTAATTAATGCTCAGTCACCAGGAAAGAACAAGGCAGAAAAAGACGGCAAAGAATCGAAAAGACCATGGAACGTAGCTTTACTTCGTCCATTTTACTCGTAGGAGTCATCTACGACACGTTGTAAAGTGATGCTTCAGGAGGAAGCATCAACTATGTATTAAACCTCGGCGCCCAGAGCAGTGGCTCGGGGACTGCCATATTTTGTTTTTGAGTTTGTGTTATGTATTAAACCTCGGCACCTTGAGCAGTGACTCGGGGACTGTACTATATTGTTTCTAAGTTTGGGTTATGTATTAAACCTCGGCACCTTGAGCAGTGACTCGGGGACTATCTTATATTGTTCCTAAGTTTGGGTTATGTATTAAACCTCGGCACCTTGAGCAATGACTCGGGGACTGCCATATTTTGTTTTTTAGTTTGGGTTATGTATTAAACCTCGACACCTCTAGCAATGACTCGAGGACTGCACAATGTTCTTTCGCATTTTTAGTGATGTGTTAAGTCTAGATTTCTAGAGCAGTGCTTAGGGACTTGCCCCACAATTGTCCCTTGTGGCAGAAATGGGTATCAAACTTCGGCACCCAGAGTGATATTATTTCGCTCTCCCCAAATATGGCCTTCGAGATTTACAACTTGGTTAGAATTCAAGAACACAATGGTTGAGTTGTCAAGTTTATCAAGGTCAGGCAATATTAGACGCCGAACTACGGTAGGACAAAGGCAGACACACGATCCGAACTTAAGAAATTGAAGGCCACCAAAGCAAAGATTTAAACAAACAAGATCAGTTTAAACAGAGTAACAACCATGTGTGCCTCAGTGGCAAAAGGCAAAAGAGGTTCATACCACACAGAAAATCGGACAATTGTTTCACACACATCATACGCCCGGCATACCGGGGATAAGAAACGACTTAGAGTTTTTTAAACCTAAGGGGCAGCGACTTGGTCAGGTACTGGGCGCTCCGAGGTAGACGGCACCTCGGCTGAAGTTGCTTCGCCCTCCATAGAACCAGGAGCGATTTCGGGGGAAGCCCGGGGCTGTTGAGAAACATCAGCTTGAGCTTGAGAATGCCCAGTCCCTTTGGAGGAGGATCGCGCGTCGCCATTGCCATCCGAGCTTGCGCTGGAATCACCAGAAGTATCCGAGTCGCCCTCATCCTCGCCCTGGTCGGCTGAATTATCATTAGAGGCATTTTCAACTTCGACCTCGTCCGCCGGGTTAGAAAGGAAACTCGGCCCTTCAATCCAGTTATGCACGTCCGCATACTCAACAAGATGGAAGGCATGAGCTTGTCGGCGAGCAACGAATTCTGGATCCTCAACCCAATGGGAGCTAGTGCGCAAATTTATCAAGGTATCGAGGGAAATATCCTCATACCATGACATAACGACTGTGAGCGCCATATCAGCACCAGCTCGTCCAGCGGATTCCCTCCAGAGATTTAAATGGTTCTCAGATGCCATCAATCTTTCCACCAGTATTTTGATCTCATCAATATCAGGAGTCCCAGAAGTATTCGGCCAGAGAACATGATAGGCCCGGATGGCTACCTGCACCAAGTCCCTGCCCATAATCTTCATCGGACCAACGGCAGCGCCAACGGCAACCAAGTAGTCTTCCATCGAGTATTCTGGGCTCGAATCAGCGGAAACACCTCGGCGCACACGAGCATTAACCACCGCTCTAGAGCTCACGGGCTTAGCCTCCGAAAAGTGGTCTGCGCAAAATAAGAATACATCGGTTAACAGTGAGAAAGAGAAAAAGATAACTTGGCCACGGTCAGAGGCTTACGATGAATATAGCTTAGCATTCTCTGGAGATCTTGAGCCCAATCACCCTTGGTTTTCTCAAAGCGAGTGATGTCCTCGCTCATCGCCCGTGTTTTGAGTTCGGCAGCCTTGAGGAGTTCTTTATTTTTCTGCAATTGTAGCGCTAGCCGATTCTTTTCCTCGGAGAACTCCTGGTCGACTTTCTCTAACTCAGACCTCTGAGAGAGCTTGAGGGACTCCATCTCGGCGCGCAAGCGAATTATCTCGTCATCTTTATCTTTCAGCTGCGCCGAGTGAGTAGTGGCTTGTTCTAAAAAATGCAGCATCATACCAGGCATGGGTATGCAGTCTTGATGTGATGCTGCAAAAGTTTGTAACTCGGCTTTACCAAAGCCAAAAGGGTTAAAAGAAACCCGGTGCACATTTCAAGTGAAAATATGTAAAGAAAAATAGTAACTAACCTTCCAGGGCCTTGACTTTCTTCTCAAGCCGGATATTAAGATTGTTGATGTTACCTATTTACCAGCAAAATGAGCTAACACCTCACATCCAAAACAATAAGAACTTTACGGACAATGCAAAAAGTTGGTTAACTTACCAGCTTTCTTCACCACGGGGATGACCTTCTCATATTTATCTTGCAATTTTTTATGTGCGAAAAGAAGCCTTTGGAATTCGGAGGTCCGCCGGTCATGCGCAACCTAAGCAACAAAATAAATAGAAATAAGATATTCGAACCTAAGACAGATCCGAGTCAAGCAAAACTTAACTCGGATCTAGGTGGCTGGATATTCGAAGCTAAGACAGATCCGAGTCAAGCAAAACTTAACTCGGATCTAGGTGGCTGGATATTCGAAGCTAAGACAGATCCGAGTCAAGCAAAGCTTAACTCGGACCTAGGTGGCTGGATATTCGAAGCTCAGACAGATCCGAATCAAGCAAAGCTTAACTCGGACCTAGGTGGCTGGATATTCGAAGCTCAGACAGATTTGAATCAAGCAAAGCTTAACTCGGATCTAGCTGACTGGATATTCGAAACTCAGACAGATCCAAATCAAGCAAAGCTTAATTCGGATCTAGGTGGATAGATATTCGAACACTAAGACAAAATTGAACCAGGCAAAAACTAATAAAACTTCCAAACGAATAACAAATTATTCGGTTGCAAGCTTAGGGGACTATAGTATATATAATATCATTCGAATGACGAATGAAACGTCGATAAAGACAATTACCTCATTCATCTTATCGCTGTCAAGGACGATCTTGGCAGCCAGATGTAAGCGACTGCTGATGTTGGAGAGTTGAAATGGCTGACTGCTTGGATTGCCCTCGAGCTGATCAGCAGCGTTCCAATTGTTAGCATACTCAACCAACGAGCCGAGGCTGTTCCCACTCTCCGTACGAGTCAGGACTTTACCTCGGACGTGTTGTGTAGCCACCGCTGCCGCAGGACTCTTGTGAAGAGCGAGCTGTGTATCGGCAGCCGAGGTAACAATAGTCTTGGCAGAAGAAACCCCTTTGCGCAGCGCATCAGCGATTGTAGGATGAGAAGAGCTGGCAAGCCCTTTCCGAGATGAGGG
Organism: Avena sativa; assembly: GCA_916181665.1. Classification (NCBI taxonomy): domain Eukaryota; kingdom Viridiplantae; phylum Streptophyta; class Magnoliopsida; order Poales; family Poaceae; genus Avena; species Avena sativa. The sequence goes on along the minus strand of OV702279.1, from coordinate 264,424,022 downwards.
AGGCTTGGTGACGACGACCTTTCTTGCCTTAGAAGAGGCGTCGGCAGGAGCCGGTACCTCAGCATTTGGAGTGGCATCTTTGGGGGCCGGAGGGATTACGGTTCCAGAGGGCGCCGAGATATTGGTATCCTCGGCTGGAGTCAGAGTCGCGGTAAAGGCTGTGGGGGTCGAAGGGATCTCGGCAGAAACTTCGGGATTCACGGAGGAGGCAGCAGGCTCAGTAGAAATATCTACTGGCCGAGTTGTATCGGCATCCACAGGAGAGACCTCAGGCGCATCCTGGCGAGGTGACGTCTGATTCGGAGCAGGAGGAGAGTCAACGCGAGCAGGACTAGGAACTCTAGTATCTTCAGGAGGCGGAGGAGAAGGCGGCCGAGTCGTGCGACTCTTCATGCTAGGACCACTAGGCTTAACAGAAAGAGGAGTCCTGCAAAGGAAAAAAAGATCAGGTCAAAAGGCAGAAAGAGAGAAACAAGAAGTACAAATAAAAAGCAACTCACCCAGTAACCCCGGGCATAGTTTTACGCTTTGGAGGGTGCAGAGCTGACTTCTTCATTCGTATCTTAGGAGCGGCTTCCGAGGCACCAGCTGGAGCGCTACGTTTCCCCGAGGTAACAGGAGGTCGGGAGGCGAGAGGCTCGGCGTTGTGAACCTGACCGGCCGGATTAGCTGAGAAAGTAGACGCCGGAAATGCATAAGAAATTGGCATTGCGGCAACTACCTCAAGAACTTAGACCTCGTCCGAATCACCTTCCTCCTCGTGGGCCGGGGTCTTGCCACGTGCACGAGCCGGAGCAAGGTCCGACTTGGGAACGAACTCCTCCGAGTTCGGCTCCCCGCTGTCCGGAGTGTTCCGATCCGCGGGCCACGGGAGAGACAAAACCTCGGCATCCTCAATCTGCTGGTCCTCAAACCTCTGCAGGAAAAAAAGAGATAAATTAACAAGAGAAATCACATATGCGATTAAAAGGCAAAACACAACTGCGAGGACTTACTCTGGGAGGGGGATGCTCGCGGGTGAACAACTTCAGTCCCCAGGCCCAGTCCTCCGGCATCTCTGTCTTAAAGATAGCCCGGACGCGCTTGAAGATAAGGTAATTATCCAGCTCCACCGTTGAGACTCGGTTGGGATCAAGGGGACCGCTCATATAGCAGAGCTTATGCGTGCGTTTCTGGAATGGGCAGATCCGGCTGCTGACGAAGGTGGTCATCAGATCCTCGCCGTGTATCCCGGAGCGGATCAGTTCCTTCAGCCGAATCTCAAAGGCCTCGGCCAGAGCATGACTTTTCCTCGGATTATAACTCCAGTTCTTCTTGGAAGGGGGCCAATGGAAAAAGCAGGGAGCCGAATCCTGTCCTCCTTCCCAGAATTCTTGACATAAAAGAACAATTTATGCCATTTCTTGCACGACTCTAGACCAGCAACGCGAGGAAACTCGGATTTCCTCTGAGGTGTGATTGACGCCGCTCCGCACTGGGTGAGAAGTTTCTCGGAAGGTTAAAGGGATTTGTCTGGGACAACATTGGAACGGATCTGAAAGAACTTCGACCAAACGTGCACAGACAGCCATAGGCCGAAGTATCCTTCCGAAGCAGAGATAAAGGCGGAAAGAGAAGCGATGGCATTAGCCGAAAGATGATGCGGCTGCAGGCCGAAGTAATCAAGGAACTCCCTAGCGAAATCGCTAAGGGGGAGACCAAACCCGCGAGCGAAGTGTGACATAAAGACGACGTACTCGCCCTCGTGGAGAACGGGAGAAGATTCACTGCCGGGTAAGCGACAGGCTACCTCGGCAGGAATCCGGCGAGTTCGGATTAACCACTCAACCTCTCTGCGGGTGACGGAAGAGCCCTGCAAGGAGCCCTGCTCGGGCCCAGACACTGCATCGTCATCCTCAATAAGCGCGCCGCTAACGAAGCTCGACATAGGGTCGCCAGAAGAATCTATGGAAGATGAACTAGCGGCGGAGCGAAGCCTAGAACTGCAAGGCCCCGTCGTGATCCTACGCAAAAACGGCGGCGGAGCAGAGAAGGAACCTCCGCGGGAAATCTAAAGAGAAGCAGATGCGTCTAGAGGATAAACTAGGCAATGAGACCGGATAAACTCACCGGCAACAGCGCTGGAGAAAGTATACGGGGACGAGGTCGACGGAGCAGAGCGATTGGAGCCTCGCCGTCGAAGATTCCGATGGGCGCACGGCGGCGGGAGCACGAACAGGCGCAGAAGAGAGAGGAGGAAGAAGGGCAACAGGAAGCGGAGGAGGAAAGTAAATCCCCCAGCCCCGTGCCCCTCTTTATAACCACGCGGCCTGAGTGGTAGTGGGATCGTGCGTGCGGGCGTTAACTGTGTAGGTCGTGTGTGCGGCATAACCGCACGCCGCCGAGTGGAACCGCACCGATGGCCACACGATGCAAGAGAGGATCACGATCCCTGACGGAAACGGTGCGCGAGGCGTTGCAGCGCCGAGGCGACAGGTGTAGTAATTACTGTAGCCTATCAGTGGGCACTGTAGAGGAACAAAAAACTAGAGAAACAATGATGAGTGTAACACTTAGGCTGAGGCATACGCGAGAAGATGCGCAGATACCTCGGACGAGGGAAAAGTAACTCAGAAACTAGGAGAAACGAATATTGGGAAACTGATATGGCCCGGCCGAGGTTATAGGCAGGACCATACCAGCTTCGGGGACTAATGTTGGGGAGGTGACCCCGGATAGGGTCAGGACGGGGAAAGACAAAAAGGAAGTTCCCCGTCCAATTCCGAGTTAATGGCTAAATCGGCTGAATCCTGTAAAGGTCGGACGAGGTAAGCACGAGCAAGACATTTAAGAGAGGGTCAATACATGACCCGACCGATGTACTGTGTAAGTCGGCCGGGTCAGCCCGAATAATATAATTGCAGGTAACGGCCAAGCCGAGTTAAGCAAGATAGGGCCGAATAACATGAAGCTTGCAGGAGAAGGAGGAGCCTATAGTCAAACTCTAGTCACAGGCTAGGAAGAATCTGAGCAGAGCCAAACACAAAGGACAAGGCGCAGAGCGACAGAAGGGCAGAAGGAGGTCACGGAGGTGACAGTCCTGGAGCCCGAGGCGTGCAGGTGGGGTTCTCTGGAGCCTTGCCGTCATTAGAAGGGAGACACGGAAAGGAGGCCGCCGAATTACTATATTGGGACAAGCATATTCCTCGAATATGCTTGCCACGTCAGCCCTAGAGGAGCCAAGGCTCCCCTTTATAAGGAGAGGCTTGCACTCTGAGAAGGGGATCGACTCATTTTGGTACTGTTAGGCTGGTAAAGTTCTTCTTCTCCACTCATATACAGCTCAAGGAGCACTTGTAGCCCGAGGAAGGAGAAATAAAGATCTTTACGTTAGTCTTCTGTGTGTAGATTCAACTACATCTTCCCTCCCCAGATCCCTTTAGCATCCATTGGCCCCATACTTTAGCCTACCCATGGCATCTGCCATGCCACCACCACGACAGAACAAGTATCCACTGCCAAAGATAGAAGACCTGTTTGATCAGTTGACCGGTGCCAAAGTGTTTTCTAAGGTTGATCTTAGAACTAGTTATCATCAACTCAAGATTCGCAGAGAGGATATTCCCAAGACTTCCTTTACCACCAGATATGGACCGTATGAGTATACTGTTATGTCTTTTGGATTAACCAATGCCCTCGCTTATTTCATGAACCTCATGAATAAGATTTTTATGGACTTGCTGGATAAGTTTGTCGTTGTTTTCATCGATGACATTCTGATCTATTCCAAATCAGAAGAAGAACATGAGCTACACCTAAGGACCATCATTGGAACCCTTAGGGAGCATCAGTTGTATGCAAAGTTTAGCAAATGTGAATCCTGGTTATAGGAAGTAGGATTCCTTGGACATATTGTATCAGCCAGAGGAATTGCCGTTGACCCTACCAAAGTGAAGGATGTTGAAGATTGGCAAGCCCCAACCACTCAAACCTAAGTTCGTGCATTTCTTGGATTAGCGGGATATTACCACAAGTTCGTCGAAGGATTCTCGAGTATCGCCAGACCCATGACCCAATTGTTGAAGAAGGATAAAAAGTTTGAATGGACGGACAAATGTGAAGTGAGTTTTCAAGAACTCAAGAAGAGATTGATCACAACCCCAATCTTGATCATGCCGGATATTACGAAACCCTTTGATATGTATTGTGACGCATCCAAGATCGGTCTCGGATGTGTGCTAATGCAAGAAGGCAAAGTTATATCTTATCTATCCCGACAATTGAAGCAACATGAGCAGAATTATCCTACCCATGACCTTGAACTAGCAGCCGTAGTTCTAGCCCTAAAGACATGGCAACATTACCTTATGGGAAACCGTTGTGATATTTATTCAAATCACAAGAGCCTGAAGTATATCTTCACTCAGAAGGAGCTGAATATGAGGCATAGACGATGGATAGAGTTAATCAAGACTATGATCCGGACATCCACTATCACCCCAGTAAAGCCAATGTGGTAGCAGATGCCCTTAGCAGATTGCCTTGTCGCTTAAATTCCATGATTATGAAGGAGCAACCAAGTTTGCACAAAGAGATGGAAGATTTTAGAATGGAATTAGTAAGTGAAGGATATTTGGCTAGCATAGAACTTTAACCCACTTTGATTAGTCAGATCAAGGAGGCACATAAAGGAAATGCTAGTGTTGATGGAATCAAATGTCGTATCGGTACAGGGAAAGTACCTGGATTCACCGAAGATGAAGGAGTTTTATGATACAAAGGACATATCTGTGTGCCAGCAGACTCGGAATTGAAGCAAACTATTTTGAAAGAAGCTCATGATACCCTTTATTATATCCACCCGGGAGGAACAAAGATGTATCAGGATTTAAAGGAGCAATTTTGGTGGCATAAGATGAAGAGAGAAATCGACAGCTACATAGCCAAGTGTGATATTTGTCAGAGAGTCAAGGCGGGACATCAGAGACCCGCAAGACTGTTGCAACCATTGCAGATTCCGGAATGGAAATGGGATTCTATAGGAATGGATTTTATCACTGGTTTTCCTACTTCTAGTAGGGGAAATTACTCTATCTGGGTCATCGTAGATAGACTGTCCAAAGTCGCCCATTTCTTACCAATCAAGACCACTTATCAAAGCTCAAAGCTAGCAGAGTTGTACATTGCTAGAATCGTCAGTTTGCACAGAGTGCCCAAGAACATCGTGTCAGATCGAGGAACTCGGTTTACCTCGAGATTTTGGAAGAAGGCCCAAGAAGGATTAGGAACCCGACTAGATTTCAGCACAATTTATCACCCTCAGACTGATGGACAAACGGAGCGAGTAAATCAAATACTCGAAGATATGTTGAGAGCCTGTGTGCTAGAGTATGGATCAAAATGGGAAGATTGTCTGCCTTTCGCAGAATTTTCATACAACAATAGTTATCAAGCCAGTTTGCAAATGGACCCATTTGAATTCATGTATGGAAGGAGTGTCGTACCCCTTTGAATTGGTCGGAAGTAGGAGAGAGTCAGATCTTCAGACCCGACATCCTACGAGAAGCAGAAGACAGAGTTCACAAGATCCGTGAGCACCTCAAGACCGCCCAATCCAGATAGAAGAGTTACGCCGACAAGAGACGTCGAGACCTCGCCTTCAATGTCGGAGATTTTGTGTATCTCAAAGTGTCGTCTTTGAAGGGAATGCAACGTTTCCAGCTCAAAGTAAAGTTAGCCCCCAGATATATATCAGACCTTTCCAGATTCTGAATCATCGAGGAGAATTATCATATCAACTGGAACTGCCAGAAGAAATGTCTGCAGTGCATAATGTGTTCCATATATCATTACTTCGCAAATGCTAGAAGTCCTGGAGAAGACTGAAGTATTCAAGAACATTGATCACTAAACCATAGAGATCAACGATGACCTGGCGTATCCTGAAGTACCCATCCGTATTTTGGAGGAAGCTTTCAGAACCACCAGGACCCAAAGCATCAAGTTTCTCAAAATACAGTGGAGCAACCACACCGAAGAAGAAGCTACCTAGGAGCGAGAAGATTATGTTGGGCCACGCAGAGATAAAACAAAACTTTTTCCTCTAACGTGGTGATCCCAATATCTATCTGAGGTAGAAGGCCACGAGGTTTACCACTAGACGCGCAGTTGCGGATTAATGATGAAGCGCGTCAGTTGATGCAGTGTAGTCCTTTGCGATCCGATCATCCTGGTGCTGATCGTACATCAAATCTGCTGGTATCCACACGTACAAGGAGGAGCATCAGCGGCGAACTGCTAGATTCGTTACGCCGACATGACTGTTGTGGAGCTAGGGTTTCTAGCACATGAAATAACCTAACCGATCAACAATTAACCTTTCTGGGTTACGGTGCTCCACTATATATAGGGAATAAACGTGGGCTCTGCTCGCGCGGCCCATTCACTAAAGCCCATATAATATTAGTCCCTGTGAGTACGACTCACTGACTCAGTCCAAATCAGGCTCGGGTCCAACCCAACCATATTTCCGATTTGGTTCCAATCCGAACTTTCTCCCGCTCTTAAGTGTGTGACCCCGCAGGCTCATGGCTACTTGGACACGATTAGAGTTCAAATCTCAATCGGTAGCGGCTTCTAGCAGAACGTGCCAACTCCCAAGTACCAAAGAGTCATGATGACTTGCCTTTCCAATGCGACTTACGTCCGAGTCCCTTTTGCCTCATGATATACCTTGTCAGACTATAGGCGAATATATGTCATCCCTTAAATAGTCCGACTCTCTTCTCGATCCTAGATAAGTGATTCACCCGACTAACTCTTAGTCGATCGCCTCAGTTAACACTTAACCGAGTCGTGCATGGCCATGCTTTCCGAATCATATCATCCGAGAGGGCCCAGAGAATATCTCTCTAAGTAGAGGGGCAAAATCCCATCTTGGTTATTCACATCACGCAGCTTGATTCTTAGTCGACCCGAACTCTGCCTTTATAACTGCCCAGTTACAGATCAGTGTTTGACAAAACCTAATTCGGTGATCCTCAACTCGGATTATGCAGTAACCTCAGGTCTAAGGATTACATTGATTGAGATATACAAATGACAACTTGTTCATTGTACCTCAATATGGGTCAATCCGACTCGCTAAACTCTTTAGACGAATCTTTGTAACTCTTTAGAGGCAATAATAAATGTAGTTATTATTATATCTTTGTGTTTATGATGAATGTTTACATTCATGCTATAATAGTATTAACAAGGAAACATTAATACTTGTGTGATTTGTAAACTTAAATTGAAGTCCCTAGTATAAGCCTCTATACATCACTAGCTTGTTGGTTGATAAACGATTGTGGTTTCCCTATCATGGACATTGAGATGTTATCGACATCAAGATCATATCGTTAGGAGAATGATATGGTGGACATACTCCTATAGATAAGCGTAGCATAAAGATCAAGTCATTTTAATAGTTCAATTGCTATATGCTTTCTGATACATAGTAATCTAATTCCTTCGACCATGAGATCATGCATATCGCCTTTACCGGATGGATGCTTTGATGACATCAAACACCACACCGTAACTGGGTGGCTATAAAGGTGGCATTGAGTATTCGGAAAGTATTGGTTGAAACACATGGATCAAGAGTGGGATTTGTCCATCCATATGACGGATAGATATACTCTGGGCCCTCTCGGTGAAATGTCATCCAATTAGCTTGCAAGCATGTGACTGGCTCACAAGGGATCACATATCACGGGAACGAGAAAAGAGTACTTATCGGTAACGAGGTTGAACTAGGTATGCAGAGATACCGACGATCATAACCTCGGATAAGTAAACTATCGTGAGACAAAGGGAAATTGATATCGTATGTAAGTGGTTCATTCGATCGCAAAGTAATCATAGAAATATGTGGGAGCCATATGAATTTCCAGATTCCTCTATTGGTTATTGTTCGGAGAAGTGTCTCGATCAGGTCCGCATAATTCACGAACCGTAGGGAGACACACTTAAGGATTCGACGTTGTTTGAGTAGTTATGGAATGAAGAGAAAGAGACCAAATGTTGTTCGGAGTATCGAATGGGATTCGGGATATCACGAGGAGATCCAGAATGGTCCGGAGAATAAGATTCATATAAGGAAAGTCCTATTTCGGAGATGGAGAATGGTTCCGGTGTTTTCATCGGGAATGTTCTAGAAGATTCCGAAATGTCCGGCACTCCGGGGGGGAAGGGTACATGAATGTGTTATATCAAGTTGATATGATTGCATACTCGGTGTCATCGTTGTTCAAAATAGAGGGTTTATTCAAATCCTAGTTTGAAAAGTCAAACGGCTAGTTTGAAAGTCAAACGGCAAGTTTTGGAAAGAGGAGGAGGAGTGGGAAACCGAGTTGGGGAGGGTTTCCCTCCTCCAACCGGCGGCGCACCACCCAAGCCAAGTTGGGGAGGGAATCCCCTCCCTCCCCTTGGCCGGCCGGCCCCTCCACCTATATAAGGAGGGGCAGGGCTCCCTCCTAGAGACACACAAGTCCCTTGCCCCGAAAACCCTAACCCTAGCCGCCGCCGCCCTCCAAGCCGCCGCCGCCTAGGGATCTCCTTGCCACCGACTTGGGCACCACCAAGCCCTAGTCGCCGGCTCTAGCACCTCTTCCTCGGCGTGTCTAAACCCTAGATCGTCGAGGGATTTATCATAGCCCACCATACTCGCTCCGGCTTAAGGCGGAGCCCTGCGAGATCTCCCCTCTACTTCCGGTACCACGCCGTTGTGCTGCCGGAATTGCGAGGAGAGTGCTACAACCTCCGCTGCCTACTGGAACAAGGGAGAGGAAGGTCTTCGTCGAGTACCGAATGTGTGACCTACTGCGGGAGCGCTGCCGGAACGCAACGCCGGAAGGATCGTCTACGCGATCTTGAGATCGGGAACAGTACGACTACATCACCCACGAGAATCCGCTCTCGTTAAACACTTTGGAATCTTCGAGGGTGAGTTATTCCATCGACTTGTTGCTACAATCTAGTAGATAGATCTTGGCTTGTTTGTTTGTATGCGGTAGAAAATTTTTGTTTTCCATGCTACGAAACCCTACACTCCATGCCCATGACAAGTGGAACCGAGTCATCAAGCCAACTTTCACATTGGTCTAAGTTGTGTGTCCAGCACAACCTCAATGACCAAGGATATTTAGTACAAACAACATGAATGTATAGTTCCACAACCGAATCACATATTCAATGATACACATCAGATGTTTATACAAGGACTACTTAATATCTTTATGAATACAATGGGAAATCTCATCATACATGATTGCCTCTAGGGCATATTCCCAACAGTCTCCCACTTGCACTAGAGTCAATCTTTCGACATCACATGTCTAGGCATCTAATGCACATGGCTCTCAAGTGCGCCTCATGCTTTGGCTGTGGTAATGGATTTGTTAGCGGATCCGCAATATTTTCATCCGTGTGTACCTTGCATAACTTGATATCACCCTGATCCACAAACTGGCGAATCGGCTTGTTCTTCTGGTGTTGTCTAGGTTCCTTGGCTTGTGCAATAGCACCATTGTTGTCACAATACACGTCTAACGAATTGGACGAGCCCTGAACCACACCAAGATCCATGAGGAAATTCCTCATCCAAACAGCTTCCTTTGCTGCCTCCGAGGCTGCAATATATTCAGCCTCTGTTGTAGATGCAGACACATTCTCTTGCTTGGAACTCTTCCAGCTCACAACACCTCCATTTATAATAAACACGTATCCGTATTGCTAACGAGAATCATCAGAATCGGTAAGATAACTCGCATCCGTATAACCCTTTACACTCATCTTCACCACCATAAACCAAGAACATATCATTAGTCCTTCTCAAGTACTTTAGGATATTTTTAGCCGTTGTCCAGTGGATTTCTCCAGGATCAGCCTGGTATCTGCTCACAACACTTAGAGCATAGGAAACATCTGGCCTAGTACAAATCATGGCATACATGATGGATCCGATTGTAGAAGCATACGAAATCGCACTCATCCGACTTCGCTCATCAGTTGTCGAAGGACACAGAGTCTTGCTAAGTTTTACACCATGGGACTGTTGGAGATATGCCCTAGAGGCAATAATAAAAGTGGTTATTATTATATCTTTGTGTTTATGATAAATGTTTACATTCATGCTATAATAGTATTAACCAGAAACATTAATACTTGTGTGATTTGTAAACTAAATTAGAGTCCCTAGTAAAGCCTCTTTATAATACTAGCTTGTTGGTTAATAGATGATCGTGGTTTCTCGATCATGAACATTGAGATGTTATTAATAACAAGATCATATCATTAGGAGAATGGTATGATGGACATACTCCTATAGATAAGCGTAGCGTAAAGATCAAGTCATTTCAATAGTTTGTTTGCTACAAGCTTTCTGATACATAGTAACCTAATTCCTTTGACCATGAGATCATGCTAATCACCATCAACGGAAGGATGCTTTGATGACATCAAACACCACACCATAACTGGGTGGCTATATAGGTGGCATTGAGTGTTCGGAAAGTATGGGTTGAGGCACATGGATCAAAAGTGGGATTTGTCCATCCATATGACGGATAGATACACTCTTGGCCCTCTCGGTGGAATGTCAGCCAATTAGCTTGCAAGCATGCGACTAGATCATTAGGGATCACATATCACGGGAACGAGAAAAGAGTACTTATCGGTAACGAGGTTGAACTAGGTATGCAGAGATACCGACGATCAAAACCTCGGATAAGTAAACTATCGTGAGACAAAGGGAAATTGGTATCGTATGTAAGTGGTTCATTCAATTGCAAAGTAATCTTAGAAATATGTGGGAGCCATATGAATTTCCATATTCCTCTATTGGTTATTGATTGGAGAAGTGTCTCGGTCATGTCCGCATAATTCACGAACCGTAGGGATACACACTTAAGGATTCAATGTTGTTTAGTGGATATGGAATGTTAGTAGGGATATCGAATGTTGTTCGGAGTCTCGGATAGGATACGGGATATCACGAGGAGATTCGGAATGGTCCGGAGAATAAGATTCATATAAGGAAAGTCCGATTCCGGAGTTCGGGAAAGATTCCGATGTTTTCGTCGGAGAGGTTCTAGAAGGTTCTAGAAGGTTCAACGATCCGGAAGGAGAATGGTCCATGAATGTGTCATGGGTAAGTGGAATGATTGGATCATATCTTAGGTCACTTGGTGTGGGCATTTGCAAGAGAGAATTAAAGCTCTAAATTGAAAGTCAAACGGGAAGTTTGAAAAGTCAAACTAGAACAATGGTTTCCTAGTGGGAGAAGAAACAAGTCCTTCTCTCAATCCAACTTGGGTTTGGGTTTGGATTCAAACCCACCCTCCCAAGGCTACCCCCTCTCATAAATAGAGGGGGAGGACTGCCCCAACACCACAAGCCCTAGCCCTCTCCACCCGACCCGCCACCCCGCGCCGCCGCCGCGCGTCGCCGACTTGCGCTACCGCCGGCCCGTTGCTGTCGCCCTAGACGCCGTCGACACCTCCTCCTCCTCCTCCTGGTCTTCTAAACCCAAGATCACCGGGAAACCCTAATTCCACCATAACTTGCACCGGCTTAGGCGAAGCCCTGCGGGATCTTCCCTCTACTTCTGACACCACGCCGTCGTGCTGCCGTAATCGCGAGAGAAGAACTACAACCTCCGTTGTCTACTAGAACAAGGGAGAGGAAGGTCTTCATCGAGTACCGAACATGTGACCGACTGCGGAAGAGCTGCCGGAACGCAGTGCCGGAAGGATCGTCTATGCGATCTTGAGATCGGCAAGTGTACGACTACAACACCCACGAGAATCTGCTCTCGTTAACCGCTTTGGAATCTTCGAGGGTGAGTGCTTCTATCGATTCATTGCTACAATCTAGTAGATAGATCTTGGCTTGTTTGTGCGCATGCGGTAGAATTTTTTTGTTTTCCATGCTACGAACCCCTACAGTGGTATCAGAGCCGTGTCTATATGTAGATCTGTTGCACGAGTAGAACACAATGGTCATTGTGGGCGGTGGTGCTTTTATTATCAATTGCTTTTTTGTGTACTTTGCATCTTGTGGTATGATGGGATGAAGCGGCCCTGGTGACGAGGTTTAATCTCATCAATGCCCATTGTTATGGACTTGGGTTTTGGAGACGATGGGGATACTAGAGATCGTGGCACGGTTAACAGACAAGCAACCAGGGGACACGAGATTTACCCAGGTTCAGGCCCCCGGAGGGAAAACCCTACTCCTGCTTGTCTGCTCTTGATTACGGCGGAACCGAAGGTTACAGGGTGCGCAGATTCGATCTGGCGTGGAGGTGCGTGCGAAAGTATGAGTCGAGGACTCTAGGACGTACCCTCCTGGCCTTTATATAGACTTAGGCAGGTCCCGGGCATAGTCCTAGTCGGTTACAAGTTCTAGGGTTTTACCCCTTTGAATTTCCTATCTATGCTAGTCTTGCTCTCCAAGGATCCAAAGACGTCATGGGCCTTGGCTACCCGAAAATCGCCGTGGGCCAGCGTATATCTGCTGTGGGCCTTCCTTGGGCTGGACCAGGTATGCTGAAGTCACGTACCCGTAGGGTATAACCATGTCAGTAGCCCCCGAGTGATCAGTCGAATCGTAGATTCGGCTGAGGACTCTTCCATCTTTCGGGTGCAACTATGTATTAATAATATAAGTGTGTAGGGATTGTTGATGCGTGTGCCTGACTCACCCGACGGATCAGGGTCAGTTAACTGTCTTAGGACGAAACAACATGATCTTCTTCAAGTTCGAGTCCCTCAACTCGAACCTGGAACATATGCTGGGGTAATTCGACTCAGGCCGCGGAGGACTTACAGGAGTGGAATTCCAGTAATTTTAATTAACGTACCCAACGCGTCCGTCGGGATTTTTCATCACGCCTGTTGACATCGATTTGTACTAGCAGAGCGTAGTCATGTACGTTGCCAGGCCATTAGATGATATCTGCAGGTCTTATCTTTGTGTCGCAGACACAGCATCCGAATGTTCGTCACCGCAGAGGTGTTTCGGGTGGCCAAGGAGATCGTTGCTCACTCAGCGTTTTGTTTGGGCAGAGATGCCAAAAAGTTTTTGCGTGCTGATCCGAAAGATCACAGTCGAAGAATTCATAGGGTGCGCGACCAGCGCTCCCTATGGGAGTAGCCCCCGAGTGTCTGTTCGAGTCGTAGACTCGAGCAGAGACTTTAGTTCAAGCATTTGTTCGGTTGTTAGGTCCGTGGGACTCAAAAAAATTTGGATGATTAAATCCATCCTCCCTATGGGAGTAGCCCCCGAGTCCGTAGTGGAGTCGCAGACTCGACGTAGGACTCGAAGAAATACTTTGTCGTTATTCATCTTCCGGGTGCGCGGTCAGCGCTCCTGATAGGAGTAGCCCCCGAGTATTTAGTCGAATCGAAGATTCGAGTGAGTACTCTTAGCTCTTAGCTGTGGAGCCGAAGAATCGTAATTGGTGCTAGTATAGGTTTTGATGACATCAGTGCTGACGATCGATGACCTCAAGCATCTGCTACGCCAGAGATGACTTGACTGGACGAACATGGGTCCCACTTGCTGACTTTGAATTGACCGGTCACGCGGGGCGTGGAGATAATTACGGTGTCTCCTCGATTTCCGCGCGTAGTGGACGGCGTGGTAACGACGGTTCGTTGTGATGTTGACACGTGTACGGCCAGATCTGCCGTTGGCGTTAGGTCTTCTGGATGAACGGCTGCCATGCATCGTCTTCGCTGTTATAATCATTGAGGGGAACCGTGGTTTGTTTTCACCGCACCAGTTCTTGTGTTTCACTGCCTCCTTGCGCTCGAGCGATTCTTGCTTCGCGCTGGGATTTCCTTCCACATTTCCGTCGTCCTTTGTACGTTTTCACCGCCGGCGCCGTCGTAGCGTGATGGGGAAACCAAAGAAGTCTTCATCTGCGGTTGGGACCAGCGCTGCCGCTACTCGCGTCACCGACGGTGGCTGGCGGCGATTAGAGACGCGGGAGAGCGATCTTCGCAAGCTTCGCGAGCGGGGCTTGATCCCGGAGGACAGGGAGGCCGTTAAACTCCCTGGCAATGAGGTAATCCCCCGTCCCCCATCTGGGTATTGGGTTATGTTTCTCGCCTTCGTTTTGCGTGGGTTTTCGTTTCCAGTCCACGACTTCCTCCGTGGACTGCTCTTCTTCTATGGGATTCAGCTTCATCATCTGTCTCCTAATTCTCTTCTCCACATTGCGTGTTTTATCACTTTTTGTGAGTGCCGGCTTGGCATTGAGCCGCACTTTGGCCTCTTTCGGAAGCTCTGTTCCATGAAGAGGCAATCTGGTTCAGATGGTGTATATCCTATTGGGGGTTGCATCATCTCCCTTAGTCCCAATCTTCTCTTCTTTTCCTTTTCCATGTCCGAATCTGTCCAGTACTGGCGGAGGCGATGGTTTTATATCCGCGACTCCGTAGTGCCCGGGCAAGATTTTGGTCTTGTTCCCTTTGACCCCTCCCAAATGATTGAGAAGAAAAGGTCTTGGAAAAACCAAAACTTAGATGGTGAGGTGGCGGAGATAGAGGCCATGTACCGTCGGGTGGAGGATCTCCAACTGATTCCTGAGAAGGAGGTGAACGGTGTGGACATCATCCGGACGTTTCTTGAGCGTCGGGTGCAGCCTCTCCAAGCGAGGGCGCACCCGATGTTTCTTTATTCTGGGCGCCGTGATCCGACGAGGGTTTCGAGTGAGAAAATCTCCGAGGGGGATCTTGACAGGGCTCTTCGCGCGCTGTTGAAGTTCAAGGCCGGAGAAGAAATCCCGGGGAAGTCGCTGACTCCTCCCTTTTCTTCGACGTTGGTCGTACCGAAGGTGTAGATTTGTGCACGTAGTGCTCCCCCTTTTTTTGCCGGCTGTGTATTTGTTTCCTTTGTTTGCTAACAAAGTTCCTTCTCATCTTCCAGAGCTTCAAAGTGCCGGGCATGGTACCACCGTTGCCCAAAAGGTATCCGAATGCCCCGGATAATGAAGTGGTTGATTCCGTGTCCGAGCTACCGTCAGCGCGATCTCCAAGGGAGGATGCCAACGAGTCGAGTGAGGACCATACGCGAAAGCGGTCGCGGAGCTCCAGCGAGTCTTCGGATGCCTCGACTCCTCTGACTCCCAGAAACTCTCTGGGCCTTGAGCGTCATGATGATGGTCATGGAGGCTCTTCCTCTCCTATTCCTGCCATTCCTGTGCATGCTGTAGCGCCGCACCCGCCAGCAAAGCGGAAGAAGGAAGAAAAGAAGGAGGAGAAGAAGGAAGAGAAGAAAGAGGAGAAGAGGGCCCGAAGGGATTCTCCTATCTTTGACCTGAGCGCATTGGGCTCGTAAGTTTTCTTGTTATACTATTGTCCTTGTTCCTTCGTGATTTTTGCACTTGTGCTGATTGGTTTGTATGCAGGCAATCATCCCATGATTCCTCCAGTGATGGTGAACGGGAGATGATGGGGGAGTCGAAAATTGCGTCTCCTCCACCTCAAACGGTGGCGACTTAGGGTGGCGCGGCTCCGGATCCTCCGTTGAAGGAGGTGCAGGTGGTTGCACCTCAGAATTTCGCAGGCGGTCCTTCGGGGTCGTCATTAGAGCATGTAAGTTTTTCTGCCTCATGGGAGGAGCCCCCGAGTGTCTTCGTGTGCAACTCTCGTTTTTACTCCTTTGTGTTGGGCATAGCCCCCAAGCCCTTTTCTTACTGACATTTCTTTTTCTGCAGCCTTTTGTGCAAGAGGCCAAGCGGCTTGTGCAAGAGCGCCTGGTGCTGGAGGCGAACCTTCGGCAGCTTCAAGGTATCTATCTGACTTTTCTCTTATGTATCCTGGTTTAGTTCTTTGACATTTGTTTGTTTTGAATGCAGAGGAGCATAACAAGTCTCTCCGTGAGGTTGACGCTCTCAAGAAGAGCCTTGGCCAATCGGAGCAGAAGGCCAGAGCCGCCGTTGGTGTGAAAGAACGCCTTGAGC
The DNA here is from genome assembly GCA_916181665.1 of Avena sativa. Classification (NCBI taxonomy): domain Eukaryota; kingdom Viridiplantae; phylum Streptophyta; class Magnoliopsida; order Poales; family Poaceae; genus Avena; species Avena sativa. The sequence goes on along the minus strand of OV702279.1, from coordinate 264,408,025 downwards.
TAGAGCTGACTAAGGCAGCCAAAGCGAAAGAGCGTCTGCAGCAGGAAGCCGTAGATCGTGAGGAGCAGCTGGCCACGGTTGTGGCTGCTCGCGAAAAAGAGGTGGCGGCGAAGCTCATGGCTGCTGCCAAGGCTATTTCGGGTGAGTACTAGTTTTGTACTTTTTTCTTTTCCTTCGGGTCTTCTTTTATGCGGCTTTTCTTCATGTCTTTCTTCTTTTTGTCTCAGATGCCGCAGGCATCGAGTTCGACCGCGGTGCTCTGGAGCACGGGAGTGCTCTAGATGATGCCACTGCGGCGGTCGAAGACCGCTGCAGCACCGTCGTCAACTCCCTTGCCAAGGCGAAAGAGGTCCTTGGTCGCTCCTACAAGGAGCTTGTCCCGAAGGGCGCAACCCTTGACGATGTGGATGCTCTGGCGGAGGCTCTGTCAGCCGAAGCGCCTGCGGCGTATAAACGCAAGCAGAAAGGCATCGGCGCATCCGTCGGGCTGGCGATGGCCATGGCGGCTAGAGCGGAGCTGGATCTACCCCAGATCACTTCTCGGATGCCGACGGCTGCGGATGGATCCGAGGTAGCCTTTGCTGCCTATTCTGCTCGCTGCAGGCGATATGGGCCCAAGCTCATTGATTTGTTGTCTGAGTATGCACTGCGGCAGCAGGGTGGGGCCAAAGCTAGGCAGTCTGGCTCCGAAGCGACTCAGGCTCCTGCATCTTAGGCGTAGTAAATGTAGGCTAGTTTGTAGTTTGTTTTTGTTGTAAATATCTTGAAGAACACCATCCTTGTGCCACGTAGTGGATTTATATATTCAATGAATTTCTCTGAGTTGTGCTCCATCCTTGGCTGAATGTTTGTGTTCCTTTCTTTTGCTGCCGCTCTAGGTTCCTTCGGGTGATGAACCTGTTGACGCCCCATCCGCAATGCCGTTGAGCCCATCCTTGGATGATTCCTCGCAGCTTACTTTCCTTCGGGATCGTGTGCGCAGTCTGGAGAGGGAGTTGCTCGGGCTACGCGGTCATGCCGACGTTTGGAAGTCCAAGGCGGATCGTGGCGCAGCCAGAGAGGAGTACTTGATGGCGGAGTTGGTCCGTCTGTCCGAGCAGCTGCAATGTAAGTTGTTCTTTGGTCGAGCTGTAGCTCTGTTCTTCGGATGAGCCTGCTGGCCTTACTCTTATGTTGTCCGATTGTTGCAGGTGCAAATCTTGCTCCAAGGGAAGAAAAAGAGCGTGTCGCTGTTCGGGTCAATTGCTTGACTCAACAGGACATGGAGGCCGGCGGCTTCTTCTGGATGGATCATGATCGCGCCATAGCCCTGGCGACGGTGCAGGATCGTGGTCATCAAGTTTCGCGGGTACTCCGCCAAGTACAGACATCGCTTTCCTCGGTGCTGCACGTCATGTTCCCTTTGGATGCCGCGCCAATAAACCTTGCGGGTCTTCTGTCGAAATTTCGGAACGTAAGCAATGTCAAGGAGTTGGTGCGGCAGCAGCTTGTCGCAGGAGTGAAGGTTGCGTTGTCTCTTGTCAGGCTGCACCGGCCTGATGTGGATTTGGCTGTCGTGGCTGCTGGGCCACCTCTTCGCCCTGATGGTAGCGAGTGGGACATGCGTCCGCATTACGCGGCTGTGAGGCAGTATGCCGAACAGATTGTAGATTTGTTTGAGCAGCGTGCCCAGGTTATTATTCAACATAGGTAGTACCTGTAAAAAGAGAGAGATGTAAAATTTGTATATTTTCGGCTGGGCATGTTGTGCCCTTTGTTGTGAAGGTTTGTTTGATTGTGAGCACATAGTGCTTTAATTGGGTATGTGTCCTTTTCGTTTGCCTGACGTTGCCAGCTACTCAGGTGTACACGTGTGGTCCTCAGTCGATGAAATCGTGAGGTGGGGGGAGCCCCCGAGTGCGTTTGTAGCATGTAGCATAGTTGCAGAAAATAGTGAATCGAAGTTTTTGGGGCGAGACACTTAGCTTTATTTATATCGTAATGGAGGAGGTACATTGTTCGGCTGAGTAGCCTTGGCTGGAAGCCTTATTGAAAGTAAAAAGAAGGGGGTAGGTTGCTACGGATAGAACCGTCGCAGGTGCGAGATATTCCATGGGTTGGAGTATGCGACTCCAGACTCCACGTGCTTGAGGCGATAGGTGCCACCTGGGATGACTTCGGTGATGACGTAGGGTCCTTCCCATGGCGACTCGAATTTATTCGGTCGCTTTTGCTTGAGTCGCAAGACGAGGTCTCCTTCGACGAAGGACCTTGGGCGCAGCCGGCGGCTGTGGTAGTTGCGGAGACTCTGCTGGTACACCGCTGATCGAGCTGCTGCTATATCCCGTGCTTCGTCGAGTGTATCGACAGCGTCTTCGAGTGCGGCCGTGGATTCAGCTTCACTGTAGGCGACGACCCGAGGGGCCTGGTGGCGTACTTCGGCTGGTAGCACGGCTTCGGCTCCGTGTACCATGAAGAACGGTGTGTAGCCGGTGGAGCTGTTTGGCGTAGTTCGTAAGCTCCACAGGACGGAGGGTAGCTCCTTCGTCCAATTTCCAGCTTTGTGTTCGAGTGAGCTCATGAGGCGCTTCTTGATGCCGGCTCCGATTAGGCCGTTGGCCTTTTCCACTTGTCCGTTCGTTTGCGGGCGTGCCACTGAGGCATATGTGATGTTGATCCCAAGGCCTTCGCAGAAGTCCTGGAATTCTTCGGAGATGAAGTTCGACCGTTGTCGGTGATGATGCTGTGTGGTACGCCGAACCTGTAGACAATGGACTCGAAGAACTTGACGGCAGTTTTGCCTTTTTGGTTGGTGACCGGCATGGCCTCGATCCACTTGGTGAATTTGTCGACTGCAACCAGGAGGAAGACGTGTCCTCCTTTCGAGGATTTTGGCAATTTGTCGATCATGTTGAGGCCCCATTGAGCGAAAGGCCAAGCTATAGGTATGGGCCTGAGCTCGGACTCGGGTGCGTGCGGTTTATCGGCGAACCGTTGGCATCCGTTGCATCTTCGGACGATGTCCTTTGCGTCGCTCATGGACGTTGGCCAGTAGAATCCTGTTCGTAGAGCTTTGGCGACAAGGGAGCGGTTGCCTGCATGGTGGCCGCAGATGCCTTCGTGGATGTCTTGGAGTATGGCCTTGCCGTTGTCGATGGTGACGCATCGTTGAAGTACGCCCGTGATGCTCCGCTTGTATAGCTCGCCGTTGATGATGGTGAAGGCTTTTGACCGGCGAGATATGCGCCGGGCGTCTGTTGGGCTGTCGGGCAATTCTCTGGTTATCAAGAACTGGAGGTACGGTCGTGTCCAGGATTCTTTGACTGCCATGACCTGCATTAGGTTGACCACGGCTACCTCTGTGTCCAGTTTCTCGGGTCCTTCGTGTCCTTCGGGTAGCGTAGCTCCCGAGTGCTCTGATTCTTCGGGTGATCCCTTGGGGAATTTACGCTCGATGGATGGCACGCAGATTTGTTCGAGGAACACACCTGGTGGCACCTTTGCGCAGGTGGAGCCGATGTTGGCGAGTCTATCGGCTTCCTCGTTGCTCTCTCATCCAACGTGCCGAAGTTCGCAGCCGTCGAATTCTCCTTCGAGTGCGTTGTAGAGCGCGCGGTACGCGATCATGTTTTCGGCGTGTGCGTCACACTCATTCATCGTCTGCTGGACGACGAGGTTGGAGTCACCGTAGATGACCAGGCGCGTTGCGCCGCATATCTTTTCCATCCTCATGCCATGGATGAGGGCTTCGTATTAGGCTTCGTTGTTGGAGGCTCTGAATTTCATCCGAAGAACGTACTTCATCTTGTCACCTTGCAGGGAGGTCAGTATGACCCCTTCCCCTGCTACTGCTTCGCGCTTGGAGCCGTCGAAATGCATTGTCCAGGACTGCGACATGTCTGGGGTGTCTGGCAGCTGCAGCTCCATCCAGTGCACCAGGAAGTCCAGAAGGACTTGAGAATTGATTGCGTGTCGCTTCTCGTAGACGATGTCCAAGGGTGATAGTTCGATGCCCCACAGGGCCACCCGTCCTGTGGCCTCTGGATTATTCAGGATGCTGTTCAGGGGTGCTTCGTTGACGACCATCACCTGATGCTCCTGGAAGTAATGGCTCAACCGTCGAGCCGTCATGAACACGCCGTAGGCTAGCTTCTGGTAGTGAGGGTACCTCTGCTTTGTTGGTGTCAGTACCTCGCTGAGGTAGTAAATTGGGCGCTGGACCCCGTGGGTCTTGCCTTCTTCGGGTCGTTCGACCACGAGTACGGTGCTGACCACCTGGTGTGTGGCTGCTATGTACAGTAGCAGGGGCTCGCGCTCCTTTGGTGTGACCAAAACGGGCGAGGTGGAGAGGAGCCGCTTGAGGCTTTCGAATGCGTCGTTGGCTTCTGGTGTCCACTCGAACTTGTCTGCTTTACGCAGCAGCTGGTAGAATGGTAGGGCCTTCTCGCCCATACGGCTGATGAACCTGCTTAGCGCCGCTACTCGTCCTGCGAGCTGCTGGACGCCCTTGAGGTTTTTCGGCTTCTCCATCGTCATGATGTCTTTGATTTTCTTCGGGTTCGCCTCGATCCCTCGTTGAGAGATGAAGTACCCGAGAAGCTGACCTGATGGGATGCCGAAGGCGCACTTTTCGGGATTGAGCTTGATCCTGTAGCGATCGAGGTTGTCGAACGTCTCGCGGAGATCGTCGATAAGTGTCCTTGCCTCTCTGGTTTTTATTACTATGTCGTCGACATAAACTTGGACGTTGCGACCAATCTGGTCCTTGAGGCAGGCCTGCATGCATTGCTGGTACGTGGCACCCGCGTTCTTTAGCCCGAAGGGCATTGTGTTGTAACAGAATACTCCGAACGGTGTGATAAACCGTCGAGGAAGGAGAGTTTCTCGCAACCTGCAGTCGAATCGATGATCTGGACGATCCGTGGAAGAGGGAAGTGGTCCTTTGGGCAATGCTTATTTAGTGACGTGAAGTCCACACACATCCGCAGGATGTCCGTGTCCTTCTTCGGGACCATCACCGTGTTTGCAAGCCACTCGCTTTCTTTGATTTCCCTGATGAAGTCTGCAGCGAGCAGTCTATTGATTTCCTTGCCGATAGCTTCGGCTCGTGGCTCCGACAGTCTTCGGATGGACTGCTTGACTGGCTTAGTGTCTGGAAAGACATTGAGTGCGTGCTCGGCGAATTCCCTGGGAACTCCTGGCATGTCCGCAGGACACCAGGCGAAGATTTCCCAGCGCTCATGGAGGAATTCGACGAGCGCGCCTTCCTATGCGGTGCTGAGGTCATTGGCGATCAAGGCCGTCTTGGAGGCATCCGTCGGATGGACCTGAACTTTCTTGGTGTTGACGGTGGAGTCAAAGGACATGTCAGGTGCGTTCTGCCTTGTGACTGGGGGTAGCCCATTGTCCGTCACCTCGCGGAGCCTTACAAGCTCGTCTTGCATGCCGAAAGACTGGGAGATTTTGTTGAAATCCCTGTCGCATTGGTCCGATTGGGTGAAGCTCCCATGGACTGTGATGACGCCCCTTGGTCCTGACATCTTGAGTAGTAGGTAAGCGTAGTGTGGGACGGCCAGGAACCTTGCGAATGCTACACGTCCCAGGATGGCGTGGTATTGTGACGGCCAGTCCACCACTTCGAATTCGAGTCGCTCCTGCCGAAAGTTGTCCGGCTTCCCGGAGATGACGTCGAGCCCTATTTTGCCCAGGGGGAATATGCCCTTTCCTGGTACAATGTCGTGGAACGTTGTGTCTGATTGTTCCAGGCTGCATTGCGGGATTCACATAGCTGCTAGGGTGCTTGCGCACATTAGGTTGATGCCGCTGCCACCGTCCATGAAGACGCGACTCATCTCGAAGCCTCCGATCTGCGCCTCCAGCACCAGGGCAGCATGACCTGGGCGAGGGATCTGGCAAGGGTGATCCGCGCGAGTGAACGTGATGCAGGACTCCGATCCGCTGAGGTACTCAGGGATTGCAGGTGGAGTTGCCACGGCCAAGTTGATTTGTCGGGTGATTTTCTTCTGCACCCTGTTTGTGGGGCGTCCCTTCTGGATCATATTTAGTGCTCCCTTTGGTGGGGGTATACGACCCCGGCGTTGTTTTGTGCTGGTGCGACTGGTTGGTTTGGGCCTCCAATAGGTGGCGGAGGAGGAGCTCCGTGTGCTATTTCTCCTGGCGCGGGTGCGTTTCCGAACGCAGGGATTGGGGCTTGTTGCCTCATCTGCGCCATGCTTTCGCTAAGTTTCTGAAACTCGCGGCAGTCCTTGAGCATGTGACTGGCTTTCTTTTTTCCATCTTGCTTGTCGATGTAGAAGTGGATGGTGCATGGACCCGAAAGTTTTTCGAATGCTGAGGGTCCGTTGTCGCGATCGCGGCGTTGCCACGATTGTGATGATCGTCCGCTGTCTCGGAGATTTCCTCTGCGGTAACCTCCGCTGTTGCGGCTGTTGTCGTTGCGGCGGTCGGCGTAGCCAGCCGCGACCATGTCGGGTCCATCGCGGTCTTCGTAGACACGCGATCTCCTCTTGTTGCGGTGTTCTCACCTTCAGCCGTAGTCGTCCTCTTCGTCTGATTGCGCTCGCTGGATGCAATATTCACCGTCTGCACAACTGTTGGCAATTTCCATGAGGTGGTCGAGTGTCTCGGGCTTGACACGCCCAAGTTCTTCCTTGAAATCTTGGCGTTTGACGCCGTCTCTGAAGGCGTCGATGGCCCTCTCCTCGGAGATATGTGCTGTGGAGTTCTTGGTGGTAGACCAGCGTAATATGTATGAGCGAATAGATTGCCCCGTTCTCTGAGTGCAGGCTCGCAACTCCTCGATTGAGGCGGGCCTCTTGCTGGTGCCCTTGAAATTTCGGATGAAGCTATAGGCTAGCTCCTCCCAACTTCGGATGGATCCTGATGATAGGCTGCTGAGCCAGACCCGCGCCGCGCCTGTCAGCTGCAGCTGGAGGCATTGCATGGCGGTTTCTTTGTTACCGCCGTGCAGCTTGACGGATGACAGATGATCGCTGAGCCAAGATTTTGGATCTTGCGTGCCATTGAACTTCGGAGTATCCGAAGGAAGCTTGAAATTGCGTGGCATCTTTGTTCGCCGAACAGATCTGCTGAAGCATCGAGCTCCACAGAGTTCTCCTTCATCTTCATCCATCTCGGACTCGGACGAGCATGCGCGTTTGGCTCGCGCTTTGTCGATTTTGCGCTGTGTAAGCGCGTCTCTCGCGTCATAGTCGCGTTTATGGCGATGCGAGCTCTTCTTCCTTCGAGGAAGGTCGTGCTCCTCTTCCTCTTCGGATGAAGGGGTGGGGCTACGGTCGCGCCTGACCGGAGCTTTCTTCTTCGGCTCCGCAGGAGCGTCTTCGTGGAGCGCAGCTCCGACGAGTCCGAGTCCGGTGAGTGCGGACTTATGCATGGCTCTTTTCGGGTCCCCCTCTGGAGGTTGGTGGGCCGCGAGATACGCGGTGGCTGCCAGGATCGCAGCTTGTGGTGTCTTCGGGATGATGTTGCCGTCGGCATCCATATCCATGAACGACGTGTGGAGAGTTCGGGTCACATCACGACGTTCCTTGGGATCCATGTTATCCACCCGCGAGCGATGCTTGTTTCCCTGATTTCCATTCGTGCTAGAGCCGGGTGCCATGGCGGAGAGCGCAGCTCGTCGCGCGCTGGACTCGGAGGCTGCTTGCTTGCGTTTGTCGAGCGTCTCCTGCATCTTAACTTGCTTCTTGTGCTCCTCGATGAGGAGGTAGTGGTACGCCATCAGTAAGTCGCGTGGTGAATCCAAAGGCAGGACTATGTCGCCTGTGACGGCACGACGTGCCTGTACCCATCCTTCTTTGCTAAGTTGGATGACGTGGCCATTGTTCTCCCCTTCGGGTGGGGGGATTGGCTTCTTCTGTTCCCGCTGTTTCCGTCCTGCGGGTTGGGGTTCGTGTTGGGCGGCGGGTTGGGCGTTTGTTGATCCTGGATGACCGCGGCGCATAGGTAGCACTCGTAGATCTGTTTGCTGCTGTCGCCGCTTTCAGATCCGGAACCGTAGGTCCCTTCATCCGAAGGTGGATCGCACAGATCGGAGTTGTAGCTGCTTCTGCTGTAGAACTCATCTGTCGATGGTGACGTGCATAGCACGGGGTGTGGAGCCCACGAGGCGGGCCTGATTGATGGCACGGGCACCCGCTCAGGAAGGCGGAGGGTGCCAGTTTGTCCCACCTGGAAGCAGAAGCTCCCGAACAAAATCTCGAGTCCATCGCCTACGGGCTCGAAATCTTTCATGGTGGCCGGCGAGTGGGCGGTGAAATCGAAGGTCCCGAAGAGGAGGTGATTCTCCGTCGCCGCGGAGTTGTAGATCGATCGGGTTGGGACCGTCACGATCGCACAATCAGCAGCCCCGATTCCCACAGACAGCGCCAATTGACGAGGTTTAATCTCATCAATGCCCATTGTTATGGACTTGGGTTTTGGAAAAGATGGGGATGCTGGAGATCGTGGCATGGTTAACAGACAAGCAACCAGGGGACACGAGATTTACCCAGTTTCAGGCCCCCGGAGGGAAAACCCTACTCCTGCTTGTCTGCTCTTGATTACGGCGGAACCGAAGGTTACAGGGTGCGCAGATTCGATCTGGCGTGGAGGTGCGTGCGAAAGTATGAGTCGAGGACTCTAGGACGTACCCTCCTGGCCTTTATATAGACTTAGGCAGGTCCCGGGCATAGTCCTAGTCGGTTACAAGTTCTAGGGTTTTACCCCTTTGAATTTCCTATCTATGCTAGTCTTGCTCTCCAAGGATCCGAAGACGTCATGGGCCTTGGCTACCCGAAAATCGTCGTGGGCCAGCGTATATCTGCTGTGGGCCTTCCTTGGGCTGGACCAGGTATGCTGAAGTCACGTACCCGTAGGGTATAACCATGTCACCTGGCTAACCTTACATGACATCATTCATGAGACTTGCTCCACGCTTAACTTGCAACTTGTATTGCATAAGTGGCTTTGCGGGTGTCTGTCTCTCCCATCATAGTATAGATTCAATTTACAACGGGCACTTGATAGTTCAAACATCAACGTTGTGGTTCTTGTTCGTAAGTTAGAACGACGCTTATTGAAATCCCCAAACCACGTAAAATATGCAAATAAAATTAGAGGCGTCTAACTTTGTTTTGCAGGGATGTGCTGTGATGTGATATGGCCATGATTGTAATTATATATGATGTATGCAATGATCCTTATTGTAAGTTGGCAACCGGCAGGAGCCATATGGTTGTATTTTAAATTTCGTTAAGACCTGCGTGTCTATTTCAAAGTAGTTGTAACAGTTGATGCTGGTGGACGACAACCATGAAGCGGCACCATTGACCTTGACGCCATACCGGTGATGATGGATATCATGTTTGTGCTTGAAGATGGAGATCGGAAGCACAAGAAGAAAGGCCATATCATATCACATATTATGAATTGCATGTGATGTTAATCCTTTTATGCATCTTGTATTGCTTAGTTCACGACGGTAGCATTATAAGATGATCCCTCAAGCACTGTCACATCCCAAAATTTTCCAAATTTTGAAATGTGAAAAATAAATAAACAAAATAAACAATTGTTGATTTTTAGGGTGAGAAGAAACTTTTTGAATCCAATTGGAAAGCTTCAAACCTATTTTGATCAAATAAATCCTAAAGGGATTTAAAAAGATAAACAATTAATAAAGAAAGTTTTAATAATTGGAATCACTATTTTTGGATCTTTAACTAAAAAGATATGGTTTTTATAAAGCAAAGGTAGATTTATAAATAAGGATTATTTTATAAATCCAAATTAAAACTTGGCCAAGCTTTTGAAATAAAATATTTCTATTTTATAAAAAGAGTAAAGGTCTATTTAAATAAAATAATGAGGATTTATTAATATCCAATTTTATTAAAGTAAAGGCTTTTCTATTTTAATTAAACACTAAAACTTGTTAAATTATTTTAAACAAGTTTTCCAAGTGTTTTACATTTTCAAATAAAACCTACTGATATGATTTTGGTATTATTTAGATTTCAAATGGAGATTTTAAGTAAATCAAATCCTATTTGAATTAATAACTAAGGACTATTTTATTTAATTATTAAATAGATCCTAAAAGAATAAAAGTATTATTTTGTTTTGGACTTTGATTTGTGTTGTTAAACAGAATTAAAATCTATACAAAGTTTGGCAAAGGTTTGAATTCATTTGAGTGTTTGAATTGTTTGAATAAAATCAAAACAGAATTCAAATAGAAAAAGTAAAAAGCTTCTGTATAAAAAAAATGAAAGAACAGACCCAACCCATCTGGCCCACTAAGCCCAACTCGCAGCCCAACTCTTTTTCCCCACCCAGTGAAACGTTTTTCCCTTATTCTCACACCCGCAGAGTCACAGACAGGTGGCCCATCCCCCACTCTCTCTTCCCCCGCTGACAGACAGGCCCCACAGCGCCAGCACATCGTCTTCAACCCGCGCCAGCCGTTTTCCCCTCTCCTCAACGGCGTTCTGCCGATTAACTCCGGCGTTGAGTTCGCGTTAATGGCGGCCTTAATTTCTCCAGTGACCATGCCCATTTAACCGCCCGTTCCTCCTCTCTCTTTTCCCCCAAACCACGCCACCCCTCTGCCACTAGGCTGCCGGAATTTTAGCTCAAGCCTCCTCTGTCTCCAACGACTTCCCCGGTCAATTCCGGCGCCGTCCACCCGCCCCTCTCCTCCATCTGCACGCGAGCTGGTTCTCCACCTCCAGGCGCACCTGACAGTGCCTCCCGTTCGCCCGCGCTTGCCCTAGAGCGTCGGCAAGGACAAGCTCAACTCGCCACCGCCGTCTGCCATTGCTCCGGCGACTCCTCCTGGTAAGCCTCGACCGCCCCGAGCCTTCCTATTGATGCTCCTAAGATCCCCAGGACAGTACGCATCTAACCACGTCCTTGTTTTGCCTCGGCGCGACCTGCAGCCTCACCTCCAACAGCAAACAGAGCCGCCCGTCATCAGTAGCTACTCCGGCGAGCAATCGTCGCCGTTCCTGAGCGCCCCTCGCCAAACCATCAACGCCTTGAGCTTCACTAGGACCCTGCGATCACGGTGAGCACCTCCGCTTCTCCCCTTGCTTCCTGTAACCGCCACGACGCCACCGTCTGACCGCACGCTGCCGTCTGCCACCGCCAGCGCCGCCAGATCTTGGTCGAGCTGCTGTGAGCCGTGCGATGCAAATCGTCTGGCTAAGATTAGATGCAAGCGAAAGGGTATCGCGTGCCTCTGCGCCGCATGATCTCACTTAGATCCAACGATCCAGAGAGCCCGATCCACCCGAAGAGGTACCGGCCAATTAGATTGCGCCATGTGGACGAAGTTTGGTTTAAAAACAGAAATAGAATCTGATTGAATTGCAAATTTGTAAATTGCATAACTTTTGATCCACATGTCCAAAATTTGCAAATTTTATATCAATAGAATCAGTAGAACAAGTACTTTGCAACCATGCAATTTGTTTAATGATTTGCTTCTGTAAAATTGGTTGAATTTGCAGAAACATGTGTAGGAATATTTTGAATATAAAAATTGTTCTAGATATAATTTTAATGCGAAATCTTTGCAAAATGGAATGTTGTGAACCTACTGACCATAGGAACCAACTTATGGATTTAAAAATGTATTTTGTGAAGTAAGGGAACAAATATTTGAATTAGCACATTTCTAGTCAAATAAAAATATTGTTTTTGTTTTAGAAATGATTTTTGAGTGAAACCTTTGGGAAATGATTTGATTCAAACCTTCTGACCCTACACCAAGTTTTGTGAATTAACAACTTATTTGATGAACAATATAAAATTATTGCTTTGCTAAAAGCATTTTCAACCACATAAAATAATGAATTGATTTAAAAATGGTTTTTAGATAAAACCTTTTGCAAATGGTTTTAACAATTTAGTAAATGACCACTTTGAACATTATAATGTTTAGATCCTAGTAGAAACCACTTTTTCAAATAAAACTATATTTTGCATGCTTGCATGCATGACGTTGTTTCTATTATTTTATGTGTGATAAATTGGTTGGAATGCTAGTTGAATTTGTGTTTGCTTGATTGAATTGTAGTGGAATTAGAAGAGTTTGATATTTGCAAGATCAAGAAGTGAACCATCATTCTCTACTAAAAAGGCAAGTGACACTATCATCCAAGTCCTACTATTTTCATTGCACTTAGTGGATTGTTGTAACATGCATGAAAAGGATTCTATATTTTATGCTATGCTAAATCCTAATAGGATACCCATATATCTCCCTTAGTGGAAACATTGTAGTTGTAGTATGCTTAGCCCTGCTATATATTGGGATGGGATACATGATATGATTATATGAAGAGTTGAAAAGACATATGTTTTATATAATAAAACAAGTACTCAATGAACCACCTGGGTGGACAAGGAGACTCAAGATTGGACAAGGTGGCAATAAAAGGAACCATGTTTATATGGCTATCTCTTTTTGTATGTGCACTAGAAGAAAACCACCCAGGGACTTAGAGATTGAACATGTTTCTCGTACAGTGGCTTCCGTGTACAGCCACATGCTAAATGGGCTCTGGCTTAGTCAACTACATAGTGGAAGACCCATGCATTAGCATATTCAGGTTAACTAGATTTGTGTAAGGGAACTTGAAACCCTACATTGGTGCCTGGATGACAAGCTAGCATTGTGTATTGGGAGGACTCCTATGGAAAGACTTTATCACATTCTCAATCTGCCAGTACTCCATCTTGGTGAGTACTTATCCAGCAGCCACTGGTGGCATCAAGATGAGATTGTGTCATGTGGGTAAAGTGTACAACTTCTGCAGAAGATCAAATTCTAAGTACTTAGCCGTGTCCCCGGTTATGGACAATACTGGGCAACTAAGGCCTGAAGCTATGGAAGATCTCGACATTCCAATTTCTCAAAGTTAAAACTTGAGGGTGACAACAAGGGATTTGAAGCACTTGGATTTTTCCAAGAAGTTCAGAAAGATTTTGACAAAAGATTAAAACTATTTTGAAAAGATAGGACAAAACTATATTGCTTTCTGCAAATGAGCCTAAACCCTACCTAGCCAAATATGCATGTAATTATAGGATCCACTTATTTCTACATAGTAGTGAAACTTGCCAATACAATTCAAATGTATTGACCCTTGTGGCTGCAACTTATTATGTTGCAGGTTTGTTTGATGTTAGTGAAGTTTGTTGAATAGGATTACAAGTCTACAACCAACATGTTTGCCTGTGGCACTTTGAAGATGAAGGACGCCATGCCTATAGATATTCTGCTGCATTGTAATGAGATAGCCAAATGAGCTATGTAAGATGTAATGAATTATTTTATTCCTGGTTATAAATTTGTATTATGACCTTTGCTTCTTCATATTACATCTTAACTGTGGATGCTATCTATTGATCCAGGGACTAGCATTGTAAACACAGGGATCTCTACCTTATTAAAGGTTGGGAACCTTACAGATGGTATCAGAGCATTGTGTTGCCTGTAGGATTGTAACCCTAGGATTGGACAAAAGACTTAGAAAAATAGGAGTTGTATTTGTTCCAAAACTTAATTACAAACAATCTTGTAAACTCTTTCCTCAACCATTTTGGTTTTAACTCTATGAAGGGAATATGCCCTGAGAGGCAATAATAAAGTGTTTATTATGTGTATTACAAGTATATGATAGATGTTTATTTTGCATGCTATAATTGTATTAATACGGAAACGTTAATACATGTGTGTTTAATAAACAAACAGAAAGTTCCTAGTTATGCCTCTCTCATAAACTAGCTCGTTGATTAACAAGATGATCAAGGTTTCCTGATCATGGACATTGGATGTTGTTAATAACGGGATCACAACATTAGTGTAATGGTGTGATGAACATTCATCCGAAGTATAGCATTACGATCAAAGTCATTGAGTTTATATTGCTATAACAACTTACGAAGTGATCCTAATCCTTAGACCATGAGATCATGTCAATCACTAACACCGGAAGAGTTTCTTGATAACATCAAACGTCACACCGTAACAGGGTGATTATAAAGATGGATTCAGAACTAATAAAGTGTTATGTTGAGGCTCATGGATCGAGAGTGGAATTTGTTCATCCCGATGACGGATAGATATACTCTGGGCCCTCTCGGTGATATCACATTGATTAGCTTGCAAGCAAGTGATTTGATCACTAGAATGTTATATCATAGGAACGAGAAAAGAATGCATGTCGGTAACGAGATCAAACTAGGTATGGAGATACCGATGATCGAATCTCGGACATGTAATATATCGTGAAACAAAGGGATTAAGATACTAGCGTAAAAGGTTCCGATGATCACAAGAAAGTCATCGTTGAATGTGTGGGAGTCAGTATGGGTCTCCAGACCCCGCTTCTAATTATTGATCCGAGAGGGGTCTCGATCATGTCCGCATTATTCACGAACCGTAGGGTGACACACTTAAGAGACACCGACATCCAATTGGAGCAAATGTTTCATGCCGAAAGAATGAACAAGCACAAGAATTTATTTCACTAGATACCGAAACAGGTTTTCGGGTGAAATTGCATAAAGTGGTTATGCATGTGAAATAGAATTCTAGCAAGGGGTTATTTGTGAATGTTTGTCATTAAAGTAATTGACAAAATTCTGAATAAAATAAAAGAGTTTTATTTAATGAGAGTTTGCATTAAATTTGGTGGAAATTTAATGGGAATTTGAGTGGACTTTTGAGTGGAGGGAATTTAAAGGAGATTTGTGAGTGGAGTGTCCACCCACATGAAGAGGGGAGGGCAAGGGGGCAGCCCCCATGCGCCGGACACCCCCTTGGGGTTCCCCCCTCCTCCTATAAAAGGAGCCCCCCTCCTCACTTGTCTCTCACACCTCCTCGTGAAGGATCTCTCCCCCCCTCTAGAATTTATCCCCCATGGTCTCGGACTAGCGAGATACATGTTCCCGGTGGCTATTCGGCAAGAAATAGTTGTGCTTCCGCTGCATCACTGGAGCGAGGAGGCGGAGGTTGCTCGGTGCCTCGAACGTGTGTGCGAGCACGGATGCGCTGCTGATTTGCGGCGCTAGGACTTCCTCTCGATCTTGAGATCGGCAAGAGATCGTCTACATCAACCACGAGTTGAACTCATTAAGCTTTGTCGGTCTTCAAGGGTATGTTCTCTACGGATATACATCCGCCCGTTGTTTATATCTAGTAGATAGATCTTGGTATATAGTTCACATCGTAGGAAATTTTTTGTTTTCTATGCTGCGAACCCTACAGTGGTATCAGAGCCGGATCTATGCGTAGATACTTTACACGGGTAGTACACATATGAGTATGTTGGCGATGATGATCATGTTGTTGATCCTTTGTTGTAATTTTGGATATTGGTGGCATAGTAGGATGAAGCGGCCCGGACAAACTTTACATGTCCTCGCACATGAGACCTGTTCCACGCTTGACATGCAACTAGTTTGCATAAGTGGCTAGCGGGTGTCTGTCTCTCCTACTATAGTCAATATCTATTTTGCAAGCGAGTTGTCAAAAATTTGATTATCCTTGTTGTGGTTCATGTTCGTAGGTAAGAACAGTTCTATCTCGAAAGCCCTAAGCCACGTAAAACTTGCAATGGATAAATTAGAGGCGTCTAGTTTAGATTGTTGCTGGGCTAGTGTTATGATATGGTAGTGTTGTAAGTAGAAGTATGAGATGATACTCTTACAACACACATAGCGTGTAAAATCCATAGACCTTGGATTTACACATATAGGTATGATAGTGATCATACCACGATGCACATGATAGAGATTATCTGCGGGAACCATATAATTTCACTAATAAACATATGATGTTTGATAGCATCTTATATTGCTTGTTTAGCGCTTTGTTAGCATAATAAGATGATCCCTCATTTAAATATCAAGATAAGAATGTGTTCTTCCTTTAGTATGCACCGATTATGTTTGTCGCTCCAAGACATCACGTGATGATCGGGTGTTCTTGGATCCACGACCATATTTCGGGTGTAAAACAGTTACACACGCGAATACTAAGGTTCTAACTTGGCGAGCCTAGCATGTACAGACATGGCCTCGGAACACGGACCGAAAGGTTAAGCATGAGTCATATAGTTGATATGATGCCCATTTGATGCTCGCCTTTGAAGCTATACCGACTCACGTGATGATCGGACTTGGTGTAGTGGATTTGGTTCATGTAATCACCAAAAAGGCACGAGGGATGTCGTTTTTGAGTGGGAGTTCATTCGTAATATAGATTAGTTGAACTCAATCTATCATACACTTAGTCTAAACTTTACAAATTCTGTTGTAGATGGCACCACCTGCTTTTAATTTCAATGTGTTCATGAAGAAAGAGAAACTAGCAACGAACGGTAGCAACTTTACGAATGGGCCATGAATTTGAGGATTCTCCTCTCTGCTTCACAAAAGCAATATGTGCTAGAAGCGCCGTTAGGCCCCCCACCTTTTGATGATGCCCCTGACGAGGAGAAGAATGTCTATCAGACTCGTCAGGAGGACCACAACTTAGTTCATTGCGGCATATTGTATGGGCTAGAGCCGGAACTTCGAAAGCGTTTCGAAAACGGCAATGCATTTGATATAATGGGTGAGTTGAAAATGATTTTCGACACACATGCTGCTGTAGAGAGCTACAACGCTTCAGAAAAGTTCTTTAGCTGCATGATGGAAGAGCACAGCTCCGTTAGTGAGCATGTACTCAAGATGTCGGGTTACGCCGATAAGCTTGTGTCCTTGGGAATATCGATTCCCATTGACTTAGGCATCCATCGTGTTCTGCAGTCTCTGCCACCTAGCTATAAGAGCTTCATGATGAACTATAATATGCAAGGCATGAAGAAGTCTCTCCCCGATCTTCTGTCAATGCTTAAAACTGCAGAAGTGGAGATCAAAAAGGAACATCAAGTGTTGATGATCAATAGGAACACTGGTTTCAAGAAAGACAAGAAGGGAAAACGGAAGGGAAGTAAGGGCGGCAAGCCTGTTGCCGCGCCTGAAAAGAAACCCCGAGTTGGACCTAAGTCTGATTCCGAGTGCTACTATTGTAAGGGGACTGGCCACTGGAAGCGCAACTGCCCCAAGTATCTGGCAGACAAGAAGGCCGTCAAGGAAAACAAAGGTATATATGATATACATGTTATTGATGTGTACTTGACTAGTGCTCGCAGTAGCACCTGGGTATTTGATACCGGTTCAGTTGCTAATTTTTGTAACTCGAATCAGGGGCTGCGGAACAAGCGACCGCTAGCAAGGGGTGAGGTCAAGATGCGTGTCGGCAATGGATCAAGCGTTGATGTGATCGCCGTCGGAACGCTGCCTCTCCACTTACCATCGGTATTAGTTATAAACTTGAATAAATGTTATCTGGTGCCTGCACTGAGCATGAACATTGTATCTGGATCGTGTTTGATGCGAAGTGGTTATTCATTTAAATCCGAGAACAATGGTTGTTCCATTTATATGAATGAAATCTTTTATGGTCATGCACCGATGATGAATGGTTTATTTCTATTAGATCTCGATGATAATGTTACACATATTCATAATGTTGATGCTAAAAGGATTAAACTTAATGATGATATATCCGCATATATGTGGCACTGCCGTCTAGGTCATATTGGCGTTAAACGCATGAAGAAGCTCCATTCGAATGGACTTTTGGAATCACTTGATTATGAATCATTTGATACATGTGAGCCATGCCTTATGGGCAAGATGACTAGAACGCCGTTTTCCGGTTCAATGGAACGGGCGACAGATTTATTGGAAATCATACATTCTGATGTATGTGGTCCAATGAGTGTGTCGGCGCGAGGTGGATATCGTTATTTTGTTACTTTCACGGATGATTTGAGTAGATACGGTTATATCTACTTGATGAAACACAAGTCTGAAACCTTTGAAAAGTTCAAGGAATTTCAGAATGAAGTGGAAAATCATCGTAATAGAAAGATCAAATTTCTACGGTCCGACCGTGGAGGTGAGTATCTAAGTTACGAGTTTAGCACTCACATGAAAGAGTGTGGAATTGTTTCACAACTCACACCTGCCGGAACACCACAGCGAAATGGTGTGTCGGAACGTCGTAATCGTACTTTATTAGATATGGTTCGATCTATGATGTCTCTGACGGACTTGCCGTTGTCATTTTGGGGTTATGCACTAGAAACTGCTGCATTCACTTTAAATCGGGCACCATCTAAATCCGTTGAAAAGACACCGTATGAATTGTGGTTTGGAAACAAACCTAAGCTGTCATTTCTTAAATTTTGGGGATGCGATGTTTATGTGAAGAAATTTCAACCGGATAAACTCGAACCCAAAGCGGAAAAATGCGTCTTCATAGGATACCCTAAAGAAACTATTGGGTATTCCTTCTATCATAGATCCGAGGGCAACGTTTTTGTTGCCAAGAATGGATCCTTTCTAGAGAAAGAGTTTCTCGCGAAAGGTGTGAGTAGTCAGAAGGTAGAACTCGAAGAGGTTGTGGAACCTTCTCTTCAAAGTATGGCGAGTAGCGCAGCGCCGGAAGTTGTTCCGGAGTTGGCTCCACCTGTTGAAGGGGGAACTAATGATAATGAACATGAAACTCCGAAAGAGAGTACTACCGAACCTCGCAGGTCAAATAGGACGCGTGCAGCTCCCGAGCTGTACGGAAATCCTGTCATGAATTACATGGTTGATGAAAATGATGACCCTGCGATGTATGAAGAAGCAATGATGAGCCCGGATTCCAACAAATGGTTAGAAGCCATGAAATCCGAGATGGAATCCATGTATGAAAATCAAGTTTGGAACTTTGTGGAATTACCTCACGACCGAAAGGCCGTGGAGAACAAATGGATTTTCAAAAGGAAAATTGATGCTGATGGTAATGTGACCGTCTATAAAGCTCGACTTATCGCAAAGGGGTTTTGACAAATTCAAGGAGTTGACTACGATGAGACTTTCTCTCCCGTAGCGATGCTAAAGTCAGTTAGGATTATGTCAGCAATTGCTGCATATTTCGATTATGAGATATGGCAGATGGATGTCAAAACCGCGTTTCTCAATGGTAATATTGAAGAAGAGTTGTATATGATACAACCAAAGGGTTTTGTCGATCCTAAGGATGCTAACAAGGTGTGCAAGCTTCAGCGATCCATCTATGGATTGAAGCAAGCATCACGAAGTTGGAATCTCCGCTTTGATGAGGTGATCAAAGAGTTTGGATTTGTCCAAACTTATGGAGAAGCTTGTATTTACAAGAAAGTGAGTGGGAGCAATGTGGCATTTCTGATATTATATGTGGATGACATATTATTGATCGGAAATGATATAGATCTTTTAAACAGTGTTAAAAGTTATCTAAACAGCAAATTTTCAATGAAGGACCTAGGTGAAGCGTCATACATATTAGGCATAAAGATCTATAGAGATAGATCTAGGCGCCTAATAAGGCTATCGCAAAGTACATACCTTGATAAGATTTTAAAGAAGTTTAAAATGGACGGAAGTAAGAAGGGGTTCTTACCTATGTTGCAAGGCAAGACATTGAGTAAGACTCAAAGTCCGGCTTCGGCGGAAGAAAGAGAGATAATGGACAAAGTCCCCTATGCTTCGGCCATAGGCTCTATAATGTACGCCATGCTATGTACAAGACCGGATGTGGCACATGCTATTAGTTTGACTAGTAGGTACCAATCGGATCCAGGTTCGGTACACTGGATAGCGGTCAAGAATATCCTTAAGTACTTACGAAGAACTAAGGATATGTTTCTTGTATACGGAGGTGAAGAAGAGCTCGTCGCTAAGTGTTATGTCGACGCTAGCTTTGACACCGATCCGGATGACTCTAAGTCTCAATCCGGATACGTATTTCTCATGAATGGCGGAGCGGTTAGTTGGAGGAGCTCCAAACAACCTGTGGTAGCGGGATCAACAACGGAGGCCGAATATGTTGCTGCTTCAGAAGCGGCTCAAGAAGCAGTTTGGATGAAGGAGTTCATATCCGAACTAGGAGTGGTGGAAAACGCGTTGGACCCAATGGTGATCTATTGTGACAACAATGGTGCCATTGCCAATGCCAAAGAGCCAAGGTCTCACAAGCATTCCAAGCATATTAAGCGCCGGTTTCACTCCATCCGCGAGCATGTCAAGGATGGAGATATAAAGATTTGTAAAGTACATACGGATCTCAATGTAGCAGATCCGTTGACTAAAACTCTCCCTAGAGCAAAACATGATCAACACCAGAACTCAATGGGTGTTAGATTTATCACTATGTAACTAGATTATTGTCTCTAGTGCAAGTGGGAGACTGAAGGGAATATGCCCTAAGAGGCAATAATAAAGTGTTTATTATGTGTATTCCAAGTATATGATAGATGTTTATTTTGCATGCTATAAATGTATTAATACGGAAACGTTAATACATGTGTGTTTAATAAACAAACAGAAAGTTCCTAGTTATGCCTCTCTCATAAACTAGCTCGTTGATTAATAAGATGATCAAGGTTTCCTGATCATGGACATTGGATGTTGTTAATAACGGGATCACAACATTAGTGTAATGGTGTGATGAACATTCATCCGAAGTATAGCATTACGATCAAAGTCATTGAGTTTATATTGCTATAACAACTTACGAAGTGATCCTAATCCTTAGACCATGAGATCATGTCAATCACTAACACCGGAAGAGTTTCTTGATAACATCAAACGTCACACCGTAACAGGGTGATTATAAAGATGGCTTCAGAACTACTAAAGTGTTATGTTGAGGCTCATGGATCGAGAGTGGAATTTGTTAATCCCGATGACGGATAGATATACTCTGGGCCCTCTCGGTGATATCACATTGATTAGCTTGCAAGCAAGTGATTTGATCACTAGAATGTTATATCACAGGAACGAGAAAAGAGTGCATGTCGGTAACGAGATCAAACTAGGTATGGAGATACCGATGATCGAATCTCGGACATGTAATATATCGTGAAATAAAGGGATTAAGATACTAGCGTAAAAGGTTCCGACGATCACAAGAAAGTCATCGTTGAATGTGTGGGAGTCAGTATGGGTCTCCAGATCCCGCTTCTGATTATTGATCCGAGAGGGGTCTTGATCATGTCCGCATTATTCACGAACCGTAGGGTGACATACTTAAGAGACACCTACATCCAATTGGAGCAAATGTTTCATGCCGAAAGAATGAACAAGCGCAGGAATTTATTTCACTAGATACCGAAACAGGTTTTCGGGTGAAATTGCATAAAGTGGTTATGCATGTGAAATAGAATTCTAGCAAGGGGTTATTTGTGAATGTTTGTCATTAAAGTAATTGAGAAAATTCTGAATAAAATAAAAGATTTTTATTTAATGATAGTTTGCATTAAATTTGGTGGAAATTTAG
This sequence comes from Avena sativa, assembly GCA_916181665.1. Lineage (NCBI taxonomy): Eukaryota > Viridiplantae > Streptophyta > Magnoliopsida > Poales > Poaceae > Avena > Avena sativa. The sequence continues at coordinate 264,386,592 of OV702279.1, read as the reverse complement.
TGGGAATTTGAGTGGACTTTTGAGTGGAGGGAATTTAAAGGAGATTTGTGAGTGGAGTGTCCACCCACATGAAGAGGGGAGGGCAAGGGGTCAGCCCCATGCGCCGGCCACCCCCTTGGGGTCCCCCCCTCCTCCTATAAAAGGAGCCCCCTCCTCACTTGTCTCTCACACCTCCTCGTGAAGGATCTCTCTCCCCCTCTAGAATTTATCCCCCATGGTCTCGGACTAGCGAGATACATGTTCCCGGTGGCTATTCGGCAAGAAAGAGTTGTGCTTCCGCTGCATCGCTGGAGCGAGGAGGCGGAGGTTGCTCGGTGCCTCGAACGTGTGTGCGAGCACGGATGCGCTGCTGATTTGCGGCGCTAGGACTTCCTCTCGATCTTGAGATCGACAAGAGATCGTCTACATCAACCACGAGTTGAACTCGTTAAGCTTTGTCGGTCTTCAAGGGTATGTTCTCTACGGATATACATCCGCCCGTTGTTTGTATCTAGTAGATAGATCTTGGTATATAGTTCACATCGTAGGAAATTTTTTGTTTTCTATGCTGCGAACCCTACACTCTACATCTCTTCTATTTCAACCTTGATGGACAAAGCCTACCCCATGGCCAAAGATTTCACCATGTGCAAAAGATTTCATCAACTCTAATGATTTCAACATCTTCAAATGATTTCAACTTTAGTTTCACCAAAGACTTCAACTTAGACATCACTAAGGACTACAAGTGAAAAACCAAAAGACACTAGAATTCCTACCAAAGACATTGATATCAAGTTAGAGTATGGATCATATTGACCTATGAGGTATGATTATACTAAGTTATTATTTTCAAGAAAAACTTGTTGTTTCCTTCAACTCATGAGTTAAGCTCATAAGTTGTTAAGTGGATAGTTGCTTGTTGATTGCATGATTGTTTGATTGAACTTGGTTGGTTTTGAGTTGTGTGATAGAACTTATTAAAAACCTATCCATCATTACTCATCCCTATCAAACCAACAGATGCCTCCCCGTCGTGCCAACCCCAACCAAAACAACAACAACATCACTCCTGAGATGCAACAGTTGATGACAGGCCAAACTCAACTGATGCAGATGATGACCACACTCATACAGAATCAGAACAACAACAACAACAACAACAACAACAACAACAACAACAATCAGAATAATCCACCAGCACTTGATATGCTCACCAAGTTTCTGAAACTTAGGCCTGCAAGGTTCTCTGGAACAACTGATCCAATGGAAGCCAATGATTGGTTACGTTCAGTGAACAAAGACTTAGTGACTGTTGGCTGCACCGATGAAGAAAAAGTTAGGTTTGCAGCATTTCTGCTTGAAGGACCAGCAGAAACATGGTGAGACAACTTTCAAATCACCACTCCCCTTGAAGATGTGACTTGGGCTATTTTTGAGGATGGATTCAGAACAACTCACATCTCACCTGGAGTGATGTACTTGAAGAAAAAGGAGTTTCACAATCTGAAATAGCATCACCTCAGTGTGGCTGAGTATATTGAAGAATTCAACAATCTGGCACGCTATGCACCAGATGAAGTTGATACAGATGCTAAGAGAAAAGAAAAATTTCTTGAAGGACTTAATGATGAGTTGAACCTACAGCTAGTTGTTGCCTATGTCCCAACTTATCAATCACTCTGTGACAAAGCCACTATTTTGGAAAACAAGATGAATCAAGTTGAGAACAGAAAGAGGAAGCATAAACTCAAGAATCACTCAGTATCATCAAAAAAGAAGCATTCATTCAAAAAAGAGCAAGGAAGATTCTGAACCACATCAGTATTCCCACAACAACAATGGAAGTGATAATAATGGAAATGATAATGACAATGGAGATTTCCTTGATCAGAACCAACATAACACTTTCAAGAAAGATATTAGCCAGTTGCAATGCCATAACTGTAAAGAACATGGACACTATGCATCAGACTGTCCTGAGAAGGAAAAGAAAAAGGATGCTAGAAGAGCCAATGGAAATGACTCCAATGTGACATGTGAACCACATTGACATGGATGGAAACTTTGAAGAGATAGAAGAAGTGGATGTCAGAAACTAGTTAACTCAGAAGAGTCAAATAAGGATTCCTTGTCTAGATATTAAGTGTTGAACTGTCACATCCCAAGATTTTCCAAATCTTGTAATGTGAAAAATAAATGAATAAAATAAAACTTGTTGATTTTCAGGGTGAGAAGAAACTTTTTGAATTCAATTGGAACTTCAAACCTATTTGAATTAAATAAATCCTAAAGGGATTTAAAAAGATAAACATTCAATAAAAGGATAATAAAATATTTTGGAATTGCTATTTTGGATCTTTAATTAAAAGGATTTGGTTTTCACAAGAAATAGAAGTTTTATAAATAAGGATTGTTTTATAGAGCCAAATTAAATCTTGGCCAAGCTTTTGAAATAAAACATTTTGATTTAAATAGTAAAGGTTTATTTAAAATAAATTAATAAGGATTTAATATCCAAGTTTTAATTAATAAAGGTCTTACTATAACAAAACTAGTTTATTTATTTAAAAATAAGTTTTCCAATTATTTTATATTCCCAAATAAAACCTACTGATTTGGTTTTGAAAATAAATAGATTTCAAAATGGAGTTTTAAAATAAACATCAAATTATATTTTGATTTAATAACAATGGTCTATTTATTTAATTAATAATGAACCTAAAATAAAAATTATTATTTTGGTTTGGAATTCTGGGTTATGTCACAATACAGAACCAAATCCAAAGTTGCAAAGTCTGGTGTTTGTTTGATTTGATTTGGACATTGTTTGGTTGTTTGAAAATTCAAAGCAGATTTGGAAATTAGAAAAAGAAAAAGTTTAGGAAGAAAAAAAATTGAAGCCAGACTCAACCCAACCCAGAAGCCCAACTAGGCCCAGCAAGCCAGCCCAGTTTTCCTTCCCGAAGAAAACGATTCACACTCAGTATCTGACCCGCAGAGAGGCTGACCAGTGGACCTCCCCCTCATTTCTTTTCCCACTGACCAGCGGACCCCACTCCCCCTGTTCATCGTCCACACCCGCACGACTTGTTCTTTCCCCCCACGTCGTCGTTGCTGCCTCTAAATTACTCGCATCAATTCGAGTAAATGACTGAATGAATTCTCCCAGTAACCTCACACATTTAATCGCCCACGCTCCCTCCTCCTTTCCCCTCTGTCTCCTTCCCCAAATGCGCCCCCAGGCTTCCTGAATCGAGCTTGCACACCCTCGGCTCCGACCACCGTCTCCGGTCAATTCCGGCTAACCTCTACCGCCCCTTGCCTCATCGACCACGCACACACACTCCCCAGACCTAGACGCATCTCCCTGTACCTCCCATTCAACCGCGGGCGCCCCAGAACGCCGTCTTCGACAAGCTCTGAGCGCCTCCGTGTTTGTCTTCTTCTCCGGCGAGCTCCCCAGGTAGAATCCGACCGCCCCTCTGCTTCTCGATCATGCGAGCATCTTCGCCTTGGTCTTGCGCACCTAATCATGCCCTCCGTTTGGCTTCTCGTGATCGACAGTGTCGCCTCCGACCGCAACTAGGACCACCCGACGCAGTTCTCTACTCCGGCGAGCAATCGCTGCTATACCAGAGCGCCCCTTGCTACGTTGACCACACGTTGAGCATCTCCGTATCCCTGCGATCACGGTGAGCATCCTCCCCTCTCTTCTAGCTTCCTGTTACACCAGCTCCGGCACTGCCTGGCCGTGCGCCGCCGCTAGTCGCCGTCGGCGCCGCTCACTTTTGGTCCAGCGAATCAGTACAGTAGGATCTAGTTTGAACGAGCGAGATTAGATCACTTAAACTCGAAAAGGTACGCAGCCAGCACCGTGCGATGCCACTTGATCTAACGGCCTGCAGCTCGGGATCCACCCGAACCGGTATCGCCCAGTTAGAAAGCGACGCGTGGCCAGTCTGTTTGAAAACAGAAGTTTGAAATCTGATTTAGTTGTGAAATTCAAACCCTTGTAACTTTGGATCCACACGTCCAAAAATTACAAATTTTATGTCGTTGGATTCAGGAGAGCAAGCCCTAGCCAACCATACCCTTGGTGTAGTAAATAGTAACTGTTAGGTTGGTTGAATATGCAGAAGCATTTGAGTTCTTGTTTAGATTAGAAAAATTGTTTAAAAATGATTTTTGGATTAAAACTTTTTCAAAATGGTTTGTTGTGACCATACTAACCCTAGGAACCAACCCTTGGTGTTGAAAATGATTTTGGTAAAGTTTAGGTTGGATTAATTGACTTAGCCATTTTCTAGCCAAATAAAATTATTGATTTTTATTATGAAAATGTTTTTGTAAAGAAAACTTTGGGAAAATGTTTTGGACCAAACCTAATGACCCAAAACACCAAGTTTTGCAATAGCAACTCATTTGGTGAAAAACATAAAGTTTTGCTTTGATAAAAACATTTTTCACCACATAAAATGATGAATGGATTTTAAAATGGTTTATGGTCTAAAACCCTTTTGCAAATGACTTTGCCACTTTGGAAAATGACCAATTTGTAACTTACAAAGTTTGGAAGCCTAGTGGAGACCATCTTTACAAATAGGACCATCTTTTGCATGCTTGCATGCATGATTAAATTCCATAGTTTTATGTGTGTGTGAAATGTTGTTTGATTGATTATTGGAATGCTAGTTGATTTGGTGTTTGCTTGATTGATTGTAGTGAAATTAGCAAAGTGTGAGACTAGCAAGATCAAGGAGTGAACCACCATTCCCTTCCAAAAAGGCAAGTTACACTATCATATAAAAGTCCTACTATTTTCATTATATTTAGTGGATTTTGAAAACATGCATGAAAATAATTTTATACTTATGCTATGCTAAATCCTAATAGGATTAACTATACATTCCTTAGTGAAAACAATGTAGTTGTTACATGCTTAGCCATGCTATATTTTGAAAAGAGATACATGTTGAGATTTTTGTGAAATTGAGAAAAGGACTTGTGATTTTATATAATAAAACAAGGACTCAATGAACCACCTGGGTGGCCAAGGATACTTTGAGTATTGGAGAAGGTGGCAACAAAAGGAACCATGGCTATGGCAATCTCTTTGTGTTGTGCTCCAAAGGAAAACCACCCAGGAAACTTAGAGATTGAACATGTTTCTCGTACAGTGGCTTCCGTGTACAGCCACATGCTAAATGGGCTCTGGCTTAGTCAATTACATAGTGGAAGTCCCATGCATTGGCATCTTCAGGTTAACTAGATTTGTGTAAGGGAGTAACCCTACATTTGTGCCTGGTAGACAAGCTAGCATTTTGTATTGGGAGGACTCCTATGGAAAGACTTTGTCACATTCTCGATCTGCCGGTACTCCATTTTGGTGAGTACTTATCCAGCGGCCACTGGTGGCGTCAGGACGAGATTGTGTCATGTGGGTAAAGTGTACAACTTCTGCAGAAGATCAAATTCTAAGTACTTAGCCGTGTCCCCGGTTATGGACAATACTGAGCAACTAAGGCCTGAAGCTATGGAAGATCTCGACACTCTAATTTCTAAAAGAAAACTTTTAAAACTTGATGCACTTGGGGTTACCAAGGTGCTCAAGATATTTTGACAAGGACTTGAACACTTGAGTTTTTACCAAGGAGTTCAAGAGATTTTTGAAAGGAGATTTGACAAAGGACCAAAACCATTTTGAAAAGATAGGATAAAATATTGCTTTATGCAAATGAGCCTAAAACTCTACTTAGCCAAATTTGCATGTAATGATAGGATCCACTTATATTATACTTAGTAGTGAAACTTGCCAATACAATTCAAATGTATTGACCCTTGTGGCTGTAACTTGTAATGTTGCAGGTTTGATTGATTTTAGTGAAGATTGATTGATTAGGATTACAAAGTCTACAACCAACATCTGCCTGTGGCACTTTGAAGATGAAGGACCCCATGATTATAGTTATTCCGCTGCAATGTAATGTAATAGCCAAATGAGCTATGTATGATGTAATAAAATTATGTTATTCCTGGTTATAAAGTTATAATATGACCTTTGTATCTTGATATTACATCTTAACTATGGATGCTAGCTATTGATCCAGGGACTAGCATTGTAAAAACAGGGGGCTCTATCTTATTAAAGATTGGGACCTCTACAGATGGTATCAGAGCATTGTGTTGCCTGTAGGATTTGTAAACCCTAGGATTGGACAAAAACCCCTTAGAAAAATAGGAGTTGTATTTTGTTCCAAAAACTTATTTACAAAATCTTGTAAACTCTTTCCTCAACCATTTTGGTTTCAACTCTACTTCTCATCTATTTCAACTTGATGGAAAAACCTACCCCATGGCCAAAGACTACACATGTGCAAAGGACTTCTTCAACTTCTTCAACTCTAATGACTTCAACATCTTCAGCATGTTCACCAAGGACTTCCAACTTGGATATCACTAAGGACTACTAGTGAAAAACCAAGAAGACATTAGATTGCCTACCAAAGACATTAATATCAAGTTAGTGTATGGATCATATTGTCTTATGAGGTATGATCATACTAAATTGTTATTTCAAGAAAACTTGTTGTTCCCTTCAACTCATGAGTTAAGCTCATAAGTTGTTAAGTGATTGGTTGCTTGTTGAATGTTTGATGGTTTGATTGTTTGATTGAACTTGATTGATTTGAGTTGTGTGTTAGGACTTCTTAAAAACCTATCCACCAATACTTATCCCTATCAAACCAACAGATGCCTCCCCGTCGTGCCAACCCCAACCAAAACAACAACATCACCCCTGAGATGCAACAGATGATGGCAGCTCAGACACATTTGATGCAACAGATGACCACATTCATACAGAATTTGAATAACAACAACAACAATCAGAATAATCCTACAGCACTAGACATGCTCACCAAATTTCTGAAACTTAGGCCTGCAAGGTTCTCTGGAACAACTGATCCAATGGAAGCTGATGATTGGTTACGTTCAGTAAACAAAGACTTAGTGACTGTTGGTTGCACTGATGAAGAAAAAGTAAGGTTTGCAGCATTTCTGCTTGAAGGACCAGCAACAACATGTTGGGACAACTTTCAAATCACCACTCCCCTTGAAGATGTGACTTGGACTATTTTTGAAGATGGATTCAGAACCACTCACATCTCACCTGGAGTGATGTATTTGAAGAAAAAGGAGTTTCACAATCTGAAAAAACGACACCTCAGTGTGGCTGAGTATATTGAAGAATTCAACAATCTGGCACGCTATGCACCGGATGAAGTTGATACTGATGCTAAGAGAAAGGATAAATTTCTTGAAGGACTTAATGATGAGTTGAACCTGCAGCTAGCTGTTGCCTATGTCCCAACTTATCAATCACTCTGTGACAAAGCCACAATATTGGAAAACAAGATGAATCAAGTTGAGAACAGAAAGAGGAAACATAAACTCAAGAACTATTCGGGATCATCAAAGAAGAGGCATTCATACAGAAAGAGCAATGAAGATTCTGAACCACATCAGTATCACCACAACAACAATGAAAGTGAGAATAATGGAAATGATACTGACAATGGAGATGACCTTGGTCAGAACCAACAGGACACATACAGGAAAAAGGACATTAGCCAGTTGCAATGCTATAATTGTAAGGAACTTGGACACTATGCATCAGACTTTCCAAAGAAGAAAAAGAAAAAGGATGCCAGAAGAGCCAATGGAAATGACTCCAATGTGACCCAGAAAGAACATGTGAACCACATTGATCTGAATGGGAACTTTGAAGAGATAGAAGAAGTGGATGTCAGGATTTAGAGAGTCAAATAAGGAATCCCTGTCTGATTATTGAGTTGAACTTTTAGCCAAGAGAACCATCAATGTAACCCTATGAGACATTATTTTTTAAGGGTGGTAGTACCCTAGTTATTTTGAGCCTACTTGTAACCCAAGCCTTCCCAAATCTCGGGACGAGATTTATTTTAAGCGTGGTAGCCTGTCACATCCCAAGATTTTCCAAATCTTGTAATGTGAAAAATAAATGAATAAAATAAAACTTGTTGATTTTTAGGGTGAGAAGAAACTTTTTGAATTCAATTGGAACTTCAAACCTATTTGAATTAAATAAATCCTAAAGGGATTTAAAAAGATAAACATTCAACAAAAGGATAATAAAATATTTTGGAATTGCTATTTTGGATCTTTAATTAAAAGGATTTGGTTTTCAAAAGAAATAGAATTTTTATAAATAAGGATTATTTTATAGAGCCAAATTAAATCTTGGCCAAGCTTTTGAAATAAAACATTTTGATTTAAATAGTAAAGGTTTATTTAAAATAAATTAATAAGGATTTAATATCCAAGTTTTAATTAATAAAGGTCTTACTATAACAAAACTAGTTTATTTATTTAAAAATAAGTTTTCCAATTATTTTATATTCCCAAATAAAACCTACTGATTTGGTTTTGAAAATAATTAGATTTCAAAATGGAGTTTTAAAATAAACATCAAATTATATTTTGATTTAATAACAATGGTCTATTTATTTAATTAATAATGAACCTAAAATAAAAATTATTATTTTGGTTTGGAATTCTGGGTTATGTCACAAAACAGAACCAAATCCAAAGTTGCAAAGTCTGGTGTTTGTTTGATTTGATTTGGACATTGTTTGGTTGTTTGAAAATTCAAAGCAGATTTGGAAATTAGAAAAAGAAAAAGTTTAGGAAGAAAAAAAAATAGAAGCCAGACTCAACCCAACCCAGAAGCCCAACTAGGCCCAACAAGCCAGCCCAGTTTTCCTCCCCGAAGAAAACGATTCACACTCAGTATCTGACCCGCAGAGAGGCTGACCAGTGGACCTCCCCCTCATTTCTTTTCCCACTGACCAGCGGACCCCACTCCCCCTGTTCATCGTCCACACCCGCACGACCTGTTCTTTCCCCCCCACGTCGCCGTTGCTGCCTCTAAATTACTCGCATCAATTCGAGTAAATGACTGAATGAATTCTCCCAGTAACCTCACACATTTAATCGCCCACGCTCCCTCCTCCTTTCCCCTCTGTCTCCTTCCCCAAATGCGCCCCCAGGCTGCCTGAATCGAGCTTGCACACCCTCGGCTCCGACCACCGTCTCCGGTAAATTCCGGCTAACCTCTACTGCCCCTTGCCTCATCGACCACGCACACACACTCCCCAGACCTAGACGCATCTCCCTGTACCTCCCATTCAACCGCGGGCGCCCCAGAACGCCGTCTTCGACAAGCTCTGAGCGCCTCCGCGTCTGTCTTCTTCTCCGGCGAGCTCCCCAGGTAGAATCCGACCGCCCCTCTGCTTCTCGATCATGCGAGCATCTTCGCCTTGGTCTTGCGCACCTAATCATGCCCTCCGTTTGGCTTCTCGTGATCGACAGCGTCGCCTCCGACCGCAACTAGGACCACCCGACGCAGTTCTCTACTCCGGCGGGCAATCGCTGCTATACCAGAGCGCCCCTTGCTACGTTGACCACACGTTGAGCATCTCTGTATCCCTACGATCACGGTGAGCATCCTCCCCTCTCTTCTAGCTTCCTGTTACACCAGCTCCGCCACTTCCTAGCCGTGCGCCGCCGCTAGTCGCCGTCGGCGCCACTCACTTTTGGTCCAACGAATCAATACCGTAGGATCTAGTTTGAACGAGCGAGATTAGATCACTTAAACTCGAAAAGGTACGCAGACAGCACCGTGCGATGCCACTTGATCTAACGGCCTGCAGCCCACGATCCACCCGAACCGGTATCGCCCAGTTAGAAAGCGACGCGTGGCCAGTCTGTTTGAAAACAGAAGTTTGAAATCTGATTTAGTTGTGAAATTCAAACCCTTGTAACTTTGGATCCACATGTCCAAAAATTACAAATTTTATGTCGTTGGATTCAGGAGAGCAAGACCTAGCCAACCATACCCTTGGTGTAGTAAATAGTAACTGTTAGGTTGGTTGAATATGCAGAAGCATTTGAGTGCTTGTTTAGATTAGAAAAATTGTTTAAAAATGATTTTTGGATTAAAACTTTTGCAAAATGGTTTGTTGTGACCATACTGACCCTAGGAACCAACCCTTGGTGTTGAAAATGAGTTTGGTAAAGTTTAGGTTGGATTAATTGACTTAGCCATTTTCTAGCCAAATAAAATTATTGATTTTTATTATGAAAATGTTTTTGTAAAGAAAACTTTGGGAAAATGTTTTGGACCAAACCTACTGACCCAAAACACCAAGTTTTGCAATAGCAACTCATTTGGTGAAAAACATAAAGTTTTGCTTTGATAAAAACATTTTTCACCACATAAAATGATGAATGGATTTTAAAATGGTTTATGGTCTAAAACCCTTTTGCAAATGACTTTGCCACTTTGGAAAATGACCAATTTGGAACTTACAAAGTTTGGAAGCCTAGTGGAGACCATCTTTACAAATAGGACCATCTTTTGCATGCTTGCATGCATGATTAAATTCCATAGTTTTATGTGTGTGTGAAATGTTGTTTGATTGATTATTGGAATGCTAGTTGATTTGGTGTTTGCTTGATTGATTGTAGTGAAATTAGCAAAGTGTGAGACTAGCAAGATCAAGGAGTGAACCACCATTCCCTTCCAAAAAGGCAAGTTACACTATCATATAAAAGTCCTACTATTTTCATTATATTTAGTGGATTTTGAAAACATGCATGAAAATAATTTTATACTTATGCTATGCTAAATCCTAATAGGATTAACTATACATTCCTTAGTGAAAACAATGTAGTTGTTACATGCTTAGCCATGCTATATTTTGAAAAGAGATACATGTTGAGATTTTTGTGAAATTGAGAAAAGGACTTGTGATTTTATATAATAAAACAAGGACTCAATGAACCACCTGGGTGGCCAAGGATACTTTGAGTATTGGAGAAGGTGGCAACAAAAGGAACCATGGCTATGGCAATCTCTTTGTGTTGTGCTCCAAAGGAAAACCACCCAGGAAACTTAGAGATTGAACATGTTTCTCGTACAGTGGCTTCCGTGTACAGCCACATGCTAAATGGGCTCTGGCTTAGTCAATTACATAGTGAAAGTCACATGCATTGTCATCTTCAGGTTAACTAGATTTGTGTAAGGGAGTAACCCTACATTTGTGCCTGGTAGACAAGCTAGCATTTTGTATTGGGAGGACTCCTATGGAAAGACTTTGTCACATTCTCGATCTGTCGGTACTCCATTTTGGTGAGTACTTATCCAGCGGCCACTGGTGGCGTCAAGACGAGATTGTGTCATGTGGGTAAAGTGTACAACTTCTGCAGAAGATCAAATTCTAAGTACTTAGCCGTGTCCCCGGTTATGGACAATACTGAGAAACTAAGGCCTGAAGCTATGGAAGATCTTGACACTCTAATTTCTAAAAGAAAACTTTTAAAACTTGATGCACTTGGGGTTACCAAGGTGCTCAAGAGATTTTGACAAGGACTTGAACACTTGAGTTTTTACCAAGGAGTTCAAGAGATTTTTGAAAGGAGATTTGACAAAGGACCAAAAGCATTTTGAAAAGATAGGATAAAATATTGCTTTATGCAAATGAGCCTAAAACTCTACTTAGCCAAATTTGCATGTAATGATAGGATCCACTTATATTATACTTAGTAGTGAAACTTGCCAATACAATTCAAATGTATTGACCCTTGTGGCTGTAACTTGTAATGTTGCAGGTTTGATTGATTTTAGTGAAGATTGATTGATTAGGATTACAAAGTCTACAACCAACATCTGCATGTGGCACTTTGAAGATGAAGGACCCCATGATTATAGTTATTCCACTGCAATGTAATGTAATAGCCAAATGAGCTATGTATGATGTAATAAAATTATGTTATTCCTAGTTATAAAGTTATAATATGACCTTTGTATCTTGATATTACATCTTAACTATGGATGCTAGCTATTGATCCAGGGACTAGCATTGTAAACACAGGGGGCTCTATCTTATTAAAGATTGGGACCTCTACAGATGGTATCAGAGCATTGTGTTGCCTGTAGGATTTGTAAACCCTAGGATTGGACAAAAACCCCTTAGAAAAATAGGAGTTGTATTTTGTTCCAAAAACTTATTTACAAAATCTTGTAAACTCTTTCCTCAACCATTTTGGTTTCAACTCTACTTCTCATCTATTTCAACTTGATGGAAAAACCTACCCCATGGCCAAAGACTACACATGTGCAAAGGACTTCTTCAACTTCTTCAACTCTAATGACTTCAACATCTTCAGCATGTTCACCAAGGACTTCCAACTTGGATATCACTAAGGACTACTAGTGAAAAACCAAGAAGACATTAGATTGCCTACCAAAGACATTAATATCAAGTTAGTGTATGGATCATATTGTCTTATGAGGTATGATCATACTAAATTGTTATTTCAAGAAAACTTGTTGTTCCCTTAAACTCATGTCATTTGGAGTTCGTATGCAAAAGATATGAGGGAAACAAGAAAATAGAAAAAGAAAAAGAAAAAAATTCTAACGGGCCGGCCCACCCGGACCGAGCCAGCCGGTCAGGCCAGGCCTACATGATCGATCGCTTGGTTACTTTAAAAAGCGTACGAAAATTGATTTTCTATACCTATCTCTATTCAAACACTTATAACTTTTTATCTACAACTCCAAATCGACTTCCGTTTGTTTCTACTTGTTCCCTACTCCAAAACCTATCTCCCCACCATCCTAAACCTCCATATAAACTCGTGGAGACATAGCTGTACGAGTTTCCCTTCTCGAAATCCCGAATCTACACATGCCCGAATCTTATTTCGCTTTTTAACTGTCACATCCCAAGATTTTCCAAATCTTGTAATGTGAAAAATAAATGAATAAAATAAAACTTTGTTGATTTCAGGGTGAGAAGAAACCTTTTGAATTCCAATTGGAAACCTTCAAACCTATTTTGATCAAATAAAATCCTAAAGGGATTTAAAAAGATAAATAAACAATAAAGTTAAAAATATTTGAAGTTACCATTTTGAATCTTTTAATAAAAATATTTGGTTTTCAAAAGCAAAGGATAGAAATAAATAAGGTTTATTTTAAAGAGCCAAATTAAAACTTGGCCAAGCCTTTGAAATAAAATATTTCTATTTGATAAAAATAGTAAAGGTTTATTTAAAATAAAATAATAAGGATTTAATATCCAAGTTTATTAAAAATAAAGGTTTTACTATTTTAATTAAACATCAAAACTTGTTAATCTATTTTAAACAAGTTTTCCAAGTATTCTTTATTTACAAATAAACCTACTGATTTGGTTTTGAAAATATTTAGATTTCAAATGGAGATTTTAATTAAATAAATCAAAATCCATTTAATTAAATAACTAAGATCCATTTTATTTAATTATTAATGGGTCCTAAAAAGAATAAAATTATTTTATTTTGGGACTTAGAATATTGTTGTTAGACAGAACCAAAACTCAATGCAAAGTTGGAGGAATTTTTGAATTGATTTGACTGTTTGTTTTGTTGTTTGAAATTCAAAATAGAAAATAGAATTAGAAAAAGAAAAAGCTTAATGAACAAAAAAAATAGAATTGGACACAGCCCAGCCGGCCAGCCCATCAAGCCCAACATCAAACCCACCCCACTCCCTCTCTGCGAATCATTTTTCACTCTTTTCGCACCCGCAGAGTGACAGACAGGTGGACCCCTCTTTCCCTCTCACTCCCTCGCTGACAGCAAGGCCCCACCTCTCCTGTTCATCGTCTTCAACCCGCGCCGATTACTCCCTGCCGTTGCAACCAGTAACGTCGGCGATCAATTCGCGTTAATGGCCGCATTACTCCACCCCGCGACCACGCCCATTTAACCGCCTGCGTCTACCCTCTCTTTTCCCCCAGACCCCGCACCACGAGAGCCTCTAGGCTGCCCCAATTCGAGCCCGCGCCCTCACTGCTCCGACGAACTCGCGAGCAAATTCCGGCGACCCCGCGCCACCCCTTGCCTCCCCAAGCACATGGACACACTCCCCAGACCTAGGCGCACCTCCCTGTGCTTTCCGTTCACTCGCGGGTGCCCCAGAACATCGGCTTCGACAACCTCTGACCGCCTCCGCGTCTGCTTCCTTCTCCGGCGAACTTCCCTGGTAAGCCCAGACCGCCCCGAGCCCTCTCAGTGATGCTCTCACATTCCCCCTACTCGTACGCGTCTAACCACACCTTTGTTTCACCTCGGCACGATCTGTAGCCTCGTTCCTGACGACGCCTGAGCGAGACCGACGCCGTCCTTGACTCCGGCGAGGAATCCCGACGGACCCTGAGCGCCCTTGCCTCCTCGCGACCACGTTGAGCATCGCCACGATCCCCTGAGAACGGTGAGCACTTCCCCCTCTCTCTTTGCTTCCTGCATCGCCAGTACCGCCACCGTCTGAGCGTCGCCGCCGCCAGCCGCCGCACAGCGCCGCCCGTTGTTGACCAAGCAGTAGTGTCCGTAGGATCTAGATCGGACGAACGCGATAGAAACTAGACGAAGGGGTAAGTAGCATCTCAGCGCCGTGTTATCTGTTTAGATCCAACGCCCCGCAGAGGTCGATCCGTGCGAACCGGTACCGCCCAATCGTATTGCGCCGCGTGGCACCAGTTCTGTTTAAAACAAATTTTGAATCTGATTAGAATGTGATTTTGTAAACCTTGTAACTTTTGATCCACACGTCCAAAAATTACAAACTTTATATCATTGGAATCGGTGGAACAAGCCCTAGCCAACCATGCAATTTGTTTAGTAAAAATCTTCTGGAAAAATGTTTGTTTTTGCAGAAACATTTGTATGCTTGTTTAGGTTATAAAAATTATTCAAAAATGTTTTTGAAGTTGAAATCTTTGAAAATTGGTTTGTTGTGAACCTACAGACCCTAGGAACCAACCCATGGTTTTAAAAATGGATTTTGTGAAGATTAGGAATAAAAAATTGAATTAGCCTATTTCTAGTCAAATGAAAATATTGATTTTGTTATGAAAATGATTTTGGAGTAAAAACTTTGGGAAAATGATTTGGATCAAACCTACTGACCCTAAACACCAAGTTTTGTGAATTAACAACTTATTTGGTGAACAACACAAAATTGTTGCCTTGCTAAAAACATTTTTCACCAGATAAAATATTGATTGGATTTGAAAATGGTTTATAGATAAAACCCTTTTGCAAATGACTTTGCCACTTTAGAAAATGACCACTTTGAACCTTACAAAGTTTAGAGCCTAGTAGAAACCACCTTTGCAAATAAAAATATCTTTTGCATGCTTGCATGCATGACTTGGTTTCTATTATTTTATGTGTGTTTGATTGTTTGAATATTGGTTGGAATGCTAGTTGATTTTGTGTTTGCTTGATTGATTTGTAGAGAAGTTAGAAAAGTGTGAAACTAGCAAGATCAAGAAGTGAACCAACATTCCCTACCAAAAAGGCAAGTGACACTATCATCTAAAGTCCTACTATTTTCATTATACTTAGTGGATTTTGAAACATGCATGAAAAGAATTTCTATAACTTATGCTATGCTAAATCCTAATAGGATACCTTATATATTCCTTAGTGAAAACATTGTAGTTGTAAAATGCTTAGCCATGCAACATATTTTGAGAAGAGATACATGTTGAGATTTTATGAAGTTGAGAAAGACTTAAGTTTTATATAATAAAACAAGTACTCAATGAACCATCTGGGTGGACAAGGATACTCAAGTTTTGGACAAGGTGGCAACAAAAGGAACCATGTCGATGGCAATCTCTCTGTGTTGTGCACCAAAAGAAAACCACCCAGGGACTGAGAGATTGAACATGTTTCTCCAAAAGTGGCTTTCGTGTACAGCCACATGCTAATATGGCTCTGGATTAGTCAACTACATTGGGAAGACCCATGCATTGTCTTCAGGTTTACTGAAAATGAGGGAACTCGGAACCCTACATGGGTGCCTGAAGACAAGCTAGCAATGGTGTATGGGAGGACCCTTTGGAAAGACTTCGTCACATTCTCAATCTGCCAGTACTCCATCTTGGTGAGTCCTTATCCAGCGGCCACTGGTGGCAACAAGATGAGATTGTGTCATGTGGGTAAAGTGTACAACTTCTGCAGAAGATAAAAATCTAAGTACTTAGCCGTGTCCCCGGTTATGGACAATACTGAGCAACTAAAGCTTGAAGCTATGGGAAATCTCGACATTCCAATTTCTAAAAGAAAAACTTTAAAGTGACAACAAAAGACTTGAAGCACTTGGGGGTACCAAGGAGTTCAAGAGATTTTGATAAAAACTTGAAGCACTTGGGGATTTACCAAGGAGCTCAAGAGGTTTTGACAAAGACTTGAAACACTTGGGGATTTACCAAGGAGTTCAGAAAGATTTGACAAAAGGAACAAACCATTTTGAAAAGATAGGATAAATTATTGCTTTCTGCAAATGAGCCTAAAACCCTACTTAACCAAATATGCATGTAATGATAGGATCCACTTATATTCTACATAGTAGAGAAACTTGCCAATACAATTCAAATGTATTGACCCTTGTGGATGTAACTTGTTATGTTGCAGGTTTTGTTTGATATTAGTGAAGTTGATTGATTAGGATTACAAGTCTACAACCAACATGTTTGCCTGTGGCACTTTGAAGATGAAGGACCCCATACTTATAGATATTCTGCTGAAATCTAATGTAATAGCTAAAAGAGTTATGTAAGATGTAATAAAATTTATGTTATTCCTGGTTATAAAGTTATATTATGACCTTTGTTTCTTGATATTACATCTTAACTGTGGATGCTAGCTATTGATCCAGGGACTAGCATTGTAAACACAGGGATCTCTACCTTATTAAAGGTTGGGACCTCTACAGATGGTATCAGAGCATTGTGTTGCCTGTAGGATTTGTAAACCTAGGATTGGACAAAAACCCTTAGAAAAATAGGAGTTGTATTTGTTCCAAAACTTATTTACAAACAATCTTGTAAACTCTTTCCTCAACCATTTTGGTTTTGACTCTACATCTCTTCTATTTCAAACTTGATGGATAAAGCCTACCCCATGGCCAAAGACTTCACCATGTGCAAAGGACTTCTTCAACTCTAATGACTTCAACTTCTTCAACTCTAATGGCTTCAACTTCTTCAACTCTAATGACTTCAACATCTTCAGCATATCCACCAAGGACTTCAATCCTGGATATCACTAAAGACAAGTGAGACAAGAAATCTTGCTCAAGAATTGGAGACTAAGGAAACACAAGTTAGAAGGAGCTGACATCATTTGAAGTTTTGTGACCAAGAATTTTTCCTAAGGAAACCATGACCTCATGCAAGAAGAATCAACCAAGAAGGATGGAAAGATCACAAATGAACCATATAGATGGACCACCATATTAAGTATAGATCAAACACACCAACTTATGTGGTGTAACAAAAGTATTTTGTTGCCTAAAAATGTGCTTGAACTTGTTGTTTGAGTGAAAAGTTGTTTGTGAATGCTTGCACATTGCTTGTGTGAATTGTGATGTGTGTGATTAGAATTATTTCCTTAGAAATATTTTGCCTATTCTAATCTCCATTCAACCCCAAACAGATGACTACTCCAAGAAACTCCAACATCAAGGTTGATGACACCAACACCAACCAAGAGGACAACATGAGAGAACTCATATCAACCCAAAACCAGTTGAACCAAATGACAGCTCAGTTCATAGCCAACACCAGTGGGGAAGATCCAACCCTACAAGGATTTTTGGAAAACCAAGCCCAAATGTTGCATAAGGTGACAGACCAAATGCTCAACATGGAAAGCAACTTTTCCAAAGGAGACAAGGATGTTATTCTAAAAGGAACCAAAGCTTGCAATATTTGTGGAGACAAGGATAACACTTCCAAGGAGCATGGAGATCAATGCCCCAACTGTGAAGAGAAACATCCTGTTGGCCAATGTCCCACATCTCAAGCTACTTTCTACCTATGTGAAGGAAACAATCATGTCCCTATCCAATGCCCCATCTATTCCATAGTTGAACAAAGGAAACAAGATGGAGTGCAACAAATGATTGCAAATTATCAAGAAGGATCCAAGTCTACCAAGAAGAATGAGGACAAAGGAAAAGCTCCACTTATACCTCCATGCAATACAACCCAATTCAAAGGACCAAAGAAGAGGCATATGAATTTTCCAAAGAGCAATAGAAGGTCCAAGAAACATGTAGACATTCCTACCTACCAGATAACATATGAACAACATGAAATAGATGCACTCCTAGCTTTGGAGAAGCCCAAAAAGAAAAAGAAGGACAAAAGCCATGTGCAATGTCATCATTGTGAAGAAATGGGACACTATTCCAGTGAATGTCCAGAGAAACAGAAATACAAAGAGATTGGCCAAGTATGGTGCAACAACTGCAAAGACCTAGGCCATTATGCAACAACTTGTCTACAAGGGACACGTGAAGAACTCAAACTTATCATATGTTTCAATTGCAAAAACCCAGGATATTATGCAAGCAATTGTCCAGAAAAGATGAAGAACAAGATAAACAAGCCTATGAAGGATCTCAGCCTTGTCACATGTGCCAAGTGTGGAAACAAAGGACACTATGCAGATGTTTGCTCAGAGAAGTTTCCCCAAGATCCCAAGCAAGCCAATATGTAATTTAGTTGAGAAATTTTTAAGGGTGGTAGTACCCTATATGCTTTTGAACCTACATGTAACCCTAGCCTTCCCAAATCTCGGGACGAGATTTATTTTAAGGGTCGTAGCCTGTCACATCCCAAGATTTTCCAAATCTTGTAATGTGAAAAATAAATGAATAAAATAAAACTTTGTTGATTTCAGGGTGAGAAGAAACTTTTTGAATTCCAATTGGAAACCTTCAAACCTATTTTGATCAAATAAAATCCTAAAGGGATTTAAAAATATAAATAAACAATAAATTAAAAATATTTGAAGTTACCATTTTGAATCTTTTAATAAAAAGATTTGGTTTTCAAAAGCAAAGGATAGAAATAAATAAGGTTTATTTTAAAGAGCCAAATTAAAACTTGGCAAGCCTTTGAAATAAAATATTTCTATTTGATAAAAATAGTAAAGGTTTATTTAAAATAAAATAATAAGGATTTAATATCCAAGTTTATTAAAAATAAAGGTTTTACTATTTTAATTAAATATCAAAACTTGTTAATCTATTTTAAACAAGTTTTCCAAGTATTCTTTATTTACAAATAAACCTACTGATTTGGTTTTGAAAATATTTAGATTTCAAATGGAGATTTTAATTAAATAAATCAAAATCCATTTAATTAAATAACTAAGATCCATTTTATTTAATTATTAATGGGTCCTAAAAAGAATAAAATTATTTTATTTTGGGCCTTAGAATATTGTTGTTAGACAGAACCAAAACTCAATGCAAAGTTGGAGGAATTTTTGAATTGATTTGACTGTTTGTTTTGTTGTTTGAAATTCAAAATAGAAAATAGAATTAGAAAAAGAAAAAGCTTAATGAACAAAAAAAATAGAATTGGACACAGCCCAGCCGGCCAGCCCATCAAGCCCAACATCAAACCCACCCCACTCCCTCTCTGCGAATCATTTTTCACTCTTTTCGCACCCGCAGAGTGACAGACAGGTGGACCCCTCTTTCCCTCTCACTCCCTCGCTGACAGCAAGGCCCCACCTCTCCTGTTCATCGTCTTCAACCCGCGCCGATTACTCCCTGCCGTTGCAACCAGTAACGTCGGCGATCAATTCGCGTTAATGGCCGCATTACTCCACCCCGCGACCACGCCCATTTAACCGCCTGCGTCTACCCTCTCTTTTCCCCCAGACCCCGCACCACGAGAGCCTCTAGGCTGCCCCAATTCGAGCCCGCGCCCTCACTGCTCCGACGAACTCGCGAGCAAATTCCGGCGACCCCGCGCCACCCCTTGCCTCCCCAAGCACACGGACACACTCCCCAGACCTAGGCGCACCTCCCTGTGCTTTCCGTTCACTCGCGGGTGCCCCAGAACATCGGCTTCGACAACCTCTGACCGCCTCCGCGTCTGCTTCCTTCTCCGGCGAACTTCCCTGGTAAGCCCAGACCGCCCCGAGCCCTCTCAGTGATGCTCTCACATTCCCCCTACTCGTACGCGTCTAACCACACCTTTGTTTCACCTCGGCACGATCTGTAGCCTCGTTCCTGACGACGCCTGAGCGAGACCGACGCCGTCCTTGACTCCGGCGAGGAATCCCGACGGACCCTGAGCGCCCTTGCCTCCTCGCGACCACGTTGAGCATCGCCACGATCCCCTGAGAACGGTGAGCACTTCCCCCTCTCTCTTTGCTTCCTGCATCGCCAGTACCGCCACCGTCTGAGCGTCGCCGCCGCCAGCCGCCGCACAGCGCCGCCCGTTGTTGACTAAGCAGTAGTGTCCATAGGACCTAGATCGGACGAACGCGGTAGAAACTAGACGAAGGGGTAAGTAGCATCTCAGCACCATGCAATCTGTTTAGATCCAACGCCCCGCAGAGGTCGATCCGTGTGAACCGGTACCGCCCAATAGTATTGCGCCGCGTGGCACCAGTTCTGTTTAAAACAAATTTTGAATCTGATTAGAATGTGATTTTGTAAACCTTGTAACTTTTGATCCACACGTCCAAAAATTACGAACTTTATATCATTGGAATCAGTGGAACAAGACCTATCCAACCATGCAATTTGTTTAGTAAAAATCTTCTGGAAAAATGTTTGTTTTTGTAGAAACATTTGTATGCTTGTTTTGGTTATAAAAATTATTCAAAAATGTTTTTGAAGTTGAAATCTTTGCAAATTGGTTTGTTGTGAACCTACTGACCCTAGGAACCAACCCATGGTTTTAAAAATGGATTTTGTGAAGATTAGGAATAAAAACTTGAATTAGCCTATTTCTAGTCAAATGAAAATATTGATTTTGTTATGAAAATGATTTTGGAGTAAAAACTGTGGGAAAATGATTTGGATCAAACCTACTGACCCTAAACACCAAGTTTTGTGAATTAACAACTTATTTGGTGAACAACACAAAATTGTTGCCTTTCTAAAAACATTTTTCACCACATAAAATATTGATTGGATTTGAAAATGGTTTATAGATAAAACCCTTTTGCAAATGACTTTGCCACTTTAGAAAATGACCACTTTGAACCTTACAAAGTTTAGAGCCTACTAGAAACCACCTTTGCAAATAAAACTATCTTTTCCATGCTTGCATGCATGACTTGGTTTCTATTATTTTATGTGTGTTTGATTGTTTGAATATTGGTTGGAATGCTAGTTGATTTTGTGTTTGCTTGATTGATTTGTAGAGAAGTTAGAAAAGTGTGAAACTAGCAAGATCAAGAAGTGAACCAACATTCCCTACCAAAAAGGCAAGTGACACTATCATCTAAAGTCCTACTATTTTCATTATACTTAGTGGATTTTGAAACATGCATGAAAAAAATTTCTATAACTTATGCTATGCTAAATCCTAATAGGATACCTTATATATTCCTTAGGAAAACATTGTAGTTGTAAAATGCTTAGCCATGCAACATATTTTGAGAAGAGATACATGTTGAGATTTTATGAAGTTGAGAAAGACTTAAGTTTTATATAATAAAACAAGTACTCAATGAACCACCTGGGTGGACAAGGATACTCAAGTTTTGGACAAGGTGGCAACAAAAGGAACCATGTCGATGGCAATCTCTTTGTGTTGTACACCAAAAGAAAACCACCCAGGGACTTTGTAACACCCTCAGAATCGGACCTATGCAAGTTTGAGCAAAATTCGCCAAACCCGCATAGAAACGATTCAAAGGTGCCCACCAGGCACTTTCGTGCGGGTGGAAAACGAAGTAATAACATTACACAACAGTCCTCGATGGGACCCACAGAACAGATATATATAACAGCGACTCAACGAGTCAAGAATACAGATATAATATACAAAGATCCAAATCACCTTGAAATCGATATAGCGTCCAGCTACGGACAAGATGCAAATGGGGCTAAGAGCCCTGAAGAATAACCAATGGCGTCCATAACCCTGCCCAGGCCAAGCCGGAAGGGTAACCCTGCTAACGGCGTCGATCTCAAAACCTGCTTAAACAAAGGGGGGTGCCGACAAAGGGCAAAGGAAAAAGAAGGAGCGTCAGTACTGAGGCCAGTACACGGCGAGGCTAGAATTCGGCGGTCCTCGCCTACATAGGTATGGTGGACTGAGCGGCAGCGACAGCATGCACTAAACAACCTATAGAGACTCGATACAACTGGCGGCAATCAGAGAGGGGTAAGAAAGACCTATTCGGATCCAACCTGAAGCTATCACCAAACAAACCCATCCTGATGTCCCCCCCTCGAGACCAAACGAGGAAGTCAACCGAGGAACTCACACCGTTGGCAGTTTTACTTATTCAGTTATCGTTGCAGCAATTACTAGTCAGGTTTTAGATAATCATCCTGATAAAGTAAGCCGTGGGTCCTTTAGTTAATCATTCCGTTATAGTGGCATCACTTACTAGTCAGATACAATTATCATGAGATAACCCAAAACCCAGCAGTTGTTGGAACTTTTATTCAGCCATTCCGTTGTAGTTGCGATACTTACTAGTCAGGTACAATGGTCGCAAGCGACACTCCAACAAGCAATTGTGGGCAGTATTAATTAGCCATTCCATTATAGTGAAGCTGATTACTAGTCATTATAAGTCAAATTTATAGCAGTAAACTTTAGTTATGCTTGTCTATGATCGAGATACTGTGCTCCAAGTCGTCCATAACCGCGGACACGGCTTTCAGAAAGATTTACCCGGCCGGGGTGCACCAATAGCAACACACGCTCGATCAACCTCGGAAAAACCAAATCAAAACCCAACGAGGCTTTCACGACTGAACAATCACAAGATTCAGAAATATTTCAGGGGGCCACCCCTTAAGTAGATCCCGTAACGAAGCCAGCTGACTCCGAGACGGGCTCAAGGTTTGGGTAATACGGCTGTGAACGACTGGGAACCCGAAAGTGTGGCTGGGCTTGTCGACACCGCGGAATCGTGTCCCGATCCTAAACAGTACAGTGTGCTCCTCGCACAATTTAAATACAGAAAGTAGCATGGCATAAGTACAGGATAGTAAAAACACCTCAAACTAGTTTGTGGCCCCAAGAAATAAGACGGAATCAAGCTCTGGCTCAGGGGGGTCCCATATACCTCCCGGATGTGGATAGCGCGATAAATCAAGGAACAGGTATCAAGTACTCGGGGTCTTACGGGACACAAGTGGGCGTTCGGAAACCAAATATTATCTATCACCCACCGATGCCTCTGCTTATTTCAATTTTAGTTGTTAAACAGGAATTAAAGTGACGATAAGTAAAACTAGAATCATCTCCAACATCAACATGCGGCAATACATCAGCAACTGTGGCATATGACGACACACATCAGCACTTGAGCAAGCAACTACGACGCGCAAGTCCAACTATCTACCAAACAACAGGTAATAGGGTGTGGCCAAGGCAATATAAGGCTGCAAGGGATATCACAGGTACGGAAACTAAAGCATCGCAACACAGATAGCAATAGATCAACAGGAGGGAATAAATACTATAAAAGTAAGATAGGTAGAAAGGGGGAGATGCTCGCCTGAAAACATTGTCGAAGGTTCAACCGAAGATCGGGGCGAAGCTCACATCAACTCAACGGCCTTATCCGCGAAGAAGCAAAACACTAGAAGGAACACCGGATGCAATATTTAATACACGGCAGAAGATCGGCATGATGCATGTATGATGGATGACATGGCAAAGGTGCGATGCAATTAGGTCAGATTAAGCGGAACCGGGGTCCCGACATTAATTAGGTGGTTCAAGTTATTTAGCTACCCCGCATATTAAATGTTGTATTAACATGGCCAAAGATGATACGGGTTCGCTACTCAAGTTTAAATGAGGCCAATATAAGGCTAGATTTGCCCGCATATGGGCCCCATATTTAATTATTAGGTGAATCGGCATAAGGCCCCCAAACCACAGATATGCATGCGAGTATGACAATTCAATATGCAATCAAGTTGTTATTATGCATTTATAAAATAGGGTATCGAGGAAAAAGGGTCACACATTTAGGTTTCGGCGATCTTGTTAGGGTTCCGGGGTTCGGGGTTCGACAGGGTCCGGGGTCCGGTCTCGGGGTCCAGGGTTCGACGGGTTCGATGAGGTTCGACGGAAGCGTTCTCGGACTCCGGGGTCGTTCTCGGATATCGGGGGGGTAGATCTTGTTGCTTGGTATTCGTGAAGCAGACCTTGTAGTCCGGTGCCGGGGCGCATCGGGTCCATCATGGTCAGTGTTGATCTTGCCGTTGCGAGGGTCTGGTCGGGCTCGCGCCATCGAGTCGGTCTTGACGTCCGGGGGTTCGTCGGGGTTTAGCGTTCCGTGTCGAAGTCCTTGGCGTTTCCCGTTCACGCGGCAGATGACGATCTCGAGGTCTCGGAGCAGTTCTGGTTCGGTGTCGGACGATCTTGGCGCGGCACCGTGTTCGGGGTCTCGGCGTCCGGGGTCTCGATCTTATGCCGATGATCTTGGCATCCGAGTCCGGGGTTCTTGACGTACCATGACGAAGTACTTGTCCGTCCGAATTTTGTGGGAGGCGTGGTACTTGCACAACTTGGTGTTCCTCACTCGCACACACAGGCACGATTGGAGACAGACGAGGCGGGACCGGCGGTGCCAGGCAGGGCTCGGGGTGGAGGGTCGCTGGGAGGTGGGGCAGAGCTTGGTGGCGGGCCAGGGCGGTCCGGCGGCGCGGCGACCGGAGGCGAGCACGGGGACAGGGGTGCGGAGGCAGGGGTCCGAGGACGCGGCGGCGGGGGTGGAGGCAGATAGCGGCGCGGCGGCGAGCGGTGGTGAGGGGGCGCCGGCGGCTGCGGGCCAGCGCGGAGAGAGAGGGGTCGCGGCGGAGGTTGGCCGGAGCGGGGACGGTGGCGGGCGCGCGGAGGCGAGGGTCGCCGGAGTGCGCGCTGGGCTCGGGGGCGGGATGGCGAGGCGGGAGGACGAGGGTGCGGACGCGGGCGGCGCGGAGAGGGTCGTCGAGGCGCGGCCGTGCGCGCCGGCGCGGGGAAGGGGGCGTAGCGGCGCCGGGGAGAGGGAGCCGGCGAGGGCAGGGCGGCGCTCGGGCCAGGGACGGGGGCGTGCGCGGGGGCGGCGATCGGAGGGCGGCAGAGCTAGGCGGTGCGGGGCGGCGGCCGCGGAGGGAGGAGCACGCGTGGCGGCGGCGGAGCGAGGGGCCACTGGTGGCGAGGGCGAGCGCAGCGGCGCAGGGGCTGAGGGGAGCCTGGCGCGCGGCTTGGGAGAGAAGCAGGGGGAGCGGGGCGACAGGGCCAGGGGTGGGGCCGGGGTTGGTGGGTTGGATCCTGTGTGCGTGTGTGGTGTTGTGTGTGTGGGGTGTGGGGAGTGTGTGGCCAGGTGGGGAGGGAGGAGACAGAGGGGCCATGTGGCAGGCTAGGAGTGGCTAGGAAAGAGGGGAGAGATGAGGTGGCGTATGGGGATTGGTGGGGGTGATGTGGAGGCTGGGGCTGGGTAGTTTAGCGGGTAGCTTTAGGATTTAGGAGCGATGTGGTTGGACCGTTTATTATTTCCTGGGGTGGTCGATCGGGTCAGTCGGCCCGTTCGACTGCCCCTATTAAAATAATTTAAATTTTTATTTATTCTAATTGGGCCGTTTGCAACCCGATAGCAACAAAAAAATTAACTCCGGAGACCCGGGTTTTTGCGTTTGAATAAAGACGGGGCGTTTGGAAATTCAAAACAGGTTTTACGAAATTAGTTTTTGACAAACAATACATGATGATGACGATGCAATGCACAAAATCAACGCGATTTTCTAGTAGTGGTTTTGCGGGATGCCACAGACTTAGAGATTGAACATGTTTCTCCAACAATGGCTTTCGTGTACAGCCACATGCTAATATGGCTCTGGCTTAGTCAACTACATTGGGAAGACCCATGCATTGTATTCAGGTTTACTGAAAATGAGGGAACTCGGAACCCTACATGGGTGCCTGAAGACAAGCTAGCAATGGTGTATGGGAGGACCCTTTGGAAAGACTTCGTCACATTCTCAATCTGCCAGTACTCCATCTTGGTGAGTACTTATCCAGCGGCCACGGGTGGCAACAACATGAGATTGTGTCATGTGGGTAAAGTGTATAACTTCTGCAGAAGATAAAAATCTAAGTACTTAGCCGTGTCCCCAGTTATGGACAATACTGAGCAACTAAAGCTTGAAGCTATGGGAAATCTTGACATTCCAATTTCTAAAAGAAAAACTTTAAAGTGACAACAAAAGAATTGAAGCACTTGGGGGTACCAAGGAGTTCAAGAGATTTTGATAAAAACTTGAAGCACTTGGGGATTTACCAAGGAGCTCAAGAGGTTTTGACAAAGACTTGAAACACTTGGGGATTTACCAAGGAGTTCAGAAAGATTTGACAAAAGGAACAAACCATTTTTAAAAGATAGGATAAATTATTGCTTTCTGCAAATGAGCCTAAAACCCTACTTAGCCAAATATCCATGTAATGATAGGATCCACTTATATTCTACATAGTAGTGAAACTTGCCAATACAATTCAAATGTATTGACACTTGTGGTTGTAACTTGTTATGTTGCAGGTTTTGTTTGATATTAGTGAAGTTGATTGATTAATATTACAAGTCTACAACCAACATGTTTGCATGTGGCACTTTGAAGATGAAGGACCCCATACTTATAGATATTCTGCTGAAATGTAATGTAATAGCTAAAAGAGCTATGTAAGATGTAATAAAATTTATGTTATTCCTGGTTATAAAGTTATATTATGACCTTTGTTTCTTGATATTACATCTTAACTGTGGATGCTAGCTATTGATCCAGGGACTAGCATTGTAAACACAGGGATCTCTACCTTATTAAAGGTTGGGACCTCTACATTAACCCATCTAGACTTCGTCGTTTGCCTTCGGTAAAAAAAAGAAAGTTGTAGGAATCGTCGAAATCTTTCAATCCCGACAAACCTCACCTCTTTTCATCCACCACGTCCGGAGAATTTTGTATCGCAATATTTTAGATCTTACGGTGTAAATCCAAGATGTACTCGCGCTCGTTTCTACAAATCCAAATTCCTTTGGTGAGAAGGTAGGAATAATGATTCCCCACAACTTTTGTGTTTTAAGTTTTTCAATTTGACCTACAGATTTGTCTCTCTAACACAGATATGTTTCTTGTCTATTCTGAGCCAAAATCGGGTCAATCTCTTCTTCTAGCCACCGGATCCTATCCAGACGGTCAAGATCCAATCAGACCGGTGCGTGCCATGTCGTCATCCCGGTCAGCTTCCTCATTAATGCCACATCAACGTCAGGTCAACATCTAGTCCCAGTCAGCATGCAAAATCAACCTGTCCAGTCAGCGGAATATTCCCTGGAATATTCCGTTCGAATTTAAAATTTCACATTATAGATCTAACTTGTAAAATTCATTAGAAATTCATACCACGTCCAAATATTGCATATAATATATCAAATTAAAGATAATTTTACGTAGAATCATCTTATCAGAATAGATCCAACTTTTACTGTACGTAGTTACTGCAGTAATTTAATTAGTTTTAATGGTCTTTTAGGTTAATAAATTCATAGAAAATTATCTGTAACTCCGAAAAATATGAACAATATATAAAATTGAAGCTACTATAATGTACAATAATAATATCTGGTTGGATCTACCCTTTGCGGATTATTTAACCTGTAGCAATTTAATTAGTTTTAATGGCTTTATAAATCATTAAATTCATAGTAAATTAATTGCTTGTCACAAAAATATAAATGATATACTGATGGAAAGCTGCTTCCATGTAGATAATCAATATGCAATTAGTTAAGCCTTTGACTGTAAGGTTTTGCCGTAAAGATTAAATGGTTTAATGGCTTATTTAGAATAATAAATTCATAAGAAAATAAATACTATTCAGAAAGTTACAAATAATATGTCCCTAAAATCACAATTCCGTGAAGATTACAGATATAATTTTAGTTTGATTTTTAGACAGCAGAAACTATATGAATCATTTAAAACCCATTAAACACTATTTAAATCATACAAAAAGATCTATAACTCCGATTAAAGTGAATCCAATGCCTACTGGTTCGTATTAATGTCCTCTATCCAGTAAACCGAAGAAACAAATTAAATTCGACAGTTAGAACAGGTGTTACAATAGAAATATTAAAAAACCTATATTGGCAAGTAATTATTAATAACAAGTACTCCATTGCATTAATTGGCCTCTTGCATGCATCATATACTTCAATATTGTTTAGAGAACTAAAGTAACAACCATTGTGACTCATTAAATCGTCATGCATGCATCTGTTCATCATTGTTTTCTTGTAATGTTGCACTGTTGTATGTTTGCAATGTTTTGAATGGTGTTTGTTGTGTTTGCTTAAAACATTAGATTGCGAGGAGTGCAACTACTGTAATTTCAACTACTATGATTGCAATTATTGTGGTTATTACGAAAGAGGCCAATATAATTTTAAGGATTATCTAATCGACTACATCTACAACAAAGGCAAGTGGTGCTATCTTGGTCATAAATGTCCTATTGTTTTCCTATGCATTATAGATGTTTTTGTAGAATTGCATATGTAGGAATTGATGTGTATATGCTATGCTATGTCCCATATTATTCCCTAGCATTCCTTGTTTATGAGCCACCGTTGGTAGATGTGCTTAGCCATGCTATGATGAACGAGGGCTGGGTTACTTCACTGAAGTTGTTTCTAAATGTGTTGGTTTGCAAAACTAAAACAACTTAATCAATGAATCTCCTAGGTGTGATGGGATTGATAATTTTTGGTGGTATCATTGCGGAAAGGCACCTAAGACACTGAGAAATGATTGGTTTCTTTGTTTGGAAGCTTTTGTGTGCAACCATGTGCCAATAATGAAATGGGCGGTTGGCTGAACTCAGTAGGTTGTGGTAACTCGAACCCGTGTATCCAGAGATGTAGATAGTGTAGGTTGGACCGGTGCGCGTCGGGATTGGGGAGCTACTTCCCGAATGGTTCCTTCTTGGACTTCTCCCTATCATCACCCAATATGAGAGTGGTGGTACGAGCTGGGCTGGCCAAGTCACATGAGTAAAGTGTACTAAAGCCTGCAGGGTGTATAAACTAAGTGCTTAGCCGTGTCCCCGGTTATGGACAATTTGAGCGACCTGATACTGATGCTATGATATTTCTCACTCATCCTTATTTTCTTGATTACTTAAAACTTGTTGGGTGAACATAATTGGGTAGGAACACCTGGGAGTGAACCAGAGTGTCCTATTTATCGTATTGGAAAACTACTTTGTTACAAATGTTAGGATAAAGTTGTTGCTTTATGCAAATGAGCCTGAACTCCACTTGGCCAAATAAGCATGTAGTTGATAGATTTGTTGTTAACCACTTTAGCCTACTTGCCATACATTCAATGTATTGACCATTCGTGGCTGCAACGTTTCATGTTGCAGGTTATATCGTATCTGAGTGATCGTTCATAGGTCGTGAGACTCCACTCAACAATTGTTCGCCTGTGGCACATTTGAAGGATGGAGATCTACCTTGTATTTGTTTTCCGCTGTGTACTTGAATAGATAATGTAAATTCTGGATCATATTCGTTGTATTTATGATGCACAGTTATGTTTGGTATCATTTTGTAATGTGTGTGCCAGTGAACCGATCCAGGGATTGGCACTATACACATGAACTCAGCCTTATCAGGCGAGGGTGTTACAGGATGGTATCAGAGCTGTGTGTTGACTGTAGTATCGTGACCTTAGAAATGGATTAGCAATAGAAGGCCTCTATTAGGAGAACTATCATATTTTATACTTATTAGAGTTCTTATATTCCTTGTCTATCATTTTCCAACACCTCACCTTGTTCAAACTTGTAGATGTCCATTCATTTGATTAGTAGAAGAAGTGATCTACCATAAAAACTACAAGAATTGGAAAATGTTATTAGTAGTTTTCTATAAAGCAACTCACTATATGAGAGTTGGCCTACAAGTAAAGAACAAATAGTATGACATAAATAAACATCTCATCAAGTTTGGTTAGGTCTAGACCACCATATTCTATCTCTTTAGGAGATCATCGCTATCGTGTTAGCATATTGTTCTTATCAACTTATGTGGTATGACAATATAGGTTGTTTGCTTGGTTGTATTGAGCTATTTTGTGTGATTCTTTGTTTAGGATCAGTTAGTTTTGAACTCTAATGTTTCTGAAATGGTGATGATGTTTTTAAATTAGTTTAATGGTGTGAATTGATTGAAATTCGTGATTTTACTACTACAGTTTTCTGCATGACCTGTTGTACCGCGCGATTTTTCATATTTTACTGGTAACTTAGAAAAATCTAAAAAAATAGTATCTGGAGCGTAATTACCTGTAGTACATGCACAAAAATTGGATAAAATTCCTCACGAGTTTAAGGTGCCCAGAAAAATTCGTTAAACCTGCTGTACCGTTTTGACAGATTTAGTTTATTGCTTATATGTTACTCTATTTTACTCTAGTATTGTTCCCAATGCTTTCAAACTATTTTGTGGTTATATACTACTAAGTTTATACCCCTGTAATGTTATTATACAAGTGTTTGATTGTGTGTTGATCGCCTATGATTGTTTCCTTGTTTGTGACATTGATTGCTTCATATAGTTATGGGTAGGATTATTTCCTTAGTCGTTTCTTTCCTATAGAATCTATTCTTCCCTATCTTGAACCCTTGGAGATATAATGATGTGTTAAGCTGAAGGTTTGACAACACAATGCATTTAGGAAGGAGAATGCTTTATCTAATGGAAAAAAAGATGTGGGAGTATCAAGTGTTGAAATGATGTTATGTAGTAGATTACGCAACCTGAAAGTTGAAGTATCGATAGTTTAGTTTTAGTAGTAGCTTTGTTGATTGAATACATGGGAGTCTACATAGAGCATTAGTTCGTGCCCATGGGAACATTCTTCAAGGCAAGTGAGAATGCCTGAGTGATAGAAAAACGTGATTCACCTATCCTCATACAGGGTAATGATTTGGGTGCAGGATGGATTGATCACCATTCCTACTACTCTTATTATTCGCTCTTGTACTGTTGGCTTTGCGGATCTTGAGTGTATTTTCAACCTTAGCAGAGAGTCGACGTTGAGCCTAAACCCTAGAATGGTATATTGTTACACCCTTCTAAAAGCATCCATTGCTAAGTATAGGAATGTACGGTAAGAATGAATCCCAACCGTGAATTATGGGCACAGTGAAGTAAACATTCCCTATTTGCCCACCATGAGAGTTTTTCTAGTTTAAGAAGTGCTTTCTCGGAAACTATCAATCATGATGTTTAGAATGTGATAGAGACATTGTGCCAATAAAAGTCTAAAGGAGAACCAATCTGAGCAAAGTGAATCCTCAAGAAGTGACCTAGTCAATTTTATTTTAAGGGTGGTAGCATCCTAATGGATCCCGAACCTTTCTTTCTTTCTAGCCTTCCCAAATCTCGGGACGAGATTTCTTTTAAGGGTGGTAGTCTGTCACATCCCAAAATTCTCCTAATTTTGGAATGTGAAATAAATAAATAAGTTTGATTGATTGTTTGACTATGTTGAAAATTCTCAATGAGAAGAAACTTTTTGAATAAAAATCCTCTCAACCTTGAATTCAAAATCTTATATTCTTTTGTTATGACCTAAGTAGCCATATAGGCAAAAGGGCATGGATTGATTATAGATTGTAGAATTGGTGTGAAAGATTTTAAAATTAAAATCGTGAAGCATTCATAAGCATATCATTACATCCATGCAAAGTTCTCATAAACTAAATCCAAATCCCGGTATCTAAATCCTGTAGTTGATTCGCCCAAATGTTTCTAAGGGTAATTAAATTGACTTTATAAAAGCCACTGTTGCTAATGCATAAATTATTGATAATTATAGCCTAAAGAGATCCAATTAATATTACAAAATTTTAGAAACAAAATTGAGCTCATTCGGAGCTATTATGAAAAAGTTATGGAATAACTACAAACAAATAAAGATATAAATAAAATGGAATATACAAGGATTTATAAACCCACTACTTCCAAACTAGTAAAAGATTATAAATTTGATCCTATAATGATCTATTCGATTTTAGAAAAATTTAGAAACAAGAATCATGTCATTTGGAGTTCGTATGCAAAAGATATGAGAAAAACAAGTAAATAGAAAAAGAAAAAAAGAAAAAATTTCTAACGGGCCGGCCCACCCGGACCGAGCCAGCCGGCCAGGCCAGGCCTACATGATCGATCGCTTGGTTGCTTAAAAAACGTGCGAAAATTGATTTTCTATACCTATCTCTATTCAAACACTTATAACTTTTTATCTACAACTCCAAATCGACTTCCGTTTGTTTCTACTTGTTCCCTACTCCAAAACCTATCTCCCCACCATCCTAAACCTCCATATAAACTCGTGGAGCCATAGCTGTACGAGTTTCCCTTCTCAAAATCCCGAATCTACACATGCCCGAATCTTATTTCGCTTTTTAACCCATCTAGAGTTCATCGTTTGCCTTCGGTCAAAAAACAAAAGTTGTAGGAATCGTCGAAATATTTCAATCCCGACAAACCTCACCTCTTTTCATCCACCACAGCCGGAGAATTTCGTATCACAATATTTCAGATCTTACGGTGTAAATCCAAGATGTACTCGCGCTCGTTTCTTCAAATCCAAATTCCGTTGGTGAGAAGGTAGGAATAATGATTCCCCACAACTTTCGTGTTTTAAGTTTTTCAATTTGACCTACGGATTTGTCTCTCTAACACAGATCTGTTTCTTGTCTATTCTGAGCCAAAATCGGGTCAATCTCTTCTTCTAGTCACCAGATCCTATCCAGACGGTCGAGATCCAATCAAACCGGTGCGTGCCATGTCGTCATCCCGGTCAGCTTCCTCATCAACGCCACATCAACGTCAGGTCAACATCTAGTCCCAGTCAGCATGCAAAGTCAACATGTCCAGTCAGCGGAATATTCCCTGGAATATTCCGTTCGAATTTAAAATTGCACATTATAGATCTAACTTGTAAAATTCATTAGAAATTCATACCACGTCCAAAAATTGCGTATAATATATCAAATTGAAGATAATTTTACGTAGAATCATCTTATCAGAATAGATCCAACTTTTACTGTACGTAGTTACTGCATTAATTTAATTAGTTTTAATGGTCTTTTAGGTTAATAAATTCATAGAAAATTATCTGTAACTCCGAAAAATATGAACAATATATCAAATTGAAGCTACTGTAATATACAATAATAATATCTGGTTGGATATAGCCTTTGCGAATTATTTAACCTGTAGCAGTTTAATTAGTTTTAATGGCTTTAGAAATCATTAAATTCATAGTAAATTAATTGCTTGTCACAAAAGTATAAATGATATACTGATGGAAAGCTGGTTCCATGTAGATCATCAATATGCAATTAGTTCAGCCTTTGACTATAAGGTTTTGCCATGAAGATTTAAATGGTTTAATGGCTTATTTAGAGTAATAAATTCATAAGAAAATAAATACTATTCAGAAAATTACAAATAATATGTTCCTGAAATCACAATTCCGTGAAGACTACAGATATAATTTTAGTTTGAATTTTAGACAACAGAAACTATATGAATCATTTAAAACCCATTAAACACTATTTAAATCATACAAAAAGATCTATAACTCCGATTAAGGTGAATCCAACGCCTACTGGTTCGTATTAACGTCCTCTATCCAGTAAACCCAAGAAACAAATTTAATTCGACAGTTAGAACAGGCGTTACAACAGAACTATTAAAAATCCTATATTGGCAAGTAATTATTAATAACAAGTACTCCATTGCATTAATTGTCCTCTTGCATGCATCATATACTTCAATATTGTTTAGAGAACTAAAGCATTGTGACTCATTAAATCGTCATGCATGCATCTGTTCATCATTGTTTTCTTGTAATGTTGCAATGTTGTATGTTTGCAATGTTTTGAATGGTGTTTGTTGTGTTTGCTTCAAACGTTAGATTGCGAGGAGTGCAACTACTGTGATTGCAACTACTATGATTGCAAGTATTGTGGTTATTACCAAAGAGGCCAATATAATTGTAAGTATTATCTAATCGACTACATCTACAACAAAGGCAAGTGGTGCTATCTTGGTCATAAATGTCCTATTGTTTTCCTATGCATTATAGATGTTTTTGTAGAATTGCATATGTAGGAATTGATGTGTATATGCTATGCTATGTCCCATATTATTCCCTAGCATTCCTTGTTTATGAGCCACCGTTGGTAGATGTGCTTAGCCATGCTATGATGAACGAGGGCTGGGTTACTTCACTGAAGTTGTTTCTAAATGTGTTGGTTTGCAAAACTAAAACAACTTAATCAATGAATCTCCTGGGTGTGATGGAATTGATAATTTTTGGTGGTCATTGCGGAAAGGCACCCATGACACTGAGAAATGATTGGTTTCTTTGTTTGGAAGCTTTCATGTGCAACCATGTGCCAATAATGAAATGGGTGGTTGGCTGAACTCAGTAGGTTGTGGTAACTCGAACCCGTGTATCTAGAGATGTAGATAGTGTAGGTTGGACCGGTGCGCGTCGGGATTGGGGAGCTACTTCCCGAACGGTTCCTTCTTGGACTTCTCCCTATCATCACCAAATATGAGAGTGGTGGTACGAGCTGGGCTGGCCAAGTCACATGAGTAAAGTGTACTAAACCCTGCAGGGTGTATAAACTAAGTGCTTAGCCGTGTCCCCGGTTATGGACAATTTGAGCGACCTGATACTGATGCTATGATATTTCTCACTCATCCTTATTTTCTTGATTACTTAAAACTTGTTGGGTGAACATAATTGGGTAGGAACACCTGGGAGTGAACCAGAGTGTCCTATTTATCGTATTGGAAAACTACTTTGTTACAAATGTTAGGATAAATTTGTTGCTTTATGCAAATGAGCCTGAACTCCACTTGGCCAAATAAGCATATAGTTGATAGATCTGTTGTTAACCACTTTAGCCTACTTGCCATACATTCAATGTATTGACCATTTGTGGCTGCAACGTTTCATGTTGCAGGTTATATCGTATCTGAGTGATCGTTCATAGGTCGCGAGACTCCACTCAACAATTGTTCGCCTGTGGCACATTTGAAGGATGGAGATCTACCTTGTATTTGTTTTCCGCTGTGTACTTGAATAGATAATGTAAATTCTGGATCATATTCGTTGTATTTATGATGCACAGTTATGTTTGGTATAATTTTGTAATGTGTGTGCCAGTGAACCGATCCAGGGATTGGCACTATACACATGAACTCAGCCTTATCAGGCGAGGGTGTTACAGGATGGTATCAGAGCTGTGTGTTGACTGTAGTATCGTGACCTTAGAAATGGATTAGCAATAGAAGGCCTCTATTAGGAGAACTATCATATTTTATACTTATTAGAGTTCTTATATTCCTTGTCTATCATTTTCCAACACCTCTCCTTGTTCAAACTTGTAGATGTCCATTCATTTGATTAGTAGAAGAAGTGATCTACCATAAAAACTACAAGAACTGGAAAATGTTATTAGTAGTTTTCTATAAAGCAAATCACTATATGAGAGTTGGCCTACAAGTAAAGAACAAATAGTATGACATAAATAAACATATCATCAAGTTTGGTTAGGTCTAGACCACCATATTCTATCTCTTTAGGAGATCATCGCTATCGTGTTAGCATATTGTTCTTATCAACTTATGTGGTATGACAATATAGGTTGTTTGCTTGGTTGTATTGAGCTATTTTGTGTGATTCTTTGTTTAGGATCAGTTAGTTTTGAACTCTAATGTTTCTGAAATGGTGATGATGTTTTTAAATTAGTATAATGGTGTGAATTGATTGAAATTCGTGATTTTACTGCTGCAGTTTTCTGCATGACCTGTTGTACCGCGCGATTTTTCATATTTTACTGGTAACTCAGAAAAATCTAAAAACATAGTATCTGGAGCGTAATTACCTGTAGTACATGCAAAAAAATTGGATAAAATTCCTCACGAGTTTAAGGTGCCCAGAAAAATTCGTTAAACCTGCTGTACCGTTTTGACAGATTTAGTTTATTGCTTATATGTTACTCTATTTTACTCTAGTATTGTTCCCAATGCTTTCAAACTATTTTGTGGTTATATACTACTAATTTTATACCCCTGTAATATTATTATACAAGTGTTTGATTGTGTGTTGATCGCCTATGATTGTTTCCTTGTTTGTGACATTGATTGCTTCATATAGTTATGGGTAGGATTATTTCCTTAGACGTTTCTTTCCTATAGAATCTATTCTTCCCTATCTTGAACCCTTGGAGATATAATGATTTGTTAAGCGGAAGGTTTGACAACACAATGCATTTAGGAAGGAGAATGCTTTATCTAATGGAAAAAAAAGATGTGGGAGTATCAAGTGTTGAAATGATGTTATGTAGTAGATTACGCAACCTGAAAGTTGAAGTATCGATAGTTTAGTTTTAGTAGTAGCTTTGTTGATTGAATACATGGGAGTCTACATAGAGCATTAGTTCGTGCCCATGGGAACATTCTTCAAGGCAAGTGAGAATGCCTGAGTGATAGAAAAACGTGATTCACCTATCCTCATACAGGGTAATGATTTGGGTGCAGGATGGATTGATCACCATTCCTACTACTCTTATTATTCGCTCTTGTACTGTTGGCTTTGCGGATCTTGAGTGTATTTTCAACCTTAGCAGAGAGTCGACGTTGAGCCTAAACCCTAGAATGGTATATTGTTACACCCTTCTAAAAGCATCCATTGCTAAGCATAGGAATGTACGGTAAGAATGAATCCCAACCGTGAATTATGGGTAGCGTGAAGTAAACATTCCCTATTTGCCCACCATGAGAGTTTTTCTAGTTTAAGAAGTGCTTTCTCGGAAACTATCAATCATGATGTTTAGAATGTGCTAGAGACATTGTGCCAATAAAAGTCTAAAGGAGAACCAATCTGAGCAAAGTGAATCCTCAAGAAGTGACCTAGTCAATTTTATTTTAAGGGTGGTAGCATCCTAATGGATCCCGAACCTTTCTTTCTTTCTAGCCTTCCCAAATCTCGGGACGAGATTTCTTTTAAGGGTGGTAGTCTGTCACATCCCAAAATTCTCCTAATTTTGGAATGTGAAATAAATAAATAAGTTTGATTGATTGTTTGACTATGTTGAAAATTCTCAATGAGAAGAAACTTTTTGAATAGAAAATCCTCTCAACCTTGAATTCAAAATCTTATATTCTTTTGTTATGACCTAAGTAGCCATATAGGCAAAAGGGCATGGATTGATTATGGATTGTAGAATTGGTGTGCAAGATTTCAAAATGAAAAGCGTGAAGCATTCATAAGCATTTCATTACATCCATGCAAAGTTCTCATAAACTAAATCCAAATCCCGGTATCTAAATCCTGTAGTTGATCCGCCCAGATGTTTCTAAGGGTAATTAAATTGACTTTATAAAACCCACTGTTGCTAAGGCATAAATTATTGATAATTATAGCCTAAAGAGATCCAATTAATATTACAAAATTTTAGAAACAAAATTGAGCTCATTCGGAGCTATTATGAAAAAGTTATGGAATAACTACAAACAAATAAAGATATAAATAAAATGGAATATACAAGGATTTATAAACCCGCTGATTCCAAACTAGTAAAAGATTATAAATTTGATCCTATAATGATCTATTCGATTTTAGAAAAATTTAGAAACAAGAATCATGTCATTTGGAGTTCGTATGCAAAAGATATGAGGAAAACAAGTAAATAGAAAAAGAAAAAAAAAAGAAAAAAATTCTAACGGGCCGGCCCACCCGGACCGAGCCAGCCGGCCAGGCCAGGCCAGGCCTACATGATCGATCGCTTGGTTGCTTTAAAAAGCGTGCGAAAATTGATTTTCTATACCTATCTCTATTCAAACACTTATAACTTTTTATCTACAACTCCAAATCGACTTCCGTTTGTTTCTACTTGTTCCCTACTCCAAAACCTATCTCCCCACCATCCTAAACCTCCATATAAACTCGTGGAGCCATAGCTGTACGAGTTTTCCTTCTCGAAATCCCGAATCTACACATGCCCGAATCTTTCGCTTTTTAACCCATCTAGACTTCATCCTTTGCCTTCGGTCAAAAAACGAAAGTTGTAGGAATCGTCGAAATATTTCAATCCCGACAAACCTCACCTATTTTCATCCACCACAGCCGGAGAATTTCGTATCGCAATATTTCAGATCTTACGGTGTAAATCCAAGATGTACTCGCGCTCGTTTCTTCAAATCCAAATTCCTTTGGTGAGAAGGTAGGAATAATGATTTCCCACAACTTCCGTGTTTTAAGTTTTTCAATTTGACCTACGGATTTGTCTCTCTAACACAGATTTGTTTCTTGTCTATTCTGAGCCAAAATCGGGTCAAACTCTTCTTCTAGCCACCTGATCCTATCCAGACGGTCGAGATCCAATCAAACCGGTGCGTGTCATGTCGTCATCCCGGTCAGCTTCCTCATCAACGCCACATCAACGTCAGGTCAACATCTAGTCCCAGTCAGCATGCAAAGTCAACATGTCCAGTCAGCGGAATATTCCCTAGAATATTCCGTTCGAATTTAAAATTGCACATTATAGATCTAACTTGTAAAATTCATTAGAAATTCATACCACGTCCAAAAATTGCGTATAATATATCAAATTGAAGATAATTTTACGTAGAATCATCTTATCAGAATAGATCCAACTTTTACTGTACGTAGTTACTGCAGTAATTTAATTAGTTTTAATGGTCTTTTAGGTTAATAAATTCATAGAAAATTATCTGTACCTCCGAAAAATATGAACAATATATCAAATTGAAGCTACTGTATTATACAATAATAATATCTGGTTGGATCTAGCCTTTGCGAATTATTTAACCTGTAGCAGTTTAATTAGTTTTTATGTCTTTAGAAATCATTAAATTCATAGTAAATTAATTGCTTGTCACAAAAATATAAATGATATACTGATGGAAAGCTGGTTCCATGTAAATCATCAATATGCAATTAGTTCAGCCTTTGACTATAAGGTTTTGCCGTGAAGATTTAAATGGTTTAATGGCTTATTTAGAGTAATAAATTCATAAGAAAATAAATACTATTCAGAAAATTACAAATAATATGTTCCTGAAATCACAATTCCGTGAAGATTACAGATATAATTTTAGTTTGAATTTTAGACAACAGAAACTATATGAATCATTTAAAACCCATTAAACACTATTTAAATCATACAAAAAGATCTATAACTCCGATTAAGGTGAATCCAACGCCTACTGGTTCGTATTAACGTCCTCTATCCAGTAAACCCAAGAAACAAATTTAATTCGACAGTTAGAACAGGCGTTACAACAGAACTATTAAAAACCCTATATTGGCAAGTAATTATTAATAATAAGTACTCCATTGCATTAATTGGCCTCTTGCATTCATCATATACTTCAATATTGTTTAGAGAACTAAAGTAACAACCATTGTGACTCATTAAATCGTCATGCATGCATCTGTTCATCATTGTTTTCTTGTAATGTTGCACTGTTGTATGTTTGCAATGTTTTGAATGGTGTTTATTGTGTTTGCTTCAAACGTTAGATTGCGAGGAGTGCAACTACTGTGATTTCAACTACTATGATTGCAAGTATTGTGGTTATTACGAAAGAGGCCAATATAATTGTAAGGATTATCTAATTGACTACATCTACAACAAAGGCAAGTGGTGCTATCTTGGTCATAAATGTCCTATTGTTTTCCTATGCATTATAGATGTTTTTGTAGAATTGCATATGTAGGAATTGATGTGTATATGCTATGCTATGTCCCATATTATTCCCTAGCATTCCTTGTTTATGAGCCACCGTTGGTAGATGTGCTTAGCCATGCTATGATGAACGAGGGCTGGGTTACTTCACTGAAGTTGTTTCTAAATGTGTTGGTTTGCAAAACTAAAACAACTTAATCAATGAATCTCCTGGGTGTGATGGGATTGATAATTTTTGGTGGTATCATTGCGGAAAGGCATCCAGGACACTAAGAAATGATTGGTTTCTTTGTTTGGAAGCTTTCGTGTGCAACCATGTGCCAATAATGAAATGGGCGGTTGGCTGAACTCAGTAGGTTGTGGTAACTCGAACCCGCGTATCCAGAGATGTAGATAGTGTAGGTTGGACCGGTGCGCGTCGGGATTGGGGAGCTACTTCCCGAACGGTTCCTTCTTGGACTTCTCCCTATCATCACCCAATATGAGAGTGGTGGTACGAGCTGGGCTGGCCAAGTCACATGGGTAAAGTGTACTAACCCCTGCAGGGTGTATAAACTAAGTGCTTAGCCGTGTCCCCGGTTATGGACAATTTGAGCGACCTGATACTAATGCTATGATATTTCTCACTCATCCTTATTTTCTTGATTACTTAAAACTTGTTGGGTGAACATAATTGGGTAGGAGCACCTGGAAGTGCATCAGAGTGTCCTATTTATCGTATTGGAAAACTACTTTGTTACAAATGTTAGGATAAAGTTGTTGCTTTATGCAAATGAGCCTGAACTCCACT
Organism: Avena sativa; assembly: GCA_916181665.1. Lineage (NCBI taxonomy): Eukaryota > Viridiplantae > Streptophyta > Magnoliopsida > Poales > Poaceae > Avena > Avena sativa. The sequence goes on along the minus strand of OV702279.1, from coordinate 264,345,870 downwards.
TGGCCAAATAAGCATGTATTTGATAGATCTGTTGTTAACCACTTTAGCCTACTTGCCATACATTTAATGTATTGACCATTCGTGGCTGCAACGTTTCATGTTGCAGGTTATATCGTATCTGAGTGATCGTTCATAGGTCGCGAGACTCCACTCAACAATTGTTCGCCTGTGGCACATTTGAAGGATGGAGATCTACCTTGTATTTGTTTTCCGCTGTGTACTTGAATAAATAATGTAAATTCTGGATCATATTCGTTGTATTTATGATGCACGGTTATGTTTGGTATCATTTTGTAATGTGTGTGCCAGTGAACCGATCCAGGGATTGGCACTATACACATGAACTCAGCCTTATCAGGCGAGGGTGTTACAGCTTTGTACCTGGCTATTCCCATGGCCAGACTATGAAGAGGATTATCAGGAGGATGGACCGCAGGAAGGTTACGACAACTAGGATCATCTCCCATCGTCAACATTGCCTGTGACTATGAAGATGGAGTCTCACCCATGCTACCGTTATTATTACATTATTCCGCTGCTATAATTGTACTAAGACCGGATCATGAGATCATTTATTTGTTGTAAAACCTTATGTATGGTTTGTAATGGATGATGTACTGTGATATCCAATCTGTTATGTCTCGCAAAAATGGTAAGCCTGGGATTACGATGAATGGCATAACAGGCATCTGGGATTAAAAACCCGGGTGTTGACAATAGGACACCTTCAAAGTTCATAAGGGTGACTAGATACAAATAATTTAAGAACAAGTAATACCAGAATTATGAATCAATCAACAAGTTTTGGGACAATGCACATTGAACTCAGAATGACAACTATGCTCTCTCAACTGGTGCATTAAGATAAAATATGGAGACTCGACAAAAAGTTAAAAAGAAAGGCCCTTCACAGAGGGAACTAGGGAGTAAATGGTTTTATAAAGCTTCCAAAAATTATGGTACTCATTAGCTTTGAGCTCTCATTGCCCCTATCATAAGCATCTTGAAGTGATTAAGGTTAAAGTGAGGGAAAATATTAGTTATATGCTTCACAAATCACAATTTGAAAATCTCATTCCCCTTGAGTACGAGTACCGAGACCTCATACTACTCAACTTTGGTCCCAGACAAGTTCTTGTCATTGTAAGTATATATGTATCATAGAGAACGCAAATGGGGTACTGATGCGTGCACCTAGCGTTGACGTGGGACACTTCGTTGGAATCCCAAGAGCAAGGTGTGATTATTAGAGATATGCCCAAGAGGCAATAATAAAGTGGTTATTATCATATCTTCATACTTATGATAAATGTTTGCATACCATGCTATAATTGTATTAATAGGAAACATTAATACTTGTGTGATTTGTAAACATAAAAGAGTCCCTAGTAAAGCCTCTTGTTAAACTATCTTGTTGGTTAATATATGATCATGGTTTCCTGATCATGAACATAGAGATGTTATTAACAACAGGGTCATATCATTAGGAGAATGATGTGATGGACATACTCCTATAGTTAAGCGTAGCATAAAGATCAAGTCATTTAATATAGTTCATTTGCTATAAGCTTTCTGATACATGGTAACCTAATCCCTTCGACCATGAGATCATGCTTATCACCATCACTGGAAGGATGCTTTGATGACATCAAACACCACACCGTAACTGGGTGGCTATAAAGATGGCATTGAGTGTTCGGAAAGTATGGGTTGAGACACATGGATCAAGAGTGGGATTTGTCCATCCATATGACAGATAGATATACTCTGGGCCCTCTTGGTGGAATGTCATCCAATTAGCTTGCAAGCATGTGACTGGCTCACAAGGGATAACATACCACGGGAACGAGAAAAGAGTACTTATCGGTTACGAGGTTGAACTAGGTATGCAGAGATACTGACGATCAAAACCTCGGATAAGTAAACTATCGTGAGACAAAGGGAAATTGGTATCGTATGTAAGTGGTTCATTCGATCTCAAAGTAATCGTAGAAATATGTGGGAGCCATATGAATTTCCAGATTCCTCTATTGGTTATTGATCGGAGAAGTGTCTCGATCATGTCCGCATAATTCACGAACCGTAGGGAGACACACTAAAGGATTCGATGTTGTTGAGTAGTTATGGAATGATGAGTAAGAGACTGAATGTTGTTCGGAGTCTCGGATGGGATCCGGGATATCACGAGGAGATCCGGAATGGTCCGGAGAATAATATTCATATAAGGAAAGTCATGTTTCGGAGTTGGGGAATGATTCTGGTGTTTTCATCGGGAATGTTCTAGAAGGGTCCGGAAGGTCCGGCACTCCGGAGGGGAAGGGTACATGAATGTGTCATGAAAATATGGAATGGTTGCATCATGTACTAGGTACCTTGGATGGGCAAAATAAAGGAAGAATTCAAATCCTAGTTTGAATGTCAAACGCCAATTTGAAAAGTCAAACGGCAAGTTTGCTTGGTGGAGGGAGAGTAGGAAACCTACTTAGGGAGGAAGTCCTACTCCCTCCACCCGTCGGCCAAGGAGGAGGAGTTGGAGGAGGACTCCCTCCTCCCAACCGCGCCTCCCTCCCACCTATAAAAGGAGGGGCAGGGGTGCCCCTCTTCCCTACACCTCTCTCCTCTAAACCCTAGCCCTAGCCGCCGGCTTCCACCAAGTCGCCCCCGCCCCTAGGGTTTTCCTAGCCGCCGAGTTGGGGTCTCCCCTTGCCCTAGCCGCCGGCCTATCCCTCTCTCCTTAATGCCTCTAAACCCTAGATTGCCAAGGGCTCTCTCATAGTCCACCATACTCGCTCCGGCTTAAGGCGAAGCCCTGCGAGATCTCCCCTCTACTTCCGGTACCACGCCGTCATGCTGCCGGAATCACGAGGAGAGTGCTACAACCTCCGCTGCCTGCTGGAACAAGGGAGAGGAAGGTCTTCATCGAGTACTAAATGTGTGACCGACTGCCGAAGCGCTGCCGGAACGCAGCGCCAAAAGGATCGTCTACGCGATCTTGAGATCGGCAAGTGTACGACTACATCACCCACAAGAATCTTCTCTCGTTAACCGCTTTGGATCTTCGAGGGTTAGTATTCTATCGACTCATTGCTACAATCTAGTAGATAGATCTTGGCTTGATCATAGATTAGATCTTGATTGTGTGTTCATGCGGTAGAAATTTTTTGTTTTCCATGCTACGAACCCCTATAGTGGTATCAGAGCCGTGTCTATATGTAGATCTGTTGCACGAGTAGAACACAATGGTCATTGTGGGCGTTGATGCTTTTGTCGTCGATTGCTTCTTGTGTACTTTGCATCTTGCGGGATGGTGGGATGAAGCGGCCCAGGCTAACCTTACATGACATCGTTCATGAGACTTGCTCCACGCTTGACATGCAACTTGTATTGCATAAGTGGCTTTGCGGGTGCCTGTTTCTCCCAACATAGTTAAGATTCAATTTACAACGGGTGATTGTCAATACTAGTATCAATGTTGTGGTTCTTGTTCATAAGTTAGAACGACACTTATTGAAAGCCCCAAACCACGTAAAACATGCAAAGAAAATTAGAGGCGTCTAACTTTGTTTTGCAGGGGTGTGCTGTGATGTGATATGGCCATGATTGTGATTATATTTGATGTATGCAATGTTCCTTATTGTAAGTTGACAACCGGCAGGAGCCATATGGTTGTCTTTAAATTCTGTTAAGATCCGCGTGTCTATTCAAAGTAGTTGTAATAGTTCAAGCTGGTGGATGACAACCATGAAACGGCGCCATTGACCTTGACGCCATGCTGGTGATGATGGAGATCATGTTCGTGCTTAAAGATGGAGTTCAAAAGCACAAGAAGAAAGGCCATATCATATCACATATTATGAATTGCATGTGATGTTAATCCTTTTATGCATCTTGTATTGCTTAGTTAACGACGGTAGCATTATAAGATGATCCCTCAAGCACACAATTTCAAGTTTTAAAGTGTTCATCCTTAGTATGCACCGTTGCTAAAGCTCGTTGTTTCGAAGCACCACGTGATGATCGGGTGTGTTAGATTCTGCGAGTTTATAAAACATGAGCAAGCCAGATTTTCTCATGCGGAAGCTAAGGTTTGATCTTGACGAGCCTAGCATGTACATACATGGTCTCGGAACACGGATCACCGAAAGGTAAAGCATGAGTCATATAGTAGATATGATGAACATGTTAATTGTTCGCCATTGAAGCTACATCAACTCTCGTGATGATCGGTTTTGATGTGGTGAATTTGGTTCGTGTGATCACGAAAACAATGTGAGGGATATTGTTTTGAGTGGGAGTTCAACATCAATATGATTAAAAGTTGAACACTATTTATCATAAATTAAATCAAAGTGAATTTGCATAGTTGTTATAGTCATTGGCATCCGTTTACCACCTTGCGCTTAGTTATAATTGAGATGATAGAACTATAGAATTCTGGTTAGTTACTTTACGAACTGATATCGTATTGTTTTGAAGTGTTAATCTAAAGTTTAAAAGTCCCATTGCAAACTTTCAGTAAGTTTCGATTACTCCGTGAAATTTAATAGTTGGTATTAAATCAAGAGTAACAATTCCAGTGTTAGTATATAAGTATCATGTTTATCTTCATGATTCTTGATATTCAAAGGATTGTCTTAATATCAAGGTTATCTAGGATCTGAAAGAGTTGTTTCAGAAACCATGATGTGTGGAAGATATTGTGATATCTGAAACGAAGTTTTGGTTGCAACATGATAGAGTATAATATGGCAAAAGTCATGTTCTCATATTTGATGAGAATTTGCAAAAGGTTGGAGACACTAGTTGTCCTAAACCTCCAAAAGGTTTTGGAGAGCAACATTATACTCGTGCTTCACCATTATAAGCTAAAAGTAGCTTGATCATGGATGATTCCATGATAAGGGTGAATATTTAATGTAGGTAAAATGTTTACTACACCAAGAGATTACTAAAGAAAGGAATTTGAAAGAACACCAAACATTTGATGATGGTAATCTACTTCAAAGTGCAAGTCCAAAGACATTGGTATTTAACTATACACGCTTTGGACTATGTGTCATGTGTATGGCCCCACTATTGATGTTGATAGATTCTTTCAAACAGAAAAAGAAATACTGAAAGAGAATCTCATAAATATATGGCAGAAAAGAAAAGACTAGAATTGTTCAGTTTAGGTATATAAAGGATATACGTGTTATGGCTATATTCTTTGCTTGTTAAACAATGTGGTTCTTCAGTATTTGATACTGAATTTGTTGGTATGAATCGTCATATGAAACAACAAAATTCATGAACTACAATGGCCTAAGTAACTAGCAAAAGAATATGTGATGATGTTCATCAAGAACAAATAAAGGGTTATTGTGTTGCTCGTTAAAAGCTTGCCTTCAAGATTTGTTTTATCAGGTATTATGAGAACAAAAGGGTTGTTCAAATAATTGCCGTAATCCATAAAAGATGGATGATATACAAATATTGTTGGAGAAATCGCATCCATAAAACTAGTGCTAAAAATGTCGTAAGACAAATTGATTAAAAGATCACTTAGGAAGTGACATCGCTGTTTAAATTATATTGGAAAGAAAACATGAAGAAACTCCATGTGGATGGAATTTTGGAGTATTTTGATTTTTGATCAAATGATGCTTGTGAAACTTTTCTAGAGATAATTAAAACTTTGTTCATAGGCCAAAAGGGAACGAATGACTAGCTTATTGGAACTTGTACATATTGTTGTATGAAGTCCATTATGTGTAGTCAAGAGCGATGGGTTTCAACTTCATATGCTTCCTCCGAAAATTTGAGTGAATATATGAATATTTACTTAATAAGGATGAAGTATGAAACATTTGAAAAGTTCAAAGACTTTCAAGATGAAGTGCAAAATCATTGTAACAAGAATATAAATAGTTTATGATAAGATCATAAAGGAAGATATTTGAGTTACAAGTTTAGCATAATACCTAAGATTTAAGGAATCGTTCCGTGGATTTGCATTTTTCGAAACACCATAAGAGTATGGAGCATTCGAGATTTGTAATTAAACCTTGTTTGACATGGTAAGATCAAAGGTGTAATTCACAAAACTGCCATTATATTTTAAAGATTAAAAGCTTTAGAGACTACCGTTTTTCCACTGAAAAGAGCTCCATCATAATCCGTTGAATTGACACCATATAAAGATATGGTTTGGGATAAAACCCAGGTTGTCCTTTCTTAAACATTGGTATGCTATACATAAGAAAGATGTTTGCAACCAAAGTCGGATGAACCTGTGTTTGTATGTTATTTCGAATAACTGTTCCTCCATAACATCACAGACAAAAATGTTTATCGCTTAAAACGTCAAGTTTCTTAGAGAAGGAATTTTTCGTGAAAAGTTAAGTGGGAGGACAATAGAACTTTGATAAGGTTAAAAGAACCTTAGCTATATGTGCAAAGTTGCGCAGCGCCGAAAAGTATTCTGGAGGAAGCAACAATGCTCATGGCTCACGTGCCTCAAAGGTTGTGATCACGGAGATCTAAGTTCCTATTGAAACAAGTAGGTCGGGTAAACAATAAAATACCAAGATTTTAGAGTTAAATCATTATTTGACAATAATGATCCGACTACATGCAAATAAGCGATGATGGGCCCTGACTCCATCAAATGGCTTGAAGCCATAAAATCCGTGATAGTTCCATATATGAGAGATCAAGCTTTGAACTTGAAAGACCCTCTGGAAAGGTACAAGACCTTACAATCGTATTTGGATCTATAAAGAAATAAACATGGATGTTTCACATCTATGAAATAGTCGACATGTTGGGAAAGAGTTCACAACAAAGTTCAAAGGTTGACTATGACAAGATCTGATCTTTCATAGCGATTTTTAGTCTAGACGGATTAATGTAGCAACCACGACATATAATTTTGTTATGTGTTGAATAAACAAAACAAGTTCTTCTAATAGAATGGTTACCAAGGACGTGTGCATGACACGGTCCAAAGGGTTTTGTTAATTAAAAAGATGCTAAAAGCATATGCAAACTTCAATGGTTGAAGTAAGCATCGCGGAGTTGGAATATTCACTATGATGAAACTGTTAAAAGAGTTTAATTTCATCGGAGACGATGAAGATGCTTGCATTTGGAAGAAATTAAGTGGGAGCGCTAAGACATGTTTCTAATACATTATGTGGAAGACATATTGTTGATTGGAAATAATGTATCTTTTATTAACACAGGATAAGAATTTCATCTCGATGAAAGACTTAGGCAAAACCCAAATATTTGGCATCAATAGACGCTAATATGGTTGTGCCAAAAGTACATAGATGATATATTGAATGAGTTCAATATAGAAACTATAAGAAAGGTTCTTGTCGCACAGAAAGGATTGAATGAGTTCAATATTGATGATATATTCAAGTGTATTGACACTTGGTAAGTGAAACAAAGATTCAAGTATAGATTGATACTTGATGTATAAAATCACAAAGAGTATTTTATCAATCATGTTGTGATGTGTACAAATCCAGATATGTCCTATGCTCTAAATGTTATGAGCGTATACCAGAATGATTCATAAGATGATTATTGGACAATAGTAAAGATATTCTTATGATCTTGTAAAATAAATAAGAATATATTATTTTGTAGAAGTGACAAATAGATGGTTAGTTCATTGTAAATGAATTACATTGATACTAGTTTTGTCACAAAGTACAAATTAAGTTTATCTCAATCTAAACTAAGGGTGGCACAATATGATGGAAAGTAAGTTCCATAATGGATTTGGATGAGTTCCAAAGTTGAGACATTGTGACAGATACTACAACAAAAGGCTAAGTATATAATTGTTGTTATAGCAGCAAAAGAGGGAATTTGTGTCAAGTAGTTTGTTATCAAACTAAGTGTAGTTCACAGCAGGGATAATACTATGAAGATATATTGTACAACAATATTATCAACATGTTTTAACCCCAAAGAACTAAAGGTCACACCAAAGGACCAAATTTGTACAAAGCCATCTCATTATAGAATGAGTGATGCGTAGAGACGCAAAGACATGCAATTACACACGGATCTGGAAGTGTCAGATCCGGAGATCAGTTGACCACTAGCAATCGTGTACATACGACACCAGAAAGCCATAGATGTTGAATACACAAAGGTTTGAAACTAGATTATTAACTCTAGTGCAAGTGGGAGACTGTTGGAGATATGCCCAGGAGGCAATAATAAAGTGGTTATTATCATATCTTCATACTTATGATAAATGTTTACATACCATGCTATAATTGTATTAACAGGAAACATTAATACTTGTGTGATTTGTAAACATAAAAGAGTCCCTAGTAAAGCCTCTTGTTAAACTAGCTTGTTGGTTAATATATGATCATGGTTTCCTGATCATGAACATAGAGATGTTATTAACAACAGGGTCATATCATTAGGAGAATGATGTGATGGACATACTCCTATAGTTAAGCGTAGCATAAAGATCAAGACATTTAATATAGTTCATTTGCTATAAGCTTTCTGATACATAGTAACCTAATTCCTTCGACCATGAGATCATGCTTATCACCATCACCGGAAGGATGCTTTGATGACATCAAACACCACACCGTAACTGGGTGGCTATAAAGATGGCATTGAGTGTTCGGAAAGTATGGGTTGAGACACGTGGATCAAGAGTGGGATTTGTCCATCCATATGACGGATAGATATACTCTGGGCCCTCTCGGTGGAATGTCATCCAATTAGCTTTCAAGCATGTGACTGGCTCACAAGGGATCACATACCACGGGAACGAGAAAAGAGTACTTATCGGTAACGAGGTTGAACTAGGTATGCAAAGATACCCGCTTCGGCTTAAGGCGGAACCCTGCGAGATCTCCCCTCTACTTTCGGTACCACGCCGTCGTGCTGCCGGAATCACGAGGAGAGTGCTACAACCTCTGCTGCCTGCTGGAACAAGGGAGAGTAAGGTCTTCATCGAGTACCGAACGTGTGACCGACTGCGGAAGCGCTGCCGGAACGCAGCGCCGGAAGGATCGTTTACGCGATCTTGAGATCAGCAAGTGTACGACTACATCACCCACGAGAATCTGCTCTCGTTAACCGTTTTGGATCTTCGAGGGTTAGTATTCTATCGACTCATTGCTACAATCTAGTAGATAGATCTTGGCTTGATCATAGATTAGATCTTGATTGTGTGTTCATGCGGTAGAAATTTTTTGTTTTCCATGCTACGAACCCCTACAGTGATGAGCACAATAGCAAGTTTCCCTCAGTAGAGACCGAGGTTATCAAACCAGAAGGAGGAAGGACACGTCACACAGGTGTTACAAACAACGCTTAACATCCCAAAAATATAAAGAAATGATCATCAAACTCTAATCACTAAAATTAGGATTAAAAAAAACTTTGATTAATTAAAATCATATGAGTGCATGTGTGAATGAGATGATTTGATAAGTACATGCATGAACTTGGGTGATTAACCTAAATATAAAGAAATGGATTAAAGAGGAAAATAACATCATATAAAACATTTCCATGCAGAAACAAATCAAGAGAAAATCAAAAATAAATCAAATAAAGCAAATGGTCATTTTTGCCAATCTTGCTCACTAGGTCACTTTGAGTGTTTCTAGTTCAAGATTTCAAACAGAAACTTTCCCAATTCTTTCCAACCCTTGCTAGAACAAGTAAAAGTGAATCAAATCCCACCTTTCAAACTTACAGAAACATTTGGCAACCTCATTCAAATCACAATTCAAAATTGAATCTTTATCATATGTGAAGATCACCCATTTTCAAAACCCAACCAAACTAGTGCCCCTTGACTAATCCAACTAACCAGACACTCCCTAGTATGTGCCTAGCAAACCCACCAAGTTTGAATCCAAAATTCAAATTCAAAGTTCTTGCGGCCATTTTATCAAACACCTTGCAGATACAAATCAAACAAACATCTAACACTATTTGTAGCAGTAAATTTGGCCAACCTTGTTCCCTCTCTGGTTGCAACAAGCATTTAGTAGATCATCTAGCTTAGTTATTAACCTCTAGCACCACTGTGAGCTTGCCATTGCCATCAATGGTGAGCTAGTTGTGTCAACCTTGTCTGGCATGCTGCCCATGCCTCACCGCCCCCTCTAGACCAGCTTTAGCCCGAAGACAGAGACAGGAACCGCCGGAAACGTCGTGCTCGTGCCGCTGTCGACCATGCCGCAGCGCACCACGGTGCACACGCTGTTCCCACTCAACCCTCCACCTCGAGCCCTTGCCGCCCGCCAGCATGAACCCCACCGCCCCAAGAGACCACTAGACATGATCATTTCCTCGACCATACCCCATAGCCGCCGCACACCGCGAAGTTCGCCGTCGGTACCACGCAGAGAACTGCATGTTCCAGACCAAATCCCACCGCCCTACGCCTCACCTTTAAGCTAGCAACGATCACCAGGAGACCGTGCACTGTCCCCTAGCCTCAGCCACGCTGATAGCCACTTGTACCGTCGCCCCCGACGACCTCAGATCATGCCGTGCTGCCCCTCCTACTCGCCTATAAAAGGAGGCCTCCCTAGCTTGATTCCTCCACACCATCTCACTCCCCACCTCGCACTGATCCTTCCCACTTCTTCCTGGAGCAAGGAGAGCAGCACATCGCCAGAATTTGGCCGGAGCACATCGCTGCTGGAGAAGAAGGGAGCCGTCGATTGCAGCCACCCCAGGAGAAGCTGCCATTACCAGGAGAACTGTCGTCGTCGACTTCGTCGTTTTCCCCCGTCGCCGACCCACGCCTGAGCCCGGTGAGCCTCCCACGACCCCCACCTGCCGCGCTAGGGTTCTGTCTCGCCGGCGCTGCCTGACGTAGACGATGAACCAGAGCCTTTCGATTAGAACTAGATCCCACGATCCACATTGCCCCATACCGTTTCGCCCCTCCCCGTCTCACTGACGCGTGGGGACGGCCACTTAACCAGCCCACGCGTGCGCTATGCGTAGTGGGCCGGACCAGTTAAACCTCCCGCGCGACCCAACAATTCAAATTTAGTTTTATTCATTTAATTTCAAACCCAGTTCTGTACCTAGATTCAAAGATCAACCCAGCTCGATTCACTGAACCAAAATGCATCAAACCAATTTTGTTAGAAAGGTATTGTAATGCTTAATCCAAGCCCGTTGGATTCAAACCATTTAGATTTGTAGATCACCCATTGTAAAAACAACAAGGCAGAAGCTTTTCGGCATTCAAACATTTTTCAAAATTCAACCATAAGAGCTTTTGAGTTAATTCCAACTCTCAAAAATCACATTTAACCATACCTTTCAGAATATATAAAAACATATAGGTTTACTTAAAAAATAATGATTAAGTAAAAAAGAATGCCACATAGGCATTTTTAGTCACTTTATTTAATTAAAATAAAAAGGTTAAACCTTATTAAATTGTGACACCACTTTAAATCACATTCCCATGTACTGAAATATGTGGTGATGACATGTGTCAACATGATCCCATATTTGAGTTGGAGAATATATAATCTTAAGTAGTTTTTCAATGAGTAGAAATTACTTTTCTCAAATAAAATAAATAAGACAAGTACTTTAATCCTTGTAATGATAGTGATGATGATAGATCATCTAGTGTGAACCTTTGAGTGATGATTGGAAAGAGGTAAGTATTGTTTGGTGATTGTGTACCACGTATTTATTTATAGACGCTAGTACCAACCAAGTATACAAGGAGGAAGGAGGATACTACGAGGAAGAAGCCGAGGAGAACTTCAACCACTGCTCTGCACAAGGCAAGCTAACACTTGCAACTTAGCAAGCTTGCAAGATACCCTACTTATGCAGGCCTACTACTACTAGTTGAATGAGCAAGCTATTAACTTAGCAAGCTTACACCACTTGATACCCCATCCTAGTTTTACTTGCAAGCTTAATACTTTATTTTCCTTATCAAAGCTTTCTCTTAGAGTTTACATAGTGACTTGTAGATTCTAGAAAGATAACTGAAGGTAGCATAAAGAGCATAAAATTTGGCCTAAGTTAGATAATCTTGATGTCATCCTAAGGCATGAGATTGGACTTAGCCAATCCCCACTTGTTTACCACCCCTCATTAGTCTTTACCCCCACTTGTAGATGTTAGTGCTAAGCATAAAACTTGATCAATTTTAGATGGGAAGACTTGGTGAAAATGGTTATGAAAACCTTAGAATGATGAGTCATTCTACTGAAATGTTTTGACATGTGGTCTTGAACACCAGATGATTTTGATGATGAAAATGTTGAGGTATGAGCCTTAGTCCTTTATAAAACTGATGGTTGTCTGGATGCGATACCATTCCAATTTTACCGTACAACCACAATACCTGAAAATTGGGTAGGGCTTGACTGGAAATTTATATACCTTAGTATGGGTTCCCTTATGGCCAAGGTTTGAGCTGAGGCTACCTTGTGAAGATTGTCCACCTGTGCAGTACCCAAGATGACAGTTGGTCATGGTTAGGAGGCCAAACTCACAGGAGAGGTGTCTATACTAGGGCGTGTAATGGAAAGGTTAGGATTGATTATCCGCATACTGAGTATGGTGAATTCAGGATTGTTCCTGACGGATGTATCGAATGTTGTGGTGAAAGTGTACAATCTCTGCAGAGTGTCAAACTATTTGAATAGCCGCGTCCACGGTTATGGATAGTTGGAGTGGCCATACTGTTCTATCGTGAGATGTTTTCAAAACAACTTGTGAAATGAATTGTGACTTTGACTTGACCACGGCAGAGTTGTGACATGAAATGCAAGTTCCCACTTATGTGTTATAAAACTTTCAACTAGCTTTCTTTGCTTTTGAACTTAGTAGAGGTAAATCTAGCTTTTTGCAAAACAACCCTAGAGCTTAGTATCCTACTACAAAAAACCCCTTAACTTATTAGTATTAGTTTGCGAGTACTTAAAGAGTACTCATGGCTTTGTCCCTGGCTATTCCCATGGCCAGACTATGAATAGGAGTACCAGGATGATGGACCGCGGGAAGGTTACGACAACTAGGATCATCTCCCATCGTCAGCATTACCTGTGACCCTGAAGATGGAGCTTTGCCTACGCTATCTTTACTATTACGTTATTCCGTTGTTTGAGTTGTATTAAGAACTGGATCATGAGATCCTTATTTGTGTAAGACCTTATGTATGGTTTGTAATGGATGATGTACTGTGATATCCAAATATGTTATGTCTCGCAAAAATGGTAATACGGGGATTGCGATGTATGGCATAATAGGCATCTGGGATTAAAAATCCGTGTGTTGACCTGGTTGCACTTGAAGCTTCTCAACATTTGACATCTCAAATCTCTTTGTTCCTGGGTGTCATTCCACAAGTGAGGTACACTAGGGTAGGCCATAAATATGGGGCCCTGTGTAACCACTCAACATAACCCATTCATACCATTCCACCCAGGGCCACAAGGTTCACCAGTACCCTGGCCTTGTGTAACCACTCAACAAAAATCCATCCAAGCAATACCATTCCACCCAGGTGATTCATTCACATAGTTGTTTTATTAAACAAAACACAAGTCATAGACTTAGAAATATTTCATAGCATGAATATAATACACCCTTGTTTTCTACTAGCTAGGCTAAGCATGATAGCAGTGGAATCTTAACTTAGGGAAAATTCTACTAATGCATCATCTACTAGGATTTCCCATGGCATAGTTTATACTTAGAAAATTCCATGCAAGTCCTACTTAGAAATATCACTAATGCATAGTCAAAATATTAGTACAAAATGTATGAAGCACCACTTGCCTTTTTAGTAGATAATATAGATTCACTCCTTGATCTTGCAATAGTCACACTCTTCAAATTTCACTACAATTCAATCAAGGCACAAATTCAAACTAGCATTCAAACAATTCATCACATAAAATGAATAAACAAGGCAATGCATGCAAGCATGCAAAAGATTGTTTTATTTGGAAAGGTGGTTTCTAATAGGTTATAAACATTTTAAAACACATATTGGTCATTTATAAAAGTGGAAAACCATTTTAAATCAAGTTAGTGAAAATGGCCATTTAAATCATTTTTGTTTTGCTAGAAATGATTTAAATTCAAGTAATAATTTCTAGTGTTAGCCAAAATGTTTTTATACACAAATATTAATATTTAGGGTCAAAGTGTTTTAAAACAAATCCATTTACAAAAGGTTTCACCTAAAATCATTTTAAAATCAAAGCATCATTTTATTTTGTTAGAAATGCTTTTAAACAAAGTAATAACTTACTAGAGTTTTATCAAATATATTTTTAAATCCCAAAACTTAGTGTTTAGGGTTAGAGAGTTTAAATCAAATCATTTTCCAAAGGTTTTACTCAAAAAGCATTTTTAAACCATAATCAACAATTTTTATTTAACTAGAAATGTTTTTATTCAAATATTTATTCCTTAGTATCTCAAAATATACTTTTAAATCTACAAGTTGGTTTTTATGATCAGTAGGTTCAAAAAATCCATTTACAAAAGATTTTACCCTAAAAAAAATTATAATAACTTTTATAATCAAAATAGGACTACACATGTTTCTGCACAAACAATCCATTTTACAGATGCAAATCATTAAACAAAGTGCATGGTTGCAAAGTACTCTTTTTGATGATTCCATTGATATAAAGTTTACAAATTTTGGACATGTGGATCAAAAGTTATGAATTTTTCAAATCTAACCATCTAATAGACAAGTTTCTATTTTTAAAACAAATCACTTGCCACGTGGTGTGTTCCTATTGGACAAATAACGGTTCGCACGGATCGATTAGTACAGACCATTGGATTTAAGTGGGATCGCATGGTTTAGATCTAGCATACCGGTTTGTTTTAAGTGAATCTATCGCGGCCGTGTGATCGAGATCTAACGGCCAGCTTTGCCCTGACCAAAGACTGGCGGTGCGTGGCGACAGCGAGCGGCGGCGCGCTCCGTCTACGGCACTGCGGTGGCTATAGGAAGCGAGGGAGGAAAAGGTGTGTCTCACCAGGTTCGCCGTGTGTTGCTGATGCTCAACGTGCTCGTGGGGAGGCAGGGGCGTACAAGAGCGAAGGGGATTGCTTGCCATAGTTGTCGTCGGCGTCGGGTGCTTCTGTTCGTCGACAGGGGAGAGGCTACCAACCACCAGAAGGCAAACGGAAGGAGGCGTTAGAAGCGCGTGGAAACAGAGATCATCTGAGCATCATCACAAGAGAGAGAGGAGGTTAGGGTTCACCTGAAATGCTCGTCGAAGTGGAGGCAGACGATGGTGGCGTTCTGTCGTCGAGGTTGCCGATGCTAGGGGCACGCGTGGGCGAGAGCGAGGCACTGGCAGGTGCACCTGGTGCTGGCGAGTACTCTCGTGTGGTTTAGGGGGACGGGGAGAGTCGGGTTTGGCTGGGATTGGCAAGGAAGGCTCGCCGGAGCAGTGGGCGTCTCGAGCAACAATAGCAGCAGCCTGGTGGTTTTTGGCAGAGGGGTTTGAGGGGAAAGGTAGAGGAGGGGAGGGCGCTTATGAGGGTGTGATGTCAACACCCGGATTTTTAATCCCAGATGCCTGTTATGCCATACATCGCAATCCCAGGATTAGAATTTTTGCGAGACATAACAGAATTGGATACCACAGTACATCATACATTACAAACCATATATAAGGTCTTACACAAATAGGGATCTCATGATCCAGTTCTTAATACAACTTCAAGCAGCGGAATTCGTAATAATAACGGTAGCGTAGGCGAAGATCCATCTTCGGGGTCACAGGCAATGCTGACGATGGGAGATGATCCTAGTTGTCATAACCTTCCTGGGATCCATCCTACAGGTACTCATCTTCATAGTCTGGCCACGGGAATAGCCAGGGACAAAGCCATGAGTACTCTTTAAGTACTCGCAAACTAATATTAACAAGTGAAGGTGGTTTTTGATAATAGGACACTAGGCTCTAGGGTTGTTTTGCAAAAAGCCAGATTTATCTCTACTCGTTCAGAAACCAGAGAAGCTAGTCACAATTTTATAACTCCTAAGTGGGATCTTGTAACTCATGTCACAACTCTGTTGTGGTCAAGTCAAAGTCTCAATGCATTTAACAAGTCATTTTGAAAACATCTGACGGGGGAACAGTATGGCCACTCCAACTGTCCATAACCGCGGACGCGGCTATTCGAATAGTTTGACACTCGGCAGAGATTGTACACTTTCACCACAACATTCGATACATCCGTCAGGAACAAATCCTGAATTCACCATACTCAGTATGCGGATAATCAATCCTAACCTTTCAATTACACGCCCTAGTATAAGCACCTCTCCTGTGAGTTTGGCCTCCCAACCATGACCAACTGTCATCTTGGGTACTGCATAGGTGGACAATCTTCACAAGGTAGCCTCAGCTCAGACCTTGGCCATGAGGGAACTAATACTGAGGTATATAAGCTTCCAGTCAAGCCCTACCCAATCTTCGGGTATTATGGTTGTACGATAAAATTGGAATGGTATCGCATCCACACAACCATCATTTTAAAAAGGGCTAAGGCTCATGCCTCAACATTTTCATCACCCAAAATCATTTGGTGTTCGGAAACACATGTCAAAACATCTCAGTAGAATGATCCGTCATTCTAAGGTTTTCATAACCATTTTCACCAAGTATTCCCATCTAAAGTTGATCAAGTTTTATGCTTAGAACTAGCATCTACAAGTGGGGGTAGCACTAATGAGGGGTGGTAAACTAGTGGAGTTTCAACTAAGTACAACCTTATATCTTAGGATCATATCAAGGTTTCTAACTTAGGCCAAATTTTATGCTCTTTATGCAACCTTCAAAAATATCTTTCTAGTATCTATAAGTCACCTAAGTCAACTCTAAGTTAAGGCTTTCATAAAGAAATAAAGTAGAAGCTTGCAAATAAAACTAGGATTGGGTTATCAAGTGGGTATGATCACATATGCTTAGGGCATATAGTTGGCATGGTAGAAAGCACGTATTAGCTTGCATAGGTCAACTAGTACTGTTAGGCTTGCAAGTTTGGGCTTGCACAATATCAGTATAAGCTTGCCTTGTGCAGAGCAGTGGTTGAAGTTCTCCTTGGCTTCTTCTTCGTAGTATCCTCCTTCCTCCTCGTATCCTTGGTCTGTACTAGCGTCTATAAATAAATATGATGTACACAATCACCAAGCAATACTTAACTACTTGCAATCATCACACAAAAGGGTCTTATAGATGATCTAGCATCATCACTAACATTACAAGATTAAGGTTTGGTTTAAATCCCTTTTATTTTTAGAAAAGTAATTTCTACTCATTGAAAAACTACTTAAGATTTAATATTCTCCAAACCAAACATGGGATCATGTTGACACATGTCATCACCATACATTTTAGTACATGGGAATGTGATTTAAAGTTGTGTCACAATTTAATAAGGTTTTACCCTTTTATTTTAATTAAATAATGTGTCTAGAAATGCCTATGTGGCATTCTTTTATTACTTGAACATTATTTCTATAAGTAAACCTATATATTTTTATATATTCTGAAAGGTATAGTTAAATGTGATTTTTGAGAGTTGGAATCAACTCAAAAGCTATTGTGGTTTAACTTTGAAAAATGTTTGAATGCAGAAAAGCTTCTGCCTTGTTATTTTTACCAAGGATGATCTACATATCCAAATGACTTGAATCCAACGGGCTTGGATTCAGCATTCCCAGACCTTTCCAAAAAAAATGGTTTCATTCAATTTGGTGCACTGAATCGACCTAGGTTGATTTTTGAAACTGGGTATAGAAGTGTGTTTGAAATAAAATGGAAAAGGTTTAATTCAAATAACTGGGCTGCGCGGGAAGCGATACTGGGCCAGCCTGCTAAGCGCAGCGCTTCCGCGGGCTGTTTAAGTGGTTGTCCCCACGCGTCAGTGAGACGAGGGGGTGCGAAGCGGTATGGGGTGATGTGGTGCGTTCGATCTAGTTCTAATCCAACGGCTGAGGGTCATCGTCGATGTTGGGCAATGCCGGCGAGACAGAAACCTAGCGCGGCCGGTGGGGGTCGTTGGGCGCTCACCGGGGTGCAGGCGAGGGTCGGCGAGGCGGGCGAACGACGAAGTCGATGACGGCGAACTCAGGGGTGGTCGCGGCATCTCCTGGGGTGTACAAAATCGACGGAGCCCTTCTTCTCCAGAGGCGGCCTGCTCCGGCGCAATTCCGGCGATGCCTTGCTCGCCTTGCTCTGGGACTGAGGTGGGGTGGTTCTGGGTGAGAGAGGAGTGCAATGGTATGAAGAATTCGAGCGGGGGAGTCCTCCTTTTATAGGCTCGACGGCGAGACCGAACGGGATGGGCAAGCGACAGTGGCGACATGGCTACGGGCTGCTAGAGGCATGGCCGGCGGTGGCGATCGCTTGGTGGTCTCCTGGCGATACGCTACGGTTTTAATGCGCGCGTAGGGGCGGTGCGGTTTGGTCTGGAACGCGTGATGCTTTGCGCGGCAGAGGCGGCGTCTTCGACGGCGAGCGGTGGCTGTGCGGCATGGGGCGGCGAACGGGGATGTCTGGCGTTCTCCTGGGTCGGTGGTGATCGATTATGCACGCGGCGAGGGCGGCGCGCGGTCTGTGGACATCGGTCGAACGTGGCGCTCTGGCGCATGCTCGACACGGTTGCTAGCGAGCTAGACGCGGTCCGTGCGTGTGGTCCAGGGTTTGGCAACGCTCGTGGATGGGACAGGGAGTGGCGATGGACGGTGGGCTACCTCCTAGACAAGGTTGGCACGGCTAAATCTTCTCCTATCTTGCTGTATCCACTTTGGTGGCATGGTTAGCTTCGGCTGTTCACCATTGATGTCATTGACCATCTTACAGTGAGGCTAGTGCTTGGTTTAACTTGCTAGATGATCTACTGAGATGGTTGTGAGCTAAAGAGGGAACAAGTTAGGCTTCAATCACTGCTCACTATAGTGGTTAGGATTTTGATGATTTGTGTCTGCAAGGTGTTTGATGAAATGGCCGCAAGAATTCAAGTTTTGAATTTTGAAAAGATTTTTGGTGGGTGTGCTAGGTTGATGCTGGTGAGTCTACAGATGCTTGGGTTTTGAAAGTTGAGCTTGTTTGAGTGGTTTTTGAAAAAGTGGGATCTTCCCATATGATATAGATTCAATTTTGAATTGTCATTTAAACTATGCATTTGAAAGTTTCTGGATGATCACAAGGTGGGCCTTGATACTTTTTTATGAGTACAATCAAGGGGTGCCAAGATCTAGCAAGTTTCTGTTAGGTTCTGAAAGTTTGAGACAGCCAAAGTAGGCATGGGAGTTAAATTGGTCAAAATGACCATTCCCTTATTTTATTTGTTTTGATTTACTTGTCTTTAGGAAAAGTGTGGGAAATGTTTAGATGATGTTTATTTCACCTAAGCATCCATTTACAAGAAATGGAACACACAAACAAGGTGGTTCAAAAGAATTCAAAATGAAATGCATACTCACATGCATGCTTCCATAATTTTATTTAGAAAAGTTTTTGTTAACCCTAATTTTGATGATTAGAGTTTGATGATCCAAGTGTTGTATTTTTGGGATGTTACATGTGATCACGGGGAAGAGTTAGTGCGGCATTAAGACAAATTTAATCGGCGGAATTAGAGGCAGAAACGGCGAGGAGGGGGAGGAATTGGTCGCGTGAGGTTGATGACGATGACAGCGCGACAGTGGGGTCCATTGTCAGCAAGTGGGGAAGGGGTACGGTGGGGTCCTCTAGTCAGTTACAGCGCGGGTGCAAGTTTGAGTGAGAAAACGCTTCGCGCGGGGGAGGGAAGAGAGGGAGTGGGCTTCGCTAGGCCAAGCTGGGCTGGGTTAGGTTTCTGGGCTGTTCCCTTTTCCATTTTTTTTCTTCTAGAATCTTTTTCTTTTTCTGATTTTCTTTTCTGTTTTCAAATTCAAACACTCTTTTGATTTCAGATTTCTTTTCAAACCTTTTCCAAATATTTAGTAGGTTTTTTAATCTGTTTATTTATGTATTTTAAAGTCCATTTTAGAATAACTTCTTTTATCATCTTAGGGTTTATTATTTATTTTAAATAGACATTTTTTCTTTATTAAATAGGATTTTAAATATGGTTCTAATCCATATTATTTATTCAAATTATTTAACATTCTATTTTAAATTCAAATGTTTATCAAACCCTTTGCAGTAGGTTTTATTTATTCCATAGTGTGTTAAATAATTCACATTGAATTATTTTAAATATGATTTATTAATCATTTACATTGGTCAATTGTCTTTATTCAAATAAAATCAAATATGGTCTTAATCCCATATAAATTTTATTCAAATAATTCTTTGATTCCATTTAAGTTAATTAAGTAACTTTTTAATCCACTTTGGGAAATTTCTATTTATCATTTTCTCATGATTAATTATTCATTTACATTAGGGATTTTATCTTTATTCAAATAGAATTGAATTTGGTTAATGCCATATAATTTTATTTGAATATTCTGTATCCCTTTATTTCATTTGGATTTGTATTATCTTTGTTCAATTTGCTTATGGATTTAACTCAAGATTTAAATTGTCTTCTAAATAATTTTCTTATTATTTAGTTTAGGCAATTTGTCTTTATTTAAATAAAATTGAATATAGTTCAATCCTTATGATTTTATTAAATAACCTTTTACTCCTTTTATTATTCAATAATATTTCATTTGTTTAAGGATTTGGCCAAGATTTAATTTGGCTTTTAAATATTCCTTATTTATTTATTTATTTATTTATTTCTTTGTCTCATAAAATCCATATCTTTTTATTTATAGATCCAAACTTGGTGATTCCAATTTGTATAATTTTATTTAATATTTGTTTATCTTTTTAAATCATTTTAGGATTATTTTTCTCATAATTGGGTATGGATTTAAGATAGGACCTTTATTAGCCTTGGAAATTAATTCCTTTTATCTTATTAAAATCATAAGTTTTTGTCCATGGCTCCAAATTAAATGAAACCAATTTCTATGGTTTTATAATATTTTTATTTTTCATTCTTGATCATTTATAAATGTTTGTTGATGAATTTTTATATGGATCAAATCCATAGTCTTAGAGAGATCTTGGAAATGATTTATTCCATTAGGGTTTTAGTTTATTTTCCCAAGTGTTTAAATTTCAAGATACATTCGTTGATCATTTGTCACATCCCAAGATTTTCCAAATCTTGTAATATGAAAAAAAATGAATAAAATAAAACTTTGTTTGATTTTCAGAGCCAGAAGAAACTTTTTGAATTCAATTGGAACTTCAAACCCATTTGAATAAAATAAAATCCTAAAAAGGATTTAGAAAGATAAACATTTAATAGAAGGAAAATAAAATATTTTGGAAATACTATTTTGGATCATTTAATAAAAGATTTGGTATCCAAAAGAAAAGATGAGTTTATAAATAAGGATTATTTTATAAAACCAAATTAAAACTTGACCAAACTTTGGAATTAAAACATTTTGTTTTGAATAAAAATAGTAAAGGTTTATTTAAATAAATAATAAGGAATTAATATCCAAATTTTATTTAAATAAAAGGTTTACCATTTTGAATAAAACATCAAAACTTATTAAATTAATTTAAATAAGTTTTCTAAATATTTGATATTCACAAATAAAACCTACTGAATGGTTTTGGCACTATACTGGTTTCAAAATAAAGTTTTTAATAAAACAAATCCTATTGGAATTAATAAAGAAAGTCTATTTTATTTAATTATTAATGGACCCTAAAATAAAAGATTATTTTATTTTAAACAATTTTTTCAAATATTCTTTATGTCCAAATAAAATCTACTGATTTGATTAAAAGTATTTGGAGTTCAAAGGAAGATTTTATTAAAATAAGCCAAAACCTTATTTTATTAATAAACCATGGACCATTTTACTTAATTAATAAATAGAACCTAAAGAGATTTAAAATATTATCTTTGTTTTGGATTTTGGTTCATGTTACCAAACAGAACTAATTTCAATATTACAAAATTTGAGTGTAGTTTGAATTTATTTGAACCATGTTTGTTTGATAGAAATTCCAAAACAGAATTCAGAAATGGAAAAAGAAAAAGTTACAGAATAAAAAAAAATGGATTTGGACCCAGCCTAGCCGGCCAAGCCCAGGAAGCCACCAACCAGCCCAGCTCCCCTCCACGAAGAAAAATGATTCACACTCAGTCTCGCACCCGCTAAGCAGCTGACGAGTGGACCTCTCTCACACTTCCTTTTCCACTGACCGGAGGACCCCACCGCCACGTCCCTCTTCTTCCCCACCCGCAGACCACGCCTTCTCCCTCGCTGCCGTTGCTGCCATTCAAAGCCGCGATCAATTCGCAGTGATGCCGCGCCTTAAACCTCGCCGTGAATGCACGCTATTAAGCGCCAACGCCTCCTCCTCCTTTTCCCCCAGACCACTCCTCCTCTCTGCCCCTAGGTTGTCGCCAATCTCTCCTGCACCGCCGCCGTCTCCGACGAGCTTAGCTCTCAATTCCGGCCACACACTGCCTCCCCTTGCTTCATCGACCAAGCACGCACTCTCCCCATCCCCTGGCGCTTCTGTCCGTGCCCTCCGTTCAACCGCGGGCCCCCCGAAGCGTCGGCTTTGACAAGTTCCGACGACGCCGCCGTCTGCAACCTCTCCGACGACGTTTACCAGGTGAACCAGACCGCCCCTTCACTTCTCGATCACGCACATAGCATTGTCTTGATCCTGCGCATCTGACCGTGCCTTCGTTTTGCCTTAGGGCGATCTCCAGTGACGTCCTCAACCTCGACCAGAGCCGCCCGTCGCCAGAACCAACTCCGGCGAGCAATTACCGCAGTACCCGAGCGCCCCTTGTCAAGCCAACAGCACGTCGAGCATCACCACAGCCCTGCGATTCTGGTGAGCACTTTCCCTCCCCTCTTTGCTTCCTGTAGCCGCCGTAGCTCCACCGCCCGGCCGTGCGCTGCCGCTAGCCGCCGTTGGCGCCGCTCACTTTTGGTCAAGCGAACCAGTACCGTAGGATCTAGATCGGGCGAGCGAGATTAGATCACTTAAAATCGAAAAGGTACGCAGCCAGCGTCGTGCGATGCCACTTGATCTAACGGCCTGCAGCCGCGATCCACCCGAACCGGTACCGTCCAGTAGGATACTGCCGCGTGGCACTAGAATCTGTTTAAAGAAATTTGAAAACAGATTTATTTGCAAACTTCAAACCCTTGTATCTTTGGATCCACACGTCCAAAAATTACAAATTTTATGTCGTTGGATTCAGGAGAGCAAGACCTAAACAACCATAGTCTTAGTTTAGAAAATAGTATCTGTTTGTTTGCTTGTTTTTGCAGATTCATTTGTGAGCTTGTTTAGAGTAGAGAAATTGTTTAGAATTGATTTTAGGGTTCAATCTTTTGCAAAATGGTTTTATGTGACCTTACTGACCCTAGGAACCAACCCATGGTTTTGAAAATGAAATTGGAAAAATTTAGAATGGATTAATTGAACTAGTCTATTTTTAGCTAAGTAAAAATAATGGTTATTATGAAAAAGGATTTTTGGAATAAAACTTTGAGAAAATATTTTGATTCAAAGCTACTGACCCAAAGCAACAAATCTTGACAGTTAGAAATTTTTGGTGAAAACTTAAAGGTTTAGATTTAATAAAACTATTTTCCACCACATAAAATGTTGGATGGAATTTAAAATAGATTTTGAGCAAAACCCTCTAACTAATGACTTTGCCATTTTGGGAAATGACCAATTTGGACCTTACAAAGTTTATAAACCTAGTAGAGACCAACCTTGCAATAGAACCATCCTTTGCATGACTTAGATTCCATTGCTTTGTGAATGTGAAATTGTTTGTTTAACCTTGGTTTGGAATGTTAGTTGATTTTGTGTTTTGCTTGATTGACTTGTAGTGAATTTAGCAAAGTGTGAGACTAGCAAGATCAAGGAGTGAACCACCATTCCCTACCAAAAAGGCAAGTTACACTATCATACAAAAGTCCTACTATTTTCATTATACTTAGTGGATTTTGAAAACATGCATGAAAAAGATATTTCTGTACTTATGCTATGCAAAATCCTAATAGGATTCCCTATACACTCCTTAGTGAAAATATTGAAGTTGTACATGCTTAGCCATGCTATGTTTTGAAAAGAGATACATGTTGAGATTTTACAAAGGTTGAGAAAAAGACTTGTGTTTTACATAATAAAACAAGGACTCAATGAACTACCTAGGTGGAGGATACTTGAAGTTTTGGAGAAGGTGGCAACAAAAGGAACCATGTCTATGGCAATCACTTTGTGTTGTGCTCCAAATGAAAACCACCTAGGAAACTTAGAGATTGAACATTTTTCTCCAACTGTGGCTTTCGTGTGCAACCACATGCTATTATGGCTCTGGCTTAGTCAACTACAATAGGAAGACCCATACATTGTCTTTAGTTACCGGACATGGGGATCTGCAATGCTTCATGAGGGCTGAAGACAAGCTAGCAATGATGTATGGGAGGACCTTTTGGAAAGACTTCGTCACATTCTCAGTCTGCCAGTACTCCATCTTGGTGAGCACTAATCCAGTAGGCCACTGGTGGCAACAAGATGGGAAGGTGACATGTGGGTAAAGTGTACTCCTTCTGCAGAACTTAATAAAATCTAAGTACTTAGTCGTGTCCCCGGTTATGGACAATACTGAGCAACTAAAGTTTGAACTATGGGAGATCTCGACATTCCAACTTCTAATATAAAAACTTGATGCACTTGGGGGTACCAAGGAATTCAAAGAAATTTTGTTAAGCTTGTTGCACTTGGGGTTACCAAGGTGCTCAAGAGCATGATGTACTTGGAGTTACCAAGGAACTCATGAGATTTCATAAAACTTGTTGCACTTGGGGTTACCAAGTAGCTCAAGGGAGTTTTGACAAGGACTTGAACACTTGTGTTTCTACCAAGGAGTTCAAGGAACTTGGAAAAGTGATTTGACAAAGGATCAAAACCATTTTGAAAAGATAGGATAAATGTTGCTTTATGCAAATAAGCCTTAAACTCTATTTAGCCAAATATGCATGTAATGATAGGATCCACTCATAATATACGAAGTAGTGAAACTTGCCAATACAATTCAAATGTATTGACCTTTGTGGCTGTAACTTGTATGTTGCAGGTTTGATTGATTTTAGTGAAGATTGTTTGATTAGGATTACAAAGTCTACAACCAACATCTGCCTGTGGCACTTTGAAGATGAAGGACCCCATGACTATAGTTATTCCGCTGCAATGTAATGTAATAGCCCAATGAGCTATGTATGATGTAATAAAATTATGTTATTCCTGGTTATAAAGCTATGTTATGACCTTTGTATCTTGATATTACATCTTAACTGTGGATGCTAGCTATTGATCCAGGGACTAGCATTGTAAAACACAGGAGGAATCTATCTTAATAAAGGTTGGGACCTCTACAGATGGTATCAGAGCATTGTGTTGCCTGTAGGATTTGTAAACCCTAGGATTGGACAAAAACCCTTAGAAAAATAGGATTGTATTTGTTCCAAAACTTATTTACAAAAACACTTGTAAACTCTTCCCTCAAACCATTTTGGTTTCAACTCTACTTCTCTTCTACTTCAACTTAATGGAAAAACCTACCCATGACCAAGGACTACACTATGTACAAAGGACTTCTTCAACTTCTTCAACTCTAATGACTTCAACATCTTCAGCATGTTCACCAAGGACTTCCAACTTGGAAACTACTAAGGACTACAAGTGAAACCAGGAAATCTTACTCAAAATTTGGAGACTAAGGGAATGCAAAATAAGAAGGAGCCATCAACAACTTTGAAGTATTGTGACCAAGGGTTTTTCTCAAGGAAACCATGATCTCATGCAAGAAGGATCAACCAAGAAGGATGGAAGGATCACAAGTGAACCATATAGATGGACCACCATAATTTAGTTAAGTCAAATACACCAACTTATGTGGTGTAATAAAAATATTTTGATTGCCTAAGTATTTGCTTGAACCTTGTTGTTTGAGTGCAAAGTTGCTTGTGAATGTTTGGTTTGTGATTGCATGCACATTGCTTGTGTGAATTGTGATGTGCGTGATTAGAAAAATTTCCTTAGAAATATCTTGCCTATTCTAATCTCCCTTCAACCCAAACAGATGACTACTCCAAAAGACTCCAAGGTTGATGACATCAACACCAACCAAGCTGACAGCATGAAAGAGCTCATAGCAACCCAACACCAGTTGAACCAACTGACAGCTCAGTTCATAGCCAACAATAGCGATAAAGATCCAGCACTGCAAAGGTTTTTGGAAGAGCAATCCCAACTGATGCTTAAGGTGACTAATCAAATGATCAGCATGGAAGAAAGCTATCCCAAAGGAGTTTATGATAACAAAGATGACAAGAATGTTATTCTAGATGGAGCCCCAGCTTGCATTATTTGTGGAGACAGGGATCATACTTCCAAGGAACATGAAGGACAGTGCCCCAATTGTGAAGAAGAACATCCTGTTGGACAATGTCCCATCTCTCAAGCCACTTGTTACCTTTGTGAAGGAAATGACCATGTTCCTAACCAATGTTCTATCTACTCCATGGTGGAACAAAGGAAACAAGAAGGATCCAAGTCAACCAAAGGAAAACGACCACTTATACCTCCAAACAAGACAACCCAATTCAAAGGACTAAAGAAACTTAAGAAACAAAAGCAAGACATGAGCCTTGCACAATGTCGTAAATGTAAGAAAATAGGACACTACTCTAGTGGATGCCCAGAGAACAAGAAGAATAAAGAGATTGACCAAGTGTGGTGCAACAACTGCAAAGAACCAGGCCATTATGTAGCCACTTGTCCACAAGAACAACGCAAAGAACTCAAGGACATTCATTGTTTCAACTGCAAGAATCCAGGACATTATGCAAGCAACTGTCCAGAAAGGATGAAAAACAAGTTGAACAAGCCTATGGAGAAACTCAACCTTGGCCCATGAGTCAAGTATGGAAACAAGCAAAAGTTTGCTTAGAGAAGTTTTCCAGGACCCAAGAAGGACAATGTGTAATTTTTGTTTGAAAAATTTTAAGGGTGGTAGTACCCTAGTTGTTTTGAACTTGCTTGTAACCCCAGCCTTCCCAAATCTCGGGACGAGATTTATTTTAAGGGTGGTAGCCTGTCACACCCAAGATTTTCCAAATCTTGTAATATGAAAAAAAAATGAATAAAATAAAACTTTGTTTGATTTTCAGAGCCAGAAGAAACTTTTTGAATTCAATTGGAACTTCAAACCCATTTGAATAAAATAAAATCCTAAAAAGGATTTAGAAAGATAAACATTTAATAGAAGGAAAATAAAATATTTTGGAAATACTATTTTGGATCATTTAATAAAAGATTTGGTATCCAAAAGAAAAGATGAGTTTATAAATAAGGATTATTTTATAAAACCAAATTAAAACTTGACCAAACTTTGGAATTAAAACATTTTGTTTTGAATAAAAATAGTAAAGGTTTATTTAAATAAATAATAAGGAATTAATATCCAAATTTTATTTAAATAAAAGGTTTACCATTTTGAATAAAACATCAAAACTTATTAAATTAATTTAAATAAGTTTTCTAAATATTTGATATTCACAAATAAAACCTACTGAATGGTTTTGGCACTATACTGGTTTCAAAATAAAGTTTTTAATAAAACAAATCCTATTGGAATTAATAAAGAAAGTCTATTTTATTTAATTATTAATGGACCCTAAAATAAAAGATTATTTTATTTTAAACAATTTTTTCAAATATTCTTTATGTCCAAATAAAATCTACTGATTTGATTAAAAGTATTTGGAGTTCAAAGGAAGATTTTATTAAAATAAGCCAAAACCTTATTTTATTAATAAACCATGGACCATTTTACTTAATTAATAAATAGAACCTAAAGAGATTTAAAATATTATCTTTGTTTTGGATTTTGGTTCATGTTACCAAACAGAACTAATTTCAATATTACAAAATTTGAGTGTAGTTTGAATTTATTTGAACCATGTTTGTTTGATAGAAATTCCAAAACAGAATTCAGAAATGGAAAAAGAAAAAGTTACAGAATAAAAAAAATGGATTTGGACCCAGCCCAGCCGGCCAAGCCCAGGAAGCCACCAACCAGCCCAGCTCCCCTCCACGAAGAAAAACGATTCACACTCAGTCTCGCACCCGCTAAGCAGCTGACGAGTGGACCTCTCTCACACTTCCTTTTCCACTAACCGGAGGACCCCACCGCCACGTCCCTCTTCTTCCCCACCCGCAGACCACGCCTTCTCCCTCGCTGCCGTTGCTGCCATTCAAAGCCGCGATCAATTTGCAGTGATGCCGCGCCTTAAACCTCGCCGTGAATGCACGCTATTAAGCGCCAACGCCTCCTCCTCCTTTTCCCCCAGACCACTCCTCCTCTCTGCCCCTAGGTTGTCGCCAATCTCTCCTGCACCGCCGCCGTCTCCGACGAGCTTAGCTCTCAATTCTGGCCACACACTGCCTCCCCTTGATTCATCGACCAAACACGCACGCTCCCCATCCCCTGGCGCTTCTGTCCGTGCCCTCCGTTCAACCGCGGGCCCCCCGAAGCGTCGGCTTTGACAAGTTCCGACGCCGCCGCCGTCTGCAACCTCTCCGACGACGTTTACCAGGTGAACCAGACCGCCCCTTCACTTCTCGATCACGCACATAGCATTGTCTTGATCCTGCGCATCTGACCGCGCCTTCGTTATGCCTTAGGGCGATCTCCAGTGACGTCCTCGACCTCGACCAGAGCCGCCCGTCGCCAGAACCAACTCCGGCGAGCAATTACCGCAGTACCCGAGCGCCCCTTGTCAAGCCAACAGCACGTCGAGCATCACCACAGCCCTGTGATTCTGGTGAGCACTTTCCCTCCCCTCTTTGCTTCCTGTAGCCTCCGTAGCGCCACCGCCCGGCCATGCGCCGCCGCTAGCCGCCGTCGGCGCCGCTCACTTTTGGTCAAGCGAACCAGTACCGTAGGATCTAGATCGGGCGAGCGAGATTAGATCACTTAAACTCGAAAAGGTACGCAGCCAGCACCGTGCGATGCCACTTGATCTAACGGCCTTCAGCCGCGATCCACCCGAACCAGTACCGTCCAGTAGGATACTGCCGCGTGGCACTAGAATCTGTTTAAAGAAATTTGAAAACAGATTTATTTGCAAACTTCAAACCCTTGTATCTTTGGATCCACACGTCCAAAAATTACAAATTTTATGTCGTTGGATTCAGGAGAGCAAGACCTAAACAACCATAGTCTTAGTTTAGAAAATAGTATCTGTTTGTTTGCTTGTTTTTGCAGATTCATTTGTGAGCTTGTTTAGAGTAGAGAAATTGTTTAGAATTGATTTTAGGGTTAAATATTTTGCAAAATGGTTTTATGTGACCTTACTGACCCTAGGAACCAACCCATGGTTTTGAAAATGAAATTGGAAAAATTTAGAATGGATTAATTGAACTAGTCTATTTTTAGCTAAGTAAAAATAATGGTTATTATGAAAAAGGATTTTTGGAATAAAACTTTGAGAAAATATTTTGATTCAAAGCTACTGACCCAAAGCAACAAATCTTGAGAGTTAGAAATTTTTGGTGAAAACTTAAAGGTTTAGATTTAATAAAACTATTTTCCACCACATAAAATGTTGGATGGATTTTAAAATAGATTTTGAGCAAAACCCTCTAACTAATGACTTTGCCATTTTGGGAAATGACCAATTTGGACCTTACAAAGTTTATAAACCTAGTAGAGACCAACCTTGCAATAGAACCATCCTTTGCATGACTTAGATTCCATTGCTTTGTGAATGTGAAATTGTTTGTTTAACCTTGGTTTGGAATGTTAGTTGATTTTGTGTTTTGCTTGATTGACTTGTAGTGAATTTAGCAAAGTGTGAGACTAGCAAGATCAAGGAGTGAACCACCATTCCCTACCAAAAAGGCAAGTTACACTATCATACAAAAGTCCTACTATTTTCATTATACTTAGTGGATTTGAAAACATGCATGAAAAAGATATTTCTGTACTTATGCTATGCTAAATCCTAATAGGATTCCCTATACACTCCTTAGTGAAAATATTGAATTTGTACATGCTTAGCCATGCTATGTTTTGAAAAGAGATACATGTTGAGATTTTACAAAGGTTGAGAAAAAGACTTGTGTTTTACATAATAAAACAAGGACTCAATGAACTACCTAGGTGGAGGATACTTGAAGTTTTGGAGAAGGTGGCAACAAAAGGAACCATGTCTATGGCAATCACTTTGTGTTGTGCTCCAAATGAAAACCACCTAGGAAACTTAGAGATTGAACATGTTTCTCCAATTGTGGCTTTCGTGTGCAACCACATGCTATTATGGCTCTGGCTTAGTCAACTACAATAGGAAGACCCATACATTGTCTTTAATTACCGGACATGGGGATCTGGAATGCTTCATGGGGGCTGAAGACAAGCTAGCAATGATGTATGGGAGTACCTTTTGGAAAGACTTCGTCACATTCTCAGTCTGCCAGTACTCCATCTTGGTGAGCACTAATCCAGTAGGCCACTGGTGGCAACAAGATGGGAAGGTGACATGTGGGTAAAGTGTACTCCTTCTGCAGAAGTTAATAAAATCTAAGTACTTAGCCGTGTCCCCGGTTATGGACAATACTGAGCAACTAAAGTTTGAACTATGGGAGTTCTCGACATTCCAACTTCTAATATAAAAACTTGATGCACTTGGGGGTACCAAGGAATTCAAAGAAATTTTATTAAGCTTGTTGCACTTGGGGTTACCAAGGTGCTCAAGAGCATGATGTACTTGGAGTTACCAAGGAACTCATGAGATTTCATAAAACTTGTTGCACTTGGGGTTACCAAGTAGCTCAAGGGATTTTTGACAAGGACTTGAACACTTGTGTTTCTACCAAGGAGTTCAAGGAACTTGGAAAAGTGATTTGACAAAGGATCAAAACCATTTTGAAAAGATAGGATAAATGTTGCTTTATGCAAACAAGCCTTAAACTCTACTTAGCCAAATATGCATGTAATGATAGGATCCACTCATAATATACGAAGTAGTGAAACTTGCCAATACAATTCAAATGTATTGACCTTTGTGGCTGTAACTTGTATGTTGCAGGTTTGATTGATTTTAGTGAGGATTGTTTGATTAGGATTACAAAGTCTACAACCAACATCTGCCTGTGGCACTTTGAAGATGAAGGACCCCATGACTATAGTTATTCCGCTGCAATGTAATGTAATAGCCCAATGAGCTATGTATGATGTAATAAAATTATGTTATTCCTGGTTATAAAGTTATGTTATGACCTTTGTATCTTGATATTACATCTTAACTGTGGATGCTAGCTATTGATCCAGGGACTAGCATTGTAAAACACAGGAGGAATCTATCTTAATAAAGGTTGGGACCTCTACATGATTGCATTTCACTTGATTGAAATTCGTTGAATTCCATTTTTATTAAAATTTGTTCAAGATGGGTTTTGATGTTTCCATTTGGAATCAAAAAGTTTATTTTCACCCTAAATTTCAACAATTATTTATTTTGTTTATTTATTTTTCACATTTCAAAATTTGGAAAATTTTGGGATGTGACAATTAGTGTAGGCGCCACAGGAACTACTTCCAGTGTTGCGCTACTCTCAAGTTCGAGAGAAGGTTCAACAACCTCCTCGAGTTCTACTTTCCTTCTAGACACTTATTTCGAGAGAAACTCCTTCTCTAGAAAGGATCCATTCTTGGCAACGAAGATTTTGCCCTCGGATCTATGATAGAAGGTATACCCAATAGTTTCCTTCGGGTATCCTATGAAGACGCATTTTTCTACTTTGGGTTCAAACTTGTCGGGCTGTAACTTCTTTACATAAGCTTCGCAACCCCAAACTTTAAGGAACGACAATTTAGGTTTCTTCCCAAACCATAATTCATACAGTGTCGTTTCAATGGATTTAGATGGTGCCCTATTTAAAGTGAATGCGGCTGTTTCTAATGCATAACCCCAAAACGATAGCGGTAAATCTCTAAGTGACATCATAGAACGAACCATATCTAAGAGAGTTCGATTACGATGTTCGCACACACCATTACGTTGAGGTGTTCCCGGCGGTGTCAATTGTGAAAGTATTCCACATTTCTTCAAATGCTCACCAAACTCGTAACTTAGATACTCACCTCCACGATCAGATCGTAGAAATGTAATCTTCTTGTTACGTTGATTCTCTACTTCACTTTGAAATTCCTTAAACTTCTCGAAAGTCTCGAACTTATGTTTCATGAAATAGATATACCCATATCTACTCAAGTAATCCATGAAAGTAAGAACATAACGATAACCACCGCACGATGCTACACTCATTGGGCCACACACATCGGTATGTATGATTTCCAATAAGTCTGTAGCTCGCTCCATCATACCAGAAAATGGAGTATTAGTCATTTTACCCATCAGACATGCTTCACATCTTTTAAGTGATTCGAAATCAAGTGATTCAAGAAGTCCATTGGAATGGAGTTTCTTCATACGCTTCACTCCAATGTGACCAAGACGAAAGTGACACATATAGGTCGATTTATCGCTCAGTTTCAAACGTTTAGCTTCAATGTTATTAATATGTGTATTAATACAATTGACATTTAATAAGAATAGACTATATATCAAAGGTGCATGTGCATAAAACATATTAGTCATATAAATCGAACAACCATTATTCTTGGACTTAAACAAGTAACCGTCTCGCAATAAACATGATCTGGATATAATGCTTATGCTCAACGCAGGCACCAAATAACAATTATTTAAGTATAAAACTAATCCCGATGGTAGATGAAGAGGTAGCATGCCGACTGCGATCACATCAACCTTTGATCCATTTCCAACGCGCATCGTCACCTCGTTCTTCGCTAGTTTCCGTCTATTCTGCAACACCTGTTTCGAGTTACAAATATGAGCAACCGAACTATTATCAAATACCCAGGCACTACTACGAGTATTAGTGATATACACATCAATAACATGTATATCGGATATACCTTTCTTCTTGATGTTGCCGTTCTTCAAATCCGCCAAGTACTTAGGGAAATTCGGCTTCCAGTGACCTTCTCCCTTACAGTAAAAGCACTCAGTATCAGGCTTAGGCCTAGCCTTGGTCTTCTTCGCCAGTGCAGCAACTTCCTTACCGCCCTTCTTGAAGTTTCCCTTTTTCTTAGACTTGCCTTGCTTCTTGAATTTGGTGGTCTTATTGACCATAAACACTTGGTGCTCTTTGAAGGGAATATGCCCGAGAGGCAATAATAAAGTGGTTATTATCATAATCCTTATTTATGATAAATTTTTATTTTGCATGCTATAATTGTATTAATACGGAAACGTTAATACATGTGTGTTTAATAAACAAAAAGGAAGTTCCTAGTTATGCCTCTCTTATAAACTAGCTCGTTGATTAACAAGATGATCAAAGTTTCCTGATCATGGACATTTGATGTTATTAATAACGAGGTGACAACATTAGTGTAATGATATGATGAACATTCATCCAAAGTATAGCATTACGATCAAAATCATTGAGTTTATATTTCTATAAAAACTTACGAAGTGATCCTAATCCATAGACCATGAGATCATGTCAATCACTAACACTGGAAGAGTTTCTCGAGGTAAACTACGTTCCTCGATCCGATACAATGTTCTTGGGGACTCCATGCAAACTAACTATTCTAG
This sequence comes from Avena sativa, assembly GCA_916181665.1. Taxonomy (NCBI): domain Eukaryota; kingdom Viridiplantae; phylum Streptophyta; class Magnoliopsida; order Poales; family Poaceae; genus Avena; species Avena sativa. The sequence continues at coordinate 264,312,053 of OV702279.1, read as the reverse complement.
CGATGTATAACTCTGCTAGCTTCGAACTCTGATATGTGGTCTTGACGGGCAAGAAATGGGCGACTTTGGACAATCGGTCCACTATGACCCAGATAGAGTCATTTCCCCTACTAGAAGTAGGCAGTCCAGTGATAAAGTCCATTCAAACGGAATCCCATTTCCATTCCGGAATCTGCAAGGGTTGCAACAATCCAGCGGGTCTTTGATGTCCTGCCTTGACTCGCTGACATATATCACACTTGGCGATATAGCTTTCGATTTCTCTCTTCATCTTATGCCACCAAAATTTCTCCTTCAAATCTTGATACATCTTCGTTCCTCCGGGGTGGATAGAATAAAGAGTATCATGAGCTTCCTTCAGAATAACTTCTTTCAACTCAGAATCTGCTGGTACACAAAGGTGTCCTTTGTACCACAGAACTCCGTCTTCGTCTTTGGTGAATCCGGGTACTTTGCATGTACCGATACGACACTTGATTCCGTCGATACTAGCATTTCCTTTCTGCGCCTCTTTGATCTGGCTGATCAAAGTGGGCTGAAGTTCTATACTAGCCAAAAATCCTTCGCTCGCTAATTCCATTCGGAAATCTTCCATCTCTTTGTGCAAGCTTGGTTGCTCCTTCAAAATCATGGAGTTTAAACGGCACGGCAATCTACTAAGGGCATCTGCTACCACATTGGCTTTACCAGGGTGATAGTGAATGGCCAGATTGTAATCCTTGATTAGCTCAATCCATCTCCTCTGTCTCATATTCAGCTCCTTCTGAGTGAATATATACTTCAGACTCTTCTGATCCGTATAAATCTCACCACGATTTCCCATCAGGTAATGCCTCCATGTCTTTAGGGCTAGAACTACGGCTGAGAGTTCGAGGTCATGGGTTGGGTAATTTTGCTCATGTTGCTTCATTTGTCGAGCTAGATAAGATATAACTTTGCCTTCTTGCATTAGCACACATCCGAGACCGATCTTGGATGCGTCACAATACACATTGAAGGGCTTCGTGATATCCGGCATGATCAAGATTGGGGCTGAAATCAATCTCCTCTTGAGTTCTTGAAAACTCGCTTCACATTTGTCAGTCCATTCAAACTTCTTGTCCTTCTTCAGTAATTGGGTCGTAGGTCTGGCGATACTCGAGAATCCTTCTACGAACTTGCGGTAATATCCCGCCAATCCGAGAAATGCACGAACTTGGGTTTGAGTGGTTGGGGCTTGCCAATCTTCTACATCTTTTACTTTGGCAGGGTCAACGGCAATTCCTCCGGCTGATACAATGTGACCGAGGAATCCTACCTCCTGTAACCAGAATTCACATTTGCTAAACTTGGCATACAACTGATGCTCTCTAAGGGTTCCAAGAATGGTCCTTAGGTGTAGCTCATGTTCGTCTTCTGATTTGGAGTAAATCAGAATGTCATCAATGAAAACAACGACAAACTTATCCAGGAAGTCCATAATAATCTTATTCATGAGGTTCATGAAATAAGCGGGGGAATTGGTTAATCCAAAAGACATGACAGTATACTCGTATAATCCATATCTGGTGGTAAAGGCAGTATTTGGAATATCCTCTGCACGAATCTTGAGTTGATGATAACCAGTTCTAAGATCAATCTTAGAAAAAACTTTGGCACCGATCAATTGATCAAACAAATCTTCTAACTTGGGCAAGGGGTACTTGTTCTTGATGGTGACATCATTCAAATTCTGATAATCCGTACACAAGCAGTTACCTCCATCTTTCTTGTCCACAAACAAGACAGGTGATCTCCATGGTGACGCACTTGGTTGAATCAATCCGATTTCCAGCATGGCATCCAGTTGCTTCTTCAGTTCTTCTAGCTCCGATGGGTTCATACTATAGGGTCTCTGGGCTATGGGTCCTGTTCCAGGGATTAGTTCGATGATAAACTCGATATCCCGATCTGGGGGCATACCGGGCAAAACATCTAGAAATACATCCGGGTATTCACAGACTATCCGGACTTGGTCAATGGTAGGTTGGGCTATACTCTTGCTGCACTTGAATTGACGAGGTAAGGTTTCATATATATGCTTGACTGATATTCCTGCTGTACTGGTCATGGTGATGGATTTCTTGGCACAGTCAATCAATCCTTTATGTTTGGACATCCAATCCATTCCTAGTTCTACTTCCAAACCTTTAGTTCCGAGTACTATTAGATTAGCATAAAAATCTATCCCATGGATTCGGATAGGGACGGCTTTGCAAATTTGCCTAGCCTTGGTAGTTGATCCGGGAATTTGAACAATCATTACATGCTTCAATTTGGTTGGTTGAATTTTACTAGTGCATGCAAATTCTTCGGTGACAAAAGAATGCGATGCACCAGAATCAAACAACACCCTTGCAAGTACTGAATTAACAGAAAACATACCCAGCACGACGTCTGGCGCTTCCTGAGCTTCTTCAGCATACATGAGAAAAAGACGGCCATTGCGGTTGAGTGAATTCCCTGGGGCAAACCTTCTTCCGGGTTGAACACGACGCTGCTGCTGAGCTAGGGCATTGGCATTGGGTGTTGCGGCATTCTTCTTGTTAGGGAACTCGTTGGAGTAGTGACCCTTATTTCCACAGTCATAACAAGTCACTTGCGACTTGTCCTTTGCCGCTACAGGCACAACATTGCTTCCAGTCCTCGTGGCAGTGTTGGTGTTGGTGGCAACATTATTGGTGTTGAACTTGGGTGGGGCACGGTTGAAATTGCTAGAGTTGCCGGGGTTATTGGGGTTCCCTCCGGGTCTAGGGTTTCCACGGTTGGGATAGGTGGGACGGTTCACCGGGGGTCTGTTGGTTCTTGGGGCAAATCCTGGAGATGGGTTAGGGCGATACTTTGGGGTCTGATGGGTTCCTAGCTGATGCATCATACGACGCTTGCGGTTATCATTGGCTTGGTTGATCTTTCCTTCCATCTGGATAGTAGAGTCGACAAGGGCTTCAATATCCGCAAAGGGCATATTGACTAACACTGTCTGCATCTCATCATGCAGACCATTCAGGAATCTCTCTTTCTTCTTGGCTTCCGTGTCGGTCTCATCCGGGGCATACCTAGCTAATGACAAAAAATTGTCACGGTATTCCACTACAGTCATCCTTCCTTGCTTCAGTTATCTGAACTCATCTCTCATTCTCTTGATCAAACCTGGTGGCACATGGGTTCTGCTGAACTTGACCTTGAATTCCTCCCAGGTCATCATCTGGCCTCCGGTCATTGCACGAACACTGTTCCACCATGCTCTGGCATCTCCGTCTAGATAGTGGGTGGCAAACAGAACTTTCTGTTGGCTTCCACTCAGGTGACTTCTAGGTTATTTTCCATGGTGTGTAGCCAATCATCGGCGTCTAGGGGCTCTTCTAACTTAGTGAAAACAGGTGGGTTGGTATTCTGGAAATTCTTGAGCTTAGATCCATGGTTATCTTGATTTCCGCAGCCTTGGTTGTTGTAGGCTAGATGAGCTATCTGGTGCATAGTGGCTAGGTTGGCTTGACGTTCTGCTCTTTCAGCTTCGCGGTCAGAAGTCAACATTTGCAGGATCTGCAACATCGGCTCCGGGGATGAACCACTTCCTTCGCGTGGCATCTGAAGATTTAGATAGATCATGAGAAAGGAGGGAAATTTCTAAGGTTTCGGGGACTTTGAAAAGTTTTTAAAGTTTGACTCAGAGTTTTCTAGCAACTTGCTTTTCATTCATTCATTCACACGATACAACACACACCACAACAAGGAAAAACAGATGGTTTTAAGAACCATTCTGAAAACTACGATACAGTGGGACCGAATACTACTCACTACGCTAGTGCTCAAGTGCTACTACTCCTCGGAATCGGTGGCTTCATCATCTTCATCATCATCGATGAAGGCGAAATCATCCTCATCAGTGAAGAAGTCCATAGCCTGATCCTCCAGAAAATCATCATCGTCGATGAGATAGGAGTAGGGGTCTCCACGAAGATCCTCTCCTGCATTCTCCCTTTCCTCCAACTACATGTCTCTCTCGTGGATGGTCTCTTCCAAAGATGAGATGCGATGGCGGAGACGGGCAATGATGCGCTCCTTCTTGTCGAGCTGACGACGGCGAGACTTGTGATCCTTCGTCATCATGGCGATGGTCTGATCCTTTGTCTTGATGATGGCAGACTTGTGGTTGGAGTAGTCACGACAATTATCCAACTCCTGCTGACGATCGTACATCATGAAGCTAAGGTGGTCCAATTGAGTCTTCAGCTCGGGGTGGTATGGGGCTTCCAGTGGTTGTACATTTGCATCACGCCTTGGGCAGAACTCAAAGCGGGTTCGCTTGATCTGATTAATGCTTTGCCCACACAGACGGGCAAGACTTTCCTACATCGCCCTGGCAAGTCCATCGAGCCAGCTGTTTTCTCTTAAGGTAAACTGAATTCCCTCAGCAGTCGGAGGTTCAATCTTTCCTCGGAGACTTGCAACAATTAGCCACTGCAGATCTTCTCCTCCTTGATCATTGAGCTGAGCTCTGAAGAACTCAGGGTGTGGACGCTCCAGAAGTTCCGAAAGCTGGTCCAAATCCCTCTCAAAGATAAGGTCTCCTCCATTCCCCAACTGATAAAACTTGTTGTACTTCACGTCCATCTATAAGAATATAGGATGAGTAAGTTAGTAGAGTGATCAAGTGTGTCAAAATTTTATGTATTTTGCAAGAGTTTTTGAGGAACATGAATTTTCATGAAAGAATCAGAGAGATAAGAAGGAGAATAAGTTTTTGTAAATATTTGCTTCCTTTGGTTTTGAAACCAAGTTTTTGATTCAAACATCCAGTCTAACTAGGGTCTCCTATGGTCAGGATGGCTCTGGTACCAACTTGTCAACACCCGGATTTTTAATCCCAGATGCCTGTTATGCCGTACATCGCAATCCCAGGATTAGCATTTTTGCGAGACATAACAGAATTGGATACCATAGTACATCATCCATTACAAACCATATATAAGGTATTACACAAATAGGGATCTCATGATCCAGTTCTTAATACAACTTCAAGCAGCGGGAATTCGTAATAATAACGGTAGCATAGGCGAAGCTCCATCTTCGGGGTCATAGGCAATGCTGACGATGGGAGATGATCCTAGTTGTCGTAACCTTCCTGGGATCCATCCTCCAGGTACTCCTCTTCATAGTCTGGCCACGGGAATGGACAGGTACAAAGCCATGAGTACTCTTTAAGTACTCGCAAACTAATATTAACAAGTGAAGGTGGTTTTTGATAATAGGACACTAGGCTCTAGGGTTGTTTTGCAAAAAGCCAGATTTATCTCTACTCGTTCAGAAACCAGAGAAGCTAGTCACAATTTTATAACTCCTAAGTGGGATCTTGTAACTCATGTCACAACTCTGTTGTGGTCAAGTCAAAGTCTCAATGCATTTCACGAGTCATTTTGAAAACATCTGACGGGGGAACAGTATGGCCACTCCAACTGTCCATAACTGCGGACGCGGCTATTCGAATAGTTTAACACTCTGCAGAGATGGTACACTTTCACCACAACATTCGATACATCCGTCAAGAACAAATCCTGAATTCACCATACTCAGTATGCGGATAATCAATCCTAACCTTTCAATTACACGCCCTAGTATAAGCACCTCTCCTGTGAGTTTGACCTCCCAACCATGACCAACTGTCATCTTGGGTATTGCACAGGTGGATAATCTTCACAAGGTAGCCTCAGCTCAGACCTTGGCCGTGAGGGAACTAATACTAAGGTATATAAGCTTCCAGTCAATCCCTACCCAATCTTTGGGTATTGTGGTTGTACGATAAAATTGGAATAGTATCGCATCCAGACAACCATCAGTTTTAAAAAGGGCTAAGGCTCATGCATCAACATTTTCATCACCCAAAATCATCTGCTGTTCGGAAACACATGTCAAAACATCTCAGTAGAATGATCCATCATTCTAAGGTTTTCATAACCATTTTCACCAAGTATTCCCATCTAAAGTTGATCAAGTTTTATGCTTAGCACTAGCATCTACAAGTGGGGGTAGCACTAATGAGGGGTGGTAAACTAGTGGAGTTTCAACTAAGTACAACCTTATATCTTAGGATGATATCAAGGTTTCTAACTTAGGCCAAATTTTATGCTCTTTATGCAACCTTCAAAAATATCTTTCTAGGATCTATAAGTCACTTAAGTCAACTCTAATTTAAGGCTTTGGTAAATAAATAAAGTAGAAGCTTGCAAATAAAACTAGGATTGGGTTATCAAGTGGGTATGATCACATATGCTCAAGGCATATAGTTGGCATGGTAGCAAGCACGTATTAGCTTGCATAGGTCAACTAGTAGTGTTAGGCTTGCAAGTATGGGCTTGCACAATATCAGTATAAGCTTGCCTTGTGCAGAGCAGTGGTTGAAGTTCTCCTTGGCTTCTTCTTCGTAGTATCCTCCTTCCTCCTCGTATCCTTGGTTTGTACTAGCATCTATAAATAAATATGATGTACACAATCACCAAGCAATACTTAACTACTTGCAATCATCACACAAAAGGGTCTTATAGATGATCTAGCATCATCACTAACATTACAAGATTAAGGTTTGGTTTAAATCCATTTTATTTTTAGAAAAGTAATTTCTACTCATTGAAAAACTACTTAAGATTTAATATTCTCCAAACCAAACATGGGATCATGTTGACACATGTCATCACCACAAATTTTAGTACATGGGAATGTGATTTAAAGTGGTGTCACAATTTAATAAGGTTTTACCCTTTTATTTTAATTAAATAATGTGTCTAGAAATGCCTATGTGGCATTCTTTTATTACTTGAACATTATTTCTATAAGTAAACCTATATATTTTTATATATTCTGAAAGGTATAGTTAAATGTGATTTTTGAGAATTGGAATCAACTCAAAAGCTATTGTGGTTTAACTTTGAAAAAAATTTGAATGCAGAAAAGCTTCTGCCTTGTTATTTTTACCAAGGATGATCTACAGATCCAAATGACTTGAATCCAAAGGGCTTGGATTCAGCATTCCCAGACCTTTCCAAAAAAATGGTTTTATTCAATTTGGTGCACTGAATCGACCAGGGTTGATTTTTGAAACTGGGTACAGAAGTGTGTTTGAAATAAAATGGAAAAGGTTTAATTCAAATAACTGGGCTGCGCGGGAAGCGATACTGGGCCGGCCTGCTAAGCGCAGCGCTTCCGCGGGCTGTTTAAGTGGTTGTCCCCACGCGTTAGTGAGACGAGGGGGTGCGAAGCGGTATGGGGCGATGTGGTGCGTTCGATCTGGTTCTAATCCAATGGCTAAGGGTCATCGTCGACGTTGGGCAACGCCGGCGAGACAGAAACCTAGCGTGGCCAGTGGGGGTCGTTGGGGCTCACCGGGGTGCAGGCGAGGGTCGGCAAGGCGGGCGAACGACGAAGTCGATGACGGCAAACTCAGGGGTGGTCGCGGCAGCTCCTGGGGTGGACGAAATCGACGGCGCCCTTCTTCTCCAGAGGCGGCCTGCTCCGGCGCAATTCCGGCGATGCGCTGCTCGCCTTGCTTCGGGACTGAGGTGGGGTGGTTCTGGGTGAGAGAGGAGTGGAATGGTGTGAAGAATTCAGGCGGGGGAGTCCTCCTTTTATAGGCTCGACGGCGAGACCGAACGGGATGGGCAGGCGACGGTGGCGACATGGCTACGGGCTGCTAGAGGCATGGCCGGCGGTGGCGATCGCTTGGTGGTCTCCTGGCGATGCGCTACGGCTTTAATGCGCGCGTAGGGGCGGTGCGGTTTGGTCTGGAACGCGCGATGCTCTGCGCGGCAGAGGCGGCGTCTTCGACGGCGAGTGGTGGCTGTGCGGCATGGGGCGGCGAACAGGGATGTCTGGCGGTCTCCTGGGTCGGTGGTGATCGAGTATGCACGCGGGGAGGGCGGCGCGCCGTCTATGGGCGTCGGTCGAACGTGGCACTCTGGCGCATGCTCGACACGGTTCTTGGCGAGCTGAGCGTGGTCCGTGCGTGTGGTACAGGGTTTGGCAACGCACGCGGCTGGGACAGGGAGTGGCGGTGGACGGTGGGCTGCCTCCTAGACAAGGTTGGCATGGCTAAATCTTCTCCTAGCTTGCTGTCTCCACTGGGGTGGCATGGTTAGCTTCGGATGTTCACCATTGATGTCATTGCCCAGCTTATAGTGAGGCTAGTGCTTGGTTTAACTTGCTAGATGATCTACTAAGATGGTTGTGAGCTAAAGAGGGAACAAGTTAGGCTTCAATCACTGCTCACTATAGTGTTTAGGATTTTGATGATTTGTGTCTGCAAGGTGTTTGATAAAATGGCCGCAAGAATTCAAGTTTTGAATTTTGAAAAGATTTTTGGTGGGTGTGCTAGGTTGATGCTGGTGAGTCTGCAGATGCTTGGGTTTTGAAAGTTGAGCTTGTTTGAGTGGTTTTTGAAAAAGTGGGATCTTCCCATATGATATAGATTCAATTTTGAATTGTCATTTAAACTATGCATTTGAAAGTTTCTGGATGATCACAAGGTGGGCCTTGATACTTTGTTATGAGTACAATCAAGGGGTGCAAAGATCCAGAAAAGTTTCTGTTAGGTTCTGAAAGTTTGAGACAGCCAAAGTAGGCATGGGAGTTAAATTGGTCAAAATGACCATTCCTTTATTTTATTTGTTTTGATTTACTTGTCTTTAGGAAAAGTGTGGGAAATGTTTAGATGATGTTTATTTCACCTAAGCATCCATTTACAAGCAATGGAACACACAAACAAGGTGGTTCAAAAGAATTCAAAATGAAATGCATACTCACATGCATGCTTCCATAATTTTATTTAGAAAAGTTTTTGTTAACCCTAATTTTGATGATCCAAGTGTTGTATTTTTGGGATGTTACATGTGATCACGGGGAAGAGTTAGCGCGGCATTAAGACGAATTTAATCGGCGGAATTAGAGGCAGAAACAGCGAGGAGGGGAGGAACTGGTCGCGTGAGGTTGATGACGATGACAGCGCAACAGTGGGGTCCGTTGTCAGCGAGTGGGGAAGGGGTACGGTGGGTTCCTCTGGTCATTTACAACGCGGGTGCGAGTTTGAGTGAGAAAACGCTTCGCGCGGGGAGGGGAGAGAGGGAGGTGGGCTTCGCTGGGCCAAGCTGGGCTGGGTTAGTTGGGTTAGGTTTCTGGGCTGTTCCCTTTTCCATTTTTTTTCTTCCAGAATCTTTTTCTTTTTCTGATTTTCTTTTCTGTTTTCAAATTCAAACACTCTTTTGATTTCAGATTTCTATTCAAACCTTTTCCAAATATTTAGTAGGTTTTTTAATCTGTTTATTTATGTATTTTAAAGTCCATTTTAGAATAACTTCTTTTATCATCTTAGGGTTTATTATTTATTTTAAATAGACATTTTTTCTTTATTAAATAGGATTTTAAATATGGTTCTAATCCATATTATTTATACAAATTATTTAACATTCTATTTTAAATTCAAATGTTTATCAAACCCTTTGTAGTAGGTTTTATTTATTCCATAGTGTGTTAAATAATTCATATTGAATTATTTTAAATATGATTTATTAATCATTTAAATTGGGCAATTATCTTTATTCAAATAAAATCAAATATGGTCTTAATCCCATATAAATTTTATTCAAATAATTCTTTGATTCCATTTAAGTTAATTAAGTAACTTTTAATCCACTTTGGGAAATTTCTATTTATCATTTTCTCATGATTTAATTATTCATTTACATTAGGGGTTTTATCTTTATTCAAATGGAATTGAATTTGGTTAATGCCATATAATTTTATTTGAATATTCTGTATCCCTTTATTTCATTTGGATTTGGATTATCTTTGTTCCATTTGCTTATGGATTTAACTCGAGATTGAAATTGTCTTCTAAATAATTTTCTTATTATTTAGTTTAGGCAATTTGTCTTTATTTAAATAAAATTGAATATTGTTCAATCCTTATGATTTTATTTAATTAATCTTTTACTCCTTTTATTATTCAATAATATTTCATTTGTTTAAGGATTTGGCCAAGATTTAATTTGGCTTTTAAATATTCCTTATTTATTTCTTTCTTTCTTTATCTCATAAAATCCATATCTTTTTATTTATAGATCCAAACTTGGTGATTCCAATTTGTATAATTTTATTTAATATTTGTTTATCTTTTTAAATCATTTTAGGATTATTTTGCTCATACTTGGGTATGGATTTAAGATAGGACCTTTATTAGCCTTGGAAATTAATTCCTTTTATCTTATTAAAATCATAAGTTTTTGTCCATGGCTCCAAATTAAATGAAACCAATTTCTATGGTTTTATAATATTTTTAGTTGTCATTCTTGATCATTTATAAATGTTTGTTGATGAATTTTTATATGGATCAAATCCATAGTCTTAGAGAGATCTTGGAAATGATTTATTCCATTAGGGTTTTAGTTTATTTTCCCAAGTGTTTAAATTTCATTATACATTCGTTGATGATTGCATTTCACTTGATTGAAATTTGTTGAATTCCATTTTTATTAAAATTTGTTCAAGATGGGTTTTGATGTTTCCATTTGGAATCAAAAAGTTTCTTTTCACCCTAAATTTCAACAATTATTTATTTTGTTTATTTATTTTTCACATTTCAAAATTTGGAAAATTTTGGGATGTGACAATTAGTGTAGGCGCCACAGGAACTACTTCCGGTGATGCGCTACTCTCAAGTCCGAGAGAAGGTTCAACAACCTCCTTGAGTTGTACTTTCCTTCCAGACACTTCTTTTGAGAGAAACTCCTTCTCTAGAAAGGATCCATTCTTGGCAACAAAGATTTTGCCCTCGGATCTATGATAGAAGGTATACCCAATAGTTTCCTTCGGGTATCCTATGAAGACGCATTTTTCTGCTTTGGGTTCAAACTTGTCGGGCTGTAACTTCTTTACATAAGCTTCGCAACCCCAAACTTTAAGGAACGACAATTTAGGTTTCTTCCCAAACCATAATTCATACAGTGTCGTTTCAATGGATTTAGATGGTGCCCTATTTAAAGTGAATGCGGCTGTTTCTAATGCATAACCCCAAAACGATAGCGGTAAATCTGTAAGTGACATCATAGAACGAACCATATCTAAGAGAGTTCGATTACGATGTTCGCACACACCATTACGTTGAGGTGTTCCCGGCGGTGTCAATTGTGAAAGTATTCCACATTTCTTCAAATGCTCACCAAACTCGTAACTTAGATACTCACCTCCACGATCAGATCGTAGAAATTTAATCTTCTTGTTACGTTGATTCTCTACTTCACTTTGAAATTCCTTAAACTTCTCGAAAGTCTCGGACTTATGTTTCATGAAATAGATATACCCATGTCTACTCAAGTCATCCGTGAAAGTAAGAACATAACGATAACCACCGCACGATGCTACACTCATTGGGCCACACACATCGGTATGTATGATTTCCAATAAGTCTGTAGCTCGCTCCGTCATACCAGAAAATGGAGTCTTAGTCATTTTACCCATCAGACATGCTTCGCATCTTTCAAGTGATTCGAAATCAAGTGATTCAAGAAGTCCATCGGAATGGAGTTTCTTCATACACTTCACTCCAATGTGACCAAGACGAAAGTGCCACATATAGGTCGATTTATTGCTCTGTTTCAAACGTTTAGCTTCAATGTTATTAATATGTGTATTACTACAATTGAGATTTAATAAGAATAGACCATCTATCAAAGGTGCATGTGCATAAAACATATTAGTCATATAAATCGAACAACCATTATTCTTGGACTTAAACAAGTAACCGTCTCGCAATAAACATGATCCGGATATAATGTTCATGCTCAACGCAGGCACCAAATAACAATTATTTAAGTATAAAACTAATCCCGATGGTAGATGAAGAGGTAGCATGCCGACCGCGATCACATCAACCTTTGATCCATTTCCAACGCGCATCGTCACCTCGTTCTTCGCTAGTTTCCGTCTATTCTGCAGCACCTGTTTCGTGTTACAAATATGAGAAACCGAACCAGTATCAAATACCCAGGCACTACTACGAGTACTAGTGATATACACATCAATAACATGTATATCGGATATACCTTTCTTCTTGATGTTGACGTTCTTCAAATCCGCCAAGTACTTAGGGAAATTCCGCTTCCAGTGACCTTCTCCCTTGTAGTAAAAGCACTCAGTATCAGGCTTAGGCCCAGCCTTGGTATTCTTCGCCAGTGCAGCAACTTCCTTACCGCCCTTCTTGAAGTTTCCCTTTTTCTTAGACTTGCCTTGCTTCTTGAATTTGGTGGTCTTATTGACCATAAACACTTGGTGATCTTTGAAGGGAATATGCCCGAGAGGCAATAATAAAGTGGTTATTATCATATTCCTTATTTATGATAAATGTTTATTTTGCATGCTATAATTGTATTAATACGGAAACGTTAATACATGTGTGTTTAATAAACAAAAAGGAAGTTCCTAGTTATGCCTCTCTTATAAACTAGCTCGTTGATTAACAAGATGATCAAAGTTTCCTGATCATGGACATTGGATGTTATTAATAACGAGGTCACAACATTAGTGTAATGATGTGATGAACATTCATCCAAAGTATAGCATTACGATCAAAGTCATTGAGTTTATATTGCTATAACAACTTACGAAGTGATCCTAATCCTTAGACCATGAGATCATGTCAATCACTAACACTGGAAGAGTTTATCGATGGCATCAAACGCCACACCATAACTGGGTGATTATAAAGATGGCTTCAGAACTACTAAAGTGCTATGTTGAGGTTCATGGATCAAGAGTGGAATTTTTTCATCCCGATGACGGATAGATATACTCTGGGCCCTCACGGTGATATCACATTGATTAGCTTGCAAGCAAGTGATTTGATCACTAGAATGTTATATCATGGGAACAAGAAAAGAGTACATGTCGGTAACGAGATCAAACTAGGTATGGAGAAACCAATGATCGAATCTCAGACATATAATACATCGCAAGACAAAAAGATTTAGTTACATGCGTATAAGGTTCACACGATCACAAAAGTCATCGTTGAATATGTGGGATTCAGTACGGATCTCTAGGTCCCGCTGCTGATTATTGAGCAGAGAGGGGTCTCGATCGTGTATACATTATTCACGAACCATAGGGTGACACACTTAAGGGATACCGACACCATTCGCTGCAGGAATTTATTTCACTAGACACCGGAACTGTTTCGGTTGAAATTGCTGAAACTGGTTCTGCATGTGAAATTGAATACTAGCAAGGGTTTTATGTGAATGTTTGTTAATTAAAGTAATTAACAAAATTCTGAATAAATAAATAAAAGAGTTTTATTTAAATGAGAGCTTGCATTAAATTTGGTGGAAATTTAATGCATGTGGGTGGATTTTTGAGTGGAGGCTCTTTTATGGGAGTGGGGGCTTTTCATTTTGAGTGGGAGCTCCACCCACATGAATGTGGAAGAGGTGGGGGCATCCACCATGGCTGTCGCCATGCCCCTTGGGGTGCCCCCCCTCTCCCTATAAAAGGCCCCCCTCTCATCCTCTCAAAGTACACCTCCTCGCGAAGGATCTCTCTCCCCCCTTTAGAATTTCCCCATGATCTCGGATCAGCGAGATACATGTTCCCGGTGGCTTTTTCTGGAAGGATTTGTTGCTTCCGCTGCTTCGCTGGAGAGAGGGTGCAGAGGTTGTCGGGGTACCCGTACGTGTGTGCGATCACGGATGCACCACTGCTTTGCGGTGTTGGACTTGATGGTGCTGGACCGGCTGGACCATATGGACTTCATCACGATCTTGAGATCGACAAGTGTTCGTCTACATCATTCACGAGTACAACCTCGTTAACCCTATTCGGTCTTCGAGGGTATGTATTCTATGGATGTATATCCACCCGTTGCTTGTATCTAGTAGATAGATCTTGGTACATAGTTGTTCCCATCGTAGGAATTTTTTTGTTTTCTATGCTGCGAACCCAACACTCTTTCTTGATCTCCACTTCCGCAGACTTTAACATGGAGAAGAGTTCGGGTAATTACTTGTCCATGTTTTGCATATTGTAGTTCATCACAAAGTTCTTGTAACTTGGTGGTAGTGATTGGAGGACACGGTGAATCCCCAAAGCATTAGGAATCACTATACCTAAGCTTTGAAGCTTGCTTGCGTGCCTAGACATCTTAAGCATGTGCTCACTAATGGAGCTGCCCTCTCCATCTTGCAGTTAAAGAACTTTTCAGAAGCCTCATAACTCTCAACTGCCGCGTGAGCCTCAAATATCATTTTGAGTTCACGGACAATATCATGTGGGTCATGGTTCTCAAACCATTTATGAAGCTCTGATTACAAATCATAAAAGATAGCACAATAAACTATGGAGTACTAATTCTTCCGAGTGAGGAAAACATTCTTCGCCTCATCGGTAGCATCAGCTGTAGGTGGGTCACCTAGCGGAGCACATAGGTCAAATTACCAGCATTGAGGACAATCCTCAAATTGAGGAGCCAATCCGCGAAGTTGCTTCCATTGTTTTTTAACTTTTCTTTCTCTCGGAACGCATTAAAATTGATGGTAGGGGCCGACATTGATCTACAACATATTTGCAATAGTTTAGACTAATTTTATGACAAATTGAGTTCTAATTAATAGTTAAATTAATCTAGGTGAACTCCCACTCAAAACAATATCCCTCACATTGTTTTAGTGATCACATGAACCAAATCCACAACATCAAAACCGATCATCACAAGAGTTGATGTAGCTTCAATGGCGAACAATCAACATGTTCATCATATCTACTATATGACTCATGCTTTACCTTTCTGTGATCCGTGTTCCGAGACCATGTCTGTACATGCTAGGCTCGTCAAGATCAAACCTTAGCTTCCGCATGATAAAATCTGGCTTGCTCACGTTGTATACACTCGCAGAATCTAACACACCCGGTCATCACGTGGTTCTTCAAAACAATGAGCTTTAGCAAAGGTGCCTACTAAGGATGAACACTTTATAACTTGAAATTTTTGTGAAAGGGATCATCATCTTCCGATCTCCATCTTCAAGCACGAAAATGATCTCCATCATCACCGGCATTGCGTCAAGGTCAATGGCGCCGCTCCATGGTTGTCGCCCACCAGTATCAACTATTACAACTACTTTGAATAATAGACACACATGTCTTAAACAAAATTAAAAGACAACCACATGGCTCCTTCCGGTTGCCGAGTTACAATAAGGAACATTGCATACATCATATATAATCACAATCATGGCCACATGACATCATAGCTCACCCCTGTAAAACAAAGTTAGACTCCTCTAATTTTCTTTGCATGTTTTACGTGGTTTGGGGCCTTCAATAATTGTCGTTCTAAATTACGAACAAGAACCACAATGTTGATACTAGTATTGTCAATCACCCGTTGTAAATTGAATCTTAACTATGTTGGGAGAAACAGGAACCCGCAAAGCCACTTATGCAATACGAGTTGCATGTCAAGCGTGGAGCAAGTCTCATGAATGATGTCATGTAAGGTTAGCCCGGGCCGCTTCATCCCACCATCTCGCAATATACAAAGTACACAAGAAGCAATCGACAACAAAAGCATCAACACCCACAATGACCATTGTGTTCTACTCGTGCAATAGATCTACATATAGACACGGATCTGATACCACTGTAGGGGTTCATAGCATGGAAAACAAAAAAATTCTACCGCATGCACACAAACAAACCAAGATCTATCTACTAGATTGTAGCAACGAGTCGATTAGAGTACTCACGCTCGAAGATTCCAAAGCGGTTAACGAGAGAAGATTCTCGTGGTTGATGTAGTCATACACTTGCCGATCTCAAGATCGCGTAGACGATCCTTCCGGTGCTGCGTTTCGTCAGCGCTTCCGCAGTCGGTCATATGTTCGGTACTCGATGAAGACCTTCATCTCCCTTGTTACAGCAGGCAGTGGAGGTTGTAGTTCTCCCCTTGCGATTCCGGTAGCACGACGGCGTGGTGTCAAAAGTAGAGGGAAGATCCCGTAGGGATTCGCCTAAGCCGGTGCGGGTTATGGTGGATCTAGGGTTTTCAGCGATCTAGGTTTAGAAGGCCAGAGAGGAGGAGGTGGAGTCAGCGACGGCTAAGGCGATGGTGATGAGCCAGCGGCAGCGCTGGGCGGCGGCGCGGCGGCGGCGGCTGGCGGCGGCGTGTCTTGGGCGGCGGCGGTGATGACGCAAGGTGGGGAGGGATGGTTGTGGTGCTTTGGGGCAGCCCCTCCCCTCTATTTATGAGAGGGAGGGCAGCTTGGGAGAGGGGAGTTTGAATCCTTCCCCAAACCCAAGTTGGAGAGAAAGAAGGACTCTTTCCTTCTTCCACTAGGAAACTATTGTTCCAGTTTGACTTTTCAAACTTGCCTTTTGACTTTCAATTTAGAGCTTTATTTCTCTCTCGACAATGCCCAACCAAGTCACCTAGGACATGATCCAATCATTCCACTTACCCATGACGCATTCATGATCCATCCCCTTCCGGTCCGGTGAACCTTCTAGACCCTTCTAGAACCTCTCCGATGAAAACATCGGAATCATTCCCGAACTCCGGAATTGGACTTTCCTTATATGAATCTTATTCTCCGGACCATTCCGGATCTCCTCATGATATCCTGGATCTCATCCGAGACTCCGAACAACATTCGGTCTCCCTACTTACATTCCATATCTACTAAACAACATCGAATCCTTAAGTGTGTCTCCCTACGGTTCGTGAATTATGCGGACATGACCGAAACACTTCTCCGATCAATAACCAATAGAGGAATCTGGAAATTCATATGGCTCCCACATATTTCAATGATTACTTTGCTATCGTATGAACCACTTACATACGATACCAATTTCCCTTTGTCTCGCGATAGTTTACTTATACGAGGTTTGATCATTGATATCTCTGCATACCTAGTTCAACCTCGTTACCGATAAGTAATCTTTTCTCGTTCTCGTGATATGTGATCCCTTGTGAGCCAGTCACATGCTTGCAAGCTAATTGTATGACATTCCACCGAGAGGCCCAGAGAATATCTATCTGTCATATGGATGGACAAATCCCACACTTGATCCATGTGCCTCAACACATACTTTCCGAATACTCAATGCCACCTTTATAGCCACCTAGTTATGGTGTGGTGTTTGATGTAATCAAAGTATCCTTTCGGTGATGGCGATTAGCATGATATCATGGTCGAAGGAATTAGGTTACTATGTATCAGAAAGCTTATAGCAAACAAACTATTGAAATGACTTGATCTTTATGCTACGCTTATCTATAGGAGTATGTCCATCATACCATTCTCCTAATGATATGATCTTGTTGTTAATAACATCTCAATGTTCATGATCAGGAAACCACGATCATCTATCAACCAACAAGCTAGTATTACAAAGAGGCTTTACCATGGACTCTAATTTAGTTTACAAATCACACAAGTATTAATGTTTCTGGTTAATACCATTATAGCATGAATGTAAACATTTATCATAAGCACAAAGATATAATAATAACCACTTTTATTATTGCCTCTAGGGCATATCTCCAACATCCTATTGCTCCACCTGCTCCTGATACTACCATTTATGAAATTAAGCCTGCTTTGTTGAATCTTGTGATGAGAGAGCAATTTTCTGGTGCTAGTTCTGATGATGTTGCTGCCCATCTCAATAGCTTTGTTGAACTTTGTGAGATGCAAAAGTATAAGGATGTAGATGGAAATATTATTAAGCTCAAGCTTTTTCCTTTCTCCTTGAGAGGAAAAGCTAAAGAATGGTTGCTATCTTTGCCTAGAAATAGTATTGATTCTTGGAATAAGTGCAAAGATGCTTTTATTGGAAAGTACTACCCTCCTACTAAGATTATATCTATGAGAAGTGACATTATGAAATTTAAACAACTTTATAATGAACATGTTGCTCAAGCTTGGGAAAGAATGAAATCTTTGGTTAAGAATTGTCCCACTCATGGACTCACTGCTTGGATTATTATCCAGACTTTTTATGCAGGTTTGAACTTCTCTTCAAGAAACCTGTTGGATTCATCTGCCAGAGGCACCTTTATGGGCATCACTTTGGGTGCTGCAACAATAATCCTTGATAATATGATGGTTAACTACTCTGAATTGCATAATGAAAGGGCTCCACATGGTAAGAAGGTAAATTCTTTTGAAGAAACCTCCTCTTTGAGTGATAAGATTGATGTTATTATGGCTATGCTTGTTAATGGGAAAGCTCCTTTAGATCCTAATCATGTTCCCTTAGCCTCTTTGGTTGCTCAAGAAGATCAAGTTGATGTGAACTTCATTAGAAACAACAATTTCAACAACAATGCTTATAGGAGTAATTTTGGTGGTAACAACTATAGGCCTTATCCTCCTAATAATGGCAATACCTATGTAAACTCCTACAACAATGCTAGAAGTGCCCCCTCTGAACTTGAGGTCATGCTCAAAGACTTTATTTATAAACAAATCACTTTCAACAAGACTATAGAGGAAAAGCTTTTAAATGTAGAGAAAAATATATCCTCTTTGTCTGAAGCACAGTCCTCCTTGATTAATAAAATGGCTTCTAAACCTAAAACCATGGAAAGTACCCTTGCTGCCACTCATGCCATACAAGTTACTATTGATGAAAATGTTAGACTGTTAGCTCAACTTCATGCTAGGTGGGAAAGGGAAGCTGAAATTGATAGAAACAATAGTGTGTGCACCATCACCACTAAACCACAAGAAGTCCCTATTCCTCCTCCTACAATGCCTAAGCCTAATGAGTATACTACTAGTGATGCCAAGTTTGATTTTTATATAGATGGTTGCAATATTTCTGAAGTGATTATGTACCTAGAAAAGCTTGCTAGAAGTCCTAATGCTAGTGATATGCATGTTGCTTTCACCAAACACATTACAGAAGCTCTTGTTAAGATTAAGGAAGAGAAGTTAAAACACAAAGCTTCTATTCCTATGAAAGTAGAAGATAGTTGGGAACCCATTATTAATATGCAAGTGAATGACTTTGATCTCAAAGCTTCATGTGATCTTGGTTCTAGTGTCTCTATTATGCCTAGGAAAATTTATGAAATGCTTGATTTGCCACCTTTGGAAGATTGTTATTTGGATGTCCCACTTAATGATAATGATAAAAATAAACTCATGGGGAGTGTTAATGATGTTCTCATTCTGGTTAACAATGCTTATGTCCCTATCGATTTCTATGTTTTGGATGTTGAATACAATGCTTCTTGTCCTATTACTTTGGGAAGACCTTTTCTTAGAACTGTTGGTGCCATCATTGATATGAAAGAAGGCACCATTAAATATCATTTTCCATTCAATAAAGGTATTGACCAATTCACTATGAGGAGATAGAAGTTGCTTTTTGCTCCTCCTTTGAAAGCAAGGTTTGATGTTAATGCTTCTTTATTTGAAAATACTTGATTCTTCTTGCTTCTTGTTCCTAACTTAAAGGCGTTAAAGAAAAGTACTTGTTGGGAGATAACCCAGGAGTTTCCTTGAGTCTTGGAAGTTATTACTTCAGTAATGACCTCTCCTTATCCTTTTTGTTTGCTTTTTGTGCCAAGAATGACCTCTAATGAGAGGGAAGTAAGATTTAGGGAGTTGTTGTCCCGAAACATATTTCTGTCCTCCATCATAAAATTCGTGAGGAGTCTTTGTAACTCGGATTGAGATGATATTTGACGAATAAATCCCCCAGTATGTTATCTAACTTTCGTTAGTTCAACACTTTTTCATTTGATCAACAGAAGATTTATGAAAAAATTGGTTTCTACCTGCTGGTCTGTTTTGACAAATTTCTGTCATTATTTGCATTTGCTTCTTATCGATTTCTTTTTGAGTTCTCTTTTGGGGAATTGAGCTTTTTAAATTAAGTTTCTTTGGTAGCTTGTGTTTTTAGTGAAAGTTTTGCTGTTCCAAAGCTTTGCCCAAAGGTCTATTATCTTTTGAATACACTAAAGTTGCTAATGAAGATTGTGTGAAGTTTTGTATGAAGGAAAAAATTCTAGGTGTAGAGAGAGAATGATGCAATGAGATGAATAATAGACAAAATATCAACCTTGGATATGCCACCATGGTGTCACCCCAAGAAATATCCAAGAGGTACAAGCATCAAAGCTTGGGGATGCCCAAGGCATCCCCTTCTTCATCAATAAAAAGCTCAGGTCTGTCTAGACACTTCGTTTTTATTGTTTCATGCACAGTTGTGTTGTTCTTGGAGTGTCTTATTTTTTGTTTGCTTTGCTTAGTTTGTTTATTTTGATTGAATAAAGTAGTTTGGACCCCCGTTCTCGCTGTGTTGTTTCAAATAAGTCGATTGGTGTTGGGAAGGAGTAGGAAGTTCCTGCTTGAAAGTGCAAGAGGAGCTTGCATTGATTGTGACTTAGGCTTTAGCATGACATGCTAGGTGTTGTTTTGACCTTATACTTAGTGATTATTGTTGTATAATGTCTTGTTCCAAACAATTGGGATTGCTTAGTGTGCCTTGAAGAAATTATGCGTTTTTTTAGCATACAAAAGGATAGTATTATGGTATTCTCCTTTGATGCTTTGTTTGGGTTGACTTGGCACATGCTCACACCATGTACTATGAACAAGTCACCATAGCCTCTATGATCATTTAGTCCTAGACTTGTAGTACCACTCTATGCTTTGATTAGTAATGTTTTGTCGCTCTGCATGATTGTGGCCATTATTGCTCTCTTAGTTGGTTGCTCCTAGTCTTTTGCTAGCCTCCACTTGTATGAGTAAGCTCTACTCATGCTTCCAACTCCCAAGAAACCCAGTTATTCCAAAGTGTCCACTATAAATTCCTATGCATGGTGTGTTAAACCATTCTAAGTATATTCTTGTTTCAACTATCTTCCAATTAAAAAGTATTTTGTTATGTGAAAACTTAGTGATTAAAGCTCTTGCGAACTTGATGGCACACTTCATATTCTTTGCCCCTAATAAACTTGAACCATTGTGTTGTCTATGTTATATATGCTTGCACTTATACGTTGGAATTAGCAGAACCATGCTGTCATGGGGAACGTTTTCAACATTGCACTTGTACTTTGTACCCAGTTGATATCATGCTCTTTTGTCTATGGATGTCACCGGTGTGAAATAAAGAGGGAGCTTGTAAGTCCATGGAGTTATGTATTTTGTGTTAGAGAGACGCCTGGGCCGCCAGCCTAAGCCATGCCTAATCATGGTGGAAACTTGCAGCATCACCATAATGAGCAATATGTGATCCTCAATAAAATCCTATGCAGACAGCAAATAAAAAGATCGCTGAGATGCTCATTATTCTGCTTGCCTTGTCATTTTGGTTATGGGAAAGCTCATGTACCATGTGCAAGGGGTACCCCGTTGGCGGTTCTCTATGATACGCATGTACTTACTATGACAAGAACTTACAAGTGACTAAATTTGAGTAGCATGGGGTGTGGCCGTCGTATTCAAGGGACTTGAGATTGCCAACTTATACTTTGTCAAGCATATACTCCATAGTTTGTTCACTTTAACCTTAATCACTTCAAGGTACTTATGATAAGGGCAATGAGGGATGAAAGCTAACAAGTACCATAATTTTTGGAAGATTTTTTTGAAACTTGAAATCCCTGCTTCCCTTATGAAGGGTCTTTCTTCCACTATTATATTGAGTCTCCACCTTCTACCTTTAGGCACCATTAAGAGAGCATAGTTGACATTCTTAGTTCTATGTGCAGTGTCCCTAAACTTATTGATTGATGCATATTGTGACATTGCTTGTTCTTGTGCTATTTGTTTCTAGTCACTCTTATAAACTTTGAAGGTGTCCTATGCATCCATTTGCTACCCTATGAGGGACAAGCTGATTGCCACTATGCCATGTTTTCTGTATGTGAAACAAACAAACTTTTTTCAACACATGTTATTCATGATGTTTGTTTATAGCCTTACATGCTGCATGCTTAGTTACTTTGTCTTACTTTTAGAACTCCATCTTTCATGCACATGTTTAGAGTTCTTTGATCCCAGCTTTCAATGCTTGCAAATGGTTTGATCTTTATTGTGAAGGTGTTTTTATATCTTTTCTAGAACGAACCTATTAACAAGTTGCCACAGTGCCAGTTGCTTGTTTTCTTCTGTTTTTGGTTCCAGAAAGGCAGAAAATCAATATTCTCGAAATTGGACGGGGCAAAAGCCAAACTCAATATTTTACTGTGGGCGACACGAATCTAGAAGACGAGACGAAGGGGCACCACGTGGGTGGCCACACCCCCCCCCCTCCCAGGCACGCCCAAGCCTGGCCTGGACGCGCCTGGGAAGGGTGTGGGCCCTCCAGGCACCCCCCCCTACCTCGCCTCCTCTCCTATAAGAAGCCCCCGATGCAGAAACCCTAGGCACCCGATCAAAACTCCACGAAACCATCTGTAGCCACCGCCACCATCGTCCCTAGATCGGGGGATCTGAAGTTCTTCCCAGCACCCTGCTGGAGGGGAGATCATCCTGGAGGCCTTCTTCTCCGGTATGATGCATGAGTAGTTCCACCTTGGACTACGGGTCCATGTAGTAGCTAGATGGTTGTATCTCCTCCTTGTGCTTTCATGTATAGATCTTGTGAGCTCCGTTCATGATCAAGATCTAATCTATTTGTAATCATGCATGTTTGTTTGCGGGGATCCGATGGATATTGAGATTATTATGTCAGATTGATTAATGGTTTTGTATTTATGATTCTATCATGTCTGTGTTGTTTGTGATCTTGCACGCTCTCTGTTGTTAGTAGCTATCTTGGCCAAGTAGTTGCTAGTGACTCCAAGATGGGGTATTTATGCTTGATAGTGGGTTCATGCCTCTAGTTTCCAAGGGAAGTGACAGAAATTTCTTCGGTTGTAGATGTGTTGTTGCCACTAGGGAGAAAACAATGGTCTCTTGTTCATGGAACAAGTGGATTGTTTACCTTACACACTTTGCTTAAATAAATTGTCTGTTGCTTGCAACTTAATACTGGAGGGGGTTCGGATGATAACCCAAAGGTGTACTTCTAGTCATAGATGCAGTTGGATGGCGGTCTATGTATCTTGTTGTATTGCCCAATCGAAACTCATAGGATCTTTTTGTCTAGTATTGCATTATTATGCAACTCAGTTTCTGTCAATTGCCCTGCTGTAATTTGTTTAACCTTCATGCCATGTTGTTTATCTAAGGAGAGCACCTCTAGTGAACTATGGACCCCGGTACAATATTTACCATTGATATATTCTCCACTGTTACTGTTTACTTGCTGCAAACCACCATTACCTTCCACACCATACAGTTAATCATTTGTTATAGCAAACCGGTGAGTTTGACAACCTCACTGATTTGTTGGGGCAAAGTCTTAAGTTTGTGTTGTGCAGGTTTCCACGTTGCTTGCAACAACTTTGAGACGTTTCCATCCTCCTACTGGTTCGATAACCTCGGTTTCTTATTGAGGGAAAACTTGCTGATGTGCTTATCATACCTTTCTCTTGGGGTTTCCAACAAAGGGTCCTGTGACAAGTAATGGGCGCCATCAGTAACCTTATATCATTCATTGGACTGATTCCTCGCATATCAAAACTCTTTTGACGACTTCAGTACATCATCGATAAATCACTGGAACTATTTCGTGTTCTCTCTATCAACCACATGACATAAAAGGAAATAACTCGCAGCTGATTGAATAGCATTAAGTGTATGACACAGCGGGTTCGGTAACATATGGACATGACTCTGAAACCCTTTCGGGTCAATAACCAATAGTGTGACCTAGGACATCCATGATGGTTCCCATACATTATGCAAATAACATATCAAGTAAACTCGTTCTTTAATCATATGTTAATCCCTTTTGAAAGTGCACTGGACATCGCCTAGAGGGGGGTGAATAGGCTTTTAAAATTATTATGGTTTAGGCTCAAGTAAATGCGGAATAAAACTAACATTTAATTTAATGAGCACAAAACCTATCCACTAGGTTCACCTAAGTGCACCAACAACCTATGCTAAGAAAAACAAGCAACAAGGTGATAGCAAGATATAAATATTTCAAGCACGATGGCTATCACAATGTAAAGTGCATAATTAAAGGGCTTCGTTGAGAGATAACTGATGGACGCGGAGACGAAGATTTTTTTCCTGAATTTCACTTCCAAAGAAGCTACGTCTCCGTTGGAGAGGTGTGATGGCGCAATGCTCTCCGAACGCCACAAATGGCTCACCTTGAGGTGTGGTGGCTCTATGCTCACCCAACGCCACACAAGGCCTCACCCTGGATGCGGAAGCATGCAACTCACTGACGCCACAAAAGGCTCACCCTATTCTCCCGAGTGCGCACCACAAAAGGCAGGCACTTGCTCCACTATGGGATGCTTGAGGGCGGTCACCGAACCCGTACAAGATTGGGGCTATATCCACAACTCAATTGGAGGCTCCCAATAACAAAGCCACAAAAGGCTACAACGCCACAAAAGTCCAACAAAGCCACAAAAGGCTACAATGCCACAAAAGGCCAACAAAGCCTCAAAAAGCTACAAGACCACACAAGGTCAACAAGACCACAAAAGATCAACAATCCAACCACACAACCGTATAGGGTTCCAAGAACCCCAAGAGTAACAAGCCCACAAGCTTGTACTCGTCGAATCTCTGAGGAGAACTCAAACCTATGCAAGAGGCAAGTCCTTCTCTCTCAAATTCCACCAAAGCTAAAAAAGATATTGGGGGAATAAGAGAGGAAGAATACAAGAGGAGAACACAAAACTATCCAAGATCTAGATCCCAATGATTCCTTCACAAAGAAGGGATTTGGCTTGGGGTATTGTAGATCTAGATCTTCTCTCTCAAATCCTCAAAAAGATGCAAGAATCAAAGAAGGGGAAAGGAAGAGGAATAAGCTCTTCAAGTTCAACAATGGAGGAGAGAGAGAAAGCCAAGAACCAAGAAAAGACCTAGTGCCCATGAAGGGGAAGAGGAGCCCCTTTTAAAGGGCTCCCAGATCTGCCCATTATGGGCATTCACGACCCTGACCGGAACTTCCAGTGCGAGGCTGGAACTTCCGGTGGCACTCAGCCAACGGTCAGAAAACTGCGATGCGAAAAACTGAAAACACGAGCCTAGCCGGAACTTCCGTCGGTCCACCAAAACTTTTGGTGGGAGCGGAACTACCGGTGAAAATTCCGACTAAAGTTCCGTCAAATATGACACTTCCAAAATAGAAGTTTACTTATCGTGAGCGGAACGAGAGCCGGATTTTCAATCGGAACTTCCGGCAGCAACTAGGCCCGAGCGGAACTTCCGGTCCCTGACCGGAACTTCCGGCGGGGGCAGAATTACCGCCGAAACTTCCGACCCAAATTCCGTCAAATACAACAAACCAGACAAAGAGTATATTGAACGTGAGCGAAAGAAGAACCGGAACTTCCACCAGAACTTCCAGCGGCAAAATGCCCTAGCGGAACTTTCGATGGGTAGCCAGAACTTCTGGTCAGGGAAATTCCAGAAACCAAAACTGCAATATCTTTCGCATTCAAAATCCAAACGAGACCAGCAAAAGAGAAGCCCTATCAAGAACATACCTTTGCCTCGAGCAATCCACTTGAACTTGATGTAGACCGTCTTGTTCTTCTCAAGTGGGAACACCTTTCTTGTTTGCTCTTGGTCGCTCTTGCTTGATGAAGACTTGCAAATCGCTCCCCCATACTCCATGGGGAAACCTCATCTTTGAACTTGTCTTCATCACTCCATGATCACGAGGATGGCAAGCTTCAAGCATGAGATCTTCTAGAGATGGCGCATCTTGAGCTCGCCCTTCTTCATCCCCTCTTGAGGTTGATCCATCTTGATGCAACTCTTTGCACATGTCTTGATCAACCTTCAAGCTCCTTCTTTCTTCATGATTCCAATGGGCACAAAGCCCTTGGACATTTCTTCATCTTCCAACCTTGAGACCAACACATGCCCAAGCGATGCCAATGGACAAACCTACAAGTGAAACTCAATTTACACATTAGTCCATAGAGATTTGTCATTAATTACCAAAACCACACATGGGGGCATACATGCCCTTTCACCTTTGTTAAGCGATACTTATGAATATCCTCATGATTCAGCTCATGGTCACTATACTGATTATGCTCGTTTCGGTTTCATTCTCTTTACTGGTGCATATTCTGATGCATAGATGATCAATATCATAAATTATATGCATGAACGATTAATTGACATTGTAATATCGAGAGGGCACAAAATGTATATCTCCATTGTTAGGAGGTACAAGATCCCGTTCTAGAATTATCAAACCCAAGTCATACTATTTGTCATACCTAGAAGCTACCTTTTATAATCATCCTAACATAGTTGATGTTTTGATGACAATCAAGGTATATCTTTCAACATCTTGGTATTTGACATTCCCATGGTCTAAGGAAAAAAACATAAGAAAAACTATTATGATAAACTAAATAACTCATGATGATATTGTCTCTAGGTTTACGACAAAACTGGATAGGTTCAGCACTATTGTTCTCATAGAAATAAGCTCACATTGTTGTAGATATTATCAATATACATGACTAGGAAACAAGATCATTTTACAACACATGAGCTAGTCCTATCGGAGGGAACATGAGCATTCATGGTATTTATATCTCCACACATGCATATGTGTTTTCCTTCGAATCTCATATTCAAGACACGTAGTAATTATAACATAAATAAAAACATAATAATAAACTTCGAGTTTATCAATAATAACAAATTATTATTTCCCTAGGGCATTAACTCCTTCAAGATGCAGACATGTTGAAGATGAAAAAACTTCCTCGATAAGGAAACATGTATGGAACATGCATTAGGTTGAATTGTAATTCTATTAATGATTGCAAACGCAAGCTTAAGATCATGTAGATGTATGTAATCTTATTATCACTAGTAGAAAACAAGGCTTCCATCGATGCCACCCCGAGCGACCAGTCACAGTTCCTTCACGAACTGGGACTAACGCTCACATTAGTCCCGGTTCGTAAGGCCAGGATGACGCATGGGGCAGGGCGACGATCGGTTCCGGTTCATGAGGACCCTTTAGTCCCGGTTTGGGACAGAAACGGGGACTAAAAGGGTCTGGCCACATGTGGCCGCTGGCGCAGATATTTAGTTTTGGTTTTGGTAGGAATCGAGACTAAAGATCCATGTTATATATATAGCATCCGAGCTCCACATGTTTGTGTGAGCTGGTTTGTTTTTCCTCTCTTATGCACAAGTGTTGTATGTTGCTTAGTTTTTTCCCTCTATACAAAAGAGGTGCTCGATGAAATGCGTGAGAGCATGATGCCACTTGATTTCACACAAAACAAACATGATATAAAGTGTTTGAGCCACACTTAAGCTTTCTCCTCTTTCTTTCCTCCTTGATCGAGGTTAGCATGCAACTTAATCCTATTATCTGTCATTGATATAAATAACATGCATGAATATACGTTAAAAAATAACGCCTAGGAAATAGAGGATTACTTGCTAAAGTTTATAATTCAAGAACAAACCAAAACGGAAATACTATTACCTTACAACTTTGAGTGAGTGTTACTATCTTCTACATATTCGATTTTGTTTACTCGATGTTAAGTGTAATTGATGAGTTATGTGTGCGCAGATTCGACTTTATTCTGCTAATCATTCAAGTTGACAACGAAAAAGTACTTGTCTGGGACTCAAAACGTAAAGACCCTGAGAGATGGTCAGACATGGTTTATATGCTCTAGAGGTAATTTCAATCACTATCGCATTATATCGGCATCTTTCGTTCATTTCCTGATATCAAGTATTTAATAACTCTTTACTCATTTTATTTGTCGGGCAGGGTTTAGAAATGGTTTATCAAGGCTGCTAGGGATGAACGAAAAGAGGTGCTGACATTTTGAAAAATCTCTATAAGTAGTACTATAGCTATGTCCGCTCATCTCTTTGATACTTGTTTCAATGCCACTACCATGTTTGATTATTATTTTGATTGAACTCTATTCTCGTGAAGTTTTTGAGGCAGGAAGACGGGAAAAAATTATATGGATACTACGTTTGCAAGTTCATTCGCCAGACGACTTATGAGATTAACAGATTTACAAAATTAGTTGATGTACGTCAACAATGTTCATAATCTTATTTTATTACCATCAATTATGTTGAGTTTTATTTATAATATATATTGATCCCTTTTTAAAATTAGATCGAACAGATGCGGGATGGTCTCCTAGAGCAGGATCACATACGAGCTATTCAAAAGGATTTGGTGGTATTCTTAGTTAAGGAGATCATAGATCCAATCGAAGAATACCATCGAGAATTTATATTTATAGGATAGGGATTGTGTAAGAGAAATTATATTGTATATATGCATGAACGTGTATTGTATGTAATATGTTCGACCAAAACACGAAAAAAGATGTCACTCTTCGATCTCTATACTCATGACGATGTTCTGTAAAGGTTCCTTCATTGCACATCACAAACACCAAATCTCGCTCTCTTTCCTCTACCGCGGCAGAAAACCTCCTCAAAATTCTATTGCGGCAGAACCTGCTGCCTCACAGCCAGCCGCTGCCGCGGCAGCCAAAACCCGCAAGATGCTGCCTCGGCAGAGCTCACATAGTTTTGGTTCGTACTATAAACCGGGACTAAAATTCCTCCACCGCCCACCCCCTGCTCTACACCACCACCACGTGGAGCAACTTTTGTCCCAGTTTATGGCCGAACCGGGACTAAAGGAAGTGCTTTTAGTCCCGATTTCGTAGTCCCGGTTCGGAAACCATGACTAAAAACCCTTACGAACCGGGACTGATGCGCCGTTTCCACTAGTGTATGTTTTCTAGGATGTATATAGAATTATTATGCTTTTTGTTGATGTAAAACATAATTAAGCAATAATCTACTTCAAAAAGGATAATACAAGACACTAAATTATGTCGTGCATAGTAAATTAATGTAGCAAGATGTTGAACATATGTGACAGTGACACAAACAACGCGGCGGATCTGATGTGCCGCCTAAAAAGAGTGTTGTGTATGCATTTTCCTCAACGCGGTTTTCCCTAATGGCTTTATTTACCGTCTAAGCGCAGCGATCGGATGTGTGCCTTGGCATTTATAACTACTGGACCTTGTTCTTGGGAGTCCGCCAGTTTGCGGCGAGCTCAAATCTGAAGTTTCCATAATCCCTCCGCTCACAGTTACCCTGCACTTTGGATTTAGTCAGAATCAATTTTGTAAAGACTGGGAGAAAAAAAAATATGGACTTCTAAAATATAATCTTTAGAACCATCATAAAATGTATTTTCATATTATATAAATTTGTTTTTTTGCTACATATTTGATCAAACTTACAAAATTTAACTTAAACTAAATTCATAGTCACTCGCAAAAAAAACTAAATTCGGATTATAGCGTAAATAAAAACAGAGAAAGAGTAGTACTTCATTAGTAGTAAATTCCTTGTGGTCCTTATGAAGTCTTCTAGTTGTCTGGCAGTATTAGGTAACTAGTCTAGCATATGAAAAAGGATAATAAATCCAGGATAGATATTTTGAGAACATCTAGTACCAGCAACTCAGCAAGTTTCAAAGGTGCCCACACAAATCAACACACGCATACTCTTGCACAGCAAGGGTACTATCGAAGCGCATGGAAAAGGTAGACCCCAACAAAAATCCACCTCCATTTCACAGGAAAACAACCAAAGGAGACGGAAGCCTTCATGGAAAGGAAAGAAAACCAACAGTGGCCAAAGAGTGGCGCATCACAGTGGCCACAAATGGGTTGCTTCCTGTGATCCTTTCCGCCTCAGATTCCCCGCGCATGGGGTAGGCTAGGATTCACAATCACAGGGTTCAAGTGCCACTAGGCTGGCTTAGGCGATCGGCACATCACATGCAATGGTTGAGCTAGCTAGTGCCCCACGAGAGTACCCACATGCCAATCCTTATTACACCTGTGGCAGAGAAAGGAAAATGCTTCCAGCCTTTGGAAATTTGCTGCTGATTATCTTGTAGCACAAGCACAACACACATTCACCTTCAACAATGGCAAAAACATCCATCGGCTGTGGACACATTTTACCCAAATTAAACTGCATTGCCAGCATTTTGTAGTAGTAAGAAAATTCGCCTTGGAAAAAAGTTGAAATGTGTATGTGTAGAGAGGGACTCACCTACAGCCATTTCTCTCTCTTGCTGGTACGGTAGCTTCTCCTCCTCGCGATGGAATTCATTCCCTTGTGACCAACTATGTTCTAATCCAGCTCACCGCATTAAGGCCAAAGGCATTATATATTACTACAGCGCAAAAGGCGCAGCCACTAGCCCTACATCTACATGCACACCACGTTCCCGTCCTTTGTATTCTCTTTTCACTCCCATGCATATACACTCTCGATGATGCGATGCATCTACTGTTCCTGATCACCAAATCTTCTCACCCTCGCCTGTACACCGCACCCGAGATGCTTTGCCATGTCTCCGCATCTGTAGCGTCTTATCGTTTGCGCAATTGGACTTTTGCTTGTCTCCTGTGAAGATTTCAGATAGTAGTAAAATCCTTCAGGAAGAACTGCAGTAACTTGGATGTTCGTATTTGCAGGAACTGTACATGGTAACTGTGTTGCCCCTGCGAATAGGAAACCGAAGTATGAATGTTGTTTTATTTTCTTTGTTGTAAAAGGAGTCTGAATCTGAGGGAGCTTTGACGCTGTCAGTATGGAAGATCAAGTACTCGAGCTGGGGACACTTTCTGGCTGAAGCTGTTTCTTGTTAGTACACCTGACTGAAATCTGTCACTGACAGTTTCAGTCTATTGCGTCAGGGAACAAATTCAGTCAGAATGACTGCCATTCGACTGCTGTGGTCACAAAGTCATTTTGCGTAACAGTCGGTGACCTGTGAGGCCAATTTTGTCCCTTCCAACACTGCATATATCATTGGCTCATTGCAGCGTATAGTAAGTGGTACCCCGTAAGAAACATGCCATGTTCTGAGCAGTAACCCGTTTGTTCTTCAACCTCCGCCATCCCACGATGCCCAATCCTAGTAACACATACCCCTTTTCTGGCGAATAATTTGATCCGGAAAAGGGGAAAAGAAAAGGCGTGGAAAGAAACAAACAGGAAGGCAAGCAAAGCACGCGGTGTGCTGTGACTCACATGCGCATAGGTTAGCAGCAAGCATCCGCTTAAACAATGAGCGCAATCCCAATCCGATCCGTGTGTTTTCCATTCATGATGATTGATCCTTCCTTCCAAACAATGGCGAAAATCCGTCCTAGCTAACTAACATCTATGTACTCCCAAGAACGGTGAAAAAAAAGAGAGAGGCCAAGATGGATAAGCTGACACCGGGCGCGAAGACAGAAAAAAAGAGAGAGAGAGCTCGATCGATCAGACGGTGAGCCGCTGCTGCTGTTGCTGCTGCTTGTGGAGATGGCGGCTGGCCGTGGCGGAGACGGCCGTGTCGACGACCTGGTCCTGCTCCGGCAGGCAGTGCTGCAGCAACGCGGGGGAGACGACGGCGTCGACAGACGACGACGGCGCGGGGTGCTCGAGGTACGCCATCTCGGTCTGCAGCACGGTGCAGTAGGAGGCGAAGGTGGCCGGCGTGACGTTGAGGTCGAAGGCGATGCCGAAGAGGAAGTCCACCTCCAGGTAGTTCATCTCCATCAGGCTGATCCCTCCCACCCTCGCGAAGTAGGCGTTGTTGTAGCATCTGCATTATTGCAATTGCATTATTTTTCCACATCCATCATCACGATCAATAAATCATGAGACTATTACAGTACGGTTTTTTCGACAGCACGCACGCAAAAAAAGCTTTAGGCTTTGTTTCGGTCGATGGCGACGCTCTAGATACAAAATGGCTTTGATAGCAATGGTGAATTGTGGTGGTGGCAACTGGACCTCGATCGAACTGGACAGGCTGTCCTCGTGACCAGCTAAAAATGGCAAGCCTAGTAGCTTGCCCTTGGTTGGTGGCATGCCAGTTGGAAAAACAATGGTGTGGAGGATTTTAAAAAGATGAGACGTCCGGGCCCACATGGCTGGCACGCAGTGGGGGTCCGTGAGTCCGTGTGTGCTAGGCACGACAGAGGGGATCGCGAAGTCAGATCAGATCAGAGCCGAAGCTACAACAAACTCTACTCCAGATTAACTACCTCAATTATGTGATCATGCTGCACTGAACCTCCGGCTAAAGCAAGAATGCAGATGGTATAATTTTGATCAGATCAGTCTTCCAGCAGATCGAATTTACTCTCACGCGCTGGCTAAACTAAGCGAGAATGCAGGTAGTGTAATTTTGATTTAAGAGTTTTAGAAGAAGTTTCTAATTAAGTTTGTTTTAGACTGAAATTTCGAATATGCATTGCTGGTAATTTTCTGGTAGAGTCAAGAACTCGCTAATAAGTAAGATCACAGGAACGAACTAGCGAACTGGACGGATGCTGGATGTAGATGATGAGAATACGTACATGTCGTCGACGAACTTGACGGCGGTGAGGACGGAGGTGATTAGGAGGCGGTGGACGTTGAAGGAGTCGACGGCGAGCGCGGGCCGGCGGCGCAGGAAGCGGTCGAGGTAGATGTATGCGACGACGTAGCAGGACGGGCTGCAGCCTGCGAAGCGGAAGATGCGCTCCAGGTACCCTCCCACGGAGATGGCCGGTTTCGTCAGGCCCTGGAACGCCGACACCGCCTTCTTCTTCTTCCTCGTCGTCGTCGTTTTCTTTGCATCCTCCTCTTCTTCTTCTTCGTCGTGGTCGTGGTCGTGGTGGTGGGCGTCCTCGTCGTCCTCCTCCTCCCGTATGCGCCGCTCCACCGCCGCGACGACGTCGTTGCGCTCCGCCACGCGCTCCAGCAGCGCCGACAGGATCGACACCACCCGCGGCACCGCCGCCTGGTCCTCGCCCCCCGCCGCCGTCATCATCGTCGTTGGAGCAGCTTCGGCGACGATCGGTCGGTCGGTTGAGCTCGATCTTCAGCTGTGTTTGCTGGAGGTGGAGGTGAGAGAGAGAGAGAGAGACAGAGAGGGCGGGAGGGAGGTGGAGGTGGGACTGGGAGGTGGTGGTGGTGGTGGTTATATAAAGGGAGGGAGGGAAAGTTAAACGCGAGGTAGGAGAAGAGTAATTCACGTCTGCGTAGTGTACAGGTGGGGTTTTGTCGGCGGCGATACCGTAGCGGCACCTGCATCTGCCGTGAAATTGCTGCACTGCTCCTGCCCTGCTGTAACTAATTCCGGATCGCGTAGGTGTCAGGACCGTGCCAGGTCAATCTCCGTCGTGCCGTCGACGACGATCCATGCATTGCATATGGAGCCAGCCAGTTCTGATCGAACTCCAGAGGCCTCCTGGATTAAGCTAGCTAGCGTGCGCGACAGAAATTCTCGTGGCACGCCCGCCCGCGGTCCGGTCGTTTTCCAGCGGTTAGGCAGCGTGGCGGCGGCTGTATCTCAAATTCTCCAGCCCAAATCCACGATATATAGTTTGGGCGTTTCGCACGCCAAGCTCGCTCGCTCGCTCGGTCGATCGTGCATCTGCCGCAACCGGCGAGAATTTCGCGACCGCGTGCGACGTACGTGCCCAGCGACTGCTCCTGCTCGCCTAATTCACGAGACCAAAGTGTCGCAAACGGAGTACGTAACTAATTTCATTGTTTTTTAGTTTTTATACCCTTCTTCTTCTTCTTTTCTTTTTTTAACGGTCACCGGGGTCGGAATTAATCCCCACCCGAATGTTCCGTGCGGATCGATCGATCAGCCAGGCAGCCAATTAATTACAGTAAAAAATTTCTACTGTCAGCTTCAGATGGTAATTGATTAGCTGCGCAACGTATGCGTACTCTGCTGGAACAGGAGCATGTGTGCCATAGTACTGTCATGCAAGTGTAGAGTCTACGTACGGAGGGTAAAAAACGCCTAAGTACTAGATTAATTCAGGAGGGAAGCATCGGAATCTGACATGTTTGTGAGAGGAGCAGTAGTAGTACATCTGATTCGGTCACCGGGAGACAGCTAGGCGGCGCACGTTGCTCCTCACGTCGGGCGAGCATGCATGCATGTGATTACCAGCACCAATCATCATCTGTTTTTCTTTTTTCTTTTGGTATACTTCATTATTTTTTCGGTTTTGCTATTTTTCAGGTCTTGTTCACCGTTGGATTTTTTCTCAGTAGATATTTGTTACTCTCTTCTTCGTTTCAAGGGGAAAAAATAGCACGCAGGCTTTACTCAATATATGCACATGCATCCTTTTGCATTGCCCGCATAATTTTAGCCATCCATAGTGTCTATTCTTCCTTTTCTTATCGAGAGGGTAACCCTGATGATATGGTTGGGTTGATCAGTTGATGCGTCCTTGGCCACCCACGTTCGAGCCCTCACACATATAGGTTGAGACACATTCTTCCTGGAAAATCTTCATCTTTCAACTTTCACTTCACCAACAACTTGGGCTATTTAGACAAAAGGAATAGTCATATCTTTAAAAAAAAACTAGAGCGGACCTTATCAGGTGCAGGAATATTCAAAGAGGAGTTGGCATTGGTTATTCGTAGGGACACCAAGAAAATATATTACAATTTCAAACCTCGGGTAGAGAATTTCCCTTACTAAGTTATTTGATTACTTAGATTTCCCCTCTTTTTGCAATAAGTGTCTATTTATTAAGAATGAATAAAAATGCATGAGAGAGTTGATGTTTTCCTTTTAAAAGTTGATGCATCTACATCCCAAATCAATAGTCTACTTTGTATGTCATGCATCGGAGAGAAAGGAGGAAATTTAATTAAAAAACTAAAAGAGACTATAGGTGGCCTCTGCGTGAATGCATCCAATCACAATTTCATTAACTTATTCATCCACTCTAAAAGGTGCCTTCGCACAAAGAGAGCAACAAAACCATCATAGAAGTAGAACTATGCTTGTTAATTTATGACATGTTAAAATAAAAGGGCATATACAAAGGATTGCAGGGCGATATACTAGTTTACTCAAGCTCTTTGGTTCTGTGTCCAACTGGAAGATACATCCGTATTGCTAGTGGTGTCACAAATTCGAAACCTCCAAGCTGTTTTCCCCATTTATTCAGATGAAAATAAGAAGCAGCTGTGTATATGGATGACCGATCCGATCAGTTGGCTACTGGCTGGAGATGGAAGGAATATGCCCACAAGAAGGCGCATGTGCGAGTGCGACACCTTGGCACGTTACAGTGTTAGTGTGTCCCCTGTCCTGGTCCAGTTTGTCAGGTATTTCCTGCAATTTTTTTGCCCTTTTGGGATTTAATAGCCGGTTTTATGGGATCTGTGGTAATGGTGCTGGTCCAGCTTCCTTGTGACTCGTCCATGTGAGAGGGTACTTGTTTATCCTAATGGAGTAAAAAAAAGGTTGGATCATGCGTGGTGCATCGCATCCACAGATGCTAATCATCAGGTTCAAGCAAAGGATTAAAAATATCTCCTTCCCAAAAGTTGCAGAGATGACACTCTGGGCCTGATCTCATCTAAGACATGCGCTATTTATAAGTATATGCACCAACCAATCTTGTCACATTGGACCTACTTGAGGGGACATAGTTTCTCGCTGGCATTTCACATGATAGGGAGTTCTTCATTGCGTATTGGGGAAATAAGCAGATGCCCGAAGTGTTCTTTGTTTTGGAATTTCTGCAAAATTCCTGTCAAGATTACGTGTTCTAATTATAAGCATAATATTAACATTATTTTAGTTTATTCATGTCTGAACCATGTGTTTGTGACACGACACTTAGACTTTTGAATGCTTTTGTGATAGCTCAAATCATATGTTGCCTTCATAATTTCATTTTGAACCACATTTTAGCAACATATGAGAGTTGGATGGCTGGTCCACTCGCTAGGACGACGTGCCACTTAGTCTTGGACATATAGTTCGCGAGAAATGAGAGCCCACTTGTACTTCTAGGCTGTAGTAAGCATGTGATTTCTGTGCGTGTGTGCCGTGGTGTATATACGGTCTAAATTGATATTTTGGGATATTAAGAGAATAATAACTGTGTTGATTGAGGCATCGAAGAGTTGTTTATATAGATTACAAGACTTAGCCTCCAAGGACTAATAGGGATAGACTACAACTCAAAGGGTCTAACCCTAACCGACATATACTCTAATATCCCCCCGCAGTCTCAACGTCAGGAGTAACTATGTTGAGACTGGAGCGTATGTCGGTGAACGATGAAGTCGATAGCCCTTTGGGGGGGGGGGGGGTATGTGTGTACATACGGTCTAAATTGATATCTTGGGATATTGAAAGAATAATAATTGTGTTGATTGAGGCCTCGAATGGCTATTTATATAGATTACAAGACTTAGCCTTCAAGGAGTAATAGAGATAGACTACAACTCAAAGGGTCTAACCCTAACCGACCTATACTCTAATATCCCCTGCAGTCTCAACGTCAGGAGTAGCTATGTTGAGATTGGAGCGTATGTCGGTGAACGATGAAGTCGGTAGCTCTTTGGTAAAATTATCAGCAAATTGAGCACTTATAGGAACATGAAGGACACGAACTTCGCCAAGAGCCACCTTCTCGCGAACAAAGTGTATGTCAATCCCAATATGCTTTGTGCAACGATGCTGAACTGGATTGGAGGCCATATAGACTGCAGAAATATTGTCAGAATAAAAAAATATAGCACGCTCAAGCGGTCGATGAAGCTCAACTAGAAGTTGATGCAGCCACACCGCCTCGGCCACGACATGAGCAACCAACCTATACTCAGCCTCAGCAGAATACCTGGAAACTGTTACCCTCCTTTTAGAACACCAAGAAACAAGATTATCACCCAAATAAACACAAAATCCGGATGTGGACCTTCGAGTATCTGGACAACTTGCCCAGTCTGCATCAGAATAAACTGTCAAGCTTGTTGGAGATGAAGAATTAAGAAGAAGACCATGATCAAGAGTGCCTTTTAAATAGCGAAGAAGGCGTTTGACATGAGCAAGATGAGGAGCATGAGGATCATGCATAAAAATACAGGCTTGCTTAACCGAGTAAGAAATGTCGGGGCGAGTAAGGGTGGCATATTGGAGAGCACCAGTGATGCTGCGATAGAAAGTGGGGTCAGAAACAGGATCACCATCAGCCAACAATTTAGCACCAATGTCGGCCGGAGTACGAGATGAAGGGTTTCGCGGCATAGTAAATCAAAATTTTCTACGGAGCGAACAGAGGGAAAGCCAAGATCTAATCTAGGAGATGCAAACAACGAGAGAGATTGGATTAGATCTTCATACCCTTGAAGATTCGCACAGCGGAACGTTCGTCGGAACGTGGGTGATGTAGTCGTACTCGCTTCTCCTCCTCGCGATCCGATCCGATCTAGCACCACAAGTGGCGGTGCCTCCGTGAGATGCACATGTGCAGCACCTCGACGTCTCCTCCTTCCTCGGACCAGCGAGTATGGTGGAGAGATAGATTGGATCTACAACACGACGGCGTGGTGTATATGGTGGAGAATTTCTGCTGCAGGGCTTCGCCTACAAACAGTCGGGAGGGAGAGAGGAAGGTAGCAAGGCTGCTAGGGCTTGGAGGAAGGTGTGTGTGGGGAGGGGGCGCACCACCCCTCTATATATAGAGGGGGGGCGGACAGCCCTTGCCCCTCCTCCAAGCCTATCTCTAGTTTAAACAATTTAAATTCTCCCTTATCTAGAAATCCTATCTCTAGTTTAAACGATTTAAACTCTCCCTTATCTAGAAATCCTATCTCTAGTTTAAACGAGTTTAAACTTATCCAGGATCGGCTGGGCCCTATGGGGCCTTGTGCCCCTGGCCCAATGCGGCCAGGACACTCCCTCATAGGCCCATGCCCCCTCCCGGAAGGTGGGGCCACGTTGGTCCCCTTCCGGAAGGTTCTAGAAGCTTCCGGTACAATACCGATTAACCCGGAACAATTCCGAACTCCAAAAACTGCACTGCCTTATATGAATCTTATTCTCCGGACCATTCCGGAACCTCTCGTGATATCCCGGATCCCATCCGAGACTCCGAACAAAAATTCATAAACCAATTATCCAATCTATCCTAGCGTCGAGATACGTTAAGTGTGTGACCCTGCGGGTTCGAGAATATGCAGACATGATCTTCTATCAATAATCAACAGCGGGGTCTGGGCACCCATATTGACTCCCACACATTCATCGATGATCATATCGGATGAACCACGATGCCAGGATTCAATCAATCCCATATATATATTCCCTTCGTCTCGCGATATTTTACTTGCCCGAGATTCGATCGTCGGTACCGTCATACCTAGTTCAATCTCGTTCACAGCAAGTACTTTACTCGTTCCGTAATCCGATATCACTTTGTGATTAACTCCTTAACCACATGCTTGCAAGCGGTGTTGATATCGATTACCGAGTGGGCCCGAAGTATATCTCTCCGACTTGGGAGGGACAAATTCCATCTCGATACATACAACCCAACAGATACTTTCCGATCACCTGAGAGACACCTTTATGATCACCCTCTCATAGGATGACGTTTGATGACCTCAAAGCTTTCTTCCGATACCAGGGAGTTGCATTATCTCATGGTCTAAGGAATACAATATTTGACATAAGAAAAGCTTCGCAAAGATGAACACGATGACACGATCTAATTGCTTTGCTTAGTTTGGGTCTGTCCATCATATCATTCTCCCAATGATATGATCTCATTATCAATTGACAACTCATGTCTATGGTTAGGAAACCTTAACCATCATTGATCAATGAGCTAGTCCATAGAGGCGTACTAGGGACACGGTGTTGTTTACAAACCACACAAGTATTAAAGTTTCCGCTTAATACAATTCTAGCATGGAACATAAACTTTATCATGAACAAGAATTATAATAATAACATCTTTATTATTGCCTCTAGGGCATAATTCCAACAGTCTCCCACTTGCACTAGAGTCAATAATCTAGTTTACATCTGGCAACAATCTCACACCCATGGCACTGAGGTGTTGATCATGTTTTACACGTGGAAGAGGTTTAGTCAATGGATCTGCGACATTCAGATCCGTATGTACTTTGCTAATCTTCAGATCTCCATCTGCTATATAATCTCGGATTATATGAAACTTGCGGTTGATATGCTTGGTCTTTGGATGATATCTTGGTTCCTTAGCGAGTGCTATGGTGCCAGTGTTGTCACGCAATATCTCTAGTGGGTCCAATGCACTTGGAACCACGCCAAGCTCAGTGATGAAGTTTCTGATCCAAACTCCTTCACTTGACGCTTCTGCAGCAGCCATGTATTCCGCTTCTACTGTAGATCCCGCGATCACGCTTTGCTTGCAGCTTCTCCAGCTCACAGCTCCTCCATTCAAAATATAAACGTATCCTGTCTGAGATTTAGAATCATCCTTGTCGGTGTCGAAACTAGCATCGACGTAACCTTTTACGACAAGCTGTTCATCACCCCCATAGACTAAGAACATTTCTTTAGTTCTATTTAGGTACTTTAGGATGTTCTTCACGGCTGTCCAGTGTTCCACTCCTGGATCACTTTGATATCTGCTCGTCAAACTAAGAGCATTGGACACATCCGGTCTAGTACACAGCATGGCATACATGATGGAACCTATGGCCGAGGCATAAGGCACTTTGCTCATAGCTTCCCTATCATTTACCGTAGCTGGACACTGAGCCTTGCTCAATATCTTACCTGACAACATAGGCACTGAACCTTTCTTTGCCTTATCCATTCTGAACCTTTTCAGAACTTTGTCTAGGTATGTACTCTGGCTTAAAGCTATCAGGCGTCTTTGTCTATCTCTATAGATCTTGATGCCCAATATATAAGCAGCTTCACCTAGGTCTTTCATTGAAAAACACTTGTTCAAATAACTCTTCACATCGTTAAGCATGTTGATGTTATTTCCGATAATCAATATGTCATCCACATACAGTACCAGAAACGTCACCGAGCTCCCACTCACTTTCTTGTAGATGCAAGCTTCATAGCAATTTGGAACAAATCCAAAACTCTTGATCACTTGATCAAAACGAAGGTTCCAACTCCGAGATGCTTGCTTCAGTCCATAAATGGAACGCTGAAGTTTGCATACTTTACTAGCATCCTTAGGATCGACAAAACCCTCGGGTTGCATCATATACAACTCTTCATCAATGTTGCCATTGAGGAAAGCAGTCTTGACATCCATCTGCCATATTTCATAATCATGAAACGCAGCAATTGCTAATAAAATCCAAATGGACTTAAACATCGCTACGGGAGAGAAAGTCTCATCGTAGTCAACACCTTGAACTTGTCGAAAACCTTTTGCGACAAGCCGTGCTTTATAGACGGTAACATTACCATCCGCGTCCGTTTTCTTCTTGAATATCCATTTGCACTCAACGGCCTTTCGGTCGCTAGGAGGATCCACCAAAGTCCATACTTGGTTTTCGCTCATGGATCCCAATTCGGATTTCATGGCTTCCAGCCATTTCTCAGAGTCTGGGCTCATCATCGCTTCCTCATAGTTCATAGGTTCACTGTCTTCTACCAACAAGACAGTCAAGACAGGGTTGCCGTACCACTCAGGAGGGGCACGCGACCTTGTCGACCTGCGACGTTCAGTAGCAGCATCGTCCGAAGCTTCATGATCCTTGTCATTAGCTTCCTCTATTGTTGGTGCAGGCGGCACTGGAACAATTTCAGGTGCTGCGCTACTCTCCAATTCAAGAGAAGGTTCAATAACCTCGTCTAGCTCTACTTTCCTCCCACTCACTTCTTTCGAGAGAAACTCCTTCTCAAGAAAGGAACCGTTCTTTGCGACAAACACTTTGCCTTCGGTTCTGTGATAGAAGGTATACCCAATAGTTTCCTTAGGGTATCCTATGAAGACGCATTTCTCCGCTTTGGGTTCGAGCTTGTCCGGCATCAACTTCTTGACGTAATCTTCGCATTCCCAAACTTTAAGAAACGACAACTTAGGTTTAGCACCAAACCACAGTTCATACGGTGTCGTCTCAACGGATTTAGATGGAGCCCTATTTAAAGTGAATGCAGCGGTTTCTAATGCATAACCCCAAAATGATAACGGCAAATCAGTAAGAGACATCATCGATCGGACCATATCTAATAGGGTTCGATTCCGGCGTTCAAACACACCATTGCACTGTGGTGTTCCGGGTGGCGTGAGTTGCGAAACAATTCCGCTTGCTTTAAGATGCGTGAGAAAATCATAACTCAAATATTCGCCCCCACGATCGGATCGTAGAAACTTAATCTTTCTGTTACGATGGTTCTCCACTTCATTCTGAAATTCTTTGAACTTTTCAAACGTTTCAGATTTATGTTTCATTAAATAGATATACCCATATCTACTTAAGTCATCGGTAAAAGTGAGGAAATAGCGATATCCACCGCGCGTCGAAACACTCATCGGTCCGCATACATCGGTATGTATGATTTCCAACAAGTCCGTTGCTCGCTCCATCATACCGGAGAACCGGGTTTTGATCATCTTGCCCATGAGGCATGGTTCGCATGTGTCAAATGATTCAAAATCAAGAGACTCCAAAAGTCCATCAGAATGGAGTTTCTTCATGCGCTTTACTCCAATATGACCTAGACGACAGTGCCACAAATAAGTAGTATTATCACTATCTACTTTGCATCTCTTAGCCTCAATGTTATGGATGTGTGTTCCATCCCTTTCGAGATTTAGAAGAAATAAACCATTCACAAGAGGTGCATGACCATAAAAGATTTTACTCATATAAATAGAACAACCATTATTCTCCGATTTAAATGAATAACCGTCTTGCAATAAACACGATCCGGAAATGATGTTCATGCTCAACGCAGGCACATAATAACATTTATTAAGGTTTAAAACTAATCCCGAAGGTAAAACTAAGGAGAGCGTGCCGACGGCCATCACATCAACTCTTGATCCGTTGCCAACGCGCATCGTCACCTCATCCCTCGCAACCGCCGTCTATTCCGTAGCTCCTGTTTCGAGTTACAAATATTAGCAACTGAACCGGTATCAAATACCCAGGCACTACAACGAGGGCTAGTAAGGAAAACATCAATAACATGTATATCAAATATACCTTTGATGGTGCCAGCCTTCTTGTCCGCTAAGTACTTCGGATAGTTGCGCTTCCAGTGACCCTTGTCTTTGCAATAGAAGCACTCAGTGTCCGGTTTACGACCAGACCTGAGCTTCTTCTCAGCAGGGGCAACGCGCTTGCCGCCGCCTTTCTTGAAGGGCTTCCTTGCACCCTTACCTTTCTTGAAGGTGGGGGGCTTGTTGACCATCAACACATGATTATTCTTTTTGATGTTCACCTCCGCCACTTTCATCTTAGCGAAGAGCTCAGTGATCATATCAGTGGAACCAATCTGATTGTGATCAACTACAAAACTTTTGTAGCTAGGAGTGTCAATCTTGAGCTCCTCTGGAATCTTGCAGTCCAGTTGCTCAAGGCGTTGAGTGTAGCCCGACATCTTAATGGCGTGCTCACTAACGGAACTCCCTTCCTCCATCTTGTAGTTAACGAATTTCTTAGAGATCTCATATCTCTCAGAACGGGCTTGAGTCTGAAACATGGTTTTCAGCTCCTCGAGAATCTCAAAGGGCCCGGGATACTCTTCAAAACGATTTTGAAGATCCGATTCCATAGCATACAACATGGCGATCTTAATCAAATCATAATCATCCTTGCGCGACTGATAAACAGCTTTTTCATCAGCCGGCGCATCTATAGCAGGGGCGTCACCTAGCGCTTTCTCAAGGACATAGTCCTTTTGTCCGCCAGCGAGAATGATTCTCAGAATGCGGAACCATTTGGTGAAGTTAGACCCATTGTTTCTAAGCTTTTCTATCTCATCAAAAACGTTGAAGTTGAAGTTGGACTTGGCCATGGGATCTACAGTATTTGCAAGTACAATTTAGACTATGTTCATGATAAATAGTTCAACTTAATCAAATTACTAGATGAACTCCCACTAAATTCAACATCCCTCAAGTTGTTTAGTGAACACGATCCAAATTCACCACACCTAATCCGATCATCACGAGAAGAGATGTGGTTTCAATGGTGGACAACAAAGTGTCGATCATATCATTCATATGACTCATGCTTAACCTTTCGGTTCTTGTGTTCCGAGGCCATGTCTGTACATGCTAGGCTCGTCAAGCTAGACCCAAGTATTTCCGCGTGTGCAAAACTGGCTTGCACCCGTTGTATGTGAGCGTAGAGTCTATAGCACCCGATCATCACGTGATGCTTGGACACGACGAACTTTCGCAATGGTGCATACTTGGGGAGAACACAGTTTTTATCTTGATCTTTAAGTGAGGAATCATCTTATAATGCTACCATCGCGATCTAAGCATGATAAGATACATAAAAGGATAAACATCACATGCATATAACTTTATGTGACATGGTATAGCCAATCTTCGCGCAATGATCTCCATCTTGTGCGTTCCGGCATGATCTCCATCACTCCACCATGATTGCCTCCACCACGAATAGCAACTACAACTATTGCTAACTACTTAGCGATAAAGTAAAGCTATTACATGGCGTATAAGAAGTTGACTCGCAGGTCATACACAATTATAAAGACAACCATATGGCTCCTTCCGGTTGTGTACTCATCGACATGCAAGTCGTGAAACATTACAAAACATGATCATCGCATACAATATACACATCACATCTTGGGTCATACCATATCACAGAAAACACTCCCTGCAAAAACAAGTTAGACGCCTCTACTTTGTTGTTGCATGTTTTACGTGGCTTTATGGGAGTAGATGCTAAGAACGATTCTTACCTACGGAAAGCCACAACGGTGATATTATGGTTGCCAAACTCCGGTGTTAATCCCATGACAACTATAGTGAGAGAAACTGACATCCACCAACCGCATGTGTGGAACAAGCCACACGTCAAGTGCGGAGCCAGTCTCGCGAACGACGTCGCGTAAGGTTGGCCTGGACCGCCTCAATCTCACTATCCCGCGTCATAAGAAGAACACAAACAAGAGGCTTGCAACAGAAAACATCAACGCCCGCAACAACCATGTTGCGTTCTACTCGTGAAACACATCTACGCATAGATCTAGCTCTGATACCACTGAAGGGTTTCGCGGCATAGTAAATCAAA
This sequence comes from Avena sativa, assembly GCA_916181665.1. Taxonomy (NCBI): domain Eukaryota; kingdom Viridiplantae; phylum Streptophyta; class Magnoliopsida; order Poales; family Poaceae; genus Avena; species Avena sativa. Next base: position 264,267,792 of record OV702279.1, on the reverse strand, counting down.
ATTTTCTACGGAGCGAACAGAGGGAAAGCCAAGATCTAATCTAGGAGATGCAAACAACGGGAGAGATTGGATTAGATCTTCATACCCTTGAAGATTCGCACAGCGGAACGTTCGTCGGAACGTGGGTGATGTAGTCGTACTCGCTTCTCCTCCTCGCGATCCGATCCGATCTAGCACCACAAGTGGCGGTGCCTCCGTGAGATGCACATGTGCAGCACCTCGACGTCTCCTCCTTCCTCGGACCAGCGAGTATGGTGGAGAGATAGATTGGATCTACAACACGACGGCGTGGTGTATATGGTGGAGAATTTCTGCTGCAGGGCTTCGCCTACAAACAGTCGGGAGGGAGAGAGGAAGGTAGCAAGACTGCTAGGGCTTGGAGGAAGGTGTGTGTGGGGAGGGGGCGCACCACCCCTCTATATATAGAGGGGGGGCGGCCAGCCCTTGCCCCTCCTCCAAGCCTATCTCTAGTTTAAACAATTTAAACTCTCCCTTATCTAGAAATCCTATCTCTAGTTTAAACGATTTAAACTCTCCCTTATCTAGAAATCCTATCTCTAGTTTAAACGAGTTTAAACTTATCCAGGATCGGCTGGGCCCTATGGGGCCTTGTGCCCCTGTCCCAATGCGGCCAGGACACTCCCTCATAGGCCCATGCCCCCTCCCGGAAGGTGGGGCCACGTTGGTCCCCTTCCGGAAGGTTCTAGAAGCTTCCGGTACAATACCGATTAACCCGGAACAATTCCGAACTCCAAAAACTGCACTGCCTTATATGAATCTTATTCTCCGGACCATTCCGGAACCTCTCGTGATATCCCGGATCCCATTCGAGACTCCGAACAAAAATTCATAAACCAATTATCCAATCTATCCTAGCGTCGAGATACGTTAAGTGTGTGACCCTGCGGGTTCGAGAATATGCAGACATGATCTTCTATCAATAATCAACAGCGGGGTCTGGGCACCCATATTGACTCCCACACATTCATCGATGATCATATCGGATGAACCACGATGCCAGGATTCAATCAATCCCATATATATATTCCCTTCGTCTCGCGATATTTTACTTGCCCGAGATTCGATCGTCGGTACCGTCATACCTAGTTCAATCTCGTTCACAGCAAGTACTTTACTCGTTCCGTAATCCGATATCACTTTGTGATTAACTCCTTAACCACATGCTTGCAAGCGGTGTTGATATCGATTACCGAGTGGGCCCGAAGTATATCTCTCCGACTTGGGAGGGACAAATTCCATCTCGATACATACAACCCAACAGATACTTTCCGATCACCTGAGAGACACCTTTATGATCACCCTCTCATAGGATGACGTTTGATGACCTCAAAGCTTTCTTCCGATACCAGGGAGTTGCATTATCTCATGGTCTAAGGAATACAATATTTGACATAAGAAAAGCTTCGCAAAGATGAACACAATGACACGATCTAATTGCTTTGCTTAGTTTGGGTCTGTCCATCATATCATTCTCCCAATGATATGATCTCATTATCAATTGACAACTCATATCTATGGTTAGGAAACCTTAACCATCATTGATCAATGAGCTAGTCCATAGAGGCGTACTAGGGACACGGTGTTGTTTACAAACCACACAAGTATTAAAGTTTCCGCTTAATACAATTCTAGCATGGAACATAAACTTTATCATGAACAAGAATTATAATAATAACATCTTTATTATTGCCTCTAGGGCATAATTCCAACACGAGAGGGTTGACAATCAGACATTCCAGAACAAGAAAGCAAATCTAAAAGATATTGACGTTGAGAAGGAAAGAGTGTAGACTTAGTCCTAGAAACATTAATTCCAAGAAAATGATGAAGAGGACCAAGATTAATCATGGAAAATTCACGATTAAGAGAAGAAATTATATGGTTCAGAAAATAATCAGAACTAGCAGCGAGAACTATATCATCAACATAAAGTAAAATATAGGCAGTGTGTTGAGAAGATCGAAAAATAAAGAGAGAGTAATCAGATTTAGAGGAAATAAAACCAATGGTTTGAATGTAGGTGGCAAAACGTTGACACCAGGCACGAGGAGCTTGTTTGAGACCATAAAGAGATTTTTTGAGTAAACAAACGAGGTTGGGTGAAGAGGGATGCTCAAAACCAAAGGGTTGCTGACAATATGCTGTTTCATTTAGTGTGCCATGAAGAAACGCATTTTTAACATCAAGTTGTTGAATAGGCCAAGAGGAGGAAACAACAAGACTAAAAACTACACGAATAGTACTTGGTTTAATAACGGGAGAGAAAGTATCATCAAAATCAATGCCATGTTGCTGAGAAAAACCACGACATACACATCGAGCTTTGTAACGAGCAAGAGTACCGTCAGCGTGAAACTTATGTCGAAAAACCCATTTGCCTGAAACAACATTAACACCAGATGGTTTTGGAACAAGATTCCATGTATTATTTTGCTGAAGAGCATCAAATTCATCACGCATAGCAGAAAGCCAAAGAGGATCAAGAAGAGTGTGTTTATAGGATGTGGGTATAGGGGAGATTGTGGTGGTTGCTGTGAGGTTGAGGCGTCTAGTAGGGAGAAGAAACCCTCGTTTGCCACGGGTGCACATGACATGATCATTTTTGGGTGGTTGAATAGGTACAATATTGGGTGATAGTGGTGGTGTGGAAGAGGTCTCGGTGGTAGTGCATGTGTTTCGGTGGTTGACTCGGAGTAGGAGGGAGTGGTTTGCTCGGGGGTCTGCCGCGGCAGAGAATCTGTCGCAGTAGGAGTGTGGGTAGCGGAAGGCTGTCGCGGTAGCAAATCTGCAAAAAAATCTGCCACGGTAGGAGACTGGGGTGCCATGGAGGGCTGCCTCGGCAGAGAAACGGGAGAATTAGCTGCCGCTGCAGAGAAACAGGGCGGAAATCTGCCACGACAGATATGACAACAGGATGAACTAAGGAAGAGATTGTGTTGGTTGGTTGGGTAGTTTTGGTGGCAGCATAAGGAAAGGTATTTTCATCGAATGTGACATGGCGAGACACAAGAACACGACCAGAAGATGGATCAAAGCAACGATATCATTTGTGATCGTCAAAAATACCAAGGTCAATGCAAGGGAGTGAGTGTGGTTCTAGTTTGTTGGAGACGATAGAGGCAGTGTTGGGAAAATATAGGCAGCCAAAAACATGCAAAAAGGAGTAGTTGATACGTCGTAAACGTATCTATAATTTTTGATGCTCCATGATTGTTTTATATCAACTTTGTTATGTTTTGTCGACACTTTGAGGTATTTTTATACATTTTCCGGAACTAACCTAATGACAAGATGCCGCAGTGCCAGTTGCCTATTTTCTATTTTTTTTGTTTCATAAAAGCTAGTAAGAAAATATTCTCGGAATTAGACGGGACAAAAGCCAAAGTCAATATTTTACCAGAAGGAACAAGAAGTCCGGAGGGCAGAAGAAGTGGGGCCTCGATGCAGCCACACCTAGTGGCGGTGCGGCCAGGGGCGCGCCAGCCCAAGGTGTGGGCCCCTCGGGCGCCCATCGACCTTGCCACTTCGCCTATAAAGTCACCCTGATGTCTACGCACTTCTATTCTTGTAGACTGTTGTTGGGCCTCCAAGTGCAGAGGTTTGTAGAACAACAGAAAGTTTCCCTTAATTGGATTACCCAAGGTTTATCGAACTTAGCGAGGAAGTGGTCAAAGGTATTCCCTCTCAAGCAACCTTGTAATCAAGATACAAGAAGTCTCTTGTGTCCCCAACACACCCAATACACTTGTCAGGTGTATAGGTGCACTAGTTCGGCGAAGAGATAGCAAAATACAAGTGGTAACGGTGCCAGAAAATAGCTTTGATGGAGCTTGACGTGGAGAAACTAAAGGAAAACTGAAATAAAGATGGAAGCAAGCAACACTACTAGAAAAACGCCTATTCGTGGCGCACATGAAAAGGCCTTCTGTGGCGCACTAGCAGTGCGCCACGGGCCTCGCGCTACGGCTATCTCGTAGCCGTGGCGCACTGCATGGTGCGCCACAGAAGTTTAGATACAGGCGTGGCGCACATGCCAGTGCGCCACAGAAGTTTGGGCAGGTGCGCCACGCGTATGAAACGATAACCGTGGCGCACTAGGTGCTGTGCGCCACGGATATAAATTTCAAAATTCAAAAAAAAGCAGCAGATCTGGATCTCGTCGTCAGTGCCATCGCGCGTCGGTGCAGGTCGCCGTCGTCGCCTCCTCGTCGTCACCTTGTTGTCGTCGTTGGAACTGCAAGGAGGAGGAGGAGAATAGGAGGAAGAGGAGGAGAAGAAGAGGAGGCAAAGGAGGAAGAGGAGGAGAAGAAGAGGAGGAAGAGGAGGAGAAGAAGAAGAGGAGGAGGCAGAGGAGGAAGAGGAGGAGAAGAAGAGGAGGCAGAGGAGGAAGATGAGGAGAAGAAGAGGAGGAGGAGAAGAAGAGAGGGAGGTAGGAAGAGATGGAGGAAGAGAGGGAGGAAGGGAGGTCGACGTCGCCCGTTGTCACTGCGAGGAGGAGGAGAAGGAGGTCGACGTCGCGCCATCACTGCAAGGAGAGGAGAAGGAGAAGGGAGAAGGGAGAAGGAAGAAGGAAGAAGGAAGAAGGAAGAAGGAAGAAGGAAGAAGAAGAAGAAGGGAAAGGGAGAGGAAGAGGGAAAAGGGGAAGGGAAAAGGGGAAAGGAAAAGGGAGGAGGGCGGGGTGGGGATTCAAATTTGAATCCCGCCCAAGCTTATCCGTGGCGCACTAGGTGGTGGTGCGCTACGGGTAAGTCGCCCTCTATTTTTTTTCTGCAGGAAAAACGGTCTTTTGACCATAACTTTTTACTCTTTTCGAATTTTGAAAATCTAAAAAATTGCTAAACGACCAAAGGTCGTTGCGAGCGGATGTGAAATCTCGTTCTCGTCATTTTGGTATATTATACGATTTTTTTCGATATCGTATGCAAAAGTTACGGCCTTTTTACCGTGGCATGACTTTTTTTTTGCAAATAAAGTCAAAACTCATTTTTGTTAATTTTACTAGAAGCTATACCACATTACCTACCTAAATATGAAAGGATTTAATTTTTTGAAGTGTTTATCATTTTCGTTTATTTTTTGCAAACCCTAAAAAGGCGATCCACAGGGGGGTGGAGTTGGTGCATGCCACTTAGGCGTAGGGCACTAGGGCAGAGTGCCCTACGGCTAAGTTTATACATCTGTGGTGCACTATGCCATGTGCGCCACAGATGTTTGTGGACGTTTCACAGCAGAGGGGGCGTGCGCTTAGGCGTAGCGCACCCCCCCATGTGCGCCACAGATGACACTAACAACTGTGGCGCACATGACTATAGTGCGCTACAGATGTTTGGCGAGCGTCCAACAGGGCCCTGGACCACACACATCTGTGGCGCACTATAGTCATGTGCGCCACGGTTGTTCTAGTTACTAGTAGGGCACTACCCACAGGTGAGCCACGCCTGTTTTAGCCGTGGGGCACTTCAACCATGTGAGCCACGGATGTGCTGATTACCTATAGATGTTTTCCTAGTAGTGCAAACATGCAACAGATCTAGATGCAAACGGTGTTTCAATGCTTAGAAACAAGTCCTAGGTATCATACTTTCACTAGTGAACACTCTCTCATATAAATATCCTATCTTCATGATACTACTCTTAACTACTCTCCGGTTGTACACTCTAATCCATGGTAGGGCTATAACAGCACTCCTCAAAATCTGCCTTCCCCAATCTAGATAACCCCACACTGTCACCTTGAGCGCTAGATGGTTCCAACAAACACCACAATTTCATAGAGACATCCAACTCCAAATATAACTCATAACAAATATATATGTAGTCTAGGTTAAGTGCCACACACGGTGCGCCCGCTGTCACTTTCACACACATGGGGAAAATCATAGATCTATTAAAGCACGATGAGTATTTATGTAGACTCTAGCCTAAGTGCCACCACGGTATGCACGTTGTCACTTTCACACACGTGGGGAGAGCTAGAGATCTATTAAAGCACTTGAGTAGCAGAGTAGATCTACTTGATTACAAAGCTCATGACCATAATATGAGCACGCATAGAGAGAGATGAACACATAGCTACCGGTAGAGCCCTTAGCCTCGAGGAAGAACTACTCCCTCCTCATCAGGGGAATCAACAACGGTGATGGATATGGCTCCGGGGTCACTTCCCCATCCCGGCAGGGTGCCGAAACAGAGACTTTCTGTCCCCCCGAATCTCTCCTTCGGTAGCGGCGGTGCTGCGGAAATTTTCGTGCCTTTCTGGTCGATGATTTAGGGTTTCTAAGTCGGAGGCTTCTTATAGGCGAAGGAGGCAAGGTCAGTGGAGGGCCAGGGGGGCACACTCCCTATGGGCGCGACCAAGGTGGGACCCGCGCCCACCTAGGGTGTGGCCACCCTGGTGTCCTCCTCCGTCTTGTCTTCGATTTTCCGTATCGCTCAGGGAAAATATGAACTTTTGCTTTTGTCCCGTCCAATTCCGAGAATATTCATTTTTTAGCTTTCTGAAACCAAAAACAACTGAAAACAGGCAACTGGCACTATGGCATCTTGTCAATAGGTTAGTTCCAGAAAGTGTATAAGAATACATCAAAGTGTAGACAAAACAAAGAAAAGTAGATACTAAACAAGCATGGAAAATCAAAAATTATAGATACGTTTCCGACGTATCAGGCATCCCCAAGCTTAACTCCTGCTTGTCCTTGAGTAGGTAAGTGATAAAATAATAATTTTTGAGGTGACATGCACCATCAAAACCAAGATCAAACCATTTGCAAGCATTGAAAGCTGGGATCAAAGAACTCTAAACATGTGCATGAAAGATGAAGTTCTAACAATAATACAAAGTAACTATGCATGCAACATGAAAGTCTACAAACAAATATCATGAATAATATGCATTGAAAAACGTTTGTTTCTTTCACATACAGAAAACATAACATAGTGGCATTCAGCTTGTCCCTGATGGAGTAGCAAATAGATGAATAGGACACATTCAAAGTTCATAAGAGTGACTAGATACAAATAGCACAAGAACAATCAATATCAACAATATGCATCAATCAATAAGTTTTGGAACAATGCACATAGAACTAAGAATGGCAACTATGCTCTCTTAACTGGTGCCTAAAGGTAGAAGGTGGAGACTAAATATAATAGTGGAAGAAAGGCCCTTCATAAAGGAAAGCAGGGATTTCAATTCTCATAAAGAGATTCCAAAAATTATGGTACTTGTTAGCTTTCAGCTCTCATTGCCCCTATCATAAGCATCTTGAAGTGATTAAGGTTAAAGTGAACAAACTATGGAGTATGTGCTTGACAAAGTATAAGCTGGCAATCTCATGTCCCTTGAATACGAGGGCCGCTCCTCATACTACTCAAGTTTAGTTACTTGCAAGTTCTTGTCATAGTAAGTATATGTGTATCATAGAGAACCACCAACGGGGTACCCCTTGCACATGGTACATGAGCTTTCCCATAACCAAAATGACAAGGCAAGCAGACAATGAACATCTCAGCATTCTTCTTATTTACCATGTGAATATGGTGCTTTTTTCTCTCTTTCCTATTTTCTCAATATGTCTCTTTTTTATAAGAAGAATGCTTCATAGATGTCACTATGGTGATGCTGCAAGTTCCCACCATGATTAGGCATGGCTTAGGCTAGTGGCCCATGCGTTTCTCTAACACACATACATAACTCCATGGACTTACAAGCTCCCCTTTCATTTCACACCGACGACATCCATAGACAAAAGAGCATGATATCAACTGTGTACAAAGTACAAGTGCAATGTTGAAAGCGTTCCCCATGACAACATGGTTCTATTAATTCCAACGTATAAGTGCAAGCATATACAACATAGATGACACAATGGTTCAAGTTTATTAGGGTCAAGAAAAATAAAGTGTGCCATCAAGTTCGTGAGAGCTTTAATCACTAAGTTTGCATATAAGAAAATACTTTTTAATTGGAAGATAGATGAAAACAAGAATATACTTGGAATGGTGTAACACACCATGCATAGGAACTTATAGTGGACACTTTGGAATAACTTTGTTTCTTGGGAGTTGGAAGCATGAGTAGAGCTTACTCATATAAGTGGAGGCTAGCAAAAGACTAGGAGCGACCAACTAAGAGAGCAATAATGGCCATAATCATGCAGAGCGACAAAACATTACTAATCAAAGCATAATGTGGTACCACAAGTCAAAAACTAAATGATCATAGAGGCTAAGGTTACTGGTTCATAGTTATAACATGGTGTGTGCATGTGCCAAGTCAACCAAAACAAAACATCAAAGGAGAATATCACAATACTATGATTTTGTATGCTAAAACAAAGCATGATTCTTTCAAGGCACATTAAGCAATCCTAATTGTTTGTAACAAGTAATGCTACAGCAATAATAACTAAGCATAAGGTCAAAACAACACCTAGCATGACATGATAAAGTCAGTCAAAGCAAGCTCCTCTTGTACTACTCAAGCAAGAACTTTCTACTACTCTCCAACACCAATAAACTTTTTTGAAACAACATAGAGAGAAGGGGGTCCAAACTACTTTATTAAAGCAAACTAAACTAAAACTAGATGCTCCAAGAACAACACAACAGCGCATGAAACAATAAAAACGAAGTGTCTAGAAAGACCTGAGCTTTTTATTGATGTAGAAGGGGATGCCTTGGGCATCCCCAAGCTTTGACGCTTGTACCTCTTGAATATTTATTGGGGTGACACGGGGTGGCATCCCCAAGCTTGAGATTTTGTCCATTCTTCATCTCATTACATCATTCTCGCTCTACACCTGAAATTTTTTCCTTCATACAAAACTTCACACAATCTTCATTAGCAACATTAGTGTATTCAAAAGATAATAGACCTTTGGGTTTAGCTTTGGAACAGCAAAACTTTCACTAAAAACACAATATAGTGTAGCAATTCCCTCAAAAATCTCAATTTCCCAAAAAGAACCCAAAAAGGAATCAATAAGAAGCAAATGAAATAATGGCAGAAATCTGTCAAAATAGACCAGCAAGCAGAAACCTATTTTTTCGAAGACCTTATGTTGCTCAAATCAAAAAGTGTTGAACTAACTAAAGTTAGCTAACATACTGGGGGATTTATTCTTAAATTATCATCTCAATCCTACTTACAGATATTCCTCGCGAGTATTTATGGTGGAGCACAAAAATCTGTTTCGGGACAGCAACTCCCCAAATCTTACTTCCCTCTCATTAGAGGTTATTCTTGGCACAAAAAGCAAACAAAAATGATAAGGAGTGGTCATTACTGAAGTAATAACTTCCAAGACTCAAGAAAACTCTTGGGTTATCTCCCAACAAGTACTTTTCTTTAACGCCTTTAAGTTAGGCTTGATAGTTTGAGAAGATGCTCATATAAGAAATATGAATTGAAGTAAAAGAGAGAATCAAGAAGAAAATTAAAAACACATTTAAGTCTAACCCAATTCCTATGCATAGGAATCTTGTAAAGAAACAAGTCATGAAAGAACAAAGCAACAAGCATAAGAAAGCAAAACAAGTGCAACTTCAAGATTTTCAACATAAAGAGGGGAAACTTAATATTTTTGAGATACATAAGACCATGTTTCCCTCTCTCATAATAACTTTTAGTAGCAACATGAATAAAATTAACAATATAACTATCACATAAAACATTTTTATCATGATCCACGTGCATAAAATGATTATTACTCTCCACATAAGCATAGTCATTCTTATTAATCATAGTGGGAGCAAATTCAACAAAATAGCTATCACTATTATTCTCATCACCATAGTCATCAAATATAGGAGGCATATTGTAATCACAATAAGTATTCTCCTCAATAGTAGGTGGACTAAAAATATCATAATCATCATTGTAATCATCATATATTGGAGGTTTGGTATCATCATAAGGAATAGAATAGCTATGTTCCAAAGCTGGGGAACTAAAAAGATCATTTTCATAAAAGCTAGCTTCCCCAAGATTTGACTTTTTCATAGCATTAGCAATAATGGTGTTCAAAGAATTCATACTAATAACATTGCTATTAGCATGCAAATAAAGTTCCATAGGTTTTTTAATTTTCTCTTCAAACACTTCATGTCCTAACTGAAGATAAATACTATAAAGGTCTCTAATTTTGTTGTTGTTTTCCATTAAGCCTAACTAGTTAAAACAAGAAACAAAAAGAAAAAAATGCAGAATCTAAAGGAAATAACTTCGAGCACTCACACCATAGGATGTGAGTACCTTTTAACTTACCTCCCCGGCAACGGTGCCAAAAAATAACTTGACGGCGAGGTAAGGTAAAAGTCCCAAAACCTCCCCGGCAACGGCGCCAGAAAATAGCTTGATGTCTACGCACTTATTTTCTTGTAGACAGTTGTTGGGCCTCCAAGTGCAGACGTTTGTAGAACAGCAACAAGTTTCCCTTAAGTGGATTACCCAAGGTTTATCGAACTCAGGGAGGAAGTGGTCAAAGGTATTCCCTCTCAAGCAACCTTGTAATCAAGATACAAGAAGTCTCTTGTGTCCCCAACACATCCAATACACTTGTAAGGTGTATAGGTGCACTAGTTCGGCGAAGAGATAGTGAAATACAAGTGGTAACGGTGCCAGAAAATAGCTTTGATGGAGCTTGATGTGGAGAAACTAAAGGCAAATTGAAATAAAGATGGAATCAAGCAAACATGCAACAGATCTAGATGCAAACGGTATTTCAATGCTTAGAAACAAGGCCTAGGGATCATAATTTCACTAGTGAACACTCTCTCATATAAATATCGTCTCTTCATGATACTACTCTTAACTACTTTCCGGTTGGACACTCTAATCCATGGTAGGGCTATAACAACACTCCTCAAAATCCGCCTTCCCCGATCTAGATAACCCCACACTGTCACCTTGAGCGCTAGATGGTTCCAACAAACACCACAATTGCATAAAGACATCCAACTACAAATATAACTCATAACAAATATATTTGTAGTCTAGCTTAAGTGCCACACACGGCGCGAACGCTGTCACTTTCACACACATGGGGAAAAGCATAGATCTATTAAACACGATGAGTATTTATGTAGACTCTAGCTAAGTGCCACCACGGTATGCACGCTGTCACTTTCACACACGTGGGGAGAGCTAGATATCTATTAAAGAACTTGAGTAGCAGAGTAGATCTACTTGATTACAAAGCTCATGACCACAATATGATCACGCATAGAGAGAGATGAACACATAGCTACCGGTAGAGCCCTTAGCCTCGAGGAAGAACTACTCCCTCCTCATCATGGGAATCGGCAACGGTGATGGAGATGTTGGTGGAGATCGATGGAGATGGCTCCGGGGGCACTTCCCTGCCCCGGCAGGGTGCCGGAACAGAGACTTTCTGTCCCCCAAATCTCCCCTTCGGTGGCGGCGGCGTCGCAGAAGTTTTCACTGCCAAGGTAGGCCCCGCGCACACCTGGGGTGTGGCCACCCTGGTGTCCTCCTCCGTCTCGTCTTCGATTTTCCGTATCGCTCAGGAAAAAATATGAACTTTGGCTTTTGTCCAATTCCGAGAATATTCATTTTTTTAGCTTTTTGAAACCAAAAACAGCAGAAAACAGGAAACTGGCACTATGGCATCTTGTCAATAGGTTAGTTTGAGAAAATGTATAAAAATACCTCAAAGTGTATACAAAACAAAGAAAAGTAGATACTAAACAAGCATGGAACATCAAAAATTATAGATACGTTTCTGACGTATCACACCCTGATGCATAAACCCTAATAACCCGATCAAAATTCCACGAAAGAGTCTATAGCCACCGCCATCTCCATTACTAGATCGGGGGGTGACATGGATATACCCTACGGGTACACGACATTGGTATACCTGGTCCATCCCAAGGAAGGCCCACGCAAGGACACGTAGCCCATGAAGATTTCGGGTGGCCCAAGCCCATGGCGTTTTTGACTCCTTGGAGGACAAGTCTAGATTAGATAGAATTTGAAAGGGTATCAACCCTAATTTGTAACCGACTCGACCTCTCTCGAGACCTGGCCTATTTATATAAAGGCCAGGAGGGTACGACGAGAAGGATCCTCAACTCACATCATACACACCTCACACCAGATTGCATATGTGCACCCCTGTAACTTTCGATTCCGCCGTAATCAAGAGCAGACAAGCAGGAGTAGGGTTTTCCCTCCGGGGGCCTGAACCTGGGTAAATATCGTGTCCCTGTGTTGCTTGTCTATTAACCGTTCCGCGACTTCCAGCATCCCAATCTTCTCCAAAACCCAAGTCCATAACAATGGGCATTGACGAGATTGAACCTCGTCAATTGACGCCGTCTGTGGGAAGCGGGGACGCTGATCGTGCGGTCGTGACGGTTCCATCCGGAGCGATCTACGATTCATCAGTGATAGAGAGTCACCTCCTCTTCGGCGCCTTCGACTTCACCGCACACTCGTCGGCAACCTTGAAAGATTTCGAGTTCGTCGGCGATGGGCTCGAGATGCTGTTCGGGAGCTTCTGCTTCCAGGTGGGGTAGACCGGCACCCTCCGCCTCCCAGAGCGGGTGCCACCACCATCCATGAGGCCTGGTTCGTTGGTCCCACCCATCGGCACATTGCACGCATCGATTCTGACAGGCGATTCAGATGACAGTAGTAGCTGCAACTCCGATCTGTGCGGCCCCCCTTCGGATGAAGGAACCTACGGTTCCAGATCTGAAAGTTGCGGAAGCAGCAACCCACTCTGCGAGCGCTACCTATGCGCCATCATCAACAACGGAGCAGACCCACCACTAGGTTCGAGTGCCAATCCACCACCCAATCCCCCTCCCAACCCGCAAACTGGGAACAGAGGAAACAGGGGAAACCCGGCTAACAGGGCCAACGAAGGCGGCAATAGCGGCTATGAACATATCAACCTCAACGAGGAAGGCTGGCGCCAAGCACGCAAAGCCATGGCAGGCAACAAAATCCTACCTGTGGATGCCTCCCGAGATCTGTTGATGGCCTACCACCTCCTCCTAATCGATGAGCACAACCGGCAGGTGAAGCTGATGGAGGAGCTCGAAAAGCGTCAGAAGGCAACTGCGGAATCCAGCGCGCGACGAGCTGCTCTCTCCACCGCTGACGTCTCTACTTCACATGGCAACAACGCCAATAAGTACCGCTCCTGCATGGAGAGCATGGACCCCGCTGCATGACGCGAGGTCACCAGGGCCCTCAGCACGTCCTTCATGACGATGGACTCACACGGCAACGTCATGCCAAAAACGCCACAGGCTGTGATCATGGCAGCCACCACTTATCTCGCGTCCAACCCGCCTCCGGTGGGCGACCCGAAAAACTCAATGCATAAGTATGCACTAGCAGGCCTCAGACTCGTCGGAGTTACGTTCCACGACAAAACTCCTGTGGAGCCGAAGAAAAACGCTGCGGTCAAGTTCACTCGAAGCCACACACCCTCATCTGAGGAGGAGAAACACGACCTGCCCCGGCGCCGCCGGAGCCCACAGCATCGCAGGAGCAACTACGACGCTCGCAACGATCTCATCCAATGCAAGATTGACAAATCACGTGTTAAACGTGCGTGATCAACTGAGTCCGAAGAGGAGGACGATGGAGAGCTATGCGGAGCCAGACGCTTCAGCAGATCCATTCGGTAAATTCGGATAGCGAAAAATTTCAAGCTCCCTTCGAACAATCCGAAGTTCAACGGAATGCAAGAGCCAAAGGCTTGGCTCGACGATCACCTGTCGTCGGTCAAGCTCCACGACGGAAACAAGAACACCGCCTTACAGTGCCTTCAACTGCAGCTGATAGGCGCAGCTAGGGTCTGGCTCAGTAGCCTATCCTCCGGCTCCATCCGAAGCTGGAAGAGCTGGCGTACAGATTCATCCGCAACTTCCAGCAAAAGGCCAGCCTCAATCGAAGAGCTACGGGCCTGCACCCAATGGGCCAACGAGTCTATCCGTTCGTACATACTACACTAGTCCCACATCAAGAACTCTGCTGTGCACATCTCTGAGGAAAGAGCAATCGACGCCTTCAAGGACGGTGCAAGGTGCCCATATTTCAAGGAGGAGCTCAGGCGCGTCAAGCCCAAGACACTTGATCACCTCATGGACATCGCCAACCGATGGGCAGATGGCGAGGACTCTGTCAACCGAGCGCATTCGGATGACGAAGACGACTACGGCCGCAGGCGCGAACACCGCAACAAAAGAAGATCCCACGTATATGATGATCGTGATGGAGTCTACATGGTTGCGGCTGGTACACCGATCGACGCGATGACGGCAACCGCAATAGCGGATATCGTAGCAGCAACTACCGCGACGGCGGACAACCCACGCAAATGTGGTAACGCTGCAACCGCGACGATGAGCCTTCGGCATATGACAAGTTGTATGGTCCCTGCACCATCCACTTCTACATCGACAAAGAAGATGGTAAGAAGAAGACCAGCCACATGCTCAAGGACTGCCGAGAGTTCGAGAAGCTCAGCGAGGGCCTCACACAAATGCGGCGCCAAACCGTAAACCCTGGATTCGGTCCCTCACCAGGTGCTATCTGTAGGGTTTTGTAGCATGGAAAACAAAAAATTTCTATCGCATACAAACAAACAAGCCAAGATCTATCTACTAGATTGTAGCAACGAGTCGATGGAATAACTCACCCTCGAAGATTCCAAAGTGTTTAACGAGAGCGGATTCTCGTGGGTGATGTAGTCGTACTCTTCCCGATCTCAAGATCGCGTAGACGATCCTTCCGGCGCTGCGTTCCGGCAGCGCTCCCGCAGTCGGTCACACGTTCGGTACTCGACGAAGACCTTCCTCTCCCTTGTTCCAGCAGGCAGCAGAGGTTGTAGCACTCTCCTCGCGATTCCGGCAGCACAACGGCGTGGTACCGGAAGTAGAGGGGAGATCTCACAGGGCTTCGCCTTAAGCCGGAGCGAGTATGGTGGAGTATGAGAGAGTCCCTCAACGATCTAGGGTTTAGACACGCCGAGGAGGAGCAAGCCGGCGGCTAGGGTTTAGCTAGGCGGCGGCGGTTTGCCCTAGGGCCGGCGGCGGCTATGGAGGCGGCGGCGGCTTGGGGCTAGGGTTTGGAGGAGAGGATCTTGTGTGTAAAGGAGGGGAGCCCTGCCCCTCCTTATATAGGTGGAGGGGGGCGGCCGGCCAAGGGGAGGGAGGGGAGTCCCTCCCCAACTCGTCTTGGGTGGGCGCCGCCGGTTGGAGGAGGGATTCCCTCCCCAACTTGGTTTCCCACTCCTCCTCCTCTTTCCAAAACTTGTCGTTTGACTTTCAAACTAGCCGTTTGACTTTTCAATTTAGGATTTGAATAAACCCTTTATTTTGGACAGCGAAGACACTTAGTACATGATGCAATCATTCCAACTTGCAATGACACATTCATGTACCCCTTCCCCTCCGGAGTGCCGGACATTCCGGAACCTTCTAGAACATTCCCGATGAAAACACCGGAACCATTCTCCAACTCCGAAACGGGACTTTCCTTATATGAATCTTATTCTCCGGACCATTCCGGATCTCCTTGTGATATCCCGGATCCCATCCGAGACTCCGAACAACATTCGGTATCTTTCTCATCATACCATAACTACTCAAACAACGTCGAATCCTTAAGTGTGTCTCCCTACGGTTCGTGAATTATGCGGACATGATCGAGACACTTCTCTGAACAATAACCAATAGAGGAATCTGTAAATTCATATGGCTCCCACATATTTCTACGATTACTTTGCGATCGAATAAACCACTTACATACGATACCAATTTCCCTTTGTCTCACGATACTTTACTTATCCGAGGTTATGATCGTCGGTATCTCTGCATACCTAGTTCAACCTCGTTACCGATAAGTACTCTTTTCTCGTTCCCGTGATATGTGATCCCTTGTGAGCCAGTCACATGCTTGCAAGCTAATTGGATGACATTCCACCGAGAGGGCCCAGAGTATATCTATCCGTCATATGGATGGACAAATCCCACTCTTGATCCATGTGTCTCAACCAATACTTTCCAAACACTCAATGCCACCTTTATAGCCACTCAGTTATGGTGTGGTGTTTTATGTCATCAAAGCATCCATCCGGCAAAGGTGATATGCATGATCTCATGGTCGAAGGAATTAGGTTACTATGTATCAGAAAGCATATAGCAATTGAACTATTGAAATGACTTGATCTTTATGCTACGCTTATCTATAGGAGTATGTCCATCATATCATTCTCCTAACGATATGATCTTGTTGTTAATAACATCTCAATGTTCATGATAAGGAAACCACAATCATCTATTAACCAACAAGCTAGTATTATATAGAGGCTTTACTAGGGACTTCAAATTAAGTTTACAAATCACACAAGTATTAATGTTTCCTTGTTAATACTATTATAGCATGAATGTAAACATTTATCATAAACACAAAGATATAATAATAACTACATTTATTATTGCCTCTAGGGCATATCTCCAACAGTCTCCCACTTGCACTAGAGTCATCTAATCTAGATTACATGGTAATATACCGAACACCCATGGCAGTTTGGTGTTGGTCATGTTTTGCCCTCGGGAGAGGTTTAGTCAACGGATCTGCCATATTCAGATCGGTGTGTACTTTGAAAATCTTTATATCACCATCTTGGATATGTTCTCGAATAGCGTGAAAACGTAGCTTGATATGCTTCAGCTTCTTGTGTGACCTTGGTTCTTGTGCATTGGCTATGGCGCCCATGTTATCACAGTAGATAGACATTGGGTCCAGCGCACTAGGAACCACACCCAGCTCTGTAATGAACTCTTTCATCCATATCGCTTCTTGTGAAGCCTCTGAAGCAGCCATGTATTCCGATTCAGTTGAAGATCTCGTCACAACGCTTTGCTTTGCACTCCTCCAGCTAACTGCTGCACCATTCAAAATAAATACGTATCCAGATTGTGATTTAGAATCATCCGGATCGGTGTTCCAACTAGCATCGGTGTAACCATTAACAACGAGCTGTTCATCACCTCCATAAGAAAGAACCATATCCTTAGTTCTTCTCAAGTACTTAAGGATGTTTTTGACCGCTGTCCAATGATCCACTCCTGGATCACTTTGATATATGCTAGTTAAACTAACAACATATGCAATGTCGGGTCTAGTACATAGCATGGCATACATTAGAGATCCTATGGCTGAGGCATAGGGAGTCTTACTCATCCTTTCTCTATCTTCTGCCGATGTCGGACTTTGAGTTTTACTCAAGGTCGTATTGGGAAACATGGGCAAGAACCCTTTCTTGCTATCTTCCATTCCAAACCTCTTTAGAACTTTGTCCAAATATGTACTTTGTGACAATGATATTTGGCGTTTCGATCTATCTCTATAAATCTTTATGCCTAATATATAAGCTGCTTTGCCAAGATCCTTCATTGAAAAACTATTATTCAAATATTCCTTGACACTATTAAGAATGTCTACATCATTCCCAATCAACAATATGTCATCTACATATAGTATTAAGAATGCTACAGAGCTCCCACTCACTTTCTTGTAAATACAAGCTTCTCCATAAGTTTGTATAAAACCAAAACTTTTGATTACCTTATCAAAACGTTGATTCCAACTTCGGGATGCTTGCTTCAATCCATAGATGGACCGTTGAAGTTTGCATACCTTGTTAGCATCTTTAGGATCGACAAAACCTTTGGGTTGCATCATATACCACTCTTCATCAATGTCTCCATTGAGGAATGCTGTTTTGACATCCATCTGCCATATCTCATAATCATAATATGCAGCGATTGCTAACATAATCCTCACAGACTTTAGCTTCGCTACTGGTGAGAAAGTCTCATCGTAGTCAACTCCTTGAATTTGTCGAAACCCTTTTGCGACAAGTCGAGATTTATAGACAGTAAGATTACCATCTGCATCTGTTTTCTTCTTGAAAATCCATTTATTCTCGACAGCCTTCCGGCCATCCGGTAAGTCCACCAAAGTCCATACTTGCTTTTCGTACATGGATCCAATCTCGGATTTCATGGCTTCTTGCCATTTATTGGAATCTGGGCTAATCATCGCTTCCTCATATGTCTCAGGGTCATCGGTGTTGTCCACCAACATGACACTCATAACGGGATCATACCAATCTGGAGTGGTACGAGTTCTTGTTGACCTGCGAGGCTCTGCAGCAACTTCAACCGAAGTTTCATGATCATCATCATTAGCTTCCTCTCTTATTGGTGCAGGCACCACAGGAACTTCTTCCGGTGCTGCGCTACTCGCAATTTCGAGAGAAGGTTCGACAACCTCGTCGAGTTCTACTTTCCTTCCAGTCACTTCTTTCGAGAGAAATTCCTTCTCTAGAAAGGATCCATTCTTGGCAACGAAGATTTTGCCTTCGGATCTATGATAGAAGGTATACCCAATAGTTTCCTTTGGGTATCCAATGAAGACGCATTTTTCCGCTTTGGGTTCAAGCTTGTCTAGTTGTAACTTCTTTACATAGGCTTCGCATCCCCAAACTTTAAGGAACGACAATCTAGGTTTCTTCCCAAACCATAATTCATACGGTGTCGTTTCAACGGATTTAGATGGTGCCCTGTTTAAAGTGAATGCGGCTGTTTCTAATGCATAACCCCAAAATGATAGCGGTAAATCTGTAAGTGACATCATAGAACGAACCATATCTAAGAGAGTTCGATTATGACGTTCGGACACACCATTACGTTGTGGTGTTCCCGGCGGTGTCAATTGTGAAAGTATTCCGCATTTCTTCAAATGCTCGCCAAACTCGTAACTTAGATATTCACCTCCACGATCAGAACGTAGAAATTTAATCTTCTTGTTACGTTGATTCTCTACCTCACTTTGAAATTCCTTAAACTTCTCGAAAGTTTCGGACTTATGTTTCATGAAATAGATATACCCATATCTACTCAAGTCATCCGTGAAGGTAAGAACATAACGATAACCACCGCGCGACGCTACACTCATTGGACCACACACATCGGTATGTATGATTTCCAATAAGTCCGTAGCTCGCTCCATCATACCAGAAAATGGAGTCTTAGTCATTTTACCCATTAGACATGCTTCGCATCTATCAAGTGATTCAAAATCAAGTGATTCAAGAAGTCCATCGGAATGGAGTTTCTTCATACGTTTCACTCCAATGTGACCAAGACAACAGTGCCACATATAGGTCGAATTATCGCTTGATTTCAAACGTTTAGCCTCAATGTTGTTGATATGTGTATTTCCACTATCGAGATTCAATAAGAATAGACCATCTATCAAAGGTGCATGTGCATAAAACATATTACTCATATAAATCGAACAACCATTATTCTTGGACTTAAACAAGTAACCGTCTCGCAATAAACAAGATCCCGATATAATGTTCATGCTCAACGCAGGCACCAAATAACAATTATTTAAGTATAAAACTAATCCCGATGGTAGATGAAGGGGTAGCGTGCCGACCGCGATCACATCAACCTTTGATCCATTTCCCACGCGCATCGTCACCTCGTTCTTCGCTAGCTTCCGTTTATTCTGCAGCACCTGTTTCGAGTTACAAATATGAGCAACCGAACCAGTATCAAATACCCAGGCACTACTACGAGTACTAGTGAGATACACATCAATAACATGTATATCAGATATACCTTTCTTCTTGATGTTGCCGTTCTTCAAATTCGCCAAGTACTTTGGGAAATTCCGCTTCCAATGACCTTCTCCCTTGCAGTAAAAGCATTCAGTATCAGGCTTAGGTCCAGCCTTGGTCTTCTTCGTCGGCGTGGCAACTTTCTTACCACCCTTCTTGAAGTGTCCCTTCTGCTTAGACTTGCCTTTCTTGAATTTGGTGGTCTTATTGACCAACAACACTTGGTGCTCTTTCTTAATCTCCATTTCTGCAGATTTCAACATGGCAAAGAGTTCTGGCAACGTCTTTTTCATGTTCTGCATGTTGTAGTTCATCACAAAGTTCTTGTAACTTGGTGGTAGTGATTGGAGGACACGGTAAATCCCCAAAGCATTAGGAATCACAATACCCAAGCTTTGAAGTTTGTTTGCGTGCCCAGACATCTTAAGCACATGCTCACTGACGGAGCTGCCCTCTTCCATCTTGCAGTTAAAGAACTTTTCAGAAGCCTCATAGCTTTCAATTGCCGCATGAGTCTCAAAGATCAATTTGAGATCCTCGACAATATCATATGGGTCTGAATTCTCAAACCTTTTCTGAAGCTCCGATTCTAAACCATACAAGATAGCACACTGAACTGTGGAGTACTAAGTCTTCCGAGTGAGGTAAACGTTCTTTACTTCATCGGCAGCATCAGCTGCAGGTGGGTTACCCAGCGGTGCATCCAGCACATATGTCAAATTACCAGCTGTGAGGACAATCCTCAAATTGCGGAACCAATCCGCGAAGTTGCTTCCATTGTTTTTCAACTTTTCTTTCTCTAGGAACGCATTAAAATTGATGGTAGGGGCTGCCATTGATCTACAACATATTTGCAATAGTTTAGACTAAGTTTATGACAAATTGAGTTCAAATTAATAATAAAATCAATCTAGGTGAACTCCCACTCAAAACAATATCCCTCACATTGTTTTAGTGATCACATGAACCAAATCCACTACATCAACACCGATCATCACGAGAGTTGATATAGTTTCAATGGCGAACAATCGACATGTTCATCATATCTACTATATGATTCATGCTTTACCTTTCGGTGATCCGTGTTCCGAGACTATGTCTGTACATGCTAGGCTCGTCAAGATCAAACCTTAGTTTCCGCATGAGCAATTCTGGCTTGCTCACGTTGTATACACTTGCGGAATCTAACACACCCGATCATCACGTGGTGCTTCGAAACAACAAGCTTTAGCAACGGTGCTAACTAAGGGTGAACACTTTATGACTTGAAATTCATGTGCATGAGGGATCATCTTATAATGCTACCGTCGTCTACTAAGCAATATAAGATGCATAAAGGATTAACATCACATGCAATTCATAATATGTGATATGATATGGCCTTTCTTCTTTTGTGCTTCCGATCTCCATCTTCTAGCACGAACATGATCTCCATCATCACCGGCATTGCATCAAGGTCAATGACGCTTCTCCATGGTTGTCGTCCACCGGCTTCAACTATTACAACTACTTTGAACAGACACGCGGGTCTTAACATAAATTAAAGACAACCATATGGCTCCTGCCGGTTGCCAACTTACAATAAGGAACATTGCATACATCAAATATAATCACAATCATGGCCATATCACATCACTGCACACCCCTGCAAAACAAAGTTAGACGCCTCTAATTTCTTTGCATGTTTTACGTGGTTTGGGGCTTTCAATAAGTGTCGTTCTAACTTACGAACAAGAACCACAACATTGATACTAGTATTGTTAATCACCCGTTGTAAATTGGATCTTAACTATGCTAGGAGAAACAGGCACCCGCAAAGCCACTTATGCAATACAAGTTGCATGTCAAGCGTGGAGCAAGTCTCATGAACGATGTCATGTAAGGTTAGCCCGGGCCGCTTCATCCCAACATACCGCAAGATGCAAAGTACACAAGAAGCAATCGACAATAAAAGCATCAACGCCCACAATGACCATTGTGTTCTACTCGTGCAACAGATCTACATATAGACACGGCTTTGATACCACTGTAGGGTTTCGTAGCATGGAAAACAAAAAATTTCTATCGCATACAAACAAACAAGCCAAGATCTATCTACTAGATTGTAGCAACGAGTCGATGGAATAACTCACCCTCAAAGATTCCAAAGTGTTTAACGAGAGCGGATTCTCGTGGGTGATGTAGTCGTACTCTTCCCGATCTCAAGATCGCGTAGACGATCCTTCCAGCGCTGCGTTCCGGCAGCGCTCCCGCAGTCGGTCACACGTTCGGTACTCGACGAATACCTTCCTCTCCCTTGTTCCAGCAGGCAGCGGAGGTTGTAGCACTCTCCTCGCGATTCCGGCAGCACAACGGCGTGGTACCGGAAGTAGAGGGGAGATCTCACAGGGCTTCGCCTTAAGCCGGAGCGAGTATGGTGGAGTATGAGAGAGTCCCTCAACGATATAGGGTTTAGACACGCCGAGGAGGAGCAAGTCGGCGGCTAGGGTTTAGCTAGGCGGTGGCGGCGGTTTGCCCTAGGGCCGGCGGCGGCTATGGAGGCGGCGGCGGCTTGGGGCTAGGGTTTGGAGGAGAGGATCTTGTGGTAAAGGAGGGGAGCCCTGCCCCTCCTTATATA
This sequence comes from Avena sativa, assembly GCA_916181665.1. Taxonomy (NCBI): domain Eukaryota; kingdom Viridiplantae; phylum Streptophyta; class Magnoliopsida; order Poales; family Poaceae; genus Avena; species Avena sativa. The sequence continues at coordinate 264,245,472 of OV702279.1, read as the reverse complement.
GGTGGAGGGGGCGGCCGGCCAAGGGGAGGGAGGGGAGTCCCTCACCAACTCGGCTTGGATGGGCGCCTGTAACATCCCTAAATTCATATTTAAAAACTCATACATATCATCCTTGCATCCATCATCATTTAGGGTTTTCCCAACTCATTTCAGAAAACAGAAACATATGGTACCATGATTTTATGTGGTCAGTCTTATTTTAAATAGCCAACACCATTGGAAAGTTGGGAGTTTTAGGAACTTGGTTGCTTGCCTCCATTTTTGGAAGGTGTGTGTGAAAATTTTAGACCAAAGTTATAATTTAGAAATAATTACAAAACCCCTATTTCAAACATTTGCAAAATAGAAGCAAAGTCTCTGTTTGTTTGAAATCCAAGTTTGACCAAGCCCTTGCAAAGTAGCCCCATGAGTTTTGACCCATTTCTGAGACCAAATCACCACTACAAAACCTCAGGAAGATTTGAATTCAAATTGATTTTGAAACCATTTGAAAACCCATTCAGAAAATCGAAATAGAAAAGAAAAAGAATTAAACAAAGGAAAAAGGCCGCGCGCCAGATATCTAGCCCAGCAGAGAATCGAGCCCAACTAGCCCACCCGGGGGTTTCCTTTTCTTCTCTCACGCGCGAGCGCACGCAATCTGTCGCTGACAGACAGACCCCACCTCCACCTCGCGCACTTCACAGGCAAGCGGGCCTCCTCCACGTCAGCATCGTCTTCCCCTCTGATTCCGCGCACGACTCCGCCGCTGGCCGTTGCAGCGCTGATCTCGCGAGCGTAATTAGCATTGATGCGACGAGCGTTTCCTGTCGAGGCTCCAGCTATAAGATCCCCACTTCCTAGCGACCATTTCCCCCCAGTCAATGCTGCCTTCACGCCACCAGGCTGCCCACGACTCACACAACACCACCGCAGACAGATATCACTCTGGCGATCAATTCCGGTGAGCTCCGTGCGCCCCTTCCTCTCTGATTCGTTCGAGCCACTTCGCAATCTCCTTGCGCACCTCCTGACCCCACCAATTCATCCTGTACTGCCCCAGGTCGCCGTTCCCGCTCGACGCCGCAAGCATCTGACAACCACCTCGACTCCGGCGACCAAATTCCGTAAGTCCCGTGCGCCCCTTCACTTCTGACTCACACGAGATTGTTCGGCACGTTCTTGCGCATCTCCTAAACCCCCTGGCTTGTGTTAGGGCGACGCGAAACCTCGGCAACGACTCCGACAACATCCACCCGACGCCGCCCGTAACTCCGACGAGCAATCCTCGCCGTGTCAGCGCGCCCCTCCGCAAACCAGTACCACGTCGAGCTTCAGCACGCCTTTGCGGATCTGGTAAGCACCTTCTTGCTTCCTGGGGCGATGTAGAACGCCGGCACCGCCGTAGTCAGACGCGCCGCCGCCAGTTAACGCCGCTAGCGCCGCCCGAGTATGGTTAGGTTGATTAGGAACGTTGGATCTAGATCCTGTGGCGTAGATTAGAAAGAGGACGAAGAGGTACGCGCGCGTCTGAGCCGCCAGATCTCACTTAGATCATGCGGTCCGCAGGACCCGATCCAACCGAAGCGGTACGCGCCAATAGGGACGCGACGCGTGGCAAGTGTTAGAACTAAAAACAGATTTAAAACAAGAATTTGATCCAAATTTCAAATGCTTATAACTTTTGATTGCCACGTTGGAATTTTGCAAACTTTATACCGTTGGATTCAGTGAAACAAGACCTATCTGAATATCCAATGTGTTTAACAAATAGTAACAGTTAAAATGACTTTATTTGTAGAAACATGTTTAAGGCTATTTTAAGTATAGATTTATTTTGGTAAATTGTATTAGTGCCAAATAAGTTTAGTTGGCAAACTTGTGACTTGTTAAGTTTCTGTAAACATGTGCATGCTTGGTAGAGTTTTCAAAATCACCACTTAGTAAATTCTTGCATGCATGCATTCATATTATTTTTGATTGTATATAATTGTGTGTAATTGCATGCTATAATTTTTGTGTAGATTTTGCTAGTGATTGTGATTGTGAAGAGTGCTACTCTCCCCACTACCAAGGCAAGTGATATTTTCATGAATATTTCTATCCTATGTTTTGTACTAGCATTAGATATTTTGCTAAGTCTTGCATGCTATTTTTTCCTAATGCTAAGTTGGGAAATCCTAAGTAGTGTAGAATTGTAGAATTGCTAGGGAATTTTCCCAAGTTAAGTTATCATACCATGCTTAGCCTAGCTATTTAGCAAACAAGGGTTGGTGAAAATCTATACTTACTATGATGGAAATATTTCTAAGTCATGAGACTTATGTTTTCCTAATAAAACAACTAAGTCAAATGAACCTCCTGGGTGGAATGGAAGGATTGGGTTATGTTGAGTGGTTACACAAGGCCATGGACTTGGGTTATCTCACTTGTGGTATGCCACCCAGGAACAAAGGGATTTGGAGGCCAAGTGTTGAGAAAGCTTACAGTGCAACCACTTGGCAATATGGGCTTTGCCTTGATCATATAGGTTGCTAGAACTTAGTCATTTGTACAGTTGGTGGTAGTTGGGATGATAGGTTGGAACGCGTCCATTTGACTAAGGAAAGGCTTCTGAAAGGTCCTGTCTTGGGAAACCAAGTCTGGTGGGGAAAGTGCACAACCTCTGCAGATGGAAAACCTAAGTACTTAGCCTAGTCCAAGGCAATGGACAATTTGAGCATCAAGACATGGAAGCTACAAGAATCTCATCACTCCAACTTCTAAGTAAAATTTGTGGGTGAACAAGGGTAAAGGACCCCAATGTCTATTGGTGGTTTCTTGGGAAGTTTTTGATAAAGAAAAACTTAGTGATTTCAACTAATAGGTAAAACCTATTTTCAAGCAAAGCAAGCCAAGCTACACTTAGCCAAAATGCATATAGTAATATAGTCCACTTAAAATTTACTAAGGTATCACTTGCCAATACTATTCCAAAGTATTGACCCTCTGTGGCTGTAACTTGTGATGTTGCAGGTTACTCCGATGATGAGTAGGAGTCATGAGTCTACACTCAACATGCTTGCCTGTGGCACATGAAGATGAAGACTTATGTTTATTTACTTATTCCTTAAACTCTTGTATTAGGCCTATGGCCCTGAGTTGTAAAAGACTATGTTTTATCTCTGAAATGAATGTAATAAACGACCTTTGTATCTGTGTACTTCATCTTAAACTGTGGATGCTAGCATTGATCCAGGGACTAGCATTGCAATCACATGGATCCTTTCCTTATAAAGGAGGGGTCTAACAGATGGTATCAGAGCACTGTGTTGCCTGTAGGATTATGACCCTAGGATTGGAAAACCACTAAGGAAAAGTTTTCAACTACTTCTACACTTGTCTATTCTTCTCGTAAACTTTTCTAATCTTCTCATTCTCATCTCTATTTGTAGATGAACTCCATCAACGAAGCCGTGAAGAAAGGGCCACTCATGACCATGACCTTGGAGTGTGAAACTGAGTTTCCCAAAATTCTCAAGGACCTCATGGTGACAATGGAAGCACATGGTGCAGCTGTTTACAAAGGCTTTCCAGTGATGGATGAAGGAGTGGAGTATTGGTGGGTGCAACTTCACTTGTACAAAAACAAGGAAGACAACCACAAAGAAAGGGGATTCTGCATGTACACCAACACTGTGATGCACACCACATTGTTTGAGTCAGCCAGAGAAGCAGCTTGGAGGACTATCAAAGAACTTAGTGCTAGAGTCAAGTGCAGAATTCTCAACCTCCAAAAAGACTTAGAGAAAGAGAAGGAGCTTACCGAAGAGTTGGAAGCCACCAACCAAGAATTAAGGGGAGATATTATAGACTTAGTGATGGAATCAAGTGAACAAGATAGGTGGATTGCCTCTAGGAACATTGTGTTTGCTAATAGATCCAGTGAGATAGGATTGTAAGGGCACTTAGTTAGTTGGACCACCACTTATCACCTTATTTTCCAAAATGATACCTTAAATAAGTTGGACCTTGATTGATGTAATGGATTTATGTATGCATGACTTGTGTGATGTTTGTGTTCCATGGATATGTATGAAATGTTTGTCTTGTTTTTATCTTAAAATTGTGTTGTTCTAACTTTTCAATCTTATAAATAGATGCCTATTACCATCAGCACTGTTGAGGAGTTCCAGGTTACCCGTTTTGGTCCCTGTATCGTTGAGCTTACCACTTTGCTCGATCTCCCTCTTCCCACCATCACGGTGTACCCACTCACCAAGTTCGAGAGGAAGGACCTCTGGGGCTTCAAGGTGAACCAGCCCGGACGCTAGACGGAGCCTACTACGGAGGCCATCGTCTTCAAGCTGATGCACGACGACAGGGAGAGAGGCATGGAGGTAGTCATGCAGGACCTGATAGGACGTCTGTTAGGCCGTCACTCCCGACAGGTTAGGGGCACTCACTTCCATGTCTTCGGAAGACGTGATGTTGATGGAGAGTCCATCGACTTTGAGGACGACTCGAGGGACGCGGCAGAGCCGATACGTCTCTATCTCTAGGACTTAGAGTCTCTCATCAGGCACGTGGACACGGACAGGACGAACTTCATGCTTAGCAATGACGAGCTCCAGGTGCAGCTTCGCGAGAAGGACAAGCTTTTCGCACAGCAGGATGAGATGGTCAAGGAAATGGATACGAAGTTCGAGGCCCAGGACCGCAAGTTCAAGAGTCAGGAGAAACGCGTCCAGGATAGGAACAAGAAGATCCGGGATATGACCGAGGAACTGAAGTCTAAGGATTTCGAGCTAGAGCAGCAGCAGATGGTTATTGAGAGGCTTCGCTCCCAGAAGAGGGATCTCAAGGCCAAGGTCGATTCCTTGAACACTACGATTGAGGAGAACAAGACCGCGATGGAGAACGCAGGTCTTACCTTCGTCGAGGAGGAGATTGATGCTGATGAGTAGACTTGACTACTCGTTTATCTTTCATATTCGTACTTGTTAATTGTGAACTTATTATTGGACCATCCGACATGTGGATGGCTTGCCACTTGTGTGTTTTATTTCGAGAACCTTGTTATTCTGTTATTGAGCTTTTATCCTTGAGTTGCATGCTATGTGTTTGCTTGTGATGTATTGTGCATAAAACATCTATGGGTATCTCATTCTTATCTATTTGAACAAACCACAGATGCCTCCCCGTCGCGCAAACCCCAACCCCAACAACATCACCCCAGAAATGCAACAGATGATGAATGCTCAAACGCAGCTTATGCAGATGATGACAACATTCATCCAAAACCAGAATAACAACAACAACAACAACCCCAATAACAACAACAACAATAACAACAACAACAACCCTCCGGGTTTTGATATGCTCACCAGATTTCTGCGCTTGAGACCGGCTAAGTTCTCGGGGACAACTGATCCCATGGTGGCCAATGATTGGCTACGTTCTATGAACAAATACTTAGTGACCGTGGGCTGCACGGATGCTGAAAAGGTCAGGTTCGCAGCGCATCTGTTGGAAGGACCAGCCGCCACATGGTGGGACAACTTCCAAATCACCACTCCTTTAGATGAGGTGACTTGGGCTATCTTTGAAGATTGCTTTCGCACTGCTCATATCTCATCAGGAATTATGAGCCTAAAAAAGAAGGAGTTTCACAACTTGAAGCAGCGCCACCGCAGCATGGCTGAATACATAGAAGAGTTCAACAATCTGGCGTGCTATGCACCGGATGAGGTTGGCACAGATGCAAAAAGAAAGGAAAAGTTTCTGGTGGGCTTGAATGATGAGCTGAATTTGCAGTTGTCTGTAGCATATGTTCCAACTTATCAGTCTTTGTGTGACAAGGCTGCTATTTTGGAGAGTAAAATGAAGCAAGTCGAGAGTAGGAAGAGGAAACACACCGACAAGCACATCTCTGGATCGTCTCACAAACGATCTCACCATGATGATAGTGGCAGCTCGGGATCCCACAAGCATGGGAAATTCAACAAGCATCACAACCACAACCGTCATGACAACAAGCATCATCGCAGTCATGACAATGATAGGTACAAGAACCACAAGAGTGGACATAAGAGCCACCACAGTGGAAGTGGAAGTGGAAACCAGCCTAAAAAGGACATCAGTCAGGTTGAATGCTACAAATGCAAGAAGCTGGGGCATTATGCTAATGAGTGCCCTGAGAAGAAAGTTGAAGGACCTAATAAGCCAAATCCTTTTTAGAAAGGACAGGTTAACCACATCAATGTGGAGGAGGTCTATGAGGAGCCTGATGCCGTTGCTGGTAAGTTCAAACTCAATTCAATTTCAGCATTTGTACTCTTTGATACTGGTGCATCTCATTCATTCATATCAAAGGAATTTGTTGAAAGAAATGAACTACCGGTAGAAACCATTGGGTGTCCTATAAGAGTAAGTTCTTCGGGTGGAGAAATGATAGTAAACTCAGGATGTCATGACTTAGTCATAGAGTTTGGAAAACATAAGTTTCCAGTGAACCTAATAATCCTGAATTCCCAAGGATTGGATGTGATTTTGGGAATGGATTGGATGGCTAAGTATGAGGGAATACTAGATTATGCCAATCGTACAGTTACACTCACAACCCCAGAAGGAAAAAGAATAAAATTCAGGTCAAACTTTGAATCCAAAGGAAGTAAGCTGAATTCTCTTAAGGGGGTTAGCATGGATAGTGTACCAATTGTGTGTGAGTATCCGGATGTATTTCCGGAAGAATTACCAGGAATGCCACCGGATAGAGATGTGGAGTTTCTGATAGATTTGGTACCAGGTTCTGGACCAATAGCTAAGAGACCATACAAAATGTCAGTTGATGAACTGAAAGAGCTCAAGAAGCAACTAGGAGAACAGTTGCAGAAAGGGTTTATTCAACCAAGTTCTTCATCTTGGGGAGCCCCAGTATTGTTCGTGGAGAAGAAAGATAGAAGCCAAAGGTTATGCATAGATTATCGTTCACTCAACGAGGTAACTATCAAGAACAAATATCCTTTTCCTAGAATCAATGACTTGTTTGATCAGCTAGAGGGAGCATGTGTGTTCTCAAAGATTGATCTCCGGTCAGGCTATTTTCAACTCAAGATAAGAGAGCAAGACATACCAAAAACTGCATTCACCACAAGGTATGGATTGTATGAGTATACCGTGATGCCTTTTGGCTTAACCAATGCTCCAGCATATTTCATGAATATGATTAACAAAGTGTTCATGGAATTTCTTGACAAGTTCGTTGTCGTTTTCATCGATGACATCTTGGTCTACTCCAAGAGCAAGGAAGAGCATGAAGGACACTTACGCTTGATACTTGAGGAGTTAAGAGAGCATAAACTTTATGCCAAATTCAGCAAGTGTGAGTTTTGGTTAGAAGAAGTTGGTTTTCTTGGTCATGTTATGACAAAGGATGGTGTAGCAGTTGATCCTGCTAAGGTTTCAGCTGTGACAGAATGGGAATCTCCCAAGAATGTGAAAGAAGTTTGTAGTTTCCTCGGCTTAGCAGGTTACTACAGAAGGTTCATTGAAAATTTCTCAAAGGTTGCTAATCCAATGACTGAATTGTTAAAGAAGGACAAGAAATTTGCATGGTCTGAAGGTTGTGAAGTCAGTTTCCAAGAATTAAAGAAGAGACTTGTGACAGCACCAGTTCTATGTCTGCCAGATTTGGAAAAGGATTTCCAAGTATATTGTGATGCGTCTCATCAAGGTTTGGGTGCCGTACTTATGCAAGACGGTAAAGTTGTGGCCTATGCCTCGAGACAACTCAAAACTCATGAAGTAAACTATCCTACTCATGATTTGGAGTTAGCCTCTATCGTCCATGCACTCAAAACATGGAGACATTACCTTTTGGGAAAACATTGTGAAGTGTTCACCGATCACAAGAGTTTGAAGTATATATTCACCCCGAAGGAAATCAATATGAGACAAAGAAGATGGTTAGAGCTTATCAAGGATTATGACTTGAGTTTGCAATACCACCCCGGTAAAGCAAATGTTGTAGCAGATGCTCTAAGTCGTAAGGTATTCGTGAATGGCCTTACCAAAGGAGAATTGCCAGATGACTTGTGTAAGCAATTCAAAGAACTCAGATTGGAGATTGTACCAGAAGGACATCTTATGACTTTGGATGTTCAACCCACTTTATTGGACAAGATCCGAGAAGCTCAAAAGACTGATAGGGAAATTGAAAAGATTAAGGAAAATATTAGTCTAGGGAAAGCTAAGAGTTTCCAAATAGACGAACAAGGTACTTTATGGCACGGGAAATGTATTTGCGTTCCACAAGACCCGGAATTGCGGAAACTGATTTTACAGGAAGCCCACAACTCTCCGTATTCTATTCACCCAGGAAACACCAAGATGTACATGGATATGAAAGAAAGATTTTGGTGGAACAATCTAAAAAGGGACATCGCCGAGCATATTGCTTTGTGTGATGTGTGTAGCAGAGTAAAAGCGGAGCATCAGAAACCAGCAGGTTTGCTTCAACCACTGCCTATTCCTGAATGGAAGTGGGAAAATATTGGTATGGATTTCATTACCGGATTACCAAGAACCAGGTCAGGGTATGATTCCATATGGGTAGTAGTGGATCGCCTAACTAAAGTGGCTCATTTTATACCCGTGAGGACAACTTATACAAGTGCCAAGTTAGCAAAGATCTACATGAGCAGAATTATATGCCTTCACGGTGTGCCTAAGAGTATTGTGTCAGATAGAGGAACTCAGTTCACTTCTCACTTTTGGAGACAACTTCATGAATCCTTAGGAACGAGGTTGGAATTCAGCACTGCTTTTCATCCTCAAACTGATGGACAAACAGAAAGGACTAATCAGATTCTCGAAGACATGTTGAGGGCATGTGCCCTAGACTATGGAGCAAGTTGGGATGAAAGTTTGCCTTACGCAGAGTTCTCTTACAATAACAGTTACCAATCTAGCATTGGGATGGCACCATTTGAGTTTCTCTACGGAAGAAAGTGTACCACCCCATTACTATGGAATGGTGTGGGAGAAAGAAGTTTATTTGGACCTGATCTTATCAAAGACGCCGAAGAGAAGGTCAAATTGGTTAAGGACAGGTTGAAGATAGCACAATCCCGACAGAAAAGCTACGCGGACTCTAAGCGTAGAGAAGTCACCTACGAAGTTGGGGATAGAGCTTATCTTAGAGTATCACCACTTCGTGGAGTGAAAAGATTTGGAGTCAAAGGAAAGTTGGCACCAAGATATGTTGGGCCATTCAAGATTCTAAGTCGCAAGGGAGAAGTTGCATATGAAGTTGAATTGCCAGAGTCTCTGTCAGCTGTCCATAATGTGTTTCAAGTGAGTCAGCTTAAGAAATGTCACCCAGAGATGGAAGAATCATCTTTGAAGGATACCATACCCTTGAAAGAAGTTCAACTAGAAAGTGATCTCACCTATGAGGAAAAGCCTGTCAAGATTCTTGAGACCGCAGAAAGAGTCACAAGGACAAAAACTATCAAGTTTTGCAAGGTGCAATGGAATCATCATTCCGAAGAGGAAGCAACATGGGAAAGAGAAGATGATCTTCGGAAAGACCACCCTCACCTATTTGCTAGCCAATCCGAATCTCGAGGGCGAGATTCATCTTAAGGGGGTTAGATTTGTAACATCCCTAAATTCATATTCCAAAACTCATTCATATCATCCTTGCATCCATCATCATTTAGGGTTTTCCCAAATCATTTCAGAAAACAGAAACATATGGTACCATGATTTTATGTGGTCAGTCTTATTTTAAAGAGCCAACACCATTGGAAAGTTGGGAGTTTTAGGAACTTGGTTGCTTGCCTCCATTGTTGGAAGGTGTGTGTGAAAAATTTAGACCAAAGTTATAATTTAGAAATAATTACAAAACCCCTATTTCAAACATTTGCAAAATAGAAGCAAAGTCTCTGTTTGTTTGAAATCCAAGTTTGACCAAGCCCTTGCAAAGTAGCCCCATGAGTTTTGACCCATTTCTGAGACCAAATCACCACTACAAAACCTCAGGAAGATTTGAATTCAAATTGATTTTGAAACCATTTGAAAACACATTCAGAAAATCGAAATAGAAAAGAAAAAGAATTAAACAAAGGAAAAAGGCCGCGCGCCAGATATCTAACCCAGCAGAGAATCGAGCCCAACTAGCCCACCCGGGGGTTTCCTTTTCTTCTCTCACGCGCGAGCGCACGCAATCTGTCGCTAACAGACGGACCCCACCTCCACCTCGCGCACTTCACTGGCAAGCGGGCCTCCTCCACGTCAGCATCGTCTTCCCCTCTGATTCCGCGCACGACTCCGCCGCTGGCCGTTGCAGCGCTGATCTCGCGAGCGTAATTAGCATTGATGCGACGAGCGTTTCCTGTCGAGTCTCCGGCTATAAGATCCCCACTTCCTAGCGACCATTTCCCCCCAGTCAATTCTGCCTTCACGCCACCAGGCTGCCCACGACTCACACAACACCGCCGCAGACAGAGCTCACTCCGGCGATCAATTCCGGTGAGCTCCGTGCGCCCCTTCCTCTCTGATTCGTTCGAGCCACTTCGCAATCTCCTTGCGCACCTCCTGACCCCACCAGTTCATCCTGTACTGCCCCAGGTCGCCGTTCCTGCTCGACGCCGCAAGCATCTTACAACCACCTCGACTCCGGCGACCAAATTCCGTAAGTCCCGTGCGCCCCTTCACTTCTGACTCACACGAGATTGTTCGCCACGTTCTTGCGCATCTCCTAAACCCCCTGGCTTGTGTTAGGGCGACGCGAAACCTCGGCAACGACTCCGACAACATCCACCCGACGCCGCCCGTAACTCCGACGAGCAATCCTCGCCGTGTCAGCGCGCCCCTCCGCAAACCAGTACCACGTCGAGCTTCAGCACGCCTTTGCGGATCTGGTAAGCACCTTCTTGCTTCCTGGGGCGATGTAGAACGCCGGCACCGCCGTAGTCAGACGCGCCACCGCCAGTTAACGCCGCTAGCGCCGCCCGAGTATGGTTAGGTTGATTAGGAACGTTGGATCTAGATCCTGTGGCGTAGATTAGAAAGAGGAGGAAGAGGTACGCGCGCGTCTGAGCCGCCAGATCTCACTTAGATCGTGCGGTCCGCAGGACCCGATCCAACCGAAGCGGTACGCGCCAATAGGGATGCAACGTGTGGCAAGTGTTAGAACTAAAAACAGATTTAAAACCAGAATTTGATCCAAATTTCAAATGCTTATAACTTTTGATTGCCACGTTGGAATTTTGCAAACTTTATACCGTTGGATTCAGTGAAACAAGACCTATCTGAATATCCAATGTGTTTAACAAATAGTAATAGTTAAAATGACTTTATTTGTAGAAACATGTTTAAGGCTATTTTAAGTATAGATTTATTTTGGTAAATTGTATTAGTGCCAAATAAGTTTAGTTGGCAAACTTGTGACTTGTTAAGTTTCTGTAAACATGTGCATGATTGGTAGAGTATTCAAAATCACCACTTAGTAAATTCTTGCATGCATGCATTCATATTATTTTTGATTGTATATAATTGTGTGTAATTGTATGCTATAATTTTTGTGTAGATTTTGCTAGTGATTGTGATTGTGAAGAGTGCTACTCTCCCCACTACCAAGGCAAGTGATATTTTCATGAATATTTCTATCCTATGTTTTGTACTAGCATTAGATATTTTGCTAAGTCTTGCATGCTATTTTTGCCTAATGCTAAGTTGGGAAATCCTAAGTAGTGTAGAATTGTAGAATTGCTAGGGAATTTTCCCAAGTTAAGTTATCATACCATGCTTAGCCTAGCTATTTAGCAAACAAGGGTTGGTGAAAATCTATACTTACTATGATGGAAATATTTCTAAGTCATGAGACTTATGCTTTCGTAATAAAACAACTAAGTCAAATGAACCTCCTGGGTGGAATGGAAGGATTGGGTTATGTTGAGTGGTTACACAAGGCCATGGACTTGGGTTGTGTATCTCACTTGTGGTATGCCACCCAGGAACAAAGGGATTTGGAGGCCAAGTGTTGAGAAAGCTTACAGTGCAACCACTTGGCAATATGGGCTTTGCCTTGATCATATAGGTTGCTAGAACTTAGTCATTTGGACAGTTGGTGGTAGTTGGGATGATAGGTTGGAACGCGTCCATTTGACTAAGGAAAGGCTTCTGAAAGGTCCTGTCTTGGGAAACCAAGTCTGGTGGGGAAAGTGCACAACCTCTGCAGATGGAAAACCTAAGTACTTAGCCTAGTCCAAGGCAATGGACAATTTGAGCATCAAGACATGGAAGCTACAAGAATCTCATCACTCCAACTTCTAAGTAAAATTTGTGGGTGAACAAGGGTAAAGGACCCCAATGTCTATTGGTGGTTTCTTGGGAAGTTTTTGATAAAGAAAAACTTAGTGATTTCAACTAATAGGTAAAACCTATTTTCAAGCAAAGCAAGCCAAGCTACACTTAGCCAAAATGCATATAGTAATATAGTCCACTTAAAATTTACTAAGGTATCACTTGCCAATACTATTCCAAAGTATTGACCCTCTGTGGCTGTAACTTGTGATGTTGCAGGTTACTCCGATGATGAGTAGGAGTCATGAGTCTACACTCAACATGCTTGCTTGTGGCACATGAAGATGAAGACTTATGTTTATTTACTTATTCCTTAAACTCTTGTATTAGGCCTATGGCCCTGAGTTGTAAAAGATTATGTTTTATCTCTGGAATGAATGTAATAAACGACCTTTGTATTTGTGTACTTCATCTTAAACTGTGGATGCCAGCATTGATCCAGGGACTAGCATTGCAATCACAGGGATCCTTTCCTTATAAAGGAGGGGTCTAACAGCGTCGCCGGTTGGAGGAGGGATTCCCTCCCCAACTCGGTTTCCCACTCCTCCTCCTCTTTCCAAAACTTGCAGTTTGACTTTCAAACTAGCCGTTTGACTTTTCAATTTAGGATTTGAATAAACCCTTTATTTTGGACAGCGAAGACACTTAGTACATGATGCAATCATTCCAACTTGCAATGACACATTCATGTACCCCTTCCCCTCCGGAGTGCCGGACATTCCGGAACCTTCTAGAACATTCCCGATGAAAACACCGGAACCATTCTCCAACTCCGAAACGGGACTTTCCTTATATGAATCTTATTCTCCGGACCATTCCGGATCTCCTCGTGATATCCCGGATCCCATCCGAGACTCCGAACAACATTCGGTATCTTTCTCATCATACCATAACTACTCAAACAACGTCAAATCCTTAAGTGTGTCTTCCTACGGTTCGTGAATTATGCGGACATGATCGAGACACTTCTCTGAACAATAACCAATAGAGGAATCTGGAAATTCATATGGCTCCCACATATTTCTACGATTACTTTGCGATCGAATGAACCACTTACATACGATACCAATTTCCCTTTGTCTCACGATACTTTACTTATCCGAGGTTATGATCGTCGGTATCTCTGCATACCTAGTTCAACCTCGTTATCGATAAGTACTCTTTTCTCGTTCCCGTGATATGTGATCCCTTGTGAGCCAGTCACATGCTTGCAAGCTAATTGGATGACATGCCACCGAGAGGGCGCAGAGTATATCTATCCGTCATATGGATGGACAAATCCCACTCTTGATCCATGTGTCTCAACCAATACTTTCCAAACACTCAATGCCACCTTTATAGCCACTCAGTTACGGTGTGGTGTTTGATGTCATCAAAGCATCCATCCGGCAAAGGTGATATGCATGATCTCATGGTCGAAGGAATTAGGTTACTATGTATTAGAAAGCATATAGCAATTGAACTATTGAAATGACTTGATCTTTATGCTACGCTTATCTATAGGAGTATGTCCATCATATCATTCTCCTAACGATATGATCTTGTTGTTAATAACATCTCAATGTTCATGATAAGGAAACCACAATCATCTATTAACCAACAAGCTAGTATTATATAGAGTCTTTACTAGGGACTTCAAATTAAGTTTACAAATCACACAAGTATTAATGTTTCCTTGTTAATACTATTATAGCATGAATGTAAACATTTATTATAAACACAAAGATATAATAATAACTACATTTATTATTGCCTCTAGGGCATGTCTCCAACACTATCGCCCACAGAGCTCCTCCACCACCACTCGGGGGACCATCGCAGCCGTCGTTTGCACCAACACCAAACAACGGTGCAGACTGGTACCCTCAGCTGAAAGGAGCACTGATGATCTAGAAGGGGCGCCCAACCAACAAGGTGTAGAAGAAGATCACCCGCCAAGTCATCCTGGCCATGACCTCCCCACCAGCCATACCTGAGTATGTCAGCGGATCGGAATCCTGCATCATGTTTGACCATTCGGATCACCCACGCCAGGTACCTCGCCCAGGTCATGCTGCCCTAGTGCTCGAGGAACAGATCAGAGTATTTGAAATGAGCCACGTCTTCATGGACGGCGGCAGCGGCATCAACCTAATGTTCGTCAGCACACTCGCAGCGATGCGGATCCCGCTGTGCAGCCTGGAGCAGTCAGACACGATGTTCCATGGCATAGTCCCAGGGAATGGCATATACCCCCTGGGCAAGATATGGCTCAGCGTCATCTTCGGCCAGCCCGAAAACTTCATATGCGAGTGACTAGAGTTCGAAGTGGTGGACTGGCTATCATAATACCATGCCATCCTCGGATGCATGGCATTCGCAAGATTCCTGGCGGTACCACACTATGAGTACCTGCTACTAAAGATGCCATGACCTAGGGGCATCATCACCGTCCAAGGAAGCTTCACCAGGTCAGACAGCTGCGACAGAGACTTCAATAGAATCTCTTAGTCCGTTCGGCATGCAGGAGGAGCTCACAAGACTCCGAGAGGTGACAGACAACGGGGCACCCCCAGTCGCCAGGCAAAACGCACCCTACATGTCGTTCGAATCCACAGTCAACACAAAGAAGGTGCAGGTTCACCCGACAGACGCCTCCAAGTCAGTGTTGATCGCCAACAACCTGAGTCCCGTATAGGAAAGTGCGCTCGTTGAATTCCTCCGTGAGCGCTAGGAAATTTTCGCCTGGTGTCATGCGGACATGCCAGGAGTTCTCAGGGAATTCGCCGGGCCTGCACTCAATGTGTTTCCAAGATGTGAAGTGATACGTCGAAAACGTATCTATAATTTTTTATGTTCCATGATTGTTTAGTATCTACTTTGCTTTGCTTTGTCCACACTTTGAGGTGTTTTTTATATGTTTTTTGGTACTAACCTATTAACAAGTTGCCATGGTGCCAGTTGGCTGTTTTCTACTGTTTTTGGTTCCAGAAAAGCTAGTAAGGAAATATTCTCAAAATTGGACGGGACAAAAGCCAAAGTCAATATTTCACCGAGGAGAACACGAAGTCCATAGGAGAGACGGAGGGGCGCCACAGGGCGACTGCACCCCCCAGGCGCGGGCCCACCCTAGGCCACGCCTGGGCAGGGTGTGGGCCCCCTAGCTTCCCTCCTGCCTTGCCTCTTCGCCTATAAGAATCCCCCGATGCCTAAACCCTAAGCACCTGATCAATATTCCATGAAACCTTCTGTAGCCGCCGCCACCATTGTCCCTAGATCGGGGGGATCTGAAGCTCTTCCCAGCACCCTGCCGGAGGGGAGATCATCCTAGAGGCATTCTTCTTCATCATGCTAGCCTCCGGTATGAAGCGTGAGTAGTTCCACCTTGGACTACGGGTCCATGTATTAGCTAGATGGTTGTATCTCCTCCTTGTGCTTTCATGTATAGATCTTGTGAGCTCCGTTCATGATCAAGATCTCATCTATTTGTAATCATGCATATTGTGTTTGCGGGGATCTGATGGATATTGAGATTACTATGTCAGATTGATTAATGGTTTTGTCTTATTGATTCTATCATGGCTGTGTTGTTTGTGATCTTGCATGCTCTCCGTTATTAGTAGCTATCTTGGCCAAGTAGTTGCTAGTGACTCCAAGAGGGGGTATTTATGCTCGACAGTGGGTTCATGCCTCTATATAGTCAAGGGAAGTGACAAAAATTTCTAAGGTTGTAGATGTGTTGTTGCCACTAGGGGGAAACAACGGTCCCTTGTTCATGGAACAAGTGGATTGTTTACCTTACACACTTTGCTTAAAGCAGTTGTCTGTTGCTTGCAACTTAATACTAGAGGGGGTTCGAATGATAACCCAAACGTGGACTTCTAGTCATAGATGCAGTTGGATGGCGGTCTATGTATATTGTTGTATTTCCCAATCGAATCTCATAGGATCTTTATGTCTAGTATTGCATTGTTATGCCTTGCTCGGTCCTGTCAATTGCCATGCTATAATTTGTTTACCCAGCATGTCATGTTTGTTTATCTAAGGAGAACACCTCTAGTGAACTAGGGACCCCCAGTCCAATCTTTACCATTGATACATATTCCACTGTTACTGTTTACTTGTTGCAAACCACTTTCACCTTCCACACCATATAGTTAATCCTTTGTTACAGCAACCGGTGAGATTGAAAACCTCACTGTTAGTTGGGTAAAGTCTTGAGTTTGTGTTGTGTAGGTTTCCATGTTGCTTGCAACACCTTTGAGACTTTTCCTTCCTTCTACTGGTTCAATAACGTCGGTTTATTACTGAGGGAAAACTTGCTGTTGTGTTGCATCATACCTTCCTCTTGGGGTTTCCCAACGAAGCGCTCCACGTTGACGCAGCGCCATCAAGACTTTCTGGCGCCGTTGCCGGGGAGGCTAAGGACGTCTTCACAAGGGGAGTCCTCTTCAACCTTTCTCTTTACTTTGTTTTTGGTTTGCTTGGTTTTGTTTGCCTCTTTTTATCAAAAACTCCAAAAAAATAGTTTGGTTTGCTTTCTCTTATCAAAAACACACAAAAAATAGTTCCTACTCTAGTTGTCACCTTGCTCTGTCTCACCATGGTGTTCCCCAAGTTCACCCTGAAGGACCTTTCAATAGGTTGTGGCTCCATAATTGGGAAAGATAATATTGAAGAATTCTTTAATCATGTTAGCAAGCATGAGGATATCGAGGATAGATCTATAGTAGAACTTGCTCCTAATTATGAAATTGTTGTAGCTTCTTTAGTTCATATTTTGGAGGCTAGGATTGTTAGCCCTAACCCCATGATGCAACTTTTGTTCCAAAAACTAAAAGAAGAAAAGAACGCTGAAAAGAGAGAAGTTATCCTTGAAACTTTACTAAAAGAGTTCCATGATGTTGCTAAGGAAGCCAAAAAGGTCTTTGAGCATTTTAATATGTTAGGATCATGTGTAGATGTTGTGGGTACTCTAGATAAAACCAAACCTAGAGAGAAAATTAGGATACCCATACCCTTTAAGCTTCTTGGAATGCATGAAGCCTTTGAAAAGAATTTTGATTGGATTGTTCCTAAAAATCCTTTTAATGAAAGTAGTGAACCAAAGAGAGATGAGAAGGGATCCTCCAAAACTAATTTGGATGAGGTACCTTTCATAGTTGAAGACTTTGCAAGTATTGATCTTAATTCTTCATTTGAAAATACTTGATTTCTTGCTTCTCGTGCCTAACTTAAAGGCGTTAAAGACAAGTACTTGTTGGGAGATAACCCAAAAGTTTTCTTGAGTCTTGGAAGTTATTACTTCAGTAATGATCTCTCCTTATCCTTTTTGTTTGCTTTTTTTTGCCAAGAATGACCTCTAATGAGAGGGAAGTAAGATTTGGGGAGGTGTTGTCCCAAAACAGATTTCTGTCCTCCACCATAAAAATTCTTTAGGAGTCTCTGTAAGTCGGATTGAGATGAAAATTTACGAATAAATCCCCCAGTATGTTAGATAACCTCTTTAGTTCAACACTTTTTGATTTGATCAACACAAGCTCTTAGAAAAAATTGGTTTCTACCTGATGGTCTGGTTTGACAGATTTCTGCCATTATTTGCATTTGCTTCTTATTGATTCCTTTTTGGGTTCTTTTTGGGAAATTTAGATTTTTGAAGGAGTTGCTACAGTATCTTGTGTTTTTAGTGAAAAAATTTCTGTTATAAAGCTAAACCCAAGGGTCTATTATCTTTTGAATACACTAATGTTGCTAATGAAGATTGTGTGAAGTTGTGTATGAAGGAAAAATTTCAGGTGTAGGGAGAGAATGATGTAATGAGATGAAGAATGGACAAAATCTCAAGATTGGGGATACCACCCCGATGTCACCCTAAGAAATATCCAAGAGGTACAAGCGTCGAAGCTTGGGGATTCCCAAGGCATCCCCTTCTTCATCAATAAACAACTCAGGTATTTCTAGACACTCCATTTTTATTATTTCATGCACTGTTGTGTTGTTCTTAGAGCGTCTTAGTTTTAGTTTGCTTTGCTTAGTTTGTTTATTTTGATTGAATAAAGTAGTTTGGACCCCCATTCTCGTTGTGTTGTTTCAAAAAAGTTGATTGGTGTTGGAAATGAGTAGAAAGTTCTTGTTTGAAAGTGCAAGAGGAGCTTGCTTTGACTGTGACTTAGACTTTAGCATGTCATGCTATGTGTTATTTTGACCTTATTCTTACTGATTATTGTTTTAGCATGACTTGTTCCAAACAATTGGGATTGCTTAGTGTGCCTTGAAAGAATCATGCATTGTTTTAGCATACAAAAGCATAGTATTGTGGTATTCTCCTTTGTTGTTTTGTTTGGGTTGACTTGGCACATGCTCAGACCATGTTATGACTATGAACAAGTCACCATAGACTCTATGATCATTTAGTCCTTGACTTGTAGTACCACTCTATGCTTTTATTAGTAATGTTTTGTCGCTCTGCATGATTATGGCCATTATTGCTCTCTTAGTTGGTTGCTCTCAGTCTTTTGCTAGCCTCCACTTGTATGAGTAAGTTCTACTCATGCTTCCAACTCCCAAGAAACCAAGTTACTCCTAAATGTCCACTATAAATTCCTATGCATGGTGTGTTACACCATTCCAAGTATATTCTTGTTTTCATCTATCTTCCAATTTAAAAGTATTTTGTTATGTGAAAACTTAGTGATTAAAGCTCTCACGAACTTGATGGCACACTTTATATTTCTTGCCCTAATAAACTTGAACCATTGTGTCATCTATGTTGTATATGCTTGCACTTATACGTTGGAATTAGCAGAACCATGTTTTCATGGGGAATGTTTTCAACATTGCACTTGTACTTTGTACACAGTTGATATCATGCTCTTTTGTCTATGGATGTCGCTGGTGTGAAATAAAAAAGGGAGCTTGTAAGTACATGGAGTTATGTATTTTGTGTTATAGAAACGCCTAGGCCGCTAGACTAATCCATGCCTAATCATGGTGGAAACTTGCAGCATCACCATAATGAGCAATATGTGAAGCATCCTCAATAAAATCCTATGCAGAAAGCAAATAAAAAGATCGTTGAGATGCTCATTGTCTGCTTGCCTTGTCATTTTGGTTATGGGAAAGCTCATGTACCATGTGCAAGGGGTACCCCGTTGGCGGTTCTCTATGATATGCATGTACTTACTATGACAAGAACTTACAAGTGACTAAATTTGAGTAGCATGAGGTGCGGCCCTCATATTCAAGGGACATGAGATTGCCAACTTATACTTTGTCAAGCATATACTCCATAGTTTGTTCACTTTAACCTTAATCACTTCAAGATGCTTATGATAGGGGAATGAGGGCTGGAAGCTAACAAGTACCATAATTTTTGGAAGCTCTTTTTGAAACTTGAAATATCTGCTTCCCTTTATGAAGGGCCTTTCTTCCACTATTTTATTGAGTTTCCATCTTCTACCTTTAGGCACCAGTTAAGAGAGCATAGTTTCCATTCTTAGTTCTATGTGCACTGTCCCAAAACTTATTGATTGATGCATATTGTTGTATTGCTTGTTCTTGTGCTATTTGTATCAAGTCACTCTTATGAACTTTGAAGGTGTCCTATGCATCTATTTGCTATTCCATGAGGGACAAGCTGAATGCCACTATGCCATGTTTTCTGTATGTGAAACAAACAAACGTTTTTCAATGCATGTTATTCATGATATTTGTTTGTAGCCTTTCATGTTGCATGCATAATTACTTTGTCTTATTGTTAGAACTCCATCTTTCATGCTTATGTTTAGACTTCTTTGATCCCAGCTTTCATTGCTTGCAAATGGTTTGATCTTGGTTTTGATGGTGCATGTCACCTCAAAAATTATTCTTTTATCACTTACCTACTCGAGGACGAGCAGGAGTTAAGCTTGGGGATGCTTGATACGCCGGAAACGTATCTATAATTTTTGATGTTCCATGCTTGTTTAGTATCTACTTTGCTTTGCTTTGTCCACACTTTGAGGTGATTTTTATATGTTTTCTGGTACTAACCTATTAACAAGTTGCCACAGTGCGAGTTGCATGTTTTCTGCTGTTTTTGGTTCCAGAAAAGCTAGTAAGGAAATTGATACGTTGGAAACGTATCTATATTTTTTCATGCTCCATGTGCTTTGCTTTGTCTACACTTTGAGGTGTTTTTATATCTTTTTTGGAACGAACCTATTAACAAGTTGCCACAATGCCAGTTGCATGTTTTCTTCTGCTTTTGGTTCTAGAAAGGCAGAAAATCAATATTCTCGGAATTGGACGAAACAAAAGCCAAAGTCAATATTTTACCATGAGGTACACGAATCCAGAAGATGAGACGGAGACTGTTGACCCACAAGTATAGGGGGTGTATCATAGTACTTTTGATAAATAGGAGTGTCGCTCCCAACGAGGATCACAAGGTGCTGAACAGTGGTATGGAGTGGGAACTCTCTGCAAATACTTAGCAAACAGATTTTTAGTGGTTTTCTGATAAGGCAACAAAACAAAGAGCAAGTAATAAAGACAACAAACAAACGGAGCAAGTGTCCCAATCCTTTCTTAGCAAAGGACAAGCCGGTGGAAATACTTATAAGGACCGAACGTTCTCGAGGACACATGGGAATTCTGTCAAGTGCTTTCGCTTCAAATAGCTTAGTACTCTTCTCTGGTGTTGTAAGTGTTGTGTGGGGGAACCTGTGCTAACATACCGACCTTACTTGGAATAATACATACTTGTGATTAAACCCCCTGCAAACATCCATAACTACAGGAAAGTAATTAAGATATAAATCTAACCACAGCCTTAAACTCTGAGATCCTACACTCCTTGTGCAAAGGTGTCCTAATGGGGGTTCATGTTTCTGTCACTTCGGCAACCCCACAATTAGTAGCCAAATACACAATGCATTCCCTTAGGCCCATAAATGGTGAAGTATCATGTATTCGACGTTCACATGACACCACTAGAATAATAGCACCACAACTTAAATACTAAACCATTGAATAATAACTCAACACAGATTCACTACTAACAACATGACTTCTCCCATGTCCTCAAGAACACAACGAACTACTCACAAGACATCATATGGATCAAGATCAAAGATGATATGGTAATGGATAACAATTTAAACACAAACAATAATCCGATGGTTCCACGCACAAGCATCAACTACAATAGTAATCAACACCGGGAAAGTTTCCCCTAAGAACTAAAGCAATATCCAACACAATTGTTACAGCAGGACGGAGTGGTGATGATGGTGCTGGTAGAGATGATGGTGTGGATGATGATGATCCAAATGAAGCCTAGCTTGATGATGGTGTTGATGGCGACAGTCTCCCCTCTCCGGGAAGGAATTCCCCCGAAAGAAATCTGTCTGCCGGGGAGATATTTCTCTCTCGGTGTTTTCCACACCCCAGAGGCGGCGGAAATCTATTTGTGGTCGCTCTCCTGGCCTTAGGGTTTCATAGGGAAGATATAGGCGAAGGGGCAGAGTCGGGAGCCGGGCAGGTGGGCCACACCTGCCCTAGGCGTGGCCCAGGGGGACCCGCGCCTAGGGGGTGTGGGCCCGCTGCGGCCCCTCTTAGCTTCGCCTTCTAGCTTCCTCAATCTTCTAGAAAAATAATATTTTTCTGGTATTTTTCTGATCTTCGCGAAATTGCACCGAAACGCCTTCTTTTCCATCAGAATCCAGACTCCGGCAGTTCATCATCCAAGAATCATCCAACATGCATAAACAGATGAAAAGCAATAAGTAATACCTCATAATAAGACATATATCAATGAATAGAGGTAAATTATGATATAGAAAGGTGATGCAAATTCGGCGTATAAACTCCCCCAAGCTTAGACCTTCGCTTGTCCCCAAGCGAAAACTGAGCTCAGTAAACATGTCCACGGGTTTATGGAGTGAAGTGTCGATAAAAGAATACGAACAAGAAGCATCACACTTACCATTGCACAACTCATAGAAGAAAGCAACTCACCATTATATAACTTAGCTTTGCAACAAAGTACAGTAGTCACAATAGAGATGCATAAAGATAAATCATAATTGGAATTAGCAAACTCTTGTTCTTGGTCAGAGAAAAGCTGGCAAATAGTTTCACAAATAAAGTTTTGTAGAAGTTTTCAAACTGGAGCACTCTTTGCTCAAAAAGGTTTTTCAATGAAAGCTTTCAAAGTAATACTCAATAGATAAGAGTTTTGTGCAAACAAGGAAGATAAAGAACGTGATTGAATAAATTACCATATGAATGCTTGAAACACAACAACTCAAATGCTTGCTGGAGATAGAGAGGAAGTAGGTTTATTGACTCAAATTGGAAATGGGAGAAAGGTCCCTTCATAGAGGGAAGCAGGGATTACAAGTCATAAAGAGCTTCCAAAAGATTATGGTACTTACTAGCTTTGAGCCCTCATTGCCCCTATCATAGGCATCTTGAGATGATTAAGGTTAAAGTGCACAAAGATGGAGTATATGGTTGACGAAATATAAGTTGGCAATCTCATGTCCCTTGAATATGAGGGCCACTCCTCATGCTACTCAACTTCAGTTACAGATAAGTTCTTGTCATTGTAAGTACATGCATATCATAAGAACCGCCAACGGGGTACCCCTTGCACATGGTACATGTGCTTTCCCATAACCAAAATGACAAGGCAAGCAGACAATGAGCATCTCAGCGATCTTTTTATTTACTATGTGCATAGCTTTTTATTGAGGATGCTTCATAGATAGCTCAATATGGTGATGCTGCAAGTTTCCACCATGATTAGTCATGGCTTAGGCTAGCGGCCCGGGCGTTTCTCTAACACAAAATACAAACTCCATGGACTTACAAGCTCCCTTTTTATTTCACACCGTTGACATCCATAGACAAAAGATCACGATATTAACTGTGTACAGAGTACAAATGCAATGTTGAAAGTGTTCCCCGTGACAACAGGGTTCTGCTAATTCCAACGTATAGATGCAAGCATATACAACTTCGATGGCACAATGGTTCAAGTATATTTGGGGCAAGGAAATAAGGTGTGCCATCAAGTTCGCGAGATATTTACTAACTAGTTTTCACATAACAAAATACTTTTTAATTCGAAAGATATATGAAGCTTGAGAATTTGCTTGGAATAGCAATAATGCTACTAGGTAGATATGGTGGACACAAATGGCAAAGGTTTTGTTCAAAGGGATTTGGAAACATGAGAAGTATGGCTTCTCAAAACAGGTCTTTGGCTAGCAAGGCTGGGTAGCAAGCAAGAGAGTTGAAAGAAACAAGCAAACATACAAGTAATAAAGCCAAACATGCAATCTTCATTGAAGACACAAAAGATATTAAATAGAGAATACTAAGCTTATGAGCCAACAAGAAAGAAAATAGATGATACAAAATACCTGAAAGAATTTTTCCCTTTTTCTTTCAAACTTCAAAAAGTATTGCTACTGACCAGAACTCGGTTTGCTAAAACCAATTTAGAGATACTTGATGCTCCCAAGGTGATGCCAATACTGATCAACAAGATCCATCATATAATAGAGATTGCAAACTAAAATAAGAAGTGCAAAAAAGTAAAAGATGAGACTTCTCATTAATATTCCAATAAAGGCACTCACACCAATGGATACATAGATAATAAACTAAAGGAGAGATATTTCCACATGCAAACCAAACTATAAGATAACTTCTCTACCAAAGATATGAATCCATGAAAAAGGTAAAATATAAAGGTTGTGATACCGCGACACTCCCCCAAGCTTGAAACAAGCCAAGGGGATGCCAAACCTAATGACGAATTACTCCTTTGGTGGTGGTGGTATTCCCTTGTTTAGGGTAATAATTCTTCCAGCATCTTACGAAATCTGTCATTCTCCTCTTGGAGTATATCCACCTTCAACCTCAAGGCACGGTACTTGTCACAAAACTC
The DNA here is from genome assembly GCA_916181665.1 of Avena sativa. NCBI lineage: Eukaryota > Viridiplantae > Streptophyta > Magnoliopsida > Poales > Poaceae > Avena > Avena sativa. The sequence continues at coordinate 264,221,222 of OV702279.1, read as the reverse complement.
ATCAGTTGTTCGAAGGGCTTCCACTACCTCAGGGCAGTATCTGAAGTCTGGACCGAAGGCTATGATTCCCTGCATGTTACGAGAAAAAGCATCCCTAGTGTTAATTGCTCCTACAAGAGTAGGTTTCCTTGCCCTTGTCCCTGCGGCGGTTTGTTCTTCCAACTTTATCTCCTCCACGGGCTTCTTGCCTTTGTCGTTGGCGGAGACCATGGCACTCTAAACTTGAGAAGATTTCGTAACAAAAACAGATTGAAACGAAAACATGACGAGAACACGATGCACAAACCTCGGGGGATCCGGGGGGTTATATATTATGAAGTTTCAAGCATAAGGGAGGTGATGATACGAAAACGAGGCGGAGACACCGTTCGTGGGTGTCACACCCCCCTCAGGCGCGACCAGGCTGGGCCCGCGCCTAGGGTGGGTTTGTCTACCCCGGACTCTCGTTCCTCCTCTGTTCCGTCTCATAGTCTTCCTTATGTATTAAAAACATGAAAAATATAAAAATATTTGATTTTCACGAACCTTCTGTTTTCACCACTTTTACCTATTCAAAGACGAACTCTGCAGATTCCTTTTCTCCTTCTCCTGAAAATTTCCTTCTTACAAAACCCTTACACAAACTCAATGACAACATTAGCGTAAGTAAAAACAATAAACCTTTGGGTACATACTTCAACTGAAAACCCATCAAAATAAAAGCTTTTGTAAGAGGCAAATGCAAATGACGGCAGAAATCTGTCAAAACAGACCAGCAGGTAAAGATTGATTTTTTTCGAAAACCTTCTGTTGCTCAAATCAAAAAGTGCAGAACTGATGAAAGTTGGGTAACAACTTGGATAACAAGCTCAGAAAAATTCAGCTCCATCCAACGTGCTGAGATCCCTCACGAATTTTTACAATATAGCACAAAAATCTTTCCCAGGACAACCACTTTTCACAACTCCTCTACTTCACAAAAGTAGTTGGACTTTACACAAAAACCAAAACAAAAAGGATAAGGAGAGGTTATTACTAAAGTAATAACTTCCAAGACGACAAAACTCTTGGGTTATCTCCCAACAAGTACTTTTCTTTAACGCCTTTAAGTTAGGCTTGAAACTTTTAAAGATGCTCACATAGGAGATAAATATTTGAAGTGAAAGAGAGCATCAAGAAGCAAATAACCAACACACTTGAGTCTAACCCACTTCCTATGCATGGGGGTATCATGATAAAATGAATTCTTGAAACAAAAAGCCACTAGCATAGGAAGACAAAACAGATGCAACTTCAAAGCTTTCAACATAAAACGGGGAAACTTAACATTATTGAGATGCATAAAACCATGTTTCCCTCTCTCATAATAAATTTCAGTAGAACTTTGAATAAAGTTAACAATATAGTTGTCACTGGCAAAAACTTTATCATTAGAATAGGCATACTTACAGTCACCAAAAAGAGGTCCAAGGTCATATACTGGATCAATATAAGCAAGTTGTTCCATCCTGAAATCTTTATTAGGCAAGCTATTTTCACAAGGATCTTTAGCAAATTTGGAAAAGTTAATCTCATAAGAATCTCCATCAAACTTAGTTAAAACTTTTTCCTTCTTACAATCAATAATAGCTCCACAATTATTCAAGAAAGGTCTACCAAAAATGATAGGACAAGTTTTGCTAGCTGCTGAATTAAGCACTAGAAAATCAGCAGGATACTTAATCTTACCACAGAGAACCTCCACATCCCTTACAATGCCAATGGGACAAATGGTTTCCTTATTAGCAAGGTGAATAACCACATCAACATCCTCAAGCTCACAAGGACCAATCTCACGCATAATTTCTCTGTAAAGCTCATAAGGAATAGCACTAGAACTAGCACCAATATCACACAAACCATAATAGCAATGATCACCAATTTTAATAGAAAGCACAGGAACACTAGCTTTTCTAGCCTTACTAGGATGAGAGATAATATTAGAAGCATCTTCACAGAAGACAATGTGCTCATCCTCTATATTTCTAGTGATAGTGTCTTTCACAATAGCTACCATAGGTTCAACATTCAATTGCTTACCAGGCTCCACAATTTTCATTGTACCTTTGTTATTTGCACTAATAATCATAGAATACTCCTTTACCTTAGCTGGTAAAGGTAATTTCTCAACATGAGTTTAGGCACAATATGATTAGTAGTACAAACTTGAGTACTTCTAATGGGAACATGACTAACAACATCTTTATAAGGAGCATGGTACTTATTCCACTTCTTCTTGGGAATTTCTATGTAAGAGGCAAAGGCCTTAAAATAGTTGGCAATACTTTGGGAATCAATACCAAACTCACTGCTAATATCACGAAAGTCATCAGTTCCCATAAAATATTTAATGCATTCATAATCATAGTTTATACCTGACTTTCTTCCTTTGTCATTCTCCCAAGCTTCAGTGTTATCTTGAATACGGTCTAGGAGATCCCATATAGTTTCTTCCTTCATACGTGTGAATGATCCAACACAAGAAGCATCTAGTAAATATTTACCATGAAGAGAAAGCCTAGCATAAAAGTTAATGAGAATAATATTGTTAGGGAGTTCATGAATAGGACATTTAAGCATTAGTAACTTAAATCTCCCCCAAGCTTGAGATGTACTCTCTCCATCAAGAGGCCAAAAGTTATATATAAGATTTCTATCCTTATGAATCTCACTGGGAGGATAAAATTTAGATTAAAAGAGAGATGCCATCTCCTCTCATTATAGGATTGTCCATTCTTCAGCAGCTTATACCATTCTTCAGCTCTCCCTTTCAAGGATATGTAGAGTAACTTCTTCTTCACCTATTCAGTTGTGATACCTGCACACTTAAACAACCCGCATAATTCATGGATAAAAAGCAAATGATCACCAGGATGGACAGTTCCATCCCATAAATAATAATTATCCATAACACGATCAACAATACTTGTAGGTATCTTAAAAGGATCTATCTCAACAGGTGGTGGTTCATCTACTACCCTAACAGTGGTAGTAGTTTTCCCAAACAGAAAACCAAGTGGGTTATCCATATTGGAAACAAAGCAACAAGCACTAACAAAAGCAATACTCACAGTAGAAGTTTCCCTTACCAGTTCCACTTTTCAATAGCGCTTCACTCCCCGGCAATGGCGCCTAAAAATAGTCTTGATGACCCACAAGTATAGGGGGTGTATCGTAGTACTTTCGATAAATAGGAGTGTCGATCCCAACGAGGAGCAGAAGGTGCTGAATAGTGGTATGGAGCGGTAACTCTCTGCACATACTTAGCAAACAGATTTTTAGTGGTTTTATGATAAGGCAACAAAACAAAGAGCAAGTAATAAAGACAACGAACAAACGGAGCAAGTGGCCCAATCCTTTCTTAGCAAAGGACAAGCCAGTGGAAATACTTATAAGGACCAAACGTTCTCGAGGACACATGGGAATTCTGTCAAGCGCTTTCGCTTCAAGCTGAGTACTCTTCTCTGGTGTTGTAAGTGTTGTGTGGGGTAACCTGTGCTAACATACCAAACTTACTTGGACTAATACATAATTGTGATTAAACCCCCTGCAAACATCCATAACTACATGAAAGTAATTAAGATATAAATCTAACCATAGCCTTAAACTCTGAGATCCTACACTCCCTTGTGCAAAGGTGTCCTAATGGGGGTTCAGGTTTCTGTCACTCCAGCAACCCCATAATTAGTAGCCAAATACACAATGCATTCCCCTAGGCCCATAAATGGTGAAGTATCATGTAGTCGACGTTCACATGACACCACTAGAAGAATAGCACCACAACTTAAATACTAAACCATTGAATAATAACTCAACACGGATTCACTACTAACAACATGAATTCTCCCATGTCCTCAAGAACACAACGAACTACTCACAAGACATCATATGGATCAAGATCAAAGATGATATGGTAATGGATAACAATCTGAACATAAACAATAATCCAATGGTTCCACTCACAAGCATCAACTACAATAGTAATCAACACCGGAAAAGTTTCCCCTAAGAACTAAAGGAATATCCAACACAATTGTTACAGCGGGACGGAGTGGTGATGATGGTGCTGGTGGATATGATGGTGTGTATGATGATGATGATGATCCCAATGAATCCTAGCTTGATGATGGTGTTGATGGAGACGGTCTCCCCTCTCCGGGAAGAAATTCCCCCGGCAGAAATCTGTCTGCCGGAGAGATCTTTCTCTCTCGGTGTTTTCCGCCCCCAGAGGCGGCGGAAATCTATTTGTGGTCGCTCTCCTGGCCTTAGGGTTTCGTAGGGAAGATATAGGCTAAGGGGCAGAGTCGGGAGCCGGGCAGGTGGGCCACACCTGCCCTAGGCGCGGCCCAGGGGGACCCGCGCCTAGGAGGGTGTGGGCCCCCTGCGACCCCTCTTCGCTCCTACTTCTGGCTTCCCCAGTCTTCTGGAAAAATAATATTTTCCCATATTTTTCTGGTATTTTTCTGATCTTCACGAAATTGCATCGAAACGCCTTCTTTTCCATCAGAATCCAGACTCCGGCAGTTCATCCTCCAAGAATCATCCAACATGCATAAAGAAATGAAAAGCCATAAGTAATACCTCATAATAAGACATATATCAATGAATAGAGGTAAATTATGATATAGAAAGGTGATGCAAATTGGGTGTATCAGAGACGCGAACCAGGGTGGCAAACCCCCCTAGGCGCGGCCAGGGATGAGCCCGCTCCTGGGTAGGGTGTGGCCCCCCTGGTCGCCTCCCGGCCTCGCCTCTTCGCCTATAAGAAGCCCCCGATGCAGAAACCCTTGGTACCTAATCAAAATTCCACAAAACCTTCTGTAGACACCGCCATCGTCGTCCCTTGATCGGGGGATCTGAAGTTCTTCCCGGCACCCTGCCAGAGGGGAGTTCATCCCGGATGCCTTCTCTCTGGTATGATGCGTGAGTAGTTCCACCTTGGACTATGGGTCCATGTAGTAGCTAGATGGTTGTATCTCCTCCTTGTGCTTTCATGTATAGATCTCGTGAGCTCCGTTCATGATCAAGATCTAATCTATTTGTAATCATGCATGTTGTGTTTGCGGGGATCCAATGGATATTGAGATTACTATGTTAGATTGATTAATGGTTTTGTCTTTATGATTCTATCATGTCTGTGTTGTTTGTGATCTTGCATGCTCTTCGTTGTTAGTAGCTATCTTGGACAAGTAGTTGCTAGTGACTTCAAGAGGGGGCATTTATGCTTGATAGTGGGTTCATGCCTCTATTTAATCAAGGGAAGTGACAGAAATCTCTAAGGTTATAGATGTGATGTCGCCACTAGGGGGAAAACAATGGTCTCTTGTTCATGGAACAAGTGGATTGTTTACCTTACACACTTTGCTTAAAGCAGTTGTCTGTTGCTTGCAACTTAATACAGGGGGTTCGGATGATAAACCAAAGGTGGACTTCTAGTCATAGATGCAGTTGGATGGCGGTCTATGTATATTGTTGTATTTCCCAATCGAATCTCATAGGATATTTTTGTCTGGTATTGCATTGTTATGCCTTGCTCGGTTCCTGTCAATTGCCCTGCTGTAATTTGTTTACCCTTCATGCCATGTTGTCTATCTAAGGAGAGCACCTCTAGTGAACTATGGACCCCGGTCCAATCTTTACCATTGATACATCTTCCAATGTTACTTGTTTACTTGCTGCAAACCATTACCTTCCACGCCATATGTTTAATCCTTTGTTACAGCAAACCGGTGAGCTTGACAACCTCACCGTTTCATTGGGGCAAAGTCTTGAGTTTGTGTTGTGCAGGTCTCCGTGTTGCTTGCAACACCTATGTGACGTTTCCTTCCTCCTACTGGTTCCATAACCTCGGTTTCTTACTGAGGGAAAACTTGCTGTTGTGCTCATCACACCTTGCTCTTGGGGTTTCCAATGAAGCGTCCCACGACAGTGCTGGGCATCATCAATCTTTTCTGGCGCCATTGCCAGGAAGGCTAAGGACGTTTCTTTCGCTTTGATTTTAGTTTTTACTAAGGGATAACCTCGGTTTGTTTTTAGTTTTTAGTCACATGGGGAGTCATCCACTTCCTTTCTCTTTACTTTGTTTTTAGTTTGGTTAGTTTCTTTTGCTTGGTTTTGTTTGCCTCTTTTCAAAACCCCCCAAAAAAATAGTTTAGTTTGGTTTGCTTGCTTTATTCAAAAACACAAATAAATAGTTCCTACTTATTTCCCACCTTGCTCCCCAAGTTCGCCCTGAAAGATCTTGCAATATGTAGTGGCTCCATAATTGGAAAAGATAATATTGAAGAATTCTTTAATCATGTCAGCAAGCATGAGGATATTGAGGATAAATCTATAGCAGTGCTTGCTCCTAACTATGAGATTGTTGCAGCTTCTTTAGCTCATATGTTGGAGGCTAGGTTTGTTAGCCTTAACCCCTTCATACAATTCTTGTTCGTAAAACTAAAAGAAGAAAATAGTGCTAAAAGAGAGAATTCATTCTTGAAACTTTACTAAAAGAGTTCCATGATGTTGCTAGGGAAGACAAAAAGGTCTTTGAGCGTTTTAATATGCTAGGTTCAAGTGTATATGTTGTCGGAACTTCTGATAAAACTAAGCCTATAGAGGAATTTAAGATACCCATACCCTTTAAGCTTGTTGGAATGCATGAAGCTTTTGAAAAGAACTTTGATTGGATAGCTCCTAAAAATATTTTTGATGAAAGTAGTAGACCAGAGAGAGATGAGAAGGGATCCTCCAAAACCCATTTGGATGAGATACCTTTCATAGTTGAATATTTTTCAAGTATTGATGTTAATGCTTCCTCATTTGAAAATACTTGATTCTTCTTGCTTCTTGTGCCTAACTTAAAGGCGTTAAAGAAAAGTACTTGTTGGGAGATAACCCAAGAGTTTCCTTGAGTCTTGGAAGTTATTACTTCAGTATGACCTATCCTTATCCTTTTTGTTTGCTTTTTGTGCCAAGAATGACCTCTAATGAGAGGGAAGTAAGATTTGGGGAATTGTTGTCCGAAACAGATTTCTATCCTCCACCAAAAACAATCGTGAGGTGTCTCTGTAACTCGGATTGAGCTCAATATTTACGAATAAATCTCCCAGTATGTTAGCTCACTTTCATTAGTTCAACACTTTTTTATTTTATCAATAGAAGATTTTCGAAAAAATTGTTTCTACATGCTGGTCTGTTTTGACAGATTTCTGCCATTATTTGCATTTGCTTCTTATTGATTCCTTTTTGAGTTCTCTTTTGGGGAATTGAGCTTTTTGAAGGAGTTGCTACATTAGCTTGTGTTTTTAGTGAAAAGTATTGTTGTTCCAAAGTTTGCCTAAGGTCTAATATCTTTTGAATACACTAATTTTGCTAATGAAGATTGTGTGAAGTTTTGTATGAAGGGAAAATTTCAGGTGTAGAGAGAGAATGATGTAATGAGATGAAGAATGTACAAAAGCTCAAGCTTGGGGATGCCACCCTGGTGTTACCCCAAGAAATATCCAAGAGGTACAAGCGTCAAAGCTTGGGTATGTCCAAGGCATCCCCTTCTTCATTAATAAAAAGCTCAGGTATGTCTAGACACTTTGTTTTTATTGTTTCATGCACTGTTGTGTTATTCTTGGAGCGTCTTAGTTTTCATTTCCTTTGCTTACTTCATTTAGTTTGCTTGAATAAAGTAGTTGTTTTACTTAGTTTGCTTAGTTTCCATTTCCTTTACTTCGTTTAATATGTCAGATTGATTAATGGTTTTGTCTTATTGATTCTATCATGTATGTGTTGTTTGTGATCTTGCATGATCTCTGTTGTTAGTAGCTATCTTGGCCAAGTAGTCGCTAGTGACTCCAAGAGGGTTTATTTATGCTCGATACTGGGTTCATGCCTCTATTTAATCAAGGGAAGTGTCAGAAATCTCTAAGGATGTATATGTGATGTTTCCACTAGGGGGGAAACAACGGTCTCTTGTTCATGGAACAAGTGGATTGTTTACCTTACACACTTTGCTTAAATCAGTTGCCTGTTGCTTGCAACTTAATACTGGAGGGGGTTCGGATGATAACCCAAAGGTGTACTTCTACTCATAGATGCATTTGTATGGCGGTCTATGCATATTGTTGTATTGCCCAATCGAATCTCATAGGATCTTTATGTCTGGAATTGCATTGTTATGCCTTGCTCAGTCCTGTCAATTGCCCTGATGTAATTTGTTTACCCAGCATGTCATGTTTGTTTATCTAAGGAGAACACCTCTAGTGAACTATGGACCCCGGTCCAATCTTTACCATTGATACATCTTCCACTATTATTGTTTACTTGCTGCAAACCACTTTCACCTTCCACACCATACAGTTAATCTTTTGTACAGCAACCGGTGAGATTGAAAACCTCACTGTTAGTTGGGGCAAAGTCTTGAGTTTGTGTTGTGCAGGTTTCCACGTTGCTTGCAACACCTTTGAGACGTTTCCTTCCTCCTACTGGTTCGATAACCTCAGTTTCTTACTAACTTGCTGCTGTGCTGCATCATACATTGCTCTTGGGATTTCCCGATGAAGTACTCCACGTTGACGCAGCACCATCACGAAGCCAGTCAATAGGTCGATACATCGAATGTCTGATCCAAAAGTTGAAGTTGTTGGAATCGAAGTCAACAGACTGCTCGATGCCAACTTCATCAGGGAAATCAAAGAAAGCGAGTGGCTGGCAACACCGTACTGGTCCCCCAAAAGGACATAGACATCCTGCGGATGTGAGTGGAATTCACATTGCTCAATAAGCACTGTCCCAAGGACCACTTCCCTCTACCAAGGATCGATCAAATCATCGACTCCACTGCAGGTTGCGAGAAGCTCTCCTTCCTCGACGCCTACTCAGGCTACAACCAAATTCAGCTGAAAGTCGAAGATCAGGAGAAAACGACATTCACTATGTCATTCGGTGTATTCTTCTACAACACGATGCCCTTCGGGCTGAAAAACGCAGGTGCCACATACCAGATGTGCATGCAAGCATGTCTGAAGGACCAGATCGTCCATAACATCCAGGTCTATGTCGACGACATGGTAATCAAGACTAGGGAGGCCAGGACTCTAATCGACGATCTCCGCGAGACTTTTGATAACCTTGATCGCTACAAGATCAAGCTGAACCTAGAAAAGTGTGCCTTCGGCGTCCTATCTGGTCAATTACTTGGTACTTCATCTCCCAATGGGGAATCGAGGCGAACCCAAAGAAAATCAGGGCCATGCTGGCCATGGAAAAGCCAAAGAACCTCAAGGGCGTCCAACAGCTAGTTGGGCGAATCGCAGCGCTAAGCAGATTCATCAGTCGGATGGGTGAAAAGGCCCTCTCCTTTTACCAGATGTTGCGCAAGACAGACAAATTCGAGTGGACACCCTAAGTGGAGGATGCGTTCGAGGACCTCAAGCGGCTGCTCTCCACATCACGTGTCCTGGTCACGCCGAAGGAACGGGAGCCTTTGCTGCTAGAGATTGCAGCCACACATCAGATGGTCAACACCATACTCATGGTCGAGCGACCTGAAGATGGCAAAACCCATGGGGCCAACGCCCTATCTACTACCTCATCGAGGTACTGACCCCGACAAAGCAGAGGTACCCCCACTACCAGAAGCTCGCCTACGGCGTATTCATGATGGCACGTCGGCTGAGCCCTACTTCCAGGAGCATCAGATCGTGGTCGTCAACGATGCCCCACTATGGATCATCCTGAACAAGCCACGGGGCGCGTAGCCCTATGGGGCATCAAGTTATCTCCTCGAGACATAATCTAAAAACGGCGCACCGCCATCAAGTCCCAGGTCCTCCCTGACTTCCTCGTCCACTGGATGGAGCTCCAGTTGTCCGATACTCCGGACATGTCGTAGTCCTGGACGATGCACTTCGATGGCTCCAAGCGCGAGGCTGGAGACGGGGCCGGCATCATACTGACGTCCCCTCAAGGCGATAAGATGAAGTACGTCCTTCGGATGAAATTTCACGCCTCCAACAACGAGACCGAATACGAGGCCCTCATTCACGTCATGAGGATGACCAAAGTGTGCGGTGCAACACGCCTTGTAATCTATGTCGACTCGGACCTTGTCGTGCAGCAGACGATGAACGAGTGCGACGCCCATAGCACCAACATGATCACGTACCACACGCTCTACAACTCACTTGAAGGGTAGTTCGACGACTGCAAGCTTCGGCACGTTGGCATGGAAAGCAACGAAGAGGCTGACAGGCTCGCCAACATTGGCTCCACCTGCGCACGGGTGCCACCAGGAGTGTTCCTCGAACAAATCTGCATACCCTCCATCAAGAGGAAATTCCCAAAAGGCTCAGCCGAAAAAGCAGAGCACTCGAGGGATGCACTACCCGAAGGACAAGAAGGACTAGAAAAGCTCGACAGACTGGCCGAGCTGGTCAGCCTGATGCAGGTCATGGCAGTTGAAGAAACATGGACGTAACTGTAAATCCGGTACTGTAACATACCACCCTTTTGTGTAATATAAATAAATACATGTTTGAGCATTGCATGCATGCATAATACTTGCACTTTGGTTTAATCAAATAAGAACAAACAAAAACCTAGTTATTTTTCCCTCTCAAACCATTCAAATGGTTTTTATACTTTGAAAACTACCCAAAAGGATGGAACCCAAAATGAATAAAAGGGTTCCCCAATATTTTTATAGTCTTATAAAAGTTTCTGGTATTTTGAAACTATTCAAAACAGGTTTAAAATTCAAATACAAAAGAAAAATCAGAAAATAGAAAAAGGAAAAACTGTTTCCTGGAAAAAATATAACTAAACCTAGCTAACTGGGCCGAGCCCACCTCTCCTCCCCTCTCTCTCTGTTGCCAGCGCAGCGCGTAGCAGCCAGCAGCCGGCCCACCCCGGGCCCAGCGTAGCCCGCAGCCGGCCCGTACCGCTTCGGCCTCTTTCCCGTCTTCATCTTCATCGATGACGACGAGCAAGCAGCTCGCTGTCGACACCGCCATCGTCCGTCGCTGCCGGCATGCGCTAAGATGGGTGCCACCGCCCGCCATCGTCTATATGAGCGTCATCATCGCTGCCGGAGAACCCTAGCCCGTCAGTTCCCCCTCTCTTCCTTACCTTCTCGCCATGGCCGACAAACCCTAGATCCAGTCACCGTCATCCCCGCCGTCTCTGGCCACCCTAGCTCAAGTCGACGCCACCGTTGGACGCGGCGTGTCTTCCTCGTCCTCCCCCTCGAAGCACGCATGTTGGGACGCCCTCCTCTCGCCGGAATCGGGCTCGAAGCACCAACGACCGCCACAGTTCACGCCGTCGATCCGACGCATCCCGACCTCGCCGAGCCTCGCCGACCCCTCCACCGCGCTCGTGGTGAGCCCACGGTGCTAACGCTCCCCTCCATTGTCCCCCTCTTCCTCAGTATCGTCTTCCTCGCATGAGCCCGACGCCGCCTCCGCTGTTCTTCATCGCCGACGACGCTCCGGCGACCCCCTGCTAGCGGCGCCGCCACTTCCTGGTCGCCCACGTCGCCCTCTTTCCAGCGCCACCATCCACGCATCCAGGCGTGCACGGGATCGAGAGATCCGTGCTCGACCTGGGAGCATCCCCATTGATGACATCAACATGATGTCATGCAGGTGTCATTTTCCCTTTCTTTTTCTTTTATTAATTCCTGTAATTATTTTCTATAAATAAGAAAATGCTGACAGGTGGGCCCTGTCTGTCAGGGTTTTATTCTTTTTGTAAATCATTTCTGAAATTAATAAAAGTTTGACATGTGGGCCCAACTTGGAAATTAATTTAAATATTCCAAAAATGATTTAAAATGAATTAGAATTGGATAAATTCATAACTAATTTATTTTAAATCAGAAAACTAAAAATAATATATCAAAATGTTTAGAAAAATGAGATCTACCTAACTTATCTACAACCATACATTGTTAACCAACTTTCATGACAAGTTTAATTAGAAGAATCAATTGAACCCCATAGGTGATTCTGAGGATCCCCCTGTTCTAGGGTTTGGACCTCTCGGACCCCCTTTAAAATGACCAAGCATGTTATAGGGTTCATTTCAACACTATTTAACTTGTCATATCATCCATATTGTATGAGAATTGCACATGCCATGTGTTGAATGTTGCTTTTCCTTTCCGGTGATTGGTTCTTCGCGAATAGGAACCGAACCCAAGGCTGAAGTCAACGCCACCAAAGAGCAGTACCAGTCCAACAACGGACAAGGCAAGCGAAACCCCACTCATACATATGAATCCTATGTTTACAAAGTATTTCATTCTCGCCATATGCATTCGGTTCAACAGTCTTTTATCGGTAGATAAAGTAATCCTATCTGATGCATGTTTCCCTTTGTGAACTATATTACCCGATCCACCGCTCCTAGCATAACTAGGGTTTGTCTTATGAGCATTCGCTAGTGCCACATTTCAGTTAAGCTTAGCCATGCTTAGTGGTCCGACGCCGATCATTCAGATGATGCACTAGAGATGCAAATGAACCTAGTATGGTATGATGATGTGATGTGATCAGAGATGAATACTAAACATGCTAAGGCTTATATGGGAGGCCACGTGGGTTGTGGTTTTTGCAGTCCCATACTTGCCACCCCTAGGACCCGATGTTCTTGCCTCTTGAACTAAGACGAGCGTACAACCACACAGGGGCCTGGAAACCCCCTCGACCAACTAACTTTCCTAGTAGATTCCATGAGTCACATAGTTCGGGCTTTCCATTCGACATACACATCTTGGTTGTTCTTGAATGGAGGTGAAGGAGGTGCATTCATAACAGGTAGGTAAGCGGGGACGGGAACAAGATATACCCGACATCCGTAATCTTGAACCCCGCACACATCATTAGGGACCGGCTTTGGTACTTGACCCGTTACAGTGGCATCTCCCTAGTGCGTGACTCATGGTCTCGATGAAAGCAAGGTAAAGGTCGTGGTCAATCACTCTCTGCCGGCCTTCCAAGGAAGAGAGCTAATAATTCGGCATTAAGAATCGGTTGGTACGTGTGGGTAAAGTTGTGCACCCCTGCAGGGTTATTGATCTTTTTGAAAAGCCGTGTCCATGGTTATGGACAACTTGGGAACGAACGTGAAGATCATAGAGAACTATAACCGAATGATAAAACTTGGACAACTAATGTGAGATCCGGAATACTTCCTCGGGGTTGTTTGAGGGGGTAGTCTGGAAGAGAGGTTAAGTTGATGATGGTTCTTGGTGGAGAACAAAGATGGTTCCGAAGAGCTAGAGTTGTAGTCTTCTTATCCCCTTTGAAAATGATCTAACTAGACGAGCTTCTTCCCCTCCTTGTTTTGAAAAGAAAAGATGGCTTTATGAAAAATAACTCCACTAGCCATAAGTCTTGCGGAGTACACCCTGTACTCAGCCTTGCCTCATTGATGTTTTTCTACAGATGAAGTTACTCCAACTGAAGGTGGTTTCTACGTCGAAGTCGACGAGTAGTCGGGGTTCCCGGGAAGCAGCCTAGGATCTATGAAAGGGTCGCTACTTTTGTTTATGGCCTTTTAGGCCTTTGCTAAGTTTGTTGTTTAGAACAACTTGTTTTCTTCCGTTGTTTGTTGTAATGATGGGTCTGTGACCCCTGGCTTGTATGACTAGTTTGTAACTCTCTTAAGAGTTTACCTTATTAATGTATGGTTTGTATGTTCTGTAATGTTACCGATCATTCCCTGCGCACTTCGTAATTTAGGTTAGGCTTATATCAGATGAGGATCTGGTATTTGTCTAGCCCTGATCCTGGGTCGTGACAGGTACCTGATAAACAATCAACTGCCTGATGACCCGACAGATGCCCGGCGCATATCTCGTCGGTCAAAAGCCTTCACCATAATCAATGGTGAGCTGTATAAGCGCAGCATTTAGGGTGTGCTCCAATAATGCATCACCATCGGTGACGGCAAAAGCATCCTCCAAGACATCCATGAGGGTATCTGCGGCCATCACGTAGGCAGTCGCGCCCTAGTCGCCAAAGCTCTACGAGCTGGGTTCTACTGGGCAACTAATGAAGGACGCCAAGGACATCGTCCAGAGGTGCAATGCCTATTAGAGGTACGCGGAAAAGCCACATGCGCCAGGTTTCGAACTGAGGCCTATAAAATTGGCCTGGCCCTTCGCCCAGTGGGGCCTCGACATGATCGACAAACTGCCAAAGTCCTCACTAGGAGGCCACGTCTTCCTCCTGGTGGTAGTCGAAAAATTCTTGTGGATTGAAGCCATGCCCATTACCAACCAAAGCGGCAAAACTGTCATCAAGTTTTTCGAGTCCATTGTCTACAGGTTCGGCGTGCCCCATAGCATCATCATGGACAACGGCTCGAACTTCATCTCGAAAGAATTCTGAGACTTCTGCGGGAACCTCGGAATCAACATATCATACGCCTCTATGGCGCACCCGCAGACCAACAGGCAGGTCAAAAAGGCCAATGGCCTCATAGGCAACGACATCAAGCAGCGCCTACTATGCCCACTCGAAAGGCTTGCGGGAGCCTGGGCAGACGAGCTACCTTCGGTTCTCTGGAGCCTTTGCACAACTCCAAACAGCTTAACTGGCTACACGCCCTTCATCATGGTGCACGGAGCCGAAGCCGTGCTACCCGCCAAGGTACGCCACAAGGCACCACAGGTCGTTGCTTACAGCGAGGCCGAATGATCGGCAGCACTCGAAGACGCCGTTGACACACTCGACGAGGCACGCAACGTCACCGCGGCTCACTCAGCAGTCTACCAGCAAAGCCTCCACAACTACCACAGCCGCCGGCTGCGCCCAAGGTCCTTCGTCGAAGGAGACCTCGTCCTGCGACTCAAGCAAGAAGGGCACAACAAGATCGAGTCACCCTGGGAAGGATCCTACATCGTCACCAAAGTCATCCCAGGTGGCGCATACCACCTCATGGACGTCGCATCAGGAGTCGAATACTCCAACCCCTGGAACGTCGCACGACTACTACGCTTCTACCACTAGTTACCTTTTACTTTCAATAAGGCTATTCAGCCAAGGCTACTCAGCCGAACAATGTACCTCCTCGTTTGCTATGAATAAAACCTAAGTTCCTTGGCCCAAATATACTTTTTCTCCTTGCATTACTTCTCTCTAAATACGCTTGGGGGTTGCGCCTCACCTCACAACTTCGTCAATTGAAAACAATGCATACAACCTGAGTAGCTGACCACGTCAGGCTAGCGAAAAGGACATGCACATTACAAGCGCACCACGTGCCAATACATATAAACTTTACAAAGGGCATTACAAGCCCACTCGAATAAATACAAATTTTACATTATCTCGGTTTCTTTACACGACCTAATTGTTCTAGAGCATAACATTCGTCCGCTCCTCGAACAAATCTACAATTTTTTCGGCGTACTGTGCCATAGCTGCGTAATGAGGGCGTATTTCCCATAAATTGCCACCTGGTGGAGGAGGCGGTCTAGCCGCTATCTCCGCAAGATTAACATCACGAGGATGCAGTCAAACAAGAGAAAGGTCTTCCTTCACCCCAGCAATCAGCTGATGGCGCACCAACTCCTTAACGTGGCCTACATTCTGAAAATTCCCACGAAGACCCAAAAAGCTAGAAGGAGCAGCATCGAAAGGGAACATGATGGACCAAACGGCCGCAAGTGATGACCTCGCATGCTTCAGCACCCGAAGAACCTGGTGTACGCGATCTTGCACTGTCGCAAGGATGATGGCTCGATCATGATCCATCCAAAAGAAGCCACTGGCCTGCAGCTCTTGTTGCGTCAGTCAATTCATCTGAATTGCGACGCGCTCCTTCTCTTCCCTCAGAATGAGATTCACAACTGCACAAGCATGGGGTGAGCCAGCATACAAATAAGGTACACTCGAAAGAGCATCGGTTCACGAGGACTCACATTGGAGTTGCTCACCCATCTGCCAAAATTCCCCCAAGCAAGAACTCCTCCATAGCAGTGGCTCGCTCAGCTTTTGACTTCCACACATCCGCATGACCTCAGATGCTAAGGATGTATTTTTCCATACTGCGGACGCGATCACACAGAAAGGTCAATTGTGATGCCTCATCCAATGATGGGCGAGGATAAGGTGCGGGAAGAGTAATCACTGGAGCCTCACCCGAAGGACCTTAAGGGTAAACAGGCAGATATGAATATCACAAACACTTTTGACAGCAGTTAAAAGACAGACTTATATACATAAATAAAGCCACCTCGTGGCAAAGTGGGACTTGTTCATCCAAAAGTTGTTACAAAAGATAGCAGAAATAAAAGCTACACTAGCTACAATGCAAAGGCCTAAGCACCAGCACCCGGAGCAGCCTCGCAGCCAGACGACCTGCCCTTGGCCTCTCGGTGCTGCTTCGTCGCATAATCGGCCAAGAGGTCGATGATCTTAGTCCCATAATGCTTACAACGGGAATCAAAATGGGAGAAAGCTACCTCGGAGCCATTCGTCATCGTCGGCATCCTGGACGTGACCTGGGTCAGGTCCAGCTCGGCTCCGGACGCTATCGCGATGGCCAGCCCCATAGAGGCACCGATGCCCTTCTGCTTGCGTTTGTACTCCGCCGGAGCATCCTCTGACAAAGCATCTGCAAGCGAGTCGATGTCCTTGAGGGCAATGCCCTTGGGGTTGACCTCCTTATATAAGCGTGCGAGCACCTTCTTGGCCTTGCCCAAGGAGCTCACGGTAGAAGAGCAGCGATCCTCGATCGATGTGGTAGCATCTGCCAAGGAATCCCCATGCTCCAGCATGCCGCGATCAAACGTGACGCTAGAAGAATCTGGCATAAATAGGAGAAGAGGAAATTCGAGTGAGTAAAATCAATAAGAACCCCAAGATGCGGAAGCGACAAAAATATACAATAATCAGCTTACCAGAAATAGCCTTGGCAGGAGCCATGAGCTTGTCGGCCATGGTTTTCTCCCGAGCAGCTACAACGGTCGCGAGCTGCTACTCACAGTCTTTTGCCTCCTTTTGCTCGCACTCTAGGGCCTCAGCAGCATCCGTTGCCTTCTTCTCCGCCTGGACGAGGCTCTTCTCGAGAGCGTTCAGCCTACGGAGAGCAGCATTGTTCTGATCTGCAACATGGAGAATCATCGAATGAATACAATAACAACCTTGACGACACAAAAAATAAACAAGACAAAACCTACACACCTTGGAGTTGCTTGAGCTTACCCTCCAGCGACAGATGCTGCTGGATGAGGAGGTTAGCGCCATGGACAAAAGGCTACAAAAGAAGCAAACAAACCCAATGAATAAAAGACTTGGTGGCTCCCCTAACAAAACGAAGGACCAACATGTCAGATAAATAAAGGACTCGGGGGCTCCCCCCATGCAGTAAAAGAACAACACTTACGTGATCAGGTGTGGACTCCGAAGGTTTGCATATCGCCTTTAGAGTGACGAGTGCGCGAGCCTCCTGCCTCGCGGAGCACGAGTCCTCGTCCTCGGAGTTGTTCACCACCCGGGGAAGCGAAACTGTCGGCTTCGATTCCGCGATTACCTCTTCGGTGCCCTCGTCACAGGACTCCTCCGAAGGGTTACTGCAAGCACTTCTCACATCAATAGCAAGCTAAAACTACAAACATGAACATGGTAACAAGACTCAAGCAAAATGACTTAAGATTTGATGTCCAACAAATTGAAGACAGGATCCGCCTTCTCCTTCTTCTTCTTGGCCGGCGACTGCAGGGCCACTGCCTGAATGGGCACGACAGGGAAAGGAGCAGACGACGCACCCTCATCCTCGCCATGCTGCTCGAGGAAGGACGAACCCCTTGGAATTGGTGGCGTCGCCCCATCCGAAGATTCACTCCGGGAGCGCTTTCGGGTCCGCCCTTCGCTCTGCTCGGGGGCTTCTGTGGTAGGAGATTGCACCAGGGGAAGCTCAGATTCGGATTCCACAACTTCATTATCCGACTCAACTGGAAAATTCTCAGGTAGAGGGGTCATCATCCCCGCTACCTTGAAGTCCTGCAAATCAAAGACAAGAAGATGACAAATTGTCAGTACAAATAATAAACAGCTAGCAATCGAAATAGCGTTACGTGCAACTACAAGTTTTTCACCTGCGGGACTACTTTCTTCAAACTGAAGGGGGAGGTCAAGGATTTCCTCGGGAGGTCCTCATCGGCCTTAAACTTCAGCAGGGGCCGAAGAGATCTATCAAGGTCGCCCGAAGACAACTCCTTAGGTGAAACCCTTGTCGGATCGTTGCGGCCAGCATACAGGAACATCGGGTGCGCCCTTGCTTGGAGCGGATGCACCCGACGCTTGAGGAAGGTGCGGATGATGTCGACACTGTTGACCTCCTTGCCGGCCACCAGCTGGAGTGCCTCCACCCACTAGTAGAGCTTATCCACCTCCGTTGTTTCACCCTCTAAGACATCGTTCTTCCATGACCTCTTCGGGATGATCTTCTGGGCAGAGTCGAAAGGGGCAAGACCAAAATGTTGCCCTTCCAACTTGACATCGCAGATATAGAACCACTTCTGCCGCCAGTATTGGACGGGCTCGCAAATGGAGAAGCAAAAGAATTGGACATAGGAGCGAATGGAGATGATGCAGCCGTCGAGCGGATAAAAACCGCCGGTACCAAACTTCCTCTTCACGGAATAGAGTTTCCAGAAGAGGCCAAAGTGCGGCTCGATACCGAGCCAACACTCGCAGAGAATGATGAAACAAGCAATGTGAAGAAGAGAATTGGGAGACAGATGATGCAACAGAATCCCGTAGAAAAAAAGGAGTCCACAAAGGAATTCGTGGACGGGAAGAGAAAGACCCCGGAGGCCCGGACAATGAAGGCATAAAACATCATCCGAAACCCTTCGGGTGGGCGAGGAATTACCTCTTGGCCAGGGAGGACGACGTCGTCCTTCTCCTAGGAGACACGGACGGAATCGTGCAACTTGCGCAAGTCCGCCTCGCGCATCTCTGTGTGCTTCCACCCTCCGTCAGTGGCGCGGGCCATCGTGGCCACCTTTTTGCCAACGCTGGCGGTTCTTGATGCTGATCCAGCAGCTATGGTCTTCTTCAGTTTGCCCATCTTAGAGGGGCGGATGCAGCGATGCGAACGAAGGAATACAGAAGGAAAGGTGTGGAGAATGTCCAGTGCGCGGGTACAAGCAGAAAAGCTTAAGGAAATGGTGGCAATGGAGATGAGCAAGAGCAAATGGCGACGGGTAAAAGAAAAGCACTGTTTCCCCGCAGTATAAAAGGACAAAGATGATGCACTGGAGCCATCGATTGAGAAGCCCTAGCGTGCACCTCAAATCTCACCATACAAGTGTTAACACCAAGACGAACCGTCGCCAGCATGCCGTCCACTACGCATGGAAACCGAGGAGATGCCATAATTTTCGCCACGCCTACGCATGACTAGTCAACGTCAAGTCAGACGGTGGGACCCACGATCGTCTCGTCACATCATCTCTGCTGCCGCAGACGGTTGAAATCACCAATCGTCAGCAATGACATCATCAAGGCAAAGACAGCAATGGCACGAAGATTTTGACTGATCATACAAGTACTTACTCGAATCTACGATTCGAGAAACTACTCGGGGTCTACTCCTATCAGGAGCGCTGGCCGCGCAGCTAAGAAGTTGCAAAGGTAACATCACCTCAAAATTATCTTCGAGTCCTACGTCGAGTCTGCGACTCCACTATGGACTCGGGGGGCTACTCCCATAGGGAGCATTGGTTGTGCATCCGAAAAAATTGTGTCCTTCGGACTTACACTGAAAATGATTGAACTAAAGTCTCTGCTCGAGTCTACGACTCAAATAGACACTCGGGGGCTACTCCCATAGGGAGCACTGGCTGCACACCCTATGAATTATTTGACTGCGATCCTTCGGATCAAATACGACAAAATCTTTTTAGCAACTTTTCCCAAACCTATGCTAAGTGATAAGCAGTCTCCTTGGCCACCCGAAACACCTCCAAGGTGATAAAATTTGGATGTTGTGTCTACGACGCAAAGATAAGCGACGTCAAGTTGGACTTGTCTCCAAGGATGGCCTGGTAACGCACCTGACTGCGCCCTGCCAGTAAACTCCCTTGTCAACAGGCACGATGAAAATCCCAACGGATGCGTTGGGTACATCACTTGAAAATCACTAGGATACGACTCCTGTAAGACCGCAACGGCCTGAGTCGAATCACACTAGCAATCATTCCAAATTCGAGTCTGGGGACTCGAGTTTGATGAAGATCGTGTTGATTTGTCCTATGGCAGTTAACTGGCCCTGATCCGTCGGGTGAGCCGGGCACAGGCATCAACAATCCCTATGATCTAAACTTTTCTCCTTGAAAAACAGGCTCAACTACATAGCACCCGAAAGATTGAAGAGTATCCAGCCGAATCTACGATTCGACTGAACACTCGGGGGCTACTGACATGGATATACCCTACGGGTACACGACATTGGTATACCTGGTCCATCCCAAGGAAGTGAAGGGATTCGCAGCATAGTAAATAAAAAAATCCTATGGATGCGAACAAGAAAGCCAAGATCTAATCTAGGAGATGTAATCAACGAGAGAGATTGATGAAATCTTCATACCCTTGAAGAAATCGCACAGCGGAAACGTTCAACAGAACGTGGTTGACGTAGTCGTACTCGCCATCTCCTCCTCGCGATCCGGTCCGATCCTACGCCGCAAGTTGTGGCGCCTCCGAGAGATGCACACGTACAGTGCAGCGACGTCTCCTCCTTTCCTTGGTCCAGCAAGTATGGTGGAGAGATAGATTGGATCTGCAGCACGACGGCGTGGTGCTTATGGTGGAGAGTTTCTGCGGCAGGGCTACGCCTACGCGCAGTCGGGAGAAAGAGAGAGGTGGAGGGGCAGCAGTTTGGATGGCGGCTAGGGTTGGAGTAGTGGGGGGGAGTCCGCGCCCCTTCCCTCCTTATATAGGGGGCTGGCCGGCCCCCTTGGCCCCTCCTCCAAGCCCTAGAGCGGCGGCCACAAGGGTGGAGTGGGGGGCAAGTCATCCCCCCTTCTTCTGGAAGGTTCCCTTAGGGTTTCCCCTAAGGGCTGGCCGGCTGGGCCTTAGGGGCCTTGTGCCCCTGGCCAAAGTGGCTAGGGCACTTCCCCTTAGGCCCACGCAGGCCTCCGACAAGTGGGCCCATGTTGGTCCCACTCCGGAACCTTTTAGAACCTTCCGGTACAATACCAATAAACTCCGAAACGATTCCGAAATCCAAAAACTGCTTTCCTTTATATGAATCTTATTCTCCAGACCATTCCGGAACCTCTAGTGATGTCCTGGATCTCATCCGAGACTCCGAAAAAACTCATAAACCAATTATCCATTCTATCCTAGCGTCGATGCACGTTAAGTGTGTGACCCTACGGGTTCGAGAATATGCAGACATGATCTTCTATCAATAATCAACAACGGGATCTGGAAACCCATATTGACTCCCACATATTCATCGATGATCATATCGGATGAAACACGATGCCAGGATTCAATTAATCCCATATATGTATTCCCTTCGTCACGCGATATTTTACTTGCCCGAGATTCGATCGTTGGTATCGGCATACCTAGTTCAATCTCGTTCACAGCAAGTACTTTACTCGCTCTGTAATCTGATATCACTTTGTGATTAACTCCTTAACCACGTGCTTGCAAGCGGTGTTGATATCGATTACCGAGTGGGCCCGAAGTATATCTCTCCGACTCGGGAGGGACAAATTCCATCTCGATACATACAACCCAACAAGTACTTTCCGATCACCTGAGAGACACTTTTATAATCACCCTCACATAGGATCACGTGTGATGATCTCAAAGCTTTCTTACGATACCAGGGAGTTGTATTATCTCATGGTCTAAGGAATACAATACTTGACATAGGAAAAAGCTTCACAAAGATGAACACGATGACAAGATCTAATTGCTCTGCTTAATTTGGGTATGTCCATCATATCATTCTCCTAATGACATGATCTCATTATTAATCGACAACTCATGTCTATGGTTAGGAAACCTTAACCATCATTAATCAATGAGCTAGTCCATAGAGGCGTACAAGGGACACGGTGTTGTTCATAAACCACACAAGTATCAAAGTTTTCGCTTAATACAATTCTAGCATGGAATATAAACTTTATCATGAACAAGAATTATAATAATAACATCTTTATTATTGCCTCTAGGGCATAATTCCAACAGTCTCCCACTTGCACTAGAGTCAATAATCTAGTTTACATCTGGCAACAATCTAACACCCATGGCATTAAGGTGCTGATCATGTTTTGCTCGTGGAAGAGGTTTAGTCAATGGCTCTGCGACATTCAGATCCGTATGTACTTTGCTAATCTTCAGATCTCCATCTGCTATATAATCTCGAATTATATGAAAACGACGGTTGATGTGCTTGGTCTTTGGATGATATCTTGGTTCCTTAGCCAGTGCTATGGCGCCAATGTTGTCGCACAATACCTCCAGTGGGTCCAAGGCACTTGGAACCACACCAAGCTCAGTGATAAAGTTCCTGATCCAAACTCCTTCACTTGACGCTTCTCAAGTAGCCATGTATTCCGCTTCTGTTGTAGATCCCGCAATCACGCTTTGCTTGCAGCTTCTCCATCTCACAGCTCCACCATTCAAAATATAAACGTATCCTGTGTGAGATTTAGAATCATCCGGGTCGGTGTCAAAACTAGCGTCGACATAACCTTTTACGACGAGCTGCTCATCACCTCCATAGACCAAGAACATTTCTTTAGTCATATTTAAATACTTTAGGATGTTCTTTACGGTTGTCTAGTGTTCCACTCCTAGATCACTTTGGTATCTGCTCGTCAAACTAAGAGCATTGGACACATTCGGTCTAGTACATAGCATGGCATACATGATAGAACCTATGGCCGAGGCATATGGCACTTTGCTCATAGTATCTCTATCTTTTACCGTAGCTGGACACTAAGCCTTTCTCAATATCTTACCTGACAACATGGGCAATGAACCTTTCTTTGCTTTATCCATTCTGAACCTTTTCAGAACTTTGTCTAGATATGTACTTTGGCTTAAAGCTATTGGGTGTCTTTGTCTATCTCTATAGATTTTGATGCCTAATATATAAGCAGCTTCTCCTAGGTCTTTCATTGAAAAACATTTATTCAAATAACTCTTCACATCGTTAAGCATACCAATGTCATTTCCAATAATCAATATGTCATCCACATATAGTACTAAAAATGTCACCGAGCTCCCACTCACTTTCTTGTAGATACAAGCTTCGTAGCAATTTGGAACAAATCCAAAACTCTTGATCACTTGATCAAAACGAAGGTTCCAACTCCGAGATGCTTGCTTCAGTCCATAAATGGAACGCTGAAGTTTGCACACCTTGTTAGCATCCTTAGGATCGACAAAACCTTCGGGCTGCATCATATACAACTCTTCATCAATGTTGCCATTGAGGAACGTAGTCTTGACATCCATCTGCCATATTTTATAATCATGAAATGCATCAATTGCTAATAAAATTTGAATGGACTTAAACATTGCTACGGGAGAGAAAGTCTCATCGTAGTCAACACCTTCAACTTGCCGGAACCCTTTTGCGACAAGCCGAGCTTTATAGACAGTAACATTACCATCCGCGTCCGTTTTCTTCTTGAAAATCCATTTGCACTCAACGGCCTTACGGTCGCTAGGAGGGTCCACCAAAGTCCATACTTGGTTTTCGCTCATGGATCCCAATTTGTATCTCATGGCCTCTAGCCATTTCTCAGAGTCTGGGCTCATCATTGCTTCCTCATAATTCGCAGGTTCATTGTTGTCTAACAACAAGACGGTTGAGACAGGGTTGCCGTACCATTTAGGAGTGGCACATGACCTTGTCGACCTGTGAAGTTCAATAGTAGCATCGTTCGAAGTTTCACGATCCTCGTCATTAGCTTCCTCTCTTGTTGGTGCAGACGGCACTGGAACAATTTCAGGTGTTGCGCTACTCTCCAACTCGAGAGAAGGTTCAATAACCTCGTCTAGCTCTACCTTCCTCCCACTCACTTCTTTCAAGAGAAACTCCTTCTCAAGAAAGGATCCGTTCTTTGCAACAAACACTTTGCCTTTGGATCTGTGGTAGAAGGTATACCCAATCGTTTCCTTAGGGTATCCTATGAAGACGCATTTCTCCTCTTTGGGTTCGAGCTTGTCCGGCATCAATTTCTTGACGTAAGCTTCGCATCCCCAAACTTTAAGAAACGACAACTTAGGTTTAGCACCAAACCATAGTTCATACAGTGTCGTCTCAACGGATTTAGATGGTGCCCTATTTAAAGTGAATGCAGCGGTTTCTAATGCATAACCCCAAAATGATAACGGCAAATCTGTAAGAGACATCATTGATCGCACCATATCTAATAGAGTTCGATTCCGGCGTTTAGACACACCATTGCGCTGTGGTGTTCCGGGTGGAGTGAGTTGCGAAACGATTCCGCTTGCTTTAAGATGCGTGAGAAAATCATAACTCAAATATTCACCTCCACGATCGGATCGTAGAAATTTAATTTTCCTGTTACGATGGTTTTCCACTTTGTTCTGAAATTCTTTGAACCTTTCAAATGTTTCAGATTTATGTTTCATTAAATAGATATACCCATATCTACTTAAGTCATCAGTAAAAGTGAGAAAATAGCGATATCCACCGCGCGTCGAAACACTCATTGGTCCGCATACATCGGTATGTATGATTTCCAATAAGTCCGTTGCTCGCTCCATTATTCTGGAGAACGGGGTTTTGATCATCTTGCCCATGAGGCACGGCTCGCACGTGTCAAATGATTCAAAATCAAGAGACTCCAAAAGTCCATCAGAATGGAGTTTCTTCATGCGTCTTACACCAATATGACCGAGACGGCAGTGCCACAAATAAGTTGGATTATCACTATCTACTTTGCATCTCTTAGCCTCAATGTTATGGATGTGCGTTTCATTGCTTTCAAGATTCAGAAGAAATAAACCATTCACAACAGGTGCATGACCATAAAAGATGTTATTCATATAAATGGAACAACCATAATTCTCTGATTTAAATGAATAACCGTCTTGCAATAAACATGATCCAGATATAATGTTTATGCTCAACGCAGGCACATAATAACACCTATTAAGGTTTAAAACTAATCCCGAAGGTAAAACTAAGGAGAGCGTGCCGACGACCATCACATCAACTTTTGATCCATTTCCAACGCGCATCGTCACCTCATCCCTTGCTAGCCGCCGTCTATTCCGTAGCTCCTTTTTCGAGTTACAAATATTAGCAACTGAACCAGTATCATATACCCAGGCACTACAACGAGCGCAAGTAAGGTAAACATCAATAACATGTAAAATATACCTTAAATGGTGCCAGCCTTCTTGTCCGCTAAGTACTTTGGACAGTTGCGCTTCCAGTGACCCTTGTCCTTGCAATAGAAGCACTCAGTGTCCGGCTTAGGTCCAGACTTGAGCTTCTTCTCAGCAGGGGCAATGCGCTTGCCGCTGCCTTTCTTGAAGGATTTCTTTGCACCCTTAGCTTTCTTAAAGCTAGTGGTCTTGTTGACCATCAAAACATGATTATCTTTCTTGATATCCACCTCCGCTGCTTCCAGCTTAGCGAAGAGCTCAGTGATCGTATAAGTGGAACCAATTTGATTGTGAGTAACTACAAAACCTTTGTAGCTAGGAGGGAGTGATTGCAGAACTCTGTCAATCTTGAGATCTTCTGGAATCTTGCAGTCCAGTTGCTCAAGACGTTGAGTATAGCCCGACATCTTAATGGCGTGCTCACTAACGGAACTCCCTTCCTCCATCTTGCAGTTAAAGAACTTCTTAGAGATCTCATATCTCTCAGAACGGGCATGAGTCTGAAACATGGTTTTTAGTTCCTCAAGTATCTCAAAGGGCCCGGCGAACTCCTCAAAACGATTTTGAAGTTCCGGTTCCATAGCAAACAACATGGTACTCTTAATCACTCCATAATCATCTTTGTGTGACTGATAAACAGCTTTTTCATCAGCCGGCGCATCAATAGCAGGGGCGTCACCTAGCGCTTTCTCAAGTACATAGTCCTTTCGTCCGCCAGCAAGAATGATTCTCAGATTGCGGAACCAGTTGATGAAGTTAGACCCATTGTTCTTAAGCTTTTCTTTCTCAGCAAAAACGTTGAAGTTTAAGTTGGACTTAGCCATTTGATATACAAAATTTGCAAATACAATTTAGACTATGTTCCTGATAACTAGTTCAACTTAATCAAATTACTAGATGAACTCCCACTAAATTCAACATCCCTCAAGTTGTTTAGTGAACACGATCCAAATTCACCACACCTAATCCGATCTTCACGAGAAGAGATGTGGTTTCAATGGTGGACAACAAAGTGTCGATCATATCATTCATATGACTCATGTTTAACCTTTCGGTTCGTGTGTTCCGAGGCCATGTCTGTACATGATAGGCTCGTCAAGTCAAACCCAAGTATTTCCGCGTGTGCAAAACTGGCTTGC
The DNA here is from genome assembly GCA_916181665.1 of Avena sativa. Lineage (NCBI taxonomy): Eukaryota > Viridiplantae > Streptophyta > Magnoliopsida > Poales > Poaceae > Avena > Avena sativa. Next base: position 264,194,677 of record OV702279.1, on the reverse strand, counting down.
ACCCATTGTATGTGAACGTAGAGTTTATAGCACCCGATCATCACGAGTGCTTGAACACGACGAACTTTCGCAGTGGTGCATACATGGGGAGAACACAATTTTATCTTGATCTTTAAGTAAGGAATCATCTTATAATACTACTGTCGTGATCTAAGCATAATAAGATACATAAAATGATAAACATCACATGCATATAATTTTATGTGACATGGTATAGCCAATCTCCGCGCAATGATCTCCATCTTGTGCGTGCCAGCATGATCTCCATCACTCCACCATGATTGCCTCCACCACGAATAGCAACTACAACTATTGCTAACTACTTAGCGATAAAGTAAAGCTATTACATGGCGTATAAGAAGTTGACATGCAGGTCATATACAATTATAAAGACAACCATACAACTCCTGCCGGTTGTGAACTCATCGACATGCAAATCGTGAAATATTACAAAGCATGATCATTGCATACATCTCAATTCATACACATCATGTCTTGGGCCATACCATATCACAAAACACTCCCTGCAAAAACAAGTTAGACGCCTCTACTTTGTTGTTGCATGTTTTACGTGGCTTATGGGAGTAACAAGCTAAGAACGATTCTTACCTACAGAAAGCCAAAATGGTGATATTATGGTTGCTAACATCCGTTGTAAATCCCATGACTACTATAGTGAGAGAAACTGGCATCCACCAGTCGCATGTGTGGAACAAGCCACACGTCAAGTGTGGAGCCGGTCTCGCGAACGAGGTCGCGTAAAGTTGGCCTGGACCGCTTCGATCTCACTATGCCGTGCCATAAGAAATACACAACAAGAGGTTTGCGACAAAAAACATCAACGCCCACAATAAGCATGTTGCGTTCTACTCGTGAAACACATCTACGCATAGATCTAGCTCTGATACCACTAAAGGGATTCGCAGCCTAGTAAATCAAAAAAAATCCTACGGATGCGAACAAGAAATCCAAGATCTAATCTAGGAGATGTAATCAGAAAGAGAGATTGATGAAATCTTCATACCCTTGAAGAAATCACACAGCGGAAACGTTCAACAGAACGTGGTTGACGTATTCGTACTCGCCATCTCCTCCTCATGATCCGATCCGATCCTACGCCGCAAGTGGTGGCACCTCCGAGAGATGCACACGTACGGTGCAGCGACGTCTCCTCCTTTCCTTGGTCCAGCAAGTATGGTGGAGAGATACATTGGATCTACAGCACGACGGCGTGGTGCTTATGGTGGAGAGTTTCTGTGGCAGGGCTTCGCCTACGCGCACTCGGGAGAGAGAGAGAGGTGGAGGGGCAGCAGTTTGGACGGTGGCTAGGGTTGGAGTAGTGGGAGGGAGGCTGCGCCCCTGCCCTCCTTATATAGGGGGCTGTCCGGCCCCCTTGGCCCCTCCTCCAAGCCCTAGGGCGGCGGCCCCAAGGGTGGAGTGGGGGGCAAGTCATCCCCCTTCTTCTGGAAGGTTCCCTTAGGGTTTCCCCTAAGGGCTGGCCGGCTGGGCCTTGTGCCCCTGGCCCAAAGTGGCTAGGGCACTTCCCCTTAGGCCCACACAGTCCTACGACAAGTGGGCCCACGTTGGTCCCACTCTGGAACCTTCTAGAACCTTCCGGTACAATACCAATAAACTCTGAAACGATTCCGAAATCCAAAAACTGCTTTCCTTTATATGAATCCTATTCTCCGGACCATTCCGGAACCTCTCGTGATGTCCTGGATCTCATCCGAGACTCATAAAAAACTCATAAACCAATTATCCATTCTATCCTAGCGTTGATGCACGTTAAGTGTGTGACCCTACGGGTTCGAGAATATGCAGACATGATCTTCTATCAATAATCAACAGCGGGATCTGGAAACCCATATTGACTCCCATATATTCATCGATGATCATATCGGATGAACCATGATGCCAGGATTCAATTAATCCCATATATGTATTCCCTTCGTCACGCGATATTTTACTTGCCCGAGATTCGATCGTTGGTATCAACATACCTAGTTCAATCTCGTTCACAGCAAGTACTTTACTTGTTCTGTAATCCGATATCACTTTGTGATTAACTCCTTAACCACGTGCTTGCAAGCGGTGTTGATATCGATTACCGAGTGGGACTGGAGTATATCTCTCCGACTCGGGAGGGACAAATTCCATCTCGATACATACAACCCAACAAGTACTTTCCGATCACCTAAGAGACACCTTTATGATCACCCTCACATAGGATGACGTTTGATGACCTCAAAGATTTCTTCCGATACCAGGGAGTTGTATTATCTCATGGTCTAAGGAATACAATACTTGACATAGATAAAAGCTTCACAAAGATGAACACGATGACACGATCTAATTTCTCTGCTTAATTTGGGTCTGTCCATCATATCATTCTCCTAATGACATGATCTCATTATTAATCGATAACTCATGTCTATGGTTAGTAAACCATAACCATCATTAATCAATGAGCTAGTCTATATAGGCGTACTAGGGACACGGTGTTGTTCATAAACCACACAAGTATCAAAGTTTCTGCTTAATACAATTCTAGCATGGAATATAAACTTTATCATGAACAAGAATTATAATAATAACATCTTTATTATTGCCTCTAGGGCATAATTCCAACAGGAAGGCCCACGCAAGGACACACAGCCCATGAAGATTTTGGGTGGCCCAAGCCCATGGCGTTTTCGACTCCTTGGAGGACAAGTCTAGATTAGATAGAATTTCAAAGGGTATCAACCCTAATTTGTAAATGACTCGTCCTCTCCTTATACCTAGGCTATCTATATAAAGGCTAGGAGGGTACAGCGAGAAGGATCCTCAACTCACCTCATACACACCTCACGCAAGGTTGCATATGTGCACCCCTGTAACTTTTGGTTCTGCTATAATTAAGAGCAGACAAGCAGGAGTAGGGTTTTCCCTCCGGGGGTCTGAACCTGGGTAAATCTCGTGTCCCTATGTTGCTTGTCTGTTAACCATTCCGCAACTCACAGCATCCCCATCTTCTCCAAAACCCAAGTCCATAACAATGGACATTGACGAGATTGAACCTCGTCAGGGGGATCTGAAGCTCTTCCCGGCACCCTACAGTAGGGGAGAGATCATCCCGAAGGCCTTCTTCATCACCATGCTATCCTCCGGAGTGATGCGTGAGTAGTTCACCCTTGGACTACGGGTCCATAGCAGTAGCTAGATGGTTAGTTCTCCTCCTTTGTGCTATCATGTTTAGACCTTGTGAGCTCCGTTCATGATCAAGATCATCTTTATGTAATCCTACATGTTGTGTTTTTTGGGATCCGATGGATATTGAGTACTATGTTCTAAATTTATTAGTGATTCTATCATGTCTGTCTTATTTGTGATCTTGCATGCTCTCTGTTGTTCATAGATGCTTTGGCCAAGTAGATGCTTGTAACTCCAAGAGGGAGTATTTATGCTAGATAGTAGGTTCATGCCTCTAGTAATCCGGGGAAGTGACAGAAATCTCTAAGGTTGTAGATGTGTTGTTGCTACTAGGGAGAAAACAACAATCCTTTGCCCAAGGGAAATTGCATTGTTTACTTTACACACTTTGCTTAATGTATTTATTTGTTACTTGCAACTTAATACTGGAAGGGGGTCGGATGATAACCTGAAGGTGGATTATTAGTCATAGATGCAGTTGGATTACAGTTTATGTATTATGTTGTAATTCCCAAACGAATCTCATAGGAATCATCATGACTTCTACATGCATATTTATGCATTTTTCAATCTATCATTGCCCAACTGTAATGTGTTCACCCAACATGCTATTTATCTCAAGGAGAAACACCTCTAGTGAACTGTGGACCCCGGTCCATTTCTTTACCATTGATGCACCATCTATTGTTTACTTTGACCATTTACTTTCTGCAAGCAATTACTATCTTCCACACTATATGTTTAATCCTTTGTTTTCAGCAAACCAGTGAGATTGACAACCTCACTGTAAGTTGGGGCAAAGTTTTGTGGTTGTGTTGTGCAGATTCCAAGTTGCTAGCAACACCTTGGAGTCGTTTCATTACTCCTACTGGTTCGATAACGTTTTTTTAATAACTAAGGGAAAACTTGATGTTGTGCTCATCATACCTTCCTCTTGGGGTTCCCAATGAGGCTCTACAGTAACTGAGCCACCATCAAAGATTTTCTGGCGCCGTTGCCGAGGAGATAAGGACAGCTTTGCAAGGGGAGTCTCTCACAACCAATCTCTTTACTTTGTTTTTGTTTTGCTTTGTTTCTTTTGCTTTGTTTTGCTTGTTTATTTTTTATCAAAAATACAAAATAAATCTGTTTGGTTTGCTTTTTCTTATCAAAACACAAAAAAATAGTTACTATATCTGTTGGACTGGTTTACTCTTGCAAAAATGAATACCTATGAAAACATTAAGTTGGTGACTTCACTAGCACAAACAACCTATTGCTCCACATGTTCCTGAAGCTGCTTTCTTTGAAATTAAACCTGCTTTGCTTAATCTTGTTATGAAAGAGCAATTTTCTGGTCCTAGTACTAATGATGTTGCTACTCACCTTAATAATTTTTTGTTGAACTTTGTGAGATGCAAAAATATAAGGATGTAGATGGAGATATTCTTAAGCTTAAATTGTTTCCTTTCTCTTTAGGAGGAAGAGCTAAAGAATGGTTGCTATCTTTGCCTAGAAATAGTATTGATTCTTGGATTAAATGCAAACATGCTTTCATTGGAAAATATTACCCTCCTTCTAAGATTATATCTATGAGAAGTGAAATAATGAAATTTAAACAATCTAATAATGAACATGTTTCTCAAGCTTGGGAAAGAATGAAATCTTTGGTAAAGAATTGTCCCACTCATGGACTGACTGCTTGGATGATTATCCAAACCTTTTATGCGGGACTGAACTTCTATTCAAGAAATCTGTTGGATTCTGCTGCTGGAGGTACCTTTATGACCATTACTTTGGGTGCTGCAACAAAACTCCTTGATAATATGATGGTTAACTATTCTGAATGGCACACTGAGAGAGCTCCACAAGGTAAGAAGGTAAATTCTGTTGAAGAAACCTCCTCCTTGAGTGATAAATTGATGTTATTATGTCTATGCTTGTTAATGGAAAATCTCATATTGATACAAATAATGTTCCTTTAGCCTCTTTGGTTGCTCAAGAAGAGCAAGTTGATGTGAACTTCATTTGAAATAATAATTTTAGCAACAATGCCTATAGGAATAATTTTGGTAATAATAATTATAGGCCATATCCTCCTTATAATAGCAATAATTATCATGTTAAATCTGGAATGCCTAGTGAAGAAAGGATTTTGGAAGTTGAAAGAGCCACTAAAAACTTTATGCAAATGCAATATGAGCAGAATAAATAATTCACTAAAACCATGGAGTAATAATCTACTGTTTTGAAAAATATTAGTCATCAACTTGAGAATTTAAATAGGGAAATTCCTGGTTTGCAATACAAAATTTTAAAAGCTGAAAAATATATTTCATCTTTGTCTGAAGCACAATCCTCTTTGATTAATAAAATGGCTGCTAAACTAGAAACTATTGAAAATCCCTTTGCTACTACTAATGCCATACAAGTTAGAATTGATGAAAATGTTAGAATGTTAGCTGAATTGTATGCTAGGTGGGAAAGAGAAGATGAATTTGCTAGAAATAGTAGTATGACTAAAATTTGTACTATTACTACCCCCACCAAAGTTGATGCTAGCAAACCACATGAAGTCCTCACTCCTTTTGCAACAATGCCTAAATCCAATGGAACCTTTTCCAATAAAAATGCTAAATTTTTCGAAACATAGGAAACAATAACTCTACTACCTTGGATGCTACTTTTTATTTTGATCTTGATGGTTGCAATATTTCTGAAGTAATTATGTTCCTCCAAAAGCTTGCTAGAAGTCCTAATGCTAGTGCTATTGATATGGCTTTTACAAAACACATTACATATGCTCTCATTAAAATTAAAGAAGAAAAATTGAAACATAAAGTTATATTCCTAGGAAATTAGAAGATGGTTGGGAACCCATCATTAGTATGAAAGTGAATGATTTTGATCTCAAAGCTTTATGTGATCTTGGTGTTAGTGTCTCTATTATGCCTAGAAAAAATTATGAAATGCTTGATTTGCCACTTTTGGAAGATTGTTATTTGGATGTCCAACTTGATGATAATGCTAGAAAGAAACTTATGGGGAGTATTAATGATGTTCTTATTATGGTTAACAATACCTATGTCCCTGTTTATTTCTATGTTTTGGACGTTGAATGCAATGCTTCTTTTCCTATTACTTTGGGAAGACCTTTTCTTAGAACTGTTGGTGCCATTATTAATATGAAGGAAGGCACCATTAAATATCAATTCCTACTCAAGAAAAGTATAGAACACTTCCCTAAAAATATATATAAGATATCTTATGACTCTCCTATTAAAATGATGTTAGTGCTTCTTCATTTGAAAATACTTGATTCTTGTTTCCTATGCCTAACTTAAATGCGTTAAAGAAAAGTACTAATTGGGAGATAACCCAAATTTCAGTAGGTTTTTCTTTTGTTGAGGCTTGGAAGTTATTACTTCTGTAATAACCTCTCCATATAATTTTTGTGTGGTTCTTGTGCCAAGAATAACCTCTCCTTAAATCCTTTTTGTAAGATTTGGGGAAGTTGTTGTCTCGAAACAAATTTCTGTGCTTCACTGTAAAAATTCGTGAAAAATACCAGTACATCGGATTGAGCTGTAATTATTTTTCCTTATGCCCCAGGGTGTTATCTAACTTTAGTTAGTTTAGCATTTTTCTATTTGAGCAACAGAAAGTCTTCGAAAAATCGGTCTTTACCTGCTGGTCTGTTTTAAAAGATTTCTGCCATTATTTGCATTTGCCTCTTATCGGTTTCTTTTTTAGTTTTATTTGACCACTTGAGCTTTTAAAAGGAGTTGCTACAGTAGCTTGTGTTTTAATGGAAGTTTTGCTTGTTTTGAAACTAAACCCAAAGACTTATTATCTTGAATACACTGATGTTGCTAATGAAGATAGTGTGAAGTTTTGTATGAAGGAAATTTTTAAGTGTAGGGGAAGAATGATGTGATGAGATGAAGAATGGATAAATTCTCAAGCTTGGGGATGCCACACGTGTCACCCCAAGAAATATTCAAGAGGTACAAGCGTTAAAGCTTGGGAATGCCCAAGGCATCCCCTTCTTCATCAATAAAAATCTCAGGTTTTGTTTCAAAATACTTCATTTTTATTGCTTCATGCACTATTGTGTTGTTCTTGGAGCGTCTTTGTTTTTGCTTTTAGTTTTATTTTGTTTTATTTGCTGGAATAAGTTGTGCGTACCCCAACACTCCTATTTTGGAGAAGTCATACCTAGTTCTTAATTGTCTAGAACACTCTAGTTTTCGTTCCTATTGTTTTGAGAGTGTTCTATTTTGCTAGCTCTGTGCTTAGCTTTAGTTTTCTTGTGCTTATTGCTCAGAAATTTGTAGTTCTTATTTGTGGATTTGTGAGACATGCTCACTGATCTTTATTGATGACTATCTTTGTGAGTTGTTTCAAATAAGTCGATTGGTGTTGGAAAAGAGTAGGAAGCTTCATGCTTAAGTGGTACAAAAGGGAGCTTGTTTAGACTGTGGCTTAGACTTTATCATGTCATGTTATATGTTGCTTTGACCTTATGCTTAGTGATTATTGTTGTAGCATGACTTGTTCCAAACAATTGAGATTGCTTAATGTGCCCTGAAAGAATCATGTGTTGTTTTAGCATACAAAAGCATAATATTGTGGTATTCTCCTTTGATGCTTTATTTGGGTTGACTTGGCACATGCTTACACCATGTTAAGACTATTAACCAGTCACCTTATCCTCTATGATCATTTATTTTTTGACTTGTGATATCACTTTATGCTTTAGTTAATAATGTTTTGTCGCTTTGCATGATTATGGCCATTATTGATCTCTTAGTTGGTCGCTCCCAGTCTTTTGCTAGGCTCCACCTATACTAAGTATGAGTTCTACTCATGCATCCAACTCCCAAGAAACCAAGTTATTCCAAAGAGTCCACTATAAATTCCTATGAATGGTGTGTTACACCATTCCAAGTATATTCATGTTTTTATCTACCTTCCAAATTAAACTTTTGTTATGTGAAAGTTAGTGATTAAAGCTCTGACAAACTTGATGGGACACTTTACTTTCTTGCACTTAATAAACTTGAACCATTGTGTCATCTATGTTGTATATATGCTTGCACTTATAAGTTGGGAATTAGCAGAAGCATGATGTCACAGGGAACGCTTTCAACACATGTACATATTACCCAGTTGATATCATGATCTTTTGTTTATGGATGTCATCGGTGTGAAATAAAAGGGGAGCTTGTAAGTCCATGTAATATTATATATGTGTTAGAGAAACACTTGGGCGGCTAGCCTAATCCATGCCTAATCATGGTGGAAACTTGCAGCATAACCATAGTGATCAATCCATGAAGCATCTTCAGAAAAAAAAATATAAAAAATAAAAAGAAAGAAGCACCATACTCATGGTAAATAAGAAGATTACTGAGATGCTCATTGTCTGTTGCCTTGTCATTTTGATATGGGATAGCTCATGTGTCATGGGGCAAGTTGTACCCCGTTGGCGTAGGGGTGGACATACAGCTCGAGGCTCGAGGCTCGGCTCGGACTCGACAAGGCTTGGCTCAGGCTCGACTCGGCTTGGAGGATGGTCAAGCCAAGCCTAAACCTTGCTATTCAGGATCGAGGCTCGACAAGCCGGCTCGATGTATCTTGCAAGCTGGCTCGAAAGCTTGATGAAATAAAAAAATTCATCATGACCTTTGCTAAAATTGTATGAATTCACAGTTGTATACAAGATTTGATCATGATTTCGCAAATACATCAACAAAATAGTCTAACAAGTTTAGAAGGTCACAATGTTACAACTAGATATTATCATAATAATGGTACTGACTAGAAAATCTCAACCATACTAAAAAGAACAAGATTAATCAAAAAATATACACAGAGCCACTGCAGCCTAATCATACAAAGTTTCTTTTTTGAAGAAGTCAGTAGTAGTATAGTATAGTATAAGGTTACGAGTGATTGCTCGTTCCTAGTGGAACATTTAGATTATGACCACTTGATCAATTAGCTGGCCGTAGTGAAGCAGCTAGGTATGGTATCTCAATTTCTCAACCAGTAGTGCACCTCTAAATCCCTAATCTATTGACCCAAGTACGGAGTACATACCTGAGTGTTCACTGTTCAGAAATCATAATAGGGAGAGTACCATACCACTGACCTGAGTGTCCATCGATTTGACTGACGGCCTAGAGGAATGGAGGGTTGACGGCCTGGCACCGACGTGTTGCCTGGCTGGCAGACCGACGGAGCCGGCGAGCCGCGCTAACCCTAACCCTAGCCGGACGAGGTCAAGGGCGCGGCCGCGCTAGTAGGCCTAGGCGCGAGAAAGAATGGAAGGAGGAGGCAGCCGACGGTGGACCGTCGGTGGCGGCAGCTGATCTTGGTGGTGGGGCGGGCGATGGGACAGAGCGAGGAGGACGACGGGGTGGTGCCGTGGTGTCGCTGGGGGTAGGAGAGAGACGAGAGGCAAGAGGCTCGGGGCCGCGGGGACAGTATATTTTGGGGATAGGTGGCTGGCTCGTCGAGCCGTTCGAACGAGCCACGAGCCTCGCAACCGAGCGACGAACCCTCTTTACACTGATTTTGTAGTACCAAGCCGAGCCTAGGCTCGGCTCGATTTTTTCAAGCTTTGACGAGCCGAGCCACGATCCGGCTCAGCTCGGCTCGATTCCACCCCTACGTTGGCGGTTCTCTATGATAGACATATACTTACAGTGACAAGAACTTGCTTGTGACTAAAGTTGAGTAGCATGAGGAACGACCCTCGTACTCAAGGGACATGAGATTGCCAACTTATGATTTTTCAAGCATATACTTCATATTTGTTTCACTTTAACCTTAACCACTTCAAGATGCATATGATAGGGGCAATGAGATTTGAAAGCTAAGAAGTACCATAATTTTTGGAAGCTCTTTATGAAACTTGAAATCCCTGCTTCCCTCTGTGAAGGGACTTTCTTTTACTTTTATGTTGAGTCTCCATCTTCTATCTTTATGCATCAACTAGGAGAGCATAGTTGTCATTCTTAGTTTAATGTGCATTGTCCCAAAACTTGTTGATTGATTCATAACTTTGATATTGCTTGTTCTTAAATTATTTGTATCTAGTCACCCTTATGAACTTTGAAGGTGTCCTATGCATTTATGTTTTGCTATACCATGAAGGACAAGCTGAATACCACTCTTGCTATGTTTTCTATATGTGAAACAAACAAACGTCTTTCAATGCATTGTTATTCATGATCTTTTATTTGTGTTACCTTTCATGTTACAACATAGTTGCCATGTCTTATTGTTAGAACTATATCATTCATGCTCATGTTTAGAGTACTTTTATCCCAGCTATCAATGCTTTACAAATACTTTGATCAATATTGTATTGGTGCATGTCACCTGATGACCCACAAGTATAGGGGATCGCAACAGTCTTCGAGGGTAGTATTACCCAATTTATTGATTCGACACAAGGGGAGCCAAAGAATACTTCCAAGCCTTAATAACTGAGTTGTCAATTCAGCTGCACCTGGAAATAGTTCTTGCTCACAGAACTTTATCAGTAGCAACAACAAATCAACAACAGCAGTAAAACAAGAGCAATAGTAACAGTAGTAGCAAATAGCAGGATATGAGTGCGGTAGGCATAGGGATGGATGGACGGGCGTTGCATGGACGAGTCTAAACATGTAACTTCAAGATCTAGGGGATTGCAGATAAATAAGAATAAGCATCCAAGTACTAAACAATCATAGGCATGTGCTCCATATATAGTCATGCGTGCTCAATGAGAACTTGCACAACATCTTTTGTCCAGCTAGCCCATTGCAGCGGGGAATCAAGGGAACTACTTGCAATTAAGGTGCTCATTTTAATAAAGCACCGGAGAAAAGAATTAACACTCCGTGAACACATGTGATCCTCACATCACAACCACCCCCTCCGGTTGTCCCAATTTCTATCACTTCGGGGCCTTTGGATCCGGACAATGATATGTGTACACAACTTACAGATAAGATCACAAACAATACTATCATAATGATTCAATAATAAGCTCATATCTAATATCATGGCACTCGGGCCCTAGTGACAAGCATTAAGCACAACAAGTTGCAACAAAGTCAAATAGCACTAATAGAGATACTAGGCACTATGCCATAACAATCTTATTCGATTACATGATAGAACTCATCTAATCCCTACCATCCCCATTGTGGCATCCCGCAAAACCACTACTAGAAAATCGCGTTGAATTTGTGCATTGCATCGTCATCATCATGCATTGTTTGTCTGAAACTATTTTCGAAACGCCTAGTTTGTTTTCTAAATAGCCCCATCTTTATTTCAAATTAAAACATCGGTCTGTTCGGTCTTTTATTTGTCTAAAACTAGTTGCAAAATTTATTTTAAATAAAAGGAAAACCCTAGTCTAAAATTTCTAGTCCTAAATTCACCCAATCCTAGTCTACCCACCAACCCCAGTTTGCCACCTCCCTTTCCCTCCACCTCATCTCACCCACCGCCACCTCACCAATCCTCTCTCTCACCCCCACTCCCCCTCTCTCTCCCTGGGTCCCACCCCAACCCCACACGCCACGCACCCGACCCCCCCCCACTCACCTCTCTCCCCACCCCGACCCAGTCCCCTGCCCCCCTCTGGCCCCACCCGACCCCACCTGCCCGAGTCACCCGCTCCCTGTTCCTCTTCCTCTCTCCTCCCCCGATGCTCCTCTCTCTTCCTCGACTTCCTCCCCCCGACGACCGCCCCGCGCCGCCAGGTCTCCTCCTCGCCCTCAACCCCTCCACCGCCGACCACGTCCTCTGCCCCGCCGTCGTTGGCCGCGAGCGCGCCGCCCCGAGCACCCCCGTCGCCACCGTGGTTCCTCCCGAGCGCCACCGGACCCCGCCGCATCCGCCTCGCCAGCAAGCTCTCCGGACCGCCGCCCGGCCACGGCCTCGTCTGCGCCGCCACTACCACCCTGCCTCCGCCCTCGGCCTCCGCGTACCGCCCATCCCCGCGTGCTCGTGACCGTTGTTTTCCGCCGCCCGGCGCCCTCTGTCTGCTTCTCGCCAAGACCGACGCCCTGCAACCTCTTGTCGCGTCGCCCTCTGCGTGCCGCGGAGCTCCGCCGTCCTCCGTCTGCCTCTAGCGCGAGTGACCCAAGGGGGGCAGCACGTCCATGTCCATGTGTGTATGTGTTAAGAGCTTGTGTGTTGTACCAAGTCAACGTCCGAACACCATAGTGACAACCCAAGTCCGTCTTCAACCACCGGCGTCGAATTTCGAGAACTTCGCCCTGGAACTCCAAGATCTCCGTCTAGCCGTGTGTGCCGCAAGACGCCAAGCCCTTCTCATCGACAAGACCGACACGAGTCGAGACCCGGGGAACTATGCAAGACCACGGCGCCGAACCCGAAAACCCCGCCTCGACACGCCAAGTTCGCCGAGACCCTGTACCCGTGGGCCTTCGACACGGAGCACCGAGGATGCCTTCATGGGACGCCAAGACACCAGTCGAACCCCGAAGACCATCGGACAATTTCACCACCGACAAAAAAACGGACGACAAGTTCTACTTCACGGGCACCGAGCGTCAAGATCGCCTTCACGGGAAAAACCGCGAGACCTCCTTCCCGGGATTTGAAGACCGAACCCTCGGCACGCCAAGATCTTCTCCTCGGAACGCCATGATCTCCTTCGCAGATCCGAAGACCCTAAACCCCGGAGTTCGAACCTCGTTCCCCTGAACCCTGAGATCGAACCCCGAACCCTCGAAACCAAGATCTGCCGAACCCTAATGTGTGAACCTTTTCTCGAGCCTATTTTTATAAATGAAATACAAACTTGTTGCATATTAAATTGTCATTTTCGCATGCATATTGTCATGTGGTTTGGGGGCACTATGCCGATTCAACTTATAATTAAATATGGGGCCCATATGCGGGCAAATCTAGTCTTATATTGGCCTCATTTAAATTGGTGTAGCGAACCGGTAACATATCTTGTCCTGTTATTACAACATTTAAATTGCGGGGTATCTAAATAACTTGAACCATTTAATTAATTGTCGGGACCCCGGTTCCACTTAATATCGGCCTAATTGCACCGCATCCTTGCCATGTCATACATCATACATGCATCATGCCCGATCTTTGGCCGTAGTATTAAATATTGCATCCGGTGTTTATTCTAGTGTTTTGCTTCTTCGCGGATAAGGCCGTTGAGTTGATGCGAGTGCCGACCCGATCTTCGGTTGAACCTTCGGCAATGTTTTCAGGCGAGCATCTCCCCCTTTCTACCTATCTTACTTTTATAGTATTTATTCCCTCCTGTTGATCTATTGCTATCTGTGTTGCGATGCTCTAGTTTTCGTACCCGTGATATCCCTTGCAGCCTTATATTGCCTTGGCCACATCCTATTACCTGTTGTTTGGTAGCTAGTGGGACTTGCGCGTCGTAGTCGCTTGCTCAAGTGCTGTTGCGTGTCGTCAAGTACCACAGTTGTTGGAGTATTGCCGCATGTTTGATGTTGGAGATGATCATGGCTTTAATTATTGTTCACTTTAATTACTGTTTAACAACTAAAATTGAAGTAAGTAAGTAGAGGCACAGGTGGGCAATAGATGTTATTTGGTTGTTAACGTCCACTTGTGTCCCGTAGGACCCCGAGTACTTGATACATGTTCCTTGAATATTCGCGCTATCCACATCCGGGAGGATTATGGGACCCCCCTGAGCCAGAGCTTGATTCATTCTTATTTCTTGGGGCCACAAACTAGTTTGAGGTTTTATTTACTATCCTGTACTTATGCCATGCTTTACTGCTTTATTTACGATTGTGCGAGGAGCACACTGTACTGTTTAGGATCGGGACACATTTTCGCGGTGTCGACAAGCCCAGTTTTGGGTTCCCAGTCGTTCACAGCCGTCCACCCAAACCTTGAGTCCGTCTCGGAGTCAGGTAGCTTCGTTGCGGGTGTACTCAACGGGTGGCCCCCGGAAATATTTCTGAATCTTGTGATTGCTTTGTCGTGAAGGCCTCGTTGGGTTTTGATTTGGTTTTTCCGAGGTTGATCGAGTGTGTGTTGCTATTTGTGCACCCCTGCAGGGTAAAACTATCTGAAAGCCGTGTCCGCGGTTATGGACGACTTGGAGCACAGTATCTCGATCATAGACAACTATAACTAAAGTAGTGCTATAAATTTGACTTTATAATGACTAGTAATCAGCTTCACTATAATGGAATGGCTAAATAAAACTGCCAACAATTGCTTGCTTGGGTTGTCGCTTGCGACCATTGTACCTGACTAGTAAGTATTGCAACTATAACGGAATGGCTAAATAAAAGTACCAATAACTGCTGGGTTTTGGGTTATCTCATGCTAATTGTACTTGACTAGTAAGTGTCGCAACTACAACGGAATGGTTAACTAAAACGGCCCACTGCTTATTTTATCAGGAAGATTATCTACACCTGACTAGTAATTGTTGCAACGATAACTGAATAAATAAAACTGCCAACGGTGTGAGTTCCTCGGTTGACTTCCTCGTTTGGTCTCGAGGGGGAAATACCAGGATGGGTTTGTTTGGTGTTAGTATCAGGTTGGTTCCGAATAGGTCTTTCTCATCCCTATCTGATAGCCGCCAGTTGTATCGAGTCTCTATAGGTTGTTTAGTGTATGTTGCGCTGCCGCTCAGTCCACCATACCTATGTAGGCGAGGACCGCCGAATTCTAGCCTCGCCGTGTACTGGCCTCAGTACTGACGCTCCTCTTTTTCCTTTGCCCTTTGTCGGCACCCCTTTTGTTTTTAGCAGGTTTCGACGTCGTTAGCAGGGTTACCCTTCCGGCTTGGTCTGGGCAGAGTTATGGACGCCATTGGTTATTCTCCAGGTCTCTTAGCCCCATTTGCATCTTGTCCGTAGCTGGACGCTCTATCGTTTACAAGGTGGTTTGGATCTTTGTTCTGTATATCTGTATTCTTGACTCATTGAGTCGCTGCTGTATATATATCTGTTCTGTGGGTCCCATCGAGGACTGTTGTGTAATGTTATTACTTCGTTTTCCACCCGCACGAAAGTGCCTGGTGGGCACCTTTGAATCGTTTCTATGCGGGTTTGGCGGGAAGCGCTGAAACTTGCATAGGGTCGATTCTGAGGGTGTTACAGAGTGGTATCAGAGCCCAGCAGTTGCGATACCCCACAAGTCCAGCCTGTAGGATAACCTAGCTAACGGCCGAAGTAGAGTGTCAAAACTATTTTTGCAAAAACGGTTGGATAGTTCTGATTAGGTCTGATTTTACTCCTTACCCCTCAGCTGCTCTCCTCTCACCTCTGCGTGTTTTGAATCCGCTCTCGTCTCTATTCGAGTCCAGGATTTCTCGTGGTTGGGTTCCGTCGTACCTTCAGGGTTTCGCTTCCTCCTTTGATAACGGTGTTCTACCATCCGCTATTCATGCTGTCTGAGGAATCCGTCTACGGTGGTACCATTCTTTGTTCCTTGTTTGTGCCTTCCGGTGTTTTCCGACGCGACGACATCATCTACGCCAGATCCGATGCAGAGTCTGCATCACTCCTTTGTTTCTGAACCTCGATTGTCGAGATCTTCAGTCTAATTCCGAGAGTTGGTTGCATAATCCGCCTATTCGCGTGCAGAGTAATGGTTTGAGTGCGGGATGGAGTAGCTACCATACCACTACTCTTATCATTCGCTCTCGTACATTGAATTGGTGAATTAATGTGATTTCACTCATTCCACGGAAGTTAGAAGTGGCCTTTATCTTTTGATACCTCTACCTCCGTCCTTTGTTTCTCTGGAGTGTTCTCTCAATGGACGTGAGCCCCGACCATTGTTGGTGGTGTCGCCAATTTCAAGATGAAGAAGGAACCCTCGTTAGTGGTGTCGCGAGGATCTACACGATGCGAGAAGATTCAGATCGCCGCCCTTCTTCCCGGTACCATGAGGCGGATCTCGAGGGCGAGATCCATTGTTAGTGGTGTCGAATTGTGGCATCCCGCAAAACCACTACTAGAAAATCGCGTTGAATTTGTGAATTGCATCGTCATCATCATGCATTGTTTGTCTGAAACTATTTTCGAAACGCCTAGTTTGTTTTCTAAATAGCCCCATCTTTATTTCAAATTAAAACATCGGTCTGTCTGGTCTTTTATTTGTCTAAAACTAGTTGCAAAATTTATTTTAAATAAAAGGAAAACCCTAGTCTAAAATTTCTAGTCCTAAATTCACCCAATCCTAGTCTACCCACCAACCCCAGTTTGCCACCTCCCTTTCCCTCCACCTCATCTCACCCACCGCCACCTCACCAATCCTCTCTCTCACCCCCACTCCCCCTCTCTCTCCCTGGGTCCCACCCCAACCCCACACGTCACGCACCCGACCCCCCCACTCACCTCTCTCCCCACCCCGACCCAGTCCCCTGCCCCCCTCTGGCCCCACCCGACCCCACCTGCCCGAGTCACCCGCTCCCTGTTCCTCTTCCTCTCTCCTCCCCCCGATGCTCCTCTCTCTTCCTCGACTTCCTCCCCCCGACGACCGCCCCGCGCCGCCAGGTCTCCTCCTCGCCCTCAACCCCTCCACCGCCGCCGACCATGTCCTCTGCCCCGCCGTCGTTGGCCACGAGCGCGCCGCCCCGAGCACCCCCGTCGCCACCGTGGTTCCTCCCGAGCGCCACCGGACCCCGCCGCAGCCGCCTCGCCAGCAAGCTCGCCGGACCGCCGCCCGGCCACGGCCTCGTCTGCGCCGCCACTACCACCCTGCCTCCTCCCTCGGCCTCCGCGTACCGCCCATCCCCGCGTGCTCGTGACCGCCGTTTTCCGCCGCCCGGCGCCCTCTGTCCGCTGCTCGCCAAGACCGACGCCCTGCAACCTCTTGTCGCGTCGCCCTCTGCGCGCCGCGGAGCTCCGCCGTCCTCCGTCTGCCTCTAGCGTGAGTGAGCCAAGGGGGGCAGCACGTCCATGTCCATGTGTGCATGTGTTAAGCGCTTGTGTGTTGTACCAAGTCAACGTCCGAACACCATAGTGACAACCCAAGTCCGTCTTCAACCACCGGCGTCGAATTTCGAGAACTTCGCCCTGGAACTCCAAGATCTCCGTCTAGCCGTGTGTGCCGCAAGACGCCAAGCCCTTCTCATCGACAAGACCGACACGAGTCGAGACCCAGGGAACTATGCAAGACCACGGCGCCGAACCCGAAAACCCCGCCTCGACACGCCAAGTTCGCCGAGACCCTGTACCCGTGGGCCTTCTACACGGAGCACCGAGGATGCCTTCATGGGACGCCAAGACACCCGTCGAACCCCGAAGACCATCGGCC
Source organism: Avena sativa (assembly GCA_916181665.1). NCBI lineage: Eukaryota > Viridiplantae > Streptophyta > Magnoliopsida > Poales > Poaceae > Avena > Avena sativa. The sequence goes on along the minus strand of OV702279.1, from coordinate 264,177,178 downwards.
AAGTTCACCACCGACAAAAAAACGGACGACAAGTTCTACTTCACGGGCACCGAGCGTCAAGATCGCCTTCACGGGAAAAACCGCGAGACCTCCTTCCCGGGATTTGAAGACCGAACCCTCGGCACGCCAAGATCTTCTCCTCGAACGCCATGATCTCCTTCGCATATCCGAAGACCCTAAACCCCGGAGTTCGAACCTCGTTCCCCTGAACCCTGAGATCGAACCCCGAACCCTCGGAACCAAGATCCGCCGAACCCTAATGTGTGAACCTTTTCTCGAGCCTATTTTTATAAATGAAATACAAACTTGTTGCATATTAAATTGTCATTTTCGCATGCATATTGTCATGTGGTTTGGGGGCACTATGCCGATTCACCTTATAATTAAATATGGGGCCCATATGCGGGCAAATCTAGTCTTATATTGGCCTCATTTAAATTGGTGTAGCGAACCGGTAACATATCTTGTCCTGTTATTACAACATTTAAATTGCGGGGTATCTAAATAACTTGAACCGTTTAATTAATTGTCGGGACCCCGGTTCCACTTAATATCGGCCTAATTGCACCGCATCCTTGCCATGTCATACATCATACATGCATCATGCCCGATCTTTGGTCGTAGTATTAAATATTGCATCCGGTGTTTATTCTAGTGTTTTGCTTCTTCGCGGATAAGGCCGTTGTAACACCCTCAGAATCAGACCTATGCAAGTTTTAGCGAAACCCGCCAAACCCGCATTGAAACGATTCAAAGGTGCCCACCAGGCACTTTCGTGCGGGTGGAAAACGAAGTAATAACATTACACAACAGTCCTCGATGGGACCCACAGAACAAATATATATAACATCGACTCCATGAGTCAAGAATACAGATATAATATACAAAGATCCAAATCACCTTGAAAATGATAGGGCGTCCGACTACGGACAAGATGCAAATGGGGCTAAGAGCCCTGAAGAATAACCAATGGCGTCCATAACCCTGCCCAGGCCAAGCCGGAAGGGTAACCCTGCTAACGACGTCGATCTCAAAACCTGCTTAAACAAAAGGGGTGCCGACAAAGGGCAAAGGAAAAAGTGGAGCGTCAGTACTGAGGCCAGTACACGGCGAGACTAGAATTCGGCGGTCCTCGCCTACATAGGTATGGTGGACTGAGCGGCAGCGGCAGCATGCATTAAACAACCTATAGAGACTCGACACCACTGGCGGCAATCAGAGAGGGGTAAGAAAGACCTATTCGGAACCAACCTGATACTACCATCAAACAAACCCATCCTGGCGTTTCCCCCTCGAGACCAAACGAGGAAGTCAACCGAGGAACTCACACAGTTGGCATTTTTATTTACTCGGTTATCGTGGCAGCAATTACTAGTCAAGTATAGATAATCTTCCTGATAAATTAAGCAGTGGGCACTTTTAATTAATCGTTCTGTTATAGTGGCAGCACTTACTAGTCAGATACAATTAACATGAGATAACCCAAAACCCAGCAGTTGTTGGTACTTTTATTTAGCCATTCCGTTATAGTTGCAATACTTACTAGTCAGATACAATTGTCACAAGCGACAAACCAAACAAGCAATGGTTGGCAGTTTTATTTAGCCATTCCGTTATAGTTGAGGCTGATTACTAGTCATATCAGATACAAGTCAATTTATAACAGTAAACTTTAGTTATAGTTGTCTATGATCGAGATACTGTGCTCCAAGTCGTCCATAACCGCGGACACGGCTTTCAGAAAGTTTTAACCCGGCCGGGGTGCACAAATAGCAACACACACACGATCAACCTCGGAAAAACCAAATCAAAACCCAACGAGGTCTTCACGACAGAGCAATCACAAGATTCAGAAATATTTCAGGGGGCCACCCCTTGGAGTACACCCGCAACGAAGTAAGCAAGCTCCGAGACGGACTCAAGGTTTGGGTGGACGGCTGTGAGCGACTGGGAACCACAAACGGGGCTTATCGACACCGCGAAAACGTGTCCCGATCCTAAACAGTACATGTGCTATCTGTCGCACAATTTAAATAAAGCAGTAGCATGGCATAAGTACAGGATCGTAAATAAAACCTCAAACTAGTTTGTGGCCCCAAGAAATAAGACGGAATCAAGCTCTGGCTAAGGGGGGCCCATAATTCCCCATATGTGGATAGCGCGATAAATCAAGGAACAGGTATCAAGTACTCGGGGTCCTACGGGACACAAGTGGGCGTTCGGAAACCAAATATTTTCTATCACCCACCGATGCCTCTGCTTACTTCAATTTTAGTTGTTAAACAGGAATTAAAGTGAACGATAAGTAAAGCCATGATCATCTCCAACATCAAACATGTGGCCAAACTCCAACAACTGTGGCACTTGACAACACGCAACAACACTTGAGCAAGCGACTACGACGCGCAAGACCAACTATCTACCAAACAACAGGTATTAGGAGGTGTCCAAGGCAATATAAGGCTGCAAGGAATTTCACGGGTACGAAAAACTAGAGCAACGCAACACAGATAGCAATAGATCAACAGGAGGGAATAAATACTATAAAAGTAAGATAGGTAGAAAGGGGAGAGATGCTCGCCTGAAAACATTGCCGAAGATTCAACCGAAGATCGGGTCGACACTCGCATCAACTCAACGGCCTTATCCGCGAAGAAGCAAAACACTAGAATAAACACCGGATGCAATATTTAATACAACGGCAGAAGATCGGCATGATGCATGTATGATGTATGGCATGGCAAAGGTGCGATGCAATTAGGCCATATTAAGCGGAACCGGGGTCCCGACAATTAATTAAATGGTTCAAGTTATTTAGAACCCCGCAATTTAAAGGTTGCATTAACATGGCAAAAATAGCACCGGTTCGCTACACAGATTTAAATGAGGCCAATATAAGGCTAGATTTGCCCGCATATGGGCCCCATATTTAATTATTAGGTGAATCGGCATAAGGCCCCCAAACCAATGATATGCATGCGAGGATGACAATTTAATATGCAACAAGTTGTTATTCCATTTATAAAATAGGGCTCGAGAAAAGGGTCACACATTAGGGTTCGACGATCTTGGGGTTCCGGGGTTCGGGGTCGGTCTCAGGGTCCAGGGTTCGACGGGTTCGGCCTCGACGGGAGCGTTCTCGGATATCGGGGGTAGTTCTTGTCGCCTTCGGGAAGCAGGACTTGGGTCAGTGTCGGGGCGCATCGGATGCTTCCGGGTCGGTGCCGGTCTTGTCGGTTCAGCGGTTTCGATTGTCGGTGTCGGACTCGGGTCTCGGTACTGGAAGATCTTGGTGTTCTATGCGGTCGATCCTGCCGTTCCGGGATGGAGAACTTGTCGTCCGGGGGAGTACTTGGCGTTCCGGACTCTCGACGAACCTTGGCGTCCGAGAAGAAGATCATGTCGGTCCGCAGCGTAGATCTTGGGGAGGTTCGGATTCCACGGGTTCGGCTCGACAACTGGACTCCGGGAACGGTTTTTGGCAAACTTGGCGTGTCGGGGGTTCGGCGGGGTTCAGTGTTCCGTGTCGAAGGCCTTGGCGTTCCGTGACGGTCTCGAGGTTCCGCAGTCTCCTGTGGACGGTCTTTAGCGGAACTGGGTGTGGATTATCCAGGAAGATCTTGGCGGCTTCAGATGGCCGGATCGAGCAAGCCTCCACTTGGCACCCTATCAGCACATCTCTGGTGGCGACTATGCCCTTCTCGGGGTCATCGGAGGGCGGCGACTGGGCGATGAGGACGCGGCCAGGGCCACGCGGGGGCGACGAAGGGCGTTCCATGGCGCGCGTCTGCGAGGCGGCACCAGAGGGAAGGGAGGACGCGGCCGGCGAGCGAGGCACTGAGAGGGGGCCGGCGGCGAACGGGTGGTGCTTGGCGGCGATGCTTGGCAGGGGCGGTGGCCAGACGCGACGGCGGCAGGCCGGCGAGCTGCTGCTGCCAGGGGAGATGGCCGGCGCGAGCGGGGAGGAAGGCGAGCGGCGGTTGCGGCCGCGCATGCAGCAGGCGGAGGCGCTGGCAGCGATGGCGCAAGCGGGCGCGCGCGCGGAAGGGGTCACCGGCGGGAGGAGGCGGGTGCAGCGCGGAGCTCGAGGTGGGGGGCGACGCCGAGACGGGCGGCTGCGCCGCTGGCGGCCGGACGCGGAGGAGAGGGCGGGCGGAGGCCGCCGGCGACGCGGAGGGGGAGCGGTGCCAAGGAGGAAGCGAGGTCGGGCTCGCGGGAGGTTGGGGAGGAACGCGGTGGGGCGGCGACGAACGGCGGTCGCGGCCGCGGGCGGAGGAGGGGGCCGGCGAGGAGATGGAGGCGAGCTCTGGGGGCGGTGCGCAAGCAGCGGCCGGCGACGGAGGCGCTGGCCCGGCCGGAGGCGCGGAGGGTCGGGGCTAGCGGAGAGGCGGCGGTGGTCGACGGGGAGGGGAGCGGCCGCAGCGGAGGGTGGAGGCGTGCTCGGCCGCGGCCGGGGCGAGGTCGGCGGCGTGGCCAGGGGAGGTGGGAGGAGGCTGTGTGCGCGCGGGGAGAGGAGGGAGAAGGAAGAGGGAGCGGGGCGTGTGTCTGCGGGGGCGCGTGGTGGGGCCAGTGTGGGCCAACAGGGAGGGTGGGGATCCGGTGTGGGGAGAGTGGCTGCGTGCGTGTGTGCGTCGTGTGTGGTGTTGTGTGTGGTGTTGTGTGGTGGAGGCAGGGTGAGTGTGAGGGAGTGGGGTGAGGGGGTTGGACAAGTGGCAGCCCGGGATAGTCTAGGGGGAAAGGGTGAGGTGAGGTGGCGTATGGCGATTGGCCAGGGTGAGGTGGAGGCTGGGTGTGGGTAGGTAGGTTGGGTGGAGAATAGGATTTAGAGGTGGACCGTTTGTATTTTTCTGGGGTGGTCGTTCGGGTCATTCGGCCCGTTCGACTGCCCCACTAAAATAATATAATTAAATTATTTATTTCAACCAGCGCTTTTGCAATCCGACAGCGGACAAAACAAAATAATCCGGGGACCCGGTTTTGATGTTTGAATAAAGATGGGGCGTTTTAGAAAAACAAAACGGGCTTTGCGAAAATAGTTTTATGCAAACAATGCATGATGATGACGATGCAATGCACAAATTCAACGCGATTTTCTAGTAGTGGTTTTGCGGGATGCCACAATTCGACACCACTAACAATGGATCTCGCCCTCGAGATCCGCCTCATGGTACCGGAAAGAAGGCCGGCGGTCTGATCCTTCGCGCTTCGTGTAGATCCTCGCGACACCACTAACAAGAGGTCGTTGTCCGTGATCGTCGAGAGAACACTCCGGGAACAAAAGGTCGAAGGTAGAGGTTTCAACAAATAAAGCCACCTCTAACTCCGGTGGAGGGAGTAAAATTGCTGGACCCACTGATTCGACGTACAAGAGCGAATGATAAGGGTAGTGGTATGGTAGCTACTCCATCCCGCACTCAAACCATTACTCTGCACACGAATAGGCGGATTATGCAACCAACTCTTGGAATCAGACTGAAGATCTCGACAAGCGAGGTTCGGAAACAAGGGAGTGATGCAGACTCTGCTTCGGATCTGACGTAGTTGATGTCGTCGCGTCGGAAAACACCGGAAGGCACAAACAAGGAATAAAGAATGGTACCACCGACGAAGGATTTCTCGGGCAGAATGAACACCGGACGTAGCATCACCGTTACCATGGGAGGAAGCGAAACCCTGAAGGTACGACGGAAACCCAACCACGAGAATTCCTGGACTCAAAGAAAGAGACGAGAGCGGATTCAAAACACGTAGAGGTAAGAGGAGAACAGCAGAGGGGTAAGGAGTAAAATCAGATCTAACCAGAACTATCCAACCGATTTTCAAAAATAGTTTTGACACTCTACTTTGGCCGTTAGCTAGGTTATCCTACAGGCTGGACTTGTGGGGTATCGTAACTGCTGAGCTCTGATACCACTCTGTAACACCCTCAGAATCGGACCTATGCAAGTTTTAGCGAAACCCGCCAAACCCGCATAGAAACGATTCAAAGGTGCCCACCAGGCACTTTCGTGCGGGTGGAAAACGAAGTAATAACATTACACAACAGTCCTCGATGGGACCCACAGAACAGATATATATAACAGCGACTCCATGAGTCAAGAATACAGATATAATATACAAAGATCCAAATCACCTTGAAAATGATAGGGCGTCCGACTACGGACAAGATGCAAATGGGGCTAAGAGCCCTGAAGAATAACCAATGGCGTCCATAACCCTGCCCAGGCCAAGCCGGAAGGGTAACCCTGCTAACGACGTCGATCTCAAAACCTGCTTAAACAAGAGGGGTGCCGACAAAGGGCAAAGGAAAAAGAGGAGCGTCAGTACTGAGGCCAGTACACGGCGAGACTAGAATTCGGCGGTCCTCGCCTACATAGGTATGGTGGACTGAGCGGCAGCGGCAGCATGCATTAAACAACCTATAGAGACTCGACACCACTGGCGGCAATCAGAGAGGGGTAAGAAAGACCTATTCGGAACCAACCTGATACTACCATCAAACAAACCCATCCTGGCGTTTCCCCCTCGAGACCAAACGAGGAAGTCAACCGAGGAACTCACACAGTTGGCATTTTTATTTACTCGGTTATCGTGGCAGCAATTACTAGTCAAGTATAGATAATCTTCCTGATAAATTAAGCAGTGGGCACTTTTAATTAATCGTTCTGTTATAGTGGCAGCACTTACTAGTCAGATACAATTAACATGAGATAACCCAAAACCCAGCAGTTGTTGGTACTTTTATTTAGCCATTCCGTTATAGTTGCAATACTTACTAGTCAGATACAATTGTCGCAAGCGACAAACCAAACAAGCAATGGTTGGCAGTTTTATTTAGCCATTCCGTTATAGTTGAGGCTGATTACTAGTCATATCAGATACAAGTCCATTTATAACAGTAAACTTTAGTTATAGTTGTCTATGATCGAGATATTGTGCTCCAAGTCGTCCATAACCGCGGACACGGCTTTCAGAAAGTTTTAACCCGGCCGGGGTGCACAAATAGCAACACACACACGATCAACCTCGGAAAAACCAAATCAAAACCCAACGAGGTCTTCACGACAGAGCAATCAGAAGATTCAGAAATATTTCAGGGGGCCACCCCTTGGAGTACACCCGCAACAAAGTAAGCAAGCTCCGAGACGGACTCAAGGTTTGGGTGGACGGCTGTGAGCGACTGGGAACCCTAAACGGGGCTTGTCGACACCGCGAAAACGTGTCCCGATCCTAAACAGTACAGGTGCTATCTGTCGCACAATTTAAATAAAGCAGTAGCATGGCATAAGTACAGGATCGTAAATAAAACCTCAAACTAGTTTGTGGCCCCAAGAAATAAGACGGAATCAAGCTCTGGCTAAGGGGGGCCCATAATTCCCCATATGTGGATAGCGCGATAAATCAAGGAACAGGTATCAAGTACTCGGGGTCCTACGGGACACAAGTGGGCGTTCGGAAACCAAATATTTTCTATCACCCACCGATGCCTCTGCTTACTTCAATTTTAGTTGTTAAACAGGAATTAAAGTGAACGATAAGTAAAGCCATGATCATCTCCAACATCAAACATGTGGCCAAACTCCAACAACTGTGGCACTTGACAACACGCAACAACACTTGAGCAAGCGACTACGACGCGCAAGACCAACTATCTACCAAACAACAGGTATTAGGAGGTGTCCAAGGCAATATAAGGCTGCAAGGAATTTCACGGGTACGAAAAACTAGAGCAACGCAACACAGATAGCAATAGATCAACAAGAGGGAATAAATACTATAAAAGTAAGATAGGTAGAAAGGGGAGAGATGCTCGCCTGAAAACATTGCCGAAGATTCAACCGAAGATCGGGTCGACACTCGCATCAACTCAACGGCCTTATCCGCGAAGAAGCAAAACACTAGAATAAACACCGGATGCAATATTTAATACAACGGCAGAAGATCGGCATGATGCATGTATGATGTATGGCATGGCAAAGGTGCGATGCAATTAGGCCATATTAAGCGGAACCGGGGTCCCGACAATTAATTAAATGGTTCAAGTTATTTAGAACCCCGTAATTTAAAGGTTGCATTAACATGGCAAAAATAGCACCGGTTCGCTACACAGATTTAAATGAGGCCAATATAAGGCTAGATTTGCCCGCATATGGGCCCCATATTTAATTATTAGGTGAATCGGCATAAGGCCCCCAAACCAATGATATGCATGCGAGGATGACAATTTAATATGCAACAAGTTGTTATTCCATTTATAAAATAGGGCTCGAGAAAAGGGTCACACATTAGGGTTCGACGATCTTGGGGTTCCGGGGTTCGGGGTCGGTCTCAGGGTCCAGGGTTCGACGGGTTCGGCCTCGACGGGAGCGTTCTCGGATATCGGGGGTAGTTCTTGTCGCCTCCGGGAAGCAGGACTTGGGTCGGTCTCGGGGCGCATCGGATGCTTCCGGGTCGGTGCCGGTCTTGTCGGTTCAGCGGTTTCGATTGTCGGTGTCGGACTCGGGTCTCGGTACTGGAAGATCTTGGTGTTCTATGCGGTCGATCCTGCCGTTCCGGGATGGAGAACTTGTCGTCCGGGGGAGTACTTGGCGTTCCGGACTCTCGACGAACCTTGGCGTCCGAGAAGAAGATCATGTCGGTCCGCAGCGTAGATCTTGGGGAGGTTCGGGTTCCACGGGTTCGGCTCGACAACTGGACTCCGGGAACGGTTTTTGGCGAACTTGGCGTGTCGGGGGTTCGGCGGGGTTCAGTGTTCCGTGTCGAAGGCCTTGGCGTTCCGTGACGGTCGCGAGGTTCCGCAGTCTCCTGTGGACGGTCTTTAGCGGAACTGGGTGTGGATTATCCAGGAAGATCTTGGCGGCTTCAGATGGCCGGATCGAGCAAGCCTCCACTTGGCACCCTATCAGCACATCTCTGGTGGCGACTATGCCTTGCACGGGGTCATCGGAGGGCGGCGACTGGGCGATGAGGACGCGGCCAGGGCCACGCGGGGGCGACGAAGGGCGTTCCATGGCGCGCGTCTGCGAGGCGGCACCGGAGGGAAGGGAGGACGCGGCCGGCGAGCGAGGCACTGAGAGGGGGCCGGCGGCGAACGGGTGGTGCTTGGCGGCGATGCTTGGCAGGGGCGGTGGCCAGACGCGACGGCGGCGGGATGGCGAGCTGCTGCTGCCAGGGGAGATGGCCGGCGCGAGCGGGGAGGAAGGCGAGCGGCGGTTGCGGGCGCGCACGCGGCAGGCGGAGGCGCTGGCGGCGATGGCGCAAGCGGGCGCGCGCGGAAGGGGTCACCGGCAGGAGGAGGCGGGTGCAGCGCGGAGCTCGAGGTGGGGGGCGACGCCGAGACGGGCGGCTGCGCCGCTGGCGGCCGGACGCGGAGGAGAGGGCGGGCGGAGGCCGCCGGCGACGCGGAGGGGGAGCGGTGCCGGGGAGGAAGCGAGGTCGGGCTCGCGGGAGGTTGGGGAGGAACGCGGTGGGGCGGCGACGAACGGCGGTCGCGGCCGCCGGCGGAGGAGGGGGCCGGCGAGGAGATGGAGGCGAGCTCTGGGGGCGACACGCAAGCAGCGGCCGGTGGCGGAGGCGCTGGACCGGCCGGAGGCGCGGAGGGTCGGGGCTAGCGGAGAGGCGGCGGTGGTCGACGGGGAGGGGAGCGGCCGCAGCGGAGGGTGGAGGCGTGCTCGGCCGCGGCCGGGGAGAGGTCGGCGGCGTGGCCAGGGGAGGTGGGAGGAGGCTGTGTGCGCGCGGGGAGAGGAGGGGGAAGGAAGAGGGAGCGGGGCGTGTGTCTGCGGGGGCGCGTGGTGGGGCCAGTGTGGGCCAGCAGGGAGGGTGGGGATCCGGTGTGGGGAGAGTGGCTGCGTGCATGTGTGCGTCGTGTGTGGTGTTGTGTGGTGGAGGCAGGGTGAGTGTGAGGGAGTGGGGTGAGGGGGTTGGACAAGTGGCAGCCCGGGATAGGCTAGGGGGAAAGGGTGAGGTGAGGTGGCGTATGGCGATTGGCCAGGGTGAGGTGGAGGCTGGGTGTGGGTAGGTAGGTTGGGTGGAGAATAGGATTTAGAGGTGGACCGTTTGTATTTTTCTGGGGTGGTCGTTCGGGTCATTCGGCCCGTTCGACTGCCCCACTAAAATAATATAATTAAATTATTTATTTCAACCAGCGCTTTTGCAATCCGACAGCGGACAAAATAATCCGGGGACCCGGTTTTGATGTTTGAATAAATTGGGGCGTTTTAGAAAAACAAAACGGGCTTTGCGAAAATAGTTTTATGCAAACAATGCATGATGATGACGATGCAATGCACAAATTCAACGCGATTTTCTAGTAGTGGTTTTGCGGGATGCCACAGCCGTTGAGTTGATGCGAGTGCCGACCCGATCTTCGGTTGAACCTTCGACAATGTTTTCAGGCGAGCATCTCCCCCTTTCTACCTATCTTACTTTTATAGTATTTATTCCCTCCTGTTGATCTATTGCTATCTGTGTTGCGATGCTCTAGTTTTCGTACCCGTGATATCCCTTGCAGCCTTATATTGCCTTGGCCACATCCTATTACCTGTTGTTTGGTAGCTAGTGGGACTTGCGCGTCGTAGTGGCTTGCTCAAGTGCTGTTGCGTGTCGTCAAGTACCACAGTTGTTGGAGTATTGCCGCATGTTTGATGTTGGAGATGATCATGGCTTTAATTATTGTTCACTTTAATTACTGTTTAACAACTAAAATTGAAGTAAGTAAGTAGAGGCACAGGTGGGCAATAGATGTTATTTGGTTGTTAACGTCCACTTGTGTCCCGTAGGACCCCGAGTACTTGATACCTGTTCCTTGAATATTCGCGCTATCCACATCCGGGAGTATTATGGGACCCCCCTGAGCCAGAGCTTGATTCATTCTTATTTCTTTGGGCCACAAACTAGTTTGAGGTTTTATTTACTATCCTGTACTTATGCCATGCTTTACTGCTTTATTTACGATTGTGCGAGGAGCACACTGTACTGTTTAGGATCGGGACACGTTTTCGCGGTGTCGACAAGCCCAGTTTTGGATTCCCAGTCGTTCACAGCCGTCCACCCAAACCTTGAGTCCGTCTCGGAGTTAGCTAGCTTCGTTGCGGGTGTACTCAACGGGTGGCCCCCGGAAATATTTCTGAATCTTGTGATTGCTTTGTCGTGAAGGCCTCGTTGGGTTTTGATTTGGTTTTTCCGAGGTTGATCGAGTGTGTGTTGCTATTTGTGCACCCCTGCAGGGTAAAACTTTCTGAAAGCCGTGTCCGCGGTTATGGACGACTTGGAGCACAGTATCTTGATCATAGACAACTATAACTAAAGTAGTGCTATAAATTTGACTTTATAATGACTAGTAATCAGCTTCACTATAATGGAATGGCTAAATAAAACTGCCAACAATTGCTTGCTTGGGTTGTCGCTTGCGACCATTGTACTTGACTAGTAAGTATTGCAACTATAACGGAATGGCTAAATAAAAGTACCAACAACTGCTGGGTTTTGGGTTATCTCATGCTAATTGTACTTGACTAGTAAGTGTCGCAACTACAACAGAATGGTTAACTAAAACGGCCCACTATTTATTTTATCAGGAAGATTATCTACACCTGACTAGTAATTGCTGCAACGATAACTGAATAAATAAAACTGCCAACGGTGTGAGTTCCTCGGTTGACTTCCTCGTTTGGTCTCGAGGGGGAAATACCAGGATGGGTTTGTTTGGTGTTAGTATCAGGTTGGTTCCGAATAGGTCTTTCTCATCCCTATCTGATAGCCGCCAGTTGTATCGAGTCTCTATAGGTTGTTTAGTGTATGTTGCGCTGCCGCTCAGTCCACCATACCTATGTAGGCGAGGACCGCCGAATTCTAGCCTCGCCGTGTACTAGCCTCAGTACTGACGCTCCTCTTTTTCCTTTGCCCTTTGTCGGCACCCCTTTTGTTTTTAGCAGGTTTCGACGTCGTTAGCAGGGTTACCCTTCCGGCTTGGCCTGGGCAGGGTTATGGACGCCATTGGTTATTCTTCAGGGCTCTTAGCCCCATTTGCATCTTGTCCGTAGCTGGACGCTCTATCGTTTACAAGGTGGTTTGGATCTTTGTTCTGTATATCTGTATTCTTGACTCATTGAGTCGCTGCTGTATATATATATCTGTTCTGTGGGTCCCATCGAGGACTGTTGTGTAATGTTATTACTTCGTTTTCCACCCGCACGAAAGGGCCTGGTGGGCACCTTTGAATCGTTTCTATGCGGGTTTGGCGGGAAGCGCTGAAACTTGCATAGGGTAGATTCTGAGGGTGTTACACCCATAGCCTACATCGGGGTATTACTCACTCATGGATGAGGGAAACATGGATGGTTGATGGAGAGGCGTTGGTGATGACGATGGCGATGATCCTCCCCAAATTCCCCGTCCCGGCAGTGCAGTGGAACTCCTTCTGGAAAAATGACGACCCCCCCTCGGTTTTTAGGTCAAGAGGCTTCTTATAGGCGAAGAGGGAGGCTGAGGGGGTGCCTGAGGTGGCCGCACCCCCTAGGCATGGCCAGGCCTAGCCCGCGCCTGGCAGGGGTGTGGGCCCCTCAGGCCTCCACTCCGTTCTCGTACTCTGGATCCGTGGACCTTCTGGTGAAATAGGATTTTTCGCATATTTTCCGGGATTTTTCCTGATAGTTGATTTTCTGCACAAAAACTAGACACCAAGGTAATTCTGCTGAAAACATCGTTAGTCCGTGTTAGTTGTATCCAAATCACATAAGATTAGAGGAGAAACAATAGCAAAAGTGTTCGGGAAAGTAGATACGTTTTGGACGTATCTGTTGGAGATATGCCCAAGAGGCAATAATAAAGAGGTTATTATCATATCTTCATGCTTACGATAAATGTTTACATACCATGCTATAATTGTATTAATCGAAAACATTAATACTTGTGCGATTTGTAAACATGTAAGAGTCCCTAGTAAAGCCTCTTGATAAACTAGCTTGTTGGTTAATATATGAGCATGGTTTCCTGATCATGAACATTGAGATGTTATTAACAACAAGGTCATATCATTAGAAGAATGATGTGATGGACATACTCCTATAGTTAAGTGTAGCATAAAGATCAAGTCATTTAATTTAGTTTAGTTGATGTAAGCTTTCAGATACATAGTAACCTAAATCCTTCGACCATGATATCATGCTAATCACCATCACCGGATGGATGTTTTGATGACATCAAACACCACACCGTAACTGGGTGGCTATAAAGGTGGCATTGAGTGTTCAGGAAGTATGTGTTGAGGCACATGGATCAAGAGTGGGATTTGTCCATCCATATGACGGATAGATATACTCTGGGCCCTCTCGGTGGAATGTCATCCAATTGGCTTGCAAGCATGTGACTGGCTCACAAGGGATCACATATCACAGGAACGAGAAAAGATTACTTATCCGTAACGAGGTTGAACTAGGTATGCAGAGATACCGACGATCAGACCTCGGATAAGTAAACTATCACGAGACAAAGGGAAATTGGTATCGTATGTAAGTGGTTCATTCAATCACAAAGTAATCATAGAAATATGTGGTATCCATATGAATTTCCAGATTCCTCTATTGGTAATTAATCGGAGAAGAGTCTCGCTCATGTCTGCATAATTCACGAACCGTAGGGAGACACACTTAAGGATTCAATGTTGTTTAGTAGATATGGAATGTAAGTAGGGAGAATGAATGTTGTTCGGAGTCTCGGATGGGATCCAGGATATCACGAAGAGATCCAGAATGGTTCGGAGAATAAGATTCATATAAGGAAAGTCCAATTCCGGAGTTTGGGAATGATTCCAGTGTTTTCACCAGAATAAGTCAAAAGGCAAGTTTAAAAAGTCAAACTGGGACAATGTATCCTGGTGGAGGAAGGAAATAATCCTTCTTTCCCTCCACCACAAGCCACCAAGGAGAGGGAGTTGGGGAAGGATTCAAACTCCCCTCTCCCAAGCTGCCCTCCCTCTCATAAATAGAGGGGAGGGGGTGCCCCAAGAGACACACAACCAGCCCCTCCCCACCTAGCCGCGTCGCCGCCGGATCGTGGTCGCCGCCCTAGCGGCCGCCGACCATGCCTCCTCCTCTCCGGCCCTCTAAACCCTAGATCATCAAAAACCCTAGATCCACCATATATAACCCGCTCCGGCTTAGGCAAAGCCCTGCAAAATCTTCCCTCTACTTTTGACACCACGCTGTCGTGCTGTCGGAATCGCAAGGGGAGAACTACAACCTCTGCTGCCTACTAGAACAAGGGAGAGGAAGGTCTTCATCGAGTACCGAACGTGTGACCGACTGCAGAGCACTGCCGGAACGCAGCACCGGAAGGATCGTCTATGCGATCTTGAGATCAGCAAGTGTACGACTACATCACCCACGAGAATCTACTCTCATTAACTCCTTTGGAATCTTCGAGGGTGAGTACTCTAATTGACTCGTTGCTACAATCTAGTAGATAGATCTTGGCTTGTTTGTGTTCATGCGGTAGATTTTTTTTGTTTTCCATGCTACGAACCCCTAAAGTGGTATCAGAGCTGTGTCTATATGTAGATCTGTTGCACGAGTAGAACACAATGGTTATTATGGGCGTTGATGCTTTTGTTGTTGATTGCTTCTTGTGTACTTTTCATCTTGCGGGATGGTGGGATGAAGCAGCCCGAGCTAACCTTACATTACATTGTTCATGATACTTTCTCCACGCTTGATGATACGCCCAATTTGCATCACCTTTCTATATCATAATTTACCTCTATTCATTGATATTTGTCTTATTATGAGGTATTACTTATGGATTTTCATCAGTTTATGCATGTTGGATGATTCTTGGAGGATGAACTGTCGGAGTCTGGATTCTGATGGAAAAGAAGGCGTTTCAGTGCAATTTCGTGAAGATCAAAAAAATACTAGAAAAATATGGAAACATATTATTTTACCAGAAGATGAAGGAAGCCAGAAGGAGGAGCGAAGAGGGTCCACAGGGGCCCACACCCCCTAGGCGCGGGCCCACCCTGGCTGCGCCTAGGGCAGGTGTGGCCCACCTGCTCGGCCTCCAACTCCGCCCCTTTGCCTACATATTCCCTACGGAACCCTAAGCCTGTAGAGCGACCATAGATAGATTTACGCCGCCTCTGGGGGCGAAGAACACTGAGAGAGAAAGATCTCTCCGGCAGACAGATTTATTTGGGGGAAATTCCTTCCCGGAGAGGGGAGACCATCGCCATCAACACCATCATCAAGCTAGGCTTCATCGGGATCATCATCATCATCCACGCCATCATCTCCACCAGCACCATCATCACCACTCTGTCCCGCTATAACAATTGTGTTGGATATTGCTTAGTTCACTTGGGGAAATTTCCTGGTGTTGATTACTATTGTAGTTGATGCTTGTGAGTGGAACAATTGGATTATTGTTTATGTTCAGATTGTTATCCATTACCATATAATCTTTGATCTTGATCCATATGATGTCTTGTGAGTAGTTCGTTGTGTTCTTGAGGACATGGGAGAAGTCATGTTGTTAGTAGTGAATTTGTGTTGAGTTATTATTCAATGGTTTAGTATTTAAGTTGTAGTGCTATTCTTCTAGTGGTGTCATGTGAATGTTGACTACATGATACTTCACCATTTATGGGCCTAGGGGAATGCATTGTGTATTTGGCTACTAATTGTGGGGTTGTCGGGGTGATAGAAACCTGAACCCCCGTTAGGACACCTTTGCACAAGGGAGTGTAGGATCTTAGAGTTTAAGGTTGTGGTTAGATTTATATCTTAATTACTTTCCTATAGTTACGGATGTTTGCAGGGGTTTAATCACAAGTATGTATTAGTCCAATTAAGGTCGGTACATTAGCACAGGTTCACCCACACAACACTTACAACACCAGAGAAGAGTACTCAGCTATTTGAAGCGAAAGCACTTGACAGAATTCCCATGTGTCCTCGAGAACGTTTGGTCCTTATAAGTATTTCCACCGGATTGTACTTTGCTAAGAAAGGATTGGGACACTTGCTCCGTTTGTTCGTTACCTTTGTTACTTGCTCTTTGTTTTGTTGCCTTATTATAAAACCACTAAAAATCCGTTTGCTAAGTATTCACAGGGATTTCCTACTCCATACCACTATTTAGCATCTTCTGCTCCTCGTTGGGATTGACACTCATATTTATCAAAAGTACTACGATACACCCCCCTATACTTGTGGGTCATCAAGACTATTTTCTAGCGCTGTTGCCGGGGAGTGAAGCGCTATTGAAGAGTGGAACTGGTAAGGGAATTTTTTACTGTGAGTATTGCTCTTGTTACTGCTTTTTACTTTGTTTACAATATGGATAACCCACTTGGTTTTCTGTTTGGGAAAACTATTACCACTGCTAGGGTAGTAGATGAACCACCAACTGTTGAGATAGATCCTTTTAAGATACCTACACGTATTGTTAATCGTGTTATGGATAATTATTATTTTGGGGATGGAATTGTCCATCCCGGTGATCAGTTGCTTTTTATCCACGAATTATGCGGGTTGTTTAAGTGTGCAGGTATCACAACTGAACATGTGAAGAAGAAGTTACTCTCCATATCCTTGAAAGGGAGAGCTGAAGAATGGTATAAGCTGCTGAAGAATGGACAATCCATGGAATGGGAGGAGATGGCATCTCTCTTTTACTCTAAATTTTATACTCCCAATGAGATTCATAAGGATAGAAATCTTATATATAACTTTTGGCCTCTTGATGGAGAGAGTACAACTCAAGCTTGGGGATATTGAAGTTACTAATGGTAAAATGTCCTATTCATGAACTCCCTAACAATATTATTCTCAATAATTTTTATGCTAGGCTTTCTCTTCATGATAAATATTTATTAGATGCTTATTGTGCTGGATCATTCACATGTATGAAGGAAGAAGCTAAATGGGATCTCTTAGACCGTATTCAAGATAACACTGAATCTTGGGAGAATGACAAAGGAAGAAAGTCAGGTATAAACTATGATTATGAATGCATTAAATCTTTTATGGGAACTGATGACTTTCGTGATATTAGCAATGAGTTTGGTCTATATTCCCAAAGTACTGCCAACTGTTTTAAGGCCTTTGCCTCTTACATAGAAATTACCAAGAAGAAGTGGTATAAGTACCATGCTCCTTATAAAGATGTTGTTAGTCATGTTCCTGTTAGAAGTACTCAAGTTTGTACTACTAATCATATTGTGCATGAACCTCATGTTGAGAAAATGCCTTTCCCAACTAAGTTAAAGGAGTATTCTATGATTATTAGTGCAAATAACAAAGGTACAAAGAAAACTGTGGAGCCTTGTAAGCATTTGAGTGATGAACCTGTGGTAGATATTGTGAAAGACATTGTCACTAAAAATATAGAGGATGAGCACATTGTCTTCTGTGAAGACGCTTCCAATATTATATCTCATCCTAGTAAGGCTAGAAAAGCTAGTGTTCCCATGCTTTCTGTTAAAATTGGTGATCATTGCTATTATGGTTAATGTGATATTGGTGCTAGTTTTAGTGTTATTCCTTATGAGCTTTATAGGGAAATTATGCATGAAATTGGTCCTTGTGAGCTTGAGGACATTGATGTGGTTATTCACCTTCCTAATAAGGAAACCATTTGCCCCATTGGTATTATAAGAGATGTGGAGGTTCTCTGTGGTAAGATTAAGTATCCTGCTGATTTTATAGTGCTTAATTCAGCAGCTAGCAAAACTTGTCCTATCATTTTTGGTAGACCTTTCTTGAACACTTGTGGAGCTCTTATTGATTGTAAGAAGGAAAAGGTTTTAACTAAGTTTGATGGAGATTCTTATGAGTTTAAATTTTCCAAGTTTGCTAAAGCTCCTTGTGAAAATAGCTTGCCAAATAAAGATTTCAGGATGGAACAACTTGCTTCTATTGATCCAGTCTATGACCTTTGTAACATCCCAATTTCAGCAACCCTGACTGAATGTCCAAAAGGCAAAAATCAGGGGGAACAAAACTTTTTCTTGCATTGTATGCTTACCTATTTGCTTGTGCTCAAGCAACTATTTGTGTATTAGTTGTATGCTCCTCACATCAACCTTAGTTTACAAAAGAAATGTCTTGGCTCATCTTTCATATTCTTAAATGTTCTGGCATTTCTAGAACTTGAGCCAAGATGACTTTGGCACCACCAAATGCTTTACTAGCTTCTATTTCCAAAACTATGGAGACATATATATATATATACTCTCATTATGTTTTCAAGACAGAACCTTCAACTACTCTTATCCCTAGGTTTTCCCAAAAACTTTATTAAAACATTTTCATCTCCATCTTAGTAGAGATACCAAGATGGTACTTATCTTACTTCAAAACTAAACCCCTTTCAACATACCCATCCTTACCTCAGGCTAGGATTGAAGGTAACCCTAGTAGTAGTTAGATAAATAGTAAGATGAATTGCCTTGATCTGTTGGTTGATGACTTGCCTTGATCTGCTGATTGCCTTGTTTGCTTAGGATCTAGATTGAGCTAATCTAGTAGCTCATCCATTAGGACCCAATCCTTGCTTGTGATCATCAGTCTCAAAGCAAGCATCTAAGTCTGGATCTATCCTAAGTCCCTCTAGGGATCATCTCATCTCTTGCTTATCTCCATCAAAGGCTAATCCCTCTATATGGTTTCCAACTCAGTGGAGACCCAATCTAAGCATGAATCTCACCTACTTAGTCAGTACCTCAACATCATCTCCTTGATCATAAGTTTGGAACCTAGCATCCTCTCAAAATCATCTACACTTGCACTCTAGTCCAAAACCCTAAATCTGCCAAAATGGCTAAGTCTGGATTTCTTATCTAGATTCAATCTTTAGATCTCTACCTATTCCAACCTATGTGTATTCTTGAAAATGTACTTGAACCCTCTTGTAGTACCTCAGTAGTACTACCAACTCCCACTCTTGCCCTTGGCCAAGCCTTCTTAATTCCCACTCATCCATGATGGTTTTGTAGTCAAATTAATAATCTTTTCTGCAAATCTTATCATCTCGCCTACTTTGGCAGAAGCTCACATATATATTCTACCTCCCCTTGACCAAATATTTGCTTGGTTATGATCTAGTAATCATGGCCTATCAATCCACCACTTCACTTGTTTTCATTGGAGCCTTGTGCTTCTTAAACCCACATGGTTTAGGAGGCTACCTGATGTATCTGTTATGGCAGCCTTATTTTCAACAAAGTTTGCCATCTCTTCTAGATCACCTCAAATGCAACCAATCCCAACTCTTGCTTCCATGATCATCTATATGACATGGTCTATCCATCCATAAACACCTTGCACCAAGGTGAACTCTGAGCTCCCTAATCCAACCATGTTTAGAGGACATCGGAATAACAAAAAACCTAGATCCTCCAAGTATCTAGTTTCCACCCTTTTCACCACTCTTCTTCAAAACCAAGGTTGATATTGATGCCTACATCAAGTGTACATCATCTACCTTGGATATAAGAATCCCCAAATATTTCTCCCAATTATTTGGATCATTAAACTATTTAATTTCCTCTATCTACCAATTTCTCCAAAACCTTTGTATATAAAGACAAGTTTGTTCTCCTCCAAATCACCTTACCAACTTAAGGCACATTTGAATCCTATTCATCATACCCCATCCCGCAAACTCAAAAATAAATATTTTAGAGATCCTTTATTATTTATTTTTGCCTTTTTCTTAAATGGCAGAAACAAGAAATAATTCTCCAAAAATACTTTTCCACCTCAATAAATTCCAATAAAATTCTCCAATATGTAATATGATATTTAGGACCATATAACATAAAAAACCAAGCTTGTCCAATGTAAAAATACCATCTAAGCTTCTATAATATATTTCTGCACTTTTTAAAAGGGTGCATTTAAATGGGATTATAATCCTCAAAAAATCCCATTTAAATTATAGAGAGATTATGTGACCCCATCTACCTACCAGTACCATTTCCACACTTTGTTCAATGCAAATTTCAAACTTCCTTCACCACCCAAGATTTGATCAAACTTACACCAACAAGCAAATTTTGATTCAAACAAGAACTAAACCAGCCCCAATCTTCCCCAGCACTTCACCTTAACATCACTCACTCACCCCTGGTCGACCAACACTGTAGCATGGCCCCACACCCCTTGTCCCACATGTTTCTTTATGAGGGAGACAAAGGCAAGGTCTTGTCTAATCAACTTCTTTACTCCTTGCAGCCGTCTACTCCCTCCTTGCTCCATGCACGACCCTAAACTCACCCCACACACTCCCCACCACCCTCAACACCCAATGGGAAGGCCATGGACTAACTCCATGCTCCCCCATGAGCCACACCCCCATAGACCACTCCCACTTGGGTATATAATGCCCAAGGCCACCCAAATCTCCCCTGCTTAGATCATTTGACCCAACAACCCCCAATCCCCTCTCCCATAGCTCCCACTCTCTCCCCCATTATCTGTTTTTTCCAAGGAAGAATAAGAAAGAGCTTCGGCCTCCAAGAAAGAAACGAGCAAGGCTCACTCCCCCGAGCTCCTCTCTCCCTGCATGTCACCCTGCAGTGACCCCCTCTTCCTCCTCTATATAACCATGCTCTCGTTTATGCCCAGGATGTTCTGCAACTTCGTCCAGGGCGAGCTTCGACAAGATAGGTACGGCCACCCTCGCGTGAGCTTCTTCCCGGTGACAGGACCCCTCGCGTCGACCATCCCCTGGACCACCGGCGATCACCGCGTCGCCTAGTCGCCTCCCCGACCTCTCCCGAGCCCCCGGTGACCTCCCCCGTCTCTCTGGCCCGCCCTAGTGTTTTCTCCCCGCCGGCGAGCTCCCGCGAGGACGACGCCCCTTGTCGGTCAGATCTCCCTAGATCCGACGGCGGGGAGAGCTCGATACCCCTTCGCGTGGACCCCCGCGGGCAGGCCGACTACTGGGCCGCGGCCGACTGCGCGTCGTCTGCGTGCGAGCGATACGCCTGGGCCGATTCTCCCTCCATGGCCCATTAGTCAGCATATCCAGCCTGTCACCCTCCGTCTCCTTTTATATTTTTCTTTCTCCAACTCTGGAAAGCAACAGTTCAGTTTAAATCAAAATTAAAATGAAAAACCTTTTCAAATATTCAGATACTATTTTTCCTTGACAAGTGTATGTCTTTAAAAATATGCAGACCAAGATTTGCACCAAAACAACATATAGATTAAAAATGGTAAATAATCTACCCAGATCTATCCAGAACACTAATTAATTTCCCTAGAAAGTTCCACAAGTCCAAATCGAGTAAATCCAATTGGTGATGAAAGGTATCACCCATACCTTCCATACCCCACTGACCCCACCATGTTTTGATTCCTAGTTTGCCCCTGGAAAAAATATCCATATTAATTTTTTTCTGCATTTAGGAAATTCCCTAGGTCAAACCAAGTGAGGTTTTGACCTAAAACCAACTCTCAGTAGACACACATCACCATATCCTACTAAATCCGGAAGCTCATAATTTTATGAGCCTCTGTTGAATATTGGTGAATTAAACTCTTATGTGCATGGTTTATTCACTAATAAAACCAATACAGTATCCCTACAACTCCAAATTGATTGATTCCAATTTCTACCGAAAGGTATCCTCAGTACCTAGCATGTGCCCTTGGAATAAACTAAAAAGCTTATGTAAAATAAATCTGATGAAAAAGACAAATCCCATCCAGTACTGTCTTTGTAAATTTCTCAAGGGCAATCTGGTAATTCTTTTGAGGAGATTCCAGCTCCCCTGTTTTCAGTCCATCAAATACTACTTAATAACCCAAGTAAATAATTTTTGGAACTCCAGATAAGTTCTGGTGAATTATTTCCTTAAACTAGAGTTTTATCCACTATAAAATCCATTATAAATTAAAGGAAAATGATAAAATAGTGAAACCACTTGTGTTGGTTTCATTTCATCAATACCTATCTAATGCTATCATTTTCCTACAATGGTATCATATAGATCAAATCCTTGATCAAAACCCCCTCTCTTAGATAGTTCCAAGACTAGAAATCCAAAGTGGGTCCTTTCTCCCAATGCCTCCAAATCCTCTCCCAAACCCATCAAATCAAATCTCCAAACATCCTACTGATGTTTATCATGTATTTATCCTTAGATTGCTATATGGTTTGATGCTTGTATGATTGTATTGATTGGTGTATTGTTTGTTTGCATGTATATTCAATAATGGCGATAGTTGCGCTTGTGTGACGCCGAGAAGAAGGAAGGATCAGGATTATATTTATATTTATTATCATTATTGGTTTTATGGTTATCTAACACCGTCAAGGGACATCTCGCTGGTCATAGGCAAACCACCATTCCTAAACTCCTGTATTTACCCATTTATGTTTATCAACCGTTTTATATCTCGTTTATAAATTGCATGAAAACAAGCATGGTTTGTTTCAAATAAAAAGATGTGAGTAACTTGGCTCCTCCAAGTTATGAATGAGTGTCCATTGGACACCTACCCTGTTTACACCCATCTTTACCCCTTAGAACGAGGCTCAGATGATTAGCATCTTCCCTCTTGGAAAACCCACAGATTTTAAATGGTAAAACTATTTTGGATTTTACCCTACTACAAAGTTTTCAAAATAAAACCCTTGGAAAGAGGCATCCTTTCCAAGTGGAAGTTTTATTAAATTAAGATATGAGGTTGATGAAGAGAAAGTCAAGTAAGAGAAAGGAAGGGATGTTCTAAGGCAATGTCCGGAACAATTTTATCCGTGCTACCACATTACCCCTGTCGCTGGGGCTTAGCTCGTAGTTTGTGTTCTTTAGCCGGGGCTGCTCTTACTCGCTAAAGGGGAGAAATCCCCTGAAATCTGGGCGGCCATGGGCAGGTACCGGTGCAACAATTGGGCCTCTCGCAGACGGTATGCTTTTAGGTAGTACAGATGGAAGAATTGTCACTATTGCTATCTTCCAGACTTCGGTCTGGAGATAGGGGTCAGTACGGAAGGAAGGACCAGGGTCGGGGACCCCATACTCATACCAGAGAGATAAACCCAAAAGGAGAAGTCGCCGTTTCTAGGGATCGACAAATGAAAAGTTCAAGTTTGATTATCCGAACCCCTGTCTACTTTGTGTAGCAGGTCGTGGTTTTATCCCGGCGGATGTATTGATTCTTGTGGGTAAAGTGCACAACCTCTGCAGAGTGTAATCTATTTGAATATTCGTGTCCACGGACAAGGACGGTTGGAATGGCAAGAGCTAGGAGTACCCTTCGGTTAAGTTGAGATGTAATAAAGGATGTGACTTGGTCACGAAGAAAGATAAGTATAATATGTGTTTTGACCAGAGATGGTCGATAAGGTTTTACAAAGGGTTTTACAACGAAATGTTCTCTAAAACTTTTAACAAGGATGTGGAGATGTACAGATTTTCAAAAAGGAGACATACTTTTCCAAAAACTCTTTTTCAACAAAGATATAGAGATGCCATTGTTAGGTCTTTCTAAAAACAACTATAGTGTAGAGCTATCTCGCCATACCCATATACGCATTCTCTTATTTCCTTTGCCTCGGTGGTTTGCAAGTACATTCAAAGTACTCACCGGCATTGTCCCTGGTCATTTACTTGGCCAGATTGCAGATGTTAAGAAGGAATGAAGGTGCTGACGTCTATGCGAGCTAGGCCGTCTTCCCAGTCAGTTGCCTGTAGGATAAGGCATGGGCTCTGCGCTAAAGACTTCCGCTATTTATGTTGTAATCGCCATAAAGGTATCCTTGTAAGTTGTTGTATTCGTTAATGTAAGGATGATGTAATGATACTTGTTGGTTATGCTCACGGCTCACTGATCATGGGAACGTGAATTATATGCATAACTGGTATTCTCGGACCATAAATCCGGGGTGCCACAACCTTGGAGCACTTTTTGATGACTGTAATTATGCTTATTCTAATAATAAATTTGTTGCCAATGACAGTTATATTGTCGACTTTATTCAAAGTGCTACTGAAAGTTATTTTGAGAGAGGAAAACATGGTTTTATGCATCTCAATAATGTTAAGTTTCCCCGTTTTATGTTGAAAGCTTTAAAGTTGCATCTATTTTGTCTACCTATGCTTGTGGATTTTTGTTTCAACAATTCGTTTTCTCATGATACCCCCATGCATAGGAAGTGGGTTAGACTCAAATGTGTTGGGTATTTGCTTCTTGATGCTCTCTTTCACTTCAAATATATATATCCTATGTGAGCATCTTTGAAAGTTTCAAGCCTAACTTAAAGGCATTAAAGAAAAGTACTTGTTGGGAGATAACCCAAGAGTTTTGTCGAGTCTTGGAAGTTATTACCTCGGTAATAACCGCTCCTTATCATTTTTGTTCTAGTTTTTGTGTCAAGTTTAACTACTTTTGTGAAGTAGAGGAGTTGTGAAAAGTGGCTGTCCTGGGACAAATTTTTTGTGATGTATTGTAAAAATTCGTGAGGGAGATCAGTACTCCGGATGGAGCTGAAATTTTCTGAGCTTGTTCTCCAAGTTGTTACCCAACTTTCATCAGTTATGCACTTTTTGATTTGAGCAACAGAAGGTCTTTGAAAAAATCAATCTTTACCTGCTGGTCTGTTTTGACAGATTTCTGCCGTCATTTGCATTTGCCTCTTACAGAAGCTTTTGTTTTTATGGGTTGTCAGTTGAAGTGTGTACCTAAAGGTTATTGATTTTGCTTACACTAATGTTGTCTTTGAGTTTGTGCAAAGGTTTTGTAAGAAGGAAATTTTCAGGAGAAGGAGAGAGGAATCTGCAAAGTTCGTCATTGAATAGGTAAAAGTGGTGAAAACAGAAGGTTTGTGAAAATCCAGTTTTTTATATTTTTGATGTTTTTAATACATAAGGAATACTATGAGACGGAACTAAAGAGGAAACAGAGTCCGGGGTGGACAGATCCACCCTAGGCGCGAGCCCCAGCTAGCCGCGCCTAGAGGGGGTGTGCCACCCTCGAACTCCGTCTCCGCCTCGTTTCCGTGTCAGTACCTTCCTTATGCCTTGAAACTTCGTAATATATAACCCCCCGGATCCCCCGAGGTTCATGCATCGTGTTCTCGTCATGTTTTCGTTTTGATCTGTTTCTGTCAGGAAATCTTCTCAAGTTTAGAGCACCATGGTCTCCGCCAACGATAAAGGCAAGAATCCCGAGGAAGAAGAACCTCAAGTCACTAAGGAGGAGGAGATTTCGGTAGGGTATGAAGGTGACATGGAGGAGGACAAGCAACCGGAAACTCGCTCTACCGTCGCAAGCATTCGAGTGGTGGCAACCCCTATCAAGCTCAAGAGGACATTACAAATGTCTACATGAGGGAAACGTCCACGTCTCTTCTACAATCCACAGTTATCTCCTCCATGTAACAAGAGACCCTTCCATACACTTATACATGAATATCAATATCAACAGGTGCACAAAGGTAACTTGCCTTCGGTTTGGGATTTGCCCCGTTCTAACAATGCAGAAAAGGATCATGCTAAGGATGAAGAGTGGGGAAAGAATAACAAGGACTGGGATTCTCGCTCTGACATGATCATGAATCGTGTAGAGCAAAACTCGGATCTAATTCGTACTCTTACTTTTGAGTTCGAGGAGTTGAAGAAACTTATTCAAGAGATTATCAAGAGAACACCACCACCACCAAAGGAGTAATTCATCATCAGGTTTGGCATCCCCTTGGCTTGTTCCAAGCTTGGGGGAGTGTCGCGGTATCACAACCATTATCTTTTATCTTTTACCTTTTTAGTGGATTCATATCTTTGGTAGAGGGGTTATCTTATAGTTTGGTTTGCATGTGGAAGTATCTCTCCTTTAGTTGATTATATATGTATCCCTTGGTGTGAGTGCCTTTATTGAATATTAATGAGAAGTCTCATCTTTTACTTTTTGCACTTCTTATTTTAGTTTGCAATCTCTATTATATGATGGATCTTATTGATCAGTATTGGCATCACTTTGGGATCATCAAGTAACTCTAAATTGGTTTTGGCAAACCGAGTTCTGGTCATAGCAATACTTTTTGAAGTTTGAAAGAAAAAGGGAAAAAAGCTTGCAGGTATTTTGTATCATTTGTTTTCTTTCTTGTTGGCTCATAAGCTTAGTATTCTTTATTTAAGATCTTTTGTGTCTTCAAGGAAGATTGCATGTTTTGCTTTATTACTTGTATGTTTGCTTGTTTCTTTCAACTCTCTTACTTGCTACCCAGCCTTGCTAGCCAAAAACCTGTTTTGAGAAGGCATACTTCTCATGTTTCCAAATCCCTTTTAACCAAAACCTGTGCCATTTGTGTCCACCATATCTACCTACTAGCAATTTCTATTCCAAGCAAATTCTGAAGCTTCATCTATCTTTCGAATTAAAAAATATTTTGTTATGTGAAAACTAGTTAGTAAAGCTCTCACAAACTTGATGGCACGCCTTATTTTCTTGCCCCTAATAGACTTGAACCATTATTTTATCGAAGTTTTATATGCTTGCATCTATACGTTAACCGTGTGCTATCACGGGGAACGTTTTCAACATTGCACTTGTACTCTGTACACGGTTGATATCGTGCTCTTTTGTCTATGAATGTCAACGGTGTGAAATAAAGAGGGAACTTATAAGTCCACGGAGTCTGTATTTTGTGTTAGAGAAACGCCTGGGCCGCTAGCCTAAGCCATGCCTAATCATGGTGGAAACTTGCAACATCACATAGTGAGCTATCTATGAAGCATCCTCAATAAAAATCTATGCACATAGTAAATAAAAAGATCGCTGAGATGCTCATTGTCTGCTTGCCTTGTCATTTTGGTTATAGGAAATCTCCTGTACCATGTGCAAGGGGTACCTCGTTGGTGGTTCTCTATGATACACATGTACTTACAATGACAAGAACTTACCTGTGACCAAAGTTGAGTAGCATGAGGAGTGACCCTCATATTCAAGGGACATGAGATTGCCAACTTATATTTCCTCAAGCATATACTCCATCCTTGTTTACTTTAACCTTAATCATCTCAAGATGCCTATGACAGGGGCAATGAGGGCTCAAAGCTAGTAAGTACCAAAATCTTTTGGAAGCTCTTTATGACTTGTAATCCATGCTTCCCTCTATAAAGGGACCTTTCTCCCACTTCCAAGTTGAGTCAGTAAACCTACTTCCTCTCTATCTCCAACAAGCATTTGAGTTATTGTGTTTCAAGCATTCATATGGTGATTTATTCAAACATGTTCTTTATCTTCCTTGTTTGCACAAAACTCTTATCTATTGAGTATTACTTTGAAAGCCTTCGCTTGTGAAAAAAAACTTTTTGAGCAAAGAGTGCTCCTATTTTGAAACTTCTACAAAAAGCTTGTTGTGAAATTGTTTGCCAGGTGTTCTCTAACCAAGAACAAGTTTGCCAATTCCAATTATAATTTATCTTTATGCATCTCTATTGTGACTGATGTACTTGGTTGCAAGCTAAGTTATATAATGGTGAGTTGCTTTCTTCTATGAGTTGTGCAATGGTAAGTGTGATGCTGCTTGTTCGTATTCTTTTATCGACACTTCACTCCATAAACCTGTGGACATGTTTACTGAGCTCAGTTTTTGCTTGGGGACAAGCGAAGTCTAAGCTTGGAGGAGTTGATACGCCCAATTTGCATCACCTTTCTATATCATAATTTACCTATATTCATTGATATTTGTCTTATTATAAGGTATTACTTATGATTTTTCATATGTTTATGTATGTTGGATGATTCTTGGAGGATGAACTGCCGGAGTCTGGATTCTGATGAAAAAGAAGGCGTTTCGGTGCAATTTCGTGAAGATCAGAAAAATACAAAAAAATATGGAAACATATTATTTTACCAAAAGACGAAGGAAGCCAGAAGGAGGAGCGAAGAGGGGCCACATGGGCCCACACCCCCTGTCGGAGCACGGATACCAGGGCGGCGGTCCTAGGTTGGTGGTTGCGGTGCTTGTTGGTGTGCTCCTACGGGCGGCACACACGTGGTGCAGATAGTTCTAGTGGCGGCGTGGGTGCCCGACATAGAGGGAGATGGAGTTTAGGGATGGTGCGCAGGGCTAGGGTGTCGTGGAGTTCTATGAATAAAAAACTTGGGTTACTCCGTTGTGCTAGCCGTACATAATTTATAGGATAAATCATGAGCTAAATCCAAATATTTTTTAATAGTTTTTAAAAATCACAAATATAATATTGATTTTTTTTAAATAGCAAGAGCACTGAAGCTCGGGAGCCAAAAATCTCTACATATCAAGTGCATTACATAGTTCTAGCCTTCTCTTATGCCTACGGGCCCCAATCTATAGCTTGGCGAAGGAATTTGAGCAATTTGCAGCGCACGACCAAGAGGTGGCAGCTGAGACTAAGAGCATCTTTAGCGGCTCCCGAATAAATCAAACCTGGAAAAGTCTCATGGGGGAAACTGAAAATATCATATCTAGTACGAGAAACATACCTGGCAGAACAAATACTAGAAAGTAAATTGAATATTTATAGCAACCCTAGAAGTGATAGTAGAACAAGTGTTTCTAAACATGAAAATAAACACAGATAGGGGACTAATTATACAATACCGAAGCAAATGGTAGGAAAACTAATAGTTCTACTAGCCCTAACCCTAATATGAACCTAGATCGGTGTTGCAGTTCGTCATCAGCGCAACGCTTGTTGCCGGAGCGTCCCTCTCCAAATGTCGTGGGAGCTGAAGACTACCTCGTTAAGCAAGTGTCGTGGTTGAATGACACCCTACTCCCCCATGAGAGAGTATCGGTAAGTAGGTACCGCCGATGGAGCTACCTAGATGGTAGGTGATGTCTGGATGCAGGGCGCGACATTAATTTCTGCTAAACTTATATAGATCTAGATGATCAAAATCTTCTCTATGTATTAATCTAGCGCCAATGTGTGATAATTTTTAAATATACAGTCTAGATTAATGTAGCTATTGCCCCATAGTTTTCCGTACCGCAAACCAGATTTCCAATTTACCGCATCCGTGTTTTGAACTATCGCAAAATGCGGTATCTGCTAGAGATGATCTTGTAGCTGCACAATCGCAATTCTGCCTATGCTCGATTGGTGGTTCTCTGGGTGCACTGTTTCCACAAACAACTTCTTGTCGTCCACCACGAGACCGGTTGCTTTTTTCCTCCACCACCTATTTAGCACCAGTCGTGGTTGAATCTGTACATTCACTAATCACTGTACCAGAACCAACTGCGGAGTAGTCGTGAAACAAAAATGTTGATTTCAATTAGTCTATACAATTTTTTATTTTACTGCATAAAGGACGTGACTTCCGAAATTGAATTTCGGAAAAGAAGACAAGGAAAGCTTCCGAAAGGCAAATACCCCGCGCCCAAAATTTCGATCTCGCGCCTCACGGAACGAAATTTCAGACCCACCCGCCACTACCCCGATCCACGTCACCAATCCGCGGCACTCTCCCGCGGATCGCGATCTAAACCGTCCATCCGTACGCATCGAACGGCAACCACCAACCAGGGCTCTCATCCTCTTCCTCTCGCTTCCTTTTTAAACCCCTCCTCCCCATCCTCCAAATCCAACCAGTCCACCTTCACCAATCACCAGTCCACCACCGCTCCACGAGGAATTCCAGTCGTTCGAGGTCGAAGCCATGTCCGGGCGCGGCAAGGGAGGCAAGGGGCTGGGCAAGGGCGGCGCCAAGCGCCACAGGAAGGTGCTCCGCGACAACATCCAGGGCATCACCAAGCCGGCCATCCGGCGCCTCGCTCGCCGTGGCGGCGTGAAGCGCATCTCCGGCCTCATCTACGAGGAGACCAGGGGCGTCCTCAAGATCTTCCTCGAGAACGTCATCCGCGACGCCGTCACCTACACCGAGCACGCCCGCCGCAAGACCGTCACCGCCATGGACGTCGTCTATGCGCTCAAGCGCCAGGGCCGCACCCTCTACGGCTTCGGCGGCTAGATTCTGGTGTCCTCGTCTTCGTCGCCGACGCCTGCAGCAGATTCCGATGTTTAAAGTTCTCTGTTCCCTTGGTAGATCGAACTGTAACGTGAAATCGTTTGGAACAAAGCTGTGCGTGCCCGAATTTCAGATCATTGACTTGTATTCTCTGCAAATACTGCGCTTCTGTTGTGTGTGCTGTTTTTTTTCGTCTGCATCTGTCTGGGCCTGCAATTCAGAGAATTGTGTGCGACTGAGGGTTTGGTCTGAATCTGAATTTGGGAGACCTGGTGAAATGAGCCAGACTTTACCCGGACGAACAAATCATCATGTCGGCTGTTAATTTTAGGATCCTGCAGAGTAACCTTTGTCACTTGAACATTACTTCCGTATTTCCATCTGTATAATTCACAGTACACGTTATCTCCTGGTTGTAGCAGGCTATTGGCAACATCCTCATCCTTTAGTTCTATTTAGCTGGTTTATCTGCAGAATTGGCCATCTGCATTTTACTTATCTCAGTTTACCAACAAATCTAGGATAATCGGTTAGAATCCTGGGAGTATCACTGAATGTGTGAAGTTTGCAATTGTCTGCATACAGACTATTTTCCATCTGTGAGGTGTCACTGGAAGTGTGAAAAAATGTAGAGATGACTTGAGAATCCTAAAATCCTAGTAAAGTACAGGTCAAATTCAGTAAGTAATGAAAGAAAAAGAAGAGGACGATGATGTACTTATGCCTAGTTTCTAGTGTATACTACTTATTCAGATACCCAAAACAGCTCAATGAAAGAAAAGTTCTGTCATGAATAAACAAGATACAGATTGCAAAACCGGCATTCGGTCAGATCAGCAGTCCACGAGCACCGAACTAGCCAGATAATTTCAGTCTTCCATATGCTCAGTTGAACAAGTGGCCTCCCCGTAACTGCTTCCAGCAATCACTTCCTGCTTCTCCAGTTATCCAGTTCTCATTGTTGATTCCAATTGCTCTCTGTAAAGTCTGAAATTGCATAGCATAGTGGACAGGGCCAAACAGTTGCCGGTTCAACGAAGTTTAGCTCAGAGGGTGAATTTTCCACAGTTGCCGGTTCAACGAAGTTTCACACACATTTCATCGAAAATAAAATTTCCTCCTTGCATCTGATAGCTGGTTGATGAGAGCGATGATATAAAATAGGACAGGTGCCTATAAAATTTAAAAGAAGAAAACGGACGGGTACCTAAAACCCCCGTTATATAGGGTATTTGGACCCAAAGTTGCCTTAGCGGAAAATGTATCGCTATTTGCTAATTTTCTGAAGCAGCCCAGAAATTGATGTAATATGGGGCCATGTGCGGCTGCCAGAAAACCAAAAAATGTTGCGCGCGGCCCAACTGCTAGCCTGAATTTTCATTTTGCCTCACCCCTCTTGTAGGCAAAGGCTATTTATCGCTCAGCACGCACGTTTACAAGGCCGGTCCACTTAATGTTCTAATTTTTTTTATTTCTTTTTTCTGTGTTCCTTTTTTCTATTTCTTTTTGTTTTTCTGTGTTTTTGGAACATTTTTATAAGATTAACAATTTTTAGTTATGAACATTTTATGAATTTGAATAGTTTTCAAATTCTAACAGTTTTTGTATTTGAATAGTTTTTGAATCTGCATAGTTTTAAAATATGAAAGTTTTAGAATTTCAATATTTTAAACATCTGCGAAAACTATTTAAACTTGAAAATTGTTTAAATTCAAAAAAACTAAAAGTAGTGCACTTGTTAGTTTGGGCTGGTTTGGGGCGGCCCACGAGGAGGAAGCAGCATGCGGAGTGAGCATAGCACGCGCGTGAGGCGATAAATAGCATCTCCCTCTCTCTTGCCTCTTCCAACGACCACCCACACCATTGGTTCGTTGCCCTGCCCCGGCTCAGCCCCGACTCTA
Source organism: Avena sativa (assembly GCA_916181665.1). Classification (NCBI taxonomy): domain Eukaryota; kingdom Viridiplantae; phylum Streptophyta; class Magnoliopsida; order Poales; family Poaceae; genus Avena; species Avena sativa. The sequence continues at coordinate 264,145,314 of OV702279.1, read as the reverse complement.
GCATCTCGATCCCAACGCTCCATAGGCTGCTACAACCCCATTGCCGTGATAGTTCGAGATCGATCGTCGCCCCTCCTCATCTCTTTCCAGCCAATCAGCGTCCTTTCGCCACCTTTGTCGGACAACAAGACCCCAACCTCGTGCCAAATCGGTCGCCGCCTCGCCCCCACGGTCGAGGCGAGAAACTTTTCTCCACTAGCCACCTGACTTCAACCGCGACCGAATTTCGGCTCAGTTGCCGGTCGGAATCCTCCTCCGTGCATTCTAGGTGTTTGAGGAAAAGGCTCAAAGGTATTTTTTTATTTTATATTGTGTTGTCGCGTCATCATAGGAGTATCGGTAATAAAACTAAAATTATTATGTTGTAGATGAGCTCGTTTGATGATTCATCATGCAACGAGGAATATGACACACACACACACGAAAAGGAGAACATTGCTTTTGTCTTGATGATGTACAAGGACAAGATGCCGAAGCATGGTGGTTCTGTTCATCAACTTGTTGTTGATTTTTTATGTTTAGAATAGATGAACTATGTAATGATTAAATGCTATTTATGTTTGATTTGTTTTGGGTTCATTTTGAGATGAGTTTGGTGTTATTTGTTATATGTATGAAATTGTGGAGAAGAAAAACACATTTGGATGATCTATTATACATCGCATGCTACGATAGATTCCGGGTGCCCTATTTTACAAAATTGGTTATGGTAGTTTTTTTTGGTACGCTAGAAACTACTTATTCGTACCTTAAATATGTTTTTAGTGCACTATTAGTCACCTGTTGGAGATTCTCTGATGGCCACCTCTTGGTCCATGCTCACATTATAGTACATGTCGAAATGTTTTTGCCTCAGTTTTCTTTGATGGGAAGCTTTGTGCATCTACTAGTTTATGCTTCCGCCATTGCAAGAAATACATGTAATAAAACTCTTAATCAGATTGATTAATTGCTTGAACAACTATTGTCCTATGCAAATCGAACCTACTAAATCTTCTAAATAGCAAATGTCCGCCATCGCATGATTTGTCATGGCAAATTTATATTTCTTTTGGTCAGATAACAACATTGTACAACTGTTGATTGAAAAAATGAGTTCTAGCTTACACACACCTAGTTTCCACATTTTTTTACATGAATACCCGTTTTAACACGTTTTACATGAATAACCCATTTAGTTAAAAACTTGTCTATGTTACCCTTGTAAGACCTAGGGAGCAATCTGCCATGTGCTTTCCTTTCGTCAAGTACATATGGATGATGGCATGCCATCTCACTTCTAACCTATTTTTTTCCTTTCGTGTGCCGCTAGCTTGCCTCTATAGCTCTACTAACATAATAGGAAGAAGCGGTGCAACTCTGTATGGGTCACTTCGGACCCGCTTAGCAGGAGTCGCACCGCCTCGTCTTACCGTGGAGGTGTAACAATTCCAACAGAAAAAAGACGATGATAAAAAGGGTGACAAGCACGACACATGTATCCGACGGTCAGACCCGACTAGCAAATTTCTTTCCAATTTCTAAAAGGGATACAAACAGGTAAACTTTTTACTAGATGAGTAATACATATGAGAATCTGCTAAATGAGGCAATTTGTATATAAAAAAAACTAGGTCGTATATATCGGAATCCACTCTGAGAAAAGCAACCAAAGAAAAGTACTCCTACACACCTATGAACACTGAAAAGTAGGGGAGGACCAATATTGGTGCCTCGCGGCCGAACGTTGGTGGAAGAAGCAACCACGGCCCGGGTCGCTGCCGCGCAACATAACCGACGCGGGAACGAGTGGAAAAGGCCCGATTTCTCGCCGTCACGGCCAGGGCGGAGACCCAGCCTTTTATCCCCAGCGCCGTTTGTTAAAACCCGCGTCTTTGACTCACTCGACCTCCCGTCTTTCCATGGTTTCCGGCTCTCCAGATTCCAAATCCGGCAACCGGATCGGCGAATCCAGGCAGGCATCATCGCCCAGCAAGCAGTCGCCGGCGACGAGAGCGATGACCGCTGGCGGCGCGGGCGCGGTCCGGCGGGCGGTCGACAGGGCGTGCGCGGGCGCAAGGGGGGCGCGGCGGGCGCTGACCCGGTTCGCGCCGCGGCCGTCGGCGTTCGGGGCGGCTGCGGACGCGGAGGCCGCGGCGGTGCGCGCGGTCCGCAACGCGCGCACGTTCCGGTATCACTACGCGGCGCTGCAGTGGGGGCTCCTCCTGGCGTCGCTGGCCGCGGCGGGGCACCGGGCGTCGGTGGTGTTCCTCATGGCCGCCTCCAAGGTCCTGATCGTCTGCGTGGGCTTCCTCGGGGCGTTCCCGCGCCTGGCGCTCCTCCGCCGGCTCGTCGCCGCGGCGTTCGTCGCGTTCGTGCTCGCCGACCTCGTCGCGGCCGGCGCCGTCGCCAACCTGATGGCCGCGCTGGCCGTTGGCGTCCCGGTCATCGTGCTCCACGCGTCGTTCCGCGTCCGCGACGACCTTGAGGGGCCCTCTGCGGAGAACGGCGAGGAGGAGGAGGAGGCGGCGGCGGTCGTGGAGAAGAAGGAAGACGGCGACGTCGAGGCTGGCCCCACGCGGCGGTCCACGGCGGTGGCTCCAAGATCGCCAAAGTGACAGGGTACCACGATCTTGCTAGCTGATCGATCAGCAAATTCAGAGGGCTTGGTCAAAACTGCCTCGCTCTCTTGACTCTTGGGGATGATTCAGGGACCAGCAGGGCGTATTCTTTTGATTCAGTGGATGAAGAGTGAGGATTAAGCAGACTCTATATCAATGCATCCATTTCTCTAGTATGACTAATCTTCGATGAAACATACATTTACCAGAAAGGAGGACTGAAATACAATACACGTAATTTGTACTCGCATTTGCAGTGACAGTGTTACACTTTGAACATTTCATCAAGAACATCGATCTGTAAGACATGGCACCAATGATCTAGTACAGAATTGCGTTGGTGTTCTCTCGACCGTAACGACGGATGGACGGCGCTGCTCCCTACGCAAGCCCTGCAATGTAGGAGCAGATCTCAAGAATAATATAATCTGCATAGGGATTTCCGAGAAGAATTCCTCTGAATGGGGTGGCATCCAGAAGAAGATCCTCTGTTCTGGGATGCGCACGCGCCTAACTTGCTCTTGTGATTGACCGATTCCGCGTCCAAGCGATTGCGACCGTACAGCCGCTTTCAGATGCGAACCTGTCAGTAACAAGACCCTTTAGGCCTCTTGAAACTTTTTTCTCTATATATTTTGCGAGAAATGAACTAGTTGTTCTTACGAAATTCTAGTGGATTCATTTGTTCTAAATCTGTTGTAAGTTGCCCGGGAAAGTAACTATTGACGGTGGTGAAATTATTTCGTTTGCTGCTCCATGTCAACGCATTCATTTGATTTGTAGGATATAATCTTTCTTGTTTATATCGCTTGTACTACCAATTATTTATCAAGTGGTGGTCACATTAGTTTCATCGGTAGATTTTAAAAACCGCACTCCTATCAATGCGACGAGCTACAAAGTTCAAATGTCTACTATTTTCTCCGTTTTAAAATATAAAATGTTTTAGGTTTGTAAACAAAAGTGTATCTAGACTTTTTTTAGTGTGTAGATTCACTCCAAATATAACGGAACCTACATACTAAAGTAGTTTAGATATATTTGTTTTACAAAGTTAAAACATCTTATATTTTAAAGGACACGGCTAGAGGGACGGGGCTTGCCTGTGCCGGTCTCATGCGACGATCCATGCGACCACACGCCCGGAAAGCATCGAGCGGCTGTGACTCTCGCACCCGTTCAGCCACTTTTTTAATCGAAAACAAAATCTCAGAAATACGGCTCCGTCCGTATCGGTCTACCTGTGTTGCAACAATCGATCCCAAAAAACCTGGAGACCAGGTCGCGCTCGCGCGGGAACACATGCCCATAAGGAACAGCTGCGCGCCAAAATCCCTCCCCCACCCCCCACCCCCCATCCCCAATGCAAATAGAAACAGAAGGTTTCAAGCCCATCAGACATGCCAATCCAGATTTTCACAGTGAATAAATCTTAACTTCATACACAGGCTCAATTGAACAGTGCATCAATCAGCACAGTTTCCGATGGATTCATCCAGTAATCATGGGCATGATGGAGATGAATCTCACGCACGGACAGTAAGAGACCTAACACTACTCATCTTGATGAATCATAGTAAAACATTGCAATTTCTTATTTTTAAATTGATTTTGGGAATTTGTGCGATCCTGGCATCCCCTTCCTTTGTTTTCCTTCGTCAGGCTTGGCATCAACCTATGTAGATAACTCCTTGCAAATTTTTAGGAACATCTATTGTATGAAGCAAGGATGGAATCATAAACAAGAGGAAATCTGTTAGAAATAGGCCATCAATAAGTGATAACAAACATATTAACCTGGAGTGTTTCGCTGCTCCCCATTGATGACAGTAGTGATCAGCACATGACAATAGTGATCCCCTAAAAGTAAGAAGATAGTTACAGGATAATGTCTTAAAAGTAAATTGCCTTCATTTCTTAAAAGAACATTTGTGTGGGGACTTTTACCGGCAATGGCAGCAAAGTACACTAGATATAAATAACTGATTTGCTACTATGTACATACTAAATTAGACAACACTGGAATAACACATATGTCTATTGACTACATTGGATATTAATTGATATAGGACTTCCAAGAAACTGCAGCAGATCCTACTCATGGAAGGGTACCCAAACTTGGCATGACATTTTTATCCGAAGAGGAAGCTTATTCCTTTTATAACAAGTATGCTGAAACTATTGGTTTTAGCATTAGAAGAAGCAGTGGGCATAAAATGAAGAACTCCTCTAGGATGCAACAACGGACATTTACGTGCTCTCGTCAAGGTATAGGCTGTATGCATTTTTTTAATGGATGCTCTCATATTTTTATGTACTAAGGAAATTACTACAACTTATAGGATTTAGTGGGGATGATAAAAGAGAGGACACATTCAGCTACAGCAGGCCCGAAACACGATGTGGTTGTACCGCCCGTATGAAGATAAGCTTCCAAAACGGACTGTATGATGTCTACGAATTCGAGGCGTCACATAACCACATTCTTGCTCCTGGAACCATGACCCACTTTTTGAGATCCCAGAGAAAAGTAACAGAAGCGCAAATAGCAAATGCGGAGGTTGCAAAGTCTGTAGGTATTTCAAATAAAGCAACAATTGATCTGATGGCCACACAAGTAGGTGGAATTGAAAACCTTGGTTGTACACGTGAAGATATAAAAAATCGATTGTACACAAAGAGAACAATACAAGCAAAGGAAGGTGACACAGGGGGTGTTAGAATACATGGAGAAGAAGGTATCAGAAGATGTCAATTTCTTCTATGCCATTCAAGTAGATGAGGATGATTTGATAACTAATATTTTTTGGGCTGATTCCAAAATGGTCTCGGACTATGCGTTGTTTGGTGATGTCATATGCTTTGACACCACATACAGGAAACTAGATGATGGACGTCCATTTGGTTTGATTGTTGGTGTAAATAATCACAAGAAAACGGTTGTCTTCGGTGCTGCACTACTCTATGATGAAACCGCTGAAAGTTTTTGTTGGCTTTTTAAAACTTTTTTAAAAGTTATGTCGGGAAAACATCCACGAACAATTCTGACCGATGAAGATGCAGCAATGGCGAAGGCAATCAGTGAAATCTTAGTTTATACTATACATAGACTTTGCGTGTGGCATATGAATCAAAATGCTTGCAAGCACCTTGGCGGAGTCGTTACAGATTATAAGAAGTTCAATGTGGATTTTCAGCATTGTATTTATGATATAGAGGATGAAGATGAATTTATAAGTGCTTGGAATGGAATGCTTGACAGGTATGGCCTACGTGAGAATGAGTGGCTTCAAAGGTGGTTCGAGAAAAGGGAGCATTGGACACTAGTGTACGGCAAAAATACGTTTTGTGCCCAAATGACCACTACCCAAAAAAGTGAAAGCATGAACAATGAACTGAAGAGGTACATCAGTGTTAAATATGACATGCTTACTTTTTTCCATCATTTCGAGCGGCTAGTGGCAGATAAAAAATATGAAGAGGTGAGGTGTGACTTCAAAGCAACACAGACTAGTCCCAAGCTAAAGGCAGAAGCTAGCTATATGTTAAGACAAGCTGTGTGGTATACTCCAGCAATATTCAAGTTGTTTCAAGAGCAAGTGCTTCGGACCCTAAACTATGACACATTCCTTTCTGATGAAAGTGAGGCAGGGGAGAAGGTTTATATAGTAAAGTTTCATGGCACACAACGTGATCATGTTGTTAGATTTATTCCAAAAGAAGAAAAGGTCAGCTGCAGTTGCAAGAAGTTTGAATTTGCTGGAATACTTTGCTCTCATTGCTTAAAGGTACTTGATATTAATAATATCAAGCACATCCCTGAAGAATATATCTTAAAAAGGTGGACAATTGATGCTAAAGTTCTGGAGATAAAAGGCAAACGTGACCAGCATGAGGATCCAAAAGAAAGAATGTCTAATCGCTACAAAGATTTGTGCAAAATGTTTATGAAAATATGTTCACGTGCCGCTGAATATGATGAATCATATGATATGGCTGCTAACTGTGCAGAGAAACTAGCACAAGATGTGGAGAAATGCTTGAAAATTAGAGGTGATCTAGAAGTGGGTAACTCATGTGGTACAGAAGGTACACCCTGCACTATGACTAGAAAAAAAGGTACACCCTGCACTTATAATCGCCTAGACTACTTACAACCTAGGACTAACGTTTAGAATTATTTTGACAGGGTTGAACATCGACTCTAGTAGAATTTCAAAACATAATGAAGGGCTTGCCAATCCAAAAGATATCAAGGTTAAGGAGAAGACTACAAAAGGATCAAGAAGGCCCGTTGGTGGCTTCGAGAAAGCAACTGCAAAAAAGAAAAAGAACAAGGAAAATACTGTACAATTGCATCCACAGGGCACCTCAACGGTATAAAATCAGTAGCTTCTTTACTATAAACATTTAATTGTGCTGACCTATCAACCAAATTTTTTCCAGGATCATTTGGATTTTTTTACAAGTCAAATGGCTGCATATCAATTACAACAGAACAATATCCTAAATGCTTCAATAGCACCATCACTTGGCCAAACCATCCCAATGTCAGCATAGACAAGAACTCATAGTATTCCAGCCTAATGGTTTAATTGGTCAAACCATCCCAATGTTACCATATACTCAAGAGCTGGCAGGATTTCAACCATACGGTCCATTAGTGGTACAAGAAGTTCACACTTTCAAGTTTTCTAGTTTTAAAAGTTCAAATGAAATTAATATTTACTCCTTTGTGTGCAGAGCCAACCGACAAATCAGGTGCATACATATTTACAACACCAGCAGTATGCTCTGAATCCCTCATTGCAAGGGAGCATTGGGACCTCTACCTCTAGTTTGGTGACTAGACAAAATCAAGCATTCTTCGATCCGAAGCCAACTGAATAAAGTTGTTTTTTTTAGAGTTTTACCTCATTGTGTTTAGACTTTCATGCAAGTATTTTTATTAGAACGCCCATGTTGAAATCTCATGATTCTGAACATGTATCTCTATTAGCTGTGACTATTAGTGTTTGCAACGTACTGTCAGTTTACATATTTCAACTAGTGTTTATAGGTTAGTACTCCGGTAGTACTATTCAGTTTTCTAATTAGCGATTCGTAGTAGTAATCCCTAGTGTTGGCATAGATTCCCCTGCATCTCAAAAAAATTTAGGCAACACCTATCATCAGTTCGTCACTGCTTGCGTTTGCTAAGCAGGCCATATGCTACGAAATCTAGCCCCCAGCAGATGCGCGGGAATTAAAAGCAATGGTACTACACAATCTTTTAGTTGCTGAGTGTATTGGTTGACTTACTTGAATGGCCAGCAGACGCGCGGCCTCGTCCACTGCCTGGCGGCACCTCGTCCACCTCCTCGCCGTCGGGGGTAGTATGACCAGCTCGAACTCCACTTGGCCCCTCCGCCCGCTTGACTCCCAGCTTCCAGCTAGCCACCGGTCCACCACCAGCCTGATTCGCAAGGGCTATTGCCACCGGGAACGCCCAGGCGGTAGAGTAACAGGCGCGGTCGCGCTCGCTCTCGTCGAGCTAGAAGCTCCACAGCTCTGACCCCGAGGCGACAGAGAAGCAGCGCGGCGATGCGTTGAATAGATGCAGCTCGAGGACGGAGGAACGGAAGAATGACCAGGGGTCTCGCCGGACTGCTCTACTGCTCTAGTTCTTTCTCGCGTTCATACAGAGGATTGGATAAGGAAGGGGAAGCGGAAGGGAAAGACGGGGAAGATAGTCTGTACGGACGTCCAATCTGTACACGGGTAGACCGATACGGACGGAGCCGTATTTCTGAGATTTTGTTTTCGATTAAAAAAGTGGCTGAACGGGTGCGGGAGTCACAGCCGCTCGATGCTTTCCGGGCGTGTGGTCGCATGGATCGTCGCATGAGACGGGCACAGGCAAGCCTCGTTCCGGCTAGAGAGCCTCCGGGGCCGGTTAGTCCGACAGAGCCCTCGCTCTGAAAATAGAACCTATTTACCTGTTGGCGCTGAAACGACGTATGGAGCGCACTAGCTAGCGAAAAAAAAACCCACCGACAACTTCTTCCTTAATAACCCACGCGCCTCCCTCGGTGAATGGCGCCACCACATCCCTCGGTGGATGGCGCCGCCGCATCCTTGCAACCCCAGCCGTCAAATCCCCTGCAACCCCCACCGCAACAGGCAACTGGAGCCGCCCCCAACTAGTAGGTCGTCTGCGTCGCCAGCACGGCTCCTACGCGCCGCCGCTCGCGAGCCTGGAGCGGCCGCCGACCGGTTGGTCGTCTGCGTCGCCAGCACGGCTCCTACGCGCCGCCGCTCACGATCCTGGAGCGGCCGCCGACCGGTTGGTCGTCTGCGTCGCCAGCACGGCTCCTACGCGCCGCCGCTCGCGATCCTGGAGCGGCCGCCGACCGGTTGGTCGTCTGCGTCGCCGACCAGGTGTGTGGCAACCGCCCGAATAACGCGCACTGCCGGAACCTGCCGCTGCCACATTGACGGATCCTGTTTGCCTGTCTCCAATTGTTCTGCGCTGCCCCTCCTCCGCAAACCTCCTCCCCGGCCGCCACCAGTGGCCGCTCGTGCTCGGGAGCCCTGTTGCCACCCAGCGGCCAGCTCTCCCCAACCTCCTGCGACGTGGGTTCATGGCGAGGTGACATTGAACTCACCGGGTCAACGCCACGCAATAGGAGCCGCAGGAGACAAGTATACCAGCTGCGGTCTTGTTTTGGAGAGAATACTCAATTCTGATAATTGGAGAGAAGCGGTACCTAGTTGTTTTGGAGAGAAGCGGTACATCTGGCTCCAGTCTTGTCGGCTTATATTCTCAAGTATTCTTTTTCTGATTCAAATTAATAGACGTAGATTTGTCTAGATTGTTAATTAATTTGGATCTAGACAAATTTAGCCAGATGTTAAGAAGTTGCTTATGTAGTTGCTTATCTCACAAAGTTGATTTTATCGAGCGTCGAAGTTGCTTTGTTTATGGGAGCGTCTAAATCTCAGGCGTCTGATTTTTAGTTATGTCTCAGTCGCTGATATCATCCTATTATATTATTTTATGTTAATTCTTAATTGCAACTTACTTTCAACTTATAAAATTTATACTAATTCTCAGTTGCAACCTGTAACTCATCAAATTTTCAGTTACAACCTAGTTGCAACTCATGAGTAATTCCCACGTTGCACGAATCGCGAAGTATATCTAATGGTGAGAGAGGCAACTGATACTTAACTAAAAACCAGGCGCCTGATTTCTAGCAAAACTGTTTGTTTATCGGCAAAGTTGCTTTTGTCGGGCATCAAAGTTGCTTTTTGGGGCACCAGAGTTGCTTATCGCTGTTATGAAGTTGCTTATCGCAACTTCGGTTCTCGACGAGGCAACTTCGGAGCCCAACGAGGCAAATTTTGCCCGACGAGGCAACTTCAGTGCCCGACAGGGCAACTTCTGTGCCTGACGAGAAAACTTTGGAGCCCGACGCGCCTGGCGAGGAAACTTCTATGCACGACGGGGCAAGTTCTGTGCCTGACGAGACAACTTCAGAGCCCGACGAGGCAACTTCAGAGCCCAGCGAGGCAAATTCGGAGCCCGACGAGTCAACTTGTGCCCGACGAGGCCAAAGAGGCAACTTGTGCCCAACTTCGAAGGCCGGCGAGGAAACTTTAGGCCTAACGAAGCAACTTTGGTATCTGTTGAGGCAACTTTTGCCCGACGAGGCAACTTCGGAGCTCGATAAGACAACTTCAGTGCCTAACGAGACAACTTCAGTGCTTGGCGAGGCAACTTTGAAGCCAGACGAGACAACTTTTGTGCCCGACGAGGCAACTTCGTCCTAATGCCTGCCGAGGCAACTTTATAACCCGGCGAGGCAACTTCAGAGCCCGGCGAGGCAACTTTGGTGTCGGAAGAGGCAACTTTCGACCCCGAGGAGGCAAGTTCGGAGCCCGACGAGCCAACTTTGAAGCCCGGCGAGGCAACTTGGGTGCCAGACGAGGCAACTTTTGCTCGGCGAGGCAACTTCGAAGCCCGACGAGGCAACTTTGAAGCCCGGTGAGGCAACTTCGGTACCCGGCGAGTCAACTTTTGCCTGGCGAGGCAATTTAAGTGCCCAACGAGGCAACTTCGGAGTCCGGTGATGCAACTTTGAAGCCCATCGAGGCAAGTTCGGTGCCGACGAGGCAACTTTTGCCCGACGAGACAACTTCGGTGCCCGGCGAGGCAATTTCGAAGCCCGACGAGAAAACTTTTTTCCGGCGAGGCAACTTTGAAGCCCGGCGAGGCAACTTCGGTGCCCAGCTGTAACACCCTCAGAATCGGCCCTATGCAAGTTTTAGCAAAACTCGCCAAACCCGCATAGAAACGATTCGAAGGTGCCCACCAGGCACTTTCGTGCGGGTGGAAGACAAAGTAATAACATTACACAACAGTCCTCGATGGGACCCACAGAACAGATATATATACAACAGCGACTCAAAGAGTCAAGAATGCAAATATACGGTACAAAGATCCAAATCACCTTGAAAACGATGGGGCGTCCGACTACGGACAAGATGCAAATGGGGTTAAGAGCCCTGAAGAATAACCAATGGCGTCCATAACCCTGCCCAGGCCAAGCCGGAAGGGTGACCCTGCTAACGACGTCAATCTCAAAACCTGCTTAAACAAAAGGGGTGCCGACAAAGGGCAAAGGAAAAAGAGGAGCGTCAGTACTGAGGCCAGTACACGGCGAGGCTAGAATTCGGCGGTCCTCGCCTACATAGGTATGGTGGACTGAGCGGCAGCGGCAGCAGGCACTGAACAACCTATAGAGACTCGGTACAACTGGCGGCCATCAGAGAGGGGTAAGAAAGACCTATTCGGCTCCAACCTGATACTAGCATCAAACAAACCCATCCTGGCGTTTCCCCCTCGAAACCAACGAGGAAGTCAACCGAGGAACTCACACAGTTGGCAGTTTTACTGATACAGTTATCGTTGCAGCATTTACTAGTCAGGTTTAGATATTCATCCTGATAAAGTAAACAGTGGGCACTTTTAGTTACCCATTCCGTTGTGGTGGCAACACTTACTAGTCAGATACAATTAGCATGAGATAACCCCAAAACCCAGCAGTTGTTGGTACTTTTATTTAGCCATTCCGTTGTAGTGAAGCTGATTACTAGTCAAATCGGATACAAGTCATTTTATAACAGTACACTTTAGTTATAGTTGTCTATGATCAAGCACTGTGCTCCAAGTCGTCCATAACCGCGGACACGGCTTCTCGAAAAGATTTAACCCTGCAGGGGTGCACCAAAGTATCCACAGGCACTTCGACCCTTTTTGCCAGATCAGTTAACATACACCCATCGGTATGTCGGCGGGGCCTAAGTCACGACGTTCCCAGACCCAAAGCAAGCACGGGGGGCCACCCCACTGAGTACACCCGCAACGAAGTTGGCCGGTCTCCGAGACGGACTTAGGGTTTGCGTCAGTGGCTGTAAACGACAGCAGGTCCCCAATCGGGGACTGTCGATACAGCGAAAACACTCCGCTTCCTAAACAGTACAGCGTGCTCCTCACACAATCGTAAATAAAGCGGTAAACATGGCATAAGTACAGGATAGTAAATAAAACCTCAAACTAGTTTGTGGCCCCCAGTACAATACTTTGAAATCAGGTAATAATCAATGGGGGGCCCATATCTCCCCACCTGTGGTTAGCGCGCTCGATCTCGGAACAGGTGTCAAGAACTCGGGTCCTACGGGACACAAGTGGGCGGTCGGAAACCAAATCTTACCTATCACCCACCGATGCCTCTGCTTAATTCAATTTTAGTTGTTAAACAGGAATTAAAGTGAACAACAAGTAAACCATGATCATCTCCAACGTCAACATGCGGCAATCCTCCAACAATTGTGGTACTTGACGACAAGCAAAACACTTGAGCAAGCGACTACGACACGCGGGTCCAACTATCTACCAAACAACATGTAATAGGATGTGTCCAAGGCTATATATGGCTGCAAGGGATATCACGGGTACGAAACTAGAGCAACGCAACACAGATAGCAATAGATCAACAGGAGGGAAGTAAATACTATAAAAGTAAGATATGTAGAAAGGGGGAGATGCTCGCCTGAAAACATGTCGAAGGGTTCAACCGGAGATCGGGGCGAAGCTCACATCAACTCAACGGCCTTATCCGCGAAGAAGCAAAACACTAGAAGAAACACCGGATGCAATATTTAATACAACGGCAGAAGATCGGCATGATGCATGTATGATGCATGACATGGCAAGGTGCGATGCAATTAGGTCATATTAAGCGGAACCAGGGGTCCCGACAATTAGTTAGGTGGTTCAAGTTGTTTAGATCCCCCACAAATTAAATGTTGTTTAGCAATGCAACAGATGGAACCGGTTCGCTACACATGTTTAAATGAGGCCAATATAAGGCTAGATTTGCCCGCATATGGGCCCCATATTTAATTAAGAGGTGAATCGGCATAAGGCCCCCAAACCACAGATATGCATGCGAGATGAATGATTTAATGCAACAAGTTGATATCATTGATAAAAAAAATAGGGTATCGAGGAAAAGGGTCACACATCTAGGGTTCGGCGATCTTGGGTTTCCGGGTCGGGGTCGGTCTCAGGGTTCGGATCTGGGGTTCGGTCTCGGCGGAAGCGTTCTCAGATAACGGGGGTAGTTCTTGTCGCATTCGCGATGGTCGGCCATGTTGTCGGTCCTCTCGTTCGGGTTGAAGCACTTGTCGCATCGGGGTCTCGGCGGACTCGGTGTCCGGGGTGAAATACTTGACGTTCTCGAGGAAGTACTTGTCGCACAGGTTTTCTTCGGGTTCTCTGTCGATGATCTCGTCGTCGAGAAGAACTTGTCGGGTCCGCGTGTCGGGTCGGTCTTGGTGTTCGGGGAGAAGCACTTGGCGTTCTGCGTCGATGTTCTTATCGTCCGGGTTCTCGAGCATCGCATCTGAGAAGGAGTACTTGGCGTCCATCGGTTCCATGTCGACGACCTTGGTTTCCACGATGGCGAACTCGGCGTATCCGTGGCGTGGTTCTTGTCGGGGTTCTCGGCTCCGGGCGCCGGGGTCGGCTTCGGGGTGACCTATCCTCGGATGGTCTTGGCCGCGACATAAGTGATGCAGATCTCGGACTGGTGCATCGGCACATGGCGCCTTGCCTTGGTTTGGGGCAACCCCATCTTAGCATCACCACACGATACCAGCAGTAGCCACTGCGGTGTAGGCCCTTGGCGTTGTGCTCCTGTCGGGTCGAGGCAGAGGCAGCAAGCACGCAGGGCCGACCCGCGGTGGTCGCTGCTGCGGCCAGCGGCGCTCGGGAACTCGCTGCCGGCGGTCACGGGAGGCGACGGGGAGGGGTAGCAGCGCAGGAAGGGACGACGGGGGGGCTCCGCGACGCGACGGCGGCGAGCAGGAACACGGTCGGGCTCGGGGTCGGGCGTCGACGGCGCGCGCCGCGCGGAGGCGAGGTTGCCGGCGGGGCCGCGGGTGGACGGGCGGGCCGGCTCGAGCTCCGGCGGCCACGGCGAGGCGGGGCGCGGGGCGGCGCAGGGGCCCGGGCGGAGGCGGAAGGAGCACGGCGGCGACGGGGCCGGGGCGGGGCGGAAGCGGCCAGGCGAGGCGGGAGGGGGGCGACGCGCGCGGCGAGGGAGGGCGGTTGGAGAAGAACCAGGGAGAGGGAGAGGAGCGTGAGCGCGGGGGACAGGGCCAGGGTGGGTCCCGCGTTGGGGGGACGCGCGGTACTGGCGTGCGTGCGTGGCGTGGCCGTGTGGGGGCGTGTGGCTGCCTGGGATTGGGCAGGTGGAGAAGGACTGCGCGCGGGGGCTGGGTGCGTGTAGCGCGGGTGTGGTGGGAAGAGAGAGGAGGGAGGGGTGAGAGGGGCCACGTGGCGGGTTGGGGTTGGTGGGGATCTGGGGTGGCTGATGTGGCGTTCCAGGATTGGAGGGGGTGAGGTGGCCAGGGGGTGTGGGTAGGTTTCCGAGTAGCCTTAGGATTTAGAGGTTGGACCGATTTAAATCTGGGGGTGGTCGTTCGGGTCATTTGGCCCGTTCGACTGCCCCGCTCAAAATAATGCAAACTTTTATTTATTTTAAACAGTGCATTGGCAACCCGATAACCGACAAAACAAATAATCCGGAGTCCCGGGTTTTGGTGTTTGAAAAATAAGAGGGGTATTTGTATAAATCAAAACTAGGCTTTTCAAATAGTGCAGACAAACAATGCATGATGATGCCGATGCAAAGCACAAAAACGACGCGATTTTCTAATAGTGGTTTTGCGGGATGCCACACCAGCGAGGCAACTTTGGTGTCCAGCGAGGCAACTTCGGTGCCCTCCGAGACAACTTATGTGCCTGACGAGGAAACTTCTGTGCCTGACGAGGCAACTTCTGGCCGGCGAGGAAACTTCGGTGCCCAGTGACGCAACTTTAAAGCCCCGCGAGGCAATTTCAGTTTCCGGCGAGGCAACTTTGGAGCCCGACGAGGCAACTTTGATGCCCGACGAGGCAACTTATGTGCCTAACCAGGCAACTTTTACAAATGTGTGAGAAAATAATTTATTGTGTGCAAAAAACAACTTAGCTCATACGTGAAACCAATTATACCGCTGAAAAAATTACAACTGAGCACATGTGTGAAGAAAACAATTTATTGTCTTCGTGGCAGTCACCACCGCGAGGTACAATTCCACCTCGATCAATGTGGATGTGGTCGATGCCCCGATCCAGGACACGAGGAGCAACTTGAGCTGGAACAAGCCGAAAGGGATGTCGCTTTGATACTGGCGGTGCCCAGCCCTCCACAAAGCCAGGCCGAATGGTGGCGGATCGAACTCTAGGACGATTGGGGAGGGATGGCGGACAGTCATTCCAGATCGACGTACGTCAACGGTAGATGCGAATCAAGCAAAAGAAAGATGGGTTGCGACATCGAGTGTGTGATCTCTGGCGTGTAGAGATAGACAAAATTTCACATGTGTGATATACAACTTAGTATTAATAGGTATACAACTTAGCACAAAGGGGTATTCAACTTAACATTGGTAGTAAATGAACATAACATTGACAAGTGTGAAAGGTCTGTATGAAACTTCACAATAATCACAATAGAGTAAACAATTTTATGGAATTGTAGAAGTAAAATCGCATGGCGTCATACTAAAATAGCTTTTCAACAAAAATAGCTAGTTCGATGTTGTAATAAATAAGCTAACTTTGTATGCACGGAAGAACCAATGTTGCCTGTACTGCTGCGTGCACAACTGCATTGAAGAATAACCTCAAAATAGCTACCGAGCACAAATGCTTTTCTACTTTCCGTGAAAAGTTTAACTAGACTGAGAACTTGTAGATTTAAGGTTGCAAGAAAGCTTATATATATAGCAACAGCAAGAAACAGCTGCTGCAATACCGAGTGTCTGGAGGATGTCGGGCGTGTTCCTGTTGCTTTGCGGAGTTCCATGAGCTGGGCGGCATCAATGCAGCCATGAACGACATCAACCTTGTGCTTATTGCCTTATCTTTCCGCGGAGTTCTACGCCCGCTAGCTCCTTGGCGCTATTTTCGTGCTCGTAGAAGCTATAGATTGCAGGCAGTGGGCATGGGCATGGCGACGAACAGCGGCAGGTGATGCACGGGAGATTGCGCGGCGCTTGATGGCAGGGACTCGCGGAACTACCGGCGGCACTTGACGGCTGCGGACTCACTGCCTGGTCGGGGTGCAGGTGAGGCTTGGCCTACGATCTCGAGGACAGGAACTCGCGGCCGGATCGACAGCGTTCGTATGGACTGGCCAGCGGCGCTTGAGGATAGGGACTCGCCCCAGACGGGCCATCGCGGGGCCTGGCCTATACAGAGAGCGGAGGCCGGCGAGGGAGCGTGCCAACGGTAGGAGGGATACGACAGCGGTTTACATCGGGTGGAGGCAAGGAGGTCGGGGACGAGATGGTGGCGACCGCGCCTGCATCGTCTCTATCGGAACAGCACGTCGTCACGCGTCCTCATTGTGTGCTAGGAAGCGGAGGCTCAAACTGTCTAACGAGCCTCCAAACACTATTTAGCAATTGGGTATTTTAAAACAGAGGGAGTACTTACCTTAGAATACAAACACGGCCTTAAAATGGCGGATTGGTTCCACGTTGATGTCGTGTATAACACTCTTGGCACTAAGGCAATACCATGATGCGACAAACACACAAGTATGCCGCAAGCGTAAAAGTTTCGTCGCATAGCGTGGTTGGGCTAATCGTGCTCTCAACATCGAACATTGATCTCCTGATGATCCAAGACAGGAGTAGCAACGTAACGATTGATTACTCCCGTCGAGCCTTTTTACACGCTTGGATATCGCTGCATCCATGTAAATTTTCATGAGGCCTTACACCTCAAAGTTCACAATGTCTAGATTTTAGAGGGACTGTTCAGGAAAATACAAACTGTGATAACGGACTCTGAAACAACTACCCATGAACTGCCTTAATTAGGACGAGCAGTCCATATTGCCCAAAGGCTTACTGATCACGCACACTAGACCGCCATTTATTCATGGAATGGAAGAAAAATATTCCTTTGAATTCTAACATAAAAAACATTCCTTTGGGTCCCGGCATAAACTCACACATCTTTTTCCCCGATAAAGATGAATTCATATATATGTGCACTCAGTAATATATCCACCAACACGACCAAACACTCGTGACAATGGTGCAATCGAGGAGAGAATGTCTCTAGGTATCAGTTTCGGCCCCACATATGATGCATGAGAGCAAGGTCACCATGTCGTGAAAACCAAACTCAAAGAATGCCGAGCTAATATTTAAAGGAAGATACAATTTTTCGACGATTCTTGACTTCCAATATTCCCACCTTGATTAGACCTGAAATTTGCAAGGTTTTCCACTTCTCCTCATGGCACACTTTCTTTGTATTAGCCAACATCCGGGTTATCGTGAGTGAACTTAAAAATGTCCTATTATTTCTCTCCGTGCCAAGTCCAAATGTCCAAAGTTGTTGTTGTTGTGCTTAGAAGAACAGACTTGATTGCATTGAAGTCAGATATAGGTTCATAATTTTCCACATCGAGTGATCCGAGGGAAACACATTTTTGGAAATTTCACCCGCTCCATAAATTATGAATAAAGATTTTTTTAAAAAAATTCTTTCTCTAAAAGAGCAAAAGCTACACACACACCCCACTTCTCTTCTCATTACAACAAGTGCTGAGTAGGAAGAAACATGTATCTTCTCCATGCGACAATTGACGAGCACGAAGACACCCGCAAGAGAAGGGGTTTGCGTGGCACTAGGATAAAGCTTTCCGAACAAATCTTTCATAAAATCAATCATTTTTCTAGACATTTCGAAGACGGGTCCCTATATCCTCCTTGTCTAGGGTTTACTCTCTCCCCTACCACGCGGACAAAAACTAACCATAAATCTAAAGTGAATCCTTATAGGAGTTATAAGCAGTGCTGAACCTTTTCTTTTTGATGGTAATAAGTTACTAGTAAGCATGCACATGCAACACACATCTTTAAAAATATAAGAAATGATTTTCAGATCCTAACTTTTTATAATATTTTGATAGTTGTTACCAAGACATTTACAATTTTACATAGGTCACATTATCCAGCGGGTGTATGTATGCACATGCAACATACAATCCACGTAACAGTATGATCTGCGAGGCATGATAACATATCATAATTAGTACACAAAGCTTAAAATTTAACATCGGTTTGAAGCGATACTTAAGGAACACCTACTAAGAAATATTGTCGACTATTTTCCTCTTATGAAGGTTCACCTATTAGCGCAATCAATAATGCCTCGTTCCATGGTTGATGAAAGGATCGTATGGGCACCTAGAGGGGGGGGGGTGAATAGGTGCTACTTCAAATTTTACATTTTTTCAAATTAGGGTTTGACAAGAAAGGTAAATTCTCTAGAATATGCAACTATGGTGAATTTACCTATATGTCAAACAAGCACAAACTAACACAACACTAAGCAAGAACAAGTAAGTAAAGTATGGTAAAGGATAGAAGTAACCAAGGGAGTGGACGCGGAGACACAAGGATTTGTTTCTCGTAGTTCCTTCCTTTTGAGGGGAAGTACCTCTACGTTTGGAGAGGGGGTGGTTTCAAACCACCAACGCCACGAGTGGCCTCCCTTGTTCTCCGATGAACCTCACCCCAACGGGCTCGATTCACCTTCCACTATATCGGCAACCTTCGAGGTGGAAGCCGGCACCTCTACAACAAGTTCGGGGCACACATCCACAACTGAATTGGAGGCTCCCAAATACAAGCAAGCTGTCAAGACAAATCAAAGACAAGCTTGTAAGAACCAAATCAAAGTTAGGGTTTCCAAAGAAACACTAGATCTTGGGGGCCCTCAAGTGAATGAGGGGGAAATGAAGTTCTCTCTTGGTGAAGATGTGAATCAAGGCCTCCTCCTTCGATTCTCCAAAGATCAATGACTTTGGATGGTTGGATGAAGAGATCTTGTGGATTTGGTGGCTCTAATGGTGTTGGTGTTCTTGAGCAGCTGGAGCAACTGGAGGAAGAAGATAAGGGTCCCTATTTATAGACAGCCCCCTCCATGAACCGTTTTCTGACCGTTGTAGAAAAGTCAGACCGGAGACTCCGGTCTACACCGGAGACTCCGGCCAATCTCCGGACTAGTCTCCGGACTGGCCTTCTGACTGACCCAACCCATTTCTTCACCAGCAACACCGGAGACTCCGGCCTTCCAACACCGGAGACTCCGGTCTGACCAAAGTCCGGAGACTCCGGAGTAACCTCCGGTGTAGCCTCCGGACCCCTAGTCAGAATGTCCCAGCCATGTCCTGGGAGGCTCCACCGGAGACAACACCGGAAACTCCGGACCACACCGAAGACTCCGGTCTTGGCAGACCGGAGACTCCGGTCTGGAGTTTCCAGAACAGTGGCAAATGTGTGTGGTCTTTTCCCAAGAGTGTGTGTGATGTTTATCTGTGGTCATACCAACCTGTGGACAATAACAAACTGTAAAATGATCAACTTATTGTTACCGAACACCAAAAGTGATTATAACAATAAATGCCCTTTCAATCTCCCCCGTTTTGGTGTTTGATGACAAAAAGTGATTTGCATGGAATAACATATAAATGTGGCTCCAAAAGATAATGAAGTAAATCATGTAAGGAAGATAATATCAATGATAGCACACATAAATCTCACATGAGTTACAATAGGTGTTGCACACAGGCACATAGTCATAGACACTCATAAGAACAGCAGATAACACACATAAAGTTCAAGTTCTAATATCCAAATAAAAAGGCAAATAACGGCAGATAGTCGCAAATCCCAAGTCCCATGCAAAGCGATGAGAATGTATTCTCCCCCTTTGGCATCGAAACGCCAAAAAGGGAAAAGACCTATACTAGCGCCCCAATAACTCAGTAGTCATCGTCATCCTCATCATCTTCGGCATCCTCATCCTCATCATGGTCATACTCGTCCTGGTCACCCTCATCCTGGTCATAGTCATCATCATCATCATCCTCCGGGATAGCAGGCCCTTTGCCGTGAGGGCGAGAAGAGGAAGTACCCTGGTATCCAAACCCAGAGGTGACATCAGCAAACGTCTTCCAGTCCACCAGACTATCCTGTTGGGCATTCCATGCCCCAAATGAGAGAGTGTGATCAGACTCTGTGGACTGCTGGGCCCCATGCTCATCATTGTATTCATCTTCACCTTCCTCAGTATCAGCAGCACCCTGGTCCTTGATCTCTTTGAGGAGCTTCTCAATGCGGCGGTTGCTTTGGTAAGATGCATGCTGCTGCTTGCGAATGTCAACGTTCATGTAACAAAGAGTCCTCTCCCAGAAGTTGGCCTTCTTGACCTTCTCATGCACATAGTCTCTAATCATGGTAGGCATAGGGACATTGGATGCATTCTTCCTCCGAACTCTAGGTGGAGAGGGAGCCCTCTCCGTCTCAATCTCCTCATCATCATCATTTCCATATCGGCGCCTTGGAGCTGGCCCCATGTGCCCCTTCTGCTGCAGAGAGACCAGAGTGTGCATCGTGAGGTGTGGTGGTATGCCATGTGGAGAATCATGCGGTTGGGAGTTGATGAGTCTCATAATCAAGGGTGCATATGGAGGAGATTTCTTGAAAAGAATGGCATGGAACATCTCCTCGAAAATGAAGTCCATCACATCAATGGGTGCAGCATCAGCCTCTGGTCCAGCATTGAAGGTCCGGTGAGTATGGTACAGGAGGTTGACAAGCCCTCCCCTGAGAGCATCATCATTTCTAGCACTTGGAGCAATAGTGTGACAGAAAATCCTCAGCATAAGGTTGTAGAGGGGCTTGAGTCCCTTGGAGGCCCCCACAACACCATCATCATACAGAGGTGCCAGCTTTAACTTGTTCTCACCCAAGGCTGCTGAGTGCATGCGTTGCCCCACATGAGTAGATACGCCGTGAAAAGTCTCAAAGATGACATTGGCAAAGTCATGGAAAGTGGTTGTGCAGCGAGTAGAGCCAGTCATCCACACCATGGTCCTGTCAAGATCAGACCCAAACACCACTGTGGCATAAAACTGCTGAACAAGGTGCACGCTATAGTCTTCATGCAGCTCCATCAAGTTGTAGAGACCCAGCTTCTCACAGATCCACATGGCATCATTGAAATAAGGGCTCTGGCGCATCTGCTCAATGTTCATGAACTTCTGAGGGCAAACGTGTGATTTGGTGAGTACACCATACACATCCTTCATGAACACACCCTGCTCTTTCCTCCAGAAACGAGGGTCCTCACTGGTACGAGGAGTGCATAGAAATCTGTCTTCCTCAGCTCACGGTACTCCTCTTTAGACATCTTGGCTAGGGACTGGAGGTTGTCATACTTGGCTCTCTTTGCACGTTCCTCCCGTTCAGCCCTCTCTTGATCCCTCTTCATGTAAGCTGCATCACGTGCCTGCTGTTTCCGGTTGGATGGAGGCACGATAAACTGACCCTGAGCTTCATCATAGCGAGGATTGCCCCTTTGGGACTTAGCCTAGGTACGACGAGGGCGACTAGAACCATCACCTGTGAACAACAGTGAGGGAGATAGCATGGAGATGAGTATATATGTCCCAAAGATGCAGTACAAGAGCTTTGATGCATTTCTGGACTACTTTGATTCACCCAACACCGGAGTCTCCGCACCAGACACCGGAGACTCCGGTCCGGAGTCTCCGGCCTGGACCGGAGTCTCCGGACCTAAGTCCGGAGTCTCCGGTCAGGAGGCTCGGGTATGCGATGGGGAGATGCTGGTGAGGGTGAATCTAGTAGATCGGGCAATGCAACAAGGCTAAAGTACTAGAGTGCAAGCAAACAAGTGATTCCAATGGACAAATCAGCAACAATCCTCAAAAACACATCTAGGGATGAACCCTAGGAGGAAAAAGGAGAGGAGAGGTACCAGATCTGTCCATGGGATCGATTCCTTCGGTGGGAATGACCCAATGGAGGAGAGGGGAAGGTTGGCCGGCTGCACGGCGGATCCCGGGGGCTTCTTGACCTCCAGGGAGGATTTTTGGAGGAGGAGGCGACGAGTTTGGAGGTAGGGGACATGGTGAAGAATGAGGAACTGCTGTTCCAGTTCACCCCGTGCCCCTTCTTTAAGTGACAGAAACCGTCCAGACCAGAGACTCCGGTCTACACCGGAGACTCTGGCCTACACCGGCGACTCCGGTGTTTGTACACCGGAGACTCCGGTCCTCCTCGACCAAAAATTCCAGGAAAGGTGTTTGGGGACATATATGAGAGATAGATGGTTTTTAAGATAGGAAAAGGGCTTGGGTTGAGACATCAAACTGTGAAGAACCAATAAGAGCCATAGAAGTTCGAAAATAATCAGAAAAGCTCCAAGAGACTAAAATCAAGCAAATGACGAACATGAGTAAGTGCCAACCTCTCAAATGAGAGAGGGTGGTGGCCTAGGCCACCATATTTGAGTATACTTGGATTGGCACCACGAAGATATATCTTGGGTCCATTACCAAAACTCATCATTAAGCTCGCATATCATTAGATGATATTAAGAGGAATGATTTTGATTGCTTTGGGCATAATGGGGGGAGGGATGGTCCAATCAATTAGAACCGCACTCCCCCTATATCCATGCCTACACCTAGACCAAATATGAGATGAAACATAGGTGAGAGTGCAATAACATCAAGTCAATCTCCTTGAATCTACGATATTTAGTTCATTCCTCAAGTAGCAAAACCTTGCTTCATCAAGTGGCTTCGTGAAGATATCGGCAAGTTGATCTTTGGTTGGTACATATGATAGATCAAAATCACCTCGAGCAACATGATCTCTAATGAAGTGATGGCGAATCTCAATATGCTTTGTCCTAGTGTGATCCACCGGGTTGTAGGCAATCTTGATGGCACTTTCATTGTCACATAGAAGAGGCACTTTGTCACAATGGACACCGTATTCCTTTAAAGTTTGCCTCATCCATAGCAATTGAGTGCACGCACTAGCAGCTGCCACATACTCGGCTTCGGCGGTGGATAGAGATATACAATTTTGCTTCTTGGAAGACCAACATACCAAGGACCTACCAAGGAATTGGCAAGCCCCGGATGTTGATTTTCTATCATCCCTATCACCCGCCCAATCCGAATCCGTGTATCCACAAAGAGCAAATGTTGAGCCTTGAGGATACCAAAGACCATAAAATGGGGTATGAACCAAATATCGAAAGATTCTCTTGACCGCCATCAAATGGCTTTCTTTAGGAGCCGCTTGATATCTTGCACACACACCTACACTCAACACAATATCGGGTCTAGATGCACAAAGGTAAAGCAAAGAACCAATCATAGACCGGTATACCTTTTGATCCACATCTTTACCATTTGGATTTTGTTCTAGATGAGTCTTTGTAGCCATGGGAGTAGGAGCTCCATTCAAATCTTGCATTTTGAATCTGTTGAACATATCTTGAGTATACTTGGCTTGATTGAAGAATGTCCCTCCTCTAACTTGCTTGATCTCAAAGCCAAGAAATACTCTCAACTCCCCCATCAAGGACATCCGGAACCTACTAGTCACAGGCTTTGAGAATTCATCATTAAAATCTTTGTTAGATGAGCCAAATATAATATCATCAAAATATATTTGGCATACAAAAAGCTCCCCATTGACCCTCTTAGTAAAAAGAGTGGGATCGATTTTCCCAACCTCAAAGCCACGGTCAAACAATAACTCTCTAAGGTGCTCATACCACGTGCGTGGGGCTTGCTTGAGCCCATAGAGCGCCTTATCAAGTTTGTAGACATGGTTTGGGAAGTTGGGGTCCTCAAATCCCAGGGGTTGCTTAACATATACCAATTCATTTAAAGGACCATAAAGGAAAGCACTTTCTACATCCATTTGTTGCAACTTAAAGTTATGATGTGCCGCATAAGCAAGAAGGATACAGATGGACTCAGGGCGAGCCACGGGTGCATAAGTTTCTCCATAATCAATGCCTTCAATTTGAGAATACCCTTCTGCAACCAATCTAGCCTTGTTCCTTACAATAATTCCATGCTCATCTTGCTTGTTCTTGAATATCCACTTTGTTCCAATAACATTGCGGCAATCTTTTGGCTTCTCAACTAACTTCCACACTTTGTTTCTCTCAAAGTTGTTGAGCTCTTTGTGCATGGCTTCTAACCAATCCGAATCTTCAAGAGCTTCCCACACTTTCTTTGGTTCAATCATGGAGATGTGTGCTTGATGTTCACTGAACCTCTTCAATTGTGCTCTTGTGGAAATTCCTTTCCTTAGATCTCCAACAACATTTTGGAGAGTGTGGTCTCTTATTTCCAACATTCTTTCCTTTCTAGCTTCGCGACGAGCGTGGATCTCCTCATTGTTTCTTGGAGGACCCTCTTCATCATTTTGATCCTCGTCTTGACCATCAACTTGACCTTGATCATCATTGGAGTCATCCTCTACATTGGGAGGCAAGGATTGACCTTGGTCTTGATCAAGTGCTCTTCTAGCATCAATTTGAGATTGTATCAAAACAGTTTGGATGGATCTTCCTTGACAAATTGACTTGGCACCACTTGACAACCCATCGAATGGACCAAGCTCCTTTTGATTAGAGTTCACACATTGATCACTATGTTGA
Source organism: Avena sativa (assembly GCA_916181665.1). Lineage (NCBI taxonomy): Eukaryota > Viridiplantae > Streptophyta > Magnoliopsida > Poales > Poaceae > Avena > Avena sativa. The sequence continues at coordinate 264,120,537 of OV702279.1, read as the reverse complement.
GGGTCCACATCTTGTCTTTGGCTTGAGTCAATGTCCTCTTCGGTCGATGGAGCATGTTGAGGTTGTGAAGATGAGGGCTCTACTCGAGTGGAGCATAGTTCTTCTCGATCCGCCATAAGGGGTTCCTCAACGGGGCGAATATAACCCACACCCATTCTTCCTATGGCATCCTAAGGCATTTCATCATCTGCATCACAAGCATCAACACGCCCCCCTTGGGGACCATCATATTCTTCAAAGGTCACACTACAAGATTCTATGACGGCTCCGGAGAGCTTGTCATAGATTCTATAAGTGTGAGATTCGAGACCATAGCCAACAAAAATACCCTCTAATGCTTTAGACTCGAATTTAGACAAACGAACACCTTTGATGAGATAGAAACACTTACAACCGAACACCCGGAAATAAGATATGTTGGGCTTGTTACCGGTAAGTATCTCATATGGAGTCTTGTTGATTTTCTTGCGGAGGTAGAGTCAGTTTGAAGCATGGCAAGCGGTGGAGACGGCTTTGGCCCAGAAGTTGTATGGAGATTTAAACTCCGCCAACATGGTCCTAGCCATCTCAATAAGAGTCGGGTTCTTCCTTTAGGCCACACCATTTTGTTGAGGGGTGTATGCAGCGGAATATTGATGTTTAATCCCCTCATCACTAAGGAAATCATTCAAGGTGTATTCTTGAACTCGGTGCCGTTGTCACTTCTTATAATCAACACGGGAACATTGTTTTGCCTTTGAACCAAGTTGATGAAGTCGATAAAAGTCCTTTGAGTTTCACTCTTCAACTTGAAGAAATAAACCCAAGAGTATCTTGAAAAGTCATCAACAATCACCAAACAATATTTCTTCCCTCCAAGACTTGCATGATATGGAGGACCAAATAGGTCCACATGGAGGAGTTACAAGATCTTGTTAGACTTGATTTGGTTCGTGGGCTTGTGAGGAGCGTCATGCATCTTCCCTAGAACACATGCCCTGCAAACACGATCTTTGGCAAAGGAAACATTTTCGTTTAGTCCAACAATATGGCCCTCTTTATGGAGACTTTGCAAAGTTCTCATATTGACATGGGCTAGTCGGCGGTGCCATAGCCAACCCACATCGGCCTTTCCGTATAAGCACATCGGACCTGCAGTGGCTTGCCCCGAAAAGTCCACCACATACAAGTCATTTTCGACGTACCCAACGAAAGCGACCTTGAGAGACTTGCTCCACATGAGGACTGTTGGAGATATGCCCAAGAGGCAATAATAAAGTGGGTTATTATCATATCTTCATACTTATGATAAATGTTTACATACCATGCTATTATTGTATTAAATAGAAACATTAATACTTGTGTGATTTGTAAACATAAAAGAGTCCCTAGTAAAGCCTCTTGTTAAACTAGCTTGTTGGTTAATATATGATCATGGTTTCCTGATCATGAACATAGAGATGTTATTAACAACAGGGTCATATCATTAGGAGAATGATGTGATGGACATACTCCTATAGATAAGCGTAGCATAAAGATCAAGTCATTTTAATAGTTCAATTGCTATATGCTTTCTGATACATAGTAACCTAATTCCTCCGACCATGAGATCATGCATATCACCTTTACCGGATGGATGCTTTGATGACATCAAACACCACACCGTAACTGGTTGGCTATAAAGGTGGCATTGAGTGTTCGGAAAGTATAGGTTGAGACACATGGATCAAGAATGGGATTTGTCCATCCATATGACGGATAGATATACTCTGGTCCCTCTCGGTGTAATGTCATCCAATTAGCTTGCAAGCATGTGACTGGCTCACAAGGGATCACATATCACGGGAACAAGAAAAGAGTACTTATCGGTAACGAGGTTGAACTAGGTATGCAGAGATACCGACGATCAAAACCTCGGATAAGTAAACTATCGTGAGACAAAGGGAAATTGGTATCGTATGTAAGTGGTTCATTCGATCGCAAAGTAATCGTAGAAATATGTGGGAACCATATGAATTTCCATATTCCTCTATTGGTTATTGTTCGGAGAAGTGTCTCGATCATGTCCGCATAATTCACGAACCGTAGGGAGACACACTTAAGGATTCGACGTTGTTTGAGTAGTTATGGAATGATGAGTAAGAGACTGAATGTTGTTCGGAGTCTCGGATGGGATCCGGGATATCACGAGGAGATCCGGAATGGTCCGGAGAATAAGATTCATATAAGCAAAGTCTTGTTTCGGAGTTGGAGAATGGTTCCGATGTTTTCATCGGGAATGTTCTAGAAGGTTCCGGAATGTCCGGCACTCCGGAGGGGAAAGGGTACATGAATGTGTTATATCAAGTTGATATGATTGCATCATGTACTAGGTGTCATCGCTGTACCAAAATAGAGGGTTTATTCAAATCCTAGTTTGAAAAGTCAAACGGCTAGTTTGAAAGTCAAACGGCTAGTTTTGGGAAAGAGGAGAAGGAGGTTTGAAACCGACTTGGGGGAGGAGTTCCTCCTCCCACCGCCGGCCCACCTTGGGTCCGAGTTGGGGAGGGACTCCCCTCCCCAGGCGCGCCTCCCTCCACCTATAAGAGGAGGGGCAGGGCTCCCCTCCTAGACACACAAGTTGCCTCCCTCTAAACCTAAACCCTAGCCACAGCCTAGGGATTTCTCCCAAGCCGCCGAGTTAGAGCTTCTAATTGCCCTAGCCGCTGGTTTAGCCCCTTCTAATTGGTGTGTCTAAACCCTAGATCACCAAGGCTCTCTCATAGTCCACCATACTCGCTCCGGCTTAAGGCGAAGCCCTGCGAGATCTCCCCTCTACTTCCGGTACCACGCCGTCGTGCTGCCGGAATCGCGAGGAGAGTGCTACAACCTCCGCTGCCTGCTGGAACAAGGGAGAGGAAGGTCTTTGTTGAGTACCGAACGTGTGACCGACTGCGGGAGCGCTGCCGGAACGCAGCGCCGGAAGGATCGTCTACGCGATCTTGAGATCGGCAAGAGTACGACTACATCACCCACGAGAATCTGCTCTCGTTAACCGCTTTGGAATCTTCGAGGGTGAGTTCCTCTATCGACTCGTTGCTACAATCTAGTAGATAGATCTTGGCTTGTTTGTTTGCATGCGGTAGAATTTTTTTGTTTTCCATGCTACGAACCCCTACAGTGGTATCAGAGCCGTGTCTATATGTAGATCTGTTTGCACGAGTAGAACACAATGGTCATTGTGGGCGTTGATGCTTTTATTATCGATTGCTTCTTGTGTACTTTGCATCTTGCGGTATGTTGGGATGAAGCGGCCCAGGCTAACCTTACATGACATCGTTCATGAGACTTGCTCCACGCTTGACATGCAACTTGTATTGCATAAGTGGCTTTGCGGGTGCCTGTTTCTCCTAGCATAGTTAAGATCCAATTTACAACGGGTGATTAACAATACTAGTATCAATGTTGTGGTTCTTGTTCGTAAGTTAGAACGACACTTATTGAAAGCCCCAAACCACGTAAAATATGCAAAGAAAGTAGAGGCGTCTAACTTTGTTTTGCAGGGGTGTGCAGTGATGTGATATGGCCATGATTGTGATTATATATGATGTATGCAATGTTCCTTATTGTAAGTCGGCAACCGGCAGGAGCCATATGGTTGTCTGTAATTTCTGTTAAGACCCGCGTGTCTATTCAAAGTAGTTGTAATAGTTGAAGCCGGTGGACGACAACCATGGAGAAGCATCATTGACCTTGATGCAATGTCGGTGATGATGGAGATCATGTTCGTGCTAGAAGATGGAGATCGGAAGCACAAAGAAGAAAGGCCATATCATATCACATATTATGAATTGCATGTGATGTTAATCCTTTATGCATCGTGTATTGCTTAGTAGACGACGGTAGCATTATAAGATGATCCCTCATGCACATGAATTTCAAGTCATAAAGTGTTCACCCTTAGTTAGCACCGTTGCTAAAGCTTGTTGTTTCGAAGCACCACGTGATGATCGGGTGTGTTAGATTCCGCAAGTGTATACAACGTGGGCAAGCCAGATTTGCTCATGCGGAAGCTAAGGTTTGATCTTGACGAGCCTAGCATGTACAGACATGGTCTCAGGAACACGGATCACCGAAAGGTAAAGCATGAGTCATATAGTAGATATGATGAACATGTTGATTGTTCGCCATTGAAGCTACATCAACTCTCGTGATGATCGGTTTTGATGTGGTGGATTTGGTTCGTGTGATCACTAAAACAATGTGAGGGATATTTTTTTGAGTGGGAGTTCAACGGCAATATGATTAAAAGTTGAACACTATTTATCATAAATTAAATCAAAGTGAATTTGCATAGTTGTCATAGTCATTGGCATCCGTTTACCACCTTGCGCTTAGTTATAATTGAGATGATAGAACTATAGAATTCTGGTTAGTTACTTTACGAACTGGTATCGTATTGTTTTGAAGTGTTAATCTAAAGTTTAAAAGTTATATTGCAAACTTTCAGTAAAGTTCCGGTTACTCCATGAAGTTTAATAATTGGTATTAAAACAAGAGTGACAATTCCAAGTGTTAGTGTATAAGTATCATGTTTGTCTCCATGATTCTTGATATTCAAAGGATTGTCTTAATATCAAGGTTATCTAGGATCTGAAAGAGTTGTTTCAGAAACCATGATGTGTGGAAGATATTGTGATATCTGAAACGAAGTTTTGGTTGCAACATGACAGAGTATAATATGGCAAAAGTCATGTTCTCATATTTGATGAGAATTTGCAAAGGGTTGGAGACACTAGTTGTCCTAATCCACCAAAAGGTTTTGGATAGCAACATTATACTCACGATTCATCTTTATAAGCTAAAAGTAGCTTGATCATGGATAATTCCATGATAAGGGTGAATATTTGACGTAGGTAAAATATTTACTACACCAAGAGATTACTAAAGAAAGGAATTTGGAAGAACACCAAACATTTGATGATGGTGATCTACTTCAAAGTGCAAGTCCAAAGACATTGGTATTTAATTATACACGCTTTGGATTATGTGTCATATGTATGACTCCACTATTGATGTTGATAGATTCTTTCAAACAGAAAAGGAAATACTGAAAGAGAATCTCATAAATATATGGCAGAAAAGAAAAGACTAGAATTGTTCAGTTTAAGTATATAGATGATATACATGTTATGGCTATATTCTTTGCTTATTAAACAATGTGGTTCTTAAGTATTTGATACTGAATTTGTTGGTGTGAATCGTCATACGAAACAACACAATTCATGAACTACAATGGCCTAAGTAACTAGCAAAAGAATATGTGATGATGTTCATCGAGAACAAATAAAGGGTTATTGTGTTGCTCGTTAAACATCAAAGTTTGCCTTCAAGATTTGTTTTATTAGGTATTATGAGAACAAAAGGGTTGTTCAAATAATTGCCGTAATCCATAAAAGATGGATGATTCACAAATCTCGTTGGAGAAATCACATCCATAAAACTAGTGCTAAAAATGTCGAAAGACAAATTGATTGATAGATCACTTAGGAAGTGACATCGTCGTTTAAATTATATTTGAAAGAAAACATGAAGAAACTCCATGTGGATGGAATTTTGGAGTCTTTTGATTTTGATCATATGACGCTTGTGAAACTTTCCTAGAGATAATTAAAACTTCGTTCATAGGCCAAAAGGGAACGAATGACTAGCCTATTGGAACTTGTACATATTGTTGTACGAAGTCCATTATATGTAGTCAAGAGCGATGGATTTCAACTTCATATGCTTTCTCCGAAAATTTGAGTGAATATATGAATATTTACTTAATAAGGATGAAATATGAAACATTTGAAAAGTTCAAAGACTTTCAAGATGAAGTGCAAAATCATTGTAACGAGAATATAAATAGTTTATGATAAGATCATAAAGGAAGATATTTAAGTTACAAAGTTTAGCATAATACCTAAGATTTAAGGAATCGTTCCGTGGATTTGCATGTCCCAAAACACCATAAGAGTATGGAGCATTCGAGATATGTAATTAAACCTTGTTTGACATGGTGAGATCAAAGGTGTAATTCATACAATGCCATTATATTTTAAAGATTAAAAGCTTGAGAGACTACTGTTTTTCCACTGAAAAGAGCTTCATCATAATCCGTTGAAATGACACCATATAAAGTTATGGTTTGGGATAAAACCCAAGTTGTCCTTTCTTAAAACATTGGTATGCTTTGCATAAGAAAGATGTTTGCAACCAAAGTCGGATGAACCTATCTTTGTATGTTATTTCGAATAACTGTTAATTATTCCTTCATAACACCAGAGACAAAAGTGTTTGTCGCTTAGAATGTCAAGTTTCTTTGAGAAGGAATTTTTCGTGAAAAGTAAAGTGGGAGGACAATAGAACTTTGATAAGGTTAAAATAACCTTAGCTATATGTGCAGAGTTGCGCAGCGCCGAAAAGTGTTCCGAAGGCAGCGACAATGCTCATGGCTCACGTGCCTCAAAGGTTGTGGTCACGGAGATCTAAGTTCCTATTGAAACAAGTAGGTCGGGTAAACAATCAAATACCAAGATTTGAGGGTTGAATCATTATTTGAGAATAATGAACCGACTAACATGCAAAGAAGCGATGATGGGCCCTGACTCCGTCAAATGGCTTGAAGCCATAAAATCCGTGATAGTTCCATACACGAGAAATCAAATTTTGAACTTGAAGGACCCTCGAGAAAGGTGTAAGACCTTACAGTTGTGTTTGGATCTATAAAGAAATAGACATGAATATTTCGCATCTATGAAATGGTCGACATGTTGGGAAAGAGTTCACAACAATGTTCAAGGGTTGACTATGACAAGATTTAATCTTTCATAGCGATATTTAGTCTAGACGGATTAATGTAGCAACCACGACATATAATTTTGTTATGTGTTGGATAAACAAAACAAATTCTTCTAATAGAAGGGTTACCTAGGATGTGTGCATGACACGGTCCAAAGGGTTTTGTTAGTTCAAAGGATGCTAAATGCATATGCAAACTTCAATGGTTGAAGTAAGCATTACGGAATTGGAATCTTCACTATGATGAAACTGTTAAAGGAGTTTAAATTCGTCGGAGATAATGAAGATGCTTGCATTTGCAAGAAATTAAGTGGGAGCGCTAAGACATGTTTCTAATACATTATGTGGAAGACATATTGTTGATTGGAAATGATGTATCTTTTATTAACACAAGATAAGAATTTCATCTCGATGAAAGGCTTAGGCAAAACCCAAATATTTGGCATCAATAGACGCTAATATGGTTGTGCCGAAAGTACATAGATGATGTATTGAATGAGTTCAATATAGAAACTACAAGAAAGGTTCTTGTCGCACAGAAAGGATTGAATGAGTTCAATATTGATGATATATTCAAGTGTATTGACACTTGGTAAGTGAAACCAAGATTCAAGTATAGATTGATACTTGATGTATGAAATCACAAAGAGTATTTATATCAATTATGCTGTGATATGTACAAATCCAGATATGTCCTATGCTCTAAATGATGTGAGCATATACCAGAATGATTCATAAGATGATCATTGGACAATAGTAAGGATATTCTTATGATCTTTTGGAAGAACTAAGAATATATTGTTTGTAGAAGTGACAAATAGATGGTTAGTTCATTGTAAAAGTACTACATTGATACTAGTTTTGTCACAAAGTACAAATTAAGTTTATCTCAATCTAAACTAAGGGTGGCACAATATAATGGAAAGTAAGTTCCATAATGGATTTGGATGAGTTCCAAAGTTATGACATTGTGACAGATACTACAACAAAAGGCTAAGTATATGACTGCTATTATAGTAGCTAAAGAGGGCATTTGGGTCAAGTAGTTTGTTATCAAACTAGGTGTAGTTCATAGCGGCATAATACTATGAAGATATATTGTACGACAATATTATCAACATGTTTTAACCCCAAAGAACTAAAGGTCTCACCAAAGGACCAAATTTATACAAAGCCATATCATTAGAGAATGAGTAATGCGTAGAGACACAAATACATGCAATTACACACGGACCAGGAAGTGTTAGATCCGGAGATCAGTTGGCTACTAGCGAACGTGTACTTACAACACCGAAAAGCCATAGGTGTTGAATACACGAAGGTTTGAAACTAGATTATTGACTCTAGTGCAAGTGGGAGACTGTTGGAGATATGCCCAAGAGGCAATAATAAAGTGGGTTATTATCATATCTTCATACTTATGATAGATGTTTACATACCATGCTATAATTCTATTAACAGGAAACATTAATACTTGTGTGATTTGTAAACATAAAAGAGTCCCTAGTAAAGCCTCTTGTTAAACTAGCTTGTTGGTTAATATATGATCATGGTTTCCTGATCATGAACATAGAGATGTTATTAACAACAGGGTCATATCATTAGGAGAATGATGTGATGGACATACTCCTATAGATAAGCGTAGCATAAAGATCAAGTCATTTTAATAGTTCAATTGCTATATGCTTTCTGATACATAGTAACCTAATTCCTCCGACCATGAGATCATGCATATCACCTTTACCGGATGGATGCTTTGATGAGATCAAACACCACACCGTAACTAGGTGGCTATAAAGGTGGCATTGAGTGTTTGGAAAGTATTGGTTGAGACACATGGATCAAGAATGGGATTTGTCCATCCATATGACGGATAGATATACTCTGGGCCCTCTCGGTGTAATGTCATCCAATTAGCTTGCAAGCATGTGACTGGCTCACAAAGGATCACATATCACGGGAACGAGAAAAGAGTACTTATCGGTAACGAGGTTGAACTAGGTATGCAGAGATACCGACGATCAAAACCTCGGATAAGTAAACTATCGTGAGACAAAGGGAAATTGGTATCGTATGTAAGTGGTTCATTCGATCGCAAAGTAATCGTAGAAATATGTGGAACCATATGAATTTCCAGATTCCTCTATTGGTTATTGTTCGGAGAAGTGTCTCGATCATGTCCGCATAATTCACGAACCGTAGGGAGACACACTTAAGGATTCGACGTTGTTTGAGTAGTTATGGAATGATGAGTAAGAGACCGAATGTTGTTCGGAGTCTCGGATGGGATCCGGGATATCACGAGGAGATCCGGAATGGTCTGGAGAATAAGATTCATATAAGGAAAGTCCTGTTTCGGAGTTGGAGAATGGTTCCGGTGTTTTCATCAGGAATGTTCTAGAAGGTTCCGGAATGTCCGGCACTCCGGAGGGGAAAGGGTACATGAATGTGTTATATCAAGTTGATATGATTGCATCATGTACTAGGTGTCATCGCTGTACCAAAATAGAGGGTTTATTCAAATCCTAGTTTGAAAAGTCAAACGACTAGTTTTGGGAAAGAGGAGAAGGAGGTTTGAAACCGACTTGGGGGAGGAGTTCCTCCTCCCACCGCCGGCCCACCTTGGGTCCGAGTTGGGGAGGGACTCCCCTCCCCAGGCGCGCCTCCCTCCACCTATAAGAGGAGGGGCAGGGCTCCCCTCCTAGACACACAAGTTGCCTCCCTCTAAACCTAAACCCTAGCTACAGCCTAGGGATTTCTCCCAAGCCGCCGAGTTAGAGCTTCTAATTGCCCTAGCCGCTGGTTTAGTCCCTTCTAATTGGTGTGTCTAAACCCTAGATCACCAAGGCTCTCTCATAGTCCACCATACTCGCTCCGGCTTAAGGCGAAGCCCTGCGAGATCTCCCCTCTACTTCCGGTACCACGCCGTCGTGCTGCCGGAATCGCGAGGAGAGTGCTACAACCTCCGCTGCCTGCTGGAACAAGGGAGAGGAAGGTCTTCGTCGAGTATCGAACGTGTGACCGACTGCGGGAGCGCTGCCGGAACGCAGCGCCGGAAGGATCGTCTACGCGATCTTGAGATCGGCAAGAGTACAACTACATCACCCACGAGAATCTGCTCTCGTTAACCGCTTTGGAATCTTCGAGGGTGAGTTCCTCTATCGACTCATTGCTACAATCTATTAGATAGATCTTGGCTTGTTTGTTTGCATGCGGTAGAATTTTTTTGTTTTCCATGCTACGAACCCCTACACGAACCACAATATCATCATCAATAAAGATGGCAAATCCCATCTTTCCAAGGGCACGGACAGAAAGTAAATTGTATCCAAGGGTTTCAACAAGCATGACGTTCACGAGTGTAATGTCATGAGCCACCACTACCTTGCCGAAACCCATTACCTTAGACTTTGACTTGTCGGCATATGTGACGGTGATTTGATCTTCATTTGACACCAAGTCCTTGACAATAGACGAGCTTCCGGTCATATGACTTGTGAAACCACTATCGATCACCCATTTTGACCCTCCGGAAGCATAAGTCTACAAAAAGATCAAGCTAGTATTTAGGTACCCATTTTTCAATGGGTCCTCTTTTGTTAGCAACAAGGGTCTTGGGAACCCAAATAGACCAAGCAATATAACCATCATAAGGGCCAACATAATGTGCATACACATCACCATAATGATCACACATTAGAACATAGTGAGGATTAGCACTACCCGCAAAGTCATCATGAGACATAGTTTTACCACTTGTGGTCTTACTACCCACAATGGCCTTGTTAGTTTCTTGTGTGGGCTTGACCTTCTTCTTCATGTTGTTCTTCTTCTTCTTAGAATTGGAGACAAACCCAATGCCCCCTTTATCACCACTAGGCCTTTGCTTACTCAAAAGATCATCAATAGACTTGTTGCCTTGTGGAAATGTGGCCTTAGCAAGCTCCCCCTTCAACCTAGCATTCTCTTCAAGAATAGTTGTACTACTAGATGGAATGAAGTTACTAGGTGAAGGGATATTGGCCAATTGAGTTTGAAGCGTTTCATGGGACTTTGTGAGTGACAAGAGTTCACTCTCCAAAGCTTTGTGAGCCTTGTTAAGCAACCTAAAGTCCTCGGCAAGTTTTTCATGAACCACACTAAACTCAATCTTGTCCTTTTTAGCACTTTTGTATTTTGCAATAGCATGATCACGCTCTTTGATGAGCTTGCTAACAATATTGTCATTGGCCTCATCAAGCCCTTCAAGTTTTAGCTCAAGTGATAACCTAGTTTCTTGTTCTTCTTCTAGAGCATTGTTTAAAGCCTCTAGCTCAATCATGTGTTCATGCCCAAGTTTACATCTAACATCTAGAAGCTCTTGAGTATGTGAAAGTTGATCTAGAATGTTTCCAAAGTGTAACTTAGCATCTCCTTTTAGGTTAGTCATAAACTCATCAAAAGCAATTAATTCCTTTTTAACATCAAGATACATTTCATCATCAAGTTCATCATTATCTAGGGGAGTAGAGTGGGATGACGAGGATACCTCCGTTCCTCTTGCCATAAGGCAAGTGACGTTCTTGGTGGGAGAGTTCTCATTTGGAGAATCAAAGAGTGAGAATGTCGGAGTAGAGGTGGTGGCTAGAGCAGCCACACCATGTGAAGTTTCCTCTTCCTCATCTTCGTCATCTTCATTGTCGGAGGAGTATTCTTCATGAGTGATCAAGACAATTTCTCCCGACTTCTTGTTGATGGGATTCTTCTTGATGAAAGGTTTCTTGTATGGTGCCTTGAGGGTCTTCTTCAACACAAGCTTACCCCCATGATCTTCTCTCTTTTCATAGGGACAACTTGCTACAAAGTGATAGCGGTCACCGCAATTGAAGCAAGTCCTTAATCTCGTTGTAGTTTCTCTCTTCCCATTTGGGTTGCTCTTTCTTTGCATTTCCATCTTGGCCTTGGCAGGGTTCTTCCACAAGTTCTTAGCATAGAAATCCATATATTGACTATGAGCAATCTTGACTTCATCGGGGTGGTCCATGGAAGGCCCTTCATAACTATCATCTTCATCCCCATGGTCCACAACTTTGGCCTTTAATGCAACATTGACAACATTGCTCATACCGAGAGCACGGGCATCTTTGGCATTCTTGGCGGCAACCTTGAAAGCGGCCATCTCTTGCATAACTTCATTTGAGGTCATGAGATGGTAGTTGTGTCTTCCTTGTAGACTCTTCAAGTCGGTGGGCTCAAAAGGCATGAGTGCACTCACATACTTCCTTTTTATCCATGCATCATCCACATGTGAGGCACCCACATTTCTAAAGGCGGTGGCAGTGGTCTTGAGCCTTCGGTACATGTCTTCATGATCTTCACCTTCTTTCATGTAGAAGCCTTCGGCTTCATTGCTTAGAGCATCATATCGGTTCCTCCTCATACTCTCATTGCCAACAAACAACATAGTGAGAGCATCCCAAGCTTCCTTGGCAATGATAAAGTGCTCAATGTGTGGGTAATCCTTTGTTTCCAATGCTTGTTGAATCATATGCAAAGCAGTGGCATTGAGTTGACTATTGACAATCTCTCTTCTTGTCAAGTTGTTTGGATCCCCAATAAAGAGTCCATGCTCGATGATGTTCCATAGTTCAATGCAAGAGCCGCGCATATGAGTTCTCATTAGTGATTGCCATTGAGAAAAAGTAGCAGGCTCTTCTAGCTTAGGTGGGTCACCTCTATTGTACACATGAGGGTGAGGGATGGGAGGATCGAGAGAGTACCAAGAATCACGGTGCTCACCCTTCCCCCCATCAAGTCATGTGGAGGAATTAGCGTTGTCTAGTTTGTCCCCTACCACCATACCCTCGGGGGATACCGGAGTATTCCCTTTAGGTACAACAGATGGTAGATCCTCTTGAGGAGATGGGGGTGATGAGCCATCTTTGTCTTTAAGAAGTTGCTTAAGCATCTTCTTGACTTCGTTGACCAAGGAAGTGCTCAATCTTGTTTCCAAGTTTCTGAGATCTTCCATGGTCATCGGGGTCGAATCACTACCACCATCCCCTTCTTGGCTACCCATATTCTCTTAGGCGGTAAAGCCCGAATAAAGAGCCGAGGTTCTGATACCAATTGAAAGGATCGTATGAGCACCTAGAGGGGGGGGGGGTGAATAGGTGCTACTTCAAATTTTACTTTTTTTTCAAGTTAGGGTTTGACAAGAAAGGTAAATTCTCTAGAATATGCAACTATGGTGAATTTACCTATATGTCAAACAAGCACAAACTAACACAACACTAAGCAAGAACAAGTAAGTAAAGTGCGGTAAAGGATAGAAGTAACCAACGGAGTGGACGCGGAGACACAAGGATTTGTTTCCCGTAGTTCCTTCCTTTTGAGGGGAAGTACGTCTACGTTTGGAGAGGGGGTGGTTTCAAACCACCAACGCCACGAGTGGCCTCCCTTGTTCTCCGATGAACCTCACCCCAACGGGCCCGATTCACCTTCCACTATATCGGCAACCTTCGAGGTGGAAGCCGACACCTTTACAACAAGTTCGGGGCACACATCCACAACTGAATTGGAGGCTCCCAAATACAAGCAAGCTGTCAAGACAAATGAAAGACAAGCTTGTAAGAACCAAATCAAAGTTAGGGTTTCCAAAGAAACACTAGATCTTGGGGGCCCTCAAGTGAATGAGGGGGAAATGAAGTTCTCTCTTGGTGAAGATGTGAATCAAGGCCTCCTCCTTCGATTCTCCAAAGATCAATGACTTTGGATGGTTGGATGAAGAGATCTTGTGGATTTGGTGGCTCTAATGGTGTTGGTGTTCTTGAGCAGCTGGAGCAACTGGAGGAAGAAGATAAGGGTCCCTATTTATAGACAGTCCCCTCCACGAACCGTTTTCTGACCGTTGTAGAAAAGTCAGACCGGAGACTCCGGTCTACACCGGAGACTCCGGCCAATCTCCGGACTAGTCTCCGGACTGGCCTTCTGACTGACCCAACCCATTTCTTCACCAGCAACACCGGAGACTCCGGCCTTCCAACACCGGAGACTCCGGTCTGACCAAAGTCCGGAGACTCCGGAGTAACCTCCGGTGTAGCCTCCGGACCCCTAGTCAGAATGTCCCAGCCATGTCCTGGGAGGCTCCACCGGAGACAACACCGGAAACTCCGGACCACACCGAAGACTCCGGTCTTGGCAGACCGGAGACTCCGGTCTGGAGTTTCCAGAACAGTGGCAAATGTGTGTGGTCTTTTCCCAAGAGTGTGTGTGATGTTTATCTGTGGTCATACCAACCTGTGGACAATAACAAACTGTAAAATGATCAACTTATTGTTACCGAACACCAAAAGTGATTATAACAATAAATGCCCTTTCAGTAGATATATTGTTAAAAGCTTTATTATCTTCGTACCGAAAATTCTCAGTTTACATCTTACATATGCATTATGCAATAATAATGTTCTAAAGGTTTATAAAGAAAATATGCACAAATGAGGATGGTGTATATACTTGTTCCAAAAGGCTTGACAAAATATTTCATGTCCGGTCGACCACATGATGACTTGAGTGATTATGAATTTTAATAACATAATTCTTAATGCATTTTTTTATAGAAAATATAGAAAAATAAACTCAATAGTTCTAAGGATCTTCAAAATCTTACTTTGAAAATCATGGGTTTTTTTAGAAAATATAGAAAAATAATCTCAATAGAAAAATTATGGATTATTTTTCTATACAGAACATGCCTTATACAGTAGCCCACTCAGATCACACGGTCCGCTTAAAGCCTAGGAAGGCCCAGACAACCTTTCACAGCCCAAAGCATCCTAGTGGGATATTCGGCAGGCCGGTAGAAAGGCACGACAGGAGCGAGAGACACGTGCGCGGCGGCCGGCCGACCCCCTATATATTCTCGCGAGTCCTTCTCTAGGGTTTCCTCTCTCCCCTACCGCGCCGACCAAAGCCAGCCAGAAATCTCAAGCGAGCAGAAGCAGCACATCTCGGCAGCAATGGCGGACCAGACCTTCATCATGATCAAGCCCGACGGCGTCCAGAGGGGCCTCGTAAGCACCTCCACCTTTCGCTCTCCCATCCGCCCGCTTGCTCAGTTGCTAGCTTTTGCTAACATATCGATCTGCGTTCTCCTGTTTTACTCAGATCGGCGAGATCATCAGCCGCTTCGAGAAGAAGGGCTTCTACCTCAAGGGTATCTAATACTCCGCTTCCTGTTAATGTTTGAATTAGACTTTGAATTTAGCTGATCTGTGCAAAAACCGTTGTTCGGGGTAGTGATTTGCTTGCTGATCTGTGAGCTGGCTGTGCAGGCTTGAAGCTCCAGAACGTGGAGAAGTCGTTCGCTGAGCAGCACTACGCCGATCTGTCCTCCAAGCCTTTCTTCGGCGGGCTCGTGGAGTACATCGTCTCCGGCCCCGTCGTCGCCATGGTCTGGGAGGGCAAGAGCGTTGTCGCCACTGGCCGCAAGATCATTGGTGCCACCAACCCCCTGGCCTCCGAGCCTGGCACCATCCGTGGTGACTTTGCCGTCGACATCGGCAGGTGAGATTTCACTCTGGTCTGGAGTAGTAAGCGTTATCGAGTTGAATCTTGCGTGGCTTATCTTGGTTATCAGTTTAACGTTGCTGTAAAATACGACACTAGCCTGTTAGGACATACTTACCAGTATCGATTAATCTGGCTGATTAAGTTTGGAAGAAAGATCACTACTACAGATTATTTTTTGGTCTCGTCAATTTAAATATTTGGATCATCAGATCTGTAAATTTAGCCTGTTGGGCGTACATCGTGCTTTAGTTAGTACTAGTTTAGCATTTGCAGAGCAAACGCATCTTAAAGGTCATATTATATGCTTGGTGCACTTTGCATGATGTCCAGTTCATATTTATCGTAATTGCAATCGTGCAGCATTACAGGCAAACTACAAATCTATGTTATTTTGTATTGTGACATCTATTATTCAGACCTAGGGCCTGTAGTGGGACAGCATATATATAGCATGTTCGATGAATATCTGCACCTATTAGTCATAGTCATTCTGAATATCATGTGGAGTAGTGACCTGCTATGTTCTGTTGACCCATTTAAGAATATTTACCTTTCGAATCATTACAATTGTGCTATCTAGATGCACCATGAATCCATACAGTTATCTGGATCCGTTCTGAAATGTGTTATCTGCACTATCCAGGAACGTCATCCATGGAAGCGACTCAGTTGAGAACGCCAGGAAGGAGATCGCCCTGTGGTTCCCTGAGGGTCTCGCCGGGTGGACCAGCAGCCAGCACAACTGGATCTACGAGGCCTAGGATGTGAAACAGTTCTTTCAGAGCTGCATCTACCGGAATGGTCCTCCGCTTTTTACAGTTTTGAGTATTGAGATCTGTATCCCAGGAACCGTATTCGTGTGAACTGAAGCTGTGTGCCTGCCCTCTATATTTATATTTGATATGGTGTTTGCTTTGATATGAGATGTTGCAATTTTCTTAAGCTTTGCCTTGTGGGAAAGGTTTTGAATCTCCAAATGGTTTGTTTTTTCTGGGGCGAGTTCTTTTTTTGATAAAAGATCTCTGGGGAGAGTTAAAATGTTTAATGGCTGATAATCTTTTTTGACACTGTAATGGCTGATCATTCCGTGTTGGTCGGGAATGGTGAGCTTGTTCAGTTGGTGCTAAAGCCTGCTTTATATGGGCAAAAGAAAAGTCACCTAATGACTGAGATGTGCATTGGCCAATCATGGCTGTCCTTGTGGAATTTGGGAGGAGGGGTTATGCCGAAGTAAATGACTAGCTTTGCTCATTGGTAAGTCGATTTTCAGCTTAGCTAATTGAAGTAGTGCATGTTAAATCTGTACATTTTTTCACGTGTGCACATTTTTTAAAGCCTTAACAACTCTTAGGGCATGTTTGATTCAAAGGATTTGTAAAACACAAGAATAGGAAAAGTGTAGGAATAGCATGGCATGACACTTAGAATCCTACATGAATGAAAAATGCAGGAATCGATAAGATAATTTTATAGGGTTTAGGTACATGTCATAGTTGTCATAGACACATAGGATTTTTTCCAAGAGGTCTCACCTCTTGCTAGAATTCCTATAGGATTATAGTGTAGGAAAGCAATGCATAGGAATTTTGTAGGATTTATTCCTTTGAATCAAACATACTCTATTGGAAAAATTCCTATGGATTGGAATCATATAAAATTCCTTTGAAAATCCTTTGAATCAAACATGCCCTTACCATTTCTTGTGCACTGCTGCCACCAACCACAACAACGTTGGTTTCTCCAACATTGAAGCTCATAGGTAGGGAGTAATGGAAGATTGCTTACCTTCTTCCTCAAATGTTGCTTCATGTCTCTCTTACCAACGCAACACCGACCGTCGCGTCAGGTTGAGATTCCGGTACTTAATCTTTAATTATATAGGTTAATCCATGCTTGTAATCTGCACGTTGAGAACCGAATCGACGTATGGAGCGTCGCCTCTAGAACTGCCATAGTCGGCGTTGGTTCACCCCTATAAATTTGTACAACTTCATTAATGAATAGTAACTATTCTTTTTACTTGTCTCTCGTTTTTGTTTTGGGAAAATTTGCTACAAGACAGCGTTATTTTTGGGCATTTGCTAAAACACACCGCAAAATTATATCTTTGCCAAGTACCATTACAATTTTGTGACATATTTGCCAGAACACACCACACGGCTAAAAAAGAGAAGTTCGGCATTTTTTTTTTCAAACCTGCCCATAACATGTCACACGGGAACAAGTGTCAAAACTTTCTATTTTTGACCATATGGTGTGTCCTGGCAAATGTGTCACAAAATTGTAATGGTAGCTGGCAAAGACACAATCAGACGATGTTTTTCAGCAAACTCCTAAAAATAACGGTGTCCTATATCAAATTTACACTACTACATGTTATTCACACGCTCCCAGCGAGAGCAACCTCCACAAATTCCGGCGATCAAGAAAAGATTTAAACTCTATTAATTGCAGTATTTAATTTTGTACCATAAATATGTTGTAAATATGTAGAGTACTATGTATTCTGTATTATGTGTGGATATAATATTTTCATATGTGCACATATTGAGATTTATTATATTCACCGTTTACAATTGATATTTTCAATTTTTTACAAATAGATCACTTCATCGTCTTAATTGAGTCATTTTGACCCGATACGAGCACGAATCCGTATGAAAAATTCAAAGTGATTTCTTCAAATTAATGTTTTGGGAACACAAGGTAGTGGCTAGATCTACCGCACTGCAGATTATCACCACTACTGTTTAAAGCCTATATTTTGTCATATTTGACACTATAATTGCTTAACAATGTGCTCTCCCTAACATTTTATTAAGTTATGACATAAGGCATTAGAAGTATGAATACCTACTAATTTTATCAGATTATACTCTCTAGTACTGTGAGACGGACTTCGAATATTCTTCGGAGATTAGTCATCATTAATTTTGCATAGTTCATTACAACATGACCATGATAGATTTTAATTTACCGAACATAGATTAATATTCTCTGGTTTACCATGTAGGTAACCGATGACTGGAAGAGAGTTCGATACACTCGAGTTTAATGGCCACAACTATCCTACATGGGCCATGGACATCAAGATCGCTGTTGCGTCCCATGGGATAGTGCGTGTCATCCAGAACCCGGAGGACCCCCTTACGGCTGGAGTCGCACCGCTGAGAGAAGAGCAAAAATATGTTGCCTTGTACATTATAAGACACCATATCCATCCGAATCTTAAGTCCGAGTATTTGGAGGAGGAATCCCCATTTACTTTGTTTCAGGCCGTCAAAACGAGGTATGAAAAGCAGAAGGCAGTTGTCCTGCCTGAAGAACTTCATGATTAGACTCATCTTCGATTTCAGGACTTCAAGTCCGTCGGGGATTACAATCATGAAGTTCATAAGATATGTTCTAAATTGCGCTTTTGCGAGAAGCAACCCACATATGCGGAAAATATAGAAAAAACTCTATCCACTATGCTCCCATCTAGGGGTGGGCAGAAAAATCGATAACCGATAACCGAACCTGAAAAGACCGAGACCGAGACCGAAACCGAATAGACCGAGACCGAAAGGACCGATCAAAAAATTGGGTAGCAAATTTTGTAGACCAAATTTTGTTCGGTTAATTCGGTCATTAGTTTTTGGTAACCGAATAGACCGAACTCACCGAATTTTAGGTGAGAGTGGTGTAGTTCCAAAGCCCTAGTTGCTCATAACTATAGATTTATCTTCTTCGACTAAGTCAAATTTAGTATTATTGAATGTTAGTTTCCGCAAATTAATATGACTATATAAAGTGTATTTTATATTCAAATTACAACTTACATAGTACCAAAGGGTTTACCAAATATTATCGAACTTTTGTATTTGATAATATCTACTACACAATTCGGTCATGACCGAAACCGAACCCTAATTATCGGGTAACCGAATTTTCCGGTTAGTAAAACTAACAAGTAAATTTCGGTCTTTATTTGTTCGAAGACCGATTTCAAAATAGAGCGATATGCAAACACTGAATTTTCGGTCATGACCGAACGCCCACCCCTACTCCCATCTGAAAGGCTCCTTCAGCAGCAATACCACGCTCGCGACTACCAGGTCTATTCTGACCTTATTTATATCCTACTTCAGGCTGAAAAGCATGATGAGCTTCTTGCTAAGAATGGCTCTTAGCGCCCGGTTGGTTCCCAACCTTTGCCGAAAGTTCATATGAATGTTGCGAACAGAAGAAAGTTTGGTGGTGCCTTCAACGGTAACCAACCGAACTTCAAGGGTAAGCGTAAGCGCAACCGGAACAGGAAGCATCGAAACTCGTACCATGGGAAAGGCACCGCAAAGCCAAAGTATGATAAAACTAGGCTTTGTGACAAGTGTGGATGCTACACGCATCCTACTAACAAGTGCAATACCCCAAAGCATATGGCAATCCTCTACTAGAAATCCCAAGGACGCAAGGGACCTCAAGGGAAAAGGTTTGAAGCCAACTTCAACCTTCATCCAGATGACACCAATGGAGCTGGTTGTTCGCAAGATGCTCCTCTTGGACCTAGCAACACCATGACTCTCCGGCAGCCCGAGGACCCTATGAGCACGGATAACACGATGATTGAGTACCCCTCAAACGACGTGTTTGGAGACTTCGACTAGTCCCACTATGTCCTTTATTTTATGTTCATTTGTGATGTTGTAATAAGAACATAATTATTGTTGTTGTCATGTATATTGTATCGGCACTTTGATATAATAAAGATTGTATTATATGTATCTAAATAAGGTTTTCTTATTGAAATTTCTTCATTTTTATATATAGCTCTCTACGGGGACAATCCGATGGAAGAGGAATTATGCCTTGTGGACACTGCTACCACAAACTCCATACTGAGGGAGTTGAAATATTTTTAGACTCTGGAAAATATAAATGGAGATATTTTGACTATCATTGGACCGATACGGTAATTGTTGGCACTGGACGTGCATATTTACCCTCCCAAACGATACACAAGTGACAATTGAGATTGCCTTGTTGTATCCCGATTCGTTACGTACTTTAATCAGTTACCGAGATATCCGTAAGAATGGTTTTCATATTGAAACCCATGAATATAACAAATAAGAGTATCTGCTCTTCACAAAAGATTACGGATATGGCAAGAAAGTACTTAAAAAAATTTCTTCTCTGTCGTCCGGACTGTACTATACATACATCAAGCCCGTAGAACATGTTGCTTACAAGGTAATCTTTCAGAATGTTGACGCATTCCAAACTTGGCATTATCGCCTAGGCCATCCCGACATCGAGATGATGAGAAAGATTACTAGCAATTCCATTGGTCACAATTTGCATGAGTCAAAATTCCCTCAGTCATCAGACTTTGTGTGTACATCATTGTCATGGGGAAGCTAATTTTCAGGCCTTCACACCTCAAAATACAAGTTAAACCACTTCAGTTCCTTGAACGAATTCAAGGTGATATTTGTGGTCCTATCCAACCATTATCCGGGCCATTCAGGTATTTTATGGTTTTAATTGACACATCTACACGATGGTCACATGTGTGTCTTCTTTTCACACGAAACCATGCATTTTCCAAGATAATGAGGGAAGTAATTAATTTACAGGCCCATTATCCAGGAAGTCGAATTAAATCAATTCGCATGGACAATGCTGCAAAATTCTCTTCATGCGCCTTCAATGACTATTGCATTGCCTTGGGGATTGAATTTCAGCACTCTGTTCCATATGTCCACACTCAAAATGGTTTGACCGAGTCCCTAATAAAGAGGATCAAACTCATTGCAAGACCTTTGTTAATGAATTGCAGCTTGCCAACTTCGTGTTGGGGTCACGCGGTTTTACACGCTGCTGACCTAATCCAATTGTGATCTACTGCTTATCACAATACTTCCCCTCTGCAATTGATACGTGGAAATCCTCCGAGCATTTCCCATCTGAGTAAGTTTGGATGCACTTCACGCGTACCGATCTCACCATTGTAGCGTACATCATTGGGCCCACAACCTAAGGATCTATGTGGGGTATAGATCTCCGTCAATCAACATGTACCTTGAACCCCTCATCGGGGATACATTCATAGCCTGGTATGCTGATTGCTTATATTAAAGGATGAATTATTTCCAGGCATTAGGGGGAGACTTCATGTACCACACATAATGCCAGGAAATCCATTGGGACTGCATGTTCCACCTTATATCCACGAATTCAAGAATTTGGACTATATGTCTGAAATTCAAATATTTGCAACATATTGCAAATAACCTGCCATATTCATTTACTGATCTCAAAGGTGTTACAAAATCCTTTAGTCCAGTGATGACCCACAAGTATAGGAGATCGCAACAGTCTTCGAGGGTAGTATTATCCAATTTATTGATTCGACACAAGGGGAGCCAAAGAATACTTATAAGCTTTAACAACTAAGTTGTCAATTCAGCTGCACCTGAAAATAGTTCTTGCTCACAATAGTTCATCACTAGCAACAGTTTTGTAGTAGCAATAACAAAGTAACAGCAGCAGTAGAAAAAGAGCAATAGTAACAGTAACAGTAAACGTAAACAGTAGGATTGGAGTGCGGTAGGCATAGGGATGGATGGACGGGCGTTGCATGGATAAGTCTAAACATGTAACTTCAATATCTAGGGCAATTGCAGATAAATAAGATAAAGCATCCAAGTACTAAACAATCCTAGGCATGTGTCCCATATATAGTCATACGTGCTCGCAATGTGAACTTGCACAATATCTTTTGTCCTGCCAGCCCGTTGCAGCGGGGCCTCAAGAGAATCTACTGGCAATTAAGGTGCTCCTTTTAATAGAGCACCGGAGCAAAGCATTAACACTCCGTGAACACATGTGATCATCACATCACAGCCATCCCCTCCGGTTGTCCTAATTTCTGTCACTTCAGGGCCTTTGGATTCAGACAATGATATGTGTACACAACTTGTAGATAAGACCACAAATAATAATATCATAATGAATCAACAATAAGTTCAGATCTGAGATCATGGCACTCGGGCCCTAGTGACAAGCATTAAGCACAAAAAGTTGCAACAAAGTCAAATAACACTAATAGAGATACTAGGAACCATGCCTTAGCAATCTTATTCGATTACATGATAGAACTCATCCAATCCCTACCATCCCCATAGCCTACTGCCGGGGATTACTCACTCATGGATTGGGGAAATATGGATGGTTGATGGAGAGACATTGGTGATGATGATGACGATGATCCTCTCCAAATTCCCCGTCCCGGCAGGGTGCCAGAATGGAGTTTCTGGTTCCGAATCATGGTCTCTGGTGATGGCGGCGCAGCGAACTCTTTCTGGAAAAATGTCAAACCCCCTGATTTTTTAGGTTAGAAGGCAACTTATAGGCGAAGAGGGAGGCTGAGGGGGTGCCTGGGGCGGCCACACCCCCTCCTGGCGCGGCCAGGGGGTGTGAGCCCCCAGAGCCTCACTCCGTCTCATATTCTGGCTCCGTGAGTCTTCTGGTGAAATAAGATTTTTGGCATATTTTCCCGGATTTTTCCTGATAGTTGATTTTCTGCACATAAACTAGACACCAAGGTAATTCTGCTGAAAACAGCGCCAGTCCGTGTTAGTTGTATCCAAATCACTCAAGTTTAGAGGAGAAACAATAGCAAAAGTATTCGGAAAAGTAGATACGTTTTGGACGTATCAACTCCCCCCAAGCTTAGCTTATTACTTATCCTCAAGCAACTCAGTTGAAAACTGAGTGCGATAAAAGAACTTTCACGATTTTTTTTGCTTCATATGATGTAAATATTCTCAGCACAGGAGTAGATGCTTAGACAATTCATAATAAGGAGTATGCAACTAAGTTTACTCAATAGTCATTGCAAGCTATGAAGAGATTCAAACACAATAATAATAAGTAGCATGAAACATAAACATAAGCAACATTGCAATGCTCATAAAAAGGTATGATAGAGTGGTATGTCGCTTGCCTTTGATGGTGAAGCAAACATAAATGCCAAGACACCTCTAAAGTTCAAGTGAAGACTAGAAGTAAAGATGTCAGAGATACAAGCATCAAAGTCATAACATAATCAACCAAGCTTTGAGACAAGCATATTACACTAAGAATGACAACTATGCTCTCAAGAATGTGCTCAAAGAATAAGTGGTGTCTCAACAAGGAAGTGAAAAGGTTTTGAAAAGTTTGAAAGACTTCCAAATGCCGAAAGTATGATACTCATTAGCTTTGAGCTCTCATTGCCCCCATCATAGGCATCTTTAGATGGTTAATGGTGAAAGTGAGGTCGAATATGAGTTATATGCTTGACATACCATAAACTGAAAATCTCATGTCCCTTGAATACGAGGGCCGCTCCTCATGCTACTCAACTTTAGTTACCGGTAAGTTCTTGTCATAGTAAATACATGCGTATCATAGAGAACCGCCAACGGGGTACCCCTTGCACATGATACAGGAGCTATCCCATAATCAAAATGACAAGGCAAGCAAACAATGAGCATCTCAGCGATATTTTTATTTGCTATTTGCATAGGTTTTTATTGAGGATGCTTCACAAATTGCTCATTATGGTTATGCTCCAAGTTTCCACCATGATTAGGCATGGTTTAGGCTAACGGCCCAGGAGTTTCTCTAACACACATATATATATATATAACTCCATGAACTTACAAGCTCCCCTTTTATTTCACACCGACGACATCCATAAACAAAAGAGCATGATATCAACTGGGTACAAAGTATAGGTGCAATGTTGAAAGCGTTCCCTGTGGCAACACGGTTCTGCTAACTCCCAGCCTATAATTTGCAAGCATATAACTTTCATGGACAGTAACAATGGTTCATGCTTATTAAGTGCAAGAAATAAAGTGTTCCATCAAGTTCGTGAGAGCTTTACTAACTAACTTTCTCATAACAAGCAAATATTTTATTTGGAAGAAAACAAGGAATAATGAATATGCACTGAATACCAAATGATGCTAGTAGGTAGGTAAGGTGGACACTTTTGACAATATTGGTTTTGGGGAGTTGGAAACACAAGTAGAGATCATACTCAGCACAAGTGAAGGATAGCAATAGAGAGGAAGCGACAAACGAGAGAGCAATAACTGTCATAATCATGCTTGCAACAAAACATGACTAATTATGGCATGAAAATGATACACAAACTCTGAGGCAAAATAAATCATTGAGGCTTACTGACTATTGTTCAGTCATATGCATGCGTGAGCATGTGCCAAGTCGATTCACATGAACCATTCAGAGGAGGATACCACAATATCATACCAAGTTATGAATAGAACAATGCATGCAAACATTCATATGACATGCTACAGACTATTAGCAAGCTTGGAGCTAATCATAAGAGAGCAAGAACTACCAAGTATCCATAAATAACATACACCTTACATAAACAGACTAAGCATACCCACAATGATGAGTATATGTACAAAAATGAAAACAAATAGAGTTCGTTACCAGCCTCTTACCACACCTCAAGTTGTCTTAATCTTCATTATTTCCCTTCACTTGTGTGGCTTGAATAATAACATGAAACCAAACTCCACTGAGGACTGCTGAACCCTGCAAAGATCTTCACAAAACCAAAGAAGAAGAAGAAATATTTTTGGTGTTTTCAATTTTTAAACCAAGCACACAAAACAAAAACAAACAAAGCAAAATCTTTTTGGATTTTTCTTTAAGGTAAACCAAAGCTAAAAAGCAAAGAAACAAACTAAGAGAAACAACAAAAATATTTTTGGTCTTTTTGTGTTTTGGGAAAGCAGAAACAAAACCCCAAAAGAAAGCAAAACATGAATATACAAAGAACCAACGAAACATGGTATATAGATTAGTGTGATGTCGGTATACCTCCCCCCAAGCTTAGGCTTTTGGCCTAAGTGGGGCTCAACCCCATGGTGACCAAGAAGGTGCATCTCCTTAATCCGACGAAGAGGCCCCTTCGTCCTGATACGTGCTCGAGGACGCCCCTGTGTAGTGCACAAAGTAGTCATAAGAGGGCGCGTCCCCCTGGTAGTGTCCATGGAAGCCAAGAATGTGTAGCTGATCATCCATATCCTCCTTGGAGCGTGACCAAGGTCCCTGGCAAATACTAAGTGGTTTGTGGCAAAGGGATTTACCTCTCTTCCCCATCAGTAAACATCATCCTATAAACCAAATTCTCTAGGGTAGAGCTAGTAGTGACAAAGTGGTGCGCTTTCATGGCAGCAAGATCAAGCCTCTGAGGAGGCAAAATTGTATCATTTGGATCAACAGAGAGACCCAAGGCAGGAACTACACGTGCAACAATAATACCCCCATAAATGGGTCCTCTAGCAGCTAAGGGACGAGCAATGAGAGCACCAATGTTATATCTGGTTTCATTGTTGAGTGCAACACCTAGAAAAGCCAAATGATAGTTGGAAATATTGCTAGTGTTCTCCCTACCAAGAATACTAGTGGCAAGATAATAAGCAAAATATATGATAGCTGGGAGTTGAATATTTCTTATCTTCCCGCGCTGGGCCCTGCGGTCATCATCATTAGTTACCCCACGGTAGAGCTCCAACAAATCAGCGGGTTGACCTTGAGTATTCTTCACCGTCCCAGCCATGCCAATACCTATAATGTTACAAAATTGCTCCAATGTAATGGTAAAAGGCCTACCATAGATTTTGAATGAAATCTTTGAGCAATAGGGGGTGTTAGTGAAGGTGAAACTCTCCACAAAAGTTTTGGTGAGCATAGCATATTGCTCACTCTCATCCTGCATATCACTAGTTAGACCAACCCTCCTAATAAGAGTTAGGAAATCATTGAAAATCCCTGCAGCCTGCAAAAAGGTAAAACAAGGGAAGGTAGAAGGGTGCGCGTCCCCCTCATCTCCCTCGTTGCCAAAACGCGGTGTAATAAGATCCTCATTGTATGATGGCCTAGCTCTGGAGGATGATCTTGAGGGCCTTGTCCTCCTAGGTGCATCACTCTCAAACACTTCTCCAAAGGTGTGGTTGTCCATTATCCTTTTTCTGAAATTTAATACAAACATCAAACCAAGTGATTTCCAACTTAATAAATGATGAGGAACTACTATAGGAACTTGCTAGAGGGCTAAACATGCATAAAAATGAAACCTCTAAGCATAGAACAAGCATTCAAGCTCACACAACCTGACACCTATAGCAGCAAAATACTCCAGATACAATCTACCAATCACAAATCTAATTCGACAAGCAGAGGAGGCACATACCAAGGAGCAATCCCTCTAAAAATCAGCAGAAAAGATGGGCTGAGCAAGGAGATCGAAATTCAGGAGCAAGAACAACAGGAACTCGAGCTTGAGAAAGTTTTCCGGTGTTTTTCGGGAGAAAGAAAGAAGTGGATAGAAGGAGGCACTTTGGAGGGCCACGGGTGGGCTACACCTAGGGCTGGCTGCGCCACCAGGGGGTGTGCTGGCCTGGTGGGTCCCCCTAGGCCACTCCAGGTGTCCCTCTGCCCCTTTTTTCGAGGAAAAATTTAATATGAATTTTCTGGAATTTTTCGGGAAACTTTATTTTTGGCCAATTTTCAAGGTATGAAAATTGATTTTCTCGCAAAAAAAGATTTTTTTAGAAGAAGCAAAAGCAAACCAAAACCAAAACTACAGAAGTTCTAAGTCACCCTAAAAGCAAACAACTAGCAAAACTAAAACTAACAAGAGAGAAAGAAAATACCAAGAAGGAGAAAAATAAAAGTGAGCAAGTATAACCATGGTGAAAGCATTGTTTTGTTCATTAAAGTTCCTTTGTTAACAAGGTTGATCAAGTCTTGTTACCAAAACAATCTTATATAAAAAAAACTTTGCATTTCACTAAATGATTATGTTACCTCAAACTTGATAGCAATAGTCCCAATCATAATAGTTTCAAAACTTTCTTGTGGAATGAGACAATATATTTCTCCAACTTTGATGCTCTCAATATTTTCAATGGAATTCAGGCAATAGCTCTTATCATTCTTCTCGGGGAAATAGACAGTATGATCTTTGTCATTAATATTAAAAGTTACTTTTCCTTGATTACAATTGACCGCACCTGCAGTATTAAGAAAAGGTCTCCCAAGAATAATAGACATATTATCATCTTCAGGCATCTCAAGTACAACAAAGTCAATTAAAACCAAGCAATTATGAGCCACTTGAATAGGAACATCCTCATATATACCAACAAGAATAGTAGTTGACTTATCAGCCATTTGCAAAGATATATCAGTTGGTATCAACTTTTCTAGCTGGAGTCTCTTGTAGAGAGAAAAAGGCATAACACTAACTCCAGCTCCCAAATCACATAAAGCAGTTCTAACATAATTATTCTTAATAGAGAAAGGAATAGTTGGTATACCTGGATCACCAAGTTTCTTTGGAACCTTACCATTGAAGGAATAATTAGCAAGCAAAGTAGAAATTTCCTCATTAGGAATCTTCCTTTTATTAGAGACAATATCCTTCATATATTAGGAAAAGGCATAGGTTTCTACACCCAAGGTTCTCTTTCTCTACCATGTTTATTAGAAATAAAATCTTCCTTAGTGTACCCAGTGTTCTTAGTGTGCTTATCAGGTTCTTCCTCAACTTCTTCCTTATCAGGAGCATCATTATTATCATTGCCACTTTCAGTTTCAACATCAGAGACATATATACTATTAGGATCTACCGCAGGTTTAGGTGGTTCCTCAACTATTTTGTGTTTCTTTTTCTTTCTCTTATGAGGACTACCACTACTTGCACCTTGTTGAGAATCCTTCTCAATTATTTTAGGGTGTCCCTCAGGATATAAAGGATCTTGAGTGGCTATACCGCTCCTAGTTCTAATTCCATAAGCATGTTTATCTCCTGAGGCATTAACTAGCATATCTTTTTGTACCTTAGCAAGTTGATCAATTTGGGTTTGAACCATTTGAAAATGTTTACAAAGCATTTTAACATCATTAGCAGTTCTTTCCACAATATCTTTCAACTCATTAATAGCTCTAAGTTTTCCAATAAATGATTCTGAACTTGTTTATTAAAATTACCTTGTTTAACAATAAATGTGTTAAGTTCCTCTAAACATTGATCAGGAGGTTTACCATAGGGAATGTCACCTTCATTAAAGTGTAGAGAGTGTACCTCAATAGTGGATGAGTGGGGAATTGGCTTACATAATTCTTCTATAGGAGGTAATTTTTTCACATCTTCAGCTCTAATACCTTTCTCCTTAAGACATTTCTTAGCTTCTTTCATCACTTCATCATTTAATGCAATAATTACCCTCTTCTTTGGTGTTGGTGTTGGAGTTGGTTCAGGCACAATTGGTTCAGGAGTAGTAGGCTCAGGAGTAATTAACTCAGTTGAAGTCCAATCATCATAATTCTTGCTTATTTTAGCCATTAATTCTTCAGCATCTGTAGGAGTTCTTTTCCTGAAAACACAATCAACAAAACTATCTAGGTATGTCCTAGAATCATCAGTTAGTCCATTATAATAAATATCAAGAAGCTCATTTTTAGGTAATGGACATCCAGGATGTGCATGAATCATGCACAAAACCTTGTCCATGACTCAGGCAATTTCTCTTCTTCTCCCTGTTTAAAATCAAAAAGTTTCTGCAAAGCAGCATGTCTAGCACTAGGAGGAAAATATTTTTGGAAGAAAGAAGCAATCAAATAATCAGGGCTATCAATGGATCCAGGAGGTAATCTATTAAACCAAGCTTTAGCTTCTCCATTTAGTGCAAAAGGGAAGATCTTTGTAACAAAGTACTCGCGCATCTTAAAATCATCAGAGAATAAGGAACTCATAGTGGAAAGCTCATTCATATGTGCCACATCACTCTCATTTTCAGTCCCACAAAAAGGTTCTTTCTCAACAATGTTTATATAGGATAAATCAAGAGAGAAATCATAATCTTTATCTTTAATATATATGGGAGAGGTAGCAAATTTAGCATGAGAAGACAATTTAGGAATAATGGTACGTCTCTCAAGGAGACTCTAATATCACTAGAACCATGTGTGTTTCGGAACTCTTCAATAAATTCATCAGTCAGCTCAATGCAACCATCATTAATATCATATCTCTCTCTAGACTCAGGTGAGCTAATAGGTGTAATAGTGTCTTCACTAGGAGTTTCGGTATTTCCTAATCTTGCCATAGTAGCATCTAGGAAAGGACCTAATGAACCACTCGAATCAAGCACAGTAGAAGTAACATCATGAGTATCGGAATCAATTTCAGATTTAGCAGTAGTAGTTGTGTGTGTAGCATGTGTATGTGGTGGTGAAACAAGCTTACTTATGACAGACGGCGAATCAAAAGCAACAAAGGTGTTTAGGACTATACCTCTTCTTGTAGTGGATGGTAAAATAGGAAACTTTCCATCAAGAGACTTCCCCATGATGAAAGGAATAGTAGTGAACAATAATAGATCCAAGTGAACTTAGAAATAAAGCTATGCTCCCCGGCAACGGCGCTAGAAAATAGTCTTGATGACCCACAAGTATAGGGGATTGCAACAGTCTTCGAGGGTAGTATTACCAAATTTATTGATTCGACACAAGGGGAGCCAAATAATACTTATAAGCCTTAACAACTGAGTTGTCAATTCAGCTGCACCTGGAAATAGTTCTTGCTCATAGTAGTTTATCAGTAGCAACAGTTTTGTAGTAGCAATAGCAAAGTAACAGCAGCAGTAGAACAAGAGCAATAGTAACAGTAACAGTAAACAGTAGGATTGGAGTGTGGTAGGCATAGGGATGGATGGACGGGCATTGCATGGACAAGTCTAAACATGTAACTTCAATATCTAGGGCAATTGCAGATAAATAAGATAAAGCATCCAAGTACTAAACAATCCTAGGCATGTATCCCATATATAGTCATACATGCTCGCAATGATAACCTGCACAACATCTTTTGTCCTGCCAGCCTGTTGCAGCAGGGCCTCAAGGGAATCTACTGGCAATTAAGGTGATCCTTTTAATAGAGCACCGGAGCAAAGCATTAACACTCTGTGAACACATGTGATCCTCACATCACAGCCATCCCCTCCGGCTGTCTCAATTTCTGTCACTTTGGGGCCTTTGGATCCGAACAATGATATGTGTACACAACTTGCAGATAAGACCACAAACAAAACTATCATAATGAATCAATAATAAGTTTAGATCTGAGATCATGCACTCGGGCCCTAGTGACAAGAATTAAGCACAACAAGTTGCAACAACGTCAAATAGCACTAATAGAGATACTAGGCACCATGCCCTAACAATCTTATTCGATTACATGATATAACTCATCCAATCCCTACCATCCCCATAGCCTACTGCGGGAGATTACTCACCCATGGATGGGGAAACATGAATGGTTGATGGAGAGGCATTAGTGATGATGATGGCGATGATCCTCTCCAAATTCCCCGTCCCGGCAGGGTGCCAGAACTGAGTTTCTTGTTCCGAATCGCGGTTTCTGGTGGTGGCGGCACAGCGGAACTCTTTTTGGAAAAACGTCTGTCACATCCCAAAATTTTCCAAAATTTGAAATGTAAAATAAATAAATAAACATATAAACAATTATTGATTTTTAGGGTGAGAAGAAACTTTTTGATTCCAATTGGAAACATCAAAACCTATTTTGGTCCAATAGAATCCTAAAGGGATTTAAAAAGATAAATAAATAATAAAGTTAAAATAGTTGGAATCACTATTTTAGATCTTTTAATAAAAAGATTTGATTTTCAAAAGCAAAGGTAGAATTATAAATAAGGATTATTTTATAGAGCCAAATTAAATCTTGTCCAAGCTTTTGAAATAAAATATTTCTATTTGATAAAAGAGTAAAGGATTATTTAAAAAAAAAAATAAAGATTTATTAATATCCATTTTTATTTAGGTAAAGGCTTTTCCATTTTAAATAAACACTAAAAACTTGTTAAACTATTTTAAATAAGAAAGCCAAGTGTTTTGTTTTTCAAATGAAACCTACTAAAAAGGTTTTGGTTTTCAAATAGAGTTTTAAAAATAAATTAAAACCTATTTGAATTAAAGACTAAGGTCTATTTATTTAATTATTAATAGATCCTAAAAGAATAAAAGAATTATTTTGCTTTGGACTTTGGATTATGTTGTTAAACAGAATTAAAATTCACCCAAAGTTTGGTGTTGGTTTGAATTCATTTGGTGTTTGAATTGTTTGAAATAAAATCAAAACATAAATTCAAATTGGAAAAAGAAAAAGGTTCAGTATAAAAAAAATGAATCTAACCCAACCCAGCCAACAGGCCTAGGAAGCCCACTCACAGCCCATCTTTTTCCCCCTGTAGTGAATCGTTTTCTCACGCGCAAACACACCCCATCAGACGCTGACAGCAGGACCCCACCTAACCTTCCCCACCTCACTGACGAACGGACCCCACACCACCTCATCGTCGTTCTCACCCACGACCAAGTCCCCCACGCCGTTTCTGCTGGCGATGAATGCCATTGAATTGGCTAAACTCCGCGAGTAAATCTCCCAGGTGATCACGCGCCTTAAAATGCCACACTCTCCTCTACCTTTCCCCCCAAACACCTCCTCCTCTCTGCCACCGGGCTGCTCCAATCGCGAGCTCGAAACCCTCTGCTCCGACGAGGTTACCTGACCAATTCTGGCGCCGTCCAGCCGCGCCTCGCCTTCCACTGCACACAGACTAGCTCCCCACCTCCTGGCGCATCTTCCAGTGCAGCTAGTTAACCCGCGCGAGCATCGTAAGCTCAGCTTCGTCATCACCCGAGCGCCACCGCCGTCTGCCATTTCCTTCGGCAAGTTTTCCCAGTAAGTACCGACCGCCCTCTCGTTGATGCTCCCATGATCCCTGATGCCATACGCGTCTAACCAAGCCTTTGTTTTGCCTTGGCACGAATTGCAGCCTCACCTCCGACGACAAACAGAGCCGTCCGACGCCGCTGCACACTCCGGCGAGCAATCCCCTCCATTCCTGAGCGCCCCTCGTCAAGCATACCTCACCTTGAGCTTCGCCACACCTCTATGAGCACGGTGAGCACCTCTGTTACCCCTCTTCCTTCCTGTAGTCGCCGCGACGCCGTAGCCAGAGCCAGCGCCGCCTGTCGCCGCCGCCAGCACCGCCGACCTTTGGCCAGCAACTGTGCACCGTAGGATCTAGATCTAAGCGTGGACAAGGATACTCAAGTTTTGGACAAGGTGGCAACAAAGAGAACCATGTTTATATGGCTATCTTTTTGTATGTGCACTAGAAGAAAACCACCCAGGGACTTAGAGATTGAACATGTTTCTCGTACAGTGGCTTCCGTGTACAGCCACATGCTAAATGGGCTCTGGCTTAGTCAACTACATAGTGGAAGACCCATGCATTGGCATCTTCAGGTTAACTAGAATTGTGTAAGGGAAATTTATCCCTACATTGGTGCCTGGTTGACAAGCTAGCATTGTGTACTGGGAGGACTTCTATGGAAAGACTTTGTCACATTCTCGATCTGCCGGTACTCCGTTTGGTGTGTACTTATCCAGCGGCCACTGGTGGCATCAAGACGAGATTGTGTCATGTGGGTAAAGTGTACAACTTCTGCAGAAGATCAAATTCTAAGTACTTAGCCGTGTCCCCGGTTATGGACAACTCTGAGCAACTAAGGCCTGAAGCTATGGAAGATCTCGACATTCCAATTTCTCAAAGTAAAACTTGATGGTGACAACAAGGGATTTGAAGCACTTGGAGTTTTCCAAGGAGTTCAGAAAGATTTGAAAAAAGATCAAAACTATTTTGAAAAGATAGGATAAAACTATTTTGCTTTCTGCAAAAGAGCCTAAACCCTACTTAGCCAAATGTGCATGTATTGATAGGATCCACTTATTTCTACATAGTAGTGAAACTTGCCAATACAATTCAAATGTATTGACCCTTGCGGCTGCAACTTATTATGTTGCAGGTTTGTTTGATGTTAGTGAAGTTTGTTGAATAGGATTACAATCTACAACCAACATGATTGCCTGTGGCACTTTGAAGATGAAGGACTCCATGCTATATATAAATTCTGCTGCAATTGTAATGTGATAGCCAAATGAGCTATGTAAGATGTAGTGAATTATTTTATTCCTGGTTATAAAGTTGTATTATGACCTTTGTTTCTTGATATTACATCTTAACTGTGAATGCTAGCTATTGATCCAGAGACTAGCATTGTAAACACAGGGATCTCTACCTTATTAAAGGTTGGGAACCTTACAGATGGTATCAGAGCACTGTGTTGCCTGTAGAATTGTAACCCTAGGATTGGACAAAACCCCTTAGAAAAATAGGAGTTGCATTTGTTCCAAAAACTTATTTACAAACAATCTTATAAAATCTTTCCTCAACCTTTTGGTTTTGATTCTACACCTCTCCCTTTTCAAACTTGATGGACAAAGCCTTCACCATGACCAATGACTTTCACTTTAGTTCCACCAAAGATTTCAACTTAGACATCACTAAGGACTACAAGTGAAAACCAAGAGACATTAGATTGCCTACCAAAGACATTGATATCAAGTTAGAGTATGGATCATATTGACCTATGAGGTATGACTATACTAAGTTAATTATTTCAAGAAAACTTGTTGTTTCCTTCAACTCATGAGTTAAGCTCATAAGTTGTTAAGTGGATAGTTGCTTGTTGATTGCTTGATTGTTTGATTGAACTTGATTGTTTTGGGTTGTGTGTTAGAACTCCCTTATGCCTATCTGTCATTACTTATCCCTATCAAACCAACAGATGCCTCCCCGTCGTGCCAACCCCAACCAAAACAACAACAATGTCCCTCCCGAGTTGCAGCAGTTGATGACAGGTCAAACTCAACTAATACAGATGATGACCATGTTCATACAGAATCAGAACAACAACAATCAGAATAATCCTCCAGCACATGATATGCTCACCAGGTTTCTGAAACTTAGACCTGCAAGATTCTTTGGAACAACTGATCCAATGGAAGCCAATGACTGGTTACGTTCGGTGAATAAGGACATAGTGACTGTTGGCTGCACCGACGAAGAAAAAGTTAGGTTTGCAGCATTTCTACTTGAAGGACCAGCAGCAACATGGTGGGACAACTTTTAGATCACCACTCCCCTTGAGGATGTGACTTGGGCTATTTTTGAGGATGGTTTCCGTACATCTCACTTCTCATCTAGAGTGATGCACTTGAAGAAAAAGGAGTTTCACAATCTGAAACAGCGTCACCTCAGTGTGGCTGAGTATATTGAAGAATTCAACAATCTGGCACGCTATGCACCGGATGAAGTTGATACAGATGCTAAGAGAAAGGAGAAATTTCTTGAAGGACTTAATGATGAGTTGAACCTGCAGCTAGCTGTTGCGTATGTCCCAACTTATCAATCACTCTGTGACAAAGTCACTATATTGGAAAACAAGATGAATCAAGTTGAGAACATAAAGAGGAAGCATAAACTCAAGCATCACTCAGGATCATCACAAAAGAAGCGTTCATTCAAAAAGAGCAATGAAGATTCTGAACCACATCAGTATCACCACAACAACAATGGAAGTGATAATAATGGAAATGATACTGACAATGGAGATGACCTTGGTCAGAACCAACATGACACTTTCAGGAAGAAAGATGTTAGCCAGTTGTAGTGCTATAATTGTAAGGAACTTGGACACTATGCATCAGACTGTCCTGAGAAGAAAAAGAAAAAGGATGCTAGAAGAGCCAATGGAAATGACTCCAATGTGACCCAGAAAGGACATGTGAACCACATTGACATGGATGGGAAATTTGAAGAGATAGAAGAAGTGGATGTCAGGAATTAGATAACTCAGTTGAGTCAAATAAGGATTCCTTGTTTGGATATTAAGTGTTGAACCCATAGTCAAGTGAACCATCAATGTAACCCTATGAGACTTTCTTTTAAGGGTGGTAGTACCCTAGTTGTCTTCAAGTCAACTTGTAACCCTAGCCTTCCCAAATCTCGGGACGAGATTTCTTTTAAGGGCGGTAGCCTGTCATATCCCAAAATTTTCCAAATTTTGAAATGTAAAATAAATAAATAAACATATCAATAATTGTTGATTTTTAGGGTGAGAAGAAACTTTTTGATTCCAATTGGAAACATCAAAACCTATTTTGGTCCAATAGAATCCTAAAGGGATCTAAAAATATAAATAAATAATAAAGTTAAAATAGTTGGAATGACTATTTTTAGATCTTTTAATAAAAAGATTTGATTTTCAAAAGCAAAGGTAGAATTATAAATAAGGATTATTTTATAGAGCCAAATTAAATCTTGGCCAAGCTTTTGAAATAAAATATTTCTATTTGATAAAAGAGTAAAGCATTATTTAAATAAAATAACAAAGATTTATTAATATCCATTTTTATTTAAGTAAAGGCTTTTCCATTTTAAATAAACACTAAAAACTTGTTAAAGTATTTTAAATAAGAAAGCCAAGCATTTTGTTTTTCAAATGAAACCTACTGAAAAGGTTTTGGTTTTATTTGGTTTTCAAATAGAGTTTTAAAAATAAATTAAAACCTATTTGAATTAAAGACTAAGGTCTATTTATTTAATTATTAATAGATCCTAAAAGAATAAAAGAATTATTTTGCTTTGGACTTTGGATTATGTTGTTAAACAGAATTAAAATTCACCCAAAGTTTGGTGTTGGTTTGAATTCATTTGGTGTTTGAATTGTTTGAAATAAAATCAAAACAGAAATTCAAATTGGAAAAAGAAAAAGGTTCAGTATAAAAAAAATGAATCTAACCCAACCCAGCCAACAGGCCCAGCAAGCCCACTCGCAGCCCATATTTTCCCCCCGCAGTGAATCGTTTTCTCACGCGCAAATACACCCCCTCAAACGCTGACAGCAGGACCTCACCTAACCTTCCCCACCTCACTGACGAACGGACCCCACGCCACCTCATCGTCGTTCTCACCCGCGACCAAGTCCCCCACGCCGTTTCTGCCGGCGATGAATGCCATTGAATTGGCTTAACCCCGCGAGTAAATCTCCCAGGTGATCACGCGCCTTAAAACGCCACACTCTCCTCTACCTTTCCCCCCAAACACCGCCTCCTCTCTGCCACCGGGCTGCTCCAATCGCGAGCTCGAAACCCTCTGCTCCGACGAGGTTCCCTGACTAATTCTGGCACCGTCCAGCCGCGCCTCGCCTTCCACTGCACGCAGACTAGCTCCCCACCTCCTGGCGCATCTTTCAGTGCAGCTAGTTAGCCCGTGCGAGCACCGTAGCCTCGGCTTCGTCATCACCCGAGCGCCACCACCGTCTGCCATTTCCTCCGGCGAGTTTTCCCAGTAAGTACCGACCGCCCCGAGCCCTCTCGTTGATGCTCCCATGATCCCTGATGCCATGCGCGTCTAACCATGCCTTTGTTTTGCCTCGGCACGAATTGCAGCCTCACCTCCGATGACAAACAGAGTCGTCCGACGCCGCTGCACACTCCGGCGAGCAATCCCTTCCGTTCCTGAGCGCCCCTCGTCAAGCAGACCTCACCTTGAGCTTCTCCACACCTCTGCGAGAACGGTGAGAACCTCCGTTACCCCTCTTGCTTCCTGTAGTCGCCGTGATGCCGTAGCCAGAGCCAGCGCCGCCTGTCGCCGCCGCCCACCTTTGGCCAGCAGCTGTGCACCGTAGGATCTAGATCTAAGCGTCACGATAGATTCACTTAGCGAACAGGTATGGTGCGATCTGAGCCGTGCGATACACTTTAGATCTAACAGCCCACAGAGCTCGATCCACCCGGAGCGGTATGGACCAGTAGTATTATGACGCGTGGCACTGGTTCCGATTTAAAAACAGAAAATATTCTATTAGAATTGCAAACTTGTAAAATTCATAACTTTAATTCTACACGTCCAAATTTTGCAAATTTTATATCAATGGAATCAGAAAGACAAATCCTACCCAACCATAATCTTTGTTTAATGTTTTGCTTCTGGAAAATTGGTTGAAATTGCATAAACTTGTGTAGGCATAATTTGAATATAAAAATTGTTCTAGATATATTTTTGAGATGAAATCTTTGCAAAACGGTTTGTTTTGAACCTACTGACCATAGGAACCAACTTATGGATTTAAAAATGTATTTTTTGAAGTCAAGGAATAAATATTGGAGTTAGAGCATTTCTAGCCAAATAAAAATATTGTTTTTGGTTTAGAAATGAATTTTGAGTAAAATCTTTGGGAAATGATTTTAATTAAACTCTCTGACCCTAAACACCAAGTTTTGAGAATTAAAATATATTTGAAGATCCCTATGAGAATATTACTTTGCTAAAAGATATTTTCAACAACATAAAATATCACCTTAACATAATATTTGGTTTATGAGATAAAACCTTTTGCAAATGGTTTTACCACTTTAGTAAATGACCACTTTGAACTTTATAATGTTTAGAGCCTAGTAGAAACCACTTTTGCAAATAAAACTATCTTGTGCATGCTTGCATGCATGACCTTGTTTTTGTTATTTTATGTGTGAGAAATGGTTAAAATGCTAGTTGAATTTGTGTTTGCTTGATTGAATTGTAGTGAAGTTAGAAGAGTGTGATATTTGCAAGACCAAGAAGTGAACCAACATTCTCTACTAAAAGGCAAGTGACACTATCATCCAAGTCCTACTATTTTCCTTACACTTAGTGGATTTTTGTAACATGCATGATAAGGACTAATATATTTTATGCTATGCTAAATCCTAATAGGATACCCTTATATCTCCCTTAGTGGAAACATTGTAGTTGTAGTAAGCTTAGCCCTACTATATATTTGGGATGGGATACATGATATGATTATATGAAGTATTGAAAAGATATATGTTTTATATAATAAAAAAAGTACTCAATGAACCACCTGGGTGGACAAGGATACTCAAGTTTTGGACAAGGTGGCAACAAAGGGAACCATGTTTATATGGCTATCTTTTTGTATGTGCACTAGAAGAAAACCACCCAGGGACTTAGAGATTGAACATGTTTCTCGTACAGTGGCTTCCGTGTACATCCACATGCTAAATGGGCTCTGGCTTAGTCAACTACATAGTCGAAGACCCATGCATTGGCATCTTCAGGTTAACTAGAATTGTGTAAGGGAAATTTACCCCTACATTGGTGCCTGGTTGACAAGCTAGCATTGTGTATTGGGAGGACTTCTATGGAAAGACTTTGTCACATTCTCGATCTGCCGGTACTCCATTTGGTGTGTACTTATCCAGTGGCCACTGGTGGCATCAATATGAGATTGTGTCATGTGGGTAAAGTGTACAACTTCTGCAGAAGATCAAATTCTAAGTACTTAGCCGTGTCCCCGGTTATGGACAACTCTGAGCAACTAAGGCCTGAAGCTATGGAAGATCTCGACATTCCAATTTCTCAAAGTAAAACTTGATGGTGACAACAAGGGATTTGAAGCACTTGGAGTTTTCCAAGGAGTTTAGAAAGATTTGACAAAAGATCAAAACTATTTTGAAAAGATAGGATAAAACTATTTTGCTTTCTACAAAAGAGCCTAAACCCCACTTAGCCAAATGTGCATGTATTGATAGGATCCACTTATTTCTACATAGTAGTGAAACTTGCCAATACAAATGTATTGACCCTTGTGGATGCAACTTATTATGTTGCAGGTTTGTTTGATGTTAGTGAAGTTTGTTGAATAGGATTACAAGTCTACAACCAACATGATTGCCTGTGGCACTTTGAAGATGAAGGACTCCATGCTATATAGATATTCTGCTGCAATTGTAATGTGATAGACAAATGAGCTATGTAAGATGTAATGAATTATTTTATTCCTGGTTATAAAGTTGTATTATGACCTTTGTTTCTTGATATTACATCTTAACTGTGAATTATAGCTATTGATCCAGGGACTAGCATTGTAAACACAGGGATCTCCACCTTATTAAAGGTTGGGAACCTTACAACGTCGAACCCCCCCTGAGTTTTTAGGTCAGAAGGCAACTTATAGGCGAAGAGGGAGGCCGAGGTGGTGCCTGGGGCGGCCACACCCCCTCCTGGTGCGGCCAGGCCTAGCCCACACGTCCAGGGTGTGTGAGCCCCCCCAGAGCCCCACTCCGTCTCGTATTCTGGCTCAGTGAGTCTTCTGGTAAAATAGGATTTTTGGCATATTTTCCCAGATTTTTCCTGATGGTTGATTTTCTGCAAAAAACTAGACACCAAGGTAATTCTGCTGAAAACAACGTCAGTCCGTGTTAGTTGTATCCAAATCACACAAGTTTAGAGGAGAAACAATAGCAAAAGTGTTCGGGAAAATAGATACGTTTTGGAAGTATCATCCGGCTAGAAATGAGCTCGAAAGAGTGGAGGTACCAATAAAAACCACTCAACTCCCACACTTGAAAAGAGGGGGAGTAGTATGGCCTCTAACCAGGATCTAGCTTTCTGCAAGCAACAAAGGAAATCGAGGAGATATCCTCTAAATCAGTAAATCCAAGTCAACCTTGCGTTGATAAACACCTTATGGGTAGTATACACCCAGTGGAAGGGAAACCTCCACAACCCCAGCTTCAGCTTGCACACACTGGCTGGGACATCGGAACACTCGGCCTCACGCGTATTGGGAAATAACGAAGAGTCATCATAGGTGCATGATATTTCCTCCTACAATATCGATTCTAGAGAATCATATTACAAAAGCCTACAATTGTCGACAAACATTTCTCTTGTATGATTACAAACATCCTTCACAATGATTCAGATCCAAAGACCATGGTCATGGCAGAGTGTAAACCACTCGCTCGGACTGGAACAAACAAAGGATGCAATCCAAGTAGAATTGGCCTCGCTCCTCCAATTTAATTCCCTGTACGGGGTTCAACATGTTTTCTTCTAGAGAACAACAAGGTGGTGAGAAATCAAGGCTTGTAGCATAAGGTCGGGTTTTCGTAGAGATCCGAGACCTACTCTCCATACAGGATTGGAATCCTCAAAATTTTCCGATAATTATATCATTGGCAGTGCAAAATCGTCTATCTATGCAGTTGATAGATATAGTGACTACATTTCATGTGGATCACTAGATTTGGACATGTATGGTTCTCGATGGAATCTCTATCCCAATCGAAATGTAAATGCAACATGCATTGTGTAAAATCTATAAGTCATTACATGTCTTATTGTTGTCTGTATATTTTGGTACAACCGACGTAGTGAGTTCCTTATACACGAGGATTACTTCTACAATGATGATTACCCATATGTATTTGTCATACACAAGGATTTACTCCTGCAATGGCGAAGCACGTGATCATCTATAAGACGGAATTTGAGATGAAGGATTTGGTTAAACCCAAACAATGCTTGATACGACAAGTCGGGCTACTTCACTCAAGTATTATGGTATACCAAGTTGCCTATATTATAAATATTGGAGAAACATAAAATAGACAAGTCATATCCATCTCCCATGACCGGTTGTTCGATATCTAGACGTAGAGAAAGATCCAATCAAACCACGGGATGATGTAGAATGGATGTTGGGACTTGAAGTTCCATATCCCAGTGCCATTGGACCCACCAACACAATTGGTTGGGAATCAAGAATAACTTTCGATATCTCCAAGGCACCACACATTATTTGACCCGTTCTTGTAATTTCAGAGAAATCTGAACTCCAATATCATCAGAATACAATGATGTTGGATACTTGAATGATCCCCATAATGTGTACCTACATGGTAGAAGTGTCACTTCATTAATGTCTTCAAAATAGACTTCGGTGACTATACCTACCAATCATTCTGAAATACAAAGCCACATTGACATGTGTAGCTTTACAGAATGATAAACCACATACATGAGTCATGTGGTATTGGTTCTCTTGAATCACCGACCATTATCTACATAGATAATGTTGCTTGTGTTGCAAAGATGCAAATAGGATACATCGAGAACAATATCACTAAGCATATTGTCCCTAAATTGTTTTATCCCCATGAGCTCCAAAAGAGCAGGGAAATAAACATCTTACAAGTAAAGTCATGTGATAATCTCGCTGACCTATTCACGAAGTCTCTACCAACTTCAACATTTCAGAAATATATTCATGGAATTGGTATGCGACGGCTTCGAGATTTGCAAGAAACAGGGGGGTGTCTTCCTGAATTATGCTTGTTCAAAGCATCATATTATACTCTTTTTCCCTTGATGATTTTACTATTCAGGTTCTCATTAAGGTTTTTAATGAGGTAATATCAACATAAGATTATATGTCATACTATCCGTTTTCTTCATCGGGTTTTTTAGGAAGGTATAAACGACATATTTATTGACCTCTATATTCTATGGATTTACTTCATATCGAGTTAACAGAGACAATAATCATTATATGATGTGTCATTTTCTCTTTATTTTTTAATAGGTTTGAAGGAGTTTTAACAACATATCCTACTCAAATCCTCACATTTTTCCCACAGGGTTTTTGGAGGAGTCTATTTAAAGATGATGAAGATTCACAAGGACAGGCATAAATTAGGAGGAGTGTTAGAATTTAATTAATCTTTAATTATATGAGTTAATCCCTACTTGTAATCTGCACGTTGAGAACCGACGTATGGAGCGTCGCCTCTAGAACCGCCATAGTCGGCGTCAGTTCACCCCTATAAATTCGTACA
Source organism: Avena sativa (assembly GCA_916181665.1). NCBI lineage: Eukaryota > Viridiplantae > Streptophyta > Magnoliopsida > Poales > Poaceae > Avena > Avena sativa. The sequence goes on along the minus strand of OV702279.1, from coordinate 264,078,491 downwards.
ACTTCATTAATGAATAGTAACTGTCCTTTTTACTTGTCTCTGGTTTCTATTTTCTACAATTTCTTGATCTGAGCCATTGGGTCATCCGAGTGGTAACATCTTCCCTTCACCTCTTGCTACGATTGTACAATTCCCTCTACTATCTGACATGTGTGGATTAGATCAAGATCAGATCCATAATTTGGTACAAAAACAATGACTTTGTTAGCTATGCCAATCTATGTAATAATGTTTGATTGAATTGCCAAATACGTCTCCCAACTTTGTTTGCTATGCCAGTCTACGATTAGTGTTGTCCCATGACTCTGGGCCTGAACACCATGAAGATCACTGCAGTTTCTTATTACTTCATGGATATGATATATTCCTAGGTCTATTTTTTTTTTTTGGTTCTTGATAGTTGATACTGCCAATGTAGTACTAATTAGGAGAAGATGTTCATTACATTCACATTTGTGTAATAGACTATAAATCCTTATAGGTATCGTTGGCTGTTCCGCTGCTGAGGGTTGTTGCAATTGAACTGATGGTGCTTGTGCCATTGTATCTGTGCTTATCTTCTGATGGTAGAGTGTGTGCAGTCCAATGACGCAATCGAGTAGATCTGTCTATTCCTGATTTTAACTAGAAATTTATATCTTTCTCCATGATACCTTAATCATATAGGTGCGCAGATGTTGCTTCAATGAAAGCTTGCTAATGAAAGTTAGAATGGATTTTTTCGGTAACGGCTGGTTACTCCCTTCCCCATTGATTGATTTTATTAGTTAGAGATTTCGTTCTGTTGCTTTGCAACATTTTCACACATTTGATTTGATCATGGTTTAGATCAAATGGGGTTAAAACTAATCTGAGATGCGATGCTTCATTCTCCTATCTGATCGGGAAGAAGCATGCGAGTAGTTGCAACATTCTTGATCATGTTTTGGGAATCTTCTGGTAGTATAAGCTGGAAAGGTAAAGCGGACACATATATTTCGATTTTTACTATAAATTCTTATACAAGCTTTATACTTTGATTCATGGATCTGGAATTTATATTTCCAGACCAAAACTTTTGATACTTCTAGAACTCTAATCTGGCTTGTGTTGCCTTGCCTTCAATAGGTGAAGTGCAGAGATTATGGTTGGCTATTGGTCCCAAATGTATGCGCACTACTCCATCCAAATCTTACCTTAGACAACAAATTTAGGACCCCTTTAGATTGGTTGATTGGAGCAGTGAAACATGAAGGAACAAGAGAAAACACTGAAATTTGATAGAGAACACAATTCAGCTCCATGGAACGCATATCCGACCACCCACCTTTTGGTACTTGATAGACACCCCTGCACGAACCAACCCGTTCGAACGTGTCCATGTGGATGTGCACGGCCTCTCGAGCGGTACGACCCATTTAGACCGATGCGTTTGACTCGACTCATCGGCTCACCAAATTTGTGTTACCGATGCGTCGGACGCGGACGCGGGCGGACCAAGGGCGTGTCCTCCCGCGTGTGCCACGTTATGTCTGTTGGCCAACCGCGGATAGATGAATCAACCGCGTTGGCCAACCGTGGACAGATGGGTTGCGTCGACCACGACCAATATCATTCCACGGCCCTATCCAAACAGATAGAAACGAACGTTTCGTGTCGGCCGTTTATATCGATCCGGTGGATATGTCGAGACCAAACTCTACAAACACGACTTGTTTCCGCGTGGAGTATATAATAAGAGCACGCACCTAGCACCAAAGATCGCCCAGCGGGAGACCAGTACACACAAACGGTCGCACAATGCACGGAAACCGGCCAGCCGGCGTGCTCCTCTTCTTCGCCGTCCTTCTCCTCGTGACGTCCGGCTCTGCGGCCGTCGGCATGTACGGCGGCCAGGTCGTCATCAGCCACGCCGCGGCGGCTGGGAGCCCTCGTCGTCCCCAGTCTGCGTTGATGCTGACGAGGCAGCTGGCGGACGAGGTGGCGCCGGAGCTGACTTGGGCGGCCAGCCTCCTTGGGAAAAGACACGTGAGCCCCGGCGCCCTCGACCCCAACAGTGCGGCGTGCCTGAAGTCATGCGCGGGCAGACCAGGACTACCCTACACCCATCCCGACAGGCCGTGCGATAATGTGCACTATTGCCGGAACAGTGGAGGTGGCTAGCACGGTCAGGTGTATAGGCAAGTGCAACTGCTGTGATTCTGAATAACAGTAGTACCTCGCTACTAATTGATGCTTGAGCTTCGGCGCATCCTCTGTGCAGATTGAGTGCGTTGTATTCCACTATGTCACGGTCAATTTTTGGAGGCATTTTCTTTAGGGCATTTTTAAAAGTGCCTAGAAAAATAATATTTAGAGGCATTTTTCAAGAGTGCCAGCATATTATTTATTTTTAGAGGCATTTTTCTAAAGTGCTTGCAAAAATATAATTTTAAGGGGCACTATACAGAAATGCCTGTAAAAATATTTTTTTAAGGCAGTACTCAAAGTGCCTACAATAATCCTATTTTTTGAGGCATTTTGGAAAGTGCCGGCAAAAATCAAAAAACTGTTCTCATCCTCCAGTCCAGTCCGTCACTCTCCCATCCCATGCCACCAACCCATCCCGCGATGGGACTCATCCGGCGCCTACTCCCTCGCGGCCCTCTCCGCCCCTCTTCTCCCCTCTTCTCCCTAGTCCCAGCCTGCACGCTGCCCTCTTCGCCCCTCTTCTCCCTAGTCCCTTCACCCCCTCCTCGCTTGAGTTCTTCCCCGTCGGCGTCATCCCGGCCTCCTTTGCCGTCGGATTCGCCACCGCCAGGCACCTCGCCCCTACACACCAGCACCACCGCCTCGTCGCCCTCCTCGCGGATCTCGACGCCCGACTCCTCTCCTGACGACGGCAAGGAGGGCACCATCCTCGAGCCCCTCCGACCGCGCTCACGATGGCGTTCTAGAGTGCGCGTCCATGGTGGCTGGCAAGGGCAGCATCGCCGCACCAAAGGAAGGGGCGCTGCGGGATGTGGCCAGGGAGGTCGCCATCTGCCTCAGGGGCTTGGGCCGGGACTCCCTGAGGGACCTCCTCTTCCCTTCGTTGAGGAAGAGGCCCGCCAAGGAGGTCCCCGAGGCCGCCGTTAATCATCTTAAGCATCTCTTAACACTTGAGCCAGAAAATGCGTCTACAGGTCATGTTTGAGCTCGTTTTTGCTCGCAAAACACCGTGAACGGAGCAGAAACTAGATAATCGAACCATACACACACGAATTTTAAACATTCGGGGAGATTTCAAAGTGTTACATACGTCGCCGCGGTCATAGCTACAAAACACAAAATTAAAACTAAATATTGGGCGATATGCCGTCGCCACCGCTAAAACCTAGCCTGGACACAAAATTAGGCTCATCGGAGCCTCAGGGAGTGGCGGCGACGCTTCTGGCGGCGGCTTCAGAAGTTGTCGTTGTCGGGGCAGAGGTCTAGGCCGGAGCTGTCGGAGACGAGATCGACGAACTTGTCGTCCTGCAACGTGTGCTCGAGCTCAATCTCCACCTTCTTCGTGCGTGCTTCGCGGTCGCGGGCGAGCCCTGATGTCTACGCACTTCTATTCTTGTAGATAGTTGTTGGGCCTCCAAGTGCAGAGGTTTGTAGAACAACAACAAGTTATCCTTAAGTGGATCACCCAAGGTTTATCGAACTCAGGGAAGAAGTCTCTTGTGTCCTCAACACACCCAATACACTTGTCAGGTGTATAGGTGCACTAGTTCGATGAAGAGATAGTAAAATACAAGTGGTAACAGTGCCAGAAAAGAGCTTCCGACTTGTTGTTAACGTGGGAGAAACTAAAGGCAAACTGAAATAAAGAGAAAGCAAGAAAACATACAACAGATCTAGATGCAAACGGTGTTTCAATGTTTAGAAACAAGTCCTACGGATCATACTTTCACTACTAAACACTCTCTCATATAAATATCTTCTCTTAATGATATTTGTTGGAATTATGCCCTAGAGGCAATAATAATGATGTTATTATTATAATTATTGTTCATGATAATGTTTATATTCCATGCTAGAATTGTATTAAGTGGAAACTTTAATACTTGTGTGGTTTGTGAACAACATTGTGTCCCTAGTACGCCTCTATGGACTAGCTCATTGATTAATGATGGTTAAGGTTTTCTAACCATGGACATGAGTTGTCGATTAATAATGAGATCATATCATTGGGAGAATGATATGATGGACAGACCCAAACTAAGCGAAGCAATTAGATCGTGTCATCGTGTTCGTCTTTGCGAAGCTTTTCTTATGTCAAATATTGTATTCCTTAGACCATGAGATAATACAACTCCCTGGCATCGGAAGAAAGCTTTGAGGTCATCAAACGTCATCCTATGAGAGGGTGATCATAAAGGTGTCTCTCAGGTGATCAGAAAGTATCTGTTGGGTTGTATGTATCGAGATGGGATTTGTTCCTCCCAAGTCGGAGAGATATACTTCGGGCCCACTCGGTAATCGATATCAACACCGCTTGCAAGCATGTGGTTAAGGAGTTAATCACAAAGTGATATCGGATTACGGAACGAGTAAAGTACTTGCTGTGAACGAGATTGAACTAGGTATGACGGTACCGACGATCGAATCTCGGGCAAGTAAAATATCGCGAGACGAAGGGAATATATATATGCGATTGATTGAATCCTGGCATCGTGGTTCATCTGATATGATCATCGATGAATGTGTGGGAATCAATATGGGTTTCCAGACCCCGTTGTTGATTATTGATAGAAGATCATGTCTGCATATTCTCGAACCCGCAGGGTCACACACTTAATGTGTCTCGACGCTAGGATAGATTGGATAATTGGTTTATGAGTTTTTTGTTTGGAGTCTCGGATGGGATCCGGGACATCACGAGAGGTTCCGGAGTGGTCCGGAGAATAACATTCATATAAGGCAGTGCAGTTTTTGGAGTTCGGAATTGTTCCGGGTTAATCGGTATTGTACCGGAAGCTTCTAGAACCTTCCGGAAGGGGACCAACGTGGCCCCACCTTCCGGGAGGGGGCATGGGCCTATGAGGGAGTGTCCTGGCCGCATTGGGCCAGGGGCACAAGGCCCCATAGGGCCCAGCCTGCCAAAGAGGGTTTAAACCCTAGATAGAGCTTCTAGAAGGGGGGTTTCCTTGCCCCCCACTCATCCTCCTTTGGGACCGCCGGTTTGGGCTTGGGGAAGGGGCTAGGGTTGCGCCCCACCCCTCTATATAAAGAGGGCTGGGGTCGCACCACCCCCCACACCTTCCCCTCCAACCCTGGCCGCCCTGCTGCCCCTCCTCTCTCCCTCCCGACTGCTTGTAGGCGAAGCCCTGCTGCAAAAATTCTACACCATATACACCACGCCGTCGTGTTGTAGATCCAATCCATCTCTCCACCATACTTGCTGGACCAAGGAAGGAGGAGACGTCGTGTTGCACGTGTGCATCTCACGAAGGCACCGCCACTTGTGGTGCTAGATCGGATCGGATCGCGAGGAGGAGAAGCGAGTATGACTACATCACCTACGTTCCGACGAACGTTCCGCTGTGCGAATATTCAAGGGTATGAAGATCTAATCCAATCTCTCTCGTTGTTTGCATCTCCTAGATTAGATCTTGGCTTTCCCTCTGTTCGCATCCGTAGAAAATTTTGATTTACTATGCCGCGAAACCCTTCAGTGGTATCAGAGCTAGATCTATGCGTAGATGTGTTTCACGAGTAGAACGCAACATGGTTGTTGCGGGCGTTGATGTTTTCTGTTGCAAGCCTCTTGTTTGTGTTCTTCTTATGACGCGGGATAGTGAGATTGAAGCGGTCCAGGCCAACCTTACGTGACGTCGTTCGCTAGACCGGCTCCGCACTTGACGTGTGGCTTGTTCCACACATGCGGCTGGTGGATGTCAGTTTCTCTCACTATAGTTGTCATAGGATTAACACCGAAAGTTTGATAACCATAATATCACCGTTGTGGCTTTCCGTAGGTAAGAATCGTTCTTAGCATCTACTCCCATAATCCACGTAAAACATGCAACAACAAAGTAGAGGCGTCTAACTTGTTTTTGCAGGGAGTGTTTTCTGTGATATGGTGTGGCCCAAGATGTGATGTGTATAATGTATGCGATGATCATGTTTTGTAATGTTTCATGACTTTTATGTCGATGAGTACACAACCGGCAGGAGCCATATGGTTGTCTTTATAATTGTGTATGACCTGTGTGTCAACTTCTTATACGCCATGTAATAGTTCAACTTTATCGCTAAGTAGTTAGCAATAGTTGTAGTTGCTATTCGTGGTGGAGGCAATCATGGTGGAGTGATGGAGATCATGCCGGAACGCACAAGATGGAGATCATTGCACGAAGATTGTCTATACCATGTCACATAAAGTTATATGCATGTGATGTTTATCCTTTTATGTATCTTATTATGCTTAGATCGCGACGGTAGCATTATAAGATGATTCCTCACTTAAATATCAAGATAAAAACTGTGTTCTCCCCAAGTATGCACCGTTGCGAAAGTTCGTCGTGTCCAAGCATCACGTGATGATCGGGTGCTATAGACTCTACGCTCACATACAACGGGTGCAAGCCAGTTTTGCACACGCGGAAATACTTGGGTCTAACTTGACGAGCCTATCATGTACATACATGGCCTCGGAACACATGAACCGAAAGGTTAAGCATGAGTCATATGAATGATATGATCGACACTTCGTTGTCCACCATTGAAACCACATCTCTTCTCGTGAAGATCGGATTAGGTGTGGTGAATTTGGATCGTGTTCACTAAACAACTTGAGGGATGTTGAATTTAGTGCGAGTTCATCTAGTAATTTGATTGAAAGTTGAACTAGTTATCATGAACATAGTCTAATTTGTACTTGCAATACTGTAGATCAAATGGCTAAGTCCAACTTCAACTTCAACGTTTTTGCTGAGAAGGAAAAGCTTAGAAACAATGGGTCTAACTTCACCAATTGGTTCCGCAATCTAAGAATCATTCTCTCTGGCGGTCAAAAGGACTATGTCCTTGGGAAAGTGTTAGGTGACCCTCCTGCTGCAACTACGCCGGCTGATGAGAAAGCTGTCTATCAGTCGCGCAAAGATGATTATGGTGTGATTAAGAGCACCATGTTGTTTGCTATGGAACCGGAACTTCAAAATCGTTTTGAAGACTATCCCGGGCCCTTTGAGATTCTCGAAGAGCTGAAAACCATGTTTCAGACTCAGGCCCGTTCTGAGAGATATGAGATCTCTGAGAAGTTCTTTAACTACAAGATGGAGGAAGGGAGTTCCGTTAGTGAGCACGCCATTAAGATGACGGACTACACTCAACGCCTTGAGCAACTGGAATGCACGATTCCAGAGGAGCTCAAGATTGACAGGGTTCTGCAATCACTCCCTCCCAGCTACAAAAGTTTTGTAGTGACTCACAATCAGATTGGTTCCATTGATACGATCATCGAGCTCTTCGCAAAGCTGAAGGCCGCGGAAGTGGACATCAAAAAGGATAATCATGTGTTGATGGTCAACAAGCCCACCTTTAAGAAAGGTAAGGGAGCAAAGAATCCCTTCAAGAAGGGCGGCGGCAAGCGCACTGCCCCTGCTGAGAAGAAGCTCAAGTCTGGTCCTAAGCCGGACACTGAGTGCTTCTATTGCAAGGACAAGGGTCACTTGAAGTGCAACTGTCCGAAGTACTTAGCGGACAAGAAGGCTGGCACCATCAAAGGTATATTTGATATACATGTTATTGATGTTTTCCTTACTAGCCCTCGTTGTAATGCCTGGGTATTTGATACCGGTTCAGTTGCTAATATTTGTAACTCGAAACAGGAGCTACGGAATAGACGGCGGATTGCGAGGGATGAGGTGACGATGCGCGTTGGCAACGGATCAAGAGTTGATGTGATGGCCGTCGGCACGCTCTCCTTAGTTTTACCTTCGGGATTAGTTTTAAACCTTAATAAGTGTTATTATGTGCCTGCGTTGAGCATGAACATTATTTCTGGATCTTGTTTATTGCAAGACGGTTATTCATTTAAATCGGAGAATAATGGTTGTTCTATTTATATGAGTAACATCTTTTATGGTCATGCACCTATTGTGAATGGTTTATTTCTTCTAAATCTCGAAAGGGATGAAACACACATCCATAACATTGAGGCTAAGAGATGCAAAGTAGATAGTGATAATACTACTTATTTGTGGCACTGTCGTCTAGGTCATATTGGTGTAAAGCGCATGAAGAAACTCCATTCTGATGGACTTTTGGAGTCTCTTGATTTTGAATCATTTGACACATGCGAACCATGCCTCATGGGCAAGATGATCAAAACCCCGTTCTCCGGTATGATGGAGCGGGCAACGGACTTGTTGGAAATCATACATACCGATGTATGCGGATCGATGAGTGTTTCGACGTGTGGTGGATATCGCTATTTCCTCACTTTTACCGATGACTTAAGTAGATATGGGTATATCTATTTAATGAAACATAAATTTGAAACATTTGAAAAGTTCAAGGAATTTCAGAATGAAGTGGAGAACCATCGTAACAGAAAGATTAAGTTTCTACGATCCGATCGTGGGGGCGAATATTTGAGTTATGATTTTCTCACGCATCTTAAAATAAGCGGAATTGTTTCACAACTCACGCCACCCAGAACACCGCAGCGCAATGGTGTGTCTGAACGCCGGAATCGAACCTTATTAGATATGGTCCGATCAATGATGTCTCTTACTGCTTTGCCGTTATCATTTTGGGGTTATGCATTAGAAACCGCTGCATTCACTTTAAATAGGGCACCATCTAAATCCGTTGAGACGACACCGTATGAACTGTGGTTTGGTGCTAAACCTAAGTTGTCGTTTCTTAAAGTTTGGGGATGCGAAGCTTACGTCAAGAAGTTGATGCCGGACAAGCTCGAACCCAAAGCGGAGAAATGCGTCTTCATAGGATACCCTAAGGAAACTATTGGGTATACCTTCTATCACAGAACCGAAGGCAAAGTGTTTGTCGCAAAGAACGGTTCCTTTCTTGAGAAGGAGTTTCTCTCGAAAGAAGTGAGTGGGAGGAAAGTAGAGCTAGACAAGGTTATTGAACCTTCTCTTGAGTTGGAGAGTAGCGCAGCACCTGAAATTGTTCCAGTGTCGCCTGCACCAACAATAGAGTAAGCTAATGACAAGGATCATGAAGCTTCGGACGATGCTGCTACTGAACGTCGCAGGTCGACAAGGTCGCGTGCCCCTCCTGAGTGGTACGGAAACCCTGTCTTGACTGTCTTGTTGGTAGAAGACAGTGAACCTACGAACTATGAGGAAGCGATGATGAGCCCAGACTCTGAGAAATGGCTAGAAGCCATGAAATCCGAATTGGGATCCATGAGCGAAAACCAAGTATGGACTTTGGTGGACCCTCCTAGCGACCGAAAGGCCGTTGAGTGCAAATGGATCTTCAAGAAGAAAACGGACGCGGATGGTAATGTTACCGTCTATAAAGCACGGCTTGTTGCGAAAGGTTTTCGACAAGTTCAAGGTGTTGACTACGATGAGACTTTCTCTCCCGTAGCGATGTTTAAGTCCATTCGGATTTTATTAGCAATTGCTGCGTTTCATGATTATGAAATATGGCAGATGGATGTCAAGACTGCGTTCCTCAATGGCAACATTGATGAAGAGTTGTATATGATGCAACCCGAAGGTTTTGTCGATCCTAAGGATGCTGATAAAGTATGCAAACTTCAGCGTTCCATTTATGGACTGAAGCAAGCATCTCGGAGTTGGAACCTTCGTTTTGATCAAGTGATCAAGAGCTTTGGATTTGTTCCAAATTGCTACGAAGCTTGCATCTACAAGAAAGTGAGTGGGAGCTCGGTGACGTTTCTGGTACTATATGTGGATGACATATTGATTATTGGAAATGACATCAACATGCTTAATGATGTGAAGAGTTATTTGAACAAGTGTTTTTCAATGAAAGACCTAGGTGAAGCTGCTTATATATTGGGCATCAAAATCTATAGAGATAGACAAAGACGCCTGATAGCTTTAAGCCAGAGTACATACCTAGACAAAGTTCTGAAAAGGTTCAGAATGGATAAGGCAAAGAAAGGTTCAGTGCCTATGTTGTCAGGTAAGATATTGAGCAAGGCTCAGTGTCCAGCTATGGGAAATGATAGGGAAGCTATGAGAAAAGTGCCTTATGCCTCGGCCATAGGTTCTATCATGTATGCCATGCTGTATACTAGACCGGATGTGTCCAATGCTCTTAGTTTGACGAGCAGGTATCAAAGTGATCCAGGAGTGGAACACTGGACAGCCGTGAAGAACATCCTAAAGTACCTAAATAGGACTAAAGAAATGTTCTTAGTCTATGGAGGTGATGAACAGCTTGTCGTAAAAGGTTACGTCGATGCTAGTTTCGACACCGACAAGGATGATTCTAAATCTCAGACAAGATACGTGTATATTTTGAATGGAGGAGCTGTGAGCTGGAGAATCTGCAAGCAAAGCGTGATCGCGGGATCTACAGTAGAAGCGGAATACATGGCTGCTGCAGAAGCGTCAAGTGAAGGAGTTTGGATCAGAAACTTCATCACTGATCTTGGTGTGGTTCCAAGTGCCTTGGACCCACTGGAGATATTGTGTGACAACACTGGCGCCATAGCACTCGCTAAGGAACCAAGATATCATCCAAAGACCAAGAATATCAACCGCAAGTTTCATATAATCCGAGATTATATAGCAGATGGAGATCTGAAGATTAGCAAAGTACATACAGATCTGAATGTCGCAGATCCATTGACTAAACCTCTTCCACGTGTAAAACATGATCAGCACCTTAGTGCCATGGGTGTGAGATTGTTGCCAAATGTAAACTAGATTATTGACTCTAGTGCAAGTGGGAGACTGTTGGAATTATGCCCTAGAGGCAATAATAAAGATGTTATTATTATAATTCTTGTTCATGATAATGTTTATATTCCATGCTAGAATTGTATTAAGCGGAAACTTTAATACTTGTGTGGTTTGTGAACAACACCGTGTCCCTAGTACGCCTCTATGGACTAGCTCATTGATTAATGATGGTTAAGGTTTCCTAACCATGGACATGAGTTGTCGATTAATAATGAGATCATATCATTGGGAGAATGATATGATGGACAGACCCAAACTAAGCGAAGCAATTAGATTGTGTCATCGTGTTCGTCTTTGCGAAGCTTTTCTTATGTCAAATATTGTATTCCTTAGACCATGAGATAATACAACTCCCTGGTATCGGAAGAAAGCTTTGAGGTCATCAAACGTCATCCTATGAGAGGGTGATCATAAAGGTGTCTCTCAGGTGATCGGAAAGTATCTGTTGGGTTGTATGTATCGAGATGGGATTTGTCCCTCCCAAGTCGGAGAGATATACTTCGGGCCCACTCGGTAATCGATATCAACACCTCTTGCAAGCATGTGGTTAAGGAGTTAATCACAAAGTGATATCGGATTACGGAACGAGTAAAGTACTTGCTGTGAACGAGATTGAACTAGGTATGACGGTACCAACGATCGAATCTCGGGCAAGTAAAATATCGCGAGACGAAGGGAATATATATATGGGATTGATTAAATCCTAGCATCGTGGTTCATCCGATATGATCATCGATGAATGTGTGGGAATCAATATGGGTTTCCAGACCCCGCTGTTGATTATTGATAGAAGATCATGTCTGCATATTCTCGAACCCGCAGGGTCACACACTTAACGTGTCTCGACGCTAGGATAGATTGGATAATTGGTTTATGAGTTTTTTGTTCGGAGTCTCGGATGGGATCCGGGACATCACGAGAGGTTCCGGAGTGGTCCGGAGAATAACATTCATATAAGGCAGTGCAGTTTTTGGAGTTCGGAATTGTTCCGGGTTAATCGGTATTGTACCGGAAGCTTCTAGAACCTTCCGGAAGGGGACCGACGTGGCCCCACCTTCCGGGAGGGGGAATGGGCCTATGAGGGAGTGTCTTGGCCGCATTGGGCCAGGGGCACAAGGCCCCATAGGGCCCAGCCGGCCAAAGAGGGTTTAAACCCTAGATAGAGCTTCTAGAAGGGGGGTTTCCTTGCCCCCCACTCCTCCTCCTTTGGGGCCGCCGGTTTGGGCTTAGGGAAGGGGCTAGGGCTGCGTCCCACCCCTCTATATAAAGAGGGCTGGGGGCGCACCACCCCCCACACCTTCCCCTGCAACCCTGGCCGCCCTGCTGCCCCTCCTCTCTCCCTCCCGACTACTTGTAGGCGAAGCCCTGCTGCAAAAATTCTACACCATATACACCACGCCGTCGTATTGTAGATCCAATCCGTCTCTCCACCATACTTGCTGGACCAAGGAAGGAGGAGACGTCGAGGTGCTGCACGTGTGCATCTCACGGAGGCACCGCCACTTGTGGTGCTAGATCGGATCGGATCGCGAGGAGGAGAAGCGAGTACGACTACATCACCCACGTTCCGACGAACGTTCCGCTGTGTGAATCTTCAAGGGTATGAATATCTAATCCAATATCTCTCGTTGTTTGCATCTCCTAGATTAGATCTTGGCTTTCCCTCTATTCGCATCCGTAGAAAATTTTGATTTACTATGCCTCGAAACCCTTCATACTACTCTCCGGTTGGACACTCTAATCTACGGTAGGGCCTTCCCCAATCTAGATAACCCCACACTGTCACCTTGAGCGCTAGATGGTTCCAACAAACACCATAATTTCATAGAGACAACCAACTCAAAATATAACTCATAAAAAATATATATGTAACCTAGCTTAAGTGCCACGCACGGTGTGCACGTTGTCACTTTCACACACGTGGGGAAAAGCATAGATCTATTAAAGCACGATGAGTATTTATGTAGACTCTAGCCTAAATGCCACCACGGTATGCACGTTGTCACTTTTATACACGTGGAGAGAGCAGAGATCTATTGAAGCACCTGAGTAGCAAGGTAGATATACTTGATTACAAAGCTCATGACCACAACAAGATCATGCATAGAGAGAGAGATGAACACATAGGCGTGAGGAGTGGCGGCTGGGTGGAATGGTCTAAGGTCTAACCCTGGTCATCTCGCCCCATCCTCTCTTATATAGGCGTCCCTAGTGGGCTTCTACATTAGCAGCCCATTAGTAGCCTAAGCCTGGTCTAATTCGGATCCAATCCTCATTAGGCTTCCAGCCCCTTAAGTGTGTGACCATATAGGTTCATATGCTTATAGACATGACACGAATACACTTATTCTGCCAATAGTTGGTAGCGGCCTCTAGCAAGATGTGTCAACTCCTAAACGCATACAAAGATCATATTGGACGAACCATCACAAGGTTTAGTACATGTCTTTCCCTTTGCCTCACGATATTTGGTCTAGCTCCAAGCTGACCTCTCTTTCTCGATAGTGTAACTCAGAATCACTTTACTAGGTTAACTCTTAACCTTATGTAGCACGACCATGCATTTCTGGATCCGATCACTCGAGGGGCCCAGAGATATCTCTCTCAAGTAGAGAGGGGCAAATCCCATCTTGATTGACCATGCCTTACAGCATGTTTCAGGACAAACCCAAAAGCTACCTTTATAACTACCCAGTTACGGAGTAGCGTCTGATAACCCCAAAGTAGGTCGATCCACATCTCAAGTACATGCGACAATCTCAGGTCTAAGGACAAAACGTACACGATGTACAGAGCTGCAACTAATTGCTAGTCTCAAGTTGGGTCAGTCCAACCCCATGTTCATAACATGTGTCCACATCATTGGTTTGACATCTCCATGTCTATGACTTGCAAAACATAGTCATCAACCAATCAATGTGCTAGTCTAATATTCAGGTGTGTCCTCGCATGAACTCCGACTAGGGACAACTCTTAAATAACCATACAAGTAAACAGTTTCACAAACAATTCACATAATTGCCAATCAATACAAGTTGCCTGATATGGATATTCAAGGAACATTACAATAACTCATGGATACATATGAAATATAATCATCTCTATGATTGCCTCTAGGGCATATTTCCTTCACAGGAGCTTTCCCATAACTAAATGACAAGGCAAGCAGACAATGAGCATCTCAGCAATCTTTTTATTTACTATGTGTATAGCTTTTTATTGAGGATAAAAAACAAGCTCTAGATCCTCATGCAATTAAACACCAGCAAAAATCAAGATAGAAAATACCAAGAGTGGAGAGTTGTGAAACCTCCCAAACAAAGAACCGATAAAACCTTCAAATTCGAAAACGCAAAAGATGATGTATACAAATTTTGTTTTCGGTGACTTGAAATTGTTGACAATATAGTAACAAGATCAAGAACCTCATATAGAGAAACACCAAGAAGCAACAACATAGGAAGATGCAAGGTGTGAGAATGATCGAGAACCCTAAGACGAGGTGATCAAGTTACTCAAATGAAATCCCCTCTTGATAGTGGGGCTATCTATCATATAAACCATTCTCTCAAAACCACATTGAGACCGGTAAAGGAAAACCTAGAAAGGTTATGCCTTTGCCTTGTGTATCCCTCTTGATCTTGATGACAATAATTTATATATGATTCCCTCAAATTGGAATACTTCACTTGATTATTGTATCTTACTGAAGACACCCAATTTGTGTAGGGGTTCGTAGCATGGAAAAGAAAAAATTTCTACCGCATGCACACAAACAAGCTAAGATCTATCTACTAGATTGTAGCAACGAGTCGATTAGAGTACTCACCCTCGAAGATTCCAAAGCGGTTAAAACGAGAGAAAATTCTCGTGGGTGATGTAGTCGTATACTTGTCGATCTCAAGATCGCGTAGACGATCCTTCCGGCGCTGCATTCCGGCAGCGCTTCCGCGGTCGTTCACACGTTCGGTACTTGATGAAGACCTTCCTCTCCTTTTTTTCCAGCAGGCAACGGAGGTTGTAGTTCTCCCCTCGCGATTCCGACAACACGATGGCATGGTGTCGGAAGTAGAGGAAAAATCCTGCAGGGCTTCGCCTAAGCCGGAGCAAGTTATGGTGGATCTAGGGTTTCCGACGATCTAGGTTTAGAGGGCCTAAGAGGAGGAGGTGGAGTTGGCGGTGGCTAGGGCGACGATGACGATCCGGCGGCAGCGCTGGAGGGGCGGCAGCGGCGACGCGGCGGCTTGGTGGGGAGGGTTGGTTATGTGGCCTTGGGGCACCCTCTCCCCTTATTTATGAGAGTGAGGGCAGCTTGGGAGAGGGGAGTTTGAATCCTTCCCCAACTCCCTCTCCTAGTTGGCTTGTGGTGGAGGTAAAGAAGAATTCTTTCCTTCCTCCACTAGGAAACATTGTCCTAGTTGACTTTTCAAACTTGCCTTTTGACTTTCAATTTGGAGCTTTATTTCTTTCTTTCAAATGCCCAACCAAGTGACCTAGGACATGATCCAATCATTCCACTTATTCATGACACATTCATGTACCCTTCCCCTTTCGGTCCGGTGAACCTTCTAGACCTTTCTAGAACCTCTCCAATGAAAACATCGGAATCATTCCCGAACTCCGGAATTGGGCTTTCCTTATATGAATCTTATTCTTTGGACCATTCCGGATCTCCTCGTGATATCCCGGATCCCATCCGAGACTCCGAACAACATTCGGTCTCCCTACTTACATTCCATATCTACTAAACAACATCAAATGCTTAAGTGTGTCTCCCTACGGTTCGTGAATTACGCGGACATGACCGAGACACTTCTCCAATCAATAACCAATAGAGGAATCTGGAAATTCATATGGCTCCCACATATTTCTACGATTACTTTGCGATCGAATGAACCACTTACATACGATACCAATTTCCCTTTGTCTCGCGATAGTTTACTTATATGAGGTTTGATCGTCGGTATCTCTCCATACCTAGTTCAACCTTGTTACCGACAAGTACTCTTTTGTCGTTCCCGTGATATGTGATCCTTTGTGAGCCAGTCACATGATTGCAAGCTAATTGTATGACATTCCACCGAGAGGGCCCAAAGTATATCTATTTGTCATATGGATGGACAATTCCCGCTCTTGATCCATGTGCCTCAACACATACTTTCCGAACACTCAATGCCACCTTTATAGCCACCCAGTTACGGTGTGGTGTTTGATGTCATCAAAGCATCCTTCTGGTGATGATGATTAGCATGATCTCATGGTCGAAGGAATTAGGTTACTATGTATCAGAAAGCTTATAGCAAACGAACTATTGAAATGACTTGATCTTTATGCTACGCTTATCTATAGGAGTATGTCCATCACACCATTCTCCTAATGATATGATCTTGTTGTTAATAACATATCAATGTTCATGATCAGGAAACCACGATCGTCTATCAACCAACAAGCTAGTATTACAAAGAGTATTAATGTTTCCGGTTAATACTATTATAGCATGAATGCAAACATTTATCATAAACACAAAGATATAATAATAACCACTTTTATTATTGCCTCTAGGGCATATCTCCAACAATTTGCGCCCCAATAAACCACTATGGGATAGATTCATTAAATCACAAATTTGCTTGTCCATTATCACCAAAGGAATGAAAAGCTCATCATGAACTTGCATTTCTCATGGGCTATATGAAATCTTACTTTTAATGCATGCCCATGGAATAACCCCACATAGAAACACAAGGCACATAGATCATGGTTTAGTTCACAAATCAAATTGACAAGTATTACCATGCCACGAGATCATTTTATCCCACATGGTACATTTTATATGATTTTTTGTATTAACCGACTTAAATCCACATTTTTCTCTTCGACTTGGTTAACCTTGTACCTTCTCATGCTATATCACAATTTATTGAGGTAGATAAATAATTCTTCACTTGATTGCATGATTTAAGTATTGGTCAACCATATCTTAACTCATAAGTCCATCATGACATCGACATAGAGCCATATCTCCAATTCCTCTATTGGAATAAAACTCTCAATATCTTGATACTCCATGGCTTAACATATAAGAGAGAGCATGGTTTCCTTCAAGTTCAACACAACAATTCCATCTTCCTTAACTTCTTATTCAACATATTGAATTAATCTCTTCAAATCAATGATCTTGATGCCAATACTCAACACACATTATTATTTTCATGACCCCCACCCTTGAATCCAATACAGGGTCTTCAAGCGTTATCTAGGGATTGCCATTAATTACCAAACACACTTAGGAACACTATACCTTTACGCTATCTTTCAAGGTCATATTTTCTACTTTCCGTATCGGGAGAAAAAAGACGCGCGACTGAAATTTCAAGACACATGTGCTTGGAAATCTAATTGTTGCCTCCGCCACCACCTTCCGACATTGATTTGCACAATTCACGTGAGCCCGTGGCACCTAGGATATCCCCAACTGGTCATCGCTCCATTTCCACCCCTCCTTGCGGTCTCCACGTGTCACCCCCTTCCGCTACGAGCCGTCCGAGTCGTCGGGCATGGATCCACCACGACGCTTCACAGGATGTGTTGAATGTATCGGGAAGGCCTTCGCTAGAGTTTAATGAACCTCATAGGCAAGCTCCTATGCCTTCCATACCTCTGTTGAAGATGGTGGATAGAAT
Source organism: Avena sativa (assembly GCA_916181665.1). Taxonomy (NCBI): domain Eukaryota; kingdom Viridiplantae; phylum Streptophyta; class Magnoliopsida; order Poales; family Poaceae; genus Avena; species Avena sativa. The sequence goes on along the minus strand of OV702279.1, from coordinate 264,060,904 downwards.
CAGCTGCCACGGCCGATTTACTTTGTCGTCATATATACTTTTGATTGGGCGGACCATGATCAAATCAGCCGCATATGTACTCTATTTGCTCTGCCACAAACCATCTCATTGTCTCCATTCACCGATTCAGCCGCAGAAGCGGCGGATCAACCGTACGTCCACGCAGCGAAAATCGGCTATAGGGTGTTCATCGAAATAGCGGTAGGTAAATTTCACTTTCCTCTCATTTAGTAATTATTAGATATGTTACATAACTGAATACGTATATGTTTTAGATCAGTTCATGGTGGTGTTCATCATGGAGCGAGTCTTGAACTTCGTCCTCAAGTTTGTTGGTGCATTTCTTTTGTGAGGACTCATTGTCCTTGGATGATTCCAATTGTTATGATGTCCTCGACAACAAGGATGACGAGGACATCCTATTGATGGTCGCCATGGAGAACCTTGAAGACGAGGCGAATAACAAGAAAATGTGGAGGGTGTCCATCGTTGGTCATCTTTGCATTCCTTGCAACTCTCTCTCGACAACAAAATTCTCATGCAAGACACCAAGGTACCTACCTAACCTCATTTTATTGCCACCTTTATTGTATGAGAGGAGAAATCTTCGTGTGTATAGTGCAAGCATGTGAGGCGGACTATTGTTTTTTCACTTGCTGGAGGAATGTCGTCAGCATAATTGGTTTTAGTGCTTATCAAAAGATCTCGGTCGGCCTCATTGGTTTTAGTGCTTATCAAAAGATCTCGGTCGCATTGGAGGTGATCGCATATAGCATGCCCGCTGAATACAGTTGTGAATATATTATGCTCAAATGTGTGTTGTTGTTTGCGAAGACAATGATCCGTGTCTTCGATGGTGAATACCTTGAGATCCAAATGAGGATGACATGACAAAGCTGGTGGCGATGAATGAGGAAAGAGATTGGTCGGGCATGCTTGGGAGTAAATATGGAAATTTTCCCATGGGTATTAACCCGCTAAGAGGCGACAATAGGGCAGATTACTCCATGAGGCTAGCAGGACAGGTATCCAATAAGCTAGCAGGGTGCACATGGGGATAAATTCACTCCATGGGTGCGGTGACCCATCATACCACTGCATGATGTAGTATACTATAGTCGTTGACATAACACCAATGAAACACCGTTCACTAGTATTACATCTCTCAGAATGGCACAACAGAAACACAGCGGGTCAAATACATGGCTAAAGGTTACAACTCACTCTTTACACAATATCTAGAGAACACTCTAGATTAAAGAGAGAGAAATAACTTTTTACAGAGAAGAATCAAAGTTAAACAACGCAAGAACTATTATACTATTAAGACTAGTATTTTAACTAAGAGATTGGCATTGCTGCTATTATAATACACTACAGAATTAGGTTCTTTGGCTAGAGATTATATTCCTATCTAATCAGTAACTTCGTCTTCACTTGAGTTGAGGTATATGTTGACTTCCTTGTCTTCATTGAAGAGCTTTAGCTTTGGATAATAAGTCCTGGAGCATAACTTGATGTGGATGTTGTCTATCCCGGCTTCAGAATCTAGCAAGGGTTAAGAAGATACTTTGAGTACGAGCGTACTCAGCAAGTTTCACTAGAAAAGGAGTGTTTGATGCACAATAACTACAGCCACAGACCGTAGGTCGTAGGCAATGCAAGTTTTCATAAATATTTCTTCAAAGGTTGCTTTAATTCTGAAAATCTATGTCCATCAGCCTTCACGGGTTTACCAGAACTTTCATGGAGTTCCTTTTCCGCAGCGTTCGCAGCTCCAGGATAATAAGTCCTGGAGCATAACTTGATGTGGATGTTGTCTATCCCGGCTTCAGAATCTAGCAAGGGTTAAGAAGATACTTTGAGTACGAGCGTACTCAGCAAGTTTCACTAGAAAAGGAGTGTTTGATGCACAATAACTACAGCCACAGACCGTAGGTCGTAGGCAATGCAAGTTTTCATAAATATTTCTTCAAAGGTTGCTTTAATTCTGAAAATCTATGTCCATCAGCCTTCACGGGTTTACCAGAACTTTCATGGAGTTCCTTTTCCGCAGCGTTCGCAGCTCCTTTCCGGAACAGGGAGTAACAAGTTACAGTTCTTACACTCTGCAGAGGTGCGTTACTTTTCCCATGAGAGATCAACTCCTTGTTGCACAACCGGGCAGCTTAACCGTCCACAATTCCATGTTTTGAGGCCCAGTAGATGATCCAAGCCAATTACTGCCCTCTCCACCATCTCATATGTCTGCACAATCCTTCAGGCTGGCTCATCTTCGTTAAGCCCCCTTCCGGGCAGGCTAAAACCCTGATGAGTTCCCGAAGACTCTATGACCTTGTGTTGCCCTGGCAAGTGCCATAGTAAATGGTCCATCCACTAAACACCATCCATAGATAATCTAGACACCAAAAGTGTGGGGCGTAAGGGTGACCACCCATATGTTGGATCCACACAAGGAATCACAACGTCACGTTAAGGTCGTCTTGCCTCCATACAAGAGGAAAAGGATACAACTGACTTCTCTGTCCCATTCCAAATCTCATGGTTAACGCGTAATATACGGCGCAAGAATCACTGGCGACATTGGTTGTTAAGTCCTAGATATTAAGTTCCTTTACCACCGGAACTTTTATATTAGAGTATTACCTCATGGTAATAACCTATAATCACATTATTATGAAAATAGTGTTTTCGGACCTTTTTCAAATGCAAGTGATGTCCACATTGGATTTGTAAAATACTTTTCAAAAAATAACCAAAGGACAGGAGCAAGTGTGAACTTGCCTTTTGTGATTGCAAGATTATGCACTCACAGTCTTCGAGTCAGTATAATATCCAAAATCTGAAATCATCATCATTGGTCCGATAAGGACTAATGTTTAAAGAAGCAATATGTGCTTATGCATAAGTAATGTGATGCACTTTATAAACGTGAATTCCGGGGATAACGTTGTTCTGGGGTTAGGATTCCGGAAATGGTTACTTTAGAATGTGTTGTCCTTTTAGATAAGTTTCACACTTGTGTTTCTTATTAGGGCTTGTGAATGTGTGTATGAACAACACGTATTTATGCAGAAATAAAATATACACCTATGAAATGCTATTCAAGATTGTTTACACTTTAATTGTTTATCTTCAAACTTTAATTTACAAGTAAAGTCACTTATAAAGAGCTTAAGTGTTATCGTTCCTAAGTATACAAGTAAAGTATGAAGTAATGTGATATTGATTATTTGTCATATATTGTCGGAAGTGGCAAAACGAATAACTTTTGAAGAAAAGATTATTTTTTGAAGGTTTAAACAACGTTTGTGGTTAGTTAGTGATGGTCGATGTTATTTGTGTTTGCTTGAATAGTTTGGGCTTGAGATGCTTTATAACTTAACTATTTCAGACCAAAGTTAACCATAAAACATCTAACAATGTTTATAGTGTTATATTTAGATTCTTGTAGACTAAAGTTAACTTTAAAACAAAGATATTTTGAAAGTATAATGCTTATAACCTTTATACCTAGTGTACTTGGTAATGTTGCCTTTATGGTTACTTAAGAATGTTTATTCTTCTATTTAAGTAGTGGTCTCTTAATTTTGTAGTGGAACAAAGTTTCTTGTTTCCTTGTAGAGGTATGATTATGGTTTGTGGATAAATAAATAGTACTAGTGACTATTCATGAATTATCTTTGGATTTAGTCCATTATAAGGTTGTATTTGATTGATATATCATTCTTGAAGATTTTATAATTATTAAAGATCTTTTTAAAATATAATTTATTCATATAGTAGAAGGATAATTCAATATAATAGTATTTCTAATGTTTTGAATGATTATGACTTATTAGTAATATCCAACGCTAATACTTATTTAATAGACTTGATTGACTAATTTTAGAAATATTAAAAAAAATTATTTACCCTTATAAAATTTTAAATTAAGTAAATAAGTTTAAATTTGAGTCATTAAAATATTTGAATTTTTATTAAACTCAAAAGTAGAATATTATATTTTTAATATGTAGATATTATTTTTGTTATAATTTTGGTATATTATATTTATTTTTATGATTTATAAACATTAAGATAGGATTTTTTTATAATACTTATTACTTTATGAAGACTTAATAAATAATAAATATTTAATTAAGTGAAATAATAATGCATAGTTATGGTTTTAAATTATAATTCTTATTTTTCTAAGATTTTTGGTATACTATTTATATTTTTAACATTTACCATCATTAAAATTTGAATTATCAAAGTTTTATTACTTATAAAACCTTTATTAAATAATATTTATTTAAATAATCATCATAATAATATTTGATAATAATTTTAAGTTGTAGATTTTATTTTTCTAAACATTTTCATATATTATACACATTTTTTTGAATTATAAATCAAAAGTTATTAATTAAACAAGATTTAATCATTTATTTGATTTCTAAAATATTAACAATTGAGTTTATAATATTTTATTTATTTCTTAAACAGGAATTAACTTTTTACACAGTACCTACATCTAGCCTGAGTCACTGACCAGTGGGCCTATGCCCACCTCAGCACTTAGGTTAGTAAATGTATTTTGTTACCGACCCTGTCTCCACTCCCAGTCAATGACATATGGGCCCAAGTCCATGTCATCAGCCACGCAAGAGAAAGACTGGTCAAACATGTTGACGTGGCTCGTACCTGAGTCACTCGAGTTGATCCTCACTAGTTGAGGATCTGTCGATCGATCTAGTGTGCGCGGGGGGCTGTGGCTAGGTGCGTTGAAACGAGCATGCGCTGGCGAGTTGAACTATGGTCGCATCACCCCTAAATGGTCACCGTGACCGACGGAGGTGCACGACGGCGCACGGCGAGACCTTGATATAGGACGCAATTGAATCAACGAAAACTCCTGGAAGATAGAGGAGCTCACCCTGGTTGCGATGGAGTGCTTGGAGAGGTGAGAGGAGACGTTTAGACGATGAATCGACGATAATGGCCACGGTGACTGCCAAAGGGAACGCTTGATTCTTCTTGATTCCCGACGCGCCAACCCTCGTTCTTGGTCTTAATTGAACGAGTCCATGATGGAGCGTCTAACCGTGGCCTTGGCGAGGCACGGGGTGGTCAGACATGGCCGGAGTGTTGAACACCGACTGGCTAGGGTTTCGGCATGGTTGGGGAACGAGACAGAGAGGGTTTCAGAGGGGAAATGGGGATGAGGATGAGCAGGGGAGTCGCGGTGGCCTCCTTATCCTCTCCTGGCGATGACGGCGTTGATCTTGGCGCAAGGACGACGACGGACGGCCTCGGCAACACCACCGAGCTGCTTCAGCTGGAGGAAGACGACGACGTGTTGTTTTGCGGATAACCCCCTAGCATTTTCTTAAGCTCAACCTGCAGTCCCTCCTCGGTCCCACCTGTCAGCTAGAGACGAGAACAAACTGGGCTGGTTATTGGGCCTTTGTGGGCTGCACAGGGGCGATAGTTAAGCAGGTAGGAGTTGGGCCACAGCCAGGTCTTGTTTTTTATTTGTTTTCCCTTTTTCTATTTTCTGATTTCCTTTTCAGATTTTTATATAATCTTTAATTTGAACTTTTCTTTGTAGAATTTATTTGCTGGATAATTGTAGTAATACTAAAATATATTTAGTATCATTTGTGAACTTTTATTATATAATGTTTTTATATTTCTTTTATTTTCTCTATATGAACCCCTTTTAATAGTTTGTAGAAGCTTTTCTTATCATTTTTCTTTCCACTTTTAACCATGGATTTATTAAATGATATATTCTTATTTGTTTATAAGACTTAACTCTAGTTGGCTCATAGTTTGAATATAATTTTTTTATATGTATAATGATCCTATATCATTATTTGATGCATGAAATATAAAAGAAATTAATATGGTTATTACTACTTCCATTAATTTGGAAAATGGCAATGTATAAATTCTATTATGATAAACATAGAAGTTTAGGGTTTGAATTGTAAATGTTTATCCAAGGGTTTAGGGCTCTTAATTTACTTATATTCTTTTGTTACTGTGAGTAAAAATTTAATAATGAAGCATAATGTTTTCTGTTTGTGAAATATAATGACATCACCTTTGATAATGGAAAGTTATATCTAAAATGTTATATGGAAAGGAATTGATAAGGATACTCCTAAGCACATATAATTATGATGGTTGGAATTGACAGAGATGTGCTTATGTGATTTGCTATAAGAAAATTATTCCTATAAAGTGTTATAGATATAAGATGATGGATCAATAACTTGAAATGGATATTATGTTTGGTTTAAGATTTATAGTTGATTGTTTACCAAGAATGTCTATTTTCCCTAATTCACAATCCTGGATTTCTAATTAAGGTATTCCTTTCCTAGATATAATACTTCTTCCTATCCATCAGCATGATTGGCATGATGAGCTTTACTCATAAAAATCTTCTTATTCATAAATTATTCTTCTAAACTCATGGATGAATCCAATGAGTTTGATACTAAAGCATTTATGGTTTTCTCATATCCATACTTGGTTCTATCCACTACTCTACTTTTGATAACCTTTAATCCAACAAGTGGTTCCTTCAAACTCCACTCATAATCTTCCTTAATGATCCATCACTAACATTCCTCCATCTGATGTATGTATCCAACTACCTTTCTCTAAGGCTTACTATCCTTTAAGATGAATAACACTTCTTCCATAACTCCATGCTATACTAGCTTTAATTGAATCATAGTGTCTTACATTTACTTAACTCTGATAACTCACACTCCAACCTCACATTATATTAATGTGGCTTGTAATGACTACTCTAGGATAACTTATCTCTACTAGGGTTTCAATCATGTTCTACCCACCAATATCACTTATACTAGATATAGATAGATCATCCTGGTGAGTAAGGCATGATCATTATAATCCTTTAATCATTTATAGCTTAGGTTTCCAATTGGCTATCCAAGGCTTCATCAATACTACTTTTCAATTGTATTGAAATTATCTTCTTAGTATCTCATATTGGATTAAGGTTATTCATGGACTATGCCCTCTTGAAAAGATTTCAGTGGATGCTATGATAAGATCAAGAAATAGTAGATCAAGGATTGATAGTTAAAGAATTTGTGAATCAATGGTTGATTACTCAACCTTGATGATCAACAGATATTAAGATAGGTTCTATAAAGATCGGTATGGAAAGGAAAATATATGGTGAATGATCTTGACTTAGTCTCTTTCCAACTTAAACTCATTAAAGAGTTAAAGTTAGGTATTACTATGATACTCATAGTAAGAATAGATAAGAATAAGATAGGTCAGGATTAGTCATTACATTTATATTACTTTAGTTGTAATTATTAACTTGGCACATGAGTGATTATAACGAATACTATAATATGATCACCTAGGAATCAAATATAAATTATAATGTATTAGGGTTTAACTTTTCTTACATTTGATCTACCCTTAGATCAAATCTCCCTTACCAAAATAAGATTTTAGCAAAGGTCATATTGAAACTTATCGCAGTCAACTTGATGATCTACTTCAATTCCATCAAGTTAAGAGAAGCTTCAATCACTTTGACAAGTTTTGTTTAAAAGCGTGAAAATTATTCGGATTTTCTATGCATGAATGCAATGCACACATCTGGGTTCAGCTTATTTCTAGGCTCTAATGCTGGGATGTTACAATGGGCCTCCATGGATATCCAGGAGTACGCATGTGAGTCAAACATACACTCTAATATATATGAAAACTTAGTTTGTAACATGTAACACCCAACCCCACTTTTCCCCTCACTGCAATCGCAGCTATCCCTTTTCCCCAAATCACGCGAGGGGGACTCAGCCAACCCGTGACCCCCACACTGGTGCACCTCCATCTGTCTACCCACCCAGTTGGTCTTTATTGTCAAGGAAGGAGGAGCTCGTCACCTACATTATCCCGAGCGCTCCTCGGCTCCGACACATTCTAGCTGGTCTCCTCGTCAAGTAAGGAGGTGATGCATGTGAAATGCATCCATGAAATTTGTAGTCTACTGTGTTAAAATTCTTATTTTCCAAATTTATTATATTTATTGGTACTAACCTATAGTTGTAAAAGTGCACAATATTTTGGTTCACACTTTGTTATATAGGAATTGTATAATATGGAAGGATATCATTCGTTATGGTGAAATTCAGAGTTTCATGAAATCTGTTATTTTAGAACAATTTTCGAAGATTGTCACGGCAGCCCCTAAAGATGGAGTCAAACAAAAAAAACATGAAAACTATTGGAAACTTTCTGCTAATGTTGACCGATATACAATTAGACCCAAACAGACTACATAGGTGGTCTCGAGACCCTGATTACTGTGGGACACAAAAGCAGTTTTAGGACTCCGAACATTCGTGACATGATTGACTCAAACTCTTTCCGTACTTGATGGATTCGGACAAGCCACGACTTTATGGGCTCTTAAAAACAAATGGGACTCCTAGGAAGATTCAAGATCCCTTGGACCAAAGGGGCATCATCACATGGTTTAGATTGCATCTCCACCACTATATATTGAGAGGAAACCCTACTTTTGGAAATCCCATCCATTGTCACGGATTTGCCTCTCCCTTGGCAGCCGACAAGAGGGCGATAGTCCTCTCCACACCATCTCCATATCCAAGAATAAGGGGGGCCAAGGGCTATCGCCCGCAAAGGGATAACGCCTCTCCAAGAGGCATCGCCGATGCTGCCTAGCACGGGGGCGGGGGGATGCCACCGCCACGGGCGTCGTGGCCTTCTTTTCCAACCTTGGGGTTGCACCTCTCAATCAAAAACTTCATCAACCCTCTGATATTTGTATTTTTATTTGTTGTGAGTAGTTTCCCATGTTCCCGGGGGCATATGATGGATTGGTATTGATTTCTGTATAAGTATGTAATGGGTATTTGGTCAAGTTTTAATCTCTTATGTGGTTCTACGATGGTAATATGTGAATGTAGAATGCATGTTACTTCACCTTTATGGGCTTATAGAGTTGCACTTAGTGTAATGAAGAGTGTAGGAAGGGACGGGATGACAAAAACCGTGTCCCGAGACTTAGAGTTGCTTTAGGAGGGTTCTTGATCGGGGACCTTATAACTTTAAGCAGTGGTTGGACTTTTATGTCTTAATGAATCTTTTCTTTGCACATGTAATTGGACTTAGGACCAATTATTAGGGGTTTACTTGCACATGTATATGGCTGCACCTATTTTAGTCTCTGTCTAACAAGGATAAAAGTTGACAAGATATGTATGTTTTAGAAATCCTTATGCAATGGAGGTGGGAGAGATGCCCGATAACACGACACGAGAACTATAGTGGTCATCACTCCGATCCAACAATCATGCTTGAAGTAGTGGCTTTAGAGGACTTGTGGGGCATTGCTTTTTTGCGTTGCTAGGTTCTCGCAATGACATCAATGTTTTGCAAGGATATCATCTATTTTCTAAGCTTGCGAGTGGAGATGCTCTAGCTTGCAACTACACCGTCAATGTTCATGATTATACAGTGGGCTATTATCTTGTTGGTGGCATGTATCCTTGTTGGTCAATAACCATCACAACCCCTACAAACAAAAAGCAATCTTATTTTGCCACGTGTCGAGAAGCAGACTCGCACTGAGTAGATCCTTGCACGGACGGCTCCAGCGGGCGTACGTGGCGGGATGGCGTTCAAATTCTGAATCTCGCCGGCGGCGCGTTCTCCCCGGGCCGGCCGGTGCGCCAGTCCCTCCCCCTCTCCCGCTCCATGCCGGCCGCCGGTCGCCTCTCCTAGGACCTCCCTCCGCTGCGGTGGCGGGCGTCGTCGGCCTCGGTGTTCGCCGGCTGCCGGCCGGGCTGGTCGGCGGCGACGCTCGTCCTTCGGCCGGCCGAGGGCCGCTTGGTTCTGCTCAACACCGCCGGCGTTGTCGTCGACGCCCGGGACCGCCGCCGCGGGGAGTTCGTGCGGCAGGGGGGCTCCATCGCCTTCCCGGCCCACTCGATGAAGATTGGGGCGCGTGTGGTGGCCGCTTCCTCGTCGAGGGCTCGCCTCGGTCGGCGCCCGCCGCCGCTACCCCCCAATCCGCTACCGCCGGAGCAGGTGGCCGCGCTAGCCGACCTCCACGGGCTCGCATGGGGGGATGTTGAAGAGGAGGCGGTGGCGTTCGCCGCGGCGGAGTCCGCGTCGGAGGAGACGCCGGGTCTGGTGCTCGGCGTGCACTTGGCAGGGGAGCTCTCGGACAGCGAGCGCGGCGTCTCTCGGCCCAGATGCCCGTCCCTCCTCCTCCCACCGTCCCTGGGTGACTTCCTCCCCTTGGCCAGGGCTGCCGCTCGGCGGCCTCGCCGGCGGGGAGGGTCCCCAGCCATGGCTGCCCTGGCGGCGCCCCAGCAGGGGTTCGGTGGGTTGGGGCGGGGGCAGTGTCGCCTAGCTGCTAGGCTGGACGGCTGGACCGCCCGTGGGCCGCGGCCTGCGGGTGGATTGGCCCAGTCGGCCCAGGGAAGCGTGGCGGTCCTGTTGGGGAATCCCGGGGGTCGTCAGCCACTTAGGTCCACCCCGGCCCAGGTGGAGGTGACCCCCTCCCTTTCCCAAAACCGCCCAAGCGCCAACCCCTGCTTTGTCTCCCCTACCCCCGACCCTCCGCCGCCGCCTCCCCCTCCCCCCGTGCCCCGCCGCTCCTATCTTGCCGCCCTGATGGCGTCGCGCCCTCGAAGCTCGCCGGCGGCGGCGCGCCCGTCCTCCCCGCGTCGGTCCTCTCTCCCTCCGCGACGCTCCCCTTCACCCGCGCGTGACCGTCGGCCGCCGCCCATGCGGGGCCAACACGGTGCCTACCGCCACCCCGCCCGCCGTTCGCCGCCGCCGGTGCGTGCCCCGGCCGACCGCCGCCCCTCTCGCTCACCCCCCCCCCCCCCCCGCCAGGACGAGCCATGCCGCTCGCCCCCGAGACCATCTGCGGCGGACAGGGAGCGGGAGGCGCACCTCCGGTCCGAGGCCCTGCAGTCTCGTGACGGGGCGGCTGAGGCCCGGCAGGGGACTGGCCGCGCGGATGCTGGTCCTTGGCGCGAGGAGGCTCCCCCGTTCGCTCCCGCGAGCGTTGTGCCGGCGCGCCGCGAGGTTGGGGTGGACGCGTCGGCGGTCCCTAAGAAGAAGAAGAAAAAGAGCAAGAAGAAGAAGAAGGGCACGTCTTCGGCCACCGTGGGCACTTCGGGGACCTCGGCTCCCGCCCCCGTCCCCGTGGCGCCTCGGGGGGTGGCAGCGTGCCAGCGGCCGCCATCCCGCGGCCCAGGGAGACTCTGGAGTACTATGGTCACGGTGTCGACGGTGGCTTCTACTACATTGACCTGGGGGTGTTCAGATGACGGTCCCGGAGACTCTTGTGAGGGTGTCGATCCTCCCGGACCAGGTGCCCCCTCTCTCGGTGGCGGTGGCGGAGTCCCTTCTCTAGGAGGAGCTCAGCGTGGTGCTGCCGGGCCACGAGTGGCCGGTCCGCCGCATCTGTGACTCGGAGTTTGTGGTCTCCTTCCCCTAGGTGGCGGTCCTGCGCATGTGCGCCCTCGGATCCTCCTTCACGCTCCCCATCCACCAGCTCAAGGTTGCCATCCAGCCCTCCTCGGCGGCCCAGGAGACGTTGGCCACCCTCTCGGAGGTCTGGGTTCGCCTCCACGGGGTCCTGTTCGAGGCCCGGTCCTCGGAGGTGGTGGCGCTTATCTCTCAGGCGGTTGGCAAGCTGATGGAGGTGGACTTGGGTTCGTTGGCGGGTCACGGGGCAATCAGGATGCGCATTCTCTGTCTGACCGCCTCTGTGTTCCCTGTCTCGCTTCCCCGATTCTTCTTAGACCGCATGGGTCGGGACCTCTGGGTGGAGCTCGACAAGGAGGTGGTTGCCCCGGAGGTCAGCCTCCCGCCCAGCCTCCCTCCCCCGGCCGGTGACGACCCGGGGGCGGGACGCGGGACGGAGCGCTCCGACGACAGTGACTCGGGCTCCGACCCCGAGTCACCTCTCACCACCGATGCGTCGCCGCCTCCGCCACTTCCCCCTCAGGGGGCCACTGTAGGAGGCCCGCCCCCCACGCTGACGGTGGGTATTTCCGGTGGGGGTCCCTTCTTCCCCGGAAGGCGGCCCCTGTCTCTGAGCGCTCCGGCCAAGCTGGCTCCTGTGGACCTCCCTCGCTGCTACCTCCCCGACCCTCCCGTATCCATCGACCTCGACATCGCGCAGTACGACTCCAACCTCCCCCGGGGTTCGCCTTCCCGCTCGGACCCCCCGGTCGCCCCCTCCCCCTAGGAGCTGGAGTCCTTGGGGAGTGAGGGGATGGTCGTGTGTGCCAGCCCGTCCCCGCGGTCCCCCGGCATGGTGTGCTACACCCTCGCTCTGGACACCCCTGACCCGTTGGGACTCACGCCGGCCGCCGGTGATCCCGCCACTCCTGCGGCGGAAGCGTCCAAGCTGCGCCGGTCCAGGGCCCCCAGGCCGCCCCCTCCCGCCACAGTGTTCATCTCGCAGACTCCCGGACAGGCTTGTCCGGGCCTGAGCCGATGGTGGCTGAGAGGGCCGCTCGCCGGGTGGCGGCGCGTGATGAGTTCTCAGGTACCTCATCCGACTCTTTAGTTCCATCCCATGTCTCGGGCCCCTCAGGTTTGCCTGGTTCTCTTTTCTGTATGCTTTCAGAGGTCTCGCTTTCTCACCTAGGCGAGGTAGCTGATGACTGCGGGATTGTGTTCCAGGGTGAGAAGGGCCCGCGTCTCGATCAGATCGCGGCCATTAAGGCGCGGGATGGGTATGCGGGGGCGATCGCTGCTTCCCGGGCGCGTGACGCCCGGGAGCGGGAACGCTCCCGGATCCTTACCGAGGACAGGCTCGTTGGGACTGGCCCAGTGGGGATCCCCCTCCTGCCCCTGATGTGCAGGAGATCACCCATGAGCTTACCCCCTCGAGTAGGCCACGTGGGAGACCTCCCAAGGCAGCGGCGTCTCGCCCCCCCCCCCCCCCCCCCGTGCCCGTTCGGTCCCCGCTAAGGGGACCGCCCCGGCGTGAGGCTCCTGATGGACATCCCTAGGGCCTTCCGGATGTTCATTTGGAACATCCGGGGGTTCGGGCACGAGGGCCGGTGTCGCCAAATCAAGGATTACATCTGCCAGGAGTTGCCGGATATTGTCGGCTTTCAGGAGATGATTCGCCAAGATTTCACCATCACCGAGTTGGAGGCCCTTAGCCGCTGCAAGTTCTCCTGGTCCTGGCTCCCTGCATCTAGCCACTCCGGGGGGATCCTCCTTGTTGGAGATATGCCCTAGAGGCAATAATAAATATAGTTATTATATATCTTTGTGTTTATGATAAATGTTTGCATTCATGCTATAATAGTATTAACAAGGAAACCATTAATACTTGTGTGATTTGTAAACTTAATTTGAAGTCCCTAGTATAGCCTCTATACTTCACTAGCTTGTTGGTTGATTGATGATGTGGTTTCTTTGTCATGAACATTGAGATGTTATCAACAACAAGATCATATCGTTAGGAGAATGATATGGTGGACATACTCCTATAGATAAGCGTAGCATAAAGATCAAGTCATTTCAATAGTTCAATTGCTATATGCTTTCTGATACATAGTAACCTAATTCCTTCGACCATGAGATCATGCATATCACCTTTACTGGATGGATGCTTTGATGTCATCAAACACCACACCGTAACAGGGTGGCTATAAAGGTGGTATTGAGTGTTCGGAAAGTATTGGTTGAAACACATGGATCAAGAGTGGGATTTGTCCATCCACATGACGGATAGATATTCTCTGGGCCCTCTCGGTGAAATGTCATCCAATTAGCTTGCAAGCATGTGACTGGGTCACAAGGGATCACATATCACGGGAACGAGAAAAGAGTACTTATCAGTAACGAGGTTGAACTAGGTATGCAGAGATACCGAAGATCATAACCTCGGATAAGTAACATATCGTGAGACAAAGGGAAATTGGTATCGTATGTAAGTGGTTCATTCGATCGCAAAGTAATCGTAGAAATATGTGGGAGCCATATGAATTTCCAGATTCCTCTATTGGTTATTGTTCGGAGAAGTGTCTCGATCATGTCTGCATAATTCACGAACCGTAGGGAGACACACTTAAGGATTCGACGTTGTTTGAGTAGTTATGGTATTATGAGAAAGAGACCGAATGTTGTTCGGAGTCTCGGATGGGATCCGGGATATCACGAGGTGATCCGGAATGGTCCGGAGAATAAGATTCATATAAGGAAAGTCCCGTTTCGGAGTTCGGGAATGATTCCGGTGTTTTCATCGGGAACATTCTAGAAGGTCCCGGAATGTCCGGCACTCCGGGAGGGAAGGGGTACATGAATGTGTCATTGCATGTTGGAATGATTGCATCATGTACTAAGTGTTCTCGCTGTCCGAAATAAAGGGTTAATTCAAATCCTAATTGAAAAAGTCAAACTGCCAGTTTTCGGTCAAACTGCCAGTTTTCGGAAAGAGGAGAAAGAGGAGGAGAGGTGGAGGCCGAGTTGGAGGAGGGTTCCTCCCCTTGGCCGGCGCACCTCCCAAGGCCGAGTTGGGGAGGAACTCCTCCCCTTGGCCGCCGGCCCTCCCACCTATAAAGGGAGGGGCAGGGCTCCCCTCTCTACACAACACTACTAGTTCCTACCCTCTAAACTAAACCCTAGATCTAAAACCCCGGTTTAGAGCTATTTTGGTTTAGAGCCTTCTAATTGGTTTAGAGCCCTCTAATTGGTGTGTCTAATTACTAGACCACTAATAGCCTCTCTCATAAGCTCCACCATACTCGCACCGGCTTAAGGCGAAGCCCTGCGGGATCTCCCCTCTACTTCCGGTACCACGCCGTTGTGCTGCCGGAATCGCGAGGAGAGTGCTACAACCTCCGCTGCCTGCTGGAACAAGGGAGAGGAAGGTCTTCGTCGAGTACCGAACGTGTGACCGACTGCGGGGGCGCTGCTGGAACGTGGCGCCGGAAGGATCGTCTACACGATCTTGAGATCGGAAAGAGTACGACTACATCACCCACGAGAATCTGCTCTCGTTAAACACTTTGGAATCTTCGAGGGTGAGTTATTCCATCGACTCGTTGCTACAATCTAGTAGATAGATCTTGGCTTGTTTGTTTGTATGCGATAGAAAATTTTTGTTTTCCATGCTACGAACCCCTACAGTGGTATCAGAGCCGTGTCTATATGTAGATCTGTTGCACGAGTAGAACACAATGGTCATTGTGGGCGTTGATGCTTTTATTGTAGATTGCTTTTTGTGTACTTTGCATCTTGCGGTATGTTGGGATGAAGCGGCCCGGGCTAACCTTACATGACATCGTTCATGAGACTTGCTCCACGCTTAACATGCAACTTGTATTGCATAAGTGGCTTTGCGGGTGCCTGTTTCTCCTAGCATAGTAAAGATCCAATTTACAACGGGTAATCAACAATGCTAGTATCAATGTTGTGGTTCTTGTTCGTAGGTTAGAACGACACTTATGGAAAGCCCCAAACCACGTAAAATATGCAAAGAAAGTAGAAGCGTCTAACTTTGTTTTGCAGGGGTGTGCAGTGATGTGATATGGCCATGATTGTGATTATATTTGATGTATGCAATGTTCCTTATTGTAAGTTGGCAACCGGCAGGAGCCATATGGTTGTCTTTAATTTCTGTTAAGACCTGCGTGTCTATTCAAAATAGTTGTAATAGTTGAAGCTGGTGGACGACAACCATGAAGAAGCGTCATTGACCTTGATGCTATGCCGGTGATGATGGAGATCATATTCGTGCTTGAAGATGGAGATCGGAAGCACAAAGAAGAAAGGCCATATCATATCACATATTATGAATTGCATGTGATGTTAATCCTTTATGCATCTTGTATTGCTTAGTAGACGACGGTAGCATTATAAGATGATCCCTCATGCACATAAATTTCAAGTTCTGAAGTGTTCACCCTTAGTATGCACCGTTGCCAAAGCTTGTTGCTTCGAAGCACCACGTGATGATCGGGTGTCTTTGATTCCGCGGGTGAATACAACGTAAGCAAGCCAGATTTGCTTATGCGGTAACTAAGGTTTGATCTTGACGAGCCTAGCATGTACAGACATGGCCTCAGGAACACGGATCGCCGAAAGGCAAAGCATGAATCATATAGTAGATATGATGAACATGATGATTGTTCGCCATTAAAACTATATCGGCTCTCGTGATGATCGGTGTTGATATAGTAGTTTTGGTTCGTGTGATCACTAAAACAATGTGAGGGATGTTGTTTTGAGTGGGAGTTCACCTAGTTTAATTTCATTAATTAATTTGAGCTCAATTTGTCATAAACTTAGTCTAAACTATTGCAAATATGTTGTAGATCAATGGCAGCCCCTACCATCAATTTTAATGCGTTCCTAGAGAAAGAAAAGTTGAAAAACAATGGAAGCAACTTCGCGGATTGGTTCCGCAATTTGAGGATTGTCCTCACAGCTGGTAATTTGACCTATGTGCTGGATGCACCGCTAGGTGACCCACCTGCAGCTGATGCTACCGATGAAGTAAAGAATGTTTACCTCGCTCGGAAGAATCAGTACTCCATAGTTCAGTGTGCTATCTTGTATGGTTTAGAATCGGAGCTTCAGAAAAGGTTTGAAGAGTCAGATCCATATGATATTGTCGAGGATCTCAAATTAATTTTTGAGACTCATGCGGCAATTGAAAGTTATGAAGCTTCTGAAAAGTTCTTTAACTGCAAGATGGAAGAGGGTAGCTCCGTCAGTGAGCATGTGCTTAAGATGTCTGGGCACGCAAATAAACTTCAAAGTTTGGGTATAGTGATTCCTAATACTTTGGGAGTTTACCGCATCCTCCAATCACTACCACCAAGTTACAAGAACTTTGTGATGAACTACAACATGCAGAACATGAACAAAGAGTTGCCAGAACTATTTGCTATGTTAAAATCTGCAGAAGTGGAGATCAAGAAAGAGCACCAAGTGTTGATGGTCAATAAGACCACCAAATTCAAGAAAGGCAAGTCTAAGCAAAAGGGACACTTCAAGAAGGGTGGTAAGAAAGTTACCATGCCAACGAAGAAGACCAAGGCTGGACCTAAGCCTGAAACTGAGTGCTTTTACTGCAAGGGAGAAGGTCACTGGAAGCGGAATTGCCCAAAGTACTTGGCGGATTTGAAGAACGGCAACATCAAGAAGAAAGGTATATTTGATATACATGTTATTGATGTGTATCTCACTAGTATTCGTAGTAGTGCCTGGGTATTTGATACTGGTTCGGTTGCTCATATTTGTAACTCGAAACAGGAGCTGCAGAATAAACGGAAGCTAGCGAAGAACGAGGTGTCGATGCGTGTGGGAAACGGATCAAAGGTTGATGTGATCGCGGTCGGCACGCTACCTCTTCATCTACCATCGGGATTAGTTTTATACTTAAATAATTGTTATTTGGTGCCTGCGTTGAGCATGAACATTATATCGGGATCTTGTTTATTGCGAGACGGTTACTTGTTTAAATCAGAGAATAATGGTTGTTCGATTTATATGAGTAATATGTTTTACGCACATGCACCTTTGATAGATGGTCTATTCTTATTGAATCTCGATAGTAGAAATACACATCTTAATAACATTGAAGCTAAACGTTTGAAATCAAGCGATAATTCGACCTATATGTGGCACTGTCGTCTTGGTCACATTGGAGTGAAACGTATGAAGAAACTCCATTCCGATGGACTTCTTGAATCACTTGATTTTGAATCACTTGAAAGATGCGAAGCATGTCTGATGGGTAAAATGACTAAGACTCCATTTTCTGGTATAATGGAGCGAGCTACGGACTTATTGGAAATCATACATACCGATGTGTGTGGTCCAATGAGTGTAGCATCGCGCGGTGGTTATCGTTATGTTCTTACCTTCACGGATGATTTGAGTAGATATGGGTATATCTATTTCATGAAACATAAGTCCGAAACTTTCGAGAAGTTTAAGGAGTTTCAAAGTGAGGTAGAGAATCAACGTAACAAGAAGATTAAATTTCTACGTTCTGATCGTGGAGGTGAATATCTAAGTTACGAGTTTGGCGAGCATTTAAAGAAGTGCGGAATACTTTCACAATTGACACCGCCGGGAACACCACAGCGTAATGGTGTGTCCGAACGTCGTAATCGAACTCTCTTAGATATGGTTCGTTCTATGATGTCACTTACAGATTTACCGCTATCATTTTGGGGTTATGCATTAGAAACAGCCGCATTCACTTTAAATAGGGCACCATCTAAATCCGTTGAAACGACACCGTATGAATTATGGTTTGGGAAGAAACCTAAATTGTCGTTCCTTAAAGTTTGGGGATGCGAAGCCTATGTAAAGAAGTTACAGCCGGACAAGCTTGAACCCAAAGCGGAAAAATACGTCTTCATAGGATACCCAAAGGAAACTATTGGGTATACCTTCTATCATAGATCCGAAGGCAAAATCTTCGTTGCCAAGAATGGATCCTTTCTAGAGAAGGAATTTCTCTCGAAAGAAGTGACTGGAAGGAAAGTAGAACTCGACGAGGTTGTCGAACCTTCTCTCGAAATTGCGAGTAGCGCAGCACCGGAAGAAGTTCCTGTGGTGCCTGCACCAATAAGAGAGGAAGCTAATGATGATGATCATGAAACTTCGGTTGAAGTTGCTACAGAGCCTCGGAGGTCAACGAGAACTCGTACCACTCCAGATTGGTATGATTCCGTTATGAATGTCATGTTGGTGGACAACACCGATGACCCCGAGACATATGAGGAAGCGATGATGAGCCCAGATTCCAATAAATGGCAAGAAGCCATGAAATCCGAGATTGGATCCATGTACGAAAACCAAGTATGGACTTTGGTGGACTTACCGGATGGCCGGAAGGCTGTCGAGAACAAATGGATTTTCAAGAAGAAAACAGATGCTGATGGTAATGTTACTGTCTATAAAGCTCGACTTGTCGCAAAAGGGTTTCGACAAATTCAAGGAGTTGACTACGATGAGACTTTCTCACCAGTAGCGAAGCTAAAGTCTGTGAGGATTATGTTAGCAATCGCTGCATATTATGATTATGAGATATGGCAGATGGATGTCAAAACAGCATTCCTCAATGGAGACATTGATGAAGAGTTGTATATGATGCAACCCAAAGGTTTTGTCGATCCTAAAGATGCTAACAAGGTATGCAAGCTTCAACGGTCCATCTATGGATTGAAGCAAGCATCCCGAAGTTGGAATCAACGTTTTGATAAGGTAATCAAAAGTTTTGGTTTTATACAAACTTATGGAGAAGCTTGTATTTACAAGAAAGTGAGTGGGAGCTCTGTAGCATTCTTAATACTGTATGTGGATGACATATTGTTGATTGGGAATGATGTAGACCTTCTTAATAGTGTCAAGGAATATTTGAATAATAGTTTTTCAATGAAGGATCTTGGCGAAGCAGCTTACATATTAGGCATAAAGATTTATAGAGATAGATCGAAACGCCAAATATCATTGTCACAAAGTACATATTTGGACAAAGTTCTAAAGAGGTTTGGAATGGAAGATAGCAAGAAAGGGTTCTTGCCCATGTTGCCCAATACGACCTTGAGTAAAACTCAAAGTCCGACATCGGCAGAAGATAGAGAAAGGATGAGTAAGACTCCCTATGCCTCAGCCATAGGATCTCTAATGTATGCCATGCTATGTACTAGACCCGACATTGCATATGCTGTTAGTTTAACTAGCAGATATCAAAGTGATCCAGGAGTGGATCATTGGACAGCGGTCAAAAACATCCTTAAGTACTTGAGAAGAACTAAGGATATGGTTCTTTCTTATGGAGGTGATGAACAGCTCGTTGTTAATGGTTACACCGATGCTAGTTGGAACACTGATCCGGATGATTCTAAATCACAATCTGGATACGTATTTATTTTGAATGGTGCAGCAGTTAGCTGGAGGAGTGCAAAGCAAAGCGTTGTGGCGAGATCTTCAACTGAATCGGAATACATGGCTGCTTCGGAGGCTTCACAAGAAGCGATATGGATGAAAGAGTTCATTACAGAGCTGGGTGTGGTTCCTAGTGCGCTGGACCCAATGTCTATCTACTGTGATAACATGGGCGCCATAGCCAATGCGCAAGAACCAAGGTCACACAAGAAGCTGAAGCATATCAAGCTACGTTTTCACGCTATTCGAGAACATATCCAGGATGGGGATATAAAGATTTGCAAAGTACACACAGATCTGAATGTGGCGGATCCGTTGACTAAACCTCTCCCGAGGGCAAAACATGACCAACACCAAACTGCCATGGGTGTTCGGTATATTACCATGTAATATAGATTAGATGACTCTAGTGCAAGTGGGAGACTGTTGGAGATATGCCCTAGAGGCAATAATAAATATAGTTATTATATATCTTTGTGTTTATGATAAATGTTTGCATTCATGCTATAATAGTATTAACAAGGAAACCATTAATACTTGTGTGATTTGTAAACTTAATTTGAAGTCCCTAGTATAGCCTCTATACTTCACTAGCTTGTTGGTTGATTGATGATGTGGTTTCTTTGTCATGAACATTGAGATGTTATCAACAACAAGATCATATCGTTAGGAGAATGATATGGTGGACATACTCCTATAGATAAGCGTAGCATAAAGATCAAGTCATTTCAATAGTTCAATTGCTATATGCTTTCTGATACATAGTAACCTAATTCCTTCGACCATGAGATCATGCATATCACCTTTACTGGATGGATGCTTTGATGTCATCAAACACCACACCGTAACAGGGTGGCTATAAAGGTGGTATTGAGTGTTCGGAAAGTATTGGTTGAAACACATGGATCAAGAGTGGGATTTGTCCATCCACATGACGGATAGATATTCTCTGGGCCCTCTCGGTGAAATGTCATCCAATTAGCTTGCAAGCATGTGACTGGGTCACAAGGGATCACATATCACGGGAACGAGAAAAGAGTACTTATCAGTAACGAGGTTGAACTAGGTATGCAGAGATACCGAAGATCATAACCTCGGATAAGTAACATATCGTGAGACAAAGGGAAATTGGTATCGTATGTAAGTGGTTCATTCGATCGCAAAGTAATCGTAGAAATATGTGGGAGCCATATGAATTTCCAGATTCCTCTATTGGTTATTGTTCGGAGAAGTGTCTCGATCATGTCTGCATAATTCACGAACCGTAGGGAGACACACTTAAGGATTCGACGTTGTTTGAGTAGTTATGGTATTATGAGAAAGAGACCGAATGTTGTTCGGAGTCTCGGATGGGATCCGGGATATCACGAGGTGATCCGGAATGGTCCGGAGAATAAGATTCATATAAGGAAAGTCCCGTTTCGGAGTTCGGGAATGATTCCGGTGTTTTCATCGGGAACATTCTAGAAGGTCCCGGAATGTCCGGCACTCCGGGAGGGAAGGGGTACATGAATGTGTCATTGCATGTTGGAATGATTGCATCATGTACTAAGTGTTCTCGCTGTCCGAAATAAAGGGTTAATTCAAATCCTAATTGAAAAAGTCAAACTGCCAGTTTTCGGTCAAACTGCCAGTTTTCGGAAAGAGGAGAAAGAGGAGGAGAGGTGGAGGCCGAGTTGGAGGAGGGTTCCTCCCCTTGGCCGGCGCACCTCCCAAGGCCGAGTTGGGGAGGAACTCCTCCCCTTGGCCGCCGGCCCTCCCACCTATAAAGGGAGGGGCAGGGCTCCCCTCTCTACACAACACTACTAGTTCCTACCCTCTAAACTAAACCCTAGATCTAAAACCCCGGTTTAGAGCTATTTTGGTTTAGAGCCTTCTAATTGGTTTAGAGCCCTCTAATTGGTGTGTCTAATTACTAGACCACTAATAGCCTCTCTCATAAGCTCCACCATACTCGCACCGGCTTAAGGCGAAGCCCTGCGGGATCTCCCCTCTACTTCCGGTACCACGCCGTTGTGCTGCCGGAATCGCGAGGAGAGTGCTACAACCTCCGCTGCCTGCTGGAACAAGGGAGAGGAAGGTCTTCGTCGAGTACCGAACGTGTGACCGACTGCGGGGGCGCTGCTGGAACGTGGCGCCGGAAGGATCGTCTACACGATCTTGAGATCGGAAAGAGTACGACTACATCACCCACGAGAATCTGCTCTCGTTAAACACTTTGGAATCTTCGAGGGTGAGTTATTCCATCGACTCGTTGCTACAATCTAGTAGATAGATCTTGGCTTGTTTGTTTGTATGCGATAGAAAATTTTTGTTTTCCATGCTACGAACCCCTACACTCCTGGGGGTGAAGGAGGATACCTTTGAGATAGATGATATGGACCGCGGGGAATTCTTCGTGAGCATGGCCCTCACGCATAGGCAGACTCGCTTCAGATGGGAGGTGATTATTGTCTATGGCCCCACGGACCATAGGAGGTTCACTGAGTTTTTGCTTGAGCTCAAGTCGAAGGTGGAACGGACTAATATCCCGGTGGTGATAGCCGGTAATTTCAATCTGATCCGCTCTGTACAAGACAAGAGCTCGGCAAACGTGGACCTCCCTAGGATGCGTATGTTTAACGACTTCATCGCTGATCTCGCCCTCCGCGAGATTGTGTGGGTGGGCGCTAGATATACGTGGAAAAATAAGCAGCTCCAGCCCATCCGCAGCGTCCTCGACCGTGTCTTTGTTTGTGTTGAGTGGGAAGTTGCCTTCCCCATGTGTGCGCTGAAGGCGGTCACTAGGATTGGGTCCGATCATACCCCGCTCCTCTTCTCTTCAGGAGGGGGTCGCCCACCAAGACTGAACCGCTTCCACTTTGAGTCCTTCTGGCTACAGAAACGGGGCTTTGTGGAGGCGGTTCGGTCTAGGTGGCTAGCTGCGGTCTCCTCGATCCCTCGAGTTTACTGTGTTGTTGATATCTGGCACCATTGTGCCAAGGTATCTCGCCAGTTCATGAGGGGTTGGGGGGCTAACTTGGGGGGCGGATCTCCATGCCCAGAAGGCGACCATTCTGGGGGAGATCCAGTCCTTGGATCGGGAGGCTGACCTCCACGGCCTCTCGGCCGAGGCGTGGTCCCATAGGTACTCCCTTGAGACCTCCATTATGGAGATCTACAAGGGAGAAGAGGCGTTTTGGCGGCAGCGGAGCCGCCAGAACTGGACGGTCCAAGGGGAATCAAACACGACCTACTTCCATGCCGTCGCGAACGGTAGGAGGAGGAAGTGCTCGATCCCCTGCCTCTGGGCGGGCGAGGACCTGTTGGAATCCCCACAGGCCCTCTCCACCCATATTTATACCTTCTACCGGGACCTTTTCTCGGCGGCGCAGCCCTCGGGTCTCTCGCTTGCTCCGGACTTCTGGTCTGCTGACGCGCTGGTCTCCCAGGTGGAGAATGAGGACCTCACTCGTCCTTTTCTCCCAGAGAAGGTGTCGGCTGCCCTTAAGACCATGAAGGCTGGTTCGGCCCCGGGTCCTGATGGGTTGCCCGTGGGCTTCTTCCAGACTTTCTGGCCTCAGCTTCAGCCGGTGGTTCTCCAGATGTTCCAGGAGTTCTATGTAGGAACCGTGGTAATGTCTCGCCTGAACCTTGGCGTGATTACCCTGATCCCCAAAGTAGTGGAGGCCACGGACATCCGCCAATTCCGCCCGATCACCGTGATTAATGTCATCCAGCGTCTGTTTGCCAAGGTTTGTGCTCTCCGTCTCGCTCCGGTGTTGGAGCGGCTTACCCACCCACTTCAGTTCGCCTTCTTGAAGGGACGCCTCATTCATGACGATGTCCTGGCCTTCCATGAAATTATTCATGAAGTCAAGGCTCAACGTCAACGAGGGGTGTTTCTCAAGCTGGACTTCCAGAAGGCCTATGACCGCTTGGACTAGGCCTTCTTGAGGTTGGTGCTGGAGAGGCGGGGTTTCGACGACCGTGCGATCCGCTGGATTATGCAGTTCGTGATGAGCGGGCAGACGGCGATCAACATCAATGGGGAGATTGGCCCATACTTTCGTCCATCTTGCGGGGTTAGGCAGGGGGATCCTATATGCCCCCTCATGTTCAACGCGGCGGTGGACGCCCTGGCGAAAATTTTAGATAGGGCCAGAGTAGCTGGCCACATCTCGGGGGTGGTGGGCCACCTGATCCCTGGGGGTGGAATCTCCCACCTCCAGTACGCGGATGACACCATGATCATGGTACATGGATTGGACCTTGACATCATCAACTTGAAGTTCCTGCTCCTTTGTTTTGAATCCTTGTTCGGGATGACGATCAACTTCGACAAGAGCGAGGTGATGATTCTGGGTTACTCCGAGGAGGAGCGCCAGAGGATTGCTGACAACCTGAATTGTAAGCTGGCTGACTTCCCCATTACCTATCTGGGGATGCCCATCCGGGAGACTAGAGTTCTGATCAGGGATTTGGCCCCCTTGGTCTCGAGGGTTCGCTCGAGAGCGGAACCTTGGAGAGCGCGCCTTACGACCAAGGGGAGCAAGTCCATACTGATTAACTCGTGTCTCTCGAGCCTGCCCATGTACCGGATGGGCCTGTACCTTCTTCCAGAAGGGACCCATGCCGACTTCGCCAAGGAGTTGTCTAGGTTCTTTTGGGCGGCAAGGGATGGCCATCAGAAATATCATATGGTCAAATAGGCGGATATTTGCGCCCCCAAATCTCTTGGGGGTTTGGGGATCCTTGACTCTCGGCGCTTTAATGTGGCGCTGATGCTGAAGTGGGTTTGGCGCATCCTTAGGGATGACGGTGGGCTCTGGCTGCAGCTTATCAAGGCCAAGTACCTCCAGGGTCGCCCCCTTTTGGCCTGTGAGAGGCGGGAGGGCTCTCAGTTCTAGAGAGCCATCCAGGAGATTAAACACTTCATTGTCTTGGGTGTGTCCTTTGTGGTGGGGGTGGCCATGGGGTGCGGTTCTGGCTCGATCCGTGGCTACTCGCAATCCCGTTGGGGGTCCAGTTCCCCAGTCTCTTCGCCGTCTCTTCCTCCCCAGCGGCGCTGGTGGCGGAGGTCTTTAGCGACGGCCGCTGGAACATCCTGTTCTGTCGCTACCTTAGCGTGGCGGAAGCCGCGGACCTTCTGCGGCTCCGGGGCTCCCTCCCGGCGTCCTTAGCGACTTCCCCGGATTCGGCCACGTGACAGCTGCAGCCTTCGGGCGAGTTCTCGGTGAGCTCGGCTTACCGGGCCCTGTTCCAGGGCCCGGAGCTGGCCTGGACCCTCCCCCCTTGTGGAAGGCCCCCCTTTCGCTTAGTATTCAGATCTTCGTGTGGCAGCTGCTTCGGGACATGCTTCCTTCGGGGGTCGAGGTGGCCAAGCGCCATGGCCCGGGCAATGGCCTGTGTCCCCTATGTGGGACTCCGGAGTCATGTGCCCATATTATGTTCTCTTGTGTGGCTGCACGTGCGCTTTGGTCCTTTGTCCAGGAGGCGTTGGGGCCTGCATGGCAGGCGCAGGAGCTCGGGGAGTTCCTGCAAACCCAGGCAAACAGGGACGGAGGAGGGCGCCGCCTCTTCTGGCTCGTGTTTGCGGGCATCTCTTGGACCTTGTGGAATGTGTGTAATAAGATGGTGATTTAGAAGGTCTTCCCTTCCCGCGTGACTGACCCAGTTTTTTCCTTTCTGTCCTTCCTACAGCAGTGGTATCCCCTGGTGCGGCAGCGTGACCGGTCGACCTTCGACGACACTCTCCGGACCTTGAGGGCAGCGGCGCTCCCCCTCTCGGCCCCTGCATCGTTGGCCTCTTCGGTGGCATGAGTGCTCCTCCGGTCGCCTCGTCGTGCCCTTTTACTTTTCCTTTGGGCTTGCTTGTGCTGTGGCCCCAGCGGACCGTTGTACCCTTTTATTTTTGCTTGGCTCCGGCCAGCTTGGTTGTTGTGTGAACCTTGTATGTGGATGTTGCTTTATTTATAAAGCGGGGCGAAAGCCTATTTCGAGAAGACATTGAGAGAGCTTTTGGGGGTGTTGCGAGCTCGTTTTGCAATTGTTCAATGTTGTGCTTGTTAGTGGACTAAGAAATCCCTCAACAATATCATGATAGCATGTGTGATTCTTCACAACATGGTCATCGACAATGAGAGGGATGTGAAGCTTCCCTTTTAGTTTGACATGTTGGTTCGATGGCGGGTAGACTTTCTTGGTGTGGTGGTCAAAGACTTCCTGCACGCCGGTCCATGGTGTTCAATATATGTGGCGTCCTCCATCTCAAGGTGGTGTTGAGGAGGTTGATATATGTAATGTTTGTTGCTATGTGTTGGGTCTGCAGCATGGGAACACTGAAGCTGCTCTTGGGAGTGCAGCCATGGTGGTTCAAGTGCGGGTGTCGTCCTCGATGGTCGAAACTCCACCACTCCCGCATGTGTCACCGACCGCGGTGTCTCCCAACCGTCGGCTGAAGGAAATCAACAACCTCCAAGTTACCTTGCCATTAAGGAGGCCCCTTTGTTCCGGTACAGTGAGCTCCCACCGCTTTGTCCCAAGTGAATTTGGAGACATGGCGGTCGGCTGTGATGCGTTTGAGCGGT
Organism: Avena sativa; assembly: GCA_916181665.1. Classification (NCBI taxonomy): domain Eukaryota; kingdom Viridiplantae; phylum Streptophyta; class Magnoliopsida; order Poales; family Poaceae; genus Avena; species Avena sativa. Next base: position 264,034,367 of record OV702279.1, on the reverse strand, counting down.
GAAGGGGTGGGACCCGGTTGCAATTTCAGATTTACTTCTAGGGTTCTTTGTGCAAAAATAGAGGGCTCAGTTGCAATTTCTTATTGTGGCTGAAATGTCATTTGTAGCTCCACAGCTGATAATGAATACTAGCTCCGACCCAAGTTAAAAAAAATGGCAACACAGCCTAGTCGGTGACATCCAGAGCCCGAGATAGCGCTGGGAAGGACAACCGCACAACCAGGACAAAATGTCATCACCTTGACATTTTAGGCGCCATTGCACATTTCTGACAGTTCGCAGGCTCATGACAACTCTGAAGTTCTTCAGAATGGAGGGAAAGACAGCAGCGTCCGAAGTCGGTGAAGCAGTCCCAGGTCTGTGCACCACAATCAAATGGATTATATAACTCCAACCAACCAATTACCACTAAGTACGATGGTATCATGGTAATCAAATACTAAGTGCAATGGTAAATAGCTCGTCTCTTACAATCATTGGATTAAGCTGAGAAAACTGTAGTGAAATTCAGCTGTGACCCGACCTTATTCAGGCAGCCCCCTCTCTCAACTATAAAGTGCTGCCTATTTGCTTGCTGGTCATCATGCTTGTTCATCCGTAGCAGCGGATGGGGTCGTTGCAGCCCTTCTGCGCGGATTGCCTGAAGCCGAAGCGACCGCCCTTCTCCAGGTACTGCTGGTGGTACTCCTCCGCTCTGTAGAACCTCTTAGCAGGGAGGATCTCGGTGACTATCTTCCGGTTCAAGACCTTCTGTTGCCTCTCCACGGACTCCACAGCCGCCTTCTCCTGCTCAGGGGTGTAATAGTAGATCCCTGACCTGTACTGGGTCCCGACGTCGCCCCCCTGCGTGCACATGTTTAAGAAATGTATGTGATCAGAAACACAAGTGATGAACCTTCAAAGAAATTTACTGAAGAGGTGCCATTTGTCGGAAACAAGTTCACAGCTGAGCTTATGTGAGTGTTCAGAAACAAGTTCCATTGCTCGGAATCAAATGAGCTTCGCAATATTGTCCAGAGAATCAAGTAGGTTCACATAAGAGATTTAAGATCTGCCATAGTATAGTTCAAAAAACTACGAGCTAGTTTGAAAGATCGCTGAAGACAGGACACTAACAGGCATAATGAATCAAGGGGAAAAGCGAGGTTGAAGGCCACCCTAGAGGAAGGAACTGGTGGCTGGACGTTTAAGAGGAAAGTTTGATCGGGGCGTGTGCCGGAAATGGTGTCAAATCGGGGTGCTGAGGAATCGGTGTGGGTTCAAACTTTTCAACAGCGCTGAAGCATAAGTTGATACTGCGGTTCAGCCTAAAGGACAAGATTAGCACCACTCCCATAACACTGATTTACTTAACAGAAAACTGCACAAATGTTAACAGCACTGTTGTACTACTAACCGCGAGGCCACGGTCTAGCTAGCTAATTCCTCTGAAATCTAGTCAGGACCACTGAGGTGCTATGCCTATTCACTCGAACTGTAGTAATTCTGTAAAAGTGGGCCGCAACTTTGCATCGCAGGTTGTAGGCATGAAATGTCCAAGTGCTCTGCTCTCCCAGGATGCTTGGCTCACTGCCAGGATTCACGGTTAATCGGTTATGGCTTGTAACACAAGTGCGCTTACACTCTCTGTAAACGGGCCTGAACTGTTCCAGCTCACTACTTCCTCAGTGATACAGAGGCCAGTAGGACACAACCGTCGCTTTGGCCGAGTGGTTAAGGCGTGTGCCTGCTAAGTACATGGGGTTTCCCCGCGAGAGTTCGAATCTCTCAGGCGACGATTTTTTTCTTGCTAATTTTGCAAAAAATGAGATCTCTGTTCTAGTTCATCGCTTTAGCAATTTCCCCAAAATATTCTCAATACTGTATATTTTTTCCAGCAATTTTCTAATCTGCAGAGTTTTTTCCCCCCAACCCTGAGTTCCTGACCTCCGAATTCTCACACCCCAAACGGAACAAAAGAAATCAGAAGTAAAATTGAGGTGTGCAGCCAACGCAGATTGTGTGGCTGAGCTATGACGGACCTGGCGATTGGGCGTGGTCGGGTCGTGCTTGGCCCAGAAGGTTTCGAGGAGGTCGTCGAACTTGCAGGCGGCGGGGTCGTACTGGACGCGGACGACCTCGTTGTGTCCCGTGGCGCCGGTGCAGACGTCCTCGTAGGTCGGGTCGTGGAAGGCGCCCTGGGTGTAGCCGACCTCGGTGCGGGTGACCCCGGGCACGCGCTGGAACACCAGCTCGACGCCCCAGAAGCAGCCGGCCCCGAACTGCGCGAACTCGTTCCCGGGCGCCGGCTTGTCCTCGTCGGGCCCCTGCGCCAGCGCCGCCGACGCCTCGGATGCCCGCGGGCTTCCCCCGCCCCCGAGCCCCAGCTTCCCTAGCCAGCTCATCGCCGCGAACCCGCTGCTGCTGCTGCTGGCCGGAGTTGTGGTGGGGACGAGGAAGCGGGTGAGGCGGTGGGACGGGGAGGAAGCGGGGCGGAGGGCGCGAGCGCCGCCGCCGAGTCGGGAGGCGAGGAGGAGAGGGGAGGTGGAGAGGGAGGCGGGTGAGGGGAGGAGGGGAGGCATCGATGCGGGGCGGGGCTTTCCGTTGCCTTTTGTGGCGGCGTGACCCAGAAGCTTCAGTCCTCCCGGTTGCTTGCTTTGGTTGGTTGGTTGGTTGGTGCTCTTTTTTTTTCTTTCTCCACGTCCTCCTCCTCGCCAGTGCCAAGCCTTTGCCTTGTTGGTTCGGCTCTCCAGGCTCCAGCTAGAGGAGAGAGTCCGTTCAGGCTTCCTTCTAGGATCCTCTAAATCCTACCAACACTTCTGCAGGATTTTGTGTGTTTATATTTTGAACATGTAATTTATTTATTAGGATTTTGGATTGTTGGATGAGAGGATGAACAAGTTGTCCCGTGTAGGTTTAGTATCCACCGGTGAACAAGTTGTCCCGTGTAGGTTTAGTAGTTCTTGGATAAGAGGATGAGACGCGGGTTGCGAAGGCGTTGCTGGACACGTAGGCAGGAAACTGACCGCCATTGTTTTCAGGTACTGGGCCGTGCAATTTGACAATACATAAACCAAGTAGGCGATGTGGACCTGCTAACTGCATCTCTTCCTCATCTAACCGGACAAGTTCTTTTTGGTCACATGATAGACCACGTAGACACCGAGTGTCCGCGCGATGCCACACGGAACGTACGCCACAAATGCCATACCGTTGACGAGTTCTTTTCACTTCTCAGGTTCAGTTATTAATCTATCAGCACAAGATATCAGGTTCTCATGACCATTGATATGTGACGTTTGCAGCACAAGAGAACATAAGTACGCAACAGCATTATAGTTTTAAGTACAGCATTTACAAGAGGGAACAGATATATAGATAGGCTAGGCAGGCTATTGGCACCACACGGGTTGTCAGTATCAGCTTAGACAGAGGTTAAAACAGGTCAGAATGTTGGAAACAACCGCTAAGACTTGCTCGCCTTAGCTATGGTGCCTTGCGGCGACAATGGAGGACGAGAAGCCTCTCCTGCTGAAGCTCTAATCCTAAGCGTCTTACTCTTGTGCTTCCTAAGGCTTTCATGGCATGCGTCGAAGAACTTGTGTGCTAGAGCATCCTCCGATGTGATCCTGCACCTGGGGTTAACCGCCAGGCACTTGTCTACAAGATCAAACAGCGAGTCTGGTAACTGGTGGAGGAACTCCGGCCTGCGGGCGTTGGACGCACACCATGTCCTGATATCCACCGACTGCAGAAATTTGGGGTCGAACAACTCCTGGAAAACAAAGGGGTGACGATTTAAGGATGAGGGACACTCAGGGATCTGTTCAATTGGTTGATGTCATGTGTCAGTGCGTACCGATGGGTATGAAGATTCACAGTTGTGCAATTTCGCTACTTCCCATAATTCTTCACTGCCCCTAAGCTTCACTATGTCCTTCATGTTCCTGTTGTTCAACATATGCCACAAGTTTAGCTTTTCTCTAATCAAGGAAGCAAAAACTTTGTAAATGCAGGAGTTAACTTACTGTTCGGGGTCTCCACCAAAAGGTGTTTTGCCAGTTATCAAATACAGGAGTGTCACACCAGCAGACCAGACATCAACTTTGCAACCCTGATGAGAAGATCTCAGAAGAACCTGGAGGAAAGACATTACTTCAATATATGGCACCTCGAAGCCAAACGAAATACTCTCACAAATAGAAACAGCATCAGACCTCTGGAGCTCGGAATCCTTTAGTTCCAACGCATGGACCTTCTCTTCGCTGTTTCCCATGTCCTGAGAGCGGTACCAACTATTTAGAGAACACTTGAGATTGCCGGATTCAATACATAAGGTCTAATGCTCTTTACTGGAAAAACATACCTTTGCTGTTAAATAAGCCAGAACCAGCAACAGCACTACCACCAGAACGGAGGGGCATTGGTGTGAGTACAAATAGCTTCCGATCCACACTACCAACAGGAGCAGCTACCCTCTTCCTTTGGGAAACTGGAACTGCTGGTGTATTTTGGTTGGGACTGTGCATTGCCTCTTGCAAGAAGGTCATTAATTCTTTCCGCCCTTTGTAAAGCGGCTGCTTTAACCTGTCCAATGACGTTTTCGTGCTTGTAGCATCTTTGGCAGAGGTAACACCGGATCCATCAGCAGCCTGGCTACCATACATACTTCTATTGTCAATCCTAGGATCACTGCCCACAGGGATTTTATTTAATCTTTTCCTCTTGGACCCAACAGGTTGTTTTGAGTCAGCTGCTGCTTCGTTGGCATGAATCACTAGAGCAGACTTTGATGAAGATTGAGATGGGATATCCTCCCCGCATGATATTGTCTCAGACTTACCTGATCAACCAAACTGAAATCTCAATCTGCAGTGATGCATGACATAGAAGAACAGATATATAGCAATTTAAAGGGTTCCAATTTCATTGAGCAAAGCATTCATGTAATCCTACCAAAGGAACAGAAACCTCTAATGAATCATGGACTGTACACTACGTACTACAGGGCTTTACCCATGGTTGAATCATTTATTGACACTGGTTCAGTCATTTCTATCAAGTATTAGCAAAGGCTCACTCAGATATTTTTCGAGAAACAGCTTTCCACATATACATCTACATATAATTTGGTTGCTCAAGCTAATGAAAACTTTTAGGGTCATTGCCAGGAGAATATTTTTTGGACTAGAAATACAGCGGCAACGATATATAATACTCCAATTCTTTTCTATACAAACAGGAATAAAATGTTCCAAAGTGCAAAACTGTAAGGTACTGTAGCAGGAAGGAAATTATTGTAAAAATGAATTAAACGCCGTGAAGCCTAAACCAGGGACAAGCGAAACCATCAAAGGATTCAAAATTAGAAGATGGACTTACTGTTTCTCGATAACTTCTGGTGAAGATCCTGCATAGAAATCCGGGGGGGGAGACCAGTGGCAAAAATGTCAACCAAAATAATCATCAAAGATAATAAAAGCAGGCATCAGGTTAGGAGATTTTTTGCAAAAAACAAAAGGGAGAATAGTACACGCACTAACATTTGCCAAGTTGAAGTCAATAAGATACCCCTTTGCCTGGTCACGAGAGAAGAGGAAGTTTCCAGGTTTCACATCTCTATGCACTATTCCCTGGGAGCAGAAATATAAGATACTCAGGATTAGCTGGGTTATTCCTGGTGATAAGAACTCAATAGTTAATTAAGTTAACATGGAGTTACACTAACCTGTTTATGTAAGCCTGAAAGAGCTTTTAACAGACAATACCCATACCACTGCAACTCAAACAAATTTATTTCTTTTTTCAGGTTCTGCAGAGATAAGAGAAAATGCTTAACAAAAGATGAACGCGTATCTATAGTTGATAACAAAAATAACATTCATGGCCAGCAGAAATGGTTAACCTCCGGTCTGTCATGCTTTACGTGCTCCAGAACAAAGCAATCCAGTTCACCACTCCTAAAACAGCCTTCATATCTAATCACAAAGTTCTTGCCTCTGCAGAAGAAAAACACGGTAGATCTATTAAACTACTGTAAGAAGGTCATATTGTTTAAGAATTTAGGAGGAAAGCATTTTTCTAAGTACCCAAATCGTTCCAACATCTTTCGTTCATTGTCAACATGATGTGAATGGGCTTTTCCACGAGGGCCTGGCAGTAGAAAAATACAAGTTAATTTAATTTCTCATAACGAACATCACAGAAAAATTATAGAAAATGAGTGAACTATAGAAGAGCAGCAAATACATTTATGGAACTTTATATACAAATATGTCTATGAAAAAAAACTAAACAAGCAGAATGATGTTCATACATTTTATGGCGCATAATCTTCCGTCTTTCCTCCGAGCCCGATAAACGATACCATAACCTCCTGAGCAAATGATCAATATGCCACATTAGTTACCATTCGGCAAAACTAAGAACTAGTTCCAAAAAAAATGTTTAGGGACTCTCACCTGACCCTTCCTCCTCTTCCACAACATAATCCTTGAAACTAGGCAGTGGTTTTGGCTCTTCATTGCCCTTCAACACAGTAGATCAACAGAACTTTTATTATCTTATTCTATAGAACATGGCTACTGATATTGACAGCTATCAGACAACATCAGTGCATTCAACTATACCTGAATATAAAGGGGCTAAAAGCTAGTAGCAGCAATGTCACCATAATTTAGACAAAACTCACCTTTTGAGCATTTTCTGCAACTTGATCCTTATCTTCTTTGGGTAGCGCATCATTTTTCTTTCGCTTCTCCTTTTGCTTCACAATCTTTTTATCTTGCTCCTTCTTAGGGAAATTCATACTCACTTCATTGTGTGGCTGCTCTTTGCCATTCTGATATGTGCTCTCTATATTTTCAGCAATAATTGCCAAGTTCCTATTGTTAATACAATCATAGCTCGTCGCTTCTAATGGCAATGCTGCTGGCTCAACTTTTGCGTCCAGTGATGGTTGACATGACCTTTCTGTAGTTTCATGAACCAGTTCAGGTAATACAGATTCTGCTTTGGTGTGTGCAGGAGACTGGAACAAAACTTGTATTGTCTTATTCTTCTGAATTACTGCAGAAGCATTAGTATCCTGCCCACAAGATGGGATCTCCTCATGGTATCCAGCGTTTGGGCTGTCACATTGTACAGCTGCTTGGTCAGGCATCAAATTTGCTGCCGGCTCAACTTTTGCATCCAGAGATGGTTGACATGAACTTTCTATAGTTTTATGAACCGGTTCAGGTAATACAGGTTCTTCTTTGGTGTGTGCAGGAGACTGGAACAAAACTTGTATTGTCTTATTCTTCTGAAATACTGCAGAAGCATTAGTATCCTGCCCACAAGATGGGATCTCCTCACGGTATCCAGCATTTGGGATGTCATATTGTACAGCTGCTTGGTCAGGCATCAAATTTGCTGCCAGCTCAACTTTTGCGTCCAGAGATGGTTGACATGAACTTTCTATAGTTTCATGAACTGGTTCAGGTAATACAGGTTCTTCATTGGTGTGTGTATGAGACTGGAACAAAACTTGTATTGTCTTATTCTTCTGAATTACTGCAGAAGCATTAGTATCCTGCCCACAAGATGGGATTTCCTCACAGTATCCAGCATTTGGGCTGTCACATTGTACAGCTGCTTGCTCAGGCATCAAATTGGTTCTTAATATACTGTCAACTGCATGTGGATCACAATAGTGACATGTACTGGAAGGTTTTCTCCAAATAACATTTAGATCCTCATCGACCCAAACTTTTTTATCTCCAGCTAAAGCCGCGTCCAGTGTCAGAGGAAGGAGGGTGGGCTCTTTTTCAATATCCTCACTATCCTCTACTCGGCAGTTACAAAATGAGAGTGCTCCTCCAGGTTCACCGGTTCTACTAATTTCATTATCAGCTGCTGCATGGATGTTTCCTGATTTTTCAGCACAGAGGGAAGGGATGTCACTAAAAGAAGGGATTGAGAACTCCTTCAGCACTAGTGCAGATGTCATGTCCCCGAGAATATTGTCATCACTGCCTCCAGGAAACTGATTAAATTTAGGTTGAAGACAAGCTGAGCTAATGTTAGCTATGCTGGAAACAAGAGGAACCCCAGTTGAAAATTTCAAGGAGGGTTCACCAATAATGGATGAGCACAGGGTAGAAAGCCTATCTTGCATAACCTCCCGATGTACCTGAGCAAGATATGACAAAGAGAACAGGAGCAAAAGAAAAGCTGTTTAGCTGTTTGCAACTATGGATACGAAAAAACTGAATGCATAGCAGGTCCAAACTCGTATTAGAAATCTTAGCAGTATATTTGCCTGTCATAAGCAACCCCACACCCACGCACACAGGCAAGCAAAGTTAAACAGGGTTTGTCATTCATCGAGTCAATGTCTCTTAATATTTCGGCAACTGTGGTAATTCTTCTAAAGAAAGCATGAACAGTCAGGTGGAGAAATGCATACCTCTCCGGTAGCGACTGAAGAACAGGCCTGCACAATCAGCTGCTGCGACTGCTGCTCCTCGTGTTCTGCCGAATCTGCACAAAATTGACATAAAACGGAGGTCAGCGACACTGACTGATGGCTGGACAGAACCCAACACCCAATACAAAGCTACAAACAAAGACCAACCTGCATCGATCTCCGTCAGGAGGCGCCTCTTTACACAGAAGTGCGCCGCGTCTGAAGCCTTCCGCTTGCGCGCGTACCTAATCTGCACCTCCGGGCACCACCTCCTCGCCTCGGGGGCCCTCAATCCCACCCTCAGCGGCGCCGGCACATCGCATCCTAGGAATCTCAGAAACGCCACGGCGGCTGTCTCCGAAACAGTCACCACGCCGCCGGAGGAGCGGAGCGGAGATCCTGGGGCGCGGCACACCCGCTCGACGAGCTGCTGCGTCATGTAGCTCGCCGCCGGCGCCACGGTGGCCGCGAGCTCGCCGGCGGCGGCGGGGCGGCCGATGCGGAGGAGCACGGTGAGGAGGTGCCACGCGAGCTCCGTATCCCACGAGCCGACGCCGGCGCTGGCGGGATCCATCGGAGGGCGGGACTAGGCGCTCGGATCTGAGGCACTAGGATTCGAATGATGAAGGCATGTGGAATTCCCCGTAGGGTTTGGGTGGGAACCTCGCTTCGAATGGCGCTCTGCGGCTGAAGAGGGGTGGATGATATTTCGATTTGGTCCTCGGATTTGCTTATTTGTTTGAGATGGGTCCAGGAAGGAGGCGGGAAAATTTCGTTGGCGAGTGGAGTTTTCGGGAGCGGTAGATCTGGGAGCGACGCGACCTGTGGCAATTCCCGCTCGATTTTTCCGCCTGTGACCGCTACGGCTACGGCCCAGGCAACAATTGCACACGGAAGCTCGGGCTCGGGCTCGGGCTCTACTGACAGCCCGACACGCTGAAACGATGGGTCCACACTCTTTTTTATGGATAGTACGCCATGAATCCATGATGGTTGGGTATATGGGTTGGTGTGGATGTATAAACTCATGATGACTCGAGAGCGTGATATATACCACAGATGATACATCCTATACAGAAAAGGTAGAAAAGGTACAAGAATCCCCATGCATCTAAGTGACAACTTCCAAGAGAAGGATAGAAATTTGCTATGTACTTCCTCCGTTTTGAAATATAAAATGTTTTAGGTTTGCGAGAGAACGTATCTAGACTTGTTTTAGTACGTAGGTTTAATCATGTTTGGAGTGAATCTAGACACTAAAACAAGTCTAGATACATTTATTTCACAAAGCTAAAACATCTTATATTTTAAAACGGAGTGAGTATGTCAAAAGATTTCAGTGGCTCCATGTTTTAGATAACTTCAAACCTTATGTATGGGACACATCGTGAAGTCGTTATGTGCCATGTTTCTCGGGATGGCTAGTTTCTACCAGACAGTCTGTTTGGCATAAATTTGAGAAGTTGAAGAATTTTGTAGATGTCCAACATAAGCATCTGCGGGCTTTGCTCAAACATAAGGAACTTCTAAATTATAATTAAGGCAGAGTTAAACTCCCTCTTCACCTCTTCTACCATCTCTTCCAAATTGATGTTTCGGTGTCTTTTTGTCATTTTTTTATGCTTCAGTTGGTTTTATTTCATCTTGTGAAAGTTTACATCTATGCTTCTTTGGAATGTAGGCACGAGGACCAAGAAACACCATAGAAACCTTTTCTTTTCTTAGACATAACAACAAACTCGCTACTTAGAGACGTCAATTTTTCATTAGACGGATTCTCGTTCCGGCTCAAGCGCATAGCTTCTAACAGCACACCACCTGAGCCGGTTTTTCTTTGCGGCTCTAAGATACGTTGAATTCGTAGCATGGAAAACAAAAAAAATCTAGCGCATGAACACAGAAGCCAAGATCTATCTACTAGATTGTAGCAACGAGTCTATTAGAGTACTCACCCTCGAAGATTTCAAAGCAGTTAACGAGAGCAGATTCTCGTGGTTATGTAGTCGTTCACTTGCCGATCTCAAGATCGCGTAGACGATCCTTCCGGCGCCGCGTTCCAGTAGTGCTCCCGCAGTCGGTCACATGTTCGATACTCGATGAAGATTTTCCTCTCCCTTGTTCCAACAGGCAATGGAGGTTGTAGCTCTCTCCTCGCGATTCCGGCAGCACGACGGCATGGTGTCGAATTTAGAGGGAAGATCTTGTAGGGCTTCGTCTTAAGCCGGAGCGGGTAGGATGGAGTAGAGGGGTTCCCTAGTGTTCTAGGGTTTAGAGGCCGGAGAGGAGGAGGCGTGGCCGGTGGCGGCTCGTGGGGTGGGGTTGTGGTTGTGGTCTTTGGGGCTGGCCCCTTCCCGTCTATTTATGAGAGGAAGGGGCAGCTAGGGGAGGGGGAGGTCGAATCCTCCCCCAACTCCCTCTCCTTGGCGCGCGTGGTGGAGGGAGAGGAGGTTTCCTCTCCTCCCTCCACCAGGAATCATTGTCCCAGTTTGACTATTTAAACTTGCCTTTTGACTTTCAATTTTAGAGTTTAATTTTTTTCTATTAAACGCGCAGCCAAGTGACCTAGGACATGATGCAATCATTTCACTTAGTCATGACACATTCATGTACCCTTCCCCTTCCGGTTCGGTGAACCTTCTAGATCATTCTGGTGAAAACACCGGAATCATTTACAAACTCCGGAATTGAACTTTCCTTATATGAATCTTATTCTCCGAACCATTCCGGATCTCCTCGTGATATTCCGGATCCCATCCGAGACTCCGAACAATATTCGGTCTTCTTACTCACATTCCATATCTACTAAACAACATCGAATCCTTAAGTGTGTCTTCCTACGGTTCGTGAATTATGCATACATGACCGGGACTCTTCTCCGGTCAATAACCAATAGAGGAATCTGGAAATTCATATGGCTCACATATATTTCTACGATTACTTTGCGATCGAATGAACCATTTACATATGATACCAATTTTCCTTTGTCTCGTGATATTTTACTTATTCGAGGTCTGGTCGTCCGTATCTATGCATACCTAGTCCAGCCTCATTATCGTTAAGTACTCTTTACTCGTTCATGTGATATGTGATCCCTTGTGAGCCAGTCACATGCTTGCAAGTCAATTGGATGACATTCTACCGAGAGGGCCTAGAGTATATCTATCTATCATATGGATGGAAAAATCCCACTCTTGATCCATGTGCCTCGACACATACTTTCTGAACACTCAATGCCACCTTTATAACCACCCAGTTATGAAGTGGTGTTTGATGTCATCAAAGCATCCATCTGGTGATGGTGATTAGCATAATCTCATGGTCGAAGGAATTAGGTTACTATGTATCAGAAAGCCTATAGCAAACGAACTATTGAAATGACTTGATCTTTATGCTACGATTATCTATAGGATTATGTCCATCACACCATTCTCCTAATGATATGATCTTGTTGTTAATAGCATTTCAATGTTCATGACCAGGAAACCATGATCATCTATTAACCAACAAGCTAGTGTTACAAAGAGGCTTCATTAGGGACTCTAACAAGTTTACAAATCACACAAGTATTAATGTTTATAGTTAATACAATTATAGCATGAATATAAACATTTATCATAAACACGGAGATATAATAATAACTACTTTTATTATTGCCTCTAGGGCATATCTCCAACATACGTGACCTCAGATGGTGGAAAAAGGAAAACGCCTCTAAAATGTACGAGCTGGAGACGTCCAATATTTCTAACCGCTTACAAGAACCCATCAACCTTAGGTGGCATATACTAGGAACCGTCTCAATAGTGAGGCGACCTGAGTTGGATTCTAACAAAGACCGTCTTCATAACTAGTGTGCCTCGAAGCGTAATTTTAAATTGATCGTCTCTAGTGTGTGTAAACCATTTTAAATAGTAACATGCTAATTCTAACTAGATCATAGCTGACATGACACACAATCATGATTCAGCAGCCAGATAGACAGATTAACTCAAGAACATATATATATATAGCATCTCGATCGCGGTAAACATTAGCCAGATAAATATAGTTGGGGAAATAATCCATACAAATTTAGCCATTACACATTATGGCAGTACATAAAAAGTGCATTACATAAATAAATTACTCCCTCCGATCCATATTACTTGTCATTGAAATAAATGTATCTAGCACTAAATCATGTCTAGGTACATTCATTTTAGTGACAAGTAATATGAATCGGAGGGAGTAGCTAGCATAATTAGTACTCTCTAAAAAACCAGCATTGCATTTATAATGGGCCACCCCGTGAAAGTTGCTGAACCAGAATATGTACCTCTCCATTATCTTTTTCATCAAAGCAAAAAAGGGCAATGACATCCTTCTTTAGGTTGAAGCTTCTCACAACCTTCTCCCATCCAGTTGTCAAGATTGCATTTGACCTATCTCCCATCTTAATCTTAACCATCTTTGGCTTTTTGCTCTTCATTTGCCAAACATGGACATCAATAGGTTCATCAAGGAGATTCTTTAGGTATTTTCTTGTAAACTCAACTCCAAATGTCTGGTCAAGTATAGAGAATTGAAGAATTAGCATGCTTGTGATTACTGGAAGTATTTAAATATCACATGGTAGCTTGTTGTTGATAACATTATCAAGAATATATTTTCTTACTAGCTTGCACTTCTTTTTCATGACAGATGAATACGACAGACTGTAGATGTAGTACTTGATTTCTGGTGGAAATTCGGGTTCACACCATTCTAAGAGGAAGTCTACATGAACTTTTCCAGATACATGTCGTGTCCAAAAAGGCTATGCTTATCAAAATCAGTGTCCTCCTTGTGTTGAGGCCCTGATGAAACAACAAATCAATGTCTACCGTCTAAACGCATACAGAACAGATGACTGCAATTTTGATGTTATTTTGATACCTCTAAACTCAATCCTCTCGGTGGGCTCTTCATATGATGACTGGAAATCAAAACCGCCAAAGGAAAAGCGAAAATTGTCGTCGCTAGATAGCAATATTGCATCGTCACTGTAGGTTCCCATATGTTAAATATATACATACAGAGAGCATCTTAGTATAATCAAGATATACAGAGAGACCAATGAAGTGACAATTAAAATAGATACAGAGAGACCAATGAAGTGATAACTAAATCTATATTGCTAGAAGTGACAATTGTAGATTTTGAGATTTATACAAGGGGGAAAGAGTTGGGACAGATGCAGGACGGCTGGGGGAGGCTCTCCCGACTGCGCTGTCGGGTCTTTGCATCTCGGTAACCCTAAACCTTAAATTCGAGAAGCAAAATGGCAAATTCTATGGCAAAATTCCTCAATCGAAGTTGCTGATTTAGGGTTTTGGGGGTTTGGTTTTCACGCATACCTATGTGGACGACGAAGGAGGTCCTCGGAGGCGAGGGAGAGCATCCGCACTGCAGGACCAGAGGCGACGGTAGTGGATAGGTAGGGGGACGGAGGCGATGGTGGTGGAGATGTAGGGTACCGGCAGCGATGGACAGTGGTCTGCACGAGCGGAGAAGAACAAAAGTGGCATAGATCTAAAAAAATTGTCCAAATATTTTCAGATATTTGCCACCAAGCACTAGCCTCAGGCAGCTACAAGTGGAAAACGCCTCTAAGAACATCCGTTCTCCAAATATTTCATAATTTGCCGCCAAGAACTTCCCTGGCTAAGACGACTAGTAATTTGAAAAAGCTAATATTAGAAACTCCGGATATATTCGGAACTCCAGATATTAATTATCCTAAAATTTGAGAATTTTTCATAATTTAAAGGCAAATAAAGGTGTTTATACATGCTTGCTAGAGTGAAATTGAGTCCCCTAAGACTAAATGAGGTTCATAAATGAAAGAAAATAATCTGTGTAGTACAAACCTTGGATCTTTACCCTGAAAGGCATGATGACTAGTGTTCATGCGACTTGCTGCAGAGCAATAAAGTGTAAGTGTTATGAATTTGACTAGTTCAAATGTTTAATCATGAAGTGAGACTGTTTGGTTACTTAATTATGAATGTTTCACCAATATGACTTTTTATGTACTTTTTGAAGGAAATATCGTTGAGTGAATATTAGGACATCCGGATATATTCAGAACTCCGGATTTTGTTAATCTTAAGAAAATATATGGCGTAGTCCTAAGGTGAAGGTGTTTACATATGCTTGCTAGAGTCCTAAGAGCAAATGAGCTTCATGCATCGAAGAGATTAAGAGCAAATGAGGTTCGTGCGATTGCTGCAGAGCAATAAGGTGCACCTGTTTTGAGTTTGACTAATCCATGAATGTTTGGTAGTGTGCACTAGAAATATTTGGCAGTGTTCATGAGCATCACTAGTTAATGTTGAGGAACTCCATATATAAAGGAGTATATTTAATATATATAGAGAGAGAGACGAGCTAATAGTTTAACAACCATCACCAGAGTGAAACTGTCTTACATGCAACCGATTAATAATTAACTTATACAAAATAAGCAGGAGCAGCAGCAAAGAGACGCCTTAGCAGGGGAAGCAGCATGAGGATCATGCATGTCCTACACCAGGGGAAACAAGCCAATCTTGACATATTATTGAAGGAATTTGTCGTAGGCTGCATGCCACACCAAGGTCTTCGCTTGGTGCCACCGGCCTAGGCCTTTGCCAATGCGGTGACCCAGCATACCACTGCATGATGTAGTACACTATAGTCGTTGACATAACACCAATGAAACACCATTCACTAGTATTACATCCCTCAGAGTAGTACAACAGAAACATAGCAGGTCCAATACATGACTATAGGTTACAACTCAACTCTTTACACAAGATCCAGAGAACACTCTAGGTTAGAGAGAGAGAGAGAGAAACTTCTTACGAAGAAGTATCAGGAGTAAATAACTCATAGCTACCATACTTATGAAACTAGTAACTGAACTACTGGCTTGTATTGCTGCTATTGCAATACTCTACAGAAGTAGTTTCTATGGTTAGAAATTCCATTCTTATCTAATCAGCAACTTCGTCTTCACTTGAGTTGATGTATATGTTGACTTTCTTGACTTCATTGAAGAGCGATAGCTTTTGATGATGATTCCTAGAGCATGATCTGATGTAGACGTCGTATGTACTGGCTTTAGAACCCAACAAGGGTTAAGAAGATACTTTGAGTACGAGCGTACTCAGCAAGTTCACTATAAAAGGAGTGTTTGATGCACTATATCTACAGCCACAGACCATAGGTCGTAGGCAATGCAGGTTTTCATAAACATTTCTTCAAAGGTTGCTTTTATTCTGAAAAGCTATGTCCGTCAGCCTTCACGGGTTTACCAGAACTTTCATGGAGTTCCTTTCTCGCCGCGTTCGCAGCTCCTTCCCGAAACAGGGAGTAACAAGTTACAGTTCTTACACTCTGCAGAGGTGCGTCACTTTACCCATGAGAGATCTTAGCTTTGTTGCACATCTGAATTGCAGGTTTGTTCACACTTCCTTGGTGTGAGGCCCAGACTAAGATCCAAGTCAATCACTGCCTTCTCCGCGACCCCGCATGTCTCCTTGGTGTACGCCAGTCCACATATTGAATTACGGCAATGGCAGTACAAACCGTTCAGATGCCAGAACTATCGTGGGATGTTGATGGCTCCCACACATATGATGCATATCCTCTACGAATTACCATAAATAATATGCACGCTATGAGTGATAACAGCCACGACCCGCACATCCAGCTCCATGCGAGAGGGAAAAGATACAGCTGACTTCTTCGTCCCATTCCAAATCTCATGGTCAATGCGTAATATACGGCGCAAGAATCACTGTAGACATTGGTTGTTAAGTCCTAGATAATATGTTCCTTTACCACCGGAACTCTTATAGTAGGTTATTACCTCATGGTAAATAACCTATAATCATATTATTATGAAAATAGTGTTTTCTAGCCTTTTTCAAATGCAGGTGATGACAACACTAGATTTGTAAAAATACTTTACAGAAAATAATCAAAGGGCACGAGCAAGTGTGAACTTGCCTTTTGTGATTGCAAGATTATGCACTCACGGTCTTCAAGACAACATAAGATCCAATTGCGGAAATCTGCATCATTGGTCCGGTAAGGACTAATGTTTAAAGAAGCAAGATGCTTTTATGCATAAGTAATGTGATGCAAGTTGATAAACGCGAATCCCGAGGATAACGTTGATCTAGGGTTTGGATACTAGAAAGGATTTCCTTGGAATGTGTTGCCCTTTTAGATTAAGTTTCACACATGTGCTTCTTATTAAGGCTTGTGAGTGTGTGGAAAACAACATGTATTTATGCAATAACAAAATACACGGTATGGAATGCTACTCAAGGTTGCTTACATCTTAATTGTTTATCTTCAAGTTTTACTTTACAAGTAATGTCACTTATCAATAATTTAAGTATTAACAATCTTATTATACAAGTAAAGTATAAAGTAAGGTGTTTACTATTAATTGTCATATGTTGATTGAAGTGGCAAAACGAATAACTTTTGAAGAAAAGATTCCTTTATAAAGGTCTAAACAATCTTTGTGGTTAATCATATGTGTTTGATGTTGTTTGTGCTTGCTTGAATAGTTTGGAATTGAGATGTTTTTTACAATTTAATTATAACAGACCAAAGTTAACCATAAAGTATATAATAAAGTTTTTAGCATTATACTTAAAGCTTTGTAACTATAAGTAACTTTAAGATTGTAGATAGACTTAGGGTGTATTACTTATGATACTTGTATCCTATTCATTTTATATTGTTTCCTTAGAGTTACTTAAGAATGGCATTACTTCTATTGGAGTAGTGATTTATTTACATTATAATGGTATAAAGGGATTTATCTCCCCATAAGGGTGTGGTTAAGGTTTATGAATAAGTAAACAATATTATTTACTGCTTATGGATTCACTTATAGTGTTTTGATTTGTTTATAAACTTGTGGTTAAAGTAAAGGAATAGGTTTTATCTCTTTACAAATTATTCTTGGAGATTGTATAATGGATAAGAATTCTTTTATAACATAATTTATACTTATGGTTGAAAGATAATTTAATAAAATTGTATTAAAATGTTTTGAAGCATTTTAACTTCATATTATCAATATTTAAGACTAATACTATTTATTAGACTTAATTAGCTATTTTTTAGAACTATTAGCAATTTTTATTTACCCTAATGTGAATTATCAATTAAGGAAATAAGTTTATATTTAAGTTATTAAAGTTGTTTAAATTTTTATTTAACTCAAAAGTGGAATATCACATTTTTAACATGTAGTTATTATTTTTGTGATCATTTTGGTATCTTACATTTATTTTTGTGATTTATAAATAATAAGATATGATTTTAATAAGCTTTATTACTATATAAATACTTAATAAATAATGAAAATTTAATTAAGAGGATTAATAATGTATAATTATAATTTTAAAGTATAATTCTTATTTTTATAAGATTTTTGGTATTTTATTTAGATTTTTAACATTTACCATTATTAAAATATTAATTATCAAAGTTTTATTACTTATAAAACCTTTATTAAATAATATTTATTTAAATATTCATCATAATAATATTTTATAATAGTTTTAAGTTGTAGATTTAGTTTTCTCAACATTTTAATATATTATATGTATTTTTCTGATATAAAACAAGAGTTATTAATTTTATAAGATTGAATCATTTTATTTTATTTTTGAAATATTGAAATTTGGTTTTATAATGTTTTTAACTATTCCTTTAATAGACACTAAACTTTTTACACCAGAGCTAAACTTACCCAAGGTCACTAACCCGTGGGCCAGTTGCTACATGGCATACCCAAAGCAGTAAATGCATTTGTTACCGTTTCTATTCCTGCTACTAGTCAATGACAGGTGGGACCAGGGCCATGTCATACACCACATGGGCAAGGACCAGTCAACAGCTGACCACGTCAACCTCGACGCATGCATGATGTCATTGTGACATCAGCACGACCTCCACCAGCAAAAAGTGGTCACCGGCGGCGAACCGGAGCTCCCTAGTGACCGTGGACGGTTGGGTTGGAACCGTGAGGGCAAGGCGATACTAGGGGTGGTGTCTACGCTACGATTTAGTCGCCGGAGTTACTCTGATGTTGACCTACGGTGGTGGCATCCATCAACCCGATAGCGAACTCGAGTTACAGATGATACTAGGAAGCACAGTTAAGGTTGTTCGATGCGGAAACTCACCCCGATGTGACGGTGTGGTCGGCGATGTAGATGGTGACTGGAGGCGAGCACAATTCTGAGGATTCCGACGACCACCATGGAAAAGGATTCGAGAAATTCGCCTCCCTCCGAGCTCCTCCTGATGCGGTGCTCCTCAAAGACGATCTACGCATGCTAGCGCATCTCCTAGACCACTCCATGGACTCCGGGACGAACTCCACATGCCGGCGTGCTCCGATGACTGTGGCTAGGTTTTCGGTTGCCAACGGAAAGGAGAGGAAGAAAGTTAGGATAAGGATGAGGGATTTAGAGGAGAGAACCACGTCGCGGGTTCTTATCTTCGGCCAGGGTCGGGGCGAGCATCACGACGCCGGGAGATCGACGGCAAGATCATCTCCACGCAGCTGCTTGTCGCCGGACGCGAGGAAGAAGAAAAGAAAAGGACGAAAGGTTATGCAGGCCGGTACTGGGCCAAAGTGGGTTGTTGCGGAGCGAGCGGAGGGATTTAGCTGCGACTTGCGGGCGACGAATAGAAAGAAGAGGAAATGGGCCATGGGCCAGATTTGATGTTTCCCCTATTTTTCCTGGTTCTATTTCTTTTCTAATTTCTCTTTTGTTTTTGGCTTTGAATTTATGCAATAACTTTGACTTATCTTTATGGAATTTTATTTGCTAAACATTTGCAGCAACAATGAAATTATTAAGAATCAATTGGTGAACTTTTATTACATATTGTTTAGGGTTTCTTTATTTTCTTTATATAGATACATTTTCTATTATGATTTGTGAGGGCCCTTAATATGAATTTAATTTGACAAAAAAATCATAAAATTATTATAGAATGTATTACTAATAACTAATGAGATTTTATTTCCATTAATATATAATATTAGGGCAACTTTTATATTTATTGGTACTTCATTATTATTTGATACATAAAGTTTTGAGTACTTAATAGGGTTAATAATATTCTCATAATTTAGGAAATAGTAATGTATATATTATTTATTATTACTAACAAAAGAGTTAAAGTTATGTTAAAAATGCTTACCATAAGTTCTTAGAAGATGTAATATTCTCATATTTCCTTTATTGATGTGAATAAAGATTAATGGCTAAGACAGATTGTTTTTTTATTTGTGATCATGAATGATATCACCATTTAAATTAAAATAGTGAAATTGTTTTCTAAGATAACTTATGAGAAAGAATTGATAATGATAGTTCCTAAGCACCAATGATAATGATGATTGAAAATGACAAATATGTGCTTAAGTGAGTTGATGTAGGAAATTATTCCTATCAACAATTGTGGAGACAAAATGATTGATCCAACAGATGGTATTTATCCATCAAATGATTTGGATGTTAAACTTGATTATACATTTAGGGTTTAGGGTTTACCAAGAATTCCTATCTTCCATACTTCATAATCCTGGACTTCTAATTAAGGAATTCCTTTCCTAGATATATTACTTGTTCCTATCCATGATCATGTGTTAACATGATTAGCTTTACTTCACAAAAATATTATTGTCCACCTTTTATTCTTCTAAATCCACTTGTAAATTCCAATGAGCTTGATTCTAAAGCATTTCCTAATCTTTTCATATCTATACTTGGGTATATCAACTATTCTACTGCTGATAACCTTCAACCCAACATATGGTTACCTCTAACTACATTCATACTCTTCCTTAATCATCCACCACTAATACTACTTCAGTAGATGTATATATCAAATCCTACTCTCCTTAAGTGCTTAGTATTTCCAAAGAGGAAACTACTACTTCTTTAATCCAATGTTGCTCTAACATCATTTTAATAACATTATCTTGTCTCTACTTGACTCCAATATCTAACATTCCAACCTCACATTATATTAATGTGACTTGTAATGACTAATCTAGGATAATATATCTATATTATGGTTCAATCATGTTTTATCCATCAATGTCACTTATACTTGATATAAGCATTTAATCTTGGTGAATAAGGCATGGTCAATCTAATCCTTTGTGGTTTAGGTTTCCAGTTGGCTAAACAGGACTTCCATCCATACAACATTACGGTTGTATTCTAATTATCTTCTGTTTAGCTCTATTGGATTAAGAGATACAATTCATTGACTATACCTACTTGATCCAATAGGACTACTCCTAGTAACTTATCTTCAGACTTCATCCTTGTAATCTTCTTTGTTATCATAATGATTTGATTTCCTCCAATTACTCCCATCCTATAGATGACATCTAGAACTAGCATCACTATTTACCTCTTCTGACTTCTTTCTTTATAAGCCTTAAGTGAATGCTATAATAAGTACAAGAGTTGATAGGTCAAGAATTGTTAGGTTAAGAATTGGTGAATCAATAGTTGATTACTCAATATTGATGAACAACAAATATAAGGATAGGTGTCAACACCCGGATTTTTCAATCCTAGATGCTTGTTATGCCATACATCGCAATCCCAGGATTACCATTTTTGCGAGACATAACAGAATTGGATACCATAGTACTTCATCCATTACAAACGATACATAAGTTCTTACACAAATAGGGATCTCATGATCCAGTTCTTAATACAACATCAAGCAGCGGAATACGTAATAATAACGGTAGCGTAGGCAAAGCTCCATCTTCGGGGTCACAGGCAATGCTGACGATGGGAGATGATCCTAGTTGTCGTAACCTTCCTGGGGTCCATCTTCCAGGTACTCCTCTTCATAGTATGGCCATGGGAATAGCCAGGGACAAAGCCATGAGTACTCTTTAAGTACTCGCAAACTAATACTAACAGGTAAGGGTTTTTTGGATAATAGGACACTAGGCTCTAGGGTTGTTTTGCAAAAAGCCAGGTTTATCTCTACTAAGTTCCAAAGCTAGTCACAAGTTTATAACTCCTAAGTGGGATCTTGTAATTCAAGTCACAACTCTGTTGTGGTCAAGTCAAAGTCTCAATTCATTTCACAAATCATTTTGAAAAGTCTGACGGGGGAACAGTATGGCCACTCCAACTGTCCATAACCGCGGACGCGACTATTCGAATAGTTTGACACTCTGTAGAGATTGTACACTTTCACCACAACATTCGATACATCCGTCAGGAACAAATCCTGAATTCACCATACTCAGTATGCGGATAATCAATCCTAACCTTTCAATTACACGCCCTAGTATAAGCACCTCTCCTGTGAGTTTGGCCTCCCAACCATGACCAACTGTCATCTTGGGTACTGCACAGGTGGACAATCTTCACAAGGTAGCCTCAGCTCAGACCTTGGCCGTGAGGGAACTAATTGTGGCATCCCGCAAAACCACTACTATAAAATCGTGTTGTTTTTGTGCATTGCATCATCATGACCGCATGCTCATGTCATCATGCCACATTGCATTTGCGCATCGTCATCATCTTGCAATTGTTCGCATAAAACTATTTTTGAAAAAGTCTGGTTTTGTTTTCTAAACGCTCCATCTTTATTCAAACACCAAAATCGGGTCTCCGGATTATTTTGTTTTGTCTGCTATCGGTTTGCAGAGGCTTTGTTTTAATCAAATAAAATATTAATTATTTTAGTGGGGCAGTCGAACGGGCCGAATCGACCCGAACGACCACCCCAGTACAAACAATCGGTTCCCCAAAAATCCTAAAACTACCCAACCTAATCTACCCACAACCCCTCCACCTCACCCCAACCTATCCTACGTCGCCACCTCACCTATCTTCCCCCTCCCCACCACTCACATGCTGCCATCTCACCCCCAAACAGCCTCTCTCCCCTCCCTCTCTCTCTCTCACCCCCAATCCCCACACACAACACACCACGCACGCCACCCGCCCCACACCGCATCCCCACCTCCCCGCCTGGTCCCACAGGTCCCACCCCTGTCGGCCCCTCCTCCCACACGCGCGAGCCTCCCTCCCATGTTCTTCTCCCTCCTACCGCGCTCATCCCCTTCCCAACCTCTCTGCACCCCGTCGCTCCCTCCCCGCCTCACCGGCCGCCGTGCCCTCCACCTTGCCTCCCCGCCGCCTGTGCGCGACCGCTCTGCCGGCCCGCCTCGGGCTCGTCCCCGTCTGCCCCGCCCCGCCTCTACGCCCCTCCGCTCTGCTCCTCCTCGACCCGCCGCCCGCCGGCGCCCATCTCCGTCGCTCGCCCCTCCTCTTCCCTCTCCGCGGCGCCGCCCCGCCAGGCTCGCCGGAGCCTTCCTCCCTCCGTCGTGCTCGCGGCAGCCCGCGGTGCTTTCCGCCTCCTTCCGCCGCGGCTCCGCTCGCCCCACCGACCACGCCAGGCAACCGCCGCCGCCGCGTCCTCTGCGACCGCCCGGCGCCGAGCCGCCCCTCCTCCTCCCCGGCGCGCGGCCGCGAGCTCCCTCCCCCGACCTGCGCCGCCGCCGCGAAGGCCGCCTCCCCTCCGTCTCCGACGCCGTCTCCGGCGCCTCCCGGCGAGCCCCGCCGTCCGCCGCTCGACCGGCTCCTCCTCCCGCGTCGCCCCGTCGCCTCTCGGCGGGCCCGCTCAACCACCTCGGCCTCTGTCCGTGCTTCTCTCTCTGGTGCGCCACTGCCAGGGGCCGGCCATACTCGCCTATGCGCCATCCTCCAGCAGTTGTTTTTGCTGCCCCGCTTCATCCAGTCAAGTTGTTTGCTGCTGCCATGCAATCTCGCTTAGAACATGTCGATGAACAGCTATAAGGAGAAAAGCCGACAAGATTCGTCAAGGTCTCCTTTGACGTGGACAACCCATTGACAAGTTCTCCATCTTCAACAAGATCGCCATCAGGAATCGAATATCTCCTTACCAAACACAAGTTCGACGTCTTGGAACAACAAGTACTCCCTCACGGACCGCAAGACCGTTCTCGGATCCGAAGACTGACCCCGGTGTCGAGCCCCAAGTTCGCCTCTGATGATCAAGATGGTACCCCAAGATCTCCATCGTATGTGTCGTGTCCAAGACCAAAGCGATGACAAGATCTACCGATGACCGAGAACCCGGACGCCAAGATCCACGACTCAGAGATGCCAGAACACCAAGTTCGTCGAGAACCTGAGGACCCGTTCCCGGAGGCGAAGTCCGGACCCGATGACCGCCAAGATCGCCACGAAAATGACAAGTACTTCATCCTGAACACCAAGTCCGACCCGATACGAGGACCAGACAAGATCTTTGTGACGATAAGATCGACACCGACTAGGGCGAGTCCGATGCGCCCCGACGCCGCACCAAGTCCTGCTCCCCAGATGCGACAAGACCTACCTCTGTTATCCGAGAACGAATCCGTCGAACCCTGAGACCGGACCCCGGACGCCGAACCCCCGGAACCCCAAGTTCGCCGAACCCTAATGTGTGACCCCTTTCTCGAACCCTATTTTTATAAATGAAATATATAAATTGTTGCATATTCAATTGTCACGCTCGCATCATATCATGTGGTTTGGGGGCCTTTTGCCGATTCACCTAAATTAAATATGGGGCCCATATGCGGGCAAATCTAGCCTTATATTGGCCTCATTTAAATTTGAGTAGCGAACCGGAGATATATCCTGCCTTGTTAAACAACATTTAATTTGCGGGATAGATAAATAACTTGAACCGTCTAATTAATTGTCGGGACCCCGGTTCCGCTTAATATGACCTAATTGCACCGCATATTACCATGCCATACATCATACATGCATCATGCCCGATCTTTTGCCGTAGTAGTAAATATTGCATCCGGTGTTCCTTCTAGTGATTTGCTTCTTCGCGGATAAGGCCATTGAGTTGATGTGAGCTTCGCCCCGATCTTCGGATGAACCTTCGACAATGTTTTTCAGGCGAGCATCTCCCCCTTTTTACCTATCTTACTTTTATAGTATTTATTCCCTCCTGTTGATCTATTGCTATCTGTGTTGTGATGCTCTAGTTCCGTACCCGTGATATTCCCTTGCAGCCATATATTGCCTTGGACACATCCTATTACCTGTTGTTTGGTAGATAGTTGGACTTGCGCGTCGTAGTCGCTTGCTCAAGTGCTGTTGCGTGTCGTCAAGTGCCACAGTTGTTGGTGTATTGCCACATGTTTGATGTTGGAGATGATCTCGGCTTTATTTATCATTCACTTTAATTCCTGTTTAACAACTAAAATTGAAGTAAGTAAGCAGAGGCATCGGTGGGTGATAGGTAATATTTGGTTTCCGACCGCCCACTTGTGTCCCGTAGGACCCCGAGTACTTGATACATGTTCCTTGATTTATCGCGCTATCCACATACGGGGAATTATGGGACCCCCCTTAGCCAGAGCTTGATTCATTCTTATTTCTTGGGGCCACAAACTAGTTTGAGGTTTTATTTAGGATCCTGTACTTATGCCATGCTTTACTGCTTTATTTACGATTGTGCGAGGAGCACCTGTACTGTTTAGGATCGTGGCACGATTCCGCGGTATCGACAAGCCCAGCCACACTTTCGGGTTCCCAGTCGTTTATAGCCGTCCCCACAACCTTGAGTCCGTCTTGGAGCCGGCCGGCTTCGTTGCGGGTCTACTCTAAGGGGTGGCCCCCTGAAATATTTCTGAATCTTGTGATTGCTCTGTCGTGAAAGCCTCGTTGGGTTTTGATTTGGTTTTTCCGAGGTCGATCGTGTGTGTGTTGCTATTTGTGCACCCCGGCCGGGTTAAAACTTTCTGAAAGCCGTGTCCGCGGTTATGGACGACTTGGAGCACAGTATCTAGATCATAGACAACTATAACTAAAGTTTACTATTATAAATTGACTTGTATCTGATATGACTAGTAATCAGCTTCAACTACAATGGAATGGCTAAATAAAACTGCCCACAATTGCTTGCTTGAGTTGTCGCTAGCGACCATTGTACCTGACTAGTAAATATTGCAACTATAACGGAATGGCTAATAAAAGTACCAACAACTGCTGGGTTTTGGGTTATCTCATGCTAATTGTATCGGACTAGTAAGTGTCGCAACTACAACGGAATGGTTAATTAAAAGTGCCCACTGCTTAATTTGTCAGGATGATTATCTATACTTGACTAGTAATTGCTGCAACGATAACCGAATAAATAAAAATGCCAACTGTGTGAGTTCCTCGGTTGACTTCCTCGATCGGTGTCGAGGGGGAAACACCAGGATGGGTTTGTTTGGTGGTAGTATCAGGTTGGTTCCGAATAGGTCTTTCTCATCCCTCTCTGATAACCGCCAGTTGTATCGAGTCTCTATAGGATGTTTAGTGCATGCTGCCGCTGCCGCTCAGTCCACCATACCTATGTAGGCGAGGACCGCCGAATTCTAGCCTCGCCGTGTACTGGCCTCAGTACTGACGCTCCTCTTTTTCCTTTGCCCTTTGTCGGCACCCCTTTTGTTTAAGCAGGTTTTGAGATCGACGTCGTTAGCAGGGTTACCCTTCCGGATTGGCCTAGGCAGGGTTATGGACGCCATTGGTTATTCTTCAGGGCTCTTAGCCCCATTTGCATCTTGTCCGTAGTCGGACGCTCCATCGTTTTAAAGGTGATTTGGATCTTTGTATATTATATCTGTATTCTTGACTCTTTGAGTCGTTGTTATATATATATCTGTTCTGTGGGTCCCATCGAGGACTGTTGTGTAATGTTATTACTTCGTTTTCCACCCGCACGCAAGTGCCTGGTGGGCACCTTTGAATCGTTTCTATGCGGGTTTGGCGGGTTTTCGCTAAAACTTGCATAGGTCTGATTCTGAGGGAGTTACAGAGTGGTATCAGAGCTCAACAGTTGCGATACCCCACAAGTCCAGCCTGTAGGATAACCTAGCTAACGGCCGAAGTAGAGTGTCAAAACTATTTTTTAAAAAATCGGTTGGATAGTTCTGACTAGGTCTGATTTTATTCCTTACCCCTCTGCTATTCTCCTCTTACCTCTACGTGTTTTGAATCCGCTCTCGTCTCTTTCTTCGAGTCCAGGAATTCTCGTGGTTGGGTTTCCGTCGTACCTTCAGGGTTTCGATCCCTCCTCTGATAACGGTGCTGCTACGTCTGGTCTTCATGCTATCCGAGGAATCCGTCTACTATGGTACCATTATTTGTTCCTTGTTTGTGCTTTCCGGTGTTTTCCGACGCGACGACATCATCTACGCCAGATCCGATGCAGAGTCTGCATCCCTCCTTTGTTCCGAACCTCGTTTGTCGAGATCTTCAGTCTAATTCCGAGAGTTGGTTGCATAATCCGCCTATTCGGGTGCCGAGTAATGGTTTGGGTGCGCGATGGACTGATCACCATCCGACTACTCTTATCATTCGCTCTTGTAAATCGAATCAGTGGATCCAGCAGTTTTACTTCGTCCACAAAAGTTAGGGGTGGCTTAATTTGTGGATACCTCTACCTTCGACCTTTTGTTCCCGGAGTGTTCTCTCGCCGATCACGGACAACGACCTCTTGTTAGTGGTGTAGCGAGGATCTACACGAAGCGAGAAGACGCAGATCGCCGACCTTCCTTCCGGTACCATGAGGCGGATCTCGAGGGCGAGATCCATTGTTAGTGGTGTCGAATTGTGGCATCCCGCAAAACCACTACTAGAAAATCGCGTTGTTTTTGTGCATTGCATCATCATGACCGCATGCTCATGTCATCATGCCACATTGCATTTGCGCATCGTCATCATCTTGCAATTGTTCGCATAAAACTATTTTTGAAAAAGTCTGGTTTTGTTTTCTAAACGCTCCATCTTTATTCAAACACCAAAACCGGGTCTCCGGATTATTTTGTTTTGTCTGCTATCGGTTTGCAGAGGCTTTGTTTTAATCAAATAAAATATTAATTATTTTAGTGGGGCAGTCGAACGGGCCGAATCGACCAGAACGACCACCCCAGTACAAACAATCGGTTCCCCAAAAATCCTAAAACTACCCAACCTAATCTACCCACAACCCCTCCACCTCACCCCAACCTATCCTGTGTCGCCACCTCACCTCTCTTCCCCCTCCCCACCACTCACATGCTGCCATCTCACCCCCAAACAGCCTCTCTCCCCTCCCTCTCTCTCTCTCACCCCCAATCCCCACACACAACACACCACGCACGCCACCCGCCCCACACCGCATCCCCACCTCCCGCCTGGTCCCACAGGTCCCACCCCTGTCGGCCCCTCCTCCCACACGCGCGAGCCTCCCTCCCATGTTCTTCTCCCTCCTACCGCGCTCATCCCCTTCCCAACTTCTCTGCACCCCGTCGCTCCCTCCCCGCCTCACCGGCCGCCGCGCCCTCCACCTTGCCTCCCCGCCGCCTGGGCGCGACCGCTCCGCCGGCCCGCCTCGGGCTCGTCCCCGTCTGCCCCGCCCCGCCTCTGCGCCCCTCCACTCTGCTCCTCCTCGACCCGCCGCCCGCCGGCGCCCATCTCCGTCGCTCGCCCCTCCTCTTCCCTCTCCGTGGCGCCGCCCCGCCAGGCTCGCCGGAGCCTCCCTCCCTCCGCCGTGCTCGCGGCAGCCCGCGGTGCTTTCCGCCTCCTTCCGTCGCGGCTCCGCTCGCCCCACCGACCACGCCGGGCAACCGCCGCCGCCGCGTCCTCTGCGACCGCCCGGCGCCGAGCCGCCCCTCGTCCTCCCCGGCGCACAGCCGCGAGCTCCCTCCCCCGACCTGCGCCGCCGCCGCGAAGGCCGCCTCCCCTCCGTCTCCGACGCCGTCTCCGGCGCCTCCCGGCGAGCCCCGCCGTCCGCCGCTCGACCGGCTCCTCCTCCCGCATCGCCCCGTCGCCTCTCGGCGGGCCCGCTCAACCACCTCGGCCTCTGTCCGTGCTTCTCTCTCTGGTGCGCCACTGCCAGGGGCCGGCCATACTCGCCTATGCGCCGTCCTCCAGCAGTTGTTTTTGCTGCCCCGCTTCATCCAGTCAAGTTGTTTGCTGCTGCCATGCAATCTCGCTTAGAACATGTCGATGAACAGCTATAAGGAGAAAAGCCGACAAGATTCGTCAAGGTCTCCTTTGACGTGGCCAACCCATTGACAAGTTCTCCATCGTCAACAAGATCGCCATCAGGAATCGAATATCTCCTTACCAAACACAAGTTCGACGTCTTGGAACAACAAGTACTCCCTCACGGACCGCAAGACCGTTCTCGGATCCGAAGACTGACCCCGGTGTCGAGCCCCAAGTTCGCCTCTGATGATCAAGATGGTACCCCCAAGATCTCCATCGTATGTGTCGTGTCCAAGACCAAAGCGATGACAAGATCTACCGATGACCGAGAACCCGGACGCCAAGATCCACGGCTCAGAGATGCCAGAACACCAAGTTCGTCGAGAACCTGAGGACCCGTTCCCGGAGGCGAAGTCCGGACCCGATGACCGCCAAGATCGCCACGAAAACGACAAGTACTTCATCCTGAACGCCAAGTCCGACCCGATACGAGGACCAGACAAGATCTTCGTGACGATAAGATCGACACCGACTAGGGCGAGTCCGATGCACCCCGACGCCGCACCAAGTCCTGCTCCACAGATGCGACAAGACCTACCTCTGTTATCCGAGAACGAATCCGTCGAACCCTGAGACCGGACCCCGGACCCCGAACCCCCGGAACCCCAAGTTCGCCGAACCCTAATGTGTGACCCCTTTCTCGAACCCTATTTTTATAAATGAAATATATAAATTGTTGCATATTCAATTGTCACGCTCGCATCATATCATGTGGTTTGGGGGCCTTTTGCCGATTCACCTAAATTAAATATGGGGCCCATATGCGGGCAAATCTAGCCTTATATTGGCCTCATTTAAATTTGAGTAGCGAACCGGAGATATATCCTGCCTTGTTAAACAACATTTAATTTGCGGGATAGATAAATAACTTGAACCGTCTAATTAATTGTCGGGACCCCGGTTCCGCTTAATATGACCTAATTGCACCGCATATTACCATGCCATACATCATACATGCATCATGCCCGATCTTTTGCCGTAGTAGTAAATATTGCATCCGGTGTTCCTTCTAGTGATTTGCTTCTTCGCGGATAAGGCCGTTGAGTTGATGTGAGCTTCGCCCCGATCTTCGGATGAACCTTCGACAATGTTTTTCAGGCGAGCATCTCCCCCTTTCTACCTATCTTACTTTTATAGTATTTATTCCCTCCTGTTGATCTATTGCTATCTGTGTTGCGATGCTCTAGTTCCGTACCCGTGATATTCCCTTGCAGCCATATATTGCCTTGGACACATCCTATTACCTGTTGTTTGGTAGATAGTTGGACTTGCGCGTCGTAGTCGCTTGCTCAAGTGCTGTTGCGTGTCGTCAAGTGCCACAGTTGTTGGTGTATTGCCACATGTTTGATGTTGGAGATGATCTCGGCTTTATTTATAGTTCACTTTAATTCCTGTTTAACAACTAAAATTGAAGTAAGTAAGCAGAGGCATCGGTGGGTGATAGGTAATATTTGGTTTCCGACCGCCCACTTGTGTCCCGTAGGACCCCGAGTACTTGATACCTGTTCCTTGATTTATCGCGCTATCCACATACGGGGAATTATGGGACCCCCCTTAGCCAGAGCTTGATTCATTCTTATTTCTTGGGGCCACAAACTAGTTTGAGGTTTTATTTACGATCCTGTACTTATGCCATGCTTTACTGCTTTATTTACGATTGTGCGAGGAGCACCTGTACTGTTTAGGATCGTGGCACGATTCCACGGTATCGACAAGCCCAGCCACACTTTCGGGTTCCCAGTCGTTTACAGCTGTCCCCACAACCTTGAGTCTGTCTCGGAGCCGGCCGGCTTCGTTGCGGGTCTACTCTAAGGGGTGGCCCCCTGAAATATTTCTGAATCTTGTGATTGCTCTGTCGTGAAAGCCTCGTTGGGTTTTGATTTGGTTTTTCCGAGGTCGATCGTGTGTGTGTTGCTATTGTGCACCCCGGCCGGGTTAAAACTTTCTGAAAGCCGTGTCCGCGGTTATGGACGACTTGGAGCACAGTATCTCGATCATAGACAGCTATAACTAAAGTTTACTGTTATAAATTGACTTGTATCTGATATGACTAGTAATCAGCTTCAACTACAACAGAATGGCTAAATAAAACTGCCCACAATTGCTTGCTTGAGTTGTCGCTAGCGACCATTGTACCTGACTAGTAAATATTGCAACTATAACGGAATGGCTAATAAAAGTACCAACAACTGCTGGGTTTTGGGTTATCTCATGCTAATTGTATCGGACTAGTAAGTGTCGCAACTACAACGGAATGGTTAATTAAAAGTGCCCACTGCTTAATTTGTCAGGATGATTATCTATACTTGACTAGTAATTGCTGCAACGATAACCGAATAAATAAAAATGTCAACTGTGTGAGTTCCTCGGTTGACTTCCTCGATCGGTGTCGAGGGGGAAACACCAGGATGGGTTTGTTTGGTGGTAGTATCAGGTTGGTTCCGAATAGGTCTTTCTCATCCCTCTCTGATAACCGCCAGTTGTATCGAGTCTCTATAGGATGTTTAGTGCATGCTGCCGCTGCCGCTCAGTCCACCATACCTATGTAGGCGAGGACCGCCGAATTCTAGCCTCGCCGTGTACTGGCCTCAGTACTGACGCTCCTCTTTTTCCTTTGCCCTTTGTCGGCACCCCTTTTGTTTAAGCAGGTTTTGAGATCGACGTCGTTAGCAGGGTTACCCTTCCGGCTTGGCCTGGGCAGGGTTATGGACGCCATTGGTTATTCTTCAGGGCTCTTAGCCCCATTTGCATCTTGTCCGTAGTCGGACGCTCCATCGTTTTAAAGGTGATTTGGATCTTTGCATATTATATCTGTATTCTTGACTCTTTGAGTCGTTGTTATATATATCTGTTCTGTGGGTCCCATCGAGGACTGTTGTGTAATGTTATTACTTTGTTTTCCACCCGCACGCAAGTGCCTGGTGGGCACCTTTGAATCGTTTCTATGCGGGTTTGGCGGGTTTTCGCTAAAACTTGCATAGGTCTGATTCTGAGGGTGTTACACTAATACTACGGTATATAA
This sequence comes from Avena sativa, assembly GCA_916181665.1. Taxonomy (NCBI): domain Eukaryota; kingdom Viridiplantae; phylum Streptophyta; class Magnoliopsida; order Poales; family Poaceae; genus Avena; species Avena sativa. Next base: position 264,002,776 of record OV702279.1, on the reverse strand, counting down.
GTTTCCAGTCAAGCCCTACCCAATATTCGGGTATTGTGGTTGTACGCTAAAATTGGAATGGTATCGCATCCAGACAACCATCAGTTTTATAAAAGGGCTAAGGCTCATGCCTCAACATTTTCATCACCAAAATCATCAAGTGTTTGGAAACACATGTCCAAAACATTTCAATAGAATGATCCATCATTCCAAGGTTTTCATAACCATTTTTCCACCAAGTATTCCCATCTAAAGTTGAGCAAGTTTTATGCTTAGCACTAGCATCTACAGGTGGGGGTAGTACTAATGAGGGGTGGTAAACTAATGGAGTTTCACTAAGTCCAACCTTATATCTTAGGCTGATATCAAGGTTTCTAGCTTAGGCCAATTTAATGCTCTTGATGCAATCTTCAGCACAACTGCCTAGTATCTACCAAACTCTTAGGTAGACTCTAAGTAAGCTTTGATAAAGAAATAAAGTGAGAAGCTTGCACATAAAACTAGGATTTGGTTTATCAAGTGGGTATGATCACATATGCTTAAGGCATATAGTAGTCATATCACAAGTATGGGTTCGTGGCAACAGTAGGGTATCTTGCAAGGGTTATCTTGCATCAATATCAGTATAAGCTTGCATAGGTACATTATCTTGCAAGTGTTAGCTTGCCTTGTGCAGAGCAGTGGTTGAAGTTCTCCTCGGCTTCTTCTTCGTAGTATCCTCCTTCCTCCTCGTATCCTTGGTCGGTACTAGCATCTATGAATAAATACGAGGTACACAATCACCAAACAATACTTAACTACTTGCAATCATCACACACAAGAGTCCTATAGATGATCTAACATCATCTCTAACCTTACAAGGTTAAGGCTTGATTTGATTCTTTTTATTTTTAGAAAAGTAATTTCTACTCATTGAAAAACTACTTAAGATTTAATATTCTCCAAACCAAATATGGGATCATGTTGACACATGTCATCACCACATATTGTAGTCCATGGGAATGTGATTTAAAGTGGTGTCACAATTTAATAAGGTTTTACCCTTTTATTTTAATTAATTAAAGTGGCTAGAAATGCTTATGAAGCATTCTTTTATTACTTGAACATTATTTCTGCAAGTAAACCTATATATTTTTATATATTCTGAAAGGTATGGTTAAATGTGATTTTTGAGAGTTGGAATCAACTCAAAATATTTTATGGTTTAAATTTGAAAAATGTTTGAATGCTGAAAAGCTTCTGCCTTATTATTTTTACTATGGGTGATCTACAGATCCAAATGACTTGAATCCAACGGGCTTGGATTCAGCATTCACAGACCTTTCCAAAAAATTTGGTTTCATACAATTTGGTGCACTGAATCGATCTGGGTTGATTTTTGAAGTTGGGTACAAAAGTGTGTTTGAATTTAAAAATAAAAAGGTTTTATTTGAATCGCTGGGCTGCGCGGGAAAAGTTACTGGGCCGGCCTGCTAAGCGCATTGCTCCCGCGGGCTGCTTAAGTGGGTGTCCCCACTCGTCAGTGACACGGGGCTGGGCGAAGCGGTATAGGGCAACGTGGATCGTTCGATCTAGTTCTAATCCAACGACTGGGGGTCATCGTCGACGCGAGACAACTCCGGCGAGAACGAAACCTAGCGCGGCCAATGGGGGGGTGCTGGGGGCTCACCGGGGGGCGGGCGAACGACGAAGTCGACGACGGCGAACCTCCTGGTACCGATGGCTTCTCCTGGGGCGGCTCCAATCGCTGGCTCCTTTCTTCTCCGGCAGCGGCAGGCTCCAGTGAAATTCCGGCGGGGTGGTGCTCGGCTTGCTCTGAGAACGGTGTGGCACGATCAGTGAGGAGAGGGGAGTGAGCTGGTGTGAATAAATCGTGCGGGGGTGGCCTCTATTTATAGTCGAGCGAGGGGACCATAGGGGCGCACGGTGAGCTCGTCGGGGGCGACTTACAGGCGGCTAATGGCATGGGCAAGGGTAGGGGACGATGCTGTGTCTCCTGGCGATGCTCAACGACATGGTCGTGAGGCATGGGGCGGTGTGGTTTGGTCTGGAACGGCCGGTGCTCTGCGCGGCAGAGGCGGCGTCTTCGACGGCGGGCGGTGGCTGTATGGCACGGGGCGGCAAACGGGGATGTCTGGCGGTCTCCTGGGTCGGTGGTGATCGTGTGTGCACGCGGTGAGGGCGGCGCGCGGTCTGTGGATGCTGGTCGAGGGTGGCGCTCTGGCGCATGCTTGGCATGGTCTGGGCGCGGCTTGTGCGCGTGGTCCAGGGCTTGGCAACGCTTGCGGCGGGGACAGTGAGTGGCGATGGACGGTGGGCTGCCTCCTAGACAAGGTTGGCACGGCTAGTTCTTCCTCTAGCTTGCTGTCCACAATGGGGTGACATTGAGGTGCTCGGCTGTTCACCATTAATGGCAATGGCAAGCTCACAGGGGTGCTAGTGTTGGGCTAATCTTTCTAGATGATCTACTGAGTTGTGTGTGAGCTAACTAGGGAACAAGTTAGGCAAGAATCACTGCACACTATAGTGTTTGATGTTTTGTTTGATTTGTGTCTGCAACCTGTTTGATGAAATGGCCGCATGAAATCAAGTTTTGAATTTTGAAATGATTTTTGGTGGGTTTGCTAGATTGGTGCTAGTGAGTCTGCAGATGCTTGGGTTTTGAAAGTTGAGTTTGTTTGAGTGGGTTTTGGAAAAGTGGGATCTTCCCATATGAAGAAGATTCAGTTTTGAATTGTCATTTAAACTATGCATTTGAAAGTTTCTGGATGACACAAAGTGGGCCTTGATACCTTGTTATGAGTACATTCAAGGGGTGCAAAGATCCAGAAAAGTTTCTGTTAGGTTTTGAAAGTTTGAGACAGCCAAAGTAGGCATGGGAGTTAAATTGGTCGAAATGACCATTCGTTTCATATATGTGTTTTGATTTACTTGTCTTTAGGAAAAGTGTGGGAAATGTTTTAGATGATGTTTCTTTCACCTAAGAAACATTTTACAATCAATGGATCACACAAACAAGGTGGGTTTAAAAGAATTCAAAATCCATACATACACATATACATGCATTCATGAGTTTATTTAGAAAAGTTTTTGTTAACCCTAATCTTGATGATTAGTGTTTTGATGATCTAAGTTTGGTATTTTTGGGATGTTACAATAGGATTCAATAGAGATGATAAGGATTGATATGGAAAGAAAGATATATGGTGAATGATCTTAACTTTGGTTTCTTTCCTACTCAATCTCACTGGAGAGTTAAAGTTAGGTATTTCCATGATACTCATGGTATAAGTAGATGAGATTAAGATATAGTTGTTACATTCTTATTATTTGTGTTATATTCTTAACTTGGTACTCATGAGTGATTATAATGAATACTATGATATGATCACCTAAGGATCAAATATAAATCATTAAGTAATGTATTAGGGTTTAGTTTTATTCCATTTGATCTACCCTTAGATCAAATCATGTTAACGCAAAATAAGTTTTTAGCAAAGGTCATATTGAAACTTATCGCAGTCAACTTGATGATCTACTTCAATTCCATCAGGTTAAGAGAAGTTTCAATCACTTCGTCAAGTTTCTATTTAAAAGCGCGAAAATTATTCAGATTTTCTATGCATGAATGCAATGCACATCTTTGTGTTCAGCTTATTTCTAAGCTCTAATGCTGGGATGTTACAGCCAATGTCCACCGCATGCTGGATCAAGCTATCGATGTCCGAGTTGATGACTCTAGCACAGAATGAGAAAAACAGTCTCCCCCTATGGTGGAAAGATATTTGCCCACACCGCAATTTCCTCAGCACGTAGCGGCTCTTGTTGTCCCTGAAGTACTTGCTAGAGTCCACATCATCAGAATCTTCCTATAGATTTTTAAGAATATATAACTTAGAACTCATACATATGTAAGATAACATTAAATTGATTGGATCAGAGTTATATGTAGAACAAAGTCTGCGGCATCATAAGTTTCTTCAGGGATGGAGTAAGCGAACCAAGTAACCATTGCACAACCTATTGTTCTTGAACATTTCCCCGAGTTCGCTAACTCGTCCCTGAAAAAATCTGACACCAATATGAACTGCCTCTCTTTTGGGGCAAATTTCAATCATTGGCCACAATAAGATATATAGAATCAATAGTTCAAAGATCATATAGCTCATATGAGAATAAACCAGGGGCCTCATATTTTTTTTAGAGATGCAGTTAGCGAACCAAGTACCCATTATACAACCTATTGTTCTTGTACATTGCCCCGGGTTCGCTAACTCATTCCTGAAAAAATCTGACACCAATGTGTACTGCCTCTCTTTTGGGGCAAATTTTAATCATTAGCCACAATAAGATATATAGCAGAAACAATTCAAAGATCATATAGTTCATATGAGAATAAATCAGGGGCCTCATGATTTTTTTAGAGATGGAATTGGGGAACCAAAGTACCAACAACATAACCTATATTGTTTGTGTAGCTGCCTCGGGTTCACCAACCCATCCCTAAAAAAACAACACTAACAAATGTGTGTCACCCTGCAATCTTTTGGGGCAAATTTCAATCATCGACCTCAGTGAGAAACTGAAATGTAATTCTTATTATGCACTATGAATGCATGCAATAACAATTCAAATATCATATAGTTCATAGGAATATAGAATAAATCTGGGGGGCCTCATAAGTTTTTCAGAGACAGAGTAAGTGAACCAAAGTACCAAGAACACAACCTATATTGTTTGTGTATATTCCCTCAAGTTCACTTACCCGTCCCTAAAAAATGGACACAAACTAAGTGTGTCACCACCCCTGTAATCTTTTGGGGCAAATTTCAATCATCGGCCTCAGTGAGAAACTGAAATATAATTCTTATACACTATGAATGCAAGCAATAAAAATTTAAAGATCATGATACGTCCAAAACGTATCTACTTTCCCAAACACTTTTGCTATTGTTTCTCCTCTAAACTTGTGTGATTTGGATACAACTAACATGGACTAGCGCTATTTTCATCAGAATTACCTTGGTGTCTAGTTTTTGTGCAGAAAATCAACTATCAGGAAAAATCCCAAAAAATATGCCAAAAATCCTATTTCAACAGAAGATCCATGGAGCGAGAATACGAGACGGAGGGGATCCCTGGGTGGCCCACACCCACTGCCGCGCAGGTGGGTCCAACCCGTGCCTGGGAGGGGTGTGGCTAGCCCAGGCACCCCCTCGGCCTCTCTCTTCGCCTATAAGATGCCTTCTGACCTAAAAACTCAGGGGGGTTCGACGTTTTTCCAGAAAGAGTTCCGTTGCGCCGCCACCACCAGAAGCCGCGATTTGGAACCAGAAACTCCGTTCTGGCACCCTGCCGGGACAGGGAATTTGGGGAGGATCATCGCCATCGTCATCACCAACGCCTCTCCATGAACCATCATTGTTCCCTCATCCATGAGTGAGTAATCCCCCACTGTAGGCTATAGGGATGGTAGGGATTGGATGAGTTCTATCATGTAATCAAATAAGATTGTTAGGGCATGGTGCCTAGTATCTCTATTAGTGCTATTTGACTTTGTTGCAACTTGTTGTGCTTAATGCTTGTCACTAGGGCCCGAGTGCCATGATCTCATATCTAAACTTATTATTGAATCATTATGATAGTATTGTTTGTGATCTTATCTGCAAGTTGTGTACACATATTATTGTCCGGATCCAAAGGCCCCGAAGTGACAGAAATTAGGACAACCGGAGGGGATGGTTGTGATGTGAGGATCACGTGTGTTCACGGAGTGTTAATGCTTTGCTCTGGTGCTCTATTCAAAGGAGCACCTTAATTTCCAGTAGTTCCCTAGAGGCCCCGCTGCAACGGGCTGGCAGGACAAAAGATGTTGTGCAAATTCTCATTGCGAGCACCCATGACTATATATGGAGCACATGCCTATGATTGTTTAGTACTTGGATGCTTATTCTCATTTATCTGCAATTGCCCTAGATCTTGAAGTTACATGTTTAGACTCGTCCATGCAACGCCCGTCCATCCATCCCTATGCCTACCGCACTCATATCCTACTGTTTGCTGCTACTGTTACTATTACTCATGTTTTGCTGCTGTTGTTGCTTTGCTGTTGCTACTACAAACTGTTGCTACTGATATACTTCCGTGAGCAAGAACTATTTCCAGGTGCAGCTGAATTGACAACTCAGTTGTTAAGGCTTGCAAGTATTCTTTGGCTCCCCTTGTGCCGAATCAATAACTTGGGTAATACTACCATCGAAGACTGTTGTGATCCCCTATACTTGTGGGTCATCAAGACTATTTTCTGGCGCCGTTGCCAGGGAGCATAGCTTTATTTGTAAGTTCACTTGGATCTATTATTGTTCACTGCTACTCCTTTCATCATGGGAAAGTCTCGTGATGGAAAGTTTCCTATTTTACCATCCACTACAAGAAGAGGTACAGTCCTAAACACCTCTGATGCTCTTGATTCACCGTTTGTTATAAGTAAGATTGTTACACCATCACCACATACTCATGTTACACACACTGCTACTACTGCTGAGTCTGAAACTGCTTTTAATACTAATGGTGTTATTTCTATTGTGCTTGATGCGAGTGGTTCATTAGGTCGTTTCCTAGATGCTACTATGGCTGGTCTAGGAAATACTGAAACTCCTAGTGAAGACACTGTTACACCTGTTAGCTCACCTAAGTCTAGAGAGAGTTATGATATTAATGATGGCTACATTGGGTTTACTGATGAATTTGTTGAAGAGTGCCGAAACACACATGGTGCTAGTGCTATTAAGAGTCTCCTTGCAAGACGCACCATTATTTATAAACTGTCCTCTGATCCTAAGTTTGCCACCTCTCCCATAGATATTAAAGATAAAAATTATGATTTTTCTCTTGATTTATCCTATTTAGACATTGTTGAGAAAGAACATTTTTGTGGGACTGAAAATGAGAGTGTTGTGGCACATATGAATGAGCTTTCAGTGCTTTATTCTCTGATGATTTTAAGATGCGCAAGTACTTTGTTACTAAAATCTTCCCTTTTTACTAAAAGGAGAAGCTAGGGCTTGGTTTAATAGATTACCTCCCGGTTCCATTGATAGTTCTGATTGCTTCTTTCTTCCAGAAATATTTTCCTCCCAGTGTTAGACATGCTGCTTTGTAGAGGCTTTTTGATTTTAAACAGAGAGAAGAAGAGAAATTGCCTGAGTCATGGACAAGGTTCTGTGCCTTGATTCATGCACATCTTGGATGTCCATTACCTGAAAATGAGCTTCTTGATATTTATTATAATGGACTAACTGATGATTCTAGGACATACCTAGATAGTTTTGCTGATTGTGTTTTCAGGAAAAGAACTCCTACAGATGCTGAAGAATTAATGGTTAAAATAAGCAAGAATTATAAATGATTGGACTTCAACTGAGCTAAATATACATGAGCCTCCTAAACCAGTTCCAACACCAACACCAAAGAAGATGGGAGTAATTGCATTAAATGATGAAGTGATGAAAGAAGCTAAGAAATGTCTAAAGGAGAAAGGTATTAGAGTTGAAGATGTGAAGAATCTACCTCCTATAGAAGAATTATGTAAGCCAATTCCCCACTCATATACTATTGAGGTACACTCTCTCCACTTTGATAAAGGTGATATTACCTATGGTAAGCCTCCTGATCAATGCTTAGAGGAACTTGACACATTTATTGTTAAACAGGGTAATTTTAATAAACAAGTTCAGAATCATTTATTGGAAAACTCTAGAGCTATCAAAGAGTTGAAAGATATTGCGGAAAGAACTTCTAATGATATTAAAATGCTTTGTAAACACTTTCAAATGGTTCAAATCCAAATTGATCAACTTGCTAAGGTACAAAAATATATGCTAGTTAATGCCTCAAGAAATAAACATGCTTATGGAATTAGAACTAGAGTGGTATAGCTACTCAAGACCCTTTTTATCCTGAAGGACACCCTAAAATAATTGAGCAGGATTCTCAACGAGGTGAAAGTAGTGGTAGTCCTCGTAAGAGAAAGAAAAATAAACATAAGGTAGTTGAGGAACCACTTGAACCTGCTGTAGATCCTAATAGTATATCTGTCTCTGATGCTGAAACTGAGAGTGGTAATGATAAAAATGATGCTCCTGATAAGGATGAAGTTGAGGAAGAACCTGAGGAGCACACTAATAATACTAGGTACACTAAGGAAGATTTTATTGCTAATAAACATGGTAAAGAGAGAGAACCTTGGGTGCAGAAACCTATGCCTTTTCCGGGTAAGAAACACAAGTCAAAGGAGGAAGAACACCACAACAAGTTATATGAGTGGATGAAGCCTTTATTTTTGCAAATTCCTTTGACTGATGCTATTAAGTTGCCTCCTTATTCAAAGTATATGAAGGATATTGTCTCTAATAAAAGGAAGATTCCTAATGAGGAAATTTCTACTTTGCTTGCTAATTATTCCTTCAATGGTAAGTTTCCAAAGAAACTTGGTGATCCAGGATACCAACTATTCCTTGCTCTATTAAGAATAATTATGTTAGAACTGCTTTATGTGATTTGGGAGCTGGAGTTAGTGTTATGCCTTTTTCTCTCTACAAGATACTCCAGCTAGAAAAGTTGATACCAACTTATATATCTTTGCAAATGGCTGATAAGTCAACTACTATTCCTGTTGGTATATGTGAGGATGTTCCTGTACAAGTGGCTGATAATTTCTTGGTTCTGAATAATTTTGTTGTGCTTGAAATACCCACAACATCTACACTTGAGACTAGCATATTGAAACACTCAAAACCCTTTTTGGATTCCCTAGCAACATCATGGAATTCTTTTCATAAAGTTTCAAGGATGAATTCCCTCTTTTCAGCATTCTTCTCTTCTTTTAGTTTTAGGAACAAGAATTGCATGAAGGGGTTAAGACTAAAAAACCTAGCCTCCAACATATGAACTAAAGAAGCTACAACAATCTCATAATTAGGAGCAAGTTCAGCCATAGATTTTTCCTCAATATCCTTATGCTTGCTAACATGATTAAAGAATTATTCAATATTATATTTCCCAATTATGGACCCACTACCTATTGTAAGATCTTTCAGGGCGAACTTGGGGAACAACATGGTGAGCTAGAGCAAGGTGACAACTAGAGTAGGAACTATTTTTTTGTGTTTTTGGATAAAGCAAGCAAACCAAACTAGACTATTTTTTTGGTTTTTTTTTGGAAAGAGGCAAAAAAACCATACAAAAGAAACAAAGCAAACTAAAAACAAAGTAAAGAGAAAGGAAGTGAAGGAATCCCCTTGTGAAGACGTCCTTAGCCTCCCCGGCAACGACGCTCGAAAAAGCTTGATGGCGCCCAACACTTGTCATGGGACGTTTCGTTGGAAACCCCAAGAGCAAAGTATGAAGCAGCACAGCGACAAGTTTCCCTCAGTAAGAAACCGAGGTTATCGAACCAGGAGGAGGAAGGAAACGTCACACAGGTGTTGCATGAACAACTAGAGGTGTTCTCCTTAAATAAACAACATGGCATGAAGGGTAAACAAATTACAGCGGGGCAATTGACAGGAACTGAGCAAGGCATAACAATGCAATTACTAGTCAGAAAGATCCTATGAGGTTGATTGGGCAATACAACGATATACATAGACCGCCATCCAACTCCATCTATGACTAGAAGTCCACCTTCAGGTTATCATCCGACCCCCCTCAGTATTAAGTTGCAAGCAACATACATCTGCTTTAAGCAAAGTGTGTAAGGTAAACAGTCCACATGTTCCATGAACAAGAGAGCGTTGTTTTATCCCTAGTAGCAACATCACATCTACAACCGAAGAGATTATTGTCACTTTCCTTGGAAACTAGAGGCATGAACCCACTATCGAGCATAAATACCCCCTCTTGGAGTCACTAGCAACTACTTGGCCAAGATAACCACTAGCAACGGAGAGCATGAAAGATCACAAACAACACATACATGATAGAATCATAAAGACAAAACCATTAATCAAACCAACATAATAATCTCAATATCCATCGAATCCCCGCAAACACAACATGCATGATTACAAATAAATTAGATCTTGATCATGAACGGAGCTCACAAGATCTATACATGAAAGCACAAAGGAGGAGATACAACCATCTAGCTACTACATGGATCCATAGTCCAAGGTGTAACTACTCACGCATCATACCGGAGAGAAGGCCTCCGGGTGATCTCCCCTCCGGCAGGGTGCCGGGAAGAACTTCAGATCCCCCCGATCTAGGGATGATGGTGTCGGTGGATACAGACAGTTTCATGGATTTATGATCGGATACTCAGGGTTTCAGTGTCGGAGGCTTCCTATAGGCAAAGGGGGAGACCGAGGCGGCCACCAGGGTGACCAAACCCTAGCCAGGCGCGGGGTGGGGCCCACCCGCGCCTGGGGTGGGTCTGGCCGCTCTGGCTGGCCCCTTGGGCTCTCCTCTGGACTTCTTGTTCCCCACGGAAAGTAACTGACTTTGTCGTTTGTCCCATCCAATTCTGAGAATATTTCTTTACTAACTTTTATGAAACCAAAAACAACAGAAAACAGGCATCTGGCACTGTTGCAACTTGTTAGTTGGTTAGTACCAGAAAACATGTAAAAAGCACCTCAAAGTGTGGACAAGTAAAGCAAAGTAGATACAAAACAAGCATTAAGCATCAAAAATTATAGATACGTTTCCAGCGTATCAACATCCCCAAGCTTAACTCCTGCTTGTCCTCGAATAGGTAAGTGATAAACATAATAATTTTTTAGGTGACATGCACCCTCACAATAAAGATCCAACCATTTGCAAGCATTGAAAGCTGGGATTAAAGAACTCTAAACATGTGCATGAAAGATGGAGTTCTAACAATAGGACATAGTAACTATGCATGCAACATGACAAGCTACAAACAAAGATCATGAATAACATGCATTGAAAAACGTTTGTTTGTTTCACATGCATAAAACATAGCATAGTGGCAATCAGCTTGTCCCTCAAAAGAGTAGCAAATAGATGCATAAGACACCTGCAAAGTTCACAAGGGTGACTAGAAACAAATAGCACAAGAACAAGTAATATCACAATATGCATCAATTAATAAGCTTTGGAACACTGCACACAGAATGACAACTATGCTCTCTTAATGGTGCCTAAAGGTAGAAGGTGGAGACTCAATAGTGGTGGAAGAAATGCCTTTTTGTAAAGGAAGCAGGGATTACAAGTTTAAAAAAGAGCTTCCAAAAATATGGTACTTGTTAGCTTTCAGCCCTCATTGCCCCTATCATAAGCATCTTGAAGTGGTTAAGGTTAAAGTGGCAAAGCTGGAGTATATGCTTGACGAAGTATAATGTCACATCCCGAAATGCGAAAAATAAACAAACAAAAAGAAATAAACGATAAAATTTAGGGGGAAAAGAAACTTTTTGTTTCTAAATGGAAACATCAAAACCTTATTTTTTTTTAAAAGTGAATAAGAAAGTAACAGACAAATTTTCAAAAGATCAAATGAATTCATGCATGGAATGTATCTTGATATTGAGCACTTGCATTTTAAATGTATAGGAAAAGATAAACCTAAAACCTAAACACTAATAAAAGAAATCACCATCAAGTTCAATACAGGACTATGTCTATGTCCCATATAAAACAATTTAGAAAAATCATTTCTATATAATCTATAGTGGTAAACAACAATATAAAAAAAACCATGGGAATTGTTTTCACTCTATTTGGAGCCATGGATAAAAACTTATGATTTATATAAGATAAAAGAAGGTATTCCAAGGCTAATAAAGCTCTTAGCTAAAATCGATACTTAATTGTGAACAAATTAATTCTAAAGGATATATAAAGATAGATAATTATTAAATAAAACTATACAAATTGGAATCGCCCTTTTTGGAACTATAAATCAAAATATATGATTACCTAAGATAGATAAAGAAATAAGAAATACTGCAAAGTCAATTTAAGCCCATTGATAAAATCCATATTTACATGGAACAAAATTACACTTAAATAATATATAATGATACGTTATTATTAAGTAAAATTGTAAGCCAGTAGGGGTGGGAATAAAATCTGAAAACCGATTTACCAAACCGATTAGACCTGCACCGAAGCCGAAATGGCTAAAACCAAAAATTTTGTACTAAAATCGGTCAGCAGATCAGTAGAACCGAATTAAATTCGGTAATTTCGGTACTAACACCCGGTCAACCGAATTGACCGAAGCCCCGATGTACTCCTTGTATGTCTTTCTCTGGTCTCCAACCGTGTACAATTCCCTCACAAATTTCCTCCCCAGAAATCACGGCGTTGAGCGATCTTTCTCCTGCCATTTTGCACAGAGGGAAAACCTTGCGTGAATCGTGGAATCTTGATCTTCTACCTTCCCAAATCGATTGGTATTTCCTAGTTCGTCTCGCTTCAATCCGTAGCCACGGCTCACCGGCGACGACACCGTCCGGCCAAATCACAGCAAGCCACGTCAACTCGGCACTAGAATTAGATGAATTCTTCGCGGACCAAACCGAACGCTGCTGCTATTGATGGCCTCCTAGCTAAAACGTAATTGATCTGTATCTAGTTTAAATGTGCACTGTTCAACTTGTATTTCCATGTTCTTCGATCTGTCTAGCTGAACGAAATCCTTGTTCATTGCCAAGCCATTTTTAATTTACATGTAATCCAAGAAAGAGGAAACATGGGGCAAACCGCTACTGGAGAAGGCCATTGGTGGCGCAGGCAAGGTGTCGAGGTGCAAGCGGCGAAGACAGGAAGGCCAAATTTTCTGGAGAAAAATTAGCTGATGTTTGCCTGTCTTGCACTCTTTGCTAACATCGCTATCAGCCTGACGTGCTGTTTATTTTTTTTATGCATAAGATAAAGAGCAGTTTCCACTTTCCAGCCAGCTAGCCCAGCCTAGACAAAACGATATGTGTTATCCCATGAAGCCAGTCAGCACATCAATTTTCGGTATGTTCGGTCCAAAATCGAAGACCGTACCAAGCACACAGTGCACGGAAGCCTCGGTTACATGAATTACCAAACACCGATCGGTGCTTGATTTTTTAGCCAAACATCCAGCCCTACCAGCCAGCCCGCCATCTCAATCTAATCCCTTTATATTTTTTTTTCTTTCTTCTATTTTTCTTGGGCTGAAACTTTTGGCCCATCTTAGCCGAACTAGTCGCTCGTCTTCCTCATCGATCAGTAGGTACAGAACCTTGACGTTACTTTCATGGCTAGTATGACTTTTTCCTCTTTCTTTCTCTATCAATTCTAGCAACCGTTTCTTCTGGACATTAACACGAAATGTGCTCTAAATTAGTTAGACGTTTCATTCAAGGTATTATTTCTCGACTTTATGGTGTTAATTGGCCAAATCAAACCGGTGCTCCGGATGCCATCCATCGGCATGCCATCCCGATCTCCCTCCTCAGTACATACCAACAAAAACCAAGGATATCCCCGTGTGTCTCCTTTCCTCCTCCTCCGTTGTTATTCACAAAGTTTTTTCAGAGGAGCTCTCTACTGCCCGCAGTATCAACGTCTTGCGTGAGTTTTTGGTGAGTTCATCGGACGATTACGTCGCATACGGTGTTTAGTTTCTCGATTCCTTTTACCAGTAGTCTATTCTTATCATAGCCTACCTCCAGGACATGGTGGTTCACCGTATCGTCGCTGTTGGACACACCACCAGACGCTCGTCGATGCTCCAGCCGCGAATAACTGCTGATGTAGGATACAAACCAACACCCAATCATGTCTAGGAGTACCGCCTCGACATCTTCTACACCGTACAAGTATCCCTCAACTCCGGTGACTTTTCTAGCAACGGAAACGTCTATGCCGAACCCGCGCCCGCTATTCCGGCGACCTCTCCGGCGAGCTATTCCGGTGAGCTTACCGTATCCGTTTGATCTTTATCTAAAGGTTCAGAATAAGTCACTTAAACGAAAGGGTATCGGCTTATCAGATTCTGCCAAGTGTCAAGTTTGTTTCAATTTTTAGATTTTTAGACATGAAATGCTTCAATCTTCTAAAATTCATATCTTTTGTTCTGTAGACCCAAAATTAACAAATAATATATCCACAGATTCATAAAAATGCGTAGAACACCATTAAGCCATAATTTCATATTTTTAAGTCGGTTAAAATCACGTTTTATACAGAATCATTTGTGGAGTATTTTGAGTATAAAAATTATTGTGTAAATTACTTTTTAGTGAATCCTTTTGCAAAAATTTGTATATTGAAACCTCTGACCAGAAACATCAACACCAAAATTAAATTTATATTTTTATGGCAGTAGAAAATGTCCTATTGAATAAGGCTTTTCTAATAAAAGAAAATGCTTTTAAATCTATTTGCGCTAAAAATAATTACAATTGGAATTCAACTTGTATAGAAAGACCAGTAGGCATTTTTAGTGTTCAAAACCTTGCTATAAAAAATTTTCAAATAAAATCATCTTGATGCATGCTTGCATGCATTTCATTGTATTCTTGTGATTGTTTTGGGTTGTAGTTTTGAGTGTGTGATTTTTGCTTGATTGTATTGTTGTAGACTTTGAGAAGTGTGATATTGCAAGATCAAGGAGAGTACCCAGATTTTCTACTAAAAAGGCAAGTGATGCTTCATACTTTTGTCCCATTATTTTCACTATGCATTAGTGATATTTATAAGTAGGACTTGCATGGAATTTTGCTAAGTGTAAACTATGTCATGGTAAATCCTAGTAGATGAAACCTTAGTAGAAATTTCCTAAGATAAGATTCCTACTACTATCATGCTTAGCTTAGCTATTAGAAAACAATGGTGGAATATATATTCATGCTATGGAAAATTTCTAAGTCTGAGGACTTGTGTTTTGTTTAATAAAACAACTAAGTGAATGAATCACCTGGGTGGAATGGAAGGAATGGTTTGTGTTGAGTGGTCATGCAAGTCCAGTATGCTGGGGAAAACTTGGGCATCACCAAGTCCAGCATGCTGGGGAAAACTTGGTGTCTCACTTGTGGATGGCCACCCAGGAACAAAGAGATTTGAGGCGTCAAATGTTGAGAAGCTTCAAGTGCAGCCACTTGGCATTATGGGCTCTGCCTGGATCATATAGGTTGCAATAACTTAGCCAAATGGACAGTTGGTGGTAGGGGATGATAGGTTGGAACGCGTCCATTCTGGTCTAAGGGAAGGCTTCTGAAAGATCTTGTCTTGGTGAAACCAAGTCTTGTGGGGAAAGTGCACCACCTCTGCGGAGTGTAAAATCTAAGTACTTAGCCATGTCCCTGGAAAAGGACAATTTGAGCATCGAGACATGGAAGCTATCAAGAATCTCCTCATCCAAATTTCTAAGTTAAAAACTTGTGGTTGAACAAGGGTTGAAGGATCACTAATTTCTATTGGGAGATGCCTTGGGAAAGATTTTGTCAAAGCAAAAACTTAGTGTTTTCAATGATAAGGAAAATCTATTTTGAGCAATGCAAGCCTAAGCTCCACTTAGCCAAATGCATATAGATGATAGACTCCACTATACTACCATAGTATCACTTGCCAATACAATTCAAATGTATTGACCCTTGTGGATGTAACTTGTTATGTTGCAGGTTTGTTTGATATTAGTGAAGTTTAATGATTAGGATTACAAGTCTACAACCAACATGTCTGCCTGTGGCACTTTGAAGATGAAGGACCCCATGCTATTGTTATATTCTGCTGCATTGTAATGAGATAGCCAAATGAGCTATGTAAGATGTAATAAATTATTTTATTCCTGGTTATAAAGTTGTATTATGACCTTTGTTTCTTGTTATTACATCTTAACTGTGGATGCTAGCTGTGGCATCCCGCAAAACCACTACTAGAAAATCGCGTTGTTTTTGTGCATTGCATCGTCATCATCATGCATTGTTTGCCTAAAACTATTTTTCGCAAAGCCTGTTTTGTTTTCTAAACCGCCCCGTCTTGTTTTCAAATTCAAACCCGGGTCGCCGAAATATTTTGTTGTCTACTATTGGTGTGCAAACGGTGCATTTAGCATTAAATAAAATTATTATATTATTTTAGCGGGGGCAGTCGAACGGGCCGTTTCGACCCGAACGACCACCCCCAGAAAATACAAACGGTCCACCCTTTAATCCCTAGTCTACCCTGTCCTAATCTACCCACCCTCTGGCCACCTCACCCCGGCCAATCCGCACTCGACACGTCACCTGGCCCAATCCCCCACCCAACCAACTTCGGCCACGTCACCACTGCCTCACCACCTGTCCCACTCCCTTCCACTTGCACCAACCCACCCTGAACACACGCCACCCCAAACGCCACGCACGCACGCAGCCCCGCACCCCGCGTGACCCCCTGGCCCACCGCTCTTCTTCCCTCCCACACGCGAGCGAGCCCCTCCCCTGTTCTTCTTCCCACCGTGTCCCCGCGCCCTCCCCAACCTCTCTCCGCCTCCCATGGCCGCGGCCGAGCCCGCCTCTGCCTCCATCTCCTCCCGCCACTCGCCGCTCCGCCCAGGCCGAGCTCGCCCGAGCCCCGCGCCCCCCCGCCGGCATCCCCCCCGTTCGCCCTCGCTCGCGTCAGGCCGCCGCGTCGCCCTCCTCTGGAAGCCGCCCCCGTCCGCCAGAGGCTCGACCGGACCTCCCCTCTGCGCCTCCGGCCGAGTCACCCGCTGTCGTCCCCGACCCGAGCCCCAGGCCCCTTCGCCCACCGCCGTCTCCGGCGACCGCGCGGTCCTCCCCCGAGCCCGAGCCGCGCCGTGGTTCTCCGCGACCGCCGGCGCCGTCGCCTTCCCCCAGCCCCGATCCTCCTCTGGCCCGGGCCGCCCCTGCCTCGCCGGAGCCGCCTTCGCCGGCGCGTCCTCGCCGACCCCGAGCCGCGTGCCGCCTGCAAGCTCGCCGGCCGCCTCCCTGACCCCCCTCCCCGCGGCTCTGCGTCGCCTCTACCACGGACCCCGTCTACGGTTCTTCCCGATGGCGTCCTCACGTCCTATTCCGCTGATCCTTTTTTTTCTATGTGTGCTCGTGTTTGTAATGTTGTACGTGTCCCTGCTTGTACCAGCTTTTCTACTGGTTGTGTTTGAGCTGACAGGAAGTCCATCCATGAAGGCCATCGACATGGAAACTCAAGACCTTCGCTTTGGTGTTGTAATCCTGCGGCCACCAAGTTTTGCCACGCATGCCAAGACCGACGCGTGAAGATGTATCGAAGGATTCCCACCGTCACGGATCCGAAGATCTGAACCCTGAACCCGGCTCCGTGCCAAGTACCCCTTCCGAACCCGGACCCTCGGAACCGCCAAGTTCGCCAAGGCCCGTTCCCGGAGGCGAAGTCCGAACGTGAAGACCACCAAGCTCTCCTTCCCGGATTCGACGCCCCGAGACCATCACGAGGAGGCGAAACGCCAAGGCCTTCGACACGGAACCCTGAACCCGGCCGAACCCCCGGACGCCAAGATCGACTCGATGGCGCGGACCCGACGAGATCCTCGCGACGATAAGGACGGCACCGACCCGGAAGAATCCGATGCGCCCCGACACCGAACCAAGTCCTTCCCGGAATCCGAGAACGCTTCCGTCAAGACCGAATCCGTCGAACCCTGGACCCTGAGACTGACCCCGAACCCCGGAAACCCAAGTCCGTCGAGACCCCTCAATGTGTGACCCTTTTTCCTCGATACCCTATTTTTATAAATGATATCAACTTTTTGCACATTAATTGCCATACTTGCATGCATATTTGTGTGGTTTGGGGGCCTTATGCCGATTCACCTAATAATTAAATATGGGGCCCATATGCGGGCAAATCTAGTCTTATATCGGCCTCATTTAAACTTGTGTAGCTAACCGGTGATATATTCTGCCTTGTTAAACAACATTTAAATTGCGGGGGTTTCTAAATAACTTGAACCATTTAATTAATTGTCGGGACCTCGGTTCCACTTAATATGACCTAATCGCATCGCATTTTTGCCATGCCATACATCATACATGCATCATGCCGATCTTCTGCCGTTGTATTAAATACTACATCCGGTGTTTCTTCTAGTGTTTTGGTTCTTCGCGGATAAGGCCGTTGAGTTGATGTGAGCTTCGCCCCGATCTCCGGTTGAACCCTTCGACATGTTTTCAGGCGAGCATCTCCCCCTTTCTACCTATATTACTTTTATAGTATTTATTCCCTCATGTTGATCTATTGCTATCTGTGTTGCGATGCTCTAGTTTCGTTCCCTGGATATTCCCTGCAGCCTCATATTGCCTTGGACACATCCTATTACCGGTTGATTGGTAGATAGTTGGACTTGCGCGTCGTAGTCGCTTGCTCAAGTGTTGTTCAGTGCCACAGTTGTTGATGTATTGCCGCATGTTGATGTTGGAGATGATCATAGTTTTACTTATCGTTCACTTTAATTCCTGTTTAACAACTAAAATTGAAGTAAGCAGAGGCATCGGTGGGTGATAGATAATATTTGGTTTCCGAACGCCCACTTGTGTCCCGTAGGACCCCGAGTACTTGATACATGTTCCTTGATTTATCGCGCTATCCACATCCGGGAGGTATATGGGACCCCCCTGAGCCAGAGCTTGATTCAGTCTTATTTCTTGGGGCCACAAACTAGTTTGAGGTTTATTTACTATCCTGTACTTATGCCATGCTACTTATGTATTTAAATTGTGCGACAGATAGCACACTGTACTGTTTAGGTAAGCGGAGTGATTACGCGGTATCGACACCCCGAGTTTTCGGGTTCCCAGTCGCTTACAGCCATTGGCGCAAACCTTGAGTCCGTCTCGGAGCTTGCTTACTCCGTTGCGGGATCTACTCAATGGGGTGGCCCCCTGAAATATTTCTGAATCCTGTGATTGTTCAGTCGTGAAAGCCTCGTTGGGTTTTGATTTGGTTTTTCCGAGGTTGATCGAGCGTGTGTTGCTATTGGTGCACCCCGGCCGGGTAAAACTTTCTGAAAGCCGTGTCCGCGGATATGGACGACTTGGAGCACAGTATCTCGACCATAGACAAGCATAACTAAAGTTTATTGCTATAAATTTGACTTTATAATGACTAGTAAGCAGCTCCACTATAATGGAATGGCTAATAATACTGCCCACAATTGCTTGTTTGAATTGTCGCTTGCGACCATTGTACCTGACTAGTAAATCTTGCAACTACAACGGAATGGCTAAATAAAAGTACCAACGACTGCTGGGTTTTTGGGTTATCTCAAGCTAAATGGATATGACTAGTAAGTGTTGCCACTATAACGGAATGGTTAACTAAAAGTGCCCACTGCTTACTTTATCAGAATGATTATCTAAACCTGACTAGTAATTGCTGCAACGATAACTGAATAAGTAAAACTGCCAACTGTGTGAGTTCCTCGGTTGACTTCCTCGTTTGGTCTCGAGGGGGAAACGCCAGGATGGGTTTGTTTGATGATAGTATCAGGTTGGATCCGAATAGGTCTTTCTTACCCCTCTCTGATTGACGCCAGTGTATCGAGTCTCTATAGGTTGTTTAGTGCATGCTGCCGCTGCCGCTCAGTCCACCATACCTATGTAGGCGAGGACCGCCGAATTCTAGACTCGCCGTGTACTGGCCTCAGTACTGACGCTCCTCTTTTTCCCTTTGCCCTTTGCCGGCACCCCTTTTGTTTAAGCAGGTTTTGAGATCGACGTCGTTAGCAGGGTTACCCTTCCGGCTTGGCCTGGGCAGGGTTATGGACGCCATTGGTTATTCTTCAGGGCTCTTAGCCCCATTTGCATCTTGACCGTAGCTGGACGCTCTATCGTTTTCAAGGTGATTTGAATCTTTGTATATTATATCTGTATTCTTGACTCCTTGAGTCGCTGTTATATATATCTGTTCTGTGGGTCCCATCGAGGACTGTTGTGTAATGTTATTACTTCGTTTCCCACCCGCACGAAAGTGCCTGGTGGGCACCTTTGAATCGTTTCTATGCGGGTTTGGCGGGAATCGCTGAAACTTGCATAGGTCCGATTCTGAGGGTGCTACAGAGTGGTATCAGAGCTCAGCAGTTGCGATACCCCACAAGTCCAGCCTGTAGGATAACCTAGCTAACGGCCAAAGTAGAGTGTCAAAACTATTTTGCAAAATCGGTTGGATAGATCTGGTTAGGTCTGCTTTTACTCCTTACCCCTCTGCTATTCCCCTCTTATCTCGACGTGTTTTGAATTTGCTCTCTTATCTTTTCTTTGAGTCCAGGATTTCTCGTGGTTGGGATTCCGTCGTACCTTCAGGATTTCGCTTCCTCCTCTGATAACGGTGTTCTGCCATCCGGTGTTCCAGCTGCCTGATGAATCCGTCTACGGTGTTACCATTCTTCGTTCTTTGTTTGTGCCTTCCGGTGTTTTCCGACGCGACGAAGTCTTCTACATCAGATCTGATGAGAATGTCCATCCCTCCTTTGTTCCGACCCTCGTTTGTCGAGATCTTCAGTCTGATTCCGAGAATGGTTGCACTCTTTTCTACTGATGGTGCAGAGTAATAGTTTGGGTGCGTGATGGATTGGCCCCCATGCCGACTACCCTTTCTATTTGCTTTTGTACATTGAAGTGGATGAGAATGCATCGGTTCCCTCTTTCCATCGAAGCTAGAGGTGGCTTTATTTGTTGATACCTCTACCTTCGACCTTTTTGTTGCCGGAGTGTTCTCCCGACGATCACGGACAACGACCTCTTGTTAGTGGTGTCGCGAGGATCTACACGATGCGAGAAGACGCAGATCGCCGACCTTCTTTCCGGTACCATGAGGCGAATCTCGAGGGCGAGATCCATTGTTAGTGGTGTCGAATTGTGGCATCCCGCAAAACCACTACTAGAAAATCGCGTTGTTTTTGTGCATTGCATCGTCATCATCATGCATTGTTTGCCTAAAACTATTTTTCGCAAAGCCTGTTTTGTTTTCTAAACCGCCCCGTCTTGTTTTCAAATTCAAACCCGGGTCGCCGAAATATTTTGTTGTCTACTATTGGTGTGCAAACGGTGCATTTAGCATTAAATAAAATTATTATATTATTTTAGCGGGGGCAGTCGAACGGGCCGTTTCGACCCGAACGACCACCCCCAGAAAATACAAACGGTCCACCCTTTAATCCCTAGTCTACCCTGTCCTAATCTACCCACCCTCTGGCCACCTCACCCCGGCCAATCCGCACTCGACACGTCACCTGGCCCAATCCCCCACCCAACCAACTTCGGCCACGTCACCACTGCCTCACCACCTGTCCCACTCCCTTCCACTTGCACCAACCCACCCTGAACACACGCCACCCCAAACGCCACGCACGCACGCAGCCCCGCACCCCGCGTGACCCCCTGGCCCACCGCTCTTCTTCCCTCCCACACGCGAGCGAGCCCCTCCCCTGTTCTTCTTCCCACCGTGTCCCCGCGCCCTCCCCAACCTCTCTCCGCCTCCCATGGCCGCGGCCGAGCCCGCCTCTGCCTCCATCTCCTCCCGCCACTCGCCGCTCCGCCCAGACCGAGCTCGCCCGAGCCCCACGCCCCCCCGCCGGCATCCCCCCCCGTTCGCCCTCGCTCGCGTCAGGCCGCCACGTCGCCCTCCTCTGAAAGCCGCCCCCGTCTGCCAGAGGCTCGACCGGACCTCCCCTCTACGCCTCCGGCCGAGTCGCCCGTTGTCGTCCCCGACCCGAGCCCCAGGCCCCTTCGCCCACCGCCGTCTCCGGCGACCGCGCGGTCCTCCCCCGAGCCCGAGCCGCGCCGTGGTTCTCCGCGACCGCCGGCGCCGTCGCCTTCCCCCAGCCCTGATCCTCCTCTGGCCCGGGCCGCCCCTGCCTCGCCGGAGCCGCCTCCGCCGGCGCGTCCTCGCCGACCCCGAGCCGCGTGCCGCCTGCAAGATCGCCGGCCGCCTCCCTGACCCCCCTCCCCGCGGCTCTGCGTCGCCTCTACCACGGACCCCGTCTACGGTTCTTCCCGATGGAGTCCTCACGTCCTATTCCGCTAATCCTTTTTTTTTATGTGTGCTCGTGTTTGTAATGTTGTACGTGTCCCTGCTTGTACCAGCTTTTCTACTGGTTGTGTTTGAGCTGACAGGAAGTCCATCCATGAAGGCCATCGACATGGAAACTCAAGACCTTCGCTTTGGTGTTGTAATCCTGCGGCCACCAAGTTTTGCCACGCATGCCAAGACCGACGCGTGAAGATGTATCGAAGGATTCCCACCGTCACGGATCCGAAGATCTGAACCCTGAACCCGGCGCCATGCCAAGTACCCCTTCCGAACCCGGACCCTCGGAACCGCCAAGTTCGCCAAGGCCCGTTCCCGGAGGCGAAGTCCGAACGTGAAGACCACCAAGCTCTCCTTCCCGGATTCGACGCCCCGAGACCATCACGAGGAGGCGAAACGCCAAGGCCTTCGACACGGAACCCTGAACCCGGCCGAACCCCCGGACGCCAAGATCGACTCGATGGCGCGGACCCGACGAGATCCTCGCGACGATAAGGACGGCACCGACCCGGAAGAATCCGATGCGCCCCGACACCGAACCAAGTCCTTCCCGGAATCCGAGAACGCTTCCTGTTAAGACCGAATCCGTCGAACCCTGGACCCTGAGACCGACCCCGAACCCCGGAAACCCAAGTCCGTCGAGACCCCTCAATGTGTGACCCTTTTTCCTCGATACCCTATTTTTATAAATGATATCAACTTTTTGCACATTAATTGCCATACTTGCATGCATATTTGTGTGGTTTGGGGGCCTTATGCCGATTCACCTAATAATTAAATATGGGGCCCATATGCGGGCAAATCTAGTCTTATATCGGCCTCATTTAAACTTGTGTAGCTAACCGGTGATATATTCTGCCTTGTTAAACAACATTTAAATTGCGGGGGTTTCTAAATAACTTGAACCATTTAATTAATTGTCGGGACCTCGGTTCCACTTAATATGACCTAATCGCATCGCATCTTTGCCATGCCATACATCATACATGCATCATGCCGATCTTCTGCCGTTGTATTAAATACTACATCCGGTGTTTCTTCTAGTGTTTTGGTTCTTCGCGGATAAGGCCGTTGAGTTGATGTGAGCTTCGCCCCGATCTTCGGTTGAACCCTTCGACAATGTTTTCAGGCGAGCATCTCCCCCTTTCTACCTATCTTACTTTTATAGTATTTATTCCCTCCTGTTGATCTATTGCTATCTGTGTTGCGATGCTCTAGTTTCGTTCCCTGGATATTCCCTGCAGCCTCATATTGCCTTGGACACATCCTATTACCGGTTGATTGGTAGATAGTTGGACTTGCGCGTCGTAGTCGCTTGCTCAAGTGTTGTTCAGTGCCACAGTTGTTGATGTATTGCCGCATGTTGATGTTGGAGATGATCATAGTTTTACTTATCGTTCACTTTAATTCCTGTTTAACAACTAAAATTGAAGTAAGCAGAGGCATCGGTGGGTGATAGATAATATTTGGTTTCCGAACGCCCACTTGTGTCCCGTAGGACCCCGAGTACTTGATACATGTTCCTTGATTTATCGCGCTATCCACATCCGGGAGGTATATGGGACCCCCCTGAGCCAGAGCTTGATTCAGTCTTATTTCTTGGGGCCACAAACTAGTTTGAGGTTTTATTTACTATCCTGTACTTATGCCATGCTACTTATGTATTTAAATTGTGCGACAGATAGCACACTGTACTGTTTAGGTAAGCGGAGTGATTACGCGGTATCGACACCCCGAGTTTTCGGGTTCCCAGTCGCTTACAGCCATTGGCGCAAACCTTGAGTCCGTCTCGGAGCTTGCTTACTCCGTTGCGGGATCTACTCAATGGGGTGGCCCCCTGAAATATTTCTGAATCTTGTGATTGTTCAGTCGTGAAAGCCTCGTTGGGTTTTGATTTGGTTTTTCCGAGGTTGATCGAGCGTGTGTTGCTATTGGTGCACCCCGGCCGGGTAAAACTTTCTGAAAGCCGTGTCCGCGGATATGGACGACTTGGAGCACAGTATCTCGACCATAGACAAGCATAACTGTTCTGTGGGTCCCATCGAGGACTGTTGTGTAATGTTATTACTTCGTTTCCCACCCGCACGAAAGTGCCTGGTGGGCACCTTTGAATCGTTTCTATGCGGGTTTGGCGGGAATCGCTGAAACTTGCATAGGTCCGATTCTGAGGGTGCTACACTAGCTATTGATCCAGGGACTAGCATTGTAAATACAGGGATCTCTACCTTATTAAAGGTTGGGAACCTGTGGCATCCCGCTAAAACCACTACTAGAAAATCGCGTTGTTTTTGTGCATTGCATCATCATGACCGCATGCTCATGTCATCATGCCACATTGCATTTGAGCATCGTCCTCATCTTGCATTTGCTTGCATAAAACTATTTTCGGGAAAACCTAATTTGTTTTCTAAACGCCCCGTCTTTATTCAAACGCAAAACCGGGTCTCCGGAATATTTTGTTTTGACTAACCACGGTTTGCAAACGGTCCGTTTAAAACAAATAAAATATTTAATTATTTTAGGGGGGCAGTCGAACGGGCCGACTCGACCCAGTCGACCACCCCCAGTACAAAATCGGTCCACCAGAATCCCTAGTCTACCTAGTCCTAATCTACCCACCCCTCCAGCCACCTCACCCCAGCCACTCGCGGCTCGCCACGTCACCCTGCCCCAACCCCCAGCCAACCAAGCGTTGCCACCTCACCTCTCCTCTCTTCCTCTCATCTATCCACCAGCCCCACCCTCTCTCCTTCTCTCACCCTAGACCATCCTACCCACTCTCTCTCTTCCTCACTGCCAGCCCGACCCCACCCGCGCCTGGCCCACCCGCAGTCCTTCCTCTCTCTCCCTGGGTCCCACCCCCAGCACCCACCCAGCACTCACGCACGCACACCACACACCCGCGCCCGGCCCCACTCGCCCCCGGCCCCACCCATCTCTCCTCTCTCCACCCGCGCGCCCGACGCGTCTCTCTCGTCCTCCCCGCTCGCACCAACCTCCCCCACCGACGCCGCCCTGCCACCCTTCTCTTCCCCGGCGCCGGCCTCACCTCTCCCCTCCTCCTCTCTGCCCCGCCTCTCCTCCTCCCTCTCGGCGCCGTTCTCCGCCCCGCCGGCGCGGCCCCCTCTTTGCCCCTCTCTGGCCTCGGCCCCGGCCAGAGCGCCGCCACGCCCCTCTCCACCGGCCCGCGGCCGCGCCTCTCCTCCTCCCCGCCTCCCTCGCCGGAGCTCCTCCCCGCTCCACCGCCTGCGGCCGCGCCCTCGCCTTCCTCCCCGCGTGTCGCCCCGTCCCCTCCTCGGCTCGCTCCGGCCGCCCCACCTCCTTCCTCCCCGTTGCCGTCGACCTCCTCCCCGCCGCTCGCCAGCCCCGGCCCGACCCTGCCCGCCGCTGCCGCGTCCTCCGTCGCCGGCACGCTCCGGCCGCGACCGCGCCCCCTCGCCTGGCCGCCCCCGTCGCCCCGTCGGCCTCCTCCCGAGCCGCCGCCGGCCTCGGCGCTCGCCGCCCCGAGCTCCGGCCGAGCACCGCCTCCTCCACGCCCCTCCACCACGACGACGCCGACCCTCACCACCCGCCGCCTTGGCCGCTCCTCTCCGCGTCGCCGCGCCTCCCCGAGCGCAACCGCCCGTCCGGCCCCAAGCTCGCCGCCTGAGCCACCCCGTCACCGGCGCGCGGTACCTCGCCGTCCAGGAGCCCCACCTCGCCAGGCCGCCTCTCGCCTCCGACCCCGCGCCACCGATGCCCTGCAGCCCCTTCTCGCTGCGTGCAGCCCCATCTGCGACCCGAACCACTCGTGGAATCAAGCAGCTTCCGTGAGGGACCCCCTGTGGCGACGCCATCGAGTCCTGTCATGTGCAGCTGGAGACCAAGAACAAGGGGTATCGACAAGATCTCCATGTTAGCAAGGCCGGTTTGATGCCGATGGTCCTGAGGAACGCACATGGTGCCACTCAAGCCCTCCTTCATGGAGGCAGTGACAAGACTCGTTTCCCTCCAAACCCCAAGATCGTCAATCCGAGATGGGGGCCCGAAGATCAAGGCAAGACGACCGTCGGAACCGAACTCCGGGGACCCCGTCACGAAGCAACAAGTACTTCCGCTCGGACGCCCCACGGACTTGGAGAAACCCTCGGACGCCAAGACCGAACCCTGGAGTGTCAAGTTCTTCGACCCGACGGCCACCGATGCGACAAGTACTTCTTTCCGGACGCCAAGGTCGCCGATGCGATACGACAAGTACTTCATCCCGAACGCCATGACCGTCGACATGACCCGAAGACCACGGAAGCGACGAGACCCGCCTCCGTTATCCGAGACCGAACCCGTCGAACCCTGAACCCTGAGACCAACCCCGAACCCCGGAACCTCAAGTTCGTCGAGGCCCTCTAATGTGTGACCCCTTTTCTCGAGCCCTATTTTATAAATGTAATAACAACTTGTTGCATATTAATTGCCATACTCGCATGCATAATTGTGTGGTTTGGGGGCCTTATGCCGATTCACCATATAATTAAATATGGGGCCCATAAGCGGACAAAACTAGTCTCATATTGGCCTCATTTAAATGTGTGTAGCGAACCGATGCCATGTTTCGCCCTGTTAACCCAACATTTAAATTGCGGGGTAGTTAAATAACTTGAACCGTTTAATTAATTGTCGGGACCCCCGGTTCCGCTTAATATGGCCTAATTGCATCGCATCTTTGCCTTGTCATACATCATACATGCATCATGCTCGATCTTTTGTCGTAGTATTAAATATTGCATCCGGTGTTTATTCTAGTGTTTTGCTTCTTCGCGGATAAGGCCGTTGAGTTGATGTGAGCTTCGCCCCGATCTTCGGATGAACCTTCGGCAATGCTTTTCAGGCGAGCATCTCCCCCTTTCTACCTATCTTAATTTTATAGTATTTATTTCCCTCCTGTTGATCTATTGCTATCTGTGTTGCGATGCTCTAGTTTCCGTACCCGTGATATCCCTTGCAGCCTTATATTGCCTTGGACACATCCTATTACCTGTTGTTTGGTAGATAGCTGGACTTGCGCGTCGTAGTCGCTTGCTCAAGTGCTGTTGCGTGTCGTCAAGTGCCACAGTTGTTGGTGTATTGCCGTCTGTTTGGTGTTGGAGATGATCATGGCTTTACCTATCGTTCACTTTAATTCCTGTTTAACAACTAAAATTGAAGTAAGTAAGCAGAGGCATCGGTGGGTGATAGATAATATTTGGTTTCCGACCGCCCACTTGTGTCCCGTAGGACCCCGAGTACTTGATACATGTTCCTTGAATATTCGCGCTATCCACATACGGGGAATTATGGGACCCCCCTTAGCCAGAGCTTGATTCATTCTTATTTCTTGGGGCCACAAACTAGTTTGAGGTTTTATTTACTATCCTGTACTTATGCCATGCTACTGCTTTATTTACGATTGTGCGAGGAGCACACTGTACTGTTTAGGAATTGTGACCCGTTTACGCGGTATCGACAAGCCCAGTTTTGGGTTCCCAGTCGCTTACAGCCGGCCCCACAAAACTCGGGTCCGTCTCGGAGTCAGCTAACTTCGTTGCGGGTGTACTCCAAGGGGTGGCCCCCTGAAATATTTATGAATCCTGTGATTGCTTTGTCGTGAAAGCCTCGTTGGGTTTTGATTTGGTTTTTCCGAGGTCGATCGTGTGTGTGTTGCTATTTGTGCACCCCGGCCGGGTAAAACTTTCTTAAAGCCGTGTCCGCGGTTATGGACGACTTGGAGCACAGTATCTCGATCATAGACAACTATAACTAAAGTAGCGCTATAAATTTGACTTTATAATGACTAGTAATTAGCTTCAGTATAATGGAATGGCTAAATAAAATTGCCAACAATTGCTTGTTGGAGTGTCGCTTGCGACCATTGTATCTGACTAGTAAGTATTGCAACTATAACGGAATGGCTAAATAAAAGTACCAACAACTGCTGGGTTTTGGGTTATCTCATGTTAATTGTATTTGACTAGTAAGTGCCGCAACTACAACGGAATGGTTAACTAAAACGTCCCACTGCTTATTTTATCAGGATGATTATCTATACCTGACTAGTAATTGCTGCAACGATAACTGAATAAATAAAACTGCCAACGGTGTGAGTTTCTCGGTTGACTTCCTCGTTTGGTCTCGAGGGGGAAACACCAGGATGGGTTTGTTTGATGGTAGCATCAGGTTGGTTCCGGATAGGTCATTCTTGCCCCTCTCTGATAGCCGCCAGTTGTATCGAGTCTCTATAGGTTGATCAGTGCATGTTGCCGCTGCCGCTCGGTCCACCATACCTATGTAGGCGAGGACCGCCGAATTCTAGCCTCGCCGTGTACTGGCCTCAGTACTGACGCTCTTCTTTTTCCTTTGCCCTTTGTCGGCACCCCTTTTGTTTAAGCAGGTTTTGAGATCGACGTCGTTAGCAGGGTTACCCTTCCGGCTTGGCCTGGGCAGGGTTATGGACGCCATTGGTTATTCTTCAGGGCTCTTAGCCCCATTTGCATATTGTCCGTAGTCGGACGCTCTATCATTTTCAAGGTGATTTGGATCTTTGTATATGATATCTGTATTCTTGACTCTTTGAGTCGCTGTTGTATATATCTGTTCTGTGGGTCCCATCGAGGACTGTTGTGTAATGTTATTACTTCGTTTTCCACCCGCACGAAAGTGCATGGTGGGCACCTTTGAATCGTTTCTATGCGGGTTTGGCGGGAATCGCTGAAACTTGCATAGGGTCGATCCTGAGGGTATTACAGAACCTTACATATAAGTTGGAAATCTGAAGTCCCTTGAATACGAGGGCCACACCTCATGCATACTCAACTTTGGGACCAGGTAAGTTCTTGTCATTGTAAGGATTTGCATATCATTGAGAACCACCAATGGGTTACCCCTTGCACATGGTACAGGAGCTTTCCCATAACCAAAATGACAAGGCTAGCAAACAATGAGCATCTCAGCAATCTTTTTATTTACCATATGCATAGCTTTTTATTGAGGATGCTTCATAGATAGCTCATTATGGTGATGCTGCAAGTTTCCACAATGATTAGGCATGGCTTAGGCTAGCGGCCCAGGCGTTTCTCTAACACAGAATACAAACTCCATGGACTTACAAGTCCCCTCTTTATTTCACACCGGTGACATCCATAGACAAAAGAACATGATATCAACTGAGTACAACAAGGTACTAGTGCAATGTTGAAAACGTTCCCCGTGACAGCACGGTTCTGCTAATTACAACTTATAAGTGCAAGAATATACAACAAAGTTGTCACAATGGTTCAAGTTTATTAGGGGAAAAGAATAAAATGTGCCATCAAGTTCGTGAGGGATTTAATCACTAAGTTTTCACATAACAAAATAGTTTTTAATTGGAAGATAGTTGAAAACAAGAATATACTTGGAATGGTGTAACACACCATGCATAGGAGTTTATAGTGGACACTTTGGAATAACTTGGTTTCTTGGGAGTTGGAAGCATGAGTAGAACTTACTCATACAAGTGGAGGCTAGCAAAAGACTGGGAGCAACCAACTAAGAGAGCAATAATGGCCAAAATCATGCAGTGCAACAAAGCATACTAATCAAAGCAAAGAGTGGTACTACAAGTCAAGGACTAAATGATCATATAGGCTAATGGTGACTTTTCATAGTCATAACATGGTGTAAGCATGTGCCAAGTCAACCCAAGCAAAACATCAAAGGAGAATACCACAATACTATGCTTTTGCATGCTAAAATAACGCATAATTTCTTCAAGGGACACTAATAAATCCCAATTGTTTGGAACAAGACATGCTACAACAATAATTACTAAGCATAATGCAAAAACAACACCTAGCATTTCATGCTAAAGTCTAAGTCACAGTCAATGCAAGCTCCTCTTGCACTTCAAGCAAGAACTTACTACTCCTTTCCAAACACCAAGCAAACTTATTTGCAAAACAACACAACGAGAACGGGGGTCCAAACTACTAAAGCAAACTAAAAAAACTAAGCAAAGCAAAAGAAAACTAAGACGCTCCAAAAACAACACAACTGTGCATGAAACATTAAAAACGAAGTGTCTAGACAGACCTGAGCTTTTTATTGATGAAGAAGGGGATGCCTTGGGAATCCCCAAGCTTTGACGCTTGTACCTCTTGGATATTTCTTGGGGTGACACCATGGTGGCATCCCCAAGCGTGAGATTTTGTCCATTATTCATCTCATTGCATCATTCTCTTTCTACACCTGAAATTTTTCCTTCATACAAAACTTCACACAATCTTCATAAGCAACATTAGTTTATTCAAAATATATTAGACTACTGGCAAAGCTTTGGAACAGCAAGGCTTTTCACTAAAAACACAAGCTACTGTAGTAACTCCTTAAAAAAACTCAATTTACCTGAAGAGAACTAAAAAAGGAATCAATAAGAAGCAAATGCAAATAATGGCAGAAATCTGTCAAAATAGACCAACAGGTAGAAACCGATTTTTTCGAACATCTTCTGTTGCTCAAATAAAAAAGTGTTGAACTAACTAAAGTTATATAACATACTGGGTGATTTATTCGTAAATTTTGAGCTCAATCCGTGTTACAGAGACTCCTCATGATTTTTTTGGTGGAGGATAGAAATCTGTTTTGGAACAGCAACTCCCCAAATCTTACTTCGCTCTCATTAGAGGTCATTCTTAGCACAAAAAACAAACAAAAAGGATAAGGGGAGGTCATTACAGTAGTAATAACTTCCAAGACTCAAGAAAACTCTTGGGTTATCTCCCAACAAGTACTTTTCTTTAACGCCTTTAAGTTAGGCACAAGAAGCAAGAAGAATCAAGTATTTTCAAATGAAGAAGCATTAACATCCATACTTGCAAATTCTTCAACTATGAAAGGTATCTCATCCAAATGGGTCTTAGAGGATCCCTTCTCATCTCTCTTTGGTCTACTACTTTCATCAAAAAGATTTTCACGAGCAATCCAATCAAAGTTTTTTTCAAAGGCGTCATGCATTCCAACAAGCTTAAAGGGGATGGGTATATTGAATTCTTCTCTAGGCTTAGTTTTATCAGAAATACCCACAACATCTACACTTGAGCCTAGCACATTGAAACACTGAAACACCTTTTTGGCTTCCCTAGCAACATCATGGAATTCTTTTGATAAAGTTTCAAGGATGAATTCCCTCTTTTAAGCATTCTTCTCTTCTTTTAGTTTTAGGAACACGAATTGCATTAAGGGGTTAAGGCTAACAAACCTAGCCTACAGTATATGAACTAAATAAGCTGCAACAATCTCATAATTAGGAGCAAGTTCAACTATAGATTTTTCCTCAATATCCTCATGCTTGCTAACATGATTAAAGAATTCTTCAGTATTATCTTTCCCAATTATGGAGCCATTACCTATTGTAAGATCTTTCAGGGCGAACTTGGGGAACAACATGGTGAGCTAGAGCAAGGTGGCAACTAGAGTAGGAACTAATTTTTTTGTATTTTTGGATAAAGCAAGAAAACCAAACTAGACTTTTTTGGAAAGAGGTAAACAAAACCAAACAAAAGAAACAAAGCAAACTAAAAACAAAGTAAATAGAAAGGAAGTGAAGGACTCTCCTTGTGAAGACGTCCTTAGCCTCCCCGGCAACGGCGCCAGAAAAAGCTTCATGACGCCCAACACTTGTCATGGGACGCTTCGTTGGAAACCCCAAGAGCAAGCTATGAAGCAGCATAGCGGCAAGTTTCCCTCAGTAAGAAACCGAGGTTCTCGAACCAGGAGGAGGAAGGAAACGTCACACAAGTGTTGTAAGCAACACGGAGACCTGCACAACACAAACTCAAGACTTTGCCCCAACGAATCAGTGAGGTTGTCAAGCGCACCAGTTTGCTATAACAAAGTATTAAACGTATGATGTGGATGGTGGTTTGCAGCAAATAAACAGTAACAGTGGAAGATGTATCAATGGTAAAGATTGGACCGGGGTCCATAGTTCACTAGAGGTGCTCTCCTTAAATAAACAACATGGCATGAAGGGTAAACAAATTACAGCGGGGCAATTGACAGGAACTGAGCAAGGCATAACAATGCAATTACTAGTCAAAAAGATCCTATGAGGTTGATTGGGCAATACAACAATATACATAGACCGCCATCCAACTGCATCTATGACTAGAAGTCCACCTTCAGGTTATCATCCGAACCCCCTCAGTATTAAGTTGCAAGCAACTGACATCTGCTTTAAGCAAAGTGTGTAAGGTAAACAGTCCACATGTTCCATGAACAAGAGACCATTGTTTTCTCCCTAGTAGCAACAACACATCTACAACCGAAGAGATTATTGTCACTTCCCTTGGAAACTAGAGGCATGAACCCACTATCGAGCATAAATACCCCCTCTTGGAGTCACTGGCAACTACTTGGCCAAGATAACCAATATCAACGGAGAGCATGGAAGATCACAAACAACACAGACATGATAGAATCATAAAGACAAAACCATTAATCAAACCAACATAATAATCTCAATATCCATCGGATCCCCGCAAACACAACATGCATGATTACAAATAGATTAGATCTTGATCATGAACGGAGCTTGCAAGATCTATACATGAAAGCACAAAGGAGGATATACAACCATCTAGCTACTACATGGACCCATAGTCCAAGGTGGAACTACTCACGCATCATACCGGAGAGAAGGCCTCCGGGATGATCTCCCCTCTGGCAGGGTGCCGGGAAGAACTTATGATCCCCCCGATCTAGGGACGATGGTGGCAGCGGCTACAGACGGTTTCGTGGATTTCTGATCGGGTACTCATGGTTTCTGCATCGGGGTGGGTCTGGCCCCTCGGGCTCTCCTCTGGACTTCTTGTTCCCCACAGAAAGTAATTGACTTTGTCGTTTGTCCTGTCCAATTCCGAGAATATTTCTTTACTAACTTTTCTAAAACCAAAAACATCAGAAAACAGGCATCTGACACTGTTGCAACTTGTTAGTATGTTAGTACCAGAAAACATGTAAAAAGCACCTTAAAATGTGGACAAGTAAAGCAAAGTACATACAAAACAAGCATGGAACATCAAAAATACGTTTCCAACGTATCAGGGCGTGTGCGATGAGTGGGGCCAGGGGGCGAGTGGCAGCGAGGCGAGCAGCACGAGAGGGGCTGCGGGCCCAGCGAGGCGAGAATCGCGAGCGGGGTCTAGGGGAGGCTGCGCGCGACGCGGGGCCCAGCTGGCACGGAGACGGGCGCGCGAGCGGGAGTCAACATGGGCGGCAACGAGTGCGTGGGGCCAGCTGCAGCTGTGCGGGATCGAGGCCGCGAGCGGGGCTGCGTGCGTGTTGGCAGGATGGAGCGAACTGGGCGAGATGCACCTAGGAAAATTATCTGGGCCGGCCGGTAGTATCGGCCCACCCGGGCGGTACTACCGGGCCGGCCGGTACAACCGGAAAAAGATACTGGGCGAGACATAAAGAATTGGGAAGCGCTCAGGGGCGGGCGGTACTACCGCTCGGCCCAGAATCCTGATTTTTTTCCTTTTCCTTTTAAAACGGCAGATATTCAAACGACTATAACTTTTGATTGGTAACTCCGATCGACCCGATTCCAATTGAGTTGAAAATATTGGTTATCACCAAGTGAGAATGTATCAAGTATAATAATGTGAGATACATCACTTGGTGAGAAACCGAAAAACCGCATAAATCAAAATCGCAACAAGATACAAACGGAAGATCCAATTTTGATGAACAAGAGCTTGTTATGGAGAATACCACAAGCACTATATCCTCACATGAATAAGACCAAATAACAACCAAATATGATGATGCAAGTATGAAAGGTTTGAGCTCTCTTCGAACGATGTGACTGAATTACTCATTCAAGAGCCCCTCTTGATAGTACGGTTATCTATCCTAAACCCGATCTCCCACACACAACATGAGACCGGCAAAAGGTAAAACCTATCAAGATTATACCTTTGCCTTGAGCATTCCACTCGAGCTCGATGTAGACGATCTTGCCCTTCTCAAGATGGAACGCCTTTCTTAATTCCTCATCATCGATCCATAATCACCGAGGATGGCAAGCATCAAACATGAGATCTTCTATAGATGGTGCATTGAGCTTGCGCAACACATCTTCTTCTCATTTCATCTATCTTGAAGCCAACACATGCTCCAAGAAATGCCAATGGACAGTTCCTACAAGTACAACTTAATACACACATTAGTCCATAAAGATTGTTATTAATTACCAAAACCACACATGGGGGCCCACATGTTCTTTCAAGGCTGCTAAGAGATATTGCCTGAATTCCATTGAAAATATTGAGAGCATCAAGGTTGGAGAAATATATTGTCCCATTCCACAAGAAATTTTTGAAACTATTATGATTGGGACTATAGTTATCAAGTTTGATGTAACATAATCACCTTGTGGAATGCAAAGTTTTGTTTCATATAAGATTGTTTTGGTAACAATACTTGATCAACCTTGTTAACAAAAGGATTATAATGAACAAAATAATGCTTTTGTTGTGGTTTTTCTTGCTTTCTTTTACTTTTCTCCTTCCTAGTTTTTGCCTTTTCTCTTGTTAGCATTGGTTTTGCTAGTTGTTTGCTTGTTAGAGTGTCTTAGAACTTCTGTAGTTTGTTTTTGGTTTGCTTTTGCTTCTTCTAAAAAAAAACTTTTCTGCGAAAAAATCAATTTTCATACCCTGAAAATTGGCCAAAAAAAGTTTTCCAAAAAATCCCAGAAAATTCAAAATAAATTTTTCCTCGAAAAAAGGGGCAGAGGGACACCTGGAGTGACCCAGGGGGCCACCCCAAGCCATCACACCTCTGGGCGGCGCGGCCAGCTCCCAGGTGGCGCCTGGCATGGGTGTGACCCATTTGTGGCCCTCCAAGATGCCTCCTCCCAGCCATCTTCTTTTTCTCTCCCGAAAAACACCGGAAAACTTTCTCAAGCTTGAGTTCCTGCTGTTCTTGCTCCCAATTTTCGATCTCCTTACTTAGCTCATCTTTGAAGTTGATTTTTGCAGGGATTGCTCCTTGGTATGTGCCTTCTCCGCTTGTCCAATTAGATTTGTGATTAGTATATTGTATCTTGAGTATTTTGTTGCTATAGGTGACAGATTGTGTGAGCTTGCATGCTTATTATATGCTTAGAGATTTCATTTTTATGCATGTGTAGCCCTGTAGCAAGTTCCTTTAGTAGTTTATCATCATTTATCAACTTGGAAATCACTTGGTTTGATGTTTGTCTAAAAATTTCAGAAGTAAGATGAGTACATACCCACTGAATCAATATGATTTGATGGTACCTGAGCCAATGAAAGTTCATCGTGAGGAAGGAGTCTTCCCTTCCATATATCCATGCCATGAATTTATGAGAGCCGCAGGAATCCTCCAAGATTTCCAAACCATGATTACCAATGCAGGGTTGGAACACTTTGTTGAAGGGGGACCTTTTCAATATGTTAAGCTAACCATGGATGTGGTGCAGGACTTCCGGTTTACTTGGTCCATCATAAAATATATAATATAGCTGTCAACCTGCCTTTTGCTGATTTCTGTGCAGCAATTAGAGTACCTCATTGGGAATCTTGTGAGAAGATCAAGGAGAGGCCCAAGTCATTTATGGATTTATATGCTGAAATTTGCCAAGGTTTCGACTTCTCAAAGGAAAGTGGTAAATTCAGAATATTCAGTTCCCATCCATTAGATATTTTGCCTATTTCATTACCAAGTGTGTTCTTGCTAGAAAGATTGCTAGAAAGTTATCTTCTTTTGATCTAGCTTTTATCTCAGCGGCTTTGAATAGGGATAGAACTTATAACCTGGGTGCTTTGATAGCTTACCGTCTTACCACTAACCGCGAGAATGGTGGAATTTGTGGAGGTCTCATCGTTGCTAGGTTGCTGGCTTTCCATGGTTTAGAGCCTCACCATTCACATTATCGGTTCCCCATAGAGAGGCTTGATCTTGATTCCATGGTTCAGCATAATTTTGTTTCCTTAGAGGCTACCATGAGAAGTTTACCGTATGAATTATCTTTTGTGAAGCGTGGTTGGAGAGGGGGTAGGACCGAGAAAGTAGTTTATTTGCCTGCACCTGCTTTGTTTAGTTTTGATAACATGCAAGGATGGTTGCTCACGGAGGAGGAGTTTGACACATACATGGCGGAGCTCTCCCAGGAAGAAGAGAATGTTGGAGAGGATGCCGAATATGATTCGGTTCAACCCTCGAACTTGGGAGAGTCTTCATACCAGCAACGCTCTTATGATTGGGGCGCGTCTTCTTATTCATTGCAAGCGCCTGACTATGATCATTCCTATGATGACCCACCAGCTTGGGGTTACTACCCGCGCTATTGAGCCCCACTTAGGCCAAAAGCCTAAGCTTGGGGGGAGGTATACCGACATCACACTCATCTATATTTCATGTTTTGTCGGTTCTTTGTATATCCATTGTTTTGCTTTATTTTTGGTTTTTGTTCGTGCTTTCCCAAAACACAAAAATACCAAAAATATTTTTGTTGTTTCTCTTGGTTTGTTTCTTTGCTTTTTAGTTTTGGTTTGCCTTAAAGAAAAATCCAAAAATATTTTGCTTTGTTTGTTTTTGCTTTGTTTGCTTGTTTGAAAAATCGAAAACACCGAAAATATTTGTTGTTCTTCTTTGATTTTGTGAGTTCTTTGCAGGGTTCAGCCGTCCTCAGTGGAGTTTGATTTCATGTTATTATTCAAGTCACACAAGTGAAGGGCAATAATGAAGATTAAGACAACCTGAGGTGTGGTAAGAGGTTGCTAACGAACTCTATTTGTTTTCATTTTTGTACATATACTCATCATTGTGAGCATGCTTAGTCTGTTCATGTAAGGTGTATGTTATTGATGGACGCTTAGTAGTTCTTGCTTTCTTGTGATTAGCTCCAGCTTGCTAATAGTTTGTAGCATGTTATATGAATGTTTGATTGCATTGTTCTATTCATATTTTGGTACGATATTGTGGTACCCTCTTCTGAAAGTTTCATGTGAATCGACTTGGCAGATGCTCACGCATGCATATGACTAAACAATAGTCAGTAAGCCTCGATGATTTATTTCACCTCAGAGTTCTTGTATCACTTTCATGCCATAATTAGTCCTATTTTGTTGCAAGCATGATTATGACAATTATTGCTCTCTCGTTTGTCGCTCCCTCTCTATTGCTAGCCTTCACTTGCACTGAGTATGAGCTCTACTTGTGCATCCAACTCCCCAAAACCAATATTGCCAACAATGTCCACCATACCTACCTATTAGCGTCATTTGCTAATTCAGTGCATACTCATTATGCCTTATTTTCTTCCAAATAAAATGTTTGACTTTTTTGAGAAAGTTAGTTAGTAAAACTCTCACGAACTTGATGGCACACTTTATTCCTTGCACTTAATAAATCTGAACCATTGTGACTGTCCATGAAAGTTATATGCTTCCAAATTATAGGTTGAGAGTTAGCAGAACCGTGCTGTCACGGGGAACGCTTTCAACACTTAAGGATACATATCCAGTTGATACCTTGCTTTTTTGTTTGCGGATGTCGTCGGTGTGAAATAAAAGGGGAGCTTGTGAGTTCATGGAGTTATATATATGTGTTAGAGAAACGCCTGGGCCGCTAGCCTAAGCCATGCCTAATCATGGTAGAAACTTGCAGCATTACCATAATGAGCATCCGTGAGGCATCCTCAATAAAAACCTATGCAAGTAGCAAATAAAAAGATCGCTGAGATGCTTATTGTCTGCTTGCCTTGTCATTTTGATTATAGGATAGCTCCTGTTGTTGGGAATATTCCCTAGAGGCAATCATGTATGATGAGATTTCCCATTGTATTCATAAAGATATCAAGTTGTCCTTGTATAAACATCTGATGTGTATCATTGAATATGTGATTCGGTTGTGGAACTATGCATTCATGTTGTTTGTACTAAATGTCCTTGGTCATTGAGGTTGTGCTAGACACACAACTTAGACCAATGTGAAAGTCGGCTTGATGACTCGGTTCCACTTGTCATGGGCATGGTGATGCCATTCCGACTTACACAGATTCGGCTAAAGAGTTTAGCGATTCGGATTGACCCATATTGAGGTACAATGAACAAGTAGTCATTTGTATATCTCAATCAATGTAATCCTTAGACCTGAGGTTGTTGCATAGTCTGAGTTGAGGATCACCGACTTAGGTTCTATTAAACGCTGATCCATAACTGGGCAGTTATAAAGGCAGAGTTTGGGCCGACTGAGAATCAAGCTGTGTGATGTGAATAACCAAGATGGGATTTTTCCCCTCCACTCAGAGAGATATTCTCTGGGCCCTCTCGGAATATATGATTCAGAAAGCATGGCCATGCACGACTCGGTTAAATGTTAACTGAGGCGGTCGACTAAAGAGTTAGTCGGGTGAATCACTTATCTCGGATCGAGAAGAGAGTCAGACTCTTTAAGGGATGAAGAATATTCGCCTATAGTCTGACAAGGTATATCGTGAGGCAAAAGGGACTCGGACGTAAGTCGCATTGGAAAGGCAAGTCGTCATGACTCATTGGTACTTTGGAGTCGGCACGTTCTGCTAGGAGCCGCTGCCGACTGATCGATTGAGAGTAAGACTCCAATCGTGTTCGTGTATCCATGTGCCTGCGGGGTCACACACTTAAGAGAGGGAGCAAGTTCGGATTGGATCTGAATCGGAAATCTGGTCGGTTGGACCCGAGCCGGATTAGGACTGAGTCAGTGAGTCGGACTCGCGGTGACTAGTGTTATATGGGCTTTAGTGAATGGGCCACGAGAGTAGAGCCCATGTTCACTCCCTATATATAGTGGAGCACAGTAACCTAGAAGGGTTAATCGTTGATCGGTTAGGTCATTCCATGTGTTGGAAACCCTAGCTCCACAACAGTCCTGCCGTCGTATCAAACCTAGCAGTTCACCACCGGTGCTCCTCCTTGTACGTGTGGATACGAGCAGAGGTGTTGTATGATCAGCACCAGGACGATCGGATCGCAAAGGACTGCACTGCATCAACTGACGCGCTTCATCAGTAATCCGAAACTACGCATCTAGTGGTAAACCTCGTGGCCTTCTACCTCAGCTAGATCTTGGGATCACCACATTAGAGGGAAAAGTTTTGTTCTATCTCTGCGTGGCCCAACACCTGTATCATGTGCAAGGGGTACCTCATTGGCGGTTCTCTATGATATGCATGTATTTACAATGACAAGAACTTACAGGTAACTAAAGTTGAGTAGCACGAGGAGCGGCCCTCGTACTCAAGGGACTTGAGATTTCTAGTTTATGGTCTGTCAAGCATATAACTCATATTGGACCTCACTTTCACCATTAACCACATAAAGATGCCTATGATAGGGGCAATGAGATCTCAAAGCTAATGAGTACCTTACTTTTAGCATTTGGAAGACTTCCAAACCTTTCAAAACCTTTTCACTTCCTTGTTGAGTCACCACTTATTCTATGAGCACCTTCTTGAGAGCATAGTTGTTATTCTTGTGTTTGTCTCAAAACTTGGTTAATTATGTCATGACTTTGATGCTTGTATCTCTGATATCTTTACTTCTAGTCTTCATGTGAACTTCAGAGGTTCCTTGGCATTTATATTGTGTTCTACAAACAAAGGCAAGGGAGATACCACTCTATCATACCTTATTATGAGCATTACAATGTTGCTTATGTTTATGTTCCATGCTACTTATTATTATTGAGTTGGTTTCTCTTTATAGCTTGCAATGACTATTGAGTAGACTTAGTTGCATACTTCTTATCATGAATGGTTTAAGTATCTACTCATGTGCTGAGAATATATACATCATATGAAGCAAATGTGTTCGTGAAAGTTCTTTTATCGCACTTAGTTTTCAACTGAATTGCTTGAGGACAAGCAATAAGCTAAGCTTGGGGGAGTTGATACATCCAAAACGTATCTATTTTCCCGAACACTTTTGCTATTGTTTCTCCTCTAAACTTGTGTGATTTGGATAAACTAACACGGGCTAACGCTATTTTCAGCAGAATTACCTTGGTGTCTAGTTTTTGTGCAGAAAATCAACTATCAGGAAAAATCCCGGAAAATATGCCAAAATTCCTATTTCACCAGAAGATCCACGAAGCTAGAATACGAGATGGAGGGGAGCCCTGGGTGGCCCTCACCCCCTACCGCGCGGGTGGGCCCACCCCACGCCTGGGAGGGGTGTGGCCAGCCTAGGCACACCCTCGTCCTCTCTCTTCGCCTATAAGATGCCTTCTGACCTAAAAACTTAGGGGGGTTTGACGTTTTTCCAGAAAGAGTTCCGCTGCACTGCCACCACCAGAAGCCGCGATTCGGAACCAGAAACTCCGTTCTGGCACCCTGCCGGGACGGGGAATTTGGGGAGGATCATCGCCATCGTCATCACCAACGCCTCTCCATGAACCATCATTGTTCCCTCATCCATGAGTGAGTAATCCCCCGCTGTAGGCTATGGGGATGGTAGGGATTGGATAAGTTCTATCATGTAATCGAATAAGATTGTTAGGGCATGGTGCCTAGTATCTCTATTAGTGCTATTTGACTTTGTTGCAACTTGTTGTGCTTAATGCTTGTCACTAGGGCCCGAGTGCCATGATCTTAGATCTGAACTTATTATTGAATCATTATGATAATATTGTTTGTGATCTTATCTGCAAGTTGTGTACACATATCATTGTCCGGATCCAAAGGCCTCTAAGTGACAGAAATTGGGACAACCGGAGGGGATGGCTGTGTGATGTGAGGATCACATGTGTTCACGGAGTGTTAATGCTATGCTCCGGTGCTGTATTAAAAGAGCACCTTAATTGCCAGTAGTTCCCTAGAGGTCCCGCTGCAATGAGGTAGCAGGACAAAAGATGTTGTGCAAGTTCTCATTGCGAGCACGCATGACTATATATGGAGCACATGCCTATAATTGTTTAGTACTTGGATGCTTATTCTCATTTATCTGCAAATGCCCTAGATCTTGAAGTTTTAGACTCATCCATGCAACGCCCGTCCATCCATCCCTATGCCTACCGCACTCATATCCTACTGTTTGCTGCTACTGTTACTATTGCTCCTGTTTTGCTGTTACTGTTGCTTTGTTGTTGCTACTACAAACTGTTGCTACTGATAAACTTCTGTGAGTAAGAACTATTTCCAGATGCAGCTGAATTGACAACTCAGTTGTTAAGGCTTGCAAGTATTCTTTGGCTCCCCTTGTGTCAAATCAATAAATTGGGTAATACTACCCTCAAAGACTGTTGCGATCCCTTATACTTGTGGATCATCGTATCATAGTTCATATGAATGTAAAATACATATGAATGTAAAAGACATATGGGGGCCTCATATAGAAGTTTCTTCAGAGACGGCGTTGGCAAACCAAAGTACCAACACAACCTATATTGTATTTTTGTATATTGCATCAGGTTCACTCACCCGTCCCTAAAAAAACCGACACCAACAAAATGTGTGTCACCTGGACCCTTCAAACTTTTGGGGGAAATTTTAATCATCGGCCTAATAATGAAAGCAGAATCAGTTCAAAATTATAGTTCATATGTGTAGAATAAATCTAGGACCTCAAAATTATAGTTCAGAATATGGA
Source organism: Avena sativa (assembly GCA_916181665.1). Lineage (NCBI taxonomy): Eukaryota > Viridiplantae > Streptophyta > Magnoliopsida > Poales > Poaceae > Avena > Avena sativa. Next base: position 263,961,146 of record OV702279.1, on the reverse strand, counting down.
CTGTTTCACGGGCTTGGCATCTGGGAACACATTGAGTGCATGCTCGGCGAATTCCCTGGGAACTCCTGGCATGTCCGCAGGACACCAGGCGAAGATTTCCCAGCACTCACAGAGGAATTCGACGAGCGCGCTTTCCTATACGGGGATGAGATCGTTGGCGATCAGCGCCGTCTTGGAGGCGTCTGTCAGGTGGACTTGCACCTTCTTCGTGTTGACTGTTGAGTGGAACGACATGTCGGGTGTGTTTTGCCTCGATACTGGGGGTGCCCCGTTGTATGTCACCTCTCAGAGTCTTACGAGCTCCTCCTACATGCCGAATAACTGGGATATTCTGTTGAAGTCCCTGTCACAGTGATCTGACCGGGTGAAGCTCCCGTGGACCATGATGATGCCCCTAGGTCCTGGCATCTTGAGTAGCAGGTACGCATAGTGCGGTACTGCCAGGAACCTTGTGAATGCCACGCGCCTGAGGATAACGTGGTACTGTGATGGCCAGTCCACCACTTTGAACTCGAGTCTCTCACACCAAAAGTTGTCGGGCTTGCCGAAGATGACGTCGAGCCATATCTTTCCTAGGGGGGATATGGCCTTCCCTGGGACGATGTCGTGGAACATTGTGTCGGATTGTTCCAGGGTGCACAACGGGATCCGCATTGCTCCTAAGGTGCTAGTGAACATCAGATTGATGCCACAGCCGCTGTCCATGAAGACGCGGCTCATCTCGAACCCTCCGATCCGCGCCTCGAGCACCAGAGCAGCATGACCTGGGCGAGGGATCTGGAGGGGGTGATCCGAACGGCTGACTGTGATGAAGAACTTTGAACCGCTGAGGTACTCGGGGATGGCGGGTGGAGCGGTCACAGCTAAGCTGACCTGGCGGGTCATCTTCTTTTGCACCCTGTTTGTCGGGCGCCCCTTTTGGATTATCAATGATCCTTTTGGCGCGGGGTACCCATTTCCGCCGTTGTTCTGCGCGGATGCGATTGGGTGGTTCGAAGGTCCCACGGGTGGTGGCAGAGGAGCTCCATGGGCGATGCCACCTGGTGCGGGTGCGTGTCCGTACCCAGGGTTCGGGGCTTGCTGTCTCATCTGGGACATGCTCTCGCTGAGTTTCTAGAACTCGCGACAGTCTTTGAGCATGTGACTGGCCTTCTTTTTGCCATCCTGCTTGTCGATGTAGAAGTGGATGGTGCATGGGCCCGACAATTTTTCCTATGCCGAGGGCTCGTCGTCGCTCCCGCGGTGTTCCCACGTTTGCGTTGGGCGTCCTCCATCGCGGAAGTTGTTTCCGCGGTATCTGCCGCTGCTGCGGTTGCTTGCATTGCGGCGATCCGCGTAGCCAGCTGCGACCATGTCGGGTCCGTCGCGATCGTCATAGACGCGTGATCTTCGCTTGCTACAGCGCTCGCGTCGGCGGCCGTAGTCATCCTCCTCCTCCGAATGTGCTCGATGGACGGAGTTCTCGCCATCTGCCCACCTGTTGGCGATGTCCATGAGGTGGTCGAGTGTCTTGGGCTTGACGCGCCCAAGTTCTTCCTTGAAGTCCTGGCATTTGACGCCATCCTTGAAGGCGTCGATTGTTCTCTCTTCAGAGATGTGTGCCATGGAGTTCTTGATGTTGGACCAGCGTAGTATATACGAGAGAATGGATTCGCCCGTTCGCTTGGTGAAGTCCCGCAGCTCTTCGATCGAGGCTGGCCTCTTGATGGTGCCCTTGAAGTTTCGGATGAAACTGTACGCTAGTTCCTCCCAGCTTCGGATGGATACCGAGGATAGGCTGCTGAGCCAAATCCAGGCTGCGCCTGTCAGCTGTAGCTGAAGGCATTGTAGGGCGGTGTTTTTTTGCCGCCGTGCAGCTTGACGGACGACAGGTGGTCGCTGAGCCACGCCTTAGGGTCCTGCGTGCCGTCAAACTTCGGAGTGTCCGAATGAATCTTGAAGTTCCTCGACATCCGCGTCCACCAAACTGATTTGCTGAAGCATCGAGCCCCGCAGAGTTCTCCCTCATGGTCATCCTCTTAGGATTCAGATGAGCACACGCGCTTGGCGCGTGCCTTGTCGATCTTGCGTTGAGTGAGTTTGCTTCGAGCGTCGTAGTCGCGGCTGCGACGCCGTGAGATCTTGTGCCGTCGAGGTAGGTCGTGTTCCTCCTCGTCGGATGAGGGTGTGGGGCTGCGGTTGAATCTGACCGCAACCTTCTTTTTTGGCTCCGCAGGAGCTTCCCCGTGGAGCGCAGCTCCAACAAGTCCGAGTCCGGCTAGTGCGGAATTGTGCATGGCCCTCTTCAGGTCCCCCATCGGAGGTGGATGGGACACAAGGTATGTGGTGGCTGCCATGATCGCAACTTGTAGCGTCTTCGGGATGACGTTGCCGTTGGCGTCCATCTCCATGAAGGACGTGATGAGGGTTCAGGTCACCTCGCGACGTGCAGCGGGGTCCATGTTCTCTACGCGAGGACGATGCTTATTGGCGTTGTTGCCATGCGAGCTGGAGCCGCCCATGGCGGAGAGCGCAGCTCGCCGAGGCCGCTTGCTTGCGTTTGTCGAGTACCTCTTGTATCTTCACCTGCTTTTTGTGCTCTTCGATGAGGACAAGGTGGTATGCCATCATTAGGTCCCGTGAGGCACCCACAGGCAAGATCTTGTTGCCCGCCACGGCTTCACGTGCTTGGTTCCATCCTTCCTCGCTGAGGTGGATTACCCGATTGGCCTCAGGGTCGTCCTCGTTGGGCGGGGGGATTGATTTCTCCTGTTTTCGCCGTTTCTACCCTGCGGGTTGGGTGGCGGTACGTGAGCACCCGAACCTGGTGGTTGTTGCTCCACGTCACTTTGGATGACCACGGCGCATTGGTAGCGTCCGTATGTAAGATCGCTGCTGCCGCGGCTTTCGGATCCTGAACCGTAGGTTCCTTCATCCGATGGAGGATCACACAGATCTGAGTTGCAGCTGCTGCTGTCGTATGACTCATCTGTCGATGTTGACATGCGTAGCACAGGATGCGGAGCCCATGAGGCGGGCCTGATCGATGGCAGTGGCACCTGCTCTGGGAGGCGGAGAGTGCCGGTCTGTCCCACCTGGAAGCAGAAGCTCCCAAACAGGATCCCGAGCCCGTCGCCTACGGGCTCAAAGTCCTTCATGGTGGCTAGCGAGTGGGCGGTGAAGTCGAAAGCGCCAAAAAGGAGATGGCTCTCCGTCACCGAGGAGTTATAGATCGCTTTGGTCGGGACCGTCACAGTTGCACAATCAACGCCCCCGATTCCCACAGACGGCGCCAATTGACGAGGATCAATCTCGTCAATGCCCATTGTTATGAGATTGGGTTTTGGAGAAGATGGGGGTGCTGGAGATCGCGGAACGGTTAACATACAAGCAACTAGGGGACACGAGAGTTACCCAGGTTCAGGCCCCCAGAGGGAAAACCCTACTCCTACTTGTCTGCTCTTGATTATGGCGGAACCGAAAGTTACAGGGGTGTGCAGATGCAATCTGGCGTGAGGTGTGTATGTGGTGGTATGAGAGAGATATCCTCCTCGTCGTGCCCTCCTAGCCTTTATATAGAGGTAGGCAGGTCCCAGGCATAGATCGAGTCATTTACAGGTTTAGGGTTTACCCCTTTGAATAGTCTATCTGTTCTAGTCTTGCTCTCTAAGGATCCGAAGACGTCATGGGCTTGGGCCACCCGAAAATCTTCATGGGCCACGTATATTATTGTGGGCTTTCCTTGGGCTAGACCAGGTATGCTAATGTCGTATACCCGTAGGGTATAACCATGTTAGATTCCAACTCTCAAAAATCACATTTGACAAGACCTTTCTGAATATATAAAAATATCTAGGTTTACTTACAGAAATAATGGACAAGTAATAAAAGGATGCCCATAGGCATTTATAGTCACTTTAATTAATTAAAACAATAAGGTTAAACCTTATTAAATTGTGACACCACTTTAAATCAAATTCCCAAGTACTGAAATATGTGGTGATGACATGTGTCAACATGATCCCATGTTTTATTTGGAGAATATTAAATCTTAAGTAGTTTTTCAATGAGTAGAAATTACTTCTATAAAATAAAATAAATAAAACTATTGCCTTAATCCTTGTGATGATTGTGATTATGCTAGATCATCTAGTGTGAGCCTTTGTGTGATAAATAGAAGTAGCTAAGTATTGTTTGGTGATTGTGTACTTCGTATTTATTTGTAGACGCTAGTACCGACAAAGGATACGAAGAGGAAGGAGACTACTACGAGGAAGAAGCAGAGGAGAACTTCAACCACTGCACTGCACAAGGCAAGATTACACTTGCAATTATTCAAGCCATCCTAGTAAGCCTAACACTACAAGTGGATTATGCAAACTAGATGCATTAGGAATATGTGATCATACCCCCTTTGATTACATCAAATCCCAGTTTTACTTGCAAGCTTGATTCTTTTTATTTCTTGATCAAAGCTCTTTATTACTTTTACTTGGTGACTTGTGAAGTTTTAGAAAGGTTATTAGAGTTAGAATAAAGATCATGAAATTTGGCCTAAGTTAGATAGATTTTGATGTCATCATGAGTCATGAGATTGAACTTAGATAAATGACACTTGATTACCACCCCTCATTAGTGTTCATCCCCAACTTTAGTTGTTAGTGCTAAGCATAAAACTTGATCACTTTAGATGGGAATACTTGGTGAAAATGGTTATGAGATGATGAGTCATTCTAATGAAATATTTTTACATGTGTTCTTGAACACCAGATGATTTTGATGATGAAAATGTTGAGGCATGAGCCTTAGCCCTTTATAAAACTGATGGTTGTCTGGATGCGATACCATTCCATTTTTACCGTACAACCATAATAACCGAATTTGGGTAGGGCTTGACTGGAAGTTTATATACCTTAGTATGGGTTCCCTTGCGGCCGAGGTTTGAGCTGAGGCTACCTCGTGAAGATTGACCACTTGTGCAGTTCCCAAGATGACAGATGGTCATGGTTGGGAGGCCAAACTCATTGGAGAGGTGCCTATACTAGGGTGTGCAATTGAAAGGTTAGGATTGATTATCCGCATAGTAAGTATGGTGAATTCAGGATTGTTCCTGATGGATGTATCAAATATTGTGGTGAAAGTGTACCACCTCTGCAGAGTGTCAAACTATTCGAATAGCCGTGTCCGCGATTATGGACAGTTGGAGTGGCCATACTGTTCTGTCGTCAGATGTTTCCAAAATGACTTGTAAAATGAATCATGACTTTGACTTGACCATAATAGGGTTGTAAAAGTGAAAGCTAAGTTCCCACCTAGGTGTTATAAAACCTTAAACTAGCATTCTTTACTTCTAAACTCAGTTAGAGATAAATCTGGCTTTTTGCAAAACAACCTAGAGCTTATTATTCCTACTCAAACAACTTTACCTGTTAGTGATAGTTTGCGAGTACTTAAAGAGTACTCATGGCTTTGTCCTTGCTATTCCCGTGGCCAGACTATGATGAGGACTATCAGGAGGATGGACCGCAAGAAGGTTACGACAACTAGGATCATCTCCCATCGTGAGCATTGCCTGTGACCATGAATATGGAGCCTCGTCCACGCTATCGTTATTATATTATTCCGCTGCTTTGATTGTACTAAGACTGGATCATGAGATCCTTTATTTGTTGTAAGACCTTTATTATGGTTTGTAATGGATGATGTACTGTGATATCAAATCAGTTATGTCTCACAAAAATGGTAATCCTTGGATTGCGATGTATGGCATAACAAGCATCTGGGATTAAAAATCTGGGTGTTGACACCATGCGCCCATCCATTTTTTGTGAATAAGTCGTACACCCATCTATACTATCATTACACATGGAATTCATCCGATGCTTCCCCAAATTAAGGCCGACTTTTGGTATTCAGATGGAAAATAATTCTAAATACTCCACGTAACACTCACGTCTAAATATGAATGCCAAAGTAATTCTCGTGCTACAACAACCTTGTCAACACCTTGAGTACTGGTGTACTCCGGCGAAGCGGACACGCTATCCGCCACCACACTATACAACTTGGGCCTCAAGGCCATGAACGCCAAAGGAAAACGAATAACACCGCCGAGATGAGCAGTGTCGTCACGCCGACTATAGATGACGTTTTATTGGTATATTTCTTCACTATCGTCCCTATGTTCAAAGACAACAATACATAAGAGACCTATCGATGAGGAGGGTGATAAGCATGTCGAGTCCCTGGTGAGAATCTTATCGTGAAAGAAAAGGGATAGATGTCAATGAATTCCTGTCTTGGCAAGAATAATGCCAGAGATAACGTATGCAACCAGATACCATTGTGACATGGTCGTCCATGGCAAGGAGGCAACGACACCTCTAGGTAGATAAAGTTCCTTTCCTTTTTTCATCGAACTATGGTTTTCGCCAACGGTGACTCAGGTAGTGAGATAGATCACCGGTCATGTCTTCAGTGACAGCCGTCAAAGCATGTAAACTCAATGGCTATGGGCATGATGTTGTGGTTGTTGTGAAGGATGATTCGGTTGGAGTCACGCCAGTCGGGAAAGCACACATTTTTTGGCTACGTCCTTGACACGAACAATGGGGAAGATATTGAGCATGTACGGAAAGGAATCCAGCATTTTCTCGGGCTCTGTATTTGCTAGTAATTCTTTTTTATACAACATAAAAGCACGAGCGCAAACAAAAGAAGGCTGGGAAGCTCCAGATGGACACCACGTGCACTGGTCACACATATGGTGGGCTGGACACATACAAGTTGTGTCTCCACATGCTCACGCCCCGCACTTTAAAAATAATCTTGATTTTGATTGAATTAGAGAGATACAGAAAGTACATGTAAGCCGGATGGCTCGGTCGGCAGCGTGCACAGACACAAATCAATGTGGCTCGAGATTTTCTGATTCGTGACCTATTCAAACTTAGGATCCCATCATGTCTTCACTACTGAGTAGTACTTCTTGCGTGGAAAGAACAAAAATAAAAGGTTAAATTTGTATCTTTTATTCTATCGAATGCGGCTGAAAAATATTCTGATATGCTCCTCTCATACATCATGTTTAGAATAACATGGACATCTTCCCAGCTCATGATGTACTCAATGTGGTGCCACGGACAAGGCGTCTTTAGTTGCGTGGCATCCAACATGTTTGCAATATTGGCTCATTTTGTTTTTACATACAATGTAACATACATACTTTGACATGTACATTTATTGGAGTCTTTATCATGTTGCGATATGTATTTTTTACTTTTCCTTCATGGCAACATGTATCATGTATAGTATATTAAAATTGGCATCTGTAACATAACTACTTGGTGTTTAGCCATATCAAGTTTGCATGTCATATATTTAGTATTATCTATTTAATTGTCACATGAAATCGTTATGGTCACAACATGTATCCTTTGTGCTCAAGCACCATCTGAAGGGTTCGCATCATAGAAAACAAAAAATTTCCTACGATGGGAACAAAGCACCAATATCTATCTACTAGATACAAGCAACGTGTGGATATACATCCATAGAATACATACCCTCGAAGACTATATAGCGTTACGAGGTTGTACTCCTGGATGATGTAGTCGAACGCTTGCCGATCTCAAGATCGTGATGAAGTCCATCTGGTCCAGCCGGTCCAGCACCATCACGTCCAGCACCGCAAAGCAGTGGTGCATCCATGATCGCACACACGTCCGGGTACCCCGATAACCTCCGCGCCCTTGCTCTAGCGAAGCAGCTGAAGCAACAAATCCTTCCAGAAAAAGCCACCGGGAACATGTATCTCGCTGATCCGAGACCATGGGGAATTCTAAAGGGGGGAGAGAGATCCTTCGCGAGGAGGTGTGAGATGAGAGGAGGGAGTGGGGTGCCTTTTATAGGGAGATGGGGCAGCCCCCTCCCATGGCGTGGCAGCCATGGAGGTGCCCCACCTCTTCCACATTCATGTGGGTGGAGCTCCCACTCACATAAATAGCCACCCACTCAAAATTCCACTCACCTCCATTAAATTTCCACCAAATTTAATGTAATCTCTCATTAAATAAAACTCCTTTATTTATTTATTCATAATTTTTTTAATTACTATAATTAACAAACATTCACATAAAACCCCTTGCTAGTATTCAATTTCACATGCAGAACCAGTTTCAGCAATTTCAACCGAAACAGTTTCGGTGTCTAGTGAAATAAATTCCTGCGCTTTCCTTTTTCTTTCTCTGGCATATTATTTGCTCCAAATTGTGTCGGTATCCCTTAAGTGTGTCACCCTACGGTTCGCGAATAATATAGACATGATCGAGACCCCTCTCCGATCAATAATCAGCAGCGGTACCTGGAGATCCGTACTGACTCCCACGTATTCAACGATGACTTCTGTGATCGTGAGAACCTTATACGCATGTAACTCAATCCTTTTGTCTCGCGATATATTACATGTCTGAGATTCGATCATCGGTATCTCCATACCTAGTTTGATCTTATTAGTGACATGCACTCTTTTCTCGTTCCCGTGATATAACATTCTAGTGATCAAATCACTTGCTTGCAAGCTAATCAATGTGATATTACCGAGAGGGCCCAGAGCATATATATCCGTCATCGGGATGAACAAATTCTACTCTCGATCCATGGGCCTCAACATAACACTTTAGTAGTTCTGAACCCATCTTTATAATCACCCTGTTACGGTATGACATTTGATGTTATCAAGAAACTCTTCCGGTGTTAGTGATTGACATGATCTCATGGTCTAAGAATTAGGATCACTTCATAAGTTGTTATAGCAATATAAACTCAATAACTTTGATCGTAATGCTATACTTCGGATGAATGTTCATCACATCATTACACTAATGTTGTGACCTCGTTATTAACAACATCCAATGTCCACGATTAGGAAACCTTTGATCATCTTGTTAATCAACGAGCTAGTTTATAAGAGAGGCATAACTAGGAACTTCCTTTTGTTTATTAAACACACATGTATTAATGTTTCCGTATTAATATAATTATAGCATGTAAAATAAACATTTATCATAAACAAGGAATACGATAATAATCACTTTATTATTGCCTCTCGAGCATATTCCCTTCACCATCCACTTGTCTATCCATCGATTTATATGCATCATGCGACTACTATTAGACCAAGCTAAGCGAAAACAACCGTCAAGTGAGAGTTGATACATTTGCAAAATATGTTGATGATAGTTGTATTTATACATCCGTAGCAACGCACAGGCATTCAGCTAATAAATTCTAAAATTCAAATGTACATCAAACATAGGATATTATGTAGCAGGTACCTAATTATTGGAAAATACAGCTTGACTGGTTAATTTTAATACATGTTTTTTGGTTCTTGGATTTGTTAGGACCATCTAACCGGCTCCCTTGCTTCCCTGAAAGGGGTATGATAACATAGTCATCAAATTTTGCAAACACTCCTACGAAGTTAGCATAAAATTAACAAAAAACAAAGAATAGTGACGAGCAAATAAACCATTTGTAGGGAGATAACTAAATGTTTATAGTGCACTTAATAATAAAATTGGGATTTTAAAAGTAGAGAACAACCCAAAGAATAAAAAATAGGGATTTAGAAAGTTACTAATCTCTAGTTTTCAAAATATTTCATATATTATATTTTTATTGATATCCACATGTTTTAAGTTCATTGTTAGTCACTACAAACATTTTTCTTTATACAATCCTAATTTGTGAGCTGTATGCCCACTTATGGGAGCGGTGAACTTGGGAGCGATGCGAACATGTGTCTTTCCCTCCTTTTTTTGTCAACGATGTTGTTTCTCTCCTGTTTTCCAACAGTAGGTGTACATAGCTATTACACCCCATGCAACATGTGTGCATAGAATAAGAAATTGTGTTCTTACTCTACGACGACACAAGGGTGCAATGGGCTCCGGTTCTCTATACTCTTCATGAAGAGCTATCTACAATATAACATGGACAATTGGCAATGATGACATGGTTGGTGCAACTTAGGAGGCACGATATATACACAGATAGTACATGGAAGACGATACATCGTAAACGTATCTATAATTTTTTATGCTCCATGCTTGTTTGGTATCAATTTTGTTATGTTTTGTCTAAACTTTGAGGTATTTTTATACATTTTCCGGAACTAACCTATTGACAAGATGTCGCAGTGCCAGTTGCCTGTTTTCTGCTGTTTTTGGTTTCAGAAAAGCCAGAAAAGAAACATTCTTGGAATTAGACGGAACAAAAGCCAAAGTCCATATTTTACCCGACACGACACAGAGCCCGAAGGAGTGACGGAGGAGGGCACAAGGCCAGCCACACCATACAGTGGCACGGGCCCCTGGTCGTGTGGCCACAGGGTGTGGGCCCCCTGGCCCTCCATCGACCTTGCCCTTTCTCCTACTTATACGTATCCCGAGACGTAAACCCTAACGCGGGCGAAAATCCATGAAAAGTCCCACAGTGTCGCCGCCACCGAAGAGGAGATTGGGGGGGGGGGACAAAAGTCTCTGTTCGGGCATCCTGCCGAGACGGGGAATTACCCCCGAAGCCATATCCATTGACTCCACCACCATATCCATCGCCGTTGTTGACTCCCATGATAAGGAGGGAGTAGTTCTCCCTCGAGGCTAAGGGCTCTACCAGTAGCTATGTGTTCATCTCTCTCTATGCGTGATATTATTATGGCCATGATCTACTCTGCTACTCAAGTGTTTTAATTAATCTCCGGCTATCCCCATGTGTGTGAAGGTGAGAGTGTGCATGCCGTGTGGCACTTAGGATAAAGATTACATAAATACTTATCTTGAGTATATTTTGAGCTGGTTGTCTCTGTGAAATTTTGGTGTTTGTTGGAACCATCTAGCGCTCAAGGTGAAAGTGTGGGGTTATCTAGATATGGAATGCGAACTTTGAGGTGTGCTGTTATAGCCCTACTGTGGATTAGAGTTGATCTGTTCATGTTTGCTTGATGCCATCTTTATTTCAGATTGCCTTTAGTCTTTCCTACCTGTCAAGCTCTTTTCTGGCACCGTTGTCTCATAATCATCCATACTACTTGTATTTCACCATCTCTTTGCTGAACTAGTGAACCTATACACCTAATAAGTGTATTGGGTGTGTTGGGTACACAAGAGACTTATTGTATCTTGATTGCAGGGTTGATTGAGAGGGATACCTTTGACCACTTCCTCCCTGAGTTCGATAAACCTTGGGTAATCCACTTAAGGGAAACTTGCTGCTATTTTACAAACCTCTACACTTGGACGCCCAACAACTGTCTAAAAGAATAGAAGCATGCGTAGACATCAAGCTCCTTTCTGACGATGTTGCCTGGGAGGTAAGTTAAAAGGTACTCACATCCTCTGGCTACTAAGCTATCTTCTAGTACTGTTGCTAGTGTTTGAGTGCTCGAAGTTATTTCCTTTAGATTCTGCAATTATATCTTTTTATTTTTTATTTTTATTTTCACTTGTTAGGCTTAATAGAAAACAACAAAAAAATAGAGAGCTTTATAGTATTTTTCCTGAGTTAGGACATGAAGTATTTGAAGAGGAATTTTTTTTTTTGAACACCACTGTTGCTAATACTATGGAAACGTCTAAGCTTGGGGAAGCTAGTTTTTATGAAAATGATCTTTTTAGTTCCCCATCTTTAGAGGATAAAATTTGCTATGATGATACTAAACCTCCAATATATAATGATTACAATGATGAATATGATATTTTCAGTCCACCTACTATTGAGGAGAAAATTTTCTATGATGATACTATACCTCCAACGTATGATGATTACAATAATGAATATGATATTTTCAATCCACCTACTATTGAGGAGAAAATTAATTATGATTACAATATGTCTCCTATATTTGATGATTATGGTGATGAGAATAATAATGATATCTACTTTGTTGAATTTGCTCCCACTATAATTAATAAGAATGACTATGCTTATGTGGAGAGTAATAATCATTTTATGCATGTAGCTCATGATAAGAATGTTTTATGTGATAGTTATATTGTTAATTTTATTCTTGATGCTACGGAAAGTTATTATGAGAGAGGGAAACATGGTTTTATGCATCTCAATAATATTAGGTTTCCCCTCTTTATGTTGAAAATTTTGAAGTTGCACTTGTTTTGCTTTCCTATGCTTGTTGCTTTGTGATTTCATGACTTGTTTCTTTACAAGATTATTTTTCATAGGAAGTGGGTTAGACTTAAATTTGTTTTATATTTGTTTATTGATGCTCTCTTTTACTTCAATTCATATTTTTTATGTGAACATCATCAAAATTATCATGCCTAACTTAAAGGCGTTAAAGAAAAGTACCGATTGGGAGATAACCCAAAATTTAGTAGGTTTTTCTTTTGTTGAGTCTTGGAAGTTATTACTTATGTAATAACCTCTCCTTATCATTTTTGTGTGATTTTTGTGCCAATAATAACCTCTAATGAGAGAGAAGTAATATTTGGGGAAGTTGATGTCTCGAAACATATTTTTGTGCTTCACTATAAAAAAATCTGTGAAAAATCTATGTATGTCGGGTTGATCTGTAATTTTGTGAGTAAATTCCCCAGGTTGTTATCTAACTTTCGTTAGTTCAACACTTTTCAATTTGAGCAACAGAAAGTCTTAAAAAAATCGGTTTTTACCTGCTGGTCTGTTTTGATAGATTTCTGCCATTATATGCATCTGCCTCTTAATCGGTTTCTTTTTGAGTTCTCCTTGATCACTTGAGATTTTAAAAGGAATTGCTACAGTATATTTTGTTTTAATGGAAGTTTTACTTGTGTTGAAACTAAACCCAAAGGTTTATTCTTTTGAATGCACTAATGTTGCTAATGAAGATTGTGAGAAGTTCTGTATGAAGGAAATTTTCAGTATGGGAAAAATGATGTGATGAGATGAAGAATGGACAAAGATCAAGCTTGGGGATTCCACCCGGTGACACCCCAAGAAATATTCCAGAGGTACAAGCGTTAAATCTTGGGGATGCCCAAGGCATCCCCTTCTTCATCAATAAAAATCTCAGGTCTCTTTCTAGACACTTCGATTTTATTGTTTCATGCACTATTGTGTTGTTCTTGGAGCGTATTTGTTTTTGTTTTTAGTTTAGTTTTGTTTGGTTTGCTGCAATAAGTTGGTTGGATCACAACACACTTCTTTTGGAGAGAGACACGCTCCGTTTTCATTGTTTAGAACACTTTAGTTTTCACTCTTATTGTTCTGTGAGTGTTCTCTTTTGCTAACACTGTGTTTAGCTTTAGTTTTATCATGCTTCTTCTTAGAACTTTTTAGTTATTCTTTGTGAATTGGTGAGACAGGCTAACTAGTCTTTATTGATTATTATCCTTGTGAGTTGTTTCAAATAAGTCGATTGGTGTTGGAAAAGGGTAGAAAGTTTCATGCTTATAGTGGTACACATGGAGCATTGTTTTGACTATGGCTTAGACTTTATCATGCCATGCTAGATGTTGCTTTGACCTTATGTTTAGTTATTATTGGTGTAGCATGACTTGTTCCAAACAATTGATATTGCTTAATGTGCCTTGAAAAAATCATGCGTTGTTTTAGCATACAAAAGCATAACCTTTGATGCTTTATTTGGGTTGACTTGGCACATGCTTACACCATGTTAATACTATGAACCAGTCACCTTAGCCTCTATGATCATTTAGTTTTTGACTTGTTATACTACTTTATGCTTTAGTTGATAATGTTTTGTCGCTCTGCATGATTATGGCCATTATTGCTCTCTTAGTTGGTCACTCCCAGTCTTTTTCTAGCCTCCACCTGTACTGAGTAAGCTCTACTCGTGCATCCAACTCCAAGAAACCAAGTTATTCCAAAGAGTCCACTATAGATTCCTATGCATGGTGTGTTACACCATTCCAAGTATATTCTTGTTTTATCTATCTTCCAAATTAAACTTGTTATGAGAAAATTAGTGATTAAAACTCTCACAAACTTGATGGCACACTTTATTTTTCTTGTGTCATCTATGTTGTATGTGCTTGCACTTATAAGTTGGGAATTAGCAGAACCGTGATGTCACGAGGAACATTTTCAACACCTGTAAATATCTACCCAGTTGATATCATGCTCTTTTGTTTATGGATGTCGGCGGTGTGAAATAAAAGGGGAGCTTGTAAGTCCATGGAGTTATGTATATGTGTTAGAGAAATGTCTGGGCCACTAGCCTAAGCCTAATCGTGGTGGAAACTTGCAGTATCACCATAGTGAGCAATCCATGAAGCATCCTTAGAAAAAAATATAGAAAAAAATAAAAATAAAAATTTATGCACCATGCTCATGGTAAATAAAAGGATTGCTGATATGCTCACTGTCTGTTGCCTTGTCATTTTGATATGGGATATCTCCTGTGTCATGGGGCAAGGGGTACCCCGCTGGCGGTTCTCAATGTTACACATATACTTACAATGACAAGTACTTACCGGTGACTAAAGTTGAGTAGCATGTGGAACGGCCCTCGTACTCAAGGGACATGAGATTGCCAACTTTTGATTTGCCAAGCATATACTCCATATTTTGTTCACTTTAACCTTAATCACTTCAAAATGCTTATGATAGGGGCAATGAGAGCTGAACAAGTATCATAATTTTTGGAAGCTCTTTATGAAACTTGAAATCTCTGCTTTCCTGTGAAGGGCCTTTCTTCCTACGTTTATATTGAGTCTCCACCTTCCAACTTTATGCACCAATTAAGAGAGCATAGTTGTCATTCTTAGTTTTGTGTGCATTGTTCCAAAACTTATTGATTGATTCATAATGTTGATATTGCTTGTCCTTGAACTATTTGTATCTAGTCACCCTTGTGAACTTTGAAGGTCTCCTATGCATTTATGTTTTGCTACACCCTGAGGGACAAGCTGAATACCACTCTTGCTATGTTTTATATATGTGAAACAAACAAATGTCTTTCAATGCATTGTTATTCATGATCTTTGTTTGTACCTTTTCATATTATAACATAATTGCTTTGTCTTATTGTTAGAACCACATATTTCATGCTCATGTTTAGAGTACTATTATCCCAGCTATCAATGTTTTACAAATACCTTGATCAAGATTGTGATGGTGCATGTCACCTTAAAAATTATTCTTTTTATAACTTACCTACTCGAGGACGAGCAGGAGTTAAGCTTGGGGATGCTTGATACGTCGTAAACGTATCTATAATCTTTGATGCTCCATGCTTGTTTGGTATCAACTTTTTATGTTTTGTCTATACTTTGAGGTATTTTTATACATTTTCCGGAACTAACCTATTGACAAGATGTCGCACTGCGAGTTGCCCGTTTTCTGCTATTTTTGGTTTCAGAAGATCCAGAAAAGAAATATTCTCGGAATTTGACGGAACAAAAGCCAAAGTCGATATTTTACCCGACACGACACGGAGCCCGAAGGAAAGACGACAGAGGGCACCAGGGCGGCCACACCATACGGTGGCGCGGCCCCCCTTGGCCACACGGCCACATGGTGTGGCCCCCTGGCCCTCCACCGACCTTGCCCTTTCGCCTACTTATACGTCTCCTCGAGACGTAAACCCTAAAGCGGGCGGAAATCCACGAAAAGTCCCACAGCGCCACCACCACCGAAGAGGAGATTCAGGGGACAGAAGTCTCTGTTCGGGCACCCTGCCGGGACGGGGCATTGCCCCCGGAGCCATCTCCATCGACTCCACCACCATCTCCATCGTTGTTGCTGACTCCCATGATGAGGAGGGAGTAGTTCTCCCTCGAGGCTAAGGGCTGTACCGGTAGCTATGTGTTCATCTCTCTCTATGCGTGATCTTATTATGGTCATGAGCTTTGTAATCAAGTAGATCTACTTTGCTACTCAAGTGTTTTAATTAATCTCCGGCTATCCCCACGTGTGTGAAGGTGAGAGTGTGCACACCGTGTGGCACTTAGGCTAAAGATTACATAAATACTTATCTTGAGTATATTTTGAGTTGGTTATCTCTATGAAATTGTGGTGTTTGTTGGAACTATCTAGCGCTCAAGGTGACAGTGTGGGATTATCTAGATGGGGAATGCGAACTTTGAGGCGTGCTGTTATAGCCCTATCGTGGATTAGAATTGTCCAACCGGAGAGTAGTTCAGAGTAGTATCATGAAGAAAATATATTTATATGAGAGTGTCCGCTAGTGAAAGTATGATCCCTAGGCCTTATTTCTAAGCATTGAAACACCGTTTACAACTAGATCTGTCACATGTTTGCTTGATGTCATCTTTTTTGTCAGATTGCCTTCAGTCTTTCCTACCTGTCAAGCTCTTTTCTGGCACCGTTGTCTTATAATCATCCATACTACTTGTATTTCACTATATCTTTGCTGAACTAGTGCACCTATACACCCGACAAGTGTATTGGGTATGTTGGGGACACAAGAGACTTCTTGTATCTTGATTGCAGGGTTGGTTGAGAGGGATACCTTTGACCACTTCCTCCCTGAGTTCGATAAACCTTGGGTAATCCACTTAAGAAAAACTTGCTGTTGTTCTATAAACCCCTGCACTTGGAGGCCCAACAACTGTCTATAATAATAGAAGTGTGCGTAGACATCAGTAGACAAAAAAACTAGCAAATGTAGTGTGAACTTGAGAGGGTTGGCAAAATGTGATGCAACTAGGATATGGAGAAGATATGCACCATCGTATCGAGTTTATATTAGCTTCAGTCGTCTAGGTTTGGGATGTATCGCGGAGTTAATTTGCACCATTGGGTCTATTAATTTTGAATCATATATATGAAAAGGCCTTATTTGGAATGATGAAAGAGTTTAGAAATTTCACAGGAAGCTCTTGGTCGAATGAGGTTGGCAGAAAGATAGTTGGAGTGCCTTGATACCTTCTAGGTTCAAGCGTTCTTTTGGTTCCTTTAGCATGTAACACAACTTTGTTTTAGTTTTCTATTTATACAAGTGGTGAATTTTGTGCGGTTCTTCGGGAAAATAAAAATACATGGAAAGTTTTCCTATGTGTTTTGCTCAGAACACATAACAAGTCTCAACAAATGTATAGGAACCTCCTCGAGGGAGATGAAACATGATCTCAATCCTATGGAAAGTTTCCTTCCATTTCATCTCACTTACCCTGTTAAAATTCCATGTGGTGTGGTCCATAGTTTCGAAAGGTTTATCTCTGTTTTGGGGTTATCAATACCTATAAGAATTTCGAGGCATCATCACCTTGCACACTTAGAAAAACTACCTCTACTTGGTAAATGGTATGTTGTTTACATGGAAAACATTTCAACATTTTAGTGATTGGATGAGTATGACGAGTCACATCATTGTTTGCACTCGGTAGAGGACAACTATTTCGACATATCAAGCTACAAAAGTGTCATTGTATAGGTGCAACATAATCAAGCAAATAACAATTAGAAATCTCGTGTGTGACCTATAAATGACATGGGAGTGCATCAACAAAAATAGTTGGTGTTACATATTTGAAATAAAATATAAGCATAGAACTACAAATCCTTAGACTAGAATGACAGTGTATGTGACATGGGTATGATTTATCGGGTTTCCCTGATTTGTTACCCTAGGCGCATTGCAGGTATATGACCCATAAGGCCCATACAAAATAAGGATTCCAGGAAACATCCAACGGACAAGAAGCTTGACTTGGCGATCAAGATAAAAATATGAACCGACATAGTTTTGGTGTTGTAATTATAACTTGTAACCTATCCATATATGGCTCGAGGACCTAATTTCTCATATAAAGGCTGGTATGAGTTGACGGAGAGGGCACCACTTTAGTTTTCTAGCAATCTACAATCCGTCGTGAGCTAGATCACAACTAGCGAACTGGCGACTCTATAATCGTATTCTCCACCATAATCAGACTACATCGACTCTCTTGTTTGTCTGATCAGCATACAAAATCACCAATGCTCTATTTTCCACGAAACCCTAAGTCCATAACCATGGGCATTTCAAGGTTACCCCTCGTCAACATGCATCAAGTGAATTAAGTATGACTAAACTCACAGATAGATGCATGTTATCCATCCCGTGCAAATTTACAACATGTATAAAAATAAATAAATAAATAAGTAAGTGTTCATAATGCCCATCATGATAGTGTGCGTGTAGTTAAAAATAAAGTAGCAAAATACATAACTTGTATAAACTCTACCCCCACTCCTACCCCCCGGCCCGCAATCCGTATATTTTGTTTGTATTGTGTTGTGTGGTATGCTAAAGCTTGCACAAAGGTGATCTTGCTAAATTGTTGGAGTTACTTTCTTTAGTACCTTTCATCAAACATGTAAAATAAGACAAAGGATGGTAGTTAATTCACTAGTGGGCTATATTTTTGTCTCTATGAAGAAATTGGTAGTACAATTAGAAAAAAGAAAACAAATAGAAATCATTAGCTAGGGAACATATAAATACAGATAGACTAACAAGAGAGTGCATAGATGCTCAAGTATGAAAGGATGGCATGACTTGTGTGAAACATGCTTAGACTTCGTAAATGACCTTTTTATGTTATCAACTCTTTATTAGGGATCACCATTTGTTGAAGAACATGATACATATGTCTATCGAGTAACAAGTAGTTATGTTCCTGCAACACATTTGGATATAACAATTATAATAGGTTGATTGAGATTGTTTTTTGGTAAATCAAGTTGGTAGCGGTTATTTCCAAATAATCATCCATGCCCTTCGTGAGCTACACAATGAACTTGTCACGAAACCATCATTGGAGAACCCTGTCAAAAAAAAGTAGCACAACCGGTGGGTTCCATACTTCAAGGTATGAAATTGAGTGACAACTATATTTTTGTAAGCATGGAGATGTTCCTAATCTTTTTTGTTTTTTCTCCAATAGGATTGTATTGGATATACTGATGGTGTACATTCATGAGCCTCCGTTACAAAGTGTGTTGAGAAATACATACTACTCAACATGTGACCGTGACGGTGGTTGTTAATTTTGATCTCCTGTTCACGTATGTGTTGGGTCCTTGGAGGTGACAACACGTGATGCTCTAATATTATATGAGACTTTATAATAAGAGAACAGTCTACGTGTCCCACAAGATAATGGATTATCTAAGTTCATCGACTTATTCATGTCACTATTTGTATATTTCTAAATAACCCAAATCCCCCTCAATATGTTATGAAATAAATCTTCCAGACTCTTTTTTTTTGCGAATATAAATCTTTCAAACTCAACGAGCCCATAACGCTTTTCTATAATGTTGATGTGGGCATAGCTTATATGGGAAGCAATGCGATGGCACGGTGGTTTGGTACTTTGGTTGGTGTGGAGGATGTGCACTTTTTATGGCAGAAAGTAGAGGACAAACTCAAGAGACACAATATATACCATAGATAAGACATGGTGGGAAAGAGAACTAGAAAATACGGGAATCACCATATCCAAAAGAGAGAGAAAACTGTACCCCCACCCCAAGGCGAGGGAGAAATCTAGTCACATAGCTTCAACTTCGTGGGTTTGGGATATATCCTGAAGTTCCTATGGTTTATGGCGCCTACGCCTTACTGTTGATCCCATGCAGGAGAGACCCCAATGTTGGGTTAACTGTCTTGGCGGTACTAGTTTTAAAATAAATACCCCATGTTTAAAGTTGGAAAATCCATAAAAAAATATTTGTTTCGTTAATGAAGTCGGATAATCTGATGGCTCGAGGGCCTTGGCATAACAAGCCGCTCCCTGTGGTGCCCTCTCCTGGAACGAAATAAAACTTATAACAAAATTATACGGTTTGAGTTTTACAATGTCTTCCTTTGGTGCACATGCCACATCGCTTGTTGCACTAACAAATTCTTTTGGCGTATCAAAACTAGGAAAAAATCCACCGCGTAGGTGCGGTATAATCAAAGCAATTTCAACTAAAAGTCACATATGCTGAACCAACACATTATGATTTATGTAGCGGTGCATCGATAAAATGCTAGCGTGGCGGTTCTTTCTGAGGATATCATGTATATGGGTATTACTATTTCTATAGAGAAATCTTCAGCTAGTGGAAACATAGAAAAAACTCTATTGAAAACCAGGGCTATATATTCCGCTACTATCTGTCTGATTTTGGACTTCAGTGATGACAACCAAAGCACTACGAGTATGGATAGTAGGGCTAAATCTTTTTGTCAATCCATTTTTGCACCCTTATGTGGACTTAAAATGCTATATAACCTATTTATCACATTTTTTTTGTCTCAACATGTGATGGCATAATTGATTTTGATCTTAGGTTCACATATATATTGGCTGGTTCGGAGGTGACGGCACACGATCCTCTAGTATTTATGTGATCTTTCAAACATGTGAAAGTATGTGCCACGAGGTAATAGATTAGTAGCTAATAGGTACACCAATTCATTAATGCCACTATTTTTATAGATATGTTTACTCGTAATAGTGGAAAGTAACATAAGTCCTACATACGATACCCATCTATGTTATTACCTTCATAGTGCATAGTAGAATCATACTACTTCCTTAGTCCTGGTTTATAGGTTTTGCATGTACTGCGGCGAGCTGACGGGTGAGCAGCGCACCGACCCCGCCTGGGACACCGGCAATCTGTAGTCACGGATCTCCTACTTCACCGAACAGCGAGCCTAGGAGCTCGCCACCTACGAAGGAGGAGGCCCCCTGCCGATGAGGGGAAACTCTGACGGCCTGACTATGTGGTGGGGGATGCCTTGGCGCACCATCGAGGCCGTCCTCGCCCACATCGAGGCCGGCAACTAGCCTCGCCTTGCCTACCCTCCGCCGATCTCGCGCCATCGGGGAAGCTCGTGGATGCCTCCATCCTCTTATTCCTCGTCGGCATCGGCGTCTGCCCCAACGACTCCTTCGCCGCGCTTTGTGGCCCACCTCACCCTCATGAAGTATGAGCCCGAGGAGCCGCCGCGCTGCTTCTGCCTCGCCCGCGTGCGCGCTCCACCTCGTTGGGCCGAAGAGGGAGCAAGATGTCGGTGACTCGTCGGCTAGGAGGCCGGTGCCTGCGCCAGAATGTCGCCTCAGAAGGGAGTACCTCCGGAGCACACTGAAGGTGGAGGCGTCGAACGACCCTGAGGATATGTCGGGCCTGAAGATGGCGGTGCAGGCTTCCCTCGACGATGTCCCACCCATGCGGCCGCGGGACGCTCTTGCATGGTCCAAGGCCGATGTCGAGCGGGAGGAGGCCGCCAGCAAGCAATGCCTACTGGACAGCGCCGCGCGTAACCGAGCTTCCCGATTCAACCGCGACATCATCATCCTCGATGCTGACGATGAGGCCAGGCTGAGCAATGCTTCTCCGTGGAGGCGCTTCGGCGACCCATGCCAGGGGAGCAGCCGCGGCTCACCGACGGACAAGCTGTCGAGCGACGATGACGACGAAGAAGACAAAGACTACACCGTCTTATACTACCGCTTTGGCATGAACTAGGATTAGTTTATTTCTGTTTTAGTTTAAATTTCATTGAATCTTGTATGAACTCGCCTACTATCTATGAATTTCGTTTGAATTTCTTCCATTTCGTCGATTGGACCTGGGACACGGCTGGGAATTAGCCAGCCCCATGCCGAAAAATTTCAGAGACACACCCCTTGGAGATGCTCTTATAGGCAACAATGTGGTGCCATGGTGGTTGGTGGTTGGGTACCTTGGTTGGTGTGGAAGATGAGTTATTTTCCTTTTTTCTTTTTCTTCCGGCAGTGGATGACGAACTCAAGAGGTACAATCGGGGTCTGTGATAAATACTCACAAGACACAATATATATCACACAGAAGACATGGTGGCGAAAAGAACTAGGAAGTGCAGGAATCACCATATCTCAAAAATCAAAAGGGCTATGCCCCAAGGCGAGGGCGGAATCTAGTGGCACGATGATATGCTTTGGACAAAGCTTTAACTTTTGGGTTTGGGATGTATCGTGAAGTTACTCTGCACATCAGTTAGCCCATACGCTGCACATTGGGGTGATTTAGCTGTGTCGGGAGGGCGTGGTCCTATGGCGCCAACACCTTCCTACTGATCGCATGAGCGACCTGGATGCTAGATTGACCGTCTCGATGTGTTGCTACCTGTTGGTTACGTCAATGAAGCTGAAGGTTCTAGTTTTCCTAGTATGTCTTTCTTTGGTTCACATGCCACACCTCCTTGTTGGGAGTACTAACAAATTATTGACGTGCCAAAGCTACGAACAATTTCACCGTGCGTGTGCAGTATAACAAAGGCAATCACAACGACAAGTTGCGTGTCTTGAACCAAAAGAACAGAGTTCAAATGCACATCAGATAGCAGTGCCTCACCAAAAAGGGCTGGCCAGGAGGTTCCTGTCGAGGACGTCATGCGGATGGCTATCAACTATTGCTCCAGTGAAATCTTCAGGTACCCGAAACATAGCTACGCTCTATCAAAAATTAACTAGGGGGCAGTTGCTGCTATCTGTTTGATTTCCGGCTTCGGCGGCGGCAGTCAAAGCACTCCGAGCACGGATAGTAGGCCTTCACGCCATCTGTTCGATCCGGCTTCAATTTAGTCGGTGAAACCTTAAGTTCCTCTATGAGTACCCGGCGCAGCTTTTCGTTTTCGTCTCGCAGTTCTTCGATGACTCTTTGGTGCTTCAGTACCTGGATAAGCAAGAAATGCTGAACTAATTAGCAGTCAGTTAATGAATGACAAACAATCATGAAGCGTTATGTACAATAATACGATTTGCAAACGATAAGCACCGTATTTCGTAACAAAAATTCGTTGAGAAACAATAATTTACTTGTTAAATAGGCTGCCAACATCATTTTAGGGCCACATAGGGTGTAGATGAGTAAAACCTATCTGATAGAAAGGACAAGGATAGAACTACCAAGCCTTAGACTATAATTACAAAGTAATGCATCAGGACATTAAGTGTGACTGAACTCACCAACTGAAGTACGTTATCCATCCCATGCAAATTTACAGCCTGTAGATAAATAAAGAAAAATATAGTGTTCATGATGCCCATTACATAACAGTGTCTGTACAGGGGAGTAGCAGAAGACATAGCTGCAGCATATAGTATAGCAATACGTGTTAGAGAGAATATAGAGGTGAGGTTTAAGTGCGTACTGCATCCCTAATGCCGGTGTTTGTATCGTTCTGGAACACGGGACTCTGCAGAAAGTTTGCAATGACCTTTTCAGTTCGACTTCCTGTCATTGTCTCTGGCTGCATCCCATGCTGGCCATACAATCCATGAGTTGGTTGTACTCTTGATATTTCATTGTTAGAAGTATCCCGGAAATTATTCTTCACTGCCTTAGCCTCTAGATCCATGGACATACTATTCGGAGTTTGCCCATCGGTAGGATTTGACGTAGCTGACTCCCCAGGGGGATCCTTCATCCTTGAAATTAACTTGGACATAACTTCCTAGAAAAAACATAGTTTTGTTAATGTTCACACAACATGAAAGAAGACAGAACAAATCAGGTAAAACTAGAGTTAAGTTTTGTACTGCAATCGATGATTGAATCCCATGAATTACTCGTGGTTTCAAGGCAATTCCTGAAAATTAAAGAGATACTTTACTGATTTAGCTTCAGACCACAGAAAACAAGTTCACATGCTTGCGCAAGAAAGGTAGTGCACAGGTTTAACCTTAATGGTTCTGAACTATTTTTTTGTGGCAGATATGATACAGAAAAGGAACAAGGTAAGACTGATACGGCGTCGTAAAAGAACATTGACGGAAGCGTTGCAAGAAATTAAGAAATTGCTCATGCACGCTACTGAGGAAGAGTTTTAGTCTTCTAGAATGAAAAGTGGTTCTAACAATGAAACCACCTTTCCCACAAAAGAAAGGAAAAAGGAAAATAAGAACAAGATGAAGAATATCCTCCGTTATCCTTCATATCACATTTTGTGAGATATTTTGAAGCAAAGTACAGAGATGCTGATAACTCCACACAACAGTGAACACTAATGAGAAAAGGCTAAAGAATAAATAGAAGTATCGGTGCATCACAGTGTCATCCTAAATTCCTAATTTTAGTCTGATTGATATGCAAGCAACTACAGACACACTATAATGTGGCCACCAAGAAAAGAACAGATATGCCAAAAGCGTCAGAGATTAAATATGTTTTTTACTTGATGAGGAGGAGAGGGCATGGGTGGAAAAAAAACCACCATAACTGAGCATAACTAAGACTAATTTATTTAGAGAACATAACTGGAAAGTTTACAAGGCTAAATTAATGGAATAGCTACCTATTCCAAAACCATGTCCAATACCAACTCCGCAACCAATGCCTGCTTCGACATTCTTTAACCCTGCCTTCTTTATCTAGCGCACAAATTAAGGACGAAAACAATAAATCAGATCTAGAAAAACACCAAATACACAATCAGTTCAACTGTGTGTACATTCCTAGAAGAGTGACTTACAGCAGCATTAACATGTCTTGTGACACCGGAAAAAGAATCGGTTGCACCTCTTGTGGCACTCATAACTTGCTGAAGGCCCGGTATCATACCTGACCACCAGAACAATAACCATTTGCTTCAACAACAACCACTCCATGAAATTTAGTCGACCACTCCTACTACGTAGCACTGTGTGTACATCATGGATGTGCACAGTGCTATTATCAGCAGGCATGAACTAAATAGCTAAAAGTAATGTTACGGCGCTTCCTAGTCACCAAATTTTGATCTTGTATCAAGCATACGCCTATCCATGTTTGATTTAACATACAACCATGCGTGGATACATCTTCTATTTAGAAACCGCGTGGATACATCTACATACGGCAGGAACTGTTCGACGAGATGCCCCAGTTCCTCACCCTGTCACCCACCTCAGCTGTTCGACGAAATGCCGAACCAACCGCTGACTCGTGGCAGGCTCAATGGATGTCCATCCCGGATTATCCTAAGAACGGAAGGGTATCGGCGTGAGGAAAGGTTCTCTTATTATTACCTAGGTAGATGGGGCGGCCGACGCCGACTCCGACGCCGCAGCCAACGCCGGCGCCAGTGAAGACCTGGAGAACCTTCACGCTGAAGGGGTTCTCCATCCGGAACGCGGGTGCGGGCGGAAGCCTCCGTTCCCGCGGGCTCGCCATCGGCGTCGGCCTCCGGCGGCAGGATGGGAAGCGGGTTGGTCGCGGACAACTAAAGCTGTGTCGTCGCCGTCAGGCGTCAGCTATTGCGATGGAGAAACACAGGAGCGAGACTGAGGCAACACCGGTGGCTGGCCGTCGACGAGTTGGGCCTATTCGTGGAAGGCACGGGTGGGCTAACTCACGAGACTTACATAACTTTGCAAAAATGGGTAAAGTTTTTGTACGAGAAAGCCCATCAGTCTGTTGCAACTTTATAAACCCGATCTGCTATTATGTACCTCGTTACCTCCCATCTAGAATAAGTGTAAAATTCAAAAAACAATGTGGATTAAAGAAGTAACAAAAATGCAACACTCAAATAAAAAAATTCAAGCCCCAGCCCGGATTCACTTTTTCTCATTATTGAACAAGAGCCTTCCTTCTAAGCAATTTGTAGACCTCCAGTCACATTCACTTTTTCTCATTATTAAAATTCAAGCCCCAGTCAGATTTTTATAAGTTCGAAGAAAAAGTCGGATTACGATGCATTCTAGTAAAATTCTCACTCAAACCTCTACTCCCTCCGTCCCATGGCTTACGGCGTATATTCTTCAGCGCGGTTATTAAGGAGAGCCTCCACGCTTAAAAACTTTTCAATCATGCCCTAATTAATCGCCCACGGATATGTCGCTTCGCCTGGCCGCATTGCCCCAAGCCCCACGCAGAGGACGCCACCACTCACTTTGATTCCCAAATCGCGAAGAGATCCCTACATCTCGTCGCCTTGAACCATATTCCTAGCCACAACTAACACCATGAAGGCACCCATCAAGTTCCGCGGTCTCGTTAGCCCATGGAGGACCGGGAGGCCAAGGGGTGGATCCTGCTAACCCTCCAGCTTCTCCCAGACGAAGAGATCGTTGCCGACTATCATGGTCGACATAGCCAATGACCTCTGCCGCTCCATCCCTAATATCGTCCGCACTTACGTCCAAGATGAGGATGTGGGGGTCGACCTTGGGGTACCTCGAGAGGCCTAGGCGAGCTGCATCTAGCCGGTTCGCTAGCGGACTAAGAGGAGAATACTATGAAGGATGACATGCGCTTGGGAAGCACGCGAGAAATCGGGATTTGTTTTGGGAGTTTCTAGAGGAAGAGGGGAACGCGATGGAGGGGCAATTTTGGCAGTTTAGAGACTTTTCCCCATCTGGCGACGTTCGTGCCATAAGCTCTGGCTAAAAATTGATTTTTTTTACGCCTTAACCAATGGTACGAAGGGAGTATTATATATTCCTTCATAAGTAATAGGATAAATAACTAGTACCTAAAGAGCATGGAAACGACATTGATTTGGTGGTGATAATTATATGGTAAACACATGGGTAACTCTACCTTAAACACTTGGATAATTTTATATGAAATTGATCGGTAACTATACCCAGATAAGATGGGTAATGATACGTTGGAAACGTATCTATAATTTTTTTATGCTCCATGCTTGTTTAGTATCTACTTTGCTTTATTTGTCCATACTTTGAGGTGCTTTTTACATGTTTTCTAGTACTAACCTATTAACAAGTTGCAACAGTGTCAGATGCCTGTTTTCTGCTGTTTTTTGTTTGAGAAAAGTTAGTAAAAAAATATTCTCGGAATTGGACGGGACAAAGGACAAAGTCAATAACTTTCTGTGGGGAACAAAAAGTCCATAGGGAAGCCCGGAAGGCCAGCCAGGGGGCCAGACCCACCCTAGGCGCGGGTGGGCCCAGCCCCGCGCCTGGCTAGGGTTTGGGCACCCTGGCCGCCTCCCGGTCTCGCCCCTTCGCCTATAAGAAGCCCCCGATGCAGAAACCCTGAGTAGCCGATCAGAAATCCACGAAACCGTCTGTAGCCGCCGCCACCATCGTCCCTAGATCGGGGGGATCTGAAGTTCTTCCCGGCACCCTGCCGGAGGGGAGATCATCCTAGAGGCCTTCTCTCCGGTATGATTCATGAGTAGTTTCACCTTGGATTATGGGTCCATGTAGTAGCTAGATGGTTGTATCTCCTCCCTTGTGCTTTCATGTATAGATCTTGTGAGCTTCGTTCATGATCAAGATCTAATCTATTTGTAATCATGCATGTTGTGTTTGCGGGGATCTGATGGATATTGAGATTATTATGTTGGTTTGATTAGTGGTTTTATCTTTATGGTTCTATCATGTCTGTGTTGTTTGTGATCTTGCATGCTCTCCATTGCTAGTGGTTATCTTGGCCAAGTAGTTGCTAGTGACTCCAAGAGGGAGTATTTATGCTCGATAGTAGGTTCATGCCTCTAGTTTCCAAGGAAAGTGACAATAATCTCTTTGGTTGTAGATGTATTATTGCTACTAGGGAGAAAACAACGGTCTCTTGGTCATGGAACATGTGGACTATTTACCTTACACACTTTGCTTAAAGCAGTTGTCTGTTGCTTGCAACTTAATACTGGAGGGAGTTCGGATGATAACCTGAAGGTGGACTTCTAATCATAGATGCAGTTAGATGACGGTCTATGTATATTGTTGTATTTCCCAATCAACCTGATAGGATCTTTCTGGCTAGTAATTGCATTGTTATGCCTTGCTTAGTTCCTGTCAATTGCCCCGCTGTAATTTGTTTACCCTTCATGCCATGTTGTTTATCTAAGGAGAGCACCTCTAGTGAACTATGGACCCCGGTCCATAGTTCACGGATCTCGTGGTCAAATCGATGGGAAAGCGAGGGGAAAGGGAGAAGGCAGCGGAAGCGAACACACACCTCGCAAAGAACACGATGAACACACGCAAAACTCACACGATACAAGGCCGATTGCTCCCGAACGGCGGCCACCGGTCCGATAGAATCCTCGCATGGAAAGATCGGTCAACGTGCTCCCTCAAATCCACATCGGAGAGGGAAGAACACCTTGGGGGGGGTCTTGACAACTTGGAGATGAGACATCGAACTCCAAGGCCTTGTTCAACGATGGATGCGTGATGCAAAGTCCAATCGAGGTTGGTGACGATAGTCAGTCCCCTTGGTAAAGGGGATGAGGCAAAACTAGAGATTCCACACAAGGGGGTTGTCTTTAGTCTATCATCTATGCCTAAGGGATACATGAAGGGGTGGGGGCTCTATTTATAGGTCAGCCACATAAACAGGGGTAGTTTGGGGATAAAACTAGGGTTTGGACGAGATAGAGGGGTACATGGGCCGAAGGCCCAGCTGGTGGCGCGCAGGCCCATCATGTGGGCCGGAGACTCCGGTCTAGGCCGGAGACTCCGGTGTCGTCTCCGGAGTGGCGTACTGACTGTCCCCGGGTCGGATGCTGGGGTCGGTCCGGAGGTCGGTCCGGAGACTCCGGTGCGCAGGACCGGAGACTCCGGTGTAGCAGGACCGGAGACTCTGATGTAGGCCGGAGACTCCGGTTGGGTTCAGCCGTGGCTTCTTCCGCCTCCTCTTCCAAGCCTCCGTCTTGTCGGGCTTGATGTTCCGGGCTTCCTCCCTTGCCTCCGTACTTGTCGGTGTGAACCTATCATGCATATGTGACGGAGTATGAAGTAGCATACCATTCAATAGGGTAGGAAGTGGGCTCGCATAGAGGAACGGATTCACCTTTGGAGTCCATTAAGATTTGGCGTAAGTTGGAGACCATGATGTGGTAACGACCATAGGTCGGGCTACATCAGCTCCCCCCCCTTCAAAAAGAGTCGTCCTCGACTCTACTTGCTCATCACAAAGTAGAAGAGGACGAAAGCCCTTCTTGATCCTGGGGTTCACCATATGGTCGTCCTCGAGAAGATTGACTTGACAACACTTCAATGTTCCTTCACCTTCCATGAAGCCTACAAAGCTCACAATAAAAGCGAAACAACACTCAAAGCGTAGCCAATTCAAGAAGATTATTGCATGAGTCCTCAAGTAGAAGGAAGTCACCTTATCTTGTAGAGATAGCTCGATGAAGGGTAGACATAGGTAACTCTCTTCGGTTCTTATTGTCAACACGTAGTTGGTAGAGGTTGACGTGTATGCATTTGTACCTACACACAACAAAGACCAAGCAAAATATTTCCGTGCGTGATAGAGGAGCATGTCAAATGTGGCATGTCCATTCTTGTTCACAACACTATTAGCACAATACAAGGATAGCAAATGGAATGCATATGCAAGGTCAAAGTGCATGGAAATCGTTCGAACATCCTCCAAATGTGGGAGCTCAAAAACTCCATATAACGTAGTAGTGAGGCACTCAAAGCATTGGATCCAAATTTCAAACATCTTTGATGCAAGAATAGGAGAATTTGGCAAAAACACACAAGGAAGAATGTCCAAAGAAACATCATTATGTGTGCAAACCAACCATTGGAAAGAGAAATTGTTCAACATGTTGGATGTCACACACAAATCATCAAAAGCAAATTTCATGGGAGTATGGGTATCCCAAGTGGAAGCAAAAACGGCATGTTTGCAAACAAACCAAATGAAAGAGCAAGTGGTCCTTATGTTTGTTGCAACAACAAGACGAGATTCTTGGAAGCTCTCATGACAATACATGCTCTTAATGGAATTGTGGTTGTACACAAAACATCGGAAAGAGAAAATGTTCAACATTTTTGTGGCAACACACAAAGCATCATTATCCAAAAGCGAAGAAACATGAATGTCACAAGGGGAGATAATACCATTAACATGCTTGCAAGCAAACCATAGGAAAGAGCAATTTGCCAACATGAAATATGCAAAGCATGCAAAAGGTATCAGAGCTGGGTTCGATCTTGAACTCACTCGTGGGATGCTCTCAAGAGCTCTTTTTGTCAACTCGTGCTCAACCGAGGTTGACATGATAGTGCGGGTACCTACACACATCATACACAAAAGGAAGAACGTGTGTGCATGGTAGAGATACACATCATCCATCATGACGTATATCTTCTTGTGCACATCACCATTAATGTCAATCAAGTATGAAATAGATGCATGGTGAGTATGCAAGTGGGTAACATGCTTATCATGGCAATCATCAAAATCTCCAAAAATTGAGAAAGCTATGGGAGGCATCAGATTATAACGCGTATGATCAATGTTGTTGCAAGCAAAACAAGTGAAATAGCAAGGATTCATCTTATTGCAAGCAACGGGAGAAATTGAATGACTAGCATGACAAAGCAAGTCCAAAGCAATTGGAGGATACACACAAGATGCATAGCATGGCATGTTTATGGCAATGGTATCGCAATCAAACAATTCCACATGAGCAATATTATGCAAAGGCAAAGCATCACATGGGAATATGAATGAAGCATATGTAATGTCACAAGTATCATCCATAACATGCATATCCTCACAATTCATCATGTCCACTAGTGGGATCATGGCATCATCAACACCCTTATTGTTACCTTGATCATACCTCTCATATGAAGTGGGTGTTGTGGTAGTAGTGTACTCCTTGTGGACGACTTCATTTTCTTGATGTAGCCATGGCGTAGCATCATCTTCATGCACCATGTACATCTTATCCAATTGAGTCATCATTGCTTCATGGCTTGGCATGTCTTCATTCATGGAACCTAGCACAACACACGAGAACACACTAGAGGTAGAGGGTAAGTTGTTAGAATTCGAAATGATCTCACTTGACCTATAAACTACCACTCTCAACTCACTAGGAGTATCACTCATGCCCTCCAAGTGGAAGCACTCAATCTCACATAAGGTGGAGTCACTCATCTCACTCTTGTTCTCACTCAAGTGGTCTAAGTGGCTCTCATACTCACATGAGATTGGTACCACATCATCACTCAAGCATATGGGGATAGGCTCGGTTTACTCAACTCCATGCGCCTCCTTTGGTGAAGGGAAAATCCCATGCTCACCATTCTTGACCTTGTCGCCTTCAAAGTTGGATGCCATAAGATGGGCATCATCGCTCTCCTCCATGGTCGAAGGGAAAATCCCATGCTCGACCGTATTGTGGCCATCTCGTAGTAGTGGTGGAGGTAGGCTCATGCTATCCAACTTGGCGAAGTAGAGGTCTACATTTTCCTCGTTCGCGAGGTCGTGGAAGTCAAGCGTAGGCTTTGAAGCTTGATGGCGTGGAGGAAGGCTTGCTCTTGGTGCCATTGTGGTGGTGGCACTAGTAGTTGAAGGTGCCCTATGATGGTGTCGACGGAGGTCATTGGCGTGCCTTGCTGATGGTTGATGTTGGTGAAGCACTTGGTCATCCACATGACGCTTGCGTCGATGATCATTTGCCTTGGCACTCTTCTTGTGCTTGTGGTGCCTTCTTGAGCTTGCTTGAGCATTATGGTTGGTGCTCATCACGACTTCTTCGTCTTGGTGGCGAAGATGCCTTTGACGATGTCTTGTATCCTCTTTATGGTGTCGATGCTCATGAGAGGATGTTTGTCGATGAAGATTCTTGTTTCTTGGCGCCTCTTGATGTATATGATGTTTGGATGCCACTCTTCTTTGGATAGGAGGTGGAGCTTGGCGCCTTGGAGGTGATGTAGCTTGGAACCTTGGAGATGGTGGAGCTTGGCGCCTTGGATATGGTGGAGCTTGACGCCATCTAGGTGGTGGCACTTGTCGCCTTGGAGGTGGATCATCGAAGTAGGTGGTGCCCTTTGGTGTGGCACGCTTGGCCTTGAAGGTCATGGAATCTTGATGATGCGCCTCCGCTTTCTTGGCGTAGTAGGCTTCCATCTCCACACGGTGGAGGAATTCTTCATGGCTCATGGAGGAGCCATCAAAGTCGATGAAGTTCTCCGTGTCCTCCATGCTTGGCGAGGCATCGTCGATGTCGCACTCGAAGTCATCCATGCTTGGGGAGTAATTGTTGGTGTAGTACTCCATATCACCCAAGCATGTGGAGCCATTGTCGGTGTAGTGCTCCATAGGCTTCATGCATGAGGAGCCATTGTCGGTGTTGTGCTCCGTCATGTCCTCTATACTTGTGGAGTCGTAGTCATGGTGGCTCATCGTGGATTATTCATAGATATCATCCTCGGTTCCGGAGTCCCTAGACATGATGCACAAGACCAAGCGATGTATATGGAAGTGGTAGTGGGAGTTAGGGATACAACGTCAAACCTTACTTTACCTTGGAAGATCGTATCGTACAAGTGGCCACACTTGAGAGAAATAAACCAAGCAAAGTGAAGTTCACGCGGAACACCCAAAACCAACTACTAACCAAAAAACACACACACACAAGTCCTATGGTGGATAGGTATGAAAAGTGGCATGTCAAGAACCAATCCGAAATCAAGATGTTGTATTGGCAAGTAAAGAACCACAATGATCACAAAGCAAAACAAGTCAATCCACAAGATAAGAAATATGTACAAGGAAACACACACGGTGGGATAAATGGGACTTGTGCGATGGATAAAGTGAGCTAAGAACCAAATGATTACCTAGATAAGACTATAAGCTCGTGTCACACAAGTACAAGGAGAGACGCTAGTTCGATTGCATAAGATTGGTGGGCTACAAGATATGCACAATAAGTACCACCTATATGATGTTCATAGAGCCTGCGCTTCCTATTCTATGAGGCACGTGTATATTTCTTTCTTTTTTTTCTCTCTTTTCCTTTTTTTCTATTTTTTTTATTTTTTCTTTTTCTTTTTTACTTGTCTCTTCCTTGTGCCAACAACTATACAAGATAACTATATGAGATAGCGCTCACAACGGTTGCTCGGAATCTACAAGGTATCAAATGTGCATAGCCCAAGCAATCATAAGAGGAACTAGTCTCAATAGGTGTTTGTTGCTCGCAAAGATAGTGGGGTTCACAAAGGAATGCAAGTGGGGAAAAGTCGCGGAATGTTTATACCTTTCATCGACGATCTTCACCCTTTATTGTTGGATTCCGCCTTGCTCACGGAATTTGGATGGAGTAGATAGCATGAACAACGCGGATGATGATGTAGAGCTCCTTCTTCTCTTCGAAACGAGCTAAAGAACACCAAAATCCGAGTGGAAATGCAAAAGTTATGCTCAAAACTGTGTTGCAGTTTTTCTGTCTGCAGGGAAGGGCGGAGACTCCGGTCTGGAGCTCAAAAAGTCCGGAAACTCCGGTCTAGGCCGGAGACTCCAGTCCGGGAGATTCCAGAGCGTCCAGAACTCGAACGGGACGCGTTTTGGGCGGAAAACTCGAACCAAAACCTCAGATTGATGGGGGAAATCAAGGAATTAGGCCTTGGGAACGCAGGGAAAGGTAGATCAACTAGTTTAGCAAGTAATCCATGGATCAAAACCTACCAAAACTCACTCAAATCACAGATCAATCCAAAACACGAATTGGGGCTGTTTTTGGTGGAATTTTCGAATTCATGGGGAAAAGACCAAATCGATGAGAAATCCGTGGCAACCAAAAGCTGCTGATACCAGATGATGGAGGTGTTAACCTCTTGGGTGGCTCGATCTTCACGAATCTTGTGGTAAAATCTATGGGAAAGCGAGGGGAAAGGGAGAAGGTAGCGGCAGCGAACACACACCTCGCGAAGAACACGATGAACACACGCAAAACTCACACGATACAAGGCCGATTGCTCCCGAACGGCGGCCACCGGTCCGATAGAATCCTCGCATGGAAAGATCGGTCAACGTGCTCCCTCAAATCCACATCGGAGAGGGAAGAACACCTTGGGTAGGGTCTTGGCAACTTGGAGACGAGACATCGAACTCCAAGGCCTTGTTCAACGATGGATGTGTGATGCAAAGTCCAATCGAGGTTGGTGACGATAGTCGGTCCCCTTGGTAAAGGGGATGAGGCAAAACTAGAGATTCCACACAAGGGGGTTGTCTTTAGTCTATCATATATGCCTAAGGGATACATGAAGGGGTGGGGCTCTATTTATAGGCCAGCCACATAAACAAGGGTAGTTTGGGGATAAAACTAGGTTTGGACGAGATAGAGGGGTACATGGGCCGAAGGCCCAACTGGCGGCGCGTAGGCCCATCACGTGGGCCGGAGACTCCGGTGTGGGGGCCGGAGACTCCGGTCTAGGCCGGAGACTCCGGTGTCGTCTCCGGAGTGGCGTACTGACTGTCCCTGGGTCAGATGCTGGGGTCGGTCCGGAGGTCGGTCCGGAGACTCCGGTGCGTAGGACCGGAGACTCCGGTGTAGCAGGACCGGAGACTCCGGTGTAGGCCGGAGACTCCGGTGGTTCAGCCGTGGCTTCTTCCGCCTCCTCTTCCAAGCCTCCGTCTTGTCGGTCTTGATGTTCTGGGCTTCCTCCCTTGCCTCCGTAGTTGTCGGTGTGAACCTATCATGCATATGTGACGGAGTATGAAGTAGCATACCATTCAATAGGGTAGGAAGTGGGATCGCATAGAGGAACGGATTCACCTTTTGAGTCCATGACGACTTGGCGTAAGTTGGAGACCATGATATGGTAACGACCGTAGGTCGGGCTACATCAGCTTAGTTCTTGTCAATTGCCCCGCTATAATTTGTTTACCCTTCATGCCATGTTGTTTATCTAAGGAGAGCACCTCTAGTGAACTATGCACCCCGGTCCAATCTTTACCATTGATACATCTTCCACTGTTACTTGTTTACTTGCTGCAAACCATTACCTTCCACACCATACGTTTAATCCTTTGTTACAGCAAAACGGTGAGCATGACAACCTCACTGATTCGTTGGGGCAAAGTCTCGAGTTTGTGTTGTGCAGGTCTCCGCGTTGCTTGCAACACCTGTGTGATGTTTTCTTCCTCCTAATGGTTCGATAAACTCGGTTTCTTACCGAGGGAAAACTTGTTGTTGTGCTGCTTCACACCTTGCTCTTGGGGTTCCCAACTAAGCGCTCGTACATCAACCCAGCGTTGCATCAAGCTTTTCTGGCGCCGTTGCCGGAGAGGCTAAGGACATATTCACTAGGGGAGTCCTTCACTTCCTTTCTCTTTACTTTGTTTTTAGTTTGCTTTGTTTCTTTTGCTTGGTTTTGTTTGCCTCTTTAAAAAAAAATTAGTCTAGCTTGGTTTGCTTGCCTTATTCAAAAACACAAAAAAATTAGTTCTTGCTCTAGGCGCTGTTGCTATTTTTGGCTTGCCCACCTTTGCCAAAATGAACTCTGCTGAGAACACCAAGTTGTGTGACTTCACTAGCACCACCAACAATGATTTCCTAAGCACACCTATTTCTCCACCTGCTCCTGATGCTATCTTTTATGAAATTAAGCCTGTGATACATTGGAAACATATCTATAATTTTTATGCTCCATGCTTGTTTAGTATCTACTTTGCTTTACTTGTCTACACTTTGAGGTGCTTTTTACATGTTTTCTGGTACTAACCTATTAACAAGTTGCAACAGTGCCATATGCCTATTTTCTGCTGTTTTTGGTTTTAGAAAAGTTAGTAAAGAAATATTCTCGGAATTGGACGGGACGAAGGACAAAGTCAATAACTTTCCATGGGGAACAAGAAGTCCAGAGGAGAGACGAGGAGGCGTGCCAGGGCGTCTAAACCCCCTACCCGCGGGTGGGCCCTACCCCGCGCCTGGGTAGGGTTTGCCCCCTCTGGTCGCCGCCTCGGTCTCCCCCTTCGCCTGTAAGAAGCCCCTGATGCAGAAACTCTCAGGACCCGATCAATAATCCATGAAACCGTCTGTAGCCGCCGCCATCATCGTCCCTAGATCGGGGGGATATGAAGCTCTTCCCGGCACCCTACCAGAGGGGAGATCATCCCGGAGGCCTTCTCTCTGGTATGATTTGTGAGTAGTTCCACCTTGGACTATGGGTCCATGTAGTAGCTAGATGGTTGTATCTCCTCCTTCGTGCTTTCATGTATAGACCTTGTGAGCTCCATTCATGATCAAGATCTAATCTATTTGTAATCATGCATGTTGTGTTTGCGGGGATCCGATCGATATTGAGATTATTATGTTAGTTTGATTAATGGTTCTATCTTTATGATTCTATCATGTCTGTGTTGTTTGTGATCTTGCATGCTCTCCGTTGCTAGTGGTTATCTTGGTCAAGTAGTTGCTAGTGACTCCAATAGGGAGTATTTATGCTCGATACGGTTGTAGATGTGTTGTTGCTACTAGGGAGAAAACAACGGTCTCTTGTTCATGGAACATGTGGACTATTTACCTTACACTTTGCTTAAAGCAGTTGTCTGTTGCTTGCAACTTAATACTGGAGGGGGGTTCGGATGATAACCTGAAGGTGGACTTATAGTCATAGATGCAGTTGGATTACGGTCTATGTATATTGTTGTATTGCCCAATCAACCTCATAGGATCTTTCTGGCTAGTAATTGCATTGTTATGCCTTGCTAAGTTCCTGTCAATTGCCCCGCTGTAATTTGTTTACCCTTCATGCCATGTTGTTTATCTAAGGAGAGCACCTCTAGTGAACTATGGACCCCGGTCCAATCTTTACCATTTATACATCTTCCACTGTTACTTGTTTACTTGCTGCAAACCATTACCTTCCACACCATATGTTTAATCCTTTGTTACAGCAAACTGGTGAGCTTGACAACCTCACTGGTTTGTTGGGACAGAGTCTTGAGTTTGTGTTGTGCAGGTCTCCACATTGCTTCCAACACCTGTGTGACGTTTCCTTCCTCCTTCTGGTTCGATAAGCTCAGTTACTATTGAGGGAAATATTGCTGATGTACTCTTCATACCTTGCTCTGGGGGTTTCCAACGAAGCACTCTTCCTCCGTGTTGAGTGTAGCATCAAGTAATTTCTAGCGCCGTTGCCGGGGAGGCTAAGGACGTCTTCACTAGGGGAGTCCTTCACTTCCTTTCTCTTTACTTTGTTTTTAGTTTTCTTTGTTTATTTTGCTTGGTTTTGTTTGCCTCTTTTCAAAAAAAACCAAAAAATTAGTCTAGCTTGGTTTGCTTTCCTTATTCAAAAACACAAAAAAATTAGTTCCTACTCTAGTTGCCACCCTGTTCTAGCTCACCATGTTGCTCCCCAAGTTCACCTAGAAAGACCTTGCAATAGG
Source organism: Avena sativa (assembly GCA_916181665.1). Taxonomy (NCBI): domain Eukaryota; kingdom Viridiplantae; phylum Streptophyta; class Magnoliopsida; order Poales; family Poaceae; genus Avena; species Avena sativa. The sequence continues at coordinate 263,924,057 of OV702279.1, read as the reverse complement.
TAGTGGCTCCATAATTGGGAAAGGCAATATTGAAAAATTCTTTAACTATGTTAGCAAGCATGAGGATATTGAGGATAAATCTATAGTAGAGCTTGCTCCTAATTATGAAATTGCTTCATATTCTTTAGTCCATATGTTGGAGGGTAGGTCTGTTAGCCTTAACCCCTTCATGCAATTCTTATTTCTAAAACTAAAAGAAGAGAAGAATGTTGAAAAAAGGGAATTCATCCTTGAAACTTTATCAAAAGAATTCCATGATGTTGCTAGGGAGGCCAAAAAGGTTTTTGAACGTTTCAATATGCTAGGTTCAAGTGTAGATGTTGTGGGTATTTCTGATAAAACTAAGCCTAGAGAGGAAATCAATATACCCATACCCTATAAGCTTGTTGGAATGCATGAAGCCTTTGAAAATAACTTCGACTAGATTGCCCCTAAAAATCTTTTTGACGACGAAGGTAGTAGACCAAAGAGAGATGAGAAAGGATCCTCCAAAACCCATTTGGATGAGATACCTTTCATAGTTGAAGATTTTGCAAGTATGAATGTTAATGCTTTCTCATTTGAAAATACTTGATTCTTCTTGCTTCTTGTGCCTAACTTAAAGGCATTAAAGAAAAGTACTTGTTGGGAGATAACCCAAGAGTTTCCTTGAGTCTTGGAAATTATTAATACTGTAATGACCTCTCCTTATCCTTTTTGTTTTCTTTTTGTGCCAAGAATGACCTCTAATGAGAGAGAAGTAATATTTGGGGAGTTGTTGTCCCGAAACAGATTTCTGTCCTCCACCAAAAAAAATCGTGAGGAGGCTCTGTAACCTTGATTGAGCTCAAAATTTACTAATAAATCCCCCAGTATGTTGGCTAACTTTAGTTAGCTCAACACTTTGTGATTAAAGTAACAGAAGATGTTAGAAAAAATCGTTTCTACCTGCTGGTCTATTTTGACAGATTTCTGCCATTATTTGCATTTGCTTCTTATTGATTCCTTTTTGAGCTCTCTTTAGGTAAATTGAGTTTCTTTGAAGGAGTTAATTCATTAGCTTGTGTTTTTATTGAAAATCCTTGATGTTCCAAAGCTTTGCCAACGGTCTAATATCTTTTGAATAAGCTAATCTTGCTAATGAATATTGTGTGAAGATTTGTATGAAGGAAAATTTTCAGGTGTAGAGAGAGAATGATGCAATGAGATGAAGAATGGACAAAAGCTCAAGCTTGGGGATACCACCATGGTTTCACCCCGAGAAATATCCAAGAGGTAAAAGCGTCAAAGCTTGGGGATGCCCAAGGCATCCCCTTCTTCATTAATAAAAAGCTCAGGTCTGTCTAGACACTTCACTTTTATTGTTTCATGCACAATTGTGTTGTTCTTGGAGCGTCTTAGTTTTTGTTTGCTTTGCTTAGTTTGTTTAGTTTGATTTAGTAGTTTGGACCCCCGCTCTCGCTGTGTTGTTTTGTAAATAAGTTTGCTTGGTGTTTGGAAAAGAGTAGTAAGTTCTTGCTTGAAGTGCAAGAGGAGCTTGCATTGACTATGACTTAGACTTTAGCATGACATGCTAGGTGTTGTTTTAGCATTATGCTTAGTGATTATTGTTGTAGCATGTCTTGTTCCAAACAATTGGGATTTCTTAGTGTGCCTTGAAGAAATTATGCGTTGTTTTAGCATGCAAAAGCATAGTATTGTGGTATTCTCCCTTTGATGTTTTGCTTGGGTTGACTTGGCATATGCTTACACCATGTTATGACTATGACACGTCACCATTAGCCTCTATGATCATTTAGTCCTTGACTTGTAGTACCACTCTTTGCTTTGATTAGTTTGCTTTGTTGCATTGCATAATTATGGCCATTATTTGCGGTGACCCAGCATACCACTGCATGTGTAGTACACTATAGTCGTTGACATGACATCCACAGAACACCGTTTCGTAAATATCACATCCCTCAGCGTGGTATAGCAAAAACATTGCGGGTCCATATTACAAATATACACACCTTATTATTATTACAATACCGGAAGTTCAAGACTTCCAAAATATTCAACCTACAAACCAAAATATAAAGTGTTTCAGCGGAATTTAAAAGCAACAACTCTGACTAGGAGTTGAGCTCAGCAACTTATTCTATAGAGTTCATGCTGCTCGCCTCCGTTGGTTACTACTAACTAGGGATACTTAGTTGGTCTCGTTATCATCAACACTGTAGCGGATTTCGTAATCCACTCCTTCAACACCTCCGGACAGACCAGGTTCCTCGTAGAACACATCTTCTTGGCATTCGGCTGCATACATTGGCACGTCTTCAGGATCCTCAGAGTCTAAGCAAGGGATCAAAGGAAAGAATGAGTAACAGTGTTACCAAACAAGTTCATTATATGCAAGGTGGGAAGTTTGATGCTCTAACTACCACCTCGGATTATAAATCCTTGGCACTATGCAATTTTTGTAAATCTTTCTTCAAAGATTGATTTTATTCTGAAAAACTATGACAATCAGCCTTCACAGGTTGACCAGAACATTCATGGAGTTCCTTTCCTGCCGCGTTCGTAGCTCCTTCCCGGAACAGGGAGTAACAAGTTACAGTTCTTACACTCTGCAGAGGTGCGTTACTTTACCCATGAGAGATCAACTCCTTGTTGCACAACCGGGCGTACTTTCCCGTCCACAATTCCATGATGTGGGACCCAGTAGTTGGTCCAAGCCAATCACTGCCCCCTTCGCGACCTCGTATGCCTCCTTGGTGTACACCATGCCCACATAATGAATTACGATAATGGTTTGTACAAACCGTTAGATGCCAGAACTATCGTGGGACGATGAGGGTTCCCACCCATATGTTGCATATCCTCCGAATTACCAATTAATATGCACGCTACAAGGATAACAGCCACGACCTGCACATCTGGCTTCATGCGAGAGGAAGAAGATACAGTTGACTTCTCTGTCCCATTCCAAATCTCATGGCTAACGCGTAATATACGGCGCTAGAATCACTGATGTCAGGGGTTATTAAGTCCCTATTTGATCATCATTGTTTGCAACTACAAACCTAAGTTCTATTGCTCCAATATATCACCAATTAGGATGATATCTATGATTTCTTTATTTGTGAAAATAATATTTTCTTTCTTTTATAGCATATATGATAACACACAATTTGTAAATACTTTGATAAAGACTCTTCAAAGGACATGAGCAAGTGATGAACTTGCCTTGTGATGGCAAGGTAGTGAATTCTGATGCTTGCACTGGACCTTGAGCTTCTATGTCTACAAAAACATCATTATTGCCCGGTAAGGACAATATTTAAAGAAGCAAAATGATTATACAAGTAATGTAATGCATTATTTAATTTGATATGCATTTACCCTATTATTATACAAGGTTCTTTTTTAATAATACTATAGCATTTATATATATTACTCTATAATATTTATAACAAATATTGAATTATTTTATTTTATTTCCCTTTTATTTGACTTTTCTTGATTTAATAATACTTTTAGGAATTATCAATTATACATTAAAATTGTTATTAAATATTTAGTTAGTATTTTTCAAAAATACTAAAATATTAATAAATAATGAAAGTGATTTTTATTTATTTTTATCACCTTTAAATAATTTTGTAAAATTCCATAAGGAATATATAAATTACAAAACTCTTATAAAAATTTAAATGTCTAAAATTTTATATCTTATTTTTTGTATAGTGCGGATTATTGTGAATCCAAAAATATTTTATTCATAATTTTTGGACTTTGATTTTATTTTCTAGAATTTAATTAAGTCCAGGGGTATTTTGGTATTTTCCTTTTTATTCAAAGAGGCCTGAAAGGATTTCTGGGCTAGCTTGATCTTTTTGGGCCCTAGTGGCCCATTAGTCATAGACAAAATAACCACCCCGAAGGGTCTGGCCCAACTCAGCCCATTCCTCACTGCCTCTCTCTCCCTCAAGCTCATCCTCTCCTCCTCTGACCCCGACCCCGTGGTCGGCGATGCCGCCGCCGATGATTCCCGCCACTGTGGGCCGTTCTGGTCGCCGCCGTGGTGCAACAGGGGTTGTCGACAACGCTTGTCCTTTCTATCCAACTAGATTCGAGCATGGGGCTCTCCTGTGATGGATAGATGCCGTCCCGAACCCTAGGGCTTGGGGGTTGGCATGGATCCTGGTGTTGCCGCCGCCGTCTCGTGTCGTGGTGATGCTCCTCGCCTCTATGTGTGTTCTTGGTCGCCGTCGTGGCACCGTATGGGTTGCAGCGCCCCTCCTAGGGTGCTCCCCGTGCCGCCATGGACGTCGGCCCCTCTGCTTCCTCTTCTAGTCTCCAACGAGGACCTTCAGTGAGTTCTTCTCCTCTCCCCGTGTGCTCTCTATGCTCGCTCATCCCATGCTGGATGTTGGCAGTGACCTCTCTGGTTACTGTCTGGTTCTGATTAGGATGATTTATCCATTTATGGTTCTTATCATGTGGTTGATCATAGACTGGATGAATTAGATCATGTCTGGATGGTCTGTAAACATGCTAAATGATTATTGGCCTGAGGCTTGTTGCTTGAGATGAACTATGATGGTTCTGGTGGCTTATTAGATGCTTTTATGCTTGGATTGCATATGATTCAGATGTTATAGTTGCTTTGGAACCATGCTTGGTAAAGTTAGTGACTTGATAACCTTCCACTATCATTTCATGGTTTAGGAGCATGGTTATGGTGTGATGAAATCACTGTTCTAGCGTTGTTGGCTTAGAAATTAATATGTGGTTTGAGTTCACCATGATCTCAAACAGTACAGATAAACATTGGAATGTTTTATTTATGATTCCTGACAGGAAAATGATTAGTAGATTGACTTGTTGAATCTGTGATGATTGGATGTTTATCTTGATTCAAATAGAATTGTTCTTGTGACACCATCTTGGTATGGCACACAAGGTTGATTCTTATTCATTGATTGGGTTGGTTTAAGCTTAAAACAAGCTTGGATTTATAAGATAAATAGAAATGCTCTTCTCTGAATTCCCTAAGACCAATGATGTTGGTCTGAGGCTTAGGGGTTCAGACCTTATCTAGTTTGATTCTAATATATAGTCCTGGTACTGGTACCAACTATTGTTTTTGAATCAAAGCTTGGTAAAATTGATAGTAAGCTTGATCATTATCTGGATCCAAAAGATTAGTTTCCAAGGTGCTACCCTTTCTATAGGGATGTGCCTAGAAATAGATCATAGCTATATTTATGCTTGAATTGTAATATATAGCCTAACAACCAGAGCAATGATGTTGTTCTGAGCTCTGGTTGGATCCTTGTAGCCGCTGCCACCATCGTCCCTAGATCGAGGGGATCTGAAGCTCTTCTCGGCACCCTGCCAGAGGGGAGATCATCCCAGAGGCCTTCTCTCCGGTATGATTCGTGAGTAGTTCCACCTTGGACTATGGGTCCATGTAGTAGCTAGATGGTTGTATCTCCTCCCTTGTGCTTTCATGTATAGATCTTGTGAGCTCCATTCATGATCAAGATCTAATCTATTTGTAATCATGCATGTTGTGTTTGTAGGGATCCGATGGATATTGAGATTATTATGTTAGTTTGATTAATGGTTCTATCTTTATGATTCTATCATGTCTGTGTTGTTTGTGATCTTGCATGCTCTCCGTTGCTAGTGGTTATCTTGGCCAAGTAGTTGCTAGTGACTCCAAAAGGGAGTATTTATGCTCGATAGTGGGTTCATGCCTCTAGTTTACAAGGGAAGTGACAATAATCTCTTCGGTTGTAGATATGTTGTTGCTACTAGGGAGAAAACAATGGTCTCTTGTTCATGGAACATGTGGACTGTTTACCTTACACACTTTGATTAAAGCAGTTGTCTGTTGCTTGCAACTTAATACTGGAGGGGGTTCAGATGATAACCTGAAGGTGGACTTCTAGTCATATATGCAGTTGGATGACGGTCTATGTATATTGTTGTATTTCCCAATCAACCTCATAGGATCTTTCTGGCTAGTAATTGCATTGTTATGCCTTGCTCAGTTCCTGTCAATTGCCCCGCTGTAATTTGTTTATCCTTCATGCCATGTTGTTTATATAAGGAGAGCACCTCTAGTGAACTATGGACCCCGATCCAATCTTTACCATTTATACATCTTCCACTGTTACTTGTTTACTTGCTGCAAACCATTACCTTCCACGCCATACGTTTAATCCTTTGTTACAGCAAACCGGTGAGCTTGACAACCTCACTGATTTGTTGGGGCAAAGTCTTGAGTTTGTGTTGTGCAGGTCTCCGCGTTGCTTGCAACATCTGTGTGACGTTTCCTTCCTCCTACTGGTTCGATAACCTTGGTTTCTTACTGAGGGAAAACTTGATGCTGCGCTGCTTCACACCTTGCTCTTGGGGTTCCCAACGAAGCGCTCCTACATCAACCCAGCGCTGCATCAGGTAACTCTATAAGAAATGGTGGATAATTCTAGTGATGATAGCTATATTGTAATCACATAGTTAATTATACCCTAAACACGTGGATAACTCCGTATAAAATCGGTTGGTAAGTATATATTGACCAGGAGGATAACTCTATAAGTACTATGTTAGTAGTTATACCTTTAACACTTAACTCCATCGGTATCGAGTTGGTAATTATTAACTAGAGGGTAGGATAACTTCATAACTAATTGGTGGATAACTATTCTCTAGAGAGCATAGAAACCGATTTAGTACTAATAGCTCTACCGTAAATACCCGGGTAACTCCATCAGTACTTGGTTGGTAACTATCAGTTACATGGTAGGGTAACCACGTCGACTTCATAATGATAACTATTCGTTGAACACATGGTGAAAGGGCAAATATCCCTTATCTAGTGTTTTGGTTAACTATGACATCGGAGCTACAGAATGGAATAATGTTTCTATTAGCTTATCTACAGGTGAGAATCCACAGGTTGTTGGTGATAGGTGATGGGTTACCCCCCATTCGTTTCTTTATGGAGAGCCGGTGGCGTTGTTTATTATTTTATCTTATTTACTCTTGAGTCAAATAGGAAACACCGCACTATTAAGAGGGGTGATCTCGATGTGCTCTTTGGGGATGTTATACACCATATATGCCTCTCATCATCCACCCACACACACCCGTTCGAAGAAAGAGAGAAAACAGCCTTGAAAAATCAGTCAAAAGAGGTTACTGCGAAATCGGCAAAAGCGCCAACGGCGCCGGTGCTGTCGCCGGAATTTTTGGTCGCCGCTGGAAATTCTCGATGTACACTGATATGGCTTACTGCATAGCCTTTCGGTTGTTCGCCGAGAATTTCCGTCGCGGCCGAAAATTCTGGCGTGGGGTCCAGTTGACCGGAGCTGTCGCCGGAAATTCCGGCGAGCAACTCGGTCCGACCGGACTTATTGTCGGTTCTGTCGCAGGAACCCCCAAATGGCTCTTTTTCCCCTCACACTATATATACCCCTTTCTTCTCCACTGTGAGGTTAGGAACTTGAGCTAACATTTCATTTCTTGAAGCTCTCTCTCTCCCCCATTGTTGAAACACAAAAGCTTGAGGATCTCCCATTCTACCCAACCAAATCCAAATCCCTTTGGTAGAAAGGAAGAGGAGGTCCCGATCTACGTTTCCACCAAGCCAAAGTTCATTCCCCTTTGAGTTCATCGAGTTAGCTTGTTACTCTTGGGTTTGTGGGAAACCCTAGGCGGCTAGAGTCGCCCGGAGGCATTCGGCTTGTGATTTGCTCCGTGGAAAGTTTGTGAGGGTTTGGAGACTATATTAAAGTCTACCACAAGTAAGTGAGTTATTCCTTCGTGGGATAGGCTCGAAGAAGAAGGTGAGCCTTTGTGGCACATGAGTAATCCTTCGTGGAACCTCACACCTCTCCAACGTGGCGTAGCCCCTTCCCAAAGGTGGTGAACACGGGAATACATCTTCGTCTCCGCGTGCTTCGGTTATTCCTTAACTGATCTCTTACTTGTGTTGTTTACCTTGTGATAGCCTTCGAGCTTGAAGTATCTTGTTCATCATCTAGGTTGCCTCACCTAGTTTGCATTTAGGCTCACTTATATTCCGCAAAGCCTAAAACTTGCAAAAGATTATAAAGAATTTTGTAGAAACCTATTCACCCCCCCTCTAGGTTAACCATCTTACACTTTCAATTGGTATCAGAGCCAAGGGATCTTTTAAGTGATTTACCGCCTAATAGAAAAGATCGTTTTCTCCGATGATGAGGAGGAAAAGACTTATTCGGTCAAGGATCTTCGTGAAATCTTAGCCAAGGGTTCCCTTGAAAAGGCCAAGGCGGATTCTGATCTCCTTGTTCGAATGAGTTACCTAGAAGGACAACTTAAGGCCATTGGCGATGGGGATTTTCTTGGTAATCCATTGGTAGTACCTCAAGGGAGACCAATGGACACCGAAAAGGATAAGGATGCCGAGTCCGCTCATGAGGGCGGCTCATCAAAAACTTCCACGCCCCCCTAATCAATTCCCTTATGTTTATCCTAAGCAAAAGAACATCATGCCTCATATTAATGGTTTGGGTCCTGCACCTCATTATGATGGAACTCATTTCTCTCATTGGAAAGCTTCTATGGAATCTCATCTTCGCATCTGCAACATTGAGCTCTGGGAGATTGTATGCACCGGTTTCCACCCTCATGATCCCAACAACCTCACCCTAGGAGAGTACTACGACCCTCAACTAAATGCAATGGCTTGTGACAAGATAAGGAGTGCCATTCACCGCACTCTCCATGATCAAGTCAGCGACATCCCCACCGCAAAGGATCTTTGGGATAGGATTGTCATTCTCCAAGAGGGAACCTCTCTTATCCAAAAATCCAAGTATGAAGCCGCCAAGTCAGAGATGATCATGTTCATGAACCATGATGGTGAGACTATCGCTGAAGCATACAAGAGACTTGTTGCCCTCCGCGTGAAGATTGGTGGCCTAGGGTGTGAGAAGTATGATGATGGATTCAATTTGAATGATGAACTTATCAAGTCCAAGATTGTCTCCATGATCGCGACCACTGACAAGAAGCTTGCCTTGAACTTGCAACTCCTTGATAGGTCTAATCAATTCACTCCTGATGATCTAGTCTCTTATCTAGTTGCCACAGATAACTTGGCGGATGAAGGGCAAAAGATTAAGGAGATCAACCGTGCTATTGGGTCTTCCCACTCTCTAGCATTAAAGGCCAAGCATGTGCAAGAAGATGTTGCTAGTGATGAAGAAAGCGATGTTGATGGAGTTGATGATATGCTCTCTCAACTTGCTCTCTTCACCAAGAACATGAAGTTCCGAAGAAGGAGAAGTTCAATGGGATCAAGTGAGAAGAAGAGGACGTGCTACAATTGTGATGAATCGACCCATTTTGCCGACAAGTGTCCATATGAGAAGAGGCTTGACAATCCTAAGTATGAAGAAGGTGCCAAACCAAGATTGAAGCCCAGCCCCATCAATGAAAGATACAAGAGGAACAATAGGCGTGATGGTAAGGGCTTCCTAGGCCAAGAATACATATCCGACAAGGAGGAAGAGGTTGAATAGAAGGTGGTTGGAGTGGTCGGTTTGGCCTTTGCCAAACCCGGGTCTCTGTTCACCTATGACTACACCAAGGACTACACCGGCGACTCTCCTACCCCCAAGGTCACCGCCACTTGCCTCATGGCAAGGAGCTCCAAGGAAGAGTCCGACATGGAGTGTGGGGATAAGGAGAAAGTGGTGGGTGTGACCGGTTTGGCATATGTCGAACCCGGTTCACCTCTCACCTATGACTACTCCAAGGACTACATCGAGAGTTCTCCTATTCCCAAGATCACCGGTTCCTGTCTTATGGCAAGAATCTCCAAGGTAATTATCTCTCCTCCATCCCTATCTAGTGTCTTGGATGATCTTGAGAGTGATCATGATAGTGATAGTGACAGTGATGAATTTGGTGAAGAATAACTAAAAGAAATGTATGCTATCATGAAGTCTCTTCCTCCATTGCTCGCGCTAGAGTCAAGCAATTAATGGAACTTGTTATCTCACGTGATGAGGCCAATTATAGCTTGGAATCTCATATTGATGATGAGAAACAAAGATTCCATCTTCTTGAGCAAGAGATTTGTGAGGAAAAGAATACCAATTCTTTTCTTAAACTACAAATTGAAATTTTTGAATTGATAAAGCAAAATACATGGACATTATTGATAGGGCTAACTCATTGTCCCAAGAGCTTGCTGCCTCAAAGAAAGAGCTTGAAGTTGCTCATGCTTCTCTTACCAAGGACCTTGAGCACCTTGAGAAGGCTAGTTTGCTTGTCAAGCGTGAGCTCATAAAACTTGGAGAGAACCATGATCAACTTCGGGTGTCCTATGAGAAGGCTCTTGGTACATTGAAGGATCCAATTATTGTTGAAAATGATTCTTGTACCTCTAACTCTACCTTTGATCAAGCTCACCTCATTGAGGAAAATAAGAAGTTGAAAGAGCAACTTGATAAAGAGCGCCGTGCTCCTACCTCCAAGGGAAAGATCCTAGATGAGATTTTATCCTATCAAAAGACGAGAATTTCCAAGGAAGGTGTCGGTTTTGATCCAAAGAACAACACTAGCAATGCCATTCCACCAAAGAAGATAACCTTTATAAAAGAAGGTGACAAGGTGGTTGACCAAGTCAAAAGGAATGTGGTGAATGGGGGAGACATGAGGGGCAATCCCCATCAAAAGTATGCGGGAAAGTCTAATCCTTCCTATGTGCTATGTATGGGCACTCAAGGAGATGTATATGACAAATATGTTGGCCCTCGAAATGGTTATGCTTATAGGTGGTACTTGATTTGGGTACCTAAGGATCTTGTTGCTAATGCTAGGGGACCCATTATTCAATGGGTTCCTAAATCAAATAATTGATTTTGTAGGGTTATGTCTTCGGTGGATCAAAATAGGTGTTTGATAGTGGATGCACCAATCACATGACCGGAGGTAGGAGTGGGCTTGACCAATTCATTCACGATGTCAACTCAACGTCAAGCATCACTTTTGGAGATAACTCTAAAGGAAAGGTACTAGGTTATGGTAAGTTGGTAATCTCCAAGGTTTTGACTCTTGAGACCGTCTTACATGTTGAAAACCTTGGTTACAACTTGCTTTCTATTAAACATCTTGCGGATGCCAGCTATGACTCCTAATTCTCTAGAACTTTTATGAAGGTATTTAGTGGTGATGATCTCATCTTGGTTCTCATTGTACATGTGGAAGACGACCTTTACGTGGTCAACCTCTCGAAAGAGAGCCAATATCTTCCTACATGTCTAATGGCCAAGGCTGACAAGGGATGGCTTTGGCATCGTCGCCTATTCCATGTCAACATGATAAATCTCAATCTACTCCTAAAGGGTGAGCATATTATTGGACTAACCAGTATCTCCTTTGAGAAAGATCATGTGTGTAGTGCTTGCATTTCAGGAAAGCAAATTGGGAAGCATCATCCTTTCGTTACCAAGGTGGCCACGTCAAGACCCTTGGAGCTTCTCCATTTGGATCTCTTCGGGCCATCGACATATGACTCCCTTGGTGGAAGAAGATGTGGTCTTGTCATTGTCGATGATTACTCAAGGTATACTTGGGTATTTCTTCTCAAGACAAAAGATGAGACCTTCAAGGAATTCATGATCTTCGCCAAGCAATCTCAACGCACTCATGGAGTGGAGATCAAGACCATTAGAACCGACAACGACACTGAGTTCAAGAACTACACCATGCAAGAATTTGTTGAAGATGGGGGGATCAAGCATGAATTCTTAGCTCCTTATAACCCTCAACAAAATGGTGTTGTTGAAAGGAAGAACCGGACAATCATTGAGATGGCAAGAACAATGTTGAGTGAATTCAAGTCCCCTCACAATTTTTGGGGAGAATCTATTGCTACCGCGGTCCACTACACGAACCGTCTCTTCCTCCATGCTCCCTTTGACATGACTCCATACGAGATTCTCACAAATAAGAAGCCCAATGTCAACTACTTCTGTGTCTTTGGATGCAAGTGCCTCATCGAGAACAAAAAGGAAAAGCTCAGTAAATTCGAATCTAGAACTATAGAGGGTATTTTTGTTGGTTATGCGGAAAACTCTCATGCCTATAGATACTACAACAGGACCAATGGTAGTGTTGAAGTATCTTGTGACGTGGAGTTTTTGGAGAATAATGCCCCCCATGAGGGGCAAGTTTCTTCTCGTGATGTAGGAGATGGTGATTCTTCTCAAGTCATCGAGTTGATGGGTATTGGGCACATCTTGCCCACCAAGTCTCACATTCATGTTCAACAAGATGATGGGGGAGAATAAAGCTCAACTCAAGAAGATCCAATCTCTACCCAAGTTGAACCATCAAATGCATCACAAGATCAACATCTCACTCAAGATGCCATGCAAACCGAAGAACAAGAACCAAGCCCTCAAACCCTTGAGAAAGACCAAGTAGAAGATCAACCTCCATCTCAAGGCCAAGCTCAATATGGTGTCAATGATCAAGGCCCCTCAAAAGATGAATTTGTTGATCATGAAGGCACAATTCGGAAGATTAAGGCCGTCTCCATTGCAAGTGGACTTCAAGTCAACAATATCCTTGGAAGCATATCAAGAGGTATCGAGACCCGTGCCAGGAAGAATAACCTCACAACCTTTTGTGTGCATCATGCTTTTGTGTCCAACTTTAATCCCCTTAAGGTTCATGAGGGTTTGGAGGATCCAGATTGGGTCATTGCCATGCAAGAAGAACTCGAGTGTTTCACCCGCAATGAAGTATGGTCTCTAGTGAAGAGGCCTAAAGATCATCACATCAATGTCATTGGGACCAAGTGGGTGTTCAAGAACAAGCAAGATGAGAACGGGGTCATCACAAGAAACAAAGCAAGGTTAGTGGTGCAAGGGTATGTCCAAATAGAAGGTGTTGACTATGAGGACACCTTTGCGCCTGTTGCTCGTCTTGAAGATATTTGTCTCTTGCTTGCTTATGCATCTTTCCATAACTTCAAGCTTTATAAAATGGATGTGAAAAGTGCATTTCTTAATGGTCCCTTGAAAGAGGTTGCATATGTAGCTCAAACCCTGGGTTTCAAAAACACACGCTATCCCAACCATGTGTATCTACTCCATAAGGCTCTCTACGGACTAAAGCAAGCTCCTCGTGCTTGGTATGAGCACCTTAGGGATTTTCTACTCATGGATGGGTTTAGTGTGGGTAAGGTCGATTCCACCCTTTTCACCAAACGGGTTAAAGGGGGTGGCTTATTTATTGTTCAAATCTATGTTGATGATATTATCTTTGGTGGAACTAACGAATCTCATAACAAAGCTTTTGCCGAGTTGATGACTATGAAATTTAGGATTTCCATGATGGGGGAGTTGAAGTTCTTTCTAGGCTTCATCATAAAGCAACTTCCTCATGGCACTTTCATCTATCAAGAGAAGTACATTAAGGATATGCTCAATAAGTTCGAGATGGCCAAGGCTAATCCCATGAAGACACCCATGCCACTAAATGGACAACTTGGCCTTGGAGTAGGTGAGAAGGATGTGGATCAAAAGGTATATCACTCTATGATTGGTTCCTTGCTCTACCTTTGTGCTTCTAGGCTGGATATCATGTTAAGTGTTGGAATGTGTGCTTGTTTTTAATCCGCTCCCAAGGAGTGCCACTTGATGGCGGTCAAACGGATTTTTAGGTACCTTGTTCTCACTCCTACTCTCGGGCTTTGGTATCCAAAGGGGTCAAACTTTGAGCTTGTTGGATATTCGGATGCCGATTGGGCAGGTGATAAGGTTGACCGGAAATCAACCTCCGGGGCTTTCCAATTTATTGGCCGGTCGTTGGTGAGTTGGTCTTCCAAGAAACAAAACTCCACAGCCCTATCCACCACCGAAGTCGAATACATATCCGCGGCATCTTGTTGTGCTCAATTGTTATGGATGAGGCAAACCTTGAAATTGTTGGAGATATGCCCAAGAGGCAATAATAAAGTGGTTATTATCATATCTTCATACTTATGACAAATGTTTACATACCATGCTATAATTGTATTAACCGGAAACATTAATACTTGTGTGATTTGTAAACATAAAAGAGTCCCTAGTAAAGCCTCTTGTTAAACTAGCTTGTTGGTTAATAAATGATCATGGTTTCCTGATCATGAACATAGAGATGTTATTAACAACAGGGTCATATCATTAGGAGAATGATGTGATGGACATACTCCTGTAGTTAAGCGTAGCATAAAGATCAAGTCATTTAATATAGTTCATTTGCTATAAACTTTCTGATACATAGTAACCTAATTCCTTCGACCATGAGATCATGTTAATCACCATCACCAGAAGGATGCTTTGATGACATCAAACACCACACCGTAACTGGGTGGCTATAAAGGTGGCATTGAGTGTTCGAAAAGTATGTGTTGAGGCACATGGATCAAGAGTGGGATTTGTCCATTCATATGACAGATAGATATACTCAGGGCCCTCTCGGTGGAATGTCATCCAATTAGCTTGCAAGCATGTGACTGGCTCACAAGGGATCACATACCACGGGAACAAGAAAAGAGTACTTATCGGTAACGAGGTTGAACTAGGTATGTAGAGATACCGACGATCAAAACCTCGGATAAGTAAACTATTGTGAGACAAAGGGAAATTGGTATTGTATGTAAGCGGTTCATTCGATCGCAAAGTAATCGTAGAAATATGTGGGAGACATATGGATTTCCAGATTCCTCTATTGGTTATTGATCGGAGAAGTGTCTCGATCATGTCCGCATAATTCACGAACCGTAGGGAGACACACTTAAGGATTCGATGCTGTTGAGTAGTTATGGAATGATGAGTAAGATACCGAATGTTGTTCGGAGTCTCAGATGGGATCCGAGATATCACGAGGAGATCCGGAATGGTCCGGAGAATAAGATTCATATAAAGAAAGTCCTTTTTCGGAGTTGGGGAATGATTCCGGTGTTTTCATCGGGAATGTTCTAGAAGGGTCCGGAAGGTCCGGCACTCCGGAGGGGAAGGGTACATGAATGTGTCATAACAAGTTGGAATGGTTGCATCATGTACTAGGTGTCATCGCTGAGCAAAATAAAGGGATAAATCAAATCCTAGTTTGAAAAGTCAAACGCCAATTTGAAAAGTCAAACGGCAAGTTTGCTTGGTGGAGGGAGAGTAGGAAACCTACTTGGGGAGGAGTTCCTCTCCCTCCACCCGCCGGCCAAGGAGGCCGACTTGGGGGAGGACTCTCCTCCCCTGGCCAGCGCCCTCCCACCTATAAAAGGAGGGGCAGGGGTGCCCCTCTAGACCTACACCTCTCTCCTCTAAAACCCTAGCCCTAGCCGCCGGCCTCCACCAAGTCACCGCTGCCCCTAGGGTCTGCCTAGCCGCTGAGTTGGGGCCTTCCCCTTGCCCTAGTCTCCGGCCTAGCTCTCTATCCTTGGTGCCTCTAAACCCTAGATCGCCAAGGCCTCTCTCATAGTCCACCATACTCGCTCCGGCTTAAGGCGAAGCCCCGCGAGATCTCCCCTCTACTTCCGGTACCACGCCGTCGTGCTACCGGAATCACGAGGATTTTATAATTTGCCACACTGCACTTTTCAGTTTTATTATTTGCCACACCATGTGTCACTGACATGTGGTGGTCAATGTGGCAAATAATAAATTTCTGAAGTAAAGTGTGGCAAATGATAAAATATTCCCACGAGGAGAGTGCTACAACCTCCGCTGCCTGCTGGAACAAGGGAGATGAAGGTCTTCATCAAGTACCGAACGTGTGACCGACTGCGGAAGCGCTGCCGGAACGCAGCGCCGGAAGGATCGTCTACGCGATCTTGAGATCGGCAAGTGTACGACTACATCACCCACGAGAATCCGCTCTCGTTAACCGCTTTGGATCTTCGAGGGTTAGTATTCTATCGACTCGTTGCTATAATCTAGTAGATAGATCTTGGCTTGATCATAGATTAGATCTTGATTGTGTTCATGCGATAGAAATTTTTTGTTTTCCATGCTACGAACCCCTACAGTGGTATCAGATCCAGGTTTATATGTAGATCTATTGCACGAGTAGAACACAATGGTCATTGTGGGCGTTGATGCTTTTGTTGTCGATTGATTCTTGTGTACTTTGCATCTTGCGGGATGGTGGGATGAAGTGGCCCGGGCTAACCTTACATGACATCGTTCATGAGACTTGCTCCACGCTTGACATGCAACTTGTATTGCATAAGTGGCTTTGCGGGTGCCTATTTCTCCCAACATAGTTAAGATTCAATTTACAACGGGTGATTGACAATACTAGTATCAACGTTGTGGTTCTTGTTCGTAAGGTAGAACGACACTTATTGAAAGCCCCAAACCACGTAAAACATGCAAAGAAAATTAGAGGCGTCTAACTTTGTTTTGCAGGGGTGTGTTGTGATGTGATATGGCCATGATTATCATTATATATGATGTATGCAATGTTCCTTATTGTAAGTTGGCAACCGGCAGGAGCCATATGGTTGTCTTCTAAATTCCGTTAAGACCCGCGTGTCTATTATTCAAAGTAGTTGTAATAGTTGATGCTGGTGGATGACAACCATGAAGCGGCGCCATTGACCTTGACGCCATACCGGGGATGATGGATATCATGTCCGTGCTTGAAGATGGAGATCGGAAGCACAAGGAGAAAGGCCATATCATATCACATATTATGAATTGCATGTGATGTTAATCCTTTTATGCATATTGTATTGCTTAGTTCACGATGGTAGCATTATAAGATGATCCCTCAAGCACACAATTTCAAGTTTTAAAGTGTTCATCCGTAGTAAGCACCGTTGCTAAAGCTCGTTGTTTCGAAGCATCACGTGATGATCGGGTGTTTATTAGATTCTGCGAGTGTATACAACGTGAGCAAGCCATATTTGCTCATGCAGAAGCTAAGGTTTGATCTTGACGAGCCTAGCATGTACAGACATGGTCTCGGAACACGGATCACCGAAAGGTAAAGCATGAGTCATATAGTAGATATGATGAACATGTTGATTGTTCGCCATTGAAGCTACATCGACTCTCGTGATGATCGTTTTTGATGTGGTGGATTTGGTTCGTGTGATCACTAAAACAATGTGAGGGATATTGTTTTGAGTGGGAGTTCAACGGCAATATGATTAAAAGTTGAACACTATTTATCATAAATTAAATCAAAGTGAATTTGCATAATTGTTGTAGTCATTGGCATTCGTTTACCACCTTGCGATTAGTTATAATTGAGATGATAGAACTATAGAATTTTGGTTAGTTACTTTACGAACCGGTATCGTATTGTTTTGAAATGTTAATCTAAAGTTTAAAAGTCCTATTGCAAACTTTCAGTAAGTTCTGGTTACTCCATGAAGTTTAATAATTGGTATTAAATCAAGAGTGACAATTCCAAGTGTTAGTGTATGAGTATCATGTTTTTCTCCATGATTCTTGATGTTCAAAGGATTGTCTTAATATCAAGGTTATCTAGGATCTGAAAGAGTTGTTTCAGAAACCATGATGTGTGGAAGATATTGTGATATCCGAAACGAAGTTTTGGTTGCAACATGATAGAGTATAATATGGAAAAGGTCATGTTCTCATATTTGATGAGAATTTGCAAAAGGTTGGAGACACTAGTTGTCCTAATCCACCAAAAGGTTTTGGAGAGCAACATTATACTCGTGATTCATCGTTATAAGCTAAAAGTAGCTTGATCATGGATAATTCCATGATAAGGGTGAATATTTGATGTAGGTAAAATGTTTACTACAGATTACTAAAGAAAGGAATTTGAAAGAACACCAAACATTTGATGATGGTGATCTACTTCAAAGTGCAAGTCCAAAGACATTGGTATTTAACTATACATGCTTTGGACTATGTGTCATGTATATGGCTCCACTATTGATGTTGATAGATTCTTTCACACAGAAAAAGAAATACTGAAAGAGAATCTCATAAATATATGGCAGAAAAGAAAATACTATAATTGTTCAGCTTAAGTATATAGATGATATACATGTTATGGCTAGATTCTTTGCTTATTAAACAATGTGGTTCTTAAGTATTTGATACTAAATTTGTTGGTGTGAATCGTCATACGAAACAACACAATTCATGAACTACAATGGCCTAAGTAACTAGCAAAAGAATATGTGATGATGTTCATCGAGAACAAATAAAGGGTTATTGTGCTGCTTGTTAAACATCGAAGCTTGCCTTCAAGATTTATTTTATCAGATATTATGAGAACAAAAGGGTTGTTCAAATAATTGCTGTAATCCATAAAAGATGGATGATTCACAAATCTCATTGGAGAAATCACATCCATAAAACTAGTGCTAAAAATGTCGAAAGACAAATTGATTGAAAGATCACTTAGGAAGTGACATCGCCGTTTAAATTATATTGGAAAGAAAACATGAAGAAACTCCATGTGGATGGAATTTTGGAGTCTTTTGATTTTGATCAAATGACGCTTGTGAAACTTTCCTAGAGATAATTAAAACTTCGTTCATAGGCCAAACGGGAACGAATGACTAGCGGAACTTGTACATATTGTTGTACAAAGTCCATTATGTGTAGTCAAGAGCGATGGATTTCAACTTCATATGCTTTCTCCGAAAATTTGAGTGAATATATGAATATTTACTTGATAAGGATGAAGTATGAAACATTTGAAAAGTTCAAAGACTTTCAAGATGAAGTGCAAAATCATTGTAACAAGAATATAAATAGTTTATGATAAGATCATAAAGGAAGATATTTGAGTTACAAGTTTAGCATAAAACCTAAGATTTAAGGAATCTTTCCGTGGATTTGCATGTCCCGAAACACCATAAGAGTATGGAGCGTTCGAGATATGTAATTAAACCTTGTTTGACATGGTAAGATCGAAGGTGTAATTCATAAAACTGCCATTATATTTTAAAGATTAAAAGCTTTAGAGACTACCGTTTTTCCACTGAAAAGAGCTCCATCATAATCCGTTGAAATGACACCATATAAAGTTATGGTTTGGGATAAAACCCAAGTTGTCCTTTCTTAAACATTGGTATGCTATGCATAAGAAAGATGTTTGCAACCAAAGTCGGATGAACCTGTCTTTGTATGTTATTTCGAATAACTGTTAAGTATTCCTCCATAACATCGGAGACAAAAGTGTTTGTCACTTAGAACGTCAAGTTTATTTGAGAAGGAATTTTTCGTGAAAAGATAAGTGGGAGGACAATAGAACTTTGATAAGGTTAAAAGAACCTTAGCTATATGTGCAAAGTTGCGCAGCGCCGAAAAGTGTTCCGGAGGCAGCAACAATGCTCATGACTCACGTGCCTCAAAGGTTGTGGTTACGGAGGTCAAAGTTTCTATTGAACCAAGTAGGTCGAGTAAACAATCAAATACCAAAATTTGAGGATTGAATCATTATTTGAGAATAACGAACGGACTACATGCAAAGAAGCGATGATGGGCCCTGACTCCGTAAAATGGCTTGAAGCCATAAAATCCGTGATAGTTCCATACACGAGAAATCAAGTTTTGAACTTGAAGGACCCTCGAGAAAGGTGTAAGACCTTACAGTCATGTTTGGATCTATAAAGAAATAGACATGGATGTTTTACATCTATGAAATAGTCGAGTTGGGGACTTACCCTTGCCCTAGCCGCCAGCCTAGCTCTCTCTCCTTGGTGCCTCTAAACCCTAGATCGCCAAGGCCTCTCTCATAGTCCACCATACTCGCTCCGGCTTAAGGCGAAGCCCTGCGAGATCTCCCCTCTACTTCCGGTACCACGCCGTCGTGCTGCCGGAATCACGAGGAGAGTGCTACAACCTCTGCTGCCTGCTGGAACAAGGGAGAGGAAGGTCTTCATCGAGTACCGAACGTGTGACCGACTGCGGAAGCGCTGCCGGAACGCAGCGCCGGAAGGATCGTCTACGCGATCTTGAGATCGGCAAGTGTACGACTACATCACCCACGAGAATCTGCTCTCGTTAACCGCTTTGGATCTTTGAGGGTTAGTATTCTATCAACTCATTGCTACAATCTAGTAGATAGATCTTGGCTTGATCATAGATTAGATCTTGATTGTGTGTTCATGCGGTAGAATTTTTTTGTTTTCCATGCTACGAACCCCTACAGAAATACTATGGTGTGTCTCTTGGCACGGTGCCTCTTCTATGTGACAACGAAAGCGCAATAAAGATCGCCAACAACCCCGTCCAACATTGCCGCACCAAACATATTGACATTCGCCACCACTTACTACATGACCATGTCGCAAATGGTGATATCAATCTCACTCATGTGGGTACGATGTTCTAATTGGCCGATATCTTCACGAAGCCTTTGGATGAAGCCTAATTTGTCATGTTTAGGCGATAACTCGGTATCCTAGATCCCCAAAACTTGGATTGATTTGCTTCTTGCACTATATTCTTGCTCTTAAAGTGCTATGTAGACTAGTTGCGCAACACATGTAGGGATGGTCATCTTACCATATCTTGGTTTGATGCTTACCTATGTGTGCAACATAAATTGATCTCGTGTCATGATATGGGTCCAAGCATCTATCTTTGAGGTGCCATGATATGTGTGCTTAAACATAGGGGGAGAAATCCTCTGCCAAATGGTCGGTTTTGTGTATTGGGTGCATTGTTGCTTCAAGCTAAATCCTTTGTCCATGGTCGCTCTTCGCTTTTGTTTTTCATGACCTTGCCTTATGGACAGTGCTCTCTCTCGGGTCTTCATTTGGATATTGTGTATATGCTCATATGATTCCTCACAATATTTCATCTCCAAAACATCAAACAGACTTTTTCCGCTGTCTTTAGAATTTTTTCGGCAAAAAATCCGGTTCGCCGGCCTGACGACCGAAAATTCCGGCGACCGCCGAAAATTCTGGCAGCCGACCAAAAACCCTCACATAACATGTTTTCGGTTCTCTTCCAAAAATTTCTGTTGCTACCGGAATTTCCGGTCACCAGGTCGGTTCGCCGATGTTCTCGCCGAAAATTCCGGCGTGGGCACCGGTTCGACCGGACTTATTGCCGATTTTTTGAGGGGGTATTTATAGCCCATGCGTGGGGCAGTTCCATCCTCTTCCTTTCTTTCTTCCCCACGCCCTCCCCTCCTCCATGGCCGCCGCCCCAAGCTTCCCCACCCCCATAGGCCCTTCCCTCCACCCAAAACCCTTCCCACTCCACCAAGTTGTAGATCGGGCCTCTACAAGTCTTTTCACCGAAGGTTTTGCTCTCTCCTTTCCCGCATTGGGAGATCGGGGAGTGCTTCCCAATTTTCTCGTGTGGTGCTTTCTTCGTGCCTATCCTTGGCAAGGGAGGGGCATGGCTTCGTCTTCGGCATCCGAGGGTATTTTTGCTCTTTCCTCTCTTTGTTCCCTTTCTTGTTGGTGGTGAAACCCTAGCCTTCATGGTCTGTTGTGCTCCCTTAGTTCTCTCTATCCTCCTAGTAGAGTAACTAGGCTAGCGTCACCCTAGTTTCACCCACTATTCTCCCTAATGATGTTGTTTGCACAAGTACTAAGTCATGGATAGTTTCACGATCGATTGCCCTAATTTTTCGGTCCCAGGCCCGGTCGAGCCGAACCCGCCGCCGGAATTTCTGTTCACACTTCCGGTCGACCTACATGCTCGCCGGAAATTCCGGTCGAGATTTCGGTTTGATAGAACCATCGCCGATAATTCCGGCGACAGGGTCGGTTCCGCCGGACCTGGAGCCGAAAATTTTCTTTCGCCTATTTTTCTGTCCATGCGCTTGCCCAACCTTCATTATGTGTTCTTGTGAGGTCTTCTATGGCATATACACTCATTTGCTTTCTTTGCCTTGCGTTCTTGTGTGCTTCTTGTGCAGAGTCTAACCACAGCGACTTTGAGCCCGACACTGGCAAAAAGAGGAAGCTCACTCTTTAGCGGCCTCCTCCTCCCCCTCGCCTCACTCAGCATCAGCTAGAGAAAGCTGCTCTCACAGGGGGTTCTGGATCTGCAAGTGGACATAAGAAGAAAGCCTCTGCTGGAAGATCCGCTATGAAGGGCAAGTCCAATCTTGTTCCTATCAAAGAAGAAGTTCCTCCCAACTACAATACTGTTTCGGATATTACTGTGAATTAGTGGCGGGACTTGAGGAGGCATAATCCGTACCGCTTTCCCAATTGCACTTATCAAGGGGCTGACAAGATGTTCTGGACTGACACTCAGAAGTGCTTTTGGGATGACTTTTACAATGAGCCAACTCGTATGCGACGGGGTTTCTTTGTTCCTCCCAAGTATCTCAATGAGGACCACTATGCTCATTACCTCTCCTCCGATTTAGAGCATGTGGATGTGGCCCTAAAGAAGATGGATGTTTTTGCTATTACTACTATCAAGGTCAAGCTAATGCCAGATCTCATTCGCCAGTTCTTCTGCACAGCTTACTTTCACACTGATGATGCTCGCACTGTCACTTGGATGACCGGAACCAAGCCGTACTCGGCTTCTTTTGATGCTTTCTGCCATGCCCTAGGTTACCCTCCTAACAGTGTCTCTGGCTTCTGCATTCATTCTGAGAAGGCCTTCAGTGACAACCAGCTCCTTTTCTGCTATCCCAGTGATCCCAGCCATCAACCTCCCAGTTTGTTAGGGATGTACTACTACTACATGGTGCTTGCTCGGTTCTTCCGCTACAATATTGTTAGCAAGGCTGGTGATGCTATTGATGTCCACGGTCACCACAAGAATCTGCTGTACTACTGTGAGCCTCGCCGTCTCCGGAAGATCAATGTGTGTGACTTCATCTACTGTGAAATTCAGCGGTCCATTGAGAAGCACATGACTCCCAATTTCTGTCAGTATGTTCAGCGCCTGATTGAGGCCACCGTTCCTGCAGCTGCTCTCCCCAGAGGTCCGCGTGAAGATATGGAGGATTTCACCTTACCTCGTCGGGGCTCTCATGTGGATCTCCCTCAGATGATGCCATCTGAACGCCGAAACAAGCATGCTCATGATCCTCTGTCTGCTAGTGGTACGCGCTCTCATAGGGACCTTCCCCGTGCTCTTCCTCGCAAGAAAGGTCTTGCCCGGTTCTTCAACAGCTTGTGGGATATGTATCGCTCCTCCTATGATGTTGCCCACCATAGTTTGGAGCTCAGTCAGGAGAACAGGAGGCAACACAATGCCTTCTTGGCAGAGCGTGGTCGACCAGTGCCAGATTTGGGCAATGCTCTAGCTCCTGTCCCTTATGTCAACTTTGAGAAGCCCCCGCTGATGAGGACATGTTTAGGGATTTTGATCCATCTATGTTCCCCGGGTTTGCCACTTCCAGTTCCTCTCAGCGCTGTGCTACATCTACAGGGGATGACAATGATGATGAGGGCGAGGACGAAGAGGAGGGTGACGATGAATAAGACGAGGAGGAAGACGCCTATGATGATGACGATGAGGACAACTTCGGTGGCTAGATCGGTCTCTCTGCTCGTTTCTTCCTTTTTGGTCTCGATGCCGAAGGGGGAGAAAAAGTAGAGTCGCTTCTTTCATGATTTGCCTCTTGCACAAGCCCTACTTTGCTCGTTTGTCTCTCATGGGCTTGTGCTTTTATTTTCTCTATCGAACCATTTGTGTGTGTGTTTGGACAACTTTCCAGTTCTCTTATTGTACTTGGATTTACTATCACTATGTTCTTGCTATTATGTGCTAGATCTAATCGTATCATAATATCATATTTTGACTCTAGCTCGGTTTGTCATCATTAACTAAAAAGGGGGAGATTGAAAGGGCAAATAGCCCTTATCTAGTGTTTTGGTTAACTATGACATCAGAGCTAGAGAATGGACTAATGTTTCTATTAGCTTCTCTACAGGTGAGAATCCGCAGGTTGTTGGTGATAGGTGATGGGTGACCCCCCATTCATTTCTCTATGGAGAGACGGTGGCGTTGTTTATTATTTTGTCTTATTTACTCTTGAGTCAAATAGGAAACACCGCACTATTAAGAGGGGTGATATCGATGTGCTCTTTGGGGATGTTCTACACCATATATGCCTCTCATCATCCACCCACACACACCCGTTCGAAGAAAGAGAGAAAACGGCCTTGAAAAATCAGTCAGAAGAGGTTACTGCGAAATCGGCAAAAGCGCCAACGGCGCCAGTGCTGTCGCCGGAATTTCCGGTCGCCGCCGGAAATTCTCGATGTACACTGATATGGCTTACTGCATAGCCTTTTGGTTGTTCACCGAGAATTTCCGTCGCTGCCGAAAATTCCGGCGTGGGGTCCAGTTGACCGGAGCTGTCGCCGGAAATTCCGGCGAGCAACTCGGTCCAACCGGACTTATTGCCGGTTCTGTCGCAGGAACCCCCAAACGGCTCTTTTTCCCCTCACACTATATATACCCCTTTCTTCTCCACTGTGAGGTTAGGAACTTGAGCTAACATTTCATTTCTTGAAGCTCTGTCTCCCCCATTGTTGAAACACAAAAGCTTGAGGATCTCCCATTCTACCCAACCAAATCCAAATCCCTTTGGTAGAAAGGAAGAGGAGGTCCCGATCTATGTTTCCACCAAGACAAAGTTCATTCCCCCTTGAGTTCATCGAGTTAGCTTGTTACTATTGGGTTTGTGGGAAACCCTAGGCGGCTAGAGTCGCCCGGAGGCATTCGGCTTGTGATTTGCTCCGTGGAAAGTTTGTGAGGGTTTGGAGACTACCTTAAATTCTACCACGAGTAAGTGAGCTATTCCTTCGTGGGATAGGCTCGGATAAGAAGGTGAGCCTTTGTGGCGCGTGAGAAATCCTTCGTGGGACCTCACACCTCTCCAACATGACGTAGCCCCTTCCCAAAAGTGGTGAACAAGGGAATACATCTTCGTCTCCGCGTGCTTTGGTTATTCCTTAACCGATCTCTTACTTGTGTTGTTTACCTTGTGATAGCCTTCGAGCTTGAAGTATCTTGTTCATCATCTAGGTTGCCTCACCTAGTTTGCATTTAGGCTCACTTATATTCCGCAAAGCCTAAAACTAGCAAAAGATTATAAAGAATTTTGTAGAAACCTATTCACCCCCCTCTAGGTTAACCATCTTACACTTTCACATGGGAAATTATATCAGTAATAATCATACATGAAGTGGAAAAAGGGTGGTAACAATCGGCTGAGAAAGATCCAAAACCACGCAAGCCGACAATACTATAGCAGAATATCTAACACCAGGCGAAGATAGTGTCTAGCACCGTTGACGCATCGGTCAGAACTCACTACTCCATGCCAAGATGCGATGCCACCAGGATGAGGAGCAACCCCTAGCCGGATACGCTATCGCTAGGTCGGGTGTGGATCAGCTATCGCCTCCAGGGTAAGGGTAGGATCCGGTAAGATGTGTTGTTGTCACAGAGTGATAAGAAGCACCTTCAAGATGTGTGGCCTCTTACAAAACCCTACCATTCCCACTGCCTTCCCTCCTCTACCCCCGCGATTGCCCATCATACTGTTGTATCCGGGGTCGGTTGCGCTGTTGGGGAGTGACCCCGGATAGGGTCAAGATATCGGAAAGAAGAAAGGAGTCTCCCTTACCTTAAGCCGAATTACTGACTGTGTCGGACGAATCATGTAAGATCCGACCGAGATAAGTTGAGCATTGGCAAAATATAGAATGAGCAACACCTTACTCGGTCGACGTATGAGCTATGTCGGTCGAATGAGGCTGATCGACTTGTATGCAGGTGAAGGCCGAGCCGAATGATGCGAGGCGAGGCCGAATAACATGAAACTTGCAGGAGAAGGAGGTGCCTATAGTCAAACCCTAGTTGCTGGCTAGGAGGAATCTAGACAGAGCCAAGCGCTAAGGACAAGGAGCAGAGCTGCAGAAGGGCAGACAAGCGTCACGGAGGTGACAGTAAGGAAGCCCGAGGCGCACATGTGA
The DNA here is from genome assembly GCA_916181665.1 of Avena sativa. NCBI lineage: Eukaryota > Viridiplantae > Streptophyta > Magnoliopsida > Poales > Poaceae > Avena > Avena sativa. Next base: position 263,898,127 of record OV702279.1, on the reverse strand, counting down.
GGGTCTCTAGAACATTGCCACCGATAGAAGGGGGACACGGAAAGGAGCCCGCCGAGTTACCACTTTGGGACAAGCATATTCCAAGAATATGCTTGCCACATCAGCCCTAGAAGGAGTCAAGGAACCCCTTTATAAGGATGGTAATGGGCTCCAGAGAGGGGGATCGATTCATTCCACACCGAAAGGCTCGTGTACTAGTTTTCTTCTCTATGATACAGCTCTAGGAGCACTTGTAGTTCTTGAGAAGAGGAATAAAGATCTACTTATTGGTCAGTTGAGTGTATAAATCACTACATCTTCCCTCTCCGGATTCCTCTAGCATCCATTGGCCTAATACTTTAGCCTACCCATGGCATCTGTCGTGCCACCACCACGACAGTTGGCGCCCACCGTGGGGCTAGCAGCGGTGCTAGATGGAGTCAAGATCCGGATGGGAAACTTCATCCACACCGGCGAACGGGTTGTCTCTGGCTTAGTACAAAGATTTGATATCTGGGACTATGTCAGCGATAACGCCGGCAGTTTCAGGAGGAAAGGCGCAATGACATCTTCATCAACCTGGGCGCTCACAAGGTCTACGTCGACATCGACACATCCTGCATCTACCCGCACCGAGTCATTGAAGCAGGAGAACCTCCCCTCTGTGCTGCTAGCAGTCCGCGTGGAGTTCGCGCCGTTGGCAACGTCGAGGTGATGATGACGGCCCCGACACCAGCAGCGGGAGCAGGCGCCGGACCAAGCAAGGACCCGGCAACAGGAGGACAGGTGGCCACGAAGCAGGCAGTTCCACAGCCCACCGAGGTAGATCCACCAGCAACCAAGTCAGCCGAGGTGCAGGAGGTGACTCCAAAGGCGGCAAGGGTAAGATGGCTACCTCTAGAGAGGCCAGAAAATATCCTTCAGGCAACTATAGATAATCTAACTATTCCTGTGGCGCCGATACTTGACCCGGCTAACGCATAGGCGGAGTTAGAAGAAACTAGACAGAAAGTGCTAGTAGAGGCGATACTTTGGGATAAAGAAATAAGCAAATTGTCCCATATAATCTGGTGATGGCCGGGAAGGTCAATGAGAATACAGGCAATGGGAGCCGAGGTAACAGTGGAGATAGAAACCCCGGTCGTGCAAACAAAGAGCACGGTAACCTCGGAAGGTAAAATCATGATAACAATAACCCGACGGAAGGGAGGAGGAACCCTCCACCAGATCCTCAGCCGAGGTATGAGCCTCGACAAGAACGAGAAGCGAGACCATCTCACCATAATCAGGCAAATGATAGATACAATGATGGTTACTCGGATATGGAGCATGCAGCGCATGGTGGGCACAACCACTATGGAATACATGAGAGAGTTGTCTATAGGAACTTGTCGTCGACTGACGCAAGATTAAAGTTGGACAAGCTGTATCGGTCCGAACTGTTAGAAGAACAGGGTCCACCTGGCCTGGCGTGTTTTGGACCTCGGATCATGGGCGAACCTCCTGTGCCGAACTTCCAGTTGGCAAGGGGGACGAAAACGTACAATGGGAGTACAAAGCCACAAGATTGGATAATTGACTATGCCATAGCAGTAAAAATAGCTGGCGGAAATTTACGATGGGCGGTAAGATACGTCCCCCAGATGCTGGAAGGACCAGCCAAAGTATGGCTAAACAATTTGCCAACAGGAAGTATCAACTGTTGGTTGGATTTTGAAGAAATGTTTGTCAGCAATTTCACCAGTACCTATAAGAGGCCAAACAGGCCTCAACAGCTCGCGATGTGCAAGCAGAAGCCGAATTAAACAGATAGAGAATTCTTGACTCGGTGGTGCAACCTCAGAAACTCATGCGAAGGGGTCATAGAATCTCAAGCGATAGCTTGGTTTGCTCAGGGCTGCCGATATGCAAGCGTATTGTGGCAAAGGTTGCAGAGAGATATGCCAACCACATTGGCAGAAACCATCAGGATAGCAGATTCATATGCCTTAGGCGATCCAACTCAACCGGAGTTAATGTCGGTAGAGCATCGGGAGCACCAAAATCAGTATGCCAGGGATGCAACTGGATCATCGTGGCGCAATGAGTACCGAGATAGAAGAAGGGAAGAGAGGCCGGATTACAGATATGCTTCCAATCAAGTGGCAGTGGTTGTACAGGATCAGCCGAGTCATGGGAACAATCAGCGACAAAAGAATGGTCCTTAGTAGTGGACGCCGAGGAATGAAGGGAAAAGACAGTGGACACCAGAACAGAAGAAGCAATGGCAGGAAAGACCAAAGTACACATTTGAATCCATGCTGGATCAACCCTGTAAGTTCCACACTCCAAACCCGGCCAAGCCGGCTAATCACACCACTCGTCAATGTGCTTGGATGAAAAATGCAATGGGAAACCTGGCGGGCATGCAAGCACCTTCTCATCAAGCACATCAACAGCAGCAGCCACAGCTAACTGGGGCAAATGCGTAGAACCTAATGTTACCACCTCCCCTTCCGAGGTATGATAACCCGGACCGGAGGGATGAAGTACATCAAGTGGTAAATCAAAATCAAGACGGAAGGGCAAACCCTGGGAACAATGGGCGTAATGATTACAGGGAGCATCATCAATCATATTGTGTGTTCACAACAGAACAACAAGATAGACATACCGTACAGTGCAGGCATATGGAAGTGAATGCAGTTATGCCGACAGTTCCAAGATACGTGCCATGGTCAGATCAAGAGATAACCTGGAGCATAAAGGATCACCCGAAGATAATGTTGAACCCAGGGTCGTACGCATTGGTACTGGATCCGACATTTGTCGGGCCTAACATCAATGTGAAATTCTCAAAGGTACTCATAGATAATGGAAGCAGTATCAACATCTTATACAAGGACACGATGCACAAACTCGGAATAGCACAGAATATGCTGCAGCCCACAAGGACCACATTCCATGGGATATTGCCGGGGCTCTTGTGCGAGCCTATTGGGAAAGTCCGAGTAGATGTATTATTCTGCACAAGGGAGAATTGCTGAGTGGAGAATCTGGAGTTTGAGGTGGTGGACCTGGAAAGTTGCTATCATGCTTTACTCGACCAGCCAGCACTGGCTAAATTCATGAGTAGCTGTCACATTACCTACTTGAAGATGAAGTTGCCAAGGCCTCAGGGGGTAATAATAGTGGCTGGGGATTACAGAAAATCAATCGAATGTGCTTCAGTCGGGTCGAACCTGGCGGAATCATTGGTAATTGCAAGGGAGAAAAGAAGAATTCGGGAAGTAGCAGCTCTGGCTCAGTCGGCAGAGCTAAATATGCCGGCATTAGCCAACCCGCATGGGAGTGTATCTTTCCAGCCGACTAAAGAAACAAAAAAGATCCAAATTGATGATCAGTTCCTAGAGCGCACCATCACGATTGGTGCTGGCCTAGATGCCAAATAAGAAAGCGAGCTCACCAACTTCCTCCGTGAGAATCGGGATATCTTTGCATGGTCAACTCAGGACCTGCAAGGTGTGCCGAGGGAGTTGGCTGAGCACTCTTTGCATGTAAGGCCAGGGGAAAGACCGGTGAAGCAACCTCTCCGCCACTTCGCCGAAGACAGGAGAAAGATAATAGGGGATGAGATAGCTCGGCTCCTTGCAGCCGAGTTCATCATGGAAGTGCTTCACCCGGATTGGCTATCAAATCCGGTGTTAGTAGAAAAGAAAAAGGATGACCCAAATGTAGCCGTCGTATGGCGAATGTGCATCGATTACACGAACCTCAATAAGCGTGTCCCAAAGATCCTTTTCCTTTACCTAGGATAGACCAAGTCATTGATTCAACCGCAGGTTGTGACCTATTATCATTTGTAGACGCGTATTCTGGTTTCCACCAAATACCATTAAACCCGGCTGATCAAATAAAGACTGTGTTTATTACCCCGTACGAGACTTATTTCTATCACACCATGCCATTCAGCCTGCGTAATGCAGGAGCAACATACCAAAGGTGCATGCAAAAATGTCTACATGACCAGATAGGAAAAAATGTGCAAGTGTATGTAGACGATGTGGTTATAAAAACCAAAGAGAGCAAAACGCTCCTGGAAGATATTCGGCAGACATTCGCAAACCTGAGAAGGTTCCGAATGAAACTTAACCCGGAAAAGTGTACCTTCGGTGTGCCAGCTGGAAAATTACTCGGTTTCCTCGTGTCCAGCCGAGGTCTAGAGGCAAATCCAACTAAGATCCAAGCAGTTGAAAGAATGGAACTGCCGAGGTGTCTGAACGATGTACAAAAATTTACAGGATGTCTGGCTTCTGTGAGTCGATTAGTATGTCGGCTAGGGGAGAAAGCATTACCTCTATACCAACTGATAAAAAAATCTGACAAGTTCATCTGGACACCGCAGGCCGATAATGCATTTCATGAGTTAAAAAATATGTTGGTCACAACACCGATTTTGGCTTCTCCATTGTCAAAAGAGCCTATGCTACTCTATGTGGCAGCTACTAACAGAGTGGTAAGTGCGGTAGTTGTCATGGAGCGAAATGAAGGGGATAAATCAATACAAAGGCGCATATTACCTAAGTGAGGTATTATCGGCCTCGAAGCAGAACTACCCGCACTACCAGAAGATGGCTTATGGAGTATACATGTCGGCAAAAAAACTCAAACACTACTTCAAAGAACATCTGATAAAAGTGATTTGTGAAGCACCCATAGCCGAGATATTAAGCAACAAAGATGCAAGTGGCCGAATAGAAAAATGGGCAATCGAGTTATCACCTTATGCTCCGCAATTTGATAGTCGAGATGCAATCAAGTCTCAGGCAGTGGCCGACTTCTTTGTGGATTAGTGCGAGGTATAGTATGATCCCCCATTGCCAGATCCGAACTATTGGACAATGCATTTTGACGGATCTAAGCTAAGAAATGGGCTAGGGGCAGGAATAGTACTTACTTCACCAAAAAAAGATCAGCTGAAATACGTGCTGCAGATACATTTCGCTGCATCAAACAATGTGGCCGAGTATGAAGCGCTTGTCCATGGATTAAAAATGGCAAAAGAGATTGGCATACGTTGGATTCTGTGCTACGGGAATTCAAACCTGGTAGTACAACAAGTATCAGGGAATTGGGACGCGCTAGATGCGAATATGGCCTTGTATAGGTTTCATGTGCAAAAAATCAGTGGTTATTATGACGGGTGCGAGTTTCATCACATACCTCGGGCGGAAAATGACGCTACGGATACACTGTCAAAACTCGGATCAACTAGGCAGTCAATTCCCCCGGGCATAGCTCTGGAGCACCTGATAAAACCATCAATTACACCTTCGCCAGAATCCGAGTAAATTCGTATCTTGGCATAGCTGATAGAAGGAAATGTCCCAATGGAAATCGACAAATAATATGACCCGAATTATTTAAGGGTTAATTCGCCGACCCACGAGTGAACACGGAAAAGCCCAAAGATGCTATGTCGGCGGAAATTATGGAAATCGACAATATAATTTCCCCGTAGAAAGTTACGCCGACATGGGCACAACCCATATTCTCATTCCTTAAAGAAGAAATCTTGTCGAGTGATGAGGTCCTGGCTAGACAGATAGTGAGAAGAGCAAAAGCCTACACAATCATAAATAATGAGCTATATAAGAGAAGTGTCACGAGCGTACTGCAACGATGTGTTGACTCGGCTAAAGGGCAGGAAATACTTTTGGATATACATCAGGGAGAATATGGGCATCACGCCTCGTTCAGAGCCCTAGTGGCCAAAGCATTTAGGCATGGATTTTATTGGCCGACTGCGCTAAAAGAAGCAAAAGAATTGGTAGAAAGGTGTAATGGTTGCCAGAGATACGCCAGCAAGATACATCTGACTTCGTCTGAATTAAAAAGAATACCAAACACTTGGCCCTTTTCCGTATGGTGTTTGGATATGGTAGGTCCATTCAAGCCTGCCCGAGGTGGGATGACTCATATTCTGGTCATGGTGGACAAATTCACAAAGTGGATAGAAGTGAAACCAATAAGAAAATGTGACAGACCCACAACGGTGAAATTCCTCAAAGATATTATCTTGAGATATGGATACCCACACAGTGTTATCATGGATAATGGAACAAACTTCGCTGAAGGAGCTTTTGCTAGGTTCTGCCAAGAGAAACACATAAGACTAGATGTTGCCTCGGTGGCTAACCCGACATCGAATGGGCAAGTAGAAAGATCAAATGGACTGGTATTGTCAGGAATAAAACCTCGGCTAATTGAACCACTGCAAAGGTCGGCATGATGCTGGATTGAGGACCTTCCAGCAGTACCGTGGAGCCTCAGGACCACCCCAAATAGATCGACGGGGTATACCCCATTCTTTCTAGTATACGGGGCAGAAGCTGTACTTCCAGCCGACATAATGCATGACTCGCCAAGAGTGGTCTAGTACATAAGTGTCGAGGTAAACGAAATATCGCGGCAAGACGATGTGGACCTGCTGGAGGAAGCAAGGGAATTGGCATTATCTAGATCAGCTATTTATCAGCAAGAGCTCAGACGATATCATAGCAAAAAAGTCAGTCCAAGAGTTTTTAAAGAAGGAGATTTAGTTCTTCGGCTAGTGCAACGCACAGCCGGCATGCACAAGCTCTCACCCCCATGGGAAGGACCATTCATCGTGAGTAAAGCATTGCACAATGATGCATATTACCTGATCGACGCTCAGTCACCAGAAAAGAACAAGGCAAACAAGGCCAGAGATGAATCAAAAAGACCATGGAACATAGCCTTACTTCGCCCGTTCTACACTTAGAATCCCTATATTGAATATTGTGATGTGATGCACCAAGTCAGAATATCAAGCATGTATCAAACTTCGGCACCCCGAGCAGTGACTCGGGGACTGCCCCATGTTGTTTCTTATTTTGAACTATGTATTAAACCTCGGCACCCCAAGCAGTGACTCGGGGACTGCCCCATGTTATTTCTTATTTATTATTTTGAACTATGTATTAAACTTCGGCACCCCGGGCAGTGACTCAGGGACTGCCCCATGATGTTCTTTGTGTTGAATTATGAATTACATTTCGACGACCCGAGTAATAAATTGGGGACTGCTTCATGTTGTTCGATATTTTTTGAGCATGTGTGAATCTTCAGTAACCCGAGCGATAACTCGGGGACTGACTTATATTACCCGCTGATTTTTGCCATACACATAAGAGTTCAGTAACTCAAGCAGAAACTCGGGGACTCTCCTGACTTGTTGATCATAACTCGCAAGATGCGATATAAGCTTGCCTCGGCCATCGAAGGAATAACAAGGAGGAAACAACTAACGATGTCTAAAATAATAGTAACAAGAATGACAACCTCAGCAAGTCGAGGTATAATAAGGGACGTACCCAACCTATATCATTTTACCAATAAATACCTCGGGGAGGATGGTAAGCCAATCTATGGGCTTAGAACATAGTACTTCAAGGAGAAGTTGCGAAGACGACAACTAGACAACCAAGTTTACATAAGGAACACAAGATAGATGCCGAACAAAAATCATTCATATGGGAAAAATATGATCCGGATCTATGAAGTTAAAGTTTGGCGAAGCAAAGATATGATTTAAATAGATTCAGTTAGATAAACTAACAACAATTACCATTACCAGTGCCTTAGAGGCACAAGGCAAAAGGGTTCACACTATACCAAAAGGCGGAAAATTGTTTCAAAGACATCATACACCTGGCATACCGGGGACTTAAACGACTAAGAGTTTTTTGAACCTAGACACCGGCAGAGGCCGAATCACCCGTAGGAGGGGCTGTAGCAGTATCAGGAGCATTGGATGTGGGCGTCTCGGACGCAGGAAGAGTGACCTAGGCCTCTTTCAGAAGGGTATCTTTAGGAACTGGGCGCTCTGAGGTTGTTTGGGCCTCAGCAGAGGTTACCTCGGCATCAACGGAGGCCATAGTAACCCCTGGGGCAAGCTCTGGCTGTTGGGAGACGCCAACTTGGGCTCGAGAGGTTTCAGTTCCTTTGAAAGACGATCGCGTGTCGTCATCCCCATCCGAGGTGTCATTGGAATCATTGGCATTATCCGAACCATCCTCCGATTCATCTTGATCGGCCAAGACACCACCCGATGCATCTTCAGCTTCAGCATCATCAGCCGGGTTGGAAAGAAAATCGGCCCCTCGATCCAATGATGCAAATCAGCATACTTGATAAGCTGGAAGGCACGAGCTTGACGACGAGCAACGAACTCCGGATTCTCAACCCAAGGAGAGCCAGTGCACAGATTCATCAGAATATCGAGGGAGATATCCTCGTACCAAGACAAAACGGCCGTAAGTGCCATTTTAGCACCAGCTCTTCCAGCAGATTCCATCCAGAGGTTAAGTTGAGTTTGAGATGCCATTAGCCTCGCCACAAGCACTTCAACCTCATCAATATCCTACGAATTCGGCCAGAGAACATGGTAGGCTCGAATAGCTGCTTGCACCAGATCTCTTCCCATAATCTTCATTGGTCCAATAGCAGTGCCAACGACAATCAGGAAATCTTCTATGGAATACTCTGGACTCAAAGCAACGGGAACACCTCGCCGCTCGCGAGCAGAAATCACAGCCTTGGAGCTCACAGGTTTAGCTTCTAGAAAATGATCTGCACCAAAGAACGACATATGGGTTTAAAATAAGAAAAGAGGAAGGATAACTCGACGAGAGACAAAAACTTGCGATGGATGTAATTCAGCATTTTATGGAGATCCTGGGACCAGTCGGTCCTACTCTTCTCAAAACGAATGATTTCCTCGCTCATCGCCCGGTTCTTTAGTTCGACGACATCAAGAAGTTCCTTGTCTTTCTGCAACTGCATACTTAGTCGGTTCTTTTCTTCAGAAAACTCTTGATCAACTTTTTCAATTCAGACTTATAGGAAAGCTTGAGAGATTCAACCTCGTCGCGCAATCGGGTTATCTCGTCATCTTTTTCCTTGAGTTGCGCCGAATGAGCGGCAGCTTGTTCTAAAAAATGCAGCATCATATCAGGCATATATATGCATTCTTGATGCGACGCTGCAAGTATTTGTAACTCGGCTATACCAAAGCTGGAAGGTTGTAAGAGACCCAAGATTTACCTCGAACAAAAAGTCAACAAACTAAAAGGCAAAAGGAGTAACTAACCTTCAAGAATGCCAACTTTCTTGGTAAGGCGAGCATTTAGGTTGTTGATACCAGCTGCGCAACAGCAACAAACTGATTAGCACGAAAAACTAAATCTATTAGAAAGATAAGAGAAATTATACGGACTAGTTAATTTACCAGTTTTCTTCACAACAGGGACAATCTGCTCATATGTATCTTGCAATTTCTTATGCGCAAAACGCAACCTTTGAAATTCAGCTGTCCGTCGATCATGGGCAACCTGAGAAAAGGAAACAAGTTACGCAAAGAATAGACAGATATGAATCAAGTAAACTTGACTCGGACCTAGATGACTGGATATTCAAAAGCAAGACATATCTGAATCAAGTAAAACTTGACTCGAATCTAGATGGCTGGATATTCAAAACAAAGACAGATCCGAATCAAGTAAAACTTGACTCGGACCTAGAGGGTTGGATATTCAAAAGCAAGACAGATCCGAATCAAGTAAAACTTGACTCGGATCTAGATGGCTGGATATTCAAAAGCAAGACAGATCCGAATCAAGTAAAACTTGACTCGGATCTAGATGGCTAGATATTCAAAAGTAAGACAGATCCGAATCAAGTAAACTTGACTCGGACCTAGATGGATGGATATTCAAAAGCAAGACAGATCTGAATCAAGTAAAACTTGACTCGGATCTATATGACTAGATATTCAAAAGTAAGGCAGATCTGAATCAAGTAAAACTTGACTCGGATCCAGATGGTTATATATTCAAACGTGAGATAGATCCAGATCAAGTAAATCATGTAATGCATTTAAAAACAAGATGAAGCTTCCAAATGAACAACAAATTATCCGGTTGCAAGCTTCGAGGACTAGTGTGTATATATAATATCGTCTGAATAATAGACAAAGTATCAACGAAGACGCTTACCTAGTTCATCTTATCACTTTCGAGAACAATCTTAGCAGCCATATGCAAACGACTCCTGATGTTGGAAAGTTGAAATGGTTGGCTACTTGGATTGCCCTCAAGTTGATCGGCGGCATTCTAGTTATTCGCATATTCCACCAGTGAGCCGAGGCTATGCCCGCTCTCAGTACGGGTCAGCACTTTACCTCGGGCCTGCTGAGTAACTACAGCCGCCGCCGGACTCTTATGAAGAATAAGCTGAGTGTTGGCGGCAAGGGCAACACTGGGTTTAGCAGTAGAAGCTCCTTTGAGAAGTGCATCAACAATGTTGGGCTGAGAAATGCTTGTTGGCCCCTTCTGAGATGCCGAGGGTTCAGTGACAACAACTTTCTTGATCTTAGTAGAGACTTCGGCGGGGGCAACAACTCCAGCACTGGGAACCATGTCCTTGGCAACAGGAGGAACTATAGTTTCCAAAGGGACCGAGGTGGTGGTATCCTCGGTAGGAATTGGAGTAGGAGCTGGAACTGCAGCGATCAAAGGATCATTGGGGGAAACCTCGGGGGTCTTAGGAGAGACAGCAGACTCAGCTGGGTGATCCGGTGTAGGGGTTATGTCGGCAACAACGGTGGGAGCGATAGGCTCATCTTGTTAGGGAGATAAGTTAGTCGGCGCAGGAGGAGAATCAACACGAGAGGGACTGGGAACCCGAGTATCCTCCGGAGGAGGGGGAGAAGACGGCCGAGTACTATGGGTTGTCATACTCGGACCGCTTGGATTTGCGGAAAGAGGAGCTCTGCAAGGAAGTAAAAGCTGAGTCAGAAACATAGAGAGAGAAACAAGAAATACAAATAAAAATGAACTCACCCAGTAACCCAGGCATGGTCTTACGCCTCGAGATATGCTGGGCAGATTTCTTGACTCGCTTCTTGGGGGCAGCACCGGAGGGATCCGTCGAAGTGGTGCGCTTCTTCTAAGCAACAGGAGCCTCGGAAGCAAGAGGTTCGACGTCGCGCACCTGACCAGCTTGATTAGCTGGGAAATAAGGAGCCGGAAATGCGTAAGAGATAGGCACCATGGCAACTACCTCAAGAATTTGGACGTCGTTCGAGTCACCTTCATCCGCACGGGCCGAGGTCTTGCTCCGGGTACGAACGGGAGCAGCATCCGACTTAGGGACAAACTCCTCCGAGTCAGGTTCCCCATTGTCTGGGGTATTGCGATCAGCAGTCCACGGAAGAGCCAAAACCTCGACATCTTCTGTCTTCTGCTCCGTAAACCTCTGCGAGAGAAGTAAATAAGAGTTAGCAAAAGAACAATTGAAAAACCAACTCGGAATAAAACACTAGTGTTTAACTTACCTGAGGAGGAGGATTCCCACGAGAAAATGGCTTCAATCCCCATTCCCATTCTTCGGGCATCTCGGTCTTGAAAATAGCCCGGACGCGCTTATAGACCTGATAATCATCAAACTCAACCGTAGATATTCGGTTGGGATCCAGAGGACCACTCATATAACAGAGCTTGTGAGAGCGAAGCTGAAAATGGCAGATTCGGCTACTGACGAATGCAGTCATCAAATCTTCACCTCGGAGCCCAGCACGAATCAGTTCTTTAAGCGGGATCTCAAATCCCTCGGCAAGAGCATGGATTTTCCTGGGATTGTAGATCCAATTCTTCTTGGAGGGAGGACCGATAGAGAAAGCAGGGAGCCGAATCTTATCCTCTTTCCCAGTATTCTTGACATAGAAAAATGATCTATGCCACTTCTTGCAAGATTCGAGGCCGGCGACACGGGGGAACACAGAGTTTTTCCAAGGTGTAATGGATGTATCCCCACATTGGGTGAGATATTTCTCAGAAGGATGAAGAGATTTGTCCGGCACTACGTTGGCTCGGATCTGAAAGAGCTTGGACCAAATATCTACGGAAGGCCAGAGGCCGAAATACCCCTCCAAAACCGAGATAAAGGCCGACAGAGAGGCAACGGCGTTAGCCGGCTGAATGCCGAAATAATCGAGGAAGCCCCTAGCGAATTCGCTAAGAGGGAGGCCAAATCCACGAGTGAAGTGAGACATAAAAACGGCGTACTCGCCCTCATTGAGTACAGGGGAGTATTCTTTGCCGGGTAAGCGACAAATTACCTCGACGGGAATACGGCGTGTTTTGATTAGCCACTCTATCTCACGGCGAGTAACCGTGGAACCCTGCCAGGAACCACGCTCTGGACCGACCGCAAGGTCATCTTCCCAACGAGAGCACCACTAGCGGAGCTAGACATGGGCTCGTCAGAGGAATCCAATGAAGAAAAACTGGCGGCGGGGAGAGGCCTATAGATGCAGGGGCCCGTCGCGACGGTGACAAACACGACGACGGAGCAGAAAAATCACCGCCGCGGGGAATCTCGAAATACTAGAAAAATGCCTAATGCTGGGACCTAGCGGCAGCGCTATAAGAAAACTCACCGGCGAGAAGGCCCAGGCGGAGGCGCTGCGGCGAAGTCGCGGGAGCCGGAGAATCGCAACGTATCCGTCGAGAGGGAACAGCGGAGGCGCGGCCACTGGAGCGCGAATGGAGGCGGCGGCGCAAGGAAGAAGACGAAGGGGATAGAAAGGGGGAAAGTGAATCAACCTACCCCGCTCCCCTCTTTATAACCGCGAAGGGAAAACGATAGTGGGATCATGGTTATGCCACATTAACCGCGTAATCGAGTGTATCGCTCAACCGCTCGCAGGTAGTGGAGCCACAATGAGGGCCACATGGCGCAGGAGGGGATCGGGCCTTCTGACTGCTGCGGTACTCGAGGCGTCACTGCGCCGACACGACGGGTGCAGTAATTACTGTAGCGTGTTAGTGGACACTGTAGAGGAACAAAAAACTAGAGAACAATGATGATTGGGACACGTAGGACGAGGCTTACCCAGGAAGCCAGGCAAATATATCGAACGAAAGGAGATAACTCGGAACGTAGCCCACAATGGAAAAAGGATGAGATAAGGAAGAGGATAACGGAAAAAGAACGTTGGCTAAGAAATACTTCGGGAAGAAAGAAAGAAGATAAATGTCTGGAAACTGATGTGGCTCGGCCGAGGTTTCTGGCAGGACCGCACTAGCTTCGGGGACTAATGTTGGGGGGGTGACCCCGGATAGGGTCAAGATAGGGGAAAGAAGAAAGGAGTCTCCCTTACCTTAAGCCGAATTACTGATTGTGTTGGCCGAATCATGTAAGGTCCGAGCGAGATAAGTTGAGCATTGGCAAATAGAGAATGAGTAACACCTTACTCGGCCGACGTACGAGCTATGTCAGCCGAATGAGGCTGATCGACTTGTATGCAGGTGAAGGCCGAGCCGAATGATGCGAGGCAAGGCCGAATAACATGAAACTTGCAGGAGAAGGAGGTGCTTATAGTCAAACCCTAGTTGCTGGCTAGGAGGAATCTAGACAGAGACAAGCACTAAGGATAAGGAGCAGAGCTGCAGAAGGACAGACAAGCGTCACGGAGGTGACAGTAAGGAAGCCCGAGGCGCACATGTGAGGGTCTCTAGAACATTGCCACCGATAGAAGGGGGACACGGAAAGGAGCCCGCCGAGTTACCACTTTGGGACAAGCATATTCCAAGAATATGCTTGCCACATCAGCCCTAGAAGGAGTCAAGGAACCCCTTTATAAGGAGTGGAACGGGCTCCAGAGAGGGGGATCGATTCATTCCACACCGAAAGGCTTGTGTAGTAGTTTTCTTCTCTATGATACAGCTCTAGGAGCACTTGTAGTTCTTGAGAAGAGGAATAAAGATCTACTTATTGGTCAGTCGAGTGTAGAAATCACTACATCTTTGTGGCATCCCGCAAAACCACTACTAGAAAACCGCGTTGTTTTTGTGCATTGCATCGTCATGACCGCATGCTCATGTCATCATGCCACATTGCATTTGAGCATCGTCATCATCTTGCATTTGCTTGCATAAAACTATTTGCGGAAAAATCTGTTCTTGTTTTCTAAACGCCCCGTCTTTGTTCAAACACAAAACCCGGGTCTCCGGATTATTTTGTTTTGTCTGCTATCAGTTTGCAAAAGCCCTGTTTGAAATAAATAAAATATTTAATTATTTTTAGTGGGGCAGTCGAACGGGCCGATTCGACCCAGTCGACCACCCCGGAATAAAATCGGTCCACCTAAACCAGCCCACCCGAATTCTAAAACTACCTAGTCCTAATCTACCCACCACTCACAGCTCGCCACCTCACCCCTGGCCCCAATCCCTACCCACCCCGCCACCTCATCAATCCACCACTCCCCCCTCTCTCTTTCACCCAGCTTCCACCTACCCCCTCTCACTTACCCCGCGGCCCCACCCCACCTGAGCGCGCGCCCCACGTGGCCCCGCCCACCTGCACGCCCTCCCACCCCCACCGACACCTGGGCCCCCACCCCTGGTCAACCCACCCCGGCCCCGCCTGGACCCGCTACCCGGTCCCATCGGTCCCACCACTCCCTCTCTCCCCTCCCCACCCTCTCTCTCTCCCCGACGCGCCCGCTCTCCCCTGGTCCTCTTCCTCCTTCCGCCTCCCTCCTCTCTGCTCCACGGCACGCCCACGTCTCCTCCCTTCGGCGCCACCAGCCACCTTCCCCTCCGCTGCGCCCTCCTCTCTCGCTCACCTGCCGCCGCCGCCTTCCTCGGGCCGCCCGCCCGACGCCGCCTGCGAGACCGCCGCCCGCCGGCGCGCGACCCCGCTCACCCCTCCGCCGGCCTCCACCGCTCCCTCCCGCCGCCGGCCCGAGCGCCACCGGCTGCGCCTCCGCCTCCGGCCCCACCGTCGGCCTCCGCCACCGCGGCCTCCTCCGGCGCCGTCCTCCTCGCCGCGCCGCGCATGCCACCGACCCCGCGCCCGCCGCTCGCCCTGCAGCCTCGCCTCCGGCCGTCCTCGCCTCCGCGCTCGCCGTCGACAGCACCCCGCCACAGCCGCCTCCTCCCGCCCAGCGCTGCGTCGGCCTCCGGCTCCCCTCCTCCGGCCGCGCAACCCCGTCTCCCCAAGCACCCCCTCTCTGCGTGATCCCGTCGCCCCGCCTCGAGCTCGCCCGCCCACCTCTCTGCAACCGCCTCCCCTCCCCAGGTTCCTCGCCGCGCGGGCCATGCCCCTGCAAGCCAGGCGACCGCGTCCAGTTTCCCCGACCCCGCGAGCCCGTGCGGTCACCTACCTTGCTTGGATGTTCGACAGGCCCTGTAGCGGTTTCCAAAGCCCGTTGAAGAGGAAGTCTTCAATTTTTGCTCGGGTTCATGGTGGAACACAAGGCCATCGGTGCTCGATCCATTCAAGGTCGACCTTGGGAAAAAGCCGGGCCCGAAGGTCGTCGACACATAACATCAAGACCTCCTTCACGGATGCATCAGGGGTGCCGAAGAATCGAAGACCCCTGTTGCCGAAGATTGACCCCGAAGAAGTGTCGAACCCGAAGAATCGCCGACAAGGACCGTCCCTACACCAAGATCTGCTTTCGAACACTGCGACCGAAGCCTAACCAAGATCTCCCCGGATGCGACAAATTCTCCTTCCCGGACGCCGAGCTCGCCGAGAACCCGGATGCGACAAGATCTACCCGTTGATCGAGAATGTTTCTGCCGAGACCGATCCCGTCGAACCCTGAACCCTGGGACCGACCCCGAACCCCGGAACCCCAAGATCTGCCGAACCCTAATGTGTGACCCCTTTTTCCCGAGCCCTATTTTATAAATGTAATAACAAATTGATGCATATTAAATTGTTCATGCATGCATATTTGTGTGGTTTGGGGGCCTTATGCCGATTCACCTTATAATTAAATATGAGTCCCATATGCGGGCAAATCTAGTCTTATATTGGCCTCATTTAAATTTGTGTAGCGAACCGGTCATATGTTTTGCTATGTTAATACCACATTTAAATTGGGGGGTAGTTAAATAACTTGAACCGTTTAATTAATTGTCGGGACCCCGGTTCCACGTAATATTGACCTAATTGCATCGCATCTTTGCCATGCCATACATCATACATGCATCATGCCCGATCTTTTGCCGTAGTATTAAATAGTGCATCCGGTGTTTATTCTAGTGTTTTGCTTCTTCGCGGATAAGGCCGTTGAGTTGATGTGAGCTTCGCCCCGATCTTCGAATGAACCTTCGGCAATGTTTTCAGGCGAGCATCTCCCCCTTTCTACCTATCCTACTTTTGTAGTATTTATTCCCTCCTGTTGATCTATTGCTATCTGTGTTGCGATGCTCTAGTTTTCGTACCCGTGATATCCCTTGCAGCCTTATATTGCCTTGGACACCTCCTATTACTTGTTGTTTGGTAGATAGTTGGACCTGCGCGTCGTAGTCGCTTGCTCAAGTGCTGTTGCGTGTCGTCAAGTGCCACAGTTGTTGGAGTATTGCCGTGTGTTTATGGTTGGAGATGATCAAGACTTTAATTACTGTTTAACAACTAAAATTGAAGTAAGTAAGCAGAGGCACAGGTGGGCAATAGATGTTATTTGGTTGTTAACCGTCCACTTGTGTCCCGTAGGACCCCGAGTACTTGATACCTGTTCCTTGAATATTCACGCTATCCACATCCGGGAGGATTATGGGACCCCCCTGAGCCAGAGCTTGATTCATTCTTATTTCTTGGGGCCACAAACTAGTTTGAGGTTTTATTTACGATCCTATACTTATGCCATGCTTTACTGCTTTATTTACGATTGTGCGAGGAGCACACTGTACTGTTTAGGTAAGCGGAGTGTTTTCGCGGTATCGACAATCCCAGTTTTGGGTTCCCAGTCGTTTACAGCCATTGTCGCAAACCTTGAGTCTGTCTCGGAGTCAGCTAGCTTCGTTGCGGGTCTACTCAATGGGGTGGCCCCCTGAAATATTTCTGAATCTTGTGATTGCTTTGTCGTGAAGGCCTTGTTGGGTTTTGATTTGGTTTTTCCGAGGTTGATCGAGTGTGTGTTGCTATTTGTGCACCCCGGCCGGGTAAAACTTTCTGAAAGCCGTGTCCGCGGTTATGGACGACTTGGAGCACAGTATCTCGATCATAGACAACTATAACTAAAGTAGTGCTATAAATTTGACTTTATAATGATTAGTAATCAGCTTCATTATAATGGAATGGCTAAATAAAACTGCCAACAATTTCTTGCTTGGGTTGTCGTTTGCGACCGTTGTACCTGACTAGTAAATATTGCAACTACAACGGAATGGCTAAATAAAAGTACCAACAACTGCTGGGTTTTGGGATATCTCATGCTATTTGTATCTGACTAGTAAGTGTCGCAACTACAACGGAATGATTAACTAAAAGTGCCCACTGCTTATTTTATCAGGATGATTATCCATACTTGACTAGTAATTGCTGCAACGATAACTGAATAAATAAAACTGCCAACGGTGTGAGTTCCTCGGTCGACTTCCTCGTTTGGTAACGAGGGGGAAACACCAGGATGGGTGTGCTTGGTGGTGGTATCAGGTTGGTTCCGAATAGATCTTTCTTACCCCTCTCTGATAGCCGCCAGTTGTATCGAGTCTCTATAGGTTGTTTAGTGCATGCTGCCGCTGCCGCTCAGTCCACCATACCTATGTAGGCGAGGACCGCCGAATTATAGCCTCGCCGTGTACTGGCCTCAGTACTGACGCTCCTCTTTTTCCTTTGCCCTTTGTCGGCACCCCTTTTGTTTAAGCAGGTTTTGAGATCGACGTCGTTAGCAGGGTTACCCTTCCGGCTTGGCCTGGGCAGGGTTATGGATGCCATTGGTTATTCTTCAGAGCTCTCAGCCCCATTTGCATCTTGTCCGTAGTCGGACGCTCTATCATTTTCAAAGTGATTTGGATCTTTGTATATTATATCTGTATTCTTGACTCGTTGAGTCACTGTTATATATATCTGTTCTGTGGGTCCCATCGAGGACTGTTGTGTAATGTTATTACTTCGTTTTCCACCCGCATGAAAGTGCCTGGTGGGCACCTTTGAATCGTTTCTATGCGGGTTTGGCGGGAATCGCTGAAACCTGCATAGGGTCGATTCTGAGGGTGTTACAGAGTGGTATCGGAGCTCAGCAGTTGCGATACCCCACAAGTCTAGCCTGTAGGATAACCTAGCTAACGGCCGAAGTAGAGTGTCAAAACTATTTTTGAAAAATCGGTTGGATAGTTCTGATTAGGTCTGATTTTACTCCTTACCCCTCTGCTGCTCTCCTCTCACCTCTGCGTGTTTAGAATCCGCTCTCTTCTCTCTCTTCGAGTCCAGGATTTCTCGTGGTTGGGTTCCGTCGTACCTTCAGGGCTTCGCTTCCTCCTTTTGATAACGGTGTTTTACCATCCGGTGTTCATGCTGCCTGAGGAATCCGTCTACTGTGGTACCATTCTTTGTTCCTTGTTTGTGCCTTCCGGTGTTTTCCGACGCGACGATATCATCTACGCCAGATCCGATGCAGAGTCTGCATCACTCCTTTGTTTCCGAACCTCGATTGTCGAGATCTTCAGTCTAATTCCGAGAATGGTTGCACGCTTTCCACTGATTGTGCAGAGTAATAGTTTGGGTGCGTGATGGATTGGCCCCCATGCCGACTACCCTTTCTATTCGCTCTCGTACATTGAAGTGGGATAGGCCGCATCTTTTCTCACCTTCTATCGAAGTTAGAGGTGGCTTTATTTGTGGATACCTCTACCTTCGCCCTTTTTGTTCCCGGAGTGTTCCCTCGACGATCACGGACAATGACCTCTTGTTAGTGGTGTCGCGAGGATCTACACGAAGCGAGAAGACGCAGATCGCCGACCCTTCTTCCCGGTACTATGAGGCGGATCTCGAGGGCGAGATCCATTGTTAGTGGTGTCGAATTGTGGCATCCCGCAAAACCACTACTAGAAAATCGCGTTGTTTTTGTGCATTGCATCGTCATGACCGCATGCTCATGTCATCATGCCACATTGCATTTGAGCATCGTCATCATCTTGCATTTGCTTGCATAAAACTATTTGCGGAAAAACCTGTTCTTGTTTTCTAAACGCCCCGTCTTTGTTCAAACACAAAACCCGGGTCTCCGAATTATTTTGTTTTGTCTGCTATCAGTTTGCAAAAGCCCTGTTTGAAATAAATAAAATATTTAATTATTTTTAGTGGGGCAGTCGAACGGGCCAATTCGACCCAGTCGACCACCCCGGAATAAAATCGGTCCACCTAAACCAGCCCACCCGAATTCTAAAACTACCTAGTCCTAATCTACCCACCACTCACAGCTCGCCACCTCACCCCTGGCCCCAAACCCTACCCACCCCGCCACCTCATCAATCCACCACTCCCCCCCCTCTCTCTTTCACCCAGCTTCCACCTACCCCCTCTCACTTACCCCGCGGCCCCACCCCACCTGAGCGCGTGCCCCACGTGGCCCCGCCCACCTGCACGCCCTCCCACCCCCACCGACACCTGGGCCCCCACCCCTGGTCAACCCACCCCGGCCCCGCCTGGACCCGCTACCCGGTCCCATCAGTCCCACCACTCCCTCTCTCCCCTCCCCACCCTCTCTCTCTCCCCGACGCGCCCGCTCTCCCCTGGTCCTCTTCCTCCTTCCGCCTCCCTCCTCTCTGCTCCACGGCACACCCCTGGCTCCTCCCTCCGGCGCCACCAGCCACCTTCCCCTCCGGCTGTGCCCTCCTCTCTCGCTCACCTGCCGTCGCCGCCTTCCTCGGGCCGCCCGCCCGCCGCCGCCTGCGAGACCGCCGCCCGCCGGCGCGCGACCCCGCTCACCCCTCCGCCGGCCTCCACCGCTCCCTCCCGCAGCCGGCCCGAGCGCCACCAGCTGCGCCTCCGCCTCCGGCCCCATCGTCGGCCTCCGCCACCGCGGCCTCCTCCGGCGCCGTCCTCCTCGCCGCGCCGCGCATGCCACCGACCCCGTGCCCGCCGCTCGCCCTGCAGCCTCGCCTCCGGCCGTCCTCGCCTCCGCGCTCGCCGTCGACAGCACCCCGCCACAGCCGCCTCCTCCCTCCCAGTGCCGCGTCGGCCTCCGGCTCCCCTCCTCCGGCCGCGCAACCCCGTCTCCCCAAGCACCCCCTCTCTGCGAGACCCCGTCGCCCCGCCTCGAGCTCGCCCGCCCGCCTCTCTGCAACCGCCTCCCCGCCCTAGGTTCCTCGCCGCGCAGGTCGTGCCCCTGCAAGCCACGCGACCGCGGCCAGTTTCCCTGACCCCGCGAGCTCGTGCGGTCACCTACCTTGCTTGGATGTTCGATAGGCCCTGTAGCGGTTTCCAAAGCCCGTTGAAGAGGAAGTCTTCAATTTTTGCTCGGGTTCATGGTGGAACACAAGGCCATCGGTGCTCGATCCATTCAAGGTCGACCTTGGGAAAAAGCCGGGCCCGAAGGTCGTCGACACATAACATCAAGACCTCCTTCACGGATGCATCGGGGGTGCCGAAGAACCGAAGACCCCTGTTGCCGAAGATTGACCCCGAAGAAGTGTCAAACCCGAAGAATCGCCGACAAGGACCGTCCCTACACCAAGATCTGCTTTCGAACACTGCGACCGAAGCCGAACCAAGATCTCCCCGGATGCGACAAGTTCTCCTTCCCGGACGCCGAGCTCGCCGAGAACCCGGATGCGACAAGATCTACCCGTTGATCGAGGATGTTTCTGCCGAGACCGATCGCGTCGAACCCTGAACCCTGGGACCGACCCCGAACCCCGGAACCCCAAGATCTGCCGAACCCTAATGTGTGACCCCTTTTTCCCGAGCCCTATTTTATAAATGTAATAACAAATTGATGCATATTAAATTGTTCATGCATGCATATTTGTGTGGTTTGGGGGCCTTATGCCGATTCACCTTATAATTAAATATGAGGCCCATATGCGGGCAAATCTAGTCTTATATTGGCCTCATTTAAATTTGTGTAGCGAACCGGTCATATGTTTTGCTATGTTAATACCACATTTAAATTGGGGGGTAGTTAAATAACTTGAACCGTTTAATTAATTGTCGGGACCCCGGTTCCACGTAATATTGACCTAATTGCATCGCATCTTTGCCATGCCATACATCATACATGCATCATGCCCGATCTTTTGCCGTAGTATTAAATAGTGCATCCGGTGTTTATTCTAGTGTTTTGCTTCTTTGCGGATAAGGCCGTTGAGTTGATGTGAGCTTCGCCCCGATCTTCGAATGAACCTTCGGCAATGTTTTCAGGCGAGCATCTCCCCCTTTCTACCTATCCTACTTTTGTAGTATTTATTCCCTCCTGTTGATCTATTGCTATCTGTGTTGCGATGCTCTAGTTTTCGTACCCGTGATATCCCTTGCAGCCTTATATTGCCTTGGACACCTCCTATTACTTGTTGTTTGGTAGATAGTTGTACCTGCGCATCGTAGTCGCTTGCTCAAGTGCTGTTGCGTGTCGTCAAGTGCCACAGTTGTTGGAGTATTGCCGTGTGTTTATGGTTGGAGATGATCAAGACTTTAGTTACTGTTTAACAACTAAAATTGAAGTAAGTAAGCAGAGGCACAGGTGGGCAATAGATGTTATTTGGTTGTTAACCGTCCACTTGTGTCCCGTAGGACCCCGAGTACTTGATACCTGTTCCTTGAATATTCGCGCTATCCACATCCGGGAGGATTATGGGACCCCCCTGAGCCAGAGCTTGATTCATTCTTATTTCTTGGGGCCACAAACTAGTTTGAGGTTTTATTTACGATCCTGTACTTATGCCATGCTTTACTGCTTTATTTACGATTGTGCGAGGAGCACACTGTACTGTTTAGGTAAGCGGAGTGTTTTCGCGGTATCGACAATCCCAGTTTTGGGTTCCCAGTCGTTTACAGCCATTGTCGCAAACCTTGAGTCCGTCTCGGAGTCAGCTAGCTTCGTTGCGGGTCTACTCAATGGGGTGGCCCCCTGAAATATTTCTGAATCTTGTGATTGCTTTGTCGTGAAGGCCTCGTTGGGTTTTGATTTGGTTTTTCCGAGGTTGATCGAGTGTGTGTTGCTATTTGTGCACCCCGGCCGGGTAAAACTTTCTGAAAGCCGTGTCCGCGGTTATGGACGACTTGGAGCACAGTATCTCGATCATAGACAACTATAACTAAAGTAGTGCTATAAATTTGACTTTATAATGACTAGTAATCAGCTTCATTATAATGGAATGGCTAAATAAAACTGCCAACAATTGCTTGCTTGGGTTGTCATTTGCGACCGTTGTACCTGACTAGTAAATATTGCAACTACAACGGAATGGCTAAATAAAAGTACCAACAACTGCTGGGTTTTGGGATATCTCATGCTATTTGTATCTGACTAGTAAGTGTCGCAACTACAACGGAATGGTTAACTAAAAGTGTCCACTGCTTATTTTATCAGGATGATTATCCATACTTGACTAGTAATTGCTGCAACGATAACTGAATAAATAAAACTGCCAACGGTGTGAGTTCCTCGGTCGACTTCCTCGTTTGGTAACGAGGGGGAAACACCAGGATGGGTGTGCTTGGTGGTGGTATCAGGTTGGTTCCGAATAGATCTTTCTTACCCCTCTCTGATAGCCGCCAGTTGTATCGAGTCTCTATAGGTTGTTTAGTGCATGCTGCCGCTGCCGCTCAGTCCACCATACCTATGTAGGCGAGGACCGCCGAATTCTAGCCTCGCCGTGTACTGGCCTCAGTACTGACGCTCCTCTTTTTCCTTTGCCCTTTGTCGGCACCCCTTTTGTTTAAGCAGGTTTTGAGATCGACGTCGTTAGCAGGGTTACCCTTCCGGCTTGGCCTGGGGAGGGTTATGGACGCCATTGGTTATTCTTCAGGTCTCTCAGCCCCATTTGCATCTTGTCCGTAGTCGGACGCTCTATCATTTTCAAAGTGATTTGGATCTTTGTATATTATAACTGTATTCTTGACTCGTTGAGTCACTGTTATATATATCTGTTCTGTGGGTCCCATCGAGGACTGTTGTGTAATGTTATTACTTCATTTTCCACCCGCACGAAAGTGCCTGGTGGGCACCTTTGAATCGTTTCTATGCGGGTTTGGCGGGAATCGCTGAAACCTGCATAGGGTCGATTCTGAGGGTGTTACAGAGTGGTATTAGAGCTCAGCAGTTGCGATACCCCACAAGTCCAGCCTGTAGGATAACCTAGCTAACGGCCGAAGTAGAGTGTCAAAACTATTTTTGAAAAATCGGTTGGATAGTTCTGATTAGGTCTGATTTTACTCCTTACCCCTCTGCTGCTCTCCTCTCACCTCTGCGTGTTTAGAATCCGCTCTCTTCTCTCTCTTCGAGTCCAGGATTTCTCGTGGTTGGGTTCCGTCGTACCTTCAGGGCTTCGCTTCCTCCTTTTGATAACGGTATTTTACCATCCGGTGTTCATGCTGCCTGAGGAATCCTTCTACTGTGGTACCATTCTTTGTTCCTTGTTTGTGCCTTCCGGTGTTTTCCGACGCGACGATATCATCTACGCCAGATCCGATGCAGAGTCTGCATCACTCCTTTGTTTCCGAACCTCGATTGTCGAGATCTTCAGTCTAATTCCGAGAATGGTTGCACGCTTTCCACTGATTGTGCAGAGTAATAGTTTGGGTGCGTGATGGATTGGCCCCCATGCCGACTACCCTTTCTATTCGCTCTCGTACACTAAAGTGGGATAAGCCGCATCTTTTCTCACCTTCTATCGAAGTTAGAGGTGGCTTTATTTGTGGATACCTCTACCTTCGCCCTTTTTGTTCCCGGAGTGTTCCCTCGACGATCACGGACAACGACCTCTTGTTAGTGGTGTCGCGAGGATCTACACGAAGCGAGAAGACGCAGATCGCCGACCCTTCTTCCCGGTACTATGAGGCGGATCTCGAGGGCGAGATCCATTGTTAGTGGTGTCGAATTGTGGCATCCCGCAAAACCACTACTAGAAAATCGCGTTGTTTTTGTGCATTGCATCGTCATGACCGCATGCTCATGTCATCATGCCACATTGCATTTGAGCATCGTCATCATCTTGCATTTTCTTGCATAAAACTATTTGCGGAAAAACCTATTCTTGTTTTCTAAACACCCCGTCTTTGTTCAAACACAAAACCCGGGTCTCCGGATTATTTTGTTTTGTCTGCTATCAGTTTGCAAAAGCCTTGTTTGAAATAAATAAAATATTTAATTATTTTTAGTGGGGCAGTCGAACGGGCCGATTCGACCCAGTCGACCACCCCGGAATAAAATCGGTCCACCTAAACCAGCCCACCCGAATTCTAAAACTACCTAGTCCTAATCTACCCACCACTCACAGCTCGCCACCTCACCCCTGGCCCCAAACCCTACCCACCCCGCCACCTCATCAATCCACCACTCCCCCCCTCTCTCTTTCACCCAGCTTCCACCTACCCCCTCTCACTTACCACGCGGCCCCACCCCACCTGAGAGCGCGCCCCACGTGGCCCCGCCCACCTGCACGCCCTCCCACCCCCACCGACACCTGGGCCCCCACCCCTGCTCAACCCACCCCGGCCCCGCCTGGACCCGCTACCCGGTCCCATCGGTCCCACCACTCCCTCTCTCCCCTCCCCACCCTCTCTCTCTCCCCGACGCGCCCGCTCTCCCCTGGTCCTCTTCCTCCTTCCGCCTCCCTCCTCTCTGCTCCACGGCACGCCCCTGTCTCCTTCCTCCGGCGCCACCAGCCACCTTCCCCTCCGGATGCGCCCTCCTCTCTCGCTCACCTGCCGCCGCCTTCCTCGGGCCGCCCGCCCGCCGCCGCCTGCGAGACTGCCGCCCGCCGGCGCGCGACCCCGCTCACCCCTCCGCCGGCCTCCACCGCTCCCTCCCGCCGCCGGCCCGAGCGCCACCAGCTGCGCCTCCGCCTCCGGCCCCATCGTCGGCCTCCGCCACCGCGGCCTCCTCCGGCGCCGTCCTCCTCGCCGCGCCGCGCATGCCACCGACCCCGCGCCCGCCGCTCGCCCTGCAGCCTCGCCTCCGGCCGTCCTCGCCGCGCCGCGCATGCCACCGACCCCGCGCCTGCCGCTCGCCCTGCAGCCTCGCCTCCGGCCGTCCTCGCCTCCGCGCTCGCCGTCGCCAGCACCCCGCCACAGCCGCCTCCTCCCGCCCAGCGCCGCGTCGGCCTCCGGCTCCCCTCCTCCGGCCGCGCAACCCCGTCTCCCCAAGCACCCCCTCTCTGCGTGACCCCGTCGCCCCGCCTCGAGCTCAACTCGCCTCTCTGCAACCGCCTCCCCGCCCCAGGTTCCTCGCCGCGCGGGCCGTGCCCCTGCAAGCCACGTGACCGCGGCCAGTTTCCCCGACCCCGCGATCCCGTGCGGTCACCTACCTTGCTTGGATGTTCGACAGGCCCTGTAGCGGTTTCCAAAGCCCGTTGAAGAGGAAGTCTTCAATTTTTGCTCGGGTTCATGGTGGAACACAAGGCCATCGGTGCTCGATCCATTCAAGGTCGACCTTGGGAAAAAGCCGGGCCCGAAGGTCGTCGACACATAACATCAGGACCTCCTTCACGGATGCATCGGGGGTGCCGAAGAACCGAAGACCCCTGTTGCCGAAGATTGACCCCGAAGAAGTGTCGAACCCGAAGAATCGCCGACAAGGACCGTCCCTACACCAAGATCTGCTTTCAAACACTGCGACCGAAGCCGAACCAAGATCTCCCCGGATGCGACAAGTTCTCCTTCCCGGACGCCGAGCTCGCCGAGAACCCGGATGCGACAAGATCTACCCGTTGATCGAGGATGTTTCTGCCGAGACCGATCCCGTCGAACCCTGAACCCTGGGACCGACCCCGAACCCCGGAACCCCAAGATCTGCCGAACCCTAATGTGTGACCCCTTTTTCCCGAGCCCTATTTTATAAATGTAATAACAAATTGATGCATATTAAATTGTTCATGCATGCATATTTGTGTGGTTTGGGGGCCTTATGCCGATTCACCTTATAATTAAATATGAGGCCCATATGCGGGCAAATCTAGTCTTATATTGGCCTCATTTAAATTTGTGTAGCGAACCGGTCATATGTTTTGCTATGTTAATACCACATTTAAATTGGGGGGTAGTTAAATAACTTGAACCGTTTAATTAATTGTCGGGACCCCGGTTCCACGTAATATTGACCTAATTGCATCGCATCTTTGCCATGCCATACATCATACATGCATCATGCTCAATCGTTTGCCGTAGTATTAAATAGTGCATCCGGTGTTTATTCTAGTGTTTTGCTTCTTCGCGGATAAGGCCGTTGAGTTGATGTGAGCTTCGCCTCGATCTTCGAATGAACCTTCGGCAATGTTTTCAGGCGAGCATCTCCCCCTTTCTACCTATCCTACTTTTGTAGTATTTATTCCCTCCTGTTGATCTATTGCTATCTGTGTTGCGATGCTCTAGTTTTCGTACCTGTGATATCCCTTGCAGCCTTATATTGCCTTGGACACCTCCTATTACCTGTTGTTTGGTAGATAGTTGGACCTGCGATCGTAGTCGCTTGCTCAAGTGCTGTTGTGTGTCGTCAAGTGCCACAGTTGTTAGAGTATTGCCGTGTGTTTATGGTTGGAGATGATCAAGACTTTAATTACTGTTTAACAACTAAAATTGAAGTAAGTAAGCAGAGGCACAGGTGGGCAATAGATGTTATTTGGTTGTTAACCGTCCACTTGTGTCCCGTAGGACCCCGAGTACTTGATACCTGTTCCTTGAATATTCGCGCTATCCACATCCGGGAGGATTATGGGACCCCCCTGAGCTAGAGCTTGATTCATTCTTATTTCTTGGGGCCACAAACTAGTTTGAGGTTTTATTTACGATCTTGTACTTATGCCATGCTTTACTGCTTTATTTACGATTGTGCGAGGAGCACACTGTACTGTTTAGGTAAGCGGAGTGTTTTCGCGGTATCGACAATCCCAGTTTTGGGTTCCCAGTCGTTTACAGCCATTGTCGCAAACCTTGAGTCCGTCTCGAAGTCAGCTAGCTTCGTTGCGGGTCTACTCAATGGGGTGGCCCCCTGAAATATTTCTGAATCTTGTGATTGCTTTGTCGTGAAGGCCTCGTTGGGTTTTGATTTGGTTTTTCCGAGGTTGATCGAGTGTGTGTTGCTATTTGTGCACCCCGGCCGGGTAAAACTTTCTGAAAGCCGTGTCCGCGGTTATGGACGACTTGGAGCACAGTATCTCGATCATAGACAACTATAACTAAAGTAGTGCTATAAATTTGACTTTATAATGACTAGTAATCAGCTTCATTATAATGGAATGGCTAAATAAAACTGCCAACAATTGCTTGCTTGGGTTGTCGTTTGCGACCGTTGTACCTGACTAGTAAATATTGCAACTACAACGGAATGGCTAAATAAAAGTACCAACAACTGCTGGGTTTTGGGATATCTCATGCTATTTGTATCTGACTAGTAAGTGTCGCAACTACAACGGAATGATTAACTAAAAGTGCCCACTGCTTATTTTATCAGGATGATTATCCATACTTGACTAGTAATTGCTGCAACGATAACTGAATAAATAAAACTGCCAACGGTGTGAGTTCCTCGGTCGACTTCCTCGTTTGGTAACGAGGGGGAAACACCAGGATGGGTGTGCTTGGTGGTGGTATCAGGTTGGTTCCGAATAGATCTTTCTTACCCCTCTCTGATAGCCGCCAGTTGTATCGAGTCTCTATAGGTTGTTTAGTGCATGCTGCCGCTGCCGCTCAGTCCACCATACCTATGTAGGCGAGGACCGCCGAATTCTAGCCTCGCCGTGTACTGGCCTCAGTACTGACGCTCCTCTTTTTCCTTTGCCCTTTGTCGGCACCCCTTTTGTTTAAGCAGGTTTTGAGATCGACGTCGTTAGCAGGGTTACCCTTCCGGCTTGGCCTGGGCAGGGTTATGGACGCCATTGGTTATTCTTCAGGACTCTCAGCCCCATTTGCATCTTGTCCGTAGTCGGACGCTCTATCATTTTCAAAGTGATTTGGATCTTTGTATATTATATCTGTATTCTTGACTCGTTGAGTCGCTGTTATATATATCTGTTCTGTGGGTCCCATCGAGGACTGTTGTGTAATGTTATTACTTCGTTTTCCACCCGCATGAAAGTGACTAGTGGGCACCTTTGAATCGTTTCTATGCGGGTTTGGCGGGAATCGCTGAAACCTGCATAGGGTCGATTCTGAGGGTGTTACAATCTTCCCTCCCGGATCCCTCTAGCATCCATTGGCCCCATACTTTATCCTACCCATGGCATCTGCCGTGCCACCACCACGACAGGCGCAGAGGTGGATCTCTATAACAAGTTGCAGGTGGTATGTCTCCTCGCCTTCTACGACAAGCTCTTGCACGGGAACTGTGGCCCCCAGCAGGAGGCGGGTGGAAGGGGCAGTCTAGGGGTGGACACAAAGCTCAAGGTCCGAGGCTCGGCGTGGACTCGACAAGGCTTGTTGGGATAAGATCGGCTCGAAGGTCATACAAGACAAGCCTAAACCTTCTGTACAAGCTTGACAAGCTAGCTTAGTGAAGCTCGCAAAACGGTTCAAAGGTTCGATGCAAGAAAAAATAGACATGATTTATGCTAAAAAGTATCAATTTACAATTATGATCAACAAATTGAGCATGAATAAATCCATAAGATAGTCTAACAAATCTCACAAAGTACCAATAACCTTAGAGGCAGCATAGTAGCATAAATCATAAGTTTACAATGCAAATGCATGCACTTAGTCCAAAAAATAGTGTTATATATCACAAAGACAGGTTATCAGTTCTATCAAATTCAGATACTACAATTTTGCACTCATTCTCTAATAGTAGAAAAATTTATATGATACCAAGTCCAGAAAGTACTTTACAATATAAACAACGCAAAACAATTCAGTAGACAAGCAGGAACTTCAGAAGAACAAATAACCACAATATCAAGTTAAGCAACAGTACCACACCAGAGTGCAAAACCTTATAGGTAAGGATGGCAATGAGCAGGTTATGGACAAGGTAGAGCAATACCATATCCATACCCGTGTAGTCAACGGATATAAAATTTTATCCACACTCGTACCTGTGGGTATAAAACTTTACCCATACCCATACTCACCGGGTACCCATACCCATTGGGTATCCGGTGGGTATATCCAATAGCACACAAGTTATTTACAATTTTACGTTTATCAATAACATATTTAAAAAAATTATAATTATCTATACTTAATAATAGGTAGACGAGTACATGGAAGTATCTAAGTTTAGAATTTGCAATTGCATACTTGTCCCTAAGCTTCTCGGTCGCATAGGTTGACACTCTACAAGTAAGTTTGACATGTTAGTTTAAACAGACAGGGTATGGGTATACCCATGAATACAGTCTATACCCGTAACTTATTAGATAGGGTATGGGTATTATATATGGGTATAAAAGTGTGTTCATACTCTTCCCATGCGGGTATGATACCCATGAGTAAAATTGCCATCCTTACTTAGAAGGTTAGAGGCCATATCTGTCGGTATACAACAATCCCACATCAGCTCAATGCGTGTTGGCCGGTAGACTAATACCCTCTCCCTTTATTTACATAAGACCTTGTAGCATTTTTCTAAAACATATGTATATAGACATATTTTAGTGTATATATTCACTTATTCTAGAGTGTATCTAGTTATATTCGAAATATGGAGGGAGTACATGTTCCGAACTTGTTCAGTGGGAAAATATCAAGCATAAAAACATTTTGTTTATGAATTCTGAATGACGATGGCCGATGAGGAATTCATCATGGACGACGACGATTTGATGGCGGTCTGCTCTTTCTCACGTTTTGTTGCGCCACCTTGTTAATGCCGTTAATGGAAGTTGCCGACAAGACCCCGACGTCGGCGCCGCGGGGCGGCCATGGTCACCGTGACCCTGGAGTCTAGGAATTTAAACGGTCATAATGCCACCATGGACGGAATCCCGAGGCTCAAGTCGAGCGCCAGTAGGGAAGCCACGGGAGGAGCTGCTAGGGTGGCAAGCATCAACGTAGAGGAGCCTAGGAGGAGCAGCTCTATGAAGAACCGAAGAGTAGTAGTATGATGCACGCGGACAGAGGGTGACGACCGCTAATTGTACATGTCTGGTGACGCATGCACCCGAGACGAAAGGTCCGGAGGATCAGGCGGTAGGGGAGCCGTCTGAGGACGACATGGTGACGGCGACCCACGTTTGATGTGGAGGCCGGTGTCGGTGACGCCGACGCTGATGCTATGCTGGAGGCGGAGTGGGATCCGTCGGGGCCGTAGCTACTGCCACTGTACTATCGCTACATGGCAGTGATACGTCATAAACGTATCTATAATCTTTGATGCTCCATACTTGTTTAGTATCAACTTTGCTATGTTTTGTCTACACTTTAAGGTATTTTTATACATTTTCTGGGACTAACCTATTAACAAGATGCCACAGTGCCAGTTGCCTGTTTTCTGCTGTTTTTGGTTTCAAAAAAGCTAGTAAGGTAATATTCTCAGAATTGAACGAGACAAAAGCTAAAGTCAATATTTTACCAGACACGACACAGAGACCGAAGGGAGGACGAAGAGGCGCCATAGGGCGACCGCACCACCCCTGGTGCGGGCCCACCCTAGGCCGCGCTAGGGCATGGTGTGGCCCCCTGACCCTCAACCGACCTTTGCCCTTTCGCCTATAAAAGCACCCCAATGCAGAAACCCTAAGTACCCGATCAAATCTCCACGAAACAGTCCATAGCCACCGCCACCATCGTCCCTAGATCGGGGGGATCTGAAGCTCTTCCCGGCACCCTGCCAGAGGGGAGAGATCATACCGGAGGCCTTCTTCATCACCATGCCAGGCTCTAGTATGATGCGTGAGTAGTTTATCCTTGGACTATGGGTCCATACAGTAGCTAGATGGTTGTTTCTCCTCCTTTGTGCTATCATGTTTAGATCTTGTGATCTCTGTTCATGATCAAGATCATCTATTTGTAATCATACATGTTGTGTTTGTGGGAATTCGATGGATATTGAGATACTATGTCGGATTGATTATTGATTCTATCATGTCTGTGTTATTTGTGATATTGCATGTTCTCCGTTGCTAGTAGCTATCTTTGCCAAGTAGATGCATATGACTCCAAGAGGGAAATAGATGCATATGACTCCAAGAGGGAAGTGCTAGATTTATGCCTCTAGTAATCTGTGGAAGTGATAGAAATCTCTAAGGTTATAGATGTGTTGTTGCTACTAGGGAGAAAACAATAATTTTTTGTTCATAAAATAATTGTATTACTTTACACACATTGCTTAATGCAATTATCTGTTGCTTGCAACTTAATACTGGAAGGGGTTCGAATGATAACCTGAAGGTGGATTATTAGTCATAGATGCAGTTGGATTACGGTTTATGTATATTGTTGTAATGCCCAATCAAATCTTATAGGAGTCAAGATGTGTAGTATATGCATTGTTATACTTTTTCAGTCTGTCAATTGCCCCACTGTAATTTGTTTACCCAACATGTTATCTATCTTAAGAAGAACACCTCTAGTAACGGTGGATCCGGTCTATTCCTTTATCATTGATACATCATCTACTGTCACAGTTTACTTTCTACGAGCAACTACTATCTTTCATACTCCCTCCGTCCCAAAATAGATGTCTTAGATTTGCAATCTAAGACATCTATTTTGGGACGGAGGGAGTACTATACGTTTAACCCACCTCTAGTGAACTGTGGACCCGGTCTATTTCTTTATCATTGATACATCATCTACTGTCACAGTTTATTTTCTACGAGCAACTACTATCTTTCATATTATATGTTTAACCATTTGTTTTCAGCAAACCGGTGAGATTGACAATCTCACTGTATGTTGGGGCAAAGTTTTAAGTTTATGTTGTGCAGGTTCCAAATTATTAGCAACACTTTAAAATTGTTTCCTTGCTTCTGCTTCTACTTATTCGATAACTTTGATTTCATAAGGAAGAAAAAATTGTACATTTTCCTTTTGAGGTTTCCAACGAAACTCTACCTTGAACTGAGCCGCGTGAGACAGCTAGCTCGTCGGGGAACACGAAGAGGGGAGAGTAGCTCGCGGCCTGGCCCCGCCGCTGTGAGAAATCGTCATCCGCGTTGGTGAGGATAAAGAGAGAAGGGGATCGATCCAAGCGACGCGTACAAGTCTGACACAGCCGTCAATGGTAAATCGGACGGTTCATGGCTGTCCGCCTGGTTTTAACAAATTGAGGACGCCGTGAACATAGATGTCTTAAATAAATAAATAAAAAACCTCGTTAGATGAGGTACTAGCCGCTAGCCAGCAGGTCGATGGCGTGGGCACAACAAACTATACAGTACTCGCTATAAATTTTGGAGGTTACTAGTTTAGATAGAGAGAAGATCTTGCAAGTTCCCAACTCCAAGCAACTTGAGAGAGACCTGCAAGGAAGCAATATCAACAGCAGGCAGGCGGGTGAGATCTGCGGAACCAGCGTAGGTAGTCGATGGCGGAGAAGGGGAGAACTGAGATGGAGGTAGGCGCCGACGGCGTCGCCGTCATCACCATCTTCAACCCGCCCGTCAACTCCCTCTCTATTGATGGTACCAATACTCCCATCCTCGATCCCAATTTGTTTTTGCTTCTATTTTGTGGGGCGGTCGATGCAAGTGCGGGTTCGAGCCGAGGAGAGCTGTGCTCGAGTGTTCTTCGTGTGATTGCAACTCAAAAAGGCATAATTTTGCTTTAGAGAGGTGTCTGATCCAAGCTTGGGGAGCTGTGCAATTATTTCCTCTTTAACCGACTTTTTGTATAATTTTGGTCGGGATCGTATCATAGGTTTACCAGTTTGTTTGTAGTACTGTACAGTTCTGGTGTCTTGTTGCAAAAATTTGGGGGTTGGTGTAGTAGAATTTGAGCTGCGAAATATCCTCCTCAGAAATCAGAATGATCTGTCCTTCCCTTTGCGTGTGCGTTGCTGTTGGTGTGATCTAACTGCACCTAGCCAAAACTGTTTTGCCAAAATTTCGGTTATTTTAACTGCCTGAGAAAGAGTTTGATCTACCTTAAAGTAAGGTAACTACTCCAGATACATTGTTCAACTCCACTGTTTTGAGAGTTTGGTTGGAACATATAAGTATTGCCTCCCCTTTTCCATAACGATTACCTTCAATGCTAATTTTGTGTGGAGGAAGGGAGGAATTGAGAGAAGTAGTTTCTGGAATAACATGACAACATGAATAATACGGCTCTTGATTCATTGTAGCAATTGAACTTGAAGGCTAGTCTGAAGAAACTCCACTAGTTATTTATAGTTCCCGATGAAGAATTGTTGCTTGGTGGAGGTACTGGGTGATTCTTCTTGAAGTGGGCTAGATACCAGCCATTCTGAAATAACACGAGAACACTATAAAACACACAGTTGAGTACTGCATCTGCATCTGCTTCTTCAATGGCCACAGGTTTATACACCCAAACAGCTGGGTTAGATGAGCATGCGTAACATGAACATGCGTAAAATAATTAGATGTAATGTAGTTAGAATTATTAACGATATGCTTCTAAAGACTATATAAAACGTTATTGATAAATCTTTTGCCTGTAGTTGTTTTCACCATGACCTTTGTTTTTTCAGTACTACTAAGCTTAAAGGAAAGCTACGAAGAAGCTCTTCAGAGGAAGGATGTCAAAGCTATTGTTGTTACAGGTACTTGTCAGTTCATTCTATAGGCATACACATGAAACCATTGGAGGCACTGGCCCTACCCACCTTCTTTATGTCCGGAAGTGCTGTTCCCAATCTTGTGCATTTAAAGAGAAAATCACTATTTGTTACCGTGAGAAAAAAGTTGCTTATCTCAAGACTTTGACAGGGAAAGGAGGAAAATTTTCTGGAGGATTCGATATTAGTTCCTTTGGTAATCTTCACAGTGGAAAAAGTATGTTATACTCATCTCATTGTGCCATGTTGTTTGGTTGCTATTTTATCTATTCCACTCATCATCATTTATATATGTTTCTAACAGTTGAGCAGCCAAAGGTTGGCTACATATCAATAGATATTATTACTGAACTTCTGGAAGGTATATGATTTATCCGTCTTGTCTCTTGAGTCATTATTGCTATTCTGTTAAATAATGGTTGTTGATTACTTCCTGTACTTTTGTGTTAAACAGGAGCAACAAAGCCATCGGTGGCTGCAATTGATGGTCTTGCTCTTGGTGGAGGATTGGAAGTTGCCATGGTACTTTTCTTCTTTATCTTTGCACAAATCACTTAAATGAAGAGGTGTTAGCTTATGAAAATTGTTGAATGTCATATTAGGCATGCCATGCACGTATTTCGACTGCCACTGCTCAATTAGGTCTTCCAGAACTTCAACTTGGAATAATTCCAGGATTTGGAGGTATTTTTTTACATTTATCTCTCATTTATGTTACATTTTCTTTATATCATAGATACCAGAGATAATTCATTATTGGGATCCTTTCGTTGATAAAGTGAAGTGGCCCTTAGACCATGCACTTTCCTGTTAGTTTTGTAGCACCGAAACTACTTAATGTCATGTCCGTGTGGGTTGTATTATCACTCAGGAATATACATTAGAAGTTAACCAACATTCATACAATTGTGAACAACCAATTCCGATACACAGGAAGGAACTGTGCCATGCTACACATCTCCAAACTCTTCCTTTAAAAAAAATTAGCAATAGCATCAGCATCCCCAGTAGCATCCCGCTTAATCTTCACCAGGCTTACAATTTGAAGATATTGCAGAAGTCCAAGAGCCTCCTTCTCTAAATCAGAAAAATGTGACCTATCCATTGTTGGCACAAAGAGGAGATGCCTGAGCTCGCGGAGGGCATCGACGTGGCCTAGCCACGGACGGATCTGAGCGACCACATGGCCTATTTGCAAATATACAAGGTGACAAGTACGTCTACTGGGCCCCATTATCGATGTGGCAGTGGTCAAAGAGGGTCAAACCGATTTAGGACCTCGGATGAAGCACATGTGAAAGATTTAGGACTCGCACGTGCAATTTCAAAGATTTAGGACCAAGGTGAAGGTGTGGGAAAAGAATTAGGACCATCCATGTGGTTTACTCTACTATATATTGTGGCCTTTGGCCCTCCAGAATACAAGTTGCTTATTTCTAACAAGTACCACTGATACTACAAGTTGATTGTACAGCAAGATGCCTACTGCGTCTATTAGATTGCACTATGAGACCGTATGTGTCCACTTTCCAAGCAACCACTTTAATCTTACGAGGAACATTGGTTAGCCAGATTGTATTCCAAAATTTTCTACTCACTCCGATCCAAATTAATGGACTCGGATTTGTCTAGATTCTACTCCCTCCATTGGCTACCCCACTGTTTTTCCCAGGGTCATGAGGTCATCACTTGACATCTTGTGTAAAAAGAGCTTGTATATGGTATGCACAGTAAAACAAGCATACTTCTCATAATACCAAGCCGCAAATCGTCCTCCATAAAAGATGGAAGACGAGTACTGAACACGCAATCCACATCATCAGTGTTTTGTTTTTCATCACTGATGATATTTAAAAGGATATAAACTCCACTGTTGCTTTGTACTCTTTCTTTCAAATGCTTACCTTCAGTATGAAGTGGATGATATTCAGTGCTTCTGTTGTATTATCCATGTGATTGACCCATATGCATAATTTATAGGAACACAGCGACTTCCACGTCTTGTTGGACTGACAAAGTCACTTGAAATGATGTTGGTAAGTACTGCTCTGGAGCCTATTTGTGACTTTCCTAATTTCATTCGACTACTTCAGTTAATAACATAACCCATTTGCATCGCATCAGCTATCTAAGCCGATTAAAGGTGAAGAGGCACACCAACTGGGCCTTGTTGATTACTTAGTTTCTCCTAATGATTTGGTGAATGCTGCTCGTCGTTGGGCTTTGGATATCTGTGAACTTAAAAGGCCATGGATTAAAAGCCTTTACAAGACTGACAAACTAGAACCCCTTGGTGAGGCTAGGGAGATTCTCAAGTTTGCAAGAGCTCAAGCTCGAAAGCAGGCTGCAAATCTTGAGCACCCACTTGTTTGTATTGATGTCATTGAAGAAGGTATAGTTTCAGGACCTCGAGCTGGGCTCTGGAAGGTACTTGATGCTACTTATGTTCTTGCTGCTAATTTTTTCTATTTTCTGGTCATAAACAGATTTTACAGAATTTTGGATTCACTTTCTTAATGTAAATGCAGGAAGCAAATGCATTCCAGGCCCTTCTTTTCTCAGATACATGTAAAAGCTTACTTCATGTATTCTTCTCACAGCGTGCAACATCAAAGGTATGTGAGACATTTTTCTTACTCTCTCTGATCCAAATTACTTGTCATAGGTTCACTGAACCTAGACAGATTTTAGGCTGCATTCCTAAAACTGCGAAAAGTAATTTTGATCAGAGGGAGTAATTGTTACTCCCTCCATTCCAATATAAGATGTATTGGATGTAATAACATCGTAAATTATGAGACGGAAGGAGTACTATGGTATGACACCATGTCTTAATCCTCTAAAAATACAGGTTCCTGGTGCTACAGACTTTGGGTTGATGCCTAGGAAAATATCGAAAGTCGCAATTCTAGGTGGTGGACTTATGGGTTCTGGAATTGCTACCGCAATGATACTGAGTAACTATCCTGTGCTACTTAAAGAAGTAAATGAGAAATTTCTGAATGCTGGAATCGACAGGATTAAAGGTAGAAACAGGATTAAGCCTCATCATACCATTTTTATTTTTCCTGAGAATCTCTTACATTGCATCTGTGCAACAAAAACAGAAAATCATCTCACTAGTTCACTTCACTAGCCAATTTGCAGAGTCGCGTGAGGAAAGGAAAAATGACAGAGGAGAGATATGTGAAGACTCTATCTCTTGTCACTGGTACCCTTGGTTATGAAAAGTTCAAAGAAGTGGACCTAGTTATCGAGGCAAGCCATAACTTTTACTAATGGACTAGAACTACAGCTGTTTGTTTGGTGGGCCCATTTATGCTTAATCCAGTCATTTCTCACAATTTTCAGGCTGTTATTGAGAATGTGAAATTGAAGCAGCAAATATTTTCGGACTTGGAGAAGTACTGTCCTTCCCATTGCATCCTTGCTACCAACACATCTACAATTGATCTTAATCTAATTGGAGAGAAAACAAAGTCCCAAGATCGTATAGTTGGTGCACACTTCTTTAGGTAACACAGTGTATTTTGATGCACAATACTTCAATAGTTGGTGCACACCTATTGACTGATTGCACTATGCAGTCCAGCGCATGTAATGCCACTTCTGGAAATAGTTCGTACCCAGCACACATCAGCACAGGTTGTTGTTGACTTGTTGGATGTCGGGAAGAGGATCAAGAAGACACCAATAGTAGTTGGGAATTGCACTGGTTTTGCAGTCAACAGGATGTTCTTTCCTTACACCCAGTCAGCGCTCCTGTTTGTTGATTATGGTATGGATGTCTACAAGATCGATCGTGCATGTACCAAATTTGGAATGCCCATGGGTCCATTCAGGTCAGATATATAATTATGTTTTGTTTTCCTGAATATATATAAGCTCCTACAACATTCTTGACGTCTCATACCATGGTTTTTGAGCGATGTAGGATGGACTCACTCTAGCTGCAATTATTTTATGTATTTGCAGACTTGCAGATCTTGTTGGTTTTGGTGTTGCTGTGGCGACTGGTATGCAGTATCTTGAAAATTTCCCTGAGAGAGTCTACAAGTCGATGCTAATTCCTCTTATGATGGAGGACAAAAGGGCAGGTAAAATTAACAAAACAGCACTGCTATATCATGCCTATTTGTTCTCTTGTGGTTTATGTGTGTACTGATTTCTGAAATGTGTTGCCACAATTGATCGATCATCATTCCTGCAGGTGAAGCCACCCGGAAGGGGTTTTACAAGTATGAGGATAAGAGGAAGGCAACTCCTGATCCTGAAATTATGACATACATTCAGAAATCTAGGAGCATGGCAGGAGTCACACCAGACCCTGAGGTTTGATTCATCCTTTTATGTTTGGCTAATCTCCGTTGTATTTTCCTAGAGAATGCTGCAGCTTTTCCATGAAAACAGCAGTTCATAGTTTGGTAAATATCTTTTTCCAGTCTGCTCTTATGATTCTAGCAGTTGAGATGGGGATCCTAGGAATCTCATTTTTTTTTTAAATATTTCATAACTATGTTCCTGTTTATGTTTGAATTATGGATGACAATTGTGGAAGCAAAAGAAAAGTTTCAAATGAATTTGTAGTATCTACTGACTACTGGACTAGATGAGCGGGTATAGTAGCGCTTGGTTTACTACTTTGAATGGATGGTTATAGTGGTAAAAGCTATCCAGAATAAATTGACAAGATCCTTGTAGTAGTTGATGTTACATTTCTTGCAAAAGAAATACGTTGGCCCTCTAGTGCTAAAACCTTGTGTACAAATGTGTCAGCTGATGAAGCTAACTGATAAGGACATAGTTGAGATGGTGTTCTTCCCAGTCATAAACGAAGCCTGCCGTGTCCTTGATGAGGGCATCGCAGTCAAGGCTTCTGACCTTGACATTGCCTCCATCTTCGGCATGGGATTCCCACCTTACAGGTCTGCTAAGATACTTGGCTGAATTTGCCTCTTACAAGTCTGTTTTAGGAGATTTACTAACAACTAGTTGTCTGTTGATTGGCGCAACCATCCAGGGGCGGTGTCATGTTATGGGGAGATTCCATTGGTGCAAAGTACATCCATGACAAGTTGAAGGAGTGGGCGAAGCGGTACGGCAGCTTCTTCGAGCCTTGCTCCTACCTTGTGGAAAGAGCAGCAAAAGGGATTCCGCTGGTGAGGATGCTATTTTGTTTCAGCTGAAACCTTTTACTGCCTGTTTCTTTCTTCATATGTTGGAGTATATGTTTTGAAAGTGCTACTTTCTATCTGTTTCAGACAGAATGCAAACCTTTACCCGTGATACAAAGTATAGATAACTGACTCTTGTTCTGATACCGTGTAATGTAATACTTCCCCCGTCCAGAAATAAATGACTTGGATTTGTCTAGATTCGCATGTATCTAAACACGTTATAGTGTATAGATATATGCAAATCTAGACAAACCCAAGTCACTTATTTCTAGTTCTAGACATAGAAAGTACTACTACTGTCCATGTATAGCATCTAAGTGGTGCTAAATTTCCGTTTGCAGAGTGCTCCATCAAATCAAGTCAAGGCTCGGCTATAGATGATAGACCTGGTATTCTGTCAGCTGAGGGAAATATGTTATGGAGTAATAATGAGAGATTGAAGACGGTGTTTTCTGGGAGAAGCTGAATAATAACACACGAGAGATTGAAGACGGTGTTTTCTGGGAGAAGCTGAATAATAACACGTACACGAGCTGTGTATATTAGCACGGGATGTCGTAATTATGGTTGGACCCTCGACTACGTTTTATGTTATATGTACAATGATTCCCAGTTCTCAAGCCAGTGTAATGGTGATCGAGTTCTGACAATTTCAGCGTTTCATTGTAAAAATCTGAAGAAGATTATGCTTGTGGAAACTGCAACGACAAAAGTCCACCAAAAATAGTACTCCTGTCCTAAATTACTTCTCTCGGATTTGTCAAGGTATATACATGTAACTAGACATGTTTTAGTGATATATGTGTATCTTAGACAAATCTGCAACTTTCTGAGGCAAGAGCATCTCACACTGCCCTGCCCCAAATCGAGCTGGCAGCGCCGTCATAGTACTATTGGGAGCGTCGGCAGACGGTGAGCTCGTATCCGGAGGGGTTGCCCACATCGGCGCGCCCAATACGGCCGCCCCAATAGAATTTTTGGCCCATTTTTTTAAAACAACTACAAACATGCCGATCCATTTAAATTTAGGATATAGTTTGCATAATTTAACTACTCTTTTTACGAGTAATTTAAACTAAAACGTAGAAAATGTTGAATAAAAGAGCAATCTATCAAGCGAATTATCCATAATAAACGCTAGATAAAACATGATTAGAATAATAGGCAATATACTAATCATGTGAAATAGCGAATACATATTAAGGCATATAACCAAACAAACTTCAAGGCGTAAAACTTTAGATACGATCAGAACAAGATTGAGAAAGAAGATATACACAGCAGTAGCATAAG
Organism: Avena sativa; assembly: GCA_916181665.1. Classification (NCBI taxonomy): domain Eukaryota; kingdom Viridiplantae; phylum Streptophyta; class Magnoliopsida; order Poales; family Poaceae; genus Avena; species Avena sativa. Next base: position 263,857,975 of record OV702279.1, on the reverse strand, counting down.
AGGAACCGTCGACGTTGGAACCGTCGTTGGCCATGTCGTCGAGGAAGAGGGTGCTGATGTCGGGGAAGAAGTCCTCGTCGGGGAAGACGTCGCCGCAGTCGCTATCCGTGAGGGAGTTCGTGACGAAGCCAGTAGTCGCGTCGATAGCGCTCCCCAAAAACCTTATCGCCCTTCTCCCGTACAGGACTCGAAACAGCGGGGTCTCGGAGGCCTACTGTCCCGGCTCGCGGTGCACGCCGCAAGACGGGATGGGGAAGATCTAGGTAGCGCAGTGCTCTGTAACCGGAGGCGCAAAGGATGTGTGGCAGTATGTCTAAGAGGAGGTGCGACCTCTCTTATATAGGCACAGAGGGGTAGACAGACAGGCTGCACAGAAGATAAAACGAACGGACAGAAGTTGAAGCGAATAGGCGGCAGTCCACCGGACAGCCTCCACTCAGTTCATATTTATTTAGCTCGTATTAAAAGTCCACTCGAGCAAAACGTTTCAACTTCTGTACGACTGTTCATATACCATTCATGCGTGGCAAAATAAATCTCGGCTCAGCGAGATTCCGGCGACGCACGCGTCGTGACGAGGCGAGGCGAGGCGTGGCGTGGCGAGGCGAGCGAGGAGGAGGAGCGCGCGTGTGGAACTCTCTCCTTCTCCTTCTTATCCTTTTTACCAAGTGGTAGGAGAGCTCACATTATAAGCTGGTCCAACTTCCACTCAACTAGCAATGTGGGACTAAACATTTGTTCCGGCTCTTGCCTTGCATGAATGGACCAAATGGGCCTCTAGGATTTCAGGAATTTATTGGCATATAATAAATGAGTTGGGCCTATTTAGGCAAAAATTTCAACAATCCCCCACCAGATTCCAGAGGCACATGAAGTTTGTCTTTGGTTCCAAAACATTGTTTATATACTGGTATTGTAGTGGAGGCTATTAAGTTGAACTTCCACCTAGAGCTTTATGTTATACTAGGCTGCAACTTGTACAGTGGACTATGTCTTGAACTGCAAGTTTGCTACGAACCTATCTTCACAAAAAGTCTTGACCACTACTAGGATACCGTGGGACTTCCCCGCGGGTGGAGCTTATACGTCATACTCCATGACCTTTCATGGGTTTATTAGAGAGCACCCTACTCTCATAGACTGCGACGTTTAACAGTCAAACTCATATAGGTGTGTTCTTCAAAAGATGTTCTGCAGGACAACATCTTTGCTTTGGATAAGCCATTTAGAACACGTTAAGATAATAACCTGTCATGCAGAATAGGAAAGTACTGCATCTTTATGGAGTGGTATTTATTAAAGTAGGGATACTTTCCTCTCAGCTAACCAACAGCTTGTCTTCCAATTCTAATTCACGGGATCTCCGATCACATAGAGTGGTTTACCACTGTGGAAAGCTCAAATTGTGGGTCTCATACCCATCTCCTTAGATGCATTTTCTATCACGTTGCATGATAGACCCTTTGTGAAGGGATCTGCCAAGTTTTTAGATGTTTGGATATAATCCAAAGCAATAACTCCGGAGTTTCTCATTTTCCTGACAGATTTCAGTCTCCTCTTCACATGTCTTGATGACTTCATATTATCCTTAGAACTATTTACCTTAAAAATCACAGTTTGATTATCGCAATTCATAAGGATTGCGGGTATTGGTTTTTCAATCACAGGCAAGTTCATCAAGAGTTCATGAAGCCACTCTACTTCAACAGTGGCTGTGTCTAATGCCGTGAGTTCTGCTTCCATAGCTGACCTCGTTAAGATGGTCTGCTTGCAAGACTTCCAAGAAACAGCGCCACCAGCAAGTGTGAATACATGTTCACTCGTAGCCTTTATCTTGTCAGCATCAGATATACAATTTGAATCAATATAACCCTCTAGTACCCTCGGATACCCGGTATAGTGAATGCAATAGCTCGCAATGCCTTTTAGATAGCGCATGACTCTCTCAAGAGCATGCCAGTGATCATCTCCTGGATTTGAAACAAATCGACTGAGTTTGCTTACAGCAAATGCGATGTCAGGCCTCGTGGCACTAGCTAAATACATAAGCGAGCCAATAATTTGAGAGTATCTCAGTTGGTCTCTAGCATTTTCTCGATTCTTTCGAAACATCACACTAGGATCATACGGTGTAGGAGAAAAGTTGACGTTGCTATACCCGAAATGACTCAAGACCTTTTCCACATAGTGGGACTAAAGCAATGTAATCCCACCGTCATCATCTCTCAATAGCTTGATGTTCAGGATGACATCAGCTACTCCCAGATCCTTCATCTCAAAGGAACGAGATAAGAAATCTTTGACCTCCTTAATTGCATCAAGGTTGGTTTCGAAAATCAGTATGTCATCAACATACAAACAAAGGATGACTCCCTCACCCCCACCATGGCGATGGTACACACATTTATCAGCTTCATTTACAACAAAGCCTGCAACAGTTAAAGTTCTTTCGAACTTCTCATGCCATTGCTTAGGGACTTGTTTTAGGCCATATAAAGACTTCAACAACTTGCACACCTTTCCTTCTTAAACATTTACCACAAGCCATCTGGCTGATCCATGTAAATTTCCTCATCCAACTCTCCATTAAGGAAAGTTGTCTTAACGTCCATTTGATGAACGAGAAGACCATGAGAGGCAGCCAATGAGAGTAATACTCGAATGGTGGTCAATCTGGCAACAGGTGAGTAAGTGTCAAAGAAGTCTTCACCTTCCTTTTGAGTATATCCCTTGGCCACAAGTCGTGCCTTGTACTTCTCAATAGTACCATCAGGTCGAAGCTTTTTCTTAAACACCCACTTGCACCCTACAGATTTGCACCCATAAGGGCGATCAGTGATCTCCCATGTTCCATTAGCTAAGATGGAATTCATCTCACTATGGACGGCTTCCTTCCAGTAGTCAGCATCAGGAGATGCATATGCTTCTGAAATAGAAGTGGGAGTGTCATCCACAAGGTACACAATGAAATCATCACCAAAGGACTTTGCAGTCCTCTGTCTCTTGCTCCTTTTAGGAATTTCATTATCATCCTTCTTAGGACTTTCAGAGTGTTCAATTGGAATGGTAGGTTCAGAGAATGTGGCAAATTCCTGATTAGATGAACTAGGTATCTCCAGATTTGATGAATTAGGTTTATCTTTCATTGGAAAGATATCCTTAAAGAAAGTCGCATCAGTCGACTCCATGATTGTACCGACATGAATGTCAGGCACTTTAGATTTTACTACCAAGAATCTATAACCAATGCTATGAAAAGCATAGCCCAAAAAAATACAATCAATGGTTTTTGGTCCAAGCTTGCGCTTCTTGGGGATTGGTATATTAACCTTTGCCAAACAACCCCAAGTACGTAAGTAAGAGAGTTTTAATCTTTTCTTATCCCATTCTTCAAATGGATTAATTTTTTTGTTCTTTGTGGGAACTCGGTTTAGGACATGACACGCAGTCAATAGTGCCTCCCCCCACTATTCCTTAGAAAGACCCGATGTGTCTAACATGATGTTAACCAAATCTGTTAGAGTACGGTTCTTTCTTTCGGCTACTCCATTTGACTAGGGTGAGTAGGGAGGCGTCCTCTCATGAATTATGCCATGTTCCGCACAAAAGGAATCAAACTCGTTGGAAAAATACTCTCCACCACGGATCAGACCTAAGCCTCTTAATCTTTCGATCAAGTTGATTTTCTGCCTCAGCTTTATATATTTTGAAGAAACTCAAAGACTCATCTTTTGAGTTCAGAAGATACACATGACAATATCTCATAGAGTCATCGATCAAAGTCATGAAATATTTCTTTCCACCTTTTTTCAACACACCATTCATCTCACAAAGATCAGAATGTATGAGCTCTAGTGGTGTTAAATTTCTCACTTCTGCAGTCGTATGTGACTTACGAGGTTGTTTAGCTTGCACGCAGACTTGGCACTTAGATCCCTTAACAGTTGTGAAATCAGGGATTAAATTCATTTTGGCTAGTCACGTCATACAACCAAAATTAATATGACAAAGACGAGAGTGCCAGACATTTGATTCAAAGTTCGTGTAAATATGATTAACAACTTTATTACATATGTCTGACAGAGATAAGCGGAACAAGCCTCCACACTCATAGCCTTTACCAACAAAGGTTCCATACTTCGAAATTACAAATTTATTGGACTCGAATACAATCTTATAGCCATCTCGACACAGAAGAGATCCGCTAACAAGATTTTTATTTATTGAGGGAACATGATGCACGTTCTTCAGGCGCACGGTATTTCCCGAAGTAAACTTCAGATCGACCGTACCAACACCATGAACAGAAGCATGCGAGTCGTTCCCCATCAGCATGGTTTGAGTCCCTCTGACCTGATATGAAGAAAACATGAAAATATCAGAACAGACATGTACATTAGCGCCCGTGTCAATCCACCAATCAGGAGAATGACATAATGAAAGAACAGTAGGTAATATACCATACCTAACATATGTCATCTCAACGTCGCCCATGACAACATTAGCAGTCTTTCTTCCCTTCCCATGCTGGCGCTTGTCAAAGCGGTTGGGACAAGCAGGAGCCCAATGATTAGGATCACCGCACACATGACAAGCAACTTTCCTCTTATCAGTCTTCTTATTGAAGCTGGTGGACTGTGAGGCCTTGTTATTTCCATCGAACTTTCCTTTGTCGTCAAACTTGCCTTTGTTCTTGAACTTGTGAGGCTAGAAGTTCCTTTTCTGTACCAGATTGGCATTAGAACCTCCCTCGGTACCTCGAGCACATGTGTCTTTTGCTCTCGCCTTCTCTTCCACATCAAGAGTCCCAATGAAATCCGTCACGGAGAACTCTTGTCTCTTGTTCTTCAGAGAAGTAGCAAAATTCCTTCATGACTAGGGAAGTTTGGCAATAATGCCTCTGGCAACAAACTTGTCCGGTAACACACAAGTGAAGTGCTCAAGCTCCCTGGCAATATCTCATGAGCCTACTCCACAATGGAGCGGTCCTCAACCATCTTATAGTCATAGAATTGTTCCATGACATACAACTCATTGCCAGCATCGGAGACTCCAAATTTTCTCTCGAGCGCATCCCACATATCCTTTACATTGCTAAATGACAGATATGAATCGACAATATTGTCGCCAAGAATGTTGATCAAGGCAGCCTTGAAAGTGGTATCAAGTTTTTGGAACGCCTCTTCCTGAGCGGGATTAAGTTCTCCCTCAGGTGTGCCATAGATGGCGTTATAGCAACTCATGGTCTGAAACCAGAGTACTGTTCTCGCACGCCATCATTTGTAATTCACACCTTCGAACACAGGTGGCTTCATAGAAGCAACAAAGCCACTTGGGGCAAATTGCCTGAAATAAGGTTTTTGGATTGTTGAATAAAAGAGAAATTTACCAAGCGAATTATCCATAATAAACGCTAGATAAAACATGATTAGAATAATAGGCAATATACTAATCATGTGAAATAGCGAATACATATTAAGGCATATAACCAAACAAACTTCAACGCGTAAAACTTTAGATACGATCAGAACAAGATTGAGAAAGAAGATATACACAGCAGTAGCACAAGAGGAACCGCCGGCGTTGGAACCGTCGTTGGCCATGTCGTCGAGGAAGAGGGTGCTGATGTCGGGGAAGAATTCCTCGTCGGGGAAGACGTCGCTGCAGTCGCTATCTATGAGGGAGTCCGTGACAAAGTCAGTAGTCGCGTCGATAGCGCTCCCCAAAAACCTTATCGCCCTTATCCCGTACAGGACTCGAAGCAGCGGTGTCTCGGAGGCCTACTGTCCCGGCTCGCGGTGCACGTCGCAAGACGGAATGGGGAAGATCTAGGTAGCGCAGTGCTCTGGAACCGGAGGCGCAAAGGATGTGTGGCAGTGTTTCTAAGAGGAGGTGCGACCTCTCTCTTATATAGGCACGGAGGGATAGGCAGACAGGATGCGCAGAAGATGAAACGAACAGATAGAAGTTGAAGCAAATAGGCGGCAGTCCACCGGACAGCCTCCACTCAGTTCGTATTTATTTAGCTCGTATTAAAAGTTCACTCGAGCAAAACGTTTCAACTTCTGTACGATTGTTCATATATCATTCATGTGTGGCAAAATAAAGCTCGACTCAGCGAGATTTCTGCAACCCTCGGCGCGCGCGCGTCGTGACGTGACGAGGCGAGGCGAGGCGTGGCGAGGCGAACGAGGAGGAGGAGCGCGCGTGTGGAACTCTCTCCTCTCCTTCTCATCCTTTTTACCAAGTGGTAGGAGAGCTCACCTTATAAGCTGGTCCAACTTCCACTCAACTAGCAATGTGGGACTAAACATTTGTCCCAGCTCTTGCCTTGCATGAATAGGACAAATGGGCCTCTAGGATTTCAGGAATTTATTGGTATATAATAAATAGGCTGGGCCTATTTAGAAAAAAATTCCAACAGAAAAAACCCTATATCTCCTTTTACGAGTGATGAAGGAGGGGCGCCAAGGAATCGTGTGAAGTTGGCTGCCAGAAGACACAATGGGTAGGGTACAGGCAGAGGCAGGGTAGAACAATATCCGTGTAGTTAATGAGTATAAAAGTTTATCCATACCCGTATCTGTGGGTATACAAATTTTAACATACCTATATCTGCCGAAATTACTCATACCTATTGGGTACTCGGTGGATAGATCCAACAGTACACAAATTATTTATAATTTTACGTACATCAATAATATATATTTTAAAAAAGACGATTATCTCTACTTAATAATAGGTAGACGAGTATATGAAAGTATTGATGTTTAGAATTCGCAATCGCATACTTGTCTCTAGACTTCTTGGCCGTATATTCTATAGGTAAATTTGACATGTCAGATTAAACGGACAGGGTGTGGGTATTCCCATGGGTACAAGTCTATACTCGTGTTCGTACCCGAACTTAACGGGTAGGGTATGGGTATTACCCGTGTGTATAAAAGTTCATACCCTACCCATGCGGATACGGTACCCGTGTGTACCCGTACCATGGATAAAATTGTCATCTTACGCATGGGTAGGGCGACGAGCGTGACGACACCGAGAAACCGAGTGTGAGGTTGACTGGAAAGACATGGGGAAGATGTGTGCTCATGGAACACGACGTGGAGAAGGTAGCCAATATGTCGAGCATGACGAGCATGGAGACACATAGGACCCAAGTGTGAGGTTGACTGGGACGACATGGGAAAGATGTGTGCTCATGGAACACGACGTGGAGGAGGTAGCCAATATGTCGAGCACGACGAACATGGCGACACCGAGGAACCAAGTGTGAGGTTGAATGGGACGACACGGGGAATATGTGTGCTTATGGAACACGACGTGGAGGAGGCAGCTAATATGTCAGGCGCGTTGACGTCACACATGTGCCACCAAGCGCGCCAGTCGAGGCGGTTGTAGCGGCAGGAGTAGGGGATGGGCTTGCACACCTCGTGCTCGGCAACCAACCCAGCTAGCCGGAGCGGGTAGCATAGAAGGAGGCAGGTAAGAGGATGTGGTCGGCATCTGCACGGGCACGGTGGTGACGATGGCGAGGGATTCGTACTCCAATTCAGGATGAGGCAGAGGCTGCCGGCGTTGACGAAGGAGAAGGTAGGGAGGACACACTACAGACATGGCACGCTGGCGAGGCGATGTGCAAGTAGATCGAAGCGAGGTGGACGAGGACGAATGTTGATGTGGAAATGGAAGACTGTGGCGAGCTTGGCGGTGTTGGGAACGTGCTCGGTGAGCTTCGGTTGGAGAAAACCGAGAGGGGTATACCAGAAAAGATGGTTGCAGCTGGATGTGGAGAGAGCTAGGGCAAGAAGGCAGCGGTGACTGGGGCGTCTTAGAGCATCTCCAGCCGCAACGTTATAATCTGGCGCTGTATATGCCATTTGGAGCGTGTTATAACACGATGAAGCACGCGACGCAGGCACGACCTCCACCGGAGGCTGCATTTTGCGGCGTGCGCATAGGAGCCGAAAACAACCTCCACCAGGTGCTGCAAACTACAAGACGTGACGCCTGCGCAAACAACTTTCACATACTTTTATACAATTGATAAGATCAAACAAACCCAAATAAATGACTCTAAAAACTCGACATATCAACCAAAATAGCATAGTTCAAATCAATGATATAGTTCCAATGCAAAGGATAATTCGACTCAACCAAGTTCAACACAAACACAAACACAAACACAAACACAAACACAAACACAAACACAAACACAAACACAAACACAAACACAAACACAAACACAAACACATCAAGGATCAACATCTTCATAGTCATTGCCATCTCCATTTTGTGTTTCTTCTCCATTGGATTCTTGGACAGTGGTGGTGGCTTAAACCGTTGAATCTCCATAGCCATCATCACTTGTAAAAGGTATTGGAGAAACCATGGAGATCGTGAATACCCCTGGCGGTGCACCCATGCCTCCCATGCCTCCAACTTCACCTGGCATACTCATTCCTCCATAGCCTCCAAAGCCACCCAATCCCATGTCTCCCATCAGTCCCATGCCTCCTCCATAGACCACACCCGACGGTGCTCTTATGCCTCCCATGCCTCCTCCATAGACCACACCCGGTGGTGCTCCCATGTCTCCCATGCCTCCTACAAAGACACCTGGTGGTGCTCACATGCCTCCATAGCCACCCATCATTCCATAGCCACCCGAAGGTGCACTCATCCCTCCATAGCCACTCATCAGTGCACTCATCCCTCCATTTTGCCCCTTCAAGTAGTTTGCCAACATTCTTTTTTTGGCCAACACTTCATCGCGAGCAAAGTTTATGTACTCATTTTTCCTTTCATCCATGTTGTAAGTGTCCATGAAAAAGAGCTTTCTCTCTTCTTCCACCAGGCGTTGATGATCATCATTGGCCACCTTCTTCTCCTCCAATTCCAACCTTCTCTCCTCGGCGGCCGCCAACCTTTCCTCCAATGCCACCCTTCGCGCCCCGGCCTCGGCCTCTAAGCTCCTTGCCAACTTATTATCCTCGTTTGCTTCTAAACTTGCATGGACCATCCTATCCATAGCTTTTGCTATGTCATCATCTCCAGACTTCCTCCCCTTCATATCTTTGGCGGCCTTCTTTCTAATCACGGGTCGTCTTGTGTTGGCAACCGAGTGAAGAGTGGAGCTTCTCTTATTATCCTCATCACTTGATGCATCATCATCTATGATAGTTGCCTCGGCGGTTGCATTCATGGACATTGTTGGCACGTCCATCCCACTAGGGGTCTTCCACTTTTCCACATTCCCTAGCTCCTCATAGCAATGATGCAACACCAATAGCCTTCCAAGAATTTTCCTCCCCTTCTTAGTCTTTTTACCTCATCTTTTTACAAGCCTTGAGCAATGCTAAGCTACATTGGAACAAAAGAGAAGAAATGAGTCATATAGAACAACAAACATATGAAAATCAAAATGAAATACTAGCACACAATAGAACAACTTACCCTCTCCACATAATTTGTGTCTGTCGCCTTTTGCACACCTGCCCACTTTTGAAAATCGACGTTGAGACCGACCAATGGTACCAAAGAAAACGGTCAGTGCGCACATTTCCACTAGTGTTGTTTGCATCAAAGTAATCCTTCATTCTCATCCAATAGGTGTCTCTAGTTTGGTTCGTTCCAACTATCGGATCCATGATAATTTTCAACCAAGTCTTGCAAAGCAACCTATCCTCCGCTATGGTGTGTAGTTCGCAGTCCTACCTTTCGGTGCTTCAATCAACTCCTCTCTTCGCCATTTTCTTGATCCACACATGCATGTGAGAAAGAGGAACCAATATTCATAGCATCCATAAAAGTCTTGAAAGGGCATGTATGCCCCCATGTATGGTTTTGGTAATTAATGACAATCTCTATGGACTAATGTGTAAATTGAGTTTCACTTGTAGGTTTTTCCATTCGCATCGCTTGGGCCATGTGTTGGTCTCAAGGTTGAAAGATGAATAAATGTCCAAGGGCTTTGTGCCATTGGAATCATGAAGAAAGAAGGAGCTTTAAGGTTGATCAAGACAAGTGCAAAGAGTTGCATCAAGATGGATCAACCTCAAGAAGGGATGAAGAAGGGCAAGCTCAAGATGCTCCATATCTAGAAGACCCCATGCTTGAAGCTTTCCATCCTTGTGATCATGGAGTGATGAAGACAAGTTCAAAGAAGTAGTTTCCCCATGGAGTATGGGGGAGCAATTTGCAATCCTCATCTTCATCAAGCAAGAGCAATCAAGAAAGGTGTTACCCGTTGAGAAGAACAAGACAGTTTACATAAAGTTCAAGTGGATTGCTCAAGGCAAAGGTATGATCTTGATAGGGCTTCTCTTTTGTCGGTCTCGTGTGGTTGGGAGACCGGGTTTAGGATAGATAGCCGTACTATCAAGAGGGGATCTCAAGCGGGTGTCTCGACCGCATCGTTCGAAGAGAGCTCAAACCTTTGCATTCATAGCATCATATTTCTTGGTTGTTATTTGGTTCTTCTCCATGAGAGGATCTAGAGATTGTGGTTATCATCACAACAATCTCTAGTTCATCAAATAAGGATTTTCCTTGCATATCTTATTGCATTCTTGATCGTGCGGGTTTTTCCGGCTCCACATCTTAGGAGATACCTCACATATATATACTTGATATTTTATCCATTGGTGGTATCCAATATTTGACTTTTTTGGGTTCTATTTGGTTTTATATTCCCAACAAAATTGGTTTCATCCCAATCAGAGTTTCCAAACTCAACTTCTTGTGTTTTGGGTTTTGGAGGTTTTACCAGTTCATTGCTTCTAGAGAGGTCATACCTTTGTCAATTTGGTTTTATCCTTCCATACTGGACTATGATGTTTCTTTGCATAATCTTGTAGAGCTTTTCGTTCTCTTTAAAATGAGCCCAAGATCATAAAAAATGGATTCCGGAATCAAAAGTTATTGAAGTTTTCGTGCAATGCTATCCTGAGTTTTTGCTTGAGCGGAAGTTCCGGCCCAAGTTCCGGTCAGGTTCAGTAACTTGTGTTTCTATTTGCCGGAAGTTCCGGTGGGGGGCCGGAAGTTCCGGTGGTGCGCGAATCTGGCCCAAACGGTCAGTTTTTCCTTATCCTATTTAAGGGGGGCTTCTTCCCCAATGGTTCCCCATCTTTTGAGCTCGTTTTTGCCCACCATTGTTGACCTATTTGAGCTTTCTTACTCCCTCTTCCTCCCATGATTCTTACATCTTTTTGAGGGAAAAGTGAGAGGAGATCTATATCTACAATCCCCCAAGTCAAATCCCTTCTTTGTGAAGGAATCATTGGGATCTAGATCTTGGAGAGTTTTGTGTTCTCCTCTTGTGTTCTTCCTCCCTTGTTCCCCCAATAGCTTTTGTAGCTTTTCTCTGGAATTTGGGAGAGAAGGACTTGCCCTTGCATTTGGTGCATAGGTTTGAGTTCTCCTCGGAGATTCGGTGAGTTCAAGCTTGTGGGATTATTTCTCTTGGGTTCTTGGAACCCTAGACGGTTGTGTGGTTGGGTTGTTGACCTTTTGTGGTCTTGTATGCTTTTGTGGCTTTGTTGGCCTTTTGTGGCGTTGTATCCTTTTGTGGCTTTGTTGTTGGAAGCCTCCAATTGAGTTGTGGTCTTGTGGAGATAGCCCCAATCTTGTACGGGTCCGATGACCGCCCTCAAGAGTCCCATAATTGAGCGAGTGCCTGCCTTTTGTGGTGCGCACTCGGGAGAATAGGGTGAGCCTTTTGTGGCATCGGTGAGTTGCGTGCTTCCGCATTCGGGGTGAGGCCTTGTGTGGCGTTGGGTGAGCAACGAGACACCACACCTCGAGGTGAGCCATTTGTGGCGTTCGGAGAACATTGCGCCATCGCACCTCTCCAACGAAGACGTAGCTTCTTTGGAAGTGAACTTCGGGAAACAAATCTTCGTTTCCGTGTCCATCGGTTATCTCTCAACCAAGCCCTTTACTTATGCACTTTACTTTGTGATAGCCATCGTGCTTGAAGTATTTATATCTTGCTATCACCTTGTTGCTTGTTTCGCCTAGCATAGGTTGTTGGTGCACTTAGGTGAACCTAGTGGTTAGGTTTTGTGCTCAATAAATTAAACGTTAGTTTTATTTCACATTTACTTCAGCCTAAACCGTAATATTTTTTAAAAGCCTATTCACCCCCTCCCCCCTCTAGGCAATGTCCATTGCACTTTTAATTGGTATCAGAGCGAGGTCTCTCGCTTTTAGGCTTCACCGCCTCGAGAGTAAAGATGTCTCCTAGGGGTTTAGTGCACCCTCGCACATTTACATCTGATGGCAAAAATTATGATGTTTGGCGTATTGTCATGCTTAGTCATTTCCGGGTCATTGACCCAAATATTGAGCGAATTCTAGATATGGGCTTGTCTCCTCCTAAGGATCCCCAAAATCTATATTTGGAGGAGGATACAAACTCTTATCTCGAAGCTCAAGCATCTAATGTGCTTGTTAATGTTGTGATATTTGTAGTTATTTCCTCCATCATGCCTTTCCGGAACGCTCATGATATATGGACCAAGCTTCAAGCAAAATATGACGTGTCCAAGCTTATTGAGGATGATTGTGTTCCCTCCACCTCCGGCCGCGATGAGTTCTCGTCTTCCTCCACTACACCAACATGTGAGTTGTCACAAGGTAACAAAATGGTGAGTGGTGATAGAACTTGCAATGTGGATAGTGAGCTTGCTATTCATGATCCTTCATATCTATCTCATTACAATTTTGTATCTTTGGGCATGAACACTTGTACCACTATATGTGATTTACATCCTAGTGTTGATTGCCCTTGCATATCATGTAGAAATGGATTGAATATATCTCATGATGATATGCTTTCTTTGCCTTGTTGCCATGATAAATGTGCTTCTATTTCCTCTATTACTTGTGTTGCTAACCATGTAGAGGAAATGAAAGAATGTATGGTCCAAGGCAAGGTTGCGATTGGAGCTTGATGTGTTCCCCCATCATCACCTTCTCCCAATGTTCACTTGTGCCTCATGGCTAAGGGTTCAAAGGTAACCTCTCCTTTGGATATACCTCATGATGATGTGAATGTTGATAATGTAGAAGTAGATGATGATGTTGCTTCTTTAAAAGAGAAGGGGGGCTAGTCCTTCGTGCTCTTCATCCTAATAAAAATTCTTGCTCTACTTTCATTGAAATCTTGACTTGTGCTATTGAGAGTAAGCAACTAATATATGAGCATGAGGATACAATAGATAAAAATAAGTAGTCTTGAGCATGAGTATGCTAATAAAATTGCAAATATAAATGAAGCTCTTGAAGAGGAACAAACCACTAAGGAATCTCTTGAGGAGACCTTTGCTCTAGAGCTATCTAGATTAAAGAAATCTCATGATAGAGAGTTTGAGGTGGCAAGTGCCCTTCAAATTAAAAATGATGAACTTAAAGTTGCTTATGCTAAATTCCTTGAGGATTTTGAGAACCTCAACAATGGCTCTAGGGTCATCAAGGGTGAGCTCATCAAACTCACCGAGTCACATGAGCAACTTAAAGCTTCATATTCTAAAGAGCTTTTCAAGTTGTCCTCACCTCTTGAAAGAACATTTCTTAATCCCTAGTATTTTGAGTGTTAGATAACAATACCAAGGATCTTTTAATGTGTGTTGAAGTGTTGCAGCTCTGAACTCTGCCTTTGGGGGCGGATAATCCGCCCCTCCCTGTGCCCAAGCAAGCGCACGCCCCAGAAGGGGGGGGCGGAGTTTTTGCCGGACTTTCCGGCATGGCCGGATAATCCGCCCCTCAGGAGGGCGGATAATCCGCCCATCCTGCTCATCGCCAAGGCGCAAGCCCCAGAGAGGGGGGCGGAGTTTCGGCCGGACTTTCCGGCCCCAACGGATAATCCGCCCCTCAGGGGGGCCGGATTATCCGCCCCCCAAGATTTTCTCCAAGCTTCACCAAGGCGCAAGCCCCAGAGAGGGGGCGGAGTTTCCCCCGGAGAGTCCGCCCTTGGGGCGGAATTTTCCCAGGGGGCGGATAATCCGCCCCCAAAGTTGGGCAACGGCCAGATCTGGGGAGGGGGTATTTAAGCCAACAATCCCCCTCCTGTCAGAACTCTTGATTCAACTCGAAAAAGAACAGATCAGATCTCAAAACTTCATACAAGAGTGCTCCACCAAGATCCACCCAAAGGCCCCATCCCTTTGGGAATCGAAGGAGGAGAACTCGATCTTCATCATCAGCAATCAAGCGCTTCATCTCCTCTCCATTCATTTGGAGAACCTCCGATCTAGTATTTCTTGCAAAGATCTAGATCCTTGTTTTCGTTTATATTGATAAACCTTGTTTTTGTGACAGCTTGTTGTCATCCCGGGAGCCCCCAATTCGGTTGTGGGTGTGTGCCCCGATAGTATTGTAAAAGGCACCGGTTCCCGCCTCGAAGGGATCCAATAGTGGAGAAGGTGGATCAGGCCTCTCGTGGCGAGATCCATCGGAGAATAGGGTGAGGCCTATTGTGGCGTGGTGGTCTTAGAACCGCCCACCCCTCCAACGCAGATGTACTTCCCTTAACAAGGAAGGAACTGCGGTAAAACAAATCCCTGTGTCTCCGCGTGCTCCACTACGGTTTCCTCGCTCCTCCTTTACGTGCTTAGTAGTTAGGGTTTCATATAGGGAAATTCTCGTAGTTGCATATCTAGAGAATTTACTTTGTGTAAAGCCTAAAATTGGAAAAAGTATTAAAAATTGGTTAGCACCTATTCACCCCCCCCCCTCTAGGTGCCCATACGATCCATTTCAATTGGTATCAGAGCCTCGGCTCTTATTTCGGGCTTAACCGCCTAAGAGAAGTATGGGTTCCAAGGGAGATGGGAGTGATGCTCCGGAGGTAGTCACCATGAACGATCTCAAGACGTTGGAAACAACCTTGGTGAGCTCAATGGAGGCTAAGATGGAGGAGATGCGTCAATTGATAATGCGTCTCTCCACATCCGCAGCATCACCTCCATCTAACTCTGAGGATACCACTCCGCAATCCAAGGAAACGGGTAAAACTGTTTCCAAAGATAACGAAGTGGTAGGTGATGATACTAGTAAGAGCTCCTCCTCGAAAAAGGATAGCGGTAGGGATGGATACAATGAGGTTTCTCATGTGTATTCCCCTGATCCGCATATTCCTCACCCACACATACATAATAGGGGTGATCCACCCAAATTATCAGCTTCTACTTTCTCTCAATGGCAATTTTTGATGAAATCTCATGTGTGCAGTTCCTCCATAGAGTTGTGGAAGATCATCGAAAATGGTCTTCACGTTGGAAATCCTAACAATCTCACAAGGAGAGAAGTGGTCGATAGCCAACTCAATGCTACAGCTCTACACATGATACAGCTTGGTGTGGGTGATAAAGACATGCCACACATTCAGCATCTTAGCACAGCTAAAGAAGCTTGGGATGCCCTTAACGAGCTCTTCATCGGAAATGAAAGTATGAGAAGGAATAGATATGATGCCTTGAGCAATGAAGCTGAAGGATTTTATATGCTGGATGGAGAAGACCACGAGGACATGTATAGGAGGCTCAAGGCAATAGCTACTACCTTCAGAAACCACGACGCTGCTCATGTTGATGATGCTTGGATCAAGCGCAAGTATGTCAGTGCTCTTATGCCATTTGAGCCCACAGATTTGAAAAGTCTCCAAGGTAGGCACAATTATCACCTCATGTCATCCAATGAGGTAATGCAAGAAATGGCCGCATTCAAAGTGGCTGCCAAGAATGCCGAAGATGCTCGTGCTCGAGCTATGGGGATGCAAAAGGGGGTCAACATGGCTTTGAAGACTAGTGTGATTGATCATGATGAATATGCGGTAGAAGGCCTGGACTGTCCCGAAGATATAAAAAGGATCCACGGACAATACTTGGCTCTTTATGCAAGAAACTTTTGGAAAGATCCAGCCAAGGCTAAAGCTGAACTAGATCGCAAAAGTGGAGCCTATGGAAGAAAAGAAAATGGTCCCAAGCTGAGAACATGCTTTAATTGTGGTGACCGGTTGCACTTCGTAGCCGAGTGTCCATATCAAAGTAGAGAGGATAATGGAGGAAGACTCATTTTCAAAGACAAATCAAAAGCTCCA
This sequence comes from Avena sativa, assembly GCA_916181665.1. Lineage (NCBI taxonomy): Eukaryota > Viridiplantae > Streptophyta > Magnoliopsida > Poales > Poaceae > Avena > Avena sativa. The sequence goes on along the minus strand of OV702279.1, from coordinate 263,841,867 downwards.
TGTAAGAAATAGTTTGTAAAGAAAAATGCTCCTTTCAAGAAGCAACCAAAGATTGTTCTAGTAGCTCAAGAAGAATATTCATCGGGGAGTGAAGATGAGGACGAGGACGATAGCTCTCAAGAGGTGGCTGCTATAGCCACCACCACATCTACATCAACATCACTCTTCGACTCTCCAAACGAAAACATCATCAACAAGAATCCTACTTGTCTCATGGCAAGAAGCGAGGTAACTTCCTCTAACTCTTCCTTTCCCAAGGCTATGATAGACATGGATGATCCTGCTAGTCTTAAGGTTAAAGAAGAGATTATTGCCTTGGATTATTTCTATACTAACTTGCAAGGTGAGCACAAAGTTCGTTTTGAGGCTCTTATGGATCAGTTGGCCCAAAACGAAGCACTGCTCTTCTTTCTGTTCGTGCCCTTGGCAAGATGGGTTTTGCTGTTTTTATCGATGATGATTTGGTGGTACTCTTATGGAGCAAGTCTCTAAAGGTCGCTTTCGTTGGATACATCGAAAATGACCTGTATGTGGTGGACTTCTCGGGGAAAACCACTTCGGGTCCGATGTGTCTATTCGGAAAGGCCGATGTGGGCTGGCTATGGCATCGCCGTTTAGCCCATGTCAACATGAGAACTTTGCAAAGTCTCCAAAAGGGTGGCCACATTCTTGGACTAAAAGACAATGTCTCCTTTGCCAAAGACCGTGTCTGCAGGGCCTGTGTTGAAGGAAAAATGCATGATTCTCCCCACAAGAGGAAGACTATTGTGTCTTCGAAGAGGATCTTGGAATTAATCCATGTGGATTTATTTGGACCGCCTTCTCATGCAAGTCTTGGTGGGAAGAAATATTGCTTGGTCATCGTCGATGATTACTCAAGATATACATGGGTATATTTCTTCAAGCTGAAAAGTGAGACTCAACAAACTGTCATCGACTTTGCCAATGAAGTTCAACGTCAACACAATGTTCCCATCTTGGCAATTAGAAGTGACAACGGCACAGAATTCAAGAACTACACTTTAAACGAGTTTCTTAGCGAAGAGGGGATTAGACACCAATATTCCGCTGCGTACACCCCTCAACAAAATGGTGTAGCCGAGAGGAAGAATCGGACTTTGATGGATATGGCAAGATCTATGCTAGCTGAATTTAAGTCTCCTTATAATTTTTGGGCTGAAGCCATATCAACCGCTTGTCACTCATCAAACCGGCTTTACCTTCGGAAGATCTTGGACAAGACCCCATATGAAATACTTACCGGCAACAAACCCAACATCTCATACTTCAGGGTATTCGGGTATGTTGAAATACCCCAAGATGCCATAAGAAGAATGGGCGTGGGATTTTTCCGCCCCATTGAGGAACCCCTTGTGGCGGATCGGGAAGGACAATGCTCCACTCAAGTGGAGCCCTCATCTTCACAAGATCAACAAGCTCCTACTGTTGGAGAAAACTCTGCACCAACACCGCAACCTGCTGAAGATCATCAGTCTCCTGGACAAGATGGTAGTCCCAGGCCGGATTATCCGCCCCCTCCAAGGGGCGGACAATCCGCCCCTGGCACTCCAACTTGTACCAGGGGATCCGAAGGAGAAATCAACACCTCTGAAGCTCCCAGGCCGGATTCTCCGGCCCCCAGGGGCGGATTATCCGGCCATGGCTCTCCAACTCCAGTCAGGCTTTCTCAGGAAGATGGTTCTGGTACTTCACCTCCCAGGCCGGATAGTCCGGCCCCTCCAAGGGGCGGATTATCCGGGCCTGAAGAAAATGCTCAGCAACAATCTTCTGGCAGTACTGGTGACCAAGATCAAGGGCACTGCAGTAATCAAGACAAGGATACAACAATTGAATCCACTCCTTCAAGAAATAATAAGGATATTGAGGCTCGTCGCAAGGCTCGTGCGGATCGCAACCTTGAACTAAGAGGTCACACTCTTGACAAGGTAGTTGGTGATCTACGACGAAGGGTATCCACTCGAAGAGAGCTTGCTAGCTTCTGTGATCATCAAGCTCACATTTCCATGGTTGAACCAAAGAAGGTTTTCGATGCTCTTGAAGACCCCGATTGGGTTGTTGCAATGCATGAAGAATTAAACAACTTCGAACGCAACAAAGTTTGGAAGCTCGTAGAAAAGCCAAAGGATTTCCACAATGTTATCGGCACCAAGTGGATCTTCAAGAACAAACAGGATGAAAATGGCATTGTTGTGAGGAATAAAGCATGACTCGTGGCTCAAGGATTCTCTCAAGTAGAAGGAATTGATTTTGGCGAGACCTACGCTCCTGTAGCTCGCCTTGAGTCTATCCGTATCCTTCTTGCATATGCAGCCCATCATAATTTTAAGTTACAACAAATGGATGTTAAGAGCGCTTTCCTTAATGGTCCTCTACATGAGTTAGTATACGTCAAGCAGCCCCCGGGGTTTGAGGACCCCAAATTTCCGAACCATGTTTACAAACTCGATAAGGCGCTCTATGGCCTTAAACAAGCCCCACGTGCGTGGTATGAGCACCTTAAAGAGCTTTTGCTAGACCGTGGATTCGAAGTTGGGCAAATCGATCCCACTCTTTTTACTAAGAAGGTCAATGGGGAGCTTTTTGTATGCCAACTTTATGTAGATGACATTATTTTTGGCTCTACTAACCAAGCTTTTAACGATGAATTTTCAAAGCTTATGACTGACAGGTTTGAGATGTCCATGATGGGTGAGCTACGGTTTTTTCTTGGATTTGAAATAAAACAACTTAGAGAGGGAACCTTTATTAATCAAGCTAAGTACATCCAAGACATGCTCAAAAGGTTCAAGATGACGGATCTCAATGGCGTTGCTACCCCAATGCAAACAAAGTGTCATCTTGAGCTCAATTCCAAGGGTAAAGATGTGGATCAAAAGGTATACCGATCCATGATCGGCTCTCTTCTTTACCTCTGCGCATCTAGGCCCGATATCGTGTTAAGTGTAGGAGTGTGTGCAAGGTACCAAGCCGCTCCTAAAGAAAGCCACTTAGTGGCGGTCAAGCGAATCTTCCGATATTTGGTTCATTCCCCAAATTTTGGGTTATGGTATCCCAAGGGTTCAAGTTTCTCTCTGTGTGGTTACACCGACTCAGATTGGGCTGGTGACAAAGATGATAGGAAATCAACCTCTGGTGCATGCCAATTCTTGGGCAGGTCTCTAGTGTGTTGGTCATCAAAGCAACAGAATTGTATTTCACTCTCAACCGCCGAAGCTGAATATGTTGCTGCTGCAAGTGCTTGTACTCAATTGTTATGGATGAGGCAAACTTTAAAGGAATATGGTGTCAATTGTGACAAAGTGCCTCTTTTATGCGACAATGAAAGTGCTATCAAAATTGCTTACAATCCTGTGCAGCATACAAGAACAAAACATATAGAGATTCGTAACCACTTTATTCGGGATCATGTTGCTCGTGGAGATATTGCTCTGTCCTTTGTGAGCACGAAGAACCAACTTGCTGATATTTTCACGAAGCCCCTCGATGAAGCAAGATTTTGTTATTTGCGGAATGAGCTAAATATCATAGATTCAAGGAGCTTGGCTTGACTATTCTTGCACACTCACTTGCTCTTATTCATGTATTTGGTTTAGATGCGGGCATAGACATAGGGGGAGTGTGGTCCTAATTGATTGGGCCAACCCTCCCCCCATAATGCCGAAAGCAAGTAAAATCATTTCCCTTAATATCATTTTGTGATATGTGGGTCATCGATGAGCATTGGTTTTGAACTCAAGATACATCTTCGCAGTGTCATGCCATGCGCTCCAACATGGTGGCTTCGGCCACCGCCCTCTTCCTCGAGAAGAGTTGGTTTTTCATGGGTCTCGTTGGATTTTCTTGCATATCTCATGTTCTTATGGAAAACACCTCAAATTTGGCTTTTGATTGAGTTGATTCTTGCAAATTTAGGTGTGAACTCTGGGTGTCCAGGGGCGTTAGCATCGCTCTTCTTCCTTTTTGGCGTTTCGATGCCAAAGGGGGAGAAGTAGTTCTATTAGGTCTCGTGGATTTGCAAGGGTCGGGCACAAGCTTTTCGATTTTAGTCGTTTTTATTTGCTTGCTTGTGCTTTTTCTAGCGTGAACTCGTTTGCTACTTGTGTTTGTCTATGTAAGACTATGTCGTACTCCACTATGTTTGGTATTCATGGATTTCTGGATTTATCTATCATGGACCCCATGGAAGTCTGGAATTATGGAGCATATTTGATGACATTTGGATTCAGGGGATTATCTATGTATGCCGTGGCTATATATTCCGGTGGTATGACTTTCTTTCACCAAACCTTAAAGTAGTGTTCTACCTAGTGTGTGTATTTGTATTCAAATGCAAATCTTAAATATGCACACATCTAGGGGGAGCGTCTTTCATTATCTAAGGTGGCACTTGCCGGTTTCACTGCAAATCCTAGTATTGTCATCTAACACCAAAAAGGGGGAGATTGAAAGAACATTTCTTAATCCCTAGTGTTTTGAGTGTTAGATAACAATACCAAGGATCTTTTAATGTGTGTTGAAGTGTTGCAGCTCTGAACTCTGCCTCTGGGGGAGGACAATCCGGCCCCACCAGGGGCGGATAATCCGCCCCTCCCTCTGCCCAAGCAAGCGCAAGCCCCAGAAGGGGGGGCGGAGTTTTTGCCGGACTTTCCGGCATGGCCGGATAATCCGCCCCTCAGGGGGGCGGATAATCCGCCCATCCTGCTCATCGCCAAGGCGCAAGCCCCATAGAGGGGGGCGGAGTTTCGGCCGGACTTTCCGCCCCCGACGGATAATCCGCCCCTCAGGGGGGCCGGATTATCCGCCCCCCCAAGATTTTCTCCAAGCTTCACCAAGGCGCAAGCCCCAGAGAGGGGGCGGAGTTTCCCCCGGAGAGTCCGCCCTTGGGGCGGAATTTTCCCAGGGGGCGGATAATCCGCCCCAAGTGGGGGGCGGATAATCCGCCCCCAAAGTTGGGCAACGGCCAGATCTGGGGAGGGGTATTTAAGCCAACAATCCCCCTCCTGTCAGAACTCTTGATTCAACTCGAAAAAGAACAGATCAGATCTCAAAACTTCATACAAGAGTGCTCCACCAAGATCCACCCAAAGGCCCCATCCCTTTGGGAATCGAAGGAGGAGAACTCGATCTTCATCATCAGCAATCAAGCGCTTCATCTCCTCTCCATTCATTTGGAGAACCTCCGATCTAGTATTTCTTGCAAAGATCTAGATCCTTGTTTTCGTTTATATTGATAAACCTTGTTTTTGTGACAGCTTGTTGTCATCCCGGGAGCCCCCAATTCGGTTGTGGGTGTGTGCCCCGATAGTATTGTAAAAGGCACCGGTTCCCGCCTCGAAGGGATCCAATAGTGGAGAAGGTGGATCAGGCCTCTCGTGGCGAGATCCATCGGAGAATAGGGTGAGGCCTATTGTGGCGTGGTGGTCTTAGAACCGCCCACCCCTCCAACGCAGATGTACTTCCCTTAACAAGGAAGGAACTGCGGTAAAACAAATCCCTGTGTCTCCGCGTGCTCCACTACGGTTTCCTCGCTCCTCCTTTACGTGCTTAGTAGTTAGGGTTTCATATAGGGAAATTCTCGTAGTTGCATATCTAGAGAATTTACTTTGTGTAAAGCCTAAAATTGGAAAAAGTATTAAAAATTGGTTAGCACCTATTCACCCCCCTCTAGGTGCCCATACGATCCATTTCACCTCTTTCCTTAAATGTTGATGATGCTTGTGCTACTAACTCTATTTGTTGCGAAGCATCTATCATGAAGGATAATGTTGAGCTAAAGGCTCAACTTTCTTTGCTAACTAGCAACTATGGGAAATTAGAAGAAAGTCATGCCAAGCTCTCAAGATCGCATGAGGATCTTCTAGTCTCCCATGGTAGGCTAAGGTTAGCTCATGAGGCCATTGTGTCAAAGGTAACATCTAGTAGGCCTCATGTGGACAATATATACTCCAAATGTTATATTGCCATGTGCTAGTCCTTGTAATTCATCCTCTCACAACCATGCTATATCTTGTGATGAATTGCGTTCCTTGCCTTGTTGCTCTAACAATAAAGCATCTACTTCCTCTAGTACTGTTGTTGATACTAACCATGTAGAGGAAATCAAAGAGCTCAAGGCTCAAGTCGCTTCTTTGAAGAATGACTTGGAAAGGTGTCATGAAGGTAAGACCACACTCAAGAACATGTTGAGTGTGCGAGGACCCCCAAGTGACAAGAGTGGGCTTGGATTCAACTCCAACATCAAGAACAAGCCCACTTACGTGTTGAAGCACAAGGGCAACAATAAGAAGGGCCAAGGACAAGTGAAGAATCCAGGCAACATTGCGTGCTTCAAGTGCAAGGAAGAAGGGCATCATGTGAGGGATTAACCATTGAAGAAGAAGCCTCTTAGTGAGAAGCAACGAGGGAAGCGGCCTCAAGCTCCTCCAAAAGCTCAAGATGGGACACTTCCCAAGAAGCCTCAAGCTCTTCTTCATGGTGCAGCTCCTTCCAAGAAGAAATATGGCAAGAGAAGAACTTGCTACATATGCCGTGAGAAGAGGCACCTTTCTTCCTCATGCACAATGGGTAACTCCTCATCCCATCCTATCTTGATTGATGATTCTTATTCACTTCGTAAGGATGAGGGTGGCAATGTGTTTGCCAAATTTGTTGGTGCCCAAAGTGGTGTCAAGAAAAGAACCATTTGGGTGGCCAAGCCTATTGTGACTAACTTCTTAGACCCAACTTGGTTGGGGACCAACAAGCTAAAACTTGATCAATATGTGTTTTTGGAGGGCATTGGAGACTTGGCTACCTTATGAAGAATTGAGGGATCTTCATCATTTTCTTGTTTATCAAAGTCAAGTCATTTGGGCTATCTCGCTTCTATCATATATCCAATGTTCCTCCTTGCGGTAACTTGTGCTTAACTCCTTTCCATTGATGGTTACTTGCTCCCTTGTGCATGTATGTGTTGGTTTTGTACCTTGCATATGATTGTACATGTTGTGCTTCCCACTTACTTATATTGATCTATGGATTATATTTGTGTATGTTGGTTGGCACACCATGTATTTGTGTTTCTTGGTTTGAAGCCTTTATTGTTTCTAGTTTGTATCATAGTTGGCTCTTAAGAGGGATTAATGGACTATTCCGTTTTGGGGGAGTGTCATGCTTGGGCATTCCACAACCCTAAAATGTGTGTACATGAGTAAAACCACTTAATAGTTATATTGTATGCTTATCTAGTCTCTATGTGGTATGTCTTTCTCATGATAAACTCATTTACATAAATGTCAATTAATAATTATATTTTGATCTTCTTTTGCCTCTTGTTAAGATTTTTTTGTTTATCACATTATGGGGGAGTTGTAATCTTTGTGCATATTACAAACCTAGAAAATGCGGACTTTTGAGGTTATGCCACTTAGAATGATATTGAGAATTATCTAGCTCCTATGTGGCACATTTGCTCATACAAGTTCCAATTTGCTTGGATGTTTTATTGCTCATTTCTTGGATCTTGTGTGTGAGAGTGATTCTTGGTATGCGTTTCCTTATATTTGGATTTATATACCCTCATGGGAACCACTTTCTTCTATATAATCCAATCACTAGTGATTGTGTGACTATTTGAAGCAATCAAGAATCTCTCTCGAAGCATCAAGCTTATTTCTCATGCTTTGTTATATGCTTTTTATTGTGAGTATGATCATGATATCCTTGCAAACTACCTAGGGAAAATTTCCATTATATTTATTGTCTTTGGACAATTGGTACTCCATATATGGTAGATTTTATTAATCATATTCACTTTGGCCTTTGCTTATTTTCCTTATCTTTGGCCAAGAAAATGTTTTTCTATTTGCTCCTAAGCTTTCCTTGCCTCTTGTGGATCTTCTTATTTTATTTGTATCCCCTTGTGTTTTATTTAGTGTAGGTAGTAGTGATGATCTCATTTGTGGGCATTTTGCATTCAAAGGCAAAATTATATATAATGCTCTACTTATGGGGGATCTCTCCTATATTATCTAGAACATTGTTTTATGCTTCTTGATTTGATCCATTTTTTTGCTTGGAAGCTCGATCCTTTTTGTGTTGGTTCTTTGTGTGCTATCATGAAAAGTGTGAAGAGTTTGTTTTGGTTGTTGGAACCTTGCTCTCTTTGGGAGTTGGTTTTATCTCATTCTTTATCACTTGTTTTGATCTTTTAGGATGAGATAAACCCTTGAGCATTGGTATTTTTTTCTATTTTGTTTGCTATTTGGCTTTGCCTAATTCATTTGTTGATATTATGTTCCTTCATGTGTTGATTTGGTTCTTTGATACAATTTGGACACCTTGTGTCAAGTCACACTTTTGTGTTGCCTTGATTTTTTTCTTGGTGTTTTTGTTCAAATTGTATCTCCTTTTGGTTCTTAAAAGTCTTATGCATGCATATTTACTACTTGTATTTATTATGACATGCTTGCTTTATTTGATCCAATATATAGGGGAATTTCCACCAAATCCTATGGGCTAAGATGCGCATGAAATTCAATTTCATATCAATATGCACATATTTTTGTGGAGGCTCTCCTATGTATTGTAGTTGCACTAACTACTTTGGACCCAATTTGTTTGGGGACCATAGTGTACTTAATTGTGTTTTAGGTACATTGGGATATATATTGGGTGCTTGTATCTTGAACAAGGAAGAAGTGGCGTCTACATGTCAATTGGATGCAAGCTAGGATGATCAAAGAATTCATATCTTCTTCGTCCTACCAATTATATCTCGGTAACAAGTATCTCTCTCTCATGCATACATATCTTGTTCCAAACCTTTTTTAGGTTGCTTGTCGACATGAATTTGTGTACTTGCATATGTTGGATTTCTTGCTTTGGATTTGAAGAGTTCTCTCTATTGTAAATGTGTGTATGTTGAGATGAGTGCATATAATGGGGACTATATCATGCTCATGATTCACCAATCCCGAATATGTCAATCTAGCAATTTTGTTGCATATCGTTTCCTCAATATCTCTCATGTGCAGTAGTGAGTATTTTTACAAAGTTGATTTCTATTTTGTGATACTTGTTGCTTTTCTTCATATATTCCTTATATCCCTTCTTCCCTTGGTAATAGTAGTAATGTATGGAGTATGTTGGTGTTTGAAGCTCATCGATGTACAATAAGATATATTTGAGCCCTTGGGCATGCTTTCAAGCAAAACATCTTATTGGTATATTCTATGACTTCTGTTTTGCCTTTCATATGCTTTCATGTGTATCTATTTTATGTGTGTATGTTTCTTTGTGGGCATTTGTCTTTGTGATATTTTCCACCTAGAAATTTATACACACAAGAGAAGATCATTCTTTGGTTGTTTTTGCATTTCTTAAAAACCACCTCTTATTTCTTTGTGATTCTTCGGTGGCTTCCAAATTTTTGACCTTTGAGTGCATTGTTAAATGAGTTTGGAGGAGTGAGGAGTCCATGGTTGTGCACGTTGTTTCCAAATACAATTACTATAATTGGTGCACAATCTTTGGGGAGCTTCTCTAATTCATTTAAGAGTCCACAATTTCCTTCCTTCTCATTTCTTATGGTTTAAATGCTTATGAGGGAGCGAGGATTCCATATTTGTGCATATCGTATTTAAATACAAGTATTCTAAACTTTGCACAAAGTTTGGGGAGCTTCTCTATTTTCATTTAAACATTTTGTTGTTGTTTCTATTTGATATCATTTGTTGGTTTTTCAATTGGTCCTTTTGGATCTTTTGGTTGCTCGCTTCATTTGTTGAAGTTTATTTCCTTTTATTATCTTTTTGCAATCTTTGGGTCCTCAATATAGTTTTACTTTCTCCCAAATACTCATCATTTGACTTGTGCATATGCACACCTTTGGAGGAATTCTCACTATATTGGCCGTCTAGAACTTTTCACCCATTTTGGCAATCGATGCCAACGGGGGAGAAGTTTTGGAGGGTTTAAGGGAAGTTGGCCTTTGCTTTGATTTTGCTTTGATTGTGTTCTTAAGCATTTGCCTCTCATGCTCTTGCATCTTTGTGGCTGCTTTGCATATTGAATATATAGATGAAACTCAACCAACGGTAATGGTTGGCAATCGATGCAATGAAATTCAAGTTCATCACACATGCATAGATTATGGGGGAGTTTGCTCTATGTATTGTGGTTGTACCAACATCACATACTTGTGTAGTATTAGATGTTTGGGCAACCGCTTTGGTTGTTAATTGTCATATTTAAACCCTCGCTAAGGGATTGCCATCAATTACCAAAATTGGGGAGATTGAAAGGGCATGTATGGCCCCATGTGTGGTTTTGGTAATTAATGACAATCTCTATGGACTAATGTGTAAATTGAGTTTCAATTGTAGGTTTGTCCATTGGCATCGCTTGGGCCATGTGTTGGTCTCAAGGTTGAAAGATGAAGAAATGTCCAAGGGCTTTGTGCCATTGGAATCATGAAAAAAGAAGGAGCTTGAAGGTTGATCAAGACAAGTGCAAAGAGTTACATCAAGATGGATCAACCTCAAGAAGGGATGAATAAGGGCAAGCTCAAGATGCGCCATCTCTAGAAGAACCCATGCTTGAAGCTTGCCATCCTCGTGATCATGGAGTGATGAAGACAAGTCCAAAGAAAAAAATTCTCATGGAGTATGGGGGGCAATTTGCAATCCTCATCTTCATCAAGCAAGATCAATCAAGAAAGGTGTTACCACTTGAGAAGAACAAGACGATCTACATCAAGTTCAAGTGGATTGCTCAAGGCAAAGGTATGATCTTGATATGGCTTCTCTTTTGCCGGTCTCGTGTTGTTGGGAGACCGGGTTTAGGATAGATAGCCGTACTATCAAGAGGGGCTCTCAAGCGGGTGTCTCAATCGCATCTTTTGAAGAGAGCTCAAACCTTTGCATTCATAGCATCATATTTTTTGGTTGTTATTTGGTTCTTCTCCATGAGAGGATCTAGAGATTGTGGTTATCATCATAACAATCTCTAGTTCATCAAATAAGGATTTTCCTTGCATATCTTATTGCATTCTTGATCGTGCGGGTTTTTCCGGCTCCACACCTTAGGAGACATCTCACATATATATATATATATACTTGATATTTTCTCCCTTGGTGGTATTCAATATTTAACATTTTTAGGTTATACTTGGTTTTATCTTCCCAACAAAATTGGTTCCATCCCAATCGGAGTTTTTAACCTCAACTTCTTGTGTTTTGGGTTTTGGAGGTTTTACCAGTTCATCGCTTCTAGAGAGGTCATACCTTTTTTAATTTGGTTTTATCCTTCCATACTGGACTATGATGTTTCTTTGCATAATCTTGTAGAGCTTCTCGTTCTCTTTAAAACGAGCCCAAGATCATCAAAAACGGAGTCCGAAATCAAAAGCTATTGAAGTTTTCGTGCAATGCTATCCAGAGTTTTTGCTTGAGCGGAAGTTCCGGCCCAAGTTCCGACCCAAGTTCCGGTCAGGTTCAGTAACTTGTGTTTCTATTTGACGGAAGTTCCGGTGGGGGGCGGGAAGTTCCGGTGGTGCGCAAATCTGGCCCAAACGGTCAGTTTTTCCTTGTCCTATTTAAGGGGGGCTTCTTCCCCAATGGTTTCCCATCTCTTGAGCTCGTTTTGCCCACCATTGTTTACCTATTTGAGCTTTCTTACTCCCTCTCCCTCCCATGATTCTTACATCTTTTTGAGGGAAAAGTGAGAGGAGATCTAGATCTACAATCCTCCCAAGTCAAATCCCTTCTTTGTGAAGGAACCATTGGGATCTAAATCTTGGAGAGTTTTGTGTTCTCCTCTTGTGTTCTTCCTCCCTTATTCCTCCAATAGCTTTTGTAGCTTTGTTGGAATTTGGGAGAGAAGGACTCGCTCTTGCATTTGGTGTATAGGTTTGAGTTCTCCTCGGAGATTCAGTGAGTTCAAGCTTGTGGGCTTGTTTCTCTTGGGTTCTTGGAACCCTAGACGGCTGTGTGGTTGGGTTGTTGATCTTTTGTGGTCTTGTAGCCTTTTGTGGCTTTGTTGGCCTTTTGTGGCGTTGTAGCCTTTTATGGCTTTGTTGTTGGGAGCCTCCAATTGAGTTGTGGAGATAGCCCCAATCTTGTACGGGTTGGGTGACCACCCTCAAGAGTCCCATAGTGGAGCGAGTACCCGCCTTTTGTGGTGCGCACTCGGGAGAATAGGGTGAGCCTTTTGTGGCGTCGGTGAGTTGCGTGCTTCCGCATCCGGGGTGAGGCCTTGTGTGGCGTTGGGTGAGCATCGAGCCACCACACCTCGAGGTGAGCCATTTTTGGCGTTCGGAGAGCATTGCGCCATCGCACCTCTCCAACGGAGATGTAGCTGTAGCATCCCAGTTGTCTAACCCCTGTAATGCTACATGTTATAATAATAAAATGGGCCACTTCCAACATATAATTGTTGCATCATCATCATATCATGCTCATACCATCATACCACCTTGCATTTGAGCATCATATAAAACCCTTTCTCGTTTGGTTCTTATCTCATGTGCATGATTAATTGTAGTTGCCTCTTGATATTGTATTTGGGTCTTAATAAATTGTTAAATGCCCAAGTTGAGCTGGGGGCATCTCTCTTTTTGACTCCACCACCTTTTCTTTCACCACCTTATAATTCCACCATCCAATTAATATGAGCTTGGCATTTTATTTGTGTTACCTCTAGCTCATGTTGGTTGGTTGGATTCCACCCATAATCTATGCTTGGCCTTGCCCACCTTTTGGGAATGCATAAGAATAATGCCATGTTAACATTATTGTTTCACAAGGATATTCTTGGCATTAGTTATCTTGCATGGGCCATGCAAGTGCCACCTTTTCTAATTTTGGTTTTTGCTTGGGATTCAAAGTGGATCTTTTCCTTTGCTTAAATCTTGTTTTGGGCTTGTAGTGGTTACATCAAATCACCATCTCTATCCCCCCTTTAGCTTAACCCCTACCCCCATGCCCCATGCACATACATGTGCTCATGAGGCATGCACCTGCTAAACCACCCCCTCTCCCTCTTCCTCTCCCTCTTTGCTTGCTTTGATCTTGTGAAGGCTAGTCGGAGCTTGCATGATCAACCTAAGCACCCCTTCCTCTTTCTTACCCCCCCTTTTTTTAGCAAACCCCAAAACCCTACCCTTGCCTTCTATCCTTTCTAGCTAAAACCTAAAACTAATTCCTCACCTAATCTAGCTACCCCATTCCATAACCATCCTAGCTAAACCTAAACACTAAACCACCTTCCCCCTAATCTACATCCCCCTTAGCAAAAACCCTAGCTACCCCTTCTACCTAGCATGTTTCCCCCCATGCCTGCCCCAGCTCGCCAACCCTCTCCCCTCTCCCTGCATGAGGACCCACCTCCATGCCCTAGCTACCCCCACACCTAGCCCTAGCCCGAGCTTCCCCCTCCCCTCTTTTCCTCACCTGCCCACGCCCCCAGGTCCACCTGCCTGCCCCTAGCTTCGCCTACCCCACCTGCCAGCCCCCCCTGGTGCCCACGCCGCCCTGCCGTGCCTGCCTGGCCGTGCCGAGCACGTGAGGAGGCAAAAGGTGGCACCGAGGCCACCTTCCCCTCCCCCACGCAACCAGCCTGCCCCCTCTCTGTTCTTATCCTCCCTCACCCCTCTCTGGCCTCCCCAGATCCGTCCCAGCAGCCCTGCACCGCTCCCCTCCTCTACCCTTCTTCTACACCACCACAGCTCCCCCTCGCCACACCCCGCCGTCTACCTCGTGCCACAGTCGTTCTAGCCGAAGGCGTGTTGCTGCAAGGTGTCGAGGAAGCCCCTGAAGCCGCTGCGACGACCCTGGACCCAAACGCGAGGAGGAAACGGCCCCAGCAGCCCTGCACGTCGCCGCTCCGTCGAAACCCTAGCTTCTCCGTTCGCGAGCCGCTCCATCGATCGCCTGCGCCCCGAGCCTCGCCGTCGTCACCAACATCCCCGCGGTGAGCCCCTGACCCCGCTAGACATGCCCTGGCCCTACCTCGCTTCCTGCCGGCGACGAACGTTTCGCCGAGCACTCCGCGTGCACCGGCGAGCGAGCGCCTGCCAGACCGCTTCTGCGCGCGGGAGCGTCTTCTAGCACGCGAGCTCCCCCTTAGCATCAACCCAAGGCCCAGCCCAGCGGTAGCCGCCCTCGCTGGCGCGTCCGCGGTCGCGAGATCGAGCCCTGGCGCGCCCCCCTTTTTCCTCTGTCACGCGTGCGTGTTCAGTTCGTCAGCAGAGGAAGATCCACAGTACCAGAGGGTCGTTTTGCGAATACCCCCTTCCCCTTTTTGCCACGCCAACCCGCGGTCCTCAGGGCCCTCTGTCAGTGTCACTGGTAATTTTATAAAAAGGGTCCTATGCTTTTCAAAACTCAACCCGCGGTCCCCTGTGTCCCTCAGCCGCTGGCGCGTGGGCCGCAGAACCCCTGGCCCCGCCTGTCAGTGACCAGAGCTGGATCAGTCTGAGTATAAAACGTTCCAGATGCTGTTTCAAATTCAAATATAGTTTAAATTATTCCAAAATTCAAATTCAATTCAGTTTCAAATAACTTTTTCATACTAAATCCAAATTGGGCAAATAATATATGTTTGGATATCAGCAAAATGAGAGGATTCCAAATATGCCATCCATTTTGTCTTTTGCACAAGTAAAATTCCAAGTTTATTTAAATTACAACTAATGCCACTAGAATTTAAATAATTAATAACTTGTGTTTTATAATTCCAAATTAAGCAAATGATGTGTCTAGATTGATCAGCTCGACGAGACCTTTCTGTTTATGCTATCCATGACTTCAATTGGAGCATGCATCATGTAAATATATAATGTACAGTAACTGTTATGACAACAAAATGTGAACCAACACACCACTAAAATGTTGCTACTTGTTCTCCACACCTCACCATGCCATGCTACCTTTCTTGCCATGTAAATTGTGCATCATTCATCATGGCATGATTGTTTGCTTGACGCATCTTATTCATATGCTTGTGCTCTATATTCATGTTGGCCTTGTTTGTTTGGTTTTTCTCGGATAGACACTGAGCAGGGGTTGTATCAAGAGAACCAGGAGCACTACCCAGATCCGTCCCTTGCTTCAACTGAGATACCAGGCAAGCACTTCCACATGCTTGCATACATACAGTACCTATTGCCTCTATCTTATTCTTGCATCATTGAGTCGCGATTGCATTAAATTGAATCCCAAGTATGCATAGCCTTTACTTTTAAACTCCACTAAGCTTGTCCCTCCATCCCATGAGCCATCACTATAGGAGTTGTTTGAGCCATGCGAGTCGTACAACATCATGTGTAGGGTATGTGAGAGTCTGATGAATAATGAGGTACCTAAACAACTTAACCTGAGTAGTTCTGGGATAACTAAAGAAAGTGGCACCGGTGAGCAACATCTGCTATTTGGTTTTTCCTGCTCACTTGTGTCCCGTAAGACCCCGAGTACTTGATTCCTGTTCCTTGATTTATCGCGCTATCCACATCCGGGAGGTATATGGGACCCCCCTGAGCCAGAGCTTGATTCCGTCTTATTTCTTGGGGCCACAAACTAGTTTGGGGCTTTATTACTATCCTGTACTTATGCCATGTTTTACTGCTTTATTTACGATTGTGCGAGGTACCGCACACTGTACTGTTTAGGTAAGCGGAGTGATTACGCGGTATCGACACCCCGAGTTTTCGGGTTCCCAGTCGCTTACAGCCATTGTCGCAGACCTTGAGGCCGTCTCGGAGCTTGCTTACTCCGTTGCGGGATCTACTTAAGGGGTGGCCCCCTGAAATATTTCTGAATCTTGTGATTGCTTTGTCGTGAAGGCCTCGTTGGGTTTTGATTTGGTTTTTCCGAGGTTGATCGAGTGTGTGTTGCTATTGGTGCACCCCGGCCGGGTAAAACTTTCTGAAAGCCGTGTCCGCGGATATGGACGACTTGGAGCACAGTTTCTCGATCATAGACAAGAATAACTAAAGTACCGCCTTAATTTGACTAAGTAACTTGACTAGTAAATAGTGCAACACTCATGGAATGGTTAATAAAATTGCCAACAGATGGGGGGGTTATTCGTCCGCTTCCTTGTTGGTAAGCAGGGAGGAGGATGGATCGGATGAGATTACCATTATAACTGTTGTCCTTAAATTCACGGACATCCGTCTATCATTGGTTAGGCGGATGGTTAGCGTTTATCTGTAGAACTGCTAGGGTTTATCTTTCGCTGCAATTGCGTCACCCCAGGTTGTGTCCCCTTTAGAGGCATTAAGACTTGCTGAGTACCCTTAGGGTCTCACACGATAAATTATTGGTTCAGATGGACAGGTACCCCCGCAGGACGGATACTGGGTGGAAGAAGCCGAAGATGTGGGCAACGATCGTTCGGTGTAGAGATTCCGGGCACGGGGATCCGTGAGACCTGTAGTTGGGATGTGCTTATTTCTATGGCATCTTATACCGATTTGCTTCTTATCCGTACTCGGATTCTGTTTGCCGCTTCCGCATGATACTCTGATGTGTGTTGTATGAGGAAGTATCCTAAAATATAGATCTATCTAGGTCATTTGAATCTTGCCGTATGGCGTTGGTATATTTCCTTTCTTTCTAGATGGTATGGCTCTGATGTACTCTTGTATGGTGGCTTGCGTACATACCCACTTGTGTACGTAGTTGATCCCTTCGCCTGCCGACTACGCCGCCCGTACAGGTCCCGTTGAGAGGGTAGTGGTTGGGACGTCTGAAAGGACTACCAGTGAGTGGCTTTTGGGGCCCCACCGTACTATTTCAACCACTACCACTCATCCAGGCTTGTATCTAGGAGCGTAGTTCACCGAGGTAGTTACAGTAGCTTCTTTGAAAGTGAACTTCGGGAAACAAATCTTCGTCTCCGTGTCCATCGGTTATCTCTCAACCAAGCCCTTTACTTATGCACTTTACTTTGTGATAGCCATTGTGCTTGAAGTATTTATATCTTGCTATCACCTTGTTGCTTGTTTTTCTTAGCATGGGTTGTTGGTGCACTTAGGTGAACCTAGTGGTTAGGTTTTGTGCTCAATAAATTAAACATTAGTTTTATTCCGCATTTACTTGAGCCTAAACCATAATATTTTAAAAAAGCCTATTCACCCCTCTAGGCGACGTCCATTGCACTTTTAAGTCTCATCGTTAACACTACACTCAATTGAATGAACACATATCAAAATCCTCCTCTATATTCATCTATCTCAAAAAACAAAACCAAAAAGAGGCATTTTTAGCTTGTGGTCATTTGCGCGAACAGGTTGCGTGCTCTGGACGCTGCAGCGGTCGATGGTGCATGCGTAGGCGGCGGGGGAATCTAGGTCACACGTGTATATAATACAAAATCTCGAGGTCAACAAGTTTTCCATCCTAGATCAACCTTAAGAAACTTGAAATCATATCATAATCATCATCTAGAGGCCAACAAGTTTCTCAACCTAAATGCACTTGTATAATACAAAATCTAGGATTAATGTTAAATGATCAATTCTTAGCATCCTCACACAAGTGATATTCCCATGCTAAAATACCAAGGGTGCAAATTTCTGGATTCTTGGATGGACAAGGGTTTGGCTAAACTTGCAACAAAAGAAAAAATGTGGATGAAATGAAAGGGATTGGAGGATACCTTGGAGGAGGGTCTGGAACCAAAATTGATGGAGGAAACTAGCAGATCTTGGCCATTTTTAGATGGACTTGAGAGGGGGAGAGAGAGATGCCACTAGCATATGCTCTTGAGAGAGTGGAGGAAAGATGGGTGGATGGGTGATAGCTCCAAATTATGATACTTTTTACCGAGGATTTTTGATTGGTTTTCACTTGATTTCGTTGGTTTTCATCTTTCAACTAACACTAATATCGCAAGTTAGCAAAACCTTCTAGTTTTAATGTGAGTCTCATATTCTAGACACTTTGGAATAATCCAAGGCCATTTATGAGCAGATTGAAACAAATCAAGAAAATCTCTAATCGAAGACTTTCTAATTTGAGGCTCCTGGAGCCTTAATGAGCATCAGTACGGGCAAAGCTTGCCCATACGGACTGCCCGTACCACATGCAGCTGTCTTCGCCTGATCAATATAAGCACTTTTTATGAAGGAGGCAACAACGAAAAACATACACAGCCGCCATCATCCATTCGAGAACAGAGGAAGAAGGGATCTAAAGAAGAAGAGTTCCATCAATCCTCTCTAAGATCTCTAGCCTCTATATCATTCACTTCTCCATAACCCCTCTTGCACTAGATTCACACTTGTAAGATTAGGGTTTGAGACTCTATTCATACTTTGCTTTGTATTTGATTTGTTCTTTCCTTTATTGTGGCTTGCTTCGGTAATATCAAGATGAATTTCATTTACATTATATCATTGTGCTATTATTCTCTCATGTGTGAGAAAATCCCCATAGGCATGGGAGATGTAGAAAATTGGTGAGACGTGATGTGCCTATTTTATTTACACCTATTTGTGATTATATTTGTGGTTATTCTATGTAAGAATGGTTGTCTTTGTGCAACTATTGCTTGTTGTCTAATTTAAGGGCCCAGACAATATGATCTTGAGATCTCATAGACATAAACTTATTTACTAGTGAACCGGTGACCCCTAAGTGACAGAGTGGATATCAAAGAGGAGCTAGTATAATTCGAGGAGAACAAGAAACCATTGAGTTTAAAGCCTTGATCTGGTCTCATGACCTTAACTGTTGTGTTGACCACGACTGTGATAACATGAAAATGGATCATTAAAGCCAAGCAAATCTACTAAAAGGAGGCTTGATTATTAATGGGTTACTCATCTACTTGCACACTAATAAGAAGTATTAGAATCATTTATCCTATTTATTCCACCTGACATTCTATATCACCATGAACTGTATCTCTCTACGCCTAATCTTTCATCTGCAGGAAACACAAAGCAATCTTAGTACTGTTTACTTTTATGTTCTTTACTTTAAATACTACCCAATACTGAATTCTCAACTATTCACACTCACCTCTTTTTTTCATCTCAATTCTTTCAGTCAATTCACTAACACCTTAAGTGTGACAGAAATGCATCTGAAAAACACTTTTCTACTCTTCTTGTTGGAATCAATATAAAAACTAAAACTAATACTTTTATAAAAACATGCTCTGACGAACTTGTTTTCTTGCAGTCCATCATCGTGACCCGACCCAACTATCTAAGAGGTAACGCTCTGCGGTATGATGTTAACGTTGATGGTTAGCACCCCCTCCACCCGGCAATAGCGTTGCCTTGCCCGGTTTTGGAGCCCACGCCGCCATGTTGGCAAGAGGTTATTCTATAAAATGTTTCACAGATGGGTTATTCTATAAAATTGTTTCACCGTAGATTTATTACTATTTAATTTTGTTTTGTAGAAAGTTATTTTGTCTTTTTTGAAAAAAACACTGTACTATGAAAATCTATCGTGCGTCACTGCGTTGCCTACTCGTTTTTTTTTTCTACAAGCACTTCGACTTTACGCCTCCACCCTCCAAACGAATTCAAATTCCAAACACGAACCCCTCCAAAGTCTAGGAAAAGAGACATTCCAAGGCAGCCCCACCTACACCTCGCCTGAGCAGGACGCCGGCGAGCGAGAGGCCCCATCTCGCTCCCCTCCCGCGACGACCCGAGGGGAGGCATCCTGCTAGTAGGGGTAAAGAAGGGGATGGAGTTCACGGAGGCGTACAAGCAGACGGGCCCGTGCTGCTTCTCCCCGGACGCCCGCTTCCTCGCCGTCGCCGTCGACTACCGCCTCGTGGTCCGCGACGTCGTCTCCCTCAAGGTATACGCGCTGCCATTTCCCCGAACTGTTCCCCCCTTTTAGCTGGATTGCGGGTTTAGGGCTCATGCTTTTGGAGTAGTTCCTGGCGAATCTGGGATTGGGGTTGGTGCGATCTGGCTTGCTTCAGATTTGAGCGCCCTGATGCTCGCAATGCTCCTAATTTTGACCGACCTTAGTTTCCTAGATATGTACTCCTTATTTATTTTGCTAAATTTGTGTATGCTGGTTTAGCATGTCGAATCTACTGAAATAACCAATGCCATTGCTTCCTCGCCAAATAAAAATAAAAATAAAGGACATTGCTTCTGCTCACTCTGTACATCGTCCTAGCAAGCTCACTGAGACTCCTAGGTAAAACACGAATTCATCATTTCATCCATACCATCACCATATAACCATGTAAAAAAAAACTTGGCGATGTTCAATGATTAGATAAATAGCAACAACATCACCAATACGGACCCAATCAGACCAGGCATTCCATAAAATAAGATCAACCTGCCATAGCATATGGATCGAACATAACACTTGCACTTGTGTCTAAACCTTTGCTTTCACGATCAATTACACAAGCCATGTTGTCCTAACAGGCAGTTTCGTCTGTACTCACTATAATTAAGTAAAGTGATTCCTGATTTCTGCTAAGTAGCTACTTGTCTTGCTTGTGGTGTTGGATGATTCAACATTGACTTGTGTCTCCCACAACATGTGTAAGCACGAGACTCCACATTTTTCAAGGGTCAGTTGTTGGCTGTGCTTAGAGCAATTCACGGCACTCGTTGGATCTGAGAATCATGGTACCAAGTGATCTGGGAGTGGATAGTACACGGTTTTGTTTTTCATGCGGAGGTTTAGATGGGCGCATCTGGTTCACACATAGGAGATCTAGCTGCTGTATTAGCTTAGCATTTGAAATTTTCTATTTCTGTTAGTGTTGCTACTGGTCTAATGAACTGTGTAGCCTCTGGATTACTCTTGGCTATCTTTTGGATTCGTGGAAGTTCCATGAGGAACTTCATCTTTCATAATTGTTTATGCTAATGCAGCATCTTGCATAATTACATTGTCTTTTTAACTTTGAAAAATTGGTAGTATGTGTAATGCCCTGCATGTTGCATCCATTCATCCATTGCCCAAAAAAAAGTATAATTCCTGCAATGGTCATAAGAGACTAAGAGCTACCATTTGCTAAAAAAGAGACCATCAGTTACATGAATTTGAAATTTTACGTAATCCCTTGCCATTATAAAAATATTAGTCACGTCTAGACACTATTTTTTTAAACATATGCTTTAACTTGCTTATGCAGGTGGTACAGTTGTTTTCATGTGTGGACAAGATAAACTTTGTGGAATGGGCACCAGATTCAGAATACATTCTATGTGGTCTTTACAAGCGGCCAATGGTGCAGGCTTGGTCACTGAGCCAGCCTGATTGGACTTGCAAGATTGATGAAGGATCTGCAGGGATTGCTTATGCTCGTTGGAGTCCTGACAGTCGTCATATACTCACTACGTCAGAGTTCCAAATTCGTTTGACTGTGTGGTCTCTCGTAAATACTGCTTGTGTTCATGTGCAGTGGCCAAAGCATGCGGCCAGAGGAGTTTCTTTTACTAAGGATGGGAAGTTTGCTGCGATCTGCACCAGGCGGGACTGCAAAGATTACATAAATCTGCTCTCATGTCATTCCTGGGAGATAATGGGTGTATTTGCTGTTGACACGCTAGACTTAGCAGGTGTGGAGTGGTCGCCGGATGACAGTGCTATTGTGGCCTGGGATTCACTTCTTGAATACAAGGTGCATGTGCCATCTCTTCAGAAATTTCTTGGTAGCGCCTGCGTGTTATGGCTTGTGCTGTAGTCAATTCTTATGCATATCTCGATGCTACAGCTTTTTGTTAGCGCCTTGATATATGTTGATGTTGTTAATCATCTTCATGCATGCCATGTTCTCATTTCAGAACTTTCTAGCTTGCTATTATTCTTTCTGCCGAGGTCTCTTGGCAACTTGAATATGAGACGGTGTTGCTGCTGAGTTGCTTCACATGCATATCTGTAACTCCATACAGCAGCTTTTAGTTAGTTTTTTTATATATGCTACTCTTTCATAATCATCTTTATTTACAGTATCTCATGATCTCAGATTCTTAGGTCGTACCTTTCTAACCTTCCATGTCAAATGATTCAATTACAAAAACTAAGCTGCTCGAGTTACCTTGTTTGCTGCATTGTTGACATGCCACACCTTGCTACCTTTTCTGAAAGGAAGCACATCTTGTACTTCTTTTTGGAGGAAACTTGTACCTTTATTGTTGACACCACTGAATTTGGTCAATGTCATGTACCTATATGTTTAATTTTGATTTTGATGATTGATATATTGGAACATTGGATTATGTTTTTTACTGGACCATTGGACTATGGTTAAAAAAGTCTCTTGCTCAACCCTTTAAAAAGCTCATCCTTGTCGTTTTTTTTGTAGCTTAACCAATCTCTAATCCAACTCTTGAAGATCCTTTTCCTTTTCTTTCCTAGGCTAAAAATGAGATGGGATGGTTCATTCCGGAGGTACTAGTTCTGAGATAGTGAGATGAAATTGATCATTCAAAGAATGTCTTGTGCAGGTTCTAATATATTCACCGGACGGGAGATGCCTGTTCAAGTACTCAGCCTATGAAAGTGGGCTAGGTGTCAAATCTGTGGGTTGGTCACCATGCGGACAGTTTTTAGCAGTGGGCAGCTATGATCAAGCAGTGCGAACATTGAATCATTTGACATGGAAAACTTTTGCCGAGTTCACTCATGCAGCCTCGATTCGAAGTCCCTGTAATGCTGCTATATTTAAGGTAAACCTGTCGATTTCTATCATTAATTGCCATTTGAGCAGATTTACTGTCATTTTTGGGTGTTGTATTCACAATATTACACTCTTACTGTCCATGCCATTTGATTATAACAACACGTGCCACAGGAAGTGGATGCCCCATGGGAGCTTGATATGTCAGAGTTATGTCTAAGCGAAGGCTTCTCTCGTAACATGCTAGACAATGGCACTGGTAAGATTAGGAATCATAGCTTTATACTGCTTATTGCTCGTTTTCCTATGTTAAAGTTTCACCCATTCACCATTGTACCTATTTCTTAGCATTTCTTGCTAGTTGCTTGGCAGTTCCCTCGTCACTGAATAGTCTGTGCACGGTAAGAGATCATCAAGATGTTATCCTATGTAACAAAATTAAATAAGAGCACATCCTAGGATATTCTGAGTTTTTTCTATTTAGATAGTCTTATCAGACGTGCAAGCTTAACATTTTCTGATTTTTGTAATGCGATTCTTCTGAATAGCTAAGTACGTTATCTTAGTTTTTTTCTAAGAACTATGTTACCTTAGTCAATAGTCATGTCTTGACATTGGTACCATGTGGGAATACCACGGGCATGTTTCTTTGCATTGCAGGAACAAAATAAGTGCACAATTCTATTTATGTTGACTTGATATAGAGAATACATTATTTTGCAGTATCACACATAAGTAGAAATTAGTGATTACTTGTAGCTTAAGGCCATCTCGGTGTTAAGATCTACTGTCTCTTCCAGTATTTACTTTATCACACGTGATGCATGCTTTGTACCGACTACGTCTACGGACACAATAGCTCAAGAAAATGCATAACAAAATTGACATGTTATATGCTGCCTTTTGTGCACTTCCATCAATTATTTCCTTATATTATTTAATGCTATAGTGAAACTTTTCTTGTTTTGTTATCAGAAAATGGCACAGAAGGAGGTTCAAGAGTAAAATACGCCGTGATGGATGTTCCAATCACCTTACCGTCGCAGAAACCAGCTAGTGACAAGCCCAACCCCAAACAAGGAATTGGTTAGTCCCCGTTTACTTGTCTTTTCCTACCCTAATTCATGCTTCTTGCAAGGTCAGTTTAAGTAATATCAGTATGTCATGAATAACACTTACCAACAACCCATTGGGTGATTTGTTTGTCCGATCCTCAAATTTCTTGCCGTAAAGTTGTTGAAGAATCAGTGTGTTGTATTACGTACAAACCTGTGTTTCTACGGTTGCGATTGCATTTGGAGTTTATTTCCATGCAGAAATCTGGAAACGCCTCTTACCTTAAAGCATGTGCAGGTATGCTCTCATGGAGCAGCGACAGCCACTATTTCTTCACCCGGAACGACAACATGCCGACTGCTCTTTGGATATGGGACATCTGTCGCCTTGAGCTTGCAGCTGTTGTTGTGCAGAAAGATCCGATCCGTGCTGCTGCCTGGGACCCTACATGTCCGCGCCTCGTCTTGTGCACAGAGAGCTCGCACCTGTACATGTGGACGCCGTCCGGTGCTTGCTGCGTCAATATCCCCTTGCCGAATTTCTGGATAGTTGACCTGAAATGGAACTCAGCCGGAAGCTGCCTTCTCCTGAAGGACCGCGATTCTTTCTGCTGTGCTGCAATCGTATCTGCTCTGCCAGAGGAAGAACCCGAGGATCAATCCGATGATACTTCTGAAGACGAATGATCATGCTCGCCATCAACGGAATTACATTGTAGCATAGCAGTGGATCAATTTGATCTGTTAGGAGGAAAATGGACGATAATTCTTTGTTGTATTACCATTCTAGACTGTATCATACAGATGCTGTTAGTAGATACCTGAACCGGCTAGGTTTTGTAGAAGAAAGCACAGGTGAAACGGAGAACCCTCGTGTGTGGTGTATGTGTCCATATGCAATTCCTTTTTTCTTCTTGTGCTGAATTTGCCAAGTAGTTTGTGCACGGGATCAGCTGTATCCTGCTAGTAATAAACAGCAAAATGTAAAGCTGGCTCGCGGTCATCGCCGTGGCAACTGATCTAGTAGCAAGCACCTAACTTCGTCCAGCTGCAACAAGAACTGACAAATTATTTCCCTCACGAAAACTAGCAGCATGACGTGCACTCGTGCAGACCAGTATGTAGCGTGCCAAATGCGTTGCTGCAGAACAATGACAGAAAAATGACGTGTAGAATGGTCGACTTAAGGGTCCTTCCATGCGGTGAACATGGATGCCAAACGTGTGCAACCCCTATGGTTTTCCTTTTTAGCGGAAAAAGGCGTAAAGCTATATATCATCTGAACACCCTTACAAGAAAAATATAACACACAAGTCCCACCATTCTCTATGCATCCCTCGATGGCGCGCCTCTGGTCCTATAATCCTATTACATAGCAAAGCTTGTGTCCGAAAAAGTTTGAGAAAACCATAGTACTAGAAAAAGGCCATTGCGATGTGGTGAATGTCAAGCGAAGCGTGTGACGCTGATTTCTGATCACCTTGCAAGAAACAGGGGTTGAATGAAGGACGCTTTCATGTTGTGAACACGGATGTCAAGCAACCGAAGCAAGCATCTGTGACATGTGTGATTTTCGTTACGTTTGAGTTTAATAAAACACCCTTTACAAATTTAAAAAGAGAGTGATTTCGGTTCACCTTAATAGAAACACAGTCGAAGGAGAGTTCTACACGTGAACATGGATGGCAGGCAAGCGTGTGACACGTGTTATCTCCAACCGACATTAACCGAAGTTACGTTCTACTCCCTCCGTTTTATTAAAATAGATATTTTAGGTTTATAAAAAATATGTATCTAGACTTGTTTTAGTGTGTAGATTCACTCCAAATCTGAGTGAACCTATATACTAAAAGAAGTTTAGATGCATTTGCTTCACAATGGTAGAATATCTTATATTTTAAAATGGAAGAAGTATATCATACCGCGAGTGTCAACCGGATGGAACGTGTAATTTTCAATCAAACCGTATTTTAAAACACCGATACTATTTTTTCCACCTCCTTTTTTAAACACACACGTCCCCCGCCGTTACATGTTAAAAGATAATAACTTATTTGAGAAATGTGCTGGTGCCAAAATGTTTCATTAGCTGTGTTTCTTTTTAATGAATAGGTGGCGCTCCTATCAGTTTTTCTCAAAAGTAAATATAATCAATAGTTAAAAAATATTTTTTTTGTAAATTTAAAAGAATACTATAGTATTCTTGCATATGTGACTGGATGCGTGGTCCTATCGCTTTCTACTCCAACACGGTATGGCGCGGCCGTCCCTTGTCTGCTGCGTAGCGACTAGCGAGTGCGAGGTGGTGCGTATCCGGAGCCCCAAGAATACGTCTACGCAGCTACGCACGCGCGTATCGGCATACGCTATATATAAAACCCCGGCATCCTCCTCCACTCCCCTTTTTTTCCCCCTTCTCCGTCACCGCAACGCAGGAGACAGACATAGGCGGAGGAAGGAGGAAAGGGGAGGGAAGCACTCGGAGCCGAGTCGGATCCACCCACCTCCCGACGACGATCCGGTCGCGATTCGGTGCCGCCGCCAGCTCCCTCACGTTCCACTCGCCTATTGGACTTGTTACTTTCCAGTAAGATCCTTTGAGCTGGCCCGATTGGGCTTGGTATGCGCGCGGTAGCTCGATCTCGCGGCGAGAGGTTGGCCGATTGCTGATTCGGGGCCCGGATTTGGATGCTGCGCGTGTTTGCGGTGTGGTGTGAGGTGGGTGGTAGCTAGGGTTCCGGCGGGCGGGCCGGCGGCGAGATGACGACGCGGCGGGTGAGGCGGCGCACGTGCAGGGAGAAGGGGAAGGGGAAGGAGGTTGTGGAGGAGGGGAGGTTGGTCGAGGCGAGTTCATCGCCGTCGCTGGGCTGGGTGCCGGCGGAGGATGGGGACGGAGATGGGGGCGGGGAGGCGGTGGGCGGCGAGGGCATGGACTGGACGCTGCTTCCGGATGACACGGTGCTGCAGCTGTTCGGGCGCCTGAGCTACCGCGACCGCGGGAGCTTGGGGTCCACGTGCCGGACATGGAGGGCGCTCGGGTCGTCGCCGTGCCTGTGGACCGCGCTCGACCTCCGGGCGCACCGGTGCGACGCCGAGGTCGCCTCCTCGCTCGCCTCGCGCTGCGGGGGCCTGCGTCGACTGCGTCTGCGGGGACACGAGGCTGCCATGGCGGTGGCCTCCAGCCTCCGCGCCAGCGACCTCCGCGAGGTGATTGCCGATGGCTGCCGTGGGCTCACTGACGCCACTCTCGCCGTCCTCGCCGCGCGGCACGGGGCACTGGAGAGCCTCCAGATTGGTCCAGACCCCCTGGAACGCGTCTCCAGCGACGCCATCCGCCATGTCGCGCTCTGCTGCTCGCGTCTCCGCTGCCTCCGCCTCTCAGGTCTCCGTGAAGCCGATGCTGACGCCATTGGAGCCCTGGCGCGCTACTGCCCCCTCCTTGAGGACGTTGCCTTCCTTGACTGTGGCACTGTAGACGTGGCCGCCCTTGGCGACATCCGCTCCCTCCGGTTCCTCTCTGTAGCAGGATGCTACAACTTGAAATGGGCCACAGCATCCACCTCTTGGGAGCAGCTTCCATCGCTAGTCGCCATTGACGTCTCACGCACTGATATCTCTCCAAGTGCCGTTTCTCGCCTAATCTCCCACTCCAAAACCGTCGAGATTATATGCGCGCTTAACTGTAAAGCTATCGAAGAGGAGCAAGCACACAGTCCCACTGCATTTAGCAACTGCAAGGGCAAGCTTGTGCTCACCATTACAAGCGACATTTTCAAATCGGTAGCCTCACTGTTTCCTGGCAAGGTTGTGAAGGAGCAGGGGGTGTTCAATGAGTGTAATTGGAGGGGCAAAAGCAAGGTACTTGGCGAAATGATGATCTGGCTTGAGTGGATCCTGTCACAGTCTCTTCTACGGATTGCGGAGTCCAACCCATATGGTATGGATGACTTCTGGTTGCATCAGGGCACATCAATGCTGCTGAGCCTGGTGAAGAGCTCACAGGAGGATGTGCAGGAGCGTGCAGCTACCACGCTTGCTACATTTGTGGTTATTGATGATGAAACTGCAAATGTGGATGCTGCAAGGTCGGAGGCGGTGATGAGGAATGGGGGCATCCCGCTGCTGCTGGACCTTGCAAGGTGCTCAAGGGTAAGCGCACAGTCTGAAGCAGCAAAGGTAATGCATTCTTTGGCTGGACTCCTGGGTTCTTATTATTTGTTTTCTAGTACTATTCGGGTATCTCATTTGCTCAAATTAATTATGTCAATTGCAGGCTATTGCGAACTTATCGGTGAATGCCAAGGTTGCAAAGGTGGTTGCAGATGAGGGAGGTATCACCATATTCACTAATTTGGCTAAGTCGATGAATCGGTCTGTTGCTGAAGAAGCTGCTGGTGGCCTTTGGAATCTCTCTGTGGGAGAGGAGCACAAGGTTGTTATTGTTTGAATGCCCATTCTTATTGCTTCCTTTGATTTCTGCAGTGTGCGACTGTGCTGTACTAATAATTGATTGATTTATCCTCTTCAGGCGGCTATTGCGGGAGCTGGTGGTATAAAGGCTTTGGTTGATCTTATATTTCGTTGGCCTGCCGGAACTGATGGCGTTCTAGTACGGAACTTTTAAACTTCACATTTTCAACAATTCCCAATTGCAATTGCTGATTTCTGGCAAACAACCTCTCGTGACTTTTGCTCTATCCCCCCCCTTTTTTTTTCCTGTTAGGAACGTGCTGCTGGTGCACTTGCAAACCTAGCTGCTGACGACAAGTGCAGCTTGGAAGTTGCAAAGGCTGGTGGTGTCAATGCTTTGGTTACTCTTGCTCGGTCATGTAAACTTGAGGGTGTCCTAGAACAGGTAAGCAGCATCATGCCTTCATGCTTGTCCAGTTTTGTTTTATATAAACTAGTAGAATTTTATGCTAGCTCACAAGTTGTCAGCCAATAAGTACTACACATTCCGCAAAACAGACACATTACTATGAAGGCAAAACACATGTAAAGAAACATGCAACTTTCATCTTTAATACTCCATAATTGTACAGTTGAATATGTGCTGTCTGCAGCTTATTTCTTGCCTATTTAACTTTTGCCCTTCCATATATGAATCATTTCGATCATTCATGCTGCATTTTCCACGTATCAGATGCAACATTTCTTGCATGGATAGCTACAAACTTATCATTGCTTGTCCAAGAACACTCTTATCACATGTTCTATATGAATTTTACAATCTGTGTTCTGATCAAGAAACAGAAGTCTGTAACCTGTGGTACTGAAAAAATGTCTGACATGCTGACTGGATTCATATCATTTAGGTGTAAGTTGGAAACAGTTCAGTTGAACATTTAAATCTTTTATACTTGCTCGAAAGTTGGAACAATTTAAATATGCTGAAGAGACACTCAAAATATCTTTGTATGAAACAGTGGCAGTTATCCGCTTCATCTTAAGCTCTAAAAGTAAACGTTTTATATACAATACTGGCCTAGTGCTTTGTCTTCCTTATGTTCCACCATCTCTATATTTCTGATGTTGTTATTTGCTAATGCTGTTGTTGTTATACATAGGCGGCAAGAGCTCTAGCTAACTTAGCTGCACATGGAGATAACAACACCAATAATGCCGCTGTAGGTCAGGAAGCAGGGGCTCTTGAGGCACTAGTGCAATTAACATGTTCTCAAAACGAGGGTGTAAGGTATAGTTCTAGCTGGCATGCATTCACCTATGTGGCTTTGAATTTGCAATATTGGCTTCCCTCAATGTATACCAGATTGACCCGAGCTAATATTGCACTTATTTTAATTTAATCAGGCAAGAGGCTGCTGGTGCTTTGTGGAACCTATCATTTGATGATAAAAATCGTGAAGCTATTGCTGCCGCGGGTGGTGTTGAAGCTTTGGTATGTATATTTTATCCGTTCTCCAAAACCGCCCAGGCTTTGCATTATTTGTTCAATGTAACCTGTTAAACCATCCATCTAAAATTGACATGATCTCTCTGAAGAAGTTTGTATATAATGGTTTTATGTGAAATACAACAGTTCGAGTATAATAGTTTTGATCTCAAGTTATTGTGGAGCAATTTAGGTAGAACAGAACGTCATGTACTCTTAGTTTTAGTGGCAGGGATATTTAACTACCAACCTGTCAAGCTCGTACCTTCTTCCGAGAAATCATTTTATGATGCTTCTAGCTAGGACACCAATTTTTTCTTCTTCGGGAATCACTGTGCCATCATTACTAGCATACTCAAATAGGAGAGTTTTCTTTCTCATGTATATGGCATTTGTATTTTAGGTTTCCCTCGCACAACAATGTCTGAATGCTTCAGAAGGCCTTCAGGAGAGAGCCGCTGGTGCATTGTGGGGATTATCTGTTTCAGAGTCTAACAGGTAACATGCTAATACTTATCCAGTTGATACCGCCAGTTATACCCTAGTCTTGGCTATGTAAGACATAATGATCTTCCAGATATGTTCTTTACTATCTCAAAGAGTCTGCCTAGCTGGTTCACTGAACTTGCACCACATGCCAACTTGCTCTATTTTGAGATATGCTTCTGTGATATGTGCTTATGAGGTGGACATTAATTGGAAATAAGCATTCATGGAAATTCCAAGTTTCACGCTGATAAAAGTGGTAAAAGGCTGCATAGTGTCAATCAATAAATGGAAATTTAGTCCAAACTTCAAAGAATACAGTACATATTAAATTGTCAAATTAGAATATGTCCAGAATCCATGACTTCTTTTGGACAGATTGAAAGGGAAATGTTACTTGTCAAAAGGTTAATTATGGGCTCCGTGCTCCTTCTCCTATTTTTCCGTCCCTATGGGGGTCATCCTTCTGTACCTGTGGCGGACATCTTCCCCTCTTGCCTCCATGGCTCGGTGTGCTCCTGAGCTTTAACCATCCAGGCTGCCAAAACCTCGCCGGCATCCTCCATAGCTGCCATATAATCCAGCAGCAAGCTGCATTTCGATGTCCGCCTCAACCTCCCGTGCTGAATTCATAGGAGATGGGGGCCATGGCTCCCATAGAATCCAGCAGCAAGTTCCATCTTGTGAGCTGCCTCAACCTCCTGTTGCGGGATCTGGAGGAGACGAGAACCATGCTGGTGAGAGGAGCCGCCGGTTCTGGAGGAGATGTGGTCTGGGGAGGAATTGTGATGAGGATCCCATTTTCGACCAGCATGGAGCTCGAATCCATGGGATCCTTGTCAGGACGGTAGTAGAGGCAGGGAAATAGAGAAGCTCAGTGGTGGAGGGAAGGAGAAGGGCAAGGAAGAAGTTCGGTATTTTGGTCTGAAATTTTGCATAATGGCATATGGATGAGTATTGCAGAGTTTCAGTGGCATTTTTCCGAAAAGCGAAGAATGGCCTCTGTCCGAATCAACAAAGTCGCAGTCCTATCCAATTAACCAAAATAAATTCCCAGTGCTGTTATGCTT
This sequence comes from Avena sativa, assembly GCA_916181665.1. Lineage (NCBI taxonomy): Eukaryota > Viridiplantae > Streptophyta > Magnoliopsida > Poales > Poaceae > Avena > Avena sativa. Next base: position 263,810,740 of record OV702279.1, on the reverse strand, counting down.
TTAGACTAGGGCTCAAGTTTCCAGGTTCCCTAACATGTATGTAGATAGTGAGTTACATGAAATCTGTGTCCTTACCAAATTAGGGGCCAATCTTGCTTTTAGCAAGTGCAGAGTAGCTGGTTGCATTTGAACATGTCAGTCCCACGCTCCTTTAGAAGTACTTGATGCAGATAGATCATAGGTATGTCAGATGGCTTGTACTGCACACTTCTTGCTGAATTGCTTCATCTCAGGCTCTTAGAAATTACCTTACTACTCACGTTACTAGGCTGTTCCCTGTCTCCAGAGAAACTGAATCAATCCAACAAAAATACCCTCTGGCTTACCTGATTTGAGTAGGAAGGTAGTTGTCTTTCTTGGGTTCAGATTATTGGACATTAGACTATTAGAGTTGCAGTGGCAACTTACTGTTATCGAATTTCAGACCATTGTGCACAAGTGTTTTGGAAGAAACTTTATTGGTAGTGATTCTTTGATGACATGGAGGTTATTACAGTAAATGGGGCATCGCGCAGCCTTTTTAAGGGGCTGTATCTTGTAAGAACCGTCTTGTTTCTTCGTAGTTGCTCTAATTTTACAGCCTTATTATGGTAACAAGGAAAATAAATAATTATATTTTATAGAATTTGCATAAGTAAAACAAAAACGTTGCATTCAGGAATGTTTTCTTTTGCTTAACTCGGCTTGTGTTAATTTTAATATTTGTTGTGCCTTAACGTAGCAGTTTGACTACTTAACTTTTAAAAACTTTTCTCTCATTACTCTGTTAGTTACTCGTTCATGATTCGTTATAGTTGGTAATAACTTTACATTACTATTGTCAGCATCGCAATTGGACAGGAGGGTGGTGTTACACCATTGCTCACAATGGCATGCTCAGAGGTTGAAGTAAGTTCCCCTTACACGAAGATGTCATGTTCATGTCTGAATATGTATTCGTACTAAAGAACTTTCCTCATCAAGGTCCTTCTGTTCGGTACTATGCAACACATGCACAAATTATTAGAGTTTTGAACAAGGGAATGGCCCTGAAGGGCCTAGCTGCTTCATTACCAACGACGGTGGGGGTACATGTTACAGAGGAGAGCAAAGAAAAAAGAAATTACAGAGCAGTCCCCAGATATATTACAAAAAGAACCCTAAAAACCTGACAAGAAACGCAATCGGGTCCTTCTCCTCCACCAGCAGAACCAGGATACCACTGCTGGTCACCCTCACCGCCACCGGGGATGCAACAACTTGGGGCAGTAAGCGTGTTGAGCGCTGACGAGAATCCTTCAAAGGGCCTCCGAACTGGAGGTTGAAAGAACGCCATCCATGGTGTCTGGAGAGGCCGCCTCTTTAAGGTAGATCATGGTGGCGAGCCATGGCCACCATGTGTGAATCTCCGATTTGCAGCTCCGAAACTCCCCACAACCACCTGCAGCCGACGACAGCATCAACAGCAGACGCCTCCTCCCTGTGGGCACCACGCCAATGAAGAAGAAACCCACCGCGCCACCCCAGGCCGTTGCCCTGTACAAGGGCATTATTGAAGGAGTCCACGTTGAAACTTCTCTCCACCACCCTCAGCTCCGACCGCTGGAGCACCTTGGTGAGAACTCCCAGGTAGCCCAAGATCTGACTGAGAGGATCCTGATCTCTCCAATCTGATGGCATATTGTAGCCCAAAACCAGCATGACGCCGAAACCAAAACCTAAACTACCCTGTACAACCCGCACTGCGCGTCCCCTTCTACGCAGGCCAGCAACACTGCTGGAGAGGAGAGTGGAGCGAGCCAGGATTTCTTTGCTGACTCAAGGAAGGGGGATGTAGGGGGGGGGGGGGGGGAGGGGGTGGAGACGAGAGGGGAGGGAGAGAGGAGAGAGGAAAGAGTGCACAAATTATTTGTTCATGAACTCTTTGGTCTCAAGTATTGGACGTTTTACTTTATTAGGGCATTTGATTTCCTGTTAATTTTGCCCCCTACTTTGTTGTGCCAAGTGATTTCATGGTTCATATGATCATATCTATAGTTGCCACATATTGTTATTAACTCCGAACCTAATTAGTCACTGTTTCTGCAGGATGTTCATGAGACAGCTGCAGGGGCATTGTGGAATCTTGCTTTTTATTCCAGCAATGCTCTCCGTATAGTCGAAGAAGGTGGGGTGCCTATCCTTGTGCACCTTTGCTTATCATCGGGGTCAAAAATGGCTCGGTTCATGTCTGCTCTAGCCCTTGCTTATATGTTTGATGGAAGGTACACCTTTTATGAAACTTACCATGCTTGTTTGCTTTTCAATATTAACATCTAGCCTTATGAAACAAAGGCTACCAGCAGGTTATCAGTATGCAAATCATACTGTATAGTTTTATTATCCTGTAGTGTTAGCTTGAAAATGTGGTCCATCTAGTTGAGGCATAATGTACTTCTGATAGAGTGAACTCAAAACTATGCTTCTATGCTTTGATGAAAATCTATTATTCCGAGAACTTTGATAGCATCTTTCTGTGTGTTCCTTATGTGCAACATTTACTAAATATATACTAATTGGCTTACGAACTAGTTGGATTGCTTCGATTATGTTGCCCAGGTTTGGTAGTTCGAGAACTTCAGCGTTAAAATCTAGAGAGCACAATGGTTCAACATCATATCATGTCCTCATTATTCTTAAGACTAGCACAATGCCCGCGCGTTGCTGCGAATAGCAACCTTGTATGCGTAGGAAAAATGTGCATGTGTTATATCAGAATAAAAAAATGCTATTTCACGAAAAACAAACATCTATATATAAAGAATTTCACTACTTGAATTCATTTTTTATTAACAGAACAAAACGAATTTTTCATGTAAATTCATCTAAAATTAAAATTACAAAAAAACAGCTCGTAAACCTCTTGTCCTACTTGTTTTGCTGGGATCGTGCTTTCTCGGGTTCACCATCTACGCCAGGTGATCTGCTCTAATTTATGAGTGTACCAAACTGGTCTAAAATCCGATCATGCTCTTCACCTAATAGATCCGTTAAATCTTGTTTTTATTAACTGCATGCAGTCACGCACTGGTGGCCTTGGGTTGCTTTGGGCCAACGGAGACGGTATCTCCGGAAATGGTTTTACAGTACGTGCCATCCCTAAAAAAGCTTAAGCCAAAGCGACCAATTAAAACGGAACGTCCGTTAAATCTTGTTTTTAAGCTATTGAATTAAAAAAATTTGGAACCCCCGAAAACAGGCCATCTGGCCCAGGGGTCCAATTCTGAGTCGCCTCCCTGGCTCTTTTTGCAAGAAGGCCCCCTAGAATGCGATTAAGCCCCATCTTCTCCTTTCGTTCCCAACGCCAGGAGAGCCTGAGACACCCCGTGCCTGCCGCCAGTTTTGGAATCCTCTGCACGTCGCCTACCGCCTCCCCGACGACCCTTGCTTCCCCACGTGCAGGCCCTGCCCCACCTCTTCCCTGAGGCCATGGAGCCTCCCCGCTAGCTTCCACCGCCTACTAGTCCGTTCCTGCATCCAAGCGCGCAAGTCCCTCTCACCAAGCTCGTCGTCCCTTTCCTCGACCCGGCGGCCCCGCAACGTCCTCTTCCCAATCTCGTCCATGGCGCCGTCGTCCCGGGACCTCCTCGCCGCGTCTCCTCGTTGCCCCTGATGCAGTCCCTCGCGCCTCTACTCCCGATTATATTTGGATTATTTAGCTCACGCCACAAATACCCCAGCCCACAATCTATATCTTCAAACCCAAACAGCGGCAGCTACTTTTGATTCACGGGTCTATTTGCTGATACCTCGGACAACTTTTGAACTATATAAATCGGTGGAAATTGATGTAAGAAATCAGGGTGGGACTAAACATGATTTGTGTCAGAATTTGATTGATTGATTCGACATAACGCTCGAAGATATGTATTCCTACACGCCGGTAGAAGTTGTGGGCTGTATTAATCGTCCTGGCCCAACCATCGTGAAGGAGCCAACCAAGCCCAGTCTAAGCAAAAAGGGGAATCGCTTTTTGCCGGTGGTTTCCGCACAAAGTGTTTTCTTTTAACTTAAACGGTGGTTCAGCGGTAATAGCTGGTTTGGTGGGAGGGTAAATCGGTCCAAAAAAGTGTTGGACCGGGAGAAACACTTCGTGCTTTATTATTAGGTATAGATTTCTGATTAATAATGCAAATATCCATGTCTTGCCAAAGATCTGCATTCATAGGAAATGATTATAGGTAGGTTTTCCTTTCTCTGTCTTTTTGTACATATGTTTGGTGGTTGGTAATAAAATTGCTGTGGGGCTTTTGCCTCACAGTTTCAAGGTTAAAAAAAGTTTGTCTCAAGTCAAACTTCTCTATGCTTGACCCAGTTCACAGAAAAATGTGCTAATATCTATAATGTCAAATCTGTATAGCACAAACATATATTTATTTGCTGATAGAAATTAGGTATTAGGTATTTATTTGCATTGTAAGCCGGCTGGTAGAAATTAGGTAATATTTATTTGCTGATGCACAAGATTATTTTAACAAGGAAATTACAGGCCTAAATGTAAAATTTGTGATCTGACAGAATGGATGAGGCTGCCACTCTTGGGACATCATCAGAGGGCAGTTTCAAGGGTGTTAATGTCGAGGGAGCTAGAAGAATTGCTTTGAAGCATATAGAGATCTTTGTGTTGACATTTTCAGATCCACAAGTGTTCTCTATGGCTGCAGCTTCCTCAGCATCAGCAGCACTATCTCAGGTTGCTGAAGCGGTGTTTATACAAGAAGCTGGACACCTGAGATGCAGGTTTGGCTTTACATTTCATGAGGCTTAGCTATTCTTTATGCATAGTTCAGGAAACAAATTTAAAGACGATTCATGTTTATTTCATGTACTCCCTCTGTCTCGAATTAGATGTCGAGATATGTCTAGATTCTCATGTATCTAGACGCGAGCAGACCTTCAAGTAAATATGAAATATCTTCAGTGGCGTCTAGATATTTCATATTTACGCGAGCTTGTTCAACGGAGGGTGTAGTCTTTAGAATCTAGACAAATCACTGGCAACTAATTCAAGACGGAGGGAGTATCTTATTTGAATGTTTATATTTAGAGAACATGGTTCTAATGCATTCCTTCACTTCCTCCAGTGGTGCTGAGATTGCTAGATTTATTGCCATGCTTCGGAATCCTACGCCAGTTCTTCGTGCTTGTGCTGCATTTGCCCTTCTTCAGGTTTGTTTCTCTTCTTAACGTTTAATGCTGTTTGTCTCAGCTTATTTATTTTATTTGTGTTGCCATGATTGGACATCTGGGCTGCATACATCACACCAGGCCGTTTTTGTTTAGGAAAAAGTCTAAAACAAACCTTGAACTCGTAGATGCTAGCTAAATCAAACCCTGAACTTTGAAACCCTGAAATTGACACACCAAGCTATTGAATCCCGGAGAAACCCAGCGGTGGGGAGAAGCAACCCAGAATTTTTCAAGAAATTTTCAGTGTTGAAAATAAACCTGAAGAACAGGGGTAATGAACGTGAAGAACAGCATGCACCACGAGGGCATCTTCCTGAGCTCCTGGCCTCAAAATCGGATGGCTACATGGATTGGCCCCTGTTCTTCACGTTTATTACTCCGAAACTGCCACCGCGTGGTGGGAACGTTTTCTTATGTTTTTGGCTCGTGCTGCCCATTCGTTCAGCACCAGACCCTGACGCAGTGACGCCCCACCTGTCCCCGTCCTCATGCGTGAACGACGCCCCTGCCTAGGGTTAGGGCTCCGCCGCTGGCCGCATCCACCCCTCCTGCCTGCCTCCTGAACTGCGACGCCTCCATCGGAGTCCAGCACAGGAGCTTGGCTGCGGGCTTTCCCGAATTGCTACGCCTCCATCGCTCATCGGAGTCCAGTACAGGAGCTCGGCCATGGGCCTCCTGACCTGCTGCGCCTCCGCGTACGCGCTGACCCGCTGGAGCTACACCATGACCGGCGTAGCCACTCCGGCGCAAGGACAAGCCAACTGACGCTGCTATCCCCGGGCGCCCGACTGCAGCTGACTACCTCAATGCTGCGTCGTTCATGCTGTGTATGTGTGTGTTCTTGAGTTCTCGCCGGGATGAAAGATCGAGTCCTCCCGGTTTGCATGATTCTGCTTCTAGATGAAACCTGAAGATGTGTTTGTTTAGAGTGCTCATTGTGCATACATTTGCTGGCAACAAAGAGCAACGAGTGTGCTTCTGATACTATAGATCCCGCGATCATGTGCTTGGCAATGGAGGTATATTATCAGAATCGTCTGCGCATGTGGAGCAACCCAGGCTGGCTGTTGCAGCGTTAGCTTGGGTTATTGTGCTTTTCATGATTTCTTAGGTTAAAGAGGGGAGATAATAGTTTTATGGGCAATATAGACATTAGAAATCTCATACACTCAAATCTCATAAGCCAAAAGAAGGGGAATAACAGTTCCAGGAGCTTCTCCCCACCGAAATCCATAAGCTTGCTTTTCCATAAGCATAAGCCCAAAAGAAGTGGCCCTTGATCAGTTTCTACTTCCAACTTTCTTAATGTTTAGTTGCGAGAATTAGCTTTCATTTTGGTCATGCTTTAAACCGGTTGCCTTGTCTATATTCTTGACCAATTGCTTGTCTCTCCTATATGATTAAATAGTGAATTTGAACTTAAATTTCTCCCTACCATGGGTCTAAACTCTACCAATCCAAATGTCTCTATTTTTTAGCCAAAAAAAAAGATATCTGCAATTATATCGGTCTTTCTTTTTGTTTTGTCTGATGCAAACAATTTTAGCTTCTGGTACACTTACTCTCTTATTAAGACCTGACGAGATATTCTTTTCAAATGTGCAGTTTACAATCCCGGGGGGTCGGCATGCGGTCCACCATGCCTGCCTTCTGCAGAAAGCAGGAGCACCTCGGGTCTTGCGCGCAGCGGCGGCAGCAACATCAGCTTCCATTGAGGCCAAAGTGTTCGCCAGAATTGTCCTTAGGAATCTGGAACACCATCAAGCAGGGACGTCAGCCTGAAAGGACCCTGAGCAGTGTAAGTGTGGTGAATCCTCCAACAAGGTATCGCTTCTAAGGCCATGCCCTGGCTTCAGAGAACGGATGCAAACTGATGGTTCAGGTATCGCTGGGGTTTGAAGCCGCAGTGCAACTGTGCAAGCGATGACCTTGGAAATCCACCCAAGGAGAACCGTGAGAGACATGAATGAACATTCAGGCGGTGGCTCGTGGTTATTGAGTCTGCAATTTTTCTGTTGTTTACCATGTGTGTGTAAAAGAAACTTTAAAACGTTAGCATGCGATAGGACTTATAACTTTTATGGTATATACAAGGTCATGGGTACTGTATTTGTTATGTTTTGATTTAATTTAGGGAGGTGCGTGGCAGCATGGGACCTTGTTGGGCTGCTCCACCTGTTGCATACATGTAAACTTTATAGTGATTTGATGTATCCATATATGAATCGTCCCTGTCGGTATGTGCTTCTGTACTTTGTGCAAATTCTGCATTTCACATCCCAGGAAAAATATCTTCACATACATATTATTGTAGTTATTGTGGGAGACTCTTGAAGGAACAACAGTTCTGATTTTATCCCTGCGTGGAAGGAGTATTACTACTACCTCCGATCCAAATTATTTGCCCCAGATTTAGACAAAATGCTGTAATATAATCTGTCTAGGGCAACAAATTTTGATGAGAGGGATTATTGTTTTCATGGAACAGTAGTACTAATATGTTTTATTGCATGAATTGTGTTGCATTGAAGAATTCACAAATTGCTTCCACCATGCATTTATATGTTGTTCGCACAGAAAAGTAATGTTACAATAGTGCGATCTTAGGTTTACATGGTAGTTTGATACCATCCTAGGATCAGACTACCGATCACAAATTCACAACATTTGCATAAACTGACTCCACCAGTGACCGAAAGGTGAAACCATTGCAGAAACCTCGCATTTCTTGTTTCCACTCCTTTTCCCTGAACGCAGCTAAACTTTATGATTCCAATTCTCTTCTTCCGCCACAGTATTTATAAGGCAATGCATGCAATTATAGCAATGCGTGTGGTTTTTTGTATCCTCAATTTGATACAATCTGACAAATACATGTGGTTTTATCTCCTCAAATCGACAAGATCTGGCGAACACTCTGTTTGGATGGTCCGCACGGTGTCAAATACGGCACTATGTACTTCTTCATGTCGCTTCTCGAGATGCGGAGGTGACCTCCTGGAACCGAAACAAACTTAACGCGGCCAGCCACATCCAAAGTCCTCAAGCCAATCCAGTCCTCGGTATACAACTTCGTCTGCGCACAAGGCATTTCTTTAGCAGTCAAGACAGAAGTCTGAAGTTGCTTTTCAAAGAGTTGGTGTGTGCGATGAACGAGCGAAGGGATTCATAAGGAGAAAAAAGCTCTTGGTATAGCACTATCTCTTCTGTTAAAAAGAACGATGCAATTCAGAAGATTTACGGACCTCTTGTGGAGGCAGCACTGGATTGAAGGCGCCATCAGGATAATAACCAAACCATGCTGTTTCCCGAGGTATTAAGACCGCATCGTCCTCAAACTGTATAGCAGTTTACAAAGGCGACACGTTAGCTTCTCAACAGAGTATCTCACACTGTGGATGCAGAACACTAAGAGGATAAGCTGAGTCTGAGATGGTGGATTTATCAGCTACAATTTTGTTATATATGCACTATGTTGATTGTTTGAGTATGATTCTATGTTCACTCTAACCATTGTTTTGCACCTTCAAAATCACTGAGAGCAATTTTGTTTACTGGTTATGCAAACTGAATTATCTATAGACTTCAAGAAGTGGAGTACACTAGTACTTAACATATCAAATAACAAAATGTAAGTTGACTCAAAAGAGATCCCTACGTTGTACCCTTGAGTGTAACAGCGTAAAAGAAAAACAGTATATGTGCTTAACATACCATGATCAATACCAAGTTCTCCAAGCTGCTAAATCTTTCTTTATATGTAGCATTTCTTTCATCCGGTATCTCATTATTAAGCTTTGGAAGAAATTTGCAACCATCCAAGTAATCTGCCATATCCTGGAAAAGAAGGGAGCTTCAATTTCACTTTACGGATCACAGAAGTATTCATGGAAGGTTTCTTTTAGGATCACAGAACACAACCGTAAAAGTAAATAGGTTGAATTCAATCCCTACAGCACATTGCAACCTTATAAACCTGCAAGAGTTATGAGCTACAGTACTAAAACACAGAACCACCATAGCACATTCTAGCTACAGACCAGCCAGAGTTACGAGCTACAGTACTATAATACAACATTAGAAGATGGTTGACTGAAAAAATAGAAAATAAACAGAAGTGCCAAAGGAATAAGAGTGGTTGCCAGGATATGCAAGTGGCGATATAACATAAAGAACTTACAGTGGGAATCTTTAGGTAACCACTAGGGGCAAGGTGTGCCTGTAATTTCACCAATCTTGAGTTATTTAGTAGAAACATTATGTGGCATGTCTAATAACAATAAAAACTGTGACCAAATAACAGACAACACATACAAACCTGCACATAGTTGGAATATATCTCCAACTGAATCAGAGCATCAACTAGAATGCAAAGAATACCAGACTGCAAAGAGAAAAGATTTAATAGCACAGTAACAATAGGTTGACAGTGTGAATCAATATGACCAGCCTGAGTATTCAAGTCCCTTGTACAACTAAATGTAATGCAAAAGATGAGTCTGCCAGCAACTACATTAATAGAAAAAATTACATGCAAAAATGATGGGAAGTATGTATATTCACATGCACTGATAAAAATTGGAGACACTGAAAGCAAAAAGTCTACATTATACAGATTCTCTGTGTGTTCCATTGCCAACCTGGTCACCTATAACACCAACTAACTGTAGGAGGATATGCAGTGCTGTCTGCATTAGTGACTATGATTGTTCGCTTGCTTCTACAGCATTGAAACTTTGTTTTTGGCAAATTTCGATACCATGAACAAATGATGTTGCTGCAGGTCAACACTGCCTCAAATTTCATAATTTGTAACCCAAACGAATCAATAGGACAGATGATATTAAACATCTAGTGCAGATCGTTCATGCATTACATACTCTTTATTGCACTGAAAGAGGAAGTGTTTGCCCGTAACCTACATGGAAGTAGCTTCATTGTGATCTATGTTATCGGATTGACAATTTAGATAACTGTAGTGAAGTGCTAAGACTTGATAGTCATGGAGAAGAAAGACTAAATCATAAAACCTGAACACACACATGATTAAGAAAAAAAAAATAGTAAGTAGCCCATAGAACTTCATATTATATGACAGAGTAGCCCCACAAAAATTCATGCTATATGACATACTTTCTCCAGTCAAATTTCCTCACGGCATGATTTCAGTCTGCAAATACTTCCCATTCTGTTTTTTAGAAACAACTTCTCCCACTCAATACACTTACTAAATGGAGTTTCTTACATGTTCAATGTGAAGCACCAGACGGTAACTATGTGAAGAACTCGACACAAGCTCTTATCGTATTCTATGTACATGGAGTTCAAACAACATCTATCTTGGATGAGAGAGAATGATGCCTCTTAACAGTGATGATATAGCGAGGTGTCTATCTGTAGCTATCTAGAAAGTTGCACGTGCTTGCTAATTATTAGTCTTAATTTCTAAGTTACTATACTAAGGATATTACATCATGACGTTGAAGATGTGAATAACCCTTGCATATTTATATCCAAAGATATTGCAACATGTAGCCTAAATTTCAAATACTGAATAATAAAAAACCACTAGGAAATGACAGAGTGAGCTTACACCACAAAGTGGCACTGAAGCAGTTCCAGCGTGAGGGCCCCCGATTGAGATGAAATTCTTTACCTGTTACAGTCACTAAGAATATTTAGTTTTCCCAGAAGTAGGGAAGACAACATACTATAAACAATAAAGGGTACACTGCAGGAAAGATCCTAATCATCACTTGGAGTAACAATAATAATGCTCTGAAAGAGGTCCACAGCTGCAAATTACTGATCCATATACACCTGAAGTGAAGGACCTAGTCATGACATTGCTCATCATCGTTTGTTATACAATAGATATAGTTACACTAAATATAGTTATAAGAGCCTTCCAGATGACATTCTGCTTGAGGCTGAAAGGTGGAAACTGGCGTCCGAAAGGCTTTAAGGATCCTCAGCATACTAGACCTGACAGTGCACCTTAGTTCCTTAGCCTAGGACGTTATTCTTTGTTTTGCTTGATTTTGTAGGTTAGCTTTGTTTGGTTTCTTTGCTAGGCTAGCTTTGCAGTTTTGTTTTGTTTTGTTTGCTTTCCTCTCAGCGTTTTTCTTGTAATGTAGATGACATGCATTTTGATGCGTGTTCAAAAAAGAAAAGGAATCAGACTAAACTAGGTTAGGTGATTATTGTTAAAAGCAAGCATATAATTCACTCACCGGTGGTCCACCATCACAGTACTCAATTACTGCCCGCCCAATTAAGTTCCCCTGAAAGGTAAGAGATGGTTTAGAACAGGAGTGTAACTGACTCTACGGTCACGATAATTCATCTTGTGAAATCAAGTAATCACCATCGGTAAAACTCCCCATAAATCAACAACCGGTAAGAGTTTATTGCAGCACACTCCAAATTTATGTACCCAATTAGCATTGATTCACGGACACACCAAACTTTACAACATGATTTCTCGCAATGAACCCAATAATAGCACATGAGAACACACCTGAGAGAGACCAACTATGCTGTAACCTTCACGAAGTTCTTCCATTTCCTTCACCTGGAAAACCAATTCCAGCAATGATACAGTACCATGACAGCTCAGGAGACTATGCAGAAAAGAAGTACCGAAGATTCTGCATCACCTTCTTGCAAACTACATTTGCCTGTAGATGAGTGTGTGATCTTAGAAAATTCTGCGAGGAACAATTTATTCATTAAAGAAGATTAAGAGTAAGAAACCAACCTGGTCCTGAAGCGGCATTAACCAAGAGTCCCATGATCCTCTCCCAATTTCCCTGTAAATGAAGAAGATGTTTAAATCCCATTAATAAACTGAATAACAACTGCTGTATGAGCTAAATTCTTTTGTATCCAAACAAGAGGAGTGTAACGAATCCTACTACGATGTGCAGTACTGGCACTGAAATCTAGCTGCAATATCTCGTGGCAAAACTGGATATATAGATAGTTCAAGCTCGTAATTTAGCTGAAGCAGTACTCAGATATTCAAATAATATGAACCTGATCAATTTACCATTACTAATTTGGCAATCAATCTAGGCATTTGCATAAAAAAAACTTAATCCCACATTTTATAACATACAATCTTACATAAACCAGAGCATCTACTTGCGTCAATTAACACATAAAACATTCCTAATTCTTTGCTTAACAAGCAAGTAACAAACCATGGTACCAACCAAAAAAAGAACAACACAAAGGTTCACAGACCGACACTTGCTTAAATCTAATGAATACAAGCACACAAACGGCAGTCAAATCCACGAGCCCCCAGCTGTAATTAGCAGCATAACTGCGTGAGCATGCGAACAACACAAACAAGTGCAGTAAACAGAGGAAGGGGGAAGGAGGGACGCCATTACATGCAGTAGCCCTTGGAGCCTGACCACTCGCCAAGCTCATCGGTGAAGGAGGCGATCCCGTCGTTCCCGCACTGGTCCCCGATCCCTGCGACCCAGAACATTAGGCGTCAACCAGCAAAAACATCAACACAAAATCCTAGGGCCAAACGGAACCCGAATCGATACGAGGAGGGGGGTCGCGAAACCCTAACCGTGCAGGACGATGAAGGGCACCGCGGAGACCACCGGCGCGAGCGCCGCGGAGGCGGCGATGACGAAGACAAGGACGGGGAGGGAAGCCGAGGGGTGAAGCGCAGCCATCGGCTTTGGATCGAGGGCTAGGGTTTGGCCTCTCCCGCTTGCCCGCTCTCCCTCGCCGCCTGACGCCTAGCGGGACTGCGGGAGTGCGGCTCCTCTCGCGCAGCGGCCGCAGAAATGGTGAACTGAGCGGAGGGAGAGAGGGGAGGAGGGGGCAGTTGGGTCGGGTGGACTCGTTTCGCGGGACCCACCTGCCAGAGACGGACGGGCGCGACCGTTAAGAGCTCGTGACACCAATATGCAATATGCAAGGCTACTGGGGCGCAGACAGGTGAGCCCGTGGTTAACGAACGAGTCGGCATTTGCACTGTTTTTTTATTTGACATGACATTTGCTCTCCTTTTTTTGACAATTGACATTTGCTTTCCTAATTGCGAAGGGTTCGGTAGTTAGTGGGCCTTAAGATCTTCCTACCGGGCCCGCGTTAGGAGGACCCGTATAGCGGGATGTTGCTTCAAAGCAGCCGTAGCCGTACATAGTCCCACACGAAGATATTGCTTGCAAGAAAGAAATGGGTACTCTTGCTTTATCTTAAACCAATTTGAGTAATCAATTTTATTTTCTTTCTTTGCAAGTGAATACTTGTGAAAACCTTATCTTGCTTAGGTCCTTTAGAGAAGTCTGTTTGAAAGCAGTTAATACAACATAGACGAGCATCGTGACATATTGCTTATAGCTATGATTTAAAGTCGATGAAGCCGCTGCAGACGCTTTGCTTTTTGTAATGTATGCTGTATACCATTGAGAATATAATTTGTCTTAGTGGGACACGAATCTTCAATCTTGTGGTTTGATCCTCATACCAGTTCCACTATTCATCCAACATACTTCATACATCTAAAATAGGTAAAGTCTATTTTAGGACATTGCACAATCTTGAAGACAGTGCTTTGACCATATTTATTTATGACCGGTATGTTGTTTGACGTACAACACCGTGAAATATATTTCATGGTAAATCTAGTAACACCTATATGTTATTTTGAATGTTAGTAGGTAATATTTGATTATAGATGCCCAAACATAGAAACGTTTGAGTAGTAAAATTCTAAAAGTCTAGCTCAAAGGTTGTATGTGCTCGGTTCTCTTTGAGACAAGTTAATGTTGCTCACGAACGAAATGTACGAGCATCACCATCTAAATCACTCCAAGTACAAAATGTCATGTGTAATTGCCAAATCATGGCTTATATGGTGAATCTTCGCATGTACACACATCCATCTAATACTCTTGTGTATGTTATACTACTTGATACCGTAGTTTTAAAAAACAAACCGGTTTACTGGCTAAATCGGAAAAAATGGAACCAGAGGCCTTATCAGTTTTTAAAGCGCTCGACCGTTCAGGTAACGAACCAAAAAAATGGACAAAAAGCAGTCAAACCGGCGGTTTAATGAAAAACCGGTCGAAGGTCTGACCAGTGAAAAACCCTCAGGCCAATAGAAGGTTCAGTGTGTTAGCCAATTGGGCCGAGCAGTGAATGTGTCAAGGTCCTTCATGTATGCTCTAAATATGTTTTTTAATAGATTAGTACTTTTCCCTTCGTATATTTTCCTTAATAAACCAGCACTGAAGCGGTTTGAATCGGTGGCCGAACCAGTGAACCACGAACCGAAGACCTCACTGGTTCGGTTGTCGGTCCGGTTTTTAAACTATGCTTGACACTTCTATCCCTTACATCCTTAAGTCAACTAACATGGAAGGCCAGGCGCAAAGAAAATGAATGGTTATAAGAGGGAACACATCGAAGAGAGAAGAATGGAAGCGATTGAGAACATGTTTCCGACCTATTGCATCCATCGGCAAGTTCATCCAAAAGTTTGAACTAAAGGAGAAGGGTGAGATCGACGTAGGCCACGACTATTTTTATTGATACTTTGTTGGTCGGGTCTTGAACTTGAGTCCTCTTGGTTCTGATGATATCATATTGAGATGCATCTTACTACAATCAAGTTGATCTAAAACAGTGGTATGATGGAAAAGGGCATGCAATATATTTCAATAGCCCCACATATACTACCTAGGGTTAACCGGTAAGATTATATCTACCCCTTCATCTCCTCTCCATGGGATTGTAATAAGACTTATGACTTAGTTAGCCCCTTCTTTTGTGAAGATGTCCAACACCAAAAACCTCCTCATGAAGATACATCCCCCTTCTGGTTTAAGCTTTGGGCCGTGAGAATTTATAAACTATTTTGATGGAAGACAATTTGAGTCGAGAGTTTGGTTGATTTGGTTTATGCCATTTCGTGCATGTTCTTAGATACTCCAGGTCAGTATCCTACTAATTTGTAAGGATCGGGAGCTGAATCTGCACATCTTGGTGCTAAAACATTACGTTTAGCTCATGCAAATAAGAAAGCATTAGTCGAAATATTCAGAGCAAGAGAGAAAGAGTATACGATCCATTTCTAGGAAATTTACTATTGGTGGGATTTCGTAAAAAATATCTAAAGAACATAGTATTTTGTGTATGCGTGTGTGAACACTCACTAGTGGAAACGAGGTCTTTTGTTGATCCCGAAAAAGGGCTTTAACACCGGTTCTTCTACGAACCGGTGTTAAAGGGGGGGTCGTACCAGCGTGGTCCCTGCGGCAAAAAAGGAGCCCCCCTTTAACACCGGTTCATGCCACGAACCGGTGTTAAAGGTCCTTGCAGCAGTGGCCCGCGCACCCCCCCCCCTTTAACACTGGTTTGTGGAATGAACCGGTGTTAAAGGGGGGGCTATATAAGACACCACCCCAGCCCACACACACCCCACTCTTCCATTCTTTCACATTTTGGAGCCTAGCAAGAGGGTGTGAAGAGTGCTAGTTTGTGTTTTTTTCATATGCACTAGAGGTGTTCGGTGAAATGCCCGAGAGCTCAAAATAAGCTTTCTTGTTGCTCTTTCCGTCTCGGTCGAGGTCGGCAACTATAGTTTCATGTGTCATTGATGTACTATATATATAAATGGTCATCTCCCTATTATTTTTTGATATATACTACATATTAATGCAGATGAATCGGCAATGGATGTACGGTGACCGCCGCACTTCCGAGTACATTACGGGCCTCCAAAATTTCATCGTTGTGGCTAATGCAAACCGTGGTCACAATGGTTTTATGTGCTGTCCGTGTGTTCACTGTCAGAACAAGAAAGACCACTCAAATACCAGAACCATTCACGCCCACCTGCTTCGATCCGGTTTCATGCCCAGCTATAATTGTTGGACCAAGCACGGAGAAAAAGGGGTTATGATGGAAGACAACGAAGAAGAAGAGGATGATGACAACTATCATAATATGTATCCTGAATATGATGATAATGCAACGGAGGTAGATAATGAAGATCAAGAGGGAGCAGATGGGCCCGCTGATGACGATCTTGGTCGGGCCATTACTGATGCAAAGGAAGAATGTGAAACTGAAAAGGAGAAGGAGAAGCTGGAGCAGATGTTAAAGGATCACAAAATATTATTGTATCCAACTTGCGAAGATGGCCAAAAAAGCTAGGTGCCACACTGGATTTGCTGCAATGGAAGGCAGAGAATGGTGTGACTGGCAGCGCATTTTCAAAGTTGTTGGTAAAAATGAAAAATCTTCTTCCAAGAAATAATGAGTTGCCCGACAGTACATACCAAGCAAAGAAGGTTGTCTGCCCTCTAGGATTAGACGTGCAGAAGATACATGCCTGCATTAATGACTGCATCCTCTACCGCGGTGAGAAGTACGAGAATTTGGATGCATGCCCGGTATGCACTGCACTGCGGTATAAGATCAGACGAGACGATCCTGGCGATGTTGAGGGCGAGGCCCCTAGGAAGAAGGTTCCCGCCAAGGTTATGTGGTATGCTCCTATAATACCACGGTTAAAACGTCTCTTCAGAAATAAAGAGCATGCCAAGTTGTTGCGATGGCATATGGAAGACCGTAAGAAAGACGCGATGTTGAGACACCCCGCTGATGGGTCACAGTGGAGAAAAGTCGAGCGAGAGTACCCGGACTTCGCACGTGACGCAAGGAACTTAAGGTTTGGTCTAAGTACAGACGACATGAATCCTTTTGGTGAGCAGAGCTGCAGTCACAGCACCTGGCCTGTGACCCTATGTATCTATAACCTTCCTCCTTGGTTGTGTATGAAGAGGAAGTTCATTATGATGCCAGTGCTCATCCAAGGCCCGAGGCAACCCGGCAACGACATTGATGTGTACCTACGGCCATTAGTTGAAGAACTTTTACAGTTGTGGGCCAAACCAGGTGTACGTATGTGGGATGAGCACAAAGGGGAGCCATTTGACCTACGAGCATTGATTTTCGTAACCATCAATGATTGGACTGCTCTTGGTAACATTTCAGGGCAGACAAACAAGGGATACAATGCATGCACACACTGTTTAGATGATACTGAAAGTGTATATTTGGATAAATGTAAGAAGGTTGTGTACCTAGGGTATCGCCGATTTCTTCCGAACCTGCATCCAGTAAGAAAGAAAGGCAAGCATTTCAAACGTCTGGCAGAACCCCGGAGGAAGCCTGTCCTTCGTACCGGTGAGGAGGTGTAACACCCTCAGAATCGACCCTATGCAAGTTTTAGCGAAACCCGCCAAACCCGCATAGAAACGATTCAAAGGTGCCCACCAGGCACTTTCGTGCGGGTGGAAAACGAAGTAATAACATTACACAACAGTCCTCGATGGGACCCACAAAACAGATATATATACAACAGCGACTCAATGAGTCAAGAATACAGACATACGGTACAAAGATCCAAATCACCTTGAAAAGATGGAGCGTCCGACTACGGACAAGATGCAAATGGGGCTAAGAGCCCTGAAGAATAACCAATGGCGTCCATAACCCTGCCCAGGCCAAGCCGGAAGGGTAACCCTGCTAACGGCGTCGAACTCAAACCTGCTTAAACAAAAGGGGTGCCGACAAAGGGCAAAGGAAAAAGAGGAGCGTCAGTACTGAGGCCAGTACACGGCGAGGCTAGAATTCGGCGGTCCTCGCCTACATAGGTATGGTGGACTGAGCGGCAGCGGCAGCAGGCACTAAACAACCTATAGAGACTCAATACAACTGGCGGCTATCAGAGAGGGATAAGAAAGACCTATTCGGAACCAACCTGATGCTACCATCAGACAAACTCATCCTGGTGTTTCCCCCTCGAGACCAAACGAGGAAGTCAACCGAGGAACTCACACAGTTGGCAGTTTTATTTATTCGGTTATCGTTGCAGCAATTACTAGTCAGGTATAGGTAGTCATCCTGATAAAATAAGCAGTGGGCACTTTTAGTTAACCATTCCGTTGTAGTTGCAACACTTACTAGTCAGATACCATTAGCATGAGATAACCCAAAACCCAGCAGATGTTGGTACTTTTATTCAGCCATTCCGTTGTAGTTGCAATATTTACTAGTCAGGTACATCGGTCGCGAGCGACGACTCAAACAAGCAATTGTTGGCAGTTTTATTTAGCCATTCCATTATAGTGAAGCTGATTACTAGTCATTATAAAGTCAAATTTATGGCACTACTTTAGTTATAGTTGTCTATGATCGAGATACTGTGCTCCAAGTCGTCCATAACCGCGGACACGGCTTTCAGAAAGTTTTACCCGGCCGGGGTGCACAAATAGCAACACACACACGATCAACCTCGGAAAAACCAAATCAAAACCCAACGAGGCTTTCACGACAGAGCAATCACAAGATTCAGAAATATTTCAGGGGGCCACCCCTTGGAGTACACCCGCAACGAAGCTAGCTGACTCCGAGACGGACCCGAGGTTTGGGTGGACGGCTGTGAACGACTGGGAACCCAAAACTGGGCTTGTCGACACCGCGAAAACGTGTCCCGATCCTAAACAGTACAGTGTGCTCCTCGCACAATCGTAAATAAAGCAGTAGCATGGCATAAGTACAGGATAGTAAATAAAACCTCAAACTAGTTTGTGGCCCCAAGAAATAAGACGGAATCAAGCTCTGGCTAAGGGGGGTCCCATAATTCCCCGTATGTGGATAGCGCGATAAATCAAGGAACAGGTATCAAGTACTCGGGGTCCTACGGGACACAAGTGGGCGGTCGGAAACCAAATATTATCTATCACCCACCGATGCCTCTGCTTACTTACTTCAATTTTAGTTGTTAAACAGGAATTAAAGTGAACGAGAAGTAAAGCCAAGATCATCTCCAACATCAAACATGCGGAAACACTCCAACAACTGTGGTACATGGCGACACGCAACAGCATTTGAGCAAGCGACTACGACGCGCAAGTCCAACTATCTACCAAACAACAGGTAATAGGAGGTGTCCAAGGCAATATAAGGCTGCAAGGGATATCAGGGGTACGAAAACTAGAGCAACGCAACACAGATAGCAATAGATCAACAGGAGGGAATAAATACTATAAAAGTAAGATAGGTAGAAAGGGGGAGATGCTCGCCTGAAAACATTGCCGAAGGTTCAACCGAAGATCGGGTCGACACTCGCATCAACTCAACGGCCTTATCCGCGAAGAAGCAAAACACTAGAATAAACACCGGATACACTATTTAATACTAAGGCAAAAGATCGGGCATGATGCATGAATGATGTATGGCATGGCAAAGGTGCGATGCAATTAGATCATATTAAGCGGAACCGGGGTCCCGACAATTAATTAATTGGTTCAAGTTATTTAACTACCCCGCAATTTAAATGTTGTAATAACAAGGCAAGATAAGTTACCGGTTCGCTACACAAGTTTAAATGAGGCCAATATAAGGCTAGATTTGCCCGCATATGGGCCCCATATTTAATTATATGGTGAATCGGCATAAGGCCCCCAAACCACATGACAAGTATGCATGCATGATCAATTAATATGCGACAAGTTGTATTATATTATAAAATAGGGTTTTGGGAAGGGGTTCACACATTAGGGGGTCTCGACGAACTTGGGGTTCCGGGGGTTCGGGGTTCGACAGGGGCTCTGGGTTCGACGGAAGCGGTCTCGGCAGGAACATTCTCGTACAACGGGGCAGATCTTGTCGCATCCGGGTTCTTGGCGGACTCGGCGTCCGGAAAGGAGTTCTTGGTTTGGTGTCGGGGTTCATCGGACTCGCCCTGGTCGGTGTCGATCTTGTCGTTGATGGCGGACTTGGGGTGGATCGGGTGCCGGGGTCTTCGGATCCGTGAGGTAGACCTTGTCGCATGGTGTCCGAGGCAGACGAACTTGGCGTATTCGCATCGGCGTTCTTGGCGTCCGGGAAGAAGTACTTGTCGCACCGGGGTCTTGGTGTCCTCGGATCCGATTGAAGAACTTGGCGGGGCGAATTCGGTCTTCGGGATCCGGTTTCGACGAGATTTGGTCTTGGCATCCGTGAAGGAGAACATGAAGTCGATACCGGGGTTCGCACTTTGGTCCCGGGATGTCGAACTTGTCGTTTCGAGGGGTTTATCCGAGTCCGTGATGCGTCCGTGTGGTAGGTCTCGGGTACCGGTGTCATCGGGTTCCATCTCTCACATGGTCGTCGAAACACGCAACAACGTAGATCTTGGCGACAAAAGGCATCGGGGCTCAAGACGGTCTTGTGCTTCGGGGGCGAGAACGAGGGCGCGCGGGTGCTACCGGGTCGGGGACGCGCGGGGTGGTCATCAGGGGACCGCGAGGCGGCCGCGAACGGCACGCTGGCCGAGGACGAGCACCGGGCGGCGAGCTCCACGGAGGAGGTTGGAGACGGGGCCCGCTGTCCCTGGCGGCGGCGGCGCTGCAAGGACCGTGGGGGCCGCGGCCGGCCGTGGTGCGCGGGGGTGGCGGTTGGAGAAGAGCTTGCGGACGGGGGAAGGAAGGCCCGGCGGCGCAGCAGCCGGCGAAGGAGGGCGGCCCGGCGAGGCGAGCGGCGGACCGGCGGGAAGGAAAGGTGGAGGGGGGCAGCGAGCTCGTCGCCGGAGCGAGCTCGACGGGGGCGCCGGCGCGGGCGGAAGGAGGCAGAGGGAGAGGGCCGCGGTGGCGAGTGGCTCGGGGACGGCGCGCCGGCGGCGGCGGACGCGGGCCGGAGGCGGCGGACGCGGGCCGGAGGGGAGGTCCGCGCGGCGAGCGAGGGCGGCGACCGGCGGGGACGGGGAGCCCAAGGCGAGGCTGGCGGCGCGCGGAGGGGGCGGAGGGGGTTGGCCGGCGAGGGGAAGAGGAGGGGCGCTGCGGCGGGGCGAGGGCGAGGTGGGGCGCGGCCGCGCGGGCGCCGGCGGGGTGGAAGGCGGAGGGTGGTCGCCGGGGAAGGAGGTTGGGGCGGGCGGCGAGCCGGGGTGGCGAGGAACGCGTGGGGGGAACGGGGCAGGTGCGGTGGGACCCAGGGCAGGTGGTGGGCCAGGCGGGGGCTGTCGGTGGTGGGAGTGGGGGTTGATTGAGTGTGTGCGCGCGTGTGTGGCTTGTGTGTGGGCAGGGGGTGAGTTGAGAGGGGCTGTGGGGAGAGAGAGGGGGTGGGAATGAGGTGGCAGCGTGGGATAGGGTGGGGGAGAGAGGAGAGGTGAGGTGGAGAGAGGGCATTGGTCAGGGTGAGGTGGAGGGGGTGTGGGTAGATAGGACTGGGGTAAGAAAAGATTTGGGGTGGGGTCTAAGCTGGACCGATTTTTATTCTGGGGTGGTCGTTCGGGTCGAATCGGCCCGTGCGACTGCCCCACTAAAAATAATTAACTATTTTATTTGTTTAAAACAAAGCTTCTGCAAACCGATAGCGGACAAAACAAAATAATCCGGAGACCCGGGTTTTGCGTTTGGAACATAGACGGGCGTTTTTAGAAAACACAAAATAGGTTTTCTGCAAATAGTTTTATGCAAGCAAATGCAAGATGATGACGATGCTCAAATGCAATGCGGCATGATGACACGAGCATGCGGTCATGATGATGCAATGCACAAAAACAACGCGATTTTCTAGTAGTGGTTTTGCGGGATGCCACATGAGGTATTTGGTATGGTCAAGGACCTATAAGTAATCTTTGGAAAAGGTCCTGGCAGTCTATCTGTTCCGAATGACGATGTCGGACACGCGCCCATGTGGAAGAAGCAATCTATATTTTGGGACCTACCCTATTGGAAAGTCTTAGAGGTCCGCTCTTCAATCGACGTGATGCACGTGACGAAGAATGTTTGCGTGAACCTGCTAGGCTTTCTAGGAGTGTATGGGAAGACAAAAGATACACCGGAAGCACGGCAGGACCAGCAACGTCTGAGGGCCCCTGAAGAGCCTATGCATCCTAAGAACAAGAAGGGTAAACGATGCCACTTAACTCCTGCCAGCTACGCTCTTACCAAAGCAGAGAAGGAAATCTTTTTTGAATGTCTGAGCAGTATCAAGGTCCCGTCTGGCTTCTCGTTGAATATAAAGGGAATAATAAATATGGCAGAGAAAAAATTCCAAAACCTGAAGTCCCATGACTGCCACGTGATTATGACACAATTGCTTCCGATTGCATTGAGGGGGCTTCTACCTAAAAATGTTCGAGTACCCATTGTGAAGCTATGTGCATTCCTCAATGCAATATCTCAGAAGGTAATCGATCCAGAAAGCCTACCAGGGTTACAAACAGATGTGGCCCAATGTCTTGTCAGCTTTGAGTTGGTGTTCCCACCATCCTTCTTCAATATTTTGACGCATCTCCTGGTTCACCTAGTAGAAGAGATTGCCATTCTCGGTCCTGTATTTCTACATAATATGTTCCCCTTTGAGAGGTACATGGGAGTCTTAAAGAAATATGTTCATAAACGTGCTAGGCCAGAAGGAAGCATCTCCAAGGGCTATGTAACAGAGGAGGTCATTGAGTTCTGTGTTGATTTTATTCCTGACCTTAAGGCGATTGGTGTTCCAGAATCACGACATGAGGGGAGACTGCGTGGAAAAGGCACCCTAGGATGTAAAGAAATGATATGTAGGGACGGGCATTCTCTCAATCAAGCACACTACACGGTTTTACAAAGATCTATCTTGGTTGCCCCGTATATCAATGAACACAAGAATTTAATACGCCTCAAACACCCGGGACAGTCTGATGAATGGATTGTAAGTGAACACATGGCGAGTTTTGGCGGCTGGCTGCAAAGACTTCTCAAGAATAACACCACTGTTGGGGATCAGCTGTACTTGTTGGCCAGGACACCATCTTCGACTGTATGTACTTTCCAAGGGCACGAGATAAATGGGAATACATTTTACACGATAGGCCAAGATAAAAAGAGCACCAACCAAAACAGTGGTGTCCGCTTCGATACAGCAGAAGACAATGGGCAAAAGACCACGTATTATGGGTTCATAGAGGAGATATGGGAACTTGACTATGGACCTAATTTTAAGGTCCCCTTGTTTCGATGCAAATGGGTCAAGCTAACAGGAGGAGGGGTTGAGGTAGACAAGAAGTACGGAATGACAACGGTGGATCTCAACAATCTTATGAAGAACTTAGACGAACCATTCGTCCTAGCCAATGATGTGGCTCAGGTTTTCTATGTGAAGGACATGTCCACCAGACCAAAAAAAAGAAAAAATATGCAAACGAATACATCATATGATGAGCCAAAGCGTCACATAGTTCTTTCAGGGAAAAGAAACATCGTGGGAATCGAGGACAAGACAGACATGTCAGAAGATTATAATAAGTTTGATGAAATTCCGCCCTTCACAGTGAAAACTGACCCAAGCATTCCGTTAAGTAAAGAAGATGCTCCATGGTTACGTCTGAAGCGATCATAAGGAAGGACATATGCCAAGAAGTTCATGCTCATATTATGTAACTCCAGTTCATGTTTTTAATATTAATACATGTCTTGAGTGTTAGTCATGTTTTGTGGATGGACCGGGACTATGAGAAGAAGTTATCCCGATTCGTACTTACCATTAAGATCTGATCTCCAAACGCGCGCGGTCACATATTAGGGAGTGCCTCTATGACCAGTTTCTTGGAGATGCCGGAGGACTAGGCTCCGTCGGCATCTCCCTGAAACTGGCCGTAGTGGTGTCCCTGCTCTCGAAAACCATCTTGCAGCTTTGTAACTTCTCTAACTAGATCAATACACCTGGGAGCTAACTAATTTCACATATTAGGGAGTGCCTCTATGACCAGTTTCTCGGAGATGCCGGAGGACTGGGCTCCGTCGGCATCTCCCTGAAACTGGCCGTAGTGGTGTCCCTGCCTCAAACTGGCTGGAGGACTGGACTCACAAGGATGCCTATTTATAGTACAAGCAGCTCGACATAGTGTTGACACTTACGAAATAATGTCGTCACTAACCCCTATTATTAGTGCTGACTAGTGTTTTGTCCCGGATGGTGTCTCCAACCGGGACTAAAGGTTCATCTTTAGCCCCGGTTGGTGACACCATCCGGGACAAGGTACACGCCGCACGACATAATGTCGACACTCACCCCTATTATTAGTGCTGACTCGTGTTTTGTCCCGGTTGGTGTCTCCAACCGGGACTAAAGGTTCATCCCGCCATTTTTTCCTGCCATTTTTTCCCGCCATTTTTCTTCCTGCCAGTTCTTCTTCCTGCCATTTTTCTTCCCGCCATTTTTCTTCCCGCCAGTTCTTCCCTCCAGTTCTTCCCGCTAGTTCACTATATATATATATATATATATATATATATATATATGTAGGGGGTTGGCCTCCATTGTCATTGCACATCTCTAGACTCATATCTGCAACCTCATCACTCTTTCTCATGGCTTCCATCGTAGCACTACCCCCAGGGAGGCGGAGGCGCTTTGCGCCTCGATCTACCCCTGCCCGCCGGGCTACTGTGTCCCCGTCGGCTGGATGCTGAGCGTCGGAGGCGTGCCGGTTCCTCCTGTCCCTCTAGGTGTGGCGCACCGGATGGCCATCACGAACCACTACTACTTCGAGCTCACGCCGGAGCAGCGGAGGAATCCCAGATGGCATCCCGACTATTTCCCTACTTGGGAAGCCTTCTTCGTGGATCGGCGTGAGAGGGCGCTCGCCAGGCACGAGGAGGACGGCCCACCTCCTCCTAACTTCAACGAGGCCGGCCGTCGGCTATGGTGGCGCGGTCGGACTCTCCAGAGCGTCATGGCCTATGACACTGCCGCCGACTCTAACCCCCGTCTGCGCTACCCTCAAGTCCAGCCCACGCGCTACCCTCAAGTCCAACCCACACGTACTCTCCAGAGGTTCAATTACGGCGACCCCGACGACGACAACGATGACGGCGGCGGCGAGTACGACGACTACAGTGGCGAGTATTACAGGTGTAGGCAGGAGCATGACTGAATCACTCCAACATTTCGAAACAAGTTCGGCCGATTGTTACTTAATCTGGCCATGTATCTTAATTTTCAGTTCTTTTATATATCTTAATTTTCAGTTCCAGTTCGGCCGATTGTTACTTAATCTGGCCATGTATCTTAATTTTCAGTTCTTTTATGTATCTTATTTTTCAGTTCCAGTTCGGCTTTATGTAACTGTCTCAAAATGACCTATCTCATTCGAGGTTTCTTGGCTTTCGGGTAATATGACCAATGTTATGGCTAGAATCAAGGCATAGTTTGTGATAATATGGCCATATTGTGCATACATGTGCATCATGGCATGGCAAACAATGTTGCAAGAGGAAGTTTTCCTTTTTATCGCACCAAAAAGGCATTTTCCATTTTCCGAGCATAAAAAACGGACGGTTTTGTGAAGCAACCACCAAATGGCTAATTCAAAAAACCACCAACACATTTTACAAAAATACTAGACCACCTTATATGCACAATGTACCAACAGGGGGATCTGAAACCTTTCCGTCCACCTCTGGTGAAAAAGACAAATTCCTACCGAATCGACAGGAAGTGGGTCAGATATGAACTACAAGTACATGATACGATGCTCATGATTTTTTACAAAAATCATTTTTAGGTTCACAATATGCTATTTTATCAAAAAACAATGCAAGTTGAGCGAGGCTTAGTGAGATTCAAGTGTATACAAAAGATGCGACATTTAAATATCCAATCAATTCAAAAATGGTAATACAAAAGATGCGGCATTAAAATATGATTTGATCTAATAAAAATCATTTTTTAGATGCTTAATATTTCTTATGTTCAAATTTTTAGGATTTAACAATTTATTTTGGTTTGAATTGAATAATCAAAATTTATATGTAAGTGTTTTAATTATTTTGAAAATTTTCATGTAAAGTAAATATAAAATGATTTACATGAATGGATAGAAATTATTTTTATGAAAATTATGATATATTATTCATATTTTTCTAAGTTGAAATGAAAAAGATATGAATTTTCTAAATTCATATCATATTTTTTGAATTAAAAATGCCCCTTTAATGCATGAAATAAATGCCCCCCCCTTTAACACCGGTTCCAGACAGGAACCGGTGTTAAAGGGGGGGCATTTATTTCGCTTCCCGCACGCGCCACACCCCCCTTTAACACCGGTTCCAGCCACGAACCGGTGTTAAAGGGGGGGTAATAAATGCGCGCAGGAAACGGATCCCCCCTTTAACACCGGTTCCAGCCACGAACCGGTGTTAAAGGGGGGGTGTATTTATTTCACCTTCCCCTTACTTTCTTCCCGCCCACTGAGCCAGATCGATCGAACACACCGCCGCAGAGAGATCGAAGCGTCGCCACCGCCGCTCGAGGTCCTCCATCTCGCCGCCCCCGACCCGCCGTCTCGCCGCCGCCGCTTCGGAGCTCGAGGTCCGTCGCCCCCGACCCTCTCTTCCCCGCATCCTTCCCCTCCCTCTAACACGGTGGGGCTCCGGCCTTGTGCACGACGCTCGCCGCCGCAGCGGGGCTAGACGCCCCTCTAACGCTAACGCTGCGCGGCCGCGCCCTAGGCCTTTGCCTCCACACGCCCAGCCACGGTATCCCACGCCCGCCAAAACTTCCGCCGGGGCGGCCGACGCCACACCGGAACCGACGCGGAGGGCGACGGCGACGCGGCTCCCTCGTCGGGTTGCGGGCCGACGAGTCCATGTTGGCGAGGAGGAGAGGGGGGAGTCCCCTCTTGCCCGCGCCGTGCAACCCGTCCGGCCGATGGCGACAGGGATCTTCCCCGGCGAGCCTCGGCCTCGTGTCATCGTCGTCTTCCCTGGCGATGCGGCGGAACGATTCCAGGACACAAGAGGTCGGGGCCATCTGCATGAGCACGATGCCCGCGGAGTACATGTCGAAGAGGTCGGGGCTGTTGAGCTGCCAGAGGATCGGGGAGAGGATGGCGGCGATGGGCTCGGCGGGCGGCGTGGGGGTCTCCTCCGAGAGCACGTAGAGCTCGGGCGGGCAGTAGTCCGGGTCGAGCAGGGTGCGGTCGGGCACGTAGTTCTTGCCGATGCGCAGGTCCGTGGCGGCGCCGAAGTCGATGAGCTTCACCTGGCTCCGACGCGTGACGACGAGGTTGGAGGGCTTGATGTCGCGGTGCACGATGCCGGTGTCGTGGATGCGGCGGAGCGAGGTGATGATCTGCCGCATCACCTCCTTAGAAACGATTCCAGGACACAGTCCTGGTAGCCTTTCCCCTGGAGCACTGACAACGCGCGTCTGATGGCCAGACCCTCGACAAGTTTAGAAACAGGGAATCCATCCAAACCCTCTGACACTGAGAGGATATCGAGGGAAACCCTAGGACAAGTCCGGGCAATAGTGTCGTCGACGTCGCATTCCTTCTTGAAGGTGTTGCTTCAAACACGGTGCTTCGAAGTGCTAGGAGTGAGGTGGGACAACTCCGGAGGGCACAGCGGTCACGGGTCATTTTCGTTCGTCGATCTGCTCGATGTCGGCATTTGTTTCTTTTATTTTTCTCTTTATTTTCTTTTGGGTTAGATTGTGCTGTTGCTTTTCTGTTGCTCCAACATTGTCGTTGTATCTTGTGATTGCTATATTAATATAGCGGGGCGCAAGCCTATTTCGAGGAGCCCTGACCACCTCGCTCTCTTCCCCGTGCAGGAGCGTCTCGCCGCCGCCGCTTCGGAGCTCATAGGCCACGCCTCAACGCCGACGCCGCCCGCCGCCCGACGAGCCCGCCGCTAGCACCGCCGCCCAACGAGACCGCCGCATCCGTCCGACGAGCACCGCCGCCCGACGAGACCAACGTCACCCCACCGGTGAGCGCCACGTGTCTGCCACGTGTGTGATTGCTGACTCATCCTGATTAAAACTTGTTTGCTCGATACAAATTGGACCTCTGACTCATTTGTGTATTTATTTGTGTATTTTGGTATGAATAATATGTATAATTGTGTATGAATCCAAGTCCACTTGAATGTTTTTTACTCTAGATAATATTATTGTTTTAGAAACTATGGATCCACTTAGTAGAAACCTTGAAGAAGAAGAAATAATGGAGAACATTATTGATGAGGACACCTCACAATATCTGAACTTGGAGGGACATGATGACGACAACTCAAGTACTAGTCATGGAGAAGATGAAGACTGCGGTGAACGCAATTTAATGGTTACAAAGTCCGGCAAGGTATATGCATTGATTAAGCCTCTGCTGACTTCCACCAACAATCTTCTTCTACATGTATTAATTAACGCTTCTTTCTTCTTTTAGCCCTCTGGATCGACCAGCCAGCAACCATCTTCTTCTACGAAAAAGAGCAAGCGAGGCGCGAGCCAGCGGTTGAAAGATCGTGCAAAGTTCACGATCGAAGCAGTCCGTGTTGATGGCAGGCCGATGGAGCCCAAGAAGGCCGCAGACAAATTTGTACGTCAGGCTGGAGTTCTTGTTAGGGACCAAATCCCAATCATAATTGAAAATTGGAATAAGCCAAAGAAGGGCGACGGTACCTTTGTTGATGACAGATCCAAAGAAACGCTTTGGAATTCGTTGTTGGTAAATTTCACCCTTCCGCCAGAGGAGGATGAAAACAACCCGGTTATAAAGGAAAAGGTCAAAGAGTGGACTCTAAAGAAGATGGCTGACGCTTTTCGCAACTGGAAGACAAAATTGAACAAATTTGTCAAATCTGGCGAGACTCCAAATTTCGAAGACGCATATTATGCGAAGATAAGACCTCGCTGGCCCGAATTTGAGACATATAAAAAAGTGCTATAGCTAAAAAGAGGTCAGAAACCAATACGCTTAATGCCCTGAAGAAGGAATATCACCAGAGGACGGGGTCAGGTGGCTATATATCTCAGAGGCCTAAGTGGGAGGAAGCTGAGAAGGCCCTGCGCGAGAGAGGGATCACACCCCAGACAGATGGGTGGGACCTACGTGCAAAGACTTGGTTCTACGGAATCGGGGCAAGGTTGGACCCAGAAACAGGATTGTGTATCTTCCCAACCCTCCTTGCCAAACCCGTCACTGAACTCATCACGGCATACGAGGAAAGATCCGCCAGGACCTTCCATCCCGACAGAGAGAATGACCAGCTCACACGCGCCATCGGTAAAAAAGAACACCCTGGACATGCACGAGGCACAGGGGGTATGACGTGGAAGGATGGGTTTGCCGACTGGAGCGACTCTTACAGATGGCGCAGTAGAAAAGAAAAAGAGCATACAGAGCGGATGACACAGATAGAACATGCACTTGCGGCGCTGCAGGCGCAAGTGAATGCACAACAGAGCCATCAAGCTACCGGCCCATCTCAGCGGCACGAAGAGCCTGCATTGGAAGCTGCCCGCGGCCCAGACTCTGCGCGGAAAAGCAGTGTGGCTTCCACGGAGAACGTGCAACCCACGCTTGAAATGACGGGTCCTCGATACCCCGTGGATGAGATCACGGAGAGCGAACACGCCGAGCTGCATGTGAGATTAATGGGCTTATCCATTAAGGTGGATGTCGGCTATGCCTTACCTCCTGTAGCTGGTGGAACTTACCACTGCCGACCGATTCCAGATGGCTATGCTATTGTCGGGGTGGATGAGGTTGTGAAGGAATATGAGGAAGCACAGCTTGACCATGCTACAGGTGAAGGGGAAACTCAACTCAAATTTGCAGTAAAAACAACCATTCTTTGGAAGAAGGAACACATTGTGCTTCCAAATTGGAGGTCACTGGCACCCCCGCCGTCTCCGCAGCGTCAGCAGTCTGAGCCGCTTCAGCTATCTCCTGCGCGGCAGCCATCTCCGGCGCGGCAGCCATCTCCTGCGCGGCAGCCATCTCCGGCCCGTCAGCCATCTCCTGCGCGGCAGCCATCTCCGGCTTGTCAGCCATCTCCGGTGCTTCAGCCATCTCCTCAGCGTAAGCGGAAGAGCACTGCCACGAGGAGCATCAGTAGCAGTGCCACAAAGAAATCCGCAGGAAACCGTACGCCAAAGAGTTCAAAAAACTACGTCTCGCAGCCTTCCGCCAAGCCATTGCCGGTTTTACCGTGGAATCGCAGTGACGAGGAGACCAATAGGATCTCGGAAGAACAGGTCAAGAAATTCTTTGCACCTAGACGGGCCGAGCCAAAGGAGAAAATAGATCCGGCGGTGGTGGAGAAGTTTTACAAAAATCTTTTGAAACCTGAAACCCCACTTGTGCCGGACTACGAGCGCCAGATTTTGAAGGCAGATGCAAGGCGCCGCAGGGAGACTGAAAGTAGCAGTCGTGAGGCACCCCAGAAAACAGTTCCCATGCTCGGAGAGCAGGAAAACCAATCATGTGCCCCGCTCCAAATGTTCGACACACGGGACGCTCCTCCCGTAAATGATTACGAGGCAGAGCTACAAAGAAAGGCCAATGAGATGGGGATGACTTACATTGCATACTTGAACGTCATGGGAGACAACTTGCCCAAATGCGATGCCAACCCCATACAGCCATGGAAGTATGGGAAGAATCTAGTCAAGAAAGAGGAGCTCAAGAATCTACCAACAAAGATGCGAAAATTGCACAAGTGGTACCTTGATTTCTGCAAGACGAGAAAAGAAGAATGGATCACGGCGCATATAAGAGATCAGATTTTCTTGTGCGGAGACGACGCGATCGACTTCAACATTTAAGACTTGCATTTTCTATTCAATCAGAAGGAACTCGACAAATCTGCCGTCAGCCTTTATTGTGTGTAAGTACTATTTCTGTAATTTTTATCTCATCTCATTCACTTCATTAATTGCATATATATATATATATGCTCACCATATATGTATATACTATTATGCAGGAAAAAGGTTATGGAATACATGAAAGGAGGCCCTTTTGACATTGGGTTCGTTGACCCAAATAGAGTTCAGGAAGAAGTGGTAAAAACCAAACCCGGGCAAACAGAAGATTACTTGTTAACGTCTTTACTGAGACAACAAACCAAAAGGAAAATACTATTGCCTTACAACTTCTCGTGAGTACTGTTACCCTCTCTCTTGTACACATTATGTTTCGGCTTACTCGATGTTAAGTGTAACTGATGATGAGTTATGTGTGCATAAGTTCCACTTTATTCTGCTAGTCATTCAACCCAACTCAGGAAAAGTCCTTGTCATGGACTCGTTGCGAAAAGAAAAAGAGATATGAGCAGACTTTAGAGAGATGCTCCAGAGGTAATTTCAATCATATTATCGCACTAGATCGGCAACTTTCGTGACAACAAGTAATTAATTACTCCTTTATCCATTTTCTTTGACGGACAGGGTTTGGAAAAGGTTCACAGGCAGGGCCGTGGGTGAATGATCAGAAGAACTAAAATTTGTAGACCAAAATGTAAGTAATACTAGCTAGCTTCCAATTCTATTATATCATGCTTTATTGATTATTGTTTTGATTGAACTCTCTATTCTCGTAAAGTGCGCGCATCAGGGACACGACAATAACTTATGTGGGTACTATGTTTGCGAGTTCATTCGCAACACGATATGTGCGACGGGCCAAGCCGCACTAGAACAACTTAGAGTAAGTAAACAAAGTTCACAACATTATTTTATTACCATCAATTGTGTTGAGTTTTATTTTTATATATATATTAACTGTCCATTCTTCATATATATTCAGATTGAACGGATGCGGGACCAACTACTACCATTTGAACGCATACGAGCCATTCAAGAGGAATTGGCGGAGTTCATAGTTGATGAGGTCGTCACGCCTGGCGGAGAACTCTTTAGATATCCACCAAAATGAACGATGACGATGTATATGTGCCGATGACGATGTATGTGCCGATGACGATGTTTGTGTATAATAATAGTTGCTTAATTATTCATTTACTCATATGTACCGATGACGATTTATGTGTATACCGCTCCCGATCGATTCCCCCTCGCTCCCCCCCCCCCCCGCGCAGAAATACGCCCAGAACGGGGCAGAGGCAGAAGTCTGCCGTGGCAGAGATTTAGGCAATTTTCCTGCCGCGGCAGGAAAACGGCCTAAATCTCTGCCGCGGCAGAAGAACCTTTAACACCGGTTCCAGGTACGAACCGGTGTTAAGTGGGAGGGGGGCCTGAGGCCCGCGGCAGCCCCACGTGCATCACCCTTTAACACCGGTTCGTATAAGAACCGGTGTTAAAGGGGCCCCCTCTAACACCGAACCCTCAACAGCGGTTGGGGAACTGCCGTTAGAGGGTCCTCCCAACCGGAGTTAAAGGGGGCTCTGCACTAGTGACTTGTTGGCTCATCATAAGTTCATAACCATCAAACCTACCGCTCACACTAGGTTGGCCAAGTCAAACGTCCGTTGACATGCATACCGACCTCCAATCTAACGGGGCACGATTATACTGATGAGTGGTAACTAAACTGGGTTTTCTTGTTCCGACCAGCCTGCACAAAATAGTTGGAGAATTGTAAAGTTGTATCCATCGACCTATCTTTAATTTTGCGACGTCTCTGATGGCAAAGTATACCGATCCCTTTCTTCCTCTTTATGGTCAAAAACGGTGGAGACTTCCTGGCGAATATATCTTGAAAAGATCACGTTCTCTGTATAAAGTATAAACGATTCGTATATATATAATTATATACTGCTGCTGCTTTCTTGAGATTTAATTACAAGCTATCTACTTGCACGTTTCTCTTTTCAAATTTGGAAGTGTTCTTCTGGTGATGCATGCATGTCAACGGTCACGACTCACTAACATGGTGAGTTCGATCGTGGCATATGTATATCTCACGTGCCCCGTATTTTATCGATTTATTCTGTCCAAGTTGTGCTAGTGGACTGTACCGACAGGACAGTGTGGAAGCAGCAGCGCGATGCGTGTAGGAGTAATCTGAAACGTATCGACAGGCGCAGATGCCTGAGTTAGTTAGTCCCTCCGTTTAGAAATATAAGATGTTTTAGGTTTATAAAAGAGATGTATCTACACATGTTTTAGTGTATAGGTTCAAATAAATCTAGACACTAAAAAATGTCTAGATATATCTCATTCACAAACCTAAAACATCTTATATTTCCAAACGAAAGGAGTAGTTGGTTAAGAGTGTGGCTCGTTGATTTGCCTGCGACCGGGCAAAGCTAGCCTTTTCTTTTGTTAGGAGCCGACCGGGTCGCCGGGCAAGTATCTAGACAAGGACCGCCGCACGCATGAATGTATGATACTCTACTAGACTACTACTCGTACGTGGAAGGAATTGCGCACGAGGGCTATATTCGTATGCAGTGCATGCATCATCCAGTTATTCATACGTACATAACTCTTGTATTAGTATTTCATACACACATAACACTTGGAGTGGTACATGCTACACAATAAGAACGTTTTCATTCTCGAGAAAAAAATACTGTAGGAGTTTTCCCAAATGCGTACTCGATAAAATGAAGTCTGCCACGGAGCCATGACAAATTACATTAAACTATTCCTAATTAAGTTTTTACTCTCTCTCTCTTTAGAAATATAAGTGACTTGTTTTTGTCCAGATTTTGATGTATCTATAAAACATATCTAGATACATGGGAGTTTAGACAAATTCAAGTCACTGGAGTAGAATAAATTATCCACATCTATAATATGAAATAAATATCGATTAGATGCATCATGTCATATATTTTTTATTGGGTGTGTCTAATCGTGATGCATATCCAAGTGGATTAGGAACCGACTGAGCTTTAACTTAATTCTCAATCAATGATATGTATATTATAGGTTTTAATATACTTTTTGTAAATATAGTCAAACTTTACTTCATTTGACGTTTATACTCCTTAGAAGGATGGGAGGTAGTAATGGATTCTGCCGTGACGTTGAAAGTCCAAGTGCAAGGCTTGAATAGTTAGCTCCTGAGTTTTGCAAGAACACATGTTTCGATTAATGTGTGGAGTGCGGTTTAACACTTTAACCACTCAGGGGTGCTTACCCAGGCCCCATGATGTAGGGGCCTCGATCCAAGATTTTTTATGTTTCTATATTAGTCTATTTTTGAGTCCTAAAATTATCTTAAAAAAATATAGGTGATCCAAATTCTACCCTATCATGGCTCTATTTTATCTCATATTTCCTGGAAAATACTTTAATATTTCTTTATATTTTTCTTAATACCACGATTTCTCTGGCCTCTCCAAGTATGCAGTACAAAACTGACAGTCACATGCCTTTACAAGGTTGCAAATATAGGCATTTTTAGATACTAACAATGCAATAACATAGTTGTACCATTCCGCAAACATTAATATATATCTTTAACGTGTTTTCTAGAGTAGTAGGCAATTTTTTTAGCACAAATATTAAAAATATATAAATCTTTAAGGTGTTTTCTAGAATATGTGAAAACTTGTTTAGCATAATAAATATTAAAGGTATATAGTTTTAAGATAATTTCTAGAGTAGGGGGCCTTTGCACCCCCCCTCCCCCTCTCACTCCAGAAAAGATTCGTCACTTTAAATAAGGGTCCTTTGACGTCGTTTTGCCTACGGGTCCCGTAACCACCGTGGACGTGTCCCGTCCACAGGTATATATATATATATATATATATATATATATATATATATATATATATATATATATATATATATATATATATGGTGTATCAAAATAAAACGGCAATTGAACCAAAGCACTAGTTCTCCATACTAGTACGTACAGTACAGTGGTAATTAACACATTCGCACTTTGATTTCCAAATTTAAATTCATTACGTAAGAAATCGCAGCTCGATGGAGCGCGTGTTACAGTATACCTCAAGTGCGTACCCTCCATGCATGCATGGTTAGAGTGGGTACTAGGAAAGAACGAAAGAATTTACCACCGGTAACAAATCAAAGAACGCCCTGTAATCTAACAGGTTTAATATTCTAGCAGGCTTAGCATCGCCGCCATGCCAATATGCCATGCTCGCTCGTGCCTGTGACGCAGTGAGCGTGCGTCCCGGCCGGCTGAGTTCAGTTGACGGCTGAGAGCTGCGGGAAGGCCAAGTGCGGGTACGGCGACAGCGGCGAGAGGGGCGGCAGGCTGCAGATGCCCTTCAGCTCCTCCCAGAAGTCCGCCTCTCTAGCCGCCGCATCGCTGCTGTAGTAGTTCGAGGCAGTAGCATCCTCTTCCAGCTGCAGCCTCTCCTTCTTCACCTCCCTAAGAGCCAGGCACTCCTCCTCCTCCTGTGCCTGCCTCGTCCTCTTGCCGCCGATGTACACGGCGTCGGTGGCGTCTGCGAGGGGCGCCCACAGGAGGGATTGTGTGCCGACCTCGTTGGGGAAGTTGAGGATGGCCTTGGACCCGCGGAGGCGGAACGCTGCGCGGTCGTAGGCTCGCGCGGCCTCGACGGCGTGGTCGTAGGTGCCGAGCCACACGCGCGCGCCCTTCCGCGCCGGGTCCCGGATCTCCGCCGCGAACTTGCCCCACGGCCGCTGCCGCACGCCCCGGTACCGCCGGAAGTCGTCCTCGTCCTTGTCATCCTCCACGCAGCTCTCCTCCTGCCGTGGCTGCTGATCCAGGTCCACGGTTGTCGTCGACGGCTTAGGCGGCAGTGTCACGGAGAGCCCTGCTACCGGCCTCCGTCGCCCTGGCGGGGACGAAGCGCTCGAGTCGGAGTCGCCGCTGCTGCTGGCGTCGGCAGCGCCGTGAAAGTCGTCGAGGAGGTGGGCGCGGATGAGGTCGAGGTGGTGGTGCATGGACGCCATGGAGCTCGGTTGACGATCGAGCGAGGGAGGACGCACGGGTGCGTGGCCTGGGGACTCGGGTGGTCAGAGAGAGACGACGTACGTGGCTGCTGGAGCTGGACGAGCGGAGTGTGTGTGGTGCGCGGCGGTGCGGTCGTGCTGCGTGCTGGACCGATAGAGGGGTACTAAAAGGCGAGAGGGTCAGAGGGGGATAAGACTGGTAGGCCAGGGCGTGGGTTCGGGGAGGCTTCCAGGGTGGACGCACGAAGCACAGTTACTGCAGCGCTCGTGCTTGGCCTCCTCCCTTCCTCGTTTGTTCCGCTCCTGTCACGAGTTGTCGATACGTACCGGCTACCACGAGACGAGACCGCTCGAATTCCTTGTTCATCCGGAGAGTTCTTTCTCTTCACGCCGAACCAAACCTACCGGCCAAATAAAGCTGTACAAACCAAACCGCCACGGCGACGTAAGTAAAACCTCTCGGGACCATTATTATAGAGTCAACAAAAATGATGCTGTGACATAGATGCGTGATACTGGGACAGGTGACAACCGATAGGAAAAGTTAGGGTGATGTGACATGCTTGCATGTTGTAAGAAATGCCATTGAATTGCTCTAATTTTAATTTAGATACTTTCTCTATCGCGGTTTGGAGGGCGTCTTACAAAAACCATATGTTTCTAAAACTCCTCTCCTCCTAGGCGCGTTAAACTTAATCATATAATTAATGTTCCTCTTTTTCCTCCCACTTTTTACTCTATGCAGCTAAGAATTAATTCTTGCATGCAACTCCACCAATGCATGCCCTAAAATCCCTATTTCCATTGAGTAATTACGTTTAATAGGGGACGTTGAATAATTAATGGGCCTATTTTCTTCCAATGAATTTGCATGTTTTTGTCACAAATCTGGTCCAATTAGCGTCCACCTAGGTCCCAACAATCTCTCTAAAACGTCCTCCGAACCGTGACGGAGGGAGTATTATATTAGAGATTATTGATGCCACTAGGGATGTCGTCGTCAACACCCTACTTATATTGCGCCGCAACACCTCGAGTAGAGATAATCCTTTCCCTCCTTTTGTTTCCACAACAACACCACAAATCGTGGAAATTTCGTTTGGAAGGGGATAGGAAAAGGTCTATTTCAAACCCTAAACTCGTAGAGGTTCGCCCGATCAAACCCTGATGTCAAAATCCCGGTCGTTGGCACCCTAAACTTACTAATACCGGTCTAAATCAAACCCTGAAGGTGTTTGGTACACCGAGAAACAACTGCTCTGGCTGGGATTTCAGATTACTCTCACTGGGCCCAAACATTCCCTACCTTTCTTTCCCGGTGGAGGTCAAGGCAGGGCCTCGCCGGCCATGGATGCTTCGAGATATGGGGAGACAGAACAAGGGAGGCCGCTTCCTTCCGCACGCACGCTGGAGCTGATGAACGCCGCGTCTTCTCCCGCTCTCCCCGCTCGGCCGCGATACGCCCCTGATGTTGCCGCCATGGCCGCCGCCTAGCACCGCTGCTCCAGGCCTCCCCGAGAGAGGCGAATGGACCCAAGATGTCCGCCTCGTCGTCGAGCTTCTCCTTGCCGAAGGGCTAATCCAAGGGAGATCTGAAACGATTGAATCGAGCTCATCTTCTTGGCATCTAACCATCGCTCATCGTCGACTAGACATCGCCTCCGACCTCCTCCGGCTAATCCGAGCCCACCTATGAACTCCTGGTGATCTCCTGGTGCGGTTGGACAATTTACCGCCCCTTCCTATGCATCATGGTGTTGTTCCGACGACCGCCGCCGCATGCCGCCGCTCAGATGGTCACCAACGTCACGTCCGGTGACCATAGACACTCGTGCAACCGCGGTTTTGCTCGAAGGGGAGTGCAGCCCTTGATCCGTGTGATCACACGCTCTAGGAATCCCTCCTCCGCCGTCGTCTACCCATCGCGATGGATGCTGCTGGGGGGGCACGCATGCGAGATATCCCTCTCATCTTGGACTAAATAATTAAGAAGGGTTGTTTTTGTAAAAAAATCCTACATGGCAAGAGACAGCCAGGTCGAAGGTTCGATTTAGACCGGGATTAGTAAGTTCAGGGTGCCAACGACCGGGATTTTGACATCAAGGTTTGATTGGGCGAATCTCTACGAGTTTAGGGTTTAAAATAGACTTTTTCCAAGGGGATATGCCGACGTTGCAACGATCTTGGGATTGCTGTCTTTCTCTCTCCCAACTCCGTCCATGTGGCCCTTTCTTTTAATACATAGAGTCAATGACAGTGGGACTCAAAGAGCCTAAAAAGTAGAGTTAGACGACCTTTTGAAGCCGAGCGGTGATTGTTGATATGCTCTAATTACTCAGATAGTATATATAAGGTTATATGTACTATAATTCGAGGAAGTAACATGACACAAAGATCTTGCCGCCCAACTCTATCGATGATGAGAGATACAATTTGCCAGATGCATGGCCCAATGCAGGTAGTATCCATAGTCTTGATTTGTTAATGACTTTTCTTATGACATCAAAGATGGTTACAATGAAAATTTGAAGGAAAAAGGTTAAACCCTAGATTGACTATATCTCCAACAATCGGTGTTTAGCGCCTTCATTGTTGCTGTTGTGAAAAAGAATGCTTGTGTTTAGCGTCTACGTCTTCAGTGTTGCTGTTGCGTCTTCGGTGTCTACAGAAGTACTACTTCTTTGGTCGACAATAGGATAAATCATCAGCATGAAAAAAATCTTCACCACTGTGTCACAAACGGTCAAATTGTTGTGGTGGCAGCATGACTACACCTAGTAGAGGGCGCCCTTGAAGAAAACCGATGGGTATCCATCCAAGGAATTGATCCCGAGCATCTTCGCCTTGGTGAAATCCTCTTGTGTCTCGAGTAGCCTGATGCGATTTCGCTATACTAAGGACTCAACCCTTGCGGTCACATAGTCATTGTACTGAACTTTTAAAGTTTCTAGAAATTATTTTTGTCATTCTACATTGTTAACAAAACTATTTCTTCTTATTTATTTGGCTCAGTTAAGCACACAAACATGTTGCTAAATTTTGTTTGTACATTTCTTTATTACATAGTTGCGATGTACATCTTCAAATAATCTTGCGCCATACTGAACTAAAGCTATATATTCTTATCAACATTTGCTTCTTGAATTATTTTTAGTGGTTGCATAAGTATAGTGTACAAGTATTAATTCACGATAAGTAGCTCAAAGATCGTATGACCTAAAAGTACTATTTAAATTGTCATTTCTAGCATACAGCTCAAGCGGGCGTGGCCTTTTTCTCCCATGTGCATATGCACCATTTATTTGAATTTGATTTTTGTCAAAATTTGAAATGCTAAAAAAATTAAAAAAATATATGTGCACATAGAACTTCAAGTTTTAGATGAGCCCAAAGTCGTTTCATGAAAAAATAAACATTTTGGGTGGCTTGTGCGAAATAGAAAAAAATAGTACTAAAGTAACATGCTCCACGACGCAAAAATTTGTCTTTTTACATAGCACATAAAACATATCGGTTTTCGGTGGAATGACTTCGTGTGCACCTCAAATATGAAGATACAAATGATCATTTTTTTTTTCAAAATTTTCAACTTTTTGAAAAATGTTTTTAATACCGGATGCATATGCACCCGGGTGTAGAAAGGAGTTTCCGACAACTCGATAGATATATTTACTAAAACTTCTAGATCATAAAGTGAACCGTCGGCATGATTCTTTCTTCATCTTTTGTGTTGTCAAATGTGGCTAACAAGTTACATTGTGTTTAATAATAACTTTTCTCTCTGTGTACATGCGTTGTACGAGTATTGAAATAGAAGCACTCAAAGTAACCACCAATGAACATAAGATGATATCAATTGCGTTGTGTTTGTTATCACCTAGCGTATATAAGTGCTTCCAAAGTTTCTGAAAAAAATGTCGTGTAAAAAATAAAACATGTGAATTTAATAAGCATATATTAATTATATGACCTAAGTAAACGTGTCATCACCAAAGAGTTAGGGTGTGTTTGGTAGATTGGGCCAACCCAGATATTTCCATCTCAACCCACCATTTGTTGTTTGTTAGACCGGCTCGGGCCAACTCGACACTGCTGGACTCATACGAAAAAGGGCCCTCGGCCATGCCGACTTGCGAAGCTCAAATCGGGCTTCTCAACTCGACCGAGCTGATCTCATCCCGCAAACTACCGACGACGGACCATGTGACCCACCCCGACCCCGTCCTATCCTCTCCCTCGTGGTCGGCCGCCCGCCTCCCCCTCCTCCTCTCCTTTCCCGCGTCGGCCGCCCTCCTCCCACGCCCCCGTCCTCCTCCCCCCCCCCGTCCGAGCAGGAGCAAGGCACGCCGGGCCCCCCCGTCCCCCCCCGCGCCGACGATGAGAAGCTCCCTCGCCGGCCTCCATCTGCAGCGGCGCCTAGCCTCTGCTAGCTCCTCTCATCGGCGGCCAGGCCTGCCTCCTCGCTTGCTCTCTCACCGGCACCCAGGATGGCGTCCTCGCGTGCTCCTCTCGCCGACGCCTAGTGCGAACGCCTAGCCCCAACGCCACCAGATGCACGCGACCACATCGGCTCTTCTCTGTGTGCTCTTTGTGCTCGGTGTGCTCCTCTCAGCGGCGGCCAGGCCGGCCTCCGCACTTGCTCCTCTCACCGTCGCGCCTCGTCGTGTGCTCGGTGCTCCTCTCACCGACGCCCAGCGCCAACGCACAGTCCAGCGTCGCTAGATGTAGGAGACCACACCGACTGAGGACCAGATTGCTTTTTATTTTTATTTTCTAGGTTTTGTGTGAAAGAATTTTGGACTTGTTTGCAATTTTAATTTTTAGTTGAGAGGATTCTATAAAAACATTTCAGCTCGCCATATCTCAACACATACGGCCTACCAAACAACATCTCGACTCAACATATCTCAACAAATGCAGGCTGCCAAACACATGATAAATTCTCAGCCCAACTAAGCTAGGGTCGGAATGTATGAGTAGAGATAGACAATCTAGGCTGACCCGGGCTACCAAACACACCCTTAGTGTTCTACATGGTACATGATCTGTGTTGTGGACCTAATCCTACAAATTAAGAATTTTATTTATTTGTTGAATATTCATCAATGATGACTTGGAAGCTGCGGCCTTTCGTGCAGCTGGCGGTGATCGACTCCTAGTGGCTGGAGCGTTGAGATTGTGCACATCGTGCAAAGGCGGAGCCTCACGGGCCAGCGTGGGATTTGCAGATGGATAGTACAGAGCGTCCCTGTGGGATCAAATTCCCGGATTCCCGGGACTGGGTGATGACACGTGTCTCTTTTTCAGGTGAAAAACAAAACAGACGAGAACGATGGCCACACGTTTGTCCTCCTCATGTACTCTTATGTTTTCTCTATGAGCATGACCGCGACTTCAATGTGTCGATCTCTTCCTCCGCAGTACCTCCACCATCAGAGCATGAATGGAGCACCGTAGACTACATCGCCGTAACTAGCATCGCTGCCATATCTTGCAGCAACTACTCCTGCCGTAGGGAGCAACACGGGGCACCGTCAGTAGCATCGTCATCGGCCAGCATGAGCATCGTGCGGGGTAGCAAATCCCCGCCGCGGCTTGTAGCAGAGCGCCGCCGCTGTAGCAAGCATTGCCGATGCTGTAGCAGGTCGTCTCCACCATTGAAGCGAGCGCCACTGCCGATGTAGCAGAGCTCGAGCGACGCCGCCGCTGTAGCAGAGCATCGTTGTTTGTAACAGAGTATCACAACCATTGTAGAGAGCGCTGCCGCCATCACATGTAGCAAAGCGTCACCGCTGCTGGAGTAAGCACCGCCGCCGCTTGTAGCAGACCCCCGTCGTCGATGTAGAAGAGCGCCACAACCGCTAAGACCCCCGATGCCGCTTGTAGCAGACCCCCACCATCGATGTAGCAGAGCGCCACAACCGCTATAGCAGACCCCTGGCGCCGCTTGTAGCACACTTTCGCCCGCCGATGTAGCAGAGCGCTGCAGCCGCTATAGCAGACCCCCGCCACTGATGTAGCATAGCGCCGCCACCATTATAGCAAGCGCCGTCGCCGCTATGGCAGAGCGCCGCTCTAGCAAGTGCCACCGTGGTTTGTATCATTGGGGCTGAGCCGAGAAAGCGCGGGGGTCTTGGTAGAGCTCAAGGTGATGCAGGCGTCGGGGGCAATGGCCGAAAAAAAAGCGTGAGGCCATGGCAGGGACATGAGATGGCCTCGGATTTGGGGCGCGACAGCAGCTCACCGGGGCACGCGTGGACGCATGTGCCTATGCAAATGCGTGCGACGACGGGGTTCGACGCAGTAACAGTTCGCCTAGGCAAGCACCGCTGCAGCATCGGGACCGAGCGGTGGGATTGAGGAAGGAGCGGTGCAGAAGATGAGTTTGACTGGGATTGAGGAAGGGATAAGGTAGATATTTATTTTTACGAGGATGGTGGGCTAGTGGGTCCAAGAAAATCTGTACATGCAAGATTGATTCCATTGAACGGCCCGCACCTGGGGGACGCAAGCGCGTGATCTCCCGTGGGAGATGTATCGTTTACCTTTGCAGATTCACGGTCGTTGCTTTGCATAAGAAGGACATGATTGGGCCATGAGCTAATTATGTACTTTTTTTAGATTTTTTTACAAATATGACCCTCTGCAATTCTCTATCGCCAAAAATATCCTCCTCGTACCGCAAAAGCCAAAAATGCCCTGGCGGGATGCTGAAAAGGCGACACGTGTCACCTCCCGCCACGGGGGGTGGCGGGATGTTCCTCCCGCCACAGGGGGTGGCGGGATGTTCCTTCCGCCTTTGGCGGTGGCGGAATGACGCCGTGGGGCCCACCAGTGCGAGCACGAAGTCGAACCTCCCGCCAGCGCCAAGTCGAACCTCCCAGTTGGCCTGGCCGTGGAGCCCACCTCATCCCGCCATTCCCCATGGCGGAAGGAACATCC
This sequence comes from Avena sativa, assembly GCA_916181665.1. NCBI lineage: Eukaryota > Viridiplantae > Streptophyta > Magnoliopsida > Poales > Poaceae > Avena > Avena sativa. The sequence continues at coordinate 263,767,924 of OV702279.1, read as the reverse complement.
CGCCACCCCCTGTGGCGGGAGGAACATCCCGCCATCCCCCGTGGCGGGAGGTGACACGTGTCACCTTTTCAGCCTCCCGCCAGGGCATTTTTGGCTTTTGCGGCACGAGCGGGGTATTTTTGGCGATGACGAATTGCACAATTCGCCATCGCTAAAAATACCCTCTTCGCACCGCAAAAGCCAAAAATGCCCTGGCGGGAGGCTGAAAAGGCGACATGTGTCACCTCCCGCCACGGGGGGTGGCGGGATGTTCCTCCCGCCACAGGGGGTGGCGGGATGTTCCTTCCGCCAGGGGGAATAGCGGAATGAGGTGGGCCCCACGGCTGGGGCAGCAGGGAGGTTCGACTTGGCGCTGGCGGGAGGTTCGACTTCGTGCTCGCGCTGGTGGGCCCCACGACGTCATTCCGCCACCGCCAACGGCGGAAGGAACATCCCGCCACCCCCTGTGGCGGGAGGAACATCCCGCCACCCCCCGTGGCGGGAGGTGACACGTGTCGCCTTTTCAGCTTTCCGCCAGGGTATTTTTGGCTTTTACGTCGCAAGGGGGGTATTTTTGGCGATGACAAATTACAGAGGGTCATATTTGTAAAAAAATCCGGATTTTATTGTGACATCGGAGCAGCTATTTTCTCCGATTACCTAACTTTTTATTATGGCACCGGGTGGGCAACATAGGTGAAGGAAATATGCCCTAGAGGCAAATAATAAAGGAGTATATTATACACATTCCATTAATTCATAATAGTTAATGTCATGCTACAACTATATAAATAAGGAAACATTGATATAGGTGTGATATATAAACAAATCAAGGTCCCTAGTAGCCTTTATTCAACTAGTTCATTGGTCAACAGATGGTCAAAGGTTTCTTAACCATGAAGGTTCTTCGGTACCTAATTGATAATAGAGCTATCTCATTGGAGAATGAGATAGTAGACACTATTCTGCAAATGATTGTTGCAACACGATCATATCACAAAGTTCACTGTTGGAATTGTCAGAAACATAGTGACTTGTTCCTCAGATTGTGAAACCATATCAAATCACTGTTTCCCAAGATTGCTTTGATAACACTAAACATCACTCAGTGAAATGGTGGTCATACATGTGTTGTTGGGTATCCTGAGGAAACAGGTTGAGGAGACCGCGTCAAGAGCAGGATCTGTACATACGTGTGATGAAAGATACTCTGAACCCACTCAGATAAATTATATCAAATATGTTGTGCAACATGTCATTGGATCATGGGATATAACTTATCGGTACGAGTTTAAAGTAGCATTATCGGTAACGAGATCGAACTCGGCATGGAGATGTCGATGATCAAATCTCGGACAATGTAAGTATCGCAGAGACAAAAAGAACATAACAAATAATGTTTCAGGTTCAAAACGATGGAGAATCATGAGTGTCATAGGAGGCACGAGTGCATACCCGCTACCTCTATGCTCATTAATGGAGATTATGTCTATAACATTTCCAAACCATAGTTACACACGCTTAAGGGATTTATGACGCTTGAGATCTTCCTGTAAGAGGGAATCCCGAAAGAGATAGGAAAAGAGAGAAACCTGAAGTGTTCTGGAGAGATCCGAAGTTGTTCGGAGAGAGAAAGAAATAAGAAAAAGGACTGAAAGGAGTTTGAGATAAATGAGAATTTGAATATGTATTTATTATATATTAATTATAAATTAATATATTCTAATTAATATTTAAATTAAGATTATAAAAGTGACTTTTTTATTAGGGCAAAATCCCGGAGGGATTTAACCTGAAAAAGAAATCACAGAAAATGGAAAAGAAGGAAACAACCTCTAGGACTGGTTTGACTAGCCCAGGCCCACATGGGCGGCAGGTATTAGCTGCTGCATGGGGCGGCACGCGACAGGGGGCAGCAGGCGGCTAGCTCGACCTGGCCTAGGGGAGCTCGCGGGGAGCTGGCGCGCGTGCTGGGCCGTCGACACCCGAGCAGGCCCACCCGGGGTCGCCCCCCTCTCCCCTTCTCCACCGCCTCTTGGCGCTTGGGCCGCCGAGGCACTAAGGCCCACCCGGGCCACTAGGTGTTAGCGTGGGTGGCTGAGCGCGAGGTGGGCCGCAGGGTGGCGCCACGGCCCACCCGGGTTCACTCCCTCCGCTTGCTGGGCTGTACCGAATCAGGCCATCCGGCTAGGAGTTTTTTTTTGACTGTTTTTTCATTTACCTTTAGTCCCACATAGGACACCTAAGAGTAGGGATGTAAACGGATCGGATCGGATCGGATATTGCTATTATCATATTTTTACCATATTTTTTTGCGGCTTCGGATCGAAGCGGATAATAGGCGAATGCGGATTCGAATGCGGATTATATCGGATTGAGGATATGGGGCGGATTTAGAGCGGACTCGGATCGGAAAATGATAATTGAACAAATACATATAGAAAAATAAAAAATTATTTACTTTATGCAAAAGAAGTAACAATAAAGCGTGCAACACTAGATATCAGCAATATAAAAATGCAAGATTGGTAATAGCATAGTATAACATGCAATGTAGCATGTATAACTAGCCGTAAACTAACTAGATTGTCTAGATACTATGGTTATGCTAAATATATCGAATTATCCTATTTGATTACCTCGAATAATCCGTGTAAAATGTCGGATTATCCTTATCCGTCGGATACCATCAATACCATATCCGCCGTATATCCGCTTGAAAAATATCCGCATCCGCATCCGTATCTATATTCGCCGGATATCTAAAAAGGCATACCATATCCTCAAAAACGGACGCGGGTGCGGATTCGGAGCGTAAATTATCCGTACCATTTACATCCCTACCTAAGGGGGAGGGCAACCCTCCCTTAGTATATATAAGGAGGTGCCTATGGGTGGGATTAAATACACAATAATTTGAGATATTCATTTTGGTTGGAATACTCTCCTCTCTCTCTTCTTGCCTTTGCTAGTGCACGATTGTAACATCCCAGGATTAGCATCTAAAAATATAGAGGACACATGTGTGTGCATTGCATTCATGCATAAGAAAATCCGTGGAATTTTCGTGCAAAGTTAAAATGCCATAGAGTGATCGAGATGTCTATTTGTCTAAGGGAAACGTCAGTGCAATTGCGATAGATTTCGACATGACCTTTGTAGAATTCTTTGTTTAGGGGGGAAGTTATTCAAACATTTATTTGAATTTCAAATTTGAATTAAAATGAATTTAAAAAATTCACAAATTGAATTATGGAATATTTAAATACTTAGGAGAAATGGAATGTAAATTCTTGAACAAAGTAATATGATTTTATAATACATAGATAAACAATAATAAACTAACTAAAACAAATAAATAAAGGAATAAAGAAATAACCTATTACATTAATACAGATATTACAATGATTTCACATGTATTCTAATAGAAAAATAAATTACAATAAATGTAATTGAAAGAGAAAGAAAGAATAGTTATTACATTAATAATTTACATTGTTCTTTAATAATAATAATAATAATAATAAGGAATAACAAAAATGGAATTGAAGTTACAAAGATAAACAATATTACAATTGCCCAAATATAAAATGAAAGTGGAAGAGAAAATTCAATATTGGAAGAAATGATTTGCTTTACTACCATAATAATCAATTACAATATCCAAAGTAAAAAGAATTACAAGAATAATAGAAGAAGTCCTAATCTAAATCTTAATGTCCTGAAGATTTGCTTCCTAATCTTGATACCTGCAAAACAAAATGAATAGACAAACAAAGATAAAATAATACGATAAGGGTTAGTGTATTAGTTTTACTCTCAGATTAAGCATACAAATGATAAGCCTAAACTCATCATTGAGTATTTCAAAAAGGGAACCAAGTTGGAGAATCTGTTCTTATCATCAAATGTTTGCCTCAGATTATGTTGGGCCACGTAGAGATAAAACAAAAATTTCCCTCTAACATGGTGATCCCAAGATCCAACTTAGGTAGAAGGCCACGAGGTTTACCACTAGACGCGCAGTTGCGGATTACTGATGAAGCGCGTCAATTGATGCAGTGCAGTCCTCACGATCCGATCGTCCTGGTGCTGATCGTACAACACCTCTGCTGGTATCCACACGTATAAGGAGCAGCACCGGCGGTGAACTGTAGGTTCGGTGCGTCGGCATGACTGCTGTGGAGCTAGGGTTTTCAACACATGGAATGACCTAACAGATCAACGATTAATCCTTCCGGGTTACTGTACTCCACTATATATAGTGAGTGAACGTGGGCTCCACTCCCGTGGCCCATTTACTAAAGCCCATATAAAACCAGTCACCGTGAGTCCGACTCACTGAATTAGTCCAAATCCGGCTCAGGCCCAACCCAACCATATTTACGGTTCAGATCCAATCCAAACTTGCTCCTGCTCTTAAGTGTGTGACCCCGCGGGCTCTTGGCAACTTGGACACGATTAGAGTCCGTCTCTCAATCGATCAGTCGGTAGCGACTCCTAGCAGAACTTGCCGACTCCTAAGTGTAGGGGTTCGTAGCATGGAAAACAAAAATTTTCTATCGCATACAAACAAACAAGCCAAGATCTATCTACTAGATTGTAGCAACGAGTCGATGGAATAATTTACCCTCGAAGATTCCAAAGCGGTTAACGAGAGCGGATTCTCGTGGGTGATGTAGTCGTACTCTTCCCGATCTCAAGATCGTGTAGACGATCCTTCCGGCGCTGCGTTCCGGCAGCGCTCCCGCAGTCGGTCACACGTTCGGTACTCGACGAAGACCTTCCTCTCCCTTGTTCCAGCAGGCAGCGGAGGTTGTAGCACTCTCCTCGCGATTCCGGCAGCACAACGGCGTGGTACCGGAAGTAGAGGGGAGATCCCGCAGGGCTTCGCCTTAAGCCGGTGCGAGTATGGTGGAGTATGAGAGAGGCTATTAGTGGTCTAGTAATTAGACACACCAATTAGAAGGCTCTAAACCAATTAGAAGGCTCTAAACCGAAGGCTAAAGCAATTAGAAGCTCTAAACCGAAACGGCTCTAAACCGGAGGTAGAAGATAGGAACTTGTGTGTCTAGAGGAGGAGGCCCTGCCCCTCCTTTTATAGGTGGGAGGGGCGGCCAAGGGGAGGGGAGTCCCTCCCCAAGTCGGCCTTGGTTGGCGCGCCGGCTTGGAGGGACTCCTCCCCCAAGTCGGTTCCAACCACCTCTTGCTTGTTTCCCACAGTTTCTTGTTTTAGCCGTTTGACTTTCAAACTGGACATTTGACTTTTCTGTTTTAGGATTCAATTTAATCCTTTATTTGGAACAGCAAGAACACTTAGTACATGATGCAATCATTCAATATGCAATGACACATTCATGTACCCCTTCCCCCCCGGAGTGCCGGACATTCCAAAACCTTCTAGAACATTCCCGATGAAAACACCGGAATCATTTCCGAACTCCGAAACGGGACTTTCCTTATATGAATCTTATTCTCCGGACCATTCCGGATCACCTCGTGATATCCCGGATCCCATCCGAGACTCCGAACAACATTCGGTCTCTTTCTCATAATACCATAACTACTCAAACAACGTCGAATCCTTAAGTGTGTCTCCCTACGGTTCGTGAATTATGCGGACATGATCGAGACACTTCTCCGAACAATAACCAATAGAGGAATCTGGAAATTCATATGGCTCCCACATATTTCTACGATTACTTTGCGATCGAATGAACCACTTACATACGATACCAATTTCCCTTTGTCTCACGATAGTTTACTTATCCGAGGTTTTGATCGTCGGTATCTCTGCATACCTAGTTCAACCTCGTTACTGATAAGTACTCTTTTCTCGTTCCCGTGATATGTGATCCCTTGTGAGCCAGTCACATGCTTGCAAGCTAATTGGATGACATTTCACCGAGAGGGCCCAGAGTATATCTATCCGTCATATGGATGGACAAATCCCACTCTTGATCCATGTGTCTCAACCAATACTTTCCGAACACTCAATGCCACCTTTATAGCCACCCAGTTACGGTGTGGTGTTTGATGTCATCAAAGCATCCATCCGGCAAAGGTGATATGCATGATCTCATGGTCGAAGGAATTAGGTTACTATGTATCAGAAAGCATATAGCAATTGAACTATTTAAAATGACTTGATCTTTATGCTACGCTTATCTATAGGAGTATGTCCATCACATCATTCTCCTAATGATATGACCCTGTTGTTAACAACATCTCTATGTTCATGATCAGGAAACCATGATCATATATTAACCAACAAGCTAGTTTAACAAGAGGCTTTACTAGGGACTCTTTTATGTTTACAAATCACACAAGTATTAATGTTTCCTATTAATACAATTATAGCATGGTATGTAAACATTTATCATAAGTATGAAGATATGATAATAACCCACTTTATTATTGCCTCTTGGGCATATCTCCAACAGTCTCCCACTTGCACTAGAGTCAATAATCTAGTTTTAAACCTTTGTGTATTCAACACCTATGGCTTTCCGGTGTTGTAAGTACACGTTCGCTAGTGGTCAACTGATCTCCGGATCTGACACTTCCAGGTCCGTGTGTAATTGCATGTATTTGCGTCTCTACGCATCACTCATTCTCTAATGAGATGGCTTTGTATAAATTTGGTCCTTTGGTGAGACCTTTTGTTCTTTGGGGTTAAAACATGTTGATAATATTGTCGTACAATATATCTTCATAGTATTATCCCGCTATGAACTACACCTAGTTTGATAACAAACTACTTGACCCAAATGCCCTCTTTAGCTGCTATAATAGCAGTCATATACTTAGCCTTTTGTTGTAGTATCTGTCACAATGTCTTAATTTTGGAACTCATCCAAATCCATTATGGAACTTACTTTCCATTATATTGTGCCACCCTTAGTTTAGATTGAGATAAACTTAATTTGCACTTTGTGACAAAACTAGTATCAATGTAGTACTGTTACAATGAACTAACCATCTATTTGTCACTTCTACAAACAATATATTCTTAGTTCTTCCAAAAGATCATAAGAATATCCTTACTATTGTCCAATGATCATCTTATGAATCATTCTGGTATATGCTCATAACATTTAAAGCATAGGACATATCTGGATTTGTACACATCACAACATGATTGATATAAATACTCTTTGTGATCAAGTATCAATCTATACTTGAATTTTGTTTCACTTGCCAAGTGTCAATACACTTGAATATATCATCAATATTGAACTCATTCAATTCTTTCTGTGCAACAAGAACCTTTCTTGTAGTTCCTATATTGAACTCATTCAATATATCATCTATGTACTTTTGGCACAACCATATTAGCGTCTATTGATGCCAAATATTTGGGTTTTGCCTAAGTCTTTCATCAGGATGAAATTCTTAATATGTGTTAATAAAAGATACATCATTTCCAATCAACAATATGTCTTCCACATAATGTATTAGAAATATGTCTTAGCGCTCCCACTTAATTTCTTGCAAACGCAAGCATCTTCATTGTCTCTGATGAAATTAAACTCTTTTAACAGTTTCATCATAGTGAAGATTCCAACTCCGCTATGCTTACTTCAACCATTGAAGTTTGCATATGCTTTTAGCATCCTTTTAATTAACAAAACCCTATGGACCATGTTACGCACATGTCCTAGGTAACAATTCTATTAGAAGAACTTGTTTTGTTTATTCAACTACCACATAACAAATTTATATGTAGTGGTTGCTACATTAATCCGTCTAGACTAAATATCGCTATGAAAGATCAGATCTTGTCATAGTCAACATTTGAACTTTGTTGTGAACTCTTTCCCAACATGTCGACTATTTCATAGATGTAAAACATCCATGTCTATTTCTTTATAGATCCAAACATGACTGTAAGGTCTTACACCTTTCTCGAGGGTCCTTCAAGTTCAAAACTTGATTTCTCGTGTATGGAATTATCACGGATTTTATGGCTTCAAGCCATTTGACGGAGTCAGGGCCCATCATCGCTTCTTTGCATGTAGTCGGTTCATTATTCTCAAATAATGATTCAACCCTCAAATCTTGGTATTTGATTGTTTACCCGACCTACTTGTTTCAATAGGAACTTAGATCTCCGTGATCACAACCTTTGAGGCACGTGAGCCATGAGCATTGTTGCTGCCTCCGGAACACTTTTCGGCGTTGCGCAACTCTGCACATATAGCTAAGGTTCTTTTAACCTTATCAAAGTTCTATTGTCCTCCCACTTAACTTTTCACGAAAAATTCCTTCTCAAAGAAACTTGACGTTCTAAGCGACAAACACTTTTGTCTCCGGTGTTATGGAGGAATACTTAACAAAGACAGGTTCATCCGACTTTGGTTGCAAACATCTTTCTTATGTATAGCATACCAATGTTTAAGAAAGGACTACTTGGGTTTTATCCCAAACCATAACTTTATATGGTGTCATTTCAACGGATTATGATGAAGCTCTTTTCAGTGGAAAAACGGTAATCTCTAAAGCTTTTAATCTTTAAAATACAATGGCAGTTTTATGAATTACACCTTCGAGCTTACCATGTCAAACAAGGTTTAATTACATATCTCGAACGCTCCATACTATTATGGTGTTTCGGGAAATGCAAATCCACGGAACGATTCCTTAAATCTTAGGTATTATGCTAAACTCTGTAACTCAAATATCTTCCTTTATGATCTTTATCATAAACTGTTTATATTCTTGTTACAATGATTTTGCACTTCATCTTGAAAGTCTTTGAACTTTTCAAATGTTTCATACTTCATCCTTATTAAGTAAATATTCATATATTTACTCAAATTTTCGGAGAAAGCATATGAAGTTGAAATCCATCGCTCTCGACTACACATAATGGACTTCGTACAACAATATGTACAAGTTCCAATAAGCTAGTCATTCGTTCCCTTTTGGCCTATGAACGAAGTTTTAATTATCTCTAGGAAAGCTTCACAAGCGTCATTTGATCAAAATCAAAAGACTCCAAAATTCCATACACATGGAGTTTCTTCATGTTTTCTTTCAAATATAATTTAAACGGCGATGTCACTTCCTAAGTGATCTTTCAATTAATTTGTCTTTCGACATTTTTAGCACTAGTTTTATGGATGTGATTTCTCCAACGAGATTTGTGAATCATCCATCTTTTATGGATTACGACAATTATTTGAACAACCCTTTTTGTTCTCATAATACCTGATAAAACAAATCTTGAAGGCAAACTTTGATGTTTAATGAGAAACACAATAACCCTTTATTTGTTCTCGATGAACATCATCACATATTCTTTTGCTGGTTGCTTAGGCCATTGTAGTTCATGAATTGTGTTGTTTCGTATGATGATTCACACCAACAAATTCAGTATCAAATACTTAAGAACCACATTGTTTAATAAGCAAAGAATATAGCCATAACATGTATATCATCTATATACTTAAGCTGAACAATTCTAGTCTTTTCTTTTCTGCCACATATTTATGAGATTCTCATTCAGTATTTCTGTTTGAAAGAATATATCAACATCAATAGTGGAGTCATACATATGACACATAGTCCAAAGCGTGTATAGTTAAATACCAATGTCTTTGGACTTGCACTTTGAAGTAGATCACCATTATCAAATGTTTGGTGTTCTTTCAAATTCCTTTCTTTAGTAATCTCTTGGTGTAGTAAACATTTTACCTACATCAAATATTCACCCTCATCATGGATTTATCCATGATCAAGCTACTTTTAGCTTGTAACGATGAAACGCGAGTATAATGTTGCTCTCCAAAACCTTTTGGAGGATTAGGACAACTAGTGTCTCCAACCTTTTGCAAATTCTCATCAAATATGAGAACATGACTTTTGCCATATTATACTCTATCATGTTGCAACCAAAACTTCGTTTCAGATATCACAATATCTTCCACACATCATGGTTTCTGAAACAACTCTTTCAGATCCTGGATAACCTTGATATTAAGACAATCCTTTGAATATCAAGAATCATGGAGACAAACAAGATACTTATACACTAACACTTGGAATTGTCACTCTTGTTTTAATACCAATTATTAAACTTCATGGAGTAACCGGAACTTACTGAAAGTTTTTGCAATAGGACTTTTAAACTTTAGATTAACACTTCAAAACAATACGATACCAGTTCGTAAAGTAACTAACCAGAATTCTATAGTTCTATCATCTCAATTATAACTAAGCGCAAGGTGGTAAACGGATGCCAATAACTACAACAACTATGCAAATTCACTTTGATTTAATTTATTATAAATTGAGTTCTAATTAATAATTAAATTAATCTAGGTGAACTCCCACTCAAAACAACATCCCTCACATTGTTTTAGTGATCACACGAACCAAATCCACCACATCAAAACCGATCATCACGAGAGTTGATGTAGCTTCAATGGCGAACAATCAACATGTTCATCATATCTACTATATGACTCATGCTTTACCTTTCGGTGATCTGTGTTCCGAGACCATGTCTGTACATGCTAGGCTCGTCAAGATCAAACCTTAGCTTCCGCATGAGCAAATCTGGCTTGCCCACGTTGTATACACTTGCGGAATCTAACACACCCGATCATCACGTGGTGCTTCGAAACAACAAGCTTTAGCAACGGTGCCAACTAAGGGTGAACACTTCTTGAAATTCATGTGCATGAGGGATCATCTTATAATGCTACCGTCGTCTACTAAGCAATACAAGATGCATAAAGGATTAACATCACATGCAATTCATAATATGTGATATGATATGGCCTTTCTTCTTGTGCTTCCGATCTCCATCTTCAAGCACGAACATGATCTCCATCATCACCGACATTGCATCAAGGTCAATGACGCTGCTCCATGGTTGTCGTCCACCGGCTTCAACTATTACAACTACTTTGAATAGACACGCGGGTCTTAACAGAAATTAAAGACAACCATATGGCTCCTGCCGGTTGCCAACTTACAATAAGGAACATTGCATACATCGAATATAATCACAATCATGGCCATATCACATCACTGCACACCCCTGCAAAACAAAGTTAGACGCTTCTACTTTCTTTGCATATTTTACGTGGTTTGGGGCTTTCAATAAGTGTCGTTCTAACTTACGAACAAGAACCACAACATTGATACTAGTATTGTTAATCACCCGTTGTAAATTGGATCTTAACTATGCTAGGAGAAACAGGCACTCGCAAAGCCACTTATGCAATACAAGTTGCATGTCAAGCGTGGAGCAAGTCTCATGAACGATGTCATGTAAGGTTAGCCCGGGCCGCTTCATCCCAACATACCGCAAGATGCAAAGTACACAAGAAGCAATCGACAATAAAAGCATCAACGCCCACAATGACCATTGTGTTCTACTCGTGCAACAGATCTACATATAGACACGACTCTGATACCACTGTAGGGGTTCGTAGCATGGAAAACAAAAATTTTCTATCGCATACAAACAAACAAGCCAAGATCTATCTACTAGATTGTAGCAACGAGTCGATGGAATAATTTACCCTCGAAGATTCCAAAGCGGTTAACGAGAGCGGATTCTCGTGGGTGATGTAGTCGTACTCTTCCCGATCTCAAGATCGTGTAGACGATCCTTCCGGCGCTGCGTTCCGGCAGCGCTCCCGCAGTCGGTCACACGTTCGGTACTCGACGAAGACCTTCCTCTCCCTTGTTCCAGCAGGCAGCGGAGGTTGTAGCACTCTCCTCGCGATTCCGGCAGCACAACGGCGTGGTATCGGAAGTAGAGGGGAGATCCCGCAGGGCTTCGCCTTAAGCCGGTGCGAGTATGGTGGAGTATGCAAGAGGCTATTAGTGGTCTAGTAATTAGACACACCAATTAGAAGGCTCTAAACCAATTAGAAGGCTCTAAACCGAAGGCTAAAGCAATTAGAAGCTCTAAACCGAAACGGCTCTAAACCGGAGGTAGAAGATAGGAACTTGTGTGTCTAGAGGAGGAGGCCCTGCCCCTCCTTTTATAGGTGGGAGGGGCGGCCAAGGGGATGGGAGTCCCTCCCCAAGTCGGCCTTGGTTGGCGCGCCGGCTTGGAGGGACTCCTCCCCCAAGTCGGTTCCAACCACCTCTTGCTTGTTTCCCACAGTTTCTTGTTTTAGCCGTTTGACTTTCAAACTGGACATTTGACTTTTCTGTTTTAGGATTCAATTTAATCCTTTATTTGGAACAGCAAGAACACTTAGTACATGATGCAATCATTCAATATGCAATGACACATTCATGTACCCCTTCCCCCCCGGAGTGCCGGACATTCCGGAACCTTCTAGAACATTCCCGATGAAAACACCGGAATCATTTCCGAACTCCGAAACGGGACTTTCCTTATATGAATCTTATTCTCCGGACCATTCCGGATCACCTCGTGATATCCCGGATCCCATCCGAGACTCCGAACAACATTCAGTCTCTTTCTCATAATACCATAACTACTCAAACAACGTCGAATCCTTAAGTGTGTCTCCCTACGGTTCGTGAATTATGCGGACATGATCGAGACACTTCTCCGAACAATAACCAATAGAGGAATCTGGAAATTCATATGGCTCCCACATATTTCTACGATTACTTTGCGATCGAATGAACCACTTACATACGATACCAATTTCCCTTTGTCTCACGATAGTTTACTTATCCGAGGTTTTGATCGTCGGTATCTCTGCATACCTAGTTCAACCTCGTTACTGATAAGTACTCTTTTCTCGTTCCCGTGATATGTGATACCTTGTGAGCCAGTCACATGCTTGCAATCTAATTGGATGACATTTCACCGAGAGGGCCCAGAGTATATCTATCCGTCATATGGATGGACAAATCCCACTCTTGATCCATGTGTCTCAACCAATACTTTCCGAACACTCAATGCCACCTTTATAGCCACCCAGTTACGGTGTGGTGTTTGATGTCATCAAAGCATCCATCCGGCAAAGGTGATATGCATGATCTCATGGTCGAAGGAATTAGGTTACTATGTATCAGAAAGCATATAGCAATTGAACTATTTAAAATGACTTGATCTTTATGCTACGCTTATCTATAGGAGTATGTCCATCACATCATTCTCCTAATGATATGACCCTGTTGTTAACAACATCTCTATGTTCATGATCAGGAAACCATGATCATATATTAACCAACAAGCTAGTTTAACAAGAGGCTTTACTAGGGACTCTTTTATGTTTACAAATCACACAAGTATTAATGTTTCCTATTAATACAATTATAGCATGGTATGTAAACATTTATCATAAGTATGAAGATATGATAATAACCCACTTTTTTATTGCCTCCTGGGCATATCTCCAACACTAAGTACCAAAGAGTCATGACGACTTGCCTTTCCAATGTGACTTACGTCCGAGTCCCTTTTTCCTCACGATATACCTTGTCAGACTATAGGCGAATATTTGTCATCCCTTAAATAGTCCGACTCTCTTCTCGATCCGAGATAAGTGATTCACCCGACTAACTCTTAGTCGATCGCCTCGGTTAACACTTAACCGAGTCGTGCATGGCCATGCTTTCCGAATTATATCATCCGAGAGGGCCCAGAGAATATCTCTCCAAGTGGAGGGGAAAATCCCGTCTTGGTTATTCACATTACGCAGGTTGATTCTCGGTCGACCCGAACTCTGCCTTTATGACTGCCCAGTTACGGATCAACGTTTGACATAACCTAAGTCGGTGATCCTCAACTCGGACTATGCAACAACCTCAGGTCTAAGGATTACATTGATTGAGATATACAAATGAGAACTTGTTCGTTGTACCTCAATATGGGTCAATCCGACTCGCTAAACTCTTTGGCCGAATCTGTGTAAGTCGGAATAGCATCACCATGCCCATGACAAGTGGAACCGAGTCATCAAGCCGACTTTCATATTGGTCTAAGTTGTGTGTCCAGCACAACCTCAATGACCAAGGATATTTAGTACAAAAAACATGAATGTATAGTTCCACAACTAAATCACATATTCAATGATACACATCAGATGTTTATACAAGGACAACTTAATAACTTTATGAATACAATGGGAAATATCATCATACATGATTGCCTCTAGGGCATATTCCCAATAGTCTCCCACTTGCACTAGAGTCAATCTTCCGAAATCACATGTCTAAGCATCTAATGCCCATGGCTCTCAGGTGCGCCTCATGCTTCGGCTGTGGTAATGGCTTTATCATCGGATCCGCAATATTTGCATCCGTGTGTACCTTGCATAACTTGATATCACCCTGATCTACGAACTGGCGAATCAGGTGGTACCGCATGAGTATGTGCTTATTCTTCTGGTGGTACCACATGAGTATGTGTTTGAAAACTTTGTGTATTGAACACCTATGGCTTTCTGGTGTTCCATATACACAATTGCAAGTGGTTAACATAATCTACGGATCTGACGCTTCAGGTCCGTGTGTATTTGCATGTCTTTGCGTCTTCACGCATCACTCATTCTCCAATGAGATGACATTGTATAAATTTGGTCTTTTGGTGAGACCTTTAGTTCCTTGGGGTTAAAACATGTAGATACTATTGTCGTAAAATATATCTTTAGTGTTAGCCCATTGCAAACCACACCTTAGTTTGATAACAAACTACTTGACAAAATGCCCTCCTTTGCTGCTACTATATCAGTCATATACTTAGCCTTTTGTTGTAATATCTGTCACAATGTCTTAACTTTGGAATTAATCCAAATCCGTCATGGAAACTCCTTTCCATTTCATTGTGCCACCCATAGTTTAAATTGAGATAAACTTAATTTGTATCTTGTGACAAAACTAGTTTCATTTTTCAATGAACTATTTGTCTCTTATACAAATGGAATATATTCTTAATTCTTCCAAAAGATTATAAGAATATCCTTACTATCGTCCAATGATCATTTTATGATTCATTCTGGTATATGCTTATAACACTTAGAGCATAGGACATATCTGGATGTGTACATATCATGGTATGATTGATCAAAACATTCTTGTGATTTCACTCATCATGTGTCAAAGCACTTGAATCTTGTTTCACTTATCAAGTGTCGATACACTTGAATCTAGATTCAATTCTTTTCCATGCGACAAGATCCTTTTCTCGTTGTTTCTATATTGAACCCCTTCAATATCTCATATATGTATGTTTGGAACGACCATATTAGCATCACTATCTATCCATGTAGACATTCATGCTAAATATTTGGGTTTTGCCTAAGTCTTTCATCAAAATGAAATTCTTAACCTTTGTCAATAAAAGATACATCATTTCCAATCAACAAGATGTCCTCCACATAATGTATTAGAAATATGTCTCAGCACTCCCACTTAATTTCTTTCACATACAAGCATCTTCATCGTCTCCTGATGAAATTAAACTTCTTTAACAGTTTCATCATGGTGAAGATTCCAACTCCGCGATGCTTGCTTCAACCATTGAAGTTTGCATGCCCTTTTAGCATCCTTTGAATTAAAAAAACATTTTGGACCATGTAATCCACACATCCAAGGTAACCATTCTATTAGAAGAACTTTGCTTTGTTTATTCATCTATCATATACCAAATTATATATAGTGGTTGCTACTTTAATCCGTCCAGACTAAATATCGCTATAAAAGATTAAATCTTGTCATAGTAGACTCCCTGAACATTGTTGTAAAATAATTTACGACATGTCTACTATTTCATAGATGTGAAACATCCATGTCTGTTTCTTTATAGATCCAAATACGACCGATAGGTTTTTACACCTTTCTGGAGGGTCTTCCAAGTTCAAAACTTGATTTCTCGTGTATGGAACTATCACGGATTTTATGGCTTCAAGCCATTTGACGGAGTCAGGGCCCATCATCTCTTCTTTGCATGTAGTCGGTTCATCATTGTCAAACAACAATGATTTACTCTCAAATCTCAGCATTTGATTGTTTATCCGACCTACTTGGTTCACTAGGAACTTAGATCTCCATGACCACAACCTTTGAGGCACATAAGCTATGAGCATTATGGTTGCCTCCGGAACAATTTCCGGCGTTGCGCAACTCAGCACATATATCTAAGGTTCGTTAACCTTATCAAAGTTCTATTGTCGTCCCACTTAACCTTTTGTGAAAATTTTCTTTTTCAAGAAACTTCACGTTTCAAGCAACAAACCCTTTTGTCCTCGGTGTTCTGGAGGAATAACCAATTGTTATTCAAAATAACCTACAAAGACATGCTCATCCGACTTTGGTTGTAAACATCTTACTTATGCTTAGCATACCAAAATTTAATAAAGGACAACTTGAGTTTTATCCCAAACCATAACTTACATGGTGTCATTTCAACGGATCAAGATGGAGCTCTTTTCAGTGAAAAAGCGGTAGTCTCTAGAGCTTTTAATCTTTTTAAAATACAATGGCAGTTTTATAAATAACACCTTTGATCCAACCATGTCAAACAAGGTTTCATTGCAAATCTCAAACATTCCATATTCCTATGGTGTTTCGGGAGATGCAAATCTAGGTGTTTTTGCTAAACTTGCAACTCAAATAAATCCTTTTATGATAAAATCATAAATCATTTATTTTCTTGTTACACTTGCAACTCAAATAAATCCCTTTATGATAAAATCATAAAATCATTTATTTTCTAGTTACAATGATTTCCCACTTCATCTTGAAAGTCTTTGAACGCTTTCAAATATTTCATACTTCTTTCTCATTAAGTGAATATTCACTCAAAATTTCTGGAGAAAGCATATGAAGTTGAAATCCATTGCTTACGACTACACATAATGGACTACATACATCGATATGTATAAATTCCAATATTTTAGTCGTTCGTTCTTCTTTGGCCTTTGAACGAAGTTTTAATTATCCCGAGGAAAGTCTCACAAACGTCTTTTGATCAAATCAAAGACTCCAAAAATCCATAAAAATGGAGTTTCTTCATGTTTTATTTCCAATATAATTTAAACGGCGATGTCACTTCGTAAGTGATCTTCCAATCATTTGTCTTGCGACATTTTAGCATTAGTTTTATAGATGTTATTTCTCCAACTAGATTTTTAAATCATCCATCTTATATGGAATACGGTAATTATTTGAACAAACTTGTTCTCATAATACCTGATTTAAATAACTATTATTAAAACAAATCTTGAAGGCAAGCTTTGATGTCAATGAGAAATACAAACAACGGCTTGTTTGTTTTCGATGATCATCATCACATATTCTCTTGCTAGTTACTTAGGCCATTGTAGTTCATGAATTGCGTCGTTATGTATGAAATTTTATACCAACCAATTCGGTATCCAATACCTAAGAACCACATTGTTTAACAAGCAAAGAATACAACCTTAACATGTATATCATCTATATACCTAAACTGGATATTTTCAGTCTTTTCTTTTCTGCCAAATATATTTTATAGATTCTCTTTCAGCATTTCCTTTTCATTTTTCAAAGAATCTATCAACATCAAAAGTGGCGCCATATACATGACAGATAGTCCAAAGCATGTATATTCAAATACTAATACCTTTGGACTTGCACTTTGAAGTAGATCACCATCATCAAATGATCGGCATTCTTTCAAAATCCATTCTTTAGTAATCTTTTAGTGCAGTAAACACTTTACATACATATTCTATTCATCCTTATCATGACGACTTTCATGATCAAGCTAATATAGCTTATAAAGGCTAATCGTGAGTATAACATTACTTTCAAAAACCCTTTTGGATGATTAGGATGTCTAGCATCTCCAACCTTTGCAAATTCTCATCCAATATGATAACATATATTATACTCTATCATATTGCAACCAAAACATTGTTTCAGATATCGTTATATCTGCCAAACATGATGGTTTCTGAAATAATTCTTTCAGCTCCTAGATAAACTTGATATTAAAACAATCAAGAATCATGGAGGCAAACATGATACTTTAGATACTAACACTGGAATTGTCACTAAACTTCACGGAGTAAACCGAGTTTTGCTGAAAGTTTGCAATAGGACTCTAAAATTTAGATTGACACTCAACACAATACGATACCAGTTCATAAAGTAAATATCCAGAATTCTATAGTTCAATTATCTCAATTACAACTAAGCATAAGGTGGTGAACGAATGCCAATGACTACAACAAATTATGCAAATTCACTTTGATTTAATTTATGATAAATTGAGTTCTACTAATAAAAATTAGAAATGAACTCCCACTCAAAAACGACATCCCTCGTGTCTTTTTGGTGATTACATGAACCAAATCCACTACACCAAGTCTGATCATCACGTGAGTCGGTGTAGCTTCAAAGGCGAGCATCAAATGGGCATCATATCTTCCATATGACTCATGCTTAACCTTTCGGTCCGTGTTCCGAGGCCATGTTTGTACATGCTAGGCTCGCCAAGTAAGAACCTTAGTATTCACGTGTGTAACTGTCTTACACCCGAAATATGATCGTGGATCCAAGAATACCTGATCATCACGTGATGTCGTCGAGCGACGAAACATAATCGGTGCATACTTAAGGGAGAACACATTTTTATCTTGATATCTAAATGAGGGAACATCTTATTATGCTAATAAAACGCTAAACTAGCAATATAAGATGCAATCAAACACCACATGTGAATAAGTGAAATGATATGGTTCTTGCACTTGATCTCCATCATGTGCATCATGGTATGATCACTATCATACCTCTATGTGTAAGGCCAAGGTCTATGGAACTTACATGTTATGTGTGTTGTAAGAGTATCGACTTATACTTCTACTTACAACATCACCATATCATGACACTAGCCCAACAACAATCTAAAAACTAGACGCCTCTAATTTATCCATTGCAAGTTTTACGTGGCTTAGGGCTTTCGAAGATAGAACCGTTCTTACCTACGAACATGAACCACAATGAGGATAACCAAATTGTTGACAACTCGTTGCAAATTATATATTGACTATAGTAGGAGAGACAGACACCCGCTAGCCATTTATGCAAAACTAGTTGCATGTCAAGCGTGGAACAGGTCTCATGTGCGAGGACATGTAAAGTTTGTCCGGGCCGCTTCATCCCACTATGCCACAAATATCTAAAGTACAACTAAGAAGCAATAAAATGATCATCATCGCCCACATACTCATATGTGTACTACCTGTGCAAAGCATCTACGCATAGATCCGGCTCTGATACCACTGTAGGGTTCGCAGCATATAAAACAAAAATTATCCTACGATGGGAACAACTATGTACCAAGATATATCTACTAGATACAAGAACGGGTGTATATACATCCATAGAATACATACCCTCGAAGACCTAATAGCATTAAGGAGGTTGTACTCGTGGATGATGTAGTCGAACGCTTGCCGATCTCAAGATCGAGAAGAAGTCCATCCAGTCCAGCAAGTCTAACACCATCCAGTCCAGCACCGCAAAGCAGTGGTGCATCCGTGATCGCACACACGTCCGGGTACCCCCGACAACATTCGCTCCCTCGCTCCAGCGAAACAGCGGAAGCAACAAATCCTTCTAGAAAGAGCCACCGGTAACATGTATCTCGCCGATCCGAGACCACGGGGAAATTCTAAATGGGGGAGAGAGATCCTTCGCGAGGAGGTGTACTTTGAGAGGAGGAGAGGGAGGCCTTTTATAGGGAGAGGGGGAGCACCCAAGGGGCTTGGTGCCCAGACCATGGTGGCTACCCCCACCTCTTCCACATTCATGTGGGTGGATCTCCCACCCAAAATGAAAAGCCTCCACTCACATAAACATGACTCCACTCAAAAATCCACTCACATGCATTAAATTTCCACCAAGTTTATTGCAATCTCTCATTTAAATAAAACTCTCTTATTTATTTATTCAGATTTTTTAATTACTCTAATTAACAAACATTCACATAAAACCCCTTATAACATTTCAATTTCACATGCAGAACCAGTTTCAGCAATTTTCAACCGAAACAATTCCGGTGTCTAGTGAAATAAATTCCTGCACTTTCCTTTTTCTTTCTCTGGCATATTATTTGCTCCAAATGGTGTCGGTATCCCTTAAGTATGTCACCCTATGGTTCACGAATAATGTATACATGATCGAGACCCCTCTCTGACCAATAATCAGTAGCGGGACCTGGAGATCCGTACTGACTCCCTGATGGCGCCCACCACTTGTTGTGGGACGCTTCGTTGGAAACCCCAAGAGCAAGGTATGAAGCAGCACAGTAGCAAGTTTCCCTCAGTAAGAAACCGAGGTTATCAAACCAGTAGGAGGAAGGAAACGTCGCACGGGTGTTGCAAGCAACGCGGAGACCTGCACAACACAAACTCAAGACTTTACCCCAATGAATTAGTGAGGTTGTCAAGCACACCGGTTTGCTGTAACAAAGGATTAAACGTATGGTGTGGAAGGTAATGGTTTGCAGCAAGTAAACAAGTAACAGTAGAAGATGTATCAATGGTAATGATTGGACCGGGGTCCATAGTTCACTAGAGGTGCTCTCCTTAGATAAACAACATGGCATGAAGGGTAAAAAAATTATAGCAGGGCAATTGACAGGAACTGAGCAAGGCATAACAATGCAATTACTAGTCAGAAAGATCCTATGAGATTCGATTGGGCAATACAACAAGATACATAGACCGCCATCCAACTGCATCTATGACTAGAAGTCCACCTTCAGGTTATCATCCAAACCCCCTCCAGTATTAAGTTGCAAGCAACAGACAACTGCTTTAAGAAAAGTGTGTAAAGTAAACAGTCCACATGTTCCATGAACAAGATACCGTTGTTTTCTCCCTAGTAGCAACAACACATCTAAAACCGAAGATATCATTGTCACTTCCCTTGGAAACTAGAGGCATGAATCCACTATCGAGCATAAATACCCCCTCTTGGAATCACTAGCAACTACTTGGCCAAGATAGCTACTAACAACGGAGAGCATGCAAGATCACAAACAACACAGACATGATAGAATCATAAATACAAAACCATTAATCAAAACAACATAATAATCTCAATATCCATCGGATCCCCGCAAACACAACATGCAGGATTACAAATAGATTAGATCTTGATCATGAACGGAGCTCACAAGATCTATACATGAAAGCACAAAGGAGGAGATACAACTATCTAGCTACTACATGGACCCATAGTCCAAGGTGGAACTACTCACGCATCATATCAGAGATAAGGCCTCCGGGATGATCTCCCCTCTGGCAGGGTGGAGGGAAGAACTTCAGATCCCCCCGATCTAGGGACGATGGTGGCGGCGGCTACGGACGGTTTCGTGGAGATTTGATCGGGTGCTTAGGGTTTCTGCATCGAGGGCTTCTTATAGGCGATGGGGGAGACCAAGGCGGCGGACAGGGGTGGCAAACCCTATCCAAGCACGGGGTGGGGCCCACCCGCGCCTGGGGTGGGTCTGGCCTCCCTGGCCGGCCCCTCCGGCTCCCCTCTGGACTTCTTGTTCCCAACGGAATTGACTTTTACGTTTGTCCTGTCCAATCCCGAGAATATTTCTTTACTAACTTTTCTGAAACCAAAAACAGCAGAAAATAGGCATCTGGCACTGTTGCAACTTTTTAGTAGATTAGTACCAGAAAACATGTAAAAAGCACCTCAAAGTGTGAACAAGTTTTTTTTTGAAACGCGGCAAAAGCATTGCCTTTCATTGATATAGAAGAAAAGAGTTGGTCCGTTTTATGAGTAAAACAGGCCGAAAAACTGCCCCGAGGCTGCGCCCCATACGGGTCGACGACCAACTAGGTCGACACCACACCTCAACACAACAGGCAGAGGCGAAAGACCGGAGCCACCGCTCCAAACTACCATGCCGGTCCAGGGGCCACTCCCCATCAGGCCGAAGACGGACCCGCCACCACCAAAACCACCAAACACACCACTGGTCACATAATACGGCGGACATCCAAAGAGAGGCCCCAAGAGGCAAAGCGACACAAGAGCGCCGCCCACACCCGATCCTGTGAGGGATCTAGGGTTTCCCCCGGAGAGCCCGGGCGGAGGAACAGGAAAACATCAGCTTCGACGACGACTTCAAGAAGGAAGCGGCTCCCACGGGCGTCACCGTCGTCGGTCCTGGCCAACCTCCAGGACAAGGCTTTCACCCAGCACAGATTCCCAAAACCTCACGCCCACCCAACAAGGACCGGCACAACCACCACATCTCTCCTCCCGCTCCAAGCTCCCGACGACCAACAAAGCATCCCTTCCGCCGCCACGTCTAGGCTCCTCGTCGCTATGACGAAAGCCGCCGTCCGGATCATCACCGCTGCCCGCGAGATATTTGCCGAAGAACAACCAGAGCAAACCCGAGCAGCCGCCACCACGAAAGGGACCGAAGATCGCCGCCACCAAACACCTCCCTCGCAGACGAAGACCATAGCGCCGTCCTCCCGCACTCCAATGGCCCACACAGCAAGTCCAAACGTCGTACATGAGCCGCCACATCCACCACCAACAGATCGTAGAGCCCCGCGGGCGCCGCCGCCACCACCCGCACCACACGGAGGTGAGAAGCGGAGCTGCATCCTTCCACCGACCGAACACCGACAACCAAAACACCATGGGCGTCTAAAAGAGCATTTCCTATCCCTAGTGATTTTGGTGTTTTATAACAACACACATATCGAACTAATTATTTGCCAAGTGTATCGCAGGTGCATTGAAAATGTATTACAATGGTCAAAAAACTGTCTGCCAGGCGCGGTACCTTGCTACCGGATGCGACATAAGGTTTTGACTAGTTTTCAAAAAGCCTCTGCCGGGCTAGGTACTAAAAAGCGGTAGTACAACATTTTAGTACCTAGCGCGACAGTAGCTTTTTGACCACTTGTAAAAAGCTACTGCCTGCTCCGATTAAAATGCGGTAGTACCGCATTTTAGTACCGTGCGCAGCAGAGCCTTTTTCCAACCTATAAAAGGCCACTGCTCACCCCGGTACTAAAATGCGGTGGTACCGCATTTTAGTACCTGGCGTGGCAGTAGACTTTTAGTACCGCATTTTGCTACCAGGCATGACAGAGAGTTTTTCCAACCAAGCTGCTGATTCCATTGCACGTCTGGTAGTACCGGTTGCCATTTGCGGTACTACCGCCTTACAGTAGCATCATGTGTGGTACCGCTCTGGCCAGGGCATATGAAGTTTGAAAGATGGTCGCCCGGTACCAGGTCCGGTAGTACCGGAGTTCTCCGGTAGTACCGCTTGAACTTCTGGTACTACCGCTGCATTAATGGCTCCAACGGCCAGATTTCTTGGAGGGGTATAAATACCCCTCCACCTACCTTGGGACAAGATGCTCATCCACATTAAAGTCAAGACCACCATTGGAGCCACCAAATCTTCAATATCTCCTCAATCCACCACCCAAAGTCCTTGATCTTTGGGGAATCGAAGGAGGAGGCCCCGATCTACTACTTCACCAAAAGAGATCTTCATTTCCCCCTCATTCAATTGAGGGCCCCTTTGCTCTAGTGTTTTCTTGGAAACCCTAGTTCTTGTTTTGGTTCTTACAAGCTTGTCTTTGGTTGCTTTGAAAGCTTGCTTGTATTTGGGAGCCTCCGATTAAGTTGTGGATGTGTGCCCCAAACTTGTAAAGGTGCCGGCTTCCACCTTGAAGGTTGCCGATATAGTGGAAGGTGAATCGATCCCGTTGGGGTGAGATTCATCGGAGAACAAGGGAGGCCTTTCGTGGCGTTGGTGGTTTGAAACCACCCCCTCTCCAAACGTAGACGTACTTCCCCTCAAAAGGAAGGAACTACGGGAAACAAATCCTTGTGTCTCCGCGTCCACCACTTTGGTTACTTCTATCCTTTACCTCACTTTACTTACTTATTCGTACCTTGTGTTGTGGTAGCTCTTGCATAAGTGTATATAGGTAAATTCACCTTAGTTGCATTATCTAGAGAATTTACCTTATTGTCAAACCTTAATTTGAAAAAGAAGATATTTTGTAGTAGCACCTATTCACCCCCCTCTAGGTGCCCATACGATCCTTTCAATTGGTACCAGAGCCTCGGCTCTTTATTTGGGATTTACCGCCTAAGAGAATATGGGTAGCCAAGAAGGGGATGGTGGTAGTGAGCCGACCCCGGTGACCATGGAAGATCTCAGAAACTTGGAAACAAGATTGAGCTCTTCCTTGGTCAACAAAGTCAAGAAGATGCTTGAGCAACTTCTTAAAGACAAAGATGGCTCATCACCCCCATCTCCTCAAGAGGATATACCATCTGTTGTACCTAAAGGGAATACTTCGGTATCCCCCGAGGGTATGGTGGTGGTGGTGGGGGGGGGGGGGGGGGGGGGTAAACTAGACAACGCTAATTCCTCCACACAACTTGATGGGGGGAAGGGTGAGCACCGTGGTTCTTGGTACTCTCCCGATCCTCCCATCCCTCACCCTCATGTGTACAATAGGGGTGACCCACCTAAGCTTGAAGAGTCTGCTACTTTTGCTCAATGGCAATCACTAATGAGAACTCATGTGCGCAGCTCTTGCATTGAACTATGGAACATCATCGAGCATGGAATCTTTATTGGGGATCCAAACAACTTGACAAGAAGAGAGGTTGTCAATAGTCAACTCAATGCCACTGCTTTGCATATGATTCAACAAGGATTGGGGACAAAGGATTATGCACACATTGAGCACTTTAGCATTGCCAAGGAAGCTTGGGATGCCCTCACCGTATTGTTTTTTGGAAATGAGAGTATGAGGAGGAACCGATATGATGCTCTAAGCAATGAAGCCGAAGGCTTCTACATGAAAGAAGGTGAAGATCACGAAGACATGTACCGAAGGATCAAGACCACCGCCACCGCTTTTAGAAATGTGGGTGCCTCACATGTGGATGATGCATGGATAAAAAGGAAATATGTGAGTGAACTCATGCCGTTTGAGCCCACCGACTTGAAGAGCCTACAAGGAAGACACAACTATCATCTCATGACCTCAAATGAAGTTATGCAAGAGATGGCCGCTTTCAAGGTTGCCACCAAGAATGCCAAAGATGCCCGTGCTCGTGCCCTTGGTATGAGCAATGTTGTCAATGTTGCTTTAAAGGCCAATGTTGTGGACCATGGGGATGAAGATGATAGTGATGAAGGGCTCTCCATGGACCACCCCGATGAAGTCAAGATTGCTCATGGTCAATATATGGCCTTCTATGCTAAGAACTTTTGGAAGAACCCCACTAAGGCCAAGATGGAAATGCAACGGAGAAGCAACCCAAATGGGAAAAGAGAGAATACCACTAGGTTGAGAACTTGCTTCAATTGTGGTGACCGCTATCACTTTATGGCAAGTTGCCCCTATGAGAAGAGAGAATATCATGGTGGTAAACTTGTGTTGAATAAGACTCTCAAGGCACCTTACAAGAAACATTTCATCAAGAAGAACCCCATCAACAAGAAGTCGGGAGAAATTGTCTTGATCACTCATGAAGAATACTCCTCCGACAATGAAGATGAGGAAGAGGAAACTTCTCATGGTGTGGCTTCTCTAGCTACCACCTCTACTCCGACATTCTCACTCTTCGATTCTCCAAATGAGAACTCTCCCATCAAGAACGCCACTTTCCTTATGGCAAGAGGAACGGAGGTATCCTCATCATCCCGCTCTACTCCCTTAGATAATGATGAAATTGATGATGAGATGTCTCTTGATGTTAAAAAGAAATTAATTGCCTTTGATGAGTTTATGACTAACCTAGAAGGAGATGCTAAGTTACATTTTGGAAACATCCTAGATCAACTTTCACATACTCAAGAGCTTCTAGATGTAAGATGTAAACTTGGGCATGAACACATGATTGAGCTAGAGGCTTTAAACAATGCTCTAGAAGAAGAACAAGAAACTAGGTTGTCACTTGAATTAAAACTTGAAGGGCTTGATGAGGCCAATGAAATTATTGTTAACAAACTCATCAAAGAGCGTGCTCATATTAGTGCTAAATACAAAATGGCTAAAAAGGACAAAATTGAGTTTGGTGTGGTTCATGAAAAACTTGCCGAGGACTTTAGGTTGCTTAACAAGGCCCAGAAGGCTTTGGAGAGTGAACTCTTGTCACTCACAAAGTACCATGAAACGCTTCAAACTCAATTGACCAATATTCCTTCACCTAGTAACTTAATTCCATCTAGTAGTACAACTATTCTTGAAGAGAATGCTAGGTTGAAGGGGGAGCTTGCTAAGGGCACATTTCCACAAGGCAACAAGTCCATTGATGATCTTTTGAGCAAGCAAAGGCCTAATGGTGATAAAGGGGGCATAGGTTTTGTCTCCAATACTAAGAAGAAGAAGAAGAAGAAGAACAACAACAACAAGAAGAAGGCCAAGCCCACACAAGAGACCAACAAGACCATTGTGGATAGTAAGACCACAAGTGGTAAAACTATGTCTCATGATGACTTTGCGGGAAGTGCTAACCCTCACTATGTTCTAATGCGTTATTATTATGGTGATGTGTATGCATAATATGTTGGCCCTTATGATGGGTATATTTCTTGGTCTATTTGGGTTCCCAAGACCCTTGTTGCTAACAAAAGAGGACCCAATGGAAAATGGGTACCTAAAAATTAGCTTGATCTTTTTTAGACTTATTCTTATGGAGGTTCAAAGTGGGTGCTTGATAGTGGTTGCACAAGTCATATGATCGGAAGATCCTCTATTGTTCAAGATCTAAGACCAAATGATGATCAAATATCTGTCACTTATGCCGACAAGTCAAAATCTAAGGTATTGGGTTTCGGCAAGGTTGTGGTTGCTCACGACATTACACTCGTGAACGTCATGCTTGTTGAGACCCTTGGGTACAATTTACTTTCAGTCTGTGCTCTTGGAAATATGGGTTTTTTTTCGTCTTTTTACATAATGATCTTGTGGTTCTCATGTGGAGCAAGTCTCTCAAGGTCGCTTTCGTTGGGTATGTCGAACATGACTTGTATGTGGTGGACTTTTCGGGGCAAGCCACTACAAGTGCGATGTGCTTATTCGGAAAGGCCGATGTGGGTTGGTTATGGCATCGCCGACTAGCCCATGTCAATATGAGAACTTTGCAAAGTCTCCACAAGGAGGGCCATATTGTTGGACTAAAAGAAAATGTCTCCGTTGCCAAAGATCGTGTTTGCAGGGCATGTGTTCTAGGGAAGATGCATGATGCTCCTCACAAGCCTAAGAACCGCATTTCGTCCACCAAGATCTTGGATCTTCTCCATGTGGACCTCTTTGGTCCTCCATCTCATGCAAGTCTTGGTGGGAAGAGATATTGATTGGTGATCGTTGATGACTTTTCAAGATACTCATGGGTATATTTCTTCAAGTTAAAGAGCGAGACTCAAAAGACATTCATCGACTTCATCAACATGGTTCAATGTCAACACAATCTTCCCGTTTTGATCATAAGAAGTGACAATGGCACCGAGTTCAAGAACTACACCTTGAATGATTTTCTTAGTGATGAGGGGATTAAACATCAATATTCTGCTGCATACACCCCTCAAAAAAATGGTGTGGCCGAAAGGAAGAACCGGACTCTTATTGAGATGGCTAGGACCATGTTGGCGGAGTTTAAGTCTCCATACAACTTTTGGGCCGAAGCCATCTCCACCGCTTGCCATGCTTCAAACCGGCTCTACCTCCGCAAAGAAATCGACAAGACTCCATATGAATTTCTTACCGGTAACAAGCCCAACATATCTTACTTCCGGGTGTTCGTTTGTAAGTGTTTCTATATCATAAAAGGTGTTTGTTTGTCCAAATTTGAATCTAAACCATTAGAGGGTATTTTTGTTGGCTGTGGTATCGAATCTCACACTTATAGAATCTATGATAAGCTCTCCGGAGCCGTCATAGAATCTTGTAGTGTGACCTTCGAAGAATATGATGGTCCCCGAGGGGGGCGTGTTGATGCTTGTGATGCAGATGATGAAATGCCTCAGGATGCCATAGGAAGAATGGGTGTGGGATATATCTGCCCCATTGAGGAACCCCTTATGGAGGATCGAGAAGAACTATGCTCCACTCAAGTGGAGCCCTCATCTTCACAACATCAACAAGCTCCATCCACCAAGGAGGACAATGACTCAAGCCAAAGACAATATGTGGATCCTCATCATGATGATCATTGTGATAACTCAAGTCAAGGGGAGGTTGATTCATTGTCAAATGGTGCCAAGGCAATCACTCAAGGAAGATCTGTACAAAATGCCTCGAGACAAGAAGAAATTGAGGCTAGAAGAGTACTTGATCAAGACAAAGGTCAATCTTTGCCTCTAAATGAAGAGAATGAGTCCGACAATGATCAAGGTCGAATTGATGGTCAAGACGAGGATCAAAATGATGAAGAGGGTCCTCCAAGAAACAACACGGAGATCCATGCTCGTTGCGAAGCTAGAAAGGAAAGAATGTTGGAATTAAGACATCACACTCTACAAAATGTAGTTGGTGATCTAAGGAAAGGTATTTCCACTAGAGCACAATTGAAGAGGTTTAGTGAACACCAAGCACACATCTCCATGATTGAACCAAAGAAAGTGTGGGAAGCTCTTGAAGATTCGGATTGGCTAGAAGCCATGCACCAAGAGCTCAACAACTTTGAGAGAAACAAAGTGTGGAAGTTGGTAGAGAAGCCAAAGGATTGCCGCAATGCTATTGGAACAAAGTGGATCTTCAAGAACAAGCAAGATGAGCATGGAATTATAGTGAGGAACAAGGCTAGATTGGTTGCACAAGGGCATTCTCAAATTGAAGGCATCAACTATGGAGAAACTTATGCACCGGTGGCTCGCCTTGAGTCCATTCGTATCCTCCTTGCTTATGCGGCACATCATAATTTCAAATTACAACAAATGGATGTAGAAAGTGCATTCCTTTATGGTCCATTAAATGAGTTGGTATATGTTAAGCAATCCCTAGGATTTGAGGACCCCAACTTCCCAAACCATGTCTACAAACTTGATAAGGCGCTCTATGGGCTCAAGCAAGCCCCACGCACGTGGTATGAGCACCTTAGAGAGTTATTGTTTGACCGTGGCTTTGAGGTTGGGAAAATTGATCCCACTCTTTTTAATAAGAGAGTCAATGGGGAATGCCAAATATATGTTGATGATATTATCTTTGGCTCATCTAACAAAGCTTTTAATGATGAATTCTCAAAGCTTATGACTATTAGGTTCCGGATGTCTTTGATGGGGGAGTTGAGAGTATTTCTTGGCTTTGAGATCAAGCAAGTTAGAGGAGGGACATTCTTCAATCAAGCCAAGTATACTCAAGATATGCTCAATAGATTCAAAATGCAAGATCTAAATGGAGCTCCTACTCCCATGGCTACAAAGACTCGTCTAGAACAAAATCCAAATGGTAAAGATGTGGATCAAAAGGTATACCAGTCCATGATTGGTTCTTTGCTTTATCTTTGTGCATCTAGACCCGATATTGTGTTGAGTGTAGTTGTGTGTGCAAGATATCAAGTGGCTCCTAAAGAAAGCCATTTGATGGCGGTCAAAAGAATCTTTCGATATTTAGTTCATACCCCATTTTATGGTCTTTGGTATCCTCGAGGATCAACTTTTGCCCTTTGTGGATACACGGATTCGGATTGGGCGGGTGATAAGGATGATAGAAAGTCAACATCTGGGGCTTGCCAATTTCTTGGTAGGTCCTTGGTATGTTGGTCTTCTAAGAAGCAAAATTGCATATCTCTCTCTACCGCCAAAGCCGAGTATGTCGCTGCCGCTAGTGCTTGCACTCAATTTCTATGGATGAGGCAAACTTTAAAGGAATACGGTGTCCATTGTGACAAAGTGCCTCTTTTATGTGACAATGAAAGTGCCATCAAGATTGCATACAACCCGGTGGATCACACAAGGACAAAGCATATTGAGATTTGCCATCACTTCATTAGAGATCATGTTGCTCGAGGTGATATTGATCTATCCTATGTATCAACTAAAGATCAACTTGACAATATCTTCACGAAGCCACTTGATGAAGCAAGATTTTGCTACTTGAGGAATGAACTAAATATCGTAGATTCAAGGAGCTTGACTTGAGTATATTGCACTCTCACCTAATACTCGACCCATATTTGGTTTAGATGTAGGCATGGACATAGGGGGAGTGCGGTCCTAATTGATTGGACCATCCCTCCCCCCATTATGCGTAAAGTAAACAAAATCATTCCTCTTAATATCATTTTGTGATATGTGAGCTTAATGACGAGTTTTGATAATGGACCCAAGATATATCTTCGTGGTGCCAAGCCGAGTATACTCAAACATGGTGGCCTAGGACACCGCCCCCTCTCATTCGAGAGGTTGATGTGCTTACTCGTGGTTGTCACTTTTGAATTGGTTCTTACTCATGTTTGTCATCCTCTAGTTGGTTTTGTTCTTTTGGTCGTGCACTCACATTTGGCTCTCCATATGTTTTTAGTAATTTTTGAGTGCATTGGCCCATATCAGTGTGACTCTCTAAACCCATACCATTCTTATCCCCCAACAAAACTCATCTACTCTGCACAAGAATCTTCCATTTTATGTATCTTGGCTCTCTGTCCTGATGGTTACGGTACTACCGGGTCTCATAAGCGGTACTACCGCCAAATGGTACTACCGGAAATTGCTAGCGGTACTACCGCTTCTGTTTCTGTTTCCAGGGTCCTGTCTGAAACTTCCTAGGTGCGGTACTAGCGGTTGTTATTTATGGTACTACCGCATAGCGGTACTACCGCTCGTGGCTCCAGTACTACCGCTTGTGAATATCGGTTAAGATTGGAGACATGGGAGAGGCACCTCTTAGTGCCTCATTAGTCCCTCGTATCCACTCCTCACCAGCACCGCCGCAGGAGCACGAGGACGCCACAGGAGCCCCGCCCCTCTCTCCTTTTCCTGGATCCACACCGGATCCGGCCTCCCCGTGGGCTCCTCCTTCTTCTCCACCGCCATGGACACCGGTACTACCTCCCTCATGATCTTCTCACTTGTTTTCTCCATTGAATCTAGGGTAACTTTGATTCTTGGCTAAAACACGTATTCTTGAGGTTGTAGCGTGTGCTATTTACCAGATCTACCACTTTGTCCGATGGAATTCTTGTTTTACAACAAATTTACTGCCCGTACATGGATTTCTGTCTCAGATCTGCACTGTGGTCGCGGGCCGGTAGTACCGGGAATCTTTTTCCGGTACTACTGCTTCGAGGTACTACCGCCGGTGCAGATCCGGTACTACCGCCCTGTACTGGCAGCAATTTTTTTAAAAAAATACCAAGAGTTACATCCTCTGTTTGTCTCAGGTTCTTGTGCCCTTACCCCTATGTTATCTCCCTCGTTCTTTCATAGGTGTAGGGGGTTCCCGGGGATCGCGCAAACGCTCCAAAGCTCACTATGAGATCGAGGACTATGAGTCAGAAACAGAGACTGAGTCAGAAGAGGAGGTCATGCCTCAACCTAGTGCCCGTCTGAAACTGCAAACAACTTGTGGTCGTCGGGGTGGGGGGGGGGGGTGTCAAGCAAAGTGCTGGTCGTGGTAAAGCTCCTCCACCTCCTCCTCCCTCCGGTCCTCGCAAGAGCTACAGTTCCAGGCCATCTGGGCCAAAGCTGCTGTCTGATTTGTCTGAGACAGAATTTCATGACCTGCGGGTTGTCAATCCATATGTGGCTGCTCGCTCTCATGCTCGGGAAGGTAGCCTCTTCTATACGGAGTTCCAGGAGCGGGTGTTCCATGAGATCCTCATGAAAGATGACAAAATGGTGGTTCCTCAAAAGTGGATCGAGATGAATCATGTGAGGAAGAACCTGGACTACTTTGGTGAAGCCCTTGACATTTGCACCAACATTGGCTTGCTTCCCATTATGGAGTTCCGGTGCAACTATGATCCAATGCTCATTACTCAGTTATATGAAACCATTCACTTTGCCAAGAATCAGACTCGGACTCTCACCTGGATGACCGAGGGTGTTGTAAAGCAAGCAACGTTGGCTGAGTTCGGGGCTATTCTTGGGTACGAAGACCATGGCAAAGACACTCCCGTTGGCTTTCGGTGCCACGACAATGACCGTCCCATGAAGAAGGATGTTCTTGCACCACTATACATCCGGGGGCGCGGCATCCCTGGAAAGATCAAAGGGCTTCTACCTACATATGACATATTGCATCACATCTTTCGTGAGACCGTCGCTCCTCGTGCTGGGAATGTTGATGAGATACATGCCTTCATGGTGGATATTATGCTCGCCACCCATCACCACCGTGACTCTGGCCTACCTATGGATGTGATGGATGTCATTTGGAATGAAATGGTCTGTGCCACTTTTCAAAGGAGGGTGCCTCCTTTTGCTCCGTACATCATGGCTCTCATTATTAGCAAGTGCCCTGTGATTGCCCGTGACTTGCCTTCTCTTCGTCTTGCCACCCACCACCACAAGAATCTGTTGATCAAGACCCATATCAAACCACGCAATGCCGATGGTCAGATTGTTGATGAGGATGGGAACCCTATTGTGGAGGAATCCGGTGATGCTGCTGATGCGCAGCAGGATGCTGCCTTTGTGGTCTCACGTCACAAGCCAGCTCAGCCATCTTGGGCTAAGAGGTTTGAGGACAAACTCAAGAAGATATTCTGCTTCCAAGTGGACAATCAGAAACGCATGTACGAGGCCCATGTCTATGCCAAGAAGTCATGTGCTCGTCAGAAGGAAATGATGGAGGCTCAAGGCTTGACCGTCTCCAAGGGCTCCGAGAACAACATTACCCCAAAATACCAATGGATCTCCAAGCACAGCCACTGGGAAGATGATGCCACCTCCTCCTTCCATGCCCCGCCACCTCATGATGATGCATGTGAGGACTGGGTTGATGATGATGACGAGTGATCTCCGGGACGTTAGTGTTACTCTTGCCCCTTTTTGGCGTCTTGATGCCAAAGGGGGAGAAGTTGCACATTAGGAATGCGGGATTTGCGAGGGAAAAGTCACAAGCTCGTTCTTGCCATTGATTTTTATTCGCTTGTGAACTTCATTTGCTTGCCTCTTATTATGTGTGACTTATTATGTGTGAACTAACTATTTGTGCTATGTATGGTGAGAATATGTGGTTATCGTATGGATCCATCTTGTGTGTAATATGGATTATGCTCATTTGGATCCATCCCATGTGGTGTATGTGACGACCTTCCCCATTCCTAATCAATATTGGTCATCACATATTATTTAGCAAAGGTATGTGCTCTATGTGCGACTTCTACTCCCAGGTAACTTGTTAGAGAGTATGGGGCTTGTTTCTACATATCTAGGGGGAGCCCCATCTATATCTTGTCATCACTAGATTTCCCTGCAAAATGTGTGTTGTCATCAAACACCAAAAAGGGGGAGATTGAAAGAGCATTTCCTATCCCTAGTGATTTTGGTGTTTTATAACAACACACATATCGAACTAATTATTTGCCAAGTGTATCGCAGGTGCATTGAAAATGTTTTACAATGGTCAAAAAACTGTCTGCCAGGCGCGGTACCAAAAAGCGGTAGTACCGCTTTTTGCTACCGGATGCGACAGAAGGTTTTGACTAGTTGTCAAAAAGCCTCTGCCGGGCTAGGTACTAAAAAGCGGTATTACCGCATTTTAGTACCTAGCGCGACAGTAGCTTTTTGATCACTTGTCAAAAGCTACTGCCTGCTCCGGTACAAAAATGCGGTAGTACCGCATTTTAGTACCGTGCGCAGCAGAGCCTTTTTCCAACCTATAAAAGGCCACTGCTCATCCCGGTAGGTACCGCATTTTAGTACCTGGCGTGGCAGTAGACTTTTTGTATGTTGGAAAAAAGCCTCTGGCTGCCTAGGTAGAAAAATGCGGTAGTACCGCATTTTGCTACCAAGCGTGACAGAGAGTTTTTCCAACCAAGCTGCTGATTCCACTGCACGTCGGGTAGTACCGGTTGCCATTTGCGGTACTACCGCCTTACGGTAGCATCATGTGTGGTATCTCTGTGGCCAGGGCGTATGAAGTTTGAAAGATGGTCGCCCGGTACCAGGTCTAGTAGTACCAGAGTTCTCCGGTAGTACCGCTTGAACTTCCGGTACTACCGCTGCATTAATGGCTCCAACGGCCAGATTTCTTGGAGCGGTATAAATACCCCTCCACCTACCTTGGGACAAGATGCTCATCCACATTAAAGTCAAGACCACCATTGGAGCCACCAAATCTTCAAGATCTCCTCAATCCACCACCCAAAGTCCTTGATCTTTGGGGAATCGAAGGAGGAGGCCCCGATCTACTACTTCACCAAAAGAGATCTTAATTTCCCCCCTCATTCAATTAAGGGCCCCTTTGCTCTAGTGTTTTCTTGGAAACCCTAGTTCTTGTTTTGGTTCTTACAATCTTGTCTTTGGTTGCTTTGACAGCTTGCTTTTATTTGGGAGCCTCCGATTAAGTTGTGGATGTGTACCCCAAACTTGTAAAGGTGCCAACTTCCACCTTGAAGGTTGCCGATATAGTGGAAGGTGAATCGATCCCGTTGGGGTGAGATTCATCGGAGAACAAGGGAGGCCTTTCGTGGCGTTGGTGGTTTGAAACCACCCCCTCTCCAAACGTAGATGTACTTCCCCTCAAAAGGAAGGAACTACGGGAAACAAATCCTTGTGTCTCCGCGTCCACCACTTTGGTTACTTCTATCCTTTACCGCACTTTACTTACTTATTCTTACCTTGTGTTGTGGTAGCTCTTGCATAAGTGTCATATAGGTAAATTCACCTTAGTTGCATTATCTAGAGAATTTACCTTATTGTCAAACCTTAATTTGAAAAACAAGAAATTTTGAAGTAGCACCTATTCACCCCCCCTCTAGGTGCCCATACGATCCTTTCAGCGTCGCCAAACACCACAGAGGGGGAACGTCGACCACCGCCGACAAGGGGCTCTGGGTCGGGATTGGCCGCAGCAGGATTTGGGCCCCAGATCTGGCCGCCGTGCCGCCCTCACGGCCACAACGGCCACCGCCGTCACCGAGGAAGCTCGGGGCCGCCGCCCCGACGTCCAGACTCTGCCGGGAGAGCCGCCATGTCCAGGGCCGCCACGCCACACCGGTCCCCCGCGACAGAGAGAGGCAACCCCTGCAACCGCCCGCCGCGCGAGAGGACGAGATCCTGCCGCCGCCATCTGCTGCTAGGACTTTGCTCGGCGTCTTCCTCCGGCTGCGGTGGGTGGTTGGGGATGGAGGGAGGGTGGGGGCGGCGACGATTTAGGGTTTTCCCGAGCCACCCCCTGGGAGTGACGCGAGCTCTGTTGTTACTGCAAAGTGTGTACAAGTAAAGCAAAGTAGATACTAAACAAGCATGCAGCATCAAAAATTATAGATACGTTTCCAACGTATCACTCCCACATATTCAACGATGACTTATGTGATCGTGTGAACCTTATACGCATGTAACTCAATCCCTTTGTCTCGCGATATATTACATGTCCGAGATTCAATCATCGGTATCTCCATACCTAGTTTGATCTCGTTACCGACATGTACTCTTTTCTTGTTCCCGTGATATAACATTCTAGTGATCAAATCACTTGCTTGCAAGCTAACTATTGTGATATCACGGAGAGGTCCTTGAGTATATCTCTCCGTCATCGTGATGGACAAATTCCACTCTTGATCCATGAGCCTCAACATAACACCTTCGTAGCACTGAACCCATCTTTATAGTCACCCTGTTATGGTGTGACGTTTGATGTTATCAAGATACTCTTCCGGTGTTAGTGATTGGCATGATCTCATGGTCTAAGGACTAAGATTACTTCGTATGATGTTATAGCAATATAAACACAATGACCTTGATTGTAATGCTATACTTCAGATGAATGTTCATCACATCATTCCAACAATGTTGTGACCTTGTTATTAACAACATCCAATGTCCATGGTCAGGAAACCGTTGATCATCTTGTTAATCAACGAGCTAGTTTATAAGAGAGGCATAACTAGTAACTTTCTTTTTGTTTATAAAACACACATGTATTAACGTTTCCGTATTAATACAATTATAGCATGCAAAATAAACATTTATCATAAATAAGGAATACGATAATAACCACTTTATTATTGCCTCTCGGGCATATTCCCTTCAGTCTCCCACTTGCACTAGAGACAATAATCTA
The DNA here is from genome assembly GCA_916181665.1 of Avena sativa. Lineage (NCBI taxonomy): Eukaryota > Viridiplantae > Streptophyta > Magnoliopsida > Poales > Poaceae > Avena > Avena sativa. Next base: position 263,731,760 of record OV702279.1, on the reverse strand, counting down.
GTTTGAAAACTTTGCTTATTGAACACCTATGGCTTTCTGGTGTTCCATATACGCAATTGCAAGTGGTTAACATAATCTACGGATCTGACGCTTCAGGTCCGTGTGTATCTGCATGTCTTTGCATCTTCATGCATCACTCATTCTCCAATGAGATGGCATTGTATAAATTTGGTCTTTTGGTGAGACCTTTAGTTCCTTGGGGTTAAAACATGTTGATACTATTATCGTACAATATATATTTAGTGTTAGCCCATTGCGAACCACACCTTAGTTTGATAACAAACTACTTGACACAAATGCCCTCCTTTGCTGCTACTATAGCAGTCATATACTTAGACTTTTGTTGTAGTATCCGTCATAATGTCTTAACTTGGAATTCATCCAAATCCATCATGGAAACTCCTTTCCATTTCATTGTGCCACCCATAGTTTAAATTGAGATAAACTTAATTTGTATCTTGTGACAAAACTAGTATCATTTTTCAATGAACTATTTGTCTCTTATACAAATGGAATATATTCTTAATTCTTCCAAAATATTATAATAATATCCTTACTATCGTCCAATGATCATTTTATGATTCATTTTGGTATATGCTCAGAACACTTAGAGCATAGGACATATCTGGATGTGTACATATCATGGTATGATTGATCAAAACATTCTTGTGATTTCACTCATCAAGTGTCAAAGCACTTGAATCTTGTTTCACTTATCAAGTTTCGATACACTTGAATATAGATTCAATTCTTTTCCATGCTACAATATCCTTTTCTCGTCATTTCTATATTGAACCCCTTCAATATATCATATATGTACGTTTGGCATGATCATATTAGCGTCGTTGTCTATCCATGTAGACATTTATGCTAAATATTCGGGTTTTTCCTAAGTCTTTCATCAAAATGAAATTCTTAACCTTTGTCAATAAAAAATACATCATTTCCAATCAACAAGATGTCCTCCCTATTGATTTCTATGTTTTGTATGTTGAATGCAATGCTTCTTGTCATATCACTTTGGGAAGAACTTTTCCTAGAAGTGTTGGTGCCATCATTGATATGAAAGAAGGCACCATTAAATATCAATTTACATTCAAGAAAGGTATTGAATACTTACCTATGATGAGAGAGAAGTTACCTTTTGATCCTCCTTTTAAAGCAAAGTTTGATGTTAATGCTTCTTCATTTGAAAATACTTGATTCTTGCTTCTTGTGCCTAACTTAAAGGCGTTAAAGAAAAGTACTTCTTGGGAGATAACCCAATAGATTTCTTGAGTATTGGAAGTTATTACTTGTAATAACCTCTCCTTATCCTTTTTGTTTGATTTTTGTGCCAAGAATAACCTCTAATGAGAGGGAAGTAAGGTTTGGGGAGTTGTTGCCCCGAAACTGATTCTTGTTCTCCACTCTAAAAATTCTCGAAAAATCTTTGTTAGTAGGATTGAGCTGTAATATTCTGAATAAATCCCCCAGATTGTTAGCTAACTTTCGTTAGTTCAACACTTTTTGATTTGAGTAACATAAGGTCTTCGAAAAAATCGGTTTTCACCTGCTGGTTTGTTTTCACAGATTTCTGCCATTATTTGCATTTGCCTCTTTATTGATTTCCTTTTGGGTTCTCTTTGGTAAATTGAGCTTTTTGAGGGAATTGCTACAGTATCTTGTGTTTTTAATGAAAGTTTTGCTGTTTTGAAACTGAACCCAAAAGTTTATTACTTTTGAATGCACTAATGTTGCTAATGAAGATTGTGTGAAGTTTTGTATGAAGGAAAATTTCCAGGTGTAAGGGAAGAATGATGTAATGAGATGAAGAATGGACAAAAGCTCAAGATTGGGGATGTCACCCCGTGTCACCCCAAGGAATATTCAAGAGGTACAAGCGTCAAAGCTTGGGGATGCCCGAGGCATACCTTTCTTCATCAATAAAAATCTCAGGTCTTTCTAGACAATTAGTTTTTATTGTTTCATGCACTGTTGTGTTGTTTTGGAGCATCTTAGTTTTCATTTTTGGTTTTCGATTGTTTAGTTTGCTTGAATAAAGTAGTTAGACCCCCGCTTTCGCTGTGTTGTTTCAAATAAGTTGATTAGTGTTGGAAAGGAGTAGAAAGTTTTTGATTATAGTGATACAAAAGGGAGCTTGCTTTGACTATGACTTAGACTTTATCATGTCATGCTAGATGTTGTTTTGACCTTATGCTTAGTGATTATTGTTGTAGCATGACGTGTTCCAAACAATTGAGATTGCTTAATGTGCCTTGCAAGAATCAATCATTGCTTTAGCATACAAAAGCATAGTATTGTGGTATTCTCCTTTGATGCTTTGTTTGGGTTGACTTGGCACATGCTCACACCATGTTATGACTATGAACCAGTCACCTTAGCCTCTATGATCATTTAGTTTTTGACTTGTGGTACCACTTTATGCTTTGATTAGTAATGTTTTGTCGCTCTGCGTGATTATGGCCATTATTGCTCTCTTAGTTGGTCACTCCCAGTCTTTTGCTAGCCTCCACTTGTATTGAGTAAGCTCTACTCATGCATCCAAATCCAAGAAACCAAGTTATTCCAAAGAGCCCACTATAAATTCCTATGCATGGTGTGTTACACCATTCCAAGTATATTCTTGTTTTATCTATCTTCCAAATTAAACTTGTTATGTGAAAAATTAGTGATTAAAACTCTCACAAACTTGATGGCACACTTTATTTTTCTTGCCCCTAATAAACTTAAACCATTTTGTCATCTATGTTGTTTATGCTTGCACTTATAAGTTGGGAATTAGCAGAACCATGTTGTCATGGGGAACGCTTTCAACATTGCACCTGTACTTATTACCTAGTTGATATCATGATCTTTTGTTTGCGGATGTCGGTGGTGTGAAATAAATGGGGAGCTTGTAAGTCCATGGAGTTATGTATGTGTGTTGGAGAAACGCATGGGCCGCTAGCCTAAGGCATGCCTAATCATGGTGGAAACTTGCAGCATAACCATATTGAGCAATCTATGAAGCATTATCTTTATAAAAAAAGTGAGAGATGGAAAAGAGGAAAGAAGAGAAAAAAACACCATTTTCCCATGGTAAATAAGAAGATTGCTGAGATGCTCATTGTCTGCTTGCCTTGTCATTTTGATATGGGATAGCTCATGTGTCATGGGGCAAGGGGTACCCCGTTGGCAATTCTCTATGATATACATGTACTTACTATGACAAGAACTTACCAGTGACTAAAGTTGAGTAGCATGAGGAACGACCCCGTACTCAGGGGACATGAGATTGCCAACTTATACTTTGCCAAGAATATACTCCATATTTTGTTCACTTTAACCTTAATCACTTCAAGATGCTTATGATAGGGGCAATGCGAGCTGAAAGCTAACAAGTACCATAATTTTTGGAAGCTCTTTTTGAAACTTGAAATCCCTGCTTCCCTTTGAAGGGCCTTTCTTCCACTTTTATATTGAGTCTCCACCTTCTATCCTTAGGCACCAATTAAGAGAGCATAGTTGTCATTCTTAGTTCTATGTGCATTGTCCCAAAACTTATTGATTGATTCATATTGTTGATATTGCTTGTTCTTGAACTATTTGTATCTAGTCACCCTTATGAACTTTGAAGGTGTCCTATGCATTTATGTTTTGCTACTCCATGAGGGACAAGCTGAATGCCACTATGCTATGTTTTCTGTATGTGAAACAAACAAACGTCTTTCAATGCATTGTTATTCATGAATCTTTGTTTGTATCCTTTCATGTTGTAGCATAGTTACTATGTCTTATTGTTAGAACTTCATCTTTCATGCTTATGTTTAGAGTACTTTGATCCCAGCTTTCAATGCTTGCAAATGGTTTGATCTTGATTGTGATGGTGCATGTCACCTCAAAAATTATTCTTTTTATAACTTACCTACTCGAGGACGAGAAGGAGTTAGGCTTGGGGATGCTTGATACGTCGTAAACATATCTATAATTTTTGATGTTCCATGATTGTTTAGTATCCACTTTGCTATGCTTTGTCTACACTTTGAGGTATATTTATACATTTTATAGGACTAACTTATTAACAAGTTGCCACAGTGCTAGTTGCCTTTTTCTGTTGTTTTTGGTTTCAGAAAAGCTAGTAAGGAAATATTCTCGGAATTGGACGGGACAAAAGCCAAAGTCAATATTTCACCGAGAAGAACACAAATACCAAAGGGCGACCGGAGGGGAGCCACGGGGTGGCACCCCCCCCCCACGCACGGGCCTACCCTGGGCCGCCCCTAGGCAGGGTGTGGGCCCCCTGGCCGTCCTCCTGCCTCGCCTCTTCACCTATAAAATCCCCCTAATGCCAAAACCCTAAGTACCCAATCAGATCTCCACGAAACAGTCCGTAGGCGCCGCCACCATTGTCCCTAGATCGGGGGGATCTGAAGCTCTTCTCGGCACCCTGCCGGAGGGGAGAGATCATCCTGGAGGCCTTCTTCATGACAGTATGATGCGTGAGTAGTTCCACCTTGGACCATGGGTCCATACAGTAGCTAGATGGTTGTTCCTCCTCCTTTGTGCTACCATGTCTAGATCTTGTGAGCTCCGTTCATGATCAAGATCATCTATTTGTAATCATGCATGTTGTGTTTGCGGGGATCCGATGGATATTGATATTACTATGTTAGATTGATTAATGATTCTATCTTGTATTTATGATTGTTGATTCTATCATGTCTGTGATCTTGCATGCTCTCCGTTTTTAGTAGCTATCTTGGCCAAGTAGATGCTAGTGACTCCAAGAGGGAGTATTTATGCTTGATAGTGGGTTCATGCCTCTATTGAATCTGGGGAAGTGACATAAATATCTAAGGTTGTAGATGTGTTGTTGCTACTAGGGAGAAAACAACAATCTCTTGTTCATGGAACAATTGTATTGTTTAATTTACACACATTGCTTAAAGCAGTTATCTGTTGCTTGCAACTTAATACTGGAGGGGGTTCCGATGATAACCTGAAGGTGGATTACAAGTCATAAATGCAGTTGGATGGCGGTCTATGTATATTTTTTTAATGCCCAATCAAATTTCATAGGATCATGAATGTCTAGTATTGCATTATTGTGCCTTGCTCAGTCCTGTCAATTGCCCTGCTGTAATTTGTTTACCCAGCATGTTATGTTGTTTATCCTAAGGAGAACACCTCTAGTGAAATGTGGACCCCAGTCCAATCTTTACCCTTGATACATCATCCACTATTACTATTTACTTTCTACAAGCTACCATTGCCTTCCACACCATACGTTTAATCCTTTGTTTTCAGCAAACCGGTGAGATTGACAACCACACTTTTCCTTGGGGCAAAGTCTTGAGTTTGTGTTGTGCAGGTTCCAAGTTGTTAGCAACACCTTGGGGTCGTTTTTTTCCTCCTAATGGTTTGATAACCTTGGTTTCATACTGAGGGAAGACTTACTACTGTTCTCATCATACCTTCCTATCGGAGTTTCCCAATGAAGTTCTACAGTGATCTGAGCCGCAATACTCCTCTGGCGGTAAAATCCATGTGACCCTCCTGATTCATGTGCTTTTGGTGGGGATTGTTGACGGCGGCGATAGAACCGATTCCCTCTTCTTCACCTAATGGGAAAATCCAATACTACAGAGAGTTCAAAAGCTGCAGAATTGGTAGTGCTAAAGCTCGATATGGAGCATGTCAACAACCGCACAGAAGAAATTGGCTCCAAGGTGGATGGAGTAGAGAGCAAAGTTACCACCTTGTGCGAGCAATTGTCTCGTCTAGAGGCGTTGCTGTCAGATCGCTCAGTGGCTCCTGTTGAAGAGGTACACGCAGAAGGATCTTTCCAACAGACCCCCACTACCTCACCAGTGCGAGGCCACTCTCAACCTCCACACTGGCATCGTCCGAGTGAACCCGCTGACCCAAGGTATGACTACCAGTTTTCTGAACAACAAGAACAATACAATTACCAGCAGGAGTACCAGGATCCACCGCACTAGGAACAATGCCAGTACATGGATTTTCCTTTCACCTATCCACCACCACCATACCTACCATACCCACAACCCCATCATTCCTACCAAGACCCAAATCAACCATGGAACCCATAGCCACAACCCCAACCTCCCTACCATGACCCAAATCAACCATGGAATCCATACCCATCCTACTACTAACAACCACAACCCAATTTTCAACCTCTCTACCATTACCAATACAACCCTGCCATCCCAACTTACCAACAACAAACAATTCCCAATTCCCTACCACAACACTGGCTAAATCAACCATAAGCCAATCCACAACCAGAACAGAACCAGCAAGAGCCAAATCACCAACCTCAAAACCCCTACCAGCAAGACATACAATATGAAGCTCATGATGGAGGGCACTGTCATAGAGGATACATGAACCAAGAAGTGGATAAAGATGCTCAATTTTATAAATCCATTGTCAAAGCTCCTAAAATGGACTTCCAAGATTTGATGGCAATAATCCTGAGGAGTGGTTGTGAATGAATACAAAATACTTTGCTATGGTACATGTACCTAAACAAGCTAAATTCGATTATGCTCAAATGTACAACACAGGCAAGGCTGACACATGGTTGAGAAACTCCGGGTATTAGAGGAAAATATGACATGTGCACAATTCTCTGACATAGTGGTTCAGAGGTTTTCTAGCGCTAGCTCATATGAAGCAGTCGAAGACTTTAATTCTATCAAACAAGGTATGTCATCTGTCAATGATTACACTGACAAGTTTGAGGAGAAAAGAGCTGATTACAAGAAGCAAAACCCTAAAATCAAGGTGCATTATTACAGCAAGTGCTACATTAATGGGTTAAGGAGTGAAATTAAGCATTACATGAAACCCTTAAAACCTCATTCATTGTATGAAGATGTGGAATGTTCTAGAGACATGGAAAAGGCCACCATAGCTTCAACACAGAGCCATAATATAAGAATCAATGCTACCTCTCACAGTGCTAGACCTACCTACAGTCCTTCCCAGGTAAAACAAACCACCCAAGGGGACACCAATACGACTAAGAAAGAGCCTGACAAAACAAGAATCAGACCAGAAGTCAAATATGAACCTGGTAAATGCAAGTACTGTGGCCAGAAGTGGTTCTTTGGCCACATATGTCAACAATTCAAATCCTTATATCTCATGGATGTTGAGAAATCCAAGGACAATGAAGAAGAATAATTCCATGACCTTCCCTCTAAAGATGAGCAACAGGAACCCACACCCGAAGAGGACAAACCAGACAAAACCTTAATGCAACTATCCTTACAGGCTGCTCAAGGACAGAGTTCACCAAATACCTTCATCCTGAGAGTGAGCATTGGAGGAAAAATAGCAAATTCCCTGATGGACACTGGCAATACTCACACATTTATGGACATGCATTTTGCTACCAAAATACAGTGCACTACTGTACACAATGCTATGGAAATAGTAAAAGTAGCCGAAGGAGGAACACTTCAAACTGGAGCACAAGTCTAGAACATTGACTATACCATCCAAGGTCATCAGTTCAACAACTCCTTCAAGATTCTGCCACTAAAAGTCTATGATTTGGTGCTAGGAGGGAACTGGATGCATACACACAACCCTGTCAAATTTGATTATGAAACCAAACAACTCAAGATAAGGATGTATGACAAACAGAAAATCTACTTGCAAGACAAATCCTTGCAGAAAGGCATTCAGTTAATGTCTATGACCAAACTACCCAAGGCACTGTCATCAGGAGCAATGGGCTATTACCTCTTTCCCATCTCTCCCGCTCTTCCAACTCCTGTCCAACATGCTGCTGATATTACAAAACTCCTTCAAGAATTTGCTGAGGCATTTGAGGAACCCAGGGGCCTGCCACCAGAAAGGAGCTGTGACCATTCTATTCCCCTCAAAGAGGGAGTTGAACCACCAAGAGTCACACCCTATAGAGTGAAGGGTTTCAAAGCATAGTAAATCAAAAAATTTCTACGGATGCGAACGGGAAAGCCAAGATCTAATCTAGGAGATGCAAACAATGAGGGGGAATAGATGAGATCTTCATACCCTTGAAGATTCGCACAGCGGAACGTTCGTCGGAACGTGGGTGATGTAGTCGTACTCGCTTCTCCTCCTCGCGATCCGATCCGATCCGATCTAACACCGCAAGTGGCGATGCCTCCGAGAGATGCACACGTGCAGCACCTCGACGTCTCCTCCTTCCTAGGTCCAGAAAGTATGGTGGAGAGACGGATTATATCTACAACGCGACGGCGCGGTGCAAGTGGTGAAGAGTTTCTGCAGCAGGGCTTCGCCTACGTGCAGTCGGGAGGGAGAGAGAGAGGAGGGCAGCAGGGCGGCTAGGGCTTGAGGAGGAGGTGTGGGAGGGGTGCGCCCCCAGCCCTCTTTATATAGAGGGGTGGGCGGCCAGCCCTTGCCAAGCCCTAGGGCCGGCGGCCAAGGAGGAAGGAGTGGGGGGCAAGTTCCCCCCTTCTAGAAGCTCCCCTAGGGTTTTGCCCTAGGTTGGTCGGCCGGGCCCTATGGGGCCTTGTTCCCCTGGCCCAATGTGGCCAGGGCACTCCCTCATAGGCCCATGCCCCTCCCGGCAGGTGGGACCACATTGGTCCCCGTCCGAAAGGTTCTAGAAGCTTCCGGTACAAAACCGATTAACCCGAAACAATTCTGAACTCCAAAAACTGCATTGCCTTATATGAATCTTATTCTCCGGACCATTCCGGAACCTCTCGTGATGTCCCGGATCCCATCCGAGACTACGAACAAAAACTCATAAACCAATTATCCAATCTATCCTAGCGTCGAGACACGTTAAGTGTGTGACCCTTCGGGTTCGAGAACATGCAGACATGATCTTCTATCAATAATCAACAGCGGGGTCTGGAAACCCATATTGACTCCCACACATTCATCGATGATCATATCAGATGAACCACGATGTCAGGATTCAATCAATCCCATATATATATATATATTCCCTTCGTCTCGCGATATTTTACTTGCCCGAGATTTGATCGTCGGTACCGTCATACCTAGTTCAATCTCGTTCACAGCAAGTACTTTACTCGTTACGTAATCCGATATCACTTTGTGATTAACTCCTTAACCACATGCTTGCAAGCGGTGATTGATATCGATTACCGAGTGGGCTCGAAGTATATCTCTCCGACTTGGGAGGGACAAATCCCATCTCGATACATACAACCCAACAGGTACTTTCCGATCACCTGAGAGACACCTTTATGATCACCCTCTCATAGGATGACGTTTGATGACCTCAAATCTTTCTTCCGATACCAGGGAGTTGTATTATCTCATGGTCTAAGGAATACAATATTTGACATAAGAAAAGCTTCGCAAAGATGAACACGATGACACGATCTAATTGCTTCGCTTAGTTTGGGTCTGTCCATCATACCATTCTCCCAATGATATGATCTCATTATTAATCGACAACTCATGTCTATGGTTAGGAAACCTTAACCATCATTAATCAATGAGCTAGTCCATAGAGGCATACTAGGGACACGGTGTTGTTCATACACCACACAAGTATTAAAGTTTCCGCTTAATACAATTCTAGCATGGAATATAAACTTTATCATGAACAAGAATTATAATAATAACACCTTTATTATTGCCTCTAGGGCATAATTCCAACAGTCTCCCACTTGCACTAGAGTCAATAATCTAGTTTACATTTGGCAACAATCTAACACCCATGGCACTAAGGTGCTGATCATGTTTTGCACGTGGAAGAGGTTTAGTCAATGGATCTGCGACATTCAGATCTGTATGTACTTTGCTAATCTTCAGATCTCCATCTGCTATATAATCTCGTATTATATGAAATTTGCGGTTGATATGATTGGTCTTTGGATGATATCTTGGTTCCTTAGCGAGTGCTATGTCGCCAGTGTTGTCACACAATATCTCCTGTGGGTCCAATGCACTTGGAACCACGCCAAGCTCAGTGATGAAATTCCTGATCCAAACTCCTTCACTTGACGCTTCTGTAGCAGCCATGTATTCCGCTTCTACTGTAGATCCCGCGATCATGCTTTGCTTGAAGCTTCTCCAGCTCACAGCTCCTCCATTCAAAATATAAACATATCCTGTCTGAGATTTAGAATCATCCTTGTCGGTGTCGAAACTAGCGTCGACGTAACCCTTTACGACGAGTTGTTCATCACCTCCATAGACTAAGAACATTTCTTTAGTCCTATTTAGGTACTTTAGGATGTTCTTCACGGCTGTCCAGTGTTCCTCTCCTGGATCACTTTGGCATCTGCTCGTCAAACTAAGAGCATTCGACACATCCGGTCTAGTACACAACATGGCATACATGATAGAACCTATGGCCGAGGCATAAGGCACTTTGCTCATAGCTTATCTATCATTTACCATAGCTGGACACTGAGCCTTGCTCAACATCTTACCTGACAACATAGGCACTGAACCTTTCTTTGCCTTATCCATTCTGAACCTTTTCAGAACTTTGTCTAGGTATGTACTTTGGCTTAAAGCTATCAGGCGTCTTTGTCTATCTCTATAGATTTTGATGCCCAATATATAAGCAGCTTCCCCTACGTATTTAATTAAAAACACTTGTTCAAATAACTCTTCACATCGTTAAGCATGTTAATGTCATTTCCAATAATCAATATGTCATCCACATATAGTACCAGAAATGTCACTGAGCTCCCACTCACTTTCTTGTAGATACAAGCTTCGTAGCAAATTGGAACAAATCCAAAGCTCTTGATCACTTGATCAAAACGAAGGTTCCAACTCCGAGATGCTTGCTTCAGTCCATAAATGGAACGCTGAAGTTTGCACACTTTATCAGCACCCTTAGGATCGACAAAACCTTCGGGTTGCATCATATACAACTCTTCAAAAATGTTGCCATTGAGGAACGCAGTCTTGACATCCATCTGCCATATTTCATAATCATGAAATGCAGCAATTGCTAATAAAATCCGAATGGTCTTAAACATTGCTACGGGAGAGAAAGTCACATCGTAGTCAACACCTTGAACTTGTCGAAAACCTTTCACGACAAGTCGTGCTTTATAGACGGTAACATTACCATCCGCGTCCGTTTTCTTCTTGAAGATCCATTTGCACTCAACGGCCTTTCGGTCGCTAGGAGGGTCCACCAAAGTCCATACTTGGTTTTCGCTCATGGATCCCAATTCGGATTTCATGGCCTCAAGCCATTTCTCAGAGTCTGGGATCATCATCGCTTCCTCATAGTTCATAGATTCACTGTCTTCTACCAACAAGACAGTCAAGACAGGGTTGACGTACCACTCAGGAGGGGCACACGACCTTGTCGACCTGCGACGTTCAGTAGCAGCACCGTCCGAAGCTTCATGATCCTTGTCATTAGCTTCCTCTATTGTTGGTGCAGGCGGCACTGGAACAATTTCAGGTGCTGCGCTACTCTCCAACTCAAGAGAAGGTTCAACAACCTCGTCTAGCTCTACTTTCCTCGCACTCACTTCTTTCGAGAGAAACTCCTTCTCAAGAAAGGAATCGTTCTTTGCGACAAACACTTTGCCTTCGGTTCTGTGATAGAAGGTATACCCAATAGTTTCCTTAGGGTATCCTATGAAGACGCATTTCTCCGCTTTGGGTTCGAGCTTGTCCGACATCAACTTCTTGACGTAAGCTTCGCATCCCCAAACTTTAAGAAACGACAACTTAGGTTTAGCACCAAACCACAGTTCATACGGTGTCGTCTCAACGGATTTAGATGGTGCCCTATTTAAAGTGAATGCAGCGGTTTCTAATGCATAACCCCAAAATGATAACGGCAAATCAGTAAGAGACATCATCGATCGGACCATATCTAATAGGGTTTGATTCCGGCATTCAGACACACCATTGCGCTGTGGTGTTCCGGGTGGCGTGAGTTGCGAAACGATTCCGCTTGCTTTAAGATGCGTGAGAAAACATAACTCAAATATTCACCTCCACGATCGGATCGTAGAAACTTAATCTTTCTGTTACGATGGTTCTCTACTTCATTCTGAAATTCCTTGAACTTTTCAAATTTTTCAGATTTATGTTTCATTAAATAGATATACCCATATCTACTTAAGTCATCGGTAAAAGTGAGAAAATAGCGATATCCACCGCGCGTCTAAACACTCATCGGTCCGCATACATCGGTATGTATGATTTCCAACAAGTCTGTTGCTCGCTCCATCATTCCGGAGAACGGGGTTTTGATCATCTTGCCGATGAGGCATGGTTCGCATGTGTCAAATGATTCAAAATCAAGAGACTCCAAAAGTCCATCAGAATGGAGTTTCTTCATGCGTTTTACACCAATATGACCTAGACGACAGTGCCACAAATAAGTAGTATTATCACTATCTACTTTGCATCTCTTAGCCTCAATTTTATGGATGTGTGTTTCATCCCTTTCGAGATTCAGAAGAAATAAACCATTCATAGCAGGTGCATGACCATAAAAGATGTTACTCATATAAATAGAACAACCATTATTCTCAGATTTAAATGAATAACCGTCTTGCAATAAACACGATCCAGAAATGATGTTCATGCTCAACGCAGGCACATAATAACATTTATTGAGGTTTAAAACTAATCCCGAAGGTAAAACTAAGGAGAGCGTGCCGATGAACATCACATCAACTCTTGATCCGTTGCCAACGCGCATCGTCACCTCATCCCTCGCAAGCCGCTGTCTATTCTGTAGATCCTGTTTCGAGTTACAAATATTAGCAACCGAACCAGTATGAAATACCCAGGCACTACAACGATGGCTAGTAAGGAAAACATCAATAACATGTATATCAAATATACCTTTGATGGTGTCAGCCTTCTTGTCCGCTAAGTACTTCGGACAGTTGCGCTTCCAGTGACCCTTGTCCTTGCAATAGAAGCACTCAGTGTCCGGCTTGGGTCCAGACTTGAGCTTCTTCTCAGCAGGGGCAACGCGCTTGCCGCCGCCTTTCTTGAAGGTGGGGGGCTTGTTGACCATCAACACATGATTATCCTTTTTGATGTCCACCTCCGCAGCCTTCAGCTTTGCAAAGAGCTCGGTGATCGTATCAGTGGAACCAATCTGATTATGAGTCACTACAAAACTTTTATAGCTGGGAGGGAGTGATTGCAGAACCCTGTCAATCTTGAGCTCCTCTGGAATCTTGCAGTCCAGTTGCTCAAGGCGTTGAGTGTAGCCCGACATCTTTATGGCGTGCTCACTAACGAAACTCCCTTCCTCCATCTTGCAGTTAAAGAATTTCTTAGAGATCTCATATCTCTCAGAACGGGCCTGAGTCTGAAACATAGTTTTCAGCTCCTCAAGAATCTCAAAGGGCCCGGGATAGTCTTCAAAACGATTTTGAAGGTCCGAGTCCATAGCAAACAACATGGTGCTCTTAATCACACCATAATCATCTTTGCGCGACTGATAGAAAACTTTCTCATCAGCCGGCGCATCTACAGCAGGGGCGTCACCTAGCGCATTCTCAATGACATAGTCCTTTTGACCGCCAGAGAGAATGATTCTCAGATTGCGGAACCAGTTGGTGAAGTTAGACCCATTGTTTCTAAGCTTTTCCTTCTCAGCAAAAACGTTGAAGTTGAAGTTGGACTTAGCCATTTGATCTACAATGTTTGCAAGTACAAATTAGACTATGTTCATGATAACTAGTTCAACTTTAATCAAATTACTAGATGAACTCCCACTAAATTCAACATCCCTCAAGTTGTTTAGTGAACATGATCCAAATTCACCACACCTAATCCGATCTTCACGAGAAGAGATGTGGTTTCAATGGTGGACAACGAAGTGTCGATCATATCATTCATATGACTCATGCTTAACCTTTCGGTTCCTGTGTTCCGAAGCCATGTCTGTACATGCTAGGCTCGTCAAGTCAAACCCAAGTATTTCCGCGTGTGCAAAACTGACTTGCACCCGTTGTATGTGAGCGTAGAGTCTATAGCACCCGATCATCACGTGATGCTTGGACACGACGAACTTTCGCAACAGTGCATACATGGGGAGAACACAGTTTTATCTTGATCTTTAAGTGAGGAATCATCTTATAATGCTACCGTCGCGATCTAAGCATAATAAGATACATAAAAGGATAAACATCACATGCATATAACTTTATGTGACATGGTATAGCCAATCTTCGCGCAATGATCTCCATGTTGTGCATGCCGGCATGATCTCCATCACTCCACCATGATTTCCTCCACCACGAATAGCAACTACAACTATTGCTAACTACTTAGCGATAAAGCAAAGCTATTACATGGCGTATAAGAAGTTGACTCACAGGTCATACACAATTATAAAGACAACCATATGTCTCTTGCTGGTTGTGTACTCATCGACATGCAAGTCGTGAAACATTACAAAACATGATCATTGCATACAACATACACATCACATCTTGGGCCATACCATATCACAGAAAACACTCCCTGCAAAAACAAGTTAGACGCCTCTACTTTGTTGTTGCATGTTTTACGTGGCTTATGGGAGTAGCAAGCTAAGAACAATTCTTACCTACTGAAAGCCACAACGGTGATATTATGGTTGCCAAACTCCGGTGTAAATCCCATGACAACTATAGTGAGAAAAACTGGCATCCACAAGCCGCATGTGTGGAACAAGCCACACGTCAAGTGCGGATCCGGTCTCGCGAACGAGGTCGCGTAAGGTTGGCCTGGACCGCTTAGATCTCACTATCCCGCGTCATAAGAAGAACACAAAACAAGAGGCTTGCAACAGAAAACATCAACGCCCGCAACAACCATGTTGCAAACACATCTACGCATAGATCTAACTCTGATACCACTGAAGGGTTTCGCAGCATAGTAAATCAAAAAAATTCTACGGATGCGAATGGGAAAGCCAAGATCTAATCTAGGAGGTGCAAACAACGAGGGGGAATAGATGAGATCTTCATACCCTTGAAGATTCGCACAGCGGAACGTTCGTCGGAACGTGGGTGATGTAGTCGTACTCGCTTCTCCTCCTCGCGATCCGATCCGATCTAACACCGCAAGTGGCGATGCCTCCGAGAGATGCACACGTGCAGCACCTCGACATCTCCTCCTTCCTCAATCTAGCAATTATGGTGGAGAGACGGATTGGATCTACAACACGACGGCGCAGTGCAAGTGGTGGAGAGTTTCTGCAGCAGGGCTTCGCCTACGTGCAGTCGGGAGGGAGAGAGGAGGGCAGCAGGGCGGCTAGGGCTTGAGGAGGACATGTGGGAGGGGTGTGCCCACAGCCCTCTTTATATAGAGGGGTGGGCGTCCAGCCCTTGCCCCTCCCCCAAGCCCTAGGGCCGGCGGACAAGGAGGGAGGAGTGGGGGGCAAGTTTCCCCCCTTCTAGAAGCTCCCCTAGGGTTTTGCCCTAGGTTGGCCGGCTGGGCCCTATGGGGCCTTGTGCCCCTAGACCAATGCGGCCAGGGCACTCCCTCATAGGCCCATGCCCCCTCCCGGCAGGTGGGTCCACGTTGGTCCCCTTCCGGAAGGTTCTAGAAGCTTCCGGTACAATACCGATTAACCCGAAACAATTCCGAACTCCAAAAACTGCATTGCCTTATATGAATCTTATTCTCCGGACCATTCCGGAACCTCTCGTGATGTCCCGGATCCCATCCGAGACTCCGAACAAAAACTCATAAACCAATTATCCAATCTATCCTAGCGTCGATACACGTTAAGTGTGTGACCCTTCGGGTTCGAGAACATGCAGACATGATCTTCTATCAATAATCAACAGCGGGGTCTGGAAACCCATATTGACTCCCACACATTCATCGATGATCATATCGGATGAACCACGATGCCAGGATTCAATCAATCCCATATATATATTCCCTTCGTATCGTGATATTTTACTTGCCCGAGATTTGATCGTCGGTACCGTCATACCTATTTCAATCTCGTTCACAGCAAGTACTTTACTCGTTCCGCAATCAGATATCACTTTGTGATTAACTCCTTAACCACATGCTTGAAAGCGGTGATTGATATCGATTACCGAGTGGGCCCGAAGTATATCTCTCCGACTTGGGAGGGACAAATCCCATCTCGATACATACAACCCAACAGGTACTTTCCGATCACCTGAGAGACACCTTTATGATCACCCTCTCATAGGATGACGTTTGATGACCTCAAATCTTTCTTCCGATACCAGGGAGTTGTATTATCTCATGGTCCAAGGAATACAATATTTGACATAAGAAAATCTTCGCAAAGATGAACACGATGACACGATCTAATTGCTTCGCTTAGTTTGGGTCTGTCCATCATACCATTCTCCCAATGATATGATCTCATTATTAATCGACAACTCATGTCTATGGTTAGGAAACCTTAACCATCATTAATCAATGAGCTAGTCCATAGAGGCATACTAGGGACACGGTGTTGTTCATAAATCACACAAGTATTAAAGTTTCCGCTTAATACAATTCTAGCATGGAATATAAACTTTATCATGAACAAGAATTATAATAATAACACCTTTATTATTGCCTCTAGGGCATAATTCCAACATAGAGTTCCACACAAACAAAAAGCAGAGATGGAAAAACAAATTACACAACTATTGGAATCTTCAGTTGTTAGACCTAGTCAAAGCCCATATGCCTCCCTGCCATCCTAGTGAGAAAAAAAGATGGGTCATGGAGATTGTGAATTGACTTGAACATGCAAACAATCAAAGACAATTTTCCCATACCAATCATAGAGGATATCTTGGATGAATTGTGTGGAGAAAGATATTTCTCTAAACTAGATATCAAGTATGGTTACCACCAAATAAGAATGAAACCACAAGATATTAAAAAAACAGCTTTTCACACATATTTTGGCCATTTTGAATATCTGGTCATGCCCTTTGGACTCACTAATGCTCCATCCACCTTTCAATCCCTCATGAACAATGTATTTGCTGAACACATGAGGAAATTCTTGTTGGTATTCTTCATTGACATATTGGTGTACAACAAGTCAAGGGAGGAACACCTGCAGCATCTCCAATTGGTACTTGCTACACTCAGACAACACAAACTGTATGCCAAACTAAGTAAGTGTGTGTTTGCTACAAAACAAGTAGAGTACCTAGGCCATGTAATTTCTGATAAAGGAGTCTCTAGTGATCCCTAGAAGATAGTAGCAGTAAATGGGTGGCCACAACCATAGAATATCACTCAACTAAGAAGCTTTTTTGGGCCTTATAGGCTACTACAAGAGATTTGTGAAGAACTATGGCATCATCTGCCGCCCATTACATGATCTGCTCAAGAAAGACTCATTCAATTGGACTGACAAGCAAACCGGGGGCTTCAACCTCCTTAAAGAAAGCCTCACAACTGCTCATGTAATGGCACTACCCAACTTTACTCTAAATTTTACCCTAGAAACTGATGCTAGTGGGAATGGAATAGGAGCTGTCTTGATGCAACAAGGTAAACCTGTAGCATACTACAACATGACTATTGGGATGAAAGCAGCTGCCATGTCCACCTATGACAAAGAAGCATTAGCAATCCTAGAAGCCTTGAAAAGGTGGCAGCATTATCTGTTGGACAGTGAGCTGGTTATCAAAACAGACCAAAAAAGCCTCAAGTTCATCATAGAACATAAAGTAGCTGAGGGAGTGCAACATAAATTACTACTTAAACTTTTGGAATTCAACTACTCCATGGAGTACAATAAGGGGAAAGAGAATAAAGCAGCAGATGCATTGAGCAGAAGAGATTCCCAAGTAATGGCAGTTACAATAATTACACCAACTTGGACTGAATCAGTCAAAAAATGCTACACCCAGGATACACACTACCAAGAGTTACTGTAGAAGTTAACAATATCTCCCATGTCAATCCAACGTTATACATTGCATGTTGGCATCCTAAGATACAAGGGAAGAATCTATATTGGCAAGGATGAAGACCTGAAACAGCAAATCATGCTCTACTTACACTCTTCTCCTATTGGAAGCCATTCTGGCATGGTAGCAAGTTATCAAAGGCTTAAGAGAATATTCTACTAGCCTGCCATGAAGAAAGAAATTAAGACATTCATATCTGAATGTGCCATCTGTCAAAGAGCAAAGCCTGAACACTATCTCTACCCTGGCTTACTCAAGACATTAGACCCACCTGACATGGCATGGTAGCACATTACCATGGATTTCATTGAGGGTCTCCCTAAATCCCAAGGCAAGGAAGTTATCCTGGTGGTAGTGGACAGATTGACCAAAATGGCACACTTCATTGCTCTCCCTCACCCATATATAGTCCAAAGTGTTGCAACAACATTCATAGACAATATTTTCAAGCTACATGGTCCTCCCATCAGTATCATCACTGATAGAGGTCGCATTTTCACAAGTCACATGTGGAAGAAGGTTTTCAAGGATATGAAGGTGAAATTAAACCTTAGTACTGCTTACCACCCTCAAACGAGCGATCAAAAAGAGTAAATCAATGTTTAGAGTCCTACCTCAGATGCATGGCCTTCCAGGAACCAAAAAAGTGGGCTGCCTGGCTATCCATGGCTACATGGTGGTACAATACCTCCTACCACACAGCCTTAAAGGTCTCTCCATTTCAAGCATTATATGGCTATACTCCTCCACTAATAAACGAAATAGCCATCCCAGGCCTAGAGGATGTGGAGGCAAGAGATTTCTTACAAGAGAAACATCAACAACTCTAGAAACTAAAAGAGAACTTGTCACAAGCTCAAGCCAGAATGAAGAAGCACGCAGAAATAAAGAGAACCGAAATAACACCGGTTGTGGGCGGCATGGTTTACATTAAAATGCAACCATATCACATGGAAGCATTTGGCCTTCGTCAGGCCATCAAACTGACAAGTAAGTTCTATGGTCCCTTTAGAGTTCTGGAGAAGGTGGGAACGCTAGCATATCGTCTACAATTACCCGAAGGAGTGAAAATACAACCATTTTTTCATGCCAGTCAACTGAAAAAGCACTTGTGAAACCAAGTTGTTCCGGAACTAGGCCTCCCTCTCATTGCACCTGATGGTCGAATCAAGATGCAACCGGCCAGAGTAATCGAAACAAGAGCCCTCCCTCGCAACGACATCCTGGTTACTCAGTGGTTGATAGAGTGGACAAACCTAGCCCCTGACGACTCTTCTTGGGAGGATGCAAATTTCATCAAAAGGTTTTTCTAGACTTCTACTCGACAACAATCAAATCTTGGTTCCAAGGAAACACTTGAGGAAAAGTGTGTTCCTAGAGGGAGGCATTGTCAGATACCCTATTCTGCTAGCTCTGTTATTCTGACAACGAACCAAGCGACTGAAGATAACGCTTCGTCTGGAAGAGGGGAATCAATGGCGCACGATTATCCAGCCGAAGCAACGGTTTAGATTAAGCCTATTAATTACTGATGTGTAATAGTAATTATTATTTACTCCTGGACTATAACTCGAATTGGGATTTATAGCCACCCCTGGTCGGGACGACAGGGCTATCGATGAACTCAACCCTAAATTTATCTCTCTACTTTCCTGTTTTAGCTTAGCTACCATAGAAAAATTCCCTGATTCATCGAGGGGTCTCCGCATCAGGAGTGTAGAAGTCCGATTCCGGCTAGCGGGATCTGATAGAGGGACGGCTGGTGTCTGTGGTGGGCGACAGGGAAGGTTGGGGCAGAGGTGGACGTGTACCAGGAGCGGCAGACCGTGCGGCAGTGGAGGAGCACCTTATCCGGTAGGCGGACAAGGATATCCCACACGACGATGTCCTCTGATGGCTCAGTTGATGTGGAGCCTGTTGGGAACCCCAAGAGCAAGGTGTGAAGCAGCACAGCAGCAAGTCTTCCCTTAGTAAGAAACCGAAGTTATCAAACCAGTAGGAGGAAGGAAACGTCGCACAGGTGTTGCAAGCAACGCGGAGACCTGCACAACACAAACTCAAGACTTTGCCCCAACTAACAGTGAGGTTGTTAATCTCACCGGTTGCTGTAACAAAGGATTAAACATATGGTGTGGAAGAAAGTGGTTTGCAGCAAGTAAACAACTAACAGTAGAAGATGTATCAATGGTAAAGATTGGACCGGGGTCCATAGTTCACTATAGGTGCTCTCCTTAGATAAACAACATGGCATGAAGGGTAAACAAATTACAGCAGGGCAATTGACAGGAACTGAGCAAGGCATAACAATGCAATTACTAGTCAAAAATATCCTATAAGATTTGATTGGGCAATACAACAAGATACATAGACCGCCATCCAACTACATCTATGACTAGAAGTCCACCTTCAGGTTATCATCCGAACCCCCTCCAGTATTAAGTTGCAATCAACAGACAACTGCTTTAAGCAAAGTGTGCAAGGTAAACAGTCCACATGTTCCATGAACAAGAGACCGTTGTTTTCTCCCTAGTAGCAACAACACATCTACAACCGAAGAGATTTCTGTCACTTCCCTTGGAAACTAGAGGCATGAACCCACTATCGAGCATAAATACCCCCTCTTGGAGTCACTAGCAACTACTTGGACAATATAGCTATTAACAACGGAGAGCATGCAAGATCACAAACAACACAGACATGATAGAATCATAAAGACAAAACCATTAATCAAACCAACATAATAATCTCAATATCCATCGGATCCCTGCAAACACAACATGCATGATTACAAATAGATTAGATCTTGATCATTAACGTAGCTCACAATATCTATACATGAAAGCACAAGGAGGAGATACAACCATCTAGCTACTACATGGACCCATAGTCCAAGGTGGAACTACTCATGCATCATACCGGAGAGAAGGCCTCTGGGATGATCTCCCCTCCGGCAAGGTGCCAGGAAGAACTTCAGATCCCCCCGATCTAGGGACGACGGTGGCGGCGGCTACAGAAGGTTTCATGGAATATTGATTGGGTGCTTAGGGTTTCTGCATTAGGGGCTTCTTATAGGCGAAGGGGAAGGCCGAGGCGGTGTCTAGGGGCTCCACACCCTGCCTAGGCGTGGAGCAGGGACCACCCGCGCCTAGGTTGGGTGTGGCTGCCCTGGCACGCCTCTCCATCTCCCCTCTGGACTTCTTGTTCCCCATGGAAAGTTATTGACTTTGACGTTTGTCCCGTCCAATTCCGAGAATATTTCCTTACTAGTTTTTCTAGAACCAAAAACAACAGAAAACAGGCAACTGACACTGTGGCAACTTGTTAATAGGTTAGTACCAGAAAACATGTAAAAAGCACCTCAAAGTGTAGACAAAGCAAAGCAAAGTAGATACTAAACAAGCATGGAGCATCAAAAATTATAGATATTTTTCCGACGTATCAAGCATCCCCAAGCTTAACTCCTGCTCGTCCTCGAGTAGGTAAGTGATAAAAAGAATATTTTTTGAGGTGACATGCACCCTCACAATAAAGATCAAACCATTTGCAAGCATTGAAATATGGGATCAAAGAACTCTAAACATGTGCATGAAAGATGGAGTTCTAACAATAGGACATAGTAAATATGCATGCAACATGAAAGGCTACAAACAAAGATCATGAATAACATGTATTGAAAAACGTTTGTTTGTTTCACATACAGAAAACATAGCATAGTGGTAACAAGCTTGTCCCTCATAGAGTAGCAAATAGATGCATAGGACACCTTCAAAGTTCACAAGGGTGACTAGAAACAAATAGCACAAGAACAAGTAATATCACAATATGCATCAATCAATAAGCTTTGGGACACTGCACACGGAATGACAACTATGCTCTCTTAATGGTGCCTAAAGGTAGAAGGTGGAGACTCAAACAATGGTGGAACAAAGGACTTTTATAAAGGAAGCATGGATTTCAAGTTTCAAAAAGAGCTTCCAAAAATTATGGTACTTGTTAGCTTTCATCCCTCATTGCCCCTATCACAAGCATCTTGAAGTGATTAAGGTTAAAGTTAACAAACTATGGAGTATATGCTTGACGAAGTATAAGTTGGCAATCTCAAGTCTCTTGAATACGAGGGCCACACCTCATGCTACTCAACTTTATTCACTGGTAAGTTCTTGTCATTGTAAGTATTTGCATATTATAGAGAACCGCCAATGGGGTACCCCTTGCACATGGTATAGGAGCTATCCCATAACCAAAATGACAAGGCAAGTAGACAATGTGGATCTCAGCGATCTTTTTATTTACTATATGCATAGCTTTTTTATTGAGGATGCTTCATGGATAGCTCACTATGGTGATGCTGCAAGTTTCCACCATGATTAGGCATGGCTTAGGATAGTGGCCCAGGCGTTTCTCTAACACGAAATACAAACTCCATGGACTTACAAGTTCCCTCTTTATTTCACACAGGTGAAATCCATAGACAAAAGAGCATGATATCAACTGATTACAAACTACAAGTGAAATGTTGAAAACGTTCCCCGTGACAACACGGTTCTGCTAATTTCAACGTATAAGTGCAAACATACACAACATAGATGACACAATGGTTCAAGTTTATTAGGGGCAAAGAATATAAAGTGTGTCATCAAGTTTGTGAGGGATTTAATTACTAAGTTTTCACATAACAAAATACTTTTTAATTGGAAGATAGCTGAAAACAAGAATATACTTGGAATGGTGTAACACACCATGCATAGGAGTTTATAGTGGACACTTTGGAATAACTTGGTTTCTTGGGAGTTGGAAGCATGAGTAGAACTTACTCATACAAGTGGAGGCTAGAAAAAGACTGGGAGCAACCAACTAAGAGAGCTATAATAGCCATAATCATGCAAAGCAACAAACCATTACTAATCAAAGCATAGAGTGGTACTACAAGTCAAGGACTAAATGATCATAGAGGCTATGGTGACTTGTTCATAGTCATAACATGATGTGAGCATGTGCCAAGTCAAGCCAAGCAAAGCATCAAAGGAGAATACCCCAATATTATGCATTTTGCATGCTAAAACAACACATAATTTCTTCAAGTCACACTAAGCAATCCCAATTTCTTGGAACAAGACATGATACAGCAATAATCACTAAGCATAATGCCAAAACAACACCTAGCATGTCATGCTAAAGTCTAAGTCACAGTCAATGCAAGCTCCTCTTGCACTTACAAGCAAGAACTTACTACTCCTTTCCAACACCAAACAACTTATTTGCAAAACAACACAGTGAGAACGGGGGTCCAAACTACTTTATTCAAGCAAACTAAACAACCTAAGCAAAGCAAAAGAAAACTAAGACGCTCCAAAAACAACACAACTGTGCATGAAACAATAAAAACAAAGTGTCTAAACAGAGATGAGCTTTTTATTGATGAAGAAGGGGATGCCTTGGGCATACCCAAGCTTTGACGCTTGTAACTCTTGGATATTTATTGGGGTGACACCATGGAGGCATCCCCAAGCTTGAGCTTTTGTCCATTCTTCATCTCATTGCATCATTCTTTCTCTACACCTGAAATTTTTCCTTCATACAAAACTTTACACAATCTTCATTAGCAACATTAGTTTATTCAAAAGATATTAGACCTCTGGCAAAGCTTTGGAACAGCAAGGCTTTTCACTAAAAACACAAGCTACTGTAGAAACTCCTTCAAAAATCTCAATTCACCTAAAGAGAACTTAAAAAGGAATCAATAAGAAGCAAATGCAAATAATGGCAGAAATCTGTCAAAACAGACCAGCGGGTAGAAACCTATTTTTTCGAGAATCTTCTGTTGATCAAATAAAAAAGTGTTAAACTAACGAAAGTTATCTAACATACTGGGGGATTTATTCGTAAATTTTGAGCTCAATCTGAGTTACAGAGACTCCTCACGAATTTTTATGGTGGAGGACAGAAATCTGTTTCGGGACAGCAACTCCCCAAATCTTACTTCCCTCTCATTAGAGGTCATTCTTGGCACAAAAAGCAAACAAAAAGGATAAGAAGAGGTCATTACTAAAGTAATAACTTCCAATACTCAAGGAAACTCTTGGGTTATCTCCCAACAAGTACTTTTCTTTAACGCCTTTAAGTTAGGCACAAGAAGCAAGAAGAATCATGTATTTTCAAATGAGGAAGCATTACCCCTCTTATTCTTTCCTTTCTTACATTTCTTCTTCTCTTTGGGGAATATATGATTGCTTACCGTAGGAGAAAAATGCATAATGCCTTTTCCCACATCTATTCCGCTCCAAGGTGTTTCAGTAGAGATCTTCCAAGTGTGATATGTCCTTTGCCTACACATTCAATAACCTCAGTTGAAAGGATACGGATGTCGCCTAGAGGGGGGGGGTGAATAGGCGATTAAAACTTTTCCTAGAGTGGCTCAACAAAGGCGGAATAAAACTAGTGTTTACTTTGTTAAGCACAACCTAGAACAACTAAGGTTCACCTATGTGCACCAACAACTTATGCTAAGCAATACACGCAACAAAGTGATAGCAAGATATATATTACTTTAAGCACGAAGGCTATCACAATGTAAAGTGCATAAGTAAATAGCTCGGGTATAGAGATAACCGAGGCACGCGGGGATGACGATATTTTACCGAGTTCCTCCTAACATGGAGTACGTCTCGTTTGGAGAGGGGGTGATAACAAACCACCAATGCCACAAAAGGCCTCCCTTATTCTCCGGTGAATCTCACCCCAATGTGATCGATCCACGCTTACACTATCGGTGCACTTGTCGGTGGCAACCGGAACCTCTCACAAGGTTGGGGAACTTCTCCACAACTTAATTGGAGGCTCCCAACAAACGCCACAAAAGGCCTCAACAAACGCCACCAAGGCCACAATGCCACCAAGGCCACAAAACCGTCTAGGGTTCCAAGAACCCAAGAGGGACAAGCTCCAATGAGTCACATGAACCAAATCCTCCGAGGAGAACTCAAACCAATGCACCAAATGAAAATGGCAAGAACACCACAAAGGTGCCCAAATCCCTCACTCTCAAGTTCCAACAAAGCTACTAAAGCTATTGGGAGAACAAGAGAGGAGGAATCAAAGAGAGACACAAAATCCCCCCAAAATCTAGATCCCCAAAGATACACTCACAAAGAGATGAATCGGTTAGGTCAAAACGTAGATCTAGATCACCTCCAACTACCCCTCAAATATATGCAAGAATCAACGGAGGGGTGAGTATAAATCAAGCTCAAAGATTAAGGCAAATGAGGGATAAGCTTAGACAAAAGGAGGAGGAAGAAGCAACCCTAAAAGACAAAGGGGTGAAGCTATTTAAAGAAACGGGCAAAAATCTGGCCGTTGAGGCTATTTTTCGGACCGGTCCGGTACTACCGGAATTAACCGGTAGTACCGCACAAGTCCTAAGAAAAAGCAGCAGCGGCAGCAGATGCAAAGCAGCAGCAGAACGGGCGATAGCGCAGGTGGGGGCGTGGGGCCAGCTACATGCGCGCAGCGCAGCAGCTAGGCAGCCAGCAGGCAGGCAGCGCGCGCGGGATGCGCAGCGAGCGGAGAAAGGCGCGCGGGAAATAGCGATACGGGCGAGCCAGGCGAGCGACGCGAGCCAGGGTCAACACGGGGCCACAGCAGAGCAAGCGCGTGCGAGGCGAGCGGCGGGAACTGCGCGACTGCGCGCATACGCGGGAGCAGCAGCGAGGCCAGCGCGTGGGACGCGGTCAACGCGGCCTTGCACGAGATTGAGGCGGGGCTAGCTGGTGCAGGCGCTCGGGATCGAGGCGGGCCCAGCGCGATCGGATCTGGCGGCGGCGGAAGGGCAGCTAGGCCAAAGCGGGCAGCAGGTGCGGGAGCAAGGCCACCCGGGGCGCTGGGCGCATATATTTTCTGGGCCGCCGGTACTACCGGCCCACCGGTACTACCGGGCCGGCCGGTAGTACCGGATTTAGGTACCTAGCGAGGCAGAAAGAAATCGGGCCGCTCTTAGGGGCGGGCGGTAGTACCGGCCCCCCAGGTGGTACTACCGCTCGGCCCAGAAAACAGATTGACGGGTAAATATTCAAACGACAATAACTTTTGACTGGAAGATCCGATTGACTCGATTCCAATTGCGTTGGATAGATGACGACAAGGGATTCCCAATAAAAGGTAGAAATAATGGTTATCACCAAGTGAGAAAGTATCAGGTAGAGTAATGTGAGATACCTCACTTGGTGAGAAACCGAAAAGCCGCATAAATCAAAATCACAACAAGATACAAACGGAAGATCCGATTTTGATGAACAAGAACTTGTTATGGAGATTAACACAAGCTCTATATCCTCACATGGGTAATACCAAATAACAACCAAATACGGTGATGCAAGTATGCAAAGGTTTGAGCTCTCTCCGAACGATGTGACCGAATTACTCATACGAGAGCCCCTCTTGATAGTACGGTTATCTATCCTAAACCCGGTCTCACACACACAACGTGAGACCAGCAAAAGGGAAAACCTATCAGGATTATACCTTTGCCTTGAGCATTCCACTTGAGCTCGATGTAGACGATCTTGCCCTTCTCAAGATGGAACGCCTTTCTTGATTCTTCATCATCGATCTGTGATCACCGAGGATGGCAAGCCTCAAACATGAGATCTTCTATAGATGGCGCATTTTGAGCTTGCACATCACATCTTCTTCTCATTTCATCGACCTTGAAGCCAACACATGCTCCAAGCGATGCTAATGGACAAATCCTACAAGTGTAACTTAATACACACATTAGTCCATAAAGATTGTCAATAATTACCAAAACCACTCATGGGGCCCAACATGTTCTTTCATTAGTGCATAGCAAAATATCTTTCTCAACCACAACGTCCAAAGCATATCTATAACGAAGAGCAATACCGCAATAGAAACTATGAATAATCAAGCCAAGACTCATCTTAGGCTCAGTTTCCCTCTGTAAAGCGGAGATTCTAGACCAAGCTTCTTTAAAGCTCTCTTCACCTTTTTGCTTAAAAGTGGAGATATCTTCCATAGGTGAAATAAAGATTGGTCCAAAACCAGACATGGTGGCAACTAGAGTAGGAACTAATTTTTTTGTGTTTTTGAATAAAGAAAGCAAACCAAACTAGACTAATTTTTTGGTTTTTTTTTAAAAAGAGGCAAACAAAACCAAGAAAAAGAAACAAAGCAAACTAAAAACAAAGTAATGAGAAAGGAAGTGGAGGACTCCCCTAGTGAAAACGTCCTTAGCCTCCCCGGTAACGGCGCCAGAAAACTTGTTGATGGCTCAGTTGATGTGGAGCTTGTTGGGAATCCCAAGAGCAAGGTGTGAAGCAGCACAGCAGCAAGTCTTCCCTTAGTAAGAAACCGAGGTTATCGAACCAGTAGGAGGAAGGAAACATCACACAAGTGTTGCAAGCAACGTGGAAACCTGCAAAACACAAACTCAAGACTTTGTCCCAACTAACAGTGAGGTTTTCAATCTCACCGGTTGCTGTAACAAAGCATTAAACGTATGGTGTGGAAGAAAATGGTTTGCAACAAGTAAACAGGTAACAGTGGAAGATGTATCAATGGTAAAGATTGGACCGGGGTCCATAGTTCACTATAGGTGCTCTCCTTAGATAAACAACATGGCATGAAGGGTAAACAAATTACGGCAGGGCAATTGACAGGAACTGAGCAAGGCATACCAATGCAATTACTAGTCAGAAAGATCCTATGAGATTCGATTGGGCAATACAACAAGATACTTAGACCGCCATCCAACTGCATCTATGACTAGAAGTACACCTTCAGGTTATCATCCGAACCCCCTCCAGTATTAAGTTGCAAGCAACAGACAACTGCTTTAAGCAAAGTGTGTAAGGTAAATAGTCCACATATTCCATGGACAAGAGACCGTTGTTTTCTACCTAGTGGCAACATCACATCTACAACC
Source organism: Avena sativa (assembly GCA_916181665.1). NCBI lineage: Eukaryota > Viridiplantae > Streptophyta > Magnoliopsida > Poales > Poaceae > Avena > Avena sativa. The sequence goes on along the minus strand of OV702279.1, from coordinate 263,703,905 downwards.
GAAGAGATTTCTGTCTCTTCCCTTGGAAACTAGAGGCATGAACCCACTATCGAGCATAAATACCCCCTCTTGGAGTCACTAGCAACTACTTGACCAAGATAGCTACTAACAACGGAGAGCATGCAAGATCACAAACAACACAAACATGATAGAATCGTAAAGACAAAACCATTAATCAAACTAACATAATGATCTCAATATCCATCGGATCCCCGCAAACACAACATGCATGATTACAGATAGATTAGATCTTGATCATGAATGGATCTCACAAGATCTATACATGAAAGCACAAGGAGGAGATACAACTATCTAGCTACTACATGAGAGAAGGCCTCCGGGATGATCTCCCCTCCGATAGGGTGCCGGGAAGAACTTCAGACCCCCCGATCTAGGGACGACGGTGGCGATGGCTACAGAAGGTTTCGTGAAATATTGATCGGGTGCTTAGGGTTTCTGCATCGGGGGCTTCTTATAGGCGAAGGGGAAGGCCGAGGCGGCACCCGCGCCTAGGGGGGGTGTGGCCGCCCTGTCTCCCCTCTGGACTTCTTGTTCCCCACGGAAAGTTATTGACTTTGACGTTCGTCCCGTCCAATTCCAAGAATATTTTCTTACTAGCTTTTCTAGAACCAAGAACAGCAGAAAACAGGCAACTGGCATTGTGGCAACTTGTTAATAGGTTAGTACCAGAAAACATGTAAAAATCACCTCAAAGTGTAGACAAAGCAAAATAAAGTAGATACTAAACAAGCATAGAGCATAAAAAATTATAGATACGTTTCCGACCTATCATCCTCTGGGAGGGCGACCGAAGTGATCACGCTACGACGGTGTATCCATCCCACAGTTTCCTCGAACACTAGACCACACGCCTCATGCCCCTCGGGCGATTGTCGGCTCCGAGTCCATATTGCTCTTGCCTTATTCGACGACACCGTCTCACTCTCCACAGTGACACCACCGCCACAATCCAATCCGTGATTTCCTGCCGTGATCTCATCGCCGCCACTTGCCATGGTCACCTAGGAACTATTTCCCTTTTCGTTTTCCATCCCCCTACTGCAATCTGGGCTGGAATCGAACACGTCACACTGCACAAATACGATTAGGATACTTATTATGTGTAGTTGTGCTCACTAAACCTCGAATCAGGCTTTCGCTCTGCTTTATAAATAAAGAAACCATCCACAATAAGTTACAAGGTTCGGAATGACAACATAGGAATTGCTGGGGCCACAACACAAGACGACCCAACAAGAAACAAAGACCACCTCGCCATGCGAGCGAACACCAAAAAAAGGAAAAGCTATGTCGGACTATGGGGGAGCCGTCGTGTCGCCTCCTAGAGACGCCGAAGAAACTCGTCCAACATCGCCTTATCCAGCTGTCTACAGAGTGGGTACCAGAGCTGCAAGGATGCCAGAAGTTTGAAAACCGAGTCAGAGACACGCTGTGATATGATCTTCTTAATAACCATTTTATTAAGAATATTTCATAGGGACCACAACATCGAGGCAAATATTAGCCAGAAAAGACGGCGGCCCTTTCCTGCACGGTTTGCCTGGCTTTTTAGAAACTCTGCGAGATAAAATATATAGCCAATCAAACAGCTAAAATATATAACCCATCCTCTAGAGTACCAGTTGTATACGCTCTATCGTTTGGTCGTTGGTCACCATACTTCGAGACATCCATCTTGGAATTAACTTAAGTAAGTATATGTAGCATTTGCCATACTCTTTTCGGTTAACTATTGTCTCAACTTTATCTAAATTTATATATATCTATACCTAATAATAAAAGAAGAAATGTTTTTTGTGTTGTGTACACTTTTTTTTATCAGATTACCCTTCCACCAAACCATATATTACCATCAACGTCACCGGTAAGTAAAATAACTGTTTAATTCTTCTAATATTTTTAATAATAAATGAAGGATTGTCGTTCCTACACTTTTTCGGACCGAATTATCCTCTCACCAAACCATGTATTACCACCAACGTCATCGGTAAGGAAAATAACTGTTGTCTTCTAATATTCTTTCCGTCACACTTGTTTCGTTCCGCAAGAAATCATTTTTTCATCCGTACGTACGTCCCAATCTCTTCCTCTGACACGTATAGGAACCGGCAAGACGAGTAGCCGAGTCTAACTTGAACCCGATCGATGTTGAATCATTGTCCGTCGTAGGTCCATGCCAGCCCGCAGTGGAGTCGGACTCCAACTAGATCGAGCATATATCCTCAGATAACTAACCATCATAGCCTCTCGCACCTATGGGCGTGGCCTCAACCATCGCCAATCCCTCGAGACGAGATGCGAGTCTTAATATATACCAGCATTAAGGAGTACTCTTCCCCAGCCACTCAGGCTAACCTGCCCAACTCCCATGATAAAGCCGAATGACTATAGCCTACATCGTTCCTGCTCGCACCATGAGGACGTGCCATGACAGTGATCATGGCTGTCATGGGAGGCGGTTGATCTGGAAGAGGAAGCGGCGGTGGGCGGCAGCAGCCACCAGGTGATCATAAGGATGTGCACACTGGAGAGCCATGTGTTTTGCCATTCGTTGATCGAGTTGGTGGTGAGGCTATCCATGGTCGTTTCTGTTGAAGTGTATAAGTGGATTGCACTAGCTCTTTCCATCAGTTCGGACTTTTGGTTGCGTTGGCTAGTGCATGAAGCTTGACATGGTATCAGAGTCTAAGGTCTTGAGTTCGAGTCCTGGCTTTCACAATTTATCCTAAAATTGATGTTGACCCCTCTATGTCCACGTATAGGCCTCTTGAGTCATACGTGAGTTTCGCGCACCGTCGCTCTCTTCCGGTTGCACGTGCTGACTTCTCCCCGTCACACGTGAGAGGGGGTGTTGAAGTGTATAAGTGGATTGCACTAGCTCTTTCCATCAGTTCGGACTTTTGGTTACGTTGGCTAGTGCATGAAGCTTGACAGTTTCTTTCTAGTTCGTGTACTGACCTTGGTGATAAAGGCAGTCTTAGAGGATCCCCACTCATCCTGTATATCGTCGGGGCCTTGCTGGTTGCTGCTACTGAGAATGATGGCATACATACTACTACATCTCTCTCTCTCCACCAAACTGTGGATAGTGCCGATCTGTATCATTGTGGGCGTAAAGATTTCATCGCGTAGAGTGATTGATTTTTTCCATCCCGCTGCAACACGCGGGCATATTTCCTAGTCTTGTCTGCCTTTAGGCCCGCGAGGCTGCTGGCCACTCCCGCACACTCGAGCCTGCCCAGGCCTGGAGGACGCAGCTGTTGAGGCTTCTCTCGTACTCACGCGCCTGCCCATGTACATCGACAGACATACCGATTCGTGTGTTTATCTCCTCTCCTATGCACCGGCGGCGCGGCATGATCGATCACAAAGGGAGCATGCATAGGAAGGACCTTACAGCACCTCCACTTGCCTTCCCAGCAGGCCTTTCCCAGGGCTATTTTTTGTTCGGATGCTGAAAATTAGCCCAGTCGTATTCTTAAGACCTCGGTTTCGTTCGGATTTGGGCCAAATTTGGTTCGGACTTCTCAGGCCATTCTCGGGGCGCCGGGAATGCTCTGAGAACGCCGGACGGAGCGAATTCGGCGGGAAAAAACTTCGGCTGCATGGACCCGTCCAGTCAGCGAGACAAGCCGAGTCGTTGTCATCCTTCCGCCGCGGAACCACGCGACGGACCGCCGGGCATTAACTGTCTGTCTCGTCGACCACACATCGCCGTAATGGCGCACCATCGCTGTCTCGGCTCCCGCGACGGACCGGCGGGCAATAAATTCCCGCCAGTTCCCTCTTTTCTGCCCTCGCCGCAAAACCCCTCCCGCCCTCGCCGCCCGCCTCGGCCTATAAAATCCGTATCCCTCGCCGGCTCCCTCCACACTCTCTCGCAGCTCCCACTCCCAACTCCGGCGAACTCCAATCCCTCGCAGCTCCCCACTCCCAACTCCGGCGAACGCCATGGCCGAGAGGTTTCCTGGCGACCCCGCAGCAGCGAACGGCTTTGGCCGCAGCATGATCCAGCCCTAGGAGGCCAGGATGCTACACGATGCCGGGTATATGGCGCCACCGGACACCCGGGTACCGCCTGGTTGGAAGCTCAACGCCGGTGGGATCCCAGTGCCGCCGGTGCCGGCCGATGAGGAGATCGTCGACGAGATCTAGGCCACCATCGTGGCCATGGAGGACCCGGATCTCGCCGAGGATCTGGGCAATCTGTATTTCTGGGAGCAGTTCTTTGCCGACCGGTGTCAACACAAGGATTTTTAATCCCAGATGCCTATTATGCCATACATCGCAATCCCAGGATTACCATTTTTGCGAGACATAACAGATTTAGATATCACAGTACATCATCAATTACAAACCATACATAAGGTCTTACACAAATAAGGATCCCATGATCCAGTTCTTAATACAACTCAAGCAGCAGAATAACATAATAATAAAGGTAGCGTAGGCGAAGCTCTATCTTCGGGGTCACAAGCAATGTTGACGATGGGAGATGATCCTAGTTGTCGTAACCTTCCTGGGGTCCATCATCCTGGTACTCCTCTTCATAGTCTGACCACGGTAATAGCCAGGGGAAAATCCATGAGTACTCTTTAAGTACTCGCAAACTAATACTAACAAGTTAAGAAGGTTTTTGTAGTAGGACACTAAGCTCTAGGGTTGTTTTGCAAAAAGCCAGATTTACCTCTACTGAGTTCAGAAGCAAAGAAAGCTAGTTGAAATTTTATAACACCTAAGTGGGAACTTGAATTTCATATCACAATTCTGTTGTGGTCAAGTCAAAATCTCAATTCATTAAACAAGTCATTTTGAAAACATCTGAGGGGGGAACAGTATGGCCACTCCAACTGTCCATAACCGCGGACGCGGCTATTCGAATAGTTTGACACTCTGTAGAGATTGTACACTTTCACCATAACATTCGATACATTCATCAGGAACAAATCCTGAATTCACCATACTCAGTATGCGGATAATCAATCCTAACCTTTCAATTACACGCCCTAGTATAGGCACCTCTCCAGTGAGTTTGGCCTCCCAACCATGACCAACTGTCATCTTGGGTACTTCACAGGTGGACAATCTTCACAAGGTAGCCTCAGCTCAGACCTTGGCCGTGAGGGAACCCATACTAAGGTATATAAATTTCCAGTCAAGCCCTACCCAATTTTCGGGTATTGTGGTTGTACGGTAATATTGGAATGGTATCACATCCAGACAACCATCAGTTTTAAAAGGGCTAAGGCTCATGCCTCAACATTTTCATCATCAAAATCATCTAGTGTTCGGAAACACATGTCAAAACATTTCAGTAGAATGACTCATCATTCTAAGGTTTTCATAACCATTTTCACCAAGTATTCCCATCTAAACTTGATCAAGTTTTATGCTTAGCACTAGCATCTACAAGTGGTGGTAAATACTAATCAGGGGTGGTAAACAAGTGGGGATTATCTAAGTTCAATGTCATGCGTTAGGATGACATCAAGATTATCTAACTTAGGCCAAATTTTATGCTCTTTATGCTACCTTCCAATATCCTTCTAGTATCTAGAATTCACTATGTAAACTCTAAGAGAAAGCTTTGATAAAGAAATAAAGTATAAAGCTTGCAAGTAAAACTAGGATTGGGTTATCAAGTGGGTATGATCACATATGCTTAAGGCATATAGTTGTCATAGTAACAAGCAAGTACTGGCTTGCATAATTTGCAAGGGTTAGCTTGCTAAGTTAATAGCTTGCTAATTCAACTAGTAGTATTTGGCTTGCATAGGTCAACTTGGGTAGTAAGGCTTGCCTTGTGCAGAGCAGTGGTTGAAGTTCTCCTCGGCTTCTTCCTCGTAGTATCCTCCTTCCTCCTTGTATCCTTGGTCGTGTAGGGTTTCGTAGCATGGAAAACAAAAAATTTCTATCGCATACAAACAAACAAGCCAAGATCTATCTACTAGATTGTAGCAACGAGTCGATGGAATAACTTACCCTCGAAGATTCCAAAGTGTTTAACGAGAGCGGATTCTCGTGGGTGATGTAGTCGTACTCTTCCCGATCTCAAGATCGCGTAGACGATCCTTCCGGTGCTGCGTTCCGGCAGCGCTCCCGCAGTCGGTCACACGTTCGGTACTCGACGAAGACCTTCCTCTCCCTTGTTCCAGCAGGCAGCGGAGGTTGTAGAACTCTCCTCGCGATTCCGGCAGCACAACGGCGTGGTACCGTAAGTAGAGGGGAGATCTTGCAGGGCTTCGCCTTAAGCCGGAGCGAGTATGGTGGAGTATGAGAGAGCTCCTCGACGATCTAGGTTTTAGACACACCAAGGAGGAGAGGCTAGAGCCGGCGGCTAGGGTTCTGGGGACACCCAAGTCGGCGGCTAGGGCAAAACCCTAGGGGGTGGCGGCGGCTATGGTGGGCTGCAGCTTCTAGGGTTTGAGGTGAGGGACTTGTGTGTTCTAGGAGGGAGCCCTGCCCCTCCTTATATAGGTGGAGGGGCCGGCGGCCAAGGGGAGGGAGGGGAGTCCCTCCCCAACTCGGCTTGGAGGGGGCGCCGCCGGTTGGAGGAGGGATTCCCTCCCCAACTCGGTTTCCCACTTCCTCCTCTTTTCCACTTTCCAAATTTAGCCGTTTGACTTTTCAATTTAGCTATTTGACTTTTCAAACTAGGATTCGATTAATCCTTTATTTGGAACAGCGATGGCACTTAGTACATGATTCAATCATACCAAATTTGATACAACACATTCATGTACCCTTCCCCTCCAGAGTGCCGGACATTCCGGAACCTTCTAGAACATTCCCGATGAAAACACCGGAATCATTCCCCAACTCCGAAACGGGACTTTCCTTATATGAATCTTATTCTCCGGACCATTCCGGATCACCTCGTGATATCCCGGATCCCATCCGAGACTCTGAACAACATTCGGTCTCTTTCTCATAATACCATAACTACTCAAACAACGTCGAATCCTTAAGTGTGTCTCCCTACGGTTCATGAATTATGCGGACATGATCGAGACACTTCTCCGAACAATAACCAATAGAGGAATCTGGAAATTCATATGGCTCCCACATATTTCTATGATTACTTTGCGATCGAATGAACCACTTACATACGATACCAATTTCCCTTTGTCTCACGATAGTTTACTTATCCGAGGTTATGATCGTCGGTATCTCTGCATACCTAGTTCAACCTCGTTACCGATAAGTACTCTTTTCTCGTTCCCGTGATATGTGATCCCTTGTGAGCCAGTCACATGCTTGCAAGCTAATTGGATGACATTCCACCGAGAGGGCCCAGAATATATCTATCTGTCATATGGATGGACAAATCCCACTCTTGATCCATGTGTCTCAACCAATACTTTCCGAACACTCAATGCCACCTTTATAGCCACCCAGTTACGGTGTGGTGTTTGATGTCATCAAAGCATCCATCCGGTAAAGGTGATATGCATGATCTCATGGTCGAAGGAATTAGGTTACTATGTATCAGAAAGCATATAGCAATTGAACTATTGAAATGACTTGATCTTTATGCTACGCTTATCTATAGGAGTATGTCCACCATATCATTCTCCTAACGATATGATCTTGTTGTTGATAACATCTCAATGTTCATGATAGGGAAACCACAATCATTTATCAACCAACAAGCTAGTGATGTATAGAGGCTATACTAGGGACTTCAAATTAAGTTTACAAATCACACAAGTATCAATGTTTCCTTGTTAATACTATTATAGCATGAATGTAAACATTTATCATAAACACAAAGATATAATAATAACTACATTTATTATTGCCTCTAGGGCATATCTCCAACAGTCTCCCACTTGCACTAGAGTCATCTAATCTAGATTACATGGTAATATACCGAACACCCATGGCAGTTTGGTGTTGGTCATGTTTTGCCCTCGGGAGAGGTTTAGTCAACGGATCCGCCACATTCAGATTTGTGTGTACTTTGCAAATCTTTATATCCCCATCTTGGATATGTTCTCGAATAGCGTGAAAACGTAGCTTGATATGCTTCAGCTTCTTGTGTGACCTTGGTTCTTGCGCATTGGCTATGGCGCCCATGTTATGGTCCAGCACACTAGGAACCACACCCAGCTCTGTAATGAACTCTTTCATCCATATCGCTTCTTGTGAAGCCTCCTAAGCAGCCATGTATTCCGATTCAGTTGAAGATCTCGCCACAACGCTTTGCTTTGCACTCCTCCAGCTAACTGCTGCACCATTCAAAATAAATACGTATCCAGATTGTGATTTAGAATCATCCGGATCGGTGTTCCAACTAGCATCGGTGTAACCATTAACAACGAGCTGTTCATCACCTCCATAAGAAAGAACCATATCCTTAGTTCTTCTCAAGTACTTAAGGATGTTTTTGACCGCTGTCCAATGATCCACTCCCGGATCACTTTGATATCTGCTAGTCAAACTAACATCATATGCAATGTCGGGTCTAGTACATAGCATGGCATACATTAGAGATCCTATGGCTGAGGCATAGGGAGTCTTACTCATCCTTTCTCTATCTTCTGCTGATGTCGGACTTTGAGTTTTACTCAAGGTCGTATTGGGCAACATGGGCAAGAACCCTTTCTTGCTATCTTCCATTCCAAATCTCTTTAGAACTTTGTACAAATATGTACTCTGTGACAATGATATTTGGCGTTTTGATCTATCTCTATAAATCTTTATGCCTAATATGTAAGCTGCTTTGCCAAGATCCTTCATTGAAAAACTATTATTCAAATATTCCTTGACACTATTAAGAAGGTCTACATCATTCCCAATCAACAATATGTCATCTACATATAGTATTAAGAATGCTACAGAGCTCCCACTCACTTTCTTGTAAATACAAGCTTCTCCATAAGTTTGTATAAAACCAAAACTTTTGATCACCTTATCAAAACGTTGATTCCAACTTCGGGATGCTTGCTTTAATCCATAGATGGACCGTTGAAGTTTGCATACCTTGTTAGCATCTTTAGGATCGACAAAACCTTTGGTTGCATCATATACAACTCTTCATCAATGTCTCCATTGAGGAATGTTGTTTTGACATCCATCTGCCATATCTCACAATCATAATATGCAGCGATTGCTAACATAATCCTCACAGACTTTAGCTTCGCTACTGGTGAGAAAGTCTCATCGTAGTCAACTCCTTGAATTTGTCGAAACCCTTTTGCGACAAGTCGAGCTTTATAGACAGTAACATTACCATCAGCATCTGTTTTCTTCTTGAAGATCCATTTGTTCTCGACAGCCTTCCGGCCATCCGGTAAGTCCACCAAAGTCCATACTTGGTTTTCGTACATGGATCCAATCTCGGATTTCATGGCTTCTTGCCATTTATTGGAATCTGGGCTCATCATCGCTTCCTCATATGTCTCAGGGTCATCGGTGTTGTCCACCAACATGACACTCATAATGGGATCATACCAATCTGGAGTGGTACGAGTTCTCGTTGACCTCCGAGGCTCTGTAGCAACTTCAACCGAAGTTTCATGATCACCATCATTAGCTTCCTCTCTAATTGGTGCAGGCACCACAGGAACTTCTTCCGGTGCTGCGCTACTCGCAATTTCGAGAGAAGGTTCGACAACCTCGTCGAGTTCTACTTTCCTTCCAGTCACTTCTTTCGAGAGAAATTCCTTCTCTAGAAAGGATCCATTCTTGGCAACGAAGATTTTGCCTTCGGATCTATGATAGAAGGTATACCCAATAGTTTCCTTCGGGTATCCTATGAAGACGCATTTTTCCGCTTTGGGTTCAAGCTTGTCCGGCTGTAACTTCTTTACATAGGCTTCGCATCCCCAAACTTTAAGGAACGACAATTTAGGTTTCTTCCCAAATCATAATTCATACGGTGTCGTTTCAACGGATTTAGACGGTGCCCTATTTAAAGTGAATGCGGCTGTTTCTAATGCATAACCCCAAAATGATAGCGGTAAATCTGTAAGTGACATCATAGAACGAACCATATCTAAGAGAGTTCGATTACGACGTTCGGACACACCATTACGCTGTGGTGTTCCCAACGGTGTCAACTGTGAAAGTATTCCGCATTTCTTCAAATGCTCGCCAAAACTCGTAACTTAGATATTCACCTCCACGATCAGAACGTAGAAATTTAATCTTCTTGTTACGTTGATTCTCTACCTCACTTTGAAATTCCTTAAACTTCTCGAAAGTTTCGGACTTATGCTTCATGAAATAGATATACCCATATCTACTCAAGTCATCCGTGAAGGTAAGAACATAACGATAACCACCGCGCGATGCTACACTCATTGGACCACACACATCGGTATGTATGATTTCCAATAAGTCCGTAGCTCGCTCCATCATACCAGAAAATGGAGTCTTAGTCATTTTACCCATCAGACATGCTTCGCATCTATCAAGTGATTCGAAATCAAGTGATTCAAGAAGTCCATCGGAATGGAGTTTCTTCATACGCTTCACTCCAATGTGACCAAGACGACAGTGCCACATATAGGTCGAGTTATCGCTCGATTTCAAACGTTTAGCCTCAATGTTGTTGATATGTGTATTTCCACTATCGAGATTCAATAAGAATAGACCATCTATCAAAGGTGCATGTGCATAAAACATATTACTCATATAAATCAAACAACCATTATTCTCGGATTTAAACAAGTAACCGTCTCGCAATAAACAAGATCCCGATATAATGTTCATGCTCAACGCAGGCACCAAATAACAATTATTTAAGTATAAAACTAATCCCGATGGTAGATGAAGGGGTAGCGTGCCGACCGCGATCACATCAACCTTTGATCCGTTTCCCACGCGCATCGTTACCTCGTTCTTCGCTAGCTTCCGTTTATTCTGTAGCACCTGTTTCGAGTTACAAATATGAGCAACCGAACCAGTATCAAATACCCAGGCACTACTACGAGTACTAGTGAGATACACATCAATAACATGTATATCAGATATACCTTTCTTCTTGATGTTGTCGTTCTTCAAATCCGCCAAGTACTTTGGGCAATTCCGCTTCCAGTGACCTTCTCCCTTGCAGTAAAAGCACTCAGTATCAGGCTTAGGTCCAGCCTTGGTCTTCTTCGCCGGCGTGGTAACTTTCTTACCACCCTTCTCGAAGTGTCCCTTCTGCTTAGACTTGCCTTTCTTGAATTTCGTGGTCTTATTGACCAACAACACTTGGTGCTCATTCTTGATCTCCACTTCTGCAGACTTCAACATAGCAAACAGTTCTGACAACTGCTTGTTCATGTTCTGCATGTTGTAGTTCATCACAAAGTTCTTGTAACTTGGTGGTAGTGATTGGAGGACACGGTAAATCCCCAAAGCATTAGGAATCACTATACCCAAGCTTTGAAGTTTGTTTGCGTGCCCAGACATCTCAAGCACATGCTCACTGACGGAGTTGCCCTCTTCCATCTTGCAGTTAAAGAACTTTTCAGAAGTCTCATAACTTTCAATTGCCGCATGAGTCTCAAAGATCAATTTGAGATCCTCGACAATATCATATGGGTCTGAATTCTCAAACCTTTTCTGAAGCTCCGATTCCAAACCATACAAGATAGCACACTGAACTATGGAGTACTGATTCTTCCGAGCGAGGTAAACATTCTTTACTTCATCGGAAGCATCAGCTGCAGGTGGGTCACCCAGTGGTGCATCCAGCACATAGGTCAAATTACCAGCTGTGAGGACAATCCTCAAATTGCGGAACCAATCCGCGAAGTTGCTTCCATTGTTTTTCAACTTTTCTTTCTCTAGGAACGCATTAAAATTGATGGTAGGGGCGGCCATTGATCTACAACATATTTGCAATAGTTTAGACTAAGTTTATGACAAATTGAGTTCAAATTAATAATAAAGTTAATCTAGGTGAACTCCCACTCAAAACAACATCCCTCACATTGTTTTAGTGATCACACGAACCAAATCCACTACATCAACACCGATCATCACGAGAGTTGATATAGTTTCAATGGCGAACAATCGTCATGTTCATCATATCTACTATATGATTCATGCTTTACCTTTCGGTGATCCGTGTTCCGAGACCATGTCTGTACATGCTAGGCTCGTCAAGATCAAACCTTAGTTTCCGCATGAACAAATCTGGCTTGCTCACGTTGTATACACTTGCAGAATCTAACACACCCGATCATCACGTGGTGCTTCGAAACAACAAGCTTTAGCAACGGTGCTAACTAAGGGTGAACACTTTATGACTTGAAATTCATGTGCATGAGGGATCATCTTATAATGCTACCGTTGTCTACTAAGAATACAAGATGCATAAAGGATTAACATGCAATTCATAATATGTGATATGATATGGCCTTTCTTCTTTGTGCTTCCGACCTCCATCTTCTAGCACGAACATGATCTCCATCATCACCAGCATTGCATCAAGGTCAATGACGCCTCTCCATGGTTGTCGTCCACCGGCTTCAACTATTACAACTACTTTGAATAGACACGCGGGTCTTAACATAAATTAAAGACAACCATATGGCTCCTGCCGGTTGCCAACTTACAATAAGGAACATTGCATACATCAAATATAATCACAAACATGGCCATATCACATCACTTCACACCCCTGCAAAACAAAGTTAGACGCCTCTACTTTCTTTGCATGTTTTACATGGCTTGGAGCTTTCTATAAGTGTCGTTCTAACTTACGAACATGAACCACAACATTGATACTAGTATTGTTAATCACCCGTTGTAAATTGGATCTTAACTATGCTAGGAGAAATAGGCACCCGCAAAGCCACTTATGCAATACAAGTTGCATGTCGAGCGTGGAGCAAGTCTCATGAACGATGTCATGTAAGGTTAGCCCGGGCCGCTTCATCCCAACATACCGCAAGATGCAAAGTACACAAGAAGCAATCGACAATAAAAGCATCAACGCCCACAATGACCATTGTGTTCTACTCGTGCAACAGATCTACATATAGACACGGCTCTGATACCATAGGGTTTCGTAGCATGGAAAACAAAAAATTTCTATCGCATACAAACAAACAAGCCAAGATCTATCTACTAGATTGTAGCAACGAGTCGATGGAATAACTTACCCTCGAAGATTCCAAAGTGTTTAACGAGAGTGCATTCTCGTGGGTGATGTAGTCGTACTCTTCCCGATCTCAAGATCGCGTAGACGATCCTTCCGGCGCTGCGTTCCGGCAGCGCTCCCATAGTCGGTCACACGTTCGGTACTCGACGAAGACCTTCCTCTCCCTTGTTCCAGCAGGCAGCGGAGGTTGTAGCACTCTCCTCGCGATTCCGGCAGCACAACGGTGTGGTACCGGAAGTAGATGGGAGATCTCGCAGGGCTTCGCCTTAAGCCGGAGTGAGTATGGTGGAGTATGAGAGAGCTCCTCGGCGATCTAGGTTTTAGACACACCAAGGAGGAGAGGCTAGAGCTGGCGGCTAGGGTTCCGGGGATACTCAAGTCGGCGGCTAGGGCAAAACCCTAGGGGGTGGCGGCGGCTATGGTGGGCTGCAGCTTCTAGGGTTTGAGGTGAGGTACATGTGTGTTCTAGGAGGGAGCCCTGCCCCTCCTTATATAGGTGGAGGGGCCGGCGGCCAAGGGGAGGGAGGGGAGTCCCTCCCCAACTCGGTTTCCCACTTCCTCCTCTTTTCCACTTTCCAAATTTAGCCGTTTGACTTTTCAATTTAGCTATTTGACTTTTCAAACTAGGATTCGATTAATCCTTTATTTGGAACAGCGATGACACTTAGTACATGATACAATCATACCAACTTTGATACAACACATTCATGTACCCTTCCCCTCCGGAGTGCCGTACATTCCGGAACCTTCTAGAACATTCCCGATGAAAACACCGGAATCATTCCCCAACTCCGAAACGGGACTTTCCTTATATGAATCTTATTCTCCGGACCATTCCGGATCACCTCGTGATATCCCGGATCCCATACGAGACTTCGAACAACATTCGGTCTCTTTCTCATAATACCATAACTACTCAAACAACGTCGAATCCTTAAGTGTGTCTCCCTACGGTTCATGAATTATGTGGACATGATCGAGACACTTCTCCGAACAATAACCAATAGAGGAATCTGGAAATTCATATGGCTCCCACATATTTCTACGATTACTTTGCGGTCGAATGAACCACTTACATACGATACCAATTTCCCTTTGTCTCACGATAGTTTACTTATCCGAGGTTATGATCGTCGGTATATCTGCATACCTAGTTCAACCTCGTTACCGATAAGTACTCTTTTCTCGTTCCCGTGATATGTGATCCCTTGTGAGCCAGTCACATGCTTGCAAGCTAATTGGATGACATTCCACCGAGAGGGCCCAGAATATATCTATCTGTCATATGGATGGACAAATCCCACTCTTGATCCATGTGTCTCAACCAATACTTTCCGAACACTCAATGCCACCTTTATAGCCACCCAGTTACGGTGTGGTGTTTGATGTCATCAAAGCATCCATCCGGTAAAGGTGATATGCATGATCTCATGGTCGAAGGAATTAGGTTACTATGTATCAGAAAGCATATAGCAATTGAACTATTGAAATGACTTGATCTTTATGCTACGCTTATCTATAGGAGTATGTCCACCATATCATTCTCCTAACGATATGATCTCGTTGTTGATAACATCTCAATGTTCATGATAGGGAAACCACAATCATTTATCAACCAACAAGCTAGTGATGTATAGAGGCTATACTAGGGACTTCAAATTAAGTTTACAAATCACACAAGTATCAATGTTTCCTTGTTAATACTATTATAGCATGAATGTAAACATTTATCATAAACACAAAGATATAATAATAACTACATTTATTATTGCCTCTAGGGCATATCTCCAACAGGTCGGTACTAGCGTCTATAAATAAATACGATGTACACAATCACCAAACAATACTTAACTATTTCCAATCATCACACAATGGTTCACACTAGATGATCTAGCATCATCACTAATATTACAAGATTAAAGCACTTGTCTTATTTGTTTTATTTTTAGAAAAATAATTCTACTCATTGAAAAACTACTTAAGATTTAATATTCTCCAATTCAAACATGGGATCATGTTGACACATGTCATCACCACATATTTCAGTACATGGGAATGTGATTTAAAGTGGTGTCACAATTTAATAAGGCTCATGCCTCAACATTTTCATCATCAAAATCATCTGGTGTTCGGAAACACATGTCAAAACATTCAGTAGAATGACTCATCATTCCAAGGTTTTCATAACCATTTTCTCCAAGTATTCCCATCTAAAGTTTATCAAGTTTTTATGCTTAGCACTAGCATCTACAAGTGGGGTTAATTACTAATGAGGGGTGGTAAACCAATGGAGATTAATTAAGTTCAATCTAATGCCTTAGGATGACATCAAGATTATCTAGCTTAGGCCAAATTTAATGCTCTTTATGCAACCTTCCACTATCTTCCTAGAATCTACAAGTCACTTAAGTAAACTCTAAGAGAAAGCTTTGATAAAGAAATAAAGTATAAAGCTTGCAAGTAAAACTAGGATTGGGTATCATCAAATGTGTCCAACCAAGCATGCTTAATGCATTGCATAGGTTATCTAACTTTCATAATTGCAAGTGTTAGCTTGCTAAGTTAATAGCTTGCACATTCAACTAGTAGTATTAGGCTTGCCTTGTGCAGAGCAGTGGTTGAAGTTATCCTCGGATTCTTCCTCGTAGTATCCTCCTTCCTCCTCGTATCCTTGGTTGGTACAAGCGTCTATAAATAAATACGAGGTACACAATCACCAAACAATACTTAACTATTTTCAATCATCACACAAAGAGGTACAATAGATGATCTAGCATCATCACCTATCATTACATGATTAAAGCATTTGTCTTATTTATTTTAATTTGAGAAAAGTAATTTCTACTCATTGAAAAACTACTTAAGATTTAATATTCTCCAAATCAAACATGGGATCATGTTGACACATGTCATCACCACATATTTCAGTACATGGGAATGTGATTTAAAGTGGTGTCACAATTTAATAAGGTTTAACCTTTTTTATTTAAAATAACTAAAGTGACTAGAAATGCCTATGTGGCATTCTTTTGTTGCTTGAACATTATTTCTGTAAGTAAACCCAATGTTTTTATATATTCTGAAAGGTATGATCAAATGTGATTTTTGAGAGTTGGAATCAACTCAAAAGCTATTATGGTTAAATTTTGAAAAATGTTTGAATGCAGAAAAGCTTCTGCCTTGTTATTTTTACCAAGGTTGATCTACAGATCCAAATGATTTGAATCCAACGGGATTGGATTAATCATTTCAGTACCTTTCTAACAAAATTAGTTTCATGTATTTTGGTTCACTAAATCGAGCTGGGTTGATTTTTGAATCTAGGTCCAGAACTGTGTTTGAATTAAAATGGAAAAATCTAAATTCAAACGATTGGGTCGCGGGGAAAGGTTAATGGGCCGGCCCAGTGTCACTCCGCAGCGCGGGGCTCAGCTGACAGGGGGGTTCCACCAGTCAGTGGCTCATAACACGCGAAGCGGTACGGGGCTGTGTGGTTCGTTGGATTAGAAGGAAGATCGACGACTGGGGATCCTCGTCGACGATGAACATGTCACTGGCGAGCTCGAACCCTAGCGGCTCAGTGGGGGTGCATAGGGGGCATACCAGGGCTCCAGCGATGACGGCGAGGCGGGCAAATGAACAAGTGGTCCACGTCGAGGTCAGGGACGGTCGAGGCAGCTTCGGGGGTGGTCGAAATCAACGGCCCCCTTCTTCTCCAGAGGCGGCCTGCTTTGGCACAATTCTGGCGAGCTGCTGCTCCTCGTGCTCCGGCTAGAGGGTGGAACGATCAGTGAGGTGAGGGGAGTAAAATGGTGTGCTTCAAACGACTGGGGGTGGCTTCCTTTTATAGGCTCGACGGCGAGACCGAGAGGGATGGGCAGGTGACAGAGGCGACATGGCTACGGGCGGCTAGAGGCATGGCTGAGGTTGGCGATCGACGGACGGTCTCCTGGCGATGCTCTAGGACTTGAATGCGCGCTTAGGGGAGGTGGCAATCGGTCGGGAACGTGCGGTGCTCTGCGCGGCAGAGGCGGCGTCTTCGATGGCGAGCGGTGGCTGTGAGGCACGGGGCGACGAACGGGGGTGTCTGGCGTGTTCCTGGGATCATGGCGAAGCGGTGGGTATGGGCTGCGGTTGAGGGGCGGCGTGTGCACGCGTGCCGGGTGCGACGCTCTGGGGCGGGCTCAGCATGTCGCAGTGGCACTGGGCGCGGCGTTCCTGGTGGTCCATGGCTTGCACTGGCTCGGGGAGGGGATAGTGGGCGGCGGTGAGGTGCTGGCTACCTCCCAGACAAGGTGGGCACGACTAGTTCTTCCTCTAGCTTGCTTTCCACCTTGGGATGGCATGGTGAGGCTCGGCCTGCTCACCATTGATGGCAAGGCAAGCTTACAATGGTGCTAGAGGTTTGTTAAAGGATCTAGATGATCTACTAAGGCTAGTTGCAACCAGAGGGGGAACAAGTTAGGCCCAATTTACTGCACACTATAGTGTTTGTGATTTGTTTGATTTGAATCTACAAGATGTTTGATGAAATGGCCGCAAGAAACTTACTTTTGAATTTTGAAAATATTTTTGGTGGGTGTGCTAGGCATGTGTTGAGGATTCTTTGGGTGCTTGGGTTTTGAAAATTGAGCTTGTTTGAGTGGTTTTTGAAATAGTGGGACCTTCCCATATGAGATAGATTCAATTTTAAACTGTCATTTAAACTTAGTATTTGAATGTTTTTGGATGATCACAAAGTGGACCTTGGTACCTTATTATGAGTACTATCAAGGGGTGCAAAGATCCACAAATGTTTCTGTTAAGTTTTGAAAACTAGGGTTAGCCAAAGTAGGCATGAGAGTTAATTTGGCAAAAATGACCATTCACTTCATTTGTTTATTTTGAGTTGTTTGTCTTTGAGAAAAGTTTAGGGATTGTTTAGATGATGTTTATTTCACCTAAGAATCATTTTACAAGCAAAGAAACACAGAACCATGGCAATTCAAAAGAATCCAAATTTTGAATACACACACCTATGAATGCTTTCATATTTTTAGTTGGGAAAGTTTTTGTTAACCCTAATTTTGATTATTAGCATTTGATGATCCAAGTTTAATATTTTTGGGATGTTACAAACCTTCCCCCCTTAAACAAAATCTCGTCCCGAGATTTGAAAAAGGACGAAAAAGATTACCTAGGATTTGAAGAGACCGGGAAACTCCGTCCTGATGTGATCTTCGCGCTCCCAGGTAGCTTCCTATTCTGTGTGGTTGCTCCACTGAATCTTGAGAAACTTGATGCTTCAGGTTCTGGTAGTTCTGAAAGCTTCTTCCAAAATACGGATGGGTACTTCGGAATAGGTCAGGTCATCGTTGATCTCTATGGTCCGATGATCAATGTTCTTGAACACTTCAGTCTTCTCCAGAACTTCGAGGCACTTGCGAAGTAATGAGATATGGAACACATTGTGCACTGCTGACATCTCTTCTGGCAGTTCCAATTGATACGACACTTCTCCTCGACGATTTAGAATCTTGAAGGGGCCGATATATCTGGGTCTAACTTTCCCTTTAGTTGGAAACGTTGCATTCCTTTCAATGGCGACACTTTCAGATACACGAACTCTCCTATGCTGAAGGCGAGGTCTCGACGTCTCTTGTCGGCATAACTCTTCTGCCTTGACTGGGCGGTCTTGAGGTGCTCACGAATCTTGTGAACTTTCTCTTCTGCTTCTCGTAGGATGTTGGGTCCGAAAATCTGACTCTCTCCTACTTCCGACCAGTTCAAAGGGGTGCGACACTTTCTTCGATACATGAATTCAAATGGGGCCATTTGCAAACTAGCTTGATAACCGTTGTTGTATGAAAATTCCGCGAACGGTAGACAGTCTTCCCATTTAGATCCATACTCTAACACACATGCTCTCAACATATCTTCGAGTATTTGATTTACTCGCTCTGTTTATCCGTCGGTCTGAGGGTGATAAGCTGTGCTGAAATCTAGTCGGGTTCCCAAACCTTCTTGGACTTTCTTCCAGAATCTCGAGGTAAACTGAGTTCCTCGATCAGATACAATGTTCTTGGGGACTCCGTGCAAATTGACGATTCTAGCGATGTATAACTCCGCTAGCTTCAAACTCTGATATGTGGTCTTGACTGGTAAGAAATGGGCGACTTTGGACAATCTGTCCATTTTGACCCAGATAGAGTCATTTACCCTACTAGAAGTAGGCAATCCGGTGATAAAGTCCATTCCAACGGAATCCCATTTCCATTCCGGAATCTAGAATGGTTGCAACAATACTGCGGGTCTTTGATGTCCCGCCTTGACTCGCTGACATATATCACACTTGGCGATATAGCTTACGATTTCTCTCTTCATCTTATGCCACCAAAATTTCTCTTTCAAATCTTGATACATCTTTGTTCCTCCGGGTTGGATAGAATAAAGAGTATCATGAGCTTCCTTCAGAATAACTTCTTTCAACTCAGAATCTGCTGGTACACAAAGGCGTCTTTTGTACCACAGAACTCCTTCTTCGCCTTCGGTAAATCTGGGTACTTTGCCTGTACCGATACGACGCTTGATTCCTTCGATACTAGCATTTCCTTTCTGCGCCTCCTTGATCTGGTTGATCAAAGTGGGTTGAAGTTCTATGCTAGCCAAAAATCCTTCACTCACTAATTCCATTCGGAAATCTTCCATCTCTTTGTGCAGACTTGGTTGCTCCTTCAAAATCATGGAGTTCAAGTGGCACAACAATCTGCTAAGGTCATCTGCTACCACATTGGCTTTACCGGGGTGATAGTGAATGTCCATATCGTAATCCTTGATTAGCTCAATCCATCTTCTCTGTCTCATATTTAGCTCCTTCTTAGTGAATATATACTTCAGGCTCTTGTGATCCGAATAAATCTCGCAACGATTTCCCATCAGGTAATGCCTCCATGTCTTCAGGGATAGAACTACAGCTGCGAGCTCGAGGTCATGGGTTGGATAGTTCTTCTCATGTTGCTTCAGTTGTCGGGATAGATAGGATATAACTTTGCCTTCTTGCATTAGCACACATCCGAGACCGATCTTGGATGCGTCACAATACACGTCAAAGGGATTCGTGATATCCGACATGATTAAGATTGGGGCTAAAATCAATCTTCTCTTGAGTTCTTGAAAACTCGCTTCACATTTGTTCGTCCATTCAAACTTCTTGTCCTTCTTCAGCAATTGGGTCATGGGTCTGGCGATACTCGAGAATCCTTCTACGAACTTGTGGTAGTATCCCGCCAATCTGAGAAATGCATGGACTTGGGTTTGAGTGGTTGGGGCTTGCCAATCTTTGACATCTTTCACCTTTGCAGGGTCAACGGCAATTCCTCCGGCTGATACAATGTGGCCGAGGAATCCTACCTCCTGTAACCAGAATTCACATTTGCTAAACTTGGCATATAACTGATGCTCTCTAATGGTTCCAAGAATGGTCCTTAGGTGTAGCTCATGTTCTTCTTCTGATTTGGAATAAATCAGAATGTCATCGATGAAAACAACGACAAACTTATCCAGGAAGTCCATAAAAATCTTGTTCATGAGATTCATGAAATAAGCAGGGGCATTTGTTAATCCAAAAGACATGACAGTATAATCGTATAATCCATATCTAGTGGTAAAGGCAGTCTTGGGGATATCCTCTGCGCGAATCTTGAGTTGATGATAGCTAGTTCTAAGATCAATCTTAGAAAACACTTTGGCACCGGTCAACTGATCAAACAAATCTTATATCTTGGGCAATGGGTATTTGTTCTTGATAGTGACATCATTCAACTTCCGATAATCCGTACACAAACGGTTACCTCCATCCTTCTTATCCACAAACAAGACATGTGATCTCCATGGTGACACACTTGGTTGAATCAATCCAATTTCCAGCATGGCATCCAGTTGCTTCTTCAGTTCTGCTAGTTCAGACAGGTTCATACTATATGGTCTCTGGGCTATGGGTCCTATTCCGGGGATTAGTTCAATGATAAACTCGATATTCCGATCTGGGGATATACCGGGCAAAACATCTGGAAATACATCGGGGTATTCACAGACTATCCGGACTTGGTCAATGGTAGGTTGGGCTATACTCTTGTTGTACTTGAATTAACGAGGTAAGGTTTTAGATACATGCTCGACTGATACTCCAGTTGTACTAGTCATTGTTATGGATTTCTTGGCACAATAAATTAATCCTTTATGTTTGGACATCCAATCCATTCCTAGTACTACTTCCAAACCTTTAGTTCCGAGTACTATCAGATTAGCATAAAAATCTATGCCATGGATTCGGATAGGGACGGCTTTGCAAATTTTCCTAGCTTTGGTGATTGAACCGGGGATTTGAACAATCATAACATGCTTCAGTTTGGTTGGTTGAACCTTACTAGTGTATGAAAATTCTTCAGTGACAAATGAGTGCGATGCACCAGAATCAAACAACACTCTAGCAAGTACTGAATTAACAGAAAACATACCCAGCACGACATCTGGCGCTTCCTGGGCTTCTTCAGCATGCATGAGAAAAAGACGGCCGTTGCGGTTGAGCGAATTCCCTGGGGCAAACCTTCTTCCGGGCTGAACACGACGCTGCTACTATTGGAATTATGCCCTAGAGGCAATAATAAAGATGTTATTATTATAATTCTTGTTCATGATAAAGCTTATATTCCATGCTAGAATTGTATTAAGCGGAAACTTTAATACTTGTGTGGTTTATGAACAACACCGTGTCCCTAGTACGCCTCTATGGACTAGCTCATTGATTAATGATGGTTAAGGTTTCCTAACCATAGACATGAGTTGTCGATTAATAATGAGATCATATCATTGGGAGAATGATATGATGGACAGACCCAAATCAAGCAGAGAAATTAGATCGTGTCATCATGTTCATCTTTGCGAAATTTTTTCTTATGTCAAATATTGTATTCCTTAGACCATGAGATAATGCAAATCCCTGGTATCGGAAGAAAGCTTTGAGGTCATCAAACGTCATCCTATGAGAGGGTGATCATAAAGGTGTCTCTCAGGTGATCGAAAAGTACTTGTTGGGTTGTATGTATCGAGATGGGATTTGTCCCTCCCAAGTCGGAGAGATATACTTCGGGCCCACTCGGTAATCGATATCAACACCGCTTGCAAGCACGTGATTAAGGAGTTAATCACAAAAGTGATATCGGATTACGGAACGAGTAAAGTACTTGCTGTGAACGAGATTGAACTAGGTATGCCAATGCCGACGATCGAATCTCGGGCAAGTAAAATATCGCTTGACGAAGGTAATATGTATATGGGATTAATTGAATCCTGGCATTGTGGTTCATCCGATATGATCATCGATGAGTATGTGGGAGTCAATATGGGTTTCTAGACCCCGCTGTTGATTATTGATAGAAGATCATGTCTGCATATTCTCGAACCCGTAGGGTCACACACTTAACGTGTCTTGACGCTAGGATAGAATGGATAATTGGTTTATGAGTTTTTGTTCGGGGTCTCGGATGAGATCCAAGACATCAAGAGAGGTTCCAGAATGGTCCGGAGAATAAGATTCATATAAGGCAAAGCAGTTTTTGGAGTTCGGAATTGTTACGGATTGTTCGGTATTGTACCGGAAGCTTCTAGAACCTTCTAGAGTGGGACCAACGTGGCCCCACTTGTCTGGAGGGGGTATGGGCCTATGAGGGAGTGCCCTGGCCACATTGGGCCAGGGGAACAAGGCACCATAGGCCCAGCCGGCCAAGCCCTAGGGGAAACCCTAGGGAGAGCTTCTAGAAGGAGGGGGGAAACTTGCCCCCCACTCCTTCCCCTTGGCCGCCGGCCCTAGGCTTGGAGGAGGGGCAAGGGGCATCCTCCTACCCCTCTATATAAAGAGGGCTGGGGGAGCACCCTTCCCACACACCTCCTCAAGCCCTAGCCGCCCTGCTGCCCTCCTCTCTCTCTCCCTCCCGACTGCGCGTAGGCGAAGCGCTGCCGCAGAAACTCTCCACCGTTTGCACCACGCCGTCGTGTTGTAGATCCAACCTATATCTCCACCCCACTTGCTGGACCGAGGAAGGAGGAGACGTCGAGGTGCCGTACATGTGCATCTCTCGAAGGCATCGCCACTTGCGGTGTTGGATCGGATTGGATCGCGAGGAGGAGAAGCGAGTACGACTACATCAACCACGTTCTATCGAACGTTCCGCTGTGCGAATCTTCAAGGGTATGAAGATCTCATCTATTCCCCCTCGTTGTTTGCATCTCCTAGATTAGATCTTGGCTTCCCTGTTCGCATCCGTAGATTTTTTTTGATTTACTATGCTGCGAAACCCTTCAGTGGTATCAGAGCTAGATCTATGCGTAGATGTGTTTCACGAGTAGAACACAACATGCTTGTTGCGGGCATTGATGTTTTCTGTTGCAAGCCTCTTATTTGTGTACTTCTTATGACGCGGGATAGTGAGATCGAAGCGGTCCAGGCCAACTTTACGCGACCTCGTTCGCGAGACCGGCTCCGCACTTGACGTGTGGCTTGTTCCACACATGCGGCTGGTGGATGCCAGTTTCTCTCACTATAGTTGTCATGGGATTTACACCGGATGTTGGCAACCATAATATCACCGTTGTGGCTTTCCGTAGGTAAGAATCGTTCTTAGCTTGTTACTCCCATAAGCCACGTAAAACATGCAACAACAAAGTAGAGGCGTCTAACTTGTTTTTGTAGGGAGTGTTTCTGTGATATGGTATGGCCCAAGATGTGATGTGTATGTTGTATGCAATGATCATGTTTTGTAATGTTTCACGACTTGCATGTCGATGAATACACAACCGGCAGGAGCCATATGGTTGTCTTTATAATTGTGTATGACCTGTGTGACAACTTCTTATACGCCATATAATAGCCTTACTTTATCGCTAAGTAGTTAGCAATAGTTGTAGTTGCTATTTGTGGTGGAGGCAATCATGGTGGAGTGATGGAGATCATGCTGGCATGCACAAGATGGAGATCATTGCGCGGAGATTGGCTATACCATGTCACATAAAATTATATGCATGTGATGTTTATCCTTTTATGTATCTTATTATGCTTAGACCGCGACGGTAGCATTATAAGATGATTCCTCACTTAAAGATCAAGATAAAACTGTGTTCTCCCCATGTATGCACCGTTGCGAAAGTTCGTCGTGTTCAAGCATCACGTGATGATCGGGTGCTATAAACTCTACGTTCACATACAACGGGTGCAAGCCAGTTTTGCACACGCGGAAATACCTGGGTTTGACTTGACGAGCCTAGCATGTACATACATGGCCTCGGAACACACGAACCGAAAGGTTAAGCATGAGTCATATGAATGATATGATCGACACTTTGTTGTCCACCATTGAAACCACATCTCTTCTCGTGAAGATCAGATTAGGTGTGGTGAATTTGGATCGTGTTCACTAAACAACTTGAGGGATGTTGAATTTAGTGGGAGTTTATCTAGTAATATGATTAATTTGAACTAGTTATCATGAACATAGTCTAAATTGTACTTGCAAATTTTGTAGATCAAATGGCTAAGTCCAACTTCAACTTCAACGTTTTTGCTGAGAAAGAAAAGCTTAAGAACAATGGGTCTAACTTCACCAACTGGTTCCGCAATCTGAGAATCATTCTCTCTGGCGGACAAAAGGACTATGTCCTTGAGAAAGCGCTAGGTGACGCCCCTGCTGTAGATGTGCCGGCTGATGAGAAAGTTGTTTATCAGTCGCGCAAGGATGATTAAGAGAACCATGTTGTTTGTTATGGAATCGGACCTTCAAAACCATTTTGAGGAGTTCCCCGGGCCCTTTGAGATTCTTGAGGAACTGAAAACTATGTTTCAGACTCAGGCCCGTTCTGAGAGATATGAGATCTTTGAGAAATTCTTTAACTGCAAGATGGAGAAAGGGAGTTCTGTTAGTGAGCACGCTATTAAGATGTCGGGCTACACTCAACGCCTTGAGCAACTGGACTGCAAGATTCCAGAGGAGCTCAAGATTGACAGAGTTCTGCAGTCACTCCCTCCTAGCTACAAAGGTTTTGTAGTTACTCATAATCAGATTGGTTCCACTGATATGATCACCGAGCTCTTCGCTAAGCTGAAAGTTGCGAAGGTGGACATCAAGAAAGATAATCATGTGTTGATGGTCAACAAGTCCCCCAGCTTTAAGAAAGGTAAGGGTGCAAAGAAGCCCTTCAAGAAGGGTAGCGGCAAGCGCGTTGCCCCTATAGAGAAGAAGCTCAAGTCTGGACCTAAGCCGGACACTGAGTGCTTCTATTGCAAGGACAAGGGTCACTGGAAGCGCAACTGTCCGAAGTACTTAGCGGACAAGAAGGCTGGCACCATCAAAGGTATATTTGATATACATGTTATTGATGTTTTCCTTACTATCCCTCGTTGTAGTGCCTGGGTATTTTATACTGGTTCAGTTGCTAATATTTGTAACTCGAAACAGGAGCTACGGAATAGACGGCGGCTAGCGAGGGATGAGGTGACGATGCGCGTTGGCAACAGATCAAGAGTTGATGTGATGGCCATCGGCACGCTCTCCTTAGTTTTACCTTCGGGATTAGTTTTAAAACTCAATAAATATTATTATGTGCATGCGTTGAGCATGAACATCATATCTGGATCGTGTTTATTGCAAGACGGTTATTCATTTAAATCGAAGAATACTGGTTGTTCTATTTATATGAGTAACATCTTTTATGGTCATGCACCTGCTATGAATGGTTTATTTCTTCTGAATCTCGAAAGAAATGAAACACACATCCATAACATTGAGTCTAAGAGATGCAAGGTAGATAGTGATAATACTACTTATTTGTGGCACTGCCGTCTAGGTCATATTGGTGTAAAACGCATGAAGAAACTCCATTCTGATGGACTTTTGGAGTCTCTTGATTTTGAATCATTTGACACGTGCGAGCCGTGCCTCATGGGCAAGATGATCAAAACCCCGTTCTCCGGAATGATGGAGCGAGCAACGGACTTGTTGGAAATCATACATACCGATGTATGCGGACCGATGAGTGTTTCGACGCGCAGTGGATATCGCTATTTTCTCACTTTTACTGATGACTTAAGTAGATATGGGTATATCTATTTAATGAAACAAAAATCTAAAACGTTTGAAAAGTTCAAAGAATTTCAGAATGAAGTGGAAAACCATCGTAACAGAAAAATTAAATTTCTATGATCCGATCGTGGAGGTGAATATTTGAGTTATGATTTTCTCACGCATCTTAAAGCAAGTGGAATAGTTTCGCAACTCACGCCACCCGGAACACCACAGCGCAATGGTGTGTCTGAATGCCGGAATCGAACTCTATTAGATATGGTGCGATCAATGATGTCTCTTACAGATTTGCCATTATCATTTTGGGGTTATGCATTAGAAACTGCTGCATTCACTTTAAATAGGGCACCATCTAAATCCGTTGAGACGACACCATAGGAACTGTGGTTTGGTGCTAAACCTAAGTTGCCGTTTCTTAAAGTTTGGGGATGCGAAGCTTACGTCAAGAAGTTGATGCCGGACAAGCTCGAACCCAAAGCGGAGAAATGCGTCTTCATAGGATACCCTAAGGAAACTATTGGGTATACCTTCTATCACAGATCCGAAGGCAAAGTGTTTGTCGCAAAGAACGGATCCTTTCTTGAGAAGGAGTTTATCTCGAAAGAAGTGTGTGGGAGGAAATTAGAGCTAGACGAGGTTGTTGAACTTTCTCTTGAGTTGGAGAGTAGCGCAGCACCTGAAATTGTTCCAGTGACGTCTGCACCAACAATATAGGAAGCTAATGACAAGGATCATGAAGCTTCAGACGATGCTACTACTGAACGTCGCAGGTCGACAAGGTCGCGTGCCCCTCCTCAGTGGTACGACAACCCTGTCTTAACTGTCTTGTTAGTAGACGACAGTGAACCTGCGAACTATGAGGAAGCGATGATGAGCCCAGACTCTGAGAAATGGCTACAAGCCATGAAATCCGAATTGGGATCCATGAGCGAAAACCAAGTATGGACTTTGGTGGACCCTCCTAGCGACCGAAAGGCCGTTGAGTGCAAATGGATTTTCAAGAAGAAAACGGACGCGGATGGTAATGTTACTGTCTATAAAGCACGGCTTGTCGCGAAAGGTTTTCGACAAGTTCAAGGTGTTTACTACAATGAGACTTTCTCTCCCGTAGCGATGTTTAAGTCCATTCAGATTTTATTAGCAATTGTTGCGTTTCATGATTATGAAATATGGCAGATGGATGTCAAGACTGCGTTCCTCAATGGCAACATTGATGAAGAGTTGTATACGATGAAACCCGAAGGTTTTGTCAATCCTAAGGATGCTGATAAAGTGTGCAAACTTCAGCGTTCCATTTATGGACTGAAGCAAGCATCTCGTAGTTGGAACCTTCGTTTTGATCAAGTGATCAAGAGCTTTGGATTTGTTCCAAATTTCTACGAAGCTTGTATCTACAAGAAAGTGAGCGGGAGCTCAGTGACATTCCTAATACTATATGTGGATGACATATTGATTATTGGAAATGACATTGACATGCTTAACGATGTGAAGAGTTATTTGAACAAATGTTTTTCAATGAAAGACCTAGGGGAAGCTGCTTATGTATTAGGCATCAAAATCTATAGAGATAGACAAAGACGCCTGATATCTTAAGCCAAAGTACATACCTAGACAAAGTTCTGAAAAGGTTCAGAATGGATAAGGCAAAGAAAGGTTCAGTGCCTATGTTGTCAGGTAAGATATAGAGTAAGGCTCAGTGTCCAGCTACGGTAAACGATAGAGAAGCTATGAGCAAAGTGCCTTATGCCTCGGCCATAGGTTCTATCATGTATGCCATGCTGTGTACTAGACCGGATGTGTCCAATGCTCTTAGTTTGACGAGCAGATACCAAAGTGATCCAGGAGTGGAACACTGGACAGCCGTGAAGAACATCCTAAAGTACTTAAATTGGACTAAAGAAATGTTCTTAGTCTATGGAGGTGATGAACAACTCGTCGTAAAAGGTTACGTCGATGCTATTTTCGACACCGACAAGGATGATTCTAAATCTCAGACAGGATACGTTTATATTTTGAATGGAGGAGCTGTGAGCTGGAGAAGCTGCAAGCAAAGCGTGATCGCAGGATCTACAGTAGAAGCGGAATACATGGCTGCTGCAGAAGCGTCAAGTGAAGGAGTTTGGATCAGGAACTTCATCACTGATCTTGGTGTGGTTCCAAGTGCCTTGGACCCACTGGAGATATTGTGTGACAACAATGGCGCCATAGCACTGCCTATGGAACCAAGATATCATCCAAAGACCAAGCATATCAATCGCAAGTTTCATATAATTCGAGATTATATAACAGATGGAGATCTGAAGATTAGCAAAGTACATACGGATCTGAATGTCGCAGACCCGTTGACTAAACCTCTTCCACGAGCAAAACATGATCAGCACCTTAGTGCCATGGGTGTTAGATTGTTGCCAGATGTAAACTAGATTATTGACTCTAGTGCAAGTGGGAGACTATTGGAATTATGCCCTAGAGGCAATAATAAATATGTTATTATTATAATGCTTGTTCATGATAAAGTTTATATTCCATGCTAGAATTGTATTAAGCGGAAACTTTAATACTTGTGTGGTTTATGAACAACACTGTGTCCCTAGTACACCTCTATGGACTAGCTCATTGATTAATGATGGTTAAGGTTTCCTAACCATAGACATGAGTTGTCGATTAATAATGAGATCATATCATTGGGAGAATGATATGATGGACAGACCCAAATCAAGCAGAGCAATTAGATCGTGTCATCGTGTTCATCTTTGCGAAGCTTTTTCTTATGTCAAATATTGTATTCCTTAGACCATGAGATAATGCAACTCCCTGGTATCGGAAGAAAGCTTTGAGGTCATCAAACATCATCCTATGAGAGGGTGATCATAAAGGTGTCTCTCAGGTGACCGGAAAGTACTTGTTGGGTTGTATGTATCGAGATGGGATTTGTCCCTCCCAAGTCGGAGAGATATACTTCGGGCCCACTCGGTAATCGATATCAACACCGCTTGCAAGCACGTGATTAAGGAGTTAATCACAAAAGTGATATCGGATTACGGAACGAGTAAAGTACTTGCTGTGAACGAGATTGAACTAGGTATGCCGATGCCGACGATCGAATCTCGGGCAAGTAAAATATCGCGTGACGAAGGGAATATGTATATGGGATTAATTGAATCCTGGGATCGTGGTTCATCCGATATGATCATCGATGAGTATGTGGGAGTCAATATGAGTTTCTAGACCCCGCTGTTGATTATTGATAGAAGATCATGTTTTCATATTCTCGAACCCGTAGGGTCACACACTTAACGTGTCTCGACGCTAGGATAGAATGGATAATTGGTTTATGAGTTTTTGTTCGGAGTCTCGGATGAGATCTAGGACATCACGAGAGGTTCCGGAATGGTCCGGAGAATAAGATTCATATAAGGCAAAGCAGTTTTTGGAGTTCGGAATTGTTTCGGATTGTTCGGTATTGTACCGGAAGCTTCTAGAACCTTCCAGAGTGGGACCAACGTGGCCCCACTTGTCGGGAGGGGCGTGTTACTACGAGGGAGTGCCCTGGCCGCATTGGGCCAGGGGCACAAGGCCCCATAGGCCCAGCCAGCCAAGCCCTAGGGGAAACCCTAGGGAGAGCTTCTAGAAGGAGGGGGGAAACTTGCCCCCCACTCCTTTCCCTTGGCCGCCGGCCCTAGGCTTGGAGGAGGGTCAAGGGGCAGCCGCCCACCCCTCTATATAAAGAGGGCTGGGGGCGCACCCTCCCCACACACCTCCTCAATCCCTAGCCGCCATGCTGCCCTCCTCTCTCTCCTTCCCATCTGCGCGTAGGCGAAGCCCTGCCGCAAAAATTCTCCATCGTTTGCACCACGCCATCGTGTTGTAGATCCAACCTATCTCTCCACCCACTTGCTGGAATGAGGAAGTAGGAGACGTCGAGGTGCCGTATGTGTGCATCTCTCGGAGGCATCGCCACTTGCGGTGTTGGATCGGATTGGATCACGAGGTGGAGAAGCGAGTACGACTACATCAACCACGTTCCAACGGACGTTCCATTGTGCGAATCTTCAAGGGTATGAAGATATCATATATTCCCCCTCGTTGTTTGCATCTCCTAGATTAGATCTTGGCTTCCCCGTTCGCATCCGTAGAATTTTTTTGATTTACTATGCTGCGAAACCCTTCAGCTGCTGAGCTGGGGCATTTGCATTGGGGGCTGCGGCATTCTTCTTGGGACACTCATTGGAGTAGTGACCCTTATTTCCACAGTCATAACAAGTCACTTGCGACCTGTCCTTTGCTGCAACAGGCACAACATTGCTTCCAGTCCTCGGGGCAGTGTTGGTGTTGGCGGCAGCATTGTTGTTGTTGAACTTGGGTGGGGCACGGTTGAAATTGCCAGAGTTGCTGGGGTTGTTGTGATTTCCTCCGGGCCTTGGGTTTCCATGATTGGGATAGGTCGGACGGTTCATCGTGGGTCTGTTGGTTTTGGGGGAAATCCTGGAGATGGGTTGGGGCGATACTTTGGGGTATGATGGGTTCTTGGCTGATGCATCATGCGGCGCTTGCGGTTCTCATTGGCTTGGTAGATCTTTCCTTCCATCTGAATGGCAGAGTCGACGAGGGCTTCAATATCAGCAAAGGGGATATTGACCAACACTGTCTGCATCTCATCGGGCAGACCATTCAAGAATCTTTCTTTCTTCTTGGCTTCAGTGTCGATCTCATCCGGGGCATACCTAGCTAATGACAATAATTTGTCACGGTATTCCACTACGGTCATCCTTCCTTGCTTCAGTTCTCTGAATTCATCACTCATTCTCTTGATCAAACCTGGTGGCACATGGGTTCTGCTGAACTTGACCTTGAATTCCTCCCAGGTCATCATCTATCCTCCGGTCATTGCACGAATGCTATTCCACCATGCTCTTGCATCTCCGGCTAGATAGTGGGTGGCAAACAGAACTTTCTCGTTAGCTTCCACTCCGGCGACTTCCAGGTTGTTTTCCATGCTTTGCAGCCAATCATCTGCATCTAGGGGATCCTCTGACTTAGTGAAAACAGGTGGGTTGGTGTTCTGGAAATTCTTGAGCTTAGATCCATGGTTGTCCTAATTTCCTTAGCCTTGATTGTTGTTGGCCATCTGAGCTATGTGCTGAAGGGTGGCTAAGTTGGCTTGACGTTCGGCTCTTTCAGTTTTGCGGTCAGAAACCAACATTTGCAGGATCTGCAACATCAGGTCTGGGGATGAACCACTTCCTCCGCGAGGCATCTGAAGATTGAGATAGATCATGAGAAAAGAGGGAAATTTCTAAGGTTCAGGGACTTTAAAAAGTTTTTAAAGTTTAATTCAGATTTTCTAGCAACTTTCTTTTCATTCATTCATTCATAGCACACGATACAACACACACCACAACAAAGGAAAAACAGATGGTTTTAAGAACCATTCTGGAAACTACGATACAGTGGGACCGAATACAACTCACTACGCTAGTGCTCAAGTGCTACTACTCCTCGGAGTCGGTGTAATCGTCATCCTCATCGTCATCGATGAAGGCGAAATCCTCTTCATCGGTGAAGAAGTCCATGTCCTGATCCTCCAGAAAATCATCATCATCGCTGAGATAGGAGTAGTGGTCTCCACGAAGGTCTTCTCGGGCATTCTCCCTTTCCTCCAACTGCATGTCTCTCTCTTGGATGGTCTCCTCCAAATCCGTGATACGGTGGCGAAGACGGGCAATGATGCGCTCCTTCTTGTCAAGCTGACGGCGGCGAGACTTGCGGTCCTTCGCTAGCATGGCGATGGTCTGATCATTCATCTTGATGATGGCGGAATTGTGGTTGGAGTAGCCACGGGCATTGTCTAGTTCCTGCTGATGATCATACATCATGAAGCTAAGGTGGTCCAACTGAGTCTTCAGCTCGTGGTGGTATGGGGCTTCTAGTGGTTGTCCATAGCATCACGCCTTGGACAAAACTCAAAGCGGGTACCCTTGATCTGGTTGATACTCTGCCCACATAGACGGGCAAGAGCTTCCTGCATGGCCCTGGCAAGTCCATCGAGCCAGTTGTTCTCTCTTAAGGTGAACTGAATTCCTTCGGCAGTGGGAGGTTCAATCTTTCCTCGGAGACTTGCAACAACTAGCCACTGCCGATCTTCTCCTTCATGATCATTGAGCTGAGCTCTGAAGAACTCGGGGTGCGGACGCTCCAGAAGTTCCAAAATCTGGTCCAAGTCACGCTCAAAGATGAGGTCTCCTTCATTCCCCAACTGATAAAACTTGCTTTGCTTCACGTCCATCTATAAGAATATAGGATGAGTAAGTTAGTAGAGTGTTCAAGTGTGTCAAATTTTATGTATTTTGCAAGAGTTTTTGAGGAACATGAATTTTTATGAAAGAATCAAAGTGATAAGAATGGGAATATTTTTTTGTAAATACTCACTTCCTTTGGTTTTGAAACTAAGTTTTTGATTTAAGTGTCCAGTCTAACTAGGGTCTCCTATGGTCAGGATGGCTCTGATACCAACTTTTCAACACCAGGATTTTTAATCCCAGATGCCTGTTATGCCATACATCGCAATCCCAGGATTACCATTTTTGCGAGACATAACATATTTGGATATCACAGTACATCATCCATTACAAACCATACATAAGGTCTTACACAAATAAGGATCTCATGATCCAGTTCTTAATACAACTCAAGCAGCAGAATAACGTAATAATAAAGGTAGCTTAGTCGAACCTCCATCTTCGGGGTCACAGGCAATGCTGACGATGGGAGATGATCCTAGTTGTCGTAACCTTCCTGGGGTCCATCATCCCGGTACTCCTCTTCATAGTATGGACACGGGAATAGCCAGGGGCAAAGACATGAGTACTCTTTAAGTACTCGCAAACTAATACTAACAAGTTAAGGGGGTTTTTGTAGTAGGACACTAAGCTCTAGGGTTGTTTTGCAAAAAGCCAGATTTACCTCTACTGAGTTCAGAAGCAAAGAAAGCTAGTTAAAATTTTATAACACCTAAGTGGGAACTCTAATTTCATATCACAACTATGTTGTGGTCAAGTCAAAATCTCAATTCATTTTGAAAACATCTGAAGGGGGAACGGTATGGCCACTCCAACTGTACATAACCGCGGACACGGCTATTCGAATAGTTTGACACTCTGCAGAGATTGTACACTTTCACCACAACATTGGATACATCCGTCATGAACAAATCCTGAATTCACCATACTCGGTATGCGGATAATCAATCCTAACCTTTCAATTACACGCCCTAGTATAGGCACCTCTCCTGTGAGTTTGGCCTCCCAACCATGACCAACTGTCATCTTGGGTACTGCACAGGTGGACAATCTTCACAAGGTAGCCTCAGCTCAGACCTTGGCTGTGAGGGAACCCATACTAAAGTATATAAGTTTCCAGTCAAGCCCTACCCAATTTTCGGGTATTGTGGTTGTACGGTAAAATTGGAATGGTATCGCATCCAGACAACCATCAGTTTTATAAATGGCTAAGGCTCATGCCTCAACATTTTCATCATCAAAATCATCTGGTGTTCGGAAACACATGTCAAAACATTCAGTAGAATGACTCATCATTCCAAGGTTTTCATAACCATTTTCTCCAAGTATTCCCATCAAAAGTTGATCAAGTTTTTATGCTTAGCACTAGCATCTACAAGTGGGGTTAAGTACTAATGAGGGGTGGTAAACCAGTGGAGATTAATTAAGTTCAATCTCATGCCTTAGGATGACATCAAGATTATCTAGCTTAGGCCAAATTTAATGCTCTTTATACAACCTTCCATTATCTTCCTAGAATCTACAAGTCACTTAAGTAAACTCTAAGAGAAAGCTTTGATAAAGAAATAAAGTATAAATCTTGCAAGTAAAACTAGGATTGGGTATTATCAAATGTGTCCAACCAAGCATGCTTAATGCATTGCATAGGTTATCTAACTTTCATAATTGCAAGTGTTAGCTTGCTAAGTTAATAGCTTGCACATTCAACTAGTAGTATTAGGCTTGCCTTGTGCAGAGCAGTGGTTGAAGTTCTCCTCGGCTTCTTCCTCGTAGTATCCTCCTTCCTCCTCGTATCCTTGGTCGGTACTAGCGTCTATAAATAAATACAAGGTACACAATCACCAAACAATACTTAACTATTTTCAATCATCACACAAAGAGGTACTATAGATGATCTAGCATCATCACCTATCATTACATGATTAAAGCATTTGTCTTATTTATTTTAATTTGAGAAAAGTAATTTCTACTCATTGAAAAACTACTTAAGATTTAATATTCTCCAACTCAAACATGGGATCATGTTGACACATGTCATCACCACATATTTCAGTACATGGGAATGTGATTTAAAGTGGTGTCACAATTTAATAAGGTTTAACCTTTTTATTTTAAATAACTAAAGTGACTAGAAATGCCTATGTGGCATTATCTTGTTGCTTGAACATTTTTTCTGTAAGTAAACCCAAATGTTTTTATATATTCTGAAAGGTATGATCAAATGTGATTTTTGAGAGTTGGAATCAACTCAAAAGCTATTATGGTTAAATTTTGAAAAATGTTTGAATGCAGAAAAGCTTCTGCCTTGTTATTTTTACCAAGGTTGATCTATAGATCCAAATGATTTGAGTCCAACGAGATTGGATTAAGCATTTCATTACCTTTCTAAAAAATTAGTTTCATGTATTTTGGTTCACTAAATTGAGGTGGGTTGATTTTTCAATCTAGGTCCAGAACTGTGTTTGAATTAAAATGGAAAAATCTAAATTCAAACGATTGGGTCGCGTGGGAAAAGTTAATGGACCGGCCCAGTGTCACTCGGCAGCGCGGGGCTCAGCTGACAGGGGGTTCCACCAGTCAGTGGCTCATAACACGCGAAGCGGTACGGGGTTGTGTGGTTCATTGGATTAGAAGGGAGATCGATGGTTGGGAATCGTCATCGACGATGAACATGTCACCGGCGAGCTCGAACCCTAGCGGCTCAGTGGGGGTGGATAGGGGGAATACCAGGGCTCCAGCAACAACGGCGAGGCAGGCAAACGAACAAGTGGTCGACGCAAGGTCAGGGATGGTCGAGGCAGCTCCGGGGGTGGTCGAAATCAACGGCCCCCATCTTCTCCAGAGGCGGCCTGCTCCGGCACAATTCCTGTGACCTGCTGCTCCTCGTGCTCCGGCTAGAGGGTGGAACGATCAGTGAGGTGAGGGGAGTGAAATGGTGTGCTTCAAACGGCTGGGGGTTGCTTCCTTTTATAGGCTCGACGGCGAGACCGAGAGGGATGGGCAGGCGACGGTGGTGACATGGCTACGAGTGGCTAGAGGCATGGCTGAGGTTGGCGATCGACGGACGGTCTCCTGGCGATGCTCTAGGACTTGAATGCGCGCTTAGGGGCAGTGGCAATCGGTCGGGAACGTGCGGTGCTCTGCGCGGCAGAGGCGGCGTCTTCGACGGCGAGCGGTGGCTGTGAGGTACGGGGCGATGAACGGGGGTGTCTGGTGTGTTCCTGGGATCATGGCGAAGCGGTGGGTACGGATTTCGGTCAAGGGGTGGCGTGTGCATGCGTGCTGGGTGCGACGCTCTGGGGCGGGCTCGGCATGTCACAGTGGCACTGGGCGCGCGGCGTTCCTGGTGGTCCACGACTTGCACTGGCTCGGGGAGGGGACAGTAGGCGGCGGTGAGGTGTTGGCTACCTCCCAGACAAGGTGGGCACGGCTAATTCTTCCTCTAGCTTGTTGTCCACCTTGAGGTGGCATGGTGAGGCTCGGCCTGCTCACCATTGATGGAGGGCAAGCTTACAATGGTGCCAGAGGTTAGTTAAAGGAGCTAGATGATCTACTAAGGCTAGTTGCAACCAGAAGGGGAACAAGTTAGGCCCAATTTACTGCACACTATAGTGTTTGTGATTTGTTTGATTTGAATTTGCAAAATGTTTGATGAAATGGCCGCAAGAAACTTACTTTTGATTTTTGAAAAGATTTTTGGTGGGTGTGCTAGGCATGTGTTGAGGATTCTGTGGGTGCTTGGGTTTTGAAAATTGAGCTTGTTTGAGTGGTTTTTGAAATAGTGGGATCTTCCCATATGAGATAGATTCAATTTTAAACTATCATTTAAACTTAGTATTTGAATGTTTTTGGATGATCACAAAGTGGGCCTTGGTACTTTATTATGACTACTAACAAGGGGTCCAAAGATCCACAAATGTTTCTGTTAAGTTTGAAAACTAGGGATAACCAAAGTAGGCATGAGAGTTAATTTGGCAAAAATGACCATTCACTTCATTTGTTTATTTTGAGTTGTTTGTCTTTGAGAAAAGTTTGGGGATTGTTTAGATGATGTTTATTTCACCTAAGAATCATTTTACAAGCAAATAAACACAGAACCATGGCAATTCAAAAGAATTCAAATTTTGAATACACACACCTATGAATGCTTTCATATTTTTAGTTGGGAAAGTTTTTGTTAACCCTAATTTTGATGATTAGCATTTGATGATCCAAGTTTAATATTTTTGGGATGTTACAACCGGCGACTCTAGAAGCTCGCCCTCCACGAGGGATCACCTTGATCGCCGCCGAAGCGCAACAATGCGGCAGCGCGACGGTGATGTTAGAGCGCCCCCGGACGGACGCTCGCCGCCGTGCTGGAGCACATCCACGCCGGTAACAACCCGCGCCTCGACTTCCCCCACAACCTTGTGCCGATGACAAGGGAGAGGCGACATCCTTCGGCCAACTGGCTGTCGAGGAGTATGGCCAGCCTCAGCTCCTCCTCCTCTGCAGCCTCGGCCTTGCGCTCGTTCGGGTCCGCGCCTGCTACGTCGGTGTCGCCGCCACTCCGGCCAGTCAAGCGGGAGCCGGACACGCCGGTGCACTCGCCGCCGCTGAAAGATCACGGATGCCTCCTAGAGGGGGTTAAATAGGCGGTTAAAAACTTTTATGAGATGGGCTTAACAATGGTGGAATAATACTATCTTTTTCTTTTGTTATGCACAAAGCCTATATATACTAAGATTCACCTATGTGCACCAACAACTTATGCCTAGCAAGACAAGCAACAATGTGATAGCAATAAATCATACTTCAAGCGCGAAGGCTATCACAATGTAAAGTGTAGAAGTAAAGAGCTCGGGTACAGAGATAACCGAGGCACGCGGGGACGACGATATTTTACCGAGTTACTTCCACAATGGAAGTACGTCTCGTTGGAGGGGTGGGCGGTACTAAGACCACCAAAGCCACAAGAGGCCTCACCCTATTCTCCCGAGCACCCGCCGCATGTCAAGCACCCGATCCACTATGGGACACTCGAGGGCGGTCACCAAACTCATACAAAGATTTAGGCAATCTCCACAACTTAATTGGAGGCTCCCAATAAACGCCACCAAGGCCACAACCTTGAGGATAGATCCACAACTTAATTGGAGGCCTCAAGAACACACTACCAAGGCCACACAACCGTCTAGGGTTCCAAGAACCCAAGAGGGACGAGCTTCAATGAATATCACCAACCAAATCCTCCGAGGAGAACTCAAACCGATGCACCTAATACAAATGGCAAGTCCTTCACTCCCAAATTCCACCAAATCTACAAAAACTATTGGGGGAATAAGAGAGGAAGAACACAATAGGAAATCCATAAAAGACTCCAAGATCTAGATCCAATGGATTCCCCTCACTTAGAGGAGAGATTGATTGGTGGAAATGTAGATCTAGATCTCCTATCTCTTTTGCCTTAATAAGATGCAAGAATCATTGGAGGGATTGAGAGATAGCAAGCTTACAAAGGTCAACAATGGAGGGGAAAACTTGCAAAAAGAGTTGGGAATCATTGGGGAAGAAGGCCCCTTAAATAGGTCCCCCCAAAATTGTAACACCCTCAGAATCGGACCTATGCAAGTTTTAGCAAAATTCGCCAAACCCGCATAGAAACGATTCAAAGGTGCCCACCAGGCACTTTCGTGCGGGTGGAAAACGAAGTAATAACATTACACAACAGTCCTCGATGGGACCCACAGAACAGATATATATAGCACGACTCCAAGAGTCAAGAATACAGATATAATATACAAAGATCCAAATCACCTTGAAAACGATAGGGCGTCCGACTACGGACAAGATGCAAATGGGGCTAAGAGCCCTGAAGAATAACCAATGGCGTCCATAACCCTGCCCAGGCCAAGCCGGAAGGGTAACCCTGCTAACGACGTCGATCTCAAAACCTGCTTAAACAAAAGGGGTGCCGACAAAGGGCAAAGGAAAAAGAGGAGCGTCAGTACTGAGGCCAGTACACGGCGAGGTTAGAATTCGGCGGTCCTCGCCTACATAGGTATGGTGGACTGAAGCGGCAGCGGCAGCACACGCTAAACAACCTATAGAGACTCGATACAACTGGCGGATATCAGAGAGGGATAAGAATGACCTAATCGGATCCAACCTGAAGCTATCAACAAACAAACCCATCCTGGTATTTCCCCCTCGAGACCAAACGAGGAAGTCAACCGAGGAACTCACACAGTTGGCAGTTTTATTTATTCAGTTATCGTTGCAGCGATTACTAGTCAGATGTAGATAATCATCCTGATAAGGTAAGCAGTGGGCACTTTTAGTTAACCATTCCGTTATAGTTGCAACACTTACTAATCAGATACAGATAGCATGAGATAACCCAAAACCCAGCAGTTGTTGGTACTTTTATTCAGCCATTCCGTTGTAGTTGCCATACTTACTAGTCAGGTACAATGGTCGCAAGCGACAATCCAAAACAAGCAATTGTTGGCAGTTTTATTTAGCCATTCCGTTGTAGTTGAAGCTGATTACTAGTCATATCAGATACAAGTCAATTTATAACAGTAAACTTTAGTTATGCTTGTCTATGGTCGAGATACTGTGCTCCAAGTCGTCCATAACCGCGGACACGTCTTTCAGAAAGTTTTAACCCGGCCGGGGTGCACAAATAGCAACACACACACGATCAACCTCGGAAAAACCAAATCAAAACCCAACGAGGTCTTCACGACAGAGCAATCACAAGATTCAGAAATATTTCAGGGGGCCACCCCATTGAGTAGACCCGCAACGAAGTAAGCTAGCTCCGAGACGGACTCAAGGTCTGCGACAATGGCTGTAAACGACTGGGAACCCGAAAGTGTGGCTGGGCTTGTCGATACCGCGTAATCACTCCGCTTACCTAAACAGTACAGTGTGCTCCTCGCACAAACTAAATAAAGCAGTAGCATGGCATAAGTACAGGATCGTAAATAAAACCTCAAACTAGTTTGTGGCCCCAAGAAATAAGACGGAATCAAGCTCTGGCTAAGGGGGGCCCATAATTCCCCATATGTGGATAGCGCGATAAATCAAGGAACAGGTATCAAGTACTCGGGGTCCTACGGGACACAAGTGGGCATTCGGAAACCAAATATTGTCTATCACCCACCGATGCCTCTGCTTACTTACTTCAATTTTAGTTGTTAAACAGGAATGAAAGTGAACAATAAGTAAAACTATGCTCAGCTCCAACATCAACATGCGGCAATACATCAACAACTGTGGCACCGGACGACACGCAACAGCACTTGAGCAAGCGACTACGACGCGCAAGTCCAACTATCTACCAAACAGCAGGTAATAGGATGTGTCCGAGGCAATATATGGCTGCAAGGGGATATCACGGGTACGGAAACTATAGCAACGCAACACAGATAGCAATAGATCAACAGGAGGGAATAAATACTATAAAAGTAAGATAGGTAGAAAGGGGGAGATGCTCGCCTGAAAACATTGTCGAAGGTTCAAACGAAGATCAGGTCGACACTCGCATCAACTCAACGGCCTTATCCGCGAAGAAGCAAAACACTAGAAGGAACACCGGATGCAATATTTAATACACGGCAGAAGATCGGCATGATGCATGTATGATGTATGGCATGGCAAAGATGCGATGCAATTCGGTCATATTAAGCGGAACCAGGGTCCCGATAATTAATTAGATGGTGCATGTTATTTAGATACCTCGCAATTTTAAATGTTGTTATAACAAGGCAAGATTCGGTACCGGTTCGCTACACAAGTTTAAATGAGGCCATTATGAGACTAGATTTGCCCGCATATGGGCCCCATATTTAATTAAGAGGTGAATCGGCATAAGGCCCCCAAACCACGGATATGCATGCGAGATGAATGATTAAATATGCAACAAGTTGTTATTTCATTTATAAAATAAGGCTCGAGAAAGGGTTCACACATCAGAGGGGGCTCGACGATCTCGGGTTCCGGGGTTCGGGGTCGGTCTCAGGGTTCAGGGTTCGGCGAGGTCGTTCTCGGACTCAGGGGTAGGTCTTGTCGCATCGGGGTCTCGATGTCCGGGGAGCAGAACTTGGGTCGGTGTCGGGGCGCATCGGCTTCTCCTGGTCGCTGTCGTTCTTGTCGTGGCGAAGCTCTTGTCGGGTCCGCGCCCTCGAGTCGGTCTCGGCATTCGGGACGAAGCACTTGTCGCGTCGGGGGCGTTCTTGGCGATCTTCGGGTTCGGTCTTCGGATCCCGATAGGAGGTCTTGGCGCGACACCGGGTTCGGGGTGTTGAGGCTGGGTCTCCGGGGTTCGTGAGGCGGACTTGGCGTTTGAGGGTTCCATCGAATCCGTGGCGCGGCCGTGAGGCAGATCTTGTGGGTCCCTGTCGGAGGCCTTCGGGGACGGGTCTTGGTACAGCACACACAAGCACCAACGCATACACGCAGGAGCACCACGCAGAGGCTGGACGGCGATGAACACTGCAGGAGCGGCGGGCCCACGCGCTGGAGGCGGGTCGCGGGGCGGTGCAGGGGCTCGGGCGAGCTCAGGCGTCGACGGCGGGGAGCCCGCTGGCGGCGGCGGACGCTGACGAGGGCGGCCCGGCGAGGTGCGGGCGAGGCCGGCGACGTCGACGGACGGTGCTTGGCGGCGGGCGGCGGCGAGACTCGGGCGCGGAGCGGGACGAGCCTGGCCGGAGCGGGGCGCGCTGGCTCGGGAGGCGGCGGCGCTGGCTCGGGAGGGGCGGAGCTGGCTCGGGAGGCGGTAGGTGGGGGCGGCGAGGCTGGCGGGGACCTAGCGCGGTGCGGGGGAGGCGGTGGACGGCGGGGCCCGCATGCGGCGCTGGAGGGGCCGGGTACTGGCGGTGGAGGGGTGACGAGGCGCGCGACGGCCGGCGAGCGGAGGGAGGCACGGCGGCGGAGGCGAGCTGGGGAGGGGAGAGGACGGCGCGCGGGCGGTCGAGAGAGGGCGAGGCGCGCGCGGCGGCGGGGCCTGTGGGGGGAGGTGGAGGAGCCGGGGCTCTTGGGCGAGCAGGCGACGCGCGCGTCGGGCGGCAGGCGCGAGGCAGGGCGGCGGGGAGGCGCAGCTGGCCGGCGGCGGGGTCACGCACGCGCGCTGGGGGAAGGCCCGAGGGAGGTGGGGGAACAGGGGCCAGGGATGGTCGCGAGGAGGCGCGGGGGTTGGAGGGAGGTGGCCGGACGGGGGGGAGGAAGGTTGGGGAACGCGAGCGTGCGTCGGGGAGGGAGGTAGGAGAAGAACAGGGACGCGGCGTGGTTGGGGCGTGGGGCCCAGGGTGGGTCCCGCGGTGGGCCAGGGGCGCGCCAGGGGAGAGGGATCTGGGTGCGTGCGTGCGTTTCGCGTGTGTGGCGTGTGTTGCCGGCCAGGGAGGGGGAGGGAAGAGAGAAAAAGAGGGGGTAGGCCAGGCTGATGTGGCGGGTTGGGGTTGGTGGGGATTTGGGGA
Source organism: Avena sativa (assembly GCA_916181665.1). NCBI lineage: Eukaryota > Viridiplantae > Streptophyta > Magnoliopsida > Poales > Poaceae > Avena > Avena sativa. The sequence continues at coordinate 263,661,910 of OV702279.1, read as the reverse complement.
GGGGTGAGGTGGCGTGAGCTGATAGGATGGGGTGATGTGGCTGGGGTGTGTGGGTAGGTAGCTGGGTAGCTATAGGATTAAGGCGGACCGATTTGAAAAACCTGAGGGTGGTCGATCAGGTCGAAACGGCCCGTTCGACTGCCCCCGCTAAAATAATTAAATATTTTTAATATTTTAAACGGGGCTTTTGCAAACCATTGCCAGACGAAACAAAATATTCCGGAGACCCGGATTGATTTGAATAAAGACGGGGCGATTAATATAGAAAACCAAAATAGGGTTTTTAGCAAAATGGTTTTAAACAAATGGATGCATGCTGATGTTATGATGATGCGCAGAGACAAACCATGCGATAATGAGGATGCAATGCACAAATTCAACGCGATTTTCTAGCAGTGGTTTTGCGGGATGCCACAATTCGACACCACTAACAATGGATCTCGCCCTCGAGATCCGCCTCATGGTACCGGAGGGAGGGTCGGCGACCTGCGTCTTCTTGCTTCGTGTAGATCTTCGCGACACCACTAACGAGACGTCGTTGATCCTGTTCATCAAGAGAACACTCCGGAAACAACGGACGAAGTCAAAGGTAAGGCCACCTCTAACTTCAGCGGAAGGAGTAAAATTGCATCGCTCCACCATTCAATGTACATAAGCGAATGATGAGAGTAGTGGTATGGTCGCGACTCCATCCCGCACTCAAAGCATTACCCTGTACACGAACAGATAGATTATGCAACCAACCCTCAGGATTCAGACTGAAGATCTCGACAAGCGAGGTTCGGAAACAAAGGAGTGATGCAGACTCTGCATCGGGGCTGGCGTAGATGATGTCGTCGCGTCAGAAAACACCGGAAGGAACAAACAAGGAATAAAGAATGGTTCCAAGGAAGACGGATTCCTCAAGCATCGTGAACACCGGATGGGAGAGCACCGTTATCAAAGAAGGAAGCGAAACCCTGAAGGTACGACGGAACCCAACCACGAGAAATCCTGGACTCGAAGAGGAAGGAGAGAGCAGATTCAAAACACGTCGAGATAAGAGGGGAATAGCAGAGGGGTAAGGAGTAAAAAATCAGACCTAATCAGAACTATCCAACCGATTTTTGCAAAATAGTTTTGACACTCTACTTCGGCCGTTAGCTAGGTTATCCTACAGGCTGGACTTGTGGGGTATCGCAACTGCTGAGCTCTGATACCACTCTGTAACACCCTCAGAATCGGACCTATGCAAGTTTTAGCAAAATTCGCCAAACCCGCATAGAAACGATTCAAAGGTGCCCACCAGGCACTTTCGTGCGGGTGGAAAACGAAGTAATAACATTACACAACAGTCCTCGATGGGACCCACAGAACAGATATATACAGCACGACTCCAAGAGTCAAGAATACAGATATAATATACAAAGATCCAAATCACCTTGAAAACGATAGGGCGTCCGACTACGGACAAGATGCAAATGGGGCTAAGAGCCCTGAAGAATAACCAATGGCGTCCATAACCCTGCCCAGGCCAAGCCGGAAGGGTAACCCTGCTAACGACGTCGATCTCAAAACCTGCTTAAACAAAAGGGGTGCCGACAAAGGGCAAAGGAAAAAGAGGAGCGTCAGTACTGAGGCCAGTACACGGCGAGGCTAGAATTCGGCGGTCCTCGCCTACATAGGTATGGTGGACTGAAGCGGCAGCGGCAGCACACGCTAAACAACCTATAGAGACTCGATACAACTGGCGGATATCAGAGAGGGATAAGAATGACCTAACCGGATCCAACCTGAAGCTATCAACAAACAAACCCATCCTGGTATTTCCCCCTCGAGACCAAACGAGGAAGTCAACCGAGGAACTCACACAGTTGGCAGTTTTATTTATTCAGTTATCGTTGCAGCGATTACTAGTCAGATGTAGATAATCATCCTGATAAGGTAAGCAGTGGGCACTTTTAGTTAACCATTCCGTTATAGTTGCAACACTTACTAATCAGATACAGATAGCATGAGATAACCCAAAACCCAGCAGTTGTTGGTACTTTTATTCAGCCATTCCGTTGTAGTTGCCATACTTACTAGTCAGGTACAATGGTCGCAAGCGACAATCCAAAACAAGCAATTGTTGGCAGTTTTATTTAGCCATTCCGTTGTAGTTGAAGCTGATTACTAGTCATATCAGATACAAGTCAATTTATAACAGTAAACTTTAGTTATGCTTGTCTATGGTCGAGATACTGTGCTCCAAGTCGTCCATAACCGCGGACACGGCTTTCAGAAAGTTTTAACCCGGCCGGGGTGCACAAATAGCAACACACACACGATCAACCTCGGAAAAACCAAATCAAAACCCAACGAGGTCTTCACGACAGAGCAATCACAAGATTCAGAAATATTTCAGGGGGCCACCCCATTGAGTAGACCCGCAACGAAGTAAGCTAGCTCCGAGACGGACTCAAGGTCTGCGACAATGGCTGTAAACGACTGGGAACCCGAAAGTGTGGCTGGGCTTGTCGATACCGCGTAATCACTCCGCTTACCTAAACAGTACAGTGTGCTCCTCGCACAAACTAAATAAAGCAGTAGCATGGCATAAGTACAGGATCGTAAATAAAACCTCAAACTAGTTTGTGGCCCCAAGAAATAAGACGGAATCAAGCTCTGGCTAAGGGGGGGCCCATAATTCCCCATATGTGGATAGCGCGATAAATCAAGGAACAGGTATCAAGTACTCGGGGTCCTACAGGACACAAGTGGGCGTTCGGAAACCAAATATTGTCTATCACCCACCGATGCCTCTGCTTACTTACTTCAATTTTAGTTGTTAAACAGGAATGAAAGTGAACAATAAGTAAAACTATGATCAGCTCCAACATCAACATGCGGCAATACATCAACAACTGTGGCACCGGACGACACGCAACAGCACTTGAGCAAGCGACTACGACGCGCAAGTCCAACTATCTACCAAACAGCAGGTAATAGGATGTGTCCGAGGCAATATATGGCTGCAAGGGGATATCACGGGTACGGAAACTATAGCAATGCAACACAGATAGCAATAGATCAACAGGAGGGAATAAATACTATAAAAATAAGATAGGTAGAAAGGGGGGAGATGCTCGCCTGAAAACATTGTCGAAGGTTCAAACGAAGATCGGGTCGACACTCGCATCAACTCAACGGCCTTATCCGCGAAGAAGCAAAACACTAGAAGGAACACCGGATGCAATATTTAATACACGGCAGAAGATCGGCATGATGCATGTATGATGTATGGCATGGCAAAGATGCGATGCAATTAGGTCATATTAAGCGGAACCGGGGTCCCGATAATTAATTAGATGGTGCATGTTATTTAGATACCTCGCAATTTTAAATGTTGTTATAACAAGGCAAGATTCGGTACCGGTTCGCTACACAAGTTTAAATGAGGCCATTATGAGACTAGATTTGCCCGCATATGGGCCCCATATTTAATTAAGAGGTGAATCGGCATAAGGCCCCCAAACCACGGATATGCATGCGAGATGAATGATTAAATATGCAACAAGTTGTTATTTCATTTATAAAATAAGGCTCGAGAAAGGGTTCACACATCAGAGGGGGCTCGACGATCTCGGGTTCCGGGGTTCGGGGTCGGTCTCAGGGTTCAGGGTTCGGCGAGGTCGTTCTCGGACTCAGGGGTAGGTCTTGTCGCATCGGGGTCTCGATGTCCGGGGAGCAGAACTTGGGTCGGTGTCGGGGCGCATCGGCTTCTCCTGGTCGTTGTCGTTCTTGTCGTGGCGAAGCTCTTGTCGGGTCCGCGCCCTCGAGTCGGTCTCGGCATTCGGGACGAAGCACTTGTCGCGTCGGGGGCGTTCTTGGCGATCTTCGGGTTCGGTCTTCGGATCCCGATAGGAGGTCTTGGCCCGACACCGGGTTCGGGGTGTTGAGGCTGGGTCTCCGGGGTTCGTGAGGCGGACTTGGCGTTTGAGGGTTCCATCGAATCCGTGGCGCGGCCGTGAGGCAGATCTTGTGGGTCCCTGTCGGAGGCCTTCGGGGACGGGTCTTGGTACAGCACACACAAGCACCAACGCATACACGCACGAGCACCACGCAGAGGCTGGACGGCGATGAACACTGCAGGGGCGGCGGGCCCACGCGCTGGAGGCGGGTCGCGGGGCGGTGCAGGGGCTCGGGCGAGCTCAGGCGTCGACGGCGGGGAGCCCGCTGGCGGCGGACGCTGACGAGGGCGGCCCGGCGAGGTGCGGGCGAGGGCGGCGACGTCGACGGACGGTGCTTGGCGGCAGGCGGCGGCGAGACTCGGGCGCGGAGCGGGACGAGCCTGGCCGGAGCGGGGCGCGCTGGCTCGGGAGGCGGCGGCGCTGGCTCGGGAGGGGCGGAGCTGGCTCGGGAGGCGGTAGGTGGGGGCGGCGAGGCTGGCGGGGACCTGGCGCGGTGCGGGGGAGGCGGTGGACGGCGGGGCCCGCAGGCGGCGCTGGAGGGGCCGGGTACTGGCGGTGGAGGGGCGACGAGGCGCGCGACGGCCGGCGAGCGGAGGGAGGCATGGCGGCGGAGGCGAGCTTGGGAGGGCAGAGGACGGCGCGCGGGCGGTCGAGAGAGGGCGAGGCGCGCGCGGCGGCGGGGCCTGAGGGGGGAGGTGGAGGAGCCGGGGCTCTGGGGCGAGCAGGCGACGCGCGCGTCGAGCGGCAGGCGCGAGGCAGGGCGGCGGGGAGGCGCAGCTGGCCGGCGGCGGGGTCGCGCACGCGCGCTGGGGGAAGGCCCGAGGGAGGTGGGGGAACAGGGGCCAGGGGTGGTCGCGAGGAGGCGCGGGGGTTGGAGGGAGGTGGCCGGACGGGGGGGGAGGAAGGTTGGGGAACGCGAGCGTGCGTCGGGGAGGGAGGTAGGAGAAGAACAGGGACGCGGCGTGGTTGGGGCGTGGGGCCCAGGGTCGGTCCCGCGGTGGGCCAGGGGCGCGCCAGGGGAGAGGGATCTGGGTGCGTGCGTGCGTTTCGCGTGTGTGGCGTGTGTTGCCGGCCAGGGAGGGGAGGGAAGAGAGAAAAAGAGGGGGTAGGCCAGGCTGATGTGGCGGGTTGGGGTTGGTGGGGATTTGGGGAGGGGTGAGGTGGCGTGAGCTGATAGGATGGGGTGATGTGGCTGGGGTGTGTGGGTAGGTAGCTGGGTAGCTATAGGATTAAGGCGGACCGATTTGAAAAACCTGGGGGTGGTCGATCGGGTCGAAACGGCCCGTTCGACTGCCCCCGCTAAAATAATTAAATATTTTTAATATTTTAAACGGGGCTTTTGCAAACCATTGCCAGACGAAACAAAATATTCTGGAGACCCGGATTGATTTGAATAAAGACGGGGCGATTAATATAGAAAACCAAAATAGGGTTTTTAGCAAAATGGTTTTAAACAAATGGATGCATGCTGATGTTATGATGATGCGCAGAGACAAACCATGCGATAATGAGGATGCAATGCACAAATTCAACGCGATTTTCTAGCAGTGGTTTTGCGGGATGCCACAAAAATTCAACCGTTGTAGCCCAAAAACACGATTCCCGGTACTACCGGACTTTCCGGCACTACCGGACATTCCCTGGGGTTCCTGGGGCGCCGAACGCATTTTTCTCTTTGCGCCCCGGTATCAAGGGGCGGTACTACCAGATTCTGGTTCGGTACTACCGGTCGTCCTGGAACGAAAACGAACATAACTTTTATATCCAGACTCCGATTTCGATGATCTTGGGCTCGTTTCGAAGAGGACAACAAGCTCTACAAGATCATGCAAAGAAACATCATTGTACAACCACGGAGATAAAACCACAATATGAAAGGTTTGACCTCTCCAAAAGAGACTAACCGGTAAAACCTCCAAAACGTAAAACGCAATAACTTGACCTTGGAAACTCCGAATAGGTTGAAACCAATTTTGTTGGAATGATACAATCAATTAGCATCCAACAAAAATAAATAATGGATACCACCAAGGGAGAAAATATCAAGTATATATATGAGAGATATCTCATAAGGTGTGGAGACGAAAAACCGGCAAGATCAAAAAGCAATAAGATATATAAGGAAAATCCAATTTTGATGAATTAGAGCTTGTTATGAAGATTACCACAAGCTATAGAATCTCACATGGATGATGCTAAGTGTGCAAAGGTTTGAGCTCTCTCCGAACGATATGATCAAGTTACTCACTCAAGATCCCCTCTTGATAGTACGGCTATCAGTGCTAAGCCTAGTCTCCCAACTAACAACACGAGACCTTCAAAAGGGAAAACCTATCAAGAGTATACCTTTGCCTTGTACAATCTACTTGAGCTTGATGTAGATGATCTTGTGTTTCTAAAGATGGACACATTTCTTGATTCCTCTTCCTTGTGCTGCTTGATAAAGACTTGCACCTTGCTCCCCCATACACCATGGGGAAACCTCTTCTTTGACCTTATATTCATCGAACCATGATCACCGAGGATGGCAAGCATAAAACATGAGATCTTCTTGAGATGGCGCATTTTGAGCTTGCACAACACTTCTTCTTCATTTCATCTACCTTGAAGCCAACACATGCTCCAAGCGATGTCAATGGAAAATTCCTACAAGTGAAACTCAATACACACATTAGTCCATAATAGTCCATAAAGATTGTCATTAATTACCAAAACCACACATGGGGGCCCACATGCTCTTTCAATCTCCCCCATTTTGGTAATTGATGACAATCCCTTTAAGAGGGTTTATATAAGTAATTTAAAAAAATAAAATGGTAACACCAATATCAAATACTACACAAGTATGCGATATTGGTACCACCACCATATATAGAGAAAACTCCCCCACAATACTATGCATGTGTGATGAACTTGAATTTCATTGCATATATTGCCAGTCATTATCATTGGTGGAGTTTCCTCTATATATACCACATACTAAGCAACAACAAATATGCAAGAGCATTAAATACAAATGCTTAAGAACAAACTCAATGCATAAACCAACTTCCCTTAAACCCTCTAAAACTTCTCCCCATTGGCATCGATTGCCGAAATGGGTGACAAGTTCTAGAAGGCCAATATAGTGATGATTCCTCCAAAGATGTGCATTCACACATGTCCAATGATGAATACTAGGGGGGAAGTAGAACCATATTTAGGACCCAAAGATTGCCAAAGAAATTAAACATAAGAAGCATCAACAAATGAGGCAAGCAATCACAAGATCTGACAAACCAATTGAAAACAACAAATGAGTCCAAAAGGAAACAACAAGATATTATGATATGAGCAAAAGAGTGTTTTAAATGAAAATAGAGAAGCTCCCCAATATTTGTGCACAATTTAGAATAATTGCTTTAGCATACATAATGCACAAACATGGAATCCTCGCTCCCCCATATGCATTTAAACACAACAAATGAGCATTCTTAAATGAATTAGAGGAGCTCCCCAAAGATTATGCACTAATTATGATAATTGTATTTGGGAACAAAATGCATAATCATGGAATCCTCACTCATCCAAATTCATTTAACAATACAAGGCATGGGAGAAAAAATATGTGTGCCCGAAGATGCAAACAAGAGAGACAAACACTCATAAGAAAATAGATTTGGAAGCCACCGGAGAATCAAAAAGAAACAAAAGGTGGCCTACAAAGGAAACAATATCAACTAAACAATATCTTTGCATATGTGTATATGTTTTTAAGTGGATAACATCACAAAGAGATATGTCCACAAATAAACATGCACACACAAACAAGATACACAAGAGAGCATATGAAAAGAAAAATGAAGTCATAACATATGCCAATAAGATTTTTGCTTGAAAGCATGGCCAAAGGCACAATTTTATCTTATTGTTCATTAATGAGATTCAAACATCAACACACTACATACATTACAACTATCACCAAGGGAAAAGGAGAAAGTTGGAATATATGGAGAAAGGCAACAAGTATCACAAAGGAAAAAATCAACTAGCAAAATCTCACTATTGCATATGAGAGAAGTTGAGGAAAGTATAGGCAATAAAATTGCTAGATTGACATATTTGGGATTGGTGAATCATATGCATAATTTTTTATAGTCCCAATTATATGCACTCATCTCAAGTTACACACATTTGTAATAGGGATTTCTCTTAAGACCAAAGCTCGAACCACAACAAATACAAAAACAAAAATTCATGCCAAGATGCAACCTACAAAAGGTTGGAAGCAAGATAAATATGCATGAGAAAGAGATACTTGTTACCGAGATATAATTGGTAGGATGTAGTAGATATGAGTTCGTTGATCACCGTATAGCTAGCCTATAATTTTCATGAACACACCACTACTTCAAGATTGAGAGACAAACATCCAATACATATCCAATGTACCTAAAACACATTAAGTACAAAATGGTCCCCAAACATATTGGGTCCAAAGTAGTTAGTGAAACTATAATACATAGGAGAGACTCCACATAAATGTATGCATATAGATATGAAATTGAATTTCACGCACAACTTAGAAAATGAGATTCGGTGGAGTTTCCCCTATATATTGGATCAAAGAAAGCAAGCATGCTATGACATAAACATGTAGTAAATATGCATGTACAAGGCTTTCAAGAACCAAAAAGGAGATACAATTTGAACAAAAACACCAAATAAACCGAGATGGCACACACAAGAGTGTGACACAACAAACGGTGTCTAAAATGTATGAAAGAACCAATTCAACACATGAAAGATCACAAGTTCAACAAATGAACTAGGCTAAAGCCAAAGAGCAAAATATAGATAAAACACAAATGCTCAAAGATTTATCTCATTTTAAAATGGTCAAAACACCAAACAAGGAATGGGACAAAACCAACTCCCAAAAAGAAAGCAAGGTTCCAACAAATAAACCAAACTCTCCACACTTTTCATGATGGCACAAAATACCAAAACAAAAAGATCGAACTTCCAAGCACATAAAACACGATATGGATCAAACAAAGAAGCATAAAATGATTGTTCTAGATAATATAGGAGAGCTCACCCATAATTAGTACATTATATAGAATTTTGCTTTTGAATGCAAAATGCATACAAATGAGATCATCACTACTACCTACATTAAATAAAACACAAGATGATACCAGTAAAATAAGAAGATCCATAAGAGACAAGGAATACATGGGAGCGATACAAAACATTTTCTTGGCCAAAGATAGAACAAAATAAACAAAGGACAAAGTGAATATGATAAATAAATTCTACCATAAATATATTACTAATTGTCCAAGGACAATAAGTATTGGGAATAATCTTCCCGAGGTAGTTCATATGGATATCCAAGATCATATTCACACAAAAAAGCATATGACAAATTATAAGAATTAAGCTTGATGCTTAGAAAGATATTCTTGGTAGTTTCCAATAGTCACACAATCACTAGTGATTAGAGTAACTTTAAACTAATGGTTTCCATGAGGATATAGAGATTCAAATATGAGGAAACACATACCAAGAAACACTCTCACAAATAAGATCCAAAAGATGAGCAATAAAGGCATTCAAGCAAATAGGAACTTCTAAGTGACACAACCTCAAATTTTCACATTCTCTAGGATTGTAATATGCACTAAGCATATGAATACCCCATAATGTGATACAACCATAAAACTCAACACGAGGTAAAGGATCCAAATAGAGATAATTAATGGACATTATAGAACTTAAGTTTCTCATGAGAACTATACCACATAGAGACAAGATAATATTCCAATATCAATACTAGGTGGTATTCCTCATGTGCACACATTTTTAGGATTGTGGAATGCCCAAACATAACACTCCCCCAAAATGGGATAGTCCATTAATCTCTCATAAGAGCCAAATAAGGTACCAAATATAATCAAGAAAGGCTCAAACACAAGAAACACATATGCATGGTGTGCCACCTAATCATATACAAATATACTTAATAACTCAAGATAATTAAGTGGAAAGCATAACATGTACAAAACCATGCAACGTACAAAACCAACACATGCACAAGGGGATGAGTAACTTCCAATGTAATGAGTTAAGCATATGTTACCTCTAGGAGGAACATTGGAAATATGATAGAGGCAATATAATCCACAAGACTTGACTTGATGAATATAGTAGATGAAGATACCTCAATTCTTCATCATGTATCCAAGTCTCCAATGATCTCCAAAAACACCTATTGATCAAGTTTTGGCTTGTTGGTCCCTAACCAAGTTGGGTCCTAAGAAGTTAGTCACAATAGGCTTGGCAACCCAAATGGTTCTTTTCTTGACACCACATTGGGAACCAACAAATTTGGCAAACACATTGCCAACCTCATCCTTACAAAGAGAATAAGTATCATCAATCATGAGAGGGTTGGATGAGGATATACCAATAGTGCATGAAGAAGAAATGTGCCCCTTCTCACGACATATGTAGCAAGTTCTTCTCTTGCCATATTTATTATTAGGTGAAGCCACAACTCAGGAAGAGCTCAAGTAGTCCTCTTAGGAAGAGGCCCATATCTAACTTGAGGTGTAGCTTGAGGCTGCTTCCCTTGTTGCTTCACACTAAGAGTCTTCTTCTACAATGGGCAAATCTAACATGATGCCCTTCTTACTTGCACTTGAAGCAAACAATGTTGGCCGGATTCTTTACTTGATCTTGGTTATTCTTCGTGTTGCCCTTGTGCTTCAACTTGATAGTGGACTTGTTCTTGGCATTGGAGTTGAATCCAAGCCCACTCTTGTCATTGAGGGATTTTTGCACACTTAAGATGTTGTTGAGTGTGGACTTCCCATTACGACCCCTTTTCAAGTCATTCTTCAAAGAAGTGACTTGATCCTTGAGCTCTTTAATTTCATCTACATGGTTAGTGTGAATAACAATACTAGAGGAAGTAGATGTTACATTGTTAGAGCAGCAAGGCACAGAAAGTAATTCAACACAGGATGTAGCAATGTCATGAGTGGATGCCTTACAAGGACTAGCACCTGGCAATATAACATTTGGAGTAGAAGTAGTGCTAATGTCCAAACGAGTCTCGTTAGATGTTACCTTTGACACAATAGCCTCATGAGCCAACTTTAGCCTACCATGGGAGACTATAAGATCCTCATGCGAGCTTGAGAGCTTAACATGATTTTGTTCCAACTTCCCATAGTTGCTAGTTAGCAAAGAAAGTTGAGCCTTTAGCTCAACATTATCCTTCAAGATAGATGCTTCACAAGAAATAGAGTTAGTATCACAAGCATCATCATTATTAGCAAGAGGTGAGGGCAACTTGGAAAGCTCTTTAGAGTATGAAGCTTTAAGTTGCTCATGTGACTCTATGAGTTTGATGAGCTCACCCTTGATGACCCTAGATCAATTGTTGAGGTGCTCAAAATCCTCAAGGAGTTTAGCATAAGCAACTTCAAGTTCATCATTTTTAATTTTGAAGGTGTTTGCCACCGCAAGTTCTCTATCATGGTTTTCCTTCACTCTAGATAATTTTAGAGTAAAAGTCTCCTCAAGATATTCTTTGGTGGTTTGTTCTTCTTCAAGAGAGCCTTTTAGATAAGCAATCTCATTAGTATAGTCACGCTCATGTTCATACTTTTGAGAAATAATATTTTCTTGCTCCTCAATAAGTTTCTTGCACTCAATAGAACAAGTCAAAATTTTAACAAAGTTGGAGGAAGCAATTTTATTTTTATGAAGAGCGGGAAAGACAATCTCTCCCATATCTTGAATAGAGGCAATATCATAATCAATTAGATGATCACCATCATTATCATTCTCAACCTCATCATCATGGGAAACAATGGGATCCAAAGAGGTTACCTTTGTTCCCTCATAAGGCATATGTGAGAATCGTAGGAAGGTGATGATGAGAATGCACTTGCAGCTCTATTCAAGACATTGTCTTGGCCCAAAGAATCTTTGTTTTCCTATACATGGTTAGCAACACAAACATTAGAGGAAATAGAAGCATTTTTTATCATGGCAACAAGACAACACAAGCATATCATCACAAGATTTATTCATGCCATTTCTACATGATATGCAAGGACTATCAACACTAGCATGTAAGGAGTTGTGAGTGCTAGAAGCGTTAAGGTCCAAAGATAGATCATTGAAACTAGATAGAGATGAAGGATTACTAATAGTAAGCTTACTATCCACATTGCAATTTCTATCACCACTCACCATATCATTACCTTGTGAAAAATCACATGTTGGTAAAGTGGTAGAAGACGAGAACTCATCATGGCCAGAGGTGGAGGGAACACAATCATCCTCAACAATGTTGGACTCACTATATTTATCTTAAAGCTTCGTACATATCTCATGAGCACTAGTATAATGCATGATTGAGGAAATAACTACATTGCTCATAACAAGTAAAAGAATTTTAGTAGCTTGAGCATCTATATAAGAGTTTATCTTCTCCTATAAAGATTCGTTTTGGGGATCCATAGGAGAAGAGAAACCCATATATAGAATTTCCTCAATACATGGGTGAATGTCCCAAAAAAATAAGCATGCGACATTTCCAATCATCATAGTTTGTGCCATCGAATATATCAAAGGAATCGTGCACTACTCCCGTAGTCGACATTGTTACTCTCAAGGCGGTGAAGCCTAAAAGCAAGAGACCTCGCTCTAATACTAATTGAAAGATCACGGATGTCGCCTAGAGGGGGTGAATAGGCGGTTAAAACTTTTACGAGATGGGCTTAACAATGGTGGAGTAAAACTATCATTTTCTTTTGTTAAGCACAAATCCTATATATACTAAGGTTCACCTATGTGCACTAACAACTTATGCTAAGCAAGACAAGCAAAAATGCGATAGCAATAAATAATACTTCAAGCACGAAGGCTATCACAATATAAAGTGCATAAGTAAAGAGCTCGGGTATAGAGATAACCGAGGCATGAGGGGATGATGATATTTTTTACCGAGTTCCTTCTTCAATGGAAGTACGTATCGCTGGAGGGGTGGACGGTACTAAGACCACCAACGCCACAAGAGGCCTCACCCTATTCTCCCGAGCACCCGCCGCATGGTAAGCACCCGATCCACTATGGGACACTTGAGGGCGGTCACCAAACCAGTACAAAGATTGGGGCAATCTCTACAAATTAATTGGAGGCTCCTAATTATAAACGCCACCAAGGACACAACCTTGAGGATAACTCCACAACTTAATTGGAGGCCCCAAGAACACACCACTAAGGCCACACAACCGTCTAGGGTTCCAAGAACCCAAGAGAGACAAGCTTCAATGAATATCACCAACCAAATGCTCCAAGGAGAACTCAAACCGATGCACCTATGCAAATGGCAAGTCCTTCACTCCCACATTCTACCAAAGCTACAAAAGCTATTGGGGGATTAAGAGAGAAAGAACACAATAGTAAATCCACAAAATACTCCAAGATCTAGATCCAATGGGTTCCCCTCACTTATAGGAGATTGATTGGTGAAAATGTAGATCTAGATATCCTCTCTCGTTTCCCTCAAGAAGATGCAATAATCCTTGAAGGGATTGAGAGATACTCCCTCCGTCCCAGGGCATACGGCGTATAAAAAATTGCACGCTTATTAAGGAGACTTGATGTATCGCTAGCTAGGAGAGAAATTATTGGGACGTTTCCTTTCCTGCCCCTGCATGCAACTGAATCCCTTCCATAACTGCCTCTCTAAAAAATCCAGGAGGAAGGTGGGGGACGGGAAATCAGGGGCAAGAAGGGAGTTACCGCTAGCAACCGATCGTGCGCCTTAACCCCTGGGGAAAATCGAGTTTTCTTATGCGCCGTATGCCCTGGGACGGAGGGAGTAGCAAGCTTGGGAAGGTCAATAATGGAGGGGAAAACATGCAAGAATAGTTGGGAAACCATTGTGAAAGAAGGCCCCTTAAATAGGTCCTCCCAAATTCCAACCGTTGCAGACCAAAAACACGATTCCCGGTACTACCGGACTTTTTCCTAGAACTACCGGACTTTCCCGGCACTACCGTACATTCCCTGGGGTTCCTGGGGCGCCAAACAGATTTTTCTCTGTGCGCCCCGGTACTAAGGGGCGGTACTACCGGACCTCCGGTACTATCGGATTCTGGTTCCGTACTACCAGTCATCCTAGAACGAAAACGGCCATAACTTTTGCATTCGGACTCTGATTCCGATGATCTTGGGCTCGTTTCGAAGAGGAAAACAATCTCTACAAGATCATGCAAAGAAACATCATTGTACAACCACGGATATAAAACCACAGTATGAAAGGTTTGACCTCTCCAGACTAACCGGTAAAACCTCTAAACCACAAAATGCAATAACTTGACCTTGGAAACTCCGAATAGGTTGAAAGAAATTTTGTTGGAATGATACAAAAAATTAGCATCCAACAAAAATGGAAATAATGGATACCACCAAGGGATAAAATATCAAGTATATATATGAGAGATATCTCATAAGGTGTGGAGTCGGAAAACCAAAAGCAATAAGATATACAAGGAAAATCCGTTTTTGATGAATTAGAGCTTGTTATAAAGATTACCACAAGATCTAGAACCTCACATGGATAAGATCCAAATAACAATCAAGAACGATGATGCTAAGTATGCAAAGGTTTGAGCTCTCTCCGAACGATATGATCGAGTTACTCACTTGAGAGCCTCTCTTGATAGTATGGCTATCTATCCTAAATCCGGTCTCCCAACTAACAACATGAGATCGGCAAAAGGAAAAAACCTATCAAGATTGTCGGGGGGATAACCCCCGGGTGGGGAAAGCCAGGCATAAGTAGGCCTGATCCAGAAGATGCAGGCCGCCTGGCCTCCATGAATTACAACTCTAGCCGTTTGGCAAGCAGGCTCGGCTGGGCTTATAACCTTCCCGGCTGGCCCGTCTAGCCGGTGGCCAGAAGAACCGTCCGGGTGGCTTTTCCAACCCGGCTCACCTCGGATTCGATGGAGAGCACGGAAGGACTGACGCTCCGTGCGGGGTACGCTTCTGGCTCTCCCTCATCATCAAAGAAGCTGGCGTGTCGTCATGCCCAGCGCTACCCGACGAAGATAAAGCAAGACGGTCGGCTGGACTGGCGAAAGTAGTCCGGATGACCGTTAAAGCAGGGGTGACGCCCCAAAGGAAGCCTGGGTGACCACTAAAGAGAAGGATGACGATAAAAGAAGGGCGGACTGGGTCCTGTCCCACCGGCTGGGCCCTGCAGCCGGCCTGCCCTATAAACCCATATCCAAACAGTAAACCCTAGGACCCGAACTGTAATCTGCCCCCAGACCAGTATATAAGGGAGGACAGAGCCAGGGTCCTACGTAGAGGCAAAACTAGAAGGAGAGAAGTGTTAGCATCTAGTTCCCATATTCCTCTAGCCACCGATAGTAGCTAAGGAAACAGCTCAACGAGCATCTGTACTGAACATCAAGCTCCCATACATAGTTCATCTTGAAGGAGTAGGGGTGTTACCTCGCCAAGAGGGCCCCGAACCTGGGTACGTCCCTGTGTTTGTAGTGCACCATGCCCAACCCATTGCGTGAGCCACCGAATGCATCCGTGTGTCCCTTCTTTGCCATCCCCGATGGCTCTGCCGTGTTCCACACCACGACAGTTGGCGCCCACCGTGGGGCACATCGCTTTGGCTGGGATCATCTTTCGCACGGGACTTCCGCTCATCGCCGGCGAACACGTGGCCTCTGGCCTCGTTCTCACGCTCGGTGCCTTCTACTGTGTCATCGACAACGCAGCATCTTTCGCTGGGAACACCTTCCCCGCCGACGGCTCCATCATGCATTTTGGAGACGTCCGCGTCTATGTCGCCACTATCGCTGAGGGTTTTCCCAGCGTGGTCACCCCCATCCTCGACGTGCCCCTCGCCCGCGTCCCAGCCGCGAGGAGAGGTTGCGTCGAAGTCATGATGGTAAACGCTCGCGAAAACCATCGGCAGCCTCAAGAACGTCGGGCAGGAGGAGAAAACTCCGCGCTCGAGCAAGAGCAAGACCCGCTCACCGCCTCCATCCAGCACCTGCGCGCTCCGGTCGTCGTTGAGACGGATCCAGCGAATGCGGCGGCATCGCTCGAAGCTACACGCCAAAAGCTCTTGGAGGAGGCCACCAAGGTTGCGGCTAACCAGCGTCGGCTGAACGCCACCGTGCACAAGTACAACGCGGCTCATGGCTTCGTCAGGAAGATCCAGCACCGAGGGCGCGACCTGGCATCGGACCTGGATCGCGCCACCGACTCACATGCAGGTGTGGCGCAACCCGTCTATAGCACTCCCGCCAAGAACATGAGGGCGGCCGAGGCGGCGGCCGCGGAGCTAAAGCACCTGGAGGGCGAGGAACTTTGTCGCCAGCAGGAGCGTGTGCAGCTCCTCGTGGCCACTGCTAACAAGCAGCAGGCTAAGGGCGTCCCCAGCCAGGTGGGCAACTCCCGCGACATCGTTGTCCGCAAAGGCGCAGACCAGACAGCACATGGAGGAAGCAAACATCAACATGCCTCTTCTCCAGAAGGGGTTGGGCAAAACAGCCGCCCGCATGGCGAATCTAGCAACCGCGGTCGCCACAATCGTGACGCCGCCGCCTCTAGCGTTATTCGCGCAGGCGGAGCCTCCCAGGGGAAAAAGACGCGAGCACTGGAAGAGGAAGAAGACACGAATAAGGACCCGTCTGCGTCACGTTTGAAGGGCTGGCTCGGTCCCCGAGAACCAGCTAACGCGTGGGAGCGCATCGACCTCCTGGTGCAGTCACGCAACTTGGAGGAGGAAAGTCCGGCTGGCCCAAAGTGTTTTGGCCCACGCATCCGGAATGAGCCGTTTCCGAAAGGATTTTCGCTCCCAAGAGACACGCCAAAGTACAACGAAACCGTCAAGCCTGAGGATTGGTTGGTCGATTACACCACCGCGATGGGAATCGCCAATGGCAACCTCCGCTTGGCCATTCGCTACGTCCCCCTCATGCTCGTCGACTCGGCGAGGACGTGGCTCAACAGCCTCCCCGACAACAGCATCAATGCGTGGCTGGACTTCAAAGAGGCGTTCATCCGCAACTTCACCGGAACATACAAGCGGTCGGGCTGACCTCACGAGCTCGCCCTCTGCGTACAAGGCAAGGACGAGTCAGATCGCGCCTACCTCACCCGGTGGACCAGCATGCACAATTCGTGTGAAGGGGTGCGTGAGCACCAGATGATAGACTTCTTCACCAACGGCTGCCGAGACGACACCATGCTGAAGCATAAACTCAGCCGGGCAGACCCGCAAACCATGGCTCAGGTCATGGCCATCGCAGTCAAGTACGCCACCGCGGACTCGACAATGAAGAAAACCATCGTGTTGGACAACCAGGGCCAAATCGTCATGGACGAGCAGGCGGAGCATCGCTAGCCGGGCGACCATTATCCCAGGCGGCACGGTCACGACAACCACCACGGCAAGAGGAAAGACGACCAGCCGGATAGCCGGTATGGCACCAAACAGGTAGCCGCGATGCATGAGGATCCGGCTGCAGGGGGCAGCCAGAGGCAGAGGCCGGATGACAGGTCGCCTCGGCCTAAGTACACCATGGAGTCCATGCTCGACGGCCCGTGCAAGTTTCACAATGGCGGTAACAAGCCCGCGAACCACATGACACGCCAGTGCAGCTGGACAAAGAAAATGGCCGAAGCCGGTAGACTCCCACCACCACCTCCACCGCCAGTCGGAGGCCCACCGGATAACAGGGAAAGACGCAACCGTCGCGATTATGAGGAGGATGGTTACCCGTGGAAGGTGGGTAATTACCACATATTCCTGGCGGAGCCGGAAACGAAGCACGCCAAGCGGAGACATGAGGCGGAGGTGAACGCAATCGTCCCACCCGTCCCCCAGTACCTGCACTGGTCAGATGAAGCGATCACCTGGAACAAGGAGGATCAGCCGGCCATGTTACCAAGCCCTGGTAGCTACGCGTTGGTCCTGGACCCCATCATCATCTCCAAGAAGCATTCATGTCGCTTCTCTCAGGTACTAATCGATGGAGGGAGCAGCATCAACCTCCTTTACCGGAGCAGCCTTGAGAGGCTGGGCATCAGTGAATCCCAGCTGGAACCCTCAAGCACTTCATTCCACGGAGCAGTATCGGGGCCATCGCACTCCCCAATCGGCAAGATCCGGCTGGACGTCATCTTCGGCAGCAAGAACAACTTCCGCCGCGAGCCAATCTGGTTCGAGGTCGTGAATCTCTCCAGCGCCTACCATGCCATACTAGGGCGCCCAGCTCTGACCAAGTTCATGGGAGTACCGCACTACGCATAACTCAAGATGAAGTTGTCGGGCCCAAAGGGAGTGATCACCGTTGATGGATGCTACAAGCGTTCAATCGAATGTGCTTCAGACGGCTCTAAGCTGGCCGAAGCAATGATCATCGCTGAAGAGAAGCACGTCATAATGCAGAACGTGCCGGCTCTGTAGAAGGACATGCCGGCTGGAGAGCCCAAACCGGCTGGAGAATCGCAGTTCAAGCCCTCGCAAGGGACAAGGAAGATCCTGCTGAATGAGGAGGACCCAAGAAAGTTCGTCCTGGTCGGAGACGGCCTAGACAACAAATAGGAAAGCACGCTCGTCGATTTCCTCCGTGAGAATCGGGACATTTTCGCATGGTGCCCCAAAGACATGCCAGGTGTCCCGAGGGAACTCGGCGAGCACTCCCTTCATGTTCGACCGGACGCGAAGTCGGTCAAACAATCTTTATGCTGCTTCGCAGAAGAAAAAAGAAGAACCATTGGTGAGGAGATCACCCGGTTGCTCGCGGTCGGCTTCATCATGGAAGTTTTCCACACGGAATGGCTCGCCAACCCGGTGCTGGTGCTGAAGAAGAACAAGACATGGCACATGTGCGTCGACTATACCAGTCTCAACAAGGCTTGCCCCAAGGATCCTTTCGCCCTGCCGCGAATTGATCAGATCATCGACTCCACTGTCGGGTGCGATTTTTTGTCTTTTTTGGACGCTTACTCGGGCTACCACCAGATCAAGCTCAATGTAACCGATCAAATAAAGACATCATTCATAACCCCGTATGGAGCATACTGCTACACCACCATGCCCTTCGGGTTGAAGAACGCAGGCGCAACCTATCAGCGGTGCATGCAGAAATGCCTGCAGACGCAGATTGGAAAGAACGTTCACGCTTATGTCGACGACGTCGTCATGAAGACCAAGGAACGACGCACGCTCCTTGAGGACCTGAAGGAAATGTTCGACAACCTCCGCCGATTCCAGATCAAGCTGAACCCGGAAAAGTGCGTGTTCTGAGTCCCAGCCAGCAAGCTCCTGGGCTTTCTTGTCTCTGAGCGCAGAATCAAGGCGAACCCGGAAAAGATCAGAGCCATCGAGCGCATGGATCTGCCACAGAACATGCGCGACGTACAGAAGTTCACCGGGTGCCTCGCTTCACTCAGCCGGTTCGTTAGCCGGCTGGGAGAAAAGGCTCTCCCCCTGTACCAGCTGATGAAGAAGACATACAAATTTGTCTAGACAGCTCAGGCGGATGAAGCTTTCCGAGACCTCAAGCGCATGCTCACCTCGCCACCCGTCCTAGCAGCGCCAGCCGCAAAGGAACCCATGCTGATGTACATCGCTGCCACAAACAGAGTGGTCAGTGTGGTACTGGTCGTGGAGCGACCAGAGGAAGGAAAGGCTCAGATGGTCCAGCGCCCCGTATACTACCTGAGTGAGGTGCTCTCGCTATCCAAGCAGAACTACCCTCACTACCAGAAGCTGGTGTACGGTGTGTACATGGCCGCCAAGAAACTCAAGCACTACTTCCAGGAGCATTCCATCCGGGTGGTAGCACTGGCCCCACTCGCGGAGATCATCGGCAACAAAGACGCCACTGGCCGCGTGGCGAAATGGGCCATCGAGCTCGCTGCGCATAACATCCATTACGAGCCACGGACAACAATCAAGTCGCAAGCATTGGCTGATTTCATCGTCGATTGGGCGGAGACACAATACATGCCCCCAGTGCCAGACTCAACTTACTGGAAGCTACACTTTGACGGGTCGAAAATGAGGGGAGGACTCGGAGTCGGAATTGTGATAACCTCACCCAAAGGCGACTGGCTAGAATACGTTCTCCAGATCCACTTCAAAGCTTCCAACAACATCGCCGAGTACGAAGCGCTCATCCATGGGCTCAAAATGGCCAAGCAGATAGGCATTCAGATGGTGTTGTGCTTCGTAGATTCGGACTTGGTGGTGCAACAAGTATCTGGCGAATGGGACGCCAGGGACGCGAACATGGCCCTCTACCGCTTCTTCGTCCAGCAGCTGTGCGCTTGCTTCGAAGGATGTGAGTTCCACCACGTACCCAGGGCCAACAATGAAGCCGCTGCCGCTTTGGCCAGGGTCGGGTCAACAAGACAAGCCATACCGCCTGGAGTTTCTCTCGAGCACCTGCGCAAGCCCTCCATCACTCCCTCACCAGAGTCCGACTCCATCATACTCGACGCGGATCCAGGAACAGACGGTGCCACGCCGCACCCGGGGACTGCCGCGCCGCACCCGAGGACTACCTCGACGCTGCCCGCGGTCGACATCAGCACCCTTCCACCCGGCAGGCCCCCCGACGCTCTGGAGTCAGCCGTCCGCGAGGAGATCAAGCTCATCATACAGACGGTATAATATTGCACGCGGCGCCTAGAGTAACCTCTTCGGTTTCGGCTTTAGTACGCACGTCGGCTGTCGACCCGGCAAGAGAAAAAACTCAAAGCGCACGTGGCAAGAAGATGCCGGCGTAGAAAGCAAGGGCGTCCAGGCGAACTGGTTGCGCCCTACAAAAGTTAAGTCAACAACAGCGAACCGAAGTATCGCGAGGCACGCCAACATAGCAAGTCCTTCGGTTCCGGCTGCAGACCGCAACCCGGCTGACATCCGGCAAGGAAAAATGCTCGAAGGTCCAATACTCGCTGAGAAAAGGGGAGTTGCTAGTGACCTAACTCGAAGGGGCGCATGTCTATTTTCCTCCTACGATAATTACCAACTAACGCATGAGCATATGCACAAGAAAACTAACCCAAAGCAACGCTTTGTCTTGCACGACCCAAGCGACAAGTTGGCAATAAACAAAATGGCAAAAGAGCTTCGCCCCGGCTGGCTACCCCAGCCGGCCCGAACCTCGGGGACTACACCCAGTGGACACGCTCCCGCGCACCCACAAACTCAAGTCAAGGTAGCCAAAAGAGCTTTGCCCTGGCTGGCTACCCCAGCCGGCCCGAACCTCGGGGACTACACCCAGTGGACGCGCTCCCGCGTACCCACGAACTCAAGTCAAGGTAGCCAAAAGAGCTTCGCCCCGGCTGGCTACCCCAGTCGGCCCGAACCTCGGGGACTACACCCAGTGGACGTGCTCCCGCGCACCCACAAACTCAAGTCACGGTAGCCAAAAGAGCTTCGCCCCGGATGGCTACCCCAGCCGGCACGAACCTCGGGGACTACACCCAGTGGACGCGCTCCCGCGCCCCCACAAAATCAAGTTAGGACGGAAAAAGAAGCTCGAACCCGGCTGACTATCCCAGCCGGCGCGAGCATAAAAGACCGCAAATGACGGAGGCATAAACAAAGATAAGCAAAAGGCACCAAGCCATAAAGCGGAGCACGAAGGCTCCACACAGATTCAAAAGTCAACGACAGAAGTCAGCCGAAGTGTAGCACAGCAAAGTAGCAACTTTCACAAATACACCTGGCATCCCGGGGATTAAGAGTCAGGAGCTTGCGAAGCAGAAGGAGTAGGGGCTGGATCACCAGGGGCGGCACCAACGTCAGTGGAAGGAGGCTGGCTGTTGGAGGCGACGTCAAGAGGATTCCAAGGCGTCGGGACCCAGTGGAACAGCCGTGGTTCTCCGGAGGCGCTGAAATCACGCTCCAAGTCCACGTAGGTGCCAATCTTCACCCCGCAGGCCTAGAGCCCAGGAATGCTCTCGCGAAGACCCTCGTAAGTTGTCCCAAGGCGGGAGCCGCGGGCGACCACGCTCAGGTCGACACCAGGGTACCACGACTTCACCATAGCAAGCGCCATCTCCACCCCACCTCGAGCAGCCCACACCTTGTGCACGTCCAGCACGTCGATGCCCTTGGACAGCGCCACAACCAGGCTGGCCATGTCGTGCACGTCGCCCATGTCTGGCCAGATGTAGTGGAAGAGATCATTGCCAACGGCGCAAGCCATTGCTCTCCTCCGCCACCACCTTGACCAAGTCGAGGGCAGTCAGGTCACGACCAACCTCTTCCATCGGCAGCTTCTCCATGGCCATCTCGGTCGCCTCAGGATAGTGAGCTACAACCAGACACAAAGCAGAATAAGCGGACAATACCAAGCAAGTCACGGCACAACGGAAGAAGGAAGCAGAAGAACTTACTGATGACCATCTCCGAGATGTTCTGGAGGTGCTGATTAAGCTCCTCCTCCCTGCGGCGAAGAACCTGGATTGTCTCCTCCTGGTGGGTGGAGATCATCTCAAAGTTCTTCAGCGCCTCCGCCCGGATGTCAGTCGTCTTATTGCCCCGCTCCATACTAACCTCAAGCTAGTGCTTGGCCGCGGAAAGTTGATCAAACTGCGCATGTCGCGCTTTGTTTGATTCCTCTAGCCAGGCAACCTCAGCTTTGAGGCGTTCCACCTCCTTCTCCTTGTCCTGGATCATGGCTGTAGGAGGATACCCGATGGTCAACAAAAAACAGGAAAAGGGAGCCAATCGCCAAGACAGATCTGAAGAAGCAATCTTACGGCCAAGGTCCCGGGTGTTCTTCACAGACTCCATAAACGCTTTCTGTAGCAAGAAAGAAAATGAGCAACAGAGGAGCAAACCGGATGAAAAGAGCGGAAAATGTATGAAGGGAAACGACTTACCTCCATCAAAACAGACAATTTTTTGGCCTCTGCAAGGCCCTGTTCCATTCCCTCAACCAGGTGGCGAACCTGGATGAGTGCGACGGGCGCCGAGCCGGAGAGCTGGGCAAGGATCGCACCCGACGTCAGCACAGCCGGAGCTGGCCTCGAGCCGGTGACGACGACCTCGTCATCATCGGTAGCTACACCCAAAGGCGCAGCCGGCGATCTTGCCACTTCCTCAATCGGTGGAGGAGGCGGAGGAGCCATGACGGCGACACCATCATCACCAAGCACCATGGCCTCGCTACATGGAACGACGAGTCAAAGAATAAACAAGCAAAACCGCAGAGCGGCAGGCAAGGGCAAAGGAGATACTAACCCAGCGACGGACGGGAGAGCAACAACCTGACGGCCTCGGCACGTCTTTTTCGTCTCAACTGGAGCGGGAGCGGCAACAGGTGCCGCCCTCTTTCCCCGGGCTTTCGCCGCGGGTTTCTCTCGGCCACCCTCCTCGTCGGTGACATCGACAGTGGCATAGGCAAAGAGTAAAAACCACAACCTCAAAGACAAAGGAGAAAGAAAGAGCTACGATCAACAACCTACCATGAGGATCCGAGGGGCCGTCGTCCGCCCGGATGGGAAACCCTTCGGGCTCCGTCTGGGGGTACTTCTTCGGCTTCCTGTCCGCCAAGAAGGACGGAAGCGGGGAGTCACCCATGCCATCCTCAGCCAGCTACGCCGTGAATAGCTAATAAAAAAGGGGCATAAGGCACCCAAGGAAAGCTAGAAAATACAAGAAGCGAGACGTAAAACAACCAGAGACAAACTTACAAAAGGCGGCAGACGGCCGCGATGGTACGGGGGGCAGGAGTACGCCCACTTGGCCTCAATGCGGAACTTGGAGATCATGGAGATCCAGTTCCGCAGGTTCTGGTAGGGCACATCCTTTTGCGACGTCCTCGTCGGATCGTTGGCGCTCAAAAGGTGGCACATCTTGTGCGACTGCTTGTAACACCCTCAAAATCGGCCCTATGCAAGTTTTAGCGAAACTCGCCAAACCCGCATAGAAACGATTCGAAGGTGCCCACCAGGCACTTTCGTGCGGGTGGAAAGCAAAGTAATAACATTACACAACAGTCCTCGATGGGACCCACAGAACAGATATATATACAACACGACTCCATGAGTCAAGAATACAGATATAATATACAAAGATCCAAATCACCTTGAAAATGACAGAGCGTCCGACTACGGACAAGATGCAAATGGGGCTAAGAGCCCTGAAGAATAACCAATGGCGTCCATAACCCTGCCCAGGCCAAGCCGGAAGGGTAACCCTGCTAACGACGTCGATCTCAGAACCTGCTTAAACAAAAGGGGTGCCGACAAAGGGCAAAGGAAAAAGAGGAGCGTCAGTACTGAGGCCAGTACACGGCGAGGCTAGAATTCGGCGGTCCTCGCCTACATAGGTATGGTGGACTGAGCGGCAGCGGCAGCATGCATTGAACACCCTATAGAGACTCGATACAACTGGCGGCTATCAGAGAGGGGTGAGAAAGACCTATTTGGAACCAAGCTGATACTATCACCGAACAAACCCATCCTGGCGTTTCCCCCTCGTGACCATCGAGGAAGTCAACCGAGGAACTCACACAGTTGGCAGTTTTATTTATTCAGTTATAGTTGCGGCACTTTACTAGTCAGGTTTAGATAATCATCCTGATAAAGTAAGCAGTGGGCACTTTTAGTTAACCATTCCGTTATAGTTGCAACACTTACTAATCAGATACAAATAGCGTGAGATGACCCCAAAACCCAGCAGTGGTTGGTACTTTTACTTAGCCATGCTGTTGTAGTGAAGTTGATTACTAGTCATCTCGGATACAAGTCAATTTATAACAGTAAACTTTAGTTATAGTTGTCTATGATCAAGCACTGTGCTCCAAGTCGTCCATAACCGCGGACACGGCTTCTCGAAAAGATTAAACCCTGCAGGGGTGCACCAAAGTATCCACAGGCACTTCGACCCTTTTTGCCAGATCAGTTAACATACACCCATCGGTATGTCGGCGGGGCCTAAGTCACGATGTTCCCAGACCCAAAGCAAGTACGTGGGGGCCACCCCACCAAGTCGACACCCGCAACGAAGTCGGCCGGTCTCCGAGATGGACTGGGGTTTGGGCAAACGACTGTGAACGATAGCAAATCCCCAAACGGGGACTGTCGACACCGCGAAACGTGGCCCGATCCTAAACAGTACAGTGTGCTCCTCGCACAAACGTAAATAAAGCGGTAAACATGGCATAAGTACAGGATAGTAAATAAAACCTCAAACTAGTTTGTGGCCCCCAGTACAATACTTTGAAATCAGGTAATAATCAATGGGGGGCCCATATCTCCCCACCTGTGGTTAGCGCGCTCGATCTCGGAACAGGTGTCAAGAACTCGGGTCCTACGGGACACAAGTGGGCGGTCGGAAACCAAATCTTACCTATCACCCACCGATGCCTCTGCTTAATTCAATTTTAGTTGTTAAACAGGAATTAAAGTGAACGAAAGTAAAGCCATGATCATCTCCAACGTCAACATGCGGCAATCCTCCAACAATTGTGGTACTGGACGACAAGCAAAACACTTGAGCAAGCAAAAACGACACGCGGGTCCAACTACCTACCCAACAACAGGTTATAGGATGTGTCCAAGGCTATATATGGCTGCAAGGGATATCACGGGTACGAAACTAGAGCATCGCAACACGGATAGCAATAGATCAACAGGAGGGAAATAAATACTATAAAAGTAAGATAGGTAGAAAGGGGGAGATGCTCGCCTGAAAACATTGTCGAAGGTTCAACCGAAGAACGGACGACACTCGCATCAACTCAACGGCCCAATCCGCGAAGAACCAAAACACTAGAAGAAACACCGGATGCACTACTTAATACAACGGCAGAAGATCGACATGATGCATGTATGATGCATGGCATGGCTAGGTGCGATGCAATTAGGTCACATTAAGCGGAACCGGGGTCCCGACAATATTTAGGTGGTTCAAGTTGTTTAGCTACCCCGCAATTAAATGTTGTTATAACAAGGCAAGATAAGATACCGGTTCGCTACACAAGTTTAAATGAGGCCGATATGAGACTAGATTTGCCCGCATATGGGCCCCATATTTAATTATTAGGTGAACCGGCATAAGGCCCCCAAACCACAGACAAGGATGCATGCATGAACAATTAATATGCGACAAGTTAGATTATATTATAAAATAGGGTTTCGGGAAGGTTCACACATTAGAGGGTTCTCGACGATCTTGAGGTTCCGGGGTTCGGGGTCGGTCTCAGGGTCCAGGGTTCGATGGGACGTTCTCGGCTCCGGGGTCGTTCTCGAATTACAGGGGTAGATCTTGGCGCATCCGTGGTCTTCGGGTCACGTTGACGGTCATGGCGTTCGGGATGAAGCACTTGTCGCACCGGGGTCTCGGTCTCCGGGGTGAAGCACTTGTCGTTCCATGGCGATCTTGGCGGCTCGGAGGGGTTCTAGGAATCGGAACGGTCGTCGGTAGATCTTGTCATCGCTTTGGTGTTGGTCTCGACACATAAGATGGAGATCTTGGGGTACCATCTTGGTTGTCGGGAGTGAACTTGGGGCTCGTCGCTGAGGTCTTCAGGGTTCCCTGTCGGAGTACTCGATGTTCCGTGATGGAGTTCTTGTCGGAGATTCTTCGGACACCTTCGGCTCGGTACGGTCTTGGAGTCTCGCGCCCGTGGTCTTGTGCGGTCCTTCGGGGTGGAGAACTTTACGTCCGAGTAGACGATCTTGTCGGATCCTCGCCGAAGGTCATGGCGCCCTTGTCGGAGTACTCGATGTCGGTGCCGAAAACTTGCGTAGCCCTACAGGTACCAGAGGCCTTGTCGGTAGGATGGCTTCGGGATCTGGTGGTTAGCACCGGTCTCGTCGGTGCCGATTGGGTGGCGCCAACAGGAACCACGAAGGCAGGGATACGGTACTACTGGCAACTGGACACATAGGAGCGGGGACAAGGTGGAGCACCGGCAGGCTGGGGCGGCAGAGGAGAGGTAAAGGGCCAGGCGGCGCGGCCACGGGCGGCAGGCAGACGGGCCAGAGCAGGGCGGTAGGTCGCTCGACGGGGACGGCACGAGGCGGAGCCGCGGCGGTGGAGCTCGAGAAAAGGGAGAGGGCGGTGGAGCAGAGGGTCGGGGGAGGAGCGGTGGTTGGGGCAGAGGAGGGGCGCCGGCGAGGCGACAGCGAAGGGTCGCGTCGGGGCGGGCGGAGGCGCTCGGGCCCAGGGCGGCGGCTTCAGGGCGACGGGGATAGCCGGGCCGGAGGCGGGCCGGCGCCGGGGCTGGCGGGAGCGGCGCAGCTGGAGGGAGAAGGAGGGAAGCGGAGAGGAGGCGGTGGCGGAGGAGGTTGCCGGCAGAGGCGCGGGTCGACCGGCGGCGGCCGGAAGAGCTCGCGGCGGCAGGGACGTGTACGCGCGGGAGCGGCGGGAGGTCGAGGTGGACGCAGCGAGGGGCCCCGGGGTCCGGCCAGAGGTGGGGGAACGGGAGGAGGAGAGGGGAAGCCGGCGTCGGAGAGAGGCAGAGCGGTGGCTCTGGCGGCCGACGCGGGGAAGGTTGCGGGAGAGGGGGAGAGGACGCGGGGTGGTGGGCCAGCGCGTGCTGGGGAGGTTGGGGGTGAGAGAGCCACGCGGGGGAAGGGGTGGGGTCAGGGTACAGCGGCAGGCGGGTGGGACCCAGGCGCGGGAAGGGCTGCAGCGTGCGCGTGGTGTGTGTCTGCTGGGAGGTGGGCCACAGGGGAGAGAGGAGAGAGGGCTGGGCCAAGTGGCGGTTTGGGATTGGTAGAGGGGGGAAAGAGGGTGAGGTGGCAGCGGTCTATTGGGTGGGGTGAGGTGGAGGCAAGGGTGGGTAGGTTAGAATGGGTAGCTTTAGGATTTGTCTGGTGGACCGATTTATTTTCTGGGGTGGTCGTTCGGGTCATTCGGCCCGTTCGACTGCCCCACTAAAAATAATAAATATTTTTATTTGATTGCGACGAACTTTGTAAATAGTTTTAGACAAACAAAATATCCGGCAGCACCCGGGGTTTATTTTGAAATAGAAGGAGGGCTAATTCCAGAAGTCAATAGTCTTTCGCAAATAGTTTTTAGGCAAGATAATATGCATGATGATGACGATGCTCAAATGCAATGTGGCATGATGACATGAGCATGCGGTCATGATGATGCAATGCACAAAAACAACGCGATTTTCTAGTAGTGGTTTTGCGGGATGCCACACTGCTTCTGCAGCGGAAGCACACGATGCACCATCCACGACAAGGTAATGTCCCGGGCGGTGAGCCTCTCCGTCCCCACCATCGTCTCTAGCCAGGTGGCCATCCAATCTAGATCCGCCACCGCGCCCATGCCCTTCGTCGTCCAGGCCTCCTGCGTCGAGGGCACGTCGGTAAAGGGCGAAAGGCAGACCCAGTTAATCTCCGTGGCATTGCTCACATAGAAATATGAGCGCTGCCACAGCTTGACGGTGTCGGGGAGCTCGAACCGCGGCATCGGCGAGGAGGACCGCGGGTAGATGGCGCAGCAGCCCGTCCGTGTTAGCGGGCCACCCTTGGTAATGTTCTGGTCCTTCAAGTATAAGAACTTGAGAAAGTTCGCCACCTCGGGCCACACCCCAAGTTATGACTCGCAGCAGGCCGCAAAGTGCGACAGCTGCGCCATGGCGTTGGCGCCCAGGTGATGAAGCTGGAGGTCGAAGAAGCCAAAGAGCTGGAGGAGGAACGGGCTGACGGGGAGGCCGAAGCCACGCGCGAAGTGCGCGAGGAAGACGACGCGCTCCCCCGACCGACGGTTCGGCACCCGCTCCCCCTCCGGTGCAAGCCGGTGCTTCACAAGGATCGACGAGGGAAGAAACCTTCCTCGCCGGTACTTGTTTATGAGCTCGTCGGTCACGAAGGACCCGCACCAGCCGCCGTGTTGCTCTGGCAGCATTTCGAAAGAGGAGGAGGTTGTGGTGGACGGAAAGAAAGTGGCCAGCGGCGACAAGGAGAGGGCGCGCAAGAATAAGGAGCGCTGGAGCACGAGGAGAAGATGAGCCGGAGGATGGACAAGTAGGGGTGGGCGTTCGGTCATGACCGATAATTCGGTCTTTGTATTTCGGTCTATTTTAAATTCGGTCCTTGAAAAAATAAAGACCGAATTATACTTGATAGTTTTACTAGCCGAAAAATTCGGGTACCTACTAATTCGGGTTCGGGTTCGGTCATGACCGAATAACATGGCCAATATTGCCAACACAAAAGATAGACATTACTTATTAAAAATATGACAATATTTCAACTATATTTTAAATATTTTAATACATATGTTATTATTTAGTGGAAGAAATAAACGTGCAACAATCCTAATAAAATGTAGCAACTCTACAATAGCACTTTGATGACCATTCAACAATGCCATAATTCATGCACATCACACAAATTTGGAGTTTCAGATAGCCTCATGTAAAATTCGGTCAGTTCGGTCTATTCGGTTACTTAGGAACTAAAGACTGAATAAACCAAACTAAATTCGGTCTATAAAATTCACTACCCAATTTTTTTGTCGGTCTTTTCGGTTTCGGTCTATTCGGGTTCGGTCTCGGTCTTTTCGGTTTCGGTCTTCGGTTATCGGTTTTTATGCCCACCCCTATGGACAAGTGTGGGAACCGATTCCCCTCAGAGCCCTGTTTATCCCCGCAAGCGGTAGCGTCGCCCCTTCGGCTTCTGCGTGACGCGTGGCGCCACAGAGTCACAGCCGCGCGACGCTTCGGCTCCAGATCCTCTGTGCCGTCGTGACTGCCACGGAAGATCCCCGGGCTTCAGCAGGAGATTTGGCGTGCGCGCTTGCCCCGAGGAAACGCTGCGGCAAGTTTGCGTGTGCAGTTGCCAAAAACTGACGTAGCGACGAGGAAGTCAAACTGACGCGACATGCGCCAGAGCCACAGGCGTGGGTGACGGCATCAATGACGTCATCTAGCCAAACGTTTCGTCTTTAGCTCCGCCAGCCGGTACCTGCCTTCGCTGTTTACACCCATTGAACGGCCATCGATTCCGCAGCCGGTTAACTCCAGCCGGAAAGCAAAAGCAAAAGCCGCAGCCGGAGAAAGTAAAGCAACCTCTTAGGACAGGAAGGAGCACGGAAGATCTTGCCCACCGGCCAAGCCCATACGTGCTCGGGGACTAGTGTCGGGGGGATAACCCTCGGGTGGGGAAAGCCAGGCATAAGTAGGCCGGCTACAGAAGATGCAGGCCGTCTGGCCTCTAGGAATTACAACTCTAGCCGTCTGGCAAGCAAGCCCGGCTGGGCTTATAACCTTCCCGGCTGGCCCATCTAGCCGGTGGCCAGAAGAACCGGCCGGGTGGCCGTTCCCACCCGGCTCACCTCGGATTCGATGGAGAGCACGGAAGGACTGACGCTCTGTGCGGGGTACGCTTCTGGCTCTCCCTCGTCATCAAAGAAGCTGGCGTGCCGTCATGCCCAGCGCTACCCGACGAAGATAAAGCAAGAGGTCGGCTGGACTGGCGAAAGTAGTCCGGATGACCGTTAAAGCAGGGGTGACGCCCCAAAGGAAGCCCGGGTGACCACTAAAGAGAAGGATGACGATAAAATAAGGGCGGACTGGGTCCTGGCCCACTGGCTGGGCCCTGCAGCCGGCCCTGCCCTGTAAACCCATATCCAAACAGTAAACCCTAGGACCCGAACTGTAATCTTTCCCCCAGACCAGTATATAAGGGAGGGCAGAGCCAGGGTCCTAGGTAGAGGCAACAATAGAAGGATAGAAGTGTTAGCACCTAGTTCCCATCTTCCTCTAGCCACCTATAGTAGCTAAGGAAACAGCTCAAGGAGCATCTGTACTGAGCATCAAGCTCCCATACATGGTTCATCTTGCAGGAGTAGGGGTGTTACCTCGCCAAGAGGGCCCCGAACCTGGGTACGTCCCTGTGTTTGCAGTGCACCGTGCCCAACCCGTTGCGTGAGCCATCGAATGCATAATTGTGTTCCTTCTTTGCCATCCTCGATGGCTCTGCCGTGTTCCACACCACGACAAAGATTATACCTTTGCCTTCAGCAATCCACTTGAGCTCGATGTAGATGATCTTGTCCTTTTCAAGATGGACACCTTTCTTGAGTCCTCTTCCTTGCGCTTGCTTGATAAATACTTGCACTTTGCTCCCCCATACACCATGGGGAAACCTCTTATTTGACCTTGTCTTCATCAAACTATGATCACCAAGGATGGGAAGCATCAAACATGAGATCTTCTATAGATGGCGCATTTTGAGCTTGCACAACACTTCTTCTTCATTTCATCTAACTTGAATCCAACACATGCTCTAAGCGATGCCAATGAAAAATTCCTACAAATGCAACTTAATACACACATTAGTCCATAAAGATTGTCATTAATTACCAAAACCACATAAGAGGGCCCACATGCTCTTTTAGCCACGGACAAGGGTGTGGGGCATCGTCATCAACGAGCCCCGCGCACCATTGCTGCCCACTGGATGTATCCGCCTTCGCCAGCCGAAGCCAGAGCCGGCGGAATGGGTGGTGCCCGTCGACGAAGGCGCCTTCGCCATGAGGATGGCGATGGAGCGCTCCCTCCACGAATCCACGCCGCCGGTGGAGCATGCGTCGTCTGACACCCTCGCCTGGTCCAGGACGGACTCGGAGGAGACGGAGCAGCGTCGCGTCCAGTGCCAGCAGGAGCAGGCCGAACACCAGACCTGGTCTGGCCGCGAGCTCGCCTACCAGGGCGCGCCGCTTGCCGTCCTCGACGACGACAAAGAGGCCGGCCCCTCGTACCAACCATGGAGGTGTGGCAACGACGGCCAGGGCAGCTCCCGCCCACCGCAGCTGCCAAGCGACGACGATGGCAAGGCCGACCCCGGCTACACCTGCTTCTATGATAACTTTGGCATGTAGAAGCGGTGTCTGGCATCGACATCGGCGGCAGCTGCAGCGGCCTTTTAAGTTTTTTTACATATTATTTAGCCTAAATATAGTTTAAATTCGGGTGTTCGCCTGAATTCGATGTAGTATTTAAGAATTCACCCTATATTAATAAAATTTACTTATATTCGCCAAATTTTGCCATATTTATTTGAATTTTAGGCAAACACGGAAACTCAGCCTGAAAACACGAGTGAGAAAGTCGGCGTTTTCAGACAAAAACTAGTTTCGTCCGGTCCAAAGTACGTCCAGATTTTGGTCTAAAAACGACCTATGAGCGGAGATGGTCTTAGCCACAAGGCGCAAGAAGCAGACACTCGGCGAGACGGCGACCCATGGTGCGCGGACGCAGGCGTGCTGTTCGGCAGCTCCTCCGATCACCGGCCTCACCTCTTTTCTCTGTCCACCCGTTGATGGTGAGCATGCCCTAGATTGCTAGATCAAACTTGACAGATTTGACTCCTCCTTTTGATAATTTTCCACTTCTTTTTGCGAAAAATATTTCTAGCAGATGAGATCTCATAAATATAAAGCTAGAGTTTTATGTAGGGTATATACACGCATTTAATCAGTACGCTTCATTCGCTTAGGCAAACTGTGAGGTTTTTATTTATCAAACATAGGTATGTTATGGAAAGCTTATTCTGAAAAGAAAAGAAATACCATGAGATTCTCCGCAAGACATCAATTGGAAAGAGGAGATGGTCATTGTACTATGTTAAAACTAGATCTAGTTTATCTTGTCTATTATCGAGCCTTGGTGTTGAATTATGTATTTCAGAATTTGAAAATATAAGACATCTTTTTTAAATTTAGTCCCCCGTTTTACCATCATAGTAGTTATTTGATATTTGATTGCTCGTTTTATTTCATTCATACATGGTATTTTATTATAGCCTATTATTAGACATTTCGATTGCTAAAATTGTATAGCACAATAAGTGGTGCATCAGGGTGATTAATTTGAGCTCCAACTCCGCCCCTGGGGAGTACTATTTTTTTGTGCTTGGGCCGTGGAGTCGTTGCCTGTTTTTTGTTTGTGCTACGGGCGTTCGTGTGACGGTAGACGGCTGTGTTCATGGCAAACACACGGATATGCACGCACTAGGAACCGACGATCGATGTACTACTACGTCGCGCGCGTAGGCCTCCAGCCGATCGAAACCTACTCGGACCCGGAGTTTGACCTGAGTTCGTTTCCTTTTTGGACTCCAAGTATACGTAGCACAGTTCAACTCCTATATCGCTCTGTGCAACCCTACGCCACGGCGGAAGTTGCAACACGGTAGATACGCACGCCTCGATCTTCTTCTAGCAAGCCAAGAAAACAAAGCGAGCAAGTAGCACATACCCGAGGCCGTGATCCAGCTCTTCCAATGGCAGTCACGTACCATGCGCCGCGTCGCCAGCCACCTCGTCGTCGCCCGACGGCAGACGCCGACGTCGTCATGGACGACGGCACCGTGATCCGCACCACCGTCACGTCGTCCGCCGACGACGTCGTCACGTTCCTTGGGGAGGTCCAGGAGCGCTTCCGCCAGGAGGTGCGCGAGCACGAGAGCCTCAGGGAGGAGGGCCAAGAGCAGCACGGCCGGGAGGAGGAGGAGGACCACCACTGCCTCATCGTCGGCCTCGACACGGAGTGGCGCCGATACTTCGAGAACGGGAAGCCTCGGCACCAGGTCGCCGTCCTGCAGCTCTGCGTCGCCGACCACTGCCTCGTCTACCAGATTTGCCACGCCGAGTGCAATATCCCCGCCCAGCTCAGGGACTTCCTCTCCAACCCCGACATCTGCTTCGTCGCCGTCGGGGTCGGCGGCGACGTCAAGCGGCTGCGGGACGACTGCGACCTGCAGGTTGCCTGCACGATGGACCTGCCTCAGGTCGCGGCGGTCGTTCTCGGCCGGCCAGAGCTCCGGAACGCGGGGCTCCAGACCCTGGCGCGCGAGGTGATGGACACGCTCATCGACAAGCCCAAGAAGGTGACCATGAGCAACTGGGCCGCGCCACTCCTGTCCACGGAGCAGGTCACCTACGCCTGCATCGATGCCTTCGTGTCCTTCGACGTTGGACGCCGCCTACTCTGCAAACCTTGTGATTGATTTCATGAAGTTTTCAAGATATGCTTGGCATCGGCACTACAACTGTGTGTAGTGTGATTGTTGACGGTGCTAGCCCTTGCTAGCTGCTCTCACTCACGCACGGTCTAAAGGTAGAAGAAGAAGAAGAAGACAGCAAGAATTTTTTGCAGTACACGCCCTTTTCTATTTCTTTTCAGCTGGCTCAGTTTGCACGCAGTACACAGGAAGGAGCTTATATACGCGACGCCCATGAGGCACACGACACACGACACCCAACTCTCCACTCCTACCCACGTGCCCACGACGCCGACGCATACGATACGCCCGTCCAGGCCGCACGCACAGCGCGCTCCTACACGCTCAACGCCGCAAGACTCCGTATACATGCGGAACCCGCGTCTATTTGCAAACAGCCTGCTTCTATACTCACGCTCCACCGTACACACGGCACGTACCGACCCGGACGAGGCAGCACGCCGGCGTCCAGACACACCTGATGGACACAAACGCAAGCACCAACTCGCGCACCATCAGGACACACAAGCACACACGCGGTTTATTTGCTAACAATCTCTCCCTAAACCGCGACTTATAAGAGGGCCGGCTCGTCGTCGACGTTGGCGAGCAGCGCCTTCTCCTTCCTCGGCTCTGGGCAGTCACGGGAGAAGTGGTCGCGAACGCCACAATTCCAGCACTTGCCGCGACGTCCCCTCGCGCCCGAGTCCACGCTGCTCCCGCCGTCGTCGTGGTCGTGGCCGCCGCCGCGTGCTCGACGCCGCGCCTCCCACTGTGCCGCCGTGAGCAGCAGCTGGTCCTCACGACGCTCACCGCCAAGAGCCACCTTGCGCCGTGCCGACCGTTCCTGGAACGCCTTTAGCCGCCCGAGCACCTCGTCAAAGCACACTGTCTCGACGTCGCAGAACTGCTCGATGCCGGCCACCGCCGTGTACAGGTCATCAGGCACCGTGTCCAGCAGCTTCTTCACCATCTCGGCGTCTTCGAGCGTCGCGCCGAGGCTCGCGTACTTTGCCGCCATGCCGCTGATCTTCCTCGCGTACACGTCCAGTGTATCGCCGTCCGCCATGACCAGCCGATCGAAGTCGCCGCGGAGCGTGGACAGCCGAGCCGCCCTCACGCGATCCGCGCCGACGAACCGCGCCTTGAGGCTCGCCAACACCTCCGCCGTCGTCTTCTTCGATGACACCTGCAGCAGGATGTCCTCCGCGAGGCCTCCAAAGAGGTATGCCCTCGCCGGCTTGTCCTTCTTCGCGATGACCGCCGCAGCCGCGTCCTCCGTCGGGACCACTACCTCCCACAGCACCTGTGCGTCGAGGTTTGCCTCGACCTTGATCGCCCAGATGGTGTAGTTATCGCCGGTGAGCACCGGACAGGAGAGCGGCACCGCGCTCCCCCCAGCGCCACCATGCGAAACCAACGCCATCGCCTCGCTCTGATACCAAATGACGGTGCTAGCCCTTGCTAGCTGCTCCCACTCACGCACGGTCTAAGGTAGAAGAAGAAGAAGACAGCAAGAAAGTTTTGCAGCGCACCGAACGTCCTTTTCTATTTCTTTTCAGCTGGCTCAGTTTGCAAGCAGTACACAGGAGGATCTTATATACGCGACGCACACGCACACGACGCCCAACTCTCCACTCCTACCCACGCGCCCACGACGCCGACGCATACGATACGCCCGCCTAGGACGCGTGCACGGCGCGCTCCTACGCGCTCAATGCCGCAAGACTCCGTATGCATGCGGAGCCCGCGTCTACTTGCAAACAGCTTGCTCCTATACTCACGCTCCACCGCATACACGGCACGCACCGACCCGGACGCGGCAGCACACCGGCGTCCAGACACACCTGATGGACACAAACGCAAGCACCAACTCGCGCACCATCAGGACACACATGGTTTATTTTCTAACAATTGTTCCCTAGTTTCGATTGCGATCGCAAGCTTGTTGCCAAGAGAGAAATGTGAAAATCTTAGATCCCATATGGTTTTGTTAACAACTCAACATGTTACTGGGACATAGTCAAAGATGACATCCTGGCTGCTGTGTCAAAATTCACTTCTCGGCGGATTCCCAAAATCTAAACTCCCTCAATGAGGCTACAATGATCCTGAGCCCAAAAACCCCAGGAGCAGCAACGCCCTCGGATTTCAGACCCATAAGTCTTGTGCAAAGCTTTGCGAAGCTGATTTCTAGGGTGTTCAGTTGGTGTCATGAAACTGAATGGAATGGAATGGAATAGTTCCACACTTGAGAGCCGTTCTAGTGTTCAGTTGAGAAATGGAATGAAACGAGGTGGTTCCTCAAAAGAGAATATTCTCTCTAGATCCAGAATACACTCATTCCACCAAATTGGTGGAATCTACCCGTTCCTCTATGCTAAAGTCACCCAAATATTCTCACTCTCTCTATTCTCTTGTCATCTTTTTTGCTAAATGCACCCAAACATAGAACAGAACCATTCCATTCCACTTTTTTGACCCAACTGAACATAGGATGGAACCATTCTATTACATATTTTTTTGTCATAACCAAACACAAGAACGAAACCAACCCATTCCAGTGGAATGGAACCATGACATTCCATTCCACTTCGTTCCCGAACTGAACACATCCAACTTATGGCGACAAGGGTGTAGCCCAGAATGGGCTCTCTCATCTCCCAATGCCAAAATGCTTTCATCGTTTGCCCCGAGGCAAAGAAACATCCCTGCAGTAGTGCAATTTTGCGGCATGTTAATTGTATCTATGCCATTTCAATATTTACTAGTTGGAGATATGTTATCACAAAATAGTTGGCCCATTCATAGAGGACGATGTGTTGGCGGTCTTTATCCTCTTATTACATTTTTGGAGTCATCTCGGTCCCAACATGCCTTTGTTGCCGTCAAGCCGTCCCAGTCAAAGTGGTATAGTCGTCTTGGTCATTCATCATTTAATATTGTTAGGCCGCAAGAATAAACTTTCTTATATTAGAGATTCTAGTATTTTATCAGTGTATGATCCGTGTCAGTAGGGTAAGAGTCATCAGTTGCTATATCCTGTTTCCACCGGTGTATCTATTGTCTCCCTTCGATTAGTCTTTGAGATATGTTATTGCAATATTTTTACGTGGATATGTTTTCAACTTTTCCTTTTTTTTGGCTTTTCTTTTCTTTTAGTTTTTTTCTTTTTTTGCGCTACTCAAAATCTATTTTTATCAAAATATGAACAATTTCAAACTAAAATTTTCAAAATCTAAACATATTTCAGAATATGAAGATTTTCAAATTTTAAAAAATTTAAATTCTATATTTTCAAATCTTAAATTTAAAATATTTTAAAAACATGAAAGGTAAAGTGAAACAAAAAGAAAACATAAACAAAAAAAAAGAAAAAAAAAAGGAAAAGGATAAAAACGAACAGAAAAATAAAGCAAAAGGGGTTGGCCCAGCGCAGCGACGAGGTATGCAGCTTGAACCTCCGGCGTCGCATTGGGCAGCATATAGAATTTTGCACACACACACACACACGAGCGTTCTTTCACCTACCGAGCGAGTCCGGGATGGGGCTCAAGGTGCTTGACCCTGGGTATGGGTGTGACTGTGTGAGGCCCCGACAAGAACATATTATTACCGGATTAGATGATTAGTCTAAGCGTCGATCCCTAGATTTTCTTTTGGCAAATCTCAAGTACTCCCTAGTAGTAGTTGTGAACTGGGTTAGACGCATGAAGGTTTAGCTCCTATTGTTAAAGACCTTGGCTTTTTTTCAATCGTTCAGAAGTACTTATTTGTAAATTTGGTAAAAAGAAGTGTAAAAACAAATTCCCTAATGGTGTGAAATATTAGATATTAGGCTAAGGGGGAAGGGCATGGCTCAGGATTGTTCTCGCTAAGTCACGACACTGTCTGTGCAACAGTTATACTTTTTCCGTCTAAAAATAACTGATTTGGATTTATCTAAATTTAAAAGTATTAGTCAAAATAAACATTTCCTAAATTTTTAGCAAGCTATAACCCTTTTTTGGTACCACCAAATGCTCTGACTCTGGAGGTACCTTGGGTTTGGTACGTCTGGATAGTAGGTTTAGACATGGAACATCCAAGGAGCTGCTGGTTGTTCCACCTCTGTTAGCCTGTGTTTGGTTGCGAGACGAGGCGAAACGGAATGGAATGTCCTGTTAGGAATAGACAAAGTTATATTCCTCTGGGGGCCAAAGGCCACAATATATAGTACATGTACAGGGCAAATATGCAGGCAGCCCCCTAACATACGGGGGAAATACAATAAATATATACATACATCTAACACCCCCCTCAAACTCATGGTGGATCCACAACACTGAGTTTGGAAAGTAAGAAATCATGCTGCGCTCTGGTCTGTGCCTTCGTGAAGAAATCCGCCAACTGTAAATCTGAAGGCACATACTGAAGCGCAACAACCTGAGCCTGCACCTGAGCACGTGTATAGAAAGCATCAACGCCAATATGCTTGGTAAGCTCATGCTTGACCGGATCACGTGCAACACTAATAGCACCTGTACTGTCAGACAAAACCAGACTGGGTGTAGTAATAGAGACCCCAAAATCCGCAAGTAACCACCGTAACCAGGTCACCTCAGCAGTCAACAAGGCCATCGCACGCAACTCAGCCTCAACACTCGAACGGGAAATCGCTGTCTGTTTCTTTGTCTTCCAAGCAATGAGCGAACCACCAAGAAACACACAGTAAGCAGAAAGTGAACGGCGATCCGAAGGATCACTCGCCCACGTAGCGTCCGAATAGCACTGGAGCTGGAGGGAGCTGGAACGAGGAAAGAAAAGACGACGAGTGATCGTACCACGAAGATAACGAAGAACACGGAGAAGATGGCTATGGTGAACAGTGGTAGGAGCAGAAACAAACTGACTCAGAATATGAACAGGATAAGAGATGTCAGGACGAGTGACAGCAAGATAAACAAGGCTCCCAACAAGATGACGATAACGCGTCGGATCAGGAAGAGGATCACCATCAGTAAGTTGAAGCTTAACATTAAGCTCCATAGGGGTCTCAACAGTGCGCTCATCCCCAAGAGCAGCACGAGCAAGAAGATCCTGAATATACTTTTCCTGAGATATGTAAAAGCCAGCAGAAGTGGAGGAAACCTCAATCCCAAGAAAGTATCGAAGAGGACCAAGATCAGTCATAAGAAACTGATCACGAAGACGAGCCTTAACAAAGGCTATATACTCAGGATCATCACCGGTAATGATCATATCATCAACGTAGAGAAGAAGAAGAGTGCGTCCACGAGAAGAAGTGTGAACAAACAACGCTGGATCATGAGCACTAGGGGAGAAACCAGCAGCTGTCACTACAGAAGCAAAGCGCTCAAACCAGGCACGAGGGGCCTGTTTGAGACCATAAAGAGAACGTCGAAGGCGACAAACCATCCCCTCAGGAACAGAGTACCCAGGAGGAGGCTGCATATAAACCTCCTCACTCAACTCACCATTGAGAAAGGCGTTCTGAACATCAAGCTGGGACACAGACCAGTGACGAACAGAAGCAACAGCAAGAAGAGTACGCACAGTGGTCATATGAGCGACAGGAGCAAAAGTCTCATCATAGTCACGACCATGCTCCTACTGAAAACCACGAGCCACAAGACGCGCTTTATAGCGCTCAAGAGATCCATCAGAGCGAGTCTTAATCTTATAGACCCACTTACACGTAATAGGACGAACACCGGGAGGAGGAGAAACAAGATCCCAGGTGCCAGTGCGCTCAAGCGCAGCAATCTCCTCGGCCATGGCCAGCTGCCATTCAGGATGATGCTCAGCATCCCGATAAGAGGTTGGCTCGGAGGCAACAGAAAGACCATACTGACTAGGAGAATAACGGTTGGGGGCACGACGCTGACGAACAGGACGAGTAGAGGGAAGATCATCAGAGGAAGACGACGCAGGAGACGACGATGAAGAAGAGGGAATAGAAGAGAAAGACTCCGGAGAACGAGGAGAACTAGGAGAACTAGACGAAGAAGAAGAGGACGGTGTCAAAGAAGAGACAGCAGGGGGAGGAGATCCTGAAGAAGACACAATAGGGGTAGAAGGAGGTGTGTCAGGAAAGAGAAGAAAAGAGATATCTTCCACCGGGTAAGTACCAGCGGTGGGACGAGGATAGAAAGGACGCGTCTCATCAAAAGTAACATCACGAGAGATACGCATCCGACGACCAAGAGGGTCCCAACAGCGATAGCCCTTATGCTCATCACTGTATCCGAGGAAAACACACTCAACAGACTGAGGGGTCAGTTTGGTGCGTTCGCGAGGAGCAAGTAAAACATAGCAAACACAACCAAACAAGCGAAGCATGGAGTAATCTGGAGACTGGCCAGAAAGGCGCTCAAGAGGGATACCACCCTGCAAGGCAGCAGAAGGCTGAATATTAATGAGGTAAGCCGACGTAGCGACAGCCTCAGCCCAGAAATGCGGCGGGAGAGAAGAAGCAATCATCATAGCGCGAGTGGTCTCAAGAAGATGGCGATGCTTACGCTCAGCAACGCCATTCTGGGCATGTGCACCAGGACAGGAGAACTGAGCAAGAGTGCCCTGCTCAGCAAGAACACCTCGCAACATCTGGGAGATATACTCACCAGCAGAATCAGCACGAAACACACGAATGGGGGTAGAATATTGAGTGCGAACCATGGCCGCAAAACGCTGATATATGGAGAGCACCTCACTACGAGAGCGCATAAAATATAACCAAGTGTACCGAGAAAAATCATCAATGAATAAAATATAGTAGCGATGGCCCCCTTTCGAAGCGAAAGGAGCCGGACCCCAAACATCGGAATGAACTAAATCAAAAGGTCGCTGAGATACAGACGCGCTAGTAGGATAGGGAAGCTGAATCTGTTTACCCAACCTACAGCCCTGACAATGCAAAGACCCAGCTCCTGAGACAGACCCCAGAAGACCACGATGAACTAATGATGATAGGCGAGAGTCACAGAGGTGACCAAGACGATGATGCCACTGCTGAAAAGAGCTGGTAGTAGAGGCGACAACCGGAGAAGAACTGGCGGATGAAGTGGCAGTGGAAGGAACGCGAAGCCAGTCTAACTCCCAAAGTCCGGAAGAATCACGGCTGCGAGGGCCAGCTCCAACCAGGGCCTGGGTGCGACGGTCCTGAACAACACAAGAATCAGCATCAAGAATGACGCGACAACCAGAGTCAGTGAGCTGGCTAGCAGAGAACAGATTCATCTTAAGAAGAGGGACATGAGAGATATCAGGAACAAAAAAAGAAGAAGTAGAAAGGGTGCCCCGACTAGAAACAGGGAGAGAGGTACCATCAGCCGTAAAAACACGGACAGGAGAAGGGAGAGAACGAAGAGCGGACAGAGAAGAGGACTCAAAGGTCATATGAAAAGAAGCTCCAGAATCCAGATACCACGGAGACGTACCTGACTGTGTAGAAGGTGGTGGTCGCACAGTGCCTGAAGAGTCAGTCACAGAACCAGCAGTGCCCGTCGAAGAAGAGCCTGTAGCAGCAAGCAGCCCGCGAAGACTCCGGATAATGTCCTGATCAGAGAGAGCCACTGCTGAAGACCCGGAAGGAGCCGCCTGTCCACGAGCCTGGTGCTGCTGACGTAAACTGGGGTCCCGTGTATAACAGGTGGCCCAAGTGTGACCATCCCTGTTGCAGTAAGAACAGTGACGAAGAGAACCACGGCGACCCTGACCACGAACCTGCTGGTGCTGACTCGGACCCTGAGGCTGCTGGTGCGGAAACTGACCCTGACCCTGACCGGGAGGAGTGGGTAGGATCGGCGGCGGCGGTATAGGAGACCGTGGCTGAGTCGAAGGAGCAGACGGCAAGGGAGCACCACGAGTAGCAAGCGCAGAAGGAACCGCAAGAAGACCAGCACCACGGAGACGGGTCTCCTCAGCCCGAAGCTCAGACAACACCTCAGAAAGCGGAACACGACCACGAGCATTCAGCTGAGCACGCCGGGGCTCAAACTCCTGGCGAAGCCGAGACAGAAACTCGTAGATGCGGTGAAACTCCAAGTCTGAGCGCACAATCTGGCAGCACGAGCATGTGCCACAAACAGCAGTATGAAGAGAATCAAGCTGACGCCAGATAGCAGCACTCTAAGTATAGAACTCATCAATAGTGGAGTCCCCCTGCTGAAGAGCATGCTCCTGACGAACCACAGACAGGTAAAGAGCATCCCTAGACGGCTGATAGCGCTGACGAAGATGGGCCCACTGAGCAGCAACAGTAGGGAGACTCATGAACTCAGCAGCATACTGGGGCAGAACACTGGAGGTGAGAACAGCAGCAGCACGAGCATCCTCATCGACCCACTGAGTGTAGGCAGTCAGAGCGTGGCGATAGGACTCGAGATCAGTAGAATATTGCTTAAACTTCAGATCATAGGCAGCAACAGCAAGGTCATCAGCGCTCTGAGCAGCATCCTTGGCCTCCTGAGAAGCATCAGCAGCAAGCACAATCGGCGTCGGAGGTAGAGGAGCCACAGGAGTAGGAGGGCACGGCGGACAGGAGACCTCGCCAGAGAGCACACCCCAAAGACGGAGACCGCGCATGTGAACGCGCATAAAGGCAGCGAAATCAGGATAATTCGCGCCATCAAAGACCACCGGGCAGCGAGGAATCGCAACATAACCCGATGAAGAAGACATCTCGCGCTCTCTCTCTCTCTTTTTTTTTTTTTTTTTTTTAGGTCAGATCTAGATCCAGATCAGACAAAAAGGAACAGTCGACGGCGGGCCAGAGGGAGCAGCAGCACTCGTCGGCAATGAGCAGCAGCACTCGTCGGCAATCCCGCGCGTGGTGAGGCGGTCCCGCGCGGGCCAGAGGGGGCTGGTGCTGCTCGTCAGGGAGGTGTGCTGCTCGTCAGGGAGGCCCACGTGGACCCCACGTGGACGGCAGGAGCCGCGCGTCAGCGTGGAGAGGACGGGGCGGTGGGATCGATCCCGTCAGGCACAGGGACGGGGCGCGTGGGGCGTTTGCCAGGAGGAGGACGCGTGGACCGTCGCCAGGCACAGGGGCGGGCGTCTGGGAGCCCGCGACGGATGGCGTCTGCGCGTGGTTGAGAGTCGACGGGCGGCGTCAGGCACAGGAGAAATTGCAGCGGCGGCCGGACGCGGCGGAGAACCAGGGCGAGCGACGGCGGCGCAACAAGACGAACGAACCCTAAGGCTCTGATACCATGTTAGGAATAGACAAAGTTATATTCCTCTGGGGGCCAAAGGCCACAATATATAGTACATGTACAGGGCAAATATGCAGGCAGCCCCCTAACATACGGGGGAAATACAATAAATATATACATACATCTAACATGTCCCATCCTCATGTTCAGTTTGGACAAAAAAAGAAGAATATAATGGTTTTGTTTTTTGTTTGGTTCGTGAAATCGAAGAACAGAACGTAAAACCAAAACACTGTTAAATATTTCATTATTTAAGCCTAAACTTAATCCTCTCTCCAAATCATGATTAATAGTGACAAAGAATCTTGCAAAATAAGAATACACCACGGCTGAATCGGAATGGATATATCGAAAAATCGAAGGTCAATTGGAGGTCAAAATCAGAGACAAAATCGATGTTGTTGGACGCGCCTCGCCGACCGCACGTGCTTTGATACCTCAGGCGCGCGTGCTTGGAAGCCGCGGCCCTATCTGGCGCTGCAGCCGTCGTGTGCTCGCGCCTGCGCCGCCCACACGTGCTTGGCCGCCGCCGCTTGTGTTGCCCACGCGTGCTTGGTCGCTACCGCCGCCGAGCCTGCTTTGCTACGCCGCCTGTGCGTGCTTGGTCGTCGCCGCAACCAGGCGTGCTTCGCTGCGCCACGGTGTGCGCCGTCCGGTGTGGCCGATTCTGTGGACTAGTCAGTTCCGTATCTGAGAGGAATATACCGTTCTAGAGAAGTAGTTGGTTCTACCCTTAGAGCATTTGGTAGCACAAAAAAGAACAGATCTTTTTAAAAATTTAAAAAGCTCAATTCTAGGCCAAGTTTTGCAAAAATGTTAGATTTGCCTGACTTGCCTTTGATTTCTGCAGGACTATACGTGTCAAAGAATCCCTCTATGTTACCGCTACAGGTTGGTTTTTTCACTAAGAGTGGTGATGCACAGTAGATTAAAGTCGCCCGAGCCGCGGATTAGAAAAAGGAGCCGACCAAGATCGTGCGGGCACTGCGGCCGCATCCACATGCAGGCAATGCCCAGTTCAGTTCGGAGAAGACGCCAGGCAGCCACCGGGACATGACTCGATCGGCGCAGGATCCACACCGTTCGGCGTCGCCACTACGGCATCTTTAGGGTTCCTTTCCGGGCAGAAAGGAGATTAAAAAAGACACGGAAGGCACGCGGGCATGCAGGGTATCCTCGGCGCGATGCCCGTACATTGTCCCCCGTGCTCCCTAATCTTTAATTCGGCGACGCACGACTTGGCCTGGTCGTCGTCCAGACTGAACATTTTTTTTCTGGTTGTATATTTCTGACAAGCGGCCGCATCTAAATCTTGATCGTCTTCTCGCTCTCGACGACTATTTTGATTGGAAAAGTAACTGTTAGGATACGGTCCATGCGTACCCGTCTTCGACATTGTGACTGTTGATCGTGGAGTGGTAACGTGGTCAGTGGGTAAGGAGTAAGGACAAGC
The DNA here is from genome assembly GCA_916181665.1 of Avena sativa. NCBI lineage: Eukaryota > Viridiplantae > Streptophyta > Magnoliopsida > Poales > Poaceae > Avena > Avena sativa. The sequence continues at coordinate 263,617,268 of OV702279.1, read as the reverse complement.
TGTGTACCTGACTCGTGCCAGATGCCACTAAGATATGTGCCATCATTCATTTTTTTCTGAGGTGTCATTCATTTCCATGGTGATAACTGGAACAAGTGCCGGCTCCTCCCGTGTTGGCCCCGCTTGGGCGGCACAAAAGACTAAACCCTAGTTGCTTTCAGGCGCGTCCTCGACCTAGCTCTCTTCCCTTCGCCTTCGTCAGAAAATGCGGCCGAACAAATAGAAGCCTACGTCGCCAACTACAAAGGTAGGCGACGACGGTGGTCCAAGATGGCGGCAGTACAAGTCGGATCATGGTGGTGAGCATGTTGATCTTCTGGTGTGGTGTGCTCTCGTCCTGATAGTGCCGATCTGCTTTGTAGGTCGGGTCCTCTATGGCTGCGGCTCGAACTGCGAAGGGCGTCAGCGGCACACCAGCTGCATTGTCGCCCCCAACAGTGGTGAGCGACACAATGTTTTTTTGCGGGCTTGGTGGTGGATCCAAACGATGGTGCCATCTGGCCTTGTCCTGAGCTATGCCCCGCGGGGCAGCCAACGTTCTGGCGATCTAGACAATAGTGGGTTTTAGGAGGTGTGGCTGCCACTAAAAATCACGCCGACTGTTGTTGCTATCCGAGGTGTAGACCAGCGTGGACACGTCGAGTGTGTCCAACGTGCAAATCGTAGGTGTCCACGAGGCATGTGCAATTGCCGACAACATCACCCGCTCCAGGAGGCGAAGAGTGCCGATTTTGCCAAGCACAGACTCCCAAGCATCATGTTGACGCCGTCTCCTACGGAATTGAAGGCCGGGTGTGCTGTCGGCCAGTGGACGGTGAAGTCGATGGTGCCGAAGAGGAGATGATTCTTCGTCGCCGAGGAGTCGAAGATCACGGTTGATGGGGCCGTCACTATCGCAACATCAGCGCTCCCTATTCCCACGGACGACGTCAATTGATGAGGGTTCGACTCGTCAATGCCCATTGTTATGGACTTGGGTTTTGGAGAAGAGGGGTGCGTTGGAGATCGGGAACGTCTAACAGACAAGCAACATGGAACAAAGGTTTACCCAGGTTTAGGTCCCCGGAGGGAAAACCCTACTTCTGCTTCTGCTCTCGATTGATGGCAGAACCGAAGGTTACAATGGTGCGCAAATGATATCTGGCGGGTGTGTAGGCTATGGAGTTTCGTGGTCCTCCTCGCCGTGCCCTCCTGGCTTTTATATAGGGAGGCCACGTCTCGGGGTTAGGTCGAGTCGGGTTATAGATTGGAGTTTTATCCTTTAATTTTTTATCTAAAGCTAGCCGTATCCTCCAAGGAATCGCCTCCTTCATGGTCACCCTTCATCAAGCTTGGTGGAAGGTGGATGTACTATTTTGCAAGACCTTGGTGAATAATTTAATTAAAAAAGTTGTGTTTGTCATTTTGCTTCAGAGGCCGGCTATAAGAAAACTGGAGCAAGTAAAGCAAGAAAGAAACGAACCCATTTTCTCTCCCCCAAAAATGTCGTTGTATAGAAAAAGCTAAATTTTGCTTCCGGGTATATAGCGAATGACGTGGAAACTTTGGCTTAGCCACCTCACCTCAGCCTGCCTACGCAAGACAGTAAAAGCGTTTCGTCTAGTTGGCCCACTTCACACGTACCGGTAGTCGGGCCCGGAAACACGACAGCACCAAGAAAGAAAGACCGACCGAAAAGAGGCCCGTTAAGAAGAGAGAGAGGAAAAGGAGGGGTAACTGAAATTAATCTAGGGGGAGCAAATCTGGCCATCGGGCCGGGCTTTGGCGTGCCGGCCCGTAGCCCGCGAAAAACGGCCCGGCCTAAGCCCGGCACGGCACGCGGCTGGCGGGCCCGTGCCGGCCCGTGGCACGCGGGTGCCGTGCCCGTGCCGGCAGGCCAGGCACGCGGGCCAGGCACGGCACGGCCCGTTTGGCCAGGGCACGCGACGGCACGCGGGCCGGCCCGCCAGGCACGCAACGGCCCGCCACGCGCCGAGCCAGGGGGGAGCGGGGGGGAGCGGGAGCGGGGTTTGAATTTTGAAATTTCGGGGGGGAGCGGGGGGAGCGGGGGGAGCGGGGGGGTGGGTCAGTGGGTGGGGCCGGCCCAGGGGGAGCGGGGGGGGGGGGGGGCGGGCAGGGTTTTTTTTTAATCTTTTTGACTGTTTGGTTAGGGTTTAGGGTAGTTTGGTCCTTTTTTGTATTTTTTAGGGTTTTAGGTCATTGGGAAGGGTATTTTGGTCCGAATTTGATCAAATTTTTGCTATAAAAAGGGCAGCACACCCCTCTCAATCTCCACACCATCCAACCCCTCTCTCATATCCTACACCAACACATGGCTAATCCCAACCAGTTTCTTTTCAATCCCGAAGATTTGGGGGTCGATATCAATATTCCTCCCGACTTCAATACTTCTCCCTTCCACGGCAATGACAACATCGACTTCAATACTTCTCCCTTCCACGGCAATCCCCATATTGCCCCTCCCTTTCTTTTTCCTCCATATTTTCCTTTAAATAGACCAACCCACCACTCTCATTCTCCACACCACCACTCTCATTCCCCACACCACCACTCTCATTCTCCACACCACCACTCTCATTCCCCACACCACCACTCTCATTCTCCACACCACCACTCTCATGGCTGCTGAACCAAATCCCAACCAACCGATACCCCCCAACCCCAATCAACCAAGAAGAAGACGCCATGTTTGGGAGGACGACTACGATGAAGAATTTGTTATGATAGATGGTGTCGAAGTGCACCAAGTTAGGTGCAAAAGATGCGGCCGTCTCTTCATCTTGAAAAGGGGAGCCGGATGTGGTCACTTGCGCAGGCATGTCGAGTTTCATCTGAGATCAGTTCGAGCGAACTAATTAGTTGATGTAATTTTTCTTTTCTTTTCGAGCGGTTGTACTCTTTTTCCTTGCTAGGGATGTAAGGTTTTTTAATGAGGCAACATCAATAAAGCTCAGTTTTTATCCCATATAAAAATTTGTGTCATTTTACTATTTTTTGCATTTTTTTGACATTTTTTAGCATTTTTTCGGACTCAAATCGAAAAAAACAGACAAAAACAGAAAAACAGACTAAACGGGCCAAACGTGCCGCGGGCCGGCCCGTGTAGCACTGGGGCCGGGCCCGGGCCGCAAGGCTGGGCACGCGTGCCGGCCCGGCACGGCACGTGGCCTGGCGGGCCACGACGGGCCGTGCCGCGTGCCGGCCCGTTTGCCGCGTGCCGGGCCTGGGCCGTGCCGGGCCGGCCCGTTGGCCAGATTTGAGGGGGAGGCACCCGGCTCATCTCAAAAAGAAAGAAAAAAAATGCAGTAAGAAAACATGGCACGGCCGAGGCGAAGCAAGGAGCACGCACCTCACTCCCCCACTCAAGTACACACTCCTCGCCCTCCTCTCTGGCACAGTGGGGAGGAAGAACTGAGGAAGAAACGGGAGTGGAGAGAGAGAGGCGCCAGCAGCAAGACGAGAGAGAGAGAGGAGGGAGATCTGCCGCGGGGGGAGGAACAGGGACAGGGAGGCAGCTCAGCGATGGGGTGCGCGGCGTCCAAGGTGGAGCAGGAGGACACGGTGCGGCGCTGCAAGGAGCGGCGGCGGAACATCAAGGACGCCGTCGCGGCGCGCCAGCAGCTCGCCTCCGCGCACGCCGACTACCTCCGCTCCCTCCGCCTCACCGCCGCCGCGCTCTCGCGCTTCGCGCAGGGCCACCCGTCCCTCGCCGTCTCCCACAACACCGCGCCCGTCCTCCTCACCACCGCCGCGCCGCCGGCCCTTCACGCGCCCGCGCCCGGGCCCGGGCCTGCCGCCGCTTCCTCCGTCGCCTCGTCCTCGCTGCCGCCCCCCACGCCGCTCCCTCGCCACCACCCGCCGCCGCCGCCGCAGCAGCAGCATCAGCAGCAGCACCAGACGCAGCCTCCTCCTCCTCCTCCTCCTGCTTCGGTCAGGCTCGACAGGGATCCCAGGATGCGCCGCCTCAAGGTGCCGCACATCCTGTCGGACTCGAGCGTCGCGAGCCCCGCGCAGTCCTCATTCCGCAAGCCGCCGGTGGTGGGGACCCCGTCCTCGTCCTCGGCCTGGGACTGGGAGAACTTCTACCCGCCGTCCCCGCCGGACTCCGAGTTCTTCGACCGCCGCAAGACCGACCTCGAGGAGGCCAACCGCCTCCGCGAGCTCGACGAGGAGGCCAAGGCTAGGGGCTACCTCCAGCACCCCCGCAACCACTTCAAAGAAGAGGACGAGGAGGAGGAGGACGACGACGATGAGGAGAGGGAAGATGCGCATTGCGGCGGATGGGAGGACGAGGAGGACCACTACGCGTCCACGACCACGTCAGAGACCAGATCAGAGGACGGGGAGCTGGGAAACAGATCGGAGTGCGGCTTCGCGGCCAGATCGGAGTACGGCGGGACGGCGCCCTCGGAGTACGCCGCCATGCCGATGCAGCTCAGGAGGGCCGACAGGTCAGAGGCCGGGGACTCCTCGTCCACGGTCACGGCGGCCACCGAGATGCGGATGGTGGTGCGCCACCGCACGCTCTCGGAGATCGTCGCCGCCATCGAGGAGTACTTCGTCAAGGCGGCCGACGCCGGCGACGGCGTGTCCGAGCTCCTGGAGGCCAGCCGGGCCCAGCTCGACCGAAACTTCCGGCAGCTCAAAAGTAAGTAATCGACATTGCACAAATTGCTCTCCAAAGTGCGATTCAAATGCTCCTAGTGCTTTAGGATTATTCTACTACCATGATGCATACCTTTATCGCTCAAATGTTCATAATGATTTATTGCCCAAATGTTGACCCATTTTTTTTACCTTATAATTCGATTTCTCCTTCTATAGAGACGGTGTACCACTCCAACAGCGTGCTATCAGCACTGTCATCGACGTGGTCGTCAAAGCCGCCATTGGCGGTACGCTATAAGCTGGATGCTAATGCACTGGAGGTGGGATCAATGGAAGGGAAGAGTCATGGGTCAACATTGGAAAGGCTTTTGGCCTGGGAAAAGAAGCTCTATGAGGAGGTCAAGGTAATTTTATCCATCCATGGCCATGACCATTTCTGTCTGTTTATCACAAGGTAATTTGTGACTGTTCGTGACGATGCACCGCTCGAACAGCGTGCTGTAATGCTAGAATAAGTTGTGCATCGTTTGTAATTTTTTCCTTGAAAAAACCCGTTAGCAAGGTGAAGTGAAACTAGCTGAAACACTTACATGAAGAAGAGAGCTCTATCTTTCTCTTGGCTCTTTTAGGATTGTGGTAGGTACAAATGTATTATAGTAAACAAATGACTAGACCTTGTGTCTTTCTTGCTTGATTCGGTGATGCCTCTCTAGATTTGAAGTTGGGGTCTTCATACAATTTTAATGTGTAGGAGTCCCCCCTTTTGTTCAGCAATTGTGGAAGAAGAATCTGATCCTGTTGCAGAAAGCTTCTTTTAGAGAGGCCCTGCAGCTTCCTCCTTTCTAACAGCTGGAGCATTGGTTTGATATATTATCTGCTTTCAGTAAAGGCAGCGACGATACATAGTGATAGATCTCCTAACCGCACATTCAAATTTTTCCTCCCTTCCTTTATGCTCTAAATTTTCTAAACTACGCTTGTCCTTTGAGATTCTCCACTCTACAGTGTATAAAGGTATCGAGGAATCGATAGGTTATCTTCAATGTACATAGCATATCTGGTAATGCCGAAGCTAGATTTAACATATCAGTGTCCTGAGCACCAGAAAGTTCTTATGCTGGGGCATTACCTTTTGCAGGTATCACTAAAACATTTATGTTAGATAAGTTTAGCGAAGCCATCAAGTGTTCGTTTGGTTTCCTTAATTTGGGATAGAATGTGTTATTACCTTTTAAGTTATTGCACTGTGCTTGATTTTTGTTTTTTGGTTCACTAAGCAGTTTATCGAGCCTGACTATTCAGATATTCCACCTGAGCATATATGTATTGATTTTAACTGCTGCAGGCTAGAGAGAGCGTGAAGATTGAGCATCAGAAGAAGCTGTCTACTCTGCAAAGCTTGGAATACCGAGGGAGAGATAGTGCCAAGCTGGACAAGACCAAGGTCTCGATAAACAAGCTGCAATCACTGATAGTTGTTACATCAGAAGCTGCCACAACCACATCCTCAGCCATTGTCAGAGTCCGTGACAACGAGCTTGCACCACAGCTTGTCGAGCTTTGTTTTGCGTAAGCCTTTTCCCTTGATCCTTGATTCCAGATATTGTGATGCTGTGTGGAAGTACTTAATTAATTGTTTTCTGCATTTTGACACGCAGGTTGTTGAGCATGTGGAGATCAATGAACTATTTCCATGAGACCCAGAACGAGATTGTTCAGCAAGTGCGCGGTCTGGTGGACAACTCCATGGCCGAGTCAACGTCCGACCTTCACAGGCTTGCGACCCGTGACCTTGAGGCTGCTGTCTCAGCATGGCACTCGAACTTCAACCGGCTCATCAAGTACCAACGGGACTACATCCGTTCTCTCTACGGGTGGCTGAAGCTCACACTCTTCCAAGTGGACAGCATTGCTCCCCAAGGAGCTCACGCGTCGCTGATCTCGCGCGAGCTCACCACCTTCTGCGACGAGTGGAAGCAAGCGCTGGACCGGCTCCCCGACGCGGTAGCCTCAGAGGCCATCAAGAGCTTCGTGAATGTCGTCCGCGTCATCTACACGAAGCAGGCGGAGGAGATGAAGATCAAGAAGCGGACGGAGACGTACTCGAAGGAGCTGGAGAAGAAGACCAACTCCCTGAGGGCCATCGAGAAGAAGTACTACCAGTCGTACTCGATCGTGGGGCTCGGCCTCCCCGGCAGCGGGCGCGACGGCATTGACGGCCACAGCTTCGACGCCCGCGACCCTCTCTCCGAGAAGAAGGCCGAGATTGCCCAGTGCCGCCGGAAGGTGGAGGACGAGATAACGAGGCACGCCAAGGCCGTCGAGGTGACCAGGTCCATGACGCTGAACAACATCCAGACCGGCCTCCCGGGAATGTTCCAGGCCATTGCTGGTTTCTCGGGCACGGTCGTCGAGGCCCTCGACGTCGTCTGCCAGCGGGCCGGATCGGTGCGGTAGGATTTCGAGGTGCCGCCATCAGAGATGGCCGAGAAATGGTTTTCTTATGGGTGGTCCGGTAATCTTATATAGGAAAGGTGCAACATATATATGTAGGTAAAATTTAGGGACGGAATATGATGGGGAGAAGGGCTCTCTTCCCTCTGCTGTTTTGCCTTGTTTGGGGATTGGTCATTTTGGTTGTAGATAATGATTTTGCCAAGGATTGCTCATGCTCTTTCGTCCCTTTCTGGGAAGTGGGGAGGAAGATACTACTATGTAATATACAGACCCTGTGGTCACCTTGTTGCGCTCTAATGGCGAATTTTAGGCTTGCGCTTCCCTACTGCAACTTGATATGTATACTCTGTAGCTAAGCTTGAAGTGTTTCAGGGTTCTTGGGACAATGAACTCCCAATCCTGACGTTTGAACTGAAGCAATTCTCTGGAGACTGGAGCCTGAACTGAAGCAGCCGCTGCGTTCTCCCGGTGGTGGGCGCTGCCCCCTGCGATCTCTTCTGCTGTCTCCTTGCCTGCCTTGATGCACGACACCTATGTTGATTTTTCTGCCGCCCCCATTTTGGTCCACGGGCAATTAAGCGCCGCCGTGGTGCTGCCATTGTGCAAAACAGACATGTCCTCTACTGGACACATGTGCCCTGTCCAGTACACGCGCTAGCTGTGTCGAAGGATATTGTTGTCTCTTGACTCGTGGGAGTCTCGAGCTCCCAATCCAGCCACACCGCTCTGAGGCACTGGGACTGGGAGGCATCTCCTGCGTTCCAAACATTAACATTTCACCACGAACCACATGGCATTTGGACTTATCCCGTGAGCTGGGCACGACACGGCGATAGAAAGGACGCACGGCACGCACGTTGGCAGACAACCTTTCCTCTCCCAAAGGGGCGTGAAGAAAAAAGTGGTTGGCGCCATGTTCATCTCCAGGAGATCCAAGGGAGAGGCCGGCCGGCGCCATGATTTCACACTCTCCAGGAGACGGAGGAAAATTAGGGCAGCGTTTGTATTAGAGTCATCAACAACACATGGATGCCCTGTCGTCCAAGTTGGAGATGATTAAGCTACGGTAGGTTCCAAAAACGAGGCTTGGTGCTGGTGTAGAGAATCTGGGAATAAAGAGCCCTAGTTTGTAGATGGTGGTCTGGTAGAGCTGTTGCGGTGTGTGTGTGTGTGGATGGACCAGACAACGGCTAGGCAGCTAGACGGGCGGGGAGCTTCTATTCTTGGCCGGGCAGGGATAAGACCCTGGCGGACTGTCGGTAGTGCCCTTCGTGGCGGCTCCTTTTATTTACTGTGCCCCCCTAGTTCTCTAGCTCTAGGACGGTGGCTGCTTCACTAGGCATAGATAGAGATAAGACTGATGATGATGGACTGCGTCTGTCTTCCTCTCTGCGCCGGTGGCAAGGAGGGAGAGTATAGTGAGTGCCTGCCCATTTTGCCGAAAACTCATCTAATTCTATTTGAGCGCTAATGATCCCTTAAAAAAAATAAAAAATTGAAACCCGTACTTATTCCTTACAAAAATCAGATATTTTTGAAACTCAGAGGTACCATTTCCAAAAATTTCATAAAAGAGCACCATGCTGCAAATCCAGGACCACATCTTACTGGTTTCATACACTCCTTTCGTCCGCACATAAGTGAATGTTTTATCCTCCAAAATTTGTCCATGAAAAGAGTAAGCTCTATTTTCTCGATGCACTCTAAGCAGTTGTAGAAGATTTTTATTCTCTCTCGTTAGAAAGGGAATCAAACCCAATAACATTTAGCATATGGTCTATTTATCTTTTATATGCATTTTGCTCATTGGAGGTGAGGAAGTTAAAAAGAACAGAGATGGTGGTTTGCACATTTCTATGTTTTCTACTCCACTTCATAATCTGTCTTAAAATTCCTATATGTTCGCTTATTCGTGCAGGAAGAAGGGAGTAGTTCATAAACCAGGTTAGGCTAGACCAGGGCAACAAGAGCTCACCTAGGCTTCTGTAATACGTAGAAACTTGGCGAGATCACAGATATATGCGAAAGGTAATCAAATTTATCTTTGTAAGCACAACCGGTATATGAAACATATGCGCCTCTATGACTTCGGATGATATAGGTATGTAGTGTCCAAATTAACCCGTGAGGCCGTGAACATGAAAATCTTGATAAGTTAAGCGGGTTAGGGTGGGAATAAATTTACACTTTGTTTTTTCATATCAAACAAGGGAAAGATTAGCTGCACAAATTACCGCACAAGCGATGCTATTGCAGACCATGAAAACACTTGATTGTGAGAACAATACAACCAAAAAGACAATTAATTTATGCAAAAGAAGTAAAGAAATAATGCCAACTATTCCAGAAAAAATCATTTTAGACATCTCTAGAATTAGCTCAATATCAAATACTCTAGAAACTTCTATCAAGATATTTGTTATATTGTTAGGGTATATATACATAATAGAGCGCAATTTGCCAAGATATATAAAAATACTAAAGTGATCGCTAACACATATCAATAATTAAATTATAAGTCTAAGTGGCATAAGCAAATCCACATAGGCATATGATTTTCCACTTTATCTTTTTTTCTTGGAACCAAGATGATTCGAGTAAAGAATAGTGCATCCACATAAATGAAAGAACTAATTAATACAAATATCCTTGAAAATGTAAGTCAAAATAAGGAAACATATGTGCAGTGATTATGCTAGCTTAATATTCATCGATATCATAGCATGATTAGAGTTTGATGGAGTATAAAAATAGTTTAATGTGATTAATTTTGCTAAGTGTAAAAAAGAACCAGACTAAATGTGATCCCATGTGCACGTAATGAGTTATAAATAAGTATAAAATGTAACAAATTTTGCTAAGTGTAATGGGATCATATTTTAGTCACAATCGTGTATTAATAGAATAAGTTATAATTAAGTAAAAAACATTATATTTTTTCCAAGTGTAAAATATATCCTTATTGTCTCCAATCATATGTTGATCGAATTCTATTTAAATAAAAAATGTGTTTAATTTTGCTAAGCGTAGCCTGCATAAGTCTCTAATAAAAAGGATAGTCTTGGCATTGAGTCTTGCAAAGAGGTCATAACGGATGTTAATATTCGGTGTATAGGAATTTGGGAAGCATAATTTCCTTTGATCCAAATGCAATTCATAGTAAAAAAATTATAAGTACAGGAATCCTACCAAAAACTTCTTAAATTTCTATAGTCCACATATGGACTAAAAATTCAATAAGATTTCTCTGCTCAAAGAAGCTCTTAGAATTTCTTAAAATTTCATCCTGCTAACACGAATCATTCTATCTCTATTTACCCTATTATATCGACCATGTCTCTATGGTGGATGAACCGGGGGTGGCGCACAGTGGATCGCTGACGGTGTACTGCATGGATACTCCATTGGTCTACTTATCATTGTGCTCATCAAGGAAGTGCTAGGTTTGGTCATTGTGGTGGTGGTAGCTTCGCCGGGATTCCATCAACATCTCTAATCTATATTTATTATATTCTTCTACATCATGCATTATGTCAAAATAAGAAGACGGCTAGTTCTAAACCTATGCATAGAGGGGGAAAAAAGAGCCGTAGAACAAAGGACTTACAGTGACAAACAAAAAACCATCTGTCCTTCGAAAAACAAGGCCGGGCCAAAACCGAAATGATCACATTCTTTTCGGGTCATTACGAACGAGCGCCAGGCCACTGAAGACGACCCAATCCCAGCACTGAAGTCTGAACACAACATACCATGCTGAAACTGTACCCTGACAGGCTAAAAGCATATCAACCCAGACCAAAGCTTGGACCATCTAAATTGCTGGGTCAGATGCGACAAGTGTTTTCGGCCTTGCTATGCCCGCAAAATGCAAGGCCCTGTCAGTACTCATTTCATTCAGGGCCCAGTTCCTCGTCGTCCTCGTGATCTTCTCGGGTGGAACGTGAAGTGAGGTGGAAGCACCCAGCAGCAGCACATGCTTCCTCCTCGGCTGCCATAAGCAACAACATGCCGATCGAGTGGAAGAAGTTAAACCTTATACTACTAGTAGAGGATAAATCATGCCGATCGAGCATGATCCGCCATGATGGATGGCAGCACCGAGAATTCGAGATCGCGCATGTGGGACGTGTGACCTTCTACTCCTCGTCGCCTTCCTTTTACAGCTCACAAAGGCAGCGCCCGGAGGCTGGAGCGGAGCCCCTTTTTCTCAATCAAGAAGTGTAAAATATTGGATCTCGTGCTCGGAAAAGGTGGCGCCAGTGGTGGTGGCCATGGCGCTCGTCGCGGGGACAGCCCCCGGGAATCTTCGCCTTAGCCTCCTCAATCATGGTGCGGGAGTGGCCTCATCTTGTTGGAAGCTTTACAACAACCCTCACTACTACTTCTCACCGCGCGAAGAGATCTCCTCCTCCTCCTTTCGCATTACACCCCCTTCTCGGCGGAAGGACCGGACACCTATGATCGTTGCGGATTTCGAGGACGGGGACGGCAGTATGGAGCGGCGGCTGCGACGGCTGGGAAGCGGGCACGGCTACGGCGACGGCGGCGGCGTGACGTCGGTGTCGGTGTCGGAGCTCGTGGCGCGGGTCGAGGAGCTCGGGGCGGAGCTCGAGTTCGAGAGGCGCATGCGGCGGAAGGTGGAGGCGCTGAACGACGCGCTGGCCGCGGAGCTCGCCGAGGAGCGGCGCCGGGTCGAGGCGGAGCGCGCGAGGATGCGGGAGGAGGTCGACGAGGAGCGGCAGATGCTGCGCGTCGCGGAGCTGTGGCGGGAGGAGCGGGTGCGGATGAAGCTCGACGACGCCCGGGCCGCCGTGGAGGAGAAGCTGCGGGAGGTCGTCGACGCCGTGCACCGTGCTGCCGATGCCGCTGTCCAAGGGTGCAGCTTCTGCAGGACTGTCAGCGGCGGGGGCAGCCCGATCGGCGGCAAGGCAAGCCCGGCTAGTGGCCAACGGAGCCCGGCGAGTGTTCAGCACGGCCAGCAAAGTCCGACGGGTGACCAGCACGGCCAACAAAGTCCTACGGGCGGCCAGCACGGCCAATCGCACCGGCGAGAAGCCACCAGTGGCGGCGGCGGCGGCGAGAACCCGCACATCAGGAGGGGGATCAAGGGGTCCGTGGAGTACCCGAGGGCCGTCCGGGTGCGGCCGCGCGGCGGGGAGCGCGTGGATCTGGTGTCCAACCTCGAGTGCCAGCGCGCGCAGCTGCGCGTCCTCATGCGGCACCGGAGCCCGGCCACCGACGCCATGGGCCTCGTCGACGCGGCGCCAGACAATCTGGTCGTGTAAAAACAATGTACTCCGTAGTTAAATGGATGGAAGTTGAGATTCGTTAGTCGCTGACAGAGAAAACTTCGTGCTGTAATTCCTTGTTTCAGAAACGCCCGTCTGATGCCATTGACAATCTTCGTCAACCTTATTGAAGATTTTGGGGGAGAATATCCTAACAACTCATTGGCAATTGCTCCCTCCATCTGTTGAATCAAAATATATCTCCATCTGCTCCGCAAAAAAGAAGAAAAAAAAAACTCGTCTTGACCAATGGTTCAGTAAACTCCAACGTCCCCGTACCGTACGTGCCCAACGAACGGCGTGCCGCCAATATCTCGAGTTTACTGGGTTCGATCGGGGACGCAATTCGGTGGTTCGTCATGCTCATGCAGGGAAGCGCTGCATCAGGGAAGCGCTGCATCGAAGTCAATCCGGCGGCATCCAAGTTTACCTTCATCTCTGAACTGAAGAGCTGCGCATTGGTCTGTAGTTTGTCTGTGCGCTGCAGATAGCATAATCTTCGCATGCACTTGTGCTCTCTGCAACTCTTGCTTCAGAAATGCCCGTTTGATGAGATTCAGATCATCAGAAAAGAACATTACTAGTACTTTCAGTTTACTTTCGTGTGGAGAATCCGCCTGATTGGCAAGAAACCCTTACATACTTCTGGGGGTTTGACACGTTTGTTGCAAGATAACCTCAAGCTGTTTTTTCTTACTCGTCTGTGTTTCTTGTTAATTCAGGGTTCGTTAGCATGTAATCTGTGACAAGGAGCTCCACATATCCTCTTCACATTGACGGCATGCTTTCTGTTTTTCTCTTCTGTACTACCATATGTGATGTGCATTCTTATGAAGCATCTGCTATTTCAACCCAATGATCAATGGAAATGTAGTACTCCATCCGTTCACTAAGCATAAGACATTTTCAATATTTCAAATCGTACTAGATACACTTTAAAATGGGTGAATCTATACACAATAAAACATGTCTACATACATGTGTTTTACAAAAAGGCTAGAATGTCTTACGTTAGTGAACGGAGGGAGTAGCAATGATCCCTTGCACCTATGCATTTAGCCAGAAGAGTATGCATAGTCTTAATATTAGTCAAGTCTTGGAGTTGTGTTTCTGTACACTTAGTTACCAAATGACATATCTCATTCTTATGCCATATGACAACGGTTTGTTGTAGCATAGAAGCATCGGCTCTCTTTTTCTACTGTTGAATACTTTGGGAAGACTTTGATCCGTCTCTAGGCAATCGTAAAGCTTGAAACCATTCTGGAAAAAAGTTGAAGGAATGTAGGGCAACTATTTGACAAGTTAGACCAGAGGGTTATGAAAGCTTCTGGCGGTGAGCTGCAGAGATTTGAAATGGAAATATGCATGTTTGATGAACCATCTGTTTATCTCGATGTTAAGCAGAGGCTTTAGGCTGTACAAACCATTTGTCCTTGCCTAGAACCAACAGCAGGTACTGCAAATTGGTCATCATCATCATCATCTTCCAAAACTTTCCACTAAAAGCTTTAATGAACTTACTATTAAGTGGTCATGATATGATTTTGTCTTCAGCCATATCATCATCGTGGAACATGACTTGAGTTCCTTGGATTACATGTCCGACTTTATTTGCTGCTTTATGAGATACCAGGAGCATATGGTGTAGTTACACTGCTTTTTTCGGTCCATGAAGGTATCGATGATCTCCTTCGTGGATTTGTTCCAACAGAAAATCTTCAGCTTCGACACGAACCACTTATATTAAAGGTAAGCAAACACATCCATATATGATTTGAGATCCATGTCCATGGATGAAATTTTGTTCTAATGCCAGTAATGTCTTTCAGATTGAGGAAACCCAGGAAGTGCCGAAGAGATCGTGACATAAAAACCAGCATTTCAAGCTCACTCTCATGCAAGGTGAATTCACTGATTTGCAGATTGTTGTGATGCTTGGTGAGAATGGAACAGGGAAATTCATCAAAATGTTGGTCCGTTTATCTCGACACCACCTCCCATATCTTTACACTTTTATTTTTATTGGTCAAGTCATCAAGAGTCATGGAATAAATACAAAGTGGAAATATATAAAATAATGCAATGGAAACATTATCCTTATGATTGTCATTATCTACCATTGCGATCCATATGATAAAGGCTATAACAAGAACATGTGTCTAGAGGGGTCTTTTGTTTCCTCTGCAACTTCTACAAACTACAGCGAGTTTCCTATAAGTACATGCGTCTATTGCTGTTTAAATTCAGGCAGTACATAGTGCATACCCGTCTCCCTGGTGGATCCTCTCTAAGGAGGACGGAGCACCTGGGGCATCTGCACGTCACCGTTGAACGGGCCGGCAGGTCAGGCGGGGGTGGCGGTGTCAGGGTGATCGAACAGCCTCCACCGTAAAGGGTTGAGCCATGGTAATGGTGTTGGAGATATGCCCAAGAGGCAATAATAAAGTGGTTATTATCATATCTTCATACTTATGATAAATGTTTACATACCATGCTATAATTGTATTAACCGGAAACATTAATACTTGTGTGATTTGTAAACATAAAAGAGTCCCTAGTAAAGCCTCTTGTTAAACTAGCTTGTTGGTTAATATATGATCATGGTTTCCTGATCATGAACATAGGGATGTTTTTAACAACAGGGTCATATCATTGGGAGAATGATATGATGGACATACTCCTATAGTTAAGCGCAGCATAAAAGATCAAGTCATTTAATATAGTTCATTTGCTATAAGCTTTCTGATACATAGTAACCTAATTCCTTCGACCATGAGATCATGCTTATCACTATCACCGAAAGGATGCTTTGATGACATCAAACACCACACCGTAACTGGGTGGCTATAAAGGTGGCATTGAGTGTTCGGAAAGTATGGGTTGAGACACATGGATCAAGAGTGGGATTTGTCCATCCATATGACGGATAGATATACTCTGGGCCCTCTCGGTGGAATGTCATCCAATTAGCTTGCAAGCATGTGACTGGCTCACAAGGGATCACATACCACGGGAACAAGAAAAGAGTACTTATCGGTAACGAGGTTGAACTAGGTATGCAGAGATACCGACAATCATAACCTCGGATAAGTAAACTATCGTGAGACAAAGGGAAATTGGTATCGTATGTAAGTGGTTCATTCGATCGCAAAGTAATCGTAAAAATATGTGGGAGCCATATGAATTTCCAGATTCCTCTATTGGTTATTGATCGGAGAAGTGTCTCGATCATGTCCGCATAATTCACGAACCGTAGGGAGACACACTTAAGGATTCGACGTTGTTTGAGTAGTTATGGAATGATGAGAAAGAGACCGAATGTTGTTCGGAGTCTCGGATGAGATCCGGGATATCACGAGGAGATCCGGAATGGTCCGGAGAATAAGATTCATATAAGGAAAGTCCTGTTTCGGAGTTGGGGAATGGTTCCGGTGTTTTCATCGGGAATGTTCTAGAAAGTTCCGGAATGTCCGACACTCCGGAAGGGAAGGGTACATGAATGTGTTATATCAAGTTGGTATGATTGCATCATGTACTAAGTGTCATCGCTGAACAAAATAGAGGGTTTAATCAAATCCTTGTTTGAAAAGTCAAACGCCAATTTGAAAGTCAAACGGCTATTTTTTGGGAAGTGGAGAGGGAGGTGGAAACCGAGTTGGGGAGGAGTCCCTCCTCCACCGCCGGCCCACTTGGGATCCGAGTTGGGGAGGGATTCCCCTCCCCTTGGCCGGCGCCTCCCTCCTATAAGAGGAGGGCAGGGCTCCCCTCCTAGTACACACCTTGCCCCCTCTAAACCTAACCCTAGCCGCCGCCGGCCACCATAGCCGCCGCCCTAGGGTTTGCCCAAGCCGCCGACTTGGGGAAATCCCCTTGCCCTAGCCGCCGGCCTAACTCCCTCTACTTGGTGCCTCTAAACCCTAGATCTCCAAGCCTCTCTCATAGTCCACCATACTCGCTCCGGCTTAAGGCCAAGCCCTGCGAGATCTCCCCTCTACTTCCGGTACCACGCTGTCGTGCTGCCGGAATCACGAGGAGAGTTCTACAACCACCGCTGCCTGCTGGAACAAGGGAGAGGAAGGTCTTCGTCGAGTACCGAACGTGTGACCGACTGCGGAAGCGCTGCCGTAACGCAGCGCCGGAAGGATCGTCTACGCGATCTTGAGATCGACAAGTGTACGACTACATCACCCACGAGAATCTGCTCTCATTAACCGCTTTGGAATCTTCGAGGGTGAGTTCCTCTATCGACTCGTTGCTACAATCTAGTAGATAGATCTTGGCTTGTTTGTTTGTAAGCGGTAGAAATTTTTTGTTTTCCATGCTACGAACCCCTACAGTGGTATCAGAGCCGTCTCTATATGTAGATCTGTTGCACGAGTAGAACACAATGGTCATTGTGGGCGTTGATGCTTTTGTTGCCGATTGCTTCTTGTGTACTTTGCATCTTGCGGGATGGTGGGATGAAGCGGCCCGGGCTAACCTTACATGACATCGTTCATGAGACTTGCTCCACGCTTGACATGCAACTTGTATTGCATAAGTGGCTTTGCAGGTGCCTGTTTCTCCCAACATAGTTAAGATTCAATTTACAACGGGTGATTGACAATACTAGTATCAATGTTGTGGTTCTTGTTCGTAAGTTAGAACGACACTTATTGAAAGCCCCAAACCACGTAAAATATGCAAAGGAAATTAGAGGCGTCTAACTTTGTTTTGTAGGGGTGTGCTGTGATGTGATATGGCCATGATTGTGATTATATTTGATGTATGCAATGTTCCTTATTGTAAGTTGGCAACCGGCAGGGGCCATATGGTTGTATTTAAATTCTGTTAAGACCCGCGTGTCTATTCAAAGTAGTTGTAATAGTTGAAGCTGGTGGACGACAACCATGGAGCGGCGTCATTGACCTTGATGCAATGCCGGTGATGATGGAGATCATGTTCGTGCTTGAATCGGAAGCACAAGAAGAAAGGCCATATCATATCACATATTATGAATTGCATGTGATGTTAATCCTTTTATATCTTGTATTGCTTAGTTCACGACGGTAGCATTATAAGATGATCCCTCAAGCACTCAATTTCAAGTTTTAAAGTGTTCATACTTAGTAAGCACCATTGCTAAAGCTCGTTGTTTCGAAGCACCACGTGATGATCAGGTGTGTTAGATTCTGCGAGGGTATACAACGTGAGCAAGCCAGATTTGCTCATGTGGAAGCTAAGGTTTGATCTTGACGAGCCTAGCATGTACAGACATGGTCTCGGAACATGGATCACCGAAAGGTAAAGCATGAGTCATATAGTACATATGATGAACATGTTGATTGTTCGCCGTTGAAGCTACATCAACTCTCGTGATGATCGGTTTTGATGTGGTGGATTTGGTTCGTGTGATCACAAAAACAATGTGAGGGATATTGTTTTGAGTGGGGGTTTAACAACAATATGATTAAAAGTTGAACACTATTTATCATAAATTAAATCAAAGTGAATTTGCATGTTTGGTGTAGTCATTGGCATCCGTTTACCACCTTGTGCTTAGTTATAATTGAGATGATAGAACTATAGAATTCTGGTTAGTTACTTTACGAACTAGTATCGTATTGTTTTGAAGTGTTAATCTGAAGTTTAAAAGTCCTATTGCAAACTTTCAGTAAGTTCCGGTTACTCCATGAAGTTTAATAATTGGTATTAAATCAAGAGTGACAATTCCAAATGTTAGTGTATGAGTATCATGTTTGTCTCCATGATTCTTGATATTCAAAGAATTGTCTTAATATCAAGGTTATCTAGGATCTGAAAGAGTTGTTTCAGAAACCATGATGTGTGGAAGATATTGTGATATCTGAAACGAAGTTTTGGTTGCAACATGATAGAGTATAATATGGCCAAAGTCATGTTCTCATATTTGATGAGAATTTGCAAAAGGTTCGAGACACTAGTTGTCCTAATCCTCCAAAAGGTTTTGGAGAGCAACATTATACTCGCGATTCACCGTTACAAGCTAAAAGTAGCTTGATCATGGATAATTCCATGATGAGGGTGAATATTTGATGTAGGTAAAATGTTTACTACACCAAGAGATTACTAAAGAAAGGAATTTGAAAGAACACCAAACATTTTATAATGGTGATCTACTTCAAAGTGCAAGTCCAAAGACATTGGTATTTAACTATACACGCTTTGGAGTATGTGTCATATGTATGACTCCACTATTGATGTTGATAGATTCTTTCAAACACAAAAGGAAATACTGAAAGAAAATCTCATAAATATATGGCAGAAAATAAAAGACTAGAATTGTTCAGTTTAAGTATATAGATGATATACATGTTATGGCTATATTGTTTGCTTATTAAACAATGTGGTTCTTAAGTATTTGATACTGAATTTGTTGGTGTGAATCGTCATACGAAACAACACAATTCATGAACTACAATGGCCTAAGTAACTAGCAAAAGAATATGTGATGATGTTCATCGAGAACAAATAAAGGGTTATTGTGCTGCTTGTTAAACATCAAAGCTTGCCTTCAAGATTTGTTTTATCAGGTATTATGAGAATTGTCGTAATCCATAAAAGATGGATGATTCACAAATCTAGTTGAAGAAATCACATCCATAAAACTAGTGCTAAAAATGTCGAAAGACAAATTGATTGAAAGATCACTTAGGAAGTGACATCGCCGTTTAAATTATATTGGAAAGAAAACATGAAGAAACTCCATGTGGATGGAATTTTTGAGTCTTTTGATTATTGATCACATGACGCTTGTGAAACTTTCCTAGAGATAATTAAAACTTCGTTCATAGGCCAAAAGGGAACGAATGACTAGCTTATTGGAACTTGTACATATTGTTGTACGAAGTCCATTATGTGTAGTCAAGAGCGATGGATTTCAACTTCATATGCTTTCTCCGAAAATTTGAGTGAATATATGAATATTTACTTAATAAGGATGAAGTATGAAACATTTGAAAAGTTAAATGATTTTAAGATGAAGTACAAAATCATTGTAACAAGAATATAAATAGTTTATGATAAAGATCATAAAGGAAGATATTTGAGTTACAAGTTTAGCATAATACCTAAGATTTAAGGAATCGTTCCGTGGATTTGCATGTCCCGAAACACCATAAGAGTATGGAGCGTTCGAGATATGTAATTAAACCTTGTTTGACATGGTAAGATCGAAGGTGTAATTCATAAAACTGCCATTATATTTTAAAGATTAAAAGCTTTAGAGACTACCGTTTTTCCACTGAAAAGAGCTCCATTATAATCCGTTGAAATGACACCATATAAAGTTATGGTTTGGGATAAAACCCAAGTTGTCCTTTCTTAAACATTGGTATGCTATGCATAAGAAAGATGTTTGCAACCAAAGTCGGATGAACCTGTCTTTGTATGTTATTTCGAATAACTGTTAAGTAATCCTCCATAACATCGGAGACAAAAGTGTTTGTCACTTAGAATGTCAAGTTTCTTTGAGAAGGAATTTTTCGTGAAAAGTTAAGTGGGAGGACAATAGAACTTTGATAAGGTTAAAGGAACCTTAGCTATATGTGCAAAGTTGCGCAACACCGAAAAGTGTTCCGGAGGCAACAACAATGCTCATGGCTCACGTGCCTCAAAGGTTATGGTCACGGAGATCTAAGTTCCTATTGAACCAAGTAGGTCGGGTAAACAATCAAATATCAAGATTTGAGGGTTGAATCATTATTTAAGAATAATGAACAGGACTACATGCAAAGAAGTGATGATGGGCCCTGACTCCGTAAAATGGCTTGAAGCCATAAAATCCGTGATAGTTCCATACACGAGAAATCAAGTTTTGAACTTAAAGGACCCTCGAGAAAGGTGTAAGACCTTACAGTTGTGTTTGGATCTATAAAGAAATAGACATGGATGTTGCACATCTATGAATAGTCGACATGTTGGGAAAGAGTTCACAACAATGTTCAAAGGTTGAATATGACAAGATTTGATCTTTCATAGCGATATTTAGTCTAGACGGATTAATGTAGCAACCACTACATATAATTTTGTTATGTGTTAGTTGAATAAACAAAACAAGTTCTTCTAATAGAATTGTTACCTAGGACATGTGCATAACACGGTCCATAGGTTTTTGTTAATTCAAAGGATGCTAAAAGCATATGCAAACTTCAATGGTTGAAGTAAGCATCATGGAGTTGGAATCTTCACTATGATGAAATTGTTAAAAGAGTTTAATTTCATCGGAGACGATGAAGATGCTTGCACTTGCAAGAAATTAAGTGGGAGCGCTAAGACATATTTCTAATACATTATGTAGAAGACATATTGTTGATTGGAAATGATGTATCTTTTTATTAACACAGGATAAGAATTTCATCCCGATGAAAGACTTTGGCAAAACCCAAATATTTGGCATCAATAGATGCTAATATGGTTGTGCTGAAAGTACATAGATGATGTATTGAATGAGTTCAATATAGAAACTACAAGAAAGGTTCTTGTCACACAGAAAGGATTGAATGAGTTCAATATTGATGATATATTGAAGTGTATTGACACTTGGTAAGTGAAACAAAGATTCAAATATGGATTGATACTTGATGTATAAAATCACAAAGAGTATTTTATCAATCATGCTGTGATGTGTACAAATCCAGATATGTCCTATGCTCTAAATGTTATGAGCATATACCAGAATGATTCATAAGATGATCATTGGACGATAGTAAGGATATTCTTATGATCTTATGGAAGAACTAAGAGTATATTGTTTTAGTGACAAATAGATGGTTAGTTCATTGTAAAAGTACTACATTGATACTAGTCTTGTCACAAAGTACAAATAAAGTTTATCTCAATCTAAACTAAGGGCGGCACAATATAATGGAAATTGAGTTCCATAATGGATTTGGATGAGTTCCAAAGTTAAGACATTGTGACAGATACTACAACAAAAGGCTAAGTATATGACTGCTATTATAGCAGCAGAAGAGGGCATTTGTGCCAAGTAGTTTGTTGTCAAACTAGGTGTAGTTCACAGCGGGATAATAGTGTGAAGATATATTGTACGACAATATTATCAACATGTTTTAACCCCAAAGAACTAAAGGTCTCACCAAAGGACCAAATTTATACAAAGCCATCTCATTAGAGAATGAGTGATGCGTAGAGGCGCAAAGAGATGCAATTACACACGGACCTGGAAGTGTCAGATCCGGAGATCAGTTGACCACTGGCAATCGTGTACATACAACACCGGAAAGCCATAGGTGTTGAACACACAAAGGTTTGAAACTAGATTATTGACTCTAGTGCAAGTGGGAGACTGTTGGAGATATGCCCAAGAGGCAATAATAAAGTGGTTATTATCATATCTTCATACTTATGATAAATGTTTACATACCATGCTATAATTGTATTAACCGGAAACATTAATACTTGTGTGATTTGTAAACATAAAAGAGTCCCTAGTAAAGCCTCTTGTTAAACTAGCTTGTTGGTTAATATATGATCATGGTTTCCTGATCATGAACATAGGGATGTTTTTAACAACAGGGTCATATCATTGGGAGAATGATATGATGGACATACTCCTATAGTTAAGCGCAGCATAAAAGATCAAGTCATTTAATATAGTTCATTTGCTATAAGCTTTCTGATACATAGTAACCTAATTCCTTCGACCATGAGATCATGCTTATCACTATCACCGAAAGGATGCTTTGATGACATCAAACACCACACCGTAACTGGGTGGCTATAAAGGTGGCATTGAGTGTTCGGAAAGTATGGGTTGAGACACATGGATCAAGAGTGGGATTTGTCCATCCATATGACGGATAGATATACTCTGGGCCCTCTCGGTGGAATGTCATCCAATTAGCTTGCAAGCATGTGACTGGCTCACAAGGGATCACATACCACGGGAACAAGAAAAGAGTACTTATCGGTAACGAGGTTGAACTAGGTATGCAGAGATACCGACAATCATAACCTCGGATAAGTAAACTATCGTGAGACAAAGGGAAATTGGTATCGTATGTAAGTGGTTCATTCGATCGCAAAGTAATCGTAGAAATATGTGGGAGCCATATGAATTTCCAGATTCCTCTATTGGTTATTGATCGGAGAAGTGTCTCGATCATGTCCGCATAATTCACGAACCGTAGGGAGACACACTTAAGGACTCGACGTTGTTTGAGTAGTTATGGAATGATGAGAAAGAGACCGAATGTTTTTCGGAGTCTCGGATGAGATCCGGGATATCACGAGGAGATCCGGAATGGTCCGGAGAATAAGATTCATATAAGGAAAGTCCTGTTTCGGAGTTGGGGAATGGTTCCGGTGTTTTCATCGGGAATGTTCTAGAAAGTTCCGGAATGTCCGGCACTCCGGAAGGGAAGGGTACATGAATGTGTTATATCAAGTTGGTATGATTGCATCATGTACTAAGTGTCATCGCTGAACAAAATAGAGGGTTTAATCAAATCCTTGTTTGAAAAGTCAAACGCCAATTTGAAAGTCAAACGGCTATTTTTTGGGAAGTGGAGAGGGAGGTGGAAACCGAGTTGGGGAGGAGTCCCTCCTCCACCGCCGGCCCACTTGGGATCCAAGTTAGGGAGGGATTCCCCTCCCCTTGGCCGGCGCCTCCCTCCTATAAGAGGAGGGCAGGGCTCCCCTCCTAGTACACACCTTGCCCCCTCTAAACCTAACCCTAGCCGCCGCCGGCCACCATAGCCGCCGCCCTAGGGTTTGCCCAAGCCGCCGACTTGAGGCAATCCCCTTGCCCTAGCCGCCGTCCTAACTCCCTCTACTTGGTGCCTCTAAACCCTAGATCGCCAAGCCTCTCTCATAGTCCACCATACTCGCTCCGGCTTAAGGCGAAGCCCTGCGAGATCTCCCCTCTACTTCCGGTACCACGCCGTCGTGCTGCCGGAATCACGAGGATAGTGCTACAACCTCCGCTGCCTGCTGGAACAAGGGAGAGGAAGGTCTTCGTCGAGTACCGAACGTGTGACCGACTGCGGAAGCGCTTGCGGAACGCAGCGCCGGAAGGATCGTCTACGCGATCTTGAGATCGGCAAGTGTACGACTACATCACCCACGAGAATCTGCTCTCGTTAACCGCTTTGGAATCTTCGAGGGCGAGTTCCTCTATCGACTCGTTGCTACAATCTAGTAGATAGATCTTGGCTTGTTTGTTTGTATGCGGTAGAAATTTTTTATTTTCCATGCTACGAACCCCTACAAATGGGTGACCAGTTTGGGCCCATGACATTATTTTTCGTTTTTATTTTGTGTTAAGCTTTTAGCTTTTTCAGTTTTTGTGCAAATTTGTATTTCATATTTCCAAGCATATCAATATGTTAGATGTGGACATCTTATCATAAAACTGTTAACTGTGTGAGTTCCTCGGAATAACTTCCTCGTTTGGTCTCGACGGGGAAACTTCAGGATGGGTTATGTTGGTGTTAGTATCAGGTTGCTTCTAAATAGGTCTATCTTAGCCGACAATTGTTTTTAGTCTTTAATAGGATGTTAATTTAGTGCATGCTTTGCTGCGCTTCAGTCCACCATACCCATGCAAGCGAGGGCCGTCGAATTCTAAGACTCGCCCTGGTATCAGTATTGACCGCTCACTTTTTTCGTTGTCCTTTATCGGCACCCCTTTGCTTTGACACGTATGAGTTTGATGATGTTAGCAAGGTTACCCTTCCGGCTTAGCCTGGGCAGGTTATGGATGTCATTGGTTATTTTTTAGGACTCTTAGTCTAATTTGCATCTTATCCGTACTAGAATGTTGTTAGAGGGACGTCAAAGGCATAGAGGGATGTGCTCACCGTGGGGGCCCGACCTCTAAGTCTATGTAAGCGACCTTGCTCAGTGGCCTTGTGGAGGATGTGATGTGGAAGGTCAATAGCCATCACAAAAAGGAGCGGTGACAATGGGTCTCCTTGACGAAGGCCCCTCCCATGCTTGATTGGTTCACCGGCAACGCCATTAAGAAGCACTCTTCACACCGGACCTGATCAACATGTTATACAAGCTCAGATTTATCATGCAAAGATACAAGATCAAATTAAACTGCTCATATATGTCATTGCCAAATGCTGACGCTATAGAAGTACATCTGCAGCTCAGACCACAACGAGTATCTAAGGTTAAGAACATTAAGTGGAATAGTGGATACAGTTTCAAAGTTATGTAAAAAAAAGGATACAATTTCAAAGTTTCAGGCTACAAACTGAGACACCCTTAACTAAAAGAACTCATTGTTGAGCATGATTTCATCATGGAAACTACTTACTAGTAGTAGCTCATTAAGGTCGGCCTTCCATCAAAACTGAACTTCTAATGCACCGCGCACTTTACTACTCCTATCTGGAATGAATAAATTCTTGTCGGTAAGTGCAGCTACCGGGAGTCAATCAAATCAACAAAAGTCATAACAACAATACCAGATCAAGTTGATTTCTTGTTTCCTTTACTTCAACTCTGAATTTGGACATATTTTGCCTGTTTATGTTTTCGTTTTCGGAATACAGAAAAAGGGCAGTAAGGAGACATGCCAACGCCGCCAGCAGGCCGTTGCAGGATGCTGCTGTGAGATCAAGCAAGGCGTTGATGCTGTGAACTGTTTTGCTTTTGTCTAAAAAAAGGACAGCTGAGACAACGTTTTTCTGTAATACGGTAGTTTGGTGCACCAGATTTTTTGTCCCATACACAAGCAGTGGGTTTTCCTGGTGCTTGTCGAACCTGCAATCTGTTTATCGTTTTCAAAAAAAAAAAAAAAAAAAAAATCCATGACTCTTGTTTCATGGAAGAATTTGCAGAATATCATTGCAGGAAGTAATGTCTGGTGTCGGTTGCTAAGCCCTGTTTGGAATACTACAAGAAACTTGCAGTGATTTCACATGAAGAATCTCCACGTTCCACATGAGGCCTAATCAACATGTTATACAAGGTCAGGTTTTAGCATGCGGACATACAAGACTCACATCAAACTGGTCATGTATGTCACTGCCAAATGCTGACACTATGGAACTACAGCTGCCTGCAGCTCAGACCACACCAGGTATCTACTCTGAAGAACACACACGATACAGTTTCAAATTTTAAGCCCTACAAACTAAAAGAATTCAAAGTCGAGGAACTTCCCTCCGGATTCCACATGATCTCCTCCTGCTGGTACCCTACTGTAATTCACCACCCTGTCCATGGACGCCGATTTCGCCGGCATTGCTGCTGCGACGGCGAAGGGCTCCACGGCCCTGGGCACGCCGGGCGGCGTGCTGCACCGGATGAGAGCCCAGTTGATGCCCTCGAAGAAGGGGTGCTGCTTGATCTCGGCGGCTCCCCTCTTGACGCCGAGCCGGGCCTGGGGCTCCTTGGCCAGCAGGCCCTTGATCAGGTCCCTGCTGGCGCCGCTCGTGGGCGGGCCGCATCCGCCTTCCGGGAACCGGAGCTGCTGGCCGACGACGTTGAACAGCGTCGCCCGGTTCGTCTGCCCCTTGAACGGCGTCTTGCCGTACATGAGCTCGTGCAGGAACACGCCGAACGTCCACCAGTCCACGGCGCTGCCGTGGCCCTCCCCCTTGATGATCTCCGGCGCCAGGTACTCGTGCGTGCCCACGAATGACATGGACCGCGCGCCCGTCGGCTCGACGACGAGCTCCGGCATGGTGCCTTGCTGCTGCTGGTGCTGCTCGCTGCCGCTCTTGGACGATCTGGAGGCGCTCTTCTTGCTGCTCCGGTGGCCGAAGAGCTTGGGCATGAAGCACGTGGGCTGGATGCAGGCGGCGTTGGGGCCGGAGGCGCTGCACGGCGGAGAAGGCCTGAAGAGCGTTTGGGAGGCGGCGCAGCGGAGGGAGAGGTCGAAGTCGGAGAGCATGATGTGGCCGTCGTCCCTGACCAGCACGTTCTCCGGCTTCAGGTCTCGGTACACCACCCCGAGCATGTGCAGGTACTCCAGCGCAAGGAGCACCTCTGCGGCGTAGAACCTGAATGTGAAAAATGCACTGAATCAGGTCCACGTCTGTCCAACACGATAGGAATTTGGGCACCAATCAACAGGGGAAAATGTAGTAAGTACCTCGCGGCGTGCTCGGGGAAGAGTTTGCCGGGCTGGCGCTGGCGGAGGGCGTGGAGGTCGCCGCCGGGGCAGAACTCCATGACGAGGCAGGCGAACTTGTCGGTCTCGAAGTGGGCGTAGAGGGTGGGGAGGAAGGGGTGGTCCAGCAGCTGCAGGATCTCACGCTCCGTCTCGGCCCGACTCAGCTTCCGACGGCTCTCCAGCGACGCCTTGTCCATCACCTTCATCGCGAACCACGGCGCCCTCACCGCGCCGCCGCCACCCTTGCTCAGCTCGGAGAGGTACACCGTGCCGATGTCGCCGCAGCCGAGCCGACGCAGGAGCCGGAAGTCCCCCATCCCGAGGGGGCCCTCCCGCTCGCGCGCGGCCAGGACCGCCTTCCACCTCGGGTCGCCGCCCTTGTGCGGCTTCCCTCCCGCGCCACCGCTCCCGCCGCCGCAGCCGCTGGCCGTACCGTTGCTCCAGTCGCTGGCCCCGCTGCTGCAGACGCTGGTCTTGGCGCTCTGGCTGGTCACCGTGCAGCTTGGCGCCATGCTGGTGCACGTGACGGTAGCGGCCGCACCGCCGGAGGAGCTGTCTCCCATGCTGCTGTGCGGGCTCGCCGCTCCGCTCACGGGCGGGGACGCGTCCCACACGATGACCGGCTTAGCCGCGCCGCCGCCCACCGGCGGCGACGCGTCCCACACGATCACCGGCTTGGCCGGTGCCGCCGCCGCCAACGCCTTCTTGTCGTTGTCGTTGTCGCCCCGGCCGCGGTCCACGGCCACGAACACGGCGTCCATCTCGTCGACCGGCTCCGGCGGGTGGCTGGCGCCAGAGAAGGAGCACCTCGGCGGCGCCTCGTCGTCGTCGTCCTCGCTGGACGCAATGCTGATCCTCACCTTGTCGAACCCAGCAAGAACCGGGTCCTTCTCCGCCGCCTTTGTGCCGCCGCCGCCGTCCATGTCGAAGCGGAAGGCCTCGGACATGAAGTCGAACTGGAACTCGAAATCCTGCGTTGGATCCGGGCGCACCTGGGAGCGTGAGCGCGCGTGGGCCGCGGTGGTGGCTGACCTCGGCG
Organism: Avena sativa; assembly: GCA_916181665.1. Classification (NCBI taxonomy): domain Eukaryota; kingdom Viridiplantae; phylum Streptophyta; class Magnoliopsida; order Poales; family Poaceae; genus Avena; species Avena sativa. Next base: position 263,589,757 of record OV702279.1, on the reverse strand, counting down.
GCCTGGCGTGCGCCAGGGAGCGTGATGACTGCATCGGCCACTCCCTGCGTGGCCTGTCCTTGGAAGAGTCTGAGTAATGGAGGTGTCCGACCGAGCGAGTAAATGGGTGGTGGTGTAGCGCAGCGGGAGGACAAAAGAGGTTGGGGAAGGGGACAGAAGTGGCTGGCGTCGCAGTGGAGTGAGGGGGCGCGTCTTCCTTTGTGCAGACGAGACGACGATGATGGCAGGGCGGAGCAGTACTGGTGATAGTGTCTAGGTCTAGTCTGGTCCTTCTCCTCCGCTGTTCCCGCTTCCGCGTGCTCAGGTTTTGCAGCCTCACTTACGATTCTTCTTATATTACCGTTAAGACTTGACAGTACTGCCGCTGCCGGGCCTGGTAATCAAACACCCCCTCTGCTTAATCATCTGTGTAGGCACAGCGGTGGGGGCAGAAATTATGAAAGCATGGACATACCACATGCTACAAGCTGTACTGTGCTTTGATGTTTAACGAATGCACTGGCTGTTAACGCATACTCTGGGAACTGAGGGGGGAGAGTATATTTGAGTAAAAGTACTGTGGTTTGGAGTAAAAGTCATACTTTGGTAAAAACAGACATGCCAAGCCTAAAATGGTCTCAAATATACTCCCTCCTCGGTTCACTAGTATAAAATATTTTAACAAACTAAACTAGTTTGCTAAAATATCTTATATTAATGAACATAGAAAGTACTCCCACCATTCACTAATGTAACTTTTGTTGAGGGGATTCACTAATGCAACTAGATACACTAAAATAAGTGAACCTACACAGTAAAACGCAGGGAGGTACATGTGTTTTAGAAAAGACTAGAAGGTCTTCCATTAGAGTGTGTTCAGTTAATGGAATGTCATGGTTCCATTCCACTTCGGGAATGAAGTGGAATGGAATGTCATGATTCCATTCCACTGGAATGGGTTGGTTTCGTTCTTGTGTTTGGTTAGGACAAAAAATATGTAATGAAATAGTTTCATCTTATGTTCAGTTGAGGCAAAAAAAAATAGAATGGTTCCGTTCTATATTTGGATGCATTTAGCAAAAAAGATGGCAAGAGAATAGAGAGAGTGAGAACATTTGAGTGACTTTAGCATAGAGGAACGAGTAGATTCCACCAATTTGATGGAATGAGTGCATTCTGGATCTAGAGGTAATATTCTTTTTTGAGAAACCACCTCGTTCCATTCCATTTTTCAACTGAACACTAGAACGGGTCTCAAGTGTGGAACCATTTCATTCCATTCCACTTCGTGACACCAACTGAACACACCCTTAGTGAATGGAGGAACTGTTTTTTAAAGGATATGGTAAGTGAAGTGAATAATTGATGCAAAGACCAAACTAGTACCAAGACAACTACTAGTATACATTATTCTAGCATAATCACTTAGGATAAAAGAGTAAACATATATTTAAATGTAATTTTAATAAAAATATACCAATAATAAAGCTCTAATGATGTTTTAATGTCATAGGCAATTGAAAAGCTCTACCGGTATTTTAAAAATATTTCGTAATTTGTTTGATCAAGAATTTTGAATACCCCTAGCTCAATGTAGCACATCATCAAGTTATCAAGAAACGTGGTGAATATGTTTTTGCGCATTTCAGTTCTGATATTTTTGTCGCCGAGAAAGCCCTTTGAACTACGGATATCCCAGTTAATAAAAGCAATGCCAACTCTTTATTTGACGAGAAATAGCAGGAGCTCTATGCCAACTCTTTATGTCTTCTTCCTTTCTTAGTTTCCACCATTTTGTTAAATTCATACTTAGGATTGTGATGTCATTTCAACACAAAATTGAAATTTTCAAGAGGGACTCTCAACCACCATTTTTTGATTGAGAAAATATGGCCTTGCATCCTTAACCAAAGACACTGAGTGAAGTAGCACAATTAGAATTTTAGATCAATTAAATATAATCCCTGAGTTCCAGAATGTAAGGCATCTAACGAAAAAGTCAATATTTTCTAAGTTTGGCCAAGTTTATACGTAAAAATATGAATATGTACAATATTGAATCAATATCAATAGTCATCATAAAGTATATGTTCCTAATGTGACCATTCTATATTATAGAAGTAGATATTTATTTTCTAAATATTTGGTCAAAGTTAGTAGGATCTGATTTTTGACTAATCTTAGACGCCTTACATTTTGGGATGGAGGTAGGAGTTGGTGTGGTAAAGCTTCGTTGACTTGTTGCGAGCCTACGAGTTGTTGTGGAGATTGCCCCAACCTTGTTATAAAGGTTTTAGTCAATGTATTCAAGGTCACCGCTTAATGGATTGTGTGTCTGCCTTATTGGCCCACCCGCAAGCGAATAGGGTGAGACATTTGTGGCATTGGTGGCCTTTGTAACACTACACCCTTCTAGCATAGACTACTTTCTCTCAAAATGAAGGAACTACAGAAATCATCTATGAGTCTTCGTTTCGGTTACCTTGTTCATGGCCCTTCACTACTTGTTTGCTTGCTTGCTTGTATCTTTCCATCTAGGATTTTCTGCATAGTTTCATATCTGGACAATCTATATTCTTGCTAAGCCAAAATTGAAGACGAAAGTTAAAATTGTTAGTCGCTTATTCACCCGCCCCTGTCTAGTCAACCATATCGATCTTTGAATTGGTATTAGAGCCTCATCTCTTACATCGAGATTAACTGCCTAAGAGAGTATGTCCGACAAAGAGGCATAAGTTGGTGATATTGTGCCTAAAGATTTGGCCACTATGGATGATCTCAGGAAAATGGAATCATCCATCATGTCCAAGTTGGATAAAATGATAGGTATTCTTTCCAACCTATATAACCTAATCCCACTACCCAAGCCGACGATCCTCCTACAGTTGTTACCACCACTCTCATGGTCTGTTCCACAAAAGGATAAGTCTCAGAGTGAAAGTGGGGAGGTTCATGGTGATTCATCTACCAAAAAAGGAACATGGGACGTGTGACTTCTCGACGTTTTCCCTACCACCGTGGTATGCCCTAGTCCCCCCGCCCATGCTAGATGCATCAAGTTCCGCTAATTGGCAATTTCTAATGAAGTGATCTTAGTAGATCTTCCATCGAGTTGACGAGGATTGTTGAGGAAGGGTTCAAGCCAGTTGATGTAAGAAGCGGGCTTGACTTTGCTCGCAACTATGACATAGTCGAGCATAGGACTCTCAACATTGGTATTCCCCTCAAAGCGTTAATTGGTGGAAAAAAAAGTAAAGGTGAAGAATTTTTGAGAAAGACCCATGAGGTGAAGCCTAGTCTCATGGCCAGAATTAAGAAGTCCTTTTCTTGTCCCTTAATATCCAAGACAAAAAATACAATATCCATTGTTCTACCAAGTTGATGTGCTCCGCTCAAAACGCCTCCATGAGTTCCCAAAGCCTCACCGTTGTGAGTGGTTTCGAGGATTGCATCACTCCAAAGAAAAGTGGATTTCCAAGCACTCAACCTGGGAAGATGATATTCTACCCCCTCACAGTTCCCGCAGACTTCTAATAGAGCCGAATATGATGGTGATCGTTATGAGAATGGTGAGGAGAAGAGGAAGAAGATGGTGGTGCTGACACCAAATTCTATGGGTGATCTTCATGGATGCTAGCACTAGTAAAAAATCGTTACTTAGAGATGGTGCCTAGAGGCGGTTTACCCCTAAAATACAAACAACTGGTTGTGTTCATCAACCTCAAGTGGTCGTAATTCTGTGACCGCCTCTAACTGTAACCTCAGACGGTTGTGAATTAGCGTCGTCTCCAGTACTACTTTCCCCTCAACCAATCTTTGTAAAGAAATGCCTCTAAAGGGTACTTGAGACGAAGGAAAATAGTGACTGTCTCCCTAGATCACTGAAACGTAGCCAGTCACAAACATTAACCGCCTCCAGGGGGTGTACTGAGGCGGACCATTATATCGCCCGGCTCGAAAACTGGCTTCGTGCATGTTTCTGAGGTAGCATGCGCGTTGATCTGTTGTTAATACAATTAGAAAGTGGATATCATGCACGATTCCACCACCCACGCGTCCACACCCACGTGTCCACTCGAGGGAAACCAACCGTTCCCGCATATATATACCCGATCGGCCTTCGTCTTCCAGGAGCTAGCATCATTTTCCTCCAATCTTCCTAGTCAGAAAACCCTAATCTCCACCTTCCGTGTGCGCGGAAGATCCTTCCATAGCACCACCCTCCCTTAGCTGTACCATGAAAGCCGTAGGTGTAGGGGTTCATAGCATGGAAAACAAAAAATTCTACCGCATACACACAAACAAGCCAAGATCTATCTACTAGATTGTAGCAACGATTCGATTAGAGTACTCACCCTCGAAGATTCCAAAGCGGTTAACGAGAGCAGATTCTTGTGGGTGATGTAGTCGTACACTTGCCGATCTCAAGATCGCGTAGACGATCCTTCCGGCCCTATGTTCCGGCAGCGCTTCCGCAATCGGTCACATGTTCAGTACTTGATGAAGACCTTCCTCTCCCTTGTTCCAGTAGGCAGCGGAGGTTGTAGTTCTTCCCTCGTGATTCCAGCAACACGACAGCGTGGTGCCGGAAGTAGAGGGAAAATCCTGCAGGGCTTCGCCTAAGCCGGAGCAGGTTATGGTGGATCTAGGGTTTTCGACGATCTAGGGTTTAGAGGGCCAGAGAGTAGGAGGTGGAGTAGGCGGAGGCTAGGGCGACGGCGACAAACCAGCGACGGCGCGAGGCGGTGGCTGGCGGTGACGGTAGCAAGCGGTGGCGGCGGCGGTGCTGGGGCGGCGATGGCGGCGCGGCTTGGTGGGGAGGGCTAGTTGTGTCCTCTTGGGGCAGCCCCTCCCCTCTATTTATGAGAGGGAGGGCAGCTTGGGAGAGGGGAGTTTGAATCCTTTCCCAAATCCCTCTCCAAGTTGGAGAGAAAGAATAACTCTTTCTTTCTTCCACTAGGAAACCATTGTTCCAGTTTGACTTTTCAAACCTGCCTTTTGTCTTTCAATTTAGAGCTTTATTTCTCTCTTGCAAATGCCCAACCAAGTGACCTAGGACATGATACAAACATTCCATTTAACCATGACACATTTATGAACCATTCCCCTTCCGGTCCGGTGAACCTTCTAGACCCTTCTAAAACCTCTATGATGAAAACATTGAAATCATTCCCGAACTCCGGAATCGTACTTTCCTTATATGAATCTTATTCTACGGACCATTCCGGATCTCCTCTTGATATCCTGGATCCCATCCGAGACTCCGAACAACATTCGGTCTCCCTACTTACATTCCATATCTACTAAACAACATCGAATCCTTAAGTGTGTCTCCCTACGGTTCGTGAATTACGCGGACATGACCGAGACACTTCTCCGATCAATAACCAATAGAGGAATCTGGAAATTCATATGGCTCCCACATATTTCTATGATTACTTTGCGATCGATTGAACCACTTACATACGATACCAATTTCCCTTTGTCTCACGATAGTTTACTTATCCGAGGTCTGATCGTCGGTATCTCTGCATACCTAGTTCAACCTCGTTACTGATAAGTACTCTTTTCTTATTCCCGTGATATGAGATCCCTTGTGAGCCAGTCACATGCTTGCAAGCCAATTGGATGAAATTCCACCGAGAGGTCCCAGAGTATATCTATTCGTCATATGGATGGACAAATCTCACTCTTGATCCATGTGCCTCAACTCACACTTTCTGAACACTCAATGCCACTTTTATAGCCACTCAGTTACGGTGTGGTGTTTGATGTCATCAAAGCATCCTTCCAGTAATGGTGATTAACATGATCTCATGGTCGAAGGAATTAGGTTACTATGTATCAGAAAGCTTATAGCAAACGAACTATTGAAATGACTTGATCTTAATGCTACGCTTGTCTATAGGAGTATGTCCATCACACCATTCTCCTAATGACATGATCTTGTTGTTACTAACATATCAATGTTGATGATCGGCAAACCACGATCATCTATCAACCAACAAGCTAGTACTACAAAGTGGCTTTACCAGGGACTCTAATTTAGTTCACAAATCACACAAGTATTAATGTTTTCGGTTAATACTATTATAGCATGATTGTAAACATTTATTATAAACACAAAGATATAATAATAACTACTTTTATTATTGCCTCTAGGGCATATCTCCAACAGTCTCCCACTTGCACTAGAGTCAACTAATCTAGATTACATGGTAATATACCGAACACCCATGGCGGTCTGGTGCTGGTCATGTCTTGCCCTCAGGAGAGGTTTATTCAACGGATCCGCCATATTCAGATCTGTGTGTACTTTGCAAATCTTTATGTCACAATCTTGGACATGCTCTCGAATAGCGTGAAAATGTAGTTTGATATGCTTCAGCTTCTTGTGTGACCTTGGTTCTTGCGCATTGGCTATGGCGCCCATGTTATCACAATAGATAGACATTGGGTCCAGCGCACTAGGAACCACACTGAGCTCTGTAATGAACTCCTTCATCCATATCGCCTCTTGTGAAGCCTCTGAAGCAGCTATGTATTCCGATTCAGTTGAAGATCTCGCCACAACGCTTTGCTTTGCACTCCTCCAGCTAACTGTTGCACCATTCAAAGTAAATACGTATCCATATTGAGATTTAGAATCATCCGGATCGGTGTTCCAACTAGCATCGGTGTAACCATTAACAACGAGCTGTTCATCACCTCCATAAGAAAGAACCATATCCTTAGTTCTTCTCAAGTACTTAAGGATGTTTTTGACCACTATCCAATGATCCACTCCTGGATCACTTTGATATCTGCTAGTCAAACTAACAGCATATGCAATGTCGGGTCTAGTACATAGCATGGCATACATAAGAGATCCTATGGCTGAGGCATAGGGAGTCTTACTCATCCTTTCTCTATCTTCTGCTGTTGCAGGACTTTGAGTTTTAGTCAAGGTCGTATTGGGCAACATGGGCAAGAACCCTTTCTTGCTATCTTCCATTCCAAACCTCTTTAGAACTTTTTCCAAATATGTACTCTGGGACAATGATATTAGGCGTCTCGATCTATCTCTATAAATCTTTATGCCTAATATGTAAGCTGCTTCGCCAAGATATTTCATTGAAAAACTATTATTCAAATAATCCTTGACACAATTAAGAAGGTCTACATCATTCCCAATCAACAATATGTCATCTACATATAGTATTAGGAATGCTACAGAGCTCCAACTCACTTTCTTGTAAATACAAGCTTCTCCATAAGTTTGTATAAAACCAAAGCTTTTGATTACCTTATCAAAACGTTGATTCCAACTTCGGGATGCTTGCTTCAATCCATAAATGAACCATTGAAGCTTACATACCTTGTTAGCATCTTTAGGATCGACAAAACCTTTGGGTTGCATCATATACAACTTTTCATCAATGTATCCATTGAGGAATGTTGTTTTGACATCCATCGAGCTTTATAAACAGTAACATTACCATCAGCATATGTTTTCTTCTTGAAAATCCATTTGTTCTCGACAGCCTTTCGGCCATCCGGTAAGTCCACCAAAGTCCATACTTGGTTTTCGTACATGGATCCAATCTCAGATTTCATGGCTTCTTGCCATTTATTGGAATATGGGATCATCATCGTTTCCTCATACATCGCAGGGTCATCGGTGTTGTCCACCAACATGACACTCATAACGGGATCATACCAATCAGGAGTGGTACGAGTTCTCGTCGACCTGCGAGGCTCTGTAGTAACTTCAACCAAAGTTTCATGATCAACATCATTAGCTTCCTCTCTTATTGTTGTAGGCGCCACAGGAACTACTTCCGGTGTTGCGCTGGACTCAAGTCCGAGAGAAGGTTCAACAACCTCGTCGAGTTCTACTTTCCTTCCAGTCACTTCTTTCGAGAGAAACTCCTTCTCTAGGAAGGATCCATTCTTGGCAACGAAGATTTTGCCCTCGGATCTTTGATAGAAGGTATACCCAATAGTTTCCTTCGGGTATCCTATCAAGGCGCATTTTTCCGCTTTGGGTTCAAGCTTGTCGGGCTGTAACTTCTTTACATAAGCTTCACAACCCCAAACTTTAAGGAACAACAATTTAGGTTTATTTCCAAACCATAATTTATACGGTGTCATCTCAACGGATTTAGATGGTGCCCTATTTAAAGTGAATGCAGCTGTTTTTAATGCATAACCCCAAAACGATAGCGGTAAATCTGTAAGTGACATCATAGAATGAACCATATCTAAGAGAGTTCGATTACGATGTTCGGACACACCATTACGTTGTGGTGTTCCCGGCGGTGTCAATTGTGAAAGTATTCCGCATTTCTTCAAATGCTCGCCAAAATTGTAACTTAGATATCCACCTCCACGATCAGATCGTAGAAATTTAATCTTCTTGTTACGTTGATTCTCTACCTCACTTTGAAATTCCTTAAACTTCTCAAAAGTTTTGGACTTATGTTTTATGAAATAGATATACCCATATCTACTGAAGTCATCCGTGAAGGTAAGAACATAACGATAATCACCGCGCGATGCTACACTCATTGGACCACACACATCGGTATGTATGGTTTCCAATAAGTCTGTAGCTCTCTCCATCATACCATAAAATGGAGTCTTAGTCATTTTACCCATTAGACATGCTTTGCATCTTTCAAGTGATTCAAGAAGTCCATCGGAATGGAGTTTTTTCATACGCTTCACTCCAATATGACCAAGACGATAGTGCCACATATAGGTTGAGTTATCGCTCAATTTCAAATGTTTAGCTTCAATGTTATTAATATGTGTATTAATACAATCGAGATTCAACAAGAATAGACCATCTATCAAAGGTGCATGTGCATAAAACATATTACTCATATAAATCGAATAACCATTATTCTCGGACTTAAACAAGTATCGTCTCGCAATAAACATGATCCGGATATAATGTTCATGCTCAACGTAGGCACCAAATAACAATTATTTAAGTATAAAACTAATCCCGATGGTAGATGAAGAGGTAGCGTGCCGACCGCGATCACATCAACCTTTGATCCATTTCCAACACGCATCGTCACCTCGTTCTTCGCTAGTTTCCGTCTATTCTGCAGCACCTGTTTCGAGTTACAAATATGAGCAACCGAACCAGTATCAAATACCCAGGCACTATTACGAGTACTAGTGAGATACACATCAATAACATGTATATCGGATATACCTTTCTTCTTGATGTTGCCGTTCTTCAAATCCGCCAAGTACTTAGGAAAATTTCACTTCAAGTGACCTTCTCCCTTATAGTAAAAGCACTCAGTATCAGGCTTAGACCCATCCTTGGTGTTCTTCGTCGGCGCGGTAACTTTCTTACCGCCCTTCTTGAAGTTTCCCTTTTTATTAGACTTTCCTTGCTTCTTGAATTTTGTGGTCTTATTGACCATCAACACTTGGTGCTCTTTGTTGATCTCCACTTCCGCGGACTTCAACATGGAGAAGAGTTCGGGCAACGACTTGTCCATGTTTTGCATATTGTAGTTCATCACAAAGTTCTTTTAACTTGGTGGTAGTGATTGGAGGACGCGGTGAATCCCCAAAGCATTAGGAATCACTATACCTAAGCTTTGAAGCTTGCTTGCGTGCCTAGACATCTTAAGCACATGCTCACTAACGGAGCTGCCCTCTTCCATCTTGCAGTTAAAGAACTTTTCAGAAGCCTCATAACTCTCAACTGCCGTGTGAGCCTCAAATATAATTTTGAGTTCAAGAACAATATCATGTGGGTCATGGTTCTCAAACCTTTTCTGAAGCTCTGATTCCAAACCGTACAAGATAGCACACTAAACTGTGGAGTACTAATTCTTCCGAGTGAGGAAAACATTCTTCACCTCATCGGTAGCATCAGCTACAGGTGGGTCACCTAGCGGTTCATCCAGCACATAGGTCAAATTACCAGCATTGAGGACAATCCTCAAGTTGCGGAGCCAATCCATGAAGTTGCTTCAATTGTTTTTCAACTTTTCTTTCTCTAGGAACGCATTAAAATTGATGGTAGGGGCCGCCATTGAACTACAACATATTTGCAATAGTTTAGACTAAGTTTATGACAAATTGAGTTCTAATTAATAGTCAAATTAATCTAGGTGAACTCCCACTCAAAAAAATATCCCTCACATTGTTTTAGTGATTACACGAACCAAATCCACCACATCAAAACCGATCATCACGAGAGATGATGTAGCTTCAATGGCGAACAATCAACATGTTCATCATATCTACTATATGACTCATGCTTTACCTTTCGGCGATCCGTGTTCCGAGACCATGTCTGTACATGCTAGGATCGTCAAGATCTATCATTAGCTTCCGCATGAGCAAATCTGGCTTGCTCCCGTTGTATAAACTCGCAGAAACTAACACACCCGATCATCACGTGTTTCTTCGAAACAATGAGCTTTAGAAACGATGCCTACTAAGGATGAACACTTTATAACTTGAAATTTTGTGAGAGGGATCATCTTATAATGCTACCATCACGAATTAAGCAATACAAGATGCATAAAAGAATTAACATCACATGCAATTCATAATATGTGATATGATATGGCCTTTCTTCTTGTGCTTCCGATCTCCATCTTCAAGCACGAACATGATCTCCATCATCACCGGCATTGCGTCAAGGTCAATGGCGCCGCTCCATGCTTGTCGTCCACCAGCATCAACTATTACAACTACTTTGAATAATAGACACGCGGGTCTTAACAAGATTAAAAGACAACCATATGGCTCATGTCGGTTGCCGACTTACAATAAGGAACATTGCATACATCACATATAATCACAATCATGGCCATATCATATCACAGCACACCCCTGCAAAAAAAAGTTAGATGCCTCTAATTTTCTTTGCATATTTTACGTGGTTTGGGGATTTCAATAAGTGTCTTTCTAACTTACGAACAAGAACCACAATGTTGATGATTGAACTATCAAGTGCCCGTTGTAAATTGAATCTATACTATGATGGGAGAGACAAACACCCGCGAAGCCACTTATGCAATACAAGTTGCATATCAAGCGTGGAGCAAGTCTCATCAACGATGTCATGTAAGGTTAGCCCGGGCCACTTCATCCCATCATACCGCAAGATGCAAAGTACTCAAAAAGCAATTGATAATAAAAGCACCACCACCCACAATGATCATTGTGTTCTACTCGTGCAACAGATCTACATATAGACACGGATCTGATACCACTGTAGGGGTTTGTAGCATGGAAAACAAACAAATTCTACCGCATGCACACAAACAAGCCAAGATCTATCTACTAGATTGTAGCAATGAGTTGATTAGAGTATTCACCCTCGAAGATTCCAAAGCGGTTAACGAGAGCAGATTCTCGTGGGTGATGTAGTCGTACACTTGTCAATCTCAAGATCGCGCAGACGATCCTTCCGGTGCTGCATTCCGGCAGCGCTTTCGTAGTCGGTCACACGTTTGGTACTCGATGAATACCTTCCTCTCCCTTGTGCCATCAGGCAGCGGAGGTTGTAGTTCTCCTCTCGCTATTCCGGCAGCACAACTGCGTGGTGTCAGAAGTAGAGGGAAAATCCTACAGGGCTTCGCCTAAGCCGGAGTAGGTTATGGTGGATCTAGGGTTTCCGGAGATCTAGGGTTTAGAGGGCCGAAGAGGAGGAGGTGGATTCGGCGGCATCAAGCGGCGGCGGCGCGGCTTGGTAGGGAGGGCTGGTTGTGTCCTCTTGGGGCATACCCTCCCCTGAGTCCCCTCTATTTATGAGAGGGAGGGCAGCTTGGGAGAGGGGAGTTTGAATCCTTCCCCAAATCCCTCTCCAAGTTGGAGAAATAGGACTCTTTCTTTCTTCCACTAGGAAACCATTGTTCAAGTTTGACTTTTCAAACCTGTCTTTTGTCTTTCAATTTAGAGCTTTATTTCTCTCTTGCAAATGCCCAACCAAGTGACCTAGGACATGATCCAATCATTCCACTTAACCATGACACATTCATGAACCATTCCCCTTCCGGTCCGGTGAACCTTCTAGACCCTTCTAGAACCTCTGATGAAAACATCGAAATCATTCCCGAACTCTGGAACCGTACTTTCCTTATATGAATCCTATTCTCCAGACCATTATGGATCTCCTCGTGATATCTCGGATCCCATCCGAGACTCCAAACAACATTCGGTCTCCCTACTTACATTCCATATCTACATAACAACATTGAATCCTTAAGTGTGTCTTCCTACGGCTCGTGAATTACACGAACATGACCGAGACACTTCTCCGATCAATAACCAATAGAGGAATCTGGAAATTCATATGGCTCTCACATATTTTTATGATTACTTTGCGATCGGATGAACCACTTACATACGATACCAATTTTCCTTTGTCTCGCAATAGTTTACTTATCTGAGGTATGATCGTCGGTATCTTTGCATGCCTATTTCAACCTCGTTACTGATAAGTACTCTTTTCTTGTTCCCGTGATATGTGATCCCTTGTGAGCCAGTCACATGCTTGCAAGCCAATTGGATGACATTCCACCGAGAGGGCCCAGAGTATATCTATCCTTCATATGGATGGACAAATCTCACTCTTAATCCATGTGCCTCAACTCACACTTTCTGAACACTCAATGTCACTTTTATAGCCACCCAGTTATGGTGTGGTGTTTGATGTCATCAAAGCATCCTTCCAGTAATTGTGATTAACATGATCTCATGGTCGAAGGAATTAGGTTACTATGTATCAGAAAGCTTATAGCAAACGAACTATTGAAATGACTTGATCTTAATGCTACACTTATCTATAGGAGTATGTCCATCACACCATTCTCCTAACGATATGATATTGTTGTTAATAACATCTCAATGTTCATGATCAGGAAACCACGATCATCTATCAACCAACAAGCTAGTATTACAAAGAGGCTTACCAGGGACTCTAATTTAGTTTACAAATCACACAAGTATTAATGTTTCCGGTTAATACTATTGTAGCATGAATGTAAACATTTATCATAAACACAAAGATATAATAATAACTACTTTTATTATTGCCTCTAGGGCATATGTCCAACAGTAGGTGAAGCCAGTTGGAGGCGCAGCAGATGGCTCGATCGTCGCCGAGCAGGCGAAGGCAGCTTCTCCGGGCACACGCGCCGCTCATCGCCGTGCCGTCACTGCTTCGGGCTTCCCGCAGCTAATCGCTGTCGCCGTCAAGTGGGAGGTGAATGACAACGTCGTGGTGCCAGCGGCAGATATGGATGAGGGGAATGCAGGCAGAGGCATCTTCTTCAACCCGGCGGAAGACGATAACTACACCCACATCATCAACGACTGCATCCTTGAAGCAATCTAGGAGAGGGATGAGTTTGAGGAGGAGGTCTCCGATGAGGCATCCAATGTACTAATTTGATTATTTATTCGTAGTTGCAGATTTTACTTGTTGGGAGCCTCCAAGTTGTTGGGGAGCCTGTACTAACCTTGTTGTAAAGGTTTAGGTCGCCTCCTTCAAGGACACTCCTTAATGGATTGTGTGCCACGCCTTGGTGACGCGCTAGCGGGAGAATAGAGTAAGGCCTTTGTGACATTGGTGACCTTTGTAGCGCCACACCTCTCCAATGTAGACGTACTTTCCCTAAAGAGTAAGGAACTACAAGAATCATCTCCGGCTCTTTTTTCGGTTACCTCGTTCCTTAGCCTTTACTACTTGTTGTTTACTTCTTGCTTGTATCCTGTCATATATGATTTTCCATATAATTGCTTACTGGGCAATCTATATTCTTGCTAACCTAAATTGAAAAGGAAAGTTAAAATTTTTAGTCGCATATTCATTCCCCCCTCCATTTTACCATACAGATATTTCAATTACTTCTTTATAGGAGCCTTTTTTCTATGTATGACCCCTCAAAATGTTAAGAAAAACACAAATGAGAGCTCCACACCCGAGTATGTGAAATTTCACCTCGGGTGGTACGATTTTAGTCATGTGGAGGTATATGACCTAGCCACCTAGGCACTGGCGGAGCCTCATGTAGGCGAAAGTGGGCCGCTGCCCTCGCCCCCAGTCCAAAACGAAAAAAAATTACTAGGTATTCTTCCACTCTGACTCAGCCCATTAGCAGATATAGCCCAATATTTTTTCTCCTATTCCCAGTTTGGTTGTAGAAGTTAACTCACGAACAGAACATGCACGCGTCTCGCCCTCCATGGCGAGCTCATCCAATCCCTAGCTCTTGCCTCTGTCCATCGATTCTCCTCCTATCCCTTCAATTCCCCTCCTCGGCATCGCGTCGCTGCGTTCCCAGACTGCGAGGTGCTGCCACTTAGCCCGGCCACAGTGCCAGACCCCCAACACCTCCCCTCCCTGCAACCCGTCGTCCTCGGCTAGGTGCCCAGCCGCCTAGGTATGTTCTTCACATCATCTCATTCTCTTTTCTAATTTTTTGATAGAGAATCGGGATGGACTGGTAATTTGGGTGCCCATTAATACAGTGGATTGCTCAATTGATGCATTGTTTTTTTGATTTAGGTAGCACCGTAAGTAGCAATGGGGAAACAACATAAGAAGTTGTAGTCTTTTTTTAAAAGAAAACGAGATGAGGAATGTGCTGAAGATACATCTGATCCTAATAATACTCTGGCTATTGTGGAATATGTAAATCAAAGGGTAGATGAAGATGGATAGGAAAATCACATGCAAGATGAAGTTGAGCAAGAAAATTCTGGTATCCAAGAAGAAGAGCAGCAAGCACACGGTCTATCATATTTTGTGGAGTTGAATTCTTGGAGCGAAATCCCGCATTACGCCTGTAAGTATGAAAATATCCACAGAATCAGCGAGATGATGTATGAAGAGCATACTTGATGTTGGGTCCTATACAGCCTAAACTAAACAAGTATAAAGCTACTGGATTACAAGGACAAAAAAGATGTTTTCAGTACAACTATTTTAGCTATTTCCGATCATGGCTAGAATATTCAATGAGCAGTGGACGAGCATATTGTCTAGCATATTGTCTATATTGCTTCCTTTTCAGCAGTAATGTAAATAAAAGAGGTGGTTTTGATGTCTTCACAACACAAGGTTTCGATAGATGGAAGAAAGTTCATGATGGAAAGAACCGTCCTTTTTAACTCATATGGGATCAAATCCTTGCTCACAACACAACAATGCAGTGAGAGATTGCCAAGCCTTATTGAATCAACCAAACCATTTAGCAAATATTTTCGAGGTGAATAGAAAAGAGGGAAAAGAAAAGGGTCGTTTAAGACTGAAAAGACAATTGCATGTGTTAAGTGGCTCACTTCTCAGTCTTGTGCTTTAAGAGTTCATGATGAGAGACCGGAGTCAAGAAATAGAGAGAATTTCCTTGAAATGCAAAAACTTCTTGCAGAATTTTGTCCTGATATTGCAACTGTAATCGAGGGGAACGCTCCACGGGTTTGCAAGTACAATTCCCATGAAATACAAACTGAGATCTTGAGCATTTATGCTATGGAAGTCAGGAAGTATATTATAGAAGAAATTGGTGACTCTAAGTACTCTATTCTTGTGGATGAAACATATGACGTCTCCAAAAGAGAGCAAATGACACTAGTTTTCAGAATTATTGACAAATATGGTAATTCACAAGAAAGGTTCTTTCATCTCATACATGTGGCCAATACAAAATCACTAACACTAAAAAGTGAGTTGTGGTCGGTATTATCTAAGCATGGATTTGATGTGCGAAATATGCGAGGCCAAGGGTACGATGGAGCCAGCAATATGAAGGGGGAATTGAATGGATTGCAGGTTTTTTTTATTAAAGATTGCCCCTATGCATATTATGTTCATCGCTATGCACATTGTTTACAACTTGTCCTTGTTGGTGCAGCAAAAGATGTGGTTCCTATGACCCAATTTTTTCATAAGCTTCTATTTATCATAAACACAGTTGATTCCTCCTCAAAGCGCCATGATGAGCTACATGATGACTAAGTGGATGATATTGCTCGTTTTATAGCTATTGATCAGATTGAGACAGGTCAAAGATCCAATCAAATTCGATCGTTGAAGCGACCGGGAGAGACTAGATGGGGTTTCCATTTAGGTTTCGTATCTAATCTTATGAACTTATTTAATCCTGTAAGAACTGTTTTAGAAAAATTAGGCAGTGATTCCACGGCAGGAGCAAACCGAGCTGATGGAGATACTGCAATCACCTACTTGACCTCCTTTGAGTTTGTATTTATCCTATTCATGATGATAGGAATATTTGAAACAAGCGAAGATCTTGGCAAGGCTTTAGATAAGAAGACCCAGGAGATAGTTAATGCAGTTTGGCTAGTGCATTCAACGGTAGTACTTCTAGAAGAGATGAGATCAGACGAAGGATGGGAATAGTTCATTTTAACTGTTATTGAGTTCTACGTGGAGCATAACATCGATATTCCTGACATGGAGGCAACATATATTTTGCGGGGTGGACGTGCACGTAGTCAACTAAATCATTTTACTACTGAAAGGTATTTACGAGTGGAGATATATCAAGCAACAATTGACAGTCAACTCACTGAATTGAATCTCAAGTTCAACGAGAAAGTGATGGATCTCTTATCCATTAGTATTACACTCATACCTAGACATGGATTTGTATCTTTCAATGCTAAATAAATATGTTTGATGGTGGAGAAATATTGATTTCACACAACAAGAGAGGTATGGGTTAGAGCTTCAGCTAAACCGTTTTGTTGTGGATGCTAAAAATATTGAAGAATTGAGAAAGTCTGCAACCGTTACTTCTTTATATCGCTGCCTTGTTGAGACAGGACGAGAATCTATAATTGGCTTGACAGGTTGCTTCAATTACTTGCTACTCTCCCGGTTTCCACCGCAAGTGTCGAGCGTGCCTTTTCTAGCTTGAAGATTTTAAAGTCAATGGTGTGTAATAGAATGGAAGATGATTTTCTTGCGGATAGAATGCTTCTGCAAATAGAATGAGATATTGCTTTCAAAATTTCATATGAAGATATTATTGTTGACTTCAAAGCTGTGAAGAGCCATAGAGGATTTCTCTAGCTATTGGTCATATTTAGTTATCTTTTTGGTCATGGATTCTTTTCTTTTGGAGCATCAAAAATTACTTGTCTAGAATGCTCAGGTATATTCGAACTAGTTATTGTATCTGTTGTGGTTGTGTGAACAATATAGCATTATCATTATAACATTGCCTTCTAATATATATGTTACCATTATCTATGAGTTTCCCCATTTTTTGTGCGTATTTGTTGTTTTCTGTGGAGTTCGCCCCCTCTTGTGTTTTGTTCACACTCCGCCACTGCACTTAGGCCTTGGTAGACACTCTGGGGGCATGGTGACTAGCGGTTCTAGTGACTAGGGGACTTCTGCATGGGTTAATTTTTTGGAAAATGATACCCCTCCCCTAGACGATACCATCTCGCGGTCGTCTGTCTCCCATCTCATGACTCTAACATGTCCATAAAAGGAGGAGGCCCCACCATGTGTATCATGTGCTCATCTTCTCCACCTTACCTTCCTGGCATCTTCATTTCTCTTTGCATGCGCCTCTACATGTCCTCAACGCCACCCTTGTCGCGTTCCCGCATATCCCGGGCCCCTTTTGCACCACTGACGTGCGCCATGTCTCCGCCGTCATGTTCCCCTCCCCCTCGTGACGCCGCATATCCTCTATGGTTTCCCCAGCCCCACCTCCATCAGATCTCGTGGCCCTGGTCGCCGTAGGCTTCCCTATCATTCACCGCTGCCATGTCACGCTGCCCCCGCAACGCTGCATATCCTCTGCCTTCTTCGCTAGCTCCATATCTATCGGATCTTGTAGGCCAACATCAAGGACGGTGGGGCTCGCCTCTGGCCGGGCCTCGCTGAACGCGGGGGTGGTTTGTGGTGCTACAGGAGCACTGTCGGTGGTCAATGCGACGAAGCCATGGCAGAGGTGCTACGTGCGGTGGTGGGCTGAGTGGCATGGCATGGTGGTCAATGATGTGAAGCCATGTCGGAGATGCAACCAAAGGGTGGAGGTGCGGTGCCGCCAGGGATTGAGGGCTTTGCTAAAATACTACAAACTTTTCTACTATTACCGTTTTGTGGTTTCGCTACCATATTTTATAGTTTTTGCTACGAGGTCTCCGGCGATGTCTCTCACGAAGTCGGGTATGCCATAGTAGAAGATTTTTTTTGCTACAACAGCTTTGTGATTCATTACAACGGTGCAAAGTTTTTGCTACGAGGCCGTTGACGAGAGTTTTCGACGAAATTGTTTTTACTACGGTAGCACTTTTTTATAAAATCCCGTAGAAGATTTCAGCCGTCTTTTTTTTTGTGGACGAATCGTCTTTTTCTACAAGCAGAAATTTGGGTGGGAGGGAGGGGGTGACACGTGTCAGCCGATCCCGGGAGGTATAGCGCGCGCCTAATTTTTGATGCGCGACATGCTCATCTTCGTGTGGAAAAAATAGCCGTAGAGAAACATGGACATATGCTATGTTCTTTGCTACGCGACAGCACAAAGATGCCACGACGTGTCCCTGTGCGGCTATGCGTTTCTCGGCCTCTCGTCCCCTCCGCTTTCTCATGGACCGCCCACCAGGGTGGGAGGTCGTTGCACTGTTTGGCAAATGTGACATGGAGAAAAGAGATCGATCATACGGGCGCGATGGCTCCGTCGCCTGTTTGTCCTACTGTTGTATTGAGAAGTGTTGGAATTTGGTGTATATTGTGATGTTGGCATATTAGACAAATTTTAAAATTCTCTTCGGCCTACTTTTATATGGCAGCATATGGCTGTGCTAGTGGTGCTAAAGTTTAGTCTCACATTGCTAGTGGAAAGGGAGTTGGATCACCTTATATAGTAGAGTGTTGCACCACTCACTAAGGTGTGACAAGGAGAGAATCCCTCGCGCACTCCTCCTACGACGCCGCCCGCCTCGCCACGACGTGCACGCGCCGTGGTTTACGGGAATCTCGCCGAGCCGAGCTTTATTTTGCTGGTTGGGAAAATTATTTATAAGTCATTAAAGGACGCATTAATTATAGCCGTTTCCAGTTTTTATGGATGTGGTCTGCACTAAACCCTAATCGGTGAATCAATCCAAAACACACACCTACCTCCAGAACATTGCGTCGCCGCTTTCGTCTTCTCCATCCCGGCTTGCGGCGTGCACCGCAGATCGGGACAGTAGGCTTTCGGAACCCCGCCTCTCGTGAACCTAGACGGGTGAGGGGCGATCAGGTTTTTGGAGAGCGCTCAAGTGCGACTACTGGCAACCACGACGTCGTCTGACGACGAGTTTCCAAACGACGACTTCTTTCCGGACGTCACCAATATCTTCGACAACCTCAACATGGGCGACAACTCTGCTGCGACCGCTGCGACTGCTATTCAGCCTACATTGTATGTGATCCTCAACTGTCTTTTCCAGTTTATGCTAGAGTTCTTTGTTCTAGCGTTTGGTGTAGATGTGATAGGTTTATCTCCTATAAATGTAATCTATTCATCTACTTTGTTGATCTGTATAATTGGTTTTAGTACCGTTTGTATGATCATGCTTTATCATTTTATTATTCGGATTAAATCATATGGATTATTGCTTATATTTCCAAAAATCCAAAAACCTGATTTTAGGCAACCGAATTCCACTGGTGTAGTCGCGGCTACTAGGCCACCTCCTTTTGATGACATGCACTATAAGAGATGTCGCAAGAGAGCGGTTCTCCTGTTTGAAAATCTAAACTGCTATAGCACCACTCTTGGCAAGCCTGAAAGAGATCTTTCTGCCGAGCAGGAAGCGACCTTTAAGAAAGATGATACCATGTTTATGGCGGCTTTGTTCAGTATTCTTGGGGATAACATTGTTGACCCATATATGTCATTTGATAATGGCAAGGACGCGTGAGAAGCGCTCGAGGCCAAGTTTGGGGTCTCAGACGCTGGCACTAAGTTATATGTGATGGAGCAATTCTATGACTACAAGATGGTTGATGAGCGCTCCGTCGTTGAGCAAGATCATGAGATATAATCACTTGCCAAAGAACTTGAGCAGTTCAAGTGTTCCCTACCAGACAAATTTGTGGCCGGTGGCATTATTGCCAAGTTTCCTCCCTCGTGGAGGAACTTTGCTACTTCTCTGAAACATAAGAGACAAGAGTTTTCCATTACGGATCTCATTGGGTCTCTTCATGTGGAAGAGAAGGCGAGAGCAAAGGAAAAAACTGCTCGAGGGTTTGAGGGAGGTTCTATTGCCAATTTGGTGTAGAGGAAAAACTTCCAATCCCACAAGTTCAAGAATAAGAACAAAACTGAAGGGGAAGTTTGATGGCAAGAACAAGGCCATGCACTCAACCAACTTCAAGAAGAAAAATGATAAGAGGAAAGGCTCTTGCCACGTCTATGGTGATCCTGATCATTGGGCTCCTAGCTGTCCTAATCGCTTTGACAAGCGTCAACATGGGAACAGCGGCGAGGCTGCTAATGTTGTTATTAGCGATACTAAGATGAAGGATGATGGATACGGTATTTTACCTACTATCCTTTTTGTTGGAATTATGCCCTAGAGGCAATAATAAAGATGTTATTATTATAATTCTTGTTCATGATAAAGTTTATGTTCCATGCTAGAATTGTATTAAGCGGAAACTTTAATACTTGTGTGGTTTGTAAACAACACCGTGTCCCTAGTACGCCTCTATGGACTAGCTCATTGATCAATGATGGTTAAGGTTTCCTAACCATAGACATGAGTTGTCAATTGATAATGAGATCATATCATTGGGAGAATGATATGGTGGATAGACCCAAACAAAGCAGAGCAATTAGATCGTGTCATCGTGTTCGTCTTTGCGAAGCTTTTCCTATGTCAAATATTGTATTCCTTAG
This sequence comes from Avena sativa, assembly GCA_916181665.1. Classification (NCBI taxonomy): domain Eukaryota; kingdom Viridiplantae; phylum Streptophyta; class Magnoliopsida; order Poales; family Poaceae; genus Avena; species Avena sativa. Next base: position 263,568,875 of record OV702279.1, on the reverse strand, counting down.
ACCATGAGATAATGCAACTCCCTGGTATCGGAAGAAAGCTTTGAGGTCATCAAACGTCATCCTATGAGAGGGTGATCATAAAGGTGTCTCTCAGGTGATCGGAAAGTATCTGTTGGGTTGTATATCGAGATGGAATTTGTCCCTCCCAAGTCGGAGAGATATACTTCGGGCCCACTCGGTAATCGATATCAACACCTCTTGCAAGCATGTGGTTAAGGAGTTAATCACAAAGTGATATCGGATTACGGAACGAGTAAAGTACTTGCCGTGAACGAGATTGAACTAGGTATGACGGTACCGACGATCGAATCTCGGGCAAGTAAAATATCGCGAGACGACGGGAATATATATATGGGATTGATTGAATCCTGGCATCGTGGTTCATCCGATATGATCATCGATGAATGTGTGGGAGTCAATATGGGTGCCCAGACCCCGCTGTTGATTATTGATAGAAGATCATGTCTGCATATTCTCGAACCCGCAGGGTCACACACTTAACGTATCTCGACGCTAGGATAGATTGGATAATTGGTTTATGAATTTTTGTTCGGAGTCTCGGATGGGATCTGGGATATCACGAGAGGTTCCGGAATGGTCTGGAGAATAAGATTCATATAAGGCGGTGCAGTTTTTGGAGTTCGGAATTGTTCCGGGTTAATCGGTATTGTACCGGAAGCTTCTAGAACCTTCCGGAAGGGGACCAACGTGGCCCAACCTTCCGGGAGGGGGCATGGGCCTATGAGGGAGTGTCCTGGCCGCATTGGGCCAGGGGCACAAGGCCCCATAGGGCCCAGCCGATTCTAGAGAGATTTGACTCGTTTAAATCTCGGGATAGAATTTCTAGATAAGGGAGAGTTTAAATCGTTTAAACTAGAGATAGGATTTCTAGATAAGGGAGAGTTTAAATTGTTTAAACTAGAGATAGGCTTGGAGGAGGGGCAAGGGCTGGCCGCCCCCCCTCTATATATAGAGGGGTGGTGCGCCCCCTCTCCCCCACACACCTTCCTCCAAGCCCTAGCAGCCTTGCTACCTTCCTCTCTCCCTCCCGACTGTTTGTAGGCGAAGCCCTGCAGCAGAAATTCTCCACCATATACACCACGCCGTCGTGTTGTAGATCCAATCTATCTCTCCACCATACTCGCTGGTCCGAGGAAGGAGGAGACGTCGAGGTGCTGCACGTGTGCATCTCACGGAGGCACCGCCACTTGTGGTGCTAGATCGGATCGGATCGCGAGGAGGAGAAGCGAGTACGACTACATCACCCACGTTCCGACGAACGTTCCGCTGTGGGAATCTTCAAGGGTATGAAGATCTAATCCAATCTCTCTCATTGTTTGCATCTCCTAGATTAGATCTTGGCTTTCCCTCTGTTCGCTCCGTAGAAAATTTTGATTTACTATGCCGCGAAACCCTTCAGTGGTATCAGAGCTAGATCTATGCGTAGATGTGTTTCACGAGTAGAACGCAACATGGTTGTTGCGGGCGTTGATGTTTTCTGTTGCAAGCCTCTTGTTTGTGTTCTTCTTATGACGCGGGATAGTGAGATTGAAGCGGTCCAGGCCAACCTTACGCGACGTCGTTCACGAGACCGGCTCCGCACTTGACGTGTGGCTTGTTCCACACATGCGGCTGGTGGATGTCAGTTTCTCTCACTATAGTTGTCATGGGATTAACACCGGAGTTTGGCAACCATAATATCACCGTTGTGGCTTTCCGTAGGTAAGAATCGTTCTTAGCATCTACTCCCATAAAGCCACGTAAAACATGCAACAACAAAGTAGAGGCGTCTAACTTGTTTTTGCAGGGAGTGTTTTCTGTGATATGGTATGGCCCAAGATGTGATGTGTATATTGTATGCGATGATCATGTTTTGTAATGTTTCACGACTTGCATGTCGATGAGTACACAACCGGCAGGAGCCATATGGTTGTCTTTATAATTGTGTATGACCTGCGAGTCAACTTCTTATACGCCATGTAATAGCTTTACTTTATCGCTAAGTAGTTAGCAATAGTTGTAGTTGCTATTCGTGGTGGAGGCAATCATGGTGGAGTAATGGAGATCATGCCGGAACGCACAAGATGGAGATCATTGCGCGAAGATTGGCTATACCATGTCACATAAAGTTATATGCATGTGATGTTTATCCTTTTATGTATCTTATCATGCTTAGATCGCGACGGTAGCATTATAAGATGATTCCTCACTTAAAGATCAAGATAAAAACTGTGTTCTCCCCAAGTATGCACCGTTGCGAAAGTTCGTCGTGTCCAAGCATCACGTGATGATCGGGTGCTATAGACTCTACGCTCACATACAACGGGTGCAAGCCAGTTTTTGCACACGCGGAAATACTTGGGTCTAACTTGACGAGCCTAGCATGTACAGACATGGCCTCGGAACACAAGAACCGAAAGGTTAAGCATGAGTCATATGAATGATATGATCGACACTTCGTTGTCCACCATTGAAACCACATCTCTTCTCGTGATGATCGGATTAGGTGTGGTGAATTTGGATCGTGTTCACTAAACAACTTGAGGGATGTTGAATTTAGTGGGAGTTCATCTAGTAATTTGATTAAGTTGAACTATTTATCATGAACATATTCTAAATTGTACTTGCAAATACTGTAGATCCAATGGCCAAGTCGAACTTCAACTTCAACGTTTTTGCTGAGAAAGAAAAGCTTAGAAACAATGGGTCTAACTTCACCAACTGGTTCCGCAATCTAAGAATTATTCTGTCTGGCGGACAAAAGGACTATGTCCTTGAGAAAGCGTTAGGTAACCCCCCTGCTGCAACTGCGCCGGCTGATGAGAAAGCTGTCTATTAGTCGCGCAAAGATGATTATGGTGTGATTAAGAGCACCATGTTGTTTGCTATGGAACCGGAGCTTCAAAATCGTTTTGAAACCTATCCCGGGCCCTTTGAGATTCTCGAGGAGCTGAAAACCATGTTTCAGACTCAAGCCCGTTCTGAGAGATATGAGATCTCTGAGAAGTTTTTTAACTGCAAGATGGAGGAAGGGAGTTCCGTTAGTGAGCACGCCATAAAGATGTCGGGCTACACTCAACGCCTTGAGCAACTGGAATGCACGATTCCAGAGGAGCTCAAGATTGACAGGGTTCTGCAATCACTCCCTCCCAGCTACAAAAGTTTTGTAGTGACTCATAATCAGATTGGTTCCACTGATACGATCACCGAGCTCTTCGCAAAGCTGAAGGCTGCGGAAGTGGACATCAAGAAGGATAATCATGTGTTGATGGTCAACAAGCCCTCCTTTAAGAAAGGTAAGGGAGCAAAGAAGCCCTTCAAGAAGGGCGGCGGCAAGCGCAATGCCCCTGCTGAGAAGAAGCTCAGGTCTGGTCCCAAGCCGGACACTGAGTGCTTCTATTGCAAGGACAAGGGTCACTGGAAGCGCAACTGTCCGAAGTACTTAGCGGACAAGAAGGCTGGCACCATCAAAGGTATATTTGATATACATGTTATTGATGTTTTCCTTACTAGCCCTCGTTGTAGTGCCTGGGTATTTGATACCGGTTCAGTTGCTAATATTTGTAACTCGAAACAGGAGCTACGGAATAGACGGCGGCTTGCGAGGGATGAGGTGACGATGCGCGTTGGCAACGGATCAAGAGTTGATGTGATGGCCGTCAGCATGCTCTCCTTAGTTTTACCTTCGGGATTAGTTTTAAACCTTAATAAATGTTATTATGTGCCTGCGTTGAGCATGAACATCATTTCCGGATCGTGTTTATTGCAAGACGGTTATTCATTTAAATCGGAGAATAATGGTTGTTCTATTTATATGAGTAACATCTTTTATGGTCATGCACCTCTTGTGAATGGTTTATTTCTTCTAAATATCGAAAGGGATGAAACACACATCCATAACATTGAGGCTAAGAGATGCAAAGTAGATAGTGATAATACTACTTATTTGTGGCACTGTCGTCTAGGTCATATTGGAGTAAAGCGCATGAAGAAACTCCATTCTGATGGACTTTTGGAGTCTCTTGATTTTGAATCATTTGACACATGCGAACCATGCCTCATGGGCAAGATGATCAAAACCCCGTTCTCCGGTAGGATGGAGCGAGCAACAGACTTGTTGGAAATCATACATACCGATGTATGCAGACCGATGAGTGTTTCGACGCGCGGTGGATATCGCTATTTCCTCACTTTTACCGATGACTTAAGTAGATATGGGTATATCTATTTAATGAAACATAAATCTGAAACGTTTGAAAAGTTCAAAGAATTTCAGAATGAAGTGGAGAACCATCATAACAGAAAGATTAAGTTTCTATGATCCGATCGTGGGGGCGAATATTTGAGTTATGATTTTCTCACGCATCTTAAAGCAAGCGGAATTGTTTCGCAACTCACGCCACCCGGAACACCACAGCGCAATGGTGTGTCTGAACGCCGGAATCAAACCCTATTAGATATGGTCCGATCGATGATGTCTCTTACTGATTTGCCGTTATCATTTTGGGGTTATGCATTAGAAACCGCTGCATTCACTTTAAATAGGGCTCCATCTAAATCCGTTGAGACGACACCGTATGAACTGTGGTTTGGTGCTGAACCTAAGTTGTCGTTTCTTAAAGTTTGGGGATGCGAAGCTTACGTCAAGAAGTTGATGCCGGACAAGCTCGAACCCAAAGCGGAGAAATGCGTCTTCATAGGATACCCTAAGGAAACTATTGGGTATACCTTCTATCACAGAACCGAAGGCAAAGTGTTTGTCGCAAAGAACGGTTCCTTTCTTGAGAAGGAGTTTCTCTCGAAAGAAGTGAGTGGGAGGAAAGTAGAGCTAGACGAGGTTATTGAACCTTCTCTTGAATTGGAGAGTAGCGCAGCACCTGAAATTGTTCCAGTGCCGCCTGCACCAACAATAGAGGAAGCTAATGACAAGGATCATGAAGCTTCGGACGATGCTGCTACTGAACGTCGCAGGTCGACAAGGTCGCGTGCCCCTCCTGAGTGGTACGGCAACCCTGTCTTGACTGTCTTGTTGGTAGAAGACAGTGAACCTACGAACTATGAGGAAGCGATGATGAGCCCAGACTCTGAGAAATGGCTGGAAGCCATGAAATCCGAATTGGGATCCATGAGCGAAAACCAAGTATGGACTTTGGTGGATCCTCCTAGCGACCGAAAGGCCGTTGAGTGCAAATGGATTTTCAAGAAGAAAACGGACGCGGATGGTAATGTTACCGTCTATAAAGCACGGCTTGTCGCAAAAGGTTTTTCGACAAGTTCAAGGTGTTGACTACGATGAGACTTTCTCTCCCGTAGCGATGTTTAAGTCCATTCGGATTTTATTAGCAATTGCTGCGTTTCATGATTATGAAATATGGCAGATGGATGTCAAGACTGCTTTCCTCAATGGCAACATTGATGAAGAGTTGTATATGATGCAACCCGAGGGTTTTGTCGATCCTAAGGATGCTAGTAAAGTATGCAAACTTCAGCGTTCCATTTATGGACTGAAGCAAGCATCTCGGAGTTGGAACCTTCGTTTTGATCAAGTGATCAAGAGCTTTGGATTTGTTCCAAATTGCTACGAAGCTTGCATCTACAAGAAAGTGAGTGGGAGCTCGGTGACGTTTCTGGTACTGTATGTGGATGACATATTGATTATCGGAAATGACATCAACATGCTTAACGATGTGAAGAGTTATTTGAACAAGTGTTTTTCAATGAAAGACCTAGGTGAAGCTGCTTATATATTGGGCATCAAGATCTATAGAGATAGACAAAGACGCCTGATAGCTTTAAGCCAGAGTACATACCTAGACAAAGTTCTGAAAAGGTTCAGAATGGATAAGGCAAAGAAAGGTTCAGTGCCTATGTTGTCAGGTAAGATATTGAGCAAGGCTCAGTGTCCAGCTACGGTAAATGATAGGGAAGCTATGAGCAAAGTGCCTTATGCCTCGGCCATAGGTTCCATCATGTATGTCATGTTGTGTACTAGACCGGATGTGTCCAATGCTCTTAGTTTGACGAGCAGATATCAAAGTGATCCAGGAGTGGAACACTGGACAGCCGTGAAGAACATCCTAAAGTACCTAAATAGAACTAAAGAAATGTTCTTAGTCTATGGGGGTGATGAACAGATTGTCGTAAAAGGTTACGTCGATGCTAGTTTCGACACCGACAAGGATGATTCTAAATCTCAGACAGGATACGTTTATATTTTGAATGGAGGAGCTGTGAGCTGGAGAAGCTGCAAGCAAAGCGTGATCGCGGGATCTACAGTAGAAGCGGAATACATGGCTGCTGCAGAAGCGTCAAGTGAAGGAGTTTGGATCAGAAACTTCATCACTGAGCTTGGCGTGGTTCCAAGTGCATTGGACCCACTGGAGATATTGTGTGACAACACTGGCGCCATAGCACTCGCTAAGGAACCAAGATATCATCCAAAGACCAAGCATATCAACCGCAAGTTTCATATAATCCGAGATTATATAGCAGATGGAGATCTGAAGATTAGCAAAGTACATATGGATCTGAATGTCGCAGATCCATTGACTAAACCTCTTCCACGTGTAAAACATGATCAACACCTCAGTGCCATGGGTGTGAGATTGTTGCCAGATGTAAACTAGATTATTGACTCTAGTGCAAGTGGGAGACTGTTGGAATTATGCCCTAGAGGCAATAATAAAGATGTTATTATTATAATTCTTGTTCATGATAAATTTTATGTTCCATGCTAGAATTGTATTAAGCGGAAACTTTAATACTTGTGTGGTTTGTAAACAACACCGTGTCCGTAGTATGCCTCTATGGACTAGCTCATTGATCAATGATGGTTAAGGTTTCCTAACCATAGACATGAGTTGTCAATTGATAATGAGATCATATCATTGGGAGAATGATATGGTGGATATACCCAAACAAAGCAGAGCAATTAGATCGTGTCATCGTGTTCGTCTTTGCGAAGCTTTTCCTATGTCAAATATTGTATTCCTTAGACCATGAGATAATGCAACTCCCTGGTATCGGAAGAAAGCTTTGAGGTCATCAAACGTCATCCTATGAGAGGGTGATCATAAAGGTGTCTCTCAGGTGATCGGAAAGTATCTGTTGGGTTGTATATCGAGATGGAATTTGTCCCTCCCAAGTCGGAGAGATATACTTCGGGCCCACTCGGTAATCGATATCAACACCTCTTGCAAGCATGTGGTTAAGGAGTTAATCACAAAGTGATATCGGATTACGGAACGAGTAAAGTACTTGCCGTGAACGAGATTGAACTAGGTATGACGGTACCGACGATCGAATCTCGGGCAAGTAAAATATCGCGAGACGACGGGAATATATATATGGGATTGATTGAATCCTGGCATCGTGGTTCATCCGATATGATCATCGATGAATGTGTGGGAGTCAATATGGGTGCCCAGACCCCGCTGTTGATTATTGATAGAAGATCATGTCTGCATATTCTCGAACCCGCAGGGTCACACACTTAACGTATCTCGACGCTAGGATAGATTGGATAATTGGTTTATGAATTTTTGTTCGGAGTCTCGGATGGGATCTGGGATATCACGAGAGGTTCCGGAATGGTCTGGAGAATAAGATTCATATAAGGCGGTGCAGTTTTTGGAGTTCGGAATTGTTCCGGGTTAATCGGTATTGTACCGGAAGCTTCTAGAACCTTCCGGAAGGGGACCAACGTGGCCCAACCTTCCGGGAGGGGGCATGGGCCTATGAGGGAGTGTCCTGGCCGCATTGGGCCAGGGGCACAAGGCCCCATAGGGCCCAGCCGATTCTAGAGAGATTTGACTCGTTTAAATCTCGGGATAGAATTTCTAGATAAGGGAGAGTTTAAATCGTTTAAACTAGAGATAGGATTTATAGATAAGGGAGAGTTTAAATTGTTTAAACTAGAGATAGGCTTGGAGGAGGGGCAAGGGCTGCCCCCCCCCCTCTATATATAGAGGGGTGGTGCGCCCCCTCTCCCCCACACACCTTCCTCCAAGCCCTAGCAGCCTTGCTACCTTCCTCTCTCCCTCCCGACTGTTTGTAGGCGAAGCCCTGCAACAGAAATTCTCCACCATATACACCACGCCGTCGTGTTGTAGATCCAATCTATCTCTCCACCATACTCGCTGGTCCGAGGAAGGAGGAGACGTCGAGGTGCTGCACGTGTGCATCTCACGGAGGCACCGCCACTTGTGGTGCTAGATCGGATCGGATCGCGAGGAGGAGAAGCGAGTACGACTACATCACCCATGTTCCGACGAACGTTCCGCTGTGCGAATCTTCAAGGGTATGAAGATCTAATCCAATCTCTCTCATTGTTTGCATCTCCTAGATTAGATCTTGGCTTTCCCTCTGTTCGTTCCGTAGAAAATTTTGATTTACTATGCCGCGAAACCCTTCACTTTTAGTATGTCATTCTCCTGATTGGTGGATAGACACGGGTGCTAATACACATGTATGTTTTGATATTTGTATGTTTTCCTCTTATCACTGTCTCAAGGACTTCTTCCGTGCTGATGGGAAACGGCTCACAAGCTTCTGTTCATGGTGTTTGTACGGGAAATATGAAGTTTACTTCGGGGAAGACCGTACAGCTGAAGAATGTGTAGCATGTTCCCTCCATCAATAAGAATCTCGTCAGCGGATCGCTTTTATGTCGAGATGGCTTTAAGTTGGTTTTTGAGTCCAATAAAGTTATAATTTCTAAGTATGTACAATTTGTTAGAAAGGGTTATGAGTGCGGAGGTCTGTTCCGCTTTTCTTTGTCAGACTCATGTACTAAAGTTATTAATAATATTTGCAATTATAATGAGTCCAATGATTGGCATTTATGACTCCGTCATATTAACTTTGGTTGCATGACACGGCTAGCCAATATGAGTTTAATTCCGAAATTTACCACTGTCAAAGGTTCTAAGTGTTGGAGATATGCCCAAGAGGCAATAATAAAGTGGTTATTATCATATCTTCATACTTATGATAAATGTTTACATACCATGCTATAATTGTATTAACCGGAAACATTAATACTTGTGTGATTTGTAAACATAAAAGAGTCCCTAGTAAAGCCTCTTGTTAAACTAGCTTGTTGGTTAATATATGATCATGGTTTCCTGATCATGAACATAGAGATGTTATTAACAATAGGGTCATATCATTAGGAGAATGATGTGATGGACATACTCCTATAGTTAAGCATAGCATAAAGATCAAGTCATTTAATATAGTTCATTTGCTATAAGCTTTCTGATACATAGTAACCTAATTCCTTCGACCATGAGATCATGTTAATCACCATCACCGGAAGGATGCTTTGATGACATCAAACACCACACCGTAACTGGGTGGCTATAAAGGTGGCATTAAGTGTTCGGAAAGTATGGGTTGAGGCTCATGGATCAAGAGTGGGATTTGTCCATCCATATGACGGATAGATATACTCTGGGCCCTCTCGATGGAATGTCATCCAATTAGCTTGCAAGCATGTGAATGGATCACAAGGGATCACATATCACGGGAACGAGAAAAGAGTACTTATCGGTAACGAGGTTGAACTAGGTATGCAGAGATACCGAGGATCAAAACCTCGGATAAGTAAACTATCATGAGACAAAGGGAAATTGGTATCATATGTAAGTGGTTCATTCGATCGCAAAGTAATCATAGAAATATGTGGGAGCCATATGAATTTCCAGATTCCTCTGTTGGTTATTGATCGGATAAGTGTCTCGGTCATGTCCGCATAATTCACGAACCGTTAGGAGACACACTTAAGGATTCGATGTTGTTGAGTAGTTATGGAATGATGAGTAAGAAACCGAATGTTGTTCGGAGTCTCGGATGGGATCCAGGATATCACGAGGAGATCCGGAATGGTCCGGAGAATAAGATTCATATAAGGAAAGTCCTGTTTCGGGGTTGGAGAATGGTTCCGGTATTTTCATCGGGAATGTTCTAGAAGGTTCCGGAATGTCCAGCACTCCGGAGGGGAAGGATACATGAATGTGTCATAACAAGTTGGAATGGTTGCATCATGTACTAGATGTCATCGCTGAGCAAAATAAAGGGATAAATCAAATCCTAGTTTGAAAAGTCAAACGCCAATTTGAAAAATCAAACGTCAAGTTTGCTTGGTGGAGGGAGAGTAGGAAACCTACTTAGGGAGGAAGTCCTACTCCCTCCACCCGCCGGACAAGGAGGAGGAGTTGGAGGAGGACTCCCTCCTCCCAACCGCGCCTCCCTCCCACCTATAAAAGGAGGGGCTGGGGTGCCCCTCTTCCACACGCCTCTCTCCTCTAAACCCTAGCCCTAGCCGCCGGCCTCCACCAAGTCGCCGCCGCCCCTAGGGTTTGCCTAGCCGCCGAGTTGGGGCCCTCCCCTTGCCCTAGCCGCCGGCCTAGCCATCTCACCTTGGTGCCTCTAAACCCTAGATCGCCAAGGACTCTCTCATATTCCACCATACTCGCTCCGGCTTAAGGCGAAGCCTTGCGAGATCTCCCCTCTACTTCCGGTACCACGCCGTCGTGCTGCCGGAATCACGAGGAGAGTGCTACAACCTCCGCTGCCTACTGGAACAAGGGAGAGGAAGGTTTTCATCGAGTACCGAACATGTGACCGACTGCGGAAGTGCTGCGGGAACGCAGCGCCGGAAGGATCGTCTACGCGATCTTGAGATCGGTAAGAGTACGACTACATCACCCACGAGAATCTGCTCTCGTTAACCGCTTTGGAATCTTCGAGGGTGAGTTCCTCTATCGACTCATTGCTACAATCTAGTAGATAGATCTTGGCTTGTTTGTTTGCATGCAGTAGAAATTTTTTGTTTTCCATGCTACGAACCCCTACAGTGGTATCAGAGCCGTGTCTATATGTAGATCTGTTGCACGAGTAGAACACAATGGTCATTGTGGGCGTTGATGCTTTTATTGTCGATTGCTTCTTGTGTACTTTGCATCTTGCGGGATGGTGGGATGAAGCGGCCCGGGCTAACCTTACATGACATCGTTCATGAGACTTGCTCCACGCTTAACATGCAACTTGTATTGCATAAGTGGCTTTGCGGGTGCCTGTTTCTCCCAACATAGTTAAGATTCAATTTACAACGGGTGATTGACAATACTAGTATCAATGTTGTGGTTCTTATTCGTAAGTTAGAGCGACACTTATTGAAAGCCCCAAACCACGTAAAATATGCAAAGAAAATTAGAGGTGTCTAACTTTGTTTTGCAGGGGTGTGTTGTGATGTGATATGGCCATGATTGTGATTATATTTGATGTATGCAATGTTCCTTATTGTAAGTTGGCAACCAGCAGGAGCCATATGGTTGTCTTTAAATTCTGTTAAGACCCGCGTGTCTATTCAAAGTAGTTGTAATAGTTGAAGCTGGTGGACGACAACCATGGAGCGGCGTCATTGACCTTGATGCAATGCCGGTGATGATGGAGATCATGTTCGTGCTTGAAGATGCAGATCGAAAGCACAAAGAAGAAAGGCCATATCATATCACATATTATGAATTGCATGTGATGTTAATCCTTTTATGCATCTTGTATTGCTTAGTTCACGACGGTAGCATTATAAGATGATCCCTCAAGCACACAATTTCAAGTTTTAAAGTGTTCATCCTTAGTAAGCACCGTTGCTAAAGCTCGTTATTTCGAAGCACCACGTGATGATCGGGTGTGTTAGATTCTGCGAGTGTATACAACGTGAGCAAGCCAGATTTGCTCATGCGAAAGCTAAGGTTTGATCTTGGCGAGCCTAGCATGTACATACATGGTCTCGGAACACGGATCACCGAAAGGTAAAGCATGAGTCATATAGTAGATATGATGAACATGTTGATTGTTCGCCATTGAAGCTACATCAACTCTCGTGATGATCGGTTTTGATGTGGTGGATTTGGTTCGTGTGATCACTAAAACAATGTGAGGGATATTGTTTTGAGTGGGAGTTCAACAACAATATGATTAAAAGTTGAACACTATTTATCATAAATTAAATCAAAGTGAATTTGCATAATTGTTGTAGTCATTGACATCCGTTCACCACCTTGCGCTTAGTTATAATTGAGATGATAGAACTATAGAATTCTGGTTAGTTACTTTACGAACTGGTATCGTATTGTTTTGAAGTGTTAATCTAAAGTTTAAAAGTCCTATTGCAAACTTTCAGTAAGTTCTGGTTACTCCATGAAGTTTAATAATTGGTATTAAATCAAGAGTGACAATTCCAAGTGTTAGTGTATGAGTATCATGTTTGTCTCCATGATTCTTGATATTCAAAGGATTGTCTTAATATCAAGGTTATCTAGGATCTGAAAGAGTTGTTTCAGAAACCATGATGTGTGGAAGATATTGTGATATCTGAAATGAAGTTTTGGTTGCAACATGACAGAGTATAATATGGCAAAATCATGTTCTCATATTTGATGAGAATTTGCAAAGGGTTGGAGACACTAGTTGTCCTAATCCACCAAAAGGTTTTGGATAGCAACATTATACTCACGATTCATCTTTATAAACTAAAAGTAGCTTGATCATGGATAATTCCATGATAAGGGTGAATATTTGATGTAGGTAAAATATTTACTACACCAAGAGATTACTAAAGAAAGGAATTTGGAAGAACACCAAACATTTGATGATGGTGATCTACTTCAAAGTGCAAGTCCAAAGACATTGGTATTTAAATATACACGCTTTGGATTATGTGTCATATGTATGACTCCACTATTGATGTTAATAGATTCTTTCAAACAGAAAAGGAAATACTGAAAGAGAATCTCATAAATATATGGCAGAAAAGAAAAGACTAGAATTGTTCAGTTTAAGTATATAGATGATATACATGTTATGGCTATATTCTTTGCTTATTAAACAATGTGGTTCTTAAGTATTTGATACTGAATTTGTTGGTGTGAATCTTCATACGAAACAACACAATTCATGAACTACAATGGCCTAAGTAACTAGCAAAAGAATATGTGATGATGTTCATCGAGAACAAATAAAGGGTTATTGTGCTACTTGTTAAACATCAAAGCTTGACTTCAAGATTTGTTTTATCAGGTATTATGAGAACAAAAGGGTTGTTCAAATAATTTCCGTAATCCATAAAATATGGATGATTCACAAATCTCATTGGAGAAATCACATCCATAAAACTAGTGCTAAAAATGTCGAAAGACAAATTGATTGAAAGATCACTTAGGAAGTGACATCGCCGTTTAAATTATATTGGAAAGAAAACATGAAGAAACTCCATGTGGATGGAATTTTGGAGTCTTTTGATTTTTGATCAAATGACGCTTGTGAAACTTTCCTAGAGATAATTAAAACTTCGTTCATAGGCCAAAATGGAACGAATAACTAGCTTATTGGAACTTGTACATATTGTTGTACGAAGTCCATTATGTGTAGTCAAGAGTGATGGATTTCAACTTCATATGCTTTCTCCGAAAATGTGAGTGAATATATGAATATTTACTTAATAAGGATGAAGTATGAAACATTTGAAAAGTTCAAAGATTTTCAAGATGAAGTGGAAAATCATTGTAACAAGAATATAAATAGTTTATGATAAGATCATAAAGGAAGATATTTGAGTTACAAGTTTAGCATAATACCTAAGATTTAAGGAATCGTTCCGTGGATTTGCATATCCCGAAACACCATAAGAGTATGGAGCGTTCGAAATATGTAATTAAACCTTGTTTGACATGGTAAGATCAAAGCTGTAATTCATAAAACTGCCATTATATTTTAAAAGATTAAAAGCTTTAGAGACTACCGTTTTTCCACTAAAAAGAGCTCCATCATAATCCGTTGAAATGACACCATATAAAGTTATGGTTTGGGATAAAACCCAAGTTTTCTTTTTTTAAACATTGGTATGCTACACATAAGAAAGATGTTTGCAACCAAAGTCGGATGAACCTGTCTTCGTATGTTATTTCGAATAACTGTTAAGTATTCCTCCATAACACCAAAGACAAAAAGTGTGTGTCGCTTAGAACATCAAGTTTCTTTGAGAAGGAATTTTTTCGTGAAAAGATAAGTGGGAGGACAATAGAACTTTGATAAGGTTAAAAGAACCTTAGCTATATGTGCAGAGTTGCGCAGCGCCGAAAAGTGTTCCGGAGGCAGCAACAATGCTCATGGCTCACATACCTCAAAGGTTATGGTTACGAAGGTCAAAGTTTCTATTGAACCAAGTAGGTCGAGTAAACAATCAAATACCAAAATTTGAGGGTTGAATCATTATTTGAGAATAATGAACGGACTACATGCAAAGAAGCGATGATGGGCCCTGACTCCGTAAAATGGCTTGAAGCCATAAAATCCGTGATAGTTCCATACACGAGAAATCAAGTTTTGAACTTGAAGGACCCTCGAAAAAGGTGTAAGACCTTACAGTTGTGTTTGGATCTATAAAGAAATAGACATGGATTTTGCACATCTATAGTCGACATGTTGGGAAAGTGTTCACAACAATGTTCAAAGGTTGACTATGACAAGATTTGATCTTTCATAGCGATATTTAGTCTAGACAGATTAATGTAGCAACCACTACATATAATAAACAAAACAAGTTCTTCTAATAGAATTGTTACCTAGGACATGTGCATAACGCGGTCCATAGGGTTTTGTTAATTCAAAGGATGCTAAAAGCATATGCAAACTTCAATGGTTGAAGTAAGCATTACGGAGTTGGAATCTTCACTATGATGAAACTATTAAAGGAGTTTAAATTCGTCGGAGACAATGAAGATGCTTGCATTTGCAAGAAATTAAGTGGGTGTGCTAAGACATGTTTCTAATACATTATGTGGAAGACATATTGTTGATTGGAAATGATGTATCTTTTATTAACACATGTTAAGAATTTCATCTCGATGAAAGACTTAGGCAAAACCCAAATATTTGGCATCAATAGATGCTAATATGGTTGTGCCGAAAGTACATAGATGATATATTGAATAAGTTCAATATAGAAACTACAAGAAAGGTTCTTGTCGCACAGAAAGGATTGAATGAGTTCAATATTTATGATATATTCAAGTGTATTGACACTTGGTAAGTGAAACAAAGATTCAAGTATAGATTGATACTTGATGTATGAAATCATAAAGAGTATTTATACCAATCATGTTATGATATGTACAAATCCAGATATGTCCTATGCTCTAAATGTTATGAGCATATACCAGAATGATTTATAAGATGATCATTGGACGATAGTAAGGATATTCTTATGATCTTTTGGAAGAACTAAGAGTATATTATTTTATAGAAGTGGCAAATAGATGGTTAGTTCATTGTAAAAGTACTACATTGATACTTGTTTTGTCACAAAGTACAAATTAAGTTTATGTCAATCTAAACTAAGGGTGGCACAATATAATGGAAAGTAAGTTCCATAATGGATTTGGATGAGTTCCAAAGTTAAGACATTGTGACAGATAATACAACAAAAGGCTAAGTATATGACTGCTATTATAGCAGCTAAAGAGGGCATTTGTGTCAAGTAGTTTGTTATCAAACTAGGTGTAGTTCACAGCGGGATAATACTATGAAGATATATTTACGACAATATTATCAACATATTTTAACCCCAAAGAACTAAAGGTCTCACCAAAGGACCAAATGTATACAAAGCCATCTCATTAGAGAATGAGTGATACGTAGAGACGCAAAGACATGCAATTACACACAGACCTGAAAGTGTCGGATCCGGAGATCAGTTGATCACTAGCAATCGTGTAAATACAACACCGTAAAGCCATAGGTGTTGAATGCACAAAGGTTTGAAACTAGATTATTGACTCTAGTGCAAGTAGGAGACTGTTGGAGATATGCCCAAGAGGCAATAATAAAGTGGTTATTATCATATCTTCATACTTATGATAAATGTTTACATACCATGCTATAATTGTATTAACCGGAAACATTAATACTTGTGTGATTTGTAAACATAAAAGAGTCCCTAGTAAAGCCTCTTGTTAAACTAGCTTGTTGGTTAATATATGATCATGGTTTCCTGATCATGAACATAGAGATGTTATTAACAACAGGGTCATATCATTAGGAGAATGATGTGATGGACATACTCCTATAGTTAAGCATAGCATAAAGATCAAGTCATTTAATATAGTTCATTTGCTATAAGCTTTCTGATACATAGTAACCTAATTCCTTCGACCATGAGATCATGTTAATCACCATCACCGGAAGGATGCTTTGATGACATCAAACACCACACCGTAACTGGGTGGCTATAAAGGTGGTATTAAGTGTTCGAAAAGTATGGGTTGAGGCTCATGGATCAAGAGTGGGATTTGTCCATCCATATGACGGATAGATATACTCTGGGCCCTCTCGGTGGAATGTTATCCAATTAGCTTGCAAGCATGTGACTGGCTCACAAGGGATCACATATCACGGGAACGAGAAAAGAGTACTTATCGGTAACGAGGTTGAACTAGGTATGCAGAGATACCGACGATCAAAACCTCGGATAAGTAAACTATCGTGAGACAAAGGGAAATTGGTATCGTATGCAAGTGGTTCATTCAATCGCAAAGTAATCGTAGAAATATGTGGGAGCCATATGAATTTCCAGATTCCTCTGTTGGTTATTGATCGGAGAAGTGTCTCGGTCATGTCCGCATAATTCACGAACCGTAGGGAGACACACTTAAGGATTCGATGTTGTTGAGTAGTTATGGAATGATGAGTAAGAGACTGAATGTTGTTCGGAGTCTCGGATGGGATCCAGGATATCACGAGGAGATCCGGAATGGTCCGGAGAATAAGATTCATATAAGGAAAGTCTTGTTTCGGGGTTGGAGAATGGTTCCGGTGTTTTCATCGGAAATGTTCTAGAAGGTTCCGGAATGTCCAGCACTCCGGAGGGGAAGGGTACATGAATGTGTCATAACAAGTTGGAATGGTTGCATCATGTACTAGATGTCATCGCTGAGCAAAATAAAGGGATAAATCAAATCCTAGTTTGGAAAGTCAAACGCCAATTTGAAAAGTCAAACGACAAGTTTGCTTGGTGGAGGGAGAGTAGGAAACCTACTTAGGGAGGAAGTCCTACTCCCGCCACCCGCCGGCCAAGGAGGAGGAGTTGGAGGAGGAATCCCTCCTCCCAATCGCGCCTCCCTCCCACCTATAAAAGGAGGGGCAGGGGTGCCCCTCTTCCACACACCTCTCTCCTCTAAACCCTAGCCCTAGCCGCCGGCCTCCACCAAGTCGCCGCCGCCCCTAGGGTTTGCCTAGCCGCCGAGTTGGGGCCCTCCCCTTGCCCTAGCCGCCGGCCTAGCCATCTCACCTTGGTGCCTCTAAACCCTAGATCGCCAAGGCCTCTCTCATAGTCCACCATACTCGCTCCGGCTTAAGGCGAAGCCTTGCGAGATCTCCCCTCTACTTCCGGTACCACGCCGTCGTGCTGTCGGAATCGCGAGGAGAGTGCTACAACCTCCGCTGCCTGCTGGAACAAGGGAGAGGAAGGTCTTCATCGAGTACCGAACGTGTGACCGACTGCGGAAGCGCTGCCAGAACACAGCGCCGGAAGGATCCTCTACGCGATCTTGAGATCGGTAAGAGTACGACTACATCACCCATGAGAATCTGCTCTCGTTAACCGCTTTGGAATCTTCGAGGGTGAGTTCCTCTATCGACTCGTTGCTACAATCTAGTAGATAGATCTTGGCTTGTCTGTTTGCATGCGGTAGAATTTTTTTGTTTTCCATGCTACGAACCCCTACATTAAGTGCCAAGTTTATGTGCAAGGCAAAGCAACCCCGCAAGTCTCATACGGCTGCGGAACCGAGAAACTTAGCACCGCTAGAACTTATGCATTCAGATCTTTGTGAGATGAATGGTGTGTTGACAAAAGGTGGAAAAAGATACTTTATGACGTTGATTGATGACTCCACTAGATACTGCTATGTTTATCTTCTGAAATCTAAAGATGAAGCTTTGAACTACTTCAAAATCTATAAAGCTGAGGCAGAAAACCAACTTAATCTTAAAATCAAGCGGCTAATGTCGGATCGTGGTGGAGAGTACTTTTCAAACGAATTTGATTTATTCTGTATGGAACATGGTATTATACATGAGAGTACGCCTCTCTACTCACCTAAGTTAAATGGGGTGGCTGAAAGGAAGAACCACACTCTAACTGATTTGGTTAACGCCATGTTAGATACATCGGGTCTTTCCATGGAATGGTGGGGGGAGGCGCTAATGACTGTGTTTCATGTCCTAAACCGTGTTCCTGTAAAGGATAAAACCATGACTCCATTTGAGGAATGGGAAAATAAAAGGCTTAAACTCTCTTACTTACGAACTTGGGGTTGTTTGGCGAAAGTCAATATTCCAATACCTAAGAAGCGAAAGCTTGGACCAAAAGTTATCAAGGCATGTGAAGAGGAGATTGAAATCAGTCAGGAAACTAAGAAACGCCGGAGTTATTGCGTTGGATTATATCCAAACATCTAAGAATCTGGCAGATTCCTTCACAAAGGGTTTATCACGCAATGTGATAGATAATGCATCGATGGAGATGGGTTTGAGACCCACGCTATAAGTTGATCCCAGTGGAAACCCACTCTATGTGGTCAAAGATCCCGTGAATTAGAGCTGGGAGACAAGATATTGGTCATCTGAGAGGAGAGTATCTGTTGGAGATATGCCCAAGAGGCAATAATAAAGTGGTTATTATCATATCTTCATACTTATGATAAATGTTTACATACCATGCTATAATTGTATTAACCGTAAACATTAATACTTGTGTGATTTGTAAACATAAAAGAGTCCCTAGTAAAGCCTCTTGTTAAACTAGCTTATTGGTTAATATATGATCATGGTTTCCTGTTCATGAACATAGAGATGTTATTGACAACAGGGTCATATCATTAGGAGAATGATGTGATGGACATACTCCTATAGATAAGCGTAGCATAAAGATCAAGTCATTTTAATAGTTCAATTGCTATATGCTTTCGAATACATAGTAACCTAATTCCTTTGACCATGAGATCATGCATATCACCTTTACCGGATGGATGCTTTGATGACATCAAACACCATACCGTAACTGGGTGGCTATAAAGGTGGCATTGAGTGTTCGGAAAGTATTGGTTGAGACACATGGATCAAGAATGGGATTTGTCCATCCATATGACGGATAGATATACTCTGGGCCCTCTCGGTGTAATGTCATCCAATTAGCTTGCAAGCATGTGACTGGCTCACAAGGGATCACATATCACGGGAACGAGAAAAGAGTACTTATTGGTAACGAGGTTGAACTAGGTATGCAGAGATACCGACGATCAAAACCTCGGATAAGTAAACTATCGTGAGACAAAGGGAAATTGGTATCGTATGTAAGTGGTTCATTCGTTCGCAAAGTAATCGTAGAAATATGTGGGAGCCATATGAATTTACGGATTCCTCTATTGGTTATTGTTCGGAGAAGTGTCTCGATCATGTCCGCATAATTCACGAACCGTAGGGAGAGACACTTAAGGATTCGACGTTGTTTGAGTAGTTATGGAATGATGAGTAAGAGACCGAATGTTGTTCGGAGTCTCGGATGGAATCCGGGATATCATGAGGAGATCCGGAATGGTCCGGAGAATAAGATTCATATAAGGAAAGTCCTGTTTCGGAGTTGGAGAATGGTTCCGGTGTTTTCATCGGGAATGTTCTAGAAGGTTCTGGAATGTCCGGCACTCCGGAGGGGAAAGGGTACATGAATGTGTTATATCAAGTTGATATGATTGCATCATGTACTAGGTGTCATCGATGTACCAAAATAGAGGGTTTATTCAAATCCTAGTTTGAAAAGTCAAACGGCTAGTTTGAAAGTCAAACGGCTAGTTTTGGGAAAGAGGAGAAGGAGGTTTGAAACCGACTTGGGGGAGGAGTTCCTCCTCCCACCGCCGGCCCACCTTGGGTCCGAGTTGGGGAGGGACTCCCCTCCCCAGGCGCGCCTCCCTCCACCTATAAGAGGAGGGGCAGGGCTCCCCTCCTAGACACACAAGTTGCCTCCCTCTAAACCTAAACCCTAGCCACAGCCTAGGGATTTCTCCCAAGCCGCCGAGTTAGAGCTTCTAATTGCCCTAGCCGCTGGTTTAGCCCCTTATAATTGGTGTGTCTAAACCCTAGATCACCAAGGCTCTCTCATAGTCCACCATACTCGCTCCGGCTTAAGGCGAAGCCCTGCGAGATCTCCCCTCTACTTCCGGTACCACGCTGTCGTGCTGCCGGAATCGCGAGGAGAGTGCTACAACCTCCACTGCTTGCTGGAACAAGGGAGAGGAAGGTCTTCGTCGAGTACCGAACGTGTGACCGACTGCGGGAGCGCTGCCGGAACACAGCGCCGGAAGGATCGTCTACACGATCTTGAGATCGGCAAGAGTACGACTACATCACCCACGAGAATCTGCTCTCGTTAACCGCTTTGGAATCTTCGAGGGTGAGTTCCTCTATCGACTCGTTGCTACAATCTAGTAGATAGATCTTGGCTTGTTTGTTTGCATGCGGTAGAATTTTTTTGTTTTCCATGCTACGAACCCCTACAGTGGTATTAGATCCGTGTCTATATGTAGATCTGTTGCACGAGTAGAACACAATGGTCATTGTGGGCGTTGATGCTTTTATTGTCGATTGCTTCTTGTGTACTTTGCATCTTGCGGTATGTTGGGATGAAGCGGCCCGGGCTAACCTTACATGACATCGTTCATGAGACTTGCTCCACGCTTGGCATGCAACTTGTATTGCATAAGTGGCTTTGCGGGTGCCTGTTTCTCCTAGCATAGTTAAGATTCAATTTACAATGGGTGATTAACAATGCTAGTATCAATGTTGTGGTTCTTGTTCGTAAGTTAGAACGACACTTATTGAAATCCCCAAACCACGTAAAATATGCAAAGAAAGTAGAGGCGTCTAACTTTGTTTTGCAGGGGTGTGCAGTAATGTGATATGGCCATGATTGTGATTATATTTGATGTATGCAATGTTCCTTATTGTAAGTTGGCAACCGACAGGAGCCATATGGTTGTCTTTAATTTTTGTTAAGACCCGCGTGTCTATTCAAAGTAGTTGTAATAGTTGAAGTCGGTGGACGACAACCATGGTGAAGCGTCATTGACCTTGATGCAATGCCGGTGATGATGGAGATCATGTTCGTGCTTGAAGATGGAGATCGGAAGCACAAAGAAGAAATGCCATATCATATCACATATTATGAATTGCATGTGATGTTAATCCTTTTATGCATCTTGTATTGCTTAGTAGACGACGGTAGCATTATAAGATGATCCCTCATGCACATGAATTTCAAGTCATAAAGTGTTCACCCTTAGTTAGCACCGTTGCTAAAGCTTGTTGTTTCGAAGCACCACGTGATGATCGGGTGTGTTAGATTCCGCAAGTGTATACAACGTGAGCAAGCCAGATTTGCTCATGCGGAAACTAAGGTTTGATCTTGACGAGCCTAGCATGTACAGACATGGTCTCGGAACACGGATCACCGAAAGGTAAAGCATGAGTCATATAGTAGATATGATGAACATGTTGATTGTTCGCCATTGAAGCTACATCAACTCTCGTGATGATCGGTTTTGATGTGGTAGATTTGGTTCGTGTGATCACTAAAACAATGTGAGGGATATTGTTTTGAGTGGGAGTTCAACGTCAATATGATTAAAAGTTGAACACTATTTATCATAAATTAAATCAAAGTGAATTTGCATAGTTATTGTAGTCATTGGCATCCGTTTACCACCTTGCGCTTAGTTTTAATTGAGATGATTGAACTATAGAATTCTGGTTAGCTACTTTACGAACTGGTATCGTATTGTTTTTGAAGTGTTAATCTAAAGTTTAAAAGTCCCATTGCAAACTTTCAGTAAAGTTCCGGTTACTCCATGAAATGTAATAATTGGTATTAAAACAAGAGTGACAATTCCAAGTATTAGTGTAAAAGTATCATGTTTGTCTCCATGATTCTTGATATTCAAAGGATTGTCTTAATATCAAGGTTATCTAGGATCTGAAAGAGTTGTTTCAGAAACCATGATGTGTGGAAGATATTGTGATATCTGAAACAAAGTTTTGGTTGCAACATGACAGAGTATAATATGGCAAAAGTCATGTTCTCATATTTGATGAGAATTTGCAAAGGGTTGGAGACACTAGTTGTCCTAATCCACCAAAAGGTTTTGGATAGCAACATTATACTCACGATTCATCTTTATAAACTAAAAGTAGCTTGATCATGGATAATTCCATGATAAGGGTGAATATTTGATGTAGGTAAAATATTTACTACACCAAGAGATTACTAAAGAAAGGAATTTGGAAGAACACCAAACATTTGATGATGGTGATCTACTTCAAAGTGCAAGTCCAAAGACATTGGTATTTAAATATACACGCTTTGGATTATGTGTCATATGTATGACTCCACTATTGATGTTAATAGATTCTTTCAAACAGAAAAGGAAATACTGAAAGAGAATCTCATAAATATATGGCAGAAAAGAAAAGACTAGAATTGTTCAGTTTAAGTATATAGATGATATACATGTTATGGCTATATTCTTTGCTTATTAAACAATGTGGTTCTTAAATATTTGATACTGAATTTGTTGGTGTGAATCTTCATACGAAACAACACAATTCATGAACTACAATGGCCTAAGTAACTAGCAAAAGAATATATGATGATGTTCATCGAGAACAAATAAAGGGTTATTGTGTTGCTCGTTAAACATCAAAGTTTGCCTTCAAGATTTGTTTTATCAGGTATTATGAGAACAAAAGGGTTGTTCAAATAATTGTCGTAATCCATAAAAGATGGATGATTCACAAATCTCGTTGGAGAAATCACATCCATAAAACTAGTGCTAAAAATGTCGAAAGACAAATTGATTGATAGATCACTTAGGAAGTGACATCGCCGTTTAAATTATATTTGAAAGAAAACATGAAGAAACTCTATGTGGATGGAATTTTGGAGTCTTTTGATTTTGATCACATGACACTTGTGAAACTTTCCTAGAGATAATTAAAACTTCGTTCATAGGCCAAAAGGGAACGAATGACTAGCCTATTGGAACTTGTACATATTGTTGTACGAAGTCCATTATGTGTAGTCAAGAGCGATGGATTTCAACTTCATATGCTTTCTCCGAAAATTTAAGTGAATATATGAATATTTACTTAATAAGGATGAAGTATGAAACATTTGAAGAGTTCAAAGACTTTCAAGATGAAGTGCAAGATCATTGTAACAAGAATATAAATAGTTTATGATAAAATCATAAAGGAAGATATTTGAGTTACAAGTTTAGCATAATACCTAAGATTTAAAGAATCGTTCCGTGGATTTGCATGTCCCGAAACACCATAAGAGTATGGAGCATTCGAGATATGTAATTAAACCTTGTTTGACATGGTGAGATCAAAGGTGTAATTCATAAAATGCCATTATATTTTAAAGATTAAAAGCTTGAGAGACTACCGATTTTCCACTGAAAAGAGCTTCATCATAATCCGTTGAAATGACACCATATAAAGTTATGGTTTGGGATAAAACCCAAGTTGTCCTTTCTTAAACATTGGTATGCTATGCATAAGAAAGATGTTTACAACCAAAGTCGGATGAACCTGTCTTTGTATGTTATTTCGAATAACTGTTCCTCGATAACATCGGAGACAAAAATGTTTGTCGCTTAGAACGTCAAGTTTCTTAGAGAAGGAATTTTTCGTGAAAAGTTAAGTGGGAGGACAAAAGAACTTTGATAAGGTTAAAAGAACCTTAGCTATATGTGCAGAGTTGCGCAGCGCCGAAAAGTGTTCCGGAGGTAGCAACAATGCTCATGGCTCACGTACCTCAAAGGTTGTGGTCACGGAGATCCAAGTTCCTAATGAAACAAGTAGGTCGGATGAACAATCGAATACCAAGATTTGAGAGTTAAATCATTATTTGACAATAATGATCCGACTACATGCAAAGAAGCGATGATGGGCCCTGACTCCGTCAAATGGATTGAAGCCATAAAATCCGTGATAGTTCCATACACGAGAAATCAAGTTTTGAACTTGAAGGACCCTCGAGAAAGGTGTAAGACCTTACAGTTGTGTTTGCATCTATAAAGAAATAGACATGAATGTTTCGCATCTATGAAATGGTCGACATGTTGGGAAAGGGTTCACAACAATGTTCAAGGGTTGACTATGACAAGATTTGATCTTTCATAGCGATATTTAGTCTAGACGGATTAATGTAGCAACCACGACATATAATTTTGTTATGTGTTGGATAAACAAAACAAATTCTTATAATAGAAGGGTTACCTAGGATGTGTGCATGACACGGTCCAAAGGGTTTTGTTAGTTCAAAAGGATGCTAAATGCATATGCAAACTTCAATGGTTGAAGTAAGCATTACGGAGTTGGAATCTTCACTATGATGAAACTGTTAAAGGAGTTTATATTCATCGGAGATAATGAAGATGCTTGCATTTGCAAGAAATTAAGTGGGAGCGCTAAGACATGTTTCTAATACATTATGTGGAAGACATATTGTTAATTGGAAATGATGTATCTTTTATTAACACAAGATAAGAATTTCATCTCGATGAAAGGCTTAGGCAAAACCCAAATATTTGGCATCAATAGACGCTAATATGGTTGTGCCGAAAGTACATCAATGATGTATTGAATGAGTTCAATATAGAAACTACAAGAAAGGTTCTTGTCGCACAGAAAGGATTAAATGAGTTCAATATTAATGATATATTCAAGTGTATTGACACTTGGTAAGTGAAACAAAGATTCAAGTATAGATTGATACTTGATGTATGAAATCACAAGGAGTATTTATATCAATTATGTTGTGATATGTACAAATCCAGATATGTCCTATGCTCTAAATGATGTAAGCATATACCAGAATGATTCATATGATGATCATTGGACAATAGTAAGGTTATTCTTATGATCTTTTGGAAGAACTAAGAATATATTGTTTGTAGAAGTGACAAATAGATGGTTAGTTCATTGTAAAAGTACTACATTGATACTAGTTTTGTCACAAAGTACAAATTAAGTTTATCTCAATCTAAACTAAGGGTGGCACAATAAAATGGAAAGTAAGTTCCATAATGGATTTGGATGAGTTCCAAAGTTAAGACATTGTGACAGATACTACAACAAAAGGCTAAGTATATGACTGCTATTATAGCAGCTAAAGAGGGCATTTGTGTCAAGTAGTTTGTTATCAAACTAGGTGTAGTTCATAGCGGGATAATACTATGAAGATATATTGTACGACAATATTATCAACATGTTTTAACTCCAAAGAACTAAAGGTCTCACCAAAGGACCAAATTTATACAAAGTCATCTCATTAGAGAATGAGTGATGCGTAGAGACGCAAATACATGCAATTACACACGGACCTGGAAGTGTCAGATCCGGAGATCAGTTGACCACTAGCAATCGTGTACATACAACACCGGAAAGCCATAGATTATTGACTCTAGTGCAAGTGGGAGACTGTTGGAGATATGCCCAAGAGGCAATAATAAAGTGGTTATTATCATATCTTCATACTTATGATAAATGTTTACATACCATGCTATAATTGTATTAACCGGAAACATTAATACTTGTGTGATTTGTAAACATAAAAGAGTCCCTAGTAAAGCCTCTTGTTAAACTAGCTTGTTGGTTAATATATGATCATAGTTTCCTGATCATGAACATAGAGATGTTATTGACAACAGGGTCATATCATTAGGAGAATGATGTGATGGACATACTCCTATAGATAAGCGTAGCATAAAGATCAAGTCATTTTAATAGTTCAATTGCTATATGCTTTCTGATACATAGTAACCTAATTCCTTCGACCATGAGATCATGCATATCACCTTTACCGGATGGATGCTTTGATGACATCAAACACCACACCGTAACTGGGTGGCTATAAAGGTGGCATTAAGTGTTCGAAAAGTATGGGTTGAGGCTCATGGATCAAGAGTGGGATTTGTCCATCCATATGACGGATAGATATACTCTGGGCCCTCTCGGTGGAATGTTATCCAATTAGCTTGCAAGCATGTGACTGGCTCACAAGGGATCACATATCACGGGAACGAGAAAAGAGTACTTATCGGTAACGAGGTTGAACTAGGTATGCAGAGATACCGACGATCAAAACCTCGGATAAGTAAACTATCGTGAGACATAGGGAAATTGGTATCGTATGTAAGTGGTTCATTCGTTCGCAAAGTAATCGTAGAAATATGTGGGAGCCATATGAATTTCTAGATTCCTCTATTGGTTATTGTTCGGAGAAGTGTCTCGATCATGTCTGCATAATTCACGAACCGTAGGGAGACACACTTAAGGATTCGACGTTGTTTGAGTAGTTATGGAATGATGAGTAAGAGACCGAATGTTGTTCGGAGTCTCGGATGGAATCCGGGATATCACGAGGAGATCCGGAATGGTCTGGAGAATAAGATTCATATAAGGAAAGTCCTGTTTCGGAGTTGGAGAATGGTTCCGGTGTTTTCATCGGGAATGTTCTAGAAGGTTCCGGAATGTCCGGCACTCCGGAGGGGAAAGGGTACATGAATGTGTTATATCAAGTTGATATGATTGCATCATGTACTAGGTGTCATCGCTGTACCAAAATAGAGGGTTTATTCAAATCCTAGTTTGAAAAGTCAAACGGCTAGTTTGAAAGTCAAACGGCTAGTTTTGGGAAAGAGGAGAAGGAGGTTTGAAACCGACTTGGGGGAGGAGTTCCTCCTCCCACCGCCGGCCCACCTTGGGTCCGAGTTGGGGAGGGACTCCCCTCCCCAGGCGCGCCTCCCTCCACCTATAAGAGGAGGGGCAGGGCTCCCCTCCTAGACACACAAGTTGCCTCCCTCTAAACCTAAACCCTAGCCACAGCCTAGGAATTTCTCCCAAGCCGCCGAGTTAGAGCTTCTAATTGCCCTAGCCGCTGGTTTAGCCCCTTCTAATTGGTGTGTCTAAACCCTAGATCACCAAGGCTCTCTCATAGTCCACCATACTCGCTCCGGCTTAAGGCGAAGCCCTGCGAGATCTCCCCTCTACTTCCGGTACCACGCCGTCGTGCTGCCGGAATCGCGAGGAGAATGCTACAATCTCCGCTGCCTGCTGGAACAAGGGAGAGGCAAGTCTTCGTCGAGTACCGAACGTGTGACCGACTGCGGAAGCGCTGCCGGAACGCAGCGCCGGAAGGATCGTCTACACGATCTTGAGATCGGCAAGAGTACGACTACATCACCCACGAGAATCTGCTCTCGTTAACCGCTTTGGAATCTTCGAGGGTGAGTTCCTCTATCGACTCGTTGCTACAATCTAGTAGATAGATCTTGGCTTGTTTGTTTGCATGCGGTAGAAAATTTTTGTTTTCCATGCTACGAACCCCTACAGTATCCCCATATTATATTTACATCTTCATAAATATCCATTACTCTCTTAATTTGCATGCCAGGTTGATATTTATCTTAATGTGTTTCAAGTGGCTTTTATAAGCGAAGATGTTGTCCTGTAGAACATCTCTTAAGGAACACACATATATGAGTCTTACTGTCAAACGTCGCAGTCCGTGAGAGTAGGGTGCTCTCTAATAAACTCATGAAAGGCCCTGGAGTATGACGCATAAGCTCCAAACCGCGGGGAAGCCGACGGCAGCCCTGTACCGGTCTAGATTTTGTGTGAAACTAGCGCGCAGAAAACTTATAGTTCAAGGCATAGTCCACTATTCAAGTTGCTAGCTAGTGTAGCATGAAGTTTAACGTGGAAATTCAACTTAACGGTCTCCACTACACACCGATATATAAAACAATATTCTGGAAGAAAAGTGATGTGATGTGCCAATGAGATTTTGTGCAGGATTGTTGGAATTTGGCTTATATTAGGCTGTTGGCCCATTAGACAAATTCTGAAATTCTCTTTGGCCCACTTGTATATGGCAGCATATAGCTGTGCTAGTGGTGCTAAAATTTAGTCCCATATTGCTAGTGGAAGGGGAGTTGGATCACCTTATATAGTAGAGTGTTGCACCACTCACTAAGGTGTGACAAGGAGAGAAGCCCTCGCGCACTCCTCCTCCGACGCCGCCCGCCTCGCCTCGTCACGACGCGCGCGCGCGCCGCGGGTTGCGGGAATCTCGCCGAGCCGAGCTTTATTTTGCTGGTTGGGAAAATTATTTATGAATCATTAACGGACGCGTTAATTACAGCCGTTTCTAGTTTTTATGGACGTGGCTATTACCACTCGGATGTGGACTGAGCCCCACGATTTTCCTAACCTGCACTATATAAGCGTCTGCGCTAAACCTAATCGGTGAATCAATCCACAACACGCACCTACCTCCATAACCTTGCGCCGCCGTTTTCGTCTTCTCCATCCCGGCTTGCGGCGTGCACCGTAGATCGGGACAGTAGGGCTCCGGAACCCCGCCTCTCGTGAACCTATATGGACGAGGGCGATCAGGTTTTTGGGGAGCGCTCAAACGTGACTACTGGCAACCACGACGTCGTCCAACGACGAGTTTCCGAACGACGACTTCTTTCCGGACGTCACCAATCTCTTCGACAACCTCAACATGGGCGACCACGATGCTGTGACCGCTGCGACTGCTATTCAGCCTACACTGTACGTGATCCTCAATTGTCTTTTCCCGATTATGCTAGAGTTTTTTGTTCTAGCGTTTGGTGTAGATGTGATAGGTTTATCTCCTATAGATGTAATCTATTCATCTACTTTGTTGATCTGCATAATTAATTTTAGTACCGTTTGTATGATCATGCTTTATCAGTTTATTATTCGGATTAAATCATATGGATTATTGTTTATATTTTTTAGAAAAAAGTTGTCGTAGTAACAGTAGAACCAGAACGCGATCTTCACTCCAAACGCTGCAAACTGTTACAGCACCTGTTTAGTAGTTACCGGTACTGTCTACTCTGGTCTAGCCTTTGTTTATTTTAACCACGCAGCGCTCGGTCCGCTTTATCTAAAACGCCGTTTGCTTTGGCCTTTGGAGAGCAAATCGAAGTTGTATTACTATATTCGTGGTCCATCCATGACCGATCAGAGATGAAACATTCCTTTCTTCTCGCACAGTCCTAGGGATCTCCTCGTTCAAAATAAACACCCACCGTTTCTTCCTCCTTTACGACTCTGATAGTCTGATCTGGGAAGGGCCATCGCGGGAGGGAAGAAAATCAAAAAAGGGAAAAGCAGCTACTACTACTAGGATCCGGGGATTCCTTTCGTTCCCTTTGGGTTTTTATCGAAAGAGGCGCTCCTTCATTCCTTTTGATGATTTGATCCCAGATGGATCAGTCAAGGGTTATAGCTGGCTGGCTGCGGGGTCTCGTCCTTTCACGCGCCCACTGAACCCAGCCGATCAATCTCCCTCGCTCGCTTTGTCAGTGACCATGTGTTGATTTGATTTGATTTATTAAACGGGACTTGGAACTGGAGGGCACAAACAAGGCTGCTGGGCTGTAGTTGCAGCCATGATCGATGGCCACGCTGATGCATCGCTGTTGCTGTTGTATCGAAAGAGTAGCTTCCTTTTTTTTCGCCAGTTTTTGTTTCTAGTAGTGCTTCGGTCGCAGGAGAGCAGTGTGTGGGGGGATCTATAGGAAGAACAAAAATAGCGGCGAGGCTGCTGGCTGGGTCGGCAGCGTGAGGAAAGGGCTTTAGGAGGAGGACCTGTCACATGAGTACAGGCGGTACAAGCTGTGCTTTGCTGACAAAAGCGACGTGAGCTAGGATACGTTACCCTGCACTGCGGTAGTACTCTACTAGTATGGAGGCACAAGGAGCCACGCCGCGCCGTCCGTCTTACTGTACTTCTTCTCTCGAACCTACCTACGACTGTATTGCGGCCACTACTGACTGACTCTACGAAAAAGACAAGCCAGCCATGACTCCTTAATTGACTCCATAATAAGCTAGGATACGTTACCCTGCACCGCAGTACTAGTATGGACAAGGAGCCACGCCGTCCATCTTCTTCGTCTCTCGAACCTACGACGACTGTATTGCGGCGACTGACGGACTAACTGACTCTACGAAAAAGACAAGCCTAAGCATGCCATCGGTTTTTTCATGTCATTTTTATCTGTTACCTTTTTTTTAGGGACTTTTACCCGTTACCTGTGAAATTCGTCTCGTTCCTTTTTTTTTTTTTTTGAGGAACGGGTATGGTAATCGCTAGAGAAGGCCCAACATGTCGAGCAAGGAGATGGATGGACGCTTCGATGCGCTGATTACAAATTGTTGGCTGTTGGCTACTCGTCCCCCGGCTTTGGAGCTTAGCCCATCTTGTTCTCCATCAGGCCACGGCCTGTGGAGACCTACCGTGCGAGTCGGTATCAAGCCTGCAGAGCGAGCTTACTTTTCTTGTCATTTTCTGTTTTTAAATCCGACTCATCTAACATTGATAAAACTATTTCCAATTCTGAAATGGCGCCCAAGTAGTAGAAGCTCGCAGCGAAACCGAGCTACGGCGAAGTTTGGACGTCGAAAGATGGCCTAGGTCGAGGGGAAAGGGCCTATCTAGGTCCCCCGGCTTTGGAGCTTAGCCCATCTTGTTCTCCATCAGGCCACGGCCTGCGGAGACCTACCGTGCGAGTCGGTATCAAGCCTGCAGAGCGAGCTCACTTTTCTTGTCATTTTCTGTTTTTAAATCCGACTCATCTAACCTTGATAAAACTATTTCCAATTCTGAAATGGCGCCCAAGTAGTAGAAGCTTGCAGCGAAACCGAGCTACGGCGAAGTTTGGACGTCGAAAGATGGCCTAGGCCGAGGAGAAAGGGGCGACAGAGACAGCGAGCCTATCTAGAGGTGTGGATACGGCTCGATGTGGTGGAGCTTCGTCGGCAAAGCAATGGCGACATGAGGAGCTCTTCACCGCACGGGAGACGAGTGGGTGTGGGGAAATGGGATTTCCTCGCCGACAGGATTGGCCCATGCTCGTTTTTCGGCGTTTTTAGGGAGTTTCCGAAAACCCGGAATCGGCCTAAAAAATCCAGACCAAGTTAGACTAAATTCAGACGAAACCGAGGTCTTAACAACACGACTAAGCCTATCCCGACGAAAAACGCGGCTCCACCCCCAATAGTTACTGACCGTACAGGTCCTTAATTAGTACTACTAGTACTACTTACTCCCTCTGTCCGCAAATAAGTGTACATCTAGCTTTTGCCTAAATCAAACATAACCGAATTTAACCAATTTTATAGAGAAATATAGAAACATATATTATATTAAATTGACATATTATAAAATTAGATTTAAAAATAAATCTAATGATATCAATTTAGTGTCATAAATATTGGTCTGTTGTTCTAAATAGTTAGTCAAACGTAGTAAAATTTGACTTAGAACAATGTTAGAAGTACACTTATTTGCGGACGAAGGGAGTACTAGTGTACATGTCTTTGCTTGTATGTCACGCCGTAAATTCACTGCGAGTTTCGTGTGGTGACGAGAACATCACAGGAGCACATTACTGCGAGTTTTCTTTCGAATGTCAAAGCTGGCATGATACACGAGCTGATCGAGTTAATTTTTTTCTTCACTATAATAGAAAGTACTTATAACAAACTAGTCTGTGATGTCAGTCCCACCAAGATATGTTTTGACCTGCTACGAAAGCAATTAACAAACTCCTATTTTATTCATTTGTCTTGCAAAACAAAATTAGGCACTCACTTCACTAATTAAGTACGCACGTTCTCTGTCTTGCGCTAGCTGATGATGGCTGGTTCGCTGCTCTGCTCCACCGAGCGCGGGCTAGTGTACGCCCGACCACCATATCTTTAGACACAAGCAAGAGTCAGAGTCCACCCACTACAATGACGGCACTCATAAATTATGTCAAAGAAAAAAATGACGGCACTCATATAAAAGAGCTCGATGATGTCTCCACCGGCACTACACTGCATCATCCAACATTCCAACCAAACGAGGGGAAAAAAGGCTGAGGTCTACATCGTGGCACATCTCACCCTCGCTATGCTGCCGTCAATTAGCTTGACAAAGCACAAAGAAAACGTACTATACTAAGCAGGAGCACTTTACAGGAGTTCCCGAGTGACGTACATATTTGGCAGATGTAGATCGGAAGCACGTACCACGATTTAGCCTTTGGATGACGTATTCTTCTGGTCTCGGTCCGTGAGTGCTGCACGACCAGGTTCGTTCATTTAGACAAAACTAGCAAAATGCTCGCGTTTTGTGGCAAAAGGAGAAACAATATACTTATATACATTTTCTCTTGGCGAACACCTATCGTCGCGGGACACGGGTAACTAAAAATGTGCACGGTACCGAGCTCATACTTGCCATATCTACTTTTTAAGTCGCCAACAGCCTTTCGATGATCTTTGGGTCACTGTTGATGTCCCCTCGAACTTTTATTTTTTAATATTATGTGAAACAATAACTGCATACCTAACAACAGACCTGAAAATCATTAGATCTAACATGTATTAGCGCAGGTACGATATCTGATATAAAGTAGGATTCTGATAGATCACCAATCTAAATAGTTTACACATGAACATTTGTAGGTGAAATATGGGAAAACCTTGTTGAAATTCTGAAACTGTGGATCGGTAATAATTCGCAGCCTGGATATCAACCTCCAAGGTCTTGCAGACGCATGACGTCTGGCTGTATGGAGTAGTTGAATATTCTTGGTATATTTCCTTCGACTAGAACTGAAGTTTGAACAGTTGGTAAATCAAAATCTCCGGCAATTTATTTTCGTATGGTAATCTATTTTCTCCTTGAGTTAACATGGAGTTAAGTTGGTTGAAACGTTTTATTACTTCCAGATGACACGGTGGGTATAATGTAAATTAGTGTAACGGTAAATCTGTCAAAAAAAGTGTTGTACTGGAAAAAACACTTCATCCTTTATTATTTAGACAAAAATAACTTTTTTGCAAACTTTAACAGCCTTTAACCCTTGATCGATTTTTTTTTCAAAATCTAACCCTTTTGCTTAGCACCCGCGTGTAACGGTTAGCACCCCACTAAGAAGAGCTAGCCTCCGTGTTAGGGGATATGATATATGGGTATTTTTATAGCATGTCTCATATCCGGATAATCCGGGTGGCCCACAGTTGGTAGCATGGCCCATGGCCTGCTGGGCGGCCCAGTTAGATGGATCCAGAAGGAAAGCTTATGCCGGATAAAGGAAGGCTAACGGGAAGTCACTGACGTACCCGGTGCCTTGGAGTGCAAGACACGCTAGACTAGTTGTATGCAGTGTAGGACTTTGTAACCTGTTTGGCTAGAACTTTCCCTGTAACCCGAGGACCTGGCGACTATATAAGTCGGACCTATAGAAGCCTTTATGGCAAGAAACGAATCATACCTCGCACAGCGAACCGAACCCTGTAACTCGGCGTATTGCCATTATAGTGATTTATAGCAGGGGTAGGATTCCGCCACCGTCGTGGGATCTGAGCATGGGTAAGTTGTGTTACCTCGTACCGTCAACCGTCCGCCTTACCCCACGTCTCTAAACACGCACTATGAGGACACCTCCATGGCGTACTCGTCGGCAATACCATGACAGTTGGCGCCCACCGTGGGGCAAGAGGCGCTTCAGGCTCTACAGCGGGCAAAGTCCAAGATCTTCGCGGGAATCGGCGAAACCGTAGCCACCGGCCGCGTTCTTTTCTCCGGCAATGTTCCAATCGTCCCTCCCGACGAATTCTGGATCCTGGCGAAGACGAACCCTACCAGATGTTCGATCGTCCCCATCGGAGACATCCACCTCTTCATCGGCGAAACTGAATCAGGCACTAGTTCCCTGGGAGTCGGGGGAACATCAAGACCCACACGGACCGCCTACGGGCAGGATACGTTCGCGGAAGGATCGATGTCGGATCTCTCTTTGGAGTTTGCCGGCAAAGATCGAAAAAATTCAAGGCCCACCCAAACCGCCCCTGTGCAGGATATAATGGTGGAATACCGCTGCAAGTCCGTCGGCTTCTCCCGTGCGTCTAGACAACAGAGATCCAAGTTCGTCGTAGTGATGACCATGTTCGATCTGGCGCGTTACATGCAGAGAGAGGGTGAAAACCCCCGCGATTACCTTGCCAGGTGGCTCCGTATACGGGCCGATCTGGCACATTACCCCAATGATGATGCCATGTATCACTTTGTGGAAGGACTGGACCAAGGTACACTTCTCCGACATACGCTAAGGCGGCAGCAGGCTTCAGGGCGTCTTACCTTCGAAGGCATGGTGAACACCGTCAACAACTACGCGGAGGCCGAGGAGGCAGCTCAGACAGCCCTTGCGCTCCTTGACGGAGCCCCTCCGCCTCAGCCACCGCCACCACCGCCTCCGGTCATCGTCGCTGCAGCTACACCGCCGCCTCCGATCGTCGCAGTTGCTACACCACCACCTCTAGTCATTGTCGCTGTTGTCGCACCACCGCCCATCATCGAGGAAGCCCCGGCACCCTCCTACTCCGTGCTTGACGCGCTCTACACTGACATCAGCGCCGATTCAGAGGAGATAGACTTCAGCCCGTAGGAGCTAGACTCTGCCATGCAGGAGATGGAGGAGGATTACAAACGCGACGAGCAGGCCAACAACGCTGTCACGTCCCGATAAGTGTTCATCGCCATTGGGACCGCGATGGATGAATATCAACCCAGACGAGATCCGCCTACAACGCTGGACAAGGGGAAGGGACCACCTGTTGTTGCCGACAATGATCGCGCAAAGGTCATGCCCCCTCCGCCTAACCTAGTGCAGCAGCCGCAGGAACTCGACACCGGTCCGAGTAACAACAACACCGCAAACCTACCACCTCTGGCATGTACGTCTGCTGCTGCCCAAATCACTCCAGCTGATAGAGTGATGTACGACAACCTACTCGTCGAGCCCATGACCGTGGCCCATATATGTAACGTAGTCCAGCTCGATGAGAAGTGCCAGCAGCTGCTGGAGGAGGCACAGGCCATCGCGGAGCAAGGCGCTAAGCTGGATCGAGATCTGGCCAACGCGCAGAAGTCAATAGAGAAAGCTAGATCCATGGAGGCCGAGTATAAGACTCTGCTCCAGCAGCAGAAGGCTAAGAAAGCTCCAGCTCACGTCATCAACGATCCTGGTGTACGGCGAAACCTAGGATGGGCTCCCTCGAAGGCGCCACAAGCAAAGCCATACATTGACAGCGAAGGCAGGCACGTGATGCCCACTCCTCTCCTCAACCTCGCTGTCGCCAAGACCCTTCTGGAACAGGATAGATCACCCGCAGTTGTGGAGCAGGTCTATGACCTTGTGGCCAAGGCGGTGAAACAGCAGGAAAAGGCCACCTATCAGAGGCTTGAGTCTAACCCAGCGTTTTGCCAATCTAGCCAGCCAAAGATGCCAAGGGATCGATCTCCTCATGATGTAGGGTCCCAGACGGGTTCGTCGGAACGAAGACAGAGGGATGCGCGCAACAGGAAGGACGCTATCCCCATATCCTCCGAATATGGAGGCAAGGCTCAACCTCGTCGCCCATCTCCACCACCCCGCTCTCCTCGACATCGCGAATACCCCAATACTCACCGTCGTACGAATATGCCTCCGCCAAGGCAGAGCGGCATCGTCATCCGCGACAACACGGAGCAGACCCGTCATGATGGGGAGCGCAACCAAGGACACAAGAGCAGGTCGTGTCATGACCCTCCGCGTCCGACAAGCAACCGCGACAAGCGTGAGGCATCGCAGGAGGGTAACAGCAAGAAGGCTAACCCACTGCCACCTCCGTCGCCCCCTAGCATCCACCATGGAGGAGGTGGCCAGCGTCGTTCACGCAGCCCTTCCCCTGGCGGCAAGAAGAAAAGAGCAAGCCCGGAGCCATACGACGCACATTCACGCTTGGACAAGATTCACGAGGCCCGGAAAGGACAATACTTGTGACCACGTTGCTTTGGACCTGTAATACGGACCGCAACTTACCCCAAGGGTTTCCGGATTGACAAGACCATCAAGCCCTATGACGGCACCGCCAAACCAGCTACGTGGTTGTAGGATTACGACAACGCGGTGGAGATCGCCGGGGGTAACCCCAACGTCGCCGTCAAGTACCTCCCACTGATGCTGGCGGGCACGGACCGACAATGGATTGATGACTTGCCGTAGAAATCCATCTGCAACTAGTTGGACATGCAAGAAGCGTTCACCAAGAACTTCGAGGGTACGTATAAGCCTCCCTGTACTGTTGGCGATCTACAGCCGTGCGTGCAGGAGAAAGACGAGTCATCTCGCGCATACCTCTCTCGCTGTCTGGACATGAAGAATTCCTGCGCAGGAGTGCACGCCCAGACCGCCATGGCCGCCTTCATCGATGGGTTGGATAAAGGTACGTTGCTCCGACATAAGTTGAAGCACTTGCAGGACAATCACCAGCTAGATCTCAACCAGATGATCCAGCTAGCTAGTGTGTTCGCAGCTACCGACGACGATGCTCGCGGCTCCCTGCCGGCAACAGCCATACCAACTCAAGCTAGGAGGAACATCAGCACCAAGAGGAAGAGCCTGCTAGAAGAAAAGAAAACCTCTGACATGGTCGCCATGACATTTGCAGGACGAGGTGATGGCGGACAACGTGGCCGAGGACGGGGGGTTGGTCGTGGGAAGCAGCGAGGTAGTGAAACTACCTCGGCAGCACTCCGCGTTCCCCAAACGTATGAGGAGTACCGTGATATGTCGTGCCTTGTACACCTCGACACCAACGGCAAGGTCACTCACACCAATCGCCATTGCAAGTTCGTCAACAATCTCAAGGAGGACCCGGAGTTCGACTACAAGCGAAGTTGGAAGAACAGACCGCGAGGCAAGGGCTAGGGGAAGAAGAAGGAAGAGGATTCCAAGGATTCAAGTGACATGGATGGGGATGACAGACCGCGAGGCAAGGGCTAGGGGAAGAAGAAGGAAGAGGATTCCAAGGATTCAAGTGACATGGATGGGGATTTTGACCCCAAGC
Organism: Avena sativa; assembly: GCA_916181665.1. NCBI lineage: Eukaryota > Viridiplantae > Streptophyta > Magnoliopsida > Poales > Poaceae > Avena > Avena sativa. Next base: position 263,531,771 of record OV702279.1, on the reverse strand, counting down.
ACGCCGTCAAGAGCGATGGCAAGGGCAAGAACCCCTTCGAGAAGAAGGCGGCCGTTTTCCACACTTTCCTTCGGGCCCCCACTGTCCGACAACAGAAGACCTCTATGAGGATACTGATGGCCACTCTACCCCCAGTTCCCCAGTACATGCGCTGGTCGGAGATTCCAATTACTTGGGACAGGAAGGATCACCCAGACCTCATCCCTATGGAGAACCAGTACGCCATGGTCATCAACCCCCTGATAGATGGCAATGAGTTCACCAAATGTATGGTGGATAGTGGAAGCAGCATCAACATCATGTACCTAGATACACTGCACAAGATTAACTTGACAGAGGCTAACCTAAGGCGTACCAGCACCATCTTCCACGACGTAGTTCCTGGTCGGGAGGCTCGGTCCCTTGGGTGCATCACACTTCAGGTCGCTTTTGGCGATGTTAATAATTACCGCCAAGAATGCATGACATTTGAGGTGGTCCCCTTCAAGAGCGTGTACCACGTCATATTCGGCCGGGACATCTTCCATGCCTTCATGGCCAAGCCATGCTTCGTCTACAACAAGCTCAAGATACCCGTACCAAACAGTGTCATCACCTTATCCGGAAGCTTTACCAAGGCAAGGTACTGCGAGATTGGAGAAGCATCCTTTGTAGAAGTTGTCCTCTACAGCGAAGAATTCAAGGATATCCAGAGCAAGGTCGATGCCTTGGAGATGCCGGCGTTGAAGAAGTAGATTTCTGACTCCGCCCTAGCTTTCAAGGCCGCCATCAAAACCAAGCCGGTAGAACTTGTGGTAGGTGATGCCTCCAAGATCACCGCCATTGGGACGAACCTAGATCCCAAATAGGAAAGCGCGCTCGTCGAGTTACTCCATGAGAGTAGGGACATCTTCGCCTGGCAACCTGCCGACATGAAGGGTGTACCTAGGGAACTTGCCGAGCACATCTTGAATATTGATCCAAAATGCAAACTGGTGAAACAACCTCTACAACGCTTCGGAGACGAGAAGAGACGCGACATAGGCAAAGAGATAGCTAGGTTAATTAAGGCTAGTTTTATCCGAGAAGTCCTTCACAACCGATGGGTGTCCAATCCTGTACTTGTCCCCAAAAAGGGAACTAAAGAATTAAGAATGTGCGTTGATTACACCGGCTTGAAAAAAAGCGTGTCCCAAAGATCCGTTTGCTTTGCCTCACATTAACCAAGTCATTGACTCGACGGCTATCTCAGGGCTTTTGTGTTTTCTCGATGCATACTCAGGATACCACCAGATTAAGATGAGGAAGTCGGACCAATTGTCCACTTCATTCACCACACCTTACGGCACATTTTGCTATGTCACGATGCCCTTTGGGCTGAAAAACGCAGGTGCTACGTACCAGCGGACAATGCAGCGTTGCCTACACGATCAAATTGATCGGAATGTTCACGCCTATGTGGACGATATAGTGGTGATGTCTAAAAAGTCAAATGACCTAATCTCCGACTTAAAAGAAACCTTTGATAGTCTCCGGAAATACAATATGATGCTTAACCCTAAGAAGTGCGTCTTCGGGGTTACAGCCGGCAAATTGTTGGGATTCATCGTTTCCCATCGTGGAATCAAGGTCAACCAGGAGAAGATCAAGGCCATCCTAAACATAAATCGTCTGACATGCCTGAAGGACATACAACGGCTGACAGGCTGCGTTGTAGCAGTTAGTCGGTTTGTCAGCCGACTTGGAGAGAAGGCTCTACTACTGTACAAGTTACTGAAGAAAGCAGACAAATTCACGTGGACGGACAATGCAGATGCAGCATTGAAGCAGCTAAAGTAGATATTATCCTCGGCGCCTATCCTTGCAATACCTGAGCCTATGGAGCCTATGTTAATTTACATGGCGGCCACCAGCCGGGTAATCAGCATCGTCGTCGTAATAGAGCAGAAAGAACCAGGGCATGAGTACGGAGTTCAACGACCAGTTTACTATGTAAGCGTGGTCTTGATGGAGTCCAAGCAGCGTTACCCACACTACCATAAGATAGCTTATGGAGTATTCCTTGCTTCTCGAAAGCTAAGGCACTACTTCCAGGAGCACCCTATCACAGTTGTGAGCAAGGATCCATTGTCCGACATCATCAACAACATCGACACTACAGGAAGGGTGGCAAAGTGGGGCTTTGAAATTGCCGCCTTCAAAATCACCTAAAGAGACGCGACGCTATCAAGTCATAGGCCTTAGCAGATTTCATTGCAGATTGGACGGACATGCCAGATGCTACCCCTATGCTAGAGCCAGAATACTGGGTGATGCACTTTGACGGATCAAAGCTACTTAATGGCTTGGGGCTGGTGTACTGCTACAGTCACCAACTGGGGAGAAGCTACACTACGTTCTGCAGATCCACTTCGAAGCTACAAACAACATGGCGGAGTATGAAGCACTCATTCACGGACTGCGCGTAGCCAAGGATATTGGCATCAAACGCAAGTTTGCTGTGGAGATTCCGACTTGGTTGCCCAGCAGGTGGCTGGCACCTGGAACGCGCGGAACCCTATGATGGCGGCATATCGAGACGAAGTGGACGAGATAGCCAAGAGCTTCTTAGGCTACAAAGTCAAGTATGTGCCTAGTGAACAAAACGAGGCGGCTGATCTACTGTCTAAGCTTGGATCGGGGCGCAAACGAATTCCGCCTGGAATTTTTCTGGAGCATCTATAGACACCATCCGTGAAGGGAGCAAACATCGACAACCCGGATAGAGTTGACTCTTTCGTTCACACAGTGACAAAGGTCCCTCCGGCTTGGACACAACCGTTCATGGAATATCTCGTACACGGAACTTTGCCCGACGACGAGGTCGAAAGACGGCAAATAGTACATCGAGCAAAAGTCTATACCATAATAAATGGACAAATGTACAAAATAAGCACCACTGGTGTATACCTTAAGTGTGTTTCCCAACAGGAAGGTATTGAAATCCTACGTGAGATCCATATAGGAGATTGCGGGCATCACTCCGCTCCCCGATCATTGGTCTCCAAAGCCTTCCGGCAAGGATTCTACTGGCTGACCGCGAAGACGGACGCCGACAAGCTGGTTGAGACGTGCATGGGATGCCAGTATTATGCCTGACAACCACATGTTCCTACTGAAGAATTGCGAACAATACCAATAACTTGGCCGTTTGCAGTCTAGGGACTAGACATGGTTGGTCCATTACAGACGGCACCATGTGGGTTTACGCATCTGCTAGTAGCAGTTGATAAATTCACCAAATGGTTAGAAGCTAAGCCCATTAGAAAGCTCGATGGGGCAACTGCCCTTAGGTTTGTCTAGGATCTAGTGGTCATATTTGGTCTCCCACATACCATTATCACCGACAACGGCAGCAACTTGTCACTCGGAGAAGTGGAAGCTTATTGTTGGGACAAGGACATCCGACTTGACCTAGCATCTGTGGCACACCCACAGTCCAATAGCCAAGTTGAGCGAGCCAATGGATTAATTATGCAGGGAATCAAGCCTAGTCTAGAGGCACCGTTGCATAGAGTAGCTGGAGCCTGGGTGGAGGAATTACCATCTGTGCTATGGAGTTTACGAACTACACCCAACATATCCACCGGCTACACCCCTTACTTCATGGTATATGGATCAGAAGCCATCCTGTCTTCCGACATCCTTCACGATTCACCAAGAGTTGCCGCCTATGACGAAGATGATGCTGAAGCATCCAGATGCCTAGATGTGGACGTTCTCGAGGAAGAGCGCGTTTTGGAATGCCAAAGATCCGCCATCTATCAGCAGAAGCTACGCAGCTACCACAGTCGCCGCGTTCGACATCACTCGTTTAAAGAGGGGGATCTGGTGCTCCGACTTAAGCTTAAGAAGTCACACAAATTATCCCCGCCATGGGAAGGACCGTTCATCATAAGCAAGGCACTGCTCAGTGGGTCTTACTACCTCGTTGACAATCGTGAACTTGAGGATAGACCTAGTGAAGATCATCAGCATAAGTGACATGACCCGGATGATGACTACCCGGAACTTGATTGGCCAGGAAACATAGCACAGCTACGTCCTTTTTACACTTAGCATATTTTTATCTACTGTGTACCTCTTATATGATCAATGAAATAAAGTTCTCTAGTTAACTCATATTTATGAGTCTTTTACCTCCTTTAGTGTTCATTTTTGGATCGTATAAAACCTTTATGCACAAGCTTTGCATTTGCACTTGTGAAAAATCCGCCTACGGGCGTTAGCTTAAGTTTTCTGGTCTACACGTTCTTTGTTGTTTTTATGTGGATTCTGGAGTAGTGACTTTTGGCACTTGTTGTCGGTGATTTTTTGCTTAGGTTTTTGACGGTTCCATTGGGCATCATCACCTGAGCGCATGGTTGCGACTATGAGTCTTCCGACTCACGAAAGGTCAAGCATAAAAACCAGAGTAATGGATAAGCCAACACTTGCTTAAAAAATAATTACATGCTGGAACCAGTACTTGAGTAGCAGGAAATTACACCTATTGTTTTTCCGCCTTAAGTTAGCATAGTAGTTTTTCCGCATAAACCAAACCAGAGGAAACAAATATTACAAAGTGTTTTTTCATTCCTCTGGCGCAAGAGACTTTGATGTAGCATCGTCGGTAGGAGGAGAGCCATCATCTTCAAAGTCGGTGGTCTTGAGGGACTCGGAGGAGCTCTGGCGGTTGCCGTCAATGATTTCCAGCGGCACGAAGACGTTATGATCGACCAACTCGGCAACCCTGGTGTCAAAACCCGCGAGCGATGCCTAGATAGCCTTGTGGTCAATCTTCTGGCCGTCATCATCTACGTCGGGAAGACCCGAGGTCACCGTGTCGAGGTCGGCGTTTTCATAATGCGCCTTGACCATCGCTAGAGACATCCTTACGCCATCCTGGGTACATGAAGCTTTACAGCTTACGATACGCCCGGGGGCTTGACGCAAGATCTCCGAGTACTTCATCACGGAGTCCACCGCCTTGATATTGATATTGAGGGGCTTGGTGATCTCCTTGGTCTGCTTGACGGTGGTGTTGATGATGTTGCCGGCGAGGACCATGCATTCCTTTGGCGGAGGGGGCGACTTGGTCAAACCAATAGGAGCTGCATTTCCGACAAACAAAGGAGTGCATGAGTTCAATAACACAAAAAAGTTCAAAGTACCTAACTTACAGAAGTAAAAGACGGAGAATCACTTACCGAATATGCTCGCCTCGGCTTGCTGGAGTGTCTCCGCCATTGACTCCCGTTCTTGTCGGAGGATCTTGTATGCTTCAAGATTGCGCTGATTTGGCTCATCGGCAGCTTTCTTCTGCTCTTTCAGCATCACAATATCCTCCTTCAAGCGGTTGATCTCCGTGTTGGCAGATTCTTTGCGGTGACCCAGCATACCACTGCATGATGTAGTACACTATAGTCGTTGACATAACACCAATGAAACACCGTTCACTAGTATTACATCCCTCAGAGTGATACAACATAAACACAACAGGTCCAAGACATGACTATAGGTTACAACTCAACTCTTTACACAATATCCAGAGAACACTCTAGGTTAAAGAGTGAAAAGAAATCTTCTTACAAGGAAGAATCAGAAATAAATAACTCAAAAACTAACATACTATTAAGACTAGTATCTTAACTAATGGTCTGGCATTGCGGCTATCGCAATACACTACAGAAATAGGTTCTATGGCTAGAGATTATATTCCTATCTAATCAGTAACTTCGTCTTCACTTGAGTTGGTGTATATGTTGACCTTCTCGACTTTATTGAAAAGCTTTAGCCTTTAATGATGATTCCGGGAGCATAACTTGATGTAGACGTCGTCTTATTGGCTTCAGAATCTAGCAAGGGTTAAGAAGATACTTTGAGTACGAGCGTACTCAACAAGTTCACTAGAAAAGGAGTGTTTGATGCACTATAACTACAGCCACAGACCATAGGTCATAGGCTATGCAAGTTTTCGTAAACATTTCTTCAAAGGTTGCTTTTATTCTGAAAAGCTATGTCCGTCAGCCTTCATGGGTTTACCAGAACTTTCATGGAGTTCCTTTCCCGCCGCGTTCGCAGCTCCTTCCCGAAATAGGGAGTAACAAGTTATAGTTCTTACACTCTACAGAGGTGCGTCACTTTACCCATGAGAGATCTTAGCTTTGTTGCACATCCGGGCTGCGAACCCGTTCACACTTCCTTGGTGTGAGGCCCAGACTAAGACCCAAGCCAATCACTGCCTTCTCCGCGACCCTGCACCTCTCCTTGGTGTACGCCAGCCCACCTATTGAATTACGGCAATTGGCAGTACAGACCGTTCAGATGCCGGAACTATAGTGGGACGTTGAGGGCTCCCACCCATATGCTGCATATCATCTATGAATTACCATATAATATGCACGCTACGAGTGATAATAGCCACGACCCGCACATCCGGCTCCATGCGAGAGGGAAAAGATACAGCTGACTTCTTCGTCCCAATCCAAATCTCATGGTCAACGCGTAATATACGGCGCAAGAATCACATGCGACATTGGTTGTTAAATCCTAGATAATACGTTCGTTTACCACCGGAACTCTTATAGTAGGTTATTACCTCATGGTAAATAACCTATAATCACATTATTATGAAAATAGTGTTTTCTGTCCATTTTCAAATGCAGGTGATGACAACACTGGATTTGCAAAATATTTTACAGAAAATAATCAAAGGACATGAGCAAGTGTGAACTTGCCTTTTGTGATTGCAAGATTATGCACTCACGGTCTTCCAGACATTTATAAGATCCAATATCTGAAATCAACATCATTGGTCCGGTAAGGACTAATGTTTAAAGAAGCAAAATGCTCTTATGCATAAGTAATGTAATGCACTTTCGTAAACTCGAATCCCGTGGATAGCGTGGTTCTAGGGTTTGGATACGGGAAAGGTTTCCTTGGAATGTGTTGCCCTTTTAGATTAAGTTTCACACATGTGCTTCTTATTAAGGCTTGTGAGTGTGTGTGAAACAACATGTAAACATAATGGCATACAACATTAAGATATACTAATGAGATGTGCTACTCAAGGACTACTTATATGTGAATTATCTTATCTTCAAGTTTTACCTTTCAAGTGATGACATTTATAATGAACTTAAGTGTTAACAATTCTAGGTATATAAGTAAAGCTTAATGTAATGTGATTATTATTAATCGTCATATGCTGAATGAAGTGGCAAAACGAATAACTTTTGAAGAAAATATTACTCTATTAAGGTCTAATCAATTTTTGTGGTTAATCAAATGTGGTGGATGTTGTTTGTTCTTGCATGAATAGTTTGGACTTGAGATGCTTTATGACTTAATTATAACAGACCAAAGTTAACTATAAAACACACAACAAAGTATTTTAGAATAGTATTTAAAGTATTATAGAGTAAAGTTAACTTTAAAATCATAGATGGACTTTAGGTGTAATGTTGATTATACTTATACCTTGTTTACTTCATAATGTTTCTTTAAAGTTACTTAAGCATGACATTACTTTTATTTAAGTAGTGGTTTCTTTACATTATAAATGTATAAACGGATTTATCTCCCTATAAGGGTGTGGTTAAGGTTTGTGAATAAGTAAACAATATTATTTACTACTTATGAACTCACTATAGTGTTTTGATTTGTTTATAAACTTGTAGTTAAAGTAAGGAATAGGTTTTATCTCATTATAAATTATTCTTGGAGATTTTATATTAAATAAGAATCCTTTATAAAATAATCTACACTTATGGTTGAAGGATAATTCAATAAAATTGCATTTAAAATGTGTTGAACCATTTTGACTTCATATTATCAATATTGAAGACTAATACTATTTAGTAGACTCAATTGGCTATTTTTTTAGCATTATTAACAAATTTATTTACCTTTATATGAATTGTTAATTTAAGGAAATAGGTTTAAATTCAAGTTATAAAAGTGTTTAACTTTTTATTTAATTCAAAAGTGGAATATTATGTTTTTAACATGTAGGTATTATTTTTGTGATCATTTTGGTATATTACACTTATTTTTGTGATTTAAAAATAATAAGATATGATTTTATAAGATTTATTATTTTATAATCACTTAATAAATACTAAATATTTAATTAAGTGAAATAATAATACATGATTATAGTTTTAAATTATAATTCTCCGTTTTCTAAGATTTTTGGTATTTTATTTATATTTTTAACATTTATTAATATTAAGATATGATTTATCAAAGTATTAAAAACTTATAAAATCTTTATTAAATAATAATTATTTGAATTGTTAATATAATAATGTTTGATAATAGTTTTAAGTTATATATTTTATTTTTCTACAAATTTTCATATATTATACATATTTTTCTGAATTACAAAACTAAAGATATTAATTAAACAAGATTTAATTACTCCCTCCGACCCATATTAGTTGACTTGCATTTGTCAAAATTTGGATGAACCTATATACTAAATAGTGTCTAGATTCATTCAAATCTAGAAAAATGTGAGTCAACTAATATGGGTCGGAGGGAGTACTTTATTAAAATTTCTGGAATGTTTATATTTGAATTAACATTGTTTTATCTATTTCATACACAGAAATACTTTTTATACCGAAACTAACCTAGACTAGGTCACTGACTGGTGGGTCACATGCCACATGGCATGCTCGGCTTGATTAATGTTTTTGTTACCGAAGGTATTCCTACTCCCAGTCAATGACAAGCGGGCCCTATACTACATCACCTGTCACAAGGGCGAGGACAGGTCAACAGACACAGGCATGACGTCAGCATGACGCAAGCCTGGTCACCACCGCCAGAATGAGGTCGCCGGCGGCGATCGACAGCGCCCCAGCTAACGTGACCAAAACCTAGATCGAATAAGCACGACGTGTTGAACCTTAGTGTGGTGGCGCTGTCAAGAAATGGTCATCAGAACCTCTTCGGCGACGAGCTTTGTGGTGGTGTGGTCGGTATGAACGCAGACAGACGGCTACAGCCAGCGGGCAACGAATCGTAGAGGACCATCAGAAGCAGAACCTTACCAGGAAGCTAGTAGATGTGTTGGTGAGTCGAGACTCGACCGGAATCGCTGGAAACAGCGTCAACTGGCGGCGGAACATCGATGATGGCGAGCTCGATTTAGGTCGAACGGCGTTAATTCCTCTGGGGAGATGAATGAGTCGAGCAGGGCGAGTCCATTGGTAAGCTCAGATGGCAAAGAGGTGGTCTCTAGCAACGGCGATAAGCGGCTCCGGCGAGCTAGGGTTCAGCATCTGAGAGAAGACAGAGAGGAAGAGGATGGGCGAGTGGGTGAGGACGAGACGGAGCGTCGCAGTGGCGTTCTTATCCCCCAGGGTGACGTTGGTGGCTGCACGAATCGTAGCGCATCGACGGCGTGCGGCGGAGCACTCGCCAGCGAGCAGCTTCCAGTCGGCGGGGAAGACGACGATGGAAATTTCACGGAAAACCCCCCGGCGTTCTTTTGATTTGCTCCATAGTCCCTTCCCGGCCCCACTAGTCAACCAGAGAGAAATCTATGTCGGGCTGGTTGTTGGGCTGTTACTGGGCTTCGGTTGGGTTGCTATGGTTGCTCGTGGGCAATGATTAAGAGGGGTAATGGGCTGCGGCCTGGTTATAGTTTTTTTTACTATTTCCTTTTCTCTTTTCTATTTTATTTTCAGATTTGTGTATTACACATTTGTTTCAAATTTCTTTTAGAGAATTTATTTGTTAAATAGTTGCAACAGTAATGAATGACATTAAAGTCATTTTATGATCTTGTATTAATTAATGTTGTATTTCTTTATTTTGTTTATATAGATCATTCTAATATTTGGTAAGGAGCTTTGTTATTCATTTCTTTCCATAATAAGCCATGGATTTATTATATGATATTTCTTTATTTAATGATAGAATTTACTTTTTGTTAACTTATAGTTTGGAGGGAAAATTTTATATAATGATCATATATCATTATTTGATGCATGATATTCAAAAGAATTAATATGGTTGATATTATTCTCATAGATTTATGAAATAGTAATATATATATTTTATTACAACTAACATATGAGTTAAAGTTTGAATTGAAAATGCTTTACCATAAGTTCTTAGAAGATTTAATATTCTCATATTTATTTTATTGATGTGAATAATGGTTAAATGGCTAAACCTATTGTCTTTATGGTTGTGATTTTAATAATAGCACCATTTAAAGTAAAATAGTGGGATTGTTTTCTAGGCTAATTTATGAGAAACAATTGATAAATATAGTTCCATAAGCACCTATGATAATGATGGTTGAAAATGACAAAGATGTGCTCAAGTGATTTGATATAGTAAATATTTCTATGAAGCTTTGTGTAAATAAGATGATAGATCAATCAGATGAAATGGACATTATGTTTGGTTAAAAATTTAGGTTTGCATGTTTACCAAGAAGTCCTACCTTCCATATTTCATAATTCTTGACTTCTACTTAAAGAATTTCTTTCCTAAATATACTACTTCTTCCTATCCATCATCATGTGTTAACATGATGAGCTTTACTTTTCAAGAATATTCTTATCCGCTTTTTATTCTTCTTAATCCAATTATAATTCTAATGAGCATGACACTAAAGCTTTTCATAATCTTCTCATATCCATACTTGGTTATACCAAACTATTCTACTATTAATAATCTGCAATCCATTAAGTGGTTACTTCTAACTCCATTCATACTCTTCCTTAATCCTCCTCCTTAATATTACTCTAGTAGGTGTCTATATCAAACTACCTCACCTCAAGTGTGAGTATTTCCCAAGAGGAAACTACTACTTCTATAATCCTATGTTACTCTAGCATCATCTTGATCATACTATCTTGTCTCTACTTAAGTCTAGTATCTCATACTCCAACCTCACATTATATTAATGTGACTTGTCAAGGCTAACCTAGGATAATATATCTATACTAGGGTTTAATCATGTTTTATCCACCAATGTCACTTATATTTGATATAAGCATTCAATCTTGGTGAATAAGGCATGGTCATTATATCCTTTGATCCTTTATGGTTTAGGTTTCCAGTTGGCTAATTAAGGCTTCATCAATACAACATTATAGTTGTATTGAAATTATCTTCTTAGTATCTCTATTGGATTAAAGAATGCTATTCATGGACTATGCTTACTTAATCCAATAGGATTTCTACTTGGTATCTATCTTCAGGATTCATCCTTGTAACCTCCGTTGTTACCATATTGATTTGATTTCCTTCAATCACTCCCATCCTATAGATGATATCTAAAACTAGCATTACCATCTACCTCTTCTTACTTCATTATCTAAGGACTTAGAGTGAATGTTATGATAAAGACAAGAGTGGATAGATCAAGAATTGATAGTTTAAGAATTGGTGAATCAACAGTTGATTACTCAACATTGATGAACAATAGATATTGATACAGGATTCCATAAGGATTGATATGGAAAGAAAGATTTATGGTGAATGATCTTGACTTGGTTTCTTTCCTACTCAATCTCACTAAAGAGTTAAAGTTAGGTATTTCCATGATACACATGGTATAAGTAGATGAGATTAAAAGAGATCAAGATTTAGTTGTTACACTTCTATTACTTAAGTTATGTTTATAACTTAGTATTCATGAGTTGTATAATGAATACTAGGGTATGATTACTTAAGGATTAAATATAGATCATTAAATAATGTATTAGGGTTAACTTTTATTACATTTGATCTACCCTTAGATCAAATCTCCCTTACTCAAAATAAGGTTTTAGCAAAGGTCATATTGAAACTTATCGTAGTCAACTTGATGATCTACTTCAATTCCATCAAATTGAGAGAAGCTTCAATCACTTTGACAAGTTTTTTATTTAAAAGCGCGAAAATTATTCGGATTTTCTATGCATGAATGCAATGCACACATCTGTGTTCAGCTTATTTCTAAGCTCTAATGCTGGGATGTTACATTCTTGCAAGGCCTTCATGGAGTCCTCGTGCATCTTCAAGGTATCAGTCCTCTCTTGTTTAAGGATCTTGTTTTCGCTATCCAGCAACTCAATGTGCTTGGATTGCTCAACAATATCCTTGGCCTTGGCGATGGTTTGTGCAAGTCGGAGAAAGAACAATACACATTGAGTAGTCGGAGAGTGATGACACAAGACCAAGTCGGAGTACGAAAACGAAAAGAAAAATAGACTCTTGCTCTTGGTGATTTGTTCCTTCAAGAAGGCAGTTTTACCCTTTTCATCTTCAAACTCCGCGTGCATCTTGTGGAACTTCTCATTGGCGACGCCTCTCCAAGCATTCTCGTTCTGTGGAAAGAAGATTAAATTGACTTAGTCTACTTGGAGCATCTAGCCGGATAAATATCCACCTAGAGGCTTGGGGGCTACAGTGAGAGTTTTTTACTCGACATAATGCTTAATCTTTTTTTAAGCATCTAGTCGGAACTAATTCAGTTTTCAACTAGAAGCTTGGGGGCTACAGTACGAGTTTTCAGCCTAGCAATGTGCTTAGTCTTTCTTTAAGCATCTAGTCAGAACTAATTCAGTTTTCACCTAGAACCTTCGGGGATACAGTATTGAAATTTACAAACACTGCGTATGCTACTCTGAAAGTATCTAGTCGGAATAATTCATTCAAACTAGATACTTGGGGGCTACAGTGCGAAGTTTTCTAGCTTAGTCACTCTTAGAGCATTTAGATGTAAAGACCTATGGTTTTCTGTCTAAATCCTCGGGGGCTACAGTGAGATACTCATATGAAATGCAAAAGGTAAATAAAACTTACAAGTGCAATAATCTTGAGATTGGTGGCACTCTCAGCAAATATCTTGCCGAAGGAAAGGCTATTTCCTCGCAGGATATCAGCTTGCCTGAGGATCTCTTCAAGATCGCAAGTTGGAGAGGTTGGCGCTGCACCAGGAGCCAGAGTTGAGCTACTCAGCGTAAGCGCCAGGTAGACTATCTTCGGAAGCTCTGTGGACGTCCTGGGTGCAGAGGCGCCGCCTTCGAGAGACGCTCCGCCTACCACTATCGCCTTACCGCTACCGATGGCATCCTTAGCGGGAGATTCAGCCATTTTGGTTGCGATGCTTTCTTGCGTCGCCTGTTCGCCGGCAACGACGAGCTCCGCGGAGACAGCTGGGTCCACTTCCATGGTGGACGGGCCAGATGCATCCTTAGCTGGAACACTTGTCGGAGCGGTGGAAGGCTGGGTGCTCGGAGTGGCACGGGCGATGGCGGGAGATGCTTGGTGCAACACATCTCGGTGCAGCATGTATTTAATGTTTTTATAAGCCCCCGATGTTTTGGAGGTCTTCTTCAAATTGATGTTGGCCTTCTTCCTGAAACGTGCAAAAGTATAAGTACAGGAATAAGACGAGCAATGGACAATGTCAGAGGAAAAGAGGCTTACACAATAGTGGATGCTTTGGTAAAAGGATCCCGGTAATCTTTCTTTTCTTCGCCTCCAGGGCGGCGGTAGTCTTCTTGGAGGCTCCATGCTCCGTCTTCTTTTTCTTGCCTCCGTCGGTAGCGTCAGAGGTGGAGCTCTTCCGCTTTCGCGCCAATGGAACATTGTCGTCGGACACGACGGTGACTTCCTTCATCTTGGGGTCGTAGATTTGGACAACCATGCTATCCTCCTCTATACTTTTAAGCTGTTAAGTGAAATCCCAAAGTGTTAGATGAGATGATAACGGCTAGATGGAAGAACTGGAGTATATGTCATACACGGAAAATAAACACGTACCTCTGGGCACTTTCCCTCCTCGAACATGTCGTAGGTGATGGTGAAGCCACGCTTCCTATCCTCCACCTTGACGATGTCCTTGAGGCGAAGCTTGACGAAGTCACTCGAGAAGTTGTCCTCGGAGATGCGGAGGCTATCCTTCCTCTCCTTGGTATATTCATTCATCAGCTTCGAGCGGTGCTGCAGAGGCTGGATCCGCCTGACGAACCAGCACATGGCTAGGTCCAACCCGGTCAGACCCGTGTCTACGAACTACTCTATCCGCCTTATAGCACGGGGAGCATCGTTGTCGGAGGAAAGGATGGACTAGGATCTCCTTGTCGGGGATTCGGCGGTGGCTCCATCGACGAAGTCCGGATACGTTTCTTCTCGGCCAGTCAGAGGGATATCTGGGCCGTAGAAGTACGTATGTTGCCAGGTCTTGCAAGATTCATGGTCGACGATGTCGGGGAACCGCCGGCCAGGCCGAATCTTAAAACTAATCGTTCCGCAATTCCTGAGCTCGTCCTTGATCGCTCTAGCTTCCCTCTTGACGGTAAAGAAGTAGATGAACAAGTCTAACCTAGGCCTAATCCCTAGGTAACCCTCACAAAGCGCCGCGTAGTTGCTAAGTGCGAGGATTCTATTGGGGGAAAGGTTCTAAGGTTGAACTGGGTAATGCTTGAGGACAACAAGGAAGAAGTCGGAGATGGGGAGGGAGACGTCTCGTACCAGTTGAGCTTTGAGGTACACCTTATCTCCGGCTTGGGGAGAAGGAGTGACCTCGCCGGCCGGTGCTGCCCGCCAGACAAGCCCCTCTGTCGCAGGGAGGTAGCCTTCGACGAGCAGCTCTTTGATATCATTTTTGGTGATATCCGAGCCACGCCACTCCCTCTTGTGGGAGTCGTCCTCTTCCTCCAGCAGCTCTAGTGCCGCTGGGATATGGTCGCCGCCGGTGGACTCCACCACCGTGGATTTTGGCAGCAACAGACCCTCTGGGGGCACCTAGACGGAGCCCGTCGGCTTTGTCGCGGTGTCGGCCAATGCCGCCATGGAAGGGTTGGAGCTGCTGCTCGCCATTGAGATGGAAGGAGAGGTGACTGGGGAGACTAGTTGTAGGGTTTCGTAGCATGGAAAACAAAACTTTTCTACCTACAAACAAACAAGCCAAGATCTATCTACTAGATTGTAGCAACGAGTCGATAGAATAACTCACCCTCGAAGATTCCAAAGTGTTTAACGAGAGCGGATTCTCGTGGGTGTTGTAGTCGTACTCTTCCCGATCTCAAGATCGCGTAGACGATCCTTCCGGCGCTGCGTTCCGGCAGCGCTCCCGCAGTCGGTCACACGTTCGGTACTCGACAAAGACCTTCCTCTCCCTTGTTCCAGCAGGCAGCGGAGGTTGTAGCACTCTCCTCGCGATTCCGGCAGCACAACGACGTGGTACCGGAAGTAGAGGTGAGATCTCGCAGGGCTTCGCCTTAAGCCGGAGCGAGTATGGTGGAGTATGAGAGAGTCCCTCGATGATCTAGGGTTTAGACACGCCGAGGAGGGGGCTAGGCCGGCGGCTAGGTTTTCACCTAGGCAGCGGCGGCGAGTGCCCTAGGGCCGGCGGCGGCTACGGAGGCGGCGGCGGCTTGGTAATAGGGTTTGGAGGAGAGGATCTTGTGTGTCTCTAGGAGGGATCCCTGCCCCTCCTTATATAGGTGGAGGGGCCGGCCGGCCAAGGGGAGGGAGAGGAGTCCCTCCCCAACTCGGCTTGGGTGGTGCGCCGGCGGTGGGGAGGAGGGACTCCTCCCCAACTCGGTTTCCTCCTCTTTTTCCACTTCCCAAAAATAGCCGTTTGACTTTTCAAACTAGGATTTGATTTAATCCTCTATTTTGTTCAGCGATGACACTTAGTACATGATGCAATCATATCAACTTGATACAACACATTCATATACCCTTCCCCTCCGGAGTGCCGGACATTCCGAAACCTTCTAGAACATTCCCGATGAGAACACCGGAATCATTCTCCAACTTCGAAACGGGACTTTCCTTATATGAATCTTATTCTCCGTACCATTCCGGATCTCCTCGTGATATCCCGAATCCCATTCGAGACTCCGAACAACATTCAGACTCTTTCTCATCATTCCATAACTACTCAAACAACGTCGAATCCTTAAGTGTGTCTCCCTACGGTTCGTGAATTATGCGGACATGATCGAGACACTTCTCCGATCAATAACCAATAGAGGAATCTGGAAATTAATATGGCTCCCACATATTTCTACGATTACTTTGCGATCGAATGAACCACTTACATACGATACCAATTTCCCTTTGTCTCACGATAGTTTACTTATCCGAGGTTATGATCGTCGGTATCTCTGCATACCTAGTTCAACCTCGTTACCGATAAGTACTCTTTTCTCGTTCCCGTGATATGTGATCCCTTGTGAGCAAGTCACATGCTTGCAAGCTAATTGGATGACATTTCACCGAGAGGGCCCAGAGTATATCTATCCGTCATATGGATGGACAAATCCCACTCTTGATCCTTGTGTTTCAACCAATACTTTCCGAACACTCAATGCCACCTTTATAGGCACCCAGTTATGGTGTGGTGTTTGATGTCATCAAAGCATCCATCTGGTAAAGGTGATATGCATGATCTCATGGTCAAAGGAATTAGGTTACTATGTATCATAAAGCATATAGCAATTGAACTATTAAAATGACTTGATCTTTATGCTATGCTTATCTATAGGAGTATGTCCACCATATCATTCTCCTAACAATATGATATTGTTGTTAATAACATCTCAATGTTCATGATAGGGAAACCACAATCATCTATTAACCAACAAGCTAGTATTATATAGAGGCTTTACTATTGACTCTTATTTTAGTCTACAAATCACACAAGTATTAATGTTTCCTTGTTAATACTATTATAGCATGAATGTAAACATTTATCATAAACACAAAGATATAATAATAACTATATTTATTATTGCCTCTAGGGCATATCTCCAACAGTCTCCCACTTGCACTAGAGTCATCTAATCTAGATTACATGGTAATATACCGAACACCCATGGAAGTTTGGTGCTGGTCATGTTTTGCCCTCGGGAGAGGTTTAGTCAACGGATCCGCCACATTCAGATCTGTGCGTACTTTGCAAATCTTTATGTCCCCATCTTGGAGATGTTCTCGAATAGCGTGAAAATGTAGCTTGATGTGCTTCAGCTTCTTGTGTGACCTTGGTTCTTGCGCATTGGCTATGGCGCCCATGTTATCACAGTAGATAGACATTGGGTACAGCGCACTAGGAACCACACCCAGCTCTGTAATGAACTCTTTCATCCATATCGCTTCTTGTGAAGCCTCCGAAGCAGCCATGTATTCCGATTCAGTTGAAGATCTTGCCACAACGCTTTGCTTTGCACTTCTCCAGCTAACTGCTGCACCATTCAAAATAAATACGTATCCAGATTGTGATTTAGAATCATCCGGATCGGTGTTCCAACTAGCATCGGTGTAACCATTAACAACGAGCTGTTCATCACCTCCATAAGAAAGAACCATATCCTTAGTTCTTCTCAAGTACTTAAGGATGTTTTTGACCGCTGTCCAATGATCCACTCCTGGATCACTTTGATATCTGCTAGTTAAACTAACAGCATATGCAATGTCGGGTCTAGTACATAGCATGGCATACATTAGAGATCCTATGGCTGAGGCATAGGGAGTCTTACTCATCCTTTCTCTATCTTCTGCCGATCTTGCACTTTGAGTTTTACTCAAGGTCGTATTGGGCAACATGGGCAAGAACCCTTTCTTGCTATCTTCCATTCCAAACCTCTTTAGAACTTTGTCCAAATATGTACTTTGTGACAATGATATTTGGCGTTTCGATCTATCTCTATAAATCTTTATGCCTAATATGTAAGCTGCTTCGCCAAGATCCTTCATTGAAAAACTATTATTCAAATATTCCTTGACACTACTAAGAAGGTCTACATCATTCCCAATCAACAATATGTCATCTACATATAGTATTAAGAATGCTACAGATCTCCCACTCACTTTCTTGTAAATACAAGCTTCTCCATAAGTTTGTATAAAACCAAAACTTTTGATCACCTTATCAAAACATTGATTCCAACTTCGGGATGCTTGCTTCAATCCATAGATGGACCGTTGAAGTTTTCATACCTTGTTAGCATCTTTAGGATCCACAAAACCTTTGGGTTGAATCATATACAACTCTTCATCAATGTCTCCATTGAGGAATGCTGTTTTGACATCCATTTGCCATATCTCATAATCATAATATGCAGCGATTGCTAACATAATCCTCACAGACTTTAGCTTCGCTACTGGTGAGAAAGTCTCATCGTAGTCAACTCCTTGAATTTGTCGAAACCCCTTTGCGACAAGTCGATATTTATAGACAGTAACATTACCATCAACATCTGTTTTCTTCTTGAAAATCCATTTGTTCTCGACAGCCTTACGGCCATCCGGTAAGTCCACCAAAGTCCATACTTGGTTTTCGTACATGGATCCAATCTCGGATTTCATGGCTTCTTGCCATTTATTGGAATCTGGGCTCATCATCGCTTCCTCATATGTCTCAGGGTCATCGGTGTTGTCCACCAACATGACACTCATAACGGGATCATACCAATCTGGAGTGGTACGAGTTCTCGTTGACCTGCGAGGCTCTGTAGCAACTTCAACCGAAGTTTCATGATCATCATCATTAGCTTCCTCTCTAACTGATGCAGGCACCACAGGAACTTCTTCCGGTGCTGCGCTACTTGCAATTTCGAGAGAAGGTTCGACAACCTCGTCGAGTTCTACTTTCCTTCCAGTTACTTCTTTCGAGAGAAATTCCTTCTCTAGAAAGGATCCATTCTTGGCAACGAAGATTTTGCCTTCGGATCTATGATAGAAGGTATACCCAATAGTTTCCTTCGGGTATCCAATGAAGACGCATTTTTCCGCTTTGGGTTCAAGCTTGTCCGGCTGTAACTTCTTTACATAGGCTTTGCAACCCCAAACTGATGGGGATACGCCTACTGGGGTATACTCAGCAGGACGTTTCCGACTGGCCCGAGGGCTGGCGAGTGGGCCTGCAGAACGGCGAGTGGATCAAAGCCCAGCAAGGTACCAAGCGACTGGAAGCTGAAGGCCCAGGCGAGTAGATAGGCCCAGTCGGACTAGGTTAAACGATTACCGAAGCTGTAACCGAATCGGTTGAGATATGTAAACCCTAGGGGAGGTGAGCCTATATAAACCTCCCTATGGGGTGAGTAGAGGGATGTTCCCTCATACACCCAAGCGACTTGCCGCCTAGCCGCCGAGCTCGCCCTTTGTAACACCTCCACAATACAATCTAGCAGGAGTAGGTCTTTACCCTCCGGGGGGCCGAACCTGGGTAAAACCCTGTGTCTTTGCCCTCATCTCGCACCGCAGATGGCTGGCCGCCCTTGCCCCTCGTTCTACTACTCGCTGCCGATTGCAGCATCTGCCGTGACCATTCCCACGACAGTGGCGCCCACCGTGGGGCCTGGCCGGTCTGGCCGGTGTTCTGCGGCGAGATCCAATCTGCCCATCAACGAGACGGTCGCCACCGACCGCATGATAGCGATCGGCGAGATGCTCCAGATCTTGCCGAGTAGCTACGTCCCGGCGGCGCGACCCGTCACGCACAGCGTGATCCTGCCAATCGGCACGATCAGCCTCTTCGTCGGCCTCACCGACGTCATCGTCTCGGAGGACTCGGCTCGCATCCGCGAGTCGCCGCCACGCGATCGGCTCTCCGAGAGCCAGGTTCGCACGATCCACCACCTTGCCTCCGAGTACAACTCGGCCCACAGCAACGTGGCCGGGAATTCAGCGGCCGCAGAAGATGCGGC
This sequence comes from Avena sativa, assembly GCA_916181665.1. NCBI lineage: Eukaryota > Viridiplantae > Streptophyta > Magnoliopsida > Poales > Poaceae > Avena > Avena sativa. The sequence continues at coordinate 263,512,098 of OV702279.1, read as the reverse complement.
CCTCACCGACGACGCCGATTCGGCGACCCCGGCGTCACTCGCCGGATCCATCACCGCGGCCTCCATCGCCCAGGTCTCCAACGCGGGAGACTTCGAGGACGCCTCCATCCTCGGGATCTTTGAATTCGACTCCGGGTCGGAGAACTCCGCCGACCTCCGCGATGGTGCCAATCGCCACGCCGCGGCTTACATGGCCACCGGCACCGATCCACCGGAGGATCCTTTCTCCACCCCAATCCCTCCTAACGCCACGGCAACGGAGGTCGAGGAACTCCGCTTGAAACTGGCGGAGGCGGTACGCAAGGAGCAGGCCGAGCGCGAAAAATTTCGCCTCGAGCAGGTGACGGCGCAGGAGCTGTCACGCTACCACCAACAGCGGATCAGGTCACGCTTGAACCCCACCGTTCAAGGGCGTGCCCTGAACTTCGACGACGAAAACGACCCGGCCCGCATAGCCGAGCGCGCGATCTGCGAGAACGCGCCACCAGGAGGAAGCGCCCGGCCCCCGCCAGGATCGACGGCGATGGGTGCCCCACCACCACCCAACCGCACCCCTCCCAGGGACCAACCGCGGATAGTTGTCTCCTCACGGGAGCGAGACGCAAACGGCCTCCCACTGTTCTCCACCCCAATGGACAACCTCGTGGCAGGCTGAGCAGCAGCCGATAGCATCACGGCCACTGGCGACGGCGCCTTACAGATCCAGTATGTCAAGGCCCTGCTTGCGAAGGCCGTGGAGCAGCAAAAAGCGGGCGCCGACTCGCAAGGTCGAGTATACTCGCGTTCCTCGGGAAGCAGAGCGGCCTCCAGCGGCCGCCCAGCGGCGGCAAACACCCTCAATTGCCCACCACCAGAGCCACTGCAGCTCCAACACCGACCCGCGAACGCAGCACTCTCCACCAACGATCCCAGGTCGGCGACCAACTTCGTCGCCGCTAATGGACAACCCATCGACGCCCGCACTCACATCATCAACAACCAAAGTTGGCGCGCACGCCAGCCCGACGACTTGCGGCACACCCTAACTAATCGCCGCGATGGCGAGCCTATGGGGTCGCTCAGTCGACTTGGGCCTAAGTGCTTCGGACCAATGATCCGAGGCGAGAAGTACCCGCCAAACTTCAAGGCGCCAAAGGAGATAGAAAAATACGACTCCTCGTACGACCCCGCAGTCTGGCTCGACACATACCTCATGGCAATGGGGATCGCGGGTCACACTGACCTACTCGCCGCCCGTTACCTCCCACTGATGATGGAGGGGACGTGCAGGCAGTGGATCAACACTCTCCCCCAGGACAGTATCGACTCCTGGGAGGAAATGCGCGACGCCTTCGTCCGGCACTTCGAGTGCTCCTACACCCGCGCCACCACCATTGAGGACCTGGAACGATGCGTCCAGGGACCCCGTGAGTCGACCCGCAACTGGGTCCAACGGTGGCAAGAGCTCTGGTACAACGCGGTCGGCATCCACCCGGACACCACGATCCATTCCTTCAAGACCTCGTGCCGCTACGAGCCTCTAGTCGCCAAGCTCAAGCGACACTCCCGCACACTCGACAACATCCCCGACCTCCTCGAGATCGCCAAACGGTACGCCGAGGAGGATCCAAACCAGGAAACCGACGACGAGTCAGGAGGGCAACGCCGCACGGGCGGCAACGACAACGGACGCCGAACCGACCTACGCTACAGCGGCACCCGCCTCACTGGCAAGCGCCGCAGCGACGGGCGAGTCGACTTCGTCGCTAACGCTGGGCACGCACAGCGCGAGCCCAAGAGCTACCGCCGCGATGGAGGGCAACGACGCGATGGCGGCAATTACAAGAACAAGCCAAGGTTCGACCCTGCGGCCCTCCTTAACCAACCATGTGCGTTCCATAGCAGGGAAGGGAAGCCCGCAACGCACACCACCGCCGACTGCCACACCCTCACGGAAATCGAGAAGGCACGGCACGCGCGGGAGGACACCGACAACGACCCGCCAAATGGCGGAAAATTCGGCAAAGTAGCCGGCTCGCTCCACACCTTCACAGGCTTCAACACGAAGCGCGAGAAGAAGGTCATCGCCCGCGCTGTCGTCGTCAATGCGGTGGCCCAAACAGACGTCCCCAAGTTCCTGAACTGGTCGGAATAGCCCATCACCTGGAGCCGGCAAGACCACTCGCCACGCATCGAGTACCCAGGACGAGTCGCCCTGGTGGTCAAGCCCAAGGTTGGCGACTATTGGCTCCCCAAGACACTGATGGACGGCGGCAGCTCCATCAACATCCTCTACCTCGACACCTTCAGGTGACTGCGGCTCCCGCAGTCGATGATCGAGACAACCCACACCACGTTCCACGGCATCGTCCCCGGTCGGAAGGCATATCCGATCGGCAAAGTCACGCTGCCAGTCACTTTCGGTAGTCCGGCAAACTTCCGCACCGAGCGGATCGTCTTCGAGCTGGTGCCCTTCGACAGCCCTTACCACTGCGTCCTGGGGCACCAGGCGTTCGCTAAATTCATGGCAGCGCCCCACTACGCGTACAACGCGATGAAGCTCCCCGGGCCGTGCGGCGTCATCACCATCAACGGCGACCCCGACATGGCCGCCGAATGCGAGGCCAAAGGAGCCGAACTCGCCGACGCCGTCATCACGGCAGAGACTAATCACGCCGACGAGCTCGCCAAATACATGAGCGGGGTCAACAATGACGATCCCACAATACTCAAGAAGCCCAACTCAGAGGGCACAAACACCTCAACCTTTGAGGCCACGACGCACACTCGCACCGTCGAGCTGGTCCCAGGCGACTCCAGCCAGACGGTGACGATCGGGATAGGCATGAGCCCAGCATAGGAAGGCGCGCTCATCGAGTTCCTTCGTGAGAATAGGGACATCTTCGCATGGAAACCCTCTGACATGCCCGGTGTCCCTAGGGAGCTCGCTGAGCACAAACTAAACGCCGACCCTAAAGTGCGACCTGTCAAGCAGTCGCTACGGCCCTTCAATGAAGAACGCTGTCGAGCAATCGCCGAGGAAGTGCAGCGCTTACTCGCTGCCGGCTTCATCCGGCCAATCAAATACTCCAAGTGGCTGGCAAACCCAGTCCTGGTCGAGAAGAAAAACGGGACCTGGAGAATGTGTATCGACTACACAAACCTGAACAGCGCCTGTCCAAAGGAGCACTTCGTCCTCCCGCGGATCGATCAGATAATCGATTCAACCGCGGGTTCGGAGTCGCTATGTTTCCTCGACGCCTACTCCGGGTACAACCAGATCAAAATGGCTGTCGAAGACGAGGAGAAGACGGCGTTCATCACGCCATTCGGAGCCTTTTGCTACACCGCCATGACCTTCGGCCTCAAGAACGCCGGGGCAACCTACCAGCGATGCATGCAAGAATGCCTCGCGAGCCAAATTGGCCGCAACATCCACGTCTACATCGACGACGTGGTCGTGAAATCCGCTCGCCAAGGCGACCTACTCGCCGACCTGGCGGAAACCTTCGCCAATCTGAGAAGGTACAAGATAAAGCTCAACCCAGGCAAGTGCACCTTCGGTGTACCCGCCGGACAACTACTGGGGTACGTCGTCTCCAAAAGAGGGATCGAGGCGAACCCAACAAAGATCGACACGATCGCCCGGCTCGGCAAACCCGAGTGCCTGCGTGACGTCCAGAAGCTGGCCGGGCGAGTAGCGGCTCTCAGTCGCTTCATTCCCCGCCTGGGCGAAAAGGCGTTGCCCCTATACCGCCTGATGCGCAAGAACCCCACCTTCCAGTGGGACAAGGAGGCGGACGACGCGCTCCGCGACCTCAAAAAAGTGCTACTCGCCGCACAACTACTCGCCGCCCCCGCCGACAAAGAACCTATGCTGGTTTACGTCGCGGCGTCCGAGCGTGTTATCAGTGCTGTGATGGTCGTCGAACGACCAGAGGAAGGAAAGGAGCGCCCGGTTCAGCGGCCGGTGTACTACATCAGCGAGGTCCTCACCGAGTCGCGCCAGCGGTACCCACAGTACCAAAATCTAGTATACGCGGTCTTCAGGGCTCAGCGGCGCCTGCCGCACTACTTCCAGGAGCACCCGGTCACGGTCGTTTCCTCAGCGCCACTGCACGACATCATCCGCAACCGCGAGGCGACCGGGCGGGTCGCCAAGTGGGCCGTCGAGATCGGCGTCCACAACATTAAATACGAGCCACGAAGGGCGATTAAGTCGCAGGCACTGGCAGACTTCATCGCCGACTGGGAGGAGGCCCAGCAGCCAGAGAAGCTGCCGTACCTCCATTACTGGAGCCTGCACTTCGACGGTTCGAAGAACGCGGACGGTGCAGGAGCGGGGATAGTGTTGACTTCACCAAAGGGCGACAAGCTCCGCTACATCCTCCGCCTCGAATTCACGCCCTGCACCAACAACATGGCCGAATACGAGGCCCTACTCCACGGCATGCGAGCCGCCAAGGAGATGAGCGTCAATCGCCTTCGATGCTACGGAGATTCCGACCTCGTCGCGGGGCAAGTCGCCGGCACCTGCGACGCCATCTCCCCTACCATGGCGGCGTACCGCCAAGAGGTGGATAAGTTGGGCGGCCACTTCACCGGCTACTCTGTCGAGTGGATCGACAGGCGAAAAAATGAGGAGGCCGACGCCCTCTCTCGCATCGGGTCGGCTCGACTCGCACCACCCGCCGGCGTGTTCCTCGACACAATCTCCAAACCGTCAGTCTCTCCCCCGAGCGAGATCGACATCGGAGTCCCACTCCAACCAGAGGCATCCTTGGTCGCACTCATCACCGAGCCAGACGACTGGACCAAGCCCTACATCGCCTACCTGGAAGCCGGCACCCTGCCAGCAGACGAGACAAACGCTCGAATGATCGCTCGCCGATGCAAGTCTTACACCATCATCGACGGCGAGCTACACAAGCGCAGCGTCACCGGCGTGTTCCAACGTTGCGTCCAACCAGCTGAAGGACGCAAAATCCTCCACGACATTCACTCAGGTGACTGCGGCCACCACGCCGCCGCTCGCTCCCTGGTCGCCAAGGCTATGCGACACGGCTTCTACTGGCCCACCGCACACGCCGACGCTGTCGACATCGTCCAGCGATGCGCCGGGTGCCAGAAGTACGCCAATCAGACGCGCGTACCGAGCTCAGCGCTCAAAACGATCCCCATCACTTGGCCATTCGCCGTATGGGGCATGGACATGGTAGGCCCCTTCAAGAAAGCCCCCTCCGGTTACACCCACTTGCTAGTCGTCGTCGACAAATTCACCAAGTGGGTGGAGGCCAAGCCAGTCCGGAAATGCGACGGGAAGACCGCCACCAAATTCCTACGCGAGCTCATATACCGCTACGGGTTCCCAAATAGTATCATCACGGACAACGGCACAAACTTCGCCAAGGGAGCAATGGCCGAATTTTGCGAAGAGCACCACATCCGGCTCGATCTCGCGTCAGTCGCCCACCCGGAATCTAACGGCCAGGCGGAACGCGCAAACCAAAGAATCCTCCACGGCCTGAAGCCGCGACTCCAAGTACCACTCGAGCGCACCGCTGGGTGCTGGGTCGAAGAGTTGCCCTCCGTCATCTGGGGAATCCGCACCTCGATTAACAGATCGACGGGATTCACTCCCTTCTTCATGGTCTACGGCGCCGAAGCAGTCATGCCCACCGACCTCGAACACGACTCGCCGCGGGTCGTCCATTATACGGAGGCCGCAAACGAACTGGCCCGCCAAGATGGGCTCGACCAGCTCGACGAAGCACGCGACCTCGCTCGGTCACGCACCGCCATCTACCAGCAAGGACTCCGCCGCTACCACAGCCGACGGGTGAAAACCCGCACCTTCCAGGAAGGCGACCTGGTGTTACGCCTCATCCAGGACAAGAAGGGCATGCATAAGCTCTCCCCTCCGTGGGAGGGCCCGTTCGCTATCGGGCGCGTACTCGGCAACGACGCCTACTACCTCATCGACGTCCGCAGGGACGGCGAACTCGACGTCAAGCGACCATGGAATGTAAACCTCCTCCGGAAGTTCTACTCCTAGAACCCCACACATGTACTCTCCAGTCGCTATGAAATAAAAGAAATGGTTACCGCAAATTGCGCCTACTCTCCATGACTTGTGCCACTCGCACTCGTAATAACAGCGGTACGCTAAAATGCAGAAGTCAATCTTTGGTACAGCGATCGGCACGACTAAGTAGTGCGGTGTAAGAGCACTGAATCACTTCAGGTCTTGCATCGTCCACGAAAAACGCCAACCCGGAGCCCCATTGGAGTCGCCTAGCTCGACTGGTTTTACGAACCAAGACAACTGCCCTCGCTTCTCACAGCGACCTTGGTCCTCCGCATCCTCGGCATAGCGACTCGAACGGCTAAGTACCACGCTCGGGGACTGAATACCAGTTCGTCGCGATCGGTCAGGGAAAACGCCAAGTAAGAGAGCATGCCCGGGACTCGCCACGCGACTGACCCCACGGGCCAGGCAGGAGTGACGCGCTCACACCAACGCGCTAAGTCCTCAACCACCCTCGAGTCGCGCCTAGAACTACCAAGTACCACGCTCGGGGACTCGGCCACCCGACCCCGTTCGCGTACGGGAAAACGGTAAAGTACAGAGCACTCAAGGGAGTCGCCTTGCGACTGGCTCTCCGAGCTCGGGCGAGTCGACCAAATCAACAAAACACATGATAACAACACACATCATATACGAGGTAAACCCCACAAAAGGGCGGACGCGCTCAGGGACTCGTCCAAAAATCAATCCAAATCACACAAGCAAATAGTAACATAGAAACGACGTCCCATTCAATCGCATATTGCATTGTCTTATGTTACAAAATATGCCCGTGTGGCAGAACTGCTGCTAACACTTCAAGGCAAAACTACCCTACTCTGCAGGCTTCGATGACGACTCGCCAGCATCCCGGCGATTACGGATGAACGCGGTGTACGGGTTTGATGGATACGTCGTCAGTTCACCCGCCATCGCCGCGCGAAAAGGCTGCTCGACCTTGAAGTCACGATGCGGTGGCTCGGGGTCGTTCGGCGCGATGACCGTTTCCTGGTAGGGCAGGAGGTCGCCCATCTCCCAGACACGCTCCGAGTACGTGGAGGCACGCTCCTGCAACTTGAGAACCTCGGACAGATCCACCGCGCCAGTCGACGATGGATACCCACTCGTCACATCGTCAAGTTCGAAATCCTCGGGGAAGTGGGCGAGTCCAAGACTCAGTGCCGTCGACGCTCCACGCCGAAACGCCGACCGCGTCATGAACTCAACGACCGCGGGTGCCTTCTCCAGATATTCCCACACCTTAACGAGGTCGCTGGGAATAACCTCCGTGGGCGACATTTCTTGAAGATAGGCGCGGATGCACGTCGCCGATAGCGTCGCCGAGTCGACGAGCATGCTTACGCACTGCTTCGCGTCGAGCGAGCTCCCTTCTTCTTGGCTACCAATAACGCGACCTGCGAGAAGGAGACAATGATGAGTGCGACGGACACCACAAAAACCACAACTAACAGAAAGGGAAGATGCACTCACCAAGCAACGGGCGGGCGAGTCCCGTGATGAAGCACTGAAGCGACGTGTGGTCGTCCTGAAGCCCAGCAATAAGGACTTCCGACACCTTGCGATCCTCCTCCGCGGCCGCAATGGCGGCCTTAGCTCGCCCGTCCGCCGAGCTCGCTTCTTCTCTCGCCTCCCGCAGTTTGCGCTCGAGGTCGGCGACCCGCTGTTCAGCAGCGCCCAGAGCAGATCGCGCCGCCTCCAACTCACCAGCAGGGGCAAGCTCCTGGCGAGCTTCCTCTGCCTTCGCAGCAACAGCCTGGAGCTCTTTGTTCGCCTCCTGGATGGTGGCCAGCTCCTTCTCAGCACGCTGTTGCGCGGCCAGTCGGTCCGCCGACTCAAGCTGCAGACCCTGCATATCATCAAAAAAGTCAGTAAAAACGAACTTCCTAAGTGCCCACCCGCTGAAATTTAGCGAGTGCGCACTCGGGGACTGGCGATCAAGAAATTCCCAAGTGCCCACCCCGCTGAAATTTAGCGCATGCGCACTCGGGGACTGGATACGAAAATAAAAGACGAGAAAATTATAAGAATCAAGCCGCTGCAAAGCACCGACCTGATCCTCGGGGACTGGATATACCTGGATGGCTGCGCCAAGCATGCCATGAAGTTGCATCGCGTCCACGGACGCGAGTAACGCTGGCGTGTGCCCACGACGCTGGTCGACTTCAGCATCGGCGGTCCCCGGAGCGAGGCTCGGGGGCGCAGCCCCGCTCGCCGCGGCCGCCTTGGTCACGAAGCGGGGGAAGGTAGCGATAGAGGCACCCGCTCCAAAGGAAGTCGCCTCCGCCGTTCCAGGCAAGGAAACGCCCTCCTTCGTAGACGCGGCTGCCTCCACCGCGGGGCCGGCCGGCGCGACCGCCGTGTCGTCAGAGACGGTGACGATGTCGTCGCCCTTGGCCTTCTTACTGCCATCCGCTGAGGCGACGACCTCGTCCGCTTTCCTCTTACGGGAAGGATCCTCCTCGCTAGCGGTGGAGGGTACCTGGGCCACGGTCGGGTGGCCCATCCTTTTCACTCCGGTCCTGCACATCAGTCGAATCAATAAAGACAATCGAAATAGTTATGAAAAATAGGGAAGGCCGAACGCACTCACTTGGCGACTGGGATGAAACGTAGCCCTGTGCGAAGGCCGGCCGGTTTTTCCAGTTCGGGGCCCAGTTGGCGACTGAGCCCTAGTTCCAGGACGTCGCGTGCCCAAGACACGGACGGCTTCTTCGTCGTTGAGGCCGCGGCTGGCGCCTCTGGGATACCCTCGGCAGGGGCTTCCTCGCGAATTGGAGCCGCTACAGCCGGAGCCTCCTTGCGGGGCGAAGCCGCCCCAATCGGAACCTCCTTGCGAGGCGAAGTCGCCGCAGCCGGAGCCTTCCCTAGCCCAGAGACTGGTGCGAATGGCGGGGGCATCGAGGCCAGCGGCACTTCCACAGTCGGCGCGTCTAGCGCGGTTGTCGCTGGGGCCGCGCCGTCACCAGCCGAGCTATGAGCATCGGAGCTGCTCGTCGAGTGCGGCGGCGAGGCCATCCTCGGCGGCTTCGTTTTCCTCTTCGGGGGGGCCCTCGTTTCCTTTTCTTTCTTCTTCTTCTTCTTCGAAGGAGTGGCCTGGCGGCGCGAGGTGGTTTCTGGGAGCTCGTCATCGTCATCATGACGCTCGAGGCTCCTGCTCGCTTCGATTTCGCGCTGACGTTGCCCGCGGGTTTTTTGGACCAGCGGGGCGATTTCCTCTTCGGACTCGTCCTTGTCGTCCTCGTTGCCCTTCGCGGGTGGCGATTCGCCTGTATCCTGGGCGGATGGCCCCGGGCTTTCATCATCAGAAGGTGGGAGCCACCCTTCCACCACTTGGAATAGCTGCGATGAATACAACACAGAATCAGAATTACCGCGATTGCATACGCTGCGACTGCGAACAAGGTAAAGAAATTACCGTTGGGGCCGGACGCTTCGCGGTGTAGGGGGCGACCCCGGCCTGTGCATCCACGTACACCGCCTGGGTGATCTTCTTCAACGCTGGGAGATAGTCCTCCAGCTTCCACTAGTCGAGGCAGGCTTTTGTCGAGTCTCCTCGGCCCGTGTACTGATACATGTAGTGGTCGCGTTGGGCGAGCGGAACGAGCCGTCGCCCAAACCAGCAATTGTACAAGTTTATCGTCTGAAGGCCCTTCTTCTTCAGACCACGGATGGCCTGGAGCATCTCGTCAACGACCATCCGCTGGTCGTCGGGGAGCTTGCCGACCTGGAGATGGCGCGGCTCGGAACGATTGGCCGAGTACCGCGGGATCGCCGCCTCGTCCTCCGGGGTCGCCTCGGTCACGTAGAACCATGACTTCTTCTAGTCGCTCGCTGCTTTGGCGGGTAGCATCAGATCGAAGAAAGAAGCTTTGGACTTGAGCTGGAACGTCAGGCCGCCCGCGGCTAGCATTGGGCCGCCTGCCTCCTCGCGGCTGATCCGTCCATGGAATAGATCTTGCCACAAGGGAAAGTAGGGCCGGCAGCCCAAGTAGCACTCGCAGAACGCCACAAAGATGGCGAGCTGCTCAATGCTGTGGGGACCCAGATCTGAAGGCTGGATCCCGTAGTAGGCGCAAAAACGCCGGAAGAACAAAGACGTGGGAAACCCTAGCCCCCGCTCGAGATGACTGGTGAAACAGACGAATTCCCTCTCTCGCGGGTTTGGGGTCGTTTCTCCGGCTGCGGGGATACGCCAACAGCCGGCTCGCAGGATTCCAGCCTCCTCGAAGGAGGCCAGCTGCGCCCTCGTGCACTTGGACCTGCCCCATGGTTCGGTGAGAAGGGCCATAGCCGAGAGGTTGGTTGGAGTTCGGAGGATTTCGGGTCGATTGGATCGCGGAGCGAAGGAAAGGAAATGCGCGCACTCGGAAGAAGTGGTGGGCAGTTGGCTCTACGATTGCCTGCCATTCCTCTTATATAGCGGGAGTTACCCGCCAAATCAGGGGGCCGTTACCGCGCGATGATTACGCCGAAAGTTACCGTTGGATTACCCCAACGGCTAGTTTGACCACACCAGACGGTCCAACTCCAGCCACTCGGCTCGCTAGGTCAATCGCTACGACCGCGTTCCGCCGGCTCGACTCGCCCAAGACGCGACTCGGTTCACCGGATTTTCTTCTTCATACAGGAGCCCGCCGACGATTTGACTGGATGCCTACTTTGAAGCCGTATACTCCGACTGCCAGCAGCCACTTACGCCCAATCGACGACGGCCTCGGGGACTACTGATGGGGATACGCCTACTGGGGTATACTTAGCAGGACGTTTCCGACTGGCCCGAGGGCTGGCGAGTGGGCCTGCAGAACGGCGAGTGGATCAAAGCCCAGCAAGGTACCAAGCGACTGGAAGCTGAAGGCCCAGGCGAGTAGATAGGCCCAGTCGGACTAGGTTAAACGATTACCGAAGCTGTAACCGAATCGGTTGAGATATGTAAACCCTAGGGGAGGTGAGCCTATATAAACCTCCCTATGGGGTGAGTAGAGGGACGTTCCCTCATACACCCAAGCGACTCGCCGCCTAGCCGCCGAGCTCGCCCTTTGTAACACCTCCACAATACAATCTAGCAGGAGTAGGTCTTTACCCTCCGGGGGGCCGAACCTGGGTAAAACCCTGTGTCTTTGCCCTCATCTCGCACCGCAGATGGCTGGCCGCCCTTGCCCCTCGTTCTACTACTCGCTGCCGATTGCAGCATCTGCCGTGACCATTCCCACGACACAAACTTTAAGGAACGACAATCTAGGTTTCTTCCCAAACCTTAATTCATACGGTGTCGTTTCAACGGATTTACACGGTGCCCTATTTAAAGTGAATGCGGCTGTTTCTAATGCATAACCCCAAAATGATAGCGATAAATCTGTAAGTGACATCATAGAATGAACCATATCTAAGAGAGTTCGATTACGACGTTCGGACACACCATTACACTGTGGTGTTCCCGGCGGTGTCAATTGTGAAAGTATTCCGCATTTCTTCAAATGCTCGCCAAACTCGTAACTTAGATATTCACCTCCACGATCAGAACGTAGAAATTTAATCTTCTTGTTACGTTGATTCTCTACCTCACTTTGAAATTCCTTAAACTTCTCGAAAGTTTCGGACTTATGTTTCATGAAATAGATATACCCATATCTACTTAAATCATCCGTGAAGGTAAGAACATAACGATAACCTCCGCGCGACGCTACACTCATTGTACCACACACATCGGTATGTATGATTTCCAATAAGTCCGTAGCTCGCTCCATCATACCAGAAAATGGAGTCTTTGTCATTTTACCCATCAGACATGCTTCGCATCTTTCAAGTGATTCGAAATCAAGTGATTCAAGAAGTCCATCAGAATGGAGTTTCTTCATACGCTTCACTCCAATGTGACCAAGACGACAGTGCCACATATAGGTCGAGTTATCGCTCGATTTCAAACGTTTAGCCTCAATGTTATTAATATGTGTATTTCCACTATCGAGATTCAACAAGAATAGACCATCTATCAAAGGTGCATGTGCATAAAACATATTACTCATATAAATCGAACAACCATTATTCTCGGATTTAAACAAGTAACCGTCTCGCAATAAACAAGATCCCGATATAATGTTCATGCTTAACGTAGGCACCAAATAACAATTATTTAAGTATAAAACTAATCCCGATGGTAGATGAAGGGGTAGCGTGCCGACCGCGATCACATCAACCTTTGATCCATTTCCCACGCGCATCGTCACCTCGTTCTTCGCTAGCTTCCGTTTATTCTGCAGCACCTGTTTCGAGTTACAAATATGAGCAACCGAACCAGTATCAAATACCCAGGCACTACTACGAGTACTAGTGAGATACACATCAATAACATGTATATCAGATATACCTTTCTTCTTGATGTTGCCGTTCTTCAAATCCGCCAAGTACTTTGGGCAATTCCGCTTCCAGTGACCTTCTCCCTTGCAGTAAAAGCACTCAGTATCAGGCTTAGTTCCAGCCTTGGTCTTCTTCGTTGGCGTGGTAACTTTCTTACCACCCTTCTTGAAGTGTCCCTTCTGCTTAGACTTGCCTTTCTTGAATTTGGTGGTCTTATTGACCAACAACACTTGGTGCTCTTTCTTGATCTCCACTTCTGCAGATTTCAACATGGCAAAGAGTTCTGGCAACGTCTTGTTCATGTTATGCATGTTGTAGTTCATCACAAAGTTCTTATAACTTGGTGGTAGTGATTGGAGGACACGGTAATCCCCAAAGCATTAGGAATCACTATACCCAAGCTTTGAAGTTTGTTTGCGTGCCCAGACATCTTAAGCACATGCTCACTGACGGAGCTGCCCTCTTCCATCTTGCAGTTAAAGAACTTTTCAGAAGCCTCATAGGTTTCAATTGCTGCATGAGTCTCAAAGATCAATTTGAGATCCTCGACAATATCATATGGGTCTGAATTCTCAAACCTTTTCTGAAGCTCCGATTCTAAACCATACAAGATAGCACACTAAACTGTGGAGTACTGAGTCTTCCGAGTGAGGTAAACGTTCTTTAATTCATCGGCAGCATCAGCTGCAGGTGGGTCACCCAGCGGTGCATCCAGCACATAGGTCAAATTACCAGCTGTGAGGACAATCCTCAAATTGCGGAACCAATCCGCGAAGTTGCTTCCATTGTTTTTCAACTTTTCTTTCTCTAGGAACGCATTAAAATTGATGGTAGAGGCTGCCATTGATCTACAGCATATTTGCAATAGTTTAGACTAAGTTTATGACAAATTGAGTTCAAATTAATAATAAAATTAATCTAGGTGAACTCCCACTCAAAACAATATCCCTCACATTGTTTTAGTGATCACACGAACCAAATCCACCACATCAACACCGATCATCACGAGAGTTGATATAGTTTCAATGGCGAACAATCGACATGTTCATCATATCTACTATATGATTCATGCTTTACCTTTCGGTGATCCATGTTCCGAGACCATGTCTGTACATGCTAGGCTCGTCAAGATCAAACCTTAATTTCCGCATGAGCAAATCTGGCTTGCTCACGTTGTATACACTTGCGGAATCTAACACACCCGATCATCACGTGGTGCTTCGAAACAACAAGCTTTAGCAACGGTGCTAACTAAGGGTGAACACTTTATGACTTGAAATTCATGTGCTTGAGGGATCATCTTATAATGCTACCGTCGTCTACTAAGCAATGCAAGATGCATAAAGGATTAACATCACATGCAATTCATAATATGTGATATGATATGGCCTTTCTTTTTTGTGCTTCCGATCTCCATCTTCTAGCACGAACATGATCTCCATCATCACCGGCATTGCATCAAGGTCAATGACGCTTCTCCATGGTTGTCGTCCACCGGCTTCAACTATTACAACTACTTTGAATAGACACGCGGGTCTTAACATAAATTAAAGACAACCATATGGCTCCTGCCGGTTGCCAACTTACAATAAGGAACATTGCATACATCAAATATAATCACAATCATGGCCATATCACATCACTGCACACCCCTGCAAAACAAAGTTAGACGCCTCTACTTTCTTTGCATGTTTTACGTGGTTTGGGGCTTTCAATAAGGGTCGTTCTAACTTACGAATATGAACCACAACATTGATACTAGTATTGTTAATCACCCGTTGTAAATTGGATCTTAACTATGCTAGGAGAAACAGGCACCCGCAAAGCCACTTATGCAATACAAGTTGCATGTCAAGCGTGGAGCAAGTCTCATGAACGATGTCATGTAAGGTTAGCCCGGGCCGCTTCATCCCAACATACCGCAAGATGCAAAGTACACAAGAAGCAATCGACAATAAAAGCATCAACGCCCACAATGACCATTGTGTTCTACTCGTGCAACAGACCTACATATAGACACGGCTCTGATACCACTATAGGGTTTCGTAGCATGGAAAACAAAAAATTTCTACCGCATACAAACAAACAAGCCAAGATCTATCTACTAGATTGTAGCAACGAGTCGATAGAATAACTCACCCTCGAAGATTCCAAAGTGTTTAACGAGAGCGGATTCTCGTGGGTGATGTAGTCGTACTCTTCCCGATCTCAAGATCGCGTAGACGATCCTTCCGGCGCTGCGTTCCGGCAGCGCTCCCGCAGTCGGTCACACGTTCGGTACTCGACGAAGACCTTCCTATCCCTTGTTCCAGCAGGCAGTGGAGGTTGTAGCACTCTCCTCGCGATTCCGGCAGCACAACGGCGTGGTACCGGAAGTAGAGGTGAGATCTCGCAGGGCTTCGCCTTAAGCCGGAGCGAGTATGGTGGAGTATGAGAGAGTCCCTCGACGATCTAGGGTTTAGACACGCCGAGGAGGGGGCTAGGCCGGCGGCTAGGGTTTCACCTAGGCGGCGGCGGCGAGTGCCCTAGGGCCGGCGGCGGCTATGGAGGCGGCGGCGGCTTGGTACTAGGGTTTGGAGGAGAGGATCTTGTGTGTCTCTAGGAGGGAGCCCTGCCCCTCCTTATATAGGTGGAGGGGCCGGCCGGCCAAGGGGAGGGAGAGGAGTCCCTCCCCAACTCGGCTTGGGTGGTGCGCCGGCGGTGGGGAGGAGGGACTCCTCCCCAACTCGGTTTCCTCCTCTTTTTCCACTTCCCAAAAATAGCCGTTTGACTTTCAAACTAGCCGTTTGACTTTTCAAACTAGGATTTGATTTAATCCTCTATTTTGTTCAGCGATGACACTTAGTACATGATGCAATCATATCAACTTGATACGACACATTCATATACCCTTCCCCTCCGGAGTGTCGGACATTCCGGAACCTTCTAGAACATTCCCGATGAAAACACCGGAATCATTCTCCAACTCCGAAACGTGACTTTCCTTATATGAATCTTATTCTCCGGACCATTCCGGATCTCCTCATGATATCCCGAATCCCATTCGAGACTCCGAACAATATTCAGACTCTTTCTCATCATTCCATAACTACTCAAACAACGTCGAATCCTTAAGTGTGTCTCCCTACGGTTTGTGAATTATGCGGACATGATCGAGACACTTCTCCGATCAATAACCAATAGAGGAATCTGGAAATTCATATGGTTCCCACATATTTCTACGATTACTTTGTGATCGAATGAACCACTTACATACGATACCAATTTCCCTTTGTCTCACGATAGTTTACTTATCCGAGGTTATGATCGTCGGTATCTCTGCATACCTAGTTCAACCTCGTTACCAATAAGTACTCTTTTCTCGTTCCCGTGATATGTGATCCCTTGTGAGCAAGTCACATGCTTGCAAGCTAATTGGATGACATTTCACCGAGAGGGACTAGAGTATATCTATCCGTCATATGGATGGACAAATCCCACTCTTGATCCATGTGTTTCAACCAATACTTTCCGAACACTCAATGCCACCTTTATAGGCACCCAGTTACGGTGTGGTGTTTGATGTCATCAAAGCATCCATCTGGTAAAGGTGATATGCATGATCTCATGGTCGAAGGAATTAGGTTACTGTGTATCAGAAAGCATATAGCAATTGAACTATTAAAATGACTTGATCTTTATGCTATGCTTATCTATAGGAGTATGTCCACCATATCATTCTCCTAACGATATGATCTTGTTGTTAATAACATCTCAATGTTCATGATAGGGAAACCACAATCATCTATTAACCAACAAGCTAGTATTATATAGAGGCTTTACTAGGGACTCTTATTTTAGTCTACAAATCACACAAGTATTAATGTTTCCTTGTTAATACTATTATAGCATGAATGTAATCATTTATCATAAACACAAAGATATAATAATAACTATATTTATTATTGCCTCTAGGGCATATCTCCAACACTAGTAATTTTTGCGTGCGCGCGGAGGGCTCTAGGAGGTGATCGCAGGAGGAAGACGATGATGCGGGGGGCTGACCTATGTCTACGTCGTTCTAGCTGACACAGGCAGGTGAACCATCACATCGGAATATTCCGGCATGGACGGATCTAGTTCGGCTACGAGAAGAGTACGATGGAAGATTCAACATTTCTCCGACTTACAAGTTGAAGACGGAGAATAGTGCAGGGTTCTTGGGAGGACTACAAGATATTGCTTGACGATTTGCCGACATTCATCTAGACGGAGCATTCAACCTAAAGAGGCAAGATGGCGCAAGATCTCGGAGTTCTCCGGGGGCTACTTTTGGGGATATGCTATATTGGTATCCTCATAGCATGTCTCCTATCCGAATGACCCGGGTGGCCCATAGTTGGTAGCATGGCCCATGGTCTGCTGGGCAGCTCAGTTAGATGGATCCAGAAGGGAAGCCCATGCCGGATAAAGGAAGGCTACGGAGGAGTCACCGACTTACCCGGAGCCTTGGAGTGCAAGACACGCTAGACTAGTTGTATGCAGTGTAGGACTCTGTAACCTGTCCGGCTAGGAATTTCCCTGTAACCCTAGGACCGGGCGACTATATAAGACAGACCTATGGGAGCCTTTAGGGCAAGAAACAACTCATACCTCGCATAGCGAACCGATCCCTGTAACTCGGCGTATTGCCATTATAGTGATTTATAGCAGGAATAGGATTCCGCCACCGTCGTGGGATCTGAACCTGGGTAAGCTATGTTATCTCGTACCCGTCAACCGCCCGCCTTACCCCAAGTCTCTAAACACCCTCTGTGAGGACTCCTCCATGGCGTACTCGTAGGCAATACCACGACACTACGTGCCAGCGTGGCAACACGGACCACGCAGACGTTCATCGAGTCGAAAGCTAGATCAACTAGGGTAACTCCATGGTCAAGGGAGCTACCCTCCTACAATTTTAACCAGCTATGGTCTAGCCCATACACATTCCCCATGTTCACAAGACGGTCATCCTGGACCTTCGGCAGTAGGATCAATGGTGGCGCACAGGTGAGCTTCCTCCGCTCCCCGCCTTCCCCTCCCTTCCTCCATTTCACACTGTCATGTCCCTCTTCCCATCCCGGTACTACCTTCTCTGGTCGAGTATCCACCCTCCCTCCCCTCCCATGAGTCAACCATAACCCTAAGTCGACCGACCATGGGATGGCATGCGGCGACGGGTCGACGCACGTTGGTAGACCGCTTGCTCTATGTGCAACGCCAACAACAGTCTCTAAGAGCAACTCCAACAGCCCCTGGAAAACGCCGCGCGCTAAATGGCGTATGCAGCGCACACGATCTCTGTTTCCAGCACGGCACGGTGTTCTCTTCCGACGGAAGCGCTAAAAGCGGCGCGCAAAAATAGAGCCAAAAAAGCACACCTAACAGGCATGGCAAAATGCAGCGCGCGGCGTCGACGCAAAAATGTTTCACAATGAACTATAGGATCAAGAAGATCAAACAAACCCAAATAAATTCAACAAAAAATGTCTAATTATTATTACAACACAACCAACTGGTACATAAATAATACAACAAATATATGAATTGTTCACCAACAAATACAACAAGTTTTTCATCAACACTACAAAAAATGTTTTCACAATACAACAAACAACAAATAAAAGGAGGGCTCAATGTTGTGCCCCAAATCATTTCCATCACTACTCGATGAGATCTTTTTGAAGATTATCATGGGTCATTATCGCGAATGACATGATTGAGGCAATAAAACGCGCAATCATCTATGCACTTGCACGTGAATCTCCATCAAGTCATAGAGGTGGTTGTGATCTACATCTTTGTCACGATCATCCTCTATGATCATTGTATGCATGATGACACAAGTTGTCATGATATACCAAAGGCAGTCTTGATCCCATAATCTAGCCGGTCCTCTAACAATAGCAAATTGGGCTTGCAAAATCCTGAAGTCTCTCTCCACATCTTTCCTAGCCACCGCTTGTGCGGCGTGGAAATTCTTTTCTTTCTTACCTTTGGGTTTGTGAATCGGCATCACAAAAGTTTGCTACCTTGGGTAGATACCATTGGCAAGATAATAGCCATAGTTGTATTTGTGGTCATTTTCTTCAAACTCCACTTGTAGGCATTCACACAATGCAATCCTTGACATAAGAGGAGACCATTGAAATACATTTGCATCAACCTCTCGTGCCCTTCGATCCTTTCGCTCCACAACTTGCGCCTACCAAAAACCGAGCCACTGTGCTTCGATTCTTTTGTCGCACGCCAAGCTAATAGCATCGATATGTTCTCATCTTCCTCGAGATCTAGTTCATCATCGGATGAATCATACGAGATCCTCTACAGGCATAAAAATACACTTAGTTCGTCTACCCTAAACTAAAATATGGCACGGACGGCGGCGAAACGTACCTTGCGGCGGACATTTTGTCGAGCACGTAGTATACGCCAAGTAGCGTCCCGGCTTGAGGAGGACATGGCGGTCGTTGAGGGCAGCGCGGCGCCGCGGCAGCGTGATAGCTCCAAGTTGGCCGAGGTGCGGCGGCAGTTCTCTTGGACGAGGCGCGACGCCGGCAGCTTACTTATATTCCCACCACGGCGAGCTCGGGGAAGGTGTGGGAAGGCACGACGATGGCAGATCTATAGGTACTGCGTGTAGAGAAGCACCGCCGGTGGAAAATCGAAGCGGCGGCGCCAGCGGAATGGGTGTGGGAAATAGGGACAATACGGGAACGGGTGAGATTTCAGCGGCAGTTGGGCTTAGCACGCGTCGCCGAGTGATAGCGCGCGCTAAATGGCGTGCATCAAATTTGGTTGGCCGCGGAGCGCAAATTGTCGCGCGCTGAATTTTTTAACATGCATGCAACTCTACAATGCCTGCTAGAGGAGCAAAAAACGGCCACACGTATGCTAAATCGACAGTTATATTTAGTGTGAGGTGTTATCTAACAGCTGTTGGAGTTGCACTAAGATGGCATGCACGCGCTGGCAGGTAGCTTGCTCTGCCTACTAGTTCTAATTTCTGCATCTCAAAAAAGAAAGTTCTAATTTCTGCATTCATTTTTTTGAAAGGAGCATATATTAATATCATAGAATATAAATTACACTTGGTCTCTGCAAAAACGCAACCCTATTGGTATTACAGATGTACACAACTAAAAAAGAAAGAAGAAGAATTATAAAAAAAGAAAAGTCCCGCTAAAGCGATCAGATTCTTAGCAGCAACAACACTAACACCACTAAAATAACACCAGAGTTCAACCCCTCCAAAAATGACGCCTCCAAGAAGGAAACAGTGATCAAGCGCTATCGTTTCCCGATCAAAGATCCTAGGTTTTCACCCTGGAGGAAATCTTCGCTCGCAAAATAATGCCTTCTGCAAGGCCATTGCCAGACACAACCAATGAAGGCCAGACCTTAGGTTTTCACCCTACAAGGAAAACTAGTGAACATCTCTTGTGTTATCACCCCCCTCTAACAGACGCTGTTGTGAGTCATAGATCACCAAGACAGATCCTCAACACCTCAAAGACTCAATCCACCATAGCTAGCCCTTATGTCCTGTCCTCATGAAATTCTCCACATCTGACTTCACCATGGATCGTCAAATACATGACACATGATGGTAACAGGTAGCAGAGCTTCGCCACGCTCCATGTAAAACCAAACGGCCAGCAAAAATAGGTGCGCACGATCGAATTCCTTCTGATCCAGCAATCTCCAGGCATGATGCGCCCATGGGAGTTCGCGGGCAGAGCCTTCCGAAACTAGACACTCCAGACAGATGCATTAGGCACGCATCAAGTATATGTTCGTCTTGATGTGAGAGAGATCCGAGTACCACCACCATTATTCAAGCCTAGTCGGCAGCCCCCACGCCACCGCCTGGCAACCTGCAAGATCCGCCGCTACGACCCCTAGTAGCATCCCTTGGGCTAGGCTAGCATCGAGAAAGGCAACAGCAGAGCATGATCGACCCTCCACCGGATCCGACCCAACCATGCATCGAATAGGAATTGGGGGATGGCACATGAGACACCCATTTTTTAATCTAGGGTTTCGTCCATGGCCACCAGGTCCACCCCCACCTTTGTTGCCGGCAATGGCACCGTCGGGAGAGGATCTCCGCCACCACCCCGACCAGGGACGCCGCCCTAGCCGCTGCACATCAGTACGCCGACGATCCTTGCCCCAGTAGATCCAACGGGAACCTCCGGCAACCACCACCGCAAATCTCCTTTGAATTCTCGGGGCCGCCGCCACCGTGGCGAGGGCCGGCGGCAGCAGCGGCGAGAGAGACAGGCGTGGGTGATACGTCGGAAACGTATCTATAATTTTTGATGCTCCATGCTTGTTTAGTACCTCCTTTGCCTTGCTTTGTCTACACTTTGAGGTGTTTTATATCTTTTTTGGAACTAACCTATTAACAAGTTGTCACATTGCTAGTTGCTTGTTTTCTTCTGTTTTTGGTTCCAGAAAGGCAGAAAATTAATATTCTCGGAATTGGACGGGACAAAAGCCAAAGTAAATATTTTACCGTGGGCGACACGAAGCCAGAAGACGAGACGGAGGGGCGCCACGGGGCGAACAGACCCCCCTAGGCGCGACCAAGCCTGGACAGCGCCTGGGCAGGGTGTGGCCCCCCTGGCTCGCCCCTTCGCCTAGAAGAAGCCCCCGATGCAGAAACCCTAGGAACCCGATAAAAACTCCACGAAACCATCTGTAGCCGCCACCACCATCGTCCCTAGATCAGGGGGATCTAAATTTTTTCCTGGCACCCTGCTGGAGGGAACATCATCCCGGAGGCCTTCTTCTTCATCATGCCAGCCTCCGGTATGAAGCATGAGTAGTTCCACCTTGGACTACGGGTCCATTTAGTAGCTAGATGGTTGTATCTCCTCCTTGTGCTTTCATGTATAGATCTTGTGAGCTCCGTTCATGATCAAGATCTAATCTATTTGTATCATGCATGTTGTGTTTGCGTGGATCCGATGAATATTGAGATTACTATGTTAGATTGAGTAATGGTTTTGTCTATTTGATTCTATCATGTCTATGTTGTTTGTGATCTTGCATGCTCTCCGTTGTTAGTAGCTATCTTGGCCAAGTAGTTGCTAGTGACTCCAAGAGGGGGTATTTATGCTCGATAGTGGGTTCATGCCTCTAGTTTCCAAGGGAAGTGACAGAAATCTCTTCGGCTATAGATGTGTTGCTGCCACCAGGGATAAAACAACGGTCTCTTGTTTATGGAATAAGTGGATTGTTTACCTTACACACTTTGCTTAAAGCGGTTGTCTATTTCTTACAACTTAATACTGGAGGGGGTTCAGATGATAACCTGAAGGTGGACTTCTAGTCATAGATGCAGTTGGATGGCGGTCTATGTATATTGTTGTATTGCCTAATCGAATCTCATAGGATCTTTTTGTCTAGTATTGCATTGCTATGCCTTGCTCAGTTCCTACCAATTGCCCTGCTGTAATTTGCTTTATGCAATATTGTTTATCTAAGGAGAGCACCTCTAGTGAACTATGGACCCCGGTCCAATATTTAACATTGATACATCTTCCACTGTTTACTTGCTGCAAACCATCATCACCTTCCACACCATACAGTTAATCCTTTGTTACAGCAACCGGTGAGATTGACAACCTCACTGTTCGTTGGGGCAAAGCCTTGAGTTTGTGTTGTGCATGTTTCCACGTTGATTGCAACACTTATGTGACATTTCCTTCCTCCTACTAGTTCGATAACCTTGGTTTCTTACTAAGGGAAGACTTGCTGCTGTGCTACATCACACCTTGCTCTTGGGGTTTCCCGACGAAGCGCACCTACATCAACTAGGCGCATCAACAAGTTTTCTGGCGCCATTGTCGGGGAGGCTAAGGACGTCTTCACGAGGGGAGTCCTCCTCAACCTTTCTCTTTACTTTGTTTTTAGTTTTCTTAGTTTCTTTTGCTTGGTTTCTTTCTCTATTTTTACCAAAAACTCCAAAAAAATTGGTTTAGTCTGGTTTGCTTTCTCTTATCAAAAACACAAAAAAATTAGTTCCCACTCTGGTTGCTGGTCTATTATTGCTTTGCTTGGTCATGATTTCTTTGAAACTAGTTCTTATTGGCAAGGTGGGTTCACGGAAGAACAAAAGTATTGTTATAAGGAACACCGTTTGTCACAAAAAGGGAAACACTTATGGGAACAAATTGGTAAGTTGAATACTATTGCTAGAGACGTGTGCTATACTTATAATGTTACTTATTGCTTTGTTAAATCTTGTTGCTGTAGGAGGTATAAACACCTCCCTTTTCAATGTGACTATAATGATAATGTTACCATAACCTCTTATGTTAAAGGGAATTATGACTTTTATGATGTGGAACAAATTGAAGAATTTATTACCTTCAAGGGTGCATTTGAACTTGCCAGTTTGCTTGAAAATACTGATGATGCACCTTATGAATATGAGGTTTATGAGATACTTAAATTTTGCTTTGACAATTACAAGGAAGAAAATGGTTATATTTTTGAATATTTAAATAGATGCTTTCCACAAATGGAAGAGACTAATGTCTTGCAGGAGCCTTTGGAAGAAGAAATTGTTGAAACTGGAAGCTCATTAGATGAAAAAGAGGAGGAGAGTGATGAACAAAAGGAGGAAGAATGGATTATCTACCCATGTGTACATTTCAATGAGAGTAACTCTTTATCTCTTACATTATTTGATTGTCCCCCATGCTTACCAAAGGAGTATGAATGTTATGTTCCTATGGATCCTTTTGAAATATCTACTTTGAGTAAAACCTATGAAGGTTTTAATCCCACTATTTTTGAGCTTGATAGAAATTATGTGTTTATAGATCATGAAAAGCATGCTTTATGTGATAGATATATTGTTGAGTTTATTCATGAGGCTACTTAAAATTATTATGAGAGAGGAAAATATGGTTTTAGAAGTTTTCATGGTACTGAAACACCTCTTTATGTACTGAAAGTTTTGAAGTTACTCTTGTTTCAACTTCCTATGCATGTCACTTTGTTCTTTGTGAATTTATTTGCCTAAAAGATTCCTATGCATAGGAAATGGGTTAAACTTAAATGTGTTTTGAATTTGCTTCTTGATGCTCTCTTTTACTTCAACTCATAATTCTTATGTGAGCATCTTCTCAAATTATCAATGCCTAACTTAAAGGCATTAAAGAAAAGTACTTGTTGGGAGATAACCCAAGAGTTTCCTTGAGTCTTGGAAGTTATTACTTCAGTAATAACCTCTCATTATCCTTATTGTTTGCTTTTTGTTCCAAGAATTACCTCTAATGAGAGGGAAGTAAGATTTGGGGAGTTGTTGTCCCGAAACAGATTTCTGCCCTCCACCATAAAAATTAGCGAGGAGTCTCTGTAAGTCGGATTGAGCTGAAAATTTACGAATATATCCCCCAGTATGTTAGATAACTTTAGTTAGTTTAGAACTTTTTGATTTAAGCAACAGAAGATTTTCGAAAAAAATCGGTTTCTACCTGCTGGTCTGTTTTGACAGATTTCTGCCATTATTTTCATTTGCTTCCTATTGATTCCTTTTTGAGTTCTCTTTTTGGGGAATTGACTTTTTGAAGGAGTTGCTACAGTATCTTGTGTTTTTATTGAAAAGTTTTTCTGTTCCAAAGCTAAACCCAAAGGTCTATTATCTTTTGAATACACTAATGTTGCTAATGAAGATTATGTGAAGTTTTGTATTAAAGGAAAAATTTCAGGTGTAGAGAAAAATGATGTAATGAGATAAAGAATGGACAAAAGCTCAAGCTTGGGGATGCCACCCCGGTGTCACCCCAAGAAATATCCAAGAGGTACAAGCGTCAAAGCTTGGAGATGCCCAAGGCATCCCCTTCTTCATCAATAAAAAGCTCAGGTCTGTCTAGACACTTCGTTTTTATTGGTTCATGCACTGTTGTGTTATTCTTGGAGCATCTTAGTTTTTGTTTGCTTTGCTTAGTTTGTTTAGTTTGCTTTAATAAAGTAGTTTGGACCCCCGTTCTCGCTGTGTTGGTTCAAATAAGTCAATTGGTGTTGGAAAGGAGTAGAAAGTTCCTGCTTGGAAGTGCAAGAGGAGCTTGCATTGACTGTGACTTAGAATTTAGCATGACACGCTAGGTGTTGTTTTGACCTTATGCTTAGTGATTATTGTTGTACCATGTCTTGTTCCAAACAATTGGGATTGCTTAGTGTGCTTTGAAAGAATTATGCGTTGTTTTAGCATACAAAAGCATAGTATTGAGGTATTATCCTTTGATGCTTTGTTTGGGTTGACTTGCAACATGCTCACACCATGTTATGACTATGAAAAAGTCACCATAGCCTCTATGATCATTTAGTTCTTGACTTGTAGTACCACTCTATGCTTTGATTAGTAATGTTTTGTTGCTATGCATGATTATGGCCATTATTGCTCTCTTAGTTGGTTGCTCCCAGTCTTTTGCTAGCCTCCACTTGTATGAGTAAGTTCTACTCATGCTTCCAACTCCCAAGAAACCAAGTTATTCCAAAGTGTCCACTATAAATTCCTATGCATGGTGTGTTACACCATTCCAAGTATATTCTTGTTTTCAGCTATCTTCCTTTTAAAAAGTATTTTTTTATGTGAAAACTTAGTGATTAAAACCCACACAAACTTGATGGCACACTTTATATTCTTTTCCCCTAATAAACTTGAACCATTGTGTCATCTCTGTTGTATATGGTTGCACTTATACATTGGAATTAGCAGAACCATGCTGTCATGGGGAACGTTTTCAACATTGCACTTGTACTTTGTACACAGTTGATATCATGTTGTTTTGTCTATGGATGTCACCAGTGTGAAATAAAGAGGGAGCTTGTAAGTCCATGGAGTTATGTATTTTGTGCTAGAAAAATGCCTGGGACGCTAGCCTAAGCCATGCCTAATCATGGTGGAAACTTGCAGCATCACCATAATGAGCAATCTGTGAAGCATACTCAATAAAAAAGCTATGCACAGAGTAAATAAAAAGATCACTGAGATGCTCATTGTCTGCTTGCCTTGTCATTTTTATTATGGGATAGCTCCTGTACCATGTGCAAGGGGTACCCCGTTGGCGGTTCTCTATGATACGCATATACTTACTATGACAAGAACTTACAGGTGACTGAAGTTGAGTAGCATGAGGTGTGACCCTCATATTCAAGGGACATGAGATTGACAACTTATACTTTGTCAAGCATATACTTCATAGTTTGTTCACTTTAACCTTAATCACTTCAAGATGCTTATGATAGGGGCAATGAGGGCTGAAAGCTAACAAGTACCATAATTTTTGGAAGCTCTTTTTGAAACTTGAAATCCCTGCTTCCCTTTATGAAGGGCCTTTCTTCCACCATTATGTTGAGTCTCCACCTTCTACCTTTAGGCACCATTAAGATATCATAGTTGTCATCTTTAGTTCTATGTGCAGTGTCCCAAAACTTATTGATTGATGCATATTGTGATATTACTTGTTCTTGTGATATTTGTATCTAGTCACTCTTATGAACTTTGATGGTGTCTTATGCATCTATTTGCTACTCCATGAGGGACAAGCTGAATGCCATTGTGCCATGTTTTCTGTATGTGAAACAAACAAACGTTTTTCAATGCATGGTATTCATGATCTTTGTTTGTAGCCTTTCATGTTGCATGCATGGTTACTTTGTCTTATTGTTAGAACTCCATCTTTCATGCACATGTTTAGAGTTCTTTGATCCCAGATTTCAATGCTTGCAAATGGTCTAATCTTGGTTTTGATGGTGCATGTCACCTCAAAAATTATTATTTTTATCACTTACCTACTCGAGGATGAGCAGGAGTTAAGCTTGGATATGCTTGATACGTCGGAAACGTATCTATAATTTTTTATGCTCCATGCTTGTTTAGTATCTACTTTGGTATGCTTTGTCTACACTTTGAGGTGTTTTTATATCTTTTCTGGAACTAACCTATTAACAAGTTACAACAGTGCCAGTTGCATGTTTTCTTCTATTTTTGGTTCCAGAAAGACAGAAAATCAATATTCTCAGAATTGGACGGGACAAAAGCCAAAGTCAATATTTTACCATGGGCGACACGAAGCCGGAAGACGAGACGGAGGAGCGCCATGGGGCGGCCAGACCCTCCTAGGCGCGGCCAAGCCTGGCCCGCGCCTGGGCAGGGTGTGGCCCCCTGGCTCGCCCCTTCGCCTATAAGAAGCCCCCGATGCAGAAACCCTAGGCACCCAATAAAAACTCCACGAAACCGTCTATAGCCGCCGACACCATCGTCCCTAGATCGGGAGGATCTGAAGTTCTTCCCGGCACCCTGCCGGAGGGGAGATCATCCCGGAGGCCTTCTTCTTCATCATGCCAGCCTCCGATATGAAGCGTGAGTAGTTCCACCTTGGACTATAGGTCCATGTAGTAGCTAGATTGTTGTATCTCCTCTTTGTGCTTTCATGTATAGATCTTGTGAGCTCCATTCATGATCAAGACCTAATCTATTTGTAATTATGCATGTTGTGTTTGCAGGGATCTGATGGATATTGAGATTACTATGTCAGATTGAGTAATGGTTTTGTCTATTTGATTCTATCATGTTTGTGTTGTTTGTGATCTTGCATGCTCTCCGTTGTTAGTAGCTATCTTGGCCAAGTAGTTGCTAGTGACTCCAAGACGGGGTATTTATGCTCGATAGTGGATCCATGCCTCTAGTTTCCAAGGGAAGTGATAGAAATCTCTTCGGTTGTAGATGTGTTGTTGCCACTAGGGAGAAAACAACGGTCCCTTGTTCATGGAACAAGTGGATTGTTTACCTTACACACTTTGCTTAAAGCATTTGTCTATTGCTTGCAACTTAATACTGGAGGGGATTCGAATGATAACCTGAAGGTGGACTTCTAGTCATAGATGTAGTTGGATGGCATTCTATGTATATTCTTGTATTGCCCAATCGAATCTCATAGGATCTTTTTGTATAGTATTGTATTGTTATGCCTTGCTCAGTTCCTGTCAATTGCCCTTCTGTAATTTTTTTATCATTCATGCCATGTTGTTTGTCTAAGGAGAGCACCTCTAGTGAACTATGGACCCCGGTCCAATCTTTACCATTGATACATCTCCTACTGTTTACTTGCTGCAAACCATCATCACCTTCCACATCATACAGTTAATCCTTTGTTACAGCAACCGGTTAGATTGACAACCTCACTGTTCGTTGGGAAAAAGGCTTGAGTTTGTGTTGTGCAGGTTTTCGCGTTGCTTGCAACACTTGTGTGATGTTTCCTTCCTCCTACTGGTTCGATAACCTCGATTTCTTACTGAGGGAAGACTTGATGCTGTGCTGCATCACACCTTGCTCTTGGGGTTTTCCGACGAAGCGCACCTACATCAACTAGGCGCATCAGTGGGGGAGGGTTCTAGCGGCAGCACGGGGGGCCTGGCGTATTATTTCTGCATTCATGCAGCTAGCACGCGCTGGATGACGTATTATTTCTGGTCTCGGTCCGTGAGCACTGCACGATGAGGTTCTTGTGGTTTTGCTATTTTTTTTAAGAGATAAATACATGTTTCTATGTCACTGACACGGATCATCCGATTTTAACATGAGATTCGTGCAAAAAAACACAAGAAATGGGAATGAAAATTTAGGGCTTTGGAGCTAAAAGGTTTATCGTTTGTTCCTCTGTCGGTGGTGTTGCCCACAATACGTATTGAGACTAGAGGGTGAAATATTTTTATAGACTCTAAATTATAGATGTTTCAATCTATGTCTAGAAGGATTTGTGACTTCTTAAACCAAGCATAATAATTAATAGTCAGCAATCCAGCTCAAACAATGTTAATCAATTAAGTTTCAAGCACACATATGGGTTGTGCCCTTAGTTTAAATTCAAATTCAAGCTCGCGGACTTTAACAATCCATAAAGCCAATCTGATGAACAACATGGCTCTCCACTATATACTGTTCTGGTATAGTTCAAACATATTACACCCCGTTTCACTATTGTCATACGACATTCTTAAGTCTATTTTATTTAGTATAATTTTACACCAATTATTATTTATTTTCATGAATACTTCAACGTTGATATTCTGATTTCTAGAGTATAACAATGCAGTGACCATATTAAATCTTGCAGGACAAAAAAATTTCTACATCTCCCACTTGGACAAAAAAATCCAACAAAGTGAATCTCCGTGCTATTAACATGGTGAGAGGATAATTCATCCGCTCAAAGCATTCATGTTGCACATAAAATGTGTGAATTATGCTGCACATTCCAAGACCATAATTATATCAAAACAATTATCTTAACATATGATCTTCTTTAATGCTTAAATTACATCAAAGTATTCATCTTTCATAAATAATAACATTTAAATCTTGTTTACTCTCAACACGAGAAGGGCCTACAAAATTAAATATGAAAACATAATATAAAATTAAGTTACCTTTCATCGAGATCCTCTTGCTAAACACAACATTTGTGTATCCACGCAACCAAGGTTGCAATCATCAAAGAATAATAAATAATCTGCTACATTAAGCAATAATCCTTTTTATATGATTTCAGTAACCTTCCCAAGATTGATATAACATTTTTCTAGCAACAATTGCAACAACATGGCTAAGATAAGGCCACACAAATAATTTCCCAAAATAAATATGAATGCAAATTATTTTTCCTTTTTTTCTTGTAAGTTCAAACATAAGTCCTCACATAGTATAATTCTGTTTATCAAAGGTACTTGACATGTTTTAGTTTTTCCATAAAAAAATTCAGAACATTCAGTTATATAATTCAACTCCCGAAACATAGGAAACTTCGAATATACAATTCATATGAAAGTTATAGGATATTCAAGCTTTCATTCAATCGATTGTATATTTGTTTTAGACAACAAAAACACTATTAGCACATATAGTAATATCACAAAACAATTCACACTAACCTTGTATACGACCATCTTACATCAGTAAGCAAACCATATAACCTTATATATATCATTGATTTGAAACTTGTTATGAGAACATGAATTGATCTATTTAGTTAGGAAACCCTGTCTTTGTTCCAGATTTCTCAAGAATCCAGAGAAGCAACAATCCTTAGGTGAAATATTTTTCACAAACCTTGTCTTTATTCCCACTTTCACCATGTTCCAAAGAATCAACAATCCCCTTAGGTGAAAGAGTTTCCACAAACTATAAATATTTTGTTTGTGTTAAGCATTTAACAACAAGCGAAGAATTGTAAGTTCCACTAAGCATATTGCATTAGATTTCTTGTAAATTAATCCATTTAAAACTATGAGCTTGCGGTTGATTTGGTAAAATAACAAGTTCCAATACTATCTCATTCCCCGTTGATTTTGTTTCTTCCCGCATTGCTTTCACTCATATTTGACATTGATGACAACTTAAAAATCATCTAAAAAGAATTCATTTCTTCCTCCCAAATTTGGAGTGACTCCGCCCTCCATAAACACATAACATTTATCCAGTTATGATGGTCCAAGTAAATTCCTCCCACTTATAATAAGCATGTCAGTTCAGGAGTTTGACTAGTAGTTTCATTTCGAGGCCATGAAATTATTCCACGTAGATGTACATATGATTGATAGTAATTCCAACCTTGATTTCCTACTTTCCACTAGGTGTCCTTTTCTAGACCAAATTTAGTACTATTTGATCTAGTAGATCGCCTAATAAAAATGACAGGTGTGCTTTGTAGTAATTTAGGATATCATCTCCTTGCTTTCAAAATTTAAATAGAAGATTTTCTTCTAGCCCACAAAACATAAACAATGATGTGGCAGATAATGAGTTAATGAACAAATACTAGTATGCAATGTTTTTCCAAATGATGAAGGAAAGGACCAAGTGTTGTATTTCTCTATTCAGCCACAGAGCATACAACATAATACCTTTTTTACGGGTAACATACAACATAATACAATGGTGAATAATTCCATGCGCTTTACATAAGTTTTAAGTAATATGTCTGAAGTGTACTTCCTTTTTTTGCGAAATTCCACCGACGGTAGTACAAATAGGCCTAAAAGTGATAAAAAAATAGAAATAGGCCAATGGACCACTTAGATTTTTGAATGAAATGATTTTCCACTTTGGTGTGTGATGTTTACGGTATAACAAAGACCTTCTGACTTGTATTATAAAATATATAAATAGTTAACCATAGGGAGTAATGAAGAAAAGAAAGTAAAAACAATTTGGACTCTAGTGGGAAAATTGAGAAATACCATAGAAATATGCCGTTGCAGTACCATAATCCTCCCACCGAAGTTTAGGATTTTAGATTAATATGTCACTCACTTAATTATATGTTCCTTGATATGCGACCAAGTCAGCAATGAGATAAAATAATTGAACCTCTAGGGATAGTGTCAGAACAAAATACCAAAATTGCGGCATTGAAACAAGTTCTTAACTGCTAGTTCTTCCATTTAAAGTTTATAATTCTAGATTTAACAAGTCTTGTTTATAAAGTGAAACCAAGTCGTATACTATGACCATTAAATATACCTCCCAAGAGAAACATTATAACCAAATAGTTCCTCTAGCGGAGTCATTTCACCAAATAAACATTTTGGTCACCAACTTCTGGTAGATCATTGAGATAATGTGACCATTGTGTTAAATTCCCCAATGCACTAATTTTTTCTTTGAGCAAAAAAAATATTGCTTTCCCTTTTTCATAAAATAACTCATTAACCAATGGAGATCAGGATCACACTCATCGTTGACCTGACTCCATTAGTCACGATACATGACTACTCGATCTTAAACAGCACAACACGAGGACGGCTGAAAATTGCCCATCTCGATCGTGCACGCTGCATAGTGCGCAAACAGAGACATCTGCGAGTACACAAGTTTGCTCATCACAGACACGTGAGCATTGCAGATTCCGTTTTACCTTCGTAGACCTCGTTTAGCCTTCTTGTGTTTGCATTGACATGGGAATGCATGCAGCTCAGCTCAGCTATGTCACGTAGGGCTTGCCAGGTAGCCGTACTGCCCGTCGCCGGAGCCATTGGCCATGGCCGGCTCGAACCCGAGCACCCTCGCGCGCTCCACGTAGGCGCGTTTCACGTTGGACCGTTGGAACGCCAGCAGCCCCGCCACGCTGCGGCTCGCGTCGGCGCGAAACGGCCGGTCGGACCCGGCGAACCCGTCCAGCAGGTGCAGGTACGCCTCCAGGTCATGGCAGCAGGCCGGGCCGGCGTCCGGGCGCAGGCACGGCGAGTCGCGGCTGTCCAGCCTCAGTTCCGCGCCGCCCGCATGCGCGTACCCCTCGGCGACCGCCGTCGGCCTCGCGATCGCGAGCCCGGGGACGCGCGTCACCACGTCCCCCGCGTTCACCACGCGCAGCACGTTCACCCCGCGCTCCTGCTGCAGCCTGTCGGCGAACGCGCGGTTGCCGGTCTTGGGCCCGCCGAAGGACACCACGGAGATGGGTGGCGGGCGATGCCCGTCCGCGGCGGTGCATGTGCTCTCCGCGTCGGCGGCCAGGCACGCGCTGAGCTCGTCGGCGGCGAGGAGGGCCAGTGACGCGCCGAGGCTGTGGCCCACCACCGTGATGCTGAGCTCCTCTCCCTTGTACACCTCCACGAGGCGCCTCACCTCCTCCACAATGGCGTCCGACAGGCTGGGCACCTGGTCGCCGGCCGTCTTGTACAGGCTCAGGAACCCCTTCGCCACCTTCGGCGCGTGTTGATCGTCGTCGTCGTCTGACACCGGCACGAGGCCCGTGCGGAGGTTCTCCGCCCACTCGGGGCAGGTGGCGGTGCCGCGCAGCACGATGACGACGTCGCGTCGGCCCATGCGCCGTACCTCGCGCTCGTTGTCGCAGACAGCGACGTAGCCGACGAAGCTGGTGCGCTGCGTCAGCCACCTGGACGCCGCCGACTGCCGCTGCGCCCAAGGCGGGATAGACAGGGACGACGTGGCGAAGAGGCTGCGCGTGGGCCGGTACGACCGGTCCGGGAGCACGAGCGTCCGATGCTGGCCGTGGCCGTGGCCGTGCGACGGCGACGCCGGCATGGAGTGGAACGCGGCGTACGCGGCCTGCACAAAGTCGCCGTACCGGAGCACCTCGCGGCGGAGGTTCTGGTCGAGCGGGTCGACGAGGCCCTCCCACGCGTCCTCGCCGTGGTACCGTCGCCATTCGGCGGCGATGGAGCCCCTAGGCGACGGCCGCGGGGATAGCGTCAGGAGCCGCTGCATGTGCGCCAGGCTCCGCGGGGACATCTCCTCCGCCGCCGGCTTGCGCGTGAACGGCAGTAACGTGGACAGGTTCAGCGCGTTGAGGAGCCCTCCCCTGCCGCTGCGGTCATCGTCCACTTCGTCCCGCCGCTCGTCGGCCGGAGCGGTCTTCTTGGGCCAGAGCGGGAGCGGGAGCGGCGGCGGGCGAACGAGCAGGCGGTCGAGGTTGGCGAGGTGCGTCCGCGTGTTGACAGAGCTGGGCCTGGCCGTCGTGGCGGTCGTTGCCGCGTTTGGGTTAAGCGGGGACGGACGGCTGTGGCGGAGCGGTGCCGTGGCAGCCGCGGCGGCGGACATGGCCGGAGAACCCAAGTCACGCAACTCCTCTTGTACGTGGAGTAGTTGTCGAGGGAGCGCGTGTGCAGACTGCAGAGCATGAGCATGGCAAGTGTGGTGGTTTATAGCTAAGCTAATGAGAGGGCGCGCGCGCACTAACACGTGTAGCACGTGTACTCCGCGTCCCATGGATGTTGCATCGGTGTACCTGTCACGCGTGGAAATTCTGTTTGTTCCGGCCTGGTTTATTAGTTCAGCAAACCTAAAAGTCAATTAAGGAAAAGCTTGAAGCAAGTAATGGAGATCGATCTCTTGTCGGCTCTGCTTTCTTGCTCTGATCTTGATTTGCTTTCTTGTACGGGCAGTAGTCAAGGTCGTAAACTACAACACTGAAGTCCCACTGTATTACAAAATGAAATGCGAGAAACCGTTGATAGTTCTCTGTAATTAGCGGCCCGACCCATATCTCCGTCTCCCTTCCGCTGTTACCTCTTGACATCCTCCCGATGGGACGTTAATGACGACGCGACATCGGCTATCAGCGTCGCCTGCTTCCCGCGGCCGGCGTTCCTCGCCATCGTTTCCCGCGCGTCTTGCTTCCCGCGGCAAGAAAACTTCCCACGCATTCCAGTCCGTTTTTCGTCTCCGCCGCGGTCTATAAAACACGACCGCCGACGCGGCGGAGACAACAAGCCCCAAAGAAAAAGCAAACCAGTAGCCAAAAAAGAGGCAGCCACCACCAGCCATGCCTCGTCGCAAGATCGCAACTCGACGAAGATCCAGATGTGCCGCGCCCGCTCCCCGGACGTGGAGGTCGACGAGGTCCACCTCGAGGCCACGTTGCTGGCCCGGCACATGAGCGATGCGCAGGTGCTGTCCTTCGAGAAGGAAGGCCATGTCTTCGAGTTTGGCGATGTGGCGGGTGGTGGAGGCGACATGCAC
Source organism: Avena sativa (assembly GCA_916181665.1). NCBI lineage: Eukaryota > Viridiplantae > Streptophyta > Magnoliopsida > Poales > Poaceae > Avena > Avena sativa. The sequence continues at coordinate 263,478,154 of OV702279.1, read as the reverse complement.
GGTGGCCGCCCAATGGGCGATAAGCGACGTACACCACGTCGCCGCCAAGGAGACGGTGGAGGTGTTGGCCTTGGAGGCCGCATCAGCGGCTCTCCACGAGATCCGCCACGAGGCGGCCATGACCACGCTGGAGGAGGTGGCCAAGGAGGCCGCCAAGGTCGCCATCCGCGAGCTCCGCCATGCCGCCAAAGTGCGCAACGACGCGGAGGAGGCTCAACGCGCGTGGCTATGGCCGCTAAGGCGGCGACCACGAGGGCTCTCATCGACGGGGACGTGACGGAGGTGGCGGAGGACGACGAGGAGGAAGGGGAGGAGGTGGATCAGCTGGAGGAGGAGGAGGAGGGGAGCCAGTGATCGCCGTCTCCGTGCAGATCGCGTAGGCGCTGGGCTTCGGCCCCAATGGTGCTCCGATTCTGGCTCCGGCTCCTTCTCCGGCGAAGTTGCTTGTGGCTGAGGCAGAACTCCAGCGCCAGGCGTCGCCATTGCTGCGGTGACGGAGCTCGCCGACCAGATGGCGGGGGGGCCACTGGGCCACCAAGATGGACAAGGCCCTCACGAACCAGGCGGCGAAGAAGCGCAGGAAGGCGGTGGCTCGCGGCCATGCGCGCGACCGTCACCGCGAACGCATCTAGCAGTGGGCCATCTGGTCCGCTAGGGCGGCCCTCGACGGTGCCGGCGGCAGCGGCAACGGTGGTGAGTAGACGTCGCTATGTTCTCCGCCAGCAGTAGTAGACGTAGCAGTAGCATTCTTCGTATTTTGTTTAAATGGCCTTCTTCCTATTTTGTTTAAATGGTCTTTTTGTAACTGGCACGGCTGAATCTAATGAATAGCTATTTTAAACACTAATGTCTCACTGACATATGGTTCCCGAGTGGCCGACGGATAGGACATCCGCGTTGTCCGCACATGTCCGGGTACACTACTGTTTCAGATTTAGTGCACGGATCGGTCTAGCCGAGTTATCCGAATGGATTGGACCAGTAGGACAACGCGCACCTCACACACACGTCCGCGCAAACACGCTTAGACAAGATGGATCGCACTGTGTGAAAATGGGCTTGTTCCCATCTTTCGGAGCTAACAAGTACGGACACTCCCCGCGAAAAAAACAAGTACGGACACTGTACAGTTGCTATCAGATGAGTTGCACTATTCATTGGCGCACGTGTTGGAGCTTCTCCGACCAGCCCATAGCCGCAATTTGGAGCCGAAAGCCTGAAACTGTCCACACCACGCGCCTAGTAGTCAATACAACCCGCGCCACCGGCCAGCATGCTGCATGCACGGCACCGGCCAATTTTATTCAAGGACTCGGCTACTATAATTCACAAGGAATGATACTATGTGGACGGCCAGTAAATTAGGCTTGATTTTTCATAGCCAAATTCTGGTATATTATCACCTCAGATCATGGTGCGCATGTATCTTAGACTGGCCCATGGAGACCAACGTAGAGTAAGATGACACGTAGTAATGGGCACACGAACGCTGGACTTGTTTCTTGTTATGGACCGGGCCATGCTTCGCTGAGCAATCAAACGACTGGGCCGGGCCAGGTTACGCATAAAGCTCCCACAGTCCACTTGATGAGAAGGTTTTAAGGTGAAATTAGCCGTACTCTCTACATCCTATAACAAGTGACTTGAATTTATCACTAAAACATGTCCAAATACATATGTATCAATAAAAATCAAAGTCATATATTTTCATATGGAGGGGGTACTTATGATCTCCTGAAATAAAACATATTGCAATTTCGAAAATACTTGTTGTATCTTTTATTTTTATATGATTCTACATTGTTCTTTCACTTATGATATGTTTACCTTTGGTTGGTTAATCAATAAATCTGGATGATTCACTATGAAAGTATACCTCCTTATTAGAGATGATAAGAACATGTGTCGCATCATTTGCAATGTGAGCAAGGGACTGCTTTGAACCCATCTTTTCACATTCTCGCAAGAAAACAAAGAGGCCAATGACCCGACTCTTCCCGTCAAGTGTCGGTGAGGCCGTTGAAGATACCTCAGTTCTCCATAGATCACCTGCTTGTAGATAGGGGTAGTTTCAATGTTTTTTTTAGGCTTGGCATCGGATTTGGGGGCGAAATCACTCCAAATAAACCCGACACGAGCCTTTCCCCAGCTTGGCAGTGCTTCAATTAGTGGAGCTAAGAGGCTGATGGCCCTATTTTCTTGGTGGATATTAGATCGGAGGAGAAAGCCCACCTAGTAATGGTAACATGCTAGGATTTTGTTTCTCTGACCTCTTCTATGTCTCAGCATCATGTGTTCTGCCACTCAAAAGGTCAGAAAAAAACCCATATATGAGTGTAGTGGGGCCTGCTACTTCTTTTGGGAGTGGTACAATGTAAGTAAAGTGTTGTTGCAAGGTCCACAAGAGAAGCATGGCTGGGATCCATGGCTTCAGGTCTATGCGAGTTACTTTGGCTTTAATTATTGTTAACTTGACTTCGGTTGTCTCAAGGAGGATCTCTCAGGCTCTACTGCGATAATCATGCCACAATCAATATTGTAAACAATCCAGTTTAGTGTGATAGAACAAAAACGCATTGAAATTGGCAGACATTTCATTAAGAAGAAGCTTGATGAGGGAGAACTCCAAGTAGGCTTTGTCAAAATTGTAGATCAACTCGCTGGTGTATTAAGAAAGGGTGTGAGTGTTGTATTTGTGACAAGATGGGGCTCTTAGACATTTTCGCCCCATCTTGAGGGCAAGTGTTATATGGTCTTATCTGCAGATATAAAAGAAAGAAGCGCTAACGTGTAAAATGGGAAGTGTATATGTCAGATGGGAGAAAAATGGATCGTGGGTGAGTGTTTTCCAGAAATTCCTTTTTGTTCCTCATGTGCAGATTGCTCCTCTCTGTGTGACACTTCGGCAGCAGAAAAAATACTCAATACGCATGCTAACTCAAGCCTTTTTTATGGACAGTAGACGCTATTTGGTTGAGCTTATTTGTGGCTTTTACCTTTTTGATTTATAAGCCACAAAATCACACAACTTATATCCAGTTAAAAAAAAGTTAAAATCATCCATTTAGGTGTTTTTGTGACTTAGAAGCAAAAATCTAAAAGCCAGATTTAAGCATGCTAACTCGAGCCCTTTTTTTTACCACAGGACACACACGGGCGCGCCTGAAATTTGTATGTTTGCACCACGCATGGAGCAGCAGTTGCATCTTTGTTTTCCTGTAATAAATATAGTTCGAAACTAGTGGATCGATCGAGTTACCATGCGACAAACGTGGTAAGCAATGTCAAACCAATAAAAAAAGTAGCATATGCGGCGTGAGTGAGCTGTGTGCCCCTTAGCTCTCGGAGAAGAACTAGAAACAAGAGGACGGTAAATAAATAAGCAATCCAAAAGTAGTACGAGTAGCTGCTAGCTACATCTATGCAGTAAAAGGATAAGGATTATTGCTAATCCCTCTAGTTTATCTAGTATACACAGCATCATCATGAGCGTCCTACTAAAAGAAGAGAGGCGACAAATGCGAGGCGAAACTGAGTCGCCTGGGCCTGCATGCCGTTTCCGCACTGGATAGATCGATCCATCGACGGCGGAGAAAATAACGAACGAGCTGCGTCCCGATTGAGCTAGCTTGCCAAGTTGTGAGCCAGCAATCGCTCAGCTAGCTGCCCAGATTTGATTCCTCGGCCGATTGCATTAGCGCCTCTCCTGACGAAGCGAGGCTGGAGAGACGGTGGATCCGATGGAGGAGCAAATAGTCAAACCATCCTCGTACGGTACGAACGTAGCAAGCAATGTGTGTATCCGTCTAATACCGATCCATTATATCGATGATGATCGAGTTGGCGCTGATTGGTATACCTGTCTCGGTTTGAGCTGCAAGTTGCGTATGTACGCTGCCGCTGCTGCATCGGCAAATCAACCAAGTGGCTGCTGAAAGCTATGTGTATATACGTATGTGCGCTACTGCTACGTAGAGTTAGTTGGTACGCTCGAATGATCGATCGCTACTGTATTCTGACGTAAGCCCCTACGCTCGGTATACGATACTACCTTCCGGTGTCGGCAGATTTTATTGAACAAGTTTAGTGCTCGTAGATGCTTCCGAAGCTCATCCAACAAGTGATAACCGCGAACAAAGATAGTTTTCCTCTGGCCAATCCTCAAATTTCAACCGGTAAGTTGACCGGGTGAAAAAAAAAATCATCAGCTGGTTTCCAGTAGCGCCCCAAAAAAAAACAGCAATACAACTTTGATCGCCTTCCATAGTTGCAAGTTTATACACGTATATATAGTAGGATCACGTATTATTATCAACCACACATCTGTGTGAATACCACAACTTTGTACTAGTATTTACCTGTAGCACACGCAAAATAAAACTATGTTTAGACCCTTCAAAAGATCTAAACGGACTCTTCCGAAGATCGCCATACATCGCCGATCAACTATAATGAAGCAAGTATTCAACTTCATTATTTGTCTAACTGGAACTGGTTCTTCCATTTCATGAATTATAATAAATAACCACCGCAAAATAATTACTCTGAACTCTTCCTCCAACCTAGTGAGCCACATTTCATGGAAGCAAACAGTCCGGGATCTCACCCTCCAACAAAATTGGAGTCTTCCAAATGAAGCAATACCTTATGCAAAACAATAAGATCCTGATTCTATGTGGCGAACCGAGTATACCTATGCCAAGTATAAAAAAGAATACTCCAGTACATTGGTCTCAACCAACACAATGAGTTTGCGATCCTAGTCACTCTTTTTTTTGTTTCACATTACTTTGCATATTAGTGGCCAATCTGGGATTTTGAACTAGGGCGAGGCAAATAAATAACTGCTTCTTCTAAAGGCCACGAATATAATATGGCAATTCACGTATTCATCGACAAATGATTACTAATGGACTAGTGTTGTAGTTTTTGCAATGAAAAAGCATATTCTAACTTACAAAGATAGAAAGATGTAAAAGCTAGCACCTGGATAGACAAAGCACCGAGGACACCATCAACGCTCCATCCTAGAAGGCATACGTGATTGTTCCATCTTGCTACGATACCGTCGGCCACCCTCCGCCCTACATTGTTGCCAGTGCCTCCTTGCCCTAGCCCCACCTTCCACCATGTTGCTCCACCCCTGATATTAGGTTTGGTCAGAGTGAAACTTTATACATTTTGTTCGTGTATGTAGAAAAATATCAATATTTATATTTTCTCTTCAAAACTTTTATCGATCTATTAATAACCATAAAAAATACAAAGAGCCCCCAAATAATAAAATTACAAATAGGTCTCGACCACCCATCGATGACTATAGACACTAGCGCACACCGAATGCGTGCCACGGTCCTCGCCCCTCCATCATCGGAGACGATCAAAAGCTTGACATAATAGAATTGATTGTAGTAGATGGATGGGAAGCCATCATGCTAAGACCCCAAAGAATTAGCATACCAGAACGCCAATCATCGTAATGATGATAACCATAGATCAGAAGAAACTAACCTGAACCACACTGACTAACACGAAAAACTACCGGACCCCAAGAGATCTGTCGGGCAGATGACTACACGCATCCTCCGCCAACACTAGACACATCACTGGAGCGAGTTTAATGTGGGGAGAACCTTATTCCGACTTCAGCATGTAGCCACCACCCTCCCGCCAGCGAGGGGTCGTGATCCACCACCCTCGAAAGCCCCAAGGCCACAAGAGGCAGAGAGGGCGGCGACGTTATCGGCAAGGGGACGAAACCCTAGGTGGGTTTCACGATCGCCGCCTCCCAATCGCCGCCCTCTCCTCGCATCACGTGCCGGTTTGGTAAAAAAAGTTCACCTTACTTTGATAACATATTATATTATCATCAAATACAAAACATTGTGAAATTATATTTCTTGATTGTTTGAGGAAATATTAATTTCATGATAACTGGTCAAATTTTATGAGATCTGACTTTGACCAAATTACTCCCTCCATCCCATATTAGGTTGCGCATAATTTTGCGTGCTAGTCAAACTATACAAAGTTTGACCAAGATTATACAAAATAATATAAATTTATAAAATACAAAAATAATATTATTAAAATTGACTTAATGTATACTTTCATATTATATAAATTTTATATCATACAAATTTATATTATTTTGTATAATCTTGGTCAAACTTTGTATAGTTTGACTAGCACGCAAAATTATGCGCAAGCTAATATGGGACGGAGGGAGTATGTGATAAGGAAGTACCAGTAGCATGTACGGCGTCAGTTCTAGTCCAGTACATCCACTAGCCAGTAGCCAGCTGGGTGGTAATTACGGACGCACGTAGGCTGTACGGTAGACTTGGAGGTCAAGGCGCGTAGGTAGTCGGTCGCGCGGACCTACTACTCCACGATCTTGGCCAGTGATCCGGTGCGCGCGCGACCCAAGTAAGAAGTCTGGGAAATTGCGTGGACGTACGCGAATCGTTTCCCGTATTTGTCACGGCATTGCTCACGCGTGCAGGTGCAGCTGCCCGACTTGCAATTACGTGCGTATTTCATCGACATAGGGCGTGTGCTATTACTCTACTATAGGCTGGTCACTCGGGGAATATCAGCAGCATATGCTGTAATACTAATATACATATGCACGCCCCTCGTACTATGAGTACTTGCTCCTTTAATTCAGACAAAAATTAATTTTTGTGCAACTCGCCCATGGAACCTTTTTTTTTGGTTAATTGTAATCAACTACTCCCACCATCCTCAAATAAGTGTATTTATAGGTTTGTACTACTAAGTCAAACTTCAATTTTATTTTATTTTGCGGGTAGGTCAAACTTCAAATTTGACTAAGTTTATTTGAAAAAATAGCAACATATATAATATCAAATCGGTATATCATGAAACTCTATTTCAACTGAATCTAGTGATAGTAGTTTATTGTCATAACGTTGTTACGTTTTCTGATAAATTTGATCAAATCTTAGATTTTTTTTGACTTAAGACAATCCTAGAAGTACACTTATTTGTGAACATATGTATTGTTCAAAGTTTTCAGCTATCATTTGGTAGTGAGAACTAGTTTTTACTGCATACTACAACTAGTATTACTAAGGTCTTCTTTGGATCAAAAGATTACAAAACGCATGAATTTTATACGATTGCATGCACAAAACAGAGTAAAAACCGCAGGAATAATTATTTGGATGAAACACATAAAAATGCATTAATCCTACGCAATTAAATATATAAAAAGTTTAGAGAAGATGTTGAAATTTTTATGAGCTTGAGGTATACGATTGCAGTCCATACAAATCTTGGAGGTGTCGTTCCTTTGATCTACTTCCTTCATCTATAAATAACGGACTTTGATTTGTCTAGATTCTCATGTATCTATGAATTAAAACATGTTTAGATGCATGTGAATCTAGACAAATAATACAAGTCATTTATTTTTAGACGGAGAGACTAATAAACTTTCTTAAGAACTCTATAAATTGAATTTCTCCAGAACTTCTTTAAAAAATCAATACAAAGGGACAGTAAAAGAATATCTTGTGAAACATGCACATTGATGTCACTCGATCAATTTATCCAAGGGAGTAGACTATCCGTAAAGACCTCGATCCACTCAAAATAAAGGAAAAATGATACGGGAAGAATCTTCCCTCGAAGTCATCAGCGGGCTTATCTCCGTCAGGTCAACCATGGGATTGCATTGAATGCCAGGAACGCGTGTATATACTCCTATGTGACCCAAAAGTGAAAACGAGTCCGATGGAGTATAGCATAGTTCGGTGCTGCATCCAGTGGATCTGATGAGTGGCTCCCATGATTTGTTTATCGGACAAAAATCCCATGTATAGCATCATTCCTTGTTTCTGCCGAATTCCTGCGTTACGTGCAGCTGGTTGATGCAAATACGTGGGCCTAGACATAAGGTATAAGGTGGTGGAGCCGTTTGATTCAGATCCGAGGAACCATACGGTTCAAAAGAGAGCTGAAGTAACCAAGGGAGAATGTACTCACCAAGGGCTAATTTGATTCAATCTATAGAAAAAAATGTTGGAATTTGGTACTTACAATTTTTCCCTAACATGCATCTTTTATTTATAGGATTGGAGTTCTTAGGAGCTTTTGCTAAGGACTGCATTGCAATGAAAAAATTACATACACTCAAACAATGTTATTACAATCATGTGATTTTTTTTGTATGATGAAAACGCTTTTTATGCAAATTCTTGTAGCTTTCTAAACCCACTGGATTCAACTGGACATGATATCTAATACTGCGTTGTGTATGTTCATGTGTTTTGGGAATCATGTAAATCGAAGAGGCCCCCAATGTTCCATCCCTAGTTCACATCTCACAAAGGGAGATGAGTGGTAGGAGGAGAAAATGGAGGGAAAGGGGAAGAGGACAGGCACAACTAACTTCTTGGGCAGCGACACTTTTCCTTTCATCTTCTAGGGCTCATAGAAAGGCCTTACCAATATGATTGCGGCCAAATCATGTAATAAAGAGTGTCATCGTATTGATCACAACTACACCATGATGGGGTCCTCGAGGCGTGGAAAGAAAGGGGTGTGAGACACGAGGATGTTCGGGAGGGAGAGCACACAAGTTACCCAGGTTCAGATCCGATCGTGGTGGCCGGATCCTACTCCTGCAATCAATCCACTATAATTGGCAAAGCCGAAGGTTACACATGGTTTGACTATTGTTCGCATGTGCTGGTTGAGATTGATCCTTCCCTAAGGGTTGCCCGTATGTCGGCTTATATAGTCATCCGGCATAGGGATTACAGGGAGAAACCCTATCCGCCTACGGTACAATTTACAATATAGTCGGTAACTAATACATCTTGTACTCCAGGTCTTCTGGCCGTCAAGCCAAATTCGACAAACTTTATTGCGCCAAAAAAAGTCGATAACTATATTCTTATCCACATAATCATCTTTATTTATTACATCACATATGAAAAGATATATTTGTGAAAAATGTGTACACATTACAAATTTATATGCGCAAGTGCAATTTTCAATTGTTTTTGTTAAAAATACTATTTTTACTTTTCTTTTTGAAAAGGCCTACATATTGTTAGTGCTACATTTTAGACTTATCAACCTGACATGAAACACACACTTAAAAACATAGTTGAGTCATTTTACGAGCACCAAGTCAATGTACACATATGTGCATGCACATCACCACATTCACACACCTCTGGTTAAAGATTGGAACCGTGGGCTCGAAGATTGACAAATTCATCGCATGTGCCTTTACATAAGGTCTTCTCATACTAAAGAATAACATGCTTTAGTGATTGCTTGGTTGATGAACTTCGTAGGAATTTTGGAGGGTTCCATTTTGGAATTTCTCCTATAGAGATCGTGTCGTTTGTAGGATTTAAAACCGTGTAGGATTTTTTTTCTTAGGTCAAACTCTATGAAATTTTCTGTTTGTTCTCTGAAAACTATGGCATTCACACAATTCATTGGGGAAAAACCCAGCAACCAGACAACATGTAGTACACATTCCAATGTTTTCAATTTCCGTAGGGTTCTTCAACACAACATGTCATGACATTTTGTTTATATGTTTTCCTAGCTCCTGTTTATTGGAAATTTTACGAGCTTCTAAACAACAGGGCTTACTGAACATAAAACTTCAAACATGGGGTTTGACCGCTGCAGGATATAGGGCTCACTTATTCTTTCCTCTACCAAACAACCAATATTTTGTTTAAGATTATTTGTTTTCGCCTTCTTTTAACTTAGACTTGATGTGTGTGCATCATAACTATACAAATGCCATGTGTAATGTTTAAACCTTTTAAATATAAATAATATAGAACACCCTTTATTGCAAAAAAAAATGTTGGTTCTTCTGTTATGTTTCTTCAGAAACTTACATACGTATCATTATTACTTCCTCTATATTGAAATAAATGACATTAAATTTTTTACTCCCTCTGGTTTATATTAATGGCCTCAACTTTGACTAGATTCGAATGCATATGCTCTACATAATTAGATACACTATATAAAGTTAAGGCTATTAATATGACCCGATACAAGTAGATTTATGGGCGTGTTTGGTTGGGCTGACGCCCGTTTCTCGCACGGCGTAGGAAAAAATAAGCCCGTTTGTAGAGCTGGGCTGCATGGAATCTTTGCACCACACGGTTCTTAAAGCAGGCCAAAATTTGGCCCGCCGGAAAAGCTGAAATCGGCCGTTTCCATGCAGCCAGGCCCTGGCGAGCGCCGTGTGCCTACCGCTTGCATGCGCGGGGAAGCGCGGGAGATGGGTCATTTTCGCCTTAACCAAAAGGCCACTCCTCTCACCGCCTAGTCCTACTCCCCTCACCACGATTCCCGACCATGGCCGCCGCTCCTCCGCCTCCCTCCCCTTCGTTCCGCAGCCTCAACATCGGTGAGGTTAGCGCGCATAGCCTATGGGCTGCCGTTCAACTCGAGAAGCTCTCCGGCGGCGACGAGGCGCCCCTCGCGAGGACGCTCATGGCTTTCGCGCCCATCTGCTCGCGCAGAAATAGGGCGGCCATGGTGGCGGCTGCATCGCCTACAATCGCGGAGGAACCGTCATCTGCGGCCAGGCAGGCCGGAAAAGCCCCCGCTAGAGTCGGGGTTACCCTCGACTCCTTGGATAGGGTTTTTCCGCCCGTGCCAGCGGCCCTAATCCTCGCGCCCGGGGCTTCTTCTCTTGCTCTGGCGGCGCATTCTACGGCTCCATCGTCATCGATGGCGCCATCGCCGAACAGGGTAAGATCCTGATCTACATAGCGGGTTAGGGTTTGGACCCAAATCGATGGAGGTTAAGGATCGATCTTTGGTAGTTGTAGAGCAATTTGGGGCTTTAGGTAGTATGTAGCAACGGATCTTCGGTTGGGTGTTGTCCGATTTTACCCGATTCCTCAATTTGGGTGTTATCCTGGGGCATTGCCCAATTGGGGAACATAGCCGAATCCTCAATTTGGGTGTTGTCCTAGGGCATTGCCCGATTGGGGATACTAGTGCATGTTTGAACCATGTGCATTGCCAAATTTGATAATGTTGCTTGCTCCCATTTTTGTTGCTGACCTTGTTTTGCTTCCTTCCAAGGTGGTTAAGGGTCCAGTTCTTTTGGGGATTCTCCGAGAAGCTGCCCTCCCCCAGCTTCCTGAAGAAGCCGTTTTAAAAAAATTGCGAGGCTTCCAAAATAGTTAAGTCTAAACAAATTTGGAAGCCTCACAATTTGTTTGAACCGGCTTCGCCAGAAAGTTGGGTGTAGGGCAGCTTCTGGGAGGAGCCGCCAAAAGAACTGGGCCTGTTCGAATGCTGGACCGTTGGGAAGGGCTGGCAACCCCCCACCAGGTTATCAGGACGTGCTCCCGACGAACCGTTGACAATTCAAGCCGGTGGTCCTCGGCAGGGTGGAGCCGGCTTCGCAGCCGCAGAGTAGAAAGGGTCGGCGGCTGAAGCTTGTCCACTATCCTATCCCCAATATCCCTCTCTGGTTCATCATCCAGCTGGACTCGGCGGACCTCCACATGCTAGTGATCCCGCCGACGTTCCAGTTGGGCCTGAGGGCCTGGATCAAACAATTGCTGCCGCGCGTCGTGCAGGTCACTGCCCGCCGGTGGTGCGCTGAATGGGTGCAGGTGGACTGGTTCTCTAGCCAGGTCGCCTTCAGGAAGAACTGGCCCGAGCTGGTCTACAAGTACGACCTGGAGCACGACCACGTCGTCGAGTTTAAGCTAAATCCCTTCGTCATCAAGATGATGATCTACAAGGCGGGCTCCTCCAGCGCCAGGAAGTACACCTGCCCGGACCACGGCGAGCCGGCGACGCCCTTCATGTCAATGCTTCTGTAATTATGTATGTAGTACTGGTAGTTGCTGATGGACATCTAGTTATGATGAACTAAGTAGGCTGAAGTCTCTTTTGATCAGGAGTAAAAACCCCTAGTGGTGGTTCAAGGGCATGATATGCCCTATTGATGATTAGTTTCATCGGGGGTTAAGCCCCTGGTGCGGGTTCAGGGGCATGGAATGCCCCTCGTGATGGTTCTTTTGATAGGGGTGAAATTTAGAACTCCTAATTGCTACCTGGTATGGTGATCGTTAAGACTTTTATGGTGATCATCTCAATGTGTAGGCAACAATGTTTATGTCTGTATATAGCTTTTATGGTGATCATCTGAATGTGTGTTGTGTGTGTGTGCATATTGACCGTTCTTCTAATCATGTGTTATGTGTATGTTGTGGTGGTAAGATCACTAAATTTGAAATGGGTGATCATAACCCATACGATCAGATGCAAAGCACCACACCAAACACCTGTCAATTGCATCATCAGGGGAAAAAAGAATCTAGCCAACCAAACAACTGAGCCTATTTGCTGAAAACGAGAATTCAGGAGTCTAAAGAACTGGTCCAATTTGACCCAAGTCTAATCTTTCCATGCAGCACCCAGCGGGCCAAGTGGGAAAAAATAAAAATCTTGGACCGAGCAACCAAACACATCATATATGTATCTAGACACATTTATTACGTAGATACGTCTAAATCTAGAAAAAAATGCAAGTATTAAGCTAAAAAGACGATTTTGCACAACAAGTATAAGCAAAGTGTTTCTTAGAAACTCACTCGTGCAAACAAGCGTTCCTTACACACCCACTGGTGAACAAAATTAGTGACGAGATAAAGAAAAAGGAAAGACAAAGGGTGGGAGACTAGCTTATAAATGGACAAGGGAGGGGGACGGTAGCAACTGCCGGTAAGTAGGCAGGGACGACAAAGCCACCCACCCACCCCACCGTGCTAGCCAGCAGAGTCTCCTCTGCTCCTCCTCGTGCAGTAGCCTCCAAAACATCCAACGTCCAATCCACTTCCAACAAGACACCGCCACCGTGATCCCAAATCCCTTCATCAGCGACAGCGACCTCGCAACGCGCGGCTCCGGCTCCAGCTCCACCGGGAGGGGAGGGGGAGAAATGGAGGAGGAGGCCGGGAAGAAGAAGGCGGTGGTCTTCAGGCTGTTCGGCGTCGAGGTCCACGGCGCGGCGCCGGCGGTGGCGGTGGCGGCGGAGGACGAGGATGAGGAGCCGTTCGAGCTCAAGAAGAGCACCAGCATGCCCAACCTCGCCTCCATTGACCCGCCGCTGCTGCCCCTCGGTGAGGCCAGCAACGACAAGGGCTACGCCTCCGACGACGACGCGCTGGCGTCCACGCCGCAGCTCAAGCGCCGCCGCCGCAAGGCGCACGAGCGGAAGAAAGGTACCTGACCTCCGTTCAGATCACGGACGCACGGTCTCTATCTTCTCCCCTCCTGAAGTAGTAGTAGTACAACTCTAGTACTGTTCTATTCATTCCTTCATTCATGTGCCAGTCACCGTGATTTACAGATTAATTTAGTTAGTCCCCCCTGAATCATAATAACTCCTGTAATTATTATTGAGTAGTCTGATTTACAGATTAATTCCGATTCTGTGACTGGAAATTGCTGTCCTGGATTCATTCAGCAATCAAGAACCGAGGAGCTAAATCTAGTACTCTTATCCCACCTTTTATGTAGTACTACCAGCCAGCCAGCCAAGTGGAGGAGGAGTGACTGATGGATGAATCTTACTATCCATCCACACCTGAATATACAACATTTAATTACTCGTCCCATGTCACTTCCAACCATACCATGAATCAATCCTGCAGCCAAGTGGCGGAGTGTTTGATTGAGATTCGATCGTTTATTCATCGTCTGCAGGGATCCCGTGGACCGAGGAGGAGCACAGGAAGTTCCTGGACGGTCTGAAGCAGCTGGGCAAAGGGGACTGGCGAGGCATCTCCAAGAGCTTCGTGACCAGCAGGACGGCGACGCAGGTGGCCAGCCACGCCCAGAAGTACTTCCTCCGGCAGACCAACCCCGGCAAGAAGAAGCGCCGCGCCAGCCTCTTCGACGTCGGCATCGCCGTCGCGGGCCACCACAGCTACGATGACCACCAGGTGCGTGCGTGCATACACATATCTACTCCTACTCTGATCCCGGTCCAATCAATCAATTCGCACCCGTCCTCCGGACCTCGCAGCTAATGCGGTCTGCCTGAAATTTAATTTGGTCTCAGCTGCCGAGCCCTCACAGCGCTGGAACCAAGCTCGCTCCTGCTGAGGAGATACTCCACACCGACCGTGGCGACGTGCATGTATGTATGATTAATTCCGCAAACTTGTGTATAGCTAGCTAGCTACTTTGGGTTCGTTCGTTTTGATTCCTGCTAGTACAAGGCCGGGTAGAGTTTAGCTTTGAACCTCGACACTGAATCCTGAACCTCGCGTTCTCAGGTACCAAGCTATGCCGGATTCACCATGGGCAACAACAGCATCATGCAGGTAAAACCTTTTCCATCTGGCAACAGCTTCAGATGTAGTAACGGCAGTCTGACCAAAGCTGGTTCTTGTTCTGGCAGGTTGATGGACTAACTGACCCTGCGAAGAAGAGATCAAAGTTCTCCTCTGCCCCCGGGATGTCGCTCGCCGCCATGGCCGCCTCCGGGCTGGAGCTGGCGATGGCTTCCTCATCCGCCAGCAGCATCCTGGAGCTCAGCATCGCGCCTCCTCAACACCACCATCGCGGCGCCATCGGCGGCATCAAGGCGCTGTGATCTGCTGCCGGACATGACCAACGACAGGAACCCGTGCGTACCCAGCTCCATCATCAGCTGTGTCCGCCTGAGTTCTCGTTGTCATGCTAACCCCGTGCCCATCGATCGATCCTGCGTGCGGTGGTGGATCTTCGGCTAGTTTTATTTATTTATTTTATGCAGTATAAAAATACATACATAAGAATTTGGTTTGCGTCTTCGCTTTGGTACAAGTCGGACGTTCAGGTAGTATAATAAGCTGTCATCGTGGTAGTAGTGGATTTGTCTGTAATGTAATAGTAATGTACTACTGTTCCAAGAAGTTATTAATGGGCTATTAATTCGGTGTGCTTGCGTTGCCATTGCATGGAGAAACCATCGAGAAATCGGGGGTCCCCGCCGTGTGGGTGTGGATGGAAGATGGATGGATCACGCGAGTAGGGTGGGGGCGTGGGGTTGGTTTCTTGTTGCCATCTGAGGAGGCAGCGGTGACAGGCGACCGGCCTTCTTGCGTGTGCGGCTCTCAGCTTCCGATGATGCTTCAATAATTGGACCACCACTGGGAGTCCATGGCAGCAGTACGACAGATCGTCCCAAACAACATCATCAGCCGTGCGTGCGTGCTATCAACATGCTATCCTTCCGGTCTGGTCTCCCCCTTGTTAATTTCAACTTTACAGAGGATCTAGTCTAGATCTAACAGTAGCACTACACATCACCTTTGTAGATCGAGAACTGAGAGAGAGAGAGGAAGAGAGAGAACGGAGACGCGCTCTACCTGCTCCCTGGCTTGACAGACAAGAGCCAGAGGGAATGCCCGAACCGGCGCCGGAGCTGGAACCTCCGTCGTTGGCCATGGGTGGAAATGGGGTGAGTGTGGCGAGCGTGTGACTAGGGTTGCGGCGGTGGAGCTTCCCGTCGGCGCAGCGCTAGCCTAGATCGGATTGGCTTGTAGGTGGGGCGGCTAGGGCACGGCTAACCTCGTATCTCGTGCTGCCGGCTCCCCACCACTTTATATAGCGCTGGCGACAGGGGCCCACCGTCCTAGATAAGGACGGACGCCCCCGATCAGGGCGCAGTTAGGGGGCGTGCTGGGCCGTTGGGCCCAGTCACGTTGAGATCTATCCAACATTCTCCCCCTAGATCTCGACTTTACTTTTAACCTTGTTCTTTACTTATCTCATCACAGAATGGGACATAGAGCATGTTTCATCGTCTCAGCTCAATTGCCGATAGAATCAGACAGCCACTATATACCTTCATGTTCTGAAACAAATTCTGTTACTTTTGGGCCTCTATAGTCCAGGAGTCATAGGCTTGCCGTTAAACCCATGCCGGCTATGTGCTCCTTGAACACATTGGGTGGTAAGCCTTTCGTTAGCGGATCCGCAAGCATATCCTTTGTCCTTATATGCTCGAGACTTATAGTTTGATCCTGGACTTTGTCCTTCACAACATAATACTTTATATCTATAGACTTTGAATCATTACTCGACTTGTTGTTGTGAGCATAGAATACTGCGGGCTCGTTGTCACAGTACATCTTTAGTGGCCTGCTGATGCAGTCAACCACTTTCAAGTCGGGTAAGAATTTCTTTAACCATAACGCCTGTCCCATGGCCTCATAACATGCTACGAATTCTGCATACATCGTAGATGATGCAACTATCGACTGTTTGGCGCTTCTCCACGAAATAGCACCTCCTGCGAGAGTAAAGACATACCCTGTCGTGGACTTTCGGTCGTCTTTATCTCCCGCAAAATCTGCATCTGAATACCCTTTTATCTGTAGGGAATCAGATCTTCTGTATGTTAGCATGAGGCCTTTTGTGCCTTGCACATAGCGCAAAGCTTTCTTTACCATCTTCCAGTGCTCTATGCCTGGATTCTCTTGATATCTACCGAGTACCCCGGTGATAAATGCTAAGTCAGGGCGAGTGCACACTTGTGCATACTGTAAGCTTCCAACAGCCGAAGCGTATGGTACTGACTTCATTTGATCGATCTCATATTGATTCTTTGGACATTGGGATTTCCCAAAACTGTCGCCCTTGACTATGGGAGCAGGTGTTGAATTACTCGCATGCATATTGTATTTCTTTAAAATCTTTTCACAATACGCTTTCTGCGACAGTCCTAACACTCCATTCTTTCTGTCTCGGTGAATTTCTATGCCCAAAACATAAGAAGCTTCACCAAGGTCTTTCATGTCAAAGTTTGATGACAAGAATTTCTTTGTTTCTAGTAGTAGACTAACATCACTGCTAGCAAGCAGAATATCATCCACATATAGAATTAGGAAAATGTATTTCCCACTTTTGAACTTTGCATAAATGCAATTGTCCTCAACATTTTCTTTGAATCCAAATCTTTTAATGGTATCATTAAACTTTAAATACCACTGCCTAGAGGCTTGCTTTAACCCATAAATGGATTTCTTTAGGCGGCATCCCATATGTTCCTTCCCCTCCATGAAAAAACCCTTGGGTTGTTTCATGTAAACATTTTCTTCTAAATCTCCATTTAGAAATGCCGTCTTGACATCCATTTGATGTAACTCTAAATCAAAATGTGCAACTAGTGCCATGATGATTCTGAAGGAGTCCTTACATGAGACCGGAGAAAAAGTCTCATTGTAATCTACGCCTTCTCTTTGCGTAAAGCCTTTTGCCACGAGTCTAGCTTTGTACTTTTCTACATTCCCATTGGAGTCATACTTTGTTTTGTAGACCCACTTGCATCCTACTGTTTTGGCTCCTTTGGGAATTTCTTCTAAGTCCCAAACATTGTTGGAACTCATCGATTTCATTTCATCTTCCATTGCCTCTACCCACTTGGCTGAGTGAGGGCTACTCATGGCTTCTTCATATGAGGTAGGATCGCCCTCCATATGAACGACATTGTAAACTTTGTAGATGTCTTTGGAAATGGCTGGTCTTCGTTCTCTTTTAGACCGTCTGAGTTCATCAGACTCTTGCTCATTTCTTGCCTGGGGTTCAGGCACATTTACGGTAGGTGGCTGTTCTGGCTCCCTTTCGTGCTCAACAGTGGGTTCAGGTGGTTCCTGATGGACAGGTTCCGAACTTTCGCCCATTGTTGTCACGGGTGGAGTCACAACAGGTGCCGGCACCACAACCTCAGGGGTTGTAAATGGTGGCACAACAGGTAGCGAGAAAAATGGCTCCTGAATCATCGGATTAGGTGCATGCACCCTCTTCTCCTCAAGATCAATTTGCCTAGCTACCGTGCTCCCCCTCATCAATTCGTCCTCCAAGAAGACTGCATGTCTCGTTTCTACAAACTTTGTGTATCTGTCGGGACAGTAGAAACGATAGCCTTTTGACTTATCTGGATAGCCAATAAAATGGCAAGATACTGTTTTGGGGTCTAACTTTGCAATATTTGGATTGAAAACTTTTGCCTCAGCTGGGCTCCCCTAGACCCTCAAGTGGTGCAGAGAGGGGACTCTGCCTGTCCACAATTCATACGGTGTTTTGGGCACCGACTTACTTGGTACTCTGTTGAGAATATGAATGGCGGTTTTAAGCGCCTCCATCCACAATCCCAATGGAAGGGTGGAATAGCTCATCATGCTGCGCACCATATCCATAAGGGTACGGTTGCGCCTTTCAGCTACTCCGTTTTGCTGAGGTTCGCCCGGCATTGAATACTGGGCGACTATTCCATTTTCTTGCAGGAACCGTGCAAAGGGTCCTGGTACTTGACCATATGGAGTATGCCGACCGTAGTACTCCCCCCCACGATCGGACCGAACTATTTTGATTCTTTTATCGTGCTGATTTTCTACTTCAGCTTTGAAAATTTTAAATTTATCCAACGCTTCAGATCTTTCTTTGATTGGATAAATATAACCATACCGGGAGTGATCATCCGTGAACGTTATGAATGAATCATAGCCATCCACACTTTTCATCGGAAACGGTCCACAAATATCCGTGTGGATTATTTCTAGTGTAGCTATGCTTCGGTTTGCACCCTTTTTAATCTGTTTGACATACTTTCCTTTAATGCAATCTATGCATTGTTCTATGTCGGAGAACTCTAACGGAGGAAGAATGTCATTTTTAACGAGGTTTTCAATTCTTCCCCTCGAAATATGGCCTAGTCTGCAGTGCCATAGTCTCGAGGAGTCAAGAGTTCGCTTTCTTTTCTTTTGTTCTTTGTTCGACAAGGAAACTTTTTCATTCACATCACACACAGAAAGAACTTTCTCATGCAGGGATAACAAATATAACTTATCAAATAATGTAGCGACACCCACACATTTGTCTTTCAACCAGATGGCACACTTGCCATTACCAAAATAACATTCGTAAGAGTCTTTGTCCAAACAGGAAACACTTATTAAATTCCTATGTAATGAAGGAACGAAAAGCACATCTTTGAGCAAAAGCAAAGAGCCATCAGCCAGCTCCAGAGGGACGTCACCAATGGCCTCCACTTCTGCTTCTATTCCATTCGCCACTTCAATGTGTCTTTCTCTTCTTGGCGTGGTCCTTGTCGAATGGAACCCCTGTAAAGAGTTGGCAACGTGAACAGTTGCTCCAGAATCAATCCACCAAGTGGATCTAGTAAACTTTTCATACAAAGATTCATTAACAAAAGAAACAATATCTTTACCATTTTTGGCCATGATGTACTTTAGCCAAATCGGGCAGTCTTTCTTGTAGTGGCCCGGCTTTTTGCAGTGATGGCACTGATCCTTCTCCCCAGGTGTGGACTGGTGGTGCTGGTACTGGTGCTGCATGGGACCCTTGCCATGGGGCTTGGAGGGTGAGCCACCATGGTTGCCTCCTGTGAAGCCTCTCTTCCTGTTGTCCTTCACGAAGTTCAGAGAACCGCCGTGAAGGGCTTTCAGCCTTTCTTCTTCCTGGGAGCACATCCCAATGGTCTTTTCTATGTCCCATTTTTCAGGGGACATATTATAGTTTATCACGAAGTTTTCAAAAGGCTGTGGAAGTGAGGCCATCACAAGATGCACCAAAAGTGCTGGCTTTAACTCGAGGTCCTCGTCCATTGGCTTGAGCTTTGCAGCCATGTTCGACATCCTCAAGATTTGCTCTCTGATCCCGTGGGGTCCTCCCGTATACTTTTCAGTAACCAGCTGCTTTAACAGCTGGGTCGCATACATCTTTGAAGAGCCAGTAAACTGGCTCTTTATCTTGGCGAGATACTCGCCCACGGTAGCACACTCTCCAATTGAGCCCACGATTGCGTTCTCAATTGTGTTCTTTACGAATGCCAGACACTTCTTGTTGGCGTTCACCCATTTCTGGTTATCGATAGAGTAAGCCAGCTCCAATGGAGCATGGTCCCTCTTCCTTTTCTCAAAGTCAACACTCTGTTCAGCATCTCCCCTGACTGGGTCAGCGGGCTTGACTGGTTGCTTGGTGTCAACCACCCAATCCACTTCGGCGCATACGAACGCCAAGTCAACTTTCTTTCTCCATTCGGAGTAGTTGTCCCCCCTGAGGAGCGGTACGTCCTTCAAGCATGCCATGAGGTTGAGACCTCCTGAAAATCACAAAAGATGTGAGATCACCAAGTAAAACAATTGTATGCGTTAATTCAACATTGGTATAAATTAAGCATGTAATCGTTTCGTGCTATTTAAAATTACATCACCGTTGGGCAGAAATAAATTTAAATGCACCTTTTATACTAAATTGGAAAAGATTATGGTCATGATTATTAATAACGTTGGTCAATTAATAGCATGAGTCATAATCACTTTAATCACATCTTTATATCAAGATTTAATCAACTTTTATTGCATTTGGTGCAATTTTGAACCATACATTTGCGATGTAAAAACACTATTCGCAGCGGAAACTTTCATTAAAAAACACATACTTTGCAGAAAAAACTGCCTTTATAACGTTCTCTAGTCACAATATACTTAAAAATAAAAGGACTAGAGAAAACTATACAAAATTTTGCTTAAAACTAAGCAAAAAACATTAAAAGCAATTCTGTAAAATAAAAACAGAAACTTTAAAGGGAAAAAAAAACGCCCCACTGGGCCAAAACAGTGGGCAGCGCGCAGCGGCCCAAAGCGGCCTGGCGGCTGCCGCGACTGGCTGCCGCGCAGCAGCCCAGCAGCCCGAGGCCCACCTGGCCAGCCCGCGCGCCGCCTAACTAGCTGCCGCACTGCAGCACTCGCTCGCTGCGGCCCAGCTAAGCCTGCCAGCTTGGCCCGCCACTGCCCCGCGCGGCCCGCGCCGCCCCATCTCGGTCGTCCATCAGCGTCGCCCTAGATCGGACGGCTGAACGCACGCTTCGGAGGTATAAAACCCACCCCCGGTGCACCCCTGGGAACCCTAGCCCCATAATCCCCCACCCCGGTCCAGCGCGTGGCCACCGCGGCGGCGCCGCGTCCAGCGCGCGGCCGCCCCGCGTGGTCACCGCGGCCCCGCGTCGCCTCCGTCTAGCGCGTGGCCACCGCGGCGGCGCCGCGTCCAGCGCGCCGACAGCCCCGCGTGGTCACCGCGTCCTCTCCGCGTGGCCACCGCGGCGGCGCCGCGTCTCGCGCTCCGGCAGCCCCGCGTGGTCCGCCGCCTCCTCCCCGTCCGTGACGCTCCGGTCCCGCGGCGGCGCGGTGTCCCGACCGCGGCGGCGCCGCGTCTTGCACGCGGTTGCCCCGCGTCGGCGGCACGCGGCGGCGGCGGCGGTGAGGTGAGGTGGCCGCCGGTGGGCGCGCCCCTCCCTCTCCAGCTCCTCCGGCGAGAACGGCTGAGGCGAGGAGGCCGCGTTTCCGCGCGCCCCTCCCTCTTCCCTCTCTGTGAGCCATGGCCCCCCCCATCCTCCTTGCCGGCGGTGCGTCCACCCGAGGGTGGGCGCACCACCGTCAAGAGGGGCGGTGGTGGAGCCTTTGCTCCCTTTTTTTTTGTTACTTACTTGGTCCTTAGTGGAACTGCGGCGGCGCCCCCACCTTGCTCCTTGCCGATGTGTGCATCCACCCGAGGGTGGGTGCACCATCGTCAAGTGGCCGAGGTGTGGGGCGGAGACTTTTCCGGTGATGGCCGGAGTGGACCTCTTTTCACTTTTTGATTGTCTTTTCTTTGGGGATCTGGGATGCTTTTGGGACTTAGATCTAGGGTTTTGCTTTGCCCCGAAGGGTATGTTCTTCTTCTAGATGTCTCCACTATGGATGCCCACCTAGATCGAGAGGAACGGCGCGGCATAGGGCAGGCGCACTTTAGATCTATTTCTTTTCTCTTGCTTTCTACAAATGCACTGAAAAATCTAGCAACTAAAACTCGCTCTGATACCAATGTTAATTTCAACTTTACAGAGGATCTAGTCTAGATCTAACAGTAGCACTACACATCACCTTTGTAGATCGAGAACTGAGAGAGAGAGAGGAAGAGAGAGAACGGAGACGCGCTCTACCTGCTCCCTGGCTTGACAGACAAGAGCCAGAGGGAATGCCCGAACCGGCGCCGGAGCTGGAACCTCCGTCGTTGGCCATGGGTGGAAATGGGGTGAGTGTGGCGAGCGTGTGACTAGGGTTGCGGCGGTAGAGCTTCCCGTCAGCGCAGCGCTAGCCTAGATCGGATTGGCTTGTAGGTGGGGCGGCTAGGGCACGGCTAACCTCGTATCTCGTGCTGCCGGCTCCCCACCACTTTATATAGCGCTGACGACAGGGGCCCACCGTCCTAGATAAGGACGGACGCCCCCGATCAGGGCGCAGTTAGGGGGCGTGCTGGGCCGTTGGGCCCAGTCACGTTGAGATCTATCCAACACCCCTATCATATCATATCATATGTGATACTGCTTACTAGCAGAGTGAACTGAAGAGGAACAGCAGCTAGAGAACATGAACTGAAGAGGAACAGCAGCTAGAGAACATGTTTGTTGCTACATGAACTCTGATGATGGAGCTAGCTGTTGAGAGTGGAGAGATCCACGAACAACTGTGTACGAATCGAGAAGATCGGTGAAACAGCGTATGTGGATTCTGCAGATGAGGCATCACATCGTGTACATGCTCTCTTGAAAGCATAGTCGACGCCCACAACAGCGTCAGAGGGAAAACCAAGGATGGGAAATCGGTCTTGTTCGTGGATAGGATATGTGGATATCTCGTTCGCTAAGGTGACGAGTGGTCCAAATTATTGAGCACCTTTGCGAAGACGCACGAGCTCGTGGCTCCCAACTGAGCCCTGTTGCTGTTGCTTGCCCTTTTTCACCGTGGCGCCCCACCACCGTCCCCATTGCCGGTGGAAGGTCGTCGACAAGCTCGCAGCCAAAGGTGGGGGACGATGAATGAATAAACAAATGGCGGCGAGGATCATGAGATAGCGGCCGGCTTTCTAGGGATTGGGGGATATCATCTTTTACAAGATGATAATGTGGAGTCCTTTCAACACGAGATAATGTGGAGTCTCTTTTTCTCCTCGTGTCGTCTGTTGCTTTTCAAGAGCTGACCTTGTGCATCTCGAGGTATCCAATCAACACTGGGTATGACGTTGGCCGGTCCAAGTTTAAGTGACGCCGGCAAAGCTGTTTTGTTAATCTTGTTGGCGAGAGAACACAACTTCATGCAAAGCACACTCGCCCACTGCACCAAGGGAGGGATGCAGGTTGGGTGAGTCAAGCCTGAGATATGTCTTGGATTATCTTGGTTCATTTGCTTATTATAAATAAATAAATAGTCATATGGAGAGGTTAAGTTTTTAAGTAGGGAAGATGAACAGTGGAGAAACTCGCATAGTCCACCAGAAACTCAGGACTTCGTCAAGGATATGAACCAGATTACTGAACAGACACGTACTTGTGTAGGACAGAAACAGCAAGTAGTGAGAAAACTACAAGACATTGCTAACACAGAGAGTAAGAAAGTAGTGCATATATATACAGAAGATTCGGCAAGTAAGGTTAGCGATCCGAGACGGTTTCCATTTACCTTTGTACACGTAGCAGTCAACTTATTACAACACATATGTACAGACCAGAACAACTGCACTCCTTGGTTGCTGCAGACTGGAGTAGAGGCTTCACATTGCATGTCCTTCTCTTTCATATTTACGGGTGCAAGACAAAAAGACACCAGGTAACTCAGGGCGATTCACGGATTAACCACCACACCTTGAAGTAGACGGGGGTGGCCACTGGCAGGCTGCTCTGCCTCAAGAGAGCAGCTCTCACTCGCCATGCTCTCGGCGAGTGCCTCCTTGCCCTTCTGGGCACGACACTGCAACCACAGGTATGAAAACCCTGCAAATGCTGCCTGGCTGGCAAACTGCACACGGTATACTAAGCTTATTTCCCACAAGTCACTGCCCATGTTAACTGCCAAGGTATCCGCATTATACCCTTCTAGGTCTGATTCTGAGACCATCACGAATGTCTTCTCATCAAAAGTGATGAGGTTACGAGTGGAAAGGAATACTGGAGAAAGGGGCTTAGTAATTGGGCTGTCTAGGCAACTAGACTTCTCAGTTTTCTTCACTCTCAGCTGGTAGAATTCCTGGACAGCCTACAAAATGATACAACAATGTTAATTACCGTTGATGATAGCAAGAATTTACCAGTAAAGGACACAATGCAATCTTTAACTTCACACACTAGCAACTTGATTATATCTATGCATAAATATACGATGAGATGTAGAAAATCTTTTAGTGTAAAACAGGGAGATAATGATGGAATCATTACAGCCTCTGATTGTAAATAATTTCCACAGAAGAGTGTTAGCCTGGTTATCCATCAAGCAGAAGATAAAAGGCTCCAGCAAGGATTTGGTCAGAGATTTATTTATTCGATATTTCCAGTAGGGCTTTGTCCTTGTAAGCAACTTCTTTCCTTATATATGTAATATATACACAGTTGGGGTCTTCCCTCTCATTTTGATTTTATATACTCCCTCCAAGGATTCGGTCAGATATTTATTTATTCGATATTTCCAGTAGGGCTTTGTCCTTGTAAGCAACTTCTTTCCTTATATCTGTAATATATACACAGTTGGGCTCTTCCCTCTCATTTTGATTTTATATTCCCTCCGTCTGAAAAATGATGTCAAAGATTTGTCTAGATTCATATGTATCTATACACTAAAACACGTCTAGATACATGTGTATCTAGACAAATTCTTGACGTCCTTTTTAAGACAGAGGGAGTAAAAAAATTACGGTGCATGACAATGAGTACGGATATTTTTGAATGGTGGCCAAATCCCACCATACCAAGTATTTAGACTAGCCAAAATGGTAGGGCATCCATTGTTCCATAAATCACAATTAGAGGATATTTCCATTGCACATGGCAATGAGTAGGGATATTTTTGGATGGTGGCCAAATCCCACCAAACCAAGTATTTAGACTAGCCAAAATGGTAGGGCGGACTTGGGCTAAAACCAAACACACCCTTGATCTGTCTAAAGAACCCTAGGTCCATTGTTCCATAAATCGCAATTAGAGGATATTTCCATTAGTCCAGCTATAGGGCTTCAGAATCCTTCGAAAATATTTGTATTGCATGCTTTGAGATAATATAAAAGCTCTGCAACAACTTACTTTCCATTGTGCCGAAGCCAATAAAACCCTTGGCCTGCATGAGCGTACATGCTCAAAAGCTCCAGCAGGAGTCATTTGTTTGTATTGCACCTACAATAGCAGAGTCAATAGTTATCACTTTAAACTTATTTAGATTATTCGAGTGAGAAGAACACTTGTTTATGATCAATAATCTGGCATACCAAGTAGCAAAGCACAACTGTGGTGCTACGTCCCCGTCCAGCTTTGCAGTGAACATAAGTCAGTTTACCACATGAAGCATTTCCTTCAAAAATTAAAGCAAGATGAATAAATCCATGCCCAAATCACTGTCATAGGAGGAAAGTAACAGCACAAAACAGGAAAGAGATTGTACAGAAGGAAGTCTGTTTAAGCTCTTAACAAAACAAATTTGCTCAACAAGGTGAATTCAAAACAAACTACAAGAGGATACGAAGGGCATAGGGCACCACAACAGAAACCACTCAAAAAGTAAAATTGCTCATGGTCAGCATACCACGAATTTGTTGGAAAAAAATCTGCTCGTCTGGACTTCTGGCCTGGTTACATATTTGTGCTTATCAGGCCAGCTTGGCTCAGGCCTGGACACTCAAGGCTGGGAAATTCCAGGCTCAGGACTAGAACAGGTCTACTTACCATTAGCGTACTATTTAGCCATGCTTTAATAAGAACCGAGACAAGCATGCTCCACAGTACACAAAATCATGCAACAAGTGTTACGATCTAAATAGAACATAAGAAATAAAATATATGGTGCAACCGTGCAAGTTAGTTTATTTCAAACAACAGAGGTGAAATGAAGCATAAGGTGCCAAAGCAAAAATTACAGCCAGCACACACAAGGAGAATCTCAATCAAAAAATACACTAGAATGTTCGTATTATTTCCTTAGAGGATATACTTTGAGTAGGTACTTACTGTGGATGAAGTCAACAGCCTTGCATAGGTTGTCAAATGAAGGCGCATAAAGGTAGTCTCTAGTTGGCAGCACCAGGTTTTCAATCCCATGAGCCTGAAATCAAGAAGATCATTAACTTGTGTGGTACGGGCAGCTTCATACAATAGCAAAATTAGTGATTGCAAAAAGGGTCACTGCTACTTAATGCAACATTGTGACCCAGCAAGAAAAGGATATAAGCAATATAAATACTTCTTAAGTTAGTAGCATCAGAAACTAAATACAGACAAGACATGAACCATCCATCGGGAGCAAATCAACTCATCAAAAAGGGACACTCTTGCTACCCGTTCAGCGTGTATAGCAAGAACAACACTAAGGGCCTGTTTGGTTTCCAGCCACACTTTGCCAAGCCTAACTTTGGCAAATGTGGCAGCCACAGAAGTGTGGCTGAGAAAATGGAAGCCACAAAGTGTGGCAAAACTTGGCAACAAATTCACTCTATGACAGATGGGCCATGTGGTTAATAAAGTGTGGCAAAAACCAAACACATACCAAATTGCCAAACTTTGGCTTGGCAAATTAAGACTGGGAACCAAACACCCCCTAAGATTATCTCTTCAATACACCACAGCAACCAGCACAGCACTATAATAATCCCGAACCATCAGCAAAGAACCAAGTGCAGCAGCGCTAAAACACTGGATCTGATTGCTAGACACTAAGAACAACAAGAATGGCATAGTTTGAGAGTGTGACATACAGTAAAAGGGGCAATTGCAGCACCCTGAGCGAAATGAAGCAATTGGGCCAATAACTGTGAGAGCCTAGGAGAGTACATAAGGACTACATGGACCAGGTCTTAGTTGTCTTATATACTCTCCTCCGATCCAAATTACCTGTTGCAGGTTTAGGTAAAATGTTGCCTAAAATCTGTCTAGTAATTTGGATCAGAGGTAGTACCTTAGTATTTCCTTTACATTTTTGGAAGACTGGGACAGGTCTTAGTGCCCCCAAGGCCCTAGCCTATGGATACCAAGATGTCAAACAACGGAATTCACTACTTGTTCTGCAGCCATCACACTACTGTCTTAGAGGACTGTTCCTTCAAACTGTAACCAGATCAACAGAGGATGCCTGCTTTCACCATTTTTTTAAAAAAACTTTACACCTAGACAATATCATCAGACCATACACCAACTAAATGTGCTGGTGTCGTACATGCTATAAGGAATTCACAAACAAGGCTTGCAAGATACAATAAACATACCATGCACATAAGTACTTGACAGGTCAAATGTTAAATGATTTGGCAATTACCTCATACAATGGCTTGGGGACAAGCCTCTCATATGATTCGTTTAGTGTGACGACACCGCAAACTCCAAGCTTCTGTAGCCGCAAAACATCGCTCGGGAATGGAACCGCACCCAGCAGCACATGCTGATCCAACAAGAAAAGTGAACAGTTAGAACAGAACAAATCTGTGATTCTAAGCTAATCTAACTAACTCTGAAGCATAAGTAGCTAAAACTACAAAAAGGCATGGCCGCCAAAATCACAATAAACCAGAACTTTTTTTTAGAACCACCAGGTAAAACGACGATGCGTGCAACTGACACTAAGCCTAGACTTGAGCCACAGAGCTTCATGACGAATTCAGAATTGGTGCCTCGCTACCGATGGGCGAAGCATACAAGACATCAAACCTAAGGGTATGATCATGGTGGATTGAGGGTAAACCCACCCAAGCTGTAGTTGGTTCTCGATCATAATCAAGACATAATCTCACACGGATCAATAGGTAGACAAATAGATTAGACGCTACTCTGGACAGGAGAACCTGAAGAGCAGAAACACGGATGATATCCACCACTAGAAGCTACATTACAGAGCAAAGCTCTTACCGACAAAAGATGGACGCAAAAGGAGCCACAGTCAACCTGGCAAAATCAGATCAAAAGAACGGAAATCAAAGGAGGAGGAAGAGCTGCCAACCTCGTCGACCTGATCCCACCAGTGGAAGTGAGACTCGAATTGGTTCCTGACGACGTTGTACACCAGCGTCGGGTAGAAGAGCATCCGCGCGCCGACGCCCACCGCCGCGCGCTTCGCGTCGAAAGCTGCCCGCACAATCGCCCTGGCCGCGCCCTCTTCCTCCGTCTCTTCAGCGGCGGCGCCGTTGCCGCCGACCAGCTTCAGCTCCCAATCGTCGGCGCCTCCATCCTCCCGGCGCAGCTGAAGCTGCCCTCCGCCGCCTCCGCCGCCGGAATCGCCGCGAAGCTCCTGGATTCGCATCTCCGAACTCGATCCGCTCCGATCCGATCCGATCGGGAAAATTCGACTCAACGAGAATGAAAAAAAAATCCCCAAACAGGAATCTATCAAGGGGAAAGCGAGAGAGCACCGATCGATCGGTCGCTGGCGCTGGAATCGAATTGGGTCCGCGATCCCGCAAGCTGGAGAAATCAAAACCTATCGCCCCCCTTTTCCTGGTGCTCACGCCTCCTCTACCCACCTCCCCGAAACTCCAAACTGCCCAAGCCCGAGCACCCACCCGCACGCACGCACGCCTCTTATGACCCCGTGGCGTGCCGCGCACTCACCGACACGCGGGCCCCGACATCCCTCCTTCGCGCGCTGACGTGCGGGTCCGTGTTGGTGTTGCGGGGGCGTGGACGGGTGCACGTATCCTTTTCGCGGGGTTAACGGAGCGGGACTGTGCTGGGGTGGATTTTTGGGTTGGAGAACGGGACGGGGCGTGGGTGTCGAGGTGGATCACGTGGCGGCTGACGATATGTCGAGTTGGCTCGCGCCCCGTGGACGGAACGGATCGGGCGGTGCTCGTGGTCGTGGAGTTCGGAGGGGATCGGATCAGGAGAGAGAGACCGACCGCGTAATCTTTGAGCCGCTACTAATCTTTTTTTTTTTTCGAACCGAGCCGCTACTAATAATCCGGTAAAGCGGTTGGTTCCATGCTTGTGCACAAGTCAATCGATTGCTTCGTCTTGCTACATTGCTCCTCCCCGTTAATTTACCTCGAGTCGTAGTACTAGCTAGATTGTGCCGAGGGCGTGTGCACGCACATGATCTACCGTAAGGTTAACAACATGGGTCACTAATTATTACTTCATCACGCAGGAATCTTGGTGCTTTTGTTTAATAAAGTTACAAAAGGATGAAATAATACGGTCCTGTAGAAAAGATGAGGCTAAGAACAAAGTATATTAACCTCAAAGTGTGTCATGTTGAGAAGGGCGGAAAGATTTTGGTAAACTCACTTGTGTGACTACGCGCGACCCCTTTATTGGTGTTGGTGCGATGTTGCTAGAAACAAAACTATCATGACTGCTCCAACCACTCCCAATGCCTCTGATGCCACCACCATAGATGTTGAGACCGTTGTGGAGGTTGTTGTGTATATTCACTTATCTGAATTGTTTTCCTATATATTCCTACCAACAATTGAGATAGGTATGTCATGGTAATCCTACGTGTCGAGATGCATCTAGTTCGTGTAGTATTGTTGATGGGCTAATCTGTTCAGATTATTTCTTATATCGTATCTAGTTTGTTTGGATTAAACATATTGGAAATCTGATCGCTGGAACTTGTTAAGTAGCCGGTCATTTCGCCTAAGTTCTACACAAGTATCATTGAAGAATCATGTAGCGTCATCAAAGTCAAAAAATGATGTGCCATTGTAGATAAGAATGAGAGAGGCGATTCCAGTTCATATTATTGCATTGTATTGTAGCACATCAAACAAGTAAATGTTAAATAGTTCATATCCACAACTATGTATTGGGATCCTCATAATGAAGTGGTAGTATTATATACTCTCTCCGTCCTAAAGAGGAGTAATTATTTTCTCACCTAGTACTCCGGTTTTAGCTTATTGTCTACTCCCTCTGCTTCAAAATATAAGATATTTTAGCTTTTGTAAAATAAATATATCTAGACGCCTTTTAGTGTATAGGTTCTAGACGCATTTTAGTGTATAGGTTCGTAGAGGTTCGGAGTGAACCTATACACTAAAAGGCGTCTATATACATTTATTTTACAAAACTAAAATGTT
Organism: Avena sativa; assembly: GCA_916181665.1. Taxonomy (NCBI): domain Eukaryota; kingdom Viridiplantae; phylum Streptophyta; class Magnoliopsida; order Poales; family Poaceae; genus Avena; species Avena sativa. The sequence goes on along the minus strand of OV702279.1, from coordinate 263,448,019 downwards.
TTATATTTCTGAACGGAGTGAGTACTAATTAAGACTTTCAACAGTTCTCTAACAAAAAACATATGCTACTTTCAAAAGCTAAACCATGCCGCCTTATAACTTTAAAATGTCAAGCACATGATGCTGATATTCCCGCATAACTTTCCTCCTACAAATTCTTCGGATCCCAGTCAGCACATGAACTCATTTAAAATTTAAAATTCTTCGGGAGTAAAATAACATATCTACCACACACTTTAAGCTCTAAGCGTTACTAAATGTTTAGCCTACTTTAAAAAAATCCATTATAACAGGGCAGAGTGGCTCTCGAGTTCATATGAAGTCCTTATCCCAGGAGTAGTTCGTACAATGGATGCATAAATAAGAAGTTTGTGATACTGTTTTTGGGAGTTATGAAAATGGGATGTTTTGCTCATTATTTTCTTTAAAATTTTTGCTCATTTTTATCTTATAATCTTGTATTTTTGTATTTTTATATTTTTTCTACTATTTTTATAATGTTGTTCAAACTATCCCCCGCAGAATAAGGTGACTTCATAGACCATGTCCATAGAAACATTCTTCACGAGGGAGTATTTGAGGTCACCCTGGTCTATATGACGGTGTTGTGACATCCCAAGGTTCCTAACCCCACCACCTCTGCATGTTTGTTATTTTACTTACATCATAATTTCCATGGCATCCTCTTGCACCATATCACCATGGTTATGCATCACCTTAAATTGTTAATTCATCATGCTCATCATTATAACTTACAACATGTCATGTCATCTTTTGTAATATTGCCACCTTTTTTTCTTGCATCCCGTGTATATGCTACTGGTGGCGTGTGAGGGATACACCACCGGTATGTCAAGTACTAGCGGCGTGTCAAGGACATGTTGCCGGTATCAAATACCGGTGGCGTGCCAGATACGAGCCACTGATGGGTGTTTTCTGGTAGGTTGTTCTACACTTGTGTCAAGTGCATTGAGCTCAACTTTCTTTTTCTTGAGATCAAATTCCTTGGACATTGCGAGTGCATTGAGCACAACTTTATTTTTTTCAAGATCAACTTCCTTTATCATGAGCTCAAGTAAGTTCTTCAAGTGTTCCTGATTTTCCTAGCATTTCCTATCTCCCCTCTTGGAAGTTGGCACCTTCTTCTTGAAGGAATGAGAGTTTGAAATCATACCGGGTCGGCTTGAATCGGGGCCAACATTTCAAAAAATAAGCCGTGGGGATCGGGTATGTTGCCAGAGGAGAGCACCCATGTGGTCTTAGAATGCATCATCGATGATTCTTGGGCAACATGTGTGGCGTTGAGATCAAGGGCAGGCGCCACCGTACAGTCGATCAGGCGAGGTGCTAAGCCGAGACGGTGCGAGTCCAGGCACATATCCAGATGGAAGCGACACCGATGAGAGAGCGGACGACTCAGGTTAAAGCGGTCGATTCACGGACGACCTACCTGCGCTGTGCAGTGGGACGACTAGTGCATGCTCCTTGAGCATGAGCATAGGCTGGGTGGCAGCTTGAGCGATGATGGCGCCGATGTTCGCCCGAGCCTGAAGGGCGGTGACATGTCCCATGGCCGCAACCCTAGAGGTGATGGATCGAGCTTCAATCGGGGACTATTGACCTTGTCTCTCCAGCTGACCCGTTTGTTGGTCCCAAGAGCTCACTGCTCTGGTGTGAACTCTTCTTTTGGCTTGAGCAGGGCCGCGACGAGGATGGTCGTGAGCAGTGCGTCCTCCGCGGATCACTAGGGCTTGGGCTCCAGTGGCCATCGGGTTGGTCTAGAAGAGGAGGGATTGGGAGTGTGCTGCTGGCGAGAGCGCCCGGGACAGACAAGGGGGTCCGCCGAGGACGTAGACAGTGTTTGCTTGACCGAACAACCAATCAAATTTGGGTTGAAAATGGATCAAAATGGACACGCCCGTGGCGCTTGCCCGTTTTGCACCGGCCATTGATTGAGCCACGCCCGTGGCGCTTGTCTGTCAGACGAACCATGCAGGGAGGCACTGAACCAATCAACCCAACATCACTCCCCACACCACGACCTAGCACCGCAAGTTCATATGCCATCGAGTCCCCAGATCAATCGTTCCGATTCACAGTGAATCTGTAATTCTGCAGAACGACTGTGCCTCTGTTTTGTGAGCTGAACTCCACGGCTGGTTTCAAATCAGCTATTACAGGTATTACTAAAGAAACCCAAAAGTTGCTCAACTTATTCACGAGTGCTTCCTGTGGATGCAAAGGCGTGCTAGTACTTCCCCATTTCGAAATAAAAACTCACGAGTGCTTCTACTCGCAAAGTAAGTCATCGAAAACTTTGGTAAACAGTCGATGCCAAGTAATCTCTTTCTCGCCTAGAAATCTGGTTTTAGCTTATTGTCTACTACTATAATTGAGACTTTCAACAGTTTTCTAACAAATAACAAATGCTACTTTCAAAAGTTAAACCATGCCACTTTATAACTTGATGAAAATGCGAAGCACATGATGCTGACACTCCCCCATAACTTTCCGCCTACAGATTCTTTCGGAGGCCAGTCTGCACATGAGCTCATTTTATAAATCTTCAGGAGTAGAATAACATATCCATAACACACTTTAAGCTCTATCTACCCGTTACTAGATGTTTAGTCTATTATTATGACTTGGCACTAGTACCTGATGCTTGCTAAAGAAAGCATGGGCAGAGTCGCTCCTGAGTTCAGACTTCAGAAGAAAGCCTTATCCAAGGAGCAGTTCGTCATGATGCCAGGATGACAAAGCCTGCAGGCCAAAACAGACACAGGCTTAGACAGTGATGCGTCAACGACGCACTAACCTTAGCGTGCTTCCAACAACCAAAACCAAGCTAGTACTGAATACTGTACCTGCTAGCTGCAATATTAATACTAGCACGGATCATCCAAGTACCCAGTGTAGTACATGCAAGATATGGGAGCTACAATTAGTAGCACCGACCAAGGTTTTGGCTACTGGTTTGGAGTAGAAACACCTGTCGTAACTCGGATCGTCGAACGAAAAGTTGAAAATCCGAATGATTTCATTCAAATTATGTGAAATTTCAATCTCAGAAAAAAAATCTGAAATTCGTCCAAATCGGGTTCTTCGGCGGTAAATATGTTAAGGGTTCTGGTTACAAGGGGCTGAAACATAGGATATGCCTTTTTTCCTTCTAGGGCTGATGGACTTATTCTATCCCGATGAATCCAGTATGGGGGCTCCGTGGCGAATCACTGAGAGCTTCTTTGGATTATAGGATTTCAAAACACATGAATATGAAAAACATAGAAATTTGATAGGATCGCAAGCAAAACAGAGGATTGCAAAACAGAGAAAATCTGCAGGCTTAGTCATTTGAATGAAATAAGGAAAAACACAGAAAAATGCCTCAATCCTACGCGAATGAGTGTTAAAAAGGGGTTAGAGTGGATGTTGAAATTCCTATGGGATTGAACTGTAGGAATGAAATCAATAGGAACTTTGGAGGCGTGATTCCTTTGATCCAAAGGGCTTCAATATTCCTTTGAAAATCCTCCAAAATTCCTTTGAAAATTCTTCAATTCAAAGAGGCCCTGAATAGGGTACTTTCCCTAGTACTACTACTGTATGGGAAAAGCAGTTTTATCATAACAACAACCAAATTAATTAAAACTTTATTAATTAACAAGAACCAAATAGGGTACTTTCCGTAGTACTAGCTGCAATATTAATTACAAGTGGTTTAATTTGGACCACCCGTCCGAATGAAGGACCAGAATTCATTCGTGGAGATAAAAGTGCAGCGGCAGGATCAGATTCCACACTATCTGAAGCTGAGCTGAATGCTGCTGTAAAGCTAAGCTCAACTGAACAGTAGAAGATACAGTGGTTGCTGGTCTTGCTGCAGTCACGTAGGCAAACAAATTACGCCTAATTATCAACCCTAGAGTTGAGATGGATCGACCGATCTCTTAATCATCCCCAAAAAATACCAGCATGCCATGTCATGAACTCATGATCACGACATGAACACAGTGCACTCCCATTCATCACCTACATGAATGTTTTACAGTTGGTTCTTGAAAACTATGACGACGTAGTATGTTATCTCTGAACATTAGCTACTAGCTCACCGAGAAAGCTTAATTAGCAAAACCACCGCCTGCCGGAGATGGATGATCACCGGCGGCGAGTCGAGTCGAGCTGAGCTACTTGCCATGCTTGACGCCACGGGGGCCTGCGGACTTCTTGATCGACGCGATCCTCTGCAGCCTGATCGACTCCCTGAACTTGGCGATGAACTCCTCTGCCTTCTTGTCCACCTCGTTCTCGTCCAGCTCCGGCGACTCCCTCGGCGAGTTCGTCTTAGTCGAGTACGCCTCGTCGTCGCTGCTCTCGGTCTCGTCGGAGGAGACCGTCACTTTGCCCAGGATTGGGTCGCTGCTTCCCCTCTCGTACTGGAACCTGGGGATGGACTGGTATGCGTTGTATCCGTATGGCTCTTCTGGTCCATGCGAATTATCCGGTGAATCACCGGCTTCATCTTCTTCAGGCAGTTCTTGGATTTGGGGTTGGGGTTGGATTCCTTCTCTTGGCCTGATTGTTCTCACCGATTTTCCAACCGATGGCGATGATGATGAGGAGGAACCGTCGAAAGAGCTTCTTGGATTCGCCGGAGACGAGTTGGTGTAAGCAGAGGAATTGCTGAATCCGTGTGAGCTCTGCGAGTAGCGATCGCGATCTCCTCTGCCTCTTGTACTGTGGTCCTGCAGCTCCTCCTTGAAGCTCTTCGCCGCCGTGGCCCGGCGCTCAGCCACCGGATGGTAGCCGTGGACGAGGAATGGAGGTGGCGGCGGAGGCGGCGGCGGTGGGGAGGACATTGAGGACTTGTACGTGCTCCTCCGCTTCGGGACGGCGGCCGGCTCTTCGCTAGCCTTGGCCAATGTCTCGCTGGACATGGACGACGCGGGCGACAGCCTCTTGGGCGACGGCGAGGGGCTGCTCGTGGGCGCGTCGAACCTCCCGGACCGTGACCGCCAGGGGATCGGCGAAGGGAGCACGGTCTCCTGGGCGCGCGGGCGCGGGCGCGGCTCGCCGTTGGTGTCGTATCCCGCGGCGCCGGAGACGGAATCCTGATGCTTCAGGGTCCGGACGGGCAGCGACAGCGGCGCCTGCTGGGCGGCGGCGTGGCTCCGTCCGCCGCCGCCGGTAGCCATCACGACCACAGGCTCCTCGGGGTGATGCAGCGCGCTCCAGGACCGCGCCCCGCCACCGCCGGGGCTGTCCGGCACCCTGTCATCGCCATCGTCGTCGAACACGAGGTCGCCCTGGAGCATCCGCGAGACGTACCTCGCGTCCGTCTTCCCCGCCGCCGCGGCGGCATCCTTCTCGCCGCCACCGACCCGCCCTCCAGCGTCATTCCTCCGGCTGAAGAGCCCGTACGACACCGCGATCCCGACCAGGAGCAGGTGTAGCAGCTCCCACACCTTGTCCAAGAACGCCTGCCCCCTGCCCCCGCCGTCCCCTTCCCCCGCCGCTGGCGCCCGCGGCGAGGGGAGGAGCGGGAGCAGCAGCACGCAGATCACGACCACGGCCGCCCTGAACGGGAAGCTCCCCAGCACCGACGCCGCCTGCACGACGGCCATCGCGAGACGATCGAGAAGAAAAGAAAAAGGGAGATGAGGCAATGCCGCGACGCTCTCTTTAAACCTTTTCGCTATGCTTTTGGCGCCAAATAAAGTTGCGAGCTCGTGGTGGTGGCGCACGGATTAAATTCCTTCCGCTCGCTTTGTGGCCACCGGCCTCGCTAACTGCTTCTGCTGCTGCCATGAGCTGAGCTGAGTTAGAGATCGATCGATCGATCGATCTAGATGGCATCTTTTGTTTTTTTTTTCTTGTTTCTTCCTTAGCGAGGAAGAGAGGAATTTGGACCGGGGAAAAGGGGGGGAGAATTTCGTGTCCAGGGGAATCGGCACCTCCATTAGCGAATCCACCACCAGCAGCATGATGCCGGCCGTGTACATTTCTTTGCACGAAAGTTTCAGGTCATAAGTTGCGCAGGCATGACGACATTTGGGGCACATTGGCAGGATCATGGTAGCTAGAAGGTGGAAATGCTAGTCAAGTTTTACTCGCCGAGGATTATCCATAGTCGCTTTTGCGACACACTTTTGCTTCGGTGTCCTTCCTTTTTTTCAAACTTTGATAACAAAAACTCGATACTGATTCGTTTCGAGGACTGTACGAACTCAGCAGAAGTCGTATGATTCTCTTAGACATATACTCACCGTACACATATATTCACGTGTCCGCTGGAGGAGGAAATTGAGACGTATATAGCAGCCATAATAAAATTTTAAAACGTGACATGCAAAGACGTAGATTGCGATAACGGGAGATTGGATCAGCCGGTAAAAACGTGAAGTATAATCAGCTCGATCGACTATATCTATATGAACGTATAGGTAGCCTGGATATGGGTTTGGATTGATCAAAATAAAACTGGTCCATACAAACTTAAATTTGAGGAAAAGGGGTTGAGGACCAGTTAATTAATTTTTGCTGTGATAAGATAATGGTGATAGGATCGATCATACTTTAATTAATTTTTACATTTTAGAGGAGCTGTCGGGATACATGCGAGGGCCGGCCGGCCGATGTGCTTAAGAAACTGGAAGATTCTTCATCTTTTGGAAGGAGTACGCGAGCTTGTAGTTTTCTTATTTTCTCGAACTAGCTTTCGTGGCATCCATCCGCCAATCGATAGAGTTGTGGTGAATAACAATATTAAGCTAGCGGTCAGACGAAAAAACGATCGATAATGTGTAAATTCGTCTAATATAAGTCTAAAATTTAACAATTGTTTTGAAAAATTTCAGTTAACGAAACTAAGAATCGATTGGCAGAATGGAATCACGACCTCGAGCCGTATCTTTTTCACGTAGGCCTCGTGATAAAATAACCGCTAACTAGCTAATCAAGAGCCAAGTGAGAGATTGAGTTATACACATGCACAGCTCATTAAGATTATACTCACATGAAAAGACACACCTGAACATGTTTCAGTACTAAAAAGATACATATATATCCGTCTACTTTAACCTAACTTGACTTTACTCCAAGATGATCTTATGTACGTCTATATATACTCGTATATGATTGTTACGGTAGTTTACGATAGTTAGGACTCTAGCCTAACTTGACTTGTACTTCAAGATGATTCCCCGTATGTCTATATATACTCGTCCATAAGGCTCAATAATATATACATCATATTTGCCAATCCCTCATGGTATCAGAGCATGAACCGATCCCAAACCTTAGCCGCCGTCGGCACGCTTTCGCCGCGCTGTCCCCGGGGAGGTCGATCTCCATAATCTCCGCCGGGGCTGCACAACCCGTACGCAGGGTTCGTCCGCCGATCCGTGATCGGCTGCCCTCTAAGTCTCCTTTTCCGATCTCTTGATCAATTTTCTTTTTTGGTTCACCGATCTTAGATCAGATTGAGTCGCCCACCGCCGTCGTCATCGTCGTGCCTCTACTCCGACCATCGGCATCAACGATCTACACTGCGCCTGCCCTCTCCGCTGTCGTGCCTGACTCGACAGGCTGTCGCGGCCTCACGGCAGGCTGCCGCACACCGCGGATGGCTTCTACGCCTTCCTTGGAAGGCTGCCGCGGCCGTCCTCCCGCGGATTTTCTTCGTCGTCATCATCCGGGACTGTAGGGTTCATAGCATAGAAAACAAAAAAATTCTACCGCAAGAACGCATAAAATCAAGATCCAATCTATGGAAAAGCCATGATCTAATCTACGAGATAGGTGCAACGAGATTGATGAGAACTAACCCTTGAAGATCCAAAGCGTCAACAAGATCCAATCTCGTGGTTGATGTGGTCGATCACTTTGTCGATCTCAAGATCACGATAATGATCCTCCCGACACCACGTTCCGGTGGCGCTTCCGCACTCGGTCATACGTACGGAGTCGATGAAGACCTTTCTCTCCCCGTTCCAGCGGGCAGCGGAGGTAGTAGATCCTTAATCTGCGGACTAGAGTTACAACTATTTCTCCCTACCACAGTGATTTGAAGGGCTTGCAAAAGTGTGACACCCCCAAGAACGGGGCTAAACAAATCCCAGACCTCCATCTGACATAGTCTTAACCTTAAGCTCGAGAATATCCAGTGAAAAACCGATAACACAGCAGTGACCCTACAACACAAAATTTATTACAGCAAACTCATAACTGAGCGAAGAGCCAAATTATTATAAGCAGAGGTCACTGACCACAAACATCAAACAGCGAAAGGCAAATTATGCTATTAAGAATAGCAAACTTAACAAATGGCCTAAGAGACCTGAAGCATAACGATGACGTCCCAACCCATAGATTCCAGGCTGCTGGCCGGGAACCCCAAGGTACTCGTCGGTGTCGATGCCGTACTGAACTCGTCCTTAGGTGAACACTTACTTTGCCAAAAGTATCAACAAAGCAAGGGTGAGTACAGGGTATACTCCGCAAGACTTATGGCTGGTGAGAAGAAGCTCGTCTAGTCAGAGCATTTTAAAAGGGGATAAGAGAGCGACATCTCCGATATATTGATCATCATCTTTTCATATCCACCAAATCATTATCAAACCTTATCTAGGATCACCCCTTCGTACCCATGAGGAAGCATCCTTAAACACACGTTGATCTGCCAAGTTTTATGATTAGGTTATAGTTCTCTATGATATTAGAATCTGGTCACCAAGCGTTCATAACCGTGAAAACGGCTTTTCGAAAAGATTTAACCCTGCAGGGGTGTACAACTTTAACCACACGTAATAACCTTCTCTTAGTGCCACAATAATTATCCCTCTTCCTTGGAAGGCCGGCAGAGGGTGGTTAGACACGACCTTTACCTTTCTTTCGCCGAGACAATGAGTCACACCCTAAGGATGGTTCCGCCGTAACGGGTCAAATCCCGAAGCCAGTCCTTAATGATGTGAGGAGAGGTTGGTTTACCAGGGGATCCATCGACCCCAAGCAACCCCGGCCACGCTTACCTACCTGTTATGAATGCACCTCCTTCACCGCCTTCGAGAAGATCCAGAATGCATGTCGAATGTAACACCCGAACTATGTGACTCATGGAATCTACTAGGCAAGTTAGTTGCTCGTGAGGTTTTCTAGGCCACATGTGGTTGTACGCTCGTCTCGGTTCCAAAGGCAAGAACTCGGTTCCTAGTGGTGGCGAGCATGGGACTAGAAAAACCACATCCCACTGTGGCCTCCCATACATGCCTTAGCATGTTTAATATCATATCACCGATCTCATATCATCACGCTCTCCTGTTATACTAGATTCTCTGCTTCTGATACATCATCTGGATGAACCAGTCTTAACAGCTATGCATGGCTAAGAAGGACACAAATATAAGCTCTAGCAATGCACACAAGCCAAACCTAGTTATGCTAGGAGCAGTGGATCAGGTAATATAAGCTCAAAGGGAGTGATGCAATAGATAGTGAAGGAAATATGCCCTAGAGGCAATCATAGAGATGATTATATTTCTTATGTATCCATGAGTTATTGTAATATTCCTTGAATATCCATATCAGGCAACTTGTATTGATTGACAATTATGTGAATTGTTTGTGAAACTCTATACTTGTATGGTTATCTAACAATTGTCCCTAGTCGGAGTTCATGTGAGGACACACGTGAATATTAGACTAGCACATCGATTAGTTGATGACTATGTTTCACAAGTCATAGGCATGGAGATGTCAAACTAATGACGTGGACACATGTTATGAAAATGGGGTTGGACTAACCAACTTGAGACTAACAATTAGACTTGCAGCTCTCTCTATACATGGTGTACGTTTTGTCCTTAGACTTGAGATTGTCGCATGTACTTGAGATGTGGATCGACCTACTTTGGGGCTATCAGACGCTGCTCCGTAACTGGGTAGTTATAAAGGTAGCTTTCGGGTTTGTCCTGAAGCATGTTGCAAGGCATGGTCAATCAAGATGGGATTTGCCCCTCTCTACTTGAGAGAGATATCTCTAGGCCCCTCGAGTGATCGGATCCAGAAATGCATGGCCGTGCTACATTAGGTTAAGAGTTAACCTAGTAAAGGGATTCTGAATCACGGTATCAAGAAAGGGAGGTCAGCTTGGAGCTAGACCAAATATCGTGAGGCAAAGGAAAAGACATGTACTAAACCTTGTGATGGTTCGTCCGATATGATCTTTATATGCATTTAGGAGTTGGCACGTCTTGCTAGAGGCCGCTACCAACTATTGACAGAATAAGTGTATTCGTGTCATGTCTATACGTATATGAACCTATAGGGTCACACACTTAAGGGGCTGGAAGCCTAATGAGAATTAGATCCGAATTAGACCAGGCTTAGGCTACTAATGGGCTGTTAATGTAGAAGCCCACTAGGGATGCCAATATAAGAGAGGGTGGGGCGAGCTGACCAGGGTTAGACCATTCTACCCAGTCGCCACCCCTCACGCCTGTGTTGCACGCGCGGACCTAGCAGTTCGGCGTCTGACGCTTCCACCCCGCACGTGTGGATTCCTCGGAGGTGCTGCATCTGTGGCACTTGGACAAGCCGTGCAAGGAGAGATGCTCGTGGGATGAGGACAAGGAGGAGACGTGGACCGTCTGCACTGTCTCGATGCGCTTCATCAAATTCCGCAACTGCGCGTCTAGTGATAATCCCGTGATCTATGACAATAGTAACCCTGGTTTACGCGGTAGAAATTTTTGATTTGCGCTAGCGTATCCTACCCGTATCCCTTCAGTGGTATCAAAGCCGATGCTGTTCAGTTATAGGTTCGGGATGTTTGCATATGGTGATATGCAGATTGATATGAATGATGTGATTGTTTGTATTGTGGTGGTTCAGGATTGATCTATGATCTTGGTTTCCGTGATCGTGATTCTGAGGTTGTCGAACGACTTACCCCTACCGGTCGGTTTCCACCATTGGGGTTGACAATGACACATTAATCCCGTTGAATGACGCGAAGATCAATATGATTGATCGAATCGGAACCTAGATATAAAATCGATGTACCGTGATCAAAGTATTTGATTTGCTGTCCCTTCGAACCCCGCAGGGGGAGACCCCCTAGACCCTCCTTAGTCGTAGCCCTTTTGTATCTCGTTAAGGTAACGAGGTGCTGCGATGTCACATGATCCAGTAGAATGCGATTCTATGCATAACTTGTTTTTGTAGGATGTATGTGATCAGTATGGCCCATATATGTATGTGATGCATGTATGAAATTTATCATGACCTGTGTGTCGTGAGTAGGGCAACATGGCTGGAGCCAAATGTGTTGTCAATCATTGTAATGGCCTACGTGCCAACTTGTGATGATCCCAATACTATGTAATTTTGATTACTAGATGTTAGGAGTAATAGCTTGTATTAGTTCTTGGAGGACTCATCACTTGGAGGATGGCTCACATGGAACATGAAGATGGAGATCATCATGGTGGATAGGTTCTATGGCGATGGAGATCACCATGAGAAAATGGGCCATACTGTGTCACAACTATGTGAATGCTATTCTTATGTGGTCTACTGCTATTCATGCTTAGATGATAGAAGTAGAACGATCCCTCACAAAGTTTAAGTTAAACCATACCCTCCCAACCAAACCTTGCACCATCCTATGCCCTGTACAATCGTTGGTGGGCCTATGAAATTAGGGTACCGCGGTTTTTCTTGGCTGGATGGGTTTGTATCGAATACCTACACACATAAGGGTTGGTGAGCTTGACAAGGTCATCTTAACAGTTAAGGACCTTGGGCATAAAGGTTGGGCGCCTAGTTTTGTCATAGAGATGTCACCCAACAACAAGAGTCATATGTGATATGATTAGCAAGTGTTGCTTACCGATTTACCTTATCTTCTAGCAGTGATGCTAAAGCTCACTAGTCATCTTGTTAATTATGGATCTTGAATCACTTAGTATCAATAGAGGGATATTGATTTAAGTGGGAGTATATGCTATTAAATTGTTTAGTATGTTTTACTCTTTCATGGTTACATGGCTTAGTATTTTGCATGTTTTCTGTTGTAGATCAATGGCACCAAACACTACATCACCTTTTTCTTTGCGTTCGATTCTTGACAAAGATAAACTAAATGGAACAAACTATTCAGACTGGGTCCATAACTTGAGAATTGTTCTCAGGTCTGATAAAAAGGAAACGGTTCTGGATACCCCAATCCCCGATGAACCTGCTGATAATGCATCTGCTGCCCTCGAGAATGCCTACAAGAGAGCATGTGATGATTCTCTTGAGGTTAGCTGTCTTATGCTTGCATGCATGGAACCTGAACTCCAAAAGAAGTTTGAGGATCAGGAAGCGTACGATATGATCGTCGCGCTTAGGGACATGTTCCAGACTCAGACCAGGACTGAGAGGTACAATATCGCCAAGTCCTTTGTGGAATGCAAGCTGGAAGAGGGAGCAGGTGTAAGCCCCCATGTGATCAAAATGGTTGGTTACAATTAGACTTTGGAAAAGCTTGGTTTTCCACTAGGCCAAGAGTTGGCTATTGATTTCATTTTGGCGTCTCTTCCATCTAGCTATGGCCAGTTCATTTTGAACTACCATATGCATGGGGTGGATAAGGGCCTTAATGAGTTATGCGGGATGCTAAAAACAATAGAAAGTGACATGAAGTAGTGTGCAGGGCATAGCCATGTGATGGCTGTGTAGAACAAGCCTAGCTTCAAGAAAAAGGGTACTTCTTAGAAGAAGAAGGGCAAGGCTAAGGATACGATCCCCAATCCTGCACCCAAGCAAAAGGCCGGACATGTAGAAGACACTGAGTGCTTCTTTTGTCATGAACATGGCCATTGGAAGAGAAACTGCAGCAAGTAACAGGCTTCTTTGAAGAAGAGTGGAAGTAAGAGTACTTCCCACTCATGTATGCTTGTTGTAAATGTTGTGGACATTCTTCTCGCTGATTCCTATATTAAATCTCGGGTATTTGATACCGGATCGGTTGCTCATATTTGCAATTCGATGCAGGGGCTAATAAGGACTAGAGAAGTGCAGAAAGGCGAAGTGGATTTTCGCGTCAGAAATAAAGCAAGGGTTGCTGCATTGTTCACCAGCGTCATGCAACTTCACCTTCCATTAGGATTTATTATGGAGTTGAATAATTGTTATTACATTCCAAGTATGGGTCGAAACATTTTATCACCTTCATGTTTGATGAGGGATGGTTATTCATTCGCGAGTGCAAACAATGGTTGTGTAATCTCTAAGAATGCTATGTTTATGGCTGATGCTCCCACTGTGAATGGGTTATTTATTTTAAATCTTGATGATGCATCTGTTTACAATATTAGTGCTAAAAGGCTTCAGCCTAATGATTTGAGTCCTACCTATTTATGGAATTGTTGTTTGGGGCATATAAGTGAAAAGCGCATGAAGAAGCTCCATGGTGATGGTCTTATAACTTCGTTTGATTTTGAATCATACGAGACATGTCAGGCTTGTTTACTTGGAAATATGACCAAGTCGCCTTTTTCGGGTTTACCCGAGAGAGCAACAGACTTGTTGGAACTCATACATACTGATGTATGTGGACCAATGAGCACGACAAACAGAGGAGGATATCACTACTTCATTACTTTCACTGATGATTTCAGTAGATATGGTTATGTCTACTTGATGAAGCATAAGTCTGAAACTTTTGAAAGGTTCAAGGAGTTTCAGAGTGAGGTAGAGAATCGACGTGGCAAGAAAATAAAGGCCTTGCGATCTGATCGTGGAGGAGAATATTTGAGTCACGAGTTTAGCAATCATCTTAAGAGTTGCGGAATTGTTCCACAGCTCACGCCACCCGGAACGCCTCAAAGAAATGGGGTCTCTAGACGGTGCAATCGAACTTTGTTGGACATGGTTCGATCGATGATGAGCCAGTCAGATTTACCATTATCATTTTGGGGATACGCTCTAGAAACGGCAGCTTTCACACTTAACAGGGTACCATCTAAATCCATAGTTAAGACACCATATGAGATGTGGACTGCAAAGAATCCCAGTTTGTATTTTCTAAAGATTTGGGGTTGTGATGCATTTGTCAAGCGGCTTCAGTCGGACAAGCTAACACCCAAATCGGATAAGTGCATTTTCGTGGGATATCCGAGGGAAACCTTAGGGTATTACTTCTACAACTGAGAAGAGGGCAAAGTGTTTGTCGCTCATAGCGGTGTTTTCCTAGAGAAAGAGTTTCTCACAAAAGGAACGAGTGGAAGGTCGGTGCGACTTGAAGAAGTTCAAAATGAGCCAGTCGGGGATGCTTCTACAAGTGATGTTATTGTAGTAGAACAAGTTGAGGAACCCATGGAAATAGAAGCACCACAACCACGAAGGTCGGCGAGGCTCCGCAAAACGCGGGAATTAGTATTGTTAGACAATGATGAGCCTGCAACCTATGCAGAAGCGATGGTGGACCCAGACTCTGAGAAATGGCTGATCGCCATGATATCCGAGATAGAGTCCATGGGAGACAATCAAGTTTGGAACTTGGTTGACTTGCCTCATGGTTTAATGCCATCGAGTGCAAATGGATCTATAAGAAGAAGATTGATATGGATGGAAATGTTCACATCCATAAAGCTCGACTTGTTGCAAAAGGTTTTCGGCAAGTTCAAGGAGTTGACTACGATGAGACTTTCTCGCCCGTAGTGATGCTTAAATCTATACGGATCATTCTATCCATTGCTGCACATTTCGACTATGAAATATGTTAGATGGATATCAAGACGGCTTTCCTAAATGGAATCCTAACCGAGGACGTGTATATGATGCAGCCCGAAGGTTTTGTCGATCCAAACAATCCTGGAAAGGTATGCAAACTTCTAAAGTCCATTTATGGGCTGAAGCAAGCATCTCAGAGTTGGAACATTCAATTTGATAAAGATGTAAAGGAGTTTGGCTTCATAAAAAACAAACAAGAACCTTGTGTTTACAAGAAGGAAAGTGGGAGAGCGCTGGTATTTCTAATCTTATATGTAGATGACATATTGCTGATTGGAAATGACATTCCTATGCTCGAGTCTGTTAAGAGCTCGTTGAAAAATAGTTTTTTGATGAAGGACTTAGGAGAAGCGGCATATTCTGGGCATCAAGATCTATAGAGATAGATCAAGGAGGCTAATTGGATTAAGCCAGAGTACATACATTGACAAAGTGTTGAAACGGTTCAGCATGGAAGAGGCTAAGAAGGGGTTCTTTCCCATGTCTCACAGCATTAAACTCAACAAGACTCAGTGTCCTTCGACTACTGATGAGCGTGAGTGCATGAGCAGGGTTCCATATGCTTCGACTATTGGATCCATCATGTATGCAATGATATGTACTCGCCCAGATGTTTCCTATGCTCTAAGTGTTACGAACAGATACCAGGCTGATCCAGGTGAAGGTCACTAGACAACGGTAAAGAATATCCTTAAGTAATTGAGAAGGACTAAGGACGTGTTCCTAGTTTATGGAGGTGAGGATGAACTCAGTGTAAGGGGTTACACAAATGCGAGTTACCTTAATGAATCAGATGATTCCAGATCGCAATCTGGTTATGTGTTTGTCATGAATGGTGGTGCTGTGAGTTGGAAAAGTTCCAAGCAAGATACGGTAGCCTCCTCTTCAACAGAAGCTGAATATATTGCCGCCTCGGAGGCTGCAAAGGAAGCTGTTTGGATTAGGAATTTCCTGATCGCTCTTGGTGTGGTTCAGGGCGCGTCCAATCCCATGGACGTTTATTGTGACAACAATGGTGCTATTGCACAAACCAAGGAACCTAGACAGCACCAGAAGAACAAACATACTCGCATGCGTTACCATCAGATTCGAGAGTTCGTTTAGGATGGTAGTGTCATGATATGCAAAATACATACGGACTCAAACTTTGCTGATTCTTTTACAAAGCCACTCCCGCAGCCTGCGCATGAGGCGCACGCAAGAGCAATAGGTATTAGATACAATCTAGATTGACTCTAGTGGAAGTGGGAGACTGAAGGAAATATGCCCTAGAGGCAATCATAGAGATGATTATATTTCTTATGTATCCATGAGTTATTGTAATGTTCCTTGAATATCCATATCCGGCAACTTGTATTGATTGGCAATTATGTGAATTGTTTGTGAAACTCTGTACTTGTATGGTTATCTAACAGTTGTCCCTAGTCGGAGTTCATGTGAGGACACACGTGAATATTAGACTAGCACATCGATTGGTTGATGACTATGTTTCGCCAGTCATAGATATGGAGATGTCAAACTAATGATGTGGACACATGTTATGAACATGGGGTTGGACTGACCCAACTTGAGACTTGTAATTAGACTTGCAGCTCTCTCTACACATGGTGTATGTTTTGTCCTTAGACCTGAGATTGTCGCATGTACTTGAGATGTGGATCGACCTACTTTGGGGATATCAGACGCTGCTCCATAACTGGGTAGTTATAAAGGTAGCTTTCGGGTTTGTCCTAAACCATGCTGCAAGGCATGGTCAATCAAGATGGGATTTGCCCCTCTCTACTTGAGAGAGATATCTCTGGGCCCCTCGAGTGATCGGATCTAAAAATGCATGGTCGTGCTACATTAGGTTAAGATTTAACCTAGTAAAGGGATTCTGAATCACGGTATTGAGAAAGGGAGGTCAGCTTGGAGCTAGACCAAATATCGCGAGGAAAAGGGAAAGACATGTACTAAACCTTGTGATGGTTTGTCCGATATGATCTTTGTATGCGTTTAGGAGTTGGCACGTCTTGCTAGAGGCCGCTACCAACTATTGACAGAATAAGTGTATTCGTGTCATGTCTATACGTATATGAACCTATAGGGTCACACACTTAAGGGCTGGAAGCCTAATGAGGATTAGATACGAATTAGACCAGTCTTAGGCTACTAATGGGCTGCTAATGTAGAAGCCCACTAGGGACACCTATATAAGAGAGGGTGGGGCGAGCTGACCAGGGTTAGACCATTCTACCCAGCCGCCACCCCTCACGCCCGTGTTGCATGCATGGACCTAGAAGTTCGACGTCTGACGCTTCCGCCCCGCACGTGTAGATTCCTCGGAGGTGCTGCATCTGTGGCACTTGGACGAGCCGCGCAAGGAGAGCTGCTCATGGGACGAGGACAAGGAGGAGACGTGGAACGTCTGCACTGCCTCAACACACTTCATCAAATTCCGCAACTGCGCGTCTAGTGGTAATCCCGTGATCTATGACAACAGTAATCCTAGTTTATGCGATAGAAATTTTTTGATTTGTGCTAGAGTACCCTACTCGTATCCCTTCCGATAGGATACTCTATCTATCAATAAAAGACTATAGTAGAATCGTATGCATCATGGGAGGAATTGAAATGCTTTCGAAATCATAGGATTATATCATGGTGTGCCTATGCTTGCCTTTGCATGTTGATAACCAGAAAGCAGAGCTTCGGGAGCCTTGTACTTTTCTTGATTACAGTTGGTCAGGTATTATTCGTCAATCTTCGATCTTCGATGGTGTTGATCTCAGTCTTCGATCTCGATCTCGGTATCGTATTCTACTGGGAAGAACCAAACACTAGAAAGAGAGGGAAACAATCAACACATGGCATCGATGCAATGCTCAAGCAAGGATGATGATATGACAAGTTAAATTGTATTGAAATGTAACCCTAAGGCATGCTCAACAATTTAATCATGGGTTTTGAGGGTTATAAACCCTAACTCGGGGAAACTCCGGAATCACCTATGAGGGGTTACTATGTTATTATAATTAAACTTGTCATGAAAGTTGATTAATAATGCATGATCATAGCTTAAATAGGTAGTTATCATTTTTCTGAACATTTTGATATATTATTCAGAATTTTTTGACTTAATATGGATTAGTTATTGAATTTACAAGATTTATATCAATTTATGGATTTATTAAACCATTTTAAAAAGGTTTACTGCGTCATGCTGACATCAGCACAGGGGGATGGGGTCATTTGGTACTGAGGCTGAGGCTACCCACGGTGGCTAACCCATGGGCCAAGTGCCACGTCGGATTGCCACACATGCAAAGTGGGACCGGGGCCAGTTTGACCAGGCTGACCTGCACGCTGATGTCATGGTGACATCAGCACGACATCACGCCGACGGGGATCTCTCGGATCAGCGACGAGGACGGCGCTAGGGAGCTCGCGGGACTGCGCGGATGCATGCGTTCAAAATATGGAATCGCAAGCTACCTAATAGCAGCGGCGCCGCTTGCTAACGATCACCGAAGCACGGGAAACAACGACGTGCAGCGGCGGAGCTTACATATCAACCGCGAGCGGAGGATGCAGCAAGCGAGCAAGGTAAGCGAAGGGTGCCTGAGCCCCAAAAGCTCACCCCAGAGCGGTTGATGGTGACGGCGAGGCGAAGCGGTGGCTGGAGCAACGGTGAATCAAGCGGCGGAGGTCGTCGGGCTTGAGGAAGAAGACGGTGTTGCGGTCGATTCCAAGCGTGCGTAGTTGATTCCTTCGGGGAGAAGCACTAGTGCAACGAGGAGGAGCTCGTGGCGGCCTCGGTTGGGCGAGGGGAGGACGGAGACGGCAGGGAGACAACAAGCTCGTCGGCTAGGGTTTCCGGTCCGCGAGGGGAACGAGAGAGAGGGGTCGCTAGAGAGAGTGGGAGGGGATAAGGATGGGGCAAGGGGTCGGGGCAGGTCTTATCCTCGTCCTGGAGCTCGTCGGATGGCAGTGAGGAGGCGGTGGAGATCGACGACGCCGGCGTCGACAGGCAGGAGCTTAGAGGCGTCGGGAAGACGACGACAGAATGACGAAGGGGTACGTGGGCCAACGCTAGGTCGCGCTTGGGCCAAAGATGGGTGCGGGTGCTGCGCGCGGGCAGCAGGGAAGAGAGGGACAGGGTGGGCTCGGCCTAGGTAGCTAGGGTTTCATGATTTTTTTTCTGGATAACTGTTTTCTATTTCTGGTTTTTGCTTTTCTCTTTGTATTTTCTAATTCAAATCTGTTTTGTTCATTTTGAAAATACCAGAGGTTTATAAAATTATAGAAAATACCGAGGGGCCCTTTTACTCAATTTGGGCTCCACAAAATTTGGTACTTTTTAAAATATTCAAAACCTTTTGAATGCTTTTCAAATAGAGGGGGAGAGTAGGGTTTAGGGTTTTGCATATTTCTTGTTGCATGCATTTTTTAATATGATGCTCATGAATTCACAAACAACCCTAATTACTATATTTAACTAAAACTAGGGTGTTACAGCTCTATCCCCCTTACGAGAATCTCGACCCGAGATTCCAAAGGTAGGAAGAGAGACACAGAGAGAAATAAACAAGGCCACTCTAAAGATAAGAGGGAAACACACTAAACAACACAGAGTATCTCATGGTCAACTCATGGATGGAGTGTTCGGAAACAACTCTGAGAGGACAAACATGAAACACACCAAGGTAATAGAGGAAACAAGAGGGGAAGGTTTCTAGTATTAGATAGATGGTCTTCATAGGGATTGAGACCATAGATCTTCAGAAGAATTTAAGCTTCTAAAAAGGAAGGTTCCAACACAAAGAACATGACATACAGAATTCGATAGGAAACCTCTAATAAATGGCTTAAGTAGAGTTTTTAGGTTGCGTAGATATGGATCAATAAAACCAAGCCGTTGAACTACTTTTGAAACAAAAGGGTTACTCTTTCATCCAAAAGAAGGCCAAGACAGAAAGGTGTTTTGTGAAGAGGACTCATAAGAGTCACAAGGAACATGTACCATAAGAAACTATTGATTACCAAAATCGTAGTCACTCTTAAAACATGGTTGGGAAAACGAAGGAAACTCTTTATTCATCTAGTTGTATCAAAATCCTTGCCAAAAATTGTGATATCACTTTACACCACTAGATGAATAGTTAAGAAGATTCCTGATGACACGAGAAGAAAGAAACTTCATTCTCATACTTCAATTACTTTGCACAACAAAATGCTTGCCAACATAAAATGGTCTGGAGGATCGACCGAGAGATATTTAGCAACACTACTTTAAATGTTCTCCTTGATGTCGAGAAATCAAACATCAAATAAAGGTCAGACTTCGGATTCAAAGGAAACCATAAGCACAACTCCTATAATAAATCATAGAAGTTGCCTCATGTATAGTGGTTATTATTGCTGATTCAAGAGATTATGACAAAAGGTCTTTCCGGCTAAGTGTGTCAACCATTACATCAATCTTGCCAGATTTACAAAGAGACCTATGTCAAAACCTTGAGGAACACCAACCATCGTTGATGCTTGAGATTCAGCTTTGGTTAGGTGGAATGCTATTTCAGACTCAGCATGTCCGAATAGAAAGTCTGCAACATTTACCACAAATGTAAAGTCACTTGATTCTCAAGACATGAACTAAAGTGTAAAGCTCCAAAAGATGAGCTAGATTGCTAGACTCATGTATTAGCAACTTGTCGAAATACAACTGCATACACATAAAGTACTAACAATAAAACACACATATGTCCATAAGGAAGGAGAGAGAACTCTTATCGAATCCATGGCGACATCTTTCAACATTTGCACGTGAATCAGAGAAGGTCACTTCTTACATCCAAAACACATACTTCGAGATGACTCAAAGATGGTTATTAGAAGTTTCCAACATTAATGCCAACTGTTCCATATGAACACAATCTAACATGGAGAAAATAAGGATGTCATCGATGGGCTCAACAACAAACTTGCCGGGACACTCCAAGAAGATGGACTCATATGTCGTATGAACAAGGCAAAAGTATTGGTCAGACCAAAGAACATGAAGATGTACTCGAGTGAAATATCACAAGTAGAAACACCATCAAGATAGCCCTTTGAACTGAATTTAATTTGACGATAGCCCAAATCAAATCAAAGGAGGGGGAAGATAATATATCCACGAAGGAGATACTATCTTTCTTCAACATGGACAAATCTAGACATCCCTTTACAAAGGAACTGGGTCGGGTAGAACTTTTTTCTTACAACTCTCCAAGTTGTTGTTTAAGCTTAACCAACTAGTTTAGGGGTATCCAGTACGGATCCTTGGAGAAAGGTGTAGTTTAGAGAACTGACTTGCTCAAGAACTTGACATCACGGTCATGTGGCAACAAGGCGATACTTCTAGAAAGACATACAGAATATCACGAACCACCGATATATCGCTTAGTTCGATAGGAAACTTGCTTGGTAAGGCAAAAAGACACAGTCTTAGAGTTTCGACACAAGCCTAACTCTTTGACCGAGGAGAGTGCACCAAAATGTCAAACTAGGTGGTACCATCATTCTTTGCTTAGTGATAGGGTTAACCAATCACGCTAAGAATGACACAAATGTCATTAGAGTTCAAAACAGTAATAATTGCTAAGAATCTCAGATAGCCACATTATTACACACACACATCACTCACGAGCGCGAAAGCTCGAGGAAGGGTGGGTAAAGATGTGTGAAAGTATCACTTCATTAAGGGGTCATGAAAATCAGCACGACCTCTTAGTATAAAAGAGTGTGATACTTTAAGGTAGAACAAATGGAAGACAATCAATGCCTCTTAATATGCGGATTACAACACTTTGACCTGGTCCTAGATATGATGAGGTACTGGAGTTTGTTTCTCCTGACATTCCGAACTAGTTTGTCATGACGGACCACAAGAGTATCTTACATCAGAAGACACCAATCCACAGTACTACTTGGCTACCAACTGGTAGACGAAGGTCGGAAAACAACAAAGGAAAGGAACATGC
The DNA here is from genome assembly GCA_916181665.1 of Avena sativa. Taxonomy (NCBI): domain Eukaryota; kingdom Viridiplantae; phylum Streptophyta; class Magnoliopsida; order Poales; family Poaceae; genus Avena; species Avena sativa. The sequence goes on along the minus strand of OV702279.1, from coordinate 263,426,237 downwards.
CCAGGATAGAATCCCGAGATGTAAATGCATAAGTCAACAATCTTTCGAAAACCAATGCAGAGAAGGGGTAAGGTGTGGCAGAGTCACGAGTATAGATGCGAGACTCTCGAGGAGTAGTCTTGTCGTGATATATTTGGTTCCATTAAAGAACATGTGCTATAGCACGTGGTAGGGAAAGTCCTTAGTGGTCACAATTTAATCGCGACAAAGACCATAAGCTTGAAGGCTAGAATTGTAGTACCAGCCATCCTGAGGTAATGTGTGAACACTAACAACAGGGGTCAAATGAATGGATCTTGGGTTAAAGATCAGCTTCATGTACAAGATTCACAACACCAGACTCCAGCACAATCAGGGATCTTAGGTTCAAGTCCAAGGGTTAAAACCCAAAGAAAGGAGTAACTACTACTTGAGTGACGTGGCGTACGCTACAAGTTAGTAATCATGAGGTAGATTTCAAGAGAAGAAACGACTTCTGAAGTACCCAAACAAATAAAAAGGAGGCACGCAAGGCGAAAGGAAACCTCGAAGCCTAGAACAGAACACTATGGCACTAATAATTTAATGTTGTGGCCCATAACATAGAGATATCATGATGGAAAGGAATCTCTCAAATGAACAAGAGCAAAGGGAAACAAGTAATTCACAACACACACAACTCTAGAGAACTCAACACTAGGTCAACTGGTTGAGAAACGACATGCCAAGAAGGCACCTAAGTTTTGAAAGACCAGAAGAGATATCAAAACTTTTAAAAAATCAACACCAGATAAGATAACACAGAGTTAGAGCGATACTGGATAAGGAGTAAAAGAAGCATACTAGAGTTTTCGCAAATACCTTTCAACTTTTAAAATAGTTTTCACAAGCACTAGACTCAACATCGACCAATAGAAAGGTTTTCCTATGGTCGGTACTGCTCTGATACCAAAACCCGTGACACCCCCGAGATCAGGGCTAAATAAATCCCGGACCTCCATCTCGCATAAGCTTAACCTTGAGCTCGAGAATATCCAGTGAAAAATCGATAACACAACAGTGACCCTACGACACAAAATTTATTACAGCAAGCTCATAACTAAGCGAAGAGCCAAATTATTACAAGCAGAGGTCACTGACCACAAACATCAAACAACAAAAGGCAAATTATGCTACTAAGTATAGCAAACTTAACAAATGTCCTAAGAGGCCTTAAGCATAACAATGATGTCCCGGCCCATAGATTCCAGGCTGCTGGCCGGGAACCCCAAGCTACTCGTCGGTGTCGATGTCATACTAAACTCGTACTCAGGTGAACACTTACTCTGCCAAAAGTATCAACAAAGCAAGAGTGAGTACATGGTGTACTCCGCAATACTTATTGCTGGTGGAGTTGTTTTGCGTAAAGCCATCTTTGTTTATAAATCAAGAGGGAGAAGAAGCTCGTCTAGTCAGAGTATTTTAAAAGGGGATAAGAGAGCGACATCTCCGAAATATTGATCATCATCTTTTGATATCCACCAAATCATCATCAAACCTTATCTAGGATCACCCCCTCATACCCATGAGGAAGCATCCTTAAGCACACGTTGTTCTGCCAAGTTCTATGATTAGGTTATATTTCTCTATGATCTTAGAATCTGGTCACCAAGCGTTCATAACCGTGAACACGGATTTTCGAAAAGATTTAACCCTATAGGGGTGTACAACTTTACCCACACGTACTAACCTTCTCTTAATGCCACAATGATTAGCCCTCTTCCTTGGGGAAGGCCGGCAGAGGGTGGTTAGACACGACCTTTACCTTGCTTTCGCCGAGACCATGAGTCACGCCCTAAGGATAGTTCCGCCGTAACGGGTCAAATCCCGAAGCCGGTCCTTAAATATGTGAGGCGAGGTTGGTTTACCAGGGGCTCCATCGACCCCAAGCAACCCTGGCCACACTTACCTACCTGTTATGAATGCACCTCCTTCACCGCCTTCGAGAAGATCCAGAATGCATGTCGAATGGAATGCCCGAAATATGTGACTCATGGAATCTACTAGGCAAGTTAGTTGCTCGTGAGGTTTTCCAGGCCCCATGTGGTTGTACGCTCGTCTCGGTTCCAAAGGCAAGAACTCGGCTCCTAGTGGTGGCAAGGATGGGACTAGAAAGACCACATCCCACCGTGGCATCCCATGCAAGCCTTAGCATGTTTAATCTCATATCACCGATCTCATATCATCACATTCTCCTGTTATACTAGATTCTCTGCTTCTGATACATCATCTGGATGAACCAGGCTTAACAACTATGCATGGCTAAGCAGGACACAAATATAAGCTCCAGCAATGCACACAAGACAAACCTAGTTATGCTAGGAGCAGTGGATCAGGTAATATAATATCAAAGGGAGTGATGCAATAGATAGGATACTCTATCTATTGATAAAAGACCATAGTAGAGTCATATGCATCATGGCAGGAATTGAAATGCTTTCGAAATCATAGGATTATATCATGGTGGGGCTATGCTTGCCTTTGCCTGTTGATAACCAGAAAGAAGAGCTTCAGGAGCCTTGTACTTGACTTGATTATAGTTGGTCAAGTATTATTCGTCAATCTTCGATCTTCGATGGTGTTGATCTCGGTCTTTGATCTTGATCTCGGTATCGTATTCTACCGGGAAGAACCAAACACCGAAAAGAGAGGGAAACAATCAACACATGGCATCGATGCAATGCTCAAGCAAGGATGATGATATGACAAGTTAAATTGTATTGAAATGTAACCCTAAGGCATGCTCGACAATTTAATCGGGGTTCCGAGGGTTATAAACCCTAACTCGGGGAAACTCTAGAATCACCTATGAGGGGTTACTATGCTATTATAATTAAACTTGTCATTGATAGTTGATTAACAATGCATGATTATAGCTTAAATAGGTAGTTATCATTTTTCTGAACATTTTGATATATTATTCATAATTTTCTAACTTAATATGGATTAGTTATTGAATTTACAAGATTTATATCAATTTCTGGATTTATTAAACCATTTTAAAAAGGTTTACTGCGTCATGCTGACATCAGCACGGGGGGTGATACGTCCAAAATGTATCTACTTTCCTGAACACTTTTGCTATTGTTTCTCCTCTAAACTTGTGTGATTTGGATACAACTAACACGGACTGACGCTGTTTTCAGCAGAATTACCTTTGTGTCTAGTTTTTGTGCAGAAAATCAACTATCAGGAAAAATCCCGAAAAATATGTCAAAAATCCTATTTCACAGGAAGATCCACGGAGCCAGAGTACGAGACGGAGTGGGGGCCTAGGGGGGCCACACCCCTGCCAGGCGCGGGCCAGGCCTGGCCGTGCCTAGGGGGGTGCGGCCACCCCAGGCACCCCCTTGGCGTCCCTCTGCGCCTATAAGTTGTCTCTTGACCTAAAAATCGAGGGGGGTTTGACGTTTTTCCAAAAAGAGTTCTGCTGCGCTGCCACCACCAGAGACCAAGATTCGGAACTAGAAACTCCATTCTGGCACCCTGCCGGGACGGGGAATTTGGGGAGGATCATCGCCATCGTCATCACCAACTCCTCTCCATCAACCATCAATGTTTCCCTCATCCATGAGTGAGTAATCCCCCGCTGTAGGATATGGGGATGGTAGGGATTGGATGAGTTCTATCATGTAATCGAATAATATTGTTAGGGCATAGTGCCTAGTATCTCTATTAGCGCTATTTGACTTTGTTGCAACTTGTTGTGCTTAATGCTTGTCACCAGGGCCCGAGTGCCATGATCTCAGATCTGAACTTATTATTGAATCGTTATGATAGTATTTTTTGTGATCTTATCTGCAAGTTGTGTAGACATATCATTGTCCGGATCCAAAGGCCCCGAAGTGACATAAATTGGGACAATCAGAGGGGATGGCTGTGGTGTGAGGATCACATGTGTTCATGGAGTGTTAATGCTTTGCTCCGGTGCTCTATTAAAAGGAGCATCTTAATTGCCAGTAGTTCCCTAGAGGCCCTGCTACCACGGGCTGGCTGGACAGAAGATGTTGTGCAAGTTTCATTGCGAGCATGTATGACTATATATGGAGAACATGCCTAGGACTCTTTAGTACTTGGATGCTTATTCTTATTTATCTGCAATGCCATAGATATTGAAGTTACACGTTTAGACTCGTCCATGCAACGCCCGTCCATCCATCCCTATGCCTACCACACTCGAATCCCACTGTTTACTGTTACTGTTACTATTGCTCCTGTTTCACTGTTGATGTTGCTTTGCTGTTGCTACTCATAAAATTCTATGAGAAAGAACTATTTCCAAGTGCAGCTGAATTGACAACTCAGTTGTTAAGGCTTGCAAGTATTCTTTGGCTCCCCTTGTGTCGAATCAATAAATTGGGTAATACTACCCGCGAATACTGTTGCGATCCCCTATACTTGTGGGTCATCAAGAATATTTTCTGGCGCTGTTGCCGGGGAGCATAGCTTTATTTGTAAGTTCATTTGGATCTATTATTGTTCACTACTACTCCTTTCATCATGGGGAAGTCTATTGATGGAAAGTTTCCTATTTTACCATCCACTACAAGAAGAGGTACAGTCTTAAACACCCCTGCTGCTCTTGATTCACCGTCTGTTATAAGTAAGCTTGTTACTCACCACCACATACTCATGCTATACACACTGCTACTACTGCTGAGTCCGGAACTGCTTTTGATGCTCATGATGTTACTTCTACTGTGCTTGATGCGAGTGGTTCATTAGGTCCTTTCCTAGATGCTACTATGGCTAGTCTAGGAAATACCGAAACTCCTAGTGAAGACACTGTTACACCTGTTAGCTCAACTGAGTCTAGAGAGAGTTATGATATTAATGATGGTTACATTGAGTTTACCGATGAATTTATTGAAGAGTGCCAAAACACACATGGTACTAGTGCTATTAAGAGTCTCCTTGCAAGACACACCATTATTCCTAAGCTGTCCTCTGATCCTAAGTTTGACACTTCTCCCATAAATATATTAAAGATAAAGATTATGATTTCTCTGTTGATTTATCCTATTTGGACATTGTTGAGAAAGAACCTTTCTATGGGACCGAAAATGAGAGTGTTGTAGCTCATATGAATGAGATTTCTAATATGAGTGCTTTATTCTCTGATGATTTTAAGATGCACAAGTACTTTGTTACAAATATCTTCCCTTTTCACTAAAAGGAGAAGCTAGGACTTGGTTTAATAGATTGCCTACTGGTTCCATTGATAGCCCTGATTGTTTGATTGCTTCTTTCTTCCAGAAATATTTTCCTCCTAGTGCTAGACATGCTGCTTTGCAGAGACTTTTTGATTTTAAACAGGGAGAAGAAAAATTGCCTGAGTCATGGACAAGGTTCTGTGCCTTGATTCATGCACATCCTGGATGTCCATTACCTAAAAATGAGCTTCTTGATATGTATTATAATGGACTAACTGACGATTCTAGGACATACCTAGATAACTTTGTTGATTGTGTTTTCAGGAAAATAATTCCTACAGATGCTGAAGAATTAATGGCTAAAATAAGAAAGAATTATGATAATTGGAGTTCAACTGAGCTAAATACACCTGAGCCTGTTACTGCTGAACCAGTTGTGCCTGAACCAGTTCCAATACCAACACCAAAGAAGAGGGGAGTTATTGCATTAAATGATGAAGTGATGAAGGAAGATAAGAAATGTCTAAAGGAGAAAGTTATTAGAGCTGAAAATGTGAAAATCTACCTCCTATAGAAGAATTATGTAAGCCAATTCCCCACTCATCTACTATTGAGGTATACTCTCTCCAACACTTTGATGAAGATGATATTCCTTATGGTAAGCCTCCTGATCAATGTTTAGAGGAACTTGACATTTTTATTGTTAAGCAAGGTAATTTTAATAAACAAGTTCAGAATCATTTATTGTAAAACTCTAGAGCTATTAAAGAGTTGAAAGATATTGTGGAAAGAACTTCAAATGATATTAAAATTCTTTGTAAACCCTTTCAAATGGTTCAAACCCAACTTGATCAACTTGCTAAGGTATAAAAGGATATGCTAGTTAATTCCTCAGGAGATAAACATGCTTATGGAATTAGAACTAGGAGTGGTATAGCTACTCAAGATCCTTTATATCCCGAAGGACACCCTAAAAGAATTGAGCAGGATTCTCAACAAGATGAAAGTAGTGGTAGTCCTCGTTAGAGAAAGAAAAATAAACATAAGGTAGTTGTGGAACCACTTGAACCTGCTGTAGATTCTAATAGTATATTTGTTTTTGATGCTGAAACTAAGAGTGGTATTGATAAAAATGATGCTCCTGATAAGGAGGAAGTTAAGGAAGAACCTAAGAAACACACTAAGAACACTAGGTACACTAAGGAAGATTTTATTGCTAATAAACATGGTAAAGAGAGAGAACCTTGGGTGCAGAAACCTATGCCTTTTCTAGGTAAGAAACACAAGTCAAAGGAGGAAGAATAATACAACAAGTTTTGTGAATGGATGAAGCCTTTATTTTTGCAAATTCCTTTGACTGATGCTATTAAGTTGCCTTCTTATTCAAAGTATATCAAGGATATTGTCTCTAATAAAAGGAAGATTCCTAATGAGGAGATTCCTACTTTGCTTGCTAATTATTCCTTCAATGGTAAGGTTCCAAAGAAACTTGGTGATCCAGGTATACCAACTATTCCTTTCTCTATTAAGAATAATTATGTTAGAACTGCTTTATGTGATTTGGGAGCTGGAGTTAGTGTTATGCCTTTTTCTCTCTATAAGAGACTCCAGCTAGAAAAGTTGATACCAACTGATATATCTTTGCAAATGCCTGATAAGTCAACTACTATTCCTTTTGGTATATGTGAGGATGTTCCTGTTCAAGTGGCTCATAATTGCTTGATTTTAACTGTGTGCTTGAAATGCCTGAAGATGATAATATGTCTATTATTCTTGGGAGACCTTTCTTAATACTGAAGGTGTTGTCATCAATTGTAATCAAGGAAAGGTAACATTCAATATTAATGACAAAGCGCATACTGTCTATTTCCCCTAGAAGGTTGCTAAGAGCTATTGCCTGAATTCCATTGAAAATATTGAGAGCATCAAGGTTGGAGAAATATATTGTCCCATTCCACAAGAAAATTTTGGAACTATTATGATTGGGACCATTGCTATCAAGTTTGAGGTAACATAATCAATTTGTGGAATACAAAGTTTTGTTTCATATAAGATTGTTTTGGTAACAAGAGTTGATCAACCTTGTTAATAAAAGGATTTTAATGAACAAAATAATGTTTCCAGTATGGTTATACTTGCTTTCTTTTACTTTTCTCCTTCCTAGTCTTTGCTCTTTCTCTTGTTAGCTTTAGTTTTGCTAGTTGCTTGCTTGTTAGAGTGTCTTAGAACTTCTGTAGTTTGGTTTTTGTTTGCCTTTGCTTCTTCTAAAAAAACTGTTTCTGCGAGAAAATCAATTTTCATACCCTAAAAATTGGCCGAAAATAAAGTTTCCCGAAAAATTCCAGAAAATTCAAAATAAAATTTTCCTCGAAAAAAGGGGCAGAGGGACACCTGGAGTGACCCAGGGGGCCACCCTAGGCACCCACACCCCTGGTGGGAGTGGCGTCCCTACAGGTGGCGCCTGGGTGGGGTGTGTCCCACCTGGGCCCCTCCAAGGTGCCTCCTCCCATCCATCTTCTTTCTCTCTCCTGAAAAACACCGGAAAACTTTCTCAAGCTCGAGTTCTTGTTGTTCTTGCTCGCGATTTTCGATCTCCTTGCTCAACCCATCTTTGCTGCTGATTTTTGGAGGGATTGCTCCTTGGTATGTGCCTCCTCTACTTGTCCAATTAGATTTGTGATTGGTAGATTGTATCTTGAGTATTTTTCTGCTATAGGTATCAGGTTGTGTGAGCTTGCATGCTTGTTCTATGCTTAGAAATTTCATTTTGATGCATGTGTAGCCCTCTAGCAAGTTCCTATAGTAATTTCTCATCATTTATCAACATGGAAATCACTTGGTTTGATGTTTGTGTAAATTTTTTAGTAAGGAAGATGAGTGCATATCCACTGAATCAATATGACTTGATGGTACCTGAGCCAATGAAAGTTCAACATGAGGAAGGAGTCTTCCCTTTCATATACCCATGCCAGGAATTTATGAGAGCTGCAGGAATCCTCCAGGATTTCCAAACTATGATTACCAATGCAGGGTTGGAACACTTTGTTTAAGGTGAACCACTTCAATATGTTAAGCTAACCATGGCTGTGGTGCAGGACTTCCGGTTTACTTGATATTCATCTAACCCCATGGTCCATTACAAAATATACAATATAGCTGTCGACCTGCCGTTTGCTGAATTCTGTGCAGCTATTAGAGTGCCTTGTTGGGGATCTTGTGAGAAGATCAAGGAGAGGCCCAAGTTACTTATGGATTTATATGCTGAGGTTTGCCAAGGTTTCTACTTCTCGAAGGAAAGTGGTAAAATTCAGAACATTCAGTTCCCCTCTATTAGATATTTTGCCTATTTCATTACCAATTGTGTTCTTGCTAGAAAGATTGCTAGAAAGTTATCTTGCTTTGATCTAGCTTTTATCGCAGCTGCTTTGAATAGGGATAGATCTTATAACTTGGGTGCCTTTATAGCTTACCGTCTTACTACTAACCGCGAGAAGGGTGGAGTTTGTGGAGGTCTCTTTCCCTCTAGGTTGCTAGATTTCCATGGTTTAGAGCCTCACCATTCAGATTATCAGTTCCCCATTGAGAGACTTGATCTTGATTCCATGGTTCAGCATAATTTTGTCTCTTTGGGGGCTACTGTGAGAAGTTTACCGTACGAATTATCTTTTGCCAAGCGTGATTGGAGAGGGGGTAGGACTAAGAAATTAGTTTATTTGCCTGCACCTGCTTTGTTTAATTTTGATAATAGGCAAGGATGGTCGCTTACGGAGGAGTTTGACACATACGTGGCGGAGGTCTCCCAGCATGAGGAGAATGATGGAGTGGATGCCGAAGATGATTCGGTTCAGCCCTCCAACTTGGGAGAGTCTTCATACCAGCAACCTTCTTATGATTGGGGCACGTCTTCTTCTTCATCGCAAGCGCTTGACTATGATCATTCCTATGATGACCCACCAGCTTGGGGTTACTACCCGCGCTATTGATCCCCACTTAGGCCAAAAGCCTAAGCTTGGGGGGAGGTATACCAACATCACACTCATCTATATATCATGTTCGGTCGGTTCTTTGTATATCCATTGTTTCGCTTTCTTTTTGTTTCTTGTTGCTGCTTTCTCAAAAAAACAAAAATACCAAAAATATTTTCGTTGTTTTTCTTGGTTTGTTTCTTTACTTTTTAGTTTTGGTTTGCCTTAAAAGAAAAATCTGTTTGCTTTTGCTTTGTTTGGTTTTGTTTTGTTTGCTTGCTTTAAAAATCGAAAACACCAAAAATATTTGTTCTTCTTGTTTTGTTTTGTGAGTTCTTTGCAGGCTTCAGCCATCCTCAGTGGAGTTTGGTTTCATGTTATTATTGAAGTCACATAAGTGAAGGGCAATAATGAAGATGAAGACAACTTGAGGTGTGGTAAGAGGCTGGTAACGAATTCTATTTGTTTCATTTTTGTACATATACTCATCATTGTGAGCATGCTTATCCTGTTCGTGTAAGGTGCATGTTATTATGGATGCTTAGTAGTTCTTGCTTGCTTATGATTAGCTCCAGCTTGCTAATAGTTTGTAGCATGTCATATGAATGTTTGCTTGCATTGTTTTATTCATAACTTGGTATGATATTGTGGTATCCTCCTCTGAGTGTTTCATGTGAATCGACTTGGCACATGCTCACGCATGCATATGACTAAACAATAGTCAGTAAGTCTCGATGATTTATTTTGCCTCAGAGTTCTTGTATCACTTTCATGCCATAATTAGTCCTGTTTTGTTGCAAGCATGATTATGATAGTTATTGCTCTCTCGTTTGTCGCTCCCTCTCTATTGCTAGCCTTCACTTGCACTGAGTTTTGCTCTACTTGTGCATCCAACTCCCCAAAACCAATATTGCCAACTGTGTCCACCATACCTACCTATTAGCATCATTTGCTACTTCAGTGCATATTTTATATGCCTTGTTTTCTTCCAAATAAAATGTTTGTCTGCTTTAAGAAAGTTAGTTAGTAAAGCTCTCACGAACTTGATGGCACACTTAATTCCTTGCACTTAATAATCCTGAATCATTGTGACTTGTCCATGAAAGTTATATGCTTGCAAATTATATGATGGGAGTCAGCAGAACCGTGCTGTCACGGGGAACGCTTTCAAAACTTATGGATACATATCAAGTTGATACCTTGCTCTTTTGTTTGCGGATGTCGTCGGTGTGAAATAAAAGGGGACCTTGTGAGTTCATGGATTCTATACATTGTGTTAGAGAAACGCTTGGGCCGCTAGCCTAAGCCATGCCTAATCATAGTGGAAACTTGCAGCATTACCATAATGATCATTCTGTGAAGCATCCTCAATAAAAAGCTATGGACATAGTAAATAAAAAGATCGCTGAGATGCTCATTGTCTGCTTGCCTTGTCATTTTAATCACGGGATAGCTCCTGTATCATGTGCAAGGGGTAACCCGTTGGCGGTTCTCTATGATATGCATGTATTTACAATGATAAGAACTTACAGGTAACCAAAGTTTAGTAGCATGTAGAGCGGACCTTGTACTCAAGGGACATGGGATTTCCAGTTTATGGTCTATCAAGCATATAACTTAGATTGGACCTCACTTTCACCTTAACCACATAAAGATGCCTATGATAGGGGCAATGAGAGCTCAAAGCTAATGAGTACCTTACTTTCAGCATTTGGAAGCCCTTCAAACTTTCCAAAATCTTTTCACTTCCTTGTTGAGTCACCACTTATTCTATGAGAACCTTCTTGAGAGCATAGTTGTCATTCTTGTGTTTGTCCCAAAACTTGGTTAATTATGTCATGACTTTGATGCTTGTATCTCTGATATCTTTACTTCTAGTCTTCACTTGAACTTCAGAGGTGCCTTGGCATTTACATTGTGCTCTACAAACAAAGGCAAGCGAGATACCATTTTATCTTACCTTATTATGAGCATTGTAATGTTGTGTAACTACCTCGGTGAATTACGCTCCTAGATACAAGCCTGGATGAGTGGTAGTGGTTGAAATAGTACGGTGGGGCCCCAAAAGCCACTCACTGGTAGTCCTTTCAGACGTCCCAACCACTACCCTCTCAACGGGACCTGTACGGGCGGCGTAATCGGCAGGCGAAGGGATCAACTACATACACAAGTGGGTATGTATGCAAGCCACCATACAAGAGTACATCAGAGCCATACCATCTAGAAAGAAAGGAAAATATAGCAACGCCATACGGCAAGATTCAAATATCCTGAATAAAACTATAGTTTAGGATAACTCCTCATACAACACACATCAGAGTATCAAGCGGAAGCGGCAAACAAGGTCCGAGTACGGATAAGAAGCAAATCGGCATAAGATGCCATAGAAAGAAGCACATCCCGCCCACAGATCTCACGGATCCCCGTTCCCGGAATCTCTACACCGAACGATCGTTGCCCGCATCATCAGCCTCTTCCACCCAGTATCCGTCCTGCGAGGGTACCTGTTCATCTGAACCAATAATTTATCGTGTGAGACCCTAAGGGTACTCAGCAAGTCTTAATGCCGCTAAAGGGGACACAACCTGGGGTGACGCAATTGCAGCAAAAGATAATCCCTAGCAGTTCTATAGATAAACGCTAACCATCCGCCTAACCAAAAATAGACGGATGTCCGTGAATTGAAGACAACAGTTGTAACAGTAATATCACCAGATCCATCCTCCTCCCCGCTTACCGACGAGGAAGCGGACGAACAACCTCCCATCCGTTGGCAATTTTATTAACCATTCCATGAGTGTTGCACTATTTACTAGTCAATTACTTAGTCAAATTAAAAGCGGTACTTTAGTTATGCTTGTCTATGGTCGAGAAACTGTGCTCCAAGTCGTCCATATCCGCGGACACGGCTTTCAGAAAGTTTTAACCCGGCCGGGGTGCACAAATAGCAACACACACTCGATCGACCTCGGAAAAACCAAATCAAAACCCAACGAGGCCTTCACGACAAAGCAATCACAAGATTCAGAAATATTTCAGGGGGCCACCCCTTAAAGTAGACCCGCAACGAAGTTAGCTGACTTCGAGACGGACTCAAGGTTTGTGGGGCCGGCTGTAAACGACTGGGAACCCGAAAGTGTGACTGGGCTTGTCGATACCGCGAAAACGGGTCACAATTCCTAAACAGTACAGTGTGCTCCTCGCACAATCGTAAATAAGCAGTAGCATGGCATAAGTACAGGATAGTAAATAAAACCTCGAACTAGTTTGTGGCCCCAGGAAATAAGACGGAATCAAGCTCTGGCTCAGGGGGGTCCCATATACCTCCCGGATGTTGATAGCGCGATAAATCTTGGAACAGGAATCAAGTACTCGGGGTCTTACGGGACACAAGTGAGCAGGAAAAACCAAATAGCAGATATTGCTCACCGGTGCCACTTTCATTAGTTGTCCCATTACTACTCAGGTTAAGTTGTTTAGGTACCTCGTTATCCATCAGACACTCACAAACCCTACACATGCTGTTCTACGACTCGCATGGCTCAAACAACTCCTGTAGTAATGGCTCGTGGGATGGAGGTACAGGCTTGGTGGGGTTTAAAGTAAAGGCTATGCAATACTTGGGATTCAATTTAATGCATTCGCGACTCAATGATGCAAGAATAAGATAGAGGCAATAGGTACTGTATGTATGCAAGCATGTGGTAGTGCTTGCCTGGCAACTCAGTGGAAGCGAGAGACGGATCTGGGTAGTGTTCCTGGTGCTCTTGATATGTCCCCTGCTCAGAGTCTATCCGAAGAAGAACCAAACAAACAAGGGCCAACATAAATAAAGTGCACAAGCATAGGAATAGAATGCGTCAAGCAACAACCATGCCATGATGAATGATGCACGAGTTGCATGGCAATAAAGTAGCATGGCATGGGTGAGGTGTGGTATACAAGAATAAGTCATTTTATTAAGGTTTGGCCACATTTTATTGTCATAATAGTGGCTGTTCACTATATATTTATATGATGCATGCTGCAATTAAAGTTATGGATGGCATAAACAGAAAGGTCTCGTCGAGCTGATCATTTTGGACATATCATTTGCTAAATTTGGAATTATAAATCAAAAGTTATTAATTATTTTAGTTTTAGTGGCATTTGTGGTAATTTGAATAAACTTGGAATTTTAAATGTGCAAAAGGCAAATTGGATGGCATATTTGAAATTCTGGCATTTTTCTGATCTCCAAGCATATATCATTTGTGTTATTTAGATTTTTAATGGAAAAGTTATTTAAAGTCTGATTTGAATTTTGAATTTGAAATTAATTAGGACAAGATTTGATTTAAACAGACTCAGGAAACTTTCTATACCCAGGCTAACACACCCACAGACGCTTACAGGTGGGGGCCAGGAACTTGCGGTCCCATACGCCAGCGGCTGAGGGAAAGAGGGACCGCGGGTTGACGTTTGGAAAAGACAGGTCCCTTTTTAGAAAACTTTCACCGACGCTGCCAGTGGGCCTGGGCTGGACCGCGGGTTGACAAAACAAAAGATGTGGGGGTTATTTGCAAAGTGACCAACGTGTACTGTTTTTCTTCCTCTGAACCTGACAGCGCACGCGACAGGCGCTCGCGCGACGCGCGCGGCGCGTTGGGGCTCGAACGCGGGATCTGGGACGCGCGCGCAGACGCGAATACCACTGCGGTGGCTGGGGCTATGTGACGGAAGGGTGCGCGTGGCCTAGGTAAAGCGGACGCGGCAAGGGTTAGCTGCAGACGCCGACGAGCTCTGGCGCGCGGAGGCCGTTCGATGTAAGGACCGTCGCATCCAGGAAACGACTGGGAACGGGAGGATGTCTGGGAGGCGTGGCTGCTCACCGCGGGTGTGCTGGTGCAGATGGTTCGGGCAGGGGCGCGCTTGATCGGCGGCGAGGCAGACGGTGGCCGGAGCTAGGGTTCCGAGGCGGCGACGACGTGCAGGGCTACTGGGGGGCGTCTCCTCCTCGCGTCTGGGTCCAGGGGCGACGCAGAGGTTCCACGCGACCACGCCGACACACTCTCTCCCGCCTGCGCCTCCTGGATCGGTGACGACGAACGGGACCCGACGGTGGCCGGCGTTCGGAGGTAGACGGTGGCGAGGTGAGGGAAGAGGGGAGGCAAGGCCTCAGGGATGGATCTGGGGGGCAGGGTAGGTGGAGAGAGGGGTAGATAAGGCCAGAGGGGGGAAGGGGGTGCCGTGGCCGCCGTGTGGGGGAGCTGGCGATAAGGATGGCCTCGGCCACCTTTTCTACACCTCTTCACGTGCTCGGTACGGCCAGGCAGGCAGGGTGGCTTCCAGGTGGGACCAGGGCGAGGCCAAGGAGGCAGGGCAGCTCGGGGTGGGGCTTCCAGGCAGAGAGATAAGAGGGGAGGGGGGGAAGCTCGTGTTAGCTAGGTTGGGAGCTAGGCTCGGGCTAGGGTTTGCCTTAGGGCTGGTTGGTGGTAGCTAGGTGGGGTAGGGCGGCCAGGTGGGTCCAGCAGGTAGAGAGAGGGGGGGGGTGGTGAGCTAGGGACATGGTATGGTGACCAAGCTAGGAAGCTAGAAAAGAGAGGAGAGGAGGGGTACTTAGGGCTTGTTTAGGGGAAGTGTAGTTTAGGTTTTGTTTAGCTAGGATGGTTAAGGGCATGGGGGTTAGTTTGAGGGTTTTTGCTAAGAGGGGGGGAGGGGGATAGAGGGAGTGTCCTTTACTTGATCATGCATCAAAAGACAAACACACAAGATCAAGACAAGGAAAAAGAGAGAGAGAGAGGGAAAGATGAGGGAGATGTGGTGATGGGGTTTTCTTTGATGCATGCATGCTCCAATTAAAGACCAAGCAAGATCAAAGAAAAGAGGTAGAGAGAGGAAGGTGGTTTAGGTTTGTGCATGCCTCATGAGCACATGTGTGTGCATGGAGCATGGGGATAGAGGTTTAGCGAAAGGGGAAAAGAGGTAGATGATATGGTGAAGAAAACTACAAGCCAAAACAAGATTTAACAAAGGAAAGATGATCCATGCAAACAAAGCCAAAAACATTCCAAAGCCAAGAAAAAGGTGGCACTTGCATGGCCCATGCAACAATATTTGCCATGAAGTTATATTGTGAAAACAGCATTAATTTATGTGGCATTATTACGTGCATTCCCAAAAGATGGGCAAAGGCCAAGCAAAAGATTATGGGTGGAATCCAACCAACCAACATGAGCTATAGATAACTCAAATAAAATGCCAAGCTCATATTAATTGGATGGTGGAATATAAGGTGGTGAAAGAAAGGTGGTGGAGTTTAGAAGAGATATGCCCCCAACTCAACTTGGGCATTTAACAATATATCAAGAGCCAAATACAATATCAAGAGGCAAACACAATTAATAATGCACATGAGATAAGAACCAAATAAGAAAGGGTTTTATATGATGCTCAAATGCAAGGTGGCATGATGACATGAGCATGACATGGTGATGACGCAACAATTATATGTTGGAAGTGGCTTTTTATTATTATAACAAGTAGCATTACAGGTGTTAGACAACTGGGATGCTACAACTCTCCCCCACTAAACAGGAATCTCGCCCCGAGATTCTAGGAAGAAGAAGAAGATACAAAGAGAGAAGGATGGTTGGCACGGATTTCATCTTCACGCTCCCATGTGGCTTCATCAACAGAATGGTGTGACCACTGCACCTTGCAGAACTTGATGGACTTGTTGCGAGTCCTTCGTTCTGCGGTCTCAAGGATTTTGGTGGGGTGTTCCTGGTAAGACAGATCTTCTTGGAGGTCGATTAGCTCATGATCCACGGTCCTGCCGGGATCTTTGAAGCACTTCTTGAGCTGAGAGATGTGGAAAACATCATGGACTTTGAGTTTTTCCGGGAGCTCCAGGGCATAAGCAACTTCTCCTCTTCTACCACGAATCTTGAAAGGACCGATGTATCTAGGAGCCAACTTTCCTTTGATACCAAAGCGGTGTGTGCCTTTCATGGGAGTGACACGAAGGTACACGAGATCACCAGGGGCATACACCATGTCCGTGTGCTTCCTGTCATAGTTGCTCTTCTGACGACTTTGAGCAATCTTCAGGTTCTCCAGAATGATATGCACCTTCTCCTCTGCTTGAGTTACGATATCAGGGCCAAACCAGATTCTTTCTCCTGCACCTGACCAACCAATCGGAGTTCTGCACTTGCGACCATAAAGAGCCTCGAATGGTGCCATCTTCAGACTCTTCTGGAAGCTGTTATTGTAGGAGAATTCAGCATAAGGTAGACATTCCTCCCACTTCATGCCAAACGAGATGACGCAAGCCCGAAGCATATCCTCCAGAATCTGATTGATTCTTTCCACTTGTCCTTGCGACTGAGGGTGGTAAGCAGTGCTGAAGTTCAACTTTGTTCCCAAAGCTTTTTGGAAACTCTCCCAGAACTTTGAGGTGAAGATGCTCCCACGGTCGGAACTGATTTCAAGCGGAACCCCATACAGAGAGACAATTCTGTTGATATAGAGCTCAGCCAACTGAATTCCAGAAATTGTTTCCTTGACGGGGAAGAAATGTGCCACTTTAGAAAGCCTGTCGATGACAACAAAGATTGCATTGTTGCCCTTCTGCGACCTTGGAAAACCAGTGATGAAGTCCATCTCTACTTTCTCCCATTTCCATTCCGGAGGTTTCAATGGCTGTAGAAGACCGAATGGTTTCTGATGGACAGCCTTGACTCTGCGGCAGACATCACATTCTGAGACATACTTGGCGCAATACCGTTTCAAACCAGGCCACCAATATTGTGTTTTCAAATCCATGTACATCTTTGTGCTGCCAGGATGGATAGAAAGAACCGAATCATGCGCCTCCTTGAGAACTTGGTCTCTCAAACCCGGGTAGTTTGGAACAAACATCCGGTGGTCGAAGAAAAGCGTGCCTTGATCATCAACGTGGAAGGACTCGTACTTCGGAAGCCCAAGTTTAGAGATGAGCTTTCTGGTGTGCGGATCACCAAGCTGACGAGAGCGAATCTTTTCTTCCAAGAGAGGAGTAGCCAGAAGGTTCAGGAGATGCCCTTGTTCCACAACTTCCAGGTTGAGCTGACGGAATTCCTTGCACAAAAGAGGTTGCTGTTCTTCCATCATGAGGTTGTTGACATAAGCTTTACGGCTGAGAGCATCTGCCATGACATTAGCTTTGCCCGGTGTGTAGTTGATGGTCACATCAAAGTCATTGATTGCTTCGATCCATCTCCTCTGCCGAAGGTTGAGATCAGGCTGAGTGAAGATATACTTCAAACTTTTGTGGTCAGAAAAGATCTCACAACGGTTACCAAGCAAGTAGTGCCTCCATAGCTTCAAAGCAAAGACAACTGCTGCTAGCTCGAGGTCATGTGTGGGATAGTTGATCTCATGCGTCTTCAACTGTCGAGAGGCATAAGCAACCACTTGTTTCTCTTGCATAAGGACCGCACCCAATCCTTGCAAAGAGGCGTCGCAGAATATCTGGAAAGGCTTAGATGTATCCGGAGGAACCAAGACTGGTGTGGAAGTGAGCTTCTCTTTGAGTGTCTCAAAGCTTGCTTGACACGCAGGAGTCCACAGGTATTTCTTGCCTTTCTTGAGAAGATCGGTGAGAGGCTTCGCTATCTTTGAGAAGTTCTGAACAAAGCGACGGCAATAACTAGCCAAACCCAGGAAGCTCCGCACTTCTTTTACATTTGCAGGAGGAAGCCATTCAACAATTGTCTTCACGGTTTCCGGGTTGACTGCAATGCCCTTGGCAGAGATAACATGACCAAGATAGGTTACTTCAGGTAGCCAAAACTCACACTTTGAGAACTTTGCATACAAACGGTTCTCGCGTAGCTTGTTTAGGACACACCGCAGGTGTTCTTCATGCTCTTCCTTGGACTTAGAATAGACCAGAATGTCATCCAGATAGACCACAACGAACTTATCCAGGTACTCCATGAACACCGAGTTCATAAGCCTCGAGAAGGTAGCCGGTGCGTTGGTGAGACCGAAAGACATCACCGTGTACTCATACAGACCATAGCGGGTGGTGAAAGCTGTTTTAGGCACATCTTCCTTGCGAATCTTGATTTGGTGATAACCACTCCTCAAATCCAGCTTAGAGAATACCACAGCTCCAGCTAGCTGGTCAAAGAGATCATTAATCCGCGGAAGGGGATATTTGTTCTTGATGGTTTTAGCATTGAGAGCCCGGTAGTCAACACAAAGTCTATCGGTCCTGTCACGCTTCTTCACAAAGATTGTTGGGCTACCCCAAGAAGAAGTACTGTGTTGAATGAAACCCAACTTCTCTTGTTCATCAAGTTGTCGTTTGAGTTCAGCCAACTCAGAAGGACCCATTTTATAAGGCCGCTTGGAGATAGGAGCCGTTCCAGGTTCAAGCTCAATTACGAACTCAACCTCACGATCCGGAGGCATACCCGGCAACTCTTCAGGAAAAACATCCGGAAACTCACGGACCACTGGGACTCTCTGAATAGCTTCCATAGCATCATCATTCAGAGCCGCCAGAGAGAAAAGCTGGACAGCAGGCGTCAGACTTGGAGAAAAGACTATATGGCCTTCAGGAATCTTCAAAGAAACCGAGCGTTCAGCACAATCAATCACAGCTGCATTTGCCGTCAACCAATCCATGCCCAAGATGACATCAATGTCAGAATTGCCCAGGAGAATTAAGGAAGCCAAGAACAAAGAGCCACCAATCTCAACTTGATTTCCATGGCTGATATGAGCAGCCCTCATGTTTGAACCAGGAGATAGCACCACCAGACGACGTGATAAAGGAACCCTATCCAGGTCATGCTCTTGTGCAAACTTATGCGAAACAAAAGAATTTGATGCACCAGAATCGAACAAAACTCGTGCAGGGACTGAGTTAACGGATAGCGTACCCATCACCACTCCAGGTGCATGCTCAGCTTGAGCGGCGTTGACACAATTGGCACGAACAACCGCAGACCCGGGCTTGGTGTTGATGTTGAGAGCCCGAGGTGGTGGTGCACGAACCGAAGGAGAGCTTGCTGCAGATCTTGGCGGGGGTTGAGGGAGAGCTTTGTTCTTCAACGGACAGTTCCAGTTGGGATGTCCATGATCTCCACATGTGAAACAAGCACCATGTGGACGTGGAGCAACGTAGCCAGGGACTCCGCCAGGCGCTCCAGGGTAGTTGTGGGTGTAGCCCCTGGGAGCCGCAGTGATGGAGTTTAGTGGCCTCGACGTGTAGCTTGCAGGTCTTGGTGAAGCCGGGAGCGACGGTGGGGTGTTAGGAACCCAGACACGCCGCTTAGAAGGAGCTGCCATAACCGAAGAGCTTGATGCATCCCTGTTGTGTTTCTTGGACTCCTCGAACACTTGCCTGCTTGCCTCCTCTTGCAAGGCTGTGTGCTGTAGTTCCAGGAAAGATGCCGGCCTTGCATGTGTGATTGCATACTTGATCGATGCATTGAGCCCTTGCCTGAACCTCTTCTGCTTCTTCTTGTCATCAGATACCTCATCACCACCATAACGAGAAAGATTCATGAAGTTCCTGATGTAGGTGTTGACGTTATCATTTCCTTGCTCCAGGTTGAGAAACGCTTCCTTCATCCTTTCCATGACAATCTCTGACAGAAACTGCCCCTTGAACGCTCCAGAGAACTGTCCCCAGGTAGGCTGAAAACCAGTGTAGCTTGCCTTCAAGTAATTTTCCCACCAGAGAGCTGCATCTCCCTTTAGAAGGTGAGTAGCACACTTTACCCACTCCTGCTCAGGAACATCAGCAGTCTCAAGAAGCCTTGACGTCTCACGTAACCAATCATCCGCATCCAGTGGGCGATCTGAGACATCAAACTGGCGAGGGTTGAATTTCAGGAAGCTCTTGATGTCGCCCCGCTTGGGAGGTGGAGGGAGTGGAGCAAACTCATTTCTCCTGACGCTTTCTTCCAAGCGCTGCTGGTTCTGCTGCATCGCTGCCAAGGCATTAGCTATGTTTGACAATGCGGCCCCAAGCTCTGGTGGTATGTCCTCATCTGAACGGCGTGGTGGAGCCATCCTGAGATTGATATAAAACACAAGTCAGTACTATAATGGAGAATGATAATAATCCAAAATAGTACCAAGATGGAATTAACCAAGATTAAAGGATACAATTTACTGAGATGATATTAAAATATCAACAAAGTTCAAAGCACCTAAAAGATATTAAGCATATCGCACACGACTGAAAAGGAGTGTGGTACACAATATATCAAAGAAAAATTTTCCACAAATTTCGGCATTAAAATACCAATAGATGCGCAAATTTACTTAACGAATCAAGATTAGTGACTCTACCGATTCAAGATACAAAGCGAATGATAAAAGTAGTGGTATGGTCGCGACTCCATCCCGCACTCAAATCATTACTCCGCACATGAACAAGTGGAACACATATCCTAACCCCTTCTTCTCACGACGAAAACTAAAGATTGGTAACTACGGAAACGGACACCCCAAACAAGATAGCGTCGGATACAAAGAGGAAGTTAGATTGCGTCGGTTTGCAAAAGCCTGTCGGTATGGAATGTACCAACAGTTGATAACCAAAGGCAGATAAGATAGCAACTTGGATGCAACAGATAGACAAGGGATTACACACACACACACAACCTATGGTACTACGGAAACCCAGAACACGTGAATCCTAGTTTGAATTTTTTTTAGACGAGGATTGAAAACGTTGCACTTCCTTACCAGAAAAAGGGTGGGTGGGAGGGTAAGAAGAAAAAGTGGAAGCAGTCCTACTCTCGCGTTTTGTTTTTCCCTAATATACATAACTACCAAAATATTTGCTAGACTGACAACAACCATTTGGCTGAAACCCTGAAGGTCGGGATGGCTCTGATACCAATTGTAACTACCTCGGTGAATTACGCTCCTAGATACAAGCCTGGATGAGTGGTAGTGGTTGAAATAGTACGGTGGGGCCCCAAAAGCCACTCACTGGTAGTCCTTTCAGACGTCCCAACCACTACCCTCTCAACGGGACCTGTACGGGCGGCGTAATCGGCAGGCGAAGGGATCAACTACATACACAAGTGGGTATGTATGCAAGCCACCATACAAGAGTACATCAGAGCCATACCATCTAGAAAGAAAGGAAAATATAGCAACGCCATACGGCAAGATTCAAATATCCTGAATAAAACTATAGTTTAGGATAACTCCTCATACAACACACATCAGAGTATCAAGCGGAAGCGGCAAACAAGGTCCGAGTACGGATAAGAAGCAAATCGGCATAAGATGCCATAGAAAGAAGCACATCCCGCCCACAGATCTCACGGATCCCCGTTCCCGGAATCTCTACACCGAACGATCGTTGCCCGCATCATCAGCCTCTTCCACCCAGTATCCGTCCTGCGAGGGTACCTGTTCATCTGAACCAATAATTTATCATGTGAGACCCTAAGGGTACTCAGCAAGTCTTAATGCCGCTAAAGGGGACACAACCTGGGGTGACGCAATTGCAGCAAAAGATAATCCCTAGCAGTTCTATAGATAAACGCTAACCATCCGCCTAACCAAAAATAGACGGATGTCCGTGAATTGAAGACAACAGTTGTAACAGTAATATCACCAGATCCATCCTCCTCCCCGCTTACCGACGAGGAAGCGGACGAACAACCTCCCATCCGTTGGCAATTTTATTAACCATTCCATGAGTGTTGCACTATTTACTAGTCAATTACTTAGTCAAATTAAAAGCGGTACTTTAGTTATGCTTGTCTATGGTCGAGAAACTGTGCTCCAAGTCGTCCATATCCGCGGACACGGCTTTCAGAAAGTTTTAACCCGGCCGGGGTGCACAAATAGCAACACACACTCGATCGACCTCGGAAAAACCAAATCAAAACCCAACGAGGCCTTCACGACAAAGCAATCACAAGATTCAGAAATATTTCAGGGGGCCACCCCTTAAAGTAGACCCGCAACGAAGTTAGCTGACTTCGAGATGGACTCAAGGTTTGTGGGGCCGGCTGTAAACGACTGGGAACCCAAAAGTGTGACTGGGCTTGTCGATACCGCGAAAACGGGTCACAATTCCTAAACAGTACAGTGTGCTCCTCGCACAATCGTAAATAAGCAGTAGCATGGCATAAGTACAGGATAGTAAATAAAACCTCGAACTAGTTTGTGGCCCCAGGAAATAAGACGGAATCAAGCTCTGGCTCAGGGGGGTCCCATATACCTCTCGGATGTGGATAGCGCGATAAATCTTGGAACAGGAATCAAGTACTCGGGGTCTTACGGGACGCAAGTGAGCAGGAAAAACCAAATAGCAGATATTGCTCACCGGTGCCACTTTCATTAGTTGTCCCATTACTACTCAGGTTAAGTTGTTTAGGTACCTCGTTATCCATCAGACACTCACAAACCCTACACATGCTGTTCTACGACTCGCATGGCTCAAACAACTCCTGTAGTAATGGCTCGTGGGATGGAGGTACAGGCTTGGTGGGGTTTAAAGTAAATGCTATGCAATACTTGGGATTCAATTTAATGCATTCGCGACTCAATGATGCAAGAATAAGATAGAGGCAATAGGTACTGTATGTACGCAAGCATGTGGTAGTGCTTGCCTGGCAACTCAGTGGAAGCGAGAGACGGATCTGGGTAGTGTTCCTGGTGCTCTTGATATGTCCCCTGCTCAGAGTCTATCCGAAGAAGAACCAAACAAACAAGGGCCAACATAAATAAAGTGCACAAGCATAGGAATAGAATGCGTCAAGCAACAACCATGCCATGATGAATGATGCACGAGTTGCATGGCAATAAAGTAGCATGGCATGGGTGAGGTGTGGTATACAAGAATAAGTCGTTTTATTAAGGTTTGGCCACATTTTATTGTCATAATAGTGGCTGTTCACTATATATTTATATGATGCATGCTGCAATTAAAGTTATGGATGGCATAAACAGAAAGGTCTCGTCGAGCTGATCATTTTGGACATATCATTTGCTAAATTTGGAATTATAAATCAAAAGTTATTAATTATTTTAGTTTTAGTGGCATTTGTGGTAATTTGAATAAACTTGGAATTTTAAATGTGCAAAAGGCAAATTGGATGGCATATTTGAAATTCTGGCATTTTTCTGATCTCCAAGCATATATCATTTGTGTTATTTAGATTTTTAATGGAAAAGTTATTTAAAGTCTGATTTGAATTTTGAATTTGAAATTAATTAGGACAAGATTTGATTTAAACAGACTCAGGAAACTTTCTATACCCAGGCTAACACACCCACAGACGCTTACAGGTGGGGGCTAGGAACTTGCGGTCCCATACGCCAGCGGCTGAGGGAAAGAGGGACCGCGGGTTGACGTTTGGAAAAGACAGGTCCCTTTTTAGAAAACTTTCACCGACGCTGCCAGTGGGCCTGGGCTGGACCGCGGGTTGACAAAACAAAAGATGTGGGGGTTATTTGCAAAGTGACCAACGTGTACTGTTTTTCTTCCTCTGAACCTGACAGCGCACGCGACAAGCGCTCGCGCGACGCGCGCAGCGCGGTGGGGCTCGAACGCGGGATCTGGGACGCGCGCGCAGACGCGGCTACCACTGCGGTGGCTGGGGCTATGTGACGGAAGGGTGTGCGTGGCCTAGGTAAAGCGGACGCGGCAAGGGTTAGCTGCAGACGCCGACGAGCTCTGGCGCGCGGAGGCCGTTCGATGTAAGGACTGTCGCATCCAGGAAACGACTGGGAACGGGAGGATGTCTGGGAGGCGTGGCTGCTCACCGCGGGTGTGCTGGTGCAGATGGTTCGGGCAGGGGCACGCTTGATCGGCGGCGAGGCAGACGGTGGCCGGAGCTAGGGTTCCGAGGCGGCGACGACGTGCAGGGCTACTGGGGGGCGTCTCCTCCTCGCGTCTGGGTCCAGGGGCGACGCAGAGGTTCCACGCGACCACGCCGACACACTCTCTCCCGCCTGCGCCTCCTGGATCGGTGACGACGAACGGGACCCGACGGTGGCCGGCGTTCGGAGGTAGACGGTGGCGAGGTGAGGGAAGAGGGGAGGCAAGGCCTCAGGGATGGATCTGGGGGGCAGGGTAGGTGGAGAGAGGGGTAGATAAGGCCAGAGGGGGGAAGGGGGTGCCGTGGCCGCCGTGTGGGGGAGCTGGCGATAAGGATGGCCTCGGCCACCTTTTCTACACCTCTTCACGTGCTCGGTACGGCCAGGCAGGCAGGGTGGCTTCCAGGTGGGACCAGGGCGAGGCCAAGGAGGCAGGGCAGCTCGGGGTGGGGCTTCCAGGCAGAGAGATAAGAGGGGAGGGGGGGGAAGCTCGTGTTATCTAGGTTGGGAGCTAGGCTCGGGCTAGGGTTTGCCTTAGGGCTGGTTGGTGGTAGCTAGGTGGGGTAGGGCGGCCAGGTGGGTCCAGCAGGTAGAGAGAGGGGGGGTGGTGAGCTAGGGACATGGTATGGTGACCAAGCTAGGAAGCTAGAAAAGAGAGGAGAGGAGGGGTACTTAGGGCTTGTTTAGGGGAAGTGTAGTTTAGGTTTTGTTTAGCTAGGATGGTTAAGGGCATGGGGGTTAATTTGAGGGTTTTTGCTAAGAGGGGGGGGAGGGGGATAGAGGGAGTGTCCTTTACTTGATCATGCATCAAAAGACAAACACACAAGATCAAGACAAGGAAAAAGAGAGAGAGAGAGGGAGAGATGAGGGAGATGTGGTGATGGGGTTTTCTTTGATGCATGCATGCTCCAATTAAAGACCAAGCAAGATCAAAGAAAAGAGGTAGAGAGAGGAAGGTGGTTTAGGTTTGTGCATGCCTCATGAGCACATGTGTGTGTGCATGGAGCATGGGGATAGAGGTTTAGCGAAAGGGGAAAAGAGGTAGATGATATGGTGAAGAAAACTACAAGCCAAAACAAGATTTAACAAAGGAAAGATGATCCATGCAAACAAAGCCAAAAACATTCCAAAGCCAAGAAAAAGGTGGCACTTGCATGGCCCATGCAACAATATTTGCCATGAAGTTATATTGTGAAAACAGCATTAATTTATGTGGCATTATTACGTGCATTCCCAAAAGATGGGCAAAGGCCAAGCAAAAGATTATGGGTGGAATCCAACCAACCAACATGAGCTATAGATAACTCAAATAAAATGCCAAGCTCATATTAATTGGATGGTGGAATATAAGGTGGTGAAATAAAGGTGGTGGAGTTTAGAAGAGATATGCCCCCAACTCAACTTGGGCATTTAACAATATATCAAGAGCCAAATACAATATCAAGAGGCAAACACAATTAATAATGCACATGAGATAAGAACCAAATAAGAAAGGGTTTTATATGATGCTCAAATGCAAGGTGTCATGATGACATGAGCATGACATGGTGATGATGCAACAATTATATGTTGGAAGTGGCTTTTTATTATTATAACAAGTAGCATTACAGGTGTTAGACAACTGGGATGCTACATGTTGCTTATGTTTATGTTTCATGCTACTTATTATTAAGTTGGTTTCTCTTCATAGCTTGCAATGACTATTGAGTAGACTTAGTTGCATACTTCTTATTATGAATTGTCTAAGTATCTACTCCTGTGCTGAGAATATATACATCATATGAAGCAAATGTGTTCGTGAAAGTTCTTTTATCGCACTCAGTTTTCAACTGAATTGCTTGAGGACAAGCAATAAGCTAAGCTTGGGGGGAGTTGATACGTCCAAAACGTATCTACTTTCCCAAACACTTTTGCTATTGTTTCTCCTCTAAACTTGTGTGATTTGGATACAACTAACACAGACTGACACTGTTTTCAGCAGAATTACCTTGTTGTCTAGTTTTTGTGTAGAAAATCAACTATTAGGAAAAATCCCGAAAAATATGCTAAAAATCCTATTTCACCAAAAGATCCATGGAGCCAGAGTACGAGACGGAGTAGAGGCCTGGGGGCCCACACCCCTGCCAGGCGCGGGCCAGGCCTGGCCACTCCTAGGGGGGGTGCAGCCACCCCCTCGGCCTCCCTCTGCGCCTATAAGTTGCCTCTTGACCTAAAAACCGAGGGGGGTTCAACGTTTTTCTAGAAAGAGTTCCGTTGTGCCGCCACCACCAGAGACCAAGATTCAGAACCAGAAACTCCGTTCTGGCACTCTGTCGGGACATGGAATTTGGGGAGGATCATCGCCATCGTCATCACCAATGCCTCTCCATCAACCATCAATGTTTCCCTCATCCATGAGTGACTAATCCCCCGCTGTAGGCTATGGGGATGGTAGGGATTGGATGAGTTCTATCATGTAATCGAATAAGATTGTTAGGGCATAGTGCCTAGTATCTCTATTAGTGCTATTTGACTTTGTTGCAACTTGTTGTGCTTAATGCTTGTCACTAGGGCCCTAGTACCATGATCTCAGATCTGAACTTATTATTGAATCATTATGATAGTATTGTTTGTGATCGTATGTGCAAGTTGTGTACACATATCATTGTTTAGAGCCAAAGGCCCTGACACATGTGTTCACGGAGGGGATGGCTATGGTGTGAGGATCACATGTGTTCACGGAGTGTTAATGCTTTGCTCCGGTGCTCTATTAAAAGGAGAACCTTAATTGCCAATAGTTCCCTAGAGGCCCCACTGCCACGGGCTGGCTGGACAGAAGATGTTGTGCAAGTTCTCATTGCGAGCACGTGCTCTTATGACTATATATGGAGCACATGCCTAGGATTGTTTAGTACTTGGATGCTTATTCTTATTTATCTGAAATACCCTAGATCTTGAAGTTACACATTTAGAGTCGTCCATGCAACGCTCGTCCATCCATCCCTATGCCTACCGCACTCGAATCCCACTGTTTACTGTTACTGTTACTATTGCTCCTGTTTCACAGCTGCTGTTGCTTTGCTGTTGCTACTGATAAACTTCTGTGAGCAAGAACTATTTCTAGGTGCAGCTGAATTGACAACTCAGTTGTTAAGGCTTGCAAGTATTCTTTGGCTCCCCTTTTGTCGAATCAATAAATTGAGTAATACTACCCGCGAAGACTGTTGCGATCCCCTATACTGGGGGTGGGGTCATTTGGTACTGAGGCTGAGGCTACCCACGGTGGCTGACCCGTGGGCCAAGTGCCACGTCGGATTTCCACACATGCAAAGTGGGACCGGGGCCAGTATGACCAGGTTGACCTGCACGCTGATGTCATGGTGACGTCAGCGCGATGTCACGCCGGCGAAGATCTCACGGATCAACGACGGGGACGGTGTTAGGGGGATCGCGAGACTGCGCGGATGCATGCGTTTAAAAGAGGGAATCACGAGCTACCTAATAGGGGAGGCACCGCTTGCTAATGGTCATCGGAGCACGGGAAACGGCGACGTGCGGCGGCGGAGCTTATAGATCAACGGCGAGCGGCAGATGCAGCAAGCGAGCAAGGCAACCGAAGGGTGCCTGAGCACTAGAAGCTCACCCCAGAGCTGTTGTTGGTGACGACGAGGCAAGCGGTGGCCGGTGCGATAGTGAATCAAGCGGTGGAGGTCGTCGGGCTTGAGGAAGAAGATGGTGTTGCGGTCGTTTCCAAGCGTGCGCAGTCGATTCCTTCGAGGAGAAGCACTAGCGCGACGAGGCGGAGCTCATGGCGGCCTCGGTTGGGCGAGGGGAGGCCAGAGATGGCAGGGAGACGTCAAGCTCATCGGCTATGGTTTTGGGTCCGCGAGGGGAATGAGAGAGAGGGGTCACTAGAGAGAGAGGGAGGGGATAAGGATGGGGCAAGGGGTCGGCACAGGCATTATCCTCGTCCTGGAGCTCGTCGGACAGCAGGGAGGAGGCGGTGGAGATCGACGACGCTGGCGTCGACAAGCAGGAGCTTGGAGGCGTGGGGAAGACGGCGACAAAACGGCGAAGGGGTACGCGGGCCGATGCTGGGTCGCGCTTGGGCCAAAGATGGGCCGCGGGTGCTTCGCGCGCGCGGCAGGGAAGAGAGGGACAGGGTGGGCTCAACCCAGGTAGCTAGGGTTTCCTGATTTTTTTCTGGAAAACTGTTTTCTATTTCTGGTTTTTGCTTTTCTCTTTGTATTTTCAAATTCAAATCTGTTTCGTTCATTTTGAAAATACCAGAGGTTTATAAAATTATATAAAATACCGAGGGGCCCTTTTACTCAATTTGGGCTCCACAAAATTTGGTACTTTTCAAAATATTCAAAACCTTTTGAATGCTTTTCAAATAGAGGGGGAGAGTAGGGTTTAGGGTTTTGCATATTTCTTGTTGCATGCATTTTTCTAATATGATGCTCATGAATGCACAAACAACCCTAATTACTATATTTAACTAAAACTGGGGTGGTACAAAAAGCCTAAGCTTAGGGAGGTTTTCTATCTATTTTTATTTTGCTTTCATTTGCTTTATTTTATTTTTGATATTATGCTTTTATTTGAGTTTATAAGCACTCGTGTTGGTTTCCCCAAAACTTTATCTTAGTTTCTTTATTTTTTTTTTGAGATTTTCAAGCCGAGCTTTGCCGCCAAGTTTCTATTCTTTTAATTCCCCTTCTCAAAAACCACAAAAAGATTTCTCCGTTTATCTTTATTTTCCCCCTCTCGTTTTCTTTTCTCCTTGAAGTTCTCATAAATTTGCAGTAGAGTGGTTTACTTCGAGTTTCCAAGAAACAAATAAAAAGGGAAGAGAGAAGTGGAACCAAACATGAGAGGTATCAACCCTTTTTCTGGCGCTGTTGCCGGGGAAGCAATAGCTACCCTGGTGAGGTTACTAGGAACCTTGCTAGTTTTAATTCTCGTTTTTTAATTTTGTTAGTTTGATTTTAGTTTTTATTTGAAAAACCCAAAAAATAGTTAGCCTTTTAGTTCTTGTTTTATCATCATTAGTACTTGTTTAAGAAAATCCAAAAACATAGGAAGTATGGCTGAAAATAAACTAGGAGAGTTTGCAACTCCCAACAATGATTATTTGCGCACTCCTATTACTTAGCTAGCAATTGCTGCCGAGGACTATGAAATTAATCCCCACTATTTAAGGTTGGTTCAACAGAATCAATTTAGAGGCTTTGTTGTTGAATATGTAGGTATGCACTTAAATACTTTCACCGAAATATGTGATATGACGCGCATTAAAGATGTTGATCCCGATGCGGTCAAGTTTCACTTATTTCCTTTATCTCTAAGAGGAAGAGAAAAATAATGGTTGATATCTTTTCCTAGAAATAGTATTGCATCATGGGTGGAATGTACTTCTTTATTTATGACTAAATTCTTTCCACCTGCAAAGACTATGCAACTAAGATCTAATATTATTGGTTTTAGACAGGAAGAGAGTGAGCCACTAGCGCTTGCATGGGAGAGAATGAAAGAATGCATGAGAAACTGTCCCAGCCATGGGATGGAAGATTGGTTTATTATCTATTTATTTTATAATGCTCTTAACCCTGTTTCTAAGTCTATGCTAGATACTGCAGCTGGAGGAACATTTATGGGTAAGCAAATTACCGAAGCAAAGCAGCTGCTAGATAATATGCAAGACAACCCTGCCCAATGGCATGTGGAAAGATCAAACACAAAGAAGGTGAACTCCGTCACACCTCAAGAAAATGAAGAACTCAATGCTAAGTTGGAGGATCTCATATTAGCCGTTAAAGGTAAGGAACCCCAGGTAAGAGCTACTCCTAAACCAACTATTGAAGAAGTAGACTTCATAGCTCGTAGTGATTATAACCCTGCTTGGAAGAAAAATTATAATCCAAATTTTCAGAAACATTATTCTAGTCCAGCAGGTAACTCTAATAATAATATGGCATCAAGTAATAGTAGTCTCCAAGAAACTCTTAAATCTTGTATGGACTCACAAAATGAGCAAAACAATATTCTAGTCAAAATTACAGAGAATCATGATGCTATGCTTGGTAAATTATCTAACCAAGTTGTTAGTTTGAGGAATGATTTGCAGGCCCTTCAAGAAAGAACAAGGATCGTTGAGTCACAGCTAGGTAAGATAACCGAGAGTCAAACTCTCATTCTAGATAAATTTGCAGGTAAAGCTGAGCCTAATCCAGTAGAAGACCTCAAGATGATAAGAATCCAAAGGGAGGAGCCCGAAGAACTTGATTATAGAAATGCTCCTTCACGGAACTACACAGTTGAAGATCTTGTAAAAAGAATCAATGTCAAGATTCCGGTAAGTGAAGGAAATGAGGAAGCCATGTATCAACACTTTGTTAATCAGGTAGCAATAAAGGTACATGAGCTTGAAGAAGAATATAAGAAAATTGCTAAAAATTTGCCCGTTAAGCTAGATGATATATTTGAGCCCACTATTAAGATTAAAATTGGGACTAATGAAATAGACGCACTGCGTGATCTTGGTGCAAGTGTTTCAACAATTCCAAAGAGTCATTTTAACAAGTTAAATCTTGGCTCTTTTGAAATCACCGAACTAAAATTGCATCTGGCGGATTCTACTTACAAACAAGTAGTAGGCATTAAATAAAATACCTTAGTGTACATTAAAGGCTGTCCTTCTCTTATTGATTTTGTTATTGTTGACATGCCTGAAGATGCTACTGTTCCTATAATATTAGGCCATCCTTTATTAAGAACTATTAAGGCTTTAATCAATTAGCATGAAGAGAACATGAAGCTCCAGTTGCCTTTGAGAGATCCTTTTGTTATTCATTTCCCCAGGAAAAAGAAAGCCAAGCAAGATGATAAGTAGGCCATCACTTCGAAGGCCAACTACTTCGGAGTGGGTGTTCCACTCATATGGCCTAAGTGAGCAATATCAAGGTCAAGCTATTGACCATAGAAGAGCGCTGCATGGGAGGCAACCCATGTGAAATAAAGGTTTGAGTTAAGTTTTTTTAGTTTTAGTTTAAGTTTTATATAGAATAAAGAGTGCTAGAAAACTTAAGTTTTACACCACATAAGTTGGTGAATTTTGTTTGATCTAAATATGGTGGTCCAACTATATGGTTCACTTGAAATCATTCCATCCTTCTTTATTCTTGAATGAGATCATGGTTTCCTTGGGAAAATTCTTGGTCACAAAACTTCAAAGGTGATGATGATTCCCAAGTTGTGTTTCCTTAGTCTTCAAGTCTTGAGCAAGATTTCTTGTCCCACTTGTAGTCCTTAGTGATATCCAAGGTTGAAGTCTTTGTTGGGAATAAGGTTGAAATTACTTGAAGATGTTGAAGTCATTAGAGTTGATGAAGTCCTTTGCTCATGGTGAAGTCTTTGGCCATAGGGTAGGCTTTATCCATCAAGTTTGAAATAGAAGAGATGTAGAATCAAAACCAAAATGGTTGAGGAAAGAGTTTACAAGATTGTTTGTAAATAAGTTTTGGAACAAATACAACTCCTATTTTTCTAAGGGGTTTTTGTCCAATCCTAGGGTTACAAATCCTACAGGCAACACAATGCTCTGATACCATCTGTAAGGTTCCCAACCTTTAATAAGGTAGAGATCCCTGTGTTTACAATGCTAGTCCCTGGATCAATAGCTAGCATCCACAGTTAAGACGTAATATCAAGAAACAAAGGTCATAATACAACTTTATAACCAGGAATAAAATAATTTATTACATCTTACATAGCTCATTTGGCTATCTCATTACAATGCAGCAGAATATAACAATAGCATGGGGTCCTTCCTCTTCAAAGTGCCACATGCAGACATGTTGGTTGTAGACTTGTAATCCTAATCATTAAACTTCACTAATATCAAACAAACCTGCAACATAACAAGTTACAGCCACAAGGGTCAATACATTTGAATTGTATTGGCAAGTGATACTATGGTAGTATAGTGGAGTCTATCATCTATATGCATTTCGCTAAGTAGAGCTTGGGCTTGCATTGCTCAAAATAGATTTTCCTTATCATTTGAAAACTCTAAGTTTTTGCTTGACAAAATCTTTCCCAAGGCATCTCCCAATAGAAATTGGTGATCCTTTCAACCCTTGTTCAACCACAAGTTTTTAACTTAGAAATTGGGATGAGGAGATTCTTGATAGCTTCCATGTCTTGATGCTCAAATTGTCCTTTGCCAGGGACATGGCTAAGTACTTAGATTTTTCACTCTGCAGAGGTGGTGCACTTTCCCCACAAGACTTGGTTTCCCAAGACAAGATCTTTCAGAAGCCTTCCCTTAGACCAGAATGGACGCGTTCCAACCTATCATCCCCTACCACCAACTGTCCATTTGGCTAAGTTATTGCAACCTATATGATCCAGGCAGAGCCCATAATGCCAAGTGGCTGCACTTGAAGCTTCTCAACATTTGACATCTCAAATCTCTTTGTTCCTGGGTGGCCATCCACAAGTGAGATACACAAGGTAAACCATAGAAATGGGCCTTGTGAACCACTCAACACAAACCATTCCTTCCATTCCACCCAGGTGATTCATTCATTTAGTTGTTTTATTAAACAAAACACAAGTCCACAGACTTAGAAATATTTCATAGCATGAATATATATTCCACCCTTGTTTTCTACTAGCTAAGCTAAGCATGATAGTAGTAGGAATCTTAACTTAGGAAATTCTACTAAGGTTTCATCTACTAGGATTTCCCATGGCATAGTTTACACTTAGCAAAAATTCCATGCAAGTCCTACTTAGAAATATCACTAATGCATAGTGAAAATAATGGGACAAAGTATGAAGCATCACTTGCCTTTTTTGGTAGAGAATATAAGTTCACTCCTTGTCTTTGCAATGATCACACTCTTAAAATCACTACAATTCAATCAAGCAAGGCACAATTTCAATCTACCATTCAAGCAACATCACATAAAATAATAGAAACAAAACAATGCATGCAAGCATGCCAAACTTTGTTTTATTTTAAAAAGTGCTTTATAATTGGTTATAAACATTCTAAAACACTTTATTGGTCATTTCATAAAGTGGCAAAACTATTTGCAAAATATTCTATCTATAAACCATTTTTAAACCAAATCATTATTTTATGTGGTTGAAAATGTCTTTAGCAAAGTAATAATTTTTATAAGGTTCACCAAATACATTATCAAATCATAAAACTTGGTGTTTGGGGTCAGAGAGTTTATTCCAAAACATTTTCCAAAGATTTTCTCCAAAAAGCATTTTTAACAAATAAACAATATTTTTATTTGACTAGAAATGGTTTAAATCAAAGATTCATTCTTTTGTTTCACCAAATATATTTTTGAAATCACAATTTGTTTCCTATGGTCAGTAGGTTCAATACAAACCATTTTCCAAAGGTTTTATCTCAAAAATCTTTTTAGAACAATTTTTATATTCTAAACATGCATACACAAGTTTCTGCAAAAACAATCAATTTAACAGAAGAAACTTACTAAAAAAGTGCATAGTTGGATAGGTCTTGACTTGCTGATTCCATTGATATAAAATTTGTAAAATTTGGACATGTGGTTTGAAAGTTATGAATTTTACAAAATGGAACATCAAATAGATCAATTCTGTTTTAAATCAAACCAACCGGGCCACGTGTCTAGTTCTGATTTGCTGATACTGTTTCGTTTGGATCGAGCGATACAAGCCGTAGGATTTAAGTTAGATCGCACAACACAGGTTGCTACTTACCCCTTTCGCTTAGCTTCTTTCCTAGCCACTAGATCAAGATCGAACGGCGTACAACACGCTTGCCAGAGATGGGCGACGCTGGCGGCGGTGCTGGCTCTGGCTACGGCGGGGCTGGTGATAGAGGAAGCGAGGGAGGAAGGGGATTGGCTCACCAGGTTCAGGAGATCACGGCGATGCTCAACGTGCTTGCAGTTGGTAAAGGGGCGCACGGGTGTTGTCGGAATTCCTCGCCGGAGATGCTCCTGGCGTCAGCACGTTCGGGAGTCGTCGGAGGCGAGGCTACATAGCGTGCTAGGACACGGAACAAGTGGCGTTAGATGCGGGCGAGTACACTGTTCCTAGGTGTATCATCGGAAGGACAAGGGGTGGCCAGAAGGTTACCAGGGAAGTCGCCGGAGAGGTAGCAGACGACGGCGGCGGCAGTGATCGTCCTTGCCGATGCTCTAGGGCGAGCGCGGCCGAGCTGAGGCCACTAGGAGGTGTGCCAGGGTTCGTGGAGCACGCGTGTGTGGTCGAGGGGGCAAGGGGCGACGCAGAGCTGCCGGAATTTCTCTCGAAGCTCGCCGAAGACAGAAGCGGTGAAGTGTGAAATCAGACAGCCTAGGGGCGCACTAGGGTAGGGGATTGAGGGGGAAACAGAGAGGAGGGAGAGGCGGTTAAGTAGGCGGGGTCGCGGGGCTGGGTTATTGCGCCATTACCGAGCAATTAATCAAAGAAACCGTCGACGGAACGGCAGGGGGAGGAGGGCGTGGTCAGCGGGGTAGGTGAAGACGATGACAACGTGGCGATGGGGTCCGTTGTCAGCGAGTGAAAGAGAGTGGGGGTGGGGTCCATCTGTCGGTGTCTCTGCGGGTGCAAGGTTTAGTGGAAAAACGATTCGGCAGAGGGGGTGCAGGTGGGCTGCGAGTTGGGTTTGGTGGGCTAGCTGGGCTGGGTTGGCCAGATTCATTTTTTTATCTGTTTTGTTTTTCTTTTTCTATTTCTAATATTCTGTTTTGATTTTGTTTAAACCATTTACACATTCATTTGAATTCAAACCTCAACCAAAATTTGTGTAGATTTAAATACTGATTAGTAATATAATCTAAAGTTAATTTTGGAATAAAATTTTATTCTTTTTGGGGTCTTTTTAATTATTCAAATAAGCCCTTGTTTTAAATCAAATAAGATTTAATAATATTTCAAACACCATTTAAGTTTCTAAAAACCTTCCAAATATTTTCAGTAGGTTTTTATTTGATTAATAGGGTGTCAAAATATTCACCTTGAATTTAATTGGAAAATATTTAATATGATTCATAAATCATTTGAATTGGGTATTTGTTTTAATTCCAATGGAATTTAATATAGTTTTTAGTTCCCTAAATTTTATTTGGAAGTTTTCTTTGATCTTATTTAGGTCAATTGATTCACTTTTATTCTACTTGGGTAACTTCCAAAAATACTATTTTCCCATGATTTAATCAATTATTTCTAATAGGGATTTTTATCTTTATTCCAATAAAATAGGATTTGGTCAAAGTCATTTTTATTTTATTTGGGAGTATTCTTTATCCCTTTATTTTATTTGGATTGGGATTATATTCATTCTATTTGCTTATGGATTAGGCCAAGATTTAGTTTGGTCTTTGAATATTCCTTATCTAATATTTCTTTCTTCATCTTTATAAAATCCATACCTTTTTATTTAGAGATCCAAACTTGGTGATTCCAATTTGTGAAATCTTATTTGATATTTAATTATCACTTTAAATCTTTTTAGGATTAATTTCTCACCATTTGGTTTGGATTTATAGATAGGTTCTTTATTAGCTTTGGAAATTCAATTTTCTTATCTTATTAATTTCATAAGATTTTATCTATGGCTCCAAATTAAGTGAAACCAATTTCTATGGTCTTATAATATTTCTATTTGTCTTTCTTGATATTTTGTAAATGTTTGTTGACAAATTTTTATATGGATCAAATCCATAGGCTTGGAGATAGCTTGGAAATGATTTTCTTTTATTAGGGTTTAGGGTTTGGATTTATTCTCCAAGTGTTTAAATTTCCAGATGCTTTTTAAAGAGAAATGCATTCCACTTGATTTGAATTTTAGTTGGACTCAAACATTAACCAAAGTTTGTTCAAGATGGGATTTTAAGTTTCCATTTAGAAACAAAAGTTTCTTTTCACCCTAAAAATCAACAATAATTTATTTTATTTATTTATTTTTCACATTACAAGATTTGGAAAATCTTTGGATGTGACAGGCTACCACCCTTAAAATAAATCTCGTCCCGAGATTTGGGGAGGCTAGGGTTACAAGTTGGCTCAAAGCAACTAGGGTACTACCACCGTTAAAAAATTTCCAACTAGATTACATCTTGGCTTTCTTGGGATCTTGTTGAAATCTCTCTAGGCAAATATCTGCATAGTGTCCTTTGTTTCCACACTTAAAACATGTGACAAGGCTGAGATCCTTCATAGGCTTTATCTTGTGCTTCATCTTTTCTGGAAAATTGCTTGCATAATGTCCTTGGTTACCACAATTGTAACATGTGATAAGATTGAGTTCTTCACGTATCTTCTGTGGACAAGTTGACACATAATGGCCTAACTCTTTGCAGTTGTTGCACCATACTTGGCTAATCTCCTTATACTTTTTCCTCTTCTCTGGACATTCATTAGCATAGTGTCCCATTTATTTGCAATGACAACATTGCACATGGCTTTTGTCCTTCTTTTTCTTGGGTTTCTCCAAAGCTAGGAGTGCTTCTAGTTCATGTTCTTCATATGTTATCTCAAAGGTAGGAAAGTTTCCTGGTCTCCTTGACCTTTTCTTATTCCTTGGATAATACATATGTCTCCTCTTTGGTCCTTTAAATTGAGTCATATTACATGGAGGTGCAAGCTGAGATTTTCCTTTGTCTTCATCCTTCTTGGTAGACTTGGCTCTCTCATGGTAGTCTGCAATCAGTTGTTGCACTCCACCTTGTTTCCTTTGTTGAACTATGGAATAGATGGGGCATTGGATAGGTACATGATTATTTCCTTCACATAAGTAACAAGTAGCTTGGGTTGTGGGGCATTGATTAGCTGGATGTTTCTCTTCACAATTGGGGCATTGATCTTCATGCTATTTGGAAGTGTGATCCTTGTCTCCACAAATATTGCAAGCTTGGGTTCCTTCTAGAATATCATCTTTGTCATCCTTGTTGTCACAAACTCCTTTGGAAGAGTTGTTTCCCATGTTGATCATTTGATCTGTCACCTTATGCAACAATTGGGTTTGGGTTTCCAAAAACCTTTGCATGGTTGGATCTACCTCACTGGTGTTGGCTATAAATTGAGCTGTCACTTGGTTCAACTAGGTTTGGGTTACTATGAATTCTCTCATGTTGTCCTCTTGGTTGTTGTTGTTGTAACCATCCTTGATGTTGGAGTTTCTTGGAGAAGTCATCTGTTTGGGTTGGATTGGGATTAGAATAGGCAAAAGATTTTCTAAGGAATCAATTCTAATCACACACATCACAATTCACACAAGCAATGTGCAAGCAATCACAAACAACACTCCACTCAAACAACAAGTTTCAAGCACATTTTTAGGTAACCAAAAATATTTTTGTTACACCACATAAGTTGGTGAATTTGGTTTGATCTAAATATGGTGGTCCAACTATATGGTTCACTTGAAATCATTCCATCCTTCTTTGTTCTTGAATGAGATCATGGTTTCCTTGGGAAAATTCTTGGTCACAAAACTTCAAAGGTGATGATGATTCCCAAGTTGTGTTTCCTTAGTCTTCAAGTCTTGAGCAAGATTTCTTGTCCCACTTGTAGTCCTTAGTGATATCCAAGGTTGAAGTCTTTGTTGGGAATAAGGTTGAAATCACTTGAAGATGTTGAAGTCATTAGAGTTGATGAAGTCCTTTGCTCATGGTGAAGTCTTTGGCCATGGGGTAGGCTTTATCCATCAAGTTTGAAATAGAAGAGATGTAGAATCAAAACCAAAATGGTTGAGGAAAGAGTTTACAAGATTGTTTGTAAATAAGTTTTGGAACAAATACAACTCCTATTTTTCTAAGGGTTTTTTGTCCAATCCTAGGGTTACAAATCCTACAGGAAACACAATGCCCTGATACCATCTGTAAGGTTCCCAACCTTTAATAAGGTAGAGATCCCTGTGTTTACAATGCTAGTCCCTGGATAGATAGCTAGCATCCACAGTTAAGACGTAATATCAAGAAACATATGTCATAATACAACTTTATAACCAGGAATAAAATAATTTATTACATCTTACATAGCTCATTTGGCTATCTCATTACAATGCAGCAGAATATAACAATATCATGGGGTCCTTCCTCTTCAAAGTGCCACATGCAGACATTTTGGTTGTAGACTTGTAATCCTAATCATTGAACTTCACTAATATCAAACAAACCTGCAACATAACAAGTTACAGCCACAAGGGTCAATACATTTGAATTGTATTGGCAAGTGATACTATGGTAGTATAGTGGATTCTATCATCTATATGCATTTGGATAAGTAGAGCTTGGGCTTGCATTGCTCAAAATAGATTTTCCTTATCATTTGAAAACTCTAAGTTTTTGCTTGACAAAATCTTTCCCAAGGCATCTCCCAATAGAAATTGGTGATCCTTTCAACCCTTGTTCAACCACAAGTTTTTAACTTAGAAATTGGGATGAGGAGATTCTTGATAGCTTCCATGTCTTGATGCTCAAATTGTCCTTTGCCAGGGACATGGCTAAGTACTTAGATTTTTCACTCTGCAGAGGTGGTGCACTTTCCCCACAAGACTTGGTTTCCCAAGACAAGATCTTTCAGAAGCCTTCCCTTAGACCAGAATGGACGCGTTCCAACCTATCATCCCCTACCACCAACTGTCCATTTGGCTAAGTTATTGCAACCTATATGATCCAGGCAGAGCCCATAATGCCAAGTGGCTGCACTTGAAGCTTCTCAACATTTGACATCTCAAATCTCTTTGTTCCTGGGTGGCCATCCACAAGTGAGATACACAAGGTAAACCATAGAAATGGGCCTTGTGAACCACTCAACACAAACCATTCCTTCCATTCCACCCAGGTGATTCATTCATTTAGTTGTTTTATTAAACAAAACACAAGTCCACAGACTTAGAAATATTTCATAGCATGAATATATATTCCACCCTTGTTTTCTACTAGCTAAGCTAAGCATGATAGTAGTAGGAATCTTAACTTAGGAAATTCTACTAAGGTTTCATCTACTAGGATTTCCCATGGCATAGTTTACACTTAGCAAAAATTCCATGCAAGTCCTACTTAGAAATATCACTAATGCATAGTGAAAATAATGGGACAAAGTATGAAGCATCACTTGCCTTTTTTGGTAGAGAATATAAGTTCACTCCTTGTCTTTGCAATGATCACACTCTTAAAATCACTACAATTCAATCAAGCAAGGCACAATTTCAATCTACCATTCAAGCAACATCACATAAAATAATAGAAACAAAACAATGCATGCAAGCATGCCAAACTTTGTTTTATTTTCAAAAGTGCTTTATAATTGGTTATAAACATTCTAAAACACTTTATTGGTCATTTCATAAAGTGGCAAAACTATTTGCAAAATATTCTATCTATAAACCATTTTTAAACCAAATCATTATTTTATGTGGTTGAAAATGTCTTTAGCAAAGTAATAATTTTTATAAGGTTCACCAAATACATTATCAAATCATAAAACTTGGTGTTTGGGGTCAGAGAGTTTATTCCAAAACATTTTCCAAAGATTTTCTCCAAAAAGCATTTTTAACAAATAAACAATATTTTTATTTGACTAGAAATGGTTTAAATCAAAGATTCATTCTTTTGTTTCACCAAATATATTTTTGAAATCACAATTTGTTTCCTATGGTCAGTAGGTTCAATACAAACCATTTTCCAAAGGTTTTATCTCAAAAATCTTTTTAGAACAATTTTTATATTCTAAACATGCATACACAAGTTTCTGCAAAAACAATCAATTTAACAGAAGAAACTTACTAAAAAAGTGCATAGTTGGATAGGTCTTGACTTGCTGATTCCATTGATATAAAATTTGTAAAATTTGGACATGTGGTTTGAAAGTTATGAATTTTACAAAATGGAACATCAAATAGATCAATTCTGTTTTAAATCAAACCAACCAGGCCACGTGTCTAGTTCTGATTTGCTGATACTGTTTCGTTTGGATCGAGCGATACAAGCCGTAGGATTTAAGTTAGATCGCACAACACAGGTTGCTACTTACCCCTTTCGCTTAGCTTCTTTCCTAGCCACTAGATCAAGATCGAACGGCGTACAACACGCTTGCCAGAGATGGGCGACGCTGGCGGCGGTGCTGGCTCTGGCTACGGCGGGGCTGGTGATAGAGGAAGCGAGGGAGGAAGGGGATTGGCTCACCAGGTTCAGGAGATCACGGCGATGCTCAACGTGCTTGCAGTTGGTAAAGGGGCGCACGGGTGTTGTCGGAATTCCTCGCCGGAGATGCTCCTGGCGTCAGCACGTTCGGGAGTCGTCGGAGGCGAGGCTACATAGCGTGCTAGGACACGGAACAAGTGGCGTTAGATGCGGGCGAGTACACTGTTCACAGGTGTATCATCGGAAGGACAAGGGGTGGCCAGAAGGTTACCAGGGAAGTCGCCGGAGAGGTAGCAGACGACGGCGGCGGCAGTGATCGTCCTTGCCGATGCTCTAGGGCGAGCGCGGCCGAGCTGAGGCCACTAGGAGGTGTGCCAGGGTTCGTGGAGCACGCGTGTGTGGTCGAGGGGGCAAGGGGCGATGCAGAGCTGCCGGAATTTCTCTCGAAGCTCGCCGGAGACAGAAGCGGTGAAGTGTGAAATCAGACAGCCTAGGGGCGCACTAGGGTGGGGGATTGAGGGGGAAACAGAGAGGAGGGAGAGGCGGTTAAGTAGGCGGGGTCGCGGGGCTGGGTTATTGCGCCATTACCGAGCAATTAATCAAAGAAACCGTCGACGGAACGGCAGGGGGAGGAGGGCGTGGTCAGCGGGGTAGGTGAAGACGATGACAACGTGGCGATGGGGTCCGTTGTCAGCGAGTGAAAGAGAGTGGGGGTGGGGTCCATCTGTCGGTGTCTCTGCGGGTGCAAGGTTTAGTGGAAAAACGATTCGGCAGAGGGGGTGCAGGTGGGCTGCGAGTTGGGTTTGGTGGGCTAGCTGGGCTGGGTTGGCCAGATTCATTTTTTTATCTGTTTTGTTTTTCTTTTTCTATTTCTAATATTCTGTTTTGATTTTGTTTAAACCATTTACACATTCATTTGAATTCAAACCTCAACCAAAATTTGTGTAGATTTAAATACTGATTAGTAATATAATCTAAAGTTAATTTTGGAATAAAATTTTATTCTTTTTGGGGTCTTTTTAATTATTCAAATAAGCCCTTGTTTTAAATCAAATAAGATTTAATAATATTTCAAACACCATTTAAGTTTCTAAAAACCTTCCAAATCTTTTCAGTAGGTTTTTATTTGATTAATAGGGTGTCAAAATATTCACCTTGAATTTAATTGGAAAATATTTAATATGATTCATAAATCATTTGAATTGGGTATTTGTTTTAATTCCAATGGAATTTAATATAGTTTTTAGTTCCCTAAATTTTATTTGGAAGTTTTCTTTGATCTTATTTAGGTCAATTGATTCACTTTTATTCTACTTGGGTAACTTCCAAAAATACTATTTTCCCATGATTTAATCAATTATTTCTAATAGGGATTTTTATCTTTATTCCAATAAAATAGGATTTGGTCAAAGTCATTTTTATTTTATTTGGGAGTATTCTTTATCCCTTTATTTTATTTGGATTGGGATTATATTCATTCTATTTGCTTATGGATTAGGCCAAGATTTAGTTTGGTCTTTGAATATTCCTTATCTAATATTTCTTTCTTCATCATTATAAAATCCATACCTTTTTATTTAGAGATCCAAACTTGGTGATTCCAATTTGTGAAATCTTATTTGATATTTAATTATCACTTTAAATCTTTTTAGGATTAATTTCTCACCATTTGGTTTGGATTTATAGATAGGTTCTTTATTAGCTTTGGAAATTCAATTTTCTTATCTTATTAATTTCATAAGATTTTATCTATGGCTCCAAATTAAGTGAAACCAATTTCTATGGTCTTATAATATTTCTATTTGTCTTTCTTGATATTTTGTAAATGTTTGTTGACAAATTTTTATATGTATCAAATCCATAGGCTTGGAGATAGCTTGGAAATGATTTTCTTTTATTAGGGTTTAGGGTTTGGATTTATTCTCCAAGTGTTTAAATTTCCAGATGCTTTTTAAAGAGAAATGCATTCCACTTGATTTGAATTTTAGTTGGACTCAAACATTAACCAAAGTTTGTTCAAGATGGGATTTTAAGTTTCCATTTAGAAACAAAAGTTTCTTTTCACCCTAAAAATCAACAATAATTTATTTTATTTATTTATTTTTCACATTACAAGATTTGGAAAATCTTTGGATGTGACAGGCTACCACCCTTAAAATAAATCTCGTCCCGAGATTTGGGGAGGCTAGGGTTACAAGTTGGCTCAAAGCAACTAGGGTACTACCACCCTTAAAAAATTTCCAACTAGATTACATCTTGGCTTTCTTGGGATCTTGTTGAAATCTCTCTAGGCAAATATCTGCATAGTGTCCTTTGTTTCCACACTTAAAACATGTGACAAGGCTGAGATCCTTCATAGGCTTTATCTTGTGCTTCATCTTTTCTGGAAAATTGCTTGCATAATGTCCTTGGTTACCACAATTGTAACATGTGATAAGATTGAGTTCTTCACGTATCTTCTGTGGACAAGTTGACACATAATGGCCTAACTCTTTGCAGTTGTTGCACCATACTTGGCTAATCTCCTTATACTTTTTCCTCTTCTCTGGACATTCATTAGCATAGTGTCCCATTTCTTTGCAATGACAACATTGCACATGGCTTTTGTCCTTCTTTTTCTTGGGTTTCTCCAAAGCTAGGAGTGCTTCTAGTTCATGTTCTTCATATGTTATCTCAAAGGTAGGAAAGTTTCCTGGTCTCCTTGACCTTTTCTTATTCCTTGTATAATACATATGTCTCCTCTTTGGTCCTTTAAATTGAGTCATATTGCATGGAGGTGCAAGCTGAGATTTTCCTTTGTCTTCATCCTTCTTGGTAGACTTGGCTCTCTCATGGTAGTCTGCAATCAGTTGTTGCACTCCACCTTGTTTCCTTTGTTGAACTATGGAATAGATGGGGCATTGGATAGGTACATGATTATTTCCTTCACATAAGTAACAAGTAGCTTGGGTTGTGGGGCATTGATTAGCTGGATGTTTCTCTTCACAATTGGGGCATTGATCTTCATGCTCTTTGGAAGTGTGATCCTTGTCTCCACAAATATTGCAAGCTTGGGTTCCTTCTAGAATATCATCTTTGTCATCCTTGTTGTCACAAACTCCTTTGGAAGAGTTGTTTCCCATGTTGATCATTTGATCTGTCACCTTATGCAACAATTGGGTTTGGGTTTCCAAAAACCTTTGCATGGTTGGATCTACCTCACTGGTGTTGGCTATAAATTGAGCTGTCACTTGGTTCAACTAGGTTTGGGTTACTATGAATTCTCTCATGTTGTCCTCTTGGTTGTTGTTGTTGTAACCATCCTTGATGTTGGAGTTTCTTGGAGAAGTCATCTGTTTGGGTTGGATTGGGATTAGAATAGGCAAAAGATTTTCTAAGGAATCAATTCTAATCACACACATCACAATTCACACAAGCAATGTGCAAGCAATCACAAACAACACTCCACTCAAACAACAAGTTTCAAGCACATTTTTAGGTAACCAAAAATATTTTTGTTACACCACATAAGTTGGTGAATTTGGTTTGATCTAAATATGGTGGTCCAACTATATGGTTCACTTGAAATCATTCCATCCTTCTTTGTTCTTGAATGAGATCATGGTTTCCTTGGGAAAATTCTTGGTCACAAAACTTCAAAGGTGATGATGATTCCCAAGTTGTGTTTCCTTAGTCTTCAAGTCTTGAGCAAGATTTCTTGTCCCACTTGTAGTCCTTAGTGATATCCAAGGTTGAAGTCTTTGTTGGGAATAAGGTTGAAATCACTTGAAGATGTTGAAGTCATTAGAGTTGATGAAGTCCTTTGCTCATGGTGAAGTCTTTGGCCATGGGGTAGGCTTTATCCATCAAGTTTGAAAGAGAAGAGATGTAGAATCAAAACCAAAATGGTTGAGGAAAGAGTTTACAAGATTGTTTGTAAATAAGTTTTGGAACAAATACAACTCCTATTTTTCTAAGGGTTTTTTGTCCAATCCTAGGGTTACAAATCCTACAGGAAACACAATGCCCTGATACCATCTGTATGGTTCCCAACCTTTAATAAGGTAGAGATCCCTGTGTTTACAATGCTAGTCCCTGGATCAATAGCTAGCATCCACAGTTAAGACGTAATATCAAGAAACATATGTCATAATACAACTTTATAACCAGGAATAAAATAATTTATTACATCTTACATAGTTCATTTGGCTATCTCATTACAATGCAGCAGAATATAACAATATCATGGGGTCCTTCCTCTTCAAAGTGCCACATGCAGACATTTTGGTTGTAGACTTGTAATCCTAATCATTAAACTTCACTAATATCAAACAAACCTGCAACATAACAAGTTACAGCCACAAGGGTCAATACATTTGAATTGTATTGGCAAGTGATACTATGGTAGTATAGTGGATTCTATCATCTATATGCATTTGGCTAAGTAGAGCTTGGGCTTGCATTGCTCAAAATAGATTTTCCTTATCATTTGAAAACTCTAAGTTTTTGCTTGACAAAATCTTTCCCAAGGCATCTCCCAATAGAAATTGGTGATCCTTTCAACCCTTGTTCAACCACAAGTTTTTAACTTAGAAATTGGGATGAGGAGATTCTTGATAGCTTCCATGTCTTGATGCTCAAATTGTCCTTTGCCAGGGACATGGCTAAGTACTTAGATTTTTCACTCTGCAGAGGTGGTGCACTTTCCCC
Source organism: Avena sativa (assembly GCA_916181665.1). Taxonomy (NCBI): domain Eukaryota; kingdom Viridiplantae; phylum Streptophyta; class Magnoliopsida; order Poales; family Poaceae; genus Avena; species Avena sativa. Next base: position 263,381,432 of record OV702279.1, on the reverse strand, counting down.
ACAAGACTTGGTTTCCCAAGACAAGATCTTTCAGAAGCCTTCCCTTAGACCAGAATGGACGCGTTCCAACCTATCATCCCCTACCACCAACTGTCCATTTGGCTAAGTTATTGCAACCTATATGATCCAGGCAGAGCCCATAATGCCAAGTGGCTGCACTTGAAGCTTCTCAACATTTGACATCTCAAATCTCTTTGTTCCTGGGTGGCCATCCACAAGTGAGATACACAAGGTAAACCATAGAAATGGGCCTTGTGAACCACTCAACACAAACCATTCCTTCCATTCCACCCAGGTGATTCATTCATTTAGTTGTTTTATTAAACAAAACACAAGTCCACAGACTTAGAAATATTTCATAGCATGAATATATATTCCACCCTTGTTTTCTACTAGCTAAGCTAAGCATGATAGTAGTAGGAATCTTAACTTAGGAAATTCTACTAAGGTTTCATCTACTAGGATTTCCCATGGCATAGTTTACACTTAGCAAAAATTCCATGCAAGTCCTACTTAGAAATATCACTAATGCATAGTGAAAATAATGGGACAAAGTATGAAGCATCACTTGCCTTTTTTGGTAGAGAATATAAGTTCACTCCTTGTCTTTGCAATGATCACACTCTTAAAATCACTACAATTCAATCAAGCAAGGCACAATTTCAATCTACCATTCAAGCAACATCACATAAAATAATAGAAACAAAACAATGCATGCAAGCATGCCAAACTTTGTTTTATTTTCAAAAGTGCTTTATAATTGGTTATAAACATTCTAAAACACTTTATTGGTCATTTCATAAAGTGGCAAAACTATTTGCAAAATATTCTATCTATAAACCATTTTTAAACCAAATCATTATTTTATGTGGTTGAAAATGTCTTTAGCAAAGTAATAATTTTTATAAGGTTCACCAAATACATTATCAAATCATAAAACTTGGTGTTTGGGGTCAGAGAGTTTATTCCAAAACATTTTCCAAAGATTTTCTCCAAAAAGCATTTTTAACAAATAAACAATATTTTTATTTGACTAGAAATGGTTTAAATCAAAGATTCATTCTTTTGTTTCACCAAATATATTTTTGAAATCACAATTTGTTTCCTATGGTCAGTAGGTTCAATACAAACCATTTTCCAAAGGTTTTATCTCAAAAATCTTTTTAGAACAATTTTTATATTCTAAACATGCATACACAAGTTTCTGCAAAAACAATCAATTTAACAGAAGAAACTTACTAAAAAAGTGCATAGTTGGATAGGTCTTGACTTGCTGATTCCATTGATATAAAATTTGTAAAATTTGGACATGTGGTTTGAAAGTTATGAATTTTACAAAATGGAACATCAAATAGATCAATTCTGTTTTAAATCAAACCAACCAGGCCACGTGTCTAGTTCTGATTTGCTGATACTGTTTCGTTTGGATCGAGCGATACAAGCCGTAGGATTTAAGTTAGATCGCACAACACAGGTTGCTACTTACCCCTTTCGCTTAGCTTCTTTCCTAGCCACTAGATCAAGATCGAACGGCGTACAACACGCTTGCCAGAGATGGGTGACGCTGGCGGCGGTGCTGGCTCTGGCTACGGCGGGGCTGGTGATAGAGGAAGCGAGGGAGGAAGGGGATTGGCTCACCAGGTTCAGGAGATCACGACGATGCTCAACGTGCTTGCAGTTGGTAAAGGGGCGCACGGGTGTTGTCAGAATTCCTCGCCGGAGATGCTCCTGGCGTCAGCACGTTCGGGAGTCGTCGGAGGCGAGGCTACATAGCGTGCTAGGACACGGAACAAGTGGCGTTAGATGCGGGCGAGTACACTGTTCACAGGTGTATCATCGGAAGGACAAGGGGTGGCCAGAAGGTTACCAGGGAAGTCGCCGGAGAGGTAGCAGACGACGGAGGCGGCAGTGATCGTCCTTGCCGATGCTCTAGGGCGAGCGCGGCCGAGCTGAGGCCACTAGGAGGTGTGCCAGGGTTCGTGGAGCACGCGTGTGTGGTCGAGGGGGCAAGGGGCGACGCAGAGCTGCCGGAATTTCTCTCGAAGCTCGCCGGAGACAGAAGCGGTGAAGTGTGAAATCAGACAGCCTAGGGGCGCACTAGGGTGGGGGATTGAGGGGGAAACAGAGAGGAGGGAGAGGCGGTTAAGTAGGCGGGGTCGCGGGGCTGGGTTATTGCGCCATTACCGAGCAATTAATCAAAGAAACCGTCGACGAAACGGCAGGGGGAGGAGGGCGTGGTCAGCGGGGTAGGTGAAGACGATGACAACGTGGCGATGGGGTCCGTTGTCAGCGAGTGAAAGAGAGTGGGGGTGGGGTCCATCTGTCGGTGTCTCTGCGGGTGCAAGGTTTAGTGGAAAAACGATTCGGCAGAGGGGGTGCAGGTGGGCTGCGAGTTGGGTTTGGTGGGCTAGCTGGGCTGGGTTGGCCAGATTCATTTTTTTATCTGTTTTGTTTTTCTTTTTCTATTTCTAATATTCTGTTTTGATTTTGTTTAAACCATTTACACATTCATTTGAATTCAAACCTCAACCAAAATTTGTGTAGATTTAAATACTGATTAGTAATATAATCTAAAGTAAATTTTGGAATAAATTTTATTCTTTTTGGGGTCTTTTTAATTATTCAAATAAGCCCTTGTTTTAAATCAAATAAGATTTAATAATATTTCAAACACCATTTAAGTTTCTAAAAACCTTCCAAATCTTTTCAGTAGGTTTTTATTTGATTAATAGGGTGTCAAAATATTCACCTTGAATTTAATTGGAAAATATTTAATATGATTCATAAATCATTTGAATTGGGTATTTGTTTTAATTCCAATGGAATTTAATATAGTTTTTAGTTCCCTAAATTTTATTTGGAAGTTTTCTTTGATCTTATTTAGGTCAATTGATTCACTTTTATTCTACTTGGGTAACTTCCAAAAATACTATTTTCCCATGATTTAATCAATTATTTCTAATAGGGATTTTTATCTTTATTCCAATAAAATAGGATTTGGTCAAAGTCATTTTTATTTTATTTGGGAGTATTCTTTATCCCTTTATTTTATTTGGATTGGGATTATATTCATTCTATTTGCTTATGGATTAGGCCAAGATTTAGTTTGGTCTTTGAATATTCCTTATCTAATATTTCTTTCTTCATCTTTATAAAATCCATACCTTTTTATTTAGAGATCCAAACTTGGTGATTCCAATTTGTGAAATCTTATTTGATATTTAATTATCACTTTAAATCTTTTTAGGATTAATTTCTCACCATTTGGTTTGGATTTATAGATAGGTTCTTTATTAGCTTTGGAAATTCAATTTTCTTATCTTATTAATTTCATAAGATTTTATCTATGGCTCCAAATTAAGTGAAACCAATTTCTATGGTATTATAATATTTCTATTTGTCTTTCTTGATATTTTGTAAATGTTTGTTGACAAATTTTTATATGGATCAAATCCATAGGCTTGGAGATAGCTTGGAAATGATTTTCTTTTATTAGGGTTTAGGGTTTGGATTTATTCTCCAAGTGTTTAAATTTCCAGATGCTTTTTAAAGAGAAATGCATTCCACTTGATTTGAATTTTAGTTGGACTCAAACATTAACCAAAGTTTGTTCAAGATGGGATTTTAAGTTTCCATTTAGAAACAAAAGTTTCTTTTCACCCTAAAAATCAACAATAATTTATTTTATTTATTTATTTTTCACATTACAAGATTTGGAAAATCTTTGGATGTGACAGGCTACCACCCTTAAAATAAATCTCGTCCCGAGATTTGGGGAGGCTAGGGTTACAAGTTGGCTCAAAGCAACTAGGGTACTACCACCCTTAAAAATTTTCCAACTAGATTACATCTTGGCTTTCTTGGGATCTTGTTGAAATCTCTCTAGGCAAATATCTGCATAGTGTCCTTTGTTTCCACACTTAAAACATGTGACAAGGCTGAGATCCTTCATAGGCTTTATCTTGTGCTTCATCTTTTCTGGAAAATTGCTTGCATAATGTCCTTGGTTACCACAATTGTAACATGTGATAAGATTGAGTTCTTCACGTATCTTCTGTGGACAAGTTGACACATAATGGCCTAACTCTTTGCAGTTGTTGCACCATACTTGGCTAATCTCCTTATACTTTTTCCTCTTCTCTGGACATTCATTAGCATAGTGTCCCATTTCTTTGCAATGACAACATTGCACATGGCTTTTGTCCTTCTTTTTCTTGGGTTTCTCCAAAGCTAGGAGTGCTTCTAGTTCATGTTCTTCATATGTTATCTCAAAGGTAGGAAAGTTTCCTGGTCTCCTTGACCTTTTCTTATTCCTTGGATAATACATATGTCTCCTCTTTGGTCCTTTAAATTGAGTCATATTGCATGGAGGTGCAAGCTGAGATTTTCCTTTGTCTTCATCCTTCTTGGTAGACTTGGCTCTCTCATGGTAGTCTGCAATCAGTTGTTGCACTCCACCTTGTTTCCTTTGTTGAACTATGGAATAGATGGGGCATTGGATAGGTACATGATTATTTCCTTCACATAAGTAACAAGTAGCTTGGGTTGTGGGGCATTGATTAGATGGATGTTTCTCTTCACAATTGGGGCATTGATCTTCATGCTCTTTGGAAGTGTGATCCTTGTCTCCACAAATATTGCAAGCTTGGGTTCCTTCTAGAATATCATCTTTGTCATCCTTGTTGTCACAAACTCCTTTGGAAGAGTTGTTTCCCATGTTGATCATTTGATCTGTCACCTTATGCAACAATTGGGTTTGGGTTTCCAAAAACCTTTGCATGGTTGGATCTACCTCACTGGTGTTGGCTATAAATTGAGCTGTCACTTGGTTCAACTAGGTTTGGGTTACTATGAATTCTCTCATGTTGTCCTCTTGGTTGTTGTTGTTGTAACCATCCTTGATGTTGGAGTTTCTTGGAGAAGTCATCTGTTTGGGTTGGATTGGGATTAGAATAGGCAAAAGATTTTCTAAGGAATCAATTCTAATCACACACATCACAATTCACACAAGCAATGTGCAAGCAATCACAAACAACACTCCACTCAAACAACAAGTTTCAAGCACATTTTTAGGTAACCAAAAATATTTTTGTTACACCACATAAGTTGGTGAATTTGGTTTGATCTAAATATGGTGGTCCAACTATATGGTTCACTTGAAATCATTCCATCCTTCTTTGTTCTTGAATGAGATCATGGTTTCCTTGGGAAAATTCTTGGTCACAAAACTTCAAAGGTGATGATGATTCCCAAGTTGTGTTTCCTTAGTCTTCAAGTCTTGAGCAAGATTTCTTGTCCCACTTGTAGTCCTTAGTGATATCCAAGGTTGAAGTCTTTGTTGGGAATAAGGTTGAAATCACTTGAAGATGTTGAAGTCATTAGAGTTGATGAAGTCCTTTGCTCATGGTGAAGTCTTTGGCCATGGGGTAGGCTTTATCCATCAAGTTTGAAATAGAAGAGATGTAGAATCAAAACCAAAATGGTTGAGGAAAGAGTTTACAAGATTGTTTGTAAATAAGTTTTGGAACAAATACAACTCCTATTTTTCTAAGGGTTTTTTGTCCAATCCTAGGGTTACAAATCCTACAGGAAACACAATGCCCTGATACCATCTGTAAGGTTCCCAACCTTTAATAAGGTAGAGATCCCTGTGTTTACAATGCTAGTCCCTGGATCAATAGCTAGCATCCACAGTTAAGACGTAATATCAAGAAACATATGTCATAATACAACTTTATAACCAGGAATAAAATAATTTATTACATCTTACATAGCTCATTTGGCTATCTCATTACAATGCAGCAGAATATAACAATATCATGGGGTCCTTCCTCTTCAAAGTGCCACATGCAGACATTTTGGTTGTAGAATTGTAATCCTAATCATTAAACTTCACTAATATCAAACAAACCTGCAACATAACAAGTTACAGCCACAAGGGTCAATACATTCGAATTGTATTGGCAAGTGATACTATGGTAGTATAGTGGATTCTATCATCTATATGCATTTGGCTAAGTAGAGCTTGGGCTTGCATTGCTCAAAATAGATTTTCCTTATCATTTGAAAACTCTAAGTTTTTGCTTGACAAAATCTTTCCCAAGGCATCTCCCAATAGAAATTGGTGATCCTTTCAACCCTTGTTCAACCACAAGTTTTTAACTTAGAAATTGGGATGAGGAGATTCTTGATAGCTTCCATGTCTTGATGCTCAAATTGTCCTTTGCCAGGGACATGGCTAAGTACTTAGATTTTTCACTCTGCAAAGGTGGTGCACTTTCCCCACAAGACTTGGTTTCCCAAGACAAGATCTTTCAGAAGCCTTCCCTTAGACCAGAATGGACGCGTTCCAACCTATCATCCCCTACCACCAACTGTCCATTTGGCTAAGTTATTGCAACCTATATGATCCAGGCAGAGCCCATAATGCCAAGTGGCTGCACTTGAAGCTTCTCAACATTTGACATCTCAAATCTCTTTGTTCCTGGGTGGCCATCCACAAGTGAGATACACAAGGTAAACCATACAAATGGGCCTTGTGAACCACTCAACACAAACCATTCCTTCCATTCCACCCAGGTGATTCATTCATTTAGTTGTTTTATTAAACAAAACACAAGTCCACAGACTTAGAAATATTTCATAGCATGAATATATATTCCACCCTTGTTTTCTACTAGCTAAGCTAAGCATGATAGTGTAGGGTTCGCATCATAGAAAACAAAAATTTTCCTACGATGTGAACTATATACCAAGATCTATCTACTAGATACAAACAACGGGCGGATGTATATCCGTAGAGAACATACCCTTGAAGACCGACAAAGCTTAACGAGTTCAACTCGTGGTTGATGTAGACGATCTCTTGCCGATCTCAAGATCGAGAGGAAGTCCTAGCGCCGCAAATCAGCAGCGCATCCGTGCTCGCACACACGTTCGAGGCACCGAGCAACCTCCGCCTCCTCGCTCCAGCGATGCAGCGGAAGCACAACTCTTTCTTGCCGAATAGCCACCAGGAACATGTATCTCGCTAGTCCGAGACCATGGGGGATAAATTCTAGAGGGGGAGAGAGATCCTTCACGAGGAGGTGTGAGAGACAAGTTAGGAGGGGGGCTCCTTTTATAGGAGGAGGGGGGGAACCCCAAGGGGGTGGCCGGCGCATGGGGGTTTCCCCCTTGCCCTCCCCTCTTCATGTGGGTGGACACTCCACTCACAAATCTCCTTTAAATTCCCTCCACTCAAAAGTCCACTCAAATTCCCATTAAATTTCCACCAAATTTAATGCAAACTCTCATTAAATAAAACTCTTTTATTTTATTCAGAATTTTGTCAATTACTTTAATGACAAACATTCACAAATAACCCCTTGCTAGAATTCTATTTCACATGCATAACCACTTTATGCAATTTCACCCGAAAACCTGTTTCGGTATCTAGTGAAATAAATTCCTGCGCTTGTTCATTCTTTCGGCATGAAACATTTGCTCCAATTGGATGTCGGTGTCTCTTAAGTGTGTCACCCTACGGTTCGTGAATAATGCGGACATGATCAAGACCCCTCGGATCAATAATCAGAAGCGGGATCTGGAGACCCATACTGACTCCCACACATTCAACGATGACTTTCTTGTGATCGTCGGAACCTTTTACGCTAGTATCTTAATCCCTTTGTTTCACGATATATTACATGTCCGAGATTCGATCATTGGTATCTCCATACCTAGTTTGATCTTGTTACCGACATGCACTCTTTTCTCGTTCCTGTGATATAACATTCTAGTGATCAAATCACTTGCTTGCAAGCTAATCAATGTGATATCACCGAGAGGGCCCAGAGTATATCTATCCGTCATCGGGATGAACAAATTCCACTCTCGATCCATGAGCCTCAACATAACACTTTATTAGTTCTGAATCCATCTTTATAATCACCCTATTACGGTGTGACGTTTGATGTTATCAAGAAACTCTTCCGGTGTTAGTGATTGACATGATCTCATGGTCTAAGGATTAGGATCACTTCGTAAGTTGTTATAGCAATATAAACTCAATGACTTTGATCGTAATGCTATACTTCGGATGAATGTTCATCACATCATTACACTAATGTTGTGATCCCGTTATTAACAACATCCAATGTCCATGATCAGGAAACCTTGATCATCTTGTTAATCAACGAGCTAGTTTATGAGAGAGGCATAACTAGGAACTTTCTGTTTGTTTATTAAACACACATGTATTAACGTTTCCGTATTAATACAATTATAGCATGCAAAATAAACATCTATCATATACTTGGAATACACATAATAAACACTTTATTATTGCCTCTCAGGGCATATTCCCTTCAGTCTCCCACTTGCACTAGAGACAATAATCTAGTTACATAGTGATAAATCTAACACCCATTGAGTTCTGGTGTTGATCATGTTTTGCTCTTAGGGAGAGTTTTAGTCAACGGATCTGCTACATTGAGATCCGTATGTACTTTACAAATCTTTATATCTCCATCCTTGACATGCTCGCGGATGGAGTGAAACCGGCGCTTAATATGCTTGGAATGCTTGTGAGACCTTGGCTCTTTGGCATTGGCAATGTCACCATTGTTGTCACAATAGATCACCATTGGGTCCAACGCGTTTGCCACAACTCCTAGTTCGGATATGAACTCCTTCATCCAAACTGCTTCCTGAGCCGCTTCTGAAGCAGCAACATATTCGGCCTCCGTTGTTGATCCCGCTACCACAGGTTGTTTGGAGCTCCTCCAACTAACCGCTCCGCCATTCATGAGAAATACGTATCCGGATTGAGACTTAGAGTCATCCGGATCGGTGTCAAAGCTAGCGTCGACATAACACTTAGCGACGAGCTCTTCTTCACCTCCGTATACAAGAAACATATCCTTAGTTCTTCGTAAGTACTTAAGGATATTCTTGACCGCTATCCAGTGTTCCGAACCTGGATCCGATTGGTACCTACTAGTCAAACTAATAGCATGTGCCACATCCGGTCTTGTACATAGCATGGCGTACATTATAGAGCCTATGGCTGAAGCATAGGGGACTTTGTCCATTATCTCTCTTTCTTCCGCCGAAGCCGGACTTTGAGTCTTACTCAATGTCTTGCCTTGCAACATAGGTAAGAACCCCTTCTTACTTCCGTCCATTTTAAACTTCTTTAAAATCTTATCAAGGTATGTACTTTGCGATAGCCCTATTAGGCGCCTAGATCTATCTCTATAGATCTTTATGCCTAATATGTATGACGCTTCACCTAGGTCCTTCATTGAAAATTTGCTGTTTAGATAACTTTTAACACTGTTTAAAAGTTCTATATCATTTCCAATCAATAATATGTCATCCACATATAATATCAGAAATGCCACATTGCTCCCACTCACTTTCTTGTAAATACAAGCTTCTCCATAAGTTTGGACAAATCCAAACTCTTTGATCACCTCATCAAAACGGAGATTCCAACTTCGTGATGCTTGCTTCAATCCATAGATGGATCGCTGAAGCTTGCACACCTTGTTAGCATCCTTAGGATCGACAAAACCCTTTGGTTGTATCATATACAACTCTTCTTCAATATTACCATTGAGAAACGCGGTTTTGACATCCATCTGCCATATCTCATAATCGAAATATGCAACAATTGCTAACATAATCCTAACTGACTTTAGCATCGCTACGGGAGAGAAAGTCTCATCGTAGTCAACTCCTTGAATTTGTTGAAACCCCTTTGCGACAAGTCGAGCTTTATAGACGGTCACATTACCATCAGCATCAGTTTTCCTTTTGAAAATCCATTTGTTCTCCACGGCCTTTCGGTCGTGAGGTAATTCCACCAAGTTCCAAACTTGATTTTCATACATGGATTCCATCTCGGATTTCATGGCTTCTAACCATTTGTTGGAATCCGGGCTCATCATCGCTTCTTCATACGTCGCAGGGTCATCATTTTCATCAACCATGAAATTCATGACAGGATTTCCGTACAGCTCGGGAGCTGCACGCGTCCTGTTTGACCTGCGAGGTTCGGTAGTACTCTCTTTCGGAGTTTCATGATCATTATCATTAGTTCCCTCTTCAACAGGTGGAGCCAACTCCGGAACAACTTCCGGCGCTGCGCTACTCGCCATACTTTGAAGAGAAGGTTCCACAACCTCTTTGAGTTCTACCTTCCGACTACTCACACCTTTCGCGAGAAACTCTTTCTCTAGAAAGGATCCATTCTTGGCAACAAAAACCTTGCCCTCGGATCTGTGATAGAAGGAATACCCAATAGTTTCTTTAGGGTATCCTATGAAGACGCATTTTTCTGCTTTGGGTTCGAGTTTATCCGGTGGAAGTTTCTTCACATAAACATCGCATCCCCAAACTTTAAGAAATGACAGCTTAGGTTTGTTTCCAAACCACAATTCATACGGTGTCTTTTCAACGGATTTAGATGGTGCCCGATTTAAAGTGAATGCAGCAGTTTCTAGTGCATAACCCCAAAATGACAACGGCAAGTCCGTCAGAGACATCATAGATCGAACCATATCTAATAAAGTACGATTAGGACGTTCCGACACACCATTTCGCTGTGGTGTTCCGGCAGGTGTGAGTTGTGAAACAATTCCACACTCTTTCATGTGAGTGCTAAACTCGTAACTTAGATACTCACCTCCACGGCCGGACCGTAGAAATTTGATCTTTCTATTACGATGATTTTCCACTTCATTCTAAAATTCCTTGAACTTTTCAAAGGTTTCAGACTTGTGTTTCATCAAGTAGATATAACCGTATCTACTCAAATCATCCGTGAAAGTAACAAAATAACGATATCCACCTCGCGCCGACACACTCATTGGACCACATACATCAGAATGTATGATTTCCAATAAATCTGTCGCCCGTTCCATTGAACCGGAAAACGGCGTTCTAGTCATCTTGCCCATAAGGCATGGCTCACATGTATCAAATGATTCATAATCAAGTGATTCCAAAAGTCCATCCGAATGGAGCTTCTTCATGCGTTTAACGCCAATATGACCTAGACGGCAGTGCCACATATATGCGGATATATCATCATTAAGTTTAATCCTTTTAGCATCAACATTATGAATATGTGTAACATTATCATCGAGATCTAATAGAAATAAACCATTCATCATCGGTGCATGACCATAAAAGACTTCATTCATATAAATGGAACAACCATTGTTCTCGGATTTAAATGAATAACCACTTCGCATCAAACACGATCCAGATACAATGTTCATGCTCAGTGCAGGCACCAGATAACATTTATTCAATTTTATAACTAATCCCGACGGTAAGTGGAGAGGCAGCGTTCCGACGGCGATCACATCAACGCTTGATCCATTGCCGACACGCATCTTGACCTCACCCCTTGCTAGCGGTCGCTTGTTCCGCAGCCCCTGATTCGAGTTACAAATATTAGCAACTGAACCAGTATCAAATACCCAGGTGCTACTGCGAGCACTAGTCAAGTACGCATCAATAACATGTATATCATATATACCTTTGTTTGCCTTGCCGGCCTTCTTGTCTGCCAGATACTTGGGGCAGTTGCGCTTCCAGTGGCCAGTCCCCTTACAATAGTAGCACTCGGAATCAGACTTAGGTCCAACTCGGGGTTTCTTTTCAGGCGCGGCAACAGGCTTGCCGCCCTTACTTCCCTTCCGTTTTCCCTTCTTGTCTTTCTTGAAACCAGTGTTCCTATTGATCATCAACACTTGATGTTCCTTTTTGATCTCCACTTCTGCAGTTTTAAGCATTGACAGAAGCTCGGGGAGAGACTTCTTCATGCCTTGCATATTATAGTTCATCACGAATCTCTTATAGCTAGGTGGCAGAGACTGCAGAACACGATGGATGCCTAAGTCAATGGGAATCGATATTCCCAAGGACACAAGCTTATCGGCGTAACCCGACATCTTGAGTACATGCTCACTAACGGAGCTGTGCTCTTCCATCATGCAGCTAAAGAACTTTTCTGAAGCGTTGTAGCTCTCTACAGCAGCATGTGTGTCGAAAATCATTTTCAACTCACCCATTGTATCAAATGCATTGCCGTTTTCGAAACGCTTTCGAAGTTCCGGCTCTAGCCCATACAATATGCCGCAATGAACTAAGTTGTGGTCCTCCTGACGAGTCTGATAGACATTCTTCTCCTCGTCAGGGGCATCATCAAAAGGTGGGGGGCCTAACGGCGCTTCTAGCACATATTGCTTTTGTGCAGCAGAGAGGAGAATCCTCAAATTCATGGCCCATTCGGTAAAGTTGCTACCGTTCGTTGCTAGTTTCTCTTTCTCCATGAACACATTGAAATTAAAAGCAGGTGGTGCCATCTACAACATAATTTGTAAAGTTTAGACTAAGTGTATGATAGATTGAGTTCAACTAATCTATATTACGAATGAACTCCCACTCAAAAACGACATCCCTCGTGCCCTTTTGGTGATTACATGAACCAAATCCACTACACCAAGTCCGATCATCACGTGAGTCGGTATAGCTTCAAAGGCGAGCATCAAATGGGCATCATATCAACTATATGACTCATGCTTAACCTTTCGGTCCGTGTTCCGAGGCCATGTCTGTACATGCTAGGCTCGCCAAGTTAGAACATTAGTATTCGCGTGTGTAACTGTTTTACACCCGAAATATGGTCGTGGATCCAAGAACACCCGATCATCACGTGATGTCTTGGAGCGACGAAAACATAATCGGTGCATACTAAAGGAAGAACACATTCTTATCTTGATATTTAAATGAGGGATCATCTTATTATGCTAACAAAGCGCTAAACAAGCAATATAAGATGCAATCAAAACATCATATGTTTATTAGTGAAATGATATGGTTCCCGCAGATGATCTCTATCATGTGCATCGTGGTATGATCACTATCATACCTATATGTGTAAATCCAAGGTCTATGGATTTTACACGCTATGTGTGTTGTAAGAGTATCATCTCATACTTCTACTTACAACACTACCATATCATAACACTAGCCCAGCAACAATCTAAACTAGACGCCTCTAATTTATCCATTGCAAGTTTTACGTGGCTTAGGGCTTTCGAGATAGAACCGTTCTTACCTACGAACACGAACCACAACGAGGACAATCAAATTGTTGACAACTCGCTTGCAAAATAGATATTGACTATAGTAGGAGAGACAGACACCCGCTAGCCACTTATGCAAACTAGTTGCATGTCAAGCGTGGAACAGGTCTCATGTGCGAGGACATGTAAAGTTTGTCCGGGCCGCTTCATCCCACTATGCCACCAATATCCAAAATTACAACAAAGGAGCAACAACATGATCATCATTGCCCACATACTCATATGTGTACTACCCGTGTAAAGTATCTACGCATAGATCCGGCTCTGATACCACTGTAGGGTTCGCAGCATAGAAAACAAAAATTTTCCTACGATGTGAACTATATACCAAGATCTATCTACTAGATACAAACAACGGGAGGATGTATATCCGTAGAGAACATACCCTTGAAGACCGACAAATCTTAACGAGTTCAACTCGTGGTTGATGTAGACGATCTCTTGCCGATCTCAAGATCGAGAGGAAGTCCTAGCGCCGCAAATCAGCAGCGCATCCGTGCTCGCACACACGTTCGAGGCACCGAGCAACCTCCGCCTCCTCGCTCCAGCGATGCAGCGGAAGCACAACTCTTTCTTGCCGAATAGCCACCGGGAACATGTATCTCGCTAGTCCGAGACCATGGGGGATAAATTCTAGAGGGGGAGAGAGATCCTTCACGAGGAGGTGTGAGAGACAAGTGAGGAGGGGGGCTCCTTTTATAGGAGGAGGGGGGGGGGACCCCAAGGGGGTGGCCGGCGCATGGGGGCTGCCCCCTTGCCCTCCCCTCTTCATGTGGGTGGACACTCCACTCACAAATCTCCTTTAAATTCCCTCCACTCAAAAGTCCACTCAAATTCCCATTAAATTTCCTCCAAATTTAATGCAAACTCTCATTAAATAAAACTCTTTTATTTTATTCAGAATTTTGTCAATTACTTTAATGACAAACATTCACAAATAACCCATTGCTAGAATTCTATTTCACATGCATAACCACTTTATGCAATTTCACCCGAAAACCTGTTTCGGTATCTAGTGAAATAAATTCCTGCGCTTGTTCATTCTTTCGGCATGAAACATTTGCTCCAATTGGATGTCGGTGTCTCTTAAGTGTGTCACCCTATGGTTCGTGAATAGTGCGGACATGATCGAGACCCCTCGGATCAATAATCAGAAGCGGGATCTGGAGACCCATACTGACTCCCACACATTCAACGATGACTTTCTTGTGATCGTCGGAACCTTTTACGCTAGTATCTTAATCCCTTTGTTTCACGATATATTACATGTCCGAGATTCGATCATCGGTATCTCCATACCTAGTTTGATCTCGTTACCGACATGCACTCTTTTCTCGTTCCTGTGATATAACATTCTAGTGATCAAATCACTTGCTTGCAAGCTAATCAATGTGATATCACCGAGAGGGCCCAGAGTATATCTATCCGTCATCGGGATGAACAAATTCCACTCTCGATCCATGAGCCTCAACATAACACTTTATTAGTTCTGAATCCATCTTTATAATCACCCTGTTACGGTGTGACGTTTGATGTTATCAAGAAACTCTTCCGGTGTTAGTGATTGACATGATCTCATGGTCTAAGGATTAGGATCACTTCGTAAGTTGTTATAGCAATATAAACTCAATGACTTTGATCGTAATGCTATACTTCGGATGAATGTTCATCACATCATTACACTAATGTTGTGATCCCGTTATTAACAACATCCAATGTCCATGATCAGGAAACCTTGATCATCTTGTTAATCAACGAGCTAGTTTATGAGAGAGGCATAACTAGGAACTTTCTGTTTGTTTATTAAACACACATGTATTAACGTTTCCGTATTAATACAATTATAGCATGCAAAATAAACATCTATCATATACTTGGAATACACATAATAAACACTTTATTATTGCCTCTCAGGGAATATTCCCTTCAGATAGTAGTAGGAATCTTAACTTAGGAAATTCTACTAAGGTTTCATCTACTAGGATTTCCCATGGCATAGTTTACACTTAGCAAAAATTCCATGCTAGTCCTACTTAGAAATATCACTAATGCATAGTGAAAATAATGGGACAAAGTATGAAGCATCACTTGCCTTTTTTGGTAGAGAATATAAGTTCACTCCTTGTCTTTGCAATGATCACACTCTTAAAATCACTACAATTCAATCAAGCAAGGCACAATTTCAATCTACCATTCAAGCAACATCACATAAAATAATAGAAACAAAACAATGCATGAAAGCATGCCAAACTTTATTTTATTTTCAAAAGTGCTTTATAATTGGTTATAAACATTCTAAAACACTTTATTGGTCATTTCATAAAGTGGCAAAACTATTTGCAAAATATTCTATCTATAAACCATTTTTAAACCAAATCATTATTTTATGTGGTTGAAAATGTCTTTAGCAAAGTAATAATTTTTATAAGGTTCACCAAATACATTATCAAATCATAAAACTTGGTGTTTGGGGTCAGAGAGTTTATTCCAAAACATTTTCCAAAGATTTTCTCCAAAAAGCATTTTTAACAAATAAACAATATTTTTATTTGACTAGAAATGGTTTAAATCAAAGATTCATTCTTTTGTTTCACCAAATATATTTATGAAATCACAATTTGTTTCCTATGGTCAGTAGGTTCAAAACAAACCATTTCCAAAGGTTTTATCTCAAAAATCTTTTTAGAACAATTTTTATATTCTAAACATGCATACACAAGTTTCTGCAAAAACAATCAATTTAACAGAAGCAACTTACTAAACAAAGTGCATAGTTGGATAGGTCTTGACTTGGTGATTCCATTGATATAAAATTTGTAAAATTTGGACGTGTGGTTTGAAAGTTATGAATTTTACAAAATGGAACATCAAATAGAACAATTCTGTTTTAAATCAAACCAACCGGGCCACGTGTCTAGTTCTGATTCGCTGATACCGTTTCGTTTGGATCGAGCGATACAAGCCGTAGGATTTAAGTTAGACCGCACGACACAGGTTGCTACTTACCCCTTTCGCTTAGCTTCTTTCCTAGCCACTAGATCAAGATCTAACGGCGTACATCACGCTTGCCAGAGATGGGCGGCGCTGGCGGCGGCGCTGGCTCTGGCTATGGTGGGGCTGGTGATAGAGGAAGCGAGGGAGGAAGGGGATTGGCTCACCAGGTTCAGGAGATCACGGCGATGCTCAACGTGCTTGCAGTTGGTCAAGGGGCGCACGGGTGTTGTCGGAATTCCTCGCCGGAGATGCTCCTGGCGTCAGCATGTTCGGGAGTCGTCGGAGGCGAGGCTACATAGCGCGCTAGGACACGGAACAAGTGGCGTTAGATGAGGGCGAGTACACTGTTCACAGGCGTATCATCGGAAGGACAAGGGGTGGCCAGAAGGTTACCAGGGAAGTCGCCGGAGAGGTTGCAGACGACGGCGGCGGCAGTGATCATCCTTGCCGATGCTCTAGGGCGAGCGCGGCCGAGCTGAGGCCACTAGGAGGTGTGCCAGGGTTCGTGGAGCACGCGTGTGTGGTCGAGGGGGCAAGGGGCGACGCAGATCTGCCGGAATTTCTCTCGAAGCTCGCCGGAGACAGAAGCGGTGCAGCGTGAAATCAGGCAGCCTGGGGGCACACTAGGGTGGGGGATTGAGGGGGAAACAGAGAGGAGGGAGAGGCGGTTAAGTAGGCGGGGTCGCGGGGCTGGGTTATTGCGCCATTACCGAGCAATTAATCGAAGAAACCGCCGGCGGAACGACAGGGGGAGGAGGGCGTGGTCAGCGGGGTGGGTGAAGATGATGACAACATGGCGATGGGGTCCGTTGTCAGCGAGTGAAAGAGAGTGGGGGTAGGGTCCATCTGTCGGTGTCTCTGCGGGTGCAAGGTTTAGTGGAAAAACGATTCGGCAGAGGGGGTGCAGGTGGGCTACGAGTTGGGCTTGGTGGGCTAGCTGGGCTGGGTTGGCCAGATTCATTTTTTTTGATCTGTTTTGTTTTCCTTTTTCTATTTCTAATATTCTGTTTTGATTTTGTTTAAACCATTTACACATTCATTTGAATTCAAACCTCAACCAAAATTTGTGTAGATTTAAATACTGATTAGTAATATAATCTGAAGTTAATTTTGGAATAAAATTTTATTCTTTTTGGGGTCTTTTTAATTATTCAAATAAGCCCGTGTTTTAAATCAAATAAGATTTAATAATATTTCAAACACCATTTAAGTTTCTAAAAACCTTCCAAATCTTTTCAGTAGGTTTTTATTTGATTAATAGGGTGTCAAAATATTCACCTTGAATTTAATTGGAAAATATTTAATATGATTCATAAATCATTTGAATTGGGTATTTGTTTTAATTCCAATGGAATTTAATATAGTTTTTAATTCCCTAAATTTTATTTGGAAGTTTTCTTTGATCTTATTTAGGTCAATTGATTCACTTTTATTCTACTTGGGTAACTTCCAAAATACTATTTTCCCATGATTTAATCAATTATTTCTAATAGGGATTTTTATCTTTATTCCAATAAAATAGGATTTGGTCAAAGTCATTTTTATTTTATTTGGGAGTATTCTTTATCCCTTTATTTTATTTGGATTGGGATTATATTCATTCTATTTGCTTATGGATTAGGCCAAGATTTAGTTTGGTCTTTGAATATTCCTTATCTAATATTTCTTTCTTCATCTTTATAAAATCCATACCTTTTTATTTATAGATCCAAACTTGGTGATTCCAATTTGTGAAATCTTATTTGATATTTAATTATCACTTTAAATCTTTTTAGGATTAATTGCTCACCATTTGGTTTGGATTTATAGATAGGTTCTTTATTAGCTTTGGAAATTCAATTTTCTTATCTTATTAATTTCATAAGATTTTATCTATGGCTCCAAATTAAGTGAAACCAATTTCTATGGTCTTATAATATTTCTATTTGTCTTTCTTGATATTTTGTACATGTTTGTTGACAAATTTTTATATGGATCAAATCCATAGGCTTGGAGATAGCTTGGAAATGATTTTCTTTTATTAGGGTTTAGGGTTTGGATTTATTCTCCAAGTGTTTAAATTTCCAGATGCTTTTTAAAGAGAAATGCATTCCACTTGATTTGAATTTTAGTTGGACTCAAAATTAACCAAAGTTTGTTCAAGATGGGATTTTAAGTTTCCATTTAGAAACAAAAGTTTCTTTTCACCCTAAAAATCAACAATAATTTATTTTATTTATTTATTTTTCACATTACAAGATTTGGATAATCTTGGGAAATCCAGGAAAGAAACCCTAGAAATCCTAAAATTTTGTCGTCAGACCAACTATACGGCAGGAACGAGGTGTTCCGGCCGTATAGTTGCGGCCGTATAATTGCGTCCGACCACTTAAACGCATGGGGAGGTACCCAAAACATCAAAACATCAATCTTTTTCTCTCTTCTACCTCCAAACTCTCTCAAAACCTCAAGGGATCTTTACCCCTACTCAATTTTGTTCGATTCCCTCGCACACAAGTGATCTACGGTATGTTTCTCCTCCGATCCTCCAATTACTTTTTTCAAATTCATCTTTGATCTATTGTCATTATCAATCTATGGTGAGACTTATTTTGAACTATTTGCCATAATTATCTTGCCTAGATTACTATGTTGAGGAGATTCTTTAGTGTGCTATGATGAGGAATATGCTATGACTATTATTGTTGGATCAAAAAGTTTTATAATTTTCTTTCTTATTTATTTTTAGAAGATGAACACGAGGAGCCAAACGCGTGCTCTTGCTGCAGCTAGTTCTTCTCAGGCTGTAGCTCAGGAACGCATGCAGATTTGATTCAAGAACGAATCCCACCATGGTCGTTTCGATAGGATCAAAAACCGAGAAGTTAAGGCAACCAAGTGGGCTTGCCCCGTCACTTTGAACCAACTCGGTATTTCTAATGACTTTAATTTACTCTGCAATAGGGTTGGCTTGCAAAACTTTTTATTTCATGCAGCACCAACCTATCATCGGTTAACCATTAAATTTCTTAGCTCTTTAAAAAGCACCGTTAAGACATGGCATGGGAAGGATATAATTTCTTTCCGACTCATGAACAATAATTATTCTCTATCACTTGATTAATGGTGCAATTGTTTTGGTTTATCCAACAATGATCCTAATGCTCTGCGCATAGCTTTTACCGACATGGAAGCTTTCCCTGAACTCTGTTATAATAGAATGAGCTTTACTTCTAGAGTCAGTAAAGGGAACAATATTCAACATCCTGTTATTCTCTATTTGTTCTATGTTATTGCTAACACCTTGTAGACGAGCAATGAGTTTACAAGACTCAATGAGGAGGTCATATTAGTCCTTGCAAAAGCTGCTCTCAACTATGACAACTTGTCACTTCACTCGGGCACAATTCTTGTGCGCTACTTGGAGCACCAATCCAACCAAAGCCAAGGACCAATCACTTGTGGAGGCGTCATCACCGTGCTCGCCAATGTCCTAGGCATCGACCTTGGTGAGTTACAAGCGGTACTAGGTGATTGACGTGTTGGTTTCTCTACTTTTAGGGCTTGTGGAATGATCACTAGGAGAGGTGGTGTTTATTATCTGCATATTGCTGGAGCTGGGCGTATCTACCCCGCTCCTTTGCCTAATGGTATTTTCTCTATCGAGGATGGACGTGTGCTTTATTACTTGCAGGTTGAGCAACACCAACCCCAGGAGGAGATTCTGGAGGAGGATGAGGACCAAGAGGAGGAGCAAGAAGTCCCTCATCAAGAGGAGCAGTCACCAAACCAGTTCGCAACATATCAAGATTTCCAAGAACTTGGAGGAACTGTGGAGAGAATGCATAATATCGCCCTGAACCTCCGAGAAACAACAAGTAACCTTTCAACTCAATTTGCGGACTGGAGTTACAACTATTTCCCCCACCACAATGATTTGAAGGGATTGCAAAATCCTAAGCTTGGGGAGGTTTTCTATCTATTTTTATGTCACATCCCAGGATTTTGAAAATTGGGACTAGAAAAAAAAATGCATTTGCATGTCATTCATAAGCATTGCATTACGTTCATGAAAGTTTGAGTTGCAAAACACTATATTGAAGCCCTATTTTGAATCACCAAAATGCATCTACAAATGAATATGCAAGGATTTATAAATCCACTACTTGCAAAATAGTAAAAAGATTGCAAATATGATCCTATGTTGATCCTCAGATTTTTAGAAAAATTTGAAGACTAAAATCAATCCATTTGGAGTTGTAATGCAAAAGTTATTAAAGAAAACAGAAAATGGAAAAGAATAAAAGAAACAGAAAAAATTAACTAGACTAATCTACCCGGCCCAGCCCACCTGCCCCACCCTACTATCTGCCGCGCGCCTCTCCCGCGAGCAGCTCGCAGCGCACCGCAGCAGGCCGGCCCAGCAAGCGCAGCCAGCAGCAGCCGCGCATCCTGCCTCCACTCTCGCTGCCACTGACGCGTGGGACCCGCGCGTCATCCCCTTCCCTCAGCCAGGGTCCACGATGAACACGAGTTCATCCCGAGCAGAAATCCCGATCGATTCGGCTCGATCCCGCGTTCCCCTGGCCCTTCTCCACGCCTCCCTCCTCATATAAATTTCCCCTCTCTCATGTTCTTTTTTTCCTGCTTTTCCTAACCCTAGCCACCTCAAATCGGAACCTCCCAATCCAACGTCGTCGGCGCTGGCGGACGAGCTCGATCCAGAGGTCTTCGCCACCCCGCGCCCTCTCTTTCCCTTCTAAGCTTTTCTCCTTTCCCCACCGCATCGCCCTGACCACCCCTCCTCGTCGTAGGAGCACCACAACGCCGGGGAATCGTCGTCGGAGCTCCACCTCGCCGTACCGCTCCAGCCATCCATAGGCGCCGCCCGAGGAAGCTTCGCACCTCGCCAAGACCACCCCGTGACCGCCTCGCCCTTCCGCATCGAGTACACCGCCGCCACGCCGCCGAGAACCGCCAGAGCACCACCAGCCCGCGCCACCGAAGCCCCGCCACCGCCGCCACGTCATCGCCACCGGCGAGCTCGCCACGGACGCCCTCCACCGTCAGATCGACTTAAGATCCAACGGCCAGCAACAGCCCCAGCACCGAAGAGGTACCCGCGAACCAGAGCGTGCCACGTGTCTGCCTAGTCAGCAGCCCAGTCAGCAGGAATATTCCCAGGGAATATTCCCCCGTGAATTTAAAATTGATTTAAAATTTCAGAAAATGGTATAAACTTGTAAAATTCATAATAAAAGATTGGTAGGTCCAAAAATAGCGTATAATATATCATTGAATTCAGAAAACTGAGTAGATTATTAATATCAAGTTGGGTCTAACTTTTACAGTATGTTTTTACTGTAATAATTTAATTAGTTTTAATGGTCTTTTAGGTTAATAAATTCATAGTAAAATATCTACTGGTCCAAAAATCACAAATAATATACCGATGGATTCACAATTGTGTGTAGATCATCAATATGCAAATGGTTAAGTCAAATACTGTAAGGTTTTGCATTAATTAAATAAATGGTTTATTAGCTTATTTAGAGTAATAAATTCATAAGAAAATAAATATTATTCAGAAAATTGCAAATAATATGTCCCTGGAATCAGTAGAACAAGGGGAATCTCAAGGTGAATTAAAAAGTTAGGCTTACAGTAATAAATTTTGAAGAATATATTTAAAGGCTTACTGCAGTATTTTAATTACTCAGGGAGTTATATAAATCCTTTTTGAGAAATTCCAATTGGTACTGTTCCTATTTAGTATTGCCTAGACAGTAGAATTTTTTCCAAGATTTTACAAACAATATGTTAACAGTTGTGAATTATTTAGTTTCTAGCTCTATTATTGAGCATTATAAATTGCATTCTTGTTTTCCTTGCGCTAAAAATATTTTCGATGCATGCATACAATAGCTTTACTGAATAAGATTATGTGGTGCTGCTGTAGCATCAATCCACTTGCCTTGCATGCATCTTGCATCATCTTTGCTTGCATATGATTGTGGATGGTTTGTTTATGATTGCAATTGTATCGTGTAGATTGTGATGAGTGCAACGCTTGATCGTGTGTGGATTGTTCTTCCGATCGCTACAACCAAGGCAAGTAGATGCTACCTTGTTCATGATATTGTCCTACTATTTTCAATGCATTGTCGTGTATTTTGTAGATGCATGTCTAGGATAATACTATCGCTATGCTATGTCCTATTATGTGGTAGGGCTTTCCTTGTAGATGAACCACCGTTGGTAGATGTGCTTAGCCATGCTTTGATGAACGAGGGCTGGGTTGCATCACTGTAAGTTGTTTCTAAATGTGTTGGTTTGCGAAAACTAAAACAACTTAATCAATGAAACTCCTGGGTGTGATGGGATTGATAATTTTTGGTGGTATCATTGCGGAAAGGCACCCAGGTATCAAGAGAAAATGATTGGCTACTTTATGTTGTAGCTTACATGTACAACCATGTGCCAATAACGGAATGGGCGTATGGTTGGACTTAGTAGGTTGTGGTAACTCGAACCCGCGTATCCAGAGATGTAGAATTTTGGTAGGTTGGACCGGTGCGCGTCGGGATTGGGGAGCTACTTCCCGAACGGTCTCTTCTTGGACTTCTCCCTATCATCACCCAAAATGAGAGTGATGGTACGATCTGGGCTGGCCAAGTCACATGGGTAAAGTGTACTAACCCCTGCAGGGTGTATAATTTAATCGATTAGCCGTGTCCCCGGTTATGGACGACTGAGTTGCTTGATATTGATTCCATGACATGTTTCTCGCTCATTCTAATTTCATAATTGCTTTAATGTTGTTGGGTTAACTTAATTGGGATCTTTTCAAATAAAATCAAAAACTGTTTATGAAAGTAGGACAAAGGTATTTGCAAATGCAAGCTAGCCACAGCTCCACCTGCCAAATATGCATGTAGATGTTAGTACTATTGTCTCCTTTAATAGCTCTACTTGCCATACATTCCATGTATTGACCCTTCGGGGCTGCTACGTTTCATGTTGCAGGTTATTCCGATTCTGAGTAATCGATATAGGCCACGGTACTCCACTCGGCACTTGTTCACTTGTGGGCAATTTGAAGAATGGAGGATTTGCTTTATTTATGTTGCTACCTGAATAATTTGAGCTAGCCTTGAGCTAAGCTTTCATTGTAATAATGGTACTCTGGATCTTCGTTATTTATGATACACGGATATTTCGCTATGTTATTCATCTTATTATATTGTGGGCCAATGAACCGATCCAGGGATTGGCATGTCACATACAAGCCACGGTCTTTTCAGAACCGTGGTGTTACAAGATGGTATCAGAGCCCGTGTGTCGACTGTAGGATCGTGACCTAGGTTTGGAATAGGAAGTCATAGAATTATTGAAGCTTATATTAACTCTGTCTTTCATCTTATGCCTTCACCCTCGTAAATTCTTACCATATGCTATTCTCACACTTTCCTCTTTTAATTGATAGATGGGAGAAGTCAGGACTGAGTATGCAACCATGGAGTCACCAAGGCCCTTTGCAAGACAGTTAGCACAGCTCTCGCAGTCATTGGGATTGCCACTGCCCATGTTCAAGGGAAGAAGGCTGTACACCTATGGATATGGTGAGGATGCATGGGAGATCACCACTTTCATCTTCAGGGATGCTGCCTTGCCAAACCCTGTGCATCTGATCTACACCAAGACATACTGCAACTGGGGACTTGGAATAAACTTGGCCATGCATGAAGCCCTGTCTCGCCAGTGCCATCTTGTCCGACACCTGCTGCCAGCAGACTCACCCTACCGTGACTATGGGAGGCGTGATGAAGATGGGAACATTGTGGTTACCCCGGGCGACAGGAACAACATGCCGCCCCGTCGGAGGCACATAGAGGACATGGAAAGGGAGAATGGAGCTCTAGCTGAGAAAGTGATGATGGTAAAGGAGATTGCGGATTTTGCCAGCAATGGTATGGTGGTCCAAGGACAGGAGATTGACACCTTGCATGAAGCTGTGGGAGTTCTGGAAAATGCCCTGATAGGCAGGGATGCAACCATAGATCATCTTAATGGGACTGTGCAGGATAACACCCAGACCATACAACAGTTGCAAGGTACCGTCTAGGAAAGGGATCAAACTATTAAGATTATGGCAGCCCAGATTGCCGCTCTCCAAGCACAGCTGAATCCACCCTCTGATGATAACAATGGATATGGTGGCAACAATGATGATGATGATGACAGTGGGAACGATGATGATGATGAGGACGAGGATGATGATGATGGAGACGATGATGGTGGAGGAGATGAAGCTGTTGCAGTTGCAGCAGAGAGTGAAGAAGAAGAGGAGGATCCAGAAGAGGTGGAGTTTGAGATTTCAAGTGATGACTTAGGAGAGGTGTACACTCCGCCTCCATGGTTGGTTCGTGGACAGAAACGCCAACGCATGAGTGCAAGGACCTACCGCAACCTCTTCAAGAAATAGATAGAAGTCCACCAATTAGTCTTCGTTAGGTAAAATCGTTAGGACTAGTTCGATGAAAAACTTAATTACTGTTAGGTTAAGAGTGTTTAGTGGCTTATTTGTGTACTCCAATATCCCAGGATTATTTGTGCGAATTTTATGGAAGAGTTATGGCAAGTTTGGTTAATATCTGAGTTATTCCTGTTGCAGTTTTCTGCTGATACAGCAGTAATGTATGATTTTTCATATTTTACTGGTATCTGGGAAAAATCTGAAAGCAATAGGGATGGTTCGAAACTCTCTGTACTGTATGCAAAAAAATCAGCTAAAATTCCTAACGAGTTTAAGTCAGGTAGAAAAATTCGTGAACACTGCTGGACTATTATGGCAGATTGCTGTTTTTAATGCTTTGTTGATCTATTGTGTAGATAACCTTTGCCAGCTCTTCTAAAAACTATTTCAGTAGATATATGCTGCTAGGATAACCCCTGGGATGTTGCTGGATCACTTGTTGTTGATGTGTTGCTTGCTTGAGATCGTCTGCTATTGTTTTGTTGTTGTTTGATCATAATGCATGGGTAGAATCCTGTTTTCGTAGTTGATTCTTTCTAAGCTTACCCTTGCTGAACCGCAGATGCCTCCCCGCCGTCAACCCACTGAGTTGGAGCAGCTCATGGCAGCTCAGGCATAGCTGACCCAAGTTATGACCCAGTTCATGGAAGCTCAGAACAACAACAACAATGGGAACAACCAGCCTCAGGGAGATGCTCTCACCAGGTTTCTGAGGCTAAGGCCAGCTAAGTTCTCTACTGCAACGGAACCAATGGTTGCTCTCGACTGGTTGCGTTCAGTAAACAAGGATCTGGTAACTGTTGGATGCACTGATGCTGAGAAGGTGAGGTTTGCCGCTCATCTACTGGAGGGACCAGCCGCTTCTTGGTGGGACACTTTTCAGATCACCCACCCGCTGGACACCGTGACTTGGGCAATGTTTGAGGAAGGTTTCAAGACCAACCACGTGTCTTCAGGAGTTCTGAGCCTAAAAAGGAAGGAGTTTCATAACTTGCGCCAAACCAACCGCACCGTGGCTGAGTACATTGAGGAGTTCAACAACCTGTCCCGTTATGCACCTGAGGATGTTGACACCGATGCAAAAAGGAGGGAGAGATTCCTGGATGGCCTCAGTGATGAGCTCTCGGTACAGCTGTTAGTGGTTTATTGCCCCACTTTCCAAGAACTGATGGACAAGGCCAGAATTCTGGAGGGAAAACACAAGCAAGTGGAAAGACGCAAGAGGGAGAACAACGATCACAACTCGGGATCACACCATAAGCTTACCAACCATGATGGTAATGGGAATTCTGGACATCACAAGCATGGAGGAAATGGACACAACCACAATGGAGGCAATGTACACAATTCAGGAGGCAACAATGGCCATAACCATCACTATCAGAAGAAGGATATTAGTCAGGTGATATGCTTCAAGTGCAACCAGAAGGGACACTATGCTGATAACTGCCCGGAGAAGAAGAGTGAAGCTGGAGCCAAGCCGGATTCGCCTCTGTGAACCATGCGAGCATGGGGAAAGCACTCAATGAGCCATGCCGTGTGACTAGTAAGTTCTCACTAATTTATGCATCACGCTCGTAATGTTTTCAATACTGGTGCATCATGTTCATTCATATTGAGGCATTCATGGATAAGAATAGTTACATATGAAGTTACTTAGAGGAGTTAATGAAGAGAACCCACTGTAAAGGATTGATAGCTAGCACAAGATTCCACAATTAAGTATTGGATGTTGGAGATGCCAAGTTCAGTTTTCTTAAGGGGGTTAGCCTCGACAACAACACCCATAACCTTGCTAGCCATTCTGAATCTTGGGACGATATTCATCTTAAGGGGTTTAGTCTGTCACATCCCAGGATTTTGAAAATTGGGACTAGAAAAAAAATGCATTTGCATGTCATTCATAAGCATTGCATTACGTTCATGAAATTTTGAGTTGCAAAACACTATATTGAAGCCCTATTTTGAATCACCAAAATGCACCTACAAATGAATATGCAAGGATTTATAAATCCACTACTTGCAAAATAGTAAAAAGATTGCAAATATGATCCTATGTTGATCCTCAGATTTTTAGAAAAATCTGAAGACTAAAATCAATCCATTTGGAGTTGTAATGCAAAAGTTATTAAAGAAAAAAGAAAATGGAAAAGAATAAAAGAAACAGAAAAAATTAACTAGACTAATCTACCCGGCCCAGCCCACCTGCCCCACCCTTCTATCTGCCGCGCGCCTCTCCCGCGAGCAGCTCGCAGCGCACCGCAGCAGGCCGGCCCAGCAAGCGCAGCCAGCAGCAGCCGCGCAGCCCGCCTCCACTCTCGCTACCACTGACGCGTGGGTCCCGCGCGTCATCCCCTTCCCCCAGCCAGGGTCCACGATGAACACGAGTTCATCCCGAACAGAAATCCCGATCGATTCGGCTCGATCCCGCGTTCCCCTGGCCCTTCTCCGCGCTTCCCTCCTCATATAAATTTCCCCCTCTCTCACGTTCTTTTTTTCCTTCTTTTCCTAACCCTAGCCACCTCAAATCGGAACCTCCCAATCCGACATCGTCGGCGCTCGCGGACGAGCTCGATCCAGAGGTCTTCGCCACCCAGCGCCCTCTCTTTCCCTTCTAAGATTTTCTCCTTTCCACACCGCATCGCCCTGACCACCCCTCCTCGTCGCAGGAGCACCACAACGCCGGGGAATTGTCGCCGGAGCTCCACCTCGCCGTACCGCTCCAGCCATCCATAGGCGCCGCCCGAGGAAGCTTCGCACCTCGCCAAGACCACCCTCGTGACCGCCTCGCCCTTCCGCATCGAGTACACCGCCGCCACGCCGCCGCGGACCGCCGGAGCACCACCAGCCCGCGCCACCGAAGCCCCGCCACCGCCGCCACGTCATCTCCACCGGCGAGCTTGCCACGGGCGCCCTCCACCGTCAGATCGACTTAAGTTCCAACGGCCAGCAACAGCCCCAGCACCCAAGAGGTACCCGCGAACCAGAGCGTGCCACGTGTCTGCCTAGTCAGCAGCCTAGTCAGCAGGAATATTCCCCCGTGAATTTAAAATTGATTTAAAATTTCAGAAAATGGTATAAGCTTGTAAAATTCATAATAAAAGATTGGTAGGTCCAAAAATAGCGTATAATATATCAATGAATTCAGAAAATTGAGTAGATTATTAATATCAAGTTGGATCTAACTTTTACAATACGTTTTTACTATAATAATTTAATTAGTTTTAATGGTATTTTAGGTTAATAAATTTATAGTAAAATATCTACTGGTCCAAAAATCACAAATAATATACCGATGGATTCACAATTGTGTGTAGATCATCAATATGCAAATGGTTAAGTCAAATACTGTAAGGTTTTGCATTAACTAAATAAATGGTTTATTGGCTTATTTAGAGTAATAAATTCATAAGAAAATAAATATTGTTCAGAAAATTGCAAATAATATGTCCCTGGAATCAGTAGAACAAGGGGAATCTCAAGGTGAATTAAAAATTTAGGCTTACAGTAATAAATTTTGCAGAATCTATTTAAAGGCTTACTGCAGTATTTTAATTACTCAAGGAGTTATATAAATCGTTTTTGAGAAATTCCAATTGGTACTGTTCCTATTTAGTATTGCCTACACATTAGAATTTTTTCCAAGATTTTACAAACAGTATGTTAACAGTAGTGAATTATTTAGTTTCTAGCTCTATTATTGAGCATTATAAATTGCATACTTGTTTTCCTTGCGCTAAAAATATTTTCCATGCATGCATACAGTAGCTTTACTGAATAAGATTATGTGGTGCTACTGTAGCATCAATCCACTTGCCTTGCATGCATCTTGCATCATCTTTGCTTGCATATGATTGTGGATGGTTTGTTTATGATTGCAATTGTATTGTGTAGATTGTGACGAGTGCAACGCTTGCTCGTGTGTGGATTGTTCTTCCGACCGCTACAACCAAGGCAAGTAGATGCTACCTTGTTCATGATATTGTCCTACTATTTTCAATGCATTGTCGTGTATTTTGTAGATGCATGTGTAGGATAATACTATCGCTATGCTATGTCCTATTATGTGGTAGGGCTTTCCTTGTAGATGAACCACCGTTGGTAGATGTGCTTAGCCATGCTTTGATGAACGAGGGCTGGGTTGCATCACTGGAAGTTGTTTCTAAATGTGTTGGTTTGAGAAAACTAAAACAACTTAATCAATGAAACTCCTGGGTGTGATGGGATTGATAATTTTTGGTGGTATCATTGCGGAAAGGCACCCATGTATCAAGAGAAAATGATTGGCTTCTTTATGTTGTAGCTTACGTGTACAACCATGTGCCAATAATGGAATGGGCGGTTGGTTGGACTTAGTAGGTTGTGGTATCTCGAACCCGCGTATCCAGAGATGTAGAATTTTGGTAGGTTGGACCGGTGCGCGTCGGGATTTGGGAGCTACTTCCCGAACGGTCTCTTCTTGAACTTCTCCCTATCATCACCCAAAATGAGAGTGATGGTACGAGCTGGGCTGGCCAAGTCACATGGGTAAAGTGTACTAACCCCTGTAGGGTGTATAATTTAATCGATTAGCCGTGTCCCCGGTTATGGACGACTGAGTTGCTTGATATTGATTCCATGACATGTTTCTCGCTCATTCTAATTTCATAATTGCTTTAATGTTCTTGGGTTAACTTAATTGGGATCTTTTCAAAGAAAATCAAAAACTGTTTATGAAAGTAGGACAAAGGTATTTGCAAATGCAAGCTAGCCACAGCTCCACCTGCCAAATATGCATGTAGATGTTAGTACTATTGTCTCCTTTAATAGCTCTACTTGCCATACATTCCATGTATTGACCCTTCGGGGCTGCTACGTTTCATGTTGCAGGTTATTCCGATTCTGAGTAATCGATATAGGCCACGGTACTCCACTCGGCACTTGTTCACTTGTGGGCAATTTGAAGAATGGAGGATTTGCTTTATTTATGTTGCTACCTGAATAATTTGAGCTAGCCTTGAGCTAAGCTTTCATTGTAATAATGGTACTCTGGATCTTCGTTATTTATGATACACGGATATTTTGCTATGTTATTCATCTTATTCTATTGTGGATCAATGAACCGATCCAGGGATTGGCATGTCACATAGAAGCCACGATCTTTTCAGAACCGTGGTGTTACATTTTATTTGGCTTTCATTTGCTTTATTTTATTTTCGAGGTTATGCTTTTATTTGAGTTTATAAGCACTCGTGTTGGTTTCCCCAACACTTTAGTTACTTTATTTTGTTTGAGATTTTAAAGCCGAGCTTTGCCGCCAATTTTCTATTCTTTTAATTCCCCTTCTCAAAAACTACAAAAAGATTTCTCCGTTTATCTTTATTATCTCTCTCTCTTTTTCTTTCCGCCTTGAATTTCTCATAAATTTACAGGAGAGTGGTTGACTTCAAGTTTCGAAGAAACAAATAAAAAGGGAAGAGAGAAGTGGAACCAAACATGAGAGGTATGCTTTATGACTCCCCACTTTTGAAGTTTGAAAAACCCATGCTAGTTAGTAGTAATGTTGAGATGTTATATCGGTGGAGTGAGTCTCTATAATGTAGTAAACATTTGTTTGCATGGGTGTTTAATTGAGTACGTTTTGTTCCAGCTCTTTTAGTTAACCAAGTCTTGCCTAAAAATTTGCAAAACAATTGAAATAAGAAAAATTCTTACAATTGAAGACTTGGGTGTTGTAGTGTTTAGTCTTGAAAGCTTATTCCTAGAGACACTCAACACCACAAAAATATTGATTGACTTGATAGCTCTCTTTGAAAGAATTTGTTTAATTGAATTAATGTTTAGCGGTTTTTGTGAGCATGCCAAAGTTTGACTTGTGAATCATAAGAATGATATAGCTTTATGCATGTCAAACTTCATGGGATGCCAACAACTCTGCTAGCCTACGAATGATCTTCATGGAGGAAACTCCTAGATTTTGGCTATGAGTTGATTAAACATATGTAGCAGCAATGCTATAATAGGTAAAATTCTTGGCACTTCCGGGCAGCTGTAACATGATGGAATCACTCCTCTGGCTGACATGAGTAATTATTATGCAAAAGGAACAAAAATCTTAGTGATGCCACGAGTGTCCATCACAACCGGATAAACTAATGATTTTTTTGGCATGCTCTCAATTACTTAAGAACTGAAATTCTTGAAGGAGAATGAATAGAATGGTAGAGCTTGAAAACTCTTGATTTATTGATGTGATAGAATTGAGATACTTTAGTGTATATGCTTTTCATGAAAAACTCTCACACCCTCAATTTTATATGATCATACTTTATTGTTCAAAGGCAAGCCTATGTGTTGATTACATGACATGGAATAAGGTTTACTCTTTTGAATTATCCATGCTTATAATAATTTTTTTGCGCTATAAGGATTCATGAAACATGTATGATATGCTTGCCATTACTCTATATATACTGAAGTTTTTTAGATTAATAAAGTGGAGAAAACATGAGACTACCAATCACGAGTAAGATCATCATCTCGTTATTTCAGTTTAAATGCTGAGTTCCCTTTTGATTTTGATTTTCTTGCTCGAGGACGATCAAGTTTAAGCTTGGGGAGGTTGATGGCTGTGAAATATAACCATCCACGTCCACATTTAAACTAGATATTATTCATATATTTGATGAAATATCTCTCTAAAACCTGCCACTAATGCCTAATGATCAAAGGGGTATGCAATCCTTTATTTCTATTTTTTCTTGCGCAGATAATGACGTATGATGATGAGAATCACTATATAAATGCCAAAGATACGAGATTTCCAACACATCAAAGAAACCAGGAGCCGTGAATTTAATACTGCAACTTTAACGGCCAACTATACAGCGGGAATTTTATTCCAACTGTATACTTGGCATCGACCTCACTAGATCAAATAGAGCAACTTTCGTGAAGGGATCCGTATATAAAGAGGCTTCGGGCAACGGGAAGCAAGCGCTTCTTTTCAACCTCAATTCTCCCTGCCACCAGAAGCCACCATGCCGGAGGAATAGATCTAGATCTAAACCTCTAGTTCCTTCTCCACCACCATAGCCATCTTACACCACTTGTAAAAGTAGATCTCTTCTCCAATTGGTGACAATGTAAGACTATTTGATATCAAGCTTATGATCTCTATTACAATGTTTATGATTGTCGATTTCATCTCTATGTGTGAGTAATTCTCCTTATGCTAAGGGCTTCGGCCTAGCCATATAGCTTTTGTGCATGTTATTTATCATAGATGGGATCATATATTAGTTTGTATGACATGATAATTGTAGTACCCTCTCTTGCCTTAATCTAAGGACTTGTCAGGTATCCAAGACCCCGATGTTGATCCAGGTAAAGGGAGTGTGAGTAATGACTGATCTGCAGGATAGGAACCCCAGTGACAGAAATGGTAGTACGGATGTATGTGGGATATTTACTTGGGATTAACGGTGATATCACGATGCATATCATTAGTTCTGTTTCTTCTATGGATGAGACTAGTAGGTTATTGCTATAAGCGGTTGCGGAGGTGATACCATTTATGGATGCACTGCCCAGATATAATTATATTGCTCTAACAATTACATGCATACTTTATTATTATCTATTATTCCTATCAGATGTTTTACACAACTACTGGTAAAAACGAAGACCCTAGGACCTCTCTCTCCATCGTCAACAACAACAACAAAAAGATCGAAACCTCTTGGTCTGGTGAAAATGCAATAGGAATTCTAAAACTCTCGGAGGTCCATTTAAGTAATCTCACTTTACTTTCTGCCTCCCGAAGATTCGATAAACCTAGTCTACTCGGGAAAAAGAGCTATACTACATCCGTAATCCGGATCGAAGGTATCAACAACGCCGCCATCGAATCCGATCTATGCGTTGTCCACACCATGGCGCATATGGTGCACCGTTGGTCTAATCAACCGATCCCGCGCCTGTCTACGCCAAGCATGTCCCCGAGCATGCGCCTACCACCGATCGAGCTACAGGCTGCCGCCGTGTCGCCCCTTCGGGCCGCAGCACCGTCGCCTTGGTCCTTGCCACCTGGCTGCAAATGCGCCTCACAAGTGTGTACACGCCGATGGCTCCAGCCGCTGCATCGACTCGCGCCATGCAGCTATGCCGCCCTATCTGGTTGTAGCATCGCTGCATGCAGTCTACATCCTTGTTCCCATGCTCCGACGCCCTAGGCTATCTCCACACCACCTCCCATGGTGCGGTTTGCATACGTCCGCGCATGGTCTTCGTCACGCCGGATTATCCTTCGCCTACGTCAAGTACCGCCGCCGCGCCTCTCTAGGCGCCCAGCATGACAACTCCAAGTCGCCATCAACGACCTTGTCGCCGCTGGTTTTGCCACCTTCTACATATTCATCCACAACGACCTTGTCGCCATACTCATCGCGTCCCCTATGACACCAGCACACAGGTTCATGATGGTCCCTGCCCTCGCACGCCCGGTACTGGCAACACCGGTAGATGTCTTCATCCCCGATGCATTTCTGAGTCTAGAAAACTCGGATCATTGCCTCATATTTATAGGCCTTGACAAAGTATTCTTCGGCATCGACACCTTCCTCTACGACTGCCTCGACCGTGTCACCGACGAGTTCTTGTATGCATACTCCGTTCTGGCGAAACCGGAGTGTGCGTTCGTCCTAGACGTGCGCCTAGTTTTGGCAAAACTATGGATGCACCTCATCCTCAATGGCTCGGACTGCATCGACCCTCGGCAAGCCTCCACGGACCCTTGGAAAGCATCCTCGAAAAGCCTCTGCGGATCCTCGGCATGCCTCTACGGACCCTCGGCACGCCTCCACGGACCCTCGTAAAACCTCCTCGGCAAGCCTCCGCGCAACCCTCGACGTGTCTCTGTCATCATCCTCTTGCACTATCTGCACGTGGCTTCAAGTGCGGCTACTTCGGCACCGGCAAACCCGACCACGACATCAACCATGGAAACCACTCGCACGGATACCTTGACCTCGGCACCGCCTCACGCTCTCGGCTCCCTCGACATCGGCACAAGGGCTATCACCTCGCTTGAGCATCTCACCAGCTTTCTTTACAGTCCAAGCTATCACGGCACAACATCATCCATGATGTTCCCGCTCAGACTGTGGGGGATGTCAGCCCACTAGATTCTATTTCGGTTTATCTCCAGTCCGACCATCCGTGACGTTCTAGTTGTTCACGAAGCTACCGCTACGACTGTGGGGGGATATTAGAGATTGTGCGTATACGATTGTTACGATAGTTTATGATAGTTAGGACTTTAGTCTAACTTAACTTATACTCCAAGATTATCTCTTGTACGTATATATATACTCATATATGATTGTTACCATAGTTTACGATAGTTAAGACTCTAGACTAACTTGACTTGTACTCCAAGATGATTCCCTGTACTTCTATATATACTCGCCCATAAGGCTCAATAATATATCCATCATATTCGGCCAATCCCTCTCTATCGATCTACAGTCTA
The DNA here is from genome assembly GCA_916181665.1 of Avena sativa. NCBI lineage: Eukaryota > Viridiplantae > Streptophyta > Magnoliopsida > Poales > Poaceae > Avena > Avena sativa. The sequence goes on along the minus strand of OV702279.1, from coordinate 263,347,267 downwards.
TGACATGGAAGCAAAAAACTTACGACACCGGAGTTATGTGAAACCGCGAGGTGAAACTACTTGTAAAAGGAATTTCTAAACGCCCAACCGTGTGTAATCAATTTGAGAAAATTCCTAGAAAATGGTTAAAACATGAATACAAAATTAAGAAGATAGCGTTAACAAAAATCACATCTAATTGTCAGAGTGGGATAACATCGTCGACCAACAACTTTTTTATGTAGAGTTTATTTTCCAATGAAACATGCTTGTATTAATTAAAAAGGTTTAGAGAAAAGCGGTTTAATAAAGGTGCATGGAGGGCCACTTTCTGGAAACCATTGATTCGAGCGTTCTCGCCCGACCCAGAGATGTTTTGAATAATATATGCAGACCATTGCATGGAGTTGCTATGGGGCCTCCAATCAATTCGTTTTTGGTTCACCATGCTCTAGCTAGCCTTCACGCGTTCTACCAAACACATCTTTAGAGTTAGTAGAATATGTCACTAGTCTTGTGTCTCTTTCTTTACCCATACCTCCTATTCCTACAAGTTCTATAACAATGGCGTCATTTGTTAGAGTGTGGTGTTAGAGAGTTGCATGACGAGCCAGAAAGAGTTAATAAGCCGGTCTTGGATGAGAAATGGCCCTGACTACATCGTGTATAGAGGTTATATATGTGGTAGATATTTAATTTATACTGTAGGGAGCAAAAGTGTGAAGATGGTAGGTGGAATGGATAAGAGGCAAAGGACAAGTAGTAGAAGTATCATAGCCTATGAAAAGTTTGGCACTTTATCTACTCTTACCAGGGAATACGAATCATGGGATCCCCGTGCCATGATGAAAAGGTCTACACTTATCACCAACATGCAACATCGATCCAACTTTTGTGTGCACATGTACTGATGTAAAACCACCCCCTAAGAATAGTTATAACTTATGCCGGCAAATGAAGTCGTGTATCCCTCCTAAATGTACCGCATTACGCATGTGTGCACGCCACCATGCATTTAAGCACAAGGAGATCCCGCTAGCATCTGCGTAGCGACCCCGCATACCACCACACCACGCTTTTCTGGGTTGCATTCCTAGACTGGAAGCACGAGGCACGACGATGGTCCTCGTTCATGGGCGACTTCCAGCCGGAGGTCAACCACCAACATTTAGATATGGACGACGACACATATTGGGATCCCTTGTTGCCGTGTAGCGGTGGTGACAACAATCCCGGCAAGGAGGACCGCGACACTGTGGACTACGAGGGCCTCCTGGCCTACATGGCAGAGGTCAAGCAAGACTGCAGGAGGAGTAGGAGATGCCCTTGCAACCATTGAACCTTGATATGGAGGAGGCATTCCGCCTTGCTTTGGAGGCTTCCCATATCAAGGAGGAGGTGCGCTAGGCCGAGATATCCACGATGCTGCACGACTCGGCGATAGAGGTGCAGCAACATCAGCCACCTCCGCAGCTACCGTAGCATCATCCTACACCTATGTGGCCTGGACATAGAGGAATTGCATTCCCCGCCCCAGTAGCATACCGGTGTAGTGGCCCCTGGTGCCATGGTCGCAACTGCCATTCATCGAGCTCCCCTAGGACAAGGACGAGTAGACGGTTGATGACGCTCACGGTGTTGTCGTGGGCGCTTCGTTGGAAGACCCCAAGAGCAAGGTATGATCAGCACAACAACAAGGTTTTCCCTCAGTAAGAAACTAAGGTTATCGAATCATTAGGAGGAAGGAAACGACTCAAAGGTGTTGCTAGCAAATTGGAGACTTGCACAACACAAACTCAAGACTTTGCCCCAACGAACAATGATGTTGTCAATCTCACCGGTTTGCTATAACAAAGGATTAACTGTATGGTGTGGAAGGAAATAGTAGCTTGGCAGAAAGTAAACAGTGGAAGATGTATCAATGGTAAAGATTGGACCGGGGTCCATAGTTCACTAAAGGTGTTCTCCCTAGATAAACAAACATGGCATGCTGGGTAAACAAATTACAACAGGCCAATTGACAGGACTGATCAAGGCATAACAATGCAATACTAGACATCAAGATCCTATGAGACTCGATTGGGCAATACAACAAGATATATAGACCGCCATCCAACTGCATCTATGACTAGAAGTCCACCTTTGGGTTATCATCCGAACCCCCTCCAGTATTAAGTTGCAAGCAACAGACAACTGCTTTAAGCAAAGTGTGTAAGGTAAACAATCCACTTGTTCCATGAACAAGAGACCGTTATTTTCTCCCTAGTAGCAATAACACATCTACAACCTTAGAGATTTCTGTCACTTCCCTTAGATTAAATAGAGGCATGAACCCACTATCGAGCATAAATACCCCTCTTGGAGTCACTAGCAACTACTTGGCCAAGATAGCTACTAACAATGGAGAGCATGCAAGATCACAAACAACACATGCATGATAGAATCAATAAGACAAAACCATTAATCAATCTGACATAGTAATCTCAATATCCATCGATCCCCACAAACACAACATGCATGATTACAAATAGATGAGATCTTGATCATGAACGAAGCTCACAATATCTAGACATGAAAGCACAAAGGAGGAGATACAGCCATCTAGCTACTACATGGACCCATAGTCCCAGGTGGAACTACTCACGCTTCATACCGGAGGCTGGCATGATGAAGAAGAAGGCCTCCGGGATGATCTCATCTCTGGCAGGGTACCGGGAAGAGCTTTAGATCCCCCCAATCTAGGGACGATGGTGGCGGCGGCTACAAACAATTTCGTGGAATATTGATCGGGTACTTAGGGTTTAGGCGTGGGGGGCTTCTTATAGGCGAAGAGGTGAGGCAGGAGGGCGACCAGGGGGCCCACACCCTTCCTAGGCGTGACCTAGGGTGGGCCCGCGCTTGGGGGGGGGGTGCGGCCGCCCTGTGGCTCCCCTCCGTCTCTCCTTTGGACCTTTTGTTCTCCTCGATGAAATATTGACTTTGGCTTTTATACCGTCCAATTCCGAGAATATTTCCCTACTAGCTTTTCTGGAACCAAAAACAGTAGAAAACAGGCAACTGGCACTGCGGCATCTTGTTAATAGGTTAGTACTAGAAAACATATAAAAACACCTCAAAGTGTAGACAAAGCAAAGCAAAGTAGATACTAAACAAGCATGGAACATCAAAAATTATAGATACGTTTCTAACGTATCAAGCATCCCCAAGCTTAACTCCAGCTCGTCCTCGAGTAGGTAAGTGATAATAAGAATAGTTTTTGAGGTGACATGCACCATAAAAACCAAGATCAAACCATTTGCAAGCATTGAAAGTTGGGATCAAAGAACTCTAAACATGTCCATGAAAGATGGAGTTCTAACAATAAGACAAAGTAACTATGCATACAACATGAAAGGCTATAAACAAAGATTAGGCATGGCTTAGGATAGCGGCCCAGGCGTTTCTCTAACACATATACATAACTCCATGGATTTACAAGATCCCCTTTCATTTCACACCGACGACATCCATTGACAAAAGTGCATGATATCAACTGTGTAGATATTTATAGGTGTTGAAAGCGTTCCCTGTGACAGCACGGTTCTGCTAATTCCAACGTATAAGTGCAAGCATATACAACATAGATGACACAATGGTTCAAGTTTATTAGGGGCAAGAAATATAAAGTGTGACATCAAGTTCGTGAGAGATTTCATCACTAAGTTTTCACATAACAAAATACTTTTTATTTGGAAGATAGATGAAAGCAAGAATATACTTGGAATGGTGTAACACACCATGCATAGGAATTTATAGTGGTCACTTTGGAATAACTTGGTTTCTTGGGAGTTGGAAGCATGAGTAGAGCTTACTCACACAAGTGGAGGCTAGCAAAAGACTGGGAGCAACCAACTAAGAGAGCAATAATGGCCATAATCATGCAGAGCGACAAAATATTACTAATCAAAGCATAAAGTGGTACTACAAGTCAAGGACTAAATGATCATAGAGGCTATGGTGACTTGTTCATAGTCATAACATGGTGTGAGCATATGCCAAGTCAACCCAAACAAAACATTAAAGGAGAATACCACAATACTATGCTTTTGCATGCTAAAACAACGCATGATTCTTGCAAGGCACACTAAGCAATCCCAATTGTTTGGAACAAGTCATGCTACAGAAATAATCACTAATCATAGGGTCAAAACAACACCTAGCATGACATGCTAAAGTCTAAGTCACAGTCAAAGCAAGCTCCACTTGCACTATTCAAGCAAGAACTTTCTACTCCTTTCCAACACCAATAAACTTATTTGAAACAACACAACAAGAACAGGGGCTCCAAACTGCTTTATTCAAGTAAACTAAGCAAAGAAAACGAAAACTAAGATGCTCCAATAACAACACAACAGTGCATGAAACATTAAAAACGAAGTGTCTAGAAAGACCTGAGCGTTTTATTGATGAAGAAGGGGATGCCTTGGGCATCCCCAAGCTTTGACGCTTGTACTTCTTGGATATTTCTTGGGGTGACACCGGGGTGGCATCCCCAAGCTTGAGCTTTTTTCCATTCTTCATCTCATTACATTATTCTCTCTCTAACTTCACACAATCTTCATTAGCAACATTAGTGTATTCAAAAGATAATAGACCTTTGGGTTTAGCTTTGTGACAGCAAAACTTTTCACTAAAAACGTAAGCTACTATAGCAACTCCCTTAAAAATATCAATTTCCCAAAAAGAACCCAAAAAAGAATCAATAAGAAGCAAATACAAATAATGGCAGAAATATGTCAAAACAGACTAGCAGTTAGAAACCGATTTTTTTGAAGACCTTCTGTTGCTCAAATCAAAAAGTGTTGGACTAACGAAAGTTAGCTAACATACTGTGGGATTTATTCTTAAATCTTCAGATCAATCCGACTCTCCAAGACTCCTCCCGAATTTTTATGGTGGAGCATAGAAATCTGTTTTGGGACAGCAACTCCCCAAATCTTACTTCCCTCTCATTAGAGGTCATTCTTGGCACAAAAAGCAAACAAAAAGGATAAGGAGAGGTCATTACTAAAGTAATAACTTCCAAGACTCAATAAAACTCTTGGGTTATCTCCCAACAAGTACTTTTCTTTAACGCCTTTAAGTTAGGCACAAGAAGCAAGAAATCAAGTATTTTCAAATGAAGAAGCATTAACATCAATACTTGCAAACTCTTCAACTATGAAGGGTATCTCATCCAAATGTTTTTGGAGGATCCCTTATCATCTCTCTTTGGTTCACTACTTTCATCAAAAGGATTTTCAGGAACAATCCAATCAAAATTCTTTTCAAAGGCTTCATGCATCCCAACAAGCTCAAAGGGTATGGGTATCTTAATTTCCTCTCTAGATTTGGTTTTATCTGAAGTACCCACAACATCTACACATGAGCCTAGCATATTAAAACCCTCAAAGACTTTTTTTTGGCTTCCTTAGAAACATCATATAACTCTTTTAGTAAAGTTTCAAGGATAAATTCTCTCTTTTCAGCATTCTTTTCTACTTTTATTTTTAGGAACAAAATTTGCATCATGGGGTTAAGGCTAACAAACCTAGCCTCCAACATATGAACTAAAGAAGTTGCAACAATTTCATAATTAGGAGCAAGTTCTGCTAAAGATCTATCCTCAATATCCTCATGTTTGCTAACATGATTAAAGAATTCTTCAATATTTTCTTTCCCAATTATGGAGCCACTACCTATCGAAAGGTCCTTCGGGGTGAACTTGGAGAACAACATGGTGAGCTAGAGCAAGGCGACAACTAGAGCGAGAACTAATTTTTGTGTGTTTTTGATTAGAGAAAGAAAACCAAACTAAACTAATTTTTTTTTGGAGTTTTTGATAAAAATAGGTAAACAAAACCAAGCAAAAGAAACTAAACAAACCAAAACCAAAGTAAAGAGAAAGGTTGAGAAGGACTCCCCTTGTGAAGACGTCCTTAGCCTCCCCGACAATGGCACCAGAAAATAGCTTGATGACGCGCACAGTGTTGTCGTGGGCGCTTTGTTGGAAGACCCCAAGAGCAAGGTATGATGAGCACACCAACAAGGTTTTCCCTCAGTAAGAAACCAAGGTTAAACCAGTAGGAGGAAGGAAACTAATCAAAGGTGTTTCTAGCAACTTGGAGACCTGCACAACAAAAACTCAAGACTTTTCCCCAACAAGCAGTGAGGTTGTCAATCCCACCGGTTTGGTGTAACAAAGGATTAATTGTATGACATGGAAGGAAATAGTAGCTTGGCAAAAAGTAAACAGTGGAAGATGTACTAATGGTAAAGATTGGACCGGGGTCCATAGTTCACTAGAGGTGTTCTCCTTAGATAAACAAACATGGCATGCTGGGTAAACAAATTACAACAGGGCAATTGACATGACTGAGCAATGCATAACAATGCAATACTAGACATCAAGATCCTATGAGTCTCGATTGGCCAATACAACAAGATACATAGACCGCCATCCAACTGCATCTATGACTAGAAGTCAACGTTTGGTTATCATCCGAACCCCCTCTAGTATTAAGTTGCAAGCAACAGACATCTGCTTTAAGAAAAGTGTGTAAGGTAAATAATCCACTTGTTCCATGAACAAGAGACCGTTGTTTTATCTCTAAAAGCAACAACACATCTACAACCTTAGAGATTTCTGTCACTTCCCTTAGATTAAATAGAGGCATGAACCCACTATCGAGCATAAATAGCCCCTCTTGGAGTGACTAGCAACTACTTGGCCAAGGTAGCTACTAACAACGGAGAGCATGCAAGATCACAAACAACACAGATATGATAGAATCAATAAGACACAACCATTAATCAATCTGACATAGTAATCTCAATATCCATCAGATCTCCACAAACACAACATGCATGATTACAAATAGATGAGATCTTGATCATGAACGGAGCTCACAAGATCTAGACATGAAAGCACAAAGGAGGAGATACAACCATCTAGCTACTACATGGACCCGTAGTCCAAGGTGGAACTACTCACGCTTCATATCGAAGGCTGGCATGATGAAGAAGAAGGCCTCCGGGATGATCTCCCCTCCGGCAGGGTGACAGGAAGAGCTTCAGATCCCCCGATCTAGGGACGATGGTGGCGGCAGCTACATGGGGTTTTGTGGAATATTGATCGGGTACTTAGGGTGTAGGCATCGGGGGCTTCTTATAGGCGAAGAGGCGAGGCAGGAGGGCGGCCAGGGGGCACACACCCTGCCCAGGCGCGGCCTAGGGTGGGTCCGCTCCTAGGGGGAGGGTGCGGCCACCCTATGGCTCCCCCCGTCTCTCCTCTAGACTCCGTGTTCTCCTCGATGAAATATTGACTTCGGCTTTTGTTCCGTCCAATTCCGAGAATATTTCCTTACTAGCTTTTCTGGAACCAAAAACAGCAGAAAACATGCAACTGGCACTGCGGCATCTTGTTAATAGGTTATTAGCAGAAAACATATAAAAACATCTCAAAGTATAGACAAAGCAAAGAAAAGTAGATACTAAACAAGCATGGAACATCAAAAATTATAGATACGTTTCTGATCGTATCAACGGTGTATTCGTGTACCTAGCCAAAGCTATATTTTTTAGTTTTTTAGTATGTTTTCTTATGTTTTCCCCTTATGTAAATTAAGTTTGTTTCAAATAAATTATTATAATTTTTTTGGGTCGGTCCACAGCCAAATTTTGCTACCGGTGGACCGATTCATATGGACCAAGCAAACATATTTCGTATCTAGAATGGATCGGCCCAAGATGCCCTTAGAGATTATCTGCGAGTGAACCTTCTCCGCCACGCCTTCACCATTCGTGAACACCGTGGGTCCCCAACATGCATGATTTCCTTTATTTCTTCATTCATTTGATGTAGAGAGAAGCTCAACATGACTAAGAGCACGGCAAGTTCACATAATTTTAACCTACCAGATGTAAGTCCGTCCCGAGGGTGAAGATTCCGTGATTGTAGGGCGATCGTTTTGGCAATCTCGTCGCCGTCTTCGTCTAGAGTTGCGCCGCCGTTAATTCTCCACCAACGCACGCCATAGTAACATCTCGGAGACGTTGATCGTGCAGTCCCCGACCTAGTGTCGTGGATGTTCCGTTCGGTTTCCCGGAATTCCCTTAAACCCCAAGACCTAATCTACCAGAAAGCATTCCGAGTGTCTAGGGCACTGGGTCATAATACACCTCTGATCCCTAGATCTGTAATTGTGGTGTCGTGGAGGAGGGTTGGAGGGGAGATGGATGGAGTGGAAGGAATGATGCAGGAGCTAAAACTGTCGGAGGATGAGATGAAGGGGGTCAAGATCAGATGGAGAGGGGGAGGAAAGATCGATGTGGTATACATGCAGGCGATAGGGAAGCTGTTAGCAGAGAAACCAGCACTTACAAAAGCAATGGAGCAGGCGCCCAGACCTATTTGTTGGCCAATGAAGGGGATAGACTGCAAGGATCTGGGAGACAACATTTTCTTGTTTAAGTTCCGCCAGGTGTCGGGGAAGAAGAAAGATGTGGAAGGCGGTCCATGGACATTTGATAAAATCTTGCTGATTATGGAAGATTTTGAGGCAAGTAAGAATACAAACAAGTATGAATTCAATAAAATCCCAATCTGGGTGAGGATCTTTAAACTGCCGCTGGGATCGATGAGCCGGGAGATCGGGGAGGACATTGGCAACCATATTGGAGAATGGGTGGAGGTTGATGGAGTACATAATGGAATGGCTGTGGGGAAGTTCTTGCGGGTAAAGGTGAAAATGAGAATTGATAAACCCCTTATGAGAGGTACTACGGTGGAAGTGGATGGTGATGGCAGAACGATCTAGTGTCCTTTAGAATATGAATACCTCCCAGACTTTTGCTATATCTGTGGGATTATAGGACATATCAATACAGAGTGCATGACCAAACTAAAGAAGGAGGATGAACCGCAGTTTGGGAAGTGGCTAGGTTGGACACCAATCAAGAAGCAAAGATATAATGAGAATAGGAGGTTCTGGTCGAATGGAAGTGGAAGTGGTAGGTGACCACTCAGCTGGGATAGTGGGGGAGGAGGTAGGCATGGAAGCGATGGTCTGACATGGAGAAAGGAGAGCCTCAAATCAAAATATAGCGAGAAGAGTTCAACGGAAGGAGAAACAAAGCCACCAGCCCTTTAAAACAATAGAGGGTAAATGTGTGGGTACGGGAATGGACATCACGATGGAGAAAGCCCTAGACTTGGGTGTGCGGAAGGAAGAGGGGGTGGTTGAAAAAGGAAAGAAGGAAAATGGTCTGGTTAAGGAGGACAACAAGAGGAAGGGGTGGCAGTGAGGGAGAAAGTGCTAGTAAGGAGGTGGTTTTGATAGGAGTAGAGAAGTTATCAGAAGGGGAGGGGCTTTAGAAGAAGGGGAAGGGTGATGGAAAAACTTTTAAAAGGAAGCTGAGAGGGGCGAGCAATGGGTTACAAGGGGAGGAAGTAAAACTAGGAAAGAGGCGGGGAGATGTGGAGGATATGGATATCAATTTACAAGCTGGTCCAAAGAAGGCGAGGGAGGTGAGAAGGGAGTGGAAGTTCAAGTTAGTATGTCATCTATGAATGAAGCGAGGCTGTCGAAACAGATCTGCAAGCAGAAACGAGACTAGGAGCGTTTAATTGCCGGGGTTTGGGGAATGGCCCGACAATTTATGGTCTTCTGGATGTCCACAAGAAGGAGGACCCCGGCGTATTGTTTCTATGCGAGACAAATTTGGATGAAAAGGGGTTAGAATGGCTGCGTTGGAAGCTCGGTATGCCACATCTGGTGGTGAAAAACCCAGAGGGACAAAGTGGAGGACTGGCGATTTTTTGGAAGCGGAAGTAAATGATACGTTGAAAATGTATCTATAATTTTTGATGTTCCATGCTTCTTTAGTATCTACTTTTCTTTATCTACATTTTGAGGTGTTTTTATATCTTTTTCTGGACTAACCTATTAACAAGATGCCACAGTGCCAGTTGCCTGTTTTCTTCTATTTTTGGTTCCAGAAAAGGCAGAAAATCAATATTCTCGTAATTGGACGGGACAAAATCCAAAGTCAATATTTAACCGTGGGGAACACGGAGGGGAGCCACCAGGGGGACACACCCCTGGCCGTGCGGCTAACTCTAGCCCGTGCCTGGGGGGTGCGGCTGTCCTGGCTACCCTCCTGCCTTGCCTCTTCGCATATAAAGACCCCCCCGATACCAAAACCCTAAGTACTCGATCAATAATCCACTAAACAGTCTGTAGCCGCCGCCACCATCGTCCCTAGATCGGGGGATATGAAGCTCTTCCTAGCACCCTGTCGGAGGGGAGGTCATCCCGGAGGCCTTCTTCCTCATCATGCCAGCCTCCGGTATGAAGCGTGAGTAGTTCCACCTTGGACTACGGGTCCATGTAGTAGCTAGATGGTTGTATCTCCTCCTTTGTGCTACCATGTTTAGATCTTGTGAGCTCCGTTCATGATCAAGATCATCTATTTGTAATCATGCATGTTGTGTTTGTGGGGATCCGATGGATACTGAGATTACGATGTCAGATTGATTAGTGGTTTTGTTTTATTGATTCCAACATGTCTGTATTGTTTGAGATCTTGCATGCTCTCTGTTTCTAGTAGCTATCTTGGCCAAGTAGATGCTAGTGACTCCAAGAGGGAGTATTTATGCTCGATAGTGGGTTCATGCCTCTATTTAATCTAAGGGAAGTGACAGAAATCTCTAAGGTTGTAGATGTGTTGTTGCTACTAGGGAGAAAACAACGGTCTCTTGTTCATGGAACAAGTGGATTGTTTACCTTACACACTTTGCTTAAAGCAGTTATCCATTGCTTGCAACTTAATACGGGAGGGGGTTCATATGATAACCTGAAGGTGGATTACTAGTCATAGATGTAGTTGGATGGCGGTCTATGTATCTTGTTGTATTGCCCAATCGAATCTAGTATTGCATTGTTATGCCTTGCTCAGTCGTGTCAATTGCCCTGCTGTAATTTGTTTACCCAGCATGCCATGTTTGCTTATCTTATGAAGAACACCTCTAGTGAACTATGGACCCCGGTCCAATCTTTACCATTGATACATCTTCCACTGTTACTGTTTACTTTCTGCAAACCACTATTACCTTCCACACCATACAGTTAACCCTTTGTTTTCAGCAAATCGGTGAGATTGACAACCTCACTCTTCGTTGGGGCAAAGTCTTGAGTTTGTGTTGTGCAGGTTTCCAAGTTGCTAGCAACACCTTTGAGTTGTTTCCTTCCTCCTACTAGTTCGATAACCTTGGTTTCTTACTGAGGGAAAACTTGCTGCTGTGCTCATCACACCTTCCTCTTGGGGACTCCCAACGAAGCTCAATAATCAACTGAGCCACCATCAGTAAACTTGAGGGTGGTGGGGTTCATATCTAAGTATCACATTAATACTGAGATCATTGATACGTCCAAAATGTATCTACTTTCCCAAACACTTTTGCTATTCTTTCTCCTCTAAACTTGTGTGATTTGGATAAAACTAACACGGACTAACGCTGTTTTCAGTAGAATTACCTTGGTGTCTAAATTTTGTGTAGAAAATCAACTATCAGGAAAAATCACGAAAAATATGCCAAAAATCCTATTTCACCAGAATATCCACGGAGCCGGAGTACGAGACTGAGTGGAAGCCTGAGGGGACCACACCCCTGCCAGGCGCGGGCCAGGCCTGGCCGTGCCGGGGAGGGGGGGTGCGGCCACCTCAGGCACCCCCTCTGCCTCCCTCTTCGCCTATGAGAAGCCTCTTGACCTAAAAACCGAGGGGGGGTTCGACATTTTTCTCGAAAGAGTTCCGTTGCGCCGCCACCACCAGGAGCCGCGATTCGGAACCAAAAACTCCGTTCTGGCACCCTGCCAGGACGGGGAATTTGGGGAGGATCATCGCCATCGTCATCACCAATGCCTCTCCATCAACCATAAATGTCTCCCTCATCCATGAGTGAGTAATCCCCTGTTGTAGTCTATGGGGATGGTAGGGATTGTATGAGTTCTATCATGTAATCGAATAAGATTGTTAGGGCATGGTGCCTAGTATCTCTACTAGTGCTATTTGACTTTGTTGCAACTTGTTGTGCTCAATGCTTGTCACTAGGGCCCGAGTGCCATGATCACAGATCTGAACTTATTATTGAATCATTATGATAGTATTGTTTGTGATCTTATCTGCAAGTTGTGTACACATGTCATTCTCCGGATCCAAAAGCCCCGAAGTGACAGAAATTGGGACAACTGGAGGGGATGGCTGTGATGTGAGGATCACATGTTTTCATGGAGTGTTAATGCTTTGTTCCGGTGCTCTATTAAAAGGAGCACCTTAATTGCCAGTAGTTCCCTTGAGGCCCCGCTGCAACGGGCTGGCTAGACAAAATATGTTGTGCAAGTTCTCATTGCGAGCACGCATTACTATATATGGAGCACATGCTAATGATTGTTTAGTACTTGGATGCTTATTCTTATTTATCTACAATGCCCTAGATCTTGAAGTTACATGTTTAGACTCGTCCATGCAATGCCCATCCATCCATCCCTATGCCTACCGCGCTCATATCCTACTGTTTGCTACTACTGTTACTATTGCTCTTGTGTTACTGCTACTGTTGCTTTGGTGTTGCTACTGATAAATTTCTGTGAGCATGAACTATTTCCGGGTGCAGCTGAATTGACAACTCAGTTGTTAAGGCTTGCAAGTATTCTTTGGCTCCCCTTGTGTCGAATCAATAAATTGGGTAATACTACCCTAGAAGACTGTTGCGATCCCCTATACTTGTGGGCCAGCAATCATGGAGGAGGATGGCTTTGTGTGGTGCTTTATGGGAATATATGGTGAGCCTCGGGCGGAGGGGAGGGAGAAAACTTGGAAGCTTTTGCGTACTTTAAATGTAAGATCCCTCCCTTTATAAAGGTAAGGATCCTATGATTGCAATGCTAGTCCCTGGATCAATGCTAGTATCCATAGTTTAAGATGAAGTACACAGAAACAAAGGTCATTATTACATATCATTCCAGAGACAAACATAGTCTTTTACAAACTCCATGGCCACAGGCCTAATACAAGAGTTCCAATATATAATAAGATAAATAAGTCTTCATCTTCATGTGCCACAGGCAAGCATGTTGAGTGTAGACTCATAACCCCTAATCATCATCAGAATAACCTGCAACATCACAAGTTACAGCCACAGTGGGTCAATACATTGGAATAGTATTGGCAAGTGATACCTTAGTATAATATTAGCATCTAGATACTACATGAATTTGGCTAAGTGTAGCTTAGGCTTGCTTTGCTCAAAATAGATTTTGCCTATTAGTTGAAAACACTAAGTTTTTCTTTAACAAAACTTTTCCCAAGGAACACCAATAGACATTGGCGTGCCTTCACCCTTGTTCAACCACAAGTTTTAACTTAGAAAATTGGGATGAGGAGATTCTTGATAGCTTCCATGTCTTGATGCTCAAGTTGTCCAATACCAGGGACATGGCTAAGTACTTAGATTCTTCCATCTACAGAGGTTGTGCACTTTCCCCACAAGACTTGATTTTCACCAAGACAGGACCTTTCAGAAGACTTCCCTTAGACCAAATGTACGCGTTCCAACCTATCATCCCACTACCACCAACTGTCCAAATGGCTAAGTTATTGCAACCTATATGATCCAGGCAGAGCCCATAATGCCATGTGGCTGCACTAGAAGCTTCTTAACATTTGGCATCTCAAATCCCTTTGTTCCTGGGTGGCTTTCCACAAGTGAGATACACAAGGTAAACCATAGAAATGGGCCTTGTGTAACCACTCAACACAAACCATTCTTTCCATTCCACCCAGGTGTTTCATTCACTTAGTTGTTTTATTAAGCAAAAACACAAGTCAACAGACTTAGAAATATTTCATATAGCATGAATATATAACCACCCTTGGTTGCTACTAGCTAGGCTAAGCATGGTAATGGTAAGCATCTTAACTTAGAGAAATTTCTAAAAATTCTACAACTACTAGGATTTCCCAAGCATAGCATATAGCTACTTATCAAAATATTCATGCAAGTCCTACACAAAAATATTTCTAGTGCATAGGTGAAAAATATAGGAATAAAATCATGAAGCACCACTTGCCTTGGTAGTTTGGGGAGTAGCAACAATCTTCACAACCACAATCACTATTTGCACCAAAATCTACACATAAAATATTGGCACAAAAATCACATAACAAATTATACAAACAAAAATATATGAATGCATGCAAATGCCATGTGATGGTTTTTCTACACCAAACAAATGAAGTGTACAATAGTGAAACATAAACAAGTCTAAGATACTCAAAATAGTTTCTATTTGATCTTTAAAAAAAATTTCAAATTATTTTTATAACCAATTTAAGCCTACACAAGTTTCTACAAAAACAACCATTTTTACAGAGGCAAAACATTAAACACATTGCATAAACAGATAGGATTTTCTCTCCTGATTCAAATGATATAAAATTTGCAAAATTTGAACGTGGGAATCAAAAGATATGAATTTTACAAATTTGAATCACTAATAGATCTAAATTCTGTTTTTAAAACAAAGAACTAGACACGCGGCGCTCTCTGATTGGTTGATACCGTTTTGCGCGGATCAGGCGTTCTGGATCGTTATATTAAAAGTGCATCGCACGGCTCTTATCTAAACTTACCGCTTTGCTAAGTGATCTAATTCTACGCGTTGGATCTGGATCTAACGGCTGTGACCAAGCGACCAAAGTTTGGCGGCGCCAGCGGCGACGAGTGGCGGTGGAGGCTCTGTCAGAGACGTTGCCGGCGTTCTAGGTCGTGCGGGAGAGGGAGAGATAGCTCACCGAGTTCGTCGTGCGTTGCTGATGCTCAAGGTATGCTTGGTTGGTGAAGGGGCGCTCGAGGTCGACGAGTATTGCTCGCCTTAGTTCCTTCTGGCGACGGTTGCTTCTGTTCATCGTCGCAGGGGAGGATACAGGTCATGCCAAGTCAAGAGGAGAGGTGCGTCAGATGCGCGAGATGATGCTGGTCACGCGAGTGTCAACGAGAGGGAAAGGCGTGGTCAGTACTAACCAGGGGAGCTCGTCGGAGTTGCGGCTTCATTAGGCACGTGCAGTCGTCGACGTTGGCGAGGCTCTAGATGGTCCTAGCATGCACCAGTGGTGTTAGAAGACACGCAATGTTGCAGTGATCATACTGGAAAGATTAGAAGGCAAGGGGCGGGGAGTACTCACCGGAATCGCACGCCGGAGTTGCTCGGTACAGCGGCGGTGCAAGCGAGAGTGTGTGCAGCCTGGTGGCGGAGTGGGGGCGCTGAGTGAGGGGAAATGGTCACAGAGGGGTGGGGGTTAAATAGCAGGAGCAGGGGCGAGAATCACGCACGGCATCAATGGGATTTAAGAGCATTTTCATCGGGAGGAAATGGCCGCGGCGGCGCTGGTCGCAGGCGTGATTTGGGGACGAAGGAGCTGACGTGGCTGCGGGGCCCAGTGGTCAGCGAGGGGGTGTGTGCGAGCGCGGTGAGAAACAGAGAGAGAGGGGAAAACCCCGGGTGGGCTGCATCTGCTACTGGGCTGAATAAGTGGCGCCAGGCCCAGTACTGTTTTCCAAACTCTTTTCTTTTTCTAATTTGATTTTCAGGAATCATTTTCAAATGAAATCAAAAGCATTTGAATTTCAAACTTTTCTGGACTTTTGCAAAGTGTAACCTTCATACTTTTGGGCATAAAACCATGTTGTCTCTCTATACTTGCTTGGTCCTTTTTGGAAATCAAAATAGACAGTGCCTTAGCACATGATTTGAATAGGTTTTGAAAATGGTTTTAAAACCATATTTGTTTTGGAAATTTTGTCCAAGCTTTAACACTCAACCAAACCAACATAAGAGCAAACAAAACTTGGTTTAAAACAATTATTCTCTCACTTGAGAGTGGCATTGGATCAATGCTTGCTTACATAAAATAATAAGCACTCAGTGCTTCTGGTTCTTTCAAATGAGTTTGAAATTGAACTCTAAATGAATATGCATGCATGGATGATATGCAAAGCTTTGAAAACATGATTTTAGGGATGTTACATTAAACAACCAGAACAGTAAATCCTGGCTGTGTGCGGGTGACTTCAATGAGATTTTATATGAGTGGGAAAAGGAGGGGGCGCCCCATGATCGCAAAGTCGCGTGGACAAATTCAAGATGGCTCTGGAGGGGTGTGATCCAGACGACCTTGGATTTTTGGGGGATGATTTCACATGGAGGAATAATAGCCATGATCAGAACAAGTATATCCGGGAGAGGATTGAAAGGTGGTAGTGAACCAAAGATGGAAGTATCGTATCCTTGGATATAAAGTGATTAATGGCAACCCCCTTCACTCGGATCATAGACCGATCATCATAGACACTCATAGAATGGATATAGCAACAAGGAGGCTGGCCCCGGGACTGAATCCATGGTTCGAAGCAAAGTGGGTGGAGGAGGAAGATTATCTGAGCATTGTAAAGAATGCATGGGACACGACGGTCCATGTAAACCAGCGAGATGTTGCAGGGGCAATGAAGGGCTTACTTGGCGGGTTGGTGGATTGGAGCAAAAATGTGCTGGGTGTTCTGGAGAAAAGGATCAATAAAGAGTTGGAGAGCTGGAAGAGGAGAGGTATAGGCCCAGAGAAAGTTAGGCGTGAGGGTTTGATCCATTTTAAACTAGGGAGGTTGGAGGTGATGACCCACAAGTATAGGGGGTGTATCGCAGTACTTTCAATAAATAGGAGTGTCGATCCCAACGAGGAGTACAAGGTGTTGACTAGTGGTATGGAGTAGGAAATCTCTGTAAATACTTAGCAATCGGATTTTTAGGGGTTTTCTGACACAAAACAAAGTGCAAGTAATAAAGACAACGAGCAAGTGTCCCAATCCTTTCTTATCAAAGGACAAGCCGGTGGAAATACTTATAATGACCAAACGTTCTCGAGGACACATGGGAATTCTGTCAAGTGCTTTCACTTCAAATAGCTGAGTACTCTGATGATGCTCGACGTGGCACTTCGTTGGTAACCCCAAGCGCAGGGTGCAAAGAGCAAGCAGCAAGTTTTCCCTCTGTTGAGACCGAGGTTATCGAACCAGAAGGATGAAGGAAACGTCACACAGGTGTTGCAAGCAACACGGAGACCTACACAACACAAACTCAAGAGTTTGCCCCAACGAACCATTGAGGTTGTCAAGCTCACTGGTTTGCTGTAACAAAGGATTAAATGTATGGTGTGGAAGGTAAAGGTTTGTAGCAAGTAAACAAGTAACAGTGGAAGATGTATCAATGATAAAGATTAGACCGGGCTCCATAGTTCACTAGAGGTGCTCTCCTTAGATAAACAACATGGCATGTAGGGTAAACAAATTACAGCAGGGCAATTGACAGGAACTGAGCAAGGCATAACAATGCAATGACTAGTCAGAAAGATCCTATGAGATTCTATTGGGCACTACAACAAGATACATAGACCGCCATCCAACTGCATCTATGACTAGAAGCCCACCTTCAAGTTATCATCCGAACCCCCTCCAGTATTAAGTTGCAAGCAACAGACAACTACTTTAAGAAAAGTGTGTAAGCTAAACAGTCCACATGTTCCATGAACAAGAGACCGTTGTTTTCTCCCTAGTAGAAACGGCACATCTACAACCTAAGAGATTATTGTCACTTCCCTTGGAAACTATAGGCATGGACCCACTATCGAGCATAAATACCCCCTCTTGGAGTAACTAACGACTACTTGGCCAAGATAGCTACTAAAAACGGAGAGCATGCAAGATCACAAACAAAACAAACATGATAGAATCATAAAGACAAAACCATTAATCAAACCAACATAATAATCTCAATATCCATCGGATCCCCGCAAACACAACATGCATGATTACAAATAGATTAGATCTTGATCATGAAGGAGCTCACAAGATCTAGACATGAAAGCACAAAGGAGGAGATACAAACATCTAGCTACTACATGGACCCATAGTCCAAGGTGGAACTACTCACGCATCATACCGGAGAGAAGGCCTCCGGGATGATCTCCCCTCTAGCAGGGTGCTGAGAAGAACTTCAGATCCCCCCGATCTAGGGATGATGGTGGCGGCGGCTACATACAGTTTCATGGATATTTGATCGGGTGCTTAGGGTTTCTGCATCGGGGGATTCTTATAGGCGAAGGGGGAGGCCGAGGAGGCGACCAGGGGGGCCAGACCCTAGCCAGGCGCGGGCCCACCCCTGGCCGCGCCTTGGGGGGTCTGGCTTCCCTGTCCCGCTTCCTAGTCTCCCCTCTAGACTTATTGTTCCCCACGGAAAGTAATTGACTCTGATGTTTGAAAGCTGGGATCAAAGAACTCTAAAAATGTGCATGAGAGATGGAGTTCTAACAATAGGACATAGTAACTATGCAACTATGCATGGAACATGAAAGGCTACAGACAAAAATCATGAATAACATGGATTGAAAAATGTTTGTTTGTTTCACATAGAGAAAACATAGCATAGTGGCAATCATCTTGTCCCTCATAGAGTAGCAAATAGATGCATATGACACCTTCAAAGTTCACAAGGGTGACTAGAAAAAAATAGCACAAGAACAAGTAATATCACAATATGCATCAATTAATAAGCTTTGGAACACTGCACATAGAATGACAACTATGCTCTCTTAATGGTGCCTAAAGGTAGAAGGTGGAGACTCAATAATGGTGGAAGAAAGGCCTTTTTATAAAGGAAGCTGGGATTGCAAGTTTTAAAAAGATCTTCAAAAAATTATAGTACTTGTTAGCTTTCAGCCCTCATTGCTCCTATGATAAGTATCTTGAAGTGATTAAGTTTAAAGTCGCAAAGATGGAGTATATGCTTGACGAAGTATAAGTTGGCAATCTCAAGTCCCTTGAATACGAGGGCCAGACCTCATGCATACTCAACTTCAGTCACAGGTAAGTTCTTGTCATTGTTAGTATTTGCATATCTTTGAGAACGCCAACGGGGTACCCCTTGCACATGGTACATGAGCTTTCCCATAACCAAAATGACAAGGCAAGTAGACAATGATCATCTCAGCAATCTTTTTATTTACTATATGAATAGATTTTTATTGAGGATGCTTCATAGATAGCTCACTATGGTGATGCTGCAAGTTTCCACCATGATTAGGCATGGCTTAGGCTAGCGGCCCAGGCATTTCTCTAACACAGAATACTTACTCCATGGACTTACAAGTTCCCTATTTATTTCACACCAGTGACATCCATAGACAAAAGAGCATGATATCAACTGAGTAGAAAGTACAAGTGCAATGTTGAAAATGTTCCCCGTGACCACACAGTTCCGCTAATTCCAACGTATAAGTGCAAGAATATACAACAAAGTTGTCACAATGGTTCAAGTTTGTTAGTGGCAAAGAATATAAAGTGTGCCATCAAGTTTGTGAGGGCTTTAATCACTAAGTTTTCACATAACAAAATAGTTTTTAATTGGAAGATAGCTGAAAACAAGAATATACTTGGAATGGTGTAACACACCATGCATAGGAGTTTATAGTGGACACTTTGGAAAGACTTGGTTTCTTGGGAGTTGGAAGCATGATTAGAACTTACTCATACAAGTGGAGGATAGCAAAAGACTGGGAGCAACCAACTAAGAGAGCATAATGGCCATAATCATGTAGAGCAACAAAGCATTACTAATCAAAGCAAAGAGTGGTACTACAAGTCAAGGACTAAATGATCATAGAGGCTAATGGAGACTTGTCATAGTCATAACATGGTGTGAGCATGTGCCAAGTCAACCCAAGCAAAGCATCAAAGGAGAATACCACAATACTATGATTTTGCATGCTAAAACAACGCATAATTTCTTCAAGGAACACTAAGCAATCCCAATTGTTTGGAACAAGACATGCTACAACAATAATCACTAAGCATAAGGTCAAAACAACACCTAGCATGTCATGCTAAAGCCTAAGTCACAGTCAATGCAAGCTCCTCTTGCACTTCAAGCAAGAACTTACTACTCCTTTCCAACACCAAGCAAACTTATTTGCAAAACAACACAACAAGAACGGGGGTCCAAACTACTTTATTAAAGCAAACTAAACAACCTAAGCAAAGAAAACGAAAACTAAGATGCTGCAAGAACAACACAACTGTGCATGAAACAATAAAAACAAAGTGTCTAGACAGACCTGAGCTTTTTATTGAGTAAGAAGGGGATGCCTTGGGAATCCCCAAGCTTTGACGCTTGTAACTCTTAGATATTTCTTGGGGTGACACCATGGTGGCTTCCCCAAGCTTGAGCTTTTGTCCATTCTTCATCTCATTGCATCATTCTCTCTCTACATCTGAAATTTTTTCTTCATACAAAACTTCACACAATCTTCATTAGCAACATTAGCTTATTCAAAAGATATTAGACCTCTGGCAAAGCTTTGGAACAACAAGGCTTTTCAGTAAAAGCACAAGCTACTGTAGTAACTCCTTCAAAAATCTCAATTTCCCAAAAAGAACTCAAAAAGGAATCAATAAGAAGCAAATGCAAATAATGGCAGAAATTTGTCAAAACAGACCAGCAGGTAGAAACTGATTTTTTCGAACATATTCTGTTGCTCAAATAAAAAAGTATTTAACTAATGAAAGTTAGCTAACATACTGGTGGATTTATTCGTAAATTTTAAGCTTAATCCGAGTTACATAGACTCACAATTTTTTATGGTGGAGGACATAAATCTGTTTCGGGACAGCAACTCCCCAAATCTTACTTCCCTCTCATTAGAGGTCATTCTTGGCACAAAAAGCAAACAAAAATGATAAGAACATGTCATTACTGAATTAATAACTTCCAAGACTCAAGAAAACTCTTGGGTTATCTCTCAACAAGTAATTTTCTTTAACGCCTTTAAGTTAGGCATAAGAAGCAAGAAGAATCAAGTATTTTCAAATGAAGAAGCATTAACATCAATACTTGAAAAATCTTCAACTATGAAAGGTATCTCATCCAAATGGGTCTTGGAGGATCCCTTCTCATCTCTCTTTGGTCTACTACTTTCATCAAAAAGATTTTCGGGAGCAATCCAATCAAAATTCTTTTCAAAGGCTTCATGCATTCCAACAAGCTTAAAGGGTATGGGTATCTTAAATTCTTATCTAGGCTTAGTTTCATCAGAAATACCCACAACATCTACACTTGAGCCTATCATATTGAAACACTCAAAGACCTTTTTGGCTTCCCTAGCAACATCATGAAATTCTTTTGATAAAGTTTCCAGGATGAATTCTCTCTTCTTGGCATTCTTTTCTTCTTTTAGTTTTAGGAACAAGAATTGTATGAAGGGGTTAAGGCTAACAAACCTAGCCTCCAACATATGAACTAAAGAAGCTGCAACAATTTCATAATTAGGATCAAGTTCCGCTATAGATTTATCCTCAGTGTCCTCATGCTTGCTAACAGGATTAAAGAATTCTTCAATATTATCTTTCCCAATTATGGAGCCACTACCTATTGCAAGATCTTTTAGGGCGAACTTAGGGAACAACATGTGAGCTAGAGCAAGGTGGCAACTAGAGTAGGAACTAATTTTTTTGGGTTTTTTTGAAAAGAGGCAAAAAACCAAGCAAAAGAAACAAAACAAACTAAAAAAAGTAAAGAGAAAGGAAGTGAATGACTCCCCTTGTGAAGACGTCCTTAGCCTCCCCGGCAACGGCGCCAGAAAGTCTTGATGATGCTCGACGTGGCACTTCGTTGGTAAGCCCAAGCACAGGGTGCGAAGAGCAAGCAACAAGTTTTCCCTTAGTTGAGACCGAGGTTATCGAACCAGAAGGAGGAAGGAAACGTCACACAGGTGTTGCAAGCAACACGGAGACCTGCACAACACAAACTCAAGACTTTGCCCCAATGAATCAGTGAGGTTGTCAAGCTCACCGTTTTGCTGTAACAAAGGATTAAACGTATGGTGTGGAGGGTAAAGGTTTGCAGCAAGTAAACAAGTAATAGTGGAAGATGTATCAATGGTAAAGATTGGACCGGGGTCCATAGTTCACTAGAGGTGCTCTCCTTAGATAAACAACATGGCATGCAGGGTAAACAAATTACAGCAGGGCAATTGACAGGAACTGAGCAGGGCATAACAATGCAATTACTAGTCAGAAAGATCCTATGAGATTCGATTGGGCAATACAATAAGATACATAGACCGCCATCTAACTGCATCTATGACTAGAAGTCCACCTTCAGGTTATCATCCGAACCCCCTCCAGTAATAAGTTGCATGCAACAGACAACTGCTTTAAGCAAAGTGTGTAAGGTAAATAGTCCACATGTTCCATGAACAAGAGACCGTTGTTTTCTCCCTAGTAGCAACATCACATCTACAACCGAAGAGATTATTGTCACTTCCCTTGGAAACTAGAGGCATGAACCCACTATCGAGCATAAATACCCCCCCTTGGAGTCACTAGCAAATACTTGGCCAAGATAGCTCCTAACAACAGAGAGCATGCAAGATCACAAACAACAAAGACATGATAGAATCATAAAGACAAAACCATTAATCAATCCAACATAATAATCTCAATATCCATCGGATCCCCGCAAACACAACATGCATGATTACAAAAAGATTAGATTTTGATCATGAACGGAGCTCACAAGATCTATACATGAAAGCACAAAGGAGGAGATACAACCATCTAGCTACTACATGGACCCATAGTCCAAGGTGGAACTACTCACGCATCATACCGGAGAGAAGGCCTCTAGGATGATCTCCCCTCCGGAAGGGTGCTGGGAAGAACTTCAGATCCCCCAGATCTAGGGACGATGGTGGCTGCGGCTACAGACGGTTTCATGGATATTTGATCGGGTGCTTAGGGTTTCTGCATCGGGGGCTTTTTATATGCGAAGGGGGAGGCCGAGGAGGCGACCAGGGGGCAAAACCCTAGCCAGGCATGGGCCCACCCCTGGCCGCCTAAATGGTGAAGTATCATGTACTCGACGTTCACAGACACCACTAGAATAATAGCACCACAACTTAAATACTAAACCATTGAATAATAACTCAATACAAATCCACTACTAACAATATGACTTCTCCCATGTCCTCAAGAACTAAACGAACTACTCACGAGACATGATATGGATCAAGATAAAAGATGATATGGTAATGGATAACAATCTGAATATAAACAATAATCCATTGGTTCCACTCACAAGCATCAACTACAATAGTAATCAACACCGGGAAAGTTTCCCCTAATGAACTAAGCAAGTATCCAATACGATTGTTACAACGGGATGGAGTGGTGATGATGGTGCTGGTGGAGATGATGGTGTGTATGATGATGATGATGATCCTGATGAAGCATAGCTTGGCGATGGTGTTGATGGTGATGATCTCCCCTCTCCGGGAAGGAATTTCCCCGACAGAAATCTGTCTGCCGGAGAGATCTTTCTCTCTTGGTGTTTTTTTGCCCCGCAGAGGCTGTGAAAATCTATACGTTGTTGCCCCATTGGTATTAGGGTTCCGTTAGGAAGATATAGGCGAGATGACGTAGTCGGAGGCTGGGCAGGTGGGCCACACCTTCCCTAGGAACGACCTAGGGGGGACCTGTGCCTAGGGGGTGCCCCTTCTGGCTTTCTTCGTCTTCTGGGAAAATATAATTTTCCCATATTTTTCTGGTATTTTTCTCATCTTCGCGAAATTGCATCAAAACACCTCTTTTTCCATCAGAATCCAGACTCCGGCAGTTCATCCTCCAAGAATCATCCAACATGCATAAATAGAGGAAAAGACATGAGTAATACCTCATAATAAGACATATATCATTGAATAGAGGCAAATTATGATATAGAATGGTGATGCAAATTGGACATATCAACTCCCCCAAGCTTAGACCTTTGCTTGTCCCCAAGCGAAAACTGAGCTCAGTAAACATGTCCACAGGTTTATGGAGTGAAGTGTCTATAAAAGAATACAGACAAGAAGCATCACACTTACCATTACAAAACACATAGAAGAAAGCAACTCACCATTATATAACTTAGCTTGCAACAAGTACACGAGTCACAATAGAGATGCATAAAGATAAATCATAATTGGAATTGGCAAACTTCGTACTTGGTCAAAGAACAGCTGTCAAACAGTTCCTCAAAAAGATTTTTGTAGAAATTTTACAACAAGAGCACTCTTTGCTCAAAAAGGTTTTTCAATGAAGGATTTCAAAGTAATACTCAATATATAAGAGTTTTGTGCAAACAAGGAAGATAAAGAGCATGATTGAATAAATCACCATATGAATGCTTGAAACACAACAACTCAAATGCTTGCTGGATATAGAGAGAAAGTAGGTTTACTGACTCAACTTGGAAGTAGGAGAAAGGTCCCTTCATAGAGGGAAGCAGGGATTACAAGTCATAAAGAGCTTCCAAAAGATTATGGTACTTACTAGCTTTGAGCCCTCATTGCCCCTATCATAGGCACCTTGAGATGGTTAAGGATAAAGTGAACAAGGATGGAGTATATGCTTGACGAAATATAAGTTGGCAATCTCATGTCCCTTGAGTACGAGGGTCACTCCTAATGCTACTCAACTTTAGTCACCTGTAAGTTTTTATCATTGTAAGTACATGTGTATCATAAATAACCGCCAACGGGGTACCCCTTGCACATGGTATGTGAGTTATCCCATAACCAAAACGACAAGGCAAACAGACAATGAGCATCTTAGAGATCTTTTTATTTACTTTATGCATAGATTTTTATTGAGGATGCTTCACAGAATGCTCATTACGGTGATGCTATAAGTTTCCACCATGATTAGGCATGGCTTAGGCTAGCGCCCAGGCGTTTCTCTAACACACATACATCACTCCATGGACTTACAAGTTCCCTCTTTATTTCACACCGTTGACATCCGCAAACAAAAGAGCATGATATCAACTGTGTACAACGTACATGTGCAATGTTGAAAGCGTTAGGTGCAAGCATATACAACTTCGATGACACAATGATTCAAGTCTATTAGGGGAAAGAAAATAAGGTGTGCCATCAAGTTTGTGAGAGCTTTACTAACTAGTTTTCACATAACAAAATACTTTTTAATTCGAAAGAGAGACGAAGCTTGAGAATTTTCTTGGAATAGCAAAAATGCTAATAGGTAGATATGGTGGACACAAATGGAGTAGGTTTGGTTCAAAGGGGTTGGAAACATGAGAAGTATGCCTTCTCAAAACAGGTTTTTGGCTAGCAAGGCTGGGTAGCAAGCAAGAGAGTTGAAAGAAACAAGCAAACATACAAGTAATAAAGCCAAACATGCAATCTTCCTTGAAGACACAAAATACCTGTAAGCTTTTTCTATTTTCCTTTCAAACCTCAAAAAAAAAGTGTTGCTATTGACCAGAGCTTGATTTTCCAAAACCAATTTAGATTTACTTGATGCTCCCAAAGTGATGCCAATACTGATCAACAAGATCCATCATATAATAGAGATTGCGAACTAAAATAAAAAGTGCAAAAAGTAAAAGATGAGACTTCTCATTAATATTCTATAAAGGCACTCACACCAAGGGATACATAGATAATCAACTAAAGGAGAGATACTTCCACATGCAAACCAAACTATAAGATAACTTCTGTACCAAAGATACGAATCCACTAAAAAGGTAAAAGATAAAAGATAATGGTGCTGATATCGCGGCACTCCCCCAAGCTTGGAACAAGCCAAGGGGATGCCAAACCTGATGATGAATTACTCCTTCGGTGGTGGTGGTGTTCTCTTGATAAGCTCTTCAATAAGTTTCCTCAAATCCTCAATCTCAAAGGTTAGAGTTCGGATCAACTCCGAATTCTGCTCAATGAGGTTCATGATCATGTCGGGCCGAGAATTCTAGTCCTTGTTATTCTTTCCCCACTCTTCCTCCTTAGAGTGTTCCTTCCCTGCATTGTTAGAACGAGGCATATCCCAAACTTAGGGCAAGTTCCCTTTGGGCACCTGTTGGTACTGATGCTCATGTATAAGGGTATGGAAGGGTCTCTTGGCGCGTGGAGGAGATGACCGTGGATTGTAGATAAGACATGGAGGTTTCCCTCCTGTATACATCCGTGATGTCCTCCTAAGCTTGGTAGGTTTTGCCACCACTCCAATGCTTGTGACAGTAGCGCGGGTGTCCGGATGCTTGTCCTCTTCCATGTTTTCTTCATCCCCAACCAAAATCTCCTCCTCCTTGGGGTTTTGAGGATCATCTTCCTCGGGCTTCTTGCCTTTGTTGTTGGCGGAGACCATGGTGCTCTAAACTTGTGAAGATTCCTGACAGAAACAGATCGAAACAAAAACATGACGAGAACACGATGCACAAACCTCGGGCGATCCGAGGGGTTATATATGACGAAGTTTCAATGCACAAGGAAGGTGCTGATACGAAAACGAGGCGGAGACGGAGCTCGGGGGGCTCACACCCCTATCAGGCGCGGCCAGCTGGGGCCCGCGCCTGGGGTGGGTGTGGCCACCCCAGACTCCGGTTCCTCCTCCGTATTGTAATCTTCCATATGTATTAAAAACATCAAAAATATAAAAATATTAGGCTTTCACGAACCTTCTGTTTTCACCACTTTTACCTATTCAAAGTCGAACTCTGCAGATTCCTTTCCTCTTTCTCCTGGAAATTCCTTTCTTCATAAGGAAAAACACAAAATTCAATGGCAACATTAGTTTAAGCAAAAAAAAAATAAACGTTTAGGTTCACACTTCAACTGAAATCCATCAAAACAAAAGCTTCTGTAAGAGGCAAATGCAAATGATAGCAGAAATCTGTCAAAACAGACCAGCAGGTAAAGAATGATTTTTTTCGAATACCTTCTGTTGCTCAAATCAAAACGTGCAAAACTAATTAAAGTTGGGTAAAAACTTGGAGAAAAAGCTCAACAAAATACAGCTCCATCCAAAGTACTGATCTCCCTCACGAATTTTTACAATGCAGCACAAAAATCTGTCCTAGGATAGCCACTTTTCACAACTCCTCTACTTCACAAAAGTAGTTGAACTTGACACAAAAACCAAAACAAAAAGGATAAGGAGTGGTTATTACTGAATTAATAACTTCCAATACTCGACAAAACTCTTGGGTTATCTCCCAACAAGTACTTTTCTTTAATGCCTTTAAGTTAGGCTCGAAACTTTCAAAGATGCTCACAAAGGAGATAAATATTTCAAGTGAAAGAGAGCATCAAGAAGCAAATAACCAACACATTTGAGTCTAACCCACTTCCTATGCCTAGGGGTATCATGAGCAAACAAATTGTTGAAACAAAAATCCACTACCATAGGAAGACAAACAGATGCAACTTCAAAGCTTTCAACATAAATCAGGGAAACTTAACATTATTGAGATGCATAGAACCATGTTTATCTCTCTCATAATAACTTTCAGTAGCACTTTGAATAGAGTTGACAATATAATGTCACTGACAACAACTTTATCATCAGAATAAGCATACTTACAGTCACCAAAAAGAGGTCCAAGGTCATAAACTGGATCAATAGAAGCAAGTTGTTCCATCCTGAAATCTTTATTAGGCAAACTATTTTCACAAGGAGCTTGAGCAAATTTGTAAAAGTTAAACTCATAAGAATATCCATCAAACTTAGTTAAAACTTTCTCCTTCTTACAATCTATAATAGATCCACAAGTGTTCAATAAAGGTCTACCAAAAATGATAGGACAAGTTTTGCTAGCTGCTGAATTAAGCACTAGAAAATCAGCAAGATACTTAATCGTATCGCAGAGAACCTCCACATCTATTACAATGCCAATGGGGCAAATTGTCTCCTTATTAGCAACGTGAATAACCACATCAATGTCCTCAAGCTCACAAGGACCAATCTCATGCATAATTTCCCTGTAAAGCTCATAAGGAATAACACTAGAACTAGCACCAATATCACATAAACCATAGTAGCAATGATCACCAATTTTAACAGAAAGCACATGAACACTAGCTTTTCTAGCTTTACTAGGATGAGAGATAATGTTAGAAGCGTCTTCACAGAAGACAATGTGCTCATCCTCTATATTTCTAGTGACAAGGTCTTTCACAATAGCTACCACAGGTTCAACACTCATTTGCTCATCAGGCTCCACAATTTTGTTTGTACCTTTGTTATTTTCACTAATAATCATAGAATACTCCTTTACCTTAGCTGGGAAAGGTATTTTCTCGACATGAGGTTCATGCACGATATGATTAGTAGTACAAACTTCAGCACTTCTAACAGGAACATGACTAACAACATCTTTATAAGGAGCATGGTACTTATTCCACTTCTTCTTGGGAATTTCAATATAAGAGGCAAAGGCCTTAAAATAGTTGGCAATACTTTGTGAATCAAGACCAAACTCATTACTAATATTACATAAGTCATCAGTTCCCATAAAAGATTTAACGCATTCATCATGATAGTTTATACCTGACTTTCTTCCTTGGTCATTCTCCCAAGATTTAGTGTTCTCTTGAATATGGTCTAGGAGATCCCATTTAGCTTATTCCTTCATACATGTGAATGATCCAGCACAAGAAGCATCTAGTAAATCTTTATCATGAAGATAAAGCCTAGCATAAAAATTATTGATAATAATATTGTTAGGGAGTTCATGAATAGGACATTTAAGAATTAGTAACTTCAATCTCCCCCAAGCTTGAGCTGTACTGTCAACACCCGGGTTTTTAATCCCAGATGCCTGTTATGCCATACCTCGCAATCCCAGGATTACCATTTTTGCGAGACATAACAGAATTGGATACCACAGTACATCATCCATTACAAACGATACATAAGTTCTTACACAAATAGGGATCTCATGATCCCGTTCTTAATACAACATCAAGCAGCGGAATACGTAATAATAACGGTAGCGTGGGCGAAGCTCCATCTTCGGGTTCACAGGCAATGCTGACGATGGGAGATGATCCTAGTTGTCGTAACCTTCCTAGGGACCATCCTCAAGGTACTCCTCTTCATAGTCTGGCCATGGGAATAGCCAGGGACAAAGCCATGAGTACTCTTTAAGTACTCGCAAACAAATACTAACAGGTAAAGGGGTTTTTGGATAATAGGACACTAGGCTCTAGGGTTGTTTTGCAAAAGCCAGATTTATCTCTACTAAGTTTAGAACCAACGAATGCTAGTTGAAAATTTTATAGCACCTAAGTGGGAACTTGTAATTCAGATCACAATCCTGTTGTGGTCAAGTCAAAGTCTCAAATCATTTCACAAGTCATTTTGAAAAGTCTGACGGGGGAACAGTATGGCCACTCCAACTGTCCATAACCGCGGACGCGGCTATTCGAATAGTTTGACACTCTGCAGAGATTGTACACTTTCACCACAACATTCGATACATCTGTCAGGGACAAATCCTGAATTCACCATACTCAGTATGCGGATAATCAATCCTAACCTTTCAATTACATGCCCTAGTATAAGCACCTCTCCTGTGAGTTTGGCCTCCCAACCATGACCAATTGTCATCTTGGGTACTGCACAGGTGGACAATCTTCACAAGGTAGCCTCAGCTCAGACCTTGGCTGTGAGGGAACTAATACTAAGGTATATAAGTTTCTAGTCAAGCCCTACCCAGTATTCGGGTATTGTGGTTGTACGATAAAATTGGAATGGTATCGCATCCAGACAACCATCAGTTTTAAAAAGGGGCTAAGGCTCATGCCTCAACATTTTCATCACCAAAATCATCGGGTGTTTGGAAACGCATGTCCAAAACATTTCAATAGAATGATCCATCATTCCAAGGTTTTCATAACCATTTTTCCACCAAGTATTCCCATCTAAAGTTGATCAAGTTTTATGCTTAGCACTAGCATCTACAGGTGGGGTAAGCAATAATGAGGGTGAAGGGTTTCGCGGCATAGTAAATCAAAATTTTCTACGGATGCGAACAGAGGGAAAGCCAAGATCTAATCTAGGAGATGCAAACAACGAGAGAGATTGGATTAGATCTTCATACCCTTGAAGATTCGCACAGCGGAACGTTCGTCGGAACGTGGGTGATGTAGTCGTACTCGCTTCTCCTCCTCGCGATCCGATTCGATATAGCACCACAAGTGGCGGTGCCTCCGTGAGATGCACACGTGCAGCACCTCGACGTCTCCTCCTTCCTCGGACCAGCAAGTATGGTGGAGAGACGGATTGGATCTACAACACGACGGCGTGGTGTATATGGTGGAGAATTTCTGCAGCAGGGCTTCGCCTACAAACAGTCGGGAGGGAGAGAGGAAGGGCAGCAGGGCGGCTAGGGTTGGAGGGGAAGGTGTGGGGGGTTGGTGCGCCCCCACCCCTCTTTATATAGAGGGGGGGGGGGCGCAGCCCTAGCCCCTCCCCCAAGCCCAAACCGGCGGCCCCAAAGGATAAGGAGTGGGGGGCAAGGAAACCCCCCTTCTAGAAGGTTTATCTCGAGTTTAAACCTCTCTTGGCCGGCTGGGCCCTATGGGCCCTTGTCCCCCTGGCCCAATGCGGCCAGGGAACTCCCTCATAGGCCCATGCCCCCTCCCGAAAGGTGGGGCCACGTTGGTCCCCTTCCGGAAGGTTCTAGAAGCTTCCGGTACAATACCGATTAACCCGGAACAATTCCGAACTCCAAAATTGCACTGCCTTATATGAATCTTATTCTCCGGACCACTCCGGAACCTCTCGTGATGTCCCGGATCCCATCCGAGACTCCGAACATAAACTCATAAACGAATTATCCAATCTATCCTAGCGTCGAGACACGTTAAGTGTGTGACCCTGCGGGTTCGAGAATATGCAGACATGATCTTCTATCAATAATAAACAGCGGGGCCTGGAAACCCATATTGACTCCCACACATTCATCGATGATCATATCGGATGAACCACGATGCCAGGATTCAAACAATCCCATATATATTCCCTTCGTCTCGCGATATTTTACTTGCCCGAGATTCGATCGTCGGTACCGTCATACCTAGTTCAATCTCGTTCACAGCAAGTACTTTACTCGTTCCGTAATCCGATATCACTTTGTGATTAACTCCTTAACCACATGCTTGCAAGCGGTGTTGATATCGATTACCGAGTGGGCCCGAAGTATATCTCTCTGACTTGGGAGGGACAAATCCCATCTCGATACATACAACCCAACAGATACTTTCCGATCACCTGAGAGACACCTTTATGATCACCCTCTCATAGTATGACGTTTGATGACCTCAAAGCTTTCTTCCGACACCAGGGAGTTGTATTATCTCATGGTCTAAGGAATACAATATTTGACATAAGAAAAGCTTCGCAAAGACGAACACGATGACACGATATAATTGCTTCGCTTAGTTTGGGTCTGTCCACTATATCATTCTCCCAATGATATGATCTCATTATTAATCGACAACTCATGTCCATGGCTAGGAAACCTTAACCATCATTAATCAATGAGCTAGTCCATAGAGGCATACTAGGGACACGGTGTTGTTCACAAACCACACAAGTATTAAAGTTTCCGCTTAATACAATTCTAGCATGGAATATAAACATTATCATGAACAAGAATCATAATAATAACATCTTTATTATTGCCTCTAGGGCATAATTCCAACAGTCTCCCACTTGCACTAGAGTCAATAATCTAGTTTACATTTGGCAACAATCTCACACCCATGGCACTGAGGTGCTGATCATGTTTTACACGTGGAAGAGGTTTAGTCAACGGATCTGCAACATTCAGATCTGTATGTACTTTGCTAATCTTCAGATCTCCATCTGCTATATAATCTCGGATTATATGAAACTTGCGGTTGATATGCTTGGTCTTTGGATGATATCTTGGTTCCTTAGCGAGTGCTATGGCGCCAGTGTTGTCACACAATATCTCCAGTGGGTCCAATGCACTTGGAACCACGCCAAGCTCAGTGATGAAGTTTCTGATCCAAACTCCTTCACTTGACGCTTCTGCAGTAGCCATGTATTCCGCTTCTACTGTAGATCCCACGATCACGCTTTGCTTGCAGCTTCTCCAGCTCATAGCTCCTCCATTCAAAATATACACGTATCCTGTCTGAGATTTAGAATCATCCTTGTCGGTGTCAAAACTAGCATCGACGTAACCTTTTACGACGAGCTGTTCATCACCCCCATAGACTAAGAACATTTCTTTAGTTCTATTTAGGTACTTTAGGATGTTCTTCACGGCTGTCCAGTGTTCCACTCCTGGATCACTTTGATATCTGCTCGTCAAACTAAGAGCATTGGACACATCCGGTCTAGTACACAGCATGGCATACATGATGGAACCTATGGCCGAGGCATAAGGCACTTTGCTCATAGCTTCCCTATCATTTACCATAGCTGGACACTGAGCCTTGCTCAATATCTTACCTGACAACATAGGTACTGAACCTTTCTTTGCCTTATCCATTCTGAACCTTTTCAGAACTTTGTCTAGGTATGTACTCTGGCTTAAAGCTATCAGGCGTCTTTGTCTATCTCTATAGATTTTGATGCCCAATATATAAGCATCTTCACCTAGGTCTTTCATTGAAAAACACTTGTTCAAATAACTCTTCACATCGTTAAGCATGTTGATGTCATTTCCAATAATCAATCTGTCATCCACATATAGTACCAGAAACGTCACCGAGCTCCCACTCACTTTCTTGTAGGTACAAGCTTCGTAGCAATTTGGAACAAATCCAAAGATCTTGATCACTTGATCAAAACGAAGGTTCCAACTCCGAGATGCTTGCTTAAGTCCATAAATGGAACGCTGAAGTTTGCATACTTTATCAGCATCCTTAGGATCGACAAAACCTTCGGGTTGCATCATATACAACTCTTCATCAATGTTGCCATTGAGGAACGCAGTCTTGACATCCATCTGCCATATTTCATAATCATGAAACGCAGCAATTGCTAATAAAATCCGAATGGACTTAAACAACGCTATGGGAGAGAAAGTCTCATCGTAGTCAACACCTTGAACTTGTCGAAAACCTTTCGCGACAAGCCGTGCTTTATAGACGATAACATTACCATCCGCGTCCGTTTTCTTCTTGAAGATCCATTTGCACTCAACGGCCTTTCGGTCGCTAGGAGGGTCCACCAAAGTCCATACTTGGTTTTCGCACATGGATCCCAATTCGGATTTCATTGCTTCTAGCCATTTCTCAGAGTCTGGGCTCATCATCGCTTCCTCATAGTTCGTAGGTTCACTGTCTTCTACTAACAAGACAGTTAAGACAGGGTTGCCGTACCACTCAGGAGGGGCACGCGACCTTGTCGACCTGCGACGTTCAGTAGTAGCATCGTCCGAAGCTTCATGATCCTTGTCATTAGCTTCCTCTATTGTTGGTGCAGGCGGCACTGGAACAATTTCAGGTGATGCGCTACTCTCCAACTCAAGAGAAGGTTCAATAACCTCGTCTAGCTCTACTTTCCTCCCACTCACTTCTTTCGAGAGAAACTCATTCTCAAGAAAGGAACCGTTCTTTGCGACAAACACTTTGCCTTCGGTTCTGTGATAGAAGGTATACCCAATAGTTTCCTTAGGGTATCCTATGAAGACGCATTTCTCCGCTTTGGGTTCGAGCTTGTTCGGCATCAACTTCTTGACGTAAGCTTCGCATCCCCAAACTTTAAGAAACGACAACTTAGGTTTAGCACCAAACCACAGTTCATACGGTGTCGTCTCAATGGATTTAGATGGAGCCCTATTTAAAGTGAATGCAGCGGTTTCTAATGCATAACCCCAAAATGATAATGGCAAATCAGTAAGAGACATCATTGATCGGACCATATCTAATAGGGTTCGATTCCGGCGTTCAGACACACCATTGCGCTGTGGTGTTCCGTGTGGCGTGAGTTGTGAAACGATTCCAGTTGCTTTAAGATGCATGAGAAAATCATAACTCAAATATTCACCTCCACGATCGGATCGTAGAAACTTAATCTTTCTGTTTTGATGGTTCTCCACTTCATTCTGAAATTCTTTGAACTTTTCAAACGTTTCAGATTTATGTTTCATTAAATAGATATACCCATATCTACTTAAGTCATCGGTAAAAGTGAGAAAATAGCGATATCCACCGCGCGTCGAAACACTCATCGGTCCGCATACATCGGTATGTATGATTTCCAACAAGTCCGTTGCTCGCTCCATCATACCGGAGAACGGGGTTTTGATCATCTTGCCCATGAGGCATGGTTCGCATGTGTCAAATGATTCAAAATCAAGAGACTCCAAAAGTCCATCAGAATGGAGTTTCTTCATGCGCTTTACACCAATATGACCTAGACGACAGTGCCACAAATAAGTAGTATTATCACTATCTACTTTGCATCTCTTAGCCTCAATGTTATGGATGTGTGTTTCATCCCTTTCGAGATTTAGAAGAAATAAACCATTCACAATAGGTGCATGACCATAAAAGATGTTACTCATATAAATAGAACAACCATTATTCTCCGATTTAAATGAATAACCGTCTTGCAATAAACAAGATCCAGAAATAATGTTCATGCTCAACGCAGGCACATAATAACACTTATTAAGGTTTAAAACTAATCCTGAAGGTAAAACTAAGGAGAGCGTGCCGACGGCCATCACATCAACTCTTGATCCGTTGCCAACGCGCATCGTCACCTCATCCCTCGCAAGTCGCCGTCTATTCTGTAGCTCCTGTTTCGAGTTACAAATATTAGCAACTGAACCGGTATCAAATACCCAGGCACTACAACGAGGGCTAGTAAGGAAAACATCAATAAAATGTATATCAAATATACCTTTGATGGTGCCATCCTTCTTGTCCGCTAAGTACTTCAGACAGTTGCGCTTCCAGTGACCCTTGTCCTTGCAATAGAAGCACTCAGTGTCCGGCTTAGGACCAGACCTGAGCTTCTTCTCAGCAGGGGCAACGCGCTTGCCGCCGCCTTTCTTGAAGGGCTTCTTTGCACCCTTACCTTTCTTGAAGGTGGGCTTGTTGACCATCAACACATGATTATCCTTTTTGATGTCCACCTCCGCAGCCTTCAGCTTTGCGAAGAGCTCGGTGATCGTATCAGTGGAACCAATCTGATTGTGAGTCACTACAAACTTTTGTAGCTGGGAGGGAGTGATTGCAGAACCCTGTCAATCTTGAGCTCCTCTGGAATCGTGCATTCCAGTTGCTCAAGGCGTTGAGTGTAGCCCGTCATCTTAATGGCGTGCTCACTAACGGAAGTCCCTTCCTCCATCTTGAAGTTAAAGAACTTCTCAGAGATCTCATATCTCTCAGAACGGGCCTGAGTCTGAAACATGGTTTTCAGCTCTTCGAGAATCTCAAAGGGCCCGGGATAGTCTTCAAAACGATTTTGAAGTTCCGGTTCCATAGCAAACAACATGGTGCTCTTAATCACACCATAATCATCCTTGCGCGACTGATAGACAGCTTTCTCACCAGCCGGCGCGGTTGCAGCAGGGGGGTCACCTAACGCTTTCCCAAGGACATAGTCCTTTTGACCGCCAGAGAGAATGATTCTTAGATTGCGGAACCAATTGGTGAAGTTAGACCCATTTTTTCTAAGCTTTTCCTTCTCAGCAAAAACGCTGAAGTTGAAGTTGGGCTTGGCCATGTGATCTACAGTATTGGCAAGTACAATTTAGACTATGTTCATGATAACTAGTTCAACTTTTAATCAAATTACTAGATGAACTCCCACTAAATTCAACATCCCTCAAGTTGTTTAGTGAACACGATCCAAATTCACCACACCTAATCTGATCATCACGAGAAGAGATGTGGTTTCAATGGTGGACAACGAAGTGTCGATCATATCATTCATATGACTCATGCTTAACCTTTTGGTCTTGTGTTCCGAGGCCATGTCTGTACATGCTAGGCTCGTCAAGTAAAACCCAAGTATTTCCGCGTGTGCAAAACTGGCTTGCACCCGTTGTATGTGAGCGTAGAGTCTATAGCACCCGATCATCATGTGATGCTTGGACACGACAAACTTTCGCAATGGTGCATACTTGGGGAGAACACAGTTTTATCTTGATCTTTAAGTGAGGAATCATCTTATAATGCTACCGTCGCGATCTAAGCATAATAAGATACATAAAAGGATAAACATCACATGCATATAACTTAATGTGACATGGTATAGCCAATCTTCACGCAATGATCTCCATCTTGTGCGTGCCGGCATGATCTCCATCACTCCACCATGATTGCCTCCACCACGAATAGCAACTACAACTATTGCTAACTACTTAGCGATAAAGTGAAACTATTACATGGCGTATAAGAAGTTGACACACAGGTCATACACAATTATAAAGACAACCATATGGCTCCTGCCAGTTGTGTACTCATCGACATGCAAGTCGTGAAACATTACAAAACATGATCATCGCATACATTATACACATCACATCTTGGGCCATACCATATCATAGAAAACACTCCCTGCAAAAACAAGTTAGACGCCTCTACTTTGTTGTTGCATGTTTTACGTGGCTTATGGGAGTAGATGCTAAGAACGATTCTTACCTACGGAAAGCCACAACGGTGATATTATGGTTGCAAACTCCGGTGTTAATCCCATGACAACTATAGTGAGAGAAACTGACATCCACCAGCCGCATGTGTGGAACAAGCCACACGTCAAGTGAGGAGCCGGTCTCGCGAACGACGTCGCGTAAGGTTGGCCTGGACCGCTTCAATCTCACTATCCCGCATCATAAGAAGAAGACAAACAAGAGACTTGCAACAGAAAACATCAACGCCCGCAACAACCATGTTGCGTTCTACTCGTGAAACACATCTACGCATAGATCTAGCTCTGATACCACTGAAGGGTTTCGTGGCATAGTAAATCAAAATTTTCTACGGATGCGAACAGAGGGAAAGCCAAGATCTAATCTAGGAGATGCAAACAACGAGAGAGATTGGATTAGATCTTCATACCCTTGAAGATTCTCTCATCGGAATGTTCGTCGGAACGTGGGTGATGTAGTCGTACTCGCTTCTCCTCCTCGCGATCCGATCCGATATAGCACCACAAGTGGCGGTGCCTCCGTGAGATGCACACGTGTAGCACCTCGGCGTCTCCTCCTTCCTCGGACCAGCAATTATGGTGGATAGACGGATTGGATCTACAACACGACGGCGTGGTGTATATGGTGGAGAATTTCTGCAGCAGGGCTTCGCCTACAAACAGTCAGGAGGGAGAGAGGAAGGGCAGCAGGGTGGCTAGGGTTGGAGGGGAAGGTGTGGGGGGTTGGTGCGCCCCACCCCTCTTTATATATAGGGGGGGCGCAGCCCTAGCCCCTCCCCCAAGCCCAAACCGGCGGCCCCAAAGGATAAGGAGTGGGGGCCAAGGAAACCCCCCCTTCTAGAAGGTCTATCTCGAGTTTAAACCTCTCTTGGCCGGCTGGGCCCTATGGGGCCTTGTGCCCCTGGCCCAATGCGGCCAGGGCACTCCCTCATAGGCCCATGCCCCCTCCCGGAAGGTGGGGCCACGTTGGTCCCCTTCCAGAAGGTTCTAGAAGCTTCCGGTACAATACCGATTAACCCGGAACAATTCCGAACTCCAAAAACTGCACTGCCTTATATGAATCTTATTCTCCGGACCACTCCGGAACCTCTCGTGATGTCCCGGATCCCATCCGAGACTCCGAACATAAACTCATAAACCAATTATCCAATCTATCCTAGCGTCGAGACACGTTAAGTGTGTGACCCTACGGGTTCGAGAATATGCAGACATGATCTTCTATCAATAATCAACAGCGGGGCCTGGAAACCCATATTGACTCCCACACATTCATCGATGATCATATCGGATGAACCACGATGCCAGGATTCAAACAATCCCATATATATATTCCCTTCGTCTCGCGATATTTTACTTGCCCGAGATTCGATCGTCGGTACCGTCATACCTAGTTCAATCTCGTTCACAGCAAGTACTTTACTCATTCCGTAATCTGATATCACTTTGTGATTAACTCCTTAACCACATGCTTGCAAGCGGTGTTGATATCGATTACCGAGTGGGCCCGAAGTATATCTCTCCGACTTGGGAGGGACAAATCCCATCTCGATACATACAACCCAACAAATACTGTCCGATCACCTGAGAGACACCTTTATGATCACCCTCTCATAGGATGACGTTTGATGACCTCAAAGCTTTCTTCCGACACCAGGGAGTTGTATTATCTCATGGTCTAAGGAATACAATATTTGACATAAGAAAAGCTTCCCAAAGACGAACACGATGACACGATCTAATTGCTTCGCTTAGTTTGGGTCTGTCCACCATATCATTCTCCCAATGATATGATCTCATTATTAATCGACAACTCATGTCCATGGCTAGGAAACCTTAACCATCATTAATCAGTGAGCTAGTCCATAGAGGCATACTAGGGACACGGTGTTGTTCACAAACCACACAAGTATTAAAGTTTCCGCTTAATACAATTCTAGCATGGAATATAAACATTATCATGAACAAGAATCATAATAATAACATCTTTATTATTGCCTCTAGGGCATAATTCCAACAGAGGGGTGGTAAACTAGGGGAGTTTTAACTAAGTTCCATCTCATGCCTTAAGATGACATCAAGATTATCTATCTTAGGCCAAATTTTATGCTCTTTATGCAACCTTCAAATATTTTTCTAATATCTATAATTCACTTAAGTAAACTCTAAGTAATAGCTTTGATAAAGAAATAAAGTATAAAGATTGCAAGTAAAAACTAGGATTGGTCTGTCAAGTGGGTATGATCACATATGCTTAAGGCATATAGTAGGCATAGTAACAAGTAGTGGTTTGTTGTATCAGTAGAGTATCTTGCAAGTGTTAGCTTGCACATTCACTAGTAGTATTTGGCTTGCCTTGTGCAGAGCAGTGGTTGAAGTTCTCCTCGGCTTCTTCTTCGTAGAATCCTCCT
This sequence comes from Avena sativa, assembly GCA_916181665.1. Taxonomy (NCBI): domain Eukaryota; kingdom Viridiplantae; phylum Streptophyta; class Magnoliopsida; order Poales; family Poaceae; genus Avena; species Avena sativa. Next base: position 263,308,270 of record OV702279.1, on the reverse strand, counting down.
TCCTCCTCGTATCCTTGTTCGGTACTAGCGTCTATAAATAAATACGAGGTACACAATCACCAAACAATACTTAAATACTTGCAATCATCACACACAAGGATCCTATAGATGATCTAGCATCATCTCTAACATTACAAGATTAAAGCTTGGTTTAATTCCTTTTTTATTTCTAGAAAAGTAATTTCTACTCATTGAAAAACTACTTAAGGTTTAATATTCTCCAAACCAAACATGGGATCATGTTGACACATGTCATCACCACATATTGTAGTCCAAGGGAATGTGATTTAAAGTGGTGTCACAATTTAATAAGGTTTTACCCTTTTATTTTAATTAATTAAAGTGGCTAGAAATGCCTATGTAGCATTCTTTTATTACTTGAACATTATTTCTGCAAGTAAACCTATATATTTTTATATATTCTGGAAGGTATGGTTAAATGTGATTTTTGAGAGTTGGAATCAACTAAAAAGCTATTATGTTTTAAATTTGAAAAATGTTTGAATGCAGAAAAGCTTCTGCCTTGTTATTTTTACCATGGGTGATCTATAGATCCAAATGACTTGAATCCAACGGGCTTGGATTCAGCATTCCCAGACCTTTCTAACAAAATTGGTTTCATTCAATTTGATGCAATGAATCGATCTGGGTTTATTTTTGAAGTTGAGTACAGAAGTGAGTTTGAAACAAAAATGAAAAAGGTTTAATTCAAATAACTGGGCTGCGCGGGAAAAGTTAACGGGCCGGCCTGCTAAGCGCAGTGCTCCCGCGGGCTGCTTAAGTGGGTGTCCCCACTCGCCAGTGAGACAGGGAGGGGCGAAGCGATGCGGGGCAACGTGGGTCGTTCGATCTGATTCTAATCCAACGGCTGGGAGTCATCATCGACGCGAGGAAACGCCGGCAAGACAGAAACCTAGCGCGGCCAGTGAGGGGTGCTGGGGCCTCACCGGGGTGCAGGTGAGGGTCGGCGAGGCGGGCGAACGACAAAGTCGACGACGGTGAACTCAGGAGTGGTCGCGGCAGCTCCTGGGGTGGACGAAATCGATGGCGCCCTTCTTCTCGAGAGGCGGCGGGCTCCGGTGAAATTCCGGCAAGGTGGTGCTCTCCTTGCTCCGGGAACGGTGTGGCATGATCAGTGAGGAGAGGGGAGTGAGATGGTGTGAAGAAATCGACTGGGGGTGGCCTCTATTTATAGTCGAGCGAGGGGACCGACGGGGCGCATGGTGAGCTCGTCGGGGGCGATGTTACAGGCGGCTATTGGCATGGGCAGCGATAGGGGACGGTGCGGTGTTCCCTGGCAATGCTCAACGACATGGTTTCGAGGCGTGGGGCGGTGCGTCTTGGTCGGAACGCGACGGTGCTCTGCGCGTGCCCGACGGAAAATTTAAGGCCGCACAGCTCGCGTGGTCCGCGCGGTGGCGAACGAGCGTGTCTGTGGGGTTGCTGGGACGGTGGGGATTGTGTATGCACGCGGTGAGGGCGGCGCGCGTTCTGTGGGCGCTGGTCGAGCGTGGCGCACGGGGCGTGCTCTCGGCATGGTTGCTGGCGAGGTTGGCATGGTTCGTGCGTGTGGTCCAGGGCTTGGCAACGCTCGTGGCTGGGACAGTGAGTGGCGGTGGACGGTGGGCTGCCTCCCAGACATGCTGGCTAGGCTTGTGTCTCCTCCTAGCTTGATGTCGACATGGGGGTGACATGGGTGTGCTCGGCTGTTCACCATTGATGGCAATGCCAAGCTTAAAGTGATGCTAAGGGTTAGTTTAGGTTGTTAGATGATCTACTAAGGCTAGTGGTGTCCAGAGAGGGAACAAGTTAGGCCTCAATCACTGCTCACTGTAGTGTTTAGGATTTTGATGATTTGTGTCTGCAACCTGTTTGATGAAATGGCCGCATGAAATCCAGTTTTGAATTTTGAAAAGATTTTTGGTGGGATTGCTAGATTGGTGCTGGTGAGTCTGTAGATGCTTGGGTTTTGAAAGTTGAGCTTGTTTGAGTGGTTTTTGAAAAAGTGGGATCTTCCGATATGATAAAGATTCAATTTTGAATTGTCATTTAAACTATGTATTTGAAAGTTTCTGGATGATCACAAAGTGGGCGTTGATACCTTGTTATGAGTACATTCAAGGGGTGCAAAGATCCAGAAAAGTTTCCATTAGGTTCTGAAAGTTTGAGACAGCCAAAGTAGGCATGGAAGTTAAATTGGTCAAAATGACCATTCCTTTATTTTATTGGTTTTGACTTATTTGTCTTTAGGAAAAGTTTGGGAAATGTTTAGATGATGTTTATTTCACCTAAGAAACATTTTACAAGCAAGGAAACATACAAACAAGGTGGTTCAAAAGAATTTCAAATTAAATGCATACACATATGCATGCCTTCATAATTTTAATTAGAAAAGTTTTTGTTAACCCTAATTTTGATGATTAGAGTTTGATGATCCAAGTTTAGTATTTTTGGGATGTTACAAACCTTCCCCCCTTAAACAAAATCTTGTCCCGAGATTTGAAAAAGGACGAAAAGATTACCTAGGATTTGAAGAGATCGGGAAACTCCGTCCTGATGTGATCTTCGCATTCCCAGATAGCTTCCTCTTCTGTGTGGTTGCTCCACTAAATCTTGAGAAACTTGATGCTTCGGGTTCGGGTAGTTCGAAAAGCTTATTCCAAAATACGGATGGGTACTTCGGGAGAGGTCAGGTCATCGTTGATCTCTATGGTCCGATGATCGATATTCTTGAACACTTTGGTCTTCTCGACGACTTCGAGACACTTGCGAAGTAACGAGATATGGAACACATTGTGCACGGCTAACATCTCTTCAGGTAGTTCCAATAGATACGACACTTCTCCTCGACGGTTCAGAATCTTGAAGGGTCCGATATATCTAGGGGCTAACTTTCCTTTGAGTTGGAAACGCCGCATTCCCTTTAATGGCGACACTTTCTGTCACATCCCAAGAATTTCCAAATCTTGTAATGTGAAAAATAAATAAACAAAATAAATTATTGTTGAAAATCAGGGTGAAAAGAAACTTTGTTTCTAAATGGAAACTTAAAATCCCATCTTGAACAAACTTTTGTTAATATTTGAATCCAACTAAATTCAAATCAAAGTGGAATGCATTCCTCATAAGATGCATTTTGAAATTTAAACACTTGGAGAATAAAGCAAAAACCCTAAACCCTAAATGGAATAAAAATCATTTCCAGGTTATCTCCAAGCCTATGGATTTGATCCATATAAAAATTTGTAAAATATCAAGAAAGACAAATAGAAATATTATAAGACCATATAAATTGGTTTCACTTAATTTGGAGCCATAGGTAAAATCTTATAAATATAATAAGATAAGGAAATTAAATTTCCAAAGCTAATAAAGAACCTATCTATAAATCCATACCAAATGGTGAGAAAATAATCCTAAAGATATCTAAAAGATAAATAAATATCAAATAAGATTTTACAAATTGGAATCACCAAGTTTGGATCTATAAATAAAAAGATATGGATTTTATAAGATGAACAAAGAAATATTAAATAAGGATTATTTAAAGACCAAATTAAATCTTGGCCTAATCCATTAAGCAAATGGAATGAATATAATCCAAAACCCAAATAAAATAAATGGATAAATAATTTCCAAAATAAAATAAAATGGCATTAACCATTCTATCCCTATTTTAATAAGGACAAATCTCTAATAAGAATAATTATATAATTCATGAGAAAATAGTATTTTGGAATTTACCCAAGTGGAATAAAAGTTGTTTAATTAATTTAAATAAAATAAATATTCCAAATAAAATTTTGGGAATTAGAACTATATTTAAATTCCATTGGAATTAAAACAAATACCCAATTCAAATGATTTATGAATCATATTAAATACTTTCCAAATAATTCAAGATGAATTATTTGACACCTTATTAATCAAATAAAAACCTACTAAAAAGATTTGGAAGGTTTTTAGAAACTTAAATGGAGTTTGAAAATATTATTAAATCTTATTTGATTTAAAACAAGGGCTTATTTGAATAATTAAAAGACCCCAAAAAGAATAAAACTTTATTCCAAAATTGACTTCAGATTACATTACTAATCAGTATTTAAACCTACACAAATTTTGGCAAAGGTTTGAATTCAAATGAATGTTTAAATTGTTTAAACAAAATCAAAACAGAAAAATCAAATGAGAAAAAGAAAAACAATCAGATCAAAAAAAAATGAGAAGGTGCAGCCTAGCCCAGCTAGCCCACCTGGCCCAGCAAGCCCATCTCCCCACCCCACCCACAGAGAACCGTTTTCACTCGCGAATGAACCCGCTGAGTCGATGACAGTTGGACTCCACCTATCCTCTCTCTCTCTCTCTCACTGCCAAGCGACCCCACGCCAGGTCATCGTCTTCCTCAGCCCGCTGACCCCGCCCCTCACCTCACCGGCCATTGCAGGCGATTAAAGCCCGGCTTAATTCGCGTTAATCACGCCAGTAAACAGCCCCGCGATCTTAACCTCTTAATCGCCTCCCTCCCCTCTCCATTTTACCCCAGTCGTCGCCCCACCGGAGCCCCCAGGCTGTCCCAATTTGCCCCTGCACCGCCCTCTGTTCCGACGCTCTCCGGCAGCGATTCCGGCAGCCCCTTGTCGCCCCTCGCCTCCTCGACCACACTCACATGCTCCCCACCTCCTGGCGAACCTCCCCGTAGCTCCAGCTCGTCCCCGCGCGCCCCAGAACCTCGACAACAACGATCGCTGCACATCGCCACCATCTGCCTCCGCTCCGACGAGCACTACCGGTGAGACCATCCCCCCTTGCCCTCCTTTTGATGCACACATGACCGTGACTCGCGTACGAAGCTAACCGCGTCTTCCGTTTGCTCCCTCGTGTCCCGTAGCGTCGCCCTCGACGACGACAGCGCATGCCCGTCGCCAGACACCTCTCCGGCGAGCAATCCCTGCAACTCCAGCGCGCCCCTCAACCAACAGAAGGCACCTTGAGCTCCCCCATGACACCGCGAACTTGGTGAGCACCTCCCTTCACTCCCTCGCTTCCTAGACTCACCGAACCACCGCCACCAGACACGCCGCTGCCACTCGCCGCCGCCAGCGCCGCCCAGCTTTGGCAAACGTGCTGCGCGTCGTCCGATCTTGATCTGACGATTAGGATAGAAACTAACCCGAAGGGGTATCAAGTGATATGAGCCGCGCGATTAAACTTAGATCCAATGGCTGTTGTCTGTCGATCCAACCGAAGCGGTACCGACGAGTAACATCACGCCACGTGGCCCTGCTGGTTTGATTTAAAACAGAATTGTTCTATTAGATGTGCCAATTTGAAAAATCCATAACTTTCAAACCACACGTCCAAATTTTGCAAATTTTATATCAATGGATTCAGCAAAACAAGTACTTTCTGACCATGCACTTTTTTTAGTAAAAATCTTCTGGTAAAATGTTTGTTTTTGCAGAAACTTGTGTATGCATGTTTAGAATATAAAAATTGTTCTAAAATGATTGTTGAGATAAAATCTTTGGAAAATGGATTGTTTTGAACCTACTGACTATAGAAAACAATTTGTGGTTTCAAAAATGTATTTGGTGAAACAAAAGAATAAAATTTTGATTTAAACCATTTCTAGTCAAATAAAAATAATGTTTATTTATTAAAAATGGGAGAAAATCTTTGGAAAATGTTTTGGGAAAAACTCTCTGACCCCAAAAACCAAGTTTTATGATTTGAAAATGTATTTGGTGAACCCTATAAAAATTATTACTTTGCTAAAGACATTTTTCAACCACATAAAATAATGACTTGGTTTAAAAATGGTTTATGAAGTAAAATCTTTTGCAAATGGTTTTGCCACTTTATGAAGTGACCATTAGGTGTTTTCAAATGTTTATGACCCATTAGAAACCACTTTTACAAATAAAACAATCTTTAGCATGCTTGCATGCATTGTTTTGTTTCTATCATTTTATGTGATGAATTGCTTGAATGGTAGATTGAAATATTGTTTGCTTGATTGAATTGTAGTGATTTGAAGTGAGTGAACATTGCAAAGATCAAGGAGTGAACTTATACTCTCTACCAAAAAGGCAAGTGATGCTTCATACTTTTGTCCCATTATTTTCACTATGCATTAGTGATATTTCTAAGTAGGACTTGCATGGAATTTTTGCTAAGTGTAAACTATGCCATGGGAAATCCTAGTAGATGAAACCTTAGTAGAAATTTCCTAAGTTAAGATTCATACTACTATCATGCTTAGCTTAGCTAGTAGAAAACAAGGGTGGAATATATATTCATGCTATGAAATATTTCTAAGTCTATGGACTTGTGTTTTGTTTAATAAAACAACTAAGTGAATGAATCACCTGGGTGGAATGGAAGGAATGGTTTGTGTTGAGTGGTTCACAAGGCCCATTTCTATGGTTTACCTTGTGTATCTCACTTGCGGATGGCCACCCAGGAACAAAGAGATTTGAGATGTCAAATGTTGAGAAGCTTCAAGTGCAGCCACTTGGCATTATGGGCTCTGCCTGGATCATATAGGTTGCAATAACTTAGCCAAATGGACAGTTGGTGGTAGGGGATGATAGGTTGGAACGCGTCCATTCTGGTCTAAGGGAAGGCTTCTGAAAGATCTTGTCTTGGGAAACCAAGTCTTGTGGGGAAAGTGCACCACCTCTGTAGAGTGAAAAATCTAAGTACTTAGCCATATCCCTGGCAAAGGACAATTTGAGCATCAAGACATGGAAGCTATCAAGAATCTCCTCATCCCAATTTCTAAGTTAAAAACTTGTGGTTGAACAAGGGTTGAAAGGATCACCAATTTCTATTGGGAGATGCCTTAGGAAAGATTTTGTCAAGCAAAAACTTAGAGTTTTCAAATGATAAGGAAAATCTATTTTGAGAAATGCAAGCCCAAGCTCTACTTAGCCAAATGCATATAGATGATAGACTCCACTATACTACCATAGTATCACTTGGCAATACAATTCAAATGTATTGACCCTTGTGGCTGTAACTTGTTATGTTGCAGGTTTGTTTGATATTAGTGAAGTTTAATGATTAGGATTACAAGTATACAACCAACATGTCTGCCTGTGGCACTTTGAAGATGAAGGACCCCATGCTATTGTTATATTCTTCTGCATTGTAATGAGATAGCCAAATGAGATATGTAAGATGTAATAAATTATTTTATTCCTGGTTATAAAGTTGTATTATGACCTTTGTTTCTTGATATTACATCTTAACTGTGGATGCTAGCTATTGATCCAGGGACTAGCATTGCAATCACAGGGATCCTTTTCCTTTATAAAGGAGGGATCTTACACTTTCAGATAAACAAAATCTCCTATGTTGAAGGCGAGATCTCTACGTCTCTTGTCCGCGTAACTCTTCTGTCGGGATTGGGCGGTCTTGAGGTGCTCACGAATCTTGTGAACCTTCTCTTCTTCTTCTCGTAGGATATCGGGTCCAAAAATCTGACTCTCTCCTACTTCCGACCAGTTCAAAGGGGTGCGACACTTCCTTCCGTACATGAATTCAAATGGGGCCATTTGCAAACTGGCTTGATAACTGTTGTTGTATGAAAATTCTGCAAACGACAGACAGTCTTCCCACTTGGATCCATATTCTAACACACATGCTCTCAGCATATCTTCGAGTATTTGATTTACTAGCTCTATTTATCCATCGGTCTGAGGGTGATATGCGGTGCTGAAATCTAGACGGGTTCCTAAACCTTCTTGTACTTTCTTCCAGAATCTCGAGGTAAACCGAGTTCCTCGATCCGATACTATGTTCTTGGGGACTCCGTGCAAACTGACGATTCTAGCGATATGTGGTCTTGACGGGCAAGAAATGGGCGACTTTGGACAATCTGTCCACTATGACCCAGATAGAGTCATTTCCCCTACTTCAAGTAGGTAGTCCAGTGATAAAGTCCATTCCTACAGAATCCCATTTCCATTCCGGAATATGCAAGGGTTGCAACAATCCAGCGGGTCTTTGATGTCCTGCCTTGACTCGCTGACAGATATCACACTTGGCGATATAGCTTCCGATTTCTCTCTTCATCTTATGCCACCAAAATTGCTCTTTTAAATCTTGATACATCTTAGTTCCTCCGTGATGGATAGAATAAAGAGTATCATGAGCCTCCTTCAAAATAACTTCTTTCAACTCAGAATCTGATGGTACACAAAGGCGTCCTTTGTACCATAGAACTCCTTCTTCGTCCTAGGTGAATCCGGGTACTTTGCATGTACCGATACGACGCTTGATTCCGTCAATACTGGCATTTCCCTTCTACGCCTCTTTAATCTGACTGATCAAAGTGGGCTGGAGTTCTATGCTAGCCAGAAATCCTTCACTTACTAATTCCGTCTGAAAATCTTCTAGCTCCTTGTGCAGACTTGGTTGCTCCTTCGAAATCATGGAGTTCAAGCGGCACGACAATCTGCTAAGGGCATCGGCTACTACGTTGGCTTTACCAGGGTGATAGTGAATGTCCAGAACGTAATCCTTGATTAGCTCAATCCATCTTCTCTGCCTCATATTCAGCTCCTTCTGAGTGAATATATACTTTAGGCTCTTGTGATCCAAATAAATCTCACAACGGTTTCCCATCAGGTAATGTCTCCATGTCTTCATGGCTAGAACTACGGCTGTGAGTTCGTGGTCATGGGTTGGGTAATTTTGCTCATGTTGCTTCAATTGTCGCGATAGATAAGATATAACTTTGCCTTCTTGCATTAGCACACATCCGAGACCAATCTTGGATGCATCATAATACACATCGAAGGGATTCGTGATATCTGGCATGATCAAGATTGGGGCTGAAATCAATCTCCTCTTGAGTTCTTGAAAACTCGCTTCACATTTGTCGGTCCATTCAAACTTCTTGTCCTTCTTCAGCAATTGGGTCATGGGTCTGGTGATACTAGAGAATCCTTCTACGAATTTGCGGTAATATCCCGCCAATCCGAGAAAGGCACGAACTTGGGTTTGAGTGGTTGGGGCTTGCCAATCTTCTACATCTTTCACTTTGGCAGGGTCAACAACAATTCCTCTGGCTGATACAATGTGACTGAGGAATCCTACCTCCTGTAACCAGAATTCACATTTGCTAAACTTTGCATACAACTGATGCTCTCTAAGGGTTCCAAGAATGGTCCTTAGGTGTAGCTCATGTTCTTCTTCTGATTTGGAATAAATCAGAATGTCATCGATGAAAACAACGACAAACTTATCCAGGAAGTCCATAAAAATCTTATTCATGAGATTCATGAAATAAGCGGGGGCATTGGTTAATCCAAAATACATGGCCGTATACTCATACAATCCATATCTGGTGGTAAAGGCAGTCTTTGGAATATCCTCTGCACGAATTTTGAGTTGATGATAGCCAGTTCTAAGATCAATCTTAGAAAACACTTTGGCACCAGTCAACTGATCAAACAAATCTTCTATCTTGGGCAAGGGGTACTTGTTCTTGATGGTGACATCATTCAATTTCCGATAATCCGTACACAAACGGTTACCTCCATCCTTCTTGTCCACAAACAAGACAGGTGATCTCCAAGGTGACGCACTTGGTTGAATCAATCCAAATTTCCAGCATGGAATCCAGTTGCTTCTTCAGTTCTGCGAGCTCTGAAGGTTTCATGCTATATGGTCTCTGGGCTATGGGTCCAGTTCCGGGGATTAGTTCGATGATAAACTCGATATCCCGATATGGGGGCATACTGGGCAAAACATCTGGAAATACATCGGGGTATTCACAGATTATCCGGACTTGGTCAATGGTAGCTTGGGCTATACTCTTGTTACACTTGAATTGGCGGGGTAAGGTTTCAGATATATGCTCGACTGATATTCCGGCGGTACTGGTCATGGTTATGGCTTTCTTGGCAAAGTCAATCAATCCTTTATGTTTGGACATCCAATCCATTCCTAGTACTACTTCCAAACCTTTAGTTCCGAGTACTATCAGATTTGCATAAAAATCTATGCCATGGATTCGGATAGGGACGGCTTTGCAAATTTGCCTAGCCTTGGTGGTTGATCCGGGAATTTGAACAATCATAACATGCTTCAGTTTGGTTGGTTGAATTTTACTAGTGCATGCAAATTCTTCGGTGACAAATGAATGCGATGCACCAGAATCAAACAACACTCTTGCAAGTACTAAATTAACAGAAAACATACCCAGCACGACGTCTGGCGCTTCCTAAGCTTCTTCAGCATGCATGAGAAAAAGACGACCGTTGCGGTTGAGCGAATTCCCTGGGGCAAATCTTCTTCCTGGCTGAACACGACGCTGCTGTTGAGCTGGGACATTAGCGTTGGGGGCTGTAGCATTCTTCTTGTTGGGGCACTCGTTGGAATAGTGGCCTTTATTTCCACAGTCATAACATGTCACTTGCGACTTGTCCTTGGCTGCTACAGGCACATCATTGCTTCCAGTCCTCGGGGCAGTGTTGGTGTTGGAGGTAACATTGTTGTTGTTGAACTTGGGTGGGGCACGATTGAAATTGCTAGAGTTGCCGGGGTTGTTGTGATTTCCTCCTGGTCTAGGGTTTCCACGGTTGGGATAGGTCGGACGGTTCATCGGGGGTCTGTTGCTCCTTGGGGCAAATCCTGGAGATGGGTTAGGGCGATACTTTGGGGTCTGATGGGTCCCTGGCTGATGCATCATACGACGCTTGCGGTTCTCATTGGATTGGTTGATCTTTCCTTCCATATGGATAGCAGAGTCGACAAGGGCTTCAATATCCGCAAAGGGGATATTTACTAACACTGTCTGTATCTCATCATGCAGACCATTCAGGAAACTTTCTTTCTTCTTGGCTTCAGTGTCTATTTCATCCGGGGCACTAGCTAATGACAAAAATTTGTCACGGTATTCCATTACAGTCATCCTTCCTTGCTTCAGCTCTCTGAACTCGTCTCTCATTCTCTTGATCAAACCTGGTGGCACATGGGTTCTGCTAAACTTGACCTTGAATTCCTCCCAGGTCATCATCTGGCCTCCGGCCATTGCGCGAACACTGTTCCACCACGCTCTGGCATCTCCGGCTAGATAGTGGGTGGCAAACAGGACTTTCTCGTTGGCTTCCACTCCGGCTACTTCTAAGTTAATTTCCATGGTTTGCAGCCAATCATCGGCGTCTAGGGGTTCTTCTGACTTAGTGAAAACAGGTGGGTTGGTATTATGGAAGTTCTTGAGCTTAGATCCATAGTTGTCCTGATTTCCGTGGCCTTGGTTGTTGTGGGCTAGCTGGGCTATCTGCTGAAGGGTGGCTAGGTTGGCTTGACGTCCGCTCTTTCAGCTTCACGGTCAGAAGTCAACATTTGCAGTATCTGCAACATCGGGTCTGGGGATGAGCCACTTCCTCCACGTGGTATCTGAAGATTGAGGTAGATCATGAGAAAAGAGGGGAATTTCTAAAGTTTTGGGTCTTTGAAAAAAAAAATAAAGTCTGACTCAGATTTTCTAGCAACTTGCTTTTTCATTCATTCATTCCTTCATTCACATGATACAACACACACCACATCAAAGGAAAGCAAATGGTTTTAAGAACCATTCTAAGAACTACGATACAGTGGGACCGAATACTACTCACTACGCTAGTGCTCAAGTGCTACTACTCCTTGGAATCTGTGGCTTCATCATCCTCATCATCATCGATGAAGGCGAAATCATCCTCACCGGTGAAGAAATCCATAGCCTGATCCTCCAGAAAATCGTCGTCATCGCTAAGATAGGAGTAGGGGTCTCCACGAAGATCCTCTCCGGCATTCTCCCTTTCCTCCAACTGCATGTCTCTCACGTGGATGGTCTCCTCCAGAGATGAGATGCGGTGGCAAAGACGGGCAATGATGCGCTCCTTCTTGTCGAGCTGACGGCGGCGAGACTTGCGATCCTTTGCTAGCATGGCGATGGTCTGGTCCTTCGTCTTGATGATGGCAGACTTGTGGTTGCAGTAGTCACGACAGTTGTCCAACTCCTGCTGACGATCGTACATCATGAAGCTAAGGTGGTCAAATTGGATCTTCATCTCGGGGTGGTATGGGGCTTCCAGGGGTTGTCCATTAGCATCACGCCTTGGGAAAAACTCAAAGCGAGTACCCTTGATCTGATTGATGCTCTGCCCATATAGACAGGAAAGAGCTTCTTGCATGGCCCTGGCAAGTCCATCGAGCCAGTTGTTCTCTCTCAAGGTAAACTGAATTCCCTCCGCAGTGGGAGGTTCAATCTTTCCTCGGAGACTTGCAACAATTAGCCACTGCAGATCTTCTCCTCCTTGATCATTGAGCTGAGCTCCGAAGAACTCGGGGTGCGGACGCTCTAGAAGTTCCGAAAGCTGGTCCAAATCCCTCTCAAAGATCAGGTCTCCTCCATTCCCTAGTTGGTAAAACTTGCTGTACTTCACGTCCATCTATAAGAATATAGGATGAGTAAGTTTGTAGAGTGATTAAGTGTGTCAAAATTTTATGTATTTTGCAAGAGTTTTTGGAGGAACATGAATTTTCATGAAAGAATAAGAGGGATAAGAATGAGAATAAGTTTTTGTAAATATTTGTTTCCTTTGGTTTTGAAACTAAGTTTTTGATTCAAACGTCCAGTCTAACTAGGGTCTCCTATGGTCAGGATGGCTCTGATACCAACTTGTCAACACCCGGGTTTTTTATCCCAGATGCCTGTTATGCCATACCTCGCAATCCCAGGATTACCATTTTTGCGAGACATAACAGAATTGGATACCACAGTACATCATCCATTACAAACGATACATAAGTTCTTACACAAATAGGGATCTCATGATCCCGTTCCTAATACAACATCAAGCAGCGGAATACGTAATAATAACGGTAGCGTGGGCGAAGCTCCATCTTCGGGTTCACAGGCAATGCTGACGATGGGAGATGATCCTAGTTGTCGTAACCTTCCTGGGTTCCATCCTCAAGGTAATCCTCTTCATAGTCTGGCCATGGGAATAGCCAGGGACAAAGCCATGAGTACTCTTTAAGTACTCGCAAACAAATACTAACAGGTAAAGGGGTTTTTGGATAATAGGACACTAGGCTCTAGGGTTGTTTTGCAAAATCCAGATTTATCTCTACTAAGTTTAGAAGCAACGAATGCTAGTTGAAAATTTTATAGCACCTAAGTGGGAACTTGTAATTCAGATCACAACCCTGTTGTGGTCAAGTCAAAGTCTCAAATCATTTCACAAGTCATTTTGAAAAGTCTGACGGGGGAATAGTATGGCCACTCCAACTGTCCATAACCGCGGACGCGGCTATTCGAATAGTTTGACACTCTGCAGAGATTGTACACTTTCACCACAACATTCGATACATCCGTCAGGAACAAATCCTGAATTCACCATACTCAGTATGCGGATAATCAATCCTAACCTTTCAATTACATGCCCTAGTATAAGCACCTCTCCTGTGAGTTTGGCCTCCCAACCATGACCAACTGTCATCTTGGGTACTGCACAGGTGGACAATCTTCACAAGGTAGCCTCAGCTCAGACCTTGGCCGTGAGGGAACTAATACTAAGGTATATAAGTTTCCAGTCAAGCCCTACCCAATATTCGGGTATTGTGGTTGTACGATAAAATTGGAATGGTATCGCATCCAGACAACCATCAGTTTTAAAAAGGGGCTAAGGCTCGTGCCTCAACATTTTCATCACCAAAATCATCGGGTGTTTGGAAACACATGTCCAAAACATTTCAATAGAATGATCCATCATTCCAAGGTTTTCATAACCATTTTTCCACCAAGTATTCCCATCTAAAGTTGATCAAGTTTTATGCTTAGCACTAGCGTCAACAGGTGGGGGTAAGAAATAATGAGGGGTGGTAAACTAGGGGAGTTTTAACTAAGTTCCATCTCATGCCTTAAGATGACATCAAGATTATCTAGCTTAAGCCAAATTTTATGCTCTTTATGCAACCTTCAAATATTTTTCTAATATCTATAATTCACTGAAGTAAAATCTAAGTAATAGCTTTGATAAAGAAATAAAGTATAAAGCTTGCAAGTAAAAACTAGGATTGGTCTGTCAAGTGGGTATGATTACATATGCTTAAGGCATATAGTAGGCATAGTAACAAGTAGTGGTTTGTTGCATCAGTATATTATCTTGCAAGTGTTAGCTTGCACATTCACTAGTAGTATTTGGCTTGCCTTGTGCAGAGCAGTGGTTGAAGTTATCCTCGGCTTCTTCTTCGTAGAATCCTCCTTCCTCCTCGTATCCTTGGTCGGTACTAGCGTCTATAAATAAATACGAGGTACACAATCACCAAACAATACTTAACTACTTGCAATCATCACACACAAGGATCCTATAGATGATCTAGCATCATCTCTTACATTACAAGATTAAAGCTTGGTTTAATTCCTTTTTTATTTCTAGAAAAGTAATTTCTACTCATTGAAAAACTACTTAAGATTTAATATTCTCCAAACCAAACATGGGATCATGTTGACACATGTCATCACCACATATTGTAGTCCAAGGGAATGTGATTTAAAGTGGTGTCACAATTTAATAAGGTTTTACCCTTTTATTTAATTAATTAAATTGGCTAGAAATGCCTATGTAGCATTCTTTTATTACTTGAACATTATTTCTGCAAGTAAACCTATATATTTTTATATATTCTGAAAGGTATGGTTAAATGTGATTTTTGAGAGTTGGAATCAACTAAAAAGCTATTATGGTTTAAATTTGAAAAATGTTTGAATGCAGAAAAGCTTCTGCCTTGTTATTTTTACCATGGGTGGTCTATAGATCCAAATGACTTGAATCCAATGGGCTTGGATTCAGCATTCCCAGACCTTTCTAACAAAATTGGTTTCATTCAATTTGATGCACTGAATCGATCTGGGTTGATTTTTGAAGTTGAGTACAGAAGTGAGTTTGAAACAAAAATGAAAAAGGTTTAATTCAAATAACTGGGCTGCGGGGAAAAAGTTAACGGGCCGGCCTGCTAAGCGCAGTGCTCCCGCGGGCAGCTTAAGTGGGTGTCCTCACTCGCCAGTGAGACAGGGAGGGGCGAAGCGGTACGGGGCAACGTGGGTCGTTCGATCTGATTCTAATCCAACGGCTGGGAGTCATCGTCGATGCGAGGCAACGCCGGTGAGAAAGAAACTTAGCGCGGCCAGTGAGGGGTGCTGGGGCCTCACCGGGGTGCAGGCGAGGGTCGGCGAGGCGGGCGAACGACGAATTCGACGACGGCGAACTTAGGGGTGGTCGCGGCAGCTCCTGGGGTGGACGAAATCGATGGCGCCCTTCTTCTCCAAAGGCGGCAGGCTCCGGTGAAATTCCGGCGAGGTGGTGCTCACCTTGCTCCGGGAACGGTGTGGCACGATCAGTGAGGAGAGGGGAGTGAGATGGTGTGAAGAAATCGACTGGGGGTGGCCTCTATTTATAGTCGAGTGAGGGGACCGACGGGGCGCATGGTGAGCTCGTCGGGGGCGATGTTACAGGCGGCTATTGGCATGGGCAGCGATAGGGGACGGTGCGGTGTTCCCTGGCAATGCTCAACGACATGGTTTCGAGGCGTGGGGCGGTGCGTCTTGGTCGGAACGCGACGGTGCTCTGCGCGTGCCCGACGGAAAATTTAAGGCCGCACAGCTCGCGTGGTCCGCGCGGTGGTGGACGAGCGTGTCTGTGGGGTTGCTGGGACGGTGGGGATTGTGTATGCACGCGGTGAGGGCGACGCGCATTCTGTGGGCGCTGGTCGAGCGTGGCGCACGGGGCGTGCTCTCGGCATGGTTGCTGGCGAGGTTGGCATGGTTCGTGCGTGTGGTCCAGGGCTTGGCAACGCTCGTGGCTGGGACAGTGAGTGGCGGTGGACGGTGGGCTGCCTCCCAGACATGCTGGCTAGGCTTGTGTCTCCTCCTAGCTTGCTGTCGACATGGGGGTGACATGGGTGTGCTCGGTTGTTCACCATTGATGGCAATGCCAAGCTTACAGTGATGCTAAGGGTTAGTTTAGGTTGTTAGATGATCTACTAAGGCTAGTGGTGTCCAGAGAGGGAACAAGTTAGGCCTCAATCACTGCTCACTATAGTGTTTAGGATTTTGATGATTTGTGTGTGCAACCTGTTTGATGAAATGGCCGCATGAAATCAAGTTTTGAATTTTGAAAAGATTTTTGGTGGGTTTGATAGATTGGTGCTGGTGAGTCTGCAGATGCTTGGGTTTTGAAAGTTGAGCTTGTTTGAGTGGTTTTTGAAAAAGTGGGATCTTCCCATATGATAAACATTCAATTTTGAATTGTCATTTAAACTATGTATTTGAAAGTTTCTGGATGATCACAAAGTGGGCCTTGATACCTTGTTATGAGTACATTCAAGGGGTGCAAAGATCCAGAAAAGTTTCCATTAGGTTCTGAAAGTTTGAGACAGCCAAAGTAGGCATGGGAGTTAAATTGGTCAAAATGACCATTCCTTTATTTTATTGGTTTTTGACTTATTTGTCTTTAGGAAAAGTTTGGGAAATGTTTAGATGATGTTTATTTCACCTAAGAAACATTTTACAAGCAAGGAAACATACAAACAAGGTGGTTCAAAAGAATTTCAAATTAAATGCATACACATATGCATGCCTTCATAATTTTAATTAGAAAAGTTTTTGTTAACCCTAATTTTGATGATTAGAGTTTCATGATCCAAGTTTAGTATTTTTGGGATGTTACATGTACTCTCTCCATCACGAGGACAAAAGTTATATATTAGATTTCTATCCTTATGAATCTCATTGGGAGGATAAAATTTAGAGTAAAAGAGAGATGCCATCTCCTCCCATTCCATGGATTGTCCATTCTTCAGCTCTCCCTTTCAAGGATATGTAGAGTAACTTCTTCTTCGCCTGTTCAGTTGTGATACCTGCAACCTTAAACAACCCGCATAAATCATGGATAAAAAGAAATGATCACCGGGGTGGACAGTTCCATCCCCTAAATAATAATTATCCATACCACGATCAACAATACTTGTAGGTATCTTAAAAGGATCTATCTCAACAGGTGGTGGTTCATCTACTACCCAAATAGTGGTAGTAGTTTTCCCAAACAGAAAACCAAGTGGATTATCCATATTGGAAACAAAGCAACAAACAGAAACAAAAGGCAATACTCATAGTAGAAGTTTTCCTTACCAGTTCCACTCTTCAATAGCGCTTCACTCCCCGGCAACGGCGCCAGAAAATAGTCTTAATGACCCACAAGTATAGGGGGTGTATCGCAGTACTTTCGATAAACAGGAGTGTCGATCCCAACGAGGAGTAGAAGGTGTTGACTAGTGGTATGGAGCAGGAAATCTTTGTAAATACATAGCAAACAGATTTTTAGGGGTTTTCTGATGAAGCAACAAAACAAAGTGCAAGTAATAAAGACAACGAGCAAGTGGCCCAATCCTTTCTTAGCAAAGGACAAGCCGGTGGAAATAATTATAAGGACCAAACGTTCTTGAGGACACATGGGAATTCTGTCAAGTGCTTTTGCTTCAAATAGATGAGTACTCTTCTTTGGTGTTATAAGTGTTGTGTGGGTGAACCTGTGCTAATGTACCGACCTTACATGGACTAATACATACTTGTGATTAAACCCCCTGCAAGCATCCGCAACTACAGGAAAGTAATTAAGATATAAATCTAACCACAGCCTTAAACTCTGAGATCCTACGCTCCCTTGTGCAAAGGTGTCCTAACGGGGGTTCAGGTTTCTGTCACTCCGGCAACCCACAAGTAGTAGCCAAATACACAATGCATTCCCATAGGACCATAAATGGTGAAGTATCATGTAGTCGACGTTCACAGACACCACTAGAAGAATAGCACCACAACTTAAATACTAAACCATTGAATAATAACTCCACAAAAATCCACTACTAACAACATGACTTCTCCCATGTCCTCAAGAATTAAACGAACTACTCACGAGGCATCATATGGATCAAGATAAAAGATGATATGGTAATGGATAAACAATAATCCAATGGTTCCACTCACAACCATCAAGTACAATAGTAATCAACACCAGGAAAGTTTCCCCTAATGAACTAAGCAAGTATCCAATACGATTGTTACAACGGGATGGAGTGGTGATGACGGTGCTGGTGGAGATGATGGTGTGGATGATGATGATCCCGATGAAGCATAGCTTGACGATGGTGTTGATGGCAATGATCTCCCCTCTCCGGAAAGGAATTTCCCCAGCAGAAATCTGTCTGCCAGAGAGATCTTTCTCTCTCGATGTTTTCTGCCCCTCAGAGGCATCGAAAATCTATCTGTGGTCGCCCCCTTGGTATTAGGGTTCCGTGAGGAAGATATAGGCGAAAGGGCGTAGTCGGAGGCCGGGCAGGTGGGCCACACCTGCCCTAGGCGCGGCCTAGGGAGGACCCACGCCTAGGGGGGGGGGGTGGCCCCCCTGTGAACCTTCTATGCCTCCCCTTCTGGCTTCCTTCGTCTTTTCTAGTATTTTTCTAATCTTTGCGAAATTGCATCAAAACACCTCTTTTTCCATCAGAATCCAGACTCCGGCAGTTCATCCTCCAAGAATCATCCAACATGCTTAAACAGAGGAAAATACATAAGTAATACCTCATAATAAGACATATATCATTGAATAGAGGCAAATTATGACATAGAATGGTGATGCAAATTGGACGTATCAGGAGGACCAATAGGACACTTACTGGAGACAAAGAGCACATGTGCGATGGATAAAGGAGGGAGATCGAAACACTAATTTTTTTCATTTGGTTGACATGGAGCCGAGGAAGATGAACAAAATAAAAAGATTTAGCAGGGAGGATGGGACTGTGGTGGTGGAAGAGGAGGCCATGAAAGATGTGGTATCTAACTATTTTTTAAATATCTTCTCCTCAAATGTAGGTACAAGAACGGAGGAGTTGCCAGAACATGTTATGCCTAGAGTCTCATCCAATATGAATGAACTATTATGCAAAGAGTTCAAGGAAGAAGAGGTGAAATAGGAAATTGAGAGTATTGGTGATCTCAAAGATCTATGGGTGGACGGAATGGCCTCAATTTTCTATAAGAAAAGCTGGGAGCTGGTGGGAGAGAAGGTAACAACCGAAGTGCTTAACATGCTGGATGGAGGCCCCATGCCAGAGGGATGGTATGACACATGTGTTGTACAAATCCCAAATACAAAGAATCCGGAGTGTATGAAGGATCTATGGCCTATCAGCCTGTGCAATGTGGTGTACAAATTAGTTTCAAAGGTGCTTGCAAATAGATTGAAGCAAATCCTCCCGGAGATTATCTCACCAAATCAGAGTGCGTTTGTGCCGGGGAGACTGATAATAGACAACATCCTTTTGGCCTATGAGTGCACTCAATATATGAAGAATAAGAGAAATTGCAAGGAGGGTTATGCATCTATTAAGTTGGACATGAGCACGGCTTATGACAGGGTGGAGTGACTATTCCTGGAGAAGATGATGAGGGTTTAGGGTTTGATGAGAGATGGATCAGCAAGATCATGTTGTGTGTGTGTCCATGATCACTTACAGTTTTTGGGTAAATGGGACTTGTACAGAGAGCATCAATCCACAGAGAGGCCTTCGGCAAGGGGAACCCCTATCCCCTTATTTATTTCTGATCTGTAGTGAAGGTTTCTCGGCCCTTCTTAATAAGGCTAAAGTGGATGGTACACCCCCTGGTATTCGAATATGTCATGCTGCCCCGATTTTTTACCACCTTTTATTTGCGGACGATTCGCTGGTACTCATGAAAGCTTCACGTGAGAGTGCCCTTTCTCTGCAAAGTTTGCTACAACTTTATGAAGGTTAATCAGGATAGACCATTAACTATGACAAATCCCCAGTTATGTTCAGCAAGAACACCAAGAGTTGGTGTAAACAAGGTGTGATGTGTGAACTACACATACATGGAGAGGCGTGGACTGAAAAATACCTAGGGCTTCTAGTGTATGTGGGGCGATGAAGGGCACAAGTTTTTGAGTAATTAAAAGACCGCATTTAGAAGAAGATTCAGGGGGTGGAAGGAGATGTTCTTATCTAAAGTGGGAAAGTATATACTCATAAAATCTTGTGCACAAGCGATTCCCACATTTTCCATGTCATGCTTTGACTTGATAAAAATTCTTTGCGAGGAGATGAGTGCTATGATCTGTAGATTCTGGTGGGCATAACAAGAGAAAGAGAATAAAGATCACTGGCTAAGTTGGGATAAGTTGACATGCTCGAAGCGGGGTGGTGGGTTGGGGTTCGGAGATCTGCATGGGTTTAATATGGCCATGTTAGCCAAGCAAGCCTGGCGCCTATTGATCACACCAGACTCGTTGTGTTCTCAAGTCCTCAAGGCGAAATACTACCCCAACACAACGATTCTGAAAGCAATGCCAGCGAACGGGATGTCCTACACGTTCCGAAGCATTATGAAAGGTCTAGAGTTGGTGAAAGAGGGGATGATCTAGAGGATCGGAGATGGATCAATGGTAAATATCTGGACGGATCAATGGCTTCCACGGGATGATGCTCTTCGGCCTATCACGCCAAAGGAGAGGCAGGTGATAACGAAAGTTAACAAACTTATCAACCCGATCATAGGAAAATGGGATGAGGAGCTCGTCAGAGATACTTTCTGGAAGATAGACGCGTATGTTATATTAGCCACACCAATCCGTGATGACTTCAAAGATTTTTTTGGCTGGCATTATGAGAGCAAGGGCTTATTCACTGTCAAATAAGCATATAAACTATATGTCAAGAAGAGAGATGACTCGCCAGAGCCTGAAGTGGGAGAGGATATGGAAAATGCAGTGTCCTCCAAAAGTGTAGTAGTTTATATGGCTTTTTTCTCATAATAGTCTCCCTCTAAAAATGAATATAAAAAGGATAGGTATGGAGTGTGATACAAAATGTGTCTGCTGCCAAAGGCTTGATGAGGATGTGGCTCATTTATTTCTGAGGTGCAAAGAGGTAACTAAAATATGGAGAGAGCTGAATCTGGAAAAGGAGAGAATGGATTTCTGAAGTTGTCCAAACGCAAGGAGTGTCATACAACATCTACTAAACTTGGAGGATGGGAAATGTACCATGATTGCATGCTTTTTGTGACGTTGGTGGAATAGAAGGAATAAGATTAATGCAAAGGAGGATGTTGCAAAGCATGACAATGTGGTGTCTCAAGTACGATATTGGGCGGGAGAGTCTGCACAATATTGCAAAAAACAATAGTCAGAGGTTCAAAAGAAAGTGGAGAGTGTATGGCAGGCGCCTTCGGAGAATGATCTTAAGATTAATGTTGATGGCGCATACTATGTTAATAAAAAACTGGAGGTTGGGGATTCGTTGTGAGGGACCATAATGACAGTGTTATGAGATTGGAAGCAGGAGTTCTGCGCCACGTCACAAGTGTGGCATGCGCTGAAATTATTGCATGCGAGGAGGCTGCCCGAGCTGCGGCTGACACTAGTGGGAACAGCCCCATTGGTCCCGGTAGGTAAGGGGCTTTAGTCCCGGTTACCCAACCGGGACGGGGCAATCGGGACTAAGCCCCAACCTTTAGTCCCAGTTGCCCCACCAACCGGGACAAAAGGGGGTACACGTGGTCGTGGCAGAGGGCGAGGGGGGGGGGGTGGAGCAACCGTCCTGGTTCGTAACATGAACCGGGACAAATAACCCTCTGCCGCGGTAGAGATTTGACACATTTCTCTACCGCGGCAGAGAATTCATTTTGGCAACTTTTGTTGCCGCGGCAGCATTTTGGCCACTTTTTGTGCAGCGGCAGAAAATTCATTTATGTTGTTTTATTGTTTATTTAGTGTTTTGCACTCATCAATGAAGGAACCATTATATTACACAAGATCATCATGACAAAAGAGATCCAAGTGTCGAACATATTACATTCAATACACGGATCGAGTTCATGCACTACATACAAAATAAGATCTTTGTACAATCCCTATTGTTTATACACACCCGAATAGTATTCCCTTTTTAGGTTTAGGAATTCTGCATCCAAGAATCCCGCCAATTCCTCCTGAATTGCTCGTACACGATCCTTTGGCAGAAGACCGTCCCGTAGACGTTCGATCTGATTTAAAAAAGGAGTCAGCCTATATGAATGAAACTAAACACAATTTGATGGTAATTAAAAACTACAGAGTATTGTTTGCGTACGTGGAGTTGCTCTAAATTTCTGCCCTTCTCACAACACGTCTGCCAGATGAACTCGCAAACATAGTATCCACATAAATTTTTTCTTGGTCCCTGCGTCAGGCACTTTACCAGAACATAGTTCAATCAAAATAATAATCAAGCATGATAATAACGGTATCAAAACTAGAATCAAAGAGATGCACGGATATAGCTAGTGGTGCTTACATCTAGTGCTTGAAATGTAAGCTCCTCTTTCCAAACACCCCTAGCCTTGTTTGTGAACCGTTTCCAAGCGCTGTCCGGCAAAGAAAACGAATAAAAGAAGTTATTAATTACTTGATATCATAAAATTCACGAACGTTGCCGATATAGTGTCGTAATGATTAGAATTACCGCTGGAGAAGCATCTGCATGTCCTTCCACTGCTCAAGGGGTTTATGTTTCGAGTCCATGACTAGTACACGCCCTTTGTCAAGTTGAATGATTAACAGAATATAGTGGAAGCTGCGCATGCATAACTAATCAATTATATACTTAACATCGAGTAAGCGAAATAGAAAGTGTATACAAGAAAATAACACTCACTTGAAGTTGTAAGAAAATAGTATTTCCCTTCTGGTTTCTTGAAACCTTAACGCGTGTACAATATTATCCTCCATATCCTGGGGGCTTGTTTTGAGATTAGCTTGATGAACCCAATATGGGTCAATGAAGCCAATGTCATAGATTTGTCCTCTGCTGCATTCGAGAATCTTCATTCTGCATATTACAGTATGATTATATACATGCAATAAACGAGCTGAGATAGCTAGAGACTAAATTAATTACAAAATTAGTACTTACAGACAATAGGCACTGATGATCGATTTGTCCAAGGCGTCTTGATTGAATAATTGAAATAGTTCATCAAATTCAATGGATATCATGTCATCTATTTCATTCCCATAATGCTTTTTTGCAACCCTCAGCACTATCCAGTTAGCCCCGGCCTTTGTGGCATGCATGTACCAGTTATGCAATCTTCGCATTTTTGTTGGAAGATTATTTACCTCCTCAGGTTTGACGAGAGGTTTGCCGTACTGGTATTTGTATGCTACTTCACTCACGGGGAAGTACTCTAACTGGGATAAGTACTGGGCAATACTCACACCTTGAGCAGCGGCAACTTCTCCGTATTGTGCAACTACCTCTGGATCATACTGCTCTTCGGCCCCATATTTGCTCGACCCCACATTGGTATGGGAAATCACCTTGAGAGGGGCGCAATACTGTTTTGCTTGTTCTTCGAGCTGGGCAACAGATTTCTCGCTTGCATTAGTACTGCTCTTCGAGGCTTTTTGTGCCGCATGTGACTTGAGAATATAACGCTCATAGTCTGATGACAGCTTTGGCTCGGGTTGATGAAGAGTCTTTAGCATTTTGAACACTCTGGCTTTTTCTTCTTTGGTGCTGGGGAACTCTGGCTCTTTTGGCCGCCTCAGCTTAGCAAAAAACGCTGTCGTTTCCGCATCAACGATAGCCGTAGTCTCCTCTTTAGTACAGTCATAAGATCTCTTGGGAGGAACCTTTGGTACTTTTGGAAGAGGCTCTTGTTTACGTTTCGGCGATCGCTTACCACGACGCATAGTAGCGATACGCTTACACTTTTTATCCTGAGGCGCCGGCGATGGCTTCCACGGCGATGGCTGCGCCGGAGATTGGTGAGGCGACGGAGCCGGGTGAGGCGACAAAGACAACTGCCGTGGCGGCGATGACCTCGCTGGAGACGGGTGAGGCGGCGGCGAAGATGGCCTTGGCATGTGATTTCGAAGAACGATACATTCCTTTGGCCATAGAATGGTGACGTTTGTTGCGTCTCCTAGTTCAGTCACATCCCCTTCACCTACAGGGTAGTCAAGCTTCAAAACTTCAAAGGTGGGCATGATTTCATCCACCCCGACAACAGCGTAGCCCTGTGGAACCGGACGACAGTGGTAAGTTGGTGTGGGTCCAATTGGTAAGGCATAGCCGACCGCCACCTTCATTGATATGTTCACAACTTTGACATGTAGCTCTCAGTGTGTCATCTGTGTGATATCATATCCACTGGGTAGCCAACAAGAGCCATCATCGGTGCACCATCGTCATCGTCATTGTCATCACCCGGGACCTCGGTGGAAGCCACACTGCTTTTTCGATTATTCGATAGGCCGGTAGCATCGAATGCAGTGTGCTGCTGAGATGGGCCGGTAGTACTTTGCTCTTTAAGTGCGTTAATTTCATCTTGTTGTTGCTTTATTCGTTCTTCTTATACGCATTCGCTCTTTCTGAATATCCGCTTCAACTTCCGCCTTGTCCTTTCTCCTCTGACGACTCCTATCAGGATATTTCTTCCTTTCTTCGGGAAACCCAGTCCTCCATGGTTTGGAGCCTATTGTGCCTCGTGTTCGTCCATCATGTTCCTTATTTCCAAGGGCGAGTGTGAGCTCATCATTCTCTCTATCGGGAATGAAGTCCCCATCTTTACCAGCCTTCACTGCTTTTCTCATCTTCTCGATTGGCAAGGGGTCTTCTTTATGTCGTATGTTATATATACACTTCCCTTCCGAGTCCAACTTGCCCCCATGCCCGTAAAACCAATTCCTTGCACGTTCGATCCAATCGTCTGTCTCTGGGATGATCTTTTTAGCATGCAGTTCCTGCTCAAGTTTCTCCCACTTAGGAATGCCAGCCCTGTAGCCACCTTGCCCCATAGTATGGTGATACTTCTTTTTAGCAACATTCAGCTTATTCGTTGCAGACATTTTCTTAGCTTTTGTTGATGTCTTGTAATTCACAAACTTACCCCAGAATGGTTTTATCTTCTCAAACCGAATCTTCTTGAAATCCGGAGTCTTCTCTTTCATGACATAGTCAAGGTGCAATATTTTCTTCCAGTTGGTGAAACATTGGCCCATCTTCTTCAAAGCCCACTCCCTAACCTTAGCCTCCATGGATCTCCCATGTTCTAAGGCGTCCTCAACAGGATCCTCCGCATTTGGATCCAGCTCCATCTTCGATAGTTTGAAATTAATCATGAGCCTATTCCACAGTAAATCTTTGGCCTTGTTAGGGACAAATAAACATGTTCCCTCTTCTTCCGCATCAGAAGGCCTATTCCAATTTCGAATGGTGATCGGGATTAAGTCCCTAAAGATTACTCCACATTATGCCACAAATTTGTTTGCGACAACTTCGGGAGCCGTCGGTTTGCCGTCTTCACCGACATCTTCGATCCTGAACCTCTCATGGTCTCCCAACTTTTTGGTTGGGCCTCGGCTGCTCTTTTCAGTAGATTTATTCGAATCGAAGGGCTAAAAGAAGAAAGATCGTCGTTACTATTTCTATATAGATAGCAGATGATTAATTAATGAATTAATTATATTACATGCACCTCGCCGGAGCGGTCGTCTTCTCGATCACACAAGGCATCGCCTTCTGCCTCGCGGAAGGCATCACCTTCAACCTCAAACAAGTCATCTCTTCCGGCAAAAAGAGGATCACCCTCACCGGAGTTGTTCAGAAACGTCGATACATCTAAATTTTCTTCCCCGCGGATCACACCTTGGATCAACTCTTCCTTTTCTTCGTCTCTGTCGTGTGGGTCCATATTTTCTGCATAGGTGGAAAAACGGATAAGTCAAAGCGACTAAGGGAGAATGTTAGGTACGGTGTTGAGAGATATAAAACCTAATTCAGAGAAACCCTAATATATACATACACAATAATAAAAATGAATTTACAATATCAGAAACCCTAATTCAGAGAAACCCTTGGGCTCGGATCCTATCGCGAAGAACCAATACCGGAAAGAAAGGCGGCAATCAATACATGGCATAATACAATGCGCAATCAATATGTACATCAGCACAGGGGGGTAGTTTCTCATCGGGTCTGGGGCTACCCACAGTGACTGACCAGTGTGGCCGAAGACTAATAATACCTAACTAATTAATAAACCTAACAATACCTAAATAATAATAAACCTAATAATCCAAACTAATAAACCTAATAAACCTAATATGCTAGGAGCAGTGGATCAGGTAATATAAGCTCAAAGTGAGTAATGCAACAGATAGGACACTCTATCTATCGATAAAAGACCACAGTAGAATTGTATGCATCATGGCAAGAATTGAAATGCTTTCGAAATCATAGGATTATATCATGGTAGGGCTATGCTTGCCTTTGCCTGTTGATAGCCGAAAGCAGAGCTTCAGGATCTCGATCTTGATATCGTATTCTACCGGGAAGAACCAAACACCGGAAAGAAAGGGAAATAATCAACACATGGCATCGATGCAATGCTCAAGCAAGTATGATGATATGACAAGTTGAATTGCATTGAAATGTAACCCTAAAGCATGCTCTACAATTAATCGGGGTTCCGAGGGGTGAAAACCCTAACTCGGAGAAACTCCGGAACACATGAGAGGGGTGGATTTGTTCTTCTAATTAAACTTGTCATTTAAGTTGTTGAACAATGCACGATTATAGATTAGATAGCTAGGTTTCATTTTTCTAAACATTTTGATATATATTATTCATATTTTCTGACTTATATATTTAAAGTTATTGAATTTATAAGATTATAATTATTTTTGAAATTATTAAAAGCTGGTTAAACTTTTTACACCGCAGGCATACCTAGCCACAGTGACTGATAGAGGGGCCCCATGGCCACCTCAGTAGACTCGCAAGCAAGAGGGACCGGGGGGGCTGGTTGGTTATTTCTCACCGAGGCGGTATCTAGCTAGAGAGGCTGATGAGTGGGCCTGGGCCACGCAGGCAACACGTGGATGGCACACGGACGCCACGTCGGCTCGCCGGCCAACGGGCCAGACGGCGGCGCGGGTCGGCGCTAGGAGGCGAGCGGGGCTGCATTGGCTAGCGCGCTGGACTCGCGCGGTTGCGTTGAACCAAAAGCCAGCGGCGCCGCTTCGGATTGGTCACCGGAGCATGGCGCACGGCGAGCAGCGGCGGCGGCGCTTGCAGGTCGTCGGCGAGCGGTGACTACAGAGCGAGGGAGAGAGGGAAAAAAGGTCGGCGAGATCTGCGTGCTCACCCTGGTGCTCAAGGTAGTGACGGGGAAGCGCGGGGAGGTCCTGAACGGCGTGAATGGCGACGGCGGCCGGCGTCGGTGACGGAGAGGACGTGCTCAATTCCGGCAGGATAGGGCACCCCAGCAAGCGAGCTTCGGTGAGGAGGTTCCTGGCGAGGAGGCGGAGCTCTAGAGGGGCGGTCGGTAGGGCGTGCAGGGCGGCGGGGCAGCCTGACGGCGTCGCTTCAGTCCCTGTGCGCGAGAAGAGATTGTAAGATGGGGAAGAAGAAGAGGAGGGGTAACAGTTATTAACCAAAGGACCTTTTGTCCCGGTTGTTGGCTCCAACCGGGACTAAAGGGTCATACGTCCCGGTTGGAGCCACCAACCGGGACGTATACTCCACTTGTTTCAGCAGACCAAGGGTTGGCGCGCGCAGGGGTCTTTAGTCCCGGTTGGTGGCTCCAACCGGAACATATGACCTTGTTTTCAATTTTTTTTCAGGAATTTTCTCTCTCTTCCCGCCTTATTCTTTATTTTGGGGTTTAAATTTGTAATGTTTTTTAAATGATAATTACTTTGGAATTTAGAAAAACTTTAAACATAAAAAGTGTTGGAATTTGAATAACCTATTCAAAACCATTTTCTGTTTTTAAAAATAATTAATGTAACCATTTAAACTATGAACCATTTAAAATTAAAAATGAACTAACTTATATTTTTTGAATATTAATTTGGAATTTAGAAAAACTTTAAACATAAAAAGTGTTTGGATTTGAATAACTAATTCAAAACCATTTTCTGTTTTTTAAAAATAATTAATCTAACCATTTAAAAATAAAAATGAATTAACTTATATTTTCTGAATATTAATTTGGAATTTAGAAAAACTTTCAACATAAAAAGTGTTTGGATTTGAATAACTAATTCAAAAACATTTTCTGTTTTTTAAAAATAATTAATGTAACCATTTAAAATATGAACCATTTAAAATTAAAATGAATTAACTTATATTTTTTGAATATTAATTTGGAATTTAGAAAAACTTTAAACATAAAAAGTTTTTGGATTTGAATATCTAATTCAAAATCATTTTCTGTTTTTAAAAAATAATTAATGTAACCATTTAAAATATGAATCATTTAAAATTAAAAATGAATTAACTTATATTTTTTGAATATTAATTTGGAATTTAGAAAAACTTTAAACATAAAAAGTGTTTGGATTTGAATAACTGATTCAAAACCATTTTCTGTTTTTAAAAAATAATTAATGTAACCATTTAAAATATGAACCATCCAAAATTAAAAATGAATTAACTTATATTTTTTGAATATTAATTTGGAATTTAGAAAAACTTTAAACATAAAAAGTGTTTGAATTTGAATAAATAATTCAAAACCATTTTCTATTTTAAAAAATAATTAATGTAACCATTTAAAATATGGACCATTTAAAATTAAAAATGAATTAACTTATATTTTTTGAATATTAATTTGGAATTTAGAAAAACTTTAAACATAAAAAGTGTTTGTATTTGAATAACTAATTCAAAACCATTTTCTGTTTTTTAAAAATAATTAATGTAACCATTTAAAATATGAACCATTTAAAATTAAAATGAATTAACTTATATGTTTTGAATATTAATTTGGAATTTAGAAAAACTTTAAACATAAAAAGTTTTTGGATTTGAATATCTAATTCAAAATCATTTTCTGTTTTTAAAAAATAATTAATGTAACCATTTAAAATATGAATCATTTAAAATTAAAAATGAATTAACTTATATTTTTTGAATATTAATTTGGAATTTAGAAAAACTTTAAACATAAAAAGTGTTTGGATTTGAATAACTGATTCAAAACCATTTTCTGTTTTTTAAAAATAATTAATGTAACCATTTAAAATATGAACCATTGAAAATTAAAAATGAATTAACTTATATTTTTTGAATATTAATTTGGAATTTAGAAAAACTTTAAACATAAAAAGTGTTTGAATTTGAATAAATAATTCAAAACCATTTTCTATTTTAAAAAATAATTAATGTAACCATTTAAAATATGGACCATTTAAAATTAAAAATGAATTAACTTATATTTTTTGAATATTAATTTGGAATTTAGAAAAACTTTAAACATAAAAAGTGTTTGGATTTGAATAACTAATTCAAAACCATTTTCTGTTTTTCATTTGGATTTGAATTAAATTATATTTTTTATATATTAATGGGCGAGGAAAAAAGGACGAGAAATAATGGGCGGAAAGAAAATTTTATTAGGATAGAAGTGGATTTAAAGTACATAACGCAACTAACACAAAGTTACATAGAAGAACTGAAAATTAAGATACATGGCCAGATTAAGCCACAATCGGCCGAACTTGTTTTGCAATGTTGGAGTGATTCAGTGATGCTCCTTCCTACGCATGTAATACTCGCCACTGTAGTCGTCGTACTCGCCGCGTCTGATGGGGATGTGCCTACCGGGGTATACCCAGCAGGACGTTTCCGATTGGCCCAAGAACTGGCGAGTGGGCCTGCAAGACGGCGACTGGATTGAAGCCCAGCAAGGATCCAAGCGACTGGAAGCTGAAGGCCCAGGTGAGTAGATAGGCCCAGTCGGATTAGGTTAAACGAGTATTGACGCCTTAATGATTCGGTTGAGATATGTAAACCCTAGGGGAGGTGAGCCTATATAAACCTCCCTGCAGGGCGAGTAGAGACACGTTCCATCATACCCCCTAGCGACTCGCCGCCTAGCCGCCGAGCTCGCCCATTGTACCACCTTCATAATACAATCTAGCAGGAGTAGTTCTTTACCCTCCGGGGGGCCGAACCTGGGTAAAACCCTGTGTCTTTGCCCTCATCTTGCACCGCAGATGGCTGGCCGCCCTTGCCCCTCGTTCTACTACTCGCTGCCGATTGCAGCATCTGCCGTGACAATTCCCACGACAGTGGCGCCCACCATGGGGCCTGGCCAGTCTGGCCGGTGTTCTGTGGCGAGATCCAATTTGCCCATCAACGAGACGGTCGCCACCGGCCGCATGATAGCGATCGGCGAGATGCTCCAAATCTTGCCGAGCAGCTACGTCCCGGCGGCGCGACCCGTCACGCACTGCGTGATCCTGCCGATCGGCACGATTAGCCTCTTCGTCGGCCTCACCGACGTCATCGTCTCGGAGGAGTCGGCTCGCATCCGCGAGTCGCCGCCACGCGATCGGCTCTCCGAGAGCCAGATCCGCACGATCCATCGCCTCGCCTCCGAGTACAATTCGGCCCACAGTGACGTGGCCGAAAACTCAGCGGCCGCAGAAGACGTGGTCCTGAATGACGACGCCGACTCGGCGACCCCGGCGTCACTCGCCGGGTCCATCACCACGGCTTCACCCGCGGGCTCCATCACCCAGGTCTCCAACGTGGGAGACTTCGAGGACCCCTCCATCCTTGGGATCTTCGAATTCGACTCCGGGTCGGAGAATTCCGCCGACCTCCGCGACGGAACCGGTCGCCACGCCGCGACCTACATGGCGACCGGCACCGATCCACCGGAGGATCCATTCTCCACCCCAATCCCTCCTAACGCCACGACAACGGAGGTCGAGGAACTTCGCCTGAAACTGGCAGAGGCGGTGCGCAAGGAACAAGCCGAGCGCGAAAAATTTCGCCTCGAGCAGGTGACGGCGCAGGAACTATCGTGCTACCACCAGCAGCGGATCAGGTCGCGCCTGAACCCCACCGTTCAGGGGCGCGCCCTGAACTTCGACGACGAAAACGACCCGGCCCGCGTGGCCGAGCGCGCGATCTGCGAGAACGCGCCACCAGGAGGAAGCGCCCGGCCCCCGCCCGGATCAACGGCGATGGGCGCCCCACCTCCACCCAACCGCACACCTCCCAGGGACCAGCCGCGCATAGTAGTCTCCTCACGGGAGAGAGACGCAAACGGCCTTCCACTGTTCTCCACCCCGATGGACAACCTCGTGGCAGGCCGAGCAGCAGCCGACAACATCACGGCCACGGGCGACGGCACCCTACAGATCCAGTACGTCAGGGCCCTGCTCGCAAAGGCCGTCAAGCAGCAAAACGCAGGCGCCGACTCGCAGGGTCGAGTATACTCGCGTTCGTCGGGAAGCAGAGCGGCCTCCAGCGGCCGCCCAGAGGCGGCAAACACCCTCAACTGCCCGCCACCAGAGCCACTACAGCTCCAACACCGACCCGCGAACGCGGCACTCTCCACCAACGACCCCAGACCAGCGACCAACTTCGTCGCCGCCAACGGGCAACCCATCGACGCCCGCACCCACATCATCAACAACCAAAGCTGGCGCGCACGCCAGCCCGACGACCTGCGACACACCCTAACCAATCGCCGCGACGGCGAGCCCATGGGGTCGCTCAGTCGACTCGGCCCCAAGTGCTTTGGACCAATGATCCGAGGCGAGAAGTACCTGCCAAACTTCAAGGCGCCGAAGGAGATAGAAAAGTACGACCCATTGTACGACCCCGCCGTTTGGCTCGATACATACCTCATGGCGATGGGGATCGCGGGCCACACCGACCTGCTAGCCGCCCGTTACCTCCCCCTGATGATGGAAGGGACGTGCAGGCAGTGGATTAACACCCTCCCCAGGGACAGTATCGATTCCTGGGAGGAGATGCGCGATGCCTTCGTCAGGCACTTCGAGTGCTCCTACACCCGCGCCACCACCATCGAGGACTTGGAGCGATGCGTCCAAGGACCCCGCGAGTCGACCCGCAACTGGGTCCAACGGTAGCAAGAACTCTGGTACAACGCGGTCGGCATCCACCCGGACACCGCGATCCACTGCTTCAAGACCTCGTGCCGCTACGAGCCCCTGGTCGCCAAGCTCAAGCGACACTCTCACACACTCCATAACATCCCCGACCTCCTCGCGATCACCAAACGGTACGCGGAGGAAGATCCAAACCAGGAAACTGACGACGAGTCAGGAGGTCAACGCCGCACGAGCGGCAACGACAGCGGACGACGGTCCGACTTACGATACAGCAACACTCGCCTCACCGTCAAGCGCCGCAGTGACGGGCGAGTCGACTTCGTCGCCAACGCCGGCCACGCGCAACGCGAGCCCAAGAGCTTCTGCCGCGACGGAGGACAACGCCGCGACGGCGGCAACTACAAGGCCAAGCCAAGGTTCGACCCCGCGGCTCCCCTTAACCAACCATGTGCGTTTCATAGCAGGGAAGGGAAGCCCGCAATGCACACCACCGCCGACTGCCACACCCTCAGGGAAATCGAGAAGGCACGGCGAGCACGGGAGGACCCCGACAATGACCCGCCAAACGGCGGAAAATTCGGCAAAGTGGCCGGCTCGCTCCACACCTTCACGGGCTTCAACACGAAGCGCGAGAAGAAGGTCATCACCCGCGCCGTCGCCGTCAACGCGGTGGCCCAGGTGGACGTTCCCCAGTTCCTCAACTGGTCGGAGCAGCCCACCACCTGGAGTCGACAAGACCACTCGCCACGCATCGAGTACCCAGGTCGAGTCGCCCTAGTGGTCAAGCCTAAGGTCGGCGACTACTGGCTCCCCAAGACATTGATGGACGGCGGCAGCTCCATCAACATCCTGTACCTGGACACCTTCAGGCGCCTGCGGCTCCCGCAGTCGATGATCGAGACGACCCACACCACGTTCCACGGCATCGTCCCCGGTCGGAAGGCGTACCCGATCGGCAAGGTCACGTTGCCAGTCACCTTCGGCACACCAGCAAACTTCCGCACCAAGCGGATCGTCTTCGAGCTGGTGCCCTTCGACAGCCCCTACCACTGTGTCCTGGGGCGCCAGGCGTTCGCCAAGTTCATGGCAGCGCCCCACTACGCGTACAACGCGATGAAGATCCCCGGGCCGTGCGGCGTCATCACCATTAACGGCGACCCCGATATGGCCGTCGAGTGCGAGGCCAAAGGAGCCGAGCTCGCTGACGCCGTCATCGCGGCGGAGACCAACCACGCCGATGAGCTCGCCAAGTACGCGAGCGGGGTCAACAACGACGACCCCACCATACTCAAGAAGCCCAACTCAGAGGGTGCAAACACCTCAACCTTCGAGGCCACCACGCACACCCGCACCGTCGAGCTGGTCCCAGGCGACTCCAGCCAGACGGTGACGATCGGGACGGGCATGAGCCCAGCATAGGAAGGCGCGCTCATCGAGTTCCTCCGTGAGAACAGGGACATCTTCGCATGGAAGCCCTCTGACATGCCTGGTGTCCCTAGGGAGCTCGCTGAGCACAAGCTAAACGCCGACCCCAAAGTGCGACCTGTCAAGCAGTCGCTGCGGCCCTTCAATGAAGAGCGCCGCCGAGCAATCGCCGAGGAGGTGCAGCATCTACTTGCTGCAGGCTTCATCCGGCCAATCAAATACTCCAAGTGGCTGGCAAACCCAATCCTGGTCGAGAAGAAGAACGGGACCTGGAGGATGTGTATCGACTACACAAACCTGAACAGCGCCTGCCCAAAGGAGCAGTTCGTCCTCCCGCGGATCGACCAGGTAATCGATTCCACCGCGGGCTCGGAGTCGCTATGTTTCCTCGACGCCTACTCCGGGTACAACTAGATAAAAATGGCCATCGAGGACGAGGAGAAGACGGCGTTCATCACGCCATTCGGAGCCTTCTGCTACACCGCCATGACCTTCGGCCTCAAGAACGCTGGGGCGACCTACCAGCGGTGCATGCAAGAATGCCTCGCGAGCCAAATTGGCCGCAACATCC
The DNA here is from genome assembly GCA_916181665.1 of Avena sativa. Lineage (NCBI taxonomy): Eukaryota > Viridiplantae > Streptophyta > Magnoliopsida > Poales > Poaceae > Avena > Avena sativa. Next base: position 263,274,277 of record OV702279.1, on the reverse strand, counting down.
ACGTCTACATCGACAACGTGGTCGTAAAGTCCGCTCGCCAGGGAGACCTACTCGCCGACCTGGCGGAAACATTCGCCAACTTGCGAAAATACAAGATAAAGCTCAACCCAGGAAAATGCACCTTCGGTGTACCGGCAGGACAACTACTGGGGTACGTCGTCTCCAAACGAGGGATCGAGGCGAACACCACGAAGATCGACACGATCGCCCGGCTCGACAAACCCGAGTGCTTGCGCGACGTCCAGAAGCTGGCCGGGCGAGTAGCGGCTCTCAGTCGCTTCATCCCCCGCCTGGGCGAAAAGGCGATGCCCCTATACCGCCTGATGCGCAAGAACCCCACCTTCCAGTGGGACAAGGAGGCGGACGACGCGCTCCGCGATCTCAAAAAGGTGATACTCGCCGCACCGCTACTCGCCGCCCCCGCCGACAAAAAACCCATGCTGGTTTACGTCGCGGCTTCCAAGCGCGTCGTCAGCGCCGTGATGGTCGTCGAGCGACCGGAGGAAGGAAAGGAGCGCCTAGTACAGCGACCGGTGTACTACATCAGCGAGGTCCTCACCGAGTCGCGCCAACGGTACCCCCAGTACCAAAAGCTGGTATACGCGGTGTTCAGAGCTCAGCGGCGCCTGCCGCACTACTTCCAGGAACACCCGATCACGGTCGTATCCTCAGCACCACTGCAAGACATCATCCGCAACCGCGAGGCGACCGGGCGAGTCTCCAAGTGGGCCGTCGAGATCGGCGTCCACAACATCAAATACGAGCCACGAAAAGCGATCAAGTCGCAGGCCCTCACGGACTTCATCGCCGACTGGGAAGAGGCCCAGCAGCCAGAGAAGCTGCCATACCTCCATTACTAGAGCCTGCACTTCGACGGCTCCAAGAACACGGACGGCGCAGGCACAGGGATCGTGCTAACTTCACCAAAGGGCGACAAGCTCCGCTACATCCTCTGCCTCGACTTCACACCCTGCACCAACAACATGGCCGAGTACGAGGCCCTACTCCACGGCATGCGAGCTGCCAAGGAGATGAATGTCAACCGCCTACGCTGCTACGGAGATTCCGACCTCGTCGCGGGGCAAGTCGCGGGCACCTGCGACGCCGTCTCCCCCACCATGGCGGCGTACCGCCAAGCAGTGGACAAGTTGGGCGGACACTTCACCGGCTACTCCATCGAGTGGATCGACAGGCGGAAGAACGAGGAGGCCGACGCACTCTCTCGCATCGGTTCGGCTCGACTCGCACCACCCGCCGGCGTCTTCCTTGACACGATCACCAAGCCGTCAGTCTCTCCTCCGAGGGAGATCGACATCGGAGTCCCGCTCCAACCCAAGGCAGCCCTGGTCGCACTCGTCACCGAGCCAGACGACTGGACCACGCCCTACATCGCCTACCTCGAGGCCGGCACCCTGCCGGCAGACGAGACGGAGGCTTGGATGATCGCCCGTCGATGCAAGTCCTACACCATCATTGACGGCGAGCTCCACAAGCGCAGCGTCACCGGTGTGTTCCAACGCTGTGTCCAACCCGCCGAAGGACGCAAGATTCTTCACGACATCCACTCCGGCGACTGCGGCCACCACGCCGGCGCCCGCTCTCTGGTCTCCAAGGCTATGCGACATGGCTTCTACTGGCCCACCGCACACGCCGATGCTGTCGACATTGTCCAGCGGTGCGCCGGGTGCCAGAAGCACGCCAACCAGACGCACGTGCCGAGCTCAGCGCTCAAAACAATCCCTATCACCTGGCCATTCGCCGTGTGGGGCATGGACATGGTAGGCCCCTTCAAGAAGGCTCCCTCCGGCTACACCCACCTCCTGGTCGCGGTCGACAAATTCACAAAATGGGTGGAGGCCAAGCCAGTTCGGAAATGCGACGGGAAGACCGCCACCAAATTCCTACGCGAGCTCATATATCGCTACGGGTTACCAAACAGCATCATCACGGACAACGGCACCAACTTCGCTAAAGGAGCCATGGCCGAATTCTGCGAAGAGCACCACATCCGGCTCGACCTCGCATCGGTCGCCCACCCGGAGTCCAACGACCAAGCAGAACGGGCCAACCAAAGCATCCTCCACGGCCTGAAGCCGCGACTCCAAGTACCACTCGAGCGCACCGTCGGGTGCTGGGTCGAGGAGTTGCCCTCTGTCATCTGGGGGATCCGCACCTCGGTTAACAGGTCGACAGGATTCACCCCCTTCTTCATGGTCTACGGCGCCGAGGCAGTCATGCCCACCGACCTCGAGCACGACTCGCCGCGGGTCGTCCACTACACGGAGGCGGCGAACGAGCTTGCCCGCCAAGACAGAGTCGATCAACTCGACGAGGCACGTGACCTCGCTCGGTCATGCACCGCCATCTACCAGCAGGGACTCCGCCGCTACCACAACTGGCGGGTGAAAACTCGCACCTTCCAAGAGGGCGACCTGGTGTTACGCCTCATCCAGGACAAGAAGGGCATGCACAAGATCTCCCCTCCGTGGGAAGGGCCATTCGCCATCGGGCGAGTACTCGGCAACGACGCCTACTACCTCATCGACGTCCACGGGGACGGCGAACTCGACGTCAAGCGACCATGGAATGTAAACCTCCTACGGAAGTTCTACCCCTAGAACCCCCACATATGTACTCTCCAGTCGCTATGAAATAAAAAGAAATGGTTACCGCAAATTGCGCCTACTCTCCATGTCTTGTGCCACTCGCACTCATAATAACAGCATCACGCTAACCGCAGAAGTCAACCTTTGGTACAGCGATCGGCACGGCTAAGTAGTGCGATGCCAGAGCACTGAGTCATCTCAGGTCTTGCATCGTCCATGAAAAACGCCTACCCGGAGCCCCATTGGAGTCACCCTGCCCGACTGGTTCTACGAGCCAAGACAACTACCTTCGCTCCTTACAGCGACCATGGTCCTCCGCATCCTTGACATAGCGACTCGAACGGCTAAGTACCACGCTCGGGGACTGCGGACCAGTTCATCGCGAGCGGTCCGGGAAAATGCCAAGTAAGAGAGCATGCCCAGGACTCGCCATGCGACTGACCCCACGGGCCAGACAGGAGTGACGCGCTCAAATCAACGCGCTAAGTCCTCACCCACCCTCGAGTCGCGCCTGGAACAACCAAGTACCACGCTCGGGGACTCGGCCACCCGACCTCGTTCGCGCAAGGGAAAACGGCGAAGTACAGAGCACTCAAGGGAGTCGCCTAGCGACTGGATCTTCGAGTCCGGGTGAGTTGACCACAGTAACAAAACACAAAAACAACAAACATATAATACACGAGGTAAACCCCACCAAAGGGCGGACGCGCTCGGGGACTCGTTCAAAACCTCAATCACAAACACATGACAAATACCAAAATAGACACGATGTCTCATTCGATAACATGTTGCATTGTCTCATATTACAAAATATGCCCCTATGGCAGACCTGCTACCTAACGCCCCAGGGCAAACTATCCTATTCTGCAAACTTCGACGACGACTCGCCAACACCCCGGCGATTGCGGATGAACGGCGTGTACGGATTCGACGGGTACGTCGTCAGTTCACCCGCCATCGCCGCGCGGAAAGGCTGCTCGACCTTGAAGTCACGGTGCGGCGGCTCGGGGTCGTTCAGCACGACGACCGTCTCCTGGTACGGAAGGAGATCGCCCATTGCCCAGACGCGCTCCGAGTACGTTGCGGCGCGATCCTGCAACTTGAGGACCTCGGAAAGATCCACCGTGCCAGTCGACGACGGGTAGCCACTCGTCACATCGTCGAGGTCGAAGTCCTCGGGGAAGTGGGCAAGTCCAAGACTAAGTGCCGTCGCCGCCCCGCGCCGAAACGCCGACCGCGTCATGAACTCAACGACCGCGGGGGCCTTCTCCAAATACTTCCACACCTCAACGAGGTCGCTGGGAATCACTTCCGTGGGCGATATTTCTTGGAGATAGGCTCGGATGCACGTCGCCGACAATGTCGCCGAGTCGACAAGCGTGGTTACACACTGCCGCGCATCGAACGATCTTGCCTCTTCCCCACTGTCGATGACGCGACCTGCGAGTAGAGGACAATAATGAATATGACGAACACCACAAAAGGCACACCTACTAGCAGAGGCAGATGCACTTACCAATCAACGGGCGGGCGAGATCCGTGATGAAGCATTGAAGCGAAGTATGGTCGTCCTGAAGCCCAGCAACAAGGGCATCCGACACTTTGCGATCCTCTTCGGCGGCTGAAATGGCGGCCTTGGCTCGCCCATCAGCCGCGCTCGCTTCTTCCTTCGCCTCCCGCAGCTCGCGCTCGAGGTTGGCGATCCGCTGTTCAGCTGAACTCAAAGCCGATTGCGCCGCCGCCAATTCACCCGCGGGGACAAGACCTTGGCGAGCTTCCCCTGCCTTCGCGGCAACTGCCTGAAGCCCTTTGTTCGCCTCCTGGACGATGGCCAGTTCCTTCTTCGCGCGGTGCTTCGCTGCCAGTCGGTCAGCTGACTCAAGTTGCAGACCCTGCACATCACCCAAAAAAGTTAACCAAAGCAAAATTCCTAAGTGCCCACCCGCTGAAATTCAGCGAGTGCGCACTCGGGGACTAGCAATCAAGAAATTCTCAAGTGCCCACCCGCTGAAATTCAGCGAGTGCGCACTCGGGGACTGGAAATCAAGAAATTCTCAGGTGCCCACCCGCTGAAATTCAGCGAGTGCGCACTCGGGGACTGGCAATCAATAAATTCTCAAGTGCCCACTCGCTGAAATTCAGAGAATGCGCACTCGGGGACTGGATGCGGAAAATAGATCAAAGACACTAAAAGAATCAGGTCGCTGCAAAGCACCGCCCTGATCCTCGGGGACTGGATATACCTGGATGGCTGCGCCAAGCATGCCGTGGAGTTGTATCGCGTCCACGGACGCGAGGAGAGCCGGCGTATGCCCACGACGTTGGTCGACTTCATCATCGGCGATCCCAGGAGCGTGGCTCGAGGGCGAAGTTCCACTCGCCGCTGCCGCCTTGGTCATGAAGCGCGGGAAGGTGGCGATAGAGGCACCCGCCCCAAAGGAGGTCGGCTCGGCCGCTCCAGGCAAGGGAGCGCCCTCCTTCGTGGACGTGGCCGCCTCCGTTGCGGGTCCAGCCGGCGTGACCGCCGTGTCGTCAGAAATTGTGACGACGTCGTCCCCCTTGGCCTTCTTGCCGCCATCCCCAGGGACGACGACTTCGTCCGCCTTCCTCTTGCGGGAAGGATCCTCCTCGCTGACGACGGGTGGCACTTTAGCCACGGTCGGGTGGCCCATCCTTTTCACTCCGGTCCTGTGCATCAATCATGTAAGCAAGACAATTCAAGCGATTATAGCAGACAAAGGAGGGTGAGGATACTCACTTGGCGACTGGAATAAAGCACAGCCCCGTGCGGAGGCCGGCTGGTTTCTCCAGTTCAGGGACCAGCTTGCGACTGAGCCCCATCTCCAGAACGTCCCATGCCCAAGACACGGACGGCTTCTTCGTCGTTGAGGCCGCGGCCGATGCATCTGGGATATCTTCGGCAGGGGCTTCCTTGCGAGGCGAAGCCGCTGCAGCCGGAGCACCCCCCAGCCCAGAGACTGGGGCGAATGGCGGAGGCATTGAAGCCAGCGGCACCTCGACGGTGGCCGTGTCCAGCACGGCTGTCGTCGGCGGCGCCTCGTCCTTGGCCAGGCTGGGGGCGTTGGAACTGCTCGCCGAGTGCGGCGGTGAGACCGACCTCGTTGGCCTCGGCTTCCTCGTCGGAGGAGCCTTCGTCTCCTTCTCCTTCTTCTTCTTCTTCTTCTTCTTCTTCTTCTTCTTCGACGGAGTCGCTTGTCGGCGCGAGGTGGTCTCCGGAAGTTCTTCGTCGTCGTCGTGATGCTCGAGGCTTTTACTTGCCTCAAGCTCACGTCGTCGCTGCCCGCGGGTCTTGCGAACCAGCGGGGCGATCTCCTCCTCGGACTCGTCGTCGTCTTCGATCTCGTCGCTCCCGGAATCGCCTTTGGCGGGAGGCGACTCGCCCATGTCTTGGACGGATGAGCTCGAGTTCTCGTCGTCCGAAGGCGGGAGCCATCCTTCCACCACTTGGAATAGCTGCAAAGAATATAAGATGAAATTAGAGTTACCGTGACTGCAAAAACTGCGACTGCGAGTGAGGCAAGGTGATTACCGTTGGGGCTGGACGCTTTGCGGTGTAAGGTGCGACTCCGGCTTGTGCGTCCAGGTACATTGCCTGGGTGATCTTCTTCAGTGCTGGGATGTAGTCCTCCAGCTTCCACTCGTCGAGGCAGGCTTTCGTCGAGTCTTCCCGGCCCGTGTACTGGTACATATAATGGTCGCATCGAGCCAGAGGGACGAGCCGCCGCCCGAGCCAGCAGTTGTATAGATTGATCGTCTGGAGGCCCTTCTTCTTCAGGCTGCGGATGGTTTGGAGCATCTCGTCAACGACCATCCGCTGGTCGTTGGGGAGCTTGCCGACTTGGAGACGGCGCGGCTCGGACCGGTTGGCGGAGTACCGCGGAATCGCCGTCTCGCCCTCCGGGGTCGCCTCGGCAATGTAGAACCACGATTTCTTCCAATCGCTCGCTGCCTTGGCGGGCAGCATCAGGTCGAAGAATGAAGCCTTCGACTTCAGCTGGAAGGTTAGGCCGCCTGCGGCTAGCATTGGGCCGCCCGCTTCCTCGTGGCTGATCCGTCCGTGAAACAGATCTTGCCATAGAGGGAAGTAGGGCCGGCAGCCCAAATAGCACTCGCAGAACGCCACGAAGATGGCGAGCTGCTCGATGCTGTGGGGACCCAGATCTGATGGCTGGATCCCATAGTAGGCGCAGAAGCGCCGGAAGAATAGGGACGTGGGGAACCCTAGCCCCCGTTCAAGATGGCTGGTGAAGCAGATGAATTCCCTCTCTCGCGGATTCGGGGTCGTCTCTCCGGCTGCAGGGATGCGCCAGCAGCCGGCTTGCAAGATCCCGGCCTCCTCGAAGGAAGCCAGTTGCGCCCTCGTGCACTTAGACCTACCCCAAGGCTCGGTGGAGAGGGCCATGGTGGAGAGATTTGTTGGGGGTCGGGGGATTTCTGGTCGGCTGGGTCGCGATGCGAAGGAAGGCGAAAATGCGCGCAGTCGGAGGAAATGGTGAGAAGGTGGTTCTCCGATCGCCTGCCATTCCCCTTATATAGCGGATGTTACCCGCCAAATCAGGGAACCGTTACCGCTCGATGATTACGCCAAAAGTTACCGTTGGATTACCCCAACGGCTAGTTTGACCAAGTTTAACGGTCCAACTTCATCCACTCGGCTCGCCGACCCAATCACTATGATAGTGTTTCGCCGACTCGACTCGCCAAAGCTGCGACCTAGATGACTAGTTTTCTCCTTTATACAGGAGCCCGCCGACGATTCGACTGGATGTTTACTCAGAAGCCGTATACTCCGGCTGCCAGCAGCCACCCACGCCTAATCGACGACGGCCTCGGGGACTACTGATGGGGATGTGCCTACCGGGGTATACCCAGCAGGACGTTTCCGACTGGCCCAAGAACTGGCGAGTGGGCCTGCAAGACGGCGACTGGATTGAAGCCCAGCGAGGATCCAAGCGACTGGAAGCTGAAGGCCCAGGCGAGTAGATAGGCCCAGTCGGATTAGGTTAAACGAGTATTGACACCTTTACTGATTCGGTTGAGATATGTAAACCCTAGGGGAGGTGAGCCTATATAAACCTCCCTGTAGGGCGAGTAGAGACACGTTCCATCATACCCCCTAGCGACTCGCCGCCTAGCCGCCGAGCTCGCCCATTGTACCACCTTCATAATACAATCTAGCAGGAGTAGGTCTTTACCCTCCGGGGGGCCGAACCTGGGTAAAACCCTGTGTCTTTGCCCTCATCTCGCACCGCAGATGGCTGGCCGCCCTTGCCCCTCGTTCTACTACTCGCTGCCGATTGCAGCATCTGCCGTGACAATTCCCACGACAGCGTCCGTCGTCGCTGTCGTTGTCGGGGTCGCCGTAGTTGAACCTTGAAGGCTGAGTACGAGTGGGCTGGACTTGAGGGTAGCGCAGGCAGGGGCTAGAGTCGGCGGCCGTGTCGTAGGCCATGACGCTCTGGAGAGAGTCCGACCGCGCCACCACAGCTGACGGCCGGCCTCGTTGAAGTTCAGAGGAGGTGGGCCGTCCTCCTCGTGCCTGGCGAGCGCCCTCTCACGCCGATCCACGAAGAAGGCTTCCCAAGTCGGGAAATAGTCGGGATGCCATCTGGGATTCCTCCGCTTCTCCGGCGTGAGCTCGAAGTAGTAGTGGTTCGTGATGGCCATCCGGTGCGCCACACCTAGAGGGACAGGAGGAACCGGCATGCCTCCGGCGCTCAGCATCCAGCCGACGGGGACACAGTAGCCTGACGGGCAGGGGTAGTTCGAGGCGCAAAGCGCCTCTGCCTCCCTGGGAGATAGTGCTACGGTGGAAGTCATGGGAAAGAGTGATGAGGTTGCAGATATGAGTATAGAGATGTGCAATGACAATGGAGGCCAACCCTACATATATATATAGTGAGAAATGGCAGGAAGATAACTTGAGGGAAGAACTGGCGGGAAGAAAAATGGCGGGAAGAAATAGCGGGAAGAAAAATGGCTCATTTAGAACTTGCATTGGATCTCTAAAGAAACCACATATTGTGAGTCTAAAAATGATTTTTTCAAAAAATCACGGGCGTTAGATCATGTACATGTAGTACAAACCGGACCCACTTCCTGCCGATTCAACAGACATTTGTCCTTTTTACCCAGGATGAATGAAAAGGTTTGAGATGTCCTGGTTGGGAGATAGTCCATGTAAGGTGGTCTAGTATTTTAGGAAAATGGGACGGTAGCATTCTGAAACAGCATTTTGGTGGTTACTTCACAAAACGTCCCGTTTTTTGCGCTCAGAAAATGGAAAAGGACTGTTTCCATGCGACAAAAGGAAAACTTCCTCCTGCAACATTATTCTCCATACCAATGTCCACATGCATGCATAATATGGGCACAGTATCACAAACTATGCCGTGATTCAGCACATAACATCGGTCAATTGGACCGAAAGCCATGAAACCTCGAACATGATAGGTCATTTTGTGAAGGTTTCTCCGAGACATGATCAATATACCAAGTCTGGTATTTTTCCTTTCAACTATGTCACATAATATGACACCACGCGAAGGATTTTCATTGTTCGGATTTTTTTCGAATTTCTTATGCCTGTTTTGAATTTTTTGAATTTCTAACTATGGTCGAACCGGCGTGTATGAAGATAGGGGACGAGCATCGTTAGAAATTGCATTGTATCTCTGAAGAAACCACATATTGCGAGTATAAAAATGATTTTTTCAAAAAATCACGGGCGATAGATCATGTACCTGTAGTACAAACCGGACCCACTTCCTATCGATTCGGTAGACTATTGTCCTTTTTACCCGGGATGGAACAAAAGGTTTGAGATGTCCCGGTTGGGAGATAGTCCATGTAAGGTGGTCTAGTATTTTAGGAAAATGGGACGGTAGCATTCTGAAACAGCATTTTGGTGGTTACTTCACAAAACGACCCGTTTTTTGCGCTCGGAAAATGGAAAAGGGCTTTTACGTGCGACAAAAAGGAAAACTTCCTCCTGCAACATTGTTCTCCATACCAATGTCCACATGCATGCATAATAAGGGCACAGCATCACAAACTATGCCATGATTCAGCACATAACATCGGTCATTTGGATCGAAATCCATGGAACCTCGAACATGATAGGTCATTTTGTGAAGGTTTTTTCGAGACATGATCAATATACCAAGTCTGGTATTTTTCCTTTCAACTATGTCACATAATATGACACGACGCGAAGGATTTTCATTGTTCGGTTTTTTTTTGAATTTCTTATGCCCGTTTTGAATTTTTTGAATTTCTAACTATGGTCGAACCGGCGTGCATGAAGATAGGGGACGAGCATGGTTAGAACTTGCATTGGATCTCTGAAGAAACCACATATCGCGAGTCTAAAAATGATTTTTTCAGAAAATCACGGGTGATAGATCATGTACCTGTAGTACAAACCGGACCCACTTCCTACCGATTCGGCAGACATTTGTCCTTTTTACCCCGGGATGGACGAAAAGGTTTGAGATGTCCCGGTTGGGAGATAGTCCATGTAAGGTGGTCTAGTATTTTAGGAAAATGGGATGGTAGCATTCTGAAACAGCATTTTGGTGGTTACTTCACAAAATGACCCATTTTTTGCGCTCGGAAAATGGAAAAGGGCTTTTCCGTGCGACAAAAAGGAAAACTTCCTCCTGCAACATTATTCTCCATACCAATGTCCACATGCATGCATAATATGGGCACAGTATCACAAACTATGCCGTGATTCAGCACATAACATCGGTCAATTGGACCGAAAGCCATGAAACCTCGAACATGATAGGTCATTTTGTGAAGATTTTTTCGAGACATGATCAATATACCAAGTCTGGTATTTTTCCTTTCAACTATGTCACATAATATGACACCACGCGAAGGATTTTCATTGTTCGGATTTTCAATATACTAAAGGTTCATCTTTAGTCCCGGTTGGAGGGATTTCGGCAGGCTGGGCTAGGCAGCACTAATGATAGGGGTGAGTGTCGACATTATGTCGTGCGGCGTGTACCTTGTCCCGGATGGTGTCACCAACCGGGACTAAAGATGAACCTTTAGTCCCGGTTGGAGACACCAACCGGGACAAAACACGAGTCAGCACTAATAATAGGGGTGAGTGTCGACATTATGTCGTAAGTGTCGACACTATGCCGAGCTGCTTGTACTATAAATAGGCATCATTGTGAGTCCAGTCCTCTAGCCAGATTGAGGCATCTCCAATATTGTTTTCGAGAGCAGGGACACCACTACGACCAGTTTCAGGGAGATGCCGCCGGATCCCAGTCCTCCGGTATCTCCAAGAAACTGGTCATAGAGGCACTCCCTAATATGTGAAATTAGTTAGCTCCCAGGTGTATTGATCTAGTTAGAGAAGTTACAAGCTGCAAGATGGTTTTCGAGAGCAGGGACACCACTACGACCAATTTCAGGGAGATGCCGCCGGATCCCAGTCGTCCGGCATCTCCAAGAAACTGGTCATAGAGGCACACCCTAATATGTGAAATTAGTTAGCTCCCAGGTGTATTGATCTAGTTAGAGAAGTTACAAGCTGCAAGATGGTGTGCGAGAGCAGGGACACCACTACGACCAGTTTCAGGGAGATGCCGCCGGATCCTAGTCCTCCGGCATCTCCAAGAAACTGGTTATAGAGGAACTCCCTAATATGTGACCGCGCGCGTTTAGAGATCAGATCTTAATGGTAAGTACGAATCGGGACAACTTCTTCATAGTCCCGGTCCAGCCACAAAACGGGACTAACACATAAGACATTTATTAATATTAAAAACTGAGACTACAAAACTGGGACTAAAGGCCCCCCTATATATACTCCCGGTCAAGCCACAAACCGCGAAAGATATCCTTCGGTCAAGCCACAAACCGCGAAAGACATGAACTAGAGTTACATAATATGAGCATGAACTTCTTGGCATATGTCCTTCCTTATGATCGCTTCAGACGTAACCATGGAGCATCTTCTTTACTTAACGGAATTCTTGGGTCAGTTTTCACTATGAAGGGCGGAATTTCATCAAACTTATTATAATCTTCTAACATGTCTGTCTTGTCCTCGATTCCCATGATGTTTCTTTTCCCTAAAAAAACTATGTGATGCTTTGGCTCATCATATGATGTATTCGTTTGCATATTTTTTCTTTTTTTCGGTCTGGAGGACATGTCCTTCACATAGAAAACCTGATACACATCATTGGCTAGGACGAATGGTTCATCTCTATAACCAAGATTGTTGAGATCCACTTTTGTCATTCTGTACAACTGGTCTATCTTTACCCCTTCCCCATTCAGGTTGACCCATTTGCAGCGAAACAAAGGGACCTTAAAAGAGACTCCATAGTCTAGTTCCCATATCTCCTCTATGTAACCATAGTATGTGTCCTTTTGTCCATTCTCGTCTATTGCATCAAAGCGGACACCACTATTTTGGTTGGTGCTCTTTTTATCTTGGGCGATCGTGTAGAATGTATTCCCATTTATTCCGTACCCTTGGAAATTCAATACAGTAGAAGATGGTGACGCGGCCAACAAGTATAGCTGATCTCCAACAGTGGTGTCATTCAAGATATTTGTCCGCATCCAACCACCGAAAGACTTCATGTGTTCATCTGTAATCCATGATTCAGGCTTCCCCGGGTTTTTGGAGCGTACAATATTCTTGTGTTCCTCGATATACGGAGATGCCAAGGTGGAATTATGTAGAACTATGTAGTGTGCTTTAGTGAAAGAATCCCCGTCCCTACATATCATTGCTTTGTTTCCCAGCGTGCCTTTTCCACTTAGTCTTCCCTCATGCCGCGAGTCAGAAACACCAATCGGCTTAAGGTCAGGAATAAAGTCAACACAAAACTCAATGACCTCCTCTGTTCCATATCCCTTGGAGATGCTTCCTTCTGGTCTAGCACGGTTATGAACATATTTTTTTAAGACTCCCATGAACCTCTCAAAGGGGAACATATTATGCAGAAATACCGGACCGAAAATGGCAATCTCTTCCACTAGTTGAACCAGGAGAAGCGTCATAATATTGAAGAAGGATGGTGGGAACACCAAATCAAAACTAACAAGACATTGTACCACATCCTTCTGTAACCTTGGCAGAATATCTGGATTGATTCTTCTGAGATATTGCATTGAGGAATGCACACAGCTTCACAATGGGTACTCGAACTTTTTTCGGTAGAAGCCCCCTCAATGCAATTGGAAGCAACTGCGTCATAATCATGTTACTGTCATGAGACTTCAGGTTTTGGAACTTTTTCTCTGCCATATTTATTATCCCCTTTATATTAGATGAGAAGCCAGACGGCACCTTGATATTGTAAAGGACTTCAAAAAAGATTTCCTTCTCTGCTTTGGTAAGAGCATAGCTGGCACGACTTAAGTGACGCCCTTTATCCGTCTTGTTCTGTGTATGCATTTTCTTTGGGTCTTTCATAATTTGTTGGTCCTCCCGTGCTTATGGTGTATCTTTTGTCTTCCCATACACGCCTAGGAATCCTAGCAGGTTCACGCAAAGATTCTTCGTCACGTGCATCACGTTGATTGAAGAGCGGACCTGCAGGACTTTCCAATATGGCAGCTCCCAAAATATAGATTTCTTCTTCCACATGGGTGCATCTCCTGTAGCGACGTCGTTCGGAACTGATTGACCGCCGAGACCCTTTCCAAAGATTACTTCTATGTCCTTGACCATACCAAATACATCATCAATAGCAGGGAGTTCAAGCTTCTTCCGGTGATCTGCCTCACCTTTGAAATGCTTGCCTTTCTTTCTTACGGGATGATTGGTCGGAAGAAATCGTCGATTAGCTAGGTACACAACCTTCTTGCATTTATGCAAATATGTACCTTCAGTCTTATCTAAACAGTGTGTGCATGCCTTATATCCCTTATTTGTCTGTCCTGAAAAGTTACTAAGAGCAGGCTAATCATTGATGGTTACGAAAAGCAACCCTCATAGATCAAATGGCTCCTGTTTGTTCTCATCCCACTCACGTACACCTGGTTTGCCCCAAAGCTGTAAGAGTTTTTCAACTAATGGCCTAAGGTACACATCAATGTCGTTGCCCGGTTGCTTCAGGCCTTGGATGAGCACTGACATCATAATGAACTTACGCTTCATGCACAACCAAGGAGGCAGGTTGTAGATACATAGAGTCACGGGCCAGGTGCTGTGACTGCAGCTCTGCTCCCCAAAAGGATTCATGCCATCCGTACTTAGACCAAACCATAAGTTCCTTGCGTCACCTGCAAAGTCTGGGAAGTCTCTCTCGATTTTTCTCCACTGTGACCCATCAGTAGAGTGTCTCAACTTCCCGTCTTTCTTACGGTCTTCTTTGTGCCATCGCAACAACCTGGCATGCTCTTTGTTTCTGAACATGGGTTTCAACCTTGGTATTATAGGAGCATACCACATAACCTTAGCAGGAACCCTCTTTCGGAGGGGCTCTCCCTCAACATCACCAGGGTCATCTCATCTGATCTTATGCATTTCATACCGGGCATTTATCTAAATTCTCATACTCCTTACCGTGGTAGAGGATGCAGTCATTAATGCATGCATGTATCTTTTGCACATCTAATCCTAGAGGACAGAGAGTCTTCTTTTCTTCGTAGGTACTCTCGGTAAGTTCGTTATGTTTTGGAAACTTCGGCTTCATTATTTTCAGCATCTTTTCAAATGAGGAGTCAGTTAAACTACACTATGCCTTCCATCGCAACAATTCCAGTGTGGTACCGAGCTTTGTGCTGCCATCTTCACAATTTGGGTACAACAATTTCTTGTGATCTTCTAACATGCCCTCTAACTTCAACTTCTCATTTTCTGTTTCACAGTCTCGCTTTGCATCAGAAATGACCCTACCAAGTTCATCAGCCGGCTCATCTGATGCCCGTTCTTCACCTCCTTCCTCTCCATTGTCTTCCATTGCAGTATCACTGTATTCAGGAAACATATGATGATAGTTGTTATCATCATCTTCTTCTTCACCATCTTCCATCATAACCCCTCTTTCCCCGTGCTTGGTCTAGCAATTATAGTTGGGCATGAAACCTTTCATAATCAGGTGGCCGCGAATGATTTTCGAGGAAGATTACTCCTTGTTGTTCCGACATTGAACACATGGACAACGCATAAAACCATTCACTTTGTTTGCCGTAGCCACATCGATAAATTTATCCACGCCTTTCATATACCCGGGTACACGCCGGTCATCGTACATCCATTCCCGACCGTTCATCTGCATCATATAAGTAAGTTTATCAAAAACAGGACATCATAAATAGTTAAATGACCAATTCACATCGACACATGCATTGTATCAATGACAGAGAAAAGTTAAGATTGCTAACCTCGATCGAGGGAAATAAAGAGGAGAGAAAGCTCAAGTGCGTCTCGGACACCTTATATATTTTTGTTCTATGAGAAATTGAACGGGATCATTCACTCAAACATTTCATCAAACACCTTGAATGCATGCATAGGGGAAAAAACTAGCACACCCCTCACACCTGACAGCAAGAAAAAACAGAGTGGAGGCAGAAGACTGGGATGTCGCATTTATAGAGGGCGGAAGCATACGTCCCGGGACTAAAGGTGTGTGCCACGTGGCTGACGCCTAACTTTTAGTCCCGGTTTGTGTTAAAAACCGGGACGTATGCCCCCTACCAACCGGGACGCATGCCTCCGGGCCCCGGGCCCGCTCGAACCGGGACGCGTGCCAGCATTAATCCTGGTTCATGGCGGAACCGAGACTAATGCTGTTAGGAGGCACGAATTGATAGCCTTTTTTCTACTAGTGTGATTGGGGTATGACAATAATTATTATCGAGTTTGATTCGCTAAACCTGGTGCAAGCTATGAAGGGGTTAGAGTATGACAGATCGCCGGAGGGCATCATCTACAAGGACCTGCGCCTTTATATGCATCTCTCTTTTAACTCTTTCGAGTTTGTTTTTATGCCACGTGCTTGTAATAATTTAGCTCACTCTCTAGCTGCTTATGGTGTGTCATGGCAGGACATGAAACTTTTAGTGCCGGAGGCGTTACCAGTTGATGTACGTGGTTTGGTGACTAGTGCTTCTGCTGTGTCTGTGATCTAAAAAAAATTCACATAATTTTTGATAAAACGACCAGTTAAACCAGACCTCCTAAAATAATTGTCAAAAGACCACTTACGGTAGGACTGGCCAGGAGGCACGTGGTGTTGCCGGAGGCGGCATGGCCTGCCGCCATGGCTACAGGCGGCACACTGGCCAACATCAACGGCAACCAGCGAGATCACGATGACATGGGGCTTTCTGCCATCGCCACAGCAGGCGGCATGTCGCTGCGTGCGTCCTGATCGATCCTGCTTTGTTGTTTTTTCTTCACCTCTGCACCCAGCTATAACACAAGCGGGCGTTCTGATCGATTGTGCTTTGTATATCTTGTTAAGGGAATAATCATGCAATGATGCGTTTGCTAATGGAGGCCGGTGGACCTAGCCAAACGGATGCAGATGTGATTAAATACTATGAATTGGATTTTTTTGACAATCAGCGCTGGGATAGCGCAACAACATGCCGCCTCCTACCATGGCGGCTGGCCTCACAACACCGTGGTCTCACCGTTTGTCGCCGACGTGTTGCCTGTGGCCGCGGACGCCTCAGGAAACGGCAACAGGCGCCACTTGTCTCCTGGCCAGTCCTGCGCCCATAGAAGCGGCCCTTGTTGGCAATTATTTTAGAAGGAAGTCGTTTTTGTCAATTCACTCGTTCAGGCGGTCGCTTTTGTCAAAAAAAAATCAAGTACACGTAGGAGTTTGGCCAAATCTGTCTCATCTTGCGAGATTTGTGCATCTCGAGCTAGCTAGCAGAGCCACGTCGTCTTGCCCGCTCGTGTTAGAGAGGCTCCAACAAAGAGGTCAGCAAGGGGAGCTATTCGCGTGTGCTGAAGCTCTCGGACTAGCCTTGTCGGGCCACACCTCGCCGGATCAGAACTTGTATCAGCACGCAAGAGGCATTGAAGAGGCGCGGTTTGGGGAATTCGCGGGCTTGAAAGGGACGAGTACATAAACCGTGTGGCATTGTCCTCGTTGCCTTTGTGAGGGTGGAGGCAGGGTCTAGTGCGAGGATCTGCATGGGACGAGCAGCAGGGCACTGTTCTATGTGGAAACATAGGGTGCCTTCCATGGTGGAATTTCAGGAGCATGTAACGTGTCCTATCTCAACCATGTATCATACATTCTCCATGCATCCCATGCCTATAGTTTTAAAACTGTAGTGAAATAGTGTGGCCGAGTTTGTGCTTGTGGTTACAGATGGGTGCGCCACTGAGGTATAGAAATGTACAGTGGGTCATCCATGAACAAGATATGGTGCTTTTTTTTATGTAGAGGTGTTTTTGTAGGCGGTTGAGGGCGATTACCGATAGGGACGCCGCTGACAACTAATAAGGCCATTTATGTGGTAAAGTCCTCTAATACTCTGAAGGATGGAGTACATCGGTTCCGGCCTCCACCCTTCAGTGCATTCAAGCTCCAACTAGATTCACGGTGGTTGCTTCAATCAATCTTCCACGTGAACTTTTGAGTCTAGCTCTGGCTGCAAGTTGGTCCTTATTTTTGAAGATGGAAGTTTTTCCTTACCTCGATCGGCCTTTGCATCAATGATCCATGCACATCCATATATTTAGGAGTACATAGTGTGCAACTCACATAAAAACATAGTGATATGCATAAGAACATAGTGATATGTGACTCATGAAAATAAGCTCTATCATTAAGAATCCTATGCGATGCACGCAGTCTAATCCGAGACATAATTAAATTACTTAGTAAGCCGCTCCAACCTATTTGCACTAAGCTCCATCTGATTCTACCGTGTGGACCATCATAGGACAACCCACGACCAGCTAATTTGTTGTATATAGCCTTCTTCTTATAAAATACAAGATCATTTCTACAAAATCATATATAGACCAAAACACCAACGTTGTTCCAACTAAACAAGAGAACCTAAATACTTAGCAACACATATTAACCAATATCCAAAAATATGTGACATATAAGAGGAAGGATGACGTTAAAAGTATAATATTTCGCACGCCATGCCAACCGAGCCGTTGGGAAGTCAAGAAATAACTGTTATACTGTTGACTGATGAAAGCAAAAAACCATGTCTACTATTCGTATTTTGGTAGCTTGTTGTTAAGTTATCTTAGGTATATGGAATAGCAGAAATGACACTATCTTTAGCAAAAAGAGTGGTAATAATATTTTTCAAGTTATTCATTTGGTTGCTCATTGGATCCAACTTTGGGACTACCTTCTCCCATTGGATCAGTGAGAATCTATGGTTACTAGATGCAACCAGCTACTTATTGTTGCTCAGGACTTCTACACCTAGGTTGGATGGCAGCTTTTAAGTTCACTTTTGAATGGATAGTCTCTTTATGAGAGTTTTTTAGATGGTTTATTTTTTTTTCAACTCTTTGTGATCCATGATTGCAATACTTCAAATTATCGAAACTTTTCTATAAAAATGGTTGTGTGCATCAATTATCAATTAATGCAGCGTCAGGGGCTTAGCTCCCCATTTCACAAGAAAAAGAATAACCACATGACATAAGAACCATATGAATACTTCCTCTTGAGCCACTATTTAGTTTCCATAATCTCTTGCAATAGAACCACACATGAGAATCAATTTGTGTTTAATACATAATAATTTCAATAAATTATACCATCTAAGTCGCAGCTAAATGTATCCTTGTTCATCAAAAGTTCAACATCTGTTATTTTAAGAACTCTCCCATGTCAATCATCCAAAACACCGACCGATAAAGAGAACTACAAACTCTACATCATACGACACTAAACCTAAGGGGGGGGGTGGCGTGTTTATTTTACACAATGCTAAAATTCACAACATATACATGACATAACTTTCTCGCATCAAACCACTTATCTTTCCAAACCTATACTCAAATTGAAATGAGCCAAAAAATGAGGGAGTACTATTGACCTGCACGAGCCCCTTCAAGAAGTGGCAATCTCTTGGTCTAGACAAAGGGAGGGGAGTGCCTTTTGTCCAATGTAAATTAGAGGCCAAATACAATATTTTTTTAAAATCTATCCTAGAATGAAAAATACAATAGTTGGGTAGCTAAGTAGAAAATAAATGAAAATTGGTTAAAAATATTAGATTAGTTAATCACAAACTATCTCAACGTAAAAAACAACCACATGATACTTGCCCAAGGCAAATCTTCCTCCTTAACCTTGAGGGAAAGCTCTAGCGATTGTATGATGGTCTAGTAATATACATTATCCATCAATTCTACCATAAATTTGCGTTACGAAAACTTCCACCACAACATCGTATCATAGATTTTTTTAGATCAAAAGGCCTCAACTCATTCCGTTTCCATTGAAAACGAAATGATCCAGTTTACCAATGACAAAACCTATGTATCTATGATCAGGCTATAGCCAAAATTCTGTAGCAGCTAAAACAAGGTGGAAAGTTGCAATTGATAGGCTACTAGTATTAATGAATTACAACTTAGATGGGCATATGACACACAAGCTAGAAACCCACCAAAACTCCCAAGAGAAAAAAATACTAGCTCAGATGAGCATATGACCACGAACCTTGCATTGGATCAGTACTTCTAGAGTCCAAGGCCTGAGCCACATTGTCATTCTGATCTTGTTCAACTGTTTGTTATGTCCGAAGCTTCCACCATTTTCTGCTCCATCAGCAATATGCGTAGACACAAGAGCGGCAAACGCATAGACATCACTAGAAGAAAATGTCATTCCTATTTTTTTCCACATCGACCATAAGAGCGGCAATAACCAGATTAATGAAAACATGTCTATTATTGCTAGTCCACATTTTAGAAATGTTCTCATAGGTATTCCCAACACTTCTTCCTAGAATGACAGATAGTTATTCCCGCATAATTTTGCTAATCACATGAGAAAATAAGATGGTCAACACTTTCTTTCTCGGCACATAAAAGACAAGTGCCATCAGACGCTGATTGTAAATATTTAAAACTTGCTCTAAAATTTCAAACATTTGTAGATTTTGAACCAGAAGTTAAATTTAAGAACTGATTTAATATCTGAGATTCTAGTGAAGAGACCTTCAAAACAATACTAATATTGAATACATTTTGATAAATTTAAAATTGAATTCTAACTTGGTAAAACTCAGAAAAACTTTGTGAAACATGATGATTTTTCATGTTTGAAACAATACGTTTCACTGTGTTTCAAATTTTGTTCATCATAGTTACAAAATAATTAACAATTTCCTTATATTTTGAACAATACAATATATCTATAAAAAATTAAGCAGCATATGATTTGAGTCCAAACCCTTAATGAAACACTAATAATTGCATGACCATAATTCAGAGATACAATATTTTGTATCTAGTTTATAGGGATTTATTTTGCATCATTATGTTTGAATGTGTTTAAGGACACTTCAAACTAGTACTAGATGTGTTCAATAAATTTATCAAATAGCAAAATCATTTAATTCGTGTGTCTACTTTAATGTTGTTTCAATGGGTTTCATTGTGTTTCATAATCCATCATGACATTTTGTTATGTATCGAAATCTAATTTTTTAATTTGTTGAAACTAAACCTTCATTGGGCTTGTTTAAAACATGTCATCGAAATAATTACACATGTTTAAATGGGTTTTTAATCTAAGATTTATTTTGACACATATGGCCCGTATATATATATATATATATATATATATATATATATATATATATAGAGAGAGAGAGAGAGAGAGAGAGAGGTAGGTTGTGGAAGTGAATAACAAGATTCTTGCATGTGTGGTAGAGGATCGAAATGTGTAATTGGTGCCCCCATGGAGATCCTAGGCTGGTTAGATGATGTCAGCCGTCTGATTCCTCTCCCAGGGTAGATCCCAGCCGTTCGTTCGCGGTTAGTATTTTTTACCCTCGTTAGTCAATGTGTTGCGCGCATTCAGGCTTGGTAGACACGCACTAGTGTCTCTAGTCAGATGTTGGTCTTTGTCAACACCCGGATTTTTCAATCCTAGATGCCTGTTATGCCATACATCGCAATCCCAGGATTACCATTTTTGCGAGACATAACAGAATTAGATACCATAGTACTTCATCCATTACAAACGATACATAAGTTCTTACACGAATGGGGATCTCATGATCCAGTTCTTAATACAACATCAAGCAGCGGAATACGTAATAATAACGGTAGCGTGGGCGAAGCTACATCTTCGGGGTCACAGGCAATGCTGACGATGGGAGATGATCCTAGTTGTCGTAACCTTCCTGGGGTCCATCTTCCAGGTACTCCTCTTCATAGTCTGGCCATGGGAATATCCAGGGACAAAGCCATGAGTACTCTTTAAGTACTCGCAAACTAATACTAACAGGTAAGGGGTTTTTTGTGGATAATAGGACACTAGGCTCTAGGGTTGTTTTGCAAAAATCCAGGTTTATCTCTACTAAGTTCCAAAGCTAGTCACTATTTTATAACTCCTAAGTGGGATCTTGTAATTCAGGTCACAACTCTGTTGTGGTCAAGTCAAAGTCTCAATTCATTTCACAAGTCATTTTGAAAAGTCTGACAGGGGAACAGTATGGCCACTCCAACTGTCCATAACTGCGGACGCGGCTATTCGAATAGTTTGACACTCTGCAGAGATTGTACACTTTCACCACAACATTCGATACATCCGTCACGAACAAATCCTGAATTCACCATACTCAGTATGCGGATAATCAATCCTAACCTTTCAATTACACGCCCTAGTATAAGCACCTCTCCTGTGAGTTTGGCCTCCCAACCATGACCACTGTCATCTTGGGTACTGCACAGGTGGACAAACTTCAGAAGGTATCCTCAGCTCAGACCTTGGCCGGGAGGGAACTAATACTAAGGTATATAAGTTTCCAGTCAAGCCCTACCCAATATTCGGGTATTGTGGTTGTACGCTAAAATTGGAATGGTATCGCATCCAGACAACCATCAGTTTTATAAAGGGCTAAGGCTCATGCCTCAACATTTTCATCACCAGAATCATCAAGTGTTTGGAAACACATGTCCAAAACATTTCAATAGAATGATCCATCATTCCAAGGTTTTCATAACCATTTTTCCACCAAGTATTCCCATCTAAAAGTTGATCAAGTTTTATGCTTAGCACTAGCATCTACAGGTGGGGGTAGTACTAATGAGGGGTGGTAACTAGTGGAGTTTCACTAAGTCCAATCTTATATCTTAGGCTGATATCAAGGTTTCTAGCTTAGGCCAAATTTTATGCTGTTTATGCAACCTTCAGCACAACTTTCTAGTATCTACCAAACTCTTAGGTAGACTCTAATTAAGCTTTGATAAATAAATAAAGTAAGAAGCTTGCACATAAAACTAGGATTTGGTTTATCAAGTGGGTATGATCACATATGCTTAAGGCATATAGTAGTCATATCACAAGTATGGGTTTGTGGCATCAGTAGGGTATCTGGCAAGGGTTAGCTTGCATCAATATCAGTATAAGCTTGCATAGGTATAGTATATTGCAAGTGTTAGCTTGCACATTCACTAGTAGTATTAGGCTTGCCTTGTGCAGAGCAGTGGTTGAAGTTCTCCTCGGCTTCCTCTTCGTAGTATCCTCCTTCCTCCTCGTATCCTTGGTCGGTACTAGCGTTTATGAATAAGTACGAGGTACACAATCACCAAACAATACTTAACTACTTGCAATCATCACACACAAGGGTCCTATAGATGATCTAGCATCATCTCTAACATTACAAGGTTAAAGCTTGGTTTAAATCTTTTTATTTTTAGAAAAGTAATTTCTACTCATTGAAAAACTACTTAAGATTTAATATTCTCCAAACCAAATATGGGATCATGTTGACACATGTCATCAACACATATTGTAGTCCATGGGAATGTGATTTAAAGTGGTGTCACAATTTAATAAGGTTTTACCCTTTTATTTTAATTAATTAAAGTGGCTAGAAATGCTTATGTAGCATTCTTTTATTACTTGAACATTATTTCTGCAAGTAAACCTATATTTTTTTTTTATATTCTGAAAGGTATGGTTAAATGTGATTTTTGAGAGTTGGAATCAACTCAAAAGCTTTTATGGTTTAAATTTGAAAAATGTTTGAATGCAGAAAAGCTTCTGCCTTGTTATTTTTACTATGGGTGATCTACAGATCCAAATGACTTGAATCCAACGGGCTTGGATTAAGCATTCAAAGACCTTTCCAACAAAATTGGTTTCATTCAAAATGGTGTACTGAATTGATCTGGGTTGATTTTTAAGTTGGGTGTTGAAGTGTGTTTGAATTGAAATAGAAAAAGATTTAATTTGAATTGCTGGGCTGCGCGGGAAATTCTAACGGGCCGGCCTGCTAAGCGCAGTGCTCCCGCAGGCTGCTTAAGTGGGTGTCCCCACTCGTCAGTGACACGGGGCTGGGCGAAGCGGTATGGGGCAACGTGGATCGTTCGATCTAGTTCTAATCTAACGGCTGAGAGTCATCGTCGACGAGAGACAACTCCGGCGAGAACAAAACCTAGCGCGGCCAGTGAGGGGTGCTGGGGGCTCACCGGGGTACGGGCGAGGGTCGGCGAGGCGGGCGAACGACGAAGTCGACGACGGCGAACCTCCTGGTACCGGTGGCTTCTCCTGGGGCGGATCCAATCGCTGGCTCCCTTCTTCTCCAGAGGCGGCGGGCTCCGGTGAAATTCCGGCGAGGTGGTGCTCGCCTTGCTCTGAGGACGGTGTGGCACGATCAGTGAGGAGAGGGGAGTGAGATGGTGTGAAGAAATCGTGCGGGGGTGGCCTCTATTTATAGTCAAGCGAGGGGACCGTCGGGGCGCACGGTGAGCTCGTCGGGGGCGACGTTACAGGCGGCTAATGGCATGGGCAAGGGTAGGGGACGGTGCTGTGTCTCCTGGTGATGCTCAACGACATGGTCGCGAGGCATGGGGCGGTGTGGTTTGGTCTGGAACGGCCGGTGCTCTGCGTGGCAGAGGCGGCGTCTTCGACGGCGGGCGGTGGCTGTATGGCACGGGGCGGCAAACGGGGATGTCTGGCGGTCTCCTGGGTCGGTGGTGATCGTGTGTGCACGCGGTGAGGGCGGCGCGCGGTCTGTGGACGCTGGTCGAGGGTGGCGCTCTGGCGCACGCTCGGCATGGTCTGGGCGCGGCTTGTGCGCGTGGTCCAGGGCTTGGCTACGCTCGCGGCTAGGACAGGGAGTGGCGATGGACGGTGGGCTGCCTCCCAGACAAGGTTGGCACGGCTAGTTCTTCCTCTAGCTTGCTGTCCATAATGGGGTGACATTGGGGTGCTCGGCTGTTCACCATTGATGACAATGGCAAGCTCACAGGGGTGCTAATGTTGGGCTAATCTTTCTAGATGATCTCCTGAGTTGTGTGTGAGCTAACTAGGGAACAAGTTAGGCAAGAATCACTGCACACTATAGTGTTTGATGTTTTGTTTGATTTGTGTCTGCAACCTGTTTGATGAAATGGCCGCATGAAATCAAGTTTTGAATTTTGAAATGAATTTTGGTGGGTTTGCTAGATTGGTGCTGGTGAGTCTGCAGATGCTTGGGTTTTGAAAGTTGAGCTTGTTTGAGTGGGTTTTGGAAAAGTGGGATCTTCCCATATGATAAAGATTCAATTTTGAATTGTCATTTAAACTATGCATTTGAAAGTTTCTGGATGATCACAAAGTGGGCCTTGATACCTTGTTATGAGTACATTCAAGGGGTGCAAAGATCCAGAAAAGTTTCTGTTAGGTTTTGAAAGTTTGAGACAGCCAAAGTAGGCATGGGAGTTAAATTGGTCAAAATGACCATTCACTTAATATATTTGTTTTGATTTACTTGTCTTTAGGAAAAGTGTGGGAAATGTTTTAGATGATGTTCATTTCACCTCAGAAGCATTTTACAAGCAATGGATCACACAAACAAGGTGGTTTTTAAAGAAATTCAAAATCCATGCATACACATATACATGCATTCATGAGTTTATTTAGAAAAGTTTTTGTTAACCCTAATCTTGATGATTAGTGTTTGATGATCTAAGTTTAGTATTTTTGGGATGTTACAAACCTTCCCCCCTTAAACAAAATCTCGTCCCGAGATTTGAAAAAGGACGAAAAGATTACCTAGGATTTGAAGAGATCTGGAAACTCCGTCCTGATGTGATCTTCGTGCTCCCAGGTAACTTCCTCTTCTGTGTGGTTGCTCCACTGAATCTTGAGAAACTTGATGCTTCGGGTTCGGGTAGTTCGAAAATATTCTTCCAAAATGCGGATGGGTACTTCAGGATAGGTTAGGTCATCGTTGACCTCTATGGTCCGGTGATCGATATTCTTGAACACTTCGGTCTTCTCGGGGACTTCGAGACACTTGCGAAGTAACGAGATATGGAACACATTGTGCACAGCTGACATCTCTTCTGGTAGTTCCAGTTGATACGATACTTCTCCTCGACGGTTCATAATTTTGAAAGGTCCGATATATCTGGGGGCTAACTTTCCCTTGAGTTGGAAATGCTGCATTCCCTTCAATGGCGACACTTTCAGATAAACAAAATCTCCTATGTTGAAGGCGAGGTCTCGACGTCTCTTGTCGGCGTAACTCTTCTGTCGGGATTGGGCTATCTTGAGGTGCTCACGAATCTTGTGAACCTTCTCTTCTGCTTCTCGTAGGATGTCGGGTCCGAAGATCTGACTCTCTCCTACTTCCGACAATTTCAAAGGGGTGCGGCACTTTCTTCCGTACATGAATTCAAATGGGGCCATTTGCAAACTGGCTTGGTAACTGTTGTTGTATGAAAATTCTGCAAACGGCAGACAGTCTTCCCACTTGGATCCATATTCTAGCACACATGCTCTAAGCATATCTTCGAGTATTTGGTTTACTCGCTCCGTTTGTCCATCGGTCTGAGGGTGATACGCGGTACTGAAATCTAGGCGGGTTCCTAAACCTTCTTGGACTTTCTTCCAGAATCTCGAGGTAAACTGAGTTCCTCGATCTGATACTATGTTCTTGGGGACTCCATGCAAACTAACGATTCTAGCGATGTACAACTCTGCTAGCTTCGAACTCTGATAGGTGGTTTTGACGGGCAAGAAATGGGCGACTTTGGACAACCTGTCCACTATGACCCAAATAGAGTCATTTCCCCTACTAGAAGTAGGTAGTCCAGTGATAAAGTCCATTCCTACAGAATCCCATTTCCATTCCGGAATTTGCAAAGGTTGCAACAATCCAGCGGGTCTTTGATGTCCGGCCTTGACTCGCTGACATATATCACACTTGGCGATATAGCTTCCGATTTCTCTCTTCATCTTATGCCACCAATATTGCTCTTTCAAATCTTGATACATCTCCGTTCCTCCGGGATGGATAGAATAAAGAGTATCATGAGCCTCCTTCAAGATCACTTCTTTCAACTCCGAATCTGCTGGTACACAAAGGCGTCCTTTGTACCACAGAACTCCTTCTTCGTCCTCGGTGAATCCGGGTACTTTGCCTGTACCGATACGACGCTTGATTCCGTCGATACTGGCATTTCCTTTCTGCGCCTCTTTAATCTGACTGATCAAAGTGGGCTGAAGTTCTATGCTAGCCAAAAATCCTTCACTTACTAATTCCATTTGAAAATCTTCCATCTCTTTGTGCAAACTTGGTTGCTCCTTCAAAATCATGGAGTTCAAGCGGCACGGCAATCTGCTAAGGGCATCG
Source organism: Avena sativa (assembly GCA_916181665.1). NCBI lineage: Eukaryota > Viridiplantae > Streptophyta > Magnoliopsida > Poales > Poaceae > Avena > Avena sativa. The sequence goes on along the minus strand of OV702279.1, from coordinate 263,247,857 downwards.
GCTACCACATTGGCTTTACCAGGGTGATAGTGAATGTCCAGGTCGTAATCCTTGATTAGATCAATCCATCTTCTCTGCCTCATATTCAGCTCCTTCTGAGTGAATATATACTTTAGGCTCTTGTGATCCGAATAGATCTCACAACGGTTTCCCATCAGGTAATGTCTCCATGTCTTCAGGGCTAGAACTACGGCTGCGAGTTCGAGGTCATGGGTTGGGTAATTTTGTTCATGTTGCTTCAGTTGTCGCGATAGATAAGATATAACTTTGCCTTCTTGCATTAGCACACATCCGAGACCAATCTTGGATGCGTCACAATACACATCGAAGGGCTTCGTGATATCCGACATGATCAAGATTGGGGATGAAATCAATCTCCTTTTGAGTTCTTGAAAACTCGCTTCACATTTGTCGGTCCATTCAAACTTCTTGTCCTTCTTCAGCAATTGGGTCATGGGTCGGGCGATACTAGAGAATCCTTCTACAAATTTGCGGTAATATCCCGCCAATCCGAGAAAAGCACGAACTTGGGTTTGAGTGGTTGGGGCTTGCCAATCTTCTACATCTTTCACTCTGGCAGGGTCAACGGAAATTCCTCCGGCTGATACAATGTGACCGAGGAATCCTACTTCCTGTAACCATAATTCACATTTGCTAAATTTTGCATACAACTGATGCTCTCTAAGGGTTCAAGAATGGTCCTTAGGTGTAGCTCATGTTCTTCTTCTGATTTGGAATAAATCAGAATGTCATCGATGAAAACAACGACAAACTTATCCAGGAAGTCCATAAAAATCTTATTCATGAGGTTCATGAAATAAGCGGGGGCATTGGTTAATCCAAAAGACATGACTGTATACTCATACAATCCATATCTGGTGGTAAAGGCAGTCTTTGGGATATCCTCTGCACGAATCTTGAGTTGATGATAGCCAGTCCTAAGATCAATCTTAGAAAACACCTGGGCACCGGTCAACTGATCAAACAAATCTTCTATCTTAGGCAAGGGGTACTTGTTCTTGATGGTGACTGTTGGAATTATGCCATAGAGGCAATAATAAAGATGTTATTATTATAATTCTTGTTCATGATAATGTTTATATTCCATGCTAGAATTGTATTAAGCGGAAACTTTAATACTTGTGTGGTTTGTGAACAACACTGTGTCCCTAGTACGCCTCTATGGACTAGCTCATTGATCAATGATGGTTAAGGTTTCCTAACCATAGACATGAGTTGTCGATTGATAATGAGATCATATCATTGGGAGAATGATATGGTGGATAGACCCAAACTAAGCGAAGCAATTAGATCGTGTCATCGTGTTCGTCTTTGCGAAGCTTTTCTTATGTCAAATATTGTATTCCTTAGACCATGAGATAATACAACTCCCTGGTATCGGAAGAAAGCTTTGAGGTCATCAAACGTCATCCTATGAGAGGGTGATCATAAAGGTGTCTCTCAGGTGATCGGAAAGTATCTGTTGGGTTGTATGTATCGAGATGGGATTTGTCCCTCCCAAGTAGGAGAGATATACTTCGGGCCCACTCGGTAATCGATATCAACACCGCTTGCAAGCATGTGGTTAAGGAGTTAATCACAAAGTGATATCGGATTACGGAACGAGTAAAGTACTTGCTATGAACGAGATTGAACTAGGTATGACAGTACCGACGATCGAATCTCGGGCAAGTAAAATATCGCGAGACGAAGGGAATATATATATGGGATTGATTTAATCCTGGCATCGTGGTTCATCCGATATGATCATCGATGAATGTGTCGGAGTCAATATGGGTTTCCAGACCCCGCTGTTGATTATTGATAGAAGATCATGTCTGCATATTCTCGAACCCGCAGGGTCACACACTTAACGTGTCTCGACGCTAGGATAGATTGGATAATTGGTTTATGAGTTTTTGTTCGGAGTCTCGGATGGGATCCGGGACATCACGAGAGGTTCCGGAGTGGTCCGGAGAATAAGATTCATATAAGGCAGTGCAGTTTTTGGAGTTCGGAATTGTTCCGGGTTAATCGGTATTGTACCGGAAGCTTCTAGAACCTTCCGGAAGGGGACCAACGTGGCCCCACCTTCCGGGAGGGGGCATGGGACTATGAGGGAGTGCCCTGGCCGCATTAGGCCAGGGGCACAAGGCCCCGTAGGGCCCAACCGGCCAAGAGAGGTTTAAACTCTAGATAGAGCTTCTAGAAAGGGGGGTTTCCTTGCCCCCCACTCTTCCTCCTTGGGGCCGCCGGCCTTGGCTTGGGGGAGGGGCTAGGGCTGCGCCCACCCCTCTATATATAGAGGGCTGGGGGCGCACCAACCCCACACACCTTCCCCTCCAACCCTAGCCGCCCTGCTGCCCTCCTCTCTCCCTCCCGACTGCTTGTAGGCAAAGCCCTGCTGCAGAAATTCTCCACCAATTGCACCGTGCCGTCGCGTTGTAGATCCAACCCATCTCTCCACCATACTTGCTGGACCAAGGAAGGAGGAGACGTCGAGGTGCTGCACGTGTGCATCTCACGGAGGCACCGCCACTTGTGGTGCTAGATCGGATCGGATCGCGAGGAGGAGAAGCGAGTACGACTACATCACCCACGTTCCGACGAACGTTTCGCTGTGCGAATCTTCAAGGGTATGAAGATCTAATCCAATCTCTCTCGTTGTTTGCATCTCCTAGATTAGATCTTGGCTTTCCCTCTGTTCGCATCCGTATAAAATTTTGATTTACTATGCCGCGAAACCCTTCAGTGACATCATTCAACTTCCGATAATCCGTACACAAACGGTTACCTCCATCCTTCTTGTCCACAAACAAGACAGGTGATCTCCATGGGGACGCACTTGGTTGAATCAATCCGATTTCCAACATGGAATCCAGTTGCTTCTTCAGTTCTTCTAGTTCTGACAGGTTCGTACTATAGGGTCTCTGGGCTATGGGTCCTGTTCCGGGGATTAGTTCGATGATAAACTCGATATCCCGATCTGGGGGCATACCGGGCAAAACATCTGGAAATACATCGGGGTATTCGCAGACTATCCGAACTTGGTCAATGGTAGGTTGGGCTAGACTCTTGTTACACTTGAATTGGCGAGGTAAGGTTTCAGATATATGCTCGACTGATATTCCGGCGGTACTGGTTATGGTGATGGATTTCTTGGCACAGTCAATCAATCCCTTATGTTTGGACATCCAATCCATTCCTAGTACTACTTCCAAACCTTTAGTTCCGAGTACTATTAGATTAGCATAAAAATCTATGCCATGGATTCGGATAGGGACGGCTTTGCAAATTTGCCTAGCCTTGGTGGTTGATCCGGGAATTTCTACAATCATCACATGCTTCAATTTGGTTGGTTGAATTTTACTAGTGCAGGCAAATTCTTCGGTGACAAATGAATGCGATGCACCAGAATCAAACAACACTCTTGCAAGTACTGAATTAACAGAAAACATACCCAGCACGACGTCTGGCGCTTCCTGAGCTTCTTCAGCATGCATGAGAAAAAGATGGCCATTGCGGTTAAGTGAATTCCCTGGGGCAAATCTTCTCCCTGGCTGGACACGACGCTGCTGCTGAGCTAGGACATTGGCGTTGGGGGCTGTAGCATTCTTCTTGTTGGGGCACTCGTTGGAATAGTGGCCTTTATTTCCACAGTCATAACAGGTCACTTGTGACTTGTCCTTGGCTACGACAGGCACAGCATTGCTTCCAGTCCTCGGGGCAGTGTTAGGGTTGGCGGTAGCATTGTTGGTGTTGAACTTGGGTGGGGCACGGGTGAAATTGCTAGAGTTGCCGAGGTTGTTGTGATTTCCTACGGGTCTAGGGTTTCCACGGTTGGGATAGGTTGGACGGGTCATAAGGGGTCTGTTGGTTCTTGGGGCAAATCCTGGAGATGGGTTGGGGTGATACTTTGGGGTCTGATGGGTTCCTGGTTGATGCATCATGCGACGCTTGCGGTTCTCATTGGCCTGGTTGATCTTTCCTTCCATCTGTATAGCAGAGTCGACAAGGGCTTCAATATCAACAAAGGGGATATTGACTAACACTGTTTGCATCTCGTCATGCAGACCATTCAGGAATCTTTCTTTCTTCTTGGCTTCGGTGTCTATCTCGTCCGGGGCATACCTAGCTAATGACAAAAATTTGTCATGGTATTCCACTACAGTCATCCTTCCTTGCTTCAACTCTCTGAACTCGTCTCTCATTCTCTTGATCAAACCTAGTGGCACATGGGTTCTGCTAAACTTGAACTTGAATTCCTCCCAGGTCATCATCTGGCCTCCGGTCATTGCACGAACACTGTTCCACCATGCCCTGGCATCTCCGGCTAGATAATGGGTGGCGAACAGGACTTTCTCGTTGTCTTCCACTCCGGCGACTTCTAGGTTGTTTTCCATGGTTTGCAGCCAATCATCAGCATCTAGGGGTTCTTCTGACTTGGTGAAAACGGGTGGGTTGGTATTCTGGAAATTCTTGAGCTTAGATCCGTGGTTGTCCTGATTTCCATGGCCTTGGTTGTTGTGGGCTAGCTGGGCTATCTGTTGCAGAGTGGCTAGGTTGGCTTGACGTTCCGCTCTTTCAGCTTCGCGGTCAGAAGTCAACATTTGCAGGATCTGCAACATCGGGTCCGGGGCTGAACCACTTCCTCCACGTGGCATCTGAAGATTGATATAGATCATGAGAAAAGAGGGAAATTTCTAAGGTTTTGGGTTTTGGAAAAGTTTTTAGAGTTTCACTCAGGTTTTTCTAGCAACTTGCTTTTTCATTCAATCATTCACTCGATACAACGCACACCACGGCAAGGAAAAACAGATGGTTTTAAGAACCATTCTGGAAACTACGATATAGTGGGACCGACTACTACTCACTACGCTAGTGCTCAGTGCTACTACTCCTCGGAGTCTGTGGCTTCATCATCTTCAGCATCATCGATGAAGGCGAAATCATACTCATCGGTGAAGAAGTCCATGGCCTGATCCTCCAGAAAATCATCGTCATCGCTGAGATAGGAGTAAGGGTCTCCACGAAGATCCTCTCCGGCATTCTCCCTTTCCTCTAACTGCATGTCTCTCTCGTGGCTGGTCTCTTCCAAAGATGAGATGCGATGGCGAAGACGGGCAATAATGCGCTCCTTCTTGTCGAGCTGACGGCGGCGAGACTTGCGATCATTTGCTAGCATGGCGATGGTCTGATCCTTCATCTTGATGATGGCAGACTTGTGGTTGCAATAGTCACGGCAGTTGTCCAATTCCTGCTGACGATCATACATCATGAAGCTAAGGTGGTCCAATTGAGTCTTCAGCTCGGGGTGGTATGGGGCTTCCAATGGTTGTCCATTTGCATCACGTCTTGGGCAAAACTCAAAGCGAGTACCCTTGATCTGATTGATGCTCTGCCCACACAGACGGGAAAGAGCTTCCTGCATTGCTCTGGCAAGTCCATCGAGCCAGTTGTTTTCCCTCAAGGTAAACTAAATTCCCTCCGCAGTGGGAGGTTCAATCTTTCCTCGGAGACTTGCAACAATTAGCCACTGCAGATCTTCTCCTCCTTGATCATTGAGCTGAGCTCCGAAGAACTCGGGATGCGGACGCTCCAGAAGTTCCGAAAGCTGATCCAGATCCCTCTCAAAGATAAGGTCTCCTCCATTTCCCCAACTGATAAAACTTGCTGTACTTCACGTCCATCTATAAAAATAGAGGATGAGTAGATTAGCAGAGTGATCAAGTGTGTCAAAATTTTATCTATTTTGCAAGAGTTTTTGAGGAACATGAAGTTTTATTAAAGAATTAAAGAGGTAAGAATGAGAATAAGTTTTCGTAAATATTTGTGTTCTTTGGTTTTGAAACTAAGTTTTTGGTTTAACGTCCAATCTAACTAGGGTCTCCTATGGTCAGGATGGCTCTGATACCAACTTGTCAACACCCGGATTTTTCAATCCTAGATGCCTGTTATGCCATACATAGCAATCCCAGGATTACCATTTTTGCGAGACATAACAGAATTGGATACCATAGTACTTCATCCATTACAAACGATACATAAGTTCTTACACGAATGGGGATCTCATGATCCAGTTCTTAATACAACATCAAGCAGCGGAATACGTAATAATAACGGTAGCGTAGGCGAAGCTCCATCTTCGGGGTCACAGGCAATGCTGACGATGAGAGATGATTCTAGTTGTCGTAACCTTCCTGGGTCCATCTTCTAGGTACTCCTCTTCATAGTCTGGCCATGGGAATAGCCAGGGACAAAGCCACGAGTACTCTTTAAGTACTCGCAAACTAATACTAACAGGTAAGGGGTTTTTTGTGGATAATAGGACACTAGGCTCTAGGGTTGTTTTGCAAAAAGCCAGGTTTATCTCTACTAAGTTCCAAAGCTAGTCACAATTTTATAACTCCTAAGTGGGATCTTGTAATTCAGGTCACAACTCTGTTGTGGTCAAGTCAAAGTCTCAATTCATTTCACAAGTCATTTTGAAAAGTCTAACGGGGGAACAGTATGGCCACTCCAACTGTCCATAACCGCGGACGCGGCTATTCGAATAGTTTGACACTCTGCAGAGATTGTACACTTTCACCACAACATTCGATACATCCGTCAGGAACAAATCCTGAATTCACCATACTCACTATGCGGATAATCAATCCTAACCTTTCAATTACACGCCCTAGTATAAGTACCTCTCCTGTGAGTTTGGCCTCCCAACCATGACCACTGCCATCTTGGGTACTGCACAGGTGGACAATCTTCACAAGGTAGCCTCAGCTCAGACCTTGGCCGGGAGGGAACTAATACTAAGGTATATAAGTTTCCAGTCAAGCCCTACCCAATATTCGGGTATTGTGGTTGTACGCTAAAATTGGAATGGTATCGCATCCAGACAACCATCAGTTTTATAAAGGGTTAAGGCTCATGCCTCAACATTTTCATCACCAGAATCATCAAGTGTTTGGAAACACATGTCCAAAATATTTCAATAGAATGATCCATCATTCCAAGGTTTTCATAACCATTTTTCCACCAAGTATTCCCATCTAAAAGTTGATCAAGTTTTATGCTTAGCACTAGCATCTACAGGTGGGGGTAGTACTAATGAGGGGTGGTAACTAGTGGAGTTTCACTAAGTCCAACCTTATATCTTAGGCTGATATCAAGGTTTCTAGCTTAGGCCAAATTTTATGCTCTTTATGCAACCTTCAGCACAACTTTCTAGTATCTACCAAACTCTTAGGTAGACTCTAAGTAAGCTTTGATAAAGAAATAAAATAAGAAGCTTGCACTTAAAACTAGGATTTGGTTTATCAAGTGGGTATGATCACATATGCTTAAGGCATATAGTAGTCATATCACAAGTATGGGTTTGTGGCATCAGTAGGGTATCTGGCAAGGGTTAGCTTGCATCAATATCAGTATAAGCTTGCATAGGTATAGTATCTTGCAAGTGTTAGCTTGCACATTCACTAGTAGTATTAGGCTTGCCTTGTGCAGAGCAGTGGTTGAAGTTCTCCTCGGCTTCCTCTTCGTAGTATCCTCCTTCCTCCTCGTATCCTTGGTCGGTACTAGCGTCTATGAATAAGTACGAGGTACACAATCACCAAACAATACTTAACTACTTGCAATCATCACACACAAGGGTCCTATAGATGATCTAGCATCATCTCTAACATTACAAGGTTAAAGCTTGGTTTAAATCTTTTTATTTTTAGAAAAGTAATTTCTACTCATTGAAAAACTACTTAAGATTTAATATTCTCCAAACCAAATATGGGATCATGTTGACACATGTCATCACCACATATTGTAGTCCATGGGAATGTGATTTAAAGTGGTGTCACAATTTAATAAGGTTTTACCCTTTTATTTAATTAATTAAAGTGGCTAGAAATGCTTATGTAGCATTCTTTTATTACTTGAACATTATTTCTGCAAGTAAACCTATATATATATTTTTATATTCTGAAAGGTATGGTTAAATGTGATGTTTGAGAGTTGGAATCAACTCAAAAGCTTGTATGGTTTAAATTTGAAAAATGTTTGAATGCAGAAAAGCTTCTGCCTTTCCAACAAAATTGGTTTCATTCAAAATGGTGCACTGAATCGATCTGGGTTGATTTTTGAAGTTGGGTGCTGAAGTGTGTTTGAATTGAAATAGAAAAAGATTTAATTTGAATTGCTGGGCTGCGCGGGAAATTCTAACGGGCCGGCCTGCTAAGCGCAGTGCTCCCGCGGGCTGCTTAAGTGGGTGTCCCCACTCGTAAGTGACACGGGGCTGGGCGAAACGGTATGGGGCAACGTGGATCGTTCGATCTAGTTCTAATCTAACGGCTGGGAGTCATCGTCGACGCGAGACAACTCCAGCGAGAACGAAACCTAGCGCGGCCAGTGAGGGGTGCTGGGGGCTCACCGGGGTACGGGCGAGGGTCGGCGAGGCGGGCGAACGACGAAGTCGACGACGGCGAACCTCCTGGTACCGGTGGCTTCTCCTGGGGCGGATCCAATCGCTGGCTCCCTTCTTCTCCAGAGGCGGCGGGCTCCGGTGAAATTCCGGCGAGGTGGTGCTCGTCTTGCTCTGAGGACGGTGTGGCACGGTCAGTGAGGAGAGGGGAGTGAGATGGTGTGAAGAAATCGTGCGGGGGTGGCCTCTATTTATAGTCGAGCGAGGGGACCGTCGGGGCGCACGGTGAGCTCGTCGGGGGCGACGTTACAGGCGGCTAATGGCATGGGCAAGGGTAGGGGACGGTGCTGTGTCTCCTGGCGATGCTCAACGACATGGTCGCGAGGCATGGGGCGGTGTGGTTTGGTCTGGAACGGCCGGTGCTCTGCGCGGCAGAGGCGGCGTCTTCGACGGCGGGCGGTGGCTGTATGGCACGGGGCGGCAAACGGGGATGTCTGGCGGTCTCCTGGGTCGGTGGTGATCGTGTATGCACGCGGTCGAGGGTGGCGCTCTGGCGCACGCTCGGCATGGTCTGGGCGCGGCTTGTGCGCGTGGTCCAGGGCTTGGCTACGCTCGCGGCTGGGACAGGGAGTGGCGGTGGACGGTGGGCTGCCTCCCAGACAAGGTTGGCATGGCTAGTTCTTCCTCTAACCTGCTGTCCACAATGGGGTGACATTGGGGTGCTCGGTTGTTCACCATTGATAACAATGGCAAGCTCACAGGGGTGCTAGTGTTGGGCTAATCTTTCTAGATGATCTGCTGAGTTGTGTGTGAGCTAACTAGGGAACAAGTTAGGCAAGAATCACTGCACACTATAGTGTTTGATGTTTTGTTTGATTTGTGTCTGCAACCTGTTTGATGAAATGGCCGCATGAAATCAAGTTTTGAATTTTGAAATGAATTTTGGTGGGTTTGCTAGATTGGTGCTGGTGAGGCTGCAGATGCTAGGGTTTTGAAAGTTGAGCTTGTTTGAGTGGGTTTTGGAAAAGTGGGATCTTCCCATATGATAAAGATTCAATTTTGAATTGTCATTTAAACTATGCATTTAAAGTTTCTGGATGATCACAAAGTGGGCCTTGATACCTTGTTATGAGTACATTCAAGGGGTGCAAAGATCCAGAAAAGTTTCTGTTAGGTTTTGAAAGTTTGAGACAGCCAAAGTAGGCATGGGAGTTAAATTGGTCAAAATGACCATTCACTTAATATATTTGTTTTGATTTACTTGTATTTAGGAAAAGTGTGGGAAATGTTTTAGATGATGTTCATTTCACCTAAGAAACATTTTACAAGCAATGGATCACACAAACAAGGTGGGTTTTAAAGAAATTCAAAATCCATGCATACACATATACATGCATTCATGAGTTTATTTAGAAAAGTTTTTGTTAACCCTAATCTTGATGATTAGTGTTTGATGATCTAAGTTTGGTATTTTTGGGATGTTACAGTCTTCCCCACCGAAAACTGTCCGGCCCTACATGTCGGCATCCCAAGTAATGTTTTCAGCGGTCCTTCGACGGGTGCAGGTGGTCTGGAAGGGGCATCCATCTCCTCGTGCGAGTGAAAAATCTAGACAAAAAACCAAGCCGGTGTTGAAAACCCTAACCACACTCGTCGCTGGTCCCGTCTCCCCCAATCCCTAGTACCGGCAGCGGCTCCCGTGCCTTCGTCGTCTCCCCTGTTGCTTCCACCTCCTCCTCCTGCTCTGCCTCCTCCTTCGTGTCCTCTCCATAAGCATGCTGCAGCCTCCTCCTGTTTTCCTTGCCACCAGCACGCTCAAGCATTGCCTCACTGCATGAATCTTCTTCTCCCGGCCATGGCGACAATGGAGGCGCCCGATTCTCCCGCACCTTCCCCAATCCCGCCTCATCTCTCCCCAAGTCCACGGCCATGACATCTTAGACATCAAAGAAATAATTGAAGATAGTGGGACGTATTTTTTTTTGCATGGCATAAAGAGCTATAGGAAAATAGATAGTGGAAATTAATATGTGGTGGATGATGTGGAGGCTTCCATGATCTGGCAACCTAGGATTGCTCAAAGATGCTTGGTGAGGTGAACACCTTGCATGTTGAGAAAAATATGATAGTGGGGGTCCTATTTAGATATAGAAGATTACTGATGTGTGAGAGGCGTGCGGTTTATTTAAAATCATTTTGCCACAAAGAGACTAATGGAAAAATCTATGTACTGAGAATCGGGATTGTTCACGCGAGTCCTAGTTAACAATAATCATGTGGTGTAGATGGTTTGTCGGCAAGTTGTCAGGGATGTTAGCTATCTAGTCATATCGATTTGACCAACCTGTATATTGGCTCCAGTGCATTTAAGCTATAGGTAGTAGTACAACTAAGCCCGTGAAAACGCGGTTGAGTGGTTTGGCCGGTTTGGGTTAGTTTAAATTTTTGTATTAGTTTTAAAGTTTGGATTTTATTTGTGAAAAAAATGAACTAGGATGTAACTGGCCAATTTAACTGGTTTGACCTGTTTTATTTTTTACACACCCTTAAGTAGAACGGTGCCTCAGTTTGCGGTTCTGATATGCCGAACTTGTTTTATAATCCGTCATAGAAAAATAGCCGCAAAAACTAAAAATAGTTTGGTAGCCAAATAGAAAATAGACAAAAAAATGTTAAAAATATTAGAATATCTTATCATAAACTATATGAATGCCAAAAACAGCCACATCATGGCTGCATGCCCAAGGAGAATATGCCTCATTAACCTTGAGGGAAAGCTCTGCGTAGTAGTATGCTGGTCTAATTATCTGCATTCCTCATCAATTCTTCAATAAATTTGTGCGACAACAATTTGCATCACAACATCCTAACGAACATGAGCTTTTGCCTTGAGCATCCATGAACCTAAGATCTCAAATTCACCATTTTTTTCCTTTAATATACTAGTACATGTTGGTACTCAGGTGGTACTAGTGCCATAAACCCAACACAAAGAGGAGCTCGAGAGCGGGATCACGTCAAGTGCACGTATGGGCCTCGATCATTGTTCGGTGTCTTTGCACTTTTCGCCATCATCAGGCAGTCCAAATCCCACCAGATCGCGTGAAGAGCAAGCTCAAGACCTCAAGTTTATGACCTCCTTTGGATGCCAATGTTGTCGGCTGCCCCGAATTTTAGTGCATCGATCTGTCCTACGCAGTGCTTATCCGACCATCGATGTACGTGCGACAATTGTTATAGGAACCATCATTGTGCGATCTGTCCTAAACCGCCCGCAGGAGATGACGGTAACAGTAAGGACGGGATCCATGCCCACTGGCATGCATTCTCCATTATTCCTTTGCAGGTCTTCCACTTCGGGAGTTTGTGGGCTCGAAAGGGAGGAGTGTATGCACATGGCTGTGCTACTGCTATCCCCTTCGCTTTTGCTTGGAAGGAGGCGCACGGTCTGCTCTAAACCAGCTGGATGCAATTTCCATATCAGTAAACGCAGGGCAACCGTCGAAGGTGAAGAGATCACACTTGGTGTCTCTTTCTTTCCCCATACCTCCCATGCCTAGCAGTAGCAGTATGACAGAGTGCGGGGTTAGAGAGTTATGTAGCGAGTAAGAGAGAGCTGATAAGCCGGCCATGGACGAGAAATAACCCTAGCTATTACATGGATAAAAAGGTTATGTGGTAGCCATTTTATACTGCGGAGAGCAAGAGAGGTGAAGCTGGTAGGTGGAGTGGGTAAGAGGCAAAGAAAGAGTAGTGAAAATATCATATCCGTCACAACTTTTTTCTTCAAGTCTAGCCTATTTACCCAAGTTAAATAATCTCGCATGCCACCGTCGAGCAACGTATAGAATTGATATTTGCACACACAAATTAACTCCTCCGCACACACTATAAACTATACAAACTTAATTTCATATCTGGCGGGCAGACGCGGTGCAGCCAATTAAGCAGTGAATTCGATTGTACTAGCAGTCTGGCACTTGATCGGCTCTTCCCGGGTAAGGGTAATCCATGTGATCGCCATGACATGATCTACAGTTGTCCCTAACGCGCGAGAACCATATATGACAACAAGATTTGATCCAGCTTTGTGTGCACAATAATCACCATCCCGGCGAATACTACTTAACATCTTCCACTAGCACATGAACTCGCGCATCCCTCTTAGACCTGCCGCCCTACGTTTGTGTGCAGGTCGCCATGCATCTCGGGTCTCATCCTAGGGCGATCACACCAGCAGACTAGTAGACTCTACCTCCTCGCTAGAGGAGCTCCTAAATACATAGTATGAACCATGTCTAATTATTGCTTTCTTCATTAGCCACTCTATCAAAACGAAGCGAGGGCTGCATGCAGCGCTTGTAGCCAATAAACAAGATTCCCTTGTTCCATATAACGGACAATGGAACCCTTGAATCCAACTTGGTGACACAACGGCCTGTTATTATCTGATGGGTTACTTTTATAGGATTACCCTTTATGAAATACTCCCTTTCGTTTCAAAAATATAAGATGTTTTAGATTTGTGAAGAAGATGTATCTAGACTTCTTTTAATACGTAGATTCACTTTAAACCTGAGTGAGCCTTCGTACTAAAAGAAGTCTAGATACATTTGCTTCACAAAGCTAAAACATACTCCCTCCGTCCTAAAATAGATGTCTCGGATTTATCAAAATTTAGACGAACCTATATACTTAATAGTGTTTAGATTCATCCAGATTTTAGCAAATCTAAGACATTTATTTTGGAACGGAGGGAATATTATATTTTGAAACGGAGGGAATAGATTCGATTAGCGAAAGCGTATATTTCATTGGTTGATTTATATCGAAAAGTTGTGAAAACAATTCAGGGGAGAGTCTACCGTAGCAATGCTATCTAGTCATATTTAAGTCATAGCTACTTATAAGTTCGGAGCAGACTGTGCGCCTCCTTCCAAGCAAAAGCTAAGGTAACATCGCAGAAAATAGTCTCGGGCGCTGTCTCGGGTGCTCTTGCTCGGAAGGGAGTGTACTACAGCGCTTATGACATGGTAAACTTATTTTATAATCTATTGTAGAAAAATAGCTGCAAAAACACAAAATATTATTAGCCAAACAGAAAATAGACAAAAAGAATTGGTTGAAAATAGAGTACTAGATTAACTTATTATCTGAATGCCGAACACATCCACGTGATGGCTGCCCATGGTAAATCTGTTTTATTAACGCTGATGGAAAACTCTACGGAGTGACGTTGTATGTTGGTCGTCCAGTGATCTCCATTCTCCATCATTCTGCCATAAATTTGCGTCACCCATATTTTCACCACAAAATTGGAACGTGAGAGGGAGTGTTATCTGAAGAGAAGGTGTGGCAAGAATTGCTACATAACGAATACTTACAGAAAAAAACCTTGGCACATGTTCAGCCAAAGCCAACTAATTCACCTTTTTGGAAAGATCTTATGCGAGTAAAATAAGAGTTCTTTGCCGGGGTGGACTAGGTTTTGAGAGGAAGTTTTGCTAGAAGAGATGTCGCTCATTAATCAATATCCTTTTTTTTATGTAACATAGGAAACATGCTCATGCGTTTCAATACGATAGGGAAAATAATTTGTGTATATATCATTGTTTTTTGGACATAGTTGCACCACCGGTGACAGTCAAGGGCACTTGTACCTTAGACCATGTACTATGTTGCGCCGGTTCAAAGAAAATTATGTCAGAGTTTAGAACCGCTTTGATTAACCTTCTATGTATAGAGCCACCATGGGACCCACTGGGCACATTCTCTGCATGCATGCATGCATTGAGGCTCTCCCTCACAATTGTGCCACAAGGTCCCACATCTGCATGAAAAAAGCGAACCATATTGTTGATCCGCTTCTTGTGTGAGAGTATATAAGCCAATGTTCCACTATGTACTGAATCGGTTCAAGAGAAGGAGAGAGAACGATAGGAACCGCTTTTGGTTCACATAGTACATGGTCTTATAAGTGTGTGAGGACCGCCACCATGACAATGATCATGTATCACGTGTAACTATTCTTTGCGATGCTAGCAGACTCCTCCCCCATGGATAACATTTTGATTTCCATGGTTGTCACCATGTGGTCGCTCAAGTGGGGGCAGAGGAGCAGACAATATTGCATAAAAATTCAAATCGAATAATCAATTTTCTAATTATGTTAAATCTGTTTTTATGCTTGTAGATAGTTAATTAGATGATATGGTAGATTTAGTATTTTACTTTTAAAAGACTAATCACAATTATCTAGGTGTCTTCTTTGTGAGATCTATGTATGAGAACCTTTTGAACGGACACCATGGATTTCCAAGATGGTACCTATGGAAGCTAAAAAATCTCACTTAAGATAAAGATTTTCATGTGGTTCCTCAATAGAAAACTTTGCTAACAAAAGAAAATCTTGCAAAAGGGAATTAGAATGGATGAATTTTTTTTGTTTATGTGATACACAAGAAACCATTTGAACATTTCTTTGTAACATGTCCGCTTGCAAAAACTATTTGGCGAATTGCATTGTTCACTTAGAATATTTGCCCAGCCACCAAGATCACAAATATGTGTGAGAATTGGTTGAATGAGATTGATAAGAAAATTTAAGCTAAAATTCATATAGATGTTTCTGTTTTAGGTTGATATATTTGAAAAGTTTCGAAACAGTATCATTTTAAACAAAACTAGTTTGAAAAATAAATTGCACATTATCTGTATGGCTTGACATTGGATTCAGCGCAATGATCCTCCCTATACCGGCGGACCAACGGGAACCTATGGTTACTGTATGCAACCATCTGTTGACGCTCGCTTGGGATATCTATAGCCATACTGGACGGCATACTAGTACATGAAGAGATGTCTATTGATATATGTTTGTTACTTTTGTGGTCTTTAGATGGTTGGTTTTGTACCAACCCTGTCTGATCTTTGAACCGAAATCATATGATTGCTCAGACTAAGTAATAAAACGTTGCATGCATCAATTGTTGTACAGGCCGGGGTGCTCCACTATTTCGAAAAAAAAAAAACATAATGCGAGAGATTGGTGCCTTCGTGATCCAAAGGATAATCTCCAAGATATGCGTGCGTAGGCTAGCCCCAGTTATGGAGCGACTGACGCATCATATCAGTTTGTCTTCCTAAAAGGAAGATATATCCACAATGGGATTCTAGAGCTTCATGAAATTATTCATGAGGTGAAAGTGAGACACCAGAGGGGCATCTTTCTGAAGCTAGATTTCCAGAAGGCGTATGACATGCTAGACGGGGCCTTTCTTTGCCAGGTCCTCCAGCGTCGTGGACTTGGTGATCACATGATATGTTAGATCATGCAGATCGTCATGAGCGGGAACACGGATATAAACATAAATGGCGAGGTGGTCCCCTACTTAAAACCCCTGTGTGGGGTTAGACAAGGGGACTGGATCTCTCCGATCCTGTTTAATGCCGCGGTCGATGCCCTAGCAGAAATCTTGGAGAAGGCCAAGAATTCCGGCCACATCTCGGGTGTGGTTGGACATCTCATCCCAGGAGGGCGGTGACCCAACTCCAATATGCTAATGATACTATGATCATGGTGGAGGGATCGAAACAGATCATTAACCTGAACGGCAGGAGGGGTGTCAGTTTTGGAGAGCCATCCAAGACATTAAGCCAGCAATATGGAAAGGGCTATCCATATCCGTAGGTGATGGGATGGACACCCTTTTCTGGCTAGACAAGTGTGTAAGGTAAACAATCAACTTGTTCCATGAACAAGAAACCGTTGTTTTCTCCCTAGTAGCAACAACACATCTACAACCAAAGAGATTTCTGTCACTTCCCTTGGAAACTAGAGGCATGAACCCACTATCGAGCATAAATACCCCCTCTTGGAGTCACTAGCAACTACTTGGCCAAGATAGCTACTAACAATGGAGAGCATGCAAGATCACAAACAACACAGACATGATGGAATCATAAAGACAAAACCATTAATCAATCTGACATAGTAATCTCAATATCCATCGGATCCCCGCAAACACGACATGCATGATTACAAATAGATTAGACCTTGATCATGAACGGAGCTCACAAGATCTATACATGAAAGCACAAGGAGGAGATACACCCATCTAGCTACTACGTGGACCCGTAGTCCAAGGTGGAACTACTCACGCATCATACCGGAGAAGAAGGCCTCCGGGATGATCTCCCCTCCGGCAGGGTCCCGGGAAGAACTTCAGATCAACCCCTGATCTAGGGACGATGGTGGTGGTGAATACAGATGGTTTCATGGAGTTTTGATCGGGTGCCTCAGGTTTCTGCATCGGGGGCTTCTTATAGGCTAGGAGGCGAGGCAGGGGGTGCTCGGAGGGCCCACACCCTGCCCAGGCACGGGCCAGGCTGGGCCGCGCCTGGGGGGGTGTTGCCACCCTGTGGTGCCCCTCCGTCTCGTCTTCTGGATTCGTGCCGCCCACGGTAAAATATTAACTTTGGCTTTTGTCCTATCCAATTCCGAGAATATTGATTTTCTGCCTTTCTAGAACCAAAAACAGAAGAAAACAGGCAACTGGCACTGTGGCAACTTGTTAATAGGTTAGTCCAGAAAAGATATAAAAACACCTCAAAGTGTAGACAAAGCAAAGAAAAGTAGATACTAAACAAGCATGGGACATCAAAAATTATAGATACATTTCCGACGTATCAAGCATCCCCAAGCTTAACTCCTGCTCGTCCTCGAGTAGGTAAGTGATAAAAGATTAATTTTTGAGGTGACATGCACCATCAAAACCATGATCAAATCATTTGCAAGCATTGAAAGCTGGGATCAAAGAACTCTAAACATGTGCATGAAAGATGGAGTTCTAACAATAAGACAAAGTAACCATGCATGCAACATGAAAGGATACAAACAAAGATCATGAATAACATGGATTGAAAAACGTTTGTTTGTTTCACAAACAGAAAACATGGCATAGTGGCAATCAGCTTGTCCCTCATAGAGTAGCAAATAGATGCATAGGACACTTTCAAAGTTCACAAGGGTGACTAGAAACAAGTAGCACAAGAACAAGTAATATCACAATATGCATCAATCAATAAGTTCTGGGACACTGCACATAGAACTAAGAATGGAAACTATGCTCTCTTAATGGTGCCTAAAGGTAGAAGGTGGAGACTCAAATAATGGTGGAAGAAAGGGCCCTTCATAAAGGGAAGTAGGGATTTCAAGTTTCAAAAAGAGCTTTCATAAATTATGGTACTTGCTCGCTTTCAGCCCTCATTGCCCCTATCATAAGCATCTTGAAGTGATTAAGGTTAAAGTGAACAAACTATGGAGTATATTCTTGACAAAGTATAAGTTTGCAATCTCAAGTCCCTTGAATACGAGGGCCACACCTCATGCTACTCAACTTCAGTCACCTGTAAGTTCTTTTCATTGTAAGTATATACGCATCATAGAGAACCGCCAACGGGGTACCCCTTGCACATCGTACAGGAGCTATCCCATAACCAAAATGACAAGGCAAGCAGACAATGAACATATCAGCAATCTTTTTATTTACTATGTGAATAGCTTTTTTATTGAGGATGCTTCATAGGTAGCTCACTATGGTGATGCTGTAAGTTTCCACCATGATTAGGCATGGCTTAGGCTAGCGGCCCAGGCGTTTCTATAACACAAAATACATACTCCATGGACTTACAAGTTCCCTCTTTATTTCACACCGGTGACATCCATAGACAAAAGAGCATGATATCAACTGAGTACAAAGTACAAGTGCAATGTTGAAAACGTTCCCCATGACAGATGGTTCTGCTAATTCCAACGTATAAGTGCAAGCATATACAACATAGATGAAACAATGGTTCAAGTTTATTAGGGGCAAAGAATATAGTGTGCCATCAAGTTTGTGAGGGCTTTAATCACTAAGTTTTCACATAACAAAATAGTTTTTAATTGGAAGATAGTTGAAAACAAGAATATACTTGGAATGGTGTAACACACCATGCATAGGAGTTTATAGTGGACACTTTGGAATAACTTGGTTTCTTGGGAGTTGGAAGCATGAGTAGACCTTACTCATACAAGTGGAGGCTAGCAAAGACTGGGAGCAACCAACTAAGAGAGCAATAGTGGCCATAATCATGTAGAGCGACAAAACATTACTAATCAAAGCATAGAGTGGTACTACAAGTCAAGAACTAAATGATCATACAGGCTATGGTGACTTGTCATAGTCATAACATGGTGTGAGCATGTGCCAAGTCAACCCAAGCAAAGCATCAAAGGATAATACCACAATACTATGCTTTTGCATGCTAAAACAACGCATAATTTCTTCAAGGCACAGTAAGCAATCCCAATTGTTTGGAACAAAACATGCTACAACAATAATCACTAAGCATACGGCCAAAACAACACCTAGCATGTCATGCTAAAGTCTAAGTCACAGTCAATGCAAGCTCCTCCTGCACTTTCAAGTAGGAACTTCCTACTCATTTCCAACACCAATTGACTTATTTGAAATAACACAGCGAGAACGGGGGTCCAAACTACTTTATTCAAGAAAATTAAACAAACTAAGCAAATTAAACGAAAACTAAGACTCTCCAAGAATCACACAACTATGCATGAAACATTAAAACGAAGTGTCTAGATAGACCCGAGCTTTTTATTGATGAAGAAGGGGATGCCTTGGGCATCCCCAAGATTTGATGCTTGTACCTCTTGGATATTTATTGGGATGACACCATGGTGGCATCCCCAAGCTTGAGATTTTGTCCATTCTTCACCTCATTACATCATTCTCTCTCTACTCCTGAATTTTTTCCTTCATACAAAACTTTACACAATCTTCATTAGCAACATTAGTTTATTCAAAAGATATTAGACCTTTAGGAAAATCTTTGGAACAACAAAACTTTTCAGTAAAAACACAAGCTACTAAAGTAACTTCCTTTAAAAATCTCAATTCCCCAAAAGAGAACTCAAAATGAAATCGATAAGAAGCAAATGCAAATAATGGCAGAAATTTGTCAAAACAGACCAATAGGTAGAAACCGATTTTTTAGAAAATCTTATGTTGCTCAAATCAAAAAGTTTTGAACTAATCAAAGTTAGCTAACATACTGGGGGATTTATTCGTAAAGTTTAAGCTCAATCCGAGCTATAGAGACTCCTCACGAATGTTTATGGTGGAGGATATAAATCTGTTTCGAGACAGCAACTCCCCAAATATTACTTCCCTCTTATTAGAGGTCATTCTTGGCACAAAAAGCAAACAAAAAGGATAAGGAGAGGTCATTACTGAATTAATAACTTCCAAGACTCAAGAAAACTCTTGGGTTATCTCCCAACAAGTACTTTTCTTTAATGCCTTTAAGTTAGGCATGATAGTTTGAGAAGATGTTCACATAAGAATAATGAATTGAAGTCAAAGAGAGCATCAAGAAGCAAATTCAAAACAAATTTAAGTCTAACCCACTTCCTATGCATAGGAATCTTGTAAGAAAATAAATCAAAGAAGCACATAGTAACAAGAATGGGAAAACAAAACAAGTGCAACTTCAAGATTTTCAATATAAAGAGGGGAAACTTAATATTGTTGAGATACATAAGACCATGTTTCCCTCTCTCATAATAACTTTCAGTAGCATCATGAATAAACTCAACAATATAACTATCACATAAAGCAGGATTTTCATGATCTACAAACACATAATTTCTATCAAGCTCAAAAATAGTGGGACTACCAGGTTTTACCCAAAGTAGATATTTCAAAAGGACCCACGGGAACATAACATTCCTCCTCCTTTGGTAAGCATGGAGGACAATCAAATAGTGTAAGAGATAAAGAGTTACTCTCATTAGAAGGTAGGCATGGGTAGATAATCCATTCTTCCTCCTTTGCTCATCACTCTCCTCCTCTTTTTCTTATAAAGAGCTTCTAGTTTCAATAATTTCTACTTCCATAGGCTCATGCAAGGCATTAGTCTCTTCCATCGGTGGAAAGCATCTATTAAAATATTCAAGAATATAGCTATTTTCTTCCTTGTAATTATCAAAGCAGAATTTTAAGTTCTCATAAACCTCGCATTCATAAGGTGCATCATCGGTATTTTCAAGCAAACTGGCAAGTTCAAAAGCACCCTTGAAGGCAATAAATTCTTAAATTTGTTCCACATCATCAAAGTCATAATTTCCTTTAACATAAGAGGATATGGTAACATTATCATTATACTCACATTAAAAAGGCAGGTGTTTATACCTCCTACAGCAACAAGATTTATCAAAGCAATAAGTAACATTATAAGTAGAGCACACCTCTCTAGCAATAGTATTCAACTTATCAATTTGTTCCCATAAGTGTTTCCCTTTTTGTGACAAACGGTGTTCCTTATAATAATACTTTTGTTCTTCCGTGAACCCACCTTTCCAATAAGAACTAGTTTTAAAGAAACCATCCATTGATAGAAAGCATGACAAAGCAAGGCAATAACAGACCAACAACTAGAGTAGGAACTATTTTTTTTGTGTTTTTGATAAGAGAAAGCAAACCACACTAAACTATTTTTTTTTGAGTTTTTGATAAAAAGAGGCAAACAAAACCAAGCAAAAGAAACTAAGCAAACCAAAAACAAGGTAAAGAGAAAGGAAGTGGAGGACTCCCCTTGTGAAGACGTCCTTAGCCTCCCTGTCAACGACACCAAAACGCTTTTGATGGCTACGTGTCGAGCCTGTTCGGAACCCAAAGAGCAAGGTTGAAGCAACACAACAGCAAGCCTTTCCCTTAGTAAGAAACCGAGGTTATCGAACCAGTAGGAGGAAGGAAACGTCACACAGGTGATGCAAACAAAGCGGAAACCTGCACAACACAAAGTTAAGACTTTTCCCCAACAAATCAGTGAGGTTGTCAAGCTCATCGATTTGTGATGGTGCTCGACATGGCACTTTGTTGGTAACCCCAAGCGCAAGGTGTGAAGAGCACATTAGCAAGTTTTCCCTCAGTTGAGACCGAGGTTATCGAACCAGTAGGAGGAAGGAAATGTCACACAGGTGTTGTAAACAACATGGAGACCTGCACAACACAAACTCGGGACTTTGTCCCAATGAATCAGTGAGGTTGTCAAGCTCACCGGTTTGTTGTAATAAAGGATTAAACGTATGGTGTGGAAGGTAATGGTTTGTAGCAAGTAAACAAGTAACAGTGGAAGATGTATCAATGGTAAAGATTGTATCGGTTTCCATAGTTCACTAGAGGTGCTCTCCTTAGATAAACAACATGGCATGAAGGGTAAACAAATGACAGCAGGGCAATTGACAGGAACTGAGCAAGGCATAACAACACAATACTAGTCAGAAAGATCCTATGAGATTTGATTGGGCAATACAATAAGATACATAGACCGCCATCCAACTGTATCTATGACTAGAAGTCCACCTTCTGGTTCTCATCCGAACCCCCTCCAGTATTAAGTGGCAAGCAACCGACAACTACTTTAAGCAAAGTGTGTAAGGTAAACAGTCCACATGTTCCATGAACAAGAGACCGTTGTTTTCTCCCTATTAGCAATAACACATCTACAACCAAAGAGATTTCTTTCACTTCCCTTGGAAACTAGAGGCATGAACCCACTATCGAGCATAAATACTCCCTCTTGGAGTCACTAGCAACTACTTGGCCAAGATAGCCACTAACAACGGAGAGCATGCAAGATCACGAACAACACAAACATGATAGAATCATAAAGACAAAGCCATTAATCAAACCAACATAATAATCTCAATATCCATTGGATCTCCACAAACATAACATGCATGATTACAAATAGATTAGATCTTGATCATGAACGGAACTCACAAGATCTATACATGAAATCACAAAGGAGGAGATACAACCATCTAGCTACTACATGGACCCATAGTCCAAGGTGGAACTACTCACGCATCATACCGGAGAAGAAGGCCTCCGGGATGATCTCCCCTCCGGCAGGGTGCCGGGAAGAACTTCAGATCCCCCCGATCTAGGGACGATGGTGGCAGCGGCTACAGACGGTTTCATGGAAATTTGATCGGGGGTTTAGGGTTTAGGCATCAGGGGCTTCTTATAGACGAAGGGGGAGGCCGAGGAGGTGGCCAGGGGCCCACACCCT
Source organism: Avena sativa (assembly GCA_916181665.1). NCBI lineage: Eukaryota > Viridiplantae > Streptophyta > Magnoliopsida > Poales > Poaceae > Avena > Avena sativa. The sequence continues at coordinate 263,225,308 of OV702279.1, read as the reverse complement.
GCCTAGGCGTGGGCCCACCCCTGGCCGCGCCTAGGAGGGTGTGGCCGCCCTGGCACGCCTCTCCGTCTCCCCTCTGGACTTCTTGTTCCCCATAGAAAGTTATTGACTTTGACGTTTGTCCCGTCCAATTCCAAGAATATTGATTTTCTGCCTTTCTGGAACAAAAAACAGAAGAAAACATGCAACTGGCACTATGGTAACTAGTTAATAGGTTAGTTCCAGAAAATATATATAAACACTTCAAAGAAAGACAAAGCAAAGCAAAGTAGACACTAAACAAGCATGGAACATCAAAAAATATAGATACGTTTCCGACGTATCAAGCATCCCCAAGCTTAACTCCTGCTCGTCCTCTATTAGGTAAGTGATAAAAAATAATAATTTTTTAGGTGACATGCACCCTCACAATAAATATCTAACCATTTGCAAGCATTGAAAGCTGGGATCAAAGAACTCTAAACACGAACATGAAAGATGGAGTTCTAACAATAGGACAAAGCAACTATTGTTGCAGCATGACAAGATACAAACAAAGATCATGGATAACATGCATTGAAAAACGTTTGTTTGTTTCACATATAGAAAACATAGCATAGTGGCAATTATCTTGTCCCTCATAGAGTAACAAATAGATGCATAAGACACCTTCAAAGTTCACAAGGGTGACTAGAAACAAGTATCACAAGAACAAGTAATATCACAATATGCATCAATTAATAAGCTTTGGGACACTGCACACAGGATGGCAACTATGCTCTCTTAATGGTGCCTAGAGGTTGAAGGTGGAGACTCAATAGTGGTGGAAGAAAGGATTTTTGTAAAGGAAGCGGGGATTTCAAGTTTCAAAAAGAGCTTCTAAAAATTATGGTACTTGTTAGCTTTTAGCCCTCATTGCCCCCTATCATAAGCATCTTGAAGTGATTAAGGTTAAAGTGAACAAACTATGTAGTATATGCTTGACAAAGTATAAGTTGGCAATCTCAAGTCCCTTGAATATTAGGGCCACACCTCATGCTACTCAACTTCAGTCACCTGTACGTTTTTGTCATTGTAAGTATTTGCATATCATTGAGAACCGCCAACGGGGTACCCCTTGCACATGGTACATGAGCTTTCCCATAAACAAAATGACAAGGCAAGCAGACAATGAGCATCTTAGCAATATTTTTATTTACTATTTTTTTATTGAGGATTCTTCATACATAGCTCACTATGGTGATGCTGCAAGTTTCCACCATGATTAGGCATGGCTTAGGCTAGCGTCCCAGGCATTTCTCTAACACAGAATACAAACTCCATGGACTTACAAGTTCTCTTTTTATTTCACACCGGTGAGATCCACATACAAAAGGGCATGATATCAAATGAGTACAAAGTACAAGTGCAATGTTGAAAACGTTCCCTATGACAGCACGGTTCTGCTAATTCCAATGTATAAGTGCGAGCATATACAACATAGACGACACAATGGTTCAAGTTTCTTAGGGGCAAAGAATATAAAGTGTGCCATCAAGTTCGTGAGGGCTTTAATCACTAAGTTTTCACATAACAAAATAAGTTTTTAATTTGAAGATAGCTGAAAACAAGAATATACTTGGAATGGTGTAACACACCATGCATAGGAGTTTATAGTGGACACTTTGGAAAAACTTGGTTTATTGGGAGTTGGAAGCATGAGTAGAGCTTACTCATACAAGTGGAGGCTAGCAAAAGACTGGGAGCAACCAAATAAGAGAGCAATAGTGGCCATAATCATGCAGAGCGACAAAACATTACTAATCAAAGCATAGAGTGGTACTACAAGTCAAGGACTAAATGATCATAGAGGCTATGGTAACTTGTTCAGAGTTATAACATGGTGTGAGAATGTGCCAAGTCAACCCAAACAAACCTCAAAGGAGAATACCAGAATACATGCTTTTGCATGCTAAAACAACACATAATTTCTTCAAGTCACACTAAGCAATCCCAATGACTTGGAGCAAGCCATGCTACAGCAATAATTACTAGGCATAAAATCAAAACAACACCTAGCATGGCATGATAAAGTCTAAGTCATAGTCAATGCAAGCTCCTCTTGCACTTCCAAGCAAGAACTTTCTACAACTTTCCAACACCAAGCAAACTTATTTGCAACAACACAGCGAAAGCGGGGTCCAAAATACTCAAGCAAACTAAACAAACTAAGCAAATCAAACGAAAACTAAGACTCTCCAAGAACCACACAACTGTGCATGAAACAATAAAAACGAAGTGTCTAGACAGACCTGAGCTTTTTATTGATGAAGAAGTGGATGCCTTGGGCATCCCCAAGCTTTGACGCTTGTACCTCTTGGATATTTCTTGGGGTGACACCATGGTGGCATCCCCAAGCTTTAGCTTTTGTCCTTTCTTCATCTCATTGCATCATTCTCTCTCTACACCCGAAATTTTTCCTTCATACAAAACTTCACACAATGAATATAAAGTGTGCCATCAAGTTCGTGAGGGCTTTAATCACTAAGTTTTCACATAATAAAAATAGTTTTTAATTGGAAGATAGCTAAAACAAGAATATACTTGGAATGGTGTAACAAACCATGCATAGGAGTTTATAGTGCAAACTTTGGAAAAACTTGGTTTATTGGGAGTTGGAAGCATGAGTAGAGCTTACTCATACAAGTGGAGGCTAGCAAAAGACTGGGACCAACCAAATAAGAGAGCAATAGTGGCCATAATCATGCAGAGCAACAAAACATTACTAATCAAAGCATAGAGTGGTACTACAAGTCAAGGACTAAATGATCATAGAGGCTATGGTGACTTGTTCATAGTTATAACATGGTGTGAGAATGTGCCAAGTCAACCCAAACAAACCTCAAAGGAGAATACCACAATACATGCTTTTGCATGCTAAAACAATGCATAATTTCTTCAAGTCACACTAAGCAATCCCAATGACTTGGAGCAAGCCATGCTACAGCAATAATTACTAGGCATAAAGTCAAAACAACACCTAGCATGGCATGATAAAGTCTAATTCATAGTCAATGCAAGCTCCTCTTGCACGTCCAAGCAAGAACTTTCTACTCCTTTTCAACACCAAGCAAACTTATTTGCAATAACACAGTGAAAGAGGGGGTCCAAAATACTCAAGAAAACTAAACAAACTAAGCAAAGCAAACGAAAACTAAGACTCTCCAAGAACAACACAACTGTGCATGAAATAATAAAAACGAAGTGTCTAGACAGACCTGAGCTTTTTATTGATGAAGAAGTGGATGCCTTGGGAATCCCCAAGCTTTGACGCTTGTACCTCTTGGATATTTCTTGGGGTGACACCATGGTGGCATCCCCAAGCTTTAGCTTTTGTCCTTTCTTCATCTCATTGCATCATTCTCTCTCTACACCTGAAATTTTTCCTTCATACAATCTTCATTAGCAACATTAGTGTATTCAAAAGATATTAGACCTCTGGCAAATCTTTGGAACAGCAAGACTTTTCACTAAAAACACAAGCTACTGTAGTAACTCCTTCAAAAATCTCAATTCCCCAAAAGAGAAGTAAAAAAGGAATCAATAAGAAGCAAATGCAAATAATGACAGAAATCTGTCAAAAAAGACTAGCAGGAAGAAACTGATTTTTTCGAAAATCTTATATTGCTCAAATCAAAAGGTGTTGAACTAACGAAAGTTAGCTAACATACTGGGGGATTTATTTGTAAATTATCAGCTCAATCCGAGTTATAGAGACTCCTCACGAGTTTTTATGGTGGAGAACAGAAATCTGTTTCGGGACAGTAACTCCCCAAATCTTACTTCCCTCTCATTAGATGTCATTCTTGGCACAAAAAGCAAACAAAAAGGATAAGGAGAGGTCATTAATGAAGTAATGACTTCCAAGAATTAAGAAAACTCTTGGGTTATCTCTCAACAAGTACTTTTCTTTAACGCCTTTAACTTAGGCACAAAAAGCAAGAAGAATCAAGTATTTTCAAATGAAGAAGCATTAATATCAATACTTGCAAAGTATTCAACTATGAAATGTATCCCATCCAAATGGGTTTTCGAGGATCCCTTATCATCCCTCTTTGGTCTACTACTTTCATCAAAAAGATTTTTAGGAGCAATCCAATCAAAATTCTTTTCAAAGGCTTCATGCATTCCAACAAGCTTAAAAGGTATGGGTATATTAAATTCCTCTCTAGGCTTAGTCTTATTAGAAGTACCCACAACATCTACACTTGAGCCTAGCATATTGAAACGCTCAAAGACCTTTTTGGCTTCCCTATCAAGATCATGGAATTCTTTTAGTGAAGTTTCAAGGATGAATTCCCTCTTTTCAGCATTCTTTTCTTCTTTTAGTTTTAGGAACAAGAATTGTATGAAGGGGTTAAGGCTAACAAACCTAGCCTCCAACATATGAACTAAAGAAGCTGCAGCAATCTCATAATTAGGAGCAAGTTCAGCTATAGATTTTTCCTCAATATCCTCATGCTTGCTAACATGATTAAAGAATTCTTCAATATTATCTTTCCCAATTATGGAGCCACTACCTATTGAAAGATCTTTCAGGGCGAACTTGGGGAGTAACATGGTGGGCTAGAGCAAGGTGGCAACTAGAGCAGGAACTAATTTTTTTGTGTTTTTGAAAAGAGGCAAACAAAACCAAGCAAAAGAAACTGGGCAAACTAAAGACAAAGCAAAGAGAAAGGAAGTGGAGGACCCCCCTTGTGAAGACGTCCTTAGCCTCCCTGGCAACAGCGCCAGAAAGCTTGATGGTGCTCGACGTGGCACTTTGTTGGTAACCCCAAGCGCAGGGTGTGAAGATCACATCAGCAAGTTTTCCCTCAGTTGAGACTGAGGTTATCGAACCAGTAGGAGGAAGGAAACGTCCCACAGGTGTTGCAAACAACGTGGATACCTGCACAACACAAACTCAAGACTTTGTACCAACGAATCAGTGAGGTTGTCAAGCTCACCGGTTTGCTGTAACAAAGGATTAAACGTATGGTGGGGAAGGTAATGGTTTGCAGCAAGTAAACAAGTAACAGTGGAAGATGTATCAATGGTAAAGATTAGACAGGGGTCCATAGTTCACTAGAGGTGCTCTCCTTAGATAAACAACATGGCATGAAGGGTAAACAAATTACAGCAGGGCATAACAATGCAATACCAGACAAAAAGATCCTATGAGATTCGATTGGGCAATATAACAACATACATAGACCGCCATCCAACTGTATCTATGACTAGAAGTCCACCTTCAGGTTATCATCCCAATCCCCTCCAGTATTAAGTTGCAAGCAACAGACAACTACTTTAAGCAAAGTGTGTAAGGTAAACAATCCACATGTTCCATGAACAAGAGACCGTTGTTTTCTCCGTAGTAGCAACAACACATCTACAACCGAAGATATTTCTGTCACTTCCCTTGGAAACTAGAGGCATGAACCCACTATCTAGCATAAATACTCCCTCTTGGAGTCACTAGAAACTACTTGGCCAAGATAGCCACTAACAACAGAGAGCATGCAAGATCACAAACAACAAAGACATGATAGAATCATAAAGACAAAACCATTAATCGAACCAACATAATAATCTCAATATCCATCGGATCCCCACAAACACAACATGCATGATTATAAATAGATTAGATCTTGATCATGATCGGAGATCACAAGATCTATACATGAAAGCACAAAGGAGGAGATACAACCATCTAGATACTACATGGACCCATAGTCCAAGGTGGAACTACTCACGCATCATACCAGAGAAGAAGGCCTCCAGGATGGTCTCCCCTCCGGTAGGGTGCCTAGAAGAACTTCAGATCCCCCGATCTAGGGACGATGGTGGCAGCGGCTACAGACGGTTTCGTGGAAATTTGATCGGGCGTTTAGGGTTTAGGCATCGGGGGCTTCTTATAGGCGAAGGGGGAGGCTGAGGAGGTGGCCAGGGGGCCCACACCCTGCCTAGGCACGGGCCCACCCCTGGCCGTGCCTAGGGGTGTGTGGCCGCCCTGCCACGCCTCTCCGTCTCTCCTCTAGTCTTCTTGTTCCCCACAGAAAGTTATGGACTTTTATATTTGTCCCGTCCAATTCCGAGAATATTGATTTTCTGCCTTTCTGGAACCAAAAACAGAAGAAAACAGGCAACTGGCACTATGGTAAATTGTTAATAGGTTAGTTTCAGAAAAGATATAAAAACACCTCAAAGAAAGACAAAGCAAAGCAAAGTAGATACTAAACAAGCATGGAACATCAAAAATTATTGATACGTTTCTGACGTATCAATTTGCTGTAACAAAGGATTAAACGTATGGTTTGGAAGGTGATGATGGTTTGCAACAAGTAAACAAGTAACAATGGAAGATGTATCAATGGTAAAGATTGGACCGGGGTCCATAGTTCACTAGAAGTTCTCTCCTTAGATAAACAACATGGCATGAAGGGTAAAGAAATTACAGCAGGGCAATTAACAGGAACTGAGCAAGGCATAAAAATGAAATACCAGACAAAAAGATCCTATGAGATTCGATTGGGCAATACAACAACATACATAGACCGCCATCCAACTACATCTATGACTAGTAGTCCACCTTTGGGTTATCATCCGAACCCCCTTGATACGTTGGAAACGTATCTATAATTTTTGATGTTCCATGCTTGTTTAGTATCTACTTTGCTTTACTTGTCTACACTTTGAGGTGCTTTTTACATGTTTTCTGGTACTAACCTATTAACAAGTTGCAACAGTGGAAGATGCCTGTTTTCTACTGTTTTTTGTTTCAGAAAAGTTAGTAAAGAAATATTCTCGGAATTGGACGGGACGAAGGACAAAGTCAATAACTTTCCGTGGGAAAAAATAAGTCCAGAGGAGATCCCGAGTGGCCGGCCAGAGGGGCCATACCCCCCACAGGCGCGGGTGGGTCCTAGCCCGCGCCTGGATAGGGTTTGGTCGCCCTGGCGGCCGCCTCGGTCTCCCCCTTCGCCTATAAGAAGCCCTCGATGCCTAAACCCTAAACCCCCGATCAGAAATCCACGAAACAGTCTGTAGCCGCCACCACCATCATCCCTAGATCGGGGGGATCTAAAGCTCTTCCTGGCACCCTGCCGGAGGGGAGATCATCCCGGAGGCCTTCTCTCTGGTATGATTCGTGAGTAGTTCCACCTTGGACTATGGGTCCATGTAGTAGCTGGATGGTTGTATCTCCTCATTTGTGCTTTCATGTATAGATCTTGTGAGCTCTGTTTATGATCAAGATCTAATCTATTTGTAACCATGCATGTTGAGTTTGCGGGGATCCGATGGATATTGAGATTATTATGTTGGTTTTATTAATGGTTTTATCTTTATGATTCTATCATGTCTGTGTTGTTTGTGATCTTGCATGCTCTCCGTTGCTAGTGGTTATCTTGGCCAAGTAGTTGCTAGTGACTCCAAGAGGGGGTATTTATGCTCGATAGTGGGTTCATGCCTCTAGTTTCCAAGGGAAGTGGCAATAATCTCTTCGGTTGTAGATGTGTTGTTGCTACTAGGGAGAAAACAACGGTCTCTTGTTCATCGAACATGTGGACTGTTTACCTTACACACTTTATTAAAGCAGTTGTCCGTTGCTTGTAACTTAATACCGGAGGGGGTTCGGATGATAACCTGAAGGTGGACTTCTAGTCATAGATGCAGTTGGATGACATTCTATGTATGTTGTTGTATTTCCCAATCAAACTCATAGGGTCTTTCCGGCTAGTAATTGCATTGTTATTCCTTGCTCAGTTCCTGTCAATTGTCCCGCTGTAATTTGTTTACCCTTCATGCCATGTTGTTTATCTAAGGAGAGCACCTCTAGTGAACTATGGACCCCGGTCCAATCTTTATCATTGATACATCTTCCACTGTTACTTGTTTACTTGTTGCAAAACATTACCTTCCACACCATACGTTTAATCCTTTGTTATAGTAAACCAGTGAGCTTGACAACATCACTGATTCATTGGGGCAAAGTCTTGAGTTTGTGTTGTGTAGGTCTCCGCGTTGCTAGCAACACATGTGTGACGTTTCCTTCCTCCTACCACTACAAGGAATCTGGCTATATATGACCCTCTATTTTCGTCACAGAATCGTCACAATAGCCCATTTATGACGATTTTAAGATCGTCGAAATCTGGGCGTCGCAAATGAACTATAACGACGATTTCAATGAAATCGTCATAACCATCTATGATGATATTGGATCGTCATAACCATTATGACGATCCGATATCGTCACGGGCAAACTGGCCTCGCCAGGTCAGATCCTTCGTGGCCAATCCAACGTGGCAAGGAATCAACCCTGTCCACTTCAGCCATTTATTTGGGCCAAACCCAACAATTCAGCATGTTTATGTTTTTTTCTTGCTAGTTCTTATCAGCTACATAGGCCATACCAAACATTTTAGCCTTCTAATTTTATGGGCCATAGTCTATTTCAGTCCATTTAAATTCGAAATCAGTGTTCTTATTTTATGGGCCATAGCCTGTTTATAGTCCATTTAAATTCAAATTCATCCTTTTTATGACCTGGTTCCACTTTTCAGATAGGTTTGACTTGTCATGTTCATCTCAAAATGTGACCTCACACGTAATAAGGGTCTAAAATAAGAGTCATTTCAGTCATGGGTTTCTATTCACAAGTTTGAGATCCCATACATAATCAATATTTGTTACAGATAAAAAAGAACACATGCAACTATTCAAAACAACTAGGCTATTACAATTTTACACACTCTAGTACAACCCAGATGTCGAACTATTACAAATGGCTACTGTTCAATGGCTACTCTTCACGGCTTCACTGACTTCAGATCTTTTAGGGCTGGAGCTCCTGTAAACAAGGAACAACTACACTTTTAGTCTCAATGAAAGACATACTTTTAGTACAACAAATCAATCTTGCAACCAAATGTAAACAAGTACTTTCAGTATTCTATAATATAGGCAATAGCCTGAGAGTACTCTGCCAGGTCCAGCAACACACATGCACACAACAGACACGCTTGATCAGTGTACAATACCATACTTATGAACTCCAATCCAGAAATAGTACGTGATGCTTAAGAACTACCACAATTGATACTGACCAAGGATAAAATACGTAGGTATATTTCTTGACATGGAATTGAAAAATCACAAGAGCAGTGGATTAACTAAAGTGTCCAGATAACATAGCCATGGAGGTCACCATCATATACAAGAGGAAGAGTGGGACAGACCGAGGACTTACGCATTGGAAAGTTGTAGTTGAAGAAGATATGGTACATGCCGTCGTTGACGCTGGTCATTGCAGGAGCTCGTCCGTGTAGAAGTCCATCATGCGCTCCTGCCAGCATTCAGAAATGACAAGCCTTAATCATGACATTGTCTCCCAGTTTGGCTATCAGTATGTCCAAAATTACAATTAAGAATGATGTATGAGTAGCATTTTACAACAATACCAACACTAAAATAATCATAAATAAAAGATATACGAATTCAAAATCTAAAATATCTATCACAAAAATATCTGAACACCTTCATGCACAACAAGCAGAAACATACATCCATTCTCACAATTTATAATCTCGCAGAAAGTAAAATTATTTCCACTATAAGAAAATCATATAGAAGTAATCTAACATGTTTGATCAGAACAGCAGAGAGACAAGATTGATCTCACTACCATCAAGGACTACCTCAAAACAGCAATAGCAGATGTTATATCTGTTCCATGCATAGTTTAAAAGAAAGGTTTTGTTCATGGAAAAAGTATATTATATGTGGTAATCAGTCTAAATAGATAGTATAATGCAAGCACACACACGGAAGCAACTCAGCAATTCAACGCCCACTAGAATTCGGTGAAGACAGTCTTGAGATTTACACCAAGCCTGTGTTGGGGGAGAGCAGCGCAAAGACCATGTTGTCAGCTTGCCTGCACAACGCAAAGTAATCAGCTGAATCTTCAAGGCATACAAGCTCAAAGATATGATCAACTGAAACTATCAACAAGGCAATAGAAAGTACTGCAATCACAATGACATTACTGTAATCACTAAAGCAAACCTAACAAGAAGCAGCATATTTTATTCCCTTCATGAACACAAATCAGGCCCAACAGATGTTATACAATGATAAATCTAGAGCTAAATGTTACAACTACCAACATATTAATTTCCCATAGAACAACTATACCAAAATATAAGGCTCGGTACCTACCAATATAAACTAAAGGATGGATCAATTACCAATCTGAGGATCTGCAAGTCAAAATTTCATAGTGTGCCTATTAGTACCAGTCTACCACTGCTTAGTATTGCTACCACAACACATGAACATTATTATAATGATAGAAACGTCTTACTTCAAACGAAATGGTTCCTATGAAGAGGAAAATTTATGACCGATCAATATGAAGGAATACCATAAAGAGTTGAATGATAGGACAATACAAAACTTCTACACAAACTATATAGGAAGTTATGAAATTATTCATCTATGAGTTGGCAGAACAAAATTGAACAAGAAAACACAACTGACCAATGTTCCCACCTAGCTTGATTACACACGTGAATGAAACCAAACAGACTAGTGTACTACATCATTAAAACAGAACGGAACAAATCATGTTTTAGAATTGATGGAATAGTGTACTACATCATTAAAACTTTCTTCCATTAACAATAGTTCATGAATGCTATTAGTACTACTAGAACAACCTATGTATGCTATTAGTACTACTAGAACAACCCATGTATAACTGTCCCAAGCATGCCTTGTTAAATCCATAGGGATGGTACTCATTTCATAACTCGTTTCTACATCTTAAAGCCCGTTTAACAGAGATAGTATTGCATTTTACTGCATCCAATTCCAGAATGATGAAGTGGAGCTGGTGCCTGGTGGTGTCGTGTCAAAAGTCATACCGTGGAGCTTGTGGTGCATGGTGTCGTTGGCGAAGAAATCATAGACGAGGAGGCGGTGGTCCTCGGAGATGCAGTGCCGAGGAGGGAGATGAGGTGGTGGTGGTGGATGCCTCGGAGATGCAGTAGACGAGGAGGGAGATGACGAGGCGGTGGTCCTCGGTGATTCCCCTTGACCATGCACGCCGTCCGTCGGCCTCCTCTAAGGATCCCATCGGATGCCTTCGCTGCAGAGGCCTCGACACGAGATCCGGGGTAGTGGGATGCCACACGACGGTGGCCTATCATCCGCGCTGCTTCCTTGCGCCCGCGGGATGCCGTGCCGGAAAGAGAGAGGGCAGGGCCACGTCGAAGGGAGATGAGGAGAGAGGGAATCGGCGAGATGTGAAGGTTGTTGGGGATCTGAGGGTGGGTGGCGGCGGGGTACTGCAGAGAGCTAGGGTTAGGTGTGGCTATGCGATGGGGTGGGTGGGGTGGGTGCGTTGGATGGCGAGCAGAGATCGATGGCGATCAGGACTGATGGGGGTGGGTGGGGGTGGCGGAGGAGAGATGAGGAAGGGAGAGGGGAGAATCGGCAGCGCGAGGTGAGGTTAGGGTTTGTTTTGTGGGTGCGGTGGGGACTGGGTATTTCTATGTGCTTCTTCTTGTGATTAGCAGGCGTTGGATCGGAAATGAACGGTCTAGATCAGGTCCATCAGGATGATCCGTGGGAGGGGGTTTCCTAGGTTTTGATTGGTCGGTTCACAAATCACCTCTTTTTTGCACTTAGAAAAAACGGGCCGTTTTGTGAAGCAACCACCAAATGGAAGTTTCAAAATTCTACCATACCATTTTTCAAAAATAATAGGCCACCTTACATGGACAAATGTCCCAACCGGGGTCTCTCAAACCTTTCCTTCCACCCCTGGCGAAAAAGACAAGTTCGTGCCGAATCAATAGGAAGTGGGTTCGATTTGAACTACAGGTACATTATCTAATGCCCATGATTTTTTGCAAAAATCATTTTTAGACTCACAATATGCTATTTCTTCAGAGATCCAATGCAAGTTTAGCGAGGCTCACCCCCTATCTAGGAACCTTCATGACCGCCATTTTGACCATAGTTTAAAACGGGCATAAAAAATTCAAAAACCGCCCGATCAATGCAAATCTTTCGCGTGGTGTCTTATTATGTGACATAGTTGCAAGGAAAAATACCAAACTTGGTAAATTGAGTATGTCTCAAAAAACCTTCACAGAATGACCTATCATGTTCGAGTTTTCATGGCTTTCGGGTCAAATGACAAATGTTATGGATAGAACCAGGGCATAGTTTGTGATAATGCACCCGTATTGTGCACACATGTGCATCATGGGATGGCGAACAATGTTGCAGGAGGAAGTTTTCCATTTCGTCGCATGGAAAAACCATTTTCCATTTTTCCGAGCGCAAAAAACGGGTCGTTTTGTGAAGCAACCACCAAATGGAAGTTTCAAAATTCTACCATCCCATTTTTCAAAAATAATAGGCCACCTTACATGGACAAATGTCCTAACTGGGGTCTCTCAAACCTTTCCTTCCACCCCTGGCGAAAAAGACAAGTTCGTGCCGAATCAATAGGAAGTGGGTCCGATTTGAACTACAGGTACATTATCTAATGCCCATGATTTTTTGCAAAAATCATTTTTAGACTCACAATATGCTATTTCTTCAGAGATCCAATGCAAGTTTAGCGAGGCTCACCCCCTATCTAGGAACCTTCATGACCGCCGTTTTGACCATAGTTTGAAACGGGCATAAAAAATTCAAAAACTGCCTGATCAACCAAATCTTTCGTGTGGTGTCTTATTATGTGACATAGTTGCAAGGAAAAATACCAAACTTGGTAAATTGAGTATTTCTCAAAAAAAAAAACCTTCACAGAATGACCTATCATGTTCGAGTTTTCATGGCTTTCGGGTCAAATGACCAATGTTATGGCTAGAACCAGGGCATAGTTTGTGATAATGCACCCGTATTATGCACCATGTGCATCATGGGATGGCGAACAATGTTGCAGGAGGAAGTTTTCCATTTCGTCGCATGGAAAAACCATTTTCCATTTTCTGAGCGCAAAAAACTGGCCGTTTTGTGAAGCAACCACCAAATGGAAGTTTCAAAATTCTACCATCCCATTTTTTAAAAATAATATACCACCTTACATGGACAAATGTCCCAACCGGGGTCTCTCAAACCTTTCCTTCCACCCCTAGCGAAAAAGACAAGTTTCTACCGAATCAATAGGAAGTGGGTCCGATTTGAACTACAGGTACATTATCTAATGCCCATGATTTTTTGCAAAAATAATTTTTAGACTCACAATATGCTATTTCTTTAGAGATCCAATGCAAGTTTAGCGAGGCTCACCCCCTATCTAAGAACCTTCATGACCGCTGTTTTGACCATAGTTTGAAATGGGAATAAAAAATTCAAAAACGGCCCGATCAACGCAAATCTTTCGCGTGGTGTCTTATTATGTGACATAGTTGCAAGGAAAAATACCAAACTTGGTAAATTGAGTATGGCTCAAAAAAAACCTTCACAAAATGACCTATCATGTTCGAGTTTTCATGGCTTTTGGGTCAAATAACCAATGTTATGGCTAGAACCAGGGCATAGTTTGTGATAATGCACCCGTATTGTGCACACATGTGCATCATGGGATGGCGAACAATGTTGCAGGAGGAAGTTTTCCATTTCGTCGCATGGAAAAACCATTTTCCATTTTCCGAGTGCAAAAAAGGGCCGTTTTGTGAAGCAACCACCAAATGGAAGTTTCAAAATTCTACCATCCCATTTTTCAAAAATAATAGGCCACCTTACATGGACAAATGTCCAAACTGGGGTCTCTCAAACCTTTCCTTCCACCCCTGGCGAAAAAGACAAGTTCTTGCCGAATCAATAGGAAGTGGGTCCGATTTGAACTACATGTACATTATCTAATGCCCATGATTTTTTGCAAAAATCATTTTTAGACTCACAATATGCTATTTCTTCAGAGATCCAATGCAAGTTTAGCAAGGTTCGGCCCCTAGCTAAGAACCTTCAAAACCCTAGTTTCAAAAATCATATTTTGAATTATGATATTGTCCCTACTATGGACTAAGATGGGATTAGTAGACCCACAATTTAAAGTAATCATACTATTCATAATTAACATCCTATTATGATCTAATTAAATTTATAAAAATTTAGAGACACAAATCAATTATTTTGGAGTTCTTATGAGAAAGATACACAAGAATTATAAAAACACAAAAAGAAAAACGAAAAAAAAATAACCGGACCTAATCTACTGCGCCCAAGGTTAAAGGCCGCCCAAATATACCTTCCCAGCGAGGCCCATTAGGGGAAACCTGGCCTCCAGGCCCAGTTTCGATCGTGGCTTATAGCCAAATTGGCAGAGCGCGTCTATGGGACAACTAAGTTTTGTTGGTCTGGTGGTTAGGTGCCTTCTATTTCCAGGGAGGTATGCGGTTCGTGTCTCACTATAGCCCATTTTTTTCATATTATTCCTGACGCGTGTGTGAGGTCAATTAATGGGGTTTGCATACATGGAACCAAATATTGACACATAGGTATGCCACATATGAAAAAACTAACACATAGACATGCCACATAGATGAAAATGCTATGGCAAATACTTACTAATTTCAACTTTATTCTATTTTAGACGGTATGACCAGTTTAAATCATCGTAATCATCTACAACAAATGTCGTAGGCTACATCCGACATATTATGACGATTTTAGCTAGGGCAAATATGATGTTTTAGAGTCAAGACGTCTTAATTTTTCAAGGTTTTGACCCCTTCGAACGGCTTATGACTATCTGGTGCAAAATCGTCATAGATCTATGACGATTTGTTCATGGTCACAATCAGAAGGTCATAGTTTGCCACATTTCTTGTAGTGTACTGGTTCGATATCTCGGTTTCTTACTGAGGGAAACTTGTTGTTGTGCTGCTTCATACCTTGCTCTTGGGGTTTCCAACGAAGTGTCCCACGACAAGTGGTGGGCGCCATCAAGCTATTTTCTGGCGCCGTTGCCGGGGAGGCTAAGGACGTCTTCACAAGGGGAGTCCTTCACTTCCTTTCTCTTTACTTTGTTTTTAGTTTTCTTTGTTTCTTTTGCTTGGTTTTGTTTGCCTCTTTTTAAAAAACCCAAAAAAATAGTCTAGCTTGGTTTGCTTGCCTTATTCAAAAACACAAAAAAATTAGTTCCTCCTCTAGTTGCCACCTTGCTCTAGCTCACCATGTTGCTCCCCCAGTTCGCTCTGAAAAATCTTGCAATAGGTAGTGGCTCCATAATTGGGAAAGATAATATTGAAGAATTCTTTAATTATGTTAGCAAGCATGAGGATATTGAGGATAAATCTATAGCTGAACTTGCTCCTAATTATGAGATTGCTGCACCTTCTTTAGTTCATATGTTGGAGGCTAGGTTTGTTAGCCTTAACCCCTTTATACAATTCTTATTCCTAAAACTAAAAGAAGAGAAGAATGTTGAAAAAAGGGAATTCATCCTTGAAACTTTATCAAAAGAATTCCATGATGTTGCTAGGCAAGCCAAAAAAGTTTTCAAACGTTTCAATATGCTAGGTTCAAGTGTAGATGTTGTGGGTATTTATGATAAACTAAGCCTAGAAAGGAATTCAATATACCCATACCCTTTAAGCTTGTTGGAATGCATGAAGCCTTTGAAAAGAACTTTGATTGGATTGCCCCTGAAAATCTTTTTGATGAAGGCAGTAGACCGAAGAGAGATGAGAAAGGATCCTCCAAAACCCATTTGGATGAGATACCTTTCATAATTGAAGATATTGCAAGTATGAATGTTAATGCTTCCTCATTTGAAAATACTTGATTCTTCTTGCTTCTTGTGACTAACTTAAAGGCATTAAAGAAAAGTACTTGTTGGGAGATAACCCAAGAGTTTCCTTGAGTCTAGGAAGTTATTACTTCATTAATGACCTCGCCTTATCCTTTTTGTTTGCCTTTTGTGCCAAGAATGACCTCTAATGAGAGGGAAATAAGATTTGGGGAGTTGCTGTCCTGAAACAGATTTCTGTCCTCCACCAAAAACATTAGTGAGGAGGATCTGTAACTCGGATTGAGATAAAAATTTACAAATAAATCCCCCACTATGTTAGATAACTTTCGATAGTTCAACACTTTCTTATTTGAGCAACAGAAGATGTTCGAAAAAATTCCTTTCTACCTGCTGGTCTGTTTTGACAGATTTTTGTCATTATTTGCATTTGCGTCTTATTGATTCCTTTTTGAGCTCTCTTCAGGTAAATTGAGTTTCTTTGAAGGAGTTACTACAATAGCTTGTGTTTTTAGTGAAAAGCCTTGCCGTTCCAAAGCTTTGCCATTGGTCTAATATCTTTTGAATACACTAATGTTGCTAATGAAGATTGTGTGAAGTTTTGTATGAAGGAAAAAATTTCAGGTGTAGAGAGAGAATGATGAAATGAGATGAAGAATGGAAAAAATCTCAAGCTTGGGGATGCCACCATGGTGTCACCCCAAGAAATATTCATGAGGTATAAGCGTCAAAGCTTGGGGATGCCCAAGGCATCCCCTTCTTCATCAATAAAAAGCGCAGGTCTGTCTAGACACTTCACTTTTATTGTTTCATGCACAGTTGTGTTGTTCTTGGAGCGTTTTTGTTCTCATTTGCTTTGCTTAGGTTGTTTAGTTTGCCTGAATAAAGTAAGTTTGGACCCCTATTCTCGCTATGTTGTTTTGCAAATAAGTTTGCTTGGTGTTTGGGAAGGAGTAGTAAGTTCTTGCTTGAAGTGCAAGAGGAGCTTGCATTGACTGTGACTTAGACTTTAGCATGACATGCTAGGTGTTGTTTTAGCATTATGCTTAGTGATTATTTTTGTAGCATGTATTGTTCCAAACAATTGGGATTGCTTAGTGTGCCTTGAAGAAATTATGCGTTGTTTTAGCATGCACAAGCATAGTATTATGGTATTCTCCTTTGATGCTTTGCTTGGGTTGACATGGCACATGCTTACACCATGTTATGACTATGACAAGTCACCATTAGCCTCTATGATCATTTATTCCTTGACTTGTAGTACCACTCTTTGCTTTGATTAGTTTGCTTTGTTGCATTGCATGATTATGGCCATTATGCTCTCTTAGTTGGTTGCTCCCAGTCTTTTGCTAGCCTCCACTTGTATGAGTAAGTTCTACTCATGCTTCCAACTCCCAAGAAACCAAGTTATTCCAAAGTGTTCACTATAAACTCCTATGGATGGTGTGTTATACCATTCCAAGTAGATTCTTGTTTTCAACTATCTTCCAATTAAAAACTATTTTGTTATGTGAAAACTTAGTGATTAAATCCCTCACGAACTTGATGGCACATTTTATTCTTTGCCCCTAATAAACTTGAACCATTGAGACAACTTTGTTGTATATGCTTGCACTTATAAGTTAGGATTAGAAGAACCGTGCTATCACGGGGAACGTTTTCAACATTGCACTTGTACTTTTGTACTCCGTTGATATCATGCTCTTTTTTCTATGGATGTTACCGGTGTGAAATGAAGTGGGAACTTGTAATTCCATGGAGTTTGTATTCTTTGTTAGAGAAACGTCTGGGCCGCTAGCCTAAGCCATGCCTAATCATGGTGGAAACTTGCAACATCATTATAGTGAGGTATTTATGAAGCATCCTCAATAAAAAAGCTATGCATATGGTAAATAAAAAGATTGCTGAGATGCTCATTGTCTGCTTGCCTTGTCATTTTGGTTATGGGAAAGCTCATGTACCATGTGCAAGGGGTACCCCGTTGGCAGTTCTCAATGATATGCAAATACTTATAGTGACAAGAACTTGCCTGGGCCCTAAGTTGAGTATCCATGAGGTGTAGCCCTCATATTCAAGGGACTTGAGATTGCCAACTTATACTTCATCAAGCATATACTCCAGCTTTGCCACTTTAACCTTAACCACTTCAAGATGCTTATGATAGGGGCAATGAGGGCTGAAAGCTAACAAGTACCATAATTTTTGGAAGCTCTTTTTGAAACTTGTAATCCTTGCTTCCTTTACAAAAGGTATTTCTTCCACCATTATTTGAGTCTCCACCTTCTACCTTTAGGCACCATTAAGAGAGCATAGTTGTCATTCTATGTGCAGTGTTCCAAAGCTTATTAATTGATGCATATTGTGTTATTACTTGTTCTTGTGCTATTTGTTTCTAGTCACCCTTTTGAACTTTGAAGGTCTCCTATGCATATATATTGCTACTCTATGAGGGACAAGCTGATTGCCACTATGCTATGTTTTCTGTATGTGAAACAAACAAACGTTTTTCAATGCATGTTATTCATGATCTTTGTATGTATATTGCCATGTTGCATGCATAATTACTATGTACTATTGTTAGAACTCCATCTTTCATGCACATGTTAAGTGTTCTTTGATCCCAGCTTTCAATGTTTGCAAATGGTTGGATCTTTATTGTGAGGGTGCATGTTCACCTTAAAAATTATTCTGTTTATCACTTACCTACTCGAGGATGAGCAGGAGTTAAGCTTGGGGATGTTGATACGTTGGAAACGTATCTATAATTTTTTATGCTCCACGCTTGTTTAGTATCTACTTTGCTTTACTTGTCTACACGTTGAGATGCTTTTACATGTTTTCTGGTACTAACCTATTAACAAGTTGCAACAGTGCCAGATGCCTGTTTTCTGCTGTTTTTGGTTTCAGAAAAGTTAGCAAAGAAATATTCTCGGAATTAGACAGGACGAAGGACAAAGTCAATAACTTTCCGTGGGGAACAAGAAGTCCAGAGGAGAGCCCGAGGGGCCGGCCAGAGGGGCCAGACCCCCCCAGGCGCGGGTGGGACCTAGCCCGCGCCTAGCTAGGGTTTGGTCGCCCTGGCGGCCGCCTCGGTCTCCCTCTTAGCCTATAAGAAGCCCCTGATGCAGAAACTCTTAGAACCCGATCAGAAATCCATGAAACTGTCTATAGCCGCCGCCACCATCGTCCCTAGATTGGGGGATCTTAAGCTCTTCCCGGCTCCCTGTCAGAGGGGAGATCATCCCGGAGGCCTTCTCTCCGGTATGATTCGTGAGTAGTTCCACCTTGGACTATGGGTCCATGTAGTATCTAGATGGTTGTATCTCCTCCTTTGTGCTTTCATGTATAGATCTTGTGAGCTCCGTTCATGATCAAGATCTAATCTATTTGTAATCATGCATGTTGTGTTTGCGGGGATCCGATGGATATTGAGATTACTATGTTGGTTTGATTAATTGTTTTATATTTATGATTCTATCATGTCTGTGTTGTTTGTGATCTTGCATGCTCTCCGTTGCTAGTGTTATCTTGGCCAAGTAGTTGCTAGTGACTCCAAGAGGGGGTATTTATGCTCGATAGTGGGTTCATGCCTCTAGTTTCCAAGGGAAGTGACTATAACCTCTTCGGTTGTAGATGTGTTGTTTCTACTAGGGAGAATACAACGGTCTCTTGTTGATGGAACATGTGGACTGTTTACCTTACACACTTTGCTTAAAGCAGTTGTCTGTTGCTTGCAACTTAATACTGGAGGGGGTTCGAATGATAACCTGAAGGTGGACTTCTAGTCATATATGCAGTTGGATGACGGTCTATGTATATTGTTGTATTCCCAATCAACCTCATAGGATCTTTCTGGCTAGTAATTGCATTGTTATGCCTTGCTAAGTTCCTGTCAATTGCCCCGCTGTAATTTGTTTATCCTTCATGCCATGTTGTTTATCTAAGGAGAGCACCTCTAGTGAACTATGGACCCCGGTCCAATCTTTACCATTGATACATCTTCCACTATTACCTGTTTACTTGCTGCAAACCATTACCTTCCACACCATATGTTTAATCCTTTGTTACATCAAACCGGTGAGCTTGAAAACCCCACTGATTCGTTGGGGCAAAGTCTTAAGTTTGTGTTGTGCAGGTCTCCGCGTTGCTAGCAACACCTGTGTGACGTTTCCTTCCTCCTACTAGTTCGATAATCTCGGTTTCTTACTGAGGGAAACTTGCTGTTGTGCTGCTTCATACCTTGTTCTTGGGGTTTCCAACGAAGCGTCCCACGACAAGTGGTGGGCGCCATCACCCCTCTAGTATTAAGTTGCAAGCAACAGACAACTGCTTTAAGCAAAGTGTGTAAGGTAAACAATCCACTTGTTCCATGAACAAGAGACCGTTGTTTTCTCCCTAGTAGCAACATCACATCTACAACCGAAGAGATTTATGTCACTTCCCTTGGAAACTAGAGGCATGAACCCACTATCGAGCATAAATACCCCCTCTTGTTGTCACTAGAAACTACTTGTCCAAGATAGCTACTAACAACGGATATCATGCAAGATCACAAACAACACAGACATGATAGAATCATAAAGAAAAAACCATTAATCAATCTGACATAGTAATCTCAATATCCATCAGATCCCCGCAAACACAACATGCATGATTACAAATAGATTAGATCTTGATCATGAACGGAGCTCACAAGATCTATACATGAAAGCATAAGGAGGAGATACACCCATCTAGCTACTACATGGACCCATAGTCCAAGGTGAAACTACTCACGCATCATACCGAAGAAGAAGGCCTCTCGGATGATCTCCCCTCCGGCAGGGTGCCGGGAAGAACTTCAGATCCCCCTATCTAGGGACGATGGTGGCGGCGGCTACAGACGATTTCGTGGAGTTTTGATCGGGTGCCTAGGGACTCTGCATCGGGGGCTTCTTATAGGCGAGGAGGCAAGGCAGGGGGTGCTCAGGGGGCCCACACCCTGCCCAGGCGCGGGCCAGGCTTGGCCGCGCCTGGGGGAGGGGTGTGGCCACCCCGTGGCGCCCTCTGTCTCGTATTTTGTATTCGTGTCGCCCACGGTAAAATATTGACTTTGGCTTTTGTCCCATCCGATTCCTAGAATATTGATTTTCTGCCTTTCTGGAACCAAAAAATAGAAGAAAACAGGCAACTGGCACTGTGGCAACTTGTTAATAGGTTAGTTACAAAAAAGATATAAAAACACCTTAAAGTGTAGACATAGCAAAGCAAAATAGATACTAAACAAGCATGGAACATAAAAAATTATAGATACGTTTCCGATGTATCATGGGACCTCTTTGTCGTGGGTCTCTCCGCTATGGAAGGCCCCCTGCCCTTAAAGATTTAAATCTTCGTCTGGCAGTTGCTGCGTGACCGGCTACCCTCGGGTGTAGAGGTGGCCAAGCTACATGGCCCTGGCAACGGCCTATGCCCATTGTGTGCGGTCCTGGAATTGGTCTTGCATATATTTTTCTCTTGCCCCGCTGCTCGCTTCCTATGGACCTTCACCCATGAGGCACTGGGGCCTGAGTGGCAGGACTCAGACCTAGGGGAGTTTCTGGTAGCCGCCGCAAACCATACTGGTAGGTGGAGGCGCCTGTTCTGGTTAATGTTTGCGGCGATGACCGGACTCTATGGAATATACGGAAGAAGATGGTCATCGAGCCGTATCTTCCTACGCCATGCCTCTGACTCGACCTTAAATTTTCTGCCTTTTTTGCAGCAGTGGACATCACGAGAGGGAGTAGCCGTACGAGATGTTGGAGCACCTTAACGCTGCGGCCCACCGGCTTGCTACTCCATCTGGCCACTAAGGGCCCCCTGGAGGCTATTGTGTCTTGTATCTCTCTCTGTGTGTGTGTGTGTGTGTGTGTGTGTGTGTGTGTGTGTGTGTGTGTGTGTGTTCGCCTTTGCTGGTCCTAGGTTTTGCCTTGTATTAGTGGAGGGGTGCAGCTTGTGTGTGTTGCGTGTGTGGACCTCTTTGTTGTTGGTTTATCTGGAATATTGTATAGATGTTGTTTTATTTATAAAGGTGGGGGTGAGCCTGTTTCAAGGAGAGATTGGTGCCTTGAGCATCCATCCATGAGCCCAACATCTAAATTCTCCATTTTGGGGTACTTTAATATATTATGTGTTAATCTTCACGATAGTACCATAAACTTAGCGCAACGAGGAGCACGACACGAGATCACATCAAGCGCACGTAGCGTATCGATGTCACTCATTGTTCAGTGTATTCGTCCTTTTTGGCGTACATGGCCCTGTTTAGTGGGCCCTCTTTGTCATGGGTCTCTCTGCTATGGAAGGTCCCCCTGCCCTTGAAGATTAAAATCTTCGTCTGGCAGTTGCTACGTGACCGGCTACCCTCGGGTGTAGAGGTGGCCAAGCGACATGGCCCTGGCAATGGCCTGTGCCCGTTGTGTGCGGTCCTGGAATCAGTCTTGCATATCTTTTTCTCTTTTCCCGATGCTCGCTTCCTATGGAACTTCACCCATGAGGCACTGGGGCCTGAGTGGCAGGCCTCGGACCTAGGGGAGTTCCTGGTAGCCGCCGCAAACCATACTGGTAGGAGGAGGCGCCTATTCTAGTTGATGTTTGCGGCGATGACCTGGACTCTATGGATTATACGAAAGAAGATGGTCATCGAGAGTATCTTCCTATCCCGTGCCTCTGACTTAATCTTCAATTTTCTGGCTTTTTTGCAGCAGTGGTACCCGCTATGTAGACATCGCGAGAGGGAGCGGCTGGACGAGATGTTGGAGCACCTGATCGCGGTGGCCCGCCGGCTTGCTACTCCGTCTGGCCACTAAGGGCTCCCCCTGAAGGCTGTTGTGTCTTGTATCTGTGTGTGTGTTCGCCTTTGCTGGTCCTAGGTTTTGCCTTGTATTCGCGAAGGGGTGCAGCTTGTGTGGGTTGCATGTGTGGACCTCTTTGTTGTTGGTTTATATGGAATATTATATAGATGTTGTTTTATTTATACAGCTGTGCTTGAGCCTGTTTCGAGGAGAGATTGGTGCCTTGAGCATCCATCCATGAGCACAACATCTAAATTCTCTATTTTGGGTACTTTAATATATTATGTGTTGATCTTCACGATGGTACCATAAACTTAGCGCAATGAGGAGCACGCCACGAGATCACATGAAGCGCAACGTAGCATATCAATGTCACTCATTGTTCAGTGTATTCGTCCTTTTTATCAGTATTAGCCAGTCCAGATCCTAGCGCATTTACATGAAGTGCAAGTTCAAATCTGTGCCGGCCTCCCCCGGCAATGTAATCAGATCAGCAAAGACGAGGAGCAATTGTTCCCCTGAATTTTAGTGCATCGGTCCGTCCTAGACAATGCTCCTCCGATCATAGACATGTGAACCATCAACCTGAAGCGTCCGCAAGAAAGTACGGTAACAAAAAGGACGGGATGGAGACCCTCATACATGCCTTGTCCATTCCTTTGTAGGTCTTCCGCTCCATGCTTTCACGAGTTCGTGGGCTCGAAAGGGAGGACTATATGCACATGGTTGCACTATATGCTCTAGAGAAGCTAGATAGAATTGCCTATTATGTGAACCCGAGACAACTATCTGTTAGGAATAATAATCCCGATAGGACACGGAACGGTGTCGTGTGCGTATGTGTTCCGAGTAGGACTAGTGGTCCAACACCTATTCGTATTGACGTTGCGTCTTGCCGGGTATATATACACTCATATAGTAGCCTTCTAAGACGACCGTGAGATTCAATACAAACAACAGGACCGAGAGGGCCCTGTAGCCATCAACATTGTTTTTCCTGGTACGTACTTGAAGGGTTTCGCGGCATAGTAAATCAAAATTTTCTACGGATGCGAACAGAGGGAAAGCCAAGATCTAATCTAGGAGATGCAATCAACGAGAGAGATTGGATTAGATCTTCATACCCTTGAAGATTCGCACAGCGGAACGTTCGTCGGAACGTGGGTGATGTAGTCGTACTCGCTTCTCCTCCTCGCGATCCGATCCGATCTAGCACCACAAGTGGCGGTGCCTCCGTGAGATGCACACGTGCAGCACCTCGACGTCTCCTCCTTCCTCGGACCAGCAAGTATGGTGGAGAGATAGATTGGATCTACAACACAACGGTGTGGTGTATATGGTGGAGAATTTCTGCAGCAGGGCTTCGCCTACAAACAGTCGGGAGGGAGAGAGGAAAGCTAGCAAGGCGGATAGGGTTTGGAGGAGAGGTGTAGGGGATTGGTGCGCCCCCACCCCTCTTTATATAGAGGGGGGTGCAGCCCTAGCCCCTCCCCCAAGCCCAAAGGATAAGGAGTGGGGGGGCATGGACTCTCCCCTCTTCTAGAAACCCTATCTCTAGTTTAAACGATTTAAACTCTCTAGGATCGGCTGGGCCCTATGGGGCCTTGTGCCCCTGGCCCAATGCGGCCAGGACACTCCCTCATAGGCCCATGCCCCCTCCCGGAAGGTGGGGCCACGTTGGTCCCCTTCCGGAAGGTTCTAGAAGCTTCCGGTACAATACCGATTAACCCGGAACAATTCCGAACTCCAAAAACTGCACTGCCTTATATGAATCTTATTCTCCGGACCACTCCGGAACCTCTCGTGATATCCCGGATCCCATCTGAGACTCCGAACAAAAATTCATAAACCAATTATCCAATCTATCCTAGCGTCGAGGCACGTTAAGTGTGTGACCCTGCGGGTTCGAGAATATGCAGACATGATCTTCTATCAATAATCAACAGCGGGGTCTGGGTACCCATATTGACTCCCACACATTCATCGATGATCATATCGGATGAACCACGATGTCAGGATTCAAACAATCCCATATATATATTCCCTTCGTCTCGCGATATTTTACTTGCCCGAGATTCGATCGTCGGTACCGTCATACCTAGTTCAATCTCGTTCACAGCAAGTACTTTACTCGTTCCGTAATCCGATATCACTTTGTGATTAACTCCTTAACCACATGCTTGCAAGCGGTGTTGATATCGATTACCGAGTGGGCCCAAAGTATATCTCTCCGACTTGGGAGGGACAAATTCCATCTCGATACATACAACCCAACAGATACTTTCCGATCACCTGAGAGACACCTTTATGATCACCCTCTCATAGGATGACGTTTGATGACCTCAAATCTTTCTTCCGATACCAGGGAGTTGTATTATCTCATGGTCTAAGGAATACAATATTTGACATAGGAAAAGCTTCGCAAAGATGAACACGATGATACGATCTAATTGCTTCGCTTAGTTTGGGTCTGTCCATCATATCATTCTCCAATGATATGATCTCATTATCAATTGACAACTCATGTCTATGGTTAGGAAACCTTAACCATCATTGATCAATGAGCTAGTCCATAGAGGCGTACTAGGGACACGGTGTTGTTCACAAACCACACAAGTATTAAAGTTTCCGCTTAATACAATTCTAGCATGGAATATAAACATTATCATGAACAAGAATTATAATAATAACATCTTTATTATTGCCTCTAGGGCATAATTCCAACAGTCTCCCACTTGCACTAGAGTCAATAATCTAGTTTACATCTGGCAACAATCTCACACCCATGGCACTGAGGTGTTGATCATGTTTTACACGTGGAAGAGGTTTAGTCAATGGATCTGCGACATTCAGATCCGTATGTACTTTGCTAATCTTCAGATCTCCATCTGCTATATAATCTCGGATTATATGAAACTTGCGGTTGATATGCTTGGTCTTTGGATGATATCTTGGTTCCTTAGCGAGTGCTATGGCGCCATTGTTGTCACACAATATCTCCAGTGGGTCCAATGCACTTGGAACCACGCCAAGCTCAGTGATGAAGTTTCTGATCCAAACTCCTTCACTTGACGCTTCTGCAGCAGCCATGTATTCCGCTTCCACTGTAGATCCCGCGATCACGCTTTGCTTGCAGCTTCTCCAGCTCACAGCTCCTCCATTCAAAATATAAACGTATCCTGTCTGAGATTTGGAATCATCCTTGTCGGTGTCGAAACTAGCATCGACGTAACCTTTTACGACAAGCTGTTCATCACCCCCATAGACTAAGAACATTTCTTTAGTTCTATTTAGGTACTTTAGGATGTTCTTCACGGCTGTCCAGTGTTCCACTCCTGGATCACTTTGATATCTGCTCGTCAAACTAAGAGCATTGGACACATCAGGTCTAGTACACAGCATGGCATACATGATGGAACCTATGGCCGAGGCATAAGGCACTTTGCTCATAGCTTCCCTATCATTTACCGTAGCTGGACATTGAGCCTTGCTCAATATCTTACCTGACAACATAGGCACTGAACCTTTCTTTGCCTTATCCATTCTGAACCTTTTCAGAACTTTGTCTAGGTATGTACTCTGGCTTAAATCTATCAGGCGTCTTTGTCTATCTCTATAGATTTTGATGCCCAATATATAAGCAGCTTCACCTAGGTCTTTCATTGAAAAACACTTGTTCAAATAACTCTTCACGTCGTTAAGCATATTGATGTCATTTCCGATAATCAATATGTCATCCACATACAGTACCAGAAACGTCACCGAGCTCCCACTCACTTTCTTGTAGATACAAGCTTCGTAGCAATTTGGAACAAATCCAAAGCTCTTGATCACTTGATCAAAACGAAGGTTCCAACTCCGAGATGCTTGCTTCAGTCCATAAATGGAACGCTGAAGTTTGCATACTTTACTAGCATCCTTAGGATCGACAAAACCTTCGGGTTGCATCATATACAACTCTTCATCAATGTTCATGGATCCCAATTCGGATTTCATGGCTTCCAGCCATTTCTCAGAGTCTGGGCTCATCATCGCTTCCTCATAGTTCGTAGGTTCACTGTCTTCTACTAACAAGATAGTCAAGACAGGGTTGCCGTACCACTCAGGAGGGGCACGCGACCTTGTCGACCTGCGACGTTCAGTAGCAGCATCGTCCGAAGCTTCATGATCCTTATCATTAGCTTCCTCTATTGTTGGTGCAGGCGGCACTGGAACAATTTCAGGTGCTGCGCTACTCTCCAATTCAAGAGAAGGTTCAATAACCTCATCTAGCTCTACTTTCCTGCCACTCACTTCTTTCGAGAGAAACTCCTTCTCAAGAAAGGAACCGTTCTTTGCGACAAACACTTTTCCTTCGATTCTGTGATAGAAGGTATACCCAATAGTTTCCTTAGAGTATCCTATGAAGACGCATTTCTCCGCTTTGGGTTCGAGCTTGTCCGGCATCAACTTCTTGACGTAAGCTTCGCATCCCCAAACTTTAAGAAACGACAACTTAGGTTTAGCACCAAACCACAGTTCATACGGTGTCGTCTCAACGGATTTAGATGGAGCCCTATTTAAAGTGAATGCAGCGGTTTCTAATGCATAACCCCAGAATGATAACGGCAAATCAGTAAGAGACATCATTGATCGGACCATATCTAATAGGGTTCGATTCCGGCGTTCAGACACACCATTGCGCTGTGGTGTTCCGGGTGGCGTGAGTTGTGAAACGATTCCACTTGCTTTAAGATGCGTGAGAAAATCATAACTCAAATATTCACCTCCACGATCGGATCGTAGAAACTTAATCTTTCTGTTACGATGGTTCTCCACTTCATTCTGAAATTCCTTAAACTTTTCAAATGTTTCAGATTTATGTTTCATTAAATAGATATACCCATATCTACTTAAGTCATCGGTAAAAGTGAGGAAATAGCGATATCCACTGCGCGTCGAAACACTCATCGGTCCGCATACATTGGTATGTATGATTTCCAACAAGTCCGTTGCTCGCTCCATCATACCGGAGAACGGGGTTTTGATCATCTTGCCCATGAGGCATGGTTCGCATGTGTCAAATGATTCAAAATCAAGAGACTCCAAAAGTCCATCAGAATGGAGTTTCTTCATGCGCTTTACACCAATATGACCTAGACGACAGTGCCACAAATAAGTAGTATTATCACTATCTACTTTGCATCTCTTAGCCTCAATGTTATGGATGTGTGTTTCATCCCTTTCGAGATTTAGAATAAATAAACCATTCACAATAGGTGCATGACCATAAAAGATGTTACTCATATAAATAGAACAACCATTATTCTCCGATTTAAATGAATAACCGTCTTGCAATAAACACGATCCAGAAATAATGTTCATGCTCAACGCAGGCACATAATAACACTTATTAAGGTTTAAAACTAATCCCGAAGGTAAAACTAAGGAGAGCGTGCCGACGGCCATCACATCAACTCTTGATCCGTTGCCAACGCGCATCGTCACCTCATCCCTCGCAAGCCGCCGTCTATTCCGTAGCTCCTGTTTCGAGTTACAAATATTAGCAACTGAACCGGTATCAAATACCCAGGCACTACAACGAGGGCTAGTAAGGAAAACATCAATAACATGTATATCAAATATACCTTTGATGGTGCCAGCCTTCTTGTCCGCTAAGTACTTCGGACAGTTGCGCTTCCAGTGACCCTTGTCCTTGCAATAGAAGCACTCAGTGTCCGGCTTAGGACCAGACTTGAGCTTCTTCTCAGCAGGAGCATTGCGCTTGCCGCCGCCCTTCTTGAAGGGCTTCTTTGCTCCCTTACCTTTCTTAAAGGAGGGCTTGTTGACCATCAACACATGATTATCCTTCTTGATGTCCACTTCCGCAGCCTTCAGCTTTGCGAAGAGCTCGGTGATCGTATCAGTGGAACCAATCTGATTATGAGTCACTACAAAACTTTTGTAGCTTGGAGGGAGTGATTGCAGAACCCTGTCAATCTTGAGATCCTCTGGAATCGTGCATTCCAGTTGCTCAAGGCGTTGAGTGTAGCCCGTCATCTTTATGGCGTGCTCGGTAACAGAACTCCCTTCCTCCATCTTGCAGTTAAAGAACTTCTCGGAGATCTCATATCTCTCAGAACGGGCCTGAGTCTGAAACATGGTTTTCAGCTCCTCGAGAATCTCGAAGGGCCCGGGATACTCTTCAAAACGATTTTGAAGCTCCGGTTCCATAGCAAACAACATGGTGCTCTTAATCACACCATAATCATCTTTGCGCGACTGATAGACAGCTTTCTCATCAGCCGGCGCAGTTGCAGCAGGGGGGTCACCTAACGCTTTCCCAAGGACATAGTCCTTTTGTCCGCCAGACAGAATGATTCTTAGATTGCGGAACCAATTGGTAAAGTTAGACCCATTGTTTCTAAGCTTTTCCTTCTCAGCAAAAACGTTGAAGTTGAAGTTGGACTTGGCCATGTGATCTACAGTATTGGCAAGTACAATTTAGACTATGTTCATGATAAATAGTTCAACTTAATCAAATTACTAGATGAACTCCCACTAAATTCAACATCCCTCAAGTTGTTTAGTGAACACGATCCAAATTCACCACACCTAATCCGATCATCACGAGAAGAGATGTGGTTTCAATGGTGGACAACGAAGTGTCGATCATATCATTCATATGACTCATGCTTAACCTTTCGGTTCTTGTGTTCCGAGGCCATGTCTGTACATGCTAGGCTCGTCAAGTTACACCCAAGTATTTCCGCGTGTGCAAAACTGGCTTGCACCCGTTGTATGTGAGCGTAGAGTCTATAGCACCCGATCATCACGTGATGCTTGGAAACGACGAACTTTCGCAACGGTGCATACTTGGGGAGAACACAGTTTTTATCTTGATCTTTAAGTGAGGAATCATCTTATAATGCTACCGTCGCGATCTAAGCATAATAAGATACATAAAGGGATAAACATCACATGCATATAACTTTATGTGACATGGTATAGCCAATCTTCACGCAATGATCTCCATCTTGTGCGTTCCGGCATGATCTCCATCACTCCACCATGATTGCCTCCACCACGAATAGCAACTACAACTATTGCTAACTACTTAGCGATAAAGTAAAGCTATTACATGGCGTATAAGAAGTTGACTCGCAGGTCATACACAATTATAAAGACAACCATATGGCTCCTGCCGGTTGTGTACTCATCGACATGCAAGTCATGAAACATTACAAAACATGATCATCGCATACAATATACACATCACATCTTGGGCCATACCATATCACAGAAAACACTCCCTGCAAAAACAAGTTAGACGCCTCTACTTTGTTGTTGCATGTTTTACGTGGCTTATGGGAGTAGATGCTAAGAACGATTCTTACCTACGGAAAGCCACAACGGTGATATTATGGTTGCCAAACTCCGGTGTTAATCCCATGACAACTATAGTGAGAGAAACTGACATCCACCAGCCGCATGTGTGGAACAAGCCACACGTCAAGTGCGGAGCCGGTCTCGCGAACGACGTCGCGTAAGGTTGGCCTGGACCGCTTCAATCTCACTATCCCGCGTCATAAGAAGAACACAAACAAGAGGCTTGCAACAGAAAACATCAACGCCCGCAACAACCATGTTGCGTTCTACTCGTGAAACACATCTACGCATAGATCTAGCTCTGATACCACTGAAGGGTTTCGCGGCATAGTAAATCAAAATTTTCTACGGATGCGAACAGAGGGAAAGCCAAGATCTAATCTAGGAGATGCAATCAATGAGAGAGATTGGATTAGATCTTCATACCCTTGAAGATTCGCACAGCGGAACGTTCGTCGGAACGTGGGTGATGTAGTCGTACTCGCTTCTCCTCCTCGCGATCCGATCCGATCTAGCACCACAAGTGGCGGTGCCTCCGTGAGATGCACACGTGCAGCACCTCGACGTCTCCTCCTTCCTCGGACCAGCAAGTATGGTGGAGAGATAGATTGGATCTACAACACGACGGTGTGGTGTATATGGTGGAGAATTTCTGCAGCAGGGCTTCGCCTACAAACAGTCGGGAGGGAGAGAGGAAAGCTAGCAAGGCGGCTAGGGTTTGGAGGAGAGGTGTAGGGGGTTGGTGCGCCCCCACCCCTCTTTATATAGAGGGGGGCGCAGCCCTAGCCCCTCCCCCAAGCCCAAAGGATAAGGAGTGGGGGGCATGGACTCTCCCCTCTTCTAGAAACCCTATCTCTAGTTTAAACGATTTAAACTCTCTAGGATCGGCTGGGCCCTATGGGGCCTTGTGCCCCTGGCCCAATGCGCCCAGGACACTCCCTCATAGGCCCATGCCCCCTCCCGGAAGGTGGGGCCACGTTGGTCCCCTTCCGGAAGGTTCTAGAAGCTTCCGGTACAATACTGATTAACCCGGAACAATTCCGAACTCCAAAAACTGCACTGCCTTATATGAATCTTATTCTCCGGACCACTCCGGAACCTCTCGTGATATCCCGGATCCCATCCGAGACTCCGAACAAAAATTCATAAACCAATTATCCAATCTATCCTAGCGTCGAGGCACGTTAAGTGTGTGACCCTGCGGGTTCGAGAATATGCAGACATGATCTTCTATCAATAATCAACAGCGGGGTCTAGGTACCCATATTGACTCCCACACATTCATCGATGATCATATCGGATGAACCACGATGTCAGGATTCAAACAATCCCATATATATATTCCCTTCGTCTCGCGATATTTTACTTGCCCGAGATTCGATCGTCGGTACCGTCATACCTAGTTCAATCTCGTTCACAGCAAGTACTTTACTCGTTCCGTAATCCGATATCACTTTGTGATTAACTCCTTAACCACATGCTTGCAAGCGGTGTTGATATCGATTACCGAGTGGGCCCAAAGTATATCTCTCCGACTTGGGAGGGACAAATTCCATCTCGATACATACAACCCAACAGATACTTTCTAATCACCTGAGAGACACCTTTATGATCACCCTCTCATAGGATGACGTTTGATGACCTCAAAGCTTTCTTCCGATACCAGGGAGTTTTATTATCTCATGGTCTAAGGAATACAATATTTGACATAGGAAAAGCTTCGCAAAGATGAACACGATGATACGATCTAATTGCTTCGCTTAGTTTGGGTCTGTCCATCATATCATTCTCCAATGATATGATCTCATTATCAATTGACAACTCATGTCTATGGTTAGGAAACCTTAACCATCATTGATCAATGAGCTAGTCCATAGAGGCGTACTAGGGACACGGTGTTGTTCACAAACCACACAAGTATTAAAGTTTCCGCTTAATACAATTCTAGCATGGAATATAAACATTACCATGAACAAGAATTATAATAATAACATCTTTATTATTGCCTCTAGGGCATAATTCCAACAGTACTCGTGTGAGTTGAGAGAGCTAGTTCTTTTGATCAGGCTAGATAGCTAGCTTGCTGATCGTTGTTAGCTGGTTCTTATACGTGCGCGCAACTCGCCGGAATACTTCGCCGTCGTCACGCCGGACTGCACTCGGCGTTTGGGGCTGGGCCAACAATTGGTATCAGAGCCTCGAGGAAGATCTCCTAGTAACGGGAGGTCATGACGGGCAAGGAGCAAGGCGAGTACTCCGGTGCCGCCGCGGGTGCATCGGTGTCGGCGCAGTACCCGCGATATGATTGCGGCAACTACACGACATGGGCAAAACGGATGGAGTGGGCCATGGAGGGCAACGACATTTGGGAGGCTGTCGATCCCGGCGGCGACGAGTTCAAGAAGGGCGCGCCGAAGTACCGCAAGGACCGACAGGCACTCACGGCCATCGGCTCCGTGGTGCCGGCGGACGTGATGCAGCACCTGATCTCGAAGGACTCTGCAAAGGCGGCGTGGGAGACACTCAAGACGTTGAATCTTGGGCACGAGCGCGTCCGCAGGGCGACCCTACAAACCTTGCAGAAGAAGTACGAGAACCTGGAGATGGAAGGAGATGAGACGCTGGATGCTTTTGCCTCGAGGGTAGCCACAATTGTCAACGGGATTCGCGCGCAAGGTGAGAAGCTGGAAGATATCTCAGTCGTAATGCGTTTCCTTCGCGCGGCGCCGCCGCGGTACATATCTGTGGTGTCGGCAATCGAGCAATGCGTTGATCTCACCACCCTCACGATGGATGACCTGGTTGGACGGTTCAAGGCGCATGACGAGCGGATGAAGATCACCTACGGCGACGCGAATCAAGATGAGCACCTCATGCTTACACGTGCCCAGTGGCAGGCAATGGTCGCCAAGGAGAGGAGCGATAAGGCATCTGGCAGTGGCGATGGTTCGGTCCCGGCGAAGAAGTCAGACAGCAAGCCGAAGAAGCCAAAGAAGAAATTCGACAAGAAGAATCTTCGCTGCCATAAGTGCAATCAGCTCGGGCACTTCAAATCGGAGTGTCCTAACCGTTCAAAGGAGAAGGCTCTCATGGCGAAGGAAGGAGATGATGGACCGATGATGCTCATGCTCGAAGCTTGCAAGTTAATGACCACCAAGGAATCAACTCCTCAGGAGTCCGCTACGGAGATCGTCACGCTCGTGGAAGAGAAGGTCTTCCCGCGGAGGATGCAGACGGCTCACGACGTTTGGTACCTCGACACAGGCGCTAGCAACCACATGACCGGCGACAAGGCTCAGTTTTCTGAGTTGAACCTCACGGTTGGAGGCTCCGTTCGATTCGGCGATGGGTCGAAGGTGGAGATTGCAGGACGAGGCACTGTCCTGTTTGAGTTGAAGGATGGAGGTCACAAGGTACTCACTGACGTGTACTATATTCCCAAGCTTAAGACCAACATTATCAGTCTTGGTCAGCTCGCGGAGCGTGGATGCAAGATCGTGTTGGAGGACGAGTTCCTGTGGGGATATGACCGCCAAAGGCAGCTCATCATGAAGGTGGAGAGGTCGAAGAATAGAATCTACATCCTCAATCTCAATCGGGCGGATCCAGTATGTTTGATGACAAGCATGGAAGACTCGGCGTGGAAGTGGCATGCTCGCTACGGACATCTAAATTTCCAAGCTCTACGACAACTTGGACAGAAGGAGATGGTACGTGGCTTACCGTGTGTTGATCATGTTGAGCAGGTGTGCGACGGTTGTCTCATTGGGAAGCAAAGGCGAGCCCCGTTTCCAAGCGAGGGACAATATCGAGCAAGTAAGGTTCTTGAGTTGGTGCATGGAGACTTATGCGGACCAATCACGCCGGCGACCCCCGCCGGGAACAAGTACTTTTTGCTCATCGTCGACGACTTCAGTAGATACATGTGGGTTGTGCTGCTGAAGAGTAAGGATCAAGCTTTGCAAGCGTTCAGGATTGTGAAGATGGCAGCCGAGGTGGAGTCCGAGGCAAAGTTGAAGGCCCTCCGTACCGATCAGGGTGGGGAGTTCAAATCCAATGAATTCAAGGCGTTTTGTGAAGCTCATGGGATCCGACGGTATCTCACCGCACCATATTCACCGCAGCAAAACGGTGTTGTGGAAAGAAGGAACCAAACCGTGGTGGCCATGGCACGCAGCATGATGAAGAGCAAAGGCATGCCAGGCAGGTTTTGGGGTGAGGCAGTTAGTACAGCTGTCTATTTGCTGAACAGGGCACCAACTAAGAGTGTAGTTGGTATGACGCCGTATGAAGCATGGTACGGGCGCAAGCCCTCGGTTGATCATCTTCGCACTTTCGGGTGCGTGGCGCATGTGAAGACGGTGACCGGGCATACTAGCAAGTTGGCGGATCGAAGTACTCCAATGGTCATGATCGGCTATGAATACGGTTCGAAAGCGTATCGCGCGTACAATCCAGTGAACAAAAAGTTGGTGGTGACACGTGACGTCGTCTTCGAGGAGGAGAAATCATGGAATTGGGGCTCTGCGGAACCGGTACAATCAATTTCTGATGAAATATTTACTGTAGTCTACAGTGATTCGCATGCAGATGATCAAGAAACAGCGTCCCGTGGAGTTACGGATTTAGGCGCTGGTTCAGAAGATGGAAGTCCGGAAGTGAGCAGCAGCAGCGCTACGCCTGGAGAGGTATCTCCGCGTGGGAATCCTGGCACGAGCAGCAGCTCACGCGCTACACCTGGAGGCTCGGCGTCGCCATCCAGTCCACGCGCGGACGAGAGCCCTGGCGCAAGTGGCCCATCAGCTGCACACTCCCATCCAGGAGGGACTAGCGGTAGTCCAGAAGTGGACGCGGGCGACGATGTCACGTCGCCAACATGCAGTACACCGACAAAAACTGCAGGAAATTCAGTAGACGTTGAAACAAGTACTACGTCAGCTTCCACGTCTCCTCCAAGTGCACGGGAAGAAAGGAGACGGCCACCTACTCCAGAAAAATTCCGAAGTGTACTGGAGTTGTATCCGCCGGAGACCCTTCGTACAGCGCGTGCGCGAGGGAGAGGACAAGGTCGGTGTTTACTCACCGAGGAGCCGACGAAATTCGAGGATGCTAATACGGAGGAGTCTTGGCGTCGGGCTATGGATGAGGAGTTGGGGTCGATCCGCGACAACGATACATGGGAGCTTGTCGATCTACCCAACAATCACAAGGCCATAGGGCTCAAGTGGGTGTACAAGATCAAGAAGGATGCCGAAGGGAAGTTGGTGAAATACAAAGCTCGGCTAGTGGCCAAGGGATACGTGCAAGAGCAAGGTGTGGATTTCGAAGAAGTGTTTGCTCCCGTTGCAAGAATGGAATCGGTGAGATTACTTATCGCTCTCGCAGCTCAAGAATCTTGGAAATTGCATCACATGGATGTGAAATCCGCGTTTTTGAATGGGGAGTTAGAAGAAGAAGTTTATGTGAAGCAACCACCGGGATACATCAAAGAGGGAGAAGAACACAAGGTTTTGAAGCTACACAAGGCGTTGTACGGGCTACGGCAAGCCCCTCGGGCGTGGAACATCAAGCTTGATCGTACATTGATCTCTCTCGGATTCGAGAAGAGCCCACTGGAGCATGCGATGTATAAACGAGGTAAAGGAAGGGATCATCTACTAGTTGGCATCTATGTTGATGATCTATTGATAACAGGAGCGGATGAGAAGGAGATTGCAAAGTTCAAGCTACAGATGAAGGAGTTATTCAAGATGAGTGATCTAGGCTTGTTGAGCTACTACCTTGGGATCGAGGTACATCAAAAGCTGGGTGAGATCACGCTATGCCAAGAGGCATATGCAAAGAAGATACTCGAGAAGTGTGGAATGGAAGAATGCAATCCAACTCATGTTCCGATGGAACCTCGTCTTAAACTGAGCAAAAGGAGTGAAGCACCTGCGGTTGATGCAACGGAGTATAGGAGCGTTGTCGGAAGTTTGAGGTATCTCATTAACACAAGACCCGACTTGGACTATTCCGTTGGCTATGTGAGTCGCTTCATGGAAGCACCCACAATGGAGCATTGGACAGCTGTGAAACATATACTCAGGTATATCAAAGGTACTACAAACTTTGGTATTGTCTACTCGAAAGAGAAGGAGGAGGTGAAGCTACTTGGCTACAGTGATAGCGACATGGCAGGAGATATTGACGACCGTAAGAGTACCTCGGGCGTGGCATATTTCTTGGGAAGAAGCATAGTAAGTTGGCTATCACAAAAGCAAAAAGTGGTGGCACAGTCATCCTGTGAAGCTGAGTATATTGCGGCTGCAACTGCGGCGTGTCAAGGTGTGTGGCTAAGGAGTCTACTTGGTGATCTCACCAATCGGGAGGCGGAACAAGTGGTGCTCAATATTGACAACAAGTCTGCAATTTCATTGTGCAAGAATCCGGTGCATCATGACAGGAGTAAGCACATTGATACGAAGTATCACTACATACGGCAGTGTAGAGGAGAGCAAGATTGAAGTCAACTATGTTTGCACCAATGATCAGCTTGCGGATATCCTAACTAAATCTTTGGGACGAGTGAAGTTTGCGGAGATGCGAGGAAGGATCGGCGTCCAAGCTGTGAAGTTAGGCACATCGTGCTTAGGGGGGTGATTGTTAGGAATAATAATCCCGATAGGACACGGAACGGTGTCGTGTGCGTATGTGTTCCGAGTAGGACTAGTGGTCCAACACCTATTCGTATTGACGTTGCGTCTTGCCGAGTATATATACACCCATATAGTAGCCTTGTAAGACGACCGTGAGATTCAATACAAACAACATGATCGAGAGGGCCCTGTAGCCATCAACATTGTTTTTCCTGGTACGTACTCGTGTGAGTTGAGAGAGCTAGTTCTTTTGATCAGGCTAGATAGCTAGCTTGCTGATCGTTGTTAGCTGCTTCTTATACGTGCGCGCAACTCGCCGGAATACTTCGCCGTCGTCACGCCGGACTGCACTCGGCGTTTGGGGCTGGGCCAACACTATCCATGGTGAACACTTCAAGACTCGTAGAAAATTTAACCATGCAAGGATCTCTTTCTTTCCCGGTACTTCCCATGCCTATAAGTTCTATAGCAGGGGTGGAACAAGGGAGTTGGTAAGCCAGCCATGGACGAGAAATGACTTTAGCTATACATGGATAGAGAGGTCATGTGGTAAGAAATTTATATATTGTAGGTAGAAAGAGGATGAAGCTGGTAGAGTGGGTGAGAATTGAGATGCAGGGACAAGTACTAAAAGTATCATGTCGGTCGTGACTGTCTAGCCTTTTTACCGAAGCTAAAATATTTAAAGTAACTAGTCTAGTTCCTCATGATTGATATTTACATACATAAATTAATGCTCTGTACACATCATGAACTATACAAACTTTAGTTCTTGAGAGGCAGGCAGACGGTGCAGCAAGTGAAGCGGCTAATTTGGTTGTACTAGCAGTCTAACACTTGATCGGATCTTGCCGGAATGAAAATCATACGATCCCCATGCCATATTCTACGCTTGTCACTAAAGCTTGTCACTGTAAATTTGATTGACTTGCATAATAATATTGTTTGAGGGGTACAGAGTATATATGGGGTTAAAAAACTTGTCGGTCAAGATTACTTAAACCGACTCTAAAACAAACTCTAACAAATCAAAACCGACTCAACATTTTCTAGTCTAACATCCCCCGCAGTCTCATCGGCGAGCACAACGACGTTGAGACTGGATCGTATGTCAATGAAAGGTGCAGTAGCAAGCCCCTTTGTAAAGATGTCAGCAAATTGCGCCGTGGTTAGAACATGAAGAACACGAACTTGTCCAAGAGCAACCTTCTCATGAACAAAATGTATGTCGATTTCAATATGTTTTGTCCTCCGATGCTGAACTGGGTTGCCCGCCATATACACTGCAGAGATATTATCAAAATACACAATGGTAGCCTGCTGAATTGGGCAATGAAGCTCGGCAAGAAGTTGACGCAACCATACTATTTCTGTAACCGCATGTGCAACCGCGCGGTACTCAGCCTTAGCAGACGAACGAGAAACCGTTAGCTGACGCTTAGAAGACCAATAAATCAAATTATTGCCAAGAAAAACACAGTAACCAGATGTGGAGCGACGAGTCTCAGAACATCCAGTCCAATCTGCATCGGAATATGCTATCAAAGTTGTTGGGGAAGAAGAATTAATATGAAGGCAATGATCAAGAGTTCCTTTGAGATATCGGAGAATTCTTTTAACTAGATTATAATGAGGAAGGCGTGGATCATGCATGAAAAGGCATGCTTGTTGAACAGCATAGGAAATTTCGGGATGTGTAAGAGTGAGATATTGAAGTGCTCCTGCGAGACTTCGATATAGAGTGGGATCGGAGAATGATTCGCCGGTAGAAGAAAATTTAGAAGTGGTGTCAATGGGGGTGCGGGATGGTTGGCAGTCCGTCATGCCAGCACGAGAGAGAAGATCGAGAGTGTATTGCCGTTGAGAAAGAAAAAGGCCAGAAGAATCACGAGTTACAGCAATGCCCAAAAAATGATGAAGCATACCTAGATCAGTCATAGATAATTCATGTTGAAGACTAGAGATGATAGAGTTGAGAAAAGTTTGGGTGGAGGCTGTGAGAATAATGTCATCAACGTAAAGGAGGAGATAGGCAATGTTATTATTTGATTGATAGACAAAGAGAGATGTGTCGGAGAGAGAGGGAATAAACCCTATAGTTTGGATGAATGTAGAAAAGCGCTGAAACCACGCACGAGGTGCTTGCTTCAGGCCATAGAGAGACTTTTTGAGAAGACATACATGATTGGGTGAACTAGGATCTTCGAAACCTAAAGGTTGTTGATAGTAGACAGTTTCTTGAAGAGAACCATGAAGAAAGGCGTTTTTGACATCGAGTTGATGAATAGGCCAAGAAGAGGAAACGGCAATGCTAAGAACGGTGCGAATTGTTCTTGGTTTGACAACAGGAGAAAAGGTTTCATCATAGTCAATTCCTTGTTATTGAGAATAGCCACGGCATACCCAGCGGGATTTGTAGCGAGAGAGAGTACCATCAGAGTGAAATTTTTGACGAAAGACCCATTTACCAGAAACAATGTTTGAATTAGAAGGACGAGGAACTAGATGCCATGTATCAATGGTAACCAAAGCATGGTATTCTTCTTTCATAGTAGCGGACCAGTTGGGATCGAGAAGAGCGGATTTGTAGGATTTTGGGATGGGAGAAAGGTTGGGTTGAGCTAAGAAATTAAGACGTTTGGAGGGTAGACGAAAGCCATATTTACCGCGGGTACGCATAGTATGATCATTGGTGGGTGCTGGAATAGGAATAGCATAGGAAGGTAATTGTGGGGAAGGAGACGGATCATGTTCTGAAGTGGGTGCCGAAGAGGGAGGCATGACAGTGGGGTTGGGTGATGCATCAGATGAGGTTTGCGACGCGGCATGAGAATGTGTCATGGGTGGAGAGGGTGGGGCGATGGCAGGCTGCACGGCAGGCTGCCGTGAGGGCTCAGCAGAGCGCGCAGTAGGAGAAGTGAGCGAAACGCCCGGTGCAGCGGATGTAGGTTCGGGCGTAGGGGGTTCTGTATGGAATATTGGGATGTGTAGGGGATTAGGTGGTGTAGCAGAACGAGTCGAGGGAGAGGGATAGGTGGAGACGGAATCATAGGGAGATGTATGTGTGGCAAAAGGGAAAGAGTGTTCAACGTAAGTAACATGACGAGAGATATGAATACGACCAGAAACTGGGTCAAAACATCTATAACCTTTGTGCTCATCGGAATAACCTAGGAAAACGCAGGGTAGGGATCTAGGGGCTAGTTTATGAGGTGAAGTGACATAGGTATTTGGAAAACAAAGACAACCGAATACTCGAAGTTCAGGAGAATTGGGATGACATAGAAAGAGAGAGTGATATGGCGTGGTTTGTGGGTTAAGTTGGGATGGACGAATGTTGAGGAGATATGTGGCTGTGCGCAGAGCTTCGACCCAAAAATGTGGGGGCATAGAAGCTTGGATAAGAAGGGTTCGAATTATTTCGTTGATAGTGCGGAGAGATCTCTCAGCTTTGCCGTTTTGAGGGGAAGTGTAGGGGCAGGAAAAACGGAGGAGAATGCCATGGTGGAGAAAGAAATTACGATTTTGGTTGTTGTCAAATTCTTTGCCATTATTACATTGGATGAACCGAATGGGGAGAAAGAAGTGAGTTGCAACATAGCGTTGAAAATTAAGAAAGATTGTGTGCACATAAGATTTTTTGTGTAAAGGAAAAGTCCATGCATAATGAGTGATGAAATCATCCAAGATCACAAGATAGTACTTAAAACCATAAATACTCTCAATAGGTGACGTCCATAAATCACAATGTAATAATTCAAAGGGAAAAGTACTAGAAGAAGTAGAAGAATTGAACGGAAGATGCACATGTTTTCCTTGTTGACAAGATTCACAAACTAGAGGATTATGAGTATCACGATTACAAGGAATAGAGAAATCACTAAGGAGATAATCTAGGACGATTTTATTAGGGTGGCCTAGACGTTGATGCTAAAGCTCGACCGAAGCAACCATGGATGAGAGTTGAGTGGTCGTGGGAACACCGTGGAGGGAGTAGAGATATCCATCACTATTGAAGCGAGCGATCTCCGCCTTGGTTAGAAAATCCTTCACAGAAACACCAAAGGAGTCAAATTCGAGAGAAACAGGATTGTCACGAGTGAATTGTCAAACAGAGATTAATTTTTTAATAAGATCAGGTGCAACAAGAATATTACGAAGGAGGAGAGGTTTTGTGGGTGAGAGAAGTTGTGCATTACCAACACCG
Source organism: Avena sativa (assembly GCA_916181665.1). Taxonomy (NCBI): domain Eukaryota; kingdom Viridiplantae; phylum Streptophyta; class Magnoliopsida; order Poales; family Poaceae; genus Avena; species Avena sativa. The sequence goes on along the minus strand of OV702279.1, from coordinate 263,184,511 downwards.
GAGATAGTGATAGTAGAACCATTGCCAAGAGTTATAGAGGGAAAAGGTGATGAGGAAAATTTTGACAATATTATTCGAAGAAGACATGTGATTAGAAGCACCAGAATCGAAAATCCAATCGGTACCTGAGTTTCCTTGAGCAGCAAAGTGGTTCATGGCCTGGATAAACGCCGCTTGGTCCCAGCTCGGTGATGAGGAAGAGGACGGCGATGGTGCAGGCAGCGGAGCAGGTGGTGATGGCGCGTAGATCGGCATGTAGGCACCAGCAGACTACGAAGGAGGGGCTGGAGCGCTGTACTATTGGTAAGTCGGACCAGGCATGTAGGTCGGTGCAGTCATGTAGTCTTGGTGCCGAGGGCGAGTGCCGAGGAGGCCCGGAGAGCCGGCGTGGGGGCGCATGCCCGGCGTCCAGGCGCCGGAGTACGCCGGGGGAGCACCAATCGAAGAGGGCGCGATCCAGGGCATGGGCCAGGCCTAGACAAGCCCTGTCCACGGGTCGTGCATCGGGCGCCAGCTAGGAGACGCAGGAGGTGCTGGGGCTGGAGGCGTCAGGCCGCTGGGAGGAGTCGTGGGTGGTCGAGGCGGCCGGAAGGTAGGGTTTTTGCCCCTGTAGTTCGGACTAGGGCGCTACCCCGGAGGTGGCTGCACCGGTGACGAAGGAGGTGGCACATGAGCAGCAGGAGGTCGCTGAATCGCGGCAAAAACTTGATGGCGCGCCTCTTTATTTGCGAGGGCATGGTCGGCCCACTGCAGCATAGATCGGACCTCGGTGAAGGTAGGACGGGGCCGCATCATGGGAATAAAGGAGGCCTGCTTTTCGAAGCGGTCATCGAGCCCGACGAGGAGGATGTTGATCAGTTGACGGTCATCGACGGGGTCGCTGAGCTCTTGGAGTTCATCGGTGATCGTCTTGAGCTTTTGACAATAGACGCCGACGGGAGAGTCACCTTGGACGGTGTTGCGGAGCTCGGTGTGGAGGGTGTTGACGCGGGCATCGACGTTGTCTTGGAAGAGATGTCGGAGGGCCACCCAGAGGGCGGCTGCGCTGGTGGCGTCACGAAACACGAGATTGAAGATCTCAGTGGACACCCGCTGGTAGATCCATTGGATGATGGCGAGGTCGTCCTTGGCCCAGCGAGGATCGGTAGGCCGGGGAACGGCATGGTCGGCGACGTGGTCGAGAAGATTGCACCGACCGAGATGAACCTCAAAGAGATGACGTCAATGGTAGTAGTTATGCTTTGGTAGATCTAAAGTGATTGGAATAAAAGGGATAACATCTGAGATTGTATCGGCATAGTGGATAGTTGGGAGGGTAGGAGTGGGTAGAGCAAGAGAGGTGTTGGAGGTTTGGCCGGCGTCACCCAGAGAAGCGGCGGCGGCGGCCTTTTTGGTGAAGTAGTCGGGAGGGGGAGGAGGGGGCGGCGTCGGTGGCGGCGCCATGCCCTAGGATCTAATTGTCTGATACCATGTAAATTTGATTGACTTGCATAATAATATTGCTTGAGGGGTAGAAAGTATATATGGGGTTACAAAACTTGTCGGCCAAGATTACTTAAACTGACTCTAAAACAAACTCTAACAAATCAAAACCGACTCAACATTGTCTAGTCTAACAGTCACTAACACGGGAGAGCCATGTATGACAATAAGATTGATCTGGCTTTTTTGTGCACAATCGCCCTGCGAGTATGGATGGGATTTGATTAACCATTTTCATTCCGGAATCAAGCCTATTTAATTATTTTGTGTAAAAGGGAAAAATGGTTTAACCAGGTTATTAGGTTAGAAACGGTTAAGCGTTGGTTATTTAGGTGCAAATCTTTTTTTTAAAAATTATGCATCAATAAGCTAGCATAACTAGTTATAATATAAGCACATATTGCAACATATGAGAAAATAGTCGCATAGCTCGTCCGGCTTAGAGGTAAGTAAAAAAACGCCATGACATATGCTAAAATTTCAATAATTCACTAGTATATTTAAATTTTCACAAACATATGACAGAAAATATACATGAATCGATAACAAAATAGTCCAATAATTTTAAGAACATGCATGGCTTGTTAGCATTACAGTATTGACAAAGTACATGCATTTGAAGCAATACTACCATTTTGCATTCATAGTACTGCAAGACTTGTAGTTGATTTCTCATTCTCAACAAACTACTAATATAACCAAAAAAAATAAACCGGTAAAAACAATCAGCTTCTATGCAGCGTGGCAACATCATCGAAGACGCTCCTTGCATTTACGATCCTCAAGCCTATTGAAGTAAAAAAAAGCATCAATTAGTTCGCAAAACCTTCAGCAATATACACATGCTAGCTACCTTTAGAACCGCAACTTCCTCAAACAAAATTACTGCAAACTGCTACAAGATAAACTTTCAAGACTACCAAGTACTTAACTATTGTAAAACTTCAAGCTTATGAAGGATGGTCAAGCAAGGTATTGAGCTCGAATAGCTCTTTCAATATCTCCTTCACTCTAGCAAGCTTAGTTGTAGCACTATTCCCAAACACCTGAGAATACCGAAACTCAAGATAGGTGAACTTCAACCTCAGATCTAGGATAATAGGTATTGAAAGTGAAGTCTTCCATGAATAGTTCCGCATTTCCTGGAGAGCCATTAGGGAGACCGTGAGGGAGTTTTTGGGCGCTCTCATTAGACTCCGGCAAGGATGAGGACTCCCAACCGGATACCCCAACGGCGGAATGGATTTATCGCTGTGATACTCCCAAGGTTTTGGATTTCGGTTTTGGTTTTTTCCCGGGTCCGAGCGAAATGGCAGAAATTCGGCTATTTCGATGAATTTCGGTCAAATCTCGGATTAAATGCAAGAATCAAAATTTAAACTTTGAAACGTTATTTGGATGAAATTAGACAAAAAGTTAGAGTTTCAAATAAAATTACGGTATAACGGTGGAGTATCCACAGTTTCGAATTTCGGCCTATATTACATGACAAGGAGATGGCACTTTATCTGATCATACCAGGGAGTGAGAATCATATGATCCCATGCCATGATGATAAGGTGTACAGTTGTCACCAACACGCAAGAACCACATCTGACGGCAAGATTGATCTGACTTTTGTCTGCACATGTACTGATGTACAACCACCCCTAAGAATAATTACAACTTTCGCTGGCAAACGAAGCCCCACATCCCTCGTAAACCCGCTGCCATATGTATGTGTGCACGCCACTATGCATCTCAGCTCACAGAGATCCCACCAGCAGACTAATAGACTTCCATGCAGGGAAGGAGCCAGGGGTGCTAGCTGGGATGGCCCCCTATGCAAGCAAATTTTCAGAAAACCCCCGTAAAGATTATGTGGATTGACCCTAATTGTTTTGGAAATTGCCTATATGCCCGCTCTAAGGAATCTAAGTTTTAATTGCCCCTCTTACTAATAATCCTGGCCCCGTCCCTGCTCTCATGAAGACCTCATCCCTAGGAGAGCTCACAAATATGAACACTAACTAATAAATGCTTTCTCCATTAGTCACTCGGTAACAAAACGAAACTAAAATCCTTCCTCTGCTGACGTGGGTCCATGCTGCGCTTGTGATCAATAAAGAAGATTCCGATGTTCAATATGACTGCCAATGGAACCCATGGATCAAACATGGCAACACAACGACCTATTATTATCAGACTAGGTTTCTAGCCCATGGTTTTTGGATGCAACCGTCTGGTGATGGTCTCTCAGGATATCTACTAACTGGCTTCGTGGCGACATACTAGTAGATTGAGCTGCCGCTTACATATTTTTGTCGGACTTTTGGTTTTATTCAGATGGTTGATTTTTGCATCAACCCTATCTGATCCGTGATTTGTAATAATTTTATATTTATGACTTCGTAATAAAGGGATGTGTGCATCCTTGGATGCAGAGGCACCGCGGACTACGAGGGCCTCCTTGCATGCATGGCGTAGGTCAAGTAGGACTACAAGAGGAGGAGATGCCCCTGCAACCATCGAACTTCGACCAGAAGGAGGCATTCCGCCTCGCCTTGGAGGCTTTCCATCTTGAGGAGGAGGCGCGCTAGGCCAGTATGGCCACGGCGATGCACGACTCTGAGATGGCGGCGCAGTAGCTGCAGCTGCCACTGTCGTCATGGCCGCAACATCAGCCACCACCTTAGTAGCCTTAGCATCAACATACACCTGCGTGGCGGAGAGGCTCCGACAGAGAGGTTGGCAGGGGAAGCTACTCGCGCTTGGTGAAGCTGTTGGACAAGCCTCGTCCGACCACACCTCGCCATAACAGAACTGGAATCAGCACGCAAGAGACATTTAAGAGGCAATGTTGTGGACACGGATCCTCTAGCCGCGACGACAACGGCTATGTCAGAGAGGGTAGGATCGAGGCACTCGATAGTGCCTTCTTCGCTCCTTGGCATCTCCTCTACATCAACTTTTCAGGGATTCATGCGATTGGAAGGGAGGAGTACATAAATCATGTGGCATTGTCCTCGTCGCTTTTGCCAGGATGGATGCAGGTTCTAGTGTAGGCATAAAGTACAGGTCTGCGAGCATCAGCTTGGGACGAGCAGCATGGACACTTTTTGATGTGGAAACCCAGGGTTCCTCCACGGTTGAATTCAATTAGCACGTAACATGTCCTATCTCACTCCTGTATCATCCGTTCCCCATACCTCCTATGCCTAAGTTTTGAAACTGTGGTGGAAGTGGAATAGCGTGGCCGAGTTTGTGGTTGCAGATGGGCGTGCCCGTGAAGTAGAGAGACGTATTGTGGGTCTTCCATGAACGAAATATGGTGCTTTTTTTCAAATGTATAGGTGTTTTGCACCTAGTTTAGGGCGATTGCTGGTAGGGGTGCTGATGCCTATTAAGGCCAGTCAGCCAGTGAAGTCCTCTAATGCATTCAAGTTCCAACTAGCTTTGCGGTGATTGCTTAATCAATCTTCCACGTGAACTTTTGAGTACGTTGGTCCTTTTTTGAAGATGGAAGTTTTTTCTTACCTCAGCCTCTATAGCAACGATCCATGCACAACCATATATCTATTGTTACATAGTCTGCACCTCACATAAAAACATAGTAATATATTACTCATGAAAATCAGTCACTAAGAAGCCTATGCGACGAACACAGTCTAAACCGAGACAAAAGTTCCTTATTAAGAGGATCCAACTTATATTTGTCCAAAGCTCCATCTGATCCTACTGTGTGGACCATTGTAGGACAACCCACGACCACAACTAATTTGTACTACCACGGAGCAACACCTGCATGAAAGAGCTAGCCTTCTTATAAATAAACAAGATCATCTCACAAATCAAATAGACCAAAACACCGATGCTGTTCCAAAGAATAAGAGAACCGGCTGACTTATCAATACGTATTAACCAATATTCAAATGTACGTGACATCTACGAGGATGAGTGATGTTAAAAATATAAATTTTTGCACGCCGTGCCAACCAAGTCATTGGGCAGTCAAGAAATAAGCATCGTATTTTCTACTAATCAAAGCAAAAAACCATTACCCGCAAAAAAAAGAAGCAAAAAACCATGTCTAGTATTCGCATGTCGGTAGCTTGTTGCTAAGTTTGCTCTATGAAATAGCAGAAATTAAACAAAATATAGTGTAGAAAACAAAATATTTGCTTGGTATCTTCGCCGGGCATTACTCTTACTAAAGACAATTTACTTAAGAGGAATTGGTACGAAAATACCACATGTGTGTTCTGTCGTCATGATGAGACATTAAACACTTGTTTTTCCGTTGTAATTTTGCTAGAGCTATATGGTTAGTTACTGAAGCAGCTTCAAGCTTGTATTCTTCGTGTAGTGTTGTCAATATATTAGAAAACTGGTTACATAAGACTGATCACAAGTACATGATACATCTTACGGCAGGAGCGATTGTCATTATATGATCGATATGGCTAAGTAGAAATGATAAAGTGTTTAACGATAAAAAAAGTTACCTCTTGCAGGTTATCTACAGGTGTACCCGCACTCTACGTTCATGATCATCCCTACATCGTATAGAGTTTTACAGTCTTTTTTACGAAGGTGTGTACACGTCTGGAAAATACAACGTGGGATTAATTTACCCGTCATGGATGACTACATAATCACCGGATTGGTCCTGCAACATAACTTTAGACGTTTTTGCAACTTGTCAATGTGATATGTAATTTGCCTATTTATTTTATTATGCAACTTCGGACTTCTATCGGCTGTGTACATCTCAGCTATTCAGAAACCAGGTCTAATAATTAACAATTGAAATAATAAAGCGGCCCCTATAAAAAAATATAATAGCAGAAATTACATTATTTTTTACAAGAAGAGTGGTACAAAATTTTGCAAGTTATTCGCTTGGCTGCTCATTAAATCCAACTTCTAAAAGGAACCAATTTACAAACCATGAGGTGACACTACTTCTAAATAAAATTCTAAGGCCTTGTTCGGTTTAGGAGGAATTTAAGAGGATTGAAAGAGATTGGGGTGGATTAAATCCTAAGCAAGTCAAAATCCCCCCAAATCCGCCCCATTCCACTCCAATCCACCAGAGGAGAGGATTAACCGAACATAGCCTAAGCCCTTGTTCGGTTTAGTAGGGGTTAAAGTGGATTGGCAGGTATTTGGGTGGATTAAATCCCATGCAAGTTAAAATCCACACCAATCCACCCCATTCCACTCCAATCCTCTTGAGTAGAGAATTAACCTCAATTCTAAACGGTCAAACCATGTGCAATTGATTAGACAAAATTCTTGGAAAACTAACAAAACATGAACATGAAATTAAGAAAAGAGTTACAATTAACAAAACTCAGAGCTAATTGTTAGAATGGAATTACGTCGTTGACCTGCATCTTTTTCATGTAGAGTTTATTTCAATCAAACATGGTTGTGTTAATTAAAAGGGTTTAGAGAAGAAGCGATTTAAGAAAGGTGCATGGAGGATCACTTGCTGGAAATGGCTAATTCAAGCATTCTCTCCCGACCCGGAGATGGAGTTTACGTCGGCGGGCTTGTGTCTCTTTCTTTCCCGGCACCTCCTATTCCTACAAGTTCTATAACAATGGTGACCTTTGCTATAGCGTGGTGTCAGGGAGTTGCATGATGATCCACAAAAGAGTCAATAGCCTGTCTTGGATGAGAAATGACCCTAGCTACACACATATAGAGATTATATATGCGGTAGACATTTAATTTATATTGCATGGAGCAAGAGTGTGAAGCTAGTAGGTGGGTGAGAGGTAAAGGACAAGTAGTAAAAGTATCATCTGGCACTTTATCTGCACTTATCGGGAATATTCCCATATCATAATGAGAAGGTCTACATTTGTCACCAACACGCAAGAATCATATCTCATGGCAAGACCAACTCGGCTTTTGTTTGCACATGCACTGATGTATAACCATCCTAACAATAATTAGAACTTCCGTCAGGAACCGAAATCGTGCATCTCTTCTAAACCTGTCGTCCTATGTATGTGTGCATGCCACCATGCATCTCAGCTCAAGGAGATCCCACCAGTAGACTAATAGACTGTCATGCAGGGATGGAGCTAGGGGGTGCTAGCTGGGGCCATGGCTTCCTATGCAAGAAAAATTTCCAAAAGACCCACCAAAAAATATGTGGATTGACCCAAATTATTTTAGAAATTTCCTATATGCGTCGTTTAAGTAATCTAAGTTTTAATTGCCCCCTATTAGTAATAATATTTGCTCCGTCTCTGCTCTCATGCAGACCTCCTCGCTAGCGGAGCTCCCAAACATGAACCCTATCTAATGAATGATTTATCCATTAGCCACTCGGTATCAAAACAAAACTAAAATCCTTCCTCAGATGACTTGTAGCTCCATGCTGTACTTTTCACTAATAAAGAAGATTCCCATGTTCAATATGAGTTACAATGGAACCCGCAGATCAACATGGCAACACAACGACCCGTTATTATCTGAATAGGTAAGTTGGTGCGCCGACATGCCGCACCCATGGTGCTAAATCTTATGTTCAAGGGCTAGCTGACTAGCTTTGGACGCGTAGATCGACCGCCGCCGCTGCCAACTCTCGCCAAATCTGCGTAGCGGTTCCACGTACCACCATCGCACACCTATTTAGGTTGCATTCCTAAACTAGGAGCATGAGGCATGGCGTTGGTCCTTGTTCATGAGTGACTTCCAGCCGGAGGTCAACCACCAACTGTCAGAGATGGATGACGACATCACAAACTAGGATCCATCATCATCGTGTAGCGGTGGCGATGACATTCCTGGTGATGATGGGCGTGTTGTCAATGCCTCGTTGGGAGACCCCAAGAGCAAGGTGTGATGAGCACAGGAGTAAGTTTTCCCTCAGTAAGAAACCGAGGTTATCGAACCAGTAGGAAGAAGGAAAAGACTCAAAGGTGTTGCTAGCAACTTGGAGACCTGCACAACACAAACTCAAGACTTTGCCCCAATGAATAGTAAGGTTATAAATCTCACCAGTTTGCTGTAACAAAGGATTAACTGTATGGTGTGGAAGATAATAGTGGTTTGCGGAAAGTAAACAGTAACAGTGGAGGATGTATCAATGGTAAAGATTGGACCAGGGTCCATAGTTCACTAGAGGTGTTCTCCTTAGATAAACAAACATGGTATGCTGGGTAAACAAATTATAGCAGGGCAATTGACAGGACTGAGCAAGGCATAACAATGCAATACTAGACATTAATGTGTTGGAATTATGCCCTAGAGGCAATAATAAAGATGTTATTATTATAATTCTTGTTCATGATAATGTTTATATTCCATGCTAGAATTGTATTAAGCGGAAACTTTAATACTTGTGTGGTTTGTGAACAACACCGTGTCCCTAGTATGCCTCTATGGACTAGCTCATTGATTAATGATGGTTAAGGTTTCCTAGCCATGGACATGAGTTGTCGATTAATAATGAGATCATATCATTGGAAGAATGATATGGTGGACAGACCTAAACTAAGCGAAGCAATTAGATCGTGTCATCGTGTTCGTCTTTGCGAAGCTTTTCTTATGTCAAATATTGTATTCCTTAGACCATAAGATAATACAACTCCCTGGTATCGGAAGAAAGCTTTGAGGTCATCAAACGTCATCCTATGAGAGGGTGATCATAAAGGTGTCTCTCAGATGATCGGAAAGTATCTGTTGGGTTGTATGTATCGAGATGGGATTTGTCCCTCCCAAGTTGGAGAGATATACTTCGGGCCCACTCGGTAATCGATATCAACACCGCTTGCAAGCATGTGGTTAAGGAGTTAATCACAAAGTGATATCGGATTACATAACGAGTAAAGTACTTGCTGTGAACGAGATTGAACTAGGTATGACGGTACCGACGATCAAATCTCGGGCAAGTAAAATATCGCGAGACGAAGGGAATATATATATATGGGATTGATTGAATCCTGACATTGTGGTTCATCCGATATGATCATCGATGAATGTGTGGGAGTCAATATGGGTTTCCAGACCCCGTTGTTGATTATTGATAGAAGATCATGTCTGCATATTCTCGAACCCGCGGGGTCACACACTTAACGTGTCTCGACGCTAGGATAGATTGGATAATTGGTTTATGAGTTTTTGTTCGGAGTCTCGGATGGGATCCGGGACATCACGAGAGGTTCTGGAGTGGTCCGGAGAATAAGATTCATATAAGGCAGTGCAGTTTTTGGAGTTCGGAATTGTTCCGGGTTAATCGGTATTGTACCGGAAGCTTCTAGAACCTTCCGGAAGGGGACCAACGTGGACCCACCTTCCGGGAGGGGGCATGGGCCTATGAGGGAGTGCCCTGGCAGCATTGGGCCAGGGGCACAAGGCCCCATAGGGCCCAGCCGGCCAAGAGAGGTTTAAACTCGAGATAGACCTTCTAGAAGGGGGGGTTTCCTTGCCCCCCAGTCCTTATCCTTTGGGGCCGCCGGTTTGGGCTTGGGGGAGGGGCTAGGGCTGCGCCCCCCCTCTATATAAAGAGGGGTGGGGGCGCACAAATCCCCCACACCTTCCCCTCCAACCCTAGCCGCCCTGCTGCCCTCCTCTCTCCCTCCCGACTGCTTGTAGGCGAAGCCCTGTTGCAGAAATTCTCTCCACCGATTGCACCGCGCCGTCGCGTTGTAGATCCAACCCATCTCTCCACCATACTTGCTGGACCAAGGAAGGAGGAGACTTCGAGGTGCCGCATGTGTGCATCTCACGGAGGCATCGCCACTTGTGGTGCTAGATCGGATCGGATCGCGAGGAGGAGAAGCGAGTACGACTACATCACCCACGTTCCGACGAACGTTCCGCTGTGCGAATCTTCAAGGGTATGAAGATCTAATCCAATCTCTCTCGTTGTTTGCATCTCCTAGATTAGATCTTGGCTTTCCCTCTGTTTGCATCCGTAGAAAATTTTGATTTACTATGCCGCGAAACCCTTCAGTGGTATCAGAGCTAGATCTATGCGTAGATGTGTTTCACGAGTAGAACGCAACATGGTTGTTGCGGGCGTTGATGTTTTCTGTTGCAAGCCTCTTGTTTGTGTTCTTCTTATGACGCGGGATAGTGAGATTGAAGCGGTCCAGGCCAACCTTACGCGACGTCGTTCGCGAGACCGGCTCCGCACTTGACGTCTGGCTTGTTCCACACATGCGGCTGGTGGATGTCAGTTTCTCTCACTATAGTTGTCATGGGATTAACACCGGAGTTTGGCAACCATAATATCACCGTTGTGGCTTTCCGTAGGTAAGAATCGTTCTTAGCATCTACTCCCATAAGCCACGTAAAACATGCAACAACAAAGTAGAGGCGTCTAACTTGTTTTTGCAGGGAGTGTTTTCTGTGATATGGTATGGCCCAAGATGTGATGTGTATAATGTATGCGATGATCATGTTTTGTAATGTTTCACGACTTGCATGTCGATGAGTACACAACCGGCAGGAGCCATATGGTTGTCTTTATAATTGTGTATGACCTGTGAGTCAACTTCTTATACGCCATGTAATAGCTTTACTTTATCGCTAAGTAGTTAGAAATAGTTGTAGTTGCTATTCGTGGTGGAGGCAATCATGGTGGAGTGATGGAGATCATGCCGGAACGCACAAGATGGAGATCATTGCGCGAAGATTGGCTATACCATGTCACATAAAGTTATATGCATGTGATGTTTATCCTTTTATGTATCTTATTATGCTTAGATCACGACGGTAGCATTATAAGATGATTCCTCACTTAAAGATCAAGATAAAAACTGTGTTCTCCCCAAGTATGCACCGTTGCGAAAGTTCGTCGTGTCCAAGCATCACGTGATGATCGGGTGCTATAGACTCTATGCTCACATACAACGGGTGCAAGCCAGTTTTGCACACGCGGAAATACTTGGGTCTAACTTGACGAGCCTAGCATGTACAGACATGGCCTCGGAACACAAGAACTGAAAGGTTAAGCATGAGTCATATGAATGATATGATCGACACTTCGTTGTCCACCATTGAAACCACATCTCTTCTCGTGATGATCGGATTAGGTGTGGTGAATTTGGATCGTGTTCACTAAACAACTTGAGGGATGTTGAATTTAGTGGGAGTTCATCTAGTAATTTGATTAAGTTGAACTATTTATCATGAACATAGTCTAAATTGTAGTTGCAAATACTGTAGATCACATGGCCAAGTCCAACTTCAACTTCAACGTTTTTGCTGAGATAGAAAAGCTTAGAAACAATGGGTATAACTTCACCAAATGGTTCCGCATTCTGAGAATCATTCTCGCTGGCGGACAAAAGGACTATGTCCTTGAGAAAGCGCTAGGTGATGCCCCTGCTATAGATGCGCCGGCTGATGAAAAGGCTGTTTATCAGTCGCGCAAGGATGATTATGATTTGATTAAGATCGCCATGTTGTTTGCTATGGAATCGGATCTTCAAAATCGTTTTGAGGAGTTCGCCGGGCCCTTTGAGATTCTTGAGGAGCTGAAAAACATGTTTCAGACTCAAGCCCGTTCTGAGAGATATGAGATCTCTAAGAAATTCTTCAACTACAAGATGGAGGAAGGGAGTTCCGTTAGTGAGCACGTCATTAAGATGTCGGGCTACACTCAACGCCTTGATCAACTTGACTGCAAGATTCCAGAGGAGCTCAAGATTGACACTCCTAGCTAAAAAAGTTTTGTAGTTGATCACAATCAGATTGGTTCCACTGATATGATCACTGAGCTCTTCGCTAACATGAAAGTAGCGGAGATGAACATCAAAAAGAATAATCATATGTTGATGGTCAACAAGCCCCTCACCTTCAAGAAAGGTAAGGGTGCAAGGAATCCCTTCAAGAAAGGCGGCGGCAAGCGCGTTGCCCCTGCTGAGAAGAAGCTCAGGTCTGGTCCTAAGCCGGACACTGAGTGCTTCTATTGCAAGGACAAGGGTCACTGGAAGCGCAACTGTCCGAAGTACTTAGCGGACAAGAAGGCTGGCACCATCAAAGGTATATTTGATATACATGTTATTGATGTTTTCCTTACTAGCCCTCGTTGTAGTGCCTGGGTATTTGATACCGGTTCAGTTGCTAATATTTGTAACTCGAAACAGGAGCTACGGAATAGACGGCGGCTTGCGAGGGATGAGGTGACAATGCGCGTCGGCAACAGATCAACAGTTGATGTGATGGCCGTCGGCACGCTCTCCTTAGTTTTACCTTCGGGATTAGTTTTAAACCTTAATAAGTGTTATTATGTGCCTGCGTTGAGCATGAACATTATTTCTGGATCTTGTTTATTGCAAGACGGTTATTCATTTAAATTGGAGAATAATGGTTGTTCTATTTATATGAGTAACATCTTTTATGGTCATGCACCTATTGTGAATGGTTTATTTCTTCTAAATCTCGAAAGGGATGAAACACACATCCATAACATTGAGGCTAAGAGATGCAAAGTAGATAGTGATAATACTACTTATTTGTGGCACTGTCGTCTAGGTCATATTGGTGTAAAGCGCATGAAGAAACTCCATTCTGATGGACTTTTGGAGTCTCTTGATTTTGAATCATTTGACACATGCGAACCATGCCTCATGGGCAATATGATCAAAACCCCGTTCTCCGGTATGATGGAGCGAGCAACGGACTTGTTGGAAATCATACATACCGATGTATGCGGACCGATGAGTGTTTCGACGCGCTGTGGATATCGCTATTTTCTCACTTTTACCGATGACTTAAGTAGATATGGGTATATCTATTTAATGAAACATAAATCTGAAACGTTTGAAAAGTTCAAAGAATTTCAGAATGAAGTGGAGAACCAGCGTAACAGAAAGATTAAGTTTCTACGATCTGATCGTGGAGGTGAATATTTGAGTTATGATTTTCTCACGCATCTTAAAGCAAGCGGAATTGTTTCGCAACTCACGCCACCCGGAACACCACAGCGCAATGGTGTGTCTGAACGCCGGAATCGAAGTTTATTAGATATGGTTCGATCGATGATGTCTCTTACTGATTTGCCGTTATCATTTTGGGGTTATGCATTAGAAACCGCTGCATTCACTTTAAATAGGGCACCATCTAAATCCGTTGAGACGACACCGTATGAACTGTGGTTTGGTGCTAAACCTAAGTTGTCGTTTCTTAAAGTTTGGGGATGCGAAGCTTACGTCAAGAAGTTGATGCCGGACAAGCTCGAACCCAAAGAGGAGAAATGCGTCTTCATAGGATACCCTAAGGAAACTATTGGGTATATCTTCTATCACAGAACCGAAGGCAAAGTGTTTGTCGCAAAGAACGGTTCCTTTCTTGAGAAGGAGTTTCTCTCGAAAGAAGTGAGTGGGAGGAAAGTAGAGCTAGACGAGGTTATTGAACCTTCTCTTGAGTTGGAGAGTAGCGCAGCACCTGAAATTGTTCCAGTGCCGCCTGCACCAACAATAGAGGAAGCTAATGACAAGGATCATGAAGCTTCGGACGATGCTGCTACTGAACATCGCAGGTCGACAAGGTTGCGTGCCCCTCCTGAGTGGTACGGCAACCCTGTCTTGACTGTCTTGTTGGTAGAAGACAGTGAACCTACGAACTATGAGGAAGCGATGATGAGCCCAGACTCTGAGAAATGGCTAGAAGCCATGAAATCCGAATTGGGATCGATGAGCGAAAACCAAGTATGGACTTTGGTGAACCCTCCTAGCGACAGAAAGGTCGTTGAGTGCAAATGTATCTTCAAGAAGAAAACGGACGCGGATGGTAATGTTACCGTCTATAAAGCACGGCTTGTCGCGAAAGGTTTTCGACAAGTTCAAGGTGTTGACTACGATGAGACTTTCTCTCCCGTAGCGATGTTTAAGTCCATTCGGATTTTATTAGCAATTGCTGCGTTTCATGATTATGAAATATGGCAGATGGATGTCAAGACTGCGTTCCTCAATGGCAACATTGATGAAGAGTTGTATATGATGCAACCCGAAGGTTTTGTCGATCCTAAGGATGCTGATAAAGTATGCAAACTTCAGCGTTCCATTTATGGACTAAAGCAAGCATCTCGGAGTTGGAACCTTCATTTTGATCAAGTGATCAAGAGCTTTGGATTTGTTCCAAATTGCTACGAAGCTTGTATCTACAAGAAAGTGAGTGGGAGCTCGGTGACGTTTCTGGTACTATATGTGGATGACATATTGATTATTGGAAATGACATCAACATGCTTAACGATGTGAAGAGTTATTTGAACAAGTGTTTTTCAATGAAAGACCTAGGTGAAGCTGCTTATATATTGGGCATCAAAATCTATAGAGATAGACAAAGACGCCTGATAGCTTTAAGCCAGAGTACATACCTAGACAAAGTTCTGAAAAGGTTCAGAATGGATAAGGCAAAGAAAGGTTCAGTGCCTATGTTTTCAGGTAAGATATTGAGCAAGGCTCAGTGTCCAGCTACGGTAAATGATAGGGAAGCTATGAGCAAAGTGCCTTATGCCTCGTACATAGGTTCTATCAAGTATGTCATGCTGTGTACTAGACCGGATGTGTCCAATGCTCTTATTTTGACGAGAAGATATCAAAGTGATCCAGGAGTGGAACACTGGACAGCCGTGAAGAACATCCTAAAGTACCTAAATAGAACTAAAGAAATGTTCTTAGTCTATGGGGGTGATGAACAGCTCGTCGTAAAAGGTTACGTCGATACTAGTTTTGACACCGACAAGAATGATTCTAAATCTCAGACAGGATACGTGTATATTTTGAATGGAGGAGCTGTGAGATGGAGAAGCTGCAAGCAAAGCGTGATCGCGGGATCTACAGTAGAAGCGGAATACATGGCTGCTGCAGAAGCGTCAAGTGAAGGAGTTTGGATCAGAAACTTCATCACTGAGCTTGGAGTGGTTCCAAGTGCATTGGACCCACTGGAGATATTGTGTGACAACACTGGCGCCATAACACTTGCTAAGGAACCAAGATATCATCCAAAGACCAAGCATATCAACCGCAAGTTTCATATAATCCGAGATTATATAGCAGATGGAGATCTGAAGATCAGCAAAGTACATACAGATCTGAATGTCGCAGATCCATTGACTAAACCTCTTCCACGTGTAAAACATGATCAGCACCTCAGTGCCATGGGTGTGAGATTGTTGCCAGATGTAAACTAGATTATTGACTCTAGTGCAAGTGGGAGACTGTTGGAATTATGCCCTAGAGGCAATAATAAAGATGTTATTATTATAATTCTTGTTCATGATAATGTTTATATTCCATGCTAGAATTGTATTAAGCGGAAACTTTAATACTTTTGTGGTTTGTGAACAACACCGTGTCCCTAGTATGCCTCTATGGACTAGGTCATTGATTAATGATGGTTAAGGTTTCCTAGCCATGGACATGAGTTCTCGATTAATAATGAGATCATATCATTGGGAGAATGATATGGTGGACAGACCCAAACTAAGCGAAGCAATTAGACCGTGTCATCGTGTTCGTCTTTGCGAAGCTTTTCTTATGTCAAATATTGTATTCCTTAGACCATAAGATAATACAACTCCCTGGTATCGGAATAAAGCTTTGAGGTCATCAAACGTCATCCTATGAGAGGGTGATCATAAAGGTGTCTCTCAGGTGATCGGAAAGTATCTGTTGGGTTGTATGTATCGAGATGGGATTTGTCCCTCCCAAGTTGGAGAGATATACTTCGGGCCCACTCGGTAATCGATATCAACACCGCTTGCAAGCATGTGGTTAAGGAGTTAATCACAAAGTGATATCGGATTACGGAACGAGTAAAGTACTTGCTGTGAACGAGATTGAACTAGGTATGTCGGTACCAACGATCAAATCTCGGGCAAGTAAAATATCGCGAGACGAAGGGAATATATATATGGGATTGATTGAATCCTGACATCGTGGTTCATCCGATATGATCATCGATGAATGTGTGGGAGTCAATATGGGTTTCCATACCCCGCTGTTGATTATTGATAGAAGATCATGTCTGCATATTCTCAAACCCGCAGGGTCACACACTTAACGTGTCTCGACGCTAGGATAGATTGGATAATTGGTTTATGAGTTTTTGTTCGGAGTCTCGGATGGGATCCGGGACATCACGAGAGGTTCCGGAGTGGTCCGGAGAATAAGATTCATATAAGGCAGTGCAGTTTTTGGAGTTCGGAATTGTTCCGGGTTAATCGGTATTGTACCGGAAGCTTCTAGAATCTTCCGGAAGGGGACCAACGTGGCCCCACCTTCCGGGAGGGGGCATGGGCCTATGAGGGAGTGCCCTGGCCGCATTGGTCCAGGGGCACAAGGCCCCATAGGGCCCAGCCGGACAAGAGAGGTTTAAACTCGAGATAGACCTTCTAGAAGGGGGGTTTCCTTGCCCCCCACTCCTTATCCTTTGGGGCCGCCGGTTTGGGCTTGGGGGAGGGGCTAGGGCTGCGCCCCCCGCTATATAAAGAGGGGTGGGGGCGCACCAACCCCCCACACCTTCCCCTCCAACCCTAGCCGCCCTGCTGCCCTCCTCTCTCCCTCCTGACTGCTTGTAGGCGAAGCCCTGCTGCAGAAATTCTCCACCGATTGCACCGCGCCGTCGCGTTGTAGGTCCAACCCATCTCTCCACCATACTTGCTGGAACAAGGAAGGAGGAGACGTCGAGGTGCCGCACGTGTGCATCTCACGGAGGCATCGCCACTTGTGGTGCTAGATCGGATCGGATCGCGAGGAGGAGAAGCGAGTACGACTACATCACCCACGTTCCGACGAACGTTCCGCTGTGCGAATCTTCAAGGGTATGAAGATCTAATCCAATCTCTCTCGTTGTTTGCATCTCCTAGATTAGATCTTGGCTTTCCCTCTGTTTGCATCCGTAGAAAATTTTGATTTACTATGATGTGAAACCCTTCATAATGATCCTATGAGATTCGATTGGTCAATACAACAATATACATAGACCGCCATCCAACTACATCTATGACTAGAAATCCACCTTCGGGTTATCATCCGAACCCCCTCTAGTATTAAGTTGCAAGCAACAGACAACTGCTTTAAGCAAAGTGTGTAAGGTAAACAATCCACTTGTTCCATGAACAAGAGAATGTTGTTTTCTCCCTAGTGGCAACAACACATCTACAACCTTAGAGATTTCTATCACTTCCCTTAGATTAAATAGAGGCATGAACCCACTATCGAGCATAAATACTCCCTCTTGGAGTAACTAGCATCTACTTGGCAAAGATAGCTACCAGAAACGAAGAGCATGCAAGATCACAAACAACACAGACATGATAGAATCAATAAGACAAAACCATTAATTAATCTGATATAGTAATCTCAATATCCATCGGATCCCCGCAAACACAACATGCATGATCACAAATAGATAAGATCTTGATCATGAACGGAGCTCACAAGATCTAAACATGATTGCACAAAGAAGGAGATACAACCATCTAGCTACTACATGGACCTGTAGTCCAAGGTGGAACTACTCATGCTTCATACCGGAGGCTGGCATGATGAAGAAGAAGGCCTCCGGGATGATCTCCCCTCCGGCGGGGTGCCGAGAAGAGTTTCAGATCCCCTGATTTAGGGACGATGGTGGCGGCGGCTACAAACGGTTTTGTGGAATATTGATCGGGTACTTAGGGTTTTGGCATCAGGGGGTCTTTATAGGCGAAGAGGCGAGGCAGGGGGCGCCCAGGGTGGTCACACACCCCCAGGTGTGGCTAACCCTAGCCCGCACCGCCAGGGGTGTGGCCCCCTGGTGCCTCTCCTCCGTCTTGTACTCTGGCTCTGTGTTCCCCACGGTAAAGTATTGACTTTGGCTTTTGTCCCGTCCAATTCCGAGAATATTGAAAAACAGAAGAAAACATGCAACTGGCACTGTGGCATCTTGTTAATAGGTTAGTACCAGAAAACATATAAAAACACATCAAAGTGTAGACAAAGCAAAACAAATGAAAACTAAGACGCTCCAAGAACAACAAAAATGTAGTGTCTAGAAAGACCTAAGCTTTTTATTGATGAAGAAGGGGATGCCTTGGGAATCCCCAAGCTTTGACGCTTGTACCTCTTGAATATTTCTTAGGGTGACACGGGGTGGCATCCCCAATCTTGATCTTTTGTCCATTCTTCATCTCATTACATCATTCTCTCTCTACACCTGAAAATTTTCCTTCATATAAAACTTCACACAATCTTCATTAGCAACATTAGTGTAATCAAAAGATAATAGACCTTTGGGTTTAGCTTTAGAACGGCAAAACTTTCACTAAAAACACAAGATACTGTAGCAATCCCCTCAAAAATCTCAATTTCCCAAAAAGAACCCAAAAAGGAATCAATAAGAAGCAAATGCAAATAATGGTAGAAATCTGTCAAAACAGACCAGCAGGTAGAACCCGATTTTTTCGAAGACCTTCTGTTGCTCAAATCAAAAAGTGTTGATCTAACGAAAGTTACCTAACATACTAGGGATTTATTCGCAACATATCAGCTCAATCCGACTTACAGAGATTCCTCACGAATTTTTATGGTGGAGCACAAAAATCTGTTTCAGGACAGCAACTCCCCAAATCTTACTTCCCTCTCATTAGAGGTCATTCTTGGCACAAAAAGCAAACAAAAAGGATAAGGAGAGGTCATTACTGAAGTAATAACTTCCAAGACTCAAGAAAAATCTTGGGTTATCTCCCAACAAGTACTTTTCTTTAACGCCTTTAAGTTAGGCATGAGAAGCAAGAATCAAGTGGTTTCAAATGAAGAAGCATTAGCATCAACTCTCTTGCTCCTACATTTCTTACCTTTCTTCTTCTCTTTAGGGAATATGTGATTGCTTATTGGAGAAGAAAAATTCATAACGCCTTTTCCCACATCTATTATTGCTCCAAGGTGCTTCAGCGGGGAACTTCCAAGTGTAATATGTCTGTTTCCTACACATTCAATAACAAGATAATCAGTAGACACCACTTTCCCTGAGATTTTCGTAAACACACCTTCAGCCATTCCAATGTGTAATAAAGTTGCATTATTGGTAAGAGATATTTCTTCTCCTCCTTTAGAAAGTCCCCAAAGACTCAAAGACTCATAGATATCTTTAGGCATAAGGTAAAATTCAGACATTATATCACAGCGAGCATCAAAAGTTGCACTATTATAGAAACTTTTATTGTAGGAAACCACTTTGAAGGCTTATAGTTTATTGGAACATAACCATGGTGCTCTCTAAGTGTGTGATAGCAACTGTTCAAAGCAGCAGTACTGGACTCAAGAATGTTCAACCTAGCATAAATGTCTATAAAAGAAGAATCAGACTTGCCAGGCATATTATAAATTATAATCAACTTCTTTATGGCATCCAAAGCTTCATCCTCAGTACATCGAAAAATATCTTTCTCAGCTACAACATCCAAAGCATATCTACAACAAAGAGTAATACCGTTGTAGAAACTATTAATAACCAAGACAAGACTCATCTTAGGCTCAGTTTCCCTTTGTAAAGCAGAGATTATAGACCAAGCTTCTTTGAAACTCTCTTCACTTCCTTGCTTGAAAGTAAAGATTCTTTCCATAGGTGACACAGGGATTGGACCCAGGCCAGACATGGTAGCAACTAGAGTAGGAACTTATTTTTTTGTGTTTTTATAAGAGAAAGCAAACCAAACTAAACTAAGTTTTTTGGAGTTTTTGATAAAAAGAGGCAAAAAAACTAAGCAATAGAAACTAAGCAAAACAAAAACAAAGTAAAGACAAAGGTTGAGGAGGACTCCCCTTGTGAAGACGTACTTAGCCTCCCCGGCAACGGCGCCAGGAAAGCTTGATGATGGTCGTGTTGTTAACGCCTCGTTGGGAGACCCCAAGAGCAAGGTATGATGAGCACATCAGCAAGTTTTCCCTCAGTAAGAAACCGAGGTTATCGAACAAGTAGGAGGAAGGAAACGACTCAAAGGTGTTGCTATAAACTTGGAGACCCGCACAACACAAACTCAAGACTTTTCCCCAACGAACAGTGAGGTTGTCAATATCACCGGTTTGCTGTAACAAAGGATTAACTGTATGGTGTGGAAGGTAATAGTGGTTTGTGGAAAGTAAACAGTAACTGTGGAAGATGTATCAATGGTAAAGATTGGACCAGGGTCCATTGTTCACTAGAGGTGTTCTTCTTAGATAAACAAACATGGCATGCTGGGTAACAAATTATAGCATGGCAATTGACATGACTGAGCAAGGCATAACAATGCAATATTAGACATTCATGATCCTATGAGATTCGATTGGGCAATACAACAAGATATACAGACCGCCATCCAACTGCATCTATGACTAGAAATCCACCTTCAAGTTATCATCCGAACCCCCTCCAGTATTAAGTTGCAAGCAACAGACAACTACTTTAAGCAAAGTGTGTAAGGTAATCAATCCACTTGTTCCATGAACAAGAAACCGTTGTTTTCTCCCTAGTGGCAACAGGACATCTACAACCTTAGAGATTTCTGTCACTTCCCTTAGATTAAATAGAGGCATGAACCCACTATCGAGCATAAATACCCCCTCTTGGAGTCACTAGCATCTACTTGGCCAAGATAGCTACTAGAAACGGAAAGCATTCAAGATCACAAACAACACAGACATGATAGAATCAAAAAGACAAAACTATTAATCAATCTGACATAATATTCTCAATATCTATCGGATCCCCGCAAACACAACATGCATGATTACAAATAGATGAGATCTTGATCATGAACGGATCTCACAAGATCTAAACATGATAGCACAAAAGAGGAGATACAACCATCTAGCTACTACATGGACCCATAGTCCAAGGTGGAACTACTCACGCTTCATACCGGAGGCTGGCATGAAGAAGAAGAAGGCCTCCGGGATGATATCCCCTCCGGCAGGGTGCCGGGAAGAGCTTCAGATCCCCCTGATCTAGGGACGATGGTGGCGGTGGCTACAGACAGTTTCGTAGAATACTGATCTGGTACTTAAGGTTTTATAGGCGAAGAGGCGAGGCAGGGGGGCGCCCAGGGTGGTCACACCCCCAGGCGCGGCTAACCCTAGCCCGCGCCGCCAGGGGGTGTGGCCCACTGGTGCCTCCCCTCCGTCTCGTACTCTGGCTCCGTCTTCCCCACGGTAAAATATTGACTTTGCCTTTTGTCCCGTCCAATTCCGAGAATATTGATTTTCTGTCTTTTTGGAAGCAAAAGCAGAAGAAAACAGGCAACTGGCACTGTGGCATCTTGTTAATAGGTTAGTACCAGAAAACATATAAAAACACATCAAAGTGTAGACAAAGAAAAACAAAGGAAAGTAGATACTAAACAAGCATGGAACATTAAAAATTATAGATACGTCTTCGACGTATCACCTGGCAAGGAGAACCGCGACATCACGGACTACGACGGTAGCGTCGCCTACATGGCAGAGGTCAAGCATGACTATAGGAGAGGGAGATGCCCTATAACCACCGAACCTCGACTAGAAGGAGGCATTCTGCCGCACTTTGGAGGCTTCCCAGCTCGAGGCGAGGAAGCGTGTTGGGCCGGGATGGCCACTAAGCTGCACAACTCGACCATGGCGGTGTAGCAGCAGCCACCACCACCACCTCGGCAGCAACAGCCACCTCCCCAGCCGTCGTAGCATCAGCCTGCACCTATGTGTCCTGACCAACATGCGAGGGGGCAGTAGTGGCATTTCCCACCGCAGAAGCACATGTCGGTGCAACGTTTGGGGGGCTCTGGGGTCACCCGAGTGGAAGGCGGCCCGAGAGGGATCCTATTTTCGTGGGAGCACTTGGTACTTGTTTTCGTCCTATCTAGATGCAAGATCGACAAACTTTGTCGTTCGTGTGTTAGTTCGTCACCGCGAGAGCCTGGCGTGATTGTGCCTTGGCTTCAGCACGTCTATTATTCAGCGTGGAGCACCGCAGCCTGGCAGCCGTGCGGGTGTGTGCCTCCTCCATTGCTCTGTTTATGATCATCGGGATTGTTTGCAATGCAATATTTTAGTGAGTCACCCATGTTATATGTTGATCCAAATTCTACAAAGTATAGGCCAACTTATGACGAGTAGAGCGAGGCCCGTCGTCAGAGGTATGGTATGGATCGTTGAAGACCTAGGTTTTCATCGATATATAAACCTCTTGTAAGCCGCCGGTTGGGATGAGTTGCATCTTTAAAATTCCGGCGTTTGTAAACACTCCCCGATATAGTGAAGTTTTCCTGGCTGGCGCCCGTGGTTTTTCCTCTCTTTGTTGGAGAGGTTTTTCCACGTTAAATCTGTTTCCCCTTGCTATGATTTCTTTTTCATTCTTCGTTATCTTCTTGTCGCAATTATAACAACCCAGTTGGAGATGTACGTGGTTTTGTGATGGATCCAGCTATTACAAGGGATTACAAGTTAGATAGTTTACTCACTATCGACTCTTCGGCAATGATCTTGTTGAATAGCTATATGTATTATACAACCTTGTATTCCGCTCTTGCTTTTATCAGTGATATACATTATATTGGAGCTTAATCTATGATTTACTTCCCTGTCATTTTCTACAACACTAAAACTATTTGCAGCAATGAAAAGCTTGGCTAATTGATTTTACTAAAAAAAATTGAACCAGGGGAAGGACCCAGAAGGGTCCGGTAGCTGCATTAGTTGGTGGGTGAAGTTACATACATCGCTTTAGAAAACAGCAGAATTGCAGTCAAGCCCTAGGCTTTTACAAAAAGGACCATATAGAATAAATGAAAAAAGCGATCCAGTCCTTCTCCACCGGAATCGATGGCGCGTTCGACGCCATGGTCGGCAACACCAACGCCTGGGACGCAACCACTTGACACAGGTGTGTTGACGGTTGCCGTGACAAATTCGCAGGAGGGCCTCCACCGAAGGTTGAAGAAGCAACATTTAGCAAACCGCCGCGCGGAGTGGTTGTAGGGGTTCGTAGCATGGAAAACAAAAATTTTCTACCGCATGCAAACAAACAAGCCAAGATCTATCTACTAGATTGTAGCAACGAGTCGATAGAGAAACTCACCCTTGAAGATTCCAAAGCGGTTAATGAGAGTAGATTCTCGTGGGTGATGTAGTCGTACTCTTGCCGATCTCAAGATCGCGTAGACGATCCTTCCGGCGCTGCGTTCCGGCAGCGCTTCCGCAGTCGGTCACACGTTCGGTACTCGATGAAGACCTTCCTCTCCCTTGTTCCAGCAGGCAACGGAGGTTGTAGCACTCTCCTCGCGATTCCGGCAGCACGACGGCGTGGTGTCGGAAGTAGAGGGGAGATCCCGTAGGGCTTCGCCTTAAGTCGGTGCGAGTATGGTGGACTATGAGAGAGGCCTTGGTGACCTAGGGTTTAGAGGGCACCAAGGGGAGGGTGTGGCCGGCGGCTAGGGTTTGGGGAAACCCCAACTCGCCGAGTTGGAGGTGCCCTAGGCGGCGACGACAGCACAAGGAGGTGGTGGCGCCGGCGACTTGGGGCTAGGGTTTTGGCTGTGTTCGAGAGGGGCAGCCCTACCCCTCCTTATATAGGTGGGAGGGTGCGTCTTGGGAGGAGGGAGTCCTCCCCCAAGTCGGCCTCCTTGGCCGACGGGTGGAGGGAGGATACTTCCTTCCCAAGTAGGTTTCCTACTCTCCCTCCACTAAGCAAATTTGCCGTTTGACTTTTTAAAATTGGCGTTTGACTTTCAAACTAGGATTTGATTTCTCCCTTTATTTTGCCCAGCCAAGTGACCTAGTACATGATGCAACCATTCCATATTGTCATGACACATTCATGTACCCTTCCCCTCTGGAGTGCTGGACCTTCCGGACCCTTCTAGAACATTCCTAGTGAAAACACCGGAATCATTCCTCAACTCCGAAACTGGACTTCCTTATATGAGTCTTATTCTGCGGACCATTCCGGATCTCCTCATGATATCCCGGATCCCATCCGAGACTCTGAACAACATTCGGTCTCTTACTCATCATTCCATAACTACTCAACAACATCGAATCCTTAAGTGTGTCTCCCTATGGTTCGTGAATTATGCGGACATGATCGAGACACTTCTCCGATCAATAACCAATAGAGGAATCTGGAAATTCATATGGCTCCCACATATTTATACGATTACTTTGCGATCGAATGAACCACTTACATACGATACCAATTTCCCTTTGTCTCACGATAGTTTACTTATCCGAGGTTTTGGTCGTCGGTATCTCTGCATACCTAGTTCAACCTCGTTACTGATAAGTAATCTTTTATCGTTCCCGTGATATGTGATCCCTTGTGAGCCAGTCACATGCTTGCAAGCTAATTGGATGACATTCCACCCAGAGGGCCCAGAGTATATCTATCCGTCATATGGATGGACAAATCCCACTCTTGATCCATGTGTCTCAACCCATACTTTTCGAACACTCAATGCCATCTTTATAGCCACCCAGTTACGGTGTGGTGTTTGATGTCATCAAAGTATCCGTTCGGTGATGGTGATTAGCATGATCTCATGGTCGAAGGAATTAGGTTACTATGTATCAAAAAGCTTATAGCAATTGAACTATTAAAATGACTTGATCTTTATGCTACGCTTATCTATAGGAGTATGTCCATCATACCATTCTCCTAATGATATGACCTTGTTATTAACAACATCTCAAATGTTCATGATCAAGAAACCATGATCATCTATTAATCAACAAGCTAGTATTATAAAGAGGCTTTACTAGGGACTCTAATTTAGTTTACAAATCACACAAGTATTAATGTTTCTGGTTAATACTGTTATAGCATGAATGTAAACATTTATCATAAACACAAAGATATAATAATAACTATATTTATTATTACCTCTAGGGCATATCTCCAACAGTCTCCCACTTGCACTAGAGTCAACTAATCTAGATTACATGGTAATATACCGAACACCCATGGCAGTTTGGTGTTGGTCATGTTTTGCCCTCGGGAGAGGTTTAGTCAACGGATCCGCCACATTTAGATATGTGTGTACTTTGCAAATCTTTATGTCACCATCTTCGACATGTTCTCGAATAGCGTGAAAACATAGCTTGATGTGCTTCAAATTCTTGTGTGACCTTGGTTCTTGCGCATTGGCTATGGCGCCCATGTTATCACAGTAGATAGACATTGGGTCCAGCGCACTTGGAACCACACTGAGCTCTGTAATGAACTCCTTCATCCATATCGCTTCTTGTGAAGCCTCCGAAGCAGCTATGTATTCCGATTCAGTTGAAGATCTCGCCACAACGCTTTGCTTTGCACTCCTCCAGCTAACTACTGTACCATTCAAACTAAATACGTATCCAGATTGAGATTTAGAATCATCCGGATCGGTGTTCCAACTAGCATCGGTGTAACCATTAACAACGAGTTGTTCATCACCTCCATAAGAAAGAACCATATCCTTAGTTGTAACATCCAAAAAATACTAAACTTGGATCATCAAATTCTAATCCTCACATTTAGGGTTAACAAAAACTTTTCTAAATAAAATTATGAATGCATGCATATGTGTATGCATTGATTTTGAATTCTTTTAAACCCACCTTGTTTGTTTGTTTCATTGCTTGTAGAATGTTTCTTAGGTGAAATAAACATCATCTAAAACATTTCCCACACTTTTCCTAAAGACAAGTAAATCAAAACACATATATGAAGTGAATGGTCATTTTGGCCAATTTAACTCCCATGCCTACTTTGGCTGTCTCAAACTTTCAAAACCTAACAGAAACTTTTCTGGATCTTTGCACCCCTCGAATGTACTCATAACAAGGTATCAAGGCCCACTTTGTGATCATCCAGAAACTTTCAAATACATAGTTTAAATGACAATTCAAAATTGAATCTTTATCATATGGGAAGATCCCACTTTTTCAAAAACACTCAAACAAGCTCAACTTTCAAAACACAAGCATCTGCAGACTCACCAGCACCAATCTAGCAAACCCACCAAAATTCATTTCAAAATTCAAAACTTGATTTCATGCGGCCATTTCATCAAACAGGTTGCAGACACAAATCAAACAAAACATCAAACACTATAGTGTGCAGTGATTCTTGCCTAACTTGTTCCCTAGTTAGCTCACACACAACTCAGTAGATCATCTAGAAAGATTTGCCCAACACTAGCACCCCTGTGAGCTTGCCATTGCCATCAATGGTGAACAGCCGAAGCCAACCTTGCCACCCCAGTGTAGACAGCAAGCTAGGAAGGAAACTAGCCGTGCCAACCTTGTCTGGGAGGCAGCCCACCGTCCACCGCCACTACCTGTCCCAGCCGCGAGCGTTGCCAAGCCCTGGACCACGCGCACAAGCCGCGCCCAGACCATGCCGAGCATGCGCCAGAGCGCCACCCTCGACCAGCGTCCACAGACCGCGCGCCGCCCTCACCGCGTGCACACACGATCACCACCGACCCAGGAGAACGCCAGACATCCCCGTTTGCCGCCCCGTGCAATACAGCCACCGCACGCCGTCGAAGACGCCGCCTCTATCGCGCAGAGCACCGCTCGTTCCAGACCAAACCACACCGCCCCATGCCTCGAGACCATGTCGTTGAGAATCGCCAGGAGAAACCGCACCGTCCCCTACCCTTGCCCATGCCTTTAGCCGCCTGTAACCTCGCCCCCGACGAGCTCACCGTGCGCCCCGACGGTCCCCTTGCTCGACTATAAATAGAGGCCACCCCCGCACGATTTATTCACACCAGCTCACTCCCCTCTTTTCACTGATCGTGCCACACCGTTCTCAGAGCAAGGCGAGCACCACCTCGCCGGAATTTCACCGGAGCCCGCCGCCTCTGGAGAAGAAGGGAGCCAGCGATTGGAGCCGCCCCAGGAGAAGCCACCGATACCAGGAGATTCGTCGTCGTCGACTTCGTCGTTCGCCCGCCTCGCCGACCCTCGCCCGTATCCCGGTGAGCCCCCAGCACCCCTCACTGGCCGCGCTAGGTTTCGTTCTCGCCGGAGTTGTCTCGCGTCGACGATGACCCCGAACCGTTGGATTAGAACTAGATTGAACGATCCACGTTGCCCCATACCGCTTCGCCTAGCCCCGTGTCACTGACGAGTGGGGACACCCACTTAAGCAGCCAGCGGGAGCACTGCGCTTAGCAGGCCGGCCCAGTAACTTTTCCCGCGCAGGCCCAGCGATTCAAATTAAACCTTTTTCTTTTTAAATTCAAATACACTTCTGTACCCAACTTCAAAAATCAACCCAGACCGATTCAGTGCACCAAATTGGATGAAACCAATTTTGTTGGAAAGGTCTGTGAATGCTGAATCCAAGCCCGTTGGATTCAAGTCATTTGGATCTGTAGATCACACATAGTAAAAATAACAAGGCAGAAGCTTTTCTGCCTTCAAACATTTTTTCAAATTTAAAGCATAAAAGATTTTGAGTTGATTCCAACTCTCAAAAATCACATTTAACCATACCTTTCAGAATATATAAAAATATATAGGTTTACTTGCAGAAATAATGTTCAAGTAATAAAAGAATGCTACATAAGCATTTCTAGCCACTTTAATTAATTAAAATAAAAGGGTAAAACCTTATTAAATTGTGACACCACTTTAATTCACATTCCCATGGACTACAATATGTGGTGATGACATGTGTCAACATGATCCCATATTTGGTTTGGAGAATATTAAATCTTAAGTAGTTTTTCAATGAGTAGAAATTACTTTTCTAAGAATAAAAAAAGAATCAAATCAAGCCTTAATCTTGTAAGGTTAGATATGATGTTAGATCATCTATAAGACCCTTGTGTGTGATGATTGCAAGTAGTTAAGTATTGTTTGGTGATTGTGTACCTCGTATTTATTCATAGACGCTAGTACCGACCAAGGCTACGAGGAGGAAGGAGGATACTACGAAGAAGAAGCCGAGGAGAACTTCAACCACTGCTCTGCACAAGGCAAGCCTAATGCTACTAGTTGAATGTGCAAACTAGTAACCTTGCAAACTAACACTTGCAATTTAGCAAGCTTATATTGACATTGATGCAAGCTAACACTTGCAAGATACCCTACTGATGCAACAAACCCCTACTTGTTACTATGCCTTAAGCATATGTGATCATACCCATTTTATAAACCAATCCTAGTTTTATGTGCAAGCCTCTCACTTTATTTTCTTTATCAAAGCTTACTTAGAGTTTACTTAAGTGACTGGTAGATTTTGGAAAGATGCTGAAGGTTGTATAAAGAGCATAAAACCTGGCCTAAGCTAGAAACCTTGATATCAGCCTAAGATATAAGGTTGGACTTAGTGAAACTTCCCTAGTTACCACCCCTCATTAGTACTACCCCCACCTGTAGATGCTAGTGCTAAGTATAAAACTTGATCAATTTTTAGATGGGAATACTTGGTGGAAAAATGGTTATGAAAACCTTGGAATGATGGATCATTCTATTGAAATGTTTTGGACATGTGTTTCCAAACACTTGATGATTCTGGTGATAAAAATGTTGAGGCATGAGCCTTAGCCCTTTATAAAACTGATGGTTGTCTGGATGCGATACCATTCCAATTTTAGCGTACAACCACAATACCCGAATATTGGGTAGGTCTTGACTGGAAACTTATATACCTTAGTATTAGTTCCCTCACGGCCAAGGTCTGAGCTGAGGCTACCTTGTGAAGATTGTCCACCTGTGCAGTACCCAAGATGACAGCTGGTCATGGTTGGGAGGCCAAACTCACAGGAGAGGTGCTTATACTAGGGCGTGTAATCGAAAGGTTAGGATTGATTATCCGCATACGGAGTATGGTGAATTCAGGATTTGTTCCTGACGGATGTATCGAATGTTGTGGTGAAAGTGTACAATCTCTGTAGAGTGTAAAACTATTCGAATAGCCGCGTCCGCGGTTATGGACAGTTGGAGTGGCCATACTGTTCCCCCGTCAGACTTTTCAAAATGACTTGTGAAATGAATTGAGACTTTGACTTGACCACAACAGAGTTGTGACCTGAAATACAAGTTCCCACTTAGGATTTATAAAATTATGACTAGCTTCAGAACCTAGTAGAGATAAATCTGGCTTTTGCAAAACAACCCTAGAGCCTAGTGTCCTATTATCCAAAAAACCCCTTTACTTGTTAGTATTAGTTTGCGAGTACTTAAAGAGTACTCATGGCTTTGTCCCTGGCTATTACCATGGCCAGACTATGAAGAGGAGTACCTAGAAGATGGACCCCAGGAAGGTTACGACAACTAGGATCATCTCCCATCGTCAGCATTGCCTGTGACCCCGAAGATGGATATTCGCCTACGCTACCGTTATTATTACGTATTCCGCTGCTTGATGTTGTATTAAGAACTGGATCATGAGATCCCTATTTGTGTAAGAACTTATGTATCGTTTGTAATGGATGAAGTACTATGGTATCCAATTCTGTTATGCCTCACAAAAATGGTAATCCTGGGATTGCGATGTATGGCATAACAGGCATCTAGGATTGAAAAATCCGGGTGTTGACAAGTTGGTATCAGAGCCATCCTGACCATAGGAGACCCTAGTTAGATTGGACGTTGAACCAAAAACTTAGTTTCAAAACCAAAGAACAAAAATATTTACGAAAACTTATTCTCATTCTTACCTCTTTAATTCTTTAATAAAACTTCATGTTCCTCAAAAACTCTTGCAAAATATATAAAATTTTGACACACTTGATCACTCTGCTAATCTACTCATCCTCTATTTTTATAGATGGACGTGAAGTACAGCAAGTTTTACCAACTTGGGAATGGAGGAGACCTTATCTTTGAGAGGGATCTGGATCAGCATTCGGAACTTCTGGAACATCCGCATCCCGAGTTCTTCGGAGCTCAGCTCAATGATCAAGGAGGAGAAGATCTGCAGTGGCTAATTGTTGCAAGTCTCCGAGGAAAGATTGAACCTCCCACTGCGGAGGGAATTCAGTTTACCTTGAGGGAAAACAACTAGCTCGATAGACTTGCCCGAGCAATGCAGGAAGCTCTTTCCCGTCTGTGTGGGCAGAGCATCAATCAGATCAAGGGTACTCGCTTTGAGTTTTGCCCAAGGCGTGATGCAAATGGACAACCATTGGAAGCCCCATACCACCCCGAGCTGAAGACTCAATTGGACCACCTTAGCTTCATGATGTATGATCGTCAACAGGAATTGGACAACTGCCGTGACTATTGCAACCACAAGTCTGCCATCATCAAGATGAAGGACCAGACCATCGCCATGCTAGCAAAGGATCGCAAGTCTCGCCGCTATCAACTCGACAAGAAGGAGCGCATTATTGCCCGTCTTCGCCATCACATCTCATCTCTGGAGGAGACCATCCACGAGAGAGACATGCAGTTAGAGGAAAGGGAAAATGCCGGAGAGGATCTTCGTGGAGACCCTTACTCCTATCTCAGCGATGATGACGATTTTCTGGAGGATCAGGCCATGGACTTCTTCACCGATGAGGATGATTTCGCCTTCATCGATGATGACGAAGATGATGAAGCCACAGACTCCGAGGAGTAGTAGCACTGAGCACTAGCGTAGTGAGTAGTATTTGGTCCCACTGTATCATAGTTTCTAGAATGGTTCTTAAAACCATCTGTTTTTCCTTGCTGTGGTGTGTGTTGTATCGAGTGAATGAATGAATGAAAAAGCAAGTTGCTAGAAAAACCTGAGTCAAACTCTAAAAACTTTTCAAAAAAAAAGACCCAAAACCTTAGAAATTTCCCTCTTTTCTCATGATCTATATCAATCTTCAGATGCCACGTGGAGGAAGTGGTTCAGCCCCGGACCCGATGTTGCAGATCCTGCAAATGTTGACTTCTGACCGCGAAGCTGAAAGAGCGGAACGTCAAGCCAACCTAGCCACTCTGCAACAGATAGCCCAGCTAGCCCACAACAACCAAGGCCACGGAAATCAGAACAACCACGGGTCTAAGCTCAAGAATTTCCAGAATACTAACCCACCTGTTTTCACCAAGTCAGAAGAACCCCTAGATGCCGATGATTGGCTGCAAACCATGGAAAACAACCTAGAAGTCGCCGGAGTGGAAGCCAACGAGAAAGTCCTGTTCGCCACCCATTATCTAGCCGGAGATGCCAGGGCATGGTGGAACAGTGTTCGCGCCATGACCGGAGGCCAAATGATGACCTGGGAGGAATTCAAGGTCAAGTTCAGCAGAACCCATGTGCCACCAGGTTTTATCAAGAGAATGAGAGACGAGTTCAGAGAGTTGAAGCAAGGAAGGATGACTATAGTGGAATACCGTGACAAATTTTTGTCATTAGATAGGTATGCCCCGGACGAGATAGACACCAAAGCCAAGAAGAAAGAAAGATTCCTGAATGGTCTGCATGACGAGATGCAGACAGTGTTAGTCAATTTCCCCTTTGTTGATATTGAAGCCCTTGTCGACTCTGCTATCCAGATGGAAGGAAAGATCAACCAGGCCAATGAGAACCGCAAGAGTCGCATGATGCATCAACCAGGAACCCATCAGACCCCAAAGTATCGTCTCAACCCATCTCCAGGATTTGCCCCAAGAACCAACAGACCCCCTATGACCCGTCCGACCTACCCCAACCGTGGAAACCCTAGACCCGGAGGAAATCACAACAACCCCGGCAACTCTAGCAATTTCACCCGTGCCCCACCCAAGTTCAACACCAACAATGCTACCACCAACCCCAACACTGCCCCGAGGACTGGAAGCAATGTTGTGCCTATCGCAGCCAAGGACAAGTCACAAGTGACCTGTTATGACTGTGGAAATAAAGGCCACTATTCCAACGAGTGCCCCAACAAGAATAATGCTACAGCCCCCAACGCCAATGTCCCAGCTCAGCAGCAACGTCGTGTCCAGCCAGGGAGAAGATTTTCCCCAGGGAATTCACTCAATCGCAATGGCCGTCTTTTTCTCATGCATGCTGAAGAAGCTCAGGAAGCGCCAGACGTCGTGCTGGGTATGTTTTCTGTTAATTCAGTACTTGCAAGAGTGTTGTTTGACTCTGGTGCATCGCATTCATTTGTCACCGAAGAATTTTCCTGCACTAGTAAAATTCAACCAACCAAATTGAAGCATGTGATGATTGTACAAATTTCCGGATCAACCACCAAGGCTAGGCAAATTTGCAAGGCCGTCCCTATCCGAATCCATGGCATATATTTTTATGCTAACCTAATAGTACTCGGAACTAAAGGTTTGGAAGTAGTACTAGGAATGGATTGGATGTCCAAACATAAAGGATTGATTGACTGTGCCAAGAAAGCCATCACCATGACCAGTACCACCGGAATATCAGTCGAGCATATATCTGAAACCTTACCTCGCCAATTCAAGTGTAACAAGAGTATAGCCCAACCTACCATTGACCAAGTCCGGATAGTCTGCGAATACCCCGATGTATTTCCAGATGTTTTGCCCGGTATGCCCCCAGATCGGGATATCGAGTTTATCATCGAACTAATCCCCGGAACCGGACCCATAGCCCAGAGACCCTATAGTATGAACCCGTCAGAACTAGATGAACTGAAGAAGCAACTGGATTCCATGTTGGAAATCGGATTGATTCAACCAAGTGCGTCCCCATGGAGATCACCTGTCTTGTTTGTGGACAAGAAGAATGGAGGTAACCGTTTGTGTACGGATTATCGGAAGTTGAATGATGTCACCATCAAGAACAAGTACCTCTTGCCTAAGATAGAAGATTTGTTTGATCAGTTGACCGGTGCCAAAGTGTTTTCTAAGATTGATCTTAGGAATGGCTATCATCAACTCAAAATTCGTGCAGAGGATATTCCAAAGACTGCCTTTACCACCAGATATGGATTGTATGAGTATACAGTCATGTCTTTTGGATTAACCAATGCCCCCGCTTATTTCATGAACCTCATGAATAAGATTTTTATGGACTTCCTGGATAAGTTTGTCGTTGTTTTCATCGATGACATTCTAATTTATTCCAAGTCAGAAGAAGAACATGAGATACACCTAAGGACCATTCTTGGAACCCTTAGAGAGCATCAGCTGTATGCAAAGTTTAGCAAATGTGAATTCTGGTTACGGGAAGTAGGATTCCTCGGTCACATTGTATCAACCGGAGGAATTGCCGTTGACCCTGCCAAAGTGAAAGATGTAGAAGATTGGCAAGCCCCAACCACTCAAACCCAAGTTCGTGCTTTTCTCGGATTGGCGGGATATTACCGCAAATTTGTAGAAGGATTCTCTAGTATCGCCAGACCCATGACCCAATTGCTGAAGAAGGACAAGAAGTTTGAATGGACTGACAAATGTGAAGCGAGTTTTCAAGAACTCAAAAGGAGATTGATTTCAGCCCCAATCTTGATCATGCCGGATATCACGAAGCCCTTCAATGTGTATTGTGACGCATCCAAAATTGGTCTCGGATGTGTGCTAATGCAAGAAGGCAAAGTTATATCTTATCTATCGCGACAATTGAAGCAACATGAACAAAATTACCCAACCCATGACCTCGAACTCGCAGCCGTAGTTCTAGCCCTGAAGACATGGAGACAGTACCTGATGGGAAACCGTTGTGAGATTTATTCGGATCACAAGAGCCTAAAGTATATATTCACTCAGAAGGAGCTGAATATGAGGCAGAGAAGATGGATTGAGCTAATCAAGGATTACACCTGGACATTCACTATCACCCTGGTAAAGCCAACGTGGTAGCCGATGCCCTTAGCAGATTGCCATGCCGCTTGAACTCCATGATTTTGAAGGAGCAACCAAGTTTGCACAAAGAGATGGAAGATTTTCGAATGGAATTAGTAAGTGAAGGATTTTTGGCTAGCATAGAACTTCATCCCACTTTGATCAGTCAGATTAAAGAGGCGCAGAAGGGAAATGCCAGTATCGACGGAATCAAGCGTCGTATCGGTACAGGCAAAGTACCCGGATTCACCGAGGACGAAGAAGGAGTTTTGTGGTACAAAGGACGCCTTTGTGTACCATCAGATTCTGAGTTAAAAGAAGTTATCTTGAAGGAGGCTCATGATACTCTTTATTCTATCCATCCCGGAGGAACTAAGATGTATCAAGATTTGAAAGAGCAATTTTGGTGGCATAAGATGAAGAGAGAAATCGGAAGCTATATCGCCAAGTGTGATATATGTCAGCGAGTCAAGGCCGGACATCAAAGACCCGCTGGATTGTTGCAACCTTTGCAAATTCCGGAATGGAAATGGGATTCTGTAGGAATGGACTTTATCACTGGACTACCTACTTCTAGTAGGGGGAATGACTCTATTTGGGTCATAGTGGACAGATTGTCCAAAGTCGCCCATTTCTTGCCCGTCAAAACCATCTATCAGAGTTCGAAGCTAGCAGAGTTGTACATCGCTAGAATCGTTAGTTTGCATGGAGTCCCCAAGAACATAGTATCGGATCGAGGAACTCAGTTTACCTCGAGATTCTGGAAGAAAGTCCAAGAAGGTTTAGGAACCCGCCTAGATTTCAGTACCGCGTATCACCCTCAGACCGATGGACAAACGGAGCGAGTAAATCAAATACTCGAAGATATGCTTAGAGCATGTGTGCTAGAATATGGATCCAAGTGGGAAGATTGTCTGCCGTTTGCAGAATTTTCATACAACAATAGTTACCAAGCCAGTTTGCAAATGGCCCCATTTGAATTCATGTACGGAAGGAAGTGTCGCACCCCTTTGAACTGGTCGGAAGTAGGAGAGAGTCAGATTTTTGGACCCGACATCCTACGAGAAGCAGAAGAGAGGGTTCACAAGATTCGTGAGCACCTCAAGACAGCCCAATCCCGACAGAAGAGTTACGCCGAGAAGAGACGTCGAGACCTAGCCTTCAACATAGGAGATTTTGTGTATCTGAAAGTGTCGCCATTGAAGGGAATGCAGCGTTTCCAACTCAAAGGAAAGTTATCCCCCAGATATATCGGACCTTTCAAAATTCTGAACCGTCGAGGAGAAGTATCGTATCAATTGGAACTACCAGAAGAGATGTCAGCTGTGCACAATGTGTTCCATATCTCGTTACTTCGCAAGTGTCTCTAAGTCCCCGAGAAGACTGAAGTGTTCAAGAATATCGATCACCGGACCATAGAGATCAACGATGACCTAACCTATCCCGAAGTACCCATCCGTATTTTGGAAGAAGCCTTTCGAACTACCAGAACCCGAAGCATCAAGTTTCTCAAGATTCAGTGGAGCAACCACACAGAAGAGGAAGCTACCTGGGAGCGCGAAGATCACATCAGGACGGAGTTTCCAGATCTCTTCAAATCCTAGGTAATCTTTTCGTCCTTTTCAAATCTCGGGACGAGATTTTT
This sequence comes from Avena sativa, assembly GCA_916181665.1. Classification (NCBI taxonomy): domain Eukaryota; kingdom Viridiplantae; phylum Streptophyta; class Magnoliopsida; order Poales; family Poaceae; genus Avena; species Avena sativa. Next base: position 263,148,723 of record OV702279.1, on the reverse strand, counting down.
TTTAAGGGGGGAAGGTTTGTAACATCCCAAAAATACTAAACTTGGATCATCAAATTCTAATCCTCACATTTAGGGTTAACAAAAACTTTTCTAAATAAAATTATGAATGCATGCATATGTGTATGCATTGATTTTGAATTCTTTTAAACCCACCTTGTTTGTTTGTTTCATTGCTTGTATAATGTTTCTTAGGTGAAATAAACATCATCTAAAACATTTCCCACACTTTTCCTAAAGACAAGTAAATCAAAACACATATATGAAGTGAATGGTCATTTTGGCCAATTTAACTCCCATGCCTACTTTGGCTGTCTCAAACTTTCAAAACCTAACAGAAACTTTTCTAGATCTTTGCACCCCTTGAATGTACTCGTAACAAGGTATCAAGGCCCACTTTGTGATCATCCAGAAACTTTCAAATACATAGTTTAAATGACAATTCAAAATTGAATCTTTATCATATGGGAAGATCCCACTTTTTTCAAAAACCACTCAAACAAGCTCAACTTTCAAAACCCAAGCATCTGCAGACTCACCAGCACCAATCTAGCAAACCCACCAAAATTCATTTCAAAATTCAAAACTTGATTTCATGCGGCCATTTCATCAAACAGGTTGCAGACACAAATCAAACAAAACATCAAACACTATAGTGTGCAGTGATTCTTGCCTAACTTGTTCCCTAGTTAGCTCACACACAACTCAGTAGATCATCTAGAAAGATTTTCCCAACACTAGCACCCCTGTGAGCTTGCCATTGCCATCAATGGTGAACAGCCGAAGCCAACCTTGCCACCCCAGTGTAGACAGCAAGCTAGGAAGGAAACTAGCCGTGCCAACCTTGTCTAGGAGGCAGCCCACCGTCCATCGCCACTACCTGTCCTAGCCGCGAGCGTTGCCAAGCCCTGGACCACGCGCACAAGCCGCGCCCAGACCATGCCGAGCATGCGCCAGAGCGCCACCCTCGACCAGCGTCCGCAGACCGCGCGCCCCCCTCACCGCGTGCACACACGATCACCACCGACCCAGGAGACCGCCAGACATCCCCGTTTACCGCCCCGTGCCATACAGCCACCGCCCGCCATTGAAGACGCCGCCTCTGCCACGCAGAGCACCGCCCGTTCCAGACCAAACCACACAGCCCCATGCCTCGAGACCATGCCGTTGAGCATCGCCAGGAGACACCGCACCGTCCCCTACCCTTGCCCATGCCTTTAGCCGCCTGTAACCTCGCCCCCGACGAGCTCACCGTGCGCCCCGACGGTCCCCTCGCTCGACTATAAATAGAGGCCACCCCCGCATGATTTATTCACACCATCTCACTCCCCTCTCCTCACTGATCGTGCCACACCGTTCTCAGATCAAGGCGAGCACCACCTCGCCGGAATTTCACCGGAGCCCGCCGCCTCTGGAGAAGAAGGGAGCCAGCGATTGGAGCCGCCCCAGGAGAAGCCACCGGTACCAAGAGATTCGCCGTCGTCGACTTCGTCGTTCGCCCGCCTCGCCGACCCTCGCCCGTACCCCGGTGAGCCCCCAGCACCCCTCACTGGCCGCGCTAGGTTTCGTTCTCGCCGGAGTTGTCTCGCGTCGACGATGACCCCGAACCGTTGGATTAGAACTAGATCGAACGATCCACGTTGCCCCATACCGCTTCGCCCAGCCCCGTGTCACTGACGAGTGGGGACACCCACTTAAGCAGCCCGCGGGAGCACTGCGCTTAGCAGGCCGGCCCAGTAACTTTTCCCGTGCAGCCCAGCAATTCAAATTAAACCTTTTTCTTTTTAAATTCAAACACACTTCTGTACCCAACTTCAAAAATCAACCCAGACCGATTCAGTGCACCAAATTGGATGAAACCAATTTTGTTGGAAAGGTCTGTGAATGCTGAATCCAAGCCCGTTGGATTCAATTCATTTGGATCTGTAGATCACCCATAGTAAAAATAACAAGGCAGAAGCTTTTCTGCATTCAAACATTTTTTCAAATTTAAAGCATAAAAGCTTTTGAGTTGATTCCAACTCTCAAAAATCACATTTAACCATACCTTTCAGAATATATAAAAATATATAGGTTTACTTGCAGAAATAATGTTCAAGTAATAAAAGAATGCTACATAAGCATTTCTAGCCACTTTAATTAATTAAAATAAAAGGGTAAAACCTTATTAAATTGTGACACCACTTTAAATCACATTCCCATGGACTACAATATGTGGTGATGACATGTGTCAACATGATCCCATATTTGGTTTGGAGAATATTAAATCTTAAGTAGTTTTTCAATGAGTAGAAATTACTTTTCTAAAAATAAAAAAAGAATCAAATCAAGCCTTAACCTTGTAAGGTTAGAGATGATGTTAGATCATCTATAAGACCCTTGTGTGTGATGATTGCAAGTAGTTAAGTATTGTTTGGTGATTGTGTACCTCGTATTTATTCATAGACGCTAGTACCGACCAAGGCTACGAGGAGGAAGGAGGATACTATAAAGAAGAAGCCGAGGAGAACTTCAACCACTTCTCTGCACAAGGCAAGCCTAATGCTACTAGTTGAATGTGCAAACTAGTAACCTTGCAAACTAACACTTGCAATTTAGCAAGCTTATATTGACATTAATGCAAGCTAACACTTGCAAGAAACCCTACTGATGCAACAAACCCCTACTTGTTACTATGCCTTAAGCATATGTGATCATGCCCATTTGATAAACCAATCCTAGTTTTATGTGCAAGCCTCTCTTTATTTTCTTTATCAAAGCTTACTTAGAGTTTACTTAAGTGACTGGTAGATTTTGGAAAGATGTTGAAGGTTGCATAAAGAGCATAAAACTTGGCCTAAGCTAGAAACCTTGATATTAGCCTAAGATATAAGGTTGGACTTAGTGAAACTTCCCTAGTTACCACCCCTCATTAGTACTACCCCCACCTGTAGATGCTAGTGCTAAGCATAAAACTTGATCAATTTTTAGATGGGAATACTTGGTGGAAAAATGGTTATGAAAACCTTGGAATGATGGATCATTCTATTGAAATGTTTTGTACATGTGTTTCCAAACACTTGATGATTCTGGTGATAAAAATGTTGAGGCATGAGCCTTAGCCCTTTATAAAACTGATGGTTGTCTGGATGCGATACCATTCCAATTTTAGCGTACAACCACAAACCCGAATATTGGGTAGGGCTTGACTGGAAACTTATATACCTTAGTATTAGTTCCCTTGTGAAGATTGTCCACCTGTGCAGTACCCAAGATGACAGCTGGTCATAGTTGGGAGGCCAAACTCACAGGAGAGGTGCTTATACTAGGGCGTGTAATCAAAAGGTTAGGATTGATTATCCGCATACTGAGTATGGTGAATTCGGGATTTTTTCCTGACGGATGTATCGAATGTTGTGGTGAAAGTGTATAATCTCTGCAGAGTGTCAAACTATTCGAATAGCCACGTCCGCGGTTATGGATAGTTGGAGTGGCCATACTGTTCCCCCGTCAGACTTTTCAAAATGACTTGTGAAATGAATTGAGACTTTGACTTGACCACAACAGAGTTGTGACCTGAAATACAAGTTCCCACTTAGGATTTATAAAATTATGACTAGCTTCAGAACCTAGTAGAGATAAATCTGGCTTTTGCAAAACAACCCTAGAGCCTAGTGTCCTATTATCCAAAAACCCCCTTTACTTGTTAGTATTAGTTTGCGAGTACTTAAAGAGTACTCATGGCTTTGTCCCTGGCTATTCCCATGGCCAGACTATGAAGAGGAGTACCTGGAAGATGGACCCCAGGAAGGTTATGACAACTAGGATCATCTCCCATCGCCAGCATTGCCTGTGACCCCGATGATGGAGCTTCTCCTACGCTACCGTTATTATTACGTATTCCGCTGCTTGATGTTGTATTAATAACTGGATCATGAGATCCCTATTTGTGTAAGAACTTATGTATCGTTTGTAATGGATGAAGTACTATGGTATCCAATTCTGTTATGCCTCGCAAAAATGGTAATCCTGGGATTGCGATGTATGGCATAACAGGCATCTAGGATTGAAAAATCCAGGTGTTGACATTAGTTCTTCTCAAGTACTTAAGGATGTTTTTGACCGTTGTCCAATGATCCACTCCTGGATCACTTTGATATCTGCTATTCAAACTAACAGCATATGCAATGTCGGGTCTAGTACATAGCATGGCATACATTAGAGATCCTATGGCTGAGGCATAGGGATTCTTACTCATCCTTTCTCTATCTTCTGCCGTTGCTGGACTTTGAGTTTTACTCAAGGTCGTATTGGGCAACATGGGCAAGAACCCTTTCTTGCTATCTTCCATTCCAAATCTCTTTAGAACTTTGTCCAAATATGTACTTTGTGACAATGATATTAGACGTCTCGATCTATCTCTATAAATCTTTATGCCTAATATGTAAGCTGCTTCGCCAAGATATTTCATTGAAAAACTCTTATTCAAATATTCTTTGACACTATTAAGAAGGTCTACATCATTCCCAATCAACAATATGTCATCTTCATATAGTATTAAGAATGCTACAGAGCTCCCACTCACTTTCTTGTAAATACAAGCTTCTCCATAAGTTTGTATAAAACCAAAACTTTTGATTACCTTATCAAAACGTTGATTCCAACTTCGGGATGCTTGCTTCAATCCATATATGGACCGTTAAAGTTTGCATACCTTGTTAGCATCTTTAGGATCGACAAAACCTTTGGGCTGCATCATATACAACTCTTCATCAATGTCTCCATTGAGGAATGTCGTTTTGACATCCATCTGCCATATCTCATAATCGTAATATGCAGCGATTGCTAACATAATCCTTACAGACTTTAGCTTCGCTACTGGTGAGAAAGTCTCATCGTAGTCAACTCCTTGAATTTGTCGAATCCCTTTTGCGACAAGTCGAGCTTTATAGAAAGTAACATTACCATCAGCATCTGTTTTCTTCTTGAAAATCCATTTGTTCTCACAGCCTTCCGGCCATCCGGTAAGTCCACCAAAGTCCATACTTGGTTTTTGTACATGTATCCAATCTCGGATTTCATGGCTTCTTGCCATTTATTGGAATCTGGGCTCATCATCGCTTCCTCATATGTCGCAGGGTCATCGGTGTTGTCCAACAACATGACACTCATAACGGGATCATACCAATCAGGAGTGGTACGATTTCTCGTTGACCTGCGTGGTTCTGTAGTAACTTCAACCGAAGTTTCATAATCGACATCATTAGCTTCCTCTCTTATTGGTGTAGGCGCCACAAGAACAACTTCCGGTGCTGCGCTACTCGCAAGTTCGAGAGAAGGTTCGACAACCTCGTCGAGTTCCACTTTCCTTCCAGTCACTTCTTTCGAGAGAAATTCTTTCTCTAGAAAGGATCTATTCTTGGCAACGAAGATTTTGCCCTCGGATCTATGATAGAAGGTATACCCAATAGTTTCCTTCGGGTATCCTATGAAGACGCATTTTTCCGCTTTGGGTTCAAGCTTTTCTGGCTGTAACTTCTTTACATAAGCTTCGCAACCCCAAACTTTAAGGAACGACAATTTAGGTTTCTTCCCAAACCATAATTCATACGGTTTTGTTTCAACGGATTTAGATGGTGCCCTATTTAAAGTGAATGCGGCTGTTTCTAATGTATAACCCCAAAATGATAGCGGTAAATCTGTAAGTGACATCATAGAACGAACCAAATCTAAGAGAGTTCGATTACAACGTTCGGACACACCATTACGCTGTGGTGTTCCCGGCGGTGTCAATTGTGAAAGTATTCCGCATTTCTTCAAATGCTCATCAAACTCGTAACTTAGATATTCACCTCCACGATCAGATCGTAGAAATTTAATATTCTTGTTATGTTGATTCTCTACCTCACTTTGAAATTCCTTAAACTTCTCGAAAGTTTCGGACTTATGTTTCATGAAATAGATATACCCATATCTACTCAAGTCATCCGTGAAGGTAAGAACATAACGATAACCACCGCGCGATGCTACACTCATTGGGCCACACACATTGGTATGTATGATTTCCAATAAGTCCGTAGCTCGCTCCATCATCCCAGAAAATAGAGTCTTAGTCATTTTACCCATCAGACATGCTTCACATCTTTCAAGTGATTCAAGAAGTCCATCGGAATGGAGTTTCTTCATACGCTTCACTCCAATATGACCAAGACGACAGTGCCACATATAGGTCGAGTTATCGCTCAATTTCAAATGTTTAGCTTCAATGTTATTAATATGTGTATTTCCATGATCGAGATTCAATAAGAATAGACCATCTATCAAAGGTGCATGTGCATAAAACATATTACTCATATAAATCGAACAACCATTATTCTCGGACTTAAACAAGTAACCGTCTCGCAACAAACATGATCCAGATATAATGTTCATGCTCAACGCAGGCACCAAATAACAATTATTGAAGTATAAAACTAATCCCGATGGTAGATGAAGAGGTAGCGTGCCGACCGCGATCACATCAACCTTTGATCCATTTCCAACGCGCATCGTCACCTCGTTCTTCGCTAGCTTCCGTTTATTCTGCAGTACCTGTTTCGAGTTACAAATATGAGCAATCGAACTAGTATCAAATACCCAGGAACTACTACGACTACTAGTGAGATACCACATCAATAACATGTATATCGGATATACCTTTCTTCTTGATGTTGCCGATCTTCAAATCCGCCAAGTACTTTGGGCAATTCCGCTTCCAGTGACCTTCTCCCTTGTAGTAAAAGCACTCAGTATCAGGCTTAGGCCCAACCTTGGTCTTCTTCGTCGGTGCGGCAACTTTCTTACCACCCTTCTTGAAGTTTCCCTTTTGCTTAGACTTTCCTTTCTTGAATTTGGTGGTCTTATTGACCAACAACACTTGATGCTCTTTCTTGATATCCACTTCTGCAGATTTCAACATGGAGAAGAGTTCTGGCAACGTCTTTTTCATGTTTTGCATATTGTAGTTCATCACAAAGTTCTTGTAACTTGGTGGCAGTGATTGGAGGACACGGTAAATCCCCAAAGCATTAGGAATCACTATACCCAAACTTTGGAGTTTGTTTGCGTGCCCAGACATCTTAAGCACATGCTCACTGATGGAGCTGCCCTCTTCCATCTTGCAGTTAAAGAACTTTTCAGAAGCCTCATAACTCTCAACTGCCGCGTGAGCCTCAAATATCATTTTGAGTTCACGGACAATATCATGTGGGTCTTGGTTCTCAAACCTTTTCTGAAGCTTCGATTCCAAACCATACAAGATAGCACACTGAACTGTGGAGTACTGATTCTTCCGTGTGAGGTAAACATTCTTTACTTCATCGGTAGCAGTAGCTGCAGGCGGGTCACCTAGCGGTGCATCCAGCACATAGGTCAAATTACCAGCATTGAGGACAATCCTCAAATTGCGGAACCAATCCGCGAAGTTGCTTCCATTGTTTTTCAACCTTTCTTTCTCTAGGAACGCATTAAAATTGATGGTAGGGGCCGCCATTGATCTACAACATATTTGCAATAGTTTAGACTAAGTTTATGACAAATTGAGTTCTAATTAATAGTTAAATTAATCTAGGTGAACTCCCACTCAAAACAATATCCCTCACATTGTTTTAGTGATCACACGAACCAAATCCACCACATCAAAACCGATCATCACGAGAGTTGATGTAGCTTCAATGGCGAACAATCAACATGTTCATCATATCTACTATATGAATCATGCTTTACCTTTCGGTGATCCGTGTTCCGAGACCATGTCCGTACATGCTAGGCTCGTCAAGATCAAACCTTAGCTTCCGCATGAGCAAATCTGGCTTGCTCACGTTGTATACACCCGCATAATCTAACACACCCGATCATCACGTGGTACTTCGAAACAACGAGCTTTAGCAACGGTGCTTACTACGGACGAACACTTTAAAACTTGAAATTTGTGTGCTTGAGGGATCATCTTATAATGCTACCGTCGTTAACTAAGCAATACAAGATGCATAAAGGATTAACATCACATGCAATTCATAATATGTGATATGATATGGCCTTTCTTCTTGTGCTTCCGATCTCCATCTTCAAGCACGAACATGATATCCATCATCACCGGTATAGCGTCAAGGTTAATGGCGTCGTTTCATGGTTGTCCTCCACCAGCTTCAACTATTACAACTACTTTGAATAGACATGTGGGTCTTAATAAAAATTAAAGACAACCATATGGCTCTTGTCGGTTGCCAACTTACAATAAAGGACATTGCATACATCATATATAATCACAATCATGGCCATATCACATCACAACACACCCCTGCAAAACAAAGTTAGACGCCTCTAATTTTCTTTGCATATTTTACGTGGTTTCGGGATTTCAATAAGTGTCGATCTAACTTACGAACAAGAACCACAATGTTGATGTTTGAACTATCAAGTGCCCGTTGTAAATTGGATCTATACTATAATGGGAGAGACAGACACCCGCAAAGCCACTTATGCAATACAAGTTGCATGTTGAGCGTGGAGCAAGTCTCATGAACGATGTCATGTAAGGTTAGCCCGGGCCGCTTCATCCCATCATACCTCAAGATGCAAAGTACACAAAAAGCAATTGATAATAAAAGCACCACCACCCACAATGACCATTGTGTTCTACTCGTGCAACAGATCTACATATAGACACGGCTCTGATACCACTGTAGGGGTTCGTAGCATGGAAAACAAAAAAATTCTACCGCATGCAAACAAACAAGCCAAGATCTATCTACTAGATTGTAGCAACGAGTCGATAGAGGAACTCACCCTCGAAGATTCCAAAGCGGTTAACGAGAGCAGATTCTCATGGGTGATGTAGTCATACTCTTGCCGATCTCAAGATCGCGTAGACGATCCTTCCGGCGCTGCGTTCCGGCAGCACTTCCACAGTCGGTCACACGTTCGGTACTCGATGAAGACCTTCCTCTCCCTTGTTCCAGCAGGCAGCGGAGGTTGTAGCACTCTCCTCGTGATTCCGGCAGCACGACGGCGTGGTGTCGGAAGTAGAGGGGAGATCCCGCAGGGCTTCGCCTTAAGCCGGTGCGAGTATGGTAGACTATGAGAGAGGCCTTGGTGATCTAGGGTTTAGAGGGCACCAAGGGGAGGGTGTGGCCGGCGGCTAGGGTTTGGGGAAACCCCAACTCACCGAGTTGGAGGTGCCCTAGGCGGCGACGGCAGCATAAGGAGGTGGTGGCACCGGCGACTTGGGGCTAGGGTTTTGGGTGTGTTCGAGAGGGGCAGCCCTACCCCTCCTTATATAGGTTGGAGGTTGTGTCTTGGGAGGAGGGAGTCCTCCCCCAAGTCGGCATCCTTGGACGACGGGTGGAGGGAGGAGACTTCCTCCCCAAGTAGGTTTCCTACTCTCCCTCCACCAAGCAAACTTGTCGTTTGACTTTTTCAAATTGGCGTATGACCTTCAAACTAGGATTTGATTTCTCCCTTTATTTTGCCCAGCCAAGTGACCTAGTACATGATGCAACCATTCCATATTGCCATGACACATTCATGTACCCTTCCCCTCCGGAGTGCCGGACCTTCCGGACCCTTCTAGAACATTCCTAGTGAAAACACCGGAATCATTCCTCAACTCCGAAACAGGACTTTCCTTATATGAATCTTATTCTCCGGACCATTCCGGATCTCCTCGTGATATCCCGGATCCCATCCGATACCCCGAACAACATTCGGTCTCTTACTCATCATTACATAACTACTCAACAACATCGAATCCTTAAGTGTGTCTCCCTACGGTTCGTGAATTATGCGGACATGATCGAGACACTTCTCCGATCAATAACCAATAGAGGAATCTGGAAATTCATATGGCTCCCACATATTTCTATGATTACTTTGCGATCGAATGAACCACTTACATACGATACCAATTTCCCTTTGTCTCACGATAGTTTACTTATCCGAGGTTTTGATCGTCGGTATCTCTGCATACCTAGTTCAACCTCGTTACTGATAAGTACTCTTTTCTCGTTCCCGTGATATGTGATCCCCTGTGATCCAGTCACATGCTTGCAAGCTAATTGGATGACATTCCACCGAGAGGGCCCAAAGTATATCTATCCGTCATATGGATGGACAAATCCCACTCTTGATCCATGTGTCTCAACCCATACTTTCCGAACACTCAATGCCATCTTTATAGCCACCCAGTTACGGTGTGGTGTTTGATGTCATCAAAGTATCCTTTCGGTGATGGTGATTAGCATGATCTCATGGTCGAAGGAATTAGGTTACTATGTATCAGAAAGCTTATAGCAATTGAACTATTAAAATGACTTGATCTTTATGCTATGCTTATCTATAGGAGTATGTCCATCATACCATTCTCCTAATGATATGACCTTGTTATTAACAACATCTCAAATGTTCATGATCAAGAAACCATGATCATCTATTAATCAACAAGCTAGTATTATAAAGAGGCTTTACTAGGGACTCTAATTTAGTTTACAAATCACACAAGTATTAATGTTTTTGGTTAATACTGTTATAGCATGAATGTAAACATTTATCATAAACACAAAGATATAATAATAACTACATTTATTATTGCCTCTAGGGCATATCTCCAACAGTGGTCACCTAAACCGAGGATAGCGGCGACACGATCTTGCCGTCGCTTGGAATCTCTGCCAAGAGTAGCAGCACATCCCCACCGGAGAGGGCAAAGATCGAATTCCACCATTATCACACCCTGGACATCGCCTTGATGGATGCAGAGGAGAGTAAGGAGAGAAAAAAGAATCTTGTCCTCGCCGGACACACAAGCCACCAACCACCACTGCAAGGAGCACTGGCTGCCATCAAACTCCCGGCACCTGCCACGAGCCGGAGGAGATGGCCTGAAATTGTAGAAAAAGGTGCTTGCAAGGACTTTATTGGAGAGGTGAGTGGGGATATTCACCATCGCCACCTTCGACTCCCGCCATGAGAGCACCGCAGCAAAGGGAAGAAGGCCCACATCGAGCCATCTGCCGTCCATCAGATCTAGCTCGAAGCACCCAGAGCAGGCCTTATTAGGAGGGATGCAGGCGTGGCCCCTGCCCAAAGTCGCCACCGCATGCCACCGGTGGGGCGCCATCAAGCAGGAGAAACACAAGAAGCAGAGGAACTGGCTGCCGGAGCCTTCCGACCAACCCTCAAACGCCATAACGGCAAGACGCCACCAAGGCAAACAGCAAAACCTAAATTACTCTACTAGATCTACGTATGTACACTGGGATGGGACCCTCACCCTATCGCACCACCGGCGAACGCCGGAGAGGATGGGGGGGGAGGGGGCAACGGCCCTATCAGTTTCTATTTTGCACATGGAATCCAGAGGAGGACATCGAGAGCTTCAAACATGGAATCCCTTACTGATTGTTTCTCAGTTTCTATTTTGCACAAAGCTAGGACACATGTTGTTTGCTTCTTGTTTGTTCTTGTTTTCTTCATGGTGTAGTGTAGTACGCGTATGTATAGGGTACGTGTATCCGAGTACATGGATGTACTAGTTATCCATCCATTCATTCTACTGCTACTAATTCATTCAACAAGTATTAATCCTTCGATTTCAAGGACCATTCATGCTATATTGCAGTTTAAGACTGAACCTTCTACTTTACAGATACATAATCATCGTCACAAGTACAAGTGCACGGTAGTTTAGCAACATAAGCGACGCACCGTACCTCTGAATTTTGACCGCAGGTACATGTGTATACGTATACGGTGAGTATACGTCTAAGAGGACCATACGGTGGATGGGTTCGTACGGTCTTCTAAACAATCGGTATTGAGTTTTTGTTTGTCAAAGTTTGAAAGAGGGGGAGGAGGGGGGGGAGGGGGGGCGGGGGGGGGGGGGGGGGGGGGAGGGACCGAATCGATAGCAGCTGGATGGAAGATACACAGTAAGAGTACTACTCTACATTACTTCAGCTAGATTTTGTTTCTCTCCGTAGTATTTTCGAGCAAATTCCTACCACAAACGGGACGGCCTGGACCTGTCACTGTGACCTCATGACCAATTTATTTCAGATATGTCACATGAGAATCAAACAGTGTTGAATACATACTTTATAGCATGTACTCCGATCCAGAAACATCCTTTTTCCTTGAGAACTCTCCCATGTGTAGGATTTTGTTAAATCATGGAGTAGGGCACATCTAATGTATCCTTGTTCGTCAATTTTTTTATATCAATTACTTTGAGAACTCTCCCATGTCAATCATCCAAACACCAACCGAAAAGAGTACGCCAAACTCTACATCATATGACGCTAAAGCCTAAAACAGAGGCAAAAATGGAGGAATTTATTGTCTCCCTTATCTTCCCAAAATAAGTTAATCTCCCTATACTCAACTTGAAATGAGCCAAGAACGAGGGAGTACCCTTGGCCTGCACGAATCCCTTCAAAAGAAGTGGCAATCTCTTGTCTGGAATGAAAGGAAGAGAGTGCCTTTTGTCTCATGTATTTTTTTACAAAGTAGAGTGTTAGATGTACATATCTGTATATTGTATTTTCTCCATATGTTAGGGGGCTTTCTGCATATTTTTCCTATACCTGTATTATATATTGTGGCCTTTGGCCCCTAAAGGAATACAAGTTGCCTATTCCTAACATGGTATTAGAGCCACGTTAGCTCCGTCCTATTTTCTCGTAACTTCGTCGGCCGCCACCGTCCCTGTCGCCGCTGGTCTTGCCGTCGTCGCCGCCTTTTGTCCCGTTTCAGATCGGATCGGGTTACTGCCTGCTCGTCGCCAGCAGTTAGATCCGATTAGGACTCCACCTCCCTAGATCGATTCCCGTTCCCCCGTCACGTCAAATCACCAAGACGCCGCCCGAGCTGCAAATCACCCAACTTTTGGAAATGGCGTTAGACAGACAGGATGTGCCGACGGCCTGGCCGTCGGCGCAGCTCTTTGAAAATTTTTGTTTGGTCTGTACTGACGGTTAGGCCGTCGGCGTAGGCCTCCAGATTTTTTTTCCTTTTATCTTATTATTTTTTGAAAAATCATAACTAAATCGTTCTAATTTATAAAAATACAAATAATATATCAAAATTTGCAGAAAAATAAGATCTATCTATCTACACTTTAATATTACACATTTATAAAAAAATTAAGTGAAACATAAAACATTATATATAGTTTGAAACGAACATTATAAATTCAAAAACGATCCAAACAACATGAAACCTTCGCATGGTGTCATATTATGTGACATAGTTAGAAGGAAAAATATCAAACTTGATATATTGATTATGTCTCAAAAAACCTTCACAAAATGACCTATCTCGTTCGAGGTTTCTTGGTTTTCGGGTCAAATGACCAATGTTATGGCTAGAATGAAGGCATAGTTTATGATAATGTGTCCATATTGTGCATAAGTGTGTATCATGAGATGGAGAACAATGTTTCAAAAGAAAGTTTTCCTTTTCGTCGCACCAAAAAGCCGTTTTTTATTTTCCAAGTGCAAAAAACGGACGGTTTTGTGAAGCAACCACCAAATGGCTAATTCAAAATACTACCATCACATTTTTCTAAAATACTAGACCACCTTACATGGATAATGTCATAACAGGGGAATATCAAACATTTCCGTCTATACCTGGTGAAAAAGACAAATTCCTACCGAATCGGTAGGAAGTGGGTCAGATATGAACTACAGGTACATGATCGGATGCTCATGATTTTTTACAAAAATCATTTTTAGGTTCAAATTATGTTGTTTCATCATAGATCCAATTCAAGTTTAGCGAGTCTCAGCCCCGAGCTAAGAATCTTCATGCCCGCCCTTCGACAAAGTTTAACGATAGTTTAAAACGGGCATCATAAATTCAAAAACGATCCAAATAACATGAAACCTTCGCGTGGTGTCATATTATGTAACATAGTTAGAAGGAAAAATATCAAACTTGGTATATTGATTATGTCTCAAAAAAACTTCACAAAATGACCCATCTCGTTCGAGGTTTCTTGGCTTTCGGGTCAAATGACCAATGTTATGGCTAGAATGAAGGCATAATTTGTGATAATGTCCCTATATTGTGCATAAGTGTGCATCATGGGATGGCGAACAATGTTTTAGGAGGAAGTTTTCCTTTTCGTCGCACCAAAAAGCCGTTTTCCATTTTCCGAGTGCAAAAAACGGACGGTTTTGTGAAGCAACCATCAAATGGCTAATTCAAAATACCACCGTCACATTTTTCAAAAATACTAGATCACCTTACATGGATAATGTCATAACAGGGGGATCTCAAACATTTCCGTTTATCCCTGGTGAAAAAGACAAATTCCTGCCAAATCGGTAGGAAGTAGGTCAGATATGAACTACATGTACATGATCGGATGCTCATGATTTTTTACAAAAATCATTTTTAGGTTCAAAATATGTTGTTTCATCATAGATCCACTTCAAGTTTAGCGAGTCTCAGCCCCGAGCTCAGAATCTTCATGCCCTCCCTTCGACAAAGTTTAACGATAGTTTAAATCGGGCATTATAAATTCAAAAACGATCCAAACAACATGAAATCTTCGCGTGGTGTTATATTATGTGACATAGTTAGAAGGAAAAATATCAAACTTGGTATATTGATTATGTCTCAAAAAAACCTTCACAAAATGACCTATCTCGTTCGAGGTTTCTTGACTTTCGGGTCAAATGACCAATGTTATGACTATAATGAAGGCATAGTTTGCGATAATGTGTCCATATTGTGCATAAGTGTGCATCATGGGAGGGCGAACATTGTTTCAGAAGGAAGTTCCTTTTCGTCGCACCAAAAAGCTGTTTTCCATTTTCCGAGTGCAAAAAACGGACGGTTTTGTGAAGCAACCACCAAATGGCTAATTTAAAATACTACTGTCACATTTTTCAAAAATACTAGACCACCTTACATGGATAATGTCATAACAGGGGGATCTCAAACATTTCTGTCTATCCCTAGTGAAAAAGCCAAATTCCTGCCAAATCGGAAGGAAGTGGGTCAGATATTAACTACATGTACATGATCAGATGCTCATGATTTTTTATAAAAATCATTTTTTAGGTTCAAAATATATTGTTTCATCATATATCCACTTCAAGTTTAGCGAGTCTCAGCCCCGAGCTAAGAATCTTCATGCCCGCCCTTCGACAAAGTTTAACGATAGTTTAAAACGGGCATCATAAATTCAAAAACGATCCAAACAACATGAAATCTTTGCGTGGTGTCATATTATGTGACATAGTTAGAAGAAAAATATCAAACTTGGTATATTGATTATGTCTCAAAAAAACCTTCACAAAATGACCTATCTCGTTCGAGGTTTCTTGGCTTTCGGATCAAATGACCAATGTTACGGCTAGAATGAAGGCATAGTTTGCGATAATGTGTACATATTGTGCATAAGTGTGCATCATGGAATGGCGAACAATGTTTCAGGAGGAAGTTTTCCTTTTCGTCGCACCAAAAAGCCGTTTTCCATTTTCCGAGTGCAAAAAACGGACGGTTTTGTAAATCAACCACCAAATGGCTAATTCAAAATACTACCATCACATTTTTTAAAAATAGTAGACCACCTTATATGGATAATATCATAACAGGGGGATCTCAAACATTTCTGTCTATCCCTGGTGAAAAAGACAAATTCCTGCCGAATCGGCAGGAAGTGGGTCAGATATGAACTATAGCTACATGATCGGATGCTCATGATTTTTACAAAATCATTTTTAGGTTCAAAATACGTTGTTTTATCATAGATCCACTTCATGTTTAGCGAGTATCAGCCCGAGCTAAGAATCTTTATGCGTGCCATTTTAAACGGGCAAATGATATTATGATAAGAATCACGGCATAGTTTGAGATAAGTTGATATTGATATCATATTTGAATTCCTCTCATTTTTTAATCAATTTAGACATATTATTTGCCGAATTCCGATTTACATATTTAAAGATATTAATTATTCCATATTAAATAAAAAATACAGAAAAAAATAAAATCATTATATTTTTATTTGAATTCAATAATATTTTTACTTATTCATTATTGTTTACTTAAATAATTGCATGTAATTTCAAAAAATACAACCATGTGACATGATGATATAAGAGTTAATAGGAATGATATCATAGTATTAACAACAATGTGTAAATTGATTTGCGGGAAGAGATTCTAAAGGAACGAGAAAGTTAAGCGTGCTAGAGCTGGAGTAGTGCTAGGATGGGTGACCGAACGGGAAATGATTAAAGCGGGAGATTAAGGAGTCAAACAATTCAAAGATTGAAAAAATTAAAAAAAAAATTTAGGCTATTTCGATGGCCTGACCGTCGGCGTAGCTCCAAGCTGGACCGTTATCGAAGATAGCTGTTGACTAACACGCGGGGCCCGCTGGAAGACGCTATGCCGAGGGGAGAGGGCTGTGCCGACGAGGACGTACGCCGAGGGGGCTACGCCGAAGGCCACCGTCGGCACAGCCTGTGCCAACGGCAATTTGGCGCTGTGCCGACGGCAGCCGGCCGTCGGCGTAGCAAATCTTTCCTGTAGTGAAAGCGCCCACAAGCGACGAGGGTCACAGGAAAGACGGGATCAAGGCCCTCTGCCATGCCTTCTCTGTTCCTTTACAGGCCTTCCGCTTCACGCTTTTGGAAGTATGTAGGCTCGAAAGAGAGGAGTATATGAGCATGGTTGCACTATCTCCGTCGCTTTTGCATGGAAGGAAGCACACAGACGCATACGGATCAGTTGGCTGGCACTGTCTGATATCCAAACCTAGACCAGCCGTCCACACTGGATAGTTGACGGTTCGTCGAAAGCTTGTTCGTCCACACTGCTTTAGCTACCAGGTTTTTTAAACTTAAACAACTAATTATTTTGGTTTTTCAAATTTCAAAATGTTTTAATTTTTAAATCGTAAGTCGAAATTCAGATCTAGTTTCACGATTGGCTTTTTTGCAATGATATTTTTGAAAATAGATCTCATATTGATATATTTTGATAACTTTTTCTGATTCTAGTTGCCAAATTATAATCATTTGGTTACCATGGAAAATGAGGTTAGTTACCATGTTAAAATTCCCAAAATTCGTTTGGGATTGCCCTACGGTAAAGCTCATATAGATTATTGATGTAAAAAACACATGAAAAAATTAGGTGGTAACTTTAGACTAATAATCTAGTAACTATACTATTATAACCTAGCAATTGAGGATGAAAAAAAGTTTGTAAAAACATATTAAGATGTGATCTTGTTTTAAAGTCCTCATTGAGACGAACTCAGTGATGAAGAGGGATCATCATTTTGATTTATGGTTAAAGAGAAATTATTTTAAAATATCATACTATTGAAAAGATTCCTACATGCATACATGTTCGTTGGTCAACTTCTCTTATAGGCTAAAATCTAACCACCACCCGCAGGATGTAATAGTTTCGTGGGACATGTTCTCTTATTATAATTACTATATAATTATTAAGGGATTTGAAAATGTACCGAATAGTTTGGACATATTAGTAATCCTATAGAATTAATACGTGAGAAAATTACTCCTCATGTGTTCGTGGGATTAATAAGTAGACATTGTCGGTTAGCACTTTTTATATAGTCTGTCGTGTACACAACCATGTCCCAAATGACATCTCGACACAACTAGTATCACAACATTCAGGCACCCAATGTAAGTTCAACACCATTAAATCGGATAGACAATGAAAGTTCTATGCAACAAAGTGAGTGTGCCTAACCCCGGGTTGTGTCTCTTTTTTAGAAAAAAAGATAGTTTTGTCCACTAACCAAAATAGAGAAAAGATGGTAATGAATTACATTGGGAGCCTGGTGTACACCAAAAAGACCTTATAGACAGTTCCAACATATAAGAGAAGAAATCTAGAACGTCGGTAGCTAAACTCAAAGCATTTCTAGCTTATACTAGTGAAAATATGTGTCTCTCTATCCCGATGTGTCTCATGCCTATAGAGTACGGAAGCCCACAATGGATATTGGACGAGTTTTTGCACGGAGAACTCAGAAGAGTGACAGGAAGTGAGATCAAGATTTAATGGAGAGTCTGAGGACGGGAGCATAGAGCATATAAATGATATCAATGAGTGAAGGTGCGAGATTACTTAAGTTTGTTTCATAAAAAAGGGGCGAAAAGTTATGTATCCAATATCCCTATCTATCATTGTCTCACGCGGAGAAGGACGCTCGACGGTTGTAGAAAGCGCAAGCCTCACATTTCTATTTTATTTAGGGGGTTGTCCCTGTGGAACTGGGATCCTTTGACATGAAATAGGCTTTACATGGGTTGGGCTAACAGGCTACTGGCTACCGCCGGCCCCTCCCCTAAACCCAACCCCTCCGCCTTCTAGCGGTTCCCATTTTTCCTCGTCGTGACACGGCTTCTGTGCTGTCTCCACCAAGTCCATAATCTCTAGCCATTGGATTTTGAGGTACGAGCTTGTCCTCATCCAGATCCAACGACTAGTTAAACCCTGCTGACCTCCAGAATTTCTCAACGCACACCCCATAAAACCATCTTGAATCGCCCCTGTTTGGCAGGGGATTCCAAAAGATGGCATTCTCGCAGAAGGTTGGGAGCACTGTCAAGCGATCTGCTGGTTCCGGCTCGTTGATGCTCCAGGCGTTCTGGTGCACGTCCTCCTCCAAGGTCTTCGTGAGTGAACCAATAGCATTTCATATGTTGTAATGATATGCTATCTCATGTAGATTTTTGTGTCTCAAGCTAAATTATTAGATATTGTGCCACTGTTGCACAGCTGGGTCTAATCTCATCCAACCAAATAAAGAGAAAATTATCTTATAATTAGTATTTAGTAAGATAAAGATATGGATGATCAGATTAGTTTCTTATATTATAGAGTCTATTTTCATATGCATCAGTTCAATCCAAAGATAAACTAAGCCCCATGACCCTCCCTACCTTGTTATGGCGTCTAATTGAGCACAAGATAATGATAGGTTCATCAAAATTAAGGAACATGCATTGTAGTTGTGGATATTTATTAATTTATATACTGCATAATATTGAAGGTGCATTTTTTCTATTAGTAATGTATCTATTTTTTATGTTCCACGTTATAACTGAGATCTAACATGGTAAATTGAAATTCCACCTATACCAATATGAGTACTTGGTATCATACTTTAGCAGTTTGTTATGTGTAATATAAACACCATAACTCATTGTGGTGTGACAACTCAAAAGCAAGAAAATTATTATTCATGGGAAATTGGAATTCCACAATGACAGTACCATCATTATCATTTTTTGGTTATTCATTGTCCAGTTGCTAAGATTTATACACCTTGTATTCATTTTACACATGCAATGTGTCACTGGTAACTCGTAAGACAACCCTAGTAAAGAGTGGTGTCATAAATAGGAGGGAAACAATGTGTAAGATAGCGGCAGGCAGGCTGTGGGAGGGATATGCGCGGGGAAGTCACGAGTGATGGCTGGAGGTTTGGGCTAGATTATCATGATATCTGATGGCCTAGTTGATGGGCCAGTGGCCCAACTCGGCCATTTGTAACTCGGGTCAAACCAGACATCACTAGTAGTCCAGTTTGGTCAGGCGAGTTACCTTGGCCGAATGACTTGATGTCTTGATGGCCATGAGCATATTAGATATTTATCTATCCTGCTAGAGGTTGAGAAAATTTATCATTCGTTTCCTGACATAATAACTAGCACACATGATTGGTCCAATGGAAATTAGCCTTTTATCACTTTAAAAGATCGTATTCAGTTTGAAATTTATACTCAACATCATTATAACACTAGAAACAATTGGTTTGCTGCCGAGTAACAGTATGACAATACCAACATATTTTCCATGTCCTTCCTTTGTCACCAAATTTACAAGAACTTCATGACAAATGGTGATTGTGTGAGAATAGAGGCGTCATTGTACACCCTAATACCGTATATGTGCTAAAAGTGTTGGTCCAACTTTCTAGCCTGTTGGTGCAAAACAAGGATGAGATGAGGAGAATTCTATTGCTTTTATGTTACTATGGGTTTCCAAATACGAAAATGGCGACGGGAGATTTAGGACTGCAGTGTTATGTTTTCTTGAATCCAATGTAGTAATGTAGTGTGGATGAATTCTTATTATAAAGACCGATGGATTACATTCTTACAACAAGCACACATAGTAAATGATCCAAAGGATTACAATCCTCCAAAATTTCCATGAAACTATGCAAGTCGTAAAGCTCTAACCATTTTAGCATGTGTGAAAACTTGTTGGACTACATTCCCCCGCGAGCGAAATATATTTCAATGAGCTAGAGACTAGAATATGATTCTATTTTCTTTAGTTGGCGGCATCATTTTTCTGTGTTGCATGGTATCTCAGCTTGTACAGTTGATGGCTTTAGTTACAGGGAGGCAAAGGGACAAATATTGTAGGACTAGCACAATATCAGTGGTGGAGCTTACTGTAAGTCAAGGGGATAGGGGGAAGCTCTGGACCAATTTTGGGAAGGGGTTAAATAGAAGTTTTTGGTGCGCCCCCCCCCACCCAGCGTGCACTGCACAATCCGCTGGCCACTGCAGTTGTGGCTGGTATATAATCTTGTCATCTTCAACTGGTAGGTACCTAGTAGCAAAAACGAAATCTGCTGGCCATTTTTCCCTATTTGAATCATGCTGGCCTGACATTCTTACCCAAAAAAGGACGCTGGAGATGATGGATCAAATTAAACATAGAGACTCAAAATAATACAGCGCAAATCAACGGAGGATTAATTACAAAGGCAAGAACATATTAATAGAGGCTAAATCACTTTTAACAGAGTAAAGCAGTTCTTTTATAGTTCAGATTAAGGTTTGTTAGTGCTTCGTCGTAAACAAACAACGTAGGCCACCATCGGGGGTCTAGCAAAGCAAAGCTTCCCGAGAATTGAGCCATATTCTGGCAAGTAATATGGCTCAAAATTGATTTCCCTTGTTATCCAACAGCCCTCCATATGGAAAGCCGAGTGGTGAATCCAATCTAATACTCTAGTGCAATTTAGCATTTGATTCGAGCCGGCTACTACCTAGTACCTTTCGCCATTTAAGTCACTTAATCTCCTGCCATACACACCAAATAAGTAGGTTCTTCTAAAATTGAAATTAACACGACACGATGAAGATGTTTTTTTTTGAAAGGAGCATATATTAATATCAACGAAGATACCAATTACACCCAGCCTCTGCAACAACGCAGTGCCCTAGCGGCATTATGGATGCACACATCCAAAAAAGAAAAATTATAAAAAGAAAAGCCCCGCTATAGCAATCTATTCCTTAGAACAGCAATACTAACATCACCAAAACAGCACCAGAAGTCCAGCTTCTTCAAATGCGGCGCCTCCAATAAGGGAACAGTGCACAAGCGCTGTCGTCACCCGATCATAGATCTTAGGTTTTCACCCTGAAGGAAGTCATTGCTCGCAAAAAAATGCCTTCAACAAGGCCATTGCTAGACACAACCAATTAAGACCAGACCTTGGATTTTCACCCTGCAAGATCAGACACTGAACGTCTCCTGTGCTGCTGCCCCCACTAACAAGTCGCTGCTTCAACGACACGATGAAGATGTATGTGCGATTAGCCCTATGGTCCAATATTCGTGCAATCTATATTAAAAGTTACAAAAACTTCTGAAGCAACACACACACACACACACACACACACACATATATATATATATATATATATATATATATATATATATATATATATATATATATATATATATATATATATGTATGTATGTATGTATGTATGTATGTATGTATGTATGTATGTATGTATGTATGTATATGCTAAATTTCCCTATATATTGTTTATAACTTGAAGTTTAAACGCGATATTTGTTAGGAGTAACAAAAATAGAAAATTCTGACAGTTTCTCCCAAAATTTATCTTGTTGTCCCTCCTACTTAGATTGTATTTAGACTTAAATTTGAAACATCTGTATAGTGTCCTATAAGTATGTCTACAGATTTCTTGTTGTTGATCCTACTTAGAGCCATGTGGTCTTGCCCGCTCGTGCTGGAGAGGCTCTGGCAGAGGTTGGAGAGGGGAGCTACTCGCGCTTGGTGAAGCTTTCCTACATGCCTCCTCTGACCACACCTTGCTAGAGCAATACATGAATCAGCACACAAGTGACATTGAAGAGGCGATGTGGTGGACATGGCTCTTCTAGCCGCGACGACAATGGCTATGTTAGAGAGAGAAGGACCGAGGCACTCGATGGTGCCTTCTACGCTCCTTGGCATCTCCTCTACATCAACTTTTCAGGGATTCGTGGGCTTGGAAGTGGGTAAGGATCATGTAACATGTACCTCACCCCTGTATCATCCATTCCCCATACCTCCCATGCCTAAGTTTTGAAACTTTGGTGAAAGTGGAATATCGTGGCCGATTTTTTTGTTGCAGATGGGTGCACCCGGGTCGTGAGGTAGAGAGACGTATTGTGAGTCGTCCATGAACGAGATGTGGTGCTTTTTGGGATGTAGAGGTGTTTTGTAGATAGTTTAGGGCGATTGCCAGTAGGGGCGCTGATGTCTATTGACGCTATTAGGCGGTGAAGTCCTCTGATGCATTCAAGGTCCAACTAGCTTTGAAGTGGTTGCTTCAATCAATCTTCCACATGAACTTTTAAGTGTGTTGGTCCTTTTTGAAGATGGAAGTTTTTTCTTATCTCGACCTCTACATCAACGATCCAGGCACAACCATATATTTATTGTTACATATATGACTCATGAAAATAAGCTCAGTCACTAAGAAGCCTATGCGACGAACACGGTCTAAACCAAAGCAAAAAGTTCCTTACTAAGAAGCTCTAACTTATTTTCCCCAAGCTCCATCCAATCCTACTGTGTGGACCGTTGTAGGACAACCCACTGCCACAGCTAATTTGTACTACGGAGCAACACCTGCACGAAAGAGGTAGCCTTCTACTTATAAATAAGCAAAATCATCTCACAAAATAAAATAGACCAAAACACCAACGTTGTTCCAAAAAATAAGAAATTCGAGCGACTTATCAATACATATTAAGCAACATAAGTTTTGGAGTGGTTGGCATTTTTGGCAACCATCTATCCTCCAAAATTAGAGTTACAAAACTAACTATACCAGACAGTACAAAAGGTGTAGGATCCATACTAAAATCACATGGAACCGATACCGGAAAACTTGTATTATATTAGATGATTAGAGGATGATCGTTTTTAGTGTAAATCACCAAATTCTATCCACTGTGGCGGTGCTCCGGTGGCGGCGGACGTCCACAACCTCGTGAGACCACAAGCCACCAAATTATAGAAGGAAATTCTAAACGGTCGATGGCGTGCGATTGATTTGACAAAATTCTTGGAAAATAGACAAAACATGAACACAAAATTAAGAAGTTACAGTTAACAAAACCCGATCTAATTGTTAGAATGGAATTACATCGTCGACCTGCATATTTTTCATGTAGAGTTTATTTTCAACAAAATATGGTTGTGTTAATTAAAGGGGTTTAGAGAAGAAACAGGTTAAGAAAGGTGCATGGAGGGTCACTTGCTGTAAACGGCTAATTCGAGCGTTCTCGTCTGACCCGGAGATATGTTGAATTACTACTCTAGCTAGCCTCCATGCGTTCTACCAAACACATCTTTAGAGTTAGTAGAATAAGGCATCGGGCTTGTGTCTCTTTCTTTTCCCGCACCTATTCCTATAAATTCTATAACAATGATGACATTTGCTATCGCATGGTGTTAGAGAATTGCATGATGAGCCAGAAAAGAGTCAATAGCTGGTCTTGGATGACAAATGGTCTTAGCTACACATGTATAGAGGTTATATACGTGGTAGATGTAAAGATGTACAACCACTCCTAAGAATAGTTACAACTTCCGCTAGAAAGCAAACTCGTGCATCTCTCCTAAACCTGCCACCCTACGTATGTGTGCATGCCACCATGCATCTCAGCTCAGGGAGATCCCACCGATAAACTAATAGACTATCATACATGGATGGGGCTAGGGGGTGCTAGCTGGGCCATGGCACCCCTATGCAAGATTATTTTCTGAAAGACACCCTAAAAATTATATGGAAATTGACCCCTAATTTTTTCTTTAGAAATTGCCTATATGCCCCCTCTAAGTAATCTAAGTTTCAATTGGACCCCTCTTAGTAATTACTGATGAAAGCCCAAGAAAATACTATGGAAAGCTCGGTGTGAATTTGAAAAGGCAATCAAAGGTGTTATTACCAATGATAGTGAGGCGAAGGCAAAGGAGATGGCCGAGCTCTTAGCGAGATGCTTCTCGAATAGGAAGAGGTTAAATTGTTGCAGCGATCTCGGGCTAATTGGCTCCGGCACAGTGATCATAATACTTCCTTTTTCTATAACTTTGCCACAACATGTCATAAAAAGAGTCATATAAAGAAATTTAAAATGATGGTGGTGATTGGGTTAAAGGTACGAAGATGCTTAAGCCATTAGGTGCAGCAAACCCACCAGGATTTCCTGGAGAAAAATCGGCCAAAGGTTACTCAAGCGAATCCAACCACCACCGGGCACCAAAAGCATGATGCCGGCCGTGTACATTTCTTTCCACGAAAGTTTCAGGTTAAGTTGTGCAGCAATGACGACATTTGCAGCACATTGGCAGGGTCATGGTAGCTAGAAGGTGGAAATGCTAGTCAAGTTTACTCGCCGAGGCTAATCCATTAGTCGCTTTTGCTCCAGCAGTGAAGATACGAGCTCGCTTGTGCATGATCAGAAAACTACTTTACACCCAGTAAAGTGTTTCTACAATATCAGTTTAAGGGACAGTAAATTAACTTTTTTTTTTCGAAATGAAGACTTAGCCCTGGTCTCTGCATCGGTAGATGCATACGACCTTTTCATTAAATTTATTATAATTATTATAGTTTAAGGGACAATAAATTAACTGTCTCTGTAATGAGATAAGTGACTCGAAATGCTTTATAAATGGTGATGATAAGATCGATCATACTTTGATTATTTTTTACATTTTAGAGGAGCTGTCAGGATACATGCGAGGCCGGCCGGCCGATGTGCTTAAGAAATGGGAAGATGAGTACACGAGCTTGTACGGTTGTACTTCCTCCGTTTTAAAATATAAGATGTTTTAGCTTTGTAAAAAAAATATCTAGACTTTTTTGAGTGTCTAGATTCATTCTAAACCTGAGTGAACCTATAATACTAAAAGTAGTCTAGACACATTTATTTCACAAAACTAAAACATCTTATATTTTGAAATGGAGGGAGTAGTTTTCTTATTTTCTTGAGCTTTCGTGGCATCCATCCGTCAATCGATGAGAGTTGTGGTGAATAACAATATTAAGCTAGCAATTGGACGGAAACGATCGATAATGTGTAAATTCGTCTGAAATAAGTCTAAAATTTAACAATTGTTTTGAAAAGTTTCAGTTAATGAAACTAAGAATCGATTGGCAGAATGGAATCACAACCTCGAGACGTATCTTTTTCACAGTAGGCCTCATGATAAAAATAACCCCTAACTAGCTAATCAAGAGCCAAGTGAGAGATTGAGTTATACACATGCACACCTTATTAAGATTACATTCGCATGAAAACACACACTTGAACATGTTCCAGTACTAGAGAGGTACATATATATCCGTCTATGACATGGAAGCAAAAAACTTACGACACCGGAGCTGTGTGAAACCGCGAGGTGAAACTACTTGTAAAAAGAAATTCTAAACGATCGACCTTGTGCAATCAATTTGAGAAAATTCCTAGAAAACGGTCAAAACATGAATAAAAATTTGAGAAAACTCACATCTAATTGTCAGAGTGGGATAACATCGTCGAACGACCTGTAGCTTTTTCATCTAGAGTTTATTTTCTAATAAAACATGCTTGTATTAATTAAAAAGTTTAGAGAAAAGCGGTTTAAGAAAGGTGTATGGAGGGCCACTTGCTGGAAACGGCTGATTCGAGTGTTCTTGCCCGGCCCTGAGATGTTTTGAACAATATATGTAGACCATTGCGTGTTGTTGCTACGGGCCGCCAATCAATTCGTTTTTGGTTCACCATGCTCTAGCTAGCCTTCACGCGCTCTACCAAATACATCTTTACATTTAGTAGAATATGACACTAGGCTTCTGTCTCTTTCTTTCCCCGTACCTCCCATTCCTAAAAGTGCGGCATTTGTGAGAGTGTGGTGTTAGAGAGTTGCATGATGAGCCAGAGAGTTAACAAGCCGGTCTTGCATGAGAAATGGCCCTGGTTACATCGTGTATAGAGGTTATATATGTGGTGGATATTTAATTTATGCTGGATGGAGCAAAAGTTTGAAGATGGTAGGTGGAATGGGTAAGAGATAAAGGATAAGTAGTAGAAGTATCATAGGCTATATACCGGAAAGTTCGACAGTTTATCTACACTTACCAGGGATACGAATCATGTGATCCCCATGCCATCATGAGAAGATCTACACTTATCACCAACATGCGAGAACCATATCTAGCGGCAAGATCGATCCGGCTTTTGTTTGCACTGTACTGATGTACAACCACCCCTAAGAATAGTTACAACTTCCGCCTACAAATGAAGTCGTGCATCCCTCCTAAATGTTCCGCTTTACGTATGTGTGCACACCACCATGCATCTCGGCTTAGAGAGATCCCGTCAACAGACTAATAGACTATCATGTAGGGACAAAGCTAGGGGTGCTAGCTGGGGCCATGGCCCCCTATGCAAGAAATTTTTCCAAAAGACCCAACAAAAATTATGTGGATTGACCCTAATTTTTTTAAAAATTGCCTATATGTCTCCCTCTAAGTAATCGTGAAGTTTTAATTGGCTCCTATTAGCAATAATCTTGGCTCCGTCCCTAACTCTCATGCATATCTCGCTAGGGGAGCTCACAAATATGAACCATATCTAATGAATGCTTTTTCCAATAGCCACTCGGTATCAAAATGAAACTAGAATCCTTCCTCAACTGACTTGTGGTTTCATGCTGCGCTTGTGACCAATAAAGAAAATTTTCATATTCAATATGATTGACAATGGAACCTGTGGATCAAACATGGCAACACAATGGCCCGTTATTATCTGACTTGGCAAGTTGGTGCTGCGACACGCCACACCAGTGGCGTTAAGTCTTTTGTTGAAGGGCTAGCATTGGACGCGGTGATCGCCCGCCTCCGCCGCATCTGCGTAGCAACCCCTCATACCACCGCCACACGCCTTTCTGGGTTGCATTCCTAGACTGAGAGCACGAGGCGCGACGACGGTCCTCGTTCATGGGCAACTTCCAGCTGGAGGTCAACCACCAACAGTCAGAGATGGACGACGACACGGACTGGGAGCCCTTGTTGCCGTGTAGCGGTGTGTTGCCTGCCAAAACCCACCGGCGAGCAGCGACGGGCAACACGGAGAGCCGGGAGGCTCCCAGAACTGCTGGTGGGCCATGGTCCCTCGGGCAACGGCCCGCAAAACTCCGGCACACGTCCTGGCTGGTGCAAGGGCGTGCCACCTGACCTATACCTGGTCAGGAAGGTGATGGATTGCTTTGATTGGTTTCCTGCATGGCAAACAAACATACGTAAAATTCGAGCCGCGACCGGCTCCCAGGTTTCCCTGTGAATCGGCTCCTGGAGCCGATTATCCCATGGTTCTATATTAGATCTACGATAACATGGGGTTTTGCTTCATCAATATAAGTTAACTTGATCTACGACAGTTTAACGTTTTCACCACATAATTGGAACATCCTACACGTAATTGAGCCTGGTAGACATGAAAGATGATAGAAAAGTAACCCTAGAGAAGGCCTAACAACCGACGTAAAGTCAATTCCCGGAACAACTCCTCACGAATTAGCAAACCATATCCTTACATATTACTGGATCGTTCAACCCGTTTGTAAGGTTTGATTATGTGGATATCAAACTAAACCTTGGAAAAAAAAGGCATAACCATAACAGATCAAATCGACTGAATAAAGATCAAGCAAGACACTACCCTTACACCCGGGAAAAGGTGCAAAGGCAGCGAGATAACTAGAGGTAGCATAACTAAGCAATCATAGCAAAAAGTACCGATGCTAACCTAAACAAATCTATGATGATAGTATTACTCGCCATCAACAAGGCTTCAGTACGAGTAACACCAAATAACGCATAAGCAGATACTGCCTAGATCGCAAGATGCGATCTAGGCAGCATGACACTTACCCGAAAGAAACCCTAGAAACAAGGGGTGGCGATGCGCCGAGATTGTGTTTGTTGTGAACGTGATCGTCCTCCTTTCTCAATAACCTTAGGTACATATTTATAGTCTGGAGACTTTCTATCTTTGGAATAAACCTAGCAATCCTATCTCTTTACTTAAACCGAAACGTAACCTACTACAATATAAGATACACGGGCAATTTAGCCCAAATCCACGCACAAGGCCGATTCAACAACACGTTGCATATATGTATCTTCCAAGCCCATCTTGATTACGGCCCATCTCCTCCTTTGGCCAAAATATGGTGATAACACATGCCCCCCTGGTTTTGGCAATAATAATTCCAAAACCACTCTGCTGATGTTTTTTCTTTCCTTTTTTTTGTATCGGGTTACGCGTTGCCAGAATGCGTTGCAGAGCAGAATCGTCACGCCACCCCCTCATCATGATGCCTTGTCTTCTCAACTTCTCCGCAGTGCATGATTTGACCGTTTTGACACCACATTATCGAAACTGCTATGGCATTGAACCGTCTCCCACTATTCCCCTTATTTAAATTCATCTGAGCAGTTTGCAGCCCTCATCTTCCTCCCTTAGCCAAAAAACCCTCTTCCTCCGCCGAAAAAACCCTCTTCCTCCGCCATGGCCTCTTCTTCCTCCAAATCATCTGCCCTGTCCTCCCAATCTTCCAACACGATGAGCAACCGAGAGCCGACGCCGGAGCACCCGCCAATGGCGGCGTACGAGGCTCTCGCCCCACAATGGTGGGACGAGAGGGACTGGGACTTCGGCGCCTGGTCGGAGGACGATGAGTCCCTGACCGACGGCGAGGAGGGCCTCCAGTTCCTTGTCGACGGGGAACTGGAGGTGGAGAGCTCCGACGACGCCTGGTCCTGGGATGGCGTCGAATCCTCCGACGAGGAGGAGGAAGCGAAGGAGGACACCTCCTCCGAGGAATACCCGTCGGTGAAGCGCTTCCGCGCCGGGTCCAGCGAGGACACCGAAGACGACGACGAGGACGAGGAGGCCCCCGCTGACATCCTCAGCAGCAGCGACGAAGACGACACCGGCAGCAGCGCTGATGACAGCAAGGACGACGACGGCGAGGACAGCGGCGACGACACCGGCCTCTAGATTAGGAACTAGTAGTAGTAGTACTTAGCAGTAGATTTCCTTTTGTAAGCAATCGGCTCCATTGTAAATAATCGTCTTTTGAATCAACAAAGATTGCTTTTCCAATTCGCTTTTGCCGATAGTCAAAATAGGTCAACATTCCAGAAGCCGATAGCAATGTATCGGCTTTCACCATACTAGGTCATATGGTCAACCAAGTCAAAGCCCAACGAGCCGATGGTAACACATCGACTTTCCCCACAAACGTTGACAAAATCAACTTTGGTCGCATATTGAGATAAATCTGAGCGGCCACTCTCCAACTTCAAACGGTAGCCTGCGACTCTCTTCAAAAAGGCTAAACCAGATCTCCAACTTCCTCACCGCATAGATCGAGCTTACAGCGACAAGAATCCTCGATCCCCAATCGCATAGATCCATCTCCGCCGGCAAACTAGATGGCGGAATCGTCCAATACCAGCGCAGCGGTCTCTGGTCTGAAGGTACGCCTGCTCCTCGCAGTCTGAACACGGTGCTAGAATTAATAGCAAACACCTGAATTAATGCTTCATTCCACCGTTAAATTTTTAGGTTTCAGACATCCTGCTGCCGCATCCTTCTCTCCCAAATTCTCTCTGTCTTGGCCCCCGTACAGAATCTAGTCCTGCCCATCTGATCTCTTGCGAGGCAAACAGAATCCCCTTCGTAAGCCAAAACCTAGATTTGAATTCTTGGACCGACTGCCTGCGAGCCTGGCCTTATCCTCCTGAACATTGGGTCTCTTGGTTCAGCAGGGAAGCCAAAGCTTACCAATCTCAATGGGAAACCACGGGAATAGCTGATGCCTTGCATTTGTCATTGTCTCCCCTGGAGAAACATGAAAATCTTCTAAAAACCATCGGCTATTTCTGGTCCGATGCTCTGAACTGCTTCATGTTTGGTCATGGCCCCATGACACCAACTCTGTTAGACGTGGTGATGATTACTGGTCTGGACGTTACATCACCCAGCCCCTCTGCTTATAAGCTGACAAAGGTCCCCTACAAGCTTTCTTCCAAAACAGACTGCACGAACTGGGGTGCCTATCTTCAAAAACACATGAAAACTAAAGGCCCTGTCACAGAGAAAGAACACACGGCTTTCCTCAACTTCTGGCTGGAACATTTCATATTCTGTGGCCCTTCCCTGGCTCCAACCAAGAATTACCTCTCCTTGGCCTACGAACTTGCCAAAGGCACTCAACTTGGCATCGGCAAACTGTTCCTTGGAGAAGTCTATCGATATCTCCAGTTGATGTCTGTCAAATTATTCTCCGGCCTAGCAGTCAAAACAGGAGGTCCTTGGTGGTTCATTCAGCTATGGGCCCAGCTGTATTTTCAAAACCATGTCCCAAACTTCCCCCTTTTGGCGAGTTGCACCTTTCCAACTGTCAAAGGGAAGCAGATCCGATGCACCAGCTATGGCCAAGCTCTGTACAGACTGCCAGGTAGCAAACTAATCCCTCAGGAAGCATCCAAATGGTTCAACATTTTCTTCCAAGGCCTGGATAATCCTATATTCTTTCCTTACACGGAAGAATCGGAACATTTTGAAAATCCAATCTCCTTCAGGCTAGACAACTTTGCCGATGACACCAGCACTCGGCAGCTATTTTCCACCGTGATCCGTCCCTGCTTTCTTCCAGTTGGCATGAGCACATCCAATAGAATAATCAAGCCTGGATATGAATTCTACCAGCCAGTCGTAGTGGCTCGGCAATTTGGCCTTGGACAAGTACCTCCCCATTTCTTTCTCCACCATCTTACAGAGAGCAGAGCTGACCTGCCCGATCCTCTCACCAGTCAAAGGTGTTATTCCTTCTTTGATGCTCTGACCATCCCAATTCCCAACAACCTCATCTTTACTTCATCAACCGATGGTTTTGAGAACTGGTGGTCGATGTGGAAGACTCATGCCTTCAGGAGAGCTCTGGGAACGTTGCTGGAACAGCTTGATGCTGAATATGATATCCCTGTAGAACAGGTACTATTACTTGTAAATTTTCTTGATGCAACTCACAAATGATTCTTCTAATATCCCGCTCTGTCTCCTTGCAGCGACAAGATGGTCCTGAACCTACACACGATGATGGCTCCCCCTTCGAATTCTTCCCACCAGCTCCTGTGGTCCTTTTCTGCAAAAATTCGCCACCTTTTAAAAAGTTCGTGATGCAGAACCAGCCGATATCACCACAATCGGCTTCCAAGATCCAAGCCACTTCTGGGTCAGCCGCCTCTCGAGTTCCAACTAAAACAAGAACGATGGTGAGGAAGGTAGCTGCCAGGAAGACCTCGAGGCGCCGGAGCCCTTCTCCAGACAGCTCGCATGTACGCTGATCCATGCCTTGGTTGATCTCTTTCATCCTTGCAAACATGCTCGTGCTTACTAGCTCTCCTTTCTTGCAGGCTTCCGTCGAAGACACCTCCAGCGAGGACACATAATCCAATCGAGGAGAATTGGGTCCAACAGACTCTGAGAGGACCATCACACCGAGTCAGCCAGATTTACCACAATCGCTGATCTGGCGGAAATACGTGCCCTGAACAAGCAGCTAGTGATGGGCAAGGACGAAGATGACGAAGCCGAAATCGCTGAGGTGGATCGTGTCCGCGCTGACGCCCTCCACGCCTTCGAGTCATTCCTTCAGTAGCTTCTTCACGTAAACTGACACCTGCTCGTAGCAATTTGAACCTCTAGAGTCGATGGCTGTGCATCGGCTGTATTTTTTTTTATTGGCCGATTTCATGTATCGGCCCCCATATTTCACTGTCCATCATCCCACATGCTTGGGAAATATTTCTTGAGATGCTGACCGTTGACAGCCACTGGGAATTTCACGCCATCCAGCTCCTCAAGCATGTACGCGTTCCCCCTTAAAACTTGATCGACCCTGTATGGCCCGTGCCAATTTGGAGACCATTTACCATACGCTGCATCCTTAGTCCCCAATGGCAATACAGCTTCCCATACCAGATCGCCAACGTGGAACTCCTTCGGTCTCACCTTCTTATTATATGCACGAGCTACCTTGGCCTTGTTCTCTTTGATTTTCTCAAGCGACCACAGCCTAAGCTCAGTTAAATCCTCAACACTGTCACTCATCAGGGCCGTATATTCTTCAGTTGTTAGATCGTTCTGAAAAGTGACACGTCTCGATCCAGCCGTGATTTCCCAGGGCAATACGGCTTCTTATCCATAGACTAGATGGTATGGCGAGGTTTTTATCGCTCCATGACATGACATGCGATAAGCCCATAAAGCCTCTGACAAAACCTCGTGCCAACGCCTAGGGTGCTCATCGATTTTCCTCTTGATCAACTTGATAAGGCTCTGGTTGGACGCTTCAGCTTGCCCATTTGCTTGAGCATAGTATGGAGATGATCGGATCAGCTTAATTCCCGTGTCCTCACAGAACTCTCTAAACTCGTAAGAAGTGAAGACCGAACCTCCATCGGTCGTGATCGTTTGGGGAATCCCGAATCTATGAATGACATGTTCTTTCACAAAATCGATAACATCCTTCGAGCTCACTGGCTTCATAGGGATGGCTTCCACCCATTTAGTGAAATAATCCGTAATGGCCAAAATCCACATGTGGCCTTTGCTTGACGGAGGATTGATCTTGCCAATCATATCCATGCCCCAACCTCGGAATGGCCAAGGCTTGATGATGGGGTTCATTGCTGACGCGGGTACCGTCTGAATTTTTCCAAATTTCTGACATGCTTGACACCCTTTGTAGTACTTAAAACAGTCCTCCAGCATGGTGGGCCAATAAAACCCTGATCGTCTGATCAACCATTTCATCTTGTGAGCCGATTGGTGAGTCCCACAGGCGCCTTCGTGTACCTCGTGTAGGAGCCGATTGGCCTTGGTTGGTCCCAGACATTTGAGCAGTAACCCTTCCAGAGTCCTGTAGAACATGTCGTCCCCGATAAGCACATACTTCATGGCCTTGTATCTTATCCGTTTAGGTGCCCCCCGAGCCGAATCTTTCAAATAATTGAAGATATCGGCTCTCCAGTCATCCGCCTCCAGGAACTGTACTTGAACATCAGTTCCCTCTGCTACGTCCTTGTAGCCTGAAGCCATTTGTGCAAGATCATTCGCCTCTGTATTCTGCGATCGCGGGATCCAGTTAAAGTTTATGTACCGGAACTGTGCCATGAGCTCACGGCATTGCAACCATAATGGGAAGAGCGACTCGCTTTCACATTTGTATTCCTCCGTGAGTTGGGAAATCACCAATTTGGAGTCTCCAAAAATCTCCACTGCCTCTGCTCCAGCTTCGATGAGAAACTCCATTCCCTTGCGTATCGCCTCATACTCGGCGACGTTGTTGGTGCGAGGGGTAGCTAGCCTGATGGAGAAGGAATATGTTGCCCCCCG
Organism: Avena sativa; assembly: GCA_916181665.1. Taxonomy (NCBI): domain Eukaryota; kingdom Viridiplantae; phylum Streptophyta; class Magnoliopsida; order Poales; family Poaceae; genus Avena; species Avena sativa. The sequence continues at coordinate 263,114,919 of OV702279.1, read as the reverse complement.
GGGCGACACGAGTAGAATGCCAATGTCGCAACCATCATCACAAACCGATCCATCGAGAAACATAGCCCACGCTCGTATAGACAGCGCTGCTATATCAGTGTTGATCCTTTCAGCAATAAGGTCGGCCAATGCCTGACCCTTAACCGCTTTCGCGGGTTGATACCGGATATCAAATTCCGATAATGCAAACATCCATTTGCCGAGTCGGCCTTTCAACATAGGAGCCGACAGCATGTGCTTTATGACATCTGATTTGCATATAATGATAATCTCTGCTGAGAGCAATATGTGGCGCAGCTTGGTGCAGGTGAAAAACAGGCAGAGGCACAACTTATCGATCTCAGGATACCTTGTCTCTGCATCCAGCATCCTTCTGCTGATGTAAAACACAACTCGCTCCAGACCATCATAAACCTGCACCACCACCGAGGCGATGGACGTGTCAGCTACTGACAAGTAAATGTAGAACGGCCTATCCGGCTGGGGTGGAACCAATACTGGCGGCTTCGTTAGATATTCTTTGATCTCGTCGAAGGCTCGTTGTTGTTCTGTCCCCCAGCGGAACTCTTCATCAGATTTAATTTTCACCAGTCCCATGAACGGCTCTATTCTTCCTGACAGATTGGAGATGAATCTTCTGACGAAGTTGATCTTGCCGATGAGAGACTGCAGTTCTTTCTTCGTGGTAGGTGGCTTCATTGTTCGTACTGCCTCCTGACTTTTCAGGCCGATCTCAATTCCGCGTTCATGGACCAAGAAACCCAAGAACTGACCGGTCGTCACCCCGAAGGCACACTTCTTTGGATTCATTCGCAGCCCGAATTTTCTTGTTCGGTCTAGGACGCGCTGCAGATCGTCCAAGTGTCCTTGTACTGAAGCAGACTTGACCACCACGTCATCGATATAAATTTCCACCAGCTTGCCGATCAGATCATGAAAAATGTAATTCATAGCTCTTTGGTATGTGGCGCCGGCATTCTTCAGTCCAAACGTCATGACTACATATTCAAACAACCCCACCGAACCTGGGACTCTGAATGCAGTCTTGTGTATATCTTCCGGAGCCATAAAAATTTGGTTGTAACCGGCATTGCCATCCATGAAGCTCAAAACCTTATGACCAGCCGCTGCGTTGATTAATGTCTCTGCTACCGGCATCGGATACTCATCCTTCGGAGTAGCTCTATTGAGATCCCGAAAATCTATGGCAACACGCCAGCGGCCATCCTTTTTCTCTACAGGTACGATACTAGAAATCCACTCAGCATACCTGCATGGCCTGATTAACTTGGCTGTCAACATTTTCTCGATCTCCTTCTTGACTTCTTTCAAAATTTCGGCCTTCATCTGTCGTGCTCGCTGCTGGAACGGCCGAAACCCTTTTTAAGCGGGAGTCGATGCTCAATGATGCTCCTGTCTAACCCGGGCATCTCTGTATAGTCCCAGGCAAAGCAATCTGGATACTCTTTCAACAAAGCTATCATCGGACCCCGCAGATTCGGATCTAACTTCTTGCTGATAAATGTTGGTCGTGGCTTATCCCCAGGACCGATGTCAATCTCCTCTAGCTCATCAGTGGAGGTAAACCCATACCCTAGCTTTCCGTCACCTGCTAAATCGATGCTAAACACGGGGCAAACAGTTGGTGAGGATAACAAAGGTAATTTGGGCCGATTGCCGGAATCGGCCCCCTTTTTGCTTGCATTAGTCAAGGAAGGTTTACAACTTATCTGTGCTCTACAATGGCAGGGAACCTCCCTACTACGACTGCATGACCTGTTTGTCGTAAGATTGCTGCTTTTTATTTTTTGTGGCCGATCGCAGGGATCGGCCATACCACGTACTATCGTGGACTTTGCTACTCTGTCAGGCCAGTGGATAAGACCAGCCTCACCCCGTTTTTTGTAGCTTCAATGCGCTCACAGCCGTCTAGACTGACTCCAGAGATCGGCTCTTGGTCTCCTGCCTCCCAGATGTTCATGCCCGCTATGGAGATCTCGATCGAATCATCTGCATGAATGACCTCCACTTCATCTCCATCCCACTGTATCAGGCACTGGTGCATCGTGGATGGAATGCAGCAGTTGGCGTGAATCCAATCCCTCCCCAGCAAGACAGCGTAGGTGCTTTTGCTGTCAACGATGAAGAATGACGTAGGGATGGTTTTTCTGCCCACGGTCAGGTCCACATTCAGAACGCCTTGCGTCTCTGAAGTTTGGCCGTTGAAGTCGCTTAACGTTACGTTGGTTTTGATCAAATCTGCAGTGGAGCGTCCCAAACGCCGTAGCATGGAGTATGGCATTATATTGACTGCCGCTCCGGTGTCGACCAACATCTTGCGGACAGGCTGCCCATTGATGTAACCTCGCAGGTACAGAGCTTTCAGATGTTTGTAGCCCTTCTCTTGTGGCTTTTCAAAGATAACCGGCCGTGGGCCGCAGTCAAACTGTGCCACTGGTAGTTCTTTGGTTCTTGGAGCGCAAAACTCTGACGGAAGTGTGAACACCATGTTTGTGCCAGCCGATGTCTTTGCATCGGCTTTTACTGGTTTAGGGCGCCACTCTTTCCTTTTCGGACGAGCCTCCGTTTCCAAGGTTTGCCGAACTTTCACGGCCAGATCGGGCCGTGCTTTCCTTAAAGCGTGGAGGTACTGTGCTTCGGCTTCCTCCAGGCTACGCAGTCGCTGAACTCTACGTTTTTGGGTGTGTCTGAGTCCATCGGGACACCACCTTGGCCGGTGATATCTGTCTTCTTCTTTTCCACCCATTGGCTCCTCGAGGTCTTTTGCTCGAGGAGGGAGAGGCCCTAGGCGCTTGAACACTGAGACTGGACCTGTGTCATCCTTCTGCTGTCCACATTCTGGGCAGTTGTCGATTGTAGGCAATCGGCTCATTCCGGCATCCCAGCAATACTTGAAGAAGGGACAATCCCAATGTTTGTCCATGCCTTCCTTTTCCTTTGACTTTTCGCTAGCGAGGTGCTCATATCCTTCATCATCTCTATCGTGTCGGCGACGTCGGTCATACTGACGCTCATACTTGTTAAGGAGATGTGTGGAGTGTGGCTTCTGATATCGCACGCTTCTCACTTGCTCCTCGGTTAAATATCGCCTGTCATCATAACGGGGCCGGTCACGTGGACCGGCCTCCTCTCTTTCTTTGCCCCGAGAGCGACCGTCTTCCTCCTTATATGTGCCATGGTGGTACACAGGTCCTGCCATATTAACATCGAACGAGAAATCCAACTGACGCCTCGTGGAGTGGCTGTGTTCTACCATGTTGACGCCAGGAAATGGGTTTGTGTCTACTTTCATGGCGAATTGCCCAAGGATCAGACGGCCCTGTTCTATCGCCGTTTGGATCTGGCGACGTAGCTCTTTGCAGTCATTGGTGGTGTGGGTGAATGAGTGATGCCACTTGCAGTATGGTCTCCCGTTCATCTCTTGAGCCGTAGGGATTTTGTGGCCTTCGGGTAACTTCAGCTGCTTTTCTTTCAGCAGTAAATCGAATATCTGCTCAGCTTTGCTCACATCGAAGTCGAACCCTTTTGCAGGCCCTTGCTGCTTCACCCATTTGCAGGACACAGGATCTGCCCCCCGAGCCCATTCAGCCACGGCCACCTCCTGGTCTTGTGTAGGATCCTCTTCTTCTGTATCGACCAGGCCTATCGGACGTTTGAACTTGTCTTGGTACAACTCAGGGTGGCGCTGTTCATACATTGTCAGTTTCTGGGCCATGTGCACCAATGAATTGTACTCTACTTGGAAAGCCAGATCCTTGATAGGTGCTGAGAGACCCAACACTGCCAGCTCGACCGCTTCTTTCTCAGTTAAACGAGCCGAATAACATCGGTTCTTGACAGTCCTGAAACGTTGAATGTACTCAGCTACCGTTTCTCCCCGCTTTTGCCGCACCTGCGCCAGATCTGCAATGCCAGCCTCGGTAGCTTCTAAATGATACTGAATGTGGAACTGTTCTTCCAGTTGCTTCCAGGTCTGGATCGAATCCGGTGGCAACGAGGTGTACCACCCAAAAGCTGGTCCTGTCAGAGATTGCGCAAAGAACCTTACGCGTAACTGATCCGATGCTGAAATCATGCCTAACTGTGCCAGGTATCGGCTCACGTGCTCGATCGAGCTCGACCCTTCTGATCCGCTAAACCTTGAGAACTCAGGGAGCCGATACTTAGGTGGCAGCGGAATTAGATCAAACTCGTTGGGGTACGGCTTAGAATAGCCGATTGTCCTTCTCTTCGGCACGAAGCCGAACTGGTCTCTCAAGATGGTACGGATTTGCTCCACCGTTTGAGCTGCAGGGGCTAAATTCTCAGAACTCGCTCCGGTGGCGTACTTGGCTAGCCATGCCTGTTTATCAGCGTCCATCCCAGACATCCCTGCTCCGGAAATACCTACCCCCGAAGCCCCTGCTCCAGAAACTCCGGCCCCAGCAATCCCTGCAGTTGCCACCTGGTTCGTGCGCGTCAGGTTATTGCAGTCCGGCACGTAGGTGCACACATATCCATGTGGGATCTCTTTAAGTGGTTCAAACAGGAATTGGCAATCACCAGGGTCACCTCCAACCTTGTAGACGACGTACGCCGGTGCCCCTGGCGGCTCCGGAGCTACAAGCGTGAATGGCAGCTGTGGCCTAGTCTGGAGCGGTCTTTCTCCCTGGTGAGTCCCTAGAGTAGGCCCCGATGGAGAGTACTGATGTTTCATGATCTCCTGAACTACGCGAACCGCGACGCGCTCGAAAGCATTCACTAGGCTCTCAGAATGGCGATGAAGAGAATGAGCCACCATGTAATTGACTTCCTGTCGCAGAGCTCTGGTGCGCTCCTCTGAAGGAACAGACAGATCCACCTCGTCAAGAGCACCTTCGGGTGAGAACCCTTTCCACCTGATGCCATGCTTACGGGTCCTCTCAAAAGAGCCGATGATATCGGCTTCGAAGAGAGCTTTGATATCATCATACTTCGCCTTGTGCTCCTCAGGCAGATCGTCGTACGTGACCGGTCTATTCTCCATCGCAGCGTCGGATGTTGATGTAGACGTTGTTGAATGTCCCACCGGGCGTGCCAGAGTGTGTTGCCTGCCAAAACCCACCGGCGAGCAGCGACGGGCAACACGGAGAGCCGGGAGGCTCCCAGAACTGCTGGTGGGCCCTGGTCCCTCGGGCAACGGCCCGCAAAACTCCGGCACATGTCCTGGCTGGTGCAAGGGCGTGCCACCTGAACTATACCTGGTCAGGAAGGTGATGGATTGCTTCGATTGGTTTCCTGCATGGCAAACAAACATACGTAAAATTCGAGCCGCGACCGGCTCCCAGGTTTCCCTGTGAATCGGCTCCTGGAGCCGATTATCCCATGGTTCTGTATTAGATCTACGATAACATGGGGTTTTGCTTCATCAATATAAGTTAACTCGATCTACGACAGTTTAACGTTTTCACCACATAATTGGAACATCCTACACGTAATTGAGCCTGGTAGACATGAAAGATGATAGAAAAGTAACCCTAGAGAAGGCCTAACAACCGACGTAAAGTCAATTCCCGGAACAACTCCTCACGAATTAGCAAACCATATCCTTACATACTACTGGATCGTTCAACCCGTTTGTAAGGCCTGATTATGTGGATATCAAACTAAACCTTGGAAAACAAGGCATAACCATAACAGATCAAATCGACTGAATAAAGATCAAGCAAGACGCTACCCTTACACCGGGAAAAGGTGCAAAGGCAGCGAGATAACTAGAGGTAGCATAACTAAGCAATCATAGCAAAAAGTACCGATGCTAACCTAAACAAATCTATGATGATAGTATTACTCGCCATCAACAAGGCTTCAGTACGAGTAACACCAAATAACGCATAAGCAGATACTGCCTAGATCGCAAGATGCGATCTAGGCAGCATGACACTTACCCGAAAGAAACCCTAGAAACAAGGGGTGGCGATGCGCCGAGATTGTGTTTGTTGTGAACGTGATCGTCCTCCTTTCTCAATAACCTTAGGTACATATTTATAGTCCGGAGACTTTCTATCTTTGGAATAAACCTAGCAATCCTATCTCTTTACTTAAACCGAAACGTAACCTACTACAATATAAGATACACGGGCAATTTAGCCCAAATCCACGCACAAGGCCGATTCAACAACACGTTGCATATATGTATCTTCCAAGCCCATCTTGATTACGGCCCATCTCCTCCTTTAGCCAAAATATGGTGATAACACGGTGTTGACAACAATCCTAGCAAGGAGAACCGCGATACTGCGGACTACGAGTGCCTCCTGGCCTACATGGCGGAGGTCAAGAAAGACTGCGGGAGGAGGAGGAGATGCCCCTGCAACCATTGAATCTCAATCAGGAGGAGGCATTCCGCCTCGCTTTGGAGGCTTCCCAGCTCGAGGAGGAGGCGCGTTGGGCCGGGATGGCCATGGCGCTGCACGAGTCGGCGATAGCGGTGTATCAGCAACAACCACCACCGCCGCCGTAGCAGCACCAGCCACCTCCGTAGCCGCCATAGCAGCAGCCTATACCTATGTGTCTTAGCCATAAAGGAATTGCATTTCCCGCCGCAGTAGCATACCGGTGCAGTGGCGCCTGGTGCCACGATCGCAACTTCCCCACTGGTGCCACGATCGCAACTGCCATTCATCGACATCCCCTAGGACGAGGACGAGTAGACGGTGTATTCGCGTACCTAGCCGAAGCTAGGTTTTTTTTTAGTTTTTTAGTAGTCAGTGTATTCCCTTAGGCAACGGCAACAGGCGCCACTTGTCTCCTGGCCGGTCCTGCGCCTAGAGAAGCGGTCCTTTGTGGCAATTATTTTAGAAGGTAGTCTTGTTTGTCAATTCACACGTTCAGGCTGTCGTTTTTGTCAAAAGAAAATCAAGACAAATCTGTCTCATCTTGCGCGATTTGTGCATCTCGAGCTAGCTAGCAGAGCCACGTCGTCTTGCCCGCCCGTGTTAGAGAGGCTCGAACAAAGAGGTTGGCGAGGGGTGATACTCGCGCGTTGTGAAGCTCTCGGACAAGCCTCGTCGGGCCACACCTCACCGGATCAGAACTTGTATCAGCACGCAAGAGGCATTGAAGAGGCGCGGTTGTGGAGATGGCTCCTCTAGTCGCGACGACAACGACTATGTCAGAAAGGGAAGGATAAAGGAGCACGAGAGTGCCTTCTCCCCTCCTTCGAAGGTCCTCTGGATCACGCTTTGGGGAATTCGCGGGCTTGAAAGGGACGGGTACATAAACCGTGTGGCATTGTCATCGTCGCATTTGCGAGGGTGGAGGCAGGGTCTAGTGCAGGCTCAAAGTACAGGTACGCGAGGATCTGCTTGGGACGAGCAGAAGGGCACTGTTCGATGTGGAAACAGAGGGTACCTTTCATGGTAGAATATCAGGAGCATGTAACGTGTCCTATCTCACCCATGTATCATCCATTCCCCATGCATCTCATGCCTATAGTTTCAAAACTGTGGTGGAGTAGGGTGCCCGAGTTTGTGCTTCTGGTTACAGATGGGCGCGCCCCTGAGGTATAGAAATGTACTGTGGGTCGTCCATGAACGAGATATGGTGTTTTTTTATGTAGAGCTGTTTTTGTAGGCAGATAGGGACGCCACTGACATCTAATAAGGCCATTCATGTGGTAAAGTCCTCTAATACTCTGAAGGATGGAGTACGTCCGTTCCAGCCTCCACCCTTCAGTGCATTCAATCTCCAACTAGCTTCACGGTGGTTGCTTAAATCAATCTTCCACGTAAAATTTTGAGTCTAACTCTTGCTGCATGTTGGTCTTTTTTTGTAGATGGAAGTTTTTCCTTACCTCGATCGGTCTCTGCATCAACGATCCATGCACAACCATATATTTATGAGTACATAGTGTTCAACTCACATAAGAATATAGTGATATGCATAAGAACATAGTTATATGTGACTCATGAAAATAAGCTCTATCATTAAGAATCCTATGCGATGCACGCAGTTTAATCCGGTACATAGTTAAATTTCTTAGTAAGCTGCTCCAACCTATTTTCCCTAAGCTCCATGTGATCCTACCGTGTGTACCTTCGTAGGATAATCCACGACCAGCTAATTTGTATAACACGACAACACCTGCACAAAAAATATAGCCTTTTTCTTATAAAAAAACAAGATCATTTCTACAAAATCATATATATAGACCAAAACACCGACGTTGTTCCAACTAAACAAGAGAACCTAAATACTTAGCAACACACATTGACCAATATCCAAAAATATGTGACATATACGAGAAGGATGATGTTAAAAGTATAATATTTTGCACGTCATGCCAACCGAGCCGTTGGGAAGTCAAGAAATAAGTGTTATATTGTCGACTGATGAAAGAAAAAAACCATGTCTACTATTCGCATTTCAGTAGCTTGTTGTTAAGTTATCTTAGGTATATGGAATAGAACAAATGACACTATCTTTAGCAAAAAGAGTGGTAATAATATTTTTCAAGTTATTCATTTGGCTGCTCATTGGATCCAACTTTGGGCCTACCTTATCCCATTGGATTAGTGAGAATCTATTGTTACTAGATGGAACCAGCTACTTATTGGTGCGTAGGACTTCTAAAACTAGGTTGGATGGAAGCTTTTTAGTTGACTTTTGAATGGATAGTCTCTTTATGAGAGTTTTTTAGATGGTTTATTTTTGTTTCAACTCTTTGTGATCCATGATTGCAATACTTCAAATTATCTAAACTTTGCAATAAAAATGGCTGTGTGCGTCAATTAATGTAGAGTCCGGTGCTTAGCTCCCCATTTCACAAGAAAAAGAATAACAACATGACATAAGAACCATATGAATACTTCCTCTTGAGGCGCTATTTTATTTCCAATAATCTCTTGAAATAGAACCACACATGAGAATCAAATTGTTTTCAATACATAATAATTACAATAAATTATACCATCTAAGTCGTAGCTAAATGTATCCTTGTTCATGGAAAGTTCAACATCTGTTATTTTAAGAACTCTCCCATGTCAATCATCCAAAACACCGATCGATAAAGAGTACTCCAAACTCTACATCATACGACACTAAACCTGAAGGGGGGGGGGGGGGGGGGGGGGGGGTGGCATGTTTATTTTACACAATGCTAAAAATCACAACATATACATCACATAACTTTCTCACGTCAAACCACTTATCTTCCCTAAAATAGTTAATATCCCTATTCTCAAATTGAAATGAGCCAAGAATGAGGGAGTACTATTGGCCTGCACGAGCCCCTTCAAGAAGTGGCAACATTTTGGTCTGAACAAAGGGAGGAGAGTGCCTTTTGTCCAATGTAAATTAGAGGCCAAAAACAATTTTTTTTTAAATTTCTCCTAGAAATAAACATACAATAGTTGGGTAGCTAAGTAGAAAATAAATGAAAATTGGTTAAAAATATTAGATTAGTTAATCACAAACTATCTCAATGTAAAAACAGCCACATGATAGTTGCCCAAGGAAAATCTGCCTCCTTAAGAAAAGCTCTAGCGGTTGTATGATGGTCTAGTAATCTACATTCTCCATCAATTCTGCCATAAATTTTGCGTTACAAAAACTTCCACCACAACATCGGATCATGAGATTTTTTTAGATCAAAAGGCCTCAACCCATTCCGTTTCCATTGAAAACGAAATGATCCAGTTTACTAAAGACAAAACCTATGTATCTATGATCAAGCTATAACCAAAATTCCGTAGAAGCTAAAACAAGGCGGAAAGTTGCAATTGATAGGCTACTAGTATTAATGAATTACAACTCATATGGGAATATGGCACACAAGACAACCCCCCCCCCCCCCCCAAAAAAAAACTCCCCAAGAGAAAAAAATACCAGCTCAGATGAGCATATGACCACGAACCTTGCATTGGATCAATGATTCTGGAGTCCAAGGCCCGAGCCGCATTGTCATTCTCCTCTTATTCAACTGTTTGTTATGGCCGAGGCTTCCATCATTTTCCACTCCATAAGCAATATGCGTAGACATAAGAGCGGCAGACGCATATGGAAGAAAATTTCATTCCTATTTTTTCCACATCGACCACATAAGAACGGCAATAACCAGATTAACCACAACATGTCTATTATTGCTAGTCCACATTCTAGAAATGTTCTCATGTATTCCCAACACTTCTTCCTAGAATGACAGATAGTTCTTCCCACATAATTTTGCTAATCACATGAGAAAAAAAGATGGTCAACACTTTCTTTCTCGGCTCATAAAAGACAAGTGCCATTAGACACCGGTTGTCTAAATTTAAAACTTGCTCTAAAATTTCAAACATTTGTAGATTTTGATCCAGAAGGTAAATTTAAGAACTGATTTAATATTTGAGTTTCTAGTGAAGAGACCTTCAAAACAAGACTAATATTTAATATATTTTGAAAATATTTAAAATTGAATTTTAAACTTGGTGAAAATCTGAAAGACTTTATGAAACACGATGATTTTTCTTGTTTGAAACAATACGTTTCACTGTGTTTCAAATTTTGTTCATCATAGTTACAAAATAATTGACAATTTCCTTAGATTTTGAACAATACAATATATCTATAAAAAAATTAAGCAACATCTGATTTGAGTCCAAACCCTTAAGGAAACACTAATAATTGCATGACCACAATTCAGAGACACAATATTTTGTATCTAGTTTTATAGGGATTTATTTTGCATCATTATGTTTGAATGTGTTTAAGCACACTTCAAACTAGTACTAGACGTGTTCAATAAATTTATCAAATAGCAAAATCATTTAATTTGTGTGTCTACTTTAATGTTGTTTCAATGGGTTTCATTGTATTTCATAATCCATCATGACTTTTTTTTTGTGTATCAAAATCTAAATTTGTAATTTGTTGAAACTAAACCTTCATTGGGCTTGTTTAAAACATGTCATTGAAATAATTACATAGGTTTAAATGGGTTTTTAATCTGTGATTTATTTTGACTCATATGGCCCGTTTAATCCAATGCTAGAAATCAATTTGGCTAGAGAGAGAGAGGTTGTGGAAGTGAATAACAAGATTCTTGCGGTAAAGCATCTGATATAAAAAATGGATGTGCCGGGAGCACACACTAGAGAAAGAGTATGTGGGTGTGGGAGATACTAATCTCAAATAGAATGAACGGAGGCTGGAGGCTGCATGTACGCTAGAAAGTCAATTCTCTAACCTCTTTGGATGCGTCTGGTAGGCTGTGGCGCTTGACGCAATAGTACCAGCGGCGGGCAGACATGTATCTTGCGGTGCCCCTCGCGGCGGCTGCCACTGATGCTTGCGGTGGCCGCCACCGACGTATATGTTCAAGATTTTCATGGGAAATCTAAGTAGAATCATGCAAATATTTATGAGATCCAGTCAATTATCATATCGTGTCTACTCCTACTATAACACAACTTGCAAAGGAACAAGAAAGAATCTCAGAAAAAAAAGAGAAATTTCCCGGAAGAGATGTGATGGACAAATGAAAACGTATTTAGCAATAGACGAAAGTGTATTTACCATGACGGACCAGCCCGATTGCATGACGCGACGGACGAACGAAAGCATATTTAGCAATCGACAAAAGAGTATTTACCATCACAGACCATACCGGCTGCGTTTTAGTAGTAAAGAACCATGGTATTGATTGTCAAAAAAAAAAACCGAGCTTGGAGGTTCCCGTTAGTGAAAACCCTTTTCTATTTCGAAGAGAAGTCCTGCCTCACATTAATCTTACCCACAACACTACCCCCGGGCAATCCATATCCTATCGGACTTTCGTGAAGAGAAAGCTCAAGTTTGTGACCGCCTCTGACCTGCAATGTTGCCAACATAGATGAGGAGCGGTCGTCGTTACCACGAATTTCAGTCCATCGATCTGTCCAAGAAAGTGCCCGTGATGAGAGTGGCAAGGAGGAAAGGATCGAAGCCATCATCGGGCATGCCTTCTCCTCTTATCCATTTCTTTGCAACACTTCTCTTTCCATGCTTTGGGGACCTCACGAGCACAAAGGAGTAGATGCACACAATTAGGTTTGCTATGTTGCTTTTGCATGGGAGGAGTGAACAGACTCTTTGCAAGCATGTGCATGGGGTCATTTGCAAGGTAAAGGGCATTGTCCGATATGTAAACCTAGATCAGCCATCCGCGATGGGGAGTCCACAGCAAGTAGAAAGGCGAAGAGCCCTCGTTTATCTTTCTTTTCCCATACCTCCCATTCTTACAAGCTCCGAACAGTTGTGAAATTGCATGATAGAGTGTTGGTGGGTTAGAGAACACGCTGTGAGGCAGAGAGAGAGAGAGCTCTGAGTTGGTCAGAGAGAGAAATGATACTAGCTATATGTGGATTGGTGGAGGGGGTATGTGGTAGCATAGGGTGAATTTGGTAGGTGGAGAGCGTGAGAGACCATGGCATGTAGTAAGTGCCATGTCTGTCACGACTTGGCTTCTCCAAGTTGTTAAGAACGCGACAAGCAAATAACGAAAATAAAATGACAGCAGGGCCACATACGTCAGCCAGCAAAACATCACTATATGTGGAGTGTTTACACAATGTTGGGATTTCAGAGTTGCAACTTAACGGTACTCACTTGACCGTGAATTTGGTTGGCGTCTCGCGTCGCTCCCGTGCGGGCGACGGAGACGCGCCCACCCCAGCGCCGCCACAGAACTCCCCTTTCCCCCTCCTCCCCCGCCGCCGCCGGAGAGCTCCACCGGGCGAAGCCCGCGCGGGGCTGGCGGCGGCAGGATCTTCTTTTCCCGTGCGCAGGGGCGGCCTCGCCGGGCGGCTGCAGCCTGCGGCGGTGCGGCATAGGCGGCGTGGTGCTCGGCCCGGCGGCGTCGACACGGTGGCGGCGACTCCCGGCGCGGGCGACGAACGGCGCGGTGGCTCTATCCTGGTCGGCGGCGACAGGTGGTTGCCGGCAGCGTGGCCAGATCTTGGGGCCAGGCGGGCCCCGATCTGGGCCTGCAGGCCTTGTCCTGGGCCAGGAGGGCTCGGGGGAGGTGCGCTACTTCGCGGGGAGCCTCCTGGCGCGCTGGTGGCGGCTGGGGCGCGACGAGCGGGTGGCGGCGCGATGTCCGGGAGGTTCGCAAAGGCAAGCCAGATCTAGGCTTGCAGCGGGCCGAACCTCGGGCTTGGCAGCCATGGGAAGGGAAGGAGGAGCGGTGTAGCACGGACGCCGGAGCAGCGACTCCGGGCTGGTGGTGGTGTCCTGGGTGCTCCGGCCGTGTGGGCGGTGGGGCAGCAGGTGGTCCGGCTCTCGGAGCTCGATCCAATGGCGACTGCAGGCCTGGCTGCGGCGGTCTCCGGCGGCGCCGGCGGTAGGATAGGAGCGCACGGAAGCTACGCGGTGGTGGAGGGGGGCGGCCGGCGACATGGCTCAGATTGGGGCTTGGCGGGTCCCGATCTGGCCAGGCGGGCGTTGACCTGGGCCAGGCGGGCCTAGCGCCGATTCCTTCCCTGCTGGTTGGCTGCGGCGGGGAGTCCTCTCCCGGCTGCACCACCGCTGGTGCTGATCTAGGCCTGCTTGGCCTAGATCCGGTGACCCCTGGCAGCAGGAGTGTGGCGCCCGTGCTATTCCTTGAATCCGTGGTCCGAAAGGGTTGTCGCAGTTACGTTTTCTGTCGTGCATTGGCGGGTCCTGGTGGCGCTGGCCTCTTCTCAGACCGACAGTGGTCCGGTTGGCCCGGGTGACCACGATGGCGATGGCGCTACTGCTTGGTGGTGGGGATCTGCGTGGCGGCGGGTCCACTGGTGGACGGAGGAGTATGGACTAAGGCTAGGGTTGGCAACGATAGTGACACCCCTGCTGCAGTGTGGCAGTGGGGCTTCATGAGCCCATCTGGGCTCAGCCGGGCCAGAGAGGGCCTGGTTTGCCCCTGCTGCCACATCCGGTCGGCTATCGCTTCCCGGCGGTGGAGGTAGTTCCCTCCCGCATGTTACTGTACCGTCGACCTCGCCGAAGTTTCTTCTTTTCGGTCATACCAGCCTTACATCGTGGCCACGGTGAGACGACGATGGTGACTGCAAGACCGTGGTGGCGTGTGCTGGTGGGTGGCGAGCTTGGTGGAGCCTTACGAAGCGTCCGGGAGTGTGGTTTTTTGAGGGGTCGGGAGAAATCCTTGTCGTCTTGACACCGACGCGGTGACGCCTGTGGGCATCATCATCCTTCTTGAAGGGTGTCGGGTGTATCTCTTCCCCACCTCCCGTAGCGTACCGGGGGAAACCCTAGGACTAGTCCGGGCAACAGTGTCGTTGTCGTCACTTTCCCTCTTGGGGGTGCTGCTTGGTATGCGACGTTTTGGAGCGCTAGGAGTGTGGTGGAATTCTTCGAAGGGCGCAGCGGTGGCGGGTCATCGTCGTTTTCATTGAGCCACTGTTGTCGGCTTTGTTTTCTCTTATGTTTCTTTTTCTTTTTGCTTTGTCTTTTGGGCGTTGTGCTGTCTGGCCGAACAGCGGTCTCAAACGGTTGCTATATTAATATAGCTGGGCGAAAGCCTGTTTCGAGAGAGAGAGAGAGTTGCAACTTAACCTAGACGGTGGCTTACAAGAGGTATATATAACGGTGAAAACCTAGGAATTTAACGAACCATACCGTGGGTGAGGGGGGATCCCTTTTAGGAATTGTATGGGCTTACTTCACACTCCGCTACACTCGCTCCAAGCCTCTAACGACGGGCCTCGCTCCGCTTGTCAAAAGTTAGCATTCTTAATAAATTTGGATCATCTAGAGTCTCTTGATGGTTGCCCCACTCTTTCGCGGCATATATTTGTCGGTGCAGTGTAGGAGTGTCGTGATTGGTGTGTTCATTCGTGTGGCTATTTGGATCTTCTCTTAGGTTTGGTTCTTGGTGTGTGGGTGGTCGGTGTGTGTGGGCGTTTGTCCCTGTGTTGTTGGTGTTTGGGTGGACTTGGCCTTGGTGTTGTATGTTTTTATCCGGTTTTCTCCTAAAAAAAACTTGACACCTTCTTCTTAAATAATGGATGGAGCAAAGCTTTTGCCTCCGTTTCAAAAAAATAAAATAAAATTGGATCATACTTCAACACAAGCCTAACATATTTATCCAAGATAGTTAATCTCGAACATAACTAGTTCAACTTGTGATGGTTAATATCTTTGCATATTCAAATCAATGCCCACACACACTATCATCTAGAGAAATTAGCTCATGAAAGGTTCTAGCTAGACCGATAGTGCATCAGATGAAGCAGTGAATTTGACGATACTACCTACCGGGGACCAAATCAGTTTGATCCCCATGTCACGTTCTACACTTGCCAATTAGTATAATTATTGCTGACAACAATATCGATCCAGCTTCTGTATGCATAATCGCCATGCTAAGAACAGTTAAAAGTTGGCAAAAGGACCAAGGGGGCCTAGGCATCGAAGTTCATAAAGAGAAAATATTTATTCAGTAAGCGGCTGTTTAAAATTTTGATGAAGAGGGAATGTGCAAGCGAGCATAATAAACACATTCATGACAAAATCAAACGATTCTCCTTTTTTGGAAGGGCCCGATAACAGAAAAGAGGGTTTTTCTAGTAGGTTATTTTGTCATAGGAAATCACTTGAACACTCGGTTTGGGGAGGATATTTTGCCATAGGAAATGTAGAGGGTTTTTCTAGGAGGTTTGACTTTGGCCCAACAATACCCATTCCAGTACAACATTGTGGAATGAAAAATGTTTCGGTTGTAAAAGTTGCATCGAAAGTTCCGTTAAATAAATAATTTAGACAAACTTTGATTACAAATACATGGAATGCATCAAATTTCGATGTTATATCACAGCTCAAAAACCACTATAAATTTATTGTAATCCTTATTCTCAAGATCGATTCCTAGGGTTGGTAAACAGTGAAATACATCCCTTTCAAAAGCTTCAGGAAGACATTATGCTTTATCCATCGTTCTACTCCCAACATTTAGTGCACCAATCCTTTGCAGAAGTAAAGAAGTCAATTTTATATGCTTGATTAAAAGGAAATCACTGTTGTAAAAAATGTAGTTATCTTCCCTTCAAATAATAGTCGTTGGCATTAAGGAACTGCCTTATAAATTTCGTTTCGAAAAGATAATAAGTCAAGGTACTAGTTTCACTTGTCTTTTCTTTCAGCTGCATTTCTAGAGGTGTTAGTTCAACTATTAATGATGGTGACTTTAACGATTGAATCAGAATGGAATGGTATTAGTTCAACTAGTTTCACTTGTGTTTTCTTTCACTTGAAGGTAAATGCACGTTTGGAAAACAATATCCTTATGTGGTTCCTAGCAATATTAGTGAATGGCAATCTCTTAAAGAATAAATGGAATGCTTGAAAGAAATGTGATTTTGATGCCTCTGACGAGTATATTCATCATTTATTTATCGTTTGACCCTTTGATTGTATTCTTAGGATAATTATAAAGTTTATTTTTAATATTACTCCTCCAACCAATATAATTAATATATATGTCCAGGAATTGGTTAAATGGGACAGAAAGAGATAACATGACATTTGTGTTTTATTTCCATATGGAGCTATCGAATTACATTGTCTTTAATAAGGTCGGGAATGCTTATTTCTTACATGTTATCCGTATGGCTCCGCATTGAAACCACATATGGTCCTCCATTTAAACTGAGATAAGAGCACAAACTCTTAAGTGGAGAAGATCCACAATCATCCTACTAGAAAAACCATTTTGTACAAATAGGCTATGTATCTCTACATTGTAAGTGTTGAGAGGTTTGCAATTATACTCTATAGTATGGGAATTTAGCAATCCTTTCTTAATAATTGTGTGAGAAATTGCTGCAGTATGAATCACACGACAAATAATTGATGCAGTGTTTTTTTACTTAGTCCCTTAAGCATAAGATCATCTACCATGTACATGAAATCTCCATGGAACTGATATAATAACATTCAGGCACCAATTGTTAGTTGGCCACTCAAATTAGGTAGACAACTCCTATCCACTTCCCCAAAATAAAAAATGAGACCCACTATGAATTAAAGAGCCTGGCGAATGCGAAAAGGAGCTAGTCAAAACTCTAAAAGGTTAGCAAAACAAAGTTAGTATCTAAGATCAACAAGCATGTATCAGAGACTAACAATCACTTGACTATCCCAGTGCATCCCATGCTTATGGAAGCCATAAGAGCAACTCTAGCAGCTACCGTAAACATGCCTAAAATCGACAAACTCCGGTGAAAATGCGGGCGCTTGTTTTTGCGCGTCGTGTAGACCCCGTAAAGCGTTGCCAACCCGTAAACAAAATTCGATGGCCCGAGAAAAGCCTGCAACGCGCGTATATTTTCTGCTCCCCCTGCCGGTGAGTGGGGATATTTTCTACTTTATTGGAGAGGTGAGTGGGGATATTCACCATCGCCACCTTCGACTCCCGCCACGAGAGCACCGCAGCACAGGGAAGAAGGCCCACATCGAGTCATCTGCCGTCCATCAGATCTAGCTCGAAGCACCCAGAGCAGGCCTTATTAGGAGGGATGCAGGCGTGGCCCCTGCCCAAAGTCGCCACCGCATGCCACCGGCGGGGCGCCATCAAGCAGGAGAAACACAAGAAGCAGAGGAACTGGCTGCCGGAGCCTTCCGACCAACCCTCAAACGCCATAACGGCAAGACGCCACCAGGGCAAACAGCAAAACCTAAATTACTCTACTAGATCTACGGATGTACACTAGGATGGGACCCTCACCCTATCGCACCACCGGCGAACGCCGGAGAGGATTGGGGGGGGGGGGGGGGCAACGGCCCTATCGGGAGACAACCAGAGGAGGACATCGAGAGCTTCAAACATGGAATCCCTTGCTGATTGTTTCTCAGTTTCTATTTTGCACAAAGCTAGGACACATGTTGTTTGCTTCTTGTTTGTTATTGTTCTCTTCATGGTGTAGTGTAGTACGCGTATGTATAGGGTACGTGTATCCGAGTACATGGATGTACTAGTTATCCATCCATTCATTCTACTGCTACTAATTCATTCAACAAGTATTAATCCTTCGATTTCAAGGACCATTCATGCTATATTGCAGTTTAAGACTGAACCTTCTACTTTACAGATACATAATCATCGTCACAAGTACAAGTGCACAGTAGTTTAGCAGCATAACACCGTACCTCTGAATTTTGAACGCAGGCACATAAGTATACGTATACAGTGACTTACAGCGATCCATCCTAGACAATGATCCTTAGAACATCTACATGGACTAACTGTCGCGCGAACCATCTTGGAGTGAACTGTCCAAAATACTACAGGAAAGAACTACGCCGATGGCCAAATGTCGGGACCGACGGTGTAGCTACCTTCCTTGGCCAGCTGACCAGCCTGGCCGTCGGCGTAGATGACGGTGCCGAGGTTAGCCATCGGCGTAGCGTGGTCATCGGCATAGCTCTTTGAAAAAATTTGTTTGGTCTGTGCCGACGGCTAGGGCGTCGGCGTAGGCCTCCAGGTTTTTTTCCTTTATCTTATTGTTTTTTGAAAAATCATAACTAAATCATTCTAATTCAGAAAAATACAAATAATATATCAAAATTTGCAGAAAAATACAAATAATATATCAAAATTTGCAGAAAAATAAGATCTATCTATCTACACTTTAATATTACACATTTATAAAAAAAATTAAGTGAAACCTAAAACATTATATATAGTTTGAAACGGGAATTATAAATTCAAAAACGATCCAAACAACGTGAAACCTTCGCGTGGTATCATATTATGTGACATAATTAGAAGGAAAAATATCAAACTTGGTATATTGATTATGTCTCAAAAAACCTTCACAAAATGACCTATCTCGTTCGAGGTTTCTTGACTTTAGGATCAAATGACCAATGTTATGGCTAGAATGAAGGCATAGTCTGTGATAATATGTCCATATTGTTCATAAGTGTGTATCACGAGATGGAGAAAAATGTTTCAAAAGGAAGTTTTCCTTTTCGTCGCACCAAAAAGCCGTTTTCCATTTTCCGAGTGCAAAAAACAGACGGTTTTATGAAGCAACCAACAAATGGCTAATTTAAAATACTACCATCACATTTTTCAAAAATACTAGACCACCTTACATTGATAATGTCATAACAGGGGGATCTCAAACATTTCCGTCTATCCCTGGTGAAAAAAAAAATTTACTGCCGAATCGGTAGAAAGTGGGTCAAATATGAACTATAGGTACATGATCGTATGCTCATGATTTTTTACAAAAATCATTTTTACGTTCAAAATATGTTGTTTCATCATAGATCCACTTAAAGTTTAGCGAGTCTCAGCCCCGAGCTAAGAATCTTTATGCCCACACTTCGACAAAGTTTAACGATAGTTTAAAACGGGCAACATAAATTCAAAAACGATCCAAACAACATGAAACATTCGCGTGGTGTAATATTTTGTGACATAGTTAGAAGGAAAAATATCAAACTTAGTATATTGATTATGTCTCAAAAAAATTCACAAAATGACCTATCTCGTTCGAGGTTTCTTTGCTTTCGGGTCAAATGACCAATGTTATGGCTATAATGAAGGCATAGTTTGCGATAATGTGTCCATATTGTGCATAAGTGTGCATCATGGAATGGCGAACAATGTTTCAGGAGAAAGTTTTCCTTTTCGTCGCATCAAAAAGCCGTTTTCCATTTTCTAAGTGTAAAAAACGGACGGTTTTGTGAAGCAACCACCAAATGGCTAATTAGAAATACTACCGTCACATTTTTTAAAAATAGTAGACCACCTTACATGGATAATGTCATAACAGGGGTATCTCGAACATTTCCGTCTATCCCTGGTGAAAAAGACAAATTCCCGTTGAATCGGTAGGAAGTGGGTCAGATATGAACTACACGTATATGATCGGATGCTCATGATTAATTACAAAAAACATTTTTAGATACAAAATATGTTGTTTCATCATAGATCCACTTCAAGTTTAGTGACTCTCGGCCCTGAGCTAAGAATCTTCATCCCGCCCTTTGACAAAGTTTAACGATAGTTTAAAACGGGCATTATAAATTCAAAAACGATCCAAACAACGTAAAACCTTCGCGTGGTATCATATTATGTGACATAGTTAGAAGGAAAATATCAAACTTAGTATATTGATTATGTCTCAAAAAAACCTTCACAAAATGACCTATCTCGTTCGAGGTTTCTTGGCTTTCAGGTCAAATGACCAATGTTATGGCTAAAATGAAGGCATAGTTTATGATAATGTGTCCATATTGTGCATAAGTGTGCATCATGGGATGACGAACAATGTTTCGGGAGGAAGTTTTCTTTTTCGTCGCACCAAAAAGCCGTCTCCTATTTTCTGAGTATAAAAAACGGACGGTTTTATGAAGCAACCACCAAATGGCTAATTCAAAATACTACCGTCATATTTTTCAAAAATACTAGACCACCTTACATGGATAATGTCATAACACGGGGATCTCAAACATTTTCGTCTATCCCTGGTGAAAAAGACAAATTCCTCCCGAATCGGTAGGAAGTGGGTCAGATATGAACTACAGGTACATGAGCGGATGATCATGATTTTTTACAAAAAATCATTTTAGGTTCAAAATATGTTGTTTCATCATAGATTCACTTCAAGTTTAGCGAGTCTCAGCCCCGAGCTAAGAATCTTCATCCCGCCCTTCGACAAAGTTTAACGATATTTAAAACGGGCATTATAAATTCAAAAAGGGTCCAAATAACGTGAAATCTTCGCGTGGTGTCATATTATGTGACATAGTTAGAAGGAAAAATATCACACTTGGTATATTGATTATGTCTAAAAAAACCTTCACAAAATGACCTATCTCGTTCGAGGTTTCTTGGCTTTCGTGTCAAAAAACCAATGTTATGGCTAGAATGAAGACATAGTTTGTGATAATGTGTTTATATTGTGCGTAAGTGTGCATCATGGGATGGCGAACAATGTTTTAGGAGGAAATTTTCCTTTTCGTCGCACCAAAAAGTCGTTTGACATTTTCCGAGTGCAAAAAACGGACGGTTTTGTGAAGCAATCACCAAATGGCTAATTAAAAATACTATCGTCACATTTTTCAAAAATACTAGACTACCTTACATGGATAATATCATAACAGGGGGATCTCAAACATTTCCGTCTATCCCTGGTGAAAAAGCCAAATTCTTGCCGAATCGGAAGTAAGTGGGTCAGATATTAACTACACGTGCATGATCGTATGCTCATGATTTTTTACAAAAATCATTTTTAGGTTCAAAATATGTTGTTTCATCATATATCGTCTTCAAGTTTAGCGAGTCTCAGCCCCGAGCTAAGAATCTTCATGCCCGTGCTTCGACAAAGTTTAACGATAGTTTAAAATGGGCATCATAAATTCAAAAACGATCCAAACAACATGAAACCTTCGCGTGGTGTCATATTATGTGACATAGTTAGAAGGAAAAATATAAAACTTGGTATATTGATTATATCTCAAAAAAACCTTCACAAAATGACATATCTCGTTCGAGGTTTCTTGGCTTTCGGGTCAAATGACCAATGTTATGGCTAGAATGAAGGTATAGTTTGTGATAATATGTCCATATTGTGCATAAGTGTATATCATGGAATGTCGAACAATGTTTCAGGAGGAAGTTTTCCTTTTCGTCGCACCAAAAAGCCGTTTTCCATTTTCCGAGTGCAAAAAACAGACGGTTTTGTGAAGCAATCACCGAATGGCTAATTCAAAATACTACCGTCACATTTTTCAAAAATAGTAGACCACCTTACATGGATAATGTCATAACAGGGGGATCTCAAACATTTCCTTCTATCCCTGATAAAAAGACAAATTTCCGCCGAATCGGTAGGAAGTGGGTCAGATATGAACTACACGTACATGATCGGATGCTCATGATTTTTTACAAAAATCATTTTTAGGTACAAAATATGTTGTTTCATCATAGATCCACTTCAAGTTTAGTGACTCTCAGCCCCGAGCTAAGAATCTTCATCCCCCCCTTCAACAAAGTTTAACGATAGTTTAAAATGGGCATTATAAATTCAAAAACGGTCCAAACAACGTGAAATCTTCGTGTGGTGTCATATTATGTGACATAGTTAGAAGGAAAATATAAAACTTGGTATATTGATCATGTCTCAAAAAAACCTTCACAAAATGACCTATCTCGTTCGAGGTTTCTTGGCTTTTTCGGGTCAAATGACCAATGTTATGGCTAGAATGAAGGCATAGTTTGTGATAATGTGTCTATATTGTGCATAAGTGTGCATCATGGGATGACGAACAATGTTTCAGGAGGAAGTTTTCCTTTTCGTCGCACCAAAAACCGTCTTCCATTTTCTGAGTATAAAAAACGGACGGTTTTATGAAGCAACCACCAAATGGCTAATTCAAAATACTACCGTTACATTTTTAAAAAATACTAGACCACCTTATATGGATATGTCATAACACGGGGATCTCAAACATTTCCGTCTATCCCTGGTGAAAAAGACAAATTCCTGCCGAATCGTTAGGAAGTGGGTCAGATATGAACTACAGGTACATGATCGGATGCTCATGATTTTTTACAAAAATCATTTTAGGTACAAAATATGTAGTTTCATCATAGATACACTTCAAGTTTGGCGAGTATCAGCCCCGAGCTAAGAATCTTCATCCCGCCCTTCGATAACGATAGTTTAAAACGGGCATTATAAATTCAAAAACGGTCCAAATAACGTGAAATCTTCGCGTGGTGTCATATTATGTGACATAGTTAGAAGGAAAAATATCACACTTGGTATATTGATTATGTCTAAAAAAAACTTCACAAAATGACCTATCTCGTTTGAGGTTTCTTGGCTTTTGGGTCAAATGACCAATGTTATGGCTAGAATAAAAACATAGTTTGTGATAATGTGTCCATATTGTGCATAAGTGTGCATCATGAGATGTCGAACAATGTTTTAGGAGGAAGTTTCTTTTTCGTCGCACCAAAAAGCCGATTTCCATTTTCCGAGTGCAAAAAACAGACGGTTTGGTGAAGCAACCACCAAATGGCTAATTCAAAATACTACCGTCACATTTTTCAAAAATACTAGACCACCTTATATGGATAATATCATAATAGGGGGATCTCAAACATTTCCGTCTATCCCTGGTGAAAAAGACAAATTCCTGCCGAATCGGCAGGAAGTGGGTTAGATATGAACTATAGGTAAATGATCGGATGCTCATGATTTTTACAAAATCATTTTTAGGTTCAAAATATGTTGTTTTATCATTGATCCACTTCATGTTTAGCGAGTATCATCCCGAGCTAAGAATCTTTATGCGTGCCGTTTTAAACGGGTAAATGATATTATGATAAGAATCATGGCATAGTTTGTGATAAGTTGATATTGATATCATATTTGAATTCCTCTCATTTTTCTAATCAATTTAGACATATTATTTTCCGAATTCCGATTTACAGATTTAAAGATATTAATTATTCCATATTAAATCAAAAATACAAAAAAATAAAATCATTATATTTTTATTTGAATTCAATAATATTTTTACTTATTCATTGTTGTTTACTGAAATAATTTCTTATAATTTCAAAAAATACAACCATGTGACATGATGATATAAGAGTTAATAGGAATGATATCATAGTATTGACAATAATGTGTAAATTGCTTTGCGGGAAGTGATTCTGAAGAAACAAGGAAGTTAAGCGTGCTAGATTTGGAATAGTGCTAGGATGGATGACCGAACGGGAACTTTGACTAAAACTGTAGGTTAATCAATTGTTAACTATAAATAGTGTTAAAATGATTAAAGCGAGAGATTAAGGAGTCAAACAATTCAAAGATTAAAAAAATAATAAAAAAACTATTTTAGGCTATGCCGATGGCCTGACCGTCGGCGTAGCTCCAGGCTGGACCGTTATCGAATACAGCCGCTGACTAACACGCGAGGCCCGCTGGAAGACGCTATGCTGAGGGGGGAGGGTTGTGCCGACGATCACGGAGCTGTGCTGACGAGGACGTACGTCGAGGGGGCTACGCCGACGGCCACCGTCGGCACAGACTGTGCCAACGACAATTTGGCGCTATGCCGACGGTTTCTTGGCTTTCGGGTCAAATGACCAATGTTATGGCTAGAATAAAAACATAGTTTGTGATAATGTGTCCATATTGTGCATAAGTGTGCATCATGAGATGTCGAACAATGTTTTAGGAGGAAGTTTCTTTTTCGTCGCACCAAAAAGCCGATTTCTATTTTCCGAGTGCAAAAAACAGACGGTTTGGTGAATCAACCACCAAATGGCTAATTCAAAATACTACCGTCACATTTTTCAAAAATACTAGACCACCTTATATGGATAATATCATAACAGGGGGATCTCAAACATTTCCGTCTATCCCTGGTGAAAAAAACAAATTCCTGCCGAATCGGCAGGAAGTGGGTTAGATATGAACTATAGGTACATGATCGGATGCTCATGATTTTTACAAAATCATTTTTAGGTTCAAAATATGTTGTTTTATCATAGATCCACTTCATGTTTAGCGAGTATCATCCCGAGCTAAGAATCTTTATGCGTGCCGTTTTAAACGGGCAAATGATATTATGATAAGAATCACGGCATAGTTTGGGATAAGTTGATATTGATATCATATTTGAATTCCTCTCATTTTTCTAATCAATTTAGACATATTATTTGCCGAATTCCGATTTACAGATTTAAAGATATTAATTATTCCATATTAAATAAAAAATACAAAAAAATAAAATCATTATATTTTTATTTGAATTCAATAATATTTTTACTTATTCATTGTTGTTTACTTAAATAATTTCTTATAATTTCAAAAAATACAACCATGTGACATGATGATATAAGAGTTAATAGGAATGATATCATAGTATTGACAATAATGTGTAAATTGCTTTGCGGGAAGTGATTCTGAAGAAACAAGGAAGTTAAGCGTGCTAGATTTGGAATAGTGCTAGGATGGATGACCGAACGGGAACTTTGACTAAAACTGTAGGTTAATCAATTGTTAACTATAAATAGTGTTAAAATGATTAAAGCGAGAGATTAAGGAGTCAAACAATTCAAAGATTAAAAAAATAATAAAAAAAACTATTTTAGGCTATGCCGACGGCCTGACCGTCGGCGTAGCTCCAGGCTGGACCGTTATCGAATACGGCCGTTGACTAACACGCAAGGCCCGCTGGAAGACGCTATGCCGAGGGGGGAGGGTTGTGCCGACGATCACGGAGCTGTGCCGACGAGGACGTACGCCGAGGGGGCTACGCCGACGGCCACCGTCGGCACAGCCTGTGCCAACGACAATTTGGCGCTATGCCGATGGCAGGCGGCCGTCGGCGTAGCAAATCTTTCCTGTAGTGAAAGCGCCCACAAGCGACGAGGGTTACAGGAAAGATGGGATCAAGGCCCTCTGCCATGCCTTCTCCGTTCCTTTCCCGGCCTTCCGCTTCGCGCTTTCGGAAGTATGTAGGCTCGAAAGAGAGGAGTATATGAGCATGGTTGCACTGTCTCCGTCGTTTTGCATGGAAGGAAGCACACAGACGCCTATGGATCAGTTGGATGGCACTGTCTGATATCCAAACCTAGACCAGCCGTCCACACTGGATAGTTGACGGTTCGTCGAAAGCTTGTTTCTTTCTTTCCCCGTACCTCCCATGCCTATAAGGCTACAAGTACTATAACAATGGTGGCATGTAGAGAGTGTGGGCTTAGAGAGTTGCACGATGAGGCAGGGATAGCTGATGCACCGGTGATGGACGAGAAATGACCCTAGCTATATCGAGAGGTCATGTGGTAGGCATTTTATAATGCAAGGTTTAAAAAATTGAAGCTGCTAGGTGGAGTGAGTGAAAAGGAGAGGAAAGAACAGGTAGTAAACGTATCATGTCGGCCGCGGCTTTCTTCTTCAAGTCTAGCCTATTAAGCCAAGCTAATTAATCTTAAATGTAACTAGTCCATCTTGTGATGACTGATATTTGTATATACAAATTAATGCCCTGCATACACCCTGAACTATACAAAATTTTGTTCATCTCTCAAAAAACAAATTTTGTTCATGACAGGCAGGCAGAAGGTGCAGCAAATTAACGAAGCAGTGAATTTGATTGTACTAGAGAAGTCTGACACTTCGTCGACTCTTACGGGAAATGGGAATCATATAACCACATGCCATGTTCTGGACCACCTGTTTTCTTTTTTAAAAAGTGGGAGCATAACTCCAGCTTCTACATCAATCCATGTACAAAAACTTTTATTAAGAGAGACAACAAGATTGATCCGAATTTTGTCTGCACAATCTCCCCGCTAAGATAATAAAAGCCAGACCACCATGTATCGCGGTACCGACCGCCTCCCGGCGGGCTATCGAGCACAACCTTAGCACCTTTAAGGTGTATCTACCATTTACAGAAAATATTTATGGCAATCACCCTATTAAAACGAAGTTTTCCACAAAGATGCAATTTATACCTACTATATAATTATGGACTTCGCTAACTGGACACATGTCCTAGATTAGCCATCCGATGGTCACGGTTTTAAATATGGCAACTCACCCCACAAGGAGTGTTTAATGCATGCAACCACCTATATTCTCTATAGGTTTTTAATTTTAAAATATTTTATCTCTTAAACCGTAGGTTAAAAATTAGATTCGTTTTTGTCGACGAGATCTTCGAAACTAGGTGCCATGTTGATATGTTTTGACAATATTTTTTCCTGGTCCGACTTGCTAGATTATAGTAACCAGGTTTTTTAAACTTAAACAACTAATTATTTTGGTTTTTCAAATTTCAAAATGTTTTAGTTTTTAAATCGTAAGTCGAAATTCAGATCTATTTTCACGATTGGCCTTTTTGTAATGATATTTTTGAAAATAGATCTCATATTGATATATTTTGATAACTTTTTCTGATTCTAGTTGCCAAATTATAATCATTTGGTTACCATGTAAAATGAGGTTAGTTACCATGTTAAAATTCCCAAAATTGTTGGGGATTGCCCTACGGTAAAGCTCATGTAGATTATTCATGTAAAAAACACATGAAAAAACTACACTATTATAACCTAGCAACTGAGGATGAAAAAAAGTTTGTAAAAACATATTAAGATGTGATCTTGTTTTAAAGTCCTTATTAGGACGAACCCAGTGATGAAGACAGATCATCATTTTGATTTATGGTTAAAGAGAAATTATTTTAAAATATCATATTATTGAAAAGATTCCTACATGCATACATGTTTGTTGGTCAACTTCCCTTATAGGCTAAAATCTAACCACCACCCGTAGGATGTAATAGTTTTGTAGGACATGTTCTCTTATTATAATTACTATATAATTATTAAGGGATTTGAAAATGTACCGAATAGTTTGGACATATTATTAATCCTATAGAATTAATACGTGAGAAAATTACTCCTCATGTGTTCATGGGATTAATAAGTAGACGTTTTCGGTTAGCACTTTTTATATAGTCTGTCGTGTACACAACCATGTCCCAAATGACATCTCGACACAACTAGTACCACAACATTCAGGCACCCAATGTAAGTTCCGCACCATTAAATCGAATAGAAAATGAAAGTTCTATGCAACAAAGTGACTGTTCCTAACCCCGGGTTGTGTCTCTTTTTTAGAAAAAAGGATAGTTTTGTCCACTAACCAAAATAGAGAAAAGATGGTAATGAATTACATTGGGAGCCTGGTGTACACCAAAAATACCTTATAGACAGTTTCAACATATAAGAGAAGAAATCTAGAACGTCGGTAGCTAAACTCAAAGCATTTCTAGCTTATACTAGTGAAAATATGTGTCTCTCTATCCCGATGTGTCTCATTCCTATGGAGTACGGAAGCCCACAATGGATATTGGACGAGTTTTTGCATGGAGAACTCAGAAGAGTAACAGGAAGTGAGATCAAGATTTAATGGAGAGTCTGAGGACGGGAGCATAGAGCTTCAGTTGCATGGATATAGGCACATATAAATGATATCAATGAGTGAAGGTGCGAGATTACTTAAGTTTGTTTCATAAAAAAGGGGCGAAAAGTTATGTATCCAGCATCCCTATCTATCATTGTCTCACGCAGAGAAGGACGCTTGACGGTTGTAGAAAGCGCAAGCCTCACATTTCCATTTTATTTAGGGGATTGTCCCTGTGGAACTGGGCTCCTTTGACACGAACTAGGCTTTACATGGGTTGGGATAACAGGCTACTGGCTACCGCCGGCCCCTCCCCTAAACCCAACCCCTCCGCCTTCTAGCGGTTCCCATCTTTCCTCGTCGCGACACGGCTTCTGTGCTGTCTCCACCAAGTCCGTAATCTCCGGCCATTGGATTTTGAGGTACGAGCTTGTCCTCATCCAGATCCAACGACTAGTTAAACCCTGCTGACCTCCACAATTTCTCAACGCACACCCCACAAAACCATCTTGAATCGCCCCTGCTTGGCAGGGGATTCCAAAAGATGGCATTCTCGCAGAAGGTTGGGAGCACTGTCAAGCGATCCGCTGGTTCCGGCTCGTTGATGCTCCAGGCGTTCTGGTGCACATCCTCCTCCAAGGTCTTCGTGAGTGAACCAATAGCATTTCATATGTTGTAATGATATGCTGTGCTCATGTAGATTTTTGTGTCTCGAGCTAAGTTATTAGATATTGTGCCACTGTTGCACAGCTGGGTCCAATCTCATCCAACCAAATAAAGAGAATATTATCTTATAATTAGTATTTATTAAGATAAAGATATGGATGACCAGATTAGTTTCCTATATTCTAGAGTCTATTTTCATATGCATCAGTTCAAGCCAAAGATAAACTAAGCCCCATGACCCTCACTGCCTTGTTATGGCGTCTAATTAAGCACAAGATAATGATAGGTTCATCAAAATTAAGGAACATGCATTGTAGTTGTGGATATTTATTAATTTATATACTGCATAATATTGAAGGTGCATTTTTTCTATTAGTAATGTATCTATTTTTTATGTTCCACGTTATAACTGAGATCTGACATGGTAAATTGAAATTCCACTTATACCAATATGAGTACTTGGTATCATACTTTAGCAGTTTGTTATGTGTAATATAAACACCATAACTCATTGTGGTCTGACAACTCAAAAGCAAGAAAATTATTATTCATGGGAAATTGGAATTCCACAATGACAGTACCAACATTATCAATTTTTGGTTATTCATTGTCCAGTTGCTAAGATTTATACACCTTGTATTCATTTTACACCTGCAATGTGTCACTGGTAACTGGTAAGACAACCCTAGTAAAGAGTGGTGTGATAAATAGGAGGGAAATAATGTGTAAAATAGCGGCAGGCAGGCTGTGGGAGGGATATGCGCGGGGAAGTCACGAGTGATGGCTGGAGGTTTGGGCTAGATTATCATGATATCCGATGGCCTAGTTGATGGGCTAGTGGCCCAACTCAGCCATTTGTAACTCGGGTCAAACCAGACATCACTAGTAGTCAAGTTTGGTCAGGCGAGTTACCTTGGCCGAATGACTTGATGTCTTGATGACCATGAGTATATTAGATATTTATCTATGCTGCTAGAGGTTGAGAAAATTTATCATTCGTTTCTTGACATAATAACTAGCACACATGATTGGTCCAATGGAAATTAGCCTTTTATCACTTTAAAAGATCGTATTCAGTTTGAAATTTATACTCAACATCATTATAACACTAGAAACAATTGGTTTGCTGCCGAGTAACAGTATGACAATACCAACATATTTTCCATGTCCTTCCTTTGTCACCAAATTTACAAGAACTTCATGACAAATGGTGATTGTGTGAGAATAGAGGCGTCATTGTACACCCTAATACCGTATATGTGCTAAAAGTGTTGGTCCAACTTTCTAGCCTGTTGGTGCAAAACAAGGATGAGATGAGGAGAATTCTATTGCTTTTATGTTACTATGGGTTTCCAAATACGAAAATGGCGACGGGAGATTTAGGACTGCAGTGTTATGTTTTCTTGAATCCAACGTAGTAATGTAGTGTGGATGAATTCTTATTATAAAGACCGATGGATTACATTCTTACAACAAGCACACATAGTAAATGATCCAAAGGATTACAATCATCCAAAATTTCCATGAAACTATGCAAGTCGTAAAGCTCTAACCATTTTAGCATGTGTGAAAACTTGTTGGACTACATTCCCCCGCGAGCGAAATATATTTCAATGAGCTAGAGACTAGAATATGATTCTATTTTCTTTAGTTGGCGGCATCATTTTTCTGTGTTGCATGGTATCTCAGCTTGTACAGTTGATGGCTTTAGTTACAGGGAGGCAAAGGGACAAATATTGTAGGACTAGCACAATATCAGTGGTGGAGCTTACTGTAAGTCAAGGGGATAGGGGGAAGCTCTGGACCAATTTTGGGAAGGGGTTAAATAGAAGTTTTTGGTGCCCCCCCCCCCCCCCCCCCCCCCCCCCCCCCCTCAGCGTGCACTGCATATATAATCTTGTCATCTTCAACTGGTAGGTACCTAGTAGCAAACACGAAATCTGCTGGCCATTTTTCCCTATTTGAGTCATGCTGGCCTGACATTCTTACCCAAAAAAGGACGCTGGAGATGATGGATCAAATTAAACATAGAGACTCAAAATAATAGAGCGCAAATCAACGAAGGATTAATTACAAAGTCAAGAACATATTAATAGAGGCTAAATCACTTTTAACAGAGTAAAGCAGTTTTCTTATATTTCAGATTAAGGTTTGTTAGTGCTCCGTCGTAAACAAACAACGTAGGCCACCATCGGGTGTCTAGCAAAGCAAAGCTTCCTAAGAATTGAGACATATTCTGGCAAGTAATATGGCTCAAAATTGATTTCCCTTGTTAGCCAACAACCCTCAATATGGAAAGCCGAGTGGCAATGAATCCAATCTAATACTCTAGTGCAATTTAGCATTTGATTCGAGCCGGCTACTACCTAGTACCTTTCGCCATTTAAGTCACTTAATCTCCTGCCATACACACCAAATAAGTAGGTTCTTCTAAAATTGAAATTAACACGACACGATGAAGATGTTTTTTTTTTGAAAGGAGCATATATTAATATCAACGAAGATACCAATTACACCCAGCCTCTGCAACAACGCAGTGCCCTAGCGGCATTATGGATGCACACATCCAAAAAAGAAAAAGAGAAATTATAAAAATAAAAGCCCCGCTATAGGAATCTATTCCTTAGAACAGCAATACTAACATCACCAAAACAGCACCAGAAGTCCAGCTTCTTCAAATGCGGCGCCTCCAATAAGGGAACAGTGCACAAGCACTGTCGTCACCCGATCATAGATCTCAGGTTTTCACCCTGAAGGAAGTCTTTGCTCGCAAAAAAATGCCTTCAATAAGACCATTGCCAGACACAACCAATTAAGACCAGACCTTGGATTTTCACCCTGCAAGATCAGACACTGAACGTCTCTTGTGCTGCTACCCCCACTAACAAGTCGCTGCTTCAATGACAGGATGAAGATGTATGTGCGATTAGCCCTATGGTGCAATATTCGTGCAATCTATATTAAAAGTTACAAAAACTTCTGAAGCAACACACACACACACACACACACACATATATATATATATATATATATATATATATATATATATATATATATATATATATATATATATATATATATGTATGTATGTATGTATATGTTAAATTTCCCTATATATTGTTTATAACTTGAAGTTTAAACGCGACATTTGTTAGGAGTAACAAAAATAGAAAATTCTGACAGTTTCTCCCGAAATTTATCTTGTTGTCCCTCCTACTTAGATTGTATTTAGACTTTAAATTTGAAAGATCTGTATAGTGTCCTATAAGTATGTCTACAGATTTCTTGTTGTTGATCCTACTTAGAGCCATGTGGTCTTGCCCGCTCGTGCTGGAGAGGCTCTGGCAGAGGTTGGCGAGGGGAGCTACTCGCGCTTGGTGAAGCTTTCCTACATGCCTCCTCTGACCACACCTTGCTAGAGCAGTACCTGAATCAGCACACAAGTGACATTGAAGAGGCGATGTGGTGGACATGGCTCTTCTAGCCGCGACGACAATGGCTATGTTAGAGAGAGAAGGACCGAGGCACTCGATGGTGCCTTCTATGCTCCTTGGCATCTCCTCTACATCAACTTTTCAGGGATTCGTGGGCTTGGAAGGGAGGAGTACATAAACCGTGTGGCATTGTTCTCGTCGCTTTTGCCACGATGGATGTAGGTTCTAGTGCAGGCATAAAGTATAGGTCCGCGAGCATCAGGTTGGGACAAGCAGCATGGGAACTGTTTGATGTGGAAACCCAGGGTTCCTTCCACGGTTGAACGTAAGGATCATGTAACATGTACCTCACCCCTGTATCATCCATTCCCCATACCTCCCATGCCTAAGTTTTGAAACTTTGGTGAAAGTGGAATAGCGTGGCCGGTTTTTTTGTTGCAGATGGGTGCACCCGGGTCGTGAGGTAGAGAGACGTATTGTGAGTCGTCCATGAACGAGATGTGGTGCTTTTTTGGGATGTAGAGGTGTTTTGTAGATAGTTTAGGGCGATTGCCGGTAGGGGCGCTGATGTCTATTGACGCTATTAGGCGGTGAAGTCCTCTGATGCATTCAAGGTCCAACTAGCTTTGAAGTGGTTGCTTCAATCAATCTTCCACATGAACTTTTAAGTGTGTTGGTACTTTTTGAAGATGGAAGTTTTTTCTTATCTCGACCTCTACATCAACGATCCAGGCACAACCATATATTTATTGTTACATAGTCTGCAGCTCACATGACAACATGGTGATATATGACTCATGAAAATAAGCTCAGTCACTAAGAAGCCTATGCGACGAACACGGTATAAACCAAAGCAAAAAGTTCCTTACTAAGAAGCTCTAACTTATTTTCCCCAAACTCCATCCAATCCTACTGTGTGGACCGTTGTAGGACAACCCACTGCCACAGCTAATTTGTACTACGGAGCAACACCTGCACTAAAGAGCTAGCCTTCTACTTATAAATAAGCAAAATCATCTCACAAAATAAAATAGACCAAAACACCAACGCTATTCCAAAAAATAAGAAATTCGAGCGACTTATCAATACATATTAACCAACATAAGTTTTGGAGTTGTTGGCATTTTTGGCAACCATCTATCCTCCAAAATTAGAGTTACAAAACTAACTATACCAGACAGTACAAAAGGTGTAGGATCCATACTAAAATCACATGGGACCGATATCGGAAAACTTGTATTATATTAGATGATTAGAGGATGATCGTTTTTAGTGTAAATCACCAAATTCTATCCACTGTGGCGGTGCTCCGGTGGCGGCGGACGTCCACAACCTCGTGAGACCACAAGCCACCAAATTATAGAAGGAAATTCTAAACGGTCGATGGCGTGCGATTGATTTGACAAAATTCTTGGAAAACAGACAAAACATGAACACAAAATTAAGAAGTTACAGTTAACAAAACCCGATCTAATTGTTAGAATGGAATTACATCGTCGACCTGCATATTTTTCATGTAGAGTTTATTTTCAACAACATGGTTGTGTTAATTAAAGGGGTTTAGAGAAGAAACAGGTTAAGAAAGGTGCATGGAGGGTCACTTGCTGTAAACGGCTAATTCGAGCGTTCTCGTCTGACCCGGAGATATATTGAATTACTACTCTAGCTAGCCTCCATGCGTTCTACCAAACACATCTTTAGAGTTAGTAGAATAAGGCATCGGGCTTGTGTATCTTTCTTTTCCCGCACCTATTCCTATAAATTCTATAACAATGATGACATTTGCTATCGCATGGTGTTAGAGAATTGCATGACGAGCCAGAAAAGAGTCAATAGCTGGTCTTGGATGACAAATGGTCTTAGCTACACATGTATAGAGGTTATATATGTGGTAGATGTAAAGATGTACAACCACTCATAAGAATAGTTACAACTTCCGCTAGAAAGCAAACTCGTGCATCTCTCCTAAACCTACCACCCTACGTATGTGTGCAGGCCACCATACATCTCAGCTCAGGGAGATCCCACCGATAAACTAATAGACTCTCATGCATGGATGGGGCTAGGGGGTGCTAGCTGGGCCATGGCACCCCTATGCAAGAAAATTTTCTGAAAGACACCCTAAAAATTATATGGAAATTGACCCCTAATTTTTTCTTTAGAAATTGCCTATATGCCCCCTCTAAGTAATCTAAGTTTCAATTGGACCCCTCTTAGTAATTACTGATGAAAGCCCAAGAAAATACTATGGAAAGCTCGGTGTGAATTTGAAAAGGCAATCAAAGGTGTTATTACCGATGATAGTGAGGCGAAGGCAAAGGAGATGGCCGAGCTCTTAGCGAGATGCTTCTCGAATAGGAAGAGGTTAAATTGTTGCAGCGATCTCGGGCTAATTGGCTCCGGCACAGTGATCATAATACTTCCTTTTTCTATAACTTTGCCACAACATGTCATAAAAAGAGTCATATAAAGAAATTTAAAATGATGGTGGTGATTGGGTTAAAGGTACTGAGATGCTTAAGCCATTAGGTGCAGCAAACCCACCAGGATTTCCTGGAGAAAAATCGGCCAAAAGTTACTCAAGCGAATCCAACCACAACCGGGCACCAGAAGCATGATGCCGGCCGTGTACATTTCTTTCCACGAAAGTTTCAGGTTAAGTTGTGCAGCAATGACGACATTTGCAGCACATTGGCAGGGTCATGGTAGCTAGAAGGTGGAAATGCTAGTCAAGTTTACTCGCCGAGGCTAATCCATTAGTCGCTTTTGCTCCAGCAGTGAAGATACGAGCTCGCTTGTGCATGATCAGAAAACTACTTTACACCCAGTAAAGTGTTTCTACAATATCAGTTTAAGGGACAGTAAATTAACTGTCGCTGTAATGAGATAAGTGACTCGAAATGCTTTATAAATGGTGATGATAAGATCGATCATACTTTGATTATTTTTTACATTTTAGAGGAGCTGTCAGGATACATGCGAGGCCGCCGGCCGATGTGCTTAAGAAATGGGAAGATGAGTACACGAGCTTGTACGGTTGTACTTCCTCCGTTTTAAAATATAAGATGTTTTAGCTTTGTAAAAAAATATATCTAGACTTTTTTGAGTGTCTAGATTCATTCTAAACCTGAGTAAACCTATAATACTAAAAGTAGTCTAGACACATTTATTTCACAAAACTAAAGCATCTTATATTTTGAAATAGATGGAGTAGTTTTCTTATTTTCTCGAGTTTTCGTGGCATCCATCCGTCAATCGATGAGAGTTGTGGTGAATAACAATATTAAGCTAGCAATTGGACGGAAAACGATCGATAATGTGTAAATTCGTCTGAAATAAGTCTAAATTTAACAATTGTTTTGAAAAGTTCCAGTTTATGAAACTAAGAATCGATTGGCAGAATGGAATCACAACCTCGAGCCGTATCTTTTTCACAGTAGGCCTCATGATAAAAATAACCCCTAACTAGCTAATCAAGAGCCAAGTGAGAGATTGAGTTATACACATGCACACCTTATTAAGATTACATTCACGTGAAAACACACACTTGAACATGTTCCAGTACTAGAGAGGTACATATATATCCGTCTATGACATGGAAGCAAAAAACTTACGACACCGGAGCTGTGTGAAACCGTGAGGTGAAACTACTTGTAAAATGAAATTCTAAACGATCGACCTTGTGCAATCAATTTGAGAAAATTTCTAGAAAACGGTGAAAACATGAATAAAAATTTGAGAAAACTCACATCTAATTGTCAGAGTGGGATAACATCGTCGAACGACCTGTAGCTTTTTCATCTAGAGTTTATTTTCTAATAAAACATGCTTGTATTAATTAAAAAGTTTAGAGAAAAGCGGTTTAAGAAAGGTGTATGGAGGGCCACTTGCTGGAAACGGCTGATTCGAGTGTTCTTGCCCGGCCCTGAGATGTTTTGAACAATATATGTAGACCATTGGGTGTTGTTGCTACGGGCCGCCAATCAATTCATTTTTGGTTCACCATGCTCTAGCTAGCCCTCACGCGCTCTACCAAATACATCTTTACATTTAGTAGAATATGACACTAGGCTTCTGTCTCTTTCTTTCCCCGTACCTCCCATTCCTAAAAGTGCAGCATTTGCTAGAGTGTGGCGTTAGAGAGTTGCATGATGAGCCAGAGAGTTAACAAGCCGGTCTTGCATGAGAAATGGCCCTGGCTACATCGTGTATAGAGGTTATATATGTGGTGGATATTTAATTTATGCTGGATGGAGCAAAAGTTTGAAGATGGTAGGTGGAATGGGTAAGAGGCAAAGGATAAGTAGTAGAAGTATCATAGGCTATATACCGGAAAGTTTGACATTTTATCTACACTTACCAGGGATACAAATCATGTGATCCCCATGCCATGATGAGAAGATCTACAGTTATCACCAACATGCGAGAACCATATCTAGCGGCAAGATCGATCCGGCTTTTGTTTGCATTGTACTCATGTACAGCCACACCTAAGAATAGTTACAACTTCCGCCTACAAATGAAGTCGTGCATCCCTCCTAAATGTTCCGCCTTACGTATGTGTGCACACCACCATGCATCTCGGCTTAGAGAGATCCCGCAACAGACTAATAGACTGTCATGTAGGGACAAAGCTAGGGGTGCTAGATGGGGCCATGGCCCCCTATGCAAGAAATTTTTCCAAAAGACCTAACAAAAATTATGTGGATTGACCCTAATTTTTTTAGAAATTGCCTATATGTCTCCCTCTAAGTAATCGTGAAGTTTTAATTAGCTCCTATTAGTAATAATCTTGGCTCCGTCCCTAACTCTCATGCATACCTCGCTAGGGGAGCTCACAAATATGAACCATATCTAATGAATGCTTTTTCCAATAGCCACTCGGTATCAAAATGAAACTAGAATCCTTCCTCAACTGACTTGTGGTTTCATGCTGCGCTTGTGACCAATAAAGAAAATTTTCATATTCAATATGACTGACAATGGAACCTGTGGATCAAACATGGCAACACAATGGCCCGTTATTATCTGACTTGGCAAGTTGGTGCTGCG
This sequence comes from Avena sativa, assembly GCA_916181665.1. Classification (NCBI taxonomy): domain Eukaryota; kingdom Viridiplantae; phylum Streptophyta; class Magnoliopsida; order Poales; family Poaceae; genus Avena; species Avena sativa. The sequence goes on along the minus strand of OV702279.1, from coordinate 263,077,826 downwards.
ACACGCCACACCAGTGGCGTTAACTCTTTTGTTGAAGGGCTAGCATTGGACGGGGTGATCACCCGCCTCCGCCGCATCTGCGTAGAAACCCCTCATACCACCGCCACACGCCTTTCTGGGTTGCATTCCTAGACTGAGAGCACGAGGCACGACGACGGTCCTCGTTCATGGGAAACTTCCGGCTGGAGGTCAACCACCAACAGTCAGAGATGGACGACGACACGGACTGGGAGTCCTTGTTGCCGTGTAGCGGTGATGACAACAATCCTAGCAAGGAGAACCGCGACACTGCGGACTACGAGTGCCTCCTGGCCTACATGGCGGAGGTCAAGAAAGACTGCAGGAGGAGGAGGAGATGCCCCTGCAACCATTGAATCTCAATGGAGGAGGCATTCCGCCTCGCTTTGGAGGCTTCCCAGCTCGAGGAGGAGGCGCGTTGGGCCGGGATGGCCATGGCGCTGCACGAGTCAGCGATAGCGGTGTATCAGCAACAACCACCACCGCCACCATAGCAGCACCAGCCACCTCCGCAGCCGCCATAGCAGCAGCCTATACCTATGTGTCTTAGCCATAAAGGAATTGCATTTCCCGCCGCAGTAGCATACCGGTGCAGTGGCGCCTGGTGCCACGATCGCAACTGCCCCACTGGTGCCACGATCGCAACTGCCATTCATCGACATCCCCTAGGACGAGGACGAGTAGATGGTATTCGCGTACCTAGCCGAAGCTAGGTTTTTTTTTATTTTTTTAGTAGTCAGTGTATTCCCTTAGGCAACGGCAACAGGCGCCACTTGTCTCCTGGCCGGTCCTGCGCCTGGAGAAGCGGTCCTTTGTGGCAATTATTTTAGAAGGTAGTCTTGTTTGTCAATTCACACGTTCAGGCTGTCGTTTTTGTCAAAAGAAAATCAAGACAAATCTGTCTCATCTTGCGCGATTTGTGCATCTCGAGCTAGCTAGCAGAGCCACGTCGTCTTGCCCGCTCGTGTTAGAGAGGCTCGAACAGAGAGGTTGGCGAGGGGTGATACTCGCGCGTTGTGAAGCTCTCGGACAAGCCTCGTCGGGCCACACCTCACCGGATCAGAACTTGTATCAGCACGCAAGAGGCATTGAAGAGGCGCGGTTGTGGAGATGGCTCCTCTAGCCGCGACGACAACGACTATGTCAGAAAGGGAAGGATAAAGGAGCACGAGAGTGCCTTCTCCCCTCCTTCGAAGGTCCTCTGGATCACGCTTTGGGGAATTCGCGGGCTTGAAAGGGACGGGTACATAAACCGTGTGGCATTGTCATCGTCGCATTTGCGAGGGTGGAGGCAGGGTCTAGTGCAGGCTCAAAGTACAGGTACGCGAGGATCTGCTTGGGACGAGCAGAAGGGCACTGTTCGATGTGGAAACAGAGGGTACCTTTCATGGTAGAATATCAGGAGCATGTAACGTGTCCTATCTCACCCATGTATCATCCATTCCCCATGCATCTCATGCCTATAGTTTCAAAACTGTGGTGGAGTAGCGTGCCCGAGTTTGTGCTTCTGGTTACAGATGGGCGCGCCCCTGAGGTATAGAAATGCACCATGGGTCGTCCATGAACGAGATATGGTGCTTTTTTATGTAGAGATGTTTTTTTAGGCGGTTGAGGGTGATTACCAGTAGGGACGCCATTGACATCTAATAAGGCCATTCATGTGGTAAAGTCCTCTAATACTCTGAAGGATGGAGTACGTCAGTTCCGGCCTCCACACTTCAGTGCATTCAAGCTCCAACTAGCTTCATAGTGGTTGCTTCAATCAATCTTCCACGTGAACTTTTGAGTCTAGCTCTGGCTGCACGTTGGTCCTTTTTTTTTAAGATGGAAGTTTTTGCTTACCTCGATCGGCCTCTGCATCAACTATCCATGCACATCCATATATTTATGAGTACATAGTGTACAACTCACATAAGAACATATTGATATGCATAAAAACATAGTGATATGTGACACATGAAAATAATCTCTATCATTAAGAATCCTATGCGATGCACGCAGTCTAATCCGAGACATAATTAAATTGCTTAGTAAGCCGCTCCAACCTATTTGAACTAAGCTCCATCTGATCCTACCGTGTGGACCGTCGTAGGATAACCCACGACGAGCTAATTTGTACAACACGGCGACACTTGCACGAAAAAGATAGCCTTCTTCTTATAAAAAACAAGATCATTTCTATAAAATCATATATAGACCAAAACACCAACGTTGTTCCAACTAAACAAGAGAACCTAAAGACTTAGCAACACATATTGACCAATATCCAAAAATATGTGACATATACGAGGAAGAATGATGTTAAAAGTATAATATTTTGCATGCCATGCCAACCGAGCCATTGGGAAGTCAAGAAATAAGTGTTGTATTTTTGACTGATGAAAGCAAAAAAACCATGTCTACTATTCGTATTTCAGTAGCTTGCTGTTAAGTTATCTTAGGTATATGGAATAGCAGAAACGACACTATCTTTAGCAAAAAGAGTGGTAATAATATTTTTCAAGTTATTCATTTGGCTACTCATTGGATCCAACTTTGGGACTACATTCTCCCATTGGATCAGTGAGAATCTATGGTTACTAGATGCAACCAACTACTTATTGTCGTTCAGGACTTCTACACCTAGGTTGGATGGCAGCTTTTTAGTTGACTTTTGAATGGATAGTCTCTTTATGAGAGTTTTTTAGATGGTTTATTTTTGTTTCAAATCTTTGTGATCGATGATTGTAATACTTCAAATTATCGAAACTTTGCAATAAAAATGGTTGTGTGCATCAATTAGTGCAGATTTAGGGGCTTAGCTCCCCATTTCACAAGAAAAAGAATAACCACATGACATAAGAACCGTATAAATACTTCCCCTTGAGCCGCTATTTAGTTTCCATAATCTGTTGCAATAGAACCATACATGAGAATCAAATTGTGTTTAATACATAATAATTACAATAAATTATACCATCTAAGTCGTAGCTAAATGTATCCTTGTTCATCAAAAGTTCAACATCTGTTATTTTAAGAACTCTCCCGTGTCAATCATCCAAAACACCGACCGATAAAGAGTACTCCAAACTCTACATCATACGACACTAAACCTAAAAGGGGGGATGTCGTGTTTATTTTGCGCAATGCTAAAAATCACAACATATACATCACATAACTTTCTCACATCAAACCACTTATCTTCCCAAAAAATAGTTAATATCCCTATTCTCAAATTGAAATGAGCCAAGAATGAGGGAGTACTATTGGCATGCACGAGCCCCTTCAAGAAGTGGCCATCTCTTGGTCTAGACAAAGGGAGAGGAGTGCCTTTTGTCCAATGCAAATTAGAGGCCAAACACAATTTTTTTTAAATATATCCTAGAATGAAAATACAATAATTGGGTAGCTAAGTAGAAAATAAATTAAAATTGGTTAAAAATATTAGATTAGTTGATCACAAACTATCTCAATGTAAAAAACAGCCACATGATAGTTTCCCAAGGCAAATATGCCTCCTTAACCTTGAGGAAAAGCTCTAGCGGTTGTATGATGGTCTAGTAATCTACATTCTACATCAATTCTGCCATAAATTTGGGTTACAAAAACTTCCACCACAACATCGGATCATAGATTTTTTTAGATCAAAAGGCCTCAACCCATTCCGTTTCCATTGAAAACGAAATGATCCAGTTTTACCAATGACAAAACCTATGTATCTATGATTAGGGTATAGCCAAAATTCTGTAGCAGCTAAAACAAGGCGGAAACTTGCAATTGAAAGGCTACTAGTATTAATGAATTACAACTCAGATGGGCTTATGGCACACAAGACAGAAACCCCCAAAACTCCCCAGGGAAAAAAATACTAGCTCAGATGAGCATATGACCACGAACCTTGAATTGGATCAGTACTTTTGGAGTCCAAGGTCCGATCCACATTGTTATTCTCCTCTTCTTCAATTGTTTGTTATGGCCGAAGCTTCCACCATTTTCCGCTCGATCAGCAATATGCGTAGACATAAGAGCGGCAAACGCATAGACATCACTGGAAGAAAATGTCATTCCTATTTTTTCTACATTGACCACATAAGAGCGGCAATAACCAGATTAATGACAACATGTCTATTATTGCTAGTCCACATTCTAGAAATGTCTCATAGGTATCCCCAACACTTCTTCCTAGAATGACATATAGTTCTTCCCATATAATTTTTCTAATCACATGAGAAAAAAAGATGGTCAACACTTTCTTTCTCGGCACATAAAAGACAAGTGCCATCAGACACTGATTGTCTAAATTTAAAACTTGCTCTAAAATTTCAAACATTTGTAAATTTTGAACCATAAGTTAAATTTAAGAATCGATTTAATATCTGAGCTTCTAGTGAAGAAACCTTCAAAACATGAGTAATATTGAATACATTTTGATAATATTTAAAGTTGATTTTTAAACTTGGTGAAACTCGGAAAAACTTTATGAAACACGATAATTTTTCTTGTTTGAAACAATACGTTTCACCGTGTTTCAAATTTTGCTCATCATAGTTATAAAATAATTGACAAGTTCCTTAGATTTTGAACAATACAATATATCTATAAAAAAATTAAGCAATATCTGGTTTGAGTCCAAACCCTTAAGGAAACACTAATAATTGCATGACCACAATTCAGAGATACAATATCTTGTATCTAGTTTTATAGGGATTTAGTTTGCATCATTATGTTTGAATGTGTTTAAGCACACTTCAAACTAGTACTAGATGTGTTCAACAAATTTATCAAATAGCAAAATCATTTAATCCGTGTGTCTACTTTAATGTTGTTTAAATGGGTTTCATTGTGTTTCATAATCCATCATGACATCTTGTTGTGTATCAAAATCTAATTTTTTAATTTGTTGAAACTAAACCTTCATTGGGCTTGTTTAAAACATGTCATCGAAATAATTACACATGTTTAAATGGGTTTTTATTCTGAGATTATTTTGACACATATGGCATGTTTAATTCAATACTAGAAATCAATTTGGCTAGAGAGAGAGGGGTAGGTTGTGGAAGTGAATAACAAGATTTTTGCATGTGTGGTAGAGCATCCAAAGGTGTAATTGGTGCCCCATGGAGATCCTAGGCTGGTTAGATGATGTGAGCCGTCTGATCGCCCTCCCAGGGTAAATCCTAGCCATTCGTTCGTGGTTAGTCTTTTTTACCCTTGTCAGTCAATTTGCCGCGCACATTCAGGCTTGGTACACACGCACTAGTGTCTCTAGTTAGATGTTGGTTTTCCCCACCGAAAACTGTTCGGCCCTACATGTCGGCATCCCAAGTAATGTTTTTAGCGGTCCTTCGACGGGTGCACGTGGTATGGAAGGGGCATCCATCTCCTCGTGCGAGTGAAAAATCTAGACAAAAAACCAAGCCGGTGTTGAAAACTCTAACCATACTCGTCGTTGGTACCGTCTCCCCCAATCCCTAGCACCAGCGGCGTCTCCTGTTCCTTCGTCGTCTCCCCCGTTGCTTCTACCTCCTCCTGCTCTGCCTCCTCCTTTGTGTCCTCTCCATAAGCATGTTGCAGCCTCCTCCTCTCGTCCTTGTCACCAGCACTCCCCAGCGTCGCCTCACTGCATGAATCTTTTTCTCCCGGCCATGGCGACAATGGAGGCGCCCGATTCTCCCGCACCTCCCCCAATCCCACCTCATCTCTCCCCCCAGTCCACAACCATGACAGTTTAGACAACAAAGAAATAATTGAAGATTGTGGGACGTATTTTTTTCGTGGCCTAAAGAGCTATAAGAAAATAGATAGTGGAAATTAATATGTGGTCGATGAGTGGAGGCTTGCATGATATGGCAGCCTATGATTTCTCAAAGATGCTTGGTGAGGTGAACACCTTGGATGTTGAGAAAAATATGGTAGTGAAGGGCTCCTAATATAGAAGATGACTGATGTGTGAGGGGCGTGCGGTTTATTTAAAATCATTTTGCCACAAAGGGACTAATGGGAAAATCTATGTACCGAGCATCGGGATTGTTCACGCGAGTCCTAATTAACAATAATCATGTGGTGTAGATGGTTTGTCGGCAAGTTGCCAGGGGTGTTAGCTATCTAGTCATATTGATTTGACCAAGTGGTATATTGGCTCCAGCGCATTTAAGCTATAGTTAGTAGTATAACTAAGTCTTTGCAAACTGGCTTGAATTTTTTAGACCGTTTGGGTTAGTTCAAATTTTTGTACTAGTTTTAAAGTTTGGATTTCATTTGTGAAGAAAAATAAACTAGGATGTAATTGGCCGGTTTGACTGGTTTGGCCTGTTTTATTTTTTACACACTCTTAAGTAGAACGGTGCCTCAGTTTGCGGTTCTGATATGCTGTACTTATTTTATAATCCGTCATAGAAAAATAGCCGCCAAAAACAAAAAATAGTTTGGTAGCCAAATAGAAAATAGACAAAAAAATGTTGGAAATATTAGAATATCTTATCATAAATGAACTATATAAATGCCAAAAATAGCCACATCATGGCTGCATACCCAAGGCGAATCACTACAGGACGCGCACGCTACGCCGAGGGCAAAAATCCGTCGGCGTAGCCTCCTCGGCAAAGGTCTTCCTTGGCGGAGCACGTAGAGGTCGTCGGTGTATCAAAATGCCATCGGCGTAGCGGCCGTCGGCATAGCTTGTCGACAGGTTGCAAAAACATTATTTTTTTTAAAAAAAAAATTATTTTATTTTTTCTCAATTTTTGAATCTTTGAATTGTTTGACTCGTTAATCTCTCACTTTGAACATTTTTAACTCTAATTACACTTAATATTTAATTAAATTGCTATCTTGGTCAAATTTCCCGGCTGGTCACCCATCCTAATACTACTCTAGCTCCAGCACGCTTAACTTTCGCGTTCCTTCAGAATCTGTTTCCGCAAAATAATTCATATATTGTTGTCAATACTATGATATCAATCCTATTAACTCTTATATCATCATGTCACATGTTTGTATTTTATAAAATTACAAACAATTATTTAAGTAAACATTAATGAATAAGTAAAAATATTATTGAATTCAAATAAAAATATAATAATTTTATTTTTTTGTATTTTTATATTTAATATGGAATAATTAATATCTTTAAATCCGTAAATCAGAATTCGATAAATAATATGTATAAATTGATCAGAAAAATGAGAGGAATCCAAATATGATATCCATATCAACTAATCACAAACCCTCCGTTTTTGAATTAGCTATTTGGTGGTTGCTTCAGAAAATCCCCCTTTTTGCGCTCGGAAAATGAAAAATGTCTTTTGTGTGCGATGAAAAGGAAAACTTGCATTGGATCTTTGATAAAATATCATATTATGAACCTAAAAATGATTTTTATAAAAAACATGAGCATCTGATCATGTACATATAGTTCATATCTGACCCACTTCCTATCGATTCGGCAGGAATTTATCTTTTTTACCAAAGGTGGACATAAAGGTTTCGGATCCCCTGTTGGGACATCGTCCATATAAGGTGGTCTACTATTTTTTTTAAATGTGGTGGTAGCATTTTGAATTAGCCATTTGGTGGTTGCTTCACAAAACCGTCTGTTTTTTGTGCTCGGAAAATGAAAAATGGCATTTTGGTGCGACGAAAAGGAAAACTTCCTCCTCCAACATTGTTCGCCATCCCATGATGCACATGTATGCACAATATGGACACATTATCACAAACTATGCCTTGATTCTAGCCATAACATTGGTCATTTGACCCGAAAGCCAAGAAACCTCGAATGAGATAGGTCATTTTGTGAAGGTTTTTTTTGAGACATAATCAATATACCAAGTTTGATATTTTCCCTTCTAACTATGTCACATAATCTGACACCACGCGAAGGTTTCGCATTATTTCGATCGTTTTTGAAAATTTTATGCCCATTTTAAACTACCGTCAAACTTTGTTGAACGACGGGCATGAAGGTTCTTAGCTCGGGGCCGAGCCTCGCTAAAATTCCATTGGATATTTGATAAATAGCATATTGTGAACCTAAAAATGATTTTTGTAAAAAAACATGGGCATCGGATCATGTACCTATAGTTCATATCTGACCCACTTCCTACCGACTCGGCAGGAATTTGTCTTTTTCACCAGAGGTGGACGGAAAGGTTTCAGGTCCCCCTGTTGGGACATTGTCCATATAAGGTGGTCTACTATTTTTGTAAAATGTGGTGGTAGTATTTTGAATTAGCTATTTGGTGGTTGCTTCACAAAACCGTCAGTTTTTTGTGCTTGGAAAATGGAAAATGGCTTTTTGGTGCGACAAAAAGGAAAACTTCCTCCTGCAACATTGTTCGACATCCCATGATGCACATGTATGCACAATATAAGGACATTATCACAAACTATGCCTTGATTCTAGCTATAACATTGGTCATTTGACCCGAAAGCCAAGAAACCTCGAATGAGATAGGTCATTTTCTGAAGGTTTTTTTGAGACATAATTAATGTACCAAGTTTGATATTTTTCCTTCTAACTATGTCACATAATATGACACCAAGCGAAGGTTTCGCATTGTTTTGATCGTTTTTGAATTTTTTATGCCCATTTTAAATTATCGTCAAACTTTGTCGAACGACGGACATGAAGATTCTTAGCTCGGGGCCGAGCCTCGCTAAACTTGCATTGGATATTTGATAAAATAGCATTTTTTGAACCTAAAAATGACTTTTGTAAAAAAACATGGGCATCGGATCATGTACATGTAGTTCATATCTGACCCACTTTCTACCGATTCGGCAGGAATTTGTCTTTTTCACCAGAGGTGGACGGAAAGGTTTCAGATCCCCCTGTTAGGACATTGTCCATATAAGGTGGTCTAGTATTTTTGTAAAATGTGGTGGTAGTATTTTGAATCTACTATTTGGTGGTTGCTTAACAAAACCGTCAGTTTTTTGTGCTCGGAAAATGGAAAATGGCTTTTTGGTGCGACAAAAAGGAAAACTTCCTCCTGCAACATTGTTCGCCATCCCATGATGCACATGTATGCACAATATGGGGACATTATCACAAACTATGCCTTGATTCTATCTATAACATTGGTTATTTGACCCGAAAGCCAAGAAACCTCGAATGAGATAGGTCATTTTGTGAAGTTTTTTTTGAGACATAATTAATATACCAAGTTTGATATTTTTACTTCTAACTATGTCACATAATATGACACCACGCGAAGGTTTCGCATTGTTTTGATCGATTTTGAATTTTTTATGCCCGTTTTAAACTATCGTCAAACTTTGTCGAACGACGGGCATGAAGATTCTTAGCTCGGGGCCGAGCCTCGCTAAACTTGCATTGGATCTTTGATAAATAGCATATTATGAACCTAAAAATTATTTTTGTAAAAAAACATGGGCATCGGATCATGTACATGTAGTTATATTTGACCCACTTCCTACCGATTCGGCAGGAATTTGTCTTTTTCACCAGAGGTGGACGAAAAGGTTTCAGATCCCCCTGTTGGGACATTGTCCATATAAGGTGGTCTAGTATTTTTATAAAATGTGGTGGTAGTATTTTGAATTAGCCATTTGGTGGTTGCTTCACAAAACCGTCCATTTTTTGTGCTCGGAAAATGGAAAATGGCTTTTTGGTGCGACAAAAAGGAAAACTTCCTCCTGCAACATTGTTCGCCATCCCATGATGCACATGTATGCATAATATGGGGACATTATCACAAAATATGCCTTGATTCTAGCTATAACATTGGTCATTTGACCCGAAAGCCAAGAAACCTCGAATGAGATAGGTAATTTTGTGAAGGTTTTTTGAGACATAATCAATATACCAAGTTTGATATTTTTCCTTCTAACTATGTCACATAATATAACACCACGCGAAGGTTTCGCATTGTTTCGATCGTTTTTGAATTTTTTATGCCCGTTTTAAATTATATATAATGTTTTATGTTTCACTTAATTTTTATTTACAAATGTGTAATATTTGAGTGTAGATAGATAGATATTATTTCTGCAAATTTTTATATATTATTTGTATTTTTCCAAATTAGAATGATTTAGTTATGATTTTTTAAAGTTTAATGAGGTAAAATAAAAAATAGCTACGCCGAGGGCAGCCGTCGGCGTATGCTACGCCGAGGACAACCGTCGGCGTAGCATAGGATATGCCGAGGGCAATTCTACGCCGACGGCTGCTTAGCGGGGCTGGCCTGGACGATGGCTACGCCGACGGCCTCGACGTTTGGCCGTCGGCGTAGCTTCCCATTCCTGTAGTGAATATGCCCCATTAACCTTGAGGGAAAGCTCTGGCATAGTAGTATGCTGGTCTAATTATCTGCATTCCTCATCAATTCTTTCATAAAGTTGTGTGACAACAATTTGCATCGCAACATCCCAACGAACATGAGCTTTTGCCTTGAGCATCCATGAACCTAAGATCTCAAATTCACCATTTTTGTCCTTTAATATACTAGTGCATGTTGGTACTCAGGTGGTACTAGTGCCATAAACCCAATGTAAAGAGGAGCTCGACAGCGGGATCACGTCAAGTGCACGTATGGGCCGTCCTCGATCATTGTTTGGTGTCTTTCTACTTTTCGCATCATCAGGCAGTCCAAATCCCACCGGACTGCGTGAAGAGCAAGCTCAAGACCTCAAGTTTATGACCTCCTTTGGATGCCATTGTTGTCGGTTGCCCCGAATTTTAGTGCATCAATCTGTCCTACGTAGTGCTTTTCCGACCATCGACATACGTACGTGCGACAATTGTTATAGGAACCATTATTATGCGATCTGTCCTAAACCGCCCGCAGGAGATGACGGTAACAGTAAGGACGGGATCCATGCCCACTGGCATGCATTCTCCATTATTCCTTTGCAGGTCTTTCGCTTCGGGAGTTTGTGGGCTCGAAAGGGAGGAGTGTATGCACATGGCTGTGCTACTGCTATCCCCTTCGCTTTTGCTTGGAAGGAGGCGCACGGTCTGCTCTAAACCAGCTGGATGCAATTTCCATATCAGTAAACGCAGGGCAATCGTCGAAGGTGAAGAAATCACGCTTGGTGTCTCTTTCTTTCCCCTTACCTCCCATGCCTAGCAGTAGCAGTATGACAGAGTGCGGGGTTAGAGAGTTATGTAGCGAGTAAGAGAGAGCTGATAAGCCGGCCATGGACGAGAAATAACCCTAGCTATTACATGGATAAAAAGGTTATGTGGTAGCCATTTTATACTGCGGAGAGCAAGAGAGGTGAAGCTGGTAGGTGGAGTGGGTAAGAGGCAAAGAAAGAGTAGTGAAAATATCATATCCGTCACAACTTTTTTCTTCAAGTCTAGCCTATTTACCCAAGTTAAATAATCTCGCATGCCACCGTCGAGCAACGTATAGAATTGATATTTGCATACACAGATTAACAACTCCACACACACCATGAACTATACAAACTTAATTTCATGTCAAGGCGGGCAGACGCGCTGCAGCCAATCAAGCAGTGAATTCGATTGTACTAGCAGTCTGGCACTTGATCGGCTCTTACCGGGTAAGGGGAATCTATATGATCGCCATGACATATTCTACATTTGTTCCTAACGCGCGAGAACCATTTATGACAACAAGATTTGATCCAGCTTTGCATGCACAATAATCACCAATGCGACGAATACTACTTAACATCTTTCACTAGCACATGAACTCGCGCATTCCTCTTATGCTGGTCATACTGGGAGTATCATAATACTAGTATCATGCATATACCACTATCATAATACTAGTATCATGATTAGAGTATCACAATAAACTATAAAAAAAATTAGTATGTAGATTCGCTCTAAACCTGAGTGAACCTTTATACTAAAAGAAGTCTAGATATATTTGCTTCACAAAGCTAAAACATCTTATAGTAAAACAGAGAGAGTAGATTCGATTAGCGAAAGTGTATATTTCATTGGTTGATTTATATCGACTGTTGTGAAAAAATTCAGAGGAGAGTCTACCGTAGCAATGCTATCTAGTCATATTTAAGTCATAGCTACTTATTTATAAGTTCGGAGAAGACTGCGCGCCTCCTTCCAAGCAAAAGCTAAGGGGACATAGCAGAAAATAGTCTCGGGTGCTCTTGCTCGGAAGGAGTGTACTATGGCGCTTATGACATGGTAAACTTATTTTATAATTAAGAAACAGTAAAACTGAACCATCTAGGACCCCTCTCAGCGATTTGACACCTACAACCATCCGATCATACTCTTGTACGTCTGAGATTTGTTTTTTCCTGCCACCGAGAGTCGTTGTGTGCTTTTCATCATGTCTCCAACCCGCGCCAACCATAAAAGGGCTGCTACTCTGAAAACAAACTTAAATGACTTGTCGTTAACCGGGCCGACTTAGTCCAAACAGGGCAGCCACTTTGGGCCTCTGTTTCTATGCAATTGCTTCGGAGCCTCCCTCGTCTCTTTCTTTATCGAGTCCGACCCCTAGGTGCCCCGCCGCCGCACGCTCGACCACGTCCTGGTTCCCTTCGTCGACCCTCACCACCCGCTCTGTTCCGCAGCATCGTCGAGGAACGAAGATCGTGGAGAAGGCGAGGGCGAGAAGAAATTATGGGAGGAAAAAGGGATGGCCAGGGAGCAGCATGGTAACAACCATCCCCGCGGCGCCCACCGACGAGGGCGTGCCGACCCTCCACACTTCGTCCCCTCGAAGCCTTCGAAGCACTAGACTCTGGACTGTCGAGTTGGCTGGTCGGTATCCCCATGGCCCTGTCTATACTTCCCTAGGCGCGATGATAACCTCCTCCCATGATCGCTTCCATGTGCTCAGTTTCTAACCCCTGGCTGATACTGATATGCGCTTGGTGTGTTTGTCTGGTCGTGAATAAGAAACTATGCAACTTCAACTATAACCTCCACTGCCTTCCTATTGAGATGACATTTGGCCTTTGCACTAGAGTTGTTCCATGAAATCCCAATGACGGTGATATGCAAAATATGATCCAATTAATCGTGTTCCTTGCAATTCTATCATAAGGTAATTTATCAATCATGATTTTTTTATCGATGTTAATCCTTGCTTGTCATGTGTAAATGTTACCTTCCGATATTGTCATCTTCCTGTTGACTTCATTGATGTCAATCAGATAGGACATAGGAGGACCAACACGGCAACACCAATCAGAAGAACCTTGTCACCCATCTTGCTTACAGTGACGACAAAGAAGGCAACACATGGAACTGATGCTCCACTTGATGCAATAAACGGACTCTAGATGTGTATATATACATGAAAATGACACTTTACAGTTGCTTTCATGTTATTGCATGCACGGATCTGTATACATCACACTGTCAGTATTTGGCTATCAATTAATGGTGAAAGGATAGAGATGTCGCCTAGAGGGGGGGGTGAATAGGCAATTTCAAAACTATTACGGTTTTGGCTTGATAGAATGCGAAATTAAACTAATGTTTATTTTACAAGCACAAAACCTAAATACACTAGGCTCAAGTAAATGCACCAACAATAAATTAAGCTAAGCAAGATAGCACAAGATAAATATACCACAAGTGATAAGCAAGATATAAGTACTTCAAGCTCGATGGCTATCACAAGAAAAGTAAGCTCAGATATAGAGATAACCGAGGCACGTGGAGACAAAGATGTATTCCCGTGTTCACCACCTTTGGGAAGAGGGCTACGTCACGTTGGAGAGATGTGAGGTTCCACGAAGGATTCCTCACGCGCCACAAAGGCTCACCTTCTTCTCCGAGTCTATCCCACGAAAGAATAGGCCCTTTCCTTATGGCTAGCTTTTCCTCCACTCCGGAGATGGCAAGCTCCACAACCACTTCACAAGCTCCACGAAGGAGAAGCCCGGGTCTCTTCACAATCTTCCACGAAGAGGACACCGTGGTACCAACCGCCAAGCCAACTAGGAGGTCACCCTCCAAGAGTAACAAACTCACGGTCTCTCACTCGAACAAATCGTAATGGAGAGCTCAACACTTATGCAAGAATGCAAAACAAGAACACCAATTGTGCTCAAATCCTTCACTCTCAAATCCCACCAAAGCAACAAGTTATAGGGAGGAATTAGAGAGGAAGAACAATGGTGGAAACCAAAAAATGACTCCAAGATCTATATCCAATGGGTTCCCCTCACTTAGAGGAGGAATTTATTGGTGGGGATTGTAGATATAGATCTCCTCTTCCAAAGCCCTCAAAAAGATGTGAGAATCATAGGAGGGAAGGGAGAGGAAGAAAGATCAAAGGGGTCAATAATGAAGGTCAAAAACATGCTCAAGAGCCTTAGAAGTTTGAGAAAGAAGCCCCCCTTTTATACCCTTTCAAGGGGGATGACCGTTGGAAGCAAGATGCGCTGGGTTGAACATGTTCCGGCGACGAAACCGGCGCTGCCGGATCAGCCGCGGAATTTCCGGTCAAAACCGAAAGTTCCGGTACAAACCAAAACAGCATACAGAACAGTTTTTCAGCGGTTTTCCGGAAATTTCCGGCGGTCGCCGGAAATTCCGGCCACAGACTCGGTCCGCCGGAATTCCGCTGGAACCAAACAGGGCACACAAAAACGGCGATAACTTTTGCCTTCGGACTTCGATTTCGATGATCTTGGGCTTGTTTTGACGAGGACAACAAGCTTTACATGATGGTGCAGAGAAACATCATAGTCCAAAAGAGGATGATAGAACCAAACAAAGAAAGGTAAGAAGCCTCCCTACAAGAAGAACCGATAAAACCTTCAAACTCGAAAACGCCATAGAATATGCATACGAATTCCGTTTTCAATGAACTTGGGCTTGTTGAAGAGCTAGAAAAAAGCTCAAGAACCTCACATGGAAAAACACCAAGAAGAAACAAAATAGAAAGATGCAATGTATGCAAAGTATTGAGCTCCCTATGACGATGTGATCAAGTTACCCAACCGAAAGCCCCTCTTAATATTGCGGCTATGTATCCTATAACTCGGTCTCCCAACAACCACCTTGAGACCGGTAAAAGGAAAACCTAGCAATGCCATACCTTTGCCTTGCGCATCCCGCTTGATCTTGATGACAACACTTCAATCTCCATCTAAGCCGGAATGCATCACTTGATCATTGTTGCTTCGTGAAGACTCCTAATTTGCTCCCCCATACACCACTATTGGATAGCTTCACTAAAACATGTCTTAACATGTCCATTATCACCAATATGGACGACAAGCTTTAAGCAAATGATCTTCTCGCGATGATTATCTTGAACTTTCCCTTCTCAACCTTGATGACGATCACCACTTGATGTCATTCTCTCATGGGCTATATAAGATCTTCACTTTTGTAGCATTCCCATGGAAAGATACCTATCCCATATAGAAAATGCAAAGGCACATATATAATAGGTTAGTTCATGATGCATAATTGACAAGGCTTACCATACCATAAGATCCATGTGGTACATTCTTTATGCTTCATGTGTTGACCAACTTGAAATCACTCTTCACTCTTTGTATAGGTCAACCATGTATCTTCTCATGATCAAACTCAATATCTTGAGGTACATAAAGAAATATTAATTTGATTACATGCTCTAAATCTTAGTCAATCATAGCTCAACTAATGAGGCTATCATGACACCGTCTTAGAGCCATATCTTGAATTCTTCTATTGAGATCACACTCTCAAGATCTTGAGCATATCATATTCTTCTCTTCAACTCGATGGTCTTGATGCCAATAGTCAAGGTATATCTTTATCTTCATGGCATCCATACTTGAATCCAACACACAGACTACAAGCATGACCTATGGAATATTCCTTCATATAAAACTCAGTGAAAACATTAGTCCATAGGGATTGTCATTAATCACCAAAACCACACATAGGGGCAATTACTCTTTCAATCTCCTCCATTTTGGTAATTGATGACAATCACAACAAGAGAGTTTATATAATGAATATTACAAACAAGTACGCAGCTTATCCGAGAATAAGTTGTGTACAAGAGGTTACATTTTATATGGTCAAGTAACACAAAGCTACTAGCACATATCAAAACCGATTCTACTTACACGAACTACAACTGATGCAAGAGATGTGTGTAGAACCAACATATATAGAGCAAACTCCCCCACAGTATATTCATGTGTGATGAACTTAAATTTCATTGCATACATTGTCAAGACTAAACTTTGGGAGAGTTTACACTATATATACAACCATGCAAAACATAATAAAGATGAAATGCATGAAAGGCAAACACTTAAGAACAAACCAATCTTAAGTATAAAACCATTTTCCTTAAACCCTCTAAACTTCTCCCCCATTGACAACAAGTGCCAAAATGGATGACAAAGTTAGAAGGCCAATATAGTATGATTTCCTCCCCAAGGTGTGCATTTCTAATATTTTGAGTGAAATCAAATGCACGAATCCAATGACAAATATTTGGAGGAAATCAAACTATATTGAGGATCAAAGATTGCTATAATCATAAAACGGTGAAGAAACTTCAACGGATGAAGAAAGAAATCCAATCATCCAAAAAGTCAAATGGACAAATAGTGCTCTAAATGAAATAAGGAAGATCCCCAAGGTTCATGCATAAATTTTAATTGTTGTATTTGAATACAATTTCCAAAAACATGGAATCCTCACTCCCTCTATGTCATTTAGAACATGACAAGGATAAAAGAAGTATATATATATATATCAATGCAATTGTTAAGACAATCTTAAGTCCAAAAAAATATATGAAATATGAGTGCATGAAGATGCAATAAAAGTAAACCGAGCACTCATAAATCAAGACCTTACCAATATACCATTAAGAACACAGAGGATAAGAGATATGGTCGACAAAGAGCGAGGATATCAAGGAGAGATATTAACACTCTCGTGTATATAAGTTTCTAAGTGGACAAAACATGAGAATAGTCCACAAATAAACAACCACACATAAGAGGTTAATAAAAAGAAAACATGATATCCAAGAGGAAGCCATAAGATATACCAAACATTCTATTTTTGCTGAAGTGCATATATAGCCCAAGGCTCTATTTTCTCTTATGGTATATCAATGAAGTTCATCAAAGAATAATAAAAACCTCAAAAATGTCACAACTAGAACTAAGGGAACAAATGCTAGTTGGGATACTTTGAGAAAGGCAACAAGTAGCAAAAGGAAGGATTCAAATTAATTTCAACAATATTGCACATGAGAGTACCTTTGAGGAATTGATATGCAATAAATTTCTAAAAGGCATATTTATGATTGGTGAATCATGAAAATGATTTTATATACTCCCCATTATACGCATCATCTCAAATTACTCACATAAGCAATAAAGATACAGAAGTCTTTCAAAGATATTTGCAAGAACCGCAACATTTACATACAGATAAATCCATGCCAATATGCAACCTACAAGAGATTGGATGAAAGAATAGTATGCATGCATAAGATACTTGTTACCGAGATAGCAATGGTATGATGTAGTAGATAAGAATTTTTCGATCATCCTAGCTTGGATCCAGTTATCCTATGGTGACAATACTTTCCTTATAGACAAGACAAACATCCATTGCATCTCCAATGTACCTAAGACAACATTCAAGTACATCTTGGTCCCCAAACTTATTGGGTCCAAAGTGGTTAGACTAACCACAACACATAGGATACACTCCATAAAAATATGTGCATATTTAGAGATGAAATTTGAATTTCATGCACATCTTAGCTATTTAAGGATTTGATGGAGTATACCCTATATATTGGATCAAAGAAAGAAAAACATGACATAAGATATACATTTAGTATAGATGCATGCGCGAGACTTTCAAGATCCAACAAAGATATAATTTGGACAAATCACCAAAAAATTCAAGAAGGCATACAAGGTGTGACAAAACACATTTGTTGTCCAAACTATATCAAAGAATCAAATCAACACAAGATTTGTTCAACAAAGTTCCACAAATGAACCAAGCAAAAACTATTGAGCATAAAAGATGAAATAAAAACACAAATGCTCAAAGATTTATCTCATTCAAACAAATAAGATAAAAAAGAAAGAATGAGATAACAAACTCCCAAAAGAGCAAGGTTTTAACAAATAAACCAAAACCTTAACACTTTTCACAATGGCACAAGGTTCCGAGAAGAAAAGGTTTGTCTTCCACTAAAACACATTTTATAATAATCAAAAACATCATCAAAGAGATGTTCAAAAGCCAAGGAAGACAATGAGAGCCACAACAAATTTTTGGAAAGAAAATAAGGCAATAAGAGGTGAAATCCAAGGTGAAGATGATCCACAAATGCTGCCACACATAAGTATATCAATTGTCGAAGACAATGAGTGTATTGGAATTGATTTTCGGTGGTATATTGCATGGATATTAAATATAAATCTTCACAATAAAAAGCATAGGATAGGAATAAAAATATTAAGCACTATGCAAAGATAGAGATTCTTGATAGATTCAATCTAGTCACACAATCATGCAAAGCAATGATTATAATAACTTGAAGCAAATGGTCTACCAAATAAGATATAGAGATATGTATTTGAGGAAGACCGCATCAAGAATTTCTTACTCAAACAAAGACCGAAAAGACGAGCAATAAAAGATTCTAACAAAAATAGGACCTTGTTTGAGCCAACATGCCACCTAGAAACAAGATAATCAACAATATCAACTCTATGTGGCACTACCTCATATGTTCACATTTCCTAGGATTGTGATATGCAAAAGAAGCATATTACTCCCCCATAATGTGATATTAATTTTTTTCTTAATAAGAGGCAAATCAACCTCAACTAGAGAGAATTAATGGACATTTAGTATTTGAATTTCTCATGAGTATGACACACCACATAGTGACTATATAAGCTTGCAATATCAATACTAAGTGCTAGTACTCATGTACACACATTTTAAGGTTTGAGAGATGCGCGAGGCATGTCACTCCCCCAAAATGGGATGTTCCAATTAACCACTCAAAAAGAGCCAAATAAGATATCATGAAGATGCATTAGAGTCTCCAAGCAAAACACACGAGTAAATGATGTGCCAAACACCTATACATACTTGAATACACAAAATAATCAAGCATGAGGCACACCAAATACAAACACATACTTGGTACAAAACCAAAACATGTAAAGGGGGCAAGTAACTTACAAAATAAATGAGTTAAGTACAATTTACCACGAAGAGGCACATTGGATATAAGACGGGGAATGATAATCCTTATGACTTGTATTGATCAAATATAATATATGAAGATCCATTAATTCTTCATGAGTTAGTCAAGTCTCCAATGCCCTCCATAAACACCTATTGATCAAGTTTGAGCTTGTTGGTCCCCAACCAATTTGGGTCCTAAGAGGTTAGTCACAATAGGCTTGGCAACCCAAATGGTTCTTTTCTTGACACCACTTTGAGTTCCAACAAACTTGGCAAACACATTGCCATCCTTATCCTTCCTAAGAGAATAATCATCATCAACAATGATAGGGTTAGATAAGGTGTCGTTTGAACATGAAGAGGCAAAGTGCCCCTTCACACGACATATGTAGCAACAAGTGTCTCCTTTCTCTTCTTCATTGATTTCTTGGCTTGGGGAGCATTATCTTGATTCTTCTTAGAAAGTGGCCTAACTTCAACTTGGGCTTGAACATGAACTTGTGGCCGCTTCCCTTATTGCTTCTCACTCAAGTGCTTTTTCTTCAATGGACAAGATCTTACATGATGTCCTTCAACCTTGCACTTGAAGCAAATAATCTTGGCCGAATTCTTGACTTGGTTTTGGCCCTTCTTCTTGTTTCTCTTGGACTTGTTCTTGTTATTGGAGTTGAATCCAAGTCCACTTTTATCATTAGGGGATTTTTGCACATTCAAAATATTATCGAGTGTGGATTTCCCTTCATGACTCTTTTCCAAGTCATTCCTCAACAAAGTGAATTGGGCCTTGAGCTCTTTAAGTTCCTCTACATGGTTAGTAGAAATACAAGTACTATAGGAAGTAGAAGCTTCATTGTTAGAGCAACAAGGCAAAGCAAGTAATCCAACACAAGGTTTATCAATAGTATGGCTAGATGGATTACTAGGACTAGCACACGACAAAATAGCATTTTGAGTAGAAGTTGTGATAATGTCCAAAAGAGGCTCACAAGATATTACCTTGGTAATACTTGCCTCACGAGCTAACATTAGACCGTCATGGGAGATTAGAAGATCATTATGAGAGCCCGAGAGCTTTTCATGACTTTATTCCAATTTCCTATACTTGCTAGTTAGCAACTCAAGTTGAGCCCTTAGCTCAACGTTCTCCGTTAGGGTAGATGCTTCACAAGAAGTAGAGTTAGTAGCACAAGCATCATTAATGGAATTTTCCTTTTCAAGCTTATAAGATTCAATTTTTTGTGTGAGGAGACAATTAGTGTGCTTCTCCTCGGAAAGCTCTTGCTTAAGGAGATTGAATCTCCGACTCCCATCATCAAATTGGAAATCCAACTCCTCTATGGTTCCCGTTTGTTTAGTTATGGTGTACATAACGTGTTTGAGACAAGTAACTGCCTTATTATTACCACGAAGAGAGGTACACAAAAAGGTCAACTCAAGCAAGAGAGCACTAGTATCCTCATCAATGTCATCATCACTATCATCATTATCATTGCTATTATATTTAGAAGATATATTTGGGATCCAAAGTAGGAGATACCTTTGATCCTCTTGCCATAAGGCACATGTGAGCACAGGAGGATGAAGATGAGGATATTCTTGAATCTTCAATCATGATCATGTCTTACTCCATAGAATGTTTGATTTCCTTTACATTGTTAGATAAACAACTAGAGGAAATAGAAGCATTTTGTTCATGGGAACAAGGCAAATCAAGCATATCATCTACACTAGTACTCAAATAATTTCTAGATGATATACAAGGACTAGCAACACAAGGGATATAGCATTATTGTTGCAAGAAGTGCTTAAGTCCAAACTCTCTACACAATTATCATTTGTAGAACAAGAATCATTGGTGTAAAGAGAAACACTACCATCATCACATATGATTTTTCCACTCACCGTGACATTACCTTGTGACTTGTCACATGTAAGTGAAGTGGAAAGAATTGAAATTTCATCGTGGCCGGAGGTGGAAGCAACTTGGAGCTCTTCATGATGTGAGGGAGAAGAGAGCTCCTTGGAGATACCACCGACCCTATGAGAAATGGACCCACCAAATATTTCTTTAAGTTTGGTCCACATCTCATGAGACGACTTGCGCTTTACAATTGTCAAGAACAAATTAACGGTGGGGCTCAAGGAGAAAATAATCTCATTAGATACTTGAGCTTCGAGATGTAAATTTTTCTCATCCTCTAAAGATAGATTTTGAGGATCCATAGGAGGATAAAAACCTACATCTAGAAATCGCTCAATATTTGGACACAAGGTCCGAAGATTACAAAGCAAGCAATTTCTCCACAAAGCATAATATGTGCCATCAAAGATAATTGTGTCATTGTGCACTATACTACTAGCCGGCATCTTTACACTCTAGGCGGTGAAGCCTAAACAAGGAGAGACCTTGCTCTGATACCAGTTGAAAGGATAGAGATGTCGCCTAGAGGGGGGGGGGGTGAATAGGCAATTTCAAAAATATTACGGTTTTGGCTTGATAGAATGCGGAATTAAACTAATGTTTATTTTACAAGCACAAACCTAAATACACTAGTCTCAAGTAAGTGCACCAACAACAAATTAAGCTAAGCAAGATAGCACAAGATAAATATACCACAAGTGATAAGCAAGATATAAGTACTTCAAGCTTGATGGATATCACAAGGAAAGTAAGCTCATATATAGAGATAACCGAGGCACACGGAGACGAAGATGTATTCCCGTGTTCACCACCTTTGGGAAGGGGGCTACATCACGTTGGAGAGGTGTGGGGTTCCACGAAGGATTCCTCACGCGCCACAAAGGCTCACCTTCTTCTCCGAGTCTATCCCACGAAGGAATAGGCCCTTTCCTTATGGCTAGCTTTTCCTCCACTCTGGAGATGGCAAGCTCCACAGCCACTTCACAAGCTCCACGAAGGAGAAGCCCGGGTATCTTTACAATCTTCCACGAAGAGGACACCGCGGTACCAACCGCCAAGCCAACTAGGAGGTCACCCTCCAAGAGTAATAAGCTCACGGTCTCTCACTCGAACAAATCGTAATGGAGAGCTCAAAACTTATGCAAGAATGCAAAGCAAGAACACCAAGGGTGCTCAAATCCTTCACTCTCAAATCCCACCAAAGCAACAAGTTCTAGGGAGGAATAAGAAAGGAAGAACAATGGTGGAAACCAACAAATGACTCCAAGATCTAGATCCAATGGGTTCCCCTCACTTAGAGGAGGAATTGATTGGTGGAGATTGTAGATCTAGATCTCCTCTTCCAAAGCCCTCAAAAAGATGTGAGAATCATAGGAAGGAAAGGAGAGAAAGAAAGCTCAAAGGGGTCAACAATAGAGGTCAAAAACGTGCTCAAGAGCCTTAGAAGTTTGGGGAAGAAGCCCCCCTTTTATACCCCTTCAAGGGGGATGACCGTTGGAAGCAAGATGCGCTGGGCGAACACGTTCCAGCGACGAAACCGGCGCCACCGGATCAGCCGCCGGAATTTCTGGTCAAAACCAAAAGTTCCGGTAGAAACCAAAACAACATACAGAACAATTTTTCGGTGGTTTGCCGGAAATTTCTGGCTTGTCGCCGAAAATTTCGGCCACAGACTCGGTCCGCCGGAATTCCCGCCGGAATTCCGCTGGAACCAAAGAGGACACACGAAAACGGCGATAACTTTTGCGTTCGGACTCCGATTTCGATGATCTTGGGCTTGTTTTGACGAGGACAACAAGATTTACAAGATGGTGCAGAAAAAAATCATAGTCCAAAAGTGGAAGATAGAACTAAATAAAGAAAGGTAAGAAGCCTCCCTACAAGAAGAACCGATAAAACCTTCAAACTCGAAAACGCCATAGAAGATGCATACGAATTCCGTTTCCGATAAACTTGGACTTGTTGAAGAGATAGCAACAAGATCAAGAACCTCACATGGAGAAACACCAAGAAGCAACAAAATAGGAAGATACAAAGTATGTAAAGGATTGAGATCCCTATGACAATGTGATCAAGTTACCCAACCGAAAGCCCCTCTTAATAGTGCGGCTATGTATCCTATAACCCGGTCTCCCAAAAACCACCTTGAGACCGGTAAAAGGAAAAACTAGCAAGGACATACCTTTGCCTTGCGCATCCCGCTTGATCTTGATGACAACACTTTCCATCCAAGCCGGAATGCATCACTTCATCATTGTTGCTTCGTGAAGACTCGTAATTTTCTCCCCCATACACCACTATTAGATAGCTTCATTAATACATGTCTTCACATGTACATTATCACCAATATGGACGACAAGCTTTAATCAAATGATCTTCTCAAGATGCTTATCTTGAACTTTCCCTTCTCAACCTTGATGACGATCACCACTTGATGTCATCCTCTCATGGGATATATAAGATCTTCACTTTTGAAGCATGCCCATGGAAAAATACCTATCCCATATAGAAAATGCAAAGGCACATATATAATGGGTTAGTTCATGATGCATAATTAACAAGGCTTACCATACCACAAGATCCATGTGGTATATTCTTTATGCTTCATGTGTTGACCAACTTGAAATCACTCTTCACTCTTTGTATAGATCAATCATGTATCTTCTCATGCTCCATCTCAATATCTTGAGGTACATAAAGAAATATTAATTTGATTACATGCTCTAAATCTCAGTCAATCATAGCTGAACTAATGAGGCTATCATGACACCGTTTTAGAGCCATATCTTGAATTCTTCTATTGAGATCACACTCTCAAGATCTTGAGCATATCATATTGTTCTCTTCAACTCGATGGTCTTGATGCCAATAGTCAAGGTATATCTTCATCTTCATGGCATCCATACTTGAATCCAACATATAGACTACAAGCATGACCTATGGAATATTCCTTCATATAAAACTTAGTGAAAACATTAGTCCATAGGGATTGTCATTAATTACCAAAACCACACATAGGGGAAATTACTCTTTCAAATGGCTTTGGTTCATTCAGCTAGGTCAACATGCATGATAGTGATCCATTCGGTCTCTCAGAATTTAGCATAATAGAGCTCCCACTGTGAGTTTTCTAAACCATTTTAATTTGAATATTTTTCTAGATACCTTATGTTGTTAGATGTTAGGTAACATAGCTTGGAGCAAGTTTGTCGAATTAATAGCCTCCCTGTTTTTTTGGGATGGGATACCTTCACATCGAATGAATTACTTTAGAGTCCCTAAAGATTTAATTCTGAGGTTCTCTTGCCACCTACTCGGTATACTTAGGTATGCACCAATCTGGATTTCACATTCTTATTCCAAAACTTAATTTCGAATTCAACAGAAACATGAAACATGGTTATGGTACGATTCATTGGTTTTATTGGAATGTGGAGGCCAGGATTATCTTATACTGAGGCAGTTGACCATATTACTGAAGTTACTCTGTCTACCAAGTAAACTTTGAAAGACTCGATACTTGCAACCATCGTAATCTGTCTATATCAAATTTCACCATATATTTTTATCATCTCAATATACTAAATAATTTTTATTTTCTCCGAGACAGGAGGACGGGCGCGGCAAAACGTGTTTTTATGGTCTAGTCTATCGTAGAAAAATAGCTACAAAAACACAAAATATGGTTAGCCAAAAAGAAAATAGAGAAAAAGAATTGGTTGAAAACAGAGTACTAGATTATCTTATTATAACGTATTATCTGAATGCCGAACACATCCACGTGATGGCTGCCCATGGTAAATCTGTTTTATTAACGCTGATGGGAAACTCTACGGAGTGACGTTGTATGTTGGTCCAGTGATCTCCATTCCTCATCATTCTGCGATAAATTTACGTCACCCATATTTCCACCACAAAATTGGAACGTGAGAGGGAGTGTTGTCTGCAAAGATGGCTTATAGATCCCATGTGAATTTCAGTGGAATTGGACAGAATAAGAATTACGTGCCTCCCTCTTCCGACGAGGGAGGCACGTAATTCTTTTTGGATCCGCTCTTGTTTCAGAGTTGTAAAATGGCAATACTAGTTCTTTTTGGATGAACTGGCATTGTTTCTTATAATGTAAAATAGACATCAGATCCTTGGAGACACTTGTAGAATATACATGGGCATATACACAACATGCATGTATATGTAAGCTTAAATTGCATATAATGCTGTAATCAGTTTCGAGGGAGATCTAGATTCTAGCTATTACATAAAAATTGCCAAGTACATAAACAAGCATAAGGTCTGCATCCAATATTCTTAAGCTACAGAAATCATGTCTAACTCTGATCTTTCGTATCACTGGGCTCTTTAGTTCCATTAAAGTGTAATTGTGAAGAACTGGACAGAGAAGCAGAGCTTTGTTGAACTTGAAACAACATGTTTGTATATGTGCCTAGAATTGGAGGAATAACATTAGACGATGAACCTCCAGGTGGTAATGCAGCTGCCATAGTAGGATTTATATTGGTAACGCCAAAGCCAAACGATTCCTGCACCAAAAAAATTCAGAAGGTGAATTGGATGACGAAGTACTTACTAGAAATATAGTGACAAAAAATACCTGAATTGCTTCATATGGTATTGTAGCTGGCATGGTTGCATTCATGTCGCTAGTACTAATGCCCAAGCTAAATGATCCCTTCAGCAAACAATTCATAAATGGGTTAGATCTTGAAGTATTTATTAGAAATATATATATATATATATATATATATATATATATATATATATATATATATATATATATATATATAGGGTGGCGCTATTTGACACCCAGGGTGTAGAATAGTTATTCTACACCCACCCTCTATCTTTAGAACTGTATATTATTTTTACGTCACGTAAATTTTGTATTACCTCGAGAGTTGAGAAGAACATAAGAAAATATTTACATGTCATAATTTTTTTTTGTTTACATGCCGTATAAAAAAACGACATAAAATGTGTATTTTTAGTGTTTTTTACATTATAATTACTCATAAATTATTTTTTATGTCATTTTTTTGCGTTGTGGATGAATATGAACATAATTATTTGTATACAAAACATAAATTTCTAAACGTGACAACATAAAGTCATGTGGGGTGCAAAATAACTATTCTTCTCCCTGGGTGTCAAATAGGGTTTCTATATATATATATATATATATATATATATATATGAGAACGAAACACACCTCAAATGTTTCATATGGTAGTGTAGTTATCATTACTTCTTTTGTGCTGCCAGGACTAATGCCCAAGTCACGAGATGCCTGCTTCAAATAAATCCATAAGATGACATGGATGCTCAATTACGTACTGAATATGAAGAGATGGGGAACTAATATACTTGAATTGTGCTACTACAAGCTTGTCCACCCAAATAAGAAGGTTCTTGAATCTGTTTCAAAGGACATAATTGTTAACTTACAAATATACATGCAAAGTAGAAGATTGTTGAATCTCCTCTTGTTGCAGGGTGTCACTCTCTGAAAATTTCCTTTTTGTTTTGGATCTTTTATTTCTCAAATTCATGGAGCGGGCCTGAAAATACTTATTACAAAAGGCGAGATAAAAAACAAATATACCCGAATTGCTCCAAATGGTACTGCAGCCGTCATGGTTGGGTTCATGATGCTGGTATTAAGGCCCAAGTTAAATGATCCCTGGATTGTTCCATATGGTGCTGAAGTTGTCATGGTTGGATTTATGTTGCGGGAACTAACTCCCAATTCAAAATATTCCTACTCCAAATAAAGCTAGGCGTAAACTGTCTTGGATGCTCTAGTATTTACTAAAATAAGGAGATGAGAAGAAAATAGTTACCTCATGTCGCATCTCAGCTTGTTTTAGAATGTCATTCTCTAATGATTTTCTCTTTGCATTGGATCTTTTATTTTTCAGTTTAATGGAGCAAGCCTGAAATAAATACTAAATTAGTGAACTTAAATGATGCAGATCTTTTCAATGCAACAAAGTACCGGTAGAATTACCTCTTGTTCAGATTTCTTCTTCTTTTGTGCAGCTGTCCTCTTCTCCCTTTGTTTGGCTTTTTTCTTCTTTTCTCTTGCTTCACGAATAATCTTATCAACCTTAGATTCTACTTAGTATAATTTTACTTGTTGTCTCCCCATTAAAAGGTGTACCAACTTCCTGTGTACCAAGCTATCCATTATTATTTTCATAACTTGGGTTACTAGAAGGTTGAATTTTTAGAGTACGAAGTTGCTCAATCAAGGAATTGCAGGAATCCTCGGACATGGCTCCTAACTTTGCAACCGGGAAGAAAATATTACACAACTTGTCAAAACGTTTTGCAACTGGAGTGTCTTCCATGCGACCATATGTGCACCGGACAAAATTATGTTTTCTTTTCACATTTTTTCTCCACCGATCAAGGATGTACTCTGAAGGAACCTCCTTGATTTTCTTGCGAGTCAACACACATAACATATGCCTACAGATAATATCCCTAAACTCAAAATGGCGACACGAACTCTTAACTTCGAACTCTTCTACATTGAAATATACATGGTACACATAATCTTTTCTCCATCCTTCATCTTTTTCAATTAGGACATCCTCAACTATTTTTTATGTTTCTATTGCCCCTTCTTTTTGTATGAAGTTCCGGTCACAGTACAACGTGTTTGTTAGCTCCTCTTGGAACTCTTTGAATTTCGAATTTGAATAGACTGATTGAAACTGAATCTCTATGTCAAAGTGTGTGACACAAGGTATGGTTGAATGGAAAGAATTAAAATCAGCAATGATCTCCTTCTCAACTTTATCACGAAGAGCATTGTCATATTGGCCACAAAAATGCTTCAGTGTTGTTTTGGCATTAACATACCCATCAAAGAAGGCATGCATACTCTCACTACGTTGTGTAGTGGACATGTCTCCCCAAAAAACATCTTTCACAAAGGCTGGAACCCAACGGTTGACGAGGTTTGATCTCATCAATGCCCATTTTTATGGACTTGGGTTTTGGAGAAGATGGGGATGCTGGAGATCATGGAACGGTTAGCAAACAAGCAACACAGGGACACAAGGTTTACCCAGGTTCAGACCCCCGGAAGGAAAACCCTACTCCTGCTTGTCTGCTCTTGATTACGACGGAACCGAAGGTTACACGGGTGCGCAGATGCAATCTGGCGTGGAGGTGTGTATGCGAAAGTATGCGAGAGAGAGAGAGGTCTATTGTCTATTGTGGCGGTGGAGAGATTAGGTCGTGCCCTCCTCGTTGGACCCTCCTAGCCTTTATATATGGGGAGGCTAGGTCTCAGGTACCGATACCAGTAGGTTACAAGTTGTATTCAAACTCTAGTCTTGAGATTTCCTTGTCTTGTACGCTTGAGAGTCCGTGTCCACATGGCTTCGTACCACCCAAACCATCATGAGCGTCATGGACCTCGGTACGTCGAGTCGGCCTTCCGTCGGGCTGGACCAGGTAGGATAACATCGGGTACCCGTAGGGTATAACCATGTCAGTAGCCCCCGAGTGTTCAGTCGAATCGTAGATTCGGCTGAGGACTCTTCAATCTTTCGGGTGTAGCTATCTCTGTTCGTTTAGAGACCGATTTGAATGTGTAGGGATTGTTGATGCGTGTGTCTGACTCTCCCGATGGATCAGGGTCAGTTAACTGTCTTAGGACAAAACAACACGATCTTCTTCAGATTCGAGTCCCTTGACTCGAACCCGGAACATATGCTGGCGTAATTCGACTCAGGCCGTTGAGGACTTACAGGAGTGGAATCCCAGTAAATTTTAAATGATGTACCCAATGCGCCCGTCGGGATTTTTCATCGCGCCTGCTGGCACAGATTTTTACTAGCAGAGCGCAGTCGTGTGCGTTACCAGGCCATCAGATGGTATATGTAGGTCTTATCTTTGTGTCGCAGACACAGCATCCGAATGTTTATCACCACGGAGGTGTTTCGGGTGGCCAAGGAGGACGTTGCTCACTTAGCGTTGATTGGGGCAGAGTTGCCGAAGAGTTTTGCATACTGATCCGTAGGATCGCAGTCGAAGAATTCATAGGGTGTGCGACCAGCGCTCCCTATGGGAGTAGCCCCCGAGTGTCTATTCGAGTCGTAGACTCGAGCAGAGACTTTAATTCAGCCGTTGTTAGCTTCAGATCCGTAGGACACAATTTTTTTGGATGCTTGAATCCATCCTCCCTATGGGATTAGCCCCCGAGTCCGTAGTGGAGTCGTAG
Organism: Avena sativa; assembly: GCA_916181665.1. Classification (NCBI taxonomy): domain Eukaryota; kingdom Viridiplantae; phylum Streptophyta; class Magnoliopsida; order Poales; family Poaceae; genus Avena; species Avena sativa. The sequence continues at coordinate 263,048,480 of OV702279.1, read as the reverse complement.
ACTCGACGTAGGACTCGAAGAATAGCTTTGCAGTGTGATATCTTGATTATGCTTCGGGTGCGCGGCCAGCGCTCCAGTTTGGAGTAGCCCCCGAGTGTCTGGCAGAGTCGTAGACTCGGGCAGAGACTCGAGTCTTGTATCGTGTAGTTGTAGTCGGAAATCTCGTGGGCGTACCGCTGACCCGGAAGTACATCGGGTGCGTGACCAGCGCTCCTGATAGGAGTAGCCCCCAAGTGTCTAGTCGAGTCGCAGACTCGAGTGGAGACTCATGTGAGGAGAAACCACTGACCCGGAAGTGCATCGAGTCAGCGTCGCGCCTGTGTAGCACCAAGTGATGCAACCATCCGAGGAGGGTTTCGACTCGGGCCTTGAGTTTATGGCGTAGCCAGTTGCTTTGTCGACTCCTGTTGGAGGACCCGATACAATTGCTTTGTCGACTCCTGTAAGATGTAGAAAACATTAAGAATTATAAAGTACTTGTATCTTATAAATAATATTTACCTTTCGGCTTGTACAATAAGATTCTGGTGTCGATCGAGTCGACACTGTTGCACTGTATGCTAGGCCTTTTTGTTAGCCTGATTACCCTTAGTCTTAGTACCCTGCCGAGGCACTCGGAGTTCAAGGATTTGACGATCGGGTAGAATCAGCTACTCGGGCTGTCGCGTTCGAGGTACTCGAGTGCGTGAAGCCGATGGCACATTAGGTTACTCGAAGAGGGCGCAGCCCCCGAGTGTTTCCAGTGCGAGTTAAAAAAGAAAGCAGCTCTAAGTAGAGGGAAAACTTAGCTTTGTTGGTAGTTGTCGTGGATGGAGTCGACGCGGTAGCGGGTTGTACATAGACGTGGTCGACACGGCGAACCACAATCATAGCGGCGATGGGTTTCCAAAGTTGATGGTAGTAGAGAGCTCCGCATCCGAAGATTGTCGTGGTCGAAGACCGCACCGGGTCGCCACATCCGAAGGATGTATCGGGTCATCGCAGCCGAAAGCCGTATTAGGTTGCCGATATCGAGGGAGCCCCCGAGTCGTGGTCGCTGAAGCCGATACGGCCAGTTGCCATAATCGAAGATCGCGTCGGGTCGCCGCATCCGAAAGATGCAGCTGGTCACCGCAGCCGAAGGCCGTGGCGGATCGTTGTAGTCGAAAACCGCAACCGGTCGATGGCCGCGAGTCGTGTAGCGAACGTAGTTGATTCGGTCATTATCGCCGGTCGGAAGGAGTCGAAACAATGGTCGTAGGTGACGCGGTTGTCGATGTGACGGACAAACACGCGTCTTTGATGTTTGTCCAAGTTCCTGCAGTTAATCAGCCGGCAATCGGATAAAGCTTTGAGCAGAGTTTAGTCTGATTGATCACGACTTGACCGTGACGCTGATTGTGACGATTGTCATAGAGCCCTTTAAGCCATTCATTATCAGCAATATTATACCTCTCAAGCATACGCATCCAAGAACCTTCAAAATCTATAATTGTTAATGAATCATAAACCGTGTTGCCAATTGCAGTCCTGATGTACTCATACTCCTCATATCCACCTAGCTTCTCAGGTAGCTTCTTCATTATATGCCACAAGCACCACCTATATTGAGCATATGGAAAAACCATGTCAATAGCATTCTGAATTGCTTTTGCCTGATCGGTGACAATAACTTTTGGTTGACGATTTGATATACATGCCAACCATGCTTGAAATAACCAAACAAATGTTGGAGTATCTTCATTTGATAATAAAGCACATCCTAGCAACACAGATTGTCCATGATGATTCACCCCAACAAAAGAAGCAAACGGCATATCATATTTGTTCACCAAATATGTGGTGTCGAAAGTTATGACATCATCAAAGGATTCATACACTGCTCTACTCTTGCATCAGCCCAAAAGACATTCTCAAGTCTAGATTCATCATCAACATCCATGACACTAAAAAAGTTTGGATTGTCTGATTGCATTTTCATAAAATAGTCACGAACAGCCTCAGCATCACCAATTCCTAGTTTCAATCTTCTTGTCTTCTCTAGATAATTCAGACATTCTTTCTCGCCAAATGTCAGATTGTCATGACCATCCGCTGCCACAACAAGAGAATTGAAGTTCTTGTTTACTCGTATTCCAGCTCGGTCATTCAACTCAAGCCTTCGCTTAACATGTAAGTCCAACCTTTTATTGCATCTGAATAACCGAGATTTGTGTGGACTTAATGTATGATTATGATCCAAAATGACCGTCGAAAGATGAAACTTTCCAACCGGAGTACGAACAATATTAACTTTAGCTTTGCATCCCAATCCAGATGTTGGATTTGACTTCAACACATTTCTTGAGTTGGACTCAGTCTTGCCATGACGAGAGCAACAAAGTGTAAGATACTTTAGTTCTCCATTATCATCTCTATTTAAGCTTCTTCTTGTCACACCAAACCCTTTGCCTAAGCGTAATTTTTCTAGTACTCTTTCACATCATTCTCAGTATCAAAGGTCATCCCTAATTCAGGATCTTCAAATAAGACATCTGCTTGACCTTCACCATGGTCCTATTGAAGTTTCAGTAACACATTTGCTTGACCTTCACCATTGTCATGTTCAAGTTCCACTTTTCTTTTCTTTTGTTGCTCGATGCAACCGTCGTCGCTTGAAATAGACATGTCACTTGATTCTTGAACACTACCAGTTCGATCATCCATTCCTACAAATCATAAAGCATTTAATGATCAGGTTTCTACTCTGTTAATATACCTAATGAGATAAAAAAATGAAACTAGGACTGATTTCACACCAAGATACGTATCTTGGTTATTGATGAGGAAGGAGTTGAAACATTAATACGTGAGCTTCTCAGAGGAGTCAATGACAGTCATGCATCTATCAGGCGGGGTTCAGCCTATCTTATCGGTTTCCTCTTTAAAACCAGTAAATTGTATTTAGCTGCTGAGGCTCCTGACATGATGTCTACCCTAATTACTTTATTGAGCGATACTGATACGGCAACTGTATCAGCTGCTTGGGAAGCATTTTCAAGAGTTGTTAGCTCTGTTCCAAAGAAACAACTCCCTACCCACATAAAATTAGTGCGTGATGCTTGAACCATATAATTTGATCGTTTATTTCAGTATTTCTACACCATCATCTAGGATCGCTGCCAAGTACTAATCCTTAGGTTGTATATTTGCAAAAATCAAGAAGGGTTAACTATGTTGATCTGAAGGAGGGCAAACCAGAGTGAACTCGAGCAGGTCGTTCTTTCGTCAGACTGAATACTTGCACGATGGTCCGTCGATGTTGAGAAAGACGGCGCGCAACCTGGCGCGCGGCCTGGCCGTTCACGACGGCGCGATGGAGGCAGCTCGGGAGGATTGAATCGATCTTAGTGAACGACAGAAACTACGGGCAGTTCCAGTTTCTGTTCCTAATTAGCGGGATTCGTTCGCGGGATTTTTTTTGTTCAGCACCCACGCGCCCACCAGTTCCGCGCGTCCACGCCACCCCGTCCACATCGGATTGAGTCCTTGTCATCGCGTAAAACGTTCGTAAACATCCGTAGGTGTAGCATTTTCGCAGCGAATAGCTGGCATGGGACACCTCTCATAAACCGCAGTAGAAAACTTAACAGTTCAGTTTAGCTGGGCTGAGTGGGATCCAAACTTATCCACCTCAGATCGTGGGACCCACTACTTGTCCACCTCATGGCATGGGACCTACAAACTCGCATCTCGTATAAACAGAGCATCTCGCCCCCGCGCCGGAGCCAGTTCCGACCGTTGCATCCTCCCATTTCTCCCCCTTCTTCATCGGTGAACCTCGTCGCGCTACAACGCCGACGGTAGATGTCAAGCTCCGCTTCAGCCTCCAACTACCAGTGGCCACGCTACGGTCCAGTGCCGCTGGGAAGGTGCCCTGATTGCTCACGGACGACGCCCCTGAAGCGGCTGATCACCACGAGCGATGAGAATGGCAACACCGGGCGCGAGTTTGTGAAATGCGAGAGCAAAGCAGAGTAGGGGCAGGTGAGATCTGAGTTTGGCCTCTCCAAATTTCATTTTAATTTCCTCATTTTTTTGGGTTTTTTCATCCGATTTGGAAATTTGGGTTAATATTTCCTTTTTCAAAAACTGCCGAAATGCAGACATTTCAAGTGGCTTGATGATTACATCAAGAGGATTGGAATGGAGGACGCATCCCTGGAGGTCAATTTGGGGGGTGTACCCCTCATTTTGCCGTCGGCGGTGGAGCAGGTGGGATCGGGTGCGGCTCCACTAGAACAGTTGGGATCAACTAAGGAGTTGAAGAAGATCAACAAGCATCTATTGAAGCTTGTCAATCTGAAGAAGCAGGACAATCTAATGGTCAGAATTTTTTATTTTTGTGTAATTTGTCTCGATTTTGTTTATCTTCAGAAGATTAGTCGTTAGACAATGTTCGAGTAACAATCGCCATGCTTTGTAATCGTACTGATGGATGTTATGCTCTCTGGCTTAGCCTTGATTAAAATGCAACATAAATCCGGCCAAATTTCGAACTGTTCTGTTCGGTCTCTGTAGTTTGTCAGTTAAGTGCAAAGTTCAGTGAGTGAGCAGAGTAGGGGAGGGCAAAGTTCAGTGTTAAAGAAAAGAAAAATCAACGAGTGCTAGAAAAGGCTTGGCCCAAATAGAATATAGCCAGGCCTAAATTGGTCGTATCTAGGCCTAGTAGTAAGGACGTGTAGATTTAGGGAAAAATGCTCACGGTGCAATCTAATTAGTGAGGGCATGTGTAGATTCGGCATGAGATTATTGCAAAACCTGGAAATGTATTGCACGACTCTTATATGAGAACTCACTTTTAGATTGTTTAGTTTATTTTGTAGCGCCAATTTATTTTTGATACCCATTTCTTATTCTCGAATATTTTGGGAAAAACATTTTAGCCCTTTGATGCACAAGGACGAATTTCAGTTTATCATTGGTCCTTTTTAGTGGATTTCAGTTGCTTTGCATAGTTTGGCCAAATTTTGGTGCAATGAGTTCAACATTGGTCTTTTTTAGTGGATTTTACTTGCAAAAGTTTGGCCTAATTTTGGTGCAATGACATGTAACCTTGTTCCTTTTTAGTGGATTTTATTTGCTTTGCATAGTTTGGGGGCCACGTAGAGCCAAATGTTTATTTCTTTTTCTTGAGTAAACACGCGGTCACATAGATTGACAATACAATAAAATACAATAAAACAACTCGGTCACGTAGTAGACACGGGAACATAGATAATATATATTATATTATATAAGTAAGAAACATAAAGAGGGATAATATAATTACACATAGAGGGCCCCACATTACATAAACCCTAACCCTAGCTACTTCGTCTAGGGTTGTCGGCCAACATCGCCGCCAGGAGGCTGTCCTACTCCATCGGCGCTGGGAGCGGGGACGCTGCCGTCGCTGCAACCTGGCTTGCCGCAGCCGCTTCCACCCACTCCGCCGCCTTCTGCGCTCACTGGGCGGCGTCCAACTCTCGCAGATTTTCCTCCCGACGCCGTTTCTCAGCCCTGTCCCGCCTTCGGGCCGCGACGCGCTGCTCCCTCGCCACCACCCTCCTCTCGTCCGCAACCACCTCCCTCGCCTCCGCCCTCTCCAGTACGTCTAAGCGACGCGATGGCCGCGTTGGAGAGGTTGCCGACGGGGCCAGGGTTGTGTACGAAGGGGTCGGTCGGGGCGGTGCGTCTCCCGAGTCGCTGGCGATGCCTCGTGGGCTCCTCCCACCACTACCGATGCAGTGGGTAGTTGTCCTCGTCGCTGACCTCGGAGTCAGAAGGGAGAGGGTAGGGGGTGTAGGTCGCCATGGCTGGAGAGGATTTTGTTTGGGAGGAGGCAAAGGGGCTTTTTGAAGGGAAGATGAAGATGAGGAGGCAGAGGGGTCTTTGCCACTCTTTATTGATGGAACCATGAATCAGCGTGAAGCCCAGATTTATTGGGGTAGATCAAGAAGGTATTGTGTGAAAGCATAGGAATAGCCCTGTGTTGCACAGCCGCGAGCGTCGTGTTGCGTATACGCAGCCGCAGCCGCGTGCGCGATCAATGCGATCAGTGCAAAAAATTGCTAGGATGCGACGTGACCCTGCATGCATGCGTGCATTAATGAAAGAGGAGAAAAAATGTCCAAAGTCAGGCTGAGTCCAAAGTTCCACGCACCATGCACCGCGTCAGCCCGCAACATTCACAGCCTGAGTCCAAAGTCCCACATACCGCACGAAGAGAGGGATCCAAGGTGATGTGGCTTACCCTGCCTTGCCATGACTCTAGGTTGCTGACTTGTGGGTCCAATGCAAAGCGTTTAGACGCATGTGAGAAGCACTGATCGACGTGTCTCCTTGTTGCATATGATAAAATAACTCTGATGTGACATACTCCCTCCATCCGCAAATAAGTGTACTTTTAGGGTTTGTTGAAGTCAAATTTTGTCAAATTTGACCAACCTTTTAGATAAATATATTAACATATATTACATAAATTTTTCATATTATGTAATTAAGTTTAAAAATAATGTAATGGCACCAAGTTAGTCGAAGTTTATTAAGTTTGACTGAAAACAAACTTAGACGTACACTTATTTGCGGACGGAGGGAGTAACTACGCTGCAGCGCCGCTGTATCGCTTGGCTGTGTCAATGCAATAGGCCGTGTCGATGCGGGGCTCGTTGATGCGCGCAAAATAGCTAGACTGCGACATGAGACAGTGATACGTCGGAAACATATGTATAATTTTTGATGTTCCATGCTTGTTTAGTATCTACTTTGCTTTACTTTGTCTATACTTTGAGGTGTTTTTATATGTTTTCTGGAACTAACCTATTAACAAGTTGCCACAATGTCAGTTGTCTGTTTTCTTCTGTTTTTGGTTCCAGAAAGGGAGAAAATCAATATTCTCGGAATTGAACGGAACAAAATCAAAAGTCAATATTTTATCGTGGGCAACACGAAGTCCAGAGGACAGACGGAGAGGCGCCACAGGGCGGCCAGACCCCCCTAGGCACGGCCAAGCCTGGCCCGTGCCTGGGCAGGGTGTGGCCCCCTTGGTGCCCCCCTGGCTCGCCCCTTCGCCTATAAGAAGCCGCCGATGCAGAAACCCTAGGAATCCGATCAAAACTCCTCGAAACTATCTGTAGCCGCCACCACCATCGTCCCTAGATCGGGGGGAGAGGGATCTGAAGTTCTTCCCGACACCCTGCCGGAGGGGAGATTATCCCGGAGGCCTTCTTCTCCGATATAATGCATGAGTAGTTCCACCTTGGACTACGGGTCCATATAGTAGCTAGATGGTTGTATCTCCTCCTTGTGCTTTCATGTATAGATCTTGTGAGCTCCGTTCATGATCAACATCTAATCTATTTGTAATCATGCATGTTGTTTGCGGGGATCCAATGGATACTGAGATTACTATGTTAGATTGATTAATGGTTTTGTCTTATTGATTCTATCATGTCTGTGTTGTTTATGATCTTACATGCTCTCCGTTGTTAGTAGCTATCTTGGCCAAGTAGTTGCTAGTGACTCTAAGAGGGGGTATTTATACTCTATATTGGGTTCATGCCTCTAGTTTCCAAGGGAAGTGACAGAAATCTCTTCGGTTGTAGATGTACTGTTGCCACTAGGGATAAAACAACGGTCTCTTGTTCATGGAACAAGTGGATTGTTTACCTTATACACTTTGCTTAAAGCAGTTGTCTGTTGCTTGCAACTTAATACTGGAGGAAGTTTGGATGATAACCTAAAGGTGGACTTTTAGTCATAGATGCAGTTGGATGGCGGTCTATGTATATTGTTGTATTGCCCAATCGAATCTCATAGGATCTTTTTGTCTAGTATTGCATTGTTATGCCTTGGTCAGTTCCTGTTAATTGCCCTGCTGTAATTTGTTTACCCTTCATGCCATGTTGTTTATCTAAGGAGAGAACCTCTAGTGAACTATGGACCCCCGGTCCAATATTTACCATTGATACATCTTCCATTGTTTACTTGCTGCAAACCATTCATCACCTTCCACACCATACATTTAATCCTTTGTTACAGCAAACCGGTGAGCTTGGCAACCTCACTGTTCGTTAGGGCGAAGTCTTGAGTCTGTGTTGTGCAGGTTTCCATGTTGCTTGCAAAACCTTTGAGACATTTCCTTTCTCCTACTGGTTCGATAACCTTGGTTTCTTACTGAGGGAAACTTGTCGTTGTGCTGCTTCACACCTTGCTCTTGGGGTTCCCAACGAAGCGCTCCTACATCAACCCAACGCTCCATCAAGCTTTTCTGGCGCCGTTGCCGGGGAGGCTAAGGACGTCTTCACAAGGGGAGTCCTCCACTTCCTTTCTCTTTACTTTATTTTTAGTTTGCTTAGTTTATTTTGCCTAGTTTTGTTTGCCACTTTTTTTATCAAAAAACCCAAAAAATTAGTCTAGTTTGGTTTGCTTTCTCTATTCAAAAACACAAAAAAATTAGTTTCTACCTTAGTTGCTACCATGTATGGTTTTGGTCCAATCTCTGTGACACCTATGGAAGAGATCTCCACTTTTAATCAAAAAAGTGAAGAGAGTTTTAAAGAAGCTTGGTCTAGAATCTCTGCTTTACAAAGGGAAACTAAGCCTAAGATGAGTCTTAGCTTGGTTATCAATAGTTTCTACCGCAGTATTGCTCTTTGTTATAGATATGCTTTGGATGCTGTGGCTGAGAAAGATTTATTGCTATGTACTGAGAATGAAGCTTTTGATGCCATAAAGAAATTGATTATAATTTATAATACGCCTAGCAAGTCTGATTCCTCTTTCATACATATTTTTTGCTAGGTTGAACACTCTTGAGTCCAGTACTGCTGCTTTAAACAGTTGTTATCACACACTTAGGGCATACCATGATTATGTTCCAATAAATTCTGAGCCTTTAAAGTGGTTTCCCACAATCAAAGTCTCTATAAATACTACACTTTTTGATGCTCGTTGTGATATCATGTCTGAATTTTGCCTTATGCCTAAAGATATTTATGAGTCTTTGAGTCTTTGGGGGCTTTCTAAAGAAGGATAGAAAATCTCTCTTACTAATAATGCCACTTTATTAACCATTGGAATAGCTAAAGGTGTGTTTACAAAAATCTCAGGGAAAATGGTGTCTACTGATTATCTTGTTATTGAATGTGTAGGCAAATAATAGATCACACTTGGAAGATCCCTACTGAAACACCTTGGAGCAATAATAGATGTGGGAAAAGGCACTATGCATTTTGCTCCTCCAGTAAATAATCATATTTTCCCTAAAGAGAAGAAGAAGAAAGGTAAGAAAGGAAAGAACAAGAGAGCTAATGCTTTATTTGAAAATACTTGATTTCTTGCTTCTTGTGCCTAACTTAAAGGCGTTAAAGAAAAGTACTTGTTGGGAGATAACCCAAGATTTTCCTTGAGTCTTGGAAGTTATTACTTCATTAATGACCTCTCCTTATCCTTTTTGTTTGCTTTTTGTGTCAAGAATGACCTCTAATGAGAGGGAAGTAAGATTTGGGGAGTTGCTGTCCCGAAACAGATTTCTGTCCTCCACCATAAATATTCGTGAGGAGTCTCGTTAAATCCCCCAATATTTTAGATAACTTTCGTTAGTTCAACACTTTTTGATTTGAGCAATAAAAGATTTTCGAAAAAATCGGTTTTTACCTGCTGGTCTGTTTTGACAGATTTCTGCCATTATTTGCATTTGCTTCTTATTGATTCCTTTTGAGTTCTCTTTTAGGGAAATGAGCTTTTTTAAGGAGTTGCTATAGTAGCTTGTGTTTTTAATGAAAAGTTTTGTTGTTCCAAAGCTTAGCCTAAAGGTCTATTATCTTTTAAATACACTAATGTTGCTAATGAAGATTGTGTAAAGTTTTGTATGAAGAAAAAAATTTCAGGTGTAGAGAGAGAATAATGTAATGAGATGAAGAATGGACAAAATATCAATCTTGGGGATGCCACCCCGGTGTCACCCCAAGAAATATCCAAGAGGTATAAGCGTAAAATCTTGGGTACGCCCAAGGCATCCCCTTCTTCATCAATAAAAAGCTCAGGTCTGTCTAGACACTTCGTTTTTATTGTTTCATGCATTGTTGTGTTGTTCTTGGAGCATCTTAGTTTTCGTTTGCTTTGATTAGTTTGTTTAGTTTGCTTGAATAAAGTAGTTTGGACCCCCGTTCTTGCTGTGTTGTTTTAAATAAGTCGATTGGTGTTGGAAACGAGTAGAAAGTTCTTGCTTGGAAGTGCAAGAGGAGCTTGCATTGACTGTGAATTAGACTCTAGCATGACATGCTAGGTGTTGTTTTGACCTTATGCTTAGTGATTATTGATGTAGCATGTCTTGTTCCAAACAATTGGGATTGCTTAGTGTGCCTTAAATAAATTATGTGTTGTTTTAAGCATGCAAAAGCATAGTATTGTGGTATTCTCCTTTGATGCTTTGTTTGGGTTGACTTGGCACATGCTCACACCATGTTATGACTATGACAAGTCACCATAGCCTCTATGATCATTTAGTCCTTGACTTTTAGTACCACTCTATGCTTTGATTAGTAATGTTTTGTTGCTCTGCATGATTATGGCCATTATTGCTCTCCTAGTTGGTTGCTCCCAGTCTTTTGCTAGCCTCCACTTGTATGAGTAAGATCTACTCATACTTGCAACTCCCAAGAAACGCAGTTATTCCAAAGTGTCCACTATAAATTCCTATGCATGGTGTGTTACACCATTCCAAGTATATTCTTGTTTTCAGCTATCTTCCAGTTTTAAACTATTTTGTTATGTGAAAACTTAGTGATTAAAGCCCTCACAAACTTGATGGCACACTTTATATTCTTTGCCCCTAATAAACTTGAACCATTGTGTCGTTTATGTTGTATATGCTTGCACTTATACGTTGGAATTAGCAGAACCATGCTGTCATGGGGAACGTTTTCAACATTGCACTTGTACTTTACACACAGTTGATATCATGCTCTTTTGTCTATGGATGTCACCGGTGTGAAATAAAGAGGGAGCTTGTAAGTCCAAGGAGTTATGTATTTTGTGTTAGAGAAACGCCTGGGCCGCTAGCCTAAGCCATGCCTAATCATGGTGGAAACTTGTAGCATCACCATAATGACCTATCTGTGAAGCATCCTCAATAAAAATCTCAGCACATAGTAAATAAAAAGATCGCTGAGATGCTCATTGTCTGCTTGCCTTGTCATTTTGGTTATGGGATAGCTCCTGTACCATGTGCAAGGGGTACCCCGTTGGCGGTTCTCTATGATACGCATATACTTACTATGATAAGAACTTACAGGTGACTGAAGTTGAGTAGCATGAGGTGTGGCCCTCGTATTCAAGGGACATGAGATTGCCAACTTATACTTTGTCAAGCATATACTCCATAGTTTGTTCACTTTAACCTTAATCACTTCAAGATGCTTATGATAGGGGCAATGAGGGATGAAATCTAACAAGTACCATAATTTTTGGAAGCACTTTTTGAAACTTGAAATCCCTGCTTCCCTTTATGAAGAGCCTTTCTTCCACTATTATATTGAGTCTCCACCTTCTATCTTTAGGCACCATTAAGAGAGCATAGTTGCCATTCTTAGTTCTATGTGTAGTGTCCCAAAACATATTGATTGATGCATATTGTGATATTACTTGTTCTTGTGCTACTTGTATCTAGTCACTCTTATGAACTTTGAAGGTGTCCTATGCATCTATGTGCTACTCTTTGAGGGACAAGCTGATTGCCACTATGCCATGTTTTCTGTATGTGAAACAAACATTTTTTTCAATGCATGTTATTCATGATCTTTGTTTGTAGCCTTTCATGTTTCATGCATAGTTACATTGTCTTATTGTTAGAACTCCATCTTTCATGCACATGATTAGAGTTCTTTGATCCCAGCTTTCAATGCTTGCAAATGGTTTGATCTTGGTTTTGATGGTGCATGTCACCTTAAAAATTATTTTTTTATCACTTACCTACTCGAGGACGAGTAGGAGTTAAGCTTGGGGATGCTTGAATACTTCGGAAACGTATCTATAATTTTTTATGTTTCATGCTTGTTTAGTATCTACATTGCTTTGCTTTGTCTACACTTTGAGGTGTTTTTATATGTTTTCTGGAACTAACCAATTAACAAGTTGCCGTAGTACCAGTTGCATGGTTTCTTCTGTTTTTGGTTCCAGAAAGGCAGAAAATCAATATTCTCAAAATTAGACGGGACAAAAGCCAAAGTCAATATTTTACCGTGGGCAACACGAAGTCCAGAGGAGAGACGGAGAGGCGCCACAAGGCGGCCAGACACCCCTAGGCGCGGCCAATCCTGGCCTACTCCTGGGCAGGGTGTGGCCCCCTGGTGCCCCTGGCTCGCCCCTTCACCAATAAGAAACCCCCGATGCAGAAACCCTAGGAACCCGATCAAAACTCCACGATACCGTCTGTAGCCGCCGCCACCATCGTCCCTATATCGGGGGGATCTGAAGTTCTTCCTGGCACCCTGTCGGAGGGGAGATCATCCTGAAGGCCTTCTTCTCCGGTATGATGCGTGAGTAGTTCCACCTTGGACTATAGTTCCATGTAGTATCTAGATGGTTGTATCTCCTCCTTGTGCTTTCATGTATAGATCTTGTGAGCTCTGTTCATGATCAAGATCTAATCTATTTGTAATCATGCATGTTGTGTTTGCGGGGATCCGATGGATATTGAGATTACTATGTTAGATTGATTAATGTTTTTGTCTTATTGATTCTATCATGTCTATGTTGTTTGTGATCTTGCATGCTCTCCGTTGTTAGTAGCTATCTTGGCCAAGTAGTTGCTAGTGACTTCAAGAGGGGGTATTTATGCTCGATAGTGGGTTCATGCCTCTAGTTTCCAAGGGAAGTGACAGAAATCTCTTTGATTGTAGATGTGTTGTTGCCACTAGGGAGAAAACAACGGTCTCTTGTTCATGGAACAAGTGGATTGTTTACCTTACACACTTTGCTTAATGCAGTTGTCTGTTGCTTGCAACTTAATACTGGAGGGTGATGTCTACGTACTTCTATTCTTGTAGACAGTTGTTGGGCCTCCAAGTGCAGAGGTTTGTAGAACAGCAGCAAGTTTCCCTTAAGTGGATCACCCAAAGTTTATCGAACTCAGGGAGGAAGTGGTCAAAGGTATTCCCTCTCAAGTAATACTACAATCAAGATACAAGAAGTCTCTTGTGTCCCCAACACACCTAGTACACTTGTCAGGTGTATAGGTGCACTAGTTCAGCGAAGAGATAGTGAAATACAAGTGGTAACGGTGCCAGAAAATAGCTTCTGACTTGTTGTTGACGTGGGGCAACGGTGCCAGAAAAGAGCTGATGGCGTGGAGGAACAGACTAAAGGCAAACTAAAGGAAGCAAGCAAACATGCAACAGATCTAGTAGAAAACGGTGTTGCAATTCTTAGAAACAAGGCCTAGGGATCATACGTTCACTAGTGAACACTCTCTCATATAAATATCCTCTCTTCATGATACTACTCTTAATACTCTCCGGTTGAACACTCTAATCATTAGTAGGGCTATAACAGTACTCCTCAAAGTCCGCCTTCCCCAATATAGATAACCCCACACTGTCACCTTGAGCGCTAGATGGTTCCAACAAACACCACGATTTCATAGAGACATCCAGCTCCCAATATAACTCATAACAAATATTCAATCTAGCCAAAGTGCCACACACGATATGCACGCTGTCACTTTCACACACGTGGGGAAAAGCATAGATATATTAAAGCACAAAAGAGTATTTATGTCGACTCAAGCCTAAGTGCCACCATGGCATGCACGCTGTCACTTTCACACACATGGGGAAAGCAGAGATCTAATGAAGCACTTGAGTAGCAAGGTAGATCTACTTGATTACAAAGCTCATGACCACAAGATCATGCATAGAGAGAGATGAACACATAGCTACCGCTAGATCCCTTAGCCTCGAGGAAGAACTACTCCCTCCTCGTCATGGAAATCAACAACGGTGATGAAGATGGTGATGGAGATCGATGGAGATGGCTCCGGGGACACTTCCCCGTTCCGGCAAGGTGCCGGAATAGAGACTTTCTGTCCCCCGAATATCCCCTTCGGTGGTGGCGGCACTGTAGATATTTTCGTGGATTTCCTCTAGATTCTTTAGGGTTTTCTCATCAGGGGGATCTTATAGGTGCAGGAGGTAAGGTCGGTGGGGAGCCAGGGGGCCCACACCACCTATGGGCGCCCCCAGGGCTTGCCCGCGCCTAGGAGGGTGCGGCCACCCTGTGTCCCCCCCTCCGGCTCTGCTTCGTGGTTCCGTGTTGCTCTGGGAAAAACAATAACTTTGGCTTTTGTCCCGTCCAATTCTGAGAATATTGATTTTCTGCCTTTCTGGAACCAAAAACAGAAGAAAACAGGCAACTGGCACTATGACAACTTGTTAATAGGTTAGTTCCAGAAAAGATATAAAAACACATCAAAGTATAGACAAAGCAAATTAGATACAAAACAAGCATGGAGCATCAAAAATTATAGATACGTTTTCGACGTATCAAGCATCCCCAAGCTTAACTCCTGCTCGTCCACGAGTAGGTAAGTGATAAAAATAATAATTTTTGAGGTGACATGCACCATCAAAACCAAGATCAAACCATTTGCAATCATTGAAAGCTAGGAACAAAGAACTCTAAACATGAGCATGAAAGATGGAGTTCTAACAATAAGACAAAGTAACTATGCATGCAACATGAAAGGTTACAAACAAAGATCATGGATAACATGCATTGGAAAACGTTTGTTTGTTTCACATACAGAAAATATAGCATAGTGGCAATCAGCTTGTCCCTCATAGAGTAGCAATATAATGCATAGGACACCTGCAAAGTTCATAAGGGTGACTAGAAACAAGTAGCACAAGAGCAAGTAATAACACAATATGCATCAATTAATAAGCTTTGAGACACTACACACAGAATGACAACTATGCTCTCTTAATGGTGCCTAAAGGTAGAAGATGGAGACTCAAATAATGGTGAAAGAAAGGCCTTTTTGTAAAGGAAAACAGGGATTTCAAGTGTCCAAAAGAGCTTCCAAAAATTATGGTACTTGTTAGCTTTTAGCCCTCATTGCCCCTATCATAAGCATCTTGAAGTGGTTAAGGTTAAAGTGAACAAACTATGGAGTATATGCTTGACAAAGTATAAGTTGGCAATCTCAAGTCCCTTGAATACGAGGGCCACACCTCATGCATACTCAATTTTGGGCCCAGGTAAGTTCTTGTCATTGTAAGTATTTGAATATCATTGAGAACCGCCAACGGGGTACCCCTTGCACATGGTACATGAGCTTTCCCATAACCAAAATGACAAGGCAAGCAGACAATTAGCATCTCAACAATCTTCTTATCTACCATGGGAATATGGTGCTTTTTTATCTCCTTCCTCTTTTTTCAATGTGTCTCTTTTTTATAAGAAGAATGCTTCATAGATGTCACTATGGTGATGCTGCAAGTTTCCACCATGATTAGGCATGGCTTAGGCTAGCGGCCCAGGCATTTCTCTAACACAGGATACAAACTCCATGGACTTACAAGTTCCTTCTTTATTTCACACCGGTGACATCCATAGATGGTTGTTTCTCCTACTTTGTGCTACCATGTTTAGATCTTCTGAGCTCCGTTCATGATCAAGGTCATCTATTTGTAATCATGGATGTTGTGTTTGCGGGGGTCCGATGGATATTGAGATTACTATGGCAGATTGATTAATGGTTCTATCTTATTAATTTTATCATGTCTGTGTTGTTTGTGATCTTGCATGCTCTCCATTTCTAGTAGCTATCTCGGCCAAGTAGATGCTAGTGACTCCAAGAGGGGTATTTATGCACGATAGTGGGTTCATGCCTCTATTGAATCTGGGGAAGTGACAGAAATCTCTAAGGTTGTAGATGTGATGTTGCTACTAGGGAGAAAACAACAATCTCTTGTTCATGGAACAATTGTATTGTTTACTTTACACACTTTGCTTAAAGCAGTTATCCGTTGCTTGCAACTTAATACTGGAGGGGGTTCGGATGATAACCTGAAGGTGGATTACTAGTCATAGATGCAGTTGGATGACGGTCTATGTATATTATTGCAATTCCCAACCAAATCTCATAGGATCTTGAATGTCTAGTATTGCATTGTTATGTCTTGCTCTGTCCTGTCAATTGCCCCGCTGTAATTTGTTTACCCAGCATGTTATGTTGTTATTATTAAGGAGAACATCTCTAGTGAACTGTGGACCCCGGTCCAATCTTTACCATTGATACATCTTTCATTATTATTGTTTACTTTATGCAAGCCACCATTACTTTCCACACGACAACCTCACCGTTCGTTGGGGCAAAGTCTTAAGTTTGTGTTGTGCATGTTCCCAAGTTGCGAGCAACACCTTTGAGTCGTTTTCTTCCTCCTACTGGTTCGATAACCTTGGTTTCTTTCTAAGGGAAGACTTGCTACTGTACTCATCATACCTTCCTCTTGGAGTTTCCCAATGAAGCTCTACTGTGATCTGAGCCGCCATCACCGCCGCAAACCATACTGGTAGGAGGAGACGCCTGTTCTAGTTGATGTTTGCGGCGATGACCTGGACTCTATGGAATATACGAAAGAAGATGGTCATCGAGCGTATCTTCCTACGCCGTGCCTCTGACTCGATCTTTAATTTTCTGGCTTTTTTGCAGCATTGGTACCCGCTATGTAGACATCGCGAGAAGGAGCGGCTGAACGAGATGTTGGAGCACCTGATCGCGGCGGCCCGCCGGCTTGCTACTACGTCTGGGCACTAAGGGCTCCCCCTGAAGGCTGTTGTGTCTTGTACCTATGTGTGTGTTCGCCTTTGCTGGTCCTAGGTTTTGCCTTGTATTCGCGGAGGGGTGCATCTTGTGTGTGTTGCGTGTGTGGACCTCTTTGTTGTTGGTTTATATGGAATATTGTATGGATGTTGTTTTATTTATAAAGCTGGGCGCGAGCCTATTTCAAGAAGAGATTGGTGCCTTGAACATCCATCCATGAGCACAACATCTAAATTCTCCATTTTGGGTACTTTAATATATTATGTGTTGATCTTCACGATGGTACCATAAACTTAGCGCAATGAGGAGCATGACATGAGATCACATCAAGCGCACGTAGTGTATCAATGTCACTCATTGTTCAGTGTATTCGTCCTTTTTATCAGTATCAGCCAGTCCAGATCCTACCAGATTTATATGAAGTGCAAGTTCAACTTTGTGCCTGCCTCCCCCGCCAATGTAATCAGATCAGCATCAGCAAAGACAAGGAGCAATCGTTCCCCTGAATTTCAGTGCATCGGTCCGTCCTAGACAATGCTCCTCCGACCATAGACATGCGAACCATCAACCTGAAGCGTCCGCAAGAAAGGACGGTAACAAAAAGTACCGGATGGAGACCCTCAGACATGCCTTGTCCATTCCTTTGTAGGTCTTCCGCTCCATGCTTTCACGAGTTCGTGGGCTCGAAAGGGAGGACTATACGCACATGGTTGCACTATATGCTCTAGAGAAGCTAGATAGAATTGCCTATTATGTGAACCCGGGACAGCTATCCATGGTGAACACTTCAAGACTCGTAGAATATTTAACCATGCAAGGATCTCTTTCTTTCCCGGTACTTCCCATGCCTATAAGTTCTATAGCAGCGGTGGAACAAGGGAGTTGGTAAGCCAGCCATGGACGAGAAATGACTTTAGCTATACATGGATAGAGAGGTTATGTGCTAGGAAATTTATATACTGTAGGTAGAAAGAGGATGAAGCTGGTAGAGTGGGTGAGAGTTGAGATGCAGGAACAAGTACTAAAAGTATCATGTCGGTCATGCCTATCTAGCCTTTTTACCGGAGCTAAAATATTTAAAGTAACTAGTCTAGTTCGTGATGATTGATATTTACATACATAAATTAACGCTCCATACACATCATGAACTATACAAACTTTAGTTCTTAAGAGGCAGACAGACGGTGCAGCAAGTGAGGCGGCTAATTTGGTTGTACTAGCAGTCTAACACTTGAGGATCTTGCCGGAACGGGAATCATACGATCCACATGCCATATTCTACGCTTGTCACTAACACGGGAGAGCCATGTATGACAACAAGATCGATCTGGCTTTTGTGCACAATCACCCTACCAGTATATGGATGGGATTTGGTTAACCATTTTCATTCCCGAATCAAGCCTATTTAATTATTTTGTGTAAAAGGGAAAAATGGTTTAACCAGGTTATTAGGTTAGAAACGGTTAAGCGTTGGTTATTTAGGTGCAAACCTTTAAAAAAAATTATGCATCAATAAGCTAGCATAACTAGTTAGAATATGAGCACATATTGCAACATATTAGAAAATAGTCGTATATCTCGGCCGGCTCAGAGGTAAGTAAAAAAAGCCATGACATATGCTAAAATTTCAATAATTCACTAGTATGTTTAAAATTTCACAAACATATGATAGAAAATATACATGAATCAATAACAAAATAGTCCAATAATTTTAAGAACATGCATGGCTTGTTAGCATTTTAGTATTGACAAAGTACATGCGTTTGAAGCAATACTAGCATCTCGCATTCACAGTACTACAAGACTTACAGTTGATTTCTCATTCTCAACAAACTACTAATATGACCAAACAAATAAACCGGTAAAAACAATCAGCTTCTATGCAATGTGGCAACATCATCGAAGATGCTCCTTGCACTTACGATCCTCAAGCCTACTAAAGTAAAACAAAAGCATCAATTAGTTCGCAAAACCTTCAGAAATATACATAGGCTAGCTTCCTTTAGAAACGTAACTTCCTCAAACAAAATTACTGCGACGTGCTACAAGATAAACTTTAAAAACTACCAAGTAGTTAACTATTGTAAAACTTCAAGCTTATGAAGGATGGGCAAGCAAGCTATTGAGCTCGAATAGCTCTTTGAATATCTCCTTCACTCTAGCAAGCTTAATTGTAGCACTATTCCCAAACACCTAAGAATACCGAAACTCAAGATAGGTGAACTTCAACCTCGGATCTAGGATACTAGGTATTGAAAGTGAAGTCTTCCATGAATAGTTCCGCATTTACTAGATAGCCATTAGGGAGATCGTGAGGGCATTTCTAGGCGCTCTCATCGGACTCTGGCAAGGATGAGGTCTCCCAACCGAATACCCCAACGGCGGAATGGATTTATCCCTGTGATACTACACCGTTGGACCGTACCAGAAATTTCCAGGAGGTCTCCACTAGAGTGACGAAGAGGATGGAGAGAAAACGAGGGCAGCAAATGGCGGCGATGACCCTTCACGATTCGTTGGTGAGAGATTCATCTTTTGTTTCTTTGTCTGATGAGTATTCTTTATAGCTTATATAGGTAGGTCGAGTTAGATCACAAGTTCATGCGATCCATGTGCCTCTTCTCAAACCATCTATATTCCAGCTTCATGACTAGTTAGATGCAACAACCTGGATCATGGTTCAACGTCGAAGACACTGATTGAGGAGATCTACTCCGACGATAGTGTGGATCGATAAGTTGGGTTCAGAATTTTCAGTTTCTGCCATTTCCATTGGTTTCACGGGCTAGACAGGCATGTGCAACTCTGGGCTGACCATGGCCCATATGGGCTCTAGGGAAGCTTTGGCTGGATTCAAACTGCTTGGGATACTATGTGCCGAGTGGCAGCGATCGACGCAGTGCGCTCCTAGGGTTCCTAAACTTTCCAATGAGGGAGATAGATGACGGCGTGACGACACCATGATGCCAAATGATGGATCTGGAAGAGGGGATGGCGAAGGGGCTGGAGGCCGTCATCCTTTTCAAGGGGATCCTGCCGCTAGTCCTAGTGGTTTTACGGGATAAGGAGATAGCACTTTATCTGCTCTTACCAGGGAATGCGAATCATATGATCCCATGTCATGATGAGAAGGTCTACAGTTGTCACCAACATGCAAGAACCATATCTGACGGCAAGATTGATCCGGCTTTTGTCTGCACATGTACTAATGTACAACCACCCCTAAGAATAGTTACAACTTTTACTGACAAATGAAGCCGCACATCCCACGTAAACCCTCCGCCCTAAGTATGTGTGCACGCCACCATACATCTCAACTCATGGCAGACTAATAGACTTTCATGCAAGGAGAGCTAGGAGTGATAACTGGGATGACCCCCTATGCAAGAAAAATTTATGAAAAACCCCCAAATATTATGTGGATTGACCCTAATTGTTTTATAAATTTCCTATATGCCCCCTCTAAGTAATCTAAGTTTCAATTCCCCCCTCTTAGTAATAATTCTGTCTTCGTCCCTGCTCTCATGCAGACCTCATCGCTAAGCGAGCTCACAAATATGAGCACTATCTAATTAATGCTTTCTCCATTAGCCACTCGGTATCAAAACAAAACTAGAATCCTTCCTCAGCTGACCTATGGGTCCCTGCTGCGCTTGTAACCAATAAAGAAGCAGATTCCCATGTTCAATATGACTGCCAAATGGAACTCGTGGATCAAACATGGCAACACAATGCCCCCATTATTATCTGACTAGGAAAGTTGGCGCGGCGTGTCGCTGCACCCGTGGCGCTAACTCTTTTGTTGAAGGTCCATCGCTGGATGCGGAGATCGCCCGCCGTCGTCAACTCTTGCCACATCTGCGTAGCAACCTCCGTACCACCGCCACAAACCTTTATGGGTTGCACTCCTACACTAGGAACATGAGACACCGGTGGCGGTCCTCGTTCATGGGCGACTTCCAGCTGGAAGTCAACCATTAGCTTCCAGAGATGGACAACGACACAGACTGGGATTCCTTGTCACCGTGTAGCAGCGGCAACGACATTCCTAGCAAGGAGAATGGTGACACAGCGGACTACGAGGGCCTCCTCGCCTACATGTCGTAGGTCAAGCATGACTACAAGAGGAGGAGATGCCCCTACAACCGTCATACTTCGACTAGAAGGAGGCATTCCACCTTGCCTTGGAGGCTTTCCATCTCGAGGAGGATGCGCATTGGGCCGGGATGGCCACGGCGATGCATGAATCGGAGATGGCGGCGCAGCAGCTGCATCCACCACTATCATCGCCGATGCAACATCAGCCACCACTGCAGTCGCCTTAGCATCAACATGCACCTGTGTGGCCTGGCCAACATGCGAGGGGGCAGGAGGAGTGGCATTCCCCGCTGCTGCAACACATGTCCTTGAAGTGGCCCCTGATGCCGTGGTCGCCGCCGCCGTTCATCGACCTCCTCCAGGACGAGGACGAGTAGGCGGAGCTGATTTTTTTAGTTTTTTAGTATGTTTTTCCCGTATGTAAATTAATTTTGTTTCAAATGAAATATTATAAAAAAAATAGATTGGGCCGTTGAGAGTACCCTTATCCAAATGGACACGGCCAATTTTGTTGTCCACGGGCTGAACGACCAAACACCACATTTTGTGTCTGAGTCGGCCGGCTAGGGAGCCCATCAGCGAGTGAACCTTCACCGCCACCTTCACCATCCATGAACCCCGGTCCCCAACATGTATGATTTCCTTTCTTTTATACATTAATTCATTCGACACAGAGAGAAGCTCGACATGACTGAGAGCACGTCAAGTATACATATGAGTCTAGCCGAATCAGTCTCATCTTGCGTTGTTCTTGCATCTCTAGCTAGCTATCAGAGCCCGTGGTCTTGCCCGCCCGTGTTGGAGAGGCTCTCACGAAGAGGTTGGCGAGGGGAGCTACTCGCTCTTGGTGAAGCTGTTGGACAAGCCTTGTCTGACCACACCTCGCCGGAAAAAAACTTGCCTCAGCACGCAGGAGACATTGAAGAGGCGATGTTGTGGACATGGATCCTCTAGCTGCGATGAGAACGGCTATATATGTGAGAGAGGGTAAGATGTAGGCACTCGATAGTGCCTTCTCCGCTCCTTGGCATCTCCTCTACATCAACTTTTTAGGGATTCGTGGGCTTGGAAGGGAGGAGTACATAAACCGTGTGGCATTGTCCTTGTCGCTTTTGCCAGGATGGATGTAGGTTCTAGTGCAGGCATAAAGTACAGGTCCGCGAGCATCAGCTAGGGACGAGCAGCATGGGCACTGTTTGATGTGGAAACCCAGGGTTCCTTCCACGGTTGAACGTAAGGAGCACGTATCATGTACCTCACCCCTGTATCATCCATTCCCCATACCTCCCCGCCTAAGTTTTGAAACTATGGTGAAAGTGGAATAGCGTGGCCGAGTTTGTTGTTGCAGATGGGTGCACTCGTAAGGTAGTTGTGGGTCGTCCATGAACGAGATATGGTTCTTTTTTTGGGATGTAGCGAGGTGTTTTGCAGGTAGTTTAGGGTGATTGCTGATAGGGGCGCTGATGTCTATTGAGACCATTCAGGCAGTGAAGTCCTCGGATGTATTCAAGCTCCAACTAGCTTTGCGGTGGTTGCTTAAATCAATCTTCCACATGAACTTTTGAGTCCGTTGGTCCTTTTTTGAAGATGGAAGTTTTTTTCTTACCTCGGCCTCTACATCAACAATCCAGGCACAACCATATATTTATTGTTACATAGTCTGCAGCTCACGTGAAAACATAGTGATATATGACTCATGAAAATAAGCTCAGTCACTAAGAAGCCTATGTGACGAACACGGTCTAAACCGAAGCAAAAGTTCCTTACTAAGAGGCTCTAACTTATTTGTCCTAAGCTCCATCTGATCCTACTGTGCGGACCGTTGTAGGACAACCCATGACCACAGCTAATTTGTACTACTGAGCAACACCTGCACGAAAAAGAGCTAGCCTTCTTATAAATAAGCAAAATCATCTCACAAAATAAAACATAGACGCTGTTCCAAAAAATAAGAGAACCAAACGACTTATCAATACATATTAATCAACGTAAGTTTTAGAGTGGCTGGCATTTTTAGCAACCGCCTATCCTTCTCGATCTGACGGTGATAAAATTAACAGTACAAAACTAACGTACCAGACAGTATAAAAGGTGTAGGATCCATACTAAAATCACATGGGACCTATACTGTAAAACTTGTATTATATTAGGTGATTAGAGGATGATCTTTTTAGTTCTCAGCCCAAAATTACCAAATTCTAATCTAAGAAAATAAATCACCAAATTCTATCCACGGTGGCGGTGCTCCGGTGCCGACGGACGCTCCACAACCTCGTGACCACAAGCCACCAAATTATAGAAGGAAATTCTAAACGGTGGATGTTGTGCGATTGATTTGACAAATTCTTGGAAAATGGACAAATTCTTGGAAAACGGACAAAACATGTTAGAAATAATGGGGTTAATCCATTTAGGCCCATGTGTATTTCAGATTTTCTCTAAATCTCAAAGCCCAAATTTGTGGCAGCCCATATGTGTTTGGGCCCATGTTGTGGCAGCTCACATGTGAGTGGAGTGGGAGCTAAAGTTTAGTCCCACATGGAAAGTTGGAGGAGAGTTGCACCATCTTATAAGGTGGAGTGTTGCACCATTTTGTAAGTGAGTGGCAATAAGAGAGATACACACGCGCGCTCCTCCGACGACGACGCCGCCGCTCGCACACACGCGATGCGGGTTGCGGGAATCTCGCCGAGCCGAGCTTTATTTTGCTGCTCAGGAAAGTTGACAGACATGTCAAACAGTTAGCTTATTCGGGTCGCTCCCGGATCGTGGGCTACTGTAACCGACCCACGTTCGCCTCCGTTCGCCTCCGTTAGGGTTTCCTGAGCTACTCTATATAAAGTCCTGCGTGGCTACCGCCATAAGAACCACCGAAAACTAATCTAGGGTTTTGCCATCCTCTCTATTTGCGCCGTCACCGTAGTCTACTCCATCCCGCTTGCCGGCGTGCACCGGCGAACGGGAGAGCAGGTCTCCGGAACCACTGGCCCTTGTGATCCTGTACGGGAGAGGGCGAATAAGGTTTTTGGGAAGCGCTCCGCGCGACTGCTCGAGTTCTCCATCACGGGTCGTCTTTCATCCAAGTCAGGCGGTGCTGCCTACCGCCGTGTTCGTCGGCATCTGCTGCGATCACTCTTCCCCAAAGTTTCTACTACGACAACCGAACGGTACGTGCTACGTGATCCTGTTTGGTTATTCATCATGTTCTGCTATGTTTACTTGTTGCAAACTAAAGATGAGGCTTTAGACTGCTTTAAAATCTATAAGGCTGAAGTTGAAAATCAACTAGAGAGAAAGATCAAGCGTCTTAGGTCGGATCGTGGTGGTGAGTATTTTCCCAAAATATTTGATGAATTCTGTCAGGAACACGGAATTATTCATGAGAGGACGCCTCCCTACTCGCCCCAATCAAACGGGGTTGCCGAGAGGAAAAACCGCACGCTGACTGACTTGGTGAATTCCATGTTAGCCACTGCTGGTTTATCAAAGGCATGGTGGGGGAGGCCTTGTTTACTTCATGTCATGTCCTGAATAGAGTTCCTAACAAGAATAAAGAAAAGACCCCTTATGAGGAGTGGGTTGGGAGAAAACCATCACTTTCATATCTGCGCACTTGGGGGTGTTTGGCGAAGGTCAACATACCGATCCCTAAGAAACGCAAGCTCGGACCCAAGACATTGGATTGCATCTTTCTAGGATATGCTCCACGGAGTGTAGGCTATAGATTTCTAGTGGTTAAATCTGAGGTACCTGATATGCATGTTGATACTATAATGGAATCTCGTGATGCAACATTCTTTGAGAATATTTTTCCTATGAAAGATATGCATAGCATTGGTAGGATTTCTTCTGAAATACTTCCTGAATCTAGTGCATCTATTGAGAATTCTGAACAACCACATGAGGAATTTCTTGAGAAGGATGACGATGAACCTCTCACGAGGAGTAAGAGACAGAGGGTTGCAAAATCCTTTGGTAATGACTTCATCGTGTACCTTGTGGATGATACTCTCAGATCCATTACTGAGGCATATGCATCTCCTAATGCAGATGATTGGAAAGAAGCTGTCCAAAATGAGACGGACTCGATTCTTTCTAATGGAACTTGGGAATTATCAGAACGACCCTATGGTTGTAAACCTGTGGGATGTAAGTGGGTGTTCAAGAAGAAACTAAGGCCTGATGGTACTATTGAGAAGTACAAGGCGCGTCTTGTAGCTAAGGGCTACACACAGAAAGAAGGCGAAGATTACTTCGACACCTATTCACCTGTCGCTAGACTGACCACCATTCGAGTACTACTATCCCTAGCTGCCTCTTATGGTCTTCTCGTTCATCAAATGGACGTGAAGACAGCTTTCCTTAATGGAGAGTTGGAAGAGGAGATCTATATGGATTAGCCGGATGGGTTTGTGGTAAAAGGTGAAGAGACAAAGGTGTGTAAGTTATTAAAATCTTTATATGGCCTGAAACAAGCACCTAAGCAATGGCATGAGAAGTTTGACAGAACTCTACTTTCTGCTGGCTTTGTCATTAATGAGGCTGATAGGTGTGTTTACTATCGCCATGGTGGGGGCGATAGCGTTATATTATGTTTGTACGTGGATGACATTCTGGTCTTTGGTACAAACATGAAAGTGATAAATGAAGTCAAGTATTTCCTGTCAAAGAGTTTTGATATGAAAGATCTGGGAGAGGCTGATGTCATTCTGAACATCAAGCTTATTAAGAACGAGAATGGGATTACTTTAACGCAATCTCATTATGTTGAGAAGGTCTTGAGCCAATTTGGCTTTAATGATGGCAAGACTTCTCCAACACCTTATGATCCCAGTTTGACATTACGAAAGAATAAGAAGGAACCAACAGATCAGCTAAAATATTCACAAGTTGTTGGTTCTCTCATGTACTTAGCAAGCGCTACAAGACCTGATATCTCTTTTGCTGTGAGCAAGTTGAGTAGGTTCATGTCTAACCCGGGTATTGATCATTGGCATGCACTTGAAAGGGTCATGCGCTATCTATGTGGTACAATAAGCTATGGGATTCACTATTCAGGGAATCCTGCTATGCTTGAAGGATATAGTGATTCAAATTGGATATCTGACGTTGATGAACTCTACGCCACGATCGGGTATGTGTTTACCCTTGGAGGTGGCGCAGTGTCATGGAGGTCTCGTAGACAAACCATATTGACGAGGTCAACTATGGAAGCAGAACTTACTGCTTTAGACACAGCCACTGTTGAGTCAGAATGGCTGCGTGAGCTCTTGATGGACTTGCTTGTGGTTGAGAAACCTGTGCCGGCAATCCTTTTGAATTATGACAACCAAACTGTTATTGTCAAAGTGAACAATTCTAAGGATAACGCGAAGTCATCAAGACACGTGAAGAGACGTTTGAAATCTGTCAGGAAATTGAGAAACTCCGGAGTAATAACTGTTACGTATATTCAAACAGACAAAAACCTGGCAGATTCTTTTATAAAGGGACTATCACGAAATGTGATAGAAAGTGCATTGAGGGAGATGGGGTTGAGACCCATGGATGTCACACCTTAGTGGTAACCCAACCTATGTGATCGGAGATCCCGTGAATTAGGACATGGGAAGAACAAGCTAGTGGTTTGACCGAGGAGAGTATTTTGTAACCCTCTCTATGTGAAGATGCATGACTCTCATAATCTGTAAGACAGGTTGGCAACATGCCTTAATGTATTTCTGTTGGCTTTAATTAGCAAAGATGCCGCCCTACAGGGCATTCTTGAAAGAACACACCTATATGAGCTCGACTGTAAACGTCGCGGTCTATGAGACTTGGATGATCTCTAGTAAACTCATGAAGAGACCAGGGAGTAGGACGCATATGCTCCAACCCGCGGGGTAGGCTACTGACAGCCAAGTACTAGTTATGATTTTGAGCGAAATCTATTGGCACCAAACTTGCAATTCAAGGTTCATCCATTGTTCAAGTTGTTGATAGACGTAGTTCAAGATTCTAGGCAGAAGTTCAACTTAACAGTCTCTGCTGAAACACTGGTATATAAACAAGTAGCAAGGATTGGCAAATCTTCAAATAGGCATTTGAGATCTGGTGGGGGATTGTTAGAAATAATGGGGCTAATCCATTTAGGCCCATGTGTATTTCAGATTTTCCCTAAATCTCAAAGCCCAAATTTGTGGCAGTCCATAAGTGTTTGGGCCCATGTTGTGGCAGCTCACATGTGAGTGGAGTGGGAGCTAAAGTTTAGTCCCACATGGAAAGTTGGAGGAGAGTTGCACCACCTTATAAGGTGGAGTGTTGCACCACTTTATAAGTGAGTGGCAATAAGAGAGATACACGCGCGCGCTCCTCCGACGACGACGCCGCCGCTCGCACGCACGCACGCTCGCCTCGTCACGACGCGCGCGCGTTGCGGGTTGCGGGAATCTCGCCGAGCTGAACTTTATTTTGCTGCTCAGAAAAGTTGACAGACGTGTCAAATAGTTAGCTAGTTAGCTTATTCGGGTCGCTCCCGGATCGTGGGCTACTGTAACCGACCCGAACGTGCGTAACGTGGACTCGGCCCACGTTCGCCTCCGTTAGGGTTTCCTGAGCTGCTCTATATAAAGTCCTGCGCGGCTACCGCCATAAGAACCACCGAAAACCAATCTAGGGTTTTGTCATCCTCTCTACTTGCGCCGTCACCGTAGTCTACTCCTTCCCGCTTGCCGGCGTGCACCGGCGAACGGGAGAGCAGGTCTCCGGAACCACTCGCCCTTGTGATCCTGTACGGGAGAGAACGAATAAGGTTTTTGGGAAGAGCTCCGCGCGACTGCTCGAGTTCTCCATCACGGGTCGTCTTCCATCCAAGTCAGGCGGTGCTGCCTACCGCCGTCTTCGTCGGCATCTGCTGCGATCACTCTTCCCCAAAGTTTCTACTACGACAACTGAATGGTACGTGCTACGTGATCCTGTTTGGTTATTCATCATGTTCTGCGAGTACATGTTAAGCTGCTGTTTGTTTCCGATCATCCTGTTGTTTAGTACATCTAGTATATTCGAGTTACATGAGCTAGTAACTGGTTTTGTCATGATTTATATTCTGAAATTAATCGTGAAAATTATGCCTAATAATCCAACATGAACACGTAATTAAGAAGTTACAGTTCACAAAACCCGAGATAATTGTTAGAATGAAATTACGTCATCGACCTGCATCTTTTTAATGTAGAGTTTATTTTCAACAAAACATGGTTGTGTTAATTAAAAGGGTTTAGAGAAGAAATCTATTATATACTATAGCTGAATGCCCGTGCGTTGCAACGGAATAAAATAAATTATACAAACATAAAGATGGCTACAGTTTAATTTTTATTGAATAGAACATTAAAAAATTCCCTTCTCATCCGCTAACTACACCAAGAAAAAAAAGGTAATTCATCTATATTCCAATGTTATTACATCCCGATCAATTTTGAAAGTGCAACTCCAATTTATGAGAAGTACATCACCTCTAGTCACCGTGGCCGACCAAGACAAATGGGGAGAAAGGCCAGAACGGGGCGAGGGCAAGCAAGTTCCCTAGATCTTCTTTCAACGTATTTTATTAAAACTCTATTTATGTTTATACATTACATTTCCTATTTTATTTTAAATTAAACTATATATTATATTATATTTTAGTTGCCCTAAAATTTAAAAAATAAACAAACAAATTTTTATGGAGACATCCAACCGTCCAGGCGGAGTGGCCCAACGAAGGCCACCTAAGTTTCCCTGATCGTTTTGCATATGGCGGGTGCTACGCGTCCCCCGGGGGATTAAAACTTTTGATCCCCCGGGTCCTCCTGCTGACACGTGTCCATTTTTGCTACACTAAATCCCGCTTTAGCTACATAATGTCCGCTTTTGCTACGCAGTAGCAGAAAACGGTTCGCACAAAAACAGAACAAAATGACTATCCCTCGCCGGAGACCTCACCGGTGACCTCGCCGGAGATGCCGTAGCAAAAGAAATATACTAGTGTAGCAAAACCTATTCGCCGGAGACTCTCGCCGGAGATTCTCGCCGGAGACTCTCGCCGGAGATTCTCGCCGGAGACTCTCGCCGGATACTTCGTAGCAAAAAAACTATGCTAATGTAGCAAAACTGAAGAACAATTGTAGCAAATAATTTATGTTGGTGTAGCAAAAAATCAACTTTGCCGGAGAGTTGGATGTCGCCGGAAATGCCACTGCTGCAGCGGTAGCAACACCAGCCACCTCTGTAGCAGAGCCTCACGCCGCTTGTAGCAAAATAATAAAACGATTGTAGCAAAAAAGATACAAGTATGTAGCAAAACTAAAACAAGCAAATAGCAAAATCAGCCTAGCCCGGCGCCATGGGTAGCATCGTCGTCTGCCATCTTAGCATCACCATGTGCCCGTTGTAGCACCTCTATACAACAATTGTAGCATCTCCTACAGCCCTTTGGTTGCTACCATCATCGTTGGCCGCCTCAATCACCTGCAATCACCTGAGCAGCAGCGGGGAGACGTCACCCGAGGGAGGAACGGCGAGGATCGTCGGCCATGGCACGGAGGTGGTGTGGTGGTGGGACCTCCGGCGACAGAGGGGCGGCGTGGTTGGCGGGAACTCATGCGGCGGAGGACGGCGGCGCTCCGGGGAGGAGCGGCGGTGGCTACCGACGAGCCGGCACTCTGCGAGGGAGGAGCAACAGGGGCGCCTGGCGTGGCGGTGCTCCGGCGCGCGTAGGTACTCAGCACGGCAGCACGAAGGGAAGAGGAGAAGGACGGACGCGTGGTGTGAGGTTGGATAAGGTTGTTCCTTTTTTTTCTGGTCTAACCGTACGCGCACCAGAAGCTGCGACCCGGGGGATCGATCCCCCGGGGGAGCAGTATCATTTTCCTTTGCATATAGGCCACCGCGGCCACTGGAATAAACGCCATCGAGTCCATGCACCTCCTTCTCCGCAGCGCTCGACCCTAACACCCACCAACCCGCCACCGCTCGCTACCAATCTCGTATCCACTGGCGCCTCCTCGACCCGCCATGGCCGCCGTCGGCCACGTCGTCCTCGACACCCAACAACCCTGCCGCCGCTTGCTACCAGCCTCATATAGACCGCCTCCTCCACGACCCGAGCTCCCTGCCCTCCGTTGTGTGTGCCCCGTCTACACCCGCATCCTGCAACATCGACTATCGCCCCGGCCTTCTGCAGCACGTCACATGGCCAAGCTCCTGCCGCCGTCTTTGCTTCTTCCAATCCACGCGCGCGTGTCCTAGCTTGTCTCCGGTCCGTGCTATGCTCCTCATACACGTCCATGTTGACCTCTAGCTACTCTCCAAGACCAGCGACGTTCCCCGGTGCAAGCACATCTACCTCCATGTCTGTGTGAGGATCGGCACGCGCGTCAGCGCGGTCAAGCTGTATCTGGTATCTAGAGTGGAAGCAAGGTTCACTTTTGACGGCTGAAGTTGGGAAGCACGATTCAAGCACGAGCGCCTCCTCCCGTCGAGCAAGTCCGCTGTACTCCGCCTCCCCGTAGTCCTTTCCGGCCGCGAGTACCGGCGCCCCACCCCGTCGACCTCCCCTCTTCGGTTTCGGCCTGCCGCCATCAGCGTCCATCTCCTAGTCGCTGTACCAACATGGGGGTGAAGGGCGAGAGGACGGCGCGGCGTTGCGACCTCGCGGCCACGCCTGGCCGCTCGTCCTCGACGCCACCAAGGCAGCCCAGCGTCTCCTGCCTCTCCTGCTCGCCCTCATCCTGCTCTGCCCATCGGAGACACATCGCTCTTTCTTTCACGGGATAAGGCCGGGTGTGGAAGCACGCGTATATGAATCGAACGACACCCGCCCTGCCGATGCCTCATGAGTTCGAGCTAGACTCTGCTGCCGTGTGTGGTCCGGAAAAACGGACGACGGACGAAAATTTGAGACGAAAACCAGGACAAATTATATAGTATAGCTGAATACCCATGCGTTGCTACGGGATCGTAAAAATACTGGACATCATATTTTTGTGATAAAACCATTGGTTCCACCAGGGTCCAATACATTTAGCTCATCCGTTACTACTTTCTCCATCTCAAAATAAGTGATTTGGATTTGTTTAGATTCACGTGCATATAAAACGTGTCTAGATATATTCAAATCTAGACAAAATAAAGTCATTTATTTGAGGATGGAGAGAGTACTAAGTACGTACAGAATTTTAGTTTAACAAATTTAATAGTACACTTTCTAAAGATAGTCTAAACTTTTAAAACAAAGAAACTAAACATATAGATTTTCTGGTTTAAACAGACAATATTTTGCAACACGACTCAACCCAATCCACACACATGATACACACCTACACGAACCACACGCCACGCAACACACGCACCCATAGGTGGCCATGCACACACGCACCCCCATCTCATATCCATCACACACCAACTACCCCGGTCATGGGACCCACACACGCACACGGAGGACACGCACGCCACACACCAACCACCAACTCGATCGATCCCCAGACTTCGTCTCCTTCCTCTCGTCAACCACACGAGGGGCAGCGCCGCCTGCGCTCGATCCCCCTCGCCTCTTCCCGTCAGCCCTCCTCCTTGGAGCTCCTCTCCGTCCTCGCCTGGAACCACGCCGTCCGCCGCCTCCCTCTTCCGGTTACCCCTACGCGAGGTCGCATTCGCCTGCTCTTCGTGTGTCACCGCCAGCCCTGCACCCCCTCGTCCCCACCTCACAGAGACGCGGACGTCCTCGAGACCCTCTCTTCTCCCACCTCGAACACGTCTGGCCGCCGTCGCTCACGGACATCCTCGCCCCCGACACTCTCGCCTCCGATTAGACAAGCTCTGCCCTGCCCCACGCCATCGTCGGCGACCGCATGTCCATGCTCTCCTTCCGCTGCCCGGTCGGTGGTGTCGGCGGCAGTGCTCCAATCCCGGATGGAACCGGCGGCACGGTGGCGCCGCAATCCGGGCTATACCGGCGGCCGGAGACCGAATCGTCGACGCAAGTGCTCCAATCCCGGGCAGAACCAGCGAGGTGGCGCTGCAATCCGGCCGGCAGCGCACGCCGGCGGGCGGGACGGTTGTTGGTGGCACAACGAAGACCTCGCGGGTCTCCTCTCTGTCTGTTGCTACAAGGACTCCCTTATGGTGCTCCAGTCCGACATGTCCCGGCGGCCGTCCTCATCGAGCTCGTCCATGACCCCACGCGCCCCGCGCGCGCCCTTGTCTACGAATCCATCTGAGCCCTTGCACGTGTTCGTCCTGCTGCAGCTCGTCGCAAGCGCTGCCTCCTCCGCGCCGGTTAGTTTCATGGACCCTTCTTTTCACTTAACGGTGGCAGGATACGTAATATTGCAAAATAGGCAGGGGCAAAATCGGAATTGTACGGCAGACGGAAACGGTCCCAATCTTTTTAATAATAATATAATATAGAAAAGCAATATAAGGTTGTGTTTCGATGCACCACGTTGATCCACATCACCTAAATAATATCGATCGTTAGATTTTTAATTGAAGACTAGGATTTAATTAGTTTCGCACCTGGCATCTACCTTTGCTTAATAAGATAACAATACACGCCTAATGACCTAGAACTATTACTGCCGCCATGGCCATAGCCTTGCACTGTCGCATCTAAAGTCGCATCTGCAACTGCAATGTCTCGGATTCCCGGCCCCATGTCCTTCCTCTTTGCTCTTGATTGGCGCCGATTGACCAACATAATGGGAAGAAAGTTCCAGGACAGCGAAGGCTTGCCACCCTTCCTAGGCATCCAGCGACATGGTACGCAGGACTAACATCAACCTTGCCGCCGCTGGTAGGATGGGGAGAATCTACCCGGGCGCAACCTTGATGTTGGGATGCACGGCTCAAAGGTAATCAACACTAATTTTCCCAGATTGATCGATTATTACTACACTATAGCTAGCACGCTTCCAGCCCTGATCCAGTTTTCCTGCAATCCGATCTCCCAACCTTATACAAGTATACATATTTTTATCTTTTCCAAGTATTCATCCCTCCAGCTAGCTAGATTGGTCAGGCGGCCGCCACCGGGTCACCGAACAGTGAACACGATGAAAGAACAGCGAACATGATCAGATCGAGAACCGCATTTTCTGTGCACGGAGAGCGACTAGCTGGATGGACGCTTGGCTGTGTAGCATGTGGGCAGGCATACACTGGTACAAATTTGAATTGATGGGACCCCAAGGTCCTAGCTAACAGTTGTAATAAGACAAGATCAGGTATATACTAATGCATCCTGTAATATTTATGCATGAACACTTCTCCATGCCATAGTTGTATTAAGTCGATCCTCTGATTATTTTTTTCCAATAGTAAGTTTGCTTAATGCTATTCATATTTATCCATCCCTCGCCATTTGTCTCTTTATAATAATTACTGTTATCACTGATCACCAACTCCATGGTATGATGTTTTTATATCTACGTGAAGTCGATTTTTTTCTACTTTATTGTAGATAAAATCATTAGAAATAGAGAAGAACCATTTGCACATATTTGTGTACAAAATCACCTTAATAAAATTGCAGTATATTATCCTGCAGAAACAACTTTCTTTACAGAACACTTAGATCTTCATTAATTCTAGAAAAGTATCAAAACCCAATGGGAAGAGTCATAATTGTATCCAAACAGAGCACATTGGGTAGATTTTAACTTTTGTACATAGGAAAATCAGACTAGATAAAACTTCAGAATTGTACATATATATCACAACGGATAGGTATAGCCTTATGATTGTACCTAAGTGTATCACATACAACAATTCTTCAAAGACAAATCGAAAAATATATCACAACGAACATATTTTATAAGTGTACCTAAACATACAATCATCGTCAAACTATTGTATGATGTACTGCAATTTTTAGCTAGATTATACAATATACATCGTATGCCTTATTTAAAGATGTTCATGGATATTGAGGTCGAGTGCTTTGTAACTAGCAGTGTTCATGCACAAGAGAGAATACCACCGCAGAATACCAGAACAGATGGTTGTTTGCTATTAGAATCGAGTGATAAATTCCTCTTCATTATAATAATTTTCAACCTTTTTTCTCAAAACAATTTCAAAACATAATTGACTTTTTGTTTTACTATCTTCTGTATGGAAAATGTTTAATTTCATGCATGACTAAAAGTCTTAAGAACTCCATTGTAGATCACCAACCAATTTTGAAAGTAGTTATTTGAGTGTACTATTTTGGAGATAAATTTTTTTATTGCTTACCATTCCTTTCCGGTGACGTTGCCGAACAAAAAATTGTTTCACTATCAATGTTTCTATTTTAAAATTGATCATCCATAGTAGGTTGATGGTACACTCACACACACACACACACACACGGAGAGATAGGGTGTATTCAACTATAAAATATAGTAGGTTAAAGATGTAACGGAAAAAATCTTGATAAAATTTAAAAGATCGGGACTACGCCCCTACACAAGATTTTTTTTCAAGCAAGGTGACTTAAGGAACGTATTTGAACAAATATTGGGACAAAAATAGCCAATACATATTGGTTAGAGGCGTAGTCCCGGCCAAAAATTAGTTATACTTGCAATATAATTCGGTACAAGTATAATCAACATCTACTAGGATAAAAAGAAAAAATACTAACAACTCAGGAGATTGCCTATAAGTACACCTAATAAAGAGTAAAGGAGGGAATATATCTTTAAGACACAAAAATTATATTATTAAATTTATGTTGACAATGTTTTGTAAGTTCTTTTATTCCAAGAAACATATTCATAATCAAAACAATGGTCAAATTTTTACCTTAAAGACTTCTCACTTCTAAGTGGTTAATTAGCTTTCAGAAGAAATAAAAGAATGTCAAGTATTTTAGTGCCAGTTGAGTAAATAAGAATGGACATGTATAGACAAACAAAATAAATATCTTATTGTTCAGTTGGTCTACCATTTAATAAGGATTAAAATATTTCCCTACCAAATTTTTTTTTGAAATTCTAAATATTATCTAAATGTTCTCTGTTGCTTAGGTTCACACAGAGTTATTAATTCGACAAAAAAATGACTAACAACCTATCATAACGATTAATGGTTACAACAAAATTAACAACTAGCTCATGGTCCGAACTTCAATAACATGAGAGGATCCAAAATCATGTTAAAATGACATATTTGTTCAATAATAAAGTTTATTACGATTCTTCCCAAATTAAAAATGCATTCCATATGATATTTTACTACCATAATATTTCGGAGGATACATAGTCCTACCACATAATATATAACAATAAGTTTATTTCTAAGTTCCTTACAATAAAGAGATGCCCTCGCATTTGCAAAGGCCACCATGCTAGTGGTTTAAGAAAGGTGCAATGAGGGTCACTTACTGGAAAACGGCTAATTCGAGCATTCTCGTCCGATCCGGAGATGTGTTGAATTGCTACTGGGCTCCAATATGTTTTGTTTTGCTCACTATACTCTTGGTGCTGCACCACTCAGCGATAGCGGCACAGTAGGAGCAACCACTACCGCTGCTGCAGCATCAGCCACCACCATAGCTGCTGTAGCATTATCCTACATCTATGTGTCCTGCCAGCATGCGAGGGGCAGGAGGAGTGGCATTCCCTGCTGCAGTAGCACATGTCGGTGCAGTGTGTTGGCCTGGCCCCAAACGCCGAGTGTAGTCCGGCGTAACGACAAGAAGTATTCCGGCGAGTTGCGGCACGTATAAGAACCATCTAACAACGATCAGCAAGCTAACTATCTAGCCTGATCAAAAGAACTAGCTCTCTCAACTCACACGAGTACGTACGGGAAAAACAATGTTGATGGCTACAGTCTTGGTCATGTTGTTTGTATTGAATCTCACGGTGTCTTACAGAGGAAATACATGGGCGTATATATACCTGGCAAGACACACAGGTCCAATACGAATCGGTTGTGGAAAACTTACTTCTACTCGGTCTGCTACTTGGGACACACACACGCACACGACACCGTTTTGCTGTCCTAGTGATTATTTGCTAACAATCTGTAGGGGTTCGTAGCATGGAAAACAAAAAAAAATTCTATCGCATACAAACAAACAAGCCAAGATCTATCTACTAGATTGTAGCAACGAGTTGATAGGGGAACTTACCCTCGAAGATTCCAAAGCGGTTAACGAGAGCAGATTCTCGTGGGTGATGTAGTCGTACTCTTTCCGATCTCAAGATCGCGTAGACGATCCTTCCGGCGCTGCGTTCCGGCAGCGCTTCCGCAGTCGGTCACACGTTCGGTACTCGACGAAGACCTTCCTCTCCCTTGTTCCAGCAGGCAGCGGAGGTTGTAGCACTCTCCTCGCGATTCCGGCAGCACAACGGCGTGGTACCGGAAGTAGAGGGGAGATCCCGCAGGGCTTCGCCTTAAGCCGGAGCGAGTATGGTGGATTATGAGAGAGGGCTATTAGTGGTCTAGAGATTAGACACACCAATTAGAAGGCTCTAAACCGCAGGCTAAAGCAATTAGAAGCTCTAAACCAAACGGCTCTAAACCGGAGATTAGAGGTAGAAACTTGTGTGTCTCAAGGAGGAGGCCCTGCCCCTCCTTTTATAGGTGGAGGGGCTAGGCGCGCCAGGGAGGGAGGGGAGTCCCTCCCCAACTCGGCCTAGGGCTGGGCGCCGGCTTGGAGGAGAGGAACTCCTCCTCCAAGTTGGTTTCAAACTCCTCTTGCTTGTTTCCCACAGTTTCCTGTTTCCCACAGTTTCCTGTTTTAGCCGTTTGACTTTCAAACTGGCAGTTTGACTTTCACGTTTTGGAACAGCAAGAACACTTAGTACATGATGCAATCATTCCAATATGCAATGACACATTCATGTACCCTCCCCCTCCGGAGTGCCGGACAATCCGGAACCTTCTAGAACATTCCCGATGAAAACACCGGAATCATTCCCGAACTCCGAAACGGGACTTTCCTTATATGAATATTATTCTCCGGACCATTCCGGATCACCTCGTGATATCCCGGATCCCATCCGAGACTCCGAACAACATTTGGTCTCTTTCTCATAATACCATAACTACTCAAACAACGTCGAATCCTTAAGTGTGTCTCCCTACGGTTCGTGAATTATGCGGACATGATCGAGACACTTCTCCGAACAATAACCAATAGAGGAATCTGGAAATTCATATGGCTCCCACATATTTCTACGATTACTTTGCGATCGAATGAACCACTTACATACGATACCAATTTCCCTTTGTCTCACGATAGTTTACTTATCCGAGGTTATGATCGTCGGTATCTCTGCATACCTAGTTCAACCTCGTTACCGATAAGTACTCTTTTCTCGTTCCCGTGATATGTGATCCCTTGTGAGCCAGTCACATGCTTGCAAGCCAATTGGATGACATTCCACCGAGAGGGCCCAGAGTATATCTATCCGTCATATGGATGGACAAATCCCACTCTTGATCCATGTGTTTCAACCAATACTTTCTGAACACTCAATGCCACCTTTATAGCCACCCTGTTACGGTGTGGTGTTTGATGTCATCAAAGCATCCATCCGGTAAAGGTGATATGCATGATCTCATGGTCGAAGGAATTAGGTTACTATGTATCAGAAAGCTTATAGCAAATGAACTATATTAAATGACTTGATCTTTATGCTACGCTTAACTATAGGAGTATGTCCATCACATCATTCTCCTAATGATATGACCCTGTTGTTAATAACATCTCTATGTTCATGATCAGGAAACCATGATCATATATTAACCAACAAGCTAGTTTAACAAGAAGCTTTACTAGGGACTCTTATTTTAGTTTAAAAATCACACAAGTATTAATGTTTCCGGTTAATACAATTATAGCATGGTATGTAAACATTTATCATAAGTGTGAAGATATGATAATAACCACTTTATTATTGCCTCTTGGGCATATCTCCAACAGTCTCCCACTTGCACTAGAGTCAATAATCTAGTTTCAAACCTTTGTGTATTCAACACCTATGGCTTTCCGGTGTTGTATGTACACGATTGCTAGTGGTCAACTGATCTCCGGATCTGACACTTCCAGGTCCGTGTGTAATTGCATGTCTTTGCGTCTCTACGCATCACTCATTCTCTAATGAGATGGCTTTGTATAAATTTGGTCTTTCGGTGTGACCTTTAGTTCTTTGGGGTTAAAACATGTTGATAATATTGTCGCACAATATATCTTCATAGTATTATCCCTCTGTGAACTACACCTAGTTTGATAACAAACTACTTGACACAAATGCCCTCTTTTGCTGCTATAATAGCAGTCATATACTTAGCCTTTTGTTGTAGTATCTGTCACAATGTCTTAACTTTGGAACTCATCCAAATCCATTATGGAACTTACTTTCCATTATATTGTGCCACCCTTAGTTTAGATTGAGATAAACTTAATTTGTACTTTGTGACAAAACTAGTATCAATGTAGTACTTTTACAATGAACTAACCATCTATTTGTCACTTCTACAAATAATATACTCTTAGTTCTTCCAAAAGATCATAAGAATATCCTTACTATTGTCCAATGATCATCTTACGAATCATTCTGGTATATGCTCACAATTTTTAGAGCATAGGACATATCTGGATTTGTACATATCACAGTATGATTGATATAAATACTCTTTGTGATTTCATACATCAAGTATCAATCTATACTTGATTATTTGTTTCACTTTACCAAATGTCAATACACTTGAATATATCATCAACATTGAACTCATTCAATCCTTTCTGTGCGACAAGAACCGCGTCTATTGATGCCAAATATTTGGGTTTTGCCTAAGTCTTTCATCGGGATGAAATTCTTAATATGTGTTAATAAAAGATACATTATTTCCAATAAACAATATGTCTTCCACATAATGTACTAGAAACATGTCTTAGCGCTCCCACTTAATTTCTTGCAAATGCAAGCATCTTCATCGTCTCTAATGAA
Source organism: Avena sativa (assembly GCA_916181665.1). NCBI lineage: Eukaryota > Viridiplantae > Streptophyta > Magnoliopsida > Poales > Poaceae > Avena > Avena sativa. The sequence goes on along the minus strand of OV702279.1, from coordinate 263,009,588 downwards.
CTTTTAAACTCCTTTAACAGTTTCATCATAGTGAAGATTCCAACTCCGCGATGCTCACTTTAACCATTGAAGTTTGCATATGCTTTTAGCATCCTTTGAATTAACAAAACCGTATGGACCGTGTTTTTCACATGTCCTAGGTAATGATTCTATTAGAAGAACTTGTTTTGTTTATTCAACTACCATATAACAAATTATATGTAGTGGTTGCTACATTAATCCGTCTAGACTAAATATCACTATGAAAGATCAAATCTTGTCATAGTCAACCTTTGAACATTGTTGTGAACTCTTTCCCAACATGTCGACTATTTCATAGATGTAAAACATCCATGTCTATTTCTTTATAGATCCAGACACAACTGTAAGGTCTTACACCTTTCTCGAGGGTCCTTCAAGTTCAAAACTTGATTTCTCGTGTATGGAACTATCACGGATTTTATGGCTTCCAGCCATTTGACAGAGTCAGGGCTCATCATCGCTTCTTTGCATGTAGTCGGATCATTATTGTTAAATAATGATTTAACTCTCAAATCTTGGTATTTGATTGTTCATCCGACCTACTTGTTTTAATAGGAACTTAGATCTCCGTGACCACAACCTTTGAAGTACGCGAGCCATGAGCATTGTTTGCTAACTCCGAAACACTTTTCGGCGCTGCGCAACTTTGCACATATAGCTAAGGTTCTTTTAACCTTATCAAAGTTCTATTGTCCTCCCACTTAACTTTTCACGAAAAATTCCTTCTCAAAGAAACTTGACGTTCTAAGCGACAAACACTTTTGTCTCTGGTGTTTATGGAGGAATACTTTAACAGTAATACAAAGACAGGTTCATCCGACTTTGGTTGCAAACATCTTTCTTGTGTATAGCATACCAATGTTTAAGAAAGGACTACTTGGGTTTTATCCCAAACCATAACTTTATATGGTGTCATTTCAACGGATTATGATGGAGCTCTTTTCAGTGGAAAAACGGTAGTCTCTAAAGCTTTTAATCTTTTAAAATATAATGGCAGTTTTATGAATTATATCTTTGATCTTACCATGTCAAACAAGGTTTAATTACATATCTCGAACTCTCCATACTCTTATGGTGTTTCGGGAAAATGCAAATCCACGGAACGATTCCATAAATCTTAGGTATTATGCTAAACTTTGTAACTCAAATATCTTCCTTTATGATTTTTATCATAAACTGTTTATATTCTTGTTACAATGATCTTGCACTTCATCTTGAAAGTCTTTGAACTTTTCAAATGTTTCATACTTCATCCTTATTAAGTAAATATTCATATATTCACTCAAATTTTCGGAGAAGTCATATCAAGTTGAAATCCATCGCTCTTGACTACACATAATGGACTTCGTACAACAATATGTACAAGTTCCAATAGGCTAGTCATCCGTTCCTTTTTGGCCTATGAACGAAGTTTTAATTATCTCTAGGAAAGTTTCACAAGCGTCATTTGATCAAAAATCAGAAGACTCCAAAATTCCATCCACATGGAGTTTCTTCATGTTTTCTTTCCATTATAATTTAAACGGCGATGTCACTTCCTAAGTGATCTTTCAATCAATTTGTCTTTCAACATTTTTAGCACTAGTTTTATGGATGTGATTTCTCCAACGAGATTTGTGAATCATCCATCTTTTATGAATTACGGAAATTATTTGAACAACCCTTTTGTTCTCATAATACCTGATAAAACAAATCTTTGAAGGCAAGCTTTGATGTTTAACGAGCAACACAATAACCCTTTATTTGTTCTCGATGAACATCATCACATATTCTTTTGCTAATTACTTAGGCCACTGTAGTTCATGAATTCTGTTGTTTCGTATGACGATTCATACCAACAAATTCAGTATTAAATACTTAAGAACCACATTGTTTAATAAGCAAAGAATATAGCCATAACATATATATCATCTATATACTTAAACTGAACAATTCTAGTCTTTTCCTTTCTGCCATATATTTATGAGATTTTCTTTCAATATTTCCTTTTCTGTTTGAAAGAATCTATCAACATCAATAGTGGAGTCATACATATGACATATAGTCCAAAAGCGTGTATAGTTAAATACCAATGTCTTTGGACTTGCACTTTGAAGTAGATCACCATCATCAAATGTTTGGTGTTCTTTCAAATTCCTTTCTTTAGTAATCTCTTGGTGTAGTAAACATTTTACCTACATCAAATATTCACCCTTATCATGGAATCGTCCATGATCAAGCTACTTTTAACTTATAACGATGAATTATGAGTATAATGTTGCTATCCAAAACCATTTGGAGGATTAGGACAACAAGTGTCTCCAACCTTTTGCAAATTCTCATCAAAATATGAGAACATGAACTTTGCCATATTATACTCTATCATGTTGTAACCAAAACTTCGTTTCAGATATCACAATATCTTCCACACATCATGGTTTCTGAAACAATTCTTTCAGATCCTAGATAACCTTGATATTAAGAGAATCCTTTGAATATCAAGAATCATGGAGACAAACATGATACTTATATACTAACACTTGGAATTGTTACTCTTGATTTAATACTAATTATTAAACTTCATGGAGTAACCGGAACTTACTGAAAGTTTGCAATAGGACTTTTAAACTTTTAGATTAACACTTAAAACAATACGATACCAGTTCGTAAAGTATCTAACCAGAATTCTATAGTTCTATCATCTCAATTATAACTAAGCGCAAGGTGGTAAACGGATGCCAATGACTACAACAACTATGCAAATTCACTTTGATTTAGTTTATGATAAATTGAATTCTAATTAATAATTAAATTAATCTAGGTGAACTCCCACTCAAAACAATATCCCTCACATTGTTTTAGTGATCACACGAACCAAATCCACCACATCAAAACCGATCATCACGAGAGTTGATATAGCTTCAATGGCGAACAATCAACATGTTCATCATATCTACTATATGACTCATGCTCTACCTTTCGGTAATCCGTGTTCCTGAGGCCATGTATGTACATGCTAGGCTCGTCAAGATCAAACCTTAGTTTCTGCATGAGCAAATCTGGCTTGCTCACGTTGTATACACTTGCAGAATCTAACACACCCGATCATCACGTGGTGCTTCGAAACAACAAGCTTTAGCAACGGTGCTAACTAAGGGTGAACACTTTATGACTTGAAATTCATGTGCATGAGGGATCATCTTATAATGCTACCGTCGTCTACTAAGCAATACAAGATGCATAAAGGATTAACATCACATGCAATTCAATAATATGTGATATGATATGGCCTTTCTTCTTTGTGCTTCCGATCTCCATCTTCTAGCACGAACATGATCTCCATCATCACCGGCATTGCATCAAGGTCAATGACGCTTCTCCATGGTTGTCGTCCACCGGCTTCAACTATTACAACTACTTTGAATAGACACGCGGGTCTTAACATAAATTAAAGACAACCATATGGCTCCTGCCGGTTGCCAACTTACAATAAGGAACATTGCATACATCATATATAATCACAATCATGGCCATATCACATCACAACACACCCCTGCAAAACAAAGTTAGACGCCTCTACTTTCTTTGCATATTTTACGTGGTTTGGGGCTTTCAATAAGTGTCGTTCTAACTTACGAACAAGAACCACAACATTGATACTAGTATTGTTAATCACCCGTTGTAAATTGGATCTTAACTATGCTAGGAGAAACAGGCACCCGCAAAGCCACTTATGCAATACAAGTTGCATGTCAAGCGTGGAGCAGGTCTCATGAACGATGTCATGTAAGGTTAGCCCGGGCCGCTTCATCCCAACATACCGCAAGATGCAAAGTACACAAGAAGCAATCGACAATAAAAGCATCAACGCCCACAATGACCATTGTGTTCTACTCGTGCAACAGATCTACATATAGACACGGCTCTGATACCACTGTAGGGGTTCGTAGCATGGAAAACAAAAAAAAATTCTATCGCATACAAACAAACAAGCCAAGATCTATCTACTAGATTGTAGCAACGAGTTGATAGGGGAACTTACCCTCGAAGATTCCAAAGCGGTTAACGAGAGCAGATTCTCGTGGGTGATGTAGTCGTACTCTTTCCGATCTCAAGATCGCGTAGACGATCCTTCCGGCGCTGCGTTCCGGCAGCGCTTCCGCAGTCGGTCACACGTTCGGTACTCGACGAAGACCTTCCTCTCCCTTGTTCCAGCAGGCAGCGGAGGTTGTAGCACTCTCCTCGCGATTCCGGCAGCACAACGGCGTGGTACCGGAAGTAGAGGGGAGATCCCGCAGGGCTTCGCCTTAAGCCGGAGCGAGTATGGTGGATTATGAGAGAGGGCTATTAGTGGTCTAGAGATTAGACACACCAATTAGAAGGCTCTAAACCGCAGGCTAAAGCAATTAGAAGCTCTAAACCAAACGGCTCTAAACCGGAGATTAGAGGTAGAAACTTGTGTGTCTCAAGGAGGAGGCCCTGCCCCTCCTTTTATAGGTGGAGGGGCTAGGCGCGCCAGGGAGGGAGGGGAGTCCCTCCCCAACTCGGCCTAGGGCTGGGCGCCGGCTTGGAGGAGAGGAACTCCTCCTCCAAGTTGGTTTCAAACTCCTCTTGCTTGTTTCCCACAGTTTCCTGTTTCCCACAGTTTCCTGTTTTCCACAGTTTCCTGTTTTAGCCGTTTGACTTTCAAACTGGCAGTTTGACTTTCACGTTTTGGAACAGCAAGAACACTTAGTACATGATGCAATCATTCCAATATGCAATGACACATTCATGTACCCTCCCCCTCCGGAGTGCCGGACAATCCGGAACCTTCTAGAACATTCCCGATGAAAACACCGGAATCATTCCCGAACTCCGAAACGGGACTTTCCTTATATGAATCTTATTCTCCGGACCATTCCGGATCACCTCGTGATATCCCGGATCCCATCCGAGACTCCGAACAACATTCGGTCTCTTTCTCATAATACCATAACTACTCAAACAACGTCGAATCCTTAAGTGTGTCTCCCTACGGTTCGTGAATTATGCGGACATGATCGAGACACTTCTCCGAACAATAACCAATAGAGGAATCTGGAAATTCATATGGCTCCCACATATTTCTACGATTACTTTGCGATCGAATGAACCACTTACATACGATACCAATTTCCCTTTGTCTCACGATAGTTTACTTATCCGAGGTTATGATCGTCGGTATCTCTGCATACCTAGTTCAACCTCGTTACCGATAAGTACTCTTTTCTCGTTCCCGTGATATGTGATCCCTTGTGAGCCAGTCACATGCTTGCAAGCCAATTGGATGACATTCCACCGAGAGGGCCCAGAGTATATCTATCCGTCATATGGATGGACAAATCCCACTCTTGATCCATGTGTTTCAACCAATACTTTCTGAACACTCAATGCCACCTTTATAGCCACCCTGTTACGGTGTGGTGTTTGATGTCATCAAAGCATCCATCCGGTAAAGGTGATATGCATGATCTCATGGTCGAAGGAATTAGGTTACTATGTATCAGAAAGCTTATAGCAAATGAACTATATTAAATGACTTGATCTTTATGCTACGCTTAACTATAGGAGTATGTCCATCACATCATTCTCCTAATGATATGACCCTGTTGTTAATAACATCTCTATGTTCATGATCAGGAAACCATGATCATATATTAACCAACAAGCTAGTTTAACAAGAGGCTTTACTAGGGACTCTTATTTTAGTTTACAAATCACACAAGTATTAATGTTTTCGGTTAATACAATTATAGCATGGTATGTAAACATTTATCATAAGTGTGAAGATATGATAATAACCACTTTATTATTGCCTCTTGGGCATATCTCCAACACAATCACCCCCCTAAGCACGATGTGCCCGTCTTCACAGCTTGGACGCCGATCCTTCCTGGCATCTCCATGAACTTCACTCATCCCAAAGATTTAGTTAGGATATCCGCAAGCTGATCATTGGTGCAAACATAGTTGACTTCAATCTTGCTTTCTTCTATGCACTGCCGTATGTAGTGATACTTCGTATCAATGTGCTTACTCCTGTCATGGTGCACCGGATTCTTGCATAAAGAAATTGCAGACTTGTTCTCAATATTGAGCACCACTCGTTCCGCCTCCTGATTGGTGAGATCACCGAGTAGACTCCTTAGCCACACACCTTGACACGCCGCAGTTGCAGCCGCAATATACTCAGCTTCACAGGATGACTGTGCCACCACTTTTTGCTTTTGTGATAGCCAACTTACTATGCTTCTTCCAAGAAATATGCCAAGCCCGAGGTACTCTTACGGTCGTCAATATCTCCTGCCATGTCGCTATCACTGTAGCTAAGTAGCTTCACCTCCTCCTTCTCTTTCGAGTAGACAATACCAAAGTTTGTAGTACCTTTGATATACCTGAGTATATGCTTCACGGCTGTCCAATGCTTCATTGTGGGTGCTTCCATGAAGCGACTCACATAGCCAACGGAATAGGCCAAGTCCGGTCTTGTGTTGATGAGATACCTCAAACTTCCGACCACACTCCTATACTCCGTTGCATCAACCGCAGGTGCTTCACTCCTTTTGCTCAGTTTAAGACGAGGTTCCATCGAAACATGAGTTGGATTGCATTCTTCCATGCCACACTTCTCGAGTATCTTCTTTGCATATGCCTCTTGGCATAGCGTGATCTCACCCAGCTTTTGATGTACCTAGATCCCAAGGTAGTAGCTCAACAAGCCTAGATCACTCATCTTGAATAACTCCTTCATTTGTAGCTTGAACTTTGCAAATCTCCTTCTCATCCGCTCCTTTTATCAATAGATCATCAACATAGATTCCAACTAGTAGATGATCCCTTCCTTTACCTCGCTTATACATCGCATGCTCCAGTGGGCCCTTCTTGAATCCGAGAGAGATCAATGTACGATCAACCTTGATGTTCCACGCTCGAGGAGCTTGTCGTAGCCCGTACAACGCCTTGTGTAGCTTCAAAACCTTGTATTCTTCTCCCTCCTTGATGTATCCCGGTGGTTTATTGACATACACTTCTTCTTCTAACTCTCCATTCAAAAACGCGGATTTCACATCCATGTGATGCAATTTCCAAGATTCTTGAGCCGCGAGAGCGATAAGTAATCTCACTGATTCCATCCTTGCAACGGGAGCGAACACTTCTTCGAAATCCACACCTTGCTCTTACACATACCCCTTGGCAACTAGCCGAGCTTTGTGTTTCACCAACTTCTCTTCGGCATCCTTCTTGATCTTGTACACCCACTTGAGCCCTATGGCCTTGTGATTGTTGGGTAGATCGACAAGCTCCCATGTATCGTTGTCTTTGATCGATCCCAACTCCTCATCCATAGCACGACGCCAACACTCCTCCGTATTAGCGTCCTCGAATTTCGCCGGCTCCTCGGTGAGTAAACACCGACCTTGTCCTCTCCCTCGCGCACGTGCTGTATGAAGGGTCTCCGGCGGATACAACTCCAGTACACTTCAGAATTTTTCTGGAGTAGGCGGTCGTCTCCTTTCTTCCTGTGCACTTGGAGGAGACGTGAAAGCTGACGTAGTACTCGTTTCAGCGTCTACTGAATTTCCTGCAGTTTCTGTCGGTGTACTGCATGTTGGCGACGTGACATCGTCGCCCGTGTCCACTTCTGGACTACCGCTAGTCCCTCCTGGATCGGAGTGTGCAGCTGATGGGCCACTTGCGCCAGGGCTCTCGTCCGCGCGTGGACTGGATGGCGACGCCGAGCCTCCAGGTGCAGCGCGTGAGCTACTGCTCGTGCCGGGACTCCCACGCGGAGAGACGTCTCTAGGCGTAGAGCTGCTGCTGCTCGCTTCCGGACCTCCATCTTCTGAACCAGCGCCTAAATCCGTAACGCCACGGGACGATGTTTCTTGATCATCTGCATACGAATCACTATAGACTACAGTAAATATTTCATCAGAAATTGATTGTACTGGTTCCGCAGAGCCCCAATTCCATGATTTCTCCTCCTCGAAGACGACGTCGCGTGTCACCACCAACTATTTTTTCACTGGATTGTACGCGCGATACGCCTTCGAACCGTATTCATAGCCGATCATGACCATTGGAGTACTACGATCTGCCAACTTGCTAGTATGCTCGGTCACCGTCTTCACATGCGCCACGCACCCGAAAGTGCGAAGATGATCAACCGAGGGCTTGCATCCGTACCATGCTTCGTACGGTGCCATACCAACCATGCTCTTAGTTGGCGCCCTATTCAGCAAATAGACGGCCGTCGTGACCGCCTCGCCCCAAAACCTGCCCGGCACGCCTTTGCTTTTCATCATGCTACGTGCCATGGCCACCACGGTTTGGTTCCTTCTCTCCACAACACCGTTTTGCTGTGGTGAATATGGCGCGGTAAGGTACCGCTGGATCCCATGAGCTTCACAAAACGCCTTGAATTCATTGGATTTGAACTCCCCACCCCGATCGGTACGGAGGGCCTTCAACTTTGCCTCGGACTCCACCTCGGCTGCCATCTTCACAATCCTGAACGCTTGCAAAGCTTGATCCTTACTCTTCAGCAACACAACCCACATGTATCTACTGAAGTCGTCGACGATGAGCAAAAAGTACTTGTTCCCGGCGGGGGTCGCCGGCGTGATTGGTCCGCATAAGTCTCCATGCACCAACTCAAGAACCTTACTTGCTCGATATTGTCCCTCCCTTGGAAATGGGGATCGCCTTTGCTTCCCAATGAGACAACCGTCGCACACCTGCTCAACATGATCAACACACGGTAAGCCACGTACCATCTCCTTCTGTCCAAGTTGTCGTAGAGCCTGGAAATTAAGATGTCCGTAGCGTGCATGCCACTTCCACGCCGAGTCTTCCATGCTTGTCATCAAACATACTGGATCCGCCCGATTGAGATTGAGGATGTAGAGTCTTTTCTTCGACCTCTCCACCTTCATGATGAGCTGCCTTTGGCGGTCATATCCCCACAGGAACTCTTCCTCCAACACGATCTTGCATCCATGCTCCGCGAGCTGACCAAGACTGATAATGTTGGTCTTAAGCTTGGGAATATAGTACACGTCAGTGAGTACCTTGTGACCTCCATCCTTCAACTCAAACAGGACAGTGCCTCGTCCTGCAATCTCCACCTTTGACCCATCGCTGAATCGAACGAAGCCTCCAACAGTGAGGTTCAACTCAGAAAACTGAGCCTTGTCGCCGGTCATGTGGTTGCTAGCGCCTGTGTCGAGGTACCAAACGTCGTGAGTCGTCTGCATCCTCCGCGGGAAGACCTCTTCCACGAGCGTGACGATCTCCGTAGCGGACTCCTGAGGATTTGATTCCTTGGTGGTCATTAACTCGCAAGCTTCGAGCATGAGCATCATCGGTCCATCATCTCCTTCCTTCGCCATGAGAGCCTTCTCATTTGAACGGTTGGGACACTCCGATTTGAAGTGCCCGAGCTGATTGCACTTATGGCAGCGAAGATTCTTCTTGTCGAATTTCTTCTTTGGCTTCTTCGGCTTGCTGTCCGACTTCTTCGCCGGGACCGAACCATCGCCACTGCCAGATGCTTTATCGCTCCTCTCCTTGGCGACCATTGCCTGCCACTGGGCACGCGTAAGCATGAGGTGCTCATCTTGATTTGCGTCGCCGTAGGTGATTCTCATCCGCTCGTCATGCGCCTTGAACCGTCCAACCAGGTCATCCATCGTGAGGGTGGTGAGATAAACGCATTGCTCGATTGCCGACACCACAGATATGTACCGCGGCGGCGCCGCGCGTAGGAAACGCATTACGACTGAGATCTCTTCCAACTTCTCACCTTGCGCGCGAATCCCGTTGACAATTGTGGCTACCCTCAAGGCAAAAGCGTCAAGCGTCTCATCTCCTCCCATCTCCAGGTTCCCGTACTTCTTCTGCAAGATTTGTAGGGTCGCCCTGCGGACGCGCTCGTGCCCAAGATTCAATGTCTTGAGTGTCTCCCATGCCTCCTTTGCAGAGACCTTCGAGATCAGGTGTTGCATCACGTCCGCCGGCACCACGGAGCCGATGGCCGTGAGTGCATGTCGGTCCTTGCGGTACTTCGACGCGTCCTTCTTGAACTCGTCGCCGCCGGGATCGACAGCCTCCCAGATGTCGTTGCCCTCCATGACCCACTTCATCTGTTTCGCCCACGTCGTGTAGTTGCCGCGATCATACCGCGGGTACTGCGACGACACCGATGCACCCGCAGCCGCACCGGAGTACTCGCCTAGCTCCTTGTCTGTCATGACCTTCCGTTAGTAGGAGATCCTCCGCGAAGCTCTGATACCAATTGTTAGCCCAGCCCCAAACACCGAGTGCAGTCCGGCGTGACGACGACGAAGTATTCCGGCGAGTTACGCGCACGAATAAGAACCAGCTAACAACGATCAGCAAGCTAACTATCTAGCCTGATCAAAAGAACTAGCTCTCTCAACTCACACGAGTACGTACGGAGAAAAACAATGTTGATGGCTACAGGGCCCTCTCGGTCCTGTTGTTTGTATTAAATCTCACGGTGTCTTACATAGGCAATACATGGGCGTATATATACCCGGCAAGACACACAGGTCCAATACGAATCGGTTGTGGAAAACTTACTTCTACTCGGTCTGCTACTTGGGACACACACACGCACACGACACCGTTTTGGTGTCCTAGTGATTATTTGCTAACACAGTGGCCCCGGTGCCATGGTTGTCTCCACCGTTCATCGCCCCCTCCCGCCCCAAGGACGGATAGGTGGTGCCGCCGCATCCCCTAGCCGAAGCTAGGTTTCTATAGTTATTTTAGTATGTTTTCTTATTTTTTTACTTATGTAAATTAAGTTTGTTTCAAATGAAATATTATGAGAAAAAAATTAGGTCAGGCCATCGGGAGTACCCCTGACCCAAACAAACACATCCAATTTTGTAGTCCGGGGAAGATGGCTTGGATCCCATCAGCGAGTGAACCTTCTCCGCCACCTTCACCATCCATAAACCCCGGTCCCCAACACATACGATTTCCTTTTCATTTTCATTCAATAAATGCATAGATAAGCTCGACATGAGTACATTATTGAGAGCACGTCTAGTACGAGTCTGTCTCATCTTGCGCAATTTGCGCATCTCAAGCTAGCTAGCAGAGCCCCGTGGTCTTGCCCGCCCGTGCTGGAGAGGCTCTGGCAGATAGGTTGGTAAGGGGAGCTATTCACGCTTGGTGAAGCTTTCGTACATGCCTCCTCCGACCACACCTCAGCCAGAGCATTAGTTGCATCAGCATGCAAGCGACATTGAAGAGGTGATGTTGTGGACATGGCTCCTATAGCCGCGACGACAATGGCTATGTCAAAGAGGGAAGGATCGAGGCACTAGATCGCTCCTTGGCATCTCATCCGCATCAACTTTTCAGGGATTCGTGGACTTGGAAGGGAGGAGTACATAAACCGTGTGGCATCGTCCTAGTTGCTTTTGCGATGGTGGAGGCAGGTTCTGGTGCAGGCTCAAAGTACAGATATGTGAGCATCTGTTTGGGACGAGCAGCAGGACACTGTTCGACGTAGAAACCCAGGGTTCCTTCCCCGCTAGAACATGAGGGCGGAGTAACATGTCCTGTCTCACCGTTGTATCATCTATTCCCTATACCTCCCATGCTTATATTTTCAAAACTGTGGTGGAATAGCACGACCGAGTTTGTGGTTACAGATGGGCACGCTCGTGAGGTAGAGAGCATGTATGTTCTCCATGGACGATATATGGTGCTTTTTTATGTAGAGGTGTTTTTGCATGCACTTTAGGGCGCTGGCAGGTAGAGGCTCTGGCGTCTAATAAGGCCATTTAGGCAGTGAAGTCCTCTGATAGCCTTCACCCTCCAGTGCATTCAAGCATCAACTAGCTTTGCGGTGGTTGCTTCAGTCAATTTTTCACGTGAAATTTTGAGTCTAGCTCTGACATGTTGGTCCTTTTTTTGAAGATGGAAGTTTTTCCTTACCTAGGCCACTGCATCAACGATCCATGCACAACCATATATTTATGAGTACATAATTTGCAACTCACATACGAACATATAGTGCTTTGTGACTCATGAAATAAACTCAATTATTAAGAATCCTATACGACGCACACTGTCTAATCCAGGACATAAATTCCTTTGTAAGTCACTCCAACTTATTTGCACTAAGATCCTACAGTGTGGTCAATCATTGGACAACCAACGACCAGCTAATTTGTATGACACAGCAACACCTGCACGAAAAAAAATCTTATTTGTAAAAAGATCATTTCGGAAAATCAAATAGACCAAAACACCGACGTTGTTCCAAAAAATAACAGAACCGACGACTTATCTATACAAATTACCAATATCCAAATATATGTGACATATACTAGGATGAATGATGTAAAAATATAATATTTTGCACGCCATGCTAACCGAGCCATTGGGCAGTCAAGAAATAAGCATTGTATTGTCTACCGATGAAACCAAAAAACTATGTCTACTATTCGATGTCAGTAGCCCTGGTGCTAAGTTATCTTAGGTATATGGAATAGAATAAATTACATTATTTTCAATAACAAGAGTGGTACAAATTTTTGCAGGTTATTCACGTGGTTGCTCGTTCGAACCAACTTTGGGCATACCTTTTTTTGTCGCATCAGCAGAATTCTATGCTTACTGGATGCAATCGGCAACTAATACTCGCTCATGACTTATATACCCAGGCTCGATGGCAACATTTTAGTAGACTTCAGAATGGATATACACTTTATGCGAGGGTCTTTTTAGATGGTTTATTTTTGTTTCAACACTTTGTGATCCATTATCACAATACTCTGAATTATCAAAACTTTGCAATAAAAACGGGGCTCAGCTCCCCATTTCAAAGAAAAAGAATAACTACATGACATAAGAAAACACATGAATATTTTCCTCTTGAGAGGTTGCTTTAGTTTCCATAATCTCTTGCAATGGAACAACACATGAGAATCAAACAATATTGAATACATACTACTTACAATAAAATATAGCATGTACTCCATGAACATCCTTTTTCCTTGAGAACTCTCCCATGTGTAGGGTTTTGTTGAATCATGGAGTAAGTCGCATCTAAATGTATCCTTGTTCGTCAAAAGTTTAATATTAACTACCTCGAGAACTCTCCCATGTCAATCATCCAAACACCGACCAATAAGACTATGCCAACTCTATATCACACTAGTGGAGAACGGGCCTTTAGTCCCGGTCTTAGAGGGCCTCTAGTCCCGGATATGAAGCCGGGACTACGGAAACGGGACTAGAGGTCCCAGCCTCTAGTCCCGGGTCAGTTACGGGCCGGGACTGCAGGCTCTGCACGTGGCAGTGTAGTAGTGCGCGCGCGGGGGGGGGGGGGGGGGGGGGAGCATTTTACCAATTCGGCAGTCGTGGCAGCCGATGGGGGTTTCTGTCGCGGCAGAGTTTTGGGGCCGTTTTTCTGCCGTGGCAGAATTTTGGAACCGATTTCTGCGATGCTAGCCAAATGCGGGGTTCTGCCGCGGCAGGAGGATAGGTAGAGGAGGGTTGCATTTGGCGTAAAGTGACATGCAACAAAGAAACCCATTACACACAACATTGTCATGATTATAGAGATATAATTATACATTACATATATATATATATATACAATTTGATTAAATGAAGATCACAACTCGTCTATTCGGTTACAAGTTAATTAAATCACTAGAAGCCAGAGGTATGGTATTTTCTTTCTGGGTGTATGACATGGTCAACAAGAAATCCCGCCAATTCCTCTTGAATTGCTACCAGACGCTTCCTTGGTTCGAGATTCTCCCGCAATCTTTCCAGCTATATATAAAAGAAAGAGGTCAATATGAATATCAATAGTCATAACAAATATTATGAATGACAATCAAGAAATATTATGAATATATTGTTCACGTACTTCTAAAAATGTCCCTCCATCGCGCTCACTGATCTTGGAGCGAATGTACTCGCACACGAAGTATCCACATAGATTAGTACCTGATGGCTGCCTCTCGCACTTTACGATAATAGAATTCAATCAAACAATAATCAAGCATGATATAATGGTATTGAAACTAGAATTGAAGAGATGCACGGATCTATCTCGTACTACTTACATCGATCCGATGAAAACTAAGCTCGTCTTTAAATGCACTAACCGTAGCATTGATGAAAGCTTTCCAAACCCTGTCCGGCAAAAAAAAGAATAAATGAGTTATTAGTTACTTAATATCTCAGGATATATATGAACGAAAGAGACCGATATAGTGCGATAATGACTGAAATTACCTCTGGAGCGCATCTTTAATGAATGTGTACTCTGACTCCTTGTTTTCAACTCTTCTAGAGTCAATTTCAATGATTAGCAGAATCTAGTGATATTTCTAAATTTTATACTAAACTAAATTATATACACTTAAAACTATAAATGATATATCTAAATTATATACTAAACTAAATTGAAAAAATGAAAAAAAGAAAACACTTACGGTTGAGGGTAACGGTGGTGTGGGCTGGTGGCCGCGGCGACCACGGGCGCGGCACGAGCGGCGGCGGGGGCGCGCGGGGACGTTGAGGGCCGGGTGGCGCGGACGGCGGCGTGGGAACGATGAGGGGCGGCGGCGCGGCGACCGGCGGAGTGTTCACGGGCGCGGGCGACCACGGGGGCGCGGCGAGCTCGACAAGCAGGGCAGTGACGATGAGCTCTACTGGCGCGGGCGGCGGCGAGATCTCCGACGGGGCACGGGCGTGGGCGGCATCCTGGCGGCGTCACGATTTGGAGAAGAGGAGGAGTCCCGACTTGTGGCTCGGGCCGGGAGGAGGGCGGTGCGTATTTATACCCACCACCTCTAGTCCTGGTTCCAGCCTCCAGCCGGGACTAGAGGGGGGGTCTCTAGTCCCGGTCCCAGCCATGAGCCGGGACTAGAGGTCTTTTCGGCGCGCCGTTTTGTTCTCGCGCCAAAAAGCCTCTAGTCCCGGTTTGTGGTATAGGCCAGGACTAGAGTTTATTTTTTTGTTAATTTTATTATTTCTATATCTTTTATTCTGTGATGATGAAAACTATGTATTATATATCAAATTTTGCAGATAAAATCTATAATATAAATCTATTAGCATA
Source organism: Avena sativa (assembly GCA_916181665.1). Classification (NCBI taxonomy): domain Eukaryota; kingdom Viridiplantae; phylum Streptophyta; class Magnoliopsida; order Poales; family Poaceae; genus Avena; species Avena sativa. The sequence continues at coordinate 262,994,443 of OV702279.1, read as the reverse complement.
ATTTGTTATAGAACTAATATTTTATTGAATTAAGTAATATCTTTTGCATACTAGAGTTTGAATTTATTAATATTATTATTTCAATATCTTTTATTTTGTAATAATAAAAAATATGTCATTGCCGGATTACTTCGGGCCTTGGATGAGCACTGGCATCATAATGAACTACCGCTTCATGCACAATCAAGGAGGCAGGTTATATATACATAGAGTTATATGCCAGGTGCTATGGTTGCAGCTCTGCTCTCTAAAAGGATTCATGTCATCTGTACTTAGACCTAACTTTAAGTTCCTTGCGTCATCTGCAAAGCTCGGGTACTCTCTATCGATTTTTCTCCATTGCGACCCATCAACGGGGTGTCTCAACATCGAGTCTTTCCTGCGCTATTCTTTGTGCCATCGTAACAACTTGGCATTCTCTTTGTTTCTAAACAAACGTTTCAACCGTGATATTATAGGAGCATACCACATCACCTTTGAAGGAACCCTCTTTCTGGGACGCTGCTCGCCCTCAACATCACCAGGGTCATCTCGTCTGATCTTATAACGCAATGCGTCGCATACCGGTCATGCATCCAAATTCTCGTACTCCTCACCACGATATAGTATGCAGTCATTAATGCATGCATGTACCTTCTGCACCTCTAGTCCTAGAGGGCAGACGACCTTCTTTGCCTCGTATGTACTGACAGGCAATTCGTTATCCTTTGGAAGCTTCTTCTTCCAATTTTTCAGTAGCTTCTCAAATCCTTTGTCGGATGAACCATTCTCTACTTTCCATTGCAGTAATTCCAGTGTGGTACCGAGCTTTGTGTTGTCATCTTTGCAATTTGGGTATAACAATTTTTTGTGATCCTCTAACATGCGCTCCAACTTCTTCTTCTCGTTTTCATTTTCGCATTCGCTCCGTGCATCAAGAATAGCCTGACGAAGATCATCAGCAGTCTCATCTAATGCCCGTTCTTCACCTTCTTCTTGTTCATTGTCCTCTAGTGCAGTACCACCGTATTCAGGAAACATTGGATAATTGTCATTGTTCTCTTCTTCTTCATTGTCTTCCATCAGAACCCCGCTTTCTCCATGCTTTGTCCAACAAATATAGCCGGACATGAAACCTGATTGAATCAGGTGGATGTGAATGGTTTTGGATGAAGAGTAATCATTCTCATTCCGATAGACACGACACGGATAACACATAAAACCATTCCGCTTGTTTGCCTCAGCCAAATCGAGGAAAGAATGCACGCCTTTAATGAACACGTCAGACATTCGGGAAGCGTCGTACATCCATTCTCGGCTCATCTGCAGTATAATTAAAATTTTCTATCATATAAAAAGTTTGGATCATTTTTACTACAATTACTTTTACAAATCTAAAATTTTACATGCACTAATTTTTGAATTGGACAAAACTGTTAATATAAAAAATGTTGACTATTTAATTATTGCTCTAGCAGTGAAAACCTTATTCAATTCTGAGATCCTAAACTCTTAAAGTGCACATCTCAAATTTCAGTAATTTTTTGTATAATCAAACTATGCTTAAAATTACATATCTAAAATTGTCTCTACACTTCTAAGCATGAAATCCCTCTCTACCTCTAGAGCATTGAGCTAAACTATAACAATAAGAGATGAAAGATTGAAGTTGCTAACAATTTTAGAAGCTTGGATTGATAGATGATGCCACCAAATCTTGACAAAGCTTGGATTGAAAGTTGCCACCAAATTGGACAAAAAATGAGGATGAACTTGAGCTGTAGCTTGAAGGAAATGGTCATGCTTTTGTGCAGGGTCGAAGAGGGATATATAGTGGTAATATATAGTTCCGGGTGGTAAAAAGAACCCAGACTAGATATTGATCTCTAGTCCCGGGTGGTAACAAGAACCCAAACTAAATATAACGATGGGTCCCACAAGAGCTCTAGTCCCGACTTGTGTTACCGGCCGGTACTAGAGGTTGCCCACGGAGCGGGACTAGTCATGTGGCGCCATCTAGCCATTGCAAAGTTTACAGACCGGGACTAGTGCTAACACTAGTCCCAGTTCCAGACAGGGCCGGGACTAGAGGCTGGGGCAGCTCCAAACGAAAGGTCATTTTTCTACTAGTGTCACTAGATGATTCCCGCGAATTGCAGCGGAATGTTTGTTGGTATTATTTCATAGTAATGTCTCAACTCTTTTGTGATTTGCATCACTTAGATATATACATAGGCAAGTACCTATAAAAGGCTTATTTTTAAAAAAAATGAGAAGGTAGATCAAGGAATTTAATGTAATGATATTCTCAAGTTACTAGACAGACAACTAAAAATTGTACTTTTAAGTAAAACAACTAAATGTTTTTGTTATCAATTCTTGATCCATGTGGTATAGGAAAATGCATCTTTCACACATAAATTACATGATCAGTCATTCAAATGAATTTCCATGAAGAAATTAAACTATAAGCGGTAATGAAAAGACTGAACGAATAAATTTGACATAATGGAGATCGGTTACTGCTCACGGTATAGTCCACACATCAATGTTATGATACTTAAGTGGAAACCGGCCTGGGAGCTGGCTACTAATATGAAGTTGAATTTCGTACAATGGGAAGTCAAAATACAAAAAAAAAGTATTAGAAGTGAGGGAAAAAAACATATAATACGGGTGCAATCTATTCCGTTATCTTTTGTAGTTGAACTTCCTACTTTAAGTTAATATCGTTGGAGCATTTCATATGAATCACTCCAAAATGTTTGTGAGTCCTTCGCAATGGTACCCCATGGTTTTGAAGATTAAAATGAATTCATCCTTCGCAATGATACCCCATGGTTTTTAAGTTTTTTTTAGAAACACAGTTCAAACGCAGACGCTCACAATGCATACACACACTCATCCTGTGAACACACGCACGCACACCCTACCCCTATGAGCACCTCCAAGAGACTAAACCGGCGGGTCTTGAGATTGACGAAGTCACAGTAGACGCCTCGGTATCGACGGGAACGTCGCCTCCCACAGAAAGAATATTTCGCCTTTATGAGACACCAAAGCGTCAAACTTGGGGTTTGCACTCTGGTGGGCTGAGGGTACCACTACCCTCCTAACCATCCAACAGTTTTTCATTATTTTATTACACAGATTTAATACGCAAAGAACCATAGTTTACCTTCTGGTAGTATAGTTCACCTTCTAATAGTACCTGCATAGCTGTAATACTAAAGAATGAAAAGAGCACTGAAAACCATCTTCATTATGGAGATTAAATAAACAAATAATAATAGTACTACACCATAGTAGATTACCAACAGAAATCTTTCAACGACTACTTACCCACCTCTTGTTAAATGATAATTTAGTTTACTACTTTACTATATATATACCCCAAGTGTCCAACGCGTCGAAAAGCTAAGATGGGCTCACATGTCCATAGTTCCAAAACCCCATATATTTGGGTTTAGCAGACCCTGAGCATTACTTCCAGGAATTTTAGTTCATAGAATTTTCAGTTTCAATGAAGTAATTGTTACTTTCAGCGATAACAACATACTGTAGCTGAAACAATCTATTGAAAAAAATATAATATGAACGTTGAAAGATATATTAGTCAATAAAAGATGCATAGAGTACTGGACTATACGACCCTTCACCGATGAAACTGTGCTCGGTCCGGTTGTGCAAGCCTGTGACAAAAGAATAAATACCTACGATGGTACTGCATTGCAGAAAGAGTATGAGTGATATGAACCAATATTAAAATGTCACTCCTTTGATAATTGGGGTATGTGGTTTGACGTATCACACTGTCTATCCAAAAGTATGTAAGCCCACTTGTTATCACTAAGCTGAAATATAATTGACGAACTGTTATGTGGTTTGCATGCTTAATTCGGAGGTACTTCTTGGTCGATGAACCTCCCACCTATAGCTTGCCTCAATCATAGCAAGCACATTTTATTCCTATCATCAGTAGGGACCATTTGAAAATCCGCACCAAATTCAGATCCAGTTAACCTTACCTATTGGAACGTGAAAGTTCGATGGATGAATGAGCACATCTTTCCTGCAGCAGAGCACATCAATAGAGGTATTCCATATTTCCATTGATTTATTTTATGCTCGATAACAAATAGACCTGAGAAATTTTACCATGGCATTGCACCTCCATAGAAAGGATGCGGAATGGGAGAACCATGCATGTACCAAGCACGATAAACAAATGAAAGGGCGCACAAGGGAAGTGACAATCATCGTTTCACGTACGCAGCAGCAGGAGCAAGCATAGCTACACATGTTGCGGGGATGGCGTAGCTCCAGTGCAAGTAGCGAGTGTCTGCCGTACAGATACGTAACTGGAAGGAGATCGGGGAGGCTGTGGTGTGATGGGAGAAGACGCATACCATGGGAAGAGAGAAGGGTGCCTTATACACGTACACAGGACAAAGAAAGGAGGACCCATCCGTTTCTGCTACAAATTAGTGGAGAATATGAAGAGGAAAGGAGCCGCATTACAGCCAGACAAAGGGGAAACCAGTCGCGATGGGTGAGTACATAAAGAGAGTAAGAGCCGCATAGCTGCGGGAATTATTTTTCTGAAACCAAAGATCGCTACTGTCCGAGATGCAGAATTGAGAGTGGGTACATGAGAGATAGTAGAGTAAGAACCATTATTATCTAGTGTGGGAATACACGATTCCTCTTGCAGTAACATGGAAATAATTAGGCAGATAACCATGCATGCATATACATACTAAATTGAATTGCCCGGTGGGTTTAGCTGACGATCACGCAGCGTAGTTGATGGCATGGCAGCCTGATGATGTGGATAGGCTGCATGTTTAGAGAAATAGTTTAGTGGGGATGAACTACTTAGGTATATATAGGATATGACACAAAGCCTAAAACGGAGGCAAAAATGGCGTATTTATTTCAGACAATACTAAAAATCACAGTATATAACATCACATAACTTTCTCTCATCAAACCACTTATCTTCCCATAAATAGTTAATCTCCCTATACTCAACTTGAAATGAGACAAGAATGAGAGAGTACCCTTGGCCTGCACGAGCCCCTTCAAAAAAGTGGCAATCTCTTTGTCTAGAACTAAAAGGAAGAGAGTGCCTTTTGTCCCATGTATTTTTTACAAAGTAGAGGCCAAGCACCATCTTAAAAAAAAACTATCTAAAAAAATAGCCGAAAAACACAAAATGGTTGGGTAGGTAAATAGAAAATAATCAAAAATGGTTGAAAATATTAGATTAGCTTATCATAAACTATCTGAACGCGAAAAACAGCAACATGATGGCTGCACAAGGCAAATCTGCCTCCTTAACATCGAGCGGAAGCCCTAGAGTTTTTTTAAATAATACATTTTTAATCATTTTCATAAATAATACACGAAATGGATATTTTGCAAATCTAGCGCGCGGTCTGCATTTCAAAAGCCAACCAGGGCTGCTCTTCTTTTCAAAAGCCGACCGGCTTGACAGCGGGCCCCGCCTGGCCGGGCTGTCGGCCGACAGGGGAGGCGTGCCCTTGGTCGTCTTTCAAAAAGCTGATCACGCTGGTCGGTTTTTGAATAGCCGACGCTCCCCTTCTTAACAGCCAGCGTGCGCCGGCCTGTCGTCCTCCTCCTTCATCTCTTCTTCCTCCTTCCCTCTTCCTTGTTCTTGCTCTCATTTCCACTAGCTGCTCCACAGATTTTTAGCCCAGATTTCCATCCAAACTTGGTGCTGAAACATATTAGCAAGCTAGTAGAGTCCCGATCTACTAATGGGATAACCTGGTGTAGTGATTTGAGTCGTTTTTGTGGAGGTATTTGGTGGTGTTCTTGGGGAGCAATGGATATGGTGGAGGCTGGGGATGGGGCTTGAGGTAGCTGCATGGTGGAGGTGCTGATCCGGTGACTGGAGGCTGCTGCACGGCAGGACTTCGTGCGTTTGAAGGGTAAATCCTAATTTCTTGCTAATTACAGTAATGTATGTATGTTTAAAGGTAGCCTTTGATTGTGTCTGTTAGCTGCAAGATTTTTTGGTCATAGGATTAGAAGTATATTTGTAGAGTATAATGTGCCATCGTACGTGTATTTGACTATTTTCGGTATTTTTTAGGTCGAAATTTATGTCAAATAATGTAGTGTTTAGGTTTTACTATGATGTCGGTGTCGTCAGAACAAACCAGCATGGAGTTGATTTGGGTGAGTTCCGTTTTATGGATGAAGTGCTTCAGAATCCTGAAACAGAGTGTCTGTTACTCAGTTGAAGGATTGGTTATCTGCTCGTTTATGGCTCCCTCCAACCCATACTGTCGGCGTGCATGTTTTATGGACTAAGTCAAGGCAAACCCCTAATTTTTATTTAAGGCCGATAGAAGCGCAAGATAAATGGGTCAAATATGTGCAAGCTTGCCTGAAAAGATTAGTTAACCCTAGTGTCTTAGTGCTACCTGTGGCGAAATAGGCTACGTATGATCATGGCCAGAGTAGTCAGACCGGTCATGCTGGTGGTGGTTATGATCATGGACCGAGCAATGAAGACCAGGACATTGACTACAATCAAGGCCAGAGTAGTCAGGGCCAAGAGGGTGGCGGTGGTTCTGAATCAGATCAGAGTAGCTATGCACACACTGGGGGTGATGGTTATGAATCAGCCGACAATGGTCAAGGTTTAGGGGAAGACATTTTCAGTGGTGATGAGGACGAGATATATGAAGGTTTGTTGCAACATCAGATGGAAGCCGAAGACTCAGAAGGCAACAGTGATACGGATGATGATTCTGCCGAGTCTGATCAAGAAGAGATCGCCCAACCTATTCCGGCATCATGAAATAATGACAACATAGCAGAAATGAATGTGAACGATGGGCATGATTTGGCGTGGCACTATCACGCGAACAACATCTCTCTGGGTGCATTATCCTAGCAAGAGACATATGCAGGAAGCAATCGTTGAGTGGGCAATGTCCATGCAACGGGTCTTCAAAACGAAGGTGTTATCCCAACAATATTTAACATTGGTTTGCACGGAAGCCAGATGTCCTGCAAGGGTGCATGCCCATGTCCCTAGGTATGACACCAACTAGAAGGTCACCGATGTTGTGATGCACACATGTCAACTTGACAGTATCCTTCAGGACCATCGTAACCTCACGTCAACCCTTCTGGCCAAACTGTTATACACGGAGATAGTGGAGAGCAAAGCCATAGGGGTGAAAGCTATCATCAACAAAGTTGTTGTTAGACTCCGCTACAATATTTTTTACAGAAAGGCTTGGAGGACTAAGCAGAGGGTACTGGAGGCAAGATTTGTTCGTTTCGAGATGGATACGACTGTAGGCTAGAAATCCAGGCACCTACGTGGACATCCAACACTTTACGTTACCACATGAACCTAATTTGAGGGTGTTGCATCGAGTGTTCTTATCATTTGCTATATGCATAGAAGCTTTCACTCACTATCGACTAGTTATCTGTGTGGATGGTATATTTCTCACTGGCAAGTACAGGGGTTAGATATTGACTGCCATAGGTCAAGACGGGAACAATCAAGTTGTTCCACTTGCATTTGCTTTCATGGAGAGCGAGAACACCGAGAACTGCCTTACCAAGCTCAGCGAGAGAAAAATCACAAGCGAGGAGGTCCTCCCATATGGCTGGTTTATTGTCTATCGTAACATTTCTGGCTAAATGGAAAAGGTCAATGGACATCTGTAGCCAGGAAACGCGTTCGTCATAGTGGAAAGCTTGCTAGCCCTATACTTTGTGTCCGAACGGGGCACACTCATGATGGAGAGGAGAGGAAAATGCGATAGTAAGAGGAGGAACACATGAACTGGGTGAAGAGATAACATGTTGTTGCCCAGATTTATAGAGGCACCGGGAAGAATAGGCAGAAAAAAACGACAGGAAACAGTGGCAGGGAAAAGGGGCGGGAAGCAGTGGCTGGAAAAAACGGTGGGAAGAGGTGACGGGAGGTAAAGGACGAAACATTGGAGACAACCGAAAACTGATTTTAGGTCTGCTAAACACGTAACGTGCACGATCAATGCAAGCGTCGGCAGGGATCTAGGCTCATTGGCTTTTCAAAAGCTGACTAGTGCAATCGGCTTTTCAAAAACCGATGAGCCCTCTGTGACGGCAGGCGATGCTCCGAAAGGCCTGTCGGCTGTTGAAATGCCGACCAGTCCCGGTCGGCTTTTGAAATGCAGACCGCGCGCTAGATTTGCAAAACTTTCATTTCATGTATTATTTGTAAAAACTGTTGAAGTGTATAAGTGGATTGCACTATCCCTTTCTATCAGTTCGAACTTTTGGTTGCGTTGTCTAGTGCATGAAGCTTAACATGGTATCAGAGCCTAAGGTCTCGAGTTCGAGTCATGGCTTTCGCAATTTATCTTAAAATTGTTGTTGACCCCTCTATGTCCACGTATAGGCCTCTTGAGTCATACGTGAGTTTCACACGCCGTCGCTCTCTTCCGGTTGCACGTGCTGACTTCTCCCCGTCACACGTGAGAGGGGGTGTTGAAGTGTATAAGTGGATTGCACTAGCCCTTTCTATCAGTTTGGACTTTTGGTTGCGTTGGCTAGTGCATGAAGCTTAACAAAAACAAGCATGGTGGCCTTCGCATTTGCGAGAGCATCATATTTGCTGTGTAAAAATTGTTAAGTTTTAATATTTGTGATGAATTTTGTCCTCATATTTACAATCTTCATCATGAAATACAAAATATTTTAAATTTTAATAAATTATTTATGATACAACTTTGAACTTTATTTTACAATGATAATAATAATTGTGAAAAATGTTAGTCAAAAATCAAGTGACATTGCTTCTTCGTATACTGTTCATATACTCAAGTATTGAGTTGCGAAGACACAAACTAATTATATGAAATCTGCATGTCCTTTAGTTAGTTTCAGATGTGCTCTCTATAATATATCTATATCTATAGCTCTAACTCACTGTCATTATACATGGTTTCATGGAACAATTGGTCCATATGTTCATACTTTTCTCATCATACGCTCCTTGTAGAGATACTTCATGTATGCACAACTGGATACACAATATTTTAACTACTTATGCATTATTACTGATGTAATATAACCTTTATTTGAATTCTATATAAAATAATTATGAAATATATTTTACAAAATATCCAGTAACAGTTTTATTCTATGTAGAGAGTTTGTATAGGAATGCATATAGTTGCATAGATAGAAAGAACTATCCTGTAATCTGCATGTCCGCTACTTTAATTTTTGTGTGCTTTCAAAACACGGTTCCACATCTCTAACTCTTTGTCATTTTGTGCATGCTTGTACACAAAAATCTTGTATTTCTGTTCATATCCTCCTTATACAGATACTTGCTTGTATGTACAACTGGATTTTAACAAACCAATGGTTGACATGCCCATAAGGCTTCTTCGATTCTAGCAATCAATGGCCATGCATGTACTCATGCACCATTGCTCATGTTCATGCCTAAACACTAATTGACCATATTTTATGGATTAGCATATGGTAAAAAGAAATTTTATATTGTCCAAGGTTTATTGGGTATGAATCATGTATATATTATGATTTGGATTGTCTCCTTGTTTCCAAAAACTATGCAACAAAAGCAATAGAATGATTACAAATAAAGATGGTCAAGTTATTGCTTTCCTAATGTAAAACAGAATGGGAAATAATCATAGATTATGTGCTTACCAACTCATTTTTTATTCTGTATGTTGTGATAGGAATTATGCAAGTACATTAGAAGATACTGCGAAGATTATACACATTTTGAAACTCCACTTAGGGATAGGAGTTCTCATTAAGTGAGAAAATGCATAAACATACTATAATAAATACTGCTACATTATTTTGAAAGAATACCCAACATTTTTTTGGTAATGTAAAGTAATTTACATTGTGAATGGTTCTCCCTCGATTTATTTGATCTCTAATAAAATGTTGTTAACTTTAGTAATTTTCAAAAGCATGTCCGATTTAACACCAGTATTTTACCAGAAAATAGCTTGTGTAACCTTTGTGTAGTTTCATTGATGGTTTTGTCCAACTGATTTCTCTTTTGAACAAAAACCAACTCCACCATTATATTTTTGTACAGAATATAAAATTAAATTAAATTTAAAAAGTGGAGTAAGTGTACATTCAATTACTTTTTAATCAAGAACTTACATACAAAACCTTTTTTACCTTACAAAAAAGTGAGGTTTTACAATATGCAATATAGTTCACTCGATGGACTCACAAAGTATATATAGCATGCTAATCTAGGAAAAATGATATGATTCGTACCAAAAGAACTTACACTACCTATAACACATAGCTATGTCATCGTATTTACATGTAGTAAGAAATGTAATGCCTTTGAACCTGTTGCCTAGTAGTTATGTCCATCACAAATATGAAGAATGTAGCAACGTTTTCTTAAGAGGAAACCCTGATCTACCACAGGGATGATAGTCCTATCTTCTGACACCACCAGAAAATAAGAAGGTATTGTCTACCTGAATAACCATGTCACAATCTTCAATGAAAAAATAGTGAGCCATGAAAATTCTATTTTTTTGTATTTTCTACATACTTAAATAGACATATTATCAAATACGACAAAAGGGAATGAAGCGAACAACATTATGCTATGAGAAAATGACAAAATCCTAATATTTCTTAAATTCAAATCAAAAGCAGGCTGCAGAAGCTATGGTTTTTTTGGTGGAAGAAATATGTACCAATAATTTAGCAGGAAAACAGATGAAAAATAAATATATCTATACAAATTTAATCAATATTGTCCTCTACATTTTTTTATCAAAGCTGATATGTGCATATATCATCCAAAACATGTATTGAACGTGATACTCTTTCTAATATTCTAGATGACCTATGTGAAACCTGTAAAAAGGTGGTTTACATACTGAATGTGCATGTGTTGGAAAGCTCATATAAACAATCTAATGGCCACTGAACAATGTTTTAATTTATTCTTTATTTTCTAAATCCTAATTAAATTGACAAACTATTTGTACAGCAATGTTCATCCACACTACCATATATCGCACTGTGATTAGTTTAGTATATTAATTTATTCCTTACTTATTTAATCCTCATTAAAATATTTTTTACTCTTTTTTACAACAAATTCTAAACACTCTCTTAGATATATAGATCCCGGTAAAAAACTGTGATTAGTTCAATGTATGAATTTGTTCCTTACTTACCTAATCCTAATTAAAATCTTTTTAACTCTTTTTTACAGCAAAGTCTAAACACTCTCTTAGATATATAGATCCCGTTAAAAAACGGATAAAAAGTTTTACCTCTCAATATATCACACAGTGAGATCTACATACTCCTTCGCCTCCAAGGAGCCTGAGAAGGCGATTAGGGTCCCCGTGCCTCCCATCAGTGTCGCCGGTGATCTGCCCCGCTTTTGTGGCCTTCGGGCCATGGAGGCAGGGTGGATCTTGGCCTTCGTCGGCGGGAGGGCTTCGCTTTCCTGTTTTTAGGATAAAGGTTTGGTGGGATGGCACTCATGTGGTGGTGGTGGCGGCGTCTTCTCCAATAAAGTCTCCTCGGCTTTAACCCCATCTTGATGGCAACATCGAGAAGATTGTGGAAGTGGTCTCCAAGGACTTCTTCTGGCTGTGGGGATCTTCGGATCGTTAAGAAGCTTCATCGGCGGTTCATCCTTCTTCGTCACCGGGACGGATGTGGTCTTCTAGGCCCATTCGGCGACTTCCCGTCTGCAACCGACAACGTCAGGCCGGCTCTAGGAGGAGCGGCAGCAACGGCGCGCCGTCGACACGGTCTGGAGGTTGAAAATGCAGGGCATCTCATTAATTTCGATGTAATTTTTGTTTTTTTAGGTGTTTTGTACCGTTCGCTGTTTCTTTTAATGTCAATGGTGATTAGTTTGTTGTACGTGTCAATTAATGAGCTTTCAGCGGGAAGTGAAATTGAGCAAATCGCCTGATCTTATCAATGCAAACTGCCGCAGACATACTTGTTTCCTTCTGGTCTTTTAACTGCTCCAACGCATTAGTCGTGTGGTATACTACTAAGCAAGGCCCGGATAGAATTCTATCCAGCTCGGTTCAACAGAGGCAGCACAAAGGCATTCCATGCATGGATCTGCTTGGGCATTTATATTGAAGTACATATAAATATACGATATATGTACAACGTGAAATAAAAAAAACATACCACGTGTAAAGGAACGGAAATAGCAAACGTGTCGTGTCTTTTTTGAGAGATCAAACGCGTTGTGTTCTTTTTTTTAGGGATCAAACGTGTTGTGTTCAAACTGGATGTTCGTGATGGACCTGATTTGTTGTACCATTAACCGGAACATATTTGGTACGTAAATCTTGCTGTGATAAAAAATCCTAACCACAAATTCTAGATCCAACTATCCAAAATAATTCTGATGATGTGGATCAACCTAACGTCTTGAAAAACACGCTTATATTGCTTTTAGTATATAATAGATAGATGATTTAAAAATATATTTTTTTAAAAAATGGATTTGCTAGTTCTCAGGCGCCTGAGAACTTCTTAGTTCTCAGTCACCTCTCTCGTTATTGGATTTACCTCGCAATTCGTGCAACATGAGACTTCCACATGAGTTGCAATTAGATTGTAACTGAGTACAAATTATGTAAGTTGCAACTAGGTTTCAACTGAGAATCAGCACAAAAAGTAAGATGATGTCAGCGACTTAGATATAACAAGTTCTCATGCGTCTGAGATCTAGGCACTCCCTTAAAAAAATTAGCTAGTAATTACATTCTCCATCAGTTCCGTGTCACTCAAATTTCTACCACAAAATCCTTTTGCATTGGCATCCATAAACCCAACATCTAAAATTCTTCATTTTTTGTCCTTTAATATGTTACGTAGTGGTGCTCACGGAGTCACGGATGCTACTAGTGCCATAAACTCAATGCGGAGAGGTGCTTGATATGAGATCACATCAAGTGCACGTACAAGCCTTGCTCATCGTTCAGTGTCTTCGCCTCTTCTGTGATATCAGGCAGTCCGGATCTACTAGACTTGCGTGAAGAGCAAGATCAAGTTTATGACCGCCTATGTCCGCAATGTTGCCAACCTAGACAATGATCCTCAGACCATCTACATGCACTAACTGTCGCGGGAACCATCTTTGGAGTGATCTGTACAAAAGCGCCCACAAAGCGACGAGGGTCACAGAAAAGACGGGATCAAGGCCCTCTGTCATGCCTTCTCCGTTCCTTCATTGGCCTTCCGCTTCGCGCTTCTGGAAGTATGCGGGCTCGAAAGAGAGGAGTATATGAGGATGGTTGCACTATCTCCGTCTTTTGCATTGTCTGATATCCAAACCTAGACCGGCCGTCCACACTGGATAGTTGACGGCTCGTCGAAAGCTTGTTTCTTTCTTTCCCCGTACCTCCCATGCCTATAAGGCTACAAGTACTATAACAATGGTGGCATGTAGAGAGTGTGGGATTAGAGAGTTGCACGACGAGGCAGGGATAGCAGATGCACCGGTGATGGACGAGAAATGATCCTAGATATACCTAGAGGTCAGTGGTAGGCATTTTATAATGCAAGGTTCAAGAAATTGAAGATGCTAGGTGGAGTGGGTCAAATGGAGAGGAAAGGACAGGTAGTAAATGTATCATGTCGGTCTCGACTTTCTTCTTCAAATCTAGCCTATTATGCCAAGCTAATTAATATCAAATGTAACTAGTCCAGCTTGTGATGATTGATATTTGCATATAGAAATTAATTCCCCCACTAGTGGGAACAGCCTCATTGGTCCCGGTTGGTAAGGGGCTTTAGTCCCGGTTACCCAACCGAGACGGGGCAATCGGGACTAAAGCCCCAACCTTTAGTCCCGGTTGCCCCACCAACCGGGACAAAAGGGTGTCCACGTGGCCACGGCAGAGGGCGAGGGGGGTGGAGTACGAACCGGGATAAATAACCCTCTGCCGCGGCAGAGATTTGACACATTTCTCTGCCGCGGCAGAGAATTCATTTTGGCAACTTTTGTTGCCGCGGCAGCATTTTGGCCACTTTTTGTGCCGCGGCAAGAATTCATTTATGTTGTTTTATTATTTATTTAGTGTTTTGCACTCATCAATGAAGGAACCATTATATTACACAAGATCATCATGACAATATTACATTCGATACACGGATCGAGTTCATGCACTACATACAAAAGTTGCTCTTTATACAATCCCTATTGTTTATACACACCCGAATAGTATTCCCCTTTTGGGTTTAGGACTTCTGTATCCAAGAATCCCGCCAATTTCTCCTGAATTGCTCGTAGGGGATCCTTTGGAAGAAGACCGTCCCGTAGACGTTCGATCTGATTTAAAAAAGGAGTCAGCCTATATGAATGAAACTAAACACAATTTGATGGTAATTAAAAACTATAGAAATTGTTTACGTACGTGGAGTTGCTCTAAATTGCTGCCCTTCTCACAGCACGTCTGCAGGATGAACTCGCAAACATAGTATCCACATAGATTGTTACCTGGTCCCTGCGTCAGGCACTTTACGAGAACATAGTTCAATCAAAATAATAATCAAGCATGATAATAACGGTATCAAAACTAGAATCAAAGAGATGCGCGGATATAGCTAGTGGTGCTTACATCTAGTGCTTGAAATGTAAGCTCCTCTTTCTAAACACCCCTAGCCTTGCTGGTGAACCGTTTCCAAGCGCTGCCCGGCGAAGAAAACGAATAAAAGAAGTTATTAATTACTTGATATCATAAAATTCACAAACATTGCCGATATAGTGTCGTAATGATTAGAATTACCGCTGGAGAAGCATCTGCATGTCCTTCCACTGCTTAAGGGGTTTATGTTTCGAGTCCATGACTAGTACACGCCATTTGTCAAGTTGAATGATTAACAGAATATAGTGAAAGCTGCGAATGCATAACTAACCAATTATATACTTAACATCGAGTAAGCGAAATAGAAAATGTATACAAGACAATAACACTCACTCGAAGTTGTAAGGAAATAGTATTTTCCTTCTGGTTTCTTGAAACCTTAACGCGTTACGATATTATCCTCCATACCATGGGGGCTTGTTTTGAGATTAGTCCCGGTTTGTATGCCCCCCTACCAACCGGGACGCATGGCTCCGGGCCCCGTGACCGCTCGAACCGGGACGCGTGCCAGCATTAGTCCCGGTTCGTGGCGGAACCGGGACTAATGATGTTAGGAGGCACGAACGGATAGCCTTTTTTCTACTAGTGCCCGCATACACCATGAACTATACAAATTTTAGTTTTCCTGACAGGCAGTGAATTCGATTGTACCAGAAGTCTGGCACTTCGTCGACTCTTACCGGGAAATGAGAATCATATGATCCCATGCCATGCTGCACCTGCTCGTTTTTTGAAAAGGGGAGTATAACCCCGCCTTCTGCATCAATCGATGCACATAACTTTTATTAAAAGAGACAACGAGATCGATCTGACTTTTGTCTGCACAATCGCCCTGCTCAGAATAGTAAAAGTCGAGGGCAACAAAAAACAATCATGTCCCGTGTCGCCTCTCCCCCTTCTAGCGGGCTACCGAGCACAACCCTAGCACCTTCAAGGTGTATCTACCACGTCCAAAAGACATCTATGGCAATCACCCAATTAAAACAAAGTTTTGCACAGAGATGCAATTTGTACCTACCGTGTAATTATTGAGGGATTTGAAAAATGTACAGACAGTTTGGGCATTAGTAATCATATAGAATTAATATGTGAGAAAATTGCTACTCGTGTGTTTTCATGGGATAAATAAGTCGATGCCCTTGATTAGCACTTTTCGTACAGTCTGTGGTGTACACAACCATGTCCCAAAGACATCTCCATGCAACTAATACAACAACATTCATGCACAACTAGTACAACAACATTGGGAGCCCGATGTACAGCAAAAGGACGTAGTAGACAGTTCCAAAAGATAAGGGAAGAAATCTAGGACGTCGGTAGCTAAACTCAAAGCATTTCTAGTTGATACTAGTGAAAGTATGTGTCTCTCTATCCCGGTGTGTCTCATGCCTATGGAGTATGGAATTCCACAATAGACATTGGATGAGTTTTTGCATGGAGAACCAAGAAAGAAGAGTAACAGGAAGTGAGATCAAGATTTAATGGAGAGTACAAGGACGGGAGCATAGAGCTTCAGTTGCATGGGTCTGGGCACATATACTCCCTCCATTTGAAAATATAAGATGTTTTAGGTTAGTGAACATAATGTATCAAGACACCTTTTAGTGTGTAGGTTTAAATAAATTTAGGTACTTAAAGGTGTCTAGATACATTTACTTTACAAACCTAAAACATCTTATATTTCTAAATAGAGGGAGTAGATGACATCGACAAGTGACAGTACGAGGTTATTTAAGTTTATTTCATCAGAAAGGGACAAAAAGTTATATTTCCGGCATCCCTATCCATTGTTGTCTCACGCGAAGACGGACGCATGGCAGTTGTAGAAAGCGCCAGTCTCGCGTTTTCATTTTATTTAGAGGTTTGTCCTTGCAGAACTGGGCTCCTTTCATTCTCAAACTAGGCTTTACATGGGCTGGGCTGACAGGCTACATGCTGCCGCCGGCCCCTCCCGCAAACCCAACCCCTCCTCCTCTCATCGCCGCCATCGTCGTTCCCATTCTTCCTCATCGTGACACGGCTTACGTGCCATCTCCACCAAGTCCGCAATCTCCGACCATTGGATTTTGAGGTACGATCTTGTCCTCATCCAGATCCAGTGACCACCCCCGCAAACCATCTTGAATCTCCCTGGTTTGGCAGGCCCAAAATATGTCGTTCTTGTAGAAGGTTGGGAGCACCGTCAAGCGGTCCGCTGGTCCGGCTCGTCGATGCTCTAGGCCTTCTGGTGCGCGTCCTCCTCCAAGGTCTTCGTGAGTGAACCAATAGCATTTCGTATGTTGCAATGATATGCTGTGCTAATGTAGATTGTTATTTATAGAGCTAAGTTAGTTATTCTGCCACTGTAACATAGCTGGGTCTAATCTCATCCAACCAAATAAATAGAAAATGATCTTATATTTAGTAAGATAAAGATATAGAGATAGAGATGATCAGATTATTAGATATGTAATTGTATACGTATACGTGATGATGTAGTACACCATATAGTCCTTGTACTTTCCACTTGGGTTATCCCCAACTATATAAACACGTAACCAATCGACCTAAGGGCAACGATCGTTCTTCCAGTATTACCGATTCTCACATTGTATCAGACGTCGTCCTTTTCCCGTCTAGCCGCCGATGTGGGCACTAGCTCTGCCCGCCCGGGACCTCGACGCCTCGCCGGCCATGTCAGGATCTACAACACACCGCCAGGAACAGATCCCCGCTTGTTTTTCCTCTTCTCGGGACCCGATCTGATCGCCATCTCGACCTGATCGCCTCGCAAACCCTAGACTCGTCACCTCGAAGGACCTCCTGCCGTGTCAGGAACTCGCGCAGAAACTTCTGCCGCAACATGAATCTCTCTGCCCGGCAGAAAATCACGCAGAACTTCTGCCATGTCAGGACTCTCTCTGCCCGGCAGGAAACCATGCAGAAGTTCTGCCGCGATAGGAACTAGGATCAATGGCGACTTCTTCGAACTCGACCGTGTCAGCCACCATTGGTACACCACCTACCACAAAACTAACCAAGGAGAATTTTCTCTACTGACAGGCTCAAGTTTTTCCCACTCTTCGTGGTGCTCGCGTCATGGGTCTCCTTGAAGGAACTGAAACAGCCCCACCAGAGAAGCTTCAGGCTGAGGATGAAAATTAGAAGCCGGTGACGATTTCTAGTCTGGCATATGACACTTGGTTGCCAAAGACCAGTAGGTGGTCAGCTATCTTGTGAACTCCCTCTCTCTCTCTCTCTGAGGATGTACTCCCCATATCTTTGGTCTTCCCCATGCTGTTGATATGTGGCGTGAGCTACATGCAATGTACTCTACTCAGTCTAAGTCTCGTGTTTCTACTCTTTGGGGCAATCTCACAAATACAAAGAAGCTTGATATGGTTGCTCAGCAATATGTCACCAAGATGAAAGGGTTTGCTTCTGCTCTTGTTGTTGCTGGAAAACCTGTTGATGATGATGATCTTAAGGACTATATCCTCAATGGTCTCGACGACATGTTCAACTCCCTTATTGCTGCTATTCGTGTTGTTCCAACCACTACTTTGCATGACATGTTCTCTCAGTTGTTGTCCTATGAAGATTGTGATGCCATGCTCCTCTCCACTGGTCAGGCTCTAGGGAGTTTTACGTCCTCCATCAATGCTGCTCCTCGATGTCCTCCCTCCTACCATTCGTATGTGACTCCTCATCCACCAAACCCACCACCCTATACTCCTCCCATGTCACAACCATACATGACGCCTCCACCTTACTAAACCTAGACAGCACCACCCTCCTACCACCAGCCTTCCCACTCACCTTACATGTACCCACCATATCAACCCCCACAACCCAACTACTATATGCCTCCTATGCCACAGTACCCGCCTACTCCTGCCCCATATGCCCCATAACCCTATCGCCCACCTGTCCCACCTCAGCGCCCACCCCCACCCCCGCCTCAGAATCATGGCCCAAACCCTGCACTAGGACAGCCGCTCAAGCCTAAAGGGGGGCGTCCCAAACAAAACAAAGGGCGTATTGCCACTCCATGGCAGGAGGGTGTTATCTGTCAGATTTGCAAAAAGGAGGGGCACCCTGCTAGTGAGTGTTGGTGGCGTTATGGTGATGACGACGATGATGATACTCCCATTAACCATCCTAAAGGTGCTTATGGTGTAGACACAAACTGGTATATGGACACTGGCGCTTCACATCATGTCACATGACAACTCAACAAACTTCAAATTTATGAGAAATATCAGGGGCGTGATCAAGTTCACACTGCTAGTGGACAAGGTATGGACATTGCTTGTATTGTTCATTCTGTTTTGCACACCTCGAATAGTTCATTACATCTTAACAATATTCTTCATGTTCCTTCTTCTTATATGAATCTGCTTTCTGCTCATAAACTTGCCCTAGACAATAATGCCTTTTATTGAAATTAAACCATTTTTTTCTTAATTAAGGATCAGGCCACACAGCAAATCATGTTTAGAGGTCCTTGTCATGGTGTCCTTTATCCTCGTGTTCCAGTTTCCATGGGGTCATCGTCCAAGCATGCTCTTGTCACCATCAAGCCTACATCATCCACATGGCATCGTCATCTAGGACATCTGTCGTCATTTATTGTTTAGCAAGTACTTAGGAAAAATAATTTGTCATACACTCCCGAGATAAATTTTTATATATGTGACCCGTGCCAAAAGGATAAGAGTCATCAGTTACCCTATCTTGTCTCCACTAGTGTTTCTACTGTTCCTCTAGAACAAGTTTTCTCTGATATATAGGGTCATGCGCCTCTATCTGTTGGGAAACATGCATACTATGTAAGTTCTATTGATGATTTTAGCAAGTTTACTTGGATCTATTTGATCATGAAATGCTCTAAAGTGTTTCAAGTTTTTCTTGATTTTTAACAGTATGTTCAGCGCAAGTTTGATAAGAAAATTATTACTATGCAAACCAATTGGGAAGGATAATATGAAAAACTCTATGGTTTCTTTCATCGTGTAGGCATTACTCATCGTGTTTCATGTCCTCATGCTTACCAACAAAATGGTTCTGATGAGCGCAAACATCACCACATAGTTAATGTTGCTCTTGCCCTCCTTGCCAATGCTTCCATGCCCTTGAAATATTGGGATGATGTGTTTATCACAGCCACCTTTCTTATAAACTTGCTTCCCACCAAGGTTTTTAATCTTACCACTCCTGCTAAAACACTCCTTCACATTAAATCCAACTATGACTCCTTGCGCGTGTTTGGTTGTGCCTGTTGGCCCAATCTTCGTCCATATAACAAACACAACTTGTCTTTTCATTCTAAAAAATGTGTTTTTCTTGGTTATAATCCTATGCATAAAGGGGTGAAGTGTCTTGATGTGACCAATGGCCGCGTCTAAGTTTTTTGGGACGTTGTGTTTGATGAAAATGTCTTCCCTTTTGCTACCCTTCACCCAAACGCTGGTCGTCGCCTGCGTGAAGAACTTCTTTTGCTTCCACCAGATAATTCCTCTTCGGTGTCTAGTGATAGGGGTGTGCATACTAATGATCACTATTTGCATCTTGTGCCTATTGTTGAGCCTCTATAGGGTCCTGATGATACAACCTCTACAAGTATGTTACAAGGTTCTGGGCAAAATTCTGCAGCAAATAACAAAAACAGTACATCAAATGATTCATCTGAAGAGGAACATGGGACACATCAAGATAGCGCAGGTTCCTAGGCTGATTCTCTGACTGAATCTCCCATGGATCACTCCCCCACCGCGTCTCCTGGTGAGACTGACCGGTAGTCTGACCCATCCCATCACGGCCGCACGCCTTTTCCGCGTGGTCGCGCGCCCGACGCGTCGTCGAGGGGGACCGCCTCTCCCGCGGCTCAGTCCCGCTCCCTTTCTCCCGCGGCTCGGTCCCGCTCCCTTTCTCCCGCGGCAGCTATTGACAGGTACAAAGCTCGTCTTGTTGCCAAAGGATTTAAACAAAGGTATGGCATAGACTATAAAGATACCTTTAGTCTTGTTGTTAAAATTGCTACTACCAGGCTTGTTCTATCTATATCTATATCTATATCTAGAGGGAGCTTAAGGCAGCTAGATGTAAAGAACGTGTTTTACATGGTGTTCTGGAAGATGAGGTTTATATGAGACAACCACCAGATTTTAAGTCTTTCACTAATCCAAATTACATATGCCGACTTGACAAAGATTTGTATGGAATGAAACAGGAGCCTCGTGCATGGTATTCTCGCCTTAGTTCAAAGTTTCACTATTGGCTTCACTCCATATAAGGCTGATACCTCACTTTTTATGTATAATAAGTCGGGTATCACAGTCTTCATGCTTATTTATGTTGATGATATTATTGTGACTAGTTCATCAGATCAGGCTATTTTAGCACTTCTTCATAATCTCAGTTCCGAGTTTGCTCTTAAGGATCTTGGAGACTTGCATTATTTTCTTGGTTTGGAAGTTTCTCCCCAATCCAATGATTTAGTTCTACATCAAGGCAAGTATGTTATGGAACTGTTGGGACATGTTGGCATGAGTACTTGCTCGCCATGTCCTACACCTCTTTCCACTACTGATACATTGGCATTGACTGATACTCGACACTAACTCGACCTGGTCTATCTTTTTTGTCAATAAAGTTTGTCAGTATCTTACCACTGCTTATTGGACTGTTGTGAAGAGGATTTTGCGATATGTTCATGGCACTAGACAGGTTGGTCTTACGTTTCAGAGGTCGTCTTCCACTCTTCTTTATTGCCTATTTGGATGCAGATTGGGCTGGTGATCTTGATGATCGACGCTCTACTAGAGGTTTTTGTTGGAGATATGCCCTAGAGGCAATAATAAATATGGTTATTATTATATCTTTGTGTTTATGATAAATGTTTACATTCATGCTATAATAGTATTAACAAGGAAACATTAATACTTGTGTGATTTGTAAACTTAAATTGAAGTCCCTAGTAAAGCCTCTTCACAATACTAGCTTGTTGGTTAATAAATGATTGTGGTTTCCCTATCATGAACATTGAGATGTTATTAACAACAAGATCATATCGTTAGGAGAATGATATGGTGGACATACTCCTATAGATAAGCGTAGCATAAAGATCAAGTCATTTTAATAGTTCAATTGCTATATGCTTTCTGATACATAGTAACCTAATTCCTTCGACCATGAGATCATGCATATCACCTTTACCGGATGGATGCTTTGATGACATCAAACACCACACCGTAACTGGGTGGCTATAAAGGTGGCATTTGGAAAGTATTGGTTGAGACACATGGATCAAGAGTGGGATTTGTCCATCCATATGACGGATAGATATACTCTGGGCCCTCTCGGTGAAATGTCATCCAATTAGCTTGCAAGCATGTGACTGGCTCACAAGGGATCACATATCACGGGAACGAGAAAAGAGTACTTATCAGTAACGAGGTTGAACTAGGTATGCAGAGATACCGACGATCATAACCTCGGATAAGTAAACTATCGTGAGATAAAGGGAAATTGGTATCGTATGTAAGTGGTTCATTCGATCGCAAAGTAATCGTAGAAATATGTGGGAGCCATATGAATTTCCAGATTCCTCTATTGGTTATTGTTCGGAGAAGTGTCTCGATCATGTCCACATAATTCACGAACCGTAGGGAGACACACTTAAGGATTCGACGTTGTTTGAGTAGTTATGGAATGATGAGAAAGAGACCGAATGTTGTTCGGAGTCTCGAATGGGATTTGGGATATCACGAGGAGATCTGGAATGGTCCGGAGAATAAGATTCATATAAGGAAAGTCCTATTTCGGAGTTGGGGAATGGTTCCGGTGTTTTCATCGAGAATGTTCCGAAATGTCCGGCACTTCGGAGGGGAAGGGTACATGAATGTGTTATATCAAGTTGGTATGATTGCATCATGTACTAGGTGTCATCGCTGAACAAAATAAAGGGTTTAATCAAATCCTAGTTTGAAAAAGTCAAACGGCAATTTGAAAGTCAAACGGCTATTTTGGGAAGTGGAGAGGGAGGTCGAAACCGAGTTGGGGAGGAGTTCCTCCCCTCCACCGCCGGCCCACCTCCAAGCCGAGTTGGGGAGGGACTCCCCTCCCCTTGGACGGCCCCTCCACCTATAAAAGGAGGGGCAGGGCTCCCCTCCTAGACACCCAACACCTCCACCTCTAAACCCTAGCCGCCGGCGCCGCCACCTCCACTGCCGCCGCCGCCCTAGGGCAAACCGCCGCCGCCTAGCTAACCCTAGCCGCCGGCTTGCCCCCTCCTCGGCGTGTCTAAACCCTAGATCGTCGAGGGCTCTCTCATAGTCCACCGTACTCGCTCCGGCTTAAGGCGAAGCCCTGCAAGATCTCCCCTCTACTTCCGGTACCACGCCGTTGTGCTGCCGGAATCACGAGGAGAGTGCTACAACCTCTGCTGCCTGCTGGAACAAGGGAGAGGAAGGTCTTCGTCGAGTACCGAACGTGTGACCGACTGCGGGAGCGCTGCCGAAATGCAGCGCCGGAAGGATCGTCTACGCGATCTTGAGATCGGGAAGAGTACGACTACATCACCCACGAGAATCTGCTCTCGTTAAACACTTTGGAATCTTCGAGGGTGAGTTATTCCATCGACTCGTTGCTACAATCTAGTAAATAGATCTTGGCTTGTTTGTTTGTATGCGATAGAAATTTTTTGTTTTCCATGCTACGAAACCCTAAAGTTTTCCTATACTTTTTGGGCCAAATCTTGTTTCATGGAGTGCCAGGAAATAACCTACTGTGTCTCGTTCTAGCACAGAGGCAGAGTATAAATCCCTTGCCAATGCCACTGCTGAACTTATTTGGGTTGAAGCACTTGTTCGTGAACTTGGTGTTTCACTTCAGGAGAAACCATGTTGATGGTGTGACAATCTGGGTGCAACATATCTTTCTGCAAATCCAGTGTTTCAAGCTCACACCAAACATATTGAAAATTTGAAATTGATTTCAAGTTTTTCAGAGAAAGGGTTGCTAGCAAGCAACTGGATGTTAGGTTTATCTCTAGCAAGGATCAAATAGTTGATGGTTTCACTAAAAGTTTGTGTACTAAGAAGTTAGATGAGTTTAAGCATAATCTAAACCTCTCATGTCTACATTAAGGGGGTATTAGATATGTAATTGTATACATATACGTGATGGTGTAGTACACCACATCGTAGCGTAGAGTCCTTGTACTTTCCACTTGGGGTTATTCCCAACTATATAAACACATAACCGATCGACCTAAGGGCAATGATCGTTCTCCTAGGATTACCGATTCTCACACAGATTAGTTTCTTTTATTCTAGAGACTGTTTTCATACGCATCAGTTCAAGTCAAAGATAAACTAAGCCTCATGACCCTCCATGCCTTGTTATATGGCGTCCAATTGAGCACAAGATAATGAGAGGTTCATCTGAATTAAGGGACATGCATTGTGGCTGTGGACATTTATTATTTTATATACTGCATAATATTGAAGCTGCATTTGTTTCTATTAGCAATGTATCTATTTTTTTATGTTTCACGTTATAACTCAGATCTGACATGGTAAATTGAATTTCCACCTATACCAGTATGAGTACTTGGTATCATACTTTAGCAGCTTCTTATGTGTAAGATAAACACGATAACTTGTTGTGGTGTGACAACTCAAAAGCAAGCAAATTGTTATTTCATGGGAAATTGGAATTCCACAATGACAGTACCATCGCTATCAATTTGTTGGTTATTCATTGTCAAGTTGCCAGGAGTTAGACACCTTGTATTCACTGTACACATGCAATGTGTCACTGATAACGGGTAAGGCTGCCCTAGTAAAGAGTGGTGTCATAAATAGGATGGAAACAATATGTAAGATAGCGGCAGGAAGGCTGTGGGAGGGATATGCGCAGGGTAGTCGCTAGTGATGGCTGGAGGTTTGGGATAGATTATCATGGCATCCGACGGCCTAGTTGATGGTTAAGTGGCCCAGCTCGGCCATTTGTAACTTGGGTCAAACCAGACATCACTAGTAGTCCAGAGGCGAGTTGCCTTTTTTCGATAAAGGGCGCTTTATTACTCAAAGTAAATATTATACCCGGTCTCTGCATAACTAGGATGCACACAGCCGACACCAGTCCACAATATCCAACATAAGATAAAAAGTTCCAGACATATTACATATCAAAATGAGAAATTGTAATATGGCCTAAGGTGCTGAGGGCAGATCTATCCGAAGATTATGCTGCCAACCATGATTGATAAACAAGTCTCGTGCCGTACCTCCAACCGCACACACACCTCCGTAAAGAGATCGCGATAATCCACACGGTGTAATGCCGATCAAGCCCGAAGAGTATTTGTGCACCTGTAGATAACATGCAGAAGAGAACAGTTTATATCATTAAAAACCTCATTATTTCTACATAGCCATAGCGATCAAATAATGGCAATCGCTCCGACCCTAAGAAGAATCCTATACTTGTTATCAATACCATGTAACCAATTCCCAAAAATGTTTGCAATACTACGTGGTGGATACAAGCCAGAAGCTGCTTGGGTGACTGACCATATAGCCCGTGCAAAATGACATTGGAAAAACAGATGTTTGATTGTCTCGTCGTGATGACAGAACACACATCCAGGGTTACCATGCCAATTCTGCTTAATAAGGTTGTCTTTTGTAAGAATAATCCCTCGACGTAGATACCAGACAAAAAATTTGTTTTTCAATGGTATCTTCATCTTCCAGATCATTCTATTATCTAAAACTGGTATAGCAGGCTGAGCTAAAGCATTGTATAAAGAGCTAACAGAAAAACATCCATTATCAGTTAGATTCCAACGGAATTTATCTGGCTCCTCTGACAATTGAACATGTGCCAAACGATGTAGCAAACTGATCCAAGAGTCGAGTCTACCACCTACCAGACTTCTTCTGAAGGTTATATCTGGGGGAAATGATTCCAACACCATGGCAATCATTACCTCCTTATAACGGACAATGGAATACAGAGCAGAATATTGGTCTTGGAGGGTAGCATTACCTAGCCATTTATCCTCCCAAAACCTCACCTGGGCCCCATTATTAATAGAGAAAGTTCCAAAGCGAAGAAAGTGTTTCTTTGACGTCATTAGTCCAGCCCAAAAGTGAGAATCACCAGGTTTTCAAACCATTTGGGATAATGCTTTTGAACCAACATACTTTCTTTTGATAAGTGTTTGCCATATCCCTTCTTCAGTTAATAACTTGAAGAGCCATTTACTAAGTAGGGCTATATTCTTAATCTCGAGATCATGAATACCTAGCCCACCCTGTTCTTTTGGCCGACATAGAACACTCCATTTAGCCAGCCTATATTTCTTTTTCTCATTATCTCCCTGTCAAAAGAATCTTGATCGGAAATAGTCTAACCTTTTCAAGACACCTTTTGGTAGTTGGAAGAAAGATATCATATATAGTACCATGTTAGTAAGTACTGAATTTATGAGTACCAATCTTTCCCCTATAGAGAGCAATTTTCCTTTCCAGCTACTAAGGCGAAGTTGTAATCTTTTCTCGGCGATTTTCCATTCAGCATTTGTAAGCCTCCGGTAGTGTACCGGTATACCCAAATATCTGATCGGAAAAACGCCTTGACCACAACCAAAAACCTCATTATAAAGGTGTGCCTCATCCTAGGCCTCGCCGAAGCAAAACAATTCACTTTTATGGAAATTAATTTTTAATCCAGAAAGCTGCTCGAAAGCTGAAAGAATAAGTTTCAGGTTCTTGGCTTTCTCAAGATCAAGATCCATAAAGAGAATTGTATCATCGACATATTGAAGTATAGATAGAGCTTGAGGCGAGTTACCTTGGATGAATGACTTGATGTCTTGATGACCATGAGCACATTAGATATTTATCTATACTGCTAGAGGTTGAGAAAATTTATCTGTGTCTTGACATAATAACCAGGACACGTGATTGGTCCAATGGAAAATTAGCTTTTTAGCACTTCAAAAGATCGTATTCAGTTTGAAAATTATACTGGCAGCATTATAACACTAGAAACAATTGGTTTGCTGCTGAGTAACAGTATAACACTACCATCATATTTTCCATCTCTGACATCCTGCTATCAGCGTAAGAAAGACTGGGTTGTCCTTCCTTTATCACCAAATGTACAGGAACTTGATGCCAAATGGTGATTGTGTGAGAATAGAGGCATCATCGTACACCCTAATACCGTATATGTGCTGAAAGTGTTGATCCAACCGTCTAGCCTGTTGGTGCAAAACAAGGATGAGATGAGGGGCAATCTGTTATTTTTATGTTACTATCGGTTTCCAGAGATGAAAATGGCGATGGAAAGATTTAGGACTACAGTCCAATATAGTTAATGGAATTTTTTCTATTAAATGTAGTGTGGATGAATTCTTATTATAAAGACCGATGGAATACACAGTCTTACAACAAACGCACATAGTAAATGCTCCAAAGGATTATAATCCTCCAAAATTTCTATGAAACTATGGAAGTCCTTTGAATAAAGAAGTTCTAACCATTTTAGCATGTGTCAGTACTTGCTGGACTACATTACCCTCGAGACAAATATATTTCAATGAGCTAGAGACTAGAAGATGCTTCTATTTCCTTCAATTGGCAGAATCATTTTTTGGCGCTGCTTGGTATCTCAGCTTGTGCAGTTGATACCTTCAGTTAGGGAGGCAAAGCAACAAATACTGTAGGACTAGCACAATATCATTGGCGCAATCATCATTTGGCATCAAGTGCTCCATTTGTCTTTCGCCCCCCAGCCACTTCTGTCAAGCTCCGCCACTGCACAATATGCTGGCCACTGCAACCGTGGCTGGTATATAATCTTGGCATCTCCAACTGTTAGGTAGCTAGTAGCAAAAACGAAATCTGCTGGCCATTTTTCCTTGTATGAGTCATGCTGGCCTGCAGTCTTACCAAAAAAAATAGGACGCTGGACATGATGGATGTATTAAAACATAGAGACTTAATTACAAAGGCAAGGACATATTAACAGAAGCTAAATCACTTTCAACAGAGTAAAGCAGTTTTCTTGCAGTTCGGATTGAGGTTTGGTATTGCTTCCTCGCAAACAAACATTGCATGCCACGATCAGATCTATAGCAAAGCAAAGCTGCCTAAGAATTGAGCCATATTCTATCAAGTAAATAGCATAGCCTAGGCTCAGAATTGATTTCCCTTGTTATCCAGTAGCCCTCAATATGGAAAGCCGAGTGGCAATGAATCCAATCTAATACTCTAGTGCAATTCAGCATTTGATTCGAGCTGGCTACTACCTAGTACCTTTCGCCATTTAAGTCACATACTCTCCTGCCATATACACCAAATAAGTAGGTACTTCTAAAATTGAAATTAACACGGCACGATAAAGACGTATGTGCGATAAGCCCTGTTGTGCAATCTTTGTGCAATCTACTAGTATTAAAAGTTACAAAATCTTCCGAAGCAACACACATATATCTATTAAATTGCCCTATATATTGTTTATAACTTGAAGTTTAAACGCGACATTTGTTAGGAGTAACAAAAAGAGAAAATTCCAACAGTTTCTCCCGAAATTTATCTTTGTTGTTGCTCCTACGTAGATTGTATTTAGACTTAAATTTGAAAGATCTGTATAGTGTACTATAAGTATGTCTGCAGATTTCTTGAGATTTTTTCATGACTTCTGTAGTGGATTGCAAGTGAGTGCAATATCTCACAGAAGGAAATAACATTAGAAAAAGGCTAATTGTTGAGAAGAAAGGTAGAAAACACGTTACCACTGCTTTTTTTCTTGTAATTAATAATAGTAGTAAGTTTGTTGATTGTTGTGTTGAAGTGTATAAGTGGATTGCACTAGCCATTTTCATCAGTTCGGACTTTTGATTGCATTGGCTAGTGCATGAAGCTTGACATGGTATCAGAGCCTAAGGTTTCGAGTTCGAGTCCTGGTTTTCGCAATTTATCATAAAATTGTTGTCACCCCTCTTTCTCCACGTATAGGCCTCTGTCATACGTGAGTTTCGCGCGCCGTCGGTCTCTTTCGGTTGCACTTGCTGACTTCTCCCTGTCACACGTGAGAGGGGGTGTTGAAGTGTATAAGTGGATTGCACTAGTCTTTTCCATCAATTCGGACTTTGGGTTGCATTGGCTAGTGCATGAAGCTTGACATGTTGCAGGTTGAGAAGGCTGTTCAGGAGACCGAGGAAGGTGTGTACCCGAGGAGGATGCACTCTGAGATCTTCCCTGCCAAAATACGCATTGTGATAAAATCTTTCAATAACCAAAAGAACAATTTGAGTAGTCTTGCACCTTACATGCACAAGATTGGGTTGCCGGAATCGCGGTCCTTATACACCGTGGTACGATCACCTCATATCGATAAGAAATCCAGGGAGCAGTTCTCAATGCATGTGAAGAAAGTATTTGTGGAGAAAAAGGCGGAGACGCATGAACTGGCCAAGAAGTTCTTTTGGTTAAAGCGGGTGCGTATATTGGGGGCTCATTACGAGATCAATATTAGTTTCAAGACCCGTTTGGATAAAAAGATCGGCTTCAGCAAAGGTGCTGGGGGCCTCCATGGACACTAGTTCCAATCCAAAAAGGGAGGCAGGCATTGAAAAAAAACCGAGGTAATAACTGATGGACTAATGTTTTTTACTTGCTGGCTGTTTTCTTTTGTGGTGGCCGCTTCAGGTGATCTAGCTTGTGGAACTTGTGTGGATATTAATTTATAAACCTTTTTTGATCTAGTATACATATTCTGTCTAGTGACATGTGGAGCTCTGGATGCGTGTTGGTCCATCGCCATTATCCTAGTTCTTATATGTCTCTCGAGTAAACCATCTATGTACTTTTGGAGATGATGATGATGAATATGTCGACAAAAGGATGATGCCTTAGCTTGAATGTATGATGAGGTAGCATGAATGGGTGACACCTCCATACACTACCTCACGTTCTCAAATAGAAGGCACTAAAAAGTGCCTTCAAAAGTAGACAAGTTGCCTTAAATTGTTATTTAAGGCAAAAAAAAATGCCGTATTCGCTACCGTCGTTAAATATATTTGAAGGCATACCTAAAAAGTGCCTTGTAAAGTACTTTTGAAGGCATATTTTCTAATGCCTTTTTTTATATACAAGGCATATCCAATAGTGCCTTGTAAAGTAGTTTTGTAGGCACATTTGATAATGCTTTTTTTTCTTATGTAAGGCATATCCAATAGTGCCTTGTAAAGTAAGTTTTAGAGGCAATGGCAATAGTGCTTTATAAAATAAGTTTTAGAGGCAATATCAATAGTGCCTTGTAATGTGAGTTAAAGGCAATATCAAATGCGCCTTGCAAAGTGAGTTTTACATGCAACGTCAAAAGTGCCTTGTATTGTGAGTTTTAGAGGCAATGTCAAAAGTGCCTTGCAAAGTGAGTTTTAGAGGCAATATCAATAGTGCCTTGTAATATGAGTTTTAGAGGCAATGTCACTAAAATGCATTGTAAAGTGAGTTTTTGAGGCACTATATATCACAATTTTGAGGTAGATCACAATTGGTCATTCCAGTCATATATCACAATTCCAGTCAACGAATATATCACAGTAATACTAGATATCACAAGTTTAACTACACATCACAGCAGCACTAGATATCACAGGCACCAGATATCACAGGTTGAACTTCAAGTAACAGCAACATAATCACATGTTCAAATATAGCAACAGCTTGCTCCTGCTAGTATCTTGAAATATGTTGGCGCCGTCGCTTCGCCACAAAGCAGGATGCCACTCACCAAGATGATCTGGATCCCGAGTCCCGACACCATTTGTTTGTTGAGCAGCTCGAGGGAGATGGTTGCGAGGTGACCTTGGTCGTCGAAGCTGCAGGCAGGGCCCGGGTGTGCTTGCCAGCGAGGAAGGAGCCATACTTGATGTAACATATGATCAATATGTTAGAAAAAAACATTACTCACAATTCCTTTAGGAATTTCTGCTAGACGCTTTATGGCATCCAAAACAAGTGTTGAGATCTCTTCGTTGCTACAGAAAGCAAACACAATTAATAATAACTCCAACCAGAATGCATATCATGGGACATGGCTTTTCAGATGTAGTTTGTGGTAATAAGAATACCCCTCAATCAGACAGTTGACCAGAAGAGGGTTCAGATTATTCTGTATAAATGTGTCCACAGACACAGCACTATCTCCAGCCTTGTCAAGAAAATGAAACACCTGGTATAGAACTCGAGAGTCAGTATGTGGACATTGGTCGAACAAATGTTGCAGAAGATATATTTGCAAGAACGAAGTTAAACTTAGCATGAAATGTATTTGAAAGAGTTCGTAAAGCACAAAAGTGTTCTCTTTGAACACAACATTCACTTTACTTGTAAGAATATTAGAGTAGAGAGCAAATGGTTAAAACCAGCTTAAAATTTTCTTTAACAAGCATCGACGTGTGCATCATTTGTATTAGGACAAACACCAAGAGGCACAAAGTACATAGCCAGGACCAAAACCAAACTGCATGCTGCTATTCAAGAAAAAGAAAGAAAGGGAAAAGCAGAGTAAAAAAGCAGGAACCTAAGCAAGATCAGGAGGCTGAGATGCTTAAAGCTAAACCTTGGAGGTATACAACTAAACATTTCAATGTTGATTGGAATTGTGCTTTTACACACTTTCCATGTCAAGACAACAAACACATGACATGAAGTTGAAGAACACCAATGGCTACTATATTTTCCAAATGGGATGAATGAACAGTAGAAATTATAGTAAACAAAGCAAGGAAATCACATTCACAAAAAAATCTGCTGAGGAAATATACTAGGATAGTAGGATACATACAGCTTTCCACGCTAACTGTCTGATATTCTGCGAGTTCGCGAGCGGTCCAGCTTGAATAAATTCCTGAAAGATCACATTATAATTCTATGCTTAGATAATCAGATGTATGCAACTACAAACTGCTTATCAAAAAGTACCATTAATATACAAAAGAGCAGACAATACATCAACATATTGATCACTCTGTGAGATATTTAAGAAACAATTAGTACACTGATCAAGGTAAGAGGTTTAAGTGGCCATTTTTAGATCAAAAGCCACTGGAGATAGAAAGTTACACATACACCATATAGAGTTAGGGAGGAAGTCACATTCCACTAGAGTTAATTTTAGTCAACTTCCTTTGCCACCAAGTTAAGATATGTACATATGCATGCACATACCACTATAGTTAATTTCAGTCAACTTCCTTCCTTTGCCACCAACCTAAGATATTGTACATACAATTCATTAATCAGCCAAAACATTCACTTGATTGCATAAGCGGACTTTTTACAGTACCCTCAAATGGTTTTGGTCCGTTCATTTTCGTGAATCCTAAGGTCCAGATTAGTTTGTACTAGTACTTAAAATATCTGTACCACTAATTGTACGTGCTTAGAATATTGACTGTACCTGAGGTTTGAATGTTAGTTAGCAAAGAAGATGTTGCGAAGCTTATGACTGCCAAAGAGCAAGATGGAGGCATTGGAGCAAGGTCATATCTGCAATCAGCTTTTACTAAACTAATGGCAACAAGCAAAGGAGTTTCTGAAGCAATTTCTAAACTGAAGAGTCGCTTGAATGGGGACAGTAAGGTAAAATCAAGCGCCAGCATCATCAGCAAATCAGATTGAAGCTCCACAGAAAGCTAAGCAAACAGTCTGATTAAAGTAATCTTCTAGTTTGCAGCTTGATCAGGACAGATAGAGAAGCAGGTGGTCCAATACCTGCGCTGCCATAGTGTGCGACCTTGTGGGGAAGAGCTTGGTGATGCAGGCAGTGTTGAACCCATGCTCCGAGAGCCCAGTCGCCGCTCTGAGCACAGCGCCTCCAGCTCCGACCACAACCGCATGGTACGTGTGATCCAGCACCGTGTAGGACTGCAATCACAAGCACAAAGCCCAGTTCATCATCGTCGGAATCTCATCAGACAAAAAATATGAAATCGGTTGAAGCAAATTATGCAGCATCTGATCTGGGGATGCATACAGCGAATCAATCCATGGAAATCACGTTAAATCCTACTCTACCGGTCTGGCCCACCCGCGGCAGGACGACAGGGAGTTGCGACACGGCGTCTGTTGCAGGAGAAGCAGCGCGTGTCGACGGGGACGGGGGGGATTTTTTTCACATTTGCCACACTTTTTATCTGAAATTTGCATATTTGCCACATGACCACCACATGTCAGTGACACAGAAAATGGCAAATATGCAAAGTGCAAAGAAAAGTGTGGCAAATGTGCAAATCCCCCGGGACGGGGACGTGCTCGAGTAGTTGGTGTGTGCGGAGGGGGTGCCGCGGCCTACTGATGCAGAGGCGACGAGGCGCTGGAGATGGCCGGAAGGCGGGCTCGCAGAAGGCCGAGGAAGGCGGCCGCGGGACGAGGTGGAGGCGCGAGGCGGGCCGGGCTCATAGTCGGCGGCGCCACGCGGGACCGGCAAGGTGAAGGGGGCCGCGGGTCGGCGTCCACGCTAAGTACCGGATAATTCGACGCGTGCTAGTACGAGATATTTGGATGGGTGCTAGTACCAATTGAAGGTCCACCGTCACTACAAGAAAACGGTTATATGCCGGAGGTCCAAGCCCTCGGCCTAGGCAAAAAACCTTCAACATCGTGACGGTGAGAAAAAATAAAAATAAAAATCTACGTCGAAAGCCATGGCCATCGGCATACGTTAACCTAGAGCAACGTCAATGACTATTCGTTAGAGCCGTCGGTGCCATCCATCCGCGGTCATCCGCGGGCACGACAGAGACACATGGCGGGCTGTTATGCCGAAGGCTGAGCTACGCCGATGGTGATTGTCTGCTTAGGTCCATGTATGCTGAAGGCTGAGATACACCGAGGGTGATCGTCGGCGTAGCTTAAGGCACACTAGGGTTTTATACCCGACGGTTTTATTATGGTCATTGGCGTAGCTGCCCGTAGGGTAGCCATCAGCATAGATTTCGGTCTACGCCGTTTCCTTGTAATGCGTTAACAAAACCAGATTTCTAATTTTTTCTTTTCTATGTAGCTTATAACACAAACTATTTCTGACTAAAAATTTAAATACTTGAAACATAAATCATCCCTTGCAAGTACATCTTCTTTTAGAATCTTCCAAAACTTATTCTCAAAGAAAAAAAGAAAATCTTTTAAAACTATACAACACGTATTTTTTAATGTCCAAAATAAATGTTATATATGTAATATGGGTGTATACACTTAATCAACCAATCTTCACTTCTCTCATGTGTGTGTTACTATATGTATTCATCTCTAGCTCACCAATGAAATGAGCGACGACGGCCACACCATGGGCTCCATGGCCGTCACGCATGTGTGCAGCTTGGAGGCGAGCACCGAGCAGCTAGGACACAACGCATGACAGTGTATGGACGAGCTAGCACGACATCAGCGTAGTAGTAAAGTAACGATCTTCAGTTTATCACATTTCTGTCTGCGCTATAGTGGCAAACATGTACGTTTTACAATTAAATGTCGTGAGTTCAAATCCTTGCACTGCTCTGCTGCTAGATATTTTATTATTTGCACTGACAGATGGGTCTGCTTGTCAGGCCATACTAATGATAGCAAGTGGTAGAAAAAAATACTCGGATCATTTTAAAAAATTACGACACCACGGGTGGATGAAATTGGTCAAGCTTGCTAAAAATCGATCCTCTGAAAGACACCGCACTAGGGTGAGAATTGATTTACTGGCACAGGGTGGATATATAATGATCATCAAGTAGAAATTTGTGGCAAGTGGTTGCATGATTCTTTGGAGAGTGCGGCGTCTTTCTTTCGTTTTGTCTGTCAGTTTGCATAGGTTAATGAACTTTTACCTCTGATGAAAAGTTCCTCAGCCTCGCAGTATTTCTTGCTAGCATGTCTCTGAAACCCGTTCCGTTTCCTGCCTGATCAAATCATGTAGGTACATCCATATGCAGTTCATCGAGACGCGGATGAAGCTCCGAGCTGGCGTTGATGTAGGTGCAGAGCTGGCCTATTCCGCTGACAGTTCATAACCTGGCAAAAAGCAGCATTCCTACTTTGCCACTAGAAGATGCTAATCTATCGAGAAGATTATTTCGTTACAACCTCAATCTGCTTGTCCGGTTTTCTCAGGTATTAGAGAGTATTTGCCGGGCCAATCCCAGATTCTCGAAAATTCCAACAAGTCTATTTTGCAGCCTGGCTTAGACGGTCTGAGCCCCAAATATCCCCGTCAAAACACACTTCTAGGCCTGTAAACCAAAATGCTACCCTTTGCTCGCGTTTTAGAAAAAGCTCAACAGGGATCGGGTTGTTAGAAGTAGAGTCATACTAGATACTAGTGCACGTATTGTACATGGCCGGACTGTCCGTTTCACCACACACATAGGTGCACGTAATATACACGGACTTGATCCGTTTCACCCTTGTACACCTTGTACTCTTGCCAAGATAAATATACGTCCTGTAGGCCTTTGGTGATTGTCCGAGTAGAGCCAAACGAATCTACCCGATCGTAGTATTGAATTTTTCATGGTATCCGAGCTAGACCTAGAGACAGTTGCTTGTTTCTTTGCACTCCAGGAAATAAGATTTGGTCCAAGGAAAATACTGACATATTTTATTAACTGCATAAGAAATATCAGGACGTGTAAGAGTCAAATACTGTAGTGCACCTACCATGCTTCGGTATTTGGTACTATCCGGACCCAACAATTCTCCTTCACTTGCTGAAATCTCCTTTGAAGATGATAAAGGAGTAGTTATGCCCTTGCAGTTTTCCACGCCAACACGTGCAAGAATATCTCGAGCATACTTTGTTTGACTTAGCACTAATCCATTATTAACTTTCTGAACTTCAATTCCCAAAAAGAAGTAGACATCACCAAGATCCTTCAAAGCAAATTCTTTACTCAAATTTTTTAGAAGGGCATTCGTTGCAGCTTGTGAGGAGCTAGCAACTATGATATCATCCACGTAAATGAGCATAAAGATAGTGATATCACGCTTATGATAGATGAAAAAAGATGTATCAGACTTTGAAGCAACAAAACCATAATTTATGAGTTGAGAACTCAATCTAGAATACCATGCTCGAGGCGCTTGTTTCAGTCCATATAAAGCCTTATCAAGTTTGTAAACATAGTTTGGATATTTCTTGTCTTCATACCCTTGTGGTTGTCTCATATAGACCTCCTCTTACAGAACACCATGCAAGAACGCGCTCTTGACATCTAATTGTCGCAGACTCCATCCCCTAGATACAGAAATAGTCAAGACAAGTCGAACAATTTCAATTTTGACAACGGGACTGAGAGTATCCTTATAATATATATCATAGCGTTGCTTAAAGCCTTTGGCTACCAGTCTAGCCTTATATCTATCAATAGAGCCATCTGCCTTCTTTTTAATTTTGTAGATCCATCGACAATCAATAATATTAGTACCACGTTGTGGGGGAACCAACCTCCAGGTTTGATTCTTCATAAGATCATTATACTCCTCATCCATGGCTTCATGCCAATTTGTATCCTCTATTGCAGCTTGCAGATTGGCTGGTTCATCCGTAGAGACTGATAGTCAACTGGAGGATTTGTTGTTTTCCTTGGACCAAATCTTATTTCCTGGAGTGCAAAGAAACAAACAATTGTCTCTAGGTCTAGCACCGAAGCAGAATATAAATCCCTGGCAAATGCAACAGCTGAAGTAATATGAGTCCAGTCATTGCTTGAAGAGCTTGGGGTCAAATTGACTCAGCCGTCATGTTTATGGTGTGACAATTTGGGAGCTACATACTTGTCAGCCAATCCAGTATTACATGGAAGAGCTAAACATATTGAGATAGATTTTTACTTTATCAAAGAGAGAGAGTTCTGAACAAACAATTGGAAATTCGCTTTGTTTCGTCAAAGGATCAAGTTGCCGATGGTTTCACAAAGCCACTACTTGTTCGTTAATTCGAGGAGTTCAAACATAATCCCAACTTGAGTAAGTTGTGATTAAGGGAGGGTGTTAGAAGTAGAGTAATACTAGATACTAGTGCACGTATTTTACACAGCCGAACTGTCCGTTTCATCACAAACGTAGATGCACGTAATGTACACGGACTTGATCCGTTTCACCCTTGTACACCTTGTACTCTTTCCAACATAAATATACGTCATGTAGGCCCTCGGTGATTGTCCGAGTAGAGCCAAACGAATCTACCTGATCGTAGTATTGAGTTTTTCACGGGTTAGTGGAATTGTTTCACCCAATCCTTGGAGGATTAACCCAAGTAATCCACTCAAATACACCGGTACAAAACAAGGCCTTATGCAATCTGGTTTTTCTTGGCATTAAGCACACACTGCAACAAGGCATAAGAATAAATGAGGTGCCACTAAAATGTTTGCCTTCTCTCACTCTCTAATTTTCATAAACTAGGTGTGTTTGGTTCGTGGGTATGAAAAGGTGGTTACGGGTAACCCTAACCACGTGGTTGTGGGTAACCATTTTTTCGGTTTGGTTGAGTGGGTTGGGAAAATGGTTAGTGATAGCTATATTTGTGTTTGGTTTTAGGAATGAAAGATGGTTGGAATGATATGTTCATCTCTTTGTTATGATGATGAGAATACCACCACAGTGTCTTGATGCAGAAAATAATCTTTAAATCACGTGACTTGTACAGAAAATAATCTTTAAATCACGTGACTTGTACGGTACGTCCATGATATAGTGAAATTAGAGTAGAGGAGTGAGTTTAGAACCACTTTGTACGTAGCATAAAAAAAGTTTATATAACTTTTCTTTGGAAGTATTTGGTGTAGCTTTTGAAGCTACTCGTCATCTGGCCATGTAGCTCGCCGCCCCACGCTTAACTGCTGGCCCCATGTGCCACCATTGGTGACCTTCATGGTGCGCGAGAGAGAAATGAGATGGAAAAGGACGAGGTGAGTGAAGAAAAAAGGATTCGTGGGTGACGACAGCGACTTGTCCTAGGGTGGTTGGCCTCAACCACCACTTTTTTAATAGTTGAGCTCAATTAATTTTTAAGGGAACGTGCTTGGAATTTGGTTATCCACAACCCACCGAGACCATAAACCAAACACATGCCACCTAAAAAGGGGCTACCCACAAACCGAGGGATAGCCATCAAACCAAATGCATCGTGAAGAAATCAAGCATCAATCAAGGAAAAAGCTTACTAGATCTCACTCTATTTGACTTTGTTTCTTAAGGATAAACAGTATAGCGGAACCAGTCGAAAAAACTCCTGTGCCGCTCCCGCGAGCGGTCGGGAGATCCCCTCGCGCCGCCGTAGCCTAGTTCCCCCTCCCTCTCCGCCCCTCCCTCACCGCCGCCAAAGGGCCCGGCCGGTGCCGGCGGCGGCGGGGCCTCCTCACCCCTCTGCGCGGCGGGGGTTGGCGCGGGCCAGCACCGGCGGCGGGAGGCTCTGTGCTGCGCGGAGAGCGCGGCGGCTCTTCCCAGCAGCGGTGAGGTCCGGCGGTGGGGTGGGCTGCGCTGCGGCAGTGCGTGCTCGCTTGGGGTGGCGGCGGCTGGCCATGGCGGGCGACGAGGGCCGGGTTCGGCATGGCTGCGTCGGGCCCTCTCCGCATCAGCAGGTGGCGGGGGCATCGGGGTGGAGCGATTTGGATCGACTCGGCACCTGGGAACCGTGGTCGCGGCGCGGGGTCGCCGGCAGGGTGCAGCCATGCGGGTGTGCGTCCTCGGGCAGCTTCGGCTAGCCTAGATCTAGGCCCATTTGGGCCCGATCTAGGTCTAGGGCGGGCCTTGCGTGGTGTTGGCACCTTCTGGAGGCGGGGGCGACGACGTGGGGCATGTAGGAGGGCGGCGGTGGCTGCGGCTGCGCTGCAGCGGCGTGGTGGCGGAGACTTTACGGGCCCGTTTTTGGCCTGTTCGGTGGCACCCTTGCTGCAGTGTGGCGGCGGGACTTCGCGAGCCTCTGCGGGCTCGCCCGGGCCTGAGGGCCTGGTTTGTCTTGCTGCTGCACCCGGTCGGCTACCACCTGCTGGTGGTGGAGGTAGTTCCCTCCCGCATACCGTTGACATGCCGGCCATCGCCAAAGTCTTCGCTCCCTCGGCTTACTGGCTTCGCTCCTGGTTCCCGGTGTGACAACAGTGACGACTTCAAGACCAGGGTGGCGCGTGTTCATGGGTGAAGGGTTTGGTGGAGCTTTACAGAGTGCTCGGGTGGGTGGCTACGGAGGGGTCTGGAGAAATCCCTGTATGTTGACACTGGCACGGTGACGCCCGCGGGTATCACCTTCCTTCTTGAAGGGTGTCGGGGTGCCCCTTTCCCACCCCCCGCTGCGTACCGGGGGAAACCCTAGGCCCCGGCCGGACAACAGTGTCGTCGTCGTCAATCCCCTTCTTGGAGGTGTTGTCTTGGTACGCAGGCGCTTTGGACTGCGGGATGTGTGGTGGTACTTCTCTGGGGACGCACCGGTTGCGAGTTGTTTCCGTCTTCGGCACACCGCCGTTCTCGGCTTTCCTTTTCTTTTCTTTCTTCTTGTGTTTCGTGTAGGGCTTGGGTTCTCCCAGACTCCTTGTATCATGTGGTGTTTGTTCCTTTGAGCGATGTGCTGTCTGGCCCAGCAGCGGTCTCACCTGTGTGCTTTATTTATAAAGCGGGGTGAAAGCCTATTTTGAGGATAAACAGTACAGCTGAGAGATAGACGAAGGGATACTGACCGAAGTTTCTACCCTTCTCCGCTTCAGCCCCTTCATATATACATTAGCCTATATACACTTCAATTTCTAGACTTTGTCTAT
The DNA here is from genome assembly GCA_916181665.1 of Avena sativa. Lineage (NCBI taxonomy): Eukaryota > Viridiplantae > Streptophyta > Magnoliopsida > Poales > Poaceae > Avena > Avena sativa. The sequence continues at coordinate 262,954,957 of OV702279.1, read as the reverse complement.
TTACACCTAGGTCCTACAACACATCCTAAGTATACAAAATGCACGGTTAGCGGACTGGGTAACTAACTCCCTTTCCACGACTTCCAGTTTGCTTTGTCGATCCAAGAATAACCAGGTGAGATATTAGGCTGGTTCTAGTGGGAGTATCATAGCTAGTATCATGCATGCCATGTTGGCAAAAATCTGATGTGGCACAATAATTAATGAAGAAAGAGATGGTTAGAGTATCATAGGTAGATACCGTATCATAGCACGTAAAACTAGAAAATTCTCACACAAATAAATCTGGTACACAATTTTGTATTGAGATTCTACAAATTATTAAATATAGTACTAGTATGATACTATCATATGATACCATGCACTATGAAGATACTACCATACACTAATATCATATGCATAATACTAGTAGTATGATACTACCACTAGGACCAGTCTTAGGTGATGCTGATGCATACCCAGCTCCATTTCTCCAATAGGACGAACCACTTTCCATCTCTCGACACACATACTTATCGTGATGCTAAGAGCACTCTAACAAAGCTTGTAAATTTCAACCCTTAAAAACGAGTAAATTACATATTCATACCACATTTGGGGCAGCGGTGACGAGTTGGTACAAACTTTGGTAATTTTAACAAGTAAGTGCAATGTTTGGGGCATCCAACGACAGATCGCTCAAAAACCGGTTTGATAGCGTGTTAACGCCGCGGGCCCGCTGTCAGATGCTGACTAGGCCTAAACGGCCGTTGGCCACCGTTAGAGAGCGACCCCTTCAGCACCTGGTCCGGCCCGACCCCGACCTGGAAACCGCCGGCACTCTATTCCCCCAGTTCTTGCTCGAGATGGAGGAGGGCGATGGCGGCGGAAGTGGCGGCGATGGTGGCGGCGGGAAGGGTTTCTTCGACAACTGGAGTGCTGGAGATGGAGGTGTCTTCGACGACGGCCTCGATGAGCTGTGGCCGTCCCGTCCATCTGCAGCGACACAGATGCTCGCCCAGAGCTCCCAGATGTGGTAGCAGAACCTAGCGGCGAGTGCAGAAGCCGGCAGATTTGGGTAAATTCTTCTCCTCTGTCTCCTAGGAGTAGATTAGTCAATGTTACCATTTTGGTAAATTAGATTTAGGGAAGCCTTGATGCAGATCATGATAGTTGATCCTCACTATTGTTACTATTTCAGTGAACAGTCTGTGTTTACCGTGGATGATGATGGTCAGGTGTTTCCTAGTCAAGTAGCTAGTAACAATCTAGTAGTGGACAGCCAAGACGTAGTGAATATTCAGGAAGGGAAAGAAATAGCACTATGGGACAGTGATGAGGATGTAGATATGAGCTCAGATGATGCAGAGTTTGACATGGGAGACTTTGCTAATACTAAAGAAATGAGGAAGAAGGATCAGTCTGAAGTGGATGAGATCTTGGAGGAGATGAGACAACAGAAATATGATCCAATGACACACTGTCAAGGTGATACTGACATTGAAGATTTGTTTGTAAGTGCAGATCAAACAGGTGCTGAACCAGCTAGTGAAGCACATGATGAACCTGTGCTTCTTAAGAGGAAAGGACCCACTGCACCTCAGAGGCCAAAGAAGCTGTCTGTTAAGAGGAAAGGACCCACTGAAAGGTCCCATTCAGCTGTGGTAATTGTTGATGAACCAGACTTTATACCATCTGATGATGAAGAGAAATGCTCTGGTTTTCTGCTAGAGTATGATGATGATGAGTTTGAGCCATTGTCAATGGTTCCACCTAAGGGTAGAAAGAGTAGAGCAAACAAAAGGCCACCTAGGGTATGGTATGATGACAAAAGACTACAAGCACATGAGCAACTTGCAGTGTTCATGTGTTTTACAAATGCAGAGCGGCTCAGAGATGCATTGGTTAATTTGCATATAGCACAAAGTAGGAATTATGAGTATCACAGAAACTCCAATGTTAGTATCATTGTGGATTGCCCAAAAAAGCCATGTACTTTCTACATGCCTTACCATAGTTGATCTTTTGGTTGTGAGATGGACATGATGTAATGCATGCCCATTTGATGTAGTGCTACATTTGGTCCAGTTAGCTAAATCTGGACATGACGTGAGATTTATCTATGTTGTAATGGACATGACATGGTTCATGTTATGTAGTGCTACATTTGGTCCATTTAGCTATGAGAATCAAGTGGAGTTATCAATCAAGTGAGATTTATCTGTGTCCAATTTGTGAGAATCAAATTATGCAAATACCATAAATGGGAGGCGCCGCCGTAGAGGTGACTACTCCGGCGACCACAAATGGGCGGCGCCACCGTGCTCATCATAGCAAATATTTATAATCCATCAGACAAATAGATGCATCAGATACAAACTAAAAATCCATTACATAACATGATTTAGAATCCCCTTCAACATAGATAGAAACTACTAGAGGAATAATCCATTACATAACATGATGTTCAACATTCAATACAAACTACTAATTCATTACAAGAACATGCAAACAACTCATTCACCACAGATTTGGACTATCTTCTTCATCTTGTCCTTCTGATCATGGGAGAGCTTGAGAAGATCTGCAACATAGTGCTCCAGCTTCTTCTTCCTTCAAAGCAGCATAATCTTCATTTGCCTTGGGCCTCTTTGACAGCTGAGTATGCAGCTTCTTGTTTTCTTCCTCGAGTGAGGCAACCAGTTGCTCTGCCTTCTCCCTCTTGGACACTTCAAGCTCATAGTCATGGTTAGACAAGTCTGCAACATACTCCAAAGCCTTCCCCAGTTGCTTGTGCAGCTCCATGTTCTTCCTCTCTAACTCCTTTTTCTCCAAGACCAGCTGAAAATTCTTAGTGGCATACTCCACGTTACCATGCATTCTACTTTCACTCTCAAAATCATACATACCCCATAGCTTGAGCAGACTATTTTTGAGTGTAGCTGGCCACGGCCGATCTACCCAATCCACTTTGTCACACATAGCCTCATCCTACACAAAGAATCAACAAGAGCCAAAAATAACTTAAAACAATATTGGGGTCAGAACAACTAAATTATCTATAGGTAAAGTATATATGTAGCTAAAAACAAGAGCTAAATTATCTATGTAGCTAAAAACAAGAGCTAAATTATCTATGTAGCTAAAACAAGAGCTAAATTACACAAAGAACCAACCAGCCATGCTATTTAATTAACTATGTAGCTTAATTATAAAGGCAGAGGCAAGAAAAACTTAAAACAATTTACTGGTCATATACTAGTATCTAATTTACTGGTCATATACTATAATCTACTTTGCACCTAATTTACAGGTCTTATTCAAATGGTGGCCAGGTCATATTAAAATGTTTCTGTACATAAATATTGGTCAGGTCAAAATGGTGATCATTGCACATACCTTGTTTCCACAGGCCAGAAACCTCCTCCCTGTGTTCTCTCTGTCATTGTGATCAAAGCAAACATAGCGGTACATGGGCATGTCATGCTTGCACCTCAAATCACAATCATCATAGCCGGTGTACTCTTGGTCGAAAATGGTTTCTGGGATCTAAACAAAGGCAGAGGGAGCAAAGATTAAACCCTAACCCAAAAATTTGAGGCCAAATTGAGGAAAAATTTCCAAATTTGACAAACCCTAACCCTAACTGTATGGACTTACCGGCTTGTGGGGACTGAGGCCGTGCTGCTCGGCGAAGTCAGAGAGTAGGCTGTCCTGGCTGCTCTCGGAATGATTGCTGGAGGGCATGGTGACGGCGGGGTGCGGCGGCGCGGCGCGGCGATGCGACGGCGACGGACAAGCTTGGGGAGCGACAGGTGCTAGGAGTGCCGGCGGTTTCCAGGTCAGGGTCGGGCCGGACCAGGTGCTGAAGGGGTCGCTCTCTAACGGTGGCCAACGGCCGTTTAGGCCTAGTCAGCATCTGACAGCGGGCCCGCGACGTTAACACGCTATCAAACCAATTTTCGAGCGATCTGTCGTTGGCTGCCCCAAACAGTGCACTTACTTGTTAAAATTATCAAAGTTTGTATCAACTCGTCACCGCTGCCCCAAATATGGTATGAATATGTAATTTACTCCTTTAAAACTTGTATGCAAGGCACTTAAACCATTTTTACGGTTTTAAATTGATCTAGAAAGAACGGATACTGGATACTACTGTACCATGTAGACACTTTTTTTCTTTTTTAATCATTTTCTTCTCGAGAACTGCCCATGCCGCTGAATGGGCCTCCGAGCGCCAGCCCTGCGCCGCCGCACACGTCCCTAGCGCTGATGCTGCCTAGCTAGCTAGCTTAACAAAGATGGAATAGATGAATAGCACCCCCTACGCTAGCTAGTTGTATCTCAAAGTGGTTTAAAATCCGGTGATTCGCGCTTTTGTGCTGGACTAATAGCGTCCAAGAAGTATTTCTTTTGTTTTGTTGTTTTTAATATTAAGGATGGATTACAGATTAGAGTTTGAAAAGATAAGTGGTTTGGCCAAACTTATTTTCGCAAATAATATCCAGCTTTATATTTATTTGTTCGGCATAAAGGGGATACACTTTCCATAGTGATGGAATATAATCCTCCGAACGTGTCTTTCAGAAGAAATCTCATCGGCCCTCGACTGTTATCTTGGAACAATCTTTTATTGCGATTATCCACGATACAATTGTGGATGGTGTGGACGAGTTCAAATGAAAATTATTAGAGAGTGATAAATTTACATTTGACTCAATGTATAGAGAGCTTTGATACAACTTGATATTACGATCTGATCATAATAGTAAAATTTAGAAGATAAAAATATCCTAAAGACAAAGATATTCGCATGGTATCTTTGTACGGGAGTAATTCTGATAAAAGATAACCTTATAAAAAAGAATTGATATGGAAATACACATTATGTTTTTTATCATTATGACGAGACAATTCGACATTTATTCTTGCATTGTAAATTTGCTCGCTCTATACGGTCAATCATCCAAGTAGCCTCTGGTTTATCTTCTTCGTGTTCAATTGTCAATGTATTTAGTAACCGGTTGCATGAGATAGATGATAAATACATTACTTTGTTTAGAGTGGAAGTCGTTTGTCATTATTGGGTTGCTATGGTTATATAGAAATGATAAGATTTTAATAACATCGTGTCTTCTAACCTGCATGTTACCTATCAGGTCATGGCTATTTTTCACTTATGGATTACTCTCCAACGTATGAAGTTTTAAGATTAGTTTGCGAAGGGATGTACACGATTAGAGGACATGACGAGCGATATTTTCTTTCGGCATGGATGATTTGCGAATTGATCCTCCATAGCTAAAGGTCGTTTATTTTGTTAGTAGTACTTTTTGTAATTTTGCTCTACTTATTTTGTTGTCTAGTCATGTGGATTGATCGGCCGTGTACTTCTAACTAGACAGAGTTAATAAAACGTCCATTTCGGAAAAAAAAACTAGCTAGTTGTGGAATCGATCGGCATATATGAAATTGATCGGGAGATGAATAAACCACCAGCTAGCTAGCTAGCTCCCGCGTCTACAAGCTCGCTTGCTCCAGGCCGCGCGCCTACTCTGCTCGCCTGCGCCGCTGCCCCGTACCCCTTATGTGTGCCCGCGCCGTTCACCTGAATAGGTCTGTGTCAAGAGGATTCGTTGCAAATTCCTTCGTCTACCTCGCAGCTGTCTCTACGTGAAGACATGATCTCGATCTCGCTCGGGTGCGCGTGATTGCTCGCCGGAGTTCGAGCTGACCACTGCGGCGCTCGGGCTGGGAGGGGCAAAAAGAACAGGTTTGGATCCCTACTTACCGACGTGACCTCTATTTGTACAGGTCAAGCTGGGCGGTTAACGGATCATTGTATTTTTTTATAGACCGAGCTGATTTACAAGCTCAGTTAGAGCCCATTTCGCGTGGGTCTATAAATCTGCCAGAATTTTTCAGTTCCAACGGTTTTACAATTACCGTCAAAGCTGTTCTAACCGACCAATTCGTGTTGTTGTATGCTTGCTTGTGCTCCTGACACCTTTATCCTAAGGATTTTTATTTACAAAATTCTGGCAATGTCTTTTCCCCATGTCATTAATGATGCTTAAATCTTGAGTGTTGTTGAAGGCTCTTCCTAGATTTTGCTTTCTTGCTTTGCATTTTGTGTCGAGTTGTAAGGGTTTGTGCTCTCTTGATATTTTTCTAATACTGAACATCACAAATTTAGGTTCATGCTCGAGGAAAACAATTACTTGGATGTGCATCTGCCTGGAGTACTTACTGTTCCTTGGTTCTCTCCTAAATTTGGTTGTTCGTGCATAATTAAAGATTAAGATTTGTTGTTAATATTACCATTACACTCCTGGATCCTTATTGGATGATCGTATAGTGCGTGTAGATTCTCTACGTAATGAGTTCAGGTGAGGATGGTCCAAACATTAGAATTGTGTTGCAGACCGTGTTCTTTATGGTATGCTTCTAGTTGGTTTTCTTACCTTAATGGGGTGAGTAATAAATCACATCATTTTACTTCCTAGAAAACTTGTTTTATTAACGGAATATCTGAGTCCTTATTCATTTGGATTCACATATATATTTGCCAACAAAAATAAGTATACTCGTATGCATAGATGGACCCAAGGTTCCTCTGGCCCGTGCGGCCCCCCAGGTTTGACGTCGGCGATGCAGTTTGCATCACGTGATTTCGTATAATTTTTTTTTAAATGGCATCTTAAATATGCTTTTCCATGCTTCAAAAATTTTCTAGGTCCACCACTACCCGACACATAAAAGCATCTCTATCACATACCCTAAAAGTTCGTAACGCAAAAGTGGTTTACAGTTTACCGCAAACCACTTTTGCAGTACCAAATTCATTGGCACGGAGCAGAAATTGAATCAAATACTGCAAATTCGAAAAAAACAGTTGGGCGCCAGATCGATCACAAGTTCATACATACGCGGATAGTTTGATCCTACAAATCATCATAATTACACATCAAATCGATGCCGCTGCGGCATCGATGCAAACCCTAGCACAAACCTAACCCTACCGGCGGTAGCTACTCACCAGAGCTTGTTGTCGCAGGGTTGTGCCTACTTGCTATCGGAGGAGTCGGAGTCGGAGTAGTACACGACGAAGAAGCCGAGCCGCGCTGCGCCTGGTGCTCGCACAGGGAGCGATGCATCGCACGGCGGACCTCGCGCTGCTCCGCGTCACGCTCGTCGTGGAGTCGCTTGGCACGCTCCCACACATCGGATACGATCATCCCGAGCGAATTGAACTTCGCCTCGCGAACGTCGTCGTCCTCCGTGGATCCGCCGTCGCCGGAGGAGTCGGAGTCGTCGGAATCAGCGACGACATGGGCGACACGCGGAGGGGAGGGCGCGGTTTACCGCATCCGCGGCCTCCCGTCCCGAATATATGCGGGACGGACAGGCCATTTTACAGGAAATGGCAAAAATATTTGTGGTGTGAACCATTTTACGGTATCTGGAAAGACACTTTTATGGATCGGTGAAAGGATCGTATGGGCACCTAGAGGGGGGGTGAATAGGTGCTACTTCAAATTTTCTTCTTTTTCAAATTAATGCAACTAAGGTGAATTTACCTATATGGCAATTATGCAAGAGCTACCACAACACAAAGTAAGAACAAGTAAGTAAAGTACGGTAAAGGATATAAGTAACCAAAGTGGTGGACGCGGAGACACAAGGATTTGTTTCCCGTAGTTCCTTCCTTTTGAGGGGAAGTACGTCTACGTTTGGAGAGGGGTGGTTTCAAACCACAAACGCCACGAAAAGCCTCCCTTGTTCTCCGATGAATCTCACCCCAACGGGATCGATTCACCTTCCACTATATCGGCAACCTTCAAGGTGGAAGCCGGCACCTTTACAAGTTTGGGGCACACATCCACAACTTAATCGGAGGCTCCCAAATACAAGCAAGCTGTCAAAGCAATCAAAGACAAGCTTGTAAGAACCAAAACAAGAACTAGGGTTTCCAAGAAAACACTAGAGCAAAGGGGCCCTCAATGAAATGAGGGGGAAATGAAGATCTCTTTTGGTGAAGTAGTAGATCGGGGCCTCCTCCTTCGATTCTCCAAAGATCAAAGACTTTGGGTGGTGGAATGAGGAGATCTTGAGATTTGGTGGCTCCAATGGTGGTCTTGACTTTAATGTGAATGAGCAGCTTGTCTCAAGGTAGGTGGAGGGGTATTTATACCCCTCCAGGAAATCTGGCCGTTGGAGCCTTTAATGCACCGGTAGTACCGGTACTCAAGCGGTAGTACCCTGGCAAGCGGTACTACCGGTCCAGTACCGGACCAGGTACCGAAGATGTCTTAAATGGTCGAGCCAGCACCAGTATTGCCCGGTATTCCCTTGCGGTACTACCCCCAAGCGGTGGTACCGGTCGTATGACGCGGTACTACCGGTCTGGGCGGTAGTACCGGTCCCAAGTACCGCTTGGTACTGAGCAAGACTGAGAGGGGTGGTTCTTCTTCAGAATGGCCCGATACTGCCGAGCGGTACGATCGTGTCCAAGCGGTAGTACCGCTTGTCTCAAGCGGTACTACCGGTTGGACCGGTAGTGCCGCTCCGTGGTACCGGGTGGTACTGACTAAAACCCATCCTTATCAGCCTTGCACGGATCCAACCGGTACTAGAACCGGTAGTACAGGTGCCAAGCGGTAGTACCAGACATATTTCTGGTACTACCGGGCTACACATTGGTTTTTCGCAAAGGGAATTGTTAGGCCAATATTTGTGCCACACCCTTATCAAACATGTGATACACTTAGCACACGATTAAACTGATAAGTGTGTTGTTATGAAACATCAAAATCAGAGGGATAGAAAAATGCTCTTTCAATCTCCCCCTTTTTGGTGTTTGATGACAATACACTTTTGCAAGATGATTTTAATAGGAAACACATGGGATTTGTAAAATAGAGACGGGGCTCCCCCTAGATGTGTAGAAACAAACCTCCCCCTCTATTTTACAAACCCAACATGGGTGCACAAATATTGATATAAGCATTTGAAATCATACCTTTGCACAATAACATGTGATGAGAAATATATAGACAATAGATAACGCATATCATCACAAGATGGATCCAATGAAATAAACCACATAGTCTCATAAGATGGATCCATGACATAACCACGACATAACCACATAGTCTCACACATAAATAGAGGGAAATCGAAGTTCACAAGCAATAAAAGGATCAAAATAAGAACGAGCTTGTGACTTCCCATGCAACACCCGTGCCTACAGTGCAACTTCTCCCCCTTTGGCATCAAGACGCCAAAAAGGGAAAAGTGCAAGACTACCGTCCCGATAGTCAATCCTCCTCCTCCTCCTCATCCTCAAAGTCCTCCTCGTAGGGGGGTGGGGCGCGGTGCGAGGAAGAGACATCATTGTCCCAACGGCTGTGCTGAGAGATCCACTGATCTTCTGGAGTGATGCTGGTCTCGGACCCCTCGGAGACGGTCAAACCATGGGCAGCCATCATGTCCTTCTGCCGAGCACTGGATTTCTTGGCATACACATGCGCCTCATACATGCGCTTCTGGTTGTCAATCTGGAAGCAGAAGATCTTATTGAGCTTGGCCTCCATCCTTTTGGCCCAAGAGGGCTTAGCATTCTTGCCACGGGAGACAACATAGTCAGTGTCACGACCACTGTCAGCATCCTCAGAGTCATCCCCTTCCTCCTCACCCGCCACAACGCGGGGTTTACATGTGTCTTGATCTTGAGTGCCTTGGGCCTGTGCACAATGAGAGGGCGAGTGGAGAGTGTCCTAGAAATGGGAGGGCACTTTGACACAATGAGGTCCATAATATAAGGAGCAAATGGTGGAACCCTCCGAGAATGTGCAGCAGCAACCATCTCATTCCATATGAAGTCTATCACATCAAGAGGAGTGCCTGAGTCGCGGTTGAGAAAGGTGTTGAACATCAAGTCTACAGAGAACCCATGTATCTCATCCTTGTTGCCCGCACGAGGAGCAACAATCTCATGGAAAATGCGATGGAGAATGTCATACGTGGGGAGAAGATCCTTGATATTGCCAGCAATCCCGCGGCCCTGGATATACAGAGGTGTAAGGACATCCTTCTTGGAGGGGTAATCCCGCATGTGATAGCAAAAACCACAAGGAATGTCCCGGCCGTGTTCTTCATACCCCAATATTGCAGCAAACTTCGCAAGTGTAGCCTCCTTGACTGCACCTTGAGTCATCCAGGTGATCTTCCGAGTACGACCAGTGTGGAAATGTGCAGTGGCATAAAACTGTGCAATAAGGAGTGGCTCATAGTCATACTGGAACTCCATAATGGGGAACAAGCCTAGGTGAGAGCATATTTCCTTAGCTTCAGCAAAGTAGTTAAGATTCTTGTTAATGTGCTCCATGTCAACCCACTGCTGAGGCACCACCATTTGGATATTGGTCAAAAGAACCTCATGATAAACACGCTCTTGGAAATCATTGAAGAAAAGACTGTCTTCTCTGGCCTTGTCCCGGTTGCGGGAGTATGCATTGTCAATCCTGAGAGCCCGAAACTCTGACTCAGAGATGTCTGATAGTTTCCTTGGCCCTGATGGCCCTGAGCTGAGACTTTTGGTACGCCCTGAGGAAGGTGGCGAGAGGGAGGAGAGGTGCCACGCCCAGCAGAGCGCTTGGTGATCCCCTCATGACCCCCACGGCCACCTCGAGTGGCAGGCAACTTGGAACGGTGTCTTGGCTGTGGCATAACCTCTTCCTTAGACTCTGTCTCTTCCTCAACAATCTCACGGCTAGCTTTAGAACGCTTGCGCGCACCCCTAGAACCACCTGCATCTGTGAAAGCATGAGGGAGGATAGCAAGGGGTAAGGGCACAAGAATCACAAGGATCAAACGAGAGAAAGAATATTGAACAGAAAATTGATGTTAGTTGGGGCCGGTACTACCGGACCTGACGACCGGTAGTACCGCTTGCAAGCGGTAGTACCGGAAAACTACCGGTTGAACGGCACGGGTTCATCAGATCTGGTAGAAACGAACCAAAATGACAGCAATAAACCGTAAATAGATGAATCTACTCGGCAACAAGGAAAGCATATGGCAGTACAAACCTACATGTCAATTTCTTCACAAATCTATGCCAAAACCTAGATCCGATGAGGAAATCAAACGGGGAGAGAAAGGGCGGTTGTACCGGGATCCATGGCGGTGGAAAGGAGTGGGAGCCCGCCAAGAGGCCGAATCCAAGGAGGATCCGGAGGGAGGAGGGCGCGACAGGGCTCCGGTGGCGTCGAGGGACATGGTGACGGCGTGGGTACCTGTGGGGAGCATGGGGAAGAATAGGGCACTGAATGGTGCCTCCTCACGCTCAGCCAATATATACTCGACTCCGCCAACCGGTAGTACCGGTTCCTGAAGCGGTAGTACCGCTCGTGAGCGGTAGTACCGGGTCTGTCAACCGGTAGTACCGGGCGTGTGGGCGGTAGTACCGCTCCTGGAGCAGTTTCTAGGATGCGCCCTGGGAACTTCCCAGGGGCGTTAGTACCGCTCAGACAACCGGTAGTACCGGTCCCATCTGATTCCAAGGCCAGGGGAAAAGGGTGATTCTTGTGCGGATAGAGAGAGGGTTTTTGTGAGGGAGTAAAGAGGCTTGGGTTGAGACAGTTGTGCTGGGAAGCACATGCACTCTAAAAAATCGAGAAAAAGATGTCAAAAACCAAACTAGAGTGCATGAGACTAAGAACGGTGAAGACAACTCAAAAGATGACAACCATGAGTAAAAATCAATTCAAAAATGACAAACACGAGTACGCACACCAACCTCTCGATTGAGATGGGGCGGTGGCCTAGGCCACCATGTTTGAGTATACTCGGCTTGGCACCACGAAGATATATCTTGGGTCCATTACCGAAACTCATCATTAAGCTCACATATCACAAAATGATATTAAGAGGAATGATTTTGTTTTACTTTGCGCATAATGGGGGAGGGATGGTCCAATCAATTAGGACCGCACTCCCCCTATGTCCATGCCTACACCTAAACCAAATATGGGTCGAGTATTAGGTGAGAGTGCAAGATAATCAAGTCAAGCTCCTTGAATCAACGATATTTAGTTCATTCCTCAAGTAGCAAAACCTTGCTTCATCAAGTGGCTTCGTGAAGATATCGGCAAGTTGATCTTTGGTTGATACATATGATAGATCAATATCACCTCGATCAACATGATCTCTAATGAAGTGATGTCGAATCTCAATATGCTTTGTCCTTGTGTGATCCACCGGGTTGTAAGCAATCTTGATGGCAATTTCATTGTCACATAGAAGAGGCACTTTGTCACAATGGACATCGTATTCCTTTAAAGTTTGCCTCATCCATAGCAATTGGGTGCAAGCACTAGCAGCTGCCACATACTCGGTTTGGGCGGTGGAGAGAGATATACAATTTTGCTTCTTGGAATACCAACATACCAAGGACCTACCAAGGAATTGGCAAGCCCCGGATGTTGATTTTCTATCATCCTTGTCCCCCGCCCAATCCGAATCCGTGTATCCACAAAGAGCAAAAGTTGAGCCTCGAGGATACCAAAGACCATAAAATGGGGTATGAACTAAATATCGAAAGATTCTCTTGACCGCCATTAAATGGCTTTCCTTAGGAGCCGCTTGATATCTTGCACACACACCTACACTCAACACAATATCGGGTCTAGATGCACAAAGGTAAAGCAAAGAACCAATCATGGATCGGTATACCTTTTGATCCACATCTTTACCATTTGGATTTTGTTCTAGATGAGTCTTTGTAGCCATGGGAGTAGGAGCTCCATTTAAATCTTGCATTTTGAATCTCTTGAGCATATCTTGAGTAGACTTGGCTTGATTGAAGAATGTCCCTCCTCTAACTTGCTTGATCTCAAAGCCAAGAAATACTCTCAACTCTCCCATCAAAGACATCCGGAACCTACTAGTCATAAGCTTTGAGAATTCATCATTAAAAGCTTTGTTAGATGAGCCAAAGATAATATCATCAACATATATTTGGCATACAAAAAGCTCCCCATTGACCTTCTTAGTAAAAATAGTGGGATCGATTTTCCCAACCTCAAATCCACGGTCAAACAATAATTCTCTAAGGTGCTCATACCACGTGCGTGGGGCTTGCTTGAGCCCATAGAGCGCCTTATCAAGTTTGTAGACATGGTTTGGGAGGTTGGGGTCCTCAAAACCCGGGGGTTGCTTAACATATACTAATTCATTTAATGGGCCATAAAGAAATGCACTTTCTACATCCATTTGTTGTAACTTGAAGTTATGATGTGCCGCATAAGCAAGAAGGATATGGATGGACCCAAGGTGAGCCACGGGTGCATAAGTCTCTCCATAATCAATGACTTCAATTTGAGAATACCCTTGTGCAACCAATCTAGCCTTGTTCATTACTATAATTCCATGCTCATCTTGCTTGTTCTTGAATATCCACTTTGTTCTAATAACATTGCGGCAATCCTTTGGCTTATCAACTAACTTCCATACTTTGTTTCTCTCAAAGTTGTTGAGCTCTTTGTGCATAGCTTCCAACCAATCCGAATCTTCAAGAGCCTCCCACACTTTCTTAGGTTCAATCATGGAGATGTGAGCTTGATGTTCACTGAACCTCTTCAATTGTGCTCTTGTGTAAATGCCTTTCCTTAGGTCACCAACAACATTTTGTAGAGTGTGGTCTCTTACTTCCAACATTCTTTCCTTCCTAGCTTCGCGACGAGCGTGGATCTCCGTGCTGTCTCTCGGGGGATCCTCTTCTTCATTTTGGTCCTCGTCTTGACCATCATCTTGACCTTGATCACCATTTGAATCATCCTCAACATTGGGAGGCAAAGATTGACCTTGGTCTTGATCAAGTGCTCTTCTAGCATCAATTTGAGCTTGTCTCAAAGCAGTTTGTACGGATCTTCCTTGAGAAATTGACTTGGCACCACTTGACAACCTGACGAATGGATCAAGCTCCCCTTGACTAGAGTTGTCACTTTGATCACCATGTTGAGGGTCCACATCTTGTCTTTGGCTTGAGTCAATGTCCTCTTCGGTGGATGGAGCATGTTGAGGTTGTGAAGATGAGGGATCCACTTGAGTGGAGCATAGTTCTTCTCGATCCGCCATAAGGGGTTCCTCAACGGGGCGGATATATCCCACACCCATTCTTCCTATGGCATCCTGAGGCATTTCATCATCTGCATCACAAGCATCAACACGCCCCCCTTGGGGACCATCATATTCTTCGAAGGTCACACTACAAGATTCTATGACGGCTCCGGAGAGCTTATCATAGATTCTATAAGTGTGAGATTCGAGACCATAGCCAACAAAAATACCCTCTAATGCTTTAGAATCGAATTTAGACAAACGAACACCTTTTATGAGATAGAAACACTTACAACCGAACACCCGGAAGTAAGATATGTTGGGCTTGTTACCGGTAAGAATTTCATATGGAGTCTTGTTGATTTCTTTGCGGAGGTAGAGCAGGTTTGAAGCATGGAAAGCGGTGGAGATGGCTTCGGCCCAGAAGTTGTATGGAGATTTAAACTCCGCCAACATGGTCCTAGCCATCTCAATAAGAGTCCGGTTCTTCCTTTAGGCCACACCATTTTGTTGAGGGGTGTAAGCATCGGAATATTGATGTTTAATCCCCTCATCACTAAGGAAATCATTCAAGGTGTAGTTCTTGAACTCGGTGCCGTTGTCGCTTTTTATAATCAACACGGGAACATTGTATTGCCATTGAACCAAGTTGATGAAGTCGATAAAGGTCATTTGAGTCTCACTCTTCAACTTGAAGAAATAAACCCAAGAGTATCTTGAAAAGTCGTCAACAATCACCAAACAATATTTCTTCCCACCAAGACTTGCATGGGATGGAGGACCAAATAGATCCACATGGAGGAGATCCAAGATCTTGGTAGACTTGATTTGGTTCTTAGGCTTGTGAGGAGCGTCATGCATCTTCCCTAGAACACATGCCCTGCAAACACGATCTTTGGCAAAGGAAACATTTTCTTTTAGTCCAACAATAAGGCCCTCCTTATGAAGATTTTGCAAAGTTCTCATATTAACATGGGCTAGTCGGCGATTCCATAGCCAACCCACATCGGCCTTTCCGAATAAGCACATCGGACCTGTAGTGGTTTGCTCCAAAAAGTCAACCACATACAAGTCATGTTTGACATACCCAACGAAAGCGACCTTGAGAGACTTGCTCCACAGGAGGACTACAATATCAACATCAATAAAGACGGCAAAGCCCATCTTTCCAAGAGCACGGACTGAAAGTAAATTGTATCCAAGGGTCTCAACAAGCATGACGTTCACGAGTGTGGATGTAAATGGCACTTAAATGGCATCCGCAAGTCCCGTTTATTCAAAATCTTAGTTCTTTATTTTAGAAAAAACAAATTTTATTGAACTAGAGTACTAATAAACGGTATTACGCGGGATTAAATGGTGTGACACTTACATCCCTATTCACGAGTGTAATGTCGCGAGCAACCACAACCTTGCCGAAACCCATTACCTTAGACTTTGATTTGTCGGCATATGTCACGGTGATTTGATCATCATTTGGCTTTAATTCCTTGACAATAGACGAGCTTCCGGTCATATGACTTGTGCAACCACTATCAAGCACCCACTTTGACCCTCCGGAAGCATAAGTCTACAAAAGATCAAGCTAATTTTTAGGTACCCATTTTTCAATGGGTCCTCTTTTGTTAGCAACAAGGGTCTTGGGAACCCAAATAGACCAAGCAATATAACCATCATAAGGACCAACATATTGTGCATACACATCACCATAATAATCATGCATCAGAACATAGTGAGGGTTAGCACTTCCCGCAAAGTCATCATGAGACATAGTTTTACCACTTGTGGTCTTACTATCGACAATGGTCTTGTTGGTCCCTTGTGCGGGCTTGTCCTTCTTATTCTTATTGTTCTTCTTATTGGTTTTGGAAACAAAACCAATCCCCCTTTATCACCACTACGCCTTTGCTTGCTCAAGATATCATCAATGGACTTGTTGCCTTGTGGAAATGTGGCCTTAGCAAGCTCCCCCTTCAACCTAGCATTCTCTTCAAGAATAGTTGTACTACTAGATGGAATGAAGTTACTAGGTGAAGGAATATTGGCCAATTGAGTTTGAAGCGTTTCATGGGGCTTTGTGAGTGACAAGAGTTCACTCTCCAAATCCTTGTGGGCCTTCTTAAGTAAACTAAAGTCCTCGGCAAGTTTTTCATGAACCAAGCCAAACTCAATTTTGTCCTTTTTAGCCCTTTTGTATTTAGCAATAGCATGATCACGCTCTTTGATGAGTTTTTTAACAATAATGTCATTGGCCTCATCAAGTCCTTCAAGTTTTAATTCAAGTGACAACCTAGTTTCTTGTTCTTCTTCTAGAGCATTGTTTAAGGCCTCTAGCTCAATCAAGTGTTCATGCCTAAGTTTACATCTTACATCTAGAAGCTCTTGAGTATGTGAAAGTTGATCTAACATGTTTCCAAAATGTAACTTAGCATCTCCTTATAGGTTGGTCATAAATTCATCAAAGGCAATTAATTCCTTTTTAACATCAAGAGACATCTCGTCATCAATTTCATCATTATCTAAGGGAGTAGAGCAGGATGATGAGGATACCTCCGTTCCTCTTGCCATAAGGCAAGTGACGTTCTTGGTGGGAGAGTTCTCATTTGGAGAATCGAAGAGTGAGAATGTCGGAGTAGAGGTGGTGGCTAAAGAAGCCACACCATTAGAAGTTTCCTCTTCCTCATCTTCATCATCTTCATTGTCGGAGGAGTATTCTTCATGAGTGATCAAGACAATTTCTCCCGACTTCTTATTGATGGGATTCTTCTTGATGAAAGGTTTCTTGTAAGGTGCCTTGAGAGTCTTTTTCAACACAAGTTTACCACCATGATATTCTCTCTTCTCATAGGGGCAACTTGCCACAAAGTGATAGCGGTCACCACAATTGAAGCAAGTTCTCAACCTAGTGGTATTCTCTCTTTTCCCATTTGGGTTGCTTCTCTGTTGCATTTCCATCTTGGCCTTGGCGGGGTTCTTCCAAAAGTTCTTTGCATAGAAGGCCATATATTGACCATGAGCAATCTTGACTTAATCGGGATGGTCCATGGAGAGGCCTTCATCACTATCATCTTCATCCCCATGGTCCACAACTTTGGCCTTCAATGCAACATTGACAACATTGCTCATTCCAAGGTCACGAGCACGAGCATCTTTGGCATTCTTAGCGGCTACTTTGAATGCGGCCATCTCTTGCATAACTTCATTTGAGGTCATGAGATGGTAGTTGTGTCTTCCTTGTAAGCTCTTCAAGTCGGTGGGATCAAAAGGCATGAGTGCACTCACATATTTCCTTTTTATCCATGCATCATCCATATGTGAGGCACCCACATTTCTAAAAGCGGTGGCGGTGGTCTTGAGCCTTCGGTACATGTCTTCATGATCTTCACCTTATTTCATGTAGAAGCCTTCGGCTTCATTGCTTAGAGCATCATATCGGTTCCTCCTCATACTCTCATTTCCAACAAACAATACGGTGAGAGCATCCCAAGCTTCCTTGGCAATGCTAAAGTGCTCAATGTGTGGATAATCCTTTGTCCCCAATCCTTGTTGAATCATATGCAAAGCAGTGGCATTGAGTTGACTATTGACAACCTCTCTTCTTGTCAAGTTGTTTGGATCCCCAATAAAGAGTCCATGCTCGAGGATGTTCCATAGTTCAATGCAAGAGCTGCGCACATGAGTTCTCATTAGTGATTGCCATTGAGCAAAAGTAGCAGACTCTTCCAGCTTAGGTGGGTCACCTCTATTGTACACATGAGGGTGAGGGACGGGAGGATCGGGAGAGTACCAAGAATCACGGTGCTCACCCTTCCCCCCATTAAGTTGTGTGGAGGAATTAGCGTTGTCGTGTTTACCCCCCCCACCACCATACCCTCGGGGGATACCAAAGTATTCCCTTTAGGTACAACGGATGGTAGATCCTCTTGAGGAGATGGGGGTGATGAGCCATCTTTGTCTTTAAGAAGTTGCTCTAGCATCTTCTTGACTTCGTTGACCAAGGAAGAGCTCAATCTTGTTTCCAAGTTCCTGAGATCTTCCATGGTCACCGTGGTCGGCTCACTACCACCATACCCTTCTTGGCTACCCATATTCTCTTAGGCGGTAAATCCCAAATAAAGAGCCGAGGCTCTGATACCAATTGAAAGGATCGTATGGGCACCTAGAGGGGGGGGTGAATAGGTGCTACTTCAAATTTTCTTCTTTTTCAAATTAAGGTTTGACAATAAGGTAAATTCTCTAGATAATGCAACTAAGGTGAATTTACCTATATGACAATTATGCAAGAGCTACCACAACACAAAGTAAGAACAAGTAAGTAAAGTGCGGTAAAGGATAGAAGTAACCAAAGTGGTGGACGCGGAGACACAAGGATTTGTTTCCCGTAGTTCCTTCCTTTTGAGGGGAAGTACGTCTACGTTTGGAGAGGGGGTGGTTTCAAACCACCAACGCCACGAAAGGCCTCCCTTGTTTTCCGATGAATCTCACCCCAACGGGATCGATTCACCTTCCACTATATCGACAACCTTCAAGGTGGAAGCCGGCACCTTTACAAGTTTGGGGCACACATTCACAACTTAATCGGAGGCTCCCAAATACAAGCAGGCTGCCAAAGCAATCAAAGACAAGCTTGTAAGAACCAAAACAAGAACTAGGGTTTCCAAGAAAACACTAGAGCAAAGGGGCCCTCTGAAATGAGGGGGAAATGAAGATCTCTTTTGGTGAAGTAGTAGATCGGGGCCTCCTCCTTCGATTCCCCAAAGATCAAAGACTTTGGGTGGTGGAATAAGGAGATCTTGAGATTTGGTGGCTCCAATGGTGGTCTTGGCTTTAATGTGAATGAGGAACTTGTCTCAAGGTAGGTGGAGGGGTATTTATACCCCTCCAGGAAATCTGGCCGTTGGAGCCTTTAATGCACCGGTAGTACCGGTACTCAAGTGGTAGTACCGCTGGCAAGCGGTACTACCGGTCCAGTACCGGACCAGGTACCGGAGATGTCTTAAATGGTCGAGCCAGCACCAGTATTGCTCGATATTCCCTTGCGATACTACCCCCAAGCGGTAGTACCGGTCGTATGACGCGGTACTACCGGTCTGGGCGGTAGTACCGGTCCCAAGTACCGCTTGGTACTGAGCAAGACTGAGAGGGGTGGTTCTTCTTCAGAATGGCCCGATACTGCCGAGCGGTACGATCGTGTCCAAGCGGTAGTACCGCTTGTCTCAAGCGGTACTACCGGTTGGACCGGTAGTGCCGCTCCGTGGTACCGGGTGGTACTGACTAAAACCCATCCTTATCAGCCTTGCACGGATCCAACCGGTACTAGAACCGGTAGTACAGGTGCCAAGCGGTAGTACCAGACATATTTCTGGTACTACCGGGCTACACATTGGTTTTTCGCAAAGGGAATTGTTAGGCCAATATTTGTGCCACACCCTTATCAAACCTGTGATACACTTAGCACACGATTAAACTGATAAGTGTGTTGTTATCAAACATCAAAATCAGAGGGATAGAAAAATGCTCTTTTACTCGGTACTGCGCAGCGATATAAAAAATTATAGAACGGCCGTTATATGGTATCTGCTAGAGATGCTCTAAGCTCAATCTACATGTTTCAAAATGGATTATTCGATCCCAAACACAACGACTTCCTGGATACTCCTACTGTCCTGAAATACCCTGCATTCTGGGTTTAGTTAAGGTCAAACTTTGTAAAGTTTGACCAAACATATTGAAAAATTTATATACACCTATAATACAACATAACTCATATTAGAATTGTTATAAAATATATTTTCATAATATATACATTCCATGCTATAGATGTTTATAGTTTTTTCTATATATTCTATTAAACTTTATAAAGTTTGACTTTGACTAAATCCAGGATGCAGGGTATTTTAGGACAGAAAACGAGTATTAGGGTAACTCTTGGTTGACTCTTTTTTGGTTGACTCTTGGTTGCTAATCATGGATGATAATATAGATAAATAAAATTTATGGTTAAATATTGTATCGCTTCTCGGCTCAGCGTCAGCGGGCGCACCGCGCACACCGGGTCATCAGTGTGCCCAGCGTCGGCTGATCCACCGACGAAACCCCATTGCACGCGATGACGCGATGAGCCCGCACGTGGCGGACGGACCAGATCCAGACTTCCTCCTCGGGTCTGGCGGACCTCTCACTCACAGTCACACGAGCTCCGCCATTTGCCTAGCTAGCTACGCGTCTCCTCGCTCTCATCCCTTGGAGATCTCCATCTATGGCACCTCCGCGCCAGCTCCTCCTCTTCTTGCTCCTCCTCGCCACCTCGCCGTTGCCGCGGCCGGCCGGCGCCGACGACGGCGGCGCCGGGCAGCCGCCTCAGCTGGTGCACCAGTTCTACTACTACTCTCCTCCGCCGCCGTCGTCGCCACCACCTCTCGCCGCCCCGCCGCCGCCAGCGCCGTGCAATAACTGCCAGAAGACGCCGCCGCCGGGGATCTCCAACCACAGGCCGCCGGCGGGACATTTTGGGTTCTTGTCCGGGTCCCACGCGCGGGCCGGAGGGCAGCTCCATTCCCGGATGCGGATTTGCGCTGTTGCTGCTACACTTGCTGTGTGGTGGTACTAGTTCAGGTAGATACATCACTACTAGTCTACTACTACTACTTCAGAAGCCGATGCTGTTGATGAGCCTCTCATTGGTCATTGCCCATGGTGGTGCTCGTGCCTTGGATGAAGGCATCTTGGTTGACAATGCTTGATTCTGCCAGGTCCCAGTCCAAGTTTTGAGTTTGCTTAGGTTGAAATGCTAGAACAAACTTCAGATCTGCGTGTTTGCTGCCATGTGTGTGGCTTTGTTGTGTGCTCCCAGGCTGTTGTTTCTTTACCGTTGTATCATTGTATGGATTCATTTGGTCATCAGCATGTTAGCACAACTCTTCAATATTTTGTGTTGGAATGTTAGAGGGCTACTACTGTGAGTGAGCTGATAGCCGAATCAACATGTGCCTTAAGCTCGCCTCGATCTCCCCATTCGGGGCTAGCTTTCTTGGGGGAAATCGTCTTCGCAGCTTTGCCGAGAGACTAACTAGCCATCGGCATTAGGGGAGGCATTTTGCTTCTTTGGGTTGAGTCCCTTGTCTCGGTGTCAAACATCCAGACCACGGAATTTTGCCTCTCGGCCAACAGTCGAGTTCTCAACTCCCACAATGAGTTCAAGCTCACCACTGTCTACGGCCCTACTAGGTCAAATAGGAAAAACCTCCCGGTGGTAGCAAGTGGATATCTCTTGGGAACTTCAACCAAATTTATCGAGGTCAAGACAAAAACAAGAGAAATGTCAACCCTCCGCACTTCAAACTTGTGAACTAAAAGAGATCCATGTTCGAGATAGGTGTTCACTTGGAGCAATGAGACACTAAATCCGACCCTTCTTAAGCTTTTGATGCCTTCTTTTGCAACTTTGAATGGGATCTATGCTTTGACTCACATGTCCTCCATGCTCTATCGTCACCGTTTTTTGGACCATTGCCCAGCGGGCCTAGGCACCCGCGAACTTGAAAGTTCGAGAACTTTTGGTTGAGGGTCCTAGATTTGAGGAGGCAGTGCTCAATGCTTGGAATGAACAGTATGACCCCATAGAGCCGTGTCATGTTCTTTTCCATAAGCTTCACCTTACTAGAAAACGGCTGGCCACGGGCTCTTCTCCAATGCGAAGGTTCTCCATCATGCCGTCCTCCTCATAATCCTACGACTTGACATCGCTCAAGACTCGAGGCCTCTATCCGCGGAGGAGGTCGACCTTCGTGCAAGGCTAAAAAGACAAGTACAGTAATTGGCTTGGTTGGCATCAAGAGAGGAGCTCGCAAGAAGCAATGTGCAAGAATTACCAATATCAAAGAGGGAGATGCAAATGCTAGTTTCTTTCATATAAGAGTGAACACAAGAAGGCGGAAGAACCATATTCACCGCATTAAGCACAACAATGGGTGGGTAATCAACCATGAGCAAAAGGAGAAAATCATCTTTGGTCACTTTGAGAATGTTATGGAGAGAGGACCTACACGTCACAACAGACTTCAGTTGGGATGAGCTTGTTTCTTGACGACAAGGACCTACAAGTCTTAGGTGATCCTTTACCGAAGATGAAGTGAAGAATGCGATTTAACAATTGTCTGGGGGCAAAGCCCTGGTCCAGATGGCTTCACGGGCGCTTTCTATAAGAATTGTTGGGAGATAATCAAGACAGATGTCATGAATGTTGTCAACAATTTTGGGGATCTCCCTATTGCCAATTTCCATTAGCTCGATTCCACTGATGTGGCTCTCTTGCCTAAGAAGGATGGAGCTGAGGATATTTTTGACTTTAGGCCCATTAACTCGATTCATGGCATGTACAAGATAATGGCCAAGGTGCTCTCCCTTCATCTTGGTAAAAAAGGAGTATCCATGACAATTTGTTTATGTCAAGAACCTTGCCAAGAGGCTTCATAAGAGCAAAACTTCGGCCTTATTATTCAAGATTGACATCCGCAAGCCTTTCACTCGGTGTGTTGCGAATACATTCTTGATCTTCTTCATAGACGGGATTTTCCAATTAAATTTTGGAATTGCATTTCCGCATTGTTTTCCACCTCGTCCTCTTGGATTCTTCTCAACGGAATCACCGGAATTTGAATCAAGGATGGGCGGGAGTTGGGACAAGCATACCCACTCTCTCCTTGATCTTTATGCTTGATATTGATCCTATTGTTTGAAATATGTCCAAGAGGTGATGATAACGTTGTTATTGTTCATGCTAAGTGTTTGTTCTCCATGCTATAATTGTTTGTGTTAATCGGAAAATCAATGCATGTGTGGATACATAAATAACGTTGTCTCCCTAGTAATCCTCTACTAGACTAGCTCGTTGATTAAATGATGGTTAAGGTTTTCTAACCATAGATATGTGTTGTCAATTACTGACGATATCATATCATTAGGAGAATGATGTTATGGACATATCCAACCTAAAGCATGAGCAATTTGATCATGTCACTAAGTTCAAATTTGCCAAAGCATTTCATGTCAAATATCAGGTTCCTTATACCATGAGATCATGTTACTCACTAGTACTAGAAGAATACTTCGGGGACATCAACTGTCACTTCATAATAGTGTGATCATAAAGGTGTCCTTCAGTTATCTCGAAAAGTACTTGTTTTGTTGCATGGATCAAGACTAAAATTTTCACTCCATGTGACTAAGAGATATCTTTGGGACCTCACGGTGACACAATATCCTAAATAGCTTGCAAGAAAGTGAATAATGAGTTTTATCATGGGGATATTGTGTTACAGTGTATGAGTAAAGAGAACTTCCCAATAATGATACTGAAGGTGAGAACTTCCCAATAATTATACTGAACTAGGTATGGTGATACCGACGATCGAATCTCGTGGAAAGTAACATATCTTGAGACAAAGGGAATGAAATACGGGATTGTTTGAATCCTCGATCTTGTTGTTCGACTAATAAAATATCTTCATGGAATATGTGGGAATCATTATGGACATCCATGATCCCACTATTGGTTATTGAGCAGAGAGGTGTCTCGATCATGTCCACGTGTTCTGAACCTGGAGGGTCACACACTTAATGCTCATTGATGCTAGGGTAGTAATGAGATATTAATGATGTTCATATCAAATGTTTTGATTCGGAGTCTCGGATGAAATCCAGGACATCACGAGGAGATTTGGAATGGTCCAAACATGAAGAATCATATATGGGAAAGTATTTTTAGGGTTACTAGAAAAGTTCAGAATTTTCGATATTATACCGGAGGTTCTAGAATGTTATTGAGGGTTCCATGGTGGGAACTAACTGTCCTAGAGGGCCCAGATGTATCAAAAGGGGGCCCACATGCCCACATTCCCACATGGGGAAGGCACGCCACCCCCCTCCCCCCCAGGCCAATGCGGCTGGAATATATGGATAAGTCCAAATCCCTGGAAAAAAATAGGGGGAGGGCTAACTTGGGGGAGGAGAGTTCGCCCTTTAGCCACTAGCCCGAGCTTCTTAGAGGGGTGCGAGGGCAAGGATACCCACATGCCTATATGAAGTGAGGATAAGAGGTAGGGGTGCCTCATCCTTGTGTTGTTTCCCCTCCCTCTTCTCTCTCCTTCCTCCACCGGTCCCGCTTAGCGAAGCTCTAACACAAATCCACCATAAATACAACATCATGCGGTCATGCTGACGGAAACGATCTCATCTTCCTCTCTACCTCGTCTTCTTGGATCAAGAAATAGGAGATGTTATCAAGATGTACGTGTCCATATCTCAGAGGTGTCGGTCATGCGGTGCTGGATCAGATAAGATCGCGAGGAAAGTACGACTACACCAACCACATTTGTAAAAATGTTCCTGCTCGTGTTCTGCAAGGTTATGTAGATCTAACCTCCCTTACTAACATCTTGTAGTTTATGATGCGGCTCAGATCACTGTAGAGCTTCGTTGGGAAACCCCAAGAGGAAGGTATGATGACCCACAGCAGTAAGTGTTCCCTCAGTATGAAACCAAGGTTATCGAACCAGTAGGAGGAAGAAAATGACTCAAAGGTGTTGCTAGCAACTTGGAAACCTGCAAAACACAGACTCAAGACTTTGCCCCCAACAAACAGTGAGGTTGTCAATCTCACCGGTTTGCTGAAAACAATGGATTAAACGTATGGTGTGGAAGGAATGGTGTCTTGCAGAAAGTAAACAGTAACAATGGAAGATGTATCAATGGTAAAGATTGGACCGGGGTCCATAGTTCGCTAGAGGTGTTCTCCTTCAGATAAACAACATAACATGCTGGGTAAACAAATTACAGCGGGGCAATTGACAGGACAGAGCAAGGCATAACAATGCAATACTAGACATTTATGATCCTATGAGATTCGATTGGGCATTACAACAATATACATAGACCACCATCCAACTGCATCTATGACTAGTAATCCACCTTCAGGTTATCATCCGAACCCCTCCAGTATTAAGTTGCAAGTAACGGATAACTGCTTTAAGCAATGTGTGTAAAGTAAACAATACAATTTTTCCATGAACAAAAGATCGTTGTTTTCTCCCTAGTAGCAACAGCACATCTACAACCTTAGAGATTTCTGTCACTACCCTAGATTCAATAGAGGCATGAACCCACTATCGAGCATAAATACCCCCTCTTGGAGTCACTAGCATCTACTTGGCCAAGATAGCTACTAGAAACGGAGAGCATGCAAGATCTCAAACAACACAGACATGATAGAATCAATAAGATAAAACCATTAATCAATCTGACATAGTAATCTCAATATCCATCGGATCCCTGCAAACACAACATGCATGATTACAAATAGATGATCTTGATCATGAACGGAGCTCACAAGATCTAAACATGGTAGCCCAAAGGAGGAGAAACAACCATCTAGCTACTATATGGACCCATAGTCCAAGGTGGAACTACTCACGCATCATACCGGAGGCTGGCATGGTGAGAAGAAGGCCTTCGGGATGATCTCTCCCCTCCGGCAGGGTGCCGAGAATAGCTTCAGATCCCCCCGATCTAGGGACGATGGTGGCGACGGCTACGGACTTTTTCGTGGAGATATGATTGGGTACTTAGGGTTTAGGTATCGGGGGCTTCTTATAGGCGAACGGGGAGACCGAGGGGGTGCCTGAGGTGGCCGCACCCCCCTCCCCAGACGCGGGACAGGCCTGGCCACACGACCAGGGGGTGTGGGCCCCTCGCGGCCCTCCTCTGTCTCGTCTTCTGGCTCTGTGTTCTCCTCGCTGAAATATTGACTTTGGCTTTTGTCCCGTCCAATTCCGAGAATATTCATTTTCTGGCTTTTCTGGAACCAAAAACAGTAGAAAACAAGCAACTGACATTGTGGCATCTTGTTAATAGGTTAGTCCTAGAAATCGTATAAAAATACCTCAAAGTGTAGACAAAGCAAAGCAAAGTGGATACTAAACAATCATGGAACATCAAAAATTATAGATACTTTTACGACATATCAAGCATCCCCAAGCTTAACTCATGCTCGTCCTCGAGTAGGTAAGTGATAAAAAGAATAATTTTTGAGGTGACATGCACCATCACAATCAAGATCAAACCATTTGCAAGCATTGAAAGATGGGATCAAAGTACTCTAAACCTGAGCATGGAAGATGAAGTTCTAACAATAGGACAAAGTAACTATGTTGCAACATGAAAGGATACAAACAAAGATTCATAAATAACAATGCATTGAAAGACGTTTGTTTGTTTCACATACAGAAAACATAGCATAGTGGCACTTAGCTTGTCCCTCATGGAGTAGCAAAACATAAATGCATTGGACACCTTCAAAGTTCATAAGGGTGACTAGATACAAATAGTTCAAGAACAAGCAATATCAACATTATGAATCAATCAATAAGTTTTGGGACAATGCACATAGAACTAAGAATGGAAACTATGCTCTCTTAATTGGTGCCTAAGGATAGAAGGTGGAGACTCAATATAATAGTGAAAGAAAGACCCTTCAAAGAGAAGCAGAGATTTCAAGTCTCATAAAGAGCTTCCAAAAATTATGGTACTTGTTAGCTTTCAGCTCTCATTGCCCCTATCATAAGCATCTTGAAGTGATTAAGGTTTAAAGTGAACAAAAATGGAGTATATGCTTGACAAAGTATAAGTTGGTAATCTCATGTCCCTTGAGTACGAGGGCCGCTACTCATGCTACTCAACTTTAGTCATCGGTAAGTCCTTGTCATAGTAAGTACATGTGTATCATAGAGAACCGCCAACGGGGTACCCCTTGCCCAATGATACAGGAGCTATCCCATAACAAAATGACAAGACAAGCTGACAATGAGCATCTCAGCAATCTTCTTATTTACCATGGAAAAATGGTGCTTTTTCTCTCTTTCCTCTTTTATCATTTTTTCTTTCTCAATCTCTTTTTTCTATCTCTCACTTTTTTATAAGAAGAATGCTTCATAGATTGCTCACTATGGTGATGCTGCAAGTTTCCACCATGATTATTCATGGCTTAATCTAGCGGCCCAGGCGTTTCTCTAACACACATACATAACTCCATGGACTTACAAGCTCCCCTTTCATTTCACATCGACCACATCCATAAACAAGAGAGCATGATATCAACTGGGTAGATATTTACAAGTGTTGAAAGTGTTCCCCATGACAGCACGATTCTATTAATCCCAACTTGTAAGTGCAAGCATATACAACATATATGACACAATGGTTCAAGTTTATTTGGGGCAAGAAAAATGAAGTGTGTCATCAAGTCTGTGAGAGCTTTAATCACTAACTTTCACATAACAAGTTTAATTTGGAAGGTAGATAAAACAAGAATATACTTGGAATGGTGTAGCACACCATGCATAGGAATTTATAGTGGACACTGATGCGCTGGTGTGGAGCACTTCGTTGGAAACCCCAAGAACAAGGTGTGATGAGCACAGCAGCAAGTCTTCCCTCAGTAGAGACCGAGGTTATCGAACCAGAAGGAGGAAGGAAACGTCACACAGGTGTTTCAAGCAACGCAGAGACCTGCACAACACAAACTCAAGACTTTGCCCCAACGAATTAGTGAGGTTATCAAGCTCACCGGTTTGTTGTAACAAAGGATTAAATGTATGGTGTGAAAGGTAATGGTTTGCAGCAAGTAAACAAGGAATAGTGGAAGATGTATCAATGGTAAAGATTGGACCGGAGTCCATAGTTCACTAGAGGTTCTCTCCTTAGATAAACAACATGGCATGAAGGGTAAACAAATTACAGCAGGGCAATTGACAGGAACTGAGCAAGGCATAACAATGCAATACTAGACATTTATGATCCTATGAGATTCAATTGGGCAATACAACAAGATACATAGACCGCCATCCAACTGCATCTATGACTAGAAGTCCACCTTCAGGTTATCATCCGAACCCCCTCCAGTATTAAGTTGCAAGCAATAGACAACTGCTTTAAGCAAAGTGTGTAAGGTAAACAGTCCACATGTTCCATGAACAAGAGACCGCTGTTTTCTCCCTAGTATCAACAACACATCTACAACCGAAGAGATTATTGTCACTTCCCTTGGAAACTAGAGGCATAAATCCACTATCGAGCATAAATACCTCCTCTTGGAGTCACTAGCAACTACTTGGCCAAGATACTACTAACAACAGAGAGCATGAAGATCACAGACAACACAGACATGATAGAATCATAAAGACAAAACCATTAATCAAACCAATATAATAATATCAATATCCATCGGATCCGCGCAAACACAACATGCATGATTACAAATAGATTAGATCTTGATCATGAAAGGAGCTCACAAGATCTATACATGAAAGCACAAGGAGGAGATACAACCATCTAACTACTACATGGACCCATAGTCCAAGGTGGAACTACTCACGCATCATACCGGAGAGAAGGCCTCTGGGATGATCTCCCCTCTGGCAGGGTGCCAAGAAGAACTTCAGATCCCCCCTGATCTAGGGACGATGGTGGCGGTGGCTAGAGATGGTTTCGTGGAGATTTGATCGGGTGCTTAGGGTTTCTGCATCGGGGTCTTCTTATAGGCGAAGGGGGAGGCCGAGGCGGTGGCCAGGGGCCCCACACCCTGCCTAGGCCCGTGCCTAGGGGGTCCTGGAGCTCTAGCACCCCTCTCCGTCTCCCCTTTGGACTTCTTGTTCCCCACAGAAAGTAATTGACTTTGACGTTTGTCCCGTCCAATTCCGAGAATATTTCTTTACTAGTTTATCTGAAACCAAAAATAGCAGAAAACAGGCAACTGGCACTGTGGCAACTTGTTAATAGGTTAGTACCAGAAAACATGTAAAAATCACCTCAAAGTATAGACAAAGCAAAGAAAAGTAGATACTAACAAGCATGGAACATCAAAAATTATAGGTACGTTTCTGACGTATCAAGCATACCCAAGCTTAACTCCTGCTCGTCCTCGAGTAGGCAGGTGATAAAAGAATAATTTTTGAGGTGAAATGCACCCTCACAATAAAGATCCAACTATTTGTAAGCATTGAAAGCTGGGATCAAAGAACTCTAAACATGTGCGTGAAAGATGCTAAGAATAGGACAAAGTAACTATGCATGCAACATGAAAGGGTACAAACAAAGATTATGAATAACATGCATTGAAAAACGTTTGTTTGTTTCACATACAGAAACATAGCATAGTGGCAATCAACTTGTCCCTCATAGAGTAGCAATATAGATGCATATGACACCTTCAAAGTTCACAAGGGTGACTAGAAACAAATAGCACAAGAACAAGTAATATCACAATATGCATCAATCAATAAGCTTTGGAATAGTGCACACAGAATGACAACTTTGCTCTCTTAATGGTGCCTAAAGGTAGAAGGTGGAGACTCGAGTAATGGTGGAAGAAAGGCCTTTTTGTAAAGGAAGAAGGGATTTAAAGTTTCAAAAAGAGCTTCCAAAAATTATGGTACTTGTTAGCTTTCAGCCCTCATTGCCCCTATCATAAGCATCTTGAAGTGATTAAGGTTAAAGTGAACAAAGATGGAGTATATGCTTGACGAAGTATAAGTTGGCAATCTCAAGTCCCTTGAATACGAGGGCCACACCTCATGCTACTCAACTTTAGTCACAGGTAAGTTCTTGTCATTGTAAGTATTTGCATATCATAGAGAACCGCGAACGGGGTACCCCTTGCACATGGTACAGGAGCTTTCTCATAACCAAAATGACAAGGCAAGCAGACAATGAGCATCTCAGCAATCTTTTTATTTACTATATGCATAGCTTTTTATTGAGGATGCTTCATAGATAGCTCACTATGGTGATGTTGCAAGTTTCTACCATTATTAGGCATGGCTTAGGCTAGAGGCCCAGGCGTTTCTCTAACACAGAATACAAACTCCATGGACTTACAAGTTTCCTCTTTATTTCACACATGTGACATCCATAGCAAAAGAGCATGATATCAACTGAGTACAAAGTACAAGTGCAATGTTGAAAACGTTCCCCGTGACATCACAGTTCTGCTAATTCCAACGTATAAGTGCAAGCATATACAACATAGACGTCACAATGGTTCAAGTTTATTAAGGGAAAAGAATATAAAGTGTGCCATCAAGTTTGTGAGGGCTTTAATCACTAAGTTTTCACATCACAAAATAGTTTTTAATTGGAAGATAGCTGAAAACAAGAATATACTTGGAATGGTGTAACACATCATGCATAGGAGTTTATAGTGGACACTCTGGAATAACTTGGTTTCTTGGGAGTTGGAAGCATGAGTAGAACTTACTCATACAAGTGGAGGCTAGCAAAAGACTAGGAGCAACCAACTAAGATAGCATAATGGCCATAATCATGAAGAGCAACAAAGCATTACTAATCAAAGCATAGAGTGGTACTACAAGTCAAGGACTAAATGATTATAGAGGCTAATGGTGACTTGTCATAGTCATAACATGGTGTGAGCATGTGCCAAGTCAACCCAAACAAAGCATTAAAGGAGAATGCCACAATACTATGCTTTTGCATGCTAAAACAACGCATAATTTCTTCAAGGCACACTAAGCAATCCCAATTGTTTGGAACAAGACATGCTACAACAATAATCACTAAGCATAAGGTCAAAACAACACCTAGCATGTCATGCTAAAGTCTAAGTCACAGTCAATGCAAGGTCCTCTTGCACTTACAAGCAAGAACTTACTACTCCTTTCCAACACCAAGCAACTTATTTGCAAAACAACACAGCGAGAACGGGGGTCCAAACTAGTTTATTCAAGCAAACTAAACAACCTAAGCAAAGCAAACAAAAACTAAGATGCTCCAAGAACAACACAACTGTGCATGAAACAATAAAAACGAAGTGTCTAGACAGACCTGGACTTTTTATTGATGAAGAAGGGGATACCTTCGGCATCCCAAAGCTTTGACGCTTGTACCTCTCGGATATTTATTGGGGTGACACCATGGTGGCATCACCAAGCTTGATCTTTTGCCCATTCTTCATCTCATTGCATCATTCTCTCTCTACACCTGAAATTTTTCCTTCATACAAAACTTCACACAATCTTCATTAGCAACATTAGTTTATTAAAAAGATATTAGACCTCTGGCAAAGCTTTGGAACAGCAAGGCTTTTCATTAAAAACACAAGCTACTGTATTAACTCCTTTAAAAAGCACAATCTCCCAAAAGATAACTCAAAAGGGAATCAATAAGAAGCAAATACAAATAATGGCAGAAATCTGTCAAAACAGACCAGTGGGTAGAAACCGATTTTTTCGAACATCTTCTGTTGCTCAAATCAAAAAGTGTTGAACTAACTAAATTTAGCTAGCATACTGGGGGATTTAATTTTAAATTTTGAGCTCAATCTGTGTTACAGAGACTCCTCACGAATTTTTATGGTGGAGGATAGAAATCTGTTTCGGGACAGCAACTCCCCAAATCTTACTTCCCTCTCATTAGAGGTCATTCTTGGCACAAAAATCAAACAAAAAGGATAATCCCAAGAGCAAGGTGTGATGAACACAACAACAAGTCTTCCCTCAGTAGAGACCGGGGTTATCGAACTAGAAGGAGGAAGGAAACCCCAAGAGCAAGGTGTGATGAGCACAACAGCAAATCTTCCCTTAGTAGAGACCGAGGTTATCAAACCAGAAGGAGGAAGGAAACGTCACACAGGTGTTGCAAGCAACGCGGAGACATGCACAACACAAACTCAAGACTTTGCCCCAACGAATCAGTTGTTGGAGATATGCCCTAGAGGCAATAATAAATGTAGTTATTATTATATCTTTGTGTTTATGATAAATGTTTACATTCATGCTATAATAGTATTGACCAGAAACATTAATACTTGTGTGATTTGTAAACTAAATTAAAGTCCCTAGTAAAGCCTCTTTATAATACTAGCTTGTTGATTAATATATGATCATAGTTTCTTGATCATGAACATTTGAGATGTTGTTAATAACAAGGTCATATCATTAGGAGAATGGTATGATGGACATACTACTATAGATAAGTGTAGCATAAAGATCAAGTCATTTTAATAGTTAAATTGTATAAGCTTTCTGATACATAGTAACCTAATTCCTTCGACCATGAGATCATGCTAATCACCATCACCGGAAGGATGCTTTGATAACATCAAACACCACACCTTAACTGGGTGTCTATAAAGGTGGCATTGAGTGTTCGGAAAGTATGGGTTGAGGAACATGGATCAAGAGTGGGATTTGTCCATCCATATGACGGATAGATATACTTTGGGCCCTCTCGGTGGAATGTCATCCAATTCGCTTGCAAGCATGTGATTAGCTCACAAGGGATCACATACCATGGGAACGAGAAAAAAGTACTTATCAGTAACGAGGTTGAACTAGGTATGCAGAGATACCGACGATCAAAACCTCGGATAAGTAAGCTATCGTGAGACAAAGGAAAATTGGCATCGTATGTAAGTGGTTCATTCGATCGCAAAGTAGTCGTAGAAATATGTGGGAGCCATATGAATTTCCAGATTCCTCTATTGGTTATTGATCGGAGAAGTGTCTCGATCATGTCCGCGTAATTCACGAACCGTAGGGAGACACACTTAAGGATTTGATGTTGTTGAGTAGTTATGGAAAGATGAGTAAGAGACCGAATGTTGTTCGGAGTCTCGGATGGGATCCGGGATATCACGAGGAGATCCGGAATGGTCCGGAGAATAAGATTCATATAAGGAAAGTCATGTTTCGGAGTTGGGGAATGATTCCGGTGTTTTCACCAGGAATGTTCTAGAAGGGTCCGGAAGGTCCGGCACTCCGGAGGGGAAGGGTACATGAATGTGTCATGACAATGTGGAATGGTTGCATCATGTACTAGGTCACTTGGCTGGGCAAAATAAAGGAAGAAATCAAATCCTAGTTTGAAAGTCAAACGCCAATTTGAAAAGTCAAACGGCAAGTTTGCTTGGTGGAGGGAGAGTAGGAAACCTACTTGGGGAGGAAGTCCTCCTCCCTCCACCCGCCAGCCAAGGAGGCCGAGTTGGGGGAGGACTCCCTCCTCCCAACCGGCCACCCTCCACCTATATAAGGAGGGGTAGGGCTCCCAAACACGCACCCGCGCAGTCCCAGACAGGTGGCCCCCTCTCCCTATCTCTCTCCCTCGTTGACAGCAAGACCCAACCCTCATGTTCATCGTCTCCACCACGACCCCGTCGCCCTGTCGTTGCAGCCAGTAACTCTGGCGTTGATTACGCGTTGATGGAGGCCTTGATTCCTCCCAGTAACCACGCACATTTAACCGCCCGTGGCTTCTCTCTCTTTTCCCCCAGACAGCTCCTCCCCTCTGCCCATAGGCTGCCCCAATTCGCCCCCACACCGCCACTGCTCCTACGAGCCTCTCCAGTGAATTCCGGCACCGTCCAGCCTCGCCTCGCCTTTCCGAGCACGTGAGCTTGCTCCTCAGACCAGCGCGCACCTGTCAGTGCCTCCCGTTCTCCCGCGCTCGCCCCAGAGTGTCGGCAAGGACAAGCTAAACTCGCCGCCGTCGTCTGTCTCGCCTCCGACGAGCTTTCCTGGTAAGAGCCGACCACCCCGAGCCTTCCTATTGCTACTCCTAAGATCCCCAGGACTGTACGCATCTGACCGTGCTTTTACTTTGCCTTGGGGTGAACCACAACGTCGCCCCCGTCATCAAACAGAACCACCTGCCGCTCGCAGCTACTCCGACGAGGAATTGCCGCCGTCCCTGAGCGCCCCTGGCCAAGCCGACCACGCGTATTTACTCCTTTGCTTCCTGTAGCCACCGCAACGCCACCGCCTGACCGTGCGCCGCTGCCAGCCACCGTCGGCGCCGCTCGAATTTGGTCAGATCGTTCCACACCGTTAGATCTTCATCTAGCGGCTTAGATAGATTCATTAAACGAAGAGGTACGGGTGCCTCTGCGCCACACGATCACACTTAGATCCAACGATCCAGAGAGGCCGATCCACACGAAGCGGTACCGACCAATAGTATCACGCCGCGTGGCACTGGATCTGTTTAAAACAGAATTAGAATCTGATTTGTATGCAAATTTGAAAAATCCATAACTTTAGTTCTACACGTCCAAATTTTGCAAACTTTATATCAATGGATTCACAAAATCAACCCCTAGCCAACCATGCACTTTGTTTAGTAAAAAGCTTCTAGTAAAATGTTTGTTTTTGCAGAAACTTGTGTATGCTTGTTTAGGATATAAAATTTATTCCAAAATGATTTTGGGGTTGAAATCTTTGCAAAATGTTTTGTTGTGAACCTACTGACCCCAGGAACCAACTCATGGATTTAAAAATGTATTTTCTGAAGTTTAGGAATAGATAATTGAATTAGCCCATTTCTAGTCAAATAAAAATATTGATTTTAATATGGAAATGATTTTTGAGAAAAAACTTTGGGAAATGTTTTGATTCAAACCTACTGACCCTAAACACCAAGTTTTGTGAATTAACAACTTATTTGGTGAACAATATAAAATTGTTGCTTTACCAAAAGCATTTTCACCACATGAAATAATGATTTGATTTAAAAATGGTTTATAGATAAAACCCTTTTGCAAATGGTTTTGACACTTTAGAAAATGACCACTTTGAGCCTTACAATGGTTAGAGCCTAGTAGAAACCACCTTTGCAAATCAAGCTATCTTTTGCATGCTTGCATGCATGACTTTGTTTTTATTATTTTATGTGTGATGAATTGTTTGAATATTGGTTGGAATGTTAGTTGAATCTATGTTTGCTTGATTGATTTGTAGTGAAGTTATAAGAGTGTGATATTAGCAAGATCAAGAAGTGAACCAACATTCCCTACCAAAAAGGCAAGTGACACTATCATCCAAGTCCTACTATTTTCATTACACTTAGTGGATTTTGAAACATGCATGATAAGGACTACTATATTTTGCTATGCTAAATCCTAATAGGATACCATTATACATTCCTTAGTGAAAACAATGTAGTTGTAATAAGCTTAGCCCTGCTATATATATTAAGATGAGATACATGTTGAGATTATATGATGTTGGGAAAAGACTTATGTTTTATATAATAAAACAAGTACTCAATGAACCACCTGGGTGGACAAGGATACCCAAGTTTTGGACAAGGTGGCAACAAAAGGAACCATGTTTATATGGCAATCTCTTTTTGTTGTGCACTAGAAGAAAACCACCCAGGGACTTAGAGATTGAACATGTTTCTCGTACAGTGGCTTCCGTGTACAGCCACATGCTAAATGGGCACTGGCTTAGTCAACTACATAGTGGAAGACCCATGCATTGGCCTCTTCAGGTTACTAGAATGAGGGAACTTGGAACCCTACATTGGTGCCTGAAGACAAGCTAGCATTGTGTATTGGGAGGACCCTATGAAAAGACTTCGTCACATTCTCAATCTGCCAGTACTCCATCTTGGTGAGTACTTATCCAGCGGCCACTGGTGGCAACAAGATGATATTGTGTCATGTGGGTAAAGTGTACAACTTCTGCAGAAGATAAAAATCTAAGTACTTAGCCGTGTCCCCGGTTATGGACAATACTGAGCAACTAAGGCCTGAAGCTATGGGAAATCTTGACATTCCAATTTCTAAAAGAAAAACTTGAAAGTGACAACAAGAGATTTGAAGCACTTGGTGGATTCCAATGAGTTCAGAAAGATTTGACAAAAGATCAAAACTATTTTGAAAAGATAGGATAAAACTATATTGCTTTCTGCAAATGAGCCTAAACCCCACATAGCCAAATATGCATGTATTGGTAGGATCCACTCATATTCTGTATAGTAGTGAAACTTGCCAATACAATTCAAATGTATTGACCCTTGTGGCTGTAACTTGTTATGTTGCAGGTGTGTTTGATATTAGTGAAGTTGATTGATTAGGATTACAAGTCTACAACCAACATGTTTGCCTGTGGCACTTTGAAGATGAAGGACCCCATGCTTATAGATATTCTGCTGCAATGTAATGTGTTAGCCAAATGAGCTATGTAAGATGTAAAGAATTATCTTATTCTTGGTTATAAAGTTATATTATGACCTTTGTTTCTTGATATTACATCTTAACTGTGGATGCTAGCTAATGATCCAGGGACTAGCATTGTAAACACAGGGATCTCTACCTTATTAAAGGTTGGGACCTCTACATAGTAGATATGATGAACATGTTGATTGTTCACCATTGAAGCTACATCAACTCTCGTGATGATCGGTTTTGATGTGGTGGATTTGGTTCGTGTGATCACTAAAACAATGTGAGGGATATTGTTTTGAGTGGGAGTTCAACAGCAATATGATTAAAAGTTGAACGCTATTTATCATAAATTAAATCAAAGTGAATTTGCATAGTTGTTATAGTCATTGGTATCCGTTTACCACCTTGCGCTTAGTTTTAATTGAGATGATAAAACTATAAAATTCTGGTTAGTTACTTTACGAACTGGCATCGTATTGTTTTGAAGTGTTAATCTAAAGTTTAAAAGTCCCATTGCAAACTTTCAGTAAGTTCCGGTTACTCCATGAAGTTTAATAGTTGGTATTAAATCAAGAGTAACAATTCCAGTGTTAGTATATAAGTATCTTGTTTATCTCCATGATTCTTGATATTCAACGGATTGTCTTAATATCAAGGTTATCTAGGATCTGAAAGAGTTATTTCAGAAACCATGATGTGTGGAAGATATTGTGATATCTGAAACGAAGTTTTGGTTGCAACATGATAGAGTATAATATGGCAAAAGTTATGTTTTCATATTTGATGAGAATTTGCAAAAGGTTGGAGACACTAGTTGTCCTAATCCTCCAAAAGGTTTTGGAGAGCAACATTATACTCGCGATTCACCGTTATAAGCTAAAAGTAGCTTGATCATGGATAATTCCATGATAAAGGTGAATATTTGATGTAGGTAAAATGTTTACTACACCAAGAGATTACTAAAGAAAGGAATTTGAAAAAACATCAAACATTTGATGATGGTGATCTACTTCAAAGTGCAAGTCCAAAGACATTGGTATTTTACTATACATGCTTTGGACTATGTGTCATGTATATGGCTCCACTATTGATATTGATAGATTCTTTCAAACAGAAAAGAAATACTGAAAGAGAATCTCATAAATATATGGCAGAAAAGGAAAGACTAGAATTGTTCAGTTTAGGTATATAAAGGATATACATGTTATGGATGTATTCTTTGCTTGTTAAATAATGTGGTTCTTAAGTATTGGATACTGAATTTGTTGGTATGAATCGTCATACGAAACAACATAATTCATGAACTACAATGTCCTAAGTAACTATCAAAAGAATATGTGATGATGTTCATCAAGAGCAAATAAAGGGTTATTGTGCTGCTTGTTAAACATCAAAGCTTGCCTTCAAGATTTATTTTATCAGGTATTATGAGAACAAAAGGGTTTTTCAAATAATTGCCGTGATCCATAAAAGATGGATGATTTACAAATCTTGTTGGAGAAATCACATCCATAAAACTAGTGCTAAAATGTCGAAAGACAAATTGATTGAAAGATCACTTAGGAAGTGACATCGCCGTTTAAATTATAATGGAAAGAAAACATGAAGAAACTCCATGTGGATGGAATTTTGGAGTCTTTTTGATTTTGATCAAATGACGCTTGTGAAACTTTACTAGAGATAATTAAAACTTCGTTCATAGGCCAAAAGGGAACGAGTGACTAGCTTATTGGAATTTGTACATATTGTTGTATGAAGTCCATTATGTGTTTTCAAGAGCGATGGATTTCAACTTCATATGCTTTCTCCGAAAATTTGAGTGACTATATGAATATTTACTTAATAAAGATGAAGTATGAAACATTTGAAAAGTTCAAAGACTTTCAAGATGAAGTGCAAAATCATTGTAACAAGAATATAAATAGTTTATGATGAGATCATAAAGGAAGATATTTGAGTTACAAGTTTAGCATAAAACACCTAAGATTTAAGGAATCGTTCCGTGGATTTGCATTTCCCGAAACACCATAAGAATATGGAGCGTTCGAGATATGTAATTAAACCTTGTTTGACATGGTAAGATCAAAGGTGTAATTTATAAAACTGCCATTATATTTTAAAGATTAAAAGCTTTAGAGACTACCGTTTTCCACTAAAAGAGCTCCATCCTAATCTGTTGAAATGACACCATATAAAGTTATGGTTTGGGATAAAACCCAAGTTGTCCTTTCTTAAACATTGGTATGCTATGCATAAGAAAGATGTTTGCAACCAAAGTCGGATGAACCTCTCTCTGTATGTTATTTCGAATAATTGTAAAGTATTCCTCCATAACATCGGAGACAAAAGTGTTTGTCGCTTAGAACGTCAAGTTTCTTTGAGAAGGAATTTTTCGTGAAAACATAAGTGGGAGGACAATAGAACTTTGATAAGGTTAAAAGAACTTTAGCTATATGTGCAAAGTTGCGCAGCGCCGAAAAGTGTTCCGGAGGCAGCAACAATGCTCATGGCTCACGTGACTCAAAGGTTGTGGTTACGGAGGTCAAAGTTTCTATTGAACCAAGTAGGTCGGGTAAACAATCAAATACCAAGATTTGAGGGTTGAATCATTATTTGAGAATAATGAACATGCAAAGAAGTGATGATGGGCCCTGACTCCATAAAATGGCTTGAAGCCATAAAATCTGTGATAGTTCCATACACGATAAATCAAGTTTTGAACTTGAAGGACCCTCGAGAAAGGTGTAAGACCTTACAGTTGTGTTTGGATCTATAAATAAATAGACATGGATGTTTCACATCTATGAAATAGTCGACATGTTGGGAAAGAGTTCATAACAATGTTCAAAGAGTTGACTATGACAAGATCTGATCTTTCATTAAGCGATATTTAGTCTAGACGGATTAATGTAGCAACCACTACATATAATTTTGTTATGTGGTAGTTGAATAAACAAAACAAGTTTTTCTAATAGAATTGTTACCTAGGACATGTGCATAACACAGTCCATAGGGTTTTGTTAATTCAAAGGATGCTAAAAGCATATGCAAACTTCAATGGTTGAAGTGAGCATCGCGGAGTTGGAATCTTCACTATGATGAAACTGTTAAAAGAGTTTAATTTCATCGGAGACAATGAATATGCTTGCATTTGCAAGAAATTAAGTGGGAGCGCTAAGACATGTTTCTAATACATTATGTGGAAGACATATTGTTGATTGGAAATGATGTATCTTTTATTAACACATATTAAGAATTTCATCCCGATGAAAGACTTAGGCAAAACCCAAATATTTGGCATCAATAGACGCTAATATGGTTGTGCCGAAAGTACATAGATGATATATTGAATGAGTTCAATATAGAAACTACAAGAAAGGTTCTTGTCGCACAGAAAGGATTGAATGAGTTCAATATTGATGATACATTCAAGTGTATTGACACTTGGTAAGTGAAACAAAGATTCAAGTATATATTGATACTTGATGCTTGAAATCACAAAGAGTATTTATATCAATCATATTGTGATATGTACAAATCCAGATATGTCCTATG
Source organism: Avena sativa (assembly GCA_916181665.1). Lineage (NCBI taxonomy): Eukaryota > Viridiplantae > Streptophyta > Magnoliopsida > Poales > Poaceae > Avena > Avena sativa. Next base: position 262,915,281 of record OV702279.1, on the reverse strand, counting down.
CTCTAAATGTTATGAGAATATACCATAATGATTCATAAGATGATCATTCGACGATAGTAAGGATATTCTTATGATCTTTTGGAAGAACTAAGAGTATATTATTTTGTAGAAGTGGCAAATAGATGGTTAGTTCATTGTAAAAGTATTACATTGATACTAGTTTTGTCACAAAGTACAAATTAAGTTTATCTCAATCTAAACTAAGGGTGGCACAATATAATGGAAAGTAAGTTCCATAATGGATTTGGATGAGTTCCAAAGTTAAGACATTGTGACAGATACTACAACAAAAGGCTAAGTATATGACTGCTATAATAGCAGCTAAAGAGGGCATTTGTCTCAAGTAGTTTGTTATCAAACTAGGTGTAGTTCACAGCAGGATAATACTATGAAAATATATTGTACGACAATATTATCAACATGTTTTAACCCCAAAGAACTAAAGGTCTCACCAAAGGACCAAAATTATACAAAGCCATCTCATTAGAGAATGAGTGATGCGTAGAGACGCAAAGACATGCAATTACACACGGACCTGGAAGTGTCAGATCCGGAGATCAGTTGACCACTAGCAATCGTGTACATACGACACCAGAAAGCCATAGGTTTTGAATACACAAAGGTTTGAAACTAGATTATTGACTCTAGTGCAAGTGGGAGACTGTTGGAGATATGCCCAAGAGGCAATAATAAAGTGGTTATTATCATATCTTCATACATATGATAAATGTTTACATACCATGCTATAATTTTATTAACCGGAAACATTAATACTTGTGTGATTTGTAAACATAAAAGAGTCACTAGTGAAGCCTCTTGTTAAACTAGCTTGTTGGTTAATATATGATCATGGTTTCCTGATCATGAACATAGAAGATGTTATTAACAACAGGGTCATATCATTAGGAGAATGATGTGATGGACATACTCCTATAGATAAGCGTAGCATAAAGATCAATTCATTTTAATAGTTCAATTGCTATATGCTTTCTGATACATAGTAACCTAATTCCTTCGACCATGAGATCATGCTTATCACCATCACCGGAAGGATACTTTGATGACATCAAACACAACACCGTAACTGGGTGGCTATAAAGTTGGCATTGAGTGTTCGGAAAGTATGGGTTGAAACACATGGATCAAGAGTGGGATTTGTCCATCCATATGACAGATAGATATACTCTGGGCCCTCTCGGTGGAATGTCATCCAATTAGCTTGCAAGCATGTGACTGTCTCACAAGGGATCACATATCACGGGAACGAGAAAAGAGTACTTATCAGTAACGAGGTTGAACTACGTATGCAGAGATACCGACGATCAAAACCTCGGATAAGTAAACTATCATGAGACAAAGGGAAATTGGTATCGTATGTAAGTGGTTCATTTGATCGCAAAGTAATCATAGAAATATGTGGGAGCCATATGAATTTCCAGATTCCTCTATTGGTTATTGATCAGAGAAGTGTCTCGATCATGTCCGCATAATTCACGAACCGTAGGGAGACACACTTAAGGATTCGATGTTGTTGATTAGTTATGGAATGATGAGTAAGAGACCGAATGTTGTTCGGAGTCTCAGATGGGATCCGGGATATCACGAGGAGATCCGGAATGGTCCGGAGAATAAGATTCATATAAGGAAAGTCCTGTTTCAGAGTTGGGGAATGATTCTGGTGTTTTCATCGAGAATGTTCTAGAAGGTTCCGGAAGGTCCGACACTCTGGAGGGGATGGGTACATGAATGTGTCATGACAATGTGGAATGGTTGCATCATGTACTAGGTCACTTGGCTGGGCAAAAATAAAGGGAGAAATCAAATCCTAGTTTGAAAGTCAAATGCCAATTTGAAAAGGTCAAACATCAAGTTTGCTTGGTGGAGGGAGAGTAGGAAACCTACTTAGGGAGGAAGTCCCACTCCCTCCACCCGCCGGCCAAGGAGGATGAGTTGGAGGAGGACTCCCTCCTCCTAGCCGCCTCCCTCCCACCTATAAAAGAAGGGGCAGGGGTGCCCCCTCTTCCCTACACCTCTCTCCACCCAAAACCCTAGCTCTAGGCGCCACCACCCATCCAAGTGTTGCCGCCACCTAGGGATCCTCTAGCCGCCGAATTAGGGTTTCTCCAAGCCCTAGCCGCCGGCCACACCACCCCCTTTGGTGCTTCTAATCCGTAGATCCCCAAGGCTCTCTCTTACTCCACCATACTCTCTCCGGCTTGAGGCGAAGCCCTGCGAGATCTCCCCTCTACTTCCGGTACCACGCCGTCGTGCTGCCGGAATCGCGAGGAGAGTACTACAACCTCCGCTGCCTGCTGGAACAAGGGAGAGGAAGGTCTTCATCGAGTACCGAACGTGTGACCGACTGCGGAAGCGCTGCCGGAACGCAGCGCCGGAAGGATCGTCTACGCGATCTTGAGATCGGAAGTGTATGACTACATCACCCACAAGAATCTGCTCTCGTTAACCGCTTTGGATCTTTGAGGGTTAGTATTCTATCGACTCGTTGCTACAATCTAGTAGATAGATCTTGGCTTGATCATAGATTAGATCTTGATTGTGTGTTCATGCGGTAGAAGATTTTGTTTTCCATGCTACGAACCCCTACAGATGTATGTGGACCAATGAGTGTAGCATCGCACGGTGGTTATCGTTATGTTCTTACCTTCACGGATGACTTGAGTAGATATGGGTATATCTATTTCATGAAACATAAGTCCGAAAATTTCGAGAAGTTTAAGGAATTTCAAAGTGAGGTAGAGAATCAACGTAACAAGAAGATTAAATTTCTACTTTCTGATCGTGGAGGTGAATATCTAAGTTACGAGTTTGGCGAGCATTTAAAGAAATGCGGAATACTTTCACAATTGACACCGTCGGGAACACCACAGCGTAATGGTGTGTCCGAACGTCGTAATCGAACTCTCTTAGATATGGTTCGTTCTATGATGCCACTTACAGATTTACCGCTATCGTTTTGGGGTTATGCATTAGAAACAGCCGCATTCACTTTAAATAGGGCACCATCTAAATCCGTTGAAACGACACCATATGAATTATGGTTTGGGAAGAAACCTAAATTGTCGTTCCTTAAAGTTTGGGGTTGCGAAGCTTATGTAAAGAAGTTACAGCCGGACAAGCTTGAACCCAAAGCGGAAAAATGCGTCTTCATAGGATACCCAAAGGAAACTATTGGGTATACCTTCTATTATAGATCCGAAGGCAAAATCTTCGTTGCTAAGAATGGATCCTTTCTAGAGAAGGAATTTCTCTCGAAAGAAGTGACTGGAAGGAAAGTAGAACTCGACGAGGTTGTTGAACCTTCTCTCGAACTTGCGAGTAGCGCAACACCGGAAGTAGTTCTTGCGACGCCTACACCAATAAGAGAGGAAGCTAATGATGATGATCATGAAACTTCGGTTGAAGTTGCTACAGAACCTCGCAGGTCAACGAGATCTCGTACCACTCCTGATTGGTATGATCCCGTTATGAGTGTCATGTTGGTGGACAACACTGATGACCTTGTGACATATGAGGAAGCGATGATGAGCCTAGATTCCAATAAATGGCAAGATGCCATGAAATCCGAGATTGGATCGATGTACGAAAACCAAGTATGGACTTTGGTGGACTTACCGGATGGCTGGAAGGCTGTCGAGAACAAATAGATTTTCAAGAAGAAAACAGATGCTGATGGTAATGTTACTGTCTATAAAGCTCGACTTGTCGCAAAAGGGTTTCGACAAATTCAAGGAGTTGACTACGATGAGACTTTCTCACCAGTAGCGAAGCTAAAGTCTGTGAGGATTATGTTAGCAATCGCTGCATATTACGATTATGAGATATGGCAGATGGATGTCAAAACGGCGTTCCTCAATGGAGACATTGATGAAGAGTTGTATATGATGCAACCCAAAGGTTTTGTCGATCCTAAAGATGCTAACAAGGTATGCAAACTTCAACGGTCCATATATGGATTGAAGCAAGCATCCCGAAGTTGGAATCAACGTTTTGATAAGGTAATCAAAAGTTTTGGTTTTATACAAACTTATGGAGAAGCTTGTATTTACAAGAAAGTGAGTGGGAGCTCTGTAGCATTCTTAATACTATATGTAGATGACATATTGTTGATTGGGAATGATGTAGACCTTCTTAATAGTGTCAAAGAATATTTGAATAATAGTTTTTCAATGAAAGATCTTGGCGAAGCAGCTTACATATTAGACATAAAGATTTATAGAGATAGATCGAGACGCCTAATATCATTGTCACAAAGTACATATTCGGACAAAGTTCTAAAGAGGTTTGGAATGGAAGATAGCAAGAAAGGGTTCTTGCCCATGTTGCCCAATACGACCTTGAGTAAAACTCAAAGTCCAGCAACGGCAGAAGATAGAGAAAGGATGAGTAAGAATCCCTATGCCTCAGCCATAGGATCTCTAATGTATGCCATGCTATGTACTAGACCCGACATTGCATATGATGTTAGTTTGACTAGCAGATATCAAAGTGATCCAGGAGTGGATCATTGGACAGCGGTCAAAAACATCCTTAAGTACTTGAGAAGAACTAAGGATATGGTTCTTTCTTATGGAGGTGACGAACAACTCGTTGTTCATGGTTACACCGATGCTAGTTGGAACACCGATCCGGATGATTCTAAATCTCAATCTGGATACGTATTTACTTTGAATGGTGCATCAGTTAGCTGGAGGAGTGCAAAGCAAAGCGTTGTGGCGAGATCTTCAACTGAATTGGAATACATAGCTGCTTCAGAGGCTTCACAAGAAGCGATATGGATGAAGGAGTTCATTACAGAGCTCGGTGTGGTTCCAAGTGCACTGGACCCAATGTCTATCTACTGTGATAACATGGGCGCCATAGCCAATGCGCAAGAACCAAGGTCACACAAGAAGATGAAACACATCAAGCTACGTTTTCACGCTATTCGAGAACATGTCCAAGATGGTGACATAAAGATTTGCAAAGTACACACAGATCTGAATGTGGCAGATCCGTTGACTAAACCTCTCCCGAGGGCAAAACATGATCAACACCAAACTGCCATGGGTGTTCGGTATATTACCATGTAATCTAGATTAGTTGACTCTAGTGCAAGTGGGAGACTATTGGAGATATGCCCTAGAGGCAATAATAAATGTAGTTATTATTATATCTTTGTGTTTATGATAAATGTTTACATTCATGCTATAATAGTATTGAACAGAAATATTAATACTTGTGTGATTTGTAAACTAAATTAGAGTCCCTAGTAAAGCCTCTTTATAATACTAGCTTGTTGATTAATAGATGATCATAGTTTCTTGATCTTGAACATTCGAGATGTTGTTAATAACAAGGTCATATCATTAGGAGAATGGTATGATGGACATACTCCTATAGATAAGCGTAGCATAAAGATCAAGTCATTTCAATAGTTCAATTGCTATAAGCTTTCTGATACATAGTAACCTAATTCCTTCGACTATGAGATCATGCTAATCACCATCACCGGAAGGATTCTTTGATAACATCAAACACCACACCATAACTAGGTGGCTATAAAGGTGGCATTGAGTGTTCGGAAAGTATGGGTTGAGGCACATGGATCAAGAGTGGGATTTGTCCATCCATATGACGGATAAATATACTCTGGGCCCTCTCGGTGGAATGTCATCCAATTGGCTTGCAAGCATGTGACTGGCTCACTAGGGATCACATACCATGGGAACGAGAAAAGAGTACTTATCAGTAACGAGGTTGAACTAGGTATGCAGAGATACCGACGATCAAAACCTCGGATAAGTAAGCTATCGTGAGACAAAGGGAAATTGGTATCGTATGTAAGTGGTTCATTCGATCGCAAAGTAATAGTAGAAATATGTGGGAGCCATATGAATTTCCAGATTCCTCTATTGGTTATTGATCGGAGAAGTGTCTCGATCATGTCCGCGTAATTCACAAACCGTAGGGAGACACACTTAAGGATTCGATGTTGTTGAGTAGTTATGGAAAGATGAGTAAGAGACCGAATGTTGTTCGGAGTCTCGTATGGGATCCGGGATATCACGAGGAGATCCAGAATGGTCCGGAGAATAAGATTCATATAAGGAAAGTCCTGTTTCGGAGTTGGGGAATGATTCCGGTGTTTTCACCAGGAATGTTCTAGAAGGGTCCGGAAGGTCCGGCACTCCGGAGGGGAAGGGTACATGAATGTGTCATGAAAATGTGGAATGGTTGCATCATGTACTGGGTCACTTGGATGGGAAAAATAAAGGAAGAAATCAAATCCTAGTTTGAAATTCAAACGCCAATTTGAAAAGTCAAACGGCAAGTTTGCTTGGTGGAGGGAGAGTAGGAAACCTACTTGGGGAGGAAGTCCTCCTCCCTCCACCCGCCGGCCAAGGAGACCGAGTTGGGGGAGGACTCCCTCCTCCCAACCGGCCACCCTCCACCTATATAAGGAGGGGTAGGGCTCCCCTACCCCTCACACCCAAAACCCTAGCCCTCTCCTCCAAGTCGCCGGCGCCACCACCTCCTTGTGTCGCCGCCTAGGGTACCTCCAACTAGGCGAGTTGGGGTGATCCCCAAACCCTAGCCGCTGGCTACACTTCCCATTGGTGCCTCTAAACCCTAGATCACCAAGGCTCTCTCATAGTCCACCATACTCGCTCCGGCTTAAGGCGAAGCCCTGCGAGATCTCCTCTCTACTTCCGGTACCACGCCGTCGTACTGCCGGAATCGCGAGGAGAGTGCTACAACCTCCGCTGCCTGCTGGAACAAGGGAGAGGAAGGTCTTCATCGAGTACCGAATGTGTGACCGACTACGGAAGCGCTGGCGGAACGCAGCGCCGGAAGGATCGTCTACGCGATCTTGAGATCGGCAAGAGTACGACTACATCACCCACGAGAATGTGCTCTCGTTAACTGCTTTGGAATCTTCGAGGGCGAGTTCCTCTATCGACTCGTTGCTACAATCTAGTAGATAGATCTTGGCTTGTTTGTTTGCGTGCGATAGAATTTTTTGTTTTCCATGCTACGAACCCCTACATCAGTGAGGTTGTCAAGCTCACTGGTTTGCTATAACAAAGGATTAAACCTATGGTGTGGAAGGTAATGGTTTGCAGTAAGTAAACAAGTAATAGTGGAAGATGTATCAATGGTAAAGATTGGACCGGGGTCCATAGTTCACTAGAGGTGCTCTCCTTAGATAAACAACATGGCATGAAGGGTAAACAAATTACAGTAGGACAATTGACAGGAACTGAGCAAGGCATAACAATGCAATTACTAGTCAGAAAGATCCTCTGAGATTCGATTGGATAACACAACAAGATACATAGACCGCCATCCAACTGCATCTATGACTAGAAGTCCACCTTCAGGTTATCATCCGAACCCCCTCCAGTATTAAGTTGCAAGCAACATACAACTTTTTAAGCAAAGTGTGTAAGGTAAACAGTCCACATGTTCCATGAACAAGAGACCGTTGTTTTCTCCCTAGTAGCAACAGCACATCTACAACCGAAGAGATTATTGTCACTTCCCTTGGAAACTAGAGGCATGAACCCACTATCGAGCATAAATACCCCCTCTTGGAGTCACTAGCAACTACTTGGCCAAGATAGCTACTAACAACAGAGAGCATGCAAGATCACAAACAACACAGACATGATTGAATCATAAAGACAAAACCATTAATCAAACCAACATAATAATCTCAATATCCATCGGATCCCCGCAAACACAACATGCATGATTACAAATAGATTAGATCTTGATCATGAACGGAGCTGACAAGATCTATAAATTAAAGCACGAGGACAAGATACAACCATCTAGCTACTACATGGACCCATAGTCCAAGGTGGAACTACTCACGCATCATACCGGAGAGAAGGCCTCCGGGATGATCTCCTCTTCGGCAGGATGCCGAGAAGAAATTCAGACCCCCCGATCTAGGGACGATGGTGGCGGCGGCTACATACGGTTTCGTGGAGATTTGATCGGGTGCTTAGGGTTTCTGCATCGGGGGCTTCTTATAGGCGAAGGGGGAGGCCGAGGCGGTGGCCAGGGGACCCACACCCTGCCTAGGCGCGGGGCAGGGCCCACCCACGCCTACGGGGGGGGGGGGGGGGTCTGGGCACCCTGGCACCCCTCTCCGTCTCCCCTCTGGACTTCTTATTCCCACAGAAAGTAATTGACTTTGACGTTTGTCCTGTCCAATTCCGAGAATATTTCTTTGCTAGCTTTTCTGAAACCAAAAACAGCAGAAAACAGGCAACTGACACTGTGGCAACTTGTTAATAGGTTAGTATCAGAAAACATGTAAGAATCACCTCAAAGTGTAGACAAAGCAAAGCAAAGTAGATACTAACAAGAATGGAACATCAAAAATTATAGATACGTTTCCGACATATCAGACACTTTGGAATAATTTGGTTTCTTGGGAGTTGGATGCATGAGTAGAGCTTACTCAATACAAGTGGAGGCTAGCAAAAGACTGGGAGCGACCAACTAAGAGAGCAATAATGGCCATAATCATGCAGAGCAATAAAACATTACTAATCAAAGCATAAAGTGGTACCACATGTCAAAAACTAAATGATCATAGAGGCTAAGGTGACTGGTTCATAGTCATAACATGGTGTGAGCATGTGCCAAGTCAACCCAAACAAAGCATCAAAGGAGAATACCACAATACTATGCTTTTGTATGCTAAAATAACGCATGATTCTATCAAGGAACATTAAGCAATCCCAATTGTTTGGAACAAGTCATGCTACATCAATAATCACTAAGCATAAGGTCAAAGCAATCATCTAGCATGACAAGATAAAGTCTAAGTCACAGTCAAAGCAAGCTCCTTCTTGTACTACTAAAGCAAGAACTTTCTACTCCTTTCCAACACCAATCAACTTATTTGAAACAACAAAGCCAAAACGGGGGTCCAACTACTTTATTCAAGAAAACTAAGCAAACAAAAACCAAAAACGAAAACTAAGACGCTCCAAGAATAATACAACAGTGCATGAAACAATAAAAATGAAGTGTCTAGAAAGACCTGAGATTTTTATTGATGAAGAAGGGGATGCCCAAGGCATCCCAAGCTTTGACGCTTGTACCTCTTGAATATTTCTTGGGGTGACACGGGGTGGCATCCCCAAGCTTGCGCTTTTGTCCATTCTTCGTCTTGTTACATCCTTCTTTCCTTACCCTTGAAAAATTTCCTTTATACAAAACTTCACACAATCTTCATTAGCAACATTGGTGCATTCAAAAGATAATAGACCTTTGGGTTTAGCTTCAAAACAACAAAACTTTCACTAAAGACACAAGCTACTGTATCAATTCCCTCAAATAGCTCAATTTCCCAAAAAGAACCCAAAAAGGAATCAATTAAGAGGCAAATGAAAATAATGGCAGAAATCTGTCAAAACAGACCATCAGGTGAAAACTGATTTTTTTCGAAGACATTCTATTGCTCAAATCAAAACATTTTAAACTAACCAAAGTTAGCTAACAATTTGGGGGATTTATTCAGAAAATTACAGCTCAGTCCGACATACAGAGATTTTTCAAGAAATTTATAGTGGAGCACAAAATCTGTTTTGGGAGAGCACTTTCCCAAATCTTACTTCCCTCTCATTAGAGTTTATTCTTGGCACAAAAATCAAATAAAAAGTATAAGGAGAGGTTATTATAGAAGTAATAACTTCCAAGACTCAAGAAAACTATTGGGTTATCTCCCAATAAGTACTTTTCTTTAATGCCTTTAAGTTAGGCATAAGAAGCAAGAATCAAGTATTTTTAAATGAAGAAGCATTAAGATCAATACTCGAAATTTCTTCAACTAGGAAAGGTATCTCATCCAAATGAGTTTTAGAGGATCCTTTCTCATCTCTCTTGGGTTCACTACTTTCATCAAACGGGTTTTCAGGAACGATCCAATCAAAATTCTTTTCTAGAGCTTCATATATTCCTACAAGTTTAAAAGGTACAGGTATTTTAATTTCCACTCCATTGGGTTTGGTTTTATCCAACTTTTCTAATGTACCCATAACATCTGGACATGAGCCTAGCATATTAAAATGATCAAAGACCTTTTTGGATTTCTTAGAAACATCATTGAACTCTTTTAGCAAAGTTTCTAGGATAAAATCTCTCTTTTCATAATCCTCAATTTCTTTTAGTTTAAGAAACATTATTTGCATCATGGGGTTAAGGTTAACAAACCTAGCCTCCAACATGTGAACTAAAGAAGCTGCAGCAATTTCATAATTAGGATCAAATTCTGCTAAGGATCTATCCTCAATATCCTCATGTTTGCTAATGTGATTAAAGATTTTTTTAATATTTTCTTTCCCAATTATAGAGCCAATACCTATTGAAAGGTCTTTCAGGGTGAACTTAGGGATCAACATGATGAGCTAGAGCAATATGAAACTATAGGAAGAACTATTTTTTTGTGTTTTTTGATAAAATAAAGCAAACCAAAACCAAACTAAAACTTTTAGAGTTTTTGATCAAAACAGGCAAACAAAACAAGGCAAAAGAAACTAAGAAAAACAAAAACAAAGTAAAGAGAAAGGTTGTGAAAGACTCCCCTTGTGAAGCCGTCCTAGGCCTCCCCGACAACGGCGCCATAAAACTCGTTGATGCGGCTCGGATCACTTTAGAGCTTCGTTGGGAAACCCCAGGAGGAAGGTATGATGAGCACAGCAGTAAGTCTTCCCTCGGTATGAAACCAAGTTTATAGAACCAGTAGGAGGAAGGAAACGACTCAAAGGTGTTGCTAGCAACTTGGAAACCTGCACAACACAGACTCAAGACTTTGCCCCCAACGAACAGTGAGGTTGTCAATCCCACCGGTTTGCTGAAAACAAAGGATTAAACGTATGGTGTGGAAGGGAATGGTGGCTTGCAGAAAGTAAACAGTAACAGTGGAAGATGTATCAATGGTAAAGATTGGACCGGGGGTCCACAGTTCACTAGAGGTGTTCTCCTTAAGATAAACAACATAACATGCTGGGTAAACAAATTAAAGCGGGGCAATTGACAGGACAGAGCAAGGCATAACAATGCAATACTAGACATTCATGATCCTATGAGATTCGATTGGGCATTACAACAATATACATAGACCACCGTCCAACTGCATCTATGACTAGTAATCCACCTTCAGGTTATCATCCGAACCCCCTCCAGTATTAAGTTGCAAATAACGCATAACTGCTTTAAGCAATGTGTGTAAAGTAAACAATACAATTTTTCCATGAACAAAAGATTGTTGTTTTCTCCCTAGTAGCAAGAGCACATCTACAACCTTAGAGATTTCTGTCACTACCCTAGATTCAATAGAGGTATGAACCCACTATCGAGCATAAATACTCCCTCTTGGAGTCACTAGCATCTACTTGGCCAAGATACCTACTAGAAATGGAGAGCATGCAAGATCTCAAACAACACAGACATGATAGAATCAATAAGATAAAACCATTAATCAATCTGACATAGTAATCTCAATATCCATCGGATCCCCGCAAACACAACATCCATGATTACAAATAGATGATCTTGATCATGAACTGGGCTCACAAGATCTAAACATGGTAGCACAAAGGAGGAGAAACAACCATCTAGCTACTGTATGGACCCACAGTCCAAGGTGGAACTACTCACGCATCATACCCGAGGCTGGCATGGTGATGAAGAAGGCCTCCGGGATGATCTCTCCCCTCTGGCAGGGTGTCAGAAAGAGCTTCAGATTCCCTCGATCTAGGGATGATGGTGGCGGCGGCTACGGACTTTTTCATGGAGATCTGCTCGGGTACTTAGGGTTTAGATATCGGGGGCTTCTTATAAGCGAAGGGGGAGACCGAGGGGGTGCCCGAGGCGGCCGCACTCTTCCTGGCGCGGGCCAGGCCTGGCCATGCGGCCAAGGTGTGGGCCCCTCGCGGCCCTCCTCCGTCTCGTCTTCTGGCTTCGTGATCTCCTCGGTGAAATAATGACTTTGGCTTTTGTCCCGTCCAATTTCGAGAATATTCATTTTCTGGCTTTTCTGGAACCAAAAACAGCAGAAAACAAGCAACTAACACTGTGGCATCTTGTTAATAGGTTAGTCCCAGAAAACATATAAAAATACCTCAAAATATAGACAAAGCAAAGCAAAGTGAATACTAAACAAGCATGGAACATAAAAAATTATAGATACATTTACGACGTATCAGTTTATATCTTGGTTTTATTCGCTCTATTGTAGGAAATAATTTTATTTTCCATGCTGCGAATCCCGCCAGTGGTACACGAGCCTAGATCTATGAGTAGATGTTGGTACGAGCACAACACAATATGTTTTGTGGGCCTTTAATATTCTTGTTGTTACCCTCCCATGCGTACTTATATTTTTGCAGGATAGTTTGTCCAGGTACATGAGAGAGGTTCTGTGTTCGACATGCAACTTGTATTGCATAAGTAGCTGGCGGGTGTCTTTCTCTCTTACTGTGCTTGAAAATAGATTTGCAACAATTGGCTTGCAGAACTTAATCAAAATGTATATGATCGGGATTATGGAATTTCTTAGGTAATAACATTTTTTATTATTTCTCATATAAGCCACGTAAATTTTGGAAGTATAAGGTAGAAGATGTCTAAGTTGTTTTGGAGGGTATGGTCAAAACTATGATATGTTATATCACTGTTCAAAAAATAGGCCGAATCAGCGATTAATAGGCCGATTAGTCGCTACTAGGGACCTGACCGTGTCGATTACCACTAATCGTTTGTGTTAATCGTTTAGCCCGATTAATAGCTCTGACACTCTGATTACTAGGTATGTTCCCTATTAACTACTACACTCGGTCAAAAAAGTTGCAAAATTATCAACACTTATCGCCCATCCATCCGCTAGCCCGCCCTAATGAAGTAGGTTTTTCGACGCTTACCTCTAGGAGCTTGATTTCTACCATCACCAGCCAGTTCCTTGTCGTTGTTGACCAGTTTCTCGTAGTTGCCGATCAGACCTCAGATACAAGAGCTCGAGCGCCTTGCGGATCTCATCCGGGAGCTCGAGGCTGCCTTTAATAGGGTAGGTGGTTGAGGTGCAAGAGGATTCATATGTGTTTTAGGTGCTAATTTTTGTAGGTTGCACCGATTAATTGCCTACCGATTATCGTCTGAATTCCGATTAGTCGCTACTCCCAAGACAACCGAGCAGTTAATGATTACCGATTTCCTTACCATTGGTTATATGTGATGTATGCATGATCATGTTTATTAATGTTTCACGGCTTCATGTCGATGAGTTCTGCAACCGACAAGAGCCATATGGTCGTATTCAATATCTTGTATGATTTGATTGTCAATATTTCAACGCCATGTAATTGCATTACTTTATCGCTATGAGTTAGAATACTTAGAGTTGCAATAGTTGGTGAAGACAACTATATGTCGGCGTCCAGGACATGCAAGGAGTCATGCTGGCGGTGATGGAGATCATGTATGTGCGTTGGATATGGAGATCAAAGGCACAAAAGAAAATGCTATATCATATCATATTATTTATGCATGTGATGTTTATCCCTTTTATGCATCTTATTTTGCTTGATCGCAACATAAATTATAATATGACCCCTCACACTTAATATCAAGATAAAATGTGTTCTTCCTTATTATAAACCATTGCAGAAACTTCATCATTTTGAAGCACCTGATGATGATCAGGTGTTATAAACTTTGGGTTCATATACAATGGGTGTAAGCCAGTTTTTATACATACAAAAATACTTTGGTTAACTTCATGAGCTTAACATGTATAGACATGCACGTCCTCAGAACACGGAGAACTAAAAGGTTAAACACGAGTCATATGAATGATATGATCAACATGTTGATGCTCACCATTGAAACTACATCTTCTATCGTGAAGATTGAACCCGATATAGTGGATTTGGATCGTGCGCTCACTAAACAACTGAGGGATATTGAATTCAGTCAGAGTATTTGATTAAACTTGAACTAATTATCATAAACATGGTCTAAAATTTCCTTTGCAAATACTTTTTGTAGATTTCTAAAGCTATAGCAGCGTTCAACTTCAGTGTGTTCCTTGAGAATGAAAAACTGAAACCATCTAGGTCAAACTTCACTGACTGGCATCGCAACTTGAGGATCATCCTCACTTGGTGTAAAAAGCCGCATGTGCTCGATGAAGTGTCCGATGATGCCTCTACTAATACAATGACTAATAATGAACACAATATGTTGAGACACGCAGTGATGACCACACAATAGTTAAATGTGTCATTCTTCCATCTTTGTAGCCAGAGCTCCGGAAACCTTTTCAACATAACAGGGCATATGACATGGTTGAAGAGCCGAAAACGATGTTATGGACTCAAGCCCGTGCTGAGAGATATGAAATCTTTGAGAATTTCTTTACATGTAAGAGCATCTACACTCATGCCCCCCGAGTAGACCCCCATAGGCCGTGTTGGCCATCCGGCCGGTGAATATTGGCTCATTCACGCCCCCGGGTCGTCGATTTCTCCCGGATTTGGGCTAAAATCCATCTGGCGACCACAGGCCAAATTCAGCACACCGGGGTTTTCCTGGGGGCGTTCGATGGAGTGAAAGGCGAGCGGGCCCGAGCTGTCAGTGAGGGAAGACGATTTCCAACAAAACGGTTGCCTAGTTCTCTCCCTACCCACCATCCACCATTTTCTCTGCCAGAACCACCCCTCTCTGCTTCGCTTGAAGGCCGCCTCCATGAAACCAACTAAACTCCGCCAAGACTCCCTCCCTCCTCGCCACTACTACCTGGTATATGGCACCAATCCAAGATGGTAAACATTTGTGAACACTCTCTCATGCCCTCCGATCGGCAAGCAAGCCAACTTTGCCAAGGAACAAGAAGCTTGCAGGAAGGATGTCGAGTAGGAATTTGGTGTGCTCCAAGATCGATTTGTAGTTGTCTGGTTTGTAGGGTTTCGTAGCATGGAAAACAAAAAATTTCTACCGCATACAAACAAACAAGCCAAGATCTATCTACTAGATTGTAACAACGAGTCGATAGAATCACTCACCCTCGAAGATTCCAAAGTGTTTAACGACAGCGGATTCTCGTGGGTGATGTAGTCGTACTCTTCCCGATCTCAAGATCGCGTAGACGATCCTTCCGGCGCTGCGTTTCGGCAGCGCTCCCGCAGTCGGTCACACGTTCGGTACTCGATGAAGACCTTCCTCTCCCTTGTTCCAGCAGGCAGCGGAGGTTGTATTACTCTCCTCGCGATTCCGGCAGCACAACGGCGTGGTACCGGAAGTAGAGGGGAGATCTCGCAGGGCTTCGCCTTAAGCCGGAGCGAGTATGGTGGAGTATGAGAGAGTCCCTCGACGATCTAGAGTTTAGACACGCCGAGGAGGGGCAAGCCGGCGGCTAGGGTTTAGCTAGGCGGCGGCGGCGGTTTGCCCTAGGGCCGGCGGCGGCTATGGAAGCGGCGGCTTGGTACAAGGGTTTGGAGGAGAGGATCTTGTGTGTCTCTAGGAGGGAGCCCTGCCCCTCCTTATATAGGTGGAGGTGTAGGGCCACGCAGAGATAAAACAAAACTTTTTCCTCTAACGTGGTGATCCCAAGACCTAGCTGAGGTAGAAGGCCACGAGGTTTACCACTAGACGCGCGGTTGCGGATTACTGATGAAGCGCGTCGGCTGATGCAGTGCAGTCCTCACGATCCGATCGTCCTGGTGCTGATCGCACAGCACCTCTGCTGGTATCCACACGTACAAGGAGGAGCGCCGGCGGCGAACTGCTAGGTTCGTTACGGCGCCTGGACTGCTGTGGAGCTAGGGTTTCCAACACATGGAATGACCTAACCGAACAACGATTAACCTTTCTGGGTTACTGTGCTCCACTATATATAGGGAGTGAACGTGGGCTCTGCTCACGCGACCCATTCACTAAAGCCCATATAACACTAGTCACCGTGAGTCCAACTCACTAACTCAGTCCTAATCTGGTTTAGGTCCAACCCAACCAGATTACAGATTCGGATCCAATCCGAACTTGCTCCCGCTCTTAAGTGTGTGACCCCGCAGGCTCATGGTTACTTGGACACGATTAGAGTCCGACTCACAATCGATCAATCGGCATCGGCTCCTAGCAGAACGTGCCGATTCCCAAGTACCAAAGAGTCATGACGACTTGCCTTTCAATGCGACTTACGTCTGAGTCCCTTTTGCCTCACGATATACCTTGTCAGACTATAGGCGAATATATGTCATCCCTTAAATAGTCCGACTCTCTTCTCGATCCGAGATAAGTGATTCACCCGACTAACTCTTAGTCGATCGCCTCGGTTAACACTTAACCGAGTCGTGCATGGCCATGCTTTCCGAATCATATCTCACGAGAGGGCCCAGAGAATATCTCTCCGAGTGGAGGGGCAAAATCCCATCTTGGTTATCCACATCACGCAGCTTGATTCTCAGTCGACCCGAACCCTGCCTTTATAACTGCCCAGTTACGGATCAGCGTTTGACAGAACCTAAGTCGGTGATCCTCAACTCGGACTATGCAACAACCTCAGGTCTAAGGATTACATTGATTGAGATATACAAATGACAACTAGTTCGTTGTACCTCAATATGGGTCAATCCGACTCGCTAAACTCTTTAGCCGAATCTGTGTAAGTTGGAATAGCATCTCCATGCCCATGACAAGTGGAACCGAGTCATCAAGCCAACTTTCACATTGGTCTAAGTTGTGTGTCCAGCACAACCTCAATGACCAAGGATATTTAGTATAAACAACATGAATGCATAGTTCCACAACCGAATCACATATTCAATGATACACATCAGATGTTCATACAAGGACTACTTAATAACTTTATGAATACAATGGGAAATATCATCATACATGATTGCCTCTAGGGCATATTCCCAACAGTCTCCCACTTGCACTAGAGTCAATCTTCCGACATCACATGTCTAAGCATCTAATGCCCATGGCTCTCAGGTGCGCCTCATGCTTTGGCTGTGGTAATGGCTTTGTCAACGGATCCGCAATATTTGCATCCGTGTGTACCTTGCATAACTTGATATCACCCTGATCCACGAACTGGCGAATTAGGTGGTACCACATGAGTATGTGCTTGTTCTTCTGGTGTTGTCTAGGTTCCTTGGCTTGTGCAATAGCACCATTGTTGTCACAATACACGTCCAACGGATTGGATGAGCCCTGAACCACACCAAGATCCATGAGGAAATTCCTCATCCAAACAGCTTCCTTTGCTGCCTCAGAGGCGGCAATATACTCAACCTCTGTTGTAGACGCAGACACAGTCTCTTGCTTGGGACTTTTCCAGCTCACAGCACCTCCGTTTATAATAAACACGTATCCGGATTGCGAGCGAGAATCATCGGAGTCGGTGAGATAACTCGCATCCGTGTAACCCTTTACACTGAGTTCATCTTCACCACCATAAACCAAGAACATATCCTTAGTCCTTCTCAAGTACTTTAGGATATTTTTAGCCGCTGTCCAGTGGATCTCTCCAGGATCAGCCTGGTATCTGCTCACAACACTTAGAGCATAGGAAACATCCGACCTAGTACAAATCATGGCGTACATGATGGATCCGACTGCAGAAGCATATGGAATCGCACTCATCCGACTTCGCTCATCAGTTGTCGAAGGACACTGAGTCTTGCTAAGTTTTACACCATGGGACATCGGTAAGAACCCTTTCTTAGACGATTCCATGTTGAACTTCTTCAACACTTTATCCAAATAAGTACTCTGACTCAATCCAATGAGCCTCCTTGATCTATCTCTATAGATCCGAATTCCGAGGATGTATGTTGCCTCACCCAAGTCTTTCATTGAGAAACTCCTTTCCAATGATTCCTTGGTTTCTTGCAACATCTGGACATCATTTCCAACCAGTAATATGTCATCCACATATAAGATTAGAAAATTTACTTTGTTCCCACTAAACTTCTTGTACAAACAAGAATCATGATCACTCTTGATGAAGCCAAACGATTTGACTACCTCATCAAAGCGAATATTCCAACTCCGAGATGCTTGCTTCAACCCATAAATGGATTTCTGAAGTTTGCACACCTTGTCAGCATTAGCCGGATCGACAAAACCCTCGGGCTGTATCATATACACGTCCTCGGTTAAATTTCCGTTAAGGAAAGCCGTTTTGACATCCATCTGCCATATCTCATAGTCGAAATAGGCTGCTATAGCTAACATGATCCGAACTGATTTAAGCATCGCTACGGGCGAGAAAGTCTCGTCGTAATCAACTCCTTGAACTTGTCGGAACCCCTTCGCGACAAGGTGTGCTTTATAGACGGAAACATTTCCATCCATATCAGTTTTCTTCTTAAAGACCCATTTGCACTCGACGGGTCTTGCACCGTCTGGCAGATCAACCAAGTTCCAAACTTGATTTTCATCCATGGACTTTAACTCAGATCTCATGGCTCCAAGCCATGACTCGGAATCAGATCCCACCATCGCTTCCGAATAATTTGTCGGCTCATCACTGTCTAACAGTAACACATCACGAACACTTCGTAATCTTGCCGATCTTCGTAGTACAGGTGCGGCTATCGGCTCAGCTGCCACGATCGGCTCGACCTCCAAGGTTTTTGCCGACTCGCTTCTAGCCGGTTCCTCTCGAATTTCTTCGAGTTGCACCGTGCGCCCACTTACTCCCCGACTGAGAAACTCTTTCTCAAGGAAGACACCGTTCCGAGCGACAAACACTTTGCCCTCTTCTCGGTTGTAGAAGTAGTAACCCAAGGTTTCCCTCGGATACCCCACGAAAATACATTTATCCGACTTGGCCGTAAGCTTGTTCGACTGAAGTCGCTTGACAAAAGCTTCACAACCCTAAATCTTAAGAAAAGACAAACTCGGCTTTTTGCCTGTCCACATCTCATGCGGTGTCTTCTCTACCGATTTTGATGGTACTCTGTTTAGTGTGAACGCCGCTGTTTCTAGACAATAACCCCAAAATGATAAAGGCAGATCTGTCCGACTCATCATTGATCGTACCATGTCTAACAAGGTCCGATTCCGCCTTTCCGAAACACCATTCCTTTGTGGCGTTCCTGGCGGAGTAAGTTGAGGAACTATTCCACAACTTTTCAGATGGTCATCAAACTCATGGCTCATGTACTCGCCTCCTCGGTCCGACCGAAGAAACTTTATTTTCTTGCCGAGTTGATTCTGTGCTTCATTCTGGAATTCTTTGAACTTTTCAAAGGCTTCCGACTTATGTTTCATCAAGTAGATATATCCATACCTACTCAAATCATCAGTGAAGGTAATGAAGTACTCATAACCACCCCTGGTTGTCGTGCTCATTGGTCCACATACATCACTATGTACTAGTCCCAACAAGTCGGACGCCCTTTCGCAACTCTTTGCAAAAGGTGTCTTGGTCATTTTGCCGAGTAGGCAAGATTCGCATGTCTCGAACGACTCCAAGTCGAACGAATTTAGGAGTCCATCATCATGGAGTTTCTTCATGCGTTTCCAACTTATATGACCAAGCCGACAGTGCCAAAAGTAAGTCATATTCAGATCATTTGGTTTCAACCTTTTAACATTTATGTTATAAACCGACTCACCATCAAGATTCAAAATAAATAACCCGTCCTGGACGGGTGCAAAGCCGTGAAACATATCATTCAAATACAAAGAACAACCATTATTCTTGATATTCGACTCATAGCCTTGCCTCATCAAACATGAAGCAGAAATAATGTTTCGACTGAGCACTGGAACATAATAACAATTATTTAGTTCCATAATGAATCCGGAAGGTAAATGAAGTTGCATCGTGCCGACTTCTAACGCAGCAACTCTTGCTTTGTTGCCGACTCGAATATCAACCTCGCCTCTTGCTACGCTCCTAGTTCTTACCAGTCCCTGCAACGAGTTGCAGATGTGAATAACTGATCCGGTATCATATACCCAAGAACTATTAGGTGCATCAGCAAGATATATGTCTATAACATTGCAAACAAGTGTACCTGAGTCGGAAGTCATACCTCCACTCTTGGCTTTGTCAGCCAAGTACTTGCTGCAGTTCCTCTTCCAGTGACCATCCGCCTTGCAGTAGAAGCAAGTGGATCCGGCTGAAGGAGATGGTTTAGTCCCTGAGGAAGCGCTTGGGACCGGGTCCTGAGCCTGCTTTCCTCCTGACTTAGCCTTCTTCTTAGTCCAAGAACTCTTCTTGAACTTAGCCTTATTCTGCACCATCAACACTTGACTGGTGCCCTTCTTGAGATCCGCCTCTGCCTGCTTGAGCATCCCATGCAATTCAGTGAGCTTATTATCCATACCATGCATATGGTAGTTCGAAATGAACTGCCCATATGCACTAGGAAGAGAGTTCAGAATTATATCCGTAGCGAACTCTTCGCTAATGGGGTAGCCAAGCCTCTCTAGAGACTGCACGTAACCAACCATTTTGATCACATGCGGACTCAGTGGATCACCATCCTTAAGCTTGCAACTCAGCAAAGCCTGAGAGACTTGATACCTCTCAGTCTTCGCCTGAGCCTGGAACATACTTTTGAGGCTTTCGATCATATCGTAGGCCTCAACATGCTCGAACTGCTTTTGCAAGTCCGGTTCCATGTGAGCAAGCATAAGACAGCTAATATCCGTGGACTCATCCTTAGCCCGACGGTAGGCATTGGTGGCTGCGACAGTCGCATTCTCATTCGGCTCATCTGGAAGTGGGTTGTCTAGGACATGGTCCTTCTTTTCTTGTTTGAGAACAATTCTCAGATTTCGATACCAGTTGGTAAAATTAGTGTCGTTCAGTTTATCTTTCTCAAGAATGGTTCTCAACGCAAAACCGGATATCTGAGAGTGACTGCTACTTGGTGCCATGATCTACAACAGAAAATATGCAAAAACACTTAAGACATGTATTCATAAAAGAGCAAGCATATTAAACATTTTAATATTTTATGCTCCCACTAGAACCAACACCCCTCCGATGGTTACTTAGTGATTCAGGATCCTAAATAAGCAAGTCGGCTAGTGAGCTTTAGCATCACCGCTAGCCGCCAAGTGATCTAGGTAGACAACTCCTTGTCAATCGCATCTTATGCGACTCCTGTTGGACGGGTGGCATCACATGCCCCGGCTCCCATCCGACCTTTTCCCGAGTCCCACAACCGTTGTGATAGACCCATCTAGCTTACCGAGTGTTTCTGCAGTAAGAGTCCGACTCGAACCCACCTAGTCGGAAAGAATTGGCAGCACCTCAATTTTATGAGCCCACTACCAAAAATGTCCGACTTGTGATGGTGCAAACACTGGCGGGAAAACCGACTAGACCTTCTTTGAGGGATTAAAATTTACCGACTATCTAATAGAGGTAAAACTGAGACATAACAATAACACAAAATAAATTAATTATAATGTGAAATGGTATGGCTCTCTTCATGGCGATCTCCATCTCCACAAAGCCTGTAATTCGACTCGTGCCAACTCTTGTCACTTGCCGCCTTACTCCATGTCGCCGACATGTACAACGCCTTGCATGCCTTCCGGGTTCTCCAAACAGCTACACTAGCTTAGTAAAGTAAATTACATAGAGAATCCGACACGTAGGTCGTTATACAATAAAAAGACAGCACCTAGGCTCCAGCCGGCTGACAAAAACCGTGATTCGCAGATCACGTATGGATTACACACATACATCACATGCACATGAACCATACCATTCACAACTTCCTGCAAAATCAAGTTATGCATAGATACAATATCTACCGGCGTTGTGAAACTCGCAACGACATCTAAGGCGCTACGACAGGGCGAAGCCGGCAGTCCCGCTAGCCGGATAGCGGGCGGGGATCGAAGGGGCAGCGCCCCTCGCGGGTGCGGGCAGCGCCCGACGATTTTTCCGAAAACGTAGATCTTATCTATGATCCGATCATGGATTCCGACCATCGTTCCGATTCGATCAAACTCTTTGATCTTCGATCACCGCTTCTGGATTTACGTGTCACAGTCTACCCCGATGGCGGAAGCCGACCGGTAGGGGTATGTCGTTCCACGACCTCAGCAGTATGATCACGGAAATCAGATCTACCATTCCCCGAGTACAGTTGATCCAATCAACCTCGTACAAAACCGATCTATCTCATAGATCGACCACCAAACAGCACATAGATCTCATCTACATCCTACCGCATATCACATATGCGTGATCTCGAGCCTAAAACCAGAAGCTATCGCTCTGATACCACTGTAGGGCCACGCAGAGATAAAACAAAACTTTTTCCTCTAACGTGGTGATCCCAAGACCTAGCTGAGGTAGAAGGCCACGAGGTTTACCACTAGACGCGCGGTTGCGGATTACTGATGAAGCGCGTCGGCTGATGCAGTGCAGTCCTCACGATCCGATCGTCCTGGTGCTGATCGCACATCACCTCTGCTGGTATCCACACGTACAAGGAGGAGCGCCGGCGGCGAACTGCTAGGTTCGTTACGGCGGCTGGACTGCTGTGGAGCTAGGGTTTCCAACACATGGAATGACCTAACCGAACAACGATTAACCTTTCTGGGTTACTGTGCTCCACTATATATAGGGAGTGAACGTGGGCTCTGCTCACGCGACCCATTCACTAAAGCCCATATAACACTAGTCACCGTGAGTCCAACTCACTAACTCAGTCCTAATCTGGTTTAGGTCCAACCCAACCAGATTACAGATTCGGATCCAATCCGAACTTGCTCCCGCTCTTAAGTGTGTGACCCCGCAGGCTCATGGTTACTTGGACACGATTAGAGTCCGACTCACAATCGATCAATCGGCATCGGCTCCTAGCAGAACGTGCCGATTCCCAAGTACCAAAGAGTCATGACGACTTGACTTTCAATGCGACTTACGTCTGAGTCCCTTTTGCCTCACGATATACCTTGTCAGACTATAGGCGAATATATGTCATCCCTTAAATAGTCTGACTCTCTTCTCGATCCGAGATAAGTGATTCACCCGACTAACTCTTAGCCGATCGCCTCGGTTAACACTTAACCGAGTCGTGCATGGCCATGCTTTCCGAATCATATCTCACGAGAGGGCCCAGAGAATATCTCTCCGAGTGGAGGGGCAAAATCCCATCTTGGTTATCCACATCACGCAGCTTGATTCTCAGTCGACCCGAACCCTGCCTTTATAACTGCCCAGTTACGGATCAGCGTTTGACAGAACCTAAGTCGGTGATCCTCAACTCGGACTATGCAACAACCTCAGGTCTAAGGATTACATTGATTGAGATATACAAATGACAACTAGTTCGTTGTACCTCAATATGGGTCAATCCGACTCGCTAAACTCTTTAGCCGAATCTGTGTAAGTTGGAATAGCATCTCCATGCCCATGACAAGTGGAACCGAGTCATCAAGCCAACTTTCACATTGGTCTAAGTTGTGTGTCCAGCACAACCTCAATGACCAAGGATATTTAGTATAAACAACATGAATGCATAGTTCCACAACCGAATCACATATTCAATGATACACATCAGATGTTCATACAAGGACTACTTAATAACTTTATGAATACAATGGGAAATATCATCATACATGATTGCCTCTAGGGCATATTCCCAACAGGAGGGGCCGGCCGGCCAAGGGGAGGGAGAGGAGTCCGTCCCCAACTCGGCTTGGAGGTGGGCCGGCGGTTGGAGGAGGGAACTCCTCCCCAACTCGGTTTCCCACTCCTCCTCCTCTTTCCAAAAACTGCCGTTTGACTTTCAAACTAGCCGTTTGACTTTTCAAACTAGGATTTGAATAAACCCTCTATTTTTTTCAGCGATGACACCGAGTACATGATGCAATCATACCAACTTGATATAACACATTCATGTACCCTTCCCCCCCGAAGTGCCGGACATTCCGGAACCTTCTAGAACATTCCCGATGAAAACACCGGAACCATTCCCCAACTCCGAAACGGGACTTTCCTTATATGAATCTTATTCTCCGGACCATTCCGGATCTCCTCGTGATATCCCGAATCCCATTCGAGACTCCGAACAACATTCGGACTCTTTCTCATCATTCCATAACTACTCAAACAACGCCGAATCCTTAAGTGTGTCTCCCTACGGTTCGTGAATTATGCGGACATGATCGAGACACTTCTCCGAACAATAACCAATAGAGGAATCTGGAAATTCATATGGCTCCCACATATTTCTACGATTACTTTGCGATCGAATGAACCACTTACATATGATATCAATTTCCCTTTGTCTCACGATAGTTTACTTATCCGAGGTTATGATCGTTGGTATCTCTGCATACCTAGTTCAACCTCGTTACCGATAAGTACTCTTTTCTCGTTCCCGTGATATGTGATCCCTTGTGAGCCATTCACATTCTTGCAAGCTAATTGGATGACATTTCACCGAGAGGGCCCAGAGTATATCTATCCGTCATATGGATGGACAAATCCCACTCTTGATCCATGTGTTTCAACCAATACTTTCCGAACACTCAATGCCATCTTTATAGCCACCCAGTTACGGTGTGGTGTTTGATGTCATCAAAGCATCCATCCGGTAAAGGTGATATGCATGATCTCATGGTCGAAGGAATTAGATTACTATGTATCAGAAAGCATATAGCAATTGAACTATTAAAATGACTTGATCTTTATGCTACGCTTATCTATAGGAGTATGTCCACCATATCATTCTCCTAACGATATGATCTTGTTGTTAATAACATCTCAATGTTCATGATAGGGAAACCACAATCATCTTATTAACCAACAAGCTAGTATTATATAGAGGCTTTACTAGGGACTTCAAATTAAGTTTACAAATCACACAAGTATTAATGTTTCCTTGTTAATACTATTATAGCATGAATGTAAACATTTATCATAAACACAAAGATATAATAATAACTACATTTATTATTGCCTCTAGGGCATATCTCCAATAGTCTCCCACTTGCACTAGAGTCATCTAATCTAGATTACATGGTAATATACCGAACACCCATGGCAGTTTGGTGCTGGTCATGTTTTGCCCTCGGGAGAGGTTTAGTCAACGGATCCGCCACATTCAGATCTGTGTGTACTTTGCAAATATTTATATCCCCATCTTGGATATGTTCTCGAATAGCGTGAAAACGTAGCTTGATATGCTTCAGCTTCTTGTGTGACCTTGGTTCTTGCGCATTGGCTATGGCGCCCATGTTATCACAGTAGATAGACATTGGGTCCAGCGCACTAGGAACCACACCCAGCTCTGTAATGAACTCTTTCATCCATATCGCTTCTGTGAAGCCTCTGAAGCAGCCATGTATTCCGATTCAGTTGAAGATCTCGCCACAACGCTTTGCTTTGCACTCCTCCAGCTAACTGATGCACCATTCAAAGTAAATACGTATCCAGATTGTGATTTAGAATCATCCGGATCAGTGTTCCAACTAGCATCGGTGTAACCATTAACAACGAGCTGTTCATCACCTCCATAAGAAAGAACCATATCCTTTGTTCTTCTCAAGTACTTAAGGATGTTTTTGACCGCTGTCAAATGATCCACTCCTGGATCACTTTGATATCGGCTAGTTAAACTAACAACATATGCAATGTCGGGTCTAGTACATAGCATGGCATACATTAGAGATCCTATGGCTGAGGCATAGGGAGTCTTACTCATCCTCTCTCTATCTTCTGCCGATGTCGGACTTTGAGTTTTACTCAAGGTCGTATTGGGCAACATGGGCAAGAACCCTTTCTTGCTATCTTCCATTCCAAACCTCTTTAGAACTTTGTCCAAATATGTACTTTGTGATAATGATATTTGGCGTCTCGATCTATCTCTATAAATCTTTATGCCTAATATGTAAGCTGCTTCGCCAAGATCCTTCATTGAAAAACTATTATTCAAATATTCTTTGACACTATTTAGAAGGTCTACATCATTCCCAATCAACAATATGTCATCTACATATAGTATTAAGAATGCTACAGAGCTCCCACTCACTTTCTTGTAAATACAAGCTTCTCCATAAGTTTGTATAAAACCAAAACTTTTGATCACCTTATCAAAATGTTGATTCCAACTTCGGGATGCTTGCTTCAATCCATAGATGGACCGTTGAAGTTTGCATACCTTGTTAGCATCTTTAGGATCGACAAAACCTTTGGGTTGCATCATATACAACTCTTCATCAATGTCTCCATTGAGGAATGCTGTTTTGACATCCATCTTCCATATCTCATAATCATAATATGCAGCGATTGCTAACATAATCCTCACAGACTTTAGCTTCGCTACTGGTGAGAAAGTCTCATCGTAGTCAACTCCTTGAATTTGTCGAAACCCTTTTGCGACAAGTCGAGCTTTATAGACAGTAACATTACCATCAGCATCTGTTTTCTTCTTGAAGATCCATTTGTTCTCGACAGCCTTCCGGCCATCTGGTAAGTCCACCAAAGTCCATACTTGGTTTTCGTACATGGATCCAATCTCGGATTTCATGGCTTCTTGCCATTTATTGGAATCTGGGCTCATCATTGCTTCCTCATATGTCTGAGGGTCATCGGTGTTGTCCACCAACATGACACTCATAATGGGATCATACCAATCTGGAGTGGTACGAGTTCTCGTTGACCTGCGAGGCTCTGTAGCAACTTCAACCGAAGTTTCATGATCATCATCATTAGCTTCCTCTCTAACTGGTGCAGGCACCACAGGAACTTCTTCCGGTGCTGCGCTACTCGCAATTTCGAGAGAAGGTTCGATAACCTCGTCGAGTTCTACTTTCCTTCCAGTCACTTCTTTCCAGAGAAATTCCTTCTCTAGAAAGGATCCATTCTTGGCAACGAAGATTTTGCCTTCGGATCTATGATAGAAGGTATACCCAATAGTTTCCTTCGGGTATCCTATGAAGACGCATTTTTCCGCTTTGGGTTCAAGCTTGTCCGGCTGTAACTTCTTTACATAGGCTTCGCATCCCCAAACTTTAAGGAACGACAATCTAGGTTTCTTCCCAAACCATAATTCATACGGTGTCGTTTCAACGGATTTAGATGGTGCCCTATTTAAAGTGAATGCGGCTGTTTCTAATGCATAACCCCAAAATGATAGCGGTAAATCTGTAAGTGACATCATAGAACGAACCATATCTAAGAGAGTTCGATTACGACGTTCGGACACACCATTACGCTGTGGTGTTCCCGGCGGTGTCAACTGTGAAAGTATTCTGCATTTCTTCAAATGCTCGCCAAACTCGTAACTTAGATATTCACCTCCACAATCAGAACATAGAAATTTAATCTTCTTGTTACATTGATTCTCAACCTCACTTTGAAATTCCTTAAACTTCTCGAAAGTTTCGGACTTATGTTTCATGAAATAGATATACCCATATCAACTCAAGTCATCCGTGAAGGTAAGAACATAACAATAACCACCGCGCGATGCTACACTCATTGGACCACACACATCGGTATGTATGATTTCCAATAAGTCCGTAGCTCGCTCCATCATACCAGAAAATGGAGTCTTAGTCATTTTACCCATCAGACATGCTTCGCATCTATCAAGTGATTCGAAATCAAGTGATTCAAGAAGTCCATTGGAATGGAGTTTCTTCATGCGCTTCACTCCAATGTGACCAAGACGACAGTGCCACATATCGGTCGAGTTATCGCTCGATTTCAAACGTTTAGCCTCAATGTTATTAATATGTGTATTTCCACTATCGAGATTCAATAAGAGTAGACCATCTATCAAAGGTGCATGTGCATAAAACATATTACTCATATAAATCGAACAACCATTATTCTCGGATTTAAACAAGTAACCGTCTCGCAATAAACAAGATCCCGATATAATGTTCATGCTTAACGCAGGCACCAAATAACAATTATTTAAGTATAAAACTAATCCCGATGGTAGATGAAGGGGTAGCGTGCCGACCGCGATCACATCAACCTTTGATCCGTTTCCCACGCGCATCGTCACCTCGTTCTTCGCTAGCTTCCGTTTATTCTGCAGCACCTGTTTTGAGTTACAAATATGAGCAACCGAACCAGTATCAAATACCCAGGCACTACTACTTGTACTAGTGAGATACACATCAATAACATGTATATCAGATATACCTTTCTTCTTGATGTTGCCGTTCTTCAAATCCGCCAAGTACTTTGGGCAATTCCGCTTCCAGTGACCTTCTCCCTTGCAGTAAAAGCACTCAGTATCAGGCTTAGGTCCAGCCTTGGTCTTCTTCGTTGGCGTGGTAACTTTCTTACCACCCTTCTTGAAGTGTCCCTTCTGCTTAGACTTGCCTTTCTTGAATTTGGTGGTCTTATTGACCAACAACACTTGGTGCTCTTTCTTGATCTCCACTTCTGCAGATTTCAACATGGCAAAGAGTTCTGGCAACGTCTTGTTCATTTTTTGCATGTTGTAGTTTATCACAAAGTTCTTGTAACTTGGTGGTAGTGATTGGAGGACACGGTAAATCCCCAAAGCATTAGGAATCACAATACCCAAGCTTTGAAGTTTGTTTGCGTGCCCAGACATCTTAAGCACATGCTCACTGACGGAGCTGCCCTCTTCCATCTTGCAGTTAAAGAACTTTTCAGAAGCCTCATAGCTTTCAATTGCCGCATGAGTCTCAAAGATCAATTTGAGATCCTCGATAATATCATATGGGTCTGAATTCTCAAACCTTTTCTGAAGCTCCGATTCTAAACCATACAAGATAGCACACTGAACTGTGGAGTACTGAGTCTTCCGAGTGAGGTAAACATTCTTTACTTCATCGGCAGCATCAGCTGCAGGTGGGTCACCCAGCGGTGCATCCAGCACATAGGTCAAATTACCAGCTGTGAGGACAATCCTCAAATTGCGGAACCAATCCGCGAAGTTGCTTCCATTGTTTTTCAACTTTTCTTTCTGTAGGAACGCATTAAAATTGATGGTAGGGGCTGCCATTGATCTACAACATATTTGCAATAGTTTAGACTAAGTTTATGACAAATTGAGTTCTAATTAATAATAAAATTAATCTAGGTGAACTCCCACTCAAAACAATATCTCTCACATTGTTTTAGTGATCACACGAACCAAATCCACCACACCAACACCGATCATCACGAGAGTTTATATAATTTCAATGGCGAACAATCGACATGTTCATCATATCTACTATATGATTCATGCTTTACCTTTCGGTGATCCGTGTTCCGAGACCATGTCTGTACATGCTAGGCTCGTCAAGATCAAACCTTTGTTTCCGCATGAGCAAATATGGCTTGCTCACGTTGTATACACTCGCGGAATCTAACACACCCGATCATCACGTGGTTCTTCGAAACAACAAGCTTTAGCAACGGTGCTAACTAAGGGTGAACACTTTATGACTTGAAATTCATGTGCATGAGGGATCATCTTATAATGCTACCGTCGTCTACTAAGCAATACAAGATGCATAAAGGATTAACATCACATGCAATTCATAATATGTGATATGATATGGCCTTTCTTCTTTGTGCTTCTGATCTCCATCTTCTAGCACGAACATGATCTCCATCATCATCGGCATTGCATCAAGGTCAATGACGCTTCTCCATGGTTGTCGTCCACCGGCTTCAACTATTACAACTACTTTGAATAGACATGCGGGTCTTAACATAAATTAAAGACAACCATATGGCTCCTGCCGGTTGCCAACTTACAATAAGGAACATTGCATACATCAAATATAATCACAATCATGGCCATATCACATCACAGCACACCCCTGCAAAACAAAGTTAGACGCCTCTACTTTCTTTGCATGTTTTACGTGGTTTGGGGCTTTCAATAAGTGTCGTTCTAACTTACGAACATGAACCACAACATTGATACTGGTATTGTTAATCACCCGTTGTAAATTGGATCTTAACTATGCTAGGAGAAACAGGCACCCGCAAAGCCA
The DNA here is from genome assembly GCA_916181665.1 of Avena sativa. NCBI lineage: Eukaryota > Viridiplantae > Streptophyta > Magnoliopsida > Poales > Poaceae > Avena > Avena sativa. The sequence goes on along the minus strand of OV702279.1, from coordinate 262,885,293 downwards.
CTTATGCAATACAAGTAGCATGTCAAGCGTGGAGCAAGTCTCATGAACGATGTCATGTAAGGTTAGCCCGGGCCGCTTCATCCCAACATACCGCAAGATGCAAAGTACACAAGAAGCAATCGACAATAAAAGCATCAACGCCCACAATGACCATTGTGTTCTACTCGTGCAACAGATCTACATATAGACACGGCTCTGATACCACTATAGGGTTTCGTAGCATGGAAAACAAAAAATTTCTACCGCATACAAACAAACAAGCCAAGATCTATCTACTAGATTGTAACAACGAGTCGATAGAATAACTCACCCTCGAAGATTCCAAAGTGTTTAACGAGAGCGGATTCTCATTGGGTATGTATTCGTACTCTTCCCGATCTCAAGATCGCGTAGACGATCCTTCCGGCGCTGCGTTCCGGCAGCGCTCCCGCAGTCGGTCACACGTTCGGTACTCGACGAAGACCTTCCTCTCCCTTGTTCCAGCAGGCAGCGGAGGTTGTAGTACTCTCCTCGCGATTCCGGCATCACAACGGCGTGGTACCGGAAGTAGAGGGGAGATCTCGCAGGGCTTCGCCTTAAGCCGGAGCGAGTATGGTGGAGTATGAGAGAGTCCCTCGACGATCTAGAGTTTAGACACGCCGAGGAGGGGCAAGCCGGCGGCTAGGGTTTAGCTAGGCGGCGGCGGTTTGCCCTAGGGCCGGCGGCGTCTATGGAGGCGGCGGCGGTTTGCCCTAGGGCCGGCGGCGTCTATGGAGGCGGCGACGGCTTGGTACTAGGGTTTGGAGGAGAGGATCTTGTGTGTCTCTAGGAGGGAGCCCTGCCCCTCCTTATATAGGTGGAGGGGCCGGACGACCAAGGGGAGGGAGAGGAGTCCCTCCCCAACTCGGCTTGGAGGTGGGCTGGCAGTTGGAGGAGGGAACTCCTCCCCAACTCGGTTTCCCACTCCTCCTCCTCTTTCCAAAAACTGCCGTTTGACTTTCAAACTAGCCGTTTGACTTTTCAAACTAGGATTTGAATAAACCCTCTATTTTTTCAGCGATGACACCGAGTACATGATGCAATCATACCAACTTGATATAACACATTCATGTACCCTTCCCCCCCGGAGTGCCGGACATTCCGGAACCTTCTAGAACATTCCCGATGAAAACACCGGAACCATTCCCCAACTCCGAAACGGGACTTTCCTTATATGAATCTTATTCTCCGGATCTCCTCGTGATATCCCGAATCCCATTCGAGACTCCGAACAACATTCGGACTCTTTCTCATCATTCCATAACTACTCAAACAACGTCGAATCCTTAAGTGTGTCTCCCTACGGTTCGTGAATTATGCGGACATGATCGAGACACTTCTTCGAACAATAACCAATAGAGGAATCTGGAAATTCATATGGCTCCCACATATTTCTACGATTACTTTGCGATCGAATGAACCACTTACATACGATATCAATTTCCCTTTGTCTCACGATAGTTTACTTATCCGAGGTTATGATCGTCGGTATCTCTGCATACCTAGTTCAACCTCGTTACTGATAAGTACTCTTTTCTCGTTCCCGTGATATGTGATCCCTTGTGAGCCAGTCACATGCTTGCAAGCTAATTGGATGACATTTCACCGAGAGGGCCCAGAGTATATCTATCCGTCATATGGATGGACAAATCCCACTGTTGATCCATGTGTTTCAACCAATACTTTCCGAACACTCAATGCCATCTTTATAGCCACCCAGTTACGGTGTGGTGTTTGATGTCATCAAAGCATCCATCCGGTAAAGGTGATATGCATGATCTCATGGTCGAAGGAATTAGATTACTATGTATCAGAAAGCATATAGAAATTGAACTATTAAAATGACTTGATCTTTATGCTACGCTTATCTATAGGAGTATGTCCACCATATCATTCTCCTAACGATATGATCTTGTTGTTAATAACATCTCAATGTTCATGATAGGGAAACCACAATCATCTTATTAACCAACAAGCTAGTATTATATAGAGGCTTTACTAGGGACTTCAAATTAAGTTTACAAATCACACAAGTATTAATGATTCCTTGTTAATACTATTATAGCATGAATGTAAATATTTATCATAAACACAAAGATATAATAATAACTACATTTATTATTGCCTCTAGGGCATATCTCCAACATGGTTCCCCACTCTAACTTGGTCGAAAGAACAAATTTGGGAGGTGATGAATGCCTGTGTGATCTTGCACAACATTATCATTGAGAACGAGAGGGAGCAGACGACGCTTGATGACGACAGTGATCCGGCGCACACACATTTGAGACAGGGTCCGCTCTTCCATAGCCTGATCACCAGGTGTCAGGATCGTGCGCTGACTTTGTTTCTATGCATTAGGAGATTCGCTACCCGCATGTGCATCAAAAGTTGTAGATGGTCTAGTAGAGCACATGTGGATGCTCAAAGGCAACACCTAGTTTGAGGTGTTCTTGTGTTTGAAAACTTGTTAAATTATTTGCTACGCACTTGTTTTGTGCGCCGAACTATGTGACCAAAATTTGGAAGAACCGTGTGTAAAATTGGTCGAGCTACGTCTTGCACAAAAATTGGTTAATTTGTGTCAAATTTGGACGATTTTTTCCGAAATCTCCGATCCAGGGGGTGTCTAGTCGGGCTTGTGGCTGAGAGTTGGCGCCGCCAGGCCAAACGCTCGCCCAATCCAGCGAAAAAAAAATGGGTTTTGGCCCGAGGGCCTCCAACGTGTGGAGATGCTCTGAGATGGAGGTGCACAACTCTATGAGTGAGCATGCCATTAAGATAACATGCTACACTCAACGTATTCATCACCTGGGATGCAAGATTCTCTGATTATGGATGAGCTTCAGGATGACAGAGTGTTGCAATCACTCCCACCCAGTTACAAAGGGTTTGTTCTTAACTATAACATGTCAGAAATATATACGACAATTCCTGATCTTTTGGAATGCTAAAAATTACGAAAGTGTACATAAAGCAAGAGCATCAAGTGTTGATTGTCAATAAGACCTCTAGTTTCAAGAAAGCTAAGAAAAAGAAGGGAAACTTCAAGAAGCATGGCAAGCAAGTTGAGACTCCCACAAAGAAGCTCAAGACTAGACATAAACCTCACACTGAGTGCTTCGACTGCAAGGTGATTGGTCACTGAAAGCGCAACTGCCAAAAGTACTTGACAGGTAAGAAGGTCATCAACACCAATAAAGATATACTTGATATACATGTTATTAATGTGTATCTTACTAGTGCTCATAGTACCTCCTAAGTATATGATACTGGTTTAGATGCTAATATTTGTAATTCAAAACACGAGGTGCAAAACAAAAGGATACTACCTAGAGATGAGGTGATGATGCGCGTTGAAAATGGGTCCAAGATTGATATGATCTCCATCAGCACGTTCCCTCTATGTCAACCTTCATGATTAGTTTTAAACCTTAATAATTGTTATTTGATGTCTGCATTAATCATGAACATTATATATGGCTCTTATTTATTGCGAGATAGTTATTTGTTTAAATTTGAGACTAATGGTTGTTTAATTTATATGAGTAATATCTTTTATGATGATGCATCCATTGTGAATGCTTTATGCTTGATGAATCTCTAGTAGTGATACACATATTCATAATGTTAATGCCAAAATATTCAAAGTGAATGTGATAATACCACATACTTGTGGCACTATCGTTTGTGTCATATTGGTATAAAGCGCATGAGGAAACTCCATTCTAGTGAACTTCTAGAATCGTTTGACTTTAATAATTAAAAACATGTGAACCATATCCCATGGACAAGATGACTAGAACCCTGTTCTCTAACACTATGGAGCGGTCATGTGACCTGCTGGAAATAATACATACCGATATATGTGGGTCAATGAGCATTTCTATGTGCATCGTTAATTCCTAACCTTCACTAATGATTTAAGAAACACAATTCTGAAACATTTGATAAGTTCAAAAAAAAACTCGGAGTGAAATAGAAATCATCTTAACAAGAACACCAATTTTGTACGATCTCTCATGGAGGTGAATATTTGGGTTACGAGTTTGGCACACATTTAAAGAAATATGAAATTGTTTCAAAACTCACGCCATCTAGAATATCTTAGCATAATGGTGTGTCCGAATATCATAATCATATTTTAATAGATATGGTGCGGTCTATGATATCTCTTACCGATTTGACACTATTATTTTTGGGCTATGCATTAGATACAACCACATTCACTTTAAATAGGGTATCATCATAATCCGTTGAGCTGACACCATATTAGTTTTGGTTTGGCAACAAGCATAAGATACCGTTTCTTAAAGTTTGGGGATGTGACACTTATGTCAAAAGGCTACAACCTGATAAGCTCTAACCCAAAGAGGAAAAGCATGCCTTCATAGGATGCCCTAAAAAACAATTGGGTACACCTTCTATCACAGATCTAAAGGCAAGATCTCTACTGCTAAGAATGGATCATTTCTAGAGAAGTTTCTCTCGAAAGAAGTGAGTGGGAGAAAAGTAGAGATAGACGAGGTTGTGGAACCTTCTCATGAATTGGAGAGTAGCGCAGCGCAGGAAGATATGGTGCCTACACCAGCTGGAGAGGAATCTAATGATGATGGTGGTTTGTACAAATTTCTTCCAATCCCTTTTTTACATAAATTTCTTCCGACCTTCTTGCGCATTTTCGAGCGTCTTGCTAGTTGCTATAAAACTAATAAATATTTCTTTTTTGCTACTTCTTATAGAGGACATGTTTTCAGGATAACACTACATGTTCTTTTGAATTATAAAAGTAGCTCCATTAGGGATCCGATAAGTTGGATATGCACTTTTAGATTTTATTTCTAGTGGTAAATTCTGGGGGGGGGGAATCAGTCATTTTTTTCAAAAAATAAAATATATTAATACCTAGTTGATATCAATTACACTAAGCCTTTGCAACAAACATATAATGACCGGCGCTAGTTTAGTCATTAATGATGCACATAGACGAAAAGGAAAAAGGAAAGAAAATGAAGACCCTTCCCAAGCAAACACAAACTCGCGACAGCAGTAGCACCACCAATGGTGATGAAACCATGGTACCGTAAAAGCTTCTCCAAAAACAATGCCTTGAGGATGGAAGCAGTGTACAGACACCTTCATCATTTGGTCTAACCAGCAAGATTAGATACTCGCTTTCCATCCCCAGGAAGGTTGTAGAGGGAGTGTCCCAACCTTTATTTAATATAAGGTGGAGTCCCCTGTGTTTACAATGCTAGTCCCTAGATCAATAGCTAGCATCCACAGTTAAGATGTAATATCAAGAAACAAAGGTCATAATATAACTTTATAACCATGATTAACATAATTTTATTACATCACACATAGCTCATTTGGCTATTACATTACATTGCAGCGAGATAACTATAAGCATGGGGTCCTTCATCTTCAAAGTGCCACAGGCAGACATGTTGGTTGTAGACTTTGTAATCCTAATCAATCAATCTTCACTAAAAACAATCAAACCTGCAACATTACAAGTTACAGCCACAAGGGTCAATACATTTGAATTGTATTGGCAAGTTTCACTACTATGTAGAATATAAGTGGATCCTATCATTACATGCATATTTGGCTAAGTAGGGTTTAAGGCTCATTTGCAGAAAGCAATACTTTATCCTATCTTTTTCAAAATGGTTTTGATCTTTTGTTAAATCTCTTTATCAAAAACCCTTGATCTCCTTGGTATCCCCAAGTATTCAAGTCCTTGTCAAATTCTCTTGAGATCCTTGGTACCCCCATGTACTTCAAGTTTTTATCAAAATCTCTTGAGTTCCTTGGTAACCCCAAGTGCATCAAGTTTTCATCAAAAATCTCTTGAGCTCCTTGGTACCCCCAAGTGCATCAAGTCTTTTGTTGTCACTTAGAAAGTTTTCTTTTAGAAATTGGAATGTCGAGATTTCCCATAGCTTCAAACTTTAGTTGCTCAGTATTGTCCATAACCGGGGACACGGCTAAGTACTTAGATTTTATTATCTTCTGCAGAAGTAGTACACTTTACCCACATGTCACAATCTCATCTTGTTGCCACCAGTGGCCACTGGATTAGCACTCACCAAGATGGAGTACTGGCAGATTGAGAATGTGACGAAGTCTTTCCAGAGGGTCCTCCCATACACCATTGCTAGCTTATCTTCAGTACCCATGTAGGATTCCAGGTCCTCATGTCCAGTAACCTGAAGATAATGCATGGGTCTTCCCAATGTAGTTGACTAAGCCAGAGCCATAAATAGCATGTGGTTGCACACGAAAGCCACAATTGGAGAAACATGTTCAATCTCTAAGTTTCCTGGGTGGTTTTTCTTTTGGAGCACAAGACAAAGTGATTGCCATAGACATGGTTCCTTTTGTTGCCACCTTCTCCAAAACTCAAAGTATCCTTGTCCACCCAGGTGGTTCATTGAGTCCTTGTTTTATTATATAAAAACACAAGTCCTTTTCTCAACTTCATAAAATATCAACATGTATCTCTTTTCAAAATATAGCATGGCTAAGCATGTAAAAACTACATTGTTTTCTCTAAGGAATGTATAAGGTATCCTATTAAGATTAGCATAGCATAAGTATAAAAATTCTTTTCATGCATATTTTCAAAATCGACTAAGTATAATGAAAATAGTAGGACTTTAGATGATAGTGTCACTTGCCTTTTTGGTAGGGAATGTTGGTTCACTCCTTGATCTTGCTAGTCTCACACTTTTCTAACTTCACTACAATCAATCAAGCAAACACAATATCAACTAGCATTCCAAACCAATAATCAATCAACATTTCACACACACAAAATCATAGGAACTAAGTCATGCATGCAAGTATGCATAAGTTAGTTTTATTTGCAAACATGGTTTCTACTAGGATCTAAACTTTGTAAGATTCAAAGTGGTCATATTCCAAAGTGGCAAAGTCATTTGCAAAAGGGTTTTGTCCATAAACCATTTTTAAATCCTTTCATTAATTTATGTGGTGGAAAATATTTTTTATGTTGTTCACCAAATAAGTTGTTGTTTCTCAAAACTTGGTGTTTAGGGTCAGTAGGTTTGATCCAATTCATTTTCCCAAAGTTTTATTTCCAAAAACATTTTCATAACAAAACCAATATTTTTATTTGGCTAGAAATGGGCTAAATCAATTAATCCATCCTAAACTTCACAAAATCCATTTTTAAAACCATGGGTTGGTTCCTAGGGTCAGTAAGTTCACCACAAACCAATTTGCAAAGATTTTAACCCTAAAAACATTTTTGAACAATTTTTCTAATCTAAATAAGCATACAAATGTTTCTGCAAAAACAAACAATCTAACAGATACTATTTACTAAACAAATTGCATGGTTGGCTAGGGCTTGTTCCACTGATTCCAACGATATAAAGTTTGTAATTTTTGGACGTGTGGTTCAAAAGTTACAAAGGTTTCAAGTTTGCAAATAAATCTGATTCAAACTTTGTTTTTAAACAGAACTGGTGACACGCGTCGCTTTCCTATTCGCTGGTACCGGTTCGGGTGGATCACGTGCTGTAGGCCGTTGGATCTAACTGTTATCGCACGGCGCAGGCTCACTCGTACCCCTTCAACTTGATTCTAATCTTATGCGTCCGATTCAGATCTAGCGGCTCCTACGCATTTGACCAAAAGCTGGCGGCGCTGCGCGGCGGCAGACGGCGGCGACGGTCAGGCGATGGGCTAGCGGCGGTTCTAGGAAGCAAAGAAGACAGGGGGTGCTCAGCGTGTTCGCGAGGTCGAGGTGGTGCTCGACGTGTGGTCAGCGTGGCAAGGGGCGCTCTGGGACAGCAGCGATTGCTCGCCGAAGTGGAGAACAACGCCGGGTGGTCCTGGTTGTTGTCGAGGGCGGTGATGTGGTTCACCCCGAAGCAAAACGAGGACATGGTTAGATGCTGGAGGATGTGGCGAGTGTGGGAGCGTGAACGAGAAGGCGCGGGGCGGTCTGTGCTTACCAGGGGACTTCGCTGGAGAGAGGCAGACGTGGCGGCGCGGTCATAGGTTGTCGGAGTCGATGTTCTGGGGTGCCCGCGGTTGAATGGGAGGTACATGGAGAAGCGTCAGAGTTTGGGGAATGTTCCCGTGTGCTTGGAAAGGCAAGGGGTGGCGAGGCTCGGCCGGAATTGAGGAGGGACGGTGGTCGGAGCAGTGAGAGGGCGAGCTCGATTCAGGACAGCCTGGGGGCAGAGAGAGGGAGGCGCGTGAGGGGAAAGGAAGAGGAGACGCAGACGGTTAAATGGGCGTGGTCGTGGGGTGGATTAATGTGGCCATTTACGCGAATTGATCGCCGGCGTTTCCTGCTGCAACGGCCGGGCGTCGTCTGCGCGAGGAAGAAGATGAGCTGGAGGGGTGGGGTCCGGGCGTCAGCGAGGGAGTGAGAGGGAAAGAGGGTCCACCAATCGGTGTCTCTGCGGGTGTGGTTTTAGGTAGACAACGTTTCGCAGAGAGGAAAGTGTAGCTGGGCTGCGAATGGGCTTAGTGGGCTTGCTGACTGGGCTGCTGTCCACTTCTATTTTTTTTCTTCCTGATTGTTTTATCTTTTTCCAAAACTATTTTCTGTTTTGAATTTTCAAACCACAAAACAACATTCAAATCAATTCAAACATTCACCAAACAATGCAATCGAATTGGGTTCTGTTTATCAACATAAACCAATTCCCAAAATAAAATAATATTTTTATTTTAGGGTCCATTATTAATTAAATAAATAGACCTTGTTTAATAAATCAAAATAGAATTTGTTTTATTTAAAATCTCCATTTGAAAACTAATTATTTCCAAAACCAAATTAGTAGGTTTTATTTGAGAATATAAAACACTTGAAAACTTATTTAAAATAATTTAATAAGTTTTGATGTTTTATTTAAAATGGTAAAACCCTTTTATTTAAATAAAATTATATATTAAAACCTTATTATTTTATTTAAATAAACCTTTTACTATTTTTCTCAAGTGGAAATATTTTATTTCAAAGGCTTGGCCAAAGTTTTAATTTTGGCTATTAAAATAATCCTTATTTGAATTCATTCCTTTTCATTTGAAAACCAAATCTTTAATTAAAAGAATCAAAAAAGTAATTCCAAATATTTTTATTTTCCTTTATTAAATGTTTATCTTTTTAAATCCCTTTTAGGATCTATTTGATCCAACTTGGTTTGAATTCCAATTGGATTCGAAAAGTTTCTTCTCACCCTAAAAATCAACAAAGTTTTATTTTATTCAATTATTTTTCACATTACAAGATTTGGAAAATCTTGGGATGTGACAAAGGTCCAATCTCTAGGTAGTGTCTTCAATAGGGAAATGACTAGTGATCCACAATTTCCATGTACTACCACCGATGGTCGGACCAAGGGTTTTCACCATGTAAACTAAGACATGAAGCTCAAGCACTACCAAGAACATTGCCATGGACACCACCTCCACTTGTCGAGAACATGCTGCAAAACGCCATGTGATACGTCCAAAATGTATCTACTTTCCCGAACACTTTTGCTATTGTTTCACCTCTAATTTGTGTGATTTGGATACAACTAACATGGGATGACGCTGTTTTCAGCGGAATTACTTTGGTGTCTAGTTTTTGTGCAGAAAATCAACTTTCAGGAAAAATCCCAGAAAATATCGCAAAACTCCTATTTTACCAGAAGACTCACGGAACAAGAAGATGAGATGGAGGAGGGCCACGAGGGGCCCACACCCCCTGTCCGCGTGGGGCAGGCCACGGCTGGGGGAGGTGTGGCCACCTCGGGCACCTCCTCGGCCCCCCTCTTCGCCTACATAAAGCCTTTTGACCTAAAAATAGAGGGGGGTCGACGTTTTTCCAGATAGAGTTCCGCCGCGCCGCCACCACCAAAATCCGCGATTCGGGACCAGAAACTTTGTTCTGGCACCCTACTGGGACGGAGAATTGGAGGAGATCATTGCCATCATCATCACCAACGCCTCTCCATCAACCATCCATGTTTCCTTCATACATGAGTGAGTAATCCCCCGTTGTAGGCTTTGGGGATGGTAGGGATTGGATGAGATCTATCATGTAATCGAATAAGATTGTTAGGGCATGGCGCCTAGTATCTTTATTAGTGCTATTTGACTTTGTTGCAACTTGTTGTGCTAAATGCTTGTCACCAGGGCCCGAGTGCCATGATCTCAGATATCAACTTATTATTGATTCATGATGATAGTATTATTTGTGATCTTATCTACAAGTTGTGTACACATATCATTGTCCGGAACCAAAGGCCCCGAAGTGATAGAAATTGGGACAGACAGAGGGGATGGCTGTGATATGAGGATCACATGTGTTCATGGAGTGTTAATGCTTTGCTCCGATACTCTATTAAAAGGAGTACCTTAATTGCCAGTAGATTCCCATGAGGCCCTGCTGCAGCGGGCTGGCAGGAGAAAGGATGTTGTGCAAGTTCTCATTGCGAGCAACGTATGACTATATATGGAACACATGCCTATGATTGTTTAGTACTTGTATGCTTTATCTTATTTATCTACAAATTCCCTAGATCTTGAAGTTACATGAATAGTATCGTCCATGCAATGCCCGTCCATCCATCCCTATGCCTACCGCACTCAAATCCTACTTTTTGCTACTATTGTTACTACTGCCTTTGTTTTACTGCTACTATTACTTTGCTATTTCTACTACAAAATTGTTGCTACTGATAAACTACTGTGAGCAGGACTATTTCCAGGTGCAATTGAATTGACAACTCAGTTGTTAAGGCTTACAAATATTCTTTGGATCCCCTTGTGTCGAATCAATAAATTGGCTTATACTACCCTCGAAGACTGTTGTGATCACCTATACTTGTGGGTCATCAAGACTATTTTCTGGCGCCGTTGCCGGGGAGCATAGCTTTATTTGTAAGTTCACTTGGATCTATTATTGTTCGCTGCTATCCTTTTTCATCATGGGGAAGTCTCGTGATGGAAAGTTCCTATTTTACCATCCACTACAAGAAGAGGTACAGTTCTAAACACCTCTACTGCTCTTAATTCACCATCTGTTATAAGTAAGCTTGTTACACCACCACCACATACACATGCTACACACACTGCTACTACTGCTGAATCTGAAATTGCTTCTGATACTCATGATGTTACTTCTACTGTGCTAGATGAGAGTGGTTCATTAGGTCCTTTCCTAGATGCTACAATTGCTAGAACTATATTGGGAAACACTGAAACTCCTAGTGAAGACACTATTACACTTGTTAGCTTGCCTGAGTCTAGAGAGAGTTATGGGATTAATGATGGTTACATTGAAATGACTGGTGAATTTATTGAAGAATATCGAAACACACGTGGTGTTAGTGCTATTAGGAGTCTCCTTGAGAAACGTACTATTATACCAAAACTATCTCCTGATCCTAAATTTGCTACTTCTCCCATAAACATTAAAGATAAAGATTATGATTTCTCTCTCGATTTATCCTATATAAATATTTTTGAGAAAGACCCCTTTTGTGGGACTGAGAATGAATGGGCGGTGGCACATATGAATGAGCTTTCCACTATGAGTGCCTTATTTTTTGATGATGTTCAGATGCGCACCTACTTTGTTGCTGAAATCTTCCCTTTTTCACTAAAAGGAGAAGTTAAAGCTTGGTTTAATAGTTTACCTCCTGGATCATTGATAGCCCTGATTTCTTGATTGCTACTTTCTTTCAGAAATATTTCCCTCCTAGTGCTAGACATGCTACTTTGCAGAAACTTTTTGATTTTAAACAGGGAGAAGAGGAGAAATTGCCCGAGTCATGGACAAGGTTCTGTGCCTTGATTCATGCACATCCTGGATGTCCTTTACCTAAAAATGAGTTGCTTGATATATATTATAATGGACTAACTGATGAATCTAGGACATACCTGGATAGTTTTGCTGATTGTGTTTTCAAGAAAATAACTCCTGCAGAAGCTGAAGAATTAATGGCTAAAATAAGCAAGAATGATGATGATTGGACTACAACTGAGCCAATTACACCTGAGCCTACTACACCTGAACTAATTGTGCATGAACCAACTCCAACACCAACACCAAAGAAGAGGGGAGTGATTGAATTAAATAATGAAGTGATGAAAGAAGCTAAGAAATGTCTTAAGGAGAAAGGTATTAGATCCGAAGATGTGAAGAATTTACCTCCTATAGAAGAATTATGTAAACCAATCTCCCACTCATCCACTATCGAGGTACACTCTCTCCAACACTTTGATGAAGGTGATATCCCTTATGGTAAACCTCCTGACCAATGCTTAGAGGAACTTGGTATTTTCATTGTTAAACAAGGTAATTTTAACAAACAAGTTCGGAATCATTTATTGGAAAATTCTAGAGCTATTAATGAGTTGAAAGATATTATGGAAAGAATTGCTAATGGTGTTAAAATTCTTGTTAAACACTTCCAAATGGTTCAAACCCAAATTGATCAACTTGCTAAGGTACAAAAAGATATGCTAGTTAATGCTTCTAGAGATAAACATGCTTATGAAATTAGAACTAGGAGTGGTGCTACCACTCAGGATCCTCTTTATCCTGAGGGACATCCTAAAAGAATTGAGTAGGATTCTCAATAAGCTGAAAATAGTGATAGTCCTTCTAAGATAAAGAAAAAGAAACATAAAACAGTTGAGGAACCTTCTGAACCTGCTATAGATCCTAATAGTATATCTGTCTCTGATGCTGAAACTAAAAGTGGTAATGATAAAAATGATGCTCCTGATAAGGAAGAAATTGAAGAAGAACCTAAGAAGCACACTAAGAACACTAAATACACTAAGGAAGATTTTATTGCTAATAAACATGGTAGTGAAAGAGAAACTTGGGTGCAGAAACCAATGCCTTTTCCTTATAAGAAACACAAGTCAAAGGAATAAGAACACTATAACAAGTTTTGTGAGTGGATAAAACCTTTATTTTTGCAAATTTCTTTGACTGATGCTATTAAGTTGCCTCTTTATTCAAAGTATATGAAGGATATTGTCTCTAATAAAAGGAATATTCCTAATGAGGAAATTTATACTTTGATTGATAAGTATTCCTTCAATTGTAAGGTTCCAAAGAAACTTGGTGATCCAGGTATTCCAACTATTCCTTGCTCTATTAAAAATAATTATGTTAGAACTGCTTTGTGTGATTTAGGAGCTGGAGTTAGTGTTATGCCTTTTTCTCTCTACAAGAGAATTCAGCTAGAAAAATTGATACCAACTGATATATCATTGCAAATGGCTGATAAGTCAACTACTATTCCTGTTGGCATATGTGAGGATGTTCCTGTTCAAGTGTCTCATAATTTCTTGGTTTTAACTGATTTTGTTATGCTTGAGATGCCTGAAGATGATAATATGTCTATTATTTTTGGGAGACCTTTTCTTAATACTGCAGGTGCTGTCATCAATTGTAATCAAGGAAAGGTAACTTTTAATATTAATGACAAAGAGCATACTATCTATTTCCCAAATAAGATTGATAAGAGCTATGGCCTGAATTTAATTGAAAATATTGAGGGCATCAAAGTTGGAGAAATATATTGTCCCATTCCACAAGAAAATTTTGAAACTATTATGATTGGGACTATTGCTATCAATATTGAGGTAACATAATCATTTTGTGAAATGCAAAGTTTTGTTTCATATAAATTTTTTTTGGTAACAAGACTTGATCAACCTTGTTAATAAAGGGATTTTAATGGACAAAACAATGCTTTCACAATGATTATCTCTGCTCACTTTTATTTTTTTCTCCATTCAATCTTTGCTCTTCGTCTTGTTCGTCTTAGTTTTTCTAGTTGCTTGCTTTTTAGAGTTTCTTAGAACTTCTGTAGTTTTGGTTTTGGTTTGCTTTTTGTGTCTTTCGAAAATATTTTTCTGCGAGAAAATCAAAATTGACCAAAAAATAAAGTTTCCCGAAAAATTCCAGAAAATTCATATTAAATTTTTCCTTAAAAAAAGGGGCAGAGGGGCACCTGGAGTGACCCAGGGGGACCCACCAGGCCAGCACACCCCCTGGTGGAGCGACCAGCCCTAGGGCGCGCCTGGCCTGGGTGTGGCCCACCCCTGGCCATCCAAGTTGCCTCCTTCCAGCCACTTATTTATCTCTCCCGAAAAACACCAGAAAATTTCTCAAAGCTCGAGTTCCTACTGTTCTTGCTCCCTATTTTCGATCTCCTTGTTCAGCCCATCTTTGCTGCTAATTTTTGGAGGGATTAATCTCCGGTATGTGCCTCCTCCGCTTGTCTAATTAGATTTTTGATTGGTGGATTGTATCTTGAGTATTTTGCTACTATAGGTGACAGGTTTTGTGAGCTTGCATGCTTGTTCTATGCTTAGAGATTTCATTTTGATGCATGTTTAGCCCTCTAACAAGTTCTTATAGTAGTTCCTCATCATTTATTAACTTGGAAATCACTTGGTTTGATTTTTGTTCACAAATTTTAGAGGAGAAGATGAGTGAGTACCAACTGAATCAACATGAATTGATGGTACCTGAGCCAATGAAAGTCCATCGTGAGGAGGAGGTTTCCTCTTCCATATATCCATGCCGTGAATTTATGAGAGCTGTGGGGATCTTTTAGGATTTGCAAACTATGATTTCTAATGCAGGGTCGGAACATTTTGTTGGAGAAGAACCTTACCAATATGTGAAACTAACTATGTCTATGGTGCAGGACTTTCGATTTAGTTGGTCCTTGCCTAACCCCATGGTCCACTACAAAATTTACAATATAGCTGTCAACCGACCTTTTGATGATTTTTGTGCGGCTATCGGAGTGCCACAGTGGGGTCCATGTGAGAAGATTAGAGAGAGGCCTATGCCACTCATGGAATTATATGCGGAGATTTGCCAAGGTTGCAATCTCAAAGGAGAGTGGTAAAATTTGAAATATTCATCTCCCATCCATTAGATATTTTGCCTATTTCATTGCCAAGTGTGTTCTTGCTAGGAAGAATGCTAGAAAATTATCTTCATTTGATCTAGCTTTTATCTCGGCTGCTTTGAATAGGGATATAACTTATAACTTGGGTGCTTTGATAGCCTTCCGTTTTGCTGCTAACCGTGAGAAAGGTGGAATTTGTGGAGGACTTATTGCCTCTCGTTTGTTAGCTCTGCATGGTTTAGCGCCTCATTATTCAGACTTTTAGTTTCCCATAGAGAGACTTGATCTCAATTCCATGGTACAGCATAAGTTTGTTTCTTCTTGGTCTAGTTTGAACGAGTTACCTTATGAAATAACCTTTGTCAAGAGTGGTTGGAGAGGGGGTAAGACTGAGAAAGTAGTCCCTTTGTCTGCACCTGCTAACTTTGATGCCATGCAAGGATGGTCACTCACAGAGGAAGAACTTGAAACATACATGGCGTAGCTCTCTCGGCAAGAGGATAATGTTGGAGAGGATGCCGAAGATAATTCGGTTCAACCCTCCAACATGGGCGAGTCTTCATACCAGTAGCCCTCTTATGATTGGGGCACTTCTTCTTCGTCGCGAGGGCCCGATTATGGTCATTCCTACGATGATCCACCGGCTTGGGGCTAATACCCACGTTTCGATTAATCTCCACTTAGGCCAAAAGCCTAAGCTTGGGGGGAGGTATACCAACATCACACTCATCTACATATCATGTTTCGTCGGTACTTTGTATATCCATGTTTCGCTTTATTTTTAGTTTTTGTTTCCGCTTTCCAAAACACAAAAAGACCAAAAATATTTTCATTGTTTCTCTTGGTTTGCTTCTTTGCTTTTTAGCTTTGGTTTGCTTTAACAAAAATCCAAAATGATTTTGCTTTGTTTGTTTTTGCTTTGAGTGCTTGCTTTAAAAATCGAAAACCCAAAAATATTTGTTGTTCTTCTTTGGTTTTGTGAAGTTCGTTGCAGGGTTCAGCGGTACCCAGTGGAGTTTGGTTTCATATTATTATTCAAGCCACACAAGTGAAAGGCAATAATGATGATTTATGACAACTCGAGGTGTGGTGAGAGGCTGGTAATGAACTCTATCTGTCTTCATTTTTGTACATATACTCATTATTGTGGGCATGCTTAGTTTGTTTATGTAAGGTGTATGTATTTATTGGATGCTTAGTAGTTCTTGATCTCTTATGATTATCTCCGACTTGCTAATAGTTTGTAGCATGTCATATGAATGTTTGCTTGCATTGTTCTATTAATAACTTGGTATGACATTGTGGTATCCTCCTCTAAATGCTTCATTTAAATCGACTTGGCACATGCTCACGCATGCATATGACTGAACAAAAGTCAGTTAAGCCTCGATGATTTATTTTGCCTCAGAGTTCTTGTATCACTTTTATGCCATAATTAATTTTGTTTTGTTGCAAGCATGATTATGACAGTTATTGCTCTCTTGTTTGTCGCTCCCTTTCTATTGCTAGCCTTCACTTGCACTGAGTATGAGCTCTACTCGTGCTTCCAACTCCCAAAACCAAAAATTGTCAAAAGTGTCCACCATATCTACCCATTAGCATCATCTTCTATTCCGTGCATATTTATTATGCCTCATTTTCTTCCAAATAAAATGTTTGCTTGCTATGAAAAAATAGTTAGTAAATCTCTCATGAACTTGATGGCACATTTTATTTTCTTGCACTTAATAAACCTGAATCGTTGTGACTGTCCATGAAAGTTATATGCTTGCAAATTATAGGCTGGGAGTTAGCAGAACCGTGTTGTCATGGGGAACGCTTTCAACACATGTAAATATTATCCCGTTGATATCATGCTCTTTTGTTTATGGATGTCGTCGTTGTGAAATAAAAAGGGAGCTTGTAAGTCCATGGAGTTATGTATATGTGTTAGAGAAACGCCTGGGCCGCTAGCCTAAGCCATGCCTAATCATGGTGGAAACTTGCAGCATCACCATAATGAGAAATCTATGAAGCTTTCTTCTTATAAAAAAAGTGAGACATATTGAAAAGAGAAAAGAGATAAAAAACACCATTTTACCATGGGAAATAAGAAGATTGTTGAGATGCTCATTGTCTGCTTGCCTTGTCATTTTGATTATGGGATAAATCCTGTATCATGTGCAAGGGGTACCCCGTTGGCGGTTCTCTATGATACGCATGTATTTACTATGACAAGAACTTACCGGTAACTAAAGTTGAGTAGCATGAGGAGCGGCCCTCGTACTCAAGGGACATGAGATTTCCAGTTTATGGTCTATCAAGCATATAAATCATATTAGACCTCACTTTCACCTTAACCATCTAAATATGCCTATGATAGGGGCAATGAGAGCTCAAAGCTAATGAGTACCATACTTTCAGCATTTGGAAGCCTTTCAAACTTTTCAAAACCTTTTCACTTCCTAATTGAGTCACCACTTATTCTATGAGCACCCTCTTGAGAGCATAGTTGTCATTCTTAGTGTAATGTGCTTATGTCAAAACTTGGTTAATTATGTCATGACTTTGATGCTTGTATCTTTGATATATTTACTTCTAGTCTTCACTTGAACTTTAGAGGTGCCTTGGCATTTATGTTTTGCTCCATAATCAAAGGCAAGCGAGATACCACTTTATCATACCTTTTATGAGCATTTCAATGTTGCTTATATTTATGTTTCATGCTGCTTATTATTATTGTGTTGGAATCTCTTCATATCTTACAATGACTATTGAGTAGACTTAGTTGCATACTCCTTATTATGAATTGTCTAAGTATTAATCATATGTTGAGAATATATACATCATATGAAGCAAATGTGTTTGTGAAAGTTTCTTTTATCGCACTCAGTTTTCAACTGAATTGCTTGAGGGCAAGAAATAAGTTAAGCTTGGGGGGAGTTGATACGTCCAAAACGTATCTACTTTCCTGAACACTTCTCTTATAATTTGTGTGATTTGGATACAACTAACATGGACTGACGCTGTTTTCAGCAGAAACTTTCAGGAAAAATCCCGAAAAATATCGCAAAACTCCTATTTTACCAGAAGTTTCACGGAGCCTGAAGATGAGACAGAGGAGGGCCACGAGGGGCCCACACCCCTGGCCGCGCGGGCCAGGCCAGGCCGCGCCTGGGGGAGGTGTGGCCACCTCGGGCACCTCCTCAGCCTCCCTCTTCGCCTACATAAAGCCTTCTGACCTAAAAACAGAGGGGGGTCGAAGTTTTTCTAGATAGAGTTCCGCTGTGCCGTCACCACCAAAATCCGCGATTCGGAACCAGAAACTCCGTTATCGCACCCTGTCAGGATGGGGAATCAGAGGAGATCATCGCCATCATCATCACCGACGCCTCTCCATCAACCATCCATGTTTCCCCCATCCAGGAGTGAGTAATCCTCCGCTGTAGGCTATGTGGATGGTAGGGATTGGATGGGATCTATCATCTAATCGAATAAGATTGTTAGGGCATGGTGCCTAGTATCTTTATTAGTGCTATTTGACTTTGTTGCAACTTGTTGTGCTTAATGTTTGTCATTAGGGCCCGAGTGCCATGATCTCAGATCTGAACTTGTTATTGATTCATGATGATAGTATTATTTTTGATCTTATCTGCAAGTTGTGTACACATATCATTGTCCGGAACCAAAGGCCCCGAAGTGATAGAAATTGGGACAACCGGAGGGGATGGCTGTGATATGAGGATCACATGTGTTCACGGAGTGTTAATGCTTTGCTCCGGTACTCTATTAAAAGGAGTACCTTAATTGCCAGTAGATTCCCTTGAGGCCCCGCTACAACGGGCTGGCGGGACAAAAGATGTTGTGCAAGTTCTCATTGCGAGCACGTATGACTATATATGGAACATATGCCTATGATTGTTTAGAACTTGGATGCTTTACCTTATTTATCTATAAATTTTCTAGATCTTGAAGTTACATGAATAGTCTCATCCATGCAACGCCCGTCCATCCATCCATATGCATACAGCACTCAAATCCTACTCTTTGCTACTATTGTTACTATTGCCTTTGTTTTACTGCTGTTGTTACTTTGCTATTGCTACTACAAAACTGTTGCTACTGATAAACTACTGAGATCAAGACTATTTTCAGGTACAACTGAATTGACAACTCATTTGTTAAGGCTTATAAATATTCTTTGGCTCCCCTTGTGTCGAATCAATAAATTGGGTTATACTATCCTCGAAGTCTGTTGTGATCTCATATACTTGTGGGTCATCAAGACTATTTTCTGATGTCGTTGCCGGGGAGCATAGCTTTATTTGTAAGTTCACTTGGATCTATTATTATTGGCTGGTATCCTTTTTCATCATGGGGAAGTCTCGTGATGGAAAGTTTACTACTTTACCATCCACTACAAGAAGAGGTACAGTTTTAAACACCTCTGCTGCTCTTGATTCACCATCTGTTATAAGTAAGCTTGTTACACCACCACCACATACACATGCTATACACACTGCTAATACTTCTGAATCTGAAATTGCTTCTGATACTCATGATGTTACTTCTACTGTGCTTGATGAGAGCAGTTCATTAGGTCCTTTCCTAGATGCTACAATTGCTAGAACTATATTGGGAAACACTGAAACTCCTAGTTTATTGATCAACAATAAACCATAGTTGTAATGAGGCACCTATTAGCGTATGTAATATATGTACGTGTACATATGTAAGATAGTACACGTATAAACCTTGTACTGCCACGTAGGGTGTTTTTTCCTACACTATATAACATGCAACTGATGGCCCGAGAGGGCACGCATCATTCCACCAAAACGAACATGGTATCATATCCTGCCTCTTCTCTCTAGCTGCCGAAAAAAAGGAAACACTAAAAACCTCGCCGCTGCCTCAGCCCTGCCGCCGCCGCATCTCTGTCACCGTCGCACCTAACGCCGCCCCACAACCTCACAAACCAAACATATAAGCCCATGCCGCCACCGCACCTCGTGTGTCGCTGCTGCCACGAGACGATCTACGACAACAACTTCTGCCACTGTTGCACCTCCTATGCCGCCGCCACGACACGGTCTACTGAAGGGGTTCGTAGCATGGAAAACAAAAAATTTCTATCGCATACAAACAAACAAGCCAAGATCTATCTACTAGATTGTAGCAACGAGTTGATGGAATAACTTACCCTCGAAGATTCCAAAGCGGTTAACGAGAGCAGATTCTCGTGGGTGATGTAGTCGTACTCTTTCCGATCTCAAGATCGCGTAGACGATACTTCCGGCGCCACGTTCCGGCAGCGCTCCCGCAGTCGGTCACACGTTCGGTACTCGACGAAGACCTTCCTCTCCCTTGTTCCAGCAGGCAGCGGAGGTTGTAGCACTCTCCTCGTGATTCCGGCAGCACAACGGCGTGGTACCGGAAGTAGAGGAGAGATCTCGCAGGGCTTCGCCTTAAGCCGGAGCGAGTATGGTGGATTATGAGAGAGGGCTATTAGTGGTCTAGAGATTAGACACACCAATTAGAAGGCTCTAAACCGCAGGCTAAAGCAATTAGAAGCTCTAAACCAAAACGGCTCTAAACCGGAGATTAGAGGTAGAAACTTGTGTGTCTCAAGGAGGAGCCCTGCCCCTCCTTTTATAGGTGGAGGGGCTAGGCGCGCCAGGGAGGGCGGGAGTCCCTCCCCAACTCGGCCTAGGGCTGGGCGCCGGCTTGGAGGAGAGGAACTCCTCCTCCAAGTTGGTTTCAACCTCCTCTTGCTTGTTTCCCACAGTTTCCTGTTTCCCACAGTTTCCTGTTTTCCACAGTTTCCTGTTTTAGCCGTTTGACTTTCAAACTGGCAATTTGACTTTCATGTTTTTGGAACAGAAAGAACACTTAGTACATGATGCAATCATTCAATGACACATTCATGTACCCTCCCCCCCGGAGTGCCGGACAATCCGGAACCTTCTAGAACATTCCCGATGAAAACACCGGAATCATTCCCGAACTCCGAAACGGGACTTTCCTTATATGAATCTTATTCTCCGGACCATTCCGGATCACCTCGTGATATCCCGGATCCCATCCGAGACTCCGAACAACATTCGGTCTCTTTCTCATAATACCATAACTACTCAAAACAACGTCGAATCCTTAAGTGTGTCTCCCTACGGTTTGTGAATTATGCGGACATGATCGAGACACTTCTCCGAACAATAACCAATAGAGGAATCTGGAAATTCATATGGCTCCCACATATTTCTACGATTACTTTGCGATCGAATGAACCACTTACATACGATACCAATTTCCCTTTGTCTCACGATAGTTTACTTATCCGAGGTTATGATCGTCGGTATCTCTGCATACCTAGTTCAACCTCGTTACCGATAAGTACTCTTTTCTCGTTCCCGTGATATGTGATCCCTTGTGACCTAGTCACATGCTTGCAAGCTAATTGGATGACATTCCACCGAGAGGGCCCAGAGTATATCTATCCGTCATATGGATGGACAAATCCCACTCTTGATCCATGTGTTTCAACCAATACTTTCCGAACACTCAATGCCACCTTTATAGCCACCCAGTTATGGTGTGGTGTTTGATGTCATCAAAGCATCCATCCGGTAAAGGTGATAGGCATGATCTCATGGTCGAAGGAATTAGGTTACTATGTATCAGAAAGCATACAGCAATTGAACTATTGAAATGACTTGATCTTTATGCTACGCTTATCTATAGGAGTATGTACATCACATCATTCTCCTAATGATATGATCCTGTTGTTAATAACATCTCTATGTTCATGATCAGGAAACCATGATCATATATTAACCAACAAGCTAGTTTAACAAGAGGCTTTACTAGGGACTCTTATTTTAGTTTACAAATCACACAAGTATTAATGTTTCCGGTTAATACAATTATAGCATGGTATGTAAACATTTATCATAAGTGTGAAGATATGATAATAACCACTTTATTATTGCCTCTTGGGCATATCTCCAACAGTCTCCCACTTGCACTAGAGTCAATAATCTAGTTTCAAACCTTTGTGTATTCAACACCTATGGCTTTTCCAGTGTTGTATGTACACGATTGCTAGTGGTCAACTGATCTCCGGATCTGACACTTCCAGGTCCGTGTGTAATTGCATGTCTTTGCGTCTCTACGCATCACTCATTCTCTAATGAGATGGCTTTTGTATAAATTTGGTCTTTCGGTGTGACCTTTAGCTCTTTGGGGTTAAAACATGTCGATAATATTGTCGCACAATATATCTTCATAGTATTATCCCACTGTGAACTACACCTAGTTTGATAACAAACTACTTGACACAAATGCCCTCTTTTGCTGCTAAAATAGCAGTCATATACTTAGCCTTTTGTTGTAGTATCTGTCACAATGTCTTAACTTTGGAACTCATCCAAATCCATTATGGAACTCACTTTCCATTATATTGTGCCACCCTTAGTTTAGATTGAGATAAACTTAATTTGTACTTTGTGACAAAACTAGTATCAATGTAGTACTTTTACAATGAACTAACCATCTATTTGTCACTTCTACAAATATTATACTCTTAGTTCTTCCAAAAGATCATAAGAATATCCTTACTATTGTCCAATGATCATCTTACGAATCATTCTGGTATATGCTCACAACATTTAGAGCATAGGACATATCTGGATTTGTACATATCATAGTATGATTGATATAAATACTCTTTGTGATTTTATACATCAAGTATCAATCTATACTTGATTATTTGTTTCACTTTACCAAATGTCAATACACTTGAATATATCATCAACATTGAACTCATTCAATCCTTTCTGTGCGACAAGAACCTCTCTTGTAGTTTCTATATTGAACTCATTCAATATCTTGTCTATGTACTTCTGGCACAACCATATTAGCGTCTATTGATGCCAAATATTTGGGTTTTGCCTAAGTCTTTCATCGGGATGAAATTCTTAATATGTGTTAATAAAAGATACATTATTTCCAATCAACAATATGTCTTCCACATAATGTATTAGAAACATGTCTTAGCGTCCCACTTAATTTCTTGCAAAAGCAAGCATCTTCATCGTCTCTAATGAACTTTTAAACTCCTTTAACAGTTTCATCACAGTGAAGATTCCAACTCCGCGATGCTCATTTTAACCATTGAAGTTTGCATATGCTTTTAGCATCCTTTGAATTAACAAAACCCTATGGACCGTGTTTAGCACATGTCCTAGGTAACGATTCTATTAGAAGAACTTGTTTTGTTTATTCAACTACCATATAACAAATTATATGTAGTAGTTGCTACATTAATCCGTCTAGACTAAATATCACTATGAAAGATCAAATCTTGTCATAGTCAACCTTTGAACATTGTTGTGAACTCTTTCCCAACATGTCGACTACTTCATAGATGTAAAACATCCATGTCTATTTCTTTATAGATCCAGACACAACTGTAAGGTCTTACACCTTTCTCGAGGGTCCTTCAAGTTCAAAACTTGATTTCTCGTGTATGGAACTATCACGGATTTTATGGCTTCAAGCCATTTGACGGAGTCAGGGCCCATCATCGCTTCTTTGCATGTAGTCGGTTCATTATTCTCAAATAATGATTCAACCCTCAAATCTTGGTATTTGATTGTTTACCCGATCTACTTGTTTCAATAGGAACTTAGATCTCCGTGACCACAACCTTTGAGGCACGTGAGCCATGAGCATTGTTGCTGCCTCCGGAACACTTTTCGGTGCTGCGCAACTCTGCACATATAGCTAAGGTTCTTTTAACCTTATCAAAGTTCTATTGTCCTCCCACTTAACTTTTCACGAAAAATTCCTTCTCAAAGAAACTTGACGTTCTAAGCAACAAACACTTTTGTCTCCGGTGTTTATGGAGGAATACTTAACAGTTATACAAAGACAGGTTCTTCCGACTTTGGTTGCACACATCTTTCTTATGCATAGCATACCAATGTTTTAAGAAAGGACTACTTGGGTTTTATCCCAAACCATAACTTTATATGGTGTCATTTCAACGGATTATGATGAAGCTCTTTTCAGTGGAAAAACGGTAATCTCTAAAGCTTTTAATCTTTAAAATACAATGGCAGTTTTATGAATTATACCTTCGATCTTACCATGTCAAACAAGGTTTAATTACATACCTCGAACGCTCCATACCCTTATGGTGTTTTGGGAAATGCAAATCCACGGAACGATTCCTTAAATCTTAGGTATTATGCTAAACTCTGTAACTCAAATATCTTCCTTTATGATCTTTATCATAAACTGTTTATATTCTTGTTACAATGATTTTGCACTTCATCTTGAAAGTCTTTGAACTTTTCAAATGTTTCATACTTCATCCTTATTAAGTAAATATTCATATATTCACTCAAATTTTCGGAGAAAGCATATGAAGTTGAAATCCATCGCTCTTGACTACACATAATGGATTCCGTACAACAATATGTACAAGTTCCAATAAGCTAGTCATTCGTTCCCTTTTGGCCTATGAACGAAGTTTCAATTATCTCTAGGAAAGTTTCACAAGCGTCATTTGATCAAAAATCAGAAGACTCCAAAATTCCATCCACATGGAGTTTCTTCATGTTTTCTTTCCATTATAATTTAAACGGCGATGTCACTTCCTAAGTGATCTTTCAATCAATTTGTCTTTCGACATTTTTAGCACTAGTTTTATGGATGTGATTTCTCCAACAAGATTTGTGAATCATCCATCTTTTATGGATTATGACAATTATTTGAACAATCCTTTTGTTCTCATAATACCTGATAAAACAAATCTTTGAAGGCAAGCTTTGATGTTTAACGAGCAACACAATAACCCTTTATTTGTTCTCGACGAACATCATCACATATTCTTTTGCTAGTTACTTAGGCCATTGTAGTTCATGAATTGTGTTGTTTCGTATGACGATTCACACCAACAAATTCAGTATCAAATACTTAAGAACCACATTGTTTAATAAGCAAAGAATATAGCCATAACATGTATATCATCTATATACTTAAACTGAACAATTCTAGTCTTTTCTTTTCTGCCATATATTTATGAGATTCTCTTTCAGTATTTCCTTTTCTGTTTGAAAGAATCTATCAACATCAACAGTGGAGTCATACATATGACACATAGTCCAAAGCGTGTATAGTTAAATACCAATGTCTTTGGACTTGCACTTTGAAGTAGATCACCATCATTAAATGTTTGGTGTTCTTTCAAATTCCTTTCTTTAGTAATCTCTTGGTGTAGTAAACATTTTACCTACATCAAATATTCACCCTTATCATGGAATCGTCCATGATCAAGCTACTTTTAGCTTATAACGATGAATTATGAGTATAATGTTGCTATCCAAAACCTTTTGGAGGATTAGGACAACAAGTGTCTCCAACCTTTTGCAAATTCTCATCAAAATATGAGAACATGAACTTTGCCATATTATACTCTATCATGTTGTAACCAAAACTTCGTTTCAGATATCACAATATCTTCCACACATCATGGTTTCTGAAACAACTCTTTCAGATCCTAGATAACCTTGATATTAAGACAATCCTTTGAATATCAAGAATCATGGAGACAAACATGATACTTATATACTAACATTGGAATTGTTACTCTTGATTTTAATACCAACTATTAAACTTCATGGAGTAATCAAAACTTACTGAAAGTTTGCAATAGGACTTTTAAACTTTATATTAACACTTCAAAACAATACGATACCAGTTCGTAAAGTAACTAACCAGAATTCTATAGTTCTATCATCTCAATTATAACTAAGCGCAAGGTGGTAAACGGATGCCAATAACTACAACAACTATGCAAATTCACTTTGATTTAGTTTATGATAAATTGAGTTCTAATTAATAATTAAATTAATCTAGGTGAACTCCCACTCAAAACAATATCCCTCACATTGTTTTAGTGATCACACGAACCAAATCCACCACATCAAAACCGATCATCACGAGAGTTGATGTAGCTTCAATGGCGAACAATCAACATGTTCATCATATCTACTATATGACTCATGCTCTACCTTTCGGTAATCCGTGTTCCTGAGGCCATGTCTGTACATGCTAGGCTCGTCAAGATCAAACCTTAGTTTCCGCATGAGCAAATCTGGCTTGCTCACGTTGTATACACTTGTAGAATCTAACACACCCGATCATCACGTGGTGCTTCGAAACAACAAGCTTTAGCAACGGTGCTAACTAAGGGTGAACACTTTATGACTTGAAATTCATGTGCATGAGGGATCATCTTATAATGCTACCGTCGTCTACTAAGCAATACAAGATGCATAAAGGATTAACATCACATGCAATTCATAATATGTGATATGATATGGCCTTTCTTCTTTGTGCTTCCGATCTCCATCTTCTAGCACGAACATGATCTCCATCATCACCGACATTGCATCAAGGTCAATGATGCTTCTCCATGGTTGTCGTCCACCGGCTTCAACTATTACAACTACTTTGAATAGACACGCGGGTCTTAACATAAATTAAAGACAACCATATGGCTCCTGCCGGTTGCCAACTTACAATAAGGAACATTGCATACATCATATATAATCACAATCATGGCCATATCACATCACAGCACACCCCTGCAAAACAAAGTTAGACGCCTCTAATTTTCTTTGCATGTTTTACGTGGTTTGGGGCTTTCAATAAGTGTCGTTCTAACTTACGAACAAGAACCACAACATTGATACTAGTATTGTCAATCACCCGTTGTAAATTGGATCTTAACTATGCTAGGAGAAACAGGCACCCGCAAAGCCACTTATGCAATACTAGTTGCATGTCAAGCGTGGAGCAAGTCTCATGAACTATGTCATGTAAGGTTAGCCCGGGCCGCTTCATCCCAACATACCGCAAGATGCAAAGTACACAATAAGCAATCGACAATAAAAGCATCAACGCCCAGAATGACCATTGTGTTCTACTCGTGCAATAGATCTACATATAGACACGGCTCTGATACCACTGAAGGGGTTCGTAGCATGGAAAACAAAAATTTTCTATCGCATACAAACAAACAAGCCAAGATCTATCTACTAGATTGTAGCAACGAGTTGATGGAATAACTTACCCTCGAAGATTCCAAAGCGGTTAACGAGAGCAGATTCTCGTGGGTGATGTAGTCGTACTCTTTCCGATCTCAAGATCGCGTAGACGATCCTTCCGGCGCCACGTTCCGGCAGCGCTCCCGCAGTCGGTCACACGTTCGGTACTCGACGAAGACCTTCCTCTCCCTTGTTCCAGCAGGCAGCGGAGGTTGTAGCACTCTCCTCGTGATTCCGGCAGCACAACGGCGTGGTACCGGAAGTAGAGGGGAGATCTCGCAAGGCTTCGCCTTAAGCCGGAGCGAGTATGGTGGATTATGAGAGAGGGCTATTAGTGGTCTAGAGATTAGACACACCAATTAGAAGGCTCTAAACCGCAGGCTAAAGCAATTAGAAGCTCTAAACCAAAACGGCTCTAAACCGGAGATTAGAGGTAGAAACTTGTGTGTCTCAAGGAGGAGCCCTGCCCCTCCTTTTATAGGTGGAGGGGCTAGGCGCGCCAGGGAGGGAGGGAGTCCCTCCCCAACTCGGCCTAGGGCTGGGCGCCGGCTTGGAGGAGAGGAACTCCTCCTCCAAGTTGGTTTCAACCTCCTCTTGCTTGTTTCCCACAGTTTCCTGTTTCCCACAGTTTCCTGTTTTAGCCGTTTGACTTTCAAACTGGCAATTTGACTTTCATGTTTTTGGAACAGCAAGAACACTTAGTACATGATGCAATCATTCAATGAAACATTCATGTACCCTCCCCCCCCCGGAGTGCCGGACAATCCGGAACCTTCTAGAACATTCCCGATGAAAACACCGGAATCATTCCCGAACTCCGAAACGGGACTTTCCTTATATGAATCTTATTCTCCGGACCATTCCAGATCACCTCGTGATATCTCGGATCCCATCCGAGACTCCGAACAACATTCGGTCTCTTTCTCATAATACCATAACTACTCAAAACAACGTCGAATCCTTAAGTGTGTCTCCCTACGGTTCGTGAATTATGCGGACATGATCGAGACACTTCTCCGAACAATAACCAATAGAGGAATCTGGAAATTCATATGGCTCCCACATATTTCTACGATTACTTTGCGATCGAATGAACCACTTACATACGATACCAATTTCCCTTTGTCTCACGATAGTTTACTTATCCGAGGTTATGATCGTCGGTATCTCTGCATACCTAGTTCAACCTCGTTACCGATAAGTACTCTTTTCTCGTTCCCGTGATATGTGATCCCTTGTGACCTAGTCACATGCTTGCAAGCTAATTGGATGACATTCCACCGAGAGGGCCCAGAGTATATCTATCCGTCATATGGATGGACAAATCCCACTCTTGATCCATGTGTTTCAACCAATACTTTCCGAACACTCAATGCCACCTTTATAGCCACCCAGTTACGGTGTGGTGTTTGATGTCATCAAAGCATCCATCCGGTAAAGGTGATATGCATGATCTCATGGTCGAAGGAATTAGGTTACTATGTATCAGAAAGCATACAGCAATTGAACTATTGAAATGACTTGATCTTTATGCTACGCTTATCTATAGGAGTATGTCCATCACATCATTCTCCTAATGATATGATCCTGTTGTTAATAACATCTCTATGTTCATGATCAGGAAACCATGATCATATATTAACCAACAAGCTAGTTTAACAAGAGGCTTTACTAGGGACTCTTATTTTAGTTTACAAATCACACAAGTATTAATGTTTCCGGTTAATACAATTATAGCATGGTATGTAAACATTTATCATAAGTGTGAAGATATGATAATAACCACTTTATTATTGCCTCTTGGGCATATCTCCAACATCTACATCGACAACACGACCTACGACAACGACAACAGCCGCCGCCGCACCCTCATGTCTCCGCCATGACATCGACAACCCGACACGCCGCCGCAAGGATCTCCGCCCTCATGTCCTCTGATCTCATGGGTTCTTCATCGACATCGACAACCCTCGCTGCAGCCCTTGGGGCCCCTCCCCCGCAGCTACTGACACGCAAGAATGTGCTCGTGTGGAAGGCGTTGGTCAATCCCGCTCTCCACGGTGCTCGTGTACTGGATCTCGTCAACGGCAAAGAAAAGGATCATAATGAATTCCTAGTGACCAAAGATGCAAACAAGAAAAAGGTCACCATGGAAAACCTTGAGTATACGGCCTAGATCTCGCGATTAGCAGGTGCTGCGCTGGCTTGTGAATGCTCTCTCCTAGGATGTGCTCGTTCACGTCGTCGGCCTTGAAACTTCGGCTGAAGTGTGGGCTGCTGTCAACGACCACGTCTCTGGCCAGTCCAAGTCTTGTGTGCAACAACTCCGTGCAGCCCTCCGTGACACTCAGAAGAACGATCTATCTGCTGACAAGTATTTTTCCAAGATGAAGTGCATAGCCTCTGAACTTTCTGCTGTAGGCAAGCCCCTCGATGAAGATGAGCTGGTTCATTATGTTCTTCACGGCCTCGGGGATCACTACAACACCCTTCGCACCGTTGTCAATGCCAATACAAACACCACCCTTGCCGATCTGTTGAGCCAGGAGCAGACCTTCGACATGCAGCACAAGTCCGAGGATCCCGGCTTCACCTTCTCGCCAAACATCACTCGTCGTGACTCCCATCCCCGTCAAGATGATCGGCACCCACGCCAGCAGTACTATGATGATCGCCCATGCCAATACAATCGCCCACGCCAGGATGATCGATGGCGCCAGGACAACCGCGACAATCGTCCTTGCCATGATGACCATAACCGCCAGGACCACCGTGGCTGCCAGGATGATGGCTACCAGGACCGCCGTGCTACGAGGAAGAGCGTCCCAGGCGCTATGATGATGATCATCATCGCCAAGATGATGGTGGTCGCCGCTATCGTGGCTGACAACCCACCCCCTATGTGGATGTCACGTGCCAGATATGTAAAATTCATGGGCACTCCGCTGGTTACTGCTGCATCTTGGTGATGACCGTGACAATTCTGGAGATCGTGGAAGCTTCAAGGCTGCAAACTTTGCAGCTAACGGGGTTGACTCCAACTGGTACTATGACACCGGTGTTACTGAGCATCTCACTGGACAACTGAACAAGCTCAACATGCATGATCCATATCAAGGCCATGATAGTGTTCGTACGGCTGATGGCATAGGTATGCACATTAGTCATATTGGTCAATCTATTTTGCGCACCCCTCATAATTCTATTCATCGCAATGACATACTTCATGTTCCTAGTGCCACAAAAAAAACTTGTTATCTGTTCATAAATTCACACTTGATAATTATGTGTCTATTGAATTCTATCCTTTTTGTTTTGAAATTAAGGACCAAGCAACCTGGCGAGTTCTGTTTAGGGGATCGTGCCATGGAGGTATCTATCCCTTGATGCCCAACTCCAATGAATCCTTCAAGAATGCGTTCATGATAATAAAGCCATCATCATCTACATGGCATCGTCGTTTAGGCCACCCTTCTTCTTTGATCGTTCAACAAGTGCTTAGGAAGAATAAAATAGCTTACACCCCTGACACCACACCATATGTATGTGATTCTTGTTAGTTAGCCAAGAGTCATCAGTTTCCATACCCCATCTCCACCAGTCGGTCTACTGTTCCCTTAGAACAAGTCTTTTCTGATGTATGGGTTCCTGCACCTCTCTTTGTTGGGAAACATGCATATTATGTAAGCTTTATTGATGATTTCACCAAGTTTACTTGGATATATTTGCTTAAAAAGCGTTCTGATGTGTACCAAGCTTTTCTCAATTATCAGCAATATGTTGAACGAAAATTTGCCAACAAAATTGTTACTATGCAAACTGATTGGGGTGGTGAGTATGAGAAGCTCAATGCCTTCTTCCAAAAAGTTGGCATCACGCACGTCCACATTCTTATCAACAAAACAGCTCTACTGAGAGAAAACATCATCATATAGTTGAAGTTGTTCTTACTTTACTTGCAAATGCATCTATACCTCTTAAATACTGGGATGAAGCCTTTCTTACTGCTACATTTCTCATCAACTTACTCACCAGCAAGGTCATTAATCTTGAGTGTCCAGTTGAGCGCCTTCTCCACATTACACCCAACTATGATGCTCTTCGCACATTCGGCTGTGCTTGTTGGCCTAATCTTCGTCCCTACAATACACGAAAACTTGCTTTTCGTTCAAAACGGTGTGTTTTTCTTGGTTACAGTCCCCTTCATAAAGGTGTCAAGTGCCTTCATGTTGAAACATGGCGTGTCTATATATCTTGTGATGTGGTATTTGATAAAAATGTTTTCCCTTCCAAGCCTTACACCCTAATGTTGGTCCTCTTCTTAGACAAGAAATCCTACTTCTTTGTACACATAATTCCATTGAGGGTGCACACAATTTTGATGATCATATGTCTACTATTGTGCCTGTTGTTGTTCCTTCTAATGTTTCTACACAGGAACATGAAGCTGCTCCCAAAAATTTCGTGCAAAACGGAGCTCCAGAGCCTTCACAATCGTTGTCGGAAAATCACATAGAGGGGACAGGCGCGTCATCCGATGCAGATTCTGAGGAACATTCCTTAATCAGCACGGCTCCCGTGGGCGCTGATCCCGGGGTTGATTCTCCCACCCCCGCCTCGTTCGACGAGCCGGCCTCTCCGCGCCAGCGTGCGACCTTGCCCCGTGTCTCCGCGTCACCGACCATGCCACAAATGCCCTCGCCCGCGTCCTCTCCGATTCAGCCACATGGTGCTAGGCCAGGCTTGGCCGGCCCTGCGTCGGCCTCTTCCGCCGACAGCTCCTCTTCAGGATCTTCTGCGCCTTCCCTGGCATAGGACAATGCACCACCACCGCCTCCGCCTTGGCCTCGTACACGCCTGCAACAAGGTATTCGACAGCCAAAACAATACACTCATGGTACCATCCGCTATGGTCTGTTCTCCTCTACAGGAGAACCACGCAATCTTCCTGTCGCGCTTCATGATCCTCTATGGAAGGCTGCTATGCAAGAAGAGTATGAAGCCCTGCTAAAAAATAAAACTTGGACCTTGTTCCATCTCCTTCACACAATAAGAACTTGATTGATTACAAGTGGGTATGCCGCATCAAACGACGTGCTGATGGTACCATTGATCGTTACAAAGCCATGTTAGTTGCCAAAGGTTTTAAGCAAAGGTATGTAATTGACTATGAAGAAACTTTTAGTCCTGTTGTCAAGATTGCCACTATCAGAATTGTTCTCGCCATTGCAGTTTCTCATGGCTGGAGTCTCGGGCAGCTAGATGTCAAGAACGCGTTTTGGCATGGTGTTCTGGAAGAGGAAGTGTATATGAAACAGCCACCTAGTTTTGCCCATCCTGATGACCCTCATCATATCTGCAGGCTTAATAAAGCTCTTTATGGTCTTAAACAGGCTCCCCGAGCATGGTACTCTCGTTTGAGCACCAAGTTGCAAGACCTTGGTTTTCTCCCATCCAAAGCTGACACATCCTTGTTTCTCTATGATAAGGCTGGTGTGAAGATTTTTGTTTCGGTCTATGTAGATGACATCATTGTGACAAGCTCCTCTGATCATGCAATCTCAGTTTTGCTGCAAGATCTCAATGTTCATTTTCCTATCAAGGATCTCTGTGATATTTCTTTCTTTCTTGGTATTGAGGTCAAAAGAACTTCTGATGGTTTAGAGCATTTCCACTCGTTGGCCGAACCCAGGCTAAAATCCGGACCTTTTTCCGGCCGGACGGCGCAAGATTTCGGCCTAGGTACGCCCAGTTTCCCACTCGGCTACCTAGGCCGAGTACCCAGGCGGACACAAAACGGCTATATATTTTGAATCTGCATAGTTCCCGCCGGCGAGTGCAGGGCCACAAGGTGTTTGACAGATGCGCCTACATGTCCGGCGACATATTTTTATTACATAACAGGGAAACAACGATCAGTCGTCGATGGGGATAGGCTCCTGTGGCATGGCCGATGCGGCATTGTCGTCCATCTCGCCGGTGAAGGCCCCTGGGTTGGAGGAAGTCGAAGCAGAGCTTGGCGTGGGAGCGTTCGGCGCTGGCACGTTCGGCGCAGAGGAAGGGGAAGGGGAAGCCATGGTCATGCCATCTAGGATGACCTGACGTTGCGCCATGTACCAGGCCTTGACCGGCGAGCTCATCTTCGACGTGTCCTCGCCGCCCATGAGGAACTTGAGGTCCGTGTGGCGCTTCTTGGCGGCGTAGTTGGCCTTCTTCTCGGCGAGGCTGGCTTTCTTCTCGGCGAGGCTGGCCTTGACGAGGGCCACCTTTTCCCCTTGTGTCTCCATCATCTTCTTCCAGCGCTCCTCGTTCTTCTCAGCCCTCTTCTCGGCCTGCGCCCTCGTGTCGGCGAGGCATTTCTCGATCGAAGCCTGGAGACGCTCGGCGGGAGGTCCGGCGGCCTTGAGCATCTTCGCCTTCTTCTGGCCGAGCTCAGGTCTTCCTTCGCTGGCAGCAGCAGCCGGGGCCACGGGGTTGTAGACGCCGTCCTTGCTCTTGGAGAGACTCAGGCGAGTGTCCCGCCATTTCTCGCAATGCTCAATTTTCTCGAAGACATGATGGAACTTGAACTCCATCTTCATGTCCTCTCGAAACAGAAGAAGTGCACAGCGCAGCTACAAAATGGAAGTGTGTCAAGTTTTCCATGTTGGCGAGTGTGTCAAGAGAGTGCACGACAAAGTTAATGTTCGCGAGTACCTTGTTGTCCATGTTCTGGGCTTGCGTACGCCGGAGAGGTCAAGTAGGGGATGTTGATGTCCACGCCGAACGGCGAAGGGTGGCGCGGCGCCGGGCAGGGGAAAAGCACGTTCGGGTTGAAGCCGCCGTCGAACTTCGGCGACGGGGAGTACCTCTGCCGAGCAGCTGCCTGGCTCTCCTGGAAGTTGGCCGGAGAGATCGGCGAGAAGCCGGCGGGCGAGCCGACGCTAGCCTGGCTTCCCCAGTGCGGTGGGTACGGCGCGGCCATCAAGGCCGACCGCGTCGCCGCAGCCTGCTTCGCCTTCACCATCGCATGTTCTTCCACCGTCGCCTTCACCATCGCCTTCTCCTCCTCCGCTTGCTGCTGCCGGAGCTTCGCCCTCTCCTTACTGTCCTTCCGCTCGGCCGACGAGATATGCCTGGCCTGCTCCTTCTTCTCCCAGTCGGCGGAGGACATGCCCTCCGGTTTGGTCGGCGGTGCTCTCGGCTTCCTCGCCTTCTTCTCCATCGGACCCTTGCCGAGGATCGATCTAGGTTGGACGAAACTTTTGGGCGGCATGTCGGGCGCGGTGGTCGGCAGAGCTTCGGGGGTGGGGGAATGGGGAAGAAAGGCGGGAGGAGGGAAGAAAAGGGCGGGGAGCTCGGCGAATTGGCGGGAGTGGTGCCTTCTGTCGCCGACAGAGCTAGCCCACGCCCGTTTTCGCTGAGTCCAGCGTCCCCAGGGCATACCCGGGATCCTGGGTACGGCCTGGGTAGGCCGAACCAAAACATGCCGAAATCCAGACGAAAACAGGTCCTTGGGTACGCGACTGGGCCGATTTTCGGCGTCCGGACCAAAATTCGGCGTCCGGATCGACCTCCTGGATAGGCGAGTGGATATGCTCTTACTTCTTACTCAGGAAAAATATGCACATGATCTCCTTGGGAAAGTTAGTATGCTTGATTGCAAAGGTGCGTCGACACCACTGTCCACGTCTGAGCCTCTTTCTCTTCATGAAGATACTCTTCTTGGTCCTGATGACAGCTCTCAATATCAAAGCATTGTTGGTGCTCTTCAGTACCTCACCTTAACATGTCTAGACTTGTCCTTCTCGGTTAATAAAGTCTGTCAATACCTTCATGCCCCTACTACTGCTCATTGGACTGCAGCAAAACACATTCTTAGGTATGTTAAGGCTACATTACAGCTTGGTATCACCTTTTGCAAGTCTTCATCTACTCTACTTAGTGCTTTCAGCGATGCTGATTGGGCTGGCTCTCTTGAGGATCGCCGCTCTACTGGAGGTTTTGCCATCTTTATTGGTTCGAATCTGGTTTCCTGGAGTGCCAGAAAACAGGATACAGTGTCACGTTCTAGCACAGAAGCTGAGTACAAAGCTCTTGCCAATGTAACTACAGAATTGATATGGGTTGAAGGAGTTCTCCGTGAACTTGGAGTTTTTCTTCGCTAGAAACATTGTTTATGGTGTGACAATTTAGGTGCAACTTATATGTCGGCTAACCCAGTTTTTCATGCATCGTACCAGGCATATTGAGTTAGATTATCATTTTGTTCGTGAACGTGTTGCTAAAAATCGTCTTGACATCAAGTTCATCTCTATGAAAGATTAGACCGCTGACGGTTTTACAAAAGCTCTTCCTATCAAAGGTCTCGCTGAATCTAAGCGTAATCTAAATCTCTCTCGTGGTTTAGATTAAGGGGATGTTAGAGTATGTAATATCTGTGTGTGTACGTGTATGAAGTAGTGTTGGAGACAGTACACATACAAACCTTGTACTGCGCTATATAGGGAGCTTTTTTCTACACTATATAATATGAACCGATGGCCCGAGAGGACACACATGTTCCACCAAAACGAATGACACCACGGTGTGGTGTTTTGCCGGTGGGCGAAGACACCCTATCTGGTCAACTATTGCTTTGAATTTTTCTAAATATTGAGACGTATGTCCAACCAATCAGTGATATATAAAGTGAAGTTTTTGTAAAAAAAAGTAAAGTGAAAGGGATGAAAAATATGGAATGACAAAATTAATTATAGACCGATGGTACAAGCATGACAGAATGATAAAACTAAAGAGTTTTGTAACAGAGCGGTGGCAAGATTGAAGTTTCGATCTGTCAAATGCAAAATTAGAGTTCCACGTTCATCGTAGTAGCAGAAATGATAAAGAAAAATTCGATAAACTGCTAAAACCCTAAAAAAAATCTTAAAAAAAATACTTACAATTGGCCTGCGGTCTCTAGCCTGTGGGGCCTAGCACAATACCGAATCTAGCCAAAAATAAAGCACCACCATCGCGCGAAAATCTAGGATGCAGTAGCATAGTGGCAGAACACCCATGCGGCCATGCCGTCGGGGCTGCGTTGCCACGCGGCCACGAAACCGATATCTCTCTCTCTCATCTTGTCAGCAGTCTGTTGGGCGGGTCGCTATAGTGGGTTTCAGGTATGCATGCCAGCCTCCACCTAATCTGTACTACTTACATTCTTGCTGCAAATTAAATACCCCCTTTTATGATGCTGTTCTTGAGGAAATGAGTTTGGAGCTACTGACAGTGTTCTTTTTCAGTGTGTGCGCGCGTCCAGATCCAGGCCGATTTGGGTTTTTTCTTCACAGGAAGGTGTTTGATTTTCTTTCTATGCATCCCACAAACGCCATGTATGGATTAAACGGAGGCATTTATTCTTGGGATTTTTATTCTATTCTAGATCGGCACGAGCTGTACAAGCCGCCCCAAGTGGATTTTCAGATTACCTCCTGCCGCCGTCGCCATTTGACTCGTCGAGTAAGCAAAGGGGAATGGGCAGATTGGGTGTCAGTAGGAAACGCGGGCAGAGGAAATGGGGGAGCAGCCGACGCCGCGACGAACGGGTGACTGACTGATGCCCTCCCCTTGGCTCCGTTCACCCTGCTGCATTTCTTCTTGCATAGTACTGTATATGGCCTGACTATCCCCGTGCTGTCGATTAATCCAGGAGGTGAGGCACCGCGCCTCGCCGGGGAGGATCATGAAGCTGTACGCGCACCTCACCGCCGGGCAGCGGGAGATGATAGAGGGCTCCGGCTTCGGGGCCCTCCTGAGGATCCAATGCCCCACGCTGCCCTCCAGGATCTGCACCTGGCTCATCCACCGGTTCGACCTCGACTCCTGCGAGCTGGTCATCCCCGGCCGTGGCCGGATCCCGGTCACCGTCGACAGCGTGCACCGGGTGCTCGGCATCCCCAACACCGGCCGCGATGTCGTGTACAGGATGGACGAGAAGAGCATCGAGTTTGTCTTCGACAAGCTCGGCGTCGAGAGACCGCCCTCCGTGGCGAGCCTGGAGAAGTCCATCAAGCTGATGAAGTCTGCCGACGAGCATTTCCTCCGGACGTTCATGATGCTCGTGCTCTCCACGTTCCTCTGCCCCAACAGTAGCCTCAAGGTCAGCCCCCGGTGCTTCCCCTCGCTGGTGGACGTCGGGTCGATCAAGGAGCTGAATTGGTGCAGATTCGTGGTGGAGCAGCTTGAGAACTGCATCTCTTCTTATGGCAAGAAGAACACTGTTGGAGGCTGCCTTTTCTTTCTTCTGGTGAGCATTCTGCACAACGATGACGACTCATGAAACAAGGAATATAATTAAATGCAATAAACCATTCACCAATTATCCTTATCTGCATAGTGTTGAAGTTAGGTTAGCACATTTCTTTGGTATACAGATTCTATACCTAGACTCGCTTGATATTCAAGGCTTGGGAATACCTGATGGGACACCGCGTATATCTGCATGGGACCAGAAACTTATGAGTAAAGTCATAGTGATGGACAGGAAAACCAGAACCACTTTCGGAAAATGCTTTGTAAGTTTGTCCTCTCGGAGCCATTCCTCTGTAATGGCGATGCCATTTTGTGTCGTACCTGTTATGACCATCCTCTGCATCTGCTTCAAATGTTGCATGCAGTTGAAAAGGGAACCCACTCGTAAGATCAACTCCAGAAGTGAATCTAGCCTAAAAAACTCCAGAAGTGCATCTGTCCTGCTTGGAGACGCCTCCGCAATAGCTAATTTTGTGTCATCAAACGTCGTACCAGAGTACAGTCCACAGGTAATTACCACCCTTTGGGGAAAATATCTTCATTGACATTTTCCTTCTAACGATTTTGTGTGTTTCCACATGCTTTTGTCTGTAGAACAAGGAGGTCTTATGCAAAGCCACGGGTAATCTTTGTGCAAGTATCACAGATGCCCTCGCAAAGTTCATGCGTGAAGTCTCTGGACTTGAAGGCTGCAGCAGAGAAGCCGGCAAAAGTAGCACTGAAGTTGTAGTGAGAGAAGATAACAATGTAGAGAATGATGGTGACCAGGTGGATGTTGACAAGCTCCCAGATGATAGTTCAGAGCTGGCAACTAAGGACATGGAAGACACATCAGTCGATGAGTATGAAGATGAAAGTTCCGGGGAGGGTGAGGCAGTTGAGTCGAGCAGCGCGGATTCTGAAGATGATCCTGACTGGAAAGATTTCTCTAACAGTATCACACAATTTCATTCTCGACAAAACAGAGTGACAAGGAATAGCGAAAATAGCAAAGAGCCTGGAGATGGAGATGTATCAACCAACGGTTCAGGAAATGTGACAACTAATGGTTCAGGAAATGATTCTGATATTCCAGAGGGGAATTTAGGAAGGGTGAGCCAATGCAGCGAAGAACAAGGGCATGTCGTGAAACTAACATCACCCAATGTTCATGAGGATGTGGTGTTACCATCTTCGGCTCTGTCACAGGCCAGGGCCAAATCTGGAGATGTGCCAACCAATGGTTCAGGAAATGATTTTGACATTCCAGAGAAAGATCAAGACAGAGTGAACCGGTGCGGCGAAGAACATGTAAATGTCGCGAAACTGATAGCAATCAGTGGTCACGAGGATGTGGTGGTACCGACTTCGGCAGTGTCACAAGCAAAGAGCACACGACAGAAAAAGTCTAAAAAGAGGTATTTGCTCGAGGATAAGATGGCCATTCAGCCCGCCAGACAGCCGTACGATGGACCATCTACAGTTGTGTTGTATGGCAACGGGAACCCCTCAAAGGAAGAAAAGAACATTGAGAAGACTCCTGTTATCGATTTTTGTAAAGAAACTCCTGTTATCGATTTGAGTACCCCGACAAATTCAGATGACGAGTGCACGGTCAAAAGGACCAAACCAAATCCTCCTTCTGTCAAAGGCCCTCAGAGGTCCTGATGACTAACAACGCAGTGGATGAGATGACATCGGAACTGGCATCTTTGGTAAAGTTACTCCTGCAATCCGTGTTGTTTCATTCTCTGCATTGCACAGCTTAACTTCATTGAGCTTCTGCATTTCCTGTTATGTTTAGGTGCCATGTGAAGTATTTAGAGGAGAGAAAAATAGCTCAAGGTTTACTTTAGCTGTTAAGCTCCACGGAAACGTGTCATGTTTGAACAGCATAATATCCTTGGGTATTACATAGGCTTATTTTCAACCGAGTTCGTTTTGTTATCATCATTCATGAACTACTAAGACGATAATGCATTGCACCATCCTTTTCCTTCAGAGTTAAAGCTGAAACGCTGGCATCTTGCTCACTTGTTCTGAATTAGTTGAGAGAATTTCTTTGGCCAAGCCTGGCATTTTGGCTCCACATGTTCTGAATTTCCTTTTCTTCTTCAGCATCCGAGCATGGTTTGACCTAATCACTCCATATGCTTCTGCTATTTTTCACAGGAAGATGCAACAAGGGGCACCCGATCAATGTAGCCTCAGAAACGGGCTACGTGGTGACAGATGATCGTAGCCTGAGAATTCATGGGGAGCTGGCGCTGTGAACTAGTATGTATATATAACCTTCATCGTTTTAGCATGTAGTAGATGCCTGGCTGGCGCTGTAAACTATGTATCCCCCTCTTAACCTAGTACTAGCTAGCTTCTAGTGTATGCATGTAATGTACTACTCCAGTTTCTGAACTTCGACGACATATCTGCATGTTGTTTGCTTGGTCTCCAACATCTCTCGTGCGCCCATGGCTCCAACGGTGAAGATCAAGAACTATAGTACTCTATAGTATGGTCTTAGTTCCTGTCGAATCTACCATGTCTCCAGGACTCAAACTGGAATGTTTCCTCCAGAGGCAGCAGTGTCAAGTCTCGTTCCATGTGCTGGGATATACTGTAGGAAACATCCGTCGGGATTCTTGTCGTGTCGGTGCGTGCGTACTGCGAACCGGACCGCCGGCGGAACCTGAAGGTTTCTGCCGCGGCTGGCAAGTCTGGACTGTGATCTGAATTCCACCAACCAACATCTGCAGGGTAGTTATGCGAGTCCAACCATTCGGCCTGACCATGACGCAGCCGCGCCCATCGCCTTGGATCTCATCAACGCATCGAACCAGACCAGACCATATCAGATCAGATTTTCTTTTTCAAAATGGGGGCAAACGCTTTATCCCAATATATTAATTAAGAAGATGGTCTTTTTTTACAAAAAAGTAAAAGGGTTTGACAATTACAAAAGCCTACTATTTCCGCATAATTTCACCCAAACGATTCACACCCGCTAAAACCCATAACCAGGCGTCCTTAATTTTATCTAGAATCACAAAAGACGGCGTGTGCCTTTTTATTGAAGATCCGGGCATAATTTGCTCGTTCCAAATCTCTTAAGAAGTGAGCAAGAAAAGAGAGGCAACGGTTTTGCGCTTTGGGACCGAGCCTTCCACCATTGTTAACCACCAACTTTTGATTGTAAGCCCTGTTAATTGTCGAGGATAAATAGCATGAAGACCCATCCAATACTTTATAAAACTCCATATCTGAATGGTAAATCGACAATGGACAAATAAGTGATTGACCGATTCCGTTGTTTGCTTGCATAGAGGGCATAATAACAATTTTGTCACCCCCTCTTCTCTAACTGGTCCGCCTTCCAAGGTCTATTTTGCGATGCAAGCCAAGTGAAAATAATTGTTTGGAACGAGCCTAAGCCTTTCAAATCATCTTGTTCATGTTGGAGGAGATAGATCCTAAAAATTGCACCTCATAGACTGATGCCGTCGAATATTCCCCATTCACCGTAAGCCTCCAACAAATGTCATCTTCCATATTAGAATCAAGAGTAACATTATTTACGAGGACCCAAAGGTTGATAAATTGGGGGTATGTGATCCATGAAAAAGTCTTGGTCTAACTTGGTGTGCTCAATCCAAGCGTTCTTGTTAAAGGCTTGTTGGACCTTCCATTTCTTTCGCTTTGAAGAGTCAAAAATTAATGGCGCAATACCTTTGGCTTCCTCCCTCTCAACCATGGTTCATGCCAAAATGGTGTCTTCCGACCATTGCCAAGAGTAATAGAAGTGGCGGCATAGAAAATGTCCATATCCTTATAGGTGCAAGGGTTTCCAAATTCAACCCAAAATTTTCTTTGGGATCTTTCCACTCAAGCCACAACCATCTCAACTGAAGCGTCGTTGCGAACTTATCCAAGTTGAGCACACAAAGACCACCAAGATTTTTTGGGCGGCACACTAACTCCAAATTAACCTTGCATTTAGCTCTGTATTAGAATCATTGGCCGACCAAGAAAAGCATGCTCAAGCTTATTGATAAATTTTAAGGTGCCTGTAGGGGTGATAAGTGACATCAAGTAATAGTTTGCTTGATATGCGATGGATGATTTTATGAGAGCGGTCCTACTGGTCGTGGGAACTTATTTGACATTCCAAGATGGAAGCTTCACAGCGTATTTGTCTTCTAGATGTTGGAAATCCCCTCTTCTGAGCCTCCAAACCGAGAGTGGGAGGCCTAAGTATATCAAAGGAAACGAGGCCCTTGTTGCCAGTAAACCTTAAAGCACCTCAACGAGATTGATTTGCCCGTATGACGTAGTTTGTGGAAGAGCACTTGACAAGGTTCTATATGGGTTGTGGGCTCGTTCCAAGTGTCTTGCTCCACCTCGTTAAACCTAGGAATGCGAAACCAAAAGTTTTCAAACTTGAAGGAACTAGGCCACCTAGGGTCGCTGTCATTGACAAGTAAAAGAGGGCAATGGTCCGACAGAGAGGAAGAGAAGGCATGGAGCACATGAGTGTGAAAGAATTTTTCAGATGTGCAAATGGAATGTCCTCTGGATCAGTTTTTCTTTCCTGGAAGGCGACAACTCGTTCAAATAAAAGTGAGAGTTCAGTGGGATCGAGCAGGGGATTCAACAGACTGGGCTATCCCCATGATACGTCATAAACGTATCTATAATTTTTTATGCTCCATGCTTATTTTGTATCAACTATCTTATGTTTTGTCTACACTTTGAGGCATTTTTATACATTTTCTAGAACTAACCTATTAACAAGATGCCACAGTGCCAGTTGCCTGTTTTCTGCTGATTTTTGTTTCAGAAAATCTAGTAAAGAAATATTCTCGGAATTGGCACAAGACGGAGTCCAAAGCGGAGATGGAGGAGAGCCACGAGGTGGCCGCACCACCCCTAGGCGCGGGCCCACCCCTGGACACGCCTAGGCATGGTGTGGGCCCCTCGGGCAACCACCGACCTTGCCCCTTCGCCTATATAAGCCCCTTGAGGCAAAAACCCTAAGGACCCGATCAGAAATCCACGAAAAAGTCTATAGCCGCCACCACCATCGTCCCTAGATCGGGAGGGATCCGAAGCTCTTTCCGGCACCCTGCCGAAGAGGGGAGATCACCCTGGAGGCCTTCTTCATCACCATGCCAGCCTCCGGAGTGATGCGTGAGTAGTTCATCCTTGGACTATGGGTCCATGCAGTAGCTAGATGGTAGTTTCTCCTTCTTTGTGCTATCATGTTTAGATCTTGTGAGCTCCGTTCATGATCAAGATCATCTATTTATAATCCTACATGTTGTGTTTGTTGGGATCCGATGGATATTGAGTACTACGTCAAGATTGATTATTGATTCTATCATGTCTATGTTGTTTGTGATCTTGCATGATCCCTGTTGCTAGTAGATGCTTGTAACTCCAAGAGGGAGTACTTATGCTCGATAGTAGGTTCATGCCTCTAGTAATCTAGGAAAGTGACAGAAATTTGGAGATGTGCTGTTGCTACTAGGGAGAAAACAACAATCCTTTGTCCATGAGGCAATTGTATTGTTTACTTTACACACTTTGCTTAATACAATTATCTGTTGCTTGCAACTTAATAGTGGAGGGGGTTCAGATGATAACCTGAAGGTGGATTATTAGTCATAGATGCAATTGGATTATCGTCTATGTATTATGTTGTAATGCCCAAACGAATCTCATAGAGATCATCATGACATGTATATGCATTGTTATGCTTTCTCTATCCTGTTAATTTCCCAACTGTAATTTGTTCACCCAACATGATATTTATCTTAGGGAGAAACACATCTAGTGAACTATGGACCCCGGTCCATTCCTTCCCACTGATATTCAATCTACTGCCTAATGTTTACTTTCTGAAATTTCTACAAAGGAATTACTTTCTTCCACACTATACGTTTAATCCTTTGTTTTCAGCAAACCGGTGAGATTGACAACCTCACTGTAAGTTGGGGCAAAGTATTGTGGTTGTGTTGTGCAGGTTCCAAGTTGCTAGCAACACCTTGGGAGTTGGTCCTTTTTTCCTACG
This sequence comes from Avena sativa, assembly GCA_916181665.1. Lineage (NCBI taxonomy): Eukaryota > Viridiplantae > Streptophyta > Magnoliopsida > Poales > Poaceae > Avena > Avena sativa. The sequence continues at coordinate 262,841,932 of OV702279.1, read as the reverse complement.
GGTTTGATAACATTGGTTTCATAACTGAGGGAAACTTGCTGCTGTGCTCATCATACCTCCCACTTGGGGTTCCCCAACGAGCTCTATATCATTTGAGCCATCAAGCAATTTTCTAGCGCCGTTGCCGGGGAGTAAAGGGCCATCAAACTTATTCCTCCCCGTCAAGCAGCAATTTTCTAGCGGGAGAAAGAAGCAGCTTCTGCAAGGGGAGTCTCTCACAACCAATCTCTTTACTTTGTTTTTGTTCTGCTTAGTTTATTTTGCTTTTTTGTTTACTTCTTTTTAGCAAAAACACACAAAAATTAGTTCCTACCTTAGTTGTTATTTTTGTTGGTCTATCATTGTCTTGCTTTATGATGCTTTATTTCAATGGTTGGTTACTTTAAAACTAGATCTTATTGGCAAGGTGGGTTCACGAAAGAACAAAAATATTATGAGGAATACCGCTTTTCACAAAAAGGGAAACACTTATGGGAACAAATTAATAAATTGTATACCATTGCTAGAAATGTGTGATCTACTTATAATGTTACTTATTGCTTTGATAAATCTTGTTGCTGTAGGAGATATAAACACCTCCCTTTTCAATGTGAGTATAATGATAATGTTACCATATCTTCTTATGTTAAGGGAAATTATGACTTTTATGATGTGAAACAAATTGAAGAATTTATTGCTTGGAAGGGTGCATTCGAACTTGCTTATTTGTTTGAAAATACTGATGATGCACCTTATAAACATGAGATTTATGATATACTTAAATTTTTCTTTGATAATTATAAGGAATAAAATGGCTATATTCTTAAATATCTTAATAGATGCTCTCCACCAACAAAAGAGACTAATGCCTCGCAGGAGCCTATGAAAGAGGAAATTGCTGAAACTGGAAACTCATTGGATGAAAAAGAGGAGGAGAGTGATGATCAAGAGGAGGAAGAATGGATTAGCTACACATGCCTACCTTCTAATGAGAGTAACTATTTATCCCTTATATTATTTGATTGTCCCCCATGCTTACCAAAGGAGGATGAACGTTATGTTCTTGTGGATTCTTTTGAAATATCTACTATGGGTAAAACTTGTGATAATAATTATGCTCCTGTTATTTATGTTAAGCCATGCTATTTTGATAAATCTTATGATAATCCTTTATTTGTTCCTAACTTTGAAATGAATGGTACTAAAGAGTTTTGCTTAGAAAATGTTTATGATAAAGCTCTAGATGATGGTCCTATATTGGTTGATAATATTAATTTTACTACTATTGAAAATGAGATTGGAGGGGTCTTGACTTTATCTTGGAACCCCATACCTCTTGAGAATGATGAGTCATCTTGTTATAAAATTGTTAAAAGTGGGTTTGAAGGTTTTAATCCTACTATTTTTGAGCTTGATAAAAATTATGTGTTTGTAGATCATGAAAAGCATGCTTTATGTGATAGTTATATTGTCGATTTTATTCATGAGGCTACTGAAAATTATTATGAGAGAGGAAAGTATGGTTGTAGAAGTTTTCATGGTAACGAAACACCTCTCTATGTGCTAAAAGTTTTGAAGTTACTCTTGTTTTATCTCTCTATACCCGTCACTTTGTTCTTTGTGAATTTATTTGAGTACAAGATTTCTATGCATAGGAAGTGGGTTAGACTTAAATGTGTTTTGAATTTGTTTCTTGATTCTCTCTTTTACTTCAATTTATATTTCTTATGTGAGCATCTTCTCAAACTATCAAGCCTATCTTAATGGCTATAAAAAAGAGTTTTTGGGAGACAGCCCATTATATTTTTGCTTTCTGTAAGTTTTTATTTTGTTGAGTCTTGGAAGTTATTGCCTCTGTAATAACCTCTTCTTATACTTTTTGTTTGGTTTTTGTTCCAAGAATAGCCTCTAATGAGAGAGAAGTAAGATTTGGGGAAGTTCCTGTCCTGAAACAGATTTCTGTGCTTCACTGTAGAAAATCGTGAAAAATCCCAGTATGTCGGATTGATTTGTAATTTGTTGTGATTATGCCCCAGTTTATTATCCAACTTTCGTTAGTTTTGCACTTTTAGATTTGAGCAACATAAGGCTTTCAAAAAAATTGGTATTTATCTGCTGGTCTGTTTTGACAGATTTCTACCATTATGTGCATTTCCCTCTTAATCGGTTTATTTTTTAGTTCTTCTTGATCACTTGAGCTTTTAAAAGGAGTTGGTACAGTAGATTATGTTTTAATGGAAGTTTTACTTGATTTGAAACTAAACCCAAAAGTTTATGATCTTGAATTCACTAATGTTGCTAATAAGGATTGTGTGAAGTTTTGTATGAAGGAAATTTTCAAGTGTAGGGGAAGAATGATATGATGAGATAAAGTGTAACACCCTCAGAATCGACCCTATGCAAGTTTTAGCGAAACCCGCCAAACCCGCATAGAAACGATTCAAAGGTGCCCACCAGGCACTTTCGTGCGGGTGGAAAACGAAGTAATAACATTACACAACAGTCCTCGATGGGGCCCACCGAACAGATTTATATAACAGCGACTCAATGAGTCAAGAGTACAGATATAATATACAAAGATCCAAATCACCTTGAAAACGATAGAGCGTCCAGCTACGGACAAGATGCAAATGGGGCTAAGAGCCCTGAAGAATAACCAATGGCGTCCATAACCCTGCCCAGGCCAAGCCGGAAGGGTAACCCTGCTAACGACGTCGATCTCAAAACCTGCTTAAACAAAAGGGGTGCCGACAAAGGGCAAAGGAAAAAGAGGAGCGTCAGTACTGAGGCCAGTACACGGCGAGACTAGAATTCGGCGGTCCTCGCCTACACAGGTATGGTGGACTGAAGCGGCAGCGGCAGCATGCACTAAACAACCTATAGAGACTCGATACAACTGGCGGCAATCAGAGAGGGGTAAGAAAGACCTATTCGGGACCAACCTGATACTACCACCAATCAAACCCATCCTGGCGTTTCCCCCTCGATACCAAACGAGGAAGTCAACCGAGGAACTCACACCGTTGGCAGTTTTATTTATTCAGTTATCGTTGCGGCAATTACTAGTCAGGTATAGATAATTGTCCTGATTAAAGAAGCAGTGGGCCCTTTTAGTTACTCATTCCGTTGTAGTTGCATCAATTACTAATCAGATACAGATAGCATGAGATAAACCCAAAACCCAGCAGTTGTTGGTACTTTTATTTAGCCATTCCGTTGTAGTTGCAATACTTACTAGTCAGGTACAAAGGTCGCAAGCGACGCTCCGAACATGCAATTGTGGGCAGTATTAATTAGGCATTCCATTATAGTGAAGCTGATTACTAGTCATTATAAAGTCAAATTTATAGCAATAAACTTTAGTTATGCTTGTCTATGGTCGAGATACTGTGCTCCAAGTCGTCCATAACCGCGGACACGGCTTTCAGAAAGTTTTACCCGGCCGGGGTGCACCAATAGCAACACACACTCGATCAACCTCGGAAAAACCAAATCAAAACCCAACGAGGCCTTCACGACAAAGCAATCACAGGATTCAGAAATATTTCAGGGGGCCACCCCATTGAGTAGAACCGCAACGAAGTAAGCTAGCTCCGAGACGGACTCAAGGTTTGCGTCAATGGCTGTAAACGACTGGGAACCCCAAACGGGGATTGTCGATACCGCGAAAACATTCCGCTTACCTAAATAGTACAGTGTGCTATCCATCGCACAATCGTAAATAAAGCAGTAAAACATGGCATAAGTACAGGATCGTAAATAAAACCTCAAACTAGTTTGTGGCCCCAAGAAATAAGACTGAATCAAGCTCTGGCTAAGGGGGGTCCCATATACCTCCCGGATGTGGATAGCGCGATAAATCAAGGAACAGGTATCAAGTACTCGGGGTCCTACGGGACACAAGTGGGCGTTCGAAAACCAAATATTTTCTATCACCCACCGATGCCTCTGCTTACTTCAATTTTAGTTGTTTAAACAGGAAATAAAGTGAACGATAAGTAAAACTATGATCATCTCCAACATCAACATGCGGCAATACTTCAACAACTGTGGCACTGGACGACACGCAACAGCACTTGAGCAAGCGACTACGACGCGCAAGTCCATCTATCTACCAAACAACAGGTAATAGGATGTGTCCAAGGCAATATAGGGCTGCACGGTATATCCAGGTACGGAAACTAAAGCATCGCAACACAGATAGCAATAGATCAACAGGAGGGAATAAATACTATAAAAGTAAGATAGGTAGAAAGGGGGAGATGCTCGCCTGAAAACATTGCCGAAGGTTCAACCGAAGATCGGGGCGAAGCTCACATCAACTCAACGGCCTTATCCGTGAAGAACCAAAACACTAGAATAAACACCGGATGCAATATTTAATACTACGGCATAAGATCGGCATGATGCATGTATGATGTATGGCATGGTAAAGATGCGATGCAATTAGGCATATTAAGTGGAACCGGGGTCCCGACAATTACTTAGATGGTTCATGTTACTTATCTACCCCGCAAATTAAATGTTCTTTAACAAGGCAGAATATATCACCGGTTCGCTACACCAATTTAAATGAGGCCAATATAAGACTAGATTTGCCCGCATATGGGCCCCATATTTAATTATTAGGTGAATCGGCATAAGGCCCCCAAACCACACAAATATGCATGCAAGAATGACAATTTAATATGCAACAAGTTGGATTATGTTATAAAATAGGGTTTCGGGAAGGGGTTCACACATTAGGGGGTCTCGACGAACTTGGGGTTCCGGGGTTCGGGGTCGGTCTCGGGGTTCAGGGTTTGACGGGTCGGTCTCGACGGAAGCGTTCTCGGATTTACTGGGGTAGATCTTGGTGCATCCGTGGTCTCCGGGTCATGTTGACGGTCATGGCGTTCGGGCTGAAGTACTTGTCGCGTCGGGGTCTCGGTGTCCGGGGTGAAGCACTCGGCGTCCTCGAGGAAGTACTTGGCGTTCCAGATCGGGTCGATCCTGTCGATGAGAAGAGCTTGGCATCTAGGTTCTCGGCGAACTTGGCGTCCGATGGTTCGACCTTCGGGGATCGGTCTTCGGGAAGGTCTTCGGGTCTCGGCGTCTCCAGTTCCGTGTAGAGGTGCTCGGTGTCTCGCGGTGAAGTGCTTGCCGTACCGGTGGCGTTCTTGGCGGTCTTCGGTCATCAACTCCGGGAAGGAAATCTTGGAACGGCGCCGGGTTCGGTGAGGTCGTTCTTCGGGGTTCATGTCTCCGAAAGTCTTCGGTAGATCTTGGGGTTTGAGGTGGTTCGACGAGGTTCGGCCTTTGGACTCCGGGAAGAAGGTCTTGGCGTTCGTGAAGGAGATCTTGAGATTAATGTCAGGGTATCCGCGTAGCACCATGTACATCCTTCAAAAACATCGTCACCGAGCCGGCCTTGTCGAGGGGATCCCGACGCCTTGTCTGTGTAACCTGAGTTCAGTTGTTCTTGGCATAGAAGATCTTCCGAAGACGGCCTTGCATTACCAAGAGCACAAGGGCGGAAAACTAGGGTGTAACCCGCCACGATGATGGACAACACGTCGCGATATCAGGGGCACCCCACTCAAACTTCAACAGGCACACTAGCACCACGATCAGCAGCTGCCAGATGGTCCAACACTGAGGCAGAGACGACGCGTTCTCGGCGGGGCGGACGGTGGTTGATGCAGCAAGGAGGTGGCGGCGCTTGGCGGCTGGTCCCGAGGACGGCGGCGGCCGGGCTCGCGCCGGAGGCGGGGAAGACGGCCGGGCGGAGGCGGGGCGGACGGCGAGGAGGGGGGACCCGGGGAGGAGCTCGGCCGCACGGAGCAGCGAGGGAGGCGGTCGACGGCGGCGCAGGGCGAGCCGGCGAGGAGGGGACGGAGGGCGAGCTCGGGGGCGGCCGCGGGCGCGGACGGCAGAGGGGAGGCCGCGCGGGCGGAGGCGGTCGCCGGAGGAGCGGAGGCGGGCCGGCGAGGGAGGCGGGGCGGAGGTCGGCGGCGCTCGCGTCGGGGTGAGGGAAACGGGGCGAGCCGGTGGGAGGAGGCGGTGGCGAGCGAGGCGAGGGGAGGGGGCGACGCGGCCGGGGAAGGGAGCTCCTGGCGGCGCGCTGGTTGGCGGGCGACGCGTGCGGGAGCGTTGAACGGCGGCGCAGAGGGAGCGGGGAGCACGGCGGCGCAGGCGAGCAGAGAGGAGGAGGAGCTTGGGGGCGGCGCGGCGAGCTCGAGGAGAGAGGGCGAGCGCGGGGCGGGGCGGAGCGGCGAGGTTGGGGAGAGGCCGGCCGATGCGGCTCGGGAGAGAGAGGGAGAAACGCGGGGAGGGAGAGAGGAGCGGGGTGGGGCGGTCGCGGGTGGGGTCGGGGTGGCACAGGTGGCGTGGGGGGTTGGGATTTGGTCCCAGGGTGGCTTCGCATGGGCGGGAAACGGCCGACGGAGCGGGATCCCGAGGCGGGTTGGTGGGTTCAGGGCAAGCGTGCGTGCGGTACTGGGGTGGGGGTGGTTAGTCTAGGTGGCAGCGTGTGAGTGGGTGGGGCTTTGGGGAGAGGTGAGGTGTCACGAGGGGATTGGGTGGGGTGAGGTGGCCGGAGGGATGGGTAGACTAGGACCGGGTGTAAAAGGGTTTATGGCTGGACCGTTTTGAACATGGGGGTGGTCGTTCGGGTCGGGTCGGCCCGTTCGACTGCCCCCACTAAAAATAATATAAATTTTATTTGTTTTAATAACACCGTTTGCAAACCGATAGTAGACAAATAAAAATAATCCGGAGGCCCGGGGTTTGCGTGTTGAACGAAGACGAGGCGTTTGGAAAACAAAAATAGGTTTTCGAAATTAGTTTTTGACAAACAATACATGATGATGACGATGCAATGCACAAATTTGACGCGATTTTCTAGTAGTGGTTTTGCGGGATGCCACATAAAGAATGGACAAAAGCTCAAGCTTGGGGATGCCACCCGTATCACCCCAAGAAATATTCAATAAGTACAAGCGTAAAAGCTTGGGGATGTCCAAGGCATCCCCTTCTTCATCAATAAAAATCTCAGGTCTTCTTTCAAGACATTTTATTTTTATTGCTTCATGCACTATTGTGTTGTTCTTGGAGCATCTTTGTTTTTGTTTTTTAGTTTTGTTTTATTTTGTTTTCTATAATAAGTTGATCGGACCCAATATACCTATTTTGGAGGAGTCACACCTAGTTATTCATTCCCTAGAACACTCTAGTTTTCACTCTTATTGTTCTATGAGTGTTCTCTTTTGCTAGTACTGCATTTAGCTTTAGTTTTCTTATGTTTTTTCTTAGAAATTTTTAGTCCTTCTTTGTAGTTAGGTGATACAATCTCTCTGATCTTTATTGATTATTATCTTTGTGAGTTGTTTCAAATAAGTCGATTGGTGTTGGAAAAGAGTAGAAAGTTTCATGCTTATAGTGGTACAAAAGGAAACTTATTTTGACCGTGGTTTAGAATTTATCATGTCATGTTAGATGTTGCTTTGACCATATTCTTATTGATTATTGTGTAGCATGACTTGTTTCAAACAATTGAGATTTCTTAATGTGCCTTGAAAGAATCGTGCGTTGTTTTAGCATACAAAAGCATAATATGGTGGTATTCTCCTTTGATGATTTATTTGGGTTGACTTAGCACATGCTTACACCATGTTATGACTATGAACCAGTCACCCTAGCCTCTTTGATAATTTAGTTTTTGACTTGTGATATCACTTTATGCTTTGATTAATAATGTTTTGTCGCTTTGCATGATTATGACCATTATTGCTCTCTTAGTTGGTCGCTCCCAGTATTTTGCTAGCCTCCACCTGTATTGAGTAAGCTCTACTCGTGCATCCAACTCCCAAGAAAGCAAGTTATTCCAAAGATTCCACTATAAATTCCTATGCATGGTGTGTTACACCATTCCAAGTATATTCATGTTTTTATCTATCTTCCAAATTAAACTTTTGTTATGTGAAAATTAGTGATTAAAGCTCTCATAAACTTGATGGCACACTTTATTTTCTTGCACTTAATAAACTTGAACCATTGTGCCCATCTATGTTGTTTATATGCTTGCAAATTATAAGTTGTGAATTAGCAGAACCATGTTGTCATGGGGAACGCTTTCAACATTGCACTTATTCTATTCAATTGATATCATGTTCCTTTGTTTATGGATCCTAACAGTGTGAAATAAAAGGGGAGCTTGTAAGCTCATGGAGTTTGTATATGTGTTAGATAAATGCCTGGGCGGCTAGCCTAATCCATGCCTAATCATGGTGGAAACTTGCAGCATAACCATAATGAGCATTCTATGAAGCATCCTCAATAAAAACCTATACAAATAGCAAATAAAAAGATCGCTGAGATGCTCATTGTCTGTTGCCTTGTCATTTTGATATGGGATAGCTCCTGTGTCATGGGGCAAGGTGTTGGGGATATGCTATATGGGTATCCTCATAGCATGTCTCTTATCCGGATAACCCGGGTGGCCCACAGTTGGTAGCATGGCCCATGGCCTGCTGGGCGGCCCAGTTAGATGGATCCAGAAGGGAGGCCCATGCCGGATAAAGGAAGGCTACGATGGAGTCACCAGCATACCCGGAGCCTTGGAGTACAAGACACGCTAGACTAGTAATAGACAGTGTAGGACTCTGTAACCTATCCGGCTAGGACTTTTACCTGTAACCCTAGGACCTGGCGACTATATAAGTCGGGCCTATGGGAGCCTTTAGGGCATCAATTAACATACACCTCGCACAGCGAACCTATCTCTGTAACTCGGCGTATTGCCCTTATAGTGATTTATAGCAGGAGTAGGATTCCGCCACCGTTGTGGGATCTGAACTTGGGTAAGCTGTGTTACCTCGTACCCGTCAACCATTCGCCTTCGCCCATGTCTCTAAACACGCACTGTGAGGACCCCTCCATGGCGTACTCGTCAGCAATACCACGACAGTTGGCGCCCACCGTGGGGTAAGAGGCGCTTCAGGCTCTTCAGCGGGTGAGGACCAGGGTCTTCGCGGGAATCGGCAAAACTATAGCCATCGGTCACGTTCTCTTCTCCGGCAATGTTTCGATTGTCCCTCCCGATGAGTTCTGGATCCCGGCGAAGACGAACCCTACACGATGCTCGATCATCCCCATCGGAGACATCCACATCTTCATCAGCTAAACCGACTCGGGCACTAGTTCCCTGGGAGTCGAAGGAGCATCAAGACCCGCACGGACCGCCTACGGGAAGGATACGTTTGCGGAAGGATCGATGTCGGATCTCTCCTCGGAGTTTGCCGGCAAAGATCGGAAAAATTCAAGACCCACCCAAACCGCCCCTGTGCAGGATATAACAGTGGAAGATCACTACAAGTCCGCCGGCTTCGTCTGTGCGTATGGACAACATAGATCCAAGTTCGTCGGCATGGTTACCATCTTCGATCTGGCGCATTGCATTCAGAGAGAGGGCGAAAACCCCCGCGATTACCTTGCCAGGTGGCTCCGTATACGAGCCGAACTGGCACATTACCCCAATGATGATGCTTTGTATCACTTTGTGGAAGGACTGGACCAGGGAACGCTTCTCCGGCATTCTCTAAGGCGGAAACAGGCTTCAGGACGCCTTACCTTCGAAAGCATGGTGAACACCGTCAACAACTACGCAGAGGCTGAAGAGGCAGCTCAAACAGATCTTGCGCTCATTGGTGGAGTGCCACCGATTTAGCCACCGCCACCACCACCTCCCGCCGCCATCGCCGCAATTGCGCCACCACCTCCAGTCATCGTCGCGCCCGTTGTACCTCCATCCCCCGTCATCAAGGAAGCCCCGGAACCCTCCGACTCTGTGATTGACACGCTTTATGCCGACTTCAGTGCAGATTCAGAGGAGATAGATTTCAGTCTAGAGGAGCTAGACTCTGCTATGCAGGAGATGGAAGAAGATTTCCAGCGCGACGAGCAGGACAACAACGTCGTCGCGTCCCGAGGAGTGTTCGTCACCATTGGCACAACGATGGATGAAGATCAACCCGGAAGAGCTCCGCCTACGGCGCTGGACAAGGGGAAGGGACCACCTCTCGCTGGCGACAATGATCGCGCGAAGGACATGCCCCCTCCGCCTAACCCAGCGCAGCAGCCGCAGGAACTCGGCACCGGACCGAGCAATAACAACACCGCAAACTTGCCGCCTCCAGCATCTATGTCTGCTGCTGCCCAGGTCACTCCAGCTGATAGAGTGATGTACGTCAACCTCCTCGTCGAGCCACTGACCATAGCTCATATCCGGAACGTGACCCAGCTTGACGAGAAGCGCCAGCAGCTGCTGGAGGAGGCACAAGACATCGCGGAGCAAGGCGCACAACTAGATCAAGACCTAGCCAATATGCAAAAGTCAATAGAGAAAGCTAGAGAGATGGAGGCCGAATACAAGACTCTGCTACAGCAGCAGAAGGCCAAAAAAGCTCTGGCTCGCGTCATCAATGATCCCGGTGTGCGGCAAAACCTAGGATGGGCTCCCCCGAAGCCGGCACAGGCCAAGCCATACATTTACAGTGAAGGCAGACATGTGATGCCCACTCCTCTCCTCAACCTCGCTGTCGCCAAGACCCTTCTGGAGCAGGACTGATCGCCTGAGGCGGTGGAACAGGTCTACGACCTAGTGGCCAAGGCGGTGAAACAGCAGGAAAAGGCCACCTCTCAGAGGCTTGAGTCTGACCCAGTGCTTTGCCAGTCTAGCCAGCATAAGCCGCCAAGGGACAGATCTCCTCTTGATGTCGGGTCTCAGACGGGTTCATCAGAACAAAGACGGAGGGATGCGCGCAACAGGAACGATGCTATCCCTATATCCTCCGACCATGGAGGCAAAGCCCAACCTTGTCGCCTATCGCCACCGCCCCGCTCCCCCCGACATCACGGAGACCCCAAGGCTCACCGTCGTATGGATATGCCCCCGCCAAGGCAGAGCGGCATCGTCATCCGCGACAACACGGAGCAGACTCGACACAACGGGGAGCACAACCAGGGACATAAGAGCAGGTCACGCCATGACCCTCCGCACCCGACAAGCCACCGCGACAAGCGTGAGGCGTCACATGATGGTAACAGCAAGAAGGATAAACCACTGCCACCTCCGCCTCCGTCGTCACCCAGCAGTCACCATGGCGGACGGGGCCCGCGTCATTCATGCAGCCCATCCCCTGTTGACAAGAAGAAAAGAAGTCCGGAGCCATACGACGCACGTTCGTGGATAGACAAGATCCACGTGGCACGGGAAGGACCATACCTGGGACCACGTTGCTTTGGACTTGTTATACGGTCCGCAACTTACCCCAAAGGTTTCTGGATTGACAAGACCATCAAGCCCTATGACGGCACCGCCAAGCCAGCTACTTGGTTGCAGGACTACGACAACGCGGTGGAAATCGCCGGGGGTAACCCCAACGTCGCCGTCAAGTACCTCCCATTGATGTTGGTGGACACGGCCCGTCAATGGATCGATGACTTGCCGGAGATATCCATCGGCAATTGGTTGGACATGCAAGAAGTGTTCACCAAGAACTTCGAGGGTACGTATAAGCGTCCCTGCACTGTTGGCGATCTACAGCGGTGCGTGCAAGAGAAAGACGAGACATCTCGCGCCTACCTCTCCCGCTGGCTGGATATGAAGAATTCCTATGCAGGAGTGCACGCTTACACCGCCATGGACACCTTCATTGATGGGTTGGAAAGGGGCACGTTGCTCCGACATAAGCTGAAGCGCTTGTAGGACAATCACCACCTTGACCTGAACCAGATGATTCAGTTGGCTAGTGAGTTCGCAGCTGCCGACGACGACGCTCGCGGCTCCCTGCTGGCAACGGCCGTTCTAACTCAAGCTCGGAGGAACAGCAGCACCAAGCGGAAAACCACACCAGAAGAAAAGCAAATTCGCGACATGGTCGCCATGACCTTTGCAGGAAGAGGTGATGGCGGACAACGTGGCCGAGGGCGGGGGGCTGGTCGTGGGCAGCAGCGAGGAAGTGAAACTACCTCGGCAGCGCTCCGTGTTCCCCAAACCTACGAAGATTACCGTGATATGTCGTGCCTCGTACACCTCGATGCCAACGGCAAGGCCACCCACACCAATCGCCACTGCAAGTTCGTCAACGACCTCAAGGAGGACCCAGAGTCCGGCTACAAGCAAAGTCAGAAGAACAGACCACGAGGCAAGGGCAAGGGGATGAAGAAGGAGGAGGAGTCCAAGGATTCAAGTGACATGGACGAGGATGTTGACCCCAAGCACGCCGCCAAGAGAGACGGCAAAGGCAAGAACCCCTTTGAGAAGAAGGCGGCAGTTTTCCACACTTTCCTTGGCACCCCCACCGTCCGACAACAGGAGACCTCTATGAGGATCCTGATGGCTACTTTACCTCCAGTTCCCCAATACCTACGCTGGTCGGAGATTCCAATTACTTGGGACAGGAAGGATCACCCAGACCTCATCCCTATGGAGAACCAATACACCATGGTCATCAACCCACTGATTGACGGCAATGAGTTCACCAAGTGTATGGTGGATAGTGGAAGCAGCATCAACATCATGTACCTGGATACACTTCAGAAGATGAACTTGACGGAGGCAAACCTAAGGCGGACCAACACCATCTTCCATGGCGTAGTTCCTGGTCGGGAGGCTCGGTCCCTTGGGTGCATCACACTTCAGGTCGCCTTTGGTGATGTTAATAATTACCGCCAGGAGCGCATGACCTTTGAGGTGGTCCCCTTCAAGAGCGTGTACCATGTCATATTCGGCCGCGACATATTCCACACCTTCATGGCCAATCCATGCTTTGTCTACAACAAACTCAAGATACCCGGACCAAACGGTGTCATCACCGTATCCGGAAGCTTTACAAAGGCTAGCGACTGCGAAATTGGAGAAGAAGCCTATGCGGAAAGCTGTCCTCTACAGCGACGAATTCAAGGATATCCAGAGCAAGGTCGATGCCTCAGAGATGCCCGTGTCAAAGAAACAGATTTCTGACTCCGCCCCAGCATTCAAGGCCGCCATCGAAACCAAGTCGGTGGAACTTGTGGTAGGCGATGCCTCCAAGACCACCGCCATTGGGACGAATCTGGATCCCAAATAGGAAAGCACGCTCTTCGAGTTCCTCCGTGAGAATAGGGACATCTTTGCCTGGCAACCTGCCTACATGAAAGGTGTACCTAGGGAACTTGCCAAGCATAGCTTGAATATTGATCCAAAATGCAAACCAGTGAAGCAACCACTACGACGCTTTGGGGATGAGAAGAGACGTGCCATAGGCAAAGAGATAGCTAGGTTACTTAAGACTAGTTTTATCCGAGAAGTCCTTCACACCCAATGGGTGGCCAATCATGTACTTGTCCCCAAAAATGGAACCAAAGAATTAAGAATGTGCGTTGATTACACCGTCTTGAACAAAGCATGTCCCAAAGATCTGTTTGCTTTGCCTCGCATTGACCAAGTCATTGACTCGACGGCTGGCTCAGAACTTTTGTGTTTTCTCGATGCATACTCAGGATACCACCAGATCAAAATGAGGAAGTCGGACCAATTGGCCACTTCATTCACTACACCCTACGACACATTTTGCTATGTCACGATGCCCTTTGGGCTGAAAAACGCAGGTGCTACGTACCAGCGGACAATGCAGCGTTGCCTACGCGATCAAATTGGTCGGAACGTTCATGCCTATGTGGACGATATAGCGGTGATGTCTAAAAAATCAAACGACTTAATCTCTGACTTGAAAGAAACCTTTGATAATCTCTCCAGAAATACAACATGATGCTTAACCCTAAGAAGTGCATCTTCGGGGTTCCAGCCGGCAAATTGTTGGGGTTCATCGTTTCCCAACGTGGAATCGAGGTCAACCCGGAGAAAATCAAAGCCATCTTAAACATTAACCGTCCGACATGCCTCAACGACATACAAAGACTAACAGGTTGTGTTGCAGCAGTTAGTCGGTTCGTCAGCCAACTTGGAGAGAAGGCTCTGCCGCTGTACAAGTTGCTGAAGAAGGCGGACAAATTCACGTGGACAGACGAAGCAGATGCAGCATTGAAGCAGCTCAAGGAGACACTTTCCTCAGCGCCTATCCTTGCAGCACCCGGGCCTGGATAGCCCATGTTAATTTACATGGCGGCCACCAACCGGGTAATAAGCGTCATCGTCGTGGTAGAGCGGAAGGAACCAGGCTATGATCACGGAGTTCAACGACCAGTTTACTACGTAAGAGAGGTCTTGACGGAGTCCAAGCAGCGTTACCCGCACTACCAAAAGATAGCTTATGGAGTATTCCTTGCTTGTCGGAAGCTGAGGCACTACTTTCAGGACCACCCAATCACAGTGGTAAGCAAGACTCCACTGTCCGACATTATCAACAACAGCGATGCTACAAGAAGGGTCGCGAAGTAGGGCATTGAACTTGCCGCCTTCAAGATCACGTACAAGAGATGTGACGCTATCAAGTCACAAGCCTTGGCAGATTTTATCGCAGATTGGACGGAGATGCCAGATGCTACCCCATTGTCGGAGCCAGAATACTGGGTGATGCACTTTGATGGATCAAAGCTACTCAACGGCCTGGGGGCTGGTGTACTGCTGCAGTCACCAACTGGGGACAAGCTATACTACGTTCTGCAGATCCACTTCGAGGCTACGAACAACATGGCGGAGTATGAAGCACTCATTCACGGATTACGCATATCCAAGTATATTGGCATCAAGTGCATAGTTTGCTGTGGAGATTCCTACTTGGTTGCCCAGCAGGTGGCTGGCACATGGAATGCACAGAACCCTATGATGGCGGCATATCGAGACAAAGTGGACGAGATAGTCAAGTGCTTCTTGGGCTACGAGGTCAAGTATGTACCTAGGGAGCAAAACGAGGCGGCTGATCTGCTGTCTCAGCTTGGATCAGGGCACAAACGAATTCCACCTGGAGTTTTCCTGGAGCATCTACGAACACCATCCTTGAAGGGATCAGACATCGATAACCCGGATAGAGTTGAATCTTTCGTCCACATGGTGGCAAAGATCCCTCCGGCTTGGACAAAACCGTTCATGGAGTTTCTCGAACACGGAACTTTGCCCGACGACGAAGTCGAAAGACGGCAAATAGTACGTCGAGCAAAGGGCTATACCATAATCAATGGACAGCTCTACAAAGAAGCACTTCAGGTGTATACCTTAAGTGTGTTTCCCAGCAAGAAGGTATTGAAGTCCTATGTGAAATCCATCTCGGAGATTGCGGGCATCACGCCGCTCCCCGATCCTTGGTCACGAAAGCCTTCCGGCAAGGATTTTACTGGCTGAACGTGAAGCCGAACGCCGACAAGCTAGTTGAGACATGCATGTGATGCCAGTATTATACCCGACAACCACATGTTCCTGCTGAAGAATTGCGAACAATACCAATAACTTGGTCGTTTGCAGTCTGGGGGCTAGACATGGTGGGTACAAACGACACCATATGGATTTACGCATATGCTAGTAGCAGTTGATAAATTCACAAAATGGATAAAATCTAAACCCATTAGAAAGCTTGATGGGGCAACTGCCCTTAGGTTTGTCCGAGATCTACTGGTGAGATTTGGTCTCCCACATAGCATTATCACCGACAACGGCAGCAACTTGTCACTCGGAGAAGTGGAGGCTTATTGTTGGGACAAAGGCATCCGACTTGACCTTGCATCTGTGGCACACCCACAGTCCAATGGTCAGGTTGAGCGAGCCAATGGATTAATTCTGCAGGGAATCAAGCCACGTCTAGAGGCACCGCTACATAGAGCAGCTGGAGCCTGGGCGGAAGAATTGCCATCTGTGCTGTGGATTTTATGAACTACACCCAACATATCCACAGGCTATACCCCTTATTTCATGGTATATGGATCATAAGCCATCCTGCCTTCCGATATCCTTCACGATGCACCAAGAGTTGCCGCCTACGACGAAGATGACGCTGAAGAATCCAGACGCCTAGATGCGGACCTTCTCGAGGAGGAGCGCGTGTTGGCAGGCCAAAGATCCGCCATCTACCAGCAGAAGCTACGCAGCTACCATAGTCGTCGTGTTAGGCATCGCTCGTTTAAAGAGGGGGATATGGTACTCCGACTTAAGCAGAAGAAGTCACATAAATTATCCCCGCCATGGGAAGGATCGTTCATCATAAGCAAGGCGCTGCTCAATGGGTCTTACTACCTCGTTGACAATCGTGAACTGAAGGATAGACCCAACGAGGATCATAAGTGTAAGTGACGTGACCCGGATGATGACTATCCAGAGCTTGATCGTCCATGGAACATAGCACAGCTACGTCCTTTCTACACTTAGCATATTTTTTATCTATTGTGTATCTCTTATATGATCAATGAATTAAAGCTCTTTGGTTCACTCATATTTCTGAGTCTTTCACCTCCTTTAGTGTTCATTTTTGGATCGTATAAAACCTTTATGCACAAGCTTTGCGATTGCACTTGTGAAAATCCTGCGTTCAGGTGTTAGCTTAAGTTTTCTGGTCTACACGTTCTTTGTCGTTTCTATGTGGATTCTGGAGTAGTGACTTTCGACACTTGTTGTCGGCGATTTTGTTCTTAGGTTATTGACGGTGCCATTGGGCATCATCACCTGAGCGCATGGTTCCGACAACGAGTCTTCCGACTCATGAAAGGTCAAGCATAAAAACCAAAGTAATGGATAAGCCAGCACTTGCTTAAAAATATATACATGCTGGAACTAGTTCTTAAGTAGGAGGACATACACCATTGTTTGCCGCCTTAAGTTAAAACATAGTTTTTTCCACATAATGCATTCCAGAGGAAACAAATATTACAAGATCTTTTTATTCCTCTGGCGCAGGCGACTTGGAAGCAACATCATCGGCAGCAGGAGAGTCATCGCCCGCGAAGTCGGCAGTGTTCACGGACTCAGAGGAGCTATGGATTTTGTCTTCAATGTTCTTCATGGGCACAAAGACGTTAACGTCGACCAACTCGGCAACTCTGGTGTCATAACCCACGAGCAACGCCAAGATAGAATCATGATTTATCTTTTGGCCTTTGTCGTCTACGTCGGGATGCCAGACGTTACCGTGTCGATATCGGCATCTTCGTAGTGTTCCTTCACCATGGACAATGCCATCCTGGCGTCGGCCCGCGCGCATTAAGCTTTCCAGCTTGATATACGCTCGGGGCTTGACGCAGGATCTCCGAGAACTTCGTCACAGAGTCCACTGCCTTGATGTTAATCTAGAGGGGCCTGGAAATCTCTTTGGTCTACGCAATGGTGGTGTTGATAAAGTTGCCGGCAAGGACCATGCATTCCCTTGACGGAGGAGGCGACCGGGTTAAACCCATAGGAGCTGCAAATTTCTGACAAAGGAACGCATGAGTTCAGTAATACAAAAAATTCATAGTATCCAGACTACAGAAAGTCCAAGACGGAGAATCACTTACTGAAGATGCTGATCTCAGCCTGCCAGAGAGTCTCCGCCATGGAATCCCGTTCTTGTTGGAGGAGCTTGTACGCTTCATGATTGCGTTGATTTTGCTCATCAGCAGCTTTCTTCTGCTCTTTCAAGATAGTGATTTCCTCCTTCAAGCGGTTGATTTCCTCGCTGGCGGAGTCCTGCAGGACTTTCATTGAGTCTTCATGCATCTTCAGCATGTCCTTCCTCTCCTGCTTGAGGATCTTGTTTTCGCTATCCAGCTGTTGAATATGCTTAGATTGCTCAACAATATCCTTCGCCTTGGAAATGGTTTCTGCAAGTCGGAGAAATAACAGTACACAGCGAGTAATCAGAGAATGTTGGCACAAGACCAAGTCAGAATGCGAATAAGAAAGGAAAACAGACGCTTGCTCTTGGTGATCCGTTCCTTCAAAAAGGCAGTTTTACCCTTTTCAGCTTGCAAGTCTGCGCGCATCTTCTGGTACTTGTCGTTGGTCATGCCCCTCCGAGCATTCTCATTCTGTGAAAAAAGAAGAAAGTTACACATTGTTTAGTATACTTGGAGCATCTAGCCGGAAAATTTCCACCTAGACGCTCGGGGGATACAGCGAGAGTTTTTAACTTAGTAGTATGCTTAGTCTTTCTTTAAGCATCTAGTCAGAACTAATTCAATTTTTGATTAGAGGCTTGGGGGCTACAATATAAAGTTTTTTTTAACTCAGTCGTATGCTTAGCTTCTCTTTAAGCATCTAGTCAGAACTAATTCAGTTACAACTAGAAGCTTGGGGGATACAGTATTGAAATTTATAAACACTATGTATGATACTCTTAAAACATCTAGTCGAAATAATTCATTCAAACTACATGCTTGGGGGCTACAGTGAGAAGTTTTCTGACTTAGTCAGTCTTATAGCATTTAGATGCAAAGACCTATGGTTTTCCGTCTAAATCCTCGGGGGCTACAGTGGGATACTCATACGAAATGCAAAAGGCAAAGAAAATTTACAAGTGCAATGATCTTGAGGTTGGTAGCACTCTCAGCCAGCAGCTTGCCAAAGGATATACTGTTTCCTTGCAATATCTCTGCTTGCCGGAGAAGCTCCTCGAGACCGCATGTTGGAGATGTTGGCGCCGCACCAGGAACCAGAGAGGTGCTACCCGGCGTAAGTGTCGGATATACTATCTTCGGGAACTCTATGGCTTTCTTGGGGGTGAGGACGCCGCCTTCGTCAGATGTACTACCTTCCATAACCGCCTTACCGCTACCCATGGCATCCTTAGCCGAAGCTTTCAGCCGTTTGGTTTGCGGTACTCTCCTGCATCGCCTATTTGCTGACAACAGCTAGCTCTGTGGAAGCGCCTGAGTCCACTTCCATGGCGGAAGGGCCAGATGCTTCTCTAGCTTGAGAGCTTGTCGACGCAGACGAGGGCTGGACGATGGGAGTGATAGGGGCGATGGCAGGATATGCGTCGCGATGCAGCATATCCTTTATGGTTCTAGAAGCCCCCAAAGTTTTGGAGGCTTCTTCAAGCTGGTTGTGGCTTTCTTCCCGAAACGTGCAAAATGCATAAGTACGGGAATAAGACAGACAATGGACAATGTCGGAGAGAAAGAAGCTTACACAAGAGGGAGTGCTTTGGCAAAAGGGATCCCAGTAACTTTTCTTTTCTCCACCACCAGGGCGGCGGTAGTCTTTTTGGAGGATCCACCCTCCGTCTTCTTCTTCTTGCCTCCGTCGGCAGCGATAGAGGTGGAGCCCTTCCACTTTCACGCCAACGGAACATCGTCGTCGGACATGACGGTGACTTCCTTCATCTTTGGACCATAGATTTGAGGAGCCATGCTATCCTCATCTATGTCGCTAAGCTGTTAAGTGAAAACCACCGTGTTAGATGAGATGGTAATGGCTAGACGGAAAAACTGGAGTATATGTCATACACGAAAAATAAACAGGTACCTTTGGGCACTTGTTCTCTACGAACATGTCGTAGGTGATGGTGAAGCCACGCTGCCTATCCTTCACCTTGACGATGTCCTTGAGGCGGAGCTTGACGGAGTCGCTCGAGAAATTATCCTCGGAGATGCGGAGGCTATCCTTTCTATCGTTGGTATACTCGTGCATCAGCTTCGAGCGGTGTTGCAGAGGCTGGATCCACCTGATGAACCAGCATATGGCTAGGTCCAATCCGGTCAAACCCATATCTACAAGCCACTCTATCCTCCTTTAGCGCGGGAAGCGCCGATGTCGGAAAGAAGGGAGGTCTGGGATCTCCATGTCGAGGCTTCAGCGGCAGCTCCATCGACGAAGTCCGGGTACATGACTTCTCGGCCAGTCAGAGGGATAGCTAGGCCTTAGAAGTACGTCTGCTGCCAGTTCTTGCAGGACTCATGGCCGACGATGTCGGGAAACCGCCGGCCAAGCCGGATCTTGAAGCTAATGGTGCCATAATTTCTAAGTTCATCCTTGCTGGCTGCGGATTCGCGCTTGATGGTGAAGAAATATATGAAGAGATCTAGCCTAGGCCTAATCCCTAGATAACCCACGCAGAGCGCCACATAGTTGTTGAGTGCTAAGATGATATTGGGGGAAAGGTTCTGTGGCTGTACTCGGTAATGATTCAGGACAACAAGGAAGAAGTTGGAGATGGACAGGGAGACGCCGCGTACCAGTTGTGCTTTGAGGTACACTTTTTCTTCAGCTTGGGGCGAAGGTGTAACCTCGCCGGCCAGCGCCGCCTGCCAGGCGAGCCTCTCCGTCGCGGGGAGGGAGCCCTCATTGACCAGTTCCTTGATATCACGGTCTGTAATATCCGAACCGCGTCAATCGCCCTTGTGGGAATCATATTCCTCCTCCAGTAGCTCCAGCGACGCCGATTTATGGTCGCCGCCGGTGGTTTCCACCACCGCGGACTTGGGGATGACCAACCCCTCTGGAGGCACGATGATGGTGCTCGCAGGCTTCGCCTGACGCCGCCATGGAAGTGGAGGAACTGCTGCTGGCCATTGGTTGCGTTCGAGGGTGGCTGTGAGATTGGGAGCTAGGGTTTTTCGTGCGAGGCGCGGAGAGCTCGAGGAGACACTCGCCTGAGGAAGAATAAGATACAGAGGAGAATGAGGTGAAAAAGTAAATTTTCCACCGCAGTTACTATTTATGGTCTCCGGCATCAAGATTCGTGCAGCATGATCGAACGGTTGCCGCGTAGGCAACGTGTGCGGGGGCGTGTGCGGAAATTTCGCCACGTACCAACCGTCGCCTCCAACGGTTCGTATCGCTCGCGCGGGAAAAGTGGACATGATTGCGTTTTCTGCATGTGTGAGTTACGAGGCGTTGCTGACCTACGTCTACGTCGCCCTATCTGTCACTTGCAGATGAACCATCACATCGGAAGATTCTGGCATAGACGGATCCAATCCGGCTATGGAAGAGTACGATAGAAGATTCAGCAATTCTCCGACTTACAAGTTGAAGACGGAGAAAAACCTTGCAGGGTTATTTGGGAAGACTACAAGATATTGCTTGACGATTTGCCGACATCCATCTAGACGGAGCATTCAACGTGAAGAGGAAAGACGGCGCAAGATCTCAGAGTTCTCCGAGGGCTACTGTTAGGGATATGCTATATGGGTATCCTCATAGCATGTATCTTATCCGGATAACCCGGGTGGCCCATAGTTGGTATCATGGCCCATGGCCTGTTAGGCGGCCCAGTTAGATGGATCCAGAAGGGAGGCCCATGCCGGATAAAGGAAGGCTACGGTGGAGTCACCAGCGTACCCAGAGCCTTGGAGTACAAGACATGCTAGACTAGTAATAGACACTGTAGGACTCTGTAACCTGTCCGGCTAGGACTTTTCTCTGTAACCCTAGGACCTGGCGACTATATAAGTCGGGCCTATGGGAGCCTTTAGGGCATCGATTAACATACACCTCACACGGCGAACCTATCTCTGTAACTCGGCGTATTGCCCTTATAGTGATTTATAGCAGGAGTAGGATTCCGCCACCGTTGTGGGATCTGAACCTGGGTAAGCTGTGTTACCTCGTACCCGTCAACCGTCCGTCTTCCCCCACGTCTCTAAACACACACTGTGAGGACCCCTCCATGGCGTACTCGTCGGCAATACCACGACACAAGGGGTACCCCGTTGGTAGTTCTATATGATAAACATATACTTACAATGACAAGAACTTGCTTATGACCAAAGTTGAGTAGCATGAGGTCGGTACTCGTACGCATGGGGCATGAGATTTTCAACTTATGATATGTCATGCATATACTCATATTTGTGTCACTTTAATCTTAATCACTTCGAGATGCCAATGATAGGGGCAACGAGAGCTCAAAGCTAGTAAGTACCATAATTTTTGAAAGCTCTTTATGAAACTTGAAATCTCTGCTTCCCTCTGTGAAGGGCCTTTCTTTTTAATTTTTGTTTAGTCTCCACTTTTCTATCTTTATGCAGCAATTGAGAGAGCATAGTTGTCATTCTTAGTTCAATGTGCATTGTCCCAAATCTTATTGATTGATTCATAATTTTGGTATTGCTTGTTCTTAAATTATTTGTATCTAGTCACCCTTATGAACTTTTAAGGTGCCCTATGCATTTATGTTTTTCTAATCCATGAACAACAAGCTGAATGCCACTCTTGCTATGTTTTCTATATGTCAAACAAATAAATGTCTTTCAATGCATTATTATTCATGATCTTTTGTTTATAAAATTTTCGTGTTGCAACATAGTTGCTTTGTCTTATTTTTAGAACTATATATTTCATGCTTATGATAGAGTACTTTGATCCCAGCTATCAATGCTTTACAATACCTTGATCAAGATCGTGATGGTGCATGTCACCTCAAAAATTATTCTTTTTATCACTTACCTACTCGAGGACAAGCAGGAGTTAAGCTTGGGATGCTTGATACGTCGTAAACGTATCTATAATTTTTGATGATCCATGCTTATTTTGTACCAACTATCTTATGTTTTGTCTACACTTTGAGGCATTTTTATATATTTTCTAGAACTAACCTATTAACAAGATGCCACAGTGCCAGTTACCTGTTTTCTGTTGTTTTTTGTTTCAGGAAAGCTAGTAAAGAAATATTCTTGGAATTGGACGAAACAAAAGCCGAAGTTCCTATTTTTTCCGACACAAGACGGAGTCCAAAGCGGAGACGGAGGAGAGCCACGAGTGGCCGCACCACCCCTAGGTGCGGGCCCACCCCTGGTCGCGCGTAGGCATGGTGTGGGCCCCTCGGGAGGCCACCGACCTTGCCCCTTCGCCTATATAAGCCCCTCGAGGCAAAAACCCTAAGGACCCGATCAGAAATGCACGAAAAAGTCCATAGCCGCAGCCACCATCGTCCCTAGATCGGGAGGGATCTAAAGCTCTTCCCGGCACCCTGCCGGAGAGGGCAGATCACCCTGGAGGCCTTCTTCATCACCATGCCAGCCTTTGGAGTGATGCGTGAGTAGTTCATCCTTGGACTATGGGTCCATACAGTAGCTAGATGGTAGTGTCTCCTTCTTTGTGCTATCATGTTTAGATCTTATGAGCTCCGTTCATGATCAAGATCATCTATTTGTAATCCTACATATTGTGTTTGTTGGGATCCGATGGATATTGAGTACTACGTCAAGATCGATTATTAATTCTATCATGTCTATGTTGTTTGTGATCTTGCATGCTCTCCGTTGCTAGTAGATGCTTTGGCTAAGTAGATGCTTGTAACTTCAAGAGGGAGTATTTATGCTCGATAGTAGGTTCATGCCTCTAGTAATCTGGGGAAGTGACAGAAATCTCTAAGGTTGTAGATGTGTTGTTGCTACTAGGAAGAAAACAACAATCCTTTGTCTATGAGGCAATTGTATTGTTTACTTTACACACTTTTTTTAATGCAATTATCTGTTGCTTGCAACTTAATACTGGAGGGAGTTCGGTTGATAATCTGAAGGTGGATTATTAGTCATAGATGTAGTTGGATTACGGTATATGTATTATGTTGTAATGTCCAAACGAATCTCATAGCGATCATTGTGACATGTATATGCATTGTTATGCTTTCTCTATCCTGTCAATTGTCCAACTGTAATTTGTTCACCCAACATGCTATTTATCTTATGGAGAAACACCTCTAGTGAACTGTGGACCTCGGTCCAGTCCATCCCACTGATATTTAATCTACTGCCTACTATTTACTTTCTGCAATTCCTACAAAGCAATTACCGTCTTTCACACTATACGTTTAATCATTTGTTTTCAGCAAACCGGTGAGATTGACAACCTCAGTATAAGTTGGGGCAAAGTATTGTGGTTGTGTTGTGCAGGTTCCAAGTTGCTAGCAACACCTTAGGAGTTGGTCCATTTCTCCTACGGGTTCGATAATCTTGGTTTCAAAACTGAGACAAACTTGCTGCTGTGCTCATAATATCTTTCACATGGGGTTCCCCAACGAGCTCTACATCATTTGAGCCATCACCCCACCCATGAATACGAGTTACTACTCCCTCCTTTTCCGTATTGATCCGTATATTAGGTTTCAAACATTACACTTTGATCAAATATATAGAAAATGTATTAACATTTATCTTGAGTAGATATTTGGTGCAGGTGGGAACCAGTGATTCCGTTTTATAAAAAATATATTTCTAAGTTTCAAAAAAATCTGAAAATAAATCGGGATGTAACTAGTGATGTATATCAAGTACGTGCAAAATATCAATTGAAAATAATATGTATGCGCTACACAAAAATGACAAAACTACAGATTTGAATATAGGGATTCCAAACCTCAAAAGGAATCCAAACGTTATCATTTTTTAGTAGCCTAGAATATAAAATATTTTGAACTGAGGTTTTACATGTTTATGGGATACATCATTAGCTACTTTTATGATATTATTTCATATTTTTTGAAAATTGTAAACATAGATTTTAATTTTTTTGATATGCAAGGAGCACATGAACTCGGTAGTGAAAAGGACTGTCTGCACTTATGTTATCAAGTTAGTACTATTAGAAACATAATGAAGTATACATTCATATTATGTATATTTAGTATTATATATGTCGATATTTTATATAGTATATACTTGGTCAAACGTTAGAAAAAATGACTTAACCAAACCTAATATGCGGAGTAATATGAAGTAACCATCCATTTCACTCCATGTGAGCGGGCTTATAGGATCTTTGTGTATCCTTAGATCGTTAATCTATTATATACTTAAAGCAATATAAGAGTATTTTTTTAGGCATCTGGTTGATTCACATTATCCAAAAATGTTTTAATAGTTAGATCTACAATGTGTGGCTAAGATTTAACGGAAGGTTAATTGTTACGTAACTTTGTAATCTGGGTTGACACGGTCCATATATCCCATGCGTTCTATGTCCCTATAAACAACCAGAAAATTTGGAGTTGTCTAACCAAGAAGTCCCAACAAGACACGTCATAGGGTAAAAAACACGTCCTAGAAAGAATAATTATGAGGCATTAACTCTGACATGTATGCATAGGGGATGACCGTCTCCACATGGATGAACTAAAAAAAAAAGGTACATGGCCCATATGATAAGGACAGGAGTCACCACCATCAAACAACGTTTGGGAAAACACGTGACAAGTTGAACACGGTTTATACCTTATTTTGGAAACTCTCGGTGATGGAAAAAAAATCTAAATCAGACAATACGATCTAAAGCATATATTTAAGTAGAGATGAGGAGTCATATAACATAACACATTTTCGGTTGGCAAGATTTATGCTGATGCAATCTATGCTGGGTACAAATGTACAAGATGCTAACTTTAAAGTTGTCCGGCCCTAGAAAAAACTGATGGATATATAAGTGAAGCCAACTGCAAAACTGATGGTCGATGGATACGATCAGATTTAAGCTTACATATATTTATGTACAACATCATGGAGGCTCTAAAATTAGACCGAGTTGTATGCTCTTATATACATATATCACAAAATACAATCCCTCAAGAACTAAAATATCGGATAATACGAAACTTTTTTTCTAAAACCACGAGTAATACTAAACATGGAAAAATAATTTGTAAAGGATAAATTGACCACACATGTTTTGAAATGCATATGAGATCTAAGTCGAGATATGCTCCCGGGAACACGTCATTCGAATATACAATCATGTAGAAAAAAGGCAACCAACCAAGATGCCAAATCTATGTTGTCCATGATAGTGTATCATACTACATCAAATGATAAATGCAAGTGAGCAAAAGCGTATAATAACTGGATTGAATAGTAAATTTAGCATTGACACGGTTAAAAGAATAGTTAAACATAATATTGCAACGATAACAAATAATGGTATGCTATTGTTATTGATATCTAAAATATATTACTAAAACATGACAAAAGAAAAATAAGATTGTGACAAAAGGTATTACCGGATTTATTTAATAACATAATAATGGTAAAGTTTTATATATGGTGTGCATGTCTAAGTGGTTATCTATTTTACGACATGAGAGTGTCATTTATTTATACAACTAATGAAGGAAAGAAGAGGTAGTAAGATTATATAAATGTAGAGATGAAATTATTACTCTTGTGTCGACCTATATACTAATGAGGATATATCCTTTTTACCTTATATTAAGAAAACCTATATTTTTGTTCTATCGGAATGGCCTAAACATTGTAGGATTATTAATCAAGCAAACTATAATTATTTATTAATACAAAGTTTAGCCTAGCATACTTATAGAACACCACGTAAAATCTTAACGGCTAGGTCATGTTCCAAACTTTAATTTTGCATACCAAACTGAATCTCATGTACAAACTTCAGATATGTTCATTAATATAGTATTTTTCAAATACCATAATAACCTTTAACTGTAAATAAAAGATGATCAAAGATGCCCTCTGCGCATGTGCTGTATATTATGTAGATATTGTGGCTATTAATATTTTCGATCAATTTTGACACACTAAAGAAATAAAAAATAGTTGGTCAAACTAGCGACTTAGAGGTGGACATGTAAACCTGGTTGATCAATTTTGACCCCCATGCTAGTTTCAATAAAATATTATATAACAATAAAATACACATTAGAAATTATAACATCTAGAATCTGAATGGTGTATATTATAATATATATACTTTATATTACGTTGGTCAAACTAGCGACTTAGAGGTGGACATGTAAACCTGGTTGCGAGGGAGTAGAGACTTTGTGCTGCTAAATTATGACACTGGTATTTTCACCGTACTCCCTCAGTTCCGATTTAAAGGATACAAATTGCAATTTCTCTTGGCCTTAGGTATACTCTAATTAGTCCATTTAATAGTATAGAGAAGAAATACTCCCTCTGCCCCGCCACGGTTTGGAGGACGTCTTACAAAAGTCATGCGTTTTCAAAACTCCTCTTCTCCTAGGCGTGTTAGACTTAATTACAGAATTAATGTCCGTCTTTTTCTCTCCACTTCTTACTCCATGCATTTAAGGAATTAATTCTTGCATGCAACTGCACCAATGCATACGCCTAAGAATAATTACGTTTAATAGGGCGTCGAATAATTAATGGACGTGTGTTTTTGGCACAAATCTGGCACCAATCAGCGTCCACCTAGGTTCCAACAATCTCTCTAAAACGTCCTCCAAACCGTGACGGAGGTAGTATCAAAGTTTTCATATTTGTTTATACATATACATACAAGTATTTTGTTCTTTTCACACGAAAGTAATTATAGAAATTAAATGCTTTTATGTGTAAATATTTTAGAATTGCATGATTTGTGGACTGTGATCTTTAAACGGGGACGGAGGGAGTACCTCAGGTCGGAACTCACGTCAGCTAGCGAAGGGGATAGCTTCAGTAAAATAGGGAATTTTCTTATACAGTATAGAAAAAGATAAAGAGGGAGCAAGGTGTCCCGTCTGGGGGCCATGACTCATCCAATACACCCATCATCCATCGAGAAATCCTCAGTCAATGACGCAGCTGTTCCATAATGATCTCGAATGATGGACACTGTCTCCTCTCCTCCTCATCTGATTGAGTAGAGTAATTACGTTACGCCCGCGCGCACTTGCCTCCTGTGTGTCGTGGTGGCGAGCGGAGGACAGGGAGACGTGCGGCTCCCGCAGTTTATTAGTTGGCCCTGGGCACATGGGATTTGTCGGGCGGCCGGGTGCATGCGATCTTAATTATTTCCCCATGGCCATGATTAGTACTACTCGTTGCTCGTCTTGATTAGGTTAGCGCACGCCCGAATCTAACCAAGATCTATCGTCTCTCGCACCACGTAAAGTACGTACGTGTCTCCCCACGTAAACAAACCATGCATCGGCACCCGACCCTACCTCGCCACTAAACAACTCCAGCTAATTAATTAACGAGCAGAGTACCAGTGCTGGAGTATTTTATACCAGGATGAACTGAAAGTTACTGGAGACCGGGGCCGGCCAGTCAGGGTCGTCCATCTGATCCTGTCTCGGAGAGAAAATTGCACATAACGCCACGCTTTGGTGCTAAAGTTACACAAAACATATAAACAAAATATTTGTTGCAGCTAGCCCGTTTGTTATCTAATTAGTTGCATCTAGTATACAGTGCCTTAATAGTATATCTAACATGTGGGTATGTATTTCTATATTGTATACCATAATTTTATGTAAATTAAAAAATAGACATTATAGTGGTAGAAAATACGAGAGCATTAATTTGACAGATGAGTTGCCAGAGAGCACTTTTTTAAAAAATTAAAAAATCATTTTTTAGCTTTGAAAAAATCATTCAAACAGAATATCAGAACGTAGTTAATGGTTTATTCTCCCTTGTTGTACAGATCTCAGAGCGTGACAATATAACTTTTCAATCTTCTACTCCATCCGACCCATATTAGTTGTTCAAATTTGGCTAAATTTGGATGAATCTAGAAACTATTTAGGATATAGGTTCATCCAAATTTTTATAAATCCAAGTCAACTAATATGGATCGGAGGGAGTATAATTTATCCAAAAAAAATTGATGAGCCTAAAATACAAGGTACTTCATATTAAAAATTTACATGCTTGTAACACGCATATTTGACCAAATCAAGATTATATTTCTGAAATTTTTTACATAGTTGTCGATAGATTTTTTTAGTATATGCCTAAGCATAGACGCTACAATAGTGGTATCAGTTCGAATGCAACGTTAGATACGTTGGACCGGGTTTTGTTCGCTAGAAGATATAAATGCAGAAATATTGGCCCATACGAGTGATATATGGAATAAAAATACAGGCATATACGTGTTAGATACGTTTTTAAGAAACTATAACCTCTATTTGAACTATATTTAGGCTAGGTGCAACAATTAGACCAAAAGTTATGATCAGCTGCAACAAATCTTTTATTTCTATGTTTTGTGCAACTTTGGAACCAAAGACTGGTGTTAGAGCATCTCCACTCGTTGGTCGAACCCAGGCCGAAAATCGGACCATTTTTGGGTCGGACGAAACTAGTTTTCGGCCTGGGTACGCCCATTTTCTCACTCGCGTACCCAGGCCGAGTCCCCAAGTTCGGCTAAAATTCGTTAAAGATGGGCGAATTTCATTAAGTTGGGCGAATATAGGAGGATTACATCAAATTTAAACTAAACTACTGCATAATAAACTTAAAATAAAAGGCTCGGCATGGCCTCCACCGGTGACTTCGCCGTTCTACATGCCGAAGTTTCTATAGAACGCCGTTTAGCCGGGGTCGACGCGGCCGTCATCCTCGCCACTGTCATCGTCGTCGTCGCTCGGCGACTGGTTCTGGCAGGAGCTCCCCTGGCATGGGTCGCCGAACCTCCAGGACTGGTAGGACGGGCCTTCATCGTCATCGTCGTCGAGGACGTAGAGTGGGGCGCCCTGGTACGCGAGCTCACGCCCGGCCATCGGCCATCGCCCGTCGCCGGGCGGCCTGCTCCTCGGCTTGGTGCTGCAGGCCGAGGATGCGTTGCCGCTCCGCCTTCTCCCAGTCCTTCCTTGACCATTCCAGGATATCCGGCGAGGAGGGCTCGACCGGCGCGGCGGCGTCTGCGGCGCCGTGTCGCGGAGCGAATGCTCCAGAGCCATCTTCAAGGAGGCGTCTTCGGCCGGCGCCGAGTCTTCTGTCTTGGGGCGACGGAGACGCAGGCGGCCGGTTGGCGACGCCGTTGTCCGCGGCTCGCCGATGACCATGCCGCGCGAGCGCGTCCGCGGCGAGACGAGCGCACATGCGACTCCGCCTCGCGCTTGACTGCAATCGGCGTGCGCAGCGGCGCTGAGCCGGAGGAGTGGGATGCCGACGCGGAGGAGGACGGGCTCATGCTCGCCATCCTCCTCGGCATCCAGTTCAGCGGTGGGCGCCGGCCCGACCTGGCCGCCGGCATCGGTGTGCGCGGAAAGCCGAGCCGTGGCGTGTTCCCGCGGTTGATGTGCTCCATCACCGTCGCGAGCGTCCGGCCTGGCGAGTTGTTGCACTTCGGCGGCGACTCGTTCGGCGGTCCCTCATGGCGGGCGAGCTCCTGCTCGCGCCGGTCCGTGAAGAACTGCTCCCAGTATAGGAGGTTGCCGGCGGACTTGGCTTCGGAGGGGTCGTCCATGCCGTCGATGTACTCTTGCACATCGTACGACAGCTCGTCCAGCGTCGGCGCCGGCGGGATAGGGATGCCGCCGGCGCTCAGCTTCCACCCCGGAGGCATTCGCGTGTCCGGCGGCGCCATGTAGCCGGCGTCGTACAGCATGCGTGCCTCCCAGGCCTGGAGGGTGCGCCGGCTGAAGCCGTTCGCGGCAGCGCCATCGTCGGGGTATCGTTCGGCCATGGCTGGGAAGGGGAAAACGGTGAGAGAGGGTTCGCCGGAGTTTGGGCTTGTGGATGGGGGAGCTGTGAGAGAGTGTGAAGATCTCTGGCGAGGGGCACGGCTTATAAAGGCCGAGGTGGGCGGCGAGGGCGGGAGGGGTGTAGCTGCGAGGGCGGGAAAAGGGGAAACGGCGGGAAGTTAGTGCCCGCCGGTCCGTCGCGGGAGCCGTGGCGGCGATGGTGGCGTCGTAAATCAGCGACGCGTGGCCGACGCGATGGGCAGTTATTGTCCGGCGGTCGCCGCATGGTTCCGAGGATGACGACGACTCGGCAGGTCCACGCGCCGCTTCGTTTTTTTCCGCCGAATTTGCCGAGTCCGGCGTTCCCAGGGCGTACCCGAAAACCTGGGTTCGGGCTGGATAGTCTGGACCAAAATCGGCCCGAATCCAGCCAGAAACATATCATTGGGTATGCGATTGGCCAATTTTCGATGTCCGGACCGAAATTCGGCGTCCGGACTAACCTACTGGATAGGGGAGTGGAGATGCTCTTATGTGCAATTTTCTATGCCTCGGACGTGTGTGTTTACGTGGGCGATGCATGTGTTTTTTGGCGTACGTGTGACCGGTGAATTTGCGAGTGGACTTCCCGCGTTCGGACCTGTGTACATCTCTTTTTCTGCTAGGGAATGATTCTCCACTCTCTCGCCCTTTTTCGGAACTTGTACGTTCATGTTTCATTGTCAATTAGTAGAGTGAATAAGATCCTAGCCAGGGGTAAAGGAAGATATCCTTTTTTGGACTCACCCGTGCATGTCTCGTGTTCAAATACTCGGCCTTATCTATGGAGCGAAATACCATATCTGCGTTCCGGCGTGATAGTTCATTGCATAATTCAACATATTGTGCGTTGTGTCCAAATTAAACGAACAAAAACATACTACTACTAGTATGAGTCATCTCGATGATCGATCCATGTCCGGAGATCTCACATCACCTATTATGCTACGGAGTACAGGTCTACGAGACAACATCTTTGTTCACTTTCGTTCGTAGTATCGATATAGGGGAGGGGGACGCATGAGTGTTTTTGGCGTACGTGTGACTGGCGCATGTGCGAGTGGACTTTCGTTCCCACACAAGATCGAGCACCTTCTCTTTTCTTTTCCGCTGGATTCTATACTCTTCCTTTTTCGGGACTTGTACGTTTCTTCATCCCACCAACATGTTTCATTGTCAAGAAGAATGAATAAGATCCCAGCCAAGGACAAAGCTAGATTTCCTCTTCGGATTCAACCCTGCAAATGTCTTTGTTCTGACGTACAATACGTGGTAGAGCGAAATATCTGACTGCCTTAATTACGAGACTCGATCGCAAGCATCTCCCATTCCGATCATCAACAGATTGATACTAGTACTACTAACTAGGTCGTTCATGGCTGGTTGCGGAGTTCAGCAGATTGTGCTGCAACTAAACAAATCGGATCAGCCATCTGACGTGCTTGTTTCACACTTAAAAGAACAATTTGATCTTTATGCAAATCGGATCAGCCATCTTCCTTAATATGTACAAGACATGACAAGTTGATCTTTATGCAAAATTACTACGTACTAAACATACATTGCATCACTTATACCAAAAAAAAGCATATCAAACTAGATATTTATAAACAAAAGGTAAACAAGATTCTATCCCTAATTATACTCTTTTTAGCGTCCGAAATATCCCTGATTTTACTCGTTGTAGCAACATCACTCTCTACTGATCAGTGCTAGCCCGGTGCTCCTCTAGTCACACTCACACAACCACGAGGACAAACATTGGTTCATCATGACCTCTTGGCCGGCCTGCCCACGAACACGGGCAGCATCTGGACGGGGCCCCACGGGCCGCTGCGCGCGGGCCGGGTCCCCAGGGTGGCACGGTTCGCGTCGACGGTCGGCTTGCCGGAGGGCGCGACGCGCTCGCATGAGGGGCACATGCTGAGCGTGGTAGGCGACGGCGGCGCGCGCATGTAAAGGTGCGGCGGCGGCGGCGGCGGCGGAGGGGCAAGCAGCTTGAGCGCGCGCAGCTCCTGCACCTCCCGCTGCAGCCGGCGGTTCTCCTCCGTCAGCGTCTCGCAGCAGCGCTTCAGGGACTCGCAGTCCACCTCCGTCTGCTTAAGCTTCGTTCTCGCCCGCCGGTTCTGGAACCACACCTCCACCTGACGTGGACGCAGCCCCAGCTGCCTCGCTAGCGCCGCCTTCTGCTTCTGGACGATCGATCATCGTGGAGCAAATTAAGTTACTAAGAAAGATCGACGGGAAATAAATGGATTTTATGCTTGTTATTAATCTTGGTTGATTCGCTCAGACGATGATGATGGTACTTACGGGGTTGAGGGTGCTGTGCTCCTTGAACCTCTCCTCGAGGACGGCGGACTGGTCCTTGGACAGGCGAAGCTTCTTGCGCGACGCGCCACCGGCGGCGCCGGAGTCGTCCTCGTCGTCGCTGCCAGCGGCGGCACGCTCCTGCTCTCCGCTGCCGCTCCTCTCCTGCGCGCGCCGCTTGCCGCTGAGGCTGGACAGCGTGCTGTCAGGCGACGACGCGCCGGGCTCCTCGTCCTCGCTGGCGCCGCAGCTTCCCCCCGCGACCGGCGCCCGGTTCACGTCGATTCCGCGCAGGAACGGCATCTCGTGGCACGCCAGCGCCGCCAGCCTGCGATCATCGGCATGCGTGCGCTGCTGCTGGCCAGAAGAAGCGGGGAAGAAGAGACTACTAGCGCCGTTCCAGCTCTGCTGCTGCCCTGTCGGAGCGCTCTGGGGTGCCGCCGGCTCGACGGGAGACGTTGTCCCGGACATGCCGAGACTGAGCCCGAGACCGAGCCCGAGGTGGTGGTGGTACTGCTCGGCGTCCCTCCCGTTAACCGTCATCTCCATTTTTGATCTCCCTGCTAGCTAGCTGGACAAGCCCCTGCTCTCGAGCCTCAAACACAGGCTACGTACGTACAAGCTGCACGATCGGCGTTGGTGAGGGCACGGCGGTGGATTGTGAGGGGGAAGGGCGAGACGGGGTGACCTTTTAAAGAGCGGGCGGAGTGAGGTCAGGGGCCTGATTATGGAGCCGTGATTGAGATCAAAAGCAAAGGATATTTTAATTATTTGTGAGGTGGGACGAAGAAGAAAGCTGGTCAGAAATGGAGCAGTATGATATCGGGCACCAACTATCTGTTGTCGCGCGTGGCGTCGCCCTCGCGCCCCGCGGTGCGGTGCAGCAGCGCAGGCAAGCCCAATCATCACCAGCTGAACTTGCTCCCGGTCCCCCAATCCTCTTTTGGCTTGTCCCCCCTTCTTCCCCGATGGTGATACCCGGACAGGCCTGTCGGCACGGCAGCATGGAGGTTTTGCAGAAAACAGACCAATAATCGAACGGCCAATCTGTTCAGACTTCACACCATCCTTTGATTTTGCATGTCTAAAATAGGCTTGAATAAGAGGAAAGTGCTGATCATACAGGATTGTCACGTACGATTTTATTTTGTTTTGTTCAATTCTAGGGAAAAACAAATTAAATTCTAAAAAGTTCCAGGCTATCAAAATTGATTTTGAACATAGAACAAACATAGCATGCTGTTCAGTTCTATGAATCAAATAAAAATTATAGTACTCCCTCTGATACATATTAAAGGCCTCAACTTTGTCTAGATACAATTACATCTAGTCTAAGGTTTTATCAAAGTCAAACTTATAATGTTTGACCAATTAGTTTGATACAAATATGAATCTATACAATACCAATTTAATATTATTAGAATTGGCTTAAAATATATCTTTATATTATATACATTTTGTATCATACATATTACTTGCATGTAAAATTATACGCAACATATTATGTGATGGAGGAGTACTTTGTCAGTTTTAGGCAGGTTAACATGCATTGGACTCTGCACGGTTCCACGTTGATATAGGCACTAAGGCCAGAACGTTTTACAATATTGTTACATGGGCCGAAATACATAAACTCAAGGATAAATGCAATTACAATTAACACTTCCCCTTAATCTGAACCTTTAGAAAGGTTTAGATTACGCTTGAATTCATCTAGCTTTTTAACTGGGAGTGCCTTTGTGAAGCCATCTGCAACTTGATCTTTGCTCGAAATGAA
The DNA here is from genome assembly GCA_916181665.1 of Avena sativa. Lineage (NCBI taxonomy): Eukaryota > Viridiplantae > Streptophyta > Magnoliopsida > Poales > Poaceae > Avena > Avena sativa. The sequence goes on along the minus strand of OV702279.1, from coordinate 262,807,555 downwards.
TCTGATGTCCAAAAGATTCTTAGCAACTCTTTCTCGAACAAAGTGAAAATCAATCTCAATGTGCTTGGTTCTGGCATGAAACACTGGATTTATAGACAAATAAGTAGCACCCAAATTGCCACACCAGAGACATGGTTTCTCTTTTAGTTTAATTCCAAGTTCACTAAGAAGAGCTTCAACCCACATTAGTTCAGCTGTAGCATTTGCTAAATCCTTATATTTTGCCTCAGTACTAGATCGGGATATCGTGTCTTGTTTTCTAGCACTCCAAGAGACCAAGTTTGGTCCAACAAATATAGCAAAACCACCAATGGAGTGCCTGTCATCAAGAGAGCCTGCCCAATCTGTATCTGAGAAGGCACTAAGGAATATGGAGGAAGACTTGGAGAAAGAAATTCCTATCTTCAGCGTATCTTGTATATATCTGAGTATGCGTTTAACTGTTGTCCAATGTTCTGTAGTTGGAGCATGAAGGAACTGAGAAACCTTATTCATAGCAAATGATAAATCTGGACGTGTCAGTGTCAAATATTGCAGGCCTCCAACAATGCTTCGATATTGAGTACTGTCTTCAGCATCCAAAGGTGTGCCATCAGTAAGAGACAACTGCTCTATGGAGGACAAAGGCGTAGGAGCAGACTTACACTCACGCATGCCCACCTTGGTAAGTAATTCAGAAGCATATTTTTCCTGTGTCAAGACCAATCCATCTTGTACTTTCTTGACCTCAATACCAAGGAAAAAGTGTAAGTCACCTAAATCTTTGAATGCAAAATTCTTACTAAGTTCTCGAAGCAGAACAGTGATAGCATGATTAGAGAAACTAGTCACTATAATATCATCAACATAAATGAGCATGTATATTTTGACACCTGAGCAATTGTAGAGAAAAAGCGAAGTATCAGCTTTTGAGGGTGTAAAACCAAGATCACAGAGCTTGGAACTCAGCCTGGAATACCATGCTCGAGGTGCTTGCTTGAGTCCATAAAGAGACTTATCAAGTTTGCAGAAGTGATGCGGAGATTTTCAAAACCAGGAGGTTGTCTCATATATACTTCCTCTTCCAGAACACCATAAAGAAACGCGTTCTTGACATCTAGCTGTGGTAGACTCCATCCACGAGATACAGAGATAGACAAAACAATTCTGATAGTAGCAATTTTATCTACAGGACTGAAAGTATCCTCATAATCAATGCATATCTTTGTTTAAAATCTTTTGCAACTAACTGTGCTTTCTATCTATCAATAGAACCATCTGCTTTATTCTTTATGCGATAGACCCACTTGCAATCAATCAAATTCTTGTTGTTGCTTGGAGGTACAAGATGCCATGTATTGTTCTCAATCGGTGCATTATACTCTTTTTCCATAGCTTGACACCAACTCAGATCATTAAGGGCTCCAGTCAAAGTATGAGGTTCTCCTGTGGAAGATAGCAAGCCATATCTAACCATGCCGTCGGTAGACTTTTTCGGGTTGCGTATACTTTTGTGAAGACGTGTACGTGCTTCAGGAACCGGTACAGTAGGTTGTATAGCATCAGGCTGAACCGGTGGCATTTGTATTTCGGGTGATGCAAAATCAGAAGCAGCAGCGTTTTCTCCACCAATGCCAGCCACAGAAGATCCGCTGGAATCTGTGGCTTCCACCGATCCTACGCGTGACGTTGGGGAAGGGCACCCTGGAGCTGGCGTTGTTGGCGTCGTGGGAGAAAGCGACGCATGCGACAACGATGTGGGGATGGGAGACAACGACGTTGGGATGGGAGACGGCGACGACAGCGACCCGCGTGGGGTCTCCGGGTTCGTGTCCTCCCCTCCACCAGCTGGCGACCCCGCATTGGTGCCAGGCGGGACATGGTGGAGTAGCGCACGCTCGCCACTAATGGTGCCTTGTTGATGTAGGAGCGCTTCATCGGGAAACCCCAAGAGCAAGGTGTGATGCAGCATAGTAGCAAGTCTTCCTTCAGTAACAAACCGAGGTTATCGAACCAGTAGGAGGAAGGAAACGTCACACAGGTGTTGCAAGCAACATGGAAACCTGCATAACACAAACACAAGACTTTGCCCCAATGAACAGTGAGGTTTTTAATCTCACCGGTTGCAGTAACAAAGGATTAATTGTATGGTATAGAAGGTGATGAGTGGTTTGCAGCAAGTAAACAGTGGAAGATGTATCAATGGTAAAGATTGGACCGGGGTCCATAGTTCACTACAGGTGCTCTCTTTGATAAATAACCTGGCATGAAGGGTAAACAAATTACAGCAGGGCAATTGATAGGAACTGAGCAAGGCATAACAATGAAATACTAGACAAAAAGATCCTATGAGATTCGATTGGGCAATACAACAATATACATAGACCGCCATCAAACTGCATCTATGACTAGAAGTCCACCTTCAGGTTATCATCCGAACCCCCTCCAGTATTAAGTCGCAAGCAACAGACAACTTCTTTAAGCAAAGTGTGTAAGGTAAACAATCCACTTGTTCCATGAACAAGAGATCGTTGTTTTCTCCCTAGTGTCAACATCACATCTACAACCAAAGAGATTTCTGTCACTTCCCTTGGAAACTAGAGGCATGAACCCACTATCGAGAATAAATACCCCCTCTTGGAGTCACTAGCAACTACTTGGCCAAGATAGCTACTAACAACGGAGAGCATGCAAGATCACAAATAATCACAGACATGATAGAATCAATAAGACAAAACCATTAATCAATCTGACATAGTAATCTCAATATCCATTGGATCTCCGCAAACACAACATGCATGATTACAAATATATTAGATCTTGATCATGAACGGAGCTCACAAGATCTATACATGAAAGCACAAGGAGGAGACACAACCATCTAGCTACTACATGGACCCGTAGTCCAAGGTGGAACTACTCACGCTTCATACCGGAGAAGAAGGCCTCCAGGATGATCTCCCCTCTTGTAGGGTGCCGGGAAGAAGTTCAGATCCCCCTGATCTAGGGACGATGGTGGCGGCGGCTACAGACGGTTTTGTGGAGTTTTGATCGGGTGCCTAGGGTTTCTGCATCTGGGCTTATTATAGGCGAAGAGGCGAGGCTAGGAGGCGGCCAGGGGGCCACACCCTGCCCAGGCACGGCCTAGGGTGTACCCGCGCCTAGGGGGGTCTGGCCGCCCTCTGGCGCCCCTTTGTCTCGTCTTCTGGCTTCGTGTTACCCACGGTAAAATATTGACTTTGGCTTTTGTCCCGTCCAATTCCGAGAATATTGATTTTCTGCCTTTCTGGAACCAAAAACAGAAGAAAACAGGCAACTGGCACTGTGGCAACTTGTTAATAGGTTAGTTCCAAAAAACGTATAAAAACACCTCAAAGTATAGACAAAGCAAAATAAAGTAGATACTAAACAAGCATGGAACATAAAAAATTATAGATACATTTCCGACGTATCAAGCATCCCCAGGCTTAACTCCTGCTCGTCCTCAAGTAGGTAAGTGATAAAAAGAATAATTTTTTAGGTGACATGCACCATCAAAACCAATATCAAACCATTTGCAAGCATTGAAAGTTGGGATCAAAGAACTCTAAACATGTGCATGGAAGATGGAGTTCTAACAATAAGACAAAGTAACTATGCATGCAACATTAAAGGCAACAAACAAAGATCATGAATAGCATGCATTGAAAAATGTTTGTTTGTTTCACATACAGAAAACATAGCATAGTGGCAATCGGCTTGTCCCTCATAGAGTAGCAAATCGATGCATAGGACACCTTTAAAGTTTATAAGAGTGACTAGATACAAGTAGCACAAGAACAAGTAATATCACAATATGCATCAGTCAATAAGTTTTGGGACACTGCACATAAAACTAAGAATTTCAACTATGCTCTCTTAATGGTGCCTAAAGTGGAAGGTGGAGACTCAATATAATAGTGGAAGAAAGGCCCATCATAAAGGAAAGCAGGGACTTCAAGTTTCAAAAAGAGTTTCCAAAAATTATGGTACTTGTTAGCTTTCAACCCTCATTGCCCCTATCATAAGCATCTTGAAGTGATTAAGGTTAAAGTGAACATATTATGGAGTATATGCTTGCAAAGTATAAGTTGGCAATCTCGTGTCCCTTGAATACGAGGGCCACACCTCATGCTACTCAACTTCAGTCACATGTAAGTTCTTGTCATAGTAAGTACATGCGTATCATAGAGAACCACCAATGGGGTACCCCTTGCACATGGTACAGGAGCTATCCCATAACCAAATGAAAAGGAAAGCTGACAATGAGCATATCATCGATCTTTTTATTTACTATGTGCATAGATTTTTATTAAGGATGCTTCACAGATAGCTCATTATGATGATGCTGCAAGTTTCCACCATGATTAGGCATGGCTTAGGATAGCGTCCTAGGCGTTTCTCTAACACAAAATATATAACTCCATGGACTTACTAGCTCCCTCTTTATTTCACACCGGTGACATCCATAGACAAAAGAGCATGATATCAACTGTGTACAAAGTACAAGTGCAATGTTGAAAATGTTCCCTATGACAGCATGGTTCTGCTAATTCCAACGTATAAGTACAAGCATATACAACATAGACGACACAATGGTTCAAGTTTATTAGGGTCAAAGAATATAAAGTGTGACATCAAGTTTGTGAGGGCTTTAATCACTAAGTTTTCACATAACAAAATAGTTTTTAATTGGAAGATAGCTGAAAACAAGAATATACTTGGAATGGTGTAACACACAATGCATAGGAATTTATAGTTGACACTTTGCAATAACTGGGTTTCTTGGGAGTTGGAAGCATGAGTAGAGCTAACTCATACAAGTGGAGGCTAGCAAAAGACTGGGAGTAACCAACTAAGAGAGCAATAATGGCCATAATCATGCAGAGCAACAAAACATTACTAATCGAAGAATAGAGTGGTACTACAGGTCAAGGACTAAATAATCGTAGAGGCTATGGTGACTTGTCATAGTCATAACATGGTGTGAGCATGTGCCAAGTCAACCCAGACAAATTATCGAAAGAGAATACCACAATACTATGCTTTTGTATGCTAAAATAACGCATAATTTCTTCAAGGCACACTAAGCAATCCCAATTGTTTGGAACAAGACATGCCACAGCAATAATCACTAAGCATAAAGTCAAAACAACACCTAGCATGTCATGCTAAAGTCTAAGTCACAGTCAATGCAATCTCCTCTTGCACTTCCAAGCAAAAATTTCTACTCCTTTCCAACACCAATTGAATTATTTGAAACAACACAGCGAGAACGGGGGTCCAAACTACTTTACTCAAGCAAACTAAACAAACTAATCAAAGCAAACGAAAACTAAGACGCTCCAAGAACAACACAACAGTGCATGAAACAATAAAAATGAAGTGTCTAGGCAGACCTAAGCTTTTTATTGATGAAGAAGGGGATGCCCAAGGCATCCCCAAGCTTTGATGCTTGTACCTCTTGGATATTTCTTGGGGTGACACCGAGGTGGCATCCCCAAGCTTGAACTTTTATCCATTCTTCATCTCATTACATCATTCTCTCTCTACAGCTGAAATTTTTCCTTCATACAAAACTTCACACAATTTTCATTAGCGACATTAGTGTATTAAAAAGATAATAGACCTTTAGGCTTAGATTTGGAACAGCAAAACTTTTCACTAAAAACACAAGCTACTGTAGAAACTCTTTCAAAAAGCTCAATTCCCCAAAAGAGAACTCAAAAAGGAATCAATAAGAAGCAAATGCAAATAATGGCAGAAATCTGTCAAAACAGACCAGCAGGTAGAAACCGATTTTTTAAATAATCTTCTGTTGCTCAAATAAAAAAGTGTTGAACTAACTAAAGTTATCTAACATACTGGGGGATTTATTCGCAAATTTTCAGCTCAATCAGACTTACATAGACTCATCACGAATTTTTATGGTGGAGGACAGAAATCTGTTTCGGGACAACAACTCCCCAAATCTTACTTCACTCTCATTAGAGGTCAATCTTGGCACAAAAATCAAACAAAAAGGAGAAGGAGAGGTCATTACTAAAGGAATAACTTCCAACACTCAAGAAAACTCTTGGGTTATCTCCCAACAAGTACTTTTCTTTAGCGCCTTTAAGTTAGGCACAAGAAGCAAGAAATCAAGTATTTTCAAATGAAGAAGCATTAACATCAAACCTTGCTTTCAACGGGGGAGAAAATAGCAACTTCTCTCTCCTCATAGGGAAGTGTTCAATACCTTTCTTGAATGGAAAATGATATTTAATGGTGTCTTCTTTCATATCAATGATGGCACCAACAGTTCTAAGAAAAGGTATTCCCAAAGTAATAGGACAAGAGGCATTGTATTCAACATCCAAAACATAGAAATCAATAGGGACATAAGCATTGCTAACCACAATGAGAACATCATTGATACTCCCCATGAGTTTCTTCTTAGCATTATCATTAAGTGGGACATCCAAATAACAATCTTCCAAATGTGGCAAATCAAGCATTTCATAAATCTTCCTAGGCATAATAGAGACACTAGAACCAAGATCACATGAAGTTTTGAGATCAAAGTAATTCTCTTGCACATTAATAATGGGTTCCCAACTATCTTTTACTTTCCTAGGAATAGAAGCTTTGTGTTTTAATTTCTCTTCCTTAATCTTAACAAGAGCATATGTAATAGTTGGTGAAAGCAACATGCATATCACTAGCATCAGAAGCAGGTGGAGAAATAGGAGTGCTAAGGAAATCATTGTTGTTTGTGCTAGTGAAGTCACACAACTTGGTGTTCTCAGCAGAGTTCATTTTGGCAAAGGTGGGCAAGCCAAAAACAGCAGCAGCTAGAGCAGGAACTGTTTTTTTTTGTGTTTTTGAATAGAGAAAGAAAACCAAACTAAACTATTTTTTTTGGAGTTTTTGATAAAAAGAGGCAAACAAAACCAAGCAAAAGAAACTAAGCACACTAAAAACAAAGTAAATATAAATGTTGAGGAGGACTCCCCTTGTGAAGATGTCCTTAGCCTCCCCGGCAACGGCGCCAGAAAACTTGATGGCGCCTTGTTGATGTAGGAGCGCTTCGTCGGGAAACCCCAAGAGCAAGGTGTGATTCAGCACAACAGCAAGTCTTCTCTCAGTAAGAAACCAAGGTTATCGAACCAGTAGGAGGAAGGAAACGTCACACAAGTGTTGCAAGCATTGTGGAAACCTACACAACACAAACTCAAGACTTTGCCCCAACGAACAGTGAGGTTGTCAATCTCACCGGTTGCTGTAACAAAGGATTAACTGTATGGTGTGGAAGGTGATGAGTAGTTTTCAACAAGTAAACAGTGGAATATGTATCAATGGACCGGGGTCCATAGTTCACTAGAGGTGCTCTCTTTGATAAACAACATGGCATGAAGGGTAAACAAATTATAGCAGGGCAATTGACACGAACTGAGCAAGGCATAACAATTCAATACTAGACAAAAAGATCCTATGAGATTCGATTGGGCAATACAACAATATACATAGACCGCCATCCAACTGCATCTATGACTAGAAGTCTACCTTCAGGTTATCATCCGAACCCCCTCTAGTATTAAGTTGCAAGCAACAGACAACTGCTTTAAGCAAAGTGTGTAAGGTAAACAATCCACTTGTTCCATGTATAAGAGACCGTTGTTTTCTTCCTGGTGGCAATAGCACATCTACAACCGAAGAGATTTCTGTCACTTCCCTTGGAAACTAGAGGCATGAACCCACTATCGAGCATAAATACCCCCTCTTGGAGTCACTAGCAACTACTTGACCAAGATAGCTACTAACAATGGAGAGAACGCAAGATCACAAACAACACAGACATGATAGAATCAATAAGACAAAACCATTAATAAATATGACATAGTAATCTCAATATCCATCAGATCCCGCAAACACAACATGCATGATTACAAATATATTAGATCTTGATAATGAACGGAGCTCACAAGATCTATACATGAAAGCACAAGGAGGAGACACAGCCATCTAGCTACTACATGGACCCGTAGTCCAAGGTTGAACTACCCACGCTTCATACTAGAGAAGAAGGCCTCTGGGATGATCTCCCCTCCGGCAGGGTGCCAAGAAGAATTTCAGATCCCCCCATCTAGGGACGATGGTGGCGACGGCTACAGACGGTTTCGTGGAGTTTTGATCAGGTACCAAAGGTTTCTGCATCGGGGGCTTTGAAAGAACATGTTGGGCCCCCATGTGTGGTTTTGGTAATTAATGACAATCTTTATGGACTAATGTGTGTATTAAGTTGTACTTGTAGGATTTGTCCATTGGCATAGCTTGGAGCATGTGTTGGCTTCAAGGTCGATGAAATGCAAAGAAGATATGTTGGGCAAGCTCAATATGCGTGGTCGATGATGAGGAATTAAGAAAGGCGTTCCATCTTGAGAAGGGCAAGACCGTCTATATCGAGATCAAGTGGATTGCTCAAGGCAAAGGTATAATATTGATAGGTTTTACCTTTTGCCGGTCTCTTGTTGTGTGTAGGAGACCGGGTTTATGATAGATAACCGTACTATCAAGAGGGGCTCTCGTATGAGTAATTTGGTCACATCGTTCGGAGAGAGCTCAAAACTTTGCACACTTGCATCATCATATTTGGTTGTTATTTGGTCTTACCCATGTGAGGATATAGAGCTTGTGGTAATCTCCATAACAAGCTCTTGTTCATCAAAATCGGATCTCCCATATATATATATATATATATATATATATATATCTTGTTGCGATTTTGATTTATTTGGCTTTTCGGTTTCTCACCAAGTGGGGTATATCACATTATTCTACTTGATACTTTCTCACTTGGTGATAATTAATATTTCCACTTTTTATTGGGAAGCCCGTGTCGTCCTCTATCCAACGCAATTTGAATCGGGTCAATCGGAGGTTCCAGTCAAAAGTTATTGCCGTTTAAATATTTGCCGGTCTGTCTATTTTCTGGGCCAAGCGGTAGTACCGTCCGGACGGGCCGGTACTACCGCCCGGGCCTAAAAACGGTCCGTTTTCTTTCTGTCTGGCTAGGTAACTTTCCCCTGTACTACCGGCCGGCCCGGTAGTACCGCCCGGGTGGGCCGGTAGTACCGGCCGGCCTAGATTCGTTTTACTGGTACGTTTTCAGATCCAGATCCCGCGCCGTTTCTTTGCTGGCCCCATTTTTTCTGCGTGCTGCGCGTTGACCTGCCCCGCGCTCTGCTGCTCTGCGCCTGCGCTTGGCCCTAGATACCGCCGCTGCCCGCTGGGCCCGCTCTGCTGCATCGCATGCTGCCGCCACTGGCATAATACATAAAACTGACCCAATTTTGAAAGGATTTCACAAACTGAACCATTGGCGAAAGTATTTTACACAACTAACCCTTTTTGTAGCGCCTAACGAAAAGGCTTCACACTATACAGTGTTGCGCCTATGTCAAAGGCGCTACACCCCTGGCCAGCGTGGCACGCGGGTCCCAGATGCTGCTCCAGTAACGCCTCGACGAAAGACGTTACAATACGAAGTGTAGCGCCTAAGAGATAGGCGCTACACTAATGTTTATATACGGTGTGAATTTTAAATGGACAAAAGTCTCTCTTAGCCCAGATGGTTGAGCCCTTTGATTTGGCTTGTAGGTCTCTCTTAGCCCAGATGGTTGAGCCCTTTGATTTGGCTTGTAGGTCAACCTACAAGCCAAATCAAAGGGCTCAACCATCTGGGCTAAGAGAGACTTTTGTCCATTTAAAATTCACACCGTATATAAACATTAGTGTAGCGCCTATCTCTTAGGCGCTACACTTCGTATTGTAACGTCTTTCGTCGAGGCGTTACTGGAGCAGCATCTGGGACCCGCGTGCCATGCTGGCCAGGGGTGTAGCGCCTTTGACATAGGCGCTACACTGTATAGTGTGAAGCCTTTCCGTTAGACGCTATAAAAAGGGTTAGTTGTGTAAAATACTTTCGCTAATGGTTCAGTTTGTGAAATCCTTTCAAAATTGGGTCAGTTTTAGGTATTCTGTCGCCTCCGCTCGCCTCGCATGCGGCCCCGCGAGCGCCGCTGCGGCCTTGCTGCTGGCACTGCTGCTGTGCTGCTCTCCCTGCTGTGGCCCCACGCCGGGCCCGCGCGCTGCTGCGCTTGCTGCTGCGCTGCACTGCTGCTCTGCTTTGCAATAGCTGCTTGCACCGCTGCTGCTCTACTTTGCAGCTGAGTTGACCGCGCGCGCTCGCGCGAGCTGCTGCGCTGCCAGCTACATGCGATGTTGCTGCTGCGCGCAAGCTTGGCCCCACCCGCATGCGCGCGCTCATTGCATAGCTGCGCTGCTTTTGCTTTTTTTCTGGAGCTTTGCAGTACTACCGGTTAAATCCGGTAGTACCGGAATGGTCCAAAAAATCACCCCAACGGCTAGATTTTGCTCGTGCCTTTAAATAGCTTCACCCCTTTATCTTTTAGGGTTGCTTCACTCTCCTTATTTTATCTAAGCTTTGCCCCTATTTGCCTTACTCTTTGAGCTTGATTTCTACTCATCCCTCCATTGATTCTTGCATATATTTGAGGGGTAGTTGGAGGAGATCTAGATCTACGTTTTGACCAAACCAAAACATCTCTTTGTGAGTGTATCTTTGGAGATCTAGATTTTGGGGGATTTTGTGTCTCTCTTTGATTCCTCCTCTCTTGTTCCCCCAATAGCTTTAGTAGCTTTGTTGGAACTTGAGAGTGAGGGATTTGAGCATCTTTATGGTGTTCTTGTCATTTGCATTTGGTGCATCGGTTTGAGTTCTCCTCGGAGGATTTGGTTTGAATTACTCATTGGAGATTGTCCCTCTTGGGTTCTTGAAACCCTAGACGGTTTTGTGGCCTTGGTGGCATTATGACCTTTTGTGGCATTTGTTGGGAGCCTCCAATTAAGTTGTGGAATTGTGCCCCAACCTTGTGAGAGGTTCCGGTTGCCACCGACAAGTGCACCGATAGTGAATGCGTGGATCGATCCCATTGGGGTGAGATTCACCGGAGAATAAGGGAGGCCTTTTGTGGCGTTGGTGGTTTGATACCACCCCCTCTCCAAACGAGACGTACTCCATGTTGGGAGGAACTCGGTAAAATATCGGTGTCCCTGCGTGCCTCGGTTATCTCTATACCCGAGCTCTTTACTTATGCACTTTACATTGTGATAGCCTTCGTGCTTGAAGTACTATATATCTTGCTATCACTTTGTTTCTTGTATTGCTTAGCATAATTTGTTGGTGCACATAGGTGAACCTTAGTTGTTTCTAGGTTGTGCTTAACAAAGTAAACATTAGTTTTATTCCGCCTCTGTTGAGCCACTCTAGGAAAAGTTTTAATCGTCTATTCACCCCCCTCTAGGCGACATCTGTATCCTTCCAGGCTTCTTATAGGCGAAGAGGCAATGCTAGGAGGCGTCCAGGGGGCAACACCCTACCCAGGCGTGGCCCAGGGTGGGCCCGCGCCTAGGAGGGTCTGGCCGCCCTGTGGCGCCCCTCCGTATCGTCTTCTGGCTTCGTGTTGCACACAGTAAAATATTGACTTTGGCTTTTGTCCCGTCCAATTCCGAGAATATTGATTTTCTGCCTTTCTGGAACCAAAAACAAAAGAAAACAGGCAACTGGCATTGTGGCAACTTGTTAATAGGTTAGTTCTAGAAAACATATAAAAACACCCCAAAGTGTAGACAAAGCAAAGCAAAGTAGATACTAAACAAGCATGGAACATCAAAAATTATAGATACGTTTTCGACGTATCAACCACGCGCAGCCTCGGGAGATGGGGAACTGGCGCGACACAGCGACGACGTCGACCATGCGGGAAAATCCGTCTTGGGATCCTGAGTAGAAGAATGTTCCTCCTCTGTTTCAAAGTCAGGTTCGTCATTTTGTGGCTAACTTTAAGGATCAATTTCAGAACTCGTTTGAGCACCATTTTGGCTGAATTTTTTTCTGCAACTTCCTCCACCTGCTGCACATCAGTAATTGGCACAATAGGAGACATATGGTTATCAATATTTTGTGCACCCTTATGAGAGGAAGATGTGGATTATGGAAGGAGTAATATTTGTAGTTTGAGAAGAGCACCGGCATTTGGATGTAGTGAGGCAAACAGGAAAACATTCTCATCAAAATTACATCTCGAGATATATAAATTTGTCCTATTAAAACATCTAGACATTTGATACCCTTATGAAGGGGGCTATACCCAAGAAAAACACACCGTTGTGAACGAAAAGCCAGTTTGCGTTTGTTATAGAGATGGAGGTTGGGCCAACAAGCACAACCAAAAGTTCGAAGAGAGTCATAATTTGGTGTCATGTGAAGAAGGCATTCAACAGGGGTATCAAAATTCAGAACTTTGCTAGGTAGTAAGTTTATGAAAAATGTGGCGGTGAGGAAAGCTTCATACCAGAACTTTAGAGGCATGGATGCATTTGCTAGCAAAGCAAGACCAACTTCAACGATGTGTCTGTGTTTTCTCTCAGCGGAACCATTTTGTTGGTGGGCATGAGGACATGAGACATGATGAGTGATGCCAACTTTTTGAAAGAAACCATTTAGTTTCTCATATTCACCCCCCAATCAGTTTGCATAGTAACAATTTTTCTATCAAACTTGCGCTCAACATATTGCTGAAAATTAAGGAATACTTGGTAAACATCAGAATGCTTTTTAAGAAAATAGATCCAAGTAAACTTGCTAAAATCATTGATAAAGCTTACATAGTATGCATGTTTTCCAACAGAAAGAGGAGCAGGATCCCATACATCAGAAAACACTTGGTCTAAAGGAACAGTAGAGACACTAGTGGATATGGGGTATGGCAACTGATGACTCTTGGCAAGTTGACAAGAGTCGCATACATATGGATTACTTTATAGAGTGTAAGCTATTTTATTTCTTCTAAGAACTCGTTGAACCACAAATGAAGAGGGATGTCCTAAGCGACGATGCCATGTGGAGGATGACGGCTTTATTATGATGAAGGCATGCTTGGAGGTCTCGTGAAACATGGGCATCATAGGATAGAGACCACCATAGCACAGGCCTCTAAACATAACTCTTCGAGTTGCTTGGTCCTTAATTAAGAAGAAAAAGGGATGAAACTCAATAAAAACATGATTATCAAGAGTGAATATATGAATGGATAAAAGATTTTTTTAAAGCATTTGGAACATGGAGGATGTTTTTGAGTTTAAAGGAACCATGAGGGGTACTTAATATTGAATCACCAATATGACTAATCTCCATACCTGTATCGTCGGCAGTGTGAACCTTATCTTGCCCATGATACTTGTTGGCTATGAGAAGCTTGTTCAGCTCACTGGTGAGATGCTCGGTGGCGCCCGTGTCAGGATACCAGTTGGTATCCACTCCATAGGATGCAAGATGTGCACCCTTCTTCCCATCATTCCTCTCCTTCATGTCCTTATCCTCAGAGCGGCGCCACCAACAGTCACGTGCAGAGTGACCATGTATCTTGCATTTTTGACAGTCGGTGTTGACATAGGGGGTGGGAGCGCAATCAGGACGACGTTGCCACGGTCATCAGTGTAGCGGTCGCGGTGGTCAGAGTTGCCACCTCCACGATAGGCACCATGATCAGGACTACGATCACGTGGAGGAGGTGGAGGCATGCGACGACGGTAGCGGTCACGGTCAGAACCACGACGCACCAAGTTTGCCGAGGAAACAAAGGTACCATTTTCTTAAACACTATTGCGCATGTCATAGGAACAAAGCTGCTCATAAAAATCATCAAGAGTGGTACTGTGGTTTCCATTGACAGTTGTGATTAGGGAATTGTACTCCCCTTTGTCTAGACCATGCAACAAATAACCGAGCAATTCATCATCTTCAATGGGTTTTCCAAGGGCAGAGAGTTCGGAAGCGAAACCTTTCATCTTGGTGTAGTATTGATCTGTCGTCATCGACAGTTTCGTGGTGTCATTGAGCTCGCCTCGCAGGTGTTGTGCCTTGGTGCGGGAGGCGGTTTTGAACATGCTGTTGATGGAGGTCCAGGCGTCGGCGGTGGACTACACACCGAGCAGATGCGATAGGATATCCGGTGACACCGAGTTGAGGAGGAACCGAAGAACTTGCTGGTCCCTCGCGATCCAGGCGACATACGCCGGGTTTTCAACTTGGGCCTTCTTCCCTTCATCGTCGACACCTTCGACGGTCTTGGCAGGAGCACAATCCGTGCCCTCAAGCAATGCCATCACATTGGCGCCACGGAAAGCGGGAAGCACCAATGCCTTCCAAAGCAAGAAATTGCCTCGGGTCAGTTGCTGGGCAGGAGGCGTCCCAAGCGCCACGGACAGAGACGCGCTGGCTGAAGAAGTGCTCATGGCGATGTGGCAGGAACCGGTCTAGGGTTTTGTTGTTGGAGATGAAGGCACTGCAGCGACTAGGAAAACAGCAGCGGCATGACGGTGTTGTAGATCGACGACCCTGCAGGAGAGCTGGGGGGCCGATCGACGAGTTGTATCTGTGTGGCGGCAGCGGCTGAAAACAGCGACGGCCGCGGCAGGTGTTTGTATCTGTGTGGTGTTTGTAGGTATTTGCGGCGGCGGCTGCAGGAGGAGCTGCGACAACGGCGATGTTGTGTTGTAGGCGGCGGCAACTAGATTGCGGAAGAGCCGCGCTCTGATACCATGTCGGTTTTAGGCAGGTTAACTTGCATTGGACTCTGCACGGTTCCACGTTGATATAGGCACTAAGGCCAGAACGTTTTACAATGTTGTTACATGGGCCGAAATACATAAACTTAAGGATAAATACAATTACAATTAATATACTTAACTAGATACATACTAATCTAGATAAAGTTGGGATTATTAATATAAATCGGAGGGAATAACACTTAAGGATAAGATTCTAGAAATTATTCCATTCAGACTTTATAGGGGGAGAGACTTTTCTATATCAGTAAAACCCTTTGGTCCTGAACAAATACCACCAAACCACATGGGATTAGGGTTTCACAATATACCACAATTGGAAAATAAAATCAGAAAACCCTGAAATCTAGGCAAATAGTTTAAGAGAACCCAAAACTAATTATTTCACGTTCACACCATTTTCCAACAATCAGGCCGACTAATTGGGCATCGCTGCAGAGAAAGTGACTGTCCCTCCTCTTTCCCATGCGGATCCAAGCGCTTTTGAACCAAACCGTTTAGTACTTCTTTCATTTTTCTGTAACTTTGGCCTAAAATTGTTGAAATTTCAAACAATAAAATGAGCAGGAACGACTCTAGTAATCTTAAATATATGTAGTCAGTAAACAAAGAAACTATTAGCATATTTTCGAACCCTGTAGGAAAAAACCACCAATTCCAAGGGCATTGGAAGGAGCAGTCTAGAAAATTATGGGCTCATTCTGCATAGTTTTTGAATATTGTTGTGGTATTTGTAACATTTGGCCAAAATTCCATCATTCTTCTAAAAGTTTTCTAAAAAAACTAAATCACACTAATTCCCCGTGAGTTAACTAGACTTAAATAGTGGAATGGTTTTAGTTTTTCTAAAACATATATTTTAACAAAATTTGGTCTATAGTTATTAAAAGGAGGGAAATATTCTAGAACAAGTTGAAAACGTTCTAAAAATCCTGGCCCACGCACTACCCGTGGTTTCAATAACTAGATATTTTGTGAAAAGTAAAAATAATGGTAGGTTTTTCAAAAATACGTCACGAGAGATGTATCTTTTTCATAAAAGAAGGATCAAGCGGCCAGAGTTTACAACACGCCGTGGCACAAACGCCCCGAACGCAATCTCACACTTCCTCGAGAGCAGCGCTCACCCTCTAACCAATTACTCGCGACACCTCCACCTATCTACCTCGCTCAAGCAGTCCTGGAAGAGCCGCACAACTATCCACATGCCTGCTTTGTCGGAAATTTTCTGGATGACTACTGCAGCCGAAAGGGGGACCCCTTCAAAAACAACATCGTTTCCGTGGCGCCACAACGTCTAACAGACCAGGGAAACTCATGTGCAGAGATCTCGCTCCCGACCTTTCCCTCCACGCTCCCCTGAAGCCAAGCCACTAACTTTGTATCGTGATCAGGCAACCACTGGCTCTTACCCCACCAACCAAGGCAGGTGCTCCACACCTCACGGTCTAGGATACATCCCATGAGTAGATGGTCGATGGATTCTCTACATTGGTCGCAGAACGGACAAGTCACCGGGTGCTGCAGCCCGCGCCGACTCAACCTATCGACGGTTCAGCATCTGTTCCTCACAACCAGCCAAAGAGATACTTTGCAGCTAGTGGGGGCTCAAGAGCGCCAGATTTGCAGAGCACCTGCCATCGAGGTCCGACCGACGAAAAGGGCCGGGTAGCAATACTACGCAGTGTAACAGCCAGTCGGGTCCCAGTTCCACTTGAAGGTATCTTTTGTCCCCTCTGTCAGGGTGATGGCCGCTGCATTGCGGTCGGATAGGGCATCATGAAGCTAGGCCCCTGCAATACCCTCGCGTACCCTATGAGTTGTGATTGCGCTTGCCGGTACCATCGCGAACATTTGCGGCGTGGATTCTTTGAGCCTTCCACACGGTAGCCATTTGTCTGTCCATAAGAAAGTATTTGCGCCATCTCCAAGTACCAAGTCTGTAGCAGCGTCAAAAATCTGCTCGGCAAGCACTGGTACGCAGATTCTAAGACCATGCCAAGGACTATCCAAATCCACCCGCTTTAGCCATAGCCATCTGGCCCTCAGGGAGACGTTCAGGAGGAGCGGGTTGGGAATGCCAAGTCCCCCTAGCTCTTTGGGCATGCATACCCTATCTCATGCCACAAGACAATGACCACCATGGACATCCTTCCTCCCCTTCAAGAGAGATCCACGAATGATCTTCTCGATCGCGATGATGGTCTCAATCGGGATGTCTAGGGACATCATGGCGAAAATAGGGATGGCCGAGAGCATGGTCCTGACGAGCTCAAGCCTACCTCCTCTATTGAGCATTGAGGCTTTCCATGATGGCATCTTGGTGGCCACTTGATCCACAAGCGAATTGAGTTGCATTGCGGATGGCTTCCGCAAGGAGAGCGGCAACCCTAGGTAGCAAAGAGGGAAGGGCAAGATACGACAACCCAGTTCCCGGGAAACCAGGTCCCTGTCCTCGACTGAGCATCTGATCAAATTTGACGAGCACTTGTCGAAGTTTGTCCATAGGCCTGATGCTATCCCAAAGTCCTCGATGATCCCTGAGATCACCCGAAAATCCACTGCTGACGGTCTCAGGAAGGTGACCACATCGTCTGCATAGATCGAAGTGCGGTGCTGGAAGCCTGTTGCCGGGAGCCTAGTGAGGAGGCCCAAACTCTCCGCTTTGACGACCATCAGATGAAACACTTCCATGATTAGGATTTAAAGTTGTGGGGATAGGGAATCTCCTTGCCGATGGCCTCTTTTGTGTTCCACCTTAGTTCCTGGGAAGCCGTTCATCAAGATGCATGTGGTGGCCCTAGATAAAAGAGCGCATATGCATTAGAGCAAATGCTCCCCCGAAGCCCAGTTTTCTCAAGACTTCCAGAGGGAAAGCCCAATCCACCGTGTCAAAAGCCTTGGTGATATCCACCTTCAGGAGGACTGATGGGGTCTTGCTGGTGTGGAGTTTACGAGCCGTTCCTTGTACCATCGTGAAGTTATCATGTAGGCACCTTCCACACACGAATGCACTCTGGTGTACATCCACCATCTGAGGAAGGATGGGCGCCACTTTGTTTGCAATCACCTTGGCTACCCATTTGGCTATCCCATGGATAAGGCTGATCGGTCGGTAGTCCCGAATCTCCTCCGCCCCTGGATTCTTGGGCAAGAGCGTAACAAGGGCACCATTCACCGCCACAAACCCCCGACAGTCTCGCCTCGAGAAGTGGGTTGAAAGCCTCCATAACATCATCCTTGATAATGCTCCAGCAGGTCACGAAGAAATGGGCTGAAAACCCGTACGGTCCCGGGCACTTATCCAACGGCAATTCCCCTGATGGCTGCCAGTACCTCCTGCTCGGTGAACTCGCCGTCGATGTGCTGGAGGTCCCTTGACTGCAGGCCTAGAAAGTCTAGGTCGAGAGTGAAAGGACGGTCTCCTACCACTCCTAGCAGGTCCGTGAAGAAATTATCCACGCAGCCTTGTTCTCATGATCAGAAAACTTCTAAAGTGTGAACGTGAACACTTCTAAACTTTTCTGAAGGAATAAAAGAGGCTAACCGTCTTTCTTGACATGTCACAGCTCACTGGTCTTGTGTTGTCAGAAACTGGGTGCGTAGACCGGATGAATTGTGATATTTGAACAACCTATGACTTATCAAAAAAGTTTGTGGTGTTGTGATAATTTTTTCTTTAGTCGTGAATTTTTTTTTAAAACTGGGAAGGGACCGGAAGTTTCCAGATTCTGCATTAAGTCAATAGCCCTAGATACATTTTGCGGATAAGACCCTAAAGAAGATAAAAATTACACATGGGCCCTAAAAACTTGCACTAAGCACCCTACAAACGATTGCCTGAAAGCAATCAAGCCCTTGACCGCCGACGAAGCGCCGCCGCACCTGGACACCCTTGCATGCACCGGGGACTAAACCACTTAGGCCTGCAGAGGCGAGAATCGCCAGGACGACGACAGAGGAGATCCTCCCTGTGGAGGAAGAAACTGCTGGGGACGACGAAGTCCAGCCAGATTCAGCTAGCCCTATGGCCATGGATAGCGGCTGCCCACTGGTGCCGCTTGGAGAGCTCGAAATCTGCAGAATCGAGGCCCGCCGTCGCAGGCCTCCCCATCCTCGTCCCAGAGCAGAAGCTCCAGCCAGCTCATTTCGTCCCCCCTCACCGCCACAGCCGGCCAGGGGCAAGAGGAGAAGAATGGCTCCGTCTAGGATGAGGACCAGATGCTTATTGAAGAAGCTCGCAGAGATCACCACCTCCTCCATCTTCCACCTCGGAAGCAGCTCGATGAGATCCCGTGGCACCCGCCTAGCATCGCGCCCAAATGCCAGAACGATAAAGCTCCACCGCCAGACCTTATTGTCGGAGATCTCCAACGTCCTCGCCACCGCCCACAACGCCTCCTACCACCAGAGGAGTGCTACAGCGGGAAGTAGCATCGGCACGCACCCACGACGGGGGAGAACAACCTACCACTACTACCTAAACCTAATTCGGCGCATCTCCTTCGCCCTTGCCGGCCAGCAACGCCGCCGCGAACAGCTCAGGATCTGCCCGGCGCCGCTTTTACGACTTTCAACATAAGGCGGGTGGGAGGGGAGGGGAAAGGAAAGAGTGTTGGCGATGGTTTTCTTACATTTGCTCTTAATTCTAGGAAAACCAAATGTGTACGCGCTCGTATGTACGTGGTGGTACCAACCGGCTGCTTCCATTTGGTGTTGACTTTTCATTTGTATGTGCATGATGGTTCTTTTCGGGAGGCAGCACATATGCGACAGGCTAGTAGTAGTAGCAAAGGAGAGATATCCAGGGAATGGAATCATCTCCTCCTCCAGCAATCCGCAGCTTCAGATTCGCGGTGCGTGCAGCGTGTGTCACCTAGTAGCACATACAGCACGCATCAGGACGACCCAATTTCGTTATGCTGCACTCAGACGGAATCGCTGACTTGTAGGAGTAGTACGAAAGCAAGCCTACTAACCTTTTGGAGTTGTTTTTTCCTCTCTCTAAAAAAAAAAACCTCTTGTAGTTTTGACGTCGAATAAAACGCTGTGGACCGTGCATGCTCCTTTTCCCAATGATCCAGCAAATATGCGAGATAGTAGCGTTGGTTGGGAACTCGATCGATCGGGGTTGTAGTAGTAGGTGCTGCTGGATGCATCCTCGCGTGCGTGGTCCCGGACGTGTCGATCGCGCGACGAGGGTGGTACATGCAGCTCCGGCCTGCGCATATCTCGGCTGGGCAGGCCTCGCCGAAGCCGACGCGGCACGGCAGCATGCACACGGCGCGCGCCCTGCTCGTCGCGGTGTCCCCCCCACCCCCGACCAGCACCGGCACCACGCGTGCAGCGCAGGCCCACGCCCACGCACAGGCCCTCTCCTTTTCCTTTCGAGCGCCGTGCTACGTAACGTTGCTTGGCATCATCATCGACTCAATCATGGACATGGCATGATGAGGTCCCGCGCGGCACGCGCGTCCCACGTGGTCGACCCGACCCGAGCCTAGCCGAGCGCCGCGGATCGGCGGATGGGTTCGGGCATGGATCGTCAAGGTATGGTTGGCCCGCGCAGACAGGCCTCACGTGGAGCGCTGCGGGAAACGGGGCGTCCTCCGGACTGGCTCCGGCGAGCCCCCCCTCTGCCGGGCGCCACGTCGGACTCGGTTACGCAACGCCACGGTCCCACGGCCTCGGACAGCGACGAGCATCATCCACCTTCCCCAATCATTGACATTCTCCTGCTCGCTCGCTCGCTCGCCCCCTTTTGCTTGCTATTCGCGCTTTCCATTTCCACGCCGTGGCTTTTATCGCGAGTGCCCTTTTGGAATCCCGGCTTGACGTTTCACCCGGACAGGGTAAAATAAAATCAATCCCAAGCGACCTCCCCCAGCGTAGCCATCGACGTCAGCTGATACTTTTAGCAAAACGTTCATCAGATCAGCGGTTGTACTAATTGGCCAGTGTTCACTGTTTTTTGTTTAAGTCAGTGGTACGATCGTACTATCCTATGTGCACCCTTTCCATGCTATCGAATGAAATGTAACCAATAAAAACCAACCTCCTCGCGCTAATTGCATGCAAGCGGGCAGCGGCTTAATTTGCGCATCTTGCTTAGCCTGAGAAAAAAAAGGGCAACGAACGAACAGTAAGTCAGCGCTTAATTGCCTGGTGAGGTTTCCTCGGATGATCGGACCGGAGGAGTAGCATGCCGCAGCTTACGCCGACGGGCGGGCAGCCAATAATTGGTTTCGCCATGAGCCGCGGCATGATTACGATTAGGAATCGTGCAGATCCGGCATCGGCCGGTTCCCGTCGTCGCCCGGATTAGTACCCTCGCCATGCTTAATAATTGTACTACTACCATGCATGGCATGGCATGGCATGGCATGGCATACATGATGCATATCTGCATGATAGATCACGTACGCATGTCGGGGATAAAGCGTGCAGCCTGCAAATCAAGTGAGACGACGTTTCCGCCGGCTCCCCGTCGTCCTAGCTAAGGCAGCGACGGCATGCCAGCATGGGCATGAAGATAATCATCACCGGTCCGGGCCAATCAGTCAAGTGAACTGATTCGGTAAGCATCCAGCCCGCCGGTACGTACGTGGATTGGACGTACTCACATTCTGGTCCATCCGCGCATAAGTATAAGATAATTAAGTCAGTGATGAGACACGTACCCTTCTCCAAGAACCTTCGTGCAAGATGCTAATCTGTGTAGTACTAGTAGTAGTACTCTAGTAGCACCATCCAAGGAAACCACGTTCGATGGTTTGCATGAATTTAATAATAAAATGATCATTGGCACCAATCGGAACCTGCATGCATGCACGCCGCCTGGTGTCCCGCGGCCGCCGCCACGTCCTGCACACGCGCCGCCTCGTGCGCACCCGCAGGCATGCATAGGGCAAGCCACGTGCGACGACGCATAAGACCGGTCCTCGCGTCCGAATGATAGACCAACATACCACGTGCAGCGGCGGCAACGAACTGATCGGAGGAGAATAGTCTTAACGCTGACCCTAACTAGGGATGCTTAACTTGGTAGTAGCAGATCACACCTACGTACCACGTGTGATCAGGGCATCCATGCATGCAGCCCAGCTATGCATGGAGTACTACTTGTACTATACGACGACGCTGCATGCATGTGCATGTGCGCGCTCGTGCCGAACTGAGCTGTATCGTCGTATCGTATCGTGCCATGTGACGCGAGCTATCGTATCGAGGTGTGCAATCATATGCCCATCGCGTGTGAACCGGGCAGCTAGCTAGCCTTGGCAGCTTCTTGATCGACCTTTGCCATAATCGAGGACTACTGCTAAGGCTGGTCATAGTGCATATTCCTACGATGGTATAGTAGTCAATCATCGGCTAAGGCTGGTCATAGTGTATATTCCTATAAAGGTACAGTAGCCAATCATCGGCTAAGGCTGGTTAATGCGTAATAATTTAGACTAGTAACATGCATACTCCTTCAGTCCGTAAATAACTGTATTTTTAGCCTTGTCTTAAGTCAAACTTTACTACGTTTGACTAATTTTTTAGGACAACGTACCAATATTTATGACACTAAATTGATACCATTAGATTTATTTTTAAATCTAGTTTCATAATATGTTAATTTGATATAATATATGTTTTTATATTTCTATATAAAGTTGGTAAAATTTGGTTACCTTTAACTTAGGCAAAAGCTAGATGTACACTCATTTGCGTACGAAGGGAGTATGTTAGTAGTCTAAGTTACTAAAATTTTAAATGTGGTAACATGCAATGTCCTATTAATTACGTTATAGACTCTCTTTGCATTGATATATGTGATATTACAGTAATATAGCTACAGTTACTCTATCTATCTTTTTTCTATTAACTCATTGCCACATAAGCAAAAATGCTAATTTTGACTTTTAGTTACTAGTGAAGTTAGCCTACTATGACCTGCCTAAGGATACTACTTGCCAAACAGATCGATCAGCAAGTGAGCAGCTCGTGATTTACTAGCACACCGCACACGCATGTAGTCCAATATTCCACGGACCACGAGTATAAAAACAGGACATCAATCTCGGTTTGTAAAAGGTTTTAGTCCAATTCAAGACTAACGTATCGGAACTAAATGTTAGGCCTTTAGTCCCGGTTCTGTTACAAATTGGGATTAGATTGTCTCCACGTGGTTCCGCTGCGCGCGCTGGGCTGGAGGATATTTAGTCCCGGTTCGTAAGTTCTTCTGTCGCGGCAGCGTTTTGCACCAAACTGCTGCCACGGCAGGAGGTGGGGTTTTAGGGTTTTAGGGTTTCCTTTTATTGTGTTTGATTATTTTTCATTTTGTGTTTTCATATACATATTATTCGACGCTACTACATGTTGTATACATGTTGTATACATATAACCTACTACATCTTGATGCATATATAATAATTTCACTCACGATAACATAAATACATATAAATATATACACAACCGAGACTAGAGCTCGTCTAATTGATTTACACCAATATCACTACAACAGATACTGTCCTTTTGTGTCTATCCACGATTACACGAAGGTCTATCTATGTTGTACTTTCCTTTTGAGTTTATGACGTCCCTGAGAAAAATTCCGACAACTCCTCTTAAATTGCTAGTAGGCGTTCATGTGGTAGGAGCTTATCCCGCATCGCATCCAACTATATATAAACAAGTAGATCATTATGAATGGAACTCAACAAAAACTATGGTATAGAATAAATTGCGAATATATTGTTTACGTACTTGAAGAAAGTCTGTGCCCTGCTCCATACACCCACGAATGAACTCGCATACGTAATATCCACATAAATTAGTCCCATGTGGCTGCGTCGCACACTTTTTGATCGAGAATATAATTCAATCAGATAATAATCAAGCATGATAATTGTAAGAATGATAATTGTAATATCCACATAAATTAGTCCCCTAGCTCTCGTACTACTTACCGGGACCGTACGAAAAGTGAGCTCCTCACGCCATTCATCCTGAACCTCCTTCGTGAACCTTTTCCAAACCCTGTCCGACAAAAAAGAAATGAATGAGTTATTAATTAGTTTACATCTCAGAGAATGAACGAAAGAGACAGATATAGTGATTGAAATTAATTTTGGAGGCAATCAACTATGCTGCGGTAGTCTTCCATCGGCTTCTTTAATGAGTCCGAGATTTCAACTTTTGCACGGTCAACATCAATGTTTAGAATAATCCAGTGGAAGCTGTGCACGTTTATATACACTTAACATCGAGTAAACAAAAATTGAATGTACACAAGACAGTAAGACTCTTACCCGTAGTTGTAAGGAAATAGTATTTGTGTCTTGTAATGTTGCTCCATTAAAAACATTAGCAAGTTATCCTCCGTTTTCTCGAGGTTATTTATTAGCGTATGTCCATTAACTCTGTTTGGGTCAACGAACCCAATGCTGTAGATTGACTTTCTTCTACATTCTTGAATCTTCATTCTGCATATATAATAGCATACAGAAGGAGCTATAGTGAGGATAATGACAGGAAAAGGATTGAACGAGCTGAGTTGGTGACTTAATTACTTACAGACAATAGCAGCTGAGGAGGGACTTGTCGAGGGCGTCTAGGTTGAATAACTGAAATAGTTCACAAAGTTCAATGGAGATCTCGTCTAGACGGAAGTACTCCTCTCCAACTTTATATAGGAGAAATTGTCTCCCTTCCTTTTTGACTTTCAAGTACCAAATATGCAATAGTCGCATATGTGTTGGCAGATCATCGAATACCTCATCGCTGACCAGAGGCTCCCCGTAGACAATTTTTCGTGCTATTGGTCCCTTGGCGACATTATCTCCGCCGGATAGAAGTGCTTCCACCGGCACGTTACACTCCTTGGCTAATTTAATAGCTAATTCCATATCTATTCCAACTTGTGTGGGCTGGGGTAACACCTTGAGCGTGGCAATGGATTATTTTGCCTGTTTGCCGAGCTGGACAACTTCTTTTGATTTTCTCCCACTTGCAGTACTGCTTGATGACTTCTCTTTTAGTGTCTTCGTAAGACAGCGTGTATAGTCATCTTTCCTATTTAACACATGTTGGGGTGCTTGCTCAAGGAATGCCTTGAAGTGCTTCTTGACTTTTGGATCAACTAGCACCTGTGGCTCGGGTTGTTTTGGGTGCAAAATGGGTCTTCACTTCGGCCCAGGAGATCACCGCGCTTTCCTCATCAGTCCGGTGATAAGCTAACTTGGGAGGAGATGGCGGTACTCTTGGGAGGGGATCTTGTCGTTTTCAGCGTCGGGTCTCCCTCGACGTAGCGGTGTTATTCTTCCGCTTTCTTCCATTTGATTCAGTGGGTGGAGGCGGAGGCGCCGGAGATGGAGATGCAGTCGCGCTACGATCCCTCTCAGGAAGGGGTGGACTATTGTTTCTTGGTGGAGACGGTGGACTCGGAGGTGATGGTGGCCTTGGAGGTGATGGATTGCTTCTCGGAGGAGAAGATTTCCTTGGCGCCCAACCTGGAAACACGATTTGTTGTTTTTACAAAGAATGATCCCACCGTCCACTTATCCAAGTGTTTTCTCCCCTTCGCCTGCAGGGATGTCAAGCTCAAGTGATCTACATGTCAGTTCAACTTCATCCACACCGACACGAGCATAGCCAGCTAGAATCTGACTTCCATGGTAGGTCGCTTCCGGTGGACAAGGTAAAGCAAAGCCGAGCGCCAGCTTCATAGAAATGTTCTTCACCTGTGACATGTAGCTCACAAGCTGTCCTTGCCTCGACTTCATCCACGGGGTAGCGAACCATCGTTGCACCGGCCGTATCATCTATCACCGGTGCATTATTGTCCATCAGCATTGGATTATTAGCTTGTACCTCCGTGGAAGCCAAGCTGCTTCTCCGCTGAGATGGGCCCACCGAACTGTTTAACGCAGGATCTTGCTGTCGGGCCAGTACTCTAAGTTCATTAATCTGGTCCTGCTGCAGCTTGAACATGGCTTGAAATTCCTCGTTCCTTTTTTCAACCGCCTCCAACCGCGCTGCCTCCTCCGCCTTCTGCCGGTTCGTTTTTCTGGATCGGCTTCTATAAGTGTCGATGTCAGCGGGAAATCATGTCTTCCATGGAACAGATGGGCCAAAGCCTCGTGTTCGTCCGACTTTTTCAGGATTCCCGAGGGCATATGTCAGCTCATCGTTCTCTCTGTCGGAAATGAACTTTCCATCTTTTCTCAGTTGTATCACTTTAACAAGTTCATCTTTGGGTTTATTAATGGCCTTCTTTGTAAAAATAATCTCCCCGGTTTCAGTGTCATACGACCCACCATGCCCAAGGAACCAATTTTTTGATCTCACGGGCCACTTATTTGTAGCTGGCGTGACCCCTTTTTACGCATTTCTTCCTCGGTTTTTTTCCACTTCGGCGCGGCCGTCTTGTAGCCACATGTCCCCATAGTATGGTGATATTTATTTTTGGCCGCATTTATCTTATTCTTTTCTGACTTGGCCGTAGTTGCTTCTAATTCCTTGTATTTCACAAATGGGGTCCAGTTATCCCGCTGCTTCTCCAGCGGGCCAGTGAATGGCGGAGTCAGCCCCTTCTTGGCATAATTGTTGTACAATCTTTTCTTCCAGTCCTTGAACTGTCCGCCCATCTTCTTAAGGGCCCACTTTCTGACTTGCAATCTCAATGCCTCAGTGAGTTCAGGAGTGTCCAATTCAGGCAGAGAGAAGTTCGCCATGAGTGAATTCCAAAGACCTTCTTTGGCTCTGTCATCGACAAAAGTTTCTCCAACTCGATCACTTTTCTTTCCTGGCTTATTCCACTTCTGAGTAGTGATCGGGATGGCGTCCCTGACTATTGCTCCGCATTGGTATACAAATACACTTGCGGCCTCTTTCGGCTCCAAAGGTTCGCCGAACTCAGACACTAGATCAATGGTGAAACGCATACCATCGGCCAACTTTTTGGTCGGGCCTTGTTTCCTTGCAGAAGATTCGCACGATGCGGAGGTCTAAGAGAAGAAACAGTCGTTAGTACACACACACACACACACACACATATATATATATATATGAATCAACTAATGCATCTACTAGGTCGTGATCAACAGAGGCTTTATATACCTCGCCGGTCTTTGCTATGGTGGTGTCTCCACCGTCAGTTCCACCATCGTCTCCACCAAAGAATTCGTCATAGTCGTCTCTTCTGTCGGCTTCATCCAAGTTGAGGTATTGGGAGCCATCATCATCTCCATCATCGTCTGCTCCATCATAATGGTAACCTCCTGTACCCTCATCTATCATGTTGTACATGATGTGCTCTTCGTTGTCTCTATCGTCCATAACTTAACTAATACAGAAGAAAGATAAAACCATTTTGCTTAATGCGATAAAATAAAGAAAGATAAAGTAATCCAGCTTAAACAATGCGATAAAGAAAGATAAAGTACCAATTAAACAACAATACATCTCGAATAATCCAGCTAGTACAAATATAAAGTACCAATTAAACAACAATACAACCCTATTACACATCTAGCTAGCTCAGCGAAGACGTCGAGCCCCGGCTACTGAGCCGCGGGAGGTGTGCACCCAAAGTGTAGGAACCATCACCAGAGAATATCTCGGGTAAGGTGCCTGAAGAAGCTGCCAGGTATTGGCGTCCCGGACTCCTAAAATGTGCATGTAGCGTCGGATGTGCTCGTCCTCCTCGCTGACACGGCGCTGTACCACCTCGTCGGGGGCCGGCTCCCTCTGCATCGCACCTGGACCACTCGGCCGCCACCACAGAAGATCTGGGTTGACGACGACACCCGGATTCATCACGAGACAACGTCCCCCGGCTGGTAGCACCTCCCAGTGCCAGCCTGGCGGAGCCCAGCCCCGTGGAAGCCCGGTGACACTGTCTAGTAGCGCTCCGGGGGTCACGCCGAGTGAACGAGGATGAGGAATCGGCATATTCCTAAACACTAAATTAAACCTATATACTTTAAACATGATGAAAATAAATAGTATCAACTAAAATAAACTATATTAAACACTAACTAAATTCACTAACTACAATAAATTATATTAAACACTAACTAAAATCCTAAAATTCACTAACTAAGAAAAATTCATTAACTAAAATAAACTATATTACACTAACTAAATTACACTATCAAAATAAAATATATTAAACACTAACTAAAATATCTAAGAAAAAATTACACTAAACTTACTAACTAATTAACCCTAAAATAACCCTAACTAATTAACCCTAAAATACACTAACAAAATTATATACACTAACTAATTAACACTAACAAAATTAACACTACTAATTAACTAGAGCTTACCTTGGGGAGGGGCGGCTCCGGTGGTGGTGGACGGTGCGGGCGGCGCGGTGGGCTCCGGTGAGGGACGGCGCCGGGCGGTCGGCGGCGTGCTGGGCAAGGGGCGGCGCCGGAGCGGGACGGCACGGGGCGCGGGCGACACGGGCGACGCACGGGCACGGGCTCGAGCGGCGCGAGGGAGGGGCGGCGCGAGAAGGGGCGGCGCGAGGAGGGGCGCGGGCGCGGCGTGGTGGTTGACGGCGCGGTGGCTCTGCGCGAGAAGGAAGACGGCGACGCGGTGGCTCTGGTCGATCTGTGTGCTCCGGTTCGGTGCAAGAACCGGGGCGCACGGGGTGGGTATTTATACCCACCCCCCTTTAACCCCGGTTGGTAGCACAAACCGGGACTAAAGGGGGACCTTTAGCCCCGGTTGGTAGCACAAACCGGGGCTAAAGGGTTTTCAGCGCGCCGCGTTTCGCGCGCAGCCCCGCACCCTACAAACCGGGGCTAAAGGTCCTTTTTTAAAAGCTTTTTCAAAACCATTTTACAAACCTTTTTAAAATTCATTATTATATGCCTGTTTAAAACCTTTTTAAAAACAAAAAACCTTTTTCAAAACCTTTTTTAAAAACCCTTTTCAAAACCTTTTTTATAACTTTTTTCAAAAACCTTTTTTAAAATCTTTTTTTAAAACCTTTTTTTAAAAACTTTTTTAAAACCTTTTTTCAAAACCTTTTTTAAAAACCTTTTTTAAAACCTTTTTCAAAACCTTTTTTAAAAACCTTTTTCAAAACCTTTTTCAAAAACCTTTTTAAAAACCTTTTTTAAAAACCTTTTTTAAAACCTTTTTCAAAACCTTTTTTAAAAACCTTTTTTAAAACCTTTTTTAAAAACCTTTTTCAAAACCTTCTTTCAAAACCTTTTTTAAAACCTTTTTTGAAATTTTTATGCCCGTTTTGAATTTTTTGCCGTTTCGAACTTAGGTCAAAACGGCGTGCGTGAAGATAGGGGTCGAGAATGTTAGAACTTGCATTGGATCTCTGAAAAAAGACATATTATGAGTCTAAAAATGATTTTTGCAAAAAACCACGGAGATCATGTACCTGTAGTTCAAACCGGACCCACTTCCTACCGATTCGGCAGACATTTGTCTGTTTCACCCGGGAAGGACAGAAATGTTTGAGATCCCCCGGTTGGGATATAGTTCACGTAAGGTGGTCTACTATTTTAGAAAAATGGGATGGTAGCATTCTGCAACTGCATTTTGGTGGCTGCTTCACAAAACGACCCGTCTTTTTGCGCTCGGAAAATGGAAAATGGCTTTTCCAAGCGACGAAAAGGAAAACTTCCTCCTGCAACATTGTTCTACATCCCAATATACACATGCATGCACAATATGGGCACTGTATCACAAACTATGCCGCGATTCAACACATAACATCCGTCTCTTGGACCGAAAGCCATGAAACCTCGAACATGATAGGTCTCTTGGACCACCGCTTTCCGCCATGTTTTCCCGCCCTTTCCCTCTGAACGGTGCTTTTAGTCCCGGTTGTAGCCACTAACCGGGACTAAAGATATGTCCCGCCATATCCCACCGCTTCCCGCCATGTTTTCCCGCCCTTTCCCTCTGAACGGTGCTTTTAGTCCCGGTTGTAGCCACTAACCGGGACTAAATATATTTCCCGCCATGTTTTCCAGCACTTTCCATCTATATATAGGCCGACCACGCCATGGCTATCCATACATCCACACCTTCCTCTCTCTCACAACTATGGATAGTTCCTACTGGGCCATTCTGACCCTCGAGGAGACCCAGGCGTTGTGGGCCTCCAACTACCCTTGCCCGTCGGGCTACCGGCCGGCCGCCGGCTGGATGCTGAGCGCTGGAAGGGTTGCTGTCCCTCCTGTGCCTCAAGGCTCCGCCCAACAGGCGGCCATCACGAACCACTTCTACCACGAGCTCACGCCGGAGCAGCGGATGGATCCCTAGTGGGATCCCGACAACTATCACACCTAGAATGCCTTCTTCGCTAACCAATGGGAAAGGGAGCTCGCCAGGTACGAGGGTGATGGCGCGCCCCTGGTGAACCACAATGAAGCCGGTCGGCGTCTGTGGTGGGCGAACCGTACTATCATCGGCGTGATGCGCTACATCGCCGGGGGAGACCATCCACGCCTGCGGTGCCCACAAGTCTACCCGCCACAGAGCCACAAGAAGAAGGCCCCTCCCCCGCCCGGCAGTAGCGGCATCGTCTTCCAGGAGACTCCTCCCCCGCCCGCCGTGAATCCGAGGCCGGAGTGGCAGGTGCCCCCGGTATATGCCATGGCTGGGCTGAGGATCTCTGGAGTGGCAGGTGACGATGACGATGATGATGACGATGACGAAGAAGACCCTGAAGCTGTGTACTATAGGACTAGGCATGATTATGACTAAAGGGGTGGCTTTAGTCCTCAGTGTTAGCTAGTCCCGGTTTTTAATATTAATAAATGTCTAAGTGTTACCTAGTCTACAGTTTTGGTACCTGCCTACATCAATCTCAGAAATTCCTTTATTAACCATGGAGCATCTTCCTTTAATAAATGAAAAATAGGATTAATTCACAAAAGGTTTAATACATTACATCACCAACATCCACATCTAGTGTTTTGGTTCTCTTCTTGTCCGTAACCATGGAGCATCTTCCTTATTTAGCGATATGCTTGGGTCAGTTTTCACTTTGAATGGCGGAATTTCATGAAATTTGTCATAATCTTCTGACATGTCTGTCCTGTCCTCAACTCCCACCATGTTTCTTTTTCCTGAAAGAACTATGTGGCGCTTTGGCTCATCGTATGATATTATATTCTTTTGCTTATCTTTCCTTTTTCTCGGTCTAGTAGACATGTCCTTACATAGAAAACTTGGGCCACATCATTGGCAAGGACGAATGGTTCGTCTCCGTACGCAAGATTATTGAGATCCACCGTTGTTATTCCATACAGCTGGTCTACCGTTACCCCACCTCCTGTCATCTTGACCCATTTGCATTGAAACAATGGGACCTTGAAATTAGGACCATAGTCAAGTTCTCATATGTCCTCTATGTAAGCATAATATGTGTCCTTTTTTCCATTCTCGTCCGTTGCATCAAAGCGGACACCACTATTTTGGTTGGTGCTCTTTTTATCTTGGGCGTGTGTGTAAAATATATTCCCATTGATCTCGTACCCTTGGAAAGTCAATATAGTTGAAGATGGAGACCTGGCCAACAAGTACAACTGATCTCCAACAGTGGTGTCATTCATGAGATGTGTCTGCAACCAACCGCCAAAAGTCTTCATGTGTTCATCTCTAATCAACCTGTCAGGCTGCCCCGGGTAGTTCGAGCGTACAATATTCTTGTGTACCTCGATATATGGAGCCACCAAGGTGGAACTTTGCAGAATTGTATAGTGTGCTTTAGTGAAAGAATGTCCGTCCATACATATCTTTGCTTTCTTTCCTAGCGTGCATTTTCCACTAAGTCTCCCTTCATGCCGTGATTCAGGTACACCGATCGGCTTAAGGTCAGGAATAAATTCAACACAAAACTCAATGACCTCCTCTGTTCCATATCCCTTGGAGATGCTTCCTTCTGGCCTCGCACGGTTATGGGCATATTTCTTTAAGACTCCCATGAATCTCTCAAAGGGGAACATATTGTGTAGAAATACAGGACCGAGAATGGTAATCTCTTCGACTAGGTGAACTAGAAGGTGCGTCATTATGTTGAAGAAGGATGGTGGGAACACCAACTCAAAACTGACAAGACACTGGACCACATCTTTCTGTAACCCTGGTAGACTTTTTGGATCGATTACCTTCTGAGAAATTGCATTGAGGAACGAACATAGCTTCACAATGGGTACTCTAACATTTTCCGGCAGAAGCCCCCTCAAAGCAACCGGAAGCAACTGCGTCATAAGCACGTGGCAGTCATGAGACTTCAGGTTCTGGAATTTTTTTCTCTGCCATATTTATTATTCCCTTTATTTTGGAAGAGAAGCCAGAAGGAACCTTGATACTACTCAGGCATTCAAAAAATATTTCCTTCTCTTCCTTGGTAAGAGCGTAGCTGGCAGTACCTTGAAACAACTCTGGATGCCTGCCTTCTCGGTCTTTCATACGTTGTTGGTCCTGTCGTGCTTCTGGTGTATCTTTATTCTTTCCATACACGCCCAAGAAGCCTAGCAGTATCACGCAAACATTCTTTGTCAGGTGCATCACGTCGATTGCAGAGCGGACCTCTAAGACTTTCCAATAGGGTAGCTCCCAAAATATAGATTTCTTCTTCCACATGGGTGCGTGTCCGCCAGCGTCCTTCGAAACGGACTGTCCGCCAGGACCCTTTCCAAAGATTACTTTTACATCCTTCACCATATCAAATACAACATCACCAGTACGACGAACAGGCTTACTCCGGTGATCTGCTTCACCATTGAAATGCTTGCCTTTCCTTCTTAGGGAATGCGTGGGCGGAAGAAAACGACGATTCCCTAGGTACACATTCTTCTTGCACTTACCCAAATAAATACTTTCAGTGTCATCTAAACAGTGTGTGCATGCATTGTATCCCTTGTTTGTCTGTCCTGAAATGTTACTAAGAGCGGGCCAATCATTGATAGTTACGAACAATAATGCCCATAGGTTAAATTCCTCACGTTTGTGATCATCCCACACACGTACACCTTGTCCGTGCCACAGCTGTAAAAGTTCTTCAACTAATGGCCTTAGGTATGCATCAATGTCGTTGTAGGGTTGCTTCGGGCCTTGGATAAGCACTAGCATCATAATGAACTTCCGCTTCATGTACAACCAAGGAGGAAGGTTATACATACACAAAGTCACAGGCCATGTGCTATGACTGCAGCTCTGCTCCCCAAAGGGATTCATGTCATCCGTACTTAGACCAAACCATAAGTTTCTCGCGTCACCTGCAAAGTTCGGGTACTTTCTCTCAATTTTTCTCCACTGCGACCCATCAGCGGGGTGTCTCAACATCTCGTCTTTCTTACGTTCTTCTTTGTGCCATCGCAACAATTTGGCATGCTCTTCGTTTCTGAACAAACGTTTCAGCCGTGGTATTATAGGAGCATACCACATCACCTTGGCGGGAAACCTCTTCCTCGTGCGCTCCCCCTCAACATCACCAGGGTCATCTCGTCGGATCCTATACCGCAATGCAGTGCATACCGGGCATGCATCCAAATTCTCGTACTGCTCACCGCGATAGATGATGCAGTCATTAATGCATGCATGTATCTTCTGTACCTCTAATCCTAGAGGGCAGACAACCTTCTTTGCTTCGTAAGTACTGGCGGGCAGTTCATTATCCTTTGGAAGCAGTTTCTTCATTATCTTCAACAAATTTTCAAATCCCTTGTCAGGCACACCGACCTCTGCCTTCCATTGCAGCAATTCCAGTGTGCTGCCTAGCTTTTTGTGGCCATCTTCGCAATTGGGGTACAACAATTTGTTGTGATCATCTAACATCTGCTCAAATTTCAACCTCTCCCTTTCGCTATCACATTCTCCCTTTGCATCAGCAATGGCCCGACCAAGATCATCATCTGGCTCATATGATGCACGTTCTTCTGCTTCTTCTTCATCATTGTCTTCCATTGTAGTACCACCGTATTCAGGGGACATAGGATAGCTGTCATCATTCTCTTCATCTTCGTTGTCTTTCATCATAACCCCTCTTTCTCCGTGCTTGGTCCAACAATTATAGCCAGACATGAAACCGAACCGAAACAAATGGCCATGAAGGACTCTTGAGGAAGAGTATTCCTTCTAATTCCGACACTCACCACATGGATGTCAACACCCGGATTTTTAATCCCAGATGCCTGTTATGCCATACATCGCAATCCCAGGATTACCATTTTTGCGAGACATAACAGAATTGGATACCACAGTACATCATCCATTACAAACCGTACATAAGTTCTTACACAAATAGGGATCTCATGATCCAGTTCTTAATACAACTTCAAGCAGCGGAATACGTAATAATAACAGTGGCGTAGGCGAAGCTCCATCTTCGGGGTCATAGGCAATGCTGACGATGGGAGATGATCCTAGTTGTCGTAACCTTCTTGGGGTCCATCCTCCAAGTACTCCTCTTCATAGTCTGGCCACGGGAATAGCCAGGGACAAAGCCATGAGTACTCTTTAAGTACTCGCAAACTAATACTAAGAAGTGAAAGGGGTTTTTGGTAATAGGACACTAGGCTCTAGGGTTATTTTGCAAAAGCCAGATTTATCTCTACTAAGTTTAGAAGCAACGAATGCTTGTTGAAATTTTATAACACCTAAGTGGGAACTTGTATCTCATATCACAACCCTGTTGTGGTCAAGTCAAAGTCTCAATTCATTTCACAAGTTCTTTTAAAACATCTGACGGGGGAACAGTATGGCCACTCCAACTGTCCATAACCGTGGACGCGGCTATTCGAATAGTTTGACACTCTGCAGAGATTGTACACTTTTACCACAACATTTGATACATCCGTCAGGAACAAATCCTGAATTCACCATACTCAGTATGCGGATAATCAATCCTAACCTTTCAATTACACGCCCTAGTATAAGCACCTCTCCTGTGAGTTTGGCCTCCCAACCATGACCAACTGTCATCTTGGGTACTGCACAGGTGGACAATCTTCACAAGGTAGCCTCAGCTCAGACCTTGGCCGTGAGGGAACTAATACTAAGGTATATAAGTTTCCAGTCAAGACCTACCCAATCTTCGGGTATTGTGGTTGTACGATAAAATTGGAATGGTATCGCATCCAGACAACCATCAGTTTTATAAAGGGCTAAGGCTCATGCCTCATCATTTTCATCACCAAAATCATCAAGTGTTCGGAAACACATGTCCAAAACATTTCAATAGAATGATCCATCATTCCAAGGTTTTCATAACCATTTTTCCACCAAGTATTCCCATCTAAAGTTGATCAAGTTTTATGCTTATCACTAGCATCTACAAGTGGGGGTAAGCACTAATGAGGGGTGGTAAGCTAGTGGAGTTTAACTAAGTTTAATCTTATGCCTTAGGATGACATCAAGATTATCTAGCTTAGGCCAAATTTTATGCTCTTTATGCAACCTTCAATTATCTTTCTAATATCTACAATTTACTTAAGTAAGCTCTAAGTACTAGCTTTGATAAAGAAATAAAGTATAAAGCTTGTAAGTAAAACTAGGATTGGATCAAGTGTATATGATCACATATGCTTAAGGCATATAGTGGTCATGGTAACAAGCAAGTATTAGCTTGCATAAGTATCAGTATAAGCTTGCATTAGTAGGGTATCTTGCAAGTGTTAGCTTGCATTGGTCAACTTGATTAGTAAAGCTTGCCTTGTGCAGAGCAGTGGTTGAAGTTCTCCTCGGCTTCTTCTTCGTAGAATCCTCCTTCCTCCTCGTATCCTTGGTCGGTACTAGCGTCTATGAATAAATATAAGGTACACAATCACCAAACAATACTTAACTACTTGCAATCATCACACAAAAAGGGTCCTATAGATGATCTAACATCATCTCTAACATTACAAGATTAAGGCTTGGTTTAGTTCCTTTTATTTTTAGAAAAGTAATTTCTACTCATTGAAAAACTACTTAAGATTTAATATTCTCCAAACCAAACATGGGATCATGTTGACACATGTCATCACCACATATTTTAGTCCATGGTAATGTGATTTAAAGCGGTGTCACAATTTAATAAGGTTTTACCCTTTTATTTTAATTAAATAAAGTGACTAGAAATGCCTATGGGGCATTCTTTTATTACTTGAACATTATTTCTGTAAGTAATCCTATATATTTTTATATATTATGAGAGGTATGGTTAAATGTGATTTTTGAGAGTTGGAATCAACTCAAAAGCTATTATGGTTTAAATTTGAAAAATGTTTGAATGCAGAAAAGCTTCTTCTTTGTTATTTTTACCATGGATGATCTATAGACCCAAATGAATTGAATCCAATGGGCTTGGATTCAGCACTTCCAGAACTTTCTAACAAAATTAGTTTCATTCGATTTGGTGCACTGAATCGACCTGGGTTGATTTTTGAAACTGGGTACAGAAGTGTGTTTTAAATAAAATGGAAAAGGTTAAATTCAAATAGCTGGGCTGCGCGGGAAGCGATACTGGGCCGGCCTGCTAAGCACAGCGCTTACGCGGGCTGGTTAAGTGGCTGTCCCCACGCGTCAGTGAGACGAGGGGGTGCGAAGCGGTATGGGGCGATGTGGTGCGTTGGGCAACGCCGGCGAGACAGAAACCTAGCGCGACCAGTGGGGGTCGTTGGGGGCTCACCGGGGTTCAGGCGAGGGTCGGCGATGCGGGCGAACGACGAAGTCGACGACGGCGAACCTCCTGGTACCGACAGCTTCTCCTGGGGCGGCTCCAATCGCTGGCTCTCTTCTTCTCCAGTAGCGGCGGGCTCCGGTGAAATTCTGGCGAAGTGCTGCTTGCCTTGCTCCGGGAACGGGGTGGCACGATCAGTGAGGAGAGGGGAGTGAGATGGTGTGCTCAATTCGGTTGGGGGTGGCCTCTATTTATAGTGGAGCGAGGGGACGGACGGGGCGCAAGGTGAGCTCGTCGTGGTCGACAGTATAGACGGCTATCGGCGTGGGCGACGGTAGGGGGCGGTGCGGTGCTCCCTGGCGATGCTCAACGACACGGTGGCGAGACGTGGGGCGGTGTGGTTTGGTCGGAACGCGACGGTGCTCTGCGCGTGCCCGACGGAAGATTTAAGGGCGCACAGTGCGCGTGGTCCGCGCGGCGGCGAACGAGCGTGTCTGCGGGGTTGCTGGGACGGTGGTGATCACGTATGCACGCGACGAGGGCGACGCGCGGTCTGTGGGTGTTGGTCGAGCCTGGCACACGGGGCACGCTCTCGGCATGGTTGCTGGCGAGCTTGTCATGGTCTGTGCGCATGGTCCAGTGGCTGGCAAGGTTCGAGCGGTGGACAGAGAGTGGCGGTAGACGGTGGGCTGTCTCCGAGACATGTTGGCTAGGCTTGGTTCTTCTCCTAGCTTGCTATCGACATTGATGGCATTGCCAAGCTTATAGTGATGCTAAGGGTGTGCAATTGAGCTAGATGATCTACTAAAGCCTAGTTGCAACCAGAGAGGGAACAAGTTAGGCTTCAATCACTGCTCACAATAGTGTTTGGATTTTGTTTGATTTATATCTGCAAGGTGTTTGATGAAATGGCCGCAAGAATTCAAGTTTTGAATTTTGAAAAGATTTTTGGTGGGTGTGCTAGGTTGGTGCTGGTGAGTCTGCAGATGCTTGGGTTTTGAAAGTTGAGCTTGTTTGAGTGGGTTTTGAAAAAGTGGGATCTTCTCATATGATAAAGATTCAATTTTGAACTGTCATTTAAACTATGCATTTAAATGTTTTGGATGATCACAAAGTGGGACTTGATACTTTGTTATGAGTGCAATCAAGGGGTGCAAAGATCCAGAAAAGTTTTTGTTAGGTTCTGAAAGTTTGAGACAGCCAAAGTAGGCATGGGAGTTAAATTGGTCAAAATGACCATTCCCTCATTTATCTTTGTTTTGATTTATTTGTCTTTGAGAAAAGTTTGGGAATTGTTTAGATGATGTTTATTTCACCTAAGCATCCATTTACAAGCAAAGGAACACACAAACAAGGTGGTTCAAAAGAATTCCAAATGAAATGCATACACCATGCATGCTTTCATATTTTTATTTAGAAAAGTTTTTGTTAACCCTAATTTTGATGATTAGAGTTTGATGATCCAAGTTTAGTATTTTTGGGATGTTACAAACCTTCCCCCCTTAAACAAAATCTCGTCCCGAGATTTGAAAAAGGACGAAAAAGATTACCTAGGATTTGAAGAGATCGGGAAACTCTATCCTGATGTGATCTTCGCGCTCCCAGGTAGCATCCTCTTCTGTGTGGTTGCTCCACTGAATCTTGAGAAACTTGATGCTTCGGGTTCGGGTAGTTCGAAAAGCTTCTTCCAAAATACGGATAGGTACCTCGGGATATGTCAGGTCATCGTTGATCTCTATGGTCTGGTGATCGATGTTTTTGAACACTTCGGTCTTCTCGGGGACTTCGAGACACTTGCGAAGTAACGAGATATGGAACACATTGTGCACGGCTGACATCTCTTCGGGCAGTTCCAATTGATACGACACTTCTCCTCGACGGTTCAGAATCTTGAAGGGTCCGATATATCTGGGGGCTAACTTTCCTTTCAGTTGGAAACGCTGCATTCCCTTCAATGGCGACACCTTCAGATAAACAAAATCTCCTATGTTGAAGGCGAGGTCTCGACGTCTCTTGTCGATGTAACTCTTCTGTCTGGACTGGGCGGTCTTAAGGTGCTCACGAATCTTGTGAACCTTCTCTTCTGCTTCTCGTAGGATGTCGGGTCCGAAAATCTGACTCTCTCCTACTTCCGACCAGTTCAAAGGGGTGCGACACTTTCTTCCGTACATGAATTCAAAGGGGGCCATTTGCAAATTGGCTTGATAACTGTTATTGTATGAAAATTCTGCAAACGACAGACAGTCTTCCCACTTGGATCCATATTCTAACACGCATGCTCTCAGCATATCTTCGAGTACTTGGTTTACTCGCTCCGTTTGTCCATCGGTCTGAGGGTGATAAGCGGTACTGAAATCTAGGCGGGTTCCTAAACCTTCTTGGACTTTCTTATAGAATCTCGAGGTACACTGTGTTCCTCGATGCGATACGATGTTCTTGGGGACTCCATGCAAACTAACTATTCTAGCGATGAACAACTCTGCTAGCTTCTAACTCTTATATGTGGTCTTGACGGGAAAGAAATGGGCCACTTTGGACAATCTGTCCACTATGACCCAGATAGAGTCATTTCCCCTACTAGAAGTAGGCAGTCCAGTGATAAAGTCCATTCCAACGGAATCCCATTTTCATTCCGGAATCTGCAATGGTTACAACAATCCAGCGGGTCTTTGATGTCTGGCCTTGACTCGCTGACATATATCACACTTGGCGATATAGCTTCCGATTTCTGTCTTCATCTTATGCCACCAAAATTGCTCTTTTAAATCTTGATACATCTTAGTTCCCCCGGGATGGATAGAATAAAGAGTATCATGAACCTCCTTCAGAATAACTTCTTTCAACTTAGAATCTGCTGGTACACAAAGGCGTCCTTTGTACCACAGAACTCCTTCTTCGTCTTTGGTGAATCCGAGTACTTTGCATGTACCGATACGACGCTTGATACGTCAATACTAGCATTTCCTTTCTGCGCCTCTTTAATCTGACTGATCAAAGTGGGCTGGAGTTCTATGCTAGCCAAAAATCCTTTACTTACTAATTCCATTCAAAAATCTTCCATCTCTTTGTGCAAGCTTGGTTGCTCCTTCAAGATCATGGAGTTCAAGCGGCACGGCAATCTTCTAAGGGCATCGGCCACCACATTGGCTTTACCAGGGTGATAGTGAATGTCCAGATCGTAATCCTTGATTAGCTCAATCCATCTTCTCTGTCTCATATTCAGCTCCTTCTGAGTGAATATATACTTCAGACTCTTGTGATCTGTATAGATCTCACAACAGTTTCCCATCAGGTAATGTCTCCATGTCTTCAGGGCAAGAACTACGACTGCGAGCTCGAGGTCATGGGTTGGGTAATTTTGCTCATGTTGCTTCAGTTGTCGAGATAGATAAGATATAACTTTGCCTTCTTGCATTAGCACACATCCGAGACCAACCTTGGATGCATCACAATACACATCGAAGGGCTTCGTGATATCCGGCATGATTAAGATTGGGGCGGAAATCAATCTCCTCTTGAGTTCTTGAAAACTCGCTTCACATTTGTTGGTCCATTCAAACTTCTTGTCCTTCTTCAGCAATTGGGTCATGGGTCTGGCGATACTCGAGAATCCTTCTACGAACTTGTGGTAATATCCCCGCCAATCCGAGAAATGCACGAACTTGGGTTTGAGTGGTTGGGGCTTGCCAATCCTC
Source organism: Avena sativa (assembly GCA_916181665.1). NCBI lineage: Eukaryota > Viridiplantae > Streptophyta > Magnoliopsida > Poales > Poaceae > Avena > Avena sativa. Next base: position 262,767,535 of record OV702279.1, on the reverse strand, counting down.
GACATCTTTCACTTTGGCAGGGTCAACGGCAATTCCTCCGGCTGATACAATGTGACCGAGGAATCCTACCTCTTGTAACCAAAATTCACATTTGCTAAACTTTGCAGACAGCTGAGGCTCTCTAAGGGTTCCAACAATGGTCCTTAGGTGTAGCTCATGTTCTTCTTCTGATTTTGAATAAATCAGAATGTCATCGGTGAAAACAACGACAAACTTATCCAGGAAGTCCATAAAAATCTTATTCATGAGATTCATGAAATAAGCGGGGGCATTGGTTAATCCAAAATACATGACTGTATACTTGTACAATCCATATCGGGTGGTAAAGGCAGTCTTGGGAATATCTTCTGCACGAATCTTGAGTTGATGATAGCCAGTCCTAAGATCAATCTTAGAAAACACTTTGGCACCGGTCAACTGATCAAACAAATCTTCTATCTTGGGCAAGGGGTATTTGTTCCTGATAGTGACATCATTCAATTTCCAATAATCCGTACACAAACGGTTACCTCCATCCTTCTTGTCCACAAACAAGACAGGTGACCTCCATGGTGACGCACTTGGTTGAATCAATCCAATTTCCAGCATGGCATCCAGTTGCTTCTTCAGTTCTGCTAGCTCAGACGGGTTCATACTATATGGTCTCTGGGCTATGGGTCCGGTTCCGGGGATTAGTTCAATGATAAACTTGATATCCCGATTTGGGGGCATACCTGCAAAACATCTGGAAATACATCGGGGTATTCACAGACTATCCGGACTTGTTCAATGGTAGGTTGGGCTATACTCTTGTTGCATTTGAATTGACGAGGTAAGGTTTCAGATATATGCTCGACTGATATTCCGGCGGTACTGGTCATGGTTATGGCTTTCTTGGCACAGTTAATCAATCCTTTATGTTTGGACATCCAATCCATTCCTAGTACTACTTCCAAACCTTTAGTTCCGAGTACTGTTAGGTTAGCATAAAAATCTATGCCATGGATTCGGATAGGGACGGCTTTGAAAATTTGCCTAGCCTTGGTGGTTGATCCGGGAATTTGAACAATCATAACATGCTTCAGTTTGGTTGGTTGAATTTTACTAGTGCATGCAAATTCTTCGGTGACAAATGAGTGCGATGCACCAGAATCAAACAACACTCGTGCAAGTACTGAATTAACAGAAAACATACCCAGCACGACGTCTGGCGCTTCCTGAGCTTCTTCAGCATGCATGAGGAAAAGACGGCCATTGCGATTGAGCGAGTTCCCTGGGGCAAATCTCCTTCCTAGATGAACACGGCGTTGTTGCTGAGCTGGGGCATTGGTATTAGGTGCTGCGGAATTCTTCTTGTTGGGGCACTCGTTGGAATACTGGCCTTTATTTACACAGTCATAACAAGTCACTTGCGACTTGTCCTTTGCTGCTACAGGCACAACATTTCTTCCAGTTCTCGGGGCAGTGTTGGTGTTGGCGGTAGCATTGTTGTTGTTAAACTTGGGTGGGGCACGGTTGAAATTGCTAGAGTTGCCGGGATTGTTGTGATTTCCACCGGGCCTAGGGTTTCCACGGTTGGGATAGGTCGGACGGTTCATCGGGGGTCTGTTGGTTCTTGGGGCAAATCCGGGAGATGGGTTAGGGCAATACTTTGGGGTCTGATGGGTTCCTGGTTGATGCATCATGCGACGCTTGCGGTTCTCATTGGCTTGGTTGATCTTTCCTTCCATTTGGATGGCCGAGTCGAAAAGGGCTTCAATATCAGCAAAGGGGATAATGACTAATACCGTCTGCATCTCATCATGCAGACCATTTAGGAATCTTTCTTTCTTCTTGGCTTCGGTGTCGATCTCATCCGAGGCATACCTAGCTAATGACAAGAATTTGTCACGGTATTCCACTACAGTCATCCGTCCTTGCTTCAGTTCTCTGAACTCGTCTCTCATTCTCTTGATCAAACCCGGTGGCACATGGGTTCTGCTAAACTTGACCTTGAATTCCTCCTAGGTCATCATCTGGCCTCCGATCATTGCGCGAACACTGTTCCACCATGCTCTGGCATCTCCGGCTAGATAGTGGGTGGCGAACAGAACTTTCTCGTTCGCTTCCACTCCGGCGACTTCTAGGTTATTTTCCATGGTTTGCATCCAATCATCGGCGTCTAGGGGTTCTTCTGACTTAGTGAAAACAGGTGGGTTGGTATTCTGGAAATTCTTGAGCTTAGATCCATGGTTGTCCTGATTTCCGTGGCCTTGGTTGTTGTGGGCAAGCTGGGCTATCTGTTGCAGGGTGGCTAGGTTGGCTTGACGTTCCGCTCTTTCAGCTTCGCGGTCAGAAGTCAACATTTGCAGAATCTGCAACATAGGGTCCGGGGATGAACCACTTCCTCTGCGTGGCATCTGAAGATTGAGATAGATCGTGAGAAAAGAGGGAACTTTCTAAGGTTCAGGGTCTTTGAAAAGTTTTTAAAGTTTGACTCAGATTTTCTAGCAACTTGCTTTTTCATTCATTCATTCATAGCACACGGTACAACACACACCACAACAAAGAAAAACATATGGTTTTAAGAACCATTCTGGAATCTATGATACTGTGGGACCGAATACTACTCACTACGCTAGTGCTCAAGTGCTACTACTCCTCGGAAACTGTGGCTTCATCATCCTCATCGTCATCGATGAAGGCGAAATCATCCTCATCCGTGAAGAAATCCATGGCATGATCCTCCAGAAAATCATCATCATCGCTGAGGTAGGAGTAGGGGTCTCCACGAAGATCCTCTCCGGCATTCTCCCTTTCCTCTAACTGCATGTCTCTCTCGTGGATGGTCTCCTCCAAAGATGAGATCCGGTGGCGAAGACGGGCAATAATGTGCTCCTTCTTGTCGAGCTGACGGCGGCGAGACTTGCGATCCTTTGCAAGCATGGCGATGGTTTGGTCCTTCGTCTTGATGATGGCAGACTTGTGGTTGGAGTATTCACGGCAGTTATCCAGCTCCTGCTGACGATCGTACATCATGAAGCTAAGGTGGTCCACTTGGGTCTTCAGCTCAGGGTGATATGGGGCTTCCAGTGGTTGTCCATTTGCATCACACCTTGGGAAAAACTCAAAGCGAGTACCCTTGATCTGATTGATGCTCTGCCCACACAGACAGGAAAGAGTTTCCTGCATGGCCCTGGCAAGTCCATCGAGCCAGTTGTTCTCTCTTAAGTTAAACTGAATTCCTTCCACAGTGGGGGTTCAATCTTTCCTCGGAGACTTGCAACAATTAGCCACTACAGATCTTCTCCTCCTTAATCATTGAGCTGAGCTCCGAAGAACTCGGGGTGCGGACGCTCCAGAAGTTCCGAAAGCTGGTCCAAATCCCTCTCAAAGATAAGGTCTCCTCCATTCCCCAATTGATAAAACTTGCTGTACTTCACGTCCATCTATAAGAATATAGGATGAGTAAGTTAGTATAGTGATCAAGTGTGTCAAAATTTTATGTATTTTGCAAGAGTTTTTGAGGAACATGAATTTTCATGAAAGAATCAAAGGGATAAGAATGAGAATAAGTTTTTGTAAATATTTGTTTTATTTGGTTTTGAAACTAAGTTTTTGATTCAAACGTCCAGTCTAACTAGGGTCTCCTATGGTCAGGATGGCTCTGATACCAACTTGTCAACACCCGGATTTTTAATCCCAGATGCCTGTTATGCCATACATCGCAATCCCAGGATTACCATTTTTGCGAGACATAACAGAATTGGATACCACAGTACATCATCCATTACAAACCGTACATAAGTTCTTACACAAATAGGGATCTCATGATCCAGTTCTTAATACAACTTCAAGCAGCGGAATACGTAATAATAACAGTGGCGTAGGCGAAGCTCCATCTTCGGGGTCATAGGCAATGCTGACGATGGGAGATGATCCTAGTTGTCGTAACCTTCTTGGGGTCCATCCTCCAAGTACTCCTCTTCATAGTCTGGCCACGGGAATAGCCAGGGACAAAGCCATGAGTACTCTTTAAGTACTCGCAAACTAATACTAAGAAGTGAAAGGGGTTTTTGGTAATAGGACACTAGGCTCTAGGGTTATTTTGCAAAAGCCAGATTTATCTCTACTAAGTTTAGAAGCAACGAATGCTTGTTGAAATTTTATAACACCTAAGTGGGAACTTGTATCTCATATCACAACCCTGTTGTGGTCAAGTCAAAGTCTCAATTCATTTCACAAGTTCTTTTAAAACATCTGACGGGGGAACAGTATGGCCACTCCAACTGTCCATAACCGTGGACGCGGCTATTCGAATAGTTTGACACTCTGCAGAGATTGTACACTTTTACCACAACATTTGATACATCCATCAGGAACAAATCCTGAATTCACCATACTCAGTATGCGGATAATCAATCCTAACCTTTCAATTACACGCCCTAGTATAAGCACCTCTCCTGTGAGTTTGGCCTCCCAACCATGACCAACTGTCATCTTGGGTACTGCACAGGTGGACAATCTTCACAAGGTAGCCTCAGCTCAGACCTTGGCCGTGAGGGAACTAATACTAAGGTATATAAGTTTCCAGTCAAGACCTACCCAATCTTCGGGTATTGTGGTTGTACGATAAAATTGGAATGGTATCGCATCCAGACAACCATCAGTTTTATAAAGGGCTAAGGCTCATGCCTCATCATTTTCATCACCAAAATCATCAAGTGTTCGGAAACACATGTCCAAAACATTTCAATAGAATGATCCATCATTCCAAGGTTTTCATAACCATTTTTCCACCAAGTATTCCCATCTAAAGTTGATCAAGTTTTATGCTTATCACTAGCATCTACAAGTGGGGGTAAGCACTAATGAGGGGTGGTAAGCTAGTGGAGTTTAACTAAGTTTAATCTTATGCCTTAGGATGACATCAAGATTATCTAGCTTAGGCCAAATTTTATGCTCTTTATGCAACCTTCAATTATCTTTCTAATATCTACAATTTACTTAAGTAAGCTCTAAGTACTAGCTTTGATAAAGAAATAAAGTATAAAGCTTGTAAGTAAAACTAGGATTGGATCAAGTGTATATGATCACATATGCTTAAGGCATATAGTGGTCATGGTAACAAGCAAGTATTAGCTTGCATAAGTATCAGTATAAGCTTGCATTAGTAGGGTATCTTGCAAGTGTTAGCTTGCATTGGTCAACTTGATTAGTAAAGCTTGCCTTGTGCAGAGCAGTGGTTGAAGTTCTCCTCGGCTTCTTCTTCGTAGAATCCTCCTTCCTCCTCGTATCCTTGGTCGGTACTAGCGTCTATGAATAAATATGAGGTACACAATCACCAAACAATACTTAACTACTTGCAATCATCACACAAAAAGGGTCCTATAGATGATCTAACATTATCTCTAACATTACAAGATTAAGGCTTGGTTTAATTCCTTTTATTTTTAGAAAAGTAATTTCTACTCATTGAAAAACTACTTAAGATTTAATATTCTTCAAACCAAACATGGGATCATGTTGACACATGTCATCACCACATATTTTAGTCCATGGAAATGTGATTTAAAGTGGTGTCACAATTTAATAAGGTTTTACCCTTTTATTTTAATTAAATAAAGTGACTAGAAATGCCTATGGGGCATTCTTTTATTACTTGAACATTATTTCTGTAAGTAATCCTATATATTTTTATATATTATGAAAGGTATGGTTAAATGTGATTTTTGAGAGTTGGAATCAACTCAAATTATGGTTTAAATTTGAAAAATGTTTGAATGCAGAAAAGCTTCTGCCTTGTTATTTTTACCATGGATGATCTATAGATCCAAATGACTTGAATCCAACGGGCTTGGATTCAGCACTTCCAGACCTTTCTAACAAAATTAGTTTCATTCGATTTGTTAAACTGAATCGACCTGGGTTGATTTTTGAAACTGGGTACAGAAGTGTGTTTGAAATAAAATGGAAAAGGTTAAATTCAAATAGCTGGGCTGCGCAGGAAGCGATACTGGGCCGGCCTGCTAAGCACAGCGCTTACGCGGGCTGGTTAAGTGGTTGTCCCCACGTGTCAGTGAGACGAGGGGGTGCGAAGCGGTATGGGGCGATGTGGTAAGTTCGATCTGGTTCTAATCCAATGGCTGAGAGTCATAGTCGACGTTGGGCAACGCCGGCGAGACAGAAACCTAGCGCGGCCAGTGGGGGTCGTTGGGGGCTCACTGGGGTTCAGGCGAGGGTCGGCGATGCGGGCGAACGACGAAGTCGACGACGGCGAACCTCCTTGTACCGGCAGCTTCTCCTGGGGCGGCTCCAATCGCTGGCTCTCTTCTTCTCCAGTAGCGGCGGGCTCCGGTGAAATTCTGGCGAAGTGCTGCTTGCCTTGCTCCGGGAACGGGGTGGCACGATCAGTGAGGAGTGGGGAGTGAGATGGTGTGCTCAATTCGGCTGGGGGTGGCCTCTATTTATAGTGGAGCGAGGGGACCGACGGGGCGCAAGGTGAGCTCATCGTGGTCGACGGTACAGACGGCTATCGGCGTGGGCGACGGTAGGGGCGGTGCGGTGCTCCCTGGCGATGCTCAACGACACGGTGGCGAGAGGTGGGGCGGTGTGGTTTGGTTGGAATGCGACGGTGCTCTGCGCGTGCCCGACGGAAGATTTAATGGCGCACAGCGCGCGTGGTCCGCGCGACGGCGAACGAGCGTGCCTGCGGGGTTGCTGGGATGGTGGTGATCACGTATGCACGCGGCGAGGGCGGCACGCGGTTTGTGGGCGTCGGTCGAGCATGGCGCACGGGGCGCGCTCTCGGCATGGTTGCTGGCGATCTTGGCATGGTCCATGCGCGTGGTCCAGTGGCTGGCAGGGTTCGAGCGGTGGACAGGGAGTGGCGGTGGACGGTGGGCTGTCTCCCACACATGTTGGCTAGGCTTGGTTCTTCTCCTAGCTTGCGGTCGACATGGAGGTGACAAGTGTGCACTCGGCCTGCTCACCATTGATGGCATTGCCAAGCTTACAGTGATGCTAAGGGTGTGCAATTGAGCTAGATGATCTACTAAAGCCTAGTTGCAACCAGAGAGGGAACAAGTTAGGCTTCAATCACTGCTCACAATAGTGTTTGGATTTTGTTTGATTTGTATCTGCAAGGTGTTTGATGAAATGGCCGCAAGAATTCAAGTTTTGAATTTTAAAAAGATTTTTGGTGGGTGTGCTAGGTTGGTGCTGGTGAGTTTGCAGATGCTTGGGTTTTGAAAGTTGAGCTTGTTGAGTGGGTTTTGAAAAAGTGGGATCTTCTCATATGATAAAGATTCAATTTTGAACTGTCATTTAAACTATTCATTTAAATGTTTTTGGATGATCACAAAGTGGGCCTTGATACTTTGTTATGAGTGCAATCAAGGGGTGCAAAGATCCAGAAAAGTTTCTGTTAGGTTCTGAAAGTTTGAGACAGCCAAAGTAGGCATGGGAGTTAAATTGGTCAAAATGACCATTCCCTCATTTATCTTTGTTTTGATTTATTTGTCTTTGAGAAAAGTTTGGGAATTGTTTAGATGATGTTTATTTCACCTAAGCATCCATTTACAAGCAAAGGAACACAAACAAGGTGGTTCAAAAGAATTCCAAATGAAATGCATACACCATGCATGCTTTCATATTTTTATTTAGAAAAGTTTTCGTTAACCCTAATTTTGATGATTAGAGTTTGATGATCCAAGTTTAGTATTTTTGGGATGTTACAATGGACAACAGATAAAACCATTCCACTTGTTTGCCTCTGCCACAACGAGAAAAGAACGCACGCCTTTAATGAACTCGTCGGAGATTCGGACAGCGTACATCCATTGCCGTCTCATCTGCATTTTATAAATTCATCAAAGAAAATCACGATGCTAAGAGTAGTCTAGTCTAAAAAAACACATCGTATACATCAAACAAGCACTGATTTAAAAAACTTTCTACTACATCTTTAGTCCCAGTTGGACACACCAACCGGGACTAAAGGGGTTGCGGCAGGCTGGGGCCGACATGAGCCTGTTTAGTCCCGAATGGTGTCTCCAATCGGGACTAAAAGTGGGTGACGACACTATATGTCGTGAGTGGACACTATGCCAGTGAGTTGCGACACTATTTCAGTGGGTGGCGACACTATGACAGGGGTGAGTGTCGACATTATGTCATGAGTGTCGACACTATGTTGTGCTGCTTAATCTATAAATAGGCTTCCTTGTGAACTATCAACTGCAAGGAAGATCGTGTGCGAGACCAAGGACACCAGTACGGCGGAGCTTCTCGAATATGTCTGAGGACCTCGTCCTCAGACATCTTCGAGGAGCTCGCCATAGAGGCACTCCCTAATATGTGAAATTAGTTAGCTCCACCAGCATACTAATTTAGCTAGAAAAGATATGAACTGAAAGATGGTGTGCGAGAGCAGGGACACCACTATGGCAGAGCTTCTCGAAGATGTCTTAGGATGCCTCGTCCTCAGACATCTTCGAGGAGCTCGCCATAGAGACACTCCCTAATTTAATTTGGTAGCTCCTTGGCATGTTCATGTTTTTTGTTTTTTCTTGTTTAACCGGCCGATGATTAACTAAAATGCTAGGGCGTCATTATATATATGTGTGCCTTCATAGTTTTGGTACTTATTTTTGTTTCAATGGATTTTGTGACGACAGGTAGAAGAAAGAAGAATATTTTGTTGCTTGACGGTGACATGATGCACTGTGAACCGACCGGATTTTAAGACAACGTGTCAAACCAAGATATGTATATAGGATGAACTCATGTATCTATGCGTGCTTCGATGAATCAAATGAATTTCGAGAACTATATGTGCCAAATTAACCAGATATACAGAGATAGAACCCACACAAAATCTATCCATTTCTAGAGCATAAAATGAGCTAAAACAAGCAATAGAGCTGAAATGATAAAGTTGCTAATCTCTTAGGACCTTTGATAGATGTGGAGCCAAAAAATCTTCACAAATCTTGAGAAAAATGGGGAAGAACTCGAGCTTGAATTTGAAAGTGATGATTGTGTGAGCTTGAAATGGCTCGGGCTGGAAAGAAAAAGAAGATATATTCGGAAACTTTAGTCCCGGTTTGAGAAACAAACCAGAGCTAAAAGTGCACGCATCTGCTCTTTTCCAGCGCCAGACCCTTTAGCCCCGGTTTATTAAACGAACCGGGGCTAAAGTTCTCATACGAACCGGGGCTAATGTTTTCTGATTCCTGCGGCCGTTTCTAGCCGTTGGGACCAGAGCATTAGTCTCAGTTTATATCAGAACCGGGGTGGTACGACAATCGAGCACAATACACGCTCGCACGTGCGCTCACATTTTAGACTACGCAAGTGTGCGCATACGTCTCTCCTCCACGTACGCCCCAACTACTGACAAGATCTTCCTTGTAACACGCATATCAGCTAGCACAGGTCCTGGATGCAACAACGCTTAACTAGACGTGTCACCTGTGCCTAGCTAGGTGGCGGCTGGCGAGGGAGAAGAAACACATCGGGTCATTGCAGTAATCAAGGGATCATGTTCCCTTGAACAACTACTTTGTTACTAGTTAATACTAAATCAGGGTGGATTAGAACGTACGTGGCCTCCTTAACCCCGATGCAAATTATAATTAGTCCTCTCTCCTCCACTTGGTCAAATCGTCAGTCAGTACCACCCACTAAATCAGGGACTGGTCAAGTCAAAAACCTCAGTAGTACCATTTTTCTTCAGAAAAAAAATAAGCGTCGTCTTTCTCAAAATTATCGGTATGCATCGGTGGGCTGCCCCGGCCAACCGAAGGAAAAAGCAAAACGAAAAAGGCCCAGGATCCAGAACGCATGTATCCTGCCACTAGGGGAACAAGCTAAGATGCTGACGGTTATAACCTTCAGCGTAGCCCGGAAAACCGTCAGCAGATGACAACGCCGATGGTGACCGTCGGCACAGAGCCGTCAGCATCTCTCGTGTCAGCACAGCTACATGCCTGTCGGCGTAGCATCGACCGTCAGTGTAGCCGCTTGTGCCGACAGTATTGTAGGGGTTCGTAGCATGCAAAACAAAAAATTTCTACCGCATGCACACAAACAAGTCAAAATCTATCTACTAGATTGTAGCAACGAGTCGATATAGGAACTCACACTCGAAGATTCCAAAGCGGTTAACGAGAGCAGATTCTCGTGGGTGATGTAGTCGTACACTTGCCGATCTCAAGATCGCGTAGACGATCCTTCCGGCGCTGCGTTCCGGCAGCGCTTCCGCAGTTGGTCACACGTTCGGTACTCGATGAAGACCTTCCTCTCCCTTGTTCCAGCAGGCAGCGGAGGTTGTAGCACTCTCCTCGTGATTCCGGCAGCACGACGGCGTGGTACCGGAAGTAGATGGGAGATCTCGCATGGCTTCGCCTTAAGCCGAAGCGAGTATGGTGGATTAGGGTTTCCCAGAAAACTAGGGTTTAGAGATCCGGGAGGAGGAGGAGGTGTCGGCGGCGACGGCGGCTCGTGGAGAGGGCCTGGAACTTGTGTTGTTTGGGGCAGCCCTGCCCCTCTATTTATGAGAGGGAGGGCCAGCCTTGGGAGGGGTGGGTTTGAATCCAAACCCAAACCCAAGTTGGATTGAGAGAAGGACTTGTTTCTTCTCCCACTAGGAAACTATTGTTCCAGTTTGACTTTTCAAAGTTTTCGTTTGACTTTCAATTTAGAGCTTTATTTCTCTCTTGCATATGCCAACACCAAGTGACCTTGGACATGATCCAATCATTCCACTTACCCATGACACATTCATGGACCATTCTCCTTTCGGACCGGTGAACCTTCTAGACCCTTCTAGAACCTCTCCGATGAAATCATCGAAAACTTCCCCGAACTCCGAAATAGGACTTTCCTTATGTGAATCTTATTCTTCGGACCATTCCGGATCTCCTCGCGATATCCCGGATCCCATTCGAGACTCCGAACAATATTCGGTCTCTTACTAATCATTCCGTAACTACTCAACAACATCGAATCCTTAAGTGTGTCTCCCTACGGTTCGTGAATTATGCGGACATGACCGAGACACTTCTCCGATCAATAACCAATAGAGGAATCTGGAAATTCATATGGCTCCCACATATTTCTACGATTACTTTGCGATCGAATGAACCACTTACATACGATACCAATTTTCCTTTGTCTCACGATAGTTTACTTATCCGAGGTTTTGATCATCGGTATCTCTGCATACCTAGTTCAACCTCGTTACTGATAAGTACTCTTTTCTCGTTCCCGTGGTATGTGATCCCTTGTGAGCCAGTCACATGCTTGCAAGATAATTGGATGATATTCCACCGAGAGGGCCCAGAGTATATCTATCCGTCATATGGATGGACAAATCCCACTCTTGATCCATGAGCCTCAACCCATACTTTCTGAACACTCAATGCCATCTTTATAGCCACCCAGTTACGGTGCGGTGTTTGATGTCATCAAAGCATCCTTCCGGTGATGGTGATTAACATGATCTCATGGTCGAAGGAATTAGGTTACTATGTATCAGAAAGCTTATAGCAAATGAACTATTTTAAATGACTTGATCTTTATGCTACGCTTAACTATAGGAGTATGTCCATCACATCATTCTCCTAATGATATGACCCTGTTGTTAGTAACATCTCTATGTTCATGATCAGGAAACCATGATCATATATTAACCAACAAGCTAGTTTAACAAGAGGCTTTACTAGGGACTCTTTTATGTTTACAAATCACACAAGTATTAATGTTTCCTTTTAATACAATTATAGCATGGTATGTAAACATTTATCATAAGTATGAAGATATGATAATAACCTACTTTATTATTGCCTCTTGGGCATATCTCCAATAGTCTCCCACTTGCACTAGAGTCAATAATCTAGTTTCAAACCTTTGTGTATTCAACACCTATGGCTTTCCGGTGTTGTAAGTACATGTTTGCTAGTGGTCAACTGATCTCCGGATCTGACACTTCCAGGTCCGTGTGTAATTGCATGTCTTTGCGTCTCTACGCATCACTCATTCTCTAATGAGATGGCTTTGTATAAATTTGGTCCTTTGGTGAGACCTTTAGTTCTTTGGGGTTAAAACATGTTGATAATATTGTCGTACAATATATCTTCATAGTATTATCCCGCTGTGAACTACACCTAGTTCGATAACAAACTACTTGACACAAATGCCCTCTTTAGCTGCTATAATAGGAGTCATATACTCAGTCTTTTGTTGTAGTATCTGTCACAATGTCTTAACTTTGGAATTCATCCAAATTCATTATGGAACTTACTTTCCATCATATTGTGCCACCGTTAGTAGATTGAGATAAACTTAATTTGTACTTTGTGACAAAACTAGTATCAAAGTAATTCATTTACAATGAACTAACCATCTATTTGTCATTTCTACAAAATAATATATTCTTAGTTCTTTTACAAGATCATAAGAACATTTTTACAATCGTCCAATGATTATCTTATGAATCATTCTGATATATGCTCGTAACATTTAGAGCATAGGACATATCTGGATTTGTACATATCACAGTATGATTGATATAAATACTCTTTGTGATTTCATACATCAAGTATCAATCTATACTTGAATCTTTGTTTCACTTACCAAGTGTCAATACACTTGAATATATCATCAATATTGAACTCATTCAATCCTTTCTGTGCGACAAGAACCTTTCTTGTATTTTCTATATTGAACTTATTCAATACATCATCTATGTACTTTCGGCACAACCATATTAGCGTCTATTGATACCAAATATTTGGGTTTTTCCTAAGTCTTTCATCGGGATGAAATTCTTAATATGTGTTAATAAAAGATACATCATTTTTAATCAACAATATGTCTTCCACATAATGTATTAGAAACATGTCTTAGCACTCCCACTTAATTTCTTGCAAATGCAAGCATCTTCATTGTCTCTGATGAAATTAAACTCTTTTAACAGTTTCATCATAGTGAAGATTCCAACTCCGCAATGCTCACTTCAACCATTGAAGTTTGCATATGCTTTTAGCATCCTTTGAATTAACAAAACCCTATGGACCGTGTTATGCACATGTCCTAGGTAAAAATTCTATTAGAAGAACTTGTTTTGTTTATTCAACTACCATATAACAAAATTATATGTAGTGGTTGCTACATTAATCCGTCTAGACTAAATATCGCTATGAAAGATCAAATCTTGTCATAGTCAACCTTTGAACATTGTTGTGAACTCTTTCCCAACATGTCGACCATTTCATAGATGCGAAACATCCATGTCTATTTCTTTATAGATCCAAACACAACTGTAAGGTCTTACACCTTTCTCGAGGGTCCTTCAAGTTCAAAACTTGATTTCTCGTGTATGGAACTATCACGGATTTTATGGCTTCAAGCCATTTTACGGAGTCAGGGCCCATCATCGCTTCTTTGCATGTAGTACGTTCATTATTCTCAAATAATTATTCAACCCTCAAATCTTGGTATTTGATTGCTTACTCGACCTGCTTGGTTCAATAGAAACTTTGACCTTCGTAACCACATCCTTTGAGGCACGTGAGCCATGAGCATTGTTGCTGCCTCCGGAACACTTTTCGGCGTTGCGCAACTTTGCACATATATCTAAGGTTCTTTTAACCTTATCAAAGTTCTATTGTCCTCCCACTCATCTTTTCACGAAAAATTCCTTCTCAAAGAAACTTGACGTTCTAAGTGACAAACACTTTTGTCTCAGATGTTATGGAGGATTACTTAACAGTTATTCGAAATAACATACAAAGACAGGTTCATCCGACTTTGGTTGCAAACATCTTTCTTATGCATAGCATACCAATGTTCAAGAAAGGACAACTTGGGTTTTATCCCAAACCATAACTTTATATGGTGTCATTTCAACGGATTATGATGGAGCTCTTTTCAGTGGAAAAACGGTAGTCTCTATAGCTTTTAATCTTTAAAATATAATGGCAGTTTTATGATTTGCACCTTCGATCTTACCATGTCAAACAAGGTTTAATTACATATCTCGAACGCTCCATACTCTTATGGTGTTTCGGGACATGCAAATCCACAGAACGATTCCTTAAATCTTAGGTATTATGCTAAACTAGTAACTCAAGTATCTTCCTTTATGATCTTATCATAAACTATTTATATTCTTGTTACAATGATCTTGCACTTCATCTTGAAAGTCTTTGAACTTTTCAAATGTTTCATACTTCATCCTTATTAAGTAAATATCCATATATTCACTCAAATTTTAGGAGAAAGCATATGAAGTTGAAATCCATCGCTCTTGACTACACATAATGGACTTCGTCCAACAATATGTACAAGTTCCAATAAGCTAGTCATTCGTTCCCTTTTGGCCTATGAACGAAGTTTTAATTATCTCTAGGAAAGTTTCACAAGCGTCATTTGATCAAAAATCAAAAGACTCCAAAATTCCATCCACATGGAGTTTCTTCATGTTTTCTTTCCAATATAATTTAAACGGCGATGTCACTTCCTAAGTGATCTTTCAATCAATTTGTCTTTCGACATTTTTAGCACTAGTTTTATGGATGTGATTTCTCCAACTAGATTTGTGAATCATCCATCTTTTATGGATTACGACAATTATTTGAACAACCCTTTTGTTCTCATAATACCTGATAAAACAAATCTTGAAGGCAAGCTTTGATGTTTAACAAGCAGCACAATAACCCTTTATTTGTTCTCGATGAACATCATCACATATTCTTTTGCTAGTTACTTAGGCCATTGTAGTTCATGAATTGTGTTGTTTCGTATGACGATTCACACCAACAAATTCAGTATCAAATACTTAAGAACCACATTGTTTAATAATCAAAGAATATGGCCATAACATGTATATCATCTATATACTTAAACTGAACAATTCTAGTCTTTTCTTTTCTGCCATATATTTATGAGATTCTCTTTCAGTATTTCCTTTTCTGTTTGAAAGAATCTATCAACATCAATAGTGGAGTCATACATGACACATAGTCCAAAGCGTGTATAATTAAATACCAATGTCTTTGGACTTGCACTTTGAAGTAGATCACCATCATCAAATGTTTGGTGTGCTTTCAAATTCCATTCTTTAGTAATCTCTTGGTGTGGTAAATATTTTACCTACATCAAATATTCACCCTTATCATGGAATTATTCATGATCAAGCTACTTTTAGCTTATAAAGATGAATCGCGAGTATAATGTTGCTATCCAAAACCTTTTGGTGGATTAGGACAACTAGTGTCTCCAACCCTTTGCAAATTCTCATCAAATATGAGAACATGACCTTTGCCATATTATACTCTGTCATGTTGCAACCAAAACTTCATTTCAGATATCACAATATCTTCCACACATCATGGTTTCTGAAACGACTCTTTCAGATCCTAGATAACCTTGATATTAAGACAATCCTTTGAATATCAAGAATCATGGAGACAAACATGATACTTATACACTAACACTTGGAATTTTCACTCTTGTTTTAATACCAATTATTAAACTTCATGGAGTAACCGGAACTTTACTGAAAGTTTGCAATAGGACTTTTAAACTTTAGATTAACACTTCAAAACAATACGATACCAGTTCGTAAAGTAACTAACCAAAATTCTATAGTTCTATCATCTCAATTAAAACTAAGCGCAAGGTGGTAAACGGATGCCAATGACTACAACAACTATGCAAATTCACTTTGATTTAATTTATGATAAATAGTGTTCAACTTTTAATCATATTGCCGTTGAACTCCCACTCAAAACAATATCCCTCACATTGTTTTAGTGATCACACGAACCAAATCCACCACATCAAAACCGATCATCACGAGAGTTGATGTAGCTTCAATGGCGAACAATCAACATGTTCATCATATCTACTATATGACTCATGCTTTACCTTTCGGTGATCCGTGTTCCGAGACCATGTCTGTACATGCTAGGCTCGTCAAGATCAAACCTTAGCTTCCGCATGAGCAAATCTGGCTTGCTCACGTTGTATACACTCGCAGAATCTAACACACCCGATCATCACGTGGTGCTTCGAAACAACGAGCTTTAGCAACGGTGCTTACCAAGGATGAACACTTTAAAACTTGAAATTGTGTGCTTGAGGGATCATCTTATAGTGCTACCGTCGTGAACTAAGCAATACAAGATGCATAAAAGGATTAACATCACATGCAATTCATAATATGTGATATGATATGGCCTTTCTTCTTGTGCTTCCGATCTCCATCTTCAAGCATGAACATGATCTCCATCATCACCGGCATGGTTGTCGTCCACCAGCTTCAACTATTACAACTACTTTGAATAGACACGCGGGTCATAATAGAATTTAAAGACAACCATATGGCTCCTGTCGGTTGCCAACTTACAATAAGGAACATTGCATACATCAAATATAATCACAATCATGGCCATATCACATCACAACACACCCCTGCAAAACAAAGTTAGACGCCTCTAATTTTCTTTGCATATTTTACGTGGTTTGGGGCTTTCAATAAGTGTCGCTCTAACTTACGAACAAGAACCACAACATTGATACTAGTATTGTCAATCACCCGTTGTAAATTGAATCTTAACTATGTTGGGATAAACAGGCACCCGCAAAGCCACTTATGCAATACAAGTTGCATGTCAAGCGTGGAGCAAGTCTCATGAACGATGTCATGTAAGGTTAGCCCGGGCCGCTTCATCCCACCATCCCGCAAGATGCAAAGTACACAAGAAGCAATCGACAACAAAAGCATCAACGCCCACAATGACCATTGTGTTCTACTCGTGCAACAGATCTACATATAGACACGGCTCTGATACCACTGTAGGGGTTCGTAGCATGGAAAACAAAAAATTTCTACCGCATGCACACAAACAAGCCAAGATCTATCTACTAGATTGTAGCAACGAGTCGATAGAGGAACTCACCCTCGGAGATTCCAAAGCGGTTAACGAGAGCAGATTCTCGTGGGTGATGTAGTCGTACACTTGCCGATCTCAAGATCGCGTAGACGATCCTTCCGGCGCTGCGTTCCGGCAGCGCTTCCGCAGTCGGTCACACGTTCGGTACTTGATGAAGACCTTCCTCTCCCTTGTTCCAGCAGGCAGCGGAGGTTGTAGCACTCTCCTCGTGATTCCGGCAGCAGGACGGCGTGGTACCGGAAGTAGAGGGGAGATCTCGCATGGCTTCGCCTTAAGCCGAAGCGAGTATGGTGGATTAGGGTTTCCCGGAAAACTAGGGTTTAGAGATCCGGGAGGAGGAGGAGGTGTCGGCGGCGGCACGGCGGCGCGGCGAGCGGCGGCGGCGCTGGCGGCTCGTGGAGAGGGCCTGGAACTTGTGTTGTTTGGGGCAGCCCTCCCCCTCTATTTATGAGAGGGAGGGGCAGCCTTGGGAGGGGTGGGTTTGAATCCAAACCCAAACCCAAGTTGGATTGAGAGAAGTACTTGTTTCTTCTCCCACTAGGAAACTATTGTTCCAGTTTGACTTTTCAAACTTCCCATTTGACTTTCAATTTAGAGCTTTATTTCTCTCTTGCATATGCCAACACCAAGTAACCTTGGACATGATCCAATCATTCCACTTACCCATGACACATTCATGGACCATTCTCCTTTCGGACCGGTGAACCTTCTAGACCCTTCTAGAACCTCTCCGATGAAATCATCGGAAACTTTCCCGAACTCCGAAATAGGACTTTCCTTATATGAATCTTATTCTCCGGACCATTCCGGATCTCCTCGTGATATCCCGGATCCCATCCGAGACTCCGAACAATATTCGGTCTCTTACTAATCATTCCATAACTACTCAACAACATCGAATCCTTAAGTGTGTCTCCCTACGGTTCGTGAATTATGCGGACATGACCGAGACACTTCTCCGATCAATAACCAATAGAGGAATCTGGAAATTCATATGGCTCCCACATATTTCTATGATTACTTTGCGATCGAATGAACCACTTACATACGATACCAATTTCCCTTTGTCTCACGATAGTTTACTTATCCGAGGTTTTGATCGTCGGTATCTCTGCATACCTAGTTCAACCTCGTTACTGATAAGTACTCTTTTCTCGTTCCCGTGGTATGTGATCCATTGTGAGCCAGTCACATGCTTGCAAGCTAATTGGATGACATTCCACCGAGAGGGCCCAGAGGATATCTATCCGTCATATGGATGGACAAATCCCACTCTTGATCCATGAGCCTCAACCCATACTTTCTGAATACTCAAGGCCACCTTTATAGCCACCCAGTTACGGTGCGGTGTTTGATGTCATCAAAGCATCCTTCCGATGATGGTGATTAACATGATCTCATGGTCGAAGGAATTAGGTTACTATGTATCAGAAAGCTTATAACAAATGAACTATTTTAAATGACTTGATCTTTATGCTACGCTTAACTATAGGAGTATGTCCATCACATCATTCTTCTAATGATATGACCCTGTTGTTAATAACATCTCTATGTTCATGATCAGGAAACCATGATCATATATTAACCAACAAGCTAGTTTAACAAGAGGCTTTACTAGGGACTCTTTTATGTTTACAAATCACACAAGTATTAATGTTTCCTTTTAATACAATTATAGCATGGTATGTAAACATTTATCATAAGTATGAAGATATGATAATAACCTACTTTATTATTGCCTCTTGGGCATATCTCCAACAAGTATATGCCGCCCGTCGGCGTCACATGGCCGTCGGCGCACGAAGTTAACGGACCTTAGATGACGGTGTAGATGGCCACGTGTAGGAAGACCAGGGCGTTGGGAGTACCCAGGTGTAGTTATAGTGCCGACGGTATAACCGTTGGCATTAAAACTTTAGTGCCCACGTGTAGTTATAGTGCTGACGGTATTACCGTCGGTGTTTGGCCAGTTCATCCCAGTTGTAGTTATACTACCGACGGTATTACCGTCGGCGTTGCTGCTGTTGTGTCCAGGTATAGTTATACTACCGGCGGTATTACCGCCGGCGTTGCTGCTGTTGTGTCCAGGTGCAGTTACCGATGATATAACCGTCGGCGTTGATGTCCAGGCCGTGCTAGCCGTGATAGGGCTGACGGTATAACCGTCGGCGTTGATGTGCCAGTATTTTTTTGCAGCTTATTTATACAAAAAAATGCCCACAGGCAAGCACATGAATATATATATATATATATGAATTGACTGTAAACCATGCAAAAGAGTTCAAGACTATCAAATCTTCGTAGATACATAGTCATACACACACTCATCGTTCCAAGTTCATTGCACATAGTCATCATTACAAGTTCATTACACATAGTCATCACTACAATGTCATTCATTGCACATTGTCTTGGAGAGCATGATCACTATATGTTCAATACACATAGTCATGGGATACATAACAACCGGTCTTCAACGGACTTCGAGCACTAGATCATAGACTTCGAGATCACTACAAAACAAAAGAACACGCTCATTTATAATGGAAAATTGTCTAAGTCACAGTTCATGCATGAGAAGTTGAGAAAAAGTTAAAAGTTTTTGTATAGAAAATTGTGTAAGTCAAAATTTATGCATGGTAAATTGTGTAAGTGTTGCTTGCAACTAACCGTCATCGGCGAGCGTCAGCGCGAGTAACAGTCCTCGTCAGGAGACGGTCCAGCAGAATGACCAGGACTAGGACCACCAAAGTGAAGTGGAGTTGTCCTAGGCGACTCGCCAGGCGAGGCAGTAGCACGACCAAAGGGTGTCTTTGAATGAGCTGATCCCTACATATGTTTGAGCGCAATAGTATCTAGTAACTTAGTAGTTCTTTTGTGACAAGTAACTAATAACCTTCTAGTTATGTGAAGTACTAACCAGAGTCCCCGTGGCTAGACGTGCAAGGAATTCGGCCTCTGACGGCAACACTGGCATCGGTGGTTTTGGTGGAGGTTCGACAAAAGGGGGCATTGGAGTACCATTCGTCTGAGCCATATACCACGCCTGCAAGTGAGATTATATGTCACGCATGGACAAGGAAAATACACCATAAGAACCGCTTGCAAGTAGCTAAATGGGCAAAAAATAACCTTATGTGCCGCTTGAATGTGATCCTCGCGGTCATCAATTGCAGCATACCATTCCTTCATCTTTTGGTGAAACTCCTGGCAAACCTCCCTGTAGGCATCCTCATAGCCGGGCTACAATTTGACATAATGAATCTCATAACCATACACATGCATGATCAAAAGTGTAAATTCGGATAAAAATGAGAAAAAACTTACTTCGCGACGCGGTGCACGAGGTGGGATAGAAGCAGTGGCGCCCGTGGTAGCTTTGACCCGTGTGAGAGTGGTCGTAGAGGGCACCACGACATTAAGAATCTTGAAGCGGCCATGTGGCTTGCCGCCCCCAGCGAGGAGCAATGCTGTCTCATCGATCGGCTGCTGAAGGGGCTAAGAATCCGGCCCATACAAATCTTCGAACCTGCTCGAGCATACCGCATTAAGAATCTTTATGCCAATGAATAAGCATAGTAGCAATCCATAAGCATGGTAGACATTAGTACATATGGTGGAAATAAATAACCTGTTCGAGTAGTCGCTCACGGTCTCAGTGGTGGAGCCGTAGTAAGGATCCTCGTTGGGTTTGGGATCCTTCTTCTTACGAGCCTTCTGACACGCTTCAACGTCAGGAATGTCAACACCGTCATTAGCAGCCAACTATAGTGCATAAAACAAATGTTATGCATTATAAAAGTAACATGTCGTGTAATAGAAGGAGGTTATTTGTCACATCCCAAATTTTAGATTTGGTTCTGCATATCATTCATATCATTGCATCATGCTTTTCCATACAAAACCGTCGATCGAAAAGAATCGGCGAAACGCTATTTTCAAAACCATTTTTCTATTCTTCTACGAGGCTCCTACGGGGGCATTAGAAGACCTAGTGTTGCCACCCTTGTAGCCTAGTGGTTTCGCTCAACCCTTGACCCTAGATTGTTCCGCTCGATTTTACAAAACCGTAGGAGCAAGAATCGCTCGATTCGGAGCTCGTGCGGAAAAGATACGGCCGTTTTGTTAAAGGATAGAAAAACGGGCCGATTTTCGGGCCGATTTTCCGAGTCCGTATCCAACCGCGCTCCGAATCGGACTAGGACCCGCGTGGGGGTCCACAAAAGGGCAGCCGCCGCCGCCCTGCCTCGTAAACCGCCCCCGCCTCGATCGCCCCGCACGCGCCTCGGGAACCGCATCCCGCCGCCTCGATCGCCGCGCCCAGCGCCGCCACCTGGCCCGCGAGCCGCCGTCGCCGTCGCCCTTCCCCGCCGCCCCCAGGTACCGCGCGCCGCCGCCCGCCTTGCCCCCCTGCCGCCTGCCACTCGCCGCCCCGCAGCACGCCTGCGCCTGCCCGCCGCCGAGCCGCCTCCTGCGCGCGCCATCTGCGGCTGCTGCTGCGCCGCAGCGCGCCTGCGCGCAGCCGCCGCTTGCTGCTGCAGTGCCGCTGGGCGCCTGCGCGCTGCCGCCGCTTGCTGCTGCTGCCGCTGCTGCACGCATCACACACACACGCACGCACGCGCGTCGCCTCGCGCGCCTTGCGCCGCGCCCGCTCGTCCGTGTCGTGCCGCACCGCCGTCGTCGTCGTGTTGACCGTGTTGATCCATCGCGCTGACCGTCTCCCTCCGCGCAGGAAAAACGCCGACGCCGGAACCGATCGCCGCCACCGGAACTCGCCGCCGTCCGTTTCGCCGTTTGTCTCCGGTAAGCCTGCAGCCACCGTTAGATTTCAGATCAGCGGTTCAGATCAGCCGTTGACCGGTCAGACTCAGGCGTTGACTAGTCACACGCCCAGTCAGCGCCCAGTCAGCAGACGCGTTGACCAGTCAACAGACACAGTTGACTAGTTAATTTCGTTAATCGTTTTAGTTGACAGATTTCGATAGAAACTTGTAAATTGCGTAGAAATTAATCCGCTAGGCCAAAAATTGCAAATAAAATATGTGTAGGTTCAGTAAGTCGTGTAGAATCTTGCTGTACCTTTGGTTCAGACTTTCGCAGCAAGATTTAGTATAGTTTAATCAATTAGGTTAATGGCCTTTTTGGAGTAATTAATTCATAGAAAAAGATCCCTAGCTCCAAAAATCGCGTATGATATGTCCCTGGATTCAGTGGAACGAGGGGAATCTCATCGTGAATTAAAAGGTTAGGCTTATAGTGAAAACTTCTGCAGAAATTGTCTAGTGGCTTTCTGCAGTGTTTTAATTACTCCGGGAGTTTTATAATTCCTTTTCGAGTAATTCCAGTTGGTACTGTTTCTAATCAGCGATGCCTATGCGGTAGAATTTTCCCAAGATTTTACAAACAGTATACTACCGGTAGTGAATTATTTGAGTTCTAGCTCTAGTTTTGAGCACTATATTTTGCATAATAGTTTTCCTTGCGCTAAAACTATTTTCCATGCATGCAATCCGTAGTATTATTGAATAGGATTATGTGGTGCAGCTGTAGCACCAATTCACTTGCCTTGCATACCTTCATGCATCATATCTGTTGCATATGCTTGTGGATTGTTTGTTTATGCTTGCAATTGTATCGTGTAGATTGTGACGAGTGCAACGCTTGCTCGTGTGTGGATTGTTCTTCCGACCGCTACAACCAAGGCAAGTAGATGCTACTTTTTTCATGATATCGTCCTACTATTTTCAATGCATTGTCGTGTATTTTGTAGATGCATGTGTAGGATGATACTATCGCTATGCTATGTCCTATTATGTGGTAGGGCTTTCCTTGTAGATGAACCACCGTTGGTAGATGTGCTTAGCCATGCTATGTTGAACGAGGGCTGGGTTACATCATTGAGACTTGTTTCTAAAAGTGTTGGTTTGTGAAAACTAAAACAACTTAATCAATGAATCTCCTGGGTGTGATGGTATTGATAATTTTTGGTGGTTTCATTGCGGAAAGGCACCCAGGTATCAAGAGAGAATGATTGGCTTCTTTATTGTGTAGCTTATGTGTACAACCATGTGCCAATAATGGAATAGGTGGTTGGTTGGACTTAGTAGGTTGTGGTAACTCGAACCCGCGTATCCAGAGATGTAGAATTTTGGTAGGTTGGACCGGTGCGCGTCGGGATTGGGGTGCTACTTCCCGAACAGTCTCTTCTTGGACTTCTCCCTACCACCACCCAAAATGAGAGTGATGGTACGAGCTGGGCTGGCCAAGTCACATGGGTAAAGTGTACTAACCCCTGCAGGGTGTATAATCTAATCGATTAGCCGTGTCCCCGGTTATGGACATCTGAGTTGCTTGATATTGATTCCATGACATGTTTCTCGCTCATTCCAATTTCATAATTGCTTTAATATTGTTGGGTTAACTTAATTGGGATCTTTTCAAAGAAAATCAAAAACTGTTTATGAAAGTAGGACAAAGATATTTGCAAATGCAAGCCAGACACAGCTCCAATTGCCAAATTCGCATGTAGATGTTAGTACTATTGTCTCCATTACTAGCTCTACTTGCCATACATTCCATGTATTGACCCTTCGGGGCTGCTACGTTTTATGTTGCAGGTTATTCCGATTCTGAGTAATCGATATAGGCCACAGTACTCCACTCGGCACTTGTTCACTTGTGGGCAATTTGAAGAATGGAGGATTTACTTTATTTATGTTGCTACCTGAATAATTTGAGCTAGCCTTGGGCTAAGCTTTTATTGTAATAATGGTACTCTGGATCTTCGTTATTCATGATACACGGATATTTTGCTATGTTATTTGTCTTATTCTATTGTGGGCCAATGAACCGATCCAGGGATTGGCATGTCACATAGAAGCCACGGTCTTTTCAGAACCGCGGTGTTACAAGATGGTATCAGAGCCCGTGTGTCGACTGTAGGATCGTGACCTAGGATTGGATTAGGAAGCCATAGATTTATTAAGCCTATATTAACTCTGTCTTTCATCTTATGCCTTTCACCCTCGTAAACTCTTACCATATGCTATTCTCACACTTTCCTCTGTTACTTGTTAGATGGGAGAAGTCAGGACTGAGTATGCCACCATGGAGTCACCAAGGCCCTTTGCAAGGCAGTTAGCACAGCTCTCGCAGTAATTGGGATTGCCACTGCCCATGTTCAAGGGAAGAAGGCTGTACACCTATGGATATGGAGATGATGCATGGGAGATCACTACCTTCATATTCAGGGATGCCGCCTTGCCAAATCCAGTGCATTTGATCTACACCAAGACATACTGCAACTGGGGACTTGGAATCAACTTGGCCATGCATGAAACCCTGTCTCGCCAGTGCCATCATGTCCGACACCTACTGCCAGCCGATTCACCCTACCGTGACTATGGGAGGCGTGATGAAGATGGGCACATTGTGGTTACCCCGGGCGACAGGAACAACATGCCGCCCCGTCGGAGGCACATAGAGGACATGGAAAGGGAGAATGGAGCTCTAGCTGAGAAGGTGATGATGATAAAGGAGATTGCAGACTTTGCTAGCAATGGTATGGTGGTCCAAGGACAGGAGATTGACACCCTGCATGAAGCTGTGGGAGTTCTGGAGAATGCCCTGATAGCCAGAGATGCAACCATAGCTCATCTTCATGGTACGGTGCAGGAGAACACCCAGAACATACAACAGTTGCAAGGGACCGTCCAGGAAAGGGATCAAACTATTGAAGCTATGACAGCCCAGATTGCCGCTCTCCAAGCACAGCTGAATCCACCCTCTGATGATGACAATGGAGATGATGGCAACAATGGGGATGATGATGACAGTGGGAACGATGATGATGATGAGGACGAGGATGATGATGATGGAGACGATGATGGTGGAGGAGATGAAGCTGTTGCAGTTGCAGCTGAGAGTGAAGAAGAAGAGGAGGATCCAGAAGAGGTGGAGTTTGAGATCTCAAGTGATGGTTCAGGAGAAGTGTACACTCCGCCGCCATGGTTGTACCACGAACCGAAGCGCCAACGCATGAGTGCAAGGACCTACCGCAACCTCTTCAAGAAGTAGATAGAAGTCCACCAATTAGTCCACGTTAGGCAAATTCGTTAGGATTAGTCTCGATCAGTGTGAAGCTTAGTTCGTGTTAGTTTAAGAGTGATTAGTTGCTTATTTATGTACTCCAATATCCCAGGAATTATTTGTGCGAATTTTATTAAAGAGTTATGGCAAGTTTGGTTAACATCTGTGTTATTTTCGTTGCAGTTTTCTACTGATACAGCAGTACTGTACGATTTTTCATATTTTTCTGGTAACTGGGAAAAATCTGAAAAAATTGGGCTGATGCGAAACTCTCTGTACTATATGTGCAAAAATCAGCTAAATTTTCTGACGAGTTTAAGTCAGGCGGAAAAATTCGTGAACGCTGCTGGACTGTTCTGGCAGATTTCTGTTTTGTTGTGTAGTTGATCAACTGTTTGGTTAACCATTGCCAACTCTTGTAAAACTATTTCAGTAGGTATATACTGCTAGGATTAACCCCTGGGATGTTGCTGGATCACTTGTTTGTTGATGTGTTGCTTGCTTGTGATTGTCTGCTATTGTTTGTTGTTGTTTGATCATATGCATGGGTAGAATCCTATTGTCGTAGTTGATTCTTTCTAAACTTACCTGTGCTGAACCGCAGATGCCTCCCCGCCGTCAACCCACTGAGTTGGAGCAGCTCATGGTAGCTCAGGCACAGCTGACCCAAGTGATGACTCAGTTTATGGCGGCTCAGAACAACAACAATGGAAACAATCAGCCTCAGGGAGATGCTCTCACCAGATTTCTGAGGCTAAGGCCAGCTAAGTTCTCTACTGCAACAGAACCAATGGTTGCTCTCGACTGGTTGCGTTCAGTCAACAAGGATCTGGTAACTGTCGGATGAACTGATGCTGAGAAGGTGAGGTTTGCCGCTCACCTACTGGAGGGACCAGCCGCTTCTTGGTGGGACACATTTCAGATCACCCACCCGCTGGATACCGTGACTTGGGCAATGTTTGAGGAAGGTTTCAGGACCAACCATGTGTCTTCAGGAGTTCTGAGCCTGAAGAGGAAGGAGTTCCGCAACTTGCGTCAAACCAATCGCACCGTGGCCGAGTACATTGAGGAGTTCAACAACTTGTCCCGTTATGCACCTGAGGATGTTGACACTGATGCAAAAAGGAGGGAGAGATTCCTGGATGGCCTCAGTGATGAGCTTTCAGTACAGCTACTGGTGGTTTATTGCCCCACTTTCCAGGAGCTTATGGACAAGGCCAGGATCTTGTAAGGGAAGCAGAAACAGGTGGAGAACCGCAAGAGAAAGAGCAATAATCACCACTTTGGTTCACATCACAAGTCTCGCACTTCGTATGATGGATACTCCAAGCATGGAGGAAGTGACCATGGGAGCCATGACCGCCACCACCATGGAGGCGATGGGCATCGTCATGACAACCATAGGAGCACCCACCACAGCCACAAGGGAGGACACTCTCACCACTCTGGAGGACACGGTGGACATGACCGCAACCGTGATCGCAGCTTTGTGAAGAAGGATCTGAGTGAGGTGACGTGCTTCAAGTGTAAACAGAAGGGACACTATGCTGACAACTGTCCGGAGAGGAAAGGACTGAAGCCAACCAACAACGAGAAGGCCACAGTGAACCACATGAATGTGGAGGAGATTCCAGATGAGCCTGACCTTGTGATTGGTAAGTTTCCAATCAACACTTACCCTGCACTTATACTTTTCGATACTGGTGCATCGCATTCATTCATATCAAGGGCATTTGTGGATAAGTATAAGCTACCTACTGAGTCTATGAAAGGGTCTATTAGAGTGAGTTCACCTGGAGGAGATATGATAGCTAGCGCGGGATGCCGCGATTTAACTGTGAGGATTGGAACACACAAATTCAGCGCACATTTGGTAGTGTTGGAATCACAGGGATTAGACGTTATTCTGGGTATGGATTGGATGTCTATGCATGGGGGACACATAGATTGTGCACAGCGAGCTGTTTCACTCAAAACCCGGATGGTAAGAGGATTAGATTCAAGTCGGCTGTACGACCAGGAAGGTGTAAGTTGAATTCTCTTAAGGGGGTTAGCATGGATACTGTGCCAGTGATTAGGGATTACCCCGACGTGTTTTCGGAAGAGCTGCCAGGGATGCCACCTGACAGCGAAGTAGAGTTTCTTATCGACCTGGTGCCGGGAACAGGACCAATAGCAAAGAAACCATATAAGATGGATGTGGATGAGCTGAAGGAATTGAAGAAGCAGTTGAAAGAGCAGCTAGAAAAGGGATTCATTCAGCCTAGTTCGTCGTCGTGGGGAGCACCTGTTCTGTTTGTGGAGAAGAAAGACAGCAGCAAGAGATTAGTAGTGGACTATCGCTCGCTGAATGAAGTAACCATCAAGAACAAGTATCCTCTGCCGAACATAAATGATTTGTTTGATCAACTGGAAGGAGCGAAGGTGTTTAGCAAGATTGATCTGCGATCAGGCTACTTCCAATTGAAGATCCGGGAGGAGGACGTACCAAAAACCGCCTTCACCACTAGTTATGGTTTATATGAGTATACGGTTGTGTCTTTTGGACTAACGAATGCCCCGGCATACTTCATGACCATGATGAACAAGGTATTTATGGAGTACTTGGACAAGTTCGTGGTGGTGTTTATTGATGACATACTGATATATTCCAAGGATGATGTTGAGCATGAGAAACATCTGCGACTGATTATGGAGAAGCTGAGGGAACACAAGCTGTATGCCAAATTCAGCAAGTGTGAATTCTGGCTTAACACTGTTGGATTTCTTGGACACGTAGTGTTAGGAGAAGGAGTCGCTGTTGATCCAAGCAAAGTGACTGCAGTGACAGAGTGGGAAGCACCCAAGAATGCAGGAGAGATTCGAAGCTTTTTGGGACTTTCTGGATACTACAGGAGGTTCATTGAAAACTTTTCCAAGATTGCTAAGCCGATGACTGAACTTCTGAAGAAGGAGAGGAAGTTTGAATGGTCAGACGTATGTGAAGCCAGCTTTCAGGAACTGAAGCGTCAACTAGTGACTGCGCCTGTTCTGTGTTTACCTGATCTTCAGAAGGATTTCCAAGTGTACTGTGATGCTTCTCGACAGGGACTTGGGAGTGTGCTGATGCAAGATGGGAGAGTAGTGTCATATGCCTCGCGACAACTCAAGCACCATGAGCGGAATTACCCCACACACGACTTGGAGTTAGCGTCAGTGGTTCATGCGCTCAAGGTATGGAGGCATTACTTAATGGGAAAACACTGTGATGTGTACACCGACCACAAGAGCCTGAAGTACATATTCACGCAGAAGGAACTGAACATGAGGCAAAGGAGATGGTTGGAACTTATCAAGGACTATGATATGAATCTACAATACCACCCAGGAAAGGCCAATGTAGTAGCAGATGCTCTGAGCCGGAAGGTTTATGCCAATGGATTGACAATTGGTGAATTGCCTGAGGATTTGTGCAAGCAATTCAAGGACCTTATACTGGAAGTATTGTCTGAATGATACTTGGCTACAATGGAAGTCTAACCGACGTTACAGGACAGGATCATGAAGGCTCAGGTAGGAGACAAGGAAATAGAGGAGATAAAGGAAAAGATGAAGGAGAATCGAGAAAAGGATATTCGCGAGGATGAGCATGGTACCTTGTGGTATGGAGATCGTTTGTGTGTGCCCAGCGACCCGGAGATAAGGGAGTTGATTCTACAGGAGGCTCATAACTCGCCATACTCCATACATCCGGGCAACACAAAGATGTATATAGATTTGAAGAGCAGATTTTGGTGGAACAACATGAAGGGAGATATCGCCAAGCATATTGCCCTATGTGATGTGTGCAGCCGAGTGAAGGCGGAACACCAGAAGCCAGCAGGACTGCTACAGCCATTGCCTGTGCCGGATTGGAAGTGGGATAGAGTGGGAATGGATTTTATCACAGGATTGCCCAGGACCAGGTCAGGATATGACTCTATTTGGGTAGTGGTCGACCATTTGACCAAGGTAGCCCACTTTATACCGGTAAAGACGACCTATACGAGTGCAAAGTTGGCCAAGATTTACATGGACAGGATTGTGTGCCTACACGGAGTTCCCAAGAGTATTGTATCTGATAGAGGCACCCAATTTACCTCGCACTTCTGGCGCCAGCTGCACGAGTCACTTGGTACTAGATTGGAGTTTAGCACAGCGTTTCACCCATAGACTGATGGACAGACCGAGAGGGTGAATCAAATTTTGGAGGACATGCTGAGAGCTTGCGCTTTGGCTCATGGCTCTAGTTGGGATGAGAATTTGCCATATGCTGAGTTTTCCTACAACAACAGCTATCAAACCAGCATCAAGACGTCACCGTTCGATGTGCTGTATGGGAAACGGTGCCGGACACCATTGCTATGGGATGTAGTAGGAGAACGCCAGTTGTTTGGGCCTGATTTGATCAAGGATGCTGAGGAGAAGGTCGCCTTGATTAGGGACAGGCTGAAGGTAGCGCAATCAAGGCAGAAGAGCTACGCTGACGCCAAGCGCAAGGAAGTGGTGTATGAGATAGGTGATAGAGCATACCTCAGAGTATCGCCGCTTCGTGGAATCAAAAGATTTGGAATTAAGGGTAAGCTGGCACCTCGATTTATTGGGCCGTATCGAGTCTTAGCACGCAAGGGAGAAGTTGCTTATCAGTTGGAGTTGCCCGAGGCTCTGTCCGCTGTTCACAATGTGTTCCACGTATCCCAGCTGAAGAAGTGCCATCCGGAGATGGTGGATACACCATTGAGAGACACTGTACCGTTGGAAGAGGTTCAACTTGAGAATGACTTGACCTATGAGGAGAAACCGGTCAAGATTCTGGAGACAGCGGAGACGACTACCCGT
Source organism: Avena sativa (assembly GCA_916181665.1). Taxonomy (NCBI): domain Eukaryota; kingdom Viridiplantae; phylum Streptophyta; class Magnoliopsida; order Poales; family Poaceae; genus Avena; species Avena sativa. The sequence goes on along the minus strand of OV702279.1, from coordinate 262,737,668 downwards.
ACCAAGACGATCAGGTTTTGCAAGGTGCAGTGGAGCCACCACACCGAAGAGGAAGCCACTTGGGAGCGTGAGGATGACATCCGAGAGGACTACCCACACCTATTTGCTAGCCGCGCCGAATCTCGAGGACGAGATTCATCTTAAGGGGGTTAGTCTTGTCACATCCCAAATTTTAGATTTGGTTCTGCATATCATTCATATCATTGCATCATGCTTTTCCATACAAAACCATCGATCGAAAAGAATCGGCGAAACGCTATTTTCAAAACCCTTTTTCTATTCTTCTAAGAGGCTCCTGCGGGAGGCATTAGAAGAACTAGTGTTGCCACCCTTGTAGCCTAGTGGTTTCGCTCAACCCTTGAACCTAGATTGTTCCCCTCGATTTTACAAAACCGTAGGAGCAAGAATCGCTCGATTCGGAGCTCGTGCGGAAAAGATACGGCCATTTTGTTAAAGGATAGAAAAACGGCCCGATTTTCGGGCCGATTTTCCGAGTCCGTATCCAACCGCGCTCCGAATCGGACTAGGACCCGCGTGGGGGCCCACAAAAGGGCAGCCGCCGCCGCCCTGCCTCGTAAACCGCCCCCGCCTCGATCGCCTCGCACGCGCCTCGGGAACCGCACCCCGCCGCCTCGATCGCCGCGCCCAGCGCCACCTCCTGGCCCGCGAGCCGCCGCCGCCGTCGCCCTTCCCCGTCGCCCCCAGGTACCGCGTGCCGCCGCCCGCCTTGCCCCCCCCCCCCCGCCTCCTGCCACTCGCCGCCCCGCAGCGCGCCTGCGCCTGCCCGCCGCCGAGCCGCCTCCCGCGCGCGCCATCTGCGGCTGCTGCTGCGCGCCTGCCCGCGCTGCCGCCGCTTGCTGCTGCCCACGCCGCCGCCGCCGCTCGCTGCTGCTGCGCCACTTGCCGCTGCTGCACGCAGCACACACACACGCACGCACGCGCGTCGCCTCGCGCGCCTTGCGCCGCGCCCGCTTGTCCGTGTCGTGCCGCACCGCCGTCGTCGTCGTGTTGACCGTGTTGATCCATCGCGCTGACCGTCTCCCTCCACGCAGGAAAAACGCCGACGCCGGAACCGATCGCCGCCACCGTCCGGAACTCGCCGCCGTCCGTTTCGCCGTTCGTCTCCGGTAAGCCTGCAGCCACCTTTAGATTTCAGATCAGCCGTTGACCGGTCAGACTCAGGCGTTGACTAGTCAGACGCCCAGTCAGCGCCCAGTCAGCAGACGCGTTGACCAGTCAACAGACACAGTTGACTGGTTAATTTCGTTAATCGTTTTAGTTGACAGATTTCGGTAGAAACTTGTAAATTGCGTAGAAATTAATCCGCTGGGCCAAAAATTGCAAATAAAATATGTGTAGGTTCAGTAAGTCGTGTAGAATCTTGCTGTACCTTTGGTTCAGACTTTCGCAGCAAGATTTAGTACAGTTTAATCAATTAGGTTAATGGCCTTTTTGGAGTAATTAATTCGTAGAAAAAGATGCGTAGCTCCAAAAATCGCGTATGATATGTCCCTGGATTCAGTGGAACGAGAGGAATCTCATCGTGAATTAAAAGGTTAGGCTTACAGTGAAAACTTCTGCAGAAACTGTCTAGTGGCTTTCTGCAGTGTTTTAATTACTCCGGGAGTTTTATAATTCCTTTTCGAGTAATTCCAGTTGGTACTGTTTCTAATCAGCGATGCCTATGCGGTAGAATTTTTCCAAGATTTTACAAACAGTATACTACCGGTAGTGAATTATTTGAGTTCTAGCTCTAGTTTTGAGCACTATATTTTGCATAATAGTTTTCCTTGCGCTAAAACTATTTTCCATGCATGCAATCCGTAGTATTATTGAATAGGATTATGTGGTGCAGCTGTAGCACCAATTCACTTGCCTTGCATAACTTCATGCATCATATCTGTTGCATATGCTTGTGGATTGTTTGTTTATGCTTGCAATTGTATCGTGTAGATTGTGACGAGTGCAACGCTTGCTCGTGTGTGGATTGTTCTTCCGACCGCTACAACCAAGGCAAGTAGATGCTACTTTTTTCATGATATCGTCCTACTATTTTCAATGCATTGTCGTGTATTTTGTAGATGCATGTGTAGGATGATACTATCGCTATGCTATGTCCTATTATGTGGTAGGGCTTTCCTTGTAGATGAACCACCGTTGGTAGATGTGCTTAGCCATGCTATGTTGAACGAGGGCTGGGTTACATCATTGAGACTTGTTTCTAAAAGTGTTGGTTTGTGAAAACTAAAACAACTTAATCAATGAATCTCCTGGGTGTGATGGTATTGATAATTTTTGGTGGTTTCATTGCGGAAAGGCACCCAGGTATCAAGAGAGAATGATTGGCTTCTTTATTGTGTAGCTTATATTTACAACCATGTGCCAATAATGGAATGGGTGGTTGGTTGGACTTAGTAGGTTGTGGTAACTCGAACCCGCGTATCCAGAGATGTAGAATTTTGGTAGGTTGGACCGGTGCGCGTCGGGATTGGGGTGCTACTTCCCGAACAGTCTCTTCTTGGACTTCTCCCTACCACCACCCAAAATGAGAGTGATGGTACGAGCTGGGCTGGCCAAGTCACATGGGTAAAGTGTACTAACCCCTGCAGGGTGTATAATCTAATCGATTAGCCGTGTCCCCGGTTATGGACATCTGAGTTGCTTGATATTGATTCCATGACATGTTTCTCGCTCATTCCAATTTCATAATTGCTTTAATATTGTTGGGTTAACTTAATTGGGATCTTTTCAAAGAAAATCAAAAACTATTTATGAAAGTAGGACAAAGATATTTGCAAATGAAGCCAGACACAGCTCCAATTGCCAAATATGCATGTAGATGTTAGTACTATTGTCTCCATTACTAGCTCTACTTGCCATACATTCCATGTATTGACCCTTCGGGGCTGCTATGTTTCATGTTGTAGGTTATTCCGATTCTGAGTAATCGATATAGGCCACGGTACTCCACTCGGCACTTGTTCACTTGTGGGCAATTTGAAGAATGGAGGATTTACTTTATTTATGTTGCTACCTGAATAATTTGAGCTAGCCTTGGGCTAAGCTTTTATTGTAATAATGGTACTCTGGATCTTCGTTATTCATGATACACGGATATTTTGCTATGTTATTCGTCTTATTCTATTGTGGGCCAATGAACCGATCCAGGGATTGGCATGTCACATAGAAGCCACGGTCTTTTCAAAACCGCGGTGTTACATTGTTTCATATATATACCTTGTAGTCCTTGAAGCGGTTGAAGTCCCTGTTTCATTGAACATGTGTTCCCTCATGGCCGCGATTTTTCTTATTCTGCTCGCTCTTGGCGAAGAATTCTGGATCACTCGTCCACATGTCCACCAACCTCTCCCAACCATCCTTCTTTCCATAGCACCACTTTTGAACAGTCTAAGAAATGAAAACATCTCAAATCAAGAACAGAAAATGCAATTTAGGATGGACATAGAATAAAAAGACAATTTACTCACCGCCAAGAGATCTTCCACCTTGACCTTGTCTCCGAGCTTCTCGGCAACAATGTGGCTCTTCAGTTTCCTCTTGCCTTGTTCGGCGTAGTAGTGCGAGATTGCAATATTTTTAGCATCGTAAATTATTTGGAGCACCTGCTTCCTCGCCATAATCTCGAAGACCTCGTTCGCCTTCTCCTCATGCTCAGGATCCACTCTATAATATGCCTACAATCATGCATCAAACATGGTGAGAATCATAAGTTAGCATGGAAAGATGAGTGTACAATTCACTTGAAGGCATAAAACAGATGTCAACAAAGAATGACTTACCCAAAACTTGTTGTGCACAACTTGTGCATGGTTGGGCACAAAAGTCACACCATCATCATCGGTCATGGTGCCCCCGGACTTAGCGGCCTCATAGTCCTCCCATTTGAGGGCTAACTTCTTTTCCTCAAGGCCTGACTTGTAGAGACCTGGCCAATACTTCTTCAGCAAACACGTAAGAATGCCAGCTGGAAGACGGCGTCTCTGGGTCGACTGATCAACAAACTTAAAATTCCTGCACATGAATCAAAATATTAGTATGCACTAAAATAGTACTAGCAACCTCCGTATATGATCAACAGATAGACACTTACTCTTTGGTAGGCACAAGGAGGAATTTCCCCGCATCAGTTTTTGGTGGATTCGGGACCTTATTTGGGCTTCGAACCCACAACCTAGCCGCCCTCTCTGACTCGTTCTCATGCTGCTCAAAAGAGGGTATCTCATCCTCGTCCTCCTCCTGCTGCTACAAATTAAAATGCAAATTAATGTAACTGAATGAAACAAAGTGGGTGGAATATAGGAGAAAAGAGCATACCTCCTCCTCATCCTCGTCCTGCTAATGGAGCTCCTCGTCCTGCTCCTCCTCGTCCTGCTCCTCCTGCTGGAACTCCTCGTCCTGCGAAGCTGCGGTGCCACTAGCGGAGGGTACCTAAGGATAGTAGTAATTAGAGAAGATACCTAAGGATAGTAGTAGTGATAACAGTTAGTGGGCATGATAGCAATAAGTACCTCACTAAAGGAGGGAACCGAAGTCCGCCGATGTCGTCCAACCCTATGTGAAGGTGCAACCTCCTCCAGTAATCTAGTCCTCCTGGGTCGGCCCTCAACTGTGGGCCCCCGGTGTTGTCCTCCTCCTCGTCCTTGACCTCCTTCTCCTGCTCCTCCTCGTCCTCCTCGCGCTCCTCCTGCTACTCCTCATCCTCCTCCTGCTCCTCCTACTCTTCCCGATGCTCCTCGTCCTGCTGCTGCTCCTCCTGCTACTCCTCATCCTCCTCCTGCTCCTCCTTGTCCTCCTCCTACTCTTCCCGATGCTCCTCGTCCTGCTGCTGCTCCTCGTCCTCCTCCTGCTCCTCCTCCTCCTGCTCCTCGCCCTCCTCCTCCTGCTCCTCCTCCTCCTACTCCGCATCCGGGTAAAGAGGTTTCTTTGCCGCGGCCATCATATCAAGGAAGGCCTTCGCGGTTGGATCCGGTTCATCCGGTTCCTCATATTCCTCTGGATCCTCCTCTAGAGGTGGCGAATGTGCCATCTCTGCATACTCGAGATCATCAAGCATGTTTCCAATACCATCGTTCGCATTGCCATCGATGCGTTGTCGCATCACCTCCTCTCTAGCACGGTCATGCTCGCCAAAGTTTATCAGCATGGTAAAGTCAGGCATATAGCCATACTTCCAAAGGTGTCTAGTCATGCCAAAGAAATAATTGGTTTTCCCTTCCCACTTAGCTATTCTTTCAGTCGCACTGATACAACCACTATACATCCATTCATTATCAGCCATCGTCTGCTTCATTGGGAGCCACAATATAATTACAACATTCATATTAATTAACCGCATCAAATTAAATACACAATTTTTTACGTTTTTATAACAGGTTGAAGAGAAACGCAATGCATACACCTAACATGTCTAATAGGAAAAGAGGGTCCTAATCCCACCCGAGAATGTGTAGATTGGATACATTCTCCACAGTTTACCCCGATCCGACACAGAATTTCAGCAGCACCTCCCCGCTGTTCTCCCGATACACGTCTCGGCAAAAAATGCCGAAAGAAATGTGCAGCCGGAGAACAACGGGGAGGCACCACCGAAATTTTGTCTCGGAACGGAGTAGAGCGTGGAAAATGTATCCAATTTACACATCCTCCGGTTGTCCAAAATACGTGGACAATTCGAAAGAGTTACGACCATAGATATGCATTAATGCATATCTATTCGTCGTAACCTTTCCGAACGGGAGACGCCTAGGTAACGTGACTGATTTGGTGATCTAGACACAAATTAAACCTAAAAACATTACAAGAGAGGCGAATGATTCTTACCCTCGAAGCGAGATCGAATCAGCGAAGATACTCAAGTAGAGGTGTGCGACGGCGAAAGGACGGCAACCTCCAGGATAGCGACCCGATTGAATCTAGCGATATGGTCACGATGGGGCCTATTATACAAAATAAACAAAATAAATAGATTATTGGATGCTAAGGAATCTCATGTGAAATGTAAAAACAGAATTTGTATACACACTGATCACATGGTACATAATACCACTAGTTACGAACATATAGTAATTAATACCCGATCTAGAGAGGCGAAAAAATAAATATACTGTGATGTAACGGATTTTCACAAACTATTGTTCATCTCAGGGTCTCACCTGTTGTGAGCAAATCGAGCAGGACATAATTGTGTGAGGCCTCTGATGATCACATGGAACAATTTGTTGTGTAACAACTAGTTGCAGAATTCAGTGGAACATATGCATATATATGAACTATATTACACCCTTCTATAACCATCATAAATATACTCTTTTGAAGGTACCTATTTGAATCGTACATCCTTCTTAAATATGCTGGACATAGGCTTTTTGTCAACATAATAAGCAAAACAAAAATCGAAGTATTTCATCTGTTTTCATATGTCAGTTGTAAATAGAATCTCACGATCCAACAAAAAAGGTAAAGAAAAACATGGAAGGGTAGAACATATACTAAAGCCAGAGAAATCTGCAAGGGGAGGCACCACTCCGGTGGCCACCTGTAGATGAAGGAGCGCCGTCCTCGGGTCGAGCTCCTGCAAGGGGAGGCTCTGCTCCTGGACGTGCTCCTCGCCGGAGCTGAGGCGGGGAACCGAGAGGGATAGCTCCTGGCCGGGATCGGGGTGCGGCCACGGTGGCTCGGGGTGAGGGCGGCGGCGCGGGTGAGGTTGCCGACAACGGCGGCTCGGGGTGAGCTTGGCGACGACGGTGGCTCGTGGTGAGGACGGCGGCGCGAGGTCGGGTGCGGGACGACGGTGCGGGGTCTGGTGCGGGACGGCAGAGGGGTTGGCGGCGGCGGGGTTGCGCGAGAGCTGGGGAGCGCGGGGTGTGGGTGCGGTACATGGGAGCGCGGGGTGTGGGGCCTGGGCGGGTCAATTTTTTTAGGTAGCTCTTTTTTTCATTCACTATTACTTTTTCATTATTTTTTATTTTCACTTGTGCTAATATTATGATTCCAATTTAAAAAAATTCTCCTATGTTTTCATTTTGTTTTATAATCCCTTTTCTATATCATATGGTCTATTGTATAGACTACTCACTTTCACGTGCTTTGCACATTAAAAATCGGTCATCACAACTAATACTCCTCATATGTGAACACGCTCTCATCACCCTAGAGATAGGAAACACAAGGGACATTTCACAACACTTTTACATGGAATACCTAGGTTGGTCCCAAGATTCCACCGGTAGCCCTCGTTTTCACCAGCGGCGGGGGTTTCCTCCTACACGTCGAGCATTGTTCCAAGTGTTATCGCATGCATGTGAACACGCTCGCACCCGGGAGAAAGGAAATGCATCTATGGATGGTCCACCACACTTGTACATGTATGCTATGGCCACACGCAAGTTTTCGTGGGATTCCGGAGCTCCTGCGGTCATTTTCCAACGAAATCCTAGTCTATGGGCCCCGAAGATCTATCTCCCTAGCTATCTCCGTACGAGCGTTGACCAATGTACTTTTTTGTTGGTTTAGGTTTCTTTTGGCCATATCTACATGGAATACCTAGGTTGGGCCCAAGATTCCACCGGTATCCCTCGTTTTGACCCAGGGCGAGGGTTTCTTCCTACACGTCGAGCATTTCTGCAAGTGTTATCGCGTGCACGTGAACACGCTTGCACCCGGGAGATAGTAAATGCATCTATGTATGTTCCACCACACTTGTACATGTATGCTATGGACACACCCAAGTTTTCGTGGGATTCCGGCGCTCCTACGGTCATTTTCCAGCGAAACCCTAGTCTGTGGGCCCTAAAGATCTACCCTCCTAGCTACCTTCGTACGAGCGTTGACCAATGTACCGTTTTGTTGGTTTAGGTGTGTTTTGTCCATATCTACATGGAATACCTAGGTTGGGCCCAAGATTCCACTGGTAGCCGTCGTTTTGACCCGCGACGAGGGTTTCTTCCTACACGTCGAGCATTTCTGCTAGTGTTATCGCATGCACGTGAACACGTTATTACCCGGTGAAAGAGCATTTGCTATCCCTAGTGATTCTGGTGTTTGATAACAACACACATATCGGACTAATGATTTGCTAAGTGTGTCACAGGTACATTAAAAAGATCTGCAAACGTTCAAAAACTGTCTGCCTGGAGCGGTACCAAAAAGCGGTAGTACCGCTTTTTGCTACCGGACCAGACAGAAGGATGTGACTAACTGTCAAAAAGCCTCTGCCGCGCCAGGTACTAAAAAGCGGTAGTACCGCATTTTAGTACCTAGTGTGACAGAAGCTTTTTACAGTTTGTCAAAAGCTTCTGCCTGCTCCGGTACTAAAATGCGGTAGTACCGCATTTTAGTACCGCTCGGGGCAGAGACTTTTTGTACGTTGCAAAAAGCTTCTGCCTTCTCCGGTACTAAAATGAGGTAGTACCGCATTTTAGTACCGCTCAGGGCAGAGACTTTTTGTACGTTGCAAAAAGCCTCTGTCTGCGCCAGTAGCAAAATGCGGTAGTACCGCATTTTACTACCTGGCGTGACAGAGAGCTTTTTCGTTTGAAAGCTGCTGATTTCTCAATGTCCGGTAGTACCGGTTGGCAGAAGCAGTACTACCGCTTTCCGGTAGCAGCAATAGTAGTACCGCTGGGGGCAGGACTTGATGCAGTTTGAAAAAGGGTGGTCCGGTACCAGGTCCGGTAGTACCGGAGTTCTCCGGTAGTACCGCTTGAACTTCCGGTACTACCGCTGCAATAAATGCATCAACGGTTAGATTTTGTGGAGGAGTATAAATACCCCTCCACCTACCTTGGGACAAGGTTCTCAGTGCATCAAAGTCAAAGAACACCATTGGAGTCCATTGGAGCCACCTAAATCCTCAAGATCTCCTCATCCCACCACCCAAAGTCTTTGATCTTTGGGGAATCGAAGGAGGAGGCCCCGATCTACTACTTCACCAAAAGAGATCTTCATTTCCCCCTCATTTCATTGAGGGCCCCCTTTGCTCTAGTGTTTTCTTGGAAACCCTAGTTCTTGTTTTTGTTCTTACAAGTTTGTCTTTGATTGCTTTGACAGCTTGCTTGTATTTGGGAGCCTCCGATTAAGTTGTGGATGTGTGCCCCAAACTTGTAACGGTGCCGGCTTCCACCTTGAAGGTTGCCGATATAGTGGAAGGTGAATCGATCCCGTTGGGGTGAGATTCATCGGAGAACAAGGGAGGCCTCTCGTGGCGTTGGTGGTTTGAAACCACCCCCTCTCCAAACGTAGACGTACTTCCCCTCAAAAGGAAGGAACTACGGGAAACAAATCCTTGTGTCTCCGCGTCCACTTTTCGGTTACTTCTATCCTTTACCGCACCTTACTTACTTGTTACTACTTTGTGTTGTGGTAGCCCTTGCATAAGTGTCATATAGGTAAATTTACCATAGTTGCATTATCTAGAGAATTTACCTTATTGTCAAACCTTAATTTAAAAAAGAAGAAAATTTTAAGTAGCACCTATTCACCCCCCCTCTAGGTTCCCATACGATCCTTTCAATTGGTATCAGAGCCTCGGCTCTTTATTTGGGCTTTACCGACTAAGAGAATATGGGTATCCGCGAAGGGGATGGTGATGGTGAGCCGACCACGGTGACCATGGAAGATCTCAAAAACTTGGAAACAAGATTGAGCTCTTCCTTGGTCAACAAAGTCAAGAAGATGCTTGAGCAACTTCTTAAAGACAAAGAAGGCTCACCACCCCCATATCTTCAAGAGGATCAACCATCCATTTTACCTAAGGGGAATACGTCAGTATCCCCCGAGGGTGCATTGGTAGGGGGTAAACCAGAAAATGCTAATTCCTCCACACACAATAATGGTGGGAAGGGTGAGCACCGTGACTCATGGTACTCTCCCGACCCTCCAATCCCTCACCCTCATGTATACAATAGAGGTGACCCACCTAAGCTTGAAGAATCCGCTACTTTTGCTCAATGGCAATCACTAATGAGAACTCATATGCGCAGCTCTTGCATTGAACTATGGAACATCATCGAGCATGGACTCTTTATTGGGGATCCAAACAACTTGACAAGAAGAGAGATTGTTAATAGTCAACTCAATGCCACTGCTCTGCATATGATTCAACAAGGTTTGGGGACAAAGGATTATCCACACATTGAGCACTTTAGCATTGCCAAGGAAGCTTGGGATGCTCTCACTGTGTTGTTTATTGGAAAAGAGAGTATGAGGAGGAACCGATATGATGCTCTAAGCAATGAAGCCGAAGGCTTCTACATGAAAGAAGGTGAAGATCACGAAGACATGTACCGAAGGCTCAAGACCATCGCCACTGCTTTTAGGAATGTGGGTGCCTCACATGTGGATGATGCATGGATAAAAAGGCGTAGTGGTGATAAAGGGGGCATTGGTTTTGTCTCCAAAACAAAGAAGAAGAACAACAAGAAGAAGAAGTACAAGCCCGCATAAGAGACCAACAAGACCATTGTGGAGAGTAAGACCACAAATGGTAAAACTATGTCTCATGATGATTTTGCGGGAAGTGCTAACCCTCACTATGTTCTAATGCGTGATTATAATGGTGATGTGTATGCACAATATGTTGGCCCTTATGATGGTTATATTTCTTGGTCTATTTGGGTTCCCAAGACCCTTGTTTCTAACAAAAGAGGACCCATTGAAAAATGGGTACCTAAAAACTAGCATGATCTTTTGTAGACTTATGCTTCCAGAGGGTCAAAATGGGTGATCGATAGTGGTTGCACAAGTCATATGACCGGAAGCTTGTCTATTGTCAAGGACTTGGTGTCAAATGAAGATCAAATCACCGTCACATATGCTGACAAGTCAAAGTCTAAGGTAATGGGTTTCGGCAAGGTAGTGGTGGCTCACGACATTACACTCGTGAACGTCATGCTTGTTGAAACCCTTGGATACAATTTACTTTCTGTCCGTGCTCTTGGAAAGATGGGCTTTGCCGTCTTTATTGATGATGATATTATTGTCCTCATGTGGAGCAAGTCTCTCAAGGTCGCTTTTGTTGGGTACGTCGAAAATGACTTGTATGTGGTGGACTTTTCGGGGCAAGCCACTACAGGTCCGATGTGCTTATACGGAAAGGCCGATGTGGGTTGGCTATGGCACCGCCGACTAGCCCATGTCAATATGAGAACTTTGCAATGTCTCCATAAAGAGGGCCATATTGTTGGACTAAAATAAAATGTTTCCTTTGCCAAAGATCGTGTTTGCAGGGCATGTGTTCTAGGGAAGATGCATGACGCTCCACACAAGCCCACGAACCAAATCAAGTCAAACAAGATCTTGGAACTCCTTCATGTGGACCTATTTGGTCCTCCATCTCATGCAAGTCTTGGAGGGAAGAAATATTGTTTGGTGATTGTTGACGACTTTTCAAGATACTCTTGGGTTTATTTCTTCAAGTTGAAGAGTGAAACTCAAAAGACTTTTATCAACTTCATCAACTTGGTTCAATGGCAACACAATGTTCCCGTATTGATTATAATAAGTGACAACGGCACCGAGTTCAAGAACTACACCTTGAATGATTTCCTTAGTGACGAGGGGATTAAACATCAATATTCCGCTGCATACACCCCTCAACAAAATGGTGTGGCCAAAAGGAAGAATCGGACTCTTATTGAGATGGCTAGGACCATGTTGGCGGAGTTTAAATCTCCATACAACTTCTGGGCCGAAGCCGTCTCCACCGCTTTCCATGCTTCAAACCGACTCTACCTCCGCAAGAAAATCAAACAAGACTCCATATGAGAAACTTACCGGTAACAAGCCCAACATATCTTATTTCCGGGTGTTCGGTTGTAAGTGTTTCTATCTCATCAAAGGTGTTCGTTTGTGTAAATTCGAGTCTAAAGCATTAGAGGGTATTTTTGTTGGCCATGGTCTCGAATCTCACACTTATAGAATCTATGACAGGCTCTCCGGAGCCGTCATAGAATCTTGTAGTGTGACCTTCGAAGAATATGATGGTCCCCAAGGAGGGCGTGTTGATGCTTGTGATGCAGATGATGAAATGCCTCAGGATGCCATAGGAAGAATGGGTGTGGGTTATATCCGCCCCGTTGAGGAACCCCTTATGGTGGATCGAGAAGAACTATGCTCCACTCGAGTGGAGCCCTCATCTTCACAACCTCAACATGCTCTATCTACCGAACAGGACATTGACTCAAGCCAAAGACAAGATGTGGACCCTCAACATAGTGATCAATGTGTGAACTCTAGTCAAAGGGAGCTTGGTCCATTCGATGGGTTGTCAAGTGGTGCCAAGTCAATTTGTTAAGGAAGATCCATCCAAACTGTTTTGAGACGAGCTCAAATTGATGCTAGAAGAGCACTTGATCAAGACCAAGGTCAATCCTTGCCTCCCCATGTAGAGGATGCATCCAATGATGATCAAGGTCAAGTTGATGATCAAGACGAGGATCAAAATGATGAAGAGGGTCCTTCAAGAAACAATGAGGAGATCCACGCTCGTCGCGAAGCTAGAAAGGAAAGAATGTTGGAAATAAGAGACCACACCCTCCAAAATGTTGTTGGAGATCTAAGGAAAGGAATTTCCACAACAGCACAATTGAAGAGGTTCAGTGAACATCAAGCTCACATTTCCATGGTTGAACCAAAGAAAGTGTGGGAAGCTCTTTAAGATTCGGATTGGTTATAAGCTATGCACAAAGAGCTCAACAACTTTGAGAGAAACAAAGTGTGGAAGTTAGTTGAGAAGCCAAAAGATTGCCGCAATGTTATTGGAACAAAGTGGATATTCAAGAACAAGCAAGATGAGCATGGAATTATAGTAAGGAACAAGGCTAGATTGGTTGCACAAGGGTACTCTCAAATTGAAGGCATTGATTATGGAGAGACTTATGCACCCGTGGCTCGCCTTGAGTCCATCCGTATCCTTCTTTCTTATGCGGCACATCATAACTTTAAGTTGCAACAAATGGATGTAGAAAGTGCATTCCTTTATGGTCCTTTAAATGAATTGGTATATGTTAAGCAACCCCCGGGATTTGAGGACCCCAACTTCCCAAACCATGTCTACAAACTTGATAAGGCGCTCTATGGGCTCAAGCAAGCCCCACGCACGTGGTATGAGCACCTTAGAGAGTTATTGTTTGACCGTGGATTTGAGGTTGGGAAAATTGATCCCACTCTTTTTACTAAGAGGGTCAATGGGGAGCTTTTTGTATGCCAAATATATGTTGATGATATTATCTTTGGCTCATCTAACAAAGCTTTTAATGATGAATTCTCAAATCTTATGACTAGTAGGTTCCGGATGTCTTTGATGGGGGAGTTGAAGGTATTTCTTGGCTTTGAGATCAAGCAAGTTAGAGGAGGAACATTCTTCAATCAAGCCAAGTATACTCAAGATATGCTCAAGAGATTCAAAATGCAAGATTTGAATAGAGCTCCAACTCCCATGGCTACAAAGACTCATCTAGAACAAAATCCAAATGGTAAAGATGTGGATCAAAAGGTATACCGGTCTATGATTGGTTCTTTGCTTTACCTTTGTGCATCTAGACCCGATATTGTGTTGAGTGTAGGTGTGCGTCCAAGATATCAAGCGGCTCCTAATGAAATCCATTTAATGGCGGTCAAGAGAATCTTTCGATATTTAGTTCATACCCCATTTTATGGTCTTTGGTACCCTCAAGGCTCAACATTCGCTCTTTGTGGATACACAGATTCGGATTGGGCGGGAGACAAGGATGATAGAAAATCAACATCCGGGGCTTGCCAATTCCTTGGTAGGTCCTTGGTATGTTGGTCTTCTAAGAAGCAAAATTGTATATATCTCTCCACCGCCGAAGCCGAGTATGTTGCTGCCGCTAGTGCTTGCACCCAATTGCTATGGATGAGGCAAACTTTAAAGGAATACGGTGTCCATTGTGACAAAGTGCCTCTTCTATGTGACAATGAAAGTGCCATCAAGATTGCATACAACCCAGTGGATCACACAAGAACAAAGCATACTGAGATTCGACATCGCTTCATTAGAGATCATGTGGCTAGAGGTGATATTGATCTATCCTATGTATCAACCAAAGATCAACTTGTCGATATCTTCATGAAGCCACTTGATGAAGCAAGGTTTTGCTACTTGAGGAATGAACTAAATATCGTAGATTCTAGGAGTTTGACTTGATTATCTTGCACTCTCACCTAATACTCGACCCATGTTTGGTTTAGGTGTAGGCATGGACATAGGGGGAGTGCGGTCCTAATTGATTGGACTATCCCTCCCCCCATTATGTGCAAAGTAAACAAAATCATTCCTCTTAATATCATTTTGTGATATGTGAGCTTAATGATGAGTTTCGGTAATGGACCCAAGATATATCTTCGTGGTGCCAAGCCGAGTATACTCAAATATGGTGGCCTAGGCCACCGCCCCCTCTCAATCGAGAGGTTGATGTGCCTACTCGTGTTTGTCACCTTTTAAATTGGTTCTTACTCATGTTTGTCATCCTCTAGTTGGTGTTGTTCTCTTGGTCATGCACTCATATTTGGCTCTCCATATGTTTTTAGTAATTTTTCTTTGAGTGCATTGGCCCATATCCGCGTGTCTCTCTAAACCCATGCCATTCTTATCCCCCAACAAAACCCATCTACTCTGCACAAGAACCTTCCATTTTTATGTATCTTGGCTCTCTGTCCTGATGGTAACGGTACTACCGGATCTCATATGCGGTACAACCGCCTAACGGTACTACCAGACGTTACTAGCGGTACTACCGCCCCTGGTTGTGTTTCCAGGTTCCTGCCTGAAAACTTCCCAGGTGCGGTACTACCGGTCTGTACCTCCGGTACTACCGCATAGCGGTACTACCGCCCATGGAACCGGTACTACCGCTTGTGCGCGTCGGTTAAGACTGGAGACGGGGGAGAGGCACCCCTCAGTGCCTCATTCATCCCTTGTCTCCACTCCTCACCAGCGCCACCACCAGAGCAATACGACGCCGGAGGAAGCCCGCCCTTCCCTCCCTCTCCCGGATCCACACCGGATCCGGCCTTCTCGCGGGCTCCTCTCTCTTCCCCACCGTCATGGACACCGGTACTACCGCCCTCCTCATCTTCTTACTTGTTTTCTCCATTGAATCTAGGGTAACTTTGATTCTTGGTTAAAATCGCATTCTTGAGGTTGTAACGTGTGCTATTTACCAGATCTATCACTTGGTCCGATGGAAATCGTGTTTTACAACAAATTTATTGCCCGTACTTGGATCTCTAGTCCAGATCTGCACTATAGTCGCGGGCCGATATTACCGGGAATCTTTTTCCGGTACTACCGCTTGGCGGTACTACCGCCAGTGCAGGTCTGGTACTACCGCCCAGTACTAGCAGCAATTTTTTTTAAAACACCAAGCTCCATCCTCTGTGTTGTCTCAGGTTCTTGTGCCCTTACCCCTATGCTATCTCCCTTGTTCTTTCACAGGTGCAGGGGGTTCCCGGGGATCACGCAAGCGCTCCAAAGCTCACTATGAGATAGAGGACTATGAGTCAGAATCCGAGACTGAGTCAGAAGAGGAGGTCATGCCCCAACCTAGTGCCTGTCTGAAACTGCAAACAACTCGTGGTCGTCGGGGTGGGGGGTCAAGCAAAGTGTTGGTCGTGGTAAAGCTCCTCCACCTCCTCCTCCTTCTGGTCCTCGCAAGAGCCTCAGTTCAGGGCCATCTGGGCCAAAGCTGCTGTCTGATTTGTCTGAGTCCGAATTCCATGCCCTGCGGGTGGTCAGTCCATATGGGACAGCTCGCTCTCATGCTCGAGAACATAGCCTCTTCTTCACGGATTTTCAGGAGCGGGTGTTCCATGAGATTCTCATGAAAGATGATAAAATTGTGGTTCCTCAAAAATGGATCGAGATGAATCATGTGAGGAAGCATCTGGACTACTTTGGTGAGGCCATTGACATTTGCACCAACATTGGCTTGCTTCCCATTATGGAGTTCCGGTGCAACTATGATCCTATGCTCATTGCTTAGTTCTATGCAACCGTTCACTTTTCCAAGAATGATACTCGGACTCTCACCTGGATGACCGAGGGTGTTGTCAAGCAAGCAACATTGGCTGAGTTTGGGGCTATCCTCGGGTACGAAGACCATGGCAAGGACATTCCCGTTGGTTTTCGGTGCCACGCCAATGATCGTCCCATGAAGAAAGATGTGCTTGCCCCACTATACATTCGAGGGCGTGGAATCCCTGGAAAGATCACAGGGCTCCTTCCTACATATGACATATTGCATCGCATTTTTCGTGAGACCGTCGCCCCTCATGCTGGGAATGTTGATGAGATACATGCTTTCATGGTGGATATTATGATGGCCACCTATCACCACTGTGACTCTGGCCTACCTATGGATGTGATGGATGTTATTTGGAATGAGATGGTCTGCGCCACTTTTCAGAGGAGGGTACCTCCTTTTGCTCCATACATCATGGCTCACATCATTAGCAAGTGCCATGTGATTGCCCGTGACTTGCCTTCTCTTCGTCTTGCCACTCACCGCCACAAGAATCTGCTGATCAAGACCCATCTCAAACCACACAATGCGGATGGTTAGATTGTTGATGAGGATGGGAACCCGGTTGAGGAGGACTCGGGTGATGCTGCTGATGCACAGCAGGATGCTGCTTTTGTGGTCTCTCGTCGCAAGACCTCTCAGCCATCTTGGGCCAAGAGGTTTGAGGCCAAACTCAGAAAGATATTCTGCTTACAAGTGGACAATCAGAAACGCATGTACGAGGCCCATGTCTATGCCAAGAAGGCATGTGCTCTTCAGAACGAAATGATGGAGGCTCAAGGCTTGACTACTTCCAAGGGCTCCGAGAACAACATTACCCCAGAAGACCAATGGATCTCCAAGCACAGCAACTACGACGATGATGCCACTTCCTCCTTCCGTGCCCCTCCACCTCATGATGATGCATGGGACGACTTTGTTGATGATGATGATGATGATGAGTGACCTCCGGGGCGTTAGTGTTGATCTTGTCCCTTTTTGGCGTCTTAATGCCAAAGGGGGATAAGTTACACATTAGATATGCGGGATTTGCAAGGGAAAGTCACAAGCTCGTTCTTGCCTTTGATTTTATTCGCTTGTGAACTTTATTTTGTTGCCTCTTATTATGTGTGACTTACTATGTGTGAACTAACTATTTGTGCTATGTATGATAAGACTATGTGGTTATCGTATGGATCCATCTTGTGTGTAATATGGCTATTCTTGTTTGGATCCATCCTATGTGACGACCTTCCCCATTCCTAATCAATATTGGTCATGACATGTTATTTAGCAAAGATATGTCCTCTATGTGCGACTTCTACTCCCAGGTAGCTGGTTAGAATGTATGGGGCTTGTTTCTACATATCTAGGGGGAGCCCCATCTACATCTTGTCATCACTAGATTTCCCTGCAAAATGTGTGTTGTCATCAAACACTAAAAAGGGGGAGATTGAAAGAGTATTTGCTATCCCTGGTGATTTTGGTGTTTGATAACAACACACATATCGGACTAATGATTTGCTAAGTGTGTCACAGGTACATTAAAAAGATCTGCAAACGTTCAAAAACGGTCTGCCTGGAGCGGTACCAAAAAGCGGTAGTACCGCTTTTTGCTACCGGACCAGACAGAAGGATGTGACTAACTGTCAAAAAGCCTCTGCCGCGCCAGGTACTAAAAAGCGGTAGTACCGCATTTTAGTACCTAGCGTGACAGAAACTTTTTACAGTTTGTCAAAAGCTTCTGCCTGCTCCGGTACTAAAATGCGGTAGTACCGCATTTTAGTACCGCTCGGGGCAGAGACTTTTTGTACGTTGCAAATAGCTTATGCCTTCTCCGGTACTAAAATGCGGTAGTACCGCATTTTAGTACCGCTCAGGGCAGAGACTTTTTGTACGTTGCAAAAAGCCTCTGTCTGCGCCGGTAGAAAAATGCGGTAGTACCGCATTTTACTACCTGGCCTGACAGAGAGTTTTTCGTTTGAAAGCTGCTGATTTCTCAATGTCCGGTAGTACCGGTTGGCACAAGCGGTACTACCGCTTTCCGGTAGCAGCAATAGTAGTACCGCTGGGGGCAGGACTTGATGCAGTTTGAAAAAGGGTGGTCCGGTACCAGGTCCGGTAGTACCGGAGTTATCCGGTAGTACCGCTTGAACTTCCGGTACTACCGCAAAAATAAATGCATCAACGGTCAGATTTTGTGGAGGAGTATAAATACCCCTGCACCTACCTTGGGACAAGGTGCTTAGTGCATTAAAGTCAAAGAACACCATTGGATTCCATTGGAGCCACCTAAATCCTCAAGATCTCCTCATCCCACCACCCAAAGTCTTTGATCTTTGGGGAATCGAAGGAGGAGGCCCCGATCTACTACTTCACCAAAAGAGATCTTCATTTCCCCCTCATTTCATTGAGGGCTCCCTTTGATCTAGTGTTTTCTTGGAAACCCTAGTTCTTGTTTTTGTTCTTACAAGCTTGTATTTGATTGCTTTGACAGCTTGCTTGTATTTGGGAGCCTCCGATTAAGTTGTGGATGTGTGCCCCAAACTTGTAACGGTGCCGGCTTCCACCTTGAAGGTTGCCGATATAGTGGAAGGTGAATCGATCCCGTTGGGGTGAGATTCATCGGAGAACAAGGGAGGTCTCTCATGGCGTTGGTGGTTTGAAACCACCCCCTCTCCAAACGTAGACGTACTTCCCCTCAAAAGGAAGGAACTACGGGAAACAAATCCTTGTGTCTCCGCGTCCACTTTTCGGTTACTTCTATCCTTTACCGCACCTTACTTACTTGTTACTACTTTGTTGTGGTAGCCCTTGCATAAGTGTCATATAGGTAAATTCACCATAATTGCATTATCTAGAGAATTTACCTTATTGTCAAACCTTAATTTGAAAAGGAAGAAAATTTGAAGTAGCACCTATTCACCCCCCCCTCTAGGTGCCCATACGATCCTTTCACCCGGGAGATATAAAATACATCTATGAATGTTCCACCAGACTTGTACATGTATGCTATGGCCACACGCAAGTTTTCGTGGGATTCCGGCGCTCCTGTGGTCATTTTCTAGCGAAACCCTAGTCTGTGGGCCCCGAAGATCTACCCTCCTAGCCATCTCCGTACGAGCGTTGACCAATGTACTTTTTTGTTGGTTTAGGTGTGCTTAGGTCATACCTACATGTAAAACCAAGTTTGGGCCAAGATTCCATCGGTAGCCCTCGTTTTGACCCGCGGCGAGGGTTTCTTCCTACACGTCGAGCATTTCTGCAAGTGTTATCGCGTGCATGTGAACACGCTTGCACCCGGGAGATAGTAAATGCATCTATGGATGTTCCACCACACTTGTACATCTATTCCATGGCCACACGCAAGTTTTCGTGGGATTCCGGCGCTCCTGTGGTCATTTTCTAGCGAAACCCTAGTTTATGGGCCCCGAAGATCTACCCCACTAGCCATCTCCGTACGAGCGTTGACCAATGTACTTTTTTGTTGGTTTAGGTGTGTTTAGGCCATCTATACATTTAAAACCAAGGTTGGGCCAAGATTCCATCGGTAGCCCTCGTTTTGACCCGCAGCGAGGGTTTCTTCCTACACTTCGAGCATTTCTGCAAGTGTTATCGCGTGCACGTGAACACGCTTGCACCCGGGAGATAGAAAATGCATCTATGGATGTTCCACCACACTTGTACATGTATGCTCTGGCCACACGCAAGTTTTCGTACGATTCTGGCGCTTCTGCGGTCATTTTCCGGCGAAACCCTAGTCTGTAGGCCCCGAAGATCTACCCTCCTAGCTATCTTCGTATGAGCGTTGACCAATGTACTTTTTTTTGGTTTAGGTTTGTTTTGGCCATACCTAGATGGAAAACAAAAGTTGGGGGAAGATTCCATCGGTAGCCCTTGTTTTGACCCGCGGCGAGGGTTTCTTCCTACACGTCGAGCATTTCTGCAAGTGTTATCGCGTGCACGTGAACACGCTCGCACCCGGGAGATAGGAAATGCATCTATGTATGTTCCACCACACTTGTACATGTATTCTATGGACACACCCAAGTTTTCGTGGGATTCCGGCGCTCCTGCGGTCATTTTCCAGCGAAACCCTAGTATGTGGGCCCTAATGATCTACCCTCCTAGCTACCTTCGTACGAGCATTGACCAATGTACCGTTTTGTTGGTTTAGGTAAGTTTTGTCCATATCTACATGGAATACCTAGGTTGGGCCCAAGATTCCACCGGTAGCCCTCGTTTTGACCCGCGACGAGGGTTTCTTCCTACACGTCGAGCATTTCTGCTAGTGTTATCGCATGCACGTGAACACGTTACTACCAGGGAGATATAAAATACATCTATGAATGTTCCACCACACTTGTACATGTATGCTATGGCCAAACGCAAGTTTTCGTAGGATTCTGGCGCTCCTGCGGTCATTTTCCAGCGAAACCCTAGTCTGTAGGCCCCGAAGATCTACCCTCCTAGCTATCTTCGTACGAGCGTTGACCAATGTACTTTTTTGTTGGTTTAGGTTTGTTTTGGCCATACCTACATGGAAAACCAAGGTTGGGCCAAGATTCCATTGGTAGCCCTTGTTTTGACCCGCGACGAGGGTTTCTTCCTACACGTCGAGCATTTCTGCAAGTGTTATCGCGTGCACGTGAACACGCTCTCACCCGGAAGATAGTAAATGCATCTATCGATGTTCCACCACACTTGTACATGTATTCCATGGCCACACGTAAGTTTTCGTGGGATTCCGGCGCTCCTATGGTCATTTTCTAGCGAAACCCTATTCTGTGGGCCCCGAAGATCTACCCCACTAGACATCTCCGTATGAGCGTTGACCAATGTACTTTTTTGTTGGTTTAGGGGTGTTTAGGCCACATATACACTGAAAACCAAGGTTGGGCCAAGATTCCATCGGTAGCCCTCGTTTTGACCCGCGGCGAGGGTTTCTTCCTACACGTCGAGCATTTCTGCAAGTGTTATCGCGTGCACGTGAACACGCTTGCACCCGGGAAATAGAAAATGCATCTATGGATGTTCCACCACACTTGTACATGTATGCTATGGCCACACGCAAGTTTTCGTAGGATCCCGGCGCTCCTGCGGTCATTTTTCAGCGAAACCCTAGTCTGTAGGCCCCGAAGATCTACCCTCCTAGCTATCTTCGTACGAGCGTTGACCAATGTACTTTTTTGTTGGTTTAGGTTTGTTTTGGCCATACCTACATGGAAAACAAAGGTTGGGGGAAGATTCCATCGGTATCCCTTGTTTTGACCCGTGGCGAGGGTTTCTTCCTACACGTCGAGCATTTCTGCAAGTGCTATCGCGTGCACGTGAACACGCTTGCACCCGGGAGATATGAAATGCATCTATGTATGTTCCACCACACTTGTACATGTATTCTATGGACACACCCAAGTTTTTGTGGGATTCCGGCGCTCCTGCGGTCATTTTCCAGCGAAACCCTAGTCTGTGGGCCCTGAAGATCTACCTTCCTAGCTACCTTCGTACGAGCATTGACCAATGTACCGTTTTGTTAGTTTAGGTCTGTATTGGCCATATCTACATAGAATACCTAGGTTGGGCCCAAGATTCCACCGGTAGCCCTCGTTTTGACCGGCGACGAGGGTTTCTTCCTACACGTCGAGTATTTCTGCTAGTGTTATCGCATGCACGTGAACACGTTATTACCCGGGAGATATAAAATACATCTATGAATGTTCCACCACACTTGTACATGTATGATATGGCCACACGCAAGTTTTCATGGGATTCCGGCGCTCCTGTGGTCATTTTCTAGCGAAACCCTAGTATGTGGGCCCCGAAGATCTACCCCACTAGCTATCTTCGTACGAGCGTTGACCAATGTACTTTTTTGTTGGTTTAGGTTTGTTTTGGCCATATCTACATGGAAAACAAAGGTTGGGTCAAGATTCCATTGGTATCCCTCGTTTTGACCCGCAACAAGGGTTTCTTCCTACACGTCGAGCATTTCTGCTAGTGTTATCGCGTGCATGTGAACACGTTCTTACCCAGGAGATAGGAAATGCATCTATTGATGTTGCACCACACTTGTACATGTATGATATGGCCACACGTAAGTTTTCATGGGATTCCGGTGCTCCTGCGGTCATTTTCCAGCGAAACCCTAGTCTATGGGCCCTGAAGATCTACCCCCCTAGCTATCTCCGTACGAGCGTTGACCAATGTACTTTTTTGTTGGTTTAGGTTTGTTTTGGCCATATCTACATGGAAAACAAAGGTTGGGCTGGTGCGACATTGTGGCCGAGGTACTACCAAGGCCACTATGATAGTGCCCACGGTAGCCGTCGGCGTTACTATGTCACCATACATATTTAGTTGTTGTAGCTGCCTCTGTTATAACGCCGACGGTTATACCGTCGGCGTTATCATGTCAGTGCTGGTGCGGCTTAGGTATTGGAGCAGGAGGGCCACTGTGATAGTGCCCACGGTAGCCGTCGGCATTAATATGTCACCTTACATCTCCACCTGGAAACCACTACTGCTGGAGGAGCTGCTGCCAATGGTATAGTGCCGACGGTGGCCATCAGTGTTACTATGTTAAGGAGCCCAAGTGTTAGTCATTTTTGAAGGAGCCAAACCAGCTAGCAGCACTGAGTAGCCGCTGCTGCTGTTGTAGTGCCGACGGTTATACCGTCGGCGTTACTATGTCAGTGCTGGTGCGGCAGGGCCACTATGATAGTGCCCACGGTAGCCGTCAGCTTTACTATGTTCAGGAGTCATTTTGAGAGAGGCAAAAAGCTAGCAGCATTGAAGTAGCTGCTGTCGTTGTTATAGTGTTGACGGTAATACCGTCGGCATAGTCATGACTATGAACGTCGTCGTTCTGCCGTTTCCTCCGAAGACGACAAATCCACATGGTGTCGGCCTATGCTGAAGGCCGTATGACGCTAACAGTGGTCGTCGGCGTAGGTGGGTCTAAGCCGACGGTGATACTGTGCCCACGGTGATCGTCGGCGTAGGCTGATCTATGCCGACGGTTGACTTGTGCTGACGGGGATTTTCTGGCCGTGGGCGTACTGAGACAGTGTTGACGGCCCCGACATATCACCGTCGGCGTTGAAATCACCGTCAGCGTCGTAGCTTGTTCCCGTAGTGCCCCTACTTCATGAGACCAACTCCATCACCCCCCTCCCCCGCAATTCGGACAGGTCTTTTGACTATTCGGTCTGTTTGCGGGGCGGGTTAGACATGTACCGGGACGGCGTCCGTCCTGGAATGACTGGTGCACGACCACTACTTCCTGCCGCCGTGCAGAGATGGCCCGTCCAAGAGGCGCGGAGCCAACCAGGAGCGCGACCAAGAAGAAGGCCACATACGTCTTTACAAGAACTACTTCAATCCAACTGATCCAGTCTTTAAAGAGAAGGCATTCTGTCGTTGCTATCGGATGTCGAGGGGTTTGTTCTTGCATATTCGCAATGGGGTTACAGAGTACGGCAACTACAATTCGAGGCCAGGTACGATTATTGAAGGGTTCGCGGCATAGAAAACAAAAAATTTCCTACGATGGGAACTACGTACCAAGATCTATCTACTAGATACAAACAACGGGCGGATGTATATCCATAGAGAACATACCCTTGAAGACCGACAAAGCTTAATGAGTTCAACTCGTGGTTGATGTAGACGATCTCTTACCGTTCTCAAGATCGAGAGGAAGTCCTAGCGCCGCAAATCAGCAGCGCATCCGTTCTCGCACACACGTTCGAGGCACCGAGCAACCTCCGCCTCCTCGCTCCAGCGATGCAGCGGAAGCACAACTCTTTCTTGCCGAATAGCCACCGGGAACATGTATCTCGCTAGTCCGAGACCATGGGGGATAAATTCTAGAGGGGGAGAGAGATCCTTCACGAGGAGGTGTGAGAGACAAGTGAGGAGGGGGCTCCTTTTATAGGAGGAGGGGGAACCCCAAGGGGGTGGCCGGCGCATGGGGGCTGCCCCCTTGCCCTCCCCTCTTCATGTGGGTGGACACTCCACTTACAAATCTCCTTTAAATTCCCTCCACTCAAAAGTCCACTCAAATTCCCATTAAATTTCCACCAAATTTAATGCAAACTCTCATTAAATAAAACTCTTTTATTTTATTCAGAATTTTGTCAATTACTTTAATGACAAACATTCACAAATAACCCCTTGCTAGAATTCCATTTCACATGCATAACCACTTTATGCAATTTCACCCGAAAACCTGTTTCGGTATCTAGTGAAATAAATTCCTGCGCTTGTTCATTCTTTCGGCATGAAACTTTTGCTCCAATTGGATGTCGGTGTCTCTTAAGTGTGTCACCCTACGGTTCGTGAATAATGCGGACATGATCGAGACCCTTCTCGGATCAATAATCAGAAGCGGGATCTGGAGACCCATACTGACTCCCACACATTCAACGATGACTTTCTTGTGATCGTCGGAACCTTTTACGCTAGTATCTTAATCCCTTTGTTTCACGATATATTACATGTCCGAGATTCGATCTTCGGTATCTCCATACCTAGTTTGATCTCGTTATCGACATGCACTCTTTCTCGTTCCCGTGATATAACATTCTAGTGATCAAATCACTTGCTTGCAAGCTAATCAATGTGATATCACCGAGAGGGACCAGAGTATATCTATCCGTCATCGGGATGAACAAATTCCACTCTCGATCCATGAGCCTCAACATAACACTTTATTAGTTCTGAATCCATCTTTATAATCACCCTGTTACGGTGTGACGTTTGATGTTATCAAGAAACTCTTCCGGTGTTAGTGATTGACATGATCTCATGGTCTAAGGATTAGGATCACTTCGTAAGTTGTTATAGCAATATAAACTCAATGACTTTGATCATAATGCTATACTTCGGATGAATGTTCATCACATCATTACACTAATGTTGTGATCCCGTTATTAACAACATCCAATGTCCATGATCAGGAAACCTTGATCATCTTGTTAATCAACGAGCTAGTTTATGAGAGAGGCATAACTAGGAACTTTCTGTTTGTTTATTAAACACACATGTATTAACGTTTCCGTATTAATACAATTATAGCATGCAAAATAAACATCTATCATATACTTGGAATACACATAATAAACACTTTATTATTGCCTCTCAGGGCATATTCCCTTCAGTCTCCCACTTGCACTAGAGACAATAATCTAGTTACATAGTGATAAATCTAACACCCATTGAGTTCTGGTGTTGATCATGTTTTGCTCTAGGGAGAGTTTTAGTCAACGGATCTTCTACATTGAGATACGTATGTACTTTACAAATCGTTATATCTCCATCCTTGACATGCTCGCAGATGGAGTGAAACCGGCGCTTAATATGCTTGGAATGCTTGTGAGACCTTGGCTCTTTGGCATTGGCAATGGCACCATTGTTGTCACAATAGATCACCATTGGGTCCAACGCGTTTGCCACCACTCCTAGTTCGAATATGAACTCCTTCATCCAAACTGCTTCCTGAGCCGCTTCTGAAGCAGCAACATATTCGGCCTCCGTTGTTGATCCCGCTACCACATGTTGTTTGGAGCTCCTCCAACTAACTGCTTCGCCATTCATGAGAAATACATATCCGGATTGAGACTTAGAGTCATTCGGATTGGTGTCAAAGCTAGTGTCAACATAACACTTAGCGACGAGCTCTTCTTCACCTCCGTATACAAGAAACATATCCTTAGTTCTTCGTAAGTACTTAAGGATATTCTTGACCGCTATCCAGTGTTCGGAACCTGGATCCGATTGGTACCTACTAGTCAAACTAATATCATGTGCCACATCCGGTCTTGTACATAGCATGGCGTACATTATAGAGCCTATGGCTAAAGCATAGGGGACTTTGTCCATTATCTCTCTTTCTTCCGCCGAAGCCGGACTTTGAGTCTTACTCAATGTCTTGCCTTGCAACATAGGTAAGAACCCCTTCTTACTTCCGTCCATTTTAAACTTCTTTAAAATCTTATCAAGGTATGTACTTTGCGATAGCCCTATTAGGCGCCTAGATCTATCTCTATAGATCTTTATGCCTAATATGTATGACGCTTCACCTAGGTCCTTCATTGAAAATTTGCTGTTTAGATAACTTTTAACACTGTTTAAAAGATCTATATCATTTACGATCAACAATATGTCATCCACATATAATATCAAAAATGCCACATTGCTCCCACTCACTTTCTTGTAAATACAAGCTTCTCCATAAGTTTGGACAAATCCAAACTCTTTGATCACCTCATCAAAGCAAAGATTCCAACTTCGTGATGCTTGCTTCAATCCATAGATGGATCGCTGAAGCTTGCACACCTTGTTAGCATCCTTAGGATCGACAAAACCCTTTGGTTGTATCATATACAACTCTTCCTCAATATTACCATTGAGAAACGCGGTTTTTACATCCATCTGCCATATCTCATAATCGAAATATGCAGCAATTGCTAACATAATCCTAACTGACTTTAGCATCGCTACGGGAGAGAATGTCTCATTGTAGTCAACTCCTTGAAATTTTCGAAACCCCTTTGCGACAAGTCGAGCTTTATAGACGGTCACATTACCATCAGCATCAGTTTTCCTTTTGAAAATCCATTTGTTCTCCACGACCTTTCGGTCGTGAGGTAATTCCACCAAGTTCCAAACTTGATTTTCATACATGGATTCCATCTCGGATTTCATGGCTTCTAACCATTTGTTGGAATCCGGGCTCATCATCGCTTCTTCATACGTCACAGGGTCATCATTTTCATCAACCATGAAATTCATGACAGGATTTCCGTACAGCTCGGGAGCTGCACGCGTCCTGCTTGACCTGCGAGGTTCGGTAGTAAACTCTTTCGGAGTTTCATGATCATTATCATTAGTTCCCTCTTCAACAGGTGGAGCCAACTCCGGAACAACTTCCGGCGCTGCGCTACTCGCCATACTTTGAAGAGAAGGTTCAATAACCTCTTCGAGTTCTACCTTCCGACTACTCACACCTTTCGCGAGAAACTCTTTCTCTAGAAAGGATCCATTCTTGGCAACAAAAACCTTGCCCTCGGATCTGTGATAGAAGGAATACCCAATAGTTTCCTTAGGGTATCCTATGAAGACGCATTTTTCCGCTTTGGGTTCGATTTTATCCGGTTGAAGTTTCTTCACATAAACATCACATCCCCAAACTTTAAGAAATGACAGCTTAGGTTTGTTTCCAAACCACAATTCATACGGTGTCTTTTCAACGGATTTAGATGGTGCCCGATTTAAAGTGAATGCAGCAGTTTCTAGTGCATAACCCCAAAATGACAACGGCAAGTCCGTCAGAGACATCATAGATCGAACCATATCTAATAAAGTACGATTACGACGTTCTGACACACCATTTCGCTGTGGTGTTCCGGCAGGTGTGAGTTGTGAAACAATTCCACACTCTTTCATGTGAGTGCTAAACTCGTAACTTAGATACTCGCCTCCACGGTCGGACCGTAGAAATTTGATCTTTCTATTATGATGTTTTTCCACTTCATTCTGAAATTCCTTGAACTTTTCAAAGGTTTCAGACTTGTGTTTCATCAAGTAGATATAATCGTATCTACTCAAATCATCCGTGAAAGTAACAAAATAACGATATCCACCTCACGCCGACACACTCATTGGACCACATACATCAGAATGTATGATTTCCAATAAATCTGTCGCCCGTTCCATTGAACCGGAAAACAGCGTTCTAGTCATCTTGCCCATAAGGCATGGCTCACATGTATCAAATGATTCAAATTCAAGTGATTCCGAAAGTCCATCCGAATGGAGCTTCTTCATGCGTTTAACGCCAATATGACCTAGACGGCAGTGCCACATATATGCGGATATATCATCATTTAGTTTAATCCTTTTAGCATCAACATTATGAATATGTGTAACATTATCATCGAGATCTAATAGAAATAAACCATTCATCATCGGTGCATGACCATAAAAGATTTCATTCATATAAATGGAACAACCATTGTTCTTGGATTTAAATGAATAACCACTTCGCATCAAACACGATCCAGATACAATGTTCATGCTCAGTGCAGAAACCAGATAACATTTATTCAAGTTTATAACTAATCCCGACGGCAAGTGGAGAGGCAGCGTTCCGACGGCGATCACATCAACGCTTGATCCATTGCCGACACGCATCTTGACCTCACCCCTTGCTAGCGGTCGCTTGTTCCGTAGCCCCTGATTCGAGTTACAAATATTAGCAACTGAACCGGTATCAAATACCCAGGTGCTACTACGAGCACTATTCAAGTACACATCAATAACATGTATATCATATATACCTTTGTTTGCCTTGCCGACCTTCTTGTCTGCCAGATACTTGGGGCAGTTGCGCTTCCAGTGGCCAGTCCCCTTACAACAGTAGCACTCGGAATCAGACTTAGGTCCAACTCGGGGTTTCTTTTCAGGCGCGGCAACAGGCTTGCCGCCCTTACTTCCCTTCCGTTTTCCTTTCTTGTCTTTCTTGAAACCAGTGTTCCTATTGATCATCAACACTTGATGTTCCTTTTTGATCTCCACTTCTGCAGTTTTAAGCATTGACAGAAGCTCGGGGAGAGACTTCTTCATGCCTTGCATGTTATAGTTCATCACGAAGCTCTTATAGCTAGGTGGCAGAGACTGCAGAACACGATGGGTGCCTAAGTCAATGGGAATCGATATTCCCAAGGACACAAGCTTATCGGCGTAACCCGAGATCTTGAGTACATGCTCACTAACGGAGTTGTGCTCTTCCATCATGCAGCTAAAGAACTTTTCTGAAGCGTTGTAGCTCTCTACAGCAGCATGTGTGTCGAAAATCATTTTCAACTCACCCATTGTATCAAAAGCATTGCCATTTTCGAAACGCTTTCGAAGTTCTGGCTCTAGCCCATACAATATGCCGCAATGAACTAAGTTGTGGTCCTCCTGACGAGTCTGATAGACATTCTTCTCCTCGTCAGGGGCATCATCTAAAGGTGGGGGGACTAACGGCGCTTCTAGCACATATTGCTTTTGTGCAGCAGAGAGGAGAATCCTCAAATTCATGGCCCATTCGGTAAAGTTGCTGCCGTTCGTTGCTAGTTTCTCTTTCTCCATGAACACATTGAAATTAAAAGCAGGTGGTGCCATCTACAACAGAATTTGTAAAGTTTAGACTAAGTGTATGATAGATTGAGTTCAACTAATCCATATTATGAATGAACTCCCACTCAAAAACGACATCCCTCGTGAGTCGGTATAGCTTCAAAGGCGAGCATCAAATGGGCATCATATCAACTATATGACTCATGCTTAACCTTTCGGTCCGTGTTCCGAGGCCATGTCTGTACATGCTAGGCTCGCCAAGTTAGAACCTTAGTATTCGCGTGTGTAACTGTTTTACACCCGAAATATGGTCGTGGATCCAAGAACACCCGAACATCACGTGATGTCTTGGAGCGACGAAAACATAATAGGTGCATACTAAAGGAAGAACACATTCTTATCTTGATATTTAAATGAGGGATCATCTTATTATGCTAACAAAGCGCTAAACAAGCAATATAAGATGCTACCAAACATCATATGTTTATTAGTGAAATGATATGGTTCCCGCAGATGATCTCTATCATGTGCACCGTGGTATGATCACTATCATACCTATATGTGTAAATCCAAGGTCTATGGAGTTTACACGCTATGTGTGTTGTAAGAGTATCATCTCATACTTCTACTTACAACACTACCATATCATAACACTAGCCCAACAACAATCTAAACTAGACGCCTCTAATTTATCCATTGCAAGTTTTACGTGGCTTAGGGCTTTCGAGATAGAACCGTTCTTACCTACGAACATGAACCACAACGAGGATAATCAAATTGTTGACAACTCGCTTGCAAAATAGATATTGACTATAGTAGGAGAGAGAGACACCCGCTAGCCACTTATGCAAACTAGTTGCATGTCAAGCGTGGAACAGGTCTCATGTGCGAGGACATGTAAAGTTTGTCCGGGCCACTTCATCCCACTATGCCACCAATATCCAAAATTACAACAAAGGAGCAACAACATGATCATCATCACCCACATACTCATATGTGTACTACCCGTGTAAAGTATCTACGCATAGATCCGGCTCTGATACCACTGAAGGGTTTGCAGCATAGAAAACAAAAAATTTCCTACGATGGGAACTACGTACCAAGATCTATCTACTAGATACAAACAATGGGCGGATGTATATCTGTAGAGAACATACCCTTGAAGACCGACAAAGCTTAACGAGTTCAACTCGTGGTTGATGTAGACGATCTCTTACCGATCTCAAGATCGAGAGGAAGTCCTAGCGCGGCAAATCAGCAGCGCATCCGTGCTCGCACACACGTTCGAGGCACCGAGCAACCTCCGCCTCCTCGCTCCAGCGATGCAGCGGAAGCACAACTCTTTCTTGCCGAATAGTCACCGGGAACATGTATCTCGCTAGTCCGAGACCATGGGGGATAAATTCTAGAGGGGGAGAGAGATCCTTCACGAGGAGGTGTGAGAGACAAGTGAGGAGGGGGGCTCCTTTTATAGGAGGAGGGGGAACCCCAAGGGGGTGGCCGGCGCATGGGGCTGCCCCCTTGCCCTCCCCTCTTCATGTGGGTGTACACTCCACTCACAAATCTCCTTTAAATTCCCTCCACTCAAAAGTCCACTCAAATTCCCATTAAATTTCCACCAAATTTAATGCAAACTCTCATTAAATAAAACTCTTTTATTTTATTCATAATTTTGTCAATTACTTTAATGACAAACATTCACAAATAACCCCTTGCTAGAATTCCATTTCACATGCATAACCACTTTATGCAATTTCACCCGAAAACCTGTTTCGGTATCTAGTGAAATAAATTCCTGCGCTTGTTCATTCTTTCGGCATGAAACTTTTGCTCCAATTGGATGTCGGTGTCTCTTAAGTGTGTCACCCTACGGTTCGTGAATAATGCGGACATGATCGAGACCCTTCTCGGATCAATAATCAGAAGCGGGATCTGGAGACCCATACTGACTCCCACACATTCAACAATGACTTTCTTGTGATCGTCGGAACCTTTTACGCTAGTATCTTAATCCCTTTGTTTCACGATATATTACATGTCCGAGATTCTATCATCGGTATCTCCATACCTAGTTTTATCTCGTTACCGACATGCACTCTTTCTCGTTCCCGTGATATAACATTCTAGTGATCAAATCACTTGCTTGCAAGCTAATCAATGTGATATCACCGAGAGGGCCCAGAGTATATCTATCCATCATCGGGATGAACAAATTCCACTCTCGATCCATGAGCCTCAACATAACACTTTATTAGTTCTGAATCCATCTTTATAATCACCTTGTTACGGTGTGACGTTTGATGTTATCAAGAAACTCTTCCGGTGTTAGTGATTGACATGATCTCATGGTCTAAGGATTAGGATCACTTCGTAAGTTGTTATAGCAATATAAACTCAATGACTTTGATCGTAATGCTATACTTCGGATGAATGTTCATCACATCATTACACTAATGTTGTGATCCCGTTATTAACAACATCCAATGTCCATGATCAGGAAACCTTGATCATCTTGTTAATCAACGAGCTAGTTTATGAGAGAGGCATAACTAGGAACTTTCTGTTTGTTTATTAAACACACATGTATTAACGTTTCTGTATTAATACAATTATATCATGCAAAATAAACATCTATCATATACTTGGAATACACATAATAAACACTTTATTATTGCCTCTCAGGGCATATTCCCTTCAATTATGCCGATAAGATTGGCTTCTTCTCTTACCAAAAATGTTCTGCTGCCATTCGGTAGCTTGCATGGAGTGCCTGGTGACCTTCTCGATGACTACATGTGCATGAGCGAGTCCACATGCCATGAGGCTATGTACGGTTTTGCAGCGCGGTTATTGCAGGGTTATTTTACCTGAGAGAGCCAAACTCCGAAGATACTGCCCGCCTTTTGTCCATCAACGAGAGAAGGGGGTTTCCTGGGATGCTTGGTAGCATTGACTACATGCATTGACAGTGGAAAAATTGTCCCTTTGGTTGGCTAGGGAAGTTCAAAGGGCATGTAGAAGGGTGCAACGTCATACAAGAGGTTGTTGCATCACAGGATCTCTGGATTTATCACTCCTCTTTTGGCATGGGTGAATCAAACAATGACATCAGTGCTGCAGCGGTCTCCGGTGTTTGCTAGGCTGGCAGTGGCAGCAAGCAATGCTCCACAAATTTCTTATCAAACTAATAGCAATCCATATGATATGGGTTACTATCTAGTTGATGATATCTATCCCTCCTGGGCCACCTTTGTGAAGACAATCCACAACCCGGCATGTTAGACTGTGTATAGCTTCTGTAATTGTGTACGTGTATTGTACCAATTATAACACACCCATTATATATATGTGATAGACCACCCCTTTGAGGGTTGAGCCGGTTCCCCCAATTCTGTTGTTTCACATGGTATGAGACTTGGTTATGTCCTACGCTTCCGCCGCCTCCACCAAACCCTAGTCGCGCCATTGCACCCACCGCCGTCGCCGATCGCATCACCGGTCAACGCTGCCGCCTCCATGACAAGCGCCACCACCTCCGGCTCCACCAACACGGGCTACCTATCCGCCCTCCTCTCCCGCCCCATCGACGCCGCCGCCATCCGACCGCCCCCGATCAGGACGAGGAGCGTCGGCTCCTTCTTCTCCAACCATCCCTCGGCCTCTTCGTCGTCGGGGCACTCGCTGACGGTCCACACGTCCAACGCCTCCTCGCCTGCCTCCACGACCGTCGCCGTCTCGCCTTCACGCCCGGGGCCTCCTCGGTGGCCTGGACCGTCGGGCCCTCTGTGTCGGATCTCGCGCCAATGCACCCAGCTCTCACGGTGTCCGCGCCTCCTGCAGGGTCTCACCCTGCGCCGCACGTGGGTTCTCCCCCGGCACCAATGGCCGCGCCGCCCGTCTCTTCCCCTATGGTGTACGCGCCTACGGCAGTCTTCTCGACAGGCTCGCTGACTCCGCCGTTTCACTTCGGCAACCTCATCACCGTTAAGCTATCGCCGGATAACTACATCTTTTGTCGCGCGCAGGTCCTTCCACTCCTTGGGAGTCACTAACTGCTCGGCTACGTCGACGGCACTCTTCCTTGCCCCCTGTGCTGGTGGACAGTGTGAACGACCCAGTTTATAATCCGGTGCACCGTCTGTGGACGGGGCAAGACCAGGCGAACCTCTCCTCCATCCAGGGGTCGCTCACCCCGGCTGTTGCCGGGCTTATCGTCTTTTCCAAGACGTCTCATGAGGCATAAACAATCCCTGAGCGCTCCTTCGCATCGCAGTCGCAGGCCCGTGCCAGCGCTCTCCGTCGTCAGCTAGGCGAGTGTGAGAAGCTCGACACCACCGCCACGGAGTTCTACAACAAGGTTAAGGCCCTCGCTGACACGTTGGCGTCCATTGGACAGCCGCTCACTGACTCCGAGTTCAACTCCTTCATCGTCAATGGCGTCGACGAGGAGTACGATGGCTTGGTCGAGATCATCAATGAGCAGGGCAACTCGACGCCCATGATGGCACACGAGGTCTACTCCCGCCTTCTCCTCACCGAGCAGCGCATCAAGGCGCGCCAACCGCAGCTGTGGAGGGGGCTCCTCCGCTAATGCTGTCTACAGGGGCAGCCGGCCCTCCTCGGGGGCCCCGTCATCTACCTTGGGCAAGGGGCCTGCACTGTCAACCCCATCTCCGACCGGCCCTCCTTTGACGGTATCTTCTAGCGGGGTCGACGGGGGTCGATGCTGCCAGCTGTGTGGTATTGAGGGGCACTAGGCCTCCAAGTGCCACCGCCATTTCCAGAAAAGTTACCTCGGTCTCGGTAATGACGGCAAGGATGCGCGTAATAATGCGCGCCAAGCGGCTATGGCCGATCGTCCGGTGCCGCCTCCGAAGCCCTAGGCGAACCCTGGACAAACTCAGTCCTACTCCGTTGACCCATATTGGTACATGGACTCGGGGGCAACGGAGCACATGACGAACAAGATGGGGAAGCTCCACACCCACGAGCCATATCATGGGTCTGACAAGGTCTACACCGCCAACAGAGCAGGTATGCACATCTCCCATATTGGTCAAGCATCTCTTCTCACTAGTCATGCCAATAGGAGTCTCCAACTTCGCAATATTCTTCGAGTACCATCTGTGACGCGTAATCTTCTTTCAATTCCTAGACTCACCGATGCAAATAATGTGTTTTGTTAATTTCACCCGTTTGATCGTTTTATTAAGGATCGAGACACGAGGGACGTGCTCCTTAGTGGGCGTCTGTGTCAGGGCCTCTATCGTCTGGAGCATCCTGGAGTCTCTCGCATTTTCAGTGGAATTCGCGTTTCGACGTCATAGTGGCATGCTCGCCTTGGTCATCCTGCCACTCCTATCGTTCGTCATGTTTTGCGTCGTCATGAGTTTCCTATCATGCCTAGTAATAAAGATGTAGTAGTGTGTGATGCTTGTCAGCAGGGGAAGAGTCGTCAACTTCCTATTTTGGAGTCTACTTGTCAGCAGGGGAAGAGTCGCCCTGCCCAAACTTCTGTTAGTGGTCATAATTATTATATCAGTTTTGTTGATGCTTACAGTCGCTTTACCTGGCTTTATCTTATTAAGCGTAAATCTGATGTGTTTGATATTTTTGTTCAGTTTCAAAAACATGTTGAACGCCTTCTCAAGCATAAAATTGTCCATGTTCAATTGGATTGGGGTGGTGAATATCGCAACCTCGACTCCTTTTTCCAGTCGCTTGGGATCGCTCACCGTTTAGCATGTCCAGATACACATCAGCAGAATGACTCCGTAGAACATAAGCATCATCATATCGTTGAAACTGGTCTTACTCTTTTAGCCCATGCATCGGTTCTATTTCGGTTTTAGAGTGATGCCTTTACCACTGCATGTTTTCTCATCAATCGTACTCCCACACGTGTTCTAGACATGAAGACTCCTATTGAACTCCTTCTTAATGAAAAACCTGATTATACCTTTTTAAAGTGTTTGGGTGCGCTTGCTGGCTGCATCTTCGCCCATACAATAAACACAAGATGGAATTTCGGTCCAAAAAGTGTGTCTTTCTTGGCTATAGTTCCCTTCATAAAGGCTATAAATGTCTTCATGTTCCCAGTAATCGTGTCTATATATCTCCAGATGTCATGTTTAATGAGCATGTTTTTCCCTTTGCCAAACTCCATGTGTCTACCGATGAACCTCCATCCATGCATTCATCCTCCATTGCCTCTGACCAATTTGATGATGTTGCATACTCTCCTGTATTGTTGCCTAACCATGGTGCAGGCACTAGACGCGGGGCTCGTTTGGAAATTTTGGAGACACCGGCACCTCCATCACCGGCATCATCTGACGTGCACGTCGATCCGCCAGTGCTCCTACATGGCCCTGGACATCGTGCCCATGTATGCCCGACCAATGCTCCTGTGACGTCGCGCCCGGCCTCGCCCCCTGACGCTGGGCTGGCCTCGCCGTGTCTTCAGCCTTCCACGCCTGCCTTGCCTATGTCGCCTTCGCCTGGGCTGTCTCCCTCGCCAAGCAGCCTAGCCCCTGCGACTCCCTTGGCGGGCTACGGATCGGCTTCCTCGACGCCCAGCGCGTCGCCGCCCTTCCCGATGCCCAGCACATCTCCTTGCAGCGTGTCGCCCGGTCCCTTGATGACTAGGCCACTGCTGTCACCATCACCCAACTCTTCGCCGACTGGGCCCTCTTTGTCACCGTCACCCAGCCCCTCGTCGGCTGCACCTTCGACCTCTACGGATCCTGTACTGTGTCCCCATACGCGCAGTCGCAGTGGCATTCATCGCCCCAAGGAGCGCACTGACGGCACAGTTGCCTGGCATGCTGTGTGTATGGCTGCTGCCATTGTGGATCCATCCTTCAAGCCCCGCATGTACCAGGCTGCTATGAGTATTCCTCATTGGAGAGAGAGGCTATGGAACAGGAATATCACGCTCTTATTCGCAATGAGACGTGGACTCTTGTTCCTCCACCACCGCGAGTTAATGTGATTGATTCTAAATGGGTATTTAAAGTGAAGAAGCATTCTGATGGGTCTATTGAGCTCTACAAAGCGCGTCTTGTTGCTAGAGGAATTCGGCAATGTTATGGTCTTGACTATGAAGACACCTTCAGTCCAATGGTCAAGCCTACTACCATCAGGCTTCTTCTATCTATTACCGTCACTCGAGGTTGGTCTCTTCGTAAGCTTGATGTGCAGAATGCCTTCCTTCATGGTGTGTTGGAGGAGGAAGTTTATATGCGACAGCCGCCTAGGTTTGCTGATCCTGACCGTCCCGATCATATCTGTCGTCTTACCAAAGCACTATATGGCTTGAAGCAAGCTCCGCGTGCCTGGCATGCCCGTTTTGCTCCAGCTCTTCGTGCTCATGGTTTTGCACCGTCCACTGCTGATTCATCGTTGTTTCTTCTACAAAAGCCTGAGGTCACTATGTACTTCTTGGTCTATGTGGATGATATTATTTTGGTCAGCTCCTCTTAGTCAGCTGTCGATGCTCTTGTTCGCTCTCTTGGTACTGATTTTGCTGTCAAGGATCTTGGTAAGCTCCATTACTTTCTTGGTGTGGACGTTGCTTCTCGTGCTGATGGACTTGTTCTGACGCAAAAGAAGTATTCATTGGACTTGTTGCAGCGGGCCGGGATGCTTAAGTGCAAGACGACTACTACGCCTATGTCTACCACTGACTAGATCACTGCTGTTGATGGTGAGCTTCTGTCTTCTGCTGATGCGACGGAGTACAGAAGTATTGTTGGTGGTCTCCAGTATTTTACGATCACGAGACCAGATATATCTTATGCTGTCAATAGAGTTTGTCAGTATCTCCAGACGCCTCGCGACACTCATTGGTCAGCTGTTAAGCGTATCTTACGCTATGTCCATCTGACAGTGTCTCATGGGCTGCATATACGGCCGAACCCCTCTGGGGTCCTCTCGGCGTATTTTGATGCGGACTGGGCTGGCAATCCGGATGATAGGCGATCCACGGGGGGCTATGTTGTGTTCTTTGGCTCTAATTTGATCGCCTGGAGTGCTCGGAAACAGGCTACTGTCTCACGTAGCAGTACTGAAGCCGAGTATAAGGATGTGGCTAATGCCACTGCAGAGATTATTTGGTACAGTATTTGCTTTAGGAGTTGAGTATATCTCAACCGCAGCCTCCTATCCTTTGGTGTGATAACATCGGTGCTACATACCATTCTTCAAATCCGGTATTTCATGCCCAAACGAAACACATCGAAGTTGACTATCACTTTGTGCGGGAACGTGTGTCACAGAAGCAACTACAGATCAGGTTCATTCCTCTAAGGATCAACTTGCAGACATCTTCACCAAGCCATTGTCTCTACCACGGTTGGAGACCTGTAGGCGCAATCTTACCCTTCTAGATTCTTTAGTAAGTGGCTAAGATTGAGGGAGGGTGTTAGTATATATATATATATATGCAAAATAGCCAGCTACACACGAGCGTAGCTGCGCATAGCCTATCCACCATTGATTCTCTCCACTTTTGATATAGGGAGCACATGTATCCAGACCCAGGATGTTGGCTCAATAGTAACACCGTTAGTGTTCCTTTGATGCATGCATGAGCCCTAGCAAAACAAAGCTTATCAAATTTCATTTAGGTGAGGCAAACCCTAATATACTACATGCGGTAAACCCTAACCCTAATATACTACATGCATGAAGCCGTAGCAAAACAAAGCTTATCAAATTTCATTTAGGTGAGGCAAACCCTAATATACTACATGCGGTAAACCCTAACCCTAATATACTACATGGTAAACCCTAATATACTACATGTATGAAGCCGTAGCAAAACAAAGCTTATCAAATTTCATTTAGGTGAGGCAAACCCTAATATACTAGCCATCTCGTCTTAAGTGTACATTAAATGTGGGCATTCGTACACAGAAATGCCTTGACCAGCTCAACCACTCCAACCCAACACGAAATAACCCTTGTTTTGTTTAAGGCTATGGACACAACTCTTCATGCAGGCGTGCGGCGCTCAAGGCATAGCTGTTTCCGATGCAAATGGCACGCAAGCTGCATTCTGGTACCCGAGGAACTGATATTCTACTAGAATCCTTTAAAAGCAAATAAATTTGTCCAATAAATAATTGCGAAATAATTTTCTGGTACCTTCGTAATCCTTGGCTACGCTAAGAGTCACGTGATGCATAGCAGGAAACGTTTGCATGCATAACTCATTTTAAGCCTTGTTTACTTTACCTTTCCATTTTAGGTGCTAAAAGTTTCTTTGCCAAACAGCAAGCTAAAAAATTAGGGTTTGCTAGAGCCCCTAGGAATTGCATGCATGTACACACACGGTGTGGTACAAACGCCGTTAAGAACCGTTACTCTTACCAAGAGCCAGGCACTACCATCTAAAACTAGCATTGCATGTGATCTCTTTATCCAACGGTCCTAAGCCTATGCATAGCTATGCCTGTGTTTAGCAAATCCGCGTCGATATATATATATATATATATCGACGCGGATTTGCTACTCACGGGCGTAGCTGTGCATAGGCAGAGCACCGTTGGATTTAGGGATCAAATGCATGCAACCTCTAGATGGAAGTGGGGTGGAACATGGATGAGCTAACTGTGTTAGTTTGTGTATGCATGCAAGAATCTAGGGTTTGGCATGGGTTCCAAATTAACACACTGTTTTGGCTACAAAAATTTTAGCATCTAAAATGAGAAGGGATTGAGAACAAGGATTAAATAAGTTAGGGTTTCTCAGCATGTTGTCCGTTAGGGTTTGTCTCACCTAAACGAAATTAGATAAGTTTTGTTTTGCATGTTGCTCGTTAGGGTTTGCGTCATGCAAACGAAATTAGACAAGCTTTGTTTTGCTAGGGCTTCATGCATGTAGTATATTAGGGTTAGGGTTTACCTCATGTTGTATATTAGGGTTTGCCTAACCAAAACGAAATTAGATAAGCTTTATTTTGTTAGGGCTTCATGCATGTAGTATATTACAGTTTACCGTGTAGTATATTTGGTTTAGTGTTTACCGCATGTTACTCGTTAGGGTTTGCCTCATGCAAACGAAATTAGATAAGGTTTGTTTTGCTAGAGCTTCATGCATGCATGCCAAATGAACACTAACGGCGTTAGTTCTTAGACAAATCCTGGGTCTGGATACATGTGCTCCCTATATCAAAAGAGGATAGAATCAACGGTGGATAGGCTGTGCGCAGCTATGCCCGTGATTAGCAGGCTATTTCCCATATATATATATATATATATATATATATATATATATATATATATATATATGTGTGTGTGTGTGTGTGTGTGTGTGTGTGTGTGTGTGTGTGTGTGTGTGTGTGTGTGTGTGTGTGCGCGCGCGCGCGCGCGTGCGTGCGTGCGTGCGTGTGATAGGCCACCCCTTTGAGGGTTGACCCGGTTCCCCCAATTCTGTTGTTTTACAATTGTGGTATCAGAGGTAAACTGATTATAAATCCTCGCTGTTTGCCTTTCTTGGCAGCAAGCAATGCTTCACAGATTTCTTACCGAATTAATAGCAATTCATATGATATGGGTTACTATCTAGCTGATGGTATCTATCCCTCCTGGGTCACCTTTGTGAAGACAATCCACAACCCGGCAGATGAGAAGTGCAAGAGGTTTGCGAAAGAGCAAGATGCCGCTAGGAAGGATGTAGAGAGAGCATTCCGTGTGCTGCAGTCAAGGTGGGCTATTATTCGATACCCTGGTAGAACTTGAAGCATAGAGAGGATGTGGGATATGATGACTACTTGTGTGATTATGCACAACATGATCGTGGAGGACGAGCGAGATGACTGCATCTTGAACCTAGGCTGAGACTTTCTGACCAATTCTAGCTAGTGCTGGTCAGCTTGGA
Organism: Avena sativa; assembly: GCA_916181665.1. NCBI lineage: Eukaryota > Viridiplantae > Streptophyta > Magnoliopsida > Poales > Poaceae > Avena > Avena sativa. The sequence goes on along the minus strand of OV702279.1, from coordinate 262,697,619 downwards.
CAAATGGATCGCTGGACACAGTTGGCCGAACATGACAGATTTAAACCCAAAATCTGACATGAACCGACGCAAACGGACATAAAATAATCGTTTAAGTCCACCAAATGGATCGATGCACCTAACTTGGCATGCATGCAGCCCAGCTATGCATGGAGTACTACTTGTACTACTATACGACGACGCTGCATGCATGTGCACGTGCGCGCTCGTGCGGAGCTGAGCTGTATCGTCGTATCGTATCGTGCCATGTGACGCGGGCTATGACAGGGCCAATCCCGTTAGTAGGTGTGCAATCATGTGTATGCCATCGCGTGTGAACCGGGCAGCTAGCTAGCTTGGCTAATCTTCTTGATCGACCTTTGCCAAAATCGAGGACTACTGCTACGTACTATAGTACGTACGTGCCATGACTCCGATGATCGGTTCAAACTTCAAAGTGCGTGTTCGTACAATCTAGTCAACCATCGGCTAAGGACGCTTCATGAGTACTACTATACGATAGGGGCGGCACACAGCACACGTATGCATGCAGTCCAGTTTCACGATCACGAGTACTCCCTCCGTCTCGGTTTATAAGACTTACGCGTATTTCTAGGTTAACAAATTAATCAACTTAGTATGAAGTACATAAGATAAAAACTATATTATTAGAAACTTCAAATGTTATATTTTCTAATGATATAATTTTTATATTATATAATTCACATTATATAGTTCATGCGGACGACCTAGATATACGCGTAAGTCTTATAATCTGAGATAGAGGAAGTATACGACAAATAATCGAGCACAATACACGCACGCATGTGCCCTCAAATTTTAGACTAGTCTCGGTCTGACGCGAGTGTGCGCACACGTTTCTCCTCCACGTACACCCCAACTACTGACAAGGTCTCCCTTTGCTGACAAGGTCTCCATTTGCAACAGCTAGCACAGGTCGTGGATGCAACAGCGCTTAACTAGACGTGTCACGTGTGCCTAGCTAGGTGGCGGCTGGCGAGGGAGGGGAGAAGAAACACATCGATCGAGTCATTGCAGAAATCAAGGGATCATGTTCCCTTGAATAACTACTCTGTTTAGTATAGTTAATACTAAATCGGGATAGATTAGAACGTGCGTGGCCTCCTTAACCCCGATGCATATATATTATAATTAGTCCTCCTCCACTTCGTCAAATCGTCAGTCAGTACCACCCACTAAATCAGGGACTGGTCAAGTCAAAACATCAGTAGTACTACTACCATTTTTCTTCAGAAAAAAAATAAGCGTCGTCTTTCTCAGAACTATGGGCGGGTATGCATCGGTGGGCTGCCCCGGCCAACCGAGGAGGAAGCGAAATGAAAACAGGCCCAGGATCCAAAACACAGGTTCCTGCCCCTACTGCGTGATCAGTGACAGATTTTTGCCATTTACCCTTCCTGGTAGTAGCTGCTAAAGTAGTACCGGAGTACTAGCTACTTTCGTTAAATTCTGCCCAGCTGATGTTTCAGACGTCCAATTTATTCTTCTAGTTGTATACTGCTCCGTTGGATTGGCTGGAAATATGGTTCTCCGGCTTCTCAAGGTATACAAATACTCCTGATGATCACACGCCGTCTGCTATTCCTGCCAAAAAGCGGCTGGTGATGGTTGATATTTCACGGTAGAAAATAAGCTGGGGTCTAGCTGATTGATAGTTACTTCCTCTGTTAGGGATTATAAGACTACTCACAATGGAGAGTAACATAGAGTAGTATCATGCATATGATACTAGTCTATGTTACTACCTCAATAGTGGGTAGTATCATAGATGTGATAACATATAGAATTACATTTATTATTTTGTAGGATTTATAGTAGTACTTCAACTTTGTGGTCTAGTTGTGGCATGTACTAATGTGAAAGTTTATTTGAACATAGATAAATTAACATACATACTCAATAAGACTCGGAAATAGACTGTCATAAAAGATCCTTGATATTACATAATTTAAGACTCGGGAATAGGCTGTCATGGCCCAAATTTTTTCCAGATATGCTCAATCAAATCGGTCTTTAGAGCTCTATGAGTTGGACGATTACGAATTCTAGCATCTCTTTCAAGTACATCGGCAAATGCTGGAATGTCACCATGAGTAAATACCGATGGAAGGACAATCGATGAGCCTGCTTCCTCATTCAAATCAAGAATATTGGCCGCCTCTTCTTTTTCATCATCGACTATCATGTTGTGTAGAATGATGCAAGCTAACATAATATGATGGATATCACCCCTGTCATATAAACGTGCTGGTTGCCGTAAAATGGACCATCGGGCCTGGAGCACCCCAAATGCACGTTCCACATCCTTCCTTGCCCCTTCTTGATATTGAGCAAACAACTTGTGCTTTGGTGTTTGAGCCATCGGTATGGACTTTATGAATGCTGCCCACTCGGGGTATATTCCATCTACAAGGTAATAACCTAGTTGGTATTGCTTCTCGTTGACGGTATAGTTCACTTTAGGTGCTTGCCCTTTTAGTTGCTCAACAAACAATGGCGATTGATTAAGCACGTTGATGTCGTTGTTGGATCCGGCAAGACCAAAAAAAGCATGCCATATCCAAAGATCCTGAGAAGCAACCGCCTCCAAAATAAGAGTTGGAGCACCTTTAAACCCGTTGGTGAATTGTCCCCTCCATGACAAGGGACATTTCTCCCATCGCCAGTGCATACAGTCAAGGCTTCCTAACATCCCAGGAAACCCACGACTCTCTCCAACATCAAGTAAGTGTTGCACATCGTCGACATTGGGTCGTCGCAAATAATCATCACCGAATATATGAATCACCCCTTCGACAAACAATTTTAAGCACTTAACTGAAGTGGACTCAGCGATCTTGAGATACTCATCGAGTGCATCCGCTGGAGTACCATACGCCAATTGCCGAATAGCTGATGTACATTTCTGCAACGGAGAGAGCCCATCGCGGTCAAGAGCATCTTTCCTTTGTGTGAACTCCGGAGACCACTCTCCTAATGCATGCACGATGCGCTCGAAGAGGGGTCTTCTCATCCGAAATCTTCTACGAAAAACTTTGTCGGGGTAAAGAGGATTATCACAAAAATAATCTCGTACCAGCTGTGCAGCGGCTGCTTCACGTGGTCTGTCCACGAAAGCCCTCGAACCACTTCTTGTTGATCTTGATTCATCTTCCAGACTTTCCTTCACTTCTACAGCGATCTCCTTGGCAAACGAGGCTAGCATGTCCTTCTCGACAAGGTAGTCATCTAGCGTGTACAGGGAAGAAGGATCAATGGTGTTTGCTTCAGCGTCCATGCCATCTTCCCCATCCGGATCATCAGTATGTGGATTGCTGGACATCTTTTGGGAGAAGGAAAGAAGTGGATCACCGTGAAGGAGTGAGAATAGTGTAGGCTTGTATATATAACATCAAACCAGAAAATGAAACGGTTGAGCTTGCACACAATTAACATCTAGAAGGAAACTGACAAGCACGAAACAATCAATTAACATCTAGCCACCACGTTCACAAAACTGAAAAGACACCGGACCATCAGGTTCACAGAACTGAAAAGACACCAAACCATCAGGTTTACACAGAAACCAATTACGTTCACACAGCTAAAACCTAAAAAACTAACTGACCGAGATAGCAAATGTTACACATCTGAACTGAATCATGTCCACATAGCTGAAATGAATCATGCAGAAGTTATTCCTCTCGATCACCTAGTCAAACAGTCGACAACTAAAATTTGTCAGTCCACTACAGAAGAAGCTTCAGTAAGTAATGTGCACAAAAAATGGATATTTCTGAATTTATAATATACCTGAATTTTCTTCAGAAAATAGCATGGACTCCATACACTTCAAAGCTTTCGCCCGCCCAGCTTTTGCAGAATCATCCATACGAGATGTGTCAGCTAAGAGAAGATTTTGATAAACATCCAACATTTTTGTCTTGTTGGTGATTTTTGCAGTTTCAAGCTGTCGATTAGAAAGAAACACCTGGGTCTCCATCACCTTCTGGCGTTCCTCCGTAGACTGATTGTTAACCTCAATGAATTTATCTAATTTCTCACCTAACTCGTGAGAGACTTCTCTGGCCTTTCCTTTACTAGCACGTTCTGCTTTAGCCTTGTCACGACCAGCTTGTGGCCGCTGCTCACGTTCCAAGTGAAAAACATTTGATGTGAGGTTGATCCCCTCAGAGGGACTCTTCTCTTCTTTTGCTGTCATTCTATTGTAACATGCCAACCATTTTCCATCATCCCTGAGTTTTATCCACATTGTGAAATGTTGGAACGGATGCCCATAGTTGGCTTCATACTTCTCCAAGGCCTTTGTCTCCAGGTCTACGGTACTGTAACCACTATGATACACACCATTCACAGCAGTCCACTCACCATGGAAAGCGGTGAGCCTTTTCTTGGTCCGTTGCCACTCTTGCTTCAATTGATTGCGATCTCTCTTTCGGTTACTTGGTGTGGTACTGTTGTATAGAGCAGCAATTTCATCCCAAAACTTTTCACCCTTCTTACCATTCCCTTCAATGGGATCAACTGAACACTCCAACCAAGAGTTTGCCTACATTGTGAACATTTAATCTAGATGAGCCAACAAGCTACAATAATTTAAATACCAATAAAAAGGATTTGGGCAAGAATAACATTACCAATCGAACATGTTCTTCAGGTGTATAGGACAGGCGTTGTGCGGTCCTTCTGCTCGGTTCTTCGTCATCAATATTGATAGTATTCCTTTTCCTTTTGGAAGAAGTTGAATTCGCTTTGCCAGGAGCAGACTGAGATGCAGCTTTAGGGTGCGGTGGTGGTGGTGGTGGTGTTGGAAAGGAATCATATGGAGAAGTACCAACGAAGTGCAAATTATCCATCCTTTGGTTTCCTTGTTCATGATGATGCATTGGCGGCGGCTGGAAACTATACATATGCATTGGCGGAATTTGTCCGAAACTAAGCAAACCTTCAGGTGCAGAGGTATATGCTGGCCTCCTGTTACAAGTATCATATTTCATGAGTGAAGCATCTGATATTTAAATTACTGTATGCATATCATGACAATCTGAAAACAAATTATAGCATCACACTGTCAGGTTAATTGTGAAACTACTACTGTTTAGCATGATAAGACTGAAGACAACCTACGTGACTCAAGATTCAACATGTAGTTCCGCTAATTCTTGGATGGATATAGGAATAAAAATTAGCATCTAGCAAAACAGGTAAACATACCATTGATTCACACAGGGGATGGTGGATGAGCTTGTTGGGAAGCCGGGGTACAAGTGAGGCGGCGTTGAGGGGTTCGGGGAGGAGCTCGTTGAGGCGCCGCTGCGGTAGAAGTGCGGCGGTGGAGAGGGATTGTCGCAGGAGATCGTTTGGACGCCAGGGAACTGCTGCGGTGGCGGGATAGCTGAAGGCCGGACTAAATCAGGGTCATTGCGAGCAGTGGATCTCGCCATGATCTGTGGGTCACCGCTGGCCGACACCGCCGTCAACAGGCAGGACGGAGAGAAGAGCCGGCGATGGAGGCAGCGAGGCAGGAGTTGGAGGCGGCAGAGTGCGAGCGAGAGCTTGAGGCGCTGGGCGGAGTAGGAGAGTAGGAGGCGACAGATCAAGAGCGAGAGGGCGGGAGCGGGAGGGCGGGAGCCGGAATTGGAGGCGCGCTGGGCGGGAGATGGAGGCGCGCTCGGCGGGAGCACCAGGCGGAGGAGGAAGGGAAAGGTGGGGGGATTGGGGACGATGCAGTGTCACACGGGATCGTTTTCTTCTAAAAAAATCTCGATATGTACGCTATGATACCGTATTCACCTTTGTTACTCCAATCTTCTCTCTCTTTCATAATTACCTGCCACATCAGATTTTGGGCCCACCTGGATTGCATGATACCGTTTAAGTTACCAGCGTTGGGGCTAGTCTAAGGTCTATGGACCATTTTGATAGAATTAAGAAAATCAATAACTCATCCACTTGATTACTACATGCAACAATAGTTATACATGTATGAGAGAAGAGAAGGAAAAAGAAGATCATGCATTGGATGAGAGATGGTAATAAATGAGAAATGACTTGTAATTCCTAACATTTAAAAAAAACTCTTAGACCTTATGATCCCTAACGGAGGAAATAGCTGAATCAGACCTTGTCATGGAAACGGTCTAACAGGTGCTGCCTCTGAAGTCTGAATTTAGACGCCAAGGAGCTATTGATGGGCTCGTCCTTGATGATTTTGCACCTTTCCATGCTTAATTGATAGCCCGACGTTGTATTCCGGCCCGGATTGAATCGAGCCCGTTCAGGTCCATCGGGCTATGTGCTTGTACTCATTGTAGGCTTGTACTATACTCCCTCCGTCCCACAGATTAAGACGTAAAATTCTCAGCACAGTTATTTAGGCAGCGATAGCATGAGAGAAAAAATCCTTAACTTCCCTTTTTTACCCCTGCATGCACTCTAGTTAATGCCGTTAATTTCTCTCTCACCGATGAGCTGGCCTCCTCGTTTCTAGCAAGCCACCAACCGCATGAACGGGAGGAGTTAATATCTCTCTCACTCCACCAGCTGGCCTCTGCATGCACGAGGGGTAAAAACGGGAAGCTAGCAATCCACTCGACCCTGCGCCTTAAGCTATGAGGAAAGTTTGGAAAAAAATTCACGCCTTAAGCTGTGAGACGGAGGGAGTAGTATGTATCAGGTGCTGCCAAAAAAAATTATGTATTAGGGATCTCTAAAAAAAGGAACTACTAGTATGTATAAGGTGTGGAAGTTCTCGACAAAAAAATGTATCAGGTGTGGACATGTCTCTCTCTAAAAAACAAGAGGATATGGTATGGTTTGTCCAAGAATAAGGTGTGGATATGGTCCAGTATACGTCGTTGTCAGTTCTTTTCTTTTCTATGACCATTATCATTGCCACATGATTGGAATATATGCCAGTGTCTTGCAAGGGACTTATTTCTTTTCAACTTCATCAGCTTAACCATACGCATGCACAGGACGCGCGCTACGCCGACTGGGCGTAGGCTAAAATATCCTCGGCGTAGGGCTGTCCTCGGCGTAGCCTCCTCGGCAAAGATCTCCCTCGGCGGAGCACACTCAAGCTGTCGGCGTATCGAAATGCCGTCGGCGTATGCTACGCTGGGCTTTGCCGTCGGCGTAGCGGCCGTCGGCATAGCCTATCGGCCGGTTGCAAAAAAAACTTTTTTTGAAAAAAAATATTTTTTTTAAAAAATATATTTTTTATTTTTTTCTCAATTTTTTATTCTTTGAATTGTTTTACTTGTTAATCTCCTACTTTGAACATTTTTAACACTAATTATACTTAATATTTGATTAAATTCTAGTCTAAGTCAAACTTCTCAGCAGGTCACCCATCCTAATACTACTCCAACTTCAGCACGCTTAACTTTCTCGTTCTTTCAGAATTCGTTTCCGCAAAGTAATTCATATATTGGTGTCAATACTATGATATCAATCATATTAACTTTTATATCATCATGTCACATATTTGTATTTTTTGAAATTACAAACAATTATTTAAGTAAATATTAATGAATAAATAAAAATATTATTGAATTCAAATAAAAATATAATAATTTTATTTTTTGTATTTTTCTATTTAATATAGAATAATTAATATCTTTAAATCTGTAAATCGAAATTCAACAAATAATATGTCTAAATTGATCAGAAAAATAAGAGGAATCCAAATATGATATCCATATCAACTAATCACAAACCCTACGTTTTTGAATTAGCTATTTGGTGGTTGCTTTAGAAAATCCCCTTTTTGCGCTCGGATAATGAAAAATGCCTTTTTGGTGCAATGAAAAGGAAAACTTGCATTGGATATTTGATAAAATAGCATATTATAAACCTAAAAATGATTTTTGTAAAAAAACATGAGCATCGGATCATGTACCTGTAGTTCATATCTGACCCACTTCCTAGCGATTCGGCAGGAATTTGTCTTTTTCACGAAAGGTGGACGGAAAGGTTTCGGATCCCCCTGTTGAGACATTGTCCATATAAGGTGGTATAGTATTTTTGTAAAATGTGGTGGTAGTATTTTGAATTAGACATTTGGTGGTTGCTTCACAAAACTGTCCATTTTTTATGCTCGGAAAATAGAAAATGACTTTTTGGTGCGACGAAAAGGAAAACTTCCTCCTGCAACATTGTCCGCCATCACATGATAAATGTGTATGCATAATATGGGAATATTATCACAAACTATGCATTGATTCTAGCCATAACATTGGTCATTTGACCCCGAAAGCCAAGAAACCTCGAATGAGATAGGTCATTTTGTGAAGGTTTTTTGAGACATAATCAATATATCAAGTTTGATATTTTTCCTTATAACTATGTCACATAATATGACATCACGCGAAGTTTTCGCATTGTTTCGATCGTTTTTGAAATTTTTATGACCGTTTTAAACTATCGTCAAACTTTGTCGAATGGCGGACATAAAGATTCTTAGCTCGGGGCCGAGCCTCGCTAAACTTTTAATAGATCTTTGATAAAATAGCATATTATAAACCTAAAAATGATTTTTTTTAAAAAACATGAGCATTGGATCATGTACCTGTAGTTCATATCTGACCCACTTCCTACCGATTCGGCAAGAATTTGTCTTTTTCACCAAAGGTGGACGGAAAGGTTTCGGATCCCCCTGTTGGGACATTGTCCATATAAGGTGGTATAGTATTTTTGTAAAATGTGGTGGTAATATTTTGAATTAGCCATTTGGTGGTTGCTTCACAAAACCGTCCATTTTTTATGCTCGGAAAATAGAAAATGGCTTTTTGGTGCGACGAAAAGGAAAACTTCCTCTTGCAACATTGTCCGCCATCACATGATGAATGTGTATGCATAATATGGGCACATTATCACAAACTATGCATTGATTCTAGCCATAACATTGGTCATTTGACCACGAAAGCCAAGAAACCTCGAATGAGATAGGTCATTTTGTGAAGGTTTTTTTAAGACATAATCAATATATCAAGTTTGCTATTTTTCCTTATAACTATGTCACATAATATGACACCACGCGAAGTTTTCGCATTGTTTCGATCGTTTTTGAATTTTTTATGCCTGTTTTAAACTATCGTCAAACTTTGTCGAATGGCGGACATAAAGATTCTTAGCTCGAGGCCGAGCCTCGCTAAACTTGCATTGGATCTTTGGTAAAATAGCATATTGTGAACCTAAAAATAATTTTTGTAAAAAAAATGAGCATCGGATCATGTACTTGTAGTTCATATCTGACCCACTTCCTACCGATTCGGCAGGAATTTGTCTTTTTCACCAAAGGTGGACGGAAAGGTTTCGGATCCCCCTGTTGGTACATTGTCCGTATAAGGTGGTATAGTATTTTTGTAAAATATGGTGGTAGTATTTTGAATTATCCATTTGGTGGTTGCTTCACAAAACCGTCCGTTTTTTATGCTCGGAAAATGGGAAATGGCTTTTTGGTGCGACAAAAAGGAAAACTTCCTCCTGCAACATTGTTCGCCATCCCATGATGCATGTGTATGCACAATATGGGCACATTATCACAAACTATGCCTTGATTCTAGCCACAACATTTGTCATTTGACTCGAAAGCCAAGAAACCTCGAACGAGATAGGTCATTTTGTGAAGGTTTCTTTGAGACATAATCAATATACCAAATTTGATATTTTTCCTTCTAACTATGTCACACAATATAACACCACGCGAAGGTTTCACATTGTTTCGATCGTTTTTGAATTTTTTATGCCCGTTTTAAACTATATATAATATTTTATGTTTTACTTAATTTTTATTTATAAATGTGTAATATTTGAGTGTAGATAGATAGTTCTTATTTTTCTGCAAATTTTGATATATTATTTGTATTTTTCCGAATTAGAATGATTTAGTTATGATTTTTCAAAGTTTGATAAGATAAAATAAAAAATAGCTACGCCGAGGGCAGCCGTCGGCGTAGCATAGAATATGCCGAGGACAATTTTACGCCGACGGCTGCTTGGCGGGGCTGGCCTGGACGATGGCTACGCCGACGGCCCCGGCGTTTGGCCGTCGGCGTAGCGACCGGCCGTCGGACGTAGCTTTCCATTCCTGTAGTGATGCATATTTCGATTTCGCAAAAAAAAAAACGCATGCATAATTGATCAAGCAACCTCCTCTGTATCTCCCACGTGTATTATACAATGATCTCGTTATCATCTCTTTATTTATTTATTTATTTACTTACAAACCCAAGCTACATATGTCTAAAGACATAAGTCGTAACAGCCATGTTTGCATCATGGTTCAAATACTTAATAATAAGAGATAATTCCATTGTTTATCCCCTATTTTTATAAATTTGACAATATTTACCCCATTTAACAAAAAATACTCCCATTTACCCCATTTAGAAAAACTTGTGCCAGCTCTTACCCCTTCAAACATTTACCCGTTCAATGAGGCATGATCTCAATCGCAGTCTTCGACATTGGGCTGGTACAAGGCCGCCAATGACACCAGGAATATGACTCCACGATGGGAAACTCATCATCGGCCTCTCTAGGACAACACTAAGCGAGTAATCATGTGTACGTCGTCAACAATACGCGCTCATAGGCTGCCATGCGTCTAGACACGTGCACATGAAGTGAGCTAGAGATGGCCATCCTGGTTCACCTGGCATTCATATGCATGTCTCCGGAGGTCTGCTGCTTTTTACGTCCATGCAGTACCTCAAGTGTCTCGGTCCGGCGCAAGCGCAACAGGACATAGCAACATGTTACCGTCTGCACCGTATCACTCAGAGCCGACTGGCACAGTCGGAGCCATTGCTGGCGGCGGAGATGGTGCTATACACGTAGAGATATCCACATGCGCGTCGGTGTTGGAGCAAGGCTAGCAGATTACACGTTCTCGGTTGTCTTTCGTACGTCGCCAAGACGGTGGCGTGATGATACATAGGTGTGGATCGTGGGAGCACTTAGCGACTGATTTGCTCATGCACATGCATGCTAGTCCTCGATGTAGAAAGTCAGCTAGCCATGTTGACACGTATTGTACTTGATATAATATGTGAAAGTTTGTAGGGGGTAAAATCTGGCACTAAATTTACTAAATGGGGTAAATAGGAGAAAATTCTGTTAAATGGAGTAAATACTGTCATAAACGTGAAATTAGGGGGTAAAAACTGGAATTTACTCTAATAATAAAGTGAGTATTTTCGTAGCAAAATAAACTAGCGATACCATTAGGAGAGAAGTTCCTGTCAAAGTGTCAACCGACGTGCTCTGCTCAAACTTATTCGTATCTATCATCATGATACCATCTCCGGTTCTGCAATTTTTTAATTTCTGCGCACTCAGTTTGTCTGGCGGTCATCGTGGGTTTTAGGACATGGGATCACGGTTCATCAAAGGGAGAACCAACGTGCATGCCAGCCGACTAGGCTTTGCTTCCTTCCAAAGCTATCCTGCTTGGTCTCGGCAGCACGAAAAAGATATTTTAAGCAGTTCTGAGCAGATAAGATAACGTTGTTGGCTTAGATAACCAGGATAAGATGTCCTTCGTCGCAACCTGCCTGAAGTAATATCATAATGCCCTCGGTTTATAGCGAGTGAAACAAATCTCTGCTCTCGTACTTGCGGTTGGGTTCCTCTTTGACTTGCCTGCGAGTTTTTTTTAACCCATGCTAGCTGAATGTCCGTGCGTTGCCACGGTCTAGATTTTTTTCTCGTAAAACATGTTATTATAACCCGTGTGAAAATTCACGTCTATGAAAAAGATAGTCATAGAGTATTCTAAAAACATGAAAATTTTACTTTAGTTGAAGCACATAAAAAATATAGTGCACATGTAAGTATGTAACTACAAAGCGTGCCTATAATAAATCACAACAAAAACTTAAATCAAGAAAATATGAGAAGATATAGTAGAAACTAACATGCAAGAAATTTAATCTAAGTCATCCTCTTTTATCGAGCCCCTAATTTTCCTAGAAAATTTCCAAATGTCGGAACCCTTGATTGTCCTTGCTGACATAGTACCACATCCCCACACTTGCCCTCGGTGGTGTTGTCTGAAGACGCACCACCACCTTTCTCAACGCCCTTTCCATCTCGTCAAATTGCCGAGCCATCTAAGACCTTGTCTAAATGCATCGATGCTAACCAGGAGATTGTTAATGTATTTTCTCAGCCTTGCATCGCTTCAGCGCAAACCATTCTGACGGCTTTATTTTCCAACCAATATATAGTTGTTTCTATCATGTTTAATGATTGGGCATTTGTTTTCATGTTTGAATATCGGACCATAATCTAGAGCTCATATGTGTCAGACCTGCCCAAATCGCTCAAGTGCTCCCTCACGTGGTCCTCAAAAGAAAAAAAAAGCTCCCTCTCACGTCGGTGCACGGTACCCAGTCGAGAAATCCCCCAAATTGTTAACTCATCTTCTTCCTTTGTTTCCTCGTTGCTCTGAAATCCAACCAAATCGATCACATAGCACCTTCTGCTAGTGCCTTCGGCGACCAGATCTTCCAATCCCCGCGTTGTTGCCCTTGTTTCACCAGCACAAGGAGGTCGGGAAGGGCGTTCGACTGGACGTAGTTGCTGGAAGAAGGATATGCTCCGGAACCTTCGACGTGGCTATGACGGCCCTTCCGCGGTGCGTACCCCGGCCACCTCCGCGTCTGTATGCAACCCTACCTACTCCCTACCGGGGCCGGCGAGCTCCACCCCCGCCCTTCTTCTCGCCCGTTGGCAGCGTCTTGGTGGCCCGCGAGCTCCCAGCGCCTGTTGGAGATATGCCCAAGAGGCAATAATAAAGTGGTTATTATCATATCTTCATACTTATGATAAATATTTACATACCATGCTATAATTGTATTAATAGGAAACATTAATACTTGTGTGATTTGTAAACATAAAAGAGTCTCTAGTAAAGCCTCTTGTTAAACTAGCTTGTTGGTTAATATATGATCATGGTTTCCTGATCATGAACATAGAGATGTTATTAACAACAGGGTCATATCATTAGGAGAATGATGTGATGGACATACTCCTATAAATAAGCGTAGCATAAAGATCAAGTCATTTTAATAGTTCAATTGCTATATGCTTTCTGATACATAGTAACCTAATTCCTTCGACCATGAGATCATGCATATCACCTTTACCGGATGGATGCTTTGATGACATCAAACACCACACCATAACTGGGTGGCTATAAAGGTGGCATTGAGTATTCGGAAAGTATTGGTTGAGACACATGGATCAAGAATGGGATTTGTCCATCCATATGACGGATAGATATACTCTGGGCCCTCTCGGTGTAATGTCATCCAATTAGCTTGCAAGCATGTGACTGACTCACAAGGGATCACATATCACGGGAACGAGAAAAGAGTACTTATCGGTAACGAGATTGAACTAGGTATGCAGAGATACCGACGATCAAAACCTCGGATAAGTAAACTATCGTGAGACAAAGGGAAATTGGTATCGTATGTAAGTGGTTCATTCGATCGCAAAGTAATCGTAGAAATATGTGGGAGCCATATGAATTTCCAGATTCCTCTATTGGTTATTGATCGGAGAAGTGTCTCGATCATGTCCCATAATTCACGAACCGTAGGGAGACACACTTAAGGATTCGATGTTGTTGAGTAGTTATGGAATGATGAGTAAGAGACCGAATGTTGTTCGGAGTCTCGGATGGGATCCGGGATATCACGAGGAGATCCGGAATGGTCCGGAGAATAAGATTCATATAAGGAAAGTCCTGTTTCGGAGTTGGGGAATGGTTCCGGTGTTTTCATCGGCAATGTTCTAGAAGGTTCCGGAATGTCCGGCACTCCGGAGGGGAAGGGTACATGAATGTGTCATTGCAAGTTGGAATGATTGCATCATGTACTAGGTGTCATCGCTGTACAAAATAAAGGGTTTAATCAAATCCTAGTTTGAAAAGTCAAACGCCAATTTGAAAAGTCAAACGGCTATTTTGGAAAGTGGAGAAGAAGTGGGAAACCGAGTTGGGGAGGAGTTCCTCCTCCACCGCCGGCCCACTAGGGATCCGAGTTGGGGAGGGACTCCCTCCCCTTGGCCGACGCCTCCCTCCACCTATATAAGGAGGGGCAGGGCTCCCCTCCTAGACACACAAGTTGCCTCCCTCTAAACCTAAACCCTAGCCACAGCCTAGGGATTTCTCCCAAGCCGCCGAGTTAGAGCTTCTAATTGCCCTAGCCGCTGGTTTAGCCCCTTCTAATTGGTGTGTCTAAACCCTAGATCACCAAGGCTCTCTCATAGTCCACCATACTCGCTCCGGCTTAAGGCGAAGCCCTGCGAGATCTCCCCTCTACTTCCGGTACCACGCCGTCGTGCTGCCGGAATCGCGAGGAGAGTGCTACAACCTCCGCTGCCTCCTGGAACAAGGGAGAGGAAGGTCTTCGTCGAGTACCGAACGTGTGACCGACTGCGGGAGCGCTGTCGGAACGCAGCGCCGGAAGGATCGTCTGCGCGATCTTGAGATCGGGAGTGTACGACTACATCATCCACGAGAATCTGCTCTCGTTAACCGCTTTGGATCTTCGAGGGTTAGTACTCTATTGACTCGTTGCTACAATCTAGTAGATAGATCTTGGCTTGATCATAGATTAGATCTTGATTGTGTGTTCATGCGGTAGAAATTTTTTGTTTTCCATGCTACGAATCCCTACAGCGCCATCGCCTCCTTCCACGTCTATTGCCACCTTCACCTCTCACCGCACGGTCGCTGCCAGGTTTTGTGTTGCTGCCACGCTTCCCTGCTCAGCACACCGCCTCGTCGTTCCCCGCCCCTCTACTCCACCTCGCGGACAAAACTCATCCGGCCTCGCCCTCGCCATCAAGCTCCACTCTGCAGGCTAACACGCGCCTCCTACCATGATCGACCAAGGCCTTGCTGGACAGGTCCCCTCCTACGTGGGAGCCCTGCGTCGCCGCCTCTTGTCCCGTCCATCGAGAGCGGAGGCACAGGAAGAGCTCGACATCTCCGATGGGGGCCCTGCATCGTCTTCTCCCCATGAACGTCGCTGCTTATCCTGTCCAGCGGATGTGTCGATCGAATCGTGTAAGGCAGAGAAGAAAACACCTTTTCCTTGACTTTGTGGTGGCAATACCGGTAATTAGGATCAAAACCCAGGGGCAAAACCGTCTTTTACTGGAAGACGGAAATTTTGGGGGTGACGAACGGTCCCAATCTTTTTAATAATATAGATGAGTCCCCAAGGACCTGGAAGCCGCTTTCATATGAGAGTGGCGGGATTACATTCTGCGAAAAGGCCTGGAAAGAAAAGAAAATTACAGCAAAGTCCTGTACTTTTACATAGAGGACCCTAAAACAAATCCAAGAAACATGATCGGGTCCTGCTCCACTACACCGAGCGCTCGAACTCTGTGTCAAAGCCAGCTCCACCATTGTCAGGGACAAACCACTTAGCGTGTCGTGTGGAATGATCGAATGGAGTTGAAGATGCTCTACAATGGCTTCTCTCTTGGAGGAAGTGTATCGTGTGGTTGAGGAGGGCCGCGCCCTTCGTCCTGAAGATGCACATGCTAGATGGCCGATGCCTACACGAGGCCCTAAATGGAACTCATATTGCTACTCGAGAGCTCAGATCGCTCGTAATCCTGTGAAAGTTTGGGGTTGTTTGTCACAAAAAATCATAGAAATGTAGAGTACTCTATTTCTTAGGTTTTTTTTCCTACAGAGCGTATTGGTTTGTATTTTTTATCGTGATCTTTGGTTCGTCCAAACCTCATGATTTTTATTTCAAAATCGTACAAACCAAATAGACCCTTTGTCTAGAAAACAAAATACTTTCCATTAAAAAAATGCTTGTCATAGTTGTTTTATGAAGATAATTAAAATATAAGATTACTTTATTGGTGTCTGGCTGATTTATGGTTCACAACGATATACTTTTTCTTGCAAGAAATGTTTTCTTTATTTCCCATCGCCATATTTTTAGATTACGGCGTAGATGATGGTCACACATTCATATTGAGGTGGACACAAAGGTGAAGCTGGTTAGAGGTTAGGGCATGGGTGTCACCAGAGGTCGAGGGATTGTAGGACAACACCTCATCTCGCGGTGGCAACATAGGCCTCATGACAATAGAAGAATAAGTTTGGATGGAGGATGAGAGGTTTGAGACATTTGATCTATGTGACAATGATACTCGTGAACAACCTACGCCACAGAGGTTCCTTGGCTCTCTTCCACTAGAGAGGTCCCCAAAGTCCTACTGTCCGGGATCGATGGGCACTGAAACTAATGGTCAGGGAACATCTCGTACAGGAACTAAACACCGTGGAATCAATGAGAAGCCTTTTAATGACAACCAAATGGGTGTCTCTCGATTCATCCTGAACCATCCCTGTTCCCACAACTTAAGTTCCACTGCCACATCACCACCAATCACAAATCATCCATGAAAAAAGAAGGCCACTATACAATAGATTACCAAAAGGATCGACCTCGAAAGCATCACCTTGAAGGATGGAATGGCACTAAGCACGTCATCGGTGCCCGAGACAGATGGATCTAGGTTTTTTCCCTAAGGCCAAAGACCAATAAAAAGAAGTGACATATGCAATGACGCCTCCAAACGAGATCATGATGTCCACAAATTTCACAATTGACTAGGGCTTTTGCCCGGATTCACCTTCAGCCAACTGTAGCAACTACACCGGACTAGGGACAGCACATGGGATTCGTAGCACCCAACTCTAGAGGCCCCTGCCACCACTGACAAGATGCTAAAGAAGTCTCCCTTGACTTTGCAAACCTCTGAGCATGAAAATAATTTCCACATCTATCTAGGATGACCGGGTCAACACCAATGAGAGGGAGTTGAGAGGAGTCAAAGGAACAAAATATGCCCTAGAGACAAATAATAATACGAATTATTATCATATTTCATAAATTTTATGATTAGGTTTTATATCATGCTATAACTGTATTGAATGTAAACATCAATACACGTATGATATGTAAACAACTAGGAGTTCCTAGTGAATCTTTAGTCACTGGTTCATTGGTCAATAGATGATTAAGGTTTCTGATCATGTGGTGCTTCACGCCACTTGATAATGGAGTCACCTCATTGGATAATGAGATGATGAATATACCCTATCTAAGCATCATAACACGATCATGTCACAAAGTTCAAGTTGCGATAATTAGCAAACGTAGTGACTTGTTCCTTAGACTATAAGACCATATTTAATCACTGTCATCCGAGAGTACCTTGAGAGAATCTAACGTCACTCAGTGAAACAATGACCATAAGGGTGTGATTAAGTATTCAAAGGGACATGTTGAGGAGTATGTGTCAAGAGCGGGATTTATCCATCCACGTGACGGAAGATACTCTGGGCCCACTAGGATAAGTTATATCCATAAGTTGCACAACATGTGACTAGATCACGGGGATATCACTTATCAGAATGAGTAAAGTAGCAATTGTCGATAACGAGGTTGAACCCGACATGGTGATGTCTTTGATCATATCTCAGATAATGCAAGTATCGTAGAGACAAAAGGAATAGTACACAACATTGATGGTTCAATGATACGTCCAAAACGTATCTACTTTCTCGAACACTTTTCTATTGTTTCTCCTCTAAACTTGTGTGATTTGGATACAAATAACACGGACTGACGCTGTTTTCAGCAGAATTACCTTGGTGTCTTGTTTTTGTGTAGAAAATCAACTATCAGGAAAAATCCCGAAAAATATGCCAAAATTTTTATTTCACCAGAAGACCCACGGAGCCAGAAGACGAGACGGAGAAGGGGCCTGGGGGGCCCACACCCCTTCCAGGCGCGGGGCCCACCACTGGTCGCGCCTAGGGGGTGCAGCCACCCCAGGTACCCCCTCGGGTTCCCTCTGCGCCTATAAGTTGCCTTTTGACCTTAAAACAGAGGGGGGTTCGATAGTTTTCCAAACAGAGTTCCGCTCTACCGCCGCCACCAGAAACCAAGATTCGGATCCATAAACTCCGTTCTGGCACCCTGCCGGGACGGGGAATTTGGAGAGGATCATCACCATCGTCATCACCAACGCATCTCCATCAACCATCGATGTTTCCCTCATCCACGAGTGATTAATCCCCCGCTGTAGGCTTGGGGATGGTAGGGATTGGATGAGTTCTATCATGTAATCGAATAAGATCAGTTAGGGCATAGTGCCTAGTATCTCTATTAGTGTTATTTGACTTTGTTGCAACTTGTTGTGCTTAATGCTTGTCACTAGGGCCCGAGTGCCATGATCTCAGATCTGAACTTATTATTAAATCATTATGATAGTATTGTTTATGATCTTATCCTCAAGTTGTGTACACATATCATTGTACGGATCCAAAGGCCCCAAAGTGACAATAATTGGGACAACCGGAGGGGATGGCTGTGGTGTGAGGATCACATGTGTTCATGGAGTGTTAATGCTTTGCTCCGGTGCTCTATTAAAAGGAGCACCTTAATTGCCAGTAGTTCCCTAGAGGCCCCGCTGCCACGGGATGGTTGGACAGAAGATGTTGTGCAAGTTCTTATTGCGAGCACGTATGACTATATTTGGAGCACAAGCCTAGGATTGTTTAGTACTTGGATGCTTGTTATTATTTATCTGCAATGCCCTAGATCTTGAAGTTACATGTTTAGACTTGTCCATGCAACGCCCGTCCATCCATCCCTATACCTACCGCGCTCATATCCTACTATTACCATTACTGTTACTATTACTCATATTTTACTGCTGCTTGTTGCTTTGCTGTTGCTACTACAAACTGTTGCTACTGATAAACTTCTGTGAGCAAGAACTATTTCCAGGTGCAGCTGAACTAACAACTTAGTTGTTAAGGCTTGCAAGTATTCTTTGGCTCCCCTTGTATCGAATCAATAAATTGGGTAATACTACCCGCGAAGACTATTGCGATCCCCTACACTTGTGGGTCATCAAGACTATTTTCTGGCGCCGTTGCCGGGAGCATAGATTTATTTGTAAGTTCACTTGGATCTATTATTGTTCACTGCTACTCCTTTCATCATGGGGAAGTCTCGTGATGGAAAGTTCCCAATTTTACCATTCACTACAAGAAGAGGTACAATCCTAAACACCTTTGTTGCTCTTGACTCAACGTTTGTTATAAGTAATCTTGCCACACCACCACCACATACTCATGCTACACACACTTCTACTACTGCTGAATCTAAAACTGCTTTTGATGCTCATGATGTTACTTCTACCGTGCTTGATGCGAGTGGTTCATTAGGTCCTTTTCTAGATGCTACTATGGCTAGTCTAGGAAACACCGAAACTCCTAGTGAAGCCACTGTTACACCTGTTAGCTCACCTGAGTCTAGTGAGAGTTATGGTATTAATGATGGTTACATTGAGTTCACTGATAAATTTGTTGAAGAGTGCCGAAACACACATGGTACTAGTGCTATTAAGAGTCTTCTTCCTAGACGTACTATTATGCCTAAACTTGAAGGGAATATGCCCTGAGAGGCAATAATAAAGTGTTTATTATGTGTATTCCAAGTATATGATAGATGTTTATTTTGCATGCTATAATTGTATTAATACGGAAACGTTAATACATGTGTGTTTAATAAACAAACAGAAAGTTCCTAGTTATGCCTCTCTCATAAACTAGCTCGTTGATTAACAAGATGATCAAGGTTTCCTGATCATGGACATTGGATGTTGTTAATAACGGGATCACAACATTAGTGTAATGGTGTGATGAACATTCATCCGAAGTATAGCATTACGATCAAAGTCATTGAGTTTATATTGCTATAACAACTTACGAAGTGATCCTAATCCTTAGACCATGAGATCATGTCAATCACTAACACCGGAAGAGTTTCTTGATAACATCAAACGTCACACCGTAACAGGGTGATTATAAAGATGGATTCAGAACTAATAAAGTGTTATGTTGAGGCTCATGGATCGAGAGTGGAATTTGTTCATCCCGATGACGGATAGATATACTCTGGGCCCTCTCGGTGATATCACATTGATTAGCTTGCAAGCAAGTGATTTGATCACTAGAATGTTATATCACAGGAACGAGCAAAGAGTGCATGTCGGTAACGAGATCAAACTAGGTATGGAGATACCGATGATCAAATCTCGGACATGTAATATATCGTGAAACAAAGGGATTAAGATACTAGCGTAAAAGGTTCCGACGATCACAAGAAAGTCATCGTTGAATGTGTGGGAGTCAGTATGGGTCTCCAGATCCCGCTTCTGATTATTGATCCGAGAGGGGTCTCGATCATGTCCGCATTATTCACGAACCGTAGGGTGACACACTTAAGAGACACCGACATCCAATTGGAGCAAATGTTTCATGCCAAAAGAATGAACAAGCGCATGAATTTATTTCACTAGATACCGAAACAGGTTTTCGGGTGAAATTGCATAAAGTGGTTATGCATGTGAAATAGAATTCTAGCAAGGGGTTATTTGTGAATTTTTGTCATTAAAGTAATTGACAAAATTCTGAATAAAATAAAAGAGTTTTATTTAATGAGAGTTTGCATTAAATTTGGTGGAAATTTAATGGGAATTTTGAGTGGACTTTTGAGTGGAGGGATTTTAAAGGGCATTTTGTGAGTGGAGTGTCCACCCACATGAATGAAGGAGGGGAGGGGGCAGCCCCCATGGCCGGCGGCCACCCCCTTGGGTGCCCCCCTCCTCCTATAAAAGGAGCCCCCCTCCTCACTTGTCTCTCACACCTCCTCGTGAAGGATCTCTCTCCCCCTCTAGAATTTATCCCCCATGGTCTCGGACTAGCGAGATACATGTTCCCGGTGGCTATTCGGCAAGAAAGAGTTGTGCTTCCGCTGCATCGCTGGAGCGAGGAGGCGGAGGTTGCTCGGTGCCTCGAACGTGTGTGCGAGCACGGATGCGCTGCTGATTTGCGGCGCTAGGACTTCCTCTCGATCTTGAGATCGGCAAGAGATCGTCTACATCAACCACGAGTTGAACTCGTTAAGCTTTGTCGGTCTTCAAGGGTATGTTCTCTACGGATATACATCCGCCCGTTGTTTGTATCTAGTAGATAGATCTTGGTATATAGTTCACATCGTAGGAAAATTTTTGTTTTCTATGCTGCGAACCCTACAAAACTTCCCTCTCATCCTAAGTTAGCCACCTCTCCCATAGATATTAAAGATGAAGACTATGATTTCTCTCTTGATTTTTCCTATTTAGATATTGTTGAGAAAGAACCTTTTTGTGGGACTGAAAATGAGAGTGATGTGGCTCATATGAATGAGCTTTCTACTATGAGTGTTTTATTCTCTGATGATTTTAAGATGCGTAAGTACTTTGTTACTAAGATATTCCCTTTTTCACTAAAAGGAGAAGCCAGGGCTTGGTTTAATAGATTACCTCCTGGTTCCATTGATAGCCCTGATTGCTTGATTGCTTCTTTCTTCCAGAAATATTTTCCCCCTAGTGCTAGACATGCTGCTTTGCAGAGACTTTTTGATTTTAAACAGGGAGAAGAAGAGAAATTTCCTGAGTCATGGACAAGGTTATGTGCCTTGATTCATGCACAGCCTGGATATCTATTGCCTAAAAATGAGCTTCGTGATATTTATTATAATGGACTAACTGATGATTCTAGGACCTTACCTAGAAGCTTTGCTGATTGTGTTTTCAGGAAAGGAACTCGTACAGATGCTGAAGAATTAATGGCTAAGATAAACAAGAATTATGATGATTGGACTTCAACTGAGCTAAATACACCTGAGACTATAATTCCTGAACCAGATGTTTTTGAACTAGTTCCAACACCACCACCAAAGAAGAGGGGAGTTATTGCATTAAATGATGAAGTGATGAAAGAAGCTAAGAAATGTCTAAAGGAGAAAGGTATTAGAGCTGAAGATGTGAAGAATCTACCTCCTATAGAAGAATTATGCAAGCCAATTCCCCACTCATCTACTATTGAGGTACAGTCTCTCCATTTTAATGAAGGTGATATTCCCTATGGCAAGCCTCCTGATCAATGCTTAGAGGAACTTAACACATTTATTATTAAACAAGGTAATTTTAATAAACAAGTTCATAATCATTTATTGGAAAACTCTAGAGCTATCCATGATTTGAAAGATATTGTGAAAAGAACTTCTAATGATATTAAAATGCTTTTTAAACACTTTCAAATGGTTCAAACCCAACTTGATCAACTTGCTAAGGTACAAAAGGATATGCTAGTTAATGCCTCCGGAAATAAACATGCTTATGGAATTAGAACTAGGAGTGGTATAGCTACTCAAGATCCTTTATATCCTGAAGGACACCCTAAAATAATTGAGCAGGATTCTCAACAAGGTGAAAATAGTGGTAGTCCTCGTAAGAGAAAGAAAAATAAACATAAGGTAGTTGAGGAACCACTTGAACTTGCTGTAGATCCTAATAGCATATCTGTCTCTGATGCTGAAACTGAGAGTGGTAATAATAATAATGCTCCTGATAAGGAGGAAGTTGAGGAAGAACCTGAGAATCACACTAAGAACACTAGGTACACTAAGGAAGATTTTATTGCTAATAAACATGGTAAATAGAGAGAACTTTGGGTGCAGAAGCCTATGCCTTTTCCAGGTAAGAAACACAAGTCAAAGGAGGAAGAACACTACTACAAGTTTTGTGAGTGGATGAAACCTTTATTTTTTGCAAATTCCTTTGACTGATGCTATTAAATTGCCTCCTTATTCAAAGTATATGAAGGATATTGTCTCTAATAAAAGGAAGATTCCTAATGAGGAGATTTCTACTGTGCTTGCTAATTACTCCTTCAATGGTAAGGTTCCAAAAAAAACTTGGTGACCTAGGTATACCAACTATTCCTTGCTCTATTAAGAATAATTATGTTAGAACTGCTTTATGTGATTTGGGAGATGGAGTTAGTGTTATGCCTTTTTCTCTCTACAAGAGACTCCGGCTAGAAAAGTTGATACCAACTGATATATCTTTGCAAATGGCTGATAAGTCAACTACTATTCTTGTTGTTATATGTGAGGATGTTCGTGTTCAAGTGGCTCATAATTGCTTGGTTTTAACTGATTTTGTTGTGCATGAAATACCTGAAGATGATAATATGTATATTATTCTTGGGAGACCTTTTATTAATATTGTAGGTGTTATCATTAATTGTAATCAAGGAAAAGTAACATTCAATATTAATGACAAAGAGCATACTGTTTATTTCCTCAAGAAGGTTGTTAAGAGCTATTCCCTGAATTCCATTGAAAATGTTGAGAGCATCAAGGTTGGAGAAATATATTATCCCATTCCACGAGAAAACTTTGAAACTATTATGATTGGGACCATTGCTATCAAGTATGAGGTAACATAATCACCTTGTGGAATGCAAAGTTTTGTTTCATATAGGTTTGTTTTGGTAACAAGACTTGATCAACCTTGTTAACAAAAGGATTTTTATGAACAAAATAATATTTTCACTATGGTTATACTTGCTTTCTTTTACTTTTCTCCTTCCTAGTCTTTGCCTTTCTTTTGCTAGCTTTGGTTTTGTTAGTTGTTTGCTTGTTAGTTTGTCTTAGAGATCCTGTAGTTTGGCTTTTTGGTTTGCTTCTTCTGAAAAAACTGTTTCTGCGAGAAAATCAATTTTCATACCCTGAAAATTGGCCAAAAATAAAGTTTCCCGAAAAATCCAAGAAAATTCAAATAAATTTTTCCTCGAAAAAAGGGGCAGAGAGACACCTGAAGTGACCCAGGGGCCACCCCAGGCCACCACACCCATGGTAGGAGCGGCCTACCAGTGGGCGGCGCCTAGGGGGGTCTGTCCCACCTAGGCCCCTCTAGGCTGCCTCCTCAAAGCCATCTTCTTTCTCTCTCCCGAAAAACACCGGAAAACTTGCTCAAGCTCGATTTCTTGCTGGTCTTGCTCGCGATTTTCGATCTCCTTGCTCAGCCCATCTTTGCTGCTGATTTTTAGGGAGATTGCTCCTTGGTATGTGCCTCCTCCACTTGTCCAATAGATTTGTGATTGGTAGATTGTATCTTGAGTATTTTGCTTCTATAGGTGACATGTTGTTTGAGCTTGCATGCTTGTTCTATGCTTAGAAATTTCATTTTGATGCATGTGTAGTCCTCTAGCAAGTTCCTATAGTAGTTGCTCACCATTTATCAACTTAGAAATCACTTGGTTTGATGTTTGTCTAAAAATTTTAGCAAGGAAGATGAGTACCTATCCACTGAATCAATATGACTTGATGGTGTCTGAGCCAATGAGGGTTCATCGTGAGGAGGTAGTTTTTCCTTCCGTATACCCATGCCATGAATTTATGAGAACCGCGGGAATCTCCCAGGATTTCCAAAACTTGATTACCAATGTAGGATTGGAACACTTTGTTGAAGGTGAACCATTTCAATTTGTTAAGCTAACCATGGCTTTTGTGCAGGACTTCCAGTTCACTTGGTCTACATCTAATCCCATGGTCCATTACAAAATATATAATATACCTGTCGACCTGCCTTTTGCTGATTTCTGTGCAGCAATTAGAGTACCTCAGTGGGGATCTTGTGACAAGATCAAGGAAAGGTCCAAGTCACTCATGGATTTATATGCTGAGATTTTCCAAGGTTTCGACTTCTCAAAGGAAAGTGGTAAAATTCGGAACATTCAGTTCCCAGCTATTAGATACTTTGCCTATTTCATTACCAAGTGTGTTCTTGCTAGAAAGATTGCTAGAAAGTTGTCTTCTTTTGATCTAGCTTTTATCGCAACTGCTCTGAATAGGAATAGATCTTATAGCCTAGGTGCTTTGATAGCTCACCGTCTCACCATAAACCGCGAGAAGGGTGGAATTTGTGGAGGTCTCGTTGCTTCTAGGTTGCTAGCTTTCCATGGTTTAGAGCCTCACTACTCAGATTTTCAGTTCCCCATAGAGAGGCTTAATCTTGAATCCATGATCCAGCATGGTTTTGTTTCCTTGGGGGCTAATGTGAGAAGTTTATCGTATGAATTATATTTTGCCCAGCAAGGTCGGAGAAAGGGTAGGATTGATAAAATAGTTTATTTGCCTGTACCTACTTTGTTTAACTTTGATAACAGGCAAGGATGGTCGCTTACGGAGGAGGAGGTTGACACATATGTGGCGGAACTCTTCCAGCAAGAGGAGAATGTTGAAGAGGATGCCGAAGACAATTCGGTTCAGCCCTCCAACTTGGAAGAGTCTTCATACCAGCAGCCCTCATTTGATTGGGGCGCGTCTTCTTCTTCATCGCAAGCGCCTGACTATGATCATTCCTATGATGACCCACCAGCTTGGGGTTACTACCCGCACTATTGATCCCCACTTAGGCCAAAAGCCTAAGCTTGGGGGGAGGTATACCGACATCACACTCATATATATATATCATGTTCGGTCGGTTCTTTGTATATCCATTGTTTCGCTTTCTTTTTGGTTCTTGTTACTTCTTTCTCAAAAACACAAAAATACCAAAAATATTTTCGTTGTTTCTCTTTCTTTGTTTCTTTGCTTTGGTTTTCCTTAAAAGAAAAATCCAAAAATATTTTGCTTTGTTTGGTTTGCCTTTTCTTTCTTTGTTTTTGCTTTGTTTGCTTTCTTTTAAAAAATCGAAAACACCAAAAATATTTGTTGTTCTTCTTTGGTTTTGTGAGTTCTTTGCAGGGTTCAGCCGTCCTCAGTGGATTTTGGTTTCATGTTATTATTCAAGTCACACAAGTGAAGGGCAATAATGAAGATTAAGACAACTCGAGGTGTGGTAACAGGCTGGTAACGAACTCTATTTGTTTCATTTTTGTACATATACTCATCATTGTGAGCATGCTTAGCCTGTTTGTGTAAGGTGTATGTCATTATGGATGCTTAGTAGTTCTTGATTGTCTATGATTAGCTCCAGCTTGCTAATAGTTTGTAGCATGTCATATGAATGTTTGCTTGCATTATTTTATTCATATTTTGGTATGATACTGTGGTATCCTCCTCTGGCTGTTCATATGAATCGACTTGGCGCATGCTCACGCATGCATATGACTAATCAATAGTCAGTAAGCCTCGATGATTTATTTTGCCTCAGAGTTTTTGTATCATTTTTATGCCATAATTAGTCATGTTTTGTTGCAAGCATGATTATGACAATTATTGCTCTCTCGTTTGTCGCTCCCTCTCTATTGCTAGCCTTCACTTGCACTGAGTATGAGCTCTACCTGTGTTTCCAACTCCGCAAAACCAACATTTCCAGTTGTGTCCACCATACCTACCTATTAGCATAGTTTGCTATTTCAGTGCATATTCAATATGCCTTGTTTTCTTCCGAATAAAATGTTTGTCTGTTTTGAGAATGTTAGTTAGTAAAGCTATCACTAACTTGATGGCACACTTTAT
Organism: Avena sativa; assembly: GCA_916181665.1. Classification (NCBI taxonomy): domain Eukaryota; kingdom Viridiplantae; phylum Streptophyta; class Magnoliopsida; order Poales; family Poaceae; genus Avena; species Avena sativa. The sequence continues at coordinate 262,671,172 of OV702279.1, read as the reverse complement.
TCCTTGCACTTAATAATCCTGAACCATTGTGACTAGTCCATGAAAGTTATATGCTTGCAAATTATATGCTGGGAGTCAGCAGAACCCTGCTGTCAGGGGGAACGCTTTCAACACCTTTTGGATATCCTATCCAGTTGATACTTTGCTCTTTTGTTTACGGATATCGATGTTGTGAAATAAAAGGGGAGCTTGTGAGTTCATGGAGTTTATACATTGTGTTAGAGAAACGCCTGGGCCGCTAGCCTAAGCGATGCCTAATCATGGTGGAAACTTGCAGCATCACCATAATAAGCATCTATGAAGCATCCTCAATAAAAAGCTATGCATATGGTAAATAAAAAGATTGCTGAGATGCTTATTGTCTGCTTGCCTTGTCATTTTGGTTATGGGAAAGCTCCTATACCATGTGCAAGGGGTACCCCGTTGGCGGTTCTCTATGATATGCATGTATTTACAATGACAAGAACTTTCAGATAACCAAAGTTGAGTATCATGCAGAGAGGCCCTCGTACTCAAGGGACTTGGGATTTCCAATCTATGGCCTGTCAAACATATAATTCATAGTGGACCTCACTTTTACCTTAACCATATAAAGATGCCTATGGTAGGGGCAATGAGAGCTCAAAGCTAATGAGTACCTTCCTTTCAGCATTAGGAAGCCTTACAAACTTTTCAAAACCATTTTCACAACCTTGTTGAGTCACCACTTATTCTATGAGCACCTTCTTGAGAGCATAGTTGTCATTCTTGTGTTTGTCTCAAAACTTGGTTAATTATGTCATGACTTTGATGCTTGTATCTCTGATATCTTTAGCTCTAGTCTTCACTTGAACTTCAGAGGTGCCTAGGCATTTATATTGTGCTCTATAAACAAAGGCAAGCGAGATACCACTCTATCATACCTTACTATGAGCATTGCAATGTTGCTTATGTTTATGTTCCATGCTACTTATTATTATTGAGTTGGTTTCTCTTCATAGCTTGCATTGACTATTGAGTAGACTTAGTTGCATACTTCTTCTTATGAATGGTTTAAGCATCTACTCCTGTGCTGAGAATATATACATCTTATGAAGCAAATGTGTTTGTGAAAGTTCTTTTATCGCACACAATTTTCAACTGAATTGCTTGAGGGCAAGCAATAAGCTAAGCTTAGGGGGGAGTTGATACGTCCAAAACGTATCTACTTTCCCGAACACTTTTGCTATTGTTTCTCCTCTAAACTTGTGTGATTTGGATACAACTAACACGGACTGACGCTGTTTTTAGCAGAATTACCTTGCTGTCTTGTTTTTGTGCAGAAAATCAACTATCAAGAAAAATCCCAGAAAATATGCCAAAAATTATATTTCACCAGAAGACCCATGGAGCCAGAAGACGAGATGCAGAAGGGGCCTGAGGGGCCCACACCCCTGCCAGGCGCGGGCCCACCACTGGTCGCGCCTAGGAGGATGCAGCCACCCCAGGCATCCCCTCAGGTTCCCTCTGCGCCTATAAGTTGCCCTTCGATCTAAAAACATAGGGGGATTCGATAGTTTTTCAGAAAGAGTTCCGCTCCGCCGCCGCCACCAGAAACCAAGATTCGGATCCAGAAACTCTGTTCTGGCACCCTGCCGGGATGAGGAATTTGGAGAGGATCATCGCCATCGTCATCACCAACGCATCTCCATCAACCATCGATGTTTCCCTCATCCATGATTGAGTAATCCCCCGCTGTAGGCTTGGGGATGGTAGGGATTGGACGAGTTCTATCATGTAATCGAATAAGATCTGTTAGGGCATAGTGTCTAGTATCTCTATTAGTGCTATATGACTTTGTTGCAACTTGTTGTGCTTAATGCTTGTCACCAGGGCCCGAGTGCCATGATCTCAGATCTGAACTTATTATCGAATCATTATGATAGTATTGTTTGTGATCTTATCTGCAAGTTGTGAACACATATCATTGTCCGGATCCAAAGGCCCCAAAGTGACAATAATTGGGACAGCCGGAATGGCTGTGGTGTGAGGGTCACATGTGTTCACGGAGTGTTAATGCTTTGCTCTGGTGCTCTATTAAAAGGAGCACCTTAATTGCCAGTAGTTCCCTAGAGGCCCCCTGGCTGGCTGGACAGAAGTTGTTGTGCAAGTTCTTATTGCGAGCACGTATGACTATATTTGTAGCACATGCCTAGGATTGTTTAGTACTTGGATGCTTGTTATTATTTATCTGCAATGCCCTAGATCTTAAAGTTACATGTTTAGACTTGCCCATACAACGCTCGTCCATCCATACCTATGCCTACCGCACTCATATCCTGCTGTTACCGTTACTGTTACTATTGCTCCTGTTTTACTGCTGCTTGTTGCTTTGCTGTTGCTACTACAAACTGTTGCTACTGATAAACTTCTGTGAGCAAGAACTATTTCCAGGTGCAGCTGAACTGACAACTCAGTTGTTAAGGCTTGCAAGTATTCTTTGGCTCCCCTTGTGTCGAATCAAGAAATTGGGTAATACTATCCAGGAAGACTGTTGCGATCCCTACACTTGTGGGTCATCATTCAACGACAAGTTTCGTGGAATACACATGTGATCATTATGGGCATCCAGGTCCCGCTGATGATCATTGGTCCGATAGGGTCTCGACCATGTCTTGTGTGTTCTCGATCCGTTAGGTAGAATGCTTAAGGATTTGACGAAGCTCCGATATTGTTTTTGGTATCATCGGAATTACCGAAGAAAAGAGAGGGAGAAACCGGAAGGGTTCCGGGAAGGTCCGGAGGATGTCCAGAGTGTGATAAAATATGTTCCATAGCCACGGAATTCAATAATATGCAATTAAATGTTAAATAGTGGTTTAATCATTTATTTATATTTATTTAATAAAAACGATTAAAATCCCTATTGGGCCAATTTCCATAGGGTAAATGGCCCATGAGGAAAGAGGCAAAGGAGAGAAAGGAAGGAGGTGGCCGCATGGGCCCTTAGGCTCCCACGCGGGGCCCATGGGGTGCTCTGGCCTGGGGCCAACCCCTCCCCTCTCTTCCTCTTTGTTTAGTCCCACATGGCTAGGCCAAGGGGTTTGGGGGTCCTCTTTATCCTATATAAGAAGAGGCATAGGAGGCAACTAAAACACACAGAAAAAATAAATAAGAGCTTCCTAGCTCTGGAAATTGCCTCCAGTTGCTCTCTCTCTCTCTCTCATGACCCCATTGCTTGGGCTGCGCGAACGAGGACTTCTTCACCGCGGAGCGCCTTCACGCCGCGGGATTCGAATCTAGAAGATCTACTTCTGCAATCTTAGCTAGATCGGAGAGAAACGGAAGTCATCATCAAATACCATACGTGTGTGACCCCCCTCCGGCGGTGCGACACTTGTGGCACTAGGAGTTGTCAGAGTCACCAGAGTCATTGTACTTCGAAACGACCTTGTGGTCGGCGTCGGTACGATTACATCACCCACGTTCCCCGCGGAATGTTAACCACGTTCGGTATTTAAAGGTATTCTATGAATACCGTATCCCCTCTCGTTACTGCATTACTAATAGATAGATCCTGACATTAGGGTTGTCTGCGTAGGAAAGTTTTATTGTTTTCTGCGCTAAACCCCAACATCAATGTGGGGATGGACTGACCGCTAGCTCAAGCCAACCAATAAACAACGTTGACACTCCTTGACAAGGAGCTAAGAGCCGCAAGGATATCACACCAGGATGGAGCAAAAGCGCTAGGGTTGACGAGCATAAAAGTCATGGTTGTAGGTGTAAGAAAATGATAAAATGGCATAGTTAGTTGAGGAGTGCGTTGAAGAGAGATACGTGAGAAGTTCCACTGCACTGGTCGACCAGCCATAGGTAGTGGTCGGCGGCTGGTCGACCGGTGGGCGCCACCGATGACAACAAGGGGGAAAAGAGAAAGAACGGACTATAGCTATGGTTGGGCCCAAAAATTGCCTTATTTTTCTTTGGATAATGCACCGTGCATCCATATCCTTATATATTATTCTTTTAAAGATGGAAGCAATGATATGTTCCGGATGAGAGAACACCGTGGATCGAGAGTGAGATCATAATTAAGAAAACAAGGACAAAAACCATTTATGAGCTAGCTGCTCGCGCTTTCGACGAACAGGAACAGGTGATCCGACGATCCAACGGCGAAAACGAAATGAGACGACCGCAAGGAACCGCGTCCACGCGCGTGGGAAGGAAGAAAAAGCCGTGACCCACAAGCCGCTCGCCGCTGCTGCCCACCCACGTAATATCCCCGCGCGAATATCCGCCACGTGGACGGTCGCACGCGCGGAGCTCCACCCCTCCCCTGCTCCGACCACCACCTCAACCAATCACCACTCCACAGTCAATCCCCCCTCCTCCTCCTCCTCTCCTCTCCTCTCATCACCACACTTCGCTTCCTCTCCCAGCACACCTCTCCCGTCCTCTCCTCTTCCGGCGTAAGCGGCCAGCTCAGTAGCTCCTACGCCGGCGGGAGCGCTGGCTACCTCCGGGATGATGAGGCGGTGCTCGCACTGCAGCCACAACGGGCACAACTCGCGGACGTGCCCCAACCGCGGGGTCAAGATCTTCGGGGTGCGCCTCACCGATGGATCCATCCGCAAGAGCGCCAGCATGGGGAACCTCTCCCTGCTCGCCGGATCCACCAGCGGCGGCGGGGCCTCCCCCGCCGACGTAGGACACGACGCGGCTGCGGAAGGCTACGCCTCCGACGACTTCGTGCAGGGCTCATCCTCCGCCAACCGTGAGCGCAAGAAAGGTAACCTACTCATCTCTCTCTCTCTCTCTCTCTCTCATCCCCGCTTATCCAAAACCGTCTACTTTCTGGTGCCGCCTCACATAGTAGATCCTTTCAGCTCCATTTTTTTTTCTGTTCGTGTATACTTCTTGGGGGCTTCCGTGTGTAGCTTTCGATTCAGTTGGTACTATTAGCTTCCAAAAATCCACTTGGCGGAACCTTCAATTGTAATTTGTACTATACTATGCAGTACGGAATTTGATAACTTGACACTTGAGCTGCCAATCAACTTCCCGCATTAATTGGCACAAGGATGCGTGTAGATAAGGTTGTGGATTGTCTTGAGCAACGACGATAGTCACTAGAAACTTGGCTTTGTTCAGTGCGTCCGAAAGCATGTACAGAGCCACATAAGCGCTGAGCTAACAAAGTACTCCCTCCGATACATAATAAGTGTCGGTGATTTAGTACTCCGACACTTATTTTGGATCCGAGGGAGTACCTATAGTCTTACCTTCGGCATAGATGTGCTAGCACATGACATTGTGATGCAATCCGAGCGTTTCAGAGTACCTGTATAGCTGCAATTAATGAGTATTGGTGGTGCACAAAGCTTGAATCTCTTCATTAATTTCTTTTGCTGCTAGTTTTCTCTCATACTAATTCACAAGTAGATGATGGACAGTGATTGTTATCCTCATTTTGGTTATCATAGATTGGGTTTTAATGTTCAAGTCAGTAACAGTTACAAATTCTTCAAACAAAACATATTACCTTGAGCACCCAACCAGTTTTTGATCTGCTATGTAACTTGCCCAGGTGGCATAACTCATTTTAGTTTCCTTTATCTTGGTGTCTCAATGGAAATCATCAGTTTGTCAGAGGGCATTCGTCTCTTTGCGCATGTTATTTCCGGGGAGCCTATTTGCCTTCCCTCTCTTTGTATTTTGCTGTGGCGATGGTAATCTCCTGGTATTGTTTCATACTTACAGTTAAGAACATAGCAGCACCAACTACTAAATTTTTTGGTACTCTGCTGATATGGTTGCCAGATCATCATTTTCTGTTCACCAGCTTCTTGTAGCTTCCTCTTCTTCAGAGGTGTTTTTTACTTTTTGGTAGTTTTAATGTTTGATGAGATATGTTCATTGCATTGTTTCATTCAGTAGGTACAATGAGAATGTGCAGATTTTCCCCATACTTCTATTTCTAAGTCTCCTGTATATCAGTTTCTGTTCACCAGCCGCATGTTGCTTTGGTTGTTTTTTCCTACCTGCATTGGCTGTGTGAGGTGTTTCCTGTGCGATGTTCCTGATTAAGATGGCTTTTGGGCAGGGGTTCCTTGGACTGAAGAAGAGCACCGGAGGTTTTTGCTTGGATTGCAAAAGCTTGGGAAAGGTGATTGGCGAGGAATTTCTCGTAATTTTGTGGTCTCAAGAACACCTACTCAAGTAGCAAGTCACGCTCAGAAATATTTTATACGCCAAGCCAATATGAGCAGGAGAAAGAGAAGGTCTAGCCTTTTTGACTTGGTGCCTGACGAGGTAGATTGCTTGATCTTATTATTGATTATTATGCCTTTATGGCATAAGCTGTTACTTCCTTAGCTCCTTATGTTATAACTTGCATGAACAGTTGGGGATATTATTTCATCTTGCATTTCATTATGAAGATATTGTTTTGCACCTCGTATGGAATTCAGAACTGAATGGATCTTGTGTTTTACAGTCTGACCTGCCACCGCTTCCTGGGAATCAAGAACTAGAGGCCCAGATATTGAACCAACCACCACTACCCCCACCCATGGAGGAAGAAGAGGTTGAATCGATGGAGTCGGATACATCCGCTATTGCAGAGAGTTCTTCAGCTTCTGCCATCATGCCAGAGAATTTGCAGTCGAGCTATCCGGTTCTAGTTCCAGCATATTTCTCACCATTCTTGCAATTCTCAGTTCCTTTCTGGCAAAATCCGAATGATGGAGATGATCTTGGACAAGGAACACATGAGATTGTCAAGCCTGTTCCGGTTCATTCAAAGAGTCCTATCAATGTGGATGAGCTGGTAGGCATGTCGAAGCTAAGCATAGGGGATTCTAAGCAAGAGGCAGTATCTACCGCTCTTTCCCTTAAAATGGTAGGAGGTCAAAATAGACAATCTGCTTTCCAGGCAAATCTCCCGACGAGGGCTCAGGCGTGATCCTCCTCAGCACACAAACTGCATTTAGATGAAATCCTGGCAAAATAAGCTTTGCCTCTTCTTTTTTCTTTTTAAGATTAACCGTGCTCTGTAGTCTATCAATGTGCCGCGTGTTGTAAGTTATGTTATGTATGAATGCATCTGTTGTTTGTATGGCAGATGGCACACATGATATATGCCACTGCATGTTAACAGAACTATTAATGTTAGTGCTGATGTCCGTGGTTGTACTGTAAACTCTTATATAATGAAAGAAAAGCCTATATTAGTCAGTTTGAACTTTGAAGGGAGCTCAGCTCATTGCGATCTATACGATGTTCATTGTCATCTGTTTTTGTTTAGGATATTAGAAATGTGGAGCTGGCTATGAAGTCACTTCCTCGTGATTTTATATATGGTTGCAAGAAGCTGCGCTATATATATTTTTTATCAATGATTGCAGCAATGATTTGTTCTTATTTGGTTGCCATGTGTGTCCATATGGTTTTATGCATTTGTTTACAAGTACAAACTGATTATTGGATTCTCGTTGTGGACATGCTATATTGGGATGTTCCCTAGGACTGTACCTCTCAATCCTGATCCTGGGTTTGCACTTACTTCCAGTATGCACCAAGTGTTGGATGTGTGGTTGGTGATAGTAGTGGTTAGTGGCCAGTCCCTTTCAGTAATGGGATATTTCAAAACTATTGGGTTATGTACGAATCCATTATTTGGCCAGCCAAGGACCCGTCACTTCTTACATCTTTAGCAAAAGTCATTATGCATAATCAGGCAATCTAGTGCCTTTTAGATACGATGTGCTTATCTTTCCTCTAATTGAAAGTGACTTCATACCAGTAATCTTACCCATTTGAAATAGCCACATGTAGGAACTGGCTACAGACACTGCAGGGCGGTCAGGTAATACAGGTAGATGCAATTACACTTACACATTTATCTGCTACGTAATTAAAATCCCATTCTATATTTTTCCTTGTAGGTTCCATCAAGTACAATCCAATTCAGAAAGGGCTAGGAGCTTTGCAAGGCGATTTCCTCTGCTTGCTGCTCCTTTTCCTCGCATTCCATATCCTTGACCTGCCCAACAATCTTCTTGTAGAACCAATGGCTCCTCCAGACTTGTTTATCTGCTTCGTGGGAAGCTTTTTGTCTCCGGCAGGAACATGTAAATCGGCAGCGTCATCACACAAATCCACGCGGCGAAGACAATGGCCATGGAGTGGTAAATCATATGCTCCATTTATTCACTTTTGCTTCGGTCCCCTACCCCCTCCCCCTCCCTCTTTCAAAATTTGACAAACAAAAACTCGATTCCGATTATTTAGAGGATCGTACGAACCCACTCAAACTCCGTATGGTCCTCTTAGACGTATACTCTCCATATACGTATGCTCATGTGCCTGCGGAAGACGAAAATCAGAAGTTATATAACAACAAAAAAAATTAAAATATGACATACAAAGACGTAGATCGCGATAATAGGAGGTGGGATCAGCCGGTCGAAACGTGGATTATAACCAGTTCGACCGAGTACACATATACAAAGATAGACGTGATCTCGATATGGGTTTCAACCGGTCAAAAAAATAAGACGGCCCATGTAGCTTAAGTTTAGGGGTGGGGGACCGAAGCACACCTCCCATTTATTTCTTCTTCTTTCTCCCATAGTACTCCTACCAGAGAAGATCCTGATGGTTATTACCAAGCGGGTAGTAAATAACTACATGGTGGGTGAAATGATGCACTTCCCGCGATCCTTACCTACAAAAAGGATCTAGGGACTCGCGATCTCTACATTTTTTACTATGATGTTTCATTTTAGCTCTTAGCACTTTCAGCAGCTAGCTCAGCTTAGGGCACCCACAATGTATAGCCAAAAGTGGTTCCATTTTTGCTTTTTGATTTTTGGAACTAGTTCCCTACACTGTGGAGGTGGTTCTAAATGGGAGAAAACTGGGAACCGGAGCAAGTAGTTGCTCTGATGCTAAATTTCTCTTTTGGCTTTTGGAACTAGTTCCCTACACTGTGAGGGTAGTTCTATATTTGTTTTATGTGTTGTTTTAGCTTGATGGTGGGACCCACGTTTTAAATATTTGGAACCACTACATTGTAGAGCTGTTGCTATATTTCATATCATAGCCAAATTTACCTTTGTGTCAGATTTGGCAATGGCAACATTGTGGGTGCCCTTAGGGCACCCATAATGTGTAGCTAAATGTAGTTTCAAATTGTCTTTTTGGCTTTTGGAACTAGTTCCATACATTGTGAGGGTAGTTCCAAAAGCTACAAAATATGAAACCGGAGCATCCTCTTGCTCCGATGCTAAATTGGGATGGTGAGTAAAATTAAGATTCTTTGCATGCAACATGTGTACGTGGAGGGTCATGTGAGGATAGGAGGGAGAGAGAATGAAATATTTAGCTACTTCTATCTTGTAGCGGGTCCCATGTAACAGTTATTTGGCAACCACTACGTTGTAGAAAATTTAGCAATTTAGCATCGTGCCATATTCTGTCACTATGTCAGATTTGGCAAGCCACACACTGTGGCTGCCCTTACCGTTAGTGTTTAAACAAGGGCTGGGGGCTAGAGCTCACGATGGGTACATCGGAATGAGAGATATCTAGATGACTTGAGTACTTAACTCGCCATGTTGATGAAGCGTATAGTGCATCGACTTTCCAAACATGTCCTTTTAGGCCTTATATTTCACGTTGCACTTGTAAAAACCGCAAGTATGACCAGCCATCCCTCCAAGACCATCCAAGCTTCGGTTCATACAAGAGAGATGGGTTGCAGGGTTGTGTTCGAAGGCGCGAACGCGCGAGGGCCGATTGTGACAATTGTTTTTTTTGCACTAGCGGGGGAGAGTTGTGGCCCACTGAGAAGCAGATCAATGTTTTTTCTGAGGGAGAGAGGCAGATCAATGTTGGGTGTGCGGGCATTTCACAGTGACATAATCGAGCGACACAACCCCGGACAAGATATCACTCCAATGTCCGATAAAGGAGAATCGATGACGAATTGACGCGGAAACTAACAAGGTGGCCCCAAGTTTGCTGACGTGGCATCGCGAGACGACGCTCGGTCTGTGACAGGTGTGGAACCCACCCAGGGTGGCTCATGACACCTATCCATCAGGTACATTCTAATTGAGAAAGCCCTAGGACCTCGGTGATGCGATGTTCCATACTTGCTGCTCCTTTTTCTCACCTTCTTTATCCTCTACCTCCCCAACTATATTTTTTTCAGAACCAATGGCTCCTCTAGACCTTACCCGCAAAAAAATGGCTCCTCCAAACTTGCTCCATCTCCCCATGCAAAGCTTTTTTGTTTCTAGCAAGAACATGTAAATCAACGAGAAAATTCCTTATTTGACACTGACTTAAAATAAGGTTCCTTATTTGACACCGCACAAATTTTTCTTTCCTATTTGACATCTGTTTAAAAATTATTTCCCAATATGACACTCTAGTGCGTTGTGTTCACTGACGGTGTCAAAGATAGACATGAAATGACCTTTTTACCCATGTGCATAATGTGGCAAAAAAATATGTACATGACAATAGCTACAGTGATATTCACCAGTTTGACACTTTTTTTTTAATTAACCCATACCTAGTACCTACACTCTGGTCGGCAATTCATTAAGCGCGGCGTAATATGGGAACAAAAGAACTCATATGAGCTAGTCGGCCAACCGATAGCGTCGGCTCGTGTTTATGTGTGCCCGAGCACGGCAATATTTCTATCCAACCCACTACAGTGGCCGGTGGGCTAGTGCAGACAGTTTTTTTTTTTAGAAAGATTAGTGCAGTCAGCAACCACATATTTCATTAATTGAAAATCAAGTTACATGAAGCAACATATGTGGACACTAAAAGACAGTCCGGATCCTAAAAACGCCGTAGATAAAAGACTAAGAGATCGACAAATACAAAACGACCCCTAAATTTTACTGCAACCACCTAATCCAGTGGCCTCCGCCAAACTCCAGCGCCGCCGAGACGAACGTCGAAAGAGACGTCGAGCCTCCACCATTGCAAGATCCAAAAAAACACCATCGTCAACGAGGCTTTGTGAGTCGATGAACGGGCCTGCTGCACACAGCGAGGCACATGTCGCTGTGGCACATCGACCGGGGGACGTCCCCGTGCTGTCTTTGGCCAATATCCGTCGCCTCCCATCGACGAAGTCGAAGGAGAAAGGCAGATCCACCACCTACGGACCAACATTCTTGCTCCAGAGAAACCACCTCGTCCCGGCCGCCAACGCCATCGCAGATAACGACGAGCACCAGCGACACAACGAGAAACAGATCTCGCCAGATTGAAGGACGAGAAGACCAAGCTGCCGATCTGAAAGACCAAACAACAACGTTGCCATCACCTCCGAGGCGCACCCATGAAGATCAGCGCTGGTGTGAGAGTAGAGATGAAGCAGATTATTCATCCGGACGCCGCTCCCACCATCCCAACAGCGCACCATGACAAAAATACCCTAACCCTAACTACTAGACGGAGGAACAAGGTTCCCCCTCCCTCGAGCCGCCGGAGCGACAAGCGGAGGGAGAGGAAACCAGTCCGATCACTGGCTAAGATCTGGGAGGGAGTTGGGTTGAGAGCAGCCTCGTGAGGAGACGTGAGTTTTGCTTGGGAGTTTGGATGCGGCGGGTTGACTAGTGCAGTCAGTTGAACAACAGTATGCGCGCACGCAGAGCCTTCGGTTATCTATCTACTAATTTAAGCTGAGGTAGGTTCGTCTATCCTGATTTTCCGTCCGCTTTTTACTAGGACGGTTTTACCCCTGGCTGTTTGGAGAAATAATAGCCACTGCCACCGCCGAGTCAAAACAGTTCCCTCCCGAGTACACGACCGCATCTCTCTCCTCCTCCACCCTCACGAGCGGGAGCTCTGCTCTGCCTCCGCCCATCACACGCGACAGCCCGGACCACGTCAGCGACCCGAGTGAGTAAGAGAAACCAGCAGCGAGAGGTGGCGGGGGCAGGAGAAATACCTGAGACGGAGGAAACATTGGCGGCAGCAGCGGAAACGCCTGAGCCAGATCTGGCCGACACCAGTGAGAGAGCGGCCCTCTCCGTCCACCCGTCGCCTACCTCCGTCGATATCAAGCCCTTCTGCCGGCGTTCTCTTCCAACCCGCGTGCCCATCTTGCTACAACACAGCTCAATTGCTCGCTATGCCCATCATCTGGCTTCTCCTTCCCGACTCCACCTCATGTCAGACTCTCTTTCTCTTGCCTCACTCCACCGATCTGATTCGGCAACCAACCTCCTCTCGCCCAGGAGGTCTCCCCGACGGCAAGGCCCAGGACAATCTCCCTGGAGGCTAGGACCTACAGCTAGCAATGTCTATTCCCACGAGTTTGATTAGTATTTAGTCATGGATTGCGGAGTCTGAAGTTTATCCCGAGTGTTTACTGAAACTACTGTCGAAGTTTGCAAACTGGCGTTAACTGTAGCTTATTTAGAGCCTATGACCGTTCACACCAACCCTTAGCTGCAACTGCAGCTGCTGTTCTTTACCTGGAAGGACTATACCGATGCCAATTGCGTACCCAGTAGATTGCTCCTCCCTCCATTCCAAATAAATTGAGAGATTGAAGCATGAGAAGCATTTTTCTCACCAAGCATGTGACACAAACAGTCCCAGTTCTGAACAAATCCCCATGAATCTATCCAGGGCATCTATGATTGGATTTTTTTGGACTATAACCACTCGATTAACCCTACCAATTTAAATTTAAAAAGGTTTCTCAACGCCCTTCAGTATAGTGAAACTCTATAATCTGTCAGACTAGCTGGCTCATGCAAGGAAAAACTGTAAAATTTGTTAAAGTCAATCTCATGTCCAGAATTTCAGCTTCTCCATTAATAGAGCCTACATGGTCACTCCCTTTTGGTTTGTTTTGAGATTTAAAAGATCCATTAGCGATACACTTATGAAACTGACTGTACATGTTTTTTGCAACCAATAAGATGAAAGTTCTCATCGGTGTTACGGTCTTTGAGAGTTTGTGTGCAGTACTGAAACCTAACATCTAAATAAGTTCACCGAAAGAAAAGTTCAGAGATACCAGAATTCTGTGGTGGCGAGTGTGTTCGGTGATCCAGCTGCATTTTTTTTGACCGTTGCTCTAGCTGCATGTTGATTACAAATACACAGGGGGAGATGGGTTTATGTGTGCAACAGAGAGAGTTGAATATACAAATAGAAACATGTATCGTGGAATGGAGCCCAACCTGTACAACAAAGTGCCAAACCGAAACATGGTATCTACTGGGTCGGTGAAAAAAGCATTCAGTTATCTGCATGCCATCAGTCTTCTATTGTTGTTCAAGGGGAGCCTTGGCTAGATAGGACATCTAAGCTCAATGAGCTGGTTGGGGTCGTGGTGGAAGGGGATCGTGGAGGAGTGAAAGTGGAGGCGATTGTGTATGCGGCGCCGGTGACGTTCAAGTCAAATGCGGGCTCGCCACGGTCAGCATGGAGAAGGCCGAGAGCATGACAGCATGAGCGACCGGTACTGGTCAATGGTGAGGTAGGACAGCGCGACACTGTCGATGGTCACGAAAGCAGAGTTTATATGCGTGAAGACGGCGATGCCCTACTTGGTGCTGTTGGCCTTGCTCTGGAAGGTGTTGATCACGTATGTCATTGTGAGGTAGTCAAAGAAGGCGTCATAGGAGCCGACCATGGAGAGCAGGTCAGCGAGATTGACGGCGGTCTCGGAAATGCCCCGTAAGACAGGAAGGCAAAGCAACATTCTGACAAGAACAGCCACTTTGAACTCCATATCTGTAGAACTTATGTGAACTACAGAAGCTGTGAAATTCAGATGATCGGCAACTGCAACCGATCGATATGCCGAGACTCCCTTATGTCTCTTTTTGCTCCAGCTTATCCCTGTGCGGGCGTCCTATTACACGACCCTTCTGATGTGTGGCAATGTGTGCTACCTGTTGTGCTCATGCATGAAAATCATGTGCAGGAAACGGTATAACTGATGTGATTCCTTCCTTTTTTGACTATATGTGTGTTAAACAGTTCCTACATTATTGTACTTCTAGTGTTCCGAAGAATTTGTGCAATCTTCAGACTTTGTGAACAATATATGCAACGGTTTAGAGAAGTAAAAGCAAAGAGAAAATAGAGGATCTTTGTCGTCATGATTAATTGTGAAAGTATGGAACTTGGTGAAGTCGAGTAGTCGTGGTATATTTCTTAGAGAATTATGTATTGCATATTGCATATTTTCTAAATGGCTTGTGTTGTTGGCAACAATCAAATATTATGCTAAGAGGTAGTACAACATTTAGCTTGTTTATCTTGTTTATGTGACTTGTGCATTGTTTCATCGATATCTTTAGTCTGGCCTAGCGGTGTCGACCAAAATCCTCTAATGAAGATAGATAGGAGATGTGCATGTGTTGATTTTGACAATAAAGATTAGCCACTAGATACGTCGGTTAAATTTTTATCCACATGTCTAGCTCTAAATTTATTTGGCCGTAGCAACGCACGGGCATTCAGCTAGTCTCTTCTAACCAGCACGTTCCTCACCGAGTACAACAACAACTTCCAGGCGCGTCTGCTTGACATCACGCTCGCGCACGACGACGCCCTCGTCGAAACCAGAACCTGAAGCGGAGGCACAACGTCCATGTCCTCTCCTCATACCATTTCTTCGCCGCCGTGTTACTAGGCTGTGGCCGCCGCCGCCGCGGTGCTCACGTCCGCGCGCAACTGTCCTGACGTCCACAACCTCTCTCTGCTTAATACGATGAGACGGCCGGCGTGCCATTCCTCTGCAGCCACCTCCTCCGCGACATCGAGCAAGTTCGCCTACACTACCGCCTGCTGAAGAACGCACTCCGCCTCCGCATCAGCAGCGTGGCCGACATGTCTGCCGTGCTTGGGAAACGCTTCACGATGCTCGCGCCACGCATAGCAGGCTCTAGGACGCGCAGCTCAGCTTTGCCGACCTTCTCAGAGGCCTCGATTTCGGCAGGAACCCTTGCGCGGCTGAGGCAGGTGTTCTCGGTGTCCTTCGTCTCGTCGCGGACATGGGCCTCATGGCCGTTGTCGACTTTGGGGATGACACAGAGGGTTCGATCGGAAATGTTTCTTCCTCTTCAACAATATTTTAGCAAGTCACAAAGGGTATTTTGGTCCACTGAATTTTATTTTGACTGAACAGACTAACAAAACCAACCGCAGTGTCATGCAAGGAAACAAGTAAAAACTAAAGATTACGTAGGGAAGAAAATTTTGTCCAGTGTCAAATAGGTAATTTGGTTTTAAATCGGTGTCAAATAAGAAATTTTCTCTAAATCAACAGCGTTATCACAGAAATCAACACGGCGAAAAAAATGGCCACGGAGTGGTAAATCTACGCTCCATTCTTTTTATTATTCTTCCTTTAGTAGTATTCCTATCAGAGAAGATCTTGGTAGTTATTACTAAGAAGATCGTAAATTAATTGTAACACCCTCAGAATCGGTCCTATGCAAGTTTCAGCGCTTCCCGTCAAAACCCGCATAGAAACGATTCAAAGGTGTCCACCAGGCACTTGCATGCGGGTGGAAAACAAAGTAATACCATTACACAATATTCCTCGATGGAACCCACAAAACATATATATACAACGGCGACTCAAAGAGTCAAGAATACAGATTTACAATACAAAGATCCAAATCACCTTGAAAGCGATACAGCGTCCGAGTACGGACAAGATGCAAATTAGGCTAAGAGCCCTGAAGAATAACCAATGGCGTCCATAACCCTGCCCAGGCCAAGCCGGAAGGGTAACCCTGCTAACGACGTCGATCTCAAAACCTGCTAGAACAAAAGGGGTGCCGACAAAGGGCCAAGGAAAAAGAGAGAGCGGTCAGTACTGAGGCCAGTACACGGCGAGGCTAGAATTCGGCGGTCCTCGCCTACATAGGTATGGTGGACTGAAGCGGCAGCGCAGCATGCACTAAACAACCTATAGAGACTCGATACAACTGGCGGCTATCAGAGAGGGGAAAGAAAGACCTATTCGGAACCAACCTGATACTACCACCAAACATACCCATCCTGGTGTTTCCCCCTCGAGACCAAACGAGGAAGTCAATCGAGTAACTCACACCGTTGGCAGTTTTATTTATTCAGTTATCGTTGCATCAATTACTAGTCAGGTATAGATAGTCATCCTGATATAATAAGCAGTGGGCACTTTTAGTTAACCATTCCGTTGTAGTTGCGACACTTACTAGTCAAATACAATTAGCATGAGATATCCCCAAACCCAGCAGTTGTTGGTACTTTTATTTAGTCATTCCGTTATAGTGGAGCTGATTACTAGTCATATCGGATACAAGTCAAATTATAGCAGTAAACTTTAGTTATAGTTGTCTATGATCGAGAACTGTGCTCCAAGTCGTCCATAACCGCGGACACGGCTTTTCGAAAAGATTAAACCCTGCAGGGGTGCACCAAAGTATCCACACGCACTTCGACCCTTTTTGCCAGATCAGTTAACATACACCCATCGGTATGTCGGCGGGGCCTAAGTCATGACGTTTCCTAGACCCAAAGCAAGTACATGGGGGCCACCCCACTAAGCTACCCGCAACGAAGTCGGCCGGTCTCCGAGACGGACTCAGGGTTTGCGTCAGTGGCTGTAAACGACTGGGGACCCGAAAGTGTGACTGGGCTTGTCGATACCGCGAAAACACTCCGCTTACCTAAACAGTACAGGTGCATTCCTCGCACAATCTTAAATAAAGCAGTAAAGCATGACATAAGTACAGGATAGTAATAAAGCCCCAAACTACTAGTGGCCCCCGGTACAATACTTTGAAATCAGGTACTAATCGATGGGGGTGCCCATACACCCCACCTGTGGTTAACGCGCTCGATCTCGAAACAGGTGTCAAGAACTCGGGGTCCTACGGGACACAAGTGGACGGTTAACAACCAAATAACATCTATTGCCCACCTGTGCCTCTGCATTATTTACCTACTTCAATTTTAGTTATTAAACAATAATTAAAGCCATGATCATCTCCAACATTAAACTTGCGGCATTACTCCAACAACTGTGGTACTTGACGACACGCAACAGCACTTGAGCAAGCGACTACGACGCGCAGGTCCAACTATCTACCAAACAACAGGTAATAGGATGTGTCCAAGACAATATAAGGCCGCAAGGGATATCACGGGTACGGAAACTAGAGCATCGCAACACAGATAGCAATAGATCAACAGGAGGAAATAAAGACTATAAATGCAAAATAGGTAGAAGGGGAAGGGATGCTCGCCTGAAAACATTGCCGAAGGTGGAGGGCGGAGGTGATGGCGGCCGGGGCGACATGCGGCGACGGGGAGCTCGGTGGAGGGCGCCAGGAAGGCGAAGGCGGTGGCGTCTACGGGCTGAGGTGGCCTCGAGGCGGCGAGGTCGGGGCCCCTCTCGGGAGCGGCGGCGCTCGGTAGGGGATAGAGGGAGACGACGGGCGAGGGAGAGACACGAGGTGGGGAGGAGGGAATCACGAGGGGAGATGGGGATCGGGTCGGGGTTGCGGGAGTGGTGGGTGAGGCGGCAGGTGGGAGTTGCGGGTGGGGTCCACACGGGCCACACGGGAGGGTTTGGGGGCAGGTGGGGCTGGGGTCGGGTGCGGTGCGTTGTGTGTGTTGTGTGTGTTGCGGCAGGTGGGGAGAGGGAGGGAGTTGGGGGTGAGGTGGCGTGATGGGAGAGGATGGAGTGAGGTGGAGGGGTGCCAGGGTGGCGGCGGTGGGTGCTGGTGGGGTGTGGAAGCGGCAGGGAAGGGACTAGGTGTAGGTCAGGTTAGGGTTTTGGGGCAGGTTTAGCTAGGGTTTCTTTTGGGGCCGGGTGGTAGACGGTTTGGCCAGTTGGGCCTCTGGTCTGACCGGCTGGACTGCCTCCCTGGACAAAATATTTTTATTTAAATTTTATTTTAAAAGATATTTGCAAATAGTTTTTTAGACAAACTAGAGATCTGAAAAAGACCGGGGTTTTAATTTGAAATAAAGACGAGGGATATTTAGAAAACAAAGGTAGGCTTTTAGAAACTAGTTTTAGACAAACATATGCATGATGACATGACGATGCTCCAATGCAATGTGGCATGATGACATGAGCATGTGATCATGATGATGCAATGCACAAAAACACAGCGATTTTCTAGTAGTGGTTTTATCCGGGGTGCTACATTAATACATGGTAAAAGGATGTGAGGGCTCAGGGTCTCTGCATCTTACTCGCGTACACCATAAAGGAGAAAATAGGTTGTTCATTTCAGCTCTTAGCACGTTCAGCAACTAGATGGACTTGGTCAAGCAGCTCGTGTTTACAAATGTGAACCAGTTAGGGTAAAACAAGGAGTGATATGGGCTGGATGCTAGAGTGCATGATGGGTATGTAGGAATTAGAGATATCAGGATGACTTAACTTGCGAGATTCACTATTCCAACGGTGATTTGACTTTCCGGACCGGTCTTTTTAGGCGTGCTGTCTCATCTAGCACTTGTCAAAACCGACGGAAGATCCAGTCCCTCCTCCACGATCATCCAACGTCCAGTTCATACAGGAGAGTTGGGTTGCGGGGTTCTGTTTGGGGGCACGACCTTGTAAGGGCCGACGGTGGCGGTTATTTTTCCCCACTGTTCGAGAACAATCACTGGCTCGAAAGTGGAGCAGTATTGGGTGTGTTAACAAGTTAGGATTCTGTACGTGTATGAATAGATAGACGTATGAGTTGTTAGGTTAGATAAGTTTGACAGCTGTTGATACTAACCATAATTGATTAGATACTTGTATCTCACGTTGTAATCCTAACTGGCTATGGCCGCCTATATAACATGACCGAGGATGAGCCCTGGAGGTCACCTATACTTCCCCTATTTCTTCTCTCCCTATTTACTTATAGTGTGGGGGAATTTCACAGTCACATGAGTGACCCATCTCTGAGTAAGACATCGCTCTATCATTTCAACTTAACGCTTAGAAGGTACTCTCTCTGTTGCAAAATATACGATGCTTTACCAAGTAGATCCTACAGACGAAAGCATTGGGAGTGGCAGAAGCCAATCCTGTACGAAAGAATCCCCACATCAACCTATACCAGGGCCTAGGGGATTAAATCAGATTTGTAATGGAATATCATAAAAGAACATAGATTCAAAAAGATCCAAGCATTTTGCAAATATCTTATATTTGGTTTCTTTGTTTGATTGCCTCCTCTAGTGTAAGTCTCCTCGCTCGGTCACGGTCACAGCTGTCGGCAATCGAGGGCTACACCGACGGGCACTAGCCGTCGGCGCCTGACCCATTTCTTGTAGTGCAATCAGTAGTGGTATGGTGTTGTATGATTAGTCATTCTCGATTAATGGATAAAACCTACACACCATCTCAATGTACATGAAACTGAAATATGTAACGAAAGCAAAGTTGCCGATTCTAGATTACATGCATTTTAAATTTTATCTTAAAATATGGCAGTTTTAGAGACTAACTACTCAACGTGGATTGCTGCACCTTTTTATTATTATTGTCAGCTAGTAATCATGATACGGTGCGGTTTTCAGCAGATGAATAGGAAGGGCGTCTGGTGACAGAATTATAGCGCTACCTAAAAAAATGTTCCAATAACGAAAAGGAAAACGCCCCCGGTCTCTGCACTGTGCCGATGCACAACAAGTAAATGGCACGCGCCATCATTCAAGCAAAGCAAAGTTTGTTTTATCGATAGAGGATAGAGGAACTGTAAGACAAAAAGGAGCACAAAAAAAGCTTGTATTGAAAATAATCGGTTCCAAGTTTCAACCACAGATTCTGAGAGTTGTTGTAACCTTCCTTTACTACTCATTCTGATCCATAATAAGAATCGCAGTTTTGAACTGAGGTAGTACATATAAATCTTACTTACCTTTTGCCTAAATGAAGGGACTTCGTATGAGTGACCCTACGATTTGACAGGGGAACCGGAAACAGGTCTGTCAGGTAACATAGTTAGATGTAGTTACACTTAAAAACTCATCTGGTAATTAAACTTGCCATACGATATGTTTTCCTTGGAGGTGTACATTGAAATTCAGAGAGCGCTATGAGCTCGGCAAGGTCGTTTTCCCTACTTGATGCTCCTTTAGCTCACCTACCTTATAGTCTATCTTCCCAGCAATTTTCTTTCAGAACCAATGACTCTTCCAGACCCGCTCCATTTGCTCCATGGGAAGCTTCTTTGTTCCTCGCAGGAACATGTAAATCAGCAGGGCCATCACACAAATCCATGCGGCGAAGACGAAGAACGTCCACGACTTGATGTGGCAGAGGACTGTGAGAAATGTCTAACCGATCACAAATGTCATCAAGAAGACCACATCAACCACAATGCTCTGCCCCGCTGATCTGATCTTCAATGGGCAAATCTTAGTAGGGACCAGGAATGTTAGAGGTCCCCATGGCCAAGCAAAGCCCGGAACAAAAACATACCACTTTTGCTTCGGTGTCCCCTTTTTTTCAAATTTTGACAACAAAAACTCGACACCGATTCATTTCATAGATCGTACGAACCCACCCGAAGCCTGTAAGGTTGTCTTAGACGTATATTCACGATACATTTATACTCACATGCCTGCAGGAAACAGAAATCGGAAGGTATAAAGCAGCAACAACAAAATTTTAAAACGTGGCGGTAGATTGCGACAACGGGAGGCGGGATCAGCCATTGAGGACGTGGGAGTATACCTAGCTCGACCGAGTACACCTATACAAGGTATACAAAGTTTGGTTATGGTTTCGATGGGTCAAAGAAAAAGCTAGTCCATGCAAACTTAAGTTTAGGGGGGGGGGGGGGGGGCACCGAAGCGCACGTCAAAACACACACATTGATCAACACAAGGTAACACATGTAGTTGCAATTACACTTGCAAAATTATTTGATAATTAAAATCACACACGTATATTCTAATTGAGAAATCGCTAGGACCTCGACAACACGATGTTCCCTGCTTGCTGCTGCCTTTCCTCGCCTTCTTTATCCTCTACCTCCCCAACAATCTTCTTCCAGAACCAATGGCTCTTCCAGACCTGCTCCATCTGCTACATCGGAAGCTTCTTTGTCTCTAGCAGGAAGATGCAAAATCGGCAGCATCATCACACAGATCCACGCGGCGAAGACAATGGCCATGAAGAGGTAAACCATATGCTCCTTTTTTTATTTTTTTTATTTAGTGTGAGAGAAGATCCTGATAGTTGTTACCAAGCCGGTAGTAAATTAATACATGGTGGGTGAAATGGTTCACTTCTCATGATCCTTGCCTATAAAAAGGATCCCGAGATTCGAGGTCTCTGCGTCTCTTTCTAGCGTTCACCAGAAAGGAGAAATTAGGATGTTTAGTCCTTAGCACTTTTAGCAGCTAGCGGGGTTTGGTCAAACGGCTAGAATTACAAATGTGAAATATCTGGTTAGCACTCACGTTCAGGTGGTAAAATGCAAAGAGTGATATAGGATGAACGCTATAAGGTCACGATGCATATGTAGGTATGAGAAGTATCATGATGAATTGACTCGCCAGAGTGAATAGATGTTCTAAACGTGTATTTTTAGGTGTGATATTTCGTAGGAGGCAATCGCCAAGCGATCCTGTCCCTCCTCAGAGACCAGAGGTTACGGGTCATACAAGAGGGTTGGGGTTACGGGGATGGTTTTGAGCATTAATCCTACACTTAGGCCCTGTTCGGTTTCACATGGATTGGAGGTAATTGACATGGATTGATATGAATTAGATCCATTCTAAGTCAAAATACCCCTAATCCCACCCCAATCCAATTGGAAGGTGGAATAACTAAACAAGCTCTTACAAAATAATTCTTACAGACTCTACCTATGGAGTCCAGCAGGTTTGGGTGCACGACGCTGCAAGCCCCCTGGTGACAGTTGGTGTTTCCCACTTTTCGAGAGTACCTGCGAGTCTGCTAGACGGGAAGTGTAATAATGTTGGATTTTTGAACAAATATAATAATGTTGGATATGGGGTCCTTTCACAATACGAGTGGTATCATCTGAGTTTAACAAAAGCATCCTGAGCACAGCACAGGAAGCCCGTGTCAAGTTGTAATCGAAAATCATCATTATTCTTTTTTAAAAACCATCCATTCATCTTGATACGATGGTGCTAACATAGACGGTATGAGTTGGGCAGTGGAATTGGAGCCTATTTTGATGCAATCCCGATAGGGATTGGGGCCTATTTTGATGGGATTGATTAGATAATTCAACATTGGTCTAAACTGATGCCCTAAATTGTCTCCAGATTTTGTGTGTGCTCTTTTACCATGTTTTTATATGTTCTCTATTATAATTGTAGATTTGATTATGAAGAGCAAAATCTACATTGTCATTTTTGTGGCCGTATTCTTTAAGTCTGTTAGTTATGCGTCAACATGTTCGTCTCTATCAGTCGTAAAAAAATTCTACTCGACTTGTGATGCTTACTAAGTTTTTGTAATGTACCTTCGAGCGTTCTGACTTCTCACTTCCGTCTCTTTTGCTTGCCGAGACTTCTTATCATCGCTCCTCATTGACACACCAAGAGAGCGTAATACTGAACAATGATCTCCTTTACCACCGTCGTCAAAATATCTTTGACATGTCCTTCGTATGGTGAGTACGCGAGTGCCATTTTTTTTTGTCTACGTGGGCAAAATAAGAAAGGATAAGAGTTAACTTATTTTGTTTCATTAGCTAGTTGTAGACGATTTGATCAAACATCTCACCTACTAGCCATCTATGAGGTATAGAGAGAAATCTAGTATTTTCTCCCACTCATAATAATTGTCGCTAATATTATACTAAACTAGTACAAAATATGTACTAGATGAATAACACTTCGACGTGGCACGACCGGGCACCGCCCTCTCCCCTGTTTGCCCGCTACAGCTCCTTGAGAGTTGCTTCGCCAATCCAAGGCTCTCGCCGGTGGCGATAACGTCTAGAGAAAGATGAGGAGAGGCGTCAGCTTAGTTAGATTAGTTCTCCTAGGTTTCTTCTCTGTTTTTGCCTCCATGGCGTTTGCCTCCAAGGCGTTTGTGAGTAGGCGTCTAGGTCTCTGCAGTCAGATCTGGTCCGTCCTGTGGTCGCCCAAGCTCGACGAGTCCCGCCGGTGGCAAGCGGTGGTGTTAGAGAGGATGGGAAACCCAAGCGATTCGTATCCGTCTTTATTTATTGGGAAATGATATGCCTCCTCCGGGGGATAGCATCCCCCGGATCTCCTGCAGTCCAACGCGAAAGAACTCACCGGGACCGAACCATGGACGCCCTCGCCTGCGTCGTGCCGCCCGCGCTGCTCTCCCGGTCCTTCGCCGACGCCGCAATCGCCCGCGCGCTCCACTTCTCCCTCTCCGCCGGCCGCTCCCCTGTCCCTGAGCCGCCCTTTGTCGTCGATCTCGCGGCTGCAACGACCACGACGGCCCCGCTCGCCTTCTGCGTGCCCGCGCTGCCCCTGGCGCCGCCGTCCGCGTGTTGCGGGCTGGGACCGGCAGGCGGGCGCGCGGGGAAGCGGCCGCCGCCGACGACGCCCGAGCAGCAGGTCGACGCCGACGACGGCTCCGGTCTCCTCCTGCCGCCCTTCAACGTCGAGCACCTGCTACCGTCGGATGCTGCGACCCATGTGGCCGCGTACGCACTCACGCATCCGGAGACGGCCGCCGCGGCGGAGCCACCGTGCTTCCCGACGCTGGACTCCTGGAACGTCATGTACCACAAGAACTAGCGATACCTGGACTCCTGGAACGTCTTGTTGCCACTGAGGTTTGCTACATGGCGTTAGTTGTGCTGCTTTCTACTGCCACCATTGTTGCTACCTAAGGCGTCAAGATTTGCTACGTGTGGCTGGCGGTGGTGCTATAAGTGTGTCTTTGGTTTTGCTACAAGGTGATGCTACAATAGTAGCAAGTTTTTGCTATTTTTCTTCTATATTTTTGCTATAATAACACAAAATATTTGCTACGACATTTTCAACGACTTTGCTACGGCAGGCACCGGTGATGTCTCCGGCGAGGTCGTTCTTTTTGCTACATTAGTACTTTTTTTTTTGCTACATCCGTTTTGTGGTTTTGCTACAATAGCGCAAAGTTCACCGGTGCGGACACGGCGTCTTTTGCTACCTGTGACGAGTGTCATTGCTACTTGCGGCAAGCAACCTTGCTACCTACGGCGAGTGACGTTGCTAGCTGCGGCCAAGGCCTCCGGCAAAATTATATTTGTTATATTAGCAGATATTTTTTGCTACAACTTCTTTTTGTTTTTGCTACAATAGCATATAGCTTTTGCTACATGATTTTTTGGGTCCCGGTGAAAGTCTCCGGCGATGTCTCTGATGAAGTCTCTTTTTTGCTACATGTGCTAATTTCTTTTGCTAAATCTGTTTAATGGTTTTGCTACAATATTGTAAATTTTTTGCTACAAGTTCTCCGGCGAGATATTCCGGCGAAAGTCTCCGGCGAGTCTCCGGCGACATCGGTTTTGCTACATTAGAACGAAACTTCTGCTACAAAGTCCCTGGCGAGGTCTCCGGCGAGTTCTCCGGCGAGGATGGTCTTTTTTGTTCTATTTTCTGGGCGAACCGTTTTTTGCTACAATGAAGCAAAAGCGGGACCAATGTAGCAAAAGCGGGACAAATGTAGCAAAAACGAGTAAAGGACGGAATGTGAAGATCTGGACCATCGATCTGCGCTGATCTAACGGCTGGGGACCCGGGGGATGGAAAGTTTCCATCCCCCGGGGGACGCCTAGCATTGCCCTTATTTATTTGTTTTTACTTGTTTTAGTTCAGGCGTGTGTGTGCTGCTGCCCTAGCATCGTGTATCGTGCTGTGTATCTGTTTTTGGACGTTGTGTTGTCTGATCCAGCAGCGGTCTCACCAATGTGATTTATTTATAAAGCCGGACGAAAGCCTGTTTCGAGAAAATTAATTCCTTCTCACTGCAGTTTACTAAAGTTGTCGTTCTTTCATCTAAACGAAAATGACTCTGTATGAGTGATCTAAATGTAGGGCTGTCAGGTAACACAGTGATGAGTTGGAAACGTATCTACAATTTTTGATGTTTCATGCTTGTTTAGTATCTACTTTGTTTTGCTTTGTCTACAGTTTGAGGTGTTTTTATATGTTTTATGGTACTAACCTATTAACAAGATGCCACAGTGTCAGTTGACTATTTTCTTTGTTTTTGGTTTCAGAAAGGCAGAAAATCAATATTCTCAGAATTGGACGGGACAAAAGCCAAAGTCAATATTTTACCGTGGGAAACACGGAGCCAGAGTACAAGACGGAGGGGAGGCACCAGGGGGCCACACCCCCTAGCGGCGCGGGCTAGGTCTAGCCGCGCCTGGGGGGCTGTGACCACCCTGGTCGCCCCCTGCCTCGCCTCTTCGCCTATAAAGACCTCCCGATGCCAAAACCCTAAGTATCCGATCAATATTCCACGAAACCGTCTGTAGTCGCCGCCACCATCGCCCCTAGATCGGGGAGGATCTGAAGCTCTTCCCGGCACTCTGCCGGAGGGGAGATCATCCCAGAGGCCTTCTTCTTTATCATGCCAGCCTTCGGTATGAAGCGTGAGTAGTTCCACCTTGGACTACGGGTCCATGTAGTAGCTAGATGGTTGTATCTCCTCCTTTGTGCTATCATGTTTAGATCTTGTGAGCTCCGTTCATGATCAAGATCTCATCTATATGAATCATGCATGTTGTGTTTGCGGGGATCCGATGGATATTGAGATTACTATGTCAGATTGATTAATGGTTTTGTCTTATTGATACTATCATGTCTGTGTTGTTTGTGATCTTGCATGCTCTCCATTGTTAGTAGCTGACGAGGTTTAATCTCGTCAATGCCCATTGTTATGGACTTGGGTTTTGGAGAAGATGGGGATGCTAGAGATCGTGGAACGGTTAACAGACAAACAACCAGGGGACACGAGATTTACCCAGGTTCAGGCCCCCGGAGGGAAAACCCTACTCCTGCTTGTCTGCTCTTGATTACGGCGGAACCGAAGGTTACAGGGTGCGCATATTCGATCTGGCGTGGAGGTGTGTGCGAAAGTATGAGTCGAGAGATCTAGGACATGCCCTCCTGGCCATTATAGACTTAGGCAAGTCTCGGGCATAGTCCTAGTCGGTTACAGGTTCTAGGGTTTTACCCCTTTGAATTTCCTATCTATGCTAGTCTTGCTCTCCAAGGATCCGAAGGCGTCATGGGCCTTGGCCACCCAAAAATCTTCATGGGCCAGCGTATGTCTGTTGTGGGCCTTCCTTGGGCTGGACCAGGTATGCTGAAGTCACGTACCCGTAGGGTATAACCTTGTCAGTAGCCCCCGAGTGATCAGTCGAATCGTAGATTCGGCTGAGGACTCTTCAATCCTTCGGGTGCAACTATGTATAAACAGTATATGTGTGTAGGGATTTGTTGATACGTGTGCCTGACTCACCCGACGGATCAGGGTCAGTTAACTGTCTTAGGACGAAACAACACGATCTTCCTCAGGTTCGAGTCCCTCAACTCGGACCTGGAACATATGCTGGCGTAATTCGACTTAGGCCGCGGAGGACTTACAGGAGTGGAATTCCAGTGATTTTAATTAATGTACCCAACGCGTCCGTCGGGATTTTTCATCACGCCTGTTGACATGGATTTGTACTAGCAGAGCGCAGTCATGTACGTTGCCAGGCCATCAGATGATATCTGCAGGTCTTATCTTTGCGTCGCGCACGCAGCATCCGAACATTTGTCACCGCGGAGGTGTTTCGGGTGGCCAAGGAGATTGTCGCTCACTCAGCGATTGTTGGGGCAGAGATGCCAAAAAGTTTTTGCGTGCTGATCCGAAAGATCACAGTCGAAGAATTCATAGGGTGCGCGACCAGCGCTCCCTATGGGAGTAGCCCCTGAGTGTCTGTTCGAGTCGTAGACTCGAGCAGAGACTTTAGTTCAATCATTGTTCAGTTGTTAAGTCCGTAGGACTCAAAAAATTTCGGATGCTTAAATCCATCCTCCCTATGGGAGTAGCCCCCGAGTCCGTAGTGGAGTCGGAGACTCGACGTGGGACTCGAAGAAGTACTTTGTCGTTATTCATCTTCCAGGTGCGCGGTCAGCGCTCCTGATAGGAGTAGCCCCCGAGTATTTAGTCGAATCGAAGATTCGAGTGAGTACTCTTAGCTGTGGAGCCGAAGAATTGTAGTTGGTGCTAGTATAGCTTTTGATGACATCAGTGCTGACGATCGATGACCTCAAGCGTCTGCTACGCCAGAGATGACTTGACTGGACGAACGTGGGTCCCACTTGCTGACTTTGAATTGACCGGTCACGCGCGGCGTGGAGATCATTACGGTGTCTCCTCGATTTTCGCGCGTAGTGGACGGCGTGGTAACAACGATTCGTTGTGATGTTGACACATGTACGGCCAGATCTGCCGTTGGCGTTAGGTCTTCTGGATGGACGGCTGCCGTGCATCGTCTTCGCTGTTATAATCATTGGGGGAAGCCTCGATTTGTTTTCACCGCATCAGTTCTTGTTTCACTGCCTCCTTGTGTTTTAGCGATTCTTGCTGCGCACTGGGGTTTCCTTCCACATTTCCGTCATTGTTTCTACGTTTTCATCGCCGGCGCTGCCGTAGCACCATGGGGAAGCCAAAGAAATCATCATCTGCGGTTGGGACCAGCGCCGCCGGAGCAAAGAAGGGCACCGCCGCTACTCGCGTCACTGATGGTGGCTGGCGGCGATCAGAGACGCGGGAGAGCGATCTCCGCAAGCTTCGCAAGCTTTTTGGTCGGCTGTGTTTTTGTTTCCTTTGTTTGCTAACAAAGTTCCTTCTGATTTTGCAGAGCTTCAAAGTGCTGGGCATGGTACCGCCGTTGCCCGAAAGGTATCCGAATGCCCCGGATAATGAAGTGGTTGATTCCATGTCCGAGCTACCGTCGGCGCGATCTCCGGCGGAGGATGCCGACGAGTCGAGCGAGGACCATACGCGAAAGCGGTCACGGAGCTCCAGCGAGTCTTTGGATGCCTCGACTCCTCCGACTCCCAGAAACCCTCTGGGCCTTGAGCGTCGTAGTGACGGTCATGGAGGTTCTACTTCTCCCATTCCTGCCATTCCTGTGCGGGCTGTAGCGCCGCACCCGCCAGCGAAGCGGAAGAAGGAAGAGAAAAAGGAGGAGAAGAAGGAAGAAAAGAAGGAGGAGAAGAGAGCCCGAAGGACTCCTCTTGTCTTTGACCTGAGCTCACTGGGCTCGTAAGTTTCTTGTTGTACTATTGTCCTTTTTCCTTCATGATTGTTGTGCTTGTGCTGATTGGTTCGTATGCAGGCATTCCTCCCATGATTCCTCCAGTGGTGGTGCGCGGGAGATGATGGGGGAGTCGAAAATTGCGTCTCCTCCTCCTCAAACGGTGGCGACTTCAGGTGGCGCGGCTCCGGATCCTCCGTTGCAGGAGGTGCAGGTGGTTGCGCCTCAGAATTTCGCAGGCGGTCCTTCGGAGTCACCATCAGAGCATGTAAGTTTTTCTGCTTTATGTCACGGGGGGAGCCCCCGAGTGTCTTCGTGCGCGAATTTGGTGTTTACTCCTTTGTGTTGGGCGCAACCCCCAAGCCTTTTTCTTACTGCTATTTCTTTTTCTTCAGCCTTTGGTGCAGGAGGCCAAGCGGCTGGTACAGGAGCGCCTGGCGCTGGAGGCGAACCTTCGGCAGCTTCAAGGTATCTATCCGTCTTTTAATGCCTCTCTTATTTATCCTGGTCCTGTTCTTTGACACTTGCTTGTCTTGAATGCAGAGGAGCATAACAATTCCCTCCGTGAGGTCGATGCTCTCAAAAAGAGCCTTGGTCAGTCTGAGCAAAAGGCCGAAGCCGCCATTGGCACGAAAGAACGCCTCGAGCTAGAGCTGACTAAGGCAGCCGAAGCGAAGGAGCGTCTGCAGCAGGAGGCCGTAGATCTTGAGGAGCAGCTGGCCACCGTTGCGGCTGCTCGCGAAAGAGAGGTGGCGGCGAAGCTCATGGCTGCTGCCAAGGCTATTTCGGGTGAGTGCTAGTTTTGTACTTGTTTCTTTTTCTTCGGGTCTTCTTCTATGCTGCTTTTCTTCATGCTTTTCTTCTTTTTGTCTCAGATTCCGCAGGCATCGAGTTCGACCGCGGTGCTCTGGAGCACGGGAGTGCTCTAGATGATGCCACTGTGGCGGTCGAAGACCGCTGCAGCACCGTCGTCAACTCCCTTGCCAAGGCGAAAGAGGTCCTTGGTCGCTTCTACAAGGAGCTTGTCCCGAAGGGCGCAACCCTTGATGATGTGGATGCTCTGGCGGAGGCTTTGTCAGCCGAAGCGCCTGCGGCGTACAAGGCAAGCAGAAGGGCATCGACGCGTCCGTCGGGTTGGCGATGGCCGTGGCGGCTGGAGCGGAGCTGGATCTGCCCCAGATCACCTCTCGGATGCCGACGACAGCGGATGGATCCGAGATAGCCTTTGCTGCCTATTCTGCTCGCTGCAAGCGATATGGGCCCAAGCTCATTGATTTGCTGTCTGAGTATGCACTACGGCAGTAGGGCGGGGGTTAGTTTGTAGTCTACTTTTGTTGTAAATATCTTGAAGAACACCATCCTTGTGCCACGTGGTGGCCTTATATATTTAATGAATTCCTCTGAGTTGTGCTCTATCCTTGGCTGAATGTCTATGTTCCTTTCTTTTGCTGCTGCTCTAGGTTCCTTCGGGTGCTGATCCTGTTGACGCCCCATCCGCAATGCCGTTGCGACCATCCTTGGATGATTCCCCGCATCTCACTTTCCTTCGGGATCGTGTGCGTAGTCTGGAGAGGGAGTTGCTCGGGTTACGCGGTTATGCCGACGTTTGGAAGTCCAAGGCGGATCGTGGTGCAGCCAGAGAGGAGTACTTGATGGCGAAGCTGGTTCGGCTGTCCGAGCAGCTGCAATGTAAGTTGTTCTTTGGTTCGAGCTGTAGCTCAGTTCTTCGGATGAGCCTGCTGGCCTTACTCTTGTTTTGTGCGATTGTCGCAGGTGCGAATCTTGCTCCGAGGGAAGAAAAAGAGCGTGTCGCTGTTCGGGTCAATTGCTTGACTCAACAGGACATGGAGGCCGGCGGCTTCTTCTGGATGGATCGCGATCGCGCCGTGGCTCTGGCGACGGTGCAGGATCGTGTTCATCAAGTTTCGCGGGTGCTCCGTCAAGTGCAGACATCGCTTTCCTCGGTGCTGCACGTCATGTTTCCTTTGGATGCCGTACCGATGACCCTTGCGGGTCTTCTGTCAAAGTTTCGGAACGTGAGTAATGTCAAGGAGTTGGTGCGGCAACAGCTCGTCGCCGGAGTGAAGGCTGCATTTTCTCTTGTGAGGCTGCACCGGCCTGACGTGGATTTGGCTGCTGTGGCCGCTGGGCCACCTCTTCGCCCTGATGGCGGTGAGTGGGACATGCGTCCGCACTACGCAGCTGTAAGGCAGTATGCCGAACAGGTCGTAGATTTGTTTGAGCAGCGTGCCCAGGTTATTCTTCAACATAGGTAGTACCTGTAAAAAAGAGAGAGATGCAAAATTTGTATATTTCGGCTGGGCGTGTTGTGCCCTTTGTTGTAAAGGTTTGTTTGTTTGTGAGCACGCAGTGCTTTGATTGAGTACGTGTCCTTTTCGTTTGCCTGACGTTGTCAGCTACTCAGGTGTACACGTTTGGTCCTCAGTCGATGAAATTGTGAGGTGGGGGGAGCCCCCGAGTGTGTTTGTACCATGTAGTAAAGTTGCGAAAGAGCGAACTGAAGTTTTGGGGCGAGACACTTAGCTTTATTTATATCGTAATGGAGGAGGTACATTGTTCGGCTGAATAGCCTTGGCAGAAAGCCTTATTGAAAGTAAAAGGGGGTAGGTTGCTACGGATAGAATCGTCGCAGGTGCGAGATATTCCATGGGTTGGAGTATGCGACTCCAGACTCCACGTGCTTGAGGCGATAGGCGCCACCTGGGATGACTTCGGTGATGACGTAGGGTCCTTCCCATAGTGACTCGAATTTATTCAGTCGCTTTTGCTTGAGTCGCAAGACGAGGTCTCCTTCGACGAAGGACCTTGGGCGCAGCCGGCGGCTGTGGTAGTTGCGGAGACTCTGCTGGTACACCGCTGATCGAGTTGCTGCTATATCCCGTGCTTCGTCGAGTGTGTCGATGGCGTCTTCAAGTGCAATCGTGGATTCGGCTTCGCTGTAAGCGACGACCCGCGGGGCCTGGTGGCGTACTTCGGCTGGTAGCACGGCCTCTGCTCCGTGTACCATGAAGAATGGTGTGTAGCCGGTGGAGCTGTTTGGCATAGTCCGTAAGCTCCACAGGACGGATGGTAGCTCTTTTGTCCAGTTTCCAGCTTTTTGTTCGAGTGAGCTCATGAGGCGCTTCTTGATGCCGGCGCCGATTAGGCCGTTGGCCTTTTCCACTTGCCCGTTCGTTTGCGGGTGTGCCACTGAGGCGTAAGTGATGTTGATCCCAAGGCCTTCGCAGAAGTCCTGGAATTCTTCGGAGATGAAGTTCGATCCGTTGTCGGTGATGATGCTGTGTGGTACGCCGAACCTGTAGACAATGGACTCGAAGAACTTGACGGCAGTTTTGCCTTTCTGGTTGGTGACCGGCATGGCCTCGATCCACTTGGTGAATTTGTCAACTGCAACCAGGAGGAAGACGTGTCCCCCTTTCGAGGATTTTGGCAGTTTGCCGATCATGTCGAGGCCCCATTGAGCGAAAGGCCAAGCTATAGGTATGGGTCTGAGCTCGGACCCAGGTGCGTGCAGTTTGTCGGCGAACCGTTGGCATCCGTTGCATCTTCGGACGATGTCCTTTGCGTCGCTCATGGCCGTTGGCCAGTAGAATCCTGCTCGTAGAGTTTTGGCGACAAGGGAGCGGCTGCCTGCGTGGTGGCCGCAGATGCCTTCATGGATGTCTTGGAGTATGGCCTTGCCGTCGTCGATGGTGACGCACCGTTGTAGTACACCCGTGATGCTGCGCTTGTACAGCTCGCCGTTGATGATGGTGAAGGCTTTTGACCGGCGAGATATGCGTCGGGCGTCTGTTGGGCTGTCAGGCAATTCTCCGTTTATCAATAACTGGAGGTATGGTCGCGTCCAAGTTTCTTCGACTGCCATGACCTGCATTAGGTTGACCATGGCTACCTCTGTGTCCGGCTTTTCGGGTCCTTCGTGTCCTTCGGATAGCGTAGCTCCCGAGTGTTCTGCTTCTTCGGGTGATCCCTTGGGGAACTTTCGCTTGATGGATGGCACGCAGATCTGTTCGAGGAACACTCCTGGTGGCACCTTTGCGCAAGTGGAGCCGATGTTGGCGAGTCTATCGGCTTCCTCGTTGCTCTCTCTTCCAACGTGTCGAAGTTCGCAGCCGTCGAATTCACCTTCGAGTGCGTTGTAGAGCGCGCGGTACGCGATCATGTTTTCGGCGTGTGCGTCGCACTCATTCATCGTCTGCTGAACGACGAGTTGGAGTCACCGTAGATGACCAGGCGCGTTGCGCCACATATCTTTGCCATCCTCATGCCATGGATGAGGGTTTCGTATTCGGCCTCGTTGTTGGAGGCTCTGAATTTCATCGGAAGAACGTACTTCATCTTGTCGCCCTGCGGGGAGGTCAATATGACCCCTGCCCCTGCTCCGGCTTCACGCTTGGAGCCGTCGAAGTGCATTGTCCATGACTGCGACATGTCTGGGGTGTCTGGCAGCTGCAGCTCCATCTAATGTACCAGGAAGTCCAGAAGGACTTGAGATTTGATTGCGTGTTGCTTCTCGTAGACGATGTCCAAGGGTGACAGTTCGATGCCCCACAGGGCCACCCGTCCTGTGGCCTCTGGATTATTCAGGATGCTGTTCAGGGGTGCTTCGTTGACGACCATCACTTGGTGCTCCTGGAAGTAATGGCTCAGCCGTCGAGCCGTCATGAACACGCCGTAGGCTAGCTTCTGGTAGTGAGGGTACCTCTTCTTTGTTGGTGTCAATACCTCGCTGAGGTAGTAAATTGGGCGCTGGACCCCGTGGGTCTTGCCTTCTTCGGGTCGTTTGACAACGAGTACGGTGCTGACCACCTGGTGTGTGGCTGCTATGTACAGCAACAGGGGCTCGCGCTCCTTTGGCGCGACCAAAACGGGCGAGGTGGAGAGGAGCCGCTTGAGGCTTTCGAATGCGTCGTTGGCTTCTGGTGTCCACTCGAACTTGTCTGCCTTGCGCAGCAGCTGGTAAAATGGTAGGGCCTTCTCGCCCATGCGACTGATGAACCTGCTTAGCGCCGCTACCCGTCCTGCGAGCTGCTGGGCGCCCTTGAGGTTTTTCGGCTTCTCCATCGTCATGATGGCTCTGATTTTTTTCGGGTTCACCTCGATCCCTCGTTGAGAGGTGAAGTACCCGAGAAGCTGACCCGATGGGACGCCGAAGGCACACTTTTCAGGATTGAGCTTGATCCTGTAGCGATCGAGGTTGTCGAACGTCTCTCGGAGATCGTCGATAAGTGTCCTTGCCTCCTTAGTTTTTATTACTATGTCGTCGACATAGACTTGGACATTGCGACCGATCTGGTCCTTAAGGCAGGCCTGCATGCATCGCTGGTACGTGGCACCTGCGTTCTTTAGCCCGAAGGGCATTGTGTTGTAACAGAATACTCCGAACGGTGTGATAAACGCCGTTTTCTCCTGATCTTCGACCTTGAGCCGAATCTGGTTATAGCCCGAATAGGCGTCGAGGAAGGAGAGTTTCTCGCAACCTGCAGTCGAGTCGATGATCTGGTCGATCCGAGGAAGAGGGAAGTGGTCCTTTGGGCAATGCTTCTTTAGTGACGTGAAGTCCACGCACATCCGCAGGATGTCCGTGTCCTTCTTTGGGACCATCACCGTGTTTGCAAGCCACTCGCTTTCTTTGATTTCCCTGATGAAGTCTGCAGCGAGTAGTATATTGATTTCCTTGCCGATAGCTTCGGCTCGTGGCTCCGACAGTCTTCGGATGGACTGCTTGACTGGCTTGGTGTCTGGAAAGACATTGAGTGCGTGCTCGGCGAATTCCCTGGGAACTCCTGGCATGTCCGCAGGACACCAGGCGAAGATTTCCCAGCGCTCACGGAGGAATTCGACGAGCGCGCCTTCCTATGCGGTGCTGAGGTCGTCGGCGATCAAGGCCGTCTTGGAGGCATCCGTCGGATGGACCTGTACTTTCTTGGTGTTGACGGTGGAGTCGAAGGACATGTCAGGTGCGTTCTGCCTTGTGACTGGGGGTACCCCATTGTCCGTTACCTCACGGAGCCTTACAAGCTCGTCTTGCATGCCGAAAGACTGGGAGATTTTGTTGAAATCCCTGTCGCATTGGTCCGATCGGGTGAAGCTCCCGTGGACTGTGATGATGCCCCTTGGTCCTGGCATCTTGAGTAGTAGGTATGCGTAGTGTGGGACGGCCAGGAACCTTGTGAATGCTACACGCCCCAGGATGGCGTGGTATTGCGACGGCCAGTCCACCACTTCGAATTCTAGGCGCTCCTGCCGAAAGTTGTACGGCTTCCCGAAGATAATGTCGAGCCCTATTTTGCCCAGGGGGAATATGCCCTTTCCTGGGACAATGCCGTGGAACGTTGTGTCTGATTGTTCCAGGCTGCATTGCGGGATTCACATAGCTGCTAGAGTGCTTGCGAACATTAGATTGATGCCGATGCCGCCGTCCATGAGGACGCGGCTCATCTCGAAGCCTCCGATCTGCGCCTCCAGCACCAGGGAAGCATGGCCTAGGCGAGGGATCTGGCAAGGGTGATCCGCGCGAGTGAATGTGATGCAGGACTCCGATCCGCTGAGGTACTCAGGGATTGCAGGCGGAGTTGCCATGGCCAAGTTGATTTGTCGGGTGATTTTCTTCTGCACCCTGTTTGTGGGGCGTCCTTTCTGGATCATATTTAGTGCTCCCTTTGGTGGGGGGTACCCGACCCCGGCGTTGTTTTGCGCTGGTGCGACTGGTTGGTTTGGGCCTCCAATAGGTGGCGGTGGAGGAGCTCCATGTGCTATTTCTCCTGGCGCGGGTGCGTTTCCGAACGCAGGGGTTGGGGCTTGTTGCCTCATCTGTACCATGCTTTCGCTGAGTTTCTGGAACTCGCGGCAGTCCTTGAGCATGTGACTGGCTTTCTTTTTGCCATCTTGTTTGTCGATGTAGAAGTGGATGGTGCATGGACCCGAAAGTTTGTCGAATGCTGAGGGTCCGTTGCCGCGGTCGCGGCGTTGCCACGACTGTGCTGGTCGTCCGCTGTCGCGGAAATTTCCTCTGCGGTATCCTCCGCTGTTGCGGATGTTGTCGTTGCGGCGATCGGCGTAGCCAGCCGCGACCATGTCGGGTCCGTCGCGGTTTTCGTAGACACGCGATCTCCTATTGCTGCGACGTTCTCGCCTTCGGCCATAGTCGTCCTCTTCATCTGATTGCGCTCGCTGAATGCAGTCTTCGCCGTACGCCCAACTGTTGGCAATTTCCATGAGGTGGCCGAGTGCTTGGGCTTGACGCGCCCGAGTTCTTCCTTAAAATCTTGGCGTTTGACGCCGTCTCTGAAGGCGTCGATGGCCCTCTCCTCGGAGATATGTGCTGCGGAGTTCTTGGTGGTAGACCGGCGTAATATGTATGAGCGAATAGACTCCCCCGTTCTCTGAGTGCAAGCTCGCAACTCTTCGATTGAGGCGGGTATCTTGCTGGTGCCTTTGAAATTTCGGATGAAGCTGTAAGCTAGCTCCTCCCAACTTCGGATGGATCCTGATGATAGGCTGCTGAGCCAGACCCGCGCCACGCCTGTCAGCTGCAGCTGGAGGCATTGCATGGCGGTTTCTTTGTTACCGCCGTGCAGCTTGACGGATGACAGATGGTCGTTGAGCCAAGATTTTGGATCTTGCGTGCCGTTGAACTTCGGAGTATCCGAAGGAAGCTTGAAATTGCGTGGCATCTGTGTTCGCCGAACAGATCTGCTGAAGCATCGAGCTCCACAGAGTTCTCCTTCGTCTTCATCCATCTCGGACTCGGATGAGCATGCGCGTTTGGCTCGCGCTTTGTCGATTTTGCGCTGTGTAAGCGCGTCTCTGGCGTCGTAGTCACGTTTGTGGCGATGCCAGCTCTTCTTCCTTCGAGGAAGGTCGTGCTCCTCCTCCTCTTCGGATGAGGGGGTGGGGCTCTGGACGCGCCTGACCGGAGCTTTCTTCTTCGGCTCCGCAGGAGCGTCTTCGTGGAGCGCAGCTCCGACGAGTCCGAGTCCGGTAAGTGCGGACTTATGCATGGCTCTTTTCGGGTCCCCTTCCGGAGGTTGGTGGGCCGCGAGATACGCAGTGGCTGTCATGATCGCAGCTTGCAGTGTCTTCGGGATGATGTTGCCGTCGGCATCCATATCCATGAACGATGTGTGGAGAGTTCGGGTCACATCACGGCGTTCCTTGGGATCCATGTTTTCCACCCGCGAGCGGTGCTTGTTTCCCTGGTTTCCGTTCGTGCTAGAGCCGGGTGCCATGGCGGAGAGCGCAGCTCGTCGCGCGCTGGACTCAGAGGCTGCTTGCTTGCGTTTGTCGAGCGTCTCCTGCATCTTGACTTGCTTCTTGTGCTCCTCGATGAGGAGGTAGTGGTATGCCATCAGTAGGTTACCTGGGGAGTCCACAGGTAGGACTATGTCGCCTGCGACGGCACGGCGTGCCTGGACCCATCCTTCTTTGCTAAGTTGGATGACGTGACCGTTGTTTTCACCTTCGGGTGGGGGGACTGGCTTCTTCTGTTCCCGCCGTTTCCGCCGTTTCTGTCCTGCGGGTTGGGGTTCGTGTTGGGCGGCGGGTTAGGCGTTTGCTGCTCCTGGATGACTGCGGCGCATTGGTAGCGCTCGTAGATCGGTTTGCTGCTGCCGCAGCTTTCGGATCCGGAACCGTAGGTCCCTTCATCCGAAGGCGGATCGCACAGATCGGAGTTGCAGCTGCTGCTGTCGTAGAACTCATCCGCCGATGGAGATGTGCGTAGCACGGGATGTGGAGCCCACGAGGCGGGCCTGATTGATGGCACGGGCACCCGCTCAGGAAGGCGTAGGGTGCCAGTTTGTCCCACCTGGAAGCAGAAGCTCCCGAACAAGATTTCGAGTTTGTCGCCTACGGGCTCGAAGTCCTTCATGGTGGCCGGCGAGTGAGCGGTGAAGTCGAAAGCGCCGAAGACGAGGTGACTTTCCGTCGCCGCAGAGTTGTAGATCGATCGGGTCGGGACCGTCACGATCGCACAATCATCAGCCCCGATTCCCACAGACGGCGCCAATTGACGAGGTTTAATCTCGTCAATGCCCATTGTTATGGACTTGGGTTTTGGAGAAGTTGGGGATGCTGGAGATCGTGGAACGGTTAACAGACAAGCAACCAGGGGACACGAGATTTACCCAGGTTCAGGCCCCCGGAGGGAAAACCCTACTCCTGCTTGTCTGCTCTTGATTACGGCGGAACCGAAGGTTACAGGGTGCGCAGATTCGATCTGGCGTGGAGGTGTGTGCGAAAGTATGAGTCGAGAGATCTAGGACGTGCCCTCCTGGCCTTTATATAGACTTAGGCAGGTCTCGGGCATAGTCCTAGTCGGTTACAGGTTCTAGGGTTTTACCCCTTTAAATTTCCTATCTATGTTAGTCTTGCTCTCCAAGGATCCGAAGGCGCCATGGGCCTTGGCCACCCCGAAAATCTTCATGGGCCAGCGTATGTCTGCTGTGGGCCTTCCTTGGGCTGGACCAGGTATGCTGAAGTCACGTACCCGTAGGGTATAACCTTGTCAGTAGCTATCTTGGCTAAGTAGTTGCTAGTGACTCCAAGTGGGGTATTTATGCTCGATAGTGGGTTCATGCCTCTATTTAATCTAAGGAAGTGACAGAAATCTCTAAGGTTGTAGATGTGCTATTGCCACTAGGGATAAAACAATGGTCTCTTGTTCAGAGCATTTTTACGGTACCCTAGTACTCCTCGAGTGGAAGGAGGAGTACCAGACAAATATAGCCGTTCACTTAGAAGGGTAGGTTTTCCTTTTGTTTTTGCCTAATATAATTATGAATCAGTAAACAAAACTAACTCCGATTTAGATGGTGCATCTCTCGATTGAACCTCTATTGGACACTGTTCATGGTCGCCGCCGCGAATCGCCCTCCTCGCAGCAGCGGTTGGTTGCCTCGTCCCCTGAATGTATCCCGCCGCTGCGTCTCCATCAAGCTACATGTCCGTCGTCTGGCATATTGTACAATGGTGATCCGTGGAATTTTGGTTTCAGTGGATGTTAATGGCACCAATGAATCACCGTATGAACAAGCCATTATCTGTTTCAGATCTGATCTTGTCCGATCTAATAAAAATTAGGAGTATATGTTTTTGTGATCCAAACTCAGATGCGCACCTATCTATATATCTTCTGTGGATGTGCATGCAGTATAGTGTATAGCCATGACTGGATGATCTCGTGTCGCTGGAGGTTGTGTTTCTTCTCAGTGCAGTGTGCACTCTGTCGACTGGCACACTTCGTTGTTACGAGGCCCTAGCCTAGTCGACGCTGCTCCTACGGGTCCATAACCAGGCGACGGCAGCCGGCCGCCGGTGCCAATGGAGGATTATTGTTCCACAGGAATAATTAACACTATTGGAAACCTTCTAATTCGCCTCTATAATTACATTTTTACCCCCAAACTCAATGTACTTGAAAGGATACGGATGTCGCCTAGAGGGGGGGGGTGAATAGGCGATTAAAACTTTTCCTAGAGTGGCTCAACAAAGGCGGAATAAAACTAGTGTTTACTTTGTTAAGCACAACCTAAAAACAACTAAGGTTCACCTATGTACACCAACAACTTATGCTAAGCAATGCAAGCAACAAAGTGATAGCAAGATATATATTACTTTAAGCACGAAGGCTATCACAATGTAAAGTGCATAAGTAAAGAGCTCGGGTATAGAGATAACCGAGGCACGCGGGGACACCGATATTTTACCGAGTTCCTTCCAACATGGAGTACGTCTCGTTTGGAGAGGGGGTGGTATCAAACCACCAACGCCACAAAAGGCCTCCCTTATTCTCCGGTGAATCTCACCCCAATGGGATCGATCCATGCTTCCACTATCGGTGCACTTGTCGGTGGCAACCGGAACCTCTCACAAGGTTGGGGCACTCCTCCACAACTTAATTGGAGGCTCCCAACAAATGCCACAAAAGGCCACAATGCCACCAAGGCCACAAAACCGTCTAGGATTCCAAGAACCCAAGAGGGACAAGCTCCAATGAGTAACTCAAACCAAATCCTCCGAGGAGAACTCAAACCGATGCACCAAATGCAAATGGCAAAAACACCACAAAGGTGCTCAAATCCCTCACTCTCAAGTTCCAACAAATCTACTAAAACTATTGGGGGAACAAGAGAGGAGGAATCAAAGAGAGACACAAAATCCCCCAAAATCTAGATCCCCAAAGATGCACTCACAAAAAGATGAATCGGTTAGGTCAAAACATGGGTCTAGATCTTCTCTCTCTTCCACTCAAATATGGGCAAGAATCATCGGAGGGAAAAGATTAGGCAAGCTTCAAGATCTAGAGCAAGTGTGGACAAAGTTTAGCCTAATAGATAAGAGAGAAGCGGTCCAAACTGAAAATGGGCAAGGGCTTAAATAG
The DNA here is from genome assembly GCA_916181665.1 of Avena sativa. NCBI lineage: Eukaryota > Viridiplantae > Streptophyta > Magnoliopsida > Poales > Poaceae > Avena > Avena sativa. The sequence goes on along the minus strand of OV702279.1, from coordinate 262,631,533 downwards.
CGGCCCCAGAAAATCTGACCGTTGGGGCGTTTTTTCAGTTTGGACCGGTACTGGACAAAACCGGTACTACCGCATGTGCCCAGAAAAAACGAAGAAGCAGATCTGGGGCAGGTCGTACGCGCGCAGGCGAGTGGGACTAGCTAGCAGCGGCAGCAGCTGCGCAGCGCAGCAGGGCAGGGCCAGGGGCGAGCACGCGAGGCTTGCGGCGCAGTGGCGCGATCGCGCGCACGCGAGTCAATGCGGCGGGGGGGGGGGGGGGGAGCATGCGAGCGGGAGCTAGCGACGCAAATAAACTGGGCCGACCGGTAGTACCGGCCCACCCGAGCGGTACTACGTCTAGGCTATTTTTAGTCCTTAGCGTGGGTTCGGTGCAGGCCACAGAATATTTTTTATAAACTGCGTGAACAAGGTCTTGAACTTGAGACCTCTTGGCTCTGATACCATATTGAATTGCATGAACTAGCCATCTAGACCAAAAGTCCGAACTGATGGAAAGGGCTAGGCGTGTATTATATTCTTAACACCACAATATTATCACACCATAAACATGCTGCTCGAGACTGTGGTACTCCTAACTCAGTAAGCAATGTCTGCACCCATATCACCTCGGCCGTGGCATTAGCAAGTGCTTTATATTCAGCTTCTGTACTAGACCTGGAAATTGTAGCTTGTTTTCTTGTACTCCATGAGATCAAATTCGATCCCAAGAATACTGCAAACCCACCCGTCGACCGTCTGTCATCTGGACAACCAGCCCAATCAGCATCAGAAAAAACACTGACCAAAGTAGAATCAGATCTACACATACGCAGTCCAAGTGAGATTGTACCCCGTAAGTATCTCAAGATCCGCTTGACAGCTGTCCAATGAACTGTAGTGGGTGCATGTAGAAATTGACAAACCTTGTTTACATAAAAGGCAATATCTGGTCTAGTCAAAGTAATATACTGCAAATCCCCAACAATACTCCTGTAACGAGTAGAATCTTCACTACTCAATACCTCACCATCGACCAAAGACAATTTATCAGACACTGACAAAGGAGTATCAACAGGCTTGCATATCTTCATATTCACACGGCTAAGCAAATCATTTGCATATTTTTCTTGTGAGAGAATAATACCATCATGTACCTTTTTAACCTCAATCCCAAGGAAATAATGCAAAGCTCCAAGATCTTTTAGAGCAAACTCCAACCCAAGATCATGAAGAAGAACATCAACTGCCTTCTCCGAGGAGCTAGCAACAACAATATCATCTACATAAATGAGCATAAATATGGAGACTCCCCCTTTGTTGTAGAAGAACAGAGAGGTGTCGCCCCTTGACGCAGTAAAGCCAAGTGAATTCAGCTTAGAACTCAAACAAGAGTACCATGCACGAGGCGCCTGTTTCAATCCATATAGAGCTTTATCAAGTTTACAAATGTGTCCCATTCGAGAGCGTTCCTCATATCCTGGAGGTTGCCTCATATAGACCTCTTCTTCCAGAACACCATGCAAAAACGCGTTCTTCACATCTAGTTGACGAAGCTGCCATCCACGCGAAACAGCAAGAGCCAACACCAAACGGATAGTCGCCGCCTTGACAACGGGACTAAACGTGTCCTCATAGTCAATCCCGTAGCGCTGCTTAAAACCTTTAGCAACCAAGCGAGCTTTATATCTATCAATCGAACCATCGGCCTTTCGTTTGACTTTATAAACCCACTTACAGTCAATAATATTTTTACCATCACTAGCCGGTACCAAGTGCCAGGTTCGATTTTTCAGGAGAGCCGAATACTCCTCATCCATGGCAGACTTCCACCGAGGATCAGCAAGGGCTTCCTGAACATTATCTGGTTCACCGGAACTGCAAAAATTAGCAAAGCGAATTCGGTCGTAACGCACACGGCCATCACTATCATGTTGAAGCCTAGCATGCGGCTGAACAACTCCATGTTGCAACCTGGTACGAGCACGTGGAGGATCTACCACAGTTGAAGCTCCAGGGACAATATCTACAGAAAGTCCAGAAGAATCTACAGAGTCAGTCAAAATAGCCGTACTTGATCCAGTGTGATTGCTAGGCAGAGAAAAGCCGGACATAGAAGATCCAATGGAACCTGACGCTGCAGGTGAAACCATGTCGACCGGACAACCCGTCGCCATCGTGCAACCCGCAGGGGAGGAGGCGGGCAAATTGGACGGGATTCCGCGGGTGGAGACAGCAGGCAACTGCTCATTCGGAATTAATTGTGAAACCGGATCTGACACAAATCGTCTGGAGCTACCGTGTTGGGCAGAACGAGCAAGAGAATCAGCATTAAAATCACCATCCGATCCTGTACGTGCACTGGAATTTTCCTCTTGCATAAAATCATGACCCAATTCATGTTCAACAGACTCAGCAAAACCACTATTAGCAGGATTAGCGTCAATATCTTCTCGTAACTCGTAATCCCCATGATCATGCAAATTAACAGGTTGCAAAGAAAGGGGAAATAGATTAATTTCGGTACGGAGAAGAGCTCCAGCATTAGAATGCATTGCAGCGAAAGGAAACACCGCTTCATCAAAAACAATATCACGCGAAATATACACGCGCCCAGTGGAAATGTCAAGACACCGATAACCTTTATGGAGACCACTATATCCTAAAAAGGTGCATTGGGTGGAACGGAATTGCAATTTACGATTATTATATGGACGAAGATTTGGCCAACATGCACAACCAAAGATCCGCAAAAAAGAATAATCCCCCTAATTTCCAAAGAGACGTTCAATAGGAGTTTGAGACTGAATAACTTTACTAGGGAGGCGATTAATCAAATAGACTGCGGTAAGAAAGGCTTCATCCCAAAATTTAAGAGGCATAGACTCATATGCAAGAAGAGATAAGCCAACTTCGACAATATGTCTGTGTTTGCGTTCAGCAGGACCGTTTTGCTGATGAGCATGAGGACATGAAACAAGATGAGATATGCCTATTCGTTGAAAGAAAGAATTGAGTTTTTGATACTCACCTCCCCAATCAGTTTGCATAGCAATAATTTTCTTATCAAAGAGTCGTTCAACATGATGTTGAAAGTCATGAAACTTTTGAAACACCTCAGATTTATGTTTCAAGAGATATATCCATGTGAACTTGCTATAATCATCGATAAAACTAACATAATATTTATATCTTCCAAAAGAGGATGGAGCAGGGCCCCAAACATCAGAAAAAACAAGTTCAAGAGGAAAAGTAGACACACTAGATGACTTCGGATATGGAAGTTGATGACTTTTGCCTTTTTGACAAGCATCACAAACAGACTCTTTATTTGATTCACTAAAAGGAATATTATTGTCTCTAAGAACTTGTTGAACAAATGTTGAAGATGGATGACCTAGACGCCTATGCCAATGTGAGGAGGTAGACTTGACGACACCAAGCACTTGTCCGCTAGAGGATGAAGAAGATGACGGCGGCAGAGGATAGAGACCATCCACACATCTACCTTGAAGAAGGACCTCCCTCGTGTCCTGATCCTTTATAAAAAACGAGTTAGGCCAATATTCGACAAAAGCATGATTATCTTTGGCAAGGCGACTAGTAGAAACAAGACTTTTAGTGGCATTAGGAACATGCAACACATTATTAAGATGCAAATCATGATTAGGGGTACGAATTAACGAGTGACCAATATGACGTATATCCATACCTGCACCACTAGCCGTGTGAATTTGCTCGTTTCCATTGTAGCGGTCTCTCATGTGTAGCTTTTCAAGCTCACCCGTGACGTGGTCAGTTGCTCCGGAGTCGCTATACCAATTCGTATCAACTCCATATGATCCAATGGCCGCTCCGGCAGATTTTTCAGGACCATGATAACTCTTCTGAAACCTCTTCCAACAGTTTAGTGCAATGTGCCCTTCCTTGCCACATACTTGGCATATAGGCCTTGGACCTTGTTGATCACGACCACCATACTGCTGGCGGTTACCTTGATAATTGCCACGGCCACCATACAGTTGGCCTTTGTTTCGCTGATCACGTTGCTCATAGTCGCGTGGCTCATACGGACCACGCTGATCATAGCTGCCTCGCTGGTCGGAGTAACCACCTCGTCCACCGCCACGACCACCATCATGACTGCCACGATATCCACGCCCTCCACCACGAACAACAGCATTGACTGATGAATCACCAGTATGGTTTTGGGATTCCAGACGAGCCTCATAAGAGAGAAATTGAGCATAGAGATCTCCAAGGCTTATAGACTGTTGAGCCTTGAGCAACACCGTGATTGCAGCGACAAAACCGTTGTACTCATCATCTAGCCCAACAAGCACATACGAGATAATATCCTCTGTATCAAGAGGTTTGCCGGCAGTCGCCATCTCATCAGCCAGTCTCTTGATCTGACCAAAATAGACTGCACCGGTCTTGTTTTTCTTGCGGGTTTGATTCAGCTTAGTCCTCAGATGAACCACCCGCGCCTTAGAATGAGAAGAGAACATCTCCGTCATCGCGTTCCACACACCCGCTGAAGTAGTCTGTCCAACCATCTGCGTTAGCACTTCCCTGGACATATTCCGCAGAAGGTAGCCGAGCAATTGTTGATCCTGCGAGATCCACCTCGCATACTCAGGGTTAGGGATTTTGATCTCCACCCCGTCCTTGTCCTTGGTCTTCAACTCCTTGTCCGGAGCTGGCACCGATCCGTCAAGATAGCCCTCGAGTTGTGCACCACGGACATCGGGCAAAATCTGAATTTGCCACAGCAGAAAATTGTCCCCTGTCAATTTGTCAGAGAGGGTGACGTTGAGAGGATTGCCGCTGGTCGAGGTCGACGAAGAAGAACCACCAAACGACATGGCAGCAGTCGGCAGCGGCGATCCAGATCCGTTTTGCGATTTCTCAGATGCGTTTGGAAGTAACGGGCTCTGATACCATATCAAAAACTATGGGAAGCGTTGCCCCTGACTAGGGCCACTTGATGTATTAATAGGAGATTGACATACAGAGTCCGTGTCCTGGCCATACACGGTATGGTACGTACTACCGACCTAGGACAGGTTACAGGAGATAATACACGACTATACAAATACTATAATACACTGTTTTAACAGTGGTACGGCCTTCCACGATGGTAGTTTCTTCCATTTAATTAGTTAAATGATTTACACTGCATCTCAAATACATGAAACTGAAATTTGTTAGGAGAACAATGTTTCCGGTTCCAGATCGCATGTACTTTAAGCTGCACCGCTTTCAGCTAAAAAAACATATTTAGCAGTTTTGGAGGCTAACTGATTAATGTGGATTGGTGAATCTTTTCTTCATGTCGAATCCCAGCTACTAATGGTGATATATGGTGCAGTGGCAGCGCCCCCGAATACCGAGGCAACGATGAAGACGGTGCCTGCGATCAGCATGGACGTACGGCAAACGAACCTCCTCCTCACAGATGAGGCGATCAACGTCACGATGAGGCCAACAATGTAGAATAACAAGGTGAACACGAGGAGCTCGCTGTCGAGCTGGCAGTACACGTCCGGCAAGAACCTCTTCAGGAATGAGTCCATTGAGGTGACACCTCCTACAAAGAAAATTACAAAAAACCACCACAACTAAGGCTAGGGTTTCAAAAGACCACCAAAAAAATTAAAATTTTCAGAAAACACCAGATTTGGGGCAAGAGGTTACAGATAGCGCTGATCTGACTTTGACGCGGTTCTAATAACGAATCTAACATATGGGACCCGCTGGTCAGGCCACGTTGCAAAGGTAACAAGCAACAAGTACTTACATATTAGAAGTTCTAAACTTTAGGTCTTTTTGTAAATTTGCATCTTCAATCTATCCTCCCCTCTCCTAGCCGGCGAGCTCCGGCAAGCTCAGGCCAGGGTCAACGCGAGCTCTGCCAGCCGGTGCTTCTCGGCCTCTCCGCTCCACCGTCGAGCCGCTGCCCGTCCTTCTCTCCTCCAGCCAACGGGGAGACGGGCGAGCGCCAGCTAGGTGGAGTCGGCGGCGAACTCCAGCTAGAGTCAACGCGGCTCCGCACATGCGCCCGCGTTTTCCTGCCCCGGCTGCTCCCCGCGGCTGTGGTAGATCCCCGCGTTGTCCCGCCCTGGCTGCTCCCCGCCGGCGGCCGGCTGCTCCATCCACGTGCCCGTGTCGTCCCGCCCCGGCTGCTCCCCGTCGGCGGTCGTGGCTCCGCCCACGCGCCCGCGTTGTCCCGCCCTGGCTGCTCCCTGCCGGCGGCCACGTGCCCGCGTCGTCCCGCCCCGGCTGCTCCCCGTCGGTGGCCGGCTGCTCTAACACGACCGTGGCAGCTTCCCGCCGGCGGACGTGGCTCCGCCCGCGCCCGTGCCCTGGATGCTCCCAGCGGCCATGGCTCCGCCTACGCGCCCGCATCGTCCCGCCCCGGCTACTCCCCGTCAGCGGCCGGCTGCTCCGACACGGCCGCGACTGTTTCCCATCAGCCACGTCGGCCTAACCAACAGGTCCCACACGTTGAAAAAGTAGAAAAAGAACCTAAGATTAGAACTTGTAGATATGTGGAGGTGTTTTGGTAAATAAACACGGCCATATCGGCCTGACCAGTGGGTCCTACATGTCAGATTCGTCGTTAGAACCGCGTCAAAGCGGGTTCGGTGCTATCTGCAACCTCTTGCCCCAAATCCGGTGCTTTCTGAAACTTTTAAAATTTTTTTGTGGTCTTTTGAAACCCTAGCCTCAATTGTGGTGGTTTTTTGTAATTTTCTCTCCTAGAAAGCATTAGAAGTCATGAATTTGCAGGAATTTGGGGAAATATGCAGATATAGAAATAGGTACAGTATGTAATGTTCACCGATTTCATGACATGCAAGGAATAGGTTTTTTTTTTCAGATTTCCAACTACTACCTCCATACTGGTTTATTGGACTTACATGGAGTTCAAAAAAGTTTGACAATAAAATTGGTCAACAAAATATGAGTTATATGTTGTAAAAATTATACAATTAGATTCATATTTAAAATACCTTTTCAATGATATAGTTTTTATAACATATGATTCATATTTTATTGATCAAATTTGTAGTCAAACATATTTTTTAAACTCTGTGTTAGTCTAATAAATCGGTATAGACGGAGTACAATATGCAGGGAAGTGAGATACATTAACATATTTCTGATAGTAGCGATGTCCTAAGAAAAGAATTAATGAGTGGTGGGTGAAATGATGCATTCTCTCAATCCCTACCAAAAAAAGGATAACAGGATAAGAGGCCTCTCCATTTCTTACTTTTTTTTTTGAGATCCCTCCATTTCTTACTTGAGAGCGCACTAGAAAGGAGAGAGAAAAGACGTTTCATTTTTTGCTCTTGCACCCAAGCAGCTAGCTGGGTTTGCTCAAACAGCTACTGAGAATTACAATTGTGAACTAGCCGGAGCGTAGGATGCTTGCGTAGGAATGAGAGGTATCAGGATAGCCTGACTCCATGGCTTCGTGCGAATCTGGCGCAGGACGTGCCATTTTAGGCGAGGTGTTTAGGTTGGACTATGCTCAAACTGGTTAGCTCTAGGGTCATGTGACTCCATTGAAATCTGTAACCCTTATTAAATCAGCAGTAAACATAGCTAATTTGTCAATAATGACCCCATTGCTATGGAGATGACCCCATATGTAAAAAAAACTGCCTTCCTCAGCACACTTGTCAAAACAGCCAGTCGAGCCATTCAATCCTCTCAGATCAACCAAGTTTCAATTCGTATTGATTCAGATTGATGATGGAGAATAATAAAAGTAATTTAAATTGAAAAATAGTTAGGATATATATATGAATGTCATTATTTCCTTACAGCTATGGACAGTACTTTCAATTGCATGGTCCCGGCACGATATTTTGTATCCTCCTGGAAAAAAATGGATTTTTTCAAAACTCAAAAGTACAATTTTAGTTTTTTAAAAACTGGGAGCACTGACACTCAGGAGCTGTAAATTCGCGTTCATATGTGGTTTCCTTCTTTGTTTGATGATTGGCTCCTCTACCGTAATTTCCTCCCTTGGTCCCAGTCATGGTCCATACTGGTACGGTGTTTCCATGATGATAGTTCATTCTATTACATTAAATGAATAAAAATGTACAGTGCATCTTAAATACATTAAACTGGAATTTGTTAGGAAAGAAAAATTGCTGATTCCAGATTGCATGTATTTTAAACTACACCTGATATGCTTTTAACTAAGAAAACATATTTCAGTGGTCAAAAAAGAAAGCTAATTAATAAAACATATTTAGTACTCCCTCCGTTCCAAAATAGATGTCTCAAATTTATTAAAATTTGGATAAATCTAGACACTATTTAGTATATAGATTCATCCAAAATTTAAAAAACCAAAACATCTATTCTTGGACGGAGGGAGTAGTTTCACAGGCTAACAAATAAATGTGGGATGCTGAAAGTTTTCTTAATGTTGGCGCATGTATCACAAGTACTAATGGTGATATGGTGTAGTGCTCAGCAGATATAGATGAAGGGAGCTGGGTGACTGAATTAAGGAAGAGGTAAGATAATTTTTTCTCTTTTTAATGAAAGAAGTAAGATATTCCTGATTCAGTAGCGAAGTCAGCTAAAAAAATTCAGTGTAAGTCCAACATGGCAACAGTATTTTAATTAGTTTTATTTTATTATATATAGTAATATGATACAGAGGCCGGGGCAATGCTCCATTTTAAAGAAAAAATATAGTAATATAATCATGGTTTGCGGGTCTGCTCCAACGTTTACAGATCTGAAGATGATGAGTACTAAGTGTCAACACATAAAAAAAGAGGGACTGGTAGATGCTCAACTCAATGCAATATTTAGAAGTATGCCATGCCAATGTTCACAGTGGCGGAGCTGCATGTATTACATGTGGTCAAACGACATTAAAAAAACTGAAAACACTGAAGAAACCATCTAAAATACACTCGTTCTGACCCCAAAAAAAATTGATTAATGACCGCACTTTGTGATTTTGACATCGCTTGCTGTCGATCCCAGCTCCGCCACTGAATGTTCACTCATAACTCTGTATGCAATTCAGGAAGAAGTTTCAACATATAACAGCTAAGTATCTCCCTTGATGAGTGACCTTACGCATACACATATATCTTCATTTTGAAGCCCATTTCTTTTTTTTTCTTTGTAGGAGAGAAGATCCTATTTATTTTCAAGCTTGTTGCAAGTAAATTAATGCATGGTGGGTGAAATGATGCACTTCTCGCCCTCCCTATTATACATATAAGAAGTGGTATCTCGGAACTCAAGGTCTCTGCATTTCTTTCTCCAGTAGACCAGAAAGGATAAAATAGAACGTTTTTCAGCTCGTAGCTTTCAAGCATGTAGCTGGGTAAGCAGCAACTGAACATTACAACCGGTTAGCATTCGCGATCAGGTGGTAAAGCACAAGGAGCAATATGGGCTGGGTGCGAGAGCGCAGGACACGCGCGTAGGAATGAGATGTATAAGGATGACTTGAATCAGTACAAGGGTGCCACTCAGAATGTATAGAGATTCCAAATGTGTCTTTGTAGGCATGGTGTTTCGAAGGGGAATGCTGGATTGTTATGACTGGGTTGAAATCAGCCACTTCTTCGTTAAATTAGTGTTAAGCACTGCTCACTTGTCTATAATGTAAGAAGCTTTTGTGTCGTTAGCTGACTCGTCAAAACCGCCAGTTGAGCGATTTGCTCCTCCAAGATCAACCAAGATTCAGTTCGTGTCAAATCAGATTGGTGATTGAGAATCATAAAAATATTATAAATTAAAAAACATCAGGATATATTTATGAATAGTTTACTTTACAGCTATGGATAGTACTGTACTACTTTCTATTGCATGGTCCTGGCAATATCTTGTATCCCACATGTGGTTTCTTTGTTTGAATAGCTCCTTCTAGTGTAAATGTCCTATCTTTGTCCCAGTCACAGTCAGTAGTGATCCATTGTTTTATGATGATAGCTTTTTTTTTTGTTCTGATGAATAAAACATGCATACTGTGTACATCTCAAATACATGAAACTGAAATTTGTTACAAAAGCAAATATACTGATTCCAGATTGACCACAACTGATATGCTTTTAGAGCAGTTCCAGAGGCAAACTAATTAGTGTGGATTGCTGAATCTTTTCTTCATGTTGCAACATGTATCACAGCTAGTAATGGTTATATGGCGCACTGAACCTATAAAAAGTTCTGATAAATAATAGTGAAAAACAAAATCTCCTGATCTCTGCACTGCGCAGATGCACAACAAGTAAATGGCAAGTGTTCTCTCTCTCAACAGGCTTTCGCCCCGCTTTATAAATAAAGCAACATCCAGTTACAAAGTTCAACAAGCATCCACCACGGCCAAGGCCAAACGAAAAGGAAAAGAAGTGCATACAACACCGCTGGGGCCACAGCACAAGCACGCCCAAACAGAAACAAAAAACCGCAACGAGAACGAGGGAGAGCTCAGGACGCCTGGGCCGGGGAAGTCGGAGCAGATAGGGGGATCGCTGCCGTCCTCAGGGCCCGCATCGAGCTATCGAAGGCCGCCCGATCACGCTGCCTCACCAGGGGATACCACTGTTGAAGGAAGGGAAGAAAGGAGAACACAGGGTCAGACACTCGTGAAGGATACACCTTCTCAATCACCATCTTATTCCGCACGTTCCACAAAGACCACGAGATGGCCGCAAACACGAGCCAGAAGATACGGCGACCTCCTCCGGCCCTGTAAGCCTGGGACTGCAGGAACTCCCCAAGTTCCTGCGCGCCCCAGGCAGGCCCTAGCGCCTCTCTAACAAAGCACCAAAGAGCCTGGGTCGCCGAACAAGAGAACATAATATGGGCACAGGTCTCTAGGGTCCCACATAGGGGACACAAGCCATCGCCCGGGCCGTTACGCTTGGCCACCTCCGCCCCCGAAGGTAGCCGGTCCCGCAGAAGCTGCCACACGAAGATGCGGATACTAAGCGGCAGGGGGGCCTTCCACAGAGGGGCCGTCCAACCCAGCTCAGGGCCCTGGAAAAGGGCGCGATAGGCCGAGTTCACCGTGAACTCGCCAGAGGGGTGCAGATGCCACGCTGCCGAGTCTGGGGCCTCAGACAAAGCCCCAGGGAGGGAGCGGAGCAGCAGAAGGCGGTCCGCGTCCTCCGCCGCACTAAGGTGCCTCCGGAACAAGATGTTCCAGTGGCCCTCCAGGAAGGCTTCCTGCACAAGGATCTCGGGAGAAGCGGAGATAGCAAACAGGCTGGGGTAAAGGACCCCCAACGGGATCGGCAGCATCCAGGGATCAAGCCAAAATCGAATCCCCTGTCCACAACCAACCTCAAAGGAGAGGCCCAGCCCGATGAAATGCTTAATCTCCTGGAGGGCTCTCCAAAACTGAGAGCCCTCCCTCCACTCACAAGCTAACAGGGGGCGGCCCCGGAGATACTTGGCTTTGATAAGCTGAAGCCAGAGCCCGCCGTCGTCTCTAAGAATGCGCCAGACCCACTTCAACATCAACGCCACATTAAAGCGGCGCGAGTCAAGGATACCTATGCCCCCAAAACTCTTGGGGGCGCAGACGTCCGCCCATTTAACCATGTGGTATTTCTGATGGCCATCCCTCGCCGCCCAAAAGAACCTAGACAACTCCTTGGCGAAGTCGGCATGCGTCCCTTCGGGCAGCAGGTACAGCCCCATTTGGTACATGGGTAGACTCGCGAGACACGAGTTAATCAGCACCGACTTGCTCCCCTTCGACGTAAGGCGCGCTCTCCAGGGTTCCGCCCTCGAGCGCACCCTCCCGACCAAGGGGGCCAGGTCCCTGATCAACACCCGCGTCTCCCTGATGGGCATCCCAGATAGGTAATCGGGAAGTCCGCGAGCTTACAATTCAGCCCATCCGCGATCCGCTGACGCTCCTCCTCAGGATACCCCAGAACCATCACCTCACTCTTGTCAAAGTTGATCGTCAACCCAGACATGGCTTCGAAGCAGAGAAGCAGGAACTTCAGGTGAATGATGTCCTAGTCCGAACCCTGCACCATGATCATGGTGTCATCCGCATACTGAAGGTGGGAGATCCCACCCCCAGGGATCAGGTGCCCCACCACCCCGGAGATGTGCCCCGAGCGTTGGGCCCTATCCAAAATCTCCGCCAGGGCGTCCACTGCGGCATTAAACAATATAGGGGAGATCGGGTCCCCCTGCCTAACCCCGCAGGACGGACTAAAGAAAGGACCGATCTCCCCATTTATGTTGATCGCCGTCGAGCCACTCCTGACGAACTGCATGATCCAGCAGATCATGCGGTCATCCACACCCCTCCTCTCCAGGACGAGACGCAAGAAGGCCCAGTCTAAGAGATCATAGGCCTTCTGAAAGTCCAACTTCAGGAACACCCCTTTCTGACGTCGTACCTTAACTTCATGAATAATTTCATGAAGTGCCAAGATATCATCATGAATGAGGCGTCCCTTGAGGAAAGCGAACTGGAGAGGATGGGTGAGGCGCTCCATCACTGGAGCGAGACGAATGGCATAGACCTTGGCGAACAGGCGCTGAATGACATTAATCACCGTGATCGGTCGGAACTGGCGGATATCCGTGGCCCCCACAACCTTGGGGATTAGGGTGATCACGCCAAGGTTCAGTCGGGGCATCACCAGGGTACCCGTGAAAAACTCCTGGAAGAGCTGCATGATCAAAGGCTGTAACTGAGCCCAAAAAGCCTGGAAGAAACACACCGGGAGACCGTCAGGACCCGGTGCCGAGCTAGACTTCATGGGCTTCAGAGCAGCCTCCACCTCCCCTCCTAGGAAGGGGAGAGTGAGATCAGCATTCTCCCTGGGAGAGACAAGCGCCTCACCCGTCCAGAAGTCAGGCGCCAGCGAGACTCCCGACTGCGGCGAGGCGGAGAAAAGGTCCCGGTAGAAGGCGTAAATATGGGAGGAGAGCGCCTGATGGGACTCCAGCAGCGACTCCCCCTCCCAGAGGCAAGGAATCGAGCACTTCCTCCTCCTACCATTGGCAATGGCATGGAAGTAAGCCGTGTTCGATTCCCCCTGGACCGTCCAGTTCTGGCGACTCTGTTGGCGCCAGAAAGCCTCCTCTCCCTTGTAGATTTCCATAATGGAAGCCTCAAGGGAGTACCTATGGGACCAGGCCTCCGGCGAGAGGCCATGAAGATCGGCCTCCCGGTCCAGGGCCTGGATATCCCGCAGAATGGACTCCTTCTGATTCCTGAGGTCAGCCTCCTCCTACCATTGGCAATGGCAAGTGTTGGTCGGGCAAGAAGAAGAATTCTTTTTTGTTTCAACGAAGGGAAACTGTGAGAAAGAGAGAACAAGAGAAAGTTTCTGCTGAAATTAACTCCTTTCAAGTGTAGCGTCTGAAAAGTTAGGTGTAACCTTCTTCTACCTCTTAATTCTGATTTACTTATATGTCCTTGTTCTCTAAACGAAAATGACTTCGTATGGGTGACCTTGCAAAGCCCGCAACAAAAACACACATGGTGATCAACACATAGAACAGCTAAGTACCTCCCTTGATGAGTGACCTCTCACACACACTTATCTTCATTTTGAAGCCCATTTCTTTCTTTTTTTCTTTGTAGGAGAGAAGATACAGTACTATTTATTTTCCAAGCGGGTCACAAATAAATTAATGCATGGTGGTTGAAATGATGCGCTTCTCTCGCCCCGCTATGCCTATAAAAGAAATCTAGGAACTCAAGGTCTCTGAATTTCTTACTCGCTTAGGCCAGCAAGAATAAAATACTAGAACGTTTCATTTCAGCTCTTAGCACTCAAGCTGCTAACTGGGTTGGGTTTGGTCAGGCAGCCACTGAATATTACGAATGTGAACTGGTTAGCATTCGCGGTCAGGTGGTAAAGCACCAGAAGTGATATGGGTTGGGTGCTAGAGTGCAGTGCGCACCCCTAAGAATGAGACGTATCAGGATGACTTGACTCAGCGCCAACATCCTACTTTGAACGCATCGAGGTTCCAAACGTGTCTTTGTAGGTGTACGTGGTGTTAGAAGCGTACTGGCTTGTAAGCACCGGAGCCAGCTGACCCCATTGAAACCAGTAACTTCTTCGTTAAATTAGTGTTAAGCACTCTTCACTTGTCTATAGACCTCGTGTAGGAAGTTCTTGCGTAGTTAGCTGACTAGTCAAAACGCCAGTCGGGCATTTGCTCCTCCAAGATCAAACAAATTCCAATTCATGTCAAATCAGATTTCTAGTCTATTGTTCGAATATGTGCCTGGTCTAGCCGCGCTCGATGTCCCCTTTACGCTCGACGAGCTTCGGAAGGCATTGTGGGCTATGAGGCTAGACAGTAGTCCCGGGCCTGATGGCTTTGGTCCCGCCTTCTTTCGCAGCTTTTGGTCCACAGTTTCCCCCGACCTCATGGCCTTCCTTGAGGAATTCTACCATTGTCGTGCGGATCTTGACGGCCTGAACCACGCATACATTGCCCTGCTCCCCAAATCTGGGGATGTCCTCACCGCGGATGGCTTTCGGCCAATCTCCCTCCAGAACTGTGTTGTCAAGATGCTCACAAAAATCCTGACTTCGCGTCTCCAGCGGTTCATTGAGGAGCTGGTGGCGTATGAGCAGACGGGCTTCATCCGAGGGCGCTGCATCACCGATGGGTTTCTCTATGCCGCTGACTTGGTCCAGTGCTGTCGCCTTCGGGGGGTTCCTGCGGTTGCCCTTAAACTTGACTTCAGGAAGGCCTTTGACTCAGTGAATTGGGAAGCCCTCGATGCGATCCTCCGGGTGCGTGGATTCGGTGACCGGTGGCGTACCTGGATCCGGATCCTCCTAGAAATCGGCAAAGCTGTTGTGCTTCTCAATGGGGTTCCAGGACGTTGGATCAACTGCAGGAATGGGCTGTGCCAGGGGGACCCCCTCTCGCCATATTTATTCCTGATAGTTGCCGACCTCCTGCGTCAGATGATCCTGAAGGACAATGACGAACATCGGCTCCTCCACCCCCTGGCGGACAATCTCCCTTGCCCCGTGGTACAGTATGCTGATGACACGTTGCTCTTGGTTCGCGCTGATCCCGGTCAGCTCTGTCGCTTGCGAGACATACTTCGGGAGTTCTCGGACGCGACAGGGCTCGCCATCAACTATCACAAGAGCGCATTCGTGCCCATCGGCGTGCCTTCTGTGGATGTCGCGCGTCTGTCTGCCATCTTGGGTTGCCCCGTCTCGTCGTTCCCGCAGACATACCTTGGGCTCCCGCTATCGGATCGCAAGCTACCTGCCTCTGCCCTGGATTACCTTGCCGGGAAAATTGAGCGATGTATCCCTCCCTGGAAGATCCGCCCCACCTCCCTTGGTGCTAGGCTGACGCTCTCTACATCTGTTCTGTCGGCTCTCCCCGCTTATGCGATGTCAGTGGCTCAACTTTCTAAGGGGACAATCGCGAAGATGGATCGCCCCCGACGCGGCATGTTGTGGAGTGCCATGACGTCCTGCTCGGGGGGTTCATGCCAGGTGTCGTGGGAGGTGGTTTGTCGGCTCCGCTCGGAGGGTGGGCTTGGTATTGTCAACCTTGCTCTTCATAACACGTGCCTCCTGCTCAAGAAACTTCACGTCGTCCTCTCCGGGCAGCGCACCCCGTGGGCCGACTGGGTCCGCGCGAACTACATGTGCGCACGCCCTGCCCCCGCGACCCCCACTTGGCAGGTCTTCTCGTCGCTTTTGCCCCTGTATCGGGCGATCACTTCTGTGCGCGTGGGGCACGGCCGTTCCGTCGATCTCTGGAGGGACAACTGGACCTCGCTTGGTGCACTCTCGACTGCCCTGCCTGCGGCATACTCCCATATGATCCGCGCTGCTGGCTCTGTGTCCGACGCACTTGCGGATCGGGCCCTTGTGCTCCGTACGCACGACAGGGTGACCGACCATGCTGGGGTGGAGCTTCAGGTGCTTCACGGTGCTCTGGATCGCCTCCTCGAGCGCTCCTCAACTGCAGATGACGAGCGGTCTCTGGCGTGGGGTGATGCCCATCAGTTCGGTATCGAGGCCGTGTACAGAATGTTGAAGAGCTCCGGCTGTGGCCCTCCTCTCCACGACCTAAATTGGGCCGGATACGCGCCACTCAAGGTCAAGGTGTTCGTCTGGATCCTCCGCCACGACAATACCCGCACGCGTGCCTTCCTGCGACACATTGGGTGCTTGGACATTGACGAGTGTCCCTTCTGCCCGCGCCAACCAGAGACTCTTGGCCACCTATTCTTCACCTGCTCCCGCCTGCGGCTGTTCTGGCGGCGCGCGCTTGGGCCGCGTCGATGCGCCCTGCCCAACTCTGCCGAAGCGGCCTGGGACTCACTACAAGCAAGCAACCCCTCTTGGGGAGTACCGCTGTGGAGCACCGTCGCCTCGTGCCTCTTCTGGGTGATTTGGAAAACCAGGAACCGGATGGTCTTTGACGCCGTCCGTCTCCCCCTCCCGGCGATCCTCGAGCAAGTCGTTGAACATCTGCGGCTATGGCGGGCTCGGGTTCCTTCGCGTGCTAGTTTCGAGAGTGTAGAGCAGTGGTGCGCGGCACTGTTGTAATCCCTTTGAGCTGATGCTCCGCCCCTAGTCTGTAAAAGTCTGATGGGCACTTTATTTCGCCCTTTTCGATAAAAACTACAGGTGGGCAGTTCGCCCCCCGTTGCGCCGTTCAAAAAAAAAAAGATTTCTAGTCTAGTGTAAATTTCTAGCTCTGTCTCAGTCACAGTCAGTAGTGGTTCGTTGTTCCACGATGATTAGTTTATTTCCGATTAAAAAATAAAACATGATTTGCTAAGAAATCGATAATGTTGCCCATTCCAGATTTCATGTATTTTAGACCGCACGTGAGATTTTGTAGAAATGAAAAAAAAGATTCATGGTCTCCGCACTGTCCGATGCACAACAAGTAAATAGAACTGTGCCGATGCACAACAAGAAAATCTCCTTGTCTCTGTATTTCTGAATGGGATGCCGATGAGTCACTTTCTTCAGTTTTTTATGAATTTAGAAACGTGGAGCTGTCTATGAAGTCACTTTCTCAGGCTCTAATGGTCCCCAAGAACCCACGATATATATTTCATTTGGTTGGCATGCGTCGATATGGTTTTATGAATTTGTGCCAAGTACAAGTTGATTGTTCGATTCACCTTGTGGGCATGCTATATTCTGGGATAATACCTTGGGTTCTGATTCTGAATTCGCACCAAGTGTTGCATGTGTGGTTGGTGACAGTAGTGTCTAGTAGCCAGTCCCTTTCAGAATTCAGATATTGAGATATTTCCAAACTGTTTGGCCGTTGGGTTATGTGGTATGAATTATTTCGGTAGCCAAAGCCCTGTCCCTTCAACATCTTTTTTTTTTAGTGGGAGATTGCTGCTTTATTAAGTATCAGAAGCGTCAACAAAAAGGGCTGGCATGATAAAGTCTGGTGCCACCCTAAACCATGTTTTACAAAGCTTATTCACCCAGCCTTCCCTAGCTAGTTTATGCGCAACACAATTACCCGTGCGCCGCACAGTTTGAACTTCTGTCGACATCTTAAGCAAAAGCTATTATGGCCTTTGAGATACGATTTACTTATCTGTCGACTAATTGAAAGTGACTTCATATTGGTAATCTAACCATTTGAAATGGCCATATGGAACTAACTGGCTACAGCAACTGCAGGGCTGTCAGGTAACACAGTTCGATGCAATTACACTGACAAACTGTACCCTCCTCGATCTGATGTGATTGTCAGATTGGGGATTCGGATGCTTTCGTGGACGGAAAGTAAGAAGAGAATGGGAGAGACAGAGAGGAAGCGTGTTTCACTTTCCATTCATTTTCAGCATAGTCGTTCAGAGATCTTTACACATATTTATAGGCCCACACTCCACATCAGCCCACCCGTTTACTATGTCAATCGGCCCGTTGTTTACCACGTCACGTTATGGTGTGTTGCCAGTCGTGAAAACACCCCCCCGGAGAAACACTCGCTTGTCCCCAAGTGAGGACCACAGGAAACTTCACCTTCAGAGTGTCCCAGTCTTCCCAGGTAGTAGCATTGCCAGGAAGAGAGCTCCATTTAATCTTCACCTGAGTAATCGCTGCGCCTCCTTTCTTCACCAAGCGACGGTCCACAATCTTTTCTGGTATTGGGTCATCAACATCCAGGACAGGTAACTCAGACAGATCGTCAAAGACAGGAGTGTAATCTGGGCGATGCTCTTTGAGTTGAGAGACATGGAACACGTTGTGTATCTGGCTCTCTGCTGGCAGCTGTAACCTGTAGGCCACCTTGCCCACCCGTTCCAGAATCTCAAAAGGCCCGAAGAACTTAAACGCTATCTTGGGAAAAGGTCGACTAGCAACCGTGCGCTGAACGTAGGGTTGTAACTTCAATAGTACCTTGTCCCCCACCTGAAATTCCTTCTCAGTACGATTCCTGTCTGCTTTTTGCTTCATGCGATTCTGTGCAGCAGCCAGATTCGTCTTCGGACAGTCCCAGAGAGCCTCCCGATTTGCAAGTAGAGCAGAAAGAGAGGAAGTTGTGTCTGCTTCCACTGAAGGCATAGCCCCCAAATTGGGTTCATGGCCATACAGAGCTTTGAAAGGTGTCATACCTGTAGCACTGTGAACTGATGAATTATACCACAACTCAGCCAATGCTAGCCACTTCTTCCATTCTTTAGGATTCTCTTGCACACTGCATCGCAGATACATTTCTAAACTCTGATTCACTCTTTCAGTCTGGCCGTCCGTTTGAGGATGGTATGCTGTAGTAAACTTGAGTTTAACAGCTAACTTGGCAAACAGTTGGCGCCAAAAATTGCTTGTGAAAATGGCACCCCGATCAGAGACAATGGAACGTGGCATGCCATGCAACTTAACCACCGAATCCACGAAAACCCGGGCAACGTGAGGCGCTGAGAAGGGGTGTTTAAGTGGCAGAAAATGAGCAAACTTGGTAAAACGGTCCACCACAACCAGAATTGCATTTGCTCCTTCCGATAAAGGTAGCCCTTCAACGAAGTCCATCGTAATGTCCTGCCACGCTCCTTCAGGTATGGGCAACGGCTGTAACAAACCCAAAGGATGCTTGTTCGAGTGTTTCGCTTGCTGACAGACACTGCATTGTTGCACAAATTCAGAAACAGCAGTCTTCATGCCAGTCCACACAAAGAGCCACTTGAGACGCTTGTAAGTGGCCTCGATGCCTGAATGGACACCAACGTCACTTGCATGAAAAGCTGCAATCAACTTGGTTTGTAAGGCTGAATTCGCGCCCAGCCATATACGACCTTTGAAACGAATCAGGCCCTCCTGCAACTGATACCCTTGCTCATCATAGCCAACCACTGCTAATTCTGTAAGGTGCCGCTGTGCCTCTGTATCGGTAACATATGATTTGACGATTTCTTGCATCCAAGCTGGCTGAACTGCTGAGCAACCTTGGAGAGCAAACAGATGTCCCACACGTGACAGCGAGTCGGCAGCGTGATTTTCAGTCCCTTTACGATAAATGATCCTGAACTGCAGTCCCATCAAACGAGCCATCGCTTTGCGCTGTAGAGGAGATTGGAGGGTCTGATCCTCTAGATAACACAAACTGTGGTGGTCTGTGCGAATGTCAAATTCACTGCGCTGCAGATAGGAACGCCATCGTTCAACCGCCATCAAGAGAGCAAGAAATTCTTTCTCGTAAATGGACAACTGTCTGTGCGCCTGCCCCAAAGGTTTGCTCATAAAGGCTAAAGGATGATCGTCTTGCATCAGCACCGCGCCAATCCCAGAGTCACAGGCGTCAGTTTCTACCACAAATCGCCTGTTAAAATCAGGCAATTGAAGGACTGGGGTTGAAACCATTGCTGTCTTCAGAGCCTGAAAAGCTTGGGTTGCCTGATCTGTCCAACAGAATGCTTTCTTCTTCAGCAAGAGAGTCAAAGGTCGTGCAATAACAGCATAGTTTCTGACAAATTTTCTGTAGTAACCGGTGAGGCCCAGAAAACCCCTCAGTTCCGTAACAGTTGTTGGTAATGGCCATTGCACCATAGCTTCAGTCTTGTTTGGATCGGTAGCCACCCCAGCAGCTGAAATAATATGACCCAAGTACTCCAGACTCGAACAAGAAAACGAACATTTACTAGATTTAACAAACAACTGATGTTGGCGCAGCAACTGCAACACTTCAGTCAGATGCTGAATATGTTGATCGAGTGTCGGACTGTAGACCAGAATATCGTCCATGAATACTAGGACAGATCGACGAAGACACGGGCTCAGCACTTGATTCATCACACATTGAAAGGTTGCTGGAGCGTTACAGAGCCCAAAGGGCATTACTCGGAACTGATAATGTCCTTGATGTGTTTTAAAAGCTGTCTTATGCTCATCTGCCGGCAACATGCGAATCTGGTGGTACCCAGCCCGTAAATCCAGTTTGGAAAATATGGTGGCTCCTGCCAGTTCATCCAGCAGTTCATCTATCACTGGCATAGGGA
Organism: Avena sativa; assembly: GCA_916181665.1. Taxonomy (NCBI): domain Eukaryota; kingdom Viridiplantae; phylum Streptophyta; class Magnoliopsida; order Poales; family Poaceae; genus Avena; species Avena sativa. The sequence goes on along the minus strand of OV702279.1, from coordinate 262,611,057 downwards.
ACACATTTTTGATTGTTAGTTCATTCAGACGTCTATAATCAATAAAAAACCGCCAACTGCCATCTTTCTTTTGGATCAACAGTACAGGTGATGCAAATGGTGAAATGCTTGGCACAATTGTCCCGGCTGCAAGCATCTGCTTCACCTGAGCTTCAATCTCGTCCTTGTGTGCAGGAGAGTAGCGATATGGCCGAGCATTGAATGGTGTAGCATCAGCTTTCAAGGGAATAGCATGATCATATTCTCTTGCAGGAGGGAGTTGAACAGGAACTGCAAACACATCCTGAAACTTATCAAGCACAGACTGTACTGCAGGGGAACAGGAACTTGATCTTGATCTGTTGCTGGTGTGAGTACTGCCATTGCCCACACTTCATTTCCCTTATGCCATTTAAGCAGTTGCTCCACTGGTAATTCTTGAATGGAATTTGCTGCGGGTGCTAAAACCCCTTTCAGAGTAATGATGGAATTGTTGTGTGCAAATGACAGAGAATGATGTTTCCAATCAGTAACCATGGGGCTATGGGATTCCAACCAATCCATGCCCAAAATTGCGTCATAAGCTCCCAACTCCAGGATTCGCATATCAGTTGTGAACGTCTGCCCCTGACACCACCAAGATAGAGCTGGTGCCAGTTTGGTACAGTTCATGAAAGAACCATCCGCTATCTTGACTGGAATGGGGACAGTATCCTGCACTGGACACTGAATTCTGTCCACCATGTGGGCATTGAGAAAACAGCTGCTGCTGCCAGAGTCCACTAGTATGAGTAAAACCTGATTTCCAATCATAGCTCGCAATCTAAGAGTTTTGGCTCCCTCTGTTCCTGCCATGGCATGAATGGACAGACTCAGTTGTTCAGCTTGAGCAAGATCGTTTTGTTCTATCATATTTAACACTTCATCAGATAGCAATTCCGGACACTCAACAGTTTCGGCAGCATGAACTTCCAGTGTAGTTTTCTTCCCACACTGATGAGTAGGGTCAAACTTGTCTCCACACTTAAAACATAGCCCATTTGCTCGACGGAAATCTCGTAACTGCCTGTCTTTCCAGAGATCCCCACTGCCCAATTTTACTGTAGGCTTGGCCCAATCAGTTTTCGCAACAACTGGTTCAGGTTTGTTGTAGGCGTTAGCACGAGGAGCCCACAGTTTGGCACTGGCCAGCACTTCCTGTTGTACCACTGCCAGTAAGATTGCACGCTCAACTGAACTAGGCACCTGAACCTCGACCGCAGCTCGAATGTCTGTCTTCAGTCCTTTGATGAAATGGGAGACAAAGAATTGTTCATCGTAGTGTGGGTTTTGCATTGATATCAGATAAGACAACTTCTCAAACTCAACCTGATACTCCTCCACTGTACCACGCTGCTTGAGAGCCAAAAACTGCTTCAGAAATTTCCTGTGATCATCACTGCCGAATTTCTCTTCGACTGCAGTCATCAAAGCTGGCCAGGAACTGATGTCATGCCTCAACCTATACACTTTCAGCCACAGAGCAGCATTGCCCTCCATATGCAAGGTTGCAGACACGAGCCACAATGACGGATGAACATTGAACAAACGGAAATAATCTAAGCACTTATCCTTCCAGATGCGAGGCTGATCACCATCAAACCGAGGAAACGACATCTTCAGATTATGCTTCGGAGGTAATTCCGCAGTACTCGAGTGTCTACCGCCACCAGCGCCACCCAGTCCACCGCCAGCCCCAGATCCCCCCCACACACCGCCTCCTAGACCACCAATGCGACCGCCCCCAACGCCTCCAAGCACACCCTCACCTGTACCCCCGCCGCCGCCCAATTGCCCAGCCGCGCGCGGAGACAGAAGAGCATCACCATTACCTCTTGGAGCATGATTCGACGCCGAGGCCCCTGGCGCATCGCCAATCCACGAAGCGCGAACTGACTGAAGCGAGCTCTTGCCAGCTGGTTCGAGGACCTCTGGATCAGGATCATCTTCCGCCGGTGAAAACGAACGCGAACGATGCCGATCCAATCGCTCCACCGTGGCCACCAACTTGTCGTTGAGCGCCGTCAGCTGCATCGTCGCTGCGGCTTGAGATTTCGCCCCAGCAGCGACCGCCTCCGAAATCAACGCGAGCTGCGTGACCAGGCTCTGCTGCGTGGTGTCCATAACCGCGACCCGGCCGTGGAGCAGATCGACCGCCTGTCGACACTCCGTGAGGGCGTCTGCTGACGCCGCAACCGCTTCACCCATCACCGTCAGGACGAGTTGGGTCTGCGGTGATGGCTTGGAAGGAGCCGTGGTGAAACTCCTCGCGAACTGGTGCCAACCGATCCGCCGAAGCCTCTCGGAATTTTACAACCACACAGCACCGCGAATTGGGAGATCGCCGCCCTGCTCATCGCCGTGGAGATGAGGATTTACCGGAAGAGCGGCCAGGAGACAGCCTCCCGAACCTGTCGCCACCGTGAAGCGCGCCCACAGACCGTAGAATCTGATACCAAGTGTACCCTCCCCGATCTGATGTGATTGTCAGATTGGGGATTCGGATGCTTTCGTGGACGGAAAGTAAGAAGAGAATGGGAGAGACAGAGAGGAAGCGTGTTTCACTTTCCATTCATTTTCAGCATAGTCGTTCAGAGATCTTTACACATATTTATAGGCCCACACTCCACATCAGCCCACCCGTTTACTATGTCAATCGGCCCGTTGTTTACCACGTCACGTTATGGTGTGTTGCCAGTCGTGACACAAACTAATCCCATTCTATGTTTTTCCTTCCAGGTTCCATCAAGTACATTCCAGTTCAGAAAGCGTTAGGAGCTCGGCAAGGCGATTTTTCCTGCTTGCTGCACCTTTTCCTCGCCTTCCTTATTCTCTACCTCACCAACAATCTTCTTCCAGAACCAATGGCTCCTCCAGACCTGCTCCATCTGCTCCATGGGAATCTTCTTTGTTTCTGGCAGGAACATGTAAACCAGCAGCGTCATCACACAAATCCACGCAGCAAAGACAAAGAATGTCCCCGACTTGATTCGGCAGAGGACCGCGAGGAATGTCTGGCCAATCACAAATGTCATCAAGAAGACCACAGCAACCACAATGCTCTGCCCTGCTGATCTGATCTCCAGTGGGCAGATCTCAGTAGGGACCAGGAATGTCAGAGGTCCCCATGACCATGCAAAGCCCGCAACAAACACACACATGGTGATCAACACAAGGTAAGCATAGTCCTTATCCATCAGCCCATAGTCCTTGAACTTCGCAGCTAGGATGGCGCCAACAGCTATCTGCGACAAGATCATCTGGATGCCACCTACGAGGAAGAGCTTCCTGCGCCCGAACCTATCAACCACCATCATAGCTACGATGTTAGCAAATGTCGCGCAGAGACGCGTGACGATTGAGGACAGGAGGGACGCGCTCTCTTTGAGGCCGATTGTCCGGAACATCACCGGGGCGTAGAAGTTCATGACATTGATCCCAGTGAGCTGGTTGAAGAAAGGGATCAGGAGCACCATGGCAAGCTGTGGCCTAAACTTCCTCTTGAATATGTGCCTGAATGGGTATCTGGTTGCTCTTGAGAGGTTGCTAGCAGAGACCAAGTCATCCAGCTCATTCTGTACTGAGGTGGTTCCACGGAGCTTTTGAAGTAGGGCTCTCGCCTTGTCGGTGTTGCCGTCGCGCTGGATTATGAAGCTTGGCGTCTCGGGGAGGAATATTGCGCCGATTGTCAGGAACGCAGCAGGGACCGCGGCCATGGATAGGGATATCCTCCAGCCCCACCCTGCTGTGATTTTCACCACACAGTAGTTAAGGATGTTTGCAATGAGAATGCCGATGCTGATGCTGAGCTCGAACCCATTATTGATCGCGCCACGGTACTGCGGTGGTGCCATTTCTGACAGGTACAATGGGATCGACTGAAAAGTTAAATTTCACTGTAAGTTAAATTTCACAATGTACTTTTGGACACATACTGACTCAAATAATTAGAATTTCTGCAGCTGGCGTTACCTGGTTAGTGAAACCCAGGCCTATCCCCAGCAGGATCCGGTTGAGGAGCAGCATGGGCACATTGACGGCTGCGCCACCAAACACCGAGCCAGCAATGAAGACGGTGCCGCCGATGAGCATGGACGCACGGCGACCGAACCTTCTCGTCACAGATGAGGCGATCAGCGTCGCGACGAGGCCGGCAATGTAGAGTGACGAGGTGAACAAGGTGAGGAGCTCGCTGTTAAACTGGCAGTAGTGGCTAACCTTGCTGTCCTGCTTGTGGCGGTACACCTCCGGGAAGAATCTCTTCAGAAATGAGTCCATTGAGGTGACACCACCTAGAAATTATTATGAGTCATGAGTTCCCAGGAAATTTGGAAAAGATGCAGATATAGAAATAGGTACAGTGTGTACTGTTCACCGATTCCATGACTTGCAAGAAATAGATTTTGTTTTAGATTGGCAGCTTCTCTTGACAGTTTTTAGTCAGATAGACATTTCCAACTACTAAAACAGCTACATCTCTGAAATGAAAGAAGAGTGGCATCTGTTCCTCTGTTACAAGATGTGTGGTTCTTTTACATCAAACCAACTCTGTGAGACTTTGGCCATAAAACTGAATCTATGACACGCATCCGAACTACACCACTCATAGCTCAACTGACTGGTTCTGGAGGCCCGCTTCCTTTTATACCGGAATGAAAAACGGAACAAGGGAAAACACTCTAAGCATATACTTAATCGCAAGTATCACTTGGATCACATCTGCCTGATAATTTGTCGCACTCATAGATCAATCATTTTCAATGGGAAGAACAGAAGGCTCAACTTGGTCCAGTACTGCAGTATGCAGGCAAGTGTAACATATTTCTGATTCAGTAGCGAGGTCCTAAATGCACAACGATATTGTAAATTAGTTTTTATTCCATTGTATAAGGTACAGTAATATATTTGCCTCATCACATTTTGCCGGTCTCGCGATTCCTACCTATAAAAGAAGACTTAATGCATGGTGGGTGAAATGATGCACTTCTCGCGATCCCTACAAATAAAAAAGGATGTCGAGACTAGGGGTCTCTGCATTTCTTACTTGCGAGACAGGAAAGGAGAAAAATAGGATGTTTAATTTCAGCTCTTAGCTCTCAAGAAGCTAACTGGCTTTGGTCAAGTAGCTACTGAGAATTACGAATGTGAAGTCACCGGTTAGCGTCCTCGTTCAGGTGGTAAAACAAGTGATATGGGCAGGATGCTGAACCAAAGGATGCGTGCGTAAGAATGAGAGGTATCAGGATGATTTGACTCCGTGAAAACATTCTGCAAAGAGTGAATCAAGGTTCCAAACGTGTCATTTTAGGCGTGATGTTTCGTAGGACAGTAATTGACTGTTAGCACTCTGCTCAGCCGAGTCTGTTGAAATCTGTAACCCCTTATTAAATTAGCGGTAAACACTGCTAATTTTTCTATAATGACACCAATGTAATGGAGGTGACCACCATTAAAAAAAGCTGCCTTCGTTAGCGCACTAGTCAAAACCGCCAGTCGAGTCATTAAATCCTCTGAGATCAACCAAATTTCAATTCATATTAAATCATATTGGTGATGGAGAATCATAAAAATATTTTAAATTTAAAAATATCAGGATATATATGAATATCAGTATTTATTTACAGCTATGGATAGTACTTGGTATTGTATGTCCCGGCAATATCTTGTATCTCACGTGGTTTCTTTCTTTCTATGATTGGCTCCTCTAGTGTAGATTTCCTAGCTCGGTCCCAGTCACAGTTAGTATTGGTACGGTATTACATGATGATCTTTTTTTTAAAATTAATGAATAACACATGTATACTGCATCTCAAATACATGAATCTGAAATTTGTTACGAAAGCAAAATTAATGATTCCAGATTACATGTATCTTAAACCACCTGATATGCTTTTAGCTAAGAAAACATATCTTCAGTTTCAGAGGCTTAACTAATTGACGTGGATTGCTGAATCTTTTCTTAATGTTGCAACATGTATCACAACTAGTCGTGGTGATATGGTGCAGTGTTCAGCAGATACAGAGGAGGGGCGTCCGGTGGCGCATTGAACTTACAATACGTAATAATGGAAAAGAAAATCTCCCGGTCTGTTCACTGAAGCCATGAATGCACAACAAGTAAATGGGATGTGTTGGCACGCAAGCAGAAGAATGTTTTTTTTTTGTTTCAGCAGGGGAAATTGCAAGAAAAAGAGAGCAAAAGAAAGCTTGCACTGAAATTAATTCCTTTCAACTGCAGCTACTGAATGTTACTGTAACCTTCTTCTGCTTCTCAATTCAAGTACACAGAGACTTAACACGGTACGATGGTGGGACGAACCGGAGATGCCGAGGTCGTAGCCGAAGAGGATGCCGCCGCTGCCGGCAACGACGCATGTCAGCACCACGAACGGCGTCACCCGGCCGCTGTAGCCCCCGCCGCCGCCCGGCACCTCCTCCACGAACGCCCCTATCGCCATCACTCCCTTCCCTTCCTCTCCTAGTCCAAAGGGGAGTGTCTTCTTCTGGAGAGAGAGAGAGAGAGAGAGAGAGAGAGAGAGAGAGAGAGCTATTTAATGGGGGATGGTTGCTGACGTGCGCGCACTCCGGCGGAAACTGCCGCACCACGCCGGCGAGGTTGACACCTTTGACCTCGGTGGTCTTGTTTGATTCTGAACTTGACACGAACAGGCCCACTTGAATTCAACCCAATCTGGCTTTACTAGGCCAATTTGAGCCCATGGATTCTGTAGCGTAATGCATTTGCTGGGCCAGGGAGTTACTTACCAGTCAGTTACACTTGGTACCGGATGCATCCTAAGATCTGATCTGCCGGTCGCCGCCGGCGAGATGGACCTGCCGGCGAGCCGCGGCCGGTGGCGGAGGCGGGGCACCCGGTCGAACCTGCCCCTCCTCGTGGCCGTTGTGCTGCTCCTCCTCTCGGCATCCCTCCTGCTCTCCTCGGCCTACTCCTCCCTGTTCCGCTCCCTCCTCCCCTTCTCCGCCTCTCCCTCTGGCCCCGGCAGCCGCGGCGGCGTCCAGAGGTGTGGGCGCTCGTCGGAGCTTGATGGGGAGAAGTTCCTGTGGTACGCGCCGCACAGCGGGTTCAGCAACCAGGTGGGCGAGCTCCAGAACGCCGCGGTGGCGGCCGCGCTGCTAAACCGCACCCTCGTCGTGCCCCCTGTGCTCGACGACCACGCCGTCGCCCTCGGGAGCTGCCCCAAGTTCAGGGTCTCCGATCCCGTGGACCTCCGCACCGCCGTCTGGGACCACGCCATGCAGCTCCTCAGGGAGCGGAGGTAAACCTCACACCACACCTTCTCTGCATTACGTTTGGCCGGTTGATTTGGGGCGGAAATTTGTTGAATTCGGATGACGACGCTTCCCACTTGCTGCTTGCGTCAGATGAAGTGATACTAATTGTTTGGAAGTTCACGAGGAGCTTGAATAATCATGTTGCGAGATACTAGGCCTTCATTACATTGCTAGTAATGCATACAACCAAATCTATGAATGCTAGGCAATTTTCATGATTTGAATTCACACTGAAATTTCTCTGTAATTGATGGATGGAGACTGCCAAGAGAAATCTAAGTATTGAGATGTAAATTACTTGTTATTGATGGATGGAGACTGCCAAGAGAAATCTAAGTATTGAGATGTAAATTACTTGTTACACACTTACACACTTATGCCCGCGGAGTGCTCACTTTACTAATTAGCACAATGGTGATATAGTTTCTGCCTTCCACAGTGTTCAGAATTTCCATGTTCACGATGAATTTAAATGACATCATGAGAACCAAGCATTGATTCTAACTGTTTATGTTTCAGGTATGTTTCGATGGGTGACATAGTTGATCTATCCCCGGTGAAGGCTTTTGTTAGGACGATTGATTTCAGGGTGTTCGTTTCATTATGGTGTGGTGTAGATATGCGGAAAACTTGCTTTTCCGGATTATGCTGCTCTGTTTCTGGCGGTGGATCATTGCCAAGTGACTACAATAAATGCCGATCTTTGCTGTCTGGTTTAGAAGGCAGTGAAAGTAGTGGGTGTGTGTATCCTGTTCAGGACGACTGTAGAACAACGGTCTGGACATATCAAGAGAATAATGATGGAGCACTGGATTCCTTTCAACCAGATGAAGAATTAAAAAGGAAAAAGAAGATTTCATACATCAGGAGGCGCAAGGATATATACAAGGGTTTAGGGCCTGGTTCTAAGGCTGAGGATGCTACCTTGTTGGCATTTGGGACACTTTTCTCAGCACCATACAAGGGATCAGAGTCTTATTTTGATATCCATGAATCACCAAAGGACCGTAGAATACAGAATGTACTTGAGAAAATTGGGTTCCTTCCTTTTTCCCCAGAGATCATGGCTGCAGGGAAGGAGTTTGCTGAGAGCAAGATTAAGGAGCCTTATCTTTGTGCACAACTAAGATTGTTAGATGGCCAATTTAAGAATCACTGGAAATCAACATTTTCTACCCTTAAGGAGAAATTGAGAGCTCTCGAGTTAGGAAAGAAGAGAAATAAGTCTACCGGTCCTATTCACATCTTCATCATGACTGATCTTCCACAAGCAAACTGGACAAAAACCTATCTTGGAGATATTGCAAAAGATGGGAGATATGAACTGTACACCCTGAAGGAAAATGATGTTCTGCGCACTGCTGAGAAGCTTATGGCTGCTGAACATGGTGTAAGATCTGGATTCATTCCAAAGGCTGCAGAAAGCTTGAACACGGAGTGCGATCCAGTTCAACTGCCTGAAATTTTGTTATATGTCGAAGAATCTGTCTGTAGCTGTGCATCTCTAGGATTTGTGGGGACCGCCGGTTCAACCATTGCAGGAAGCATAGAAACAATGAGGGCGAACAATGTCTGCAAAAATGTAGGAAAAGTACAGCCTTTGAGTAAGCTGCCAAAGAGCTAACGGATGCTACTTAATGAGTTAATATCAGCAGGGGCTGTTGCACTATAGAGAGCTCCATTGCAGGCTTGAGACTAAGAAACCAGTTACATGCTAAGTTTCTACTGACTCTAGTGTTGAGCATCTACTGTGCTTCAACATCACTCGCTCTTTTTTCCTTTCTTTCATCTGTGTAGATAGATAGGGTTCATGTTTGCTAGCTGTGCCTAAATTATGTTGAGTTTCATCCTCCAAATTTTGTCACGATGGGTGAGGACACTGATATCTTGTGTAGAGAACTGTTATTTAGGGGATGTCTAGAGAACTGTTGGAATGAAACAGATTGTTTTTTTCAAAAACACGCATGAGACTTGCGTGTCCTCTATATTAAGATAGAGAATATTACAGCGACCAACCTCTCCTACTTCACTCTCTAATCTAGAGGACTACTCACCATTTTCCACAACTCCACACAGATCAAACTCTCTAATCTAGCCCTCTTCCACGGATCAAGCTGTGCTAAAATACGCCTACAAAGCTCTCACGGCATTGTCGCACACTTGTCAAATACACGACTGTTCTACCTAGCCAAAGGCAATGTGCAACTAACAGTATCAACGAGTTGAGTTCCTTCTGGTGCCCAATCCAAGACTTGCTTTTGTCAGCCCATTCAAGCCATAGCTATCTTATTCTTAGGGCGGTGGCAAACTTCTCAAGATGCAAAATATCAAGACCACCAAGTTTTGTGGGGCGGCAAACCATCCCAACTAATCTTGCATTTGTTTCCGAAAAATTTGTCACAACCCGCCCATAAATAAGCACGGAGGAGGGAAATTATTCTCTTCATACCTCCTTTGGAAGATCAATATAAGTGGTGTGGTATATGGCTTGGGACGTTAGAATAACCCGCACTAAAACCCTTCTTCCGGCCATATTGTCGTTCTTTCAATTATTGGAAGCGAACTTGCCTACAATTTTATCCTGAAGATGTTGTAAGTCCGCCCTCTTGAGGGTAATGAAACAGATTTTTTCAAAAACACGCAAGAGACTTGTGTGTCTTCTATATTAAGATAGAGAATATTACATACAAGGAATTTCTGGGAGCAGATGATCACAGCGATCAACCTCCCCTACTCCACTCTCTAATCTAGCGGACTACTCACCATTTTCGACAGCTCCACAGATCAAGCTCTCTAATCTAGCCCTCTTCTAAAATATGCCTACAAAGCTCCCACGACATTGTCACACATTTATCAAATACACGATTGTTCTGCTATAGCCAAAGGCAACGTAAAACTAACATCATCAACGAGTTGAGTTCCTTCTGGTGCCCTCTCGGCATAGCCTCCATGATCATTGCCCGCTACTCTTTGATTGTTGTTGTTGTTGCATCCGGGGTGAAACAATGAAGTCGATATGGGAGATGGAGTACTAGATCTCCCTTGAGAACGAGCATTGGAGAGTGGGATGAACTGGCCTCTCAGCCTCTTTACAACATAGAGGGCGTTGCTGGGTGTTGGAGTTTTCTTTTGGAAAGAAGCATATATTAATATCGCGAGATACCAATTACACCCAGCCTCTGCAACAATGCATTACCCTAATGGCAAGTCTATCTCTCTCCAATCTTTCTATAGTCTACAAGCTTTCCTTGATGGTAAACCTGATGTGCATCTTGTGGGTTAATGGCGCTCCTTCCTTCCACAATTCCTTTGCAACATGTAAACATCTTCTAGGTATGGATAAGTATAGAGCTCACATAGAGGGTGTTGCCACTGCTCAGGAGATGACGCTGGACATCATAAAGTGTGTTGTCAACACCCGGATTTTTAATCCTAGATGCCTGTTATGCCATACATCGCAATCCCAGGATTACCATTTTTGCGAGACATGACAGATTTGGATATCACAGTACATCATCCATTACAAACCATACATAAGGACTTACACAAATAAAGGATATCATGATCCTGTCTTAATACAAATTAAGCAGCGGAATAACGTAATGATAACGGTAGCGTGAGCAAAGCTCCATCTTCATAGTCACAGGCAATGCTGACGATGGGAGATGATCCTAGTTGTCGTAACCTTCCTGCTGTCCGTCCTCCTAATAGTCCTCTTCATAGTCTGGCCACGGGAATAGCCAGAGACAAAGCCATGAGTACTCTTTAAGTACTCTCAAACTAATACTAACAAGTGAAGTGGTTTTGGGGTAGGAAATACTAAGCTCTAGATTGTTTTGCAAAAAGTCAGATTTATCTCTACTGAGTTCAGAAGCAAAGAAAGTTAGTTGAAAGTTTTATAACCCCTAAGTGAGAACTTGAATTTCATATCATAACCCTGTTGTGGTCAAGTCAAAGTCATGAATCATTTTAGAAGTCATTTTGAAAATATCTGACGGCGGAACAGTATGGCCAGTCAAAGTCATGAATCATTTTAGAAGTCATTTTGAAAATATCTGACGGCGGAACAGTATGGCCACTCTAACTGTACATAACCACAGACGCGGCTATTCGAATAGTTTGACACTCTGCAGAGGTGGTACACTTTCACCACAACATTCGATACATCCGTCAGGAACAATTCTGAATTCACCATACTCAGTATGCGGATAATCAATCCTAACCTTTCACTTACACGCCCTAGTATAGGCACCTCTCCTGTGAGTTTGGCCTCCCAACCATGACCAACTGTCATCTTGGGAACTGCACAGGTGAAAAATCTTCACAAGGTAGCCCCAGCTCAAACCTTGGCCGCAAAAGAACCCATACTAAGGTATATAAATTTCCAGTCAGGCCTACCCAAATTTCGGGTATTGTGATTGTACGGTAAAATTGGAATGGTATCGTGTAGGGGTTCGTAGCATGGAAAACAAAAATTTTCTATCGCATACAAACAAACAAGCCAAGATCTATCTACTAGATTGTAGCAACGAGTCGATGGAATAACTTACCCTCGAAGATTCCAAAGCGGTTAACGAGAGCAGATTCTCGTGGGTGATGTAGTCGTACTCTTTCCGATCTCAAGATCGTGTAGACGATCCTTCCGGCGCTGTGTTCCGGCAGCGCTCCCGCAGTCGGTCACACGTTCGGTACTCGACGAAGACCTTCCTCTCCCTTGTTCCAGCAGGCAGCGGAGGTTGTAGCACTCTCCTCGTGATTCCGGCAGCACAACGGCGTGGTACCGGAAGTAGAGGGGAGATCCCGCAGGGCTTCGCCTTAAGCCGGAGCGAGTATGGTGGAGTATGAGAGAGGGCTATTAGTGGTCTAGAGATTAGACACACCAATTAGAAGGCTCTAAACCGCAGGCTAAAGCAATTAGAAGCTCTAAACTAAAACGGCTCTAAACCGGAGATTAGAAGATAGGAACTTGTGTGTCTAGAGGAGGAGGCCCTGCCCCTCCTTTTATAGGTGGAGGGGATGGCGCGCCAGGGGAGGGAGGGGAGTCCCTCCCCAACTCGGCCTAGGCTGGCCGCCGGCTTGGAGGAGAGGGACTCCTCCTCCAAGTTGGTTTCAACCTCCTCTTGCTTGTTTCCCACAGTTTCTTGTTTTAGCCGTTTGACTTTCAAACTGGACATTTGACTTTTCTGTTTTAGGATTCAATTTAATCCTTTATTTGGAACAGCAAGAACACTTAGTACATGATGCAATCATTCAATGACACATTCATGTACCCTCCCCCCCGGAGTGCCGGACAATCCGGAACCTTCTAGAACATTCCCGATGAAAACACCGGAATTATTCCCGAACTCCGAAACGGGACTTTCCTTATATGAATCTTATTCTCCGGACCACTCCGGATCACCTCGTGATATCCCGGATCCCATCCGAGACTCCGAAAAACATTCGGTCTCTTTCTCATAATACCATAACTACTCAAACAACGTCGAATCCTTAAGTGTGTCTCCCTACGGTTCGTGAATTATGCGGACATGATCGAGACACTTCTCCGAACAATAACCAATAGAGGAATCTGGAAATTCATATGGCTCCCACATATTTCTACGATTACTTTGCGATCGAATGAACCACTTACATACGATATCAATTTCCCTTTGTCTCACGATAGTTTACTTATCTGAGGTTATGATCGTCGGTATCTCTGCATACCTAGTTCAACCTCGTTACTGATAAGTACTCTTTTCTCGTTCCCGTGATATGTGATCCCTTGTGAGCCAGTCACATGCTTGCAAGCTAATTGGATGACATTTCACCGAGAGGGCCCAGAGTATATCTATCCGTCATATGGATGGACAAATCCCACTCTTGATCCATGTGTTTCAACCAATACTTTCTGAACACTTAATGCCACCTTTATAGCCACCCAGTTACGGTGTGGTGTTTGATGTCATCAAAGCATCCATCCGGCAAAGGTGATATGCATGATCTCATGGTCGAAGGAATTAGGTTACTATGTATCAGAAAGCATATAGCAATTGAACTATTGAAATGACTTGATCTTTATGCTACGCTTATCTATAGGAGTATGTCCATCACATCATTCTCCTAATGATATGATCCTGTTGTTAATAACATCTCTATGTTCATGATCAGGAAACCATGATCATATATTAACCAACAAGCTAGTTTTAACAAGAGGCTTTACTAGGGACTCTTATTTTAGTTTACAAATCACACAAGTATTAATGTTTCCGGTTAATACAATTATAGCATGGTATGTAAACATTTATCATAAGTGTGAAGATATGATAATAACCACTTTATTATTGCCTCTTGGGCATATCTCCAACAGTCTCCCACTTGCACTAGAGTCAATAATCTAGTTTCAAACCTTTGTGTATTCAACACCTATGGCTTTCCGGTGTTGTATGTACACGATTGCTAGTGGTCAACTGATCTCCGGATCTGACACTTCCAGGTCCGTGTGTAATTGCATGTCTTTGCGTCTCTACGCATCACTCATTCTCTAATGAGATGGCTTTGTATAAATTTGGTCTTTCGGTGTGACCTTTAGCTCTTTGGGGTTAAAACATGTTGATAATATTGTCGCACAATATATCTTCATAGTATTATCCCACTGTGAACTACACCTAGTTTGATAACAAACTACTTGACACAAATGCCCTCTTTTGCTGCTAAAATAGCAGTCATATACTTAGCCTTTTGTTGTAGTATCTGTCACAATGTCTTAACTTTGGAACTCATCCAAATCCATTATGGAACTCACTTTCCATTATATTGTGCCACCCTTAGTTTAGATTGAGATAAACTTAATTTGTACTTTGTGACAAAACTAGTATCAATGTAGTACTTTTACAATGAACTAACCATCTATTTGTCACTTCTACAAATATTATACTCTTAGTTCTTCCAAAAGATCATAAGAATATCCTTACTATTGTCCAATGGTCATCTTACGAATCATTCTGGTATATGTTCACAACATAGGACATATCTGGATTTGTACATATCACAGTATGATTGATATAAATACTCTTTGTGATTTCATACATCAAGTATCAATCTATACTTGATTATTTGTTTCACTTTACCAAATGTCAATACACTTGAATATATCATCAACATTGAACTCATTCAATCCTTTCTGTGCGACAAGAACCTCTCTTGTAGTTTCTATATTGAACTCATTCAATATCTTGTCTATGTACTTCTGGCACAACCATATTAGCGTCTATTGATGCCAAATATTTGGGTTTTGCCTAAGCCTTTCATCGGGATGAAATTCTTAATATGTGTTAATAAAAGATACATTATTTCCAATCAACAATATGTCTTCCACATAATGTATTAGAAACATGTCTTAGCGCTCCCACTTAATTTCTTGCAAATGCAAGCATCTTCATCGTATCTAATGAACTTTTAAACTCCTTTAACAGTTTCATCACAGTGAAGATTCCAACTCCGCGATGCTCACTTTAACCATTGAAGTTTGCATATGCTTTTATCATCCTTTGAATTAACAAAACCCTATGGACCGTGTTATGCACAAGTCCTAGGTAACGATTCTATTAGAAGAACTTGTTTTGTTTATTCAACTACCATATAACAAATTATATGTAGTGGTTGCTACATTAATCCGTCTAGACTAAATATCGCTATGAAAGATCAGATCTTGTCATAGTCAACCTTTGAACATTGTTGTGAACTCTTTCCCAACATGTCGACTATTTCATAGATGTGCAACATCCATGTCTATTTATTTATAGATCCAAACACAACTGTAAGGTCTTACACCTTTCTCGAGGGTCCTTCAAGTTCAAAACTTGATTTCTCGTGTATGGAACTATCATGAATTTTATGGCTTCAAGCCATTTGACGGAGTCAGGGCCCATCATCACTTCTTTGCATGTAGTCCGTTCATTATTCTCAAATAATGATTCAACCCTCAAATCTTGGTATTTGATTGTTTACTCGACCTACTTGTTTCAATAGGAACTTAGATCTCCGTGACCACAACCTTTGAGGTACGTGAACCACGAGCTTTGTTGCTGCCTCCGAAACACTTTTCGGCGCTGCGCAACTCTGCACATATAGCTAAGGTTCTTTTAACCTTATCAAAATTCTATTGTCCTCCCACTTAACTTTTCACGAAAAATTCCTTCTCAAAGAAACTTGACGTTTTAAGTGACAAACACTTTTGTCTCCGATGTTATGGAGGAGTACTTAACAGTTATTCGAAATAACATACAAAGACAGGTTCATCCGACTTTGGTTGCAAACATCTTTCTTATGCATAGCATACCAATGTTTAAGAAAGGACAACTTGGGTTTTATCCCAAACCATAACTTTATATGGTGTCATTTCAACGGATTATGATGGAGCTCTTTTCAGTGGAAAAACGGTAATCTCTAAAGCTTTTAATCTTTAAAATATAATGGCAGTTTTATGAATTATACCTTTGATCTAACCATGTCAAACAAGGTTTAATTACATATCTCGAACGCTCCATACCCTTATGGTGTTTTGGGAAATGCAAATCCACGGAACGATTCCTTAAATCTTAGGTATTATGCTAAACTTGTAACTCAAATATCTTCCTTTATGATCTTATCATAAACTATTTATATTCTTGTTACAATGATTTTGCACTTCATCTTAAAATCTTTGAACTTTTTAAATATTTCACACTTCATCCTTATTAAGTAAATATTCATATATTCACTCAAATTTTCGGAGAAAGCATATGAAGTTGAAATCCATCGCTCTTGTCTACACATAATGGATTTCGTATAACAATATGTACAAGTTCCAATAAGCTAGTCATTCGTTCCCTTTTGGCCTATAAACGAAGTTTTAATTATCTCTAGGAAAGTTTCACAAGCGTCATTTGATCAAAAATCAGAAGACTCCAAAATTCCATCCACATGGAGTTTCTTCATGTTTTCTTTCCAATATAATTTAAACGGCGATATCACTTCCTAAGTGATATTTCAATCAATTTGTCTTTCGACATTTTTAGCACTAGTTTTATGGATGTGATTTCTCCAACGAGATTTGTGAATCATCCATCTTTTATGGATTACGGCAATTATTTGAACAACCTTTTGTTCTCATAATACCTGATAAAAACAAATCTTGAAGGCAAGCTTTGATGTTTAACGAGCAACACAATAACCCTTTATTTGTTCTCGATGAACATCATCACATATTCTTTTGCTAGTTACTTAGGCCATTGTAGTTCATGAATTGTGTTGTTTCGTATGACGATTCATACCAACAAATTCAGTATTAGATACTTAAGAACCACATTGTTTAATAAGCAAAGAATATAGCCATAACATGTATATCATCTATATACTTAAACTGAACAATTCTAGTCTTTTCTTTTCTGCCATATACTTATGAGATTCTCTTTCAGTATTTCCTTTTCTGTTTGAAAGAATCTATCAACATCAATAGTGGAGTCATACATATGACACATAATCCAAAGCGTGTATAATTAAATACCAATGTCTTTGGACTTGCACTTTGAAGTAGATCACCATCATCAAATGTTTGGTGTTCTTTCAAATTCCTTTATTTAGTAATCTCTTGGTGTAGTAAGCATTTTACCTACATCAAATATTCATCCTTATCATGGAATCGTCCATGATCAAACTACCTTTAGCTTATAATGATGAATTATAAGTATAATGTTGCTATCCAAAACCTTTTGGAGGATTAGGACAACAAGTGTCTACAACCCTTTGCAAATTCTCATCAAAATATGAGAACATGAACTTTGCCATATTATACTCTATCATGTTGCAACCAAAACTTCGTTTCAGATATCACAATATCTTCCACACATCACGATTTCTGAAACAACTCTTTCAGATCCTAGATAACCTTGATATTAAGAGAATCCTTTGAATATCAAGAATCATGGAGACAAACATGATACTTATATACTAACACTTGGAATTGTTACTCTTGATTTAATACTAATTATTAAACTTCATGGAGTAACCGGAACTTACTGAAAGTTTGCAATAGGACTTTTAAACTTTAGATTAACACTTCAAAACAATACGATACCAGTTCGTAAAGTAACTAACCAGAATTCTATAGTTCTATCATCTCAATTATAACTAAGCGCAAGGTGGTAAACGGATGCCAATGACTACAACAACTATGCAAATTCACTTTGATTTAGTTTATGATAAATTGAGTTCTAATTAATAATTAAATTAATCTAGGTGAACTCCCACTCAAAACAATATCCCTCACATTGTTTTAGTGATCACACGAACCAAATCCACCACATCAAAACCGATCATCACGAGAGTTGATATAGCTTCAATGGCGAACAATCAACATGTTCATCATATCTACTATATGACTCATGCTCTACCTTTCGGTAATCCGTGTTCCTGAGGCCATGTCTGTACATGCTAGGCTCGTCAAGATCAAACCTTAGTTTCCGCATGAGCAAATCTGGCTTGCTCACGTTGTATACACTTGCAGAATCTAACACACCCGATCATCACGTGGTGCTTCGAAACAACAAGCTTTAGAAACGGTGCTAACTAAGGGTGAACACTTTATGACTTGGAACTCATGTGCATGAGGGATAATCTTATAATGCTACCATTGTTAACTAAGCAATACAAGATGCATAAAGGATTAACATCACATGCAGTTCATAATATGTGATATGATATGGCCTTTCTTCTTTGTGCTTCCGATCTCCATCTTCAAGCACGGACAAGATCTCCATCATCACCGGCATTGCATCAAGGTCAATGACGCTTCTCCATGGTTGTCGTCCACCGGCTTCAACTATTACAACTACTTTGAATAGACACGCGGGTCTTAACATAAATTAAAGACAACCATATGGCTCCTGCCGGTTGCCAACTTACAATAAGGAACATTGCATACATCAAATATAATCACAATCATGGCCATATCACATCACTGCACACCCCTGCAAAACAAAGTTAGACGCCTCTACTTTCTTTGCATGTTTTACGTGGTTTGGGGCTTTCAATAAGTGTCGTTCTAACTTACGAACAAAAACCACAACATTGATACTAGTATTGTCAATCACCCTTGTAAACTGTATCTTAACTATGCTGGGAGAAACAGGCACCCGCAAAGCCACTTATGCAATACAAGTTGCATGTCAAGCGTGGAGCAAGTCTCATGAACGATGTCATGTAAGGTTAGCCCGGGCCGCTTCATCCCAACACCCCGCAAGATGCAAAGTACACAAGAAGCAATCGATAATAAAAGCATCAACGCCCACAATGACCATTGTGTTATACTCGTGCAACAGATCTACATATAGACATGGCTCTGATACCACTGTAGGGGTTCATAGCATGGAAAACAAAAATTTTCTATCGCATACAAACAAACAAGCCAAGATCTATCTACTAGATTGTAGCAACGAGTCGATGGAATAACTTACCCTCGAAGATTCCAAAGTGGTCAACGAGAGCAGATTCTCGTGGGTGATGTAGTCGTACTCTTTCCGATCTCAAGATCGTGTAGACGATCCTTCCGGCGCTGCGTTCCGGCAGCGCTCCCGCAGTCGGTCACACGTTCGGTACTCGACGAAGACCTTCCTCTCCCTTGTTCCAGCAGGCAGCGGAGGTTGTAGCACTCTCCTCGTGATTCCGGCAGCACAACGGCGTGGTACCGGAAGTAGAGGGGAGATCCCGCAGGGCTTCGCCTTAAGCCGGAGCGAGTATGGTGGAGTATGAGAGAGGGCTATTAGTGGTCTAGAGATTAGACACACCAATTAGAAGGCTCTAAACCGCAGGCTAAAGCAATTAGAAGCTCTAAACCAAAACGGCTCTAAACCGGAGATTAGAAGATAGGAACTTGTGTGTCTAGAGGAGGAGGCCCTGCCCCTCCTTTTATAGGTGGAGGGGCTGGCGCACCAGGGGAGGGAGGGGAGTCCCTCCCCAACTCGGCCTAGGCTGGCCGCCGGCTTGGAGGAGAGGGACTCCTCCTCCAAGTTGGTTTCAACCTCCTCTTGCTTGTTTCCCACAGTTTCTTGTTTTAGCCGTTTGACTTTCAAACTGGACATTTGACTTTTCTGTTTTAGGATTCAATTTAATCCTTTATTTGGAACAGCAAGAACACTTAGTACATGATGCAATCATTCAATGACACATTCATGTACCCTCCCCCCCGGAGTGCCGGACAATCCGGAACCTTCTAGAACATTCCCGATGAAAACACCGGAATTATTCCCGAACTCCGAAACGGGACTTTCCTTATATGAATCTTATTCTCCGGACCACTCCGGATCACCTCGTGATATCCCGGATCCCATCCGAGACTCCGAAAAACATTCGGTCTCTTCCTCATAATACCATAACTACTCAAACAACGTCGAATCCTTAAGTGTGTCTCCCTACGGTTCGTGAATTATGCGGACATGATCGAGACACTTCTCCGAACAATAACCAATAGAGGAATCTGGAAATTCATATGGCTCCCACATATTTCTACGATTACTTTGCGATCGAATGAACCACTTACATACGATACCAATTTCCCTTTGTCTCACGATAGTTTACTTATCCGAGGTTATGATCGTCGGTATCTCTGCATACCTAGTTCAACCTCGTTACTGATAAGTACTCTTTTCTCGTTCCCGTGATATGTGATCCCTTGTGAGCCAGTCACATGCTTGCAAGCTAATTGGATGACATTTCACCGAGAGGGCCCAGAGTATATCTATCCGTCATATGGATGGACAAATCCCACTCTTGATCCATGTGTTTCAACCAATACTTTCTGAACACTTAATGCCACCTTTATAGCCACCCAGTTACGGTGTGGTGTTTGATGTCATCAAAGCATCCATCCGGCAAAGGTGATATGCATGATCTCATGGTCGAAGGAATTAGGTTACTATGTATCAGAAAGCATATAGCAATTGAACTATTGAAATGACTTGATCTTTATGCTACGCTTATCTATAGGAGTATGTCCATCACATCATTCTCCTAATGATATGATCCTGTTGTTAATAACATCTCTATGTTCATGATCAGGAAACCATGATCATATATTAACCAACAAGCTAGTTTTAACAAGAGGCTTTACTAGGGACTCTTATTTTAGTTTACAAATCACACAAGTATTAATGTTTCCGGTTAATACAATTATAGCATGGTATGTAAACATTTATCATAAGTGTGAAGATATGATAATAACCACTTTATTATTGCCTCTTGGGCATATCTCCAACATATCGCATCCAGACAACCATCAGTTTTATAAAGGGCTAAGGCTCATGCCTTAACATTTCCATCATCAAAATCATCTGGTGTTCAAGAAAACATGTCAAAACATTTCAGTAGAATGACTCATCATTCTAAGGTTTTCAAATCAATTTCACCAAGTATTCCCATCTAAAGTGATCAAGTTTTATGCTTAGCACTAGCATCTACAAGTGGGGGTAAATACTAATGAGGGTGGTAAACAAGTGTATCTTATCTAAGTTCAATCTCATGCCTCAGCATGACATCAAGATTATCTAACCTACGCCAAGTTTTATGCTCTTTATGCTACTTTTAAATATCTTTCTAGAATCTACAAGTCACTAAGTAAACTCTAACAGAGAGCTTTGATAAATAAATAGAATAACTAAGCTTGCAAATAAAACTAGGATTGGGTATCAAGTGGTGTAAGCTTGCAAGTAAAACTTGCATGGTTTAGCTTTCTAAGATAGTAGTATAAGCTTGCTAAGTTGTAAGTGTTAGCTTGCTCAGTTAATAGCTTGCCTTATGCAGAGAAGTGGTTGAAGTTCTCCTCGGCTTCCTCTTCGTAGTATTCTCCTTCCTCCTCGTATCCTTGGTCGGTACTAGCGTCTATAAATAAATACGAGGTACACAATCACCAAACAATACTTAACTACTTTTACTTATCACACCAAGGTTTTCACTAGATGATCTAGCATCATCACAAATATTACAATCATCGAAGCACTTGTCTTATTTATTTTATTTTCGAAAAGTAATTTCTACTTATTAAAAAACTTCTTAAGATTTAATATTCTCCAACTAAAACATGGGATCATGTTGACACATCTCATCACCACATATTTCAGTACATGGGAATGTGATTTAAAGTGGTGTCACAATTTAATAAGGTTTAACCTTTTTATTTGAATTAAATAAAGTGACTAGAATGGCCTATAAGGCATTCTTTTATTGCTTGTCTAATATTTCTGCAAGTAAACCTAGATATTTTTATATATTCAGAAAGGTCTAGTTAAATGTGATTTTTGAGAGTTGGAATCATGTCACATCCCAAATTTTAGATTTGGTTCTGCATATCATTCATATCATTGCATCATGCTTTTCCATGCAAAACCATCGATTGAAAGGAATCGGCGAAACGCTATTTCCAAAACCCTATTCTATTTTGCTACGAGGCTCCTACGGGAGGCTTTAGTAGGACTAGCATTGTCCACCCTTGTAGCCTAGTGGTTTCGTTCAGCCCTTGACCCTAGATTGTTCCCCTCGACTTTACAAAACCGTAGGAGCAAGAATCGCTCGATTCGGAGCTCGTACGGAAAAGTTGTCGCCGTTTTAGTGAATCGTCGGAAAACGGTCCGAATTTTTGCACCGATTTCCAAGTCCGAAACCAACTCCGCGCCGTTTTCGCGTAGGACTCCCGCGTGGGGGCCCACAAATAGGACCACCTGGCCAAGCCGCCGCCCCTGCCCTCGATACCCGCGCCCTCCCTCGGGAACCCCACCCCGCCGCCATCGCCCCTCGCCACCTCGAGCCCCGTGCCCGCGCCGCCGCCTCGTCGCCGATCGCCGCCGCCTCGGCCCCGAGCACGCCGCCGCCCCAGGTACCACCCTTCCCCGCTGTCGGCCGCCTGCACCGCCTCCGCCGACCCCGCCGCCCCGCAGCGCCCTCGCCCCGCAGCGCCGCCTCCCGCCGCCAGCGCTGCGCCGCGCGCTGCTGCTCCCGCCGCCGCTGCCTGCGCGCGCTGCGCCGCGCGCTGTCGTCCCCTGCGCGCTGCTGCTGCAGCGCTGCGCCGCGCGCCGCTAGCTGCTGCGTTGCCGCGCCGCTTGCTGCTGCTGCGTGTGCCGCTAGCTGTCTGCGCACACACCCGCGCGCACACGCACTCTGCTGCACGCACACACGCCCACACGCGCGCCGTCTTGCGCGCCGTGTTGTCTAATCTCGAACCGTGCGCTGATCGTTCCCCTCCCGTGCAGGTAACACCGTCGCCGGAGTCGATCGCCACACCGTCCGGAACTCGTCGCCGTCCGTTTCGCCGTTCGTTTCCGGTAAGCCTGCAGCCACCGTCAGATCTCAGATCAGCGGTTCAGATCAGACGTTGACCGGTCAGACTCAGACGTTGACTAGTCAGACGCCCAGTCAGCGCCCAGTCAGCAGACGCTTTGACCAGTCAACAGACACAGTTGACTGGTTAATTTCGTTAATCCTTTTAGTTGACAGATTTTGATAGAAACTTGTAAATTGTGTAGTAATTAAACCGTTTGGCCAAAAATTGCAAATAAAATATGTGTAGATTCAGTGAGTCGTGTAAAATCTCGCTGTACCTTTGGTTCAGACTTTTGCAATAAGGTTTAGTACAGTTTAATCAAACTAGTTAGTGGCCTTTTTGGAGTAATTAATTCGTAGAAAAAGATCTGTAGCTCCAAAAATCGCGTATGATATGTCCCTGGATTCAGTGGAACGAGGGGAATCTCATCATGAATTAAAAGGATAGGCGTACAGTAAAAACTTCTGCAGAAACTGTCTAGTGGTTTTCTGCAGTGTTTTAATTACTCGGGGAGTTTTATAATTCCTTTTTGTGTAATTCCAGTTGGTACTGTTTATAATTAGCAATACCTATGCCATAGAATTTTCCCAACATTTTACAAACAGTTTACTACCGGTAGTGAATTATTCGAGTTCTAGCTCTAGTTTTGAGCATTACTTTTTGCATAAATAGTTTTCCTAGCGCTAAAACTATTTTCCATGCATACAATCAGTAGTATTATTGATTAGGATTATGTGGTGCAGCTGTAACACCAATTCACTTGCCTTGCATACCTTCATGCATCATCTTTGTTGCATATGCGTGTGGAATTGTTTGTTTATGAATGCAATTGTATCGTGTAGATTGTGACGAGTGCAACGCTTGCTCGTGTGTGGATTGTTCTTCCGACCGTTACAACCATGGAAAGTAGATGCTATTTTGTTCATGATATCATCCTACTATTTGTAATGCACTGTCGTGTATTTTGTAGTTGCATGTGTAGGATGATACTATCGCTATGCTATGTCCTATTATGTGGTAGGGCTTTCCTTGTAGATGAACCACCGTTGGTAGATGTGCTTAGCCATGCTATGTTGAACGAGGGCTGGGTTACATCATTGAGACTTGTTTCTAAAAGTATTGGTTTGTGAAAACTAAAACAACTTAATCAATGAATCCCCTGGGTGTGATGGTATTGATAATTTTTGGTGGTTTCATTGCGAAAAGGCACCCAGGTATCAAGAGAGAATGATTGGCTTCTTTATTGTGTAGCTTACGTGTACAACCATGTGCCAATAATGGAATGGGCGGTTGGTTGGACTTAGTAGGGTGTGGTAACTCGAACCCGCGTATCCAGAGATGTAGAATTTTGGTAGGTTGGACCGGTGCGCGTCGGGATTGAGGAGCTACTTCCCGAACAGTCTCATCTTGGACTTCTCCCTATCACCACTCAAAATGAGAGTGATGGTACGAGCTGGGCTGACCAAGTCACATGGGTAAAGTGTACTAACCTCTGCAGGGTGTATAATCTAATCGATTAGCCGTGTCCCCGGTTATGGACAACTGAGTTGCTTGATATTGATTCCATGACATGTTTCTCGCTCATTCTAATTTCATAATTGTTTTAATATTGTTGGGTTAACTTAATTGGGATCTTTTCAAAGAAAATCAAAAACTGTTTATGAAAGTAGGATAAATGTATTTGCAAATGCAAGCCAGACACAGCTCCAATTGCCAAATATGCATGTAGATGTTAGTACTATTGTCTCCTTTACTAGCTCTACTTGCCATACATTTCATGTATTGACCCTTCGGGGCTGCTATGTTTCATGTTGCAGGTTATTCCGATTCTGAGTAATCGATATAGGTCACGGTACTCCACTCGGCACTTGTTCAGTTGTGGGCAATTTGAAGAATGGAGGATTTACTTTATTTATGTTACTACCTGAATAATTTGAGCTAGCTTTGTGCTAAGCTTTTATTGTAATAATGGTACTCTGGATCTTCGTTATTCATGATACACGGATATTTTGCTATGTTATCTATCTTATTCTATTGTGGGCCAATGAACCGATCCAGGGATTGGCATGTCACATAGAAGCCACGGTCTTTTCAGAACCGCGGTGTTACAGGATGGTATCAGAGCCAGGTTGTCGACTGTAGGATCGTGACCTAGGATTGGATTAGGAAGCCATAGAATTATTAAAGCCTATATTAACTCTGTCTTTCATCTTATGCCTTTCACCCTCGTAAATTCTTACCATATGCTATTCTCACACTTTCCTCTTTTACTTGATAGATGGGAGAAGTCAGGACTGAGTATGCCACCATGGAGTCACCAAGGCCCTTTGCAAGGCAGTTAGCTCAGCTCTCGCAGTCATTGGGATTGCCACTGCCCATGTTCAAGGCAAGAAGGTTGTACACCTATGGATATGGTGAGGATGCATGGGAGATCACTACCTTCATATTCAGAGATGCCGCCTTGCCAAACCCAGTGCATTTGATCTACTCCAAGACATACTGCAACTGGGGACTTGGAATCAACTTGGCCATACATGAAGCCCTGTCTCGCCAGTGCCATAATGTCCGACACCTACTGCCAGCAGATTCACCCTACCGTGACTATGGGAGGCGTGATGAAGATGGGCACGTTGTGGTTACCCCGGGCGACAGGAACAACATGCCGCCCCGTCGGAGGCACATAGAGGACATGGAAAGGGAGAATGGAGCATTAGCTGAGAAGGTGATGATGATAAAGGAGATTGCAGATTTTGCTAGCAATGGTATGGTGGTCCAAGGACAGGAGATTGATACCCTGCATGAAGCTGTGGGAGTTCTGGAGAATGTCCTGATAGCCAGAGATGCAACCATAGCTCATCTTCATGGTACTGTGTAGGAGAACACCAGAACATACAACAGTTGCAAACGACCGTCCAGGAAAGGGATCAAACTATTGAAGCTATGACAGTCCAGATTGCCGCTCTCCAAGCGCAGCTGAATCCACCCTCTGATGATGACAGTGGAGACGATGATGATGATGATGATGAGGACGAGGATGATGATGATGGAGACGAAGATGGTGGAGGAGATGAAGCTGTTGCAGTTGCAGCTGAGAGTGAAGAAGAAGAGGAGGATCCAGAAGAGGTGGAGTTTGAGATCTCAAGTGATGATTCAGGAGAGGTGTACACTCCACCGCCATGGTTGTACCGCGATCCGAAGCGCCAACGCATGACCGCAAGGACCTACCGCAACCTCTTCAAAGGAGTAGATAGAAGTCCACCAATTAGTCCTCGTTAGGTAAATTCGTTAGGATTAGTCTCGATCGATGTGAAGCTTAGTTCGTATTAGTTCAAGAGTGTTTAGTTGCTTATTTGTGTGCTCCAATATCCCAGGAATTATTTGTGTGAATCTTATTAAAGAGTTATGGCAAGTTTGGTTACTATCTGTGTTATTTTCGCTGCAGTTTTTCTGCTGATACAGCAGTACTGCGCGATTTTTCATATTTTTCTGGTAACTCGGAAAAATCTGAAAAAAATTGGGCTGATGCGAAACTCTCTGTACTATGTGTGCAAAACTCAGCTAAATTTTCTGACGAGTTTAAGTCAGGCGGAAAAATTCGTGAACGCTGCTGGACTATTCTGGCAGATTGCTGTTTTTGTTGTTTAGTTGATCAACTGTTTAGTTAACCATTGCCAACTCTTGCAAAACTATTTCAGTAGTTATATACTGCTAGGATAACCCTTGGGATGTTTCTGGATCACTTGTTTGTTGATGTGTTGCTTGCTTGTGATTGTCTGCTATTGTTTATTGTTGATTGATCATATGCATGGGTAGAATCCTATTATCGTAGTTGATTCTTTCTAAACTTACCTGTGCTGAACCGCAGATGCCTCCCCGCCGTAACCCCACTGAGTTGGAGCAGCTCATGGCAGCTCAGGCACAGCTGACCCAAGTGATGACTCAGTTCATGGCAAATCAGAACAACAACAATGGAAACAATCAGCCTCAGGGAGATGCTCTCACCAGATTTCTGAGGCTAAGGCCAGCTAAGTTCTCTACTGCAACGGAACCAATGGTAGCTCTCGACTGGTTGCGTTCAGTCAACAAGGATCTAGTAACTGTCGGATACACTGATGCTGAGAAGGTGAGGTTTGCCGCTCACTTACTGGAGGGACCAACCGCTTCTTGGTGGGACACATTTCAGATCACCCACCCGCTGGACACTGTAATTTGGGCAATGTTTGAGGAAGGTTTCAGGACCAACCACGTGTCTTCAGGAGTTTTGAGCCTGAAGAGGAAGGAGTTCCGCAACTTGCGCCAAACCAATCGCACCGTGGCCGAGTACATTGAGGAGTTCAACAACTTGTCCCATTATGCACCTGAGGATGTGGACACTGATGCAAAAAGGAGGGAGAGATTCCTGGATGGCCTCAGTGATGAGCTTTTAGTACAGCTACTGGTGGTTTATTGCCCCACTTTCCAGGAGCTTATGGACAAGGCCAGGATCTTGGAAGGGAAGCACAAGCAGGTGGAGAACCGCAAGAGAAAGAACAATAATCACCACTCTGGTTCGCATCACAAGTCTCGCACTTCATATGATGGATACTCCAAGCATGGAGGAAGTGACCATGGGAGCCATGATCGCCACCACCATGGAGGCGATGGACATCGTCATGACAACCATAGGAGCAGCCACCACAGCCACAAGGGAGGACACTCTCACCATTCTGGAGGACACGGTGGACATGACCGCAACCGTGATCGCAGCTTTGTGAAGAAGGATCTGAGTGAGGTGACGTGCTTCAAGTGTAAACAGAAGGGACACTATGCTGACAACTATCCGGAGAGGAAGGGACTGAAGTCAACCAACAACGAGAAGGCCAGAGTGAACCACATGAATGTGGAGGAGATCCCAGATGAGCCTGACCTTGTGATTGGTAAGTTCCCAATCAACACTTATCCTGCACTTATACTTTTCGATACTGGTGCATCGCATTCATTCATATCAAGGGCATTTGTGGATAAGTATAAGTTACCTACGGAGTCTATGAAAAGGTCTTTTAGAGTGAGTTCACCTGGAGGAGACATGATAGCTAGCGCGGGATGCCGCGATTTAACTGTGAGGATTGGAACACACAACTTCATTGCACATTTAGTAGTGTTGGAATCACAGGGATTAGACGTTATTCTGGGTATGGATTGGATGTCTATGCATGGGGGACACATAGATTGCGCACAACGAGCTGTTTCACTCGAAACCCCGGATGGTAAGAGGATTAGATTCAAGTCAGTTGTACGACCAGGAAGGTGTAAGTTGAATTCTCTTAAGGGGGTTAGCATGGATACTGTGCCAGTGATTAGGGATTATCCTGACGTGTTTCCGGAAGAGCTGCCAGGGATGCCACCTGACAGGGATGTAGAGTTCCTTATCGACCTGATGCCGGGAACAGGACCTATAGCAAAGAAGCCATATAAGATGGATGTGGATGAGCTGAAGGAATTGAAGAAGCAGTTGAAAGAGCAGCTGAAAAAGGGATTCATTCAGCCTAGTTCGTCGTCATGGGGAGCACCTGTTCTGTTTGTGGAGAAGAAAGATAGCAGCAAGAGATTAGTGGTGGACTATCCACTACAAGAAATGTGTTATTCTATGACCTTCTAATAGTGACCGTGGACAAAATCGTCATAGAATTATGACGATTTTGCACTAGATGGTCGTAAGGTATTCAGGAGGTTCGAAACCTTAGAAAATTACGACTATCTTGCTTAAAAACGTCATGTTTTTTTTAGCTCAAATCGTCATAACCCAGTGAATGCATCTCGGGGGGTATTGGTAGCTCACTATGACGATTTTAAATCGTCATATCGTGTAAATTAGAAAATGAGAGGTTGTCCATGTCAACAATTGTGCCTACATGTCATGTCTGCGTGTCACTTTTTGACTATGTATTATATTCATGTATTAATATCCGCCTAGGTGGCACTACCGAGACCAAAGAGACTTGACGTGCTTGCCTTAGAATTATTTCCAAAAATGAATCTAGCCAAAGATTCGAACTCATGACCTCCCTACATTCACGAGCGCACCTTACCACCAGACCACACATTCCTTTGTGGCATATTTCTACGACAACAGTTTATAAACACTCAATGTGTTATACCGCGAATTTAATAGGCAAAAAAGGAGTGCTCAGCACTCGAACCACAGACCTCCCAACAGGTAGAAGGAACCTGACCACCGAACCAACTTAACTTAGATGTAATATATCTGCGCTGCTCCTATTTGAGTAGAACGCGCGATTGCAACTGGGCCTGGTGGCCAAATTTTCCCTAATGGGCCTCGATGGGACTAGGTTTTTTCGTTTTTCTTTTTGTGTTTTTATATTTCTTTTGTATCTTTTTCATAAGAAGTCCAAAATAAGTTATTTTTATCTCTAAATATGTATGAATTTCATTAGATCATACTAGGATGTTAATTATAAATAGTATGATTTTTTTAAATTGTGGATCTACTAATCCCATATTAGTCCATACTAAGGACAATATCATAATTCAAAATATGATTTTGAAACTAGGGTCTTGAATTCAAAAAATTTGGCCTTAAGTATCGCTAAACTTGCATTGTATCTCTGAAGAAACAGCATATTGTGAGTCTAAAAAACATTTTTGCAAAAAATAATGGGCATCAGATCATGTACATGTAGTTCAAACCGGACCCACTTCCTACCGATTCGGCAGGAATTTGTCTTTTTCTCCAGGGGTGAACGAAAAGGTTTGAGATACCCCGGTTTGGACATTGTCCATGTAAGGTGGTCTAATATTTTTACAAAATGTGGTGGTACCATTCTAAAACTGTCATTTGGTGGTTGCTTCACAAAACGCCCCGTTTTTTGCGCTCGAAAAATGGAAAATAGATTTTCCATGCGTCGAAGAGGAAAACTTTCTCCTGTAACATTGTTCTCCATCCCATGATACATATGTGTGCACAATATGGGCACATTATCACAAACTATGCCTCGATTCTAGCCATAAAACTGGCCATTTGACCCGAAAACCATGAAACCTCAGACATGATAGGTCATTTATGAGAAGGTTTTTTCGAGACACTTGCAATATACCAAGTTGGGTATTTTTGCTTGCAACTATTTCTCATAATAATACACCACGCGAAGGATTTGCATTGATCGGACCGTTTTTGAATTTTTTATGCCCGTTTCAAACTATGGTCAAAACGGCGGGCACGGAGGTTCTTAGCTCGGGGATGATCCTCGCTAAACTTGCATTGGATCTCTAAAGAAACATGATATTATGAGTCTAAAAAACATTTTTGCAAAAAATAATGGGCATCGGATCATGTACATGTAGTTCAAACCGGACCCACCTCCTGCCGATTCGGTAGGAATTTGTATTTTTTGCCGGGGGTGAACGAAAAGGTTTGAGATACCCCGGTTTGGACATTTTCCATGTGAGGTGGTCTAATATTTTTACAAAATATGGTGGTACCATTCTAAAACTGTCATTTGGTTGCTGCTTCACAAAACGCCCCGTTTTTTGCGCTCGGAAAATGGAAAATAGATTTTCCGTGCGTCGAAGAGGAAAACTTTCTCCTGTAACATTGTTCTCCATCCCATTATACATATGTGTGCACAATATGGGCACATTATCACAAACTATGCCTCGATTCTGGCCATAACACTGGCCATTTGACCCGAAAACCATGAAACCTCAGACATGATAGGTCATTTATGAGAAGGTTTTTTCGAGACACTTGCAATATACCAAGTAGGGTATTTTTACTTGCAACTATTTCTCATAATAAGACACCATGCGAAGGATTTGCATTGATCGGACCATTTTTGAATTTTTTATGCCCGTTTCAGACTATGGTCAAAACGGCAGGCACGGAGGTTCTTAGCTCGGGGATGATACTCACTAAACTTGCATTGGATCTCTAAAGAAACATGATATTGTGAGTCTAAAAAACATTTTTGCAAAAAATAATGGGCATCGGATCATGTACATGTAGTTCAAACCGGACCCACTTCCTACCGATTCGGCAGGAATTTGTCTTTTTTGCCGGGGGTGAACGAAAAGGTTTGAGATACCCCAGTTTGGACATTTTCCATGTGAGGTGGTCTAATATTTTTACAAAATATGGTGGTACCATTCTAAAACTATCATTTGGTTGTTGCTTCACAAAACGCCCCGTTTTTTGCGCTTGGAAAATGGAAAATAGATTTTCCGTGCGTCGAAGAGGAAAACTTTCTCTTGTAACATTGTTCGGCATCCCATGATACATATGTATGCACAATATGAGACCATTATCACAAACTATGCCTCGATTCTAGCCATAACACTGGCCATTTGACCCGAAAGCCATGAAACCACAGACATGATAGGTCATTTATGAGAAGATTTTTTCGAGACACTTGCAATATACCAAGTTGGGTATTTTTCCTTGCAACTGTTTCTCATAATAAGACACCACGCGAAAGATTTGCATTGATCGGACCGTTTTTGAATTTTTTATGCCTGTTTCAAACTATGGTCAAAACGGCGGGCACGGAGGTTCTTAGCTCGGGGATGATCCTCGCTAAACTTGCATTGTATCTCTGAAGAAACAGCATATTGTGAGTCTAAAAAACATTTTTGCAAAAAATAATGGGCATCGGATCATGTACATGTAGTTCAAACCGGACCCACTTCCTACCGATTCGGCAGGAATTTGTCTTTTTCGCCAGGGGTGAACGAAAAGGTTTGAGATACCCCGGTTTGGACATTGTCCATGTAAGGTGGTCTAATATTTTTACAAAATGTGGTGGTACCATTCTAAATTGATCGGACCATTTTTGAATTTTGTATGCCCGTTTTCATTTTTTAAGTTAAAAAAGAGGTGTCTTGCGAATGGACCAATCAAAACAGAGTAAACTGCCTCCCACAGATCATCCTTATGGCCATGATCCGAACCGTTTAGTCCGGATCCAACGCCTGACCGCTCACCTGAAGAAGCACAAAGTATTAGCCAGTGCGCACCGCACCCACGACCCCAACCCTAACTCCGGATCGCCTCCCCCCGCGCCGCCTCCCCCCGTGCCGCTCACTCCGGATCGCCTCCCCCCGCTTTGCCGATTCGCCCCTCTCACCGATGCTCCCAGCACCCCCTCCTATACCACCCCTCCCGTCCCACCGCAACCACCACTCCCCCATACGTCCCAATCCCATCAGGCGACGGTAGATCCCTGCCGATTCCGTGGAGGAGGAGCGGGAAGATGGCGCCGTCGTCATCATGGAGGAGGAGCGGGAAGATGGCGCCGTCGTCATGGAGGAGGGCGAGCGCCACCGAACTCCGTCGTCGGTCAATCGTCGGCCAGGCTTCGACCCGCCCCGATCTGATCCCCCACGCCTCCTTCCTCAACGCCGGCACGCCAGCAAGCCGGTGCTCCCCCACGCCTCCTTCCGTAACAAGATCCGTGCGTCGTCGCCTAATCCCCCTTCCTTCTCCTTACTTTGTCGCGGTGGCTCTTGCAGGTGGGTGTCGGTGACATCTTCGTCGTCGTTGGGGACATCAACATCATGCTTCTCGACGTCGAGGCCTTCAAAGCGGCGACAACGCGAGGCCATCGGGCCCACAACGTCAAGGGAGGCCATCGGGCCAGCGTCTTCAACCGCCTCGAGGGTATCAATGACAAGGTAAACCCTCGGCCTTCTCCCTCTTGCCCCGATCTTGCTGCTGCCTCATATGCCTGTTTTGCCATGCGTCTAGGTGCCTTCCGTGCCTGTTCCCGCTTGATCCATTCTGTGATTTTGGTACCACATGTTTCCTGTAACATCTATAAGGGATTATTAAGTCATTTTCTCTGTCAATGTTCATTTGTTTCATATTTGGGAAACTTGGAAACTTGGACAGTAGCTGTGATGACATAGATGCTTACCACCACTAGATGTTCTGATTTCTGTCATGACTTTTTTGCACAAGGACACTTAAACCTGGATAGCACAAACCCCCCTGTATTAACGTCAAGTATTTCCATGCTTGTTTGCTTACAATTTTGTCGCAAGTGTGTACTTAATATGTCACTTCATTCCCTGATTACTTAGATGCTACATCATTGAAGTATCTTAAACAAAATGATTGCATTCCCTAATTTAGTAAATTCTCAGTTACCTTTCATTTGGTTTGGATTTCTTCTGGTTTGGATTTTTTCTTAGTTACATCATTTCGTAAGTATGACCCAGCTAAGCCTAGTTGCAGGATGACCCAGGGATGCTGCTGCTGATGCCTATTGGAATCGAGCTGATGTTGTTCCAATTTGTTTTGTAGAAAGTTTACGGTACCATGCTACTGTGACAACTTGTCTTTCCCATTCTGTAGAAAGTCTGAACACACATTAAAAATTATCAAATGTGTTGATCTGAGCAAAAATAATTGATCTACTGAGACACTATAAATTGAGAAAATTATATTTCTTAGTTAGATTAATTAAAAATCTTACTCCATGACAACCATGGTTTCTTTGTACAGGAACGAGCTCTAGGTCCATGACAACCATCTTCTTCATGATCTCCATGGTTTAGATAAGTCCCCGGTTCCTCACTTTTCTCATCTTTGTGAGACATGGGTTTACTATGTTCTATTTACTTGCATTCTGTGTTGCGTACATAGAACTAGTTAAGGAAAGCTACTCACAGGTTTGCAAAGTGGTAATCCTAGGCAGATATACTTGAAACTTAGTTGTGGTTTCTACCATGTTTGTCTGAATATTATCATGTCAATTCAATAGTTCTTGAAACTAAAACTATAAAACTAACATGATCTATGCCTAGATATTATCATGATTGGATCCCCTGTTTGTTTGTACATCTAGGACGACTTCTACATCAGTTATCATTACTTGGTTGGCTTTGCTGTAGCTAATCATTTGAGTTTCAAGTATGTTACTTTGTTTGCAGTGGTCAATTTAGTTTAATCAGTTATACTTATATGAACACTTGAGCAATGAAAATAAGATCTTGAATTCCTTCTCAATTCATATGCTAAACATGGACTGATAAAATTCAATTACCAAATAGTACTATCCAGAGCTTATCGCATCTCTATGAGCATGTTCATATTAGTTACTTCTACATGGTCATGTTGTACTATTAGTTACTGGTATGATGCATCTGTTAAGCCATTTTTGGCAAACACTATGGCCTGGTGCATGTATTGTATGCATGTAGTGGTAGCTTGCTTAGTTCAAAGCATTGTTTATTATCTAGGTACCATTGTTTACATTTTTTTTATGCTCTATCAGTGTTTAATTGTTGTTATTTGCTGCGATACGATATTTAGCTCTAGCAAATGACACATGAATAGCAATAGCTTGTGGTTTGAGTATGGTTTTGGAAGTTGCAATTATTATTGGGAGTCACATGTGCCTCTTGCCTCCGCCTTCATGATGAACTTAGTTTATTCCAGTGCATTATCTCGGTTCATATGTTGTCTTTACAAGAATTGACATACTCCAGTCTAGGTCCAGATGTGAATGTAGATATATCTCAAACTCACTATATGTGTTATGGTGCTGAAATGCAGATGTATCTAAAGCTGAAGTGTTGTTACCGCAGTTGGCAGTGCTGGGACAACATCATTGTCTACGTCTCGCCAACACCAAGGGCACAATCTGCACCGTCACTCAAGAATCAGTCCTCAGTGGCTCCACCTGCCTGTCTCTCACCTTGTAAGCTCAGCTCTCCATTCCTCGAGGCATTCCCTACTTTTGCCAACTGCTAGTTGTGTGACCAAAATGGCTGGCTCTTCGTAGTTGTGCTTGGTTAGATAAACTGTTCTATCTATTATTTTCGTTGGATTAGCTCTATCAATTGTTTATGAATGACCACTACTATTCCTGCTGAATATCAAATGCTATTAAATATCAATGAAATGTTCAATGGACAATTGCTCATTCTTGTGAAAGATTCATTATTGTTAAATTCTCGTGAGCACATAGGTCGTGAATGTATTCTAGATAGTATTTGTCAATTTAGGCTAAACATAAACGGAACCTATTTTTGAATGCTTTCTTACTCCTTTTTATTTTTGTGAATAATTTCATAGGATAATATGGAGGCCTTTATTGAGATGATCAAGACAGCAGGTTCTGGATGATATCATTGAAGCTTAGATGGAAGAAGCGCCCTATGCAACTATGTTTTTGTGAACTGAATTTTATTTTGATATAAATAAGTGCACATAGTATCGCTATTCCAAAGTTTGGTTCATTTTGTATGCTGTGATAAGAATATTCTTAGTAATACTGAGCATGCATGA
Organism: Avena sativa; assembly: GCA_916181665.1. Taxonomy (NCBI): domain Eukaryota; kingdom Viridiplantae; phylum Streptophyta; class Magnoliopsida; order Poales; family Poaceae; genus Avena; species Avena sativa. The sequence continues at coordinate 262,576,132 of OV702279.1, read as the reverse complement.
CTCGGTGACTGAATCTGCAATGTTCTGTATCAAATGCTGTAATAAGGCCATGGCCCATTCTTAGTGTTGGATGGAAAGGATATTTTGTTGGAAATTGAATAACAAAAAAGTCTGAAATCTGAAAAGAAAATGGTAGTTCCAAATAATAAAAGGATTGTAAAAAGGCCATGGCCCAAATAATACTGTGAAATAAAGGCTGAAAATTATAACAAAAAGGATCGTACAAAGGTGTAGGCCCAAGAAGAAATGCACTATAAAACGCCATGACCTAAAAAGATAAAGGCTGAATTATTGTGCTTGGCCCATATAAGTGATTGAACTGGATTGGGCTGAATTCAAACTACGACGATTTTATTTCATCACAATTTTGCCACGTAGGATCTGAGCTGGCATGGCTAGATGGGCCATGACGATATTGGATCGTCATAAACGTTATGACGATCCAATATCGTCATAGACGATTATGACGATTTTACCAAAAACGTCGTTATAGTTCATTTGCGACGCCCAGCTTTCGACGATCACAAAATCGTCATAGAATCGTCATAAATGGACTATTATGACGATTCTGTGACGAAAATGGAGGGTCATATATAGCCAGATTCCTTGTAGTGATCGCTCGCTGAATGAAGTGACTATCAAGAACAAATACCCTCTGCCGAACATAAATGATTTGTTTGATCAACTGGAAGGAGCGAAGGTGTTCAGCAAGATTGATTTGCGATCTGGCTATTTTCAATTGAAGATCCGGGAGCAGGACGTACCAAAAACCGCCTTCACCACTAGGTATGGTTTATATGAGTATACGGTTATGTCTTTTGGACTAACGAATGCCCCGGCATATTTCATGACCATGATGAACAAGGTATTTATGGAGTACTTGGACAAGTTCGTGGTGGTGTTTATTGACGACATACTGATATATTCCAAGGATGATGCTGAGCATGAGAAGCATCTACGACTGATTATGGAGAAGCTAAGGGAACACAAGCTGTATGCCAAATTCAGCAAGTGTGAATTCTGGCTTAACACCGTTGGATTTCTTGGACACGTAGTGTCAGGAGAAGGAGTCGCTGTTGATCCAAGCAAAGTGACTGCAGTAACTGAGTGGGAAGCACCCAAGAATGCTGGCGAGATACGAAGCTTTTGGGACTTGCTGGATATTACAGGAGGTTCATTGAAAACTTTTCCAGGATCGCTAAGCCGATGACTGAACTTCTGAAGAAGGAGAGGAAGTTTGAATGGTTAGACACATGTGAAGCCAGCTTTCAGGAACTGAAGCGTCGACTAGTGACTGCGCCTGTTCTGTGTTTACCAGATCTCCAGAAGGATTTCCAAGTGTACTGTGATGCTTCTCGATAGGGACTTGGGAGTGTGCTGATGCAAGATGGGAGAGTAGTGTCATATGCCTCGCGACAACTCAAGCACCATGAGCGGAATTACCCCACACACGACTTGGAGTTAGCGTCAGTGGTTCATGCGCTCAAGGTATGGAGGCATTACTTAATGGGAAAACACTGTGATGTGTACACCGACCACAAGAGCCTGAAGTACATATTCACCCAGAAGGAACTGAACATGAGGCAAAGGAGATGGTTGGAACTTATCAAAAATTATGATATGAATTTGCAATACCACCCAGGAAAAGCCAATGTAGTAGCAGATGCTCTGAGCCGGAAGGTTTATGCCAATGGATTGACAATTGGTGAATTGCCTGAGGATTTGTGCAAGCAATTCAAGGACCTTAGACTGGAAGTAGTGTCTGAAGGATACTTGGCAACCATGGAAGTCGAACCAACGCTACAGGACAGAATCAAAAAGGCTCAGGAAGGAGACAAGGAAATAGAGGAGATAAAGGAAAAGATGAAGGAGAATCGGGAAAAGGATATTCGCGAGGATGAGCATGGTACCTTGTGGTATGGAGATCGTTTGTGTGTGCCCAGCGACCCGGAGATAAGGGAGTTGATTCTGCAGGAGGCTCATAACTCGCCATACTCCATACATCCGGGCAACACAAAGATGTATATGGATTTGAAGATCAGATTTTGGTGGAACAACATGAAGGGAGATATCGCCAAGCATATTGCCCTATGCGATGTGTGCAGCCGAGTGAAGGCGGAACACCAGAAGCCAGCAGGACTGCTACATCCATTGCCTGTGCCGGATTGGAAGTGGGATAGAGTGGGAATGGACTTTATCACAGGATTGCCCAGGACCAGGTCAGGATATGACTCTATTTGGGTAGTGGTCGACCATTTGACCAAGGTAGCCCACTTTATACCGGTGAAGACGACCTACACGAGTGCAAAGTTGGCCAAGATTTACATGGACAGGATTGTGTGCCTACACGGAGTTCCCAAGAGTATTGTATCTGATAGAGGCACCCAATTTACCTCACACTTTTGGCGCCAGCTGTACGAGTCACTTGGTACTAGACTGGAGTTTAGCACAGCGTTTCACCCGCAGACTGATGGACAAACCGAGAGGGTGAACCAGATTTTGGAAGACATGCTGAGAGCTTGCGCTTTGGCTCATGGCCCTAGTTGGGATGAGAATTTGCCGTATGCGGAGTTTTCCTACAACAACAGCTATCAAACCAGCATCAAGACGTCACCGTTCGATGTGCTATATGGGAAACGGTGCCGAACACCATTGCTATGGGATGGAGTGGGAGAACGCCAGTTGTTTGGACCTGATTTGATCAAGGATGCTGAGGAGAAGGTCGCCTTGATTAGGGACAGACTGAAGGTAGCACAATCAAGGCAGAAGAGCTATGCTGACGCCAAGCGCAAGGAAGTGGTGTATGAGATAGGTGATAGAGCATACCTCAGAGTGACACCGCTTTGTGGAATTAAGAGATTTGGAATTAAGGGTAAGCTGGCACCTCGCTTTATTGGGCCATATCGAGTCTTAGCACGCAAAGGAGAAGTTGCTTATCAGTTGGAGTTGCCAGAAGCCTTGTTCGCTGTTCACAACGTGTTCCATGTGTCCCAGCTGAAGAAGTGCCATCCGGAGATGGTGGATACACCATTGAGGGATACTGTACCGCTAGAGGAGGTTCAGCTTGAGAATGATCTGACCTATGAGGAGAAACCGGTCAAGATTCTAGAAACAGCGGAGAGAATTACCCGTACCAAGACGATCAAGTTTTGCAAGGTACAGTGGAGCCACCACACCGAAGAGGAAGCCACTTGGGAGCGTGAGGATGACATCCGAGAGGACTACCCACACCTATTTGCTAGCCGCGCCGAATCTCGAGGACGAGATTCATCTTAAGGGGGTTAGTCTTGTCACATCCAAAATTTTAGATTTGGTTCTGCATATCATTCATATCATTGCGTCATGCTTTTCCATGCAAAACCATCGATTGAAAGGAATCGGCGAAACGCTATTTCCAAAACCCTATTCTATTTTGCTACGAGGCTCCTGCGGGAGGCTTTAGTAGGACTAGCGTTGTCCACCCTTGTATCCTAGTGGTTTCGCTCAACCCTTGACCCTAGATTGTTCCCCTCGACTTTACAAAACCGTAGGAGCAAAATCGCTCGATTCGGAGCTCGTACGGAGAAGTTGTCGCCGTTTTAGTGAATCGTCGGAAAACGGTCCGAATTTTTGGACCGATTTCCGAGTCCGAAACCAACTCCGCGTCATTTTCGCGTAGGACTCCCGCGTGGGGGCCCACAAATAGGACCACCTGGCCGAGCCGCCGCCCCTGCCCTCGATACCCGCGCCCGCCCTCGGGAACCCCACCCCGCCGCCATCGCCCCTCGCCACCTCGAGCCACGTGCCCGCGCCGCCGCCTCGTCGCCGATCGCCGCCGCCTTGGCCCCGAGCACGCCGCCGCCCCAGGTACCACCCTTCCCCGCCGCCGTCCGCCTGCACCGCCTCCACCGACCCCGCCGCCCCGCAGCGCCCTCGCCCCGCAGCGCCGCCTCCCGCCGCCAGCGCTGCGCCGCGCGCTGCTGCTCCCGCCGCCGCTGCCTGCGCGCGCTGCGCCGCGCGCTGCCGCCCCCGCGCGCTGCTGCTGCAGCGCTGCGCCGCGCGCCGCTAGTTGCTGCGCTGCCGCGCCGCTTGCTGCTGCTGCGTGTGCCGCTAGCTGCTGCGCACACGCACTCTGCTGCACGCACACACGCACACACGCGCGCCGTCTTGCGCGCCGCGTTGTCTAATCTCGAACCGTGCGCTGATCGTTCCCCTCCCGTGCAGGTAACACCGTCACCGGAGTCGATCGCCACACCGTCCGGAACTCGCCGCCGTCCGTTTTGCCGTTCATTTCCGGTAAGCCTGCAGCCACCGTCAGATCTCAGATCAGCGGTTCAGATCAGACGTTGACCGGTCAGACTCAGGCGTTGACTAGTCAAACGCCCAGTCAGCAGACACTTTGACCAGTCAACAGACACAGTTGACTGGTTAATTTCGTTAATCCTTTTAGTTGACAGATTTCGATAGAAACTTGTAAATTGCATAGTAATTAAACCGCTTAGCCAAAAATTGCCAATCAAATATGTGTAGATTCAGTGAGTCGTGTAGAATCTCGATGTACCTTTGGTTCAGACTTTTGCAGCAAGGTTTAGTACAGTTTAATCAAACTAGTTAGTGGCCTTTTTGGAGTAATTAATTCGTAGAAAAAGATCCGTAGCTCCAAAAATCGCGTATGATATGTCCCTGGATTCAGTGGAACGAGGGGAATCTCATCGTGAATTAAAAGGATAGGCGTACAGTAAAAACTTCTGCAGAAACTGTCTAGTGGTTTTCTGCAGTGTTTTAATTACTCGGGGAGTTTTATAATTCCTTTTTGGGTAATTCCAGTTGGTGCTGTTTCTAATTAGCAATACCTATGCCGTAGAATTTTCCCAAGATTTTACAAACAGTTTACTACCGATAGTGAATTATTCGAGTTCTAGCTCTAGTTTTGAGCATTACTTTTTGCATAAATAGTTTTCCTAGCGCTAAAACTATTTTCCATGCATACAATCAGTAGTATTATTGATTAGGATTATGTGGTGCAGCTGTAGCACCAATTCACTTGCCTTGCATACCTTCATGCATCATCTTTGTTGCATATGCTTGTGGAATTGTTTGTTTATGAATGCAATTGTATCGTGTAGATTGTGACCAGTGCAACGCTTGCTCGTGTGTGGATTGTTCTTCCGACCGCTACAACCAAGGAAAGTAGATGCTACTTTGTTCATGATATCGTCCTACTATTTTCAATGCATTGTCGTGTATTTTGTAGTTGCATGTGTAGGATGATACTATCGCTATGCTATGTCCTATTATGTGGTAGGGCTTTCCTTGTAGATGAACCACCGTTGGTAGATGTGCTTAGCCATGCTATGTTGAACGAGGGCTGGGTTACATCATTGAGACTTGTTTCTAAAAGTATTGGTTTGTGAAAACTAAAACAACTTAATCAATGAATCCCCTAGGTGTGATGGTATTGATAATTTTTGGTGGTTTCATTGCGGAAAGGCACCCAGGTATCAAGAGAGAATGATTGGCTTCTTTATTGTGTAGCTTACGTGTACAACCATGTGCCAATAATGGAATGGGCGGTTGGTTGGACTTAGTAGGTTGTGGTAACTCGAACCCGCGTATCCAAAGATGTAGAATTTTGGTAGGTTGGACCGGTGCGCGTCGGGATTGAGGAGCTACTTCCCGAACAGTCTCATCTTGGACTTCTCCCTATCACCACTTAAAATGAGAGTGATGGTACGAGCTGGGCTGGCCAAGTCACATGGGTAAAGTGTACTAACCTCTGCAGGGTGTATAATCTAATCGATTAGCCGTGTCCCCGGTTATGGACAATTGAGTTGCTTGATATTGATTCCATGACATGTTTCTCGCTCATTCTAATTTCATAATTGTTTTAATATTATTGGGTTAACTTAATTGGGATCTTCTCAAAGAAAATCAAAAACTGTTTATAAAAGTAGGACAAAGTTATTTGCAAATGCAAGCCAGACACAGCTCCAATTGCCAAATATGCATGTAGATGTTAGTACTATTGTCTCCTTTACTAGCTCTACTTGCCATACATTCCATGTATTGACCCTTCAGGGCTGCTATGTTTCATGTTGCAGGTTATTCCGATTCTGAGTAATCGATATAGGTCACGGTACTCCACTCGGCACTTGTTCACTTGTGGGCAATTTGAAGAATGGAGGATTTACTTTATTTATGTTACTACCTGAATAATTTGAGCTAGCTTTGTGCTAAGCTTTTATTGTAATAATGGTACTCTGGATCTTCGTTATTCATGATACACGGATATTTTGCTATGTTATCTATCTTATTCTATTGTGGGCCAATGAACCGATCCAGGGATTGGCATGTCACATAGAAGCCACGGTCTTTTCAGAACCGCGGTGTTACAAATCAACTCAAAAGCTTTTGTGGTTGAATTTTGAAAAATGTTTGAATGTAGAAAAGCTTCTGCCTTGTTATTTTTTACTATAGGTGATCTATAATTCCAAATGAATTGAATCAAACGGGCTTGGACTAAGAATTCCAGTACCTTCCTAACAAAATTGGTTTCATGCAATTTGGTTCAGTGAATCGACCTGGGTTGATTTTTGAATCTAGGTACAAAACTAGGTTTGAAACTAAATTGGAAAATATAAATTCAAACTAACTGGGTTGCGCGGGATGTTAAATGGGCCGTCCCACGGTGCACAGCGCGCGCGGGTGAGTTAAGTGAATGACCCCACCAGTCAGCGAGACATGAGGGTGCGAAGCGGTACGGGGTGATCTAGACCGCATGATCAAACTCTAATCCAACGGTTGTGACCTATCGTCTCCGTCGGGCAACAGAACCCTAGCGCGGCCAGTGAGGGTCTACGGGGGCTCACCGGAGCTCAGACGAGGGTCGGTGATGGGGGCGAACGACGAAGTCGGTGACGGCGAACCTCCTGGTACCGGCAGCTTCTCCTGGGGCGACTCCAATCAACAGCTCCTTTCTTCCTCCTTCACGGCAGACTCCGGCCAAATTCCGGCGATGTGCTGCTCGCCTTGCTCCGGGAATGAGTGGGGGTGGCCTCTATTTATAGTGCCAAGAGGGGACCGAAGGGCGCGGATGGAGCTCGTCGTGGTCGTCGGCACAGCGAGCTACTGGCATGGGCGACGGTAGGGGCGGTGTTGTGCTCCCTGGCGAAGCTCAACGGCGTGGTTACGCGGCGTGGGACAGTGTGAGACGGTCGGAACACGTCGACGCTCTGGGCGGCACCGACGGCTGTTTTAATGGCGCACAGCGGCTACGGGTCGCGTGGCGGTGAACAGGGTTATCTGGCAGTCTCATGGGATGGTGGCGATCATGCTTGCACGCGGAGAGGGCGGCGCGTGGTCTGTGGGCGTGTGTCGTGTGCGGTGCGCTGGCGCGCTCTCGGCATGGTTGCAGAGACAATGGGCGCGAGCGTTCCATGTGGTCCAGTGGCTGGCAGGGCTCGAGCGCTGGACAGGGGGTGGCGGTGGACGGTGGCGTGCGCCCCAGACATGGTGGCTAGGCTTGGTGCTTGCTCTGGCTAGCTAGCCATGGTCGGCTGGCAAGGGTGTCTTCGGGTTGGCATGGCATGGTGCAATGGGTAGGGGATAGGGGTGGTCAAGGCACTGGTTGGCACTAGGGGAGACAAGTGTGATCAATGGTGAACAATGCTTAGCCAAATTACTGCTCAAAACAGTGAAGTTTGGCCAGTTTGATTTTTTTTGTCTCCAAGTGTTTGATGAAATGGCCGCAAGAAATTAAAATTTGAATTTTTGATTCAAACTTTGTGGGTGTACTAGTTACATCTTAGGTAGTCTATGGTTGATTGGATTTGTCAAGGTGCACTGGTTTGGTTGGGTTTTGAGAGATGGTGATCTTCCCATATGTTAAAGATTCAATTTTGAATTGTCATTTGAATTAGGTTGCCAAATGTTTCTGTAAGTTTGAAAGATGGGCTTGGGTTCACTTTTACTTGGTCTAGCAAGGGATGAAAAGAAATGGAAATGTTTCTGTTTGAAATCTTGGACTAGGAACACTCAAAGTGGCCTAGTGAGCAAGATTGGCAAAAATGACCATTTGCTTTATTTGGTTTGTTTTTTATTTTCTCTTGATTTGTTTCTTCTTGGAAATGTTTTAGATGATGTTGTTTTCATGTTTAAACAATTCCTTGCTATTTAGAACAATCACACAAGTCCATTCATGCATTCATACAATCATCACATACACACATGCATTCATATGATTTAATTAACAAAAGTTTTTGTTAACCCTAATTTTGGTGATTGGAAATTGATAATCATGATCAATATTTTTGGGATGTTACAAACCTTCCCTCCTTAAACAAAATCTCGTCCCGAGATTTGAGAAAGAAGAAAGAAGAAAACTAGGATTAAAAAAGATCGGAAACTCCGTCTTGATGTGATCTTCTCGCTCCCAGGTAGCTTCTTCTTCAGTGTGGTTGCTCCACTGGATATTGAGAAACTTGATGCTTTGGGTCTTGGTGGTTCTGAAAGCTTCCTCCAAAATATGGATGGGTACTTCGGGATACGTCAGGTCATCGTTGATCTCTATGGTGCGGTGATCAATGTTCTTGAAAACTTCAGTCTTCTCCGAGACTTCTAGGCATTTGCGAAGTAACGATATATGGAACACATTATGCACTGCTGACATCCCCTCTGGCAGTTCCAGTTGATACGATACTTGTCCTCGACGATTCAAAATCTTGAAAGGTCCGATATATCTGGGGGCTAACTTTCCTTTGAGCTAGAAACGCTACATTCCCTTCAAAGGCGACACTCTGAGATACACAAAATCTCCGATATTGAAAGCGAGATCTCGACGTCTCTTGTCGGCGTAACTCTTCTGTCTTGACTGGGCGGTCTTGAGGTGCTCACGGGTCTTGTGAACTTTCTCTTCTGCTTCTCGTAGGATGTCGGGTTCGAAAATCTGACTCTCTCCTACTTCCGACCAATTCAAAGGGGTACGACACTTTCTTCCATACATGAATTCAAACGGGGCCATTTGCAAACTAGCTTGATAACTGTTGTTGTAAGAAAATTTTGCGAAAGGCAGACAATCTTCCCATTTAGTTCCATACTCTAGCACACATGCTCTCAACATATCTTCGAGTATTTGATTTACTCGCTCAGTTTATCCATCGTTCTGAGGGTGATAAGCTATGCTGAAATCTAGTCGAGTTCCTAATCCTTCTTGGACTTTCTTCCAAAATCTCGAGGCAAACCGAGTTCCTCGATCTGACACAATGTTCTTGGGGACTCTGTGCAAACTGACAATTCTATCAATATACAACTCTGCTAGTTTCGAACTCTGGTAGGTGGTCTTGACTGGTAAGAAATGAGCGACTTTGGACAATCTGTCAACTATGACCCAAATAGAGTCATTTCCCCTACTAGAAGTAGGCAATCCGGTGATAAAGTCTATTCCAACTGAATCCCATTTCCATTCCGGAATCTGCAGTGGTTGCAACAGTCCTGCGGGTTTTTGATGTCCCGCCTTGACTCTCTGACAGATATCACACTTGGCTATGTAGCTTCTGATTTCTCTCTTCATCTTATGCCACCAAAATTGCTCCTTTAAATCCTGGTACATCTTTGTTCCTCCGGGGTGGATAGAATAAAGAGTATCATGGGCTTCTTTCAAAATATCCTGCTTCAATTCGGAGTCCGCTGGTACACAGAGACATCCTTTGTACCACAACCCCACCCATGAGTAAATATTTCATAGTAGCCTCATTAGACAGTAGATCTCTCTTGGTATATCCAGACAATAGGTCCTTCATCCTCGGTGAATCCGGGTACTTTGCCTGTACCGATACAACGTTTGATTCCGTCGATACTAGCATTTACTTTTTGCGCCTCCTTGATCTGACTGATCAAAGTGGGTTGAAGTTCTATGCTAGCCAAAAATCCTTCACTTATTAATTCCATTCTAAAATCTTCCATCTCCTTGTGCAAACTTGGCTGCTCCTTCAGAATCATGGAGTTCAAGCGGCACGACAATCTACTAAGGGCATCTGCTACCACATTATCTTTATCGGGGTGATAGTGAATGTCCAAATCATAGTCCTTGATTAGCTCAATCCATCTTCTCTGCCTCATATTCAGCTCCTTCTGAGTGAATATATACTTCAGGCTCTTGTGATCTGAATAAATCTCACAACGGTTTCCCATAAGGTAATGCCGCCATGTCTCCAGGGCTAGAACTACAGCTGCTAGTTCAAGATCATGGGTTGGATAATTCTGTTCATGTTGCTTTAGTTGTCAGGACAAATAAGATATTATTTTGCCTTCTTGCATCAACACACATCTGAGACCGATCTTGGATGCATCACAATACACATCAAAGGGCTTCGTAATATCCGGCATGATCAAGATGGCGGCTGAAATCAATCTCCTCTAGAGTTCTTGAAAACTCGCTTCACATTTGTCCGTCCATTCAAACTTCTTGTCCTTCTTCAGCAATTGGGTCATGGGTCTTGCGATACTTGAGAATCCTTCTATGAAATTGCGATAATATCCCGCTAATCCGAGAAATGCACGAACTTGGGTTTGAGTGGTTGGGGCCTACCAATCTTCAACATCCTTCACCTTCGCAGGGTCAACGATAATTCCTCCGGCTGATACGATATGTCCGAGGAATCCTACCTCCTGTAACCAGAATTCACATTTGCTAAACTTGGCATTAAACTGATGCTCCCTAAGGGTTCCAAGGATGGTCCTTATATTAGGTGTAGCTCATGTTCTTCTTCTGATTTGGAATAGATCAGAATGTCATCGATGAAAACAACGACAAACTTATCCAGGAAGTCCATAAAAATCTTATTCATGAGGTTCATGAAATAAGCGGGGGCTTTGGTTAATCCAAAAGACATGACAGTATACTTGTATAATCCATATCTGGTGGTAAAGGCAGTCTTTGGAATATCCTCTGCGCGAATCTTGAGTTGATGATAACCAGTTCTAAGATCAATCTTAGAAAACACTTTGGCACCAGTCAACTGGTCAAACAGGTATTCTATGTTTGGTAGTGGGTACTTGTTCTTGATGGTGACATTATTCAACTTCCGATAATCCGTACACAAACGGTTACCTCCATCTTTCTTGTCCACAAACAAGACAGGTGATCTCCATGGTGATGCACTTGGTTGGATCAATCCTATCTCCAGCATAGCATCTAGTTGCTTCTTCAGCTCCACTAATTCAGACGGGTTGATACTATATGGTCTCTAGGCTATGGGTCTGGTTCCAGGGATTAGTTCAATGATAAACTCGATATCACGATCTGGGGGCATACCGGGCAAAACATCTGGAAACACATCGGGGTATTCACAGACTATTCTGACTTGGTCAATGGTTGGTTGGGCTATACTCTTGTTGCACTTGAATTGATGGGGCAAGGTTTCAGATACATGGTGTACTGATATTCTGGCGGTACTGGTCATGGTTATGGCTTTCTTGGTACAGTCGATTAATCCTTTATGTTTGGACATCCAATCCATTCCTAGTACTACTTCCAAACCTTTAGTTCCGAGTACTATTAGATTTGCATAAAAATCTATGCCATGGATTCGGATAGGTACGGCCTTGCAAATTTGTCTAGCTTTGGTGGTTGAACTAGGTATTTTAACTATCATAACATGCTTCAATTTGGTGGGTTGAATCTTACTAGTACATGCAAATTCTTCGGTAACAAACGAGTGCGATGCTCCAGAATCAAACAACACTCTTGCAAGTACTGAGTTAACAGAAAACATACCCAACACGACATCTGGCGCTTCTTGGGCTTCTTCAGCATGCATGAGAAAGAGACGGTCATTGCGGTTGAGCGAACTCACTGGGGCAAACCTTCTTCCAGGCTGAACACGACGCTGCTGCTGAGCCGGGGCATTTATATTGGGGGCTGCTGCAATCTTCTTGGGGCACTCATTGGAATAGTGACATTTGGTTCCACATTCATAACAAGTCACCTGAGACTTGTCCTTTGCTGCAACAGGCACAACATTGCTTCCAGTCCTTGGGGCAGTGTTGGTGTTGGCGGCGACATTGTTGTTGTTGAACTTAGGCAGTGCATAGTTGAAATTGCTGGGGTTGTCGGGGTTGTTGTGATTTCCTCCGGGCCTTGGGTTTCCACGGTTGGGATATGTTGGACGGTTCATCGGGGGTCTATTGGTTCTTGGGGCAAATCCTGGGGATGGGTTGGGGCGATACTTTGGGGTATGATGGGTTCCTGGTTGATGTGCGACGCTTGCGGTTCTCATTAGCTTGGTTGATCTTGCCTTCTATCTGAATGGTAGAGTCCACTAAGGCTTCGATATCAGCAAATGGGATGTTGACTAACACTGTCTGCATCTCATCGTGCAGACCATTCAGGAATCTCTCCTTCTTGGCTTCAGTGTCAATCTCATCCGGTGCATACCTAGCCAATGAGAAAAATTTGTCACGGTACTCAACTACTGTCATTCTCCCTTGCTTCAGTTCTCTGAATTCATCTCTCATCCTTTTGATCAAACCCGGTGGCACATGGGTTCTGCTAAACTTGACTTTGAATTCATCCCAAGTCATCATCTATCCTCCATTCATGGCGCGAACGCTGTTCCACCATGCTCTTGCATCCCCAGCCACATAGTGGGTGGCGAACAGTACCTTCTCGTTATCTTCCACTCCGGCAACTTCTAAGTTGTTCTCCCTGGTTTGCAGCCAATCATCGGCATCTAGGGGCTCTTCATACTTAGTGAAAATGGGTGGGTTGGTGGTCTGGAAGTTCTTGAGCTTGGATCCATGGTTGTCCTGATTTACATGGCCTTGATTGTTGTTGGCCATCTGAGCGGTGTGCTGAAGGGTGGCTAAGTTGGCTTGACGTTCGGCTCTTTCAGCTTCACGGTCTGAAACAAACATTTGCAAGATTTGTAACATCGGGTCTGGGGATGAACTGCTTCCTCCGCGAGGCATCTGAAGATTGAGGTAGATCATGAGAAAAGAGGGAAATTTCTAAGGTTCAGGGTTTTGTGTTTGAAAATTTTTCAAAGTTTGACTCAGGTTTTTCTAGCAACTTGCTTTTCATTCATTTATTCATAGCACACGATACAAACACACACCACAACAAAGGAAAACATATGGTTTTAAGAACCATTCGGTGAAACTATGATACAATGGGACCGGATACAACTCACTAATGCTAGTGCTCAAGTGCTACTACTCCTCGGAGTCGGTGTCCTCATCATCCTCCTCCTCATCATCAATGAAGGCGAACTCATCCTCATCGGTGAAAAAGTCCATGGCCTGATCCTCCAAAAAGTCATCATCATCACTGAGATAGGAGTAGGGGTCTCCATGAAGGTCTTGCCCTGCATTCTCCCTCTCCTCCAGCTGCATGTCTCTCTCGTGGAAAGTCTCTTCCAACTCTGTGATCCTGTGGCGGAGACGAGCAATGATGCGCTCCTTCTTGTTGAGCTGACGGCGATGAGACTGGTGATCCTTCACTAGCATGGCAATGGTCTGATCCTTCTTGGCGGTGATGGCATACTTGTGGTTGGCGTAGGAGCGGCCATTGTCCAACTCCTTCTGACGGTCATACATCATGAAGCTGAGGTGGTCCAATTGAGTCTTCAGCTCATGGTGATATGGGGCCTCTAGTGGCTGTCCCATAACATCACGCCTTGGATAGAACTCAAAGCGGGTACCCTTGATCTGATTGATACTCTGCCCACACAGACGGGCAAGAGCTTCCTGCATGGCCCTAGCAAGTCCATCGAGCCAGTTGTTCTCTCTCAAGGTGAACTGAATTCCCTCTGAGGTGGGGGCTTCAATCTTTCCTCGGATACTTGCAACAATCAGCCATTGTAATTCCTCTCCTTTCTGATCATTGAGCTAAGCTCCAAAGAACTCGGGGTGTGGACGCTCTAGCATTTCCGACAGCTGGTCCAAGTCACGCTCAAAGATGAGGTCTCCTCCATTCCCCAACTAATAAAACTTGTTATACTTCATGTACATCTATAATAATATAGGATGAGTAAGTTAGTAGAGTGATCAAGTGTGTCAAATTTTATGTAAGTTTGCAAGAATTTTTGAGGAACATAAATTTTCATGAAATAATCCAAGTGATAAGAATGAGAATAGGTTTTCATAAATACTCATTTCCTTGGTTTTGAAACTAAGTTTTTGATTCAAACGTCCATTCTAAACTAGGGTCTCCTATGGTCAGGATGGCTCTGATACCAACTTGTCAACACCCGGATTTTTAATCCCAGATGCCTGTTATGCCATACATCACAATCCCAGGATTACCATTTTTGCGAGACATAACAGATTTGGATATCACAGTACATCATCCATTACAAACCATACATAAGGTCTTACACAAATAAAGGATCTCATTATCTAGTCTTAATACAAATCAAGCAGCGGAATAACGTAATGATAACGGTAGCATGGGCGAAGCTCCATCTTCATAGTTGAAAGGATACAGATGTCGCCTAGAGGGGAGGGTGAATAGGCGATTAAAACTTTTTCGAGAGTGGCTCAACAAAGGCAGAATAAAACTAACGTTTACTTTGTTAAGCACAAAACCTAGAACAATCTAGGGTTCACCTATGTGCACCAACATGTAACATCCCAAAAATACTAAACTTAAATCATCAAACTATAATCATCAAAATTAGGGTTAACAAAAACTATTCTAAATAAAATTATGAAAGCATGCATGAGTGTATGCATTTAATTTGAAATTCTTTTGAACCAACTTGTTTGTGTGTTTCTTTGCTAGTAAAATGTTTCTTAAGTGAAATAAACATCATCTAAACATTTCCCACACTTTTCCCAAAGACAAGTAAAGCAAAACAAATAAAATAAAGGAATGGTCATTTTGACCAATTTAACTCCCAAGCCTACTTTGGCTGTCTCAAACTTCCAGAACCTAACAGAAACTTTTCTGGATCTTTGCACCCCTTGATTGTACTCATAACAAAGTATCAAGGCCCAATTTGTGATCATCCAGAAACTTTCAAATGCATAGTTTAAATGGAAATTCAAAATTGAATCTTTATCATATGGGAAGATCCCACTTTTTCAAAAACCACTCAAACAAGCTCAACTTTCAAAACCCAAGCATCTGCAGAATCACCAGCACCAATCTAGCACACCCACCAAAAAACTTTTCAAAATTCAAAACTTGAATTCATGCGGCCATTTCATCAAACACTTGGTAGACACAAATCAAACAAAATCAAAACACTATTGTGAGCAGTGATTCTTGCCTAACTGGTTCCCTATCTAGCTCACAACCAGCTTAGTAGATCATCTAGCAAGATTAACCAAGCACTAGCACCACTGTGAGCTTGGCATTGTCATCAATGGTGAGTAGGACGAATTCATCCTTGTCACCCCCATGTCGACAGCAAGCTAGGAGGAGAAACAAGCCTAGCCAGCATGTCTGGGAGCAAGATAACACTCCACCGCCACTCCCTGTCCACCGCTCGAACCCTGCCAGCCACTGGACCACGCGCACGGACCATGCCAACCTCGCCAGCAACCATGCCGAGAGCACGCCCCGTGCGCCACACTCGACCAATGCCCACAGACCGCGCGCCGCTCTCGCCGCGTGCATACGTGATCACCACTGTCCCAGCAACTCCACAGACATGCTCGTTCGCCGCCGCGCGGACCACGCGCGCTGTGCGCCATTAAATTCTCTGTCGGGCACGCGCAGAGCACCGTCGTGTTCCGACCAAACCTCACCGCCCCACGTCTCTCCACCGTATCGTTGAGCATCGCCAGGGAACACCGCACCGTCCCCTACCTTCGCCCATGCCAATAGCCGTCTGTACCATCGCCCCCGACGAGCTCACCGTGCGCCCCGTCGGTCCCCTCGCTCAACTATAAATAGAGGCCACCCCCAGCCGAATTGAGCACACCATTCTACTCCCCTCTCATCACTGATCGTGCCACACCGATCCCGGAGCAAGGCGAGCAATACTTCACCGGAATTTCACCGGAGCCCGCCGCCTCTGGAGAAGAAAGGAGCCAGCGATTGGAGCCGCCCCAGGAGGAGCCACTGGTACCAGGAGATTCGCCGTCGTCGACTTCGTCATTCGCCCGCCTCGCCGACCCTCGCCTGCACCCCGGTGAGCCCCCAGCACCCCTCACTGGACGCACTAGGTTTCTATCTCGCCGGCGTTGCCCAACGTCGATGATGAGTCCCAGCCGTTGGATTAGAACCAGATAGAACGCACCACGTTTCCCCGTACCGCTTCGCACCCCCTGTCTCACTGACGAGTGGGGACAGCCACTTAAACAGCCCGCGGAAGCGCTGCGCTTAGCAGGCCGGCCCAGTATCGTTTCCCGCGCAGCCCAGTTATTTGAATTAAACCTTTTCCATTTTATTTCAAACACACTACTGTACCCAGTTTCAAAAATCAACCCAGGTCGATTCAGTGCACAAAATTGAATGAAACCAATTTTGTTGGAAAGGTCTGGGAATGCTGAATCCAAGCCCGTTGGATTCAAGTCATTTGAATCTATAGATCACCCATGGTAAAAATAACAAGGCAGAAGCTTTTCTGCATTCAATCATGTTTCAAATTAAAACCATGATAGCTTTTGAGTTGATTCCAACTCTCAAAAATCACATTTAACCATACCTTTTAGAATATATACAAATATATAGGTTTACTTACAGAAAGAATGTTCAAGTAATAAAAGAATGCCCCATAGGCATTTCTAGCCACTTTAATTAATTAAAATAAAAGGGTAAAACCTTATTAAATTGTGACACCACTTTAAATCATATTCCCATGGACTAAAATATGTGGTGATGACATGTGTCAACATGATCCCATGTTTGGTTTGGAGAATATTAAATCTTAAGTAGTTTTTCAATGAGTAGAAATTACTTTTCTAAAAATAAAAGGAATTAAACCAAACTTTAATCTTGTAATATTAGTGATGACATTAGATCATCTATAGGACCCTTTTGTGTGATGATTGCAAGTAGTTAAGTATTGGTTGGTGATTGTGTACATCGTATTTATTTATAGACGCTAGTACCGACCAAGGATACGAGGAGGAAGGAGGATACTACGAAGAAGAAGCCAAGGAGAAACTTCAACCACTGCTCTGCTCAAGGCAAGCTATTAACCTTGCAAGCTAACACTTGCAATTTAGCAAGCTTATTCTGATATGCAAGCCAATACCTGCTTGTTACCATGTCAAATATATGCCTTAAAGCATATATGATCACAACCACTTGATAAACCAATCCTAGTTTTACTTACAAGCTTCTTACTTTATTTCTTTATCAAAGCTCTTACTTAGAGTTTACTTAAGAGAATGGTAGATACTAGAAAGATATGTGAAGGTTGCATAAAGAGCATAAAATTTGGCCTAAGCTAGATAATCTTGATGTCACCCTAAGGCATGAGATTGAACTTAGTTAGAAATCCACTAGTTTACCACCCCTCATTAGTGCTTACCCCCACTTGTATATGCTAGTGCTAAGCATAAAACATGATCAAATTTAGATGGGAATACTTGGTGGAAAAATGGTTATGAAAACCTTGGAATGATGGATCATTCTATTGAAATGTTTTGGACATGTGTTTCCGAAAAACTGATGATTTTGGTGATGAAAATGATGAGGCATGAGCCTTAGCCCTTTATAAAACTGATGGTTGTCTAGATGCAATACCATTCCAATTTTATCGTACAACCACAATACCCGAAGATTGGGTAGGGCTTGACTGGAGACTTATATACCTTAGTATTAGTTCCCTCACGGCCAAGGTCTGAGCTGAGGCTACCTTGTGAAGATTGTTCTCCTGTGTAGTACCCAAGATGACAGTTGGTCATGGTTGGGAGGCCAAACTCACAGGAGAGGTGCTTATACTAGGGCGTGTAATTGAAAGGTTAGGATTGATTATCCGCATACTGAGTATGGTGAATTCAGGATTTGTTCCTGACGGATGTATCGAATGTTGTGGTGAAAGTGTACAATCTCTGCAGAGTGTCAAACTATTCGAATAGCCGCGTCCGCGGTTATGGACAGTTGGAGTGGCCATACTGTTCCCCCGTTAGACTTTTTCAAAAATGACTTGTGAAATGAATTGTGACTTTGACTTGACCACAACAGGGTTGTGATATGAAATACAAGTTCCCACTTAGGTGTTATAAAACTTCAACTAGCATTCTTTGCTTCTGAACTTAGTAGAGGTAAATCTGGCTTTTTGCAAAACCACCCTAGAGCCTAGTGTCCTATTATCAAAAAAACCCTTAACTATTAGTATTAGTTTGCGAGTACTTAAAGAGTACTCATGGCTTTGTCCCTGGCTATTCCCATGGCCAGACTATGAAGAGGAGTATCTGGAGGATGGACCCTAGGAAGGTTACGACAACTAGGATCATCTCCCATCGTCAGCATTGCCTGTGACCCCGAAGATGGAGCTTCGCCTACGCTATCATTATTATTACGTATTCCGCTGCTTGATGTTGTATTAAGAACTGGATCATGAGATCCCTATTTGTGTAAGAACTTATGTATGGTTTGTAATGGATAATGTACTATGGTATCCAATTCTGTTATGTCTCGCAAAATGGTAATCATGGGATTGCGATGTATGGCATAACATACATCTGGGATTAAAAATCCGGGTGTTGACAAGTTGGTATCAGAGCCATCCTGACCATAGGAGACCCTAGTTAGACTGGACGTTTGAATCAAAAACTTAGTTTCAAAACCAAAGAAAACCAATATTTACAAAAACTTATTCTCATTCTTATCCCTTTGATTCTTTCATGAAAATTCATGTTCCTCAAAAACTCTTGCAAAATACATAAAATTTTGACACACTTGATCACTCTACTAACTTACCCATCCTATATTCTTATAGATGGACGTGAAGTACAACAAGTTTTATCAGTTGGGTAATGGAGGAGACCTTATCTTTGAGAGGGATTTGGACCAGCTTTCGGAACTTCTAGAGCGTGTGCACCCCGAGTTCTTCGGAGCTCAGCTCAATGATCAAGGAGGATAAGATCTGCAGTGGATAATTGTTGCAAGTCTCCGAGGAAAGATTGAACCTCCCACTGCGGAAGTAATTCAGTTCACCTTAAGAGAGAACAACTGGCTCGATGGACTTGCCAGGGTCATGAAGGAAGCTCTTTCCCGTCTGTGTGGGCAGAGCATCAATCAGATAAAGGGTACTCGCTTTGAGTTTTGCCCGAGGCGTGATGCAAATGGACAACCACTGGAAGCCCCATATCACCCTGAGCTAAAGACTCAATTGGACCACCTTAGCTTCATGATGTACGATCGTCAGCAGGAGTTGGACAACTGCCGTGACTACTGCAACCACAAGTCTGCCATCATCAAGACGAAGGATCAGACCATCGCCATGTTAGCAAAGGATCGCAAGTCACGCCGCCGTCAGCTCGACAAGAAGGAGCGCATTATTGCCCGTCTTCGCCACTGTATCTCATCTTTGGAGGAAACCATCCACGAGAGAGACATGCAGTTAGAGGAAAGGGAGAATGTCGGAGAAGATCTTCGTGGAGACCCCTACTCCTATCTCAGCGATGATGATGATTTTCTGGAGGATCAGGCTATGGACTTCTTCACTGATGAAGATGATTTCGCCTTCATCGATGATGATGAGGATGATGAAGCCACAGATTCCGAGGAGTAGTAGCACTTGAGCACTAGCGTAGTGAGTAGTATTCGGTCCCACTGTATCGTAGTTTCCAGAATGGTTCTTAAAACCATCTGCTTTTCTTTGTTGTGGTGTGTGTTGTATCGTGTGCTATAAATGAATGAAAAAGCAAGTTGCTAGAAAATTTGAGTCAAACTTTAAAAACTTTTCAAAGACCCAAAACCTTAGAAATTTCCCTCTTTTCTCATGATCTATCTCAATCCTCAGATGCCACGTGGAGGAAGTGGTTCATCCCCGGGACCCGATGTTGCAGATTCTGCAAATGTTGACTTCTGACCGCGAAGCTGAAAGAGCGGAACGTCAAGCCAACCTAGCCACCCTGCAACAGATAGCCCAGCTTGCCCACAACAACCAAGGCCACGGAAATCAGGACAACCATGGATCTAAGCTCAAGAATTTCCAGAATACCAACCCACCTGTTTTCACTAAGTCGGAAGAACCCCTAGACGCCGATGATTGGCTGCAAACCATGGAAAATAACCTAGAAGTCGCCGGAGTGGAAGCCAGCGAGAAAGTGCTGTTCGCCACCCACTATCTAGCCGGAGATGCCAGGGCATGGTGGAACAGTGTTCGCGCAATGACCGGAGGCCAGATGATGACCTGGGAGGAATTCAAGGTCAAGTTTAGCAGAACCCATGTGCCACCAGGTTTGATCAAGAGAATAAGAGATGAGTTCAGAGAGCTGAAGCAAGGAAGGATGACTGTAGTGGAATACCGTGACAAATTATTGTCATTAGCTAGGTATGCCCCGGATGAGATCGACACCGACGCCAAGAAGAAAGAAAGATTCCTGAATGGTCTGCACGATGAGATGCAGACAGTGTTAGTCAATATCCCCTTTGCTGATATTGAAGCCCTTGTCGACTCTGCCATCCAGATGGAAGGAAAGATCAACCAAGCCAATGAGAACCGCAAGCGTCGCATGATGCATCAACCAGGAACCCATCAAACCCCAAAGTATCGCCCCAACCCATCTCCAGGATTTGCCCCAAGAACCAACAGACCCCCGATGAACCGTCCGACCTATCCCAACCGTGAAAACCCTAGGCCCGGAGGAAATCACAACAACCCCGGCAACTCTAGCAATTTCAACCGTGCCCCACCCAATTTCAACACCAACAACACTACCGCCAACACCAACACTGCCCCGAGGACTGGAAGCAATGTTGTGCCTGTATCAGCAAATGACAAGTCGCAAGTGACTTGTTATGACTGTGGAAATAAGGGTCACTACTCCAACGAGTGTCCCAACAAGAAGAATGTCGCAGCAACCAATGCCAACGCCCCAGCTCAGCAGCAACGTCGTGTTCAGCCAGGAAGGAGATTTGCCCCAGGGAATTCACTCAACCGCAATGGCCGTCTTTTTCTCATGCATGCTCAAGAAGCTCAGGAAGCGCCATACGTCGTGCTGGGTATGTTTTCTGTTAATTCAGTACTTGCACGAGTGTTGTTTGATTCTGGTGCATCGCACTCATTTGTCACCTAAGAATTTGCATGCACTAGTAAAATTCAACCAACAAAACTGAAGCATGTTATGATCATTCAAATTCCCGGATCAACCACCAAGGCTAGGCAAATTTGCAAAGCCGTCCCTATCCGAATCCATGGCATAGATTTTTATGCAAATCTGATAGTACTCGAAACTAAAGGTTTGGAAGTAGTACTAGGAATGGATTGGATGTCCAAACATAAAGGATTGATTGATTGTGCCAAGAAAGCCATAACCATGACCAGTACAGCCGGAATATTAGTCGAGCATATATCTGAAACCTTACCTCGTCAATTCTAGTGCAACAAGAGTATAGCCCAACCTACCATTGATCAAGTCCGGATAGTCTGTGAATACCCCGATGTATTTCCAAATGTTTTGCCCGGTATGCCCCCAGATCGGGATATCGAGTTTATCATTGAACTAATTCCTGGAACCGGACCCAGAGCCCAGAGACCCTATAGTATGAACCCGTCAGAGCTCGCAGAACTGAAGAAGCAACTAGATGCCATGTTGGAAATAGGATTGATTCAACCAAGTGCGTCACCTTGGAGATCATCTGTCTTGTTTGTGGACAAGAAGGATGGAGGTAACCGTTTGTGTACGGATTATCGGAAATTGAATGATGTCAC
Organism: Avena sativa; assembly: GCA_916181665.1. NCBI lineage: Eukaryota > Viridiplantae > Streptophyta > Magnoliopsida > Poales > Poaceae > Avena > Avena sativa. The sequence goes on along the minus strand of OV702279.1, from coordinate 262,554,317 downwards.
CATCAAGAACAAGTACCCCTTGCCCAAGATAGAATATTTGTTTGATCAGTTGACCGGTGCCAAAGTGTTTTCTAAGATTGATCTTAGGACTGGCTATCATCAACTCAAAATTCGTGCAGAGGATATTCCAAAGACTGCCTTTACCACCAGATATGGATTGTATGAGTATACAGTCATGTCTTTTGGATTAACCAATGCCCCCGCTTATTTCATGAATCTCATGAATAAGATTTTTATGGACTTCCTGGATAAGTTTGTCGTTGTTTTCATTGATGATATTCTAATTTATTCCAAATCAGAAGAAGAACATGAGCTACACCTAAGGACCATTCTTGGAACCCTTAGAGAGCATCAGCTATACGCAAAGTTTAGCAAATGTGAATTCTGGTTACAGGAGGTAGGATTCCTCGGTCACATTGTATCAGCCGGAGGAATTACCGTTGACCCTGCCAAAGTGAAAGATGTAGAAGATTGGCAAGCCCCAACCACTCAAACCCAAGTTCGTGCATTTCTCGGATTGGCGGGATATTACCGCAAATTCGTAGAAGGATTCTCGAGTATCGCCATACCTATGACCCAATTGCTGAAGAAGGACAAGAAGTTTGAATGGACAGACAAATGTGAAGCGAGTTTTCAAGAACTCAAGAGAAGATTAATTTCAGCCCCAATCTTGATCATGCCGGATATCACGAAGCCCTTCGATGTGTATTGTGACGCACCCAAGATTGGTCTCGGATGTGTGCTAATGCAAGAAGGCAAAGTTATATCTTATCTATCTCGACAACTGAAGCAACATGACCAAAATTACCCAACCCATGACCTCGAACTCGCATCCGTAGTTCTAGCCTTAAAAACATGGAGGCATTACCTAATGGGAAACCGTTGTGAGATCTATTCGGATCACAAGAGCCTAAAGTATATATTCACTCAGAAGGAGCTGAATATGAGGCAAAGAAGATGGATTGAGCTAATCAAGGATTACGACCTGGACATTCACTGTCACTCTGGTAAAGCCAATGTGGTAGCAGATGCCCTTAGCAGATTGCCGTGCCGCTTGAACTCCATGATTTTGAAGGAGCAACCAAGTTTGCACAAAGAGACGGAAGATTTTTGAATGGAATTAGTAAGTGAAGGATTTTTGGCTAGCATAGAACTCCAGCCCACTTTGATCAGTCAGATAAAAGAGGCACAGAAAGGAAATGCTAGTATCGACGGAATCAAGCGTCGTATCGGTACAGGCAAAGTACCCGGATTTACCGAGGACGAAGAAGGAGTTTTGTGGTACAAAGGACGCCTTTGTGTACCAGCAGATTCTGAGTTGAAAGAAGTTATTCTGAAGGAGGCTCATGATACTCTTTATTCTATCCATCCCGGAGGAACTAAGATGTATCAAGATTTAAAAGAGCAATTTTGGTGGCATAAGATGAAGAGAGAAATCGGAAGCTATATCGCCAAGTGTGATATATGTCAGCGAGTCAGGGCAGGACATCAAAGACCCGCTAGATTGTTGCAACCCTTGCAGATTCCGGAATGGAAATGGGATTCTGTTGGAATGGACTTTATCACTGGACTGCCTAGTTCTAGTAGGGGAAATGACTCTATCTGGGTCATAGTGGACAGATTGTCCAAAGTCGCCCATTTCTTGCCCGTTAAAACCACATATCAGAGTTCGAAGCTAGCAGAGTTATACATCGCTAGAATAGTTAGTTTGCATGGAGTCCCCAAGAACATCGTATCGGATCAAGGAACTTAGTTTACCTCGAGATTCTGGAAGAAAGTCCAAGAAGGTTTAGGAACCTGCCTAGATTTCAGCACCGCGTACCACCCTCAGACCGATGGACAAACGGAGCGAGTAAATCAAATACTCGAAGATATGCTGAGAGCATGTGTGTTAGAATATGGATCCAAGTGGGAAGACTATCTGCCGTTTGCAGAATTTTCTTACAACAACAGTTATCAAGCCAGTTTGCAAATGTCCCCATTTGAATTCATGTACGGAAGGAAGTGTCGCACCCCTTTGAACTGGTCGGAAGTAGGAGAGAGTCAGATTTTTGGACCCGAAATCCTACGAGAAGCAGAAGAGAAGGTTCACAAGATTCATGAGCACCTCAAGACCGCCCAGTCCAGACAAAAGAGTTACGCCGACAAGAGACGTCGAGACCTCGCCTTCAACATTGGAGACTTTGTTTATCTAAAAGTGTCGCCATTGAAGGGAATGCAGCGTTTCCAACTCAAAGAAAAGTTAGCCCCCAGATATATTGGTCCTTTCAAGATTCTGAACCGTCGAGGAGAAGTATCGTATCAATTGGAACTACCCGAAGAGATGTCAGCCGTGCACAATGTGTTCCATATCTCGTTACTTCGCAAGTGTCTCGAAGTCCCCGAGAAGACCGAAGTGTTCAAAAATATCGATCACCGGACCATAGAGATCAACGATGACCTAACCTATCCCGCAGTACCCATCCGTATTTTGGAAGAAGCTTTCTGAACTACCCGAACCCGAAGCATCAAGTTTATCAAGATTCAGTGGAGCAACCACACAGAAGAGGAAGCTACCTGGGAGCGCGAAGATCACATCAGGACGGAGTTTCCCGATCTCTTCAAATCCTAGGTAATCTTTTTGTCCTTTTTCAAATCTCGAGACGAGATTTTGTTTAAGGGGGGAAGGTTTGTAACATCCCAAAAATACTAAACTTAAATCATCAACTCTAATCATCAAAATTAGGGTTAACAAAAACTATTCTAAATAAAATTATGAAAGCATGCATGAGTGTATGCATTTAATTTGAAATTCTTTTGAACCAACTTGTTTGTGTGTTTCTTTGCTAGTAAAATGTTTCTTAAGTGAAATAAACATCATATAAACATTTCCCACACTTTTCCCAAAGACAAGTAAAGCAAAACAAATAAAATAAAGGAATGGTCATTTTGACCAATTTAACTCCGAAGCCTACTTTGGCTGTCTCAAATTTCCAGAACCTAACAGAAACTTTTCTGGATCTTTGCACCCCTTGATTGTACTCATAACAAAGTATCAAGGACCACTTTGTGATCATCCAGAAACTTTCAAATGCATAGTTTAAATGGAAATTCAAAATTGAATCTTTATCATATGGGAAGATCCCACTTTTTCAAAAACCACTCAAACAAGCTCAACTTTCAAAACCCAAGCATCTGCAGACTCACCAGCACCAATCTAGCACACCCACCAAAAATCTTTTCAAAATTCAAAACTTGAATTCATGCGGCCATTTCATCAAACACTTGGCAGACACAAATCAAACAAAATCAAAACACTATTGTGAGCAGTGATTCTTGCCTAACTGGTTCCCTATCTAGCTCACAACCAGCTTAGTAGATCATCTAGCAAGATTAACCAAGCACTAGCACCACTGTGAGCTTGGCATTGTCATCAATGGTGAGCAGGACGAATGCATCCTTGTCACCCCCATGTCGACAACAAGCTAGGAGGAGAAACAAGCCTAGCCAGCATGTCTGGGAGCAAGCCAACACTCCACCGCCACTCCCTGTCCACCACTCGAACCCTGCCAGCCACTGGACCACGCGCACGGACCATGCCAACCTCGCCAGCAACCATGCCGAGAGCACGCCCCGTGTGCCACGCTCGACCAATGCCCACAGACCGCGCGCCGCTCTCGCCGCGTGCATACGTGATCACCACAGTCCCAGCAACCCCGCAGACATGCTCGTTCGCCGCCGCGCGGACCACGCGCGCTGTGCGCCATTAAATTCTCTGTCGGGCACGCGCAGAGCACCGTCGTGTTCCGACCAAACCTCACCGCCCCACGTCTCTCCACCGTATCGTTGAGCATCGCCAGGGAACACCGCACCGTCCCCTACCTTCGCCCATGCCAATAGCCGTCTGTACCATCGCCCCCGACGAGCTCACCGTGCGCCCCGTCGGTCCCCTCGCTCAACTATAAATAGAGGCCACCCCCAGCCGAATTGAGCACACCATTCTAATCCCCTCTCATCACTGATCGTGCCACACCGATCCCGGAGCAAGGCGAGCAATACTTCGCCGGAATTTCACCGGAGCCCGCCGCCTCTGGAGAAGAAAGGAGCCAGCGATTGGAGCCGCCCCAGGAGGAGCCACTGGTACCAGGAGATTCGCCGTCGTCGACTTCGTCATTCGCCCGCCTCGCCGACCCTCGCCTGCACCCCGGTGAGCCCCCAGCACCCCTCACTGGACGCACTAGGTTTCTATCTCGCCGGCGTTGCCCAACGTCGACGATGAGTCCCAGCCGTTGGATTAGAACTAGATCGAACGCACCACGTTGCCCCGTACCGCTTCGCACCCCCTGTCTCACTGACGAGTGGGGACAGCCACTTAAACAGCCCGCGGAATCGCTGCGCTTAGCAGGCCGGCCCAGTATCGTTTCCTGCGTAGCCCAGTTATTTGAATTAAACCTTTTCCATTTTATTTCAAACACACTTCTGTACCTAGTTTCAAAAATCAACCCAGGTCGATTCAGTGCACCAAATTGAATGAAACCAATTTTGTTGGAAAGGTCTGGGAATGCTGAATCCAAGCCCGTTAGAGTCAAGTCATTTGAATCTATAGATCACCCATGGAAAAAATAACAAGGCAGAAGCTTTTCTGCATTCAAACATTTTTCAATTTAAAACCATGATAGCTTTTGAGTTGATTCCAACTCTCAAAAATCACATTTAACCATACCTTTCAGAATATATAAAAATATATAGGTTTACTTACAGAAAGAATGTTCAAGTAATAAAAGAATGCCCCATAGGCATTTCTAGCCACTTTAATTAATTAAAATAAAAAGGTAAAACCTTATTAAATTGTGACACCACTTTAAATCATATTCCCATGGACTAAAATATATGGTGATGACATGTGTCAACATGATCCCATGTTTGGTTTGGATAATATTAAATCTTAAGTAATTTTTCAATGAGTAGAAATTACTTTTCTAAAAATAAAAGGAATTAAACCAAACTTTAATTTTGTAATATTAGTGATGACATTAGATCATCTATAGGACCCTTTTGTGTGATGATTGAAAGTAGTTAAGTATTGGTTGGTGATTGTGTACATCGTATTTATTTATAGACGCTAGTACCGACGAAGGATACGAGGAGGAAGGAGGATACTACGAAGAAGAAGCCGAGGAGAACTTCAACCACTGCTCTGCTCAAGGCAAGCTATTAACCTTGCAAGCTAACACTTACAATTTAGCAAGCTTATACTGATATTGTGCAAGCCAATACCTGCTTGTTACCATGTCAACTATATGCCTTAAAGCATATATGATCACAACCACTTGATAAACCAATCCTAGTTTTACTTACAAGCTTCTTACTTTATTTCTTTATCAAAGCTCTTACTTAGAGTTTACTTAAGAGAATGGTAGATACTATAAAGATATGTGAAGTTTGCATAAAGAGCATAAAATTTGGCCTAAGCTAGATAATCTTGATGTCACCCTAAGCTAGAAATATGTGCGAGCCATATGAATTTCTAGATTCCTCTATTGGTTATTGATCGGAGAAGTGTCTCGATCATGTCCGCATAATTCACGAACCGTAGGGAGACACACTTAAGGATTCGATGTTGTTGAGTAGTTATGGAATAATGAGTAAGAGACCGAATGTTGTTCGGAGTCTCGGATGGGATCCGGGATATCACGAGGAGATCCGGAATGTTCCGGAGAATAAGATTCATATAAGGAAAGTCCTGTTTCGGAGTTGGAGAATGATTCCGGTGTTTTCATCGGGAATGTTCTAGAAGGTTCCGGAATGTCCGGCACTCCGGAGGGGAAGGGTACATGAATGTGTCATACCAAGTTGTATTGATTGCATCATGTACTAGGTGTCATCGCTGAACAAAATAAAGGGTTTAATCAAATCCTAGTTTGAAAAAAGTCAAACGCCAATTTGAAAAGTCAAACGGCTATTTTGGAAGGTGGAGGGGAAGTAGGAAACCTACTTGGGGAGGAGTTCCTCCCCTCCACCGCCGGCCCACTTGGGATCCGAGTTGGGGAGGGACTCCCCTCCCCTGGCGCGCCTCCCTCCACCTATATAAGGAGGGGCAGGGCTGCCCCTCCAAGTACACAACACCTCTCTCCTCTAAACCTAAACCCTAGCCGCCGGCCTCCACCATTATCGCTGCCGCCTCCTAGGGTTTGCCACGTCGCCGAGTTGGGGCAATCCCCTTTCCCTAGCCGTCGGCCTAGCTCCCTCTCCTTGGTGCGTCTAAACCCTAGATCACCGAGGCTCTCTTATAGTCCACCATACTCGCTCCGGCTTAAGGCGAGGCCCTGCGAGATCTCCCCTCTACTTCCGGTACCACGCCGTCGTGCTGCCAGAATCGCGAGGAGAGTGCTACAACCTCCGCTGCCTGCTGGAACAAGGGAGAGGAAGGTCTTCATCGAGTACCGAACGTGTGACCGACTGCGGAAGCGCTGCCGGAACGCAGCGCCGGAAGGATCGTCTACGCGATCTTGAGATCGGAAGTGTACGACTACATCATCCACGAGAATCTGCTCTCGTTAACCGTTTTGGAATCTTCGAGGGTGAGTTCCTCTATCGACTCGTTGCTACAGTCTAGTAGATAGATCTTGGCTTGTTTGTTTGCATGCGGTAGAAATTTTTTGTTTTTCCATGCTACGAACCCCTACAGTGGTATCAGAGCCGTGTCTATATGTAGATCTGTTGCACGAGTAGAACACAATGGTCATTGTGGGCGTTGATGCTTTTGTTGTCGATTGCTTCTTGTGTACTTTGCATCTTGCGGGATGGTGGGATGAAGCGGCCCGGGCTAACCTTACATGACATCGTTCATGAGACTTGCTCCACGCTTGACATGCAACTTGTATTGCATAAGTGGCTTTGCGGGTGCCTGTTTCTCCCAACATAGTTAAGATTCAATTTACAACGGGTGATTGACAATACTAGTATCAATGTTGTGGTTCTTGTTCGTAAGTTAGAACGACACTTATTGAAAGCCCCAAACCACGTAAAATATGCAAAGAAAATTAGAGGCGTCTAACTTTGTTTTGCAGGGGTGTGCTGTGATGTGATATGGCCATGATTGTGATTATATATGATGTATGCAATGTTCCTTATTGTAAGTTGGCAACCGGCAGGAGCCATATGGTTGCCTTTAAATTCTATTTAGACCCGCGTGTCTATTCAAAGTAGATGTAATAGTTGAAGCTGGTGGACGACAACCATGGAGCGGCATCATTGACCTTGATGCAATGCCGGTGATGATGGAGATCATGTTCGTGCTTGAAGATGGAGATCGAAAGTACAAGAAGAAAGGCCATATCATATCACATATTATGAATTGCATGTGATGTTAATCCTTTTATGCATCTTGTATTGCTTAGTTCACGACGGTAGCATTATAAGATGATCCCTCAAGCACACAATTTCAAGTATTAAAGTGTTCATCCTTAGTAAGCACCGTTGCTAAAGCTCGTTGTTTCGAAGCACCACGTGATGATCGGGTGTGTTAGATTCTGCGAGTGTATACAATGTGAGCAAGCCAGATTTTCTCATGCGGAAGCTAAGGTTTAATCTTGACGAGCCTAGCATGTACAGACATGGTCTCGGAACACGGATCACCGAAAGGTAAAGCATGAGTCATATAGTAGATATGATGAACATGATGATTGTTCGCCATCGAAGCTACATCAACTCTCGTGATGATCGGTTTTGATGTGGTGGATTTGGTTCGTGTGATCACTAAAACAATGTGAGGGATATTTTTTTGAGTGGGAGTTCAACGGCAATATGATTAAAAGTTGAACACTATTTATCATAAATTAAATCAAAGTGAATTTGCATAATTGTTGTAGTCATTGGCATCCGTTTACCACCTTGCGCTTAGTTTTAATTGAGATTATAGAACTATAGAATTCTGGTTAGTTACTTTACGAACTGGTATCGTATTGTTTTGAAGTGTTAATCTAAAGTTTAAAAGTCCTATTGCAAACTTTCAGTAAGTTCCGGTTACTCCATGAAGTTTAATAATTGGTATTAAAACAAGAGTGACAATTCCAAGAGTTAGTGTATGAGTATCATGTTTGTCTCCATGATTCTTGATATTCAAAGGATTGTCTTAATATCAAGGTTATCTAGGATCTGAAAGAGTTGTTTCAGAAACCATGATGTGTGGAAGATATTGTGATATCTGAAACGAAGTTTTGGTTACAACATGATAGAGTATAATATGGCAAAATTCATGTTCTCATATTTGATGAGAATTTGCAAAAGGTTGGAGACACTAGTTGTCCTAATCCACCAAAAGGTTTTGGAGAGAAACATTATACTCGCGATTCATCTTTATAAGCTAAAAGTAGCTTGATCATGAATAATTCCATGATATGGGTGAATATTTGATGTAGGTAAAATATTTACCACACCAAGAGATTACTAAAGAATGGAATTTGAAAGCACACCAAACATTTGATGATGGTGATCTACTTCAAAGTGCAAGTCCAAAGACATTGGTATTTAATTATACACGCTTTGGACTATGTGTCATATGTATGACTCCACTATTGATGTTGATAGATCCTTTCAAATAGAAAATAAATACTGAAAGAGAATCTCATAAATATATGGCAGAAAAGAAAAGACTAGAATTGTTCAGTTTAAGTATATAGATGATATACATGTTATGGCTATATTCTTTGCTTATTAAACAATGTGGTTCTTAAGTATTTGATACTGAATTTGTTGGTGTGAATCGTCATACGAAACAACACAATTCATGAACTACAATGGCCTAAGTAACTAGCAAAAGAATATGTGATGATGTTCATCGAGAACAAATAAAGGGTTATTGTGTTGCTTGTTAAACATCAAAGCTTGCCTTCAAGATTTGTTTTATCAGGTATTATGAGAACAAAAGGGTTGTTCAAATAATTGCCGTAATCCATAAAAGATGGATGATTCACAAATCTCGTTGGAGAAATCACATCCATAAAACTAGTGCTAAAAATATCGAAAGACAAATTGATTGAAAGATCACTTAGGAAGTGACACCGCCGTTTAAATTATATTGGAAAGAAAACATGAAGAAACTCCATGTGTATGGAATTTTGGAGTCTTTTTGATTTTTGATCAAATGACGCTTGTGAAACTTTCCTAGAGATAATTAAAACTTCGTTCATAGGCCAAAAGGGAACGAATGACTAGCTCATTGGAACTTGTACATATTGTTGTACGAAGTCCATTATGTGTAGTCAAGAGCGATGGATTTCAACTTCATATGCTATCTCCGAAAATTTGAGTGAATATATGAATATTTACTTAATAAGGATGAAGTATGAAACATTTGAAAAGTTCAAAGACTTTCAAGATGAAGTGAAAAATCATTGTAACAAGAATATAAATAGTTTATGATAAGATCATAAAGGAAGATATTTGAGTTACAAGTTTAGCATAATACCTAAGATTTAAGGAATCGTTCCATGGATTTGCATTTTCTGAAACACCATAAGAGTATGGAGCGTTCGAGATATGTAATTAAACCTTGTTTGACATGATAAGATCAAAGGTGTAATTCATAAAAACTGCCATTATATTTTAAAGATTAAAAGCTTTAGAGACTACCGTTTTCCACTGAAAAGAGCTCCATCATAATACGTTGAAATGACACCATATAAAGTTATGGTTTGGGATAAAACCCAAGTTGTCCTTTCTTAAACATTGGTATGCTATACATAAGAAAGATGTTTGCAACCAAAGTCGGATGAACCTGTCTTTGTATGTTATTTCAAATAACTTTTCCTTCATAACATCGGAGACAAAAATGTTTGTCGCTTAGAACGTCAAGTTTCTTTGAGAAGGAATTTTCCGTGAAAAGATAAGTGGGAGGACAATAGAACTTTGATAAGGTTAAAAGAACCTTAGCTATATGTGCAAAGTTGCGCAGCGCCGAAAAGTGTTCCGGAGGCAGCAACAATGCTCATGGCTCACGTGCCTCAAAGGTTGTGGTCACGGAGATCTATGTTTCTATTGAAACAAGTAGGTCGGGTAAACAATCAAATACCAAGATTTGAGAGTTAAATCATTATTTGACAATAATGATCCGACTACATGCAAAGAAGCAATGATGGGCCCTGACTCCGTCAAATGGCTTGAAGCCATAAAATCCGTGATAGTTCCATATATAAAATATCAAGCTTTGAACTTGAAAGACCCTCTGGAAAGGTACAAGACCTTACAGTCGTATTTGGATCTATAAAGAAATAGACATGGATATTTCGCATCTATGAAATGGTCGACATGTTGGGAAAGAGTTCACAACAATGTTCAAAGGTTGATTATGACAAGATTTGATCTTTCATAGCGATATTTAGTCTAGACGGATTAATGTAGCAACCACTACATATAATTTTGTTATGTGGTAGTTGAATAAACAAAACAAGTTCTTCTAATAGAATTGTTACCTAGGACATGTGCATAATACGGTCCATAGGGTTTTGTTAATTCAAAGGATGCTAAAAGCATATGCAAACTTCAATGGTTGAAGTGAGCATCGCGGAGTTGGAATCTTCACTATGATGAAACTGTTAAAAGAGTTTAATTTCATAAGAGACAATGAAGATGCTTGCATTTGCAAGAAATTAAGTGGGAGCGCTAAGACATGTTTCTAATACATTATGTGGAAGACATATTGTTGATTAAAATTATGTATCTTTTATTAACACATATTAAGAATTTCATCCCGATGAAAGACTTAGGCAAAACCCAAATGTTTGGCATCAATAGACGCCAATATGGTTGTGTCAGAAGTACATAGACAAGATATTGAATGAGTTCAATATAGAAACTACAAGAAAGGTTCTTGTCGCACAGAAAGGATTGAATGAGTTCAATATTGATGATATATTCAAGTGTATTGACATTTGGTAAGTGAAACAAAGACTCAAGTATAGATTGATACTTGATGTATGAAATCACAAAGAGTATTTATATCAATCATACTGTGATATGTACAAATCCAGATATGTCCTATGCTCTAAATGTTGTGAGCATATACCAGAATGATTTATAAGATGATCATTGGACGATAGTAAGGATATTCTTATGATCTTGTAAAAGAACTAAGAATATATTATTTTGTAGAAATGACAAATAGATGGTTAGTTCATTGTAAATGAATTACATTGATACTAGTTTTGTCACAAAGTACAAATTAAGTTTATCTCAATCTAAACTAAGGGTGTCACAATATAATGGAAAGTAAGTTCCATAATGGATTTGGATGAGTTCCAAAGTTAAGACATTGTGACAGATACTACAACAAAAGGCTAAGTATATGACTGCTATTATAGCAGCAAAAGAGGGCATTTGTGTCAAGTAGTTTGTTATCAAACTAGGTGTAGTTCACAGTGGGATAGTACTATGAAAATATATTGTACGACAATATTATCAACATGTTTTAACCCCAAAGAACTAAAGGTCACACCAAAGGACCAAATTTATACAAAGCCATCTCATTAGAGAATGAGTGATGCGTAGAGACGCAAAGACATGCAATTACACACGGACCTGGAAGTGTCAGATCCGGAGATCAGTTGACCACTAGCAATCATGTACATACGACACCAGAAAGCCATAGGTGTTGAATACAAAAAGGTTTGAAACTAGATTATTGACTCTAGTGCAAGTGGGAGACTGTTGGAGATATGCCCAAGAGGCAATAATAAAGTGGTTATTATCATATCTTCATACTTATGATAAATGTTTACATACCATGCTATAATTGTATTAACCGGAAACATTAATACTTGTGTGATCTGTAAACATAAAAGAGTCCCTAGTAAAGCCTCTTGTTAAACTAGCTTGTTGGTTAATATATGATCATGGTTTCCTGATCATGAACATAGAGATGTTATTAACAACAGGGTCATATCATTAGAAGAATGATGTGATGGACATACTCCTATAGTTAAGCGTAGCATTAAGATCAAGTCATTTAATATAGTTCATTTGCTATAAGCTTTCTGATACATAGTAACCTAATTCCTTCGACCATGAGATCATGTTAATCACCATCACCGGAAGGATGCTTTGATGACATCAAACACCACACCGTAACTGGGTGGCTATAAAGGTGGCATTGAGTGTTTGAAAAGTATGGGTTGAGGCACATGGATCAAGAGTGGGATTTGTCCATCCATATGACAGATAGATATACTCTGGGCCCTCTCGGTGGAATGTCATCCAATTAGCTTGCAAGCATGTGACTGGCTCACAAGGGATCACATATCACGGGAACGAGAAAAGAGTACTTATCGGTAACGAGGTTGAACTAGGTATGCAGAGATACCGACGATCATAACCTCGGATAAGTAAACTATCGTGAGACAAAGGGAAATTGGTATCGTATGTAAGTGGTTCATTCGATCGCAAAGTAATCGTAGAAATATGTGGGAGCCATATGAATTTCCAGATTCCTCTATTGGTTATTGATCGGAGAAGTGTCTCGATCATGTCCGCATAATTCACGAACCGTAGGGAGACACACTTAAGGATTCGATGTTGTTGAGTAGTTATGGAATAATGAGTAAGAGACCGAATGTTGTTCGGAGTCTCGGATGGGATCCGGGATATCACGAGGAGATCCGGAATGGTCCGGAGAATAAGATTCATATAAGGAAAGTCCTGTTTCGGAGTTGGAGAATGATTCCGGTGTTTTCATCGGGAATGTTCTAGAAGGTTCCGGAATGTCTGGCACTCCGGAGGGGAAGGATACATGAATGTGTCATACCAAGTTGTATTGATTGCATCATGTACTAGGTGTCATCGCTGAACAAAATAAAGGGTTTAATCAAATCCTAGTTTGAAAAAAGTCAAACACCAATTTGAAAAGTAAAACGGCTATTTTGGAAGGTGGAGGGGAAGTAGGAAACCTACTTGGGGAGGAGTTCCTCCCCTCCACCGCCGGCCCACTTGGGATCCGAGTTGGGGAGGGACTCCCCTCCCCTGGCGCGCCTCCCTCCACCTATATAAGGAGGGGCAGGGCTGCCCCTCCAAGTACACAACACCTCTCTCCTCTAAACCTAAACCCTAGTCGCAGGCCTCCACCATTGTCGCCGCCGCCTCCTAGGGTTTGCCAAGTCGCCGAGTTGGGGCAATCCCCTTGCCCTAGACGTCGGCCTAGCTCCCTCTCCTTGGTGCGTCTAAACCCTAGAAAACCAAGGATCTCTCATAGTCCACCATACTCGCCCCGGCTTAAGTCGAAGCCCTGCGAGATCTCCCCTCTACTTCCGGTACCACGCTGTCGTGCTGCCGGAATCGCGAGGAGAGTGCTACAACCTCCGCTGCCTGCTGGAACAAGGGAGAGGAAGGTCTTCATCGAGTACCGAACGTGTGACCGACTGCGGAAGCGCTGCCGGAACGCAGCGCCGGAAGGATCATCTACGCGATCTTGAGATCGGAAGTGTACGACTACATCATCCACGAGAATCTGCTCTCGTTAACCGTTTTGGAATCTTCGAGGGTGAGTTCCTCTATCGACTTGTTGCTACAATCTAGTAGATAGATCTTGGCTTGTTTGTTTTCATGTGGTAGAATTTTTTTGTTTTTCCATGCTACGAACCCCTACAACAAGAAGTCCAGAGGAGAGCCCGAGGGGCCAGACCCCCCCAGGCGCGGGTGGGCCCTAGCCAGCGCCTGGCTAGGGTTTGGCCACCCTAGGGGCCGCCTCGGTCTCCCCCTTCGCCTATAAGAAGCCCCCGATGCAGAAACTCTCAGGACCCGATCAATATTCCACGAAACCGTCTATATCCGCCGCCACCATCGTCCCTAGATCGGGGGGGATCTGAAGCTATTCCCGGCACCCTGTCGGAGGGGAGATCATCCCGGAGGCCTTCTCTCCGGTATGATTAGTGAGTAGTTCCACCTTGGACTATGGGTCCATGTAGTAGCGAGATGGTTGTATCTCCTCCTTTGTGCTTTCATGTATAGATCTTGTGAGCTCCATTCATGATCAAGATCTAATCTATTTGTAATCATGCATGTTGTGTTTGCGGGGATCCAATGGATATTGAGATTATTATGTTGGTTTGATTAATGGTTTTATCTTTATGATTCTATCAGTTCTGTGTTGTTTGTGATCTTGCATGCTCTCCGTTGCTAGTGGTTATCTTGGCCAAGTAGTTGCTAGTGACTCCAAGAGGGAGTATTTATGCTCGATAGTGGGTTCATGCCTCTAGTTTCCAAGGGAAGTGACAATAATCTCTTCGGTTGTAGATGTGTTGTTGCTACTAGGGAGAAAACAGCAGTCTCTTGTTCATGGAACATGTGGACTGTTTACCTTACACACTTTGCTTAAAGTAGTTGTCTGTTGCTTGCAACTTAATACTGGAGGGGGTTCGGATGATAACCTGAAGGTGGACTTCTAGTCATAGATGAAGTTGGATTACGGTCTATGTATATTGTTGTATTGCCCAATCAACCTCATAGGATCTTTCTGGCTAGTAATTGCATTGTTTTGCCTTGCTTAGTTCATGTCAATTGCCCCGCTGTAATTTGTTTACCCTTCATGCCATGTTGTTTATCTAAGGAGAGCACCTCTAGTGAACTATGGACCCCGGTCCAATCTTTAACATTGATACATCTTCCACTGTTACTTGTTTACTTTCTGCAAACCACGATTACCTTCCACACCATACGTTTAATCCTTTGTTACAGCAAACCGGTGATCTTGACAACCTCACTGATTCGTTGGGACAGAGTCTTGAGTTTGTGTTGTGCAGGTCTCCACGTTGCTTCCAACTCATGTGTGACATTTCCTTCCTCCTTCTGGTTTGATAAACTTGGTTTCTACTGAGGAAATCTTGTTGTTGTACTCTTCATTACTTGCTCTTGGGGTTTCCAACGAAGCACTCTTCCTCCCTGTTGAGTGTAGCATCAAGTAATTTCTGGCGCTGTTGTCGGGGAGGCTAAGGACGTCTTCACAAGGGGAGTCCTTCACTTCCTTTCACTTTACTTTGTTTTTAGTTTGCTTTGTTTCTTTTGCTTGGTTTTGTTTGCCTCTTTCCAAAAAAACCCCAAAAAAAATAGTCTAGCTTGGTTTGCTTTCTTTATTCAAAAACACACAAAAAACTTTGTTCCTGCTCTAGCTGCTGCTATTTTTGGCTTGCCCACCTTTGCCAAAATGAACTCTGCTGAGAACACCAAGTTGTGTGACTTCACTAGCACCAACAACAATGATTTCCTAAGCACACCTATTGATCCACCTGCTCCTGATGCTACTTTTTATGAAATTAAGCCTGCTTTGTTGAATCTTGTGATGCGAGAGCAATTTTCTGGTGCTGGTTCTGACGATCCTGCTGCCCATCTTAATAGCTTTGTTCAACTTTTTGAGATGCAAAAGTATAAGGATGTAGATGGAGATATTATTAAGCTCAGGCTTTTTCCTTTCTCTTTGAGGGGAAAAGCTAAAGAATGGTTGCTATCTTTGCCTAAAAATAGTATTGATTCTTAGACTAAGTGCAAAGATGCTTTTATTGGAAAGTACTACCCTCCTGCTAAGATTATTGCTATGAGAAGTGATATTATGAAATTTAAACAGCTTGATAGTGAACATGTTGCTCCTGCTTGGGAAAGAATGAAATCTTTGGTGAAAAATTGCCCTACTCATGGACTCACTGCTTGGATGATTATCCAAACTTTTTATGCGAGTTTGAACTTATCCTCAAGAAACCTGTTGGATTCTGCTGCTGGAGGTACTTTTATGGGACTCACCTTGGGTGCTGCAACAAGGCTCCTTGATAATATGATGGTTAACTACTCTGAATGGCATGTTGAGAGAGCTCCACATGGTAAGAAGGTAAATTCTGTTGAGGAACCTTCCTCTTTGAGTGAAAAGATTGATGTTATTATGGCTATGCTTGTTAATGGGAAATCTCCTCTAGATGCTAATAGTGTTCCCTTAGCCTCTTTGGTTGCTCAAGAATAGCAAGTTGATGTGAACTTCATTAGAAACAACAATTTCAACAACAATGCCTATAGGAATAATTTTGGTAGCAACAATAATTATAGGCCTTATCCTCCTAATAATGGCAATTCCTATGGAAGCTCTTACAATAATGCTAGAAGTGCCCCCTCTGAACTTGAAATCATGCTCAAGGACTTTATTAGTAAACAAACCACTTTCAATAAGACTATAGAGGAAAAGCTTTTAACTGTTGAGAAAAATATATCCTCTTTGTCTGAAGCTCAAACTTCCTTGGTTAATAAAATGGTTGCTAAACCTGAAACTATGGAAAACACATTTGCTACTGCTCATGCCATACAAGTTACTATTGATGAAAATGTTAGGTTGCTAGCTCAACTTCATGCTAGGTGGGAAAGGGAAGCTGAAATTTATAGAAACAATAGTGTGTGCACTATCACCACTAAACCACAAGTAGCCCCTATTCCTCCTACTATGCCTAAGCCTATTGATCCTACTACTAGTGATGCTAAGTTTGATTTTGATATTGATGGTTGCAATATTTCTGAAGTGATTATGTTCCTACAAAAGCTTGCTAGAAGTCCTGATGCTAGTGATATGCATGTTTCCTTTACCAAACACATTATAGATGCTCTTGTTAAGATTAAGGAAGAGAAGCTAAAACACAAAGCTTCTATTCCTAGGAAAGTAGAAGATAGTTGGGAACCCATTATTAATATGCAAGTGAATGACTTTGATCTCAAAGCTTCATGTGATCTTGGTTCTAGTATCTCTATTAGGATAGTCATAGTGGGAGTAACTAAGGTAGTAACATGCAACTACATGCAATGCCAACTAGGTACTTTGATGATGTGGCATGTCATTAAATGATGAAAGAGAGGCTTGTGGTAACTAGCTATGTTACTGTAACATCACACACTCCAAGGCAAGATGAGTCTATAAGCTAATAAATATGGCCTTGCATGTTACTAGACATAAGTTACTATCCACTATGAAGATGGTAACTTAGGCTAGTGTCATATGCATGACACTAGTCCAATTTACTTCCCACTATGACCAGCCTTATGCCTAGGAAGATTTATGAAATGCTTGATTTACCACCATTAGAAGATTGTTATTTGAATGTCCCACTCAATGATAATGCTAACAAGAAACTCATGGGGAGTATTAATGATGTTCTCATTATGGTTAACAATGCTTATGTTCCTGTGGATTTCTATGTTTTGGATGTTGAATACAATGCTTCTTGTCCTATTACTTTGGGAAGACCTTTTCTTAGAACAGTTGGTGCCATCATTGATATGAAAGAAGGCACCATCAAATATCAATTTCCATTCAAGAAAGGTATTGAATACTTCCGTATGAGGAGAGATAAGATGCTTTTTACTCCTCCTTTGAAAGCAAGATTTGATGTTAATGCTTCTTCATTTGAAAATACTTGAATCTTCTTGCTTCTTGTGCCTAACTTAATGGCGTTAAAGAAAAGTACTTGTTGAGAGATAACCCAAGAGTTTCCTTGAGTCTTGGAAGTTATTACTTCTGTAATGACCTCTCCTTATACTTTTTGTTTGATTTTTGTGCCAAGAATGACCTCTAATGGGAGGAAAGTAAGATTTGGGGAGTTGCTGTCCCGAAACATATTTCTGTGATCCACAAAAACAATTGTGAGGAGGCTATGTAACTCCGATTGAGCTCAAAATTTACGAATAAATCCCCCATTATGTTGTCTAACTTTAGTTAGTTCAACACTTTTTTATTTGAGCAACATAAGATGTTCGAAAAAAATCGTTTCTACCTGCTGGTCTGTTTTGACAGATTTCTGCCATTATTTGCATTTGCTTCTTATTGATTCCTTTTTGAGCTCTCTTCATTCCAAAGCTTTTCCAGCAGTCTAATATCTTTTGAATAAGCTAATGTTGCTAATGAAGATTGTGTGAAGTTTTTTATGAAGGAAAAATTTCAGGTGTAGAGAGAGACTGATGCAATTAGATGAAGAATGGAAAAAAGCTCAAGCTTGGGGATGCCACCATGGTGTCACCCCAAGAAATATCCAAGAGGTACAAGCGTCAAAGCTTGGGGATGCCCAAGGCATCCCCTTCTTCATCAATAAAAAGCTCAGGTCTGTTTAGACACTTCACTTTTATTGTTTCATGCACAGTTGTGTTGTTCTTGGAGCGTCTTAGTTTTCGTTTGCTTTGCTTAGTTTGTTTAGGTTGATTTAGTAGTTTGGACCCCCGTTCTCGCTGTGTTGTTTTGCAAATAAGTTTTCTTGGTGTTTGGAAAGGAGTAGTAAGTTTTTGCTTGAAGTGCAAGAGGAGCTTGCATTGACTGTGACTTAGACTTTAGCATGACATGCTAGGTGTTGTTTTAGCACTATGCTTAGTGATTATTGTTGTAGCATGTCTTGTTCCAAACAATTGGGATTGCTTAGTGTGCCTTGAAGAAATTATGCGTTGTTTTAGCATGCAAAAGCATAGTATTGCGGTATTCTCCTTTGATGTTTTGCTTGGGTTGACTTGGCACATGCTTACACCATGTTATGACTATGACAAGTCACCATTAGCCTCTATGATCACTTAGTCCTTGACTTGTAGTACCACTCTTTGCTTTGATTAGTTTGCTTTGTTGCATTGCATGATTATGGCCATTATTGCTCTCTTAGTTGTTGGGTATATGCCCTAGAGGCAATCATGTATGATGATATTTCCCATTGTATTCATAAAGATATTAAGTAGTCCTTGTACAAACATCTAATGTGTATCATTGAATATGTGATTCGGTTGTGGAACTATGCATTCATGTTGTTTGTACTAAATGTCCTTGGTCATTGAGGTTGTGCTGGACACACAACTTAGACCAATGTGAAAGTCGGCTTGATGACTCGGTTCCACTTGTCATGGGCATGGTGATGCCATTCCGACTTACACAGATTCGGCTAAAGAGTTTAGCGAGTCGGATTGATCCATATTGAGGTACAACGAACAGGTTATTGCATAGTCCGAGTTGAGGATCACCGACTTAGGTTCTGTCAAATGTTGATCCGTAACTGGGCAGTTATAAAGGCAGAGTTCGGGTCGACTAAGAATCAAGCTGCGTGATGTGAATAACCAAGATGGGATTTTGCCCCTCCACTCGGAGAGATATTCTCTGGTCCCTCTCGGATGATATGATTCGGAAAGAATGGTCATGCACGACTCGGCTAAGTGTTAACCGAGGCGATCGACTAAGAGTTAGTCGGGTGAATCACTTATCTCAGATCGAGAAGAGAGTTGGACTATTTAAGGGATGACAATTATTCGCCTATAGTATGACAAGGTATATCGTGAGGCAAAAGGGACTCAGACGTAAGTCACATTGGAAAGGCGAGTCGTCATGACTCTTTGGTACTTGGGAGTCGGCACGTTCTGCTAGGAGCCGTTGCCGAATGATCGATTGTGAGTCGGACTCTAATTGTGTCCGAGTATCCATGAGCCTGCCGGGTCATACACTTAAGAGCGGGAGCAAGTTCGGATTGAATATGAGCTGGAAATCTGGTTGGGTCGGACCCAAGCCGGATCAGGACTGAGTTAGTGAGTCGGACTCACGGTGACTAGTGTTATATGGGATTTAGTGAATGGGCCGCGCGAGCAGATCCCATGTTCACTCCCTATATATAGTGGAGTACCGTAACCCAGAAAGGTTAATCGTTGATCGGTTAGGTCATTCCATGTGTTGGAAACCCTAGCTCCACAACAGTCCTACCGTCGTACCGAACCTAGCAGTTCACCGTCGGTGCTCTTCCTTGCACATGTGGATACCAGCAAAGGTGTTGTACGATCAGCACCAGAACGATCGGATCGCAAAGGACTGCACTGCATCAAATGACGCGCTTTATTAGTAATCCGCAACTGCGCGTCTAGTGGTAAACCTCGTGGCCTTCTACCTTGGCTAGATCTTGGGATCACCATGTTAGAGGGGAAATTTTTGTTTTATCTCTACGTGGCCCAACAGTGGTATCAGAGCGATAGTTTCTGGTTTTAGGCTCGAGATCTCGCATATGTGATATGAGGTAGGCTGTAGATGAGACCTATATGCTGTTTTGGTGGTCGATCTACGAGATAGATCGGTTTTGTACGAGGTTGATTGGATCAACTGTACTCGGGGAATGGTAGATCTGATTTCCATGATCATACTGCTGAGGTCGTGGAACGACATACCCCTACCGGTCGGCTTCCGCCATCGGGGTAGACTGTGACACGTAAATCCAGATGTGGTGATCAAAGATCAAAGAGTTTGATCGAGTCAGAACGATGGTCGGAATCCATGTTCGGATGTTGTAGCGCCTTAGATGTCGTTGCGAGTTTCACAACGCCGGTAGATATCGTATCTATGCATAACTTGTTTTTGCAGGAAGTTGTGAATGGTATGGTTCATGTGCATGTGATGTATGTGTGTAATCCATACGTGATCTGCGAATCACGGTTTTTGTCAGCCGGCTGGAGCCTAGGTGCTGTCATATTATTGTATAACGACCTGCGTGTCGGATTCTCCTTGTAATTTACTTTACTAAGCTAGTGTAGCTGTGTGGAGAACCTGGATGGCATGCACGGCGATGTACATGTCGGCGACATGGAGTAAGACGACAAGTGACAAGAGTTGGCACGAGTCAGATTACGGGCTTTATGGAGATGGAGATCGCCATGAAGAGGGCCATACCATTTCAAATTATAATTTCTTTATTTTGTGTTATTGTTATGTCTTTGTTTTACCTCTATTAGATAGTCGGTAAAATTTAATCCCTCAAAGAAGGTCTAGTCGGTTTTCCCGCCAGTGTTTGCACCATCACAAGTCGAACATTTTTGGTAGTGGGCTCATAAAATTGAGGCGCTGCCAATTCTTTCCGACTAGGTGGGTTTGAGTCGGACTATTACTGCGGAAACACTCGGTAAGCTAGACGGGTCTATCACAACGGTTGTGGGGCTCGGGGAAAAGTCGGATGGGAGTCGGGGCATGTGATGCCACCCGTCCAACAGGAGTCATATGAGATACGATTGACAAGGAGTTGTCTACCTAGATCACTTGGCGGCTAGCAGTGATGCTAAAGCTCACTAGCCGACTTGCTTATTTAGGGTCCTGAATCACTAAGCAACCATCGGAGGGGTGTTGGTGTCAACACCCGGATTTTTCAATCCTAGATGCCTATTATGCCATACATCGCAATCCCAGGATTACCATTTTTGCGAGACATAACAGAATTGGATACGATAGTACATCATCCATTACAAACGATACATAAGTTCTTACACAAATAGGGATCTCATGATCCATTTCTTAATACAACATCAAGCAGCGGAATACGTAATAATAACGGTAGCATAGGCGAAGCTCCATCTTCGGGGTCACAGGCAATGCTGACGATGGGAGATGATCCTAGTTGTCGTAACCTTCCTGGGGTCCATCCTCCAGGTACTCCTCTTCATAGTCTGGCCATGGGAATAGCCAGGGACAAAGCCATGAGTACTCTTTAAGTACTCGCAAACTAATAATAACAAGGGAAAGGGGTTTTTGAATAATAGGACACTAGGCTCTAGGGTTGTTTTGCAAAAGCCAGATTTATCTCTACTAAGTTCTGAAGCTAGTCACAATTTTATAACTCCTAGGTGGGATCTTGTAACTCAGGTCACAACTCTGTTGTGGTCAAGTCAAAGTCTCAATTCATTTCACAAGTCATTTTGAAAAGTCTGACGGGGGAACAGTATGGCCACTCCAACTGTCTATAACCGCGGACGCGGCTATTCGAATAGTTTTACACTCTGCAGAGATTGTACACTTTCACCACAACATTCGATACATCCGTCAGGAACAAATCCTGAATTCACCATACTCAGTATGCGGATAATCAATCCTAACCTTTCAATTACACGCCCTAGTATAAGCACCTCTCCTGTGAGTTTGGCCTCCCAACCATGACCATTTGTCATCTTGGGTACTGCACAGGTGGACAATCTTCACAAGGTAGCCTCAGCTCATACCTTGGCCGTGAGGGAACTAATACTAAGGTATATAAGTTTCCAGTCAAGCCCTACCCAATATTCGGGTATTGTGGTTGTACGATAAAATTGGAATGGTATCGCATCCAGACAACCATCAGTTTTATAAAGGGCTAAGGCTCATGCCTCAACATTTTCATCACCAAATTCATCAAGTGTTTGGAAACACATGTCCAAAACATTTCAATAGAATGATCCATCATTCCAAGGTTTTCATAACCATTTTTCCACCAAGTATTCCCATCTAAAGTTGATCAAGTTTTATGCTTAGCACTAGCATCTACAAGTGGGGGTAAGCACTAATGAGGGGTGGTAACTAGTAGATTCTAACTAAGTTCAATCTTATGCCTTGGGATGACATCAAGATTATCTAACTTAGGCCAAGTTTAATGCTCTTTATGCAACCTTCAGAATCTTTCTAGTATCTACAAGTCACTTAAGTCAACTCTTAGTTAATGCTTTGATAAAGAAATAAAGTAAGAAGCTTGCAAATAAAACTAGGATTGGTTTATCAAGTGGGTATGATCACATATGCTTAAGGCATATAGTAGGCATAGTAACAAGCAAGTATTTGCTTGCACAATATCAGTATAAGCTTGCTAAATTGCAAGTGTTAGCTTGCATAGGTCAACTTTATTAGTAAAGCTTGCCTTGTGCAGAGCAGTGGTTGAAGTTCTCCTCAGCTTATTCTTCGTAGTATCCTCCTTCCTCCTCGTATCCTTGGTCGGTACTAGCGTTTATGAATAAATACGAGGTACACAATCACCAAACAATACTTAACTACTTGCAATCATCACACACAAGGGTCCTATAGATGATATAGCATCATCTCTAACATTACAAGGTTAAGGCTTGATTTAATTCCTTTTATTTTTAGAAAAGTAATTTCTACTCATTGAAAAACTACTTAAGATTTAATATTCTCCAAACCAAACATGGGATCATGTTGACACATGTCATCACCACATATTGTAGTCCAAGGGAATGTGATTTAAAGTGGTGTCACAATTTAATAAGGTTTTACCCTTTTATTTTAATTAATTAAAGTGGCTAGAAATGCTTATGCAGCATTCTTTTATTACTTGAACATTATTCCTGCAAGTAAACCTATATATTTTTATATATTCTGAAAGGTATGGTTAAATGTGATTTTTGAGAGTTGGAATCAACTCAAAAGCTATTATGGTTTAAATTTGAAGAATGTTTGAATGCAGAAAAGCTTCTGCCTTGTTATTTTTACCATGGGTGATCTATAGATCCAAATGACTTGAATCCAACGGGCTTGGATTCAGCATTCACAGACATGATCCCAAATTGGTGCACTGAATCGACCTGGATTGATTTTTGAAAATGGGTATAGAAGTGTGTTTGAATTAAAATAGAAAAGATTTAATTCAAATCACTGGGCTGCACGGGAAAAGTTAACGGGCCGGCCTGCTAAGCGCGGTGCTCCCGCGGGCTGCTTAAGCGGGTGTCCCCACTCGTTAGTGACACGGGGCTGGGCGAAGCGGTATGGGGCAACGTGGGTCATTCGATCTGATTCTAATCCAACGGCTGGGAGTCATCATCGACGCGAGACAACGCCGACGAGAACGAAACCTAGCGCGACCAGTGGGGGGTGCTGGGGACTCACCGGAGTGCTGGCGAGGGTCGGCGAGGCGGGTGAACGACGAAGTCGACGACGGCGAACTCAGGGGTGGTCGCGGCAGCTCCTGGGGTGGACGACATCGATGGCTCCCTTCTTCTCCAGAGGCGGCGGGCTCCGGTGAAATTCCGGCGGGGTGGTGCTCGCCTTGCTCTGAGAACGGTGTGGCACGATCAGTGAGGAGAGGGGAGTGGGATGGTGTGAAGAAATCGAGCGGGGGTGGCCTCTATTTATAGTCGAGCGAGGGGACCGTCGGGGCGCACGGTGAGCTCGTCGGGGGCGGTGTTACAGGCGGATACTGGCATGGGCGACGGTAGGGGACGGTGTGGTGTCTCCTGGCGATGCTCAACGACATGGTTTCGAGGCATGGGGCGGTGCGGCTTGGTCTGGAACATGCGACGCTCTGCGCGGCAGAGGCGGCGTCTTCAACGACGAGCGGTGGCTGTGCGTCACGGGGCGACGAACGGGGATGTCTGGTGGTCTCCTGGGTCGGTGATGATCGTGTGTGCACGCGGTGAGGGCGGCGCGCGGTCTGTGGGTGCTGGTCGAGGGTGGCGCACGCTCGGCATGGTCGCTGGCGAGGTTGGCATGGTCTGTGCGTGTGGTCCAGGGCTTGGCAATGCTCGTGGCTGGGACAGTGAGTGGCGGTGGATGGTGGGCTGCCTCCCAGACATGTGGCTAGGCTTGCTGCTGCTCCTAGCTTGCTGTCGACTATGGGGTGGCAAGGGTGTGCTCGGCTATTCACCATTGATGGCAATGGCAAGCTCACAGTGGTGCTAGTGGTTAGTTAATCTTCCTAGATGATCTACTGAGCTGGTTGTGAGCTAAATGGGGAACCAGTTAGGCAAGAATCACTGCTCACAATAGTGTTTGATGTTTGTTTGATTTGTGTCTGCAACCTGTTTGATGAAATGGCCGCATGAAATCAAGTTTCAAATTTTGAAAAGATTTTTGGTGGGTTTGCTAGATTGTTTTTGGTGAGTCTGCAGATGCTTGGGTTTTGCAAGTTGAGCTTGTTTGAGTGGTTTTTGAATAAGTGGGATCTTCCCATATGATAAAGATTCAATTTTGAATTGTCATTTAAACTGTGCATTTGAAAGTTTCTGGATGATCACAAAGTGGGCCTTGATACTTTGTTATGAGTACATTCAAGGGGTGCAAAGATCTAGAAAAGTTTCTGTTAGGTTCTGAAAGTTTGAGACAGCCAAAATAGGCATGGGAGTTAAATTGGTCAAAGTGACCATTCATTTCATATATGTGTTGTGATTTACTTGTCTTTAGGAAAAGTGTGGGAAATGTTTTAGATGATGTTTATTTCATCTAAGAAACATTTTACAAGCAATGAAAAAAACAAACAAGGTGGTTCAAAAGAATTTCAAATTAAATGCATACACATATACATGCCTTCATAATTTTAATTAGAAAAGTTTTTGTTAACCCTAAATTTGATGATTAGAGTTTGATGATTCTAGTTAATATTTTTGGGATGTTACAAACCTTCCCCCCTTAAACAAAATCTCGTCCCGAGATTTGAAAAAGGACGAAAAGATTACCTAAGATTTGAAGAGATCGGGAAACTCCGTCCTGATGTGGTCTTCGCGTTCCCAGGTAGCTTCCTCTTCTGTGTGGTTGCTCCACTGAATCTTGAGAAACTTGATGCTTCGGGTTTGGGTAGTTCGAAAAGCTTCTTCCAAAATACGGATGGGTACTTCGGGATAGGTCAGGTCATTGTTGATCTCTATGGTCTGATGATCGATATTTTTGAACACTTCGGTCTTCTCGGGGACTTCGAGACACTTGCGAAGTAACGAGATATGGAACACATTGTGCACGGCTGACATCTCTTCGGGTAGTTCCAATTGATACGATACTTCTCCTCGACGGTTCAGAATCTGGAAAGGTCCGATATATCTGGGGGCTAACTTTCCTTTGAGTTGGAAACGCTGCATTCCCTTCAATGGCGACACTTTCAGATAAAAAAAATCTCCTATGTTGAAGGCGAGGTCTCAACATCTCTTGTCGGCTTAACTCTTCTGTCGGGATTGGGCGGTCTTGAGGTGTTCACGAATCTTGTGAACCTTCTCTTCTGCTTCTCGTAGGATGTCGGGTCCAAAAATCTGACTCTCTCCTACTTCCGACCAGTTCAAAGGGGTGCGACACTTTCTTCCGTACATGAATTCAAATGGGGCCATTTGAAAACGGCAGACAGTCTTCCCACTTGGATCCATATTCTAACACACAGGCTCTTAGCATATTTTCGAGTATTTGATTTACTCGCTCCGTTTGTCCATCGGTCTGAGGGTGATACGCGGTACTGAAATCTAGGCGGGTTCCTAAACCTTCTTGAACTTTCTTCCAGAATCTCGAGGTAAACTGAGTTCCTCGATCCGATACTATGTTCTTAGGGACTCCGTGCAAACTAACTATTCTAGCGATGTATAACCCTGCTAGTTTCGAACTCTGATATGTGGTTTTGACGGGCAAGAAATGGGCGAATTTGGACAATCTGTCCACTATGACCCAGATAGAGTCATTTCCCCTACTAGAAGTAGGTAGTCTAGTGATAAAGTCCATTCCTACAGAATCCCATTTCCATTCCGGAATCTGCAAAGGTTGCAACAATCCAGCGGGTCTTTGATGTCCTGCCTTGACTCACTGACATATATCACACTTGGCAATATATCTTCCGATTTCTCTCTTCATCTTATGCCACCAAAATTTCTCTTTCAAATCTTGATACATCTTAGTTCCTCCGGGATGGATAGAATAAAGAGTATCATGAGCCTCCTTCAAAATAACTTCTTTCAACTCAGAATCTGCTGGTATACAAAGGCGTCCTTTGTACCACAACACTCCTCCGTCCTCGGTGAATCCGGGTACTTTTCCTGTACCGATACGACGCTTCATTCCGTCGATACTAGCATTTTCCTTCTGCGCCTCCTTAATCTGACTGATCAAAGCGGGCTGGAGTTCTATGCTAGCCAAAAATCCTTCACTTACTAATTCCATTCGAAAATCTTCCATCTCCTTGTGCAAACTTGGTTGCTCCTTCAAAATCATGGAGTTCAAGCGGCACGGCAATCTACTAAGGGCATCGGCTACCACGTTGGCTTTACCAGGGTGATAGTGAATGTCCAGGTCATAATCCTTGATTAGCTCAATCCATCTTCTCTGCCTCATATTCTGCTCCTTCTGAGTGAATATATACTTTAGGCTCTTGTGATCCGAATAAATCTCACAACGGTTTCCCATCAGGTAATGTCTCCATGTCTTCAGGGCTAGAACTACGACTGCGAGTTCGAGGTCATGGGTTGGGTAATTTTGCTCATGTTGCTTCAATTGTCGAGATAGATATGATATAACTTTGCCTTCTTGCATTAGCACACATCCGAGACCAATCTTGGATGCGTCACAATACACATCGAAGGGCTTCGTGATATCCGGCATGATCAAGATTAGGGCTGAAATTAACCTCCTTTTGAGTTCTTGAAAACTCGCTTCACATTTGTCTGTCCATTCAAACTTCTTGTCCTTCTTCAGCAATTGGGTCATGGGTCGGGCGATACTCGAGAATCCTTCTATGAATTTGCGGTAATATCCCGCCAATCCGAGAAAAGCACGAACTTGGGTTTGAGTGGTTGGGGCTTGCCAATCTTCTACATCTTTCACTTTGGCAAGGTCAACGGCAATTCCTTCGGCTGATACAATGTGACCGAGGAATCCTACCTCCTGTAACCAGAATTCACATTTGCTAAACTTTGCATACAGCTGATGCTCTCTAAGGGTTCCAAGAATGGTCCTTAGGTGTAGCTCATGTTCTTCTTCTGATTTGGAATAAATCAGAATGTCATCGATGAAAACAACGACAAACTTATCCAGGAAGTCCATAAAAATCTTATTCACGAGGTTCATGAAATAAGCGGGGGCATTGGTTAACTCTTTGATGCCCAATATATAAGCAGCTTCACCTAGGTCTTTCATTGAAAAACACTTGTTCAAATAACTCTTCACATCGTTAAGCATGTTAATGTCATTTCCAATAATCAATATGTCGTCCACATATAATACCAGAAATGTCACCGAGCTCCCACTCACTTTCTTGTAGATACAAGCTTCGTAGCAATTTGGAACAAATCCAAAGCTCTTGATCACTTGATCAAAACGAAGGTTCCAACTCCGAGTTGCTTGCTTCAGTCCATAAATGGAACGCTGAAGTTGCATACTTTATCAGCATCCTTAGGATCGACAAAACCTTCGGGTTGCATCATAAACAACTCTTCATCAATGTTGCCATTGAGGAACGCAGTCTTGACATCCATCTGCCATATTTCATAATCATGAAACGCAGCAATTGCTAATAAAATCCGAATGGACTTAAACATCGCTACGGGAGAGAAAGTCTCATCGTAGTCAACACCTTGAACTTGTCGAAAACCTTTTGCGACAAGTCGTGCTTTATAGACGGTAACATTACCATCCGCGTCCATTTTCTTCTTGAAGATCCATTTGCACTCAACGGCCTTTCGGTCGCTAGGAGGGTCCACCAAAGTCCATACTTGGTTTTCGCTCATGGATCCCAATTAGGATTTCATGGCCTCTAGCCATTTCTCAGAGTCTGGGCTCATCATCGCTTCCTCATAGTTCGTAGGTTCACTGTCTTCTACCAACAAGATAGTCAAGACAGGGTTGTCGTACCACTCAGGAGGGGCACGCGACCTTGTCGACCTGCGACGTTCAGTAGCAGCATCGTCTGAAGCTTCATGATCCTTGGCATTATCTTCCTCTATTGTTGGTGCAGGCGGCACTGGAACAATTTCAGGTGCTGCGCTACTCTCCAATTCAAGAGAAGGTTCAACAACCTCGTCTAGCTCTACTTTCCTCCCACTCACTTCTTTCGAGAGAAACTCCTTCTCAAGAAAGGAACCGTTCTTTGCGACAAACACTTTGACTTCGGTTCTGTGATAGAAGGTATACCCAATAGTTTCCTTAGGGTATCCTATGAAGACGCATTTCTCCGCTTTGGGTTCGAGCTTGTCCGGCATCAACTTCTTGACGTAGGCTTCGCATCCCCAAACTTTAAGAAACGACAACTTAGGTTTAGCACCAAACCACAGTTCATACGGTGTCGTCTCAACGGATTTAGATGGTGCCCTATTTAAAGTGAATGCAACGGTTTCTAATGCATAACTCCAAAATGATAACGGCAAATCAGTAAGAGACATCATTGATCGGACCATATCTAATAGGGTTCGATTCCGGCGTTCAGACACACCATTGCGCTGTGGTGTTCCGGGTGGCGTGAGTTGCGAAACGATTCCGCTTGCTTTAAGATGCGTGAGAAAATCATAACTCAAATATTCACCTCCACGATCGGATCGTAGAAACTTAATCTTTCTGTTACGATGGTTCTCCACTTCATTCTGAAATTCCTTGAACTTTTCAAATGTTTCAGATTTATGTTTGATTAAATAGATATACCCATATCTACTTAAGTCATCGGTAAAAGTGAGAAAATAGCGATATCCACTGCGCGTCGAAACACTCATCGGTCCGCATACATCGGTATGTATGATTTCCAACAAGTCCGTTGCTCGCTCCATCATACAGGAGAACGGGGTTTTGATCATCTTGCCCATGAGGCATGGTTCGCATGTGTCAAATGATTCAAAATCAAGAGACTCCAAAAGTCCATCAGAATGGAGTTTCTTCATGCGCTTTACACCAATATGACCTAGACGACAGTGCCACAAATAAGTAGTATTATCACTATCTACTTTGCATCTCTGAGCCTCAATGTTATGGATGTGTGTTTCATCCCTTTCGAGATTTAGAAGAAATAAACCATTCACAACAGGTGCATGACCATAAAAGATGTTACTCATATAAATATAACAACCATTATTCTCCGATTTAAATGAATAACCGTCTTGCAATAAACACGATCCAGAAATAATGTTCATGCTCAACATAGGCACATAATAACACTTATTAAGGTTTAAAACTAATCCCGAAGGTAAAACTAAGGAGAGCGTGCCGACGGCCATCACATCAACTCTTGATCCGTTGCCAACGCGCATCGTCACCTCATCCCTCGCAAGCCGCCGTCTATTCCGTAGCTCCTGTTTCGAGTTACAAATATTAGCAACTGAACCAGTATCAAATACCCAGGCACTACAACGAGGGCTAGTAAGGAAAACATCAATAACATGTATATCAAATATACCTTTGATGGTGCCAGCCTTCTTGTCCGCTAAGTACTTCGGACAGTTGCGCTTCCAGTGACCCTTGTCCTTGCAATAGAAGCACTCAGTGTCAGGCTTGGGTCCAAACTTGAGCTTCTTCTCAGCAGGGGCAACGCGCTTGCCGCC
Organism: Avena sativa; assembly: GCA_916181665.1. Taxonomy (NCBI): domain Eukaryota; kingdom Viridiplantae; phylum Streptophyta; class Magnoliopsida; order Poales; family Poaceae; genus Avena; species Avena sativa. Next base: position 262,524,305 of record OV702279.1, on the reverse strand, counting down.
GCCTTTCTTGAAGGGCTTCTTTGCACCCTTACCTTTCTTGAAGGTGGGGGGCTTGTTGACCATCAACACATGATTATCCTTTTTGATGTCCACCTCCGCAGCCTTCAGCTTTGCGAAGAGCTCGGTGATCGTATCAGTGGAACCAATCTGATTATGAGTCACTACAAAACTTTTGTAGCTGGGAGGGAGTGATTGCAGAACCCTGTCAATCTTGAGCTCCTCTGGAATCTTGTAGTCCAGTTGCTCAAGGCGTTGAGTGTAGCCCGACATCTTAATGGCGTGCTCACTAACGGAACTCCCTTCCTCCATCTTGCAGTTAAAGAATTTCTCAGAGATCTCATATCTCTTAGAATGGGCCTGAGTCTGAAACATGGTTTTCAGCTCCTCGAGAATCTCAAAGGGCCTGGGATAGTCTTCAAAACGATTTTGAAGGTCCGATTCCATAGCAAACAACATGGTGCTCTTAATCACACCATAATCATCTTTGCGCGAGTGATAGACAGTTTTCTCATCAGCCGGCGCATCTACAGCAGGGGCGTCACCTAGCGCATTTTCAAGGACATAGTCCTTTTGACCGCCAGAGAGAATGATTCTCAGATTGCGGAACCAATTGGTGAAGTTAGACCCATTGTTTCTAAGCTTTTCCTTCTCAGCAAAAACGTTGAAGTTGAAGTTGGACTTAGCCATTTGATCTACAATATTTGCAAGTACAAATTAGACTATGTTCATGATAACTAGTTCAACTTTTAATCAAATTACTAGATGAACTCCCACTAAATTCAACATCCCTCAAGTTGTTTAGTGAACATGATCCAAATTCACCACACCTAATCCGATCTTCACGAGAAGAGATGTGGTTTCAATGGTGGACAACGAAGTGTCGATCATATCATTCATATGACTCATGCTTAACCTTTCGGTTCATGTGTTCCGAGGCCATGTCTGTACATGCTAGGCTCGTCAAGTCAAACCCAAGTATTTCCACGTGTGCAAAACTGGCTTGCACCCGTTGTATGTGAACGTAGAGTCTATAGCACCCGATCATCACGTGATGCTTGGACACGACGAACTTTCGCCACGGTGCATACATGGGGAGAACACCGTTTTATCTTGATCTTTAAGTGAGGAATCATCTTATAATGCTACCGTCGCGATCTAAGAATAATAAGATACATAAAAGGGATAAACATCACATGCATATAACTTTATGTGACATGGTATAGCCAATCTTCGCGCAATGATCTCCATCTTGTGCGTGCCGGCATGATCTCCATCACTCCACCATGATTGCCTCCACCACGAATAGCAACTACAACTATTGCTAACTACTTAGCGATAAAGTGAAACTATTACATGGCGTATAAGAAGTTGACACACAGGTCATACACAATTATAAAGACAACCATATGGCTCCTGCCGGTTGTGTACTCATCGACATGCAAGTCGTGAAACATTACAAAACATGATCATCGCATACAATATACACATCACATCTTGGGCCATACCATATCACAGAAAACACTCCCTGCAAAAACAAGTTAGACGCCTCTACTTTGTTGTTGCATGTTTTACGTGGCTTATGGGAGTAGCAAGCTAAGAACGATTCTTACCTACGGAAAGCCACAACGGTTATATTATGGTTGCCAAACTCCGGTGTTAATCCCATGACAACTATAGTGAGAGAAACTGGCATCCACCAGCCGCATGTGTGGAACAAGCCACACGTCAAGTGCGGAGCCGGTCTCGCGAACGACGTCGCGTAAGGTTGGCCTGGACCGCTTCAATATCACTATCCCGCGTCATAAGAAGAACACAAACAAGAGGCTTGCAACAGAAAACATCAACGCCCGCAACAACCATGTTGCGTTCTACTCGTGAAACACAACTACGCATAGATCTAGCTCTGATACCACTGAAGGGTTTCGCAGCATAGTAAATCAAAAAATTTCTACGGATGCGAACGATAAAGCCAAGATCTAATCTAGAAGATGCAAACAACGAGAGAGATTAGATGAGATCTTCATACCCTTGAAGATTCGCACAGCGGAACGTTCGTCGGAACGTGGGTGATGTAGTCGTACTCGCTTCTCCTCCTCGCGATCCGATCCGATCTAGCACCGCAAGTGGCGATGCCTCCGGGAGATGCACACGTGCAGCACCTCGACGTCTCCTCCTTCCTCGGTCCAGCAAGTATGGTGGAGAGACGGATTGGATCTACAACGCAACGGCGCGGTGCAAGTGGTGGAGAGTTTCTGCAGCAGGGCTTCGCCTACACGCAGTCGGGAGGGAGAGAGAGAGGAGGGCAGCAGGGCGGCTAGGCTTGAGGGGAAGGTGTGTGGGGGGGGGTGGTGCGCCCCCATCCCTCTTTATATAGAGGGGTGGGCGGCAACCCTATCCCCTCCCCCAAGCCTAGGCCGGCGGCAAAGGAGGGAAGAGTGGGGGGCAAGTTTCCCCCCTCCTTCTAGAAGCCCTCTTTAGGGTTTCCCCTTGATTTGGCCGACTGGGCCCTATGGGGCCTTGTGACCCTGGACCAATGCGGCTAGGGCACTCCCTCATAGGCCCATGCCCCCTCCCGGCAGGTGGGGCCACGTTGGTCCCCCTCTGGAAGGTTCTAGAAGCTTCCGATACAATACCGATTAACCCGAAACAATTTTGAACTCCAAAAACTGCATTGCCTTATATGAATCTTATTCTCCGGACCATTCCGGAACCTCTCTTGATGTCCCGGATCCCATCCGAGACTCCGAACAAAAACTCATAAACCAATTATCCAATCTATCCTAGCGTCGAGACACGTTAAGTGTGTGACCCTTCGGGTTCGAGAACATGCAGACATGATCTTCTATCAATAATCAACAGCGGGGTCTGGAAACCCATATTGACTCCCACACATTCATCGATCATCATATCAGATGAACCACGATGCCAGGATTCAATCAATCCCATATATATATTCCCTTCGTCTCGCGATATTTTACTTGCCCAAGATTTGATCGCCGGTACCGTCATACCTAGTTCAATCTCGTTCACAGCAAGTACTTTACTCGTTCCGTAATCCGATATCACTTTGTGATTAACTCCTTAACCACATGCTTGCAAGCGGTGTTGATATCGATTACCGAGTGGGCCCGAAGTATATCTCTCCGACTTGGGAGGGACAAATCCTATCTCGATACATACAACCCAACAGGTACTTTCCGATCACCTGAGAGACACCTTTATGATCACCCTCTCATAGGATGACGTTTGATGACCTCAAAGCTTTCTTTCGATACCAGGGAGTTGTATTATCTCATGGTCTAAGGAATACAATATTTGACATAAGAAAAGCTTCGCAAAGACGAACACGATGACACGATCTAATTGCTTCGCTTAGTTTGGGTCTGTCCACCATATCATTCTCCCAATGATATGATCTCATTATTAATTTACAACTCATGTCTATGGTTAGGAAACCTTAACCATCATTAATCAATGAGCTAGTCTTTAGAGGCATACTAGGGACACGTTGTTGTTCACAAACCACACAAGTATTAAAGTTTCCGCTTAATACAATTCTAGCATGGAATATAAACTTTATCATGAACAAGAATTATAATAATAACATCTTTATTATTGCCTCTAGGGCATAATTCCAACATTTCTTGGCACAGTCAATCAATCCTTTATGTTTGGACATCCAATCCATCCCTAGTACTACTTCCAAACCTTTAGTTCCGAGTACTATCAGATTAGCATAAAAATCTATGCCATGGATTCGGATAGGGACGGCTTTGCAAATTTGCCTAGCCTTGGTGGTTGATCCGGGAATTTGAATAATCATAACATGCTTCAGTTTGGTTGGTTAAATTTTACTAGTGCATGCAAATTCTTCGGTGACAAATGAATGCGATGCACTAGAATCAAACAACACTCTTGCAAGTACTGAATTAACAGAAAACATACCCAGCACGACGTCTGGCGCTTCCTGAGCTTCTTCAGCATGCATGAGAAAAAGACGACCATTGCGGTTGAGTGAATTCCCTGGGCAAATCTTCTCCCTGGCTGAACACGACGCTGTTGCTGAGCTGGGGCATTGGCATTGGGCGCTATAGCATTCTTCTTGTTGGGGCACTCGTTGGAATAGTGGCCTTTATTTCCATAGTCATAACAAGTCACTTGTGACTTGTCCTTGGCTGCGATAGGCACAACATTGCTTCCAGTCCTCGGGGCAGTGTTGGTGTTGGCGGTAGCATTGTTGGTATTGAACTTGGGTGGGGCACGATTGAAATTGCTAGCGTTGCTGGGGTTGTTGTGATTTCCTCCGGGCCTAGGGTTTCCACAGTTGGGATAGGTCGGACGGTTCATCGGGGGTCTGTTGGTTCTTGGGGCAAATCCTGGAGATGGGTTGGGGCGATACTTTGGGGTCTGATGGGTTCCTGGTTGGTGCATCATGCGACGCTTGCGGTTCTCATTGGCTTGGTTGATCTTTCCTTCCATCTGGATGGCAGAGTCGACAAGGGCTTCAATATCCGCAAAGGGGATATTGACTAACACCGTCTGCATCTCGTCATGCAAACCATTCAGGAACCTCTCCTTCTTCTTGGCTTCCGTGTCTATCTCGTCCGGGGCATACCTAGCTAATGACAAAAATTTGTCACGGTATTCCACTACAGTCATCCTTCCTTGCTTCAGCTCTCTGAACTCGTCTCTCATTCTCTTGATCAAACCCGGTGGCACATGGGTTCTGCTGAACTTGACCTTGAATTCCTCCCAGGTCATCATCTGGCCTCCGGTCATTGCGCGAACACTGTTCCACCATGCCCTGGCATCTCCGGCTAGATAATGGGTGGCAAACAAAACTTTCTTGTTGGCTTCTACTCCAGCGACTTCTAAGTTATTTTCCATGGTTTGCAGCCAATCATCGGCGTCTAGGGGTTCTTCTGACTTAGTGAAAACGGGTGGGTTGGTATTCTGGAAATTCTTGAGCTTAGATCCATGGTTGTCCTGATTTCCGTGGCCTTGGTTGTTATGGGCTAGCTGGGCTATCTGTTGCAGAGTGGATAGGTTGGCTTGACGTTCCGCTCTTTCAGCTTCGCGGTCAGAAGTCAACATTTGCAGGATCTGCAACATCGGGTCTGGGGCTGAACCACTTCCTCCACGTGGCATCTGAAGATTTAGATAGATCATGAGAAAAGAGGGAAATTTCTAAGGTTTCGGGGACTTTGAAAAGTTTTAAAGGTTTGACTCGAATTTTTCTAGCAACTTGCTTTTTCATTCATTCATTCATAGCACACAGTACAACACACACCACAACAAAGAAAAACAGATGGTTTTAAGAACCATTCTGAGAACTACGATATAGTGGGACCGAATACTACTCACTACGCTAGTGATCAAGTGCTACTACTCCTTGGAGTCTGTGGCTTCATCATCATCGATGAAGGCAAAATCGTCCTCATCGGTGAAGAAGTCCATGGCCTTATCCTCCAGAAAACCGTCATCATCGCTGAGATAGGAGTAAGGTTCTCCACGAAGATCCTCTCCAGCATTCTCCCTTTCCTCCAACTGCATGTCTCTCTCGTGGATGGTCTCCTCCAAAGATGAGATGCGGTGGCGAAGACGGGCAATAATGCGCTCCTTCTTGTCGAGCTGACGGCGGCGAGACTTGCGATCCTTTGCTAGCAGGGCGATGGTCTGGTCCTTCGTCTTGATGATGGCAGACTTATGGTTGCAGTAGTCACGACAGTTGTCCAACTCCTGCTGACGATCATACATCATGAAGCTAAGGTGGTCCAATTGAGTCTTCAGCTCGGGGTGGTATGGGGCTTCCAGTGGTTGTCCATTTGCATCACGCCTTGGGCAAAACTCAAAGCGAGTACCCTTGATCTGATTGATGCTCTGCCCACACAGACGGGAAAGAGCTTCCTGCATTGCTCTGGCAAGTCCATCGAGCCAGTTGTTTTCCCTCAAGGTAAACTGAATTCCCTCCGCAGTGGGAGGTTAAATTTTTCCTTGGAGACTTGCAACAATTAGCCACTGCAGATCTTCTCCGCCTTGATCATTGAGCTGAGCTCCGAAGAACTCGGGGTGCGGACGCTCCAGAAGTTCCGAAAGCTGGTCCAAATCCCTCTCAAAGATAAGGTCTCCTCCATTCCCCAGTTGGTAAAACTTGCTGTACTTCACGTCCATCTATAAGAATAGAGGATGAGTAGATTAGCAGGGTGATCAAGTGTGTCAAAATTTTATGTATTTTGCAAGAGTTTTTGAGGAACATGAATTTTTATGCAAGAATAAAAGGGATAAGAATGAGAATAAGTTTTTGTAAATATTTGTTTTCTTTGGTTTTGAAACTAAGTTTTTGATGCCACGTCCAGTCTAACTAGGGTCTCCTATGGTCAGGATGGCTCTGATACCAACTTGTCAACACCCGGATTTTTCAATCCTAGATGCCTGTTATGCCATACATCGCAATCCCAGGATTACCATTTTTGCGAGACATAACAGAATTGGATACCATAGTACATCATCCATTACAAACGATACATAAGTTCTTACACAAATAGGGATCTCATGATCCAGTTCTTAATACAACATCAAGCAGCGGAATACGTAATAATAACGGTAGCGTAGGCGAAGCTCCATCTTCGGGGTCACAGGCAATGCTGACGATGGGAGATGATCCTAGTTGTCGTAACCTTCCTGGGGTCCATCCTCCAGGTACTACTCTTCATAGTCTGGCCATGGGAATAGCCAGGGACAAAGCCATGAGTACTCTTTAAGTACTCGCAAACTAATACTAACAAGGGAAAGGGGGTTTTGAATAATAGGACACTAGGCTCTAGGGTTGTTATGCAAAATCCAGATTTATCTCTACTAAGTTTCGAAGCTAGTCACAATTTTATAACTCCTAGGTGGGATCTTGTAACTCAGGTCACAACTCTGCTGTGGTCAAGTCAAAGTCTCAATTCATTTCACAAGTCATTTTGAAAAGTCTGACGGGGGAACAGTATGGCCACTCCAACTGTCCATAACCGCGGACGCGGCTATTCGAATAGTTTGACACTCTGCAGAGATTGTACACTTTCACCACAACATTCGATACATCCGTCAGGAACAAATCCTGAATTCACCATACTCAGTATGCGGATAATCAATCCTAACCTTTCAATTACACGCCCTAGTATAAGCACCTCTCCTATGAGTTTGGCCTCCCAACCATGACCATCTGTCATCTTGGGTACTGCACAGGTGGACAATCTTCACAAGGTAGCCTCAGCTCAGACCTTGGCCGTGAGGGAACTAATACTAAGGTATATAAGTTTCCAGTCAAGCCCTACCCAATATTCGGGTATTGTGGTTGTACGATAAAATTGGAATGGTATCGCATCCAGACAACCATCAGTTTTATAAAGGGCTAAGGCTCATGCCTCAACATTTTCATCACCAAATTCATCAAGTGTTTGGAAACACATGTCCAAAACATTTCAATAGAATGATCCATCATTCCAAGGTTTTCATAACCATTTTTCCACCAAGTATTCCCATCTAAAGTTGATCAAGTTTTATGCTTAGAACTAGCATCTACAAGTGGGGGTAAGCACTAATGAGGGGTGGTAACTAGTAGATTCTAACTAAGTTCAATCTTATGCCTTGGGATGACATCAAGATTATCTAACTTAGGCCAAGTTTAATGCTCTTTATGCAACCTTCAGAATCTTTCTAGTATCTACAAGTCACTTAAGTCAACTCTAAGTTAACGCTTTGATAAAGAAATAAAGTAAGAAGCTTGCAAATAAAACTAGGATTGGTTTATCAAGTGGGTATGATCACATATGCATAAGGCATATAGTAGGCATAGTAACAAGCAAGTATTTGCTTGCACAATATCAGTATAAGCTTTCTAAATTGCAAGTGTTAGATTGCATAGGTCAACTTGATTAGTAAAGCTTGCCTTGTGCAGAGCAGTGGTTGAAGTTCTCCTCGGCTTCTTCTTTGTAGTATCCTCCTTCCTCTTCGTATCCTTGGTCGGTACTAGCGTCTATGAATAAATACGAGGTACACAATCACCAAACAATAATTAACTACTTGCAATTATCACACACAAGGGTCCTATAGATGATCTAGCATCATCGCTAACATTACAAGGTTAAGGCTTGATTTAATTCCTTTTATTTTTAGAAAAGTAATTTCTACTCATTGAAAAACTACTTAAGATTTAATATTCTCCAAACCAAACATGGGATCATGTTGACACATGTCATCACCACATATTGTAGTCCAAGGGAATGTGATTTAAAGTGGTGTCACAATTTAATAAGGTTTTACCCTTTTATTTTAATTAATTAAAGTGGCTAGAAATGCTTATGTAGCATTCTTTTATTACTTGAACATTATTCCTGCAAGTAAACCTATATATTTTTATATATTCTGAAAGGTATGGTTAAATGTGATTTTTGAGAGTTGGAATCAACTCAAAAGCTATTATGGTTTAAATTTGAAGAATGTTTGAATGCAGAAAAGCTTCTGCCTTGTTATTTTTACCATGGGTGATCTATAGATCCAAATGACATGAATCCAACAGGCTTGGATTCAGCATTCACAGACCTTTCCAACAAAACTGGTTTCATTCAAATTGGTGCACTGAATCGACCTAGATTGATTTTTGAAAATGGGTATAGAAGTGTGTTTGAATTAAAATAGAAAAGATTTAATTCAAATCACTGGGCTGCGCGGGAAAAGTTAACGGGACGTCCTGCTAAGCGCGGTGCTCCCGCGGGCTGCTTAAGTGGGTGTCCCCACTCGTCAGTGACACGGGGCTGGGCGAAGCGGTATGGGGCAATGTGGGTCGTTCGATCTGATTATAATCCAACGGCTGGGAGTCATTGTCGACGCGAGACAACGCCGACGAGAACAAAACCTAGCACGGCCAGTGGGGGTGCTGGGGACTCACCGGGGTGCTGGCGAGGGTCGGCGAGGCGGGCGAACGACGAAGTCGATGACGGCGAACTCAGGGGTGGTCACGGCAGCTCCTGGGGTGGACGAAATCGATGGCTCCCTTCTTCTCCAGAGGCGGCGGGCTCCGGTGAAATTCCGGCGGGGTGGTGCTCGCCTTGCTCTGAGAACGGTGTGGCATGATCAGTGAGGAGAGGGGAGTGGGATGGTGTGAAGAAATCGAGTGGGGGTGGCCTCTATTTATAGTCGAGCAAGGGGACGGTCGGGGCGCACGGTGAGCTCGTCGGGGGCGGTGTTACAGGCGGCTACTGGCATGGGCGACGGTAGGAGACGGTGTGGTGTCTCCTGGCGATGCTCAACGACATGGTTTCGAGGCATGGGGCGGTGCGGCTTGGTCTGGAACATGAGACGCTCTGCGTGGCAGAGGCGGCATCTTCAACGGCGAGCGGTGGTTGTGCGTCACGGGGCGGCGAACGGGGATGTCTGGTGGTCTCCTGGGTCGGTGGTGATCGTGTGTGCACGCGGTGAGGGCGGCGCGCGGTCTGTGGGCGCTGGTCGAGGGTGGCGCTCTGGCGCACGCTCGGCATGGTCGCTGGCGAGGTTGGCATGGTCTGTGTGTGTGGTCCAGGGCTTGGCAACGCTCGTGGCTGGGACAGTGAGTGGCGGATCTCAAGAAGGGCGCCCGTCATGGGATGCTCACTGAATTGCATGGGATGCTCAAGCAGGCAGAGGCGGATCTCAAGAAGGGCGCCAGTCAAGTGTTGATGGTGCAAAATAAGGCTAAGTTCAAGAAGAGTTCTTGGACTAAGAAGAAGGCTAAGTCAGGAGGAAAGCAGGCTCAGGACCTAGTCACAAGCGCTTCCCCAGGGAATAAGCCATCTCCTTCAGCCGGATCCACTTGCTTCTACTGCAAGGCAGATGGCCACTGGAAGAGGAACTGCAGCAAGTACTTGGCCGACAAAGCCAAGGGTGGAGGTATGACTACCGACTCAGGTACACTTGTTTGCAATGTTATAGACATATATATTGCTGATGCACCTAATAGTTCTTGGGTATATGATACCGGGTCAGTTATTCACATCTGCAACTCGTTGCAGGGACTGGTAAGAACTAGGAGCGTAGCAAGAGGCGAGGTTGATATTCGAGTCGGCAACAAAGCAAGAGTTGCTGGGTTGGAAGTCAGCACGATGCAGCTTCATTTACCTTCCGGATTCATTATGGAACTGAATAATTGTTATTGTGTTCCAGTGCTCAGTCGAAACATTATTTCCGCTTCATGTTTGATGAGGCAAGGCTATGAGTCGAATATCAAGAATAATGGTTGTTCTTTGTATTTGAATGATATGTTTCACGGCTTTGCACCCGTCCAGGACGGGTTATTTATTTTAAATCTTGATGGTGAGTCGGTTTATAACATAAATGTTAAAAGGTTGAAACCAAATGATCTGAATATGACTTACTTTTGGCACTGTCGGCTTGGTCATATAAGTTGGAAACGCATGAAGAAGCTCCATGATGATGGACTCCTAACTTCATTCGACTTGGAGTCGTTCGAGACATGCGAATCTTGCCTACTCGGCAAAATGACCAAGACACCTTTTGCAAAGAGTTGCGAAAGGGCATCTGACTTGTTGGGAATAGTACATAGTGATGTATGTGAACCAATGAGCACGACAGCCAGGGGTGGTTATGAGTACTTCATTACCTTCACTGATGATTTGAGTAGGTATGGATATATCTACTTGATGAAACATAAGTCGGAAGCCTTTGAAAAGTTCAAAGAATTACAGAATGAAGCACATAATCAACTCGGCAAGAAAATAAAGTTTCTTCAGTCGGACCGAGGAGGCGAGTACATGAGCCATGAGTTTGATGACCATCTGAAAAGTTGTGGAATAGTTCCTCAACTTACTCCGTCAGGAACGCCACAAAGGAATGGTGTTTCGGAAAGACGGAATCGGACCTTGTTGGACATGGTACGATCAATGATGAGTCAGACATATCTGCCTTTATCATTTTGGGGTAATTGTCTAGAAACAGCGGCATTCACACTAAACAGAGTACCATCAAAGTTGGTAGAGAAGATACCGCATGATATGTGGATAGGCAAAAGGTCGAGTTTGTCTTTTCTTAAGATTTGGGGTTGTGAAGCATTTGTCAAGCGACTTCAGTCGGACAAGCTTACGTCCAAGTCGGATAAGTGTATTTTCGTGGGGTATCCGAGGGAAACCTTGGGTTACTACTTCTACGACCGAGAAGAGGGCAAAGTGTTTGTCGCTCGGAACGGTGTCTTCCTTGAGAAAGAGTTTCCCAGTCGGGGAGTAAGTGGGAGCACGGTGCAGCTCGAAGAAATTCGAGAGGAACCGGCTAGAAGCGAGTCGGCAAAAACCTTGGAGGTTGAGCCGGTCGTGGCAGCTGAGCCGGCAGCAGCACCTGTACTACGAAGATCGGCAAGATTACGAAGTGTTCGTGATGTGTTAGTGTTAGACAATGATGAGCCGGAAAATTATTCGGAAGCGATGGTGGGATCTGATTCCGAGTCATGGCTTGGAGCCATGAGATCTGAGTTAAAGTCCATGGATGAAAATCAAGTTTGGAACTTGGTTGATCTGCCAGACGGTGCAAGACCCATCGAGTGCAAATGGGTCTTTAAGAAGAAAACTGATATGGATGGAAATGTTTCCGTCTATAAAGTACGCCTTGTCGCGAAGGGGTTCCGACAAGTTCAAGGAGTTGATTACAACGAGACTTTCTCGCCCGTAGCGATGCTTAAATCAGTTCGGATCATGTTAGCTATAGCAGCCTATTTCGACTATGAGATAGGGCAGATGGATGTCAAAACGGCTTCCTTAACGGAAATTTAACCGAGGACGTGTATATAATATAGCCCGAGGGTTTTGTCAATCCGGCTAATGCTGACAAGGTGTGCAAACTTCAGAAATCCATTTATGGGTTGAAGCAAGCATCTCGGAGTTGGAATATTCGCTTTGCTGAGGTAGTCAAATCGTTTGGCTTCATCAAGAGTGATCATGATTCTTGTTTATACAAGAAGTTTAGTGGGAACAAAGTAAACTTTCTAATCTTATATGTGGATGACATATTATTGATTGGAAATGATGTCCAGATGTTGCAAGAAACCAAGGAATCATAGGAAAGGAGTTTATCAATGAAAGACTTGGGTGAGGCAACATATATTCTCGGAATCTGGATCTATAGAGATAGATCAAGAAGGCTCATTGGATTGAGTCAAAGTACTTATTTGGACAAAGTGTTGAAGAAGTTCAACATGGAATCGTCTAAGAAGGGGTTATTACCGATGTCCCATGGTGTAAAACTTAGCAAGACTCAGTGGCCTTCGACAACTGATGAGCGAAGTCGGATGAGTGCGATTCTGTATGCTTCTGCAGTAGGATCCATCATGTATGCCATGATTTGTACTAGGCCAGATGTTTCATATGCTCTATGTAACATCCCAGATTTTATATTAGGATGTTATTAGTGTCATGCATCATCCTTGCATCATTGCACCCTACAAATAAAAATTTGCAACTAAATCCTAACACCTAAACCTATCAAAACCCTAATAAGGATTTCCTTTATGTAGGCTTTATTGTTGTAAACAAGCTTGACCCTCCTAAAACTTTGTGAAACATCAAACCATGGTCCTATGTTGACCACCTTACTTTTATAAAAATTTAGAAACAAATTTCATCAAGTTTGGACTTAGTATGCAAAAGTTATTTGGGGTTTACTAAAACAGAAATTTATAAATGTTAAAAGAAAAAAAAGAGGCAACCTAACCTAACTGGGCCGCAGCGCCAGCCCACCCGCAACTATGCGGCAGCTAGCTACCCGCACCCGTGCCAGCCCACTCCCCCCCTCCACCACAAACACGCGGGACCCACCTGTTCATCCCCTACCTCGAGCTGGAGTCCGGCTGCTGCACGAGTTCGAACCGATTTCCGGTAAGATTCGCGGCGATTGGAGCCCCCTTGCCCAAGTCTCCACCCCATATAAACCCCGCCACCCTCGTCTTGCCCCGCTCGATTTCTTTTCTTGCAAAAACCCTAGCCCATCGACGAATCACATCGCCGCCGTCGGGTCGACCTCGCCGAGACGGTTCGAAGCCCCCTCCCTTGCTCCTTCCTCCCTCCGGAGCTTCTCCATCCACCACTTATTCTTGTCGCGTGCCTTTCCCCTTCTCTCTCGCAGGAACACGCCCGCGATTGCTCGCCGGAGCACCGCCGGGGAAGGAGGCGATCGGCGGGACTCTGCCGATAGTAGAGGAAGCAAGGGGAGACGGCGAGGACACGAGCATGACCGCAGGGACCATACGCGCGCCGTCGACCACGCCGCCACCTCGGGGAGCCACCAGAGCACCGTAAACCTTCATCACCGCCGCCACCGCCGCCCAACGCCGCCGTCGCCACCGTGGTAAGTCGACGCGCCCTCTCAAACCGTCCGATTGTAGATGTGCGGGCCAGATTAGAAGAAGGGGCGAAGGGGTACCGGCCAATACCATGCTGCCGCGTGGCAAGCGCGTTGTCACCGCGCCGCGTCACCCGCCTGGCCAGCTGGACCAGCCAGCGTCTGCCACTTGGCAAGATCTTTAAGTGAGGAGTAGATTTGTTTGCAGATTTAGATTCCAACTTGTGAAATTCATATAAAATTGAATCTTTGGCTAATTTTAGCTTATAATATACCGTTGGATTCCTAATTTTATGTAGAATCCAAATCTGCAATAATATTCCAAGTTTACAGTAAGGTTTTAGGTGTAGATTTTAATCATTAGATTAGAGTGTTTATTCCATTGAAAAATAATTAAATTTCAGCTCTAGTTGATTCTTGTTGCAATAACTTTGTTTCCACAATTGAAAGTACAAAGGAAGTCGCCTAGAGGGGGCTGAATAGGCTTTTAAAATTATTACGGTTTAGGCTCAAGTAAATGCGGAATAAAACTAACGTTTAATTTATTGAGCACAAAACCTAGCCACTAAGTTCACCTAGGTGCACCAACAACCTATGCTAAGCAATACAAGCAACAAGGTGATAGCAAGGTATAAATACTTCAAGCACGATGGCTATCACAATGTAAAGTGCATAAGTAAAGGGTTCGGTTGAGAGATAACCGATGGACGCGGAGACGAAGATTTGTTTCACGAAGTTCACTTCCAAAGAAGCTACGTCTCCGTTGGAGAGGTGCAATGGCGCAATGCTCTCCGAACGCCACAAATGGCTCACCTCGAGGTGTGGTGGCTCGATGCTCACCCAACGCCACACAAGGCCTCACCCCGGATGCGGAAGCACGCAACTCACCGACGCCACAAAAGGATCACCCTATTCTCCCAAGTGCGCACCACAAAAGGCGGGCACTTGCTCCACTATGGGACGCTTGAGGGCGGTCACCGAACCCGTACAAGATTGGGTCTAACTCCACAACTCAATTGGAGGCTCCCAACAACAAAGCCACAAAAGGCCAACAATGCCACAAAAGGCCAACAACGCCACAAAAGGCTACAAGACCACAAAAGGTCAACAAGACCACAAAAGGTCAACAATCCAACCACACAACCGTCTAGGGTTCCAAGGAACCCAAGAGAAACAAGCTCACAAGCTTGAACTCATCGAATCTCCGAGGAGAACTCAAACCTATGCACCAAATGCAAGGGCAAGTCCTTCTCTCCCAAATTCCAACAAAGCTACAAAAGCTATTGGGGGAATAAGGGAGGAAGAACACAAGACTCTCCAAGATCTAGATCCCAATGATTCCTTCACAAAGAAGGGATTTGACTTGGGGGGATTGTAGATCTAGATCTTCTCTCTCAAATCCCTCAAAAAGATGCAAGAATCATAGGAGGGGAAAGGGGGAGGGAAAGATTCTTCAAGGTTGACAATGGAGGAGAGAGAGAAAGCCAAGAACCAAGAAGAAAGCTAGTACCCACGAAGGGGAAGAGGAGCCCCTTTTAAAGGGCTCCCAGATCTGCCCGTTATGGTCATTCGCGACTCCTGGCCGGAACTTCCGGTGGGAGGCCGGAAGTTCCGGTGGCACACAGCCAACGGTAAAAAACTGCGGAGCGAAAAACTGAAAAAGAGAATCCTGGTCGGAACTTCCGCCGGTTCACCGGAACTTCCGGTGGGAGCGAAACTTCCGGTGGAAGTTCCGACAGAAGTTCCGTCAAATAGACATATTCAAAATAGAAGGTTACTGAATGTGAGCGGAACAAGACCCGGAACTTCCACCGGAACTTTCGGCGGCAAAGATTCCCTAGCGGAACTTCCGGTGGGAAGCCGGAACTTCCGGTCAGGGAAATTCCAGAAACCAAAAAACCAGAAACGCAATAACTTTTGCATCCGAACTCCAAACGGGATGAAACCAATTTTGTTGGAAAGATAATGACGAAATATTGGGTATCACCTTGGGAGAAAATATCATGAATATATATGTGAACTATCCCCCAAGGTGTGGAGCCGGAAAACTCGCAAGATCAAAAACCGCAATAAGATATGCAAGTGAAATCCTTAGATGATGAGCTAGAGCTTGTTATGATGGTGACCACAAGCTCTAGATCCTCTCATGGACAAGAACCAAATAACAACCAAGAAAGATGATGCTATGAATGCAAAGGTTTGAGCTCTCTCCGAATGATGCAGACGAGACACCCGCTTGAGAGCCCCTCTTGATAGCACGGCTATCTATCCTAAACCCGGTCTCCCAACTAACAATACGAGACCGGCAAAAGAAAAGCCCTATCAAGAACATACCTTTGCCTTGAGCATCCCACTTGAACTTGATGTAGACCGTCTTGTTCTTCTATAGTGGGAACACCTTTCTTGGATGCTCTTGCTTGATGAAGATGAAGACTTGCAAATTGCTCCTCCATACTCCATGGGGAATCCTCTTCTTTGAACTTGTCTTCATCATTCCATGAGCACGAGGATGGCAAGCTTCAAGCATGAGATCTTCTAGAGATGGCGCATCTTGAGCTCGCCCTTCTACATCCCTACTTGAGGTTGATCCATCTTGATGCAAATCTTTGCACATGCCTTGATCGACCTTCAAGCTCCTTCTTTCTTCATGATTCCAATGGGCACAAAGCCCTTGGACATTTCTTCATCTTCCAACCTTCAGACCAACACATGGCCCAAGCGATGCCAATGGACAAACCTACAAGTGAAACTCAATTTACACATTAATCCATAGAGATTGTCATTAATTACCAAAACCACACATGGGGGCATACATGCCCTTTCAACAATGCCTACTGGACAAAATTATAAAACCTTGCTTAAGATCATTAGATCTAGTTTGGGGCAAATTAGATGGTTTGATCTCCTTTTAACCCTAGGAATTGTTTTAGTGACTAAATTAGATCTAAACCTTTGGGAAATCAATCCTAGTGACACCCTTACACTATTGCAACACAATCTTGCTACCTTGGTCAATTTAGAAGAACCAATCTTGCATAATATACCATGTTGCATGCATGCATGATTATCTCCGTGACCTGTTTTGAGCAAGTTGTGATCATATCTATGTTTATGATTCGTTAGATTGTTCGGAGTGCGCTAAGGAGTGCTATTGTGTAGAGTGCTGCTCGGATCAAGGCAAGTTACACCACTTGTTCATAATTTTGTCCCAGTTTTGATTCTATGCATGTGATCTTCAAAATTCTATAGTATGCATGTGTAGGATATTTTAGTAGAATTTTTCCTTAGTATTATTTTGCAAGTGCAATGATTTTGTAGTATGCCATGAGTAGCTCTATACTTAGGATTTTCCCTCCTAATAGGTTACCCCTGTTTTTGCTAAGTATTACTTGCTATGCTATATATACAAAGTACCGTTGGGGGTTCGAAAGACAAAGAATTTTTTCTAAGTATAAAGGCTCTCTAGAGCAAACTTTTCTTCTCAAATCCACTTCAAACTAAAACTAAGTTTTCTTCTGGGCGGAATGGTTGTCGGGTCAACGAGTGAGATTTTGGTGGAGGACGGCCGCCCAGGAATCAAAGAAGTCTGCCATGTTTCAGAATTCAAAAGCTTCCAGTGCAACCACAATACATTATGGGCTCTGTCTTGGCCTAGTACTTAGTGGGAAACCTCACCTGGGTACCAACATTTGGAGGTTCTTGGCATGGTTGGATCCAGAAGGTAGAGGGGCTACTAAGGGAAAGCCTCGCCATGGTCTTGTCTGTAAAAGGACTTGATCGTGGATTGTGGGTAAAGTGCACAAACTCTCGAGAGTATTGCAATCTGATCGATCAGCCGTGTTCATGGTAACAGAACAACAATGAGCGTCTGAAGGATGGAGCCTCTGAAGGATCTTCCTCTCTCTTTTCTAAACCAAGTTTTAAAACCCCATGGCGTGAGTAATATCGCCAATGGGTGGGATTTTGGGAACTTGGTGTGTAATATCCAAGTGACACTTGGTGCGTAATATCCAAGTGTTTGGTTATTTGGACACTTGGTGAGTAATATCCTCGTGTGCCATTCGACCTTATTTTATCTAAGCAAATGTTTACAAAGTAGGGAAAATCTTCTCTCCTTCTCTCTACTTAAGAAAACTAGCTTTGAGCAAATGAACTCTATAGCCTAATCTAGCCTTGCATGTAGAGACAGCCTTTTCTCTCCTTGGTGTAATTTGCCAATACATTCAAAGTATTGACCCAACTTGTTGGCTGCACGTTTTATGTGCAGAATCCGAAGATTGAAAGGTGCGTAGGGATCGCGAGTCTACACTCGACAAGCCTGGGGCGTTGATGGACTCAAGCTGCTTTTATGTTTCCGCTGTTATTTGAGCTAGCATAATGCTAAGCAATTTTGTAATAAATTCATACTCTAGATTCTTCGTGTAATAAAGACTTTGTGTTTTACATGATATTTCATCGACTGTGAGTGCTAGCTGTTGATCCAGGGACTAGCATGTTAATCACAGGGACTTAGGATCCTTATCGATCCGAGGTCACTACAGATGGTATCAGAGCACATCGTTGCCTGTAGGACGTGACCCTAGGATTGGAACCACCTCTAACTTGTGCCTTACATGCTTTTCTACTAAGTTATTTCCTCACTTCTAGTATCTGCTTTCCTCTACTTGTTTAAGTATCTAACTTTCATTCTTCTAACTTAAAGATGACAAGCTTCCTCTACGACACCGTCGAGGACATCGAGCCTCTTCGCTTTGGTGGATGCCTCATGGACCTACTCACATGTTTGGGCCTTCCTCTCCCAACAATCCAGGGGAGCATAATGAAGAAACTCCACAAGGACGGCTGTTGGGGAGTCAAGGTCATCCAGCCAGGAAAAGAACGAGGCAAGAACCCGGAGGAAGACATAGCAATCCACATTGTTAGCGATTCCAAGGAGAAGGCCCTTAGCATCAGCTTGCAGCAACTCATTGGTCGCCTATGTGGACGTCATCATGAAGCTCTCCAAGGACACTGCGGCGGCCTCTTTGGGAGACGAGATGAGGAAGTAATTCCCATGGAGTTAACCTTTGAGCAAAGAACTTCTACCAAACACCGAAGGACCCAATATCAAGATTTGGAGTGTCACATCCATGACCTTGAAAAGGGTACCTTCCTCGAGATGTTGCAGAACGACGAGCTATGCGCCCTAATCAAGGAGAAGGAAGAAATGATCAAGCAGCTGGAGGAGGCAATGAAGCTCCAAGAGATAAAGTTCCAGGACCAAGAGAAGAAGTTCGCTAACCAAGAGAAGAGGGTGATAAGTAAAAAAAGAGAATTAGGGAACTCAAACAGCAGATCGATGGAGCTGAAGTGCAAAATGAAGGCCTTTGCAAGATAATCAATGATGTGCGTGCTTCCAAGAGGGACTTGGCAAAGCAACTTGAAGCCGCAAAGAAGTCAAGTTTAGTGGAGGAGCTACAAAGCGAGAAGGAGGGACTTCAGGAGCAGCTGGAAGCCACTACCAAGAAGCTGCAGGATGAGATAAAGAACCTCCAAGAGAAGCTTGAAGCCACCACAAAGGAGATGGAGTTGTATAAGACAACTCTAGAGCAGGAAGGCTACTCGTTCGAGGACGAGGAAGAGGAAGGCGTGGAAGATGTGTAATAGTTGGACCACCTTTAATTCTATAGTAGAACGTTATTCGCGATTGTAATAAATACCAAGACAAATCTGGTTTAGTTAAACTTGGTTGTTTTCTATGTTAAGTTGTTATGTCTGGTGTGCCTTGTGTGCTTGGTGTGTTTTTCATAAGGGTAGGAGTTTACTACTTAGTCTTTCTGTCTATTTCTTAACTATTCTCTTAAACCCCACAGATGCCGCCAAGACGTGCGAACTCCGAAATCCCGCCAGAAATAGCACAACTTTTGGCCACACAGAACCAGCTGATCCAACTGCTCACTCAGAATATGCAAAACAACAACAACAACCCGCCACCACCACCACCACCACCTCCGCCACCTCCTCAACAGGATCGCTTGACTCGGTTTTTGAGGCTGAACCCACCTACCTTCACTAGCAGCACTGAACCAATCATCGCTGATGACTGGCTGCGTACGACCATCAAGAATCTAGACACCGTGCAAGCTGTCGGAGCCGACAGGGTACGTTATGCCGCACACCAGCTTGAAGGACCTGCTGCAGAATGGTTGGATAACTACCAAGTCACCCACCCCGATATTGATGCTATCACTTGGGATCAGTTTGAGTTAGCTTTTCGCACTCATCATGTGGCTACTGGTATCATGACTCTGCAAAGGCGCGAATTTCGCGACCTACACCAGCTGCACCGTTCTGTCACCGAGTATGGTGAGCTTTTCAACAAGCTAGCCCGTTATGCACCCGATGATGTTTCCACTGATGCCAAGAGACAGGAGGAATTCTTAAGGGGACTCAATGACGAGATATCCATTCAGCTTGTGGCTCAGAAATTTGACAACTTTCAGGAACTCCTGGACAGAGCCATTGTGGTTGAATCAAAGAGGAAGAGCATAGAAAACCGCAAGAGGAAGTCTAACCCTCACAAGCACTCTGTTCCGTATCAGAAGCAGTGCAATTCCTCACCTCCACCTTATAACAATAATGTCCACAACCATAACGGTCATAACCATGGTGGCCACAAACACAATGGGCATAAAAACCGCAATGGGAATGGCAGCAATGGAAAGGATCTCAGTGAGGTGACATGCTTTAAGTGCAACAGGACAGGGCATTATGCATCCTCTTGCCCCGAGAAGAAGAATGGCAATGGCAATGGGAATGGAAATGGACACAACCATGGCAATGGAAACGGGAAGAAGCCAAATCCGTTTGTCAAAGCCACAGTAAATCATGTTTCTATGGAGGATGCTTGTGATGCGCCCGACTCTGTGATTGGTAAGTTCAAACTCAATTCTATTCCCGCAGTTGTTCTTTTTGATACTGGTGCATCACATTCATTCATATCAAGGGTATTTGTGGATAGAGGCAAGATACCAACGGAGACTATAAACTTTCCTCTAAGGGTAAGTTCTCCTGGGGGAGAAATAGTGGCAAACTCCGGTTGTCGGGAATTAGAACTAAGGATTGGGACGCACATTTTTCCCACCAGTCTAGTAGTCCTAGAATCACAAGGATTAGACATCATCTTGGGCATGAATTGGATGACCGAATATGAAGGAGTCATAGATTGTGCAAAAAGGACTGTCACGCTCACAACACCGGAAGGGAAGAGAATTCGTATCAAGTCAAATTTTGCACTTAAGGAAGCCATGGTGAATTCTCTTAAGGGGGTTAGCTTGGAGGAGGTACCTATTGTAAAGAAATACCCAGATGTCTTCCCAGAGGAGCTACCCGGAATGCCACCCGACCGTGATATCGAGTTCATCATTGACTTGATGCCAGGCACGGGGCCGATAGCTAAGAGACCATACAAGATGGATGTGGACGAGTTAAAGGAACTCAAGAAATATCTTAGGGAACAATTGGACAAGGGATTCATCCAACCCAGCGCGTCATCTTGGGGAGCACCTATCCTATTTGTGGAAAACAAGGATAAAACCAAGAGGCTGGTTGTGGACTACCGCTCGTTGAACGAGGTGACGATCAAGAATAAGTATCCTCTACCCAACATCAATGACTTGTTTGACCAGTTAAAGGGAGCCAGTGTGTTCTCAAAGATCGATCTGCGATCAGGCTACTTTCAGCTAAAGATTCGAGAACAGGATGTGCCCAAAACAGCATTCACCACAAGATACGGATTGTATGAGTACACCGTGATGTCTTTTGGTCTAACCAATGCCCCAGCATACTTCATGACCATGATGAACAAGGTGTTCATGGAGTATTTGGACAAGTTTATCGTGGTATTCATAGATGATATACTCATATACTCTAAGGATGAGAAGGAACATGAGAAACATCTGCGCCTTATTATGGAGAAACTAAGAGAACACAAGTTGTATGCCAAATTCAGCAAGTGCGAGTTCTGGTTAAAGGAATTGGGATTTCTTGGTCATGTTGTGT
Source organism: Avena sativa (assembly GCA_916181665.1). Lineage (NCBI taxonomy): Eukaryota > Viridiplantae > Streptophyta > Magnoliopsida > Poales > Poaceae > Avena > Avena sativa. Next base: position 262,502,903 of record OV702279.1, on the reverse strand, counting down.
CGGCAAAAGGAGTTGCCGTAGATACTAGTAAGGTAGCTTCCGTGACGGAATGGGAGTCACCCAAGAATGTGGGGGATATTAGGAGTTCCTGGGCCTCGCAGGATATTACCGGAGCTTCATTGAAAACTTTTCCAAAATAGCAAAACCCATGACGGAACTATTGAAGAAGGAAAATAAATTCCTATGGACCGAAGCATGTGAAGCAAGTTTTCAAGAGTTGAAGAAACGCCTTGTAACGGCGCCAGTTCTGTGTTTGCCTGATATCCAAAAGGATTTTCAAGTCTATTGTGACGCTTCTCGACAAGGACTTGGAAGTGTATTGATGCAGGATGGGAAGGTGGTATCCTATGCCTCCCGGCAACTTAAGAACCACGAACACAATTACCCCACACATGATTTGGAACTTGCGTCTGTGGTTCATGCACCCAAGGTATGGAGACACTACCTCATGGGCAAACATTGTGATGTGTTCACAGATCACAAGAGTTTGAAGTACATCTTCACCCAAAAGGAGTTGAATATGAGACAAAGAAGATGGCTTGAGCTAATTAAGGATTATGACTTGGATTTACAGTACCATCCCAGAAAGGCAAATGTGGTGGCTGATGCCTTAAGTCGTAAGGTGTATGTGAATGGACTTACTGCAGGGGAACTTCCAGAGGATCTATGCAAGCAATTCAAGGATCTCAGGCTAGAAATAGTTTCGAAAGGACACGTAGCAACTATGGAAATAGTGTCCACCTTCCAAGAAAGGATCCAGGAAGCACAAAAGGAGGATAAAGAGTTGGAAGAAATAAGAGTCGGGATAAGCGAAGGAAAAACAAAAGATTTCGTCTGGACGAACAAGGAACCCTCTGGTATGGGAAGCGTTTGTGCGTTCCCAATGACCCCGATATCAGGAAGATGATTTTACAATAAGCTCATGATTCACCATACTCAATTCATCCAGGTAACACGAAGATGTACATGGATGTGAAGGATAGATTCTGGTGGAATAACCTAAAGAGAGATATTGCAGAGTATATTTCTCTGTGTTATGTATGCAATAGAGTTAAAGCCGAGCATCAGAAACCAGCAGGACTACTTCAACCACTACCTATACCCGACTGGAAGTGGGACAAAAGGTAGGCATGGATTTCATCACGGGATTGCCCCGGACTCGTTCTGGATTTGATTCTATCTGGGTAGTGGTGGACCACTTCACCAAGGTGGCTCACTTCATCCCCGTAAAGACCACATATACAAGTGCTAAGCTTGCTAAGATATACATGTGAAGGATTGTAAGCCTACATGGTGTTCCCAAGGGAATTGTGTCAGACAGAGGCACCCAGTTTACTTCAAAGTTTTGGCGACAGCTACATGAGTCTCTTGGAACCCGACTAGAATTCAGTATTGCCTTCCACCCGCAAACGGATGGCCAAACAGAAAGGGTGAATCAAATTTTGGAAGATATGTTGAGAGCTTGCGCACTAGACTATGGGTCTAGTTGGGATGATAACCTGCCGTATGCCGAGTTCTCATACAACAACAGCTACCAGACAAGTATCAAGATGGCTCTGTTTGAAGTTCTATATGGCAAAAAGTGTAGGACTCCACTGCTATGGAATGGAGTTGGTGAACGCAGTCTTTTTGGACATGAATTGATAAAAGATGTCGAAGAAAAGGTACGGCAGATTCAGGATAGGCTAAAGGTAGCCCAATCCTGACAGAAGAGTTACGTTGATTCCAAGCGCAGAGATGTGGCCTATGAAACAGGGGACCGTGCGTATCTCCGAGTTTCACCCCTACGAGTTAAGAGGTTCGGAATCAAGGGCAAGTTATCCCCACGATTCATAGGACCATATAAGGTTCTGGCCCGTAGAAGAGAAGTTGCTTATCAGTTGGAGCTACCGGAAGGACGAACTGTTCATGATGTGTTTCATGTGTCACAACTAAAGAAGTGTCATCCGGAGATGGCTGAAACACCGCTAAGAGACACCGTTCCCCTAAATGAGGTCCAATTGGAGAATGACCTTACCTATGAGGAAAAGCCCATCAAGATACTGGAAACAGCCAAAAGGATTACCCGCACCAAGACTATAAGATTCTACAGAGTACAATGGAACCACCACTTCGAGGAAGAAGCTACGTGGGAGCGTGAAGAAGACTTGAAGGCAGAACACCCACACCTATTTGCTAGCCAACCCGAATCTCGAGGACGAGATTCTTCTTAAGGGGGGTAGGTTTGTAACATCCCAGATTTTATATTAGGATGTTATTAGTGGCATGCATCATCCTTGCATCATTGCACCCTAAAAATAAAAAATTGCAACTAAATCCTAACACCTAAACCTATCAAAACCCTAATAAGGATTTCCTTTATGTAGGCTTTATTGTTGTAAACAAGCTTGACCCTCCTAAAACTTTGTGAAACATCAAACCATGGTCCTATGTTGACCACCTTACTTTTATAAAAATTTAGAAACAAATTTCATCAAGTTTGGACTTAGTATGCAAAAGTTATTTGGGTTTTACTAAAACAGAAATTTATAAATGTTAAAAAAAAGAGGCAACCTAACCTAACTGGGCCACAGCGCCAGCCCACCCCCGCCTATGCGGCAGCTAGCTACCCGCACCCGCGCCAGCCCACTCCCCCCCTCCACCACAGACACGCAGGACCCACCTGTTCATCCCCTACCTCGAGCTGGAGTCCGGCTGCTGCACGAGTTCGAACCGATTTCCGGTAAGATTCGCGGCAATTTGAGCCCCCTTGCCCAAGTCTCCACCCCATATAAACCCCGCCACCCTCGGCTCGCCCCGCTCGATTTCTTTTCTTGCAAAACCCCTAGCCCATCGACGAATCACATCGCCGCCATCGGGTCGACCTCGCCGAGACGGTTCGAAGCCCCTCCCTTGCTCCTTCCTCCCTCTGGAGCTTATCCATCCACCACTGATTCTCGCCGCGTGCCTTTCCCCTTCTCTCTCGCAGGAACACGCCCGCGATTGCTCGCCGGAGCACCGCCGGGGACGGAGGCGATCGACGGGACTCTGCCGATAGTAGAGGAAGCAAGGGGAGACGGCGAGGACACGAGCGTGACCGCAGGGACCATACGCGCGCCGTCGACCACGCCGCCTCCTCGGGGAGCCACCAGAGCACCGTCAACCTTTGTCACCGACGCCACCGCCGCCCAACGCCGCCGTCCCCACCGCGGTAAGTCGCCGCGCCCTCTCAAACCGTCCGATTGTAGATGTGCGGGCCAGATTAGAAGAAGGGGCGAAGGGGTACCGGCCAATACCGTGCTACCGCGTGGCAAGCGCATTGTCACCGCGCCGCGTCACCCGCCTGGCCAGCTGGACCAGCCAGCGTCTGCCACTTGGCAAGATCTTTAAGTGAGGAGTAGATCTGTTTGCAGATTTAGATTCAAACTTGCGAAATTCATATAAAATTGAATCTTTGGCCAATTTTAGCTTATAATATACCGTTGGATTCTTAAGTTTATGTAGAATCCAAATCTGCAATAATATTCCAAGTTTACAGTAAGGTTTTAGGTGTAGATTTTAATCATTAGATTAGAGTGTTTATTCCATTGAAAAATAATTCAATTTCAGCTCTAGTTGATTCTTGTTGCAATAACTTTGTTTCCACAATGCCTACTGGACAAAATTATAAAACCTTGCTTAAGATCATTAGATCTAGTTTGGGGCAAATTAGATGGTTTGATCTCCTTTTAACCCTAGGAATTGTTTTAGTGTCTCAATTAGATCTAAACCTTTGGGAAATCAATCCTAGTGACACCCTTACACTATTGCAACACAATCTTGCTACCTTGGTCAATTTAGAAGAACCAATCTTGCATAAAATACCATGTTGCATGCATGCATGATTATCTCCGTGACCTGTTTTGAGCAAGTTGTGATCAGATCTATGTTTGTGATTTGTTAGATTGTTCGGAGTGCGCTAAGGAGTGCTATTGTGTAGAGTGCTGCTCGGATCAAGGCAAGTTACACCACTTGTTCATAATTTTGTCCCAGTTTTGATTCTATGCATGTGATCTTCAAAATTCTGTAGTATGCATGTGTAGGATATTTTAGTAGAATTTTTCCTTAGTATTATTTTGCAAGTGCGATGATTTTGTAGTATGCCATGAGTAGCTCTATACTTAGGATTTTCCCTCCTAATAGGTTACCCCTGTTTTTGCTAAGTATTGCTTGCTATGCTATATATACAAAGTACCGTTGGGGGTTCGAAAGACAAAGAATTTTTTCTAAGTATAAAGGCTCTCTAGAGCAAACTTTTCTTCTCAAATCCACTTCAAAATAAAACTAAGTTTTCTTCTGGGAAGAATGGTTGTCGGGTCAACGAGTGAGACTTTGGTGGAGGACGGCCGCCCAGGAATCAAAGAAGTCTGCCATGTTTCAGAATTCAGAAGCTTCCAGTGCAACCACAATACATTATGGGCTCTATCTTGGCCTAGTACTTAGTGGGAAACCTCATATGGGTACTAACATTTGGAGGTTCTTGGCACGGTTGGATCCAGAAGGTAGAGGGGCTACTAAGGGAAAGCCTCGCCATGGTCTTGTCTGTAAAAGGACTTGATCGTGGATTGTGGGTAAAGTGCACAAACTCTCGAGAGTATTGCAATCTGATCGATCAGCCGTGTTCACGGTAACAGAACAACAATGAGCGTCTTAAGGATGGATCCTCTAAAGGATCTTCCTCTCTCTTTTCTAAACCAAGTTTTAAAACCCCATGGCGTGAGTAATATCGCCAATGGGTGGGATTTTGGGAACTTGGTGTGTAATATCCAAGTGACACTTGGTGCGTAATATCCAAGTGTTTGGTTGTTTGGACACTTGGTGAGTAATATCCTCGTGTGCCATTCGACCTTATTTTATCTAAGCAAATGTTTACAAAGTAGGGAAAATCTCCTCTCCTTCTCTCTACTTAAGAAAACTAGCTTTGAGCAAATGAACTCTATAGCCTAAACTAGCCTTGCATGTAGAGATAGCCTTTCTCTCCTTGGTGTAATTTGCCAATACATTCAAAGTATTGACCCAACTTGTTGGCTGCACGTTTTATGTGCAGAATCCAAAGATTGAAAGGTGCGTAGGGATCGCGAGTCTACACTCGACAAGCATGGGGCGTTGATGGACTCAAGCTGCTTTTATGTTTCCGCTGTTATTTGAGCTAGCATAATGCTAAGCAATTTTGTAATAAATTCATACTCTGGATTCTCCGTGTAATAAAGACTTTGTGTTTTACATGATATTTCATCGACTATGAGTGCTGGCTGTTGATCCAGGGAGTAGCATGTTAATCACAGGGACTTAGGATCCTTATCGATCCGAGGTCACTACACTCTAAGTGTTGTGAGCAGATACCAGGCTGATCCTGGAGAGATCCACTGGACAGCGGCTAAAAATATCCTAAAGTACTTGAGAAGGACTAAGGATATGTTTTTGTTTTATGGTGGTGAAGATGAACTCAGTGTAAAGGGTTACACGGATGCGAGTTATCTTACCGACTCTGATGATTCTCGTTCGCAATCCGGATAGGTGTTTATTATAAACAGAGGTGTTGTGAGCTGGAAGAGTTCCAAGCAAGAGACTGTGTCTGCATCCACAACAGAGGCTGAGTATATTGCCGCCTCAGAGGCAGCAAAGGAGGCTGTTTAGATGAGGAATTTCCTCATGGATCTTAGTGTGGTTCAGGGCTCATCCAATCCGTTGGACGTGTATTGTGACAACAATGGTGCTATTGCACAAGCCAAGGAACCTAGACAACACCAGAAGAACAAGCACATACTCATGCGGTACCATCTGATTCGCTAGTTCATGGATCAAGGTTGAAAGGATCGTATGGGCACCTAGAGGGGGGTGGTGAATAGGTGCTACTTCAAATTTTCTTCCTTTTAAAATTAAGGTTTGATAATAAGGTAAATTCTCTAGATAATGCAACTACGGTGAATTTACCTATATGACAATTATGCAAGAGCTACCCTAACACAAAGTAGTAACAAGTAAGTAAGGTGCGGTAAAGGATAGAAGTAACCAAAATAGTGGACGCGGAGACACAAGGATTTGTTTCCCGTAGTTCCTTCCTTTTGAGGGGAAGTACGTCTACGTTTGGAGAGGGGGTGGTTTCAAACCACCAACGCCACGAAAGGCCTCCCTTGTTCTCCGATGAATCTCACCCCAATGGGATCGATTCACCTTCCACTATATCGGCAACCTTCAAGGTGGAAGCCGGCACCGTTACAAGTTTGGGGCACACATCCACAACTTAATTGGAGGCTCCCAAATACAAGCAAGCTATCAAAGCAATCCAAGACAAGCTTGTAAGAACCAAAATAAGAACTAGGGTTTCCAAGAAAACACTAGAGCAAAGGGGCCCTCAATGAAATGAGGGGGAAATTAAGATCTCTTTTGGTGAAGTAGTAGATCGGGGCCTCCTCCTTCGATTCCCCAAAGATCAAGGACTTTGGGTGGTGGAATGAGGAGATCTTGAAGATTTGGTGGCTCCAATGGGCTCCAATGGTGGTCTTTGACTTTAATGTGGCTGAGCAGCTTGTACCAAGGTAGGTGGAGGGGTATTTATATCCCTCCATGAAATATGGCCGTTGGAGCCATTAATGCACCGGTAGTACCGGTACTCAAGCGGTAGTACCGCTGTCAAGCAGTACTACCGGTACAGTACCGGACCCGGTACCGGATCTGCTTCAGTTGGTCGAGCCTTCTTTAGGTTCGGCCGGTATCTCCCTTGCGGTACTACCCCCAAGCGGTAGTACCGGTCGTATGACGCGGTACTACTGGTCCCAAGTACCGCTTGGTACTGAGCAAAACAGAGAGGGGTGGCTTTTCTTCAGACCGGTCCGGTACTGCCGAGCGGTACGACCGTGTACAAGCGGTAGTACCGCTTATCTCAAGCGGTACTACCGGTTGGACCGGTAGTGCCGCTCCATGGTACCGGATGGTACTGACTAAGACTCACCCTTATCAGTTTTGCACGGTTCCAACCGGTACTTGAACCGGTAGTACCGGTGTCAAGCGGTAGTACCGGTCGTATTTCCGGTACTACCATTTGACACATGGGTTTTTCACAAAGGGAACTGTTATGCCAATATTTGTGTCACACCCTTATCAACCCTGTGATACACTTAGCACACGATTAAACTGATAAGTGTGTTGTTATCAAACATCAAAATCAGAGGGATAGGAAAATGCTCTTTCAATCTCCCCCTTTTTGGTGTTTGATGACAATACACTTTTTCAAGATGATTTAAATAGGAAGCATATGAGATTTGTAAAATAGAGACGGGGCTCCCCCTAGATGTGTAGAGACAAACCTCCCCCTCTATTTTACAAACCCAACATGGATGCACGAATATTGATACTAGCATTTGAAATCATACCTTTGCATAATAGCATGTGATGAGAAATATATAGACAATAGATAATGCATATCATCACAAGATGGATCCAATGAAATAAACCACATAGTCTCATAAGATGGATCCATGATATAACCACTACATAACCACATAGTCTCACACATAAATAGAGGGAATTCGAAATCGAAGTTCACAAGCAATAAAATGATCAAAATAAGAACGAGCTTGTGACTTCCCATGCAACACCCGTGCCTAAAGTGCAACTTCTCCCCCTTTGGCATCAAGACGCCAAAAAGGGACAAGTGCAAGACTACCGTCCCAACGGTCAATCCTCCTCCTCCTCCTCCTCATCATCATCCTCAAGGTCCTCCTCGTAAGGGGGTGGGGCGCGGTGCGAGGAAGAGACATCATCGCCCCAACGGCTGTGCTGAGATATCCACTGATCTTTGGGAGTGATGTTGTTCTCGGACCCCTCAGAGACGGTCAAACCCTGAGCAGCCATCATGTCCTTCTGCCGAGCACTGGCTTTCTTGGCATACACATGCGCCTCATACATGCGCTTCTGGTTGTCAACCTGGAAGCAAAAGATCTTCTTGAGCTTGACCTCCATCCTTTTGGCCCAAGAGGGCTTAGCATTCTTGCGACGAGAGACAACATATTCAGTGTCATGTCCACTGTCAGCATCCTCAGAGTCATCCTCATCCTCCTCACCCGCCGCAACGCGAGGTTTAGCATGTGTCTTGATCTTGAGTGCCTTTGGCCTATGCACAATGAGAGAGCGAGTGGAGAGTGTCCTAGCAATGACGGGGCACTTTGACACAATGAGGTCCATAATATAAGGAGCAAATGTTGGAACCCTCCGAGAGTGTGCAGCAGCAACCATCTCATTCCATATGAAGTCTGACACATCAAGAGGAGTGCCTGAGTCTCGGTTGAGGAAGGTGTTGAATAGTAAGTCAACAGAGAACCCATGTATCTCATCCTTGTTGCCCGCACGAGGAGCAACAGTCTCACAGAAAATGCGATGGAGAATGTCATATGTGGGGAGAAGATCCTTGATCTTGCCAGCAATCCCACGGCCCCGGATATACAGAGGTAAGGACATCCTTCTTGGAGGGGTGATCCCGCATGTGACAGCGAAAACCACAAGGAACGTCCCGACCGCGATCTTCATACCCCAATATTGCAGCAAACTCCGCAAGTGTAGCTTCCTTGACAGCACCTTGAGTCATCCAGGTGATCTTCCGAGTACGGCCAGTGTGGAAATGTGCAGTGGCATAAAACTGGAAAATAAGGAGTGGATCATAGTCATACTGGAACTCCATAATGGGGAACAAGCCAAGGTGAGAGCAGATTTCCTTAGCTTCAGCAAAGTAGTCAAGATTCTTGTTAATGTGCCCCATGTCAATCCACTGCTGAGGCACCACCATCTGGATATTGGTCAAAAGAACCTCATGATAAACACGCTCTTGGAAATCATCGAAGAAGAGACTGTCTTCCCTGGCCTCGCTCCGGTTGCGGGAGTATGGATTTTCAATCTGAAGAGCCCTAAACTCTGACTCAGAGATGTCTGACAGTTTCTTTGGCCCTGATGGCCCTGAGCTGAGACTTTTGGTACGCCCAGCGGAAGGGGGGCGAGAGGGAGGGGCGTTGCCACGCCCAGCAGAGCGCTTGGTAACCCCCTCACGACCCCCACGACCACCTCGAGTGGCAGGCAACTTGGAACGGTGTCTTGGCTGTGGCATAACCTCTTCCTCAGACTCCGTCTCTTCCTCAACAATCTCACGGCTAGTCTTGGAACGCTTGCACGCACCCCGAGAACCACCTGCATCTATGAAAGCATAAGGGATGATAGCATGGGGGTAAGGGCACAAGAATCAAGGAGCAAACAAGAGAATCCAATATGAAGCAGAAAAAATGCGGTCAGTTTGGGCCGGTACTACCGGACCTGACGACCGGTAGTACCGCTTGCAAGCGGTAGTACCGGAAAAAGTTCCGGTACTACCGGTTGAGCGGCACAAGTTCATCAGATCTGGTGGAACCAGACCAAATTGACGGCATTAAACTGTAAATAGATGATTCTACTCGGTAACAAGGGAAGCATATGGCAGTACAACCTTTCAATATGTCAATTTCTCCACAAATCTAAGCCAAAACCTAGATCTAAGGAGAAAATCAAACGGAGAGAGAAAGGGCGGTTGTACCGGGATCCATGGCGGTGGAAAGAGGTGGGAGCCCGCCAAGAGGCCGAATACAAGGGGGATCCGGGGAGAGGAGGGCGCGGCAGGGCTCCTGCGGCTTCAAGGTCTCCGGCGGCAGCGCGGGTACGAGTGGAGGGCGTGGGGACGAATGAGGCACTGAGGGGTGCCTCCCCATGCGCGCCCAATATATACCAGGAAAACGCCGACCGGTAGTACCGGTTCTCGTAAGCGGTAGTACCGGTTCACCAACCGATAGTGTCGGTGACCGGTAGGACCGGACATGTGGGCGGTAGTACCGTTCCTGGAGCAGTTCTTCCAGGAGACGACCTGGGAACTAGCCAGGTCCGGTAGTACCGCTCGTACATCCGGTAGTACCGGTCCCATCTGATTCCAAAGCCAGGAAACAAAGGTGATTCTTGTGCAGAAAGAGAGAGGGTTTTTGTGAGGGAGTAAGGAGGCTTGGGTTAAGACATGTGAGCTGGGAAGTACATGCACTCTAAGAATCGAGAAAAAGGAAGTTAAAAGACAAACTAGAGTGCATGAGACTAAGAACGGTGAAGGCAATTCACAAGATGACAATCATGAGTAAAAATCAAATAAAAAATGACAAACACGAGTAAGCACATCAACCTCTCGATTGAGAGGGGGCGATGGCCTAGGCCACCATATTTGAGTATACTCGGCTTGGCACCACGAAGATATATCTTGGGTCCATTACCGAAACTCATCATTAAGCTCACATATCACAAAGTGATATTAAGAGGAATGATTTTGTTTACTTTTCGCATAATGGGGGGAGGGATGGTCCAATCAATTAGGACCGCACTCCCCCTATGTCCATGCCTACACCTAAACCAAATATGGGTCGAGTATTAGGTGAGAGTGCAAGATAATCAAGTCAAGCTCCTTGAATCTACGATATTTAGTTCATTCCTCAAGTAGCAAAACCTTGCTTCATCAAGTGGCTTCGTGAAGATATCGGCAAGTTGATCTTTGGTAGAAACATAGGATAGATCAATATCACCTCGAGCAACATGATCTCTAATGAAGTGATGACGAATCTCAATATGCTTTGTCCTTGTGTGATCCACCGGGTTGTATGCAATTTTGATGGAACTTTCATTGTCACATAGAAGAGGCACTTTGTCACAATGGACACCGTATTCCTTTAAAGTTTGCCTCATCCATAGCAATTGAGTGCAAGCACTAGCAGCAGCAACATACTCGGCTTCGGCGGTGGAGAGAGATATACAATTTTGCTTCTTAGAAGACCAACATACCAAGGACCTACCAAGGAATTGGCAAGCCCCGGATGTTTATTTTCTATCATCCTTGTCCCCCGCCCAATCTGAATCCGTGTATCCACAAAGAGCGAATGTTGAGCCTCGAGGATACCAAAGACCATAAAATGGGGTATGAACTAAATATCGAAAGATTCTCTTGACTGCCATTAAATGGCTTTCCTTAGGAGCCGCTTGATATCTTGCACACACACCTACACTCAACACAATATCGGGTCTAGATGCACAAAGGTAAAGCAAAGAACCAATCATGGACCGGTATACCTTTTGATCCACATCTTTACCATTTGGATTTTGTTATAGATGAGTCTTTGTAGCCATGGGAGTAGGAGCTCCATTTAAATCTTGCATTTTGAATCTCTTGAGCATGTCTTGAGTATACCTGGCCTGATTGAAGAATGTCCCTCCTCTAACTTGCTTGATCTCAAAGCCAAGAAATACTCTCAACTCTCCCATCAAAGACATCCGGAACCTACTAGTCATAAGCTTTGAGAATTCATCATTAAAAGCTTTGTTAGATGAGCCAAAGATAATATCATCAACATATATTTGGCATACAAAAAGCTCCCCATTGACCCTCTTAGTAAAAAGAGTGGGATCGATTTTCCCAACCTCAAAGCCACGGTCAAACAATAACTCTCTAAGGTGCTCATACCACGTGCGTGGGGCTTGCTTGAGCCCATAGAGCGCCTTATCGAGTTTGTAGACATGGTTTGGGAAGTTGGGGTCCTCAAATCCCGGGGGTTGCTTAACATATACCTACTCATTTAATGGACCATAAAGAAATGCACTTTCTACATCCATTTGTTGCAACTTAAAGTTATGATGTGCCGCATAAGCAAGAAGGATACGGATGGACTCAAGGCGAGCCACGGGCGCATAAGTCTCTCCATAATAAATGCCTTCAATTTGAGAATACCCTTGTGCAACCAATCTAGCCTTGTTCCTTACTATAATTCCATGCTCATCTTGCTTGTTCTTGAACATCCACTTTGTTCCAATAACATTGCGGCAATCCTTTGGCTTCTCAACTAATTTACATATTTTGTTTCTCTCAAAGTTGTTGAGCTCTTTATGCATAGCCTCTAACCAATCCGAATCTTCAAGAGCTTCCCACACTTTCTTTGGTTCAATCATGGAGATGTGAGCTTGGTGTTCACTGAACCTCTTCAATTGTGCTCTTGTGGAAATACCTTTCCTTAGATCACCAACTACATTTTGTAGAGTGTGATCTCTTATTTCCAACATTCTTTCCTTTCTAGCTTCGCGATGAGCGTGGATCTCCGTGTTGTTTCTTGGAGGACCCTATTCATCATTTTGATCCTCGTCTTGACCATCAACTTGACCTTGATCATCATTGGAGTCATCCTCTACATTGGGAGGCAAAGATTGACCTTGGTCTTGATCAAGTGCACTTCTAGCATCAATTTGAGCTTGTCTCAAAGCAGCTTGTACGGATCTTCCTTGACAAATTGACTTGGCACCACTTGACAATCCGTCGAATGGACCAAGCTCCCCTTGACTGGAGTTGACGCTTTGATCACCATGTTGAGGGTCCACATCTTGTCTTTGGCTTGAGTCAATGTCCTCTTCGGTGGATGGAGCATGTTGATGTTGTGAAGATGAGGGCTCCACTTGAGTGGAGCATAGTTCTTCTCGATCCGCCATAAGGGGTTCCTCAATGGGGAGGATATATCCCACACCCATTCTTCCTATGGCATCTTGAGGCATTTCATCATCTGCATCACAAGCATCAACACGCTCCCCTTCGGGACCATCATATTCTTCGAAGGTCACACTACAAGATTCTATGACGGCTCCGGAGAGCTTATCATAGATTCTATAAGTGTGAGATTCGAGACCATAGCCAACAAAAATACCCTCTAATGCTTTAGACTCGAATTTAGACAAACGAACACCTTTTATGAGATAGAAACACTCACAACTGAACACCCGAAAGTAAGATATGTTGGGCTTGTTACCGGTAAGTATTTCATATGGAGTCTTGTTGATTTCTTTGCGGAGGTAGAGATGGTTTGAAGCATGGCAAGCGGTGGAGATGGCTTCGACCCAAAAGTTGTATGGAGATTTAAACTCCGCCAACATGGTCCTAGCCATCTCAATAAGAGTCCGGTTCTTCCTTTCGGCCACACCATTTTGTTGAGGGGTCTATGCAGCGGAATATTGATGTTTAATCCCCTCATCACTAAGGAAATCATTCAAGGTGTAGTTCTTGAACTCGGTGCCATTGTCACTTCTTATGATCAACACGGGAACATTGTATTGCCATTGAACCAAGTTGATGAAGTCGATAAAGGTCTTTTGAGTCTCACTCTTCAACTTGAAGAAATAAACCCAAGAGTATCTTGAAAAGTCATCAACAATCACCAAGCAATATTTCTTCCCACCAAGACTTGCATGAGATGGAGGACCAAAGAGGTCCACGTGAAGGAGCTCCAAGATCTTGGTGGACTTGATGCGGTTCTTAGGCTTATGAGGAGCATCATGCATCTTCCCTAGAACACATGCCCTGCAAACACGATCTTTGGCAAAGGAAACATTTTCTTTTAGTCCAATAATATGGCCCTCCTTGTGGAGACTTTGCAAAGTTCTCATATTGACATGGGGCAGTCGGCGATGCCATAACCAACCCACATCGTCCTTTCCGAATAAGCACATCGCGCTTGTAGTGGCTTGCCCCGAAAAGTCCACCACATACAAGTCATGTTCGACATACCCAACGAAAGCGACCTTGAGAGACTTGCTCCACATGAGGACCACAATATCATTATGTATAAAGACGGAAAAACCCATCTTTCCAAGAGCACCGACTGAAAGTAAATTGTACCCAAGGGTCTCAACAAGCATGACGTTCACGAGTGTAATGTCGTGAGCAACCACAACTTTGCCAAAACCCATTGCCTTAGACTTTGACTTGTCGGCATATGTCACGGTGACTAGATCATCATTTGGCTTTAAGTCCTTGACAATAGACGAGCTTCCGGTCATATGACTTGTGCAACCACTATCAAGCACCCACTTTGACCCTCCGTAAGCATAAGTCTACAAAAGATCAAGCTAATTTTTAGGTACCCATTTTTCAATGGGTCCTCTTTTGTTAGCAACAAGGGTCTTGGGAACCCAAATAGACCAAGAAATATAACCATCATAAGGACCAACATATTGTGCATACACATCACCATAATAATCACGCATTAGAACATAGTGAGGGTTAGCACTTCCCGCAAAATCATCATGAGACATAGTTTTACCACTTGTGGTCTTACTCTCCACAATGGTCTTGTTGGTCTCTTGTGTGGGCTTGTCCTTCTTCTTCTTATTGTTCTTCTTCTTGGTTTTGGAAACAAAACCAATGCCCCCTTTATCACCACTACGCCTTTGCTTGCTCAAAAGATCATCAATGGACTTGTTGCCTTGTGGAAATGTGGCCTTAGCAAGCTCCCCCTTCAACCTAGCATTATCTTCAAGAATATTTGTGCTACTAGATGGAATGAAGTTACTAGGTGAAGGAATATTGGCCAATTGAGTTTGAAGCGTTTCATGGGACTTTGTGAGTGACAAGAGTTCACTCTCCAAGACCTTGTGAGCCTTGTTAAGCAAACTAAAGTCCTCGTCAAGTTTTTCATGAACCACACCAAACTCAATCTTGTCCTTTTTAGCCCTTTTGTATTTAGCAATAGCATGATCACGCTCTTTGATGAGTTTGTTAACAATAATGTCATTGGCCTCATCAAGCCCTTCAAGTTTTAATTCAAGTGACAACCTAGTTTCTTGTTCTTCTTCTAGAGCATTGTTTAAAGCCTCTAGCTCAATCATATGTTCATGCCCAAGTTTACACCTTATATCTAGAAGCTCTTGAGTATGTGAGAGTTGATCTAAGATGTTCCCAAAATGTAGCTTAGCATCACCTTCTAGGTTAGTCATAAACTCATCAAAGGCAATTAATTCCTTTTTAACATCAAGAGACATCTCATCATCAATTTCATCATTATCTAAGTGAGTAGAGCGGGATGATGAGGATACCTCCGTTCCTCTTGCCATAAGTCAAGTGACATTCTTGGTGGAAGAGTTCTCATTTGGAGAATCAAAGAGTGAGAATGTCGGAGTAGAGGTGGTGGCTAGAGCAGCCATACCATGAGAAGTTTCCTCTTCCTCATCTTCATTGTCGGAGGAGTATTCTTCATGAGTGATCAAGACAATTTCTCCCGACTTCTTGTTGATGGGATTCTTTTTGTTGAAGGGTTTCTTGTAAGGTGCCTTGAGAGTCTTCTTCAACACAATCTTGCCACCATGATCTTCTCTCTTCTCATAGGGGCAACTTGCTACAAAGTGATAGCGTTCACCACAATTGAAGCAAGTTCTCAACCTAGTGGTATTCTCTCTTTTCCCATTTGGATTGCTTCTCCGTTGCATTTCCATCTTGGCCTTGGCGGGATTCTTCCAAAAGTTCTTTGCATAGAAAGCCATATATTGTCCATGAGCAATCTTGACTTCATCGGGATGGTCCATGGAAAGCCCTTCATCACTATCATCTTCATCCCCATGGTCCACAACTTTGGCCTTCAAAGCAACATTGACAACATTGCTCATACCTAGGGCACGAGCACGAGCATCTTTGGCATTTTTGGCGGCAACCTTGAAAGCTTCCATCTCTTGCATAACTTCATTTGAGGTCATGAGATGGTAGTTGTGTCTTCTTTGTAAGCTCTTCAAGTCGGTGGGCTCAAAAGGCATGAGTGCACTCACATATTTCCTTTTTATCCAAGCATCATCCACATGTGAGGCCCCCACATTCCTAAAAGAGATGGCGATGGTCTTGAGCCTTCGGTACATGTCTTCGTGATCTTCACCTTCTTTCTTGTAGAAGCCTTCGGCTTCATTGCTTAGAGCATCATATCGGTTCCTTTTCATACTCTCATTTCCAACAAACAACACAGTGAGAGCATCCCAAGCTTCCTTGGCAATGCTAAAGTGCTCAATGTGTGGATAATCCTTTGTCCCCAAACCTTGTTGAATCATATGCAAAGCAGTGGCATTGAGTTGACTATTAAGAATCTCTCTTCTTGTCAAGTTGTTTGGATCCCCAATAAAGAGTCCATGCTCGATGATGTTCCAAAGTTCAATGCAAGAGCTGTGCATATGAGTTCTCATTAGTGATTGCCATTGAGCAAAAGTAGCAGATTCTTCAAGCTTAGGTGGGTCACCTCTATTGTATACATGAGGGTGAGGGATTGGAGGGTCGGAAGAGTACCATGAATCACGGTGCTCACCCTTCCCACCATCATTGTGTGTGGAGGAATTAACGTTGTCTAGTTTACCCCCACCACCATACCCTCGGGGGATACCAACGTATTCCCTTTAGGTAAAATGGACGGTTGATCCTCTTGAGGATATGGGGGTGATGAGCCTTCTTTGTCTTTAAGAAGTTGCTCGAGCATCTTCTTGACTTCGTTGACCAAGGAAGAGCTCAATCTTGTTTCCAAGTTTTTGAGATCTTCCATGGTCACCGATGTCGACTCACTACCACCATCCCCTTCGTTGCTACCCATATTCTCTTAGGCGGTAAATCCCGAATAAAGAGCCGAGGTTCTGATACCAATTGAAAGGATCGTATGGGCACCTAGAGGGGGGTGAATAGGTGCTACTTCATATTTTCTTCTTTTTCAAATTAAGGTTTGACAATAAGGTAAATTCTCTAGAAAATGCAACTACGGTGAATTTACCTACATGAAAATTATGCAAGAGCTACCCTAACACAAAGTAGTAACAAGTAAGTAAGGTGCGGTAAAGGATAGAAGTAACCAAAATAGTGGACGCGGAGACACAAGGATTTGTTTCCCGTAGTTCCTTCCTTTTGAGGGGAAGTACGTCTACGTTTGGAGAGGGGGTGGTTTCAAACCACCAACGCCATGAAAGGCCTCCCTTGTTCTCCGATGAATCTCACCCCAATGGATCGATTCACCTTCCACTATATCGGCAACCTTCAAGGTGGAAGCCGACACCGTTACAAGTTTGGGGCACACATCCACAACTTAATCGGAGGCTCCCAAATACAAGCAAGCTATCAAAGCAATCAAAGACAAGCTTGTAAGAACCAAAACAAGAACTAGGGTTTCCAAGAAAACACTAGAGCAAATGGGCCCTTAATGAAATGAGGGGGAAATGAAGATCTCTTTTGGTGAAGTAGTAGATCGGGGCCTCCTCCTTCGATTCCCCAAAGATCAAGGACTTTGGGTGGTGGAATGAGGAGATCTTGAAGATTTGGTGGCTCCAATGGGCTCCAATGGTGGTCTTTGACTTTAATGTGGCTGAGCAGCTTGTCCCAAGGTAGGTGGAGGGGTATTTATACCCCTCCACGAAATATGGCCGTTGGAGCCATTAATGCACTGGTAGTACCGGTACTCAAGCGGTACTATTGGTCCAGTACCGGACCCGGTACCGGATCTGCTTCAGTTGGTCGAGCCTTCTTCAGGTTTGGCTGGTATCGCCCTTGCGGTACTACCCCCAAGCGGTAGTACCGGTCGTATGACGCGGTACTACCGGTCCGGGCGGTAGTACCGGTCCCAAGTACCGCTTGGTACTGAGCAAAACAGAGAGGGGTGGCTTTTCTTCAGAACGGTCCGGTACTGCCGAGCGGTACGACCGTGTACAAGAGGTAGTACCGCTTGTCTCAAGCAGTACTACCGGTTGGACCGGTAGTGCCGCTCCGTGGTACCGGATGGTACTGACTAAGACTCACCCTTATCAGTTTTGCACGGTTCCAACCGGTACTTGAACCGGTAGTACCGGTGTCAAGCGGTAGCACCGGTCGTATTTCCGGTACTACCGTTTGACACATGGGTTTTTCGCAAAGGGAACTGTTATGCCAATATTTGTGTCACACCCTTATCAACCCTGTGATACACTTAGCACACGATTAAACCGATAAGTGTGTTGTTATCAAACATCAAAATCAGAGGGATAGGAAAATACTCTTTCAAAGGTGATATCAAGTTATGCAAGGTACACACGGATGCAAATATTGCGGATCCGTTGACAAATCCGTTACCCCAGCCAAAGCATGAGGCGCACCTGAGAGCCAAGGGCATTAGATGCTTAGATATGTGATGTCAGAAGATTGACTCTAGTGCAAGTGGGAGACTGTTGGGAATATGCCCTAGAGGCAATCATGTATGATGATATTTCCCATTGTATTCATAAAGATATTAAGTAGTCCTTGTATAAACATCTGATGTGTATCATTGAATATGTGATTCGGTTGTGGAACTATGCATTCATGTTGTTTGTACTAAATGTCCTTGGTCATTGAGGTTGTCCTGGACACACAACTTAGACCAATGTGAAAGTCGGCTTGATGACTCGGTTCCACATGTCATGGGCATGGTGATGCCATTCCGACTTACAAAGATTTGGCTAAAGAGTTTAGCGAGTCGGATTGACCCATATTGAGGTACAACGAACAGGTTATTGCATAGTCCGAGTTGAGGATCACCGACTTAGGTTCTGTCAAACGCTGATCCGTAACTGGGCAGTTATAAAGGCAGAGTTCGGGTCGACTGAGAATCAAGCTGCGTGATGTGAATAACCAAGATGGAATTTTGCCCCTCCACTCGGAGAGATATTCTCTGGGCCCTCTTGGCTGATATGATTCGGAAATCATGGCCATGCACGACTCGGTTAAGTGTTAACCGAGGCGATCGACTAAGATTTAGTCAGGTGAATCACTTATCTCAGATCGAGAAGAGAGTTGGACTATTTAAGGGATGACAATTATTCGCCTATAGTATGACAAGGTATATCGTGAGGCAAAATGGACTCGGACGTAAGTCACATTGGAAAGGCGAGTCGTCATGACTCTTTGGTACTTGGGAGTCGGCACGTTCTGCTAGGAGTCGCTGCTGACTGATCGATTGTGAGTCGGACTCCAATCGTGCCCAAGTAGCCATGAGCCTTCCGGGTCACACACTTAAGAGCGGGAGCAAGTTCGGATTGGATCTGAACCAGAAATCTGGTTGGGTCGGACCCAAGCCGGATCAGGACTGAGTCAGTGAGTCGGACTCACCGTAACTAGTGTTATATGAGCTTTAGTGAATGGGCCGCGCGAGCAGAGCCCATGTTCACTCCCTATATATAGTGGAGCACCGTAACCCAGAAAGGTTAATCGTTGATCGGTTAGGTCATTCCATGTGTTGGAAACCCTAACTCCACAATAGTCCTGCCGTCGTACCGAACCTAGCAGTTCGCCGCCGATGCTCCTCCTTGCACGTGTGGATACCAGCAGAGGTGCTGTATGATCAGCACCAGGACGATCGGATCGCAAAGCACTGCACTACATCAACTGACGCGCTTCATCAATCCGCAACTGCGCGTCTAGTGGTAAACCTCGTGGCCTTCTACCTCGGCTAGATCTTGGGATCACCATGTTAGAGGGGAAATTTTTGTTTTATCTCTACGTGGCCCAACATTAGTTGGTTGCTCCCAGTCTTTTGCTATCCTCCACTTGTATGAGTAAGTTCTACTCATGCTTCCAACTCCCAAAAAACCAAGTTATTCCAAAGTGTCCACTATAAACTCCTATGCATGGTGTGTTACACCATTCCAAGTATATTCTTGTTTTCAACTATCTTCTAATTAAAAATATATTTTGTTATGTGAAAACTTAGTGATTAAAGCCCTCATGAACTTGATGGCACATTTTATTCTTTGACCCTAATAAACTTGAACCATTGAGGCAACTTTGTTGTATATGCTTGCACTTATAAGTTGGGATTAGCAGAACCGTGCTATCACGGGGAACGTTTTCAACATTGCATGTGTACCTTGTTGTACTCAGTTGATATCATGTTCTTTTGTCTATGGATGTCACCGGTGTGAACTAAAGAGGGAACTTGTAAGTCCATGGAGTTTGTATCCTATGTTAGAGAAACGCCTGGGCCGCTAGCCTAAGCCATGCCTAATCATGGTGGAAACTTGCAGCATCACCATAGTGACATCTATGAAGCATTCTTCTTAAAAAAAGAGACACATTGAGAAAAGAGGAAAGAGATAAAAAAAGCACCATATTCCCATGGTACATAAGAAGAATTGCTGAGATGCTCATTGTCTGCTTGCCTTGTCATTTTGGTTATGGGAAAGCTCCTGTACCATGTGCAAGGGGTACCCCGTTGGCGGTTCTCAATGATATGCAAATACTTACAGTGACAAGAACTTGCCTGGCCCTAAGTTGAGTATCCATGAGGTGTAGCCCTCATAGTCAAGGGACTTGAGATTGCCAACTTATACTTTGTCAAGCATATACTCCAGCTTTGCCACTTTAAACTTAACCACTTCAAGATGCTTATGATAGGGGCAATGAGGGCTGAAAGCTAATAAGTACCATAATTTTGGAAGCTCTTTTTGAAACTTGTAATCCCTGCTTCCATTATAAAAAGTCCTTTCTTCCATCATTATTGAGTCTCCACCTTCTACCTTTAGGCACCATTAAGAGAGCATAGTTGTCATTCTGTGTGCAGTGTTCCAAAGCTTACTAATTGATGCATATTGTGTTATTACTTGTTCATGTGCTATCTGTTTCTAGTCACCCTTGTGAACTTTGCAGGTGTCCTATGTATTATATTGCTACTCTATGAGGGACAATATGATTGCCACTATACTATGTTTTCTGCATGTGAAACAAACAAATGTTTTTCAATACATATTATTCATGATCTTTGTTTGTAGCTTGCCATGTTGCATGCATAGTTACTATGTCCTATTGTTAGAACTCCATCTTTCATGCACATGCTTAGAGTTCTTTGATCCTAGTTTTCAATGCTTGCAAATGGTTGGATATTTGTTGTGAGGGTACATGTCACCTCAAAAATTATTCTTTTATCACTTACCTACTCGAGGACGAGCAGGAATTAAGCTTGGGGATGCTGATACGTTGGAAACGTATCTATAATTTTTGATGCTCCATGCTTGTTTAGTATCTACTTTGCTTTACTTGTCTACACTTTGAGGTGTTTTTTACATGTTTTCTGGTACTAACCTATTAACAAGTTGCAACAGTGCCAGATGCCTGTTTTCTGCTGTTTTTGGTTTCAGAAAAGTTAGTAAAGAAATATTCTCGAAGTTGGACGGGACGAAGGACAAAGTCAATAACTTTCCGTGGGGAACAAAAATTCCAGAGGAGAGCCCAAGGGGCCGACCAGAAGGGCCAGACCCCCCAGGCGTGGGTGGGCCCTAGCCCGCGCCTGGCTAGGGTTTGGCCGCCCTGGCGGCCGCCTCGGTCTCCCCCTTCGCCTATAAGAAGCCCCCGCTGCAGAAACTCTCAGGACCCGATCAATATTCCAAGAAACCGTCTGTAGCCGCCGCCACCATCGTCCCTAGATCGGGGGGATCTGAAGCTCTTCCTGTCACCCTGCCGGAGGGGAGATCATCCCGGAGGCCTTCTCTCCGTTATGATTTGTGAGTAGTTCCACCTTGGACTATGGGTCCATGTAGTAGCTAGATGGTTGTATCTCCTCCTTTGTGCTTTCATGTATAGATCTTGTGAGCTTCGTTCATGATCAAGATCTAATCTATTTGTAATCATGCATGTTGTGTTTGCGGGGTCTGATGGATATTGAGATTATTATGTTGGTTTGATTAATGGTTTTATCTTTATGATTCTATCATGTCTGTGTTGTTTGTGATCTTGCATGCTCTCCGTTGCTAGTGGTTATCTTGGCCAAGTAGTTGCTAGTGACTCCAAGAGGGAGTATTTATGCTCGATAGTGGGTTCATGCCTCTAGTTTCCAAGGGAAGTGACAATAATCTCTTCGGTTGTAGATGTGTTGTTGCTAGGGAGAAAACAACGGTCTCTTGTTCATGGAACATGTGGACTGTTTACCTTACACACTTTGCTTAAAGCGGTTGTCTGTTGCTTGCAACTTAATACTGGAGGGGGTTCGGATGATAACCTGAAGGTGGACTTCTAGTCATAGATGAAGTTGGATTACTGTCTATGTATATTGTTGTATTTCCCAATCAACCTCATAGGATTTTTCTGGCTAGTAATTACATTGTTATGCCTTGCTCAGTTCCTGTCAATTGCCCCGCTGTAATTTTTTTACCCTTCATGCCATGTTGTTTATCTAAGGAGAGCACCTTTAGTGAACTATGGACCCCGGTCCAATCTTTACCATTGATACATCTTCCACTGTTACTTGTTTACTTGATGCAAACCATTACCTTCCACACCATACGTTTAATCCTTTGTTACAACAAATCGGTGAGCTTGACAACCTCACTGATTCGTTGGGACAGAGTCTTGAGTTTGTGTTTTGCAGGTCTCCATGTTGCTTCCAACACCTGTGTGACGTTTCCTTCCTCCTTCTGGTTCGATAACCTCGGTTTATACTGAGGGAAATCTTGCTGTTGTACTCTTCATACCTTGCTCTTGGGGTTTCCAACGAAGCACTCTTCCTCCCTGTTGAGTGTAGCATCAGAGACTCCGGTCTACACCGTAGACTCTGGTCTACATCGGAGATTCCGTCCCAACCTCCGGACTAGCCTCCGGACCACCTATCAGACTGTCCCAGGCTGAATTCTGGAGCCTCCTCTGGGGACTCCAGGGGACACTCCGGACCACACCGGAGACTCCGGTCCACGCAGACCAGAGACTCCGGTCTGGACCAAATAAGAGGCAAACTTCAAATGGCAATATCTAGAGTTTGGAAACTCCGATTGACCCCAAACCAATTTTGTTGGAAAGAGGACAACAAGAGGTACCCGTGAGAACATTTCATGTATTATAATGTGAGATACCTCTCTTTGTGAGAAACCAGAAAACCTCAAATATCAAAAACGCAATATGATATAAAAGGAGAATCTGTTTTTGATGAACTAGAGCTTGTTATGAATATTACCACAAGCTCTAGAACCTCACATGGATAAGATCCAAATAACAACCAAGAAAGGATGATGCTAAGTATGCAAAGGTTTGAGCTCTCTCTGAAAGATATGATCGAGTTACTCACTTGAGAGCCCCTCTTGATAGTACGATTGTCTATCCTATAAACCGGTCTCCCCAACTAACACCACGAGACCGGTAAGAAAGAAACCCTATCAAGATCATACCTTTGCCTTGCGCATTTTCCACTTGATCTTGATGTATACGATCTTGTCCTTCTCAAGATGGAACACCTTTCTTGATTGCTCTTGCACACACTCTCTTGATGAAGACTTGCAAGTTGCTCCCCATACGACATGGGGAAACCTTTACTTTGACCTTGTCTTCATCGATCCATGATCACCGAGGATGGCAAGCATCAAGCATGATATCTTCTAGATATGGCACATCTTTAGCTTGCACAACATTACTTCTAACACCATTTGGATTATGTCTTGACGATACATATGATGAACTCTATATTCTTCTTCAAGACACCCTTGCAAAAGGATCAATTCTCACATGATCAATCTGTGGATCACTCTTGAATCACTCTTTGAACACCTTGGTCACCACTTGATCCTCTTCACTTTCTTCTTCTCCAAACCTTGAAGCCAACATAAGGTTCAAGCATTGCTTATGGACAATTCCTACAAGTACAACTTGATACAAGCATTAGTCCATAGAGATTGTCATTAATTACCAAACCCACACATGGGGGCCCACATGTTCTTTCAATAGTCACAGGCAATGCTGACGATGGAAGATGATCCTATTTGTCGTAACCTTCCTGCTGTCCGTCCTCCTGATAGTCCTCTTCATAGTCTAGCCACAGGAATATCCAGGGATAAAGCCATGAGTACTCTTTAAGTACTCTCAAACTAATACTAACAAGTGAAGTGGTTTTGGGGTAGGAAATACTAAGCTCTAGGTTGTTTTGCAAAAATCCAGATTTATCTCTACTGAGTTCAGAAGCAAAGAAAGCTAGTTGAAAGTTTTATAACACCTAAGTGGGAACTTTAATTTCATATCACAACCCTGTTGCGGTCAAGTCAAAGTCATGAATCATTTCACAAGTCATTTTGAAAACATCTGACGACTGAACAGTATGGCCACTCCAACTGTCCATAACCACGGACGCGGCTATTCGAATAGTTTGCCACTCTGCAGAGGTGGTACACTTTCACCACAACATTCTATACATCCGTAAGGAACAATCCTGAATTCACCATACTCAGTATGTGGATAATCAATACCAACCTTTCACTTACATGCCCTAGTATAGGCACCTCTCCTGTGAGTTTGGCCTCCCAACCATGACCAACTGTCATCTTGGGAACTACACGGGTGGACAATCTTCACAAGGTAGCCTCAGCTCAAACCTTGGCTGCAAGGGAACCCATACTAAGGTATATAAATTTCCAGTCAAGCCCTACCCAAATTTTGGGTATTGTGGTTGTACGGTAAAATTGGAATGGTATCGCATCCAGACAACCATCAGTTTTATAAAGGGCTAAGGCTCATGCCTTAACATTTTCATCATCAAAATCATCTGGTGTTCAAGAACACATGTCAAAACATTTCATTAGAATGACTCATCATTGTAAGGTTTTCATAATCAATTTCACCAAGTATTCCCATCTAAAGTGATCAAGTTTTATGCTTAGCACTAGCATCTACAAGTGGGGGTAAATACTAATGAGGGGTGGTAAACAAGTGTATCTTATCTAAGTTCAATCGCATGCCTTAGGATGACATCAAGATTATCTAACCTAGGCCAAGTTTTACGCTCTTTATGCTACCTTTAAATATCTTTCTAGAATCTACAAGTCACTAAGTAAACTCTAACAGAAAGCTTTGATAAAGAAATAAAATAACTAAGCTTGCAAATAAAACTAGGATTGGGTATCAAGTGGTGTAAGCTTGCAAGTAAAAATTGCATGGTTTAGCTTGCTAAGATAGTAGTATAAGCTTGCTAAGTTGCAAGTGTTAGCTTGCTCAGTTAATAGTTTGCCTTGTGCAGAGCAGTGGTTGAAGTTCTCCTCGGCTTCCTCTTCGTAGTATTCTCCTCCTCGTATCCTTGGTCGGTACTAGCGTCTATAAATAAATACGAGGTACACAATCACCAAACAATACTTAACTACTTTTACTTATCACACCAAGGTTTTCACTAGATGATCTAGCATCATCACAAATATTACAATCATCAAAGCACTTGTCTTATTTATTTTATTTTGTAAAAGTAATTTCTACTTATTTAAAAACTTCTTAAGATTTAATATTCTCCAACTAAAACATGGGATCATATTGACACATGTCATCACCACATATTTCAGTACATGGAAATATGATTTAAAGTGGTGTCACAATTTAATAAGGTTTAACCTTTTTATTTGAATTAAATAAAGTGACTAGAACGGCCTATGGGGCATTCTTTTATTTCTTGTCCAATATTTCTGCAAGTAAACCTAGATATTTTTATATATTCAGAAAGGTCTAGTTAAATGTGATTTTTGAGAGTTGGAATCAACTCAAAATCTTTTGTGGTTGAATTTTGAAAAATGTTTGATGCAGAAAAGCTTCTACCTTGTTATTTTTACTATAGGTGATCTACAATTCCAAATGAATTGAATCAAACGGGCTTGGATTAAGAATTCCAATAACTTCCTAACAAAATTGGTTTCATGCAATTTGGTTCAGTGAATGTACCTGGGTTGATTTTTGAATCTAGGTATAGAACTAGGTTTGAAACTAAATTGGAAAATATAAATTCAAACTAACTGGGTTGCGCGGGATGTTAACTGGGCCGGCCCACGGTGCACAGCGTGCCGCGGGTGAGTTAAGCGAATGACCCCACCAGTCAGCGAGACAGGGGGTGCAAAACGGTACGAGGTGATCGAGACCGCACAATCAAACTCTAATCCAACGGCTGTGACCTATCGTCTCCGTCGGGCAACTCCAGCAAGACAGAACCCTAGCGCGGACAGTGGGGGTCTACAGGGGCTCCCCGGGGCTCAGGCGAGGGTCGACGATGGGGGCAAACGACGAAGTCGACGACGGCAAACCTCCTGGTACCGGCGGCTTCTCCTGGGGCGGCTCCAATCAACGGCTCCTTTCTTCCTCCTCCGTGGCAGACTCCGGCCAAATTCCGGTGATGTGCTGCTCGCCTTGCTCCGGGAATGAGTGGGGGTGGTTATGAGAGAGAGGGGAGTGTGTTGGTGTGAAAAAATCGAGCAGGGGTGGCCTCTATTTATAGTGCCAAGAGGGGACCGAAGGGCGCGGGTGGAGCT
The DNA here is from genome assembly GCA_916181665.1 of Avena sativa. Lineage (NCBI taxonomy): Eukaryota > Viridiplantae > Streptophyta > Magnoliopsida > Poales > Poaceae > Avena > Avena sativa. The sequence goes on along the minus strand of OV702279.1, from coordinate 262,476,806 downwards.
CGTCGTGGTCGTCGGCACAACGAGCTACTAGCATGGGCAACGGTAAGGGGCGGTGTTGTGCTCCCTGGAAAAGCTCAACAGCGTGGTTACGCGACGTGGGGCAGTGCGAGATGGTCGGAATACGTCGACGCTCTGGGCGGCACCGACGACTATTTTAATGGCGCACAGCGGCTACGGGTCGCGTAGCGACGAACGGGGTTATCTGGCTGTCTCCTGGTATGGTGGTGATCATGCTTGCACGCGGCGAGGGCGGCACACGGTCTGGGGGCGTGTGTCGCATGCGGTGTGTTGGCGCGCTCTCGGCATGGTTGCAGATACATTGGGCGTGAGCGTCCCATGTGGTCCAGTGGCTGGCAGGGCTCGAGCGCTAGACATGGGGTGGTGGTGGACGGTGGCGTGCGTCCCATACATGGTGGCTAGGCTTGGTGCTTGCTCTGGCTAGCTAGTCATGGTCGGGTGGAAAGGATGCCTTCGGGTTGGCATGGCATGGTGCAATGGGTAGGGGCTAGGGGTGGTCAAGACACTGGTTGGCACTGGGGGAGACAAGTGTGATAAATGGTGAACAACGCTTAGCCAAACTACTGCTCAAAACAGTGAAGTTTGGCCAGTTTGATTATCTGTCTCCAAGTGTTTGATGAAATGGCCGCAAGAAATTCAAATTTGAACTTTTGATTCAAACTTTGTGGGTATACTAGTTACATCTTAGGTAGTCTCTGGTTGATTGGATTTGTCAAGGTGCACTGGTTTGGTTGGGTTTTGAGAGATGGTGATCTTCCCATATGTTAAAGATTCAATTTTGAATTGTCATTTGAATTAGGTTGCCAAAAGTTTCTGTAAGTTTGAAAGGTGGTCTTGGGTTCACTTTTACTTGGTCTAGCAAGGGGTGAAAAGAAATGGAAATGTTTCTGTTTGAAACCTTGTACTAGGAACACTCAAAGTGTCCTAGTGAGCAAGATTGGCAAAAATGACCATTTGCTTTATTTGGTTTGTTTTTTATTTTCTCTTGATTTGTTTCTGCTTGGAAATGTTTTAGATGATTTTGTTTTCATATTTAAACCATTCCTTGCTATTTAGAACAATCACACAAGTCCATTCATGCATTCATACAATCATCACATACACACATGCATTCATATGATTTAATTAACAAAAGTTTTTGTTAACCCTAATTTTGGTGATTGGAAATTGATAATCATGATCAATATTTTTGGGATGTTACATGTGTGGAGATCGCGAGTTTCCAAGTGAACGTGTCCTCTAATTCTACAAGTGTCATATCCCTGATTAATTCCAACTACTCCATGAACTCTAGAATGGCCAGGATCGTTGGCGACCTCGTTATCTCTGTCACCCATCTATGATCAGGTAAAGATTCTGCTACTGACTGTGAGATCCTAGAACATGTTAATAGGATTGATAGGATACTCACACAAACAAGTTGTAACTTCTTTTCTGAAAGCTCATTTAAAAAGAACCTTTAGTATAAACGTGTTTAGCATGAAGCAATTTGAGGATGGGTGATCGTCCGGAATGTAGGTATCGGATGCGCACAAGTGAGTACAAAGTGCACAGAAAAGACTAGTGTTGGTTCGTGGAGTCAGTCTAGATATCCTAGTAAGCTGCAAGGGATGACAGCCCGGGCACGGAGAGCCTGAGGTGTTACACTGAGCACTTGCATGCTATAGGTCGTACAAACTGAAGAATATTGAGTGCTATCTAGGCTGCGATGCGCCCCTTAATTTTATGTGCTCTCTTCTTGCTACAGATATGTGATCCATGTGTGTCCTTGTTTATGAAGTATTCTTGACTTAAATAAGAATTATGTATATTTAACTGTATATTAGTTAAATAAACTCTACTAGTCCAAGAATCATGGCTTATCTAGTCATGGGTCATTTGCTAGTGAGTTATCTATTTGTAGAAACTTCGACCCCTTTGATCAACGGTGAAGCTATGCACATGTCAAGGGGGCCACCTCCCCCCTAGTTGTTGAAGTTCTATCGAAGGAATTTTTCACAAGGTTTAGACTAGAATTTTTTAAGCCTCCCCTAGACCATGAAGTTTTGTACTTTGCCCCTAGAGATCCTTTCCAAGCTCCGCCACTGAATAAATACACATAACTATACTATCTTCTAATGGATGATCAAATCTCACCACCTTTTCTTCTATTGAAATAGTAATTATTGTATGGCTAAGATCTTCAGTCTGGCCTAGGCTCCCTGTTTCTTATTATCAAGTATACTATCGCATGTAGTGATAATGTAGCTTATGGAATGGTACAAATATGTTCTATTAATACATAAGCTATATAAGTACTAATGACAAGATCGGATGTTCACCTATCACAAAACGTTTGCCCTTAAGGGCTGGTTCACTTCTCTAATTCTCCCCTCCACATCTCTAATATTTTGCATGGTGAGCCCCCTTCACTACCAAAATCGCTAATTTGTACTTCTAGCTACACCATCGTCTGATCATCATCCTCCCATATCCACCATCCCATATTTCACCAATTCCTCCCCCATCAGGTAAGGGTGCAAAATCCCCAAAGTGGGACTACAATGAACATCATATAAGGCATGCATGATGTAATAATTTGATTAATCTACATGCATAAAATAATAATGATACACCAACCAGGAAAAATAGTGCATCATTGGAGATATTGTACTACAACAAATGAATAAACCTTTGTGCAACATGAAACAATCCCTAAAACTTCAATTTGCACTATGTATCTTCTCATCTTGCAAATGGTAAACTTATAAGTTGTAGTACAACCAACTATAACAAAGTGTGATACCCTCCCTCCAAATTTTTTGTTTCATCTACCTGTTTCTTTCAAGACCATTAACAAGATTATTGGGGCATTGGTGTCCACATATACAGGAAGCCAGGGGAGGAAGAAGCCCTTGCCACTGCCCACTAGGGACATGATTCTCAGTGGAGGGGCTCTCCTCGTTGATGTTGATGACATGATCCTCAATGCTAGTAGGATATGGAGCCTTGTCAAAGAAAATGAGATATTTAAATATAGTGAAAAAATATTCGATGGGTTTTCTTCATGTGGAGCCTACCCAACAAGCACATGGAGCATGCATGTCCACTGAGGCATCTGATATTTTTCTCTTGACACCTCAAAATATGTTTTATTTAAATATAGTAGCACCAACCGATTGAAGAAGTGGCATTTCCTATTTAAGCGAATGTCATTCTACACATCTATTTACATTGTTTATTTTTTCCAAAAAGAAACAAGTTACTCGCTTGGCTTGGGCTTTCATGAGCTTAAAACTCAATTTAGGGTTGGGGTAAATAAAAACTCATTTAGTTTAGGCCTTGACTCATTGCACATTGCAATATCGATAAAGCTAGCATACTAAGGTTTTGCGTGTACGTGTGGGTGGGGGAAACATGAAGGGGGTTCCCATTGAAATGTTGCGTAAGTTATTCTTGTTGCAGTTTCTAATTAGCTGGCCCGCTTAGGGCTCGTGAGCATTCTTAAGTCATAGGTGTTTATCCTCTCACCTTAAATCCTCTGTCGTCGAGGCTATATAAAGAAGGTTTCCACTCCATCTCTATCTTCATATATTCTTCCTTTTCCAGTATCCTTTGCTCTTGGCTTGGCCTTTATGAACCCCTCCCTGCAGACTATGGCGATCTCATTGGTGATGAGGGGGTGGGGGAGGGGGAATGATGGCCATAAGTAGTGATCCTTTCACCTCGAATCCTCTGTCGTCGAGGCTATATAAAGAAGGTTTCCACTCCATCTCTATCTTCATCTATTCTTCCTTGTACAATATCCTTTGCTCTTGGCCTGGCCTTTATGAACTCCTCCCTACAGACTATGGTGATCTCATCGGTGATGGGGGGGTGGGGGAGGGGGGAAAGATGGCCATAAGTAGTGATCCTTTCACCTCGAATCCTCCTTCGTCGAGGCTATATAAAGAAGGTTTCCACTCCATATCTATCTTCATCTATTCTTCTCTATTGAGCATCATTTTCTCTTGGCCTTCCTCTGTGAACCCCTCCGTACCGACTTTGGTGATCTTATCGGCGACGCGGTGGTGGGTGGGGAGGGGTGATGGTGGTGACATACCATGAAACCTATACACATATGATAGATATACTTATTTCACTATGGTTTATCCATGAGGAAGTCCAGTATTCTTTGCTTGTACTGTCAGCCAACAATGCAAACGGAGGTTCACTTGCACGCAGAAGACTTCATCCCCCCCTCTTACACACTGGCGGAGCTATGCACAAGTCAGAGGGGGCCACCGCCCCCCCCCCAGACTTGAAGAAAAAAATATTTAAGGGGCTTAATTGGAAATTTTTTGAGTCTTTTGCCCCCCCAAATGTTGAAATATTACCTTTTGCCCCCCCCCAGTCAACCTAGGCTAGCTCCGCCAGTGCTCTTACACCCTCCAAAAGGAAAGAAACTTTCTCAAATCTAACACATCAATAAGAAGGTAGACATGAGTTAACTGAGAATCTTCGCTTCCTAGTCAGTAACAAGCTTTGCTAGTAGAAATTTCTCTCTCTATAATAAGTTAAATCGCGCATATTGGGAATTTTCCATTCCTAAAGGAGTCTAAACCAAGGAAGAATAAGAGAAAGATGTCGGGGCCATGATGTAATTTCTAATTTCTTATGGCCCCTTCTTAATATCTTATCCTTTATTGAACTTTTCAATTGGCATTTTGGTAACCGAAGCTTATCCCCAATTTTGGCATACGTTTTAACTTTACGAAAAAGCATCCATAGTAAAACAACATCCCACTGAATCATCATAAGAAAAAGCCAATAATGCACACACAGATATACATGGTTTCATCTTGCTCTGTTGAGCTGGATGCACACAGATATCTGTAGTGAGCCGCGAGGAACCCCTGCCGGATGCATGGCGTACGTTCCTTGCATGCGAGCCCCTTTCCACGTCTTTTATGCACCTAATCCGCAAGTCTTTCCAAAACTGCAGCAGCAAAACAGAACGGAAAGCTACACACTGCACGGAAACAAAGTAAGTTACTACGCACTACTAAACCTTCACCGCAAGCAAGGAGTAAGCTTCACGCGCCCCACTCCTCGGCCGGCCGGTGGCGAGTGAGGCGATGGGGTTTTCCATGTGACCGATCGATCGACGACGATCGAGGTGCCGTGTGTCTGCCCGCCGAGCCGTGCGCGCTCTCCGGCCTTGTGCACCCTGGATTGTCTTGTAGCCGCGCGGCGCAACAAACCTCCGTGGACGCACTCATGCACGCGCGGCGTGCCAGAGGCCGGAGCCGCTTGGCCTTTTTGTACCCCGCCCTCGCCGTGCCATAGCCATCCGCGCGCGGGCGAGAGCGAGCAAGGGAGAGGGTTCGATCGAGGTTAGCTAGCTAGCTAGGTTAGGTACGTAGCCATGGCGGGAGCCCTTGAGCTGGCGCTGTTCCACGGGCTGGAGCGCAGCCTGTTCCACCGTCTGGTGCGGGACCTGGGGCAGGACGCCGAGAGCATGCGGTGGGTGCTGGCGCTCTGGCTCTGGTTCGAGTCCGTGGGCCACGACGGCTTCGTCCGCCGCGTCTCCGCGCTGCCGGGCCCCGTCGTGCTCCGCTTCGTCGAGGAGGCGCTGGCCTGCCTCGCCCGCCTCGCCGGCCGGGTGCTCGCGGGCGCCGGCTCGCTCCTGCCCTGCACGAACGCGCTCCTGGCCAAGCCCATCGACGACGCGGGGTACTTCGACGCGCACCGCGACGAGGTCACGCCAGGCGTCAGGTCCCTGTACAAGAACGTCTGCCGCGTCGCCTTCGACGACGGCTGCCTGGCCGACGACGCCGTCTTCCTGCCGAGGTCCGCCACCAGCAGAATCCGCCCCGTGCAGCGCGCGCCCGTGGTGTCCGCGTTCGCCGGCTCCGCTTCAGGGGCCCGCAACTCGACGGCGGCGGCATCCTTCTCCCGGCTGAACGCGATGGCGGCGCCGTGGTCTCCTGTCCAGGCGGCGTACGAGCAGCAGCAGGGAGTAACAATCAACCCCCTTCCGGAGGATTTCCGCTCGCTCTTCATCACCTTCTCCCGAGGCTACCCCATCAGCAAGGAGGACATCGAGGAGTTCTTCAACGCGTAAGCTGCTAGCTTCCTCGATCGCGACTACTGCGACATCTTTCTCTGGTTTCTCTCTGCAACGTACCAGGATCATGCGTGCATGGATGGCTGGATGCAGGATTCACGGGCCGTGCGTGGAGGCGGTGATGGTAGAGAGGGCGGCGCCAGGGCAGCTGCCGGTGTACGGGAGGGTGGTGCTGCGGAGCCCGGCCATGATCCCGCTGCTGCTGGACGGCCAGCAGACGGCCAAGTACATCATCAAGGGCAGGCACCTCTGGGCCAGGATCTACATACCCAGCGCCAGGCACCCCACCTTCTACGCTTGAACCTACGCTTCATCCATGCATATATATATGCCACACACACATGCAGGCTAGCCTAGAGGCATCAAGCTGCATGCTACTGCTGGAGCTTGACGATGCAGGCCATGGCGGCAGAGTCGTTACTACCTACTTAATTAGCTACTACCTATACTCGGTCGATCCACAGAGTTGAGACGATGTATGTGTGTTCAGAACTCGCACTTTGTTTGTCCTAATTATGGAATAATATGTGTGTTTACTTCCTTTGTCATATGCAGCTTCTTCTTTTTCGATGAAACATGCTCCTTAATTTTAACTTGTGTGTGCCCATACGTCCTTCTTAGCTAAGAGCATCTCCAGCAGAAGCTTAAAAATGCAGCGCTCCAAATCAGTTTTGGAACGCGCGCTATCGCATTCGAGCGCTGTAAAATCGCGCGACCTCCGCCGGAGGTGCTAAAATGCAGCGTCCGAGTGTCTGCGAGTTTTTTGCCCTCATCGGGCGCTGTAAAATAGAGCACACGCTACAGACGCAAACACAAAAACAACAATTCCATACATTCAATAAGATCAAACAAACACCGAAAAATTAACAATAAATTGTCTAGAAAAATTATGACAACAAGTTTTGCATCACCAATAGCACAAATAGTTTTACAACACACCAACAAATAGTTTTACAACAATACAACGATGTTGTTCATCAACAAATACAACAAATTGTTTCATAACAATACAACAAAATACAAATGAACTACCAAACCATTTCCACCACTTCTCGATGAGATTATTTTGAAGCTCATCATGTGCGTCAATGGACCGGATTGCATGATAAGAGGCCATGAACCGTGCAATCCTATGTTCTAAGCGTTGAACTTGTACGGGCACACCCATCAAGTCATAGTGGGTGGTTTCTTCTACATATTTCCCACGGTCATCCTCTATGATCATGTTATGCATGATGACACAAGCATTTATGATATAGCAAAGGCACTCTTGGTCCCAAAATCTAGTCGGTCCTCTCACAATAGAAAATTAGGCTTGTAAAATCCCAAATGCTTTCTCCACATCTTTTCTAGCCGCCGCTTGCGCTGCGTGAAAGTTGGTTTGTTTCTTACCTTTGGGCTTGTGGACCGGCTTCACAAATGTTTGCCACCTTGGGTAGATGCCGTCGGCAAGATAGTAGCCATAGTTGTAATTATGGCCATTTGCTTCAAACTCCACTTGTGGATCTTCACGCAACGCGATCCTTGTTATAAGAGGAGACCGTTGGATGACACTGATGTCATTGCAAGACCCGGGCATACCAAAAAATGCATGCCAAATCCAAGTCTCGTGGTCGGCCACCGCTTCAAGGATTATAGTTGAATCCTTTTTGTGCCCTTTGAATTGTCCATGCCATGCCGCAGGACAATTCTTCTAACTCCAATGCATGCAATCTATGGAGCCAAGCATTTCGGGAAATCCCTGAGCCGCGTTCTCCTCCAAGAGCCTAGCCGTGTCCTCGGCATTGGGGGCTCTCAAATATGTGGCTTCAAACACTTGCATACTGGCCACAACAAACCGCTTCACGCACATGATAGCGGTGCTCTCACTCATGGCCAAGTGGTCATCAATGAGATCCGCCGGTATACCGTATGCCAACATCCTCAAAGCGGCGGTCACCTTCTGATAGGTGCTATGCCCAAGCTCTCCGGCGGCATTCCTCCTCTGCACAAAGTATGTATCATACTTGGCCACCTCCCACGCGATGTGCTTGAACAAATCGGTGCTCATCCAAAAACGACGACGAAAATAGCTCTCGGGAAATGTTGCATCGTCATTGAAATACATCCGCATCAACTTGTTGTGGCCTTCGATCCGTTTCCTCCACAATTTCAGCCTACCAAAAATCGAGCCACCTATCTTCGGCTTCTTGTTAGCTCGCCAAGCCAATAGCACGGAAATGGCCTCATCTTCCTCCATATCGAACTCATCATCGGAGTCATCGTAGGATGAACTAATCTACACGTATGCAAAATAATTGAAACAACTTCTACCATCTAAAATGCACAAAAAATGAGCGCGGACGCGACAGAACAAACCATGCGATAATTTCGACAAACACCTTGTGTGCGCCAAGTTGCCTCCCGGCTCGAGGAAGACATAGGCGCCGACGACCTTGAGTGCGGCTCCGTGGCAGCACGCCGCCAACGAATCAAGCCTGCGCGGGCGCCAAGCTTCGAGAAATCCGACTGCGCCGCACGGCGGCCGCGGCGGTGGGCAGCGGCGGTAGCCGGGGTAGGTGAGCGCGGAGCGCGGTCCGACGAGCGGGGGCAGCGCCGGGAGGTGAGCGGGGCGCCGACGGGTGGGTTGGAGGTGGCGGCGGCGCCGACGGGGTTGATGGGCGGCGCTGAAATGGGTTGGGGGAAGAAGAGAGTGCGCGCGGGAGGAAAAAGTCTGGCGGTTGGTTCTTCCCGCGCGTCGCTAGCGCGCTATAGCCGGAGCCCAATATTTTGTGCTCCAAATAGTGTAAAATGCCGCTCCACGCTAAAAATTTGCCGCGCGTCTCATTTTAGCGCATCTGCTGGGCGTTTACAGCATGCGCTCGCGCGCTGTAAAAAAGCGAGCTGTAAAAAAAGCAGATATTTTAGTGGCTGGAGATGCTCTGAGTACTACATGGAGATGCTCTAAGTACTACAGAAAAGGCATGCTTCTTGTGTTTGATCAGAAGCTGTTCTTTTGTTTTGTTTGGGAATTCAGATATATTTGTAATCGGACAATCGCAACACGCTATGGCATCTACTGTTCTCACGAGCTGGACAATGCTTCAGAACAGGGAGGGTTATAAAAACATCTGAAGTTGAGAGTCTACTATGAATCGGATCAGAAGCTTCTCAGCCCCTGGTTTCAGTGACTCGATTCCTGTGAAATTTCCATTTCTGTCGAGACTCCTGCGTTCGTACAGTTCAGTGGCCTCTACTTACATGACATACAGAGGGTGTTTCCAGTTACAGAACAGCCACAAGCTAGCTCCCAATATGGAAATACCCAATCCATTTCTACATGGATATCTTCGGGGTACCGAGGGTAGTATGCCTCACAAGATCATATACTATACCAGTTGTGGAAACATCTCGTTGTGCCAGAAAGTGGATACAAATGATCACGTCAACGACTAGTTATTGCTATGGTTTCTCCCTCGTAACCCAGGTTACGTCCAGCGCCGCTACAATGCAGTTTTAGCTCAGGCTCCTTACAGTTTTGATGACGCGGCAAAGCTCTGTTCAGCACGCCCCTTGGAAAAACTCCGCTTGGCATGCTTGTCAGGTAGCCAGGGAGCGAGTGCATCGACCAGCCTCTTGATGTCATCCGAGGTATGAGAAGCGCTCAGAGTTATTCGCAACCTGCCAAGAGTCTCGTGACAGTTAATACTGGTGGAAAGTTGAAACACAGAGTCTCATTTGCAGTACTGATCAAGGCAGGATTCATCTGCAACCTGCATGAGTTGGGCGGTACTGTGGGTGGTCGAATTGGTGTAACATGAAATCCAGATCTCAGCATATGCCTGCAGTTTCAAATGAATTTCATTAGGAACATAAATTAACTGAGGCTACCAACAAATAAAAAAATGGAACGAAGAGATAACCTGCCAGCCCTAAGTGCTGCTTCTTCACTTCCAATTACTATGGATATTATGGGACTAGTTATATCAAGTTCCGTCAAAGAGGCAAAATATTGAACGTGCCTCCAGACCAATGATCTCCGCCATTCTTCCTTCCTTGAGACATGGAGGGCCGCTGGAATCAGAAACATCATGGATATTAAACAGATATATATATGCTAGTTCCTTGCAGAGAAAATGCAAGTTCCTGATGCTGTAGGTTTTAAGCAAGCAGGAGTCTTTTATTCAGTTATCATTCTTACTACCATTGTGAAAATATACTAGAACAGCACTATAAGTATTACCAATAAAAAAGGGAAGAGAAAATACTGATAGAGATTAATATTGGACACTCAGCTCAATATACTGACGGACAAGACAATGACAGATTGTCAGTGTGCAATATTCATTTTTAGAGGGGGTCTGTGACATAGGTGGTAAGTTGTGAATATTACCATGAACAGAAGCAACTACTGGCACTGGTAAAGCAGTTGAAAATATGAATGAACGACCTCGCGATTGAATTAACCTCCTCCATCGAGTGCTGCTCAATAGATTGCAAATTATTAGTTATTAGGCCGTAAACTACAAAGAATTAAAGATGTCATATCAACCAAAGTGCAGGGAAGCCATGCAGTGTTAAATGCTGATCGTCCTGTGTCCAGTATCATACATATCAGTGTTGTATGTGCATAACAAAGTATCCCCTGCTCACTGATTTTATAAGCATGAGGTGCTGTGGTGCAAATTTTTCATAACTTAGATGGCGACCCTCAGAACCTTCAAAATCACATTATATGACCTACCTTTTTGTACTAAAATCAATAGTGTCCAGTATCATACATATCAGTGTTGTATGTGCATAACAAAGTATCCCCTGCTCACTGATTTTATAAGCATGAGGTGCTGTGGTGCAAATTTTTCATAACTTAGATGGCGACCCTCAGAACCTTCAAAATCACATTATATGACCTACCTTTTTGTACTAAAATCAATAGCTCAATGTCACAAAGTCATCAGACTGACAACCTGTACCAAAAGTGCATGCATTCATGACGTCACAGATTGCATGAAGGCGACAATCTGATCTAGTGTATGTTTCCACATTCAAATTGGCCCTGATGTACATACTGCCCTGCGTGTGTATGTGCGATAAGAACTGCATCAGATTTTCATGCATTCCTTTAAGGTTTTATATGGAAGACCTGCATGTTCATTTCCAGAGAGAAGCTCATGGCAGATGTATTACTAAAGAGTAGATTACCTGCATGCTACAAACCCACCCATGCAGCCAGCAGCCTTGCTTAAGGTGCCAACACATATGTCAATTTCATTCTCACATTCAAACAGCTCAGGTGCACCACCACCATTATCACCACAAACAAGTGTTCCATGTGCCTTGACAAGGAAAATTGCAAAAAAAATTGATTACTAACAAGTTTTGCAAAGATTCATTTGAGGGGAGATAAAGTTACTAACATCATCGATGACCAATAGAAATCCATACTTCCTGCGTAATTCCACAAGTTCAGGTAGTGGAGCAAAATCACCATCCATGCTGAACAAGCTGCATTGTACCAATGAAAAGAGCTTCTGAATTTGATTCTCTGTCATTATGCATACACAAGCATGTGCTACTACTTAATACTTGACAAAAACACAAATGCTTCTTGATTGATGACATTTATTTTGAGAAAACCTTGCCTATCCGTGACAACAACTTTCTTTTCTATTGAGCAACTGGACCTGCACGGACAATAATATTGTATTTTTAGTTAACTTGGTTAATTGTTACATCTGGCATATTATGACTGGGAAATGAAAAACGTACAGGAGGAAATCAAGATGGGACATGTCACAGTGCTTGTAAACAAATGATACAGCTTCTTGCTGTCGCTCAACAAGGCGAATCCCATCGATGATCGAAGCATGGTTCAGAGCATCTGAAAAAATAGCAATCCTCTCATCCTTTGTGGGTTTTCTCCCAACCGCCAAAAGAGAGCTGATACTTCCCAGAGCAGTCATCACAGCCATATTGGCAGAAAATCCGGTGGGGCAGAGAAGGCAATCCTGTAAAAAGTCTCTACAATAAGGAAGCAAAACTTATGAAGCTATGGCAACATGAACTCAAAATACTACGATACTGCACCTCTTTTTTCTTCAACTCTGCCAGTGATTCCTCCACCAATTTGTGATAATTTGTATACCCGCATATCAAAGCGGAGCCTCTCGGGCCCATGCCATACTCTTGAGCTGCCTAACAGATGATCGTTAGCACAATCACAGACCCATCTATTCAGAATACTTTTTTACAAGGAGGGAATTCCATTAACCATCATGCTTAGCTAAATCGCTGGCAACCAATTCACAATACTTGACAGACCTAACAATCTCTACAACTGCAGAACTTCCGCACCTTTGCTGCGGCCTCACGGATTGCCGGATGGGAGCTGAGTCCCATGTAGTCATTGCCGGAGAAAAGAATCAGCTTCTCACCCAGCTCCTCTTCTTGGCCACTAGCCTCACCACCTAAACCAAACGTGCCCATGAACAAGCCATGTAGAGAGCACTACCAGTAAATCTTCAAAGTTTCATAAAATTGGAAACAATAAGAATAAACAAACTCTTGTGCTTTTTTTTTTTTGCAAAACATATCCTAACAAGGACACAGTCACACGGCAAGGCAGCAAAAAGAGTTAAGCAGAATTTGTCCAGGGTATAATTGCGAGGAAGAAGGAACACAAAAAGAAACAGTGAGATATTGACGCTGGTGCGGACCTTCGGCGAGCCACTGGTGGAGGGTGGCGCGGTCGAGGCGGATCTCGACGCCGGCGCGGTCCCACGGGCCGGGTCCTGGGTAAGTCTTCGGCGGCGCGGGCGGAGGCGCAAGCGAAATGGGGCGCGTGGCGCGCAGGAGGCTCTTGGATGCCAGCCCGGCGAGCGCGGCGTCCACGAGCGCATCCCAGTGCGCCATTTCGTCGAACAGGCGGCCGCCGCTGCCTCGCTGGTGGCGCGGAGAGGACGAGGGGCAGATACGGAGAAGGATCACGTGACAAAGCCGTTGGCCCACCAGTCGGCGACCACGGCTCAGATAACGGGCGGCCCAAGTTAAAGACTAGTAGGACTGGAACACAATTGGGCCTTAATAAAAAGAAAAAGAACTCCTTGTTCAGACAAAACAAAATTTCTTCGTCTCTCAGAGGCAGTCAAGCCGCCTCCAGCACTAACTCTCCGGCGACTCGAGCGCTCCTCTCGCCGGCGGAAGGTGGTTCGGCGCGGCGGTTGCTCGCATTGAGGTGAATCTCGCTCGCCCCCTCCCAATTCCTCCCCCTTCTCCACTTCCGATCTCAGATAGGAAGACCCCCGTCTGCACGCTTGTTTTGGTATTGGTAAGGCCTTTTTATGCTTGATTTCTCTCCTACTATTTGTCACACAATGACACATGTGTGACGGATCCGTCCATGATGCTTTCGTGTAGTTTTAGAGGCGTGTAACTTGGTTTGCGATGTGTTTGTGGATCGTGGTCATGCTTGTCCGTGCCTAATTTTGTGCTGACATGCTGTTCTCGGTTCTCCTCGTCGTCGCTCATAGTATGAGGGTTTCGGCCTCTTTTTATTTTGAGCATGCTAGAGGATTTTAATTTCATGCCATGATTAGCTTTTACATGATACTGTGATACTTTCCGTAGACCTGCAATAGATCGTGCCTGTGGTATGCTTGTTCTGTTCAATATGGGTGAACTGTGACTGCCGTTGTACTTTTCTGCAAACAGATTGATGGATTCCTGTCTTTTGTAGCGTGACGGATTTTTTGTAGTCCTGGGGTTGGAATTTTAGAATGATTCTTGTCTCTGGCCACTGGGTTTGCAGTAATTTGTTTTGGGATGATCACCTGTTGTTGCTCTTCTAGTTCAGAAGAACTGTTGTTTTCTGAAGTATGTAAGTTTGTATTTGGAAATTTTAACAGCATTGTGCATAAAGACGAAAAGATGTCGAACCTTGTGATTATTTGTGCATATAAGTTTGTATGGGCCTCTGTGCTTTTCCAATTTCATTGGGGAGTTTATGCATTGCTTATTGTTCAGGCTTCGTCTGTTGTGCTGTGAGTGCCATTAACCACTATAGTTGGTTGCCTAGAAAATAAAGGATTATCCATGTTTACTTTTCGTTCTGATTGATTTCACATTCATGGTTTTTTTTCGGTCTTGCTGTACTGTGTGGATATCTAATATGTGGTCATCTGGTATTCTTATGTAAGGGAGTCATTACAATTGTTCGTAGCTCCACACAGGAGAGGAAAAAAATACGAGCTCTCTCAAGCGTTACACCCTATTGCCAAATCGCCATCTATATCCGGTAAACAAGCCCTGAGCTACCGTTCCAAATAGCATGCACCCAGTAGCCAAATAATCCTGCTGCTCAGTTCACCACAATATAGACCACGTATGAAACCAGCTGGTAGCATATGAAACCTGTAAAAATATAAAAAATATGTTTGCTAAAAATCATGTCATTCTAGAAGAAGCAAATTGACCATCATAAGAACATAAACCTCCATGCACCAGGTTTGCAAAAATTACACTGTGTGCTACCCTCCCAATTTTGTTTGCCTAGATTATCCAGAGTAAATTCGCGACAGAGGTCTGATATAGAACTTTTTATCTTCAAGCCGATCTTTAGATTCTACATGAATTTCTCACGGACTGGAGAATAGTTCTCACCAGTAGCAGCATAGACTGATTTTACCGGAATTTTGGCCTGATGAGTGTAACTTCTAACAGAAGACGTACATTTCCTGGTTTAAGTGGATGCCCATCTTGTCCAATCAGGTCATTACATTCTGCTTAGTTTGACCTGATAAGTCCCTTCCTGAAATAAATGTTTATCGGATGTCATGCAGTACATGGTTCATTTATGTTTTACCATGTCGGTTTACTTGCTCTGCTTTTACTTAATGTTTGTTTCTGAATTTTATGTATTTAGGTAAATGTTATGCAAGTTTTAGTCGTAGAGTTTTTCTCTTGAAGTTGAGATTTAGAATGTTTTTTTTTTAATTTCCACTGTTGGTGTGTTTGCTTATGATTCCGGTACTCTACTCCTGTTACATAATACCTTTATTACTTTCACTTCAGTTCCATTAGTTTTTTTTTTTTTTGACAATACTTCAGTTCCATTAGTTTGTTAGCTATGTTTCTAAATGAGATATTCAGAGCAGATTGCACCTATAGTTAGTTCAAAAGTAAATGTTTGTGTACACGGTTCATTTATGTTTTCCTATGTAGGTTGTACTTGCTTTTCTTTTATATAACTCTTGTTCAAAAGTAAATTTTAGGTATTTAGGCAAACATGCTAGTTTTACTGGGCAGAGTTTTTTGTCCTGAAGTTTTGATTTAGATGGAAATTTTTGTTTTTCCCTGTTGTGTCTGTTTATGGTTCTGGTACTCTACTTATGTTACAGAATACCTTCGTTTCTTTCACTTCAATATCCATTAGTTTGTAAATGAGAAATTCAAAGCAGATTGCACCTACAGTTAGTTCAAAAGTAAATATTCATTTTTTTCCTCTGAAGATATACGATTTATTCCTGAATTAAGTTACATTATATGCAGAACCTTCCCCTTTGACGCTTGTTTTTTGTTGATCAATCCAGAAAATGTCATCAAATCCTGATGCTGGCAAGAGTTGTGCTCGCAGAGACCTTTTACTCAAGATCCAATCAGATGTTCAGAAGTGTTGGGAGGAGAGCAAAGTTTTTCAGGCTGATCCTGGCAATAAACTTCCGGACCCCGGTGAAAAATTCTTCGGAAATTTCCCATACCCTTACATGAATGGCTTACTACATTTGGGCCATGCCTTCTCATTGTCCAAGCTTGAGTTTGGTGCTGCATACCACAGACTCCGTGGTTCAAATGTCCTGTTGCCATTTGCGTTCCACTGTACGGGGATGCCGATCAAGGCCTCAGCTGATAAGCTTGCCAGAGAGATTCAACAGTATGGAAACCCTCCAGTGTTTCCTGTAGCAAAGGATGATTCAAGTACTGAAGTGGCAGATGATAGTGAGGCTGAGAAGGTTGCTTCTGTTGCCCCAGATAAATATAAGAGCAAGAAATCTAAGGCTTCTGCAAAGACTGGCATGCAGAAATTCCAGTGGGAGATCATGAGGGGCTTTGGCTTATCAGATGAAGAAATTACCAAATTTCAAGATCCTTATCATTGGTTGACCTACTTCCCTCCGTTGGCGAAGAAAGACCTTACAGATTTTGGCCTAGGTTGTGATTGGAGGCGTTCATTCGTAACCACCGACATGAATCCTTTCTATGATGCTTTTGTTCGGTGGCAGATGAGAAAGATGAAAAAAATGGGCAAAGTTGTTAAGGACATGAGGTACACAATCTACTCCCCGTTGGATGGCCAACCTTGTGCCGACCATGATAGGGCAACAGGTGAAGGTGTGCTGCCACAAGAATATGTGCTGATTAAAATGAAGGTGATTCCACCTTTTCCTCTCAAGTTGAAGGTCTTGGAAGGAAAGAATGTTTACTTGGCAGCAGCTACACTGAGACCAGAGACGATGTATGGTCAAACAAATTGTTGGGTACTGCCTGATGGAAAGTACGGGGCCTTTGAGGTCAGTGACACTGATATCTTCATTGTGACAGCAAGATCTGCTCTTAATCTTGCATATCAGAACCTATCCAAGGTCCCGGAAAAGCCAACCTGTTTAGCTGAGATTTCTGGCAACGATCTGATTGGTTTGCCATTAAAGTCTCCTCTTTCCTTCAATGAAATTATATATGCCCTTCCCATGCACACTATCTTAACAGATAAAGGTACTGGCATTGTGACTAGTGTTCCAAGTGACTCCCCAGATGATTTCATGGCACTGCAAGCTTTAGTCACGAAGCCGGCACTGAGAGCGAAGTATGGAGTCAAAGACGAGTGGGTTCTTCCGTTTAACATTATACCAATAATCAGCATTCCTGGTTTTGGAGATAAATCAGCTGAGAAGGTGTGTGCTGATCTGAAGATTAAGAGCCAAAATGACAAGGAGAAGCTTGCTGAAGCCAAACGGATGACATATCTTAAAGGATTCACAGATGGAGTGATGATTGTAGGGGAGTACAATGGCAGAAAGGTTCAAGAGGCAAAGCCACTGATTAAGAAGAAGCTTTTGGAAGAAGGCTCTGCTGTTTTGTATAGTGAGCCTGAGAAGAAAGTTATGTCGAGATCTGGCGATGAGTGTGTTGTTGCTCTCACTGACCAGTGGTACATAACTTATGGAGAGAATGAATGGAAGGAGAAGGCAGTCAAATGTTTGAAAAACATGAATACATTTTCAGCTGAAACTCGTAACGGGTTCGAACACACATTGGGCTGGCTGAACCAGTGGGCATGTTCGCGTTCTTTTGGCCTAGGTACTCGTATTCCATGGGATGAGCAGTTCCTTGTAGAATCTCTTTCTGATTCAACCTTATACATGGCCTATTACACTATTGCGCATCTTCTGCAAAATGGTGACATGTATGGAAAAGAAATATCTTCTGTTAGGCCTGAGCAAATGACAGATGAGGTATGGGATTATGTTTTCTGTGATGGTCCAGCATCCCAAAGCGACATCCCTCCTGCCCTGTTGAGCAAAATGAAGCAGGAATTTGAGTACTGGTACCCATTGGATATCCGGGTATCTGGCAAGGAGCTTATTCAGAACCATCTGACGTTCAGCATTTATAATCATACAGCGCTTCTTCCAGAGCATCATTGGCCTCGTGGCTTTCGTTGCAATGGACATCTTATGCTCAACTCTGAGAAGATGTCCAAGTCCACAGGGAATTTCCAAACTCTTGCACAGGCCATTGAAAAGTACTCTTCAGACGCCACGAGGTTTGCACTTGCCGATGCTGGTGATGGTATGGACGATGCAAACTTTGTCTCTGAGACTGCAAAATCTGCCATCTTGAGGCTCACAAAAGAAATTGCATGGATGGAAGAGGTGATAGCTGCTCAATCTTCTCTGAGATATGGTCCTCCCTCTACTTATGCCGATCGTGTGCTTGCCAATGAGATCAACATCGGTGTGCAAGAAACCGAGAAGAGCTACAACGCCTTCATGTTCAGAGATGCCCTGAAGTCTGGGTTCTATGACCTACAATTGGCTAGAGATGAGTACAGGCTCTCTTGTGGAGCGGCAGGCATGAATCGTGATTTATTAGGTCGGTTTATGGAAGTCCAGACCAGGCTTATCACCCCGATATGTCCACACTACGCTGAGCATGTATGGCAGAAAATCTTAAGGAAAGAAGGTTTTGCAATAAAGGCTGGCTGGCCTATCGCAGGCACTCCCAATCCTACTCTAAGAATCGCAAACAAGTATCTACAGGACTCTATCGTTTTGATGAGGAAGCTGCTCCAGAAGCAAGGGTCTGGCTCCAAGAAACCCAAGAACGGCGCTGCACCACCTCCATCAGCAGAGAACAAGCTCACTGTTGGCCTGATCTATGTCAACGAGCACTATGACGGATGGAAGGAGCAATGCTTGAGGGTGCTTCAGTCAAACTATGATAGCCAAACAGGTTCGTTTGCCCCCGATGAGGATATCAATGAAGCGCTGAGTAATTGCTTCGTCGAACATGAAGCGGATTTCAAACAAGTCCAGAAGCTCTGCATGCCTTTCATCAAGTTCAAGAAAGACGAAGCAAGGACCGTCGGTCCCCAGGCTCTGAATTTGAAGCTTCCGTTTGGTGAGATGGACGTGCTCGAGGAGAACCTGGAGCTGATCAAAAGGCAGCTGGGCCTGGAGCATGCAGAGGTTCTGTCCGCGTTGGATGGAGCTGCTCGTGCCATGGCTGGGCCGCATGTTTCTGTGCTGAACAAGAACCCGCCTTCCCCTGGGGAGCCGGTTGCGATATTCATGAGCAAGCAGGAATTTGGAGCCCAAATCTAGGCTCTACTGAGTGCTGACACCTAGTTTCGCTACTCTGAAGTTACATTTTCTCACATTAGAGGACTTTCATTGTCTTCTCGTAGACCAATTCTGCTATTCCATCTTAACGATAGTGGTACATATCACAGGAGATAGTAATTTGATAGTACTTTTTTTCTGTTTTTTAAGGTTTATATATACTGTAATCTTAAAATTCTGTTTTATGTCATGTGTCAATATTACAGAAGGAATAGGTTAATGTGTGAGACTGGAAAGGGAAGGAGTACTGTGAGTTATGTGGAGATAAAAAGACTACTAATCATCTTCTTTTTTACTTGCCGTTTAGCTAAATATATAACTGGGGTTTGGTTTGTAGTGCTCTGGGTGTTAATCATAAACCTGAGCTCTTTTAGTCCACGTTCGATGGTCGTGGCTCGTTGTAGCTTCTTGTCGTTCTGGCTGTATAATCTGTACTACTAGCCATTCTATGGCTTTTCCCTCTTAATTTATCACATTTAGCTCTCCTCCATGGTTTGAAAAAATAAAATAAACCTGAGATATTGTTTGATCTTTGTCAGAATTGCCTGGCTAACTTCACTGGTAGAGGTAGAGTGGCAGTGAAGGTTGGTGCTGCTTGTCTTGTGTGGAACTTATTGAAAACAAGAAACGCTAGCTTATTGTTTTGAAAGAAGAAGCGCCAACCTAGGAGTACTTCCTAGTGACCCTACTAATGTAATGTGATTTTTTTCTGTGTCTGAACTGTGGATGACTGGACCAAACTTGAGAAAAGAAAGGTGCAAGGAATGCCGCGTCTGGTTATCTGATCGACTAGAGACAAATGATTTCCGAAGAAGATTTGGCTGGGCACATGGAGCGAGACGAATCTGCGCAAAAGGTGCCGCCGTGTCCAGGAGTGGAAATGCTTAGGTATTGTTGTTGGTCTAGTAAGTAACCTTCTGAACTTGGAGGAAAATCCAAGTTTTTTCTTGCAGGTGTTTTCGATCTCGACGAACTCGTGGTGGTGGTACGTGTTTGTTATGGCACCACATATCTGCCACAGTGAGCACACAGCTAGGAGAGTGACTGCACGAAACAACTGAGCAAGGGAACAGCACCAGCGCTACAGTCTATGCCAGCTCCAGCCGTGAACCGATCGAGCACGGACGGGGACGGGCGCCGGCATGGCGCGAGCCTATTGGATCGATGCCCAATCGTCGTCGTCGTCGATCGGTACTGTGATGATATATGCCAGTATATATGTTCCACTGTGGCGATACATGCGCCATGGCATGTTTACCTCGCGGTGCAGTTGCAGTTGCAGTGGTGTTCCGTTTCCCTGTCCCTGTGCTGCCGATGCCGATGCCGATGCGCGTGGCGGACACGGGGGCACGCCGCGCACATGGGAGCGAGCGGCGCCGAGTTAAGCGAGGACGCGCGGGGCGGGCGGGGGCACATGGTCAACCGGCACATGCGTGCGTGTGCGCGGTGCGACTCCGTGCTCTGCACCGCGGCGCGTTCCATCGATTGCCTGACCGGGGTGTGCGCCACCCACCACGACGCACCAGCGAGCGTCCCCCCCGGCCGGGTGTGCGGGCCTACGGGCGATCTCCGGCGATCTCGCACAGGGACCTGTCGCTCGCTCGCCCGGTCTGTCTGCACATACACATTTTCGCCGGCGGACACGCGTTGCACACCCACTCCAAAGCAGAAGAAGCATCGACGAAGCGTATTAAACAGACAAGGAATAATGGGAAGCAACCGTGGGTAATAACTAGACTAGAAGGGGCGTCGTGACGCACATGGCACGGCGCCCACATACAGACATGCTCGATCTAGAAGGAGTCAGTAGAGCGGCAGGGCGGATGCCATATACCACGGCAGAACACGCCAACATGCGCTGCGATTGGCAAGTGGTGGCAGCCAACTGAAAACGCAATCTCGACCCGATTATTAGTGCACGCTGGCTGGCTGGCGTAAGCGGGAATCCGATGAACCCCGGCGCCCAATTATTATTATAGGGGCTCGCCTCACTTGCCGTTGCCGTTGCCACAAAATTCCAAGGAAAACGAGACCAGCTAGTATCTTCCTTCCTTCCTTCCAGAAAACAGCAGGGCGTTCCGTCCGACCAGTAGCAGACCATCACCTGGCTCACCCCGTCCATGTGCTCCGATCCCTATGCCATCCACGCTACCAGTAGTATGCCTTCGCCATGCTTTTCCTCTCTTCTGCTGCCTGCGTAGCGTGGGTCGCCATTTTCACATCTTTCTTGGGTATGGTACCACTGCCTTGTCTCCTTTGGCAGCTAAAGCCAAGGCCACTGGACGGACTGGACAGCAACATCAACATGCGACTCCTCCTCCAAGATACCCTGGCCTGGCCTGGCATGGATGAGTTGTATGCAGGAGGTGTGCTAATAGCTTTGGCCTTTGGGGCTGGGTTGTGTCACCAGCAAGACACCACCAGCGCCAGGGGAGGTGGCGAAAGGAACAGAGCCTTGTGCGTGTCCCTTCCCTGCCCTGCTTTTCTTATTCAATTCGTGTGCCTACCGCCTGAGGGCCAGATTGTCACTAGTAATTAGATCGGACTGAACATTCGGCGAGATCATTTTGATTTCATCCTGAAGAAAAAAAAAAGGGGGGGCGGAAAGATACTTGGAGGAGGCATCTGGCACGTTCAGATCTCGTCTTGGCAAAAAAGAAGGGGAAATTGTCTTGATGGTTTCTGCTGGTGGTGTACCGCAAAAGAGAACTGCGTGCATGCATGGGGCCATCACATCGCACTGTGGGGGCGTTGGTACGAAATGGGCTTTGATGCTGATATATATGTGCCTCTCCTGTACTGAGGCGTGCACATCAAAATGGCGTACAGGTGTTACACGGATTTTACCTAACGATGAGCGTCAAGAGATATGCGTGATGGTGTTTCTTTTAGAGGATCAAGTTTTTGAAAAGCTAACCGTGGAATCTGGAATGTATTTTTTTAGTTTGATAACTTGTTCTTATAAAAAGATCTCCGATTAATTCACTAAGATGAAGATTATACATCTGTGTCAAAAAAAAGATGAAGATTATACATGTCTCGAGGAATAAATTTTATTGTACTATTCACGAGCAACAACATATATATTTTTTAAATAAAAGGAATATATTAATATCAAAAAAATACCACATGGACCTAGTTTCTGTAACAACAAAATGTCCAGAACTAGTCTAGACATCCAAGATACACACAGCTGAAAAGGAAAAGAACATAGAAGGACATAAAAAAGGACCCCTCCCCTCTATGACACCCCCGGGATTAGGGCTAGACCAATCCCAGACCTCTGTCTGATATAAGGCTAACCTAAATCTCGAAGGCGTACATAGAGAGAATTGATAACACAACAGTGACCCTACGACACAAAAATTATTACAACGAGCTCATAACCGAGCAAAGAACCAAAATATTACAAGCAGGGGTCACTGATCACAAACATTAAACAACGAAAGGCAAATTATGCTATTAAGTATAGCAAACTTAACAAATAGCCTAAGAGGCCTGAAGCATAACGATGACGTCCAATCCATAGATCCCAGACTCCCGACTGGGAACTCCAAGCTACTCGTCGATGTCGATGCCGTAAAGAACTCATCTTCTATGGTAACACTTACTCTGCTGCAAAAGAGTCAACGAAGCAAGGGTGAGTACAGGGTGTACTCCGCAAGGTGGAGTTGTTTTGCACAAAGCCAACTTTGTTTGTAAGACAAGAGGGAGAAGAATCTCGACTAATCAGAATATTTTAAAAGGAGATAAGAGAGCGGTATCTCCAACTTTGATTATCTTTTGATATCCACTGAATCATCATCAGCTGAACCTATCTAGGATCACCCTCTCGATCCCTGAGGAAGCATCCTTAAGCACACGTTACTCAACTTGCCAAGTTTTACGATTAGGTTCAAGTTCTCTATGATCTTAGAATCTGGTCACCAAGTTCGTCCATAACCATGGACACGGCTTTTCGAAAAGATTTAACCCTGCAAGGGTGTACAACTTTACCCACACGTACCAACCGATTCTTAATGTCAAGCTATAAGCCCTCTTCCTTGGAAGGCTGGCAGAGAGTGGTTGACCACGACCTTTACCTTGCTTTCGCCGAGACCATGAGTCATGCACTAGGGAGATGCCGCCGTAACGGGTCGAGTCCCGAAGCCGGTCCCTAATGATGTGTGTGGGGTTCAAGATTACGGATGTCGGGCATCTCTTGTTCCGGACCACGCTTACCTACATGTTATGACTGCACCTCCTTCACCTCCATTCAAGAACAACCAAGATGCGTGTGTCGAATGGAAATCCCGAACTATGTGACTCATGGAATCTACTAGGCAAGTTAGTTGGTCGAGGGGGTTTTCAGGCCCCCGTGTGGCTGTACGCTCGTCTTGGTCCATATGCAAGAACTCAGGTCCTAGTAGTGGCAAGTATGGGACTGCAAAAATCACAACCCAACGTGGCCTCCCATACAAGCCTTAACATGTTTAATCTTCATCTCTGATCATACCACGTCATCCTATCAAACTAGGTTCATTCGCAGCTCTGATTCATCAACCGGATGGACCAGTGGTAACAACTAAACATGGCTAAGCACAACAGATGTAACAACTCTAGCAACACTTCACAAGCCAAGACCTAGTTATGCTAGGAGCAGTGGATCAGTGAATATAGGCTTTAAAGGTAACATGCATCAGATAGGATTACTCTGTCTATCGATAAAATACTTTAGAATCGTATGCACATGGCAAGAATTGAAATGCTTGAAAACATAGGATTGTATCATGTGTGGGGTTTCGCTTGCCTTTGCCTGTTGATATCCAGAAAGCAAAGTTCCGGACACCTGGTACTTGACTTGATTACAGTTGGTCAAGTATTGGTCTTCGAGCTTCGACGGTGTTGATCTCGGTCTTCGATCTTGATCTCGATATCGTACTCTACCGGAAAAAACCAAACACCGGAAAGGAAGGGAAACAATCAACACATGGCATCGATACAATGCTCAAACAAGGATGATGATATGACAAGTTAAGTTGCATTTAAATAAACCCCTAAGGCATGCTTGACAATTTAATCGGGGTACCGAGGGGTCTAAACCCTAATTCAGAGAAAACCCCGAAGGCATATGAGAGGGTTCATTTTGTCTTTCTAATTAAACTTGTCATGTAAGTTGCTTAACAATGCATGATTATAGCTCTAATAGATAGTTCTCATTTTTCTGATCATTTTAATATATTATTTGTTTTTCCTGATTTAAAATGAATTAGTTATGATTTTTCCCAATTTTAATTCATTTTAAATCATTTTTGGAATATTATAAAATAATTACATTTTGGAAATACTTTTACATTTTTAATAATCAGTAAACATTTCTAAAAATGTTTATCTGACTTACAGGATGGACCCAACTGTCGGGTATTTTCCTTTACTGCAATAATTACAGAAATCATTTACTAAAAATAATAAAACAAAAGAAAAGATATTATGGCATCAGCATGACGCCATGCTAACGTCATCTTGGCCATTGCTCACAGATCGAGCTCGGGCTCGGCTGTAGGGCGCGCGCTGGCTGCGAGAGGGGTCGGGCCCGACTCAGCGTATAGCGCTGAGCCAAATAGAGGCGGTGTAACATACCATCTTTTGTGTAATATAAATAAGTTATGTTTGAGCATTGCATGCATTCATTATACTTTCACTCTGGTTAATCAAATAAGAACAAATAAAACTCTAAATTTTGTTTCATCTCAAAACCATTCAAATGGGTTACATATCTTGGAAAACTACCAAATGAATGGAACCCAAAGTGTATAAAAGGGTCCCATACTATTTCATATACTTTACAAAAGTTTCTGTAAGTTGAAAAGATTCAAAACAGATTTGAAATTCAAATTACAAAAGAGAAATCAGAAATAGAAATAGAAAAATATTTCTGGAAATAAAAAACGTATCTAACCTAGCTACTGGGCCGAGCCTATCTCTCCTATCTCTCTCCCTGCCGCCAGCAGCGCCCGCAGCCAGCCCACCCGGGGCCCAAGCGCAGCCCAGCCAGGCCCGTACCCCTTCGGCCTTTCTGTTTGTCTTCTTCCTCCCCGACGCAAGCAGCTCGGTGGCTCACCGCCGGCCACCCGATGCTCCGCCGTGCGCCGCGATCAACGTCGCCGCCCCCGAGCGTCTATTTGAACCCCAGAGCCACTGCGGAGAAACCCTAGCCTGCCATTTTCCCCCTCTCCCTAGCTCTCCAGCACCATGGCCGAACCCCAGCTCGCCAGGTCCTTCTCGTCCCCGTCGTCTCTGTCCATCCCATCTCAAGCCGACACCACCGTTGGATGCGCCTCGCCACCGTCGTCCTTATCCTCGAAGCTCGCGTGCTGGGACGCCCTCTTCTCCCCAGAATCGAGCTCGAAGCGCCGTCGGAAGCGCCATTGTCGCCGTCGATCCGCTGCCGTCCGGCCTCCCCGAGCTTCGCCACCACCCCTGTCGTGCTCGCGGTGAGCTCACGGTGTAGTGCACCCTGTTGGAGATATGCCCTAGAGGCAATAATAAATATAGTTATTATTATATCTTTGTGTTTATTATAAATGTTTACATTCATGCTATAACAGTATTAACAAGGAAACATTAATACTTGTGTGATTTGTAAACTAAATTAGAATCCCTAGTAAAGCCTCTTCTAAATACTAGCTTGTTGGTTAATAAATGATTGTGGTTTCCCTATCATGAACATTGAGATGTTATTAACAACAAGATCATATCGTTAGGAGAATGGTATGATGGACATACTCCTATAGATAAGCGTAGCATAAAGATCAAGTCATTTTAATAGTTCAATTGCTATATGCTTTCTTATACATAGTAACCTAATTCCTTCGACCATGAGATCATGCATATCACCATCACCAGAAGGATGCTTTGATGACATCAAACACCACACCGTAACTGGGTGGTTATAAAGGTGGCATTAGGTGTTCGGAAAGTATGGGTTGAGACACATGGATCAAGAGTGGGATTTGTCCATCCATATGACGGATAGATATACTCTGGGCCCTCTCGGTGGAATGTCATCCAATTGGCTTGCAAGCATGTGACTGGCTCACAAGGGATCACATATCACGGGAACGAGAAAAGAGTACTTGTTGGTAACGAGGTTGAACTAGGTATGCAGAGATACCGACGATCAAAACCTCGGATAAGTAAACTATCGTGAGACAAAGGGAAATTGGTATCGTATGTAAGTGGTTCATTCGATCGCAAAGTAATCGTAGAAATATGTGGGAGCCATATGAATTTCCAGATTCCTCTATTGGTTATTGTTCGGAGAAGTGTCTCGATCATGTCCTCATAATTCACGAACCATAGGGAGACACACTTAAGGATTCGATGTTGTTGAGTAGTTATGGAATGATGAGTAAGAGACCGAATGTTGTTCGGAGTCTCGGATGGGATCTGGGATATCACGAGGAGATCCGGAATGGTCCGGAGAATAAGATTCATATAAGGAAAGTCCTGTTTCAGAGTTGGAGAATGATTCCGGTGTTTTCATCGGGAATGTTCTAGAAGGGTCCGGAAGGTCCGGCACTCCGGAGGGGAAGGGTACATGAATGTGTCATAACAAGTTGGAATGGTTGCATCATGTAATAGGTGTCATCACTAAGCAAAATAAAGGGATAAATCAAATCCTAGTTTGAAAAAGTCAAACGGCAAGTTTGCTTGGTGGAGGGAGAGTAGGAAACCTACTTGGGGAGGAGTTCCTATCCCTCCACCGTCGGCCAAGGAGGTCGAGTTGGTGGAGGACTCCCTCCCCCTTGGCCGCGCCCTCCCACCTATAAAAGGAGGGGTAGGGCTGCCCCTCTAGACCTACGCACCTCTCTCCTCTAAACCCTAGCCCTAGCCGCCGGCCTCCACCAAGTCGCCGCCGCCCCTAGGGTTTGCCTAGCCGCCGAGTTGGGGCCTTCCCCTTGCCCTAGCCGCTGGCCTAGCCCTATCTCCTTGGTGCCTCTAAACCCTAGATCACCAAGGCCTCTCTCATAGTCCACCATACTCGCTCCGGCTTAAGGCAAAGCCCTGCGAGATCTCCCCTCTACTTCCGGTACCACGCCATCGTGCTGCCGGAATCGCGAGGAGAGTGCTACAACCTCCGCTGCCTGCTGGAACAAGGGAGAGGAAGGTCTTCGTCGAGTACCGAACGTGTGACCGACTGCGGGAGCGCTGCCGGAACGCAGCGCCAGAAGGATCGTCTACACGATCTTGAGATCGGCAAGAGTACGACTACATCACCCACGAGAATCCGCTCTCGTTAAACACTTTGGAATCTTCGAGGGTGAGTTATTCTATCGACTCGTTGCTACAATCTAGTAGATAGATCTTGGCTTGTTTGTTTGTATGCGGTAGAAATTTTTTGTTTTCCATGCTACGAACCCCTATAGTGGTATCAGAGCCGTGTCTATATGTAGATCTGTTGCACGAGTAGAACACAATGGTCATTGTGGGCGGTGGTGCTTTTATTATCAATTGCTTCTTGTGTACTTTGCATCTTGCGATATGATGGGATGAAGCGGTCCGGGCTAACCTTACATGACATCGTTCATGAGACTTGCTCCACGCTCAACATGCAACTTGTATTGCATAAGTGGCTTTGCGGGTGTCTATCTCTCCCATTATAGTATAGATCCAATTTACAACGGGCACTTGATAGTTCAAACATCAACGTTGTGGTTCTTGTTCGTAAGTTAGATCGACACTTATTGAAAGCCCCAAACCACGTAAAATATGCAAAGAAATTAGAGGCGTCTAACTTTGTTTTGCAGGGGTGTGTTGTGATGTGATATGGCCATGATTGTGATTATATTTGATGTATGCAATGTTCCTTATTGTAAGTTGGCAACCGGCATGATCCATATGGTTGTCTTTAATTTCTGTTAAGACCGGCGTGTCTATTCAAAGTAGTTGTAATAGTTGAAGCTGGTGAGCGACAATCATGGAGCAGCGTCATTGACCTTGATGCAATGCCGGTGATGATGGAGATCATGTTCGTGCTTGAAGATGGAGATCGGAAGCACAAAGAAGAAAGGCCATATCATATCACATATTACGAATTGCATGTGATGTTAATCCTTTATGCATCTTGTATTGCTTAGTTAACGACGCTAGCATTATAAGATGATCCCTCATGCACAAAAATTTCAAGTTCTAAAGTGTTCATCCTTAGTAATCACCGTTGCTAAAGCTTGTTGTTTCGAAGCACCACGTGATGATCGGGTGTGTTAGATTCTACAAGTGTATACAACGTGAGCAAGCCAGATTTGCTCATGCGGAAGCTAAGGTTTGATCTTGACGAGCCTAGCATGTACAGACATGGTCTCGGAACACGGATCACCGAAAGGTAAAGCATGAATCATATAGTAGATATGATGAACATGCCGATTGTTCGCCATTGAAGCTACATCAACTCTCGTGATGATCGGTTTTGATGTGGTGGATTTAGTTCGTGTGATCACTAAAACAATGTGAGGGATATTGTTTTGAGTGGGAGTTCACCTAGATTAATTTAACTATTAATTAGAACTCAATTTGTCATAAACTTAGTCTAAACTATTGCAAATATGTTGACGACCAATGGCGGCCCCTGCCATCAATTTTAATGCGTTCCTAGAGAAAGAAAAGTTGAAAACAATGGAAGCAACTTCGCGGATTGGTTCCGCAATTTGAGGATTGTCCTGAATGCTGGTAATTTGACCTATGTGCTGGATGCACCGCTGGGTGACCCGCCTGCAGCTGATGCTACCGATGAAGTAAAGAATGTTTACCTCGCTCGGAAGAATCAGTACTCCACAGTTCAGTGTGCTATCTTGTATGGTTTGGAATCGGAGCTTCAGAAAACGTTTGAGAATTCAGACCCACATGATATTGTCCGTGAACTCAAATTGATATTTGAGACTCACGCGGCAGTTGAGAGCTATGAGGCTTCTGAAAAGTTCTTTAACTACAAGATGGAAGAGGGAAGCTCCGTCAGTGAGCATGTGCTTAAGATGTCTGGGCACGCAAACAAACTCCAAAGCTTGGGTACAGTGATTCCTAATGCTTTGGGGATTTACCGTGTCCTCCAATCACTACCACCAAGTTACAAGAACTTTGTGATGAACTACAATATGCAAAGCATGAACAAGCAGTTGACAGAACTCTTCTCCATGTTAAAATCTGCAGAAGTGGGGATCAAGAAAGAGCACCAAGTGTTGATGGTCAATAAGACCACCAAATTCAAGAAAGGCAAGTCTAAGCAAAAGGGACACTTCAAGAAGGGTGGTAAGAAAGTTGCCGCACCGACAAAGAAGACCAAGGCTGGACCTAAGCCTGATACTGAGTGCTTTTACTGCAAGGGAGAAGGTCACTGGAAGCAGAATTGCCCAAAGTACTTGGCGGATTTTAAGAATGACAACATCAAGAAGAAAGGTATATCTGATATACATGTTATTGATGTGTATCTCACTAGTACTCGTAGTAGTGCCTGGGTATTTGATACTGGTTCGGCTGCTCATATTTGTAACTCGAAACAGGTGCTGCAGAATAAACGGAAGCTAGCGAAGAACGAGGTGACGATGCGCGTAGGAAATGGATCAAAGGTTGATGTGATCGCGGTCGGCACGCTACCTCTTCATCTACCATCGGGATTAGTTTTATACTTAAATAATTGTTATTTGGTGCATGCATTAAGCATGAACATTATATCGGGATCTTGTTTATTGTGAGACGGTTACTTGTTTAAGTCCGAGAATAATGGTTGTTCGATTTATATGAGTAATATGTTTTATGCACATGCACCTTTAATAGATGGTCTATTCTTATTGAATCTCGATAGTGGAAATACACATATTAATAACATTGAAGCTAAACGTTTGAAATTGAGAGATAACTCGACCTATATGTGGCACTATCGTCTTGGTCACATTGGAGTGAAGCGTATGAAGAAACTCCATTCCGATGGACTTCTTGAATCACTTGATTTCGAATCACTTGAAAGATGCGAAGCATGTCTGATGGGTAAAATGACTAAGACTCCATTTTCTGGTATGATGGAGCGAGCTACGGACTTATTGGAAATCATACATACCGATGTGTGTGGTCCAATGAGTGTAGCATCGTGCGGTGGTTATCGTTATGTTCTTACCTTCACGGATGACTTGAGTAGATATGGGTATATCTATTTCATGAAACATAAGTCCTAAACTTTCGAGAAGTTTAAGGAATTTCAAAGTGAGGTGGATAATCAACATAACAAGAAGATTAAATTTCTACGTTCTAATCGTGGAGGTGAATATCTAAGTTACGAGTTTGGCGAGCATTTGAAGAAATGCGGAATACTTTCACAATTGACACCGCCAGGAACACCACAGCGTAATGGTGTGTCCGAACGTCGTAATCGAACTCTCTTAGATATGGTTCGTTCTATGATGTCACTTACAGATTTACCGCTATCATTTTGGGGTTATGCATTAGAAACAGTCGCATTCACTTTAAATAGGGCACCATCTAAATCCGTTGAAACGACACCGTATGAATTATGGTTTGGGAAGAAACCTAAATTGTCGTTCCTTAAAGTTTGGGGTTGCGAAGCCTATGTAAAGAAGTTACAACCGGACAAGCTTGAACCCAAAGCGGAAAAATGCGTCTTCATAGGATATCCAAAGGAAACTATTGGGTATACCTTCTATCATAGATCCGAAGGCAAAATCTTTGTTGCCAAGAATGGATCCTTTCTAGAGAAGGAATTTCTCTCGAAAGAAGTGACTGGAAGGAAAGTAGAACTCGATGAGGTTGTCGAACCTTCTCTTGAACTTGCGAGTAGCGCAGCAGCGGAAGAAGTTCCTGTGGTGCCTGCACCAATAAGAGAGGAAGCTAATGATGATGATCATGAAACTTCGGTTGTAGTTGCTACAGAACCTCGCAGGTCAACGAGAACTCGTACCACTCCTGATTGGTATGATCCCGTTATGAGTGTCATGTTGGTGGACAACACCGATGACCCTGCGACATATGAGGAAGCAATGATGAGCCCAGATTCCAATAAATGGCAAGATGCCATGAAATCCGAAATTGGATCCATGTATGAAAACCAAGTATGGACTTTGGTGGACTTACCGGATGGCCGGAAGGCTGTCGAGAACAAATGGATTTTCAAGAAGAAAACAGATGCTGATGGTAATTTTACTGTCTATAAAGCTCGACTTGTCGCAAAAGGGTTTCGACAAATTCAAGGAGTTGACTACGATGAGACTTTCTCACCAGTAGCGAAGCTAAAGTCTGTGAGGATTTTGTTAGCAATCGCTGCATATTATGATTATGAGATATGGCAGATGGATGTCAAAACAGCGTTCCTCAATGGAGACATTGATGAAGAGTTGTATATGATGCAACCCAAAGGTTTTGTCGATCCTAAAGATGCTAACAAGGTATGCAAACTTCAACGGTCCATATATGGATTGAAGCAAGCATCCTGAAGTTAGAATCAATGTTTTGATAAAGTAATCAAAAGTTTTGGTTTTATACAAACTTATGGAGAAGCTTGTATTTACAAGAAAGTGAGTGGGAGCTCTGTAGCATTCTTAATACTATATGTAGATGACATATTGTTGATTGGGAATGATGTAGACCTTCTTAATAGTGTCAAGGAATATTTGAATAATAGTTTTTCAATGAAAGATCTTGGCGAAGCAGCTTACATATTAGGAATAAAGATTTATAGAGATAGATCGAGACGCCTAATATCATTGTCACAAAGTACATATTTGTACAAAGTTCTAAAGAGGTTTGGAATGGAAGATAGCAAGAAAGGGTTCTTGCCCATGTTGCCCAATACGACCTTGAGTAAAAATCAAAGTCCAGCAACGACAGAAGATAGAGAAAGGATGAGTAAGACTCCCTATGCCTCAGCCATAGGATCTCTAATGTATGCTATGCTATGTACTAGACCTGACATTGCATATGCTGTTAGTTTAACTAGCAGATATCAAAGTGATCCAAGAGTGGATCATTGGACAGCGGTCAAAAACATCCTTAAGTACTTGAGAAGAACTAAGGATATGGTTCTTTCTTATGGAGGTGATGAACAACTCGTTGTTAATGGTTACACCGATGCTAGTTGGAACACCGATCCGGATGATTCTAAATCTCAATCTGGATACATATTTACTTTGAATGGTGCAGCAGTTAGCTGGAGGAGTGCAAAGCAAAGTGTTGTGGCGAGATCTTCAACTGAATCAGAATACATAGCTGCTTCGGAAGCTTCACAAGAAGCGATATGGATGAAGGAGTTCATTACAGAGCTAGGTGTGGTTCCAAGTGCGCTGGACCCAATGTCTATCTACTGTGATAACATGGTCGCCATAGCCAATGCGCAAGAACCAAGTTCACACAAGAAGCTAAAGCACATCAAGCTACGTTTTCACGCTATTCGAGAACATATCCAAGATGGTGACATAAAGATTTGCAAAGTACACACAGATCTAAATGAGGCGGATCCGTTGACTAAACCTCTCCCGAGGGCAAAACATGACCAACACCAAACTGCCATGGGTGTTCGGTATATTACCATGTAATCTAGATTAGTTGACTCTAGTGCAAGTGGGAGACTGTTGGAGATATGCCCTAGAGGCAATAATAAATATAGTTATTATTATATCTTTGTGTTCATGATAAATGTTTACATTCATGCTATAACAGTATTAACAAGGAAACATTAATACTTGTGTGATTTGTAAACTAAATTAGAGTCCCTAGTAAAGCCTCTTCTAAATACTAGCTTGTTGGTTAATAAATGATTGTGGTTTCCCTATCATGAACATTGAGATGTTATTAACAACAAGATCATATCGTTAGGAGAATGGTATGATGGACATACTCCTATAGATAAGCGTAGCATAAAGATCAAGTCATTTAATAGTTCAATTGCTATATGCTTTCTTATACATAGTAACCTAATTCCTTCGACCATGAGATCATGCATATCACCATCACCGGAAGGATGCTTTGATGACATCAAACACCACACCGTAACTGGGTGGTTATAAAGGTGGCATTGAGTGTTCAGAAAGTATGGGTTGAGACACATGGATCAAGAGTGGGATTTGTCCATCCATATGACGGATAGATATACTCTGGGCCCTCTCGGTGGAATGTCATCCAATTGGCTTGCAAGCATGTGACTGGCTCACAAGGGATCACATATCACGGGAACGAGAAAAGAGTACTTATCGGTAACGAGGTTGAACTAGGTATGCAGAGATACCGACGATCAAAACCTCGGATAAGTAAACTATCGTGAGACAAAGGGAAATTGGTATCGTATGTAAGTGGTTCATTCGATCGCAAAGTAATCGTAGAAATATGTGGGAGCCATATGAATTTCAAGATTCCTCTATTGGTTATTGTTCGGAGAAGTGTCTCGATCATGTCCGCATAATTCACGAACCGTAGGGAGACACACTTAAGGATTCGATGTTGTTGAGTAGTTATGGAATGATGAGTAAGAGACAGAATGTTGTTCGGAGTCTCGTATGGGATCTGGGATATCACGAGGAGATCCGGAATGGTCCGGAGAATAAGATTCATATAAGGAAAGTCCTGTTTCGGAGTTGGAGAATGATTCCGGTGTTTTCATCAGGAATGTTCTAGAAGGGTCCGGAAGGTCCGACACTCCAGAGGGGAAGGGTACATGAATGTGTCATAACAAGTTGGAATGGTTGCATCATGTACTAGGTGTCATCGCTGAGCAAAATAAAGGGATAAATCAAATCCTAGTTTGAAAAAGTCAAACGCCAATTTGAAAAGTCAAACGACAAGTTTGCTGGGTGGAGGGAGAGTAGGAAACCTACTTGGGGAGGAGTTCCTCTCCCTCCACCGCCGGCCAAGGAGACCGAGTTGGGGGAGGACTCCCTCCCCCTTGGACGCGCCCTCCTACCTATAAAACGAGGGGCATGGCTGCCCCTCTAGACCTACACACCTCTCTCCTCTAAACCCTAGCCCTAGCCGCCAGCCTCCACCAAGTCGCCGCCGCCCCTAGGGTTTGCCTAGCCGCTGAGTTGGGTCCTTCCCCTTTCCCTAGCCGCTGGCCTAGCCCTCTCTCCTTCGTGCCTCTAAACCCTAGATCACCAAGGCCTCTCTCATAGTCCAGCATACTCGCTCCGGCTTAAGGCGAAGCCCTGCGAGATCTCCCCTCTACTTTCGGTACCACGCCGTCGTGCTGCCGGAATCGCGAGGAGAGTGCTACAACCTCCGCTGCCTGCTGGAACAAGGGAGAGGAAGGTCTTCATCGAGTACCGAACGTGTGACCGACTGCGGGAGCGCTGCTGGAACGCAGCGCCGGAAGGATCGTCTACACGATCTTGAGATCGGCAAGAGTACGACTACATCACCCACGAGAATCCGCTCTTGTTAAACACTTTGGAATCTTCGAGGGTGAGTTATTCTATCGACTCGTTGCTACAATCTAGTATATAGATCTTGGATTGTTTGTTTGTATGCGGTAGAAAATTTTTGTTTTCCATGCTACGAACCCCTACACACCCCTCCATTTGCTCCCTCTCCCTCCGTATCCCCCTCCCTACGTCACGAGATGCAGCATTCATGAATATCATTTCAAACAGGCACATATGTGCTATAAAGGGTTCAAGTGGCCATCTAGGCAGGATAATTCATCATGCCGAGTATGGCTTAAACAGAGGTTTAACTGGCAGCGGAAGACAAATGTGAGGCCACGGCTTGGTGTGGCTCCAATCCACATGGCTCTTGCTAGACTATTGGTTCCTAGCATGTCTCACTTCATCTCCAAGCTATGGTGTCGATAATCTAGCAATACAAAGCCATCTAGTGAGTACATTAAATATACTCGCAAACCAAACACAAGATAGGAATAGTCCAACATAGCATGCAACAAGAGAATAATTATAACGACAAAAATATAAGTAATAGCATGGCATTGCAAACAGAGGATATTGTGGATACCAAGTCCAAGCCGGGAGGGGTTGGATCGATTACCACAATCAATCAACAACTTATATGGATGAATATATTGTGGTACCTGATGACCCACAAGTGTAGGTGATCGCAATAGTCTTCGTGGGTAGTATTACCCAATTTATTGATTTGACACAAGGGGAGCCAAAGAATACTTGCAAGCCTTAACAACTGAGTTGTCAGTTTAGCTGCACCTGGAAATACTTCTTGCTCACAGAAGTTTATCAGTAGCAACAGTTTGTAGTATCAACAGCAAAGCAACCGCAACAGTAACAGCAACAGTGAAACAAGAGCAACAGTAACAGTAACGGTAACAGTAGGATTCGAGTGCGGTACGCATAGGGAAGGATGGACGGGCGTTGCATGGACGAGCCTAAACATGTAACTTCAAGAACCGGGGCATTGCAGATAAATAATAATAAGCATCCAAGTACTAAACAATCCTAGGCATGTGCTCCATATATAGTCATACGTGCTCGCAATGAGAACTTGCATAACATCTTCTGTCCAGCCAGCCCGTGGCAGCGGGGCATCTAGGGAACTACTGACAATTAAGGTGCTCCTTTTAATAGAGCACCGGAGCAAAGCATTAACACTCCATGAACACATGTGATCCTCACACCACAACCATCCCCTCCGGTTGTCCCAATTATTGTCACTTTGGGGCCTTTGGATCCGGACAATGATATGTGTACACAACTTGCAGATAAGATCATAAACAATACTATCATAATGATTCAATAATAAGTTTAGATCTGAGATCATGGCACTCGGGCCCTAGTGACAAGCATTAAGCACAACAAGTTGCAACAAAGTCAAATAGCACTAATAGAGATACTAGGCACTATGCCCCTAATAGATCTTATTCGATTACATGATAGAACTCATCCAATCCCTACCATCCCCAAGTCTACAACATAGGATTACTCACTCATGGATGTGGGAAACATCAGTGGTTGATGGAGATGAGTTGGTGATGACGATGGCGATGATCCTCTCCAAATTCCCCGTCTCGGCAGGGTGCCAGAACGGAGTTTCTGGATCCGAATCTTAGTTTCTGGTGGTGGCGGTGGAGGGAACTCTTTCTGGAAAACTATCGAACCCCCCTCTGTTTTTAGGTCAGAAGGCAACTTATAGACGCAGAGGGAGGCCGAGGAGCTGCCTGGGGTGGCCAGACATCCCCTAGGTGCGGGGTCAGGTGGGCCCGCGCCTGGGGTGCGTCTGGGCCCCCAGGCCTCCTCTCTGTCTCCCCTTCTGGCTCCGTGGATCTTCTGGTGAGAAATAGTTTTTGGCATATTTTCCGGGATTTTTCCTGATAGTTCATTTTCTGCACAAAAACAAGACACCAAGGTAATTCTGCTGAAAACAGCGTCAGTCCGTGTTAGTTGTATCCAAATCACACAAGTATAGAGGAAAATCAATAGCAAAGTGTTCGAGAAAGTAGATACGTTTTGGACATATCAACTCCCCCAAGCTCATCTTATTGCTTGTCCTCAAGCAATTCAGTTGAAAACTGAGTGCGATAAAAGAACTTTCACGAACACTTTGCTTCATATGATGTATATATTCTCAGCACAGGAGTAGATGCTTAGACAATTCATAATAAAGAATATGCAACTAAGTCTACTCAATAGTCATTGCAAGCTATGAAGAGAAACCAACTCAATAATAATAAGTAGCATGAAACATAAACATAAGCAACATTGCAATGCTCATAATAAGGTATGATAGAGTGGTATCTCGCTTGCCTTTGTTTGAAGAGCACAATGTAAATGCCTAGGCACCTCTGAAGTTCACATATACAAGCATCAAAGTCATGACAAAATTAACCAAGTTTTGGAACAGACACAAGAAGGACAACTATGCTCTCAAGAAGGTGCTCATAGAATAAGTGGTGACTCAACAAAATTGTGAAAACGGTTTTGTGAAGGTTTGAAAGGCTTCCCAATGCTGAAAGGAAGGTACTCATTAGCTTTGAGCTCTCATTGCCCCTATCATAGGCATCTTCATGTGGTTAAGGTGAAAGTGAGGTCCACTCTGAATCATATGCTTGACAGACCATAGACTGAAAATCCCAAGTCCCTTGAGTACGAGGGTCGCTCTGCATGCTACTCAACTTTGGTCACCTGAAAGTTCTTGTCATTGTAAATACATGCATATAATCGAGAACCGCCAACTGGGTACCCCTTACACATGGTACAGGAGCTTTCCGATAACCAAAATGACAAGGCAAGCAGATAATGAGCATCTCAGCAATCTTTTTATTTACCACATGCATAGCTTTTTATTGAGGACGCTTCATAGATGCTCATTATAGTGATGCTACAAGTTTCCACCATGATTAAGCATGGCTTAGGCTAGCGGCCCAGGCGTTTCTCTAACACAATGTATAAACTCCATGAACTAACAACTTCCCCTTTTATTTCACATCGTCGACATCCATAAACAAAAGAGCAAGGAATCAACTGGATGAGATATCCAAAAAGTGTTGAAAGCGTTCCCCGTGACAGCACGGTTCTGCTGACTCCTAGTATATAATAAGCAAGCATATAACTTTCATGTACTAGTCACAATGGTTCAGAATTATTAAGCGCAAGGAATAAAGTGTGTCATCAAGTTCGTGATAGCTTTACTAACTAACTTTCTCAAAACAGACAAACATTTTATTTTGGAAGAAAACATAGCATATATAAAATATGCACTGAAGTAGCAAATGATGCTAATAGGTAGGTATGGTGGACACGGCTGGCAATATTGGTTTTGTGGAGTTGGTAACACAGGTAGAGCTCATACTCAGTGCAAGTGAAGTCTAGCAATAGAGAGGGAGCGACAAACGAGAGAGAAATAACTGTCATAATCATGCTTTTGCAACAAAACGGGACTAATTATGGCATGAAAGTGATACAAGAACTCTGAGGCAAAATAAATCATCGAGGCTTACTGACTATTGATTAGTCATATGCATGCATGAGCATGTGCCAAGTCGATTCACATGAACATTCAGAGGAGGATACCACAATATCATACCAAAGTATGAATAAAACAATGCAAGCAAACATTCATATGACATGATACAAACTATTCGCAAGCTGGATCTAATCATAGACAAGCAAGAACTACTGAGCATCCATAATGACATACACCTTACACAAACAGGCTAAGAATGCTCACAATGATGAGTATATTTACAAAAATGAAACAAATAGAGTTTGTTACCAGCCTCTTACCACACCTCAAGTTGTCTTAATCTTCATTATTGCCCTTCACTTGTGTGACTTGAATAATTAACATGAAAACCAATACCACTGAGGACGGCTGAACCCTGCGAAGAACTCATAAAACCAAAGAAGAAGAACAAATATTTTTGGTGTTTTCAATTTTTTAGAAACAAGCAAGCAAAGAAAAAACAAACAGAAACAAAGCAAAATCTTTTTGTATTTTTCTTTTAAGGCAAACCAAAGCAAAGA
Organism: Avena sativa; assembly: GCA_916181665.1. Taxonomy (NCBI): domain Eukaryota; kingdom Viridiplantae; phylum Streptophyta; class Magnoliopsida; order Poales; family Poaceae; genus Avena; species Avena sativa. Next base: position 262,438,368 of record OV702279.1, on the reverse strand, counting down.
AACAAAGAAACAAACCAAGAGAAACAACGAAAATATTTTTGGTATTTTTGGGTTTTTGAGAAAGAACCAAAAAGAAAGCAAAACAAATGGATATACAAAGAACCGATCGAACATGATATATATATGAGTGTGATGTCAGTATACTCCCCCCAAGCTTAGGCTTTTGTCCTAAGCGGGGCTCAATCCCATGGTGCCCAACTAGATGCACCTCCATAGTATGTCGAGGAAGCTCCCTCGTCCTGGTACGAGCTCGAGGCCTCCCCTGTGTAGTGTACATCGGGGTCATATGCGGGCGCTTCCCCCTTATAGTGCTCGTGGAAGTTAAGAGAACGCAGCAACTCATCCATCTCCGCCTTCGAGCGTGACCAAGGTCCCTGAGAAATACTGAACAGAGTGGTTTGGGGTAGAGGGATCTCTCTCTCTTCCCCGTCAGTAAACAACATTCTATAAACCAAGTTCTCAAGAGTAGAGCTAGAGGTGAAAAGGTGGTGCGCCTTCATGGCATCAAGATCAAGCCTCAGAGGAGCCAAAACTATATCATGTGGATCAATAGCAATGCCCAAGGCGGCAGCGATACGAGTAGCAATAATTCCCCCATAAATGGGTCCCCTAGCAGCTAAACGACGAGCAATGAGGGAACCAAGATTATACTTATCCTCACCGTAGAGCGCAGCAGCTAACAAGGCCAATTGATAGTTGCATATATTACTAGTGTTCTCCCTACCAAGAACACTTGTGGTAAGATAGTAGGTGAAGTACCTGATGGCTGGAAGTTGAATGTTCTTTATCTTCCCTCGTTGAGCTCTGCGGTCATCATCATAGTTCCAACAAATCAGCAGGAAGAGTTGTAATCTTCTTTGATGACCCATTTGTACAAAGTCCCAGGGTGTTGCAAAATTTCTTCAAAGGCATAGAATGAGCCCTATCATAAAGTCTGAAAGACACAGAAGGATTGAACAAACTATTGGTGAAGGAGAAACTCTCCACAAATGTTTTAGTAAGTGAAGCATATTGTGCACTCTAATCATGCATGAAACTTGTTAGACCAGCCCTCTCAATCAAATCCATGAAAACATTAAGAATCCCAGCAGCTCGCAAGAAAGTTTGACAAGGAAAGGTGGAGAGGTGCGTATCCCCTTCATCTCCCTCGTCACCAAACCACGGAGTGATGAGATCCTCATTGTATGAGGGTCTAGAGCTGGTAGATGCCCTTGGGAGCCTTGCCCTTCTAGGTGCATCACTCTCAAAAATGTCACGAAAGGTGTGGTGGTCCATGACTTCCCTTTGCTGAAATTTTAAACAACCATCAAACCAAGTGATTTCTATGTTGATAAATGATGAGCAACTACTATAGGAACTTGCTAGAGGACTACACATGCATCAAAACAAACTTTCTAAGAATAGAACAAGCATGCAAGCTCAAACAACCTATCATCTACAGTAGCAAAATACTCAAGATATAATCTACCAATCACAAATCTAATTGGACAAGTGGAGGAGGCACATACCAAGGAGCAAACCCTCCAAAAATCAGCAATTGAGATGGGTAAACAAGGAGATCAAAAATCACGAGCAAGAACAGCAAGAACTCGAGCTTGAGCAAGTTTTCCGGTGTTTTTCGGGAGAGAGAAAGAAGGTGGCTTTGAGGAGGCAGCCTGGAGTGGGCCAGGTGGGCCAGACCCCTCCTAGGCGCCACCACTAGGTAGGTCATGCCTACCATGGGTGTGGGGCCTAGGGGTGGCCCCCTGGGTCATCTCAGGTGCCACTCTTCCCCCTTTTTTCGAGGAAAAAATTGTGTTGAATTTTCTGGGATTTTTCGGGAAACTTTATTTTTGCCCAATTTTCAGGGTATGAAAATTGATTTTCTCGCAGAAATAGTTTTTCAGAAGAAGCAAAAGAAAACCACAAGCCAAACTAAAGGATCTCTAATAAAACCAAACAAGCAAACAACTAGCAAAACTAAAACTAAAGCAAAGACTAGGAAGGAGAAAAGAAAAAGAAAGCAAGTATAACCATAGTGGAAACATTATTTTGTTCATTAAAATCCTTTTGTTAACAAGGTTGATCAAGTCTTGTTACCAAAACAATCTTATATGAAACAAAACTTTGCATTTCACAAGGTGATTATGTTACCTCATACTTGATAGCAATGGTCCCAATCATAATAGTTTCAATATTTTCTTGTGGAATGGGACAATATATTTCTCCAACCTTGATGCTCTCAATATTTTCAATAGAATTGAGGCAATACCTTCTAACAACTATCAAAACCCGGATTTTTAATCTCAGATGCCTATTATGCCATACATCGCAATCCCAGGATTACCATTTTTGCGAGACATAACAGAATTGGATACCACAGTACATCATCCAGTACAAACCGTACATAAGTTCTTACACAAATAGGGATCTCATGATCCAGTTCTTAATACAACTTCAAGCAGCGGAATACGTAATAATAACGGTAGTGTAGGCGAAGCTCCATCTTCGGGGTTCACAGGCAATGCTGACGATGGGAGATGATCCTAGTTGTCATAACCTTCCTGGGGTCCATCCTCCAGGTACTCCTATTCATAGTCTGGCCACGGGAATAGCCAGGGACAAAGCCATGAGTACTCTTTAAGTACTCGCAAACTAATACTAACAAGTGAAAGGGTTTTTTTGTAATAGGACACTAAGCTCTAGGGTTGTTTTGCAAAAAGCCAGATTTATCTTTACTAAGTTCAGAAGTAAGAGAGCTAATTGAAGTTTATAACACCTAAGTGGGAACTTGTATCTCATGCCACAACCCTGTTGTGGTCAAGTCAAAGTCTCAGTTTATTTCACAAGTCTTTTGAAAACATCTGACAGGGGAACAGTATGGCCACTCCAACTGTCCATAACCGCGGACGCGGCTATTCGAATAGGTTGACACTCTGCAGAGATTGTACACTTTCACCACAACATTCGATACATCGTCAGGAACAAATCCTGAATTCACCATACTCAGTATGCGGATAATCAATCCTAACCTTTAAATTACACGCCCTAGTATAAGCACCTCTCCTGTGAGTTTGGCCTCCCAACAATGACCAACTGTCATCTTGGGTACTGCACAGGTGGACAATCTTCACAAGGTAGCATCAGCTCAGACCTTGGCCATGAGGGAACTAATACTAAGGTATATAAGTTTCCAGTCAAGCCCTACCCAATCTTCGGGTATTGTGGTTGTACGATAAAATTGGAATGGTATCGCATCTAGACAACCATCAGTTTTATAAAGGGCTAAGGCTCATGCCTCATCATTTTCATCACCAAAATCATCAAGTGTTCGGAAACACATGTCCAAAACATTTCAATAGAATGATCCATCATTCCAAGGTTTTCATAACCATTTTTCCACCAAGTATTCCCATCTAAAGTTGATCAAGTTTTATGCTTAGTACCAGCATCTACAAGTGGGGGTAAGCACTAATGAGGGGTGGTACACTAGTGGAGTTTAACTAAGTTTAATCTTATGCCTTAGGATGACATCAAGATTATCTAGCTTAGGCCAAGTTTTATGCTCTTTATGCAACCTTCAATTATCTTTCTAAATCTACCATTTACTTAAGAAATCTCTAAGTACTAGCTTTGATAAAGAAATAAAGTAATCAAGCTTGTAAGTAAAACTAGGATTGGTTTATCAAGTGGATATGATCACATATGCTTAAGGCATATAGTGGGCATAGTAACAAGTAGTGGTTTTTTGCATCAGTAGAGTATCTTGCAAGGGTTAGCTTGCATTGGTCCACTTAGTTAATAAAGCTTGCCTTGTGCAGAGCAGTGGTTGAAGTTCTCCTCGGCTTCTTCTTCGTAGTATCCTCCTTCCTCCTCGTATCCTTGGTCGGTACTAGCGTCTATAAATAAATACGATGTACACAATCACCAAACAATACTTAAATACTTGCAATCATCACACAAAAGGGTCCTATAGATGACCTAACATCATTACTAATATTACAAGATTAAGTTTGGTTTAATTCCTTTTATTTTTAGAAAAGTAATTTCTACTCATTGGAAAACTACTTAAGATTTAATATTCTCCAAACCAAAACATGGGATCATGTTGACACATGTCATCACCACATATTTTAGTCCATGGGAATGTGATTTAAAGTGGTGTCACAATTTAATAAGGTTTTACCCTTTTATTTTAATTAATTAAAGTGGCTAGAAATGCCTATGAGGCATTCTTTTATTACTTGAATATTCTTTCTATAAGTAAACCTATATATTTTTATATATTCTGAAAGGTATGGTTAAATGTGATTTTTGAGAGTTGGAATCAACTCGAAAGCTATCATGGTTTTAATTTGAAAAATGTTTGAATGCAGAAAAGCTTCTCCCTTGTTATTTTTACCATGGATGATCTATAGGTCCAAATTACTTGAATCCAACGGGCTTGGATTCAGCATTCCTAGACCTTTCTAACAAAATTGGTTTCATTAAATTTGGTTCACTGAATCGACCTGGGTTGATTTTTGAAATTGGGTACAGAAGTGTGTTTGAAATAAAATGGAAAAGGTTAAATTCAAATAACTGGGCTGCGCGGGAAAGGTTAATGGGCCGGCCCAATGACACTCCGCGGCGCGGGGCTCAGCTGACAGGGGGTTCCACCAGTCAGTGGCTCTTTAAACGCGAAGCGGTACAGGGCACTATGGGACGTTCGATCTGGTTCTAATCCAACGACTGAGAGTCATCGTCGACGTTGAGCAACGCCGACGAGACAGAAACCTAGCGCGGCCAGTGGGGGTTGCTGGGGGCTCACCGGGGTTCGGGCGAGGGTCGACGAGGCGGGCGAACGACGAAGTCGACGACGGCGAATTCAGGGGTGGTCGCGGCAGCTCCTGGGATGGACGAAATCGACGACGCCCTTCTTCTCCAGAGGCGGCCTGCTCCGGCGCAATTCCGGCGATGCGCTGCTCGCCTTGCTCCGGGACTGAGGTGGGATGGTTCTGGGTGAGAGAGGAGTGGAATGGTGTGAAGAATTCGAGCTGGGGAGGCCTCTATTTATAGTCGCGACGGTGAGACCGAACGGCATGGGCGGGCGACGGTGGTGACATGGCTACGGGCTGCTAGAGGCATGGCCGGCGGTGGCGATCGCTTGGTGGTCTCCTGGTGATGCTCTATGGCTTTAATGCGCGTGTAGGGGCGGTGCGGTTTGGTCTGGAACACGCGACGCTTTGCGCAGCAGAGGCGGCATCTTCGACGGCGAGCGGTGGCTACGGGGCACGGGTGGTGCAATGGGCATGTCTGGCGTGTTCCTGGGATGGTGGCGATCGTGTATGCACACGGCGAGGGCGGCGCGCGGTCTGTGGGCTTCGGTCGAGCGTGGCGCTCTGGCGCAGGCTCGGCACGATTGGCAGAGGCACGGGCGCGGCGTTCCTGGGTGCTCTGGTCGGTGTCTTCGAGGAAGGGCTGGTCGAGAGGGGGCGGTGAAGCATGGGTGATCTCCCAGACAAGGTTGGCACGGATAGTTTCCTCCCTAGCTTGCTGTCGACATGTGGGCGGCAAGGGTGGCTTCGGCTGTTCACCATTGATGGTTTTGGCAAGCTCACAGTGGTGCTACTGCTTGGTTAATCTTGCTAGATGATCTACTGAGCTGGTTGTGAGCTAGATAGGGAACCAGTTAGGCTCAAAACACTGCACACTATAGTGTTTTGATTTTGTTTGATTTGTGTCTGCCAAGTGTTTAATGAAATGGCCGCATGAATTCAAGTTTTGAATTTTGAAAAGATTTTTGGTGTGTGTGCTAGGTTGGTACTGGTGAGTCTGCAGATGCTTGGGTTCTGAAAGTTGAGCTTGTTTGAGTGGTTTTTGAAAAAGTGGGATCTTCCCATATGATAAAGATTCAATTTTGAATTATCATTTAAACTATGCATTTGAAAGTTTTTGGATGATCACAAGGTGGGCCTTGATACTTTGTTATGAGTACAATCAAGGGGTGCAAAGATCCAGAAAAGTTTCTGTTAGGTTTTGAAAGTTTGAGACAGCCAAAGTAGGCATGGGAGTTAAATTGGTCAAAATGACCATTCCCTTATTTTATTTGTTTTGATTTACTTGTCTTTGAGAAAAGTTTGGGAATTGTTTAGATGATGTTTATTTCACCTAAGAAACATTTTACAAGCAAAGAAACACACAAACAAGGTGGTTCAAAAGAATTCAAAATGAAATGCATACTCTCATGCATGCATTCATATTTTTATTTAGAAAAGTTTTTATTAACCCTAAATTTGATGATTAGAGTTTGATGATCCTAGTTTAGTATTTTTGGGATGTTACAACAACCTTCTTGGGAAAATAGACAGTGTGCTCTTTGTCATTATTATTGAATGTTACTTTCCCTTGATTGCAATTTATGATAGCACCTGCAGTATTAAGAAAAGGTCTCCCAAGAATAATAGACATACTATTATCTTCAGGCATTTCAAGCACAACAAAATCAGTTAAGACCATGCAATTATGAGCAACTTGAACAGGAACATCCTCACATATACCAACAGGAACAATAGTTGACTTATTAGCCATTTGCAAAGAAATATCAGTTGGTATCAACTTTTCTAACTGGAGTCTCTTGTAGAGAGAAAAAGGCATAACACTAACTCCAGCTCCCAAATCACATAAAGCAGTTCTAACATAATTATTCTTAATGGAGCAAGGAATAGTTGGTATACCTGGATCACCAAGTTTCTTTGGAACCTTACCATTGAAGGAGTAATTAACAAGCAAAGTAGAAATCTCCTTATTAGGAATCTTCCTTTCATTAGAGACAATATCCTTCATATACTTTGAATAAGGAGGCAATTTAATAGCATCAGTCAAAGGAATTTGCAAGAATAAAGGTTTCATCCACTCACAAAACTTGTTGTAGTGTTCTTCCTACTTTGACTTGTGTTTCTTACCTGGAAAAGGCATAGGTTTTGCACCCAAGGTTCTCTCTCGTTACCATGTTTAATAGCAATAAAATCTTCCTTAGTGTACCTAGTGTTCTTAGTGTGCTTCTCAGGTTCTTCCTCAACTTCCTCCTTATCAGGAGACTCATCAATATTACCACTCTCAGTTTCAGCATCAGAGACAGATATACTATTAGGATCTATAGCAGGTTCAAGTGGTTCCTCAACTTTATTATGTTTCTTTTTCTTCCTCTTACGAGGACTACCACTATCTTCTACTTGTTGGGAATCCTGTTCTATTCTTTTAGGGTGTCCTTCAGGATATAAAGGATCTTGAGTAGTTATACCATTCCTAGTTTTAATTCCGTAAGCATGTTTATCTCATGAGGCATTAACTAGCATATCCTTTTGTACTTTAGCAAGTTGATCAAGTTGAGTTTGAACCATTTGAAAGTGTTTACAAAGCATTTTAATATCATTAGAAGTTCTTTCCACAATATCTTTCAACTCATGGATAGCTCTAGAGTTTTCCAATAAATGATTCTGAATCTGATTATTAAAATGACCTTGTTTAACAATAAAATGTCAAGTTACTCTAAGCATTGATCAGGAGGCTTATCATAAGGAATATCACCTTCATCAAAGTGATGGAGAGAGTGTACCTCAATAGTAGATGAGTGGGGAATTGGCTTACATAATTCTTCTATAGGAGGTAGATTCTTCACATCTTTAGCTCTAATACCTTTCTCCTTTAGACACTTCTTAGCTTCCTTCATCACTTCATCATTTAATGTAATAACTCCCCTCTTCTTTGTTGTTGGTGTTGGAACTGGTTCAGGAACAGTTGGTTCAGGAGTAATAGGCTCAGGTGTATTCAGCTCAGTTGAAGTCCAATCATCATAATTATTGCTTATCTTGTTCATTAATTCTTCAGCATCTGTAGGAGTCCTTTTCCTGAAAACACAATCAGCAAAGCTATCTAGGTAGGTCCTAGAATCATCAATTAGTCCATTATAATAAATATCAAGCAACTCATTCTTAGGTAATGGACATCCAGGATATGCATGAATCAAGGAACAGAACCTTTTCCATGACTCAGGCAATTTCTCTTCTTCTTCCTTTTTAAAATCAAAAAGTCTCTGCAAAGCCGCATGTCTAGCACTGGGAGTAAAATATTTATAGAAGAAAGAAGCAATCAAGAAATCAGGGCTATCAATGGAACCCGGAGGTAATCTATTAAACCAAGCCCTAGCTTCTCCTTTTAGTGAAAAGGGAAGATCTTAGCAACAAAGTACTTGCGCATTTTAAAATCATCAGAGAACAAAGCACTCATAGTAGAAAGCTCATTCATATGAGCCACAGCACTCTCGTTTTCAGTACCACAAAAAGGTTCTTTCTCAATAATATCTAAATAAGATAAATCAAGAGAGAAATCATAATCTTTATCTTTAATATCTATGGGAGAGGTGGCAAACTTAGGATCATAGGACTTCTTAGGTATAATAGTATGTCTAGCAAGGAGACTCTTAATAGCACTAGCACCATGTGTGTTTCGGCACTCTTCAACAAATTCATTAGTGATCTCAATGTAACCATCATTAATATCAACACTCTCACTAGATTCAGGTGAGCTAACAGGTGTAACAATGTCTTCACTAGGAGTTTTGGTATTTCCTAGACTAGCCATAGTAGCATCTAGAAAAGGACCTAATAAACCACTCGCATCAAGCACAGTAGAAGTAACATCATGAGTATCAAAAGCAGTTTCAGATTCAGCAATAGTAGCAGTGTGTGTAGCATGAGTATGCGGTGGTGGTGTGACAAGCTTACTTATAACAGACGGTCAATCAAGAGCATCAGAGGTGTTTAGGACTGTACCTCTTCTTGTAGTGGATGGTAAAATAGGGAACTTTCCATCACGAGACTTCCCCATGATGAAAGGAGTAGCAGTGAACAATAATAGATCCAAGTGAACTTACAAATAAAGCTATGCTCCCCGGGAATGGTGCCAGAAAATAGTCTTGATGACCCATAAGTGTAGTGGATGGCAACAGTCTTCACGGGTAGTATTACCCAATTTATTGATTTGACACAAGGGGAGCCAAAGAATACTTGCAAGCCATAACAACTGAGTTGTCAGTTCAGCTGCACCTGGAAATAGTTCTTGCTCACAAAAGTTTATCAGTAGCAACAATTTGTAGTAGCAACAACAAAGCAACCGTAGCAGTAACAGCAACAGTGAAACAAGAGCAACAGTAACAGTAACGGTAATAGTAGGATTCAAGTGCGGTAGGCATAGGGATGGATGGACGGGCGTTGCATGGACGAGTCTAAACATATGTAACTTCAAGAACCAGGGCATTGCAAATAAATAATAATAAGCATCCAAGTACTAAAAAATCCTAGGCATGTGCTCCATATATAGTCATACGTGCTCGCAATGAGAACTTGCATAACATCTTCTGTCCAGCCAGCCCGTGGCAGCGGGGCCTCTAGGGAACTACTAGCAATTAAGGTGCTCCTTTTAATAGAGCACCGGAGCAAAGCATTAACACTCCGTGAACATATGTGATCCTCACACCACATCCATCCCCTCCGGTTGTCCCAATTATTGTCACTTTGGGGCCTTTGGATCCGGACAATGATATGTGTACACAACTTGCAGATAAGATCATAAATAATACTATCATAATGATTCAATAATAAGTTCAGATCTGAAATCATGGCACTCGGGCCCTAGTGACAAGCATTAATCACAAAAAGTTGCAACAAAGTCAAATAGCACTAATAGAGATACTAGGCACTATGCCCCTAACAGATCTTATTCGATTACATGATAGAACTCATCCAATCCCTACCATCCCCAAGCCTACAGCGGGGGATTACTCACTCATGGATGAGGGAAACATCGGTGGTTGATGGAGATGCGTTGGTGATGACGATGGCGATGATCCTCTCCAAATTCTGCATCTCGGCAGGGTGCCAGAATGGAGTTTCTGGATCCGAATCTTGGTTTCTGGTGGCGGCGGTGGAGCGAAACTCTTTTTGGAAAACTATCGAACCTCCCTCTGTTTTTAGGTCAGAAGGCAACTTATAGATTCAGAGGGAGGCCGAGGAGCTTCCTGGGGTGGCCAGACCTCCCCTAGGCGCGGGGTCAGGTGGGCCCGCGCCTGGGGTGGGTATGGGCCCCCTAGGCCTCCTCTCTTTCTCCCCTTCTGACTCCGTGGATCTTCTGTAGGGTTCGCAGCATAGAAAACAAAAAATTTCCTACGATGTGAACTATATACCAAGATCTATCTACTAGATACAAACAACGGGCGGATGTATATCCGTAGAGAACATACCCTTGAAGACCGACAAAGCTTAACGAGTTCAACTCGTGGTTGATGTAGACGATCTCTTGCCGATCTCAAGATCGAGAGGAAGTCCTAGCGCCGCAAATCTGCAGCGCATCCGTGCTCGCACACACGTTCGAGGCACCGAGCAACCTCCGCCTCCTCGCTCCAGCGATGCAGCGGAAGCACAACTCTTTCTTGCCGAATAGCCACCGGGAACATGTATCTCGCTAGTCCGAGACCATGGGGGATAAATTCTAGAGGGGGAGAGAGATCCTTCACGAGGAGGTGTGAGAGACAAGTGAGGAGGGGGGCTCCTTTTATAGGAGGAGGGGGGAACCCCAAGGGGGTGGCCGGCGCATGGGGGCTGCCCCCTTGCCCTCCCCTCTTCATGTGGGTGGACACTCCACTCACAAATCTCCTTTAAATTCCCTCCACTCAAAAGTCCACTCAAATTCCCATTAAATTTCCACCAAATTTAATGCAAACTCTCATTAAATAAAACTCTTTTATTTTATTCAGAATTTTGTCAATTACTTTAATGACAAACATTCACAAATAACCCCTTGCTAGAATTCTATTTCACATGCATAACCACTTTATGCAATTTCACCCGAAAACCTGTTTCGGTATCTAGTGAAATAAATTCCTGCGCTTGTTCATTCTTTCGGCATGAAACATTTGCTCCAATTGGATGTCGGTGTCTCTTAAGTGTGTCACCCTACGGTTCGTGAATAATGCGAACATGATCGAGACCCCTCTCGGATCAATAATCAGAAGCGGGATCTGGAGACCCATACTGACTCCCACACATTCAACGATGACTTTCTTGTGATCGTCGGAACCTTTTACGCTAGTATCTTAATCCCTTTGTTTCACGATATATTACATGTCCGAGATTCGATCATCGGTATCTCCATACCTAGTTTGATCTCGTTACCGACATGCACTCTTTTCTTGTTCCCGTGATATAACATTCTAGTGATCAAATCACTTGCTTGCAAGCTAATCAATGTGATATCACCGAGAGGGCCCAGAGTATATCTATCCGTCATCGGGATGAACAAATTCCACTCTCGATCCATGAGCCTCAACATAACACTTTATTAGTTCTGAATCCATCTTTATAATCACCCTGTTACGGTGTGACGTTTGATGTTATCAAGAAACTCTTCCGGTGTTAGTGATTGACATGATCTCATGGTCTAAGGATTAGGATCACTTCGTAAGTTGTTATAGCAATATAAACTCAATGACTTTGATCTTAATGCTATACTTCGGATGAATGTTCATCACACCATTACACTAATGTTGTGATCCCGTTATTAACAACATCCAATGTCCATGATCAGGAAACCTTGATCATCTTGTTAATCAACGAGCTAGTTTATGAGAGAGGCATAACTAGGAACTTTCTGTTTGTTTATTAAACACACATGTATTAACGTTTCCGTATTAATACAATTATAGCATGCAAAATAAACATCTATCATATACTTGGAATACACATAATAAACACTTTATTATTGCCTCTCAGGGCATATTCCCTTCAGTCTCCCACTTGCACTAGAGACAATAATCTAGTTACATAGTGATAAATCTAACACCCATTGAGTTCTGGTGTTGATCATGTTTTGCTCTAGGGAGAGTTTTAGTCAACGGATCTGCTACATTGAGATCCGTATGTACTTTACAAATCTTTATATCTCCATCCTTGACATGCTCGCGGATGGAGTGAAACTGGCGCTTAATATGCTTGGAATGCTTGTGAGACCTTGGCTCTTTGGCATTGGCAATGGCACCATTGTTGTCACAATAGATCACCATTGGGTACAACGCGTTTGCCACCACTCCTAGTTCGGATATGAACTCCTTCATCCAAACTTCTTCCTGAGCCGCTTCTGAAGCAGCAACATATTCGGCCTCCGTTGTTGATCCCGCTACCACAGGTTGTTTGGAGCTCCTCCAACTAACCGCTCCGCCATTCATGAGAAATACGTATCCGGATTGAGACTTAGAGTCATCCGGATCGGTGTCAAAGCTAGCGTCGACATAACACTTAGCGACGAGCTCTTCTTCACCTCCGTATACAAGAAACATATCCTTAGTTCTTCGTAAGTACTTAAGGATATTCTTGACCGCTATCCAGTGTTCCGAACCTGGATCCGATTGGTACCTACTAGTCAAACTAATAGCATGTGCCACATCCGGTCTTGTACATAGCATGGCGTACATTATAGAGCCTATGGCTGAAGCATAGGGGACTTTGTCCATTATCTCTCTTTCTTCCGCCGAAGCCGGACTTTGAGTCTTACTCAATGTCTTGCCTTGCAACATAGGTAAGAACCCCTTCTTACTTCCGTCCATTTTAAACTTCTTTAAAATCTTATCAAGGTATGTACTTTGCGATAGCCCTATTAGGCGCCTAGATCTATCTCTATAGATCTTTATGCCTAATATGTATGACGCTTCACCTAGGTCCTTCATTGAAAATTTGCTGTTTAGATAACTTTTAACACTGTTTAAAAGATCTATATCATTTCCGATCAATAATATGTCATCCACATATAATATCAGAAATGCCACATTGCTCCCACTCACTTTCTTGTAAATACAAGCTTCTCCATAAGTTTGGACAAATACAAACTCTTTGATCACCTCATCAAAGCGGAGATTCCAACTTCGTGATGCTTGCTTCAATCCATAGATGGATCGCTGAAGCTTGCACACCTTGTTAGCATCCTTAGGATCGACAAAACCCTTTGGTTGTATCATATACAACTCTTCTTCAATATTACCATTGAGAAACGCGGTTTTGACATCCATCTGCCATATCTCATAATCGAAATATGCAGCAATTGCTAACATAATCCTAACTGACTTTAGCATCGCTACGGGAGAGAAAGTCTCATCGTAGTCAACTCCTTGAATTTGTCGAAACCCCTTTGCGACAAGTCGAGCTTTATAGACGGTCACATTACCATCAGCATCAGTTTTCCTTTTTAAAATCCATTTGTTTTCCACGGCCTTTCGGTCGTGAGGTATTTCCACCAAGTTCCAAACTTGATTTTCATACATGGATTCCATCTCGGATTTCATGGCTTCTAACCATTTGTTGGAATCCGGGCTCATCATCACTTCTTCATACGTCGCAGGGTCATCATTTTCATCAACCATGAAATTCATGACAGGATTTCCGTACAGCTCGGGAGCTGCACGCGTCCTATTTGACCTGCGAGGTTCGGTAGTACTCTCTTTTGGAGTTTCATGATCATTATCATTAGTTCCCTCTTCAACAGGTGGATCCAACTCCGGAACAACTTCCGGCGCTGCGCTACTCGCCATACTTTGAGGAGAAGGTTCCACAACCTCTTCGAGTTCTACCTTCCGACTACTCACACCTTTCGCGAGAAACTCTTTCTCTAGAAAGGATCCATTCTTGGCACCAAAAACCTTGCCCTCGGATCTGTGATAGAAGGAATACCCAATAGTTTCTTTAGGGTATCCTATGAAGACGCATTTTTCCGCTTTGGGTTCGAGTTTATCCGGTTGAAGTTTCTTCACATAAACATCGCATCCCCAAACTTTAAGAAATGACAGCTTAGGTTTGTTTCCAAACCACAATTCATACGGTGTCTTTTCAACGGATTTAGATGGTGCCCGATTTAAAGTGAATGCAGCAGTTTCTAGTGCATAACCCCAAAATGACAACGGCAAGTCCGTCAGAGACATCATAGATCGAACCATATCTAATAAAGTACGATTACGACGTTCCGACACACCATTTCGTTGTGGTGTTCCGGCAGGTGTGAGTTGTGAAACAATTCCACACTCTTTCATGTGAGTGCTAAACTCGTAACTTAGATACTCACCTCCACGGTCGGACCGTAGAAATTTGATATTTCTATTACGATGATTTTCCACTTCATTCTGAAATTCCTTGAACTTTTCAAAGGTTTCAGACTTGTGTTTCATCAAGTAGATATAACCGTATCTACTCAAATCATCCGTGAAAGTAACAAAATAACGATATCCACCTCGCGCCGACACACTCATTGGACCACATACATCAAAATGTATGATTTCCAATAAATCTGTCGCCCGTTCCATTGAACCGGAAAACAGCGTTCTAGTCATCTTGCCCATAAGGCATGGCTCACATGTATCAAATGATTCATAATCAAGTGATTCCAAAAGTCCATCCGAATGGAGCTTCTTCATGCGTTTAACGCCAATATGACCTAGACGGCAGTGCCACATATATGCGGATATATCATCATTAAGTTTAATCCTTTTAGCGTCAACATTATGAATATGTGTAACATTATCATCGAGATCTAATAGAAATAAACCATTCATCATCGGTGCATGACCATAAAAGATTTCATTCATATAAATGGAACAACCATTGTTCTCGGATTTAAATGAATAACCACTTCGCATCAAACACGATCCAGATACAATGTTCATGCTCAGTGCAGGCACCAGATAACATTTATTCAAGTTTATAACTAATCCCGACGGCAAGTGGAGAGGCAGCGTTCCGACGGCGATCACATCAACGCTTGATCCATTGCCGACACGCATCTTGACCTCACCCCTTGCTAGCGGTCGCTTGTTCCGTAGCCCCTGATTCGAGTTACAAATATTAGCAACTGAACCGGTATCAAATACCCAGGTGCTACTGCGAGCACTAGTCAAGTACACATCAATAACATGTATATCATATATACCTTTGTTTGCCTTGTCGGCCTTCTTGTCTACCAGATACTTGGGGCAGTTGCGCTTCCAGTGGCCAGTCCCCTTACAATAGTAGCACTCGGAATCAGACTTAGGTCCAACTCGGGGTTTCTTTTCAGGCGCGGCAACAGGCTTGCCGCCCTTACTTCCCTTCCGTTTTCCCTTCTTGTCTTTCTTGAAACCAGTGTTCCTATTGATCATCAACACTTGATGTTCCTTTTTGATCTCCACTTCTGCAGTTTTAAGCATTGACAGAAGCTCAGGGAGAGACTTCTTCATGCCTTGCATATTATAGTTCATCACGAAGCTCTTATAGCTAGGTGGCAGAGACTGCAGAACACGATGGATGCCTAAGTCAATGGGAATCGATATTCCCAAGGACACAAGCTTATCGGCGTAACCCGACATCTTGAGTACATGCTCACTAACGGAGCTGTGCTCTTCCATCATGCAGCTAAAGAACTTTTCTGAAGCGTTGTAGCTCTCTACAGCAGCATGTGTGTCGAAAATCATTTTCAACTCACCCATTGTATCAAATGCATTGCCGTTTTCGAAACGCTTTCGAAGTTCCGGCTCTAGCCCATACAATATGCCGCAATGAACTAAGTTGTGGTCCTCCTGACGAGTCTGATAGACATTCTTCTCCTCGTTAGGGGCATCATCAAAAGGTGGGGGGCCTAACGGCGCTTCTAGCACATATTGCTTTTGTGCAGCAGAGAGGAGAATCCTCAAATTCATGGCCCATTCGGTAAAGTTGCTACCGTTCGTTGCTAGTTTCTCTTTCTCCATGAACACATTGAAATTAAAAGCAGGTGGTGCCATCTACAACAGAATTTGTAAAGTTTAGACTAAGTGTATGATATATTGAGTTCAAATAATCCATATTATGAATGAACTCCCACTCAAAAACGACATCCCTCGTGCCTTTTTGGTGATTACATGAACCAAATCCACTATACCAAGTCCGATCATCACGTGAGTCGGTATAGCTTCAAAGGCGAGCATCAAATGGGCATCATATCAACTATATGACTCATGCTTAACCTTTCGGTCCGTGTTCCGAGGCCATGTCTGTACATGCTAGGCTCGCCAAGTTAGAACCTTAGTATTCGCGTGTGTAACTATTTTACACCCGAAATATGGTCGTGGATCCAAGAACACCCGATCATCACGTGATGTCTTGGAGCGACGAAAACATAATCGGTGCATACTAAAGGAAGAACACATTCTTATCTTGATATTTAAATGAGGGATCATCTTATTATGCTAACAAAGCGCTAAACAAGCAATATAAGATGCTATCAAACATCATATGTTTATTAGTGAAATGATATGGTTCCCGCAGATGATCTCTATCATGTGCATCGTGGTATGATCACTATCATACCTATATGTGTAAATCCAAGGTCTATGGATTTTACACGCTATGTGTGTTGAAATAGTATCATCTCATACTTTTACTTACAACACTACCATATCATAACACTAGCCCAGCAACAATCTAAACTAGACGCCTCTAATTTATCCATTGCAAGTTTTACGTGGCTTAGGGCTTTCGAGATAGAACCGTTCTTACCTACGAACATGAACCACAACGAGGATAATCAAATTGTTGAAAACTCGCTTGCAAAATAGATATTGACTATAGTAGGAGAGACAGACACCCGCTAGCCACTTATGCAAACTAGTTGCATGTCAAGCGTGGAACAGGTCTCATGTGCGAGGACATGTAAAGTTTGTCCGGGCCGCTTCATCCCACTATGCCACCAATATCCAAAATTACAACAAAGGAGCAACAACATGATCATCATCGCCCACATACTCATATGTGTACTACCCGTGTAAAGTATCTACGCATAGATCCGGCTCTGATACCACTGTAGGGTTCACAGCATAGAAAACAAAAAAATTCCTACGATGTGAACTATATACCAAGATCTATCTACTAGATACAAACAATGGGCGGATGTATATCCATAGAGAACATACCCTTGAAGACCGACAAAGCTTAACAGTTCAACTCGTGGTTGATGTAGACGATCTCTTGCCGATCTCAAGATCGAGAGGAAGTCCTAGCGCCGCAAATCAGCAGCGCATCCGTGCTCGCACACACGTTCGAGGCGCCGAGCAACCTCCGCCTCCTCGCTCCAGCGATGCAGCGGAAACACAACTCTTTCTTGCCGAATAGCCACTGGGAACATGTATCTCGCTAGTCCGAGACCATGGGGGATAAATTCTAGAGGGGGAGAGAGATCCTTCACGAGGAGGTGTGAGAGACAAGTGAGGAGGGGGGCTCCTTTTATAGGAGGAGGGGGGAACCCCAAGGGGGTGGCCGGCGCATGGGGGCTGCCCCCTTGCCCTCCCCTCTTCATGTGGGTGGACACTCCACTCACAAATCTCCTTTAAATTCCCTCCACTCAAAAGTCCACTCAAATTCCCATTAAATTTCCACCAAATTTAATGCAAACTCTCATTAAATAAAACTCTTTTATTTTATTCAGAATTTTGTCAATTACTTTAATGACAAACATTCACAAATAACCCCTTGCTAGAATTCTATTTCACATGCATAACCACTTTATGCAATTTCACCCGAAAACCTGTTTCGGTATCTAGTGAAATAAATTCCTGCGCTTGTTCATTCTTTCGGCATGAAACATTTGCTCCAATTGGATGTCGGTGTCTCTTAAGTGTGTCACCCTACGGTTCGTGAATAATGCGAACATGATCGAGACCCCTCTCGGATCAATAATCAGAAGCGGGATCTGGAGACCCATACTGACTCCCACACATTCAACGATGACTTTCTTGTGATCGTCGGAACCTTTTACGCTAGTATCTTAATCCCTTTGTTTCACGATATATTACATGTCCGAGATTCGATCATCAGTATCTCCATACCTAGTTTGATCTCGTTACCGACATGCACTCTTTTCTCGTTCCTGTGATATAACATTCTAGTGATCAAATCACTTGCTTGCAAGCTAATCAATGTGATATCACCGAGAGGGCCCAGAGTATATCTATCCGTCATAGGGATGAACAAATTCCACTCTCGATCCATGAGCCTCAACATAACACTTTATTAGTTCTGAATCCATCTTTTTAATCACCCTGTTACGGTGTGACGTTTGATGTTATCAAGAAACTCTTCCGGTGTTAGTGATTGACATGATCTCATGGTCTAAGGATTAGGATCACTTCGTAAGTTGTTATAGCAATATAAACTCAATGACTTTGATCTTAATGCTATACTTCGGATGAATGTTCATCACACCATTACACTAATGTTGTGATCCCGTTATTCACAACATCCAATGTCCATGATCAGGAAACTTTGATCATCTTGTTAATCAACGAGCTAGTTTATGAGAGAGGCATAACTAGGAACTTTCTGTTTGTTTATTAAACACACATGTATTAATGTTTCCGTATTAATACAATTATTGTTGGAGATATGCCCTAGAGGCAATAATAAATATAGTTATTATTATATATCTTTGTGTTTATGATAAATGTTTGCATTCATGCTATAATAGTATTAACAAGGAAACCATTAATACTTGTGTGATTTGTAAACTTAAATTGAAGTCCCTAGTATAGCCTCTATACTTCACTAGCTTGTTGGTTAATAGATGATTGTGGTTTCCCTATCATGAACATTGAGATGTTATTAACAACAAGATCATATCGTTAGGAGAATGATATGGTGGACATACTCCTATAGATAAGCGTAGCATAAAGATCAAGTCATTTCAATAGTTCAATTGCTATATGCTTTCTGATACATAGTTATCTAATTCCTTCGACCATGAGATCATGCATATCACCTTTACCAGATGGATGCTTTGATATCATCAAACACCACACCGTAACAGGGTGGCTATAAAGGTGGCATTGAGTGTTCGGAAGGTATTGGTTGAAACACATGGATCAAGAGTGGGATTTGTCCATCCACATGACGGATAGATATTCTCTGGGCCCTCTCGGTGAAATGTCATCCAATTATCTTGCAAGCATGTGACTTGGTCACAAGGGATCACATATCACGGGAACGAGAAAAGAGTACTTATCAGTAACGAGGATGAACTAGGTATGCAGAGATACCGACGATCATAACCTCGGATAAGTAACATATCGTGAGACAAAGGGAAATTGGTATCGTATGTAAGTGGTTCATTCGATCGCAAAGTAATCGTAGAAATATGTGGGAGCCATATGAATTTCCAGATTCCTCTATTGGTTATTGTTCGGAGAAGTGTCTCGATCATGTCCGCATAATTCACGAACCGTAGGGAGACACACTTAAGGATTCGACGTTGTTTGAGTAGTTATGGTATTATGAGAAAGAGACCGAATGTTGTTCGGAGTCTCGGATGGGATCCGGGATATCACGAGGTGATCCGGAATGGTCCGGAGAATAAGATTCATATAAGGAAAGTCCCGTTTCGGAGTTCGGAAATGATTCCGGTGTTTTCATCGGGAACATTCTAGAAGGTCCCGGAATGTCCGGCACTCCGGAGGGGGAAGGGGTACATGAATGTGTCATTGCATGTTGGAATGATTGCATCATGTACTAAGTGTTCTCGCTGTCCGAAATAAAGGGTTAATTCAAATCCTAATTGAAAAAGTCAAACTGCCAGTTTTCGGTCAAACTGCCAGTTTTCGGAAAGAGGAGAAAGAGGAGGAGAGGTGGAGGCCGAGTTGGAGGAGGGTTCCTCCCCTTGGCCGGCGCACCTCCCAAGGCCGAGTTGGGGAGGAACTCCTCCCCTTGGCGCCGGCCCTCCCACCTATAAGAGGAGGGGCAGGGCCTCCTCCTCTAGACACAACACTAGATCCTATCCTCTAGACCTAAACCCTAGATCTAAACCCCGGTTTAGAGCTATTCGGTTTAGAGCCTTCTAATTGGTTTAGAGCCCTCTAATTGGTGTGTCTAATTACTAGACCACTAATAGCCTCTCTCATAAGCTCCACCATACTCGCACCGGCTTAAGGCGAAGCCCTGCGGGATCTCCCCTCTACTTCCGGCACCACGCCGTTGTGCTGCCGGAATCGCGAGGAGAGTGCTACAACCTCCGCTGCCTGCTGGAACAAGGGAGAGGAAGGTCTTCGTCGAGTACCGAACGTGTGACCGACTGCGGGGGCGCTGCTGGAACGTGGCGCCGGAAGGATCGTCTACGCGATCTTGAGATCGGAAAGAGTACGACTACATCGCCCACGAGAATCTGCTCTCGTTAACCGCTTTGGAATCTTCGAGGGTGAGTTATTCCATCGACTCGTTGCTACAATCTAGTAGATAGATCTTGGCTTGTTTGTTTGTATGCGATAGAAAATTTTTGTTTTCCATGCTACGAACCCCTTACAGTGGTATCAGAGCCGTGTCTATATGTAGATCTGTTGCACGAGTAGAACACAATGGTCATTGTGGGCGTTGATGCTTTTATTGTAGATTGCTTTGCGTGTACTTTGCATCTTGCGGTATGTTGGGATGAAGCGGCCCGGGCTAACCTTACATGACATCGTTCATGAGACTTGCTCCACGCTTGACATGCAACTCGTATTGCATAAGTGGCTTTGCGGGTGCCTGTTTCTCCTAGCATAGTAAAGATCCAATTTACAACGGGTAATCAACAATGCTAGTATCAATGTTGTGGTTCTTGTTCGTAGGTTAGAACGACACTTATGGAAAGCCCCAAACCACGTAAAATATGCAAAGAAAGTAGAAGCGTCTAACTTTGTTTTGCAGGGGTGTGCAGTGATGTGATATGGCCATGATTGTGATTATATTTGATGTATGCAATGTTCCTTATTGTAAGTTGGCAACCGGCAGGAGCCATATGGTTGTCTTTAAATTCTGTTAAGACCTGCGTGTCTATTCAAAATAGTTGTAATAGTTGAAGCTGGTGGACGACAACCATGAAGAAGCGTCATTGACCTTGATGCTATGCCGGTGATGATAGAGATCATGTTCGTGCTTGAAGATGGAGATCGGAAGCACAAAGAAGAAAGGCCATATCATATCACATATTATGAATTGCATGTGATGTTAATCCTTTATGCATCTTGTATTGCTTAGTAGACGACGGTAGCATTATAAGATGATCCCTCATGCACATAAATTTCAAGTTCTAAAGTGTTCACCCTTAGTATGCACCGTTGCCAAAGCTTGTTGCTTCGAAGCACCACGTGATGATCGGGTGTCTTTGATTCCGCGGGTGAATACAACGTAAGCAAGCCAGATTTGCTTATGCGGTAGCTAAGGTTTGATCTTGACGAGCCTAGCATGTACAGACATGGCCTCAGGAACACGGATCACCGAAAGGTAAAGCATGAATCATATAGCAGATATGATGAACATGATGATTGTTCGCCATTGAAACTATATCGGCTCTCGTGATGATCGGTGTTGATATAGTAGATTTGGTTCGTGTGATCACTAAAACAATGTGAGGGATGTTGTTTTGAGTGGGAGTTCACCTAGTTTAATTTCATTAATTAATTTGAACTCAATTTGTCATAAACTTAGTCTAAACTATTGCAAATATGTTGTAGATCAATGGCAGCCTCTACCATCAATTTTAATGCGTTCCTAGAGAAAGAAAAGTTGAAAAACAATGGAAGCAACTTCGCGGATTGGTTCCGAAATTTGAGGATTGTCCTCACAGCTGGTAATTTGACCTATGTGCTGGATGCACCGCTAGGTGACCCACCTGCAGCTGATGCTACCGATGAAGTAAAGAATGTTTACCTCGCTCGGAAGAATCAGTACTCCATAGTTCAGTGTGCTATCTTGTATGGTTTAGAATCGGAGCTTCAGAAAAGGTTTGAAGAGTCGGACCCATATGATATTGTCGAGGATCTCAAATTAATTTTTGAGACTCATGCGGCAATTGAAAGTTATGAAGCTTCTGAAAAGTTCTTTAACTGCAAGATGGAAGAGGGTAGCTCCGTCAGTGAGCATGTGCTTAAAATGTCTGGGCACGCGAATAAACTTCAAAGCTTGGGTATAGTGATTCCTAATACTTTGGGAGTTTACCGCATCCTCCAATCACTACCACCAAGTTACAAGAACTTTGTGATGAACTACAACATGCAGAACATGAACAAAGAGTTGCCAGAACTATTTGCTATGTTAAAATCTGCAGAAGTGGAGATCAAGAAAGAGCACCAAGTGTTGATGGTCAATAAGACCACCAAATTCAAGAAAGGCAAGTCTAAGCAAAAGGGACACTTCAAGAAGGGTGGTAAGAAAGTTACCATGCCAACGAAGAAGACCAAGGCTGGACCTAAGCCTGAAACTGAGTGCTTTTACTGCAAGGGAGAAGGTCACTGGAAGCGGAATTGCCCAAAGTACTTGGCGGATTTGAAGAACGGCAACATCAAGAAGAAAGGTATATTTGATATACATGTTATTGATGTGTATCTCACTAGTATTCGTAGTAGTGCCTGGGTATTTGATACTGGTTCGGTTGCTCATATTTGTAACTCGAAACAGGAGCTGCAGAATAAACGGAAGCTAGCGAAGAACGAGGTGTCGATGCGTGTGGGAAACGGATCAAAGGTTGATGTGATCGCGGTCGGCACGCTACCTCTTCATCTACCATCGGGATTAGTTTTATACTTAAATAATTGTTATTTGGTGCCTGCGTTGAGCATGAACATTATATCGGGATCTTGTTTATTGCGAGACGGTTACTTATTTAAATCTAAGAATAATGGTTGTTCTATTTATATGAGTAATATGTTTTATGCACATGCACCTTTAATAGATGGTCTATTCATATTGAATCTCGATAGTGGAAATACACATATTAATAACATTGAAGCTAAACGTTTGAAATTGAGCGATAACTTGACCTATATGTGGCACTGTCGTCTTGGTCACATTGGAGTGAAGCGTATGAAGAAACTCCATTCCGATGGACTTCTTGAATCACTTGATTTTGAATCACTTGAAAGATGCGAAGCATGTCTGATGGGTAAAATGACTAAGACTCCATTTTCTGGTATGATGGAGCGAGCTACGGACTTATTGGAAATCATACATACCGATGTGTGTGGTCCAATGAGTGTAGCATCGCGCGGTGGTTATCGTTATGTTCTTACCTTCACGGATGATTTGAGTAGATATGGGTATATCTATTTCATGAAACATAAGTCCGAAACTTTCGAGAAGTTTAAGGAGTTTCAAAGTGAGGTAGAAAATCAACGTAACAAGAAGATTAAATTTCTACGTTCTGATCGTGGAGGTGAATATCTAAGTTACGAGTTTGGCGAGCATTTGAAGAAATGCGGAATACTTTCACAATTGACACCGTCGGGAACACCACAGCGTAATGGTGTGTCTGAACGTCGTAATCGAACTCTCTTAGATATGGTTCGTTCTATGATGTCACTTACAGATTTACCGCTATCATTTTGGGGTTATGCATTAGAAACAGCCGCATTCACTTTAAATAGGGCACCGTCTAAATCCGTTGAAACGACACCGTATGAATTATGGTTTGGGAAGAAACCTAAATTGTCGTTCCTTAAAGTTTGGGGATGCGAAGCCTATGTAAAGAAGTTACAGCCGGACAAGCTTGAACCCAAAGCGGAAAAATGCGTCTTCATAGGATACCCAAAGGAAACTATTGGGTATACCTTCTATCATAGATCCGAAGGCAAAATCTTTGTTGCCAAGAATGGATCCTTTCTAGAGAAGGAATTTCTCTCGAAAGAAGTGACTGGAAGGAAAGTAGAACTCGACGAGGTTGTCGAACCTTCTCTCGAAATTGCGAGTAGCGCAGCACCGGAAGAAGTTCCTGTGGTGCCTGCACCAATAAGAGAGGAAGCTAATGATAGTGATCATGAAACTTCGGTTGAAGTTGCTACAGAGCCTCGGAGGTCAACGAGAACTCGTACCACTCCAGATTGGTATGATTCCGTTATGAATGTCATGTTGGTGGACAACACCGATGACCCCGAGACATATGAGGAAGCGATGATGAGCCCAGATTCCAATAAATGGCAAGAAGCCATGAAATCCGAGATTGGATCCATGTACGAAAACCAAGTATGGACTTTGGTGGACTTACCGGATGGCCGGAAGGCTGTCGAGAACAAATGGATTTTCAAGAAGAAAACAGATGCTGATGGTAATGTTACTGTCTATAAAGCTCGACTTGTCGCAAAAGGGTTTCGACAAATTCAAGGAGTTGACTACGATGAGACTTTCTCACCAGTAGCGAAGCTAAAGTCTGTGAGGATTATGTTAGCAATCGCTGCATATTATGATTATGAGATATGGCAGATGGATGTCAAAACAGCATTCCTCAATGGAGACATTGATGAAGAGTTGTATATGATGCAACCCAAAGGTTTTGTCGATCCTAAAGATGCTAACAAGGTATGCAAACTTCAACGGTCCATCTATGGATTGAAGCAAGCATCCCGAAGTTGGAATCAACGTTTTGATAAGGTTATCAAAAGTTTTGGTTTTATACAAACTTATGGAGAAGCTTGTATTTACAAGAAAGTGAGTGGGAGCTCTGTAGCGTTCTTAATACTATATGTGGATGACATATTGTTGATTGGGAATGATGTAGACCTTCTTAATAGTGTCAAAGAATATTTGAATAATAGTTTTTCAATGAAGGATCTTGGCGAAGCAGCTTACATATTAGGCATAAAGATTTATAGAGATAGATCGAAACGCCAAATATCATTGTCACAGAGTACATATTTGGACAAAGTTCTAAAGAAGTTTGGAATGGAAGAAAGCAAGAAAGGGTTCTTGCCCATGTTGCCCAATACGACCTTGAGTAAAACTCAAAGTCCGACATCGGCAGAAGATAGAGAAAGGATGAGTAAGACTCCCTATGCCTCAGCCATAGGATCTCTAATGTATGCCATGCTATGTACTAGACCCGACATCGCATATGCTGTTAGTTTAACTAGCAGATATCAAAGTGATCCAGGAGTGGATCATTGGACAGCGGTCAAAAACATCCTTAAGTACTTGAGAAGAACTAAGGATATGGTTCTTTCTTATGGAGGTGATGAACAGCTCGTTGTTAATGGTTACACCGATGCTAGTTGGAACACCGATCCGGATGATTCTAAATCACAATCTGGATACGTATTTATTTTGAATGGTGCAGCAGTTAGCTGGAGGAGTGCAAAGCAAAGCGTTGTGGCGAGATCTTCAACTGAATCGGAATACATGGCTGCTTCGGAGGCTTCACAAGAAGCGATATGGATGAAAGAGTTCATTACAGAGCTGGGTGTGGTTCCTAGTGCGCTGGACCCAATGTCTATCTACTGTGATAACATGGGCGCCATAGCCAATGCGCAAGAACCAAGGTCACACAAGAAGCTGAAGCATATCAAGCTACGTTTTCACGCTATTCGAGAACATATCCAGGATGGGGATATAAAGATTTGCAAAGTACACACAGATCTGAATGTGGCGGATCCGTTGACTAAACCTCTCCCGAGGGCAAAACATGACCAACACCAAACTGCCATGGGTGTTCGGTATATTACCATGTAATCTAGATTAGATGACTCTAGTGCAAGTGGGAGACTGTTGGAGATATGCCCTAGAGGCAATAATAAATATAGTTATTATTATATATCTTTGTGTTTATGATAAATGTTTGCATTCATGCTATAATAGTATTAACAAGGAAACCATTAATACTTGTGTGATTTGTAAACTTAAATTGAAGTCCCTAGTATAGCCTCTATACTTCACTAGCTTGTTGGTTAATAGATGATTGTGGTTTCCCTATCATGAACATTGAGATGTTATTAACAACAAGATCATATCGTTAGGAGAATGATATGGTGGACATACTCCTATAGATAAGCGTAGCATAAAGATCAAGTCATTTCAATAGTTCAATTGCTATATGCTTTCTGATACATAGTTATCTAATTCCTTCGACCATGAGATCATGCATATCACCTTTACCAGATGGATGCTTTGATATCATCAAACACCACACCGTAACAGGGTGGCTATAAAGGTGGCATTGAGTGTTCGGAAGGTATTGGTTGAAACACATGGATCAAGAGTGGGATTTGTCCATCCACATGACGGATAGATATTCTCTGGGCCCTCTCGGTGAAATGTCATCCAATTAGCTTGCAAGCATGTGACTTGGTCACAAGGGATCACATATCACGGGAACGAGAAAAGAGTACTTATCAGTAACGAGGATGAACTAGGTATGCAGAGATACCGACGATCATAACCTCGGATAAGTAACATATCGTGAGACAAAGGGAAATTGGTATCGTATGTAAGTGGTTCATTCGATCGCAAAGTAATCGTAGAAATATGTGGGAGCCATATGAATTTCCAGATTCCTCTATTGGTTATTGTTCGGAGAAGTGTCTCGATCATGTCCGCATAATTCACGAACCGTAGGGAGACACACTTAAGGATTCGACGTTGTTTGAGTAGTTATGGTATTATGAGAAAGAGACCGAATGTTGTTCGGAGTCTCGGATGGGATCCGGGATATCACGAGGTGATCCGGAATGGTCCGGAGAATAAGATTCATATAAGGAAAGTCCCGTTTCGGAGTTCGGAAATGATTCCGGTGTTTTCATCGGGAACATTCTAGAAGGTCCCGGAATGTCCGGCACTCCGGAGGGGGAAGTGGTACATGAATGTGTCATTGCATGTTGGAATGATTGCATCATGTACTAAGTGTTCTCGCTGTCCGAAATAAAGGGTTAATTCAAATCCTAATTGAAAAAGTCAAACTGCCAGTTTTCGGTCAAACTGCCAGTTTTCGGAAAGAGGAGAAAGAGGAGGAGAGGTGGAGGCCGAGTTGGAGGAGGGTTCCTCCCCTTGGCCGGCGCACCTCCCAAGGCCGAGTTGGGGAGGAACTCCTCCCCTTGGCGCCGGCCCTCCCACCTATAAGAGGAGGGGCAGGGCCTCCTCCTCTAGACACAACACTAGATCCTATCCTCTAGACCTAAACCCTAGATCTAAACCCCGGTTTAGAGCTATTCGGTTTAGAGCCTTCTAATTGGTTTAGAGCCCTCTAATTGGTGTGTCTAATTACTAGACCACTAATAGCCTCTCTCATAAGCTCCACCATACTCGCACCGGCTTAAGGCGAAGCCCTGCGGGATCTCCCCTCTACTTCCGGCACCACGCCGTTGTGCTGCCGGAATCGCGAGGAGAGTGCTACAACCTCCGCTGCCTGCTGGAACAAGGGAGAGGAAGGTCTTCGTCGAGTACCGAACGTGTGACCGACTGCGGGGGCGCTGCTGGAACGTGGCGCCGGAAGGATCGTCTACGCGATCTTGAGATCGGAAAGAGTACGACTACATCGCCCACGAGAATCTGCTCTCGTTAACCGCTTTGGAATCTTCGAGGGTGAGTTATTCCATCGACTCGTTGCTACAATCTAGTAGATAGATCTTGGCTTGTTTGTTTGTATGCGATAGAAAATTTTTGTTTTCCATGCTACGAACCCCTACAATTATAGCATGCAAAATAAACATCTATCATATACTTGGAATACACATAATAAACACTTTATTATTGCCTCTCGGGGCATATTCCCTTCATCTTCTGGTGAGAAATAGTTTTTGGCATATTTTCCAGGATTTTTCGTGATAGTTCATTTTCTGCACAAAAACAAGACACCAAGGTAATTCAGCTGAAAACAGCGTCGGTCCGTATTAGTTGTATCCAAATCACACAAGTATAGAGGAAAATCAATAGCAAAGTGTTCGAGAAAGTAGATACGTTTTGGACGTATCAGTACCATATGGTACCAAGTAATAATAATATCTTAGTTTCTCATCTTAGTCACATGGGCGTGAACAGTCGATAATAGTTTGCCCATGGCGGCATCCAAATATCATACTTCCACCCCATACAACATAACAACCATTCATGTAGCATCTCTTTGTTCACTTAGTAATGTTATTTAACAATTTCTTTCAACATTCTTAGGGGTACCTCCGGAATCGACAAGGACTTAACTAGTGTGACTAACACTAAACTGTTCCATCACCCAGGAACAGAATAGCTGCTAATTCAAATCTCAAGAGGGTACTATTTTCATCCACCAAAATATACTTACCAACGCTTATGGGAGAAAATCCACAAGCACCCGACAAGTATACTCAAAGAGCCTTTTTCCTAGCAATACACTCTTCCTAGCCACTGACCTAGTCCTAAGACAATATTCTTATGATGAAGTGAATCCGGAACACCCTCCTATGTACTAAGGGATGCCTAGATCCAGAACCTTCGCAAGACTTAGCCCCGACAGTGGCTGTAGCGATGACTACCTTGCCACATGGGTGGCATCAAAAGAGGCTTGGATAGGTTACATAGACTAGGGTCTTCACACGAGGACATCGATGATAAAAAGTTCTAGGTTCATATTAGTGGCACTAGAATGACTATATCATGTTTGGAGGTTGGATGAATTAAATCCAGTTAGACTAGCAACCACTCCAAACAATAGATAAATATCTCAACAATACATCACATAAGTAATGCAACCTGGTATGATATGATATAAGACATGCAACAAAGTTGGTCAAAAATAGTTAGCACAGTTGTTAGTTGGGGTCATTGACACGAGTCTTGTTCCCTCACGCACATGTATGCGGTGGCACCTATGTCCAACCTTTAACAAGGAAGTGGTGAGTAAGGGCATCGTAGTCTCTAAAATATGCCGACAAATACCACCATAGAGAGAGTAAGTCTTCTCGGGTAAAAGTATTTGCCGAAAAAGCACATAATAAAGCCAAATGGTTTTTAGGCTCCGTGAAGATGGAGAAACAAGAAGCAAATAACTCCTTTGGAAAATGTCCCAACCTCAAGGGTTGTCGACTAAAATTCATTCGCACCTATCCTTGATGAATAAGAAGCAGACAAAGCAAATACCTCCGAGTGATATAATGAGATCATTTGTGCATATCCTCCATTCCAAAGGTGGTTCCCCCATCCAAAGTGTTGAGGGAATGGGAGTGGACAAATGTGAGATTTATGTCACCCGTAGGGGGAGAACCAAACAATCAAGGAACCATAGTTTTATAGTTAGCACTGCCGTGATACTAGTCGGGTGAATAGAGTGTCATCACATATCAGGTACTAAGGCAGTTGTTATGTCAGGTGGTTCGACAAAGCCATGGTATGGCGAGATGAACAGTTAATTCCACAACATTCTAATGCACATATGCATGAGATAATAATACAACATGGTATCATAAGACATACATACACATACTAATTAATACAAGTAAACAAACAAGTATTGCAAGATATATCGTATCGGGTGTTCAGCTTGCCTGCATGAAGGGAGTTAAGATGATTCATAGGATGCTCGAAGTGCAAAGTTCACGGTCTTCGAGAAATGCATGCGGTATCACATACGCACATAGATATGCGGCGAAAAATCTGCGCGGGTAACCGTTGTGGAAAATTAAATAAACAAGCCTACTGGATACATCTCATCAATACGAAATTTTAGAAATTGATTTCACCTGAATTGGTGTTAGAGTATCTCTAGTTGCGCTCCCTAAGCAGCGTCCGGCAGCAGAGCCAGACGACACGCTTGGGGAGTGCCGGCACGAACGAAAGGCTTTGGGGCGCGTCATTCCCCAACCGTGCTCCCCTATTTTTCGAATTGTTTAAACAAAAAAGGTCAACCAAATCAACACCAAGTCCATCTTCATATTACAGACCAAGGAAATGAAAGGTGACATGGTATTAATCGACGCCGGTTCCGCTGCCGTTGGTACCCCTGCTGCCTGTACCCAAGGTGCTTCCGTCTCGCCCATTCTTGTGGCTTCTCCTTTGGTGTCAGCTTCTTGCGTGGCTGCTTGAAAGTGTCGTCGGGGCCCTTGTTGAGTCCTATGGCTTTGGGTACCTTCGCATTTGCTTTCGAGCCCTTCGGCCACATGGCGGCGATGGGTGTTGTAGACGATGGAACGGGGAGGAAAATGGTAGCAGCGACAGAACGACGCTTCGAGGATATGGATTGGGAAGAAAATGGGCGCATCAGGAGAATTGGAGGGAAATAAAGGGAGGGAAACAACAAAAAATCGCGCGTTGTGTCCAGCGCGCCTAAAAGGAACCTGATGGCACAGGTATAGGGCGGGTGCGCCAGATAGGATATTAGGCCACGTCTGACCGAGTGCACCTTTTGGGGCTCGCGGCTAGGCACGCCAACATGTATGGCGTGCCCCATAGCCCTTTAGGGTGCTGCTTAATTAGGGAGCGCGACTTGAGATGCTCTTACGGTTTGTGAATTACGAGCATGCGACGGATAGCTACTTGCTGCACACGCATTGGATAGCACGGGTGATGGATAGTATCTATTGCGGGCACGGCAAACAGCGGCTACGACGTTGGGCTCTATGCGAGGTTATGATGTGACGACGAGGATGCAGGTGGGCTGCTCTAGGGCCCACCTAGAGGTGACTGATCTGACGACTGGTGACTCGGTGGACCATGCCGGGTCTACGAGTCAGCGACCGGGGTTGTGGGTCGTGCACGCGGTGTCCATGCACGGGCCACGCAGGGCTGACACGGGACCGGTGCGGGCTGCCACTTGGCGCTGAGGTGGCCGCCGGCAAGGCGCCTTCTTCTCGAGCGGGACGGGGTGCACGGGCTTGGGAGCGTGTGGGTGTTGGTCGCCGCAGGGTCCGGCGAGCATTGCCGCTTCCCTACTGCCCCCAGCCATCTGGTAATGCAGGCAGGCCCGCCTTACCTCGTTGCACCCGGGGAGAGCTCGGTGGGGCCGACAAGGGTCCATGGTGACCGGGATGGTGGCGAACTCCGGCGATTGTCGGAGATGGGTGTGGGGGATACGGGGCACCGTTTTGGGTGTGTTCTTGTCTAGGAGGGATCTTGAGGCATGGGGATTCGTCTTTACTTATCTAATTTGGCTATGGTTCTCCCTATTGCCTGCAAAAATTCGATGAATTCTCACAAGATCATGAACAAATTGGCCATGGTGGTGCTCTCTCTTGGGATGGGGCTAGATGGGGAGACCTAGGGGGAGAAGTGAGAAGGTGCGAGTTTATCAGAAGGCTTGTGGTTGCTTTTATAGAGGGGTGGATGGGTGCTCCACATGTCCATGGACATACCTGCAAGCATGAGAGCAACTAGCGATTTCGGGGGCTGAGGAAGGGGGCCGGTTGCTAGGAGGTCGAGGGGGTGGGTAGGAACACCAAGCTAGAGATAGGGGCCTGGTTGCCAAGGGAGAAGAAGCAAAGCTCTGTCGTGGAAGCACTATAATGGCATAGTGTTGAAAATTTGGTGCAGGGTGTGGATGGACATGGTTGAAAGAGCATGTGTGCCCCAATGTGTGGTTTTGGTAATTAATGACAATCTCTATGGACTAATGTTTGGATTGAGTTGCATTTGTCGGAATTTTCCATTGACATCGCTTGGACCATGTGTTGTATTCAAGGTAGAAGAAATGAGAAGAAGAAGAAGTAATATCTCTGGACTAATGTTTGGATTGAGTTTAATCTTTTCTTTTATTTATATATTGTAGAAACCATGTATTCTTCTTCTTCTTATAAAGTATATATATTATTGGTTCATAATTGCATTTCAATTATGAAATTATTTAATTAACCATAAACCAATTTCATTTTGTTTTGAATTCAATATGATATTAAATATTCCATATTGTATTTTATCTATGTCAAAGAAATCAGCAAGGGTCATCTAGAAATCCATCGCACTTGCCCTAATATTTCCATTAGCACAAGAGAGATCTTGATTATCCTTATCTCTTTTAGTTTTGCGTGAAAATTCTTCGAATTTTTTCATGCATGAATGCAATGCACACACCCATGGCCTCACTATTTCTAGGTGTTAATCCTGGTATGTTACAATATCCAAATCAGGCTATGGATTATTGATCGGAAAGAAGTTTTCAGATCATGTCCGCATTTACCGAACATGTGGAGTCATACGCTTAAGTTGAGTGTTTGTTGCATAAATATAAGAGTATATATATGGTATGTGGTTGAGAGAGTCATCCACAGTAAGTTCCGGAGACATCAAAATAGTTGGCAAACATAAAAATGGATTTTTTCTGGTGACGTAACCTAAATATGAAAGGTAGTTCCGGAGTTAGCAAAAGTGATTTTGAAATTCATCAGAATGGTTTTGAAGTTGTGTTTATGTCGTAGAGACTCTGAAAAGGTTTCGGAAAATATATAGGTTCATGTACATGTGATGTATCGAGCTTTATTTGAAACCATCAGAAGGGACATAGACTTTCCATATATGTGATGCATGAAATAAGGAAGTTGTGTTGTGCAATATATGGAAGCATCATTTAAGCAATTAAATTATGGAAATAAGGTAAAAAAGGAAGAACACTTGGGCTAGTGTCATGGGCCTCATGGGGTGGTGCCCAAAAGGGGCCCTACGGCTGCACCTAGGGTTTCCCCTTGCATGGGGCAGAAACACCCCTAGGTGGGGCACCTAGTGTAGGGGTTCGTAGCATGGAAAACAAAAATTTTCTATCGCATACAAACAAACAAGCCAAGATCTATCTACTAGATTGTAGCAACGAGTCGATAGTGGAACTCACCCTCGAAGATTCCAAAGTGGTTAACGAGAGCAGATTCTCGTGGGTGATGTAGTCGTACTCTTTCCGATCTCAAGATCGCGTAGACGATCCTTCCAGCGCCACGTTCCAGCAGCGCTCCCGCAGTCGGTCACACGTTCGGTACTCGACGAAGACCTTCCTCTCCCTTGTTCCAGCAGGCAGCGGAGGTTGTAGCACTCTCCTCGCGATTCCGGCAGCACAACGGCGTGGTACCGGAAGTAGAGGGGAGATCCCGCAGGGCTTCGCCTTAAGCCGGTGCGAGTATGGTGGAGCTTATGAGAGAGGCTATTAGTGGTCTAGTAATTAGACACACCAATTAGAAGGCTCTAAACCAATTAGAAGGCTCTAAACCGAATAGCTCTAAACCGGGGTCTAGATCTAGGGTTTAGTTTAGAGGATAGGAAACTTGTGTTGTGTCTAGAGGAGGAGGCCCTGCCCCTCCTCTTATAGGTGGGAGGGCCGGCGGCAAGGGGAGGGAGTGGAGTCCCTCCCCAACTCGGCCTTGAGGTGGGGCGCCGGCTTGGGGAGGAGGAATCCCTCCCCAACTCGGCCTCCTTTTCTCCTCCTCTTTCCACCTTCCAAAACTGGCAGTTTGACTTTCAAACTTGCTGTTTGACTTTCCAAATTGGGATTTGATTTAATCCTTTATTTAGAACAGCGAAGACACTAAGTACATGATGCAATCATTCCAACATGTAATGACACATTCATGTACCCCTTCCCCTCCGGAGTGCCGGACATTCCGGGACCTTCTAGAATGTTCCCGATGAAAACACCGGAACCATTCCCCAACTCCGAAACGGGACTTCCTTTATATGAATCTTATTCTCCGGACCATTCCGGATCACCTCGTGATATCCCGAATCCCATCTGAGACTCCGAACAACATTCGGTCTCTTTCTCATAATACCATAACTACTCAAACAACGTCGAATCCTTAAGTGTGTCTCCCTACGGTTCGTGAATTATGCGGACATGATCGAGACACTTCTCCGAACAATAACCAATAGAGGAATCTGGAAATTCATATGGCTCCCACATATTTCTACGATTACTTTGCGATCGAATGAACCACTTACATACGATACCAATTTCCCTTTGTCTCACGATAGTTTACTTATCCGAGGTTATGATCGTCGGTATCTCTGCATACCTAGTTCAACCTCGATACTGATAAGTACTCTTTTCTCGTTCCCGTGATATGTGATCCCTTGTGACCATGTCACATGCTTGCAAGCTAATTGGATGACATTTCACCGAGAGGGCCCAGAGTATATCTATCCGTCATGTGGATGGACAAATCCCACTCTTGATCCATGTGTTTCAACCAATACTTTCCGAACACTCAATGCCACTTTTATAGCCACCCTGTTACGGTGTGGTGTTTGATGACATCAAAGCATCCATCCAGTAAAGGTGATATGCATGATCTCATGGTCGAAGGAATTAGGTTACTATGTATCAGAAAGCATATAGCAATTGAACTATTGAAATGACTTGATCTTTATGCTACGCTTATCTATAGGAGTATGTCCACCATATCATTCTCCTAATGATATGACCTTGTTGTTGATAACATCTCAATGTTCATGATATGGAAACCACAATCATTAATCAACCAACAAGCTAGTGAAGTATAGAGGCTATACTAGGGACTTTAAATTAAGTTTACAAATCACACAAGTATTAATGGTTTCCTTGTTAATACTATTATAGCATGAATGTAAACATTTATCATAAGTGTGAAGATATGATAATAACCACTTTATTATTGCCTCTTGGGCATATCTCCAACAGTCTCCCACTTGCACTAGAGTCAATAATCTAGTTTCAAACCTTTTGTGTATTCAACACCTATGGCTTTACGGTGTTGTATGTACACGATTGCTAGTGGTCAACTGATCTCCGGATCTGACACTTCCAGGTCCATGTGTAATTGCATGTCTTTGCGTCTCTACGCATCACTCATTCTCTAATGAG
The DNA here is from genome assembly GCA_916181665.1 of Avena sativa. NCBI lineage: Eukaryota > Viridiplantae > Streptophyta > Magnoliopsida > Poales > Poaceae > Avena > Avena sativa. Next base: position 262,403,799 of record OV702279.1, on the reverse strand, counting down.
ATGGCTTTGTATAAATTTGGTCTTTCGGTGTGACCTTTAGCTCTTTGGGGTTAAAACATGTTGATAATATTGTCGCACAATATATCTTCATAGTATTATCCCACTGTGAACTACACCTAGTTTGATAACAAACTTCTTGACACAAATTCCCTCTTTTGCTGCTATAATAGCAGTCATATACTTAGCCTTTTGTTGTAGTATCTGTCACAATGTCTTAACTTTGGAAATCATCCAAATCCATTATGGAACTCACTTTCCATTATATTGTGCCACCCTTAATTTAGATTGAGATAAACTTAATTTGTACTTTGTGACAAAGCTAGTATCAATGTAGTACTTTTACAATGAACTAACCATCTATTTGTCACTTCTACAAATATTATACTCTTAGTTCTTTCAAAAGATCATAAGAATATCCTTACTATTGTCCAATGATCATCTTACAAATCATTCTGGTATATGCTCACAACATTTAGAGCATAGGACATATCTGGATTTGTACATATCACAGTATGATTGATATAAACACTCTTTGTGATTTCATACATCAAGTATTAATCTATACTTGAATCTTTGTTTCACTTACCAAATGTCAATACACTTGAATATATCATCAACATTGAACTCTTTCAATTCTTTCTGTGCAACAAGAACCTTTCTTGTAGTTTCTATATTGAACTCATTCAATATCTTGTCTATGTACTTCTGGCACAACCATATTAGCGTCTATTGAAGCCAAATATTTGGGTTTTGCCTAAGTCTTTCATCGGGATGAAATTCTTAATATGTGTTAATAAAAGATACATTATTTCCAATCAACAATATGTCTTCCACATAATGTATTAGAAACATGTCTTAGCGCTCCCACTTAATTTCTTGCAAACGCAAGCATCTTCATTGTCTCTGATGAAATTAAACTCTTTTAACAGTTTCATCATAGTGAAGACTCCAACTCCGCTATGCTCACTCTAACCATTGAAGTTTGCATATGCTTTTAGCATCCTTTGAATTAACAAAACCCTATGGACCGTGTTATGCACATGTCCTAGGTAACGATTCTATTAGAAGAACTTGTTTTGTTTATTCAACTACCATATAACAAATTATATGTAGTGGTTGCTACATTAATCCGTCTAGACTAAATATCACTATGAAAGATCAAAATCTTGTCATAGTCAACCTTTGAACATTGTTGTGAACTCTTTCCCAACATGTCGACTATTTCATAGATGTGAAACATCCATGTCTATTTCTTTATAGATCCAGACACAACTGTAAGGTCTTACACCTTTCTCGAGGGTCCTTCAAGTTCAAAACTTGATTTCTCGTGTATGGAACTATCACGGATTTTATGGCTTCAAACCATTTGACGGAGTTAGGGCCCATCATCGCTTCTTTGCATGTAGTAGGTTCATTATTCTCAAATAATGATTCAACCCTCAAATCTTGGTATTTGATTGTTTACCCGATCTACTTGTTTCAATAGGAACTTAGATCTCCGTGACCACAACCTTTGAGACACGTGAGCCATGAGCATTGTTGCCGCCTCCGGAACACTTTTCGGCGCTGCGCAACTCTGCACATACAGCTAAGGTTCTTTTAACCTTATCAAAGTTTCTATTGTCCTCCCACTTAACTTTTCACGAAAAATTCCTTCTCAAAGAAACTTGACGTTTTAAGTGACAAACACTTTTGTCTCCGATGTTATGGAGGAGTACTTAACAGTTATTCGAAATAACATACAAAGACAGGTTCATCCGACTTTGGTTGCAAACATCTTTCTTATGCATAGCATACCAATGTTTAAGAAAGGACTACTTGGGTTTTATCCCAAACCATAACTTTATATGGTGTCAATTCAACGGATTATGATGAAGCTCTTTTCAGTGAAAAAACGGTAATCTCTAAAGCTTTTAATCTTTAAAATACAATGGCAGTTTTATGAATTACACCTTTCGATCTTACCATGTCAAACAAGGTTTAATTACATATCTCGAACGCTCCATACTCTTATGGTGTTTCGGGAAAATGCAAATCCACGGAACGATTCCTTAAATCTTAGGTATTATGCTAAACTTGTAACTTAAATATTTTCCTTTATGATCTTATCATAAACTATTCATATTCTCGTTACAATGATTTTGCACTTCATCTTGAAAGTCTTTGAACTTTTCAAGTGTTTCATACTTTATCCTTATTAAGTAAATATTCATATATTCACTCAAATTTTTTGAGAAAGCATATGAAGTTGAAATCCATCGCTCTTGACTACACATAACGGACTTCGTACAACAATATGTACAAGTTCCAATAAGCTAGTCATTCGTTCCCTTTTGGCCTATGAACGAAGTTTTAATTATCTCTAGGAAAGTTTCACAAGCGTTATTTGATCAAAATCAAAAGACTCCAAAATTCCATCCACATGGAATTTCTTCATGTTTTCTTTCCAATATAATTTAAACGGCGATGTCACTTCCTAAGTGATCTTTCAATCATTTTGTCTTTCGACAATTTTAGCACTAGTTTTATGGATGTGATTTCTCCAACGAGATTTGTGAATCATCCATCTTTTATGGATTACGGCAATTATTTGAACAACCCTTTTGTTCTCATAATACCTGATAAAACAAATCTTTGAAGGCAAGCTTTGATGTTTAACAAGCAACACAATAACCCTTTATTTTGTTCTCGATGAACATCATTACATATTCTTTTGCTAGTTACTTAGGCCATTGTAGTTCATGAATTGTGTTGTTTCGTATGACGATTCACACCAACAAATTCAGTATCAAATACTTAAGAACCACATTGTTTAACAAGCAAAGAATATAGCCATAACATGTATATCATCTATATACTTAAACTGAACGATTCTAGTCTTTTCTTTTCTGCCATATATTTATGAGATTCTCTTTCAGTATTTCCTTTTCAGTTTGAAAGAATCTATCAACATCAATAGTGGAGTCATACATATGACATATAGTCCAAAGCGTGTATAATTAAATACCAATGTCTTTGGACTTGCACTTTGAAGTAGATCACCATCATCAAATATTTGGTGTTCTTTCAAATTCCTTTCTTTAGTAATCTCTTGGTGTAGTAAACATTTTACCTACATCAAATATTCACCCTTATCATGGAATCGTCCATGATCAAGCTAATTTTAGCTTATAACGATGAATTATGAGTATAATGTTGCTATCCAAAACCTTTTTGGAGGATTAGGACAACAAGTGTCTCCAACCTTTTTGCAAATTCTCATCAAATATGAGAACATGACTTTTGCCATATTATACTCTATCATGTTGCAACCAAAACTTTGTTTCAGATATCACAATATCTTCCACACATCATGGTTTCTGAAACAACTCTTTCAGATCCTAGATAACCTTGATATTAAGGGAATCCTTTGAATATCAAGAATCATGGATACAAACATGATACTTATATACTAACACTTGGAATTGTTACTCTTGATTTAATACTAATTATTAAACTTCATGGAGTAACCGGAACTTACTGAAAGTTTGCAATAGGACTTTTAAACTTTAGATTAACACTTAAAAACAATACGATACCAGTTCGTAAAGTAACTGACCAGAATTCTATAGTTCTATTATCTCAATTATAACTAAGCGCAAGGTGGTAAACGGATGCCAATGACTACAACAACTATACAAATTCACTTTGATTTAGTTTATGATAAATTGAGTTCTAATTAATAATTAAATTAATCTAGGTGAACTCCCACTCAAAACAATATCCCTCACATTGTTTTAGTGATCACACGAACCAAATCCACTACATCAACACCGATCATCACGAGAGCTGATATAGTTTTAATGGCGAACAATCATCATGTTCATCATATCTACTATATGATTCATGCTTTGCCTTTCGGCGATCCGTGTTCCTGAGGCCATGTCTGTACATGCTAGGCTCGTCAAGATCAAACCTTAGCTTCCGCATAAGCAAATCTGGCTTGCTTACGTTGTATTCACCCGCGGAATCAAAGACACCCGATCATCACGTGGTGCTTCGAAGCAGCAAGCTTTGGCAACGGTGCATACTAAGGGTGAACACTTTAGAACTTGAAATTTATGTGCATGAGGGATCATCTTATAATGCTACCGTCGTCTACTAAGCAATACAAGATGCATAAAGGATTAACATCACATGCAATTCATAATATGTGATATGATATGGCCTTTCTTCTTTGTGCTTCCGATCTCCATCTTCAAGCACGAACATGATCTTCATCATCATCGGCATGGCATCAAGGTCAATGACGCTTCTCCATGGTTGTCGTCCACCGGCTTCAACTATTACAACTACTTTGAATAGACACGCGGGTCTTAACAGAAATTAAAGACAACCATATGGCTCCTGCCGGTTGCCGACTTACAATAAGGAACATTGCATACATCATATATAATCACAATCATGGCCATATCACATCACTGCACATCCCTGCAAAACAAAGTTAGACGCCTCTACTTTCTTTGCATGTTTTACGTGGTTTGGGGCTGTTAATAAGTGTCGCTCTAACTTACGAACATGAACCACAACATTGATACTAGTATTGTTAATCACCCGTTGTAAATTGGATCTTAACTATGCTAGGAGAAACAGGCACCCGCAAGGCCACTTATGCAATACAAGTTGCATGTCAAGCGTGGAGCAAGTCTCATGAACGATGTCATGTAAGGTTAGCCCGGGCCGCTTCATCCCAACATACCGCAAGATGCAAAGTACACAAAAAGCAATCTACAATAAAAGCATCAACGCCCACAATGACCATTGTGTTCTACTCGTGCAACAGATCTACATATAGACACGGCTCTGATACCACTGTAGGGGTTCGTAGCATGGAAAACAAAAATTTTCTATCGCATACAAACAAACAAGCCAAGATCTATCTACTAGATTGTAGCAACGAGTCGATAGTGGAACTCACCCTCGAAGATTCCAAAGTGGTTAACGAGAGCAGATTCTCGTGGGTGATGTAGTCGTACTCTTTCCGATCTCAAAGTCGCGTAGACGATCCTTCCAGCGCCACGTTCCAGCAGCGCTCCCGCAGTCGGTCACACGTTCGGTACTCGACGAAGACCTTCCTCTCCCTTGTTCCAGCAGGCAGCGGAGGTTGTAGCACTCTCCTCGCGATTCCGGCAGCACAACGGCGTGGTACCGGAAGTAGAGGGGAGATCCCGCAGGGCTTCGCCTTAAGCCGGTGCGAGTATGGTGGAGCTTATGAGAGAGGCTATTAGTGGTCTAGTAATTAGACACACCAATTAGAAGGCTCTAAACCAATTAGAAGGCTCTAAACCGAATAGCTCTAAACCGGGGTCTAGATCTAGGGTTTAGTTTAGAGGATAGGAAACTTGTGTTGTGTCTAGAGGAGGAGGCCCTGCCCCTCCTCTTATAGGTGGGAGGGCCGGCGGCAAGGGGAGGGAGTGGAGTCCCTCCCCAACTCGGCCTTGAGGTGGGGCGCCGGCTTGGGGAGGAGGAATCCCTCCCCAACTCGGCCTCCTTTTCTCCTCCTCTTTCCACCTTCCAAAACTGGCAGTTTGACTTTCAAACTTGCTGTTTGACTTTCCAAATTGGGATTTGATTTAATCCTTTATTTAGAACAGCGAAGACACTAAGTACATGATGCAATCATTCCAACATGTAATGACACATTCATGTACCCCTTCCCCTCCGGAGTGCCGGACATTCCGGGACCTTCTAGAATGTTCCCGATGAAAACACCGGAACCATTCCCCAACTCCGAAACGGGACTTCCTTTATATGAATCTTATTCTCCGGACCATTCCGGATCACCTCGTGATATCCCGAATCCCATCTGAGACTCCGAACAACATTCGGTCTCTTTCTCATAATACCATAACTACTCAAACAACGTCGAATCCTTAAGTGTGTCTCCCTACGGTTCGTGAATTATGCGGACATGATCGAGACACTTCTCCGAACAATAACCAATAGAGGAATCTGGAAATTCATATGGCTCCCACATATTTCTACGATTACTTTGCGATCGAATGAACCACTTACATACGATACCAATTTCCCTTTGTCTCACGATAGTTTACTTATCCGAGGTTATGATCGTCGGTATCTCTGCATACCTAGTTCAACCTCGATACTGATAAGTACTCTTTTCTCGTTCCCGTGATATGTGATCCCTTGTGACCATGTCACATGCTTGCAAGCTAATTGGATGACATTTCACCGAGAGGGCCCAGAGTATATCTATCCGTCATGTGGATGGACAAATCCCACTCTTGATCCATGTGTTTCAACCAATACTTTCCGAACACTCAATGCCACTTTTATAGCCACCCTGTTACGGTGTGGTGTTTGATGACATCAAAGCATCCATCCAGTAAAGGTGATATGCATGATCTCATGGTCGAAGGAATTAGGTTACTATGTATCAGAAAGCATATAGCAATTGAACTATTGAAATGACTTGATCTTTATGCTACGCTTATCTATAGGAGTATGTCCACCATATCATTCTCCTAATGATATGACCTTGTTGTTGATAACATCTCAATGTTCATGATATGGAAACCACAATCATTAATCAACCAACAAGCTAGTGAAGTATAGAGGCTATACTAGGGACTTTAAATTAAGTTTACAAATCACACAAGTATTAATGGTTTCCTTGTTAATACTATTATAGCATGAATGTAAACATTTATCATAAGTGTGAAGATATGATAATAACCACTTTATTATTGCCTCTTGGGCATATCTCCAACACCTAGGGTTCCCCCTTGGCCGCAACAAGGAGGGGAAACGATTTTCCCTAGGAAGTGTCTCTCCAAGTTAGCCCCCTCCCATCCACCTATATATACCCCTTGATAGTAAGCCCCATGGACACGGTATTCTTCCTCGTGGTTGCACCTCTGTCTCTCTCAAGTTCTCTCTCTCATACATATACGTCGTAATGTTGCACCTCTCTCATGTATTCATATAAATTTGTAGAGGGGTCATACTTTGATCCTCCACATGTTGGGAGGAATTATTCTAGCTGCAAAGATCAACATGACCTTCATCAACAATCTTCACCAAGATCTATTCCATTGCAATATATAGTGAGTTTGTCTAGATAATATATATTTATGTATTCTCCATATTCTCCATAATTTGGATCTTGCGATTTCATAGGGAATTTAGCACATTCATATGTTTGTTAATGTCGTGTAACATCATCCACTCCATATAGGGAGGACACATGGGATGAAGACGAGGCCCGCCTCATCATTGTCACTTGAAAGGCCGTTGGCTCGCCGACATGCACCGTTGTCTCCCAACCTCACTTATTGGTTCCATGGACACAACGCAAAGGCCATACTCGATGAAGCAGCATGCGGGTCTATTCTGATGCATGCTACTTCGGTGAGCGGAGCCACCACGCCTCCATGGACGAGTATGCTTTGGTTGCTTCCTATAACGCAGGTGTGGAAAATCGGGGGAGAAGGGTAAATGGGCATTAGGGTTAGGTTCTCACCATGTGGTGTTTTTTCTAACTGACACACATCTTGGCCATTAGTTTTGGTTGACGGTCAAGATCTTGTAGGGTATGTTAAGGGGCATGGGAGCTTTATCGTACCAAGTATGAGGGAGGTCTCTTAGAATTTATGATTATGGCATGTTATTTATCTTTACCAACTTATATTTTTGTATTTGTGCACTTTACTATCGAACGTCCATGTACAAATTATAGCTTCCATTGCAATGCACTATGATACTGTCGGGCAATTGACATGAAGTAATTTCCCATGCGGGAAGAATTCAGTTGAGTTATGTTTGACTTTTAGCGAGTTTGATGTTGCCTTAAGGGAAGATAAGCCCTCGACACCCGTTGTTGGTGTGGAGGGGTATGATGATTTAAAGAAAACTTATGGATCTAAGATGGAGAAATGGGAAAGATCAAATAATGTATAAATGCTTGTGATGCGATCATCCATCTCACCCGAGATTATTGGGGTTGTCCCCAAGAAGGCTACTTCTAAAGAATTTATGGAAGCCTTGGAGGAGTAATTCAAAGGCTCTGAAAAGGTTTATGCACATGAGATTTTTCAGAAGCTACTTCGAAAATATAAAATGATGGATATGTGAGGGGACATATACCAAGGATGGTAAATAATGCTTAAAATAAATTGAAATCTTTAAAATGTAAGCTCAGGGATAACGTTCTCATCATAATGATGTTGGATTCCCTCACTAAAGAGTTTGACCGATTCAATATCAACTACAATTTCATGAAAGAAAAGTGGACACTTGCTGAGATATGACCACACATTATCCAAGTGGAAGAAAGGATGGTGAAGCAGAACAAGGACTAAGCCTTTCATGTTGGATCCAACAAGTGAAAACATGAGAGGCCTAGTCTTTCTAGGCCTCCAAAGAAGCCTTTTAGGAAATAAATGCCCAAGTCTAAAAGAAAGGAGATTAAAAATATTTTGGCAACCCAGCTGCTGCTGAAAAATGTGTTTCTACTATAAGAAAGAAGGTCATTACAGTAAAGATCGCCCAGACTACCTTAAATGGATGATGAAGAAAGGTACACATGAAATCACTTTTATTGATGAAATATTATATACTGGTTTCTCTTGTACATCATGGTGGATTGACTCTCGTGCAAATGCTCATATTGCTAACTCCATGCATGGACTAAATTTGATCCAAACCATAACACGTGGGGGGATGAATTGAAGTTGCAAAAGTAGTTCAAGTCAAAGTTGAAGCTATATGGTAACTCACGCTGGAGCTCCACACCGGATTCTGTCTTCATTTAAATAATGTTCTCTATGTACCTACTTTGAGTACAAATTTGATTTCAGTTTCTTGCTAGGCATGAACAATTTATTTTTAAATATTGTAATAAGGATGTTGGGCTCGGTGTTAGATTAGGCAAAGTATATATGTTATCTCTAAATAATTATGTTTTGCATGTAAGTAATATTTCTAATGATGAAAAGTAATGGAAGGGTACTAGCACTTCTTATAAATTGTGGCACCGTCATTTGGGACACATTTTAGGGGGGAAAGGAAAGACTCGTTAAAAATGAACTCTTATAATTAGATTTCTTTGAGCAGACAACTATGTTGACCATATTAAAGGAAAATATGCAAAAACAATTATGAAAGGAACTGTAAGGTCCACGTGGGTTCTCTAACTTATTCATACTAACATATGTGGACCCCTTAATATTAAGTATATAGATGGTTTTAGTTTATTCATCACCTTTACAGCTGACTTTTTTCAGTATGGGTATATTTACCTTATACGTGATTGATCAGAAACTTTGGACAAATGCAAAGTGTTCAAAGTCGAAGTTAATAATCAACTTAATGCATAAAATAGAAGTTGTACGGTTTGATAGTAAGGGAGAGCATTATGGTCGGCATGCTTATTATGGGAAAATTCCAAGACCTTTTGTAAGGTTTTTAGTTGAGAATGGAATTGTTGTCCAGTAATCAATGCTTGGTGAACCTCAACATAACGGATCCACACGTATAAATTATACACTTGTGTATATAGTGTGAAGCATGATTAGTCATGCAAGTTTGCTAGTAATCCTATGAATGGATGTACATGTACTAAATCTTACTTCTACTAAATAAACACCAAGTACACCTTACCAGATGTGGATGGAGGCTTTAAAGATGGATGCACATGTACTAAATTTTGCTTCTGCTATACATTATCTTGTACCGCCAATGACATTTTAGACCTAAATAGGTAATGCACGGGTTTTACCTAACTATGCATATAAATAGATCTACTTGATGGACTTTCTTTTAGAGAAACGTGTTGAAAAGTTAACCGTATAATTTGACATGTCTCTTTACTTTGATAACTTGTTCATGTAGAAACTCTCTGATAAATTGCCTATGATTAAGATTATACATGTTTCATTTTCTCGAGGAATGAATTTTATTGTACTATTCGTGGACAACATCACATGGTATTATGAATGGAGGGTGACTATTTATCGGTCAACTTGAAAATTAGTATTTACCATTCGATATTCATAGCTATCCGGTCATATTTTGTACTTGTATGAATATCAATCCCTCATCTACACTCATTTGCCAAGAATAAAATGGTCACTATCAAAGAAGTAAGGAGCAATAACCAAGAGGAATTTTTTATCTCTTTCACCACCCGGTATCTATCATTGCTACAGAACAACTTAATGAATTGGCAACTATCCTATTATATAGAACCATAAAGGTATTTGATCTTTTCCTTGGGGAAGGGACAAGTAGTCAACAAAAAAGGTGTACAATGAGTTGACAAAAGCACCTGATGCTCCAGTATAAATGGATTATGAATCGCCATGCCTTCCAAAATACTTATTTTTTTATATTGGTTAATGATTCATGATAGACTGAATACCAGAGATCTTATGACAATGAAAAACATTTATGTCGACACGACAGATTTTGTTTGATGTGATGAAAGGGTAAATGAGACTCTTTGTCTGCAATTTCAGTCAAAATTTATGGTGGAAAGTAGGAGAAGAGTGGAATACTAACTTATCTACTGTAGAATTGACGATTGAAGCAAAGAGTAGGACATTTAATCCTTTTTAAGGAGTTCATGATTGCAGGATGCTGGAGTTTATGAAACCATAGAAATAGAATCATCTTTGACAATGATTAGAGGTATCTAAAGCAATGTTACAACTTTTTCAGATTATTTATTCAAGACATTAGGCATAGAGTTAAACCTGGGCTAAAGGAGGGTATGCCGGATTGGCTAGATATGATGTAAACCATCTTATTTTCCCCACCTCTCCCATTGTACATATCCACTATCTTTGTAACTTTTCTATAATCTTTTTATAAATTCAAAATGACGCAGTGGGGACCTTTCCTATTGTATTTTGCATAAAAATATCTCGCTCAAACCGGAGTCGCTGATACGTTGGAAACGTATCTATAATTTTTGATGCTCCATGCTTGTTTAGTATCTATTTTGCTTTACTTGTCTACACTTTGAGGTGCTTTTTACATGTTTTCTGGTACTAACCTATTAACAAGTTGCAACAGTGCGAGATGCCTGTTTTCTACTGTTTTTGGTTTCAGAAAAGTTAGTAAAGAAATATTCTCAGAATTGGACGGGACGAAGGACAAAGTCAATAACTTTTCGTGGGGAACAAGAAGTCCAGATGAGAGCCCGAGGGGCCGGCCAGAGGGGCCAGACCCCCCAGGCGTGGGTGGGCCCTAGCCCGCGCCTGGCTAGGGTTTGGCCGCCCTGGCGGCCGCCTCGGTCTCCTCCTTCGCCTATAAGAATCCCTCGATGCATAAACTCTCAGTACCCGATCAATATTCCACGAAACCGTCTGTAGCCGCCGCCACCATCGTCCCTAGATCGGGGGGATCTGAAGCTCTTCCCGGCACCCTATCGGAGGGGAGATCACCCGAAGGCCTTCTCTCTGGTATGATTTGTGAGTAGTTCGACCTTGGACTATGGGTCCATGTAGTAGCTAGATGGTTGTATCTCCTCCTTTGTGCTTTCATGTATAGATCTTGTGAGCTCCGTTCATGATCAAGATCTAATCTATTTGTAATCATGCATGTTGTGTTTGCGGGGATCCGATGGATATTGAGATTATTATGTTAGTTTGATTAATGGTTCTATCTTTATGATTATATCATGTCTGTGTTGTTTGTGATATTGCATGCTCTCCGTTGCTAGTGGTTATCTTGGCCAAGTAGTTGCTAGTGACTCCAAGAGGGAGTATTTATGCTTGATAGTGGGTTCATGCCTCTAGTTTCCAAGTGAAGTGACAATAATCTCTTCGGTTGTAGATGTGCTGTTGCTACTAGGGAGAAAACAACGGTATCTTGTTCATGGAACATGTGGACTGTTTACCTTACACACTTTGCTTAAAGCAGTTGTCTGTTGCTTGCAACTTAATACTAGAGGGGGTTCGGATGATAACCTGAAGGTGGACTTCTAGTCATAGATGCAGTTGGATTATGGTCTATGTATATTGTTGTATTTCCCAATCAACCTCATAGGATCTTTCTGGCTAGTAATTGCATTGTTATGCCTTGCTCAGTTCCTCTCAATTGTCCCGCTGTAATTTGTTTACCCTTCATGCCATGTTGTTTATCTAAGGAGAGCACCTTTAGTGAACTATGGACCCCGGTCCAATTTTTACCATTGATACATCTTCCACTGTTACTTGTTTACTTGCTGCAAACCATTACCTTCCATACCATACGTTTAATCCTTCGGTGAGCTTGACAACCTCACTGATTCGTTGGGACAAAGTCTTGAGTTTGTGTTGTGCAGGTCTCCACATTGCTTCCAACACCTGTGTGACTTTTTCCTTCCTCCTTCTGGTTCGATAACCTCGGTTTCTACTGAGGGAAATCTTGCTGTTGTACTCTTCATACCTTGCTCTTTTGGGTTTCCAACGAAGCACTCTTCCTCCCTGTTGAGTGTAGCATCAGTCGCCTTAGTATCCTTTGCTCCTGCATGTAATGGAAACTTGATGTGGGTGTGTGTCCGTCGCGAAATTCATGTGGATCCATGCACGCTCTCCTATAAAACGATTGGAACTCCTCCTCATTTGCGGACTTTGTGCACTTGTGTCAGAGGGTCACGGGGCCAATGTAGACTCATTTTTTTTGGATTTTCTTTGTGGCTCAATGTTGGGCACTTGAGATTGCTAGAAATAAGCTAGCTATTGAGTGGATGATTCCTAAAAACCCTCTTGATAAACTTTTTCATATGATCATCTTCCTCGAGCATTGGTCGCCAACAGTGAAGACAAAGTAAATGGAAGCATTGACACTTGCAATCTCTTGACTGTCAAGACTCTACATTTCTCGCTCAAACCGGAGTGGCCTTAGGGCTTCTTTGGATCCAGTATTTAAAAACACATGAATAGGAAGAACATAGGAATTTTACAGGGTTGCAAGTACAAACAGAGAAAAACTGCAGGATTAATCATTTGGATAAAACACAGGAAAAACACGAGAAAAATGCCTCGATCCTACGTGAATGAGTGTAAAATAGAGGTTAGAGTGGATGTTGAAATTCCTATGGGATTGGAATGTAGAAATGCAATCCATGGGAATTTTGGAGGTGTGATTCTTTTGATCCAAAGGGCTTCCTTAGGAAAAAATCCTATGGGTTGAATTCCTCCAAAATTACTCTGAAAATCCTTCAATCCAAAGATACCCTTAGTTTCTTTTGCTCCTGCATAATGGGATGCCTCTTTTTATCCGCCATGTGCCACAATTGTAATCGAAACTTGATGTGTGGTGTGTTTGTTTTATAAACTTGAACAACTTTCTATTTCTCTTGTTGGCTTTATATTGATTTAAAGTCAGGGCTCTATTTGAACCTTTTGTCTATAAAAATAGCAAAATGTTTCTATGACATTCATTCTTCACATATATAAATGACTGCTTGCTTAGCTGAGTTTGAACTTTCAAATAATGTTGCTCAATCTCCCTTACCGAAAATAATTTTCGTAAACCTAAGTTACCATATTACTTGGTCTAGAGTTGCCTTACAGATTTTGTCACACGGTTTGACAAATAAGAGAGCGATATATCAACACCAACCTACATGATGTCCTAGCCCCCCGAGCCCACAGCCACTCAAAATTGTACCGTTGAGTCTGTAATGCCAATTAAACCACTTGTATCAGCTGATGAGTTTTATCGTGGTAGTACCACAAGGCACCGAAAAACCAATGATGAGCGAGTGCACCTGAAAACAAAACTGTGGGGACAAGAGCAGGGGGTGCCAAGCATATATAGCAGCCTCCCACGGTTTCTTAATTAGCTTTTCTCCAGTAAAACTTTTCCTCCATCATATAACTCCCTCACTGCAGATACAAACAGACACACACCACCGCAACCGCAAGTCCTGGAGGAGCAGCAAGCTCTCTCAGCTCAGCCAGCAGCAAAACCATACTCCTCCTCGTCGTGCACCCACTGCACGCGGCCATGGCGCCAGCTCGGGAGCTCCGAGAAACCTCCTCTTCATCGTCGTCGTCGTATACGACCAGCTCTACCTCCATGTCATGCTCGTCCACCGTGACGGACTCGTCCTCCTGTCCCTCCTCGCCCGCGGGAGCCGCCAATGCCGCGGCGGAGGCGCCACGCAAGCGGAAGCTGGACGAGGAAGACGTGAGGGAGGAGGAGGAGATGGAAACCGAGGAGGGGAAGACGAAGAAGAAGCAGAAGCTGAGGAAGCGGAGCAGCGACGGGAAGCACCCGGTGTACCGCGGCGTGCGGATGCGGGCGTGGGGCAAGTGGGTGTCGGAGATCCGCGAGCCGCGCAAGAAGTCGCGCATCTGGCTAGGCACCTTCCCCACCGCCGAGATGGCCGCGCGCGCGCACGACGTCGCCGCGCTCGCCATCAAGGGCGCCCGGACCGCGCACCTCAACTTCCCGGAGCTCGCCGACGTCCTCCCGCGCGCCGCCTCGGCGGCGCCCAAGGACGTGCAGGCCGCCGCCGCATTGGCCGCCGCGTTTACGACCTCGCCGTCGTCGTCTACTGATGATCACTCGGAAGAGGAGGAGGGCATCGTCCAAGAAGAGAAGAACGACGCCGGCGCCACTGCTCAGCCGGAGTCCGCTGCCACGCCAACGAGCGGGGACGAAGCGGAGGCGGAGCTGCAGCTGTTCGACCTGCCGGACCTGCTCCTCGACATCCGGGACGGGTTCGGGTTCTCGACCATGTGGTCTCCGCTCCCCGACGTGGAGGAGGTCAATGCGGAGCTCCGGCTCGAGGAGCCACTGCTTTGGGAGTAGCCGATGCTTGCTTGCGAAGACTAGAGAATCAATATACTAGAGGAGTACTTAAGTGCTAGTAGTTTAATTTCTCCTTTGCCTTTTTTATTTTTACTTTCTTGGTCCAATAAGGGAGTAATATATATACATAAGGGAGTATGCAACAAAAAAATGCGACTGGAGTACAAGCATGTTACCTGTGAGTTAATTATCTTTTCGAGGGTTGAGTGAGTTAATTATTACTACATAGTGATGCGTGAATTCTAATGGTTGACCTTGCTAGATTTTAGGTGATGTACTACTGTCTTGGTTGTGCTCCGAATACTCTATGTACCCCAATGAGATTTTCCCCAGGAAAAATATTTTACTAGTGTCATCATTTGCAATGGGAATTGAGATCGGGAAGAAATGGAACGTAGTCCCCAAGAAGCTGAAAGCTAAGAGGCCACTGATGCTGACTTCCATAGCTTAATCTAAGAGCAACTGCATGCTGTCAATCAACAATATGTATTTCATTTTTTTAGGGGAACAAGATCTATTTCATGTACCATCAGCTCCCGCAGTAAACGTGTTAATCCTCGCCACGCGAAGGACTTTTGTTTCGCTAACGAAACCCTTGAGAAACATTTTTACTCAACAACAGCAAAAGGAAAAAAAAGGGGCAAGATATGGGATTGTTTGGCTGGTATTGGTCTCCTCCACGATCAAGCAAGCCCAGCAAGCAGTGCAGCGCAGAGGAGACAAAAGCTAGCACTCCTCATGTGGCTCCAGTGCAGCATCTCATCTTCTTCTGATCTTCATTTCACCTTCTTCTTCTTCCTCCTCTGGCTGGCTGGCCTGGCTTTCCCTCCCCTGCTTTTCCTCCCTTTTGCCAGCTGCTTTGGAAAGGAAAGGAAGCTCCCCCGATCGTCGATCAAGAGGAGGATCGGACTCGGAGGGAATGAGATTCTTCTTCCACAGAGAGAGAGATCGATGCGGTGTCTGTTATTTTAAGCACGTCCATCATGTCCAGTGCGAAAGCTAATGCTCCCACTTACCAAGCATGTGCGCACGCACGCATGCATGCATGCAATGCTCTTACTGCCGCGGTGGAGCACTGCCTCTCCATACAAAGCAACCCATGCATGTCATCTCCGAGCGTCCAAGGCACAGAAGAAACGTCTCAGCCGCCTTAATTGCATTGGGAGCTACCGCTACTAGGCTTTAGAGCATCCCGTTGGGCGGCCGAAATCCGGACCAAGTCTTGGCATGACGAAACTTGATTTTGTCCCGGGAACGTCGAGTTTTTCACTCGCGTTCTCAGGCCAAGTTCCTGCGTTCAGCTAAAATTCAGACGAGTTTGGCAAATTTAGGCGGATTTCATTAAACATGGACGAATATATTCCCTCCGTTTCAAGGCTTAAGGCGCACACGCTTTCCAAAGCAAAGTTTGACCAAAAGAATTAAGCAACAAAATCTTGATTATATTATACATAATTAGTACCGTTGGATTCGTATTGAAAAATAGTTTCCAGTGATACTAGTTTTATACCAAAACTCTTTACGTATTTAGAGTAATTCTTGGTCAAAGAAAAAACACGCAAAACGAGGACGCCTTAAGCCTTGAAACGGAGGGAGTAGGTGAATTACATCGAATTTAAACTATATTACTAGATAATAAACTAAAAACATTAAAAAAAAGGCCGCCGTCATCGCCTTCGTCGATGCCGTCGCCGCTTCTACATGCTGAAGTTGTCGTAGAAGGACGTGTAGCCCGGATCGGCCCTGCCATCGTCCTCGTCGCCGCCGTCGTCGTCGTCGTCGCTCGGCGGCTGTGGCGGGCGGGAGCTCCCCTGGCCGGCGTCGCCGCACCTCTAGGGCTGGTAGGAGGGGATGTCCTCCTCCTCGTTGTCGAGGACGAAGAGCGGGGCGCCTTAATAGGCGAGCGTGCGCCCGGACCACGCCTACCTCTCGGCCGCCTGCTGCAAACGCTAGACGCGGAGGCGCTCCTGCTCCTCCCAATCCGCCCTGGACCAGGCTAGGATATCTGGCGACGACGGCTCTACCGGTGGCTGCGGCGCCGAGTCACGGAGTGACTGCTCCATCACCATCCTTATGGCGGAGGTATCCTCGCCGGCCGGTGCCGACCAGTCTGCCGGCTCAGGCTTTGGTCGGCGAAGGCAGCCAGTGGGCGTTGACTACACCGACACGCGTGGCTCGCTGATTACGATGCCCCGCGAGCGTGTCCGCGGCGGCGAGAGGACCGGCGAGACCGCCTCGCGCTTGACTAGGCGCAGCATCGGCGAAGGCACCGGCGTGGAGCCCAAGGAGTGGGAGGCCGAGGCGGAGAAGGAGGAGCTCAGGCTGACCATCCTTCTCGGCAGCCAGTTCACCGGAGGGAGCCGCCCCGACCTGGACGCCGGCGTGGATGTGCGCGGGAATCCGAGACGCGGGGTGTTCCCGGCATGGATGTGCTGAAGCACCGCCGCGAGCGTCCGGCCTGGCGCGCTCCAAAAATGCCGATGACCTGCCACCTTGTTGCGCTTCAGCGGCGAGTCGGGCGGCCCCTCATGGCAGGCAAGTTCCTGGGCGCGGCGGTCGGCGAAGAAGGTCTCCCAGTAGAGGAGGTTGTCAGGGCTCTCGACGTGGGAGGGATCGTCCATGGCCGCGATGAAGGCCTAGATCTCGTCGAGGAGCTCGTCGGGTGTCGGCGCCGACAATATTGGGATGCGTCGGCGCTAAGCTTCCAGCCCGGCGGATTCCGCGTGTCTGGCAGCGCCATGTAGCCGGCTTCGTAAAGCATTCGTGCCTCCCACGACTGGAGCGTGCGACGGCTGAAGCCGTTCGCCGCCGCACCGTTGCCGGTAAAGTGCTCGGCCATGGGGAAGTGGGGAGGGAGAGCGGTGAGTTCGCCGGAGTGTCTGGTTCGCTGGAGTTGGGGGATGGGGAGCTGTGAGAGAGTGCGAGGAGCTCCGGCGAGGGGTACGGCTTTTATAGGCCAAGATGGGCGGCGAGGGCAGGAAAAAGGGAAACAGCGGGAAGTTAGTGCCCGCCAGTCCGTCGCGGGAGCCGAGGGGGCGGCGGTGGCGCGACACTATGGCGACGCGTGGCCGACGCGACGGGCATTATTGTCCAGCGGTCGCCACGTGGTTCCGAGCACGATGATGACTCGGCTTCCATCGCTGACTCGGCGGGTCCATACGCCATTTGCTTTTTTTCGCCGAGTTCGCTTCGTCGGCGTTCCCAGGATCCTGGGAATGGCATGGGAAGTTCGAACCAAAGTTGGCCAAATCCGGACAGAGGTTCCTAGAAACGCGACTGAGCCAAATTTTAAAGGCCGGACCTAATTTCGATGTTCGGATCGGCGTCCTAGGAATGCTAGTGGAGATGATCTTAGGCTAGGCTGAGAAGAAGGCCGGCCATGGTGGAGGGTGACTCAGCCAATGTTGCTGCCACGTAGGCAGCAGGACAACCCGGATGATGACCGGTGTGGCAGCGATCGACCGCTGAGCTGGACTGCACTGCTGGGCTCCCTACATCTATCCGTTCTCTTGGTAGAACGGTAGGTGAGGTTTACCTTACTTGACTAGTGGTAGAGTACAGCACGTATTATACGCATGTGGATGTGCAAGGAGACGTGGCGTTATTATACGTACATGCTGTACATGCGTAGAGCCGTCGTAGTACGTGTACAGTCCAGATGAACGGGGGAGAGCGACCTGACTGACGTACGTACAGGCTATGACATGAAAAAGAAAAAGAGAGAAATGGAAAAAGGAGATGCGCCTCGCTGGACACGGTTGTCACCCTCGTGTGCCATTTAATTGGCCTGCACCAACGCCAAACTATTATTGTTAGCGGGAGAGGTCACTCTCCCAAGACCAACAACGTACAGGCGTCCCTGCTGCTGAGCTGACGCAAGCAATACGACTGTCGTCCCAGCACTGTCAAATTAAGTACTATATATTTAGGAAAATGATAGGATTCCCCCGGGGGATAAAAACGTTTCATCCCCCGGGTCCTCTCACGCGCACGCGCAGACGGAATCCAGCTCCAACAACCGTTCTTATCTTATCCCCCGGGTCTTCTCACGCGCACGCGCAGACGGAGTGCATGGCCCTACTCGCCGGAGACCAGCCCGCCGTCGCCGTGTCCTCCCTTGATCTCGGCGTCCGGGCGTCGCTGGAGATGGAGGCCTTCGCATGGTTGCTCCGCCATCGCCCCACCGTCGCCATGGCCTTCCTTGCCGCCCTTCTCTCGGCGTCGTGCTATCGCTGGAGATGGAGGCCTCCGCCACCGCCCCGCCGCTGCACCTCCCGCCGCCGCGTGCTGCTCGCGTCTTCGTCGCCTGCACCTCCCGTCGCTGCGCCATGCTGCTCGTGCCGCCGCACCCTGATGCTCGCGCCGCCGCCGTCCATACAGCTCACGCCGTCACCGCCCACCTCGCCGGAGTCCCCTGGCCATCACCACCGCTTTCAAGGTTGACTACGCGTGCTACATGCGGTCAGTGGCGGTGCTACAAGCGAGCGTTGGTTTTGCTACATGCGTCTAGTGTCGATGCTACCTACGGCTTCTGGTGTTGCTACCTGCGGCGAGCAGTGCTGCTACATTCAGCGAGAGGCCCTGCTACGCAAGGCGACCGGCCCTGCTACATACAACTTTTGGTGTTGCTACCTGCGGCAAGCGGCGCTGCTACATGGTATTTTTTCTTACAAGTTTTTGCTCCGGCGATGTCTTCGGCGAAGTCGGCTTTTGCTACATTAGTATAATTATTTTGCTACATCTGTTTTCTGAGTTTGCTACAATAGCGCAAACTTCTTGCTACAAGGGTCTTCGGCGAAATTCTTCGGCGAGTCTAAGACGGAGTCAGTTTTGCTACATTAGCACAAATATTATGCTACATTAGCACAAATATTATGCTACATAATCTCCGGCGAGGTCTCCGGCGAAGTCTCCGACGAGATCTGTCTTTTTTATTTGTCTCGTGGACGAACCGTTTTCTGCTACAATGTAGCAAAAGCGGGACAAAATGTAGCAAAAGCGGGACAATGTAGCAAAAGCGGGATTTTGAATCTAAAAAGAGGACACGTGGTTGGCTGGTGACCCGGGGGATGAAAACCACAAATCCCCCGGGGGACGCCTAGCACTGTCCATATATTTACCCGTTCAAAACAGGTTTTACCCTGCTTCAACAACAACGCACGAAAAACTCACGGGATGATCAGGAGAGGTCGACAGGAAACGTTGCTGACAAAGTTAGTACTGTAAGCCCGAGTTACCGTCATGGCGGGTGAAATAAACTCACACTTGGCTGTGAGTCTGTGACAGATGACAGATCCCCGACGACGACCCGTTGCGCTCACCCGTTCAGGCCGTTCCGCAGTTTTTACGTAAGCCCCGTACCTCGACTGCATTGTTAGCTTGCGCTGAGCCGTCACGGTGATTAGTCGATCGTCGTCGCCCCGCAGCAGATGAGAAATTACGGCTCCGTTCTTGCTGCTGATGACCGGCAGTTTTCTTATCTCGAGCAAGAGAATGAGACGGGCCGTACCACGGCCTAGCTACGGGGCAGATGCAGGCAAGCGTAGGAAAAAAGTTCCAGAGGATGGCGAGACGACACTTATTACTACCTTTCAACCAGACGAAACCCTTCCCAAGTTAACAGCCTCCTGTTACCGCGCGCCTAATAATACTAAATCTCTGAATTCTCAAGAGAAAAAGTGTCTGAAATCTTGGTAGAAAGGAGAAAAGGAGGCCCCATCCATCCAAATCCATCCACCCATCTAGGCCGTGTTAATCAGGGAGGGCGCGATCGGTTCGTTTATCGACAGCATGGGCTCAACCAACGCCAATTAATTAGAGATGGTTACCTCCGTACCACTACTACTACCAACAAGCACAGAACCTCCACTGGTCCGCGTGTCCGATTAGTTTTTTCTAGGACTAATCACGTCACCATTAACAAAACCTATACACCTACATGGTACTACGAGCCGCTATTATATGTCCTACCACTACTATAGTGCTAGCAGCATGCGATTCAGCCATCCATCCATCCATGACCTAATCCGACTGATTTGTCCTGTTATTGATTAGGGAGGCTGACACGCCGTCCCCAATCCTTTTCCACGAGATACTGCACACGAAAGCAGACAGCAAAATCAATCTGCATACATACATATGGGGTTTGCATCCGGAGACCGAAATTGCATGCACACTGGGCTGGGAGTCCCACAAAGCAAGCACACTAGCTAGCTATACTACTCATCAAGAAACGCAAAGCGAGACCCATCGGAGGAGGAGGATCAAAAGCAGATCTTTCAAATTGGCCAGTGTTTGTTGGTTGCAAAGTTGTCATCGATCGATCGCTAACCTCATCATGGCCTACTTATTGCCAGTAAGTGTAGGGCTTCATATGCATGCTAGTACAATGCGATTTTGCAATGCGCAACATATAGACTAAAGAAGAAAACCAGACCTCATAATATGTACTCCCTCCGTCCCAAAATAGTTGTCTTAGATTTTTTAAAATTTAAACGAATCTATATATTAAATAGTGTCTAGATTCATCCAAATTTTGACAAATCTAAGACATCTATTATGGGACGGAGGGAGTACTATCTTTTTTCATGGGAGAATATGATAATCTTGGGGCAAAGCAAACACACTGATTAAAGCTGATCATAGCAACATGATCATGGAGGCGTATCACATAGCTTGTGTGTTTTGGAGGAATAGCTAGCTAGCTTGTGAATTGTAGTAACAACAATTGACATGCTTGACAATGGCACTGTACCTCCTTGACCAAAGCTAGGCCATCAATGAGTGCATGGTGGTTTAGAAACGTACGAATATCAATCTAATGATGCCCAAATGCTCCTACGGGTACATGTCAATTGGCCCCAGGATGTAAACCCTTTGGGCTGGGCAAAAAGAGAAGAAAACAGTGCAAAACTCAAAGTTGTTAACAATGACTAGGCAACAGCAAAAGGGCGCATTTTTTTTTCCTTTTGGTAATTGACTCTACTAGCTCAGTTTGCTTTCAGGGCAAAAGAGGAAAGTCCGTAGAGCCAAGGGGCTGGGAGCACAGTGCCATGGCTACAAGCAAGGAATAAAGCAGCTGAGCAGCAAGGCCCCAACTAGAACACTTACTTGTGTGTCTTGCTTGACCATTCTGTGGTGCAAGGTGGAAGAGGAGGAGATCGTGCCCCTGATGCAGCCTTAACAGTTGTTTACTGTTGGAAAGGAAGCTCATCATATGGGTTGCTGCAGCAGATGCTGATGCCTTAGCTTTCACTTGCCATCATTAGATTCTTCACAAGACAAGACATGGATCCATGTGATACCTTTGAAAAAACAGGTCTTCGCTCCCTGTTTTTCGCTCGTTTGGGCCTACTTGCAAGTATTCTCGAGAGAGGAAAACTCCCTTACGAAAAGGGTAGCAACAAGTCCATGAAAAAAAATCAAAGTAAATCTGTTAAACTCATTTTTAATCCATTATACGAGTTATAAATAGGGCCATTTGGCATGTTAGCCTGACACTTTAGTCTTCTTATGCGCATTGGTCGACCCAAGAGTATGCAATAGTACTCGATCACAAACTCTTGTCTCCTCTGCATATTATATGTCTGCAAGAATATTCCTAACTTGCATAGAGATTTTTCACTTTTGACTTGGCCATCAGTGACGACCCTCCCTGTCCCTGAAAACAAAGAAAATGCACCACTCAGAGCTGTTCATCCATATCTCTCGGTGAGAGTATACATACATACAGTTAGTTACAGAGATATTATGGCAGAGTCGTGATACGTCACTTCGAATTAGTTGAGCTTGAGCATCTAACCCATCAATACATTTAAGCCGCAAGACCAGAACATGCATGGTCGCTTGAAATATCATATCCGATGAGTTGGTCTATGCTCAGACTAAGCTAACATGCACAATGAGGTGAGCACTGGCTAGTCATCTTCTTTTCTTTGAAGGCTTCGAGCGATCTAGAGTTCTAATCTCTCTGGTCAGTTTGATCCTCCTATCACTAAGGTTTATCATGTAACAATACTTTAGTAGTACATTAGTATTGGTTATTGGCCAGCTCCGAAGACCATACAAAGTCAATGATACCAAGTACTACTATCATTTAAGAAGAAAGGACTGAAAAGTCATCTGCTTGTTCAATGGTGGTTTAAACAAATTCATTAGGAAATTTGGAAGGAGCGTGACTCTCGGTTCTTCCAAAACAAATCGAGAAATGGCAAAGGTCATCATGTCAAGGATATAGTACGAAGCAAGACCTTGGGCACAAGGCGAGCTAAGAGTTTCCACAAATTTTTTTTAATAACCAGGGCTTAATATAGGAGCCTTTATAACTACTAGTCGGTATGTAAATATGTTTGAAGTTTCTTCTCTATTAATATAATCAAGCAATCCTTTTGCCGCTTTCTAATTAAAAAACAGCTCTGTGTTGTTGCCTATTGTACGTGTGAGATACGCTTGAAAGACTAGCTATTATGTTAATGTATCGACGGATGCATTTCATTTACTAAATTCTTCGCACATATCCAACAGCTGGCTGTAGAAAAGAACATCACACCAACTAGTGAACGTTAAGTCGCTGTTGCTGTCCATGACACATCCAAAAAGTTTAATTTTCCCTATAACTATGTCCATCTATTTCACTTGTTTTACTTTCTCTGTTCATGGTGATTGCTCCGATCAAGAGAGCGATCACACAAGCAAACCGACCAAGATATAACACGCCGGATGTCGTAGTCGTTTCCAATTAAGGACAATAATGAGATTAGTACATCACGGTCAAAATGCGAGAAGACTTGTAAAGCGGAGCTAATAATCGTTTGTACCACTTAACCCTTAGGAAAATGACATCAATTATCACGACACTTCATGCTAATCAAATTCAACAAAGATGCATGATCAATACTGCTCAAAATCAACACTGATCACCAAATATACTTCATGCTAAAGAAAAAAAGTACTAGTACTACTCCAAAGATTGGTTAACGTTGTCAGTCTATTTCTGAAAAATCGTTTCCCCTTAGGAGTTAGGTCAATGGTACAAATTTGTGTTGAGCATGTGTACTGTCTATCCACCGTACATGGATGACATGATACATACCTCAGCTGTGCTGGTACCTACCTACCTACTGAGAAAATGGTTACTGACAGGAGGCAGCATACGTGTATACTGAGAACAGACCATACATGTTCACATGCATCATACATACCCTATACCTTATATAGTTAGTTTCCCTCGGCGAGCGGGCACCCAAGCTAAGCTACCCACCATCCGTACGATGCATATAGATGCATGCAGTACACGACGGCCACACAATGGCAACTGTGAATAACACATCATCATGGGAGAGAAGAGCAGCTGCTGGTCCAGCAAAGGATTGATGTGCAAGAGAACAAAGCATAGCTAGCTACCATGCAACAGAACCAACAAACCGGAATTATGAGTGAAGCCAAGGCACTGTGCAAAAAGAAGCACATGCACGATAGTCATAAGTAGACATCCATGGATGTATATGTGTATATATATTATCTCTCTCAAAAAAAAACAGCAGCAAAATCACATCCGTCCAATATACTCCCTCTATTTCAAAATATAAGATGTTTTAGGTTTGTAAAGAAAATGAATCTAGACTTGTTTTAGTATGTAGGTTCACTCAACTTAGGGATGAATCTACACACTAAAACAAGTCTAGATTCATTTTCTTCATAAACCTAAAACATCTTATATTTTGAAACGGAGGGAGTATATGCCAAACAAGTTAAAATGTATGGCCTGTGTTCAATTTCTGCTGTTGAGTTATCTACTAGTACCAGGCATCATCAGCATGTGTATGTGTATGTGTGTGTGCTCTTGTACCTTCACAAGCCATAAAGTGGACAACTCATCTAAAAAGGAAGAGCTCAGCTGGATGGTAGATTGTGTTGGTAGGCCATTGCTCTCCGGTTAACGACCACCGAGTCATGGTATTCAGTTTGCCAAAACAAGTCACAGTATTCATGAGATGCAATGTACTACTCCCTCCGTTTTAAAATATAAGATGTTTTAGGTTTGTGAAGAAAATGTATCTAGCCTTGTTTTAGTGTCTAGATTCACTCCAAACCTTAGTGAATCTACATATTAAAAATGGTCTAGATACATTTGCTTTACAAATCTAAAACATCTTATATTTTGAAACGGAGGGAGTAGTATATCAATACGTCTATATGTGTATATTGATGAGCGGCAACTAAAAGTGATATTGTGTTAGTTGATTGGTACTACTCATTTTTTGTAGATAGGCGGTTAGTTGACATAAACTGCTGCTACACAAGGTATGGACCATCCCACGACTTCAATTAAGCTGACACCTCGTCGCAATCTGCTATCGAAACGGAGTTTTCAGAATTGAAAAGAGTACAACTGCCAGCAACTAATGCAGACTCGGTTTAAGTCGTATTATGCCACGGGACTAGAAAGCTGTCAATAAATGTATCAATTGCTTCTAAGATTTCACAAGCTTCAAGCACATCAAAAGATTAGAAATCTTACTCATCTTACTCCCTCCGTCTCAAATTAGTTGTCTCGGATTTATCTAGATACAGATGTATCCAGGCATGTGTTATAACTAGATACGTCTGTATCTAACAAATCTAAGACAACTATTTTGATACGGAGGGGGTAGTAGAATCCCCCGAAAGCACTGAGTGAAAGGTGCATAAATCAGTCTGAATTCTCCCAATAAAAATGAGCAGCAGCTAAAATTCACTATTACTCCCTACATGTGCGGCCTAATAATTCATCCTGATAACACAAGTTTGGGGAATAACATTATGAAAGGTTATGATGGTTGGCACATTGCACATATTGTTTCTCTGATGCTGCCATTTTATCGTTGGGAATCGGTCATGCGTCGCTGAGCAACACCAAGCCGTTCTTCCAATAGCAATGGGGTCAAGGTGTTTTGTCATTGCCTGTGTCTCTTCTCTTGCCGTTTCACTTCACATCCATGTATGGAAGTGGAGGACAAATAATGGCCTACCAAGTCACTGGCATCCAGAGCTTAATTGTTAATCCTACACCTCACCATCGTGTTGCATGCATGCATATATGCTTTCTATCCTAAGAAAAGATGCGTCTCTTCAATCCAAGCTTTAACTCATTTGCCCCACCTTAATCCTACTTTTCTCCTTTTATAAAGGGAGAAAGCAGTTAATCGTAAGCATCTAATACTTTCCCTTTATCGTAACAAACCTAGTCGTCTAATCGTGCATGGATATATGCAACGTGAATGTGTAGCATCCATTAGGTTAGTGCTTAATTTCTAGGCCAGGTTGAAAAGTGGAGAAGTGGTGAAAATAATAGACCAGACATGTTTCACATTCCATCATCATATACTAATATCTTTTGAGGGGACAAAGAAAGCCCAACCTTGTGAAAAAAGCAGATCAATCATACAACTATATTACGTACAATATTCAAAAAAATTATAAAGGGAGAAATAGCAGATCATCCAGGCCAGAGGTATTTTTATATGTGAACAAAATTGGTGTTGGACAAAGTGACAGGGGAACTAACAACCCGAGCTGGGCATGCAAAATATCTGTTCTGTTAAGCCAGTAGTTTACGATTGCAGAGTAGTAAACCTAGTAGGGTCCAGGTATTTGGTAGGTTGTGTTACATATGTTCATGGACAGATACGAACAAAAGATACGGTCCAATGATGCAGGAGACACGAGTCTGTATGGTATGATTCCTCATTCAATTTTGCCTCTGATAAATCCATGGAATTCAGAATAGAGAGTGGAGGAGACAAAGCTCAGATGCTTACACTAATAAAGGGTTTTGCAAAAGGGACATTTCTCAATTGGCATTGTGATAGGGTAATTAGGCAAGGTTAAGGAAGTACTAGTAGGTGGCATTCATCTTAATACAATAGGAAGTGTTAAAGCAGTAGAAGGATCGATCATACACTAATGGGCAACTAGGTCCAGATCTGCCGCCCGACTGGCATCTAGCGCCTTAGTGAACGCAAATTATCAAGTCTTTTAGGGTACAGAGTACCGTCCTTTGCCTCCTAAACGCTGATTGATGCCTCTCCACCTCCTGGTGATCCTTGGTCCTTGCTAAGCAGCGCAGGCAAATCATTGATAAGCCTCTGATAAGAAACCTCCAGGGTACAAACAGTTGCTGAAGATGAGCTTATTGGTGGAAAGAAATGATCTGATGGGCCTGTTTCCTTCCTGGCATCATTGCATGCGTGGCTTACCGATGAAACGATTCACAACAGTCCATTTGTTTTTTTTTCTTTTATATGGCTTTGTAGGAGTAATCATGTGTGGTTTGAGCTCAAGGCCTGTTCGAGGAAAGGAATGCAGCACCTAACCTCAAGAATTGTTAATTGAATGATGAAGATATCAGCATCGTAGCGCAGTTAGAGAAGAGGTTGGTGCGCCTTCTCCATTGGCCATCATTTTTGTTTTTAGTCAGCATTTTTTTAAGCCATTCAATTCTATCATTACAACCTTTGAAGGCAATCGTCGCCCATGGAAACAAAATGAATATTCTGTGCAACTGAAAAACATTCTTCACCAAACACCAAATGAATATTTATGCGCACCTCAACCAAAAAACAATTTAATATACTATCAGAATGAGTTGCACATTTTAAATGCAGTCAGATGGAACAAAAGCTTATGTGCATACGGTAGTTGTTGGTGGGTGGAGCATACAGGTTGATTATTTTCCTTTACATTGAGTGTATCCAGGGCCACAGGTGCTAGTTACTAGCAGTAGGTCAAAGCATTCCCCGGTGTAAATTTAAAAGGCTGCATGCTCAATCAATTTAGCCACTCAAATCATTCATTGTGGTAACACCATAACGATAACACCTTGCCTTAGAAAAATCAAAGTGGTTTCAAGCTAGCATTTTGAAGGAAAAAAGAAGAAGAGTGGCATGGTATAGACTAAGAACCATACCTAACTGATTCAGCTGGAAGCAAAGACGAAAGCTGGATCCCAAACAGCGTAATATGAAAATACCACTCCTAGGTTTAGTCAATTTGTTCAACAGCAAGCATGAAACATTCTTCAGACTGCAACAGCACAGAGCACCCTCATTGGAAAAAAACAGCAAGGAGCACACTGCCACTGAATAAAGGAACCATTATGGTGTACATCAACTTCTCTGCAAGGACAACAATTGGCTCATCATAATTGGTCACGACAAACTATCTGAAGATGCAATATCTGAATTCCAGCGAAGTTCGGTTCAGTTACATCGGAAATCCACAATATTTTCTCACACCAAAGTCTAATTGAAATTTGTAGTCCATGAGCACATGAAGTACCAGGTAGACAAACATTCCAGTGGGATCTCAAATGATATGCACAAGATAACAAAACAAGTTCGAAAGAGTTGCCACAGTTTCCTCTATAAGTTTTTTTCTCCTATGAATTCCTGTACATCACATGTAATACCCCTACTCAAGGCACAGTTTGGAAGTTGAGCAATTACTCGCAAAGCAGCAGCAACAGGATGAGATGCAGAGCTCAAGATAGCATATGCTTTGCTATAGTGAACACCATGTACACCATAGCAAGTGCCAGGAGCTTTTTGGAGGCAAGAATTCTGAGATTAATCCTAATCCTGTGCATCCTCATGAACTGCAGGATCCATTGTCCCACCACCACAAGCAATGTAAAGACACCAACAAGCACCAATCTGGCAGCATCCTTTGGGCCTCCAACTCTGCTCGGTTCATTTCGATCAACCTTGATGGTTGTTGGGCCTGTGGGGGCAACATCTGCGACAGTATGTTCAAGTCTAAGGGTTTCATTCAGCCAAGATGAAAAACATATCAGCATCCTTGCAAGCCAGGCCACTTCAGTGTCTGAGATGGGCCTCATCATGCAATCACCATTATTTTTCATATCAGCCAGTGAGCTTTTCCCTGGACTTGGATGCTTAGGTATGAATACATCACCACGTCCATGATGCTGGTTGTGTTCTCCCTCTGGAAGATTCTTTGCCTGGGAGCTTTCAATATGCTTGTAGAATACCTTTTTCATATTGGATTTGATTACATCCAGAGTCTGGAGGGTTCGCATAGCATCACCTGGTAAATGTTGAATCTCCGACTCAGCCCTTAGCAACAGCAACTAGACAAAATGGAAAACATAATAAGTCGGTTTTCAGCGATATGTGTAATAACAGGAGTCAAACATAGAGTAACAAAGGAAATAATGTTAGTTGCCAAGTAAATAGGTGATCACAAAGCAATCTTGTGTTCAATGAGTGGAGAGTTTTCAGCTCTAAAGTTAAACTGCTTATGATTAATATCCACTTAAGAAAAACGGCTTATGGTTAATATCCGCTTCAAAAAAACTGCTTATGGTTAATAGTAAGATACTGGTGTAATTAAGCATAATTGTGTAGTGCAATAGTGGCCTGAGACATAGACTAATATTCTACTAACTAAATGTACAGTAATATTTCACCTTAAGCAAGTTGTAAGGCCCATTATCATCAAGACTGAATAGCCTCAGATTAGAGTTCCTCCCCATATGCAAGAATGAGCCATCAGTGTTATGTTTTGATAACCCGTCCTCCCAGTCCTGAAATCATAAGAGGCAGATCATAGTTAGATTAGAATGACTTAGCATTATAAGTACAATTGTATTTTTGTAGAACTTAATATGAAAACTAATGCTACAGAGCTCCACAAAATAGGTGCTTGCATTTCAAAGGGAACAGCCAAAGGTATTCCCATGTATCCAGTTTTCTACCTGTAGCTGCTCACGGATAGCTGGTAAATACTTGAGCACATGATCCAAACAAAAGGACTGGGAATCAGAAAATATGGAATGATAAGCAGCATCAACTTTGTAGATAAGCCCCAATAATTCCGAGGAACCCAAAACTTCCAATACCTGAATAATCCAAACAACAGTAATAGGGCAAATGATCATTAGTTCAACAAATATCAAGTACTGAAAGGTGTACTTTTGTTGACATTCTTGCTATGATTTGAATAACATCTGATTACCACATCTTGCAAAATTCAAAACTGCTCATGGAATAGTAAATATGCATGACATCAAACAGATACCATATAGCAGGGAATGATTCAACTGTGCAGAAGGTGAGCTACTTCTTGAAAGTATGATGCAGTAAGTCTCTACTGACCTTTGATACCATTTGCAGCACTGAGGCAACATCAGAATGAATAAACTTATGAGCGAACCCCAGGAAATGGACGACCAGTGAACTGTAGAACAGATAGTTGGATAACACGTAGCCTTGCCATGCTGGAGAGTACTCTGCATCACACTTTTGCCTCTTTCCATCACTAATGCAATGCACATTTCGCCCACCAGGAGGTGGCAGATCGTACTCATTCAAATCATCCTGCTGAACCTTCCATGGTTCCATATAGACCATCCATGCAGAAAAAACCTGAGCAATGTTTTTGATATCTGCACCCATGGGGCAGAACAAGAGCGTCCTTAGCACAAACCGATACAATGGTCTCTGTACCAATGGATTCCAATAGCCAGCGGGACTGTCAGATGACTCCTTCCTTGAGAGCATTGCACCAAACACATTGTGCGCATCCACAAGTCTGCGAACACCGCTGCTGTTCAGATACATGATCAACAGCTTCACAGCATCACCAAGTCCTGGTGTTGGCAGTCTCTCAGACAATGTAGCATTTGCACGAGTCAGAAGAGACAGCAGAGGCAACCCATAGGAACGGCATCTCTGCACAGGCAGCGGCGAGAAATCGTTTCCAACAAGCCAGAACTGTACGAGCGTGTGCACAAAGAACTCGGCTCGCCTGAATGATCCAGCAGCGTCCACACCATCTCTGACATTCCGATGCAGCAATGTACCACAACTGCTGCGGGGCGGGGCGGAGTCGCTGGGAACGAACTCCTTAAGGTAGGCGTACAGAAGCTTCAGGTATAGCGATGTATGGGGTTTCTGGTCCGGATTGCGGCTGGCCGTGGAGGCGAGGGTGGACACCCAACTCTCAAGGCGAGCGCGTGGCCTAAGCGAGGGTTTCGAAGTGGAAGGTGATGCTTTCGAAGCTCCGGAGGTTGCCTTCGCCTTGGCGGCCGAGATCGGGTAGTACGCGAACCAGAAAAGGTAGTACTCCAACAGTGAGAGGTGAAGCTTGGAGCCGACGCGGCCGGCAAGTAGCGGCGAGATCACCTGATCGGAGGAGGCTGCGGTGGATGATAGCACGAAACCGAGCCAATCGGGGAGCCGCTCGCGTGGGAAGGTGAAGCGAAGGAGGGAATGGCAATCCGCGGCGGAGAGGGCGACGAGTAGGGGCCCGGAGGGGGCGAGGAGCGACTCGAGGAGGTAGGCGAGGGCGGGGTCCCCATCAGCTAGGTCGACGAAGCACGGCGAAGCGGGTGAGCGGGAGACGAACAGGCGGAAGAGGAGCGCCGGGAGCGCGTCGGCGAAGAAGGCGCGCGGCTGGTCCGTGCCGGCGTGGTGGCGGCGGAGGAAGGCCGCGACCGAGGAGACCGCCTCCGCAGCGGCCCGCGGAGTGGACGCGGCGAGGACGGCCGCCGCGAGGCCGGACGCAGAGTCGGTCTCCGGTGGCATCTCACCGCCGTGCGGGGCGCGGTAGGGTTTTGGTAGGGGAATTTTGGGGGAGGGGCGAGGTGAGGCGAGTTGGGGATCACCAGAGATTTTGAAACGGGAACGGAGCTTCCCAAGATTTGGAAATGGCGCCTTGCGCAAAGCGTTTCCTGTACGCACTCTCCCGTCCCCTGGCTCGTGTTGTACCGTTTTGCGCGACGTCGACGATGGACCAGAACATGTCGCTGACTGGTAGGCCCAGGAGATGTACGGGTTCAGGCTATTGAAGGGTGTGGCTACGGGTCAAGGTCTAGGGTCGACTCATGTCTCTGCGTGTTGGGGAGTCACTGGTTTGTGGGGACGGCAAGTAAACGCGTTAGCTTGAAAAGAACGCTGTGGCTGAGGCATGGCAGCCCTGGGCAAACGCACTCGGTACCAAAAAATCCCTGTCGGATATATAATTGCATATTGCATTTTTTATTATAACGTAAATTTTGATTATTATCTATAAATAAACTTTTTAAAAGGGACTTAATAAAACAACCTATATTGTATAACCACAATATAGTTTGAGATGAAGCTAGAACTACGAAAAGGGACCCTGAAATTAGCCCGTGTCACAATAATAAATCTTAGTATGACATTTTTGTCAAAAAGGTATTGTGCTTATATCATAAAATTCGTTGTAGATAGAAATATCATTGAATTAACGAGTGTGGAAGCATCAAGATCTCTATGGACATTGTACATCGATTGCCATAACTGTTGAAGTGTATAAGTGGATTGCACTATTCCTTTTCATCAGTTCGGACTTTTGGTTGCGTTAGCTAGTGCATAAAGCTTGACAATAACATCATAAAAGCATTTAAAAAAGAATCTTGTGAACACTGGGAGTAGCATCCAAATTGAATCTAGGATTCCTCCGGTCCGAGCATGGCCAACACTGTATATTCGAGGGACAACCTGTTAGAGCATCTCCACTCGCCTACCAGGAGGCTGATCCGGACGCCGAATTTTGGTCCTGACGCCGAAAATTGGCCCAGTCACGTACCAAGGACCTGTTTTCGTCCGGATTTCCGCGTGTTTTGGTCCGATCTATCCAGACCGAACCCAGGATCCTGGGTACGCCCTGGAAACGCCGGGCGAAGCGAATTCGACGAGTGGACCGTCTAGTCAGCATATATTCGCCCTTATTTATCCAAAGTTCGCCCATATAGACTATATTCGTCCATGTAGACCGTATTCGCCCAAAATTCGGACATATTCGCCCAAAGTTCGTCCGTCTCGCCCATATTTGTCCAAATTTTCCCTAAAGTTGTCCATATAGACCAGATTCGCCTAAAGTTCGTCCAAAATTCGGGCATATTTGTCCAAAGTTGGTCCATATCGACCATATTCGCTCAAATTTCGCCCATATACACCAGATTCGTCCAAAGTTCGCCCAAAATTCGGTCATATTTGCTCAAAGTTCGTCTGTATCGTCCATATTCGCCCAAAGTTCGCCCATAATTCGTCCATATCGCCCATATTCGCTCAAAGTTCGTCCGTATCGATCATATTCGCCCAAAGTCCGCCCATGTTCGCCCAAAACCGCTTATATTCGCCCAAAGTTTGCCGAACTTTGTTAAATTTTAGCCAAACGCGGAAACTCCCCTGGATACGCGAGTGGAAAACTGGACGTACCTAGACCAAAATCAAGCTCCATTCGGCCAAAAAAAAGATTCGGATTTCGTCCTGAATTCGCCTAACGAGTGAAGATGCTCTTAGCATCCGTTATGGTCTATACCAGACTTGGCCATACCTGCCGCACATCTTTCATACCTAGGCCACGATCTGGTGTTGGCACCATCTGTTTTGTTTTTACTTGCTATATTTTTTTTTATTTTTTGATGAAAGCCCAAAAGGCCAAACAAGCTGGCCCACTTAATAACTTGGTCATGCCGGGGCTATCGTCCAAGCCGACCCGTTTATATAGGCACCTCCATAAATAAAGGGATACAAAAACAAAACAAAAATTGGCAGAATTGACTCATGCTATATTTTTATTCATATTTTTCATGGAAGCAAAAGCGTATATAGAAAACCCGAAAGATATGGACTGAATAGGTTGCGGATACAGGCGACGAATGATTGCCACAACCAAAAAAAAACCTTGCATAAAAACTCAAGCAAGTGTGATGGAAGTACAGGATGGGTTGCACAGGCAGTTTAATTTGACAAGGCCATATACTGAGTCTCTAGATTGTCCTTGTAGAACGGCTGTAAAATGAAAATTCTGTACTCCAAAACAAAAGAATATTTCCGTGTAAGTTCGTCCGGTTCCGTTTATGTTTTCGCTTCCGCCAAAAAGAAAAACCGTTTTTATTCCATATTTCTATTCGATTCCAGTTTCCCACGGAAAACTTAGAATGTTGTCATTCCATATTCATCCCTACCTTTATGGGCTATGGCACAACATGGCCCGCTTATATACGTACCTCCATGGGCCGTGCAGTGCCCGGGCTGACCCGTTGGACACCTTATATACGTAGCTCCATGGGCCGTGCAGTACCCGCTAAATTAGTTGACTGGGCAGCCTGGCCCAGCCGTCCCCAGGAGGCTACTTCAACTTCAACTCCAACTCCAACTCCAACTCCGTGCGTGTTCCAACTCAGGTAGCGTAGTACTAGAAAACAGCAGACGCCTCTGCCCTGCTCTTCTCGCCGGTGCCTTCTTCTCTGGGCAAACTCCTCCTCTTCTCTCCCACGCTTCCGCCCTCTTCGTCTCCAATCTCCGAGAGGAAGCAACGAGGAGAGGAGAAGCGACGATGCAGGTCAAGCAGAAGGTGTACGAGCTCTACAAGGGGACGGTGGAGCGGGTCACGGGCCCCCGCACTGTCTCGGCGTTCCTCGAGAAGGGCGTCCTCTCCGTCCCCGAGTTCATCCTCGCCGGCGATAACCTCGTATCCAAGTGCCCAACGTGGTCCTGGTGCGTCCCCTCGCCTCCGTGGTTCAGGGATCTTTTTGGGGATTTCTGGGTAGGGGTGGTTTCTGATTGATCTGATCGTTTGGTGGGTGCTTGTGTTGTGCAGGGAAGCGGGCGACCCAAGCAAGAGGAAACCCTATTTCCCCGCCGATAAGCAGTTTCTCGTCACCAGGAACGGTATGCTGCTGCCGAATTGAATTGCGTTGAGATATGGTTCATGTCCCCCTGTCTATTTTAGTTTAGTGGATGCTGTGTTGGAGAGGATAGAATTGGTTGTCATCCCCGTGTGTCGATGTTGGTAGTTAGGCTACAACCGTAACAGGCATATACTGGTTTAAACATACTCTTGACTAATTGAACATAATTGACTGATGAAGTGATGAAAGTGGAGAATAGAGACATTGTTGATAGAAGCCCTGTGGCTTCTCTTTAGAAAAGCTTGGTCGATCACACATTATTCTTCTCACAAGTCGACTGCTAAACTTGGTTCTGCTGGCAGTGCCTTGCCTAAGACGGGTTGTCTCGGTTGAGGAGGAGTACGATGCAGCACGTGCTGAGGTAGTTCTCGATGACGACGAGGGTGGCGAAGGCTGGCTCGCAACACACGGGGTGGAAGGTTGATCTCTCAATGTCTATGCCACTTTATGCACACTAAAGAATTGTATGGGCTAAATCATTTTTTTCCGTTGGCAATGTTTAGCATCGAATACAAAAGAGGAGGAAGACATACCGTCTATGGACACGTTGGATATAGGGAAAGCTGAAGAGATAAAGGCTATCCCTTCGTACTTTGGTTCTGGTGAGAAGCAGGACGAGGAGGATGATATACCTGACATGGATACCTATGAAGACACGGGAGACCATTTGGTAATGGGACCACGAACCTATCATTCACAGGCTTAAGCTTAACAACTTAATCAAGGCTGACAAAGTTCGAAATCATACCAATTCATGTTTTATATTTCTCACCTCATTTCAGGCTACCATTCAGCCATCGTATTTTGTCGCAGAAGAACCTGAAGATGACAACATCCTTCGTACTAGAACATATGATATCAGCATCACGTAAGATCCCTTATCTGCATGTTTTGTAACTCTTTTATTCAAT
The DNA here is from genome assembly GCA_916181665.1 of Avena sativa. Taxonomy (NCBI): domain Eukaryota; kingdom Viridiplantae; phylum Streptophyta; class Magnoliopsida; order Poales; family Poaceae; genus Avena; species Avena sativa. The sequence goes on along the minus strand of OV702279.1, from coordinate 262,368,357 downwards.
AATGTAGTGCTAGTGCCCAGTTGTCTATTGGTGTGTGGTTCCGTAGTAATCATGGCCATGGATATGCCTTTCTTGGATAAAGGGCTCTCTATTAAACTCAAGTGTTCGCATCAAGGCAATATAAGCAGTATTCACACCCCTGCGTAACTAGGATGCACACAGCCGATAAGACAGTATAGAACAAAGTAAAAGACAAATTGCAAAGTCATCATGACTAAGAAAATGAGCCATGGCTATGCATAATTGGTATTTTTCTGTTCCGCTAAGTTCTGCCTGGTGAACAGTGAGTTATGGTTTGTGGGCTACACATCTTATTTGCCAAATAGCTCCCAAGAATTTTTTACGAACTAACTAAATGCTGTTGTATTGAAGGCTTAACATCGTACATTGCTTAACAAGATGGTCCACTTTTCTTTGCTCTGTCAAAGTATTGGTGTGTTTTAAGCTTTATTGGAAATTAAGTATATAAGTAGTTCTTCTATTGCAGATATGACAAGTACTTCCAAACTCCACGTGTCTGGCTTACAGGATATGATGAGGTAACGATTTGTGCACATAAGTGCTTCTTGCTTAGATGAAGTATAGTGGCCTTGCTTGTTGCAGCTAAATTTGATATGCATGATTTGTTTGTATTGTAGTCAGGAATGCCATTGGACGGTGAACTTATGTTTGAAGATATCAGTCAAGACCATGCACACAAATCGGTACATTTATAACTATCTTGTTTTTATACTTGGTTTGCTGACATGCCATGTTTACCTTGGTTTCCCAACAAGTCAGCATACGTGATTCATTAATAGTCATGCTTATGGTTTGTACCTAGCATATATCATTGAGCAAGAAACCACTCAGTGTCATAAACTGTGCATATTAACCTGCAAAAGCACAAAGTGCTATTGAGTTAATTATTTATTTTGTAGTTTTCCCATGGTTAAGCCTTCCAGAATATTTGAAAACACCATTTCAAAGTTTCAAAAAAATGGGAAAAAAAATTTACATGTAGATAATGATGTACTCTACCATCACACAAAATCTCAACCCAAAATACCTTATATTCTGGGCTTAATAAAAATGGCAAAATCTGACAGAATTTGGAGGATTGGATTTTTGCACTCTTCACTACTTCAGTTGTCAGATTTTGGCATTTTTGTGCAGCCCAAAATACAGGGTATTTCGAGTTGAGAGTTTTTCAAGTTTGTAGAGTACATTATTTTCTACATCTAGAATTTTTGGTCGATTTTTTTTAAACTTCAAAATGTCATTTTTAAATGGTTCAAAAAAGGGTTATGTGTAGCCCGAGTTCCAAACGTCCACGTCCCAGTAATAGGCCTTTTGTGAATCCTGATAAGCCACTGATGTTATCGCTGGGGGCAGAGCTTCCTTAATACTCCCTCTGTTCACAATATAAGCCTTTTTAGCAAGCTAACGCTCGAGGAACAGAGGGAGTAGCTGTGTGTGGTTATACTGTACTCATCCGCTCCTTATAAGGTGTATTGTTATTTTTGAGAAGTCATACTCGACTATATTTGACCAAGATTTTTGAAAAAAACTGTCATCATCTGAAGTACTAAATAAATAAATATGAAAAATATATTTCACGATGGATGTAATGATACTGATTTGGTACTGCCAATGCTAATAGTATTTTCTAAAAACTTGGCCAAAGATAAGTCACATTTGATGTTTCAAAAAAACTTGTACATCTTATTAGAAGGAACAGAGGGAGTATCTGAACATCCTTCAGACGGTTATCTCTTTGCTTGCACAGTTTATCCACCATTTGCATGTGGCCTCCCTTTCCCTACACTCGCATTGTCGGTGGTGCTAAGCCATCAATTTTGGTTGATACAGGTGACCATTGAAGACCACCCTCACTTGTATGCAGAAAAGCATGCTTCAGTGCATCCATGCAGGCACGCTGCTGTGATGAAAAAGATCATTGATGTTCTAGTCTCTCGAGGAGTTGAACCTGAAGTTGACAAGTAATGTTCTGTGTGCAGATACCATTTGCTGATTGCTTCCATGGTAAAAGGAAGATTACCATTCTTGACCTGTATCTAATCCCTATCTTCTCTCTTGGTAGGTACCTTTTCATATTCCTAAAATTCATGGCTTCTGTCATACCCACCATCGAGTATGATTACACTATGGACTTCGACCTTGGCAGTACAAGCAGCTAAGCCGCCTATGGAAGGTATGCCAAAAGCAAAATTCTATCTTTTCGCCTGACAAGACTGCTCCATATATATGCAAGGACTAATCTACCTATACTTGTTTAGACTTAAAACTCACTCTATTAACAGTACGGTTTGCTCAAAAGCTGTATAACTTTCTCAGCTGGCTTGTAAAACGAGAGATGGAAACTGACTGTTTGTTGATGTTACAGAACACTGAAACTCCCAAGAAGGCAGGCTAAGGCTGTGATCATGTTGCTGAATAATTGCTTCTCTTGGGAAAGATCTGTACATTGTGTGAATGTGTGTTCGTTCTTTCGTATGGAGATGGTCTTAAGTGTACACTCTGAGCTCTGCAAAAAGATGGGGCTGATCATTCTGTGCAGCTGCGCTGAAATGATATGTATATGGCATTCAGATTTGTTTGCATTGAGATTAAATCCACTCGTTTCTTCTGTCATGCACTCTTTTTTTTTGAACTTCTGTCATACGCTCAGTATTCCGTGTATTGGAACTTAAAAATCCTCTTTATCAGTTTGTTCATTAAGGCGTGGAACAATTAAAATCTTTGTGCATGCTGTACTGCACACAATGTGTTGTGTGGGCCTTTTCATGGTCTAAAATCATGTGTTGTGTGGGTCGAAGCCTTTCCAAAATCGAAAGTCGGTACCCAAAAAAGAAAAACTAAATGATAGGTACCTGCATATCAGCATGAACCAAGCTAGTCAATAGTCATCATTTTATCTAGGGTTGAAAACGGTAAGAAATTTTTTCGTTTGTTTCCGAAGAAAAAGAGAACGAAGAGTTAAAAGCTGAAACGGAACGGTAAGAAAATTTTGGAAAAATAAATACAAAAACTTTTCGAAAATATAACCAACCCCTATGTACGAAATAGTAATTTGTCTCAGTGATTTGCTTTCCTCTTGTTGGGCGGTCTACATGATATACACAGCAAGCCAAGGCTAAGTACTAATCAAGTGAGTGTCTTAACACTCTATATGGACCTATTTATGCAAACTTATGTGTTTGTGGAGTGTTGAATTATGTGTGTTACTTTATGTTCAATTATCGCTTGTTGAAATTGTTAGCTATTCCTTGTATGTTGTATGTTTCTTTTGGTGTACAGACCAAGACATTATGCCACTCTCATATTCCGACAAATTTATGTTTTTGTATCGTATTTGTTCGGTATCCGTTTCTTCTCTGGTCATTTCCGATTCCATATTCGTTGTCGGAGTTTTCCGCTTCGCTTCCTATTCGGGCGAGACAAGAGAAAACGAAAACGATAAAGCATGTTTCTGTCTATTTTCTTTTCCATTTTCAACCCTACTCATGTGATAGCCGGCGGTCTAAGGAGCCACGGCGTACCATGCTTGCATCTGTTGCTACAGCTTTGCAAATGTGGCGGATTTGAGAAGTGGAGTGTGGTGGAGGCGCAGAGAGGGGAAGAAAGAGACGGATTGCGATCCGTATCCATCCATTACGGCCGTGTGCCGTTTAGTGTGTCTGTTCCGGCCAAAAGACAGGCTCTGAACCGTAAACTCTCCATAAAAATAAGGACAAGCTCCTTTTAAAGGGTCGGTTAGAGATGCTCTAAAACCATGTCTTGTATGTGTCGAAGCCTTTCCAAAATCGAAAGACGGTACCCCTAGAAAAAAAGAAACTAAATAAGGTAAAGGTACCTGCATATCATCATAAACCAACCTAGTCAATAGTCATCATCTCATCATGCATGTGACAGCCCGCGATCGCCGGAGCCGCGACCGTACCATGCTTTGCATTTGCTGGGGGCAGCTTGGCAAATGTGGAGAGTACGTACGACGATGTCTGTTGTCATGTCAGCTCCTGATTCCTGAATCGAATGGACGAGCGGCAGACAGAAGGAGGCATTGGCTGCCACACAACACGGACAGGCATGTCACGGCGCGCTGGGCGGCCCTGGTCGGGGACCAGGCGCACGTCCATGACCCACGCACACAGTTGTAGCTCGCAAGATCTGTACTACAGACCACATATTTCACCCCGAGGGGGACGGAATTGATTGGAGGGCCGTGTCGGCGCGCGATGTGATGGCCGATCGATCGCTTCCGGCGAGGACTAGAGGCTCGCTCAAACGCAGGTTGGGTGGTAGCAGCGGCGAGTGGCGCCGACGGTGCCAGCCGTCGCCGTCGAGCCGTACGGGCGCGCGCCTTTGCCAAAGCCGATTCTGACCATGGCGGCATCTATTCGGGACATATATACCGCCGCATATACACATGGGGATGCTGGTGCCGACGGAGGAGCGATGGCACCGGGCGGGCAGCATCTGGCCGGCGGCAATACCTTATTAGCGGACGGATCGACGATGACACACACGAACCAAATTGGCTGAGCGGGGTCGTCGATTGTGTCCGGCCGCCCCACGCGCCGCTACCGTCGCGAATCCTTCTTCTTCCCTCGCATGAGTCGCATCGCATCTTCCTCGCCCCCCTTTACGATCACGCAATATACGGCGTCGCTATCCGCATACACGATCGACCACACAACGGCCTGTCAGCTGCAGCTTCAGGGAACGTACGCGCCTCTACTCTTCTCGTCGCTGTCCGCCGTGCGCCCGCGCGTACGTATACACCATCGCGCCAGCCATCGTCGTCGTCGTCTCGGCTCGGTACGTAGTAGCTCTCACGCGCTCCGCGCCACACACGGGATCGCCGCGCTTCCGGGATTTTAGCTGGCCGGCCGTAGAGTCGTTTCGCCTGGCCGCGACGTTAACACGGAGGATCCACAGCCACTCGCGTCGCAGTTCATCGTGGATCCCAGCAAATCCTCTAGTAGTGCAACTGTACATGCATGAATGCAACTATGCAATGCAAGATGCATGTTTTAGGGCATATCTAACCGATTCCCAATAATTGGTTAGAGGAGTAAAAGACCGCATCTAAACCCGATGTCCAAACAGCGTTAGAGAAGTAAAAAAATTACTCATCGGTATGGCCGATGAGTTAAGTATAGTAGTCGGTCACACCGATAAGTAAAAGATTTTCCTCGTTTTTCTTACGTTCATACCACTTGCCTCGTGCCCTCCTCCGTCTCCGGCGACCACCGACACCCCCCGCCGCCACCACAGCCACCGGCGGAGCCCCGCGATGGCCAGATCCTCTCGCCTCCCGTCTCCGCCACCAATCCCCAACGCTCGCTGGCACCGCAGCCCCTGCCGCGAGCTTAATCCTCTTCCTCTTCCCGCCGCCACTCCCCTCCTTCTCCTCCGCGATTGGCGCCACCCAAGTGTCGGAGGCAGCCCCGACGCTCCGCCAGCACCCTCGACTTGCCGGTGTCGCCGACGCCGGTCTACTGCCGCGTGTGACAGCGGTCGTGGGGGGCGTGGGTCGCCGAAATCACCGACCGCAACACCCACCAACAGGTCTGGATCGGCAACTTCCAGTCGGTGGAGCAGGCGGTGCTGGCGTACAACGTGAAGAACGTCAAGCTCCACGACGCCGACTGCGGCGAGCTCAACTTTCCGCTAGGATGCGGCACAATGCCGGACTTGGAGCCGGCCGGCCTCCGACTCGTCTCCGACCGCGAGCGGCGGGAGGACAGGGAGGCCCGTGAGCGCCTTGAGGCGGAGCGCCGTGACGTGGCGATGGCGGCAACGCTCGCCGGGCTCAACCCGAAGCTCGTCGAGAAGGAGCGGAAGCGGCTCGAGGAATTCACCGAGGCTAGGCGGAAGGCCGACACGGCGAAGAAGAGGGGGGTTGCCGATGCTGCGGGGCCGTCGACAGCTCCGGTGCCAGCCAGGATGAGGGAGGAGGACGTCGGCAGCTCCACTGGCCAGTCGACAACGCCGGCGGTCATCGAGCTCGACAACGACTCCTCCTCCTTCGAATGGTATGAGGATTAGGTTAGATTTAGTTTAAATCCGGTTGAATTTAGTCAAATTTGACCGACTTTTGGTTGCAGTATGTATATATTATGTTAAATAGATGTGTTGGTTTTAAATTTAGTTTGAATTAGGTCGAATTTGATCGGATTTGGAGGTGATCGTTTGATTTACTCCGCTAACTTTAGGAGATCGGTTAGAAACTGTTATCGGTTTTACTCCTCTAACCGATTAAGGATAGGTTAGAGATGCCCTTAGGATCTCATTTTCCTTTTTTTTCTATTCAGATGAACCTAATATTGCTTCTGGCATCTAGTTGATCATGATAATAAGTATTGTTTAACCAATGTGCTTTTTGTCTACTTTAATGTTTGTTTTTGACCTATTTTTATCTATTTTTATGACTAATATTCTACAGTACAGTGCCATAGACCACTTTACAGCTCAATAACCTGAAGCCTTCAGTGTTTGCTTGACTCACACTGTATCCACTTTTTGAAGTATCACTATTTTTTGATAAAATAATGTAAATAAGCACAACGAATCATAGTTGGGTGATAGCAAACTGAGAGCCTTGGCTGCACTGTGGGTAGAATGAACATAATATTGCGGTGGTATTGTATATGTGGAACCTAATACTAATAAAAATATATAGAAAAAGTTCAGAAAAATCATGAGGTGGAAGATGAATAACCTTCAAATTTCTTGGTAAATTATGAAGATGAAAAGAGATGAATGAAATCCTTAATTTTTGCAAAATATAAGACACAAGGTACAACAATGAAATAGTAATATGCATTGAAGAAACCAAAAATTAGAGAACTCACAAGTAATTTATGATCAGCGATGAAAAAATTCAAGGAACATGATGTTTTGAATGAATGACGTGAGAGTACTAAACTCCTAGATTTTTAAATAATATTTATGGAGCCTTCCTGATGTTTTAACTAATCATTCTCATTTAATTTTGATTCATAGTTTGAATTTCATTTCAATTTCCCGTCAAAATTTAGTTTTATTTTCATTATTTTAGCATTGGAGGTAGACATGAGACTTTGAAGGACCTTGGCATGAACATTTTAACCACACTTACTATATTATCCTTAAATTTGTTTTATTAAGTGTCTTCATTGATCATATTTATTTCAAATTTTCATTGGATGTACTATGTTTAGCTTTTATTTATTTATCGGTAAAGATATATTTTTAATATATCACATCTTTTGAGTGAATAAAAAATATTTAATATATTTTTGAGTGAATAAAAAATATGCTCCCTCCGTTCAGAGAGAAGTAACTTGGATTTGTCTAGATTCACATGCATCTAGACGTGTTTTAATGTATAGATACATTCGAATCTAGACAAATCAAAATCATTTATTTTTAGACGGACGGAGTATCACTTTTGGTTTCCCCTTAAAATTTTAGTTGCTTTGCTTCGATTGAGATTAGCTACGAAAGAGATATTAAAATAAACATATGTATACTTTCCTACGATTGATATTACAAATGCATGTGGACCGTAGTAGTCTATTCACTCTTTAGCGCAGAAAATCGATGTTTACCTATGATGTGCACGCATTGACCTGATTACATCCACATATGTTCATTCTAGCTAGTTGGTGTGGCTCACGCGTTCTCACCCGTCGTTCCGAATGTGCATATAGCTGCCGGTCCATGTCCAAGTTGCAACACTCTTTACTTTTTTGCGAATTGCTCAACTATAGTAACACGGGATTTCTCAGCCACACAACTAACTTAATCTAGTACTATTTCACTAACTACTTAACTAGGTAGGTACACTAAATGGTAGAGCAGTGCTTATCCTCTGTCTAAAAGCGCACCAGTGACTCAGCGAGCGTGAGCAGTGTATTTTACTAACTAGGTAGGTTGATATTACTGTTTATTCGTAGGTCCCTACCGCTAATTGACGGTAATATTCTCCATCTAGATCCATGAGCAGTGTAGTTCAGGTGTGGGTAGGGACTGTGGATATGCATGGGGTCATGGGTGCTTCCTGCAGCACAGCAGCAGCCAGCAGGCGGTGCTTGTGTTCGTCCTGGAAGAATGCCGATCACACATCATACCCCATATCCTTTGCGGTCAAACGTGGATCTCCTGTGGCCAAGCCTTTCCGCCATGAGTGGATGACATGGACTCGTGCTTCCATTTGCGCCTTTTGGAAACTTCCGAAGAAAACGACCTCGTTTCAGAGTTACTATAGCTCGCAAAGTTTCCTTCCGACTCCCGGAATGCCAACCACAGTTACCCCTAGCACATCATATCCAAATTCTAACCATATGCTTGAAGCGAGTATCTAGGTGAGAGACTATTCTCTAGTACAGATAATTGACTGACCAATGACCAGGCACCATACGTTTCTTGTGGAGCATGTCTTTTGCTCACACAAGATCGACATGCTAACCAGATAAAGCACCGACTTGCTGCTTTCACGCAAGGGTACTGGGTACTATCGAATTCCCATAGAAGAAGATTTCTATACAGAAAAATTCCACTCGAACCGTTTAGGACAAAGGAACATAAATCTTATATTTCTTTAAGAAGTTCTATAGCATAGGTCATTCCATAAGAGCTTTGGACGAAATAAACAAACATGCATGGCGTCTTACCTCATGATTTGATCTCTTTGTGGTTAGAATTATCACGTTTTTTCCTGCGATGACACATCCAAATGACACTTCTCTTAATTTCTTGTGGTTTTGGTTTTTTAAGAAGATATACATGGCATCTCAATTCTTGTGTTTTTCTTATTCCTGTGTTTTGATTTCATGAGTTCCAAATGGGGTTATACATCCCATCCTATGGATGACTCTATCCCAATAACGACAAGTTCCCCCGAGTGGACCAATGACACGTGCACGAGTCAATGCTCTATATAATAAGGTGAACTCTCTCCTATCTATATGCGACTTCGATTTCTTCTTGGATGGAATGCTACTTCATGCCAATGTGTTATGTATCATCAGGTATGAATCACAATATCATCGCCTAACTAGTATGGAACATGGTGGAGAAGCATATGGACAACAAACATGTGAGTGAGGGTCACAAGATAAATATGAGTGGAAATAACATGAACGTTCCTCTTGCCACCAAACGTGAGATGAGAGAAGTGCGAGATAACCCATCCATGACGCGACGAGATTCGTGAATGCACGGATGGTCATCATGGGCATCCAAGTCCCTCTAATGATCATTGACGCGAGAGGGTTTTCGGTCATGTCTGGAGCATCTCCGAACCGAAGGGTGGGGACACTTAAGGGTGGGGACACTTAGGGATCAAACCGGTACCACGGGAGAAATGAGAGAGAGAAACCAGAAAGGTTCCGGGAAACACCCGATGATGATCGGAGGGGTCTGAAAGGTGTTCTAGAGTAAGAGATATAATAATATATGTGTCTTATATTAATTAGTTGAATTAATATTAAACATAAATATTTATTATTTATTTTTAGGCAGTCCCATGCATGCCTATTGGGCCTCCCTAGAGGGAAGGCCCAAAGGAGGCAAGGCGCCAAGGAGAGGAAAAGGGGGGCATGCGCCCAAACCTTAGCCCCCCTCCCTCCCGCATGGGGACCACCTAGGGTCGGCGGCCACCCCTGGAGGTGGCAGGTGTGGGGGCCTCCTCCCCCCACTCCAAACCCTAGGGTTTGCCTCCCTCCCCCACGCCTATACATAGAGGGCTCCCCCTCCCCTCTATTTGCACAATAAGTTCTCCTCTCTCTATTACCTAGAGCTCTCTCCACCAAGATTGGATCTAGCTCTCTGGGATTAGTTCTACACCATCGCACTACCATCGTGCATAGGACGATTCGGCTTCCATCTTCTTCCACTGCTCGGTTGGATCGGAGCCTGGGAGACGCCCCTACACCAGACATGTGTAGAGCTTCGAGGCGCAACACTTGGTGCGCCACTCATCTTCATCGTTATACGCCTAACTGTGTAAGGTGTACCACGATATTCAAGGGTATGAACTCCGTCCCCCTCTACGTTACTTATGTCTACATAGAATAGATCTTGGTTATCGTGTTCGTGTAGCTAGAATTTTTTTATTTCTTGCTGCGAACTCCAATAGTGGTATTAGAGCCAAATCTATGGGTAGACATGTCGTACGGATAGAACACATAGCAATATGTGGCGTTGATTCTCTAGTTGTGACCCTCTTTCGTGTTCTTGTTATATCACGGTACTGTTTATGAAGCGCCCCCAACCAACATTACACGGTGATTCACGAGACTGGTTCACAAGTGTAAGTGGCTTTGGGGGGTGTCTGTCTCTCTATAGTAGTTGATTGATATTTACACCGGAGGGCCCTGAAAATGGAGCGAAGAGGCAACCATTGAATCAACATTGTGTCTCAACGTTCATAGGTGGGAAGAGGTTCTGCCATGAAAGCCCTAAAGCTACGTAAAACATGCAAGAGATAAAGTAGAATCGTCTAACTTTATGTTGTATGGGGCGAATGTCGTGTCATGGAAATGATAAGTTTATGAAACGTTTTCCATTGGAGCTCTTGATGGCGATCAAGACGATGCAACCATGTCATGACACCATACTTTTGAAGTATTTGTTTAAACATCTTGTTTGGCATAGTATATTAGATATACGACGACAGCTAAATAGGATGATCCCTCACACAATTCCAATGATAGTGTTCCCCTTGTGTGTACACCACCAAGAAAGTTCTCCAATATGAGGCACGTTGTGATGATCGGGTGTCAGACATACTTGTGTTTGCATATAGTGGGTATAAGCCATGTTGCACAGCAATACACACAAGTTTGAGTTGGCGAGCCTATCATGTATAGACATGGCCTTGGAACACAAGAGACCGAATGATAACCCCCAAGTGCAGGGGGTCACTGTAATACAATTCGATAAGTATTTGAGTGTTGAACCCACGAGAAGATGAAGGTAAACTATCTATTATCTAAAGCTCTATAACCCACTTATATGGCCTTCTATGCAAAGCTAGGATCTAAAGTGTGTGTGTGTGTGTGTGTGTGTGTGGTTGTTTTTGGTATTACCTAGAAAGTAATAAAGTAGTTGAAATAAATACTATAAGTAAAATAATGCTAGTGGAGTGGATGTGGATAATCTATGTGAGCAAATGTTTAGGAAAATTGCTATTTTATTCATTTGGTTGTCACAGTTAGTGAAGCACATATATAATCTATTTATTATTTATTCTAGAAGGAACCATAACTAGGTGTAGCCATAGATATGAGCAAATACACCACTAGTGATTGATCCCAAGGCCAATTAAAAACAAACAACGGAATATTAAGACATAAAGTCAAATCACCGCATTTAGATCTAAGGTCCCCATGATAATACCCCGTCCCCATGATAATACCCTCGTTGATTAACCGTGAATTAATACTACATATATTTCTAAGACTTGGGATTTGGCTTCTGTCAAACTTCGTCTATCTCTCGTCCTATCAACATGCAACAGTGACAACCTTGTGAATCCCCAACATATGTGTGCACTCATATGTTAGTGCATCAAGATCATCATAGAAGATAACATGTACTTGTATGCAACCAAAATAAACTAGATTACAATTGCCATATATAACAATTCACTACTCAAACATCAACATAGTCATACAATAGATCATGGGAAAATAATATATTGCATCATACATCATGTTTGCCAAGGGATTACAGTGGGGGATGATGGGATCTTGCAGTAGATGGTGATGGAGATGAGCCTCCCCAAGGGGGAGAGGCAGCCTCGGTGAGAGGAGCACCGGTGGAAGGGAGGCGCCGACACCCTCCTATGGGTGGCGGCTGCCCTTGGGCCCCTTCTTATTCCTTGGAGATGGTGCTGATCTTGAGGAGCTCCTCCCCCTCCTTGGGGGCTGCCAAGGAGGGGGAATTTCGTGGCTATGGGTCGATGCCTTCAAAAATAGGATTCCCCCTCAATATATAGTGGTGAATATGCAATCTTGGCCATAAGATTGATGCCCCTTTGATCCAAGGGTTCTTGGGCATCTCTAGAACCTTCCTAGGAGTCCCCTCTGTCCTTAATAAGTCCATAAAGTCGTGGTTGAGCCGAAATCATCAAAGATGGAAGGAGTTTGAGTCAACCACGTCACATATTTTTGGAGTCCCGAAACTACTTCTGTCCTCTGCAGTAATATGGCTATACAAAATGCATCCGGCTCCGATTGAGACGAATTTTATGTCTAAATTGTTGCGCATAAAATTCCCCACAACTTTTATTTATACACTTTTTCCATTGGACGTCATCTTCAAGGTCATTTATGGTAATCTTCAAAAAAAGTTCTATAGGGACAGATTCCAGGAATTTCCAGATTTCACCATAATGAGCGGTTTCCTTTCATATTTATGTATTTACTACACAAAAAAGTGTAAAACAAAAACTTGTGCACTTTTTTCAACTATTAGTAAGTTAGTCCCAATAAATATAATAATGTTGCAAAATAAAAAAGATTTTGAAGCAATAAACGATAAAGTTCATGGATGCATTTTACAAGCATCACCGAAAGGTCAAGCATGAATCGCATGTTGATGTGATCAAAATTTGGAATGTCTACCTTTGGATCTATATCATAGGTCGTGACGATTGGGGATGATATGGTGATATGGGATCATGTGATCACTAAAACAAATGAAGAGATGTTCGTTTTGAGTGGGAGCCCTATTAGTTTTAGTTTAGTGTAAACTTAAAACTTGTGCTCAATTTTTTATGAACATGGTCTAAACACTTTGCAAATCCATTGTAGATGTCTCGCACACCCACCTTTAACCGTAGCTCATTCCTAGAGAAGGACAAGCTGAAAACCAATGGGTCCAACTTCACCGCTTGGCACCGTACCCTGAGAATCCTCCTAGTCATCTATAAGCTCATCTATGTCTTAGAGGAAGATCTGCCCTCCATACCCGCTGATATCGCCACCCAGAACAAAAAGAATATCTAGCAGTCCAAGACGGATGGTTACTCCCTCATCCAGAGTGGAATGCTCTATGCCATGGAGCCGGAGCTTGAAAAGCGTTTTGAAAAGATTAATGCTTTTGAGATCCTTGAGGATCTTAAGGCCGTATTTTCTCCGCATGCTCGGGCCGAGAGGTATGAAGCTTGCGAGATCTTCTTATCCACCAAGATGGAAGAGTATAGCAGTGTGAGCAAGCACGTGGTCAAAATGCCTGGCTATGTTCAATGCTTGAATGCCCTGGATTGCAAAATCCCAGACGAGCTGGCGATTGATAGGGTGCTACACTCACTAACCCTAGCTGCAAAGCCTTCGTGATGAACTACAACATGCAGAGCATAGTTAAAATCCTTGCTAATTTGTTCTCCATGCTAAAAACTACTGAGGTGGAAATCAAGAAGGAGCACATGGTGTTGATAGTCAATAAGACCACCAACTTTAAGAAGTTAGCGCATAAGAAGGGCAAGAAGCCTAAGAAGGATGGCAAGGCATTTGCATACCCCTCTAAGGCTCCAAGGCCCAATCTTGGCATTGCGTGCTTATACTTCAAGGGAGACGGGCACTATAAGCGCAACTGTCCCAAGTACCTCGAGGACAAGAAAGCCGGCAAGTTTGCCGTGAAAGACAAAGGTATATATGATATACATGTTATTGATGTATTCCTTACAAGCGCCAGGAGTAACACCTGGGTATTTGATACCGGCTCTATTGATCACATTTATAACTCCCAACTGGAGCTATGGAATAAACGGCGCCTTGGGAAAGATGAGGTGATGATGTGCGTCAGCAACAGATCGAAGGTCGGTGTCAAGGCCGTCGGCGATCTACCTTTGCGTCTACCTTCGGGATTAATTTTAGTTTTGAATAAGTGCTACTTTGTACCCGCATTAAGCATGAATATTGTGAGTGGATCTTGCTTATTACAATATTGTTATTCATTTAAATCTGGAACAAGTGGTTGTTCTATTTATATGGATGATATCTTTTATGTTCATGCACGTGTATGCAAAGGTTTATTCTTGCTGGATCTTGATTGTAGAACACACATCCATACATTGATGCCAAGCGATGCAAGCACAATTACGATACTACCATATACCTATGGCATTGCCGTCTTGGTCATATTGGCGTAAAGCGCATGAAGAAACTCTATTCTGATGGACTTCTAGAATCACTATATTTTGAATCTTTTGAAACATGCGAGCCTTGCCTCATGGGCAAGATGACCAGGACACCCTTCTTCGATACAATGGAGCTGGCAGCAGACCTGTTGAGAATCATACATACAGATGTGTGTGGACCAATGGGTGTCTCAACATGCAACGGGTATCATTATTTTGTTACCTTTACTGATAATTTGAGTATATATGGGTATATCTACTTAATGAAGCACAAGTCTGAGACCTTTGAAACTTCAAAGAATTTCATAAAGAGGTAGAGAATCAACTCAACAAGAAGATTAAGCACCTTCGATTAGACCGGGGAGGCGAATACTTGACTTATGAGTTTGGCATGCACTTGAAGGACTGCGGTATTGTACCACAGCTTACGCTAGCCAGAACACCATAGCGTAATGGTGTGTTGGAATGGCGTAACTGTACACTATTGGATAGTGTGCGGTCCATGATGTCTTTAACTGATTTGTTTGTGTCATTTTGGGGCTATGCGTTAGAACCGCCACTTTTATTTTAAACAGAGCACCATCCAAATTCATGGAGACAACACCATATGAGATATGGCATGGAAAGAAACCAAAGTTGTCATTCTTGAAAGTTTGGGGATGTGAGGCTTACATTAAGAAACTGCTGCCTGACAAACTCGAACCCAAGTCAAAAAAATGTATCTTTGTAGGATACCCAAAGGAGACTATTGGGTATACCTTCTACAACAAAGCCAAGGTCAAAACGTTTGTCTCTAAGAACAACACCTTTCTAGAGAAAGAGTTTCTCACGAAAGGAGTTAGTGGAAGGAAGATAGAGCTTGATGAGGTCATTGACCCTTCTCTCCAAATACTGAGTAGCGCAATGGAAACTATTCCAGAACCTTCCTATAGAGTGGAACAAGAATCAAATGATATAGATCATAACATCGAAGCTCCTACGGTTCGGAGATCAACAATAGTATGTACCATCCAAAATAGAGCTTGATGAGGTTATTGACCCTTCTCTCCAAATACTGAGTAGCGCAACAGAAACAATTCCGGAACCTTCCTCTACAGTTTAAGAAGAATCAAATGATATATGATGCAACCAGAGGTTTTATTTATGGACTAAAGCAAGCATATAGGAGTTGGAACAAGCGATTTGATCAAGTGATCAAGAGTTTTGGATTTGTCCAAAATAATCAAGAGGCTTGTGTTTACAAGAAAGCGAGTGGGATCTTAGTGGCGTTCCTAGTAGTATATGTGGATGACATATTACTTATTGGGAATGATGTAAAATTATTAGGGAGCGTAAAGGAATATCTGAGTGGTCAGTTTTCCATGAAGGATCTAGGTGAATCAGCCTATATATTAGGTATCAAGATCTATAGAGATAGATCAAGACGCCTGATAGCATCAAGTCAGAGTACTTACATAGAGAAGATTTGGAATAAGTTCAAAATGGAATATGCCTAAAGGGGTTTTGTGTATCTTATAAGAAATGTAACATTAAGTAAGACTCAATGTGCAGCAACAGATGTTGATAGAGAAAGGATGGAACTCATCCCCTATGCCTCATCCATAGGTTCTATCATGTATGCTATGCTATGTACTTGAATTGATGTGTCCCTGGCTCTTAGTTGGACAGGCCATTTCCAAAGTGATCCAGGAGAGGAACATTGGACAGCTGTGAAAAATATCCTGAAGTATCTGAAAAGAACTAAGGATATGTTCCTTGTCTTTGGAGGTGGTGATGAAGCTCTAAACATAACTGGTTACGTGGACGCGAGCTGGAACACGGACTCCGATGACTCAAAGTCTCAAACATGATATGTGTTTTTGGTGAATGGTGGCGCGGTAACCTAGAGAAGCGTGAAGAAACCAGTGGTGGCACAATCTTCAATGGAGTCAGAATACATTGCAGTCAATGGAGCAACGAATGAAGTTGTTTGGCTACATAATTTTGTCATTGAACTGGGAGTTGTTCCAAATGTGACCCTGTGACAATCTTCTATGATAACATAGGTGCCATTGCAAACGCGTCGGAACCAAGAACTCATTCCATAGTCAAGCACATCCAGCTGAGATTCCACGCATTAGACAAAATGTTGAGAATGACGAAGTCAAGATTTGAAAAGTGCATACAGGTATGAATGCTGCAGAACCGTTTACCAAAGGACTTCCACAAGACAAGCATGAGAAACACCTGGATACTATTGGTGTTAAGTCATTGCCTATTGTAAAACTAGATTAATTTATACTCTAGTGCAGGTGGGAGACTGAAGGATATATGCCCTAGAGGCAAATAATAAAGTGATTTATTTGATGTATCTCTTGTATGTTCATAATACATTTCTTACTGTGCTATAACTGTATTAGTATGAAACATTAAGACACATGTGGTATGTAAACAAACCGGGTCTCTAGTTACCTCTAGCAAACTAGCTCATTGTTCAAGCGATGATCTATGGTTTCAAGATCATGGGTGATGACCCACAAGTTGTAACATCCCAAAACTATTGGTCATGATCATCACACTCTAATAACTAAAATTAGGGTTAACAAAAACTTTGATTAAATAAAAACCAAATGAATGCATGTGTGTATGTGATGATTGAATGAATGCATGAATGGACTTGTGTGATTAACCTAAATAGCAAGGAATGGTTTAAGGATGAAAATAACATCATCTAAAAAAATTCCAAGCAGAAACAAATCAAGAGAAAATAAAAAACAAATCAAATAAGGCAAATGGTCATTTTTGCCAATCTTGCTCACTAGGTCACTTTGAGTGTTTCTAGTCCAATATTTCAAACAGAAACTTTTCCAATTATTTTCACCCCTTGCAAGACCAAGTAAAAGTGAATCAAATCCCACCTTTCAAACTTACAGAAACATTTGGCAACCCCATTCAAATGACAATTCAAAATTGGGTCTTTAACATATGTGAAGATCCCACATTTTCAAAACCCAACCAAACCAGTGCACTTTGACCAATCCAACTAACCCAATACTCCCTAGTATGTGCCTAGCAAACCCACCAAGTTTGAATCCAAAATTCAAACTTGAATTTCTTTCGGCCATTTCATCAAACACCTTGTGATCAGCAAACAACAAAACATTAAACACTATTTGCAGCAGTGAATTTGGCCAACCTTGTTCCCTCTCTGGTTGCAGCAAGCTCTTAGTAGATCATCTAGCCTCTTTTACAATCCTTAGCACCACTGTGAGCAAGACTAGCCATCAATGGTGACCATGCCGAGAGCAAACTTGGCACCCCCATGTTGCCAGCGAGCTAGAGGAAGCACTAGCCTCGCCAACCTTGTCTGGAGCACTGACCACCGTCCACCGCCACCCTCTGTCCTAGCCTCGAGCATTGCCAGCCCCTGGACCACATGCCAAGTACGCGCCCAGTCTCTCTGCATGCGAGCCGAGAGCGCGCCAGAGAGCCGCACACGACACGAGCCCACAGACCATGCACCGCCCTCGCCGCTTGTAGACATGATCGCCATTAACCCACCAGACAGCCCCGTTCGCCGCCGCGCGGACCACGCACGCTATGCACCATTAAACTTGCCGTTAGAACAGCACAGAGCGCCGCGACGTTCCGACCGTTCAGCATCGCCCCACGCCGCGTGACCATGCCGATGAGCTTCGCCAGGGAGCACAGCACCGCCCCCTACCTTTGCCCATACCAATAGCACGTTGTGCCGACAACCACGACGAGCTCCACCCGCGATCGTCGGTCCCCTTCAGCCACTATAAAAGGCGGCCACCCCCGCTCGATTTGAGCACACCATCTCACTCCCCACCTCTCCCTGATCACACCCACTCACTCCCAGAGCAAGGCGAGCACCAGGTGGCCGGAATTTCACCGAAGTTTGCCGCTGCAGAGGAGGAGAGGCACCGTCGATTGGAGCCGCCTCAGGAGGGAGAGGATTTGCAATGGCTAGTTGTTGCAAGTCTCCGGGGAAAGATTGAAGCCCCCACCACCGAGGGAATTCAGTTCACCTTAAGAGAGAACAGTTGGCTCGATGGACTTGTCAGGGCCATGCAGGAAGCTCTTGCCCGTCTGTGTGGGCATATTATCATTCAGATCAAGGGTACCCATTTTGAGTTCTACCCAAGGCGTGATGTTATGGGACAGCCAGTGGAGGCCCCATATCACCATGAGCTAAAGACTCAATTGGACCACCTCAACTTCATGATGTATGACCGTCAGAAGGAGTTGGACAATGCCCGCTCCTACGCCAACCACAAGTACGTCATCGCCGCCAAGAAGGATCAGACAATCGCCATGCTAGTAAAGGATCGCCAGTCTCGTCGCTGTCAGCTTGACAAGAAGGAGCGCATCATTGCCCGTCTTTGCCACCGGATCATGGATTTGGAGGAGACCATCCACGAGAGAGATATGTAGTTGGAGGAGAGGGAGAATGCATGGGAAGACCTTCGTGGAGACCCCTACTCCTATCTCAGTGACGATGATGACTTTCTGGAGGATCAGGCTATGGACTTCTTCACCAATGAGCATGACTTCGCCTTCATCGATGATGATGATGATGAGGATGATGAGGACACCAACTCCGAGGAGTAGTAGCACTTGAGAACTAGCGTTAGTGAGTCGTATTCGGTCCCACTGTATCGTAGTTTCCCAGAATGGTTCTTAAAACCATCTGTTTTCCTTTGTTGTGGTGTGTGTTTGTATCGTGTGCTATGAATGAATGAAAAGAAAGTTGCTAGAAAAATCTGAGTCAAACTTTAAAAACTTTCCAAAAACCCCGAACCTTAGAAATTTCCCTCTTTTCTCATGATCTATCTCAAATCTTCAGATGCCTCACGGAGGAAGCAACTCAGCCCCGGACCCAATGCTGCAACTCTTGCAAATGTTGGTTTCTGATAGTGAAGCTGAAAGAGACGAACGTCAAGCCAACCTAGCCACCCTTAAACAGATAGCTCAGATGGCCAACAACAATCAAGGCCATGGAAATCAGGACAACCATGGATCTAGGCTCAAGAATTTCCAGAACACCAATCCACCCATTTTCACTAAGTCTGAAGAGACCCACGATGCAGATGATTGGCTGCAAACCATGGAGAACAATCTAGAAGTTGCAGGAGTAGAAGCTAACAAGAAAGTTCTGTTTCCCACCCACTACCTGGCTGGAGATGCAAGAGCATGGTGGAACAACGTTCGTGCCATGAATGGAGGTCAAATGATGACTTGGGAAGAGTTCAAAGTCAAGTTTAGCAGAACCCATGTGCCACCGGGTTTGATCAAGAGGATGAGAGATGAATTCAGGGAATTGAAGCAGGAGAGGATGACCGTAGTGGAATACCGTGACAAATTCTTGTCATTGTTTAGGTATGCACCTGATGAGATAGACACTGAAGCCAAGAAGGAGAGATTCCTGAATGGTCTGCATGATGAAATGTAGACAGTGTTAGTCAATATCCCCTTTGCTGATATTGAAGCCTTAGTGGACTCTGCCATTCAGATGGAAGGCAAGATCAACCAAGCTAATGAGAACCGCAAGCGTCGCATGATGCATCAACCAGGAACCCACCATACACCAAAGTATCGCCCCAACCCATCTCCAGGATTTGCCCCAAGGACCAACAGACCCCCGATGAACCGTTCGACCTATCCCAACCGTGGAAACCCAAGGCCCGGAGGAAATCACAACAACCCCGGCAACCCCAGCAATTTCAACCGTGCACCACCTAAGTTCAACAACAACAATGTCGCCACCAACACCAAAACTGCCCCAAGGACTAGAAGCAATATTGTGACTGTTGCAGCAAAGGACAAGTCGCAAGTGACTTGTTATGAATGTGGAACCAAGGGTCACTACTCCAATGAGTGCCCCAAGAAGATTGCCGCAGCCCCCAATGCAAATGCCCTAGCTCAGCAGCAGCATCGTGTTCAGCCCGGAAGAAGGTTTGCCCCAGGGAATTCGCACAACTGCAACAGTCGTCTCTTTCTCATGCATGCTGAAGAATCCCAAGAAGCGCCAGATGTCATGCTGGGTATGTTTTCTGTTAACTCAGTACTTGCAAGAGTGTTGTTTGATTCTGGAGCATCGCACTCGTTTGTTACTGAAGAATTTGCATGCACTAGTAAGATTCAACCAACCAAATTGAAGCATGTTATGATTGTTCAAATACCTGGTTTAACCACCAAAGCTAGACAATTTTGCAAAGCCGTACCCATCCGAATCCATGGCATAGATTTTTATGCTAATCTAATAGTACTCGGAACTAAAGGTTTGGAAGTAGTACTAGGAATGGATTGGATGTCCAAACATAAAGGATTAATTGGTTGTGCCAAGAAAGCCATAACCATGACTAGTACAGCCGTAATATCAGTCGAGCATGTATCTGAAACCTTGCCCTGTCAATTCAAGTGCAACAAGAGTATAGCCCAGCCAACCATTGACCAAGTCCAGATAGTCTGTGAATACCCCGATGTATTTCGAGATGTTTTGCCTGGTATGCCTCCAGATCGGGATATAGAGTTTATCATTGAACTAATCCCTGGAAACAGGACCCATAGCCCAGAGACCATATAGTATGAACCTGTCTGAACTAGTGGAACTGAAGAAGCAACTGGATGCTATGCTAGAAATTGGATTGATCCAACCAAGCGCGTCGCCGTGGAGATCACCTGTCTTGTTTGTGGACAAGAAGGATGGAGGTAAACGTTTGTGTATGGATTATCGTAAGTTGAATGATGTCACCATCAAGAACAAGTACCCATTGCCAAAGATAGAAGATCTGTTTGACCAGTTGAATGGTGCCAAAATGTTCTCTAAGATTGATCTTAGAACTGACTATCATCAACTCAAGATTCGCTCAGAGGATATTCCAAAGACTGCCTTTACCACCAGATATGGATTATACGAGTATACTGTCATGTATTTTGGATTAACCAATGCCCCCGCTTATTTCATGAACCTCATGAATAAGATTTTTATGGACTTCCTGGATAAGTTTGTCGTTGTTTTCATCGATGACATTCTGATTTATTCCAAATCAGAAGAAGAATATGAGCTACACCTAAGGACCATTCTTGGAACCCTTAGAGAGCATCAGTTGTATGCCAAGT
This sequence comes from Avena sativa, assembly GCA_916181665.1. NCBI lineage: Eukaryota > Viridiplantae > Streptophyta > Magnoliopsida > Poales > Poaceae > Avena > Avena sativa. The sequence continues at coordinate 262,347,095 of OV702279.1, read as the reverse complement.
TTAGCAAATGTGAATTTTGGTTACAGGAGGTAGGATTCCTCAGACACATCGTATCAGACGGAGGAATTGCCGTTGACCCTGCAAAGGTGAAGGATGTTGAAGATTGGCAAGCCCCAACCACTCAAACCCAAGTTCGTGCATTTCTCGGATTAGCGGGATACTACCGCAAGTTTGTAGAAGGATTCTCGAGTATAGCTAGACCCATGACCCAATTGCTGAAGAAGGACAAGAAGTTCAAATGGACGGACACATGTGAAGCGAGTTTTCAGGAACTCAAGAGGAGATTGATTTCAGCCCCAATCTTGATCATGCCGGATATCATGAAGCCCTTTGATGTGTATTGTGATGCATCCAAGATCAGTCTCGGATGTGTGTTAATGCAAGAAGGAAAAGTTATATCTTATCTATCCCGACAGTTGAAGCACCATGAACAGAAGTACCCTACCCATGACCTTGAACTAGCAGCCGTGGGTTCTATCCCTGAAGACATGGAGGCATTATCTTATGGGTAATCGTTGTGAGATTTATTCGGATTACAAGAGCCTGAAGCATATATTCACTCGGAAGGAGTTGAATATGAGGGAGAGGAGATGGACTGAGCTAATCAAGGATTACGATCTGGACACTCACTATCACCCCGGTAAAGCCAATGTGGTAGCAGATGCCCTTAGCAGACTGCCGTGCTGCTTGAACTCCATGATCCTGAAGGAGCAACCAAGTTTGCACAAAGAGATGGAAGATTTCCGAATGGAATTAGTAAGTGAAGGATTTTTGGCTAGCATAGACTTCAACCCACTTTGATCAGTCAGATCAAGGAGGCGCAGAAAGGAAATGCTAGTATCGACGAAATCAAATGTCGCATCGGTATAGGCAAAGTACCCGGATTCACCGAAGATGAAGGAGTGTTGTGGTACACAGGAAGTTTTTGTGTACCAGTAGATTCAGAGTTGAAAGAAGTTATTTTGAAAGAGGCCCATGATACCCTTTATTCTATCCATCCCGGAGGAACAAAGATGTATCAGGACTTGAAGGAACAATTTTGGTGGCATAAGATGAAGAGAGAAATCGGAAGCTATATTGCCAAATGTCATATTTGCTAGAGAGTCAAGGCGGGACATCAAAGACCCGCATGACTGTTGCAACCATTGCAGATTTCGGAATGGAAATGGGATTCAGTTGGAATGGACTTTATCACTGGATTACCTACTTCGAGTAGAGGAAATGACTCTATTTGGGTCATAGTTGACAGATTGTCCAAGATAGCCCATTTCTTACCAGTCAAGATCACCTACCAAAGTTCAAAGCTAGCAGAGTTATACATCACTAGAATCGTCAGTTTGCATGGAGTCCCCAAGAACATCGTGTCGGATCGAGGAACTCAGTTCACCTCGAGATTTTGGAAGAAAGTCTAAGAAGGATTAGGAACCCGACTGGATTTCAGCACAACGTATCACCCTCAGACTGATGGACAAATGGAGCGAGTAATCAAATACTCGAAGATATGTTGAGAGCATGTGTGCTAGAGTATGGATCTAAATGGGAAGACTGTCTGCCGTTTGCAAAATTTTCTTACAACAACAGTTATCAAGCTAGTTTGCAAATGTCCCCATTTGAGTTTATGTATGGAAGGAAGTGTCGTACCCCTTTGAATTGGTCGGAAGTAGGAGAGAGTCAGATCTTCGGACCCGACATCCTACGAGAAGCAGAAGAAAAAGTTCACAAGATTCATGAGCACCTCAAGACCGCCCAGTCAAGACAAAAGAGTTACGCCGCCAAGAGACGTCGAGACCTCGCTTTCAATATAAAAGATTTTGTGTATCTCAAAGTGTCGCCTTTGAAGGGAATGCAGCGTTTCCAGCTCAAAGGAAAGCTATCCCCCAGATATATCGGACCTTTCAAGATTCTAAATCGTCGAGGAGAAGTATCATATCAATTGGAACTGCCAGAGGAAATGTCAGCCGTGCATAATGTGTTTCATATTTCGTTACTTCGTAAATGCCTTGAAGTTCCGGAGATGACAAAAATTTTCAAGAACATTGATCACCGGACCATAGAGATCAACGATGACCTGACATATCCCGAAGTACCCATCCGTATTTTGGAGGAAGCTTTCAGAACCACCAGAACCCGAAGCATCAAGTTTCTCAAGATTCAGTGGAGCAACCACACTGAAGAAGAAGCTACCTGGGAGCGAGAAGATCACATCAGGATGGAGTTTCCCGATCTCTTTAAATCCTAGGTAATCTTTTTTCTTCCTTTTCAAATCTCGGGACGAGATTTTGTTTAAGGAGGGAAGGTTTGTAACATCCCAAAACTATTGATCATGATCATCACACTCTAATCACTAAAATTAGGGTTAACAAAAACTTTGATTAAATAAAAACCAAATGAATGCATATGTGTATGTGATGATTGATTGAATGCATGAATGGACTTGTGTGATTAACCTAAATATCAAGGAATGGTTTAAGGATGAAAATAACATCATCTAAAACATTTCCAAGCAGAAACAAATCAAGAGAAACTAAAAACAAATCAAATAAGGCAAATGGTCATTTTTGCCAATCATGCTCACTAGGTCACTTTGAGTGTTTCTAGTCCAAGATTTTAAACAGAAACTTTTCCAATTCTTTTCACCCCTTGCAAGACCAAGTAAAAGTGAATCAAAGACCACCTTTCAAACTTACAAAAACATTTGGCAACCCCATTCAAATGACAATTCAAAATTGAATCCTTAACATATGTGAAGATCCCACATTTTCAAAACCCAACCAAACCAGTGCACTTTGACCAATCCAACTAACCCAATACGCCCTAGTATGTGCCTAGAAAACCACCAAGTTTGAATCCAAAATTCAAATTTGAATTTCTTTCGGCCATTTCATCAAACACCTTGTGATCAGCAAACAACAAAACATTAAACACTATTTGCATAAGTGAATTTGGCCAACCTTGTTCCCTCTATAGTTGCAGCAAGCTCTTAGTAGATCATCTAGCATCTTTAACAATCCTTAGCACCACTATGAGCAAGCCTAGCCATCAATGGTGACCATGCCGAGAGCAAACTTGCCACCCCCATGTCGCCAACGAGCTAGAGGAAGCACTAGCCTCGCCAACCTTCTCCGGAGCACTGACCACCATCCACCGCCACCCTCTGTCCCAGCCCCGAGCATTGCCAGCCCCTAGACCACACGCCAAGCACGCGCCCAGTCTCTCTGCATGCGAGCTGAGAGCGCGCTAGAGCGCCGCACGCGACACGAGCCCACAGACCGCGCGCCGCCCTCGCCGCTTGCAGACGTGATCGTCACTAACCCGCCAGACAGCCCCGTTCGCCACCGCGCGGACCACGCACGCTGTGTGTAACATCCCAAAAATACTAAACTTGGAACATCAAACTCTAATCATCAAGATTGGGGTTAACAAAAACTTTTCTAATTAAAATTATGAATGCATGCATATGTGTATGCATTGATTTTGAAATTCTTTTAAACCACTTTGTTTGATTGTGTCATTGCTTGTAAAATGTTTCTTAGGTGAAATAAACATCATCTAAAACATTTCCCACACTTTTCCTAAAGACAAGTAAATCAAAACACATATATTAAATGAATGGTCACTTTGACCAATTTAACTCTCATGCCTACTTTGGCTGTCTCAAACTTTCAGAACCTAATGGAAACTTTTTCTGGATCTTTGCACCCCTTGAATGTACTCATAACAAAGTATCAAGGCCCACTTTGTGATCATCCAGAAACTTTCAAATGCATAGTTTAAATGACAATTCAAAATTGAATCTTTATCATATGGGAAGATCCCACTTTTTCAAAAACCACTCAAACAAGCTCAACTTTCAAAACCCAAGCATCTGCAGACTCACCAGCACCAATCTAGCAAACGCACCAAAAATCTTTTCAAAATTCAAAACTTGATTTCATGCGGCCATTTCATCAAACAGGTTGCAGACACAAATCAAACAAACATCAAACACTATTGTGAGCAGTGATTCTTGCCTAACTGGTTCCCCATTTAGCTCACAACCAGCTCAGTAGATCGTCTAGCAATATTAACCAAGCACTAGCACCACTGTGAGCTTGCCATTGCCATCAATGGTGAATAGCCGAGCACACCCTTGCCACCCCATAGTCGACAGCAAGCTAGGAGCAGCAGCAAGCCTAGCCAGCATGTCTGGGAGGCAGCCCACCGTCCATCTCCACTCCCTGTCCACTGCTCGAGCCTTTCCAAGCCCTGGACCACGCACACGAACCGCGCCCAGACCGCCAGAGACCATGCCGAGCGTGCGCCAGAGCACCACCCTCGACCGAAGCCCACAGACCGCGCGCCGCCCTCGCCGCGTGCATACACAATCCCCACCGACCCAGGAGACCACCAGACATCCCCGTTCGCCACCCCGTGACGCATAGCCACCACTCGCCGTCGAAGACGCTGCCTCTACCGCGCAGAGCATCGCCCGTTCCAGACCAAGCCGCACCGCCCCATGCCTCAAAACCATGTCGTTGAGCATCGCCAGGAGACACCATACCGTCCCCTACCCTTGCCCATGCCAATAGCCGCCTGTAACATCGCCCCCGATGAGCTCACCGTGCGCCCCGACGGTCCCCTCGCTCGACTATAAATAGATGCCACCCCCGCTCGATTTATTCACACCATCTCACTCCCCTCTCCTCACTGATCGTGCCTCACCATTCTCAGAGCAAGGCGAGCACCACCCCGCCGGAATTTCACCGGAGCCCGCCGCCTCTGGAGAAGAAGGGAGCCATCGATTTCGTCCACCCCAGGAGCTGCCGTGACCACCCCTGAGTTCGCCGTCGTCGACTTCGTCGTTCGCTCGCCTCGCCGACCCTCGCCAGTATCTCGGTGAGCCCCCAGCACCCCCACTGGCCACGCTAGGTTTCGTTCTCGCCGGCGTTGTCTCGCGTCGATGATGACTCCCGGACGTTGGATTAGAATCAGATCGAACGACCCACGTTGCCCCATACCGCTTCGCCCAGCCCCATGTCACTGACGAGTGGGGACACCCACTTAAACAACCCGCGGGAGCACCACGCTTAGCATGCCGGCCCGTTAACTTTTCCCGCACAGCCCAGTGATTTGAATTAAATCTTTTCTATTTTAATTTAAACACACTTTTGTACCCAACTTCAAAATAAACCCAGATCGATTCAGTGCACCAATTTGAATGAAACCAATTTTGTTGGAAAGGTCTGTGAATGCTGAATCCAAGCCCGTTGGATTCAAGTCATTTGGATCTGTAGATCATCCTTAGTAAAAATAACAAGGCAGAATCTTTTCTGCATTCAAACATTTTTCAAATTTAAACCATAATAGCTTTTGAGTTGATTCCAACTCTCAAAAATCACATTTAACCATACCTTTCAGAATAATTAAAAATATATAGGTTTACTTGCAGAAATAATGTTCAAGTAATAAAAGAATGCTACATAGGCATTTCTAGCCACTTTAATTAATTAGAATAAAAGGGTAAAACCTTATTAAATTGTGACACCACTTTAAATCACATTCCCATGGACTAAAATATGTGGTGATGACATGTGTCAACATGATCCCATGTTTGGTTTGGAGAATATTAAATCTTAAGAAGTTTTTCAATGAGTAGAAATTACTTTTCTAAAAATAAAAGGAATTAAATCAAGCCTTAACCTTGTAATGTTAGAGATGATGCTAGATCATCTATAGGACCCTTGTGTGTGATGATTGCAAGTAGTTAAGTATTGTTTGGTGATTGTGTACCTCGTATTTATTCATAGACGCTAGTACCAACCAAGGATACGAGGAGGAAGAAGGATACTACGAAGAAGAAGAAGCCGAGGAGAACTTCAACCACTTCTCTGCCCAAGGCAAGCCTTACTAATCAAGTTGACCTATGCAAGCTAACACTTGCAATTTAGCAAGCTTATACTGATTTTGTGCAAGCAAATACTTGCTTGTTACTATGCCTACTATATGCCTTAAGCACATGTGATCATACCCACTTGATAAACCAATCCTAGTTTTATTTGCATGCTTCTTACTTTATTTCTTTATCAAAGCTTTAACTTAGAGTTGACTTAAGTGACTTGTAGATACTATAAAGATTCTGACGGTTGCATAAAGAGCATAAAATTTGGCCTAATTTAGAAACCTTGATCTCATCCTAAGATATAAGGTTGTACTTAGTTGAAACTCCACTAGTTCACCACCCCTCATTAGTACTACCCCCACCTGTAGATGCTAGTGCTAAGCATAAAACTTGATCAACTTTAGATGGGTTTATGTAACTACCTCGGTAAATTACGCTCCTAGATACAAGCCTGGATGAGCGGTAGTGGTTGAAATAGTACGGTGGGGCCCCAAAAGCCACTCACGGGTAGACCTTTCGGCCGTCCCAACCACTACCATCTCAACGGGACCTGTACGGGCGGCGTAATCGGCAGGCGAAGGGATCAACTACATACACAAGTGGGTATGTATGCAAGCCACCATACAAGAGTACATCAGAGCCATACCATCTAGAAAGAAAGGAAATATAGCAACGCCATACGGCAAGATTCAAATGACCTAGATAGATCTAATATTTCAGGATACTTCCTCATACAACACACATCAGAGTATCATGCGGAAGCGGCAAACAAAATCCGAGTACAGATAAGAAGCAAATCGGCATACGATGCCATAGAAATAAGCACATCCCAACTACAGGTCTCATGGATCCCCGTTCCCGGAATCTCTACACCGAACGATCGTTGCCCACATCATTGGCTTCTTCCACCCAGTATCCGTCCTGCGAGGGTACCTGTTCATCTGAACCAAATAATTTATCGTGTGAGACCCTAAGGGTACTCAGCAAGTCTTAATGCCTCTAAAGGGGACACAACCTGGGGTGAAGCAATTGCGGCGAAAGATAAACCCTAGCAGTTCTACAGATAAACGCTAACCATCCGCCTAACCAATGATAGACGGATGTCCGTGAATTAAGAACAGCAGTTATAATGGTAATCTCTTCAGATCCATCCTCCTCCCTGCTTACCAACAAGGAAGCGGACGAACAACCCTCCCATCCGTTGGCAATTTTATTAACCATTCCATGAGTGTTGCACTATTTACTAGTCAAATTACTTAGTCAGATTAAAGCGGTACTTTAGTTATGCTTGTCTATGATCGAGAAACTGTGCTCCAAGTCGTCCATATCCGCGGACACGGCTTTCAGAAAGTTTTACCCTGCAGGGGTGCACAAATAGCAACACACACTCGATCAACCTCGGAAAAACCAAATCAAATCCCAACGAGGCCTTCACGACAAAGCAATCACAGGATTCAGAATTATTTCAGGGGGCCACCCCATTAAGCTACCCGCAACGAAGTAAGCTAGCTCCGAGACGGACTCAAGGTCTGGGTATACGGCTGTGAACGACTGGGAACCCAAAACTGGGCTTGTCGACACCGCGGAATCGTGTCCCGATCCTAAACAGTACAGTGTGCTATCCATCGCACAATCGTAAATAAAGCATTAAGGCATGGCATAAGTACAGGATCGTAAATAAAACCTCAAACTAGTTTGTGGCCCCAAGAAATAAGACGGAATCAAGCTCTGACTCAGGGGGGTCCCATATACCTCCCGGATGTGGATAGCGCGATAAATCTTGGAACAGAAATCAAGTACTCGGGGTCTTACGGGACACAAGTGAGCAGGAAAAACCAAATAGAAGATATTGCTCACCGGTGCCACTTTCATTAGTTGTCCCATTACTACTCAGGTTAAGTTGTTTAGGTACCTCGTTATCCATCAGACACTCACAAACCCTACACATGCTGTTCTACGACTCGCATGGCTCAAACAACTCCTGTAGTAATGGCTCATGGGATGGAGGTACAGGCTTGGTGGGGTTTAAAGTAAAGGCTATGCAATACTTGGGATTCAATTTAAGGCATTCGCGACTCAATGATGCAAGAATAAGATAGAGGCAATAGGTACTGTATGTATGCAAGCATGTGGTAGTGCTTGCCTGATAACTCAGTGGAAGCGAGGGACGGATCTGGGTAGTGCTCCTGGTTCTCTTGATATAACCCCTGCTCAGTGTCTATCCGAGAAAAAACCAAACAAACAAGGCCAACATGAATATAGAGCACAAGCATATGAATAAGATGCATCAAGCAAACAATCATGCCATGATGAATGATGCACAATTTACATGGCAATAAGGTAGCATGGCATAGTGAGGTGTGGAAGACAAGTAATAACATTTTAATGGGGTTTTTGGATCACATTTTGTTGTCATACTAGTTGCTGTACACTATATTTTTATATGATGCATGCTGCAATTGAAGTCATGGATAGCATAAACAGAAAGGTCTCGTCGAGCTGATCATTTTAGACATATCATTTGCTAAATTTGGAATTATAAAACAAAAGTTATTAATTATTTAAGTTCTAGTGGCAATTGGTGTAATTTAATTAAACTTGGAATTTTAATTGTGCAAAAGGCAATTTGAATAGCATATTTGAAATCCTCACATTTTTCTGATCTCCAAACATATATCATTTGTGTTATTTGGAATTGTAATGGAAAAGTTATTTAAAATCTGAATTGAATTTGAATTTGAAATAATTTAAACAAGATTTGAATTTAAACAGACTCTGGAAAGTTTTATACTCAGCCTATTCTAGCCCTGGTCACTGACAGGTGGGCTAGGTGCTTACTGACCCACACGCCAGCGTCTGGGAAAAAGAGGGACCGCGGGTTAAATAATCTAAACCAGAGGATGCTTTTTATAAAATGCACCCTGCGACTGACGGTGGGGCTCCGGGGACCGCGGGTTGACAAAAAGGTTTGGGGGGGGGGTTTGTGCAAAGCGGACATAGGTACTGTTTTTCTTCCACTGGGCTGCGCAGAGCGTGCGCGACGGACGCTCGCGCGTCGCACGCGGCGCAGAGGGGATTCGAACGCGGGACCTCTGGCTCGCACAGAGGGCCTGAGCCACTGCGGTAGGCTTGGGTAGTTGATGGTGAGGAGGACGCGTGCTAGCTAGGGTTAGGCGGAGCGTGCTAGCGGCAGATGCTCGCGAACTCCGGCGCGCGGAGGCTGCTCGACGCAAGGTCCGCCGCGTCCAGGAAACGACTGAGCGGGAGAGGATGTCTGGGAGACGGGGGTGCTCACCGCGAGTGTGTTGGTGGGGTCGGTACGGGCCGGGACGCAGTCGATCGCCGGCGCGGCTCGCGGACGGAGGCGCTAGGGTTTCGTCAGGCTTGCGCAGGTTCTGTCAGTGCTGGACTCCTCCTCCTCGCTGCTGGGTACGGGGACGTCGCGGGCGAGCTCCAGGTCTTCCTCGACACCCGCAACACCTCGCCCTCCTCCTGGATGTTGCGCTCGCGAGAGAGCCAGCGGCGTGGCCGGCGTCGGGGTGATTCGAAGGTGGAGAAAGAGGGGGGGCAGATGGGAAGCGAGGCAGAGCCTCAGGTGGATCTGGGGACGGCTAGGAGGCGAGGGAGAGGATAAGAAGAGAGGGGGCAGGTGGGGTTGCGTGGAGGAGGGGAAGGTGGCCTCGGTGCCACCTTTTTCCTCCTCACGTGCATGGCATGGGCCAGGCAGGCACGGCAGGGGCGGCGTGAGCACGAGAGGGAGGCTGGCAGGTGGGGCTGCAGCTGGCCAGGTCGAGGGCTCGGTGTGGGGCAGCTGGGAAGAGAGATCAGAGGGGAAAAGGGAGAGGGGAAGCGGCCGGCTCGGGCTAGGGTTTGCCTTAGATGGGGTAGCTAGGTGGGGCCAGGGAAGAGGGGGCCAAGCTAGTGTAGGGAGAGGGGGTGGCGAGCTGGGGCAGGGTATGGTGTGAGCAAGGTTGAGCTAGAGAAGGAGGGCATGTTAGCTAGATTAGATAGTTTAGGTGCCTCTTAGTGTTTAACTAGGATGGAACTAGGTTATGGGGTAGGGCTAGGGAGAGCTAGATTAGAGGGTTAGAGAGAGAAAGAAGGGTAAGATGGAAAAGGTACTTGACTTGATCATGTATGCTCTAGACAAGTACACACAAGATTAAAAGGTACTTGACTTCAATTGCAGCATGCATCATATAAAAATATAGTGTACAGCAACTAGTATGACAACAAAATGTGATCCAAAAACCCCATTAAAATGTTATTACTTGTCTTCCACACCTCACTATGCCATGCTACCTTATTGCCATGTAAATTGTGCATCATTCATCATGGCATGATTGTTTGCTTGACGCATCTTATTCATATGCTTGTGCTCTATATTCATGTTGGCCTTGTTTGTTTGGTTTTTCTCGGATAGACACTGAGCAGGGGTTATATCAAGAGAACCAGGAGCACTACCCAGATCCGTCCCTCGCTTCCACTGAGTTATCAGGCAAGCACTACCACATGCTTGCATACATACAGTACCTATTGCCTCTATCTTATTCTTGCATCATTGAGTCGCGAATGCCTTAAATTGAATCCCAAGTATTGCATAGCCTTTACTTTAAACCCCACCAAGCCTGTACCTCCATCCCATGAGCCATTACTACAGGAGTTGTTTGAGCCATGCGAGTCGTAGAACAGCATGTGTAGGGTTTGTGAGTGTCTGATGGATAACGAGGTACCTAAACAACTTAACCTGAGTAGTAATGGGACAACTAATGAAAGTGGCACCGGTGAGCAATATCTGCTATTTGGTTTTTCCTGCTCACTTGTGTCCCGTAAGACCCCGAGTACTTGATTTCTGTTCCAAGATTTATCGCGCTATCCACATCCGGGAGGTATATGGGACCCCCCTGAGTCAGAGCTTGATTCCGTCTTATTTCTTGGGGCCACAAACTAGTTTGAGGTTTTATTTACGATCCTGTACTTATGCCATGCCTTAATGCTTTATTTACGATTGTGCGATGGATAGCACACTGTACTGTTTAGGATCGGGACACGATTCCGCGGTGTCGACAAGCCCAGTTTTGGGTTCCCAGTCGTTCACAGCCGTATACCCAGACCTTGAGTCCGTCTCGGAGCTAGCTTACTTCGTTGCGGGTAGCTTAATGGGGTGGCCCCCTGAAATAATTCTGAATCCTGTGATTGCTTTGTCGTGAAGGCCTCGTTGGGATTTGATTTGGTTTTTCCGAGGTTGATCGAGTGTGTGTTGCTATTTGTGCACCCCTGCAGGGTAAAAATTTCTGAAAGCCGTGTCCGCGGATATGGACGACTTGGAGCACAGTTTCTCGATCATAGACAAGCATAACTAAAGTACCGCTTTAATCTGACTAAGTAATTTGACTAGTAAATAGTGCAACACTCATGGAATGGTTAATAAAATTGCCAACGGATGGGGGGGTTGTTCGTCCGCTTCCTTGTTGGTAAGCAGGGAGGAGGATGGATCTAAAGAGATTACCATTATAACTGCTGTTCTTAATTCACGGACATCCGTCTATCATTGGTTAGGCGGATGGTTAGCGTTTATCTGTAGAACTGCTAGGGTTTATCTTTCGCCGCAATTGCGTCACCCCAGGTTGTGTCCCCTTTAGAGGCATTAAGACTTGCTGAGTACCCTTAGGGTCTCACACGATAAATTATTTGGTTCAGATGAACAGGTACCCTCGCAGGACGGATACTGGGTGGAAGAAGCCAATGATGTGGGCAACGATCGTTCGGTGTAGAGATTCCGGGAACGGGGATCCATGAGACCTGTAGTTGGGATGTGCTTATTTCTATGGCATCTTATGCCGATTTGCTTCTTATCCGTACTCGGATTTTGTTTGCCGCTTCCGCATGATACTCTGATGTGTGTTGTATGAGGAAGTATCCTGAAATATTAGATCTATCTAGGTCATTTGAATCTTGCCGTATGGCGTTGCTATATTTCCTTTCTTTCTAGATGGTATGGCTCTGATGTACTCTTGTATGGTGGCTTGCATACATACCCACTTGTGTATGTAGTTGATCCCTTCGCCTGCCGATTACGCCGCCCGTACAGGTCCCGTTGAGATGGTAGTGGTTGGGACGGCCGAAAGGTCTACCCGTGAGTGGCTTTTGGGGCCCCACCGTACTATTTCAACCACTACCGCTCATCCAGGCTTGTATCTAGGAGCGTAATTTACCGAGGTAGTTACAATTGGTATCAGAGCCATCCCGACCTTCAGGGTTTCAGCCAAACGGTCGTTGTCAGTCTAGCAAATATTTCTGGTAGTTATGTATATTAGGGAAAAACAAAACGCGAGAGTAGGACTGCTTCCACTTTTCTTCTTATCTACTCACCACCCTTTTCTGGTAAGGAAGTGTAACGTTTTCAATCCTCTTCTTAAAAATTTCAAACTAGGATTCACGTGTTCTGGGTTTCCGTAGTACCATAGGTTGTGTGTGTGTGTGTGTGTGTGTTTGTGTAATCCCTTGTCTATCTGTTGCATCCAAGTTGTTATCTAATCAGCCTTTGGTTATCAACTGTTGGTACATTCCATACCGACAGGCTTTTGCAAACCGACGTGATCTGTCTTACCCTTTGTTAACCGACGCTATCTTGTTTGGGGTGTTCGTTTCCGTAGTTACCAATCTGTAGGTTCAACGTGAGAAGAAGGGGTTAGGATATGTGTTCCACTTGTTCATGTGCGAGGTAATGATTTGAGTGCGGGATGGAGTCGCGACCATACCACTACTTTTATCATTCGCTTTTGTATATTGAATCGGTAGAGTCACTAATCTTAATTCGTTAAGTAATTTTGCGCATCTATTGGTATTTTATGCCGAAATTTGTGGAAAATTTTTCTTTGATATGTTTGTGTACCACACTCCTTTTCAGTCGTGTGCGATATGCTTAATATCTTTTAGGTGCTTTGAACTTTGTTGATATTTTAATATCATCTCAGTAAATCGTATCCTTTAATCTTGGTTAATTCCATTTTGGTACTATTTTGGATTATTATTATTCTCCATTATAGTACTGACTTGTGTTTTATATCAATCTCAGGATGGCTCCACCACGCCGTTCAGATGAGGACATACCACCAGAGCTTGGGGCAGCATTGTCAAACATAGCTAATGCCTTGGCAGCGATGCAGCAGAACCAGCAGCGCTTGGAAGAAAGCGTCAGAAGAAACGAGTTTGCTCCACTTCCTCCACCTCCCAGGCGTGGAGACATCAAGAGCTTCCTGAAATTCAACCCTCGCCAGTTTGATGTTTCAGATCGCCCACTGGATGCGGATGATTGGTTACGTGAGACGTCAAGGCTTCTTGAGACTGCTGATGTTCCTGAGCAGGAGTGGGTAAAGTGTGCTACTCACCTTCTAAAGGGAGATGCAGCTCTCTGGTGGGAAAATTACTTGAAGGCAAGCTGCACTGGTTTTCAGCCTACCTGGGGACAGTTCTCTGGAGCGTTCAAAGAGCAATTCCTGTCAGAGATTGTGATGGAAAGGATGAAGGAGGCTTTTCTCAACCTGAAGCAAGGAAATGATAACGTCAACACCTACATCAGGAACTTCATGAATCTTTCTCGTTATGGTGGCGATGAGGTATCTGATGACAAGAAGAAGCAGAAGAGGTTCAGGCAAGGGCTCAATGCATCGATCAAGTATGCGATCACTCATGCAAGACCGGCATCGTTTCTGGAACTACAGCACACAGCTTTGCAAGAGGAGGCAAGTCGGCAAGTGTTCGAGGACTCCAAGAAACACAACAGGGATGCATCAAGCTCTTCGGTTATGGCAGCTCCTTCTAAGCGGCGTGTCTGGGTTCCTAACACCCCACCGTCGCTCCCGGCTTCACCAAGACCTTCAAGCTACACGTCGAGGCCACTAAACTCCATCACTGCGGCTCCCAGGGGCTACAACAACAACTACCCTGGAGCGCCTGGCGGAGTCCCTGGCTACGTTGCTCCACGTCCACCTGGTGCTTGTTACACGTGTGGAGATCCTGGACATCTGAGCTGGAACTGTCCGTTGAAGAACAAAGCTCTCCCTCAACCCCCGCCAAGATCTGCAGCAGGCTCTCCTACGGTTCGTGCACCACCACCTCGGGCTCTCAACATCAACACCAAGCCCGGGTCTGCGGTTGTTCGTGCCAATTGTGTCAACGCCGCTCAAGCTGAGCATGCACCTGGAGTGGTGATGGGTACGCTATCCGTTAACTCAGTCCCTGCACGAGTTTTGTTCGATTCTGGTGCATCGCATTCATTTGTTTCTCACAAGTTTGCAAATGAGAATGAGTTAGCAATGGATCCTATTCTTAAGCGGTTAATGGTTCTTTCTCCTGGAGCAAATATGATAGCATCTAAGATCAGTCATGGCAATCAAGTTGAGATTGGTGGCTCTTCGTTCTCGGCTTCTTTAATTGTTCTGGGCAATTCTGACATTGATGTCATCTTGGGCATGGATTGGTTGACAGCAAATGCAGCTGTGATTGATTGTGCTGAACGCTCGGTTTCTTTGAAGATTCCTGAAGGCCATATAGTCTTTTCTCCAAGTCTGACGCCTGCTGTCCAGCTTTTCTCTCTGGCGGCTCTGAATGATGATGCTATGGAAGCTATTCAGAGAGTCCCAGTGGTCTGTGAGTTTCCGTATGTCTTTCCTGAAGAGTTGCCGGGTATGCCTCCGGATCGTGAGGTTGAGTTCGTAATTGAGCTTGAACCTGGAACGGCTCCTATCTCCAAGCGGCCTTATAAAATGGGTCCTTCTGAGTTGGCTGAACTCAAACGACAGCTTGATGAACAAGAGAAGTTGGGTTTCATTCAACACAGTACTTCTTCTTGGGGTAGCCCAACAATCTTTGTGAAGAAGCGTGACAGGACTGATAGACTTTGTGTTGACTACCGAGCTCTCAATGCTAAAACAATCAAGAACAAATATCCCCTTCCGCGGATTAATGATCTCTTTGACCAGCTAGCTGGAGCTGTGGTATTCTCTAAGCTGGACTTGAGAAGTGGTTATCACCAAATCAAGATTCGCAAGGAAGATGTGCCTAAAACAGCTTTCACCACCCGCTATGGCCTGTATGAGTACACGGTGATGTCTTTCGGTCTCACCAACGCACCGGCTACCTTCTCGAGGCTTATGAACTCCGTTTTCATGGAGTACCTGGATAAGTTTGTTGTGGTATATCTGGATGACATTCTGGTCTATTCCAAGTCCAAGGAGGAGCATGAAGAACACCTGCGGTGTGTCTTAAACAAGCTTCGTGAGAACCGCTTGTATGCAAAGTTCTCAAAGTGTGAGTTTTGGCTGCCTGAAGTAACATACCTGGGTCATGTTATCTCTGCCAAGGGCATTGCAGTCAACCCGGAAACCGTGAAGACAATAGTTGAATGGCTTCGTCCTGTGAATGTCAAGGAAGTGCGGAGTTTCCTCGGTTTGGCTAGCTATTGCCGTCGATTTGTTCAGAACTTCTCGAAGATAGCAAAGCCTCTTACCGATCTCCTCAAGAAAGGCAAGAAATACCTGTGGACTCCTGCGTGTCAAGCAAGCTTTGAGACACTCAAAGAGAAGCTCACTTCCACACCAGTCTTGGTTCCTCCAGATACATCTAAGCCTTTCCAGATATTCTGCGACGCCTCTTTGCAAGGATTGGGTGCGGTCCTTATGCAAGAGAAACAAGTGGTTGCTTATGCCTCTCGACAGTTGAAGACGCATGAGATCAACTATCCCACACATGACCTCGAGCTAGCAGCAGTTGTCTTTGCTTTGAAGCTATGGAGGCACTACTTGCTTGGCAACCGTTGTGAGATCTTTTCTGACCACAAAAGTTTGAAGTATATCTTCACTCAGCCTGATCTCAACCTTCGGCAGAGGAGATGGATCGAAGCAATCAATGACTTTGATGTGACCATCAACTACACACCGGGCAAAGCTAATGTCATGGCAGATGCTCTCAGCCGCAAAGCTTATGTCAATAACCTCATGATGGAAGAGCAGCAGCCCCTCTTGTGCGAGGAATTCCGCCAGCTCAACCTGGAAGTTGTGGAACAAGGGCATCTCCTGAACCTTCTGGCTACTCCTCTCTTGGAAGAACAGATTCGCTCTCGTCAGCTTGGTGATCCGCACACCAAAAAGCTCATCTCTAAGCTTGGGCTTCCGAAGTATGAGTCCTTCCACGTTGATGATCAAGGCACGCTTTTCTTTGAACACCGGATGTTTGTTCCAAACTACCCGGGTCTAAGAGAGCAAGTTCTCAAGGAGGCACATGATTCGGTCCTTTCTATCCATCCTGGCAGCACAAAGATGTACATGGACTTGAAAACACAATACTGGTGGCCTGGGTTGAAACGGTATTGTGCAAAGTATGTCTCAGAATGTGATGTCTGCCGCAGAGTCAAGGCTGTCCATCAGAAACCATTCGGTCTTCTACAGCCATTGAAACCTCCGGAATGGAAATGGGAGAAAGTAGAGATGGACTTCATCACTGGATTTCCAAGGTCATAGAAGGGCAACAATGCAATCTTTGTTGTCATCGACAGGCTTTCTAAAGTGGCTCATTTCTTCCCCGTCAATGAAACAATTTCTGGAATTCAGTTGGCTGAGCTCTATATCAACAGAATTGTCTCTCTGTATGGGGTTCTGCTTGAGATCAGTTCAGACCGTGGAAGCATCTTCACTTCCAAGTTCTGGGAAAGTTTCCAAAATGCTTTGGGAACAAAGTTGAACTTCAGCACAGCTTACCACCCTCAGTCGCAAGGACAAGTGGAAAGAATCAATCAGATTCTGGAGGATATGCTTCGGGCTTGCGTCATCTCGTTTGGCATGAAGTGGGAGGAATGCCTTCCATATGCTGAATTCTCCTACAACAACAGCTTCCAGAAGAGTCTGAAGATGGCACCATTCGAGGCTCTCTATGGTCGCAAGTGCAGAACTCCAATTGGTTGGTCAGGTGCAGGAGAAAGAATCTGGTTTGGCCCTGACATTGTAACCCAAGCAGAGGAGAAGGTGCATATCATTCTGGAGAACCTGAAAATTGCTCAAAGTCGTCAGAAGAGCAACTATGACAGGAAGCACACGGATATGGTATATGCCCCTGGTGATCTCGTCTACCTTCGTGTCACTCCCATGAGAGGTACACACCGCTTCGGTATCAAAGGAAAGTTGGCTCCTAGGTACATCGATCCTTTCAAGATTCGTGGTAGAAGAGGAGAAGTTGCTTATGCCCTGGAGCTTCCGGAAAAACTCAAAGTCCATGATGTTTTCCACATCTCCCAGCTCAAGAAGTGCTTCAAAGATCCCGGCAGGACCGTGGATCATGAGCTAATCGATCTCAAAGAGGACCTGTCTTATCAAGAACACCCCACCAAAATCCTTGAGACCGCAGAACGAAGGACTCGCAACAAGTCCATCAAATTCTGCAAGGTGCAGTGGTCACACCATTCTGTTGATGAAGCCACATGGGAGCGTGAAGATGAACTCCGTGCCAACCATCCTTCTCTCTTTGTGTCCTCTTCTTCTTCCTAGAATCTCGGGGCGAGATTCCTGTTTAGTGGGGGAGAGTTGTAGCATCCCAGTTGTCTAACACCTGTAATGCTACTTGTTATAATAATAAAAAGGGTCACTTCTAACATATAATTGTTGCATCATCATCATATCATGCTCATGTCATCATGTCACCTTGCATTTGGGCATCATATAAAAACCTATTCTTGTTTGGTTCTTAATCTCATGTGCATGATTAATTGTAGTTGCCTCTTGATATTGTATTTGGTTCTTAATATATTGTTAAATGCCCAAGTTGAGTTGGGGGCATATCTCTTCTAAACTCCACCACCTTTCTTTCACCACCTTATATTCCACCATCCAATTAATATGAGCTTGGCATTTTAGTTGAGTTATCTCTAGCTCATGTTGGTTGGTTGGATTTCCACCCATAATCTTTTGCTTGGCCTTTGCCCACCTTTTGGGAATGCAAGGAATAATGCCACATGAATTAATGTTGTTTTCACAATATAACTACTTGGCAAATATTGTTTGCATGGGCCATGCAAGTGCCACCTTTTCTTGATCTTGGAAGGATATTTGGATTTGCTTGCATGGATCATCTCTCCTTTGTTTTAAATCTTGTTTTGGTTTGTAGTTCTCTTCACCATATCTTCTACCTCTCTACCCTCCTATAGCTAAGACCTCATCCCCTTTCTCCATGCATACACATGTGCTCATGTGTGAGCATAAGGCTAAACCCCATCTTTCTCCCTACCTCTTTTCTCTTGATCTTGCTTGCTCTTTGTTTGAAGCATGCATGGACCAAAGAAAAACCCCACCACCACATCTCTCTCAGTTGCTGTACACTATATTTTTATATGATGCATGCTGCAATTGAAGTCATGGATAGCATAAACAGAAAGGTCTCGTCGAGCTGATCATTTTAGACATATCATTTGCTAAATTTGGAATTATAAAACAAAAGTTATTAATTATTTAAGTTCTAGTGGCAATTGGTGTAATTTAATTAAACTTGGAATTTTAATTGTGCAAAAGGCAATTTGAATAGCATATTTGAAATCCTCACATTTTTCTGATCTCCAAACATATATCATTTGTGTTATTTGGAATTGTAATGGAAAAGTTATTTAAAATCTGAATTGAATTTGAATTTGAAATAATTTAAACAAGATTTGAATTTAAACAGACTCTGGAAAGTTTTATACTCAGCCTATTCTAGCCCTGGTTACTGAAAGGTGGGCCAGGTGCTTACTGACCCACACGCCAGCGTCTGGGAAAAAGAGGGACCGCGGGTTAAATAATCTAAACCAGAGGATGCTTTTTATAAAATGCACCCTGCGACTGACGGTGGGGCTCCGGGGACCGCGGGTTGACAAAAAGGTTTGGGGGGGGGGTTTGTGCAAAGCGGACATAGGTACTGTTTTTCTTCCACTGGGCTGCGCAGAGCGTGCGCGACGGACGCTCGCGCGTCGCACGCGGCGCAGAGGGGATTCGAACGCGGGACCTCTGGCTCGCACAGAGGGCCTGAGCCACTGCGGTAGGCTTGGGTAGTTGATGGTGAGGAGGACGCGTGCTAGCTAGGGTTAGGCGGAGCGTGCTAGCGGAAGATGCTCGCGAACTCCGGCGCGCGGAGGCTGCTCGACGCAAGGTCCGCCGCGTCCAGGAAACGACTGAGCGGGAGAGGATGTCTGGGAGACGGGGGTGCTCACCGCGAGTGTGTTGGTGGGGTCGGTACGGGCCGGGACGCAGTCGATCGCCGGCGCGGCTCGCGGACGGAGGTGCTAGGGTTTCGTCAGGCTTGCGTAGGTTCTGTCGGTGCTGGACTCCACCTCCTCGCTGCTGGGTACGGGGACATCGCGGGCGAGCTCCAGGTCTTCCTCGACACCCGCAACACCTCGCCCTCCTCCTGGATGCTGCGCTCGCGAGAGAGCCAGCGGCGTGGCCGGCGTCGGGGTGATTCGAAGGTGGAGAAAGAGGGGGGCAGATGGGAAGCGAGGCAGAGCCTCAGGTGGATCTGGGGACGGCTAGGAGGCGAGGGAGAGGATAAGAAGAGAGGGGGCAGGTGGGGTTGCGTGGAGGAGGGGAAGGTGGCCTCGGTGCCACCTTTTTCCTCCTCACGTGCATGGCATGGGCCAGGCAGGCACGGCAGGGGCGGCGTGAGCACGAGAGGGAGGCTGGCAGGTTGGGCTGCAGCTGGCCAGGTCGAGGGCTCGGTGTGGGGCAGCTGGGCAGAGAGATCAGAGGGGAAAAGGGAGAGGGGAAGCGGCCGGTTCGGGCTAGGGTTTGCCTTAGATGGGGTAGCTAGGTGGGGCCAGGGAAGAGGGGGCCAAGCTAGTGTAGGGAGAGGGGGTGGCGAGCTGGGGCAGGGTATGGTGTGAGCAAGGTTGAGCTAGAGAAGGAGGGCATGTTAGCTAGATTAGATAGTTTAGGTGCCTCTTAGTGTTTAACTAGGATGGAACTAGGTTATGGGGTAGGGCTAGGGAGAGCTAGATTAGAGGGTTAGAGAGAGAAAGAAGGGTAAGATGGAAAAGGTACTTGACTTGATCATGTATGCTCTAGACAAGTACACACAAGATTAAAACAAGAAAAAGAAAGAGGGAGGGAGAGAGAGAGATGTGGTGGTGGGGTTTTTCTTTGGTCCATGCATGCTTCAAACAAAGAGCAAGCAAGATCAAGAGAAAAGAGGTAGGGAGAAAGATGGGGTTTAGCCTTATGCTCACACATGAGCACATGTGTATGCATGGAGAAAGGGGATGAGGTCTTAGCTATAGGAGGGTAGAGAGGTAGAAGATATGGTGAAGAGAACTACAAACCAAAACAAGATTTAAAACAAAGGAGAGATGATCCATGCAAGCAAATCCAAATATCCTTCCAAGATCAAGAAAAGGTGGCACTTGCATGGCCCATGCAAACAATATTTGCCAAGTAGTTATATTGTGAAAACAACATTAATTCATGTGGCATTATTCCTTGCATTCCCAAAAGGTGGGCAAAGGCCAAGCAAAAGATTATGGGTGGAAATCCAACCAACCAACATGAGCTAGAGATAACTCAACTAAAATGCCAAGCTCATATTAATTGGATGGTGGAATATAAGGTGGTGAAAGAAAGGTGGTGGAGTTTAGAAGAGATATGCCCCCAACTCAACTTGGGCATTTAACAATATATTAAGAACCAAATACAATATCAAGAGGCAACTACAATTAATCATGCACATGAGATTAAGAACCAAACAAGAATAGGTTTTTATATGATGCCCAAATGCAAGGTGACATGATGACATGAGCATGATATGATGATGATGCAACAATTATATGTTAGAAGTGACCCTTTTTATTATTATAACAAGTAGCATTACAGGTGTTAGACAACTGGGATGCTACAGTTTACTTGGTGGAAAAATGGTTATGAAAACCTTGGAATGATGGATCATTCTATTGAAATGTTTTGGACATGTGTTTCCGAACACTTGATGATTTTGGTGATGAAAACGTTGAGGCATGAGCCTTAGCCCTTTATAAAACTGATGGTTGTCTGGATGCGATACCATTCCAATTTTATCGTACAACCACAATACCCAAATATTGGGTAGTGCTTGACTGGAAACTTATATACCTTAGTATTAGTTCCCTCACGGCCAAGGTCTGAGCTGAGGCTACGTTGTGAAGATTTCCCACCTGTGTAGTACCCAAGATGACCGTTGGTCATGGTTGGGAGGCCAAACTCACAGGAGAGGTGCTTATACTAGGGCGTGTAATTGAAAGGTTAGGATTGATTATCCGCATACTGAGTATGGTGAATTCAGGATTTGCTCCTGACGGATGTATCGAATGTTGTGGTGAAAGTGTACAAATCTCTGCAGAGTGTCAAATTATTCGAATAGCCGCGTCCGCAGTTACGGACAGTTGGAGTGGCCATACTGTTCCCCCGTCAGACTTTTCAAAATGACTTGTGAAATGAATTGAGACTTTGACCTGACCACAACAGAGTTGTGACCTGAGTTACAAGATCCCACCTAGGAGAAAAAAATTGTGACTAGCTTCGGAACTTAGTAGAGATAAATCTGGCTTTTGCAAAACAACCCTAGAGCCTAGTGTCCTATTATCCAAAAACCCCTTTACCTTTTAGTTTTAGCTTGCGAGTACTTAAAGAGTACTCATGGCTTTGTCCCTTGCTATTCCCATGGCCAGACTATGAAGAGGAGTACCTGGAGGATGGACCCCAGGGAGGTTACGACAACTAGGATCATATCCCATCGTCAGCATTGCCTGTGACCCCGAAGATGGAGCTTCGCCTACGCTACCGTTATTATTATGTATTCCGCTACTTGAAGTTGTATTAAGAACTGGATCGTGAGATCCCTATTTGTGTAAGAACTTATGTGTCGTTTGTAATGGATGATGTACTATGGTATCCAATTCTGTTATGTCTCGCAAAAATAGTAATCCTGGGATTGCGATGTATGACATAACAGGCATCTAGGATTGAAAAATCCGGGTGTTGACACTGTGCGCCATTAAACTTGCCGTCGGACCTGCCCGGAGTGCCGTGACGTTCCGACCGTTCAGCACCGCCCCACGCCGCGTGACCGTGCCGATGAGCTTCGCCAAGGAGCACAGCACCGCCCCCTACCTTTTCCCATGCCAATAGAACGCTGTGCCGACGACCACGACGAGCTCCACCCGCGGCCGTCGGTCCCCTTCAGCCACTATAAAAGGAGGCCACCCCCGCTCGATTTGAGCACACCATCTCACTCCCCACCTCTCACTGATCACACCCACTCACTCCCGGAGCAAGACGAGCACCAGGTGGCAAGAATTTCACTGGAGTTCGCCGCTGCAGAGGAGGAGAGGTGTCGTCGATTGGAGCCGCCCCAGGAGGAGCCACTGGTACCAGGAGGATCGTCGTCGTCGACTTTGTCGTTCGCCCCCATCGCCGACCATCGCCAGAGCCTCGGTGAGCCCCCGTCAACCCCCACAGGCCGCGCTATGGTTCTGTCTCGCCGGCGCTGCCTGATGTGGACGATGAACCGTAGTTGTTGGATTAGAGTTAGATCGTGCAGCCCTAATCGCCCCGTACCGCTTCGCCCCTCGTTGTCTCACTGACGAGTGGGGTCGCTCACTTAACCAGCCCGCGTGCGCACTGTGCATAGTGGGCCGGCCCAGTTAAACATCCCGCGCGACCCATTAATTCAAACTTAGGTTTATTCATTTAATTTCAAACTCACTTCTGTACCTAGATTAAAAAATCAACCCAGCTTGATTCACTAAACCATAATGCATGAAACCAATTTTTTTAGAAAGGTACTGGAGTGCTTAATCCAAGCCCGTTGGATTCAAACCATTTAGAATTGTAGATCACCCATGGTAAAAATAATAAGGTAGAAGATTTTTTGCATTCAAACATTTTTCAAAATTCAACCATAAAAGCTTTTGAGTTGTTTCCAATTCTCAAAAATCACATTTCACCCAACCTTTCAGAATATATAAAAATATATATAGGGTTACTTGCAGAAATAATGATCAAGTAATAAAAGCATGCCTCATAGGCATTTCTAGTCATTTTATTTAATTAAAATAAAAAGGTTAAACCTTATTAAATTGTGACACCACTTTAAATCACATTCCCAAGTACTGAAATATGTGGTGATGACATGTGTCAACATGATCCCATGTTTGAGTTGCAGAATATTAAATCTTGAGTAGTTTTTCAATGAGTAGAAATTACTTTTCTAAAATAAAATAAATAAGATAAGTGCTTTAATCTTTGTGATAATAGTGATGATGCTAGATCATGTAGTGTGAACCTTTGTGTGATAAATAGAAGTAATTAAGTATTGTGTGGTGATTGTGTACCCCGTATTTAATTATAGACGCTAGTACCGACCAAGGATACGAGGAGGAAGGAGGATACTACGAGGAATAAGCCGAGGAAAACTTCAACCACTACTCTGCACAAGGCAAGCCTAATACTACTGGTTGAATTAGCAAGCCTATACTTGCAATCTTGCAAGCCTTAGCAAGCTAACACTTGCAACTTAGCAAGCTTATACTACTATCTTAGCAAGCTAAACCATGAAAGTTTTACTTGCAAGCTTACACCGCTTGATACCAAATCCCAGTTTTACTTGCAAGCTTAATTGTTTTATTTCGTTATCAAAGTTTTCTATCAAAAGTTTACTTGGTGACTTGTAGATATTAGAAAGATATTTGAAGGTAGCATAAAAAGTATAAAACTTGACCTAGGTTAGATAATCTTGATGTCATCCAGAGACATGAGATTGAACTTAGCTAATTCCCACTTGTTTATTACCCATCATTAGTATTTACCCCCACTTACAGATGCTAGTGCTAAAGCATAAAACTGGATCAACTTTAGATGGGAACACTTGATGAAAATGGTTATGAAAACCTTAGAATGATGA
Source organism: Avena sativa (assembly GCA_916181665.1). Classification (NCBI taxonomy): domain Eukaryota; kingdom Viridiplantae; phylum Streptophyta; class Magnoliopsida; order Poales; family Poaceae; genus Avena; species Avena sativa. Next base: position 262,323,271 of record OV702279.1, on the reverse strand, counting down.
ATCATTCTACTAAAATGTCTTGACATGTGTTCTTGAACACCAGATGATTTTGATGATGAAAATATTAAGGCATGAGCCTTAGCCCTTTACAAAGCTGATGGTTGTCTGGATGCGATACCATTCCAATTTTAACGTACAACCACAATACCCAGAATTTGGATAGGGCTTAACTGGAAATTTATATACCTTAGTATCGGTTCCCTTGCGGCCAAGGTCTGAGATGAGGCTACCTTGTGAAGATTGTCCACCTGTGCAGTACCCAAGATGACAGTTGGTCATGGTTGGGAGGCCAAACTCACAGGAGAGGTGCCTATACTAGGCCGTATAATTGAAAGGTTAGGATTGATTATCCGCATACTGAGTATGGTGAATTCAGGATTGTTCCTGTCAGATGTATCAAATGTTTTGGTTAAAGTGTACAATCTCTACAGAGTGTCAAACTATTCGAATAGCCGTGTCCGCGGTTATGGTTAGTTGGAGTGGTCATACTGTTTCATCGTCAGATGTTTTCAAAACGACTTATGAAATGATTTATGATTTGACTTGACCAAAACAGAGTTGTGACATGAAATTCAAGTTCCCACTTAGGTGTTATAAAACTTTCAACTAGCTTTCTTTACTTCGGAACGTAGTAGAGGTAAATCTAGCTTTTTGCAAAACAACCCTAGAGCTTAGTATATCCTATTCAAAACCACTTCACTTGTTAGTATTAGTTTGCGAGTACTTAAAGAGTACTCATGGATTTGTCCCTGGCTCTTCCCGTGGCCAGACTATGAGGAGTAATATTAGGAAGACGGACAACAAGAAGGTTACGACAACTAGGATCTTCTCCCATCGTCAGCATTGCCTATGACCATGAAGATGGAGGTTCGCCCACGCTATCATTACTATTATGTTATGCCGCTGCTTGAATTGTATTAAGAACTGGATCATGAGATCCTTATTTGTGTAAGACCTTATGTATGGTTTGTAATGGATGATGTACTGTGATATCCAATCTGTTATGTCTCGCAAAAATGGTAATCTTGGGATTGCGATGTATGGCATAATAGACATCTGTGATTAAAAATACGGGTGTTGACACAAGTATAGGGGGTGTATCGTAGTACTTTTGATAAATAGGAGTGTCGATCCCAACGAGGAGCAGAAGGTGTTGAATAGTGGTATGGAGCAGGAAATCTCTGTAAATACTTAGCAAACGGATTTTTAGGGGTTTTCTGATAAAGCAACAAAATAAAGTTCAAGTAATAAAGGCAACGAACCACTGCAGCAAGTGGCCCAATCCTTTATTATCAAAGGACAAGCCGGTGGAAATACTTATAAGGACCAAACGTTCTCGAGGACACATGGGAATTCTATCAAGTGCTTTCGCTTCATATAGCTAAGTAGTCTTCTTTGGTGTTGTAAGTGTTGTGTGGGTGAACCTGTGCTAATGTACCGACCTTACTTGGACTAATACATACTTGTGATTAAACCCCCTGCAAGCATACACAACTACAGGAAAGTAATTAAGATATAAACCTAACCATAGCCTTAAACTCTGAGACCCTACACTCCCTTATGCAATGGTGTCCTAACGGGGGTTAAGGGGTGGACGGTACTTACGGGAAAGGGTCGCCAGAGAAGTGGCAGCCGACGGTGGCGCTCGGGTGTCGAGGTTGTCGAGTCTCCGGTGGATGCGAGGGCTAGCGAGCGGCACTGGGAGGTGCACTAGGAGATGGTGAGCAGGCTCGCATGCACTGGGAGGCGAGGGGAGGAGCTGCGTCACCGGAATCGTCCGGAGAGGCATGTCGGGGCAGAGAGTTCGAGCTTGCAATTGGGGCAGCCTGGGGGCAGTGGGGAGGCGATGTCTGGGGGAAATGAAAGAGGAGGAGCAGGCGTTTAATACGGCGTGGTCACGGCGAGAAATAATCGCAACATTAAGGTGGATTGATCGCGAGTAATCAGCGGAAGAAATGGCCGGGGATTAGGGACGGAATGGGTCGTGCTGGGGAAGACGCTGAGGTGGCGATGGGTCTGTTTGTCAGTGAAAGAGAGAGGGGAAAGGTGGGATCTGGTTGTCATAGACTCTGCGGGTTAATTATCTGGTGCGAATCGTTTTTCTCGTGGGAGAGAAGGAGTGGGCTGGACTGGGCTAGATGGGCTGGGTTAGCTGGGCTGGATTTGTTTCATTTTTTTTGTACAGATTGTTTTTCCTTTTTCTTTTTCTATTTATCTGTTTTGATTTGTATTCAAACAAATCAAGCACTATTTGAATTCAAACTTCCACCAATCTTTGAGTATATTCAAATACTGATTAATAATACATTCTAAAGTAAATTTTAAAATAAATCTTTTATTCTTTTTAGGGTATATTAATTATTGAAAATAGGCCTTTGTCTTAATTCAGACAAGATTTTTAAATATAATTTCAACTCTTATTGAATTCAAATTTTTACCAAACCTTTTTAAATAGGTTTTATTTATTTATTAGGGTGTCAAATAATTCACCTTGAATTATTTGGAATATTTTTATTATGATTTATTAATCATTTAAATTGGGTATTTGTCTTTATTCCAATGAAATTAAATATGGGTTTAATTACATAAATTTTATTTAGTTGATTTCTTTGATCCCATTTAAGTTAATTAAATAACTTTTATTCCACTTGGGTAAATTCCAAATTCTATTTTCCCATGATTTAATTAATCATTCTTATTAGGGAATTTGTCTTAATCAAATGGAATAGAATTTGGTTAAGGCCATATTATTTTATTTCAATATTATTTATCCATTTATTTCATTTGAACTTGGATTATGATTATTCCATTTGTTTATGGTCTTGGCCAAGATTTAATTTGGCCTTTAAATATTCCTCATTTAATATTTCTTTCTTTATCTTATAAAATCCATATCTTTTTATTTATAGATCCAAAGTTGGTGATTCCAATTTGTAAAATCTTATTTAATATTTATTTATCATTTTAAATACCTTTAGAATTATTTGCTCACCATTTGGTATGGATTTTAGATAGGAGCTTTATTAGCTTTGGAAATTCAATTTCCTGATCTTACTAAATTCATAAGATTTTATTTATGGCTCCAAATTAAGTGAAACCAATTTATATGGTTTTATAATATTTCTATTTTTCATTCTTGATCATTTATAAATGTCTGTTTGACCAATTTTTATGTGGGTAAAATCCCTAGGCTTAGAGATAACTTGGAAATGTTTTTCTTCCATTTGGGTTTTAGGGTTTTGGTTTATTTTCCAAGTGTTTAAATTTTCCAGATGCATTTATGAAGAATGCATTCCACTTGATTTGAATTTAGTTGGATTCAAACATTACTCAAGTTTGTTCAAGATGGGATTTTAAGTTTCCATTTAGAAACAAAAAGTTTCTTTTCACCCTAAATTTCAACAATTATTTATTTTGTTTATTTATTTTTCACATTACAAAATTTGGAAAATTTTGGGATGTGACAGGCTACCACCCTTAAAATAAATCTCGTCCCGAGATTTCGGAAAGATAGGGGTTACAAGTTGGCTCAAAGCAACTGGGGTACTACCACCCTTAAAAGTTTTCCAACTGCATTACATCTTGGTTTGCTTGGGATCTTGATGAGACTTCTCTAGACACTTGTTGGCATAATGTCCTAGCTCTTTGCATTTGAAACACATCACTTGGCTATTATCCTTCTTCTTCTTTGGTATCAATTCCTCTTGTTTATTTCCTTGGTTCTTCTTCTTTTCTAGGCAATCACTGGCATAGTGTCCCATCTCTTTGCAATTGTAACATTGCAACTGGCTTATGTCCTTCTTCTTCTTTTTGGGTCTCTCCAAAGCTAGGAGTTCTTCTAGTTCATGCTCTTCATACTTCACCACAAAGGTGGGAAATCTTTCTCTCTTCTTGGGGCAGTTACTAGAGATATGACCTTCTTCTTCACAAGAGTAGCAACACTTTGTGGTCACTTTGGGTTTGGCCTTATGAGGCATGGTTCTGACTTTGCCTTCATCCTTCTTGGTAGAAGTTGTTCCCTCCTGAGGGTTTACAATTTGTTGATGCACTCCACCTTGTTTCCTTTGTTGAACTATGGAATAGATGGGGCATTGGATAGGGACATGATTATTTCCTTAACATAGGAAACAAGTAGGTTGAGATGTGGGGCGTTGATTTGTTGGATGCTTCTCTTCACAATTAGGGCACTGATCTTCATGCTCTTTGGAAGTGTGATCCATGTCTCCACAAACATTGCAAGCTTGGGTTCCTTTTAGAATATCATCATTGACATCCTTGTTGTCATAAACTCCTTGGGAAGGGTTGTCTCCCATGTTGATCATTTGACTTGTCATCCTATGCAACAATTGGGTTTGGGTTTCCAAAAACCTTTGCATGGTTGGGTCTAATTCATTGTTGTTGGCCCAAAATTGAGTTGTCACTTGGTTCAACTGGGTTTGGGTTACTATGAGTTCTCTCATGTACATCTCTTGGTTGTTGTTGTTGTCACCATTCTTGATGTTGGAGTTTCTTGGAGTAGTCATCTGTTTGGGTTGGATTGGGATTAGAATAGGCAAAAGATTTCTAAGGAAATAATTCTAATCACACACATCACAATTCACACAAGCAATGTGCAAGCAATCACAAACAAGCATTCCACTCAAACCACAAGTTTCAAGCATATTTTTAGGCAATAAAATATTTTTTCTACACCACAATAGTTGGTGTGTTTGATTTAATCTAAATATGGTGGTCCAACTATATGGTTCACTTGAGATAATTCCATCCTTCTTAGTTGGTTCTTCTTGAATGAGATCATGGTTTCCTTGGGAAAATTCATGTGTTCTTGGTCACAAAACTTCAAAGGTGATGATGATTCCTTCTAAGTCTTCAAGTCTTGAGTAATATTTCTTGTCTCACTTGTAGTCCTTAGTGATATCCAAGTTGAAGTCCTTGGTGAAAATAAAGTTGAAGTCTTTGATGATGTTGAAGTTGAAGTCATTTGAGTTGGTGAAGCCCTTTTCTCATTGTTGAGGTCTTCTGGTCATCAAGTTGAAATAGAAGAGATGTAGAATAAAAACCAAAAGGTTGAGGAAAGAGTATACAAGATTGTTTGTAAATAAGTTTTGGAACAAATTCAACTCCTATTTTTCTAAGGGGTTTGGTCCAATCCTAGTGTTACAATCCTACAGGCAACATAGTGCTCTGATACCATCTGTAGAGGTCCCAAACTTTAATAAGGTAGAGATCCCTGTGTTTACAATGCTAGTCCCTAGATCAATAGCTAGCATCCACAGTTAAGATGTAATATCAATAAACAAAGGTCATAATACAATTTATAACCAGGAATAAAATAATTCATTACATCTTACATAACTCATTTGGCTATCACATTACAATGCAGCAGAATATTTATAGCATGGAGTCCTTTATCTTCAAAATGCTACAGGCAATCATGTTGGTTGTAGACTTGTAATCCTAATCAACATACTTCACTAACATCAAACAAACCTGCAATACAACAAGTTATAGCCACAAGGGTCAATACATTTGAATTGTATTGGCAAGTGATACTATGGTAGTATAGTGGAGTCTATCATCTATATGCATTTGGCTAAGTGGAGCTTAGGCTTGCTTTTCTCAAAATAGATTTTCCTTATCATTTAAAAACACTAATTTTTTGTTTGTCAAAATCACCCAAGGAACCACCAATAGAAATTGGTGAACCTTCAACACTTGTTCAACCACAAGTTTTTAACTTAGAAATTGGGATGAGGATATTCTTGATAGCTTCAATGTCTTGATGCTCAAATTGTCCTTTGCCAGGGACATGGCTAAGTACTTAGATTTTTACACTCTGCAGAGGTGGTGCACTTTCCCCACAAGACTTGGTTTCACCAAGACAAGATCTTTCAGAAGCCTTCCCTTAGACCAGAATGGACGCGTTCCAACCTATCATTCCCCTACCACCAACTGTCCATTTGGCTAAGTTATTGAAACCTATATAATCCAGGCAGAGCCCGTAGTGCCAAGTGGCTGCACTTGAAGCTTCTCAACATTTGACATCTCAAATATCTTTGTTCCTGGGTGGCATTCCACAAGTGTGATACACCAGGGTAGTCCATTGAAATGGGCCCTGAGTAACCACTCAACACAAACCATTCCCACCATTCCACCCAGGTGATTCATTCACATTGTTGTTTTATTAAATAAAACACAAGTTCTTGACTTAGAAATATTCCATATCATGAATATAATCCACCCTTGTTTTCTACTAGCTAAGCTAAGCATGATAGTGGTAGGAATCTTAACTTAGGAAAATTCTACTAAGGTTTCATCTACTAGGATTTCCCATGGCATAGTTTATACTTAGCAAAATTCCATGCAAGTCCTACTTAGAAATATCACTAATGCATAGTGAAAAATAATGGGACAAAGTATGAAGCATCACTTGCCTTTTTGGTAGATAATATAAGTTCACTCCTTGATCTTGCAATAGTCACACCCTTCAAATTCCACTATAATTCAATCAAGCAAGCAAATATTCAATCTACCATTCAAGCAATCATCGCATAGAATAACAAAACAAAGCAATGCATGCAAGCATGCCAAAGATTGTTTTATTTGGAAAAGTGCTTTCTATTAGGTTATAAACATTTTGAAACACTTACTTGTCATTTATAAAAGGGGCAAGGTCATTTATAAATGTGGTACAACCATTTGATATCAAGTTAGTGAAATTGACCATTTTAAGTCATTTTTATTTTGCTAGAAATGGTTCAAACCAAAGTAATATTTTCTAGTGTTTGCAAAATATAGTTTTAATACCAATGTTAGTGTTTTAAGGTCAATTGCTTAACATTGAAACCATTTGCAAAAGGTTTTATCTATAAACCATTTTTATACCAAAACAATATTTTATGTTGTTGAAAATGCTTTTTAGCAAAGTAATAATTTTTATAGGGTTCAGAAAATATTTTTTTTAAATCATAAATCTTTGTGTTTAGGGTCAGAGATTTTAATCCAAATCATTTCCCAAAGGTTTTTCTCCAAAAAGTATTTTTAACATATAAACAACATTTTTATTTGACTAGAAATGTTCTAAATCAAAGATTTATTCTTTTGCCTCACAAAATATGTTTTTGAATCCACATGTTGGTTTATATGGTCAGTAGGTTCAAAACAATCCATTTGCCAAAGATTTTATCACAAAAATAATTTTAGAATAAATTTTATATTCAAAACATGCCTACACAAGTTTCTGCAAAAACAACCATTTTACCAGAAAAAATTCATTAAACAAAGTGCATGGTTGGATAGTACTTGGTCTGCTGATTCCATTGATATAAAATTTGCAAAATTTGGACGTGTGGATCAAAAGTTATGAATTTTGCTAGTTTACATATCCAATAGATCAAATTCTGTTTTTTTAAACCAGAGTCTGGCCACGTGGCGCGTTTCTATAGGCTGGTACCGGTTCGTGTGGATCACGCAGCTACGGCCGTTGGATCTAACTAACAACGCACGGACTAGATCAACATATACCGTTTCGCTAGCTTTCTATATAAGCCAACAGATCAACATCCAACGGTACAGACACACGACATTAGATGGGCGGCGCTAGCGACGGTGGCGCGGTGGCGGCGCTCGGGCTGTAAGCTTGCCGGCAAACTAGGTCACGCGGGAGAGGGAGAGGTTGCTCACCAGTCTTGCAGGAGTGTGGCGATGCTCAAGGTATGGTCAGTTTGTCGAGGGGCTCTCTGGTTCGATGTGGATTGCTCACCGGAGTCCGCACGACGTCGGGCACGCTCTTGTCGTCATTGTTGGTGAGGCTACAGGCCACGAGAGAGCGAATGGAGGTTGCTTTTAGCTTCGTACGCGTGTTGTAGACAAGTGAGCATCAAAAGGAGGGCAAGGGGTGGACGGTACTTACGCGAAAGGGTCGCCGGAGAAGTGGCAGCCGACGGTGGCGCTCGGGTGTCGAGGTTGTCGAGTCTCCGGTGGATGCGAGGGCTAGCGAGCGGCACTGGGAGGTGCACTAGGAGATGGTGAGCAGGCTCGCGTGCACTGGGAGGCGAGGGGAGGAGCTGCGTCACCGGAATCGGCCGGAGAGGCACGTCGGGGCAGAGAGTTCGAGCTTGAAATTGGGGAAGCCTGGGGGCAGTGGGAAGGCGATGTCTGGGGGAAATGAAAGAGGAGGAGCAGGCGTTTAATACGGCGTGGTCACAGCGAGAAATAATCACGGCATTAAGGTGGATTGATCGCAAGTAATCGGCGGCATAAACGGCCGGGGATTGGGGAAGGAATGGGTCGCGCTGGGGAAGACGCTGAGGTGGCGATGGGTCCGTTTGTCAGTGAAAGAGAGAGGGGAAAGGTGGGGTCTGGTTGTCATAGACTCTGCGGGTTAATTATCTGGTGCGAATCATTTTTCTCGTGGGAGAGATGGAGTGGGCTGGACTGGGCTAGATGGGCTGGGTTAGCTGGGCTAGATTCGTTTCATTTTTTTTGTACAGATTGTTTTTCCTTTTTCTTTTTCTATTTATCTGTTTTGATTTCTATTCAAACAAATCAAGCACTATTTGAATTCAAACTTCCACCAATCTTTGAGTATATTAAAATACTGATTAATAATACATTCTAAAGCAAATTTTAAAATAAATCTTTTATTCTTTTTAGGGTATCTTAATTATTTAAAATAGGCCTTTGTCTTAATTCAAACAAGATTTTTAAATATAATTTCAACTCTTATTGAATTTAAATTTTTACCAAACCTTTTTCAATAGGTTTTATTTATTTATTAGGGTGTCAAATAATTCACCTTGAATTATTTGGAATATTTTTATTATGATTTATTAATCATTTCAATTGGGTATTTGTCTTTATTCCAATGAAATTAAATATGGGTTTAATTCCATAAATTTTATTTAGTTGATTTCTTTGATCCCATTTAAGTTAATTAAATAACTTTTATTCCACTTGGGTAAATTCCAAATTCTATTTTCCCATGATTTAATTAATCATTCTTATTAGGGAATTTGTCTTAATCAAATGGAATAGAATTTGGTTAAGGACATATTATTTTATTTCAATATTATTTATCCATTTATTTCATTTGAACTTGGATTATGATTATTCCATTTGTTTATGGTCTTGGCCAAGATTTAATTTGGCCTTTAAATATTCCTCATTTAATATTTCTTTCTTTATCTTATAAAATCCATATCTTTTTACTTATAGATCCAAAGTTGGTGATTCCAATTTGTAAAATCTTATTTAATATTTATTTATCCTTTTAAATACCTTTAGGATTATTTTCTCACCATTTGGTATGGATTTTAGATAGGAGCTTTATTAGCTTTGGAAATTCAATTTCCTGATCTTACTAAATTCATAAGATTTTATTTATGGCTCCAAATTAAGTGAAACCAATTTATATGGGTTTATAATATTTCTATTTGTCATTCTTGATCATTTATAAATGTTTGTTTGACCAATTTTTATGTGGGTCAAATCCCTAGGCTTAGAGATAACTTGGAAATGTTTTTCTTCCATTTGGGTTTTAGGGTTTTGGTTTATTTTCCAAGTGTTTAAATTTTCCAGATGCATTTATGAAGGATGCATTCCACTTGATTTGAATTTATTTGGATTCAAACATTACTCAAGTTTGTTCAAGATGGGATTTTAAGTTTCCATTTAGAAACAAAAAGTTTCTTTTCACCCTAAATTTCAACAATTATTTATTTTGTTTATTTATTTTTCACATTACAAAATTTGGAAAATTTTGGGATGTGGCAGGATCAAGATCAAAGATGATATGGTAATGGATAACAATCTGAACATAAACAATAATCCAATGGTTCCACTCACAAGCATCAACTAGAATAGTAATCAACACTGGGAAAGTTTCCCCTAAGATCTAATACAAGATCCAACACAATTGTTACAGCGGGATGGAGTGGTGATGATGGTGTTGGTGGAGATGATGGTGTGGATGATGATGATGATCCCAATGAATCCTAGCTTGATGACGGTGTTGATGGCGACAATCTCCCCTCTCCGGGAAGGAATTTCCCCGACAGAAATCTGTCTACCGGAGAGCTCTTTCTCTCTCGGTGTTTTCCGCCAAGAAGAGGCGGCGAAATCTTTCTATGGTCGCTCCCCATGTATTAGGGTTTCGAGGAGAATATATAGGCAAGAGGGCGGAGTCAAAGGTCGGCCAGGTGGGCCACACCTCCTCTAGACGCGGGGCAGGGGGGCCACGCCTGGGGGGTGTGGGCCTCCTGTGGCCCAACTCCGCCTCCCCTTCTGGCTTCCTTCGTCTTCTAGGAAAATAATATTTTCCATGATTTTTCTGGTATTTTTCTGATCTTCGCGAAATTGCATCAAAACACCTCTTTTTCCATCAGAAACCTGACTCCGGCAGTTCATCCTCCAAGAATCATCCAACATGCAAAAATAGATGAAAAGACATAAGTATCACATCTTAATATGAAATATATCAATGAATAGAGGAAAATTATGGTATAGAATGGTGATGCAAATTGGACGTATCAATGGGTGATAGTGCCAATTGACAATGAGGTCATATCATTAGTTGAATGATATGATAGACAAACACCCAAATTTAATCACAATGAGATCTAGTTACTTAACGTTCATCATTGATGATAACATAGAAAAATCATGGCCTAATCCTTTGACTATGAGATAATGCATAATCACTGTTTTATAAGGAGACTTTGATGATATCAAGTATCAAGCTATAAAAGGGTGATCATAAAGGTATCGTCAGGTTTCCTGAAGGGACGGGTTGAGGAGTTTTTATAAAGACCAATGTAACGGATAGATACACGTGGCACTCGGTGACATTGCATTAACGAAGCTTGCAAGAGTATGACTAGGTCATGGAATGCAATGACACGGGAACGAGTAAACGAGTTCATAGGAAACAAGATCAAACACGGGTATGGAGATACATGAGATCAAATCTCGGATGACCTAGGTATAGAATGGAAAATGGAATAGGACAACACAGTTAAAGGTTCAAGCGATGAGATTCATGAATGCATGGGTGGTCATCATGGGCATCCAGGTCCCTCTAATGATCATTGACGCAAGAGGGTTTTCGGTCATGTCCGGAGCATCTACAAACTGAAGGGTGGCACACTTAAGGGTGGGGACACTACCATAGGAGAAATGAGAGAGAGAAACCGAAAAGGTTCCAGGAAACACCCGATGATGATCGGAGGGGTCTGGAAGGTGTTCCGCAGTAAGGCCCAAAGGAGGCATGGCACCTAGGAGAGGAAAAGGGGGGCATGAACCCAAACCCTAGGGGATCCTCCCTGTGTGAGGGCCACCTAGGGCCGGCGGCCACCCCTGGAGGCGGCGGGTGTGGGGGCTCCTCCCACACTCCAAACCCTAGGGTTTTCCTCCATTCCCCCTTCTCCTATAAATAGAGGGCTCCCTCTCCCTCTATTTGCACAATAAGTTATCCTCTCTCTATTCCCTAGAGATCTCTCCACCAAGATTGGATCTAGCTCTTTGGGATTAGTTCTCCACCTCCACACTATCGTCATGCGTAGGACATCCTGACTTCCATCTTCTTTCACTGCTCGGCTGGATCGGAGCCCGGGAGACGTCCCTACACCGGACGTGTGTAGAGCTTCGAGGCGCAACACTTGGGGCGCTACTCATCTTCATCGCTATACGCCTACCTGCGTAACGCGTTCCACGGTCTTCAAGGGTATGAAATCCACCCCCTCTGTTTCTTATGTCTACATAGAATAGATCTTGGTTATCATGTTCGTGTAGCTAGAATTTTTTTTGTTTCCTGCTGAGAACCCCAACAAGCGCCTCCCCTCTCTTTGAAAGGTTTCTGATCTCTCAATCAAGGGAGATCATCCCCTTCGTACTTTAGAGGATTTGCCATCTTGCCAATAAAAAAGATCAGAACTTTCCTTTATTAGAAGATGTGATTGAAACCTTCCATAAAATGGAGATATGATTGGATCCCTTCCAATTTATGCAACACATTAACTACGAAAAGTTGAGGTGGCACCCCCTGGCCCCATGATCCATCCCTAAGAGGGCTGGACGCCAGCCATGGGTGGGCTCAGGTGGCCCAGGCGCCACCCCCAATGTGGCCTTGTCCCCTCTCCTTTAATCCGACACTAGAACCCCTTTTGACACTCCATTCTCTTATGGTTTCTCTTAGATGAATCCATTATCTTGCAAGTATATATATATATTATGGATCTTTTTTGAAATCTCTCCTACATATTCACTATCTCGAGATGACTACGCTAAACCTTGGAATCATCACCGACGACTTCGGAACAACTTTCCTGAACTTGGTTATGTCACCACAACTATTATGATTCCTCTTCGAAGTGTCTCAACAAATCTCGGAACTATCCCGATGAGTCTGGGTACCATTATGGACAACTCTACCAACTATCTACCATGTGGAGACAACCACTTAGACCTCAAGTGTGTGATTCGTTCGGTTCCGATAGTAAGTAGACATGATACCAAAGACCATCAGATTTATAACCAGTAGTGGAGGCTAAACTCCCATGATGGTTCCCTCTTCACTATGCAAAGATCGCATCAAGTAAACCCGTTCGTTATATAAATACTAATCCTCCCGCTTTGTGATATTCGTCTGACAAGGGGTAACCTCGGCAATGCCCATTGCTATGGACTTAGGGTTTCATAGAAAAGAGAGCGTTGGGGATTTAATCGGCTGATCAGACAAACAAGGAAGTCGATGCAGTCTGATTATTGAGAAAGCTTGGTTACAAAGTCGTCGGTTTGCTAGTTGCAATCTAGCTTACGGCGGATTGCTGGAAAACTACGGTGCCCTCTCTGTCGGGTCCTCCCAGCCTTTATATGAGAGGCTGGGTCCTGGATCCGTATCCGGAGAGGTTACAAGTTTAATGTTTACAATACGAACTCTATGTCGGTTCCCAGATATTCCTTAGCGGACAAGGGAAGACTTTTTTACGTCGGGTGCTTCTTGGACTTCGTTGGGCCGTCTTGGGCCATAAGATTTTATGTGCCTAGGGTAACTAATCATAGGGACCTGATAGGTCATACCCATGTCAGTAGCCCCCGAGACTCTATCTGATTCGTAGATTTGGGTCGAGTCTCAAAATTCTATTTAGCTGTTTCAGCCAAAGTTTTTCTGTAAGCAGATGTTTTTTATTTTTAAGCTTTGTAGGTATTTGGTATAATGAGCTTGATGCATCCGACTGATCGGGAACCGGTTAATTGCTCTTGGGAAAAAAATGTAAACCTACATCAAATTCAAGTCCCTAGGATTGAACTTGGTATCTACTGGCATAATTCAGTTCGGGCCGCGAAGGTCTTTGGGACGCGAAGCTTTCCTTTTGGAAGAAATCTCCAGGGCGAGCGAGAATATGCTCTGTAAGTACCCTTTGTAGGGCCCCCGGGTCTTTTTTCATAACCCGGAGATTTGACAGTAAGATTTTTAACTTCCTTAGACATCTGATTAAATGAAGTGGAATAAGGACATCGACTGCACGCTGATGACTGGGTACCTGCACCAAAACAGGGTTATTGTAGTACCTATAGCAACAAATATTTAAGAGTTTATCCCGATGGGAGCTCGGCAAACACGACCCCGCAACTTCGTTGTCAATGCAGCCATGTCTGCACCCAAACCATAGTTTGGAAATAGTCTACTATATAGGTTGCTAGGATAAATGATTTTAAGATGATTGTAACAACTACTACTAGGACTGAAAGAAAACTAGAACAAAAGTAAAACTGGAAAGGGGTGGATGCAATGAGATGAAATATTAATGCTATGATTCCTCAAGTAATGTTGTATATACCTGTGTGCATGATAAGTGCTTATGGAATAGTTGTTAACTATAATTGTGGCGGTCCCTCATATACCGTTGTCTCCCACTGTTGGTAAGTGGCAACTAGACAACTCAATTGTCCACACCCTCTTTGGACATGGGTCATCTGTAAGAGAATAGTGTATTTAAGGTAACAAGACCAATCAAGGTAAACCAGAGCAAAAGGTATTAAGTTCTATGGACAACCGTACTCCTAAGCAAGTGTGCTAGTCACAAGATATCTCGTATGTCACTTTGGGGTCAAGCAATTTGCAACACTATACCTATATAATCATGAGTGATCTTGGGGAACTCTGGGCGGTGCATCCTAAGCTGTTATTACCTCCGCAAATCACTTATAGCAAATAGCCTATTAGTTCTACCCATGGACTTGTCAGGTACCCATGGAAGAGTAGAGACTAATGATAAGTTTTGTGACACTCTATGAATTCCTAGTAAATTCCTCAATAATGGATTGGACGTCTCCAATCACTAGAATAATATCATGAATAAAACAATATAAAGAGAAAGCACAAACATATTAATTAACAAGAACACACCACACTTCAATTACTCAAATCATCATAACATTAATAAAAGGGGGTTCAAGCAATATTACAACCCATCACGAAGATCATGATGGGTAAGGATGAAGGAGTAGCGGCGATGGAGATGGTGATGATGGCACGGTGTTGGTGGCGTCGACGTGGTGATGGCGGCGTGCTCCTTCTCCTCCTATTCTTGATTGGATGGCTTGATAGTGTTGATGGAGATTGGATCTTGGTGGAGCTTGAGAGGCTATGGAGATGGCACAGCGGCAGGGCGCCGCCGTGGAGGCGGTAGATGGGATCTAGATCTTGTATATGGTGTATGGTGTCTTCCTTTGGCTCCTCCCCTCTTTACATAGGCCTTAGGGGTGGCCTAGGGTACCCATAATACCTTCATATGACTTGGGTAAGGTTCTGGAGCTTTTCTAGGATGAAATCCCGTCGTTTCCGACTTTTTGGCAATTATACGGCCGGAACTATACGGGCGTCGGCCGTATAGTTCGTCGTCAAACCTTCTGCCTCCTTTCGTATTTTGGTCGCCATTTCTTCATACGAACTCCATTTTAGGTGTTCTTGGGATTGTTGGATTCGTATCATCGATGGATACAACCCTGTGGTATTGGATCTTTATTTTGAGAAGTTTAAAAAAATCACTATTTTAACCTCTCAAATGGCTAAGTCTGGTCCCTGCAGCTCCTCCATACTATGCTCTCGTTGTTCCTTTTGCCTTTGTTTTGTCCATAATCATCATCAACACCTACAAACATGTCAAAGACAAGAAAGAGGGATAAAATTCTACCTAAACTACTAAATGTGCAAAGCTCATATTGAATGTAATGAAAACAACTAATCAGGCATAGCAATAGTTAGACGAAGCATGATATGATAGGCAAATGAAACAATTTATATAACTAAAGAGTATTGTATTATCATAGCCATGAACTTTCCCAATCTAGATCTTTCTCGTCCTCGAGCAAAAGGGATCGATAAGTTAATGGATGTGATCTTGCTTATCATTGAAAATCAATGCACTATGTTCTTGTTTTCCTACAAACTTAAAGCAAGAGTGCACATAATCATACAAGGCAATAGAAGATCAGTTATATTATTCCAAACCACTAGATATTAGTCAAAAACTTCTATGCCCCATGTCAAAGTTAAATCTAACTTGCAAGTAAAGTTGTGATCCTTCTATACACACTTTATTGTATTTTTGTATTTTTATTTGTATAAGGAAAAGCTGAACACGGTTAGTTGTCAATCATAAATAGAGACAGAGTTTTCCAATGTTTCCCACTCATGCCATCAAAGTCTCTCAAGTGCAAACTTTGATTGTTGAACTCATATAAAATCTATTTCTTAGTAACGAGACCATGCCAAAAGAGTGGTATATGTTCAATCGAGACTGTGTAGGCTAGGAAGGATACTCGTGACCATTACCAAGGTTTCCCTTTTAGGTATAATGATTTCTCATAACGGTCAAAGGAGTATTCCAACTTTCTCTTGAAACACAGACCCATGAGGGAGACAAAAATCTTACCCATCATAACATTGCTGTTATAGATGTTTAATCAACTCGTAGCGAAAATCTGAGATTTCTCTCTTGGTAGATCATTTATAGGCCAGCGGAGTTGTTAGACCCCCATGGAGTGCAACAGTGGTGCAAGACACGCATAAAGAAATATCTCACTTTGATTTCCAAGACAATTTTTTTGCATATGTAATCTCAAAACTTTGAAACATATTTCTTATTTGCCAACTCACTTAGTAAGCATCTATTAAGACCATCATTTACAACACTATGGGGTCGTGCTACTCCATAACCATTCACTTTAAGACAATTCTGAACAATGACAACTAGCAAGTTTCAAAGAACTTCTTTATTATATTATTTTTTCTTTTATTTTCAAAATGTGGAGAACATGGCAATGTATATTTAGAGGATCACAATATTTTTCACAAGCTAGATAAAAGTTGGACAAGGTGCATCAAAGCTATGGCTTGTCTCCTATGGGGCCTAACATGAGCAAGTATATGCCTTATATAAATATGAACAAAAACTCACTTAAGCAAGCATTTAAAAAACAGAGGGATACACAATAGCATGAAAACTTTTTAAGATAAAGAACATTACACAAGACTCTATGGTTGCAAAATAACCTCCCCAAGCTAAGAACTTTTCAATACCGACTCGAGAAGATCATGAAAACAAAAGAAAAATGCAGTTATAAAAAGAGGGTATAAGAAGTGGTTACCTCCCCAAGCTTAAGTTAAAGCAAGGATGAGACATTTTACCGTTGAGGTACTAGTAACCTCTCTTTCAATGGACAAAGAACCTTTGATTCAACATGTGTTTCTTGATATCGCCCGGTGTGCCTTCCTTGAGAACCTGCTTAGATACTAAAAAGAAAACGAAATATTTTTGTGTTTTTGAAGACACGGGTTTAGCTCACAAGTGATAAAAATACAAGTACCACTGAGTCGGTTCATCAGCCTAAGCACCACGCTTAAGTCAACAAACTAGTTCTACAGGAGGCCTCTCCCGGATTGTGATGAGGTGCAAGTGAAACATGATACGAGACACGAGTGTGCAACCCCTATGTGGTTATTAAAAGAGGTTCGAGCTGGAAAGTTTTACCAGACATTAATAGGTAGGTATATTGAATTAAAGCAACCAAGTGGCTCATGCGAGTGTTTGTACGGTTGTCACTACCGTACACGTTGTCACACAAGGTTCAAGTCCCTACGAAAATAACACAAAAAATAAAATGCATCAGTTTGGTATACGAACATAGTTCATTTACCCTACTGATAAAAGAAAACATGAACTTCTATAGATAATTACAGTCTAGGAAGTTTCTAAGGTAGAACTTTATTGCTTACATATGCTCGAATTCTATAGAACATGGGAGAAGCTCCCATGTGGAGTTTCGAGGTTTTTAGAAGAAGGAAAAAGGAAAAAAATGAGCAATGGTTACCTTCTAGTTGGCGTTTGATGGGTTTTCACAACTATCCAGGCGCAACTATACGACCGGAGTTTTTGCTCCCGCAGTATAGTTCGTCGTTAGAGCATCTCCAATCGCCTACCCAGGACGCCGATCCGGACGCCGAATTTAGGTCCGGATGTCGAAAATCGGCCCAGTCGCATACCCAGGAACCTGTTTTCGGCCGGATTTGGGAAAACTTTGGTCCGGGCTTCCCAGGCCAAACCCAAGTTCTCATGTACGCCCTAGGAACGCCGGACGCAGCAAACTCGGCGAAAAAATGAAGCGGCGCGTGGACCCACCGAGTCAGCGACAGAAGCCGAGTCGTCGTCATCCTCAGAACCACGCGGCGACCGCCGGACATTAACTGCCTGTCGCGTCGGCCACGCGTCGCTGAATTGCTAGGCATAGATTTTTATGCTAATCTGATAGGTACTCGGAACTAAAGGTTTGGAAGTAGTACTAGGAATGGATTGGATGTCCAAACATAAATGATTGATTGACTGTGCCAAGAAAGCCATCACCATGACCAGTACAGCCGGAATATCAGTCGAGCATATCTCTGAAACCTTACCTCGTCAATTCAAGCGCAACAAGAGTATAGCCCAACCTACCATTGACCAAGTCCGGATAGTCTGCGAATACCCTGATGTATTTCTAGATGTTTTGCCCGGTATGCCCCCAGATCGGGATATCGAGTTTATCATTGAACTAATCTCCGGAACCGGACCCATAGCCCAGAGACCCTATAGTATGAACCCGTCGGAACTGGCAGAACTGAAGAAGCAACTGAATTCCATGTTAGAAATTGGATTGATTCAACCAAGTGCGTCACTATGGAGATCACCTGTTTTGTTGGTGGACAAGAAAGATGGAGGTAACCATTTGTGTACGGATTATCAGAAGTTGAATGATGTCACCATCAAGAACAAATACCCCTTGCCCAAGATAGAAGATTTGTTTGATCAGTTGACCAGTGCCAAAGTGTTTTCTAAGATTGATCTTAGAACTGTCTATCATCAACTCAAGATTCGCGCAGAGGATATTCCCAAGACTGCCTTTACCACCAGATATGGATTATACGAGTATACTGTCATGTCTTTTGGATTAATCAATGCCCCCGCTTATTTCATGGATCTCATGAATAAGATTTTTATGGACTTCCTGGATAAGTTTGTCGTTGTTTTCATCGATGACATTCTGATTTATTCCAAATCGGAAGAAGAACATGAGCTACACCTAAGGACCATTCTTGGAACCCTTAGAGAGCATCCATTGTATGCCAAGTTTAGCAAATGTGAATTCTGGTTACAGGAAGTAGGATTCCTCGGTCACATTGTATCAGCCGGAGGAATTGTCGTTGACCCTGCCAAGGTGAAAGATGTCGAAGATTGGCAAGCCCCAACCACTCAAACCCAAGTTCGTGCTTTTCTCGGATTGGCGGGATATTACCGCAAGTTCGTAGAAGGATTCTTGAGTATCGCCAGACCCATGACCCAATTGCTGAAGAAGGACAAGAAATTTGAATGGACCGACAAATGTGAAGCGAGTTTTCAAGAACTCAAGAGGAGATTGATTTCATCCCCAATCTTAATCATGCCGGATATCACGAAGCCTTTTGATGTGTATTGTGACGCATCCAAGATCGGTCTCAGATGTGTGCTAATGCAAGAAGGCAAAGTTATATCTTATCTATCTCGACAATTTAAACAACATGAGCAAAATTACCCAACCCATGACCTCGAACTCGCAGCCGTAGTTCTAGCCCTGAAGACATGGAGGCATTACCTGATGGGAAACCATTGTGAGATTTATTCGGATCACCAGAGCCTGAAGTATATATTTACTCAGAAGGAGCTAAATATGAGGCAGAGAAGATGTATTGAGCTAATCAAGGATTATGACCTGGACATTCACTATCACCCTGGTAAATCCAATGTGGTAGCCGATGCCCTTAGTAGATTGCCATGCCGCTTGAACTCCATGATTTTAAAGGAGCAACCAAGTTTGCACAAAGAGATGGAAGATTTCCGAATGGAATTAGTGAGTGAAGGATTTTTAGCTAGCATAGAACTTCAACCCACTTTGATCAGCCAGATCAAAGAGGCGCAGAAAGGAAATGCTAGTATCAACGGAATCAAGCATCGTATCGGTACAGGCGAAGTACCTGGATTCACCGAAGACGAAGAAGGAGTTCTGTGGTACAAAGGACGCCTTTGAGTACCCGCAGATTCTGAGTTGAAAGAAGTTATTTTGAAGGAAGCTCATGATACTCTTTATTCTATCCACCCCGGAGGAACTAAGATGTATCAAGATTTGAAAGAGCAATTTTGGTGGCATAAGATGAAGAGAGAAATCGGAAGCTATATCGCCAAGTGTGATATATGTTAGAGAGTCAAGGCAGGACATCAAAGACCTGCTGGATTGTTGCAACCATTGCAGATTCCGGAATGGAAATGAGATTCCGTTGGAATGGACTTTATCACCGGATTGCCTACTTCTAGTAGGGGAAATGACTCTATCTGGGTCATAGTGGACAAATTGTCCAAAGTCGCCCATTTCTTACCCGTCAAGGCCACATATCAGAGTTCGAAGCTAGCAGAGTTATACATAGCTAGAATCGTTAGTTTGCATGGAGTCCCCAAGAACATCGTATAGTATCGAGGAACTCAGTTTACCTCGATATTCTGGAAGAAAGTCAAAGAAGGTTTCGAAACCCGACTAGATTTCAGCATAGCTTATCACCCTCAGACCGACGGACAAACGTAGCGAGTAAATCAAATACTCGAAGATATGCTGAGATCCTGTGTGTTAGAATATGGATCTAAGTGGGAAGAATGTCTGCCGTTTGCAGAATTTTCTTACAACCACAGTTATCAAGCTAGTTTGCAAATGGCCCCATTTGAATTCATGTACGGAAGGAAGTGCCACACCCCTTTGAACTGGTCGAAAGTAGGAGAGTCAGATTTTCGGACCTGACATCCTACGAGAAGCGGAAGAGAAGGTTCACAAGATTCGTGAGCACCTCAAGACAGCCCAGTCCAGACAGAAGAGTTACACCGACAAGAGACGTCGAGACCTCGCCTTCAACATATGAGATTTTGTGTATCTGAAAGTGTCGCCATTGAAAGGAATGCAGCGTTTCCAACTCAAAGGAAAGTTAGCCCCCATATATATCTGACCCTTCAAGATTCTGAACCGTTGAGGAGAAGTGTCGTATCAATTGGAACTGCCCGAAGAGATGTTAGCTGTGCACAATGTGTTCCATATCTCATTACTTCACAAGTGCCTCGAAGTTCCAGAGAAGACGGAAGTGTTCAAGAATATCGATCACCAAACCATAGAGATCAACGATGACCTGACCTATCCCGAAGTACCCATCCGTATTTTGGAAGAAGCCTTCAGAACTACCTGAACCCGAAGCATCAAGTTTCTCAAGATTCAGTGGAGCAACCACACAGAAGAGGAAGCTACCTGGGAGCGCGAAGATCACATCAGGACGGAGTTTCCCGATCTCTTCAAATCCTAGGTAATCTTTTTTGTCCTTTTTCAAATCTCGGGACGAGATTTTGTTTAAGGGGGGAAGGTTTCTAACATCCCAAAAATATTAAACTAGAATCATCAAACTCTAATCTTCAAAATTAGGGTTAACAAAAACTTTTCTAAATAAAAATATGAAAGCATGCATGTGTGTATGCATTCCATTTTGGATTCTTTTGAATTGCCTTGTTTATGTGTTTCTTTGCTTGTAAATGGATTCTTAGGTGAAATAAACATCATCTAAACAATCCCCACACTTTTCCCAAAGACAAATAAATCAAAACAAACAAAATAAGGGAATGGTCAGTTTGGCCAATTTAACTCCCATGCCTACTTTGGCTGTCTCTAACTTTCAAAACTTAACAGAAACTTGTTTGGATCTTTGCAGCCCTTGATAGTACTCATAACAGAGTACCAAGGCCCACTTTGTGATCATCCAAAAACATTTGAATGCATAGTTTAAAGGACAGTTAAAAATTGAATCTTTATCATATGGGAAGATCCCATTTTTCAAAAACCACTCAAACAAGCTCAACTTTCAGAACCCAAGCATCCACAGACTCACCAGCACATGCCTAGCACACCCACCAAAGATCTTTTCAAAATTCAAAACTTGAATTCTTGTGGCCATTTCATCAAACACCTTCCAGATACAAATCAAACAAAATCTAAACACTATAGTGAGCAGTGATTTGAGCCTAACTTGTTCCCTCTCTAGCTCACAGAAACCTTAGTAGATCATCAAGCAAACTTAACTAAGCACTAGCCCCACTGTAAGCTTGGCAATGTCATCAATGGTGAACAGCCGAAGCCACCCATGTCACCCCAGTATGGACATCAAGCTAGAAGAAGAACTAGCCGTGCCAACCTTGTCCGGGGGTAACCCATGCCTCACCGCCCCCTCTCGACCAGCCCTGCCTCGCAGACAGCGACCAAAACCGCCAGGAACGCCACGCCCGTGCCACTGTCAGCCATGTAGAGCATGCACTAGAGCGCCACCCTCGACACGCGCCCACAGACCGCGCGCCGCCCTCGCCGCGTGCATACACGATCACCACCGTCCCAGGAGACCGCCAGACATCCCCGTTCGCCGCCCCATGCCTCACAGCCACCGCTCGCCGTCGAAGACGCTGCCTCTGCCGCGCAGAGCATCGCACGTTCTAGACCGTTTGCCACCGCCCCTACATGCGCATTAAAGCCATAGAGCATCGCCAGGAGACCACCGATCGATCGCTACCGCCGGCCATGCCTCTAGCAGCCCGTAGCCATGTCACCACCGTCGCCTGCCCATCCCGTTCGGTCTCGTCGTCGAGACTATAAATAGAGGCCTCCCCCGCTCAAACTCTTCACACCATTCTACTCCCCTCTCCTCACTGATCGTTTTACCCCGTTCCCGGAGCAAGGCGAGCAGCACTTCGCCGGAATTTCACCAGAGCCCGCCGCCTCTGGAGAAGAAGGAAGCCAGCGATTGGAGCCGCCCCAGGAGAAGCTACCGGTACTAGGAGGTGTAGGGGTTCGTAGCATGGAAAACAAAAAATTTCTACCGCATGCAAACAAACAAGCCAAGATCTATCTACTATATTGTAGCAACGAGTCGATAGAGGAACTCACCCTCGAAGATTCCAAAGCGGTTAACGAGAGCAGATTCTCGTGGGTGATGTAGTCGTACTCTTTCCGATCTCAAGATCGCGTAGACGATCCTTCCGGCGCTGCGTTCCGGCAGCGCTCCCACAGTCGGTCACACGTTCGGTACTCGACGAAGACCTTCCTCTCCCTTGTTCCAGCAGGCAGCGGAGGTTGTAGCACTCTCCTCGCAATTCCGGCAGCACAACGGCGTGGTACCGGAAGTAGAGGGGAGATCTCGCAGGGCTTCGCCTTAAGCCGGAGCGAGTATGGTGGAGTATGAGAGAGAACTATTAGTGGTCTAGGGTTTAGACACACCAATTAGAAGGCTCTAAACCGAAGGCTAGGGCAATTAGAAGCTCTAAACCAAAACGGCTCTAAACCGGAGATTAGAGGATAGGAACTTGTGTGTCTAGAGGAGGAGGCCCTGCCCCTCCTCTTATAGGTGGGAGGTGCGGCCAAGGGGAGGGGAGTCCCTCCCCAAGTCGGCCTTGGTTGGCGCGCCGGTTTGGAGGGACTCCTCCCCCAAGTCGGTTCCAACCACCTCTTGCTTGTTTCCCACAGTTTCCTGTTTTAGCCGTTTGACTTTTCTGTTTGGGATTCAATTTAATCCTTTATTTGGAACAGCGAGAACACTTAGTACATGATGCAATCATTCCAATATGTAATGACACATTCATGTACCCCTTCCCCCCCGGAGTGCCGGACATTCCGGAACCTTCTAGAATATTCCCGATGAAAACACCGGAATCATTCCCGAACTCCGAAACGGGACTTTCCTTATATGAATCTTATTCTCCGGACCATTCCGGATCACCTCGTGATATCCCGGATCCCATCCGAGACTTCGAACAACATTCGGTCTCTTTCTCATAATACCATAACTACTCAAAACAACGTCGAATCCTTAAGTGTGTCTCCCTACGGTTCGTGAATTATGCGGACATGATCGAGACACTTCTCCGAACAATAACCAATAGAGGAATCTGGAAATTCATATGGCTCCCACATATTTCTACAATTACTTTGCGATCGAATGAACCACTTACATACGATACCAATTTCCCTTTGTCTCACGATAGTTTACTTATCCGAGGTCATGATCGTCGGTATCTCTGCATACCTAGTTCAACCTCGTTACTGATAAGTACTCTTTTCTCGTTCCCGTGATATGTGATCCCTTGTGAGCCAGTCACATGCTTGCAAGCTAATTGGATGACATTTCACCGAGAGGGCCCAGAGTATATCTATCCGTCATATGGATGGACAAATCCCACTCTTGATCCATGTGTTTCAACCAATACTTTCTGAACACTCAATGCCACCTTTATAGACACCCTGTTACGGTGTGGTGTTTGATGACATCAAAGCATCCATCCGGAAAAAGGTGATATGCATGATCTCATGGTCGAAGGAATTAGGTTACTATGTATCAGAAAGCATATAGCAATTGAACTATTGAAATGACTTGATCTTTATGCTACGCTTATCTATAGGAGTATGTCCATCACATCATTCTCCTAATGATATGACCCTGTTGTTAATAACATCTCTATGTTCATGATCAGGAAACCATGATCATATATTACCAACAAGCTAGTTTAACAAGAGGCTTTACTAGGGACTCTTATTTTAGTTTACAAATCACACAAGTATTAATGTTTCCGGTTAATACAATTATATCATGGTATGTAAACATTTATCATAAGTGTGAAGATATGATAATGACCACTTTATCATTGCCTCTTGGGCATATCTCCAACAGTCTCCCACTTGCACTAGAGTCAATAATCTAGTTTCAAACCTTTGTGTATTCAACACCTATGGCTTTCCGGTGTTGTATGTACACGATCGCTAGTGGTCAACTGATCTCCGGATCTGACACTTCCAGGTCCGTGTGTAATTGCATGTCTTTGCGTCTCTACGCATCACTCATTCTCTAATGAGATGGCTTTGTATAAATTTGGTCTTTCGGTGTGACCTTTAGCTCTTTGGGGTTAAAACATGTTGATAATATTGTCGCACAATATATCTTCATAGTATTATCCCACTGTGAACTACACCTAGTTTGATAACAAACTACTTGACACAAATGCCCTCTTTTGCTGCTAAAATAGCAGTCATATACTTAGCCTTTTGTTGTAGTATCTGTCATAATGTCTTAACTTTGGAACTCATCCAAATCCATTATGGAACTCACTTTCCATTATATTGTGCCACCCTTAGTTTAGATTGAGATAAACTTAATTTGTACTTTGTGACAAAGCTAGTATCAATGTAGTACTTTTACAATGAACTAACCATCTATTTGTCACTTCTACAAATATTATACTCTTAGTTCTTCCAAAAGATCATAAGAATATCCTTACTATTGTCCAATGATCATCTTACGAATCATTCTGGTATATGCTCACAACATTTAGAGCATAGGACATATCTGGATTTGTACATATCACAGTATGATTGATATAAATACTCTTTGTGATTTCATACATCAAGTATAAATCTATACTTGATTATTTGTTTCACTTTACCAAATGTCAATACACTTGAATATATCATCAACATTGAACTCATTCAATCCTTTCTGTGCGACAAGAACCTCTCTTGTAGTTTCTATATTGAACTCATTCAATATCTTGTCTATGTACTTCTGGCACAACCATATTAGCGTCTATTGATGCCAAATATTTGGGTTTTGCCTAAGTCTTTCATCGGGATGAAATTCTTATCTTGTGTTAATAAAAAGATACATCACTTCCAATCAACAATATGTCTTCTACATAATGTATTAGAAATATGTCTTAGCGCTCCCACTTAATTTCTTGCAAATGCAAGCATCTTCATTGTCTCTGATGAAATTAAACTCTTTTAACAGTTTCATCATAGTGAAGATTCCAACTCCGCTATGCTTACTTCAACCATTGAAGTTTGCATATGTTTTTAGCATCCCTTGAATTTAACAAAACCCTTTGGACCGTGTTATGCACATGTCCTAGGTAACGATTCTATTAGAAGAACTTGTTTTGTTTATTCAACTACCATATAACAAATTATATGTAGTGGTTTCTACATTAATCCGTCTAGACTAAATATCACTATGAAAGATCAAATCTTGTCATAGTCAACCTTTGAATATTGTTGTGAACTCTTTCCCAACATATCGACTATTTCATAGATGTAAAACATCCATGTCTATTTCTTTATAGATCCAGACACAACTGTAAGGTCTTACACCTTTCTCGAGGGTCCTTCAAGTTCAAAACTTGATTTCTCGTGTATGGAACTATCACGGATTTTATGGCTTCAAGCCATTTGACGGAGTCAGGGCCCATCATCGCTTCTTTGTATATAGTCAGATCATTATTGCCAAATAATGATTTAAATCTCAAATCTTGGTATTTGATTGTTTACCCGACCTACTTGTTTCAATAGAAACTTTGACCTTCATAACCACAACCTTTGAGGCACATGAGCCATAAGCATTGTTGCTGCCTCCGGAACACTTTTCGGCGCTGCGCAACTTTGCACATATATCTAAGGTTCTTTTAATCTTATCAAAGTTCTATTGTCCTCCCACTTAACTTTTCACGAAAAATTCCTTCTCAAAGAAACTTAACGTTCTAAGCAATAAACACTTTTGTCTCCGGTGTTTATGGAGGAATACTTAACAGTTATACAAAGACAAGTTCATCCGACTTTGGTTGCACACATCTTTCTTATGCATAGCATACCAATGTTTTAAGAAAGGACTACTTGGGTTTTATCCCAAATCATAACTTTATATGGTGTCATTTCAACGGATTATGATGAAGCTCTTTTCAGTGGAAAAACGGTAATCTCTAAAGCTTTTAATCTTTAAAATACAATGGCAGTTTTATGAATTACACCTTCGATCTTACCATGTCAAACAAGGTTTAATTACATATCTCGAACGCTCCATACCCTTATGGTGTTTCGGGAAATGCAAATCCACGGAACGATTCCTTAAATCTTAGGTATTATGCTAAACTCTATAACTCAAATATCTTCCTTTATGATCTTTATCATAAACTATTTATATTCTTGTTACAATGATTTTGCACTTCATCTTGAAAGTTTTGAACTTTTGAAATATTTCACACTTCATCCTTATTAAGTAAATATTCATATATTCACTCGAATTTTCGGAGAAAGCATATGAAGTTGAAATCCATCGCTCTTGACTACACATAATGGATTTCGTACAACAATATGTACAAGTTCCAATAAGCTAGTCATTCGTTCCCTTTTGGCCTATGAACGAAGTTTTAATTATCTCTAGGAAAGTTTCACAAGCGTCATTTGATCAAAAATCAAAAGACTCCAAAATTCCATCCACATGGAGTTTCTTCATGTTTTCTTTCCAATATAATTTAAACGGCGATATCACTTCCTAAGTGATATTTCAATCAATTTGTCTTTCGACATTTTTAGCACTAGTTTTATGGATGTGATTTCTCCAACGAGATTTGCGAATCATCCATCTTTTATGGATTACGGCAATTATTTGAACAACCCTTTTGTTCTCATAATACCTGATAAAACAAATCTTGAAGGTAAGCTTTGATGTTTAACGAGCAACACAATAACCCTTTATTTGTTCTCAATGAACATCATCACATATTCTTTTGCTAGTTACTTAGGCCATTGTAGTTCATGAATTGTGTTGTTTCGTATGACGATTCACACCAACAAATTCAGTATCAAATACTTGAGAACCACATTGTTTAATAAGCAAAGAATATAGCCATAACATGTATATCATCTATATACTTAAGCTGAACAATTCTAGTCTTTTCTTTTCTGCCATATATTTATGAGATTCTCTTTCAGTATTTCCTTTTCTGTTTGAAAGAATCTATCAACATCAATAGTGGAGTCATACATATGACACATAATCCAAAGCATGTATAATTAAATACCAATGTCTTTGGACTTGCACTTTGAAGTAGATCACCATCATCAAATGTTTGGTGTTCTTCCAAATTCCTTTCTTTAGTAATCTCTTGGTGTAGTAAATATTTTACCTACATCAAATATTCACCCTTATCATGGAATCGTCCATGATCAAGCTACTTTTAGCTTATAAAGATGAATCGTGAGTATAATGTTGCTATCCAAAACCTTTTGGTGGATTAGGACAACAAGTGTCTCCAACCTTTTGCAAATTCTCATCAAAATATGAGAACATGAACTTTGCCATATTATACTCTATCATGTTGTAACCAAAACTTCGTTTCAGATATCACAATATCTTCCACACATCATGGTTTCTGAAACAACTCTTTCAGATCCTAGATAACCTTGATATTAAGAGAATCCTTTGAATATCAAGAATCATGGAGACAAACATGATACTTATATACTAACACTTGGAATTATTACTCTTGATTTAATACTTATTATTAAACTTCATGGAGTAACCGGAACTTACTGAAAGGTTGCAATAGGACTTTTAAACTTTAGATTAACACTTTAAAACAATACGATACCAGTTCGTAAAGTAACTAACCAGAATTCTATAGTTCTATCATCTCAATTATAACTAAGCGCAAGGTGGTAAACGGATGCCAATGACTACAACAACTATGCAAATTCACTTTGATTTAGTTTATGATAAATTGAGTTCTAATCAATAATTAAATTAATCTAGGTGAACTCCCACTCAAAACAATATCCCTCACATTGTTTTAGTGATCACACGAACCAAATCCACCATATCAAAACCGATCATCACGAGAGTTGATATAGTTTCAATGGCGAACAATCAACATGTTCATCATATCTACTATATGATTCATGCTCTACCTTTCGGTATTCCGTGTTCCGAGACCATGTCTGTACATGCTAGACTCGTCAAGATCAAACCTTAGTTTCCGCATGAGCAAATCTGGCTTACTCACGTTGTATACACTTGCAGAATCTAACACACCCGATCATCACGTGGTGCTTCGAAACAACAGGCTTTAGCAACGGTTCTAACTAAGGGTGAACACTTTATGACTTGAAATTCATGTGCATGAGGGATCATCTTATAATGCTACCGTCGTCTACTAAGCAATACAAGATGCATAAAGGATTAACATCACATGCAATTCATAATATGTGATATGATATGGCCTTTCTTCTTTGTGCTTCCGATCTCCATCTTCAAGCACGAACATGATCTCCATCATCATCGGCATTGCATCAAGGTCAATGACGCTTCTCCATGGTTGTCGTCCACCGGCTTCAACTATTACAACTACTTTGAATAGACACGTGGGTCTTAACATAAATTAAAGACAACCATATGGCTCCTGCCGGTTGCCAACTTACAATAAGGAACATTGCATACATCATATATAATCACAATCATGGCCATATCACATCACATCACACCCCTGCAAAACAAAGTTAGATGCCTCTACTTTCTTTGCATATTTTACGTGGTTTGGGGCTTTCAATAAGTGTCGTTCTAACTTACGAACAAGAACCACAACATTGATACTAGTATTGTCAATCACCCGTTGTAAATTGGATCTTAACTATGCTAGGAGAAACAGGCACCCGCAAAGCCACTTATGCAATACAAGTTGCATGTCAAGCGTGGAGCAAGTCTCATGAACGATGTCATGTAAGGTTAGCCCGGGCCGCTTCATCCCAACATACCGCAAGATGCAAAGTACACAAGAAGCAATCGACAATAAAAGCATCAACGCCCACAATGACCATTGTGTTCTACTCGTGCAACAGATCTACATATAGACACGGCTCTGATACCACTGTAGGGGTTCGTAGCATGGAAAACAAAAATTTTCTACCGCATGCAAACAAACAAGCCAAGATCTATCTACTAGATTGTATCAACGAGTCGATAGAGGAACTCACCCTCGAAGATTCCAAAGCGGTTAACGAGAGCAGATTCTCGTGGGTGATGTAGTCGTACTCTTTCCGATCTCAAGATCGCGTAGACGATCCTTCCGGCGCTGCGTTCCGGCAGCGCTCCCGCAGTCGGTCACACGTTCGGTACTCGACGAAGACCTTCCTCTCCCTTGTTCCAGCAGGCAGCGGAGGTTGTTGCACTCTCCTCGCGATTCCGGCAGCACAACGGCGTGGTACCGGAAGTAGAGGGGAGATCTCGCAGGGCTTCGCCTTAAGCCGGAGCGAGTATGGTGGAGTATGAGAGAGAACTATTAGTGGTCTAGGGTTTAGACACACCAATTAGAAGGCTCTAAACCGAAGGCTAGGGCAATTAGAAGCTCTAAACCAAAACGGCTCTAAACCGGAGATTAGAGGATAGGAACTTGTGTGTCTAGAGGAGGAGGCCCTGCCCCTCCTCTTATAGGTGGGAGGTGCGGCCAAGGGGAGGGGAGTCCCTCCCCAAGTCGGCCTTGGTTGGCGCGCCGGTTTGGAGGGACTCCTCCCCCAAGTCGGTTCCAACCACCTCTTGCTTGTTTCCCACAGTTTCCTGTTTTAGCCGTTTGACTTTTCTGTTTGGGATTCAATTTAATCCTTTATTTGGAACAGCGAGAACACTTAGTACATGATGCAATCATTCCAATATGTAATGACACATTCATGTACCCCTTCCCCCCGGAGTGCCGGACATTCCGGAACCTTCTAGAATATTCCCGATGAAAACACCGGAATCATTCCCGAACTCCGAAACGGGACTTTCCTTATATGAATCTTATTCTCCGGACCATTCCGGATCACCTCGTGATATCCCGGATCCCATCCGAGACTTCGAACAACATTCGGTCTCTTTCTCATAATACCATAACTACTCAAAACAACGTCGAATCCTTAAGTGTGTCTCCCTATGGTTCGTGAATTATGCGGACATGATCGAGACACTTCTCCGAACAATAACCAATAGAGGAATCTGGAAATTCATATGGCTCCCACATATTTCTACAATTACTTTGCGATCGAATGAACCACTTACATACGATACAAATTTCCCTTTGTCTCACGATAGTTTACTTATCCGAGGTCATGATCGTCGGTATCTCTGCATACCTAGTTCAACCTCGTTACTGATAAGTACTCTTTTCTCGTTCCCGTGATATGTGATCCCTTGTGAGCCAGTCACATGCTTGCAAGCTAATTGGATGACATTTCACCGAGAGGGCCCAGAGTATATCTATCCGTCATATGGATGGACAAATCCCACTCTTGATCCATGTGTTTCAACCAATACTTTCTGAACACTCAATGCCACCTTTATAGCCACCCTGTTACGGTGTGGTGTTTGATGACATCAAAGCATCCATCCGGAAAAAGGTGATATGCATGATCTCATGGTCGAAGGAATTAGGTTACTATGTATCAGAAAGCATATAGCAATTGAACTATTGAAATGACTTGATCTTTATGCTACGCTTATCTATAGGAGTATGTCCATCACATCATTCTCCTAATGATATGACCCTGTTGTTAATAACATCTCTATGTTCATGATCAGGAAACCATGATCATATATTACCAACAAGCTAGTTTAACAAGAGGCTTTACTAGGGACTCTTATTTTAGTTTACAAATCACACAAGTATTAATGTTTCCGGTTAATACAATTATAGCATGGTATGTAAACATTTATCATAAGTGTGAAGATATGATAATAACCACTTTATCATTGCCTCTTGGGCATATCTCCAACAGGAGGTTCACCGTCGTCGACTTTGTCGTTCGCCCGCATCGCCAACCTGCGCCTGAGCCCCGGTGAGCCCCCGACGACCCCCACCTACCGAGTTAGGTTTCTGTCTCGCCGGCGCTGCCCGACGTGGACGATGAGTAGCAGCCGTTCGATAAGACTTAGATCATGCGGATGAGATTGCCCCATAATGCTGCACGTTTAAAGAGCCACTGACTGGTGGAACCCCCCTGTCAGTTGAGCCCCGCGCCGCGGAGTGACGCTGGGCCGGCCCGTTAACAGTTTCCGCGCAGCCCATTCGTTTGAATTTGGATTTTTCCATTTTCATTCAAACACAGTTCTATACCTAGTTTCAAAAATCAACCTAGTTCGATTCATTGAACCAAATTGAATGAAACCAATTTTGTTAGAAAGGTCTTGAAATGCTGAATCCAAGCCCGTTGGATTCAAATCATTTGGATCTGTAGATCACCCTTGGTAAAAATAACAAGGCAGAAGCTTTTCTGCATTCAAATATTTTTAAAATTTAAACCATAATAGCTTTTGAGTTGTTTCCAACTCTCAAAAATCACATTTGATCATACCTTTCAGAATATATAAAAATATATAGGTTTACTTACATAAATAATGTTCAAGTAATAAAAGAATGCCACATAGGCATTTCTAGCCACTTTAGTTAATTAAAATAAAAGGGTAAAACCTTATTAAATTGTGACACAACTTTAAATCACATCCCTATGGACTAAAATATGTGGTGATGAAATGTGTCAACATGATCCCATGTTTGGTTTGGAGAATATTAAATCTTAAGTAGTTTTTCAAGGAGTAGAAATTACTTTTTTAAAACCAAAATCTTTAAGTCAAATGCTTGTAATGTTAGTGATGATGCTAGATCATCTATAGAACCCTTGTGTGTGATGATTGCAAGTAGTTAAGTATTGTTTGGTGATTGTGTACCTCGTATTTATTCATAGACGCTAGTACCGACCAAGGATACGAGGAGGAAGGAGGATACTACAAAGAAGAAGCCGAGGAGAACTTCAACCACTGCTCTGCACAAGGCAAGCTAACACTTTCAATTTAGCAAGCTTATAATGATACTGATGCAAGCCTTACTAATCAAGTTGACCTATGCAAGCCTAATACTACTAGTTGAATGTGCAAGCTAACCCTTGCAATTATGAAAGTTAGATAACCTATGAAATGCACTAAGCATGCTTGGTTGGACACATTTGATGATACCCAATCCTAGTTTTACTTGCAAGCTTCTACTTTATTTCATTATCAAAGCTTGTACTTAGAGTTTACTTGAGTAAATTGTAGATTCTAGAAAGATACTTGAAGGTTGCATAAAGAGAATAAAATTTGGCCTAAGCTAGATAATCTTGATGTCATCCCAAGGCATAAGATTGAACTTAGTTGAAACTCCACTAGTTTACCACCCCTCATTAGTACTCACCCCCACTTGTAGAAGCTAGTGCTAAGCATAAAACTTGATCAACTTTAGATGGGATTACTTGGTGGAAAATGGTTATGAAAACCTTAGAATGATGGATCATTCTACTGAGATGTTTTGACATGTGTTTCCAAACACCAGATGATTTTGGTGATGAAAATATTAAGGCATGAGCCTTAGCCCTTTATAAAACTGATGGTTGTCTGGATGCAATACCATTCCAATTTTACCGTACAACCACAATACCCGAAGATTGGGTAGGGCTTGACTGGAAACTTATATACCTTAGTATTGGTTCCCTCCCGGCCAAGGTCTGAGCTGAGGCTACCTTGTGAAGATTGTCCACCTGTGCAGTACCCAAGATGACAGTTGGTCATGGTTGGGAGGCCAAACTCATAGGAGAGGTGCTTATACTAGGGCGTGTAATTGAAAGGTTAGGATTGATTATCCGCATACTGAGTATGGTGAATTCAGGATTTGTTCCTGACGGATGTATCGAATGTTGTGGTGAAAGTGTACAATCTCTGCAGAGTGTCAAACTATTCGAATAGCCGCGTCCGCGGTTATGGACAGTTGGAATGGCCATACTGTTCCCCCGTCAGATGTTTTCCAAATGACTTGTGAAATGATTTGAGACTTTGACTTGACCACACCAGAGTTGTGGCATGAGATACAAGTTCCCACTTAGGTGTTATAAAATTTCATTTAGCTTTCTCTTGCTTCTGAACTTAGTAGAGGTAAATATGGCTTTTTGCAAAACAACCCTAGAGCCTAGTGCCCTATTACAAAAAAAACCTTCACTTGTTAGTCTTAGTTTGCGAGTACTTAAAGAGTACTCATGGATTTGTCCTTGGCTATTCCCGTGGCCAGACTATGAAGAGGAGTACCAGGATGATGGACCCCAGGAAGGTTACGAGAAATAGGATCATCTCCCATCGTCAGCATTGACTGTGACCCCAAAGATAGAGCTTCGCCTACGCTACCGTTATTATTACGTAGTCCGCTGCTTGAGTTGTATTAAGAACTGGATCATGAGATCCTTATTTGTGTAAGACCTTATGTATGGTTTGTAATGGATGATGTACTGTGGTATCCAATTTTGTTATGTCTCGCAAAAATGGTAATCCTGGGATTGCGATGTATGGCATAACAGGCATCTGGGATTAAAAATTCGGGTGTTGACAAGTTGGTATCAGAGCCATTATGACCATAGGAGACCCTAGTTAGACTGGACGTTTGAATCAAAAACTTAGTTTCAAAACCAAAAGAAGCAAATATTTACAAAAACTTATTCCCATTCTTATCACCTTGATTCTTTTATAAAAATTCATGTTCCTCAAAAACTCTTGCAAAATATATATAATTTGACACACTTGATCACTCTACTAACTTACTCATCCTATATTCTTAATAGATGGACGTGAAGTACAGCAAGTTTTATCAGTTGGGGAATGGAGGAGACCTTATCTTTGAGAGGGATTTGGACCAGCTTTCAGAACTTCTGGAGCATCCACACCCCGAGTTCTTCGGAGCTCAGCTCAATGATCAAGGAAGAGAAGATCTGCAGTGGCTAATTGTTGCAAGTCTCCGAGGAAAGATTGAACCTCCTACTACCGAGGGAATTCAGTTTACCTTAAGAGAGAACAACTGGCTCGATGGACTTGCCAGGGCCATGCAGGAAGCTCTTTCCCGTCTGTGTGGGAAGAGTATCAACCAGATCAAGGGAACCCGCTTTGAGTTTTGCCCAAGGCGTGATGCTAATGGACAACCACTGGAAGCCCCATACCACCATGAGCGGAAGACTCAATTGGACCACCTTAGCTTCATGATGTACGATCGTCAGCAAGAATTGGACAACTGTCGTGACTACTCCAACCACAAGTCCGCCATCATCAAGACGAAGGATCAAACCATCTCCATGCTAGCGAAGGATCGCAAGTCTCGCCGCCGTCATCTCGATAATAAGGAGCGCATCATTGCCCGTCTTCGCCACCGTATCTCTGCTTTGGAGGAGACCATCCACGAGAGAGACATGCAGTTGGAGGAAAGGGAGAATGCCGGAGAGGATCTTCGTGGAGACCCCTACTCCTATCTCAGCGATGATGACGATTTTCTGGAGGATCAGGCTATGGACTTATTCACCGATGAGGATGATTTCGCCTTCATCAATGACGACGAGGATGATGAGGATGACGACTACACCGACTCTGAGGAGTAGTAGCACTTGATCACTAGCGTAGTGAGTAGTATTCGATCCCACTGTATCGCAGTTTCCAGAATGGTTCTTAAAACCATCTGCTTACCTTTGTTGTGGTGTGTGTTGTATCGTGTGCTATGAGTGAATGAATGAAAAGCATGTTGCTAGAAAATCTGAGCCAAACTTTAAAAACTTTTCAAAGTCCCGAAACCTTAGAAATCTCCCTCTTTTCTCATGATCTATCTCAATATTCAGATGCCACGCGGAGGAAGTGGTTCATGCCCGGACCCAATGTTGCAGATACTGCAAATGTTGGTTTCTGACCGCGAAGCCGAAAGGACGGAACGTCAAGCCAATTTAGCTACCCTTCAGCAGATAGCCCAGCTAGCCCACAACAACCAAGGCCAAGGAAATCAGGACAACCATGGATCTAAGCTCAAGAATTTCCAGAATACCAACCCGCTGGTTTTCACTAAGTCGGAAGAGCCCCTAGATGCCGACGATTGGCTGCAAACCATGGAAAATAACCTAGAAGTTGCCGGAGTGGAAGCCAACGAGAAAGTTCTGTTCGCCACCCACTATCTAGCCGGAGATGCCAGAGCATGGTGGAACAGTGTTCGTGCAATGACCGGAGGACAGATGATGACCTGAGAGGAATTCAAGGTCAAGTTCAGCAGAACCCATGTGCCACCGGGTTTGATCAAGAGAATGAGAGATGAGTTTAGAGAACTGAGGCACGGAAGGATGATCGTAGTGGAATACCGTGACAAATTCTTGTCATTAGCTAGGTATGCCCCGGATGAGATCGACATCGAAGCCAAGAAGAAAGAAAGATTCTTGAATGGTCTGCACGATGAGATGCAGACTGTGTTAGTAAATATCCCCTTTGCTGATATTGAAGCCCTTGTCGACTCTGCCATCCAGATGGAAGGAAAGATCAACCAAGCCAATGAGAACCGCAAGCGTCGCATGATGCATCATCTAGGAACCCATCAGACCTCAAAGTATCGCCCTAACCCATCTCCAGGGTTTGCCCCGAGAACCAACAGACCCCCGATGAACCGTCCGACTTATCCCAACCGCGGAAACCCTAGGCCCGGAGGAAATCACAAAAACCCCGGCAACTCTAGCAATTTCAACCGTGCCCCACCCAAGTTCAACAACAATGCTACTACCAACACCAACACTGCCCCGAGGACTAGAAGCAATGATGTGCCTGTTGCCGCAAAGGACAAGTCGCAAGTGACTTGTTATGACTGTGGAAATAAAGGCCACTACTCCAACGAGGGCCCCAACAAGAAGAATGCCGCAAACCCCAATACCAATGCCCCAGCTCAGCAGCAACGTCGTGTTCAGCCCGGAAGGAGGTTTGCCCTAGGGAATTCGCTCAACCGCAACGGCCGTCTTATTCTCATGCATGCTGAAGAAGCTCAGGAAGCGCTAGACGTCGTGCTGGGTATGTTTTCTGTTAATTCAGTACTTGCTCGAGTGTTGTTTGATTCTGGTGCATCGCACTCATTTGTCACCGAAGAATTTGCATGCACTAGTAAAATCCAACCAACCAAACTGAAGCACGTTATGATCGTTCAAATTCC
Source organism: Avena sativa (assembly GCA_916181665.1). Classification (NCBI taxonomy): domain Eukaryota; kingdom Viridiplantae; phylum Streptophyta; class Magnoliopsida; order Poales; family Poaceae; genus Avena; species Avena sativa. The sequence goes on along the minus strand of OV702279.1, from coordinate 262,286,822 downwards.
CAGTTCAACCACCAAGCTAGGCAAATTTGCAAAGCCGTCCCTATTCGAATCTATGGCATAGATTTTTATGCTAATCTGATAGTACTCGGAACTAAAGGTTTGGAAGTAGTACTAGGAATGGATTGGATGTCCAAACATAAAGGATTGATTGACTGTGCCAAGAAACCCATCACCATGACCAGTACAGCCGGAATATCAGTCGAGCATATCTATCAAACTTACCTCGTCAATTCAAGTGTAACAAGAGTATAGCCCAACCTACCATTGACCAAGTCTGGATAGTCTGCGAATACCCCGATGTATTTCTAGATGTTTTGCCCGGTATGCCCCCAGATCGGGATATCGAGTTTATCATTGAACTAATCCCCGGAACAGGACCCATAGCCCAGAGACCCTATAGTATGAACCCGTCGGAACTGGCAGAACTGAAGAAGCAACTGGATTCCATGTTGGAAATTGGATTGATTCAACCAAGTGCGTCACCATGGAGATCACCAGTTTTGTTCGTGGACAAGAAAGATGGAGGTAACCGTTTGTGTACGGATTATCGGAAGTTGAATGATGTCACCATCAAGAACAAATACCCCTTGCCCAAGATATAAGATTTGTTTGATCAGTTGACCAGTGCCAAAGTGTTTTCTAAGATTGGTCTTAGAACTGGCTATCATCAACTCAAGATTCGCGCAGAGGATATTCCCAAGACTGCCTTTACCACCAGATATGGATTATACGAGTATACTGTCATGTCTTTTGGATTAATCAATGCCCCACTTATTTCATGGATCTCATGAATAAGATTTTTATGGACTTCCTGGATAAGTTTGTCGTTGTTTTCATCGATGACATTCTGATTTATTCCAAATTGGAAGAAGAACATGAGCTACACCTAAGGACCATTCTTGGAACCCTTAGAGAGCATCAGTTGTATGCCAAGTTTAGCAAATGTGAATTCTGGTTACAGGAAGTAGGATTCCTCGGTCACATTGTATCAGCCGGAGTAATTGCCGTTGACCCTGCCAAGGTGAAAGATGTCGAAGATTGGCAAGCCCCAACCACTCAAACCCAAGTTCGTGCTTTTCTCGGATTGGCGGGATATTACCGCAAGTTCGTAGAAGGATTCTCGAGTATCGCCAGACCCATGACCCAATTGCTGAAGAAGGACAAGAAGTTTGAATGGACCGACAAATGTGAAGCGAGTTTTCAAGAACTCAAGAGGAGATTGATTTCAGCCCCAATCTTAATCATGCCGGATATCACGAAGCCTTTTGATGTGTATTGTGACGCATCCAAGATCGGTCTCGGATGTGTGCTAATGCAAGAAGGCAAAGTTATATCTTATCTATCTCGACAATTGAAACAACATGAGCAAAATTACCCAACCCATGACCTCGAACTCGCAGCCGTAGTTCTAGCCCTGAAGACATGGAGGCATTACCTGATGGGAAACCGTTGTGAGATTTATTCGGATCACCAGAGCCTGAAGTATATATTTACTCAGAAGGAGCTAAATATGAGGAAGAGAATATGGATTGAGCTAATCAAGGATTACGACCTGGACATTCACTATCACCCTGGTAAAGCCAATGTGGTAGCCGATGCCCTTAGCAGATTGTCGTGCCGCTTGAAATCCATGATTTTAAAGGAGCAACCAAGTTTGCACAAAGAGATGGAAGATTTCCGAATGGAATTAGTGAGTGAAGGATTTTTAGCTAGCATAGAACTTCAACCCACTTTGATAAGCCAGATCAAAGAGGCGCAGAAAGGAAATGCTAGTATCGACGGAATCAAGCGTCGTATCGGTATAGGCAAAGTACCTGGATTCATCGAAGACGAAGAAGGAGTTCTGTGGTACAAAGGACGTCTTTGAGTACCCGCAGATTCTGAGTTGAAAGAAGTTATTTTGAAGGAATCTCATGATACTCTTTATTCTATCCACCCCGGAGGAACTAAGATGTATCAAGATTTGAAAGAGCAATTTTGGTGGCATAAGATGAAGAGAGAAATCGGAAGCTATATCACCAAGTGTGATATATGTCAGAGAGTCAAGGCAGGACATCAAAGACCTGCTGGATTGTTGCAACCATTGCAGATTCCGGAATGGAAATGGGATTCCGTTGGAATGGACTGTATCACCGGATTGCCTACTTCTAGTACGGGAAATGACTCTATCTGGGTCATAGTGGACAGATTTTTCAAAGTCGTCCATTTCTTACCCGTCAAGACCACATATCAGAGTTCGAAGCTAGCAGAGTTATACATAGCTAGAATCGTTAGTTTGCATGGAGTCCCCAAGAACATCGTATCGGATCGAGGAACTCAGTTTACCTCGAGATTCTGGAAGAAAGTCCAAGAAGGTTTAGGAACCCGACTAGATTTCAGCATAGCTTATCACCCTCAGACCGACGGACAAACGGAGCGAGTAAATCAAATACTCGAAGATATGCTGAGAGCCTGTGTGTTAGAATATGGATCTAAGTGGGAAGACTGTCTGCCGTTTGCAAAAATTTCTTACAACAACAGTTATCAAGCTAGTTTGCAAATGGCCCCATTTGAATTCATGTACGGAAGGAAGTGCCACACCCCTTTTAACTGGTCGGAAGTAGGAGAGAGTCAGATTTTCGGACCTGACATCCTACGAGAAGCGGAAGAGAAGGTTCACAAGATTCGTGAGCACCTCAAGACAGCCCAGTCCAGACAGAAGAGTTACGCCGACAAGAGACGTCGAGACCTCGCCTTCAACATATGAGATTTTGTGTATCTGAAAGTGTCGCCGTTGAAAGGAATGCAGTGTTTCCAATTCAAAGGAAAGTGAGCCCCCAGATATATCGGACCCTTCAAGATTCTGAACCGTCGAGGAGAATTGTCGTATCAATTGGAACTGCCCGAAGAGATGTCAGCCGTGCACAATGAGTTCCATATCTCATTACTTCGCAAGTGCCTCGTAGTTCTAGAGAAGACGGAAGTGTTCAAGAATATCGATCACCAAACCATAGAGATCAACGATGACCTGACCTATCCCGAAGTACCCATCCGTATTTTGGAAGAAGCCTTCAGAACTAGCCGAACCCGAAGCATCAAGTTTCTCAAGATTCAGTGGTGCAACCACACAGAAGAGGAAGCTACCTGGGAGCGCGAAGATCACATCAGGACGGAGTTTCCCGATCTCTTCAAATCCTAGGTAATCTTTTTCGTCCTTTTTCAAATCTCGGGACGAGATTTTGTTTAAGGGGGGAAGGTTTCTAACATCCCAAAAATATTAAACTAGAATCATCAAACTCTAATCTTCAAAATTAGGGTTAACAAAAACTTTTCTAAATAAAAATATGAAAGCATGCATGTGTGTATGCATTCCATTTTGGATTCTTTTGAATTGCCTTGTTTATGTGTTTCTTTGCTTGTAAATGGATTCTTAGGTGATATAAACATCATCTAAACAATCCCCACACTTTTCCCAAAGACAAATAAATCAAAACAAACAAAATAAGGGAATGGTCATTTTGGCCAATTTAACTCCCATGCCTACTTCGGCTGTCTCTAACTTTCAAAACTTAATAGAAACTTGTTTGGATCTTTGCACCCCTTGATAGTACTCATAACAGGGTACCAAGGCCCACTTTGTGATCATCCAAAAACATTTGAATGCATAGTTTAAAGGACAGTTAAAAATTGAATATTTATCATATGGGAAGATCCCACTTTTTCCAAAACCACTCAAACAAGCTCAACTTTCAAAACCCAAGCATCCACTGACTCACCAGCACATGCCTAGCACACCCACCAAAGATCTTTTCAAAATTCAAAACTTAAATTCTTGCGGCCATTTCATCAACCACCTTGCAGATACAAATCAAACAAAATCTAAACACTATAGTGAGCAGTGATTTGAGCCTAACTTGTTCCCTCTCTAGCTCACAGAAACCTCAGTAGATCATCTAGCAAACTTAACTAAGCACTAGCCCCACTGTAAGCTTGGCAATGTCATCAATGGTGAACAGCCGAAGCCACCCATGTCACCCCAGTATGGACATCAATCTAGGAGAAGAACTAGCCGTGCCAACCTTGTCCGGGGGTAGCCCATGCCTCACCGCGCCCTCTCGACCAGCCCTGCCTCGCAGACAGCGACCAAAACCGCCAGGAACGCCATGCCCGTGCCACTGTCAGCCATGCAGAGCATGCGCCAGAGCGCCACCCTCGACACGCGCCCACAGACCGCGCGCCGCCCTCGCCGCGTGCATACACGATCACCACCGTCCCAGGAGACCGCCAGACATCCCCGTTCGCCGCCCCATGCCTCACAGCCACCGCTCGCCGTCGAAGACGCTGCCTCTGCCGCGCAGAGCATCGCACGTTCTAGACCGTTTGCCACCGCCCCTACATGTGCATTAAAGCCATAGAGAATAGCCAGGAGACCACCGATCGATCGCCACCGCCGGCCATGCCTCTAGCAGCCTGTAGCCATGTCGCCACCGTCGCCTGCCCATCCCGTTCGGTCTCGTCGTCGAGACTATAAATAGAGGCCTCCCCTGCTCAAACTCTTCACATCATTCTACTCCCCTCTCCTCACTGATCGTTCCACCCCGTTCCCGGAGCAAGGCGAGCAGCGCTTCGCCGGAATTTCACCGGAGCCCGCCGCTGATGGAGAAGAAGGAAGCCAGCGATTGGAGCCGCCCCAGGAGAAGCTGCCGATACCAGGAGGTTCGTCGTCGTCGACTTCGTCGTTTGCCCGCATCGCCGACCTGCGCCTGACCCCCGGTGAGCCCCCGACGACCCCCACCTGCCGCGTTAGGTTTCTGTCTCGCCGGCGCCGCCCGACATGGACGATGAGTAGCAGTCGTTCGATTAGCCTTAGATCGTGCGGATGAGATTGCCCCGTACCGCTTCGCTTTTAAAGAGCCACTGACTGGTGGAACCCCCCTATCAGTTGAGCCCCGCGCCGTGGAGTGACACTGGGCCGGCACGTTAACAGTTCCCGCGCAGCCCATTCGTTTGAATTTGGATTTTTCCATTTTCATTCAAACACAGTTCTGTACCTAGTTTCAAAAATCAACCCAGTTCGATTCAGTGAACCAAATTGAATGAAACCAATTTTGTTAGAAAGGTCTTTAAATGCTGAATCCAAGCCCGTTGGATTCAAATCATTTGGATCTGTAGATCACCCTTGGTAAAAATAACAAGGCAGAAGCTTTTCTGCATTCAAACATTTTTCAAATTTAAACCATAATAGGTTTTGAGTTGTTTCCAACTCTCAAAAATCACATTTGATCATACCTTTCAGAATATATAAAAATATATAGGTTTACTTACAGAAATAATGTTCAAGTAATAAAAGAATGCCACATAGGCATTTCTAGCCACTTTAGTTAATTAAAATAAAAGGGTAAAACCTTATTAAATCGTGACACCACTTTAAATCACATTCCCATGGACTAAAATATGTGGTGATGACATGTGTCAACATGATCCCATGTTTGGTTTGGAGAATATTAAATCTTAAGTAGTTTTTCAATGAGTAGAAATTACTTTTCTAAAACAAAATCTTTAAGTCAAATGCTTGTAATGTTAGTGATGATGTTAGATCATCTATAGAACCCTTGTGTGTGATGATTGCAAGTAGTTAAGTATTGTTTGGTGATTGTGTACCTCGTATTTATTCATAGACGCTAGTACCGACCAAGGATACGAGGAGGAAGGAGGATACTACGAAGAAGAAGCCGAGGAGAACTGTTGGAATTATGCCCTAGAAGCAATAATAAATATGTTATTATTATAATTCTTGTTCATGATAAAGTTCACATTCCATGCTAGAATTGTATTAAGCGGAAACTTTAATACTTGTGTGGTTTGTGAACAACACCGTGTCCCTAGTACGCCTCTATGGACTAGCTCATTGATTAATGATGGTTAAGGTTTGCTAACCATGGACATGAGTTGTCGATTAATAATGAGATCATATCATTGGGAGAATGATATGATGGACAAACCCAAACTAAGCGGAGCAATTAGATCGTGTCATCGTGTTCATCTTTGCGAAGCTTTTCTTATGTCAAATATTGTATTCCTTAGACCATGAGATAATACAACTCCCTGGTATCGGAAGAAAGCTTTGAGGTCATCAAACATCATCCTATGAGAGGGTGATCATAAAGGTGTCTCTCAGGTGATCGGAAAGTACCTGTTGGGTTGTATGTATCGAGATGGGATTTGTCCCTCCCAAGTCGGAGAGATATACTTCGGGCCCACTCGGTAATCGATATCAACACCGCGTGCAAGCATGTGGTTAAGGAGTTAATCACAAAGTGATATCGGATTACGGAACGAGTAAAGTACTTGCTGTGAACGAGATTGAACTAGGTATGACGGTACCGACGATCAAATCTCGGGCAAGTAAAATATCGCGCGACGAAGGGAATATATATATATGGGATTGATTGAATCCTGGCATCGTGGTTCATCCGATATGATCATCGATGAATGTGTGGGAGTCAATATGGGTTTCCAGACCCCGCTGTAGATTATTGATATAAGATCATGTCTGCATATTCTCAAACCCGAAGGGTCACACACTTAACGTGTCTCGACGCTAGGATAGATTGGATAATTGGTTTATGAGTTTTTGTTCGGAGTCTGGGATGGGATCGGGGACATCACGAGAGGTTCCAGAATGGTTCGGAGAATAAGATTCATATAAGGCAATGCAGTTTTTGGAGTTCGGAATTGTTTCGGGTTAATCGGTATTGTACCGGAAGCTTCTAGAACCTTCTGGAGGGGGACCAACGTGGCCCCACCTGCCAGGAGGGGGCATGGGCCTATGAGGGAGTGCCCTGGCCGCATTGGGCCAGGGACACAAGGCCCCATAGGGCCCAGCCGGCCAAACCTAGGGCAAACCCTAGGGGAGCTTCTAGAAGGGGGGGAACTTGCCCCCCACTCCTCCCTCCTTGGCCGCCGGCCCTAGGGCTTGGGGGTGGGGCAAGGGCTGGCCGCCCACCCCTCTATATAAAGAGGGTTGGGGGAGCACCCCTCCCACACCTCCTCCTCAAGCCCTAGCCGCCTTGCTTCCCTCCTCTCTCTCTCCCTCCCGACTGCGTGTAGGCGAAGCCCTGCTGAAGAAACTCTCCACCACTTGCACCGCGCCGTCGCGTTGTAGATCCAATCCATATCTCCACCAAACTTGCTGGACCGAGGAAGGAGGAGACGTCGAGGTGCCGCACGTGTGCATCTCTCGGAGGCATCGCCACTTGCGGTGTTAGATCGGATCGGATCGCGAGGAGGAGAAGCGAGTACGACTACATCACCCACGTTCTGTCGAACGTTCCGCTGTGCGAATCTTCAAGGGTATGAAGATATTATCTATTCCCCCTCGTTGTTTGCATCTCCTAGATTAGATCTTGGCTTTCCCCGTTCGTATCCGTAGAAAATTTTGATTTACTATGCTGCAAAACCCTTCAGTGGTATCAGAGCTAGATCTATGCGTAGATGTGTTTCACGAGTAGAACGCAACATGGTTGTTGCGGGCGTTGAAGTTTTCTGTTGCAAGCCTCTTGTTTGTGTACTTCTTATGACGCGGGATAGTGAGATCGAAGCGGTCCAGGCCAACCTTACGCGACCTTGTTCGCGAGACCGGCTCCGCACTTGACGTGTGGCTTGTTCCACACATGCGGCTGGTGGATGCCAGTTTCTCTCACTATAGTTGTCATGGGATTTACACCGGAGTTTGGCAACCATAATATCACCGTTTTGGCTTTCTATAGGTAAGAATCGTTCTTAGCTTGCTACTCCCATAAGCCACGTAAAACATGCAACAACAAAGTAGAGGCGTCTAACTTGTTTTTGCAGGGAGTGTTTTCTGTGATATGGTATGGCCCAAGATGTGATGTGTATGTTGTTGATGTATATGTTATTGATGTTTTCCTTACTAGCCCTCGTTGTAGTGCCTGGGTATTTGATACTGGTTCGGTTGCTAATATTTGTAACTCGAAACAAGAGCTACGGAATAGACGACGGCTTGCGAGGGATGAGGTGACGATGTGCGTTGGCAACAGATCAAGAGTTGATGTGATGGCCGTCGGCACGCTCTCCTTAGTTTTACCTTCGGGATTAGTTTTAAACCTCAATAAATGTTATTATGTGCCTGCGTTGAGCATGAACATCATATCTGGATCGTGTTTATTGCAAGACGGTTATTCATTTAAATCTGAGAATAATGGTTGTTCTATTTATATGAGTAACATCTTTTATGGTCATGCACCTGCTGTGAATGGTTTATTTCTTCTGAATCTCGAAAGGGATGAAACACACATCCATAACATTGAGGCTAAGAGATGCAAGGTAGATAGTGATAATACTACTTATTTGTGGCACTGTCGTCTAGGTCATATTGGTGTAAAACGTATGAAGAAACTCCATTCTGATGGACTTTTGGAGTCCCTTGATTTTGAATCATTTGACACATGCGAACCATGCCTCATGTGCAAGATGATCAAAACCCCGTTCTCCGGAATGATGGAGCGAGCAACGGACTTGTTGGAAATCATACATACCGATGTATGCGGACCGATGAGTGTTTCGACGCGCGGTGGATATCGCTATTTTCTCACTTTTACCGATGACTTAAGTAGATATGGGTATATCTATTTAATGAAACATAAATCTGAAACATTTGAAAAGTTCAAGGAATTTCAGAATGAAATGGAGAACCATCGTAACAGAAAAATTAAGTTTCTACGATCCGATCGTGGAGGTGAATATTTGAGTTATGATTTTCTCACGCATCTTAAAGCAAGCGGAATCGTTTCGCAACTCACGCCACCCGGAACACCACAGCGCAATGGTGTGTCTGAATGCCGGAATCAAACTCTATTAGATATGGTCCGATCAATGATGTCTCTTACTGATTTGCCGTTATCATTTTGGGGTTATGCATTAGAAACCGCTACATTCACTTTAAATAGGGCACCATCTAAATCCGTTGAGACGACACCGTATGAACTGTGGTTTGGTGCTAAACCTAAGTTGTCGTTTCTTAAAGTTTGGGGATGCGAAGCTTACGTCAAGAAGTTGATGCCGGACAAGCTCGAACCCAAAGCGGAGAAATGCGTCTTCATAGGATACCCTAAGGAATCTATTGGGTATACCTTCTATCACAAAACCGAAGGCAAAGTGTTTGTCGCAAAGAACGGTTCCTTTCTTGAGAATCAGTTTCTCTCGAAAGAAGTGAGTGGGAGGAAAGTAGAGCTAGACGAGGTTGTTGAACCTTCTCTTGAGTTGGAGAGTAGCGCAGCACCTGAAATTGTTCCAGCGCCGCCTGCACCAACAATAGAGGAAGCTAATGACAAGGATCATGAAGCTTCGGACGATGCTGCTACTGAACGTCGCAGGTTGACAAGGTCGCGTGCCCCTCCTGAGTGGTACGGCAACCCTGTCTTGACTGTCTTGTTGGTAAAAGACAGTGAACCTACGAACTATGAGGAAGCGATGATGAGCCCAGACTCTGAGAAATGGCTAGAGGCCATGAAATCCGAATTGGGATCCATGAGCGAAAACCAAGTATGGACTTTGGTGGACCCTCCTAGCGACCGAAAGGCCGCTGAGTGCAAATGGATCTTCAAGAAGAAAATGGACGCGGATGGTAATGTTACCGTCTATAAAGCACGGCTTGTCGTGAAAGGTTTTCGATAAGTTCAAGGTGTTGACTACGATGAGACTTTCTCTCCCGTAGCGATGTTTAAGTCCATTCGGATATTATTAGCAATTGCTGCGTTTCATGATTATGAAATATGGCAGATGGATGTCAAGACTGCGTTCCTCAATGGAAACATTGATGAAGTGTTGTATATGATGCAACCCGAAGGTTTTGTCGATCCTAAGGATGCTGATAAAGTGTGCAAACTTCAGCGTTCCATTTATGGACTGAAGCAAGCATCTCGGAGTTGGAACCTTCATTTTGATCAAGTGATCAAGAGCTTTGGATTTGTTCCAAATTGCTACGAAGCTTGTATCTACAAGAAAGTGAGTGGGAGCTCAGTGACATTTCTGGTACTATATGTGGATGACATATTGATTATTGGAAATGACATTGACATGCTTAACGATGTAAAGAGTTATTTGAACAAATGTTTTTCAATGAAAGACCTAGGTGAAGCTGCTTATATATTGGGCATCAAAATCTATAGAGATAGACAAAGGCGCCTGATAGCTTTAAGCCGGAGTACATACCTTGACAAAGTTCTAAAAAGGTTCAGAATGGATAAGGCAAAGAAAGGTTCAGTGCCTATGTTGTCAGGTAAGATATTGAGCAAGGCTTAGTGTCCAGCTACGGTAAATGATAGAGAAGCTATGAGCAAAGTGCGTTATGCCTCGGCCATAGGTTCTATCATGTATGCCATGCTGTGTACTAGACCGGATGTGTCCAATGCTCTTAGTTTGACGAGCAGATACCAAAGTGATCCAGGAGTGGAACACTAGACATCCGTGAAGAACATCCTAAAGTACCTAAATAGGACTAAAGAAATGTTCTTAGTCTATGGAGGTGATGAACAGCTCGTCGTAAAGGGTTACGTCGATGCTAGTTTCGACGCCGACAAGGATGATTCTAAATCTCAGACAGGATACGTTTATATTTTGAATGGAGGAGCTGTAAGCTGGAGAAGCTGCAAGCAAAGCGTGATCGCGGGATCTACAGTAGAAGCGGAATACATGGCTGCTGCAGAAGCGTCAAGTGAAGGAGTTTGGATCAGGAACTTCATCACTGAGCTTGGCATGGTTCCAAGTGCATTGGACCCACTTGAGATATTGTGTGACAACACTCGCGCCATAGCACTCGCTAAGGAACCAAGATATCATCCAAAGACCAAGCATATCAACCGCAAGTTTCATATAATCTGAGATTATATAGAAGATGGAGATCTGAAGATTATCAAAGTACATACAGATATGAATGTCGCAGATCCATTGACTAAACCTCTTCCATGTGCAAAACATGATCAGCACCTTAGTGCCATGGGTGTTAGATTGTTGCCAGATGTAAACTAGATTATTGACTCTAGTGCAAGTGGGAGACTGTTGGAATTATGCCCTAGAGGCAATAATAAAGATGTTATTATTATAATTCTTGTTCATGATAAAGTTTATATTCCATGCTAGAATTGTATTAAGCGGAAACTTTAATACTTGTGTGGTTTGTGAACAACACCGTGTCCCTAGTACGCCTCTATGGACTAGCTCATTGATTAATGATGGTTAAGGTTTCCTAACCATGGACATGAGTTGTCGATTAATAATGAGATCATATCATTGGGAGAATGATATGATGGACAGACCCAAACTAAGCGGAGCAATTAGATCGTGTCATCGTGTTCATCTTTGCGAAGCTTTTCTTATGTCAAATATGTATTCCTTAGACCATGAGATAATACAACTCCCTGGTATCGGAAGAAAGCTTTGAGGTCATCAAACGTCATCCTATGAGAGGGTGATCATAAAGGTGTCTCTCAGGTGATCGGAAAGTACCTGTTGGGTTGTATGTATCGAGATGGGATTTGTCCCTCCCAAGTCGGAGAGATATACTTCGGGCCCACTCGGTAATCGATATCAACACCGCTTGCAAGCATGTGGTTAAGGAGTTAATCACAAAGTGATATCGGATTACGGAACGAGTAAAGTACTTGCTGTGAACGAGATTGAACTAGGTATGACGGTACCGACGATCAAATCTCGGGCAAGTAAAATATCGCGCGATGAAGGGAATATATATATGGGATTGATTGAATCCTGGCATCATGGTTCATCTGATATGATCATCGATGAATGTGTGGGAGTCAATATGGGTTTCCAGACCCCGCTGTTGATTATTGATATAAGATCATGTGTGCATATTCTCGAACCCGAAGGGTCACACACTTAACGTGTCTCGACGCTAGGATAGATTGGATATAATTGGTTTATGAGTTTTTGTTTGGAGTCTCGGATGGGATCGGGGACATCACGAGAGGTTCCGGAATGGTCCGAAGAATAAGATTCATATAAGGCAATGCAGTTTTTGGAGTTCGGAATTGTTTCGGGTTAATCGGTATCATACCGGAAGCTTCTAGAACCTTCCGAAGGGGGACCAACGTGGCCCCACCTGCCGGGAGGGGGCATGGTCCTATGAGGGAGTGCCCTGGACGCATTGGGCCAGGGGCACAAGGCCCCATAGGGCCCAGCCGGCCAAACCTAGGGAAAATCCTAGGGTAGCTTCTAGAAGGGGGGAACTTGCCCCCCCACTCCTCCCTCCTTGGCCGCCGGCCCTAAGGCTTGGGGGAGGGGCAAGGGCTGGCCGCCCACCCCTCTATATAAAGAGGGCTGGGAGAGCACCCCTCCCACACCTCCTCCTCAAGCCCTAGCCGCCCTGTTGCCCTCCTCTCTCTCTCCCTCCCGTCTGCGTGTAGGTGAAGCCTTGCTGCAGAAACTCTCCACCACTTGCACCGCGTCGTCGCGTTGTAGATCCAATCCATCTCTCCACCATACTTGTTGGATCGAGGAAGGAGGAGACGTCGAGGTGCCGCACGTGTGCATCTCTCGGAGGCATCGCCACTTGCGGTGTTAGATCGGATTGGATCACGAGGAGGAGAAGCGAGTACGACTACATCACCCACGTTCCATCGAACGTTCCGCTGTGCGAATCTTCAAGGGTATGAAGATCTCATCTATTCCCCCTCGTTGTTTGCATCTCCTAGATTAGATCTTGGCTTTCCCCGTTCGTATCCGTAGAAAATTTTGATTTACTATGCTGCGAAACCCTTCAAGAACTTCAACCACTGCTCTGCACAAGGCAAGCTAACACTTGAAATTTAGCAAGCTTATACTGATACTGATGCCAGCCTTACTAATCAAGTTGACCTATGCAAGCCTAATACTACTAGTTGAATGTGCAAGCTAACCCTTGCAATTATGAAAGTTAGATAACCTATGAAATGCACTAAGCATGCTTGGTTGGACACATTTGATGATACCCAATCCTAGTTTTACTTGCAAGCTTCTACTTTATTTCTTTATCAAAGCTTGTACTTAGAGTTTACTTGAGTAAATTGAAGATTCTAGAAAGATACTTGAAGGTTGCATAAAGAGCATAAAATTTGGCCTAAGCTAGATAATCTTGATGTCATCCCAAGGCATAAGATTGAACTTAGTTGAAACTCCACTAGTTTACCACCCCTCATTAGTACTCACCCCCACTTGTAGATGCTAGTGCTAAGCATAAAACTTGATCAACTTTAGATGGGATTACTTGGTGGAAAATGGTTATGAAAACCTTAGAATGATGGATCATTCTATTGAGATGTTTTGACATGTGTTTCCAAACACCAGATGATTTTGGTGATGAAAATGTTAAGGCATGAGCCTTAGCCCTTTATAAAACTGATGGTTGTATGGATGCGGTACCATTCCAATTTTACCGTACAACCACAACACCCGAAGATTGGGTAGGGCTTGACTGGAAACTTATATACCTTAGTATTGGTTCCCTCCCGGCCAAGGTCTGAGCTGAGGCTACCTTGTGAAGATTGTCCACCTGTGCAGTACCCAAGATGACAGTTGGTCATGGTTGGGAGGCCAAACTAACAGGAGAGGTGCTTATACTAGGGCGTGTAATTGAAAGGTTAGGATTGATTATCCGCATACTGAGTATGGTGAATTCAGGATTTGTTCCTGACGGATGTATCGAATGTTGTGGTGAAAGTGTACAATCTCTACAGAGTGTCAAACTATTCGAATAGCCGCGTCCGCGGTTATGGACAGTTGGAGTGGCCATACTGTTCCCCTGTCAGATGTTTTCCAAAGGACTTGTGAAATGATTTGAGACTTTGACTTGACCACAACAGAGTCGTGGCATGAGATACAAGTTCCCACTAGGTGTTATAAAATTTCATTTAGCTTTCTCTTGCTTCTGAACTTAGTAGAGGTAAATCTGGCTTTTTGCAAAACAAACCTAGAGCCTAGTGCCCTATTACAAAAAAAAAACCTTCACTTGTTAGTCTTAGTTTGCGAGTACTTAAAGAGTACTCATGGCTTTGTCCCTGGCTATTCCCGTGGCCAGACTATGAAGAGGAGTAACAGGATGATGGACCCCAGGAAGGTTACGACAACTAGGATCATCTCCCATAGTCAGCATTGCCTATGACCCCGAAGATAGAGCTTCGCATACGCTACCGTTATTATTACGTATTCCACTGCTTGATTTGTATTAAGAACTGGATCATGAGATCCTTATTTGTGTAAGACCTTATGTATGGTTTGTAATGGATGATGTACTGTGGTATCCAATTCTGTTATGTCTCGCAAAAATGGTAATCCTGGGATTGCGATGTATGGCATAACATGCATCTGGGATTAAAAATCCGGGTGTTGACAGCGGCCCACCTCGGCCTATATAAGCCGTACCCCTCGCCGGAGTTCCTCACACTCTCTCACAGCTCCCCCAGCCCACCAGCCAGAACTCCGGCGAACACTCTCACTCTCCCCTTCCCAGCCATGGCCGAGCGATACCCCGGCGACGGTTCGGCGGCGAACGGCTTCGGCCGGCGCACCCTCCAGGCTTGGGAGGCGCGCCTGCTCTACGAGGCCGGCTATATGGAGCCACCGAACACGTGAAACCCTCTGGGGTGGAAGCTAAGCGCCGACGACATCCCTATCCCGCCGACGCCAGAAGAGCTCAGTACGAGATCCAAGAGTACATCAGAGCCATGGACAACCTCCTATACTGGGAGCAGTTCTTCGCGCATCGCCGCGCCCAGGAGCTCGCCCCCCACGAGGGGCCGCCAAACGAGTCGCCGCTGAAATGCGTCTGGTCGCTGGCGTTTCTGGAGCACGCTAGGCCGGCCGCTCAGGGAGGTGCTGGAGCACATCAACGCCGAGAACATGCCGCGCCTCGGCTTCCCGCCCACACCCACATCGGCGACCAGGTCGGGGCGGCGCGCTCCAGCGAACTAGATGCCGAGGAGGATGTCTAGCATGAGCTCCTCCTTGTTTGCCTCGGCCTCCCACTCCTCCAGCTCCACGTCGATTCGTACGCTGGCTGGGCCTTCGCCGGGGCTACGCCTAGTGAAGCGCGAGGCGGGCTCTCCTATGCGCTCGCCGCCGCGGACACGCTCGTGCGGCATCGTCATCGGCGAGCCACGTATGAAGGCGTCACCAACCAGCCACCTTCGCCTTCGCCGCCCGAAGACTGAAGACTCGGCGCCGCCCGAAGACAGCGCCTTGAGGATGGCGCTGGAGCAGTCGCTCCGCAACTCGGTAAAACTTGTTGTACTTCACGTCCATCTATAAAAATAGAGGATGAGTAGGTTAGCAGAGTGATCAAGTGTGGCAAAATTTTATGTATTTTGCAAGATTTTTTGAGGAACATGAATTTTTATGAAAGAATCAAAGAGATAAGAATGAGAATAAGTTTTTGTAAATATTTGTTTTCTTTGGTTTTGAAACTAAGTTTTTGGGTTAAAATGCCCAGTCTAACTAGGGTCTCCTATGGTCAGGATGGCTCTGATACCAACTTGTCAACACCCGGATTTTTCAATCCTAGATGCCTGTTATGCCATACATTGCAATTCCAGGATTACCATTTTTGCGAGACATAACAGAATTGGATACCATAGTACATCATCCATTACAAACGATATATAAGTTCTTACACAAATAGGGATATCATGATCCAGTTCTTAATACAACATCAAGCAGCGTAATACGTAATAATAATGGTAGCGTAGGCGAAGCTCCATCTTCGGGTCACATGCAATGTTGACGATGGGAGATGATCCTAGTTGTCATAACCTTCCTGGGGTCTGTCTTCCAGGTACTCCTCTTCATAGTCTGGCCATGGGAATAGCCAGGGACAAAGCCATGAGTACTCTTTAAGTACTCGCAAACTAATACTAACAGGTAAAGGGGTTTTTGGATAATAGGACACTAGGCTCTAGGGTTGTTTTGCAAAAGCCAGATTTATCTCTACTAAGTTCTAAAGCTAGTCACAATTTTATAACTCCTAAGTGGGATCTTGTAACTCATGTCACAACCCTGTTGTGGTCAAGTCAAAGTCTCAATTCATTTCACAAGTCATTTTGGAAAGTCTGACGGGGGAACAGTATGGCCACTCCAACTGTCCATAACCGCGGACGCGGCTATTCGAATAGTTTGACACTCTGCAGAGATTATACACTTTCACCACAACATTCGATACATCCGTCAGGAAAAAATCCTGAATTCACCATACTCAGTATGCGGATAATCAATCCTAACCTTTCAATTACACTCCCTAGTATAAGCACCTCTCCTCTGAGTTTGGCCTCCCAACCATGACCAACTGTCATCTCGGGTACTGCACAGGTGGATAATCTTCACAAGGTAGCCTCAGCTCAGACCTTGGCCGTGAGGGAGCTAATACTAGGGTACATAAGTTTCCAATCAAGCCCTACCCAATCTTCGGGTATTGTGGTTGTACGATAAAATTGGAATGGTATCGCATTCAGACAACCATCAATTTTATAAAAGGTCTAAGGCTCATGCCTCATCATTTTCATCACCATAATCATCTGGTGTTCGGAAACACATGTCAAAACATCTCAGTAGAATGATCCATCATTCTAAGGTTTTCATAACCATTTTCACCAAGTAATACCATCTAAAGTTGATCAAGTTTTATGCTTAGCACTAGCATCTACAAGTGTGGGTAAGCAATAATGAGGGGTGGTAAACTAGTGGAATTTTAACTAAGGTCCATCTCATGCCTTAAGATGACATCAAGATTATCTAGCTTAGGACAAATTTTATGCTCTTTATGCAACCTTCAAATATCTCCTTAGAATCTACAAGTCACTTGAGTACTCTCTAAGGAAGTAGCTTTGATAAAGAAATAAAGTAGAAAGCTTGCAAATAAAACTAGGATTGGGTTATCAAGTGGGTATGATCACATATGCTTAAGGCATATAGTAGGCATGGTAACAAGTAAGGGTTTGTTTGCATCAGTAGAATATCTTGCAAGGGTTAGCTTGCACATTCACTAGTAGTATTAGGCTTGCCTTGTGCAGAGCAGTGGTTGAAGTTCTCCTCGGCTTCCTCTTCGTAGTATCCTCCTTCCTCCTCGTATCCTTGGTCGGTACTAGCGTCTATAAATAAATACGATGTGCACAATCACCAACCAATACTTAACTACTTGCAATCATCACACAAAAGGGTCCTATAGATGATCTAACATCATCTCTAATATTACAAGATTAAGGCTTGGTTTACTTCCTTTTATTTTTAGAAAAGTAATTTCTACTCATTGAAAAACTACTTAAGATTTAATATTCTCCAAACCAAACATGGGATCATGTTGACACATGTCATCACCACATATTTTAGTCCATGGGAATGTGATTTAAAGTGGTGTCACAATTTAATAAGGTTTTACCCTTTTATTTTATTTCAACAAAATGACTAGAAATTCCTATGTAGCATTCTTTAATTACTTGAACATTATTTCTGCAAGTAAACCTATATATTTTTATATATTCTGAAAGGTATGGTTAACTGTGATTTTTGAGAGTTGTAATCAACTCAAAAGCTATTATGGTTTGAATTTGAAAAATGTTTGAATGCAGAAAAGCTTCTGCCTTGTTATTTTTACTAAGGATGATCTATAGATCCAAATGACTTGAATCCAACGGGTTTGGATTCAGCATTCATAGACCTTTCCAAAAAAATTGGTTTCATTCAAATTGGTGCACTGAATCAATCTGGATTGATTTTTGAAAATGGGTACAGAAGTGTGTTTGAACTAAAAAGAAAAAGATTTAATTCAAATCACTGGGCTGCGCGGGAAAAGTTACTGGGCCGGCCTGCTAAGCGCAGTGCTCCCGCGGGCTGCTTATGTGGGTGTCCCCACTTGCCAGTGAGACAGGAAGGGCGAAGCGGTACGGGGCAACATGGGTCGTTCGATCTGATTCTAATCCAACGGCTGGGAGTCATCGTCGACGCGAGACAACGCCGGCGAGAAAGAAACCTAGCGCGGCCAGTGAGGGTTGCTGGGGGCTCACCGGGGTGCTGGCGAGGGTCGGCGAGGTGGGCGAACGACGAAGTCGACGACGGCGAACTCAGGGGTGGTCGCGGCAGCTCCTGGGGTGGACGAAATCGATGGCTCCCTTCTTCTCCAGAGGCGGCGGGCTCTGGTGAAATTCTGGCGAGGTGGTCCTCGCCTTGCTCTGGGAACGGTGTGGCACGATCAGTGACGAGAGGGGAGTGAGATGGTGTGAAGAAATCGAGCGGGGGTGGCCTCTATTTATAGTCGAGCGAGGGGACCAACGGGGCGCAAGGTGAGCTCGTCGGGGGCGATGTTACAGGCGGCTATTGGCATGGGCGACAGTAGGGGACGGTGCGGTGTTCCCTGGCGATGCTCAAAGACATGGTTTCGAGGCGTGGGGCGGTACGGTTTGGTCTGTAACATGCGACGCTCTGCGCGGCAGAGGCGGCGTCTTCGACGGCGAGCGGTGGCTGTACGTCACGGGGCGGCGAACAGGATGTCTGGCGGTCTCCTGGGTCGGTGGGGATTGTGTGCACACGGCGAGGGCGTGCGCGGTCTGTGGGCTTCGGTCGAGGGTGGTGCTCTGGCGCACGCTCGGCATGGTCGCTGGCGGTCTGGGCGCGGTCCGTGTGTGTGGTCCAGGGGTTGGCAAGGTTCGATCGGTGGACAGGGAGTGGCGATGGACGGTGGGCTGCCTCCCAGACATGCTGTCTAGGCTTGCTGCTGCTCCTAGCTTGCTGTCGACTATGGGGTGGCATGGGGTGTGCTCGGCTGTTCACCATTGATGGAAATGGCAAGCTCACAGTGGTTCTAGTGCTTGGTTAATCTTCCTAGATGATCTACTGAGCTGGTTGTGAGCTAAACAAGGAACAAGTTAGGCCAATTTTACTGCACACTATAGTGTTTGATGTTTGTTTGATTTGTATCTGCAACCTGTTTGATGAAATGGCCGCATGAATTCAAGTTTTGAATTTTGAAAAGATTTTTGGTGGGTTTTCAAGGTTGGTGCTGGTGAGTCTGCAGATGCTTGGGTTTTGAAAGTTGAGCTTGTTTGAGTGGTTTTTGAAAAAGTGGGATCTTCCCATATGATGAAGATTCAATTTTGAATTGTCATTTAAACTATGCATTTGAAAGTTTGTGGATGATCACAAAGTGGGCCTTGATACTTTGCTAGGAGTACATTCAAGGGGTGCAAAGATCCAGAAAAGTTTCTGTTAGGTTTTGAAAGTTTGAGACAGCCAAAGTAGGCATGGGAGTTAAATTGGTCAAAGTGACCATTCATTTAATATATGTGTTTTGATTTACTTGTCTTTAGGAAAAGTGTGGGAAATGTTTTAGATGATGTTTATTTCACCTAAGAAACATTTTACAAGCAATGAAACAATTAAACAAGGTGGTTCCAAAGAATTTCAAATTAAATGCATACACAAATGCATGCCTTCATAATTTTAATTAGAAAAGTTTTTGTTAACCCTAATTTTGATGATTAGAGTTTGATGATTTAAGTTTAATATTTTTGGGATGTTACAAACCTTCCCCCCTTAAACAAAATCTCGTCCCGAGATTTGAAAAAGGACGAAAAGATTACCTAGGATTTGAAGAGATCGGGAAACTCCGTCCTGATGTGATCTTCGCGCTCCCAGGTAGCTTCCTCTTCTGTGTGGTGGCTCCACTGAATCTTGAGAAACTTGATGCTTCGGGTTCGGGTAGTTCGAAATTCTTCTTATAAAATACGGATGGATACTTCGGAATAGGTCAGGTCATCGTTTATCTCTATGGTCCAATGGTCGATATTCTTGAACACTTCGGTCTTCTCGGGGACTTCGAGACACTTGCGAAGTAACGAGATATCGAACACATTGTGCACTGCTGACATCTCTTCGGGTAGCTCCAATTGATACGATACTTCTCCTCGACGGTTTAGAACTTTGAAAGGTCCGATATATCTGGGGGCTAACTTTCCTTTGAGTTGGAAACGTTGCATTCCCTTCAATGGCGACACTTTCAGATAAACAAAATCTCCTATGTTGAAGGCGAGGTCTCTACGTCTCTTGTCGGCGTAACTCTTCTGTCGGGATTGGGCGGTCTTGAGGTGCTCACGAATCTTGTGAACCTTCTCTTCTGCTTCTCGTAGGATGTCGGGTCCGAAAATCTGACTCTCTCCTACTTCCGACCAGTTCAAAGGGGTACGACACTTTTTTCCGTACATGAACTCAAATGGGGCCATTTGCAAACTGGCTTGGTAACTGTTGTTGTAGGAAAATTCTGCAAACGGCAAACAGTCTTCCCACTTGGATCCATATTCTAACACACATGCTCTCAGCATATCTTCGAGTATTTGATTTACTCGCTCCGTTTGTCCATCGGTCTGAGGGTGATACGCGGTACTGAAATCTAGGTGGGTTCCTAAACCTTCTTGGACTTTCTTCCAGAATCTCAAGGTAAACTGAGTTCCTCGATCCGATACTATGTTCTTGGGGACTCCGTGCAAACTAACGATTCTAGCGATGTATAACTCCGCTAGTTTCGAACTCTAATATGTGGTTTTGACGGGCAAGAAATGGGCGACTTTGGACAATCTGTCCACTATGACCCAGATAGAGTCATTTCCCCTACTAGAAGTAGGCAGTCCAGTGATAAAGTCCATTCCTACAGAATCCCATTTCCATTCCGGAATCTGAAAGGTTGCAACAATCCAGCGGGTCTTTGATGTCCTGCCTTGACTCGCTGACATATATCACACTTGGCGATATAGCTTCCAATTTCTCTCTTCATCTTATGCCACCAAAATTGCTCTTTCAAATCTTGATACATCTTAGTTCCTCCGGGATGGATAGAATAAAGAGTATCATGAGCCTCCTTCAGAATAACTTCTTTCAACTCAGAATCTGATGGTACACAAAGGCGTCCTTTGTACCACAAAACTCCTTCTTCGTCTTCGGTGAATCCGGGTACTTTGCCTGTACCGATACGACGCTTGATTCCGTCGATACTGGCATTTCCCTTCTGCGCCTCTTTAATCTGACTGATCAAAGTGGGCTGAAGTTCTATGCTAGCCAAAAATCCTTCACTTACTAATTCCATTCAAAAATCTTCCATCTCTTTGTGCAAACTTGGTTGCTCCTTCAAAATCATGGAGTTCAAGCGGCACGACAATCTTCTAAGGGCATCGGCTACTACGTTGGCTTTACCAGGGTGATAGTGAATGTCCAGATCGTAATCCTTGATTAGCTCAATCCATCTTCTCTGCCTCATATTCAGCTCCTTCTGAGTGAATATATACTTTAGGCTCTTGTGATCTAAATAAATCTCACAACGATTTCTCATCAGGTAATGTCTCCATGTTTTCAGGGCTAAACTACGGCTGCGAGTTCGAGGTCATGGGTTGGGTAATTTTTCTCATGTTGCTTCAGTTGTCGGGATAGATAAGATATAACCTTGCCTTCTTGCATTAGCACACATCCGAGACCAATCTTGGATGCGTCACAATACACATCAAAGGGCTTCGTGATATCCGGCATGATTAAGATTGGGGCTGATATCAATCTCCTCTTGAGTTCTTGAAAACTCGCTTCACACTTGTCTGTCCATTCAAACTTCTTGTCCTTCTTCAGCAATTGGGTCATGGGTCGGGCGATACTCGAGAATCCTTCTACGAATTTGTGGTAATATCCCGCCAATCCAAGAAATGCACGAACTTGGGTTTGAGTGGTTGGGGCTTGCCAATCTTCTACATCTTTCACTTTGGCAGGGTCAACGGCAATTCCTCCGGCTGATACAATGTGACCAAGGAATTCTACCTCCTGTAACCAGAATTCACATTTGCCAAACTTGGCATACCACTGATGCTCTCTAAGGGTTCCAAGAATGGTCCTTGGGTGTAGCTCATGTTCTTCTTCTGATTTGGAATAAATCAGAATGTCATCGATGAAAACAACGACAAACTTATCCAGGAAGTCCATACAAATCTTATTCATGAGGTTCATGAAATAAGCGGGGGCGTTGGTTAATCCGAAAGACATGACTGTATACTCGTACAATCCATATCTGGTGGTAAAGGCAGTCTTTGGAATATCCTCCGCACGAATTTTGAGTTGGTGATAGCCAATTCTAAGATCAATCTTAGAAAATACTTTGGCACCGGTCAACTGATCAAACAAATCTTTGATCTTGGGCAAGGGGTACTTTTTCTTGATGGTGACATCATTCAACTTCCGATAATCCGTACAAAAACGGTTACCTCCATCCTTCTTGTCCACAAACAAGACATGTGATCTCCATGGTGACGCACTTGGTTGAATCAATCCAATTTCTAGAATGGAATCTAGTTGCTTCTTCAATTCTTCTAGTTCCGACGGGTTCATACTATAGGGTCTCTGGGCTATGGGTCATGTTCCGGGGATTAGTTCAATGATAAACTCGATATCCCGATCTGGGGGCATACCGGGCAAAACATCTGGAAATACATCGGGGTATTCACAGACTATCCGGACTTGGTAAATGGTAGGTTGGGCTATACTCTTGTTACATTTGAATTGACGAGGTAAGGTTTCAGATATATGCTCGACTGATATTCCGGCGGTACTAGTCATAGTGATGGCTTTCTTGGCATAGTCAATCAATCCTTTATGTTTGGACATCCAATCCATTCCTTGTACTACTTCCAAACCTTTAGTTCTGAGTACTATCAGATTTGCATAAAAATCTATGCCATGGATTCGGATAGGGACGGCTTTGCAAATTTGCCTAGCCTTGGTGGTTGATCCAGGAATTTGCACAATCATCACATGCTTCAATTTGGTTGGTTGAATTTTACTAGTGCATGCAAATTCTTCGGTGACAAATGAATGCGATGCACCAGAGTCAAACAACACTCGTGCAAGTACTGAATTAACAGAAAACATACCCAGCACGACGTCTGGCGCTTCCTGAGCTTCTTCAGCATGCATGAGAAAAAGACGGCCATTGCGGTTGAGTGAATTCCCTGGGGCAAATCTTCTTCCGGGCTGAACACGACGCTGCTGCTGAGTTGGGGCATTGGCATTGGGGGCTGTAGCATTCTTCTTGTTGGGCCACTCGTTGGAATAATGGCCTTTATTTCCACAGTCATAAACAAGTCACTTGCGACTTGTCCTTGGCTGCGACAGGCACAACATTAGTTCCAGTCCTAGGGGCAGTGTTGGTGTTGGCGGTAGCATTGTTGTTGTTGAACTTGGGTGGGGCACGGTTGAAATTGCTAGAGTTGCCGGGGTTGTTGTGATTTCCTCCGGGTCTAGGGTTTCCACGGTTGGGGTAGGTTGGACGGTTCATCGGGGGTCTGTTGGTTCTTGGGGCAAATCCTGGAGATGGGTTGGGGCGATACTTTGGGGTCTGATGGGTTCCTGGCTGATGCATCATGCGACGCTTGCGGTTCTCATTGGCTTGGTTGATCTTTCCTTCCATCTGGATAGCAGAGTCAACAAGGGCTTCAATATCCGCAAAGGGGATATTGACTAACACTGTCTGCATCTTGTCATGCAGACCATTCAGGAATCTTTCTTTCTTCTTGGCTTTGGTGTCTATTTCGTCCGGGGCATACCTAGCTAATGACAAAAAATTTGTCACGGTATTCCACTACAGTCATCCTTCCTTGCTTCAGCTCTCTGAACTCGTCTCTCATTCTCATTATCAAACCTGGTGGCACATGGATTCTGCTAAACTTGACCTTGAATTCCTCCCAGGTCATCATCTGGCCTCCGGTCATTGCACGAACACTGTTCCACCATGTCCTGGCATCTCCGGCTAGATAGTGGGTGGCAAACAGAACTTTCTCGTTGGCTTCCACTCCAGCGACTTCTAGGTTATTTTCCATGGTTTGCAGCCAATCATCGGCGTCTAGGGGCTCTTCCGACTTAGTTAAAACAGTTGGGTTGGTGTTCTGGAAATTCTTGAGCTTCGATCCATGGTTGTCCTGATTTCCGTGGCCTTGGTTGTTGTGGGCAAGCTGGGCTATCTGCTACAGGGTGGCTAGGTTGGCTTGACGTTCCGCTCTTTCAGCTTCGCGGTCAGAAGTCAACATTTGCAGAATCTGCAACATCGGGTCCGGGGCTGAACCACTTCCTCCACGTGGCATCTGAAGATTGAGATAGATCATGAGAAAAGAGGGAAATTTCTAAGGTTTTGGGTCTTTGAAAAGTTTTAAAAGGTTTGACTCAGATTTTTCTAGCAACTTGCTTTTTCATTCATTCATTCATAGCACCCAATACAACACACACCACAACAAAGAAAAACAGATGGTTTTAAGAACCATTCTGAGAACTACGATACAGTGGGACCGAATACTACTCACTACGTGCTCAAGTGCTACTACTCCTCGGAGTCTGTGGCTTCATCATCCTCATCATTATCGATGAAGGCGAAATCATCCTCATCAGTGAAGAAGTCCATGGCCTGATCCTCCAGGAAATCATCGTCATCGCTGAGATAGGAGTAAGGGTCTCCACGAAGATCCTCTCCGGCATTCTCCCTTTCCTTGTCTCTCTCGTGGATGGTATCTTCCAAAGATGAGATGCGGTGGCGAAGACGGGCAATGATGCGCTCCTTCTTGTCGAGCTGACGGCGGCGATACTTGCGATCCTTTGCTAGAAGGGCGATGGTCTGATCCTTCGTCTTGATGATGGCAGACTTGTGGTTGGAGTAGTCATGGCAGTTGTCCAATTCCTGCTGACGATCGTACATCATGAAGCTAAGGTGGTCCAATTGAGTCTTCAGCTTGGGGTGGTATGGGGCTTCCAGTGGTTGTCCATTTGCATCACGCCTTGGGCAAAACTCAAAGCGAGTACCCTTGATCTGATTGATGCTCTGCCCACACAGACGGGAAAGAGCTTCCTGCATTGCTCTGGCAAGTCCATCAAGCCAGTTGTTTTCCCTCAAGGTAAACTGAATTCCTTCCGAGGTGGGAGGTTCAATCTTTCCTCGGAGACTTGCAACAATTAGCCACTACAGGTCTTCTCCTCCTTGATCATTGAGCTGAGCTCCGAAGAACTCGGGGTGCGGACGCTCCAGAAGTTGCGAAAGCTGATCCAAATCCCTCTCAAAGATAAGGTCTCCTCCATTCCCAAGTTGGTAAAACTTGCTGTACTTCACGTCCATCTATAAAAATAGAGGATGATTAGGTTAGCAGAGTGATCAAGTGTGGCAAAATTTTATGTATTTTGCAAGAGTTTTTGAGGAACATGAATTTCTATGAAAGAATCAAAGAGATAAGAATGAGAATAAGTTTTTGTAAATATTTGTTTTCTTTGGTTTTGAAACTAAGTTTTTGGGTTAAAACGTCCAGTCTAACTAGGGTCTCCTATGGTCAGGATGGCTCTGATACCAACTTGTCAACACCCGGATTTTTCAATCCTAGATGCCTGTTATGCCATACATCGCAATCCCAGGATTACCATTTTTGTGAGACATAACAGAATTGGATACCATAGTACATCATCCATTACAAACGATACATAAGTTCTTACACAAATAGGGATATCATGATCCAGTTCTTAATACAACATCAAGCAGCGGAATACATAATAATAACGGTAGCATAGGCGAAGCTCCATCTTCGGGTCACAGGCAATGCTGACGATGGGAGATGATCCTAGTTGTCATAACCTTCCTGGGGTCCGTCTTCCAGGTACTCCTCTTCATAGTCTGGCCATGGGAATAGCCAGGGACAAAGCCATGAGTACTCTTTAAGTACTCGCAAACTAATACTAACAGGTAAAGGGGTTTTTGGATAATAGGACACTAGGCTCTAGGGTTGTTTTGCAAAAACCAGATTTATCTCTACTAAGTTCTAAAGCTAGTCACAATTTTATAACTCCTAAGTGGGATCTTGTAACTCATGTCACAACCCTGTTGTGGTCAATTCAAAGTCTCAATTCATTTCACAAGTCATTTTGGAAAGTCTGACGGGGGAACAGTATGGCCACTCCAACTGTCCATAACCGCGGACGCGGCTATTCGAATAGTTTGACACTCTGCAGAGATTGTACACTTTCACCACAACATTCGATACATCCGTCAGGAACAAATCCTGAATTCACCATACTCAGTATGCGGATAATCAATCCTAACCTTTCAATTACACGCCCTAGTATAAGCACCTCTCCTGTGAGTTTGGCCTCCCAACCATGACCAACTGTCATCTCGGGTACTGCACAGGTGGATAATCTTCACAAGGTAGCCTCAGCTCAGACCTTGGCCGTGAGGGAGCTAATACTAGGGTACATAAGTTTCCAATCAAGCCCTACCCAATCTTCGGGTATTGTGGTTGTACGATAAAATTGGAATGGTATCGCATTCAGACAACCATCAATTTTATAAAAGGGCTAAGGCTCATGCCTCATCATTTTCATCACCATAATCATCTGGTGTTCGGAAACACATGTCAAAACATCTCAGTAGAATGATCCATCATTCTAAGGTTTTCATAACCATTTTCACCAAGTAATACCATCTAAAGTTGATCAAGTTTTATGCTTAGCACTAGCATCTACAAGTGTGGGTAAGCAATAATGAGGGGTGGTAAACTAGTGGAATTTTAACGAAGGTCCATCTCATGCCTTAAGATGACATCAAGATTATCTAGCTTAGGCCAAATTTTATGCTCTTTATGCAACCTTCAAATATCTCCTTAGAATCTACAAGTCACTTGAGTACTCTCTAAGGAAGTAGCTTTGATAAAGAAATAAAGTAGAAAGCTTGCAAATAAAACTAGGATTGGGTTATCAAGTGGGTATGATCACATATGCTTAAGGCATATAGTAGGCATGGTAACAAGTAAGGGTTTGTTTGCATCAGTAGAATATCTTGCAAGGGTTAGCTTGCACATTCACTAGTATTATTAGGCTTGCCTTGTGCAGAGCAGTGGTTGAAGTTCTCCTCGGCTTCCTCTTCGTAGTATCCTCCTTCCTCCTCGTATCCTTGGTCGGTACTAGCGTCTATAAATAAATACGATGTGCACAATCACCAAACAATACTTAACTACTTGCAATCATCACACAAAAGGGTCCTATAGATGATCTAACATCATCTCTAATATTACAAGATTAAGGCTTGGTTTACTTCCTTTTATTTTTAGAAAAGTAATTTCTACTCATTGAAAAACTACTTAAGATTTAATATTCTCCAAACCAAACATGGGATCATGTTGACACATGTCATCACCACATATTTTAGTCCATGGGAATGTGATTTAAAGTGGTGTCACAATTTAATAAGGTTTTACCCTTTTATTTTATTTCAACAAAATGACTAGAAATTCCTATGTAGCATTCTTTAATTACTTGAACATTATTTCTGCAAGTAAACCTATATATTTTTATATATTCTGAAAGGTATGGTTAACTATGATTTTTGAGAGTTGGAATCAACTCAAAAGCTATTATGGTTTAAATTTGAAAAATGTTTGAATGTAGAAAAGCTTCTGCCTTGTTATTTTTACTAAGTATGATCTATATATCCAAATGACTTGAATCCAACGGGCTTGGGTTCAGCATTCACAGACCTTTCCAACAAAATTGGTTTCATTCAAATTGGTGCACTGAATCGATCTGAATTGATTTTTGAAAATGGGTACAGAAGTGTGTTTGAACTAAAAAGAAAAAGATTTAATTCAAATCACTGGGTTGCGCGGCAAAAGATACTGGGCCGGCCTGATAAGCGCAGTGCTCCCGCGGGCTGCTTAAGTGGGTGTCCCCACTTGCCAGTGAGACAGGGAGGGGCGAAGCGGTACGGGGCAACGTGGGTCGTTCGATCTGATTCTAATCCAACGGCTGGGAGTCATCGTCGACGCGAGACAACGCCGGCGAGAAAGAAACCTAGTGCGGCCAGTGAGGGTTGCTGGGGGCTCACCGGGGTGCTGGCGAGGGTCGGCGAGGCGGTCGAACGACGAATTCGACGACGACGAACTCAGGGGTGGTCGCGGCAGCTCCTGGGGTGGACGAAATCGATGGCTCCCTTCTTCTCCAGAGGCGGCGGGCTCCGGTGAAATTCCGGCGAGGTGGTGCTCGCCTTGCTCTGGGAACGGTGTGGCACGATCAGTGACGAGAGGGGAGTGAGATGGTGTGAAGAAATTGAGCGGGGGTGGCCTCTATTTATAGTCGATCGAGGGGACCGACGGGGCGCAAGGTGAGCTCGTCGGGGGCGTTGTTACAGGCGGCTATTGGCATGGGCGACGGTAGGGGACGGTGCGGTGTTCCCTGGTGATGCTCAACGACATGGTTCCGAGGCGTGGGGCGGTGCGGTTTGGTCTAGAACATGCGACGCTCTGCGCGGCAGAGGCGGCGTCTTCGACGGCGAGCGGTGGTTGTACGTCACGGGGCGGCGAGCGGGGATGTCTGGCGGTCTCCTCGGTCGGTCGGGATTGTGTATGCACGCGGCGAGGGCGGCGTGCGGTCTGTGGGCTTCGGTCGAGGGTGGTGCTCTGGCGCACGCTCGGCATGGTCGCTGGCGGTCTGGGGGCGGTCCGTGCGTGTGGTCCAGGGGTTGGCAAGGTTCGAGCGGTGGACAGGGAGTGGCGGTGGACGGTGGGCTGCCTCCCAGACATGCTGGCTAGGCTTGCTGCTGCTCCTAGCTTGCTGTCGACTATGGGGTGGCATGGGGTGTGCTCGGCTGTTCACCATTGATGGCAATGGCAAGCTCACACTGGTGCTAGTGCTTGGTTAATCTTCCTAGATGATCAACTGAGCTGGTTGTGAGCTAAATAGGGAACAAGTTAGGCCAATTTTACTGCACACTATAGTGTTTGATGTTTGTTTGATTTGTATCTGCAACCTGTTTGATGAAATGGCTGCATGAATTCAAGGTTTGAATTTTGAAAAGATTTTTGGTGGGTTTGCTAGGTTGGTGCTGGTGAGTATGCAGATGCTTGGGTTTTGAAAGTTGAGCTTGTTTGAGTGGTTTTTGAAAAAGTGGGATCTTCCCATATGATGAAGATTCAATTTTGAATTGTCATTTAAACTATGCATTTGAAAGTTTCTAGATGATCACAAAGTGGGCCTTGATACTTTGTTATGAGTACATTCAAGGGGTGCAAATATGCAGAAAAGTTTCTGTTAGGTTTTGAAAGTTTGAGACAGCCAAAGTAGACATGGGAGTTAAATTGGTCAAAGTGACCATTCATTTAATAAATGTGTTTTGATTTACTTGTCTTTAGGAAAAGTGTGGGAAATGTTTTAGATGATGTTTATTTCACCTAAGAAACATTTTACAAGCAATGAAACAATTAAACAAGGTGGTTCCAAAGAATTTCAAATTAAATGCATACACATATGCATGCCTTCATAATTTTAATTAGAAAATTTTTTGTTAACCCTAATTTTGATGATTAGAGTTTGATGATTTAAGTTTAATATTTTTGGGATGTTACACGATCCCAACGAGGAGCAGAAGGTGCTGAACAGTGGTATGGAGTAGGAAATCCCTGTGAATACTTAGCAAACGGATTTTTAGTGGTTTTCTGACAAGGCAACGAAACAAAGAGCAAGTAACAGAAGTAACGAACAAACGGAGCAAGTGGTCCAATCCTTTCTTAGCAAAGGACAAGCCGGTGGAAATACTTATAAGGACCAAACGTTCTCGAGGACACATGGGAATTCTGTCAAGTGCTTTCGCTTCAAATAGCTGAGTACTCTTCTCTGGTGTTTGTAAGTGTTGTGTGGGTGAACCTGTGCTAACATACCGCCCTTCCTACAACTAATACATACATGTGATTAAACCCCCTGCAAACATCTGTAACTATAGGAAAGTAGTTAAGATATAAATCTAACCATAGCCTTAAACTCTGAGATCCTGCGCTCCCTTGTGCAAAGGTGTCCTAACGGGGGTTCAGGTTTCTGTCACTCCGGCAACCCCACGATTAGTAGCCAAATACACAATTCATTACCCTAGGCCTATAAATGGTGAAGTGTCATGTAGTCGACGTTCACATGACACCACTAGAAGAATAGCACCACAACTTAAATAGTAAACCATTGAATAATAACTCATCAGAGATTCACTACTAACAACATGACTTCTCCCATGTCCTCAAGAACTAAGGGACTACTCACAAGACATCATATGGATCAAGATCAAAGATGAGATGATAATGGAGAACAATCTGAACATAACAATAATCCAATGGTTCCACTCACAAGCATCAACTACAATAGTAATCAACACCGGGAAAGTTTCCCCTAAGAACTAGAGCAATATCCAACACAATTGTTACAGCGGGACGGAGTGGTGGTGATGGTGTGCATGATGATGATCCCGATGAAGCCTAGCTTGATGACGGTGTTGATGGCAACGGTATCCCCTCTCTGGGAAGGACCCCCGGCAGAAATCTATCTGCCGAAGAGATCTTTCTCTCTTGGTGTTTTCCGCCCCCAGAGGCGGCGGAAATCTATATGTCGTTGCTCCCCGGGGATTAGGGTTCCGTAGGGAAGATATAGGCGAAGGGGCGGAGTAGGAGGCCGGGCAGGTGGGCCACACCTACCCTAGGCACGGGGTCATGTGGGCCCGCGCCTAGGGGGTGTAGGCCCCCTGAGGCCCATCTCCGTCCCTCCTTCTGGCTTCCTTCGTCTTCTGGTAAAATAATATGTTTCCATATTTTTCTGGTATTTTTCTGATCTTTGCGAAATTGCACCGAAACGCCTTCTTTTCCATCAGAATCCAGACTCTGGCAGTCCATCCTCTAGGAATCATCCAACATGCATAAACAGATGAAAAGCCATAAGTAATATCTCATAATAAGACAAATATCAATGAATAGAGGTAAATTATGATATAGAAAGGTGATGCAAATTGGGCGTATCAACTCCCCCAAGCTTAGACTTCGCTTGTCCCCAAGCGAATACTGAGCTCAGTAAACATGTCCACAGGTTTATGGAGTTAAGTGTCGATAAAAGAATACGAACAAGAAGCATCACACTTACCATTGCACAACTCATAGAAGAAAGCAACTCACCATTATATAACTTAGCTTGCAACCAAGTACAGCAGTCACAATAGAGATGCATAAATATAAATCATAATTGGAATTGGAAAACTTGTTCTTGGTCAGAGAACACCTGGGAAACAGTTTCACAAAAGCTTTTTGTAGAAGTTTCAAAACAGGAACACTCTTTGCTCAAAAAGGTTTTTCACAAGTGAAGGCTTTCAAAGTAATACTCAATAGATAAGAGTTTTGTGCAAACAAGGAAGATGAAGAACATGATTGAATAAATCACCATATGAATGCTTGAAACACAACAACTCAAAAGCTTGCTGGAGATCGAGAGGAAGTAGGTTTACTGACTCAACTTGGAAGTGGGAGAAAGGTCCCTTCTTAGAGGGTAGCAGGGATTACAAGTCATAAAGAGCTTCCAAAAGATTATGGTACTTACTAGCTTTGAGCCCTCATTGCCCCTATCATAAGCATATTGAGATGATTAAGGTTAAAGTGAACAAAGATGGAGTATATGCTTAACGAAAGCTGGCAATCTCATGTCCCTTGAATATGAGGTCCAATCCTCATGCATACTCAACTTTGGGTCCAGGTAAGTTCTTGTCATTGTAAGTATTTGCATATCATTGTGAACCGCCAACGAGGTACCCCTTGCACATGGTACAGGAGATTTCCCATAACCAAAATGACAAGGCAAGCAGACAATGAGCATCTCAGCGATCTTTTTATTTACTATGCATATAGCTTTTTATTGAGGATGCTTCATAGATGACTCACTATGTTGATGCTGCAAGTTTCCACCATGATTAAGCATGGCTTAGGCTAGCGGCCTAGGCGTTTCTCTAACACAGAATACAAACTCCATGGACTTACAAGTTCCCTCTTTATTTCACATCGTTGACATCCATAGACAAAAGAGCACGATATCAACTGTGTACAGAGTTCAAGTGCAATGTTGAAAACGTTCCCATGACAGCACGGTTCTACTAATTCCAACGTATAGATGCAAGCATATACAACTTCGATGTTCACAATGGTTCAAGTATATTAGGGGCAAGTAATAAAGTGTGTCATCAAGTTCGTGAGAGCTTTACTAACTAGTTTTCACATAACAAAATACTTTTAAATTCGAAAGGTAGATGAAGCTTGAGAATATGCTTGGAATAGCAAAAGCTACTAGGTAGATATGGTGGACACAAGTGGCAAAAGTTTTGGGTTCAAAGGATTTTGGAAACATGAGAAGTATGCCTTCTCAAAACAGGTTTTTGGCTAGCAAGGCTGGGTAGGAAGCAAGAGAGTTGAAAGAAACAAACAAACATACAAGTAAAAAAGCCAAACATGCAATCTTCCTTGAAGACACAAAAGAATCTTAAATAAAGAATATTAAGCTTATGAGCCAACAAGAAAGAAAACAAATGATACCAAATACCTGTAAGCTTTTTCTTTCTTTCCTTTTCTTTCAGCGTTGCCACTGACCAGAACTCGGTTTGCCAAAACCAATTTAGATCCACTTGATGATCCTAAAGTGGTGCCAATACCGAACAACAAGATCCATCATATAATAGAGATTGCAAACTAAAAATAATAAGTGCAAAAATTAAAAGATGAGACTTCTCATTAATATTCCAATAAAGGCACTCACACCAAGGGATACATAGATAACAAACTAAAGGAGAGATACTTCCTCATGCAAACCAAACTATAATATAACCCTCTCTACCATAGATATGAATCCACTAAAAAGGTAAAAGGTAAAAGATAATGGTGGTGATACCGCGACACTCCCCCAAGCTTGGAACAAGCCAAGGGGATGCCAAACCTGATGATGAATTACTCCTTCGGTGGTGGTGGTGTTCTCTTGATAAGCTCTTCTCGAACTCAAAAGTAATATTATGGATTAGCTCCGAGTTTTTCTCTATCCGGTTCATGATCATGTCAGTCTGAGAATCCCAGTTCTTGTTATTCTTTCCCCACTCTTCATCCTTAGCATGATCCTTCTCTGCATTGTTAGAATGAGGCATATCCCAAATCGAGGGCAAAATCCCTTTGGCCACATGTTGATATTGATATTCATGTATGAGTGTATGGAAGGGTCTCCTGTTGCGTGGAGGAGATAATCGTGGAGAGAGAGTATGACGCCGAGATTTCCCTCCTGTAGACATTTGTGTTGTCCTCTTAAGCTTGGTAGGTCATGCCACCAAACCAATGCTTGCGATAGTAGCGCGGGTATCCGGATGCTTGTCCTCCTCCATGTCACCTTCATACCCTAATGAAATCTCCTCCTCCTTGGGGACTTGAGGTTCTTCCTCCTCGGGCTTCTTGCCTTTTTCGTTGGCGGAGGCCATGGTACTCTAAACTTGAGAAGATTTCCTGACAGAAACATATTGAAACGAAAACACGACAAGAACACGATGCACGAACCTCGGGGATCCGGGGGGGGGGGGGTTATATATTATGAATTTTCAATGCATAAGGAAGGTTTTGACACAGAACCGAGGCGGAGTCGGAGCTAGGGGGTGGACCACCCCCCTCAGGCATGGCCAAGCTGGGCCCGCGCCTGGGGTGGGTTTGTCCACCCCGGGCTCCGTTTCCTCTTCAGTTTTGTCTCGTAACTTCCCTTATGTATTAAAACATCAAAAAATATAAAAAAGATTGGGGTTTCACGAACCTTCTGTTTTCACCATTTTTACCTATTCGAAGACGAACTCTGCAGATTCCTTCTCTTTTTCTCCTGAGAATTTCCTTCTTACAAAACCCTTGCACAAGCTCAATGACAACATTAGTATAAACAAAACAATAAACCTTTGGTGCACACTTCAACTGAAAACTCATCAAAACAAAAGATTTAGTAAGAGGCAAATGCAAATGATGGGTCAAATCTGTCAAAACAGACCAGCAGGTAAATATTGATTTTTCCGAAGACCTTATGTTGCTCAAATCAAAAAGTGCAGAACTGATGAAAGTTGCGTAACAACTTGGAGAACAATATCAGGAAAATCCAGCTCCATCCGAAGTACTGAGCTTCCTCACTAATTTTTACGATACAGCACAAAATATCTGTTCCAGAACATCCACTTTTCACAACTCCTCTACTTCACAAAAGTAGTTGAACTTGACACAAAAACCAAAACAAAAAGGATAAGGAGCGGTTATTACTAAAGTAATAACTTCCAAGACTCGACAAAACTCTTGGGTTATCTCCCAACAAGTATTTTTCTTTAATGCCTTTAAGTTAGGCTTGAAACTTCCAAAGATGCTCACATAGGATATATATATATATATATATCTGGAGTGAAAGAGAGAATCAAGAAGAAATAACCAACACACTTGAGCCTCACCCACTTCCTATGCATGGGGGTATCATGAGAAAACAAATTGTTGAAACAAAA
Organism: Avena sativa; assembly: GCA_916181665.1. Lineage (NCBI taxonomy): Eukaryota > Viridiplantae > Streptophyta > Magnoliopsida > Poales > Poaceae > Avena > Avena sativa. Next base: position 262,252,447 of record OV702279.1, on the reverse strand, counting down.
GGCCACAAGCATAGGAAGACAAAACAGATGCAACTTTAAAGCTTTCAACATAAAACAGGGAAACTTAACATCATTGAGATGCATAAAACCATGTTTCCCTCTCTCATAATAACTCTTAGTAGCACTTTGAATAAAGTTGACAATATAATTGTCACTTGAAACAACTTTATCATCAGAATAAGCATACTTACAGTCACCAAAAAGAGGTCCAAGGTCATAGACTGGATCAATAGAAGCAAGTTGTTCCATCCTATAATCTTTATTAGGCAAGCTATTTTCACAATGAGCTTTAGCAAATTTGGAAAATTTAAACTCATAACAATCTCCATCAAACTTAGTTAAAACTATTTCCTTCTTACAATCAATAATAGCTCCACAAGTGTTCAAGAAAGGTCTACCAAAAATGATAGGACAAGTTTTGCTAGCTGCTGAATTAAGCACTAGAAAATCAGCAGGATACTTAATCTTACCACACAGAACCTCCACATCTCTTACAATGCCAATGGGGCAAATGGTTTCCTTATTAGCAAGGTGGATAACCGCATAAATGTCCTCAAGCTCACAAGGACCAATCTCATGCATAATTTCCCTGTAAAGCTCATAAGGAATAGCACTAGAACTAGCACCAATATCACATAAACCATAGTAGCAATGATCACCAATTTTAACAGAAAGCACAGGAACACTAGCTTTTCTAGCCTTACTAGGATAAGATATAATATTAGAAGCGTCTTCACAGAATACAATGTGCTCATCCTCTATATTTATAGTGACAGTGTCTTTCACAATAGCTACCACAGGTTCATCACTCAAATGCTTACCAGGCTCCACAGTTTTCATTGTGCCTTTGCTATTTGCACTAATAATCATAGAATACTCCTTTACCTTAGCTGGAAAAGGCATTTTCTCAACATGAGGTTCAGGCACAATATGATTAGTAGTACAAACTTGAGTACTTCTAACTGGAACATGGATAACAACATCTTTATAAGGATCATGGTACTTATTCCACTTCTTCTTGGGAATTTCAATGTAAGAGGCAAATGCCTTAAAATAGTTGGCAATACTTTGGGAGTCAATACCAAACTCATTGCTAATATCATGGAAGTTATAAGTTCCCATAAAAGATTTAATGCATTCATAATCATAGTTTATACCTGACTTTATTCCTTTGTAATTCTCCCAAGCTTCAGTGTTCTCTTGAATACGGTCTAGAAGATCCCATTTAGCTTCGTCCTTCATACGTGTGAATGATCCAGCACAAGAAGCATCTAATAAGTCTTTATCATGAAGAGAAAGCCTAGCATAAAAGTTATTGAGAATAATATTGTTTGGGAGTTGATGAATAGGAAATTTAAGCATTAGTAACTTCAATCTCCCCCAAGCTTGAGTTGTAATCTCTCCATCAAGAGGCCAAAAGTTATATATAAGATTTCTATCCTTATGAATCTCACTGGGAGGATAAAATTTAGAGTAAAAGAGAGATGACATCTCCTCCCATACCATGGATTGTCCATTCTTCAACAGCTTATACCATTCTTCAGCTCTCCCTTTCAAGGATATGGAGAGTAACTTCTTATTCACCGGTTCAGTTGTGATACCTGCACACTTAAACAACCCGCATAACTCATGGATAAAAAGCAAGTGATCACCGGGATGGACAGTTCCATCCCCAAAATAATAATTATCCATAACACGATTAACAATACTTGTAGGTATCTTAAAAGGATCTAACTCAATAGGAGGTGATTCATCTACTACCCTAGCAGTGGTAGTAGTTTCCCAAACAGAAAACCAAGTGGGTTATCCATATTGGAAACAAAGTAACAAGCAGTAACAAGAGCAGTACTCACAGTGAAAGTTTCCTTTACCAGTTCCACTCTTCAATAGAGCTTCACTCCCCGGCAACGACGCTAGAAAATAGTCTTGATGACCCACAAGTATAGGGGGTGTATTGTAGTACTTTCGATAAATAGGAGTGTCGATCCCAATGAGGAGCAGAAGGTGCTGAATAGTGGTATGGAGCAGGAAATCCCTATGAATACTTAGCAAATGGATTTTTAGTGGTTTTCTGACAAGGCAACGAAACAAAGAGCAAGTAACAGAAGTAACGAACAAACGGAGAAAGTGGCCCAATCCTTTCTTAGCAAAGGACAATCCGGTGGAAATACTTATAAGGACCAAATGTTCTCGAGGACACATGGGAATTCTGTCAAGTGCTTTCGCTTCAAATAGCTGAGTAATCTTCTCTGGTGTTCGTAAGTGTTGTGTGGGTGAACCTGTGCTAACATACCGCCCTTCCTAGGACTAATACATACTTGTGATTAAACCCCCTGCAAACATCCATAACTACAGGAAAGTAATTAAGATATAAATCTAACCACAGCCTTAAACTCTGAGATCATGCGCTCCCTTGTGCAAAGGTGTCCTATCGGGGGTTCAGGTTTCTATCACTCCGGCAACCCCACGATTAGTAGCCAAATACACAATGCATTCCCCTAGGCCCATAAATGGTGAAGTGTCATGTAGTCGACGTTCATATGACACCATTAGAAGAATAGCACCACAACTTAAATACTAAACCATTGAATAATAACTCATCACATATTCACTACTAACAACATGACTTCTCCCATGTCCTCAAGAACTAAACGAACTACTCACAAGACATCATATGGATCAAGATCAAATATGATATGATAATGGAGAACAATCTGAACATAAACAATAATCCAATGGTTCCACTCACAAGCATCAACTACAATAGTAATCAACACCGGGAAAGTTTCCCCTAAGAACTAAAGCAATATCCAACACAATTGTTACAGCGGGACGGAGTGGTGGTGATGGTGCTGGTGGAGATGATGGTGTGGATGATGATGATGATCCCGATGAAGCCTAGCTTGATGAAGGTGTTGATGGCGATGGTCTCCCCTCTTCGGGAAGGAATTCCCCTGACAGAAATCTGTCTGCCGGAGAGATCTTTCTCTCTCGGTGTTTTCCGCCCCCCAAAGATGGCGAAAATCTATCTGTGGTTGCTCCCTGAGGATTAGGGTTCCATAGGAAAGATATAGGTGAAGGGGAGGAGTCGGAGCCGGGCAGGTGGGCCACACCTGCCCTAGGCACGGGGTCATGTGGGCCCGCGCCTAGGGGGTGTGGGCCCCCTGAGGCCCATCTCCGTCCCTCCTTCTGGCTTCCTTCGTCTTCTGGTAAAATAATATGTTTCCATATTTTTCTGGTATTTTTCTGATCTTCGCGAAATTGCACCGAAACGCCTTCTTTTCCATAAGAATCCAGACTCTGGTAGTCCATCCTCCATGAATCATCCAACATGCATAAACAGATGAAAAGCCATAAGTAATACCTCATAATAAGACAAATATCAATGAATAGAGGTAAATTATGATATAGAAAGATGATGCAACTTGGGCGTATCATTGGCCTGGGTACGCGAGTGGGAAACTCGGCGTACCTAGGCCGAAAACTTGTTTCGTCCGACCGGAAAAAGGTCCGGTTTTTGTCCTGGGTTCGCCCAACGAGTGGAGATGATCTTAAACTTACTATACCTTGCCATAAAAATTCGAGGCAGGTGTCAATATCTATACGGCGGCAACTATACGGCCAGGATTTTTATCCCTGCCGTATAGTTGGTCGTTAAACCTTCTATACCCGGGGAAGAAATTTTGACGATGATATCGATAACTATATGGCCGCAACTATATGAACGGAATTTTTATTACCGCTGTATAGTTGGCCGTTAAACCTTCTGGAGTCGCCTAAATTTACATGTTTCTTCAAAAATTATTTCTTAACCTGAAACTGATTTTCTCTTCCTTTTACCGAGTTTATGAAACACATAATATAGTGACAATAAATTCTACCTTTTGAAAACTTCAACAAGATAACTCTAAAAGCAATTCATGCAAAGAATAAAAGTGCCAATGCAATATGAATGCAACTAGACTCAAGACATAAAACTAAGAAAGACACCTAATGACTTCCGGGTTGCCTCCCGGGAAGCGTTCTCTTTAAAGCCATAAAGCCAGGCTAGGATGCTCCATACAATACCCACCTAGATCCCAAGGGATATTGACTCGAGGTAAGGTTGTACATACCAGTTTGGAGCATCTTGAAGTAGAGTTTGGTCAGAGTCGTACCCGCTTACGGTGCATCGACATCATGTAGATGAACAAGTTCTTGATTTCAAGCGAGTGTTGATGCACCAAGCTTGGTGAACATGCCTCCGTGTATAGCTGCAATGAGAGGATTTTAGATTCATATAAAATTCTTAAATCGCTACCTTGGTTACCTGTGTAGGGGAACACTTCATAGTACTCTTCCTTCATAGCAGGGAGTTCAGGACCCTACATGTTAGTATAGCAAGGTTATATCTCTAGTTCATTATTATTAATGCTCTCCATATGAGTGTCTAGGCACAAGGCCTCCGTAGAACAATTATCAACAGTTTTAGCATCATAAAAATCATTACTAGAGTGAGAGGCATCACAAACAAAATTTGTAGTGTGACTCTCTTTGTCAACCTCACCTTGTTGTTCCTCCTTTTCATCGAATAGTGTTTTAATAGCAATGATAGAATCAAAAGTAGGAGTTGAAGGTGTGAGCGGGTGATCAATCTATTCTTCCTCCTCTTTCTTATGCTCCTTTTCCTCTCTGCTCTTTAGTGAATCCTGCAAAATTTTATCTGTCTCCATGGAGGTTTTAGACCACTTCAAATAATATAATACCAATGCATTATTACTTAAATTATTGTCACAAAAGAGGAATATTAGGTATACTAAATTAAAAACTCCATCAAGTGCTTCACTTTCAACATCAATACTTCCTAGTCTAAATACCATTTCAGATGCACCTTTGAAAAGAACGTATTCTAATACTTCTGTACTAGCATAAGTGCCGTGGTAGTGGCACGACAGATGCCATGGGTAGGATTAAGTTGGGGGACAATGTGTGCTAGTGGGATCTAGGAAGGGAAGATGTAGTGATTTATACACACATATAACAAGAGCTAGATCTTTACTCATCTTAACAGATGCTACAATGGATCCTCGAGTTGTATCAGCAAGAGGAAGAAGAGAAGCACTGCTAGTTCTAAGTGAGAAAATGAATCGATCCCCCTCTCAGGAGGCCCTGGATCACCTTATAAAGGGGTGGCCAGGTCACAACTAGGGCTGACATGGACATCATATTCATGGAATATGCTTGTCCCAAAATAGTAACTCGGCGGAAGCCTTTCCGTGTCTCCCTTCTATCGGTGGCAATAACCCAAAGCCCACGACATGTGATCCTCGGGCTCGGGGACTGTCACCTCCGTGACCCTCTTCTACTCCTCTGTCCATCTGGCTCTTATCCGTAGCGCTTGGTATTGTACTGATTCCTGAGGGAGAGACGGTGCATAGTGTTGACTTTGGGCTCCGCCCTCTCTTTCTCGAGCAAGCTTCCCCGTGACCCGGACTCGCCTTGTATGATTCGGCCAAGCCCTAACCTGCATATACAAAGTGTAGTAACAGCATGCCGACATAATCCGTATGTCAGCCGAGTTACATCGTACTTTCCTGACTCGGACTAAGCCGGGCCTTATCCAGCCGGCCTTTAAATAACTCGGTCGGGTCGTTCTTTAACCCGGCCTAGGTCCTTGAGGTCTTTGCCCTTTTACCTTAGCTTGACCCTACCTGGGGTCATCCCCCCAAAATTAGTCCCTGAAGCTGGTGCGGTCTTGTTGACATTAGTCAGCAAGGCTACAACAGGTTTTAGATATTCGGTTCCCAAGCATATGTTGCTGACTCATACTTCAGTTGGCTCTTTCTCTGAAGCACTCTTCAGTTTACATCTTGTCATTTTTCCTGACCTTTCTCGATTCATTTCGAGGTATGACCTATTTCTCCGAGTTAATTTCCTCATCTAGGTCACTTCCTTAGCTTCTCTTGTAAGTTTCATTCTATGTGTCTCAATCATTACACTTTTGCCTCGTTTTTTGTACCTCTACAGTGTTCACTGACATGAGAACAGTGATTACTGCGGGCAATCACACCAGCACAGTGCCTCTTCGGTTGTCGCAATGGTTATGGCGGTCGGATCACCTCCTGCGCCATGTGACCCGCTGTGTTGCTCCATTTCGTGGCTGCCAGTGCACGATACACGCATGTACGCATCGAATGTTGCGCACCCACGATCCCACTACCGCTAGTGGTTTGCGGTTATAAATGGGGGGAGTGGGTAAAACCCTTCCTCACTTGCCCCACTCCTCTCTCCTTCGTCTTCCTCCTTGCGCCACCGCTGAGCCTTGCTCCACGCGACCACGCCGCCGTTTTTTGGTTTCGCACCGCCGTGCTGCGCGCTTGCCCTGAGCATTAGCTCCGTTTCCTCCTCACTACTATTGTCGCGCTCTTCGTCGTCGTGATGGGGACATGGACATAGAGGCATTTCCCCATCGCCGGTACTTCTTCGTCCATTGATTCTTCTGGCGAACCCATGTCGAGCTCGCATAGCATCACCGTCATCGAGGAAGAAGACGTGGTCTCTGCACCGGAGTGTGGCTCCTGGCAAGTGTCAACCGTCACTCGGCAGGATATCGAGTGGCTTCGCAAGACACGCCACATCCCCGCAAAGGTAAATTGCAGTTTACCCAGCCTAGAGGCCGCTCCCATCGTAAACCCCAGTGAATATGTAGTATTTATGTCCCACTTCTCTAGAGGGTTTAGTCTGCCCCTTAGTGATTTTGCCAAGGAATTCTTAGAGTTCTTTGGCCTTCAGCCGCATCATCTCCCGGCTAATGTCGTTGCATCCCTTTCTGATTTTATCTCGGCCTCCGAAGGTTACTTCGGCCTTTGGCCTTCCATAGACGTTTGGTCTAAAAAAATTCAGATCCGAGCTAACATTGTGCCGGACAAGAGCATGCGTCCTTCAGAGAAATCGTTGACTCAGTGCGGCGCGGCCTCTATTACTCCTATAAAAAAGTCGCTCTTAAACTGGGTCAAGGGTCTTGAGTCATGTAAGAAGTGGCACAGGTCCTTCTTCTATGTGAAGAATAGCGATGAAGTGGACAGGATTTGGCTGCCGAATTTCTCAGTCGGTGTGCCCACCAATAAGAACTGGGACTATGACCCGAAGAGAAGCAACACTCTCGCCGAGGCATTCAAGCTCCGGCTCAAGGAGTTGACCCGGGCCAGATTATGCGGTGATGATCTCATGGCCGCCTTCATCAGCACCCAGATTTGTCCTTTCCAGAGGCGTTCTCAGAAATTGTGCTACATGAGCGGTCCCCTTGATCCGAATAGAGTTTCCACCATCGAACTTGAAGATGAGAAAATTCAGAAACGTGTCCAGGCCATCTTTCAAACGAACATGGCTGAGGGTTGTAAGTGGGGCATGAAGCCTTTAACTCATGACAATCCCCCTCCCAAGGTAATTCGATGTCGAATCTTATTTTATTTAACTCCAGACATATTCTGTTCTGTTACTAACTCCACCACTTCACTTTGCAATTTTCCTCTTCAGAAATTTGACGAGCGGGCCGAGGAGGATGATGATGTCCTCGCACTTCCCTGGAGCGAGAACCGCAATAACTCGAACGTCGGTGAGCCTGATTCGGAAGAGTTTATTACGAAACCTGACTCGGCTCCTATCGGAACTCGGGGTAAGGCTCCCATACCGACCGAGGATGATGACTCGGATGACATCCGAGTTCTTGAGGTAGTCAATGCGGTGCCCGTCTCTTACGCATATCTGTCTCATATTTCCTCAGCTAACCAGGCCGTTCAGGTGCACGAGGTGGATCACCTTTCCATAGAAGTTCCACTTCATTCGAAGAAACATGATGCTTCGAAGGATCCTTCTAATGCAGCTCCCAAGAAACGAGTTAAGAGATCCGCCTAGAAGCCTCCCAAGCAGAAAGTCATGCTCGGGGTTTCTATGTAAGTCAGATTACTCGGACTAGATTTGTATTTCTTGTTTCTCTCTGTCCGTTCCTGATTTTGTTCTCTTTTTGTCTCGGTAGTGCTCCACTGTCTGCTAATCCGAGTGGTCCTAGTATTGTTGGGCCACGTAGAGATAAAACAAAACTTTTTCCCTCTAACGTGGTAATCCCAAGATCTAGCTAAGGTAGAAGGCCACGAGGTTTACCACTAGACGCGCGGTTGCGGATTACTGATGTAGCGCGTCAGTTGATGTAGTGCAGTCCTTATGATCCGATCGTCCTGGTGCTGATCGTACAACACCTCTGCTGGTATCCACACGCACAAGGGGGAGCGCCGGCGGTGAACTGCTAGGTTCGGTACGTCGGCTAGACTATTGTGGAGCTAGGGTTTCCAACTCATGGAATGACCTAACCGATCAATGATTAACCCTTCTAGGTTACTGTGCTCCACTATATATAGGGAGTGAACATGGGCTCCACTCTCGTGGCCCATTCACTAAAGCCCATATAATGCCAGTCACCGTGATTCCAACTCACTGACTCAATCCAAATCCGGCTTGGGTCCAACCAAACCAGATTTCCGGTTCAGATCCAATCCGAACTTGCTCCCGCTCTTAAGTGTGTGACCCCGCAGGCTCATGGCTACTTGGACACGACTGGAGTTCGACTCTCAATCGATCAGTCGGTAGCGGCTCCTAGCAGAACATGCCGACTCCCAAGTACCAAAGAGTCATGACGACTTGCCTTTTCAATGCGACTTGCGTCGGAGTCCCTTTTACCTCACGATATACCTTGTCAGACTATAGGCGAATATTTGTCATCCCTTAAATAGTCCGACTCTCTTCTCGATCCGAGATAAGTGATTCATCTGACTAACTCTTAGTCGATCGCCTCGGTTAACACTTAACCGAGTCGTGCATGGCCATGCTTTCCAAATAATATCATCCAAGAGGGCCCAGAGAATATCTCTCTAGGTGGAGGGGCAAAATCCCGTCTTGGTTATTCACATCACGCAACTTGATTATCAGTAGAACCGAACTCTACCGTTATAACTTCCCAGTTACGGATCAGCGTTTGACAGAACCTAAGTCGGTGATCCTCAACTCAGACTGTGCAACAACCTCAGGTCTAAGGATTACATTGATTGAGATATAGAAATGACAACTTGTTCGTTGTACCTCAATATGGGTCAATCCGACTCGCTAAACTCTTTAGACGAATCTGTGTAAGTCGGAATAGCATATCCATGCCCATGACAAGTGGAACCGAGTCATCAAGCTGACTTTCACATTGGTCTAAGTTGTGTGTCCAGCACAACCTCAATGACCAAGGATATTTAGTACAAGCAACATGAATGTATAGTTCCACAACCGAATCACATATTCAATGATACACATCAGATGTTCATACAAGGACAACTTAATATCTTTATGAATACAATGGGAAATATCATCATACATGATTGCCTCTAGGGCATATTCCCAACAGTCTCCCACTTGCACTAGAGTCAATCTCCCGACATCACATGTCTAGGCATCTAATGCCCATAGCTCTTTGGTGCGCCTCATGCTTAGGTTGTGGTAACGGCTTTGTCAACGGATCCACAATATTTGCATCCGTGTGTACCTTGCATAACTTGATATCATCCTGATCCACGAACTGGCGAATCAGGTGGTACCACATGAGTATGTGCCTGTTCTTCTGATGCTGCCTAGGTTCCTTGGCTTGTGCAATAGCACCATTGTTGTCACAATACACGTCTAACAGATTGGACGAGCCTTGAACCATACCAAGATCCATGAGGAAATTCCTCATCCAAACATCTTCCTTTGCTGCCTCCGAGGCGGCAATATACTCAGCCTCTGTTGTAGATGCAGACACAGTCTCTTGCTTGGAACTCTTCCAGCTCACAGCACCTCCGTTTATAATAAACACGTATCCGGATTGCGAACGAGAATCATCAGAGTCGGTAAGATAACTCACATCCGTGTAACCTTTACACTGAGTTCATCTTCACCACCATAAACCAAAAACATATCCTTAGTCCTTCTCAAGTACTTTAGGATATTTTTAGCCGCTGTCCAGTGGATTTCTCCAGGATTAGCCTGGTATCTGCTCACAACACTTAGAGCATATGAAACATCCGGCCTAGTACAAATCATGGCATACATGATGGATCCGACTGCAGAAGCATACAGAATCGCACTCATCTGACTTCGCTCATCAGTTGCCGAAGGACACTGAGTCTTGATAAGTTTACACCATGGGACATCGGTAAGAACCCCTTTTTAGACGATTCCATGTTGAAATTCTTTAACACTTTGTTCAAATATGTAATCTAACTCAATCCAATGAGCCGTCTTGACCTATCTCTATAGATCCGGATTCCGAGAATATATGTTGCCTCGCCCAAGTCTTTCATTGAGAAACTCTTTTCCAATGATTCCTTGGTTTCTTGCAACATCTGGACATCATTTCTAATCAGTAATATGTCATCCACATATAAGATTAGAAAGTTTACTTTGCTCCCACTAAAATTCTTGTATAAACAAGAATCATGATCACTCTTGATGAAGCCAAACGATTTGACTACCTCAACAAAGCGAATATTCCAACTCCGAGATGCTTGCTTCAACCCATAAATGGATTTCTGAAGTTTGCACACTTTGTTAGCATTAGCCGGATTGACAAAACCCTCGGGATGTATCATATACACGTCCTCGGTTAAATTTCCGTTAAGGAAAGACGTTTTGACATCCATCTACCATATCTCATAGTCGAAATAGGCTGCTATAGCTAACATGATCCGAACTGATTTAAGCATCGCTACGAGCGAGAAGGTCTCGTCGTAATCAACTCCTTGAATTTGTCGGAACCCCTTCGTGACAAGGCGTGCTTTATAGACGGAAACATTTTCATCCATATCAGTTTTCTTCTTAAAGACCCATTTGCACTCGACGGGTCTTGCACCGTCTGGCAGATCAACCAAGTTCCAAACTTGATTTTCATCCATGGACTTTAACTCGGATCTCATGGCTCCAAGCCATGACTCGGAATCAGATCCCACCATCGCTTCCGAATAACTTGTTGTCTCATGATTGTCTAACAGTAATACATCACGAACACTTCGCAATCTTGCCGATCTTCGTAGTACAGGTGCTGTTGCCGGCTCAGCTACCACGACCGGCTCAACCTCCAAGGTTTTTGCCGACTCGCTACTAGCCGGTTCTTCTCGAATTTCTTCGAGCTACCGTGCTCCCACTTACTCCCCGACTGAGAAACTCTTTCTCAAGGAAGACACCATTGCGAGCAACAAACACTTTGCCCTCTTCTCGATTGTAGAAGTATTAACCCAAGGTTTCCCTCGGATACCCCATGAAAATACATTTATCTGACTTGGCCGTAAGCTTGTCCGACTGAATTCGCTTGACAAATGCTTGACAGCCCCAAATCTTAAGAAAAGACAAACTCGGCTTTTTGCCTGTCCACATCTCATGCGGTGTCTTCTCTACCGACTTTGATGGTACTTTGTTTAGTGTGAATGCCGCTGTTTCTAAACAATAACCCCAAAATGATAAAGGCAGATCTGTCCAACTCATCATTGATCGTACCATATCCAACAAGGTCTGATTCCGCCTGTCCGAAACACCGTTCCTTTGCGGCGTTCCTGGCGGAATAAGTTGAGGAACTATTCCGCAAATTTTTAGATGGTCATCAAACTCATGGCTCATGTACTCGCCTCCTCGGTCCGACCGAAGAAACTTTATTTTCTTGCTGAGTTGATTTTGTGCTTCATTCTGGAATTCTTTGAATTTTTCAAAGGCTTCCGACTTATGTTTCATCAAGTAGATATATCCATACCTACTCAAATCATCAGTGAAGGTAATGAAGTACTCATAACCACCTCTGTTTGTCATGCTCATTGGTCCACATACATCAATATGTACTATTCCCAACAAGTCGGACGCCCTTTCACAACTCTTTGCAAAAGGTGTCTTGGTCATTTTTCCAAGTAGGCAAGATTTGCATGTCTCGAACGACTCCAAGTCGAACAAAGTTAGGAGTCCATCATCATGAAGCTTCTTCACGCATTTCCAACTTATATGACCAAGCCGACAGTGCCAAAAGTAAGTCATATTCAGATCATTTGGTTTCAACCTTTTAACATTTATGTTATAAACCGACTCACCATCCAGATTCAAAATAAATAACCCGTCCTGGATGGGTGCAAAGCCGTTAAACATATCATTCAAATACAAAGAACAACCATTATTCTTGATATTCGACTCATAGCCTTGCCTCATCAAACATGAAGCATAAATAATGTTTCGACTGAGCACTGGAACATAATAACAATTATTCAGTTCCATAATGAATCTGGAAGGCAAATGAGGTTGCATCGTGCCGACTTCCAACGCAGCAATCTTGCTTTGTTGCCGACTCGAATATCAACCTCTCCTCTTGCTACGCTCCTAGTTCTTACCAGTCCTTGCAACGAGTTGCAGATGTGAATAACCGATCCGGTATCATATACCCAAGAACTATTAGGTGCATCAGCAAGATAGATGTCTATAACATTGCAAACAAGTGTACTTGAGTCGGAAGTCATACCTCCACTCTTGGCTTTGTCGGCCAAGTACTTGCTGTAATTCCTCTTCCAGTGGCCATCCGCCTTGCAGTAGAAGCAAGTGGATCCGGCTGAAGGAGATGGCTTAGTCCCTGAGGAAGCACTTGGGACTGAGTCCTGAGCCTGCTTTCTTCCCGACTTAGCCTTCTTCTTAGTCCAAGAACTCTTCTTGAACTTAGACTTATTCTGCACCATCAACACTTGACTGGCGCCCTTCTTGAGATCCGCCTCTGCCTGCATGAGCATCCCATGCAATTCAGTGAGCTTCTTATCCATACCATGCATGTGGTAGTTCAAAATGAACTGCTCATATGCACTAGGAAGAGAGTTTTTAATTATATCCGTAGCGAACTCTTCGCTAATGGGGTAGCCAATCCTCTCTAGAGACTACACGTAACCAACCATTTTGATCATATGCAGACTTAGTGGATCACCATCCTTAAGCTTGCAACTCAGCAAAGCCTAAGAGACTTGATACCTCTCAATCTTCGCCTGAGCCTGGAACATACTTTTGAGGCTTTTGATCATATCATAGGCCTTAGCACTCTCGAACTGCTTTTGCAAGTACGGTTCCATGTGAGCAAGCATAAGACAACTAATATTCGTGGACTCATCCTTAGCCCGATGGTAGGAATTGGTGGTAGCGACAGTCGCATTATCATTCGGCTCATCTGGAAGTGGGTTGTCTAGGACATGGTCCTTCTTTTCTTGTTTGAGAACAATTCTCAGATTTCGATACCAATTGGTAAAATTAGTGTCGTTCAGTTTATCTTTCTCAAGAATGGTTCTCAAAGCAAAACCGGATATCTGAGAGTGACTTTCTACTTGGTGCCATGATCTACAACAGAAAATACGCAAAATACTTAAGACATGTATTCATAAAAGAGCAAGCATATTAAACACTTTAATATTTATGCTCCCACTAGAACCAACACCCCTCCGATGGTTGCTTAGTGATTCAGGATCCTAAATAAGCAAGTCGGCTAGTGATCTTTAGCATCACCACTAGCCGCCAAGTGATCTAGGTAGACAACTCCTTGTCAATCGCATCTCATACGACTCCTGTTGGACGGGTGGCATCACATGACCCGGCTCCCATCCTACTTTTCCCCGAGCCCCACAACCGTTGTGATAGACCCGTCTAGCTTACCAAGTGTTTCCGCTATAAGAGTCCGACTCGAACCCACCTAGTCGGAAAGAATTGGCAGCACCTCAATTTTATGAGCCCACTACCAAAAATGTCCGACTTGTGATGGTGCAAACACTGGCGGGGAAACTGACTAGACCTTATTTGAGGGATTATATTTTACTGACTATCTAATAGAGGTAAACTGAGGCATAACAATAACACAGAATAAAGAAATTATAAGGTGAAATGGTATGGCTCTCTTTATGGCGATCTCCATCTCCACAAAGCCTGTAATCCGACTCGTGCCAACTCTTGTCACTTGTCGTCTTACTCCATGTCGCCGACTTGTACATTGACTTGCACGTCAGCCGGATTCTCCAAATAGCTACACTAGCTAAGTAAAGTAATACATAGAGAATTCGACACGCAGGTCGCTATACAATTAACTGACAGCACCTAGGCTTCAGCCGGCTGACAAACCCGTGATTCCCAGATCACGTATCGATTACACACATACATCACATGCACATGAACCATACCATTCACAACTACTTGTAAAAACAAGTTATGCATAGATACACTATCTACCGGCGTTGTGAAACTCGCAACGACATCTAAGGCGCTACGACAGGACGAAGCCGGCGGTCCTGGATTTTTCCAAAAACGTAGATCTCATCTACGATCCGGACATGGATTCCGACCATTGTTTCGATTCGATCAAACTCTTTGATCTTCGATCACTGCTTCTGGATTTACGTGTCACAGTCTACCCCGATGGCGGAAGCCGACCGGTAGGGGTATGTTGTTCCACAACCTTAGCAGTATGATCACGGAAATCAGATCTACCATTCCCCGAGTACAGTTGATCCAATCAACATCGTACAAAACCAATTTATCTCATAGATCGACCACCAAAACAACACATAGATCCAGTCTACAGCCAACCACATATCACATATGCATGATCTCGAGCCTAAAACCAGAAGCTATCGCTCTGATACTACTGTTGGGCCACGTAGAGATAAAACAAAACTTTTTCCCTCTAACGTGGTGATCCCAAGATCTAGCTAAGATAGAAGGCCACAAGGTTTACCATTAGACGCGCGGTTGCGGATTACTGATGTAGCGCGTCAGTTGATGCAGTGTAGTCCTTACGATCCGATTGTCCTGGTGCTGATCGTACAACACCTCTGCTGGTATCCACACATACAAGGGGGAGCGCCGGTGGTTAACTGCTAGGTTAGGTACGTCGGTTGGACTGCTGTGGAGCTAGGGTTTCCAACTCATGGAATGACCTAACCGATCAACGATTAACCCTTCTAGGTTACTGTGCTCCACTATATATAGGGAGTGAACATGGGCTCCACTCTCGTGGCCCATTCACTAAAGCCCATATAATGCCAGTCATCGTGAGTCCAACTCACTGACTCAGTCCAAATCTGGCTTGGGTCCAACCCAACCAGATTTCCGGTTCAGATCCAATCCGAACTTGCTCCCGCTCTTAAGTGTGTGACCCCGCAGGCTCATGGCTACTTGGACACGATTGGAGTCCGACTCTCAATCGATCAGTCGGTAGCGGATCCTAGCAGAACATGCCGACCCCAAGTACCAAAGAGTCATGACGACTTGCCTTTTCAATGCGACTTGCGTCTGAGTCCCTTTTACCTCACGATATACCTTGTCAAACTATAGGCGAATATTTGTCATCCCTTAAATAGTCTGACTCTCTTCTCGATCCGAGATAAGTGATTCATCCGACTAACTCTTAGTCGATCGCCTCGGTTAACACTTAATCGAGTCATGCATGGCCATGATTTCCAAATCATATCATCCGAGAGGGCCCGGAGAATATCTCTCCAAGTGGAGGGGCAAAATCCTGTCTTGGTTATTCACATCACGCAACTTGATTCTCAGTCGACCCGAACTTTTCCTTTATAACTACCCAGTTGCGGATCAGCATTTGACATAACCTAAGTCGGTGATCCTCAACTCGGACTGTGCAACAACCTCAGGTCTAAGGATTACATTGATTGAGATATACAAATGACAACTTATTCGTTGTACCTCAATATGGGTCAATCCGACTCGCTAAACTCTTTAGCTGAATCTGTGTAATTCGGAATAGCATCTCCATGCCCATGACAAGTGGAACCGAGTCATCAAGCCGACTTTCACATTGGTCTAAGTTGTGTGTCCAGCACAACCTCAATGACCAAGGATATTTAGTACAAGCAACATGAATGTATAGTTCCACAACCGAATCACATCTTCAATGATACACATCAGATGCTCATACAAGGACAACTTAATATCTTTATGAATACAATGGGAAATATCATCATACATTATTGCCTCTAGGGCATATTCCCAACAAGTATGACCTCTCAGGTTACTCGACCATCCTCGCCACCACCCCAAGATGATGTCTGGGTCCCTAGCCCTGTTCGCGACGATCCTCCTCCAATGTCGACTAACAGTCCATCTTGGCGGGAGGAGGTTGAGGTTGCAACTAGTGGTGGTGCCGACATTGCTATGCCAGATCAGTCGAGTGATCTGGTAGCTTCCACCGATGTTACCATGGCCACTTCCGCCGAACCAACTCCTGCCGAGGTTCCTACTTCGTCGGGTCCTGCTCAAGGTGCTGCTGCTTCAGTTTCGGATATTGCTGCCCCAAACTTGGCTCATCTCGCTAAATCGCAATATGTCGCCGAGGTTTTCGCCAAGGCCAAGAAGGACAGAGTCGCCAAGCCCAATCTGGCTTAGAATAAAGTTATGTCAGGCTCCTCTCAGCCCAGTGTAGCTGATATGCTTCACAAGGGCGCCACTGTCTCTATACCCGGGTCTGCTCTGTCGCCGGCACACAAATTGTGCTTCATAAGAGCCCGACGGCAGAGGTAACTTCCCAACAAGCGCGAGAGGCCAAAGGCAAAGTGCTAATGCATACGGAGAGCGGCGGAAGCCTTGGGTCCTTGGTGGAATACGCCAAAAATTGGAATGCCACTAATCGGGTCGAGGGTAATCCGAGTAATAAGCCTTTCCACCTCTCCGATGTCAGCGATCGCTTGCATTTGGTCGCCAAAGTTATTCTTGAGAGAGATAGTATGAATGAGGTAAATACTTCGGTCTACACTTTAGTCTTTTTTTATAATGTACCACATGCCCACTAGACCCCGAGCTTTCCACGATTGATTTATCACTCGGCTGGAAGCTTCTAATGGTAAAATGTAGTCATTTATGCGTATAATAAATAATATTACTTTAGACAACTTTACTTGATTTGGATGTTTGAGGTGCCAGCTTAGAATAGTCGACCACCTAGATCCGAGTCAAGTTTTACTTGATTCGGATCTTTTAGCTTCGAATATCCAGCCACCTAGATCTGAGTCAAGTTCTATTTGGCTTGGATCTTTTAGGTTTAGCTTCGAATATCCCGCCACCTAGATCCAAGTCAAACTTTACTTGTCTTGGATATTTTAGCTTCGAATATACTGCCACCTAGATCCGAGTCAAGTCTTACTTGGATTGGATCTTTTAAGTTTAGCTTCGAATATCCAGCCACCTAGATCCGAGTCAAGTTTTACTTGGCTTGAATATTTTAGGTTTAGCTTCGAATATCCAGCCACCTAGATCTGAGTCAAGTTTTACTTGGATTGGATCTTTTAGGTTTAGCTTTGAATATCCAGCCACCTAGATCCGAGTCAAGTTCTACTTGATTCGGATTTTTAGGTTTAGCTTTGAATATCTAGCCACCTAGATCCGAGTCAAGTTTTACTTGATTCGTATTTCTTAAGTTTTGAATATTTTCCCTGTATAATGCTCTATGATTCTAGGTTTCTCATAATCGGCATACTACCGAGTTCCAGAAATTGCCCTTCACTCATAGAAAGGTGCAGACCAAGTATGAAAAAATGGTGCCTATTCTGAAGAAAATTGGTGAGCTACTTGCTGTGTATTTTGAAATTCTTGTCCGGATTTTTGTTTCTGAATTAACTTCTGATTCGACTTTGTTCAGCTAAAGTCGATACTCAAAATACCGCGCTCAAGAAAAGGGTTGCTGATCTTGAAGGTGAGTCAGCTACGCTCTTTTTACTCATTTCTTTCCTCATCTGAATTATTGCAAAGTATCTTAATATCTTTCGTTCGGCTCACCCGAATTAAAAAGCCTTGCAGCATCGTATCAAGAGTGTGTTCCCATGCCTGATATGATGTTGCATTTTCTAGAACAAGCAGGAACTCATTCGGCACAGCTGAAGGAGAAGGATGATGAGATAACTCGGCTTCGTGCCGAGGTTAACTCCTTGAAACGGGCACAAAAATCTGAGCTAGAGAAGATTGACCAAGAATTCTCCAACGAGAGGAATCTTCTAACTCTCCAGCTTTAGAAAAATAAAGAGCTCCTCGACGCAGCCGAGTCAACAAACAAGACCCTCAAATATGATATTGCTCGGTTTGAGAAGAAAAGAGTCGACTGGGTTGCTGATCTTCACCAGATGCGGCAATATATCATCCGTAAGTTCTCTCTTTTTATCTGGTGACCCGTGGCCGAACTATATTTGATGACCGCCTGCATTGACTTGTGTTTTGTTCCATCCATAGATTATTTCCCGGAGGCTATACCTGCGAGCAGCAAAGCCGTGGTGGCTACCCGGGCTCGTCGAGGTGTCCCCAATGACCCGGATCAAGAATACTCCATGGAGGATTATTTGATAAGTGTTGTCTCTTCCCTTAAGCCCATGAAGACATTCGGCAAAGACTTGGTGGACGCAGCTATCCGGGTATTCCACTTACTCTGGACGAACGAGCCGAAAATTACTAAGTTCAAAGTTCTTGCGGATAAATTGATGGACTGCCAGACTCAGTTGAATCTCTGGAGGGAATCTGCAAGGCAAGCCGGGGCTGATATGACGCTCATTGTTGTCCTATCATGGTACAAGAATATCTCTCTCGATATCTTGATGAATTTGCACGTCGTCTCCCCTTGGATCAGCGATCCAGATCACATTGCTCGTCTACATGCTCGTGCCTACCAACTTATCGAGTATGCCAACATTCATGAATGGAATGAGTGGCCGTGCTTCCTTCCAAATGAAGCTAAAGAGAATGTTGAGGAAGCACAAGACGATGAATCCGAGGAACACTATGGGGATGAAGAAGATTCCAAAGAAGACTCCGGTAGTTTGGATGAACCAGGAGATGAACCGGAGAAAGAGGATGAGGCCCGGTCTTCCTCCAAGGGGACCGAGGCTTCTCAAGCTCAGGGCAAGGTTACGCGCAAAACATCCAAGGTTCAAGATGCTACAGCCACTTTGGTTGAAGCCGAGGTAACTTCTGCGGAGGCCCAGGAAATATCGAAGACCCCTACTCCCGAAGTCATTGCTCCAACCGAGGCCGAGGTTCCTCCGGTGGCGGCCGAGGCACCCACTTCGGAAACACCTGCTGCTGAGGCAACCATTCCTCTGCCTACCGACGACCCGGTAGCAACCATTGCCTGACTTTAAAAAACTTCATGTTAATTATGTCCCTGGTATGCCAGGTGTGTGGTGTATAAGACAATTCGGTTCTTCTGGCACCATGCGGTTTGTATAACTCGGATCTTTTCAGATGTTGTGCTTAATTTTATGTTGTTTATTACTCTAGGTTGATTATTCGGCCCAAGTTTACTATTGGCGGCATTTGAATTACGGGTTCGAGACAAATAGACGAAACTAGTCATGCTTAGGAATTATCCATGATAACTTAAGACGAACGCATAAAATGATAAAACATAGAGAGTATAGGGGTTAGAAAAATGGTAAAAACATGAGTTGGCCCGCGTATAATCTCTTCCTTGGCCGTTTTTCATGTGTTAGGTTTTCTCCGGCTTGTATATTGCTTACCAGGAAGCCCCTTTTCGGACAATAGTAAGTCGAAGAGTCGGCTTTTGCCGCCAACACATTACTAACTAGGCTTAAGAATTGGATATATAAGCTAGCCAACACAAAAAAGACGCCTAAGATTAGAACAAATAAGATAAGGCAGTCCCCGAGTCAGAGCTCGAGGTGCTGAAGTTTCATTGATTAACTCATTTCCGACATACAAATCCGACATATGATAGTACTGGATACAATACACTTCCTCTAAGTGTAAAAAGTACGAAGTAAAGCTACATTCCATGGCCTTTTTTACTCATCCCCTGACTTGTCCGCCTTATTCTTCTTAGTTGCTTGAGCATCTATGAGATAGTATGCATCATTATGCAGTGCTTTGCTCACAATGAATGGGCCCTCCCATGGGGGTGACAATTTATGCATGTCGGTTGTGCGTTGCACGAGCCAAAGCACTAGATCTCCCACTCGAAAAACTCGGGGATTCACTTTCTTGCTATGATAGCATCTGAGATCTTGTTGATATACGACTGGTCTGGATAATGCCAATTCTCTTGCCTCTTCTAATAGATCAACATCGTCTTGCCGAGCTATTGCATTTACTTTGGTGCTTGTGTATTGGGTGACTCTAGGCGAATCCTACACTATTTCAGCTAGTAACACAGCTTCTGCCCCATATACAAGAAATAATGGTGTATAGCCTGTTGATCTATTCGGAGTTTTCCTTAGTCTCCATAACACGGTCGGGAGTTCCTCAATCCAACACCCCGCCAACCTTTGCAATGGTTCGATGAGCCGGGGTTTTATCCTGGACAGTACAAGTCCATTCGATCTTTCCACTTGTCCATTCAATGCGGGATGTGCTACTGATGCCACATCGAGTCTTATGTGCTTATCTCAGCAGAAGCAGGCAAAATATCCTTTGGAAAATTTTTGTGACGTTATCTGTAATGACACTTTGTGGGTATCCGTATCCCAAGATGATATCTTTAAGGAATTTTACAGCTGTAGGCCCATCACATTTTCTTATAGGATTTACCTCGATCCATTTTGTGAATTTGTCCACCATGACCAAGATGTGAGTCATGCCACCTCGAGCCGGCTTAAATGGTTCGACCATATCCAGGCCAATAAAACCCATGCCGGAATTCTTTGGCCACTAGGGCTCTGGATGAAGCATGATGTCCGCATTCTCCTTGATGTATATCTAAAAGGATTTCTTGCCCTTCTGCCGGGGTAACACACCTTTGCAGCACATTTGTTACACTTATCTTGTATAGTTCTTTGTTTAGTATCGTGTAGGCCTTTGCCCTTCTCACAATTTTCCTAGCGAGTACTTCGTCACTCGGCAAGATCTCATCTTTGAGTAATAGAAATATTGGCTGTGCCCATTCTGGTACTTCGTGCACGGGGGTAGCTGTTTCATCAATTTACATTGCTTCTCCCGAC
Source organism: Avena sativa (assembly GCA_916181665.1). Classification (NCBI taxonomy): domain Eukaryota; kingdom Viridiplantae; phylum Streptophyta; class Magnoliopsida; order Poales; family Poaceae; genus Avena; species Avena sativa. The sequence continues at coordinate 262,231,445 of OV702279.1, read as the reverse complement.
ATAATCTCTGCCGAATTACTCTGACCAGTCCCCGAGTCCTGCAAGTCAGTCCCCGGGCTACTTGGTTTGTTCCTCTTATCTACCTCCATCGGGACTATCTCGGATCCTTGATCTGCCAAGAGATGGATTAACTCGGACTCTGGATAAGGTATGATTGATGTTTTTCTCAGGTGCTCTAAATCAATACCAGGTGGAATCGATTGCCTGGCCGAACCAAGTTTTGACAAGGTACCTGCAACATCATTTTCTGCCCAAGGTATATGATGAAATTCACATCCATCGAAATAACCACTGATTTTTTGCACATGGAATCTATATAAGGCCATGTTTGCATCCAGTGCATCCCAGTGAACTGATACTTGTTGAACTACTAGATCCGAATCACCGAAACATAAAATTCGACGTATGCCAATTTCCTTTGCCATTTTTAGGCCGTGAACAAGTGCTTCATATTCGGATACATTGTTTGATGGGGCAAAGTGTATCTGTAGCACATACTTTAGCTGGTCTTTCTTGGGTGAGGTTAGCACTATCCCGGCTCCTAACAGTTTCTCAGTTTGGATCCATCAAAATGCATCGTCCAATAATTCAGATCAGGCAATGGGGGTTCATATTGCATTTCGGCCCAATCAACAAAAAAGTTGTCCATTGCCTGAGATTTGATAGCATCTCGCCTATCAAATTGTGGTGCATAGGGGGATAACTCACTTTCCCATTTTCCTATTCGGCTGCTTGCATCCTTATTGCTCATGATCTTGGCTATTGGTGCCTCGCAAATCACTTTGATAGGGTGTTCCTCAAAATAATGTTTCAGCTTTTTAGCCGACATGTATACACCATAGGCCATCTTTTGGTAATGTGGATAATTTTGCTTCGAGGCAGATAATACCTCACTTAGGTAATGGACTGGCCTCTACACCGACTTACCTTCCTCGTTGTGCTCAACCACTATTACTGCACTTACGACTCGGTTAGTCGCTGCTATGTAGAGAAACATCGGCTCTTTTGATAGTGGTGAGGCTAAGACGGGTGAAGAGGCTAACATTCTATTTAATTCATGAAAGGCATTATCGGCCCGAGGTGTCCAGATAAATTTATTGGACTTTTTCATCAATTGATATAAGGGCAATGCCTTTTCCCCCAGCCGACTTATGAACCGACTTAAGGACGCCAAGCATCCGGTAAATTTTTGTACATCATTAAGGCACTTCGGCAACTCCATTCTTTCTACTGCCCGAATCTTAGTCATATTTGCCTCTATACCTCGGCTAGATACGAGGAAACCGAGTAATTTGCCGGCTGGTCACCAAAGGTACATTTTTCCGGGTTAAGCTTCATTCGGAATTTCCTCAGATTCGCCAATGTCTGCCAGATATCATCTAGGAGCGTATAGCTCTCTTTGGTTTTTATCACAACATCATCAACATATACTTGGACATTTTTGCCAATTTTATCATGCAGGCATTTTGCATACACCTTTGATACGTATCCCCTGCATTGCGTAAGCCGAATGGCATGGTACAATAGCAATAAGCCCATACAGGGTGATAAACATAGTCTTTATTTGATCAGTCGGTTTAACGGTATCTGGTGGAAACCAAAATACGCTCCTACAAATGATAAGAGTTCACAACCCGCGGTCGAATCAATAACCTGGTCTATCCTTGGCAAAGGAAAAGGATATTTAGGATATGCCTTATTCAGGTTTGTGTAATCGATGCACATACGCCAAACTACAGCTACATTCGGATCATCCTTCTTCTTTTCAACCAACAGCGCATTAGATATCCAATCCGAATGAAGTACCTCCATAATAAACCCGGCTGCAAGGAGTCGAGCTATCTCGTTACCAATTATTTTTCTCCTGTCATCGGCGAAGCGGTGAAGAGGTTGCTTCACCAGCCTTGATCCTAGCCTTACATGCAAAGAGTGCTCAGCCAACTCCCTCAGTACACCTTACAGGTCTTGAGTGTACCATGCAAAGATATCCCTATTCTCACGAAGGAAGCTGGTGAGCTCGCTTTCCTATTTATCATTCAGGCCGACACCAATAGTAACAGTGCGCTCTGAGAACTGATCATCAATCTGTATTTTCTTTGTCTCCTTAGTCGGCTGGAAAGACACACTTCCATGTGGGTTAGCAAGTACCAGCATATTGAGCTGTGCCGACTGAGCTAAGGCCACAACCTCTTGAATTCTCTTTTTCTCCCTTGCAATTACTAAAGACTCGGCCAGATTTGATCTGGCTGAGGCACATTCCATCGATCTCCTATACTCTCCCGCAACAGTGATTATTCCTTGTGGCCCAGGCATCTTCATTTTCAATAAGCTAATGTGGCGACTTGTCATGAACTTTGATAAAGCTGGCCATCCGAGTAACGCGTGGTAACAACTATCGAGATCCACTACCTCAAATTCCAAGTTTTCAGCTCTACAATTCTCCCTTGTGCCGAATAAGACATCTACTCGGACATTCCCGATTAGCTCGCTGGACAATCCTGGCACAATGCCATGGAAAGTTGTTTTGGTCGACTAGAGAATATTCAGAGAAATGTCAATCTTATGCATTGTGTCCTTGTACATAATGTTGATACTGTTGCTGTTATCTATCAGCACCTTTGAGAATTGCACATTGATGCTGGGCCTAACAAATGTTGGGTCAAGCAATAAAGCATATGACCCGGGGTTTGGCATTATCTTGGGATGATCCCTGATACTCCAGGTTATCTCTTGATCTGACCAGTCCATATACCTCGGAACTGCCGGCATAACCGCATTTACTTCCATATGTTGGTGTTGGACGCTCTGTCTATCCTGCTGCTCCGTGGTGAACACACAGTATGTCTGATGGTGCTCTCTATACTCATTGCGCCCATTGTTGTCGGGGTTTCCTCTGTTATCTTGGCGTTGATTAGCTACATGGTGAACTGCATGCCTCCGATCATGGTTCTCATATCTCGGAGGTGGTGGAGGCAACATAAATTGCTGAGCATTTCCGCCCGTAAGCTGTGGCTGATGTGGCTGCTGCTATGGTGCCTGAGGTGATCATGTGTTCCCCATCGCATGTTTCATCCAGGCACATTGACGAGTTGTGTGGTTTGCCGGTTTTGCCGAGTTTGGTGTGTGAAACTTGCATGGCTGATCTAGCATCGACTCAAATGTATACTTCAGTCTTTCTTGCCATTGTTTATTTTGCTCCGGAGTCCACTGCTTCTTGTCGTCATTCCTCGGGGTCCATTGATGGGAGCTGTTCTTCTGTCGTTGGTTGCTTCCTGCATTCGACTGATCTTGAGTCACTGCTGCTACTTGACTCGAATTGTACCTGTAATCTGACCTATCCTCTCTTATCCTACTCCGGAATTCATTTCTCCTAGATGACCCAGCACCTTCACGGGCGTAGTGATCATGTTGCTCATGTTGTTATGCCGACATAAGCTCGAGCTAAGTTGGATCACCCAAAGCATATGAATCGGCTATTCTGATTGTCTTGGCCAACGTAGTCGGCATGTATCTTTGCAACCTTTGCCATAACACACTTCCATATCTGCAACCTTATGCAAACCAAGCTATTGCCTGTGATTCTATCACCCCTTCGCATGAATTCCTGAGGTTACACCACCAAGTCAGAAATTCTCTATCGGTCTCACTTGCTCTCTGCTTGCACATTGCAAGTTGTTGAGGTCTATTCGGCCTTTTGTACGTGCTGGTGAAGTTGCTGACGAACATCTCTTCAAAGTCTAGCCAGCAATTAATACTACCTGCAGGCAAGTTATTCAACCATACTCTCGCTGGCCCCTCCAGCATCTGGGGTACATATCTCACTGCCCATCTTAGGTTACCCTCTGTAATTTTCACTGAGGTGGCATAATAGATTAACCAATCTTGTGGCTTTGTACTTCCGTTGTATGTCTATGCCTCTAGGCAACTGGAAGTTCGGAACGGGTGGTTCCCTCATGATTCGGGGTCCGAAACATGCCGGACTCGGTGGACCTTGTTCCGCAAATAACTCGGATCTGTACAATCTGTCAAGTTTTAGCCTCACATCATCCTGCTACAAGCCTCTGTATGCTGCTCTTTCCTCTATCACATGACGATTTGGCTTGGAAAACCCGGCGTTTTCCACCTCTGAGTAACCACCATTATACCTGTTTGGTGAAGGGTTATGCGGAACATGTCCTGCATCCCTTCCTGGCCGAGGTTCATGCCTTGGTTGGTGATCTTGCGGAGGGTATAACCTTACTCTTGCCAGGTTATTTTCATCAGGGTTCTCACGCCTGTGATTCCCCTGACCTCTGTGGCCGTGATCTAGGTTTCTTTCAACCACTATTACCTCGGCTACCATTGCCTCAGTTTTCCCTTGCTTTCCCAGCTACTGTCGGATCATATGGGACCATCTTTTTGTCCCTTCTCCCCGAAGTTACTGCCTTTTCTTTTCTAGATCCTCCTCCGGGTGAAGATGCCATGGCAGCTGATAGTGCCGGGGTAGCTCCAGCCGAATGAACCAAACATGAACCTCCAAGCTTTGTCGGGTTATTTTTTTAGTATTTCCTCATTTTGCTGGTTTCCTATGCGCACCAGCTCAATCACTCTTTCCTGTTGCTTTTTCCAGGCTTCGCCGGTCAAACCATCTAGCGCAGAAGCTGCGGCATTGGCCACTCTGAGGTTTCTTGCCGGGTACTGTATCTCGGCAGCCCCAGGTTAGCCGAATCTCCCTGCTGAGACTCATGCTCCTTGTTAATATCACTAAGGAGGTTATTTCCTTTCATCCTAACACCATCTAGCTAAGTTGGGCTAGTGTCTAACTTGTTTGCCCTAGCATACTCACGTAAAGTTTGGTTAAACAACTCCTGCAGTGCTGATACTTTATTTGCCTCTTCTAAAATTTTCAACCGAGTTTCCTCTAACTCGGCATGTAAATTATCCGGATTTACTATGGGAGCTACAGGGGTAGTTAGGTTATCTATTGTTGCCTATAAAATATTCTCTAGTCTCTCTAAAGGAGGCCACCTAACTCGGGCCACCTTGGGAGTTACATCACGAACCTCGGGCGCCTCTGCTGCTGCCGGATCTGCCGTTGCCTGCTTTGCTGCTACCAGCCTCGCTGTCGCCGGGTCTGCTGTCACCGGGATCTTGCTTTGTCCGGATCCTACGCCTGCTGCTGGTGCGGGCGCAGTCATCATCACCTCGACACTTCCTGCGGGGCGAGTGGTACGCGGACTGCTAGCAGCGCTGAGTGGAGGCTCTCCCGTGAGGATGACTCGTCGCGGGTAGATGCGCGACATGTCAACGTCGACATAGATCTTGTGGGTGCCAAGATTGACAAAGATGCCATTGCGCGGGGGTGGTCACGCTCCGAAGCTGCCTACATTATCGCTGACGTAGTCCCAGAGGTCGAATCTCTGGACTAATCCGGAGACGATGCGCTCGCCGGTGTTGATGAAGTTTCCTGTTCGTATCTTGACTCCAGCTAGCACCGCTGCTAGCCCCACGGTGGGCGCCAACTGTTGTGGTGGTGGCACGGCAGATGCCATGTGTAGGCTTAAGTTGGGGGCCAATGTGTGCTAGTGGGATCCAATGAGGGAAGATGTAGTGATTTCTACACATAGATAGCAAGAGCTAGATCTTTACTCAGCTTAACAGATGCTACAATGACTCCTCGAGCTGTATCAGCGAGAAGAAGAAGAGAAGCACTGCTAGTTCTAAGTGAGAAAATAAATTGATCCCCCTCTCAGGAGTCCCTGGCTCACCTTATAAAAGGGTGGCCAGGTCACAACTAGGGCTAGCGTGGACAGCAAATTCGTGGAATATGCTTGTCCCAAAATAGTAACTCAGCGGGATCCTTTCCGTCCCTCCCTTCTATCGGTGGCAATAACCCAGAGCCCACGACATGTGATACTCGGGCTCGGGAACTGTCACCTCCATGACCCTCTTCTGCTCCTCTGTCCCTCTGGCTCTTGTCCGTAGCGCTTGGCATTGTACTGACTCCTGAGAGAGAGACAATGCACAGTGTTGACTTTGGGTTCCGCCCTATCCTTCTCGAGCAAGCTTCCCCGTGACCCGGCCTCGCCTTGTATGAATCGGCCAATCCCTAACATGCATATACAAAGTGTAGTAACAGCATGCCGACATAATCCGTATGTCAGCCGATTTAGATCGTACTTGCCTGACTCGGACTAAGCCGGGCCTTATCCATCCGGCCTTTAAATAACTCGGTCGGGTCATTCTTTTACCCATCCTAGGTCCTTGAGGGTTTTGCCCATTTACCTTAGCTTTACCCTACCTGGGGTCATCCCCCCAATAATAGGATTTATCTCCATTATAATTTGCTAGAGTAGGATTGTTGGAACACTTACATTGAAAATTAAGGTGGTCATCTGTTGTACAAATTGTGCAATAAGATCCATCATTAACACGCAACCATAATGAATGCTTTTCCAATTGGTCCAGAAATTTCTTTATCGGCTTATGTCTAGCAACCAAGATTGGTAAACTTGAATCCTTTATCTCCTCCAGTTCTTGTATTATCTATTGAACAAAATTATCTGTCGAAGACATGATTAGTAGCAACCGTTTTTATAAAAAAATTGTTTTGTATTTTTTTATTGATTTCAATATAAAATAAAGCAGTAAGATAATAGCAACAAATGGAAATAAACTATGTGCGAGTAGATAACTGAACGCTTTACTCCCCAGCAACAACGCCAATTTGATGAGTGGTTACCTGCATGCGGTGACCCAGCATATCACTGCATGATGTAGTACACTATAGTCATTGACATAACACCAATGAAACACCAATCACTAGTATTACATCCCTCAGAGTGGTACAACAGAAACACAACAGGTCCAAGACATGACTATAGGTTACAACTCAACTCTTTACACAAGATCCAGAGAACACTCTAGGTTAGAGAGAGAGAGAGAGAAACTTCTTACAAAGAAGAATCAGAAATAAATAACTCCAAAACTATCCTACTATTAAGTCTAGTATCTTAACTAATGATCTGGCATTGCTGCTATTGAAATACACTATAGAAATAGGTTCTATGGCTAGAGATTCTATTCCTATCTACTTAGTAACTTCGTCTTCCCTTGAGTTGAAGTATATGTTGACTTCCTTGCAGGGTTTTAGTTTTTGATGATGATTCTGTTGGAGATATGCCCAAGAGGCAATAATAAAGTGGTTATTATCATATCTTCACACTTATGATAAATGTTTACATACCATGCTATAATTGTATTAACCGGAAACATTAATACTTGTGTGATTTGTAAACTAAAATAAGAGTCCCTAGTAAAGCCTCTTGTTAATCTAGCTTGTTGGTTAATATATGATCATGGTTTCCTGATCATGAACATAGAGATGTTATTAACAACAGGGTCATATCATTAGGAGAATGATGTGATGGACATACTCCTATAGATAAGCGTAGCATAAAGATCAAGTCATTTTAAATAGTTCAATTGCTATATGCTTTCTGATACATAGTAACCTAATTCCTTCGACCATAAGATCATGCATATCACCTTTGCCGGATGGATGCTTTGATGACATCAAACACCACACCGTAACTGGGTGGCTATAAAGGTGGCATTGAGTGTTCAGAAAGTATTGGTTGAAACACATAGATCAAGAGTGGGATTTGTCCATCCATATGACGGATAGATATACTCTGGGCCCTCTCGGTGAAATGTCATCCAATTAGCTTGCAAGCATGTGACTGGCTCACAAGGGATCACATATCACGGGAACGAGAAAAGAGTACTTATCAGTAACGAGGTTGAACTAGGTATGCAGAGATATCGACGATCATAACCTCGGATAAGTAAACTATCGTGAGACAAAGGGAAATTGGTATCATATGTAAGTGGTTCATTCGATCGCAAAGTAATCGTAGAAATATGTGGGAGCCATATGAATTTCCAGATTCCTCTATTGGTTATTGATCGGAGAAGTGTCTCGATCATGTCCGCATAATTCACGAACCGCAGGGAGACACACTTAAGGATTCGACGTTGTTTGAGTAGTTATGGTATTATGAGAAAGAGACCGAATGTTGTTCGGAGTCTCGGATGGGATCCGGGATATCACGAGGAGATCCAGAATAGTCCGGAGAATAAGATTCATATAAGGAAAGTCCCGTTTCGGAGTTCGGAAATGATTCCGGTGTTTTCATCGGGAATGTTCTAGAAGGTTCCGGAATGTCCGGCACTCCGGGGGGGAAGGGGTACATGAATGTGTCATTACATATTGGAATGATTGCATCATGTACTAAGTGTTCTCGCTGTTCCAAATAAAGGATTAAATTGAATCCTAAAACTGAAAAGTCAAATGGCCAGTTTGAAAGTCAAACGGCTAAAACAGGAAACTGTGGGAAACAAGCAAGAGGAGGTTGAAACCGACTTGGGAGAGGAGTACCTCCTCTCCAAGCCGGCAGGCCACCCAAGGCCGACTTGGGGAGGGACTCCCTCCCCTTGGCCGCCCCTCCCACCTATAAAAGGAGGGGCAGGGCCTCCTCCTCTAGACACACAAGTTCCTATCCTCTAAATCTAAACCCTAGCCACAGCCTCCGGTTTAGAGCCGTTTTGGTTTAGAGCTTCTAATTGACCTAGCCTTCGGTTTAGAGCCTTCTAATTGGTGTGTCTAAACCCTAGACCACTAAAGCTCTCTCATACTCCACCATACTCGCTCCGGCTTAAGGCGAAGCCCTGCGAGATCTCCCCTCTACTTCCGGTACCACGCCGTTGTGCTGCCGGAATCGCGAGGAGAGTGCTACAACCTCCGCTGCCTGCTGGAACAAGGGAGAGGAAGGTCTTCGTCGAGTACCGAACGTGTGACCGACTGCGGGAGCGCTGCCGGAACGTGGCGCCGGAAGGATCGTCTACGCGATCTTGAGATCGGAAAGAGTACGACTACATCACCCACGAGAATCTGCTCTCGTTAACCGCTTTGGAATCTTCGAGGGTAAGTTATTCCATCGACTCGTTGCTACAATCTAGTAGATAGATCTTGGCTTGTTTGTTTGTATGCGATAGAAATTTTTTGTTTTCCATGCTACGAACCCCTACAGTGGTATCAGAGCCGTGTCTATATGTAGATCTATTGCACGAGTAGAACACAATGGTCATTGTGGGCGTTGATGCTTTTATTGTCAATTGCTTCTTGTGTACTTTGAATCTTGCGGTATGTTGGGATGAAGCAGCCGGGGCTAACCTTACATGACATCGTTCATGAGACTTGCTCCACGCTTGACATGCAACTTGTATTGCATAAGTGGCTTTGCGGGTGCCTGTTTCTCCTAGCATAGTTAAGATCCCATTTACAACGGGTGATTAACAATACTAGTATCAATGTTGTGGTTCTTGTTCGTAAGTTAGAACGACACTTATTGAAAGCCCCAAACCACGTAAAATATGCAAAGAAAGTAGAGGAGTCTAACTTTGTTTTGCAGGGGTGTGCAGTGATGTGATATGGCCATGATTGTGATTATATATGATGTATGCAATGTTCCTTATTGTAAGTCGGCAACCGGCAGGAGCCATATGGTTGTCTTTAATTTCTGTTAAGACCCGCGTGTCTATTCAAAGTAGTTGTAATAGTTGAAGCCGGTGGACGACAACCATGGAGAAGCATCATTGACCTTGATGCAATGTCGGTGATGATGGAGATCATGTTCGTGCTAGAAGATGGAGATCGGAAGCACAAATAAGAAAGGCCATATCATATCACATATTATGAATTGCATGTGATGTTAATCCTTTATGCATCTTGTATTGCTTAGTAGACGACGGTAGCATTATAAGATGATCCCTCATGCACATGAATTTCAAGTCATAAAGTGTTCACCCTTAGTTAGCACCGTTGCTAAAGCTTGTTGTTTCGAAGCACCACGTGATGATCGGGTGTGTTAGATTCCGCAAGTGTATACAACGTGGGCAAGCCAGATTTGCTCATGCGGAAGCTAAGGTTTGATCTTGACGAGCCTAGCATGTACAGACATGGTCTCAGGAACACGGATCACCGAAAGGTAAAGCATGAGTCATATAGGAGATATGATGAACATGTTGATTGTTCGCCATTGAAGCTATGTCAACTCTCGTGATGATCGGTTTTGATGTGGTGGATTTGGTTCGTGTGATCACTAAAACAATGTGAGGGATATTGTTTTGAGTGGGAGTTCACCAAGATTAATTTAATTATTAATTAGAACTTAATTTATCATAAACTAAATCAAAGTGAATTTGCATAGTTGTTGTAGTCATTGGCATCCGTTTACCACCTTGCGCTTAGTTATAATTGAGATGATAGAACTATAGAATTCTGGTTAGTTACTTTACGAACTGGTATCGTATTGTTTTGAAGTGTTAATCTAAAGTTTAAAAGTCCTATTGCAAACTTTCAGTAAGTTCCGGTTACTCCATGAAGTTTAATAATTAGTATTAAATCAAGAGTAACAATTCCAAGTGTTAGTATATAAGTATCATGTTTGTCTCCATGATTCTTGATATTCAAAGGATTCTCTTAATATCAAGGTTATCTAGGATCTGAAAGAGTTGTTTCAGAAACCATGATGTGTGGAAGATATTGTGATATCTGAAACGAAGTATTGGTTACAACATGATAGAGTATAATATGGCAAAAGTCATGTTCTCATATTTGATGAGAATTTGCAAAAAGTTGGAGACACTTGTTGTCCTAATCCTCCAAAAGGTTTTGGATAGCAACATTATACTCATAATTCATCGTTGTAAGCTAAAAGTAGCTTGATCATGGACGATTCCATGATAAGGGTGAATATTTGATGTAGGTAAAATGTTTACTACACCAAGATATTACTAAAGAAAGGAATTTGAAAGAACACCAAACATTTGATGATGGCGATCTACTTCAAAGTGCAAGACCAAAGACATTGGTATTTAACTATACATGCTTTGGACTATATGTCATATGTATGACTCCACTATTGATGTTGATAGATTCTTTCAAACAGAAAAGGAAATATTGAAAGAAAATCTCATAAATATATGGCAGAAAGGAAAAGACTAGAATTGTTTAGTTTAAGTATATAGATGATATACATGTTATGGCTATATTCTTTGCTTATTAAACAATGTGGTTCTTAAGTATCTAATACTGAATTTGTTGGTATGAATCGTCATACGAAACAACACAATTCATGAACTACAATGGCCTAAGTAACTAGCAAAAGAATATGTGATGATGTTCATCGAGAACAAATAAAGGGTTATTGTGTTGCTCGTTAAACATCAAAGCTTGCCTTCAAGATTTGTTTTTATCAGGTATTATGAGAACAAAAGGGTTGTTCAAATAATTGCCGTAATCCATAAAAGATGGATGATTCACAAATCTCGTTGGAGAAATCACATCCATAAAACTAGTGCTAAAAATGTCGAAAGACAAATTGATTGAAAGATCACTTAGGAAGTGACATCGCAGTTTAAATTATATTGGAAAGAAAACATGAAGAAACTCCATATGGATGGAATTTTGGAGTCTATTTGTTTTTTATCAAATGACGCTTGTGAAACTTTCCTAGAGATAATTAAAACTTCGTTCATAGGCCAAAAGGGAACGAATGACTAGCTTATTGGAACTTGTACATATTGTTGTACGAAATCCATTATGTGTAGTCAAGAGCGATGGATTTCAACTTCATATGCTTTCTCCAAAAATTTGAGTGAATATGTGAATATTTACTTAATAAGGATGAAGTGTGAAATATTTGAAAAGTTCAAAGATTTTCAAGATGAAGTGCAAAATCATTGTAACAAGAATATAGATAGTTTATGATAAGATCATAAAGGAAGATATTTGAGTTACAAGTTTAGCATAATACCTAAGATTTAAGGAATCGTTCCGTGGATTTGCATTTTCCCGAAACACCATAACAGTATGGAGCGTTCGAGATATGTAATTAAACCTTGTTTGACATGGTAAGATCGAAGGTGTAATTCATAAAAATGCCATTGTATTTTAAAGATTAAAAGCTTTAGAGGTTACCGTTTTTCCACTGAAAAGAGCTTCATCATAATCCGTTGAAATGACACCATATAAAGTTATGGTTTGGGATAAAACCCAAGTTGTCCTTTCTTAAACATTGGTATGCTATGCATAAGAAAGATGTTTGCAACCAAAGTCGGATGAACCTGTCTTTGTATAAACTATTAAGTATTCCTCCATAAACACCGGAGACAAAAGTGTTTGTTGATTAGAACGTCAAGTTTCTTTGAGAAGGAATTTTTCGTGAAAAGTTAAGTGGGAGGACAATAGAACTTTGATAAGGTTAAAAGAACCTTAGCTATATGTGCAGAGTTGCGCAGCACCGAAAAGTGTTCCGGAGGCAGCAACAATGCTCATGGCTCACGTGCCTCAAAGGTTGTGGTCACAGAGATCTAAGTTCCTATTGAAACAAGTAGGTCGGGTAAACAATCAAATACCAAGATTTGAGGGTTGAGTCATTATTTGAGAATAATGATCCGACTACATGCAAAGAAGCAATGATTGGCCCTGACTCCGTAAATGGTTTTAAGCCATAAAATCCGTGATAGTTTCATACACGAGAAATCAAGTTCTTAACTTGAAAGACCCCGAGAAAGGTGTAAGACCTTACAATTGTGTTTGGATCTATAAAGAAATAGACATGGATGTTTCGCATCTATGAAATGGTCGACATGTTGCGAAAGAGTTCACAACAATGTTCAAGGGTTGACTATGACAAGATTTGATCTTTCATAGTGATATTTAGTCTAAACGGATTGATGTAGCAACCACTACATATAATTTGTTATATGGTAGTTGAATAAACAAAACAAGTTCTTCTAATAGAATCGTTACCTAGGACATGTGCATAACACGGTCCAAAGGGTTTTGTTAAATTCAAGGGATGCTAAAAACATATGCAAACTTCAGTGGTTGAAGTAAGCATAGCGGAGTTGGAATCTTCACTATGATGAAACTGTTAAAAGAGTTTAATTTCATCAGAGACAATGAAGATGCTTGCATTTGCAAGAAATTAAGTGGGAGCGCTAAGACATATTTCTAATACATTATGTAGAAGACATATTGTTGATTGGAAGTGATGTATCTTTTTATTAACACAAGATAAGAATTTCATCTTGATGAAAGACTTAGGCAAAACCCAAATAATTGGCATTAATAGACGCCAATATGGTTGTGCCTGAAGTACATAGATGAGATATTGAATGAGTTCAATATAGAAACTACAAGAAAGGTTCTTGTCGCACAGAAAGGATTGAATGAGTTCAATATTGATGATATATTCAAGTGTATTGACACAGGGTAAGTGAAACAAAGATTCAAGTATTGATTGATACTTGATGTATGAAATCACAAAGAATATTTATATCAATCATACTGTGATATGTACAAATCCAGATATGTCCTATGCTCTAAATGTTATGAGCATATACCAGAATAATTCATAAGATGATCATTGGACAATAGTAAGGATATTCTTATGATCTTTTGGAAGAACTAAGAGTATATTATTTGTAGAAGTGACAAATAGATGGTTAGTTCATTGTAAAAGTACTACATTGATACTAGTTTTGTCACAAAATACAAATTAAGTTTATCTCAATCTAAACTAAGGGTGGCACAATATAATGGAAAGTGAGTTCCATAATGGATTTGGATGAGTTCCAAAGTTAAGACATTGTGACAGATACTACAACAAAAGGCTAAGTATATGACTGCTATTTTAGCAGCAAAAGAGGGCATTTGTGTCAAGTAGTTTGTTATCAAACTAGGTGTAGTTCACAGTGGGATAATACTATGAAGATATATTGTGCGACAATATTATCAACATGTTTTAACCCCAAAGTGCTAAAGGTCACACCGAAAGACCAAATTTATACAAAGCCATCTCATTAGAGAATGAGTGATGCGTAGAGACGCAAAGACATGCAATTACACACGGACCTGGAAGTGTCAGATCTGGAGATCAGTTGACCACTAGCAATCGTGTACATACAACACCGGAAAGCCATAGGTGTTGAATACACAAAGGTTTGAAACTAGATTATTGACTCTAGTGCAAGTGGGAGACTGTTGGAGATATGCCCAAGAGGCAATAATAAAGTGGTTATTATCATATCTTCACACTTATGATAAATGTTTACATACCATGCTATAATTGTATTAACCGGAAACATTAATACTTGTGTGATTTGTAAACTAAAATAAGAGTCCCTAGTAAAGCCTCTTGTTAATATAGCTTGTTGGTTAATATATGATCATGGTTTCCTGATCATGAACATAGAGATGTTATTAACAACAGGGTCATATCATTAGGAGAATGATGTGATGGACATACTCCTATAGATAAGCGTAGCATAAAGATCAAGTCATTTTAAATAGTTCAATTGCTATATGCTTTCTGATACATAGTAACCTAATTCCTTCGACCATGAGATCATGCATATCACCTTTGCCGGATGGATGCTTTGATGACATCAAACACCACACCGTAACTGGGTGGCTATAAAGGTGGCACTGAGTGTTCAGAAAGTATTGGTTGAAACACATGGATCAAGAGTGGGATTTGTCCATCCATATGACGGATAGATATACTCTGGGCCCTCTCGGTGAAATTTCATCCAATTAGCTTGCAAGCATGTGACTGGCTCACAAGGGATCACATATCACGGGAACGAGAAAAGAGTACTTATCAGTAACGAGGTTGAACTAGGTATGCAGAGATATCGACGATCATAACCTCGGATAAGTAAACTATCGTGAGACAAAGGGAAATTGGTATCATATGTAAGTGGTTCATTCGATCGCAAAGTAATCGTAGAAATATGTGGGAGCCATATGAATTTCCAGATTCCTCTATTGGTTATTGATCGGAGAAGTGTCTCGATCATGTCCGCATAATTCACGAACCGCAGGGAGACACACTTAAGGATTCGACGTTGTTTGAGTAGTTATGGTATTATGAGAAAGAGACCGAATGTTGTTCGGAGTCTCGGATGGGATCCGGGATATCACGAGGAGATCCGGAATAGTCCGGAGAATAAGATTCATATAAGGAAAGTCCCATTTCGGAGTTCGGAAATGATTCCGGTGTTTTCATCGGGAATGTTCTAGAAGGTTCCGGAATGTCCGGCACTCCGGGGGGGAAGGGGTACATGAATGTGTCATTACATATTGGAATGATTGCATCATGTACTAAGTGTTCTCGCTGTTCCAAATAAAGGATTAAATTGAATCCTAAAACTGAAAAGTCAAATGGCCAGTTTGAAAGTCAAACGGCTAAAACAGGAAACTGTGGGAAACAAGCAAGAGGAGGTTGAAACCGACTTGGGAGAGGAGTCCCTCCTCTCCAAGCCGGCGCGCCACCCAAGGCCGACTTGGGGAGGGACTCCCTCCCCTTGGCCGCCCCTCCCACCTATAAAAGGAGGGGCAGGGCCTCCTCCTCTAGACACACAAGTTCCTATCCTCTAAATCTAAACCCTAGCCACAGCCTCCGGTTTAGAGCCGTTTTGGTTTAGAGCTTCTAATTGACCTAGCCTTCGGTTTAGAGCCTTCTAATTGGTGTGTCTAAACCTAGACCACTAAAGCTCTCTCATACTCCACCATACTCGCTCCGGCTTAAGGCGAAGCCCTACGAGATCTCCCCTCTACTTCCGGTACCACGCCGTTGTGCTGCCGGAATCGCGAGGAGAGTGCTACAACCTCCGCTGCCTGCTGGAACAAGGGAGAGGAAGGTCTTCGTCGAGTACCGAACGTGTGACCGACTGCGGGAGCGCTGCCGGAATGTGGCGCCGGAAGGATCGTCTACGCGATCTTGAGATCGGAAAGAGTACGACTACATCACCCACGAGAATCTGCTCTCGTTAACCGCTTTGGAATCTTCGAGGGTAAGTTATTCCATCGACTCGTTGCTACAATCTAGTAGATAGATCTTGGCTTGTTTGTTCGTATGCGATAGAAATTTTTTGTTTTCCATGCTACGAACCCCTACAGATTCCTGGAGCATAACTTGATGTAGACGTCGTCTGTACTGGCTTTAGAACCTAGCAAGGGTTAAGAAGATACTTTGAGTACGAGCGTGCTCAACAAGTTCACTAGAAAAGGAGTGTTTGATGCACTATATCTATAGCCACAGACCATAGGTCTTAGGCAATGCAAGTTTTCCTAAACACTTCTTCAAAGGTTGCTTTTATTCTGAAAAGCTATGTCCGTCAGCCTTCACGGGTTTACTAGAACTTTCATGGAGTTCCTTTCTAGCCGTGTTCGCAGCTCCTTCCCGGAACAGGGAGTAACAAGTTACAGTTCTTACACTCTGCAGAGGTGCGTCACTTTACCCATGAGAGACCTTAGGTTTTATTGCACGGCCGGGAGTTTGTCCCCGTTCAAACTTCCTTAGTTTGAGGCCCAACCTAAGATCCAAGCCAATCACTGCCTTCTCCGCGACCCCGCATGTCTCCTTGGTGTACACCATGCCCACCTATTGAATTACGGCAATGGTTTGTACAGACCGTTCAGATGCCGGAACTATCGTGGGACGTTGAGGGCTCCCACCCATATGTTGCATATCCTCTACGAATTACCAATTATTATGCACGCTACGAGTGATAACAGCCACGACCTGCACATCCGGCTCCATGCGAGAGGGAAAAGATATAGCTGACTTCTCCGTCCCATTCCAAATCTCATGGTCAACGCGTAATATACGGCGCAAGAATCACTGGCGACATTGGTTGTTAAGTCCTAGATAATATGTTCCTTAACCACTGGAACTCTTATAGTAGGTTATTACCTCATGGTAAATAACCTATAATCACATTATTATGAAAATAGTGTTTTTTGTCTTTTTTCAAATGCAGGTGATGACAATACTGGATTTGCAAAATACTTTACTGAAAATAATCAAAAGACATGAGCAAGTGTGAACTTGCCTTTTGTGATTGCAAGATTATGCACTCACGGTCTTCGAGACAATATAAAAGATCCAATATCTGAAATCAGCATCATTTTTCCAGTAAGGACTAATGTTTAAAGAAGCAAGATGCTTTATGCATAAGTAATGTAATGCAAGTTGATAATTTCGAATCCCGGGGATAACGTTGATCTAGGGTTTGGATACTAGAAATGGTTACTTTAGATGTGTTGCTCTTTTAGATAAGTTTCATACGTGTGCTTCTTATTAAGGCTTGTGAGTGTGTGTGAAACAATATGTAAGTATAATAAAGCACAATAATGAAATACTCAAGTGGGAAATATATATGTAGACTATGTATATAAGGTTTGTTCATCATTTAGATCCTTCATAAAAATGCTTATGTCTTGCTTTATAATGTTCCTTAAAAGAATAACTTTTGAAGAAAATCTTACTTAGCTAAGGAGAAGTGTTTAAATTTTAAGTTAACCTTATTAGGGTTTCTTTTAAGTTATAGTCTTTAAGTAAGAAAGAATTGCTTTATTGGAATAATGATATTAGTAGTATTTGAGACTTATCTATCTTGGTTTTGAACTTGGTTAGTTTGGAATTTGCTTTAACAATTAATTATAACAGACCAAAGTTAACTATAAAGTATATAATAAAGTTGTAGCATGATACATAAAGTCTGGTAGACTAAAGTTAACTTTAAAACATAGATGGACTTTAGGTGTAATGCTTGTTATACTTATACCTTGTTCACTTCATAATGTTTCTTTAAAGTTACTTAAGAATGGTATTACTTTTATTTGGTAGTGGTTTCTTTACATTATGAATGTATAAAGGGATTTACCTCCCTATAAGGGTGTGGTTAGGGTTTATGAATAAGTAAACAATATTATTTACTACTTATGAACTCACTTATAGTGTTTTGATTTGTTTATAAACTTGTGGTTAAAGTAAAGGAATAGGTTTTATTTCATTACCAATTATTCTTGGAGATTTTATATTAAATAAGAATCCTTTTATAAAATAATCTGCACTTATGGTTGAAGGATAATTCAATAAAATTGCATTTAAAATGTTTTGAACCATTTTGACTTCATATTATCAATATTGAAGACCAATACTATTTATTAGACTCAATTGGCTAATTTTAGAATATTAGAAATTTTTATTTACCCTTATATGAATTATTAACTAAAGAAATAGGTTTAAATTCAAGTTATTAAAGTGTTTAAAATTTTATTTAACTCAAAAGTGGAATATTATATTTTTAACATATAGGTATTATTTTTGTGATCATTTTGGTATATTTCATTTATTTTTGTGATTTATAAATAATAAGATATGATTTTTATAATACTTATTACTTTATAAAGACTTAATAAATAATAAATATTTAATTGAGCGGAATAATAATGCATGATTATAGTTTTAAATTATAATTCTTATTTTTCTAATATTTTTGGTATTTTATTTATATTTTTAACATTTACCATTATTAAAATATGAATTATCAAAGTTTTATTGCTTATAAAACCTTTATTAAATAATAACTATTTAAATGGTTAACGTAATAATGTTTAATAATAGTTTTAAGTTATAGATTTTATTTTTCTACAAATTTTTATATATTATACACATTTTTCTGATTTATAAAACAAAAGCTATTAGTGAAACAAGATTTAATCATTTTATTATATTGGAATTAATATTGTTTCATCTAATTCCTAAACAGAAAAGACATTTTGTACTTAAGCTAAACCTACCCACGGTCACTGACTAGTGGGCCACATGCCACATGGCATGCCCCGTTTTAGCTAATACTTTTGGCTGGTTCTTACACTCAGAGAATGACACATGGACCCAAGGCCACGTCAGATGCCACATGGGCAAAGACTGAGTCAAAACTCTGGACCAGGTCAACCTCGACATCACGATGACGTCAGGTCGCCGGTGAGCACCGGAACCAGTGGTGGAGGGCTTCCTAGGATTCTGCGATTACACGTGTTTGAAGAACGGAGGCTGGGCAACCATCTGGAGGCGGCGCCGCCCAGGAATGGTCACCGAAACATGGCAACGATGAGGTTGCAGCGGCGAGGCACGGCGGAGCTCAGTGGAAATAGGTTTACAGTGAACTCTAGAATGAAATAGCAGGTGGTTGAGATGCGCTAGCTTACCCTGATGCTCATGCGGTGGTCGACGAGGACCAGCGAGGTCGAAGGTGAGCGCTCGGTCAAGAATTCCGGCGACCCCGAGGAAAGGGAACGATGAAATTCACCCTCCTTAGAGCTCCCCTTGATGTTTTACTCCTCCCAAACGATCTACGGAGCATGGCGTTTCTCCCCATACACACCACAGGCTTCGAGAAGCATTGCCTCGACGGCTAGCCGAAGCTCGTCGGCGATGGCGTCGGGTTGAAGAGAGAGATAGAGAGCGAGAGGGAGGATGATTTGAGGATGAGGATTGACTAGAGGCTCGAGGTAGTCTCAGACGAATGCTTTATACGGCTAGGCAAGCTCGGACACGTCGGCACGACGGAGATGACGGTCGGGATGCGGCGGCGCTACTGAAGCTCAAGGTGGGCGTGAATCACTTCGTGAATCCACTTGGGACACAAAACAAGTTGGGGTGAGCTTCTGAGACGGTCAACCGCGTCCGGACGGTCCCGAATTGCGGCGGCGATGTGGCTCACCGGCGGCGTGTCGATCAGCCAGAGGAAGACGAAGACAATGGTTCTCTCTCGCGTGGGACCCGCCTACCAGTGGGAAAACGAAACGGTATGTGGGCTCGGGCCAAAGTGGGCTGGTTCTGGGCTGCGAGAAAAAGAGCCAGTCTGCTACTGCTGGTTGCTCTGAGTGGTGAATAGAAGATGGGCCTTGGCCTGGTTTCGTTTCTGTTATTTTTTTCTTTTTCTTATCTTTTCTGTTTTCTTTTATAGCTTTTTAATTAATCAATTGTTTTGACTTTTCTTAATGGAATTTCTTTGCTAAATACTTGGAGCAATCATAAAGTTTATTTAGATTCAATTTGTGAACTTTTATTATATAATGTTATATTTCTTTATATAGACCCTTTTAATATTTTGTAAGAGCCTTTGTTATTAATTTTCTTTCCATAATAAGCCATGGATTTATTTTAGGATATTTTATTATTTGTTTATAAAACGTAATTTTAGTTAGCTCTTAGTTCGGAGGGAAAATTTTATATAATGATCCTATATTTTTATTTGAGGCATGATATCCTAAGGATTTAATGTGGTTAATATCATTCTCATGAATCTAGTAAATACCAAGGTTTATATTTCTTGTTTGATAACTATCATAAGAGTTAGGGTGTGAATTATAATTACTTACCCTAGGGTTTGGGGTTCTTATTATACTTATATCTTTTATTAATATGAATAAATATCAATGGGTAAAACATATCGTCTTTATGTTTGTAATCATTATTGTTATCACCTTTTTAAAATAATAAGGTTATTTTCTATAATGGTTTATGAGGAAGAATTAGTTAAGATAGTTCCTAAGCACATGTGAGGATGATAGTTGGAAATTTAGGGTTTAGTGTTTTATCCAGAAAATTCCTATCTTCCATACTTCACAATCCTGGACTTCTGTTTAAAGAATTACTTTCCTAGATACAACGTTGCTCTAACATCATCTTAATCATCCTATCTTGTCTCTACTTGACTCCAGTATCTAATACTCCAACCTCACATTATATTAATATGGCTTGTCATGGCTAACCTAGGATAACATATCTATACTAGGGTTCAATCATGTTCTATCCACCAATGTCACTTATACATGATATAAGCATTCAATCTTGGTGACAAAAGCATGATCATTAGAATCCTTTGATCATTTATGGCTTTGGTTTCCAGTTGGCTAATCAAGGCCTTTATCAATACAACACTATAGTTGTATTTTAGTTATGGCTCTGTTTAGCTCTGTTGGATTAAGAGATATAATTCATTGACTATACCTACTTGATCATTAGAATCCTTTGATCATTTATGGCTCTGTTTAGCTCTATTCGATTAAGAGATATAATTCATTGACTATACCTACTTGATCCAATAGGACTACTCCTGGTAACTATCTTTAGTATTCATCCTGGGAATTCCCTTTGTTACCACATATATCTTTATTTCAAATAACCCTTCTATCCATTCAGGAGTGAGTTAACTCCATCAATTATCCTATAGATGATATCTAAGGCTAGCATTACTATTTACCTCTTCTTACTTCCTTCTCTAAATGATTTAAAGTGAATGTTATGATAAGAACATGAGTTGATAGATCAATAGTTAATAAGCTAAGAATTGGTGAATCAATAGTTGATACTCAATATTGATGAACAATAGATATTGAGATAGGATTCCATAAGGATTGATATGGAAAGAAGGATATGTGGTGAATGGTCTTGAATTGCTTTCCTTCCTACTTAATCTCACTAAAGAAGTAGGGTTAGGTATTACCAAGGTACTCATGGTATAAGCAGATGAGATTAAGATATAGTTGTTACATTCTTATTATTTGTGTTATATCCTTAACTTGGTATTCATGAGTTGTTGTAATGAATAATATGATATGATCACCTAAGGATCAAATATAATCCATTAAGTAATGAATTAGGGTTTAACTTTTATTACCTTTGATCTACCCTTAGATCAAATCTCCCTTACCCAAAATAAGGTTTTAGCAAAGGTCATATTGAAACTTATCGCAGTCAACTTGATGATCTACTTCAATTCCATCAAGTTAAGAGAAGCTTCAATCACTTTGACAAGTTTTATTCAAAAGTGCGAAAAATATTCGGATTTTCTATGCATGAATGCAATGCACATATCTGGGTTCAGCTTATTTCTAAGCTCTAATGCTGGGATGTTACACTGCACCAAAACAGGGTTATTGCAGTACTTGTAGTAGCAAATATTTAAGAGTTTGTGCCGATGGGAGCTCGGCGAACACGACCCCACAACTACGTTGTCAATGTAGCCACGTCTGCACCCAAACCGTAGTTTGGAAATAGTCTACTCTATAGGTTGCTAGGATAAATGATTTTAAGATGATTGTAACAACTACTACTAGGACTAGAAGAAAACTAGAACAAAAGTAAGATTGGAAAGGGGTGAATGTAATGAGATGAAATATTAATGCTATGATTCCTCAAGTAATGTTGTGTATACCGGTGTGCATGATAAGTGCTTATGGAATAGTTGTTAACTATAATTGTGGGGGTCCCACATATACCGTTGTCTCCCACCGTTGGTAAGTGGCAACTAGACAACTCAATTGTCCACACCCTCTTCGGACATGGGTTATCCGTAAGAGAATAGTGTATTTAAGGTAACAAGACCAATCAAGGTAAACCAGAGCAAATGCATTAAGTTCTATGGACAACCGTACTCCTAAGAAAGTGTGCTAGTCACAAGTTATCCCGTATGTCACTTTGGGGTCAAGCAATTCGCAACACTATACATATCTAATCATGAGTGATCTTGGGGAACTTTGGGTGGTGCATCCTAAGCTGCTATTGCCTCCGCAAATCACTTATAGCAAATATCCTATTAGTTCTACCCATGGACTTGTCAGGTACCCATGGAAGAGTAGAGACTAATGATAAGTTTTGTGACACTCCGTGAATCCCTAGTAAATTCCTCAACAATGGATTGAACGTCTCCAATAACTAGAATAATATCATGAATAGAACAATGTAAAGAGAAATCACAAACATATTAATTAACAAGAACACACCACACTTCAATTACTCAAATCATCATAACATTAATAAAAGGGGGTTCAAGCAATATTACAACCCATCACGGAGATCATGATGGAGAAGGATGAAGGAGTAGCAGCGATGGAGATGGTGATGACGGAGCGGTGTTGGTGGCATCGGCGTGGCGTCGGCGTGGTGATGGAGGCATGGTGATGGGATCTAGATCCTGTATATGGTGAATGGTTGCTTCCTTTGGCTCCTCCCCTCTTTATATAGGCCTTGGGGTGGCCTAGGGTACCCATAATACCGTCATATGACTTGGGGAAGGTTCTGGAGCTTTGCTGGGTGAAATCCCATCGTTTCTGACTTTTTTGGCAACTAAACGGCCGGAACTATATGTGCGTCGGCCGTATAGTTGGTCGTCAAACCTTCTGCCCACTTTCGTATTTTGGTCGCCATTTCTTCATACGAACTCTGTTTTGGGTGTTCTTAGGCTCGTTGGATTCGTATCATCGAGGGATACAACCCTGTTTTCTTGGATATTTATTTTTAGAAGTTTGAAAAATTCACTTTTTCAACCTCTCAGATGGCTAAGTCTGGTCCCTGCAGCTCCTCCATACTATGCTCTCTTTGTTACTTTTGCCTTTGTTTTGTCCATAATCATCATCAACACCTACACACATGTCAAAGACAAGAAAGAGGGATAAAATTCTACCTAAAATACTAAATGTGCAAAGCTCATATTGAATGTAATGAAAACAAGTAATCATGCATACCAGGCATAGCAATAGTTAGACAGAGCATGATATGATAGGAAAATGACACAATTTATATAACTAAAAAGTATTGTACTATCACAACCATCACACGCCCGGATGAATGCATTGATAGAAGATTCTCGACGAACTGATGCTGACTTATGGACTAATCACAAACGTGCCTTCACGCTTGCACTTCTCCAGGATCGGGTGTCCGAGGTGGAGGAGTTTGTTGAATGCTATCACCAAGCACTGGCCATGATTTACAATGCGATGTTTCCTCGATACCAACCACAAGGCCTTGACGAACCGATGGCAAAGTTTCAGCAAGGCGAGAGGATTCGCCGCTCTATCAAGCTTTAGTTTGTTGATGGTGCAAAGTTGGCTTTTGCGTAGGTTCATGCTCAGTACCCCCACTTTGTACTTAGATTTTATATCCTGGCATCTTCCTGGTCTGCCAGATGTAGCCTTTACCATGGCTTCTCACTATCAAGCTGCTCGTCATCCTGCTATTCAGATTATCCAAAAAATGTTGGATGAAGACAAAGATTTTTTCTCAACTTCGAGTTGGAGTTTTGTATTTAGAAGAACTCCTGCATATAAAATGTAAAAAATCTCTATGTAAATTTTGTTATGTAAATGAAATATATGTGTATGTTGTGTTCTTTTCTTTGCAAAAGGTTTAGAAGTATTCCGCCTTTATGCGAGACCCTTTCATTTGCCTAACACCCTGGTGCCGAGTCAGCTATTCAGGTTAAGGCTTTTAGGCTGGACGACATAGCCTAATATTTTATTGCACTATTATAGCGAAGCCCTTGAGTATCAGGTGACATGTTTTTTGTAAACACTTGTGATACAAAGTGCCCCATGTTGGAGATGCCCAAGAGGCAATAATAAAAGTAGTTATTATTATATCTTTGTGTTTATGATAAATGTTTACATACCATGCTATAATTGTATTAACCGGAAACTTTAATACTTGTGTGACTTGTAAACATGTAAGAGTCCCTAGTAAGCCTCTTGTAATACTAGCTTGTTGATTGATTGATGATTATGGTTTCCTATTCATGAACATTGGATGTTATTAATAACAAGATCATATCATTAGGAAAATGGTGCGATGGACATACTCCTATAGTTAAGCGTAGCATAAGATCAAGTCATTTCAATAGTTCGTTTGCTATAAGCTTTCAAATACATAGTAACCTAAATCCTTCGACCATGAGATCATGTTAATCACCATCACCGGATGGATGCTTTGATGACATCAAACACCACTTCATAACTGGGTGGTTATAAAGGTGGCATTGAGTATTCAGAGAGTATGTGTTGAGGCACATGGATCAAGAGTGGGATTTGTCCATCCATATGACAAATAGATATAATTTGGGCCCTCTTGGTGGAATGTCATCCAATTGTCTTGCAAGCATGTGACTGGATCACAAGGGATCATATATCACAGGAACGAGTAAAGAGTACTTATCGGTAACGAGGTTGAGCTAGGTATGCAGAGATACCGACGATCAAACCTCGGATAAGTAATAGAACATCTACAATCTTAGAGTTTTCTGTCACCCCCCTAGATTACTAGAGGCATGAACCTACTATCGAGGATAACTTGGAGTCACAAGCAAATACTTGGCCAGAGTAACTACTAGCAACGGAGAGCATGCAACATCATAATTAACATAGACACGATAGAATCAATAATCAACCTTGACACAGTACTCAATATCCATCGGATTCCAACAAACACAACATGTAGGATTACAAATAAATGATCTTGATCATGATAGGCAGCTCACAAGATCTAAACATGATAGCACAAAGAGGAGAAACAACCATCTAGCTACTCCTATGGACCCATAGTCCAAGGATGAATTACTCACGCATCACTTTGGAGGCTGGCATGGTGATGAAGAAGGCCTCCGGGATGATCTCCCCTCTCCGGCAGGGTGCCAGGAAGAGCTTCGGATCCCTCCCGATCTAGGGATGATGGTGGCAGCGGTTATGGACTTTTTTGTGGATTTCTGATCGGGCCCTTAGTGTTTTCTCCTCGGGGGTTTAT
Organism: Avena sativa; assembly: GCA_916181665.1. NCBI lineage: Eukaryota > Viridiplantae > Streptophyta > Magnoliopsida > Poales > Poaceae > Avena > Avena sativa. The sequence goes on along the minus strand of OV702279.1, from coordinate 262,205,961 downwards.
ATAAGCGAAGGGGAAAGGTCGGTAGAGGTCCAGGGGGCCACACCATAGGGTCGCGCGCCCCCTGGCCGTGCCTGGGCCAGGCGTGGCCACCCTGGGGTGCGCCTCCCCCTCTCCTCTGGACTCCGTGTTCACCTCTAAAAATAGGAAGTTCGGTTTTTGTTTCGTCCAATTCGGAGAATATTTATTTACTAGCTTTTCTAAAACCAAAAACAACAGAAAACAGGAACTGACACTGTGGCATCTTGTTAATAGGTTAGTTCTAGAAAATATATAAAAATGCCTCAAAGTGTAAACAAAACATAATATAGTTGGTACAAAACAAGCATGGAGCATCAAAAATTATAGATACGTTTACGACGTATCATGGCGCACCCAGAATTTTGGGAAAAGTTGTACTCCTAATCTTCTTGGACCGAGCGAGGAAGCGAGCGAGCAATTGTAGCAGCGACGCCCTCGTCTCCTAACTCTCCCTGTCCCCGTGTCCTAATTTAACATGCAGATGTGGCATATATATAGTGGTTTCGTGGCTCATCGGTGGCGGCGACTGAGCACCGACGACACGGACGGGGAGAGGAGGAGGAGGTGCAGACTCGACACTACAACGGGCCAACGGCAGCAACACAGCAATGGGAGGACCAGTGCAGTGAGGGGTGGATGCGAACATGCTGAGAGTGGAGAGGGGCGGATGCGGACAGGGAGCATCGTGTAATGCCCCGGAAAATATTCCGAAATAAAATTGCGTGTTATTTTCTATTTTGTATCATCATGACATCATGCATACTTTTGTTATAAAATATTTTAACTAAAAGCCTATTTTGTTTTCTATTTAGTCCCTCCTTTAACTTCAAATTAAAACCCCAATTTTTTCCGGATCTTTTATTTGTCTAAAAACTATTTATATAAGTCTTTTAAAAACAAAAGAAATAAAAATAAAAAAAGTTTTTAGCGGAGGCGGCTGGCCAGGCCCAAAGGCCCAGCCGGGCACCTACTACCCAAATCCTAGACTAACCCTAACCCTAGACCTAACCGGCTCCGCACTCACACCCGCACCCTGGCCGCCACCAGCGCTCGCGGACGCAACCACATGGTGACACACACAATGCACACCTATTGACTTGTTTGATTAGCTAGTTTGTCCCTTGCGAGTCATAGGCATGCTTAGTATTGCTCTCATACAGGTGGAACATGATACTTGAATATTTTTGGTGATAAGATAATTAATCTGGTGATGTTGGTTATGGTTATTGATATGGTTATGGTTTCACCTAATGATAAGGCCCCGACAGGGACCACCTTTGGGAACTGCTTGAGCCGACCTAGGACCCGTTCGTTCTACGATACCAGTTCTGAGTTGATCGCGCTAACCAAACGTGGGGTCCTATGGGATCCCCCCTCAACTATAGGCGCTATTCGTATATCCAGAGGGTTACAAAATTGGTTTTCCATTTGGTGCATACGCATAATATGTCCTCGGACATGGGTGAGTTGATATGTCTTCGGACTGGATATTTTGGTGGACTGCCATGGCTTGCATTGCATAAAATCGGGATATCGTGTCGGAGGTGGGATGGAGCTCTATAAGTTATCTTCCGATCATCGCCCGACCATAGACTCAAATGGTGTGCCTCCCTCGAGAATCGTCGCTCCTCTTGGTTGGATCAACACAGTAGGTGATGCCTCTGGATATGCGCGTAGTTATGGGACAGTTCTTGTTGTGAGATTCGGATGGCACACGTGATATGTTGCCTGAAGGGTTGAGCATGCGTTTGGGTACAGTAGTGCACTCCTGCAGGGTAAATCTTTTCGAGAAGCCGTGTGTCCACGGTTATGGACGCCTCAGGAGTACAATGTCATGATCATAGACAACGTCACTAATGTTTTGCCTCTAATAATATGATTAGTAATTAGCCTTATCAACTAAACCCCTGCTTAACTAAAAATTGTCACCGTGTGTGTTCTGTAAGAGGACTTCCTCAACTGGTCTTCGAGGGGGAATTCTTCAGATGGGTTATGTTTGGTGTTATATTATGCTATCGTATAGTTCTCTCTTATCTCGCTCTAATAGCCGAAGTTGTAGCGTGTCTCTATAAGTTGGATAGTGCAAGCTTTGCTGCCGCTGATCCCACCATACCTATGTAGGCAAGGACCGCTGAATTCTAGTCTCGCTGTGTACTGGCCTTAGTACTGCCCGCTCTCTTTCTGTTTTCCTTTGCCCTTTGTCAGCACCATTTTGGCTTGACAGGTTTGTGATTGACGACGTTAGCAAGGTTACCATTCCGGCTTGGCCTATGCAGGGTTGGACACCGCTTGGTTATTCTTCAGGACTCTTAGTCTCATTTGGATCTCGTCCGTACTCGGATACTATTTGGCTTTCTTTATGATTTGTATCATTTGTATTCTTGACTTGTTGAGTCATTGTTGCATATATAAGTTCTTGTGGACTCTGTTGTAAACCATTGTGATGTAACTACTTGTATTCAAATCCCACCCACACGAAAGTGTCTGGTGGGCGTCTTTGAATCGCTTCTATGCGGATTTTGGCGGGAAATGTTGAGATCTGCATAGACCCAATTCGGGGGCGTTACAAGTGGTATCAGAGCAAAGGTTTATGATACCCCACTGGTCCAGCCTATAGGTTAACCTTTCCAACGACCGATGTCTAGTGTCAAAACTTTTTTGCTACAAATGTGTTGTATAGATCTGAGTAGCTCTGACTTTACTCCTTATCTCTATTCTTTCTCCTCTTATCTTTGCGTGTTTTAATCTGGTCTCTTACCTTCTTAAAGTTTAGGATTCTCGTGGTTGGTTCTTCCGTCGTACCTTTAGGGTTCTGTTTTCCTCCTTTTGTAATGGTGGAACTACATCTGGATTTCATTCTACTTGATCCCTCTTCAAATGTTTCCCGGTGTCCTGCAATTTCTGCGAAGACATCATCTACCTGAATCTTTTGTTAATACTGAATGTCATGATCTTCAGTCTAAATTTTGAGAGTTGGTTGCATGATCCTTCTATTCATGTACATAGTAATGCTTTGAGTGCGGGATGGAGTCATGACCATACCACTAATCTTATCATTCACTCTTGTTACATTGATTTGGTGGATCCATGTGACTTCTACTCCTTTCATGGAAGTTAAAGGTGGCCTTATCTTTTGATACCTTTACTCCCACCCTTTACCTCGAGTTTTCTCTCGAAGAATATGAGTAACCCTTTGTTGGCGGTGTTGATGTTTTCAAGACGGAGCAAGAATTCTTGTTAGTGGTGTCGCGACCATTAACCCGACGCAAGAAGATCCGATCATCAAACCTCTCTCCCTCCCGGTGCCTTTGTTTGGATCTCGGGACGAGATCCCTTGTTAGTGGGGTCGAGTTGTAATGCCCCGGAAAATATTCCAGAATAAAATTGCGTGTCATTTTCTATTTTGCATCATCATGACATCATGCATACTTTTGTTATAAAATATTTTAACTAAAAGCCTATTTTTTTTCTATTTAGTCCCTCCTTTAACTTCAAATTAAAACCCCGATCTTTTCCGAATCTTTTATTTGTCTAAAAAATATTTATATAAGTCTTTTAAAAACAAAAGAAATAAAAAAAAAACTTTTTTAGGGGAGGCAGCTGGCCAGGCCCAGCCGGGCACCTACTACCCAAATCCTAGACTAACCCTAACCCTAGACCTAACTGGCTCCGCACTCACACCCGCACCCTGGCCGCCGCCAGCGCTCGTGGACGCAACCACACAGTGACACACACAATGCACACCACGCACTGAACCCCTTGGCACACATGCACACTACATGTTCCTGTCACGCTAAACACCACGCAGCGTCCACACGCACAGCACGCACGCGACCCAATCCCCAAGCCCGATCGCCACCAACTCTCATCTTCTTCCTGGAAGCGCGCCGCCGCCTTCGCCCGCGAGCCGCCATGCCCCCGCGACCGCTGCCGCCCGCCTGCCCTGCACCCCGCGTCTCCGACCACTCCTCTCCCGGGCGTCATCCGCGTCCCCTTGCTGCCGCCACCTCTCCTCAGAGCAGAGCTGCACCGCTGCCGCCGCCCGCTCTGCGGCGCCCCCGGCCACGCCTCCCTCACCGACCCAGCCCTTTATATCCCGCCACCTCCTCTCGGCTCAAGCGCGCATCGCCGCCGCTTCACGCTGTCCCTCAAGCTCCTCGCTGGCCCTCCTCCGGCGCTTCCCCGACGAACCTAACCTCCAAGCCGCCTCCAGCGTCCTCTACCTCGATCCCTGGGTACCCGTCCTCGATCCCCTGCAAACACCGCCTCCTCTATGCTCGGGAGTGCATCACTGCCGCGGGATCCCCTCCTGACGCCCTCCGGCTCGCCCCGTGCCGTCACCGTTCATCGCCAGCAGCGCCCGTCTCCGTCGTCTCCCTGTTGTCGCCCTCCTCGACATCAGCGTGTGCGTCACCTCCTCTGTTCCCTATGCCCACCTTGGCCTCCACCCGTTGTTTGAAAACATCTGTTTCGTGTGTATCTGCAGGTCCTCTGATGCCTGCCAACAATGGTGTGTGGTGGTAGCTGCTAGTTGTTGCTTCTGCCACTCCTGGTGTTGATCATATTCCTGCCTACACGTTTCGTCCTGTGTCTGTGTGGCCATTTTCAGAATATGGTCGCATGTGTGTTCTTGTGTTATGGAAAACATGGCGAGACAGTGCAGAGGTGATGCCCGTGTGAGATTGCTAGATGCCACTCGAACGACCCCGACGTGAACCGTACCCCTGCCAAGATCTTCCGAAGACCCCGGTATCCGATAAGTTTTCCATAGACCACCACGACGCCAAGGTTTCCCTCACGGAACACCAAGACCCATTCCCGGAATCCGAAGAACAAACCTTGAAGCACCAATCCAGTCTGAACCGAACCATCGAAAGCAAGTTCTCCGAACCCCAATGTGTGACCCCTTCCCGATACCTTATTTTGATAAATATAATTTAATTTGTGCATGTTAAATCATTCATGCTCGCATACATGTTTATTTTTTGGGGGTACTCTGTCGATTCACCTTATAATTAAATATGGAGACCATATGTAGGCTATATTTATATTATCCTGACTCCATTTAAATTTGTGTAGCGAACCGATGACATGCTTTGCCTTGTTAATTCAACATTTAATATGTGGGGTAGTTAAATAACTTGAACCTAATAATAAATGTCGGGATCTCGATTCTGCTTAATATTGCTAAGTGAGACTGCATATTACCATTCCATGCATCATATCATAAACATGCCGGAACTTCCGCCTTATTGTTAAATAGTGCAACTGGTGTTTCTTTCTAGTGCCTTGCCTCTTCTCCGATAGGCCGTTGAGTTTGTGCGAGATACGACAAGCCTCCGGTTTCCCGACTTTGTCTCACAGGCGAGCACTCTCCCCCTTCTACCTATTTTGTATTTATAGTCTTTACTTCCTTCCTTTGATTTATTGCTATCTTTATTGTTAATGCTATAGTACCATTCCTTTATTTACCTACCCCACTATATTGCCTTGGTTATCCTATTGACTTGTTTGATTAGCTAGTTTGGACCTTGCGAGCATGCTTAGTATTGCTCTCATACAGGTGGAACATGATACTTGAATATTGTTGGTGATAAGATAATTAATCTGGTGATATTGGTTATGGTTTCACCTAATGATAAGGCCCCGGCAGGGACCACCTTTGGGAACTGCTTGAGCCGACCTAGGACCCGTTCGTTCTACGATACCAGTTCTGAGTTGATCGCGCTAACCAAACGTGGGGGCCTCTGGGATCCCCCCTCAACTACCGGCGCTATTCGTATATCCAGAGGGTTACAAAATTGGTTTTCCATTTGGTGCATACGTATAATATGTCCTCGGACATGGGTGAGTTGATATGTCTTCGGACTGGATATTTTGGTGGACTGCCATGGCTTGCATTGCATAAAATCGGGATATCATGTCGGAGGTGGGATGGAGCTCTACAAGTTATCTTCCGATCATCGCCCAACCGTAGACTCAAACGTTGTGCCTCCCTCGAGAATCGTTGTACCTCTTGGTTGGATCAACACAATAGGTGATGCCTCTGGATATGCGCATAGTTATGGGATAGTTCTTGTTGTGAGATTCGGATGGCACGCGTGATATGTTGCCTGAAGGGTTGAGCATGCGTTTGGGTACAGTAGTGCACCCCTACAGGGTAAATCTTTTCGAGAAGCCGTGTGTCCACAGTTATGGACGCCTCAGGAGTACAGTGTCATGATCATAGACAACGCCACTAATGTTTTGCCTCTAATAATATGATTAGTAATTAGCCTTATCAACTAAACCCCTACTTAACTAAAAATTGTCACCGTGTGTGTTCTGTAAGAGGACTTCCTCGACTGGTCTTCGAGGAGGAAATCTTCAGATGGGTTATGTTTGGTGTTATATTATGCTATCGTATAGTTCTCTCTTATCTCGCTCTAATAGCCGAAGCGTGTCTCTATAAGTTAGATAGTGCAAGCTTTGCTGCCGCTGAGCCCACCATACCTATGTAGGCGAGGACCGCCGAATTCTAGTCTCGCCGTGTACTAGCCTTAGTACTGACCGCTCTCTTTCTGTTTTCCTTTGCCCTTTGTTGGCACCCTTTTGGCTTGACAGGTTTATGATTGATGATGTTAGCAAGGTTACCCTTCCGGCTTGGCCTGGGCAGGGTTGGACACCGCTTGGTTATTCTTCAGGACTCTTAGTCCCATTTGGATCTTGTCCATACTCGGATACTATTTGGCTTTCTTTATGATTTGTATCATTTGTATTCTTGACTTGTTGAGTCGTTGTTGTATATATAAGTTCTTGTGGACTCTGTTGTAAACCATTGTGATGTAACTACTTGTATTCAAATCTCACCCACACGAAAGTGTCTGGTGGGCGTCTTTGAATCGCTTCTATGCGGATTTTGGCGGAAAATGCTGAGATCTGCATAGACCCGATTCGGGGGCATTACACATTGTCATGGCAAGGGGCAAACAGTGGATGGGGAGTGGCGGTGCGACAAGGGTAAACCAGCGGACAGGGAGTGGCGGCGCGGAGAGGGGCGAACAGCGGCGACACACGTGAGGTGGAGTAGTTATGTGCGAGTGGGGGTTTGCAAGTGTGTTGTGGCCGGCCACTCTATGGCGACACTGTTCACCATGCCACCAAGCATGTCTTAGCTAGAGGTTATTTACAAGATGTTTATTTTTAACAAACACAACTGCTTATATATTTATCGATATAATAAAAATACAAAATCGTACTATTAGCGTCACTCTTCTACAAGAACATGACATGACACTGGGTGACACGGAGGGTGGCGTGAAGCACCACAACCAGTAAACCTAGCCACTAGGTTTGGCTGCTCCAGGCCATCCCGCTATGTCGCCTCTTAATTGCATGTCGGCTGCATGCGGTTTCTAGAGAGGGACAGCGCGCCTAACGAGGAGGAGAGGAGAGAGAGCAGCGCCGTCTCCTCCTCCTCAGGAGGTCCTTGAAGCCCTTTTCTAATATCCATCCTTTTCAAGTTTGTTCTAGCCTTCGGCCCATCTTTTGTCTTATCTAGCATGTTGAATAGCATTGCAGGCAAACTCTCGCACACATTCTTCTTGGTATGCATCACATCAAGGAAATGAGGTGTATCGAGAATTTTCTAGTACGACAAGCCCCAAAAGAGGGGTTTCCTTTTCCATACTCCTATAAGCGCCTTCGCCTCCTTCCCCTTCTTCTTTCTCGGCTCAGGGCACCCTTTCCACTTATCCAATCCAATATCTCATTGTTTTGAATTCCGGACCTCTTATGTGGCTTTTCTCGGAGCTCTTCTTTACCGTCGAACAGATCTTTACGAGTTCTCCATGCATCATCCATTCCAAGCCACCTTCGATGCCCCGTGAACACGGGTTTGCAAGAGCCCTCTTTTGGTAGTTGTATGTGAGATGTATCATACATACACTTAACACATGGTAAGTGTCCTTGGCACACCTGCCTTGCAATATATCTGTAACCGAGATAGTCTTGCACCGTCGTGATTAGAGTAGCTCTCATATCGAAATGATCATTAGTGGCGTGGCAATAATGTGGCACACCGCTAGTAAGTGGGACCCACCAACGCCCCGGGATCGTCTATATTGGTGGTGTGCAAGATTTGTTAGCGCTCCACTAATTAGTGACGTGTCCTTAATCTGGTGCACCACTAGCATTTTCTGTCGGATCGACTGGTGGGTCCCATTTGCTGCTGACATACTTTTTTTTGGCACGCCACTATTAGTGGCATGCAAAGCGCCGACACGCCACCAATAAAACTAGTGGTGTGCTTTCCTAGGAACGCCACTAGTAAAGTGTCATCTATGAGCAAATCTCTACTAGAGTTCTGATTCTCACCTCCTTTTGGTAACTAACTGTATATGTTATCGATTTAGCCATGCAAAATAGTTACATAAGCAATTTTTTACTTTTCATCTCCTATGAGTTACCTTATTACCATTGTTACCTCTAAAGAGCAACAACCAACATGGTGGGACCAATCAACGGATAGAGTCAAGATCTCACATTAGGGGTTGGTGGGGGGGGGGGGGGGGAGGGGGAGGGAGCTACGCAACTAGCCCCCACCACTTGTCTCCGTCTCTAGCGCTCTGCCATCCCTCCAAATCAAGTTTCTCGATACTATATATTGATCTTATTTTTTTTAAGTACTTAACCAAGTAACATTATTTTGACTATACGATACACCAGGTATTATTTGGTCCTTAATATTCCCTTAAGCTCCGTCACTGCCCATGTTGTACCCCACCCCTAGGCGGTGCAAGAGACATGCCTTCTTGCGTGGTGGATCATGTACCCCTAACCATCACCTAGATCGACGTAATGGTTTCCATGGTTAAGCTAAAAGAACCTTAAGCCATGAGACCCATCGAGAAGAAGAACAACGACAAGAAGAAAAAAGCTACATCTAGTTGTTCACAAAGAATCCTTCAAGATCTGCAGCCTGGGAGGGCGAGCCAATGGGGAGTAGCCAAGTGATCTCAAGAAAAAGGTGGCTGCGGATCCTCCACGTAAGGAACCCTCCCATCGCTCATATCTCTTCCTCACTTCCCATTCGCCACCCACCCATACTTATTCCCTCCCTCCCTGCCCTAGCTAGTTGCTTCCTCTCCTCCACACACAAACACAAATGCTTTTTTCCCTTCCAAGATTCAACACGAGCTCATCATTCGCAGTGGAGCAAGCTGACGGAAGCGGACGAGTGGAGTGGAGTACCCAGAGCTCCGGCGCCACACGTACCGGAGGGGTAGTAGTGTTGGGGGACTTGAGTGAGTGGAGGCGCGTGCGTACGGTGCGGGTACGATGTCGGCGGCGTCGGGCGCCGCGTGCCGCGTGTGCGGCGGCGGCGTTGAGGACTGCTCTTGCTTGCTGCAGCGCGGCAGAGGAGCGGCAGGGTTGCGGTGCGGGGTGGCGGACCTGAACCGGGGCTTCCCGTCCGGGATGTTCGTCCAGGCGGCGGAAGAGCCGGCCGTGGTCGACGTCGCCAGCGGCGGTGGCGCGGCCGCGGTGGGGCTGCAGGAGTTCCAGTTTTTCGGGCAGGAGGACCAGGAGAGCGTGGCGTGGCTGTTCAACGACCACACGCCCGTTGGCGGGGAGGACCGCCTGCTGCACCGGCCGGTGGCCACCGAGCAGCAGCAGCGCCGCCAGGCGTTCGACTCGTACGCCGAGTACCAGCCCGGCCACGGCCTCACGTTCGACGTGCCGGTGACGCTGCCGCTGAGTCGAGGTGTCGACGTCGCGGCCGGGCTGGGGCTCGGCGGCGGCAACCTGGCGACTTCCGGCGCCACAATCGTGAGTGGTTCGGTTCTCAGCTTAACCCCCTGAAAAAGCCGTCTTAATTTCCGTTATGCATGTGGAGATTATTTAGTGATGTTTCTTTCTTTACAAAGACAAAATACAACTTTGGATGCATGCGCACTAGTACACTAAGCTCACAGAAATTGACAAATGTTTCTCCGTATGGTGCAAACTGTTAGTGCTCACATTCCCTAAAAAAAACTGTTAGTGCTCACACAATTTGAAGCTCGCTTGAACTCAAATTACTTCTTTGACGAGCAAGCCAGTCCATGCATGGACAATCAATCATTTAAGCCATAGTTTTGTCTTGTCTTTGCAACTGAATATAATTTCTTTGCAAAATTTACCACTTGGATTGATTGGTAAGTTATAAATAAGCTTCAATTATATCATTCTTCGAACACTTGGAGATTAATGTGAGTACTATAATGTAGAAGAAAATAGGCAAAAGCTGCAACTATATATCTCAATCACAAATATGTGTCTATCATTGACTTTTCCACTAAACAATTACTATTTCTTTTTCAAGTTCACAGTTGTACTAGTAATACTAATGTTTATATGGAAGACTTAATCGAGACATAATTAATGTGGATCCAAAGCGGAACCTACTCACAAGGTGCAAGTTTTAAATTTGAATTATGGTTTCATTGTTTTTGTATGGAATGACAAATAACTATTTCGAATTCCATCTGAACCATTTGATCTATACTATTACTAGTATAATCTACTAGCTATGTATGAAACTATTTACCATCATGCATACAATGGGTCCAATGATCCTAGTTAATCCAGTGCAATCAACCCGCGCGCCATTTGATTTGTTTTTCTCATGGCATGTTGGTAATTATGCCTTGCTCCAACTGCATTTGAGTGTATTATAACATAGTCATATACTTTCACGTACTTATGCGGTTATGTACACACTGTGTGAAGTCAAACAGTATTCGATGATTCGCCAAACGAACACTTTGTTGACTTGTCATTCACGAATTTTCAGATGCCATTCTGCGGAAGAGAAACATTGACGTTCCCTGACGCTGCGGCGAGCTCCATCGACCCGAACGACGACGCAGTGCCGACTCTGTCCAACGGCGGCGTGTACTCAGTCGGGCCGACCGGCGTCGGCGGCGGCGACGTCCAGGCACCGACAGAGCAGCGGGAGGCGAAACTGATGAGGTACAAGGAGAAGCGGAAGAAGCGGCGGTACGAGAAGCAGATCCGGTACGCGTCGCGCAAGGCCTACGCTGAGATGCGGCCGCGCGTCAAGGGACGGTTCGCCAAGGTGCCCGACGGCGGCGACGGTTCGACGACGCCGCCGCAGCAGCAGCAGCAGCCGGCCGCTGGCTACGAACCCAGCCGGCTCGACCTCGGGTGGTTCCGCTCGTAGTCGTAGCGAAGCACACGTGCAGCTGCAGGCCAGTTCACGTAGTACGGTAGAACGGTGACTCGATCATGTGGGTGCATGCCGCCGTATAGGATCGGAGGCTGCCATGGATGGGTTGCTGTTAGTTATCTTATAGATCGCCGTGTGTATAGATCAACGGCTCAATTCTCGGATTAATTGTTGGTATATGAAGAGCTCATAATTAACATTTAGAGCGGAGATACATGTCCTTAATTAGTGCATTATCTTGTTTTGCAAATCAATTAGTGCATTATTTTTCTTTTTGTTAAAACATCTCTAGCAGATTCCGTAATTAAACTCCGAATGCCTATATAGGCCACCTGAAACCCCTTTTTTTTTTTGAAATAGACTCAGACAGAATAGACACCATAAAGGAAGAAAATTGTATCCCATAGGCCCTATCTCGGGCCCACCTTCCTCACGGGCAAAGTGTGCCTGCGCCGCCCCCATTGCCGGTGCCACTGCATGGGCTCCCCATGCCCCCTAGCGTCGTCGTCCCCCGCTCCATGTCACCTCCCTCTGCCGCCCTCGCCCCTACCCGATGCAGCAGAAGTTGGCCGCCCGGCGAGTCCCGCGGTGGAACGACATCGGAGTGTGCTGAAACTTATGTGGCGCCAAATCAACCACCACATCTAGTGCACCCTCGGTTCGGCCAGGAAAACCTCAAATGTAGAGGTTGGGATGTTGGTTTTTCCGACACCCTTAAACTTTTTTACAGTTTGGGATGTACTATCTCAGATCTCAGCCGTCCATGTGGCACCATGTGCGCACAGCGAACACCTACTTCATACTATTCTGTTGGCCGATTTTACAAATGCTAAGTAATGACTATCTACCTATAAAGCGCACAGTTAGAGTATGCCACTTCTTTTTTCCAAAGGAGATACGACTGGAATCTAAGAGCTTTCTTAGTTTGGTTTTACATAGTTCGCCAAGTCATCATACTTTTGTTAGGAAAATTGTGCATGCGATGGTACAAATAAATATCGTTTGTGCACCACAAGTAAATTGTTGTAATAATTTCTACGCGTATGCCACAAAGGACTTTCTTCAATACCGCAAATGTGTTTGTGTGATGTTGGATACATGGAGCACATATATTGGATATGTTTTTTTTTTCCTTTTTGCAAATGGTGACGCACTTTCTTACATTTTGCTGTAACCAAATGGAAATTTGTTGCATACATTGTCCTTCTACAATGAGGACATATTGCAATCCATTTTCACAGGTTTTACCGATATACGGAAAAGTATGGCAAAACGATATTACATTGAGAAAAATGTTGCACAAAGTGTCGAACGCGTGATATCTCTTACGAAACAGACATAAACAACTCGCGAGCTGGATGATGCATCCCAAATATCAGCTGGCTGACGCCTAGCGTTCGCCGAGAGAAAATAAAAACTTTTGGAGATTGGAAAAACTCTGTATCATTTTGTTATTAAAAGAATAAATAAGAAAGAGAGTCATGTGTCCATTATCAGAAAATGTGTGGAAAAAAAGGGAAATGTGAGTGGAGGACTTTTTGCATTTGATGGCCGGCTGAACCGTCATTGACCTTTGGTCGAATCCAACTGAAAACAGACTTGCCAAACCCAGCCGGAACCGACCGTGGGACGTACGGCGTGGGCGTTCGCGTCCGGAGTCCAGGGACCCAGATCTCCACCACTCCCACTTTTTCCCACCGCGCAGCCCTACCCTCGCCCTTCGTCGGCAGCCCCAAAACCCTCGTGGCGTGAAGCCAGGCGAGCGCGTGGAGAGGAGGAGAGCGATGGCGGAGGCGAGCCGCAACCACCCGTCGCGGTACGTGAGGCTGACCAAGGACCAGGACGCTTCCCACTCCGGCCCCGGCGTCGAGGACATCCGCCCCGGCGAGCTCAATCAGCCTATCGCCGTCCCACAGGTCTGTCTCGCCTATTCCTCGCGCGATTCTCGTTTTTTGGCCGTTGCCCTGTTGCCGCAGTTGCTTTTTTGGGCCATCGGGATGATCCGATCTGATTTCGGGTGCCGTGTACAGCTGGAGGTCAGGAAGTGCTGCGAATGCGGGCAGGTGCTACCGGAGAGCCACCGGGCGCCGGCCGACGAGCCGTGGACCACCGGCATCTTCGGGTGCTCTGAAGACCCCGAGAGCTGTAAGTGATGTGGCATTCCCCTCTAGCCCTTGCTTTCCTTCGGTTCCACCTTTGACTGCCTACTCGATCTAGTTCTGTTGGTTCCGCCCCCACTCTAGATAGATCAGCATTCAGAACTCGTGGTACTGTACTTTTTTATGTGCTGGTGCCTGGTGATGCCGGAGTTGGCAGAAATTTTCTATGTGGATCTGCACAGGGATGTGATTGTACTGCTGTGGATGAGCTCAGGGTTTGTCACAGTTAATGCACATATCTGTAACTAGTTGTTTTGTTTCCACCGCATTGATGTGTTACCGGTTATGCGACAGAGTTTAGGTGTTTCAGTTTTTGATTCTCCGATGGTCCTGCATATGGTGCACATGCAGATTTTTTGTACGAAACACATGCGGTTGTATTTACGAAGCCGTATGCAGGTATTTCAAGCGAACCATTACCTGTTCATGCAGTTGTTGTCGACTATCGTGAACAGTCTTATGCCTGCGAACTTGGTTATGCTAAAGCTGGACTAGGGATTGCCATGTGGTTTTTATGTATAACTGTTATCATAAGTCATGCCAATTTTGGTTCCAGAACGACTTCATTTCTTTTGAATAACATTCATGTCAACTTCCAAAATTCTATTGCATTGGCAAGTATGTCTGCCCTGATGTCGCTTACACTAGCCATCTAATAGCGCAGTTCATCTACCGCTTCTGAAAGCTGGTCTGGAACAAATTGGCCAGTATATCACATATGGCATATCAGAGCCACATATTAGGCTCATAAAGGTCCATACTAGGCCCATTGCTGCGCCTCCCGTTTTTGACGAGTAGTAGGATGTGTGCACAGTCTTGCTGCAAGGACATGAAGAAAGGACGACGGTTGGTACAAATGCTACTATGCTGATTTGAACACAAGGAGTTTGACGCAGCGGTGCTGCAGCATGCAGATGGAAGAAGAGTGAATGGGTGGTACTTGTGGATGGAATCATAAGAAGGACGAAGATGTAAGCAAAAAAGGGGGGAGAAGATGGATTCCCAGAGCGCCGACGTGGCGCAGCTCCTCTAGACTCTAGTGAAGAAAAAAGGAGCAGCAGACTTATTCTCCTTTTTAAAATTAGGATATTATTCATTTCTTTACATGCTTGTTAGACCCTTGGAGACTATTTTCAACATGAAGGATGGAATTTTTTCAAAAACAGTTAACTACAAATTGAAAATGAAATTATTATGCCTTATAGATTGATGTGAAATCTTCCACATTAGTTTAGGTGAGGGGTTTGCCGGTCGGAATTCGGTGTTACCTTCTTTTTAGGTGAGTCAGTTTTCACACAAAGATGCCCTGCATTTCTGAATTCTTTTCATCTCTTTGCCATTTTGAATCAACACCATGAACTTGATCGAGGAACAAACCATAGTAGACTAAACTATAATCAGTTAATTCTATATATCATACCTACGAGAAAGGCATTATTTACATTTTATGCTCTCAATTAGAAACTGGAGCCCATACAGTGATGATTTATGTCCCATACTACACATATATCTTAAACCGTAAACTGGAGCCAAGCTAATGCGTATCGACCTCCTTTTGAAAACTATTTCACCTAGTAGTTCATGACTAGACACTAGACAGTCCAAATTGAGTACTTCTTAATTTTGTTTTAATAACTTGCATGGGTATCCCTTTTACCACATTTTATCAGATGTATATGAAACCTATATATTTATCCATTTTATTTTGAAATATTAATTGCTCAAATACATTTATGTCATATTGCAATCCTTTATCTTGGCGAAATTGAAGTCCTGTCATTTTTTGTTCTTTCATGTTCTTTTGCAAAATCAGCCCTGTGACCTGATGCATATCGACCTCCATTTAGAAGCTATTTCACCTAGTGGTGATTGGATAGTCCAAATTGAGTTCTTAAAAAAAAATTATAGCTTGCATGGGTTTCCCTTTTGTCACATTTTATCAGATGTATATGAAACTGTATATCTTTATCCATTTTATAGTTTTTTTTCTTCAGTCTACTCAGTTCTCATGTGCTATATTTTGAGATACTTCTGAACATCTCATGTATCTGATCTTCTTGCTTTGTTAGGCTGGACTGGACTATTCTGCCCCTGTGTGTTGTTTGGACGAAATGTTCAGGCCATTAAAGAAGATATCCCATGGACAACACCTTGCATCTGCCATGCTGTCTGTGTTGAAGGTGGCATTGCACTGGCAATCCTTACGGCTATATTCCATGGCGTTGACCCA
The DNA here is from genome assembly GCA_916181665.1 of Avena sativa. NCBI lineage: Eukaryota > Viridiplantae > Streptophyta > Magnoliopsida > Poales > Poaceae > Avena > Avena sativa. The sequence goes on along the minus strand of OV702279.1, from coordinate 262,190,345 downwards.
GGAACGTCAGTCTTGATTGGTGAAGGCCTGGTGTTCAGTTGGTGGCTATGTTCTACATATACTGGTATTTTTCGTCAACAGCTCCAGAAAAAGTATCATCTCGAGGTACTTCTTTCTCTCTCCCATTGTTTATTTGTTTATGTGGTGATTAACACATTCAGGATAATGTCAACTAAAAGCTGTGTTTATTAATACTATAAGAACTACACAATTGCATTTCGTCATCTGAGATAGCTGTATCAGATATTCTGCTGTCCAGAATCGAACACTTAGCTTTGCATGGTTAAAGTGTTGTATTTAGCACAGAGAGCTCTGTCATTCAGCAAACTTCTGTAAAAATTTCATGAAATTCTGCTTGGCATTGTCCACTGGCAGGAACTGGTTATATCATTAAATTGTCAGGCCATTTTACATCAATACGTATTGCTCATCATTGTGAACATGGAGTTCCTTGCACTTATTTCCTTATCTTGTCAACGTTTTCATGTATATTGCTTAGAAGTGTTTGTGTCACCTTTTTGTGGTAACTAATTCTGGCCAGTTGTTAATTCTAGCCTTTGATGCCAGGCTGGGTTTATAGTTTTCACGAACCTTTCTAACCACCACTTGTTCTGTTTCGACCAGAACGCTCCATGTGATCCTTGCCTGGTCCACTGCTGCTTTCACTGGTGCGCAAACTGTCAGGAGCATCGTGAAAGGAAAGGTCGCCTCGCAGACAACAGTGCTGTTCCAATGACAATTGTCAACCCACCGCCCGTGCAAGAGATGAGCACGGCCACAGCCGACGACCATGCTTCCACATCCAAGAATGAAGCGCCAAAGGATGAGCATGATGATGTGGAGGTCATTCCTCTCTAGTAGAGATAAGCATGAGAACTGAAACTGACCTGGAGTCCGCTCGCCTTATATATATTTAAAGCACTCAGGCTGTGTTCATCTGTCACGTACGGTATGAAACATTGGGCTGATCCTGACTTTTAGTTTACGAGTATTGCTACCTGTGATATAGTGTGACCCTTGGGTGTGTAGTTAACGAAATATATGCGTGGATATCTTACCTAAGGGCTCCCCGAAATGGAGGGCTTCTCTCTCTGTGCGCTGCTGGTGCGGCTTCTCTCACTCTACCTTTGGGCCGCTGCCGCCGGTGCTTTGTGTTGTTTGTGGGTACACTAACACTGCTGAAAGTTTGACATATGTTGTTATTTTCGTTTTTCCGGGCGTTTGGGGGAGGGCTGGAGTTTTCGTGGTGAGCGAGGCTTGTAGCTGCCGGTTGTTTGCCGAAGATATCCAATCTCTGTAACTTGTATCTTTGGCTTTGAAAATAATGTGGAGTTTGTACAGCGAGTCAGGTCGGTGTGCTGATGTATCTTCCGCTGACCTTATCTTCGGCTTCTGAATTATTGTGAATCTGTGATGGTTGATCTCTTGGCGACCGTTTGGTAGGCCACATCGCCTCCCGTCAGGCCTGGGGGAGAAGAAATTGGACTGGTTGGTTGCCTGGGTGGCCTGCGTGAATCGGAATTTGCTGAATCGGTGGTTTTTGACCCGGGAGAGTGTGACAAGCTGTCTCGGTTGCACGCTTGGGGGAGGAGAGGAGGGCGTCGCGCCCCTTCGCGGATATGCGCCATAAATTCCCTCACTGGGCCGCTATGAGGAGAGGAGGGCGTCGCGCCCCTTCGAGGATATGTGCCATAAATTCCCTCACTAGGCCGCTATAAATTGTTGAATCAGCAGTTTCCGTGGAGCCAGGCCTGAGAGAGCATGACGAGATGTCTCGGTTGCACATGTGCGGAAGGAGAGGAGGGTCGAGTTTCGCGCCCATTCGCAGGCACGCGCCATAAATTCCCTCACCATGCAATCATCGCTCTCCCTTGTGTCACTCTTCCTCGTCTCATCTTCCTGTCAAATCATGTCGCGGGTTCCATCGCCGTTGGCCCATCCTTCGTGATAGCGCAACGAAGATCAGGATGACGACCTTGACCGCCAGCTCAACCATGACCTTGACTGGAACGTGTCATCAAAGTCCTCGTGTAGCACTACCTCTACTTCTTCCTCGGCCGCGCATCAATGGCGGTAAGCCCTACTATGAGTTTTTTGCTTGGTAGATCTACACGTACACGTGTGGATTGGTTATGTACGCCATGCATTGTAGATCTGATTAGGTGACCATTGGGCTAGGGTTCGAACTTTGATTCATACCATTGGGGTTAGATTGCGAGCATTGTGTGATGGATTATGCCTTCTTTGTTGTCTGCTGCCTCGATTTCACTAGCCACGAGTGTCGGATAGAGGTAGAGTTTCGGTTGTATACCTATTAGGCCATGAATTTACTATTCATGATTGTGCATTTCAGGTTTTGGTTTGGCCTACGATGATATCTTCCTTTTTAGCTCTATGATTGAAACATGTCACATATAGCTTTCAGACATGTCTTTTAGGTGTGTACCTTTGATTGAAGTATGCTACATGGCAATGATTCAAATTTTCCCTAGTACAGTGCAATGGATAAACTATGCATCATGTAATTTTTTTAGAGATGGGTTAGTGAACATAATGCAATGTACAAAACCATAGGTCGTACGTGCTCCTTGGTTTACTGACTTCGTTCCTGGATGTGACCGATGATTCTAACAGTGCACTTTCAAGATGATTGATTCTATTATCTGCATTTGACCGATGATTTTAACTGTGCACTCAACCTGGATGTGATAATTTGCATATAGCTTGCATTTGTACAACCACATAGGCATGGATTGCACTAGATATATGTTGGATTATCTCATTCATGAGTTGTGTGCTCTCTATCCGTATGAACAATGTGATTGCACTTCTTTTTGTTGATCCCAATTATTACAATGTGCCACTAAGACTATTAATGAAATGATCTGCATCAACCTATGGTTGTATACAACCTCATTGGTTCTATATCCTCGCTGGTAGATATGGATTCATCTCACTAACTAATGTGTGACAACAAAATTATGACACGAAGTATGTCTTACTTATTAAGAATCATTTTTTAGATTGTGTGTTTTTTCCGCAGCATCTAAGCTACGCGTCCCTCTGAAAGTTCTTGAAGAGCATCCGATTAAGAAGTCGAAAGTATGGACCCCCATTGTTGGCCATTACAATGAAAAGGTATCCCAAACACAGTTCATGAAGTTGCCGGTGGCACCAAGGATAGGATACCTTCCTACCTATGAGGTCTTCAGACCATATCTAGGGTCGGTGCCTGCAATGATGACCATCAGGATCTCGAATGGATGCCAATGGGACATGAACCTGAAGGATGTGAAATGGCAAAGCGGTCATCGAGGAGGGTTGGCCACAATTTTTTTATGGGATAACAACACAAACATGCCCAAATTAAAAAGAAAACACGAAGGCCTCCAACGAAATGAGGCGCTCATCAGCTAGACGAGGCGGAGAGATGGCGCGACATGTCTAGTAGGTCCCGTAGCATGCCATATAGTCGATATATGTTGTCGTCTTTGCGTTAAACTACCCTCCTTAATAAGAATTTTGTTTTTTAAAGGGAATACACAAAGATCTATAATTTATAAAGAAAGCACCATGTTTCTCAATATAAACACTAGGGGATACCAATTCAACAACCGGACAAAAAAATAACCTAAACCTACACTAAGAAATGAAAAGGAGCCTCCAAAATACAAAAAAATAAGCCCATGCAAGGCACAAGGTTGCAACTCACAAGTTTTTCTATATAAATATAACATGTTAATATCACGAAAATATCAATTACACCTAGCTTCTGCACTAACAACAAGTCCAAAGACATCAGAAATATACACAACCAAGAAAATAAAGAAACAAGAGAGATAAAAAAACAAAGAACCCAAACCACCACTGAAGACAACAATAACTGGATTATAAATGAGATTTTCCAAAATAAACACGTCCAAGAAGAAAATAATGCATAATCATTGTTGTACCCCGATTGAAAATCTTAGGTTTTTACCTTGAAGAAAGCCCAAGTTTTTAAAATAATACCGATAGCAAGCCCATTGCAAGGTACAACTAATGAAGATCATACCTTGGGTTTTCGTCCTAAAAATCGTGTCTCGGTACTCATGGAGCACCACCAAGAATGTAGTCCACTAGTGATGCCACCCCCGCTTGCCAGACTGCTGCTGCAAATCACCAAACACTCTACACACATGGAGAAATTGTGTCGCATTGTCTTCATCAGAACTTGTATCTTCTCCACCATTACCAACCTTCGGTCCTAGATACTGATGGTGCGTGGAATATTCGTTGGGATACCTTAAGAGGAAGGTGTGATGAGCACAACAGCAAGTTTTTCCCTAGTAAAAAACCAAAGTTATCGAACCGATAGGAGGAAGGAAATGACTCAAAGGTGTTGCTAGCAACTTGGAAACATACACAACACAAACTCAAGACTTTGCCCCAATGATACGTCGGAAACCTATCTATAATTTTTTATGTTCCATGCTTGTTTAGTATCTACTTTGCTTCGTCTATACTTTGAGGTGCTTTTTACATGTTTTCTGGTACTAACCTATTAACAAGTTGCCACAGTGCCAGTTGCCTGTTTTCTGCTGTTTTTGGTTCCAGAAAAGCTAGTAAAGAAATATTCTCGGAATTGGACGGGACAAATGTCAAAGTCAATAACTTTCCGTGGGGAACAAGAAGTCCAGAGGGGAGACGGAGAGGCGTGCCAAGGCAGCCACACCCCCCCTAGGCGTGGCCAGGGGTGGGCCCGCGCCTAGGCAGGGTGTGGGGCCCCTGACCACCTCCTCGGCCTCCCCCTTCGCCTATAAGAATCCCCTGATGCCTAAACCCTAAGAACCCAATCAATATTCCACTAAACCTTCTGTAGCCACCGCCACCGTCGTCCCTAGATCGGGGGGGTCTGAAGTTCTTCCTGGCACCCTGCCGGAGGGGAGATCATCCCGGAGGCCTTCTCTCCCGTATGATGCGTGAGTAGTTCCACCTTGGACTATGGGTCCATGTAGTAGCTAGATGGTTGTATCTCCTCCTTGTGCTTTTATGTATAGATCTTGTGAGCTCCGTTCATGATCAAGATCTAATCTATTTGTAATCATGCATGTTGTGTTTGCGGGGATCTGATGGATATTGAGATTGTTATGTTGGTTTGATTAATGGTTTTGTCTTTATGATTCTATCATGTATGTGTTGTTTGTGATCTTGCATGCTCTCCGTTGTTAGTAGCTATCTTGGCCAAGTAGTTGCTAGTGACTCTAAGAGGGAGTATTTATGCTCGATAGTGGGTTCATGCCTCTAGTTTCCAAGGGAAGTGACAGAAATCTCTTCGGTTGTAGATGTGTTGTTGCCACTAGGTAGAAAACAATGGTCTCTTGTTCATGGAACATGTGGATTGTTTACCTTACACACTTTGCTTAAAGCATTTGTTTGTTGCTTGCAACTTAATACTGGAGGGGGTTCGGATGATAACCTGAAGGTGGACTTCTAGTCATAGATGCAGTTGGATGACGGTTTATGTATCTTGTTGTATTGCCCAATCGAATCTCATAGGATCTTTCTGACTATTAATTGCATTTTTATGCCTTGCTCAGTTCCTGTCAATTGCCCCACTATAATTTGTTTACCCTTCATGCCATGTTGTTTATCTAAGGAGAGCACCTCTAGTGAACTATGGACCGCGGTCCAATCTTTACCATTGATACATCTTCCATTGTTACTTGTTTACTTGCTGCAAACCACCATTACCTTCCACACGATACGTTTAATCATTTGTTACAGTAAACCGGTGAGCTTGACAACCTCACTGATTCATTGAGACAAAGTCTTGAGTTTGTGTTGTGCATGTATCCACGTTGTTTGTAACACTTGTGTGACGTTTCCTTCCTCCTTATGGTTCGATAACCTCGGTCTCAACTGAGGGAAAACTTGTTGTTGTGCTCTTCACACCCTGCGCTTGGGGTTACTAACAAAGTGCCACGTCGAGCACCATCAAGTCTTTCTGGCGCCGTTGCCGGGGAGGCTAAGGACGTCTTCACAAGGGAAGTCCTCCACTTCCTTTCTATTTACTTTGTTTTTAGTTTGCTTTGTTTCTTTTGCTTGGTTTTGTTTGCCTATTTTCAAAGAACCCAAAAAAAATTAGTCTAGTTTGTTTTGCTTTCTTTATTCAAAAACGCAAAAAAAAATAGTTCCTGCTCTAGCTACTGCTGCTGTTTTTGGCTTGCCCACCTTTGCCAAAATGAACTCTGCTGAGAACACCAAGTTGTGTGATTTCACTAGCACCAACAACAATGATTTCCTAAGCACTCCTATTGCTCCACCTGCTCCTGATGCTACCTTTTATGAAATTAAGCCTGCTTTGTTGAATCTTGTGACGAGAGAGCAATTTTCTGGTGCTAGTTCTCATGATGCTGCTGCCCATATCAATAACTTTGTTGAACTTTGTGAGATGAAAAAGTATAAGGATGTAGATGGATATATTATTAAGCTCAAGTTGTTTCCTTTCTCCTTGGGAGGGAAAGCTAAAGAATGGTTGTTATCCTTGCCTAGAAATAGTATTGATTCTTGGACTAAATGCAAAGATGCTTTTATTGGAAAGTACTATCCACCTTCTAAGATTATATCTATGAGAGGTGACATTATGAAATTTAAACAACTTGATAATGAACATGTTGCTCAAGCTTGGGAAAGAATGAAGTCTTTGGTTAAGAATTGTCCCACACATGGACTCACTGCTTAGATGATTATCCAAACTTTTTATGCAGGTTTGAACTTCTCTTCAAGAAACCTGTTGGATTCAGCTGCTGGAGGTACCTTTATGGGCATCACTTTGGGTGCTGAAACAAAGCTCCTTGACAATATGATGGTTAACTACTCTGAATGGCACACTGAGAGAGCTCCACATGGTAAGAAGGTAAATTCTATTGAAGAAACCTCCTCTTTGGGTGATAAGATAGATGTTATTATGGCTATGCTTGTTAATGGGAAAGCTCCTTTAGATCCAAACAATGTTCCCTTAGCCTCTTTGGTTGCTCAAGAAGAGCAAGTTAATGTGAACTTTATTAGAAACAACAATTTTGGCAACAATACTTATGGTAATAACTATAGGCCGTATCCTCCTAGTAATGGAAATGCTTACCATGGTAGGTCTGGAATGCCTAGTGAAGATAGGATTCTATAAGTTGAAAGATCCACTAAAAACTTTATGCAGATGCAATGTGAGCAAAACAAGATATTCACTAAAACTATGGAAGAACAATCTGTTATCTTGAAAAACATTAGTCATCAGCTTGATAATATGAATAGAGAAATTCCTAGTTTACAGTCAAAAAATTTGAGTGCTGAGAAGAACATTTCCTCTTTGTCTAAAGCACGGTCCTATTTGATTAATAAAATGGCTGCTAAACCTGAAACCATGGAAAATACCTTTGCTGCTACTCATGCCATACAAGTTACTATTGATAAAAATGTTAGGCTGTTAGCTCAACTTCATGCTAAGTGGGAAAGGGAAGCTAAAATTGATAGAAACAATAGTGTGTGCACCATCACTAGAATGGATACCACTAAACCGCAAGAAGTCCCTATTCCTCCTCCTACAGTGCCTAAGCCTATTGAGTCTACTAATAGTGATGCTAAGTTTGATTTTGATATAGATGGTTGCAATTTTTCTGAAGTGATTATGTTCCTGCAAAAGCTTGCTAGAAGTACTGATGGTAGTGATATGCATGTTGCTTTCACTAAACACATTACAGATGCTCTTGTGAAAATTAAGTAAGAGAAGCTAAAACACAAAGCTTCTATTCCTAGGAAAGTAGAAGATAGTTGAGAACCCACTATTAATGTGCAAGTGAATGACTTTGATCTCAAAGCTTCATGTGATCTTGGTTCTATTGTCTCTATTATGCCTAGGAAGATTTATGAAATGCTTGATTTGCCACCTTTGGAAGATTGCTATTTGGATGTCCCACTCAATTATAATGCTAAAAATAAAATCATGGTGAGTATTAATGATGTTCTCATTATGGTTAACAATGCTTATGTCCCTGTGGACTTCTATGTTTTGGATGTTGAATACAATGCTTCTTGTCCTATTACTTTGAGAAGACCTTTTCTTAGAACTGTTGGTGCCATCATTGATATGAAAAAAGGCGCCATTAAATATCATTTTCTATTCAATAAAGGTATTGAACACTTACCTATGAGGAGAGAGAAGTTGCTTTTTGCTCCTCCTTTGAAAGCAAGGTTTGATGTTAATGCTTCTTCATTTGAAAATACTTGATTCTTCTTGCTTCTTGTGCCTAACTTAAAGGCGTTAAAGAAAAGTACATGTTGGGAGATAACCCAAGAGTTTCCTTGAGTCTTGGAAGTTATTACTTCAGTAATGACCTCTCTTTATCCTTTTTGTTTGCTTTTTGTGCCAAAAATGACCTCTAATGAGAGGGAAGTAAGATTTGGGGAGTTGCTGTCCTGAAACAGATTTCTGTCCTCCACCATGAACATTCGTGAGGAGTCTCTGTAACTAGGATTGAGCTATGAATAAATCCCCTAGTATGTTAGCTAACTTTCATTAGTTTAACACTTTTTGATTTGAGCAACAGAAGATTTTCTAAAAAATCGGTTTCTACCTGCTGGTCTGTTTTGACAGATTTCTGCCATTATTTGCATTTACTTCTTATTGATTCCCTTTTGAGTTCTCTTTAAGTGAATTGAGATTTTTGAAGGAGTTACTACAGTAGCTTGTGTTTTTAGTGAAAAGACTTGCTGTTCCAAATCTTTGCCCGAGGTATAATATCTTTAGAATACACTAATGTTGCTAATGAAGATTGTGTGAAGTTTTGTATGAAGGAAAATTTTCAGGTGTAGAGAGAGAGTGATGTAATGAGATGAAGAATGGACAAAAGCTCAAGCTTGGGGATGCCACCATGGTGTCACCCCAAGAAATATCCAAGAGGTACAAGCGTCAAAGCTTGGGGATGCCCAAGGCATCCGCTTCTTCATCGATAAAAAGCTCAGGTCTGTCTAGACACTTCATTTTTATTGTTTCATGCACTGTTGTATTGTTCTTGGAGCGTCTTAGTTTTTGTTTGCTTTGCTTAGTTTGTTTAGTTTGCTTGAATAAAGTAGTTTGTACCCCCGTTCTCGCTGTGTTGTGTTGCAAATGAGTTTCTTGGTGTTAGAAAGGAGTAGTAAGTTCTTGCTTGGAAGTGCAAGAGGATTTTGCATTGTTTGTGACTTAGACTTTAGCATGACATGCTAGGTGTTGTTTTGACCTTATGCTTAGTGATTATTGCTGTAGCATGGCCTGTTCCAAGTCATTGGGATTGCTTAGTGTGCATTAAAGAAATTATGCGTTGTTTTAGCATGCAAAATCATAGTATTGTGGTATTATCCTTTGATGCTTTGCTTGGGTTGACTTGGCACATTCTCACACCATGTTATGACTCTCACAAGTCACCATTAGCCTCTATGATCATTTAGTCCTTGACTTGTAGTGCCACTCTATCCCTTGATTAGTAATGCTTTGTTGCCCTGCATGATTATGGCCATTATTGCTATCTTATTTGGTTGCTCCTAGTCTTTTGCTAGCCTCTACTTGTATGAGTAAGCTCTAATCATGCTTCCAACTCCCAAGAAACCAAGTTTTTCCAAAGTGTCCACTATAAACTCCTATGCATGGTGTGTTACACCATTCCAAGTATATTCTTGTTTTCAGCTATCTTCCAATTAAAAACTTTTTTGTTATGTGAAAACTTAGTGATTAAAGCCCTCACGAACTTGATGGCACACTTTATATTCTTTGCCCCTAATAAACTTGAACCATTGTGTCATCTATGTTGTATATGCTTGCACTTATACGTTGGAATTAGCAGAACCGTGCTGTCACGGGGAACATTTTCAACATTGCACTTGTACTTTGTACTCAGTTGATATCATGCTCTTTTGTCTATGGATGTCACCGGTGTGAAATAAAAAGGAAATTTGTAAGTCCATAGAGTTTTTATTCTGTGTTAGAGAAACGCCTGGGACGCTAGCCTAAGCCATGCCTAATCATGGTGGAAACTTGCAGCATCACCATAGTGAGCTATCTATGAAGCATCCTCAATAAAAAGCTATGCATATAGTAAATAAAAAGATTGTTGAGATGCTCATTGTCTACTTGCCTTGTCATTTTGGTTATGGGAAAGCTCCGGTACCATGTGCAAGGGGTACCCCGTTGGCGGTTCTCTATGATATGCAAATTCTCACAATGACAAGAACTTACCGGTGACTTAAGTTGAGTAGCATGAGGTGTGGCCCTCATATTCAAGGGACTTGAGATTGCCAACTTATACTTCGAAAATCATATACTCCATCGTTGTTCACTTTTACCTTAATCACTTCAAGATGCTTATGATAGGGGCAATGAGGGATGAAAGCTAACAAGTACCATAATTTTTGGAAGCTCTTTTTGAAACTTGAAATCCCTGCTTCCTTTATAAAAGGCCTTTCTTCCACCACTATTGAGTCTCCACCTTCTACCTTTAGGCACCATTAAGAGAGCATAGTTGTGATTCTATGTGCAGTGTCCCAAAGCTTATTGATTGATGCATATTGTGATATTACTTGTTCTTGTGTTACTTGTTTCTAGTCACCATTGTGAACTTTGAAGGTGCCATATGCATCTATTTGCTACTCTATGAGGGACAATCTGATTGCCACTATGCTATGTTTTCTGTATGTGAAACAAACAAACGTTTTTCAATGCATGTTATTCATGATATTTTTTTGTAGCTTGTCATGTTGCATGCATAGTTGCTTTGTCTTACTGTTAGAACTCCATCTTTCATGATCATGTTTAGAGTTCTTTGATCCCAGCTTTCAATGCTTGCAAATGGTTTGATCTTTATTGTGAGGGTGCATGTCACCTCAAAAATTATTCTTTTTATCACTTACCTACTCAAGGACGAGCAGTAATTAAGCTTGGGGATGCTTGATACTCAGAAACGTATCTATAATTTTTGATGTTCCATGCTTGTTTGGTATCTACTTTGCTTTGTCTACACTTTGAGATGCTTTTTACATGTTTTCTGGTACTAACCTATTAACAAGTTGGCACAGTGCCAGTTGCCTGTTTTCTGTTGTTTTTGGTTCCAGAAAATCTAGTAAGGAAATATTCTCGGAATTGGACGGGACAGACGTCAAAGTCAATAACTTTCTGTGGGGAACAAGAAGTCCATAGGAGAGACAGAGAGGCGTGCCAGGGCAGCCACACCCCCTAGGCGCGGCCAGGGGTGGGCTCGCGCCTAGGCAGGGTGTAGGGCCCCTAGCCACCTCATCAGCCTCCCCCTTCGTCTATAAGAAGCCCCCGATGCCTAAACTCTAAGAACCCAATCAATATTCCACGAAACCTTCTGTAATCGCCGCCACCGTCGTCCCTAGATTGGGGGGATCTGAAGTTCTTCCCGGCACCCTACCGGAGGGGAGATCATTCCGGAGGCCTTCTCTCCGGTCTGATGCGTGAGTAGTTCCACCTTGGACTATGGGTCCATGTAGTAGCTAGATGGTTGTATCTCCTCCTTGTGCTTTCATGTATAGATCTTGTGAGCTCCGTTCATGATCAAGATCTAATCTATTTGTAATCATGCATGTTGTGTTTGCGGGGATCCGATGGATATTGAGATTATTATGTTGGTTTGATTAATGGTTTTGTCTTTATGATTCTATCATGTTTGTGTTGTTTGTGATCTTGCATGCTCTCCATTGTTAGTAGCTATCTTGGCCAAGTAGTTGCTAGTGACTCCAAGAGGGAGTATTTATGCTCGATAGTGGGTTCACGCCTCTAGTTTCCAAGGGAAGTGACAGAAATCTCTTCGGTTGTAGATGTGTTGTTGCCACTAGGGAGAAAACAACGGTCTCTTGTTCATGGAACATGTGGACTGTTTACCTTACAGACTTTGCTTAAAGCAGTTGTCTGTTGCTTGCAACTTAATGCTCGAGGGGGTTCGGATGATAACCTGAAGGTGGAATTCTAGTCATATATGCAGTTGGATGGCGGTCTATGTATCTTGTTGTATTTCCCAATCGAATCTCATAGGATCTTTCTGACTAGTAATTGCATTGTTATGCCTTGCTCAGTTCCTTTCAATTGCCCCGCTGTAATTTGTTTACCCTTCATGCCATGTTGTTTATCTAAGGAGAGCACCTCTAGTGAACTATGGACCCCGGTCCAATCTTTACCATTGATATATCTTCCACTGTTACTTGTTTACTTGCTGCAAACCACCATTACATTCTACACCATACACTTAATCCTTTGTTATAGCAAACCGGTGAGCTTGACAACCTCATTGATTCGTTGGGACAAAGTCTTGAGTTTGTGTTGTGCAGGTCTCCATGTTGTTTGCAACACTTGTGTGACGTTTCCTTCCTCCTTCTGGTTCGATAACCTCGGTCTCAACTGAGAGAAAACTTGCTGCTGTGCTCTTCACACCCTGCGCTTGGGGTTACCAACAAAGTGCCACGTCGAGCACCATCACCCAACGAACAGTGAGGTTGTCGATCTCACCGGTTTCCTAAAAACAAAGGGTTAACTGTATGGTGTGTAAGGTAATAGTGGTTTGTAGAAAGTAAACAGTAATAGCGGAAGATATATCAATGGTAAAGATTGGTCGGGGTCCATAGTTCACTAGAGGTGTTCTTCTTAAGATAAACAAACATCGCAATGCTGGGTGAACAAATTACAGCAGGACAATTGACAGGACTGAGCAAGGCATAATAATGCAATACTAGACATTCATGATCCTATGAGATTCGATTGGGCAATAAAACAAGATACATAGACCGCCATCCAACTGCATCTATGACTAGTAATCCACCTTCAGGTTATCATCTGAACCCCCTATAGTATTAAGTTGCAAGCAACAGATAACTGCTTTAAGCAAAGTGTGTAAGGTAAACAATCCACTTGTTCCATGAACAAGAGACCATTGTTTTATCCCTAGTGGCAACAACACATCTACAACCTTAGATATTTCTGTCACTTCCCTTTGATTAAATAGAGGCATGAACCCACTATCGAGCATAAATACCCCCTCTTGGAGTCACTAGCATCTACTTGGCCAAGATAGCTACTAGAAACGGAGAGCATGCAAGATCACAAACAACACATACATGATAGAATTAATAAGACAAAACCATTAATCAATCTGACATAGTAATCTCAATATCCATCGGATCTGCGCAAACACAACATGCATGATTACAATTAGATGATCTTGATCATGAATGGAGCTCACAAGATCTAAACATGATAGCACAAAGAAGGAGATACAACTATCTAGCTACTACATGGACCCATAGTCCAAGGTGGAACTATTCACACTTCATATCGGAGGCTGGAATGATGAAAAAGAATGCCTCCGGGATGATCTCCCCTCCAGTAGGGTGCCGGGAAGAGCTTCAGATCCCCCCGATCTAGGGACGATGGTGGTGATGGCTATAGATGGTTTCGTGGAATATTGATCGGGTACTTAGGGTTTCTGTATCGGGGGGTCTTTATAGGCGAAGAGGCGAGGTAGGGGCAGCCAGGGCGGCCGTACCCCCCAGGCGCGGGCTGGGCCCAGCCGCGCGGCCAGGGGGTGTGGCCCCATGGTGGCTCCCCTCCGTCTCATATTCAGGCTCCGTGTTCCCCACAGTAAAATATTGAATTTGGCTTTTGTCCCGTCCAATTCCGATAATATTGATTTCTGCCTTTTCTGGAACCAAAAACAGAAGAAAACATGCAACTGGCATTGTGGCATCTTGTTAATAGGTTAGTCCAAAAAAACATATAATAATACCTCAAAGTGTAGACATAGCAAAGCAAAGTAGATACAAAACAAGCATGGAACATCAAAAATTATAGATAAGTTTCTGATGTATCAAGCCTCCCCAAGCTTAACTCCTGCTCGTCCTCAAGTAGGTAAGTGATAAAAAAGAATAATTTTTGAGGTGACATGCACCATCAAAATCAAGATCAAACCATTTGCAAGCAATGAAAGTTGGGATCAATGAACTCTAAACATGAGCATGAAAGATGGAGTTCTAATAGTAAGACAAAGTAACTATGCATGCAACATGAAAGGTTACAAACAAAGATCATGAAAAACATGCATTGAAAAACGTTTATTTGTTTCACATACAGAAAACATAGCATAGTGGAATTTAGCTTGTCCCTCATGGAGTAGCAAATAGATGCATAAGACAACTTCAAAGTTCTTAAGAGTGACTATATACAAATAGCACAAGAAAAAGCAATATCAACAATATTGTAACATCCCAACATTAGAGCTTAGAAATAAGCTGAACCCAGATGTGTGCATTGCATTCATGCATAGAAAATCCGAATAATTTTCGCGCTTTTAAACAGAACTTGTCCAAGTGATTGGGGCTTCTCTCAACTTGATGGAATTGAAATAGATCCTCAAGTTGACCGTGATAAGTTTCAATATGACCTTTGCTAAAACCTTATTTTGGGTAAGGGAGATTTGATCTAAGGGTAGATCAGATGTAATAAAAGTTAAACCCTAATACATTATGATTTATATTTGATCCTTAGGTGATCATATTATAGTATTCATTATAATCACTCATAAGTACCAAGTTAAGGATATAACACAAATAATAAGAATGTAACAACTATATCTTAATCTCATCTGCTTATACCATGAGTATCATGGAAATATCTAACCCTACTTCTGAAGTAAGATTGAGTAGGAAAGAAACTAAGTTTAGATCATTCACCATATATCTTTCTTTCCATATCAATCTTTATAGAACCTAAATTAATATCTATTGTTCATCAATGTTGAGTAATCAACCATTGATTCACAAATTCTTTAACTATCAATACTTGATCTACTACTGAAAGTACAAAGGAAGTCGCCTAGAGGGGGGGTGAATAGGCTTTTAAAATTATTACGGTTTAGGCTCAAGTAAATGCGGAATAAAAACTAACGTTTAATTTATTGAGCACAAAACCTAGGTACTAAGTTCACCTAGGTGCACCAACAACCTATGCTAAGCAATACAAGCAACAAGGTGATAGCAAGGTATAAATACTTCAAGCACGATGGCTATCACAATGTAAAGTGCATAAGTAAAGGGTTCGGTTGAGAGATAACCGATGGACGCGGAGACGAAGATTTGTTTCCCGAAGTTCACTTCCAAAGAAGCTACGTCTCCGTTGGAGAGGTGCGATGGCGCAATGCTCTCCGAACGCCACAAATGGCTCACCTCGAGGTGTGGTGGCTCGATGCTCACCCAACGCCACACAAGGCCTCACCCCGGATGCGGAAGCACGCAACTCACCGACGCCACAAAAGGCTCACCCTATTCTCCCAAATGCGCACCACAAAAGGCGGGCACTTGCTCCACTATGGGACGCTTGAGGGCGTTCACCGAACCCGTACAAGATTGGGGCTAACTCCACAACTCAATTGGAGGCTCCCAACAACAAAGCCACAAAAGGCCAACAATGCCACAAAAGGCCAACAACGCCACAAAAGGCTACAAGACCACAAAAGGTCAACAATCCAACCACACAACCGTCTAGGGTTCCAAGGAACCCAAGAGAAACAAGCTCACAAGCTTGAACTCGCCGAATCTCCGAGGAGAACTCAAACCTATGCACCAAATGCAAGGGCAAGTCCTTCTCCCCCAAATTCCAACAAAGCTACAAAAGCTATTGGGGGAATAAGGGAGGAAGAACACAAGAGGAGAACTCAAACCTATGCACCAAATGCAAGGGCAAGTCCTTCTCTCCCAAATTCCAACAAAGCTACAAAAGCTATTGGGGGAATAAGGGAGGAAGAACACAAGACTCTCCAAGATCTAGATCCCAATGATTCCTTCACAAAGAAGGGATTTGACTTGGGGGATTGTAGATCTAGATCTCCTCTCTCAAATCCCTCAAAAAGATGCAAGAATCATAGGAGGGGAAAGGGAGAGGGAAAGCTTCTTCAAGGTTGACAATGGAGGAGAGAGAGAAAGCCAAGAACCAAGAAGAAAAGCTAGTACCCACGAAGGGGAAGAGGAGCCCCTTTTAAAGGGCTCCCAGATCTTCCCGTTATGGGCATTCACGACACCAGGCCGGAACTTCCGGTGGGAGGCCGGAAGTTCCGGTGGCACCCAGCCAACGGTCGAAAACTGCGGAGCGAGAAACTGAAAAAACGAATCATGGCCGGAACTTCCGGCCCTGGGCGGGAAGTTCCGCCCAGCCTGGCTCCAACGGTCATCAGACCGTTGACGCCCGCTCCAGAAGTGCAACCGGAAGTTCCGGTCAAAACATACCGGAAGTTCCGGTGAACTTCCGAGCAAGTTCCGACAAAGTTCCGGCAAATAGAACGCTTCAAAACAGAAGGTTACTGAGCGTGAGCGGAAGAAGACCCGGAACTTCCACTGGAACTTTCGGCGGCAAAGATGCCCTAGCGGAACTTCCGGTGGGAAGCCGGAACTTCCGGTCAGGGAAATTCCAGAAACCAGAAAACCAGAAACGCAATAACTTTTGCATCCGAACTCCGAACGGGATGAAACCAATTTTGTTGGAAAGATAACGACGAATAGAATCCTTGGGAGAAAATATCATGAATATATATATGTGATCTATCCCCCAAGGTGTGGAGCCGGAAAACTCGCAAGATCAAAAACCGCAATAAGATATGCAAGTGAAATCCTTAGATGATGAACTAGAGCTTGTTATGATGATGACCACAAGCTATAGATCCTCTCATGGACAAGAACCAACTAACAACCAAGAAAGATGATGCTATGAATGCAAAGGTTTGAGCTCTCTCCGAACGATGCAAACGAGACACCCGCTTGAGAGCCCCTCTTGATAGTACGGCTATCTATCCTAAACCCGGTCTCCCAACTAACAACACGAGACCGGCAAAAGAGAAGCCCTATCAACATACCTTTGCCTTGAGCGTCCCACTTGAACTTGATGTAGACCGTCTTGTTCTTCTATAGTGGGAACACCTTTCTTGTTTGCTCTTGCTCGCTCTTGCTTGATGAAGACTTGCAAAATGCTCCCCCATATTCCATGGGGAAACCTCTTCTTTGAACTTGTCTTCATCATTCCATGAGCACGAGGATGGCAAGCTTCAAGCATGAGATCTTCTAGAGATGGCGCATCTTGAGCTCGTCCTTCTTCATCCTTACTTGAGGTTGATCCATCTTGATGCAACTCTTTGCACATGCCTTGATCGACCTTCAAGCTCCTTCTTTCTTCATGATTCCAATGGGCACAAAGCCCTTGGACATTTCTTCATCTTCCAACCTTGAGACCAACACATGGCCCAAGCGATGCCAATGGACAAACCTACAAGTGAAACTCAATTTATACATTAGTCCATAGAGATTGTCATTAATTACCAAAACCACACGTGGGGGCATACATGCCCTTTCAACTACTACTTGATCTTATCGTAGCATCTACTTAAATCTTTTAAAGAGGGCATAGTCCATGAATAACCCTTAATCCAATATGAGATACTAAGAAGATAATTTCAATACAATTGAAAAGTAGTATTGATGAAGCCTTGGATAGTCAATTGGAAACCTAAGCTATAAATGATTAAGGATTATAATGATCATGCCTTACTCACCAGGATTGTCTATCTATATCTAGTATAAGTGATATTGGTGGGTAGAACATGATTGAAACCCTAGTAGAGATAAGTTATCCTAGAGTAGTCATTACAAGCCACATTAATATAATGTGAGGTTGGAGTGTGAGTTATCAGAGTAAAGTAAATGTAAGATAGTATGATTCAATTAAAACTAGTATAGCATGGAGTTATGGAAGAAGTGTTATTCATATTAAAGGATAGTAAGCCTTAGAGAAAGGTAGTTGGATACATACATCTGATGGAGGAATATTAGTGATGGATGATTAAGGAAGATTATGAGTGGAGTTTGAAGGAACTACTTATTGGATGGAAGGTTATCAACAATAGAGTAGTGGATATAACCCAGAATGGATATGAGGAAACTATAAAAGCTTCAATATCAAGCTCATTGGATTTAACAATGAGTTTAGAAGAATAATAGGTGAATAAGAATATTTTTTGTGAAGTAAAGCTCATCATGTTAACCATGATGATGGATAGGAAGAAATAGTATATCTAGGAAAGGAATTCCTTAATTAAAGGTCCATGATTGTGAATTATGGAAAATAGACATTCTTGGTAAACAACCAACTCTAAATCTCAAACCAAACATAATATCCATTTCATGTTATTGATCTATCATCTTATCTCCATATCACTTTATAGGAATATTTTCCTATAGAAAATCACATAAGCACATCTCTATCATTCCAATTATCTTAATCATATGTATTTAAGAGATATTTTTATCAAATCTTCTCCATAAGACATTTTAATTAATAACTTTATATTTTAAAAGGGTGATATCTTGATAGATCACAAACAGAAAACAATATGCTTAGTTATTAAATCTTTACTCACATCCACAAAGGAATCTAAGTATATTAAAAACCCTAAACCCTAGGGTAAATATTCACAATTCAAACCCTAAACTTCTTTGTTGATCATAATAGAATATATACATTGCCATTTTCCAAGTCAATGGAAGTAGTAATAACCATATTAATTTCTTTTGTATTTCATGAATCAAATAATGATATAGGATCATTATACATACAAAAAATTCTATTCAAACTATGAGCCAACTAGAGTTAAGTTTTATAAACAAATAAGAAAATATCATATAATAAAGCCATGGTTTAATGTAGAAAGAAAAATTAATAATAAGGGCTTCTACATAATATAAAAAGGGTTATGATAGAAAACAAATAAAGAAATAATACCATTATATGACCAACTCATAAAAGAACCTTAATATACTTTATTAATGTTGCAATCACTTAGCAAATCAATTCTATAAGGAGAATTCAAATAAAATAAGGGAAATTCAAATCTGAAAGTAAAATAGAAAATAGAAAAAAAAGAAAACAAATAAAAAACAAATCCTGGCTCCTCCCTGTTTACCTGTCGCCCCTATGCAGCCCACAAAGGCCCAATAACCAGCCCAGCTTGTTCTCGTCTCTGGCTGACAGGTGGGACTGAAGAGGGACTGCGGGTTGAGAGGAAAGAAATGCCAGGGGGTTTTCTGCAAAATCGACTTTGTCGTCTACCTCGCCTACTGGAAGCAGCTCGCTGGCCGGAGCTCCGCCGTCGATCGACCGCCGTGCTATGATGTGTGTCGCTATCCCTGGGAGGAGTAGATAAGATCGCCGCGTCCTTCCCAAGTCCCCTCGACCTCTCTATCGTCATCAGGGTAAGCTTACGCATCTCTGGACCCTAATTTCGCTTGCTGATTCTCACCGTAGACCTCGTTTCATTGAGCACCGCCGTTGGCCGCCGCAGAAGCTCGTCGCCGGTGTATTTCCGGTGACCACTAGGTAGCGGCGTTACCACCAATAGGTTCGCCTTGGTTCCCTCTGTCCAATAGCATCGACCTTGTTCACCAGAGCACAGTGGTTCGCCGCCGGCGACCATCCTCTGGTGGTGGAGGCCAGGCTGATGTCAGCATGACATCATGTTGGTGTCATCCTGCCACCCCAGCGCGGTTTGACCTGGTCTTTGTCTCATGTGGCATATGACGTGGCCTTGGGCCCATATGTCATTGTCTGGGGTAGCAATCCAGTCGGTAACAAATACATTTACTAACCTGAGAGCTGAGGTGGACCTAGGCCCACTGGTCAGTGACTTGGGCTAGGTGTGGGTGCGGTGTAAAAAGTTATTTCCTGTTTAAGAAATAAATAAAATTTTATAAACTCAATTATTAATATTCCAGAAATCAAATAAATGATTAAATCTTGTTTAATTAATAACTTTTGATTTATAAATCAGAAAAATGTGTATAATATATGAAAAATTGTAGAAAAATAAAATCTACAACTTAAACTTATTATCAAATATTATTATGATGATTATTTAAATAAATATTATTTAATAAAGGTTTTATAAATAATAAAAACTTTGATAATTCATATTTTAATAATGGTAAATGTTAAAAATATAAATATAATACCAAAAATCTTAGAAAAATAAGAATTATAATTTACAACCATAATCATGTATTATTATTTCACTTAATTAAATATTTATTATTCATTAAGTAATTATAAAGTAATAAGAATTGTCAAAATCATATCTTATTATTTATAAATCACAAAAATAAGTGTAATATACCAAAATGATCACAAAAATAATACCAATATGTTAAAATATAATATTTCACTTTTGAGTTAAATAAAAGAAATTCAAATATTTTAGTAACTCAAATTTAAACTTATTTACTTAATTGATAATTCATATAAGGGTAAATAAAAATTACTACTATGTCTAAAATTAACCAATTGAGTCTAATAACTAGTATTAGTCTTCAACATTAGTAATATGAAGTCCAAATAATTTAACACATTTTAATTACAATTTTATTGAATTCTTCTCAACCATAGGTGTGTAATATTTTCTAAAGAGAATTCTTATCAAATATAAAATCCTCAAGAATAATTTGTAGTTAAATAAAAACTTATTTCCTTTATTTAAACCACAAGTTTATCAACATACTAAAACACTATAGTGAACTCATAAAGCAATTAAGTAACATTACTCCATGATTTACAAGCTATAACCACTCCTCCATAAAAGGGGTAAGTGATATTATTCCATTATAAAAGCAAGAAAACCACCACATCAAAGAAAAATATAACCATTCTCATGTAACCTTAAGGCAACATTACCAAGTACACAAAGTACAAATGTTATAAGCATTATACTTTCAAACTATCTTTGTTTTAAAGTTAACTTTAGTCTACAAGAATCTAAATATAATACTATAAACATTGTTAGACGTTTTATAGTTCACTTTGGTGTGATATAGTTAAGTCATAAAGCATCTCAAGCTCAAATTATTCAACCAAACACAAATAACATCAACTAGACTCAACTAACCACCAAGGTTGTTTAGACCTTAGAAAAGAAATCTTTTCTTCAAATGTTATTCTTTTTGCCACTTCAAACAACAAATCTTCTATAAGCAATCTTAAGTAGCATTTCACAACTATGTGTGTCTCATTATTTTATGATATTGTAAATACATATTGTTTCACACACACTCACAAGCCCTAATAAGAAGCAAAAGTGTAAAACTCATCTAAAAGTACAACACATTTCAAATACATCATTTTCGGTATCCAAACCCTAGAACAACGTTATTCCCGGGATTCACGTTTAGAAAGTGCATCACATTACTTATGCATAAGAGCATATTACTTCTTTAAACATTAGTCCTTATCGTACCAATGATGCTGATTTCAGATATTGGATCTTATATCATCTTGAAGACCGTGAGTGCATAATCTTGCAATCACAAAAGGAAAGTTCACACTTGCTCATGTCCTTTGGTTATTTTCTGTAAAGTATTTTACGAATCCAATGTGTACATCACCTGCATTTGAAAAAGGTCCGAAAACACTATTTTCATAATAATGTGATTATAGGTTATTACCATGAGGTAATATCTTACTATAAAAGTTTCGGTGGTAAAGGAACATATTACCTAGGACTTAACAACCAATGTTGCCAGTGATTCTTGCGTCGTATATTACGCGTTAACCATGAGATTTGGAATGGGACGGAGAAGTCAGCTGTATCTTCTTCCTCTCGCATGAAGCCGGATGTGCAGGTCGTGGCTGTTATCCTCGTAACGTGCATATTAATTGGTAATTCATATAGGATATGCAGCATATGGGTGGGAACCCTCAACGTCCCACAATAGTTCTGGCATCTAATGGTTTGTACAAACCACTGCCGTAATCCAATATGTGGGCATGGTGTACACCAAGGAGGCATGCGAGGTCGCGAAGGGGCAGTGATTGGCTTGGATCATCTTCGGGGCCCCACATCCTGGAATTGTGGACAGGAATAAGCTGCCCGGTTGTGCAACAAAGAGTTGATCTCTCATGGGTAAAGTAACGCACCTCTGCAGAGTGTAAGAACTGTAACTTGTTACTCCCTGTTCCGGGAAGGAGCTGCGAACTCTGCGGGAAAGGAACTCCATGAAAGTTCTGGTAAACCCGTGAAGGCTGACGGACATAGCTTTTCAGAATAAAAGCAACCCTTGAAGAAATGTTTATTAAAACTTGCATTGCCTACGACCTATGGTCTATGGCTGTAGTTATAGTGCATCAAACACTCCTTTTCTAGTGAACTTGCTGAGTACGCTCGTACTCAACGTATCTTATTAACCCTTGCTAGATTTTGAAGCCGGTACAGACAACATCTACATCAAGTTATGCTCTAGGACTCATCATCCAAAGCTAAAGCTCTTCAACAAAATCAAGGAAGTCAACATATACATCAACTCAAGTGAAGATGAAGTTACTAATTATATAGGAATATAATCTCTAGCCAAAGAACCTAATTCTATAGTGTATTGCAATAGCAGCAATGCCAAACCCTTAGTTATAATACTAGTCTTAATAGTATAATAGTTCTTGCGTTGTTTATCCTTGATTCTTCTCCGTAAGAAGTTCTTTCTCTCTCTTTAACCTAGAGTATTCTATGGATCTTGTGTAAAGAGTGAGTTGTAACCTTTAGCCATGTATTGGACCCGCTGTGTTTCTGTTGTGCCATTCTGAGGGATGTAATACTAGTGAACGGTGTTTCATTGGTGTTATGTCAACGACTATAGTATACTATATCATGCGGTGGTATGCTGGGTCACCGCAAATATGCATCAATCAATAAGTTTTGGGACAATGCATATAAAACTAAGAATGACAACTATGCTCTCTTAATTGGTGCCTAAGGATAGAAGGTGAAGACTCAATATAATGGTGGAAGAAAGCCTCTTAATAAAGGGAAGCAGGGATTTCAAGTTCCAAAAAGAGCTTCCAAAAATTATGGTACTTGTTAGCTTTCAACCCTCAATGCCCCTATCATAAGCATCTTGAAGTGATTAAGTTTAAAGTAAACAAACTATGGAGTATATGCTTGACAAAGTATAAGTTGGCAATCTCATGTCCCTTGAATACGAGGGTCGCTCCTCATGCTACTCAAATTTAGTCACCTGTAAGTTCTTGTCATAGTAAGTACATGTGTATCATAGAGAACCGCCAACGGGGTACCCCTTGCACATGATACAGGAGCTATCCCATAATTAAAATGACAAGGCAAGCAGACAATGAGCATCTCAACAATCTTCTTATTTACCATGGTAATATGGTTCTTTTTTCTCTCTTTCCTCTTTTCAATATGTCTCTTTTTTATAAGAAGAAAGCTTCATAGATGTCATTATGGTGATGCTGTAAGTTTCCACCATGATTAGGCATGGCTTAGGCTAGCGGCCGAGGTGTTTCTCTAACACACATACATAACTCCATGGAATTACAAGCTCCCCTTTTATTCAACACCGACAACATCCATAGACAAAATATCATGATATCAATTGTGTACAAAGTACAAGTGCAATGTTGAAAGTGTTCCCCGTGACAACACGATTCTGCTAATTCTAACGTATAAGTGCAAGCATATACAACATAGATGACACAATGGTTCAAGTTTATTAGGGGCAAGAAAAATAAAGTGTGCCATCAAGTTCATGAGAGCTTTAAGCACTAAGTTTTCACATAACAAAATAATTTTTAATTGGAAGATAGATGAAAACAAAAATATACTTGGAATGGTGTAACACACCATGCATATGAATTTATAGTGGACACTTTGGAATAACTTGGTTTCTTGGGAGTTAGATGCATGAGTAGAGCTTACTCATACAAGTGGAGGCTAGCAAAAGACTGAGAGCGACCAACTAAGAGAGCAATAATGGTCATAATCATGCAGAGCGACAAAACATTACTAATCAAAGCATAAAGTGGTACTACAAGTCAAGCACTAAATGATCATAGAGGCTATGGTGACTTGTTCATAGTCATAACATGGTGTGAGCATATGCCAAGTCAACCCAAACAAAGCATCAAAGGAGAATACCACACTAGTATGCTTTTGTATGCTAAAACAACGCATGATTCCTTCAAAGCACATTAAGCAATCCCAATTGTTTGGAACAAGTCATGCTACAGAAATAATCACTAAGCATAAAGTCAAAACAACATCTAGCATGACATGATAAAGTCTAAGTCACAGTCAAAGCAAGCTCCTCTTGCACTATTCAAGCAAGAACTTTCTACTCCTCTCCAACACCAATCAACTTATTTGAAGCAACACAGCGAAAACGGGGGTACAAACTAATTTATTCAAGCAAATTAAGCAAACCAAACAAAAACTAAGACGCTCCAAGAACAACACAACTGTGCAAAAAACAATAAAAACGAAGTGTCCAGAAAGACCTGAGATTTCTATTGATGAAGAAGGGGATGTCTTGGGCATCCCCAAACTTTGACGCTTGTACCTCTTAAATATTTGTTGGGGTGACACGGGGTGGCATTCCCAAGCTTTAGTTTTTGTCCATTCTTCATCTCATTACATCATTCTTTCTCTACACCTGAAAATTTTCCTTCATACAAAACTTCACACAATCTTCATTAGCAACATTAGTGTATTCAAAAGATAATAGACCTTTGGGTTTAGCTTTAGAACAGCAAAACTTTCACTAAAAACACAAGCTACTGTAGCAATTCCCTCAAAAATCTCAATTTCCCAAAAAGAACCCAAAAATGAATCAATAAGAAGCAAATGCAAATAATGGCAGAAATCTGTCAAAACATACCAGCAGGTAGAAACAGATTTTTTCAAAGACCTTATGTTGCTCAAATCAAAATGTATTGAACTAACAAAAGTTATCTAACATATTGGGTGATTTATTCAGAAAATATCAGCTCAATCCGACTTACATAGATTTTAGACGATTCTTTACGGTGGAGCACAAAAATCTGTTTCGGGACATCAACTCCCCAAATCTTACTTCCCTCTCATTAGAGGTTATTCTTGACACAAAAAGCAAATAAAAAGGATATGGAGAGGTCATTACAGAGGTAATAACTTTCAAGACTCAAGAAAACTTTTGGGTTATCTCCCAATAAGTATTTTTCTTTAACGCCTTTAAGTTAGGCATGATAGTTTGAGAAGATGCTCTCATAAGAAATATGAATTGAGGTAAAAGAGAGCATCAAGAAGCAAATTAAAAACACATTTGAGTCTAACCCACTTCCTATGCATAGGAATCTTGTAAGAAAATAAATCAAAGAAGCACATAGTAACAAGCATAGGAAAGCAAAACAAGTGCAACTTCAAGATTTTCAACATAAAGAGGGGAAACTTAATATTGTTGAGATTCATAAGACCATGTTTCCCTCTCTCATAATAAATTTCAGTAGCATCATGAATGAAATTAACAATATAACTATCACATAAAACATTCTTATCATGAGCCACATGCATAAAATGATTATTACTCTCCACATAAGCATAGTCATTCTTATTAATTATAGTGGGAGAAAATTCAACAAAATAGATATCATTATTATTCTCATCACCATAATCATCAAATATAGGAGGCATATTATAATCACAATTAATTTTCTCCTCAATAGTAGTTGGACTGAAAATATCATAATCATCATAAATTGGAGGTAAAGTATCATCATAGGCAATAGAATTTTCAGAATTGGTACCAAAGAGATTTTCAATATCAAAATTAGTGTGCTTTTCCCAATCATGATCACTACTATAGGTAACAGGCATAGGAACATCATCACAAGTTTTACCCATAGTAGATATTTCAAAAGAATCCACAGGAGCATATTCATCCTCCTCTTTTTCATCTAATGAGCTTCCCGTTTCAGCAATTTCTTCTTCCATAGGATCCTGCAAGGCATTAGTCTCTTCCGTTTGTGGAAAGCACATATTAAAATATTCAAGAATATAGCCATTTTCTTCCTTGTAATTATCAAAGCAAAATTTAAGTATCTCATAAACCTCATATTCATGAGGTGCATCATTAGTATTTTCAAGCAAACTGGCAAGTTCAAATGCACCCTTAAAAGCAATAAATTCTTCATTTTGTTCCACATCATAAAAGTCATAATTTCCTTTAACATAAGAATATATGGTAACATTATCATTATACTCACATTGAAAAGGTAGGTGTTTATACCTCTTACAGTAGCAAGATTTATCAAGCAATAAGTAACATTATAAGCAGAGCACGCATCTCTAGAAATAGTATTCAATTTATCAATTTGTTCCCATAAATGTTTCCCTTTTTGTGACAAACGGTGTTCCTTATAACAGTACTTTTGTTCTTCCGTGAACCCACCTTGCCAATAAGAACTAGTTTCAAAGTAACCATCCATTGATAGAAAGCATGACCAAGGAAGGCAATAACATACCAGCAACTAGGGTAGGAACTAATTTTTTTTGTGTTTTTGATAAAATAAAGCAAACCAAACTAGACTATTTTTTTGAGTTTTTGATAAAAAGAGGCAAACAAAACCAAGCAAAAGAAACTAAGAAAAATAAAAACAAAGTAAAGAGAAAGGTTGTGAAGGACTCCCCTTGTGAAGACGTCCTTAGCCTCCCCGGCAACGGCGCCAGAAAAGTCTTGATGGTGCGTGGAAGCTTCATTGGGATACCCCAAGAGGAAGGTGTAATGAGCACAGCAACAAGTTTTCCCTCAATAAGAAACCAAGGTTATCGAACCAGTAGGAGAAAGGAAACGACTCAAAGGTGTTGCTAGCAACTTGGAAACCTGCACAACACAAACTCAAGACTTTGCCCCAACGACCAATGAGGTTGTCAATCTCACCATGGTTTGCTGAAAACAAAGGGTTAACTGTATGGTGTGGAAGGTAATAGTGGTTTGCAGAAAGTAAACAGTAACAGCGAAAGATATATCAATGGTAAAGATTGGACCGGGATCCATAGTTCACTATAGGTGTTCTCCTTAAGATAAACAAACATGGTATGCTGGGTGTTACAGCAGGACACTTGATAGAACTAAGAAAGGCATAACAATGCAATACTAGACATTCATGATCCTATGATATTCAACTGGGAATACAACAAGATACATAGACCTCCATCCAACTGCATCTATGACTAGTAATCCAACTTCAGGTTATCATCCGAACCTCCTCCAGTATTAAGTTGCAAGCAACAGATAACTGCTTTAAGCAAAGTGTGTAAGGTAAACAATCCACTTGTTCCATGAACAAGAGACCGTTGTTTTATCCCTAGTGTCAACAACACATCTACAACCTTAGATATTTCTGTCACTTACCTTAGATTAAATAGAGGCATGAACCCACTATCGAGCATAAATACCCTCTCTTGGAGTCACTAGCATCTACTTGGCCAAGATAGCTACTAGAAACGGAGAGCATGCAAGATCACAAACAACACATACATGATAGAATCAATAAGACAAAACCATTAATCAGTCTTACATAGTAATCTCAATATCCATCGGATCCCCGCAAACACAACATGCATGATTACAAATAGATGATCTTGATCATGAACGGAGCTCACAAGATCTAAACATGATAGCACAAAGGGGGAGATATAACCATCTAGATACTACATGGACCCGTAGTCCAAGGTGGAACTACTCACACTTCATACCGGAGGCTGGCATGATAAAGAAGAAGGCCTCCGGGATGATCTCCCCTCCGGCAAGGTGCCGGGAAGAGCTTCAGATCCCCCTCGATCTAGGGACGATGGTGGCGGCGACTACATACGGTTTCGTGGAATATTGATCGGGTACTTAGGGTTTCTGTATCAGGGGGTCTTTATAGGCGAAGAGGCGAGGAAGGGGGCAGCCAGGGAGGCCGTACCCCTAGGTGCGGGCTGGGCCCATCCACGCGGCCAGGCGGTGTGGCCCCCTGGTGTCTCCCCTCTGTCTCGTATTCAGGCTCCGTGTTCCCCACGGTAAAATATTGACTTTGGATTTTGTCCCGTCCAATTCCGAGAATATTGATTTTCTGCCTTTTCTGGAACCAAAAACAAAAAAAACAAACAACTGTCATGGTGGCATCTTGTTAATAGGTTAGTCCAGAAAAACATATAAAACACCTCAAAGTGTATACAAAGCAAAGTAGATATTAAACAAGCATGGAACATAAAAAATAATAGATACATTTCCGACATATCAGCTATCGTGACTTTATCCATCTCTGTTAGTTTCATGGAAATTTATATCATGTCCCATGACACCGACAAAAAGCTGAAGCTACGCGCCTCACCCAAATAGCAATGGCGCACAAGACCGCATCGATTTATCTCAAGATATCTAGTAACATCCTATGTCGAACTACAAAAAACTTCGAGAGGAATATCGGAACTCATCGGCGTCTAGATCGAGGAGGCCAACATGAAGTAGATCGATGCCATGGTGCTTGAAAAAACAGCAGGCTCTGACAACCTTTATTCCGCTATGCCATCATCTCTAGCAAGGCATAGATGACCACCAATAACCCGCGCCATCCATATACCTCGCTGCCCGAAGAATCCGGCCAGCCGAGCCGCCATCAACCCTGGCGTGCACCACCACCTCGTCATCCATCATGTCATCTCCACAGGCCAAGGTTGAGTGTCTCCTCCATGGACCCTCACACAACGCCATGGCATGGCACAGAAGCGCGCTTCCACATCTTCCCGCCGCGCAAGATGACGTAAAATCCTCGTCGTCGCCGGTGCCACCAGAGATTTTCTTTACCTGGACACGCCCATGGCGACGGTAGAGGGGGACAGAGGAACAACACACAAGTTAGTAGAAACAACATAGAATCAACCAATCCCGTGACCAGGGCCAACTATAAGATAAATATTCTAGCCATCAGCTGAGTCCCTCCACCATGCCTCGCAACTCGCCTTCACACTTTGCCAGTCACATGCACATCAAGTGTGAGAGAAGATTTAGCATTTTGTAAACATTCCGCGGTGGGAAATGAAACACTTTGTTGTTAAAAGTCAAACCGTTTCTACGAGCTTAAATTACTATGTATATGAAAGTGAATCGTTTCAGTGCTCCAAATGTACGTCCATGTCAGCCTGTGGGACTGTAGAAGCACAAAATAGGGACTTTTACAATGATGCGTGTTGGTTCGGTGGTTTGCTGTCCGTCGTTATATTTCCCCTTTGGTTCCTTTAGTAACATGCGAGGTGCTTCCACGTTCCCCTTTTTTGCCCCATACTTGTCCTCTCCTCTGACTTTTATTTCCTAAACTTCGGCACCTCTGATGCATGCGGTTCTGCCGGCTCCTCCTCTCCTCCTGTTTTTCTTTCTTTGGATCATGGTCCGCCTCCCGTGGTTTCCCGGACTTCCTCTAGACGATGTGCTTGGGGACGAGGACGCGGTTCTACTTTTGATGATCCTCTCTCTTCTCCTTCTTCTAGTCTCGATGCTTCGATGTTGGCTGGTCGTGCCGTCTTCAGGACGTGCTCGCGGTCGTTGTCGTCTTGCTGATCCTGCTCCTTCTTCTTCTTTTTCGAATCTCCACGCTCTGATGTTGGTTTTCTGGTGTTCGTCTCGAGGATGTGCTCGGGGTTCCGCTTCGACCATATCGGATCAATCCCTTCTCTGTACGTCAACACCCCCTGATACATAAGTTGTCGATGGACCTGTAGCGGCTCGGCGATGGCGTGGTCTGCGGGATGTCACACGTTCGTCCGCTACTGGCCGATTATCTCGTGGTTGTGCTCGTAGTGCTCGCTATCGGGATCGTGCCGGTGGCACTGCTATTCCTTCGGATGAACAGGTACTTCTGTGCCTACTACTATTGCAACAATCAATGTTCTTTGTATTTTCTCTGATTATTTGTGGTCTGTTTGTAGGTGCTGGCATGGTGTTTGGTTATTCTGGCCATCAAGATTCTTTCTTGCCTGCTACAGATTCTTCCTTGCCCGTTATAGGTTCACGACGGCGTCGTGGTTTACAAGATGTTACTTCTCCTTCGCCTGTTTGTCACCATACTCGTATTTCTCCACATGCTGCTTCTTTGTCTGGCCGTCATGACGTTGTTTCTAGCTCTCTTCCTGCGATGGGTGCTGTGGGTGACCGTGCTGCTGTTCACTCCATGACTGCTGAAGATCGTGCCCGTATGCGACACGAGATTTGGCTTGGCAAGGTCTAGTTGGTAATTCTTGTTATCTTTCTTATATTATATTATTACGTTGTATATACAATAAAATTGAATAAGATATACTAGGTACTGTACCATAGTCTAACATATACTTTGCATTTTAGTAATCTTTTGTTTAAAAATGTATGTTAGAATTTGTGTAAACTGTTCAGTTTCCACTTCTACCTGAGAACCATGACTTTTGTAGAAAACCAGTAACTAAAAATACTTATGTTTGCTATATTTTGGGAGTTTCAAGACAAAGAATGACTTGATTAAAATAAAATAAACACTCATTAGGAGGCTCCTCCAGGCCGCTGATACAAAATGCAGAATGAAAAAACTAATGGATAAACACTCTGGATAAGAATTTGACTCTATTTCTTTATGATAAGAACAATTCTAGTATTTCAAATATTAAAATCTCCTTACCACTCAACACTATCTGAATTTTGTCTATTTTTATTTAGGAGTTAGAAAACGAGAGCTCATTTGTATATATTATTACAACACCCAATTTTCTATTCTTTTGTTTGAAGCTGATGCTTCTTAGCTTAATAACTCTTTTTATTGGAGATGAAAGTGAGTACATACAGCTTCTCTGTCCATACATTTGACCAGCTCTATAATATTTTTGTCTTTGAATTATTTGTTTCTCAATATCCAAAAAGACAAACAATGAACTGATCTAATGTAAAAGAACTCTATCATGAAGAGAAATTGAAGGGGGGGGGCATATCTGGAAATTTTCATTCACACACAACTTTCTTGGAGGAAAAACAATATAGAACCATGTTATTCGAAAGTCGGGTATAAATCAAGCCTTTTATGGTATGTATCATCTTAATCTAGAAATATCATCAAGAACAGATGGAGGATATGATCAAAATATAAACCCTGAATGTGTATAGGACATACCTTTAAATTCTGCTGGTAGACAATATAGCTTGAGAATAATAATCTGTGGGCATACAGTACAAAGCTTGGAAAAACCACCACTCGCATGCCAGACTTAATTCAACCTGCATAAAAAAGCAGCATAGATTCTATACACTACAGAACTTGGAAAAGCCACCATTCTCGTGCCTGACTTGATTCAACCTGCACACAAAAGCAGCAAAGATTCCGTAAAGTTTAATGTCTATATTGATTAAATGAGTAATAATATTACAATTTTGGTGAACATAACCGATAGCATATAGTTTTAACATGAAAGTAGCTGATTTGCATGATAACCACGACTTCTTGCGTCAGTTTGATTAGGCCAAAAAGAGTTGAAGATGCAGTAATCTTTTTTTAAGAACATAGGTTGAAATTTGTGCAATCCTTTTAGTTTCCACTTCTACCTGAGAAACATGACTTCTGTATAGAACCAGTAACTTAAAATACTTCCATATGTTATCTTTTGGCACGAAAAACCCAAGGGGAAATATTTATTGCTATGACAATAGTGTAAGACTGTAACTTTAATATTTCAGATGTTGGCAGGTTGGTTGCATTGTTAGATGTGTGGCTATAGCTTTCTGAGTTTATTACTTGAATTATAGGTAATGTTGAGGATTTTAGTTCACAACGTCACTATTGTGTTCCGAATTCTTCTATTGTGGATGGTATAGCATTCCTGCC
This sequence comes from Avena sativa, assembly GCA_916181665.1. Taxonomy (NCBI): domain Eukaryota; kingdom Viridiplantae; phylum Streptophyta; class Magnoliopsida; order Poales; family Poaceae; genus Avena; species Avena sativa. The sequence goes on along the minus strand of OV702279.1, from coordinate 262,158,601 downwards.
TCCTCTTGGGCCCGTAGATTTGAGTTTGGATTTGTCGTGTTTTCCCATGTATTGTAAACGTATTCAGTTCTTGTGGCAGCTTCATCTTTCTCACGTTTTCTTGGGCTTTCTGTTTCACAGGAACCTTCACACAAGCTTTCAAGAGGACGTTGCTACTAGTGTGGACAATTCTTCTGATGAATGCTCTGATATAAGCCTAGATATTTTGTCCCGTTTGTCAAGGACTATTTCTTGGGATCCTTTGTCACATATTTGTACAACTTCGTTTGATAATACTGATTCCATCGATGCTACTTCTACCGTTTTGCTACATGAGGAGCATGTGCCAGTTGTTGATCCTCTGTTGCTAGTCAATGCACTTGTGGGAAATACATTCCTTGGTATGTGATTCTTCATTGGACATATTTTGTATTATCATTTTACATGTTGCTCATTTCGCTGATATCCAATTCTATTTTTTGGGAATATTTACTATAGTTGCTGCCACTCCATTCGTTCGTGGCCACTTTCCTTTGTCAGTGGACTACATTGGCGTGCTTAAATGTGAGTCTCTATAGTTTTGTTACCTCTTTTGCATTCCATTCTTTCCACTTCATTGTTTGATTCTAATTGTTCAGTGATTGATAATTTTTCCAGGTGCTTGGCGTGGTAGATCATACTATGTTGGTCCTCACTGTTGGAGATATGCCCAAGAGGCAATAATAAAGTAGGTTATTATCATATCTTCATACTTATGATAAATGTTTACATACCATGCTATAATTGTATTAACAGGAAACATTAATACTTGTGTGATTTGTAAACATAAAAGAGTCCCTAGTAAAGCCTCTTGTTAAACTAGCTTGTTGGTTAATATATGATCATGGTTTCCTGATCATGAACATAGAGATGTTATTAACAACAGGGTCATATCATTAGGAGAATGATGTGATGGACATACTCCTATAGATAAGCGTAGCATAAAGATCAAGTCATTTAATATAGTTCATTTGCTATATGCTTTCTAATACATAGTAACCTAATTCCTTCGACCATAAGATCATGTTAATCACCATCACCGGAAGGATGCTTTGATGACATCAAACACCACACCGTAACTGGGTGGCTATAAAGGTGGCATTGAGTGTTCGGAAAGTATGTGTTGAGGCACATGGATCAAGAGTGGGATTTGTCCATCCATATGACGGATAGATATACTCTGGGCCCTCTCGGTGGAATGTCATCCAATTAGCTTGCAAGCATGTGACTGGCTCACAAGGGATCACATATCACGGGAAAGAGAAAAGAGTACTTATCGGTAACGAGATTGAACTAGGTATGCAGAGATACCGACGATCAAAACCTCGGATAAGTAAACTATCGTGAGACAAAGGGAAATTGGTATCGTATGTAAGTGGTTCATTCGATCACAAAGTAATCGTAGAAATATGTGGGAGCCATATGAATTTCCAGATTCCTCTATTGGTTATTGATCGGAGAAGTGTCTCGATCATGTCCGCATAATTCACGAACCGTAGGGTGACACACTTAAGGATTCAACGTTGTTTGAGTAGTTATGGTATGATGAGAAAGAGACCGAATGTTGTTCGGAGTCTCGGATGGGATCCGGGATATCACGAGGAGATCCGGAAAGGTCCGGAGAATAAGATTCATATAAGGAAAGTCCTGTTTCGGAGTTGAGGAATGATTCCGCTGTTTTCATCGGGAATGTTCTAGAAGGTTCCGGAATGTCCGGCACTCCGGAGGGGAAGGGGTACATGAATGTGTCATTACAAGTTGGAATGATTGCATCATGTACTAAGTGTCATCGCTGTCCAAAATAAAGGGTTTATTCAAATCCTAGTTTGAAAAGTCAAACGGCTAGTTTGAAAAGTCAAACGGCAGTTTTTGGAAAGAGGAGGAGAGGTGGAAACCGAGTTGGGGAGGAGTTCCCTCCTCCAACCGGCGGCCCACCTCCAAAGCCGAGTTGGGGAGGGACTCCCCTCCCCTTGGCCGCACCTCCCACCTATAAAGGGAGGGGCAGGGCTGCCCCTCCTAGTAGACAAGTTCCCTGCCCCAAACCCTAGCTTGGCGCCACCACCTCCTGCAGCTGCCGCCACCTCCTAGGGTTACCCTAGCCGCCGACTTGGGCTGCCCCAAGCCCTAGCCGCCGGCTCTAGCACCTCCTCCTTGGTGTGTCTAAACCCTAGATCGCAGAGGAGCTCTCTATAATCTACCATACTCGCTCCGGCTTAAGGCGAAGCCCTGCGAGATCTCCCCTCTACTTCCGGTACCACGCCGTTGTGCTGCCGGAATCGCGAGGAGAGTGCTACAACCTCCGCTGCCTGCTGGAACAAGGGAGAGGAAGGTCTTCGTCGAGTACCGAACGTGTGACCGACTGCGGGAGCGCTGCCGGAACGCAGCGCCGGAAGGATCGTCTGCGCGATCTTGAGATCGGGAGTGTACGACTACATCATCCACGAGAATCTGCTCTCGTTAACCGCTTTGGATCTTCGAGGGTTAGTACTCTATTGACTCGTTGCTACAATCTAGTAGATAGATCTTGGCTTGATCATAGATTAGATCTTGATTGTGTGTTCATGCGGTAGAAAATTTTTGTTTTCCATGCTACGAACCCCTATAGTGGTATCAGAGCCGTGTCTATATGTAGATCTGTTGCACGAGTAGAACACAATGGTCATTGTGGGCGTTGATGCTTTTATTGTCGATTGCTTCTTGTGTACTTTGCATCTTGCGGTATGTTGGGATGAAGCGGCCCGGGCTAACCTTACATGACATCGTTCATGAGACTTGCTCCACGCTTGACATGCAACTTGTATTGCATAAGTGGCTTTGCGGGTGCCTGTTTCTCCTAGCATAGTTAAGATCCAATTTACAACGGGTGATTAACAATACTAGTATCAATGTTTTGGTTCTTGTTCGTAAGTTAGAACGACACTTATTGAAAGCCCCAAACCACGTAAAATATGCAAAGAAAGTAGAAGCGTCTAACTTTGTTTTGCAGGGGTGTGCTGTGATGTGATATGGCCATGATTGTGATTATATTTGATGTATGCAATGTTCCTTATTGTAAGTTGGCAACCGGCAGGAGCCATATGGTTGTCTTTAAATTCTGTTAAGACCCGCGTGTCTATTCAAAGTACTTGTAATAGTTGAAGTTGGTGGACGATAACCATGGAGCAGCGTCATTGACCTTGATGCAATGCCGGTGATGATGGAGACCATGTTCGTGCTTGAAGATGGAGATCGGAAGCACAAGAAGAAAGGCCATATCATATCACATATTATGAATTGCATGTGATGTTAATCCTTTTATGCATCTTGTATTGCTTAGTTCACGACGGTAGCATTATAAGATGATCCCTCAAGCACACAATTTGAAGTTTCAAAGTGTTCATCCTTAGTAAGCACCGTTGCTAAAGCTCGTTGTTTTGAAGCACCACGTGATGATCGGGTGTGTTAGATTCTGCGAGTGTATACAACGTGAGCAAGCCAGATTTGCTCATGCGGAAGCTAAGGTTGATCTTGACGAGCCTAGCATGTACAGACATGGTCTCGGAACACAGATCACCGAAAGGTAAAGCATGAGTCATATAGTAGATATGATGAACATGTTGATTGTTCGCCATTGAAGCTACATCAACTCTCGTGATGATCGGTTTTGATGTGGTGGATTTGGTTCGTGTGATCACTAAAACAATGTGAGGGATATTGTTTTGAGTGGGAGTTCAGCGGCAATATGATTAAAAGTTGAACATTATTTATCATAAATTAAATCAAAGTGAATTTGCATAGTTGTTGTAGTCATTGGCATCCGTTTACCACCTTACGCTTAGTTATAATTGAGATGATAGAACTATATAATTCTGGTTAGTTACTTTACGAACTGGTATCGTATTGTTTTGAAGTGTTAATCTAAAGTTTAAAAATCCTATTGCAAACTTTCAGTAAGTTCCGGTTACTCCATGAAGTTTAATAATTAGTATTAAAACAAGAGTGACAATTCCAAGTGTTAGTGTATGAGTATCATGTTTGTCTCCATGATTCTTGATATTCAAAGGATTGTCTTAATATCAAGGTTATCTAGGATCTGAAAGAGTTGTTTCAGAAACCATGATGTGTGGAAGATATTGTGATATCTGAAACGAAGTTTTGGTTGCAACATGATAGAGTATAATATGGCAAAAGTCATGTTATCATATTTGATGAGAATTTGCAAAAGGATGGAGACACTAGTTGTCCAAAATCTTCCAAAAGGTTTTGAAGAGCAACATTATACTCGTGATTCACCGTTATAAGCTAAAAGTAGCTTGATTATGGATGATTCCATGATAAGGGTGAATATTTGATGTAGGTAAAATGTTTACTACACCAAGAGATTACTAAAGAAAGGAATTTGAAAGAACACCAAACATTTGATGATGGTAATCTACTTCAAAGTGCAAGTACAAAGACATTGGTATTTAACTATACACGCTTTGGACTATGTGTCATATGTATGACTCCACTATTGATGTTGATAGATTCTTTCAAACAGAAAATAAATACTGAAAGAGAATCTCATAAATATATGGCAGAAAAGAAAAAAACTAGAATTGTTCAGTTTAGGTATATAGATGATATACATGTTATGGCTATATTCTTTGCTTATTAAACAATGTGGTTCTTAAGTATTTGATACTGAATTTGTTGGTGTGAATCTTCATACGAAACAACACAATTCATGAACTGCAATGGCCTGAGTAACTAGCAAAAGAATATGTGATGATGTTCATCGAGAACAAATAAAAGGTTATTGTGTTGCTCGTTAAACGTCAAAGCTTGCCTTCAAGATTTGTTTTATCAGGTATTATGAGAACAAAAGGGTTGTTCAAATAATTGACGTAATCCATAAAAGATGGATGATTCACAAATCTCGTTGGAGAAATCACATCCATAAAACTAGTGCTAAAAATGTCGAAAGACAAATTGATTGAAAGATCACTTAGGAAGTGACATCGCCGTTTAAATTATATTGGAAAGAAAACATGAAGAAACTCCATGTGGATGGAATTTTGGAGTCTTTTGATTTTGATCACATGACGCTTGTGAAAAATTTCCTAGAGATAATTAAAACTTCGTTCTTAGGCCAAAAGGGAACGAGTGACTAGCTTATTGGAACTTGTACATATTGTTGTATGAAGTCCATTATGTGTAGTCAAGAGCGATGGATTTCAACTTCATATGTTTTCTCCGAGAATTTGAGTGAATATATGAATATTTACTTAATAAGGATGAAGTATGAAACATTTGAAAAGTTCAAAGATTTTTAAGATGAAGTGCAAGATCATTGTAACAAGAATATAAATAGTTTATGATAAGATCATAAAGGAAGATATTTTAAGTTACAAGTTTAGCATAATACCTAAGATTTAAGGAATCGTTCCGTAGATTTACATGTCCCGAAATACCATAAGAATATGGAGCGTTCGAGATATGTAATTAAACCTTGTTTGACATGGTAAGGTCGAAGGTGTAATTCATAAAACTGCCATTATATTTTAAAGATTAAAAGCTTTAGTGACTACCGTTTTTTCCACTGAAAAGTGCTCCATCATAATCCGTTGAAATGACACCATATGTTATGGTTTGGGATAAAACCCAAGTTGTCCTTTCTTAAAACATTGGTATGCTTTGCATAAGAAAGATGTTTGCAACCAAAGTCGGATGAACCTGTCTTTGTATGTTATTTCGAATAACTGTTAAGTGTTCCTCCATAACACCAGAGACAAAAGTGTTTGTCGCTTAGAACGTCAAGTTTCTTTGGGAAGGAATTTTTCGTGAAAAGTTAAGTGGGAGGACAATAGAACTTTGATAAGGTTAAAAGAACCTTAGCTATATGTGCAGAGTTGCGTAGCGCCGAAAAGTGTTCCGGAGGCAGCAACAATGCTCATGGCTCACGTGCCTCAAAGGTTGTGGTCACGGAGATCTAAGTTCCTATTGAAACAAGTAGGTCGGGTAAACAATCAAATACCAAGATTTGAGGGCTGAATCATTATTTGAGAATAATGAACTGACTACATGCAAAGAAGCGATGGTGGACCCTGACTCCGCAAAATGGCATGAAGCCATAAAATCCGTGATAGTTCCATACACGAGAAATCAAGTTTTGAACTTGAAGGACCCTCGAGAAAGGTGTAAGACCTTACAGTTGTGTTTGGATCTATAAAGAAATAGACATGGATGTTTCGCATCTATGAAATGGTCGACATGTTGGGAAAGAGTTCACAACAATGTTCAAGGGTTGACTATGACAAGATTTGATCTTTCATAGCGATTTAGTCTAGACGGATAAATGTAGCAACCACTACATATAATTTTGTTATATGGTAGTTGAATAAACAAAACAAGTTCTTCTAATAGAATTGTTACCTAGGACATGTGCATGACACGGTCCATAGGGTTTTGTTAATTCAAAGGATGCTAAAAGCATATGCAAACTTCAATGGTTGAAGTGAGCATCGCGGAGTTGGAATCTTCACAATGATGAAATTGTTAAAAGAGTTTAAATTCATCAGAGACAATGAATATGCTTGCATTTGCAAGAAATTAAGTGGGAGCGCTAAGACATATTTCTAATACATTATGTAGGAGACATATTGTTGATTGGAAGTGATGTATCTTTTTATTAACACAAGATAAGAATTTCATCTCGATGAAAGACTTAGGCAAAACCCAAATAATTGGCATCAATAGACGCCAATATGGTTGTGCCAGAAGTACATAGATGAGATATTGAATGAGTTCAATATAGAAACTACAAGAAAGGTTCTTGTCGCACAGAAAGGATTGAATGAGTTCAATATTGATGATATATTCAAGTGTATTGACACAGGGTAAGTGAAACAAAGATTCAAGTATAGATTGATACTTGATGTATGAAATCACAAAGAATATTTATATCAATCATACTGTGATATGTACAAATCCAGATATGTCCTATGCTCTAAATGTTATGAGCATATACCAGAATGATTCATAAGATGATCATTGGACAATAGTAAGGATATTCTTATGATCTTTTGGAAGAACTAAGAGTATATTATTTGTAGAAGTGACAAATAGATGGTTAGTTCATTGTAAAAGTACTACATTGATACTAGTTTTGTCACAAAATACAAATTAAGTTTATCTCAATCTAAACTAAGGGTGGCACAATATAATGGAAAGTAAGTTCCATAATGGATTTGGATGAGTTCCAAAGTTAAGACATTGTGACAGATACTACAACAAAAGTCTAAGTATATGACTGCTACTATAGCAGCTAAAGAGGGCATTTGTGTCAAGTAGTTTGTTATCAAACTAGGTGTAGTTCACAGCGGGATAATACTATGAAGATATATTGTGCGACAATATTATCAACATGTTTTAACCCTAAAGAACTAAAGGTCTCACCAAAGGACCAAATTTATACAAAGCCATCTCATTAGAGAATGAGTGATGCGTAGAGACGCAAAGACATGCAATTACACACGGATCTGGAAGTGTCAGATCCGGAGATCAGTTGACCACTAGCAAACGTGTACTTGCAACACCGGAAAGCCATAGGTGTTGAATACACAAAGGTTTGAAACTAGATTATTGACTCTGGTGCAAGTGGGAGACTGTTGGAGATATGCCCAAGAGGCAATAATAAAGTAGGTTATTATCATATCTTCATACTTATGATAAATGTTTACATACCATGCTATAATTGTATTAACAGGAAACATTAATACTTGTGTGATTTGTAAACATAAAAGAGTCCCTAGTAAAGCCTCTTGTTAAACTAGCTTGTTGGTTAATATATGATCATGGTTTCCTGATCATGAACATAGAGATGTTATTAACAATAGGGTCATATCATTAGGAGAATGATGTGATGGACATACTCCTATAGATAAGCCTAGCATAAAGATCAAGTCATTTAATATAGTTCATTTGCTATATGCTTTCTAATACATAGTAACCTAATTCCTTCGACCATGAGATCATGTTAATCACCATCACCGGAAGGATGCTTTGATGACATCAAACACCACACCGTAACTGGGTGGCTATAAAGGTGGCATTGAGTGTTCGGAAAGTATGTGTTGAGGCACATGGATCAAGAGTGGGATTTGTCCATCCATATGACGGATAGATATACTCTGGGCCCTCTCGGTGGAATGTCATCCAATTAGCTTGCAAGCATGTGACTGGCTCACAAGGGATCACATATCACGGGAACAAGAAAAGAGTACTTATCGGTAACGAGGTTGAACTAGGTATGCAGAGATACCGACGATCAAAACCTCGGATAAGTAAACTATCGTGAGACAAAGGGAAATTAGTATCGTATGTAAGTGGTTCATTCGATCGCAAAGTAATCGTAGAAATATGTGGGAGCCATATGAATTTCCAGATTCCTCTATTGGTTATTGATCGGAGAAGTGTCTCGATCATGTCCGCATAATTCACGAACCGTAGGGAGACACACTTAAGGATTCGACGTTGTTTGAGTAGTTATGGTATGATGAGAAAGAGACCGAATGTTGTTCGGAGTCTCGGATGGGATCCGGGATATCACGAGGAGATCCGGAAAGGTCCGGAGAATAAGATTCATATAAGGAAAGTCATGTTTCGGAGTTGAGGAATGATTCCGGTGTTTTCATCGGGAATGTTCTAGAAGGTTCCGGAATGTCCGGCACTCCGGAGGGGAAGGGGTACATGAATGTGTCATTACAAGTTGGAATGATTGCATCATGTACTAAGTGTCATCGCTGTCCAAAATAAAGGGTTTATTCAAATCCTAGTTTGAAAAGTCAAACGGCTAGTTTGAAAAGTCAAACGGCAGTTTTTGGAAAGAGGAGGAGAGGTGGAAACCGAGTTGGGGAGGAGTTCCCTCCTCCAACCGGCGGCCCACCTCCAAAGCCGAGTTGGGGAGGGACTCCCCTCCCCTTGGCCGCACCTCCCACCTATAAAGGGAGGGGCAGGGCTGCCCCTCCTAGTAGACAAGTTCCCTGCCCCAAACCCTAGCTTGGCGCCACCACCTCCTGCAGCTGCCGCCACCTCCTAGGGTTGCCCTAGCCGCCGACTTGGGCTGCCCCAAGCCCTAGCCGCCGGCTCTAGCACCTCCTCCTTGGTGTGTCTAAACCCTAGATCGCCGAGGATCTCTCTATAATCTACCATACTCGCTCCGGCTTAAGGCGAAGCCCTGCGAGATCTCCCCTCTACTTCCGGTACCACGCCGTTGTGCTGCCGGAATCGCGAGGAGAGTGCTACAACCTCCGCTGCCTGCTGGAACAAGGGAGAGGAAGGTCTTCGTCGAGTACCGAACGTGTGACCGACTGCGGGAGCGCTGCCGGAACGCAGCGCCGGAAGGATCGTCTGCGTGATCTTGAGATCGGGAGTGTACGACTACATCATCCACGAGAATCTGCTCTCGTTAGCCGCTTTGGATCTTCGAGGGTTAGTAATCTATTGACTCGTTGCTACAATCTAGTAGATAGATCTTGGCTTGATCATAGATTAGATCTTGATTGTGTGTTCATGCGGTAGAAATTTTTTGTTTTCCATGCTACGAACCCCTACACTCACCATGCTTTCACTTCACTCAGAGTTCATATTGACAAAAGTGTTAACGTCGGGAATGAACCCTATGTCTTTAAGATATGTGGTGTGGTTTGCCATAAAATTGTCTCTTTGCTTCCTCCAGCTGAGAATCCTGTACCCAAGTTTGCTCAGCTCTATATTTATGATATAGAGCATGAGTTGGATAGAAGGTTGCGCATATTTTCTGCTGATGAAAGTGAAGGAGAATAAACCACTCCATTTAGTGAACAACAATCTTCTATTGTGCATCATAACCATCTTCGACAGGGTTCCCATGCTCCTGGGAAAAGCGGTTTTGTTCCACATGACGCTCGTTGTCGCCGCCAACCGAGGGAGAAGCCTAACCCTGTTGTGGTTGACGCTCTTAGGGATATGCTTAACAGATGCAATCCACTTGTGCAAACGTTTCAAATGGCAGAGAAAGGATTTTTTCTCCTCGTTGTCCAAAGGTGGCAATAAGATTGTTTGGTCATGAAGGAGCCAACCATGGAAATATTTACTCTCTTCCTGTTGCATCAGAGCTTTGCCGCTCTTATTGTTGGTGATTTCGATATGGAGGGAAACAAATTTGATATTATTTTTGAGAAAAAATCTGGATTTTTTCAGCGTGTGTCTCCTCAGAATCCTTCTCTTATGGCTCTTCAATACCCACTATTATTTCCTCAGGCCTCAAGAGGATTTCATATTGGCATTAGGTATCAAGAGGTAGATGGTGTTCCTATTACTGAGCGAAAGGACTTAACTATGCTTGAGTATTACTGTTACAGACCGCATTATCATAGAGGAGAGCCCAATCCATTTACATGTTGTGGCCGGTATACTCATCAGTTGGACGTTGATGCATATTCTTGTGTTGAATTTGATAGGCTTAGCTACTAGTTTTAGAATCAAGATAGCCTCAGATCTGAAACATATCAAGGCATATCAGACTCTCTTGGCTAAGGATACTCAAGTGGTAAAAACATCGGTGTCTAGTATATTTTACCTTCTAGCTACAATGGAATCCCACGGTATATGATTCAGAATTATCAAGATGGGATGGCATGCTTTGCTTATGGAAGCTGGTTAGACTCGTGTAGATAGGCCCAATATTATTACACGTGTTTTCAAGATTAAAATCAACGAATATACTAAGGACATTAGAAAGGGAAAAAAATTAGTCCCATCAATGCATGTGCTACTAACTCACTTTATCATATTACTATATATGTGTTTTTACGGGTTACCCTCTTCTACGTATTTACTCTCTTACATATGCTTTATTTGGACAGATTTGTACGCTTCGAGTTTTAGAAAAGATGTTTGCCTCACATACATTCGCTTGTGTGGCTAAAGTCGAACACCGAAGATCCTACACCCGCAACAATTGATTCTTACATATCTGTAGAAATACCAGACAATAAAGTAGATCCGCTTAGATACACACTTGTGGAGGAGTTTATGGTTGATGGCCCATGTGGAGACTATAATCCAGAATCTCTGTGCATGAAAGATAGGAAGTGTTCCAAGCATTATTCTAATGATTTAACGAGATAACTACAATAGACGGCCTGGGGTACCGCCGTCAATACAATAGCAGTTATGTTATAAAAAATGGCATTCACTAGATAACAAATGGATTGTGCCATACAACATGGCATTGCTTAAGAAATTCCAAGCACGCATCAAATGGAATGGTGTAATAAAACCAATCTTCTTAAATATTTATTCAAATATCTTGCCAAAGAACGTGACATGTCAAGTGTAGGCTTTCACTCTATGTACCACTGTCTAGAGTCACGAGCCTCTAGGATTAATGAAATAGATAACTATTCTAAAACCAGGTATTATCGTTGTTCTGTTCATTATCTTTGCACTCCTTGTTTCTATGTATTTGTTTGTTTTTCTTACCTATTTTCTGGATGGCGATTTATTTTATTTTTACCCCTTTTACTTTTAGGTGTTTAAATTTATGTGCACACTGTGTTGCAGATATCTATCAACGTGTGAGGCTGACCGGCGTTTGTTTGCCTATGATATCCACGTTCGAGAGCCTTCGGTTCAGAGGCTTCCTATTCATCGGTACATTTGAATCTAGACTTATGCCAGTTATTTCTGGACAGAAGGAGTAGGCAGTGAGAAAATTCCAGTTCAAGTATTGAAACACCGGAAAGAAAATTAGTGAGGAGAACACGAGAATAGATAAGAAGTCGGGCTGTCTCTAGAGCAAAGTATATCTGGGGCTGCTCGTTTCAAAAAAGAAAAAGAAGATATCCAGGGTGCGTCATAATACAAGGAGAAAATTGGGCATAACACCAGTTTTTGGTATCAAAGTTGCACGAAATATAGAAACAAAAGACTTGCTGCAGCTGTTAGCTTTTGATCTAATCGTTGCACCTAGCATAAATATAGTTTAAATAGAGATTATAGTGCCTTAAAAATCATATCTAACATGTATGACCATATTTCTATCCCGTATATCACTCGTGTAGACCAGTATTTCTATTTTTTTTTAGAGCAAAGTATTTCTATATTTATATCTTTTAGCGAACAAAGCTCAGTCTAACGCTATCTAGCGTTGCAACCGAACTCGGCCTGATATCACCACTGTAGCGTCTACGCTTACGCGTACGCTAGAAAAATAATCAACCAACGATTATGTACAAAATAATTTAGAAATATAACCTTGATATGGTCAAATATGCATGTTACAAGCATGCAAATTTTTAATGTGTGTTACCTTGTATTTTAGGCTCATAAAAAGATAAATTGCATAAATCATAGAAGATTTAAAACTTATATTGTCTTGCTCCGAGATCTGCACAAGAAAGTAGAATAAAACATTAGCTAAGTCTAATATTATGTTTGAATTTTTCGAAGCTGAAAAGTTGAATTTTTCTAATTAAAAAAAAAGAGTTCTCTGGAACTCATCCTGTCAAATTAACACTCTCATATTTTCTACCACTATAATGTCTATTTTTTTAATTTACATAAAATTTGGTATACATTATGAATACGTGCCCACATGTTAAATATAAGTATACTCGATTTGGGCTAGCTGCAACTGATTAGATAAAAAACCTATAACTGCAACAAATATTTTATTTTTGTATTTTATACAATTTTAGCACCAAAGGTTGATGTTACATGCAATTTTCTCTAGTACAAGTCCATGGCCGAGTCGCCGGAGACGGCAACGGGTTTTCCAAATATCCTGTCTCTGTCGTACTACTGCCCGCCTTTCACGTTCCCGACCTTACCATTTTTTTCTCTTCCCGTGTCCCGCAGGCCGCAGTACTATAAACGTGTGAGACTGACCGGCGTTTGTTTGCTTATGATATTCACGTTCGACAACATTCAGTTTAGAGGCTCTTTGTTTATCAGTATATTCAAATCTAAACATATCGCAAGTTAGTTATTTCTGGACGGAAAAAGTAGGTAGTAAGAAAATTCCAGTTCAAATATTGAAGCGCCGGAAAGAAAATTAGTGAGGAGAACACAGGAATAGATAAGGAGTCGGGCTTTCTCTAGCGCAAAGTATATCCGGGGCTGCTCGTTTTAAAAAAGAAAAAAAAAGATATCTGGGGTGCGTTGTAGTACAAGGAGAAAATGGGGCATAACACCAGTTTTTATGTCAAAATTGCATAAAACACAGAAACAAAAGATTTGTTGCAGCTGTTAGCTTTTGGTCTAATCGTTATACCTAGCACAAATATAGTTTAAATAGAGATTATAGTGCCTTAAAAATCGTATCTAACGTGTATGGCCATATTTCTATCCCTATATCACTCGTGTGGATCAGTATTTCTATATTTATATTCTTTAGCGAACAAAGCTCGGTCTAACGTATTTGACGTTGCAACTGAACTCGGCTTGATATCACCACTGTAGCGTCTACGCCTATGTGTACACTAGAAAAACATCAACTGATGACTATGTACAAAATAATTCAGAAATATAACCTTGATGTGGCCAAATATACACGTTACAAGCATGCAAATTTTTAATGTGTGGTACCTTGTATTTTAGGCTCATCAAAAAAGATAAATTGCATAAATCATAGAAGATTTAAAACTTATATTGTCTTGCTCCGAGATCTGGACAAGAAAGTAGAATAAAACATTAGCTAAGTCTGATTTTCTGTTTGAATTTTTTGAAGCTGAAAATTTGAATTTTTTTAATTTAAAAAAAGAATTCTCTGGAACTCATCCTGACAAATTAACACTCGTATTTTCTACCACTAAGATGTCTATTTTTTTAATTTATATAAAAATGTTAGAAATTGTAAGTCCTTTTTTTATTTATTAGTCTCTCCTCCAATGCATGTTCTCTTTTTTCTCTATCTTCTCTCATGCATGTGTAACTATTGGTGCTTAAAATCATGATGAACCTCTCCTTGTGATCGGGATGAGGTAGATGCCTCCCAGCCGGGGGGCGGATCGAATCGGAGTTTCCTTAGGTAGCCACCGACCTACGATATGAACGATCGCAAACAATAGGTTCAATGGTCATATATGCTAAATTATGATCCATCCTTTTCATGGAATTCATGTCAGTTTTCAAAATGAGAGTAATCCAGGAATTGGGTTCCTCTGAAAGTGTCAACCAAATAGTGGATTCGAGTTTCTGAGGTATTGAATTAAAAGTAAGGGGGAAGTCGCTCCTTAAGATCTAGGTACTTCAGATTAGGGTCCTAAAAGATAGGTAAGTATCCGACCTTCGGGAGGACTTCCCTAAATAATGAGTAGCCCATGAAATAAGTAGCTCAACCATAAATAAGGAAAGCTAGTAATTGTTTTGTCTTGCTGTTTCAGGCAGGTTGACTAGAGATAGAGAGGAGTGGTTCCTTGATTGGAAACACTACTTGACCACGCAGTGCCACAGTGTCCGGGTCCGCTGCAGGCGCCACTTAATAATATCTTTGCCGGGCCCCAAGTGTCCCATAGACGTTACAATCCCTAACAGAGGAAGTATACATTATGAATACGTGCCCACGTGTTAAGTATAAGTAAACTCGATTTGGGCTAGCTGCAACTGATTAGACAATAAACCTGCAGCTCGCAACAAATATTTTATTTCTGTATTTTATGTAATTTTAGCACCAAAGACTGGTGTTACATGCAAACTTTCTATAAGTACAAGTCCATTGCCGAGTCGCCGGAGACGGCAACGGGTTTTCCAAATATCCTGTCTCTGTCGTACTACTGCCCGCCTTTCACGTTCCCGACCTTACCGTCTTTTTCTCTCCCCGTGTCCCGCAGGCCGCAGTACTACGGATCTCGACACACCACCCACAGTAATCTGTACCCCACGGTACCGTGACCCCACCTGCCGGCGGGTACTTGTAGTGCAACCATGTGTGAGTACCGTTCTCACAAATCCCTCGCGGCAGTACAAAGTACTACTAGCTGGTAGTAGTACAAACCGCAGCAAAAGAGCGACCAGCTGTGGACATGCCCTTCCCGTCCCCGCATAAATTCCCTCCCCTCCTCGTCTGATCCGCCTCCCCCACCGTTCCGGCGTTTCCCAAGGAGCACGCAGCATGGCCCTGCCAACCAGCTTCCGCCTCCACCTCCTCCTATTGTGGCTCTGCGCGGCCGCCAGCACGACCTGGGCCCATGGCGGGGGAGACGACGACGGCGACGCGGACGCGGACGGAGGCGGCGGCGAGAAGCCGGCCGACCTGCGGGCCCCGGGGCTGGTGGCGGTGAAGCTGTGGTGCCTGGTGGTGGTGTTCGTCGGCACGCTCGCCGGCGGTGTGTCCCCCTACTTCATGCGGTGGAACGAGGCGTTCCTTGCGCTGGGCACGCAGTTCGCCGGAGGGGTCTTCCTCGGCACCGCCATGATGCACTTCCTCAGCGACGCCAACGAGACCTTCGGCGACCTCGTCCCGGACAGCGCCTACCCGTTCGCCTTCATGCTCGCCTGCGCCGGATACGTCCTCACCATGCTCGCCGAGTGCGGCATATCCTTCGTCGTCGGGCGCGGCCGGACTACACCCGGCGCCGCACCTGCATCTCCTCACCCGCCGAGTGCAGGTGAGTAAATCAAGTCACATGTTTCTTCTCCGCCACTGCATCTATATCACAGAAGTCTTGATTGTCGCGTACAGGTTTTATCGCGGTCTGTTTTAGTTATTGCCGGAATAATTAAGGCCCTCAGTCTTGATTCGATACACCCAATGATCTTAGTTTTGAGAAGAGGATCGTCATTGTTTATCATTTTCCAGGAGCGCTGGAGGAGGGCAAGCTGATCAGCACCAATGGCGCCGGCTCTCAACCACAAACAGCTGTAAGTACAGCCTCCGAATTCAGAGATTGACTCGGTCGGTCCTTATTATTCTGCTTAGTACCCTCCTTAACGGTTTGTAGGGCGCTCTATAAAAATCTCACGGACCTAGACGTGAAAGTATTGGCTAAAAATTAGGCCTATTAGTGAGCGGTTAAGACGCATGCATTGGTGGGAGATTGTTGCATGCATAGGTGGGAGAAAAGATGTCACATTAATTAACAATTAATTCTTATGCGCCTAGAAACATTGTAGTTTGGAAAAACCCAAATTTGATTAGACTCCCTTCAAACCGTGAAAGAGGTAGTATTATTATTATGTCAGTCAGTCAGGCTACCAAACTGCTCCGAGTATTTCGTACTAGTACAGTATATGAATGAGTAACTAATTAAATTTTCGGTGCCGCGTCGCGTGTCCAGGGCACGCACGAGCACTCCGCGGCATCGATGCTGCGCAACGCGAGCACCCTCGGCGACAGCATACTCCTCATCGCCGCGCTCTGCTTCCACTCCGTCTTCGAAGGCATTGCCATTGGAGTCGCCGGTAAGACACGCTGATTGATAGTATGATCCATCCATCCCCGTCTTGCATTGTTTCCATACCATATGACGCGTAGCGTAGGTAGAATTCTCACCTGTTCGACTTTCAAGGATCAATTAAGTCTGAAACAGACATCTTTGTTGGTTCATAGCGAGCTTCCTATCCTACGAATAGTAGTAGTATATGATTAGGACCAAGTTGCGTGTTCGTCAAAGTGATAGCAGCCTAGCTAGTAGAGATAAAAAGGACAGCCGGAATAAGATACCCATCACCAATCCTTCTTGGCCCCTACCTGACCATACCTTCGTTTATGCGACATTTCAGTGCAGTCATTTTCATGCCCGCTGCTTTTACTCGTTCCAGTCTTTGAATACATGCATGCTCACTCAGACGCTTTCAACTTCCTCGCGGACGACCACTTCAATCACCACGCAAGCAGTTCCGTTCAAAACCAAGCCTGCGGATATTCTCCTGTTCCAAGGCTAAAGGCTTTGCAACAACTTGATGATGCCGTTTAATTTGCCCTCCTCCACATTTAATTTACTTGCAGAAACGAAAGCCGACGCGTGGAAGGCGCTGTGGACCATCAGCCTTCACAAGATCTTCGCGGCGATCGCCATGGGCATCGCGCTGCTACGGATGCTTCCCAACCGCCCCCTACTCTCCTGCTTCGCCTACGCCTTCGCGTTCGCCGTCTCCAGCCCCGTCGGGATCGGCATCGGCATCATCATCGACGCCACCACACAGGGCAAGGTGGCAGACTGGATCTTCGCCATCTCCATGGGCCTCGCCACCGGCATCTTCATCTACGTCTCCATCAACCACCTCCTCTCCAAGGGGTACAAGCCCCAGAGGCCCGTCGCCGCTGACACGCCCATCGGCCGGTGGCTCGCTGTTGTGCTCGGGATCGGCGTCATTGCCGTTGTCATGATATGGGACACCTGATTGTCACAAGTACGTACATTGGATTGTCTCCAAATTTTGGACGTTGGTTCTTAGTACCATGGATATATATTTGTTAATGTAGACTATTGCTCCATACATGTTGTGATACATGGTGGAAGGAAGTTGTGGCAAATGGTTCAGGTATACTAATGATTTAAATAGCAATCGTCCAAGTAATTTTTCTTTGGAAAATGATACCATCCACCCGGGGGATCGCACGCACTGATCCCCTGGGTCCTTTTTTTTTCTCGCGTACTCTCCTGACCCAGACGACGCGGAAGGTCCCACCTGCTCACACGAGTTGCTCCCGTACGTCTCGTGACCGGGCGACGCGGAAGGGTTCCACCTCCTCACGCGAGTTCCTCTCCCATGCCTTCTTCCTCACTGCAGATACACCGTCGTCCGTCCCTGCAGCTCCGCCGCGCACCCGTCCTGCAGCTCCGGCCGCCGCGCCGCGCACCCATCCCTGCAGCTCCCCGCCGCCGCGCCGCCATGGGTCTCCATCCCCCGCCGCTGCAAGTCTCGCCGCCACGGGCCTTCCTCCTCTGCCGCCCACTCGGGCAGCTCCGGCCACGACGCTGCGCACCCGCCCTTGCAGCTCCCCGCTGTCGCGCCGCCATGGGCCTCCAACCCCTGCTGCCATGCCCTCCCTCCACTGCCGCTGCAAGGCGCGTCTCCATGCCCTCCCTCCGTCGCTGCCTTGTATTGATGTTGGCCACAGGCTCTTGCTGAGAGAGAGAGGCCATGGCAGTGCTGCAACAAGCGATGACGGAGCTTTACTACAATCTCGTTAGGGATTTGCTACATGAGCGTTTAGGATTTGCTACCATGGGCCGGCGATGGTGCTACGTGCAGCCAGTGGTGATGCTACTTGCTGGCTGGCGGCAGCACTTGCTACCATGGTGACGTCTCTTTTGCTACACATGGCGGATGCGCTTGCTACAATGGCGACTTTGTTTTGCTACAAGAGACATCAGTGTTTGCTACCATGGGCGTGAGACCTTGCTACGAGGTGTCCGGCGAGGTCTCCCGGTGGAAGTCTCCGGCAAGGTTTTTTTTTGCTACCTTAGCATATTTTTTTTGCTACCACCGTTGTGTGATTTTGCTACACTAGCGCAAAGTTTTTGCTACAAGGTCTTCGACAAAAATCTCTGGCAAAGTCTCCGGTGAGGTCAGGTTTGCTACATTAGGATGACTTTTTTGCTACACGGTCACCGGCAGTGTCTCCGGCGAACTCTCCGGCGAGGTCCAGTCTAATTTTCTATTTTCTATTTTCTGGGTCGAACCATTTTTTGCTACGTTGTAGCAAAAACGGGGCTATTTGTAGCAAAAACGAGTATGTCTATAGCAAAAGCGGGAATCTGGACAAAAAACCAGGACACGTGTCACGCAGAGGACCCGGGGGATCGGGAGAAGTTATCCCCCGGGGGACGCGTAGTGCTCCCCTTTTTCTTTTTGGAACCATCCAATATATTTCCAGTCGCTTCGATTTCGGATCACCGTACAGCGTGGCTGCACCACCACTCTTCTCTCGTCTTTACCATTGGCGATGTCACACGCTCGATCGGAAATGCAATCCTACACCTATGTTCGGCCCCCGGCACCATCGCTGCACAACACAGCAGAACCACCTCATTCGCAGCCTATATGCCTCGCTCCCCGGCTCCCCGGCTCAGGATAGGCAAACCCGTACCACCCCTCCCCACCCCCCACCCCCACCCCACCCCGCCTTACATTTTCCCCAATTAGGAATTTTTTGTCTTCTCACCTTCTTCGCCTAGCAAACTCGCTCCCCCCGCCTTGCTCTCCCCGCACTTTCTTCTCATTTTCTCTATGAACTCTAGAACCCTAGTCCATATTTCTAGATCTCGTTCGCCGACCCGCCTTCCGTACATTTCCCCTTCCTTCGTTCTCTCCGTCGCCTCCCCTCACCTCCTAGCGTCCGTGCCCGTCACCTTCCAGCCGCCCCATCCCTGACCTCCCCTGACCTACTAATAAAGATCAAGGGGATGATCAAGGGGATGATCCTATGATTGTTGTCCCGATCTTTCACAGTGAGTAACACGGATAGAATTCCTTCCAACAACGTCGATGAACCTTACCTGGAGATGAGGACGAATCTAGCAAACAATTTGATGAAGATCACCAGGCCTCAAACCAAAACACGACAATCCTTGATGAACACAAGAATCTCCGCGGCAATATCAATACGATAGATAACACGGCATCGCTGTCCCCGGAGGGATGCTTCACCAAGCAACACACATAATAGTTTTAGACTAAAATTCTGAACTTCCTAAACCCTAGATTAAGTGACTCCTTATATAACTGGTTGGACATGCCCAAACCGTCGCCTAACCTAGTTGAACTCAAACTCGACGCGGAACAGATCCGTCGGAGGTCGGACATTATGGTCCGGCAGGACACTCCCAGTGATTCACACCGGACAATCCGGTCTGGCGGGAACTTCATAGTTTCCGGCAGGATTCTGGGTGGCTTCAGATTTAGCCTTCTGGATGGATGCCACCTTGACACGTCTCGGGTAGGTCGGGTTATCTGGGTGATATGCGCAGGACACTCCAGTCTTGTCAGACTTCTCCGCGCTCTCTTAGATGACCTTCTTCTCGTCCCTTGCGCCTGCCTCCCACCCCTCCCTCGCGTATGTCGTGCCCATATCATCTTCCCCTTCAAAAAGCGTTGTCCCCAACGTGTGAGGGTATGCTCGAAAGGGTGGTGTGATATTAACAAAATCATCGCGCGTCTTCGCCATCTTCTCAAACTGGATACAAACCGATTCGAAACAGATCTGTCGGCGGCCGGACATTCCAGTCCGTATGGGCTAGACATTGGTCCGACCGGACACTCCAGGTGATTCACATCGAACAGCCCGGTCCGGCGGAAACTTTACAATTTCCTGCAGGATTCTAAGTGGCTTATGATTTAGCCTTTGATACGTCCAAAACGTATATACTTTCCCGAACACTTTTGCTATTGTTTCTCCTCTAAACTTGTGTGATTTGGATGCAACTAACATGGACTGACGCTGTTTTCAACAGAATTGCATTGGTGTCTAGATTTTGTGCAGAAAATCAACTATCAGGAAAAATCTTGAAAAATATGCCAAAAATCCTATTTCACCAGAAGACTCATGGAGCCAGAAGACGAGACGGAGTGGATGATACGTCCAAAATGTATCTACTCTCTCGAACATTTTGCTATTGTTTCTTCTCTAAAACTTGTGTGATTTGGATACAACTAACACGGACTGACGTTGTTTTCAGCAGAATTACCTTGTTGTTTTATTTTTGTGCAGAAAATCAACTATCAGGAAAAATCCCAGAAAATATGCCAAAAACTATTTTTCACCAGAAGATCCACGGAGCCAGAAGGGGAGACAGAGAGGGGGCCTGGGGGGCCCAGACCCACCCCAGGCGCGGGCCCACCTGACCCCGCACCTGGAGGGGGTGAGGCCACCCCAGGCATCTCCTCGGCCTCCCTCTGCGCCTATAAGTTGCCTTTCGACCTAAAAACCGAGGGGGGTTCGATAGTTTTTCCAGACAGAGTTCCACTCCGCCGCCGCCACCAGAAACCAAGATTCGGATCCAGAAACTCCGTTCTGGCACCCTGCCGGGACGAGGAATTTAGAGAGGATCATCAACATCGTCATCACCAACGCATCTCCATCAACCACCGATGTTTCCCTCATCCATGTGTGAGTAATCCCCCTCTGTAGGCTTGGGGATGGTAGGAATTGGATGAGTTCTATCATGTAATCGAATATGATTGTTAGGGCATAGTGCCTAATATCTCTTGTGCTATTTGACTTTGTTGCAACTTGTTGTGCTTAATGCTTGTCGCTAGGGCCCGAGTGCCATGATCTCAGATCTGAACTTATTATTGAATTATTATGATAGTATTGTTTGTGATCTTATCTGCAAGTTGTGTACATATATCATCGTCCGATCCAAAGGCCCCAAAGTGACAATAATTGGGACAACCGGAGAGGATGGCTGTGGTGTAAGGATCACATGTGTTCACGGAGTGTTAATGCTTTGCTCTGGTGCTCTATTAAAAGGAGCACCTTAATTGTCAGTAGTTCCCTAGAGGCCCCGCTGCCACGGGCTAGCTGGACAGAAAATGTTGTGCAAGTTCTCATTGCGAGCACGTATGACTATATTTGGAGCACATGTCTACTCCCTCCGTTTTAAAATATAAGATGTTTTAGTTTTATGAAGAAAATGAATCTAGACTTATTTTAGTATATAGGTTCACTCAACTTTGGGGTGAATCTGTACACTAAAAGAAGTCTATATTCATTTTCTTCACAAACCTAAAACATCTTATATTTTAAAACGGAGGGAGTAGGATTGTTTAATACTTGGATGCTTGTTATTATTTATCTGTAATGCCTTAGATCTTGAAGGTACATGCTTAGACTTGTCCATGCAACACCCGTCCATCCATCCCTATGCCTACCTCACTCGAATCCTACTGTTACCGTTACTGTTACTGTTACTGTTGCTCAAGTTCACTGTTACTGTTACTGCTGATATTGCTTTGTTGTTGCTACTACCAAACTTTTTCTACTGATAAACTTCTGTGAGCAAGAACTATTTCCAGGTGCAGCTGAACTAACAACTCAGTTGTTAAGGCTTGCAAGTATTCTTTGGCTCCCCTTGTGTTGAATCAATAAATTGAGTAATACTACCCGTGAAGACTGTTGCGAACCCCTACACTTGTGGGTCATCAAATCCACTTAAGGGAAACTTGCTGCTGTTCTACAAACCTCTGCACTTGGAGGCCCAACAAATGTCTACAAGAATAGAAGTGCGTAGACATCAAGCTATTTTCCGGCGCCGTTGCCGGGGAGGTAAGGTAAAAGGTACTCACATCCTCCAGTGTGAGTGCTCGAAGTTATTTCCTTTAGATTCTGTAATTTTATCTTTCTGTTTCTTGTTTTCACTAGTTAGGCTTAATGGAAAACAACAATAAAATTAGACAGATTTTTAGCATTTATCTTGAGCTAGGACATGAAGTGTTTGAAGAGAAAATTAAAAAACCTATGGAGTTTTATTTGCATGCTAATAGCAATGTTATTAGTGTGAACTTTTTGAACACCATTATTACTAATGGTATGGAAACATCTAAGCTTGGGGAAGCTAGTTTTTATGAAAAAAATCTTTTTAGTTCCCCAGCTTTAGGGAAGAAAATTTTCTCTTATGATACTTTATCTCCCATATGTGGTAATTCTAATGATACTTGTGATATTTTAAATCCACATACTGAAAGTGTCCCTTTTAAAATACCTATTGAAATTGTTGAACGTGTTATGAATAACTGCTATTTTGGAGATGGAACTATCCATCCTAGTGATCATTTACTCTTTATACATGAATTATGCGAGTTATTCAAGTGTGCAGGTATTTCAATGGACCAAGTTAAGAGGAATCTATTCCCTTTCTCACTTAGGGACAATGCAAGGGAGTGGTATGAGCTACTATATGATCCTCATCATTTGGAGTGGAAGGAACTTGAATCTCTCTTTTACTCTAAATTTTATGCTCCTCATGAAATTCATAAATATAGGAACTATATTTATATTTTTCATCCTCATGAGGGAGAAAGTATTGCCGAAGCTTGGGGGAGATTGAAGTCACTAATGCTCAAATGTCCTATTCATGAGCTCCCCAGTAATATTATTATCAATAATTTTTATACAAGGATTTTAGGACATTACAAGGACTATCTAGATACCTGTTCAGAGGGATCCTTCACAAGTAAGAAGGTCAAAGCTAAGTGGGATCTTCTTGAAACAATTCAAAGCAATACCTAAGATTGGGATAACGACAAAGGTAAAGAACCAGGTATAAACTATGAGTATGATTGCATTAAGTCTTTCGTTGAAACTGCTGATTTTTAAGATCTTGGTGCTAAATATGGTGTTGATCCTCAAATTATTGTTAGATATTATAGAGCCTTTGCTTCCCATAGCGTGGTACTGAATATTGTCTCACCCACTGGAATGGAAAAACTAGAGCGTGGTATAAGGCTCTAAATGATCTTGGTAACAAAATTTGCGCCCTCTACCCTTTTATTTTGTGAACTCTGCTATAAAGTGGGTCATTTCAATTTTCAATGCTCAGGCCATACTAATGACCTTTCTAATCCAATGAGTACTGCAAGTTTGTATTGTGATAACATGATCACTGATAATCAACATGATGAACTTACATTGTTTTTGGGGTGTGAAGAGTTATCAAGAAAAACTTCTTTGGTAGACATGAGTGCTTTTGGTATGAATTGCGTCCTACATGGGTGTCATCTTTATTGTGTTGATAATTTCCACGCGAATACTTAGATACAAAATCTTATAAAAGATGATATTTTACCAAAATATGATAGGACTGATATGAGTTTTGTTCTTATTAATGAAAAGGAGGAATCCTCCAAAGTTTCTTCTATTGTCTCTAACAATAAACCAGGGTATGTGGAGCAGCTTCCTTTCAAGCCTCTCCCTCCTAAAGAGGAGAAGGATAAGAAGAAGAAGAAGAAGAAGAAGAAGAAGAAGAAGAAGAGGAGGAGGAGTAGAAGGAGAGAGGAAGCAGTATCTTCCCCTAAGCATGTTGCTCCTATCATAGTTTTTGCTGATGAGTTTGAACTATATGATGTTCCTATGTTTGTTACCTATATTAGTGATCATGATTGGGAAAAGCACACTACTTTTGATATTGAAAATCTCTTTGGCACCAATTCTGAAAATGATGATATTAATAGTTGTTGTGCTATTAGTGCTATCCATGTTCCTTCCAATGATGATATGTTTACAAATGAACACACTTGGGAAGATAGCTATTCTACTGCTTATGGTGATAGTTTACCTCCAATATATGATAATTACAATGATGAATATGATATTTCCAGTCCACCTACTATTGAGGAGAAAATTAATTGTGATTACAATATGCCTCCTATATTTGATGATTATGGTGATGAGAATAACAATGATAGCTATTTTGTTGAATTTGCTACCACTACAATTAATAAGAATGACTATTCTTATGTGGAGAGTAATAATTATTTTATGCATGTGGATCATGATAAGAATGTTTTATGTGATAGTTATATTGTTAATTTTATTCATGTTGCTACTGAAAGTTATTATGAGAGAGGGAAACATGGTTTTATGCATCTCAAAAATATTAAGTTTCCCCGTTCTATGTTGAAAATCTTGAAGTTGCACTTGTTTTGCTTTCCTATGCTTGTTGCTTTGTGCTTTCATGACTTGTTTCTTTACAAGATTATTATGCATAGGAAGTGGGTTAGATTTAAATGTGTTTTGAATTTGCTTCTTGATGCCCTCTTTTACTTCAATTCATATTTCTTATGTGAGCATCTTCGCAAACTATCAAGCCTAACTTAAAGGCGTTAAAGAAAAGTACTTGTTGGGAGATAATCCAAAAGTTTCCTTGAGTCTTGGAAGTTATTATTTCAGTAATGACCTCTCCTTATCCTTTTTGTTTGTTTTTTGTGCCAAGAATTACCTCTAATGAGAGGGAAGTAAGATTTGGGGAGTTGCTGTCCCGAAACAGATTTCTGTCCTCCACCATAAAAATTCATGAGGAGTCTTTGTAAGTCATATTGAGCTGAAAATTTACGAATAAATCCCCCAGTACGTTAGATAACTTTCGTTAGTTCAACACTTTTTGATTTGAGCAACAGAAGGTCTTCGGAAAAATAGGTTTCTACCTGTTGGTCTGTTTTAACAAATTTGTGCTATTTTTTGCATTTGCTTCTTATTGATTCCTTTTCGGGTTCTTTTTGGAAAATTGAGCTTTTTGAAGAAGTTTCTACAGTAGATTGTGTTTTAATGAAAAAAAAATTCTGTTCCAAAGCTTTGCCAGAGGTCTAATATCTTTTGAATAAATTAATGTTGCTAATGAAGATTGTGTGAAGTTTTGTATGAAAGAAAAATTTCAGGTGTAGAGAAAGGATGATGTAATGAGATGAAGAATGAAAAAAATCTCAAGCCTGGGGGGAGCCATTCCGTGTCACCCCAAGAATTACTCAAGAGGTACAAGCGTCAAAGAATGGGGGTACCCAAGGCATCCCCTTCTTCATCAATAAAAATCTCAGGTCTTTCTAGACACTTCGTTTTTATTGTTTCATGCACAGTTGTGTTGTTTTTGGAGCGTCTTAGTTTTTGTTTTTGGTTTTCTTTTGCTTCGTTTGGTTTTGCGTTGGTTGCCTTCTAAAAAAATTCGAAAACACCAAAAATATTTGTTGTTCTTCTTTGGTTTTGTGAGTTCTTTTCAGGGTCCAGCCGTCCTAAGTGGATTTTGGTTTCATGTTATCATTCAAGTCACACAAGTGAAGAGCAATAATGAAGATTAAGACAATTCGAGGAGTGGTAAGAGTCTGGTAACGAACTCTATTTGTTTCATTTTTGTACATATACTCATCATTGTGAGCATGCTTAGCCTGTTTGTGTAAGGTGTATGTCATTATGGATGCTTAGTAGTCCTTGCTTGTCTATGATTAGCTCCAGCTTGTTAATAGTTTGTAGCATGTCATATGAATGTTTGCTTGCATTGTTTTATTCATACTTTGGTATGATATTATGGTATCCTCCTCTGACTGTTCATGTGAATCGACTTGGCACATGCTCACGCATGCATATGACTAATCAATAGTCAGTAAGCCTCGATGATTTATTTTGCCTCAGAGTTCTTGTATCACTTTCATGCCATAATTAGTCTTATTTTATTGCAAGCATGATTATGACAGCTATTGATCTCTCGTTTGTCGCTCCCTCTCTATTGCTGGCCTTCACTTGCACTGAGTATTTGCTCTACCTGTGCTTCCAACTCCCCAAAACCAATATTGCCAGCTGTGTCTACCATACCTACCTATTAGCATCATTTTCTGTTTCAGTGCATATTCTATATGCTGTATTTTCTTCCAAAATAAAATGTTTGTCTGTGTTGAGAAAGTTAGTTAGTAAAGCTCTCACAAACTTGATGGCACACTTTATTCTGTGCACTTAATAATCCTGAACCATTGTGACTAGTCCATGAAAGTTATATGCTTGCAAATTATATGTTGGGAGTCAGCAGAACTGTGCTGTCACGGGGAACGCTTTCAACACCTTTTAGCTACATTTATATCTAGTTGATACCTTGCTCTTTTGTTTGTGGATGTCAACGATGCGAAATGAAAGGGGGACTTGTGAGTCCATGGAGTATTCTATGTTAGAGAAACGCCTGGGCCGCTAGCCTAAGCCATGCCTAATCATGGTGGAAACTTGCAGCATCACCATAGTGAGTCATCTATGAAGCATCCTCAATAAAAAACTATGCATATAGTAAATAAAAAGATTGCTGAGATGCTCATTTTCTGCTTGCCTTGTCATTTTGGTTATGGGAAAGCTCATGTACCATATGCAAGGGGTACCCGTTGGCGGTTCTCGATGATATGAAAATACTTACAATGACAAGAACTTGCCTGAACCCATGCGGAGTGGCCCTCGCACTCAAGGGACTTGGGATTTCCAGTCTATGGTCTGTCAAGCATATAATTCATAGTGGACCTCACTTTCACCTTAACCACATAAAGATGCTTATGATAGGGGCAATGCGAGCTCAAAGCTAATGAGTACCTTAGTTTCAGCATTTGGAAGCCTTTCAAACTTTCCAAAACCGTTTCCACAAACTTGTTGAGTCACCACCTATTCTATGAGAACCTTCTTGAGAGCATAGTTGTCATTCTTGTATTTGTCTCAAAACTTGGTTAATTATGTCATGACTTTGATGCTTGTGTCTCTGATATCTTTATCTCTAGTCTTCATATGAACTTCAGAGGTGCCTTGGCATTTATATTGTGCTCTTCAAACAAAGGCAAGTGAGATACCACTCTATGATACCTTATTATGAGCATTGCAATGTTGCTTATGTTTATGTTTCATGCCACTTATTATTATTGAGTTGGTTTCTCTTCATAGCTTGCAATGACTATTGAGTAGACTTAGTTGCATACTCCTTATTATGAATTGTCTAAGCATCTACTCCTGTGCTGAGAATATTTACATCATATGAAGCAAAGTGTTCGTGAAAGTTCTTTTATCGCACCCAGTTTTCAACTGAATTGCTTGAGGACAAGCAATAAGCTAAGCTTGGGGGGAATTGATATGTCCAAAACGTATCTACTTTCTCAAACACTTTGCTATTGTTTCTTCTCTAAAACTTGTGTGATTTGGATACAACTAACACGGACTGACGCTATTTTCAGTAGAATTACCTTGGTGTCTTGTTTTTGTGCAGAAAATAAACTATCAGGAAAAATCCTGGAAAATATGCCAAAAACTATTTTTCACCAAAAGATCCACGGAGCCAGAAGGGGAGACAGAGAGGGGGCCTGGGGGGGCCAGACCCACCCCAGGCGCGGCCCACCTGAACCCGCGCCTGGAGGGGGTGAGGCCACCCCAGGCAGCTCCTCGGCTTCCCTCTACGCTTATAAGTTGTCTTTCGACCTAAAAACCGAGGGGGGTTTGATAGTTTTTCCAGAAAGAGTTCCGCTCCGCCGCCGCCACCAGAAACCAAGATTCGGATCCAGAAACTCTATTCTGGCACCCTGCTGGGACGGGGAATTTGGACAGGATCATCGCCATCGTCATCACCAACGCATCTCCATCAACCACCGATGTTTCCCTCATACATGAGTGAGTAATCCCCCGCTGTAGGCTTGGGGATGGTAGGGATTGCATGAGTTCTATCATGTAATCGAATATGATTGTTAGGGCATAGTGCCTAGTATCTCTTGTGCTATTTGACTTTGTTGCAACTTGTTGTGCTTAATGCTTGTCACTAGGGCCTGAGTGCCATGATCTCAGATCTGAACTTATTATTGATTCATTATGATAGTATTGTTTGTGATCTTATCTGCAAGTTGTGTACACATATCATTGTCCGGATCCAAAGGCCCCAAAGTGACAATAATTGGGACAACCGGAGGGGATGGCTGTGGTGTGAGGATCACATGTGTTCACGGAGTGTTAATGCTTTGCTCCGGTGCTCTATTAAAAGGAGCACCTTAATTGCCAGTAGTTCCCTAGAGGCCTCGCTGCCACTGGCTGGACAGAAGATGTTGTGCAAGTTCTCATTGCGAGCACGTATGACTATATTTGGAGCACATGCCTAGGATTGTTTAGTACTTGGATGCTTGTTATTATTTATCTGCAATGCCCTAGATCTTGAAGGTACATGTTTAGAATCGTCCATGCAACACCCGTCCATCCATCCCTATGCCTACCGCACTCGAATCCTACTATTACCGTTACTGTTACTGTTGCTCCTGTTCACTGTTACTATTACGACTGTTATTGCTTTGCTGTTGCTACTGATAAACTTCTGTGAGCAAGAACTATTTCCAGGTGCAGCTGAACTGACACTTAGTTGTTAATGCTTGCAAGTATTCTTTGACTCCCATTGTGTCGAATCAATAAATTGGGTAATACTACCCGCAAAGACTATGGCGATCCCCTATACTTGTGGGTCATCAGTGGGGCTCCGAGGGGCCCACACCCCCTGGCCGCGCGGGCCAGGATTAGCCGTGCCTAGGGGGTGTGGCCGCCTCGGGCACCCCCTCGGCCTCCCTCTTCGCCTACTTAAGGCCTCCTGACCTAAAAACTCAGGGGGGTCAATGTTTTTCTAAAAGGAGTTCCGCTGCGCCGCCACCACTAGAAACCGCGATTCGGAACCAGAAACTCTGTTTCGGCACCCTGCCGGGACAGGGAATTTGGAGAGGATCATCGCCATCATCATCACCGACGCCTCTCCATCAATCATCCATGTTTCCCCCATCCACGAGTGAGTAATCCCCCGCTGTAGGCTATAGGGATGTTAGGGATTGGATGAGTTCTATCATGTAATTGAATAAGATTGTTAGGGCATGGTGCCTAGTATCTCTATTAGTGATATTTGATTTTGTTGCAACTTGTTGTGTTTAATGCTTATCACTAAGGCCCGAGTGCCATGATCTCAGATCTGAACATGTTATTGATTCATGATGATAGTATTGTTTGTGATCTTATCTACAAGTTGTGTACACATATCATTGTACGGAACCAAATGCCCCGAAGTGACAGAAATTGGGACAACATGAGGGGATGGGTGTGATGCGAGGATCACATGTGTTTATGGAGTGTTAATGCTTTGTTCCGATGCTCTATTAAAAGGAGTACCTTAATTGCCAGTAGATTCCCTTAAGGCCCCGCTGCAACGGGCTAGCAGGACAAAAGATGTTGTGCAAGTTCTCATTGTGAGCATGTATGACTATAGATGGAACACATGCCTATGATTGTTTAGTACTTGGATGATTTATCTTATTTATCTGCAATTGCCCTAGATCTTGAAGTTACATGAATAGTCTCGTCCATGCAACGCCCGTCCATCTATCCCTATACCTACCGCACTCAAATCCTACTGTTTGCTACTATTGTTACTATTGCTTTTGTTCTACTACTGCTGTTACTTTGCTATTGCTACTACAAAACTGTTGCTACTGATAAACTACTGTGAGCAAGACTCAGTTGTTAAGGATTATAAGTATTATTTGGCTCTCCTTGTGTCGAATCAATAAATTGGGTAATACTACTCTCGAAGACTGTTGCGATCCCCTATACTTGTGGGTCATCAAGACTATTTTCTAGCGCTGTTGCCGGGAAGCATAGCTTTATTTGTAAGTTCACTTGGATCTATTATTATTCACTGATATTCCTTTCATCATGGGGAAGTATCGTTATGGAAAATTTCCTATTTTACCATCCACTACAAGAAGAGGTACAGTCCTAAACACCTCTGCCGCTCTTGATTCACCGTATGTTATAAGTAAGCTTGTCACACCACCACCACATACACATGCTACACACACTGCTACTACTGCTGAATCTGAAATTGCTTCTGATACTCATGATGTTAATTCTACTGTGCTTGATGAGAGTGGTTCATTAGGTCCTTTCCTAGATGCTACTATTGCTAGACTAGGAAATACTAAAACTCCTAGTGAAGACACTATTACACCGGTTAGCCCACCTATGTCTAGAGAGAGATATGATATTAATGATGGTTACATTGAAATGACTGATGAATTTATTGAAGAATATCAAAACACACGTGGTGCTAGTTCTATTAGGAGTATCCTTGAGAGCCGTACTATTATTCCTAAACTGTCTCCTGATGCTAAGTTTGCTACTTCTCCCATAGACATTAAAGATAAAGATTATGATTTCTCTCTTGATTTATCCTATATAAACATTGTTGAGAAAGAAACTTTTTGTGGGACTAAAAATGAAAGTGTTGTGGCTCATATGAATGAGCTTTCCACTATGAGTGCCTTATTCTCTGATGATTTTAAGATGTGCAAGTACTTTGTTACAAATATCTTCCCTTTTTCACTAAAATAAGAAGCTAAAACTTGGTTTAACAGATTACCTTATGGATCTATTGATAGCCCTGACTGCTTGATTGCTTCGTTCTTTCAAAAATATTTTCCTCCTAGTGCTAGACATGCTGCTTTGTAGAAACTTTTTGATTTTAAACAGGGAGAATAAGAGAAATTGCCTGAGTCATGGACAAGGTTCTGTGCCTTGATTCATGCACATCCTGGATGTCCATTGCCTAAAACTGAGCTTCTTGATATTTATTATAATGGACTAACTGATGATTCTAGGACATACCTAGATAGTTTTGCTGATTATGTTTTTAGGAAAAGAACTCCTGCAGATGCTAAAGAATTAATGGCTAAAATAAGCAAGAATTATGATGATTGGACTTCAACTGAGCTAATTACACCTGAGGCTACTACACCTGAGCCAGTTGTACCTGAACCAACCCCAACACCAACACCAAAGAAGATGGGAGTGATTGCATTAAATGATGAAGTGACGAAAGAAGCTAAGAAATGTCTTAAGGAGAGGGGTATTAGATATGAAGATGTGAAGAATTTACTTCCTTTAGAAGAATTATGTAAGCCAATTCCCCACTCATCCACTATTGAGGTACACTCTCTCCAGCACTTTGATGAAGGTGATATTCCTTATGGTAAACCTCCTGATCAATGCTTAGAGAAACTTGATACTTTTATTGTTAAGCAAGGTAATTTTAATAAACAAGTTCAGAATCATTTATTCTAGAGCTATTAATGAGTTGAAAGATATTGTGGAAAGAACCGCTAATGATGTTAAAATGCTTTGTAAACACTTCCAAATGGTTCAAACCCAAATTGATCAACTTGCTAAGGTACAAAAATATATGCTAGTTAATGCCTCAGGAGATAAACATGCTTATGGAATTAGAACTAGGAGTGGTACAGCCACTCGAGATCCTTTATATCCCGAAGGACATCCTAAAATAATTGAGCAGGATTCTCAACAAGCTGAAAATGGTGGTAGTCCTCATAAGAGAAAGAAAAAGAAACATAAAACAATTGAGGAACCTCCTGAACCTGCTGTAGATCCTAAAAGTATATCTGTCTATGATGCTGAAACTGAAAGTGGTAATGGTAACAATGATGTTCCTGATAAGGAAGAAATTGAGAAAGAACCTAATAAGCATACTAAGAACACTAGGTACACTATTGAAGACTTTATTTCTAATAGACATGTTAGTGAAAGAGAACCTTGGGTGCGGAAACCTATGCCTTTTCCCAATAAGAAACACAAGTCAAAGGAGGAGGAACACTATAACAAGTTTTGTGAGTGGATGAAACCTTTATGTTTTGCAAATTCCTTTGATTGATGCTATTAAGTTGCCTCCTTATTCAAAGTATATGAAGGATATTATCTCTAATAACAGGAAGATTCCTAATGAGGAAATTTCCATCTTGCTTGCTAATTATTCCTTCAATGGTAAGGTTCCAAAGAAACATGGTGATCTAGGTATTCCAACTATTCCTTGCTCTATTAAAAATAATTATGTTAGAACTACTTTGTGTGATTTGGGAGCTAGAGTTCGTGTTATGCCTGTTTGTCTCTACAAGAGACTCCAGCTAGAAAATTTGATACTAACTGATATATCTTTGCAAATGGATGATAAGTCTACTACTATTCCTGTTGGTATATGTGAGGATGTTCCTATTCAAGTGGCTCATAATTTCTTGGTTTTAACTGACTTTGTTGTGCTTGAGATGCCTAAAGATGATAATATGTCTATTATTCTTGGGAGACCTGTTTCTTAATACTGCAGGTGCTGCCATCAATTGTAATTAAGGAAAAGTAACTTTTAATATTAATGACAAAGATCATACTGTCTATTTCCCCGAGAAGATTGATAAGAGCTATTGCCTGAATTCGATTGAAAATATTGAGAGCAACAAAGTTGGAGAAATATATTGTCCCATTCCACAAGAAAATTTCAAAACTATTATGATTGAGACTATTGCTATAAAGCTTGAGGTAATATAATCATTTTGTGAAATGCAAAGTTTTGTTTTATTTTAAATTGTTTTGGTAACAAGACTTGATCAACCTTGTTAACAAAGGGATTTTAATGAACGAAACAATGCTTTCATAGTGGTTATACTTGCTCACTTTTAGTTTTCTCCTTTCCAGTCTTTGCTCTTTCTCTTGTTAGATTTAGTTTTGCTAGTTGTTTGCTTGTTAGAGTGTCTTAGAACTTCTGTAGTTTTGGTTTTGGTTTGTTTTTTCTTCTTCTAAAAAAATCTTTTTCTACGGGATAATCAATTTTCAAAACCTGAAAATTGGCCAAAAATAAAGTTTCCCGAAAAATCCCAGAAAATTCATATTAAATTTTTCCTTAAAAAAGGGGCAGAGGGACACCTGGAATGGCCCAGGGGACCCACCAGGCCAGCACACCCCCTGGTGGCGCGGCCAGCCCCAAGGCGCGCCTGGCCTAGGTGGAACCCACCTATGGCCCTCCAAAGTGTCTCCTTCCAGCCACTTCTTTCTCTCTCCCGAAAAACACCGGAAAACTTTCTCAAACTCGACTTCATGTTGTTCTTGCTCCCAAATTTTGATCTCCTTGCTCATCCCATTTTTTGCGCTATTTTTTTAGGGATTGCTCCTTGGTATGTGCCTCCTCCGCTTGTCGAATTAGATTTTTGATTGGTAGATTATATCTTGAGTATTTTGCTACTGTAGGTGAAAGGTTGTGTGAGCTTGCATGCTTGTTCTATGCTTAGAGATTTCATTTTTATGCATGTTTAGCCCTCTAGCAAGTTCTTATAGTAGTTCCTCATCATTTATCAACTTGGAAATTACTTGGTTTGATGTTTGTCTAAAAATTTCAAAAAAAGGGTCATGGACAACCACACCTTTGGAGAAGTGTTTGAGAGTGATGCACCTAGGAGGACAAGGCCTTCGAGATCATCCTCCCGAGCTAGGCCATCATACAATGAGGATCTTATTACGCTGCGTTTTGGCAACGAGGGAGATGAGGGGGATGCGCACCCTTCTACCTTCCCTTGTTTTACCTTTTTGCAGGCTGCAGGGATTCTCAATCATTTCCTAACTTTGGTTTGGAGGGTTGGACTAACTGATTATATGCAGGATGAGAATGAGCAATATGTTATGATCACCAAAACTTTTATGGAGAGTTTCTCTTTTACTAACAACCCTTTCAGGACAGATGTGTCATTCAAAATTTATGATAGACCTATCACCATGAAATTGAAGAAATTTTGTAAAATTTTGGGTATTGGCATGGCTGGGACGGTGAAGAAGATTCCAACTCAACCTGCTGATTTGTTGGAGCTCTACCGCGGGGTAACCAATGATGATGACTGCAGAGCCCAGCACAGGAAGATAAGAAATATTTAACTCCCAGCTATCAGATATTTTGCTTATTATCTTTCCACTAGTATTCTTGGTAGGGAGAACACTGCAATATTTCCAACTATCATTTGGCCTTTCTAGCTGCTGCACTCAACAATGAAACTGGGTATAATTTTGGTTCTCTCATTGCTCGTCGCGTAGCTGCTAGAGGACCCATTTATAGGGGTATTATTGTTGCACGTGTAGTTGCTGCTTTAGAACTTTCTGTTGATCCAAATGATACAATTTTGGCTCCTCGGAGGCTCGATCTTGCTGCCATGAAAGCACATCACTTTGTCATTGCTACATCTACCATTGAGAGTTTGGTTTACATGATGATGGTTACTGATGGGGAAGAAAGAGAAATTTACAGGGGACCTTGGTCACACTCCAAGGAGGATATGGACGAGAAGCTGCACATTTTTGGCTTCCATGGACACTACCAGGGGGCGCGCCCTCTTACGACCACTCTGTACACTACACAGGGGTGTCCTCGAGCACGTACCAAGACGAAGGGGACTCTTTGTCACATTATAGAGGCGCATATTCTTGGTCAGGCTGGGATTGAGCCCCACTTAGGCCAAAAGCCTAAGCTTGGGGGGAGGTACACCGACATCACACTCATATATATATATCATGTTTCGACGGTTCTTTGTATATCCATGTTTCGCTTTCTTTTTAGTTTTTTGTTTCTGCTTTCCCAAAACACAAAAAGACCAAAAATATTTTCGTTGTTTCTCTTGGTTGTTTCTTTGCCTTTTTATCTTTGGTTTGCCTTAAGAAAAATCCAAAAAGATTTTGCTTTGTGTGCTTGCTTTAAAAAAATCGAAAACACCAAAAATATTTGTTGTTCTTCTTTGGTTTTGTGAGGTTCTTTGCAGGGTTCACCGGTCCTCAGTGGAGTTTGGTTTCATGTTATTATTCAAGCCATACAAGTGAAGAGAAATAATGAAGATTAATGACAACTCGAGGTGTGGTAAGAGGCTGGTAATGAACTCTATTTGTTTTCATTTTTGTACATATACTCATCATTGTGAGCGTGCTTAGTCTGTTCATGTATGGTGTATGTTATTTATGGATGCTTAGTAGTTCTTGCTTTCTCATGATTAGCTCCAACTTGCTAATAGTTTGTAGCATGTCATATGAATGTTTGCTTCCATTGTTCTATTCATAACTTGGTATGACATTGTGTTATCCTCCTCTGAATGTTTCATTTGAATCGATTTGGCACATGCTCACGCATGCATATGAATGAACAGTAGTCAGTTAAGCCTCGATGAATTATTTTGCCTCAGAGTTCTTGTATCACTTTCATACCATAATTAGTCCTGTTTTATTGCGAGCATGATACAGTTATTGCTCTCTCGTTTGTCGCTCCCTCTCTATTGCTAGCCTTCACTTGCACTAAGTATGAGCTCTACTCATGTTTCCAACTCCCCAAAACCAAACTTGTCAAAAGTGTTCACCATACCTACCCATTAGCATCATTCGCTATTCCGTGCATATTCATTATGCCTTGTTTTTTTCCAAATAAAATGTTTGCTTGTTATGATGCTTGTTATGAGAAAGTTAGTTAGTAAAGCTCTCATGAACTTGATGGCACACTTTATTTCTTGCATTTAATAAACCTGAAGCATTTTGACTGTCCATGAAAGTTATATGCTTGCAAATTATAGGCTGGGAGTTAGCAGAACCGTGTTGTCACGGGTGAAAGAACATTTCTTAATCCCTAATGTTTTGTGTGTTAGATAACAATATCAAGGATTATTTAATGTGTGTTGAAGTGTTGCAGCAATCTCTAGGGAAAAGGAAAAGTATTCTGCCTTTGGGGGACGGATAATCCGCCCCCACCACTGGCGGATAATCCGCCCCTCCCTCTTCCCAAGAAGGCGCAAGCCCCATAAGGAGGCGGAGTTTTGGCCAGATTTTCTGGCCTTGCCGGATAATCCGCCCCTCAGGGGGGCCGGATAGTCCGCCCCCTTGCTCACTGCCAAGGCGCAAGCCCCAGAGAGGGGCGGAGTGTTGGCCGGACTTTCCGGCTTGGTCGGATAATCCGCCCCAGGAGGGGGCCGGATTATCCCCCCTCCCCCCTCCCCCAAGATCTTCACCAAGTCTCGCAGGCGCCAGCCCTAGAGAGGGGGCGGAGTTTCTCCCGGAGAATCCGCCCTTGGGGCGGAGTTTCCCAGGGGGGCGGATAATCCACCCCTAGTGGGGGGCGGATAATCCGCCCCCAAAGTTGCCAAACGGCCAGATCTGGGGAGGGGGTATTTAAGCCAGTCTTCCCCCTCCTGCCAGATCTCTTGATTCATTCGAAAAAGACAAGATCTGATCTGCAACCTTCATCCAAGAGAGCTCCACCTAGATCCACCCAAAGGCCCCGTCCCTTGGGGAATCTAAGGAGGAGAACTCGATCTTCATCATCAGCAATCAAGCGCTTCATCTCATCTCCATTCATTTGGAGAATCACCGATCTAGTATTTCTTGCAAATACCTAGATCCTTGTTTTGTTTATATTGATAAACCTTGTTCTTGTGACAGCTTGTTGTCATCTCGGGAGCCCCCAATTCGGTTGTGGGTGTGTGCCCCGATAGCGTTGTAAAAGGCACTGGTTCCCGCCTCGAAGGGATCCAATAGTGGAGAAGGTGGATCAGGACTCTTGTGGCGAGATCCATCGGAGAATAGGGTGAGGCCTATTGTGGCGTGGTGGTCTTAGAACCGCCCACCCCTCCAACGCAGATGTACTTCCCTTAACAAGGAAGTAACTGCGGTAAAACAAATCCCTGTGTCTCCGCGTGCTCCACTACGGTTCCTTCGCTCCTCTCTTTGCGTGCTTAGTAGTTAGGGTTGCATATAGGGAAATTCTCGTAGTTGCATATCTAGAGAATTTACTTTGTGTCAAGCCTAAAATTGAAAAAGTATTAAAAATTGGTTAGCACCTATTCACCCCGCCCCCTCTAGGTGCCCATACGATCCATTTCAATTGGTATCAGAGCCCCGACTCTTATTTCGGGCTTAACAGCCTAAGAGAAGTATGGGTTCCAAGGTAGATGGGAGTGATGCTCCGGATGTAGTCACCATGAACGATCTCAAGACGTTGGAAACAACCTTGGTGAGTTCAATGGATGCTAAGATGGAGGAGATGCGTCAATTGATAATGCGTCTCTCCACATCCACAGCATCACCTCCATCTAACTCTGAGGCTACCACTCCGCAATCCAAGGAAACGGGTAAAACCAATTCCAAAGAGAACGAAGTGGTTGGTGATGACACTAGCAAGAGCTCCTCCTCGAAAAAGGATAGTGGTAAGGATGGATACAATGAGGTTTCTCATGTGTATTCCCCTGATCCACCTATCCCTCACCCACATATACATAATAGGGGTGATCCACCCAAACTTTCCGCATCTACTTTTACTCAATGGCAATTTTTTGATGAAAACTCATGTGTGCAGTTCCTCCATTGAGTTGTGGAAAATCATAGAAAAAGGTCTTCATGTTGGAAACCCAACAATCTCACAAGAAGGGAAGTTGTCGATAGCCAACTCAACGCTACAGCTCTACACATGATACAGCTTGGTGTGGGTGACAAAGACATGCCACACATTCAGCATCTTAGCACAGCTAAGGAAGCTTGGGATGCCCTCACCGAGCTCTTCATCGGAAATGAAAGTATCAGAAGAAATAGATATGATGCTTTGAGCAACGAAGCTGAAGGATTCTATATGTTGGATGGAGAAGACCACGAGGACATGTATAGGAGGCTCAAAGCAATAGCCACAACTTTCAGAAACCACGGTGCAGCTCATGTTGATGATGCGTGGATCAAGCGCAAGTACGTCAGTGCTCTTATGCCATTTGAGCCCATATATTTGAAAAGTCTCCAAGGTAGGCATAACTATCACCTCATGACATCCAATGAGGTAATTCAAGAAATGGCCGCTTTCAAAGTGGCTGCCAAGAATGCCGAAGATGCTCGTGCTCGAGCTATGGGGATGCAAAAGGGGGTCAATGTGGCCTTGAAGACTAGTGTGATTGATCATGATGAATATGCCATAGAAGGTCTGGACTGTCCCGAGGATATAAAAAGGATCCACGGACAATACTTGGATCTTTATGCTAGAAACTTTTGGAAAGATCCAGCCAAGGCTAAAGCTGAACTAGAACGCAAGAGTGGAGCCTATGGAAGAAAAGAAAATAGTCCCAAGCTGAGAACATGCTTCAACTGTGGTGACCGGCTGCACTTTGTAGTTGAGTGTCCATATCAAAGTAGGGAAGATAATGGAGGAATACTCATTTTCAAGGACAAGTCAAAGGCTCCATGCAAGAAACAGTTTGTAAAGAAGAATGCTCCCTTCAAGAAGCAACCAAAGATTGTTCTACTGGCTCAAGAAGAATATTCATCGGGAAGTGAAGATGAGGACGAGGACGATAGCTCTCAAGAGGTGGTTGTTATAGCCACCACATCTACATCAACATCTCTCTTCGACTCCCCGAACGAAAACATCATCAACAAGAATGCTACTTGTCTCATGGCAAGAAGCTCCGAGGTAACGACTTCTAACTCTTCTTTTCCTAAGGCTATGATTGACATGGATGATTCTACTAGTATTAAGGTTAAAGAAGAGATTATTGCTTTGGATTACTTCTACACTAACTTGCAAGGTGAGCACAAAGTTTGTTTTGAAGCTCTTATGGATCAGCTGGCCCAAAACGAGGCTCTTCTCGAAGAAAAGGGCAGAATTGAAAGGGAGGATGCAATGGAAATTGCATCCTTAAAAAATGATCTTGAGGAAGAAGAAGAAGCTCGGGTCTCTCTTGAAGAGAGTCTTGAGTCCATTGAAGAGTCACATGAAGAAATTGTGGCCAAACTTGTTAAGGAACGTGACAATGCAGTCACCAAAGCAAAGAAGCTAAAGAAGGAAAAGATTGACTTTGGGGTTGCTCATGATAGACTCTCAGAGGAATTGGAGAAACTTGACAATTCTCACAAGGCGTTGAAAAACGATTTCTCCATTCTAAATGAGTCGCATGATCAGCTTCAAAGTCGATTGGCCAAATATGATGTTCCTAGCTCATCCAACTCAACATATAGTCACAAGGAAAATGCTAGTGTGGAAAAGGAAGTGGTCAAGGACATCACTCCCAAGGATAAGGGTGTGCTTGATGAAGTTCTTGGCAAGCAAAGGTCAAATCATGGTAAAGAGGGACTTGGGTATGTCACCAAGTCCAAGAAAAAAAAAGAACAAGACCAAGAATGTGCAATCAAAGACAAGCACCGCTGAGAAGAATGTCACAAAAGACAAGACTAACAATATTGGTTTTGCAGGGTCTCACAATCCAAATTATGAACTCTTTTGTGATGTTTATGGCGATGTTTATACTTATTATGTCGGTCCCTTTGATGAATATATTGCTTGGTCTATTTGGGTCCCAAAGACCCTTGTTACTAACATGAAAGGACCCATTGAAAAATGGGTACCTAAAACCAAGAAGTAATTCTCTTGCAGGGCTATGCTTCCGGTGGGTCGAAATGGGTGTTGGATATTGGATGCACTAGTCATATGACCGGAAGCAAGGATATCATCACGGAGATGCGTCCAAATCATGATAATATCACAGTCTCCCATGGTGATAAGTCAAAATCTCAGGTATTGGGTCTTGGCAAGGTCGTGGTCGCCCACGATATCTCTCTCGTGGACGTCATGCTTGTTGAGACCCTCGGTTACAACCTTCTTTCTGTTCGTGCCCTTGGCAAGATGGGTTTTGCTGTTTTTATCGATGATGATTTGGTCGTACTCTTGTGGAGCAAGTCTCTAAAGGTCGCTTTCGTTGGATATGTCTAAAATAACCTGTATGTGGTGGACTTTTCGGGGAAAACCACTTCGGGTCCGATGTGTCTATTCGGAAAGGCCGACGTGGGCTGGCTATGGCATCGCCGTTTAGCCCATGTCAACATGAGAACTTTGCAAAGTCTCCACAAGGGTGGCCACATCCTTGGACTAAAAGACAATGTCTCCTTTGCCAAAGATCGTGTTTGCAGGGCTTGTGTTGAAGGCAAAATGCACGACTCCCCCCACAAGAGGAAGACTATTGTGTCTTCAAAGAGGATCTTGGAATTACTTCATGTGGATTTATTTGGTCCTCCTTCTCATGCAAGTCTTGGTGGGAAGAAATATTGCTTGGTCATTGTCGATTATTACTCAAGATATACATGGGTCTATTTCTTCAAACTAAAGAGTGAGACTCAACAAACAGTCATTGACTTTGCCAACAAAGTTCAACGTCAACACAATGTCCCTATCTTGGCAATAAGAAGTGACAACGGCTCCGAATTCAAGAACTACACTTTGAATGAGTTTCTTAGCGAAGAGGGGATTAGACATCAATATTCCGCTGCGTACACCCCTCAACAAAATGGTGTAGCCGAGAGGAAGAACCGGACTTTAATGGATATGGCAAGATCAATGTTGGCTGAATTCAAGTCTCCTTACAATTTTTGGGCTGAAGCCATATCCACTGCTTGTCACTCATCAAACCGGCTCTACCTCCGAAATATTTTGGACAAGACTCCATATGAAATACTTACCGGTAACAAGCCCAACATCTCATACTTCAGGGTATTCGGGTGTAAGTGTTTCTTTCTTATTAAAGGGGTCTGCTTGTCTAAATTTGAGTCCAAGGCTTTAGAAGGTATTTTTGTTGGTTACGGTGCCAAATCCCACACTTACAGAGTCTACAAAAAGCTCACTGGGATTGTTGTAGAATCTTGTAGTGTGGAGTTCGATGAAAATAACGGCTTCTTTGTAGGGCAAGTTGATGTTTATGATGCAGATGTTGAAATACCCCAAGATGCCATAAGAAGAATGGGCGTGGGATTTTTCCGCCCCATTGAGGAACCCCTTGTGGCGGATCGGGAAGGACAATGCTCCACTCAAGTGGAGCCCTCATCTACACAAGATCAACAAGCTCCTACTGTTGGAGAAAACTCTGCACCAACACCGCAACCTGCTGAAGATCATCAATCTCCTAGACAAGATGGTAGTCCCAGGCCGGACTATCCGCCCCCTCCAAGGGACGGACAATCCGCCCCTGGCACTCCAACTTGTTCCAGGGGATCCAAAGAAGAATATAACTGCCAAGAAGCTCCCAGGACGGACTCTCCGGCCCCCGAGGGTGGATTATCCGGCTCTGGTTCTCCATGTCATGTCAGGCATTTTCAGGAAGAAGGCACTCAAGGGGTGGATTATCCGGCCCTGAGGAACAAACTCTGCAGCAACCTCCTGATGTTAACTCAGATCAAGATCAAGGGCAAGGCAGTGGTCAAGTCAAGGATACAAATACTGAATCAACTCCTTCTAGAAACAATAAGGACATTGAGGCTCGTCACAAGGCTCGTGCTGATCGGAATCTTGAACTAAGGGGTCACACTCTTGACAAGGTTTTTGGTGATCTATGAAGAAGGGTGTCTACTAGAAGAGAACTTGCTAGCTTCTGTGATCATCAAGCTCACATTTCCATGGTTGAACCG
Organism: Avena sativa; assembly: GCA_916181665.1. NCBI lineage: Eukaryota > Viridiplantae > Streptophyta > Magnoliopsida > Poales > Poaceae > Avena > Avena sativa. The sequence goes on along the minus strand of OV702279.1, from coordinate 262,116,888 downwards.
AAGAAAGTCTTTGATGCTCTTGAAGATCCCGATTGGGTGGTTACAATGCATGAAGAATTAAACAACTTTGAACGCAACAAAGTTTGGAAGCTCGTAGAGAAACCAAAGGATTGCCGCAATGTTATCGGCACCAAGTGGATCTTCAAGAACAAACAAGATGAAAATGGCATTGTTGTGAGGAATAAAGCAAGACTCGTGGCTCAAGGATTCTCTCAAGTGGAAGGAATTGATTTTGGCGAGACTTATGCTCCTGTGGCTCGTCTTGAGTCCATTCGTATCCTTCTTGCCTATGCAGCCCATCATAATTTTAAATTACAACAAATGGATGTTAAGAGTGCGTTTCTTAATGGTCCTATACATGAGTTAGTATACGTCAAGCAGCCCCCGGGTTTTGAGGACCCCAAATTTCCGAACCATGTCTACAAACTCAATAAGGCGCTCTATGGCCCTAAACAAGCCCCACGTGCGTGGTATGAGCACCTTAAAGAGCTTTTGTTAGATCATGGATTCGAAGTTGGGCAAATAGATCCCACTCTTTTTACTAAGAAGGTTAATGGGGAGCTTTTTGTATGCCAGCTCTATGTAGATGACATTATTTTTGGCTCTACTAACCAAGCTTTTAACGATGAATTTTCAAAGCTTATGACTGATAGGTTTGAGATGTCAATGATGGGTGAGTTGAGGTTCTTTCTTGGATTCGAGATCAAACAACTTCGAGAGGGAACCTTTATTAATCAAGCTAAGTACATCCAAGACATGCTCAAAAGGTTCAAGATGACGGATCTCAATGGATTTTCTACTCCAATGCAAACAAAGTGTCATCTTGAGCTCAATCCCAAGGGTAAAGACGTGGATCAAAAGGTATACTGATCCATGATCGGCTCTCTCCTTTACCTTTGCGCATCTAGGCCCGATATCGTGTTAAGTGTAGGAGTGTGTGCAAGGTACCAAGCCGCTCCTAAAGAAAGCCACTTAGTGGCGGTCAAACGAATCTTCAGATATTTGGTTCATTCCCCGAATTTTGGGTTATGGTATCCCAAGGGTTCAAGATTCTCTCTATGTGGTTACACTGATTCAGATTGGGCTGGTGACAAAGATGATAGGAAATCAACCTCTGGTGCATGTCAATTCTTGGGCAGGTCTCTAGTGTGTTGGTCTTCAAAGAAACATAATTGTATTTCACTCTCAACCGCCGAAGCTGAATATGTTGCTGCTGGAAGTGCTTGTACACAATTGTTATGGAGGAGGCAAACTTTAAAGGAATATGGTGTCAATTGTGACAAAGTGCCTCTATTATGTGACAATGAAAGTGCTATCAAAATTGCTTACAATCCCGTGCAGCATACAAGAACAAAACATATAGAGATTCGCAACCACTTTATTCGGGATCATGTTGCTCGTGGTGATATTGCCCTATCCTTTGTGATCACGAAGAACCAACTTCCTGATATTTTCACGAAGCCCCTTGATGAAGCAATATTTTGTTATTTGAGGAATGAGCTAAATATCATAGATTCAAGGAGCTTGGCTTGACTACCCTTGCACACTCACTTGCTCTTTTTCATGTATTTGGTTTAGATGCGGGCATAGACATAGGGGGAGTGTGGTCCTAATTGACTGGGCCAACCCTCTCCCCATAATGCCGAAATCAAGTAAAATCATTTCCCTTAATATCATTTTGTGATATGTGGGTCATCGATGAGCATTGGTTTTGAACTCAAGATACATCTTCGCGGTGTCATGCCATGCGCTCCAATGGGTCTCTTTGGATTTTCCTCATTGTGAGCAAAAACCAATATGGATTCATCAAATCTAGAACTATACAAGACTGTCTTGCTTGGGCCTTTGAATATCTACATATATGCCCTTGATTTTGAAAAGGCTTTTGACATGGTAGAATACAAAGCAATCCTTACCATGCTCAAGAAGTTTGGCTTCAGTGACCTTTTTATTACCTGGATAAAGAATATCCTGCACAGTGCTACCACATCAGTTATCCTGAATGGTGTACCAGATAAAACCATCAATTGTAGAAGAGGAGTTGGACAAGGTGATCCCCTCTCACCACTTTTATTTGTGGCTACTGCTGAGCTGTTACAGATCATTGTGAACCATGCCTGGCAAACTGGGGAACTCTCACTCCCCATTGACAACTCCTATGGGCAAAATTACCCAATCCTCCAATATGCAGATGATACTCTCTTAATCCTGCCTGCTGATACTGATCAAGTGTGCAAATTAAAAGAACTACTCAAGAAGTTCACTGAAGCTACTGGTTTGAAGATCAACTACCACAAGTCATCCATTGTCCCAATAAATACTTCACCAGATAAAATGGACAGCCTGGCTGCACTTTTAGGATGCAAAATTGAAGCACTACCATTCACATATCTGGGACTCCCCATGGGCACTACTAAACCAAGTGTTGATGATCTGTCTCCCTTGATCAGCAAAGTGGATAAAAGACTTGCTGGCATATCCAATCTCCTATCTCACTGCTCCAGAGTTATTGTGATCAAGTCTGTGTTATCAGCTATGCCAAATCACATCATGTGTGCAATGAAACTACATTACACTCATACTGATCATATTGACAAAACCACCAGAACCTTCCTATGGCATGGTAAGGAGATTGAGAAGAGAGGAAAATGCTTAGTACAATGGGAAAAAATATGTCTTTCTAAGAAAGCTGGGGGTCTTGGCATTCTTAATCTCAGGGAACATAATAAAGCAATGATGATGAAGAACTTATTCAAATTCTTCAATGGCCAAGATATACCTTGGGTCAATCTTCTCTGGCAAAAGTACTACTCCAGTGGTACACTTCCTGATGCACATGCAAAAAAAGGCTCTTTTTGGTGGAGAAATTGCCTCTCCGTCCTCCCTAATTTCAAGGAAATGACCACTACTGTTGCTGGAAATGGGATGAGTACTATGCTCTGGTATGACAAATGGAAAGGATCAACCCCACTCAGATTCAAATTCCCTGAACTTTTCTCATTTGCTAAAAATGATAGAGTATGTCTCAACTCTACATCCAACACCATGGCTCAAGATGAATATAATTTATTCCAGCTCCCCCTGTCCTTGATTGCCAATGATCAACTTGTTGAGCTTAAAAACATGATCAGCAGCCCAAGGAACACCGGCACACATGACATATGGTGCTTTCCCTGGGGGAGACAGCAAATTTTCTACAAAGAAGGTGTATGAGCATATCATTAGAGCACCTGATGCCCCCACACCATTCAAGTGGATTTGGAAAACACCTTGCTTACCAAAACACAAGTTCTTTTTCTGGCTTCTACTGCAGGACAGACTAAACACCAGAGATCTACTACAAAGGAAAAACTTCCAACTTGAGGATTACACATGTGTGCTATGTGAGGAAAACATCAGGGAGACAGTGGACCATCTGTTCTTCGAATGTGAATTCAGCAGGAACTTCTGGTGGAGCCTCGGAGAGGAATGGAACATGGATCTTGGAACTATTGACAGAATTATTGATGCCAAAAACAGATCCACAAACCAATATTACAAAATAGCTATGATTGCAGGATGTTGGAGCATTTGGTCATTCAGAAATCAGATCATATTTGAACATGCAGAGAAGAGTAGTGAGCAATGCTATGCCATATACAAGTCATCTATAGTGGAGATCAAACATAGGGTTAAGCCCAGTCTCATTCAAGGCATGACTGTTTGGTTAGACACTTTGTAATAGATAGCTGGAACTAGTTCAGGGAGCACTCACATGCTCTCTTCTTGTACAGTAGTGTTTCTCTCAATATATAAAAATGACACGGTGGGTCCTTCCCCACTGTATTTGTGTCAAAAAAAGTCTTGCCTGCTGCCTACCTCACCACATCCTCCCTCTTGGCCTGCCTCTTCGAAAATCTGGTGTCACTTGTTTTTCCTAACCTGATATCGTTGAGGCGGATTTCACACAAAGACCATCCTGCAAATCTGAACTTCCTCTATTTGCCATTTCGCCATTAGCACCATGAGCTAAATCGAGGATCATACCATACTGGATTCTGAACATATAACATGTTAACTCTTTACCTCATCGTCCTGTATGCATTACTACAATATAGAGCTAAACTACCACACCACACTGTCATCTATATGTACCGCCCTTACATCACATCACAACATAACACATTCCACCAAGAAAACTGTGCGCACACATACACACGCATGAGCTGCATCAATGGGTTTCTACTACAGTACTGATTCCAGCTTGTCTCCTGAATGATCATCCGCAGCAACTTGCCGAAGCAGGTTCTGCACATCGTCGACCCAGTCCTGTTTGCTCGCGTCGTCCTGACACTCGAATTCCACGAGACCTTGCGCGGTGCTCAGGCCGAAGCAGCGTTTCTCGTCCATGGAAGCCTTTCCCGGCTCGATCACCCACGTAGGTAGCTCGCTGTATACGCCGTAAACCACACCTGCGGCCGATTATTACAGGTGAAAAGGCTCAGTGTTGAGATCTCACAAACTATTCTGTCAGAGACAGGAATATGTATGGTTTGGGAGCGAAATTTCGTTTGGGAGCTGGTGTGACTTACTCTTGTTGTTCTTTGACAGCGCACCTCCAATGTGCTTGCTTTTCAGCTTCAACATCACCTGTTAGTTATTTGTCTATGATGTCAGTAATTGTTCTAGGAGGGAAAATAGGCAATCATTTGACATCGTGCAGTGAAAATTTTACCCTACCTGGGACCTCTTGCTTATGTAGATACATACTTTTGTCCTGTGTAAATCCCCTGCATCAGGACAAAAAAGAAGTTTCTGCACCTTAATTAAATTTATCCGGTTTAATTTTACTTACATACTAATGGATTCAGAGTTTACTTCGTCCCCTTCCAAATTATGAAAGGGGAAAAAATGATTTTGACCGAATGTTCTGAATACTGCACAGCTCTGTAGTCTGTACCTTTTCTGGTGCGTTTCAGCAGCTCTCCCTCCTTGCACCACACATCGGGGCTCCACGAATGGCCCTTCTCGTAAGGAAGAACGCTCGCGTTGCTTCTCGCCGCCTCGCGCTGCACCCTCTGCTTCATCGTTGCCGCTCCTCGCAGAGCTGACACAGCCGAATTTCACACGATCTCAGCTTATTAAGCTCTTGCACGAAACTCATACGGGAGTGCACAATGCGACAGTCATCCCTTACCGGTTGCAGCTGCTGCCGTGAGCGTCGTGAGATCGCCAGCGCTCCTGACGCCGACCGCGGACTGCACGGCAGAGGCCACCTGCTCGTGGCTGGCGCCGGCGAGGCGAGCCGCCTCGACGCAGTGCGAAGCCAGCAGCTCCGTCGCGGGCGCCATGGCCGCGGCCATCTTGGAGGCCTGAGCGTCGGAGCTCGTGGATGCTGCCGCGACGGCGGCCACCGCGGCCGCGACCCGGACCACGGACACCATGGCGTGCACGTGCGCCCTCTCTGCGCGCAGCTTCTCCTTGCTGCTCTGCCTCGACCGGCTCGCGTCCCTGTGCTGGAACCATTTGCCGATGGACTGATGGTGGCCGATGCTGCTGATGGAACTCCTCCTTGCATCTGTCTGCAGAAAGTTTCAGAAGTAGTATGATAGTAAGACTCAGATGAACAGGTTCAGAAGATGACAGAAAGACGGAGCAGTTGGTGGGCGGAGAGCTTGCTTACATGGTGCCGATGGCTCGGAACAATGGCCGTGGTCGTGGCGAGCACGGTGGCAGTCTCCGGTATGGCCATCTCCGGCAGCGGCAGCCGGTTGAAGCTCCTCTTGCCTCCAGCTCCGGCGACGAGGATCTTGGAAATCTCGGACGCGGAGACGCTCCACGACCTCGACAGGTACTCCATGGGCTCCAGCGGAGTCTGCGGCGGCGGTATCGCCGTCTCCTCCTCCTCCTCGACCATCTCAACGCGAAACAGGCTGCCAGCCTTCCATCCCCTCTCCATGGCCATCCCGCAAAGGCACACACTTCGCACTATTAACTGTACTCAATTCGTTGCTCTCAGTGGTTGCAGGCAGCAGGAGGCGACGGTCGCTTACTTATAGCGGAGGAGGCACGCGCGGAGCACGAGGAGGGGTGTGTGGAGCCGCCATGGCCGTGGCAGGAAGAACAAAGGGGGACACGAGGATGACAGGTCCCTGGCTTTTCTCTGCTACTCTTGTCTCCAGCAGGTCTCGCTCTCCCATCCACTACTACCACCTGGGACTTGACTGACTGACTGGCTGCGGAGCATTTCTATACTGCTCCTGCTAGCGTAATATTCTAGTGGCGCCGTTGCTGTTCTCTAGCCATCTGTTCCCGGCAGCTGAGCTATCTCGGACCCTGGATGGTCCATGACATTGGCTTGGAAGAAAGCAACCGTGGATGGCGACGGGAATGGTTTCTCGACGGACGCGCGTACGGTTGTTGCGGGAGGTACGGGTCCCAGGTACTCAGGTACAGGATCTGTATTCTATAGCAACGTTTGTTTGCACCCGCAGCAACGTATTGCGTGCGATGCTTCCAAGAGAAAATCCCCGTTTCTCCGGCGTATTTAGCTACCGATGATGATGCCGCCGTCCCCGCTACTTAATAACACGATCAGCTAACTTCGAAGAGATAGACAATTCCTTCAGGACATGGTATACCGAGACCGGTCGTCAAGGTAGCAAAGCATCAGGAGATGGAGCTTGACGACAGGAGACCCATCGCCCGGCAAGCTGGAGTATGGTCTGCTTGGTCTTCGGCCGCTCCTTTGTATCCATCCGTTCTTGTTTGAATCCTACTCATCCGTCGTCTCCGTTTCTTTTCTTTTTCCCAGGTGTGGGGTTTGATGGCTTCCTGTTTTCATGTGTAAGTGTAGGGCATGTGATGTGAGGGCGCGGGCTAGCCAGCCGTCTCTTTTGTTCGGATCACGACTTGGCGAGCGGCCAGTGCAGCGCAGGTGCCCCCGATTCAAACTCAGTGGAACAGTCAAGCACTCGACCAGGAAGGCAGGGGGAAATGCTTGTTTTCGCAGCTCGGGCCAGGTGTTGGTGGGATCGCACGGTACTGGAACGGGAGTATTCTTCTGTTCGCGCAAAAGAAAGAAAAGGAAAAGGACGGGCTGTTCTGCTAGGTGTCGAGTCGTCAGGTAGCCGTCGTCGCTGCTGCGGCAAACCTGCAAGATGCGGAATGTTTGTCCCGTTCCCAGGCGCGCAGGAGCAGCCGACTGCGGCGCGTGTCGGCCAGGCCAAGCGCGCGCGTGCGCGTGCGTGAGGCGCGGGCAATGATCCCTTGGCCACTCTCCCGGCTACTGGAATCTCGTCTCCTCTCCTCGCGCCTGCGTTGTCCGGCCAATCCATCGTGCCCGAATGATGCCGCGCCGGGTAGTGCGGCAGCAGCACTTGCCTTCATGCGTGCTGGCTGTCACCGGAAACCCGAAATCATCGTGTTACCTTAATTAACAACAATCCGGGCAGAGAAACGGTCGTCAAACTTGCTCGTTTGTTTATGTTTTCTGCCGCCCCTCCTCTGATCTTAAGCACGTCATTCATAGGCTGCTCATTGGCCCTTCTTACCGCGCAATAATAATAATAATACCATGTCTGCGTCTGCGGGGGCTCTCATCATGCAACTTTTCTCACCAGCGCGAGTGTAATGGATTCGCCTAGACGTGATCTTTTTCTCCTACTACTACTAGGCCGGGTTGGGTTATTTTTGGATTTGCGTCCGGTGGAAGCGACGGATCAGTCATGTCGCAGGTCGCAACGAAAACATGGCGACGGATCACGCCATCGCGAAGCATCTGCTACGCGCACACACGACAGGTGTATGTCTGCTTGATGTAAGAAGACGACGACTAGTAGAGTGCTAGAACTAAAACTGGGCTGGGTAAGAAATCGAAAGATGCCGTTCCATATGGATAGAGAAGGAAGGGATGGCCGGAAGTGCACCGCTCGGTCGCTGCTCCTTTTCTCTCGGCCGAACCTTTGCTACTGGTAAAGAGCAACGGCGCCTGCCTGCGACGTGAGAGGCCCTCTTCCTCGGGCCTCGGATATAAAGTGGACAGGCACAGGCGTGACCAGCACCGATGCTCGCGTTAGTCATTGCGCACGCTGGGAATCCGTCGCAGGCGCTGCACCAACCAAAACTGCCACTCTATGCAAGACTTTTTTAGTCGTGGAAAAGCAGACAACCAACTTTGCGAGGGGAAATACTATCAAGTGCGGTTGACATTCTTCTCACATGGAAAGAAGCTAACCCTGCTGGCAAAGTCGTAATATTCATTCTAGTACGTAACATACTTGGGACATGCGAAAAAAAGTCAAGGGGACTCATGGCTGCACAACCCAATGCACTCAACAAGGCCAACACTCTTTCGCCGGCAGCAGCAGTGTGCGAAAAGCGCAACCAAAAACAACAAAGAATCAGTCGAGGTAGAGCTTGACGTGGATGCCGTTGTCGATGAGCGACTGCACGACGGCCCTGATCTTGCCCTCGAACCGGTCCCGCTCCCTGGGCGTGTAGGTGCACGCGTACACGTCCGCCTCCTTGGCGCGCTCCGCCAGGAACCGCCCCACCGACAGGCACGCCGGCACGTCCGAACGCGACGTCAGCGCCGCCTTCACGTCCTTGGAGTTGGTGCCAGCCACCGCCACCTGACGGCACGTCGAACGGTGGGTGAGCGACGCCGACACGAACCGCTTCGAGATGAACACGTCCAGGGTGAAGGGCTCCATGTGCGCGATCGTACGCTGCTTGAAGGAGATGTGCTTGTGAGGGTTCTTGGAACGCTTCTCCTTCTTGTACGTGTAGGGACGGCTGTTGTCCTCGTCCATGAAGTCCTCCACGCCGAAGAAGCTCCTCGACGAGCTTAACACCTGAATGAATGAAGAGGTAAATGTCACTACTTCTGCTTCAGTGACTGGAACTGGAAATGAAACATAGATCAACTGACTGAATTGACTGTTGCATTCAACTAATTGCACTGAAAGGCCCTATTTCAGTGACTGCAACTGAAACTGCGATGTAGATTAAAGCGACTAAGTTGACTACTAGCTAGATGTTGAAATGGACTTTTGATGACATTTTAATGTGAGAGCTGAATTGGCTGCCAGGATTGCCGAAATGAACCTTGTATGTGTATCTGATGAATTCTGATTGCAGAAACCACTAGAAATATTTTACCAGAGTTGCCAGAGACGGCTTTAAGGATTGAGTAATGCAGGGTCAGAATTCGAATGGACTGTGGGTGCAATTGCATCTCGAGAGAACGATTGCTCAAGAGCTAAATGCTTGGTCAAAAGGAAATGTAAATGAATTGTTCAACTTACAGGTCTAGTAAATGTGCAAGACCCATAACATGTCACTGGATTTCAATATTTCATCTAAAGAAGCCACAAGGAACTTGGAAACCTAACATGAGGCAAATGTCGCAATTCAGCTACTTCTATTTCAGTGGCTGCAACTGAAAGATACATATATCAACTGAATAAATTGTCCACTGCATTCCGTGCAACTAATTGCTGAAACAGAATGTGGATGCCATTGTAATGCCAGAACTGAACTGGGTGCAACTGGAATCTAGAATGGACTGTGTGTATGTAGCCGATGACCTACATATGGTTGTAAGATGACTGGAGATGTTTAGCTAGAGTAGCAACAGATGCAGGATCAGATTTGAATGGATTGTGGATGAGGTTGCATCTCGGGTAAAGAAATTGTTAAGAGCTAAATGCTTGGTGTAAAGAAGAAGCGTATTGTAAATGGATTGTTCAGCTAATTGCAGGGCTTGCAACATGGTCTGTATTTGATTGGTACGTTTTTTTTACTGTGTGATTGGATAAGTTAAACTAAAGAAGCCAGAAAAAACTTCATGCCTTGAACCCTTGTGGCAGCAACAAACTTTATAAACAGTATAGAATTCAGTATTGCGTTCCCACATGATTGCAGCAAGTTATACGAATGAGCTCCTTCAAGCACTACCTAGTGGATTTGAAATGAAATGTATAACAAACTGACTGAATTGTCCGCTACATTCAGTGTAAATAACTGCTGAATGGGATTGTGGCTGCCATTATAATCTGAGAAGTAAGAACTGTCCATAGAAAAGGTAATCCGAGAAGTAAATCAGGTACAGGTTAAAATGGACTATTAATTTTAAACCCATTATTTAGCCTGTCTATATATCGGACGACTTGTATATGGTGGTAAGAATGACTAGAGATATTTAGCAAGACAAACCAGAGATAGCTTTAAGCCTTGGGAAATTCAGAATCTGAATCTAATTGGATCTTTTGTGGGATGTGTCTCAAGTAAATGAATTGTTAAGCTCATTACTTAACTTCCGTGGTGAACATATAGAAGAATGTAGAAGGACGACAAAAGTTTGGCTGACAGTATCACATATGCAGATAATCAGTCACTGCAAACATTGCAGTGTAGATTTCAGCACCGCATGCTCACGGGATTACTCTAGTTTAAGTTTATGCATAAGCATGAATTCCTTCTATGCATTTCCAATGGGAAGCCTTATTTTGTACCACAACCATTTCTGGGTTCTCACAACTCAAACCAGAGATATTTTCACCAAATTATATTGACATACCCAAGTTACTAAAATCAAAGCATTGTAACAAGATAGATGTTCCAAGGGTTAAACTTGATTATCAACAGATAAAAGATCTACAATCAAAATGTGGTTTATTACCTGTCCGCTATGAAATCGACTTGAACAAGCATACAGTGCTTCAGCTGGCTGCCCTTCCCGTAGGACATGTGCCCCCTTCCTCCATGACTGACTCAAGACGTTCTTCAGCATCTTTATCTCAAGCACTCTCAATTCTCAACAAATACTAAGCATGGATTATTTGTAGCCAATCCTCTAAACAACTGTGCAAGAAAGGAAGTTATGTTAGAGCTCAGATTTCTTCAGCAAAGTTCTTCCAGAAATTAAATCGCCAGGGCCCTTCACTGTAGCAGTCTGACACAACAAAGCCACGCATTTGTAGTCTAGGATGCCCGGATACGGACACCGTGATACGCTGATACGGTGATTTTTCAAAAACATCAGTATGGGGATACGTTTGTATGTATAGTAAACATTAATAATATATGCAAGTTACTGATTATTGTCCGAGTATGGAAATTACTATATAGCAGTACGGTGACATGATCATGCTTACATTGCAAGTTCGCAACTACTCCATTTCTCCATATCTCAAAACATCAGCAAAATCAAAGAACAATTACATCACAGTAGATACTAGATACTACCTAACTTCTAAGCCTGTGCATCGCCGGTTTTGCCGGGTTTGGGCGGGTTACCGAAACCAGCCCGTCTAACACGGTTTCAACTGGGTTGGTGTAAACAGTTTATACGGCTTATGCGGTTTCAAATCAAATCATAACGATTAGCAACATACGAGCCCACGGCACGTACGACACCATCCAGTTTGTCTGGTTGTCCCTGCCTTGCACCAAGAGCAAAAGATACCGCTCGTCTAGGACGTCGTGGGACACATGGTTTCAACAGTTTGAACCAAGCTACACTGGTGACACCATCCTAAACTGACGAGCGGTGCGGTGCGGGTTGGGTTGGAGGTTTAGCCGGGTTGAAACCAATCTATGCACAGGTTTACTAACTTCATATGAAATGTCCAGAATGACCTAACAAAGCGGTTCTCAGCCTGCGCGAATGATTGAGGGCCTCCAACAGAGAACAACCTATCTAGTAGGTACGGGAGCAGGACATGTTAGGGAGGAGGAAGGGCATGGGTAGAAGGGAGATATGGAGGCAATCATACCTGTAGGTCTCCCGCCGGCCGGAGGTGGGCGTCGTTGCTGGAGGCGACGGCGCGGCGACCTGGTATGGAGGCGGCGGCGGCGGTTCGGATGGTGCCGCCTTGGCTTGTTGGGGAGGAGCGTGCGGTCCTTGGAGTAGGGGTAAGGGGGCGGCGGGGGCGTGGGCTCCGATTTCTTGCCGGTGTGCCGCCGGAGGCCGCCGGAGTAGGGCGGGGACGTCAAACCCTAGCCTGGCGGCTGGGTCGTGCGGGACTCGAGGAAAAGGAACGAACAGGGGCGGAGGAGAGAGGATTCGGGGAGGAAGGAGCGGCAGCGGCGGCGGACGGCGGACGGCGCCAGGGAGGAGAAGCCTCTTCGGTTGCGATTGCTGCGCGTGTGTTCAGCAAACTGGAGGCCCTAAACCCCCTTGCAAGCTGGGCCTAAACTCCAGAACATTTAACGCTTCTTTGTCCAGACTTCACAGGCCCGTAATCTGTCATCGCTACGGAAAGGAAAACTGATTGATGGGCCGAGTAAGACTGCGTATAAAACCTCCGTGCCTCGGGCGCAGTCTCGGCATCTCCCCTCCATCTCCAGCGCAGCATCCACTACCACCGTCGCCGTGTTGCATTTCCTTTGATTGGCTCCAAGACAGACACCAGACCGCCGATATCTGTACTACTAGTACCACCAGTGAACTGAACCCCGTCCGTGCACTGTCATCCATAACCAGCCTCTGCAGCTGACCCCAATGAATAAACGAGACAGCCCAAAGCCCTGTCCGCCATGCATGTAATCCAACCCCAATTACTACGATCATCAATCAATGCATGCGTCGCCCGCTTCACTTCACTGTGCCACTCGCACGTACGTTGCCCGGCCCATGCTGCCTGGCGATCAAGAAATTACTGCATGCATGAATGGAGTAGGTTTGAAAATGATGAAAAAAAACTTTCCATTCATGCATGTCTTGTCAAACAAGTGGATCACTTCTATTTCAGCCTGTAAGCGGAGACGGCTGCCCACGGCGCCGCTAGCCCAGCCCACTTAAAACCATTGAGTGGACACCCACTGACAGGATGAAGAACTTGGTGGGGACTCACGGCGCGTCCGCTAGCGCCGCCACGCCGCCGCCTGCATCAACAACTGCCTCCATAGCTGGAGGAATCTGGCTCACCGTCGTCGCTCCATCCCTCCATCCCTTCCCGGCTCCCCATCTCCACACGGCGGACCTGGGCTGCCATTGCGAGGGGCGACGATGGCGTATGGGTGGCGTACGGGTGGCGAGCATGTTCCGCGCGTCAGCAGCATTCAAGGTGGGCGATGTCGCCTCCGGGCCGCTCAACGACGGCGCGGAGAAGGTCTGAAGGTCACCGGCGTGATAGCACGGCTGGACGACGACTACGTGCGGTCGCTGGTGGACTACCTGCAGATGCAACCGGTGGACGAGCAAACGAGGATCTGAGCGGAGGCAAAAACAGGTCGTTGTTTGCCAGATTTAATCTGGACTTAGCGGACGCCATGGAACTAAGCTGGATTAGATGGACAGAAACTATAGTTCCGTTTAATTAAATGGAAACAAACGGCAAGTCCACGGCAGCGGTGGACGTGGCCATTTACAGGTTGACTTCTATTGGAGACAAACACAAATAAGGCGTGGGCTGCAAATTGTAAGGCGTGAGATGCAAATAGTGCTGATTGTTGGCTAATAACGAAAATATAATTTTGATATTTTCATATCTGCTAAGGCTTCAAAAGTACAGTACCAAAATAAAAAAGAGAATGTATCATTTGGGATAAAAGGAGACGAATGATGGGGAGGAAGGACCGAAGGAACATGGATGGACCTTCTAAAGGACATGTGGTATTTACAAGAAAGGAAGGACGAAATAGATAATATAGACATGGTTGAGAATAGAATAAATATTTTTCTTTGCAGGGAAGATAATATAATAAACATTATGAGTAATAAATCTAAATTTGTTTGGAACGCACGGACATTCAACTAGTTAGAGCAACCTCAGGATACGTTGTAAAACTGCGCCCACGCGCCAAAAACCACTTTTTTCGGCACCGTGCTCGCCAACAGACACGCCAAAAACCTCTTTTGTCGTGCGACCGCTTAGCGCACGCTCGTTAAATGGTGTGCCGTGCGTGAAACCAAACCGTCTCCACTTCACCGCGCGCGGACTCATCTTCCTCCGCGCCACCGCTTATCTGCCGCCGCGTCAGGGAAGCTCCTAGTATCGCGGCGCGCGTGCCCGACCGACAACTACTACGCCGAGATCCGGTTCGACAACGACTGTATCTGCCTCGGCACCTTCAAGAGCGCGCACGGACACCGTGGCGTGGCATCTCGGGTGCCCGTGCGCATCGATGAATTTCCAGGACGTTTGGACGCGCGAGCAGGCCGAGGCGCTCGCGCCACCGCCTCGCCATGTGACGGAAGAGGACGGAGCGCCACCTGCTCATCGCCGAGCGCGGTGAACGCTTGCGGAGGGAGTGGCGCCGACATTGTTGGAGATATGCCCAAGAGACAATAATAAAGTAGTTATTATCATATCTTTATGTTTATGATAAATGTTTGTATCCCATGCTATAATTGTATTAACCGGAAATATTAATAATGTGTGTTTTGTAGAAATAAAAGGGTCCTTAGTAAGCCTCTTGTTAAACTAGCTTGTTGATTATTAGATGATCATGGTTTTCTGATCATGGACATTGGATGTTATTAATAACAAGGTCATATCATTAGGAGAATGATGTGCTGGACACACACTCATAGTAAGCATATCATAAGATCAAGTCATTAAGTTCGTTTTGGTACAATCTTTCAAATACATATTAACCTAATCCTTCGACCATGTTAATCACCATCACCGGATGAGTATTTTGATGACATAAAACGCCACTTCTGTAACTGGGTGGTTATAAAGATGGCAATGGGTATTCTGAAAGTACGTGTTGAACTGCATGGATCAAGAGTGGGTTTTGTCCATTCATATGACAGATATATATACTTCGACCCTCTCGGTGAAATGTCATCCAATTTGGCTTGCAAGCATGTGACTAGGTCACAAGGGATGTCATATCACGAAACGAGTAAATAGTACTTATCGGTAACGAGGTTGAACTAGGTATGGATATACCGACGATCAAATCTCGGATAAGTAAAGTATCACGCGACAAAGGTAATCGGTGTCGTATGTGAATGGTTAATTCGATCATAAAGTCATCGTTGAATATGTGGGAGCCACTATGGATCTCCATATCCCGCTGTTGGTTATTGATCAGAGAGGTGTCTCGATCTTGTCTGCACAGTTCGCGAACCGTAGGGTGACACACTTAAGGAAGCAGTGTTATTCAAGTAGATATGGAATATGAGTTGAAGACGGAATGTTGTTCAGAGTCTCGTATTGGATCCAGGACATCACGAGGAGATCTGAAATGTTCCGGAGAATAAGATTCATATAACGAAAGTCAATTTTCAAGGTTTGGAAATGTTTTCAGTATTTTGACCGGAAGCTTCTAGAATGTTCTAGAGGTACCACTAGTGGGTCCACCACCCCGGGAGGGGTCACTTGGGCTGAGGCATGCCACGGGGGAGCACTAGGTCCAGCCTCACCAAAGCCCAAGGGGCAAATCCGGTCACCAAAGAAATTGGGGTCAAACTCTAGTTTGAAAAAAGGGACAAACCCTTGTTTGGAAAGCTTGGGGGGGGGCAAGTTTCCCCCTTGGTCGAGTTGGGTAAGGACATAGCCAAGGGCTGGGAACCTTTGGCCGCACCCCTCTATATAAGGAGGGGTGGGGGCGCACCCCTTGCCCTCTTGTCCTTGGCGCCCCAACCCTAGCCGCCACCTCTCTCTCCCCTCCATCTTCCTGCTCCGCTTTAGGCGAAGCCCTGCAGGAATTCTCCTCCTTCACCACCACCACCACCACATCGTCGTGCTGCTAGGATTCCGAGGGGATCTACTATATCCGCTGCCCGCTAAAACAGGAAGAGGAAGGTCTTCATCGACTCCGTACGTGTGACCGAGTGCGGAAGCGCTGCCGGAACGCGGCGCCGAAAGGATCGTCTACACGATATTAAGATCGGCAAGTCATCGACTATATCAACCACGAGATCCGATCTCATTAAACGCTTTGGATCTACGAGGGTTAGTTCTCTCCAATCTTGTTGCACTTATCTCGTAGATTAGGACTTAACATTGCCATAGATTGGATCTTGTTTTTGTTCGTTCTCGCGGTAGATTTTTTCTGTGCAACGAACCCTACAGGCATTTCTCCGAAGACGTCGAAGCGCAGCGCAAGCACGACGCCGAGCAGACTGCGACCAAGACGGCGATAAGGGCGGCGAAGCACGAGAACCGCCTCGAGCGCCGGACGGACAAGGCGCGGATGCGCACCTTCATCGAGGGTGCAGATGGCCGGGCCGACGACCATCTCCGACGACGATCCCAGTTGGATGGATTGTTTGTCGTTGACGCCGGTGTCCGACACGACACATGTCTCTTCCGATGATCACTACAACTCAGACTAGATTCTAGTAGTTTCTAGTATTTTTCATGCACTACGATCTATGTACATTTTTTTTTCATGTTCTATGTAATGTATTTTCGCCTAATTTTTAGATCTATTTTCTATCATATTTATTGTAAAATCTTGTTTGTGCACGTACTTCAATTTAGCGTGCATGTTGAAAAGGTTTGTGCTATAGATTTAGCGCGCCTCCGCCGACATTCGCGCGAGACGCGCTATACTCTAATCGAGTGCGTATGCCTTTTAGCGCGCCGAAATATTTGGAGTTGCTCTTACAATCGATGCATGCGTCCCACTTCACTTCACTGTGCCACTCCCGCACGTCCTCGTTGCCCTCTGAAGCCCCCACGCTGCCTGGCGATCAAGCATTACTCCTTCCTCTTCGCCGCTCACATGGGCATGGCCGCTGGCCGGCCGGCCGGCCCGTCTTCCACCAGCCCTAGTACCATCCTTCGTACGAGCATTTGGTCTCTCTCCACTGGGCTGGGTACTACCATCACTCAGATGCGTTTTCCGTCATTAATCCCGGGGGGTGTCGTAACCCGGTTCGTCAGGTTCTCTTGTCGACGAGCTGGACGGACACACATACAGTGGCGCAGAAGTTTACCGCTGCAGTGCTAGTCTGCTAGTACTAGTACTACAGGGGTGGCGTTAACGCCGCATTCATGCCGTCGCCTGCCTACCTCGTGACATGCTGCATGCATGCGCCCGCCGGTAGGTAGGTCAGGTCAATGCCGTGCCGTGCCGTGCCGTGCCGTGGACGAGAGAACATGCCGCTACGTACGCACGTAGTACTAGGCCAGGAATCACATATCTCATAGCGTATGCTAACCGAAGGTCACGCATCTCGCGATGTCTGTTCTATTGCACCATGTGCTTGATCGTAGCGGTAGCGGTGGTGGTATTTCTCGCACTTGCAGGGCTGCAGCGGCCGCATGCAGCTTCAGGAGCAATGGCACCCAGTCAGAAAAAGTGAAGTTTCTTTGGAGCCATACAGTGACTACGACTTTTGCAGCCCTCAACTGTTACACGCACGTAAGAAACGTCGTATGCAGATAGTAGATTTTTTATTAGGAAAAAAAATGGATGGATGGATGCAGGCGATGGCGTCACTGCCCGATTGGCGCGGCATGGCGAGTTCTTGCTCGCTCGAGCCATTTACTACTCTTGCTGCGTCAGTGCATTAACGCGCCTCGCCAACCCATTCGCTTCCGCGCAATAACTCCCCCTCTTCTCTTCCCTTCCCCTCGCCGTCTCCGCGCCTCCAGTTTCCACTCTCCCTGTCGCTCTCCTCCTCTTCCTCTGCAGCTGTGCAGTGCACCAACGTCGCTGCCGCGGCAGCAGCAGCGATCGGTTTACTACCTCCACTACTACGTCGTATTAAACCGTCGGTCGGCGTCGCAGCTAGCGCAGGGAGTGGGCGCGCTGTGCAGCGGATGCTCTTTGCCCCCCACGCGACGAAAACCAATCCGGACCCTGCTGACCTGCTCTGCTCTGTTCTGCTCATATAATGCTCATGCCGCCGCGTTCTCGACTGTTCGTGTAGTCTAGCTAGGTAGTAGTAGGCGGCATGGCGGCAGTCCAGGGGAAGACGGAGCAGGCTGGAGGAGGGGCGGTGAACGGAAGGCAAGAGCCGTGCAAGGCCGACGGTGCCAAGAATGGCGAGGCTCCCGAGGCGGCGCCGGCAACCAAGACAGCCGGTGCACCGGCCCTGCCGCACCACCGGCGATCCAAGAGGTCTGTCACGCCGCGTGCTGCCTATTTCCCCTCCTTCTTCTTGCTCTTTGCTCTTTACTACAGTATATATCAACCCTGCTTCTTCTTCCCTGCTTGTCCGCAGTGCTTCTTCTGGCAGGAACTTGGAGACGTGCAACCACGGGGACGGGGGCGCCTCCTCGCGTGGCGTCGTGGAGCAACGCTTCCATCGACCAGCACAGGTGCCAAGCTGCCTTCATTCGTCGTGGCTGGGCATTATTATTAAATTACCGATCAGTTCCTCGCGATTTGCTGATCGGCCTCTTATACATGTGAAAAACATTTCCATGGCAGCAGAACCCGCCGGACCCGAGGAAATCCTCCCACGCGGCGGAAGGCTCCCCGGTTCGCCAGGGGATGCCGAGGGATCACCGGGCGAGCGCCTCGTCGCCGAACAGCCGTGCGTCGCTCGAGAACGACGTGAGGAGAAGAAGACAGCGTTTGATTTACCCGCTGTTTCCTTTGTTTTCTCGACCCGTCTGGGTAATTGGTGCTGAGAATTGCTGAACCCGTACGATGGCAGGTTTCTCAGCTGCAGCTGCATCTGCACCAGGAGAGGTCCATCCGGGTCATGCTCGACCGGGCCATCGGCCGGGCGTCCAGCACTCTCTCTCCTGGCCATAGGCACTTCCCGGCTCAGGTACCATTCGTCTCCTGCTGCACACCAACAAAAACCCTTCAAAACTGTTAGTACTATTTTAGTTCCCTTCCACCAAAAACGAATTATACTTGCAATCGTCAAAGACCAGTGCAATTTTACTATTTTAGTGAAAAAAAAAACTACTAAATGCAATTGCCAGATCAAGATAGCAGCATAGCACACTGGGAAAGTGTCACCTCGTGCAATTTTTACTATTTGAGCAAAAATGTAGTGCAATTTCAATTGCATGCTGAAGAGTGTGGCTCTTGCTGTTACCCCTGCAGACAAAGGAACTGATAGCAGAGATTGAATTGCTGGAAGAGGAAATAGCGAACCGCGAGCAGCACGTCCTTTCCCTCTACAGAAGTATATTCGACCAGTGCACGTCCGGGCCATCGTCGGGGCAGAGTTCTGGTATTTCTTCCCCGGCTCACGCGAAGAGCGTGACTTCAAGGGCGAGGCGGCGTCAGTCGAGCATAATATCAAGTGCATTTTGCTCATCTAAGAAGCTCCCCCTCCAACCTTTTCATATTATGACAACGGTATCAGAGTCTGGGAGAACCAAGAACATGCTCAAGACCAAGATCAAGCACGAGTCATTCTCCAGCGAGACTTTGGACATTCGTCCTACATCCCTTGTATCAGACCCAAGGAAGGTAAAACATACTGTACAAAAACATAGAGTCTTAAAAGCATTTCTTAATGTAATTTACCTGAATCATTGTAGGCGAATGTCACTTGCATCATTATAGGAGATTAGGAGTACATTCTACCTGCATAATTTTTAGACAGTTATTTATATATGCCCCTTTTTATGTTAGGCATAGGATGCACATTTCCTGCATTGTGTTACTTTCAGGAGCATATGCATTTTTTGTCCCAGTTTTGTACTTCTAAACATACTGATTTTAAATCAGGACATCCTATTACAGTGTTGAACTTTAAAGCAGAGAATGCACATATTGGACTTATTTTAACTGTTGCTTCTCCCTTTGTTTTGCCTTTTCTTCTTTACAAATAGCTACCTTATTCAGGAAGTAGTTCTCTGGCACGTACTCTGAAAGATCATTTGTACCAATGTCCAAGCAAGATATCTGAAGAAATGGTTAGATGCATGGCCTCGATATACTGTCTTCTGCGCACCGAGTCACAGGAAAAGGCTGAAAGGGCCCGTTCGCCCTTCCTGTCAAGATCATCAACAAGTGTCATTCTTCCCCGGAGGGGTAACGGAGAGGAACCTAATGCATCAAATAACAAAAGCATTGTAGAAGTATGCTCGATATCGGTCGAAAAGAATCAGATGCCAGATGTCTCCTGTGCAATTACCCACTACAGGTTTGTCGGAAAGATGATGATTATTGCACGTTATGTTTGTAATGTAATTCATGATTCTGAATAATTTCCTAACAAATTTCATGATGTTGTTGGAGCTTAGGTTGCTTGTGGAGCAGCTTGAACGGGTTGACCTAAGTATGTCAGGAACAAGTATCAAACTGGCCTTCTGGATCAATGTGTACAATTCTCTTGTCATGCATGTAAGTGCCAGAAACTCTAACCAGGGTTTTGTTTTCTTTAATCTTCCCCATCTTTATGATTTTGTTGGTGTCGTGTCAACCCATGTGTAATTCAATTGCAGGCATATCTAGCATACGGAATTCCAAACGGTTCTCTGAAAAGAATGGCTCTATTTCACAAGGTGAAAAGGATGTTCTAGCTACGATTGTCCCTGGAATGCTGGAGCTCATAATGCTGCCACTAACAAATTACTCACCACCATATTGCAGGCTGCCTACAATGTTGGCGGACATGCCGTGACCGCAAATTCCATTGAGCACTCCTTGTTGTGCTGTAGATCCCCGAGAATCGGCCGTGTACGTGTCGACGTCTGAATTTAAATTCAGATAACACATGTAAAATTGGCTGCTTCATATGAATAATCATTTTATCTAGTTCTACATTAAGAAATCATTCTTAGGAAATAAACGGTTTATGCCTGAAGAACTCTATACTTCTGAATTAAGGTCCTAAATTCAGTTTTGTGAACTTCCATCAATTCACTGAAACAAACCAAAGAGCATCGAATACACCCTTGTAATCAAATAATCACACTGAATTTTGGATAAGTGATGTTTGAACTTATCTTTTTCTTTTACCTGCAGTGGTTTGAGTCCATTCTGTCGACAGCGATGCGGAAGAGATGCGCCGACGAGAAGCAGCTGGTCCAGCTGAAGTTCGGCCTGTCGGACTGCCAGCCTCTGGCCCTGTTCGCGCTGTGCACCGGCGCCTCCTCTGACCCCATGGTATGTACACTTGCCAGATACTTTCTTGCTGATCTCCAATTCCTCCTTCATCTGACTACCAGTCCATCAACGTTGCAGCTGAAGGTGTACACTGCAAAGAACGTGGCGGATGAGCTGGAGCGAGCGAAGCGGGAGTTCCTGCAGGCCGGCGTGGTGGTGCGGAAGTCAAGGAAGGTGTTCCTGCCGCGCCTCGTCGAGCGGTACGCCAAGGAGGCCGGCCTCGCTGTCGGCGACGGCATCCTTGCGTGGGCGCGCGACAACGTGGAAGGCCGGGCCGCGCAGGACTCCATCCAGCGGTGCGCCGCCGCCGCAGCCGGCGGCCGGCGCAGGGCGTCGCAGGCCTTCGAGTGGCTCCCGTACAACGCCAGGTTCCGCTACGCCTTCGCCAGGAGCATGGTCGACAAGCAAGCCACCGCCGTGCTAAGCGTAGATTGTTCTCGCCCTCTATAGCTTCATCTGCCTGGTAGTACTATACATGTGGTTCTGGGATTGAGATCTGAGACGACGGTCTGAAGACTGAAACTAGCAATCAAGCATGGATGAAATTTGCTAGGACCGAATCTGTTACTCGTGTCTTGTACAGAGAGATGGGATTGCTGGCTGGTAGCATCCAAAGGTGTAATTGATGCATCCCGTAGGCAACCCAAGCGTTGTTTATTCTGGATCGTACGATTGAGTGTTGAAACGAAATCTGGATCGTTGGTTTGTGGTAATACGATTTTACACATGTGAACAGTAAAAGTTGATTTGGTGCGCGTACTCTCTTTTTTCACCCACGGGCGCGTCTCCCTCTACTCAACCGCTTTCATTCCTCGCTGGAAATCGTCCAGGCCCGCATATAGGGCTCCCAGGTAATCGAGCAGGGGTAGCGGCCCGCTGCGACGCTTGGGTGAAAACCCTAACCAACCATGATTGCCTAACTCCCAACCTCGTGACATCCTCCTCCTCCTTTCCCCATGCCTCCGCTCCCTTGTTCTTCTCCCTGCCTGTTGCCCGGCGTCGCTCTCTCCTTTGCTCGATCTCAAGTCGCCACCATTGCCAGGAGCAGCTCCGGCAACCACCCGCGCCGCGGCGCACCTGCGGCTGCTGGGAAGAGCACATGGGTGGAAGGCCATTGGGAGGAGCGGAAGGCCGCGACAGCTTCGCGGTTTCAGGATCGAGCCAGCGCCTCCCCATCTTCCGGGTGAGCTCGTCGCCTCGTCGTCCTCCTTGTTTCGCGCCGCCGCTAGAGCAAGAGGCCATCACCTGTGTCCTTCGCTCGCGCCTCTCCCTCTTGCTCGCATGCGCCTCTGCGCAACATCCTCCGCTTCGCCATGAACCACTCTTCTCTCAACATGGTCGATTCCGCAGCAAGGGTGCGTGTTAGGGTTGACCCCTTGGGGTTGCCCGATCTTTCACGAATCCCCGTGGAACTCGAAGTGAAGGCGAGTGGGAGGAGGAGGGAGGATGAAATCCACGAACTCACACGCGAAGAACTCGATGAACGCACGCACACATACGAAGACACGATACAAGCCGGTAGCTCACGTCGCTGGCAACGGTGCAACACAATCCCTAGGATAAGCGTCGGCCAAGACACTCTCCCACGGCCAACAACAGGGGTGAGAGGCTTGATGAGATCTTGACTACTTGGAGACGAGACACCGACTCCAAAGACTTCTACAACTTGGACGCACGTGGAAAAATCCAAGAGGTGGGGGATAATTGGTGCTCCTTATCAAGGAGCATGAGACTAGTAATTGATAGATCCTCGAGGGGTGTCTTCAATTACAATTATCTAAGTCTGAACATTACAATGGAGGGTGGGGGCTATTTATAGGCCATCCACATAAACAGGGTAGTTTAGGAACAAAACAGGAAAGTGTAGTAAAGGTTTCAGGCGTTGGGCCGAGCTGGTGCGCGTAGGTACTGGACGGGCCGGTAGTATCGCACTATGCTGTCGGTAGTACCGGACTTCTCCGGTAGTACCGCTCTAGGTATCCGGTAGTACCGCTTGCGGACTTGGGGCTTCAGTGGAATCCTTCTAGAGCATGCGGTAGTAGGGGCGGTAGTACCGGTTCCGGCGACCGGTAGTGCCGTTGGGTGGCCTGGGGTTCTTCAGGCACCTTCTGGTAAGTGCGGTAGCAGCGGCCCGGTAGTACCGCTAGTCCGGTAGTATCGGTGTTGTGGTACGGTAGTACCACTGGGACCAGGCAGCTGCTGGTCGCCTCCGTCGTGGTTGCTCCGTTCCATTGGTCCTTTCCTTCATACCTGAGGATGCATAGAGTCGGGGTATGAAGTAGCAAGCCATCCAAGGGTGTATCGAAACCACACGAGGAAAGGAGCGAGTTAACCTTAGCTTGTAGGAGTTTGGCTCGAGCGCGGGTCATTGATCCACTTGGGGGACTAGTAGGAGTATATGTAGTAGCGTTCGTAGGACGGGCTGCATCAGCTCCCCCCTTGGGAAAGAGTCGCCCTTGACTCTTCAACCTTCTCAATGTCATCGTCTCCATGGAATGGTGAGAGGTCCTTGACATTGAACGTCGGGCTCACAAGGTACTTTGATGTTGGGATGTCGATGATGTAGGCGTTGTTATTGATCCTCTTGAGTACTTTGAAAGGGCCATCGCCCTTGGCTTGAGCTTGGAGTCACGATCCTTGGGGAAGCGGTATTTACTCAAGTGTATCCACACAAGGTCGCTTTCTTCGAAGATTATCTCTTTCTTGTTCTTGTTTAGCCTTGATGCTTGGCGAAGCACTTGTTACTCGATCGTAGCTCTTGTGTCTTCATGGAGTTTCTTCATTGCTTGGGCGCGCTTGTCGACGTCCATGTTGGTGCGGTCGTGGAGAGGAAGAGGTAGGATGTCGAGCGCGGTGAGGGGCTCGAATCCATAGACGATCATGAACGGGCTCATCATGGTGGTGGAGTGTTTGGCATGGTTGTAGGCGAACTCTGCATGGGGAATGCATTCCTTCCAATCCTTAAGGTTCTTCTTGATCAACACAAGGAGTAGTGTTCCGAGGCTTCGGTTGACAACCTCGGTTTGTTCATCCGTTTGGGGGTGTGATGCAGACGAGAATAGTAGCTTGATGCCGAGCTTGGCCATGAGTGTCTTCCAAAAGTAGCTCATGAACTTGACGTCGCGGTCGAAGACGATCATTTGAGGCACAACGTGTAGCCGAATTATCTCCCTGAAAAACAGATTTGCCACATGTGAAGCATCATCAGTCTTATGGCACGGAATGAAGTGTGCCATTTTGGAAAAACGATCCACTACGACAAATATAGAATCATGGCCATGTTTAGATCTAGGTAATCCTAACACAAAGTCCATGCTAATGTCCGACCAAGGTGCATGAGGGTTAGACTTAGACTTAGCTTGGACACATGTAGTGCATCGTTGGACGTGGCGCTCCACGTCGCGCTTCATCTTGGGCCAATAGTAGTGAGTGGAGAGCATGTCATATGTCTTATCATGGCCAAAGTGACCCATAAGGCCTCCACCATGGGACTCTTGAAGAAGCAAAATTTGGAGAGACGACTTCGGAATGTAGAGCTTGTTTTGTTTGAATAGAAAACCCTTATGCAAATAAAAATCATCAACCCCTTTGTCTATTGAACACTTTTCGAAAATTGATCCACGGAATGGGTTGGAAGCATACAATGATTTGATGTCATCAAGTCCCAACACATTTACTTCAAGGAGCATAAGAAGGCTAGTATTTTTGCGAGATAAGGCGTCCGCTACTACATTTTCTTTGCCCTTCTTGTACTTGACAATGTAAGGAAAATACTCCATGAACTCAACCCACTTGGCATGCCTTTTACTAAAATTGGCTTGACCCTTAAGATATTTCAACGACTCATGGTCGGAATGTATGATAAATTCTTTGGGCCAAAGGTAGTGTTGCCACACTTGAAGGACACGAACTAAGGAAAAAAGCTCTTTGTCATAAATCGGATATTTAAGGCGTGCGCCATTAAGTTTCTCGCTATGGTATGTATTAGGACTCCCGTTTTGCATAAGGATGCCTCCAATGACAATACCACTAGCGTCACACTCGATCTCAAAAGTTTTTGTGAAATCCGGTAAAGCAAGGAGTGGTGCTGGTGACCCACAAGTATAGGGGATCGCAATAGTCTTCGCGGGTAGTATTACCCAATTTATTGATTCGACACAAGGGGAGCCAAAGAATACTTGCAAGCCTTAACAACTGAGTTGTCAGTTCAGCTGCACCTGGAAATAGTTCTTGCTCATAGAAGTTTATCAGTAGCAACAGTTTGGTAGTAGCAACAACAAAGCAACAGCAACAACAACAGTGAAACATGAGCAATAGTAACAATAACGGTAACAGTAGGATTCAAGCGCGGTAGGCATAGGGATGGATGGACGGGTGTTGCATGGACGAGTCTAAACATGTAACTTCAAGATCTAGGGCATCCAAGTATTAAAAAATCCTAGGCATGTGCTCCAAATATAGTCATACGTGCTCGCAATGAGAACTTGCACAACATCTTCTGTCCAGCCAGCCCCCGGCAGCGGGGCCTCTAGGGAACTACTGACAATTAAGGTGTTCCTTTTAATAGAGCTCCGGAGCAAAGCATTAACACTCCATGAACACATGTGATCCTCACACCAAAGCCATCCCTCCGGTTGTCCCAATTATTGTCACTTTGGGGCCTTTGGATCCGTACAATGATATGTGTACACAACTTGTAGATAAGATCACAAACATAATGATTCAATAATAAGTTTAGATATGAGATCATGTCACTCGGACCCTAGTGATAAGCATTAAGCACAACAAGTTGCAACAAAGTCAAATAGCACAAGAGAAACTAGGCACTATGCCCTAACAGATCTTATTTGATTACATGATAGAACTCATTCAATCCCTACCATCCCCAAGCCTACAGCGAGGCATTACTCACTCATGGATGATGGAAGCATCAGTGGTTGATGGAGATGCGTTGGTGATGACGATGGACATGATCCTCTCCAAATTCCCCGTCCCGGCAGGGTGCCAGAATGGAGTTTCTGGATCCGAATCTTGGTTTCTGGTGGCGGCGGCGGAGCGGAACTCTTTCTGGAAAACTATCGAACCCCCCTCGTGAAGGAAATATGCCCTAGAGGCAATCATAGAGATGATTATATTTCTAATGTATCCATGAGTTATTGTAATGTTCCTTGAATATCAATATCAAGCAACTTGTATTGATTGGCAATTATGTGAATTGTTTGTGAAACTCTATACTTGTATGGCTATTGAAGAGTTGTCCCTAGTCGGAGTTCATGTGAGGACACACATGAATATTAGACTAGCACATCGATTGGTTGATGACTATGTTTCGCAAGTCATAGACATGGAGATGTCAAACCAATGATGTGGACACATGTTATGAACATGGGGTTGGACTGACCCAACTTGAGACTGGCAATTAGTTGCAGCTCTCTCTCTACACATCGTGTACGTTTTGTCCTTAGACCTGAGATTGTCGCGTGTACTTGAGATGTGGATCGACCTACTTTGGGGCTATCAAACGCTGCTCCGTAACTGGGTAGTTATAAAGGTAGATTTCGGGTTTGTCCTGAAGCATGCTGCAAGGCATGGTCAATCAAGATGGGATTTGCCCCTCTCTACTTGAGAGAGATATCTCTGGGCCCCTCGAGTGATCGGATCCAGAAATGCATGGCCGTGCTACATATGGTTAAGAGTTAACCTAGTAAAGGGATTCCGAATCACAGTATCGAGAATGGGAGGTCAGCTTGGAGCTAGACCAAATATCGTGAGGCAAAGGGAAAGACATGTACTAAACCTTATGATGGTTTGTCCGATATGATCTTTGTATGTGCTTAGGAGTTGGCATGTCTTGCTAGAGGCCGCTACCAACTATTGACAGAATAAGTGTATTCGTGTCATGTCTATAAGTATATGAACCTATAGGGTCACACACTTAAGGGGCTGGAAGCCTAATGAGGATTGGATCCGAATTGGACCAGGCTTAGGCTACTAATGGGCTGCTACTGTAGAAGCCCATCAGGGACGCCTATATAAGAGAGGGTGGGGCGAGCTGACCAGGGTTAGACCATTCTACCCAGCCGCCACTCCTCATGCCTGTGTTGCATGCGCGGACCTAGCAGTCCGGCGTCTGACGCTTCCACCCTGTACGTGCGGATACCTCGGAGGCGCTGCATCTGTAGCTCTTGGACGAGCCGTGCAAGGGGAGCTGCTCGTGGTATGAGGACGAGGAGGAGACGTAGATCGTCTACACTGCATCGACGCGCTTCATGAAGTTCCATAACTGCGCGTCTAGTGGTAATCCCGTGATCTATGACAATAGTAATCCTGGTTTACACGGTAGAAAATTTTGATTTACGCTTGTGTAGCCTACCCGTATCCCTTCAGTGGTATCAGAGCCGATGCTGTTCAGTTATAGATTCAGGATGTTTGCATATGGTATTATGCAGATTGATATGAATGATGTGATCGTTTGTATTGCGGTGGTTCAGGATTGATCTATGATCTTGCTTTCCGTGATCGTGATTCTGAGGTAGTTGAACGACTTACCCCTACCGGTCGGTTTCCGCCATCGGGGTAGACAGTGGCACATAAATCCCGTTGAATCACGCGAAGATCAATATGATTTATCGAATCGGAACCTAGATGTAAAATCAATGTACTGTGATCAAAGGAGTTTGATCAGATCGGAACAACAAACGGTTTATGGTAAATTTGATTTGCCGATCAAAATCCTTAAAGAAAATTGTGTAGATTCGATCTCTCATTTAGGATGTATGTGATCAGTATGGCCCATATATGTATGTGATGCATGTATGAATTTATCATGACCTACGTGTCATGAGTAGGGCAACACGGCTGGAGCCATATATGTTGTCAATTATTGTAATGGCCTGCGTGCCAACTTGTGATGATCCCAATTCTATGTATTTTTGATTACTAGCTATTAGGGATAATAGCTTGTATTAGTTCTTGGAGGACTTATCACTTGGAGGATGGCTCGCATGGAACATGAAGATGGATATCATCATGGTGGACAGGTTCTATGGCGATGGAGATCACCATGAGAAAATGGGACATACTGTGTCACATTTATGTGAATGCTATTCTTATGCGTTTTACTACTATGCATGCTTAGATGATAGAAGTAGAACGATCCCTCACAAAGTTTAAGTTAAACCATGCCCTCCCAACCAAACCTTGCACCATCCTATGCCCTGTACAATCGTTGGTGGGCCTATGAAATTAGGGTGCCGCGGTTTTCCTTGGCTGGATGGGTTTCTATCGGATACCTACACGCATAAGGGTTGGTGAGCCTGACAAGTCCATCTTAACAGTTAAGTACCTTGGGGCATAAAGGTTGGGCGCCTAGTTTTTACATAGAGATGTCACCCAACAACAAGAGTCATATGTGATATGATTAGCAAATGTTGCTTACCGATTTACCTTGTCTTCTAGCAGTGATGGTAAAGCTCACTAGTCGACTTGTTAATTGTGGATCTTGAATCACTTAGTATCAATAGAGGGATATTGATTTAAGTGGGAGTATATGCTATTAAATTGTTTAATATGTTTTACTCTTTCATGGTTACATGGCTTAGTATTTTGCATGTTTTCTGTTGTAGATCAATGGCACCGAACACTGCATCACCTTTTTATTTGCGTTCGATTCTTGACAAAGATAAACTAAATGGAACAAACTATACAGACTAGGTCCGTAACCTGAGAATTTTTCTCGGGTCTGATAAAAAGGAAACGGTTCTGGATACCCCAATCCCCGATGAACCTGCTGATAATGCATCTGCTGCCCTAAAGAACGCCTAAAATAGAGCATGTGATGATTCTCTTGAGGTTAGTTGTCTTATGCTTGCATGCATGGAACCTGAACTCCAAAATAAGTTTGAGGATCAGGATGTGTACAATATGATTGTTGCACTTAAGGACATGTTCCAAGATCATGCAAGGACTGAGAGGTACAATGTTGCCAAGTCCTTTGTCGAATGCAAGCTAGAGAGGGAGCAGCTGTAGGCCCCCATGTGATCAAAATGGTTGGTTACAGTCAGACTTTGGAAAATCTTGGTTTTGCACTTGGCCAAGAGTTGGCCACTGACTTCATTTTGGCGTCTCTTCCATCCAGCTATGGGCAGTTCATTTCGAACTACCATATGCATGGGGTGGAGAAGGGCCTTAATGAGTTATGCGGGATGCTAAAAACAGCAGAAAGTGACATGAAGAAGTGTGCAGTGCATAGCCATGTGATGGCTATGCAGAACAAGCCTAGCTTCAAGAAAAAGGGTACTTCTTGGAAGAAGAAGGGCAAGGCTAAGGATACGATCCCTAAGCCTGCACCCAAGCAAAAGGCTGGACCTGTGGAAGACACTGAGTGCTTATTTTGTCATGAACATGGCCACTGGAAGAGAAACTGCAGCAAGTACCAGGCTTCTTTGAAGAAGAGTGGAAGTAAGAGTACTTCCCACTTAGGTACACTTGTGGTAAATGTTGTGGACATTCTTCTCGTTGATTCCTATGTTAACTCTTGGGTATTTGATATCAGATCGGTTGCTCATATTTGCAATTCGATGCAGGGGCTAATAAGGACTAGAGAAGTGCAGAAAGGTGAAGTGGATTTTCGCGTCAGAAATAAAGCAAGGGTTGCTGCATTGTTCGTCGGCGTCATGCAACTTCACCTTCCGTCAGGATTTATTATGGAGTTGAATAATTGTTATTACATTCCTAGTATGGGTCGAAACGTTTTATCACCTTCATGTTTGATGAGGGATGGTTATTCATTCGCGAGTGCAAACAATGGTTGTGTAATCTCTAAGAATGCTATGTTTATGGCTGATGCTCCCATTGTGAATGGGTTATTTATTTTAAATCTTGATGATGCATCTGTTTACAATGTTAGTGCTAAAAGGCTTCGGCCTAATGATTTGAGTCCTACCTATTTATGACATTGTCGTTTGGGGCATATAAGTGAAAAGCGCATGAAGAAGCTCCATGGTGATGGTCTTCTAACTTCGTTTGATTTTGAATCATACGAGACATGTCAGGCTTGCTTACTTGGAAAGATGACCAAAACGCCTTTTTCGGGTTTACCCGAGAGAGCGACAGACTTGTTGGAACTCATACATACTGATGTGTGTGGACCAATGAGCACGACAGCCAAAGGAGGATATCACTACTTCATTACTTTCACTGATGATTTCAGTAGATATGGTTATGTTTATTTGATGAAGCATAAGTCTGAAACTTTTGAAAGGTTCAAGAAGTTTCAGAGTGAGGTAGAGAATCAACGTGGCAAGAAAATAAAGGCCTTGCGATCTGATCGCGAAGGTGAATATTTGAGTCATGAATTTAGCAATCATCTTAAGAGCTGCGGAATTGTTCCACAGCTCACGCCGCCCGGAACGCCTCAAAGAAACGGGGTCTCTAAGCGACACAATCGAACTTTGTTGGACATGGTTCGATCAATGATGAGCCAGTCGGATTTACCATTATCATTTTGGGGTTATTCTCTAGAAACGGCAGCTTTCACACTTAACAGGGTACCATCTAAATCCGTAGTTAAGATACCATATGAGATGTGGACTGGAAAGAATCCTAGTTTGTCTTTTCTAAAGATTTAGGGATGTGGTGCATTTGTCAAGCGACTTCAGTCGGACAAGCTAACACCCAAGTTGGGTAAGTGCATTTTCGTGGGATATCCGAGGGAAACCTTAGGGTATTACTTCTACAACCGAGAAGAGGGCAAAGTGTTTGTCGCTCGCAGCGGTGTTTTCCTAGAGAAAGAGTTTCTCACAAAAGGAACGAGTGGAAGGTAGGTGCGACTTGAAGAAGTTCAAGATGAGCCAGTTAGGGATGCTTCTACAGGTGATGCTATTGTAGTAGAACAAGTTGAGGAACCCGTGGTAATATAAGCACCACAACCACGAAGGTCGGCGAGGCTCCGTGAAACACGGGAATTATTATTGTTAGATAATGATGAGCCTGTGACCTATGCAGAAGCGATGGTGGACCCAGACTCTGAGAAATGGTTGAGTGCCATGAGGTCCGAGATAGATTCCATGGGAGACAATCAAGTTTGGAACTTGGTTGACCTGCCTGATGGTTTTAAAGCCATCGAGTGCAAATGGATCTATAAGAAGAAGATTGATATGGATGGAAATGTTCACATCCATAAAGTTCGACTTGTTGCAAAAGGTTTTCGACAAGTTCAAGGAGTTGACTACGATGAGACTTTCTCGCTCGTAGCGATGCTTAAATCTATACGGATCATTCTAGCCATTGCTGCACATTTCGACTATGAAATATGGCAGATGGATGTCAAGACGGCTTTCCTAAGTGGAATCCTAACTGAGGACGTGTATATGATGCAGCCCGAAGGTTTTGTCGATCCAAACAATGCTGGAAAGGTATGCAAACTTCTGAAGTCCATTTATGGGCTGAAGCAAGCATCTCGGAGTTGGAACATTCGATTTGATGAAGTTGTAAAGGAGTTTGGCTTCATAAAAAACGAACAAGAACCTTGTGTTTACAAGAAGGAAAGTGGGAGAGCACTGGTATTTCTAATCTTATATGTGGATGACATATTACTGATTGGAAATGACATTCCTATGCTCGAGTATGTTAAGACCTCGTTGAAAAATATTTTTTCGATGAAGGACTTAGGAGAAGCGGCATATATTCTAGGCATCAAGATCTATAGAGATACATCAAGGAGGCTAATTTGATTAAGCCAGAGTACATACATTGACAAAGTGTTGAAACGGTTCAGCATGGAAGAGGCTAAGAAGGGGTTCTTGCCCATGACTCACGGCATAAAACTCAGCAAGACTCAGTGTCCTTCGACAACTGATGAGCGTGAGCGCATGAGCAGGATTCCATATGCTTCGGCTGTTGGATCCATCATGTATGCAATGATATGTACTCACCTAGATGTTTCATATGCTCTAAGTGCTACGAGCAGATATCAGGCTGATCCAGGTGAAGGTCACTAGACAGCGGTAAAGAATATCCTTAAGTACTTGAGAAGGACTAAGGATGTGTTCCTAGTATATGGAGGTGAGGATGAACCCAGTGTAAGGGGTTACACAGATGCGAGTTACCTTAACGACTCAGATGACTCCAGATTGCAATCTGGTTATGTGTTTGTCATGAATGGTGGTGCTGTGAGTTGGAAAAGTTCCAAGAAAGATACGGTGGCCTACTCTTCAACAGAAGCTGAATATACTGCCGCCTCAGAGGCTGCAAAGGAAGCTATTTGGATTAGGAATTTCCTGATCGCTCTCGGTGTGGTTCAGGGCGCGTCCAGTCCCATGGACGTTTATTGTGACAACAATGGTGCTATTGCACAAGCCAAGGAACCTAGACAACACCAGAAGAACAAACATATTCGCATGCATTACCATCAGATTCGAGAGTTCGTTGAGGATGGTAGTGTCATGATATGCAAAATACATATGGACTCAAATGTTGCTTATCCTTTTACAAAGCCACTCACGCAGCCTGTGCATGAGGCGCACACAAGAGCAATAGGTATTAGATACAATCTAGATTGACTCTAGTGCAAGTGGGAGACTGAAGGAAATATGCCCTAGAGGCAATCATAGAGATGATTATATTTCTAATGTATCCATGAGTTATTGTAATGTTCCTTGAATATCCATATCAGGCAACTTGTATTGATTGGCAATTATGTGAATTGTTTCTGAAACTCTATACTTGTATGGTTATTTAAGAGTTGTCCCTAGTCGGAGTTCATGTGAGGACACACATGAATATTAGACTAGCACATCAATTGGTTGATGACTATGTTTCGCAAGTCATAGACATGGAGATGTCAAACCAATGATGTGGACACATGTTATGAACATGGGGTTGGACTGACCCAACTTGAGACTGGCAATTAGTTGCAGCTCTCTCTCTACACATCATGTACGTTTTGTCCTTATACCTGAGATTGTCGCATGTACTTGAGATGTGGATCGACCTACTTTGGGGCTATCAAACGCTACTCCGTAACTGGGTAGTTATAAAGGTAGCTTTCGGGTTTGTCCTGAGGCATGCTACAAGGCATGGTCAATCAAGATGGGATTTGTCCTCTCTACTTGAGAGAGATATCTCTGGGCCCCTCGAGTGATCAGATCCAGAAATGCATGGCCGTGCTACATATGGTTAAGATTTAACCAAGTAAAGGGATTCTGAATCACAGTATCAAAAAAGGGAGGTCAGCTTGGAGCTAGACCAAATATTGTGAGGCAAAGGGAAAGACATGTACTAAACCTTGTGATGGTTCGTCCGATATGATCTTTGTATGCGTTTAGGAGTTGGCACGTCTTGCTAGAGGATGCTACCAACTATTGACAGAATAAGTGTATTCGTGTCATGTCTATACGTATATGAACCTATAGGGTCACACACTTAAGGGGCTGTAAGCCTAATGAGGATTGGATCCGAATTGGACCAGGCTTAGGCTACTAATGGGCTGCTAATGTAGAAGCCCATCAGGGACGCCTATATAAGAGAGGGTGGGGCGAGCTGACCAGGGTTAGACCATTCCACCCAGCCGCCACTCCTCACGCCTGTGTTGCACGTGCGGACCTAGCAGTCTGGCGTCTGACGCTTCCATCATGTACGTGTGGATACCTCGGAGGCGCATCATCTGTAGCGCTTGGACGAGCCGTGAAAGGGGAGCTGCTCGTGGGACGAGGACGAGGAGGAGACGTAGATCGTCTACACTGCCTCGATGCGCTTCATCAAGTTTCGCAACTGCGCGTCTAGTGGTAATCCCGTGATCTATGACAACGGCAATCCTGGTTTACGCGGTAGAAAATTTTGATTTGCGCTAGTGTAGCCTACCCGTATCCCTTCACCTCGATTTTTAGGTCGAAAGGCAACTTATAGGCGCAGAGGGAGGCCAAGGGGGTGCCTGGGGTGGCTGCACCCCCTCCAGGCGCGACTAGTGGTGGGCCCGTGCCTAGGGTGGGTGTGGGCCCCCCAGACCTCCTCTCCGCCTCTCCTTCCGGCTCCGTGGATCTTCTGGTGAAATATATTTTTTGGCATATATTCCTGGATTTTTCCTAATAGTTCATTTTCTGCACAAAAACAAGACACCAAGGTAATTTTGCTGAAAACAGCGTCAGTCCGTGTTAGTTGTATCGAAATCACACAAGTTTAGAGAAGAAACAATAGCAAAGTGTTCGAGAAAGTAGATACGTTTTGGACGTATCAACTCCCCCAAGCTTAGCTTATTGCTTGTCCTCTAGCAATTCAGTTGAAAACTAAGTGCGATAAAAGAACTTTCACGAACACTTTGATTCATATCATGTAAATATTCTCAGCATAGGAGTAGATGCTTAGACAATTCATAATAAGGAGTATCCAACTAAGTCTACTCAATAGTCTTTGCAAGATATGAAGAGAAACCAAGTCAATAATAATAAGTAGCATGAAACATAAACACAAGCAACATTTTAATGCTCATAATAAGGTATAATAGAGTGGTATCTCGCTTGCCTTTGTTTGAAGAGCACAATATAAATGCCAAGGCACCTCTGAAGTTCACATGAAGACTAGAGATAAAGATATCAGAGATACAAGCATCAAAGTCATGACATAATTAACCAAGTTTTGGAACAAACACAAGAATGACAACTATGCTCTCAAGAAGGTGCTCATAGAATAAGTGGTGACTCAACAAAGTTGTGAAAACGGTTTTGTGAAGGTTTGAAAGGATTCTGTCAACACCTGGATTTTTAATCCCAGATGCCTGTTATGCCATACATCGCAATCCCAGGATTACCATTTTTGCGAGACATAACAGAATTGGATACCACGGTACATCATCCATTACAAACCATATATAAGGTCTTACACAAATAGGGATCTCATGATCCAGTTCTTAATACAACTTCAAGCAGCGGAATACGTAATAATAACGGTAGCGTAGGCGAAGCTCCATCTTCGGGGTCACAGGCAATGCTGACGATAGGAGATGATCCTAGTTGTCGTAACCTTCCTGGGGTCCATCCTCCAGGTACTCCTCTTCATAGTCTGGCCATGGGAATAGCCAGGGACAAAGCCATGAGTACTCTTTAATTACTCACAAACTAATACTAACAAGTGAAAGGGGTTTTTGATAATAGGACACTAGGCTCTAGGGTTGTTTTGCAAAAGCCAGATTTATCTCTACTAAGCTGAGAAGCAAGAGAAGCTAGTCACAATTTCATAACTTCTAAGTAGGAACTTGTATTTCATATCACAACCCTGTTGTGGTCAAGTCAAAGTCTCAATTCATTTCACAAGTCTTTTGAAAACATCTGACGGGGGAACAGTATGGCCACTCCAACTATCCATAACCGCGGACGCGGCTATTCGAATAGTTTGACACTCTGCAGAGATTGTACAGTTTCACCACAACATTCGATACATCCATCAGGAACAAATCCTGAATTCACCATACTCAGTATGCGGATAATCGATCCTAACCTTTCAATTACACGCCCTAGTATAAGCACCTCTTTATGTGAGTTTGGCCTCCCAACCATGACCAACTGTCATCTTGGGTACTGCACAGGTGGACAATCTTCACAAGGTAGCCTCAGCTCAGACCTTGGCCGGGAGGGAACTAATACTAAGGTATATAAGTTTCCAGTCAAGCCCTACCCAATCTTCGGGTATTGTGGTTGTACGATAAAATTGGAATGGTATCGCATCCAGACAAGCATCAGTTTTATAAATGGCTAAGGCTCATGCCTCAACATTTTCATCACCAAAATCATCAGGTGTTCGGAAACACATGTCCAAAACATTTCAATATAATGATCCATCATTCCAAGGTTTTCATAACCATTTTCACCAAGTATTCCCATCTAATGTTGATCAAGTTTTATGCTTAGCACTAGCATCTACAAGTGGGGGTAAGTACTAAGGAGGGGTGGTAAACTAGTGGAGTTTAACTAAGTTCAATCTCATGCCTTAGGATGACATAAAGATTATCTAGTTCAGGCCAAATTTTATGCTCTTTATGCAACCTTCAATTATCTTTATAATATCTACAATTCACTCAAGTAAGCTCTAAGTACTAGCTTTGATAAAGAAATAAAGTATAAAGCTTGTAAGTAAAACTAGGATTGGTTTATCAAGTGGGTAGGATCATCTATGCTTAAGGCATATAGTTGGCATGGTGACAAACAAGTATTGGCTTGCATCAGTATCAGTCTAAGCTTGCTAAATTGCAAGTGTTAGCTTGCAAGGTTAATAGCTTGCCTTGTGCAGAGCAGTGGTTGAAGTTCTCCTCGGCTTCTTCTTCATAGTATCCTCCTTCCTCCTCTTATCCTTGGTCGGTACTAGCGTCTATGAATAAATACGAGGTACACAATCACCAAACAATACTTAACTACTTGCATTCATCACACACAAGGGTCCTATAGATGATCTAGCATCATCACTAACATTACAAGATTAAAGCTTGGTTTAATTCCTTTTATTTTTAGAAAAGTAATTTCTACTCATTGAAAAACTACTTAAGATTTAATATTCTCCAAACCAAACATGGGATCATGTTGACACATGTCATCACCACATATTTCAGTACATGGGAATGTGATTTAAAGTGGTGTCACAATTTAATAAGATTTAACCTTTTATTTCATTTAAATAAAGTGACTAGAAATGTCTATGTGGCCTTCTTTTATGACTTGAACATTATTTCTATAAGTAAACCCATATGTTTTTTATATATTCTGAAAGGTATGGTTAAATGTGATTTTTGGGAGTTGGAATCAACTCAAAAGCTATTATGGTTTAAATTTGAAAAATGTTTGAATGCAGAAAAGCTTCTGCCTTGTTATTTTTACCATGGATGATCTATAGATCCAAATGACTTGAATCCAACGGTCTTGGATTCAGCATTCCTAGACCTTTCTAACAAAATTGGTTTCATTCAATTTGGTTCACTGAATCGACCTGGGTTGATTTTTGAAACTGGGTACCGAAGTGTGTTTGAAATAAAATGGAAAAGGTTTAATTCAAACAACTGGGCTGCGCGGGAAGCGATACTGGGCCGGCCTGCTAAGCACAGCGCTTACACGGGCTGGTTAAGTCGCTGTCCCCATGCATCAGTGAGACAGGGGGTGCGAAGCGGTATGGGGCGATGTGGTGCGTTCGATCTGGTTCTAAGCCAACGGCTGAGGGTCATCTTTGACATTGGGCAACGCCGGCGAGACAGAAACCTAGCGCGGCAGGTGGGGGTCATTGGGGGCTCACCGGGGCTCAGGCGAGGGTCGGCGAGGCGGGCGAACGACGAAGTCGACGACGGCGAACCTCCTGGTACCGACAGCTTCTCCTGGGGTGGCTCCAATCGCTGGCTCCCTTCTTCTCCAGAGGCGGCGGGCTCTGGTGGAATTCCGGCAAAGTGCTGCTCGCCTTGCTTCGGAAACGGGGTGGAACGATCAGTGAGGAGAGGGGAGTGACATGGTGTGCTCAATTCGGCTGGGGGTGGCCTCTATTTATAGTCGCGACGACGAGACCGAACGGGATGGGCAGACGACGGTGGCGACACGGCTACGGGCGGCTAGAGGCATGTACGGCGGTGGCGATCGCTTCGTGGTCTCCTGGCGATGCTCTACGGCTTTAACGCGCGTGTAGGGATTGTGCGGTTGGGTCTGGAACACGCGATGCTCTGCGCGGCAGAGGCGACGTCTTCGACGTTGAGCGGTGGCTGTGCGGCATGGGGCGGCGAACGGCGATGTCTGGCGGTCTCCTGGGTTGGTGGCGATCATGTATGCACGCGGCGAGGGCGGCGCGCGGTCTGTGGGCGTCGGTCGAGCGTGGCGCTCTGGCGCATGCTCGGCATGGTTGCTGGCGAGCTGGGCGCGGTCCGTGCGTGTGGTCCAGGGTTTGGCAACGCTCGCGGCTGGAACAGGGAGTGGCGGTGGACGGTGGGCTGCCTCCCAAACAAGGTTGGCACGGCTAAATATCCTTCTAACTTGCTGTCTCCACTGGGGTGGCATGGTGAGCTTCGGCTGTTCACCATTGATGTCATTGCCCAGCTTACAGTGAGGCTAGTGCTTGGTTTAACTTGCTAGATGATATACTGATATGGTTGTGAGCTAGAGAGGGGACAAGTTAGGCTTCAATCACTGCTCACAATAGTGTTTAAGATTTTGATGATTTGTGTGTGCAAAGTGTTTGATGAAATGGCCGCAAGAATTCAAGTTTTGAATTTTGAAAAGATTTTTGGTGGGTGTGCTAGGTTGGTGCTGGTGAGTCTGCAGATGCTTGGGTTTTGAAAGTTGAGCTTGTTTGAGTGGTTTTTGAAAAAGTGGGATCTTCTCATATGATAAAGATTCAATTTTTTAAAAAGTGTTTTTGAAAGTTTCTGGATGATCACAAAGTGGGCCTTGATACCTTGTTATGAGTACAATTAAGGGGTGCAAAGATCCAGAAAAGTTTCTGTTAAGTTCTGAAAGTTTGGGACAACCAAAGTAGGCATGGGAGTTAAATTGGTCAAAATGACCATTCCCTTATTTTATTTGTTTTGATTTACTTGTCTTTGAGAAAAGTTTGGGAATTGTTTTAGATGATGTTTATTTCACCTAAGAATCCATTTACAAGCAAAGGAACACACAAACAAGGCAATTCAAAAGAATTCCAAACGAAATGCATACACCATGCATGCTTTCATATTTTTATTTTATAAAAGTTTTTGTTAAACCTAATTTTGATGATCCAAGTTTAGTGTTTTTGGGATGTTACAGATTCCCAATGCTGAAAGGAAGATACTCATTAGCTTTGAGCTCTCATTGCCCCTATCATAGGCATCTTCATGTGGTTAAGGTGAAAGTGAGGTCCACTCTGAATCATATGCTTGACAGACCATAGACTGGAAATCCCAATTGAGTACGAGGGTCGCTCTGCATGCTACTCTACTTTGGTCACCTGAAAGTTCTTGTCATTGTAAATACATGCATATCATCGAGAACCGCCAACGGGGTACCCCTTGCACATGGTACAGGAGCTTTCCCATAACCAAAATGACAAGGCAAGGAGACAATGAGCATCTCAGCAATCTTTTTATTTACCACATGCATAGATTTTTATTGAGGACGCTTCATAGATGCTCATTATGGTGATACTGCAAGTTTCCACCATGATTAGGCATGGATTAGGCTAGCGGCCCAGGCGTTTCTCTAACACAATGTATAAACTCCATGAACTCACAACCTCCCCTTTTATTTCACATCGTCGACATCCATAAACAAAGGAGCAAGGAATCAACTAGATGAGATATCCAAAAAATGTTGAAAGCGTTCCCCGTGACACCATGGTTCTGCTGACTCCCAGTATATAATTAGAAAGCATATAACTTTCATGGACTAGTCACAATGGTTCAGGATTATTAAGCGCAAGGAATAAAGTGTGCCATCAAGTTCATGAGAGCTTTACTAACTAACTTTCTCAAAATAGACAAACATTTTATTTTGGAACAAAACACAACATATGGAATATGCACTGAAGTAGCAAATGATGCTAATAGGTAGGTATGTTGGACACAGCTGGCAATATTGGTTTTGGGGAGTTGGAAGCACAGGTAGAGCACGTACTCAGTGCAAGTGAAGGCTAGCAATAGAGAGGGAGCGACAAACGATAGAGCAATAGCTGTCATAATCATGCTCACAACAAAATATGACTAACTATGGCATGAAAGTGATACAAGAACTCTGAGGAAAAATAAATCATCGAGGCTTACTAACTATTGATTAGTCATATGCATGCGTGAGCATGTGCCAAGTCGATTCACATGAACAGTCAGAGGAGGATACCACAATATCATACCAAAGTATGAATAAAACAATGCAAGCAAACATTCATATGACATGCTAAAAACTATTAGCAAGCTGGAGCTAATCATAGACAAGCAAGAACTACTAAGCATCCATAATGACATACACCTTACACAAACAG
Organism: Avena sativa; assembly: GCA_916181665.1. Lineage (NCBI taxonomy): Eukaryota > Viridiplantae > Streptophyta > Magnoliopsida > Poales > Poaceae > Avena > Avena sativa. Next base: position 262,076,949 of record OV702279.1, on the reverse strand, counting down.
GCTAAGCATGCTCACAATGATGAGTATATGTACAAAAATGAAACAAATAGAGTTTGTTACCGGCCTCTTACCACACCTCGAGTTGTCTTAATCTTCATTATTGCCCTTCACTTGTGTGACTTGAATAATTAACATGAAACCAAAATCCACTAAGGACGGCTGAACCCTGCAAAGAACTGACAAAACCAAAGAAGAACAACAAATATTTTTGGTGTTTTGGGTTTTTTAGAAAGAAGCAACAAAAATAAAAAAGAAAGCGAAACAATGGAAATACAAAGAACCTACTGAACATGATATATAGATGAGTGTGATGTTGGTATACCTCCCCCAAGCTTAGGCTTTTGGCCTAAGTGGGGCTCAATCCCATGGTGACCAAGTAGATGCATATCCGTAGTATGTCGAGGAAGCTCCCTCGTCCTGGTATGAGCTCGAGGCCTCCCCTGTGTAATACGTAGGGGGGGGTCGTATGATGGTGCTTCCTCCTGATAGTGCCCATGGAAGTTGAGAGAAAGCAGGTTGTCATCCATATCCGCCTTCGAGCGTGACCAAGGTCCCTGAGAAATACTGAACAAAGTGGTTTGGGGTAGATGGATCTCTCTCTCTTCCCCGTCAGTAAACAACATTTTATAAACCAAGTTCTCAAGAGTAGAGCTAGTGGTGACAAAGTGGTGCGCCTTCATGGCAGCAATATCAAGCCTCTGAGGAGCCAAAACTATATCATGTGTATCAACAGCAATGTTCAAGGCAGCAGCAACACGAGTAGCAATAATTCCCCCATAAATGGGTCCCTTAGCAGCTAGACGATGAGCAATGAGAGAACTAAGATTATACTTATCCTCATTGTTGAGCGCAGTAGCTAAGAAGGCCAATTGATAGTTGGAAATATTACTAGTGTTCTCCCTACCAAGAACACTGGTGGCAAGATAGTAGGCAAAATACCTGATGGCTGGAAGTTGAATGTTCTTTATCTTCCCTCGCTGAGCTCTACGATCATCATCATTGGTTATTCCTCGGTAAAGCTCTAACAAATCAGCGGGTAGAGCTTGAATCTTCTTTGATGACCCAGTTGCACCAAGTCCCAGGGCCTTGCAAAATTTCTTCAATGTCATAGAATGATCTCTGCCATAAATTTTGAAAGACACAGAAGGCTTAAACATACTATTAGTAAAGGAGAAACTCTCCACAAATGTTTTAGTAAGCAAAGCATATTGTGCACTCTCATCCTGCATATAACTTGTTAGTCCAGCCCTCTGCACCAAAGTTATAAAATCATTAAGAATCCCATCATCTTGCAAGAAAGTTTGGCAAGGAAAGGTGGAGGGGTGCGTATCCCCTTCATCTCCCCCGTCACGAAATCGCGGAGTGATGAGATCCTCATTGTATGAGGGTCTAGTACTAGTAGATGACCTTGGAATCCTTTCCCTTCTAGGTGCATCACTCTCAAATATGTCACCAAAGGTGTGGTGTTCCATGACTTCCCTATTCTGAAATTTTAAACAACCATCAAACCAAGTGATTTCTAAGTTGATAAATGATGAGCAACTACTATAGGAACTTGCTAAAGGACTACACATGCATCAAAACAAAGTTTCTAAGCATATAACAAGCATGCAAGCTCAAACAACCTATCACCTATAGCAGCAAAATACTCAAGATACAATCTACCAATCACAAATCTAATTGGACAAGTGGAGGAGGCACATACCAAGGAACAATCCCTCCAAAAATTAGCACTTGAGATGGGCTGAGCAAGGAGATAAAAAATAGCAAGCAAGAACAGCAAGAACTCGAGATTGAGAAAGTTTTCCGGTGTTTTTCGGGAGAGAGAAAGAAGGTGGCTTTGAGGAGACAGCCTGGAGGGGCCCAGGTGGGCCAGACCCCCCAGGCGCCGCCACCTTGTAGGCCACGCCTACCAGGGGTGTGGTGCCCTAGGGTGGCCCCTGGGTCACCTCAGGTGCCACTCTGCCCCTTTTTTCGAGGAAAAATTTATTTTGATTTTTCTGGGATTTTTCGGGAAACTTTATTTTCTGCCAATTTTTAGGTATGAAAATTGATTTTCTCGAAGAAATAGTTTTTTCAAAAGAAGCAAAAGAAAACCAAAAGCCAAACTACAGGAGCTCTAAGAAACTCAAACAAGCAAAAAACTAGCAAAACTAAAGCTAAAGCAAAGACTAGGAAGGAGAAAAGAAAAGGAAAGCAAGTATAACCATAGTGGAAACATTATTTTGTTTATTAAAATCCTTTTGTTAACAAGGTTGATCAAGTCTTGTTACCAAAACAATCTTATATGAAACAAAACTTTGCATTCCACAAGGTGATTATGTTACCTCATACTTGATAGCAATGGTCCCAATCATAATAGTTTCAAAATTTTCTTGTGGAATGGGACAATATATTTCTCCAACCTTGATGCCCTCAATATTTTCAATGGAATTCATGCAATAGCTCTTAACAACCTTCTTGGGGAAATAGACAATGTGCTCTTTGTCATTAATATTGAATGTTACTTTTCCTTGATTACAATTGATGACAGCACCTGCAATATTAAGAAAAGGTCTCCCAAGAATAATAGACATATTATCATCTTCAAGCATTTCAAGCACAACAAAATCAATTAAAACCATGCAATTATGAGAAACTTGAACAGGAACATCCTCACATATACCAACAGTAATAGTAGTTGACTTATCAGCCATTTGCAAAGAAATATCAGTTGGTATCAACTTTTCTAGCTGAAGTCTCTTATAGAGAGAAAAAGGCATAACACTAACTCCAGCTCCCAAATCACATAAAGCACTTCTAACATAATTATTCTTAATAGAGCAAGGAATAGTTGGTATACCTGGATCACCAAGTTTCTTTGGAACCTTACCATTGAAGGAATAATTAGCAAGTATAGTAGAAATCTCCTCATTAGGAATCTTCCTTTTATTAGAGACAATATCCTTCATATACTTTGAATAAGGAGGCAACTTAATAGCATCAGTCAATGGAATTTGCAAGAATAAAGGTTTCATCCACTCACAAAACCTATTGTAGTGTTCTTCCTCCTTTGACTTGTGTTTCTTACCTGGAAAAGGCATAGGTTTCTGCACCCAAGGTTCTCTCTCTTTACCATGTTTATTAGCAATAAAATCTTCCTTTGTGTACCTAGTGTTCTTAGTGTGCTTCTCAGGTTCTTCCTCAACTTCCTCCTTATCAGGAGACTCATTTTTATCATTACCACTCTCAGTTTCAGCATCAGAGACAGTTATACTATTAGGATCTACAACAGGTTCAAGTGGTTCCTCAACTACTTTATGTTTCTTTTTCTTTATCTTACGAGGACTACCACTATCTTCACCTTGTTGAGAATCCTGCTCAATTATTTTAGGGTGTCCTTCAAGATATAAAGGATCTTGAGTAGCTATACCACTCCTAGTTCTAATTCCATAAGCATGTTTATCTCCTGAAGCATTAACTAGCATATCCTTTTGTACCTTAGCAAGTTGATCAAGTTTGGTTTGAACCATTTGAAAGTGTTTACAAAGCATTTTAATATGATTAGAAGTTCTTTCCACAATATCCTTCAACTCATGGATAGCTCTAGAGTTTTCCAATAAATGATTCTGAACCTGTTTATTAAAATGACCTTGTTTAACAATAAAAATGTAAAGTTCCTCTAAACATTGATCAGGAGGCTTACCATAAGGAATATCACCATCATCAAAGTGTTGGAGAGAGTGTACTGTTGGGGAGATGACCTCGGGTAGGGTAAAGACGGGAAAAGACGAAAGGAAGTGGCCCGTCTAGTTTCCAAGTTACTGTCAGAGTCGGCCGAATCCTGTTGAGGTCGGCCAAGACAGGGAAGGGCAGGACCCTTATGATAAAGGCTAGGCATTACCCGGCCGGGATACTACGTAAGTCGGCTGGGTTAACCCGAGTAATATTAATGCAGGTGAAGGACAAGCCGAGGTACGCGAGGTAAGGCCGAATGATACGAAGCTTGCACGAGAAGGAGAAACCTAAAGTCAAACTCTAGCTGTAGGCTAGGAGGAATCTGAGCGGAGCCAAGCACAAGGGACAAAGGTGCATAGCGTCAGAGGGGCAGAAGGAGGTCACGGAGGTGAAAGTCCTGAAGCCCGAGGCACGCAGGAGGGGCCGTCTGGTGCCTTGCCGTCGTTAGAAGGGCAACAGGGAAAGGAGGGCGCCGAACTACTATTTTGGGACAAGCATATTCCTCGAATATGCTTGCCCCGTCAGCCCTAAAGGCACCCAAGGCTCTCCTTTATAAGGGAGGCTTGGACCTAGAGGAAGGGATCGGCTCATTTTTAGTTCCGTTAGGCTGGTAAAGTTCTTCCTTTCTCCTTACATACAGCTCGAGGAGCACTTGTAGTCCAAGGAAGGAGAAATAAAGATCTTTGCCTTAGTCTTCTGAGTGTAGAATTAACTGCATCATCCCACCCCAGATCCCACTAGCATCCATTGGCCCCTTACTTTAGCCTACCCATGGCATCTGCCGTGTCACCACCACGACAGTTGGCGCCCACCATGGGGCCAGCAGCGGTGCTAGCTGGAGTCATGATCCGGACGGGAAACTTCATCAACACTGGCGAGCGCATTGTCTCTGGATTGGTCCGGAGATTTGATCTCCGTGACTACATCAACGACAACGCGGGCAGCTTCAGGGGAAAAACTCCCCCGCGCAACGACGTCTTCATCAGCTTGGGCCTACACCAGGTCTACGTCGGCGTCGACATCTCCGGTGTTTATCCTCACCAGGTTGTTATTGCAGGAGAGACACCCCTTAGCGCCGCGAGCCGTCCGCGCGGAGCGCGCCCGGTCAGCAGCGTCGAGGTGATGGTCGCAGCCGGGGTGCAGGCGGGAGTAGCAGGTGCCGGATCAACCAGAGACCCTGCCGCAGGCGTGCAGATCGCGCCCAGGCAGACGGCACCGCCACCCACCGAGGTAATCCCTCCAGTGACCAACCAGGCCGAAGTGCAGGAAACTACCCCAAAGGCACCAAGGATAAGAGGGCCACCTCTAGAAAGACCAGAAAACATTCTTCAGGCAACCATAGATAATCTGACTACACCTGTAGCGCCGATACTTGATCCGGCAAATGCTCAGGTAGAATTAGAAGAAACCAGGCAAAAGGTGCTGGTAGAGGCAAAAAAGGTGTTGGCCTTGCGGGAGTCCTTAAACAGGACCCTGCGAGAATATGCCAAAGCTAATAAGCTTGACGTCACTCCCGAACGGGTTGACGAGTTGAGATTAAGAGGGAAGAACCTCATAGATGATATCAACAAGGAGCATGATGCTCATAAGACAGAGTCAGTTGATTTGGGCTTGCCGAGGTATAGTACCCCGGCAAAGAACTTGAGAGCGGCGAATGCCGCAGCATTAGAGTTAGAGGGATTGACCGGCGAAGCCCGGCAGAAACAACAAGAAAGAGTGAATGAGCTGGTACGCATCGCGAACCAGCAAAACGAAGAAATGCTCAGGGCAGATCCGGCGAGGCCAAGGGCTTCGCGGATGGTTCACTCGGCAGGAGCAGCACCTGCCTTGTCTGTGGCTGCGGCCTCTTCACCCGGAAACAATGCGCGAAAGGACAGAGCAGTAACTTCAGGAAAGAGAAACAAGCAAATTGTCCCATATGATCCGGCGATAGCCGGGAAAGCAAACGAGAACAGAGGCAATGGAAGCCGAGGTAACAGTGGCGAGAGTAACCCCGGCCGTGCTGAGAGGGGCGGTGGAAGCCGAGGCAATGGAGACCTCGGCAGGGAAGAACTCGGAAAAGGAAATCACGAGAACAATTCCCCGATCGAAGGAAGGAGAGAACCGCCGCACAACCCGCAGCCGAGACATGAACCTCGACAAGAAAGGGAAGCGAGAGCAGCTCGCCACAACCAGATAAATGAAAGGTACAATGATGGTTATTCCGAGATGGAATATGCAATCCATGGAGGAAACAATCACTATGGAGTACAGGACCGAGTTATGTACAGAGATTTGCCCTCAAGTGATGCCAGAGTAAAGCTAGACCGGCTGTACCGATCCGAGTTACTGGAAGAACAGGGTCCACCGGGTCCAGCATGCTTCGGACCATGGATCATGGGTGAACCTCCTGTGCCGAACTTTCAGGTGGCAAGAGGTACAAAAACATATAATGGGAGCACCAAACCACAAGATTGGTTGATCGATTATGCCACTGCAGTGAAAATAGCAGGTGGGAATTTACGATGGGCCGTGCGGTATGTCCCACAAATGTTGGAAGGAGCAGCTAGAGTATGGTTGAATAATCTGCCAGCAGGCAGCATTAACTGTTGGTTGGACTTTGAAGAAATGTTCGTTAGCAACTTTACCAGTACTTACAAGAGGCCGAACAGGCCGCATCCATTTGCCATGTGCAAGCAAAGGCCGAATGAGACGGACAGGGAGTTTTTAACTCGATGGTGCAACCTAAGAAACTCGTGTGAAGGAGTTATAGAATCACAAGCAATAGCTTGGTTCGCTCAGGGATGCCGCTATGGCAGTGTATTATGGCAGCGATTGCAAAGAGATATGACAACCACATTGGCAGAAACCATCAGAATAGCGGATTCTTATGCGTTGGGAGACCCAACCCAACCCGAATTAATGTCGGCAGATCATCGGGAGCATCAAGATCAATATGCAAGAGATATGGTCGGGTCATCCAGGCGCAATGACTTCAGAGGAAGAAGAAGAGAAGAAAGGCCGGATTATAGATACAATTCAGCCCAGGTGGCAGCGGTAGCGCAAGATCAGCCGAGTCACGGAATGACTCAATGGCAAAAGAATGGTCCTCAGCAGTGGACACCAAGGAACGAAGGAAAAAGACAGTGGACACCAGAACAAAAGAAGCAATGGCAGGAGAGGCCGAAGTACATGTTCAAATCTATGTTAGATCAGCCGTGTAAATTTCACACGTCAAACCCAGCCAGGCCGGCTAACCATACGACCCGCCAATGCGCATGGATGAAAAATGCAATGGGAAACCCAGCAGGCATGCAGGCAACGCCTCTCCAAGCACATCCGCAACATCAGCCGCAGTTGACTGGAGCAAATGCACAACAACTGATGTTACCGCCTCCTCCCCCGAGGTACGACAACTCGGACCGGAGGGATGCGGTACATCAAGTGATGAACCAAGGTCCGGATGGAAGGACGAATCCAGGAAATAATGGACGCAATGACTACAAGGAACATCATCGGTCGTATTGCGTGTTCACAATAGAACAGCAAGACAAGCAGAGTGTGCAACGCCGGCATATGGAAGTAAATGCAGTAATGCTGGCAGTACCAAGATATGTGCCTTGGTCGGACCAAGAAGTAACCTGGAGCATAAAGGATCACCCCAAGATAATGCTGAGTCCGGGGTCATATGCACTCGTGCTAGATCCGACATTTGTCGAACCAAGCATTAATGTGAAATTTTCAAAGGTACTCATTGACAACGGGAGCAGTATCAATATCATGTACAAAGATACAATGCACAAACTCGGAATAACACAGAACATGCTGCAATCCACAAGGACCACTTTCCATGGGATAGTACCAGGGCTTTCATGCGAACCCATTGGTAAGGTCCGAGTGGACGTATTGTTCGGCATCAGAGATAACTGCAGAGCAGAAAATTTAGAGTTTGAAGTGGTGGATCTAGAAAGTTGTTATCATGCACTACTCGGGCGGCCAGCATTGGCCAAATTCATGGCCAGCTGCCATATAAGTTATCTGAAAATGAAGCTACCTGGACCACAAGGCGTGATAACAGTAGCAGGGGATTACAGGAAGTCAATGGAATGTGCTTCAGCCGGGTCAAATTTGGCCGAATCATTGGTAATAGCAAGGGAAAAAAGAAGGATTCGGGAGGTAGCAGCCCTCGCTCAGTCGGCACAGCTGAATATGCCGGCATTAGCCAACCCACATGGAAGTGTCTCCTTCCAGCCGACTAAGGAAACAAAAAAATTCCAGATAGATGAACAATTCCCGGAGCGCACCGTCACTATTGGTGCCGGCCTAGATGCTAAATAGGAAAGCGAGCTCACCAACTTCCTCCGTGAGAATCGGGATATCTTTGCATGGTCAACTCAGGATCTGCAAGGTGTGCCGAGGGAGTTGGCTGAGCACTCTCTGAATGTAAGGCCAGGAGCAAGGCCGGTGAAGCAACCTCTCCGCCGCTTCGCCGAAGACAGGAGAAAAATAATAGGGGATGAAATAGCTCGGCTCCTTGCGGCCGGGTTCATCATGGAGGTGCTGTATCCGGATTGGCTGTCAAACCCGGTGCTAGTAGAAAAAAAGAAGGATGATCCAAATGTAGCCATTGTATGGCGAATGTGTATCGATTACACGAACCTGAACAAGGCGTGTCCAAAAGATCCTTTTCCTTTACCTAGAATAGACCAGGTCATTGATTCGACCGCTGGTTGTGAACTATTGTCATTTGTAGACGCGTATTCTGGCTTTCACCAGATACCGTTAAATCCGGCCAATCAAATAAAGACTGCGTTTATTACCCCGTACGGGGCTTATTGCTATCGCACCATGCCATTCGGCCTGCGCAACGCAGGAGCGACGTATCAGAGATGCATGCAAAAATGTCTACATGACCAGATAGGAAAAAATGTACAAGTATATGTGGATGATGTGGTTATCAAAACCAAAGAAAGCAAAACACTACTGGATGATATATGGCAGACTTTCACGAACCTGAGAAGGTTCCGAATGAAGCTTAACCCGGAAAAATGCACGTTTGGCATGCCAGCGGGAAAATTACTCGGTTTTCTCGTATCTAGCCGAGGTATAGAGGCCAACCCAACCAAGATAAAGGCAGTAGAAAGGATGGAGTTGCCAAGGTGTCTAAATGACGTACAAAAGTTCACAGGTTGTTTATCCTCGCTCAGCCGATTTGTATGTCGGCTGGGAGAGAAGGCATTATGTGGCATCCCGCAAAACCACTACTAGAAAATCGCGTTGTTTTTGTGCATTGCATCATCATGACCGCATGCTCATGTCATCATGCCACATTGCATTTGAGCATCGTCATCATCCTGCATTTGCTTGCATCAAACTATTTGCGGAAAAAACCTGTTTTGTTTTCTAAACGCCCCGTCTTTATTCAAACACCAAAACCCGGGTCTCCGGATTATTTTGTTCGTCTGCGGTCGGTTTGCAGAAGCTTTGTTTTAAACAAATAAAATATTAAATTATTTTAGTGGGGGCAGTCGAACGGGCCGAATCGACCCGAACGACCACCCCCAGGAATTAAAATGGTCCACCTAAATTCCTAAAACTACCAGTCCTATTCTACCCACCCCTCCTCCACCTCACCTCCCCCAATCGCAACTCGCCACATCAGCCTACCCCAAATCCCCACCCAACCAGACACCGCCACCTCACCCCACTCCCTCCCTCTTCCTTACCCACTCCCACCACCCCACACAGCCCCTCTCTCCCTGCCCGTGGGTCCCGCCCCCACTCCCCACTCAGCCAGCACACACACGCGCGCGCGCCCCTGCCCACCAACACGCACACACCCCGCGTGTACCCGTCCCCCAGGCCCACCCGCAGCACACCACACCACACACACAACGCCCCACCAACCCCCGGCCCCACCCACGTGACCCCACCCCGGGCCCCGCTCCTCTCTCTCTCTTCCCTGGTCCTCTCCCTCACCCGCGTCTCCCCGCTCTCTCCTCCGCCTCCGCTCCCTCCCGTTGCCGACCGAGCCGCGCCCGCCCTTCTCCCCTCCGGCGACCGCCCTCCTCGCAGCCACCGCGGCCCCGCATGCCCCCTCTCCGCGGCCCCGCACGCCCCTTCCGCCGGCGCCCCCTCCTCGCCTCGTCTGCGCCCGCCGCCGGCGCGCACCACCTCCCGCGCGCCTCGCCGCCTCGGGGCCAGCAACCTCCGTCGCCGCGCCGCCCTCTGCAGGGCCCGAGCCGCTCCCTCCCCGCCGCGTTCCTGGCCGCGCGAGCCGGCCCCGCCTCCCACCTCGACCGCCGCCGAGCCGAGCTCCTCACCGGCGCCGCCGCGTCGGCCCCGTCGCGCCGGCCTCGCCGTCCTCTGCCCCTTCCTCCGATCCCACCCGCCACCGACGCTCCCTGGCGCTCCCCGTCGCGCCCTCAACCTCCCCGGCTCTCCCTCCGCGAGTCCTCCCCCGAGCTCTTCACCGCCGCCGCCCGTGCGTCCGCCACCGCCGGCCTCCCCCGATGCCGGGTCATCGCGCCCTCCGACCTCGCCAGCGGCTCGCCCATGAATGCCCTCGCCTATGCCCGCGAGCTCCGCCTGCGCACGGCACGGCCTCGCTGCGCAACCCCGCTGTCGACTATCGCCCTCCTCCTCGGGTCCCTGCCGTCGCCACCCTGCACCGCGTGCGTGTTTCAACCTTCCCAGGACTCATGTACCCTGTTTTAGTCGACGCCAAGAGCTGCCATGACATGCGCGGCAACGACATTGAACCGGCAAGTCAAGTTCGTCCGTGGACAAGACCGACAATTGTGCATGGTGCCCCAAGACCGACAGGAGGCCCACGACAAGATCTGCCTCATGGAACACGAAGACCGCGAAACCCCAAAATACGCCGACATGGAACACCAAGATCGCCTTCCCGGGCCCGAGAACCGACCTCGACACGCCAAGTTCGCCGAAACCCGCGAAGACCGATCCCGGCGTCCGAGACCCGAACCCTGTCGAACCCTGGGCCCGAAGACCGCGGATGCGACAAGACTGTCGCTCGGACGCCAAGACCGCCACATGGAACGATAAGCGCTTCATCTCGGATACGCCAAGTACTTCAGCCAGATGCCAAGACCGACTCGATGGCACGGACCCGACAAGATCTTCGTGACGACAACGACCAGAGCGAGTCCGATGCGCCCCCGGCGCCAAGCCAAGTCCTGCTTCCCGGAGACGACAAGGTCTACCTCAGTTATCCGAGAACGCTCCCGCCGGGACCGAACCCCAGATCCGAACCCTGAGACCGACCCCGAACCCCGGAACCCCAAGATCGCCGAACCCTAATGTGTGACCCCTTTTCTCGAGCCCTATTTTATAAAAGTAATAACAACTTGTTGCATATTAATTGCCATACTTGCATGCATATTTGTGTGGTTTGGGGGCCTTATGCCGATTCACCTCATAATTAAATATGGGGCCCATATGCGGGCAAATTTAGCCTTATATTGGCCTCATTTAAATTTGTGTAGCGAACCGGTGCTATCTTTTGCCATGTTAAGACAACATTTAATTGCGGGGTAGTTAAACAACTTGAACCATTTAATTAATTGTCGGGACCCCGGTTCCGCTTAATATTGCCTAATTGCATCGCACCTTTGCCATGTCATACATCATACATGCATCATGCCCGATCTTTTGCCGTAGTATTAAATATTGCATCCGGTGTTTCTTCTAGTGTTTTGCTTCTTCGCGGATTGGGCCGTTGAGTTGATGTGAGCTTCGCCCCGATCTTCGGTTGAACCTTCGACAATGTTTCCAGGCGAGCATCTCCCCCTTTCTACCTATCTTACTTTTATAGTATTTATTCCCTCCTGTTGATCTATTGCTATCTGTGTTGCGATGCTCTAGTTTCCGTACCCGTGAAACCCTTGCAACCGTATATTGCCTTGGACACATCCTATTACCTGTTGTTTGGTAGATAGCTAGACTTGCGCGTCGTAGTCGCTTGCTCAAGTGCTGTTGCGTGTCGTCAAGTACCACAGTTGTTGGAGAGTTGCCGCCTTTTTAATGTTGGAGATGATCACGGCTTTACTTATTGTTCACTTTAATTACTGTTTAACAACTAAAATTGAAGTAGGTAAGCAGAGGCACCGGTGGGTGATAGATAACATTTGGTTTCCGACCGCCCACTTGTGTCCCGTAGGACCCCGAGTTCTTGACACCTGTTCCGAGATCGAGCGCGCTAACCACATGTGGGCAGATATGGGCCCCCCATCGATTTAGTACCTGTTTTCAAAGTATTGTACTGGGGGCCACAAGTAGTTTGGGGCTTTATTACTATCCTGTACTTATGCCATGCTTTACTGCTTTATTTACGATTGTGTGAGGAGCACGCTGTACTGTTTTGGAAGCGGAGTGTTTTCGCGGTATCGACAGTCCCCGTTTGGGGATTTGCTATCGTTTACAGCCACTGTCGCAAACCCTGAGTCCGTCTCGGAGACCGGCCGACTTCGTTGCGGGTGTACTTAGTGGGGTGGCCCCCCGTGCTTGCTTTGGGTCTGGGAAACGTCATGACTTAGGCCCCGCCGACATACCGATGGGTGTATGTTAACTGATCTGGCAAAAAGGGTCGAAGTGCGTGTGGATACTTTGGTGCACCCCTGCAGGGTTTAATCTTTTCGAGAAGCCGTGTCCGCGGTTATGGACGACTTGGAGCACAGTGCTTGATCATAGACAACTATAACTAAAGTTTACTGTTATAAATTGACTTGTATCCGATATGACTAGTAATCAGCTTCACCACAACGGAATGGCTAAATAAAAGTACCAACAACTGCTGGGTTTTGGGATATCTCATGCTATCGTATGTTTGACTAGTAAGTGCCGCAACTACAACAGAATGGTTAAATAAAACTGCCCACCGTTTAATTTACCAGGACGATTATCTATACCTGACTAGTAATTGCCGCAACGATAACCGAATAAATAAAACTGCCAACTGTGTGAGTTCCTCGGTGGACTTCCTCGATTGGTCTCGAGGGGGAAATACCAGGATGGGATTGTTTGGAGTAAGAATCAGGTTGGTTCCGGATAGGTCATTCTTATCCCTCTCTGATAATCGCCAGTTGTATCGAGTCTCTATAGGTTGTTCAGTGCATGCTGCCACTGCCGCTCAGTCCACCATACCTATGTAGGCGAGGACCGCCGAGTTCTAGCCTCGCCGTGTACTGGCCTCAGTACTGACGCTCCTCTTTTCCTTTGCCCTTTGTCGGCACCCCTTTTGTTTAAGCAGGTTTTGAGATCGCCGTCGTTAGCAGGGTTACCCTTCCGGCTTGGCCTGGGCAGGGTTATGGACGCCATTGGTTATTCTTCAGGGCTCTTAGCCCCATTTGCATCTTGTCCGTAGCCGGACGCTCTATCGTTTTCAAGGTGATTGGATCTTTGTATATAATATCTGTATTCTTGACTCATGGAGTCGCTGTTATATATATATCTGTTCTGTGGGTCCCATCGAGGACTGTTGTGTAATGTTATTACTTCGTTTTCCACCCGCACGAAAGTGCCTGGTGGGCACCTTTGAATCGTTTCTATGCGGGTTTGGCGGGTTTCGCTCAAACTTGCATAGGGTCGATTCTGAGGGTGTTACAGAGTGGTATCAGAGCTCAGCAGTTGCGATACCCCACAAGTCCAGCCTGTAGGATAACCTAGCTAACGGCCGAAGTAGAGTGTCAAAACTATTTTTGCAAAATCGGTTGGATAGTTCTGATTAGGTCTGATTTTACTCCTTACCCCTCTGCTGTTCTCCTCTTACCTCAACGTGTTTTGAATCCGCTCTCTTCTTTTTCTTCGAGTCCAGGAATTCTCGTGGTTGGGTTTTCGTCGTACCTTCAGGGTTTCGCTTCCTCCTTTGATAACGGTGTTCTACCATCCGGTGTTCAAGTTGCCTGAGGAATCCGTCTACTACAGTACCATTCTTTGTTCCTTGTTTGTGCCTTCCGGTGTTTTCCGACGCGACGACATCCTCTACGCCAGATCCGATGTAGAGTCTGCATCACTCTTTTGTTCCGAACCTCGCTTGTCGAGATCTTCAGTCTAATTCCGAGAGTTGGTTGCATAATCCGCCTATTCGTGTGCAGAGTAATGGTTTAGGTGCGCGATGGACTGATCACCATCCGACTACTCTTATCATTTGCTCTTGTACATCGAATCAGTGGATCCAGCAGTTTTACTCCGTCCACGGAAGTTAGGGGTGGCTTTATTGTGGATACCCCTACCTTCGACCTTTTGTTCCCGGAGTGTTCTCTCGACGATCACGGACAACGACCTCTTGTTAGTGGTGTCGCGAGGATCTACACGAAGCGAGAAGACGCAGATCGCCGACCTTCCTTCCGGTACCATGAGGCGGATCTCGAGGGCGAGATCCATTGTTAGTGGTGTCGAATTGTGGCATCCCGCAAAACCACTACTAGAAAATCGCGTTGTTTTTGTGCATTGCATCATCATGACCGCATGCTCATGTCATAATGCCACATTGCATTTGAGCATCGTCATCATCCTGCATTTGCTTGCATCAAACTATTTGCGGAAAAAACCTGTTTTGTTTTCTAAACGCCCCGTCTTTATTCAAACACCAAAACCCGGGTCTCCGGATTATTTTGTTCGTCTGCGATCGGTTTGCAGAAGCTTTGTTTTAAACAAATAAAATATTAAATTATTTTAGTGGGGGCAGTCGAACGGGCCGAATCGACCCGAACGACCACCCCCAGGAATTAAAACGGTCCACCTAAATTCCTAAAACTACCAGTCCTATTCTACCCACCCCTCCTCCACCTCACCTCCCCCAATCGCAGCTCGCCACATCAGCCTACCCCAAATCCCCACCCAACCAGACACCGCCACCTCACCCCACTCCCTCCCTCTTCCTTACCCACTCCCACCACCCCACACAGCCCCTCTCTCCCTGCCCGTGGGTCCCGCCCCCACTCTCCACTCAGCCAGCACACACGCGCGCGCGCGCCCCAGCCCACCAACACGCACACACCCCGCGTGTACCCGTCCCCCAGGCCCACCCGCAGCACACCACACCACACACACAACGCCCCACCAACCCCCGGCCCCACCCACGTGACCCCACCCCGGGCCCCGCTCCTCTCTCTCTCTTCCCTGGTCCTCTCCCTCACCCGCGTCTCCCCGCTCTCTCCTCCGCCTCCGCTCCCTCCCGTTGCCGGTCGAGCCGCGCCCGCCCTTCTCCCCTCCAGCGACCGCCCTCCTCGCGGCCACCGCGGCCCCGCACGCCCCCTCTCCGCGGCCCCGCACGCCCCCTTCCGCCGGCGCCCCCTCCTCGCCTCGTCTGCGCCCGCCGCCGGCGCGCACCACCTCCCGCGCGCCTCGCCGCCTCGCGGCCAGCAACCTCCGTCGCCGCGCCGCCCTCTGCAGGGCCCGAGCCGCTCCCTCCCCGCCGCGTTCCTGGCCGCGCGAGCCGGCCCCGCCTCCCACCTCGACCGCCGCCGAGCCGAGCTCCTCACCGGCGCCGCCGCGTCGGCCCCGTCGCGCCGGCCTCGCCGTCCTCTGCCCCTTCCTTCGATCCCACCCGCCACCGACGCTCCCCGGCGCTCCCCGTCGCGCCCTCAACCTCCTCGGCTCTCCCTCCACGAGTCCTCCCCCGAGCTCTTCACCGCCGCTGCCCGTGCGTCCGCCACCGCCGGCCTCCCCCGATGCCGGGTCGTCGCGCCCTCCGACCTCGCCAGCGGCTCGCCCATGAATGCCCTCGCCTATGCCCGCGAGCTCCGCCTGCGCACGGCACGGCCTCGCTGCGCAACCCCGCTGTCGACTATCGCCCTCCTCCTCGGGTCCCTGCCGTCGCCACCCTGCACCGCGTGCGTGTTTCAACCTTCCCAGGACTCATGTACCTTGTTTTAGTCGTCGCCAAGATCTGCCACGACATGCGCGGCAACGACATTGAACCGGCAAGTCAAGTTCGTCCGTGGACAAGACCGACAATTGTGCATGGTGCCCCAAGACCGACAGGAGGCCCACGACAAGATCTGCCTCATGGAACCCGAAGACCGCGAAACCCCAAAATACGCCGACATGGAACACCAAGATCGCCTTCCCGGGCCCGAGAACCGACCTCGACACGCCAAGTTCGCCGAAACCCGCGAAGACCGATCCCGGCGTCCGAGACCCGAACCCTGTCGAACCCTGGGCCCGAAGACCGCGGATGCGACAAGACCGTCGCTCGGACGCCAAGACCGCCACATGGAACGATAAGCGCTTCATCTCGGATACGCCAAGTACTTCAGCCAGATGCCAAGACCGACTCGATGGCACGGACCCGACAAGATCTTCGTGACGACAACGACCAGAGCGAGTCCGATGCGCCCCCGGCGCCAAGCCAAGTCCTGCTTCCCGGAGACGACAAGGTCTACCTCAGTTATCCGAGAACGCTCCCGCCGGGACCGAACCCCAGATCCGAACCCTGAGACCGACCCCGAACCCCGGAACCCCAAGATCGCCGAACCCTAATGTGTGACCCCTTTTCTTGAGCCCTATTTTATAAAAGTAATAACAACTTGTTGCATATTAATTGCCATACTTGCATGCATATTTGTGTGGTTTGGGGGCCTTATGCCGATTCACCTCATAATTAAATATGGGGCCCATATGCGGGCAAATTTAGCCTTATATTGGCCTCATTTAAATTTGTGTAGCGAACCGGTGCTATCTTTTGCCATGTTAAGACAACATTTAATTGCGGGGTAGTTAAACAACTTGAACCATTTAATTAATTGTCGGGACCCCGGTTCCGCTTAATATTGCCTAATTGCATCGCACCTTTTCCATGTCATACATCATACATGCATCATGCCCGATCTTTTGCCGTAGTATTAAATATTGCATCCGGTGTTTCTTCTAGTGTTTTGCTTCTTCGCGGATTGGGCCGTTGAGTTGATGTGAGCTTCGCCCCGATCTTCGGTTGAACCTTCGACAATGTTTCCAGGCGAGCATCTCCCCCTTTCTACCTATCTTACTTTTATAGTATTTATTCCCTCCTGTTGATCTATTGCTATCTGTGTTGCGATGCTCTAGTTTCCGTACCCGTGAAACCCTTGCAGCCGTATATTGCCTTGGACACATCCTATTACCTGTTGTTTGGTAGATAGCTGGACTTGCGCGTCGTAGTCGCTTGCTCAAGTGCTGTTGCGTGTCGTCAAGTACCACAGTTGTTGGAGAGTTGCCGCCTTTTTAATGTTGGAGATGATCACGGCTTTACTTATTGTTCACTTTAATTACTGTTTAACAACTAAAATTGAAGTAGGTAAGCAGAGGCACCGGTGGGTGATAGATAACATTTGGTTTCCGACCGCCCACTTGTGTCCCGTAGGACCCCGAGTTCTTGACACCTGTTCCGAGATCGAGCGCGCTAACCACATGTGGGGAGATATGGGCCCCCCATCGATTTAGTACCTGTTTTCAAAGTATTGTACTGGGGGCCACAAGTAGTTTGGGGCTTTATTACTATCCTGTACTTATGCCATGCTTTACTGCTTTATTTACGATTGTGTGAGGAGCACGCTGTACTGTTTTGGAAGCGGAGTGTTTTCGCGGTATCGACAGTCCCCGTTTGGGGATTTGCTGTCGTTTACAGCCACTGTCGCAAACCCTGAGTCCGTCTCGGAGACCGGCCGACTTCGTTGCGGGTGTACTTAGTGGGGTGGCCCCCCGTGCTTGCTTTGGGTCTGGGAAACGTCATGACTTAGGCCCCGCCGACATACCGATGGGTGTATGTTAACTGATCTGGCAAAAAGGGTCGAAGTGCGTGTGGATACTTTGGTGCACCCCTGCAGGGTTTAATCTTTTCGAGAAGCCGTGTCCACGGTTATGGACGACTTGGAGCACAGTGCTTGATCATAGACAACTATAACTAAAGTTTACTGTTATAAATTGACTTGTATCCGATATGACTAGTAATCAGCTTCACCACAACGGAATGGCTAAATAAAAGTACCAACAACTGCTGGGTTTTGGGATATCTCATGCTATCGTATGTTTGACTAGTAAGTGCCGCAACTACAACAGAATGGTTAAATAAAACTGCCCACCGTTTAATTTACCAGGACGATTATCTATACCTGACTAGTAATTGCCGCAACGATAACCGAATAAATAAAACTGCCAACTGTGTGAGTTCCTCGGTGGACTTCCTCGATTGGTCTCGAGGGGGAAATACCAGGATGGGATTGTTTGGAGTAAGAATCAGGTTGGTTCCGGATAGGTCATTCTTATCCCTCTCTGATAATCGCCAGTTGTATCGAGTCTCTATAGGTTGTTCAGTGCATGCTGCCGCTGCCGCTCAGTCCACCATACCTATGTAGGCGAGGACCGCCGAATTCTAGCCTCGCCGTGTACTGGCCTCAGTACTGACGCTCCTCTTTTCCTTTGCCCTTTGTCGGCACCCCTTTTGTTTAAGCAGGTTTTGAGATCGCCGTCGTTAGCAGGGTTACCCTTCCGGCTTGGCCTGGGCAGGGTTATGGACGCCATTGGTTATTCTTCAGGGCTCTTAGCCCCATTTGCATCTTGTCCGTAGCCGGACGCTCTATCGTTTTCAAGGTGATTGGATCTTTGTATATAATATCTGTATTCTTGACTCATGGAGTCGCTGTTATATATATATATCTGTTCTGTGGGTCCCATCGAGGACTGTTGTGTAATGTTATTACTTCGTTTTCCACCCGCACGAAAGTGCCTGGTGGGCACCTTTGAATCGTTTCTATGCGGGTTTGGCGGGTTTCGCTCAAACTTTCATAGGGTCGATTCTGAGGGTGTTACACATTACCACTCTATCAACTGATGAAGAAATCAGATAAGTTCATTTGGACTCCACAAGCAGACAGTGCATTTCATGAATTGAAAAGGATGTTGGTCACAGCTCCCGTTTTGGCTTCTCCGTTATCAAAGGAGCCTATGTTACTCTACATAGCGGCCACCAACAGAGTAGTGAGCGCTGTGATCATGGTAGAACGAATTGAAAATGATAAGTCAGTACAAAGGCTGGTGTATTACTTGAGCGAGGCACTATCAGCCTCAAAACAAAATTACCCGCATTATCAGAAGATGGCTTATGGAGTGTACATGTCGGCAAAGAAACTTAAACATTACTTTGAAGAGCACCCCATCAAAGTGATTTGTGAAGCACCCATAGCCGACATATTGAGTAACAAAGATGCAAGTGGCCGAATAGCAAAATGGGCAATTGAATTGTCACCTTATGCTCCGCAATTCGATAGGAGAGATGCAATCAAATCTCAGGTTGTGGCCAACTTCTTCGTAGATTGGGCCGAGGTGCAGTATGAGCCACCATTGCCAGACCCGAATTATTGGACGATGCACTTTGACGGCTCCAAACTAAGAAATGGTTTGGGGGCAGGAATAGTGTTAACCTCGCCAAAAAGAGATCAGCTGAGATATGTGCTGCAAATACATTTTGCCGCGTCAAACAATGTAGCCGAATATGAAGCACTTGTCCATGGATTGAAGGTGGCAAAAGAGATTGGCATACGCCGAATCTTATGCTATGGAGATTCAGATCTAGTAGTACAACAAGTCTCAGGCAATTGGGATGCATTGGATGATAATATGGCCTTGTATAGATTTCATGTGCAAAAAATCAGTGGATACTTCGAAGGATGTGAATTTCACCATATACCTCGGGCAGAAAACGACGCCGCAGACACATTGTCAAAACTAGGATCAACTAGGCAGTCAATTCCCCCAGGTATCGCCCTAGAGCACCTAAGGAAACCATCAATAACACCGTCCCCAGAGTCCAAATCTATCTTTATTCCGGCAAAATCAGGAGAAGATAATGTGCCGATGGAAATTGACAAGCAATATAACCCGGAATTCT
Organism: Avena sativa; assembly: GCA_916181665.1. Taxonomy (NCBI): domain Eukaryota; kingdom Viridiplantae; phylum Streptophyta; class Magnoliopsida; order Poales; family Poaceae; genus Avena; species Avena sativa. The sequence continues at coordinate 262,057,367 of OV702279.1, read as the reverse complement.
CAAAGAGAAAGACAGCTGATGCAAGCATGACTATGGAGGAATCCGAGGTCGTTATGTCAGCAGAAAACATGGAAATAGATAGTGAGACTACACCAGAGAAAATCACACCTATATGGGCGCAACACATATTCTCTTTCCTTAGAGATGCGATTTTGCCGAATAATGAGGTATTAGCAAGACAGACAGTGAGAAGAGCTAAAGCTTATACAATCATAAACAATGAGCTATACAAAAGGAGTGTCACAAGTGTATTGCAAAGATGTGTGAGCTCGGCAGAAGGCCAGGAGATCCTCCTAGATATACATCAAGGAGAATGTGGACATCATGCCTCATCCCGAGCCTTAGTGGCCAAAGCATTCAGGCATGAGTTTTATTGGCCAACAGCGTTGAAAGAAGCCAAAGAACTGGTTGAAAAATGTAATGGTTGTCAGAGATATGCAACCAAGATACACATGCCATCATCCGAGTTAAAAACAATACCCATTACTTGGCCATTTTCTGTGTGGTGCTTGGATATGGTGGGACCATTTAAGCCGGTCCGAGGTGGGACGACCCACATATTGGTCATGGTGGACAAATTCACAAAATGGATTGAAGTGAAACCAATAAAAAAATGTGATGGGCCCACAGCAGTGAAATTCCTCAAAGATATTATCTTACGATATGGATACCCACACGGTGTTATTACAGACAACGGCACAAACTTTGCAGAAGGAGCTTTCGCTAGATTTTGCCAAGAAAAGCACATAAGATTAGATGTTGCCTCTGTGGCTCACCCAGCATCCAATGGGCAAGTGGAAAGGTCTAATGGACTAGTATTGTCCGGAATAAAACCACGACTCGTCGAACCGCTGCAAAGGTCGGCAGGATGTTGGATCGAGGAACTACCAGCAGTACTATGGAGCCTCAGGACTACTCCAAACAGATCAACAGGTTATACACCATTCTTTCTGGTATATGGGGCAGAATTCGTGCTTCCAGCCGACATAATACATGACTCGCCAAGAGTTACCCAATATACAACCTCAGAATTAAATGAAGTAGCTCGGCAAGATACTATCGATCTGCTAGAAGAAGCCAGAGAGCTGGCGCTATCAAGATCAGCTATTTATCAGCAGAACTTGCAACGATATCACAACAAGAAGGTGAATCCAAGAGTGTTCAAAGAAGGAGATTTGGTTCTCCGACTGGTGCAATGCACGGCCGGCATGCACAAGCTGTCACCTCCAAGGGAAGGACCATTCATCGTGAGCAAAGCGTTGCACAATGATGCCTATTACCTAATCGATGCTCAATTACCAGGAAAGAACAAGGCAGACAAAGCCGGCGAAGAAACGAAAAGACCATGGAACGTAGCTTTACTTCGTCCATTTTACTCATAGCAGTCATCTATGACGCATTGTAAAGTAATGTCTCAGGATGGAGCACCAACTATGTTTTGAACCTCGGCGTCCAGAGCAGTGACTCGGGGACTGCCATATGTTGTTTAAATTTCATGTTATGTATTAGACCTCGGCACCTCGAGCAGTGACTCGGGGACTGCCATATGTTGTTTAAATTTCATGTTATGTATTAAACCTCGGCACCTCGAGCAGTGACTCGGGGACTGCCATATGTTGTCTAAATTTCATGTTACCTATTAAACCTCGGCACCTCGAGCAGTGGCTCGGGGATTGCACTAGATTGTTTTTAAGATGGGATTATGTATTAAGACCCGGCACCCTGAGCAGTGACTCGAGGACCGCCCCATAATTATTTCTGAGCTTAATTCATGTATTAAACCTCGGCATTTGAGTAGTGGCTCGAAGACTGGCATATGTCATTTCTGAGTTTGTATTACATGTTAAAACCGAACACCTCGAGCAGTGACTCGGGGACTGTTTTATATTTTCTCTAGATTTGAGTGGTATATTAAACCTAGGCACCTTGAGAAGTGACTCGGTGACTTTCTTATATTATTTCTAAATTCGGGTTATATATTAAACCTCGGCACCTAGATCAGCGACTCGGTGGCAGTCTTACATTATTTCTGAATTTTGGTTTATATACTAAACTTCGGCGCCATAGGCAGTGACTCGGGGACTGTCCTATATTGTTTCGAAGTAGGGGTTATGCTTTGTTACAAGGGCAGGTATCAAACTTCAACACCCAGAATAAGAACAGCTCAATCTCGTATGATATTCGAGGTCCACACCAAGATTAACAATCTAAACCACAGTGGTCTAAAGGCAAAATATACACCAAACTCAAGAGGTTGAAAGCCTGCCAAAGCAAGGATGCGGATAAACAACACCAGTTAAAAACAAAGTAATAACGATTACAACCATATATGTCTCAGCGGCACTCGGCAAAAGAAATTCATACCGTGCAAAAGACGGACAAATATTCCACATACATCATGCGCCCGACATACCAGGGGTAGGAAATAACTTAGAGGTTTTTTGTTGGAGAGGCAATAACTTGGTCTGGGGCTGGGCACTCCAAGGTAGGGGGAACTTCGGTCGAGGTTGCCTCGCCCTCCACAGTCCCAGGAACCGCTTCGGAGGAAGCCCGAGGCTGCTGAGGAGCATCAGTTTGCGCAGTAGAATGCCCAGTACCTTTGGAGGAGGATCGCGCGTCGCCATTACCACCTGAGCTCGAATTGGAATCACCAGAAGTAGCCGAGTCACCCTCATCTTCTCCTGGTTCAGCCGAGTTGTTATCCGAGGCATCCTCAACTACGACCTCGTCCTCGGGGTTAGGAAGGAAACTCGGACCTTCGTTCCAAGTATGCACGTCGGCATACTCAACAAGCTGGAAGGCACGAGCTTGCCGAAGAGCGACAAAGTTTGGGTCCTCCACCCAACGGGAACCAGTGCGCAAATTTCTCAAAATGTCAAGAGAAATGTCTTCATACCATGACATGATGATAGTAAGAGCCATATCGGCACCAGCCCGTCCGGCCGATTCCCTCTAAAGACTTAGCTGCCTTTCAGATGCCATTAACCTCTCCACCAACAATTGGACCTCGTCAATGTTAGGAGTCCCAGAAGTATTCGGCCAGAGAACATGGTAGGCTCGAATAGCCGCCTGCACCAAATCTCTGCCCATAATCTTCATCGGACCAACCGCAGCGCCAATAGCAACCAGGAAATCTTCCAGCGAATACTCCGAGTCCGTCTCAACAGGAACACCTCGGCGCACTCGAGCACTATTGACCGCTTTAGAGCTCACGGGCTTAGCTTCTGGAAAATGGTCTGCACAAAGCACGACTGTATTAGTCAGCAATAAAAAAAGGGGGAAAAAATAACCCGGCCGCGGTCAGAAGCTTACGATGAATATAATTCAGCATTATCTGAAGGTCTTTAGCCCAATCAATCTTGCTTTTCTCGAAGCGAGTGATCTCCTCACTCATCCCACGTGTCTTCAGTTCGGCAGCCTCGAGGAGCTCTTTATTTTTCTGCAACTGCAGAGCTAGCCGATTTTTCTCCTCGGAGAACTCCTGGTCGACCTTTTCTAATTCAGACTTCTGGGAGAGCTTAAAAGCCTCCACCTCGGCACGCAAGCGAGCTATCTCGTCATCTTTATCCTTCAGCTGCGCCGAGTGAGTAGCACTTTGTTCTAAAAAATGCAGCATCACATCAGGCATGGACGTGCAATCTTGGTGAGATACTGCAAAGGTTTGTAACTCGGCTTTACCAAAGCCGAAAGAGATAAAAGAAATTTAGCGCACATTTTAAAGAGGAATATATAAAGTAAAAGGGCAACTAACCTTCCAGGGCCTTGACTTTCTTCTCAAGACGGATGTTAAGATTGTTGATGTTACCTGTTTACCAACAAAGTAAGCCGACATCTCGTGTACAAAACAGTAAGAGTGTCAGAGATGATGAAAAGGTTTGTCGACTTACCAGCTTTTTTCACCACATGAAGAACTTTCTCATACTTTTCTTCCAGTTTTCTATGCGCAAAAAGCAGCCTTTGAAATTCGGTGGTCCGCCGGTCATGCGCAACCTAAGCAAAAGAGCAAATAGTGAATAGGTCTTCAAGCTAAAACATATCCGAGTCAAGCAAAATTTAACCCGGATCTAGGTGGCTGGATATTCGAAGCTAAAACAGATCCGAGTCAAGCAAAACTTAACCGGATCTAGGTGGCTGGATATTCAAAGCTAAAACAGATCCGAGTCAAGCAAAACTTAACCCGGATCTAGGTGGCTAGATATTCGAAGCTAAAACAGATCCGAGTCAAGCAAAACTTAACCCGGATCTAGGTGGCTGGATATTCGAAGTTCAGATAGACCCAAATTCTAGCAGAATTTAAGACGGATCTAGTTGGGTAGAGGTTCGAACTCTAAGATAAAATTGAACTGAGTAGAGCATCATAAAACTTCCAAACGAATAACAAGTTATTCGTTTGCAAGCTTCGGGGACTAGAGTATATATAATAGCGTCTGGAGAACTAGTCAAAACTCCATAAAAAGCAATTACCCCATTCATCTTGTCACTTTCAAGAACGATCTTGGCAGATTGATGCAGGCGGCTGCTGATGTCGGAGAGATGAAACGGCTGGTTGCCTGGATTACCCTCGAACTGATCGGCGGCATTCCAATTATTGGCATATTCAACCAGCGAGCCGAGACTGTTCCCACTCGCCGTGCGAGTTAAGACTTTTCCTCGGACATGCTGTGTAGCCACCGCTGCCGCAGGGCTTTTATGAAGAGTGAGCTGGGTACTGGCGGCCGGAGTAACGGAGGCTTTGGCGGAAGCAACTCCTTTGCGCAGTGCATCGGCAATACTTGGCTGTGAAGAGCCGGCAAGACCTTTCTGGGAGGAGGAAGCCTTGATGACGACAGCTTTTCTTGTTTTCGAAGAGGCATCAGTAGGAGCTGATACCTCGGCAATGGGAACGACGTCTCCAGGAGCCGGAGGAGTCACGGCCGCAGAGGGCGCCGAGATATTGACGTCCTCGACCGGAGTTGGAGTCACTGTAGAAACCACGGGGGTAGAAGGAGGCTCAGTAGAGACATTAGGGTTAACAGAGGAGGCATCAGGCTCGGTAGAAGTATCTGTTGGCCGAGTGGAATCAACATCAACGTGAGGAATCTCAGGCGCATCGTGGCGAGGTGACGTCTGATTCGGAGCTGGAGAAGATGCAGCGCGAACAGGATTGGGAATCCTGGTATCGTCAGTAGGCGGAGGGGACGGCTGCCGAGTCATACGACTCTTCATGATGGGACCACCGGGCTTAACAGAAAGTGGAGCACTGCGAAAACAAAAAAGGTCAAGTTAAAAAGCAGAAAGAGAAAAACAAGAAATACGAGCAAAAGAAACTCACCCAGTGACTCCGGGCATGGTCTTGCGCCTGGGAGGATTCGGAGTGGACTTCTTCATTCGCTTCTTGGGAGCCGTCTCTGAGGCACCAGTGGGAGCCCCACGTTTCCCCGAGGTAACAGGAGGCCGGGAGGCAAGAGGCTCGGCGTCGTGAACCTGACCGGCCGGATTAGCTGAGAAAGTAGAAGCCGGAAATGCATAAGAAATTGGCATTGCGGCAACTACCTCTAGAACTTGGACCTCGTCCGAATCACCTTCCTCCTCGCGGGCCGGGGTCTTGCCACGAGCGCGGGCCAGAGCGAGATCTGACTTGGGGACGAACTCTTCTGAGTCCGGCTCCCCACTGTCTGGAGTATTCCGATCCGCAGGCCACGGGAGTGATAAAACCTCGGCGTCCTCGCTTTTCTGCTCCGCAAACCTCTGTAAGACAAGAAAGAGGAAGATTAGCAAAGACAATTACGAAAGCAATTGGAAAGCAAAGAACAAATGATTAAGCTTACTTCGGGTGGGGGATGCTCGCGGGTGAACGTCTTCAATCCCCAAGCCCAATCCTCAGGCATCTCCGTCTTAAAGATAGCTCGGACACGTTTGAAGATGAGGTAGTTTTCCAGCTCCACGGTCGAGACTCGGTTGGGGTCAAGAGGACCGCTCATATAGCAAAGTTTGTGTGTGCGTTTCTGGAATGGGCAGATTCGGCTGCTGACGAAGGTAGTCATCAGATCCTCGCCGCGTAGCCCGGAGCGGATCAATTCCTTAAGCCGAATCTCGAAAGCCTCGGCCAAAGCGTGGCTCTTCCTCGGATTATAGGTCCAGTTCTTCTTGGAAGGAGTGCCAATGGAGAAGGCAGGGAGCCGAATCTTATCCTCCTTCCCCGTGTTCTTGACATAGAAGAAGGACTTGTGCCACTTCTTGCACGATTCTAGCCCCGCTACACGAGGAAATTCGGATTTCCTCCGAGGTGTAATGGACGCTGGTCCACATTGGGTAAGCAACTTCTCGGAGGGGTGCAGAGACTTGTCTGGGACAACGTTAGAACGAATCTGGAAAAACTTCGACCAGATGTGCACGGACGGCCATAGGCCGAAATATCCCTCCGAGGCAGAGATGAAGGCAGAAAGAGAAGCGATGGCGTTGGCGGGAAGATGATGCGGCTGAAGGCCGAAGTAATCAAGAAACTCCCTAGCAAAGTCGCTGAGAGGGAGACCAAAGCCGCGCGCGAAATGCGACATGAAAACTACATACTCGCCTTCCCTAAGGTCTGGAGAGGACTCCCTGCCGGGTAAACGACAAGCTACCTCGGCGGGAATCCTCCGAGTCCGGATTAGCCACTCGATCTCGCGGCGAGTAATGGAGGAGCCCTGCCACGAGCCTCGCTCGGGCCCAGAGCCAGCATCATCATCCTCTATCAGGGCACCGCTGACGGAGCTAGACATCGGGTCGCCGAAGAAATCTACGGAGGAAGGACTAGCGGCGGAGGAAAATCTTAGAACTACAAGGCCTCGTCTTGGTTCTACCAAAAAGCGGCAGCGGAGCGAAGAGAAAACTGCCGTGCGATGACAAAGGAGAAACTGAGATCTCCAGAGGAAAAGCCAGGCGATAGGACCGAGTGAACTCACCAGCGACGGTGCCAGAGCAAGCGAGCGGCGACGAGGGCGACGGAACGGAATGGCGGGATTCTTGCCGTCAAGAACTCAGACGAGCGCACGGCGACGAAAGCGCGAGCGGGCGCAGAGGCGAGAGGAAGAAGAAGGGCGCGGACGAGCGAAAGGGGGAAAGTAAATCCCTCAGCGCCACGCCCCTCTTTATAACCGCGCTACCTGCAAGGTAGTGGGATCTTGGGTGAGGTGGTTGACCGTGTAGATAGTGTACGTGGCGCCAACGCACGATGATGAGTGGAACCACACTAGCAACCACACGATGGGAAAGAAAGCCACGATCCCCGATGGAAACGGCGCACGAGGCGTCGCAGCGCCGATGGGACAGGCGCAGCAGTAACTGTAGACTGATAATAAATACTGTAGAGGAACAAAAAACTAGAGAAACAATGATGAATAAGACACGTAGGATGAGGCGTACGCGAGAAGATACGATGATACCTCGAGCAAGATAACTCGGAAACGAGGCAAAAGAAATCTCATGAAACTGATACGGCCCGGCCGAAGTTATTGACAGGGCCGTACCAGCTTCGGGGACTAATGTTGGGGAGATGACCTCGGGTGGGGTAAAGACGGGAAAAGACGAAAGGAAGTGGCCCGTCTAGTTTCCGAGTTACTGTCAGAGTCGGCCGAATCCTGTTGAGGTCGGCCAAGACAGGGAAGGGCAGGACCCTTATGATAAAGGCTAGGCATTACCCGGCCGGGATACTACGTAAGTCGTCCGGGTTAACCCGAGTAATCTTAATACAGGTGAAGGACAAGCCAAGGTACGCGAGGTAAGGCCGAATGATACGAAGCTTGCAGGAGAAGGACAAACCTAAAGTCAAACTCTAGCTGTAGGCTAGGAGGAATCTGAGCGGATCCAAGAACAAGGGACAAAGGTGCAGAGCGTCAGAGGGGCAGAAGGAGGTCACGGAGGTGACAGTCCTGAAGCCCGAGGCACGCAGGAGGGGCCCTCTGGTGCCTTGCCGTCGTTAGAAGGGCGACAGGGAAAGGAGGGCGTCGAACTACTATTTTGGGACAAGCATATTCCTCGAATATGCTTGCCCCGTCAGCCCTAAAGGCACCCAAGGCTCTCCTTTATAAGGGGAGGCTTGGACCCAGAGGAAGGGATCGGCTCATTTTTAGTTCCGTTAGGCTGGTAAAGTTCTTCCTTTCTCCTTACATACAGCTCGAGGAGCACTTGTAGTCCAAGGAAGGAGAAATAAAGATCTTTGCCTTAGTCTTCTGAGTGTAGAATTAACTGCATCATCCCATCCCAGATCCCACTAGCATCCATTGGCCCCTTACTTTAGCATACCCATGGCATCTGCCGTGTCACCACCACGACATGTACCTCAATAGTAGATGAGTGGGGAATTGGCTTACATAATTCTTCTATAGGAGGTAGATTCTTCACATCTTCAGCTCTAATACTTTTCTGTAGGGGTTCGTAGCATGGAAAACAAAATTTTTCTATCGCATACAAACAAACAAGCCAAGATCTATCTACTAGATTGTAGCAACGAGTTGATTGGGAACTTACCCTCGAAGATTCAAAAGCGGTTAACGAGAGCAGATTCTCGTGGGTGATGTAGTCGTACTCTTTCCGATCTCAAGATCGCGTAGACGATCCTTCCAGCGCCACGTTCCAGCAGCGCTCCCGCAGTCGGTCACACGTTCGGTACTCGACGAAGACCTTCCTCTCCCTTGTTCCAGCAGGCAGCGGAGGTTGTAGCACTCTCCTCGCGATTCCGGCAGCACAACGGCGTGGTACCGGAAGTAGAGGGAATATCCCGCAGGGCTTCGCCTTAAGCCGATGCGAGTATGGTGGAGCTTATGAGAGAGGCTATTAGTGGTCTAGTAATTAGACGCACCAATTAGAAGGCTCTAAACCAATTAGAAGGCTCTAAACCGAATAGCTCTAAACCGGGGTTTAGGTCTAGGGTTTAGTTTAGAGGATAGGAACTTGTGTGTCCTAGGAGGGGAGCCCTGCCCCTCCTTATATAGGTGGGAGGGGCTGGCGCGCCAGGGGGAGGGAGTGGAGTCCCTCCCCAACTCGGCATTGGAGTTGGCCGCCGGTTGGAGGAGGTCTCCCTCTCCAACTCGGTTTCCCTCTTTTCCTCCTCTTTCCACTTTCCAAAAACTTGCCGTTTGACTTTCAAACTAGCCGTTTGACTTTTCAATTTAGGATTTAAATAAACCCTTTATTTTGGACAGCGAGAACACTTAGTACATGATGCAATCATTCCAACATGCAATGACACATTCATGTACCCTTCCCCCCCCCCGGAGTGCCGGACAATCCGGAACCTTCTAGAACATTCCCGATGAAAACACCGGAATCATTCCCGAACTCCGAAACGGGACTTTCCTTATATGAATCTTATTCTCCGGACCATTCCGGATCACCTCGTGATATCCCGGATCCCATCCGAGACTCCGAACAACATTCGGTCTCTTTCTCATAATACCATAACTACTCAAACAACGTCGAATCCTTAAGTGTGTCTCCCTACGGTTCGTGAATTATGCGGACATGATCGAGACACTTCTCCGAACAATAACCAATAGAGGAATCTGGAAATTCATATGGCTCCCACATATTTCTACGATTACTTTGCGATCGAATGAACCACTTACATACGATACCAATTTCCCTTTGTCTCACGATATGTTACTTATCCGAGGTTATGATCGTCGGTATCTCTGCATACCTAGTTCAACCTCGTTACTGATAAGTACTCTTTTCTCGTTCCCGTGATATGTGATCCCTTGTGACCATGTCACATGCTTGCAAGCTAATTGGATGACATTCCACCGAGAGGGCCCAGAGTATATCTATCCGTCATGTGGATGGACAAATCCCACTCTTGATCCATGTGTTTCAACCAATACTTTCCGAACACTTAATGCCACCTTTATAGCCACCCAGTTACGGTGTGGTGTTTGATGTCATCAAAGCATCCATCCGGTAAAGGTGATATGCATGATCTCATGGTCGAAGGAATTAGGTTACTATGTATCAGAAAGCATATAGCAATTGAACTATTGAAATGACTTGATCTTTATGCTACGCTTATCTATAGGAGTATGTCCATCACATCATTCTCCTAATGATATGATCCTGTTGTTAATAACATCTCTATGTTCATGATCAGGAAACCATGATCATATATTAACCAACAAGCTAGTTTAACAAGAGGCTTTACTAGGGACTCTTATTTTAGTTTACAAATCACACAAGTATTAATGTTTCCGGTTAATACAATTATAGCATGGTATGTAAACATTTATCATAAGTATGAAGATATGATAATAACCTATTTTATTATTGCCTCTTGGGCATATCTCCAACAGTCTCCCACTTGCACTAGAGTCAATAATCTAGTTTCAAACCTTTGTGTATTCAACACCTATGGCTTTCCGGTGTTGTATGTACACGATTGCTAGTGGTCAACTGATCTCCGGATCTAACACTTCCAGGTCCGTGTGTAATTGCATGTCTTTGCGTCTCTACGCATCACTCATTCTCTAATGAGATGGCTTTGTATAAATTTGGTCTTTCGGTGTGACCTTTAGCTCTTTGGGGTTAAAACATGTTGATAATATTGTCGCACAATATATCTTCATAGTATTATCCCACTGTGAACTACACCTAGTTTGATAACAAACTTCTTGACACAAATGCCCTCTTTTGCTGCTATAATAGCAGTCATATACTTAGCCTTTTGTTGTAGTATCTGTCACAATGTCTTAACTTTGGAAATCATCCAAATCCATTATGGAACTCACTTTCCATTATATTGTGCCACCCTTAGTTTAGATTGAGATAAACTTAATTTGTACTTTGTGACAAAGCTAGTATCAATGTAGTACTTTTACAATGAACTAACCATCTATTTGTCACTTCTACAAATATTATACTCTTAGTTCTTTCAGAAGATCATAAGAATATCCTTACTATTGTCCAATGATCATCTTACGAATCATTCTGATATATGCTCTCAACATTTAGAGCATAGGACATATCTGGATTTGTACATATCACAGTATGATTGATATAAATACTCTTTGTGATTTCATACATCAAGTATCAATCTATACTTGATTATTTGTTTCACTTTACCAAATGTCAATACACTTGAATATATCATCAACATTGAACTCATTCAATCCTTTCTGTGCGACAAGAACCTTCTCTTTGTAGTTTCTATATTGAACTCATTCAATATCTTGTCTATGTACTTCTGGCACAACCATATTAGCGTCTATTGATGCCAAATATTTGGGTTTTGCCTAAGTCTTTCATCGGGATGAAATTCTTAATATGTGTTAATAAAAGATACATTATTTCCAATCAACAATATGTCTTCCACATAATGTATTAGAAACATGTCTTAGCGCTCCCACTTAATTTCTTGCAAATGCAAGCATCTCCATCGTCTCTGATGAACTTTTAAACTCCTTTAACAGTTTCATCATAGTGAAGATTCCAACTCCGCTATGCTCACTCTAACCATTGAAGTTTGCATATGCTTTTAGCATCCTTTGAATTAACAAAACCCTATGGACCGTGTTATGCACATGTCCTAGGTAACGATTCTATTAGAAGAACTTGTTTTGTTTATTCAACTACCATATAACAAATTATATGTAGTGGTTGCTACATTAATCCGTCTAGACTAAATATCACTATGAAAGATCAAAATCTTGTCATAGTCAACCTTTGAACATTGTTGTGAACTCTTTCCCAACATGTCGACTATTTCATAGATGTGAAACATCCATGTCTATTTCTTTATAGATCCAGACACAACTATAAGGTCTTACACCTTTCTCGAGGGTCCTTCAAGTTCAAAACTTGATTTCTCGTGTATGGAACTATCACGGATTTTATGGCTTCAAACCATTTGACGGAGTTAGGGCCCATCATCGCTTCTTTGCATGTAGTCGGTTCATTATTCTCAAATAATGATTCAACCCTCAAATCTTGGTATTTGATTGTTTATCCGACCTACTTGTTTCAATAGGAACTTGGATCTCCGTGACCACAACCTTTGAGGTACGTGAGCCATGAGCTTTGTTGCTGCCTCCGGAACACTTTTCGGTGCTGCGCAACTCTGCACATATAGCTAAGGTTCTTTTAACCTTATCAAAATTCTATTGTCCTCCCACTTAACTTTTCACGAAAAATTCCTTCTCAAAGAAACTTGACATTCTAAGCGACAAACACTTTTGTCTCCGGTGTTTATGGAGGAATACTTAACAGTAATACAAAGACAGGTTTATCCGACTTTGGTTGCAAACATCTTTCTTATGCATAGCATACCAATGTTTAAGAAAGGACTACTTGGGTTTTATCCCAAACCATAACCTTATATGGTGTCATTTCAGCGGATTATGATGAAGCTCTTTTCAGTGGAAAAACGGTAATCTCTAAAGCTTTTAATCTTTAAAATACAATGGCAGTTTTATGAATTATACCTTTGATCTTACCATGTCAAACAAGGTTTAATTACATATCTCGAACGCTCCATACTCTTATGGTGTTTCGGGAAATGCAAATCCACGGAACGATTCCTTAAATCTTAGGTATTATGCTAAACTTGTAACTCAAATATCTTCCTTTATGATCTTTATCATAAACTGTTTATATTCTTGTTACAATGATTTTGCACTTCATCTTGAAAGTCTTTGAACTTTTCAAATGTTTCATACTTCATCCTTATTAAGTAAATATTTATATATTCACTCAAATTTTTCGGAGAAAGCATATGAAGTTGAAATCCATCGCTCCTGACTACACATAATGGATTTCATACAACAATATGTACAAGTTCCAATAAGCTAGTCATTCATTCCCTTTTGGCCTATGAACGAAGTTTTAATTATCTCTAGGAAAGTTTCACAAGCGTCATATGATCAAAAATCAGAAGACTCCAAAATTCCATCAACATGGAGTTTCTTCATGTTTTCTTTCAAATATAATTTAAACGGCGATGTCACTTCCTAAGTGATCTTTCAATCAATTTGTCTTTCGACATTTTTAGCACTAGTTTTATGGATGTGATGTCTCCAACGAGATTTGCGAATCATCCATCTTTTATGGATTACGGCAATTATTTGAACAATCCTTTTGTTCTCATAATACCTGATAAAACAAATCTTTGAAGGCAAGCTTTGATGTTTAACAAGCAACACAATAACCCTTTATTTTGTTCTCGATGAACATCATCACATATTCTTTTGCTAGTTACTTAGGCCATTGTAGTTCATGAATTGTGTGGTTTCGTATGACGATTCACACCAACAAATTCAGTATCAAATACTTAAGAACCACATTGTTTAACAAGCAAAGAATATAGCCATAACATGTATATCATCTATATACTTAAACTGAACGATTCTAGTCTTTTCTTTTCTGCCATATATTTATGAGATTCTCTTTCAGTATTTCCTTTTCAGTTTGAAAGAATCTATCAACATCAATAGTGGAGTCATACATATGACATATAGTCCAAAGCGTGTATAATTAAATACCAATGTCTTTGGACTTGCACTTTGAAGTAGATCACCATCATCAAATATTTGGTGTTCTTTCAAATTCCTTTCTCTAGTAATCTCTTGGTGTAGTAAACATTTTACCTACATCAAATATTCACCCTTATCATGGAATCTTCCATGATCAAGCTACTTTTAGCTTATAACGATGAATTATGAGTATAATGTTGCTATCCAAAACCTTTTGGAGGATTAGGACAACAAGTGTCTCCAACCTTTTTGCAAATTCTCATCAAATATGAGAACATGACTTTTGCCATATTATACTCTATCATGTTGTAACCAATACTTCGTTTCAGATATCACAATATCTTCCACAAATATGGTTTCTGAAACAACTCTTTCAGATCCTAAATAACCTTGATATTAAGGGAATCCTTTGAATATCAAGAATCATGGATACAAACATGATACTTATATACTAACACTTGGAATTGTTACTCTTGATTTAATACTAATTATTAAACTTCATGGAGTAACCGGAACTTACTGAAAGTTTGCAATAGGACTTTTAAACTTTAGATTAACACTTAAAACAATACGATACCAGTTCGTAAAGTATCTAACCAGAATTCTATAGTTCTATCATCTCAATTATAACTAAGCGCAAGGTGGTAAACGGATGCCAATGACTACAACAACTATGCAAATTCACTTTGATTTAGTTTATGATAAATTGAGTTCTAATTAATAATTAAATTAATCTAGGTGAACTCCCACTCAAAACAATATCCCTCACATTGTTTTAGTGATCACACGAACCAAATCCACCACATCAAAACCGATCATCACGAGAGTTGATATAGTTTCAATGGCGAACAATCGACATGTTCATCATATCTACTATATGATTCATGCTTTACCTTTCGGTGATCCGTGTTCCTGAGGCCATGTCTGTACATGCTAGGCTCGTCAAGATCAAACCTTAGCTACCGCATAAGCAAATCTGGCTTGCTTACGTTGTATTCACCCGCGGAATCAAAGACACCCGATCATCACGTGGTGCTTCGAAGCAGCAAGCTTTGGCAACGGTGCATACTAAGGGTGAACACTTTAGAACTTGAAATTTATGTGCATGAGGGATCATCTTATAATGCTACCGTCGTCTACTAAGCAATACAAGATGCATAAAGGATTAACATCACATGCAATTCATAATATGTGATATGATATGGCCTTTCTTCTTTGTGCTTCCGATCTGCATCTTCTAGCACGAACATGATCTCCATCATCACCGACATTGCATCAAGGTCAATGACGCTGCTCCATGGTTGTCGTCCATCGGTTTCAACTATTACAACTACTTTGAATAGACACGCGGGTCTTAACATAAATTAAAGACAACCATATGGCTCCTGCCGGTTGCCAACTTACAATAAGGAACATTGCATACATCAAATATAATCACAATCATGGCCATATCACATCACTGCACACCCCTGCAAAACAAAGTTAGACGCCTCTACTTTCTTTGCATATTTTACGTGGTTTGGGGCTTTCAATAAGTGTCGTTCTAACTTACGAACAAGAACCACAACATTGATACTAGCATTGTTGATTACCCGTTGTAAATTGGATCTTAACTATGCTAGGAGAAACAGGCACCCGCAAAGCCACTTATGCAATACAAGTTGCATGTCAAGCGTGGAGCAAGTCTCATGAACGATGTCATGTAAGGTTAGCCCGGGCCGCTTCATCCCAACATACCGCAAGATGCAAAGTACACAAAAAGCAATCTACAATAAAAGCATCAACGCCCACAATGACCATTGTGTTCTACTCGTGCAACAGATCTACATATAGACACGGCTCTGATACCACTGTAGGGGTTCGTAGCATGGAAAACAAAATTTTTCTATCGCATACAAACAAACAAGCCAAGATCTATCTACTAGATTGTAGCAACGAGTTGATTGGGAACTTACCCTCGAAGATTCAAAAGCGGTTAACGAGAGCAGATTCTCGTGGGTGATGTAGTCGTACTCTTTCCGATCTCAAGATCGCGTAGACGATCCTTCCAGCGCCACGTTCCAGCAGCGCTCCCGCAGTCGGTCACACGTTCGGTACTCGACGAAGACCTTCCTCTCCCTTGTTCCAGCAGGCAGCGGAGGTTGTAGCACTCTCCTCGCGATTCCGGCAGCACAACGGCGTGGTACCGGAAGTAGAGGGAATATCCCGCAGGGCTTCGCCTTAAGCCGATGCGAGTATGGTGGAGCTTATGAGAGAGGCTATTAGTGGTCTAGTAATTAGACGCACCAATTAGAAGGCTCTAAACCAATTAGAAGGCTCTAAACCGAATAGCTCTAAACCGGGGTTTAGGTCTAGGGTTTAGTTTAGAGGATAGGAACTTGTGTGTCCTAGGAGGGGAGCCCTGCCCCTCCTTATATAGGTGGGAGGGGCTGGCGCGCCAGGGGGAGGGAGTGGAGTCCCTCCCCAACTCGGCATTGGAGTTGGCCGCCGGTTGGAGGAGGTCTCCCTCTCCAACTCGGTTTCCCTCTTTTCCTCCTCTTTCCACTTTCCAAAAACTTGCCGTTTGACTTTCAAACTAGCCGTTTGACTTTTCAATTTAGGATTTAAATAAACCCTTTATTTTGGACAGCGAGAACACTTAGTACATGATGCAATCATTCCAACATGCAATGACACATTCATGTACCCTTCCCCCCCCGGAGTGCCGGACAATCCGGAACCTTCTAGAACATTCCCGATGAAAACACCGGAATCATTCCCGAACTCCGAAACGGGACTTTCCTTATATGAATCTTATTCTCCGGACCATTCCGGATCACCTCGTGATATCCCGGATCCCATCCGAGACTCCGAACAACATTCGGTCTCTTTCTCATAATACCATAACTACTCAAACAACGTCGAATCCTTAAGTGTGTCTCCCTACGGTTCGTGAATTATGCGGACATGATCGAGACACTTCTCCGAACAATAACCAATAGAGGAATCTGGAAATTCATATGGCTCCCACATATTTCTACGATTACTTTGCGATCGAATGAACCACTTACATACGATACCAATTTCCCTTTGTCTCACGATATGTTACTTATCCGAGGTTATGATCGTCGGTATCTCTGCATACCTAGTTCAACCTCGTTACTGATAAGTACTCTTTTCTCGTTCCCGTGATATGTGATCCCTTGTGACCATGTCACATGCTTGCAAGCTAATTGGATGACATTCCACCGAGAGGGCCCAGAGTATATCTATCCGTCATGTGGATGGACAAATCCCACTCTTGATCCATGTGTTTCAACCAATACTTTCCGAACACTTAATGCCACCTTTATAGCCACCCAGTTACGGTGTGGTGTTTGATGTCATCAAAGCATCCATCCGGTAAAGGTGATATGCATGATCTCATGGTCGAAGGAATTAGGTTACTATGTATCAGAAAGCATATAGCAATTGAACTATTGAAATGACTTGATCTTTATGCTACGCTTATCTATAGGAGTATGTCCATCACATCATTCTCCTAATGATATGATCCTGTTGTTAATAACATCTCTATGTTCATGATCAGGAAACCATGATCATATATTAACCAACAAGCTAGTTTAACAAGAGGCTTTACTAGGGACTCTTATTTTAGTTTACAAATCACACAAGTATTAATGTTTCCGGTTAATACAATTATAGCATGGTATGTAAACATTTATCATAAGTATGAAGATATGATAATAACCTATTTTATTATTGCCTCTTGGGCATATCTCCAACATTTTCTCCTTTAGACACTTCTTAGCTTCCTTCATCACTTCATCATTTAATGCAATAACTCCCCTCTTCTTTGTTGTTGGTGTTGGAACTGGTTTAAGAGTAATAGGCTCAAGTGTATTTAGCTCTGTTTAAGTCCAATCATTATAATTCTTGCTTATCTTAGTCATTAATTATTCAGCATCTGTAGGAGTTCTTTTACTAAAAACACAATCAGCAAAGCTATCTAGGTAGGTCCTAGAATCATCAGTTAGTCCATTATAATAAATATCAAAAAGCTCATTCTTAGGTAATGGACATCCAGGATGTGCATGAATCAAGGCACAGAACCTTGTACATGAGTCAGGCAATTTCTCTTCGTCTGCCTGTTTAAAATCAAAAAGTCTCTGCAAAGCAGCATGTCTAGCAAAGAAGCAATCAAACAATCAACGCTATCAATGGAACCAGGAGGTAATATATTAAACCAAGCCCTAGCTTCTCCTTTTAGTGAAAAAGGGAAGATCTTAGCAACAAAGTACTTGCGCATCTTAAATTCATCAGAGAACAAAGCACTCATAGTAGAAAGCTCATTCATATGGGCCACGACACTCTCATTTTCAGTCCCACAAAAAGGTTCTTTCTCAACAATATCTAAATAAGATAAATCAAGAGAGAAATCATAATCTTCATCTTTAATATCTATGGGAGAAGTGGCAAACTTAGGATCAGAGAACAACTTAGGCATAATAGTACGTCTAGCAAGGAGACTCTTAATAACACTAGTACCATGTGTGTTTCGGCACTCTTCAACAAAATCATCAGTGAACTCAATGTAACCATCATTAATATCATAACTCTCAATAGCCTCAGGTGAGATAACAGGTGTAACAGTGTCTTCACTAGGAGTTTTGGTATTTCCTATACCAGCCATAGTAGCATCTAGAAAAGGACCTAATGAACCACTCGCATCAAGCACAGTAGAAGTAACATCATGAGCATCAAAAGCAGTTTCAGACTTAGCAGTAGTAGCAGTTTGTGTAGCATGTGTATGTGGTGGTGGTGTAACAAGCTTACTTATAACAGACGGTGAATCAAGAGCAGCAGAGGTGTTTAGTACTGTACCTCTTCTTGTAGTGGATGGTAAAATAGGGAACTTTCCATCACAAGACTTCCCCATGATGAAAGGATTAGCAGTGAACAATAATAGATCCAAGTGAACTTACAAATAAAGTTATGCTCCCTGGCAAAAGCACCAGAAAATAGTCTTGATGACCCATAGGTATAGGGGATCGCAACAGTCTTCGCGGGTAGTATTACCCAATTTATTGATTCGACACAAGGGGAGCCAAAGAATACTTGCAAGCCTTAACAACTAAGTTGTCAGTTCAGCTGCACCAGGAAATAGTTCTTGCTCACAGAAGTTTATCAGTAGCAATAGTTTGGTAGTAGCAACAGCAAAGCAACAACAACATCAACAGCAACAGCAACAGCAGCAACAACAACAATGAAACAGGAGAAATAGTAACAGTAACGGTAACAGTAGGATTCAAGTGCGGTAGGCACAGGGATGGATGGACGGGCATTGCATGGACGAGTCTAAACATGTAACTTCAAGATCTAGGGCATTGCAGATAAATAATAACAAGCATCCAAGTACTAAACAATCCTAGGCATGTGCTCCAAATGTAGTCATACGTGCTCGCAATGAGAATTTGCACAACATCTTCTGTCTAGCCAGCCCGTGGCAGCGGGGCCTCAAGGGAACTACTAGCAATTAAGGTGCTCCTTTTAATAGAGCACCGGAGCAAAGCATTAACACTCCGTGAACACGTGTGATCCTCACACCAAAGCCATCCCCTACGGTTGTCCCAATTATTGTCACTTTGGGGCCTTTGGATCCGGACAATGATAT
Organism: Avena sativa; assembly: GCA_916181665.1. Classification (NCBI taxonomy): domain Eukaryota; kingdom Viridiplantae; phylum Streptophyta; class Magnoliopsida; order Poales; family Poaceae; genus Avena; species Avena sativa. Next base: position 262,038,239 of record OV702279.1, on the reverse strand, counting down.
GTGTACACAACTTGCAGATAAGATCACAAACAATACTATCATAATGATTAAATAATAAGTTCAGATCTAGGATCATGGCACTCGGGCCCTAGTGACAAGCATTAAGCACAACAAGTTGAAACAAAGTCAAATAGCACAAGAGAAACTAGGCACTATGCCCTAATAGATCTTATTCGATTACATGATAGAACTCATCCAATCCCTACCATCCCCAAGCCTACAGCGGGGGATTACTCACTCATGGATGAGGGAAACATCGGTGGTCGATGATCCTCTCCAAATTCCCCGTCCCGGCAGGGTGCCAGAACAGAGTTTCTGGATCCGAATCTTGGTTTTTGGTGGCGGCGGGGGAGTGGAACTCTTTCTAGAAAACTATCGAACCCCCCTCGGTTTTTAGGTCGAAAGGCAACTTATAGCCGCAGAGGGAGGCTGAGGGGGTGCCTGGGGGTGGCTGCACCCCCTCTAGGCACAGACAAGTGGTGGGCTCGCACCTGGGGTGGGTGTGGGCCCCCCAGGCCTCCTCTCCTTCTGGCTCCGTGGATCTTCTGGTGAAATATAATTTTTGGCATATTTTCCGGGATTTTTCCTGATAGTTCATTTTCTGCACAAAAACAAGACACCAAGGTAATTCTGCTGAAAACAGCGTCAGTCCGTATGAGGGTCAACTCGTTGGACCATATGAGGGTCCTTGAGCCATGCCCTTGTTCTTTTTATTGTTCTTGTTCTTATTCTTAGTCTTGGCAAGTTGATCCTTCAACGCCTTGTTCTCCTCAATGAGATGCTCATGCTTGCAACAAGGGTTAAGAGTGCTAGACAAGTCTATAATTTGCACAACGGAAGACTTAGCATGTTCACAAGTTAATTGAGTTTGAAGTTGTTCATGGGCTTCAAAGAGACTTGAGAATTTTCTCTCCAAGGCTTTGTGTTACTCTTTGAGTTTCTCATGATCTTCTTGAGTCCTATCATGAACAACCACAAACTCAACTTTTTCTTTCTTAAGCACTTTAACCAAAGCAAGAGCATGATCACGTTCTTTAACTAGAGAGCACATGGTGTTGTTATGGTCATCAACTAGTTTAGACACACTCTCTTCAAGATTAATTCTCATATTTTGTTCATCCTCAAGACTTTGAGCGAGATAAGCAATTTCATCGGCGGCATCTGTTTCATTTTTACTTAACAAGTCAAGAAGTTCTTCTTTTTCATCTAAAGCATCCCTAGCATTGTCAAGTTGTGCAAGCAAGTACTCAAAGCAAGTTTTAGGTTCTTCATCCAAGGTATCAACAAATTCACACATGTCAATCATCTCTTTCTTCACCTCTAGACCAACAAGATCAAGAGAAGAAGGCTCACTAGAGATGGGTTGAGGAGTGGGTTTAGATGTTACCTCGGTGTCCTTGGCCATGAGACACTTTTGGTTGGAGGAGATGACTTTCTCATTAGGTTAGTCAAAGAGGGACAATCATGGAGTAGAGGTAGTGGCAATAGCAGCAACTACCACAATCTCACCACCTTGGACTTCATCATCGTCATCTTCATCCGTGACCGAAATGTATTCTTCATGGACCACAATAGCTCTTTCCTTGTTGGCGACATTCTTGATGGCGTAGTTCTTGTTCAAAGGACGAGGAGGCCTTGAATTGATGTTGCGAATGAGACGACCGCAATTGTATTCATGGTTCTCAAAGGGACACTTGGCCACAAAGTGATTCTTGTCGTTGCAATTTTAGCATGACCTTGCCTTGGGAGACTTGTTGGGTGAGTTGAGCCTTGAGTTGTACCTTGACCTTGACTTGAGCCCGGACATGTTCCAAAAGGCCCTTGAAGCGAGAGCAAGATGTTAGTTGAAGGCACACTTGAGGTCCTCTTGAGACCACTCACTTGATGTATCATCATCATCCACTTCAATAGCCTTGGCCTTCAAAGCTAGATTCACTTTGGTTGATCCAATGTCCCTAGCACGGGCGAACTCCACATTTTTCTTGACAATGGTCATGGCAATCACTTCACTCAAGACTTCTTGGGTGGTCATTAGGTGAAAGTTGGTTCTTCCCTTGATAGAGTTGAGCTTTTGTTCTTCAAACGGAAGGAGAGCTTGAATGAACTTCCTCTTCATGAACTTTTCATCAACATAGGTGGCCCCAAGATCCCTCATAGTGCAACAAAGGACTTGAGCCGCCTATACATATCTTCGGGAGTCTCATCATCTTGTATAGCGAAACCATCACACTCATTGTTGACTTCATCACACTTGGAGCTTTGGATGCTTGCATTCCCAAAAAATAGCTCGGTGAGTTGATCCCATGCTTCCTTGGCGGTGTTGAATTGGCGAATGTGAGCAAAGTCCTTTGGAGTCAAGGCCTTTTGAATCATCCCAAAGCCGTGGCATTGAGTTGCTTGTCCACCACTTCACCTCGTGTAAACTTCTTTGGGTCATATGGAGAGAACCCATCCTCCACAATCGTCATTAACTCAATAGAAGAGCTAGAAATATGTGAGCACATTAGATATTGCCAATTGGCAAAATTTGAAGTATCTAGCATAGGGGGTGCTCCTTAAGGAATGATGTGTGGCATGGGAATGGGTGGATCCGGAGTGTACTTTGGCGGTGGTGGTACCGCCGAGTAGTCCTTTCCTCCATTTTCCTCTTTGGAAGTTGCGTTCTTGGGCTCCTCGGTGTTCTCACTTGGAACCTTGGTAGATGTTTGAGCAACAAAACCAAGTCCCAAGTGAGTGGTGATGGCCACGGGATTCACCCCGGGGGCGGTCACGGTAACAGTGGGAGGAATCTCGGTGGTTTGGGGTGTGGCAATAGCAACCATGGGGTTTGGCTTGAGAGACTGCAAGATAGTCATCATTTCCTCGAACTTGGACATCATGGATGTCTCCAATTGCTTGAGGTCATCCATGGTGGCCAAGCTCTTGGGGTTTTCAGTTTCACTACCCCTTCTGTCGGCCATTGTCTCTTAGGCGGTAAAGCCCGAAATAAGAGCCTTGGATCTGATACCAAATGAAAGTACTGACTTTGAACGACTAGAGGGGGGTGAATAGGCGACTACCAATTTTTAATTTGTTTCACACTTTTAGGCTTAGCGAGAAAGAAAGTTATCTAGATGTGCAGCTAGGTGAACAACCTATATGCAAGATAACTTACAACAACCACAAGTATGGTAAAGAGCAAGAAGTAAAGGAAGGGAACAAACTAACCGGAGCGGGGACACGGAGATGTAATTCCTGTAGTTCACTCCCAAAGGAGCTACGTCTATGTTGGAGAGGTGTCGGGGCCACACAAAGTCACCTGAGCGCCACACATGCCTAACCTTATTCTCCGGTGAACTCCCCCACAAAGGAGGCCTCACAATCCACTAACCGGTGACCTTGAAGGCGCCAACCGAAACCTTTACAACGAGGTTGAGGGGGAAGCTCCACAACTCAATTGGAGGCCCTCAATGACACCACGGAGCTTTACAACACAAGCCCTTAGCTTCGAGGATGACCTACACCGTCTAGGGTTTCAAGAAACCCAAGAGCAACAAGATCCACAAAGGATAGGTGGGGGAAATCAAATATTCTTTGGTGGAAGTGTAGATCTAGGTCACCTCCCTCACCTCTCAAAAGATCAAGTGATTGAGTGGCTAGGGAGAGAGATCTAGTGAGGTGAAGCTCGAGCATTAATGGAGGAGAGAGAAAAAATTCGAGTTAGGTGGGAGGAAGAAGGAGGGCGCCTTAAATAGGCTCCCTCCACGCTGAACTGTTACAGCCTCCGCGACCTCACCGGAACTTCCGGTGAGAAGCCGGAAGTTCCGCCCAGCAAGGCTTCAACGGTCATTAGCCCGTTTACGCCCGCTCCAAAAGCTTGATCGGTAGTTCCGGTCAAAATGACCGGAAGTTCTGGTGAAACTTTAGATGCAAGTTTCGGCCCAAGTTCCGTCAAATAGACCACTTCGAACAGAAGTATACTGATCCTTCACCAGAACTTGGAGTGGAACTAGGGGCGGAACATCTGGGTCGCAAACCATGTCTGACCAGAAGTTCCGGCGTCTGGGCGGAAGTTCCGCTTAGGAACTTTCTGGTAGTTGCAACGAAAATTCCTCATCGGAACTTCCGGTGCAACTTCTGGTGGAAGTTCCGGCAAATATAGCATACCCAAACAGAAGGTACTGGGAGCTCACCGAAAGTTCCAGTGGAAGTTGGATCGGAACTAAGTTCTAGATCATTCCACAGAAAAGTCCTAAGAGGAACTTCCGGCGCTTGGCCGGAAGTTCCAATCAGACAGAAACGGCTCCAGTAGATCAGAACCTTGCTCTCTCGCAGATGAGTAGGATGGCTATGGCGGTGCATATGGGGTTTGTGCAAGAATAAGTGATTTCCCATAGCCTTCCAAGATGGACCCTCTCTTGATAGTACGACGACCTAAAGCAATAAAAAGAGAGAAACTAGAAAAACTAAAGGCCGCCGTCTTCACGAGATCCCAAAGAGAGCATCCACACAATTCATAAGAAACGTCAAAAGCATTTTTACTGAAACTCAAGCACATGATTAGAATACAAGTGAGATTGTCATCATCACCAAAATAGCATGGTAAAATATAGTCCTTTCAATCTCCCCCTTTTTTGTGTTTGATGACAATCCCAAAGATTTGCATAAGATAGAAGCAATCTTTGCAATGGATGGAATAAGCTTCCCCTATATGTGTGCAAGGTAGAGAAAATGCTCTAAGGACAAGACTAGCACACATACAAGGAGGCTCCCCCTTACAATTGCAAAGATAGCACAAGTGCCAGGAAAAGATAGGATAGAGATCATACCATTGCACCAACCAAATGTGGTGGAGACAATAAAAGTAATAATATCAATAAGAACCATGGATGCTCCACCACCATATTCACATGCCCATAAGATAACAACAAGAATACCACACACTAGGAATAGCATAACATACCACATAACATACCACATAGTCTCATACAAATAACAAGGTCCACAAGCACAAATAGGTCCACAAGCACACAAATAAACTAGAGAGTTTGCGAGCTAGAAAAGATCAAAGACAAGAACGAGCTCGCAACTCAACCCATGCAAATCCCGTGAGCAACCTAATAGACATCTTTCTCCCCCTTTGGCATTGAGACACCAAAAAGGAAGAAAAGATCACTCTAATCGCCCCAACCATGAAAGGGAGGAGGAGAGGGCTCAGGGACACAAGGATCCCACGCGTGCGGAGGACCGGTGACTTCCTCCTCAGACTCATCCTCAGACCAACGGTAGTTGTCGCGAATCCAATCATCCCTAGGAGCAGTGACAGAGCTAGTGACAGGAGAGCAAGGAATGTTGAGATCAGTCATGATGGAATTTTGGCGCTGAACACTATGTTGTTGATCGACATAAGACTGATACTCGCGATTCTGGAGAAGGCAGAAAGTCTTCTTTACATTTCCAAGCAGCTTCTTTGCCCAAGATGGCTGCCTCTAAAGAGAAGGACCACCAGCACTAGAGCCCCCATGAGCAGAAGATGATGGGGATATGCCGAACGGGGTATACCCAACAGGACGTTTCCTATTGGCCCAAGCTGATAGCGAGTGGGCCCACAGGACGGCGATTGGATCGGGACTTGACAAGGAACCAGGCGACTGGAAGCTGGAGGCCTAGAAGCATAGCTAGGCCCAGTTGGATTAGGTCAAGTATCTTCCGAATCCTTAACTTATACGGTTGTGGATATGTAAACCCTAGCGAGGTGAGCATATATAAACCTCCCTAGGGTACGCATAGAGGACACGTTCCATCATACCCCCCAGCGACTCGCCGCCTAGTCGTTGAGCTCACCCTTGTACTCTCTCCATAATACAATCTAGCAGGAGTAGGTCTTTACCCTCTGGGGGCCGAACCTGGGTAAACCCTTATGTCTCTGCCCTCATCTCGCACCGCAGATGGCTGGCAGCCCTTGCCCCTCATTCTACTAGTCGCTGCCGATTGCAACATTTGTTGTGGCCATTCCCACGACAGAAGAGGGACCACCAGCTTCAGCATGAGCCTTCCGAAGAGATTCTTCCTTTTATTCTTGGGACCGAGGCTTGTTGTGTTTGCTCACACGCAGCTTCTTCTCCTCATGAATGGTGATGGAGGCCTCAGAGAAGTGCGTACCAGTCACCTCAATCCACTTGTGATTGATGAGAGTCTGAATATAGGGAGCATAGGGGCAAGAGCGTTTGTCAATGATAGCCTGCCATATCTCATTGTAGATGAAATGCATGGCATCCATATTCATGTCAGAGTAACGGTGAAGGTAAGTCTGATGCATGAGATCAACTTGATAGGCATGAAACTGATCAAAGTTGCCGGCCTTGGGAGAGATGGTGTTCAAGTACACCCTGCGCATGATGTCATAAACTGGCTGTAGATGATTCACAAAACCAACAGTGCCCCAACCTTCAATGTAAAGAGGCTCTAGGACTTCAGGATCAACAGCTATGGCGGTATGGACACGCCATCCATTTTCCCCTTTGCCAGGCTGAATGGGATAGCCAAGGATCTCAGTAAACTCGGACCATTGGGCGGTAAGCAGCACACCATTAGTCATCCACTTCATCACACCTTCAGTAGAATAACTCATATTCAAGTGAAGAGTAGTGTAGAACTGAGCAATAGCACCTTCATCGAAGTTCTGACGGTGCTCCATGAGGGGAATGAGCCCAAACCTCCTGCAAATATCAAGAGCCTCGCCAAAGTATGCATGCTTTTCTTCCATGTGAGCCACATTGATGTACTTCTGAGGAGCAACCACAAACTTTGTCTTGCTAGCATAGATTTTGGCAAAGATCTGTTCCTGACGGCAGTTGTGGAAGAGGGGATCCAAGCAGAGATGATCACGAGGAACAAGGTAAGGATCCACACACCTAAATTCAGAGTAGGCCTTCTGAGTCCATTTAGAGATCTTGGCCTTGGATTTGTCAGGCCCAGCAGTAGTGGCCTTCTGAGAGGCAAGAACAGGCATCTTTCCCTCAGCAGCAGTAGCACGACGAGCAGCAACAGACCTTTGATGGTCAGTCTGAGTGGAAGGACGCACCACCTCAACATCATCTTCATCAATCTCAGGAGGAATATTGGAGGATGGTTGACGGAGACGCTTGCCTTTGCGGGTACCACCTTGCCCTGAGAAGAAAGCAAAAGAATAGGGAGGGAAGGTGGGGTAAGTGCACAAGTTCGGAAGAAGATACAAAAGAAGGTTGGAAAAATACAGTCAGGGAATAATTTTACTAGCGCCAAAACTTCCGCTGAAGCACCGGAACTTCCGGTGTAAATGGTCCACCGGAAGTTCCGGTCGTAGCTGACCGGAAGTTCCTGTGACGCCAAAAAAACTTCTCAGGATTGGAAGAAAACAAGGAAGAACTTATGCAGGGAATATAGAGGGCTTGAGGAAATGAAAGGCTTAGGATAGAGAGCTCAAACTGTGAAGAACCAAAGCCAACAAAAACCAAGAAAAACACAAAAATAACCAAGAACACAAAGAGAAACAAGACATGAAACAAAAATGGGTCGGTGGCCGAGGCCACATTATATAAGAGTAAATGGCTTGACACCGTGAAGATATATATCTTGGTTCATTACCAACACTCATCATGAAGCTCAAATGGTCTCCTTTAGAGACTATAGAGTATGAAAACTTTAATGTGCGCATAATAGGGATAGTGTTTAATCATGAGAGGAACTACACTCCCCCTAAATCCATGCCTACATCCAAACAAGATACACATTGAGACATGGGTAGGTGTGCAAGATACTCAAGCCACATTGCTTTAATCAATGATATTTAGCTCATGCATTAACTCTCAGAACCTTGCTTCATCAAGAGGCTTCGTGAAATGATCCGCAAGATTTGCCTTGGTGGGAACATACTCCAAAGAAATGTCTCCTCTAGCAACATGGTCCCGAATGAAATGATGATGAATCTCAATGTGCTTAGTCCACTTGTGTTGCACGGGGTTGTGAGCAATAGCAATGGCACTCTCATTGTCACAAAGAAGGGGCACCTTGTCAAAACATAGTCTGAGATCCTTCAAAGTTTGCTTCATCCATAGCAATTGAGCACAACAACTTGCGGCGGAGATGTACTCAGCTTCGGCAGTGGACATAGACACACAATTTTGCTTCTTCCAGGACCAACAAACCAAAGATCTTCCAAGAAACTGACAAGCTCTGGAGGTTGACTTTCTTCCCACTTTGTCACCAGCCCAATCCGACTCCGTGAATCCAATAAGGTCAAAGCTGGCTCCCTTGGGGTACCACAAGCCAAAGTTTGGGGTATGAACCAAATATCGAAAGATTATCTTGACCGCCACCATGTGGCTTTCTTTTGGTGCGGCTTGGAATCTTGCACACATACCCACACTCAACATAATATCCAGTCGAGATGCACAAATATAGAGCAAAGAACCAATCATAGAACGATAGAGTTTTTGATCCACATCCTTACCCTTGGGAACGAGATCAAGATTAACCTTAGTTTGCATGGGAGTCTTGTAGGGTTTCGTAGCATGGAAAACAAAAAATTTCTATCGCATACAAACAAACAAGCCAAGATCTATCTACTAGATTGTAGCAACGAGTCGATGGAATAACTCACCCTCGAAGATTCCAAAGTGTTTAACGAGAGCGGATTCTCGTGGGTGATGTAGTCGTACTCTTCCCGATCTCAAGATCGCGTAGACGATCCTTCCGGCACTGCGTTCCGGCAGCGCTCCCGCAGTCGGTCACACGTTAGGTACTCGACGAAGACCTTCCTCTCCCTTGTTCCAGCAGGCAGCGGAGGTTGTAGCACTCTCCTCGCGATTCTGGCAGCACAACGGCGTGGTACCAGAAGTAGAGGGGAGATCTCGCAGGGCTTCGCCTTAAACCGGAGAGTATGGTGGACTATAAGAGAGCTCCTCGGCGATATAGGGTTTAGACACACCAAGGAGGAGGTGCTAGGGCCGACGGCTAGGGCTTGGGGCTTGCCCAAGTCGGCGGCTAGGGGAGCCCTAGGCGGCGGCGGCGACAACAGGAGGTGGCGGCGCCGGGCTAGGGTTTTGGGTGGAGATCTTGTGTACTAGGAGGGGCAGCCCTGCCCCTCCATTTATAGGTGGGAGGCGCCGGCCAAGGGGAGGGGAGTCCCTCCCCAACTCGGATCCCTAGTGGGCCGGCGGTGGAGGAGGAACTCCTCCCCAACTCGGTTTCCCACCTCCCCTCCACTTCCCAAAATAGCCATTTGACTTTTCAAATTGGCGTTTGACTTTTCAAACTAGGATTTGATTAAACCCTTTATTTTGTTCAGCGATGACACCTAGTACATGATGCAATCATTCCAACTTGGTATGACACATTCATGTACCCTTCCCCTTCGGAGTGCCGGACATTCCGGAACCTTCTAGAACATTCCCGATGAAAACACCGGAACCATTCTCCAACCCGGAAACAGGACTTTCCTTATATGAATCTTATTCTCCGGACCATTCCGGATCTCCTCGTGATATCCCGGATCCCATCCGAGACTCCGAACAACATTCAGTCTCTTACTCATCATTCCATAACTACTCAAACAACGTCGAATCCTTAAGTGTGTCTCCCTACGGTTCGTGAATTATGCGGACATGATCGAGACACTTCTCCGAACAATAACCAATAGAGGAATCTGGAAATTCATATGTCTCCCACATATTTCTACGATTACTTTGCGATCGAATGAACCACTTACATACGATACCAATTTCCCTTTGTCTCACGATAGTTTACTTATCCGAGGTTATGATCGTCGGTATCTCTGCATACCTAGTTCAACCTCGTTACTGATAAGTACTCTTTTCTCGTTCCCGTGATATGTGATCCCTTGTGAGCCAGTCACATGCTTGCAAGCTAATTGGATGACATTCCACCGAGAGGGCCCAGAGTATATCTATCCGTCATATGGATGGACAAATCCCACTCTTGATCCATGTGTCTCACCAATACTTTCCGAACACTCAATGCCACCTTTATAGCCACCCAGTTATGGTGTGGTGTTTGATGTCATCAAAGCATCCTTACAGTGAAGGTGATATGCATGATCCCATGGTCGAAGGAATTAGGTTACTATGTATCAGAAAGCATATAGCAATTGAACTATTAAAATGACTTGATCTTTATGCTACGCTTATCTATAGGAGTATGTCCACCATATCATTCTCCTAACGATATGATCTTGTTGTTAATAACATCTCAATGTTCATGATAGGGAAACCACAATCATTTATTAACCAACAAGCTAGTATTATATAGAGGCTTTACTAGGGACTTCAATTTAAGTTTATAAATCACACAAGTATTAATGTTTCCTTGTTAATACCATTATAGCATGAATGTAAACATTTATCATAAACACAAAGATATAATAATAACTACATTTATTATTGCCTCTAGGGCATATCTCCAACAGTCTCCCACTTGCACTAGAGTCATCTAATCTAGATTACATGGTAATATACCGAACACCCATGGCAGTTTGGTGCTGGTCATGTTTTGCCCTCGGGAGAGGTTTAGTCAACGGATCCGCCACATTCAGATCTTTGTGTACTTTGCAAATATTTATGTCCCTATCTTGGACATGTTCTCGAATAGCGTGAAAACGTAGCTTGATGTGATTCAGCATCTTGTGTGACCTTGGTTCTTGCGCATTGGCTATGGCGCCCATGTTATCATAGTAGATAGACATTGGGTCCAGCGCACTAGGAACCACACCCAGCTCTGTAATGAACTCTTTCATCCATATCGCTTCTTGTCAAGCCTCCGAAGCAGCCATGTATTCCGATTCAGTTGAAGATCTCGCCACAACGCTTTGCTTTGCACTCCTCCAGCTAACTGCTGCACCATTCAAAGTAAATACGTATCTAGATTGTGATTTAGAATCATCCAGATTGGTGTTCCAACTAGCATCGGTGTAACCATTAACAACGAGCTGTTCATCACCTCCATAATAAAGAACCATATCCTTAGTTCTTCTCAAGTACTTAAGGATGTTTTTGACCGCTGTCCAATGATCCACTCCTGGATCACTTTGATATCTGCTAGTTAAACTAACAGCATATGCAATGTCGGGTCTAGTACATAGCATGGCATACATTAGAGATCCTATGGCTGAGGCATAGGGAGTCTTACTCATCCTTTCTCTATCTTCTGCCGTTGTAGGACTTTGAGTTTTACTCAATGTCGTATTGGGCAACATGGGCAAGAACCCTTTCTTGCTATCTTCCATTCCAAACCTCTTTAGAACTTTGTCCAAATATGTACTTTGTGGCAATGATATTAGGCGTCTCGATCTATCTCTATAAATCTTTATGCCTAATATGTAAGTTGCTTCGCCAAGATCCTTCATTGAAAAACTATTATTCAAATATTCCTTGACACTATTAAGAAGGTCTACGTCATTCTCAATCAACAATATGTCATCTACATATAGTATTAAGAATGCTACAGAGCTCCCACTCACTTTCTTGTAAATACAAGCTTCTCCATAAGTTTGTATAAAACCAAAACTTTTGATCACCTTATCAAAACGTTGATTCCAACTTCGGGATGCTTGCTTCAATCCATAGATGGACCGTTGAAGTTTGCATACCTTGTTAGCATCTTTAGGATCGACAAAACCTTTGGGTTGCATCATATACAACTCTTCATCAATGTCTCCATTGAGGAATGCTGTTTTGACATCCATCTGCCATATCTCATAATCATAATATGCAGCGATTGCTAACATAATCCTCACAGACTTTAGCTTCGCTACTGGTGAGAAAGTCTCATCATAGTCAACTCCTTGAATTTGTCGAAACCCTTTTGCGACAAGTAGAGCTTTATAGACAGTAACATTACCATCAGCATCTATTTTCTTCTTGAAAATCCATTTGTTCTCGACAGCCTTCCGGCCATCCGGTAAGTCCACCAAAGTCCATACTTGGTTTTCGTACATGGATCCAATCTCGGATTTCATGGATTCTTGCCTTTTATTGGAATCTGGGCTCATCATCGCTTCCTCATATGTCGCAGGGTCGTCGGTGTTGTCCACCAACATGACACTCATAACGGGATCATACCAATCAGGAGTGGCACGAGTTCTCGTTGACCTGCGAGGCTCTATAGCAACTACAACCAAAGTTTCATGATCATCATCATTAGCTTCCTCTCTTATTGGTGTAGGCACCACAGGAACTTCTTCCGGTGCTGCGTTACCCGCAATTTCGAGAGAAGGTTCGACAACCTCATCGAGTTCTACTTTCCTTCCAGTCACTTCTTTCGAGAGAAATTCCTTCTCTAGAAAGGATCCATTCTTGGCAACGAAGATTTTGCCCTCGGATCTATGATAGAAGGTATACCCAATAGTTTCCTTCCGGTATCCTATGAAGACGCATTTTTCCGCTTTGGGTTCAAGCTTGTCCGGCTGTAACTTCTTTACATAGGCTTCGCAACCCCAAACTTTAAGGAACGACAATTTAGGTTTCTTCCCAAACCATAATTCATACGGTGTCGTTTCAACGGATTTAGATGGTGCCCTATTTAAAGTGAATGCGGCTGTTTCTAATGCATAACCCCAAAATGATAGCGGTAAATCTGTAAGTGACATCATAGAACGAACCATATCTAAGAGAGTTCGATTACGACGTTCGGACACACCATTACGCTGTGGTGTTCTCGGCGGTGTCAATTGTGAAAGTATTCCGCATTTCTTCAAATGCTCGCCAAACTCGTAACTTAGATATTCACCTCCACGATCAGAACGTAGAAATTTAATCTTCTTGTTACGTTGATTCTCTACCTCACTTTGAAATTCTTTAAACTTCTCGAAAGTTTTGGACTTATGTTTCATGAAATAGATATACCCATATCTACTCAAGTCATCCGTGAAGGTAAGAACATAACGATAACCACCGCGCGATGCTACACTCATTGGACCACACACATCGGTATGTATGATTTCCAATAAGTCCGTAGCTCGCTCCATCATACCAGAAAATGGAGTCTTAGTCATTTTACCCATCCGACACGCTTCGCATCTATCAAGTGATTCGAAATCAAGTGATTCGAGAAGTCCATCGGAATGGAGTTTCTTCATGCGCTTCACTCCAATGTGCCCAAGACGACAGTGCCACATATAGGTCGAGTTATCGCTCAATTTCAAACGTTTAGCCTCAATGTTATTAATATGTGTATTTCCACTATCGAGATTCAATAAGAATAGACCATCTATCAAAGGTGCATGTGCATAAAACATATTACTCATATAAATCGAACAACCATTATTCTCGGACTTAAACAAGTAACCGTCTCGCAATAAACAAGATCCCGATATAATGTTCATGCTTAACGCAGGCACCAAATAAAAATTATTTAAGTATAAAACTAATCCCGATGGTAGATGAAGGGGTAGCGTGCCGACCGCGATCACATCAACCTTTGATCCGTTTCCAACGCGCATCGTCACCTCGTTCTTCGCTAGCTTCCGTTTATTCAGCAACACCTGTTTCGAGTTACAAATATGAGCAATCGAACCAGTATCAAATACCCAGGCACTACTACGAGTACTAGTGAGATACACATCAATAACATGTATATCGGATATACCTTTCTTCTTGATGTTGCCGTTCTTCAAATCCGCCAAGTACTTTGGGCAATTCCGCTTCCAGTGACCTTCTCCCTTGCAGTAAAAACACTCAGTATCAGGCTTAAGTCCAGCCTTGGTCTTCTTCGTCGGCGCGGTAACTTTCTTACCACCCTTCTTGAAGTGTCCCTTTTGCTTAGACTTGCCTTTCTTGAATTTGGTGGTCTTATTGACCATCAACACTTGGTGCTCTTTCTTAATCTCCAGTTCTGCAGATTTCAACATGGCAAAGAGTTCTGGCAACTGCTTGTTCATGTTTTGCATATTGTAGTTCATCACAAAGTTCTTGTAACTTGGTGGTAGTGATTGGAGGACACGATAAATCCCCAAAGAATTAGGAATCACTATACCCAAGCTTTGAAGTTTGTTTGCGTGCCCAGACATCTTAAGCACATGCTCACTGACGGAGCTGCCCTCTTCCATCTTGTAGTTAAAGAACTTTTCAGAAGCCTCATAGCTCTCAATTGCCGCGTGAGTCTCAAAAATCAATTTGAGATCACGGACAATATCATGTGGGTCTGAATTTTCAAACCTTTTCTGAAGCTCCGATTCTAAACCATACAAGATAGCACACTGAACTGTGGAGTACTGAGTCTTCCGAGCGTGGTAAACATTCTTTACTTCATCGGTAGCAGTAGCTGCAGGTGGGTCACCCAGCGGTGCATCCAGCACATAGGTCAAATTACCAGCTATGAGGACAATCCTCAAATTGCGGAACCAATCCGCGAAGTTGCTTCCATTGTTTTTCAACTTTTCTTTCTCTAGGAACGCATTAAAATTGATGGTAGGGGCCGCCATTGATCTACAACATATTTGCAATAGTTTAGACTAAGTTTATGACAAATTGAGTTCTAATTAATAGTTAAATTAATCTAGGTGAACTCCCACTCAAAACAATATCCCTCACATTGTTTTAGTGATCACACGAACCAAATCCACCACATCAACACCGATCATCACGAGAGTTGATATAGTTTCAATGGCGAACAATCGACATGTTCATCATATCTACTATATTATTCATGCTTTACCTTTCGGTGATCCGTGTTCCGAGACCATGTCTGTACATGCTAGGCTCGTCAAGATCAAACCTTAGTTTCCGCATGAGCAAATCTGGCTTGCTCACGTTGTATACACTTGCGGAATCTAACACACCCGATCATCACGTGGTGCTTCGAAACAACAAGCTTTAGAAACGGTGCTAACTAAGGGTGAACACTTTATGACTTGAAACTCATGTGCATGAGGGATAATCTTATAATGCTACCGTTGTTAACTAAGCAATACAAGATGCATAAAGGATTAACATCACATGCAATTCATAATATGTGATATGATATGGCCTTTCTTCTTTGTGCTTCCGATCTCCATCTTCAAGCACGGACATGATCTCCATCATCACCGGCATTGCATCAAGGTCAATGACGCTTCTCCATGGTTGTCGTCCACCGGCTTCAACTATTACAACTACTTTGAATAGACACGCGGGTATTAACATAAATTAAAGACAACCATATGGCTCCTGTCGGTTGCCAACTTGCAATAAGGAACATTGCATACATCAAATATAATCACAATCATGGCCATATCACATCACTGCACACCCCTGCAAAACAAAGTTAGACGCCTCTACTTTCTTTGCATGTTTTACGTGGTTTGGGGCTTTCAATAAGTGTCGTTCTAACTTACAAACAAAAACCACAACATTGATACTAGTATTGTCAATCACCCGTTGTAAATTGTATCTTAACTATGCTGGGAGAAACAGGCACCCGCAAAGCCACTTATGCAATACAAGTTGCATGTCAAGCGTGGAGCAAGTCTCATGAACGATGTCATGTAAGGTTAGCCCAGGCCGCTTCATCCCAACATCCCGCAAGATGCAAAGTACACAAGAAGCAATCGATAATAAAAGCATCAACACCCACAATGACCATTATGTTATACTCGTGCAACAGATCTACATATAGACACGGATCTGATACCACTGTAGGGTTTCGTAGCATGGAAAAGAAAAAATTTCTATCGCATACAAACAAACAATCCAAGATCTATCTACTAGATTGTAGCAACGAGTCGATGGAATAACTCACCCTCTAAGATTCCAAAGTGTTTAACGAGAGCGGATTCTTGTGGGTGATGTAGTCGTACTCTTCCCGATCTCAAGATCGCGTAGACGATCCTTCCGGCGCTGCGTTCCGGCAGCGCTCCCGCAGTCGGTCACACGTTCGGTACTCGACAAAGACCTTCCTCTCCCTTGTTCCAGCAGGCAGCGGAGGTTGTAGCACTCTCCTCGCGATTCCGGCAGCACAACGGCGTGGTACTGGAAGTAGAGGGGAGATCTCGCAGGGCTTCGCCTTAAGCCGGAGCGAGTATGGTGGACTATGAGAGAGCTCCTCGGCGATCTAGGGTTTAGACACACCAAGGAGGAGGTGCTAGGGCCGAAGGCTAGGGCTTGGGGCTTGCCCAAGTCGGCGGCTAGGGGAGCCCTAGGCGGCGGCGACGACAACAGGAGGTGGCGGCGCCGGGCTAGGGTTTTGGGTGGAGATCTTGTGTACTAGGAGGGGCAGCCCTGCCCCTCCCTTTATAGGTGGGAGGCGCCAACCAAGGGGAGGGGAGTCCCTCCCCAACTTGGATCCCTAGTGGGCCGGCGGTGGAGGAGGAACTCCTCCCCAACTCGGTTTCCCACCTCCCCTCCACTTCCCAAAATAGCCGTTTGACTTTTCAAATTGGCGTTTGACTTTTCAAACTAGGATTTGATTAAACCCTTTATTTTGTTCAGCGATGACACCTAGTACATGATGCAATCATTCCAACTTGGTATGACACATTCATGTACCCTTCCCCTTCGGAGTGCCGGACATTCCGGAACCTTCTAGAACATTCCCGATGAAAACACTGGAACCATTCTCCAACCCCGAAACAGGACTTTCCTTATATGAATCTTATTCTCCGGACCATTACGGATCTCCTCGTGATATCCCGGATCCCATCCGAGACTCCGAACAACATTCGGTCTCTTACTCATCATTCCATAACTACTCAAATAATGTCGAATCCTTAAGTGTGTCTCCCTACGGTTCGTGAATTATGCGGACATGATCGAGACAATTCTCCGAACAATAACCAATAGAGGAATCTAGAAATTCATATGGCTCCCACATATTTCTACGATTACTTTGCGATCGAATGAACCACTTACATACGATACCAATTTCCCTTTGTCTCACGATAGTTTACTTATCCGAGGTTATGATCGTCGGTATCTCTGCATACCTAGTTCAACCTCGTTACTGATAAGTACTCTTTTCTCGTTCCCGTGATATGTGATCCCTTGTGAGCCAGTCACATGCTTGCAAGCTAATTGGATGACATTCCACCGAGAGGGCCCAGAGTATATCTATCCGTCATATGGATGGACAAATCCCACTCTTGATACATGTGTCTCAACCAATACTTTCCGAACACTCAATGCCACCTTTATAGCCACCCAGTTACGGTGTGGTGTTTGATGTCATCAAAGCATCCTTCCGGTGAAGGTGATATGCATGATCTCATGGTCGAAGGAATTAGGTTACTATGTATCAGAAAGCATATAGCAATTGAACTATTAAAATGACTTGATCTTTATGCTACGCTTATCTATAGGAGTATGTCCACCATATCATTCTCCTAACGATATGATCTTGTTGTTAATAACATCTCAATGTTCATGATAGGGAAACCATAATCATTTATTAACCAACAAGCTAGTATTATATAGAGGCTTTAGTAGGGACTTCAATTTAAGTTTACAAATCACACAAGTATTAATGTTTCCTTGTTAATACCATTATAGCATGAATGTAAACATTTATCATAAACACAAAGATATTATAATAACTACATTTATTATTGCCTCTAGGGCATATCTCCAACAAGTCTTGGCACCTTTGACTTGATCAAACTTGAATTTATTGAGCATGTCTTGGATGTATTTGGCTTGGTTGATGAAAGTCCCTTTCCTCAATTACTTGAATTCAAACCCAAGGAAAAACTTAAACTCCCCCATCATGGACATCTCGAAGCGATCGGTCATGAGCTTGGAAAAGTCCTCATTAAAAGCTTTGTTAATAGACCCAAAGATAATATCATCAACATAGATTTGGCATACGAACAAGTGGCCTCCAACTTTCTTAGTAAAAAGGGTGGGATCAATGAGGCCCAATTCAAAGCCATGGTCTAACAAGAGCTCTCTAAGGCAATCATACCACGCACGTGGGGACTGTTTGAGGCCATAGAGTGCCTTATTGAGCTTGTAGACATGGTTCGGGAAAAGTGGATCCTCAAAGCCTGGAGGTTGCTTGACGTATACCAACTCTTTCAAAGGCCCATTAAGAAAAGCACTCTTAACGTCCATTTGATGCAACTTGAAGTTATGATGAGTAGCAAAAGCAATAAGCATACGAATGGATTCAAGGCGAGCCGGGGGCATAAGTATCACCGTAGTCGATGCCCTCAACTTGTGAGTATCCTTGGGAAACTAACCTTGCCTTGTTGCGCACAACTATTCCATTCGCATCACACTTGTTCTTGAAAACACATTTGGTACCGATGACGTTTTAACAATCTTTGGGCCGCTCAACAAATGTCCAAACATTGTTCCTATTGAAGTTGTGAAGTTCTTCATTCATAGCGTCAAGCCAATCATCATCTTCAAGAGCCTCGAAGACTTTCTGTGGTTCCACAAGAGATATAAAAGCATGGTGAGAGCTAAAGGAGGCTAGTTGCCTCCTAGTAGTGGAACCTTTATTGAAATCTCCATAAACATTATCAAGGATATGGCCATCTCGAACGAGCTGGGCGAGCCGATAGGCTTGACGGCGGGCTTGTGCTTCCACACAAGATTCTTGAGCAGCCACTTGGTCATTACCACCATTGGAGTCCCCGCCTTGACTATAAGCACGAACACGAGGATCATCATCATCAATTTCCACTTCGGGAGAGTCATCATTTGGAGTAGAGCCTTGATTATCATTGGCTTGCCCTTGATCTTGACGAGATTGAGGAGGAGATCCTTGAGGAGGAGGAGGAGCCCCATCTTGGGGAGGTTGATATTGTTGATGAAGAGCTTAACCTTGGGAGGTGCCTTGAGGAGGAGCCCCATCTTGGGGAGGTTAATGCTGTTGATGAAGAGCTTGACCTTCGGGGCTTGGAGAGTCATGAGAATGAGAAGCTTCAGAAGAGCTTGAGGGATCTTGTGACAAAATAGTAGGTGTGACACCCTAGGATCAGGGATAAACAAATCCCAGACCTCCGTCTGACATAAGCTTAACCTTGAGCTCGAGGATATCCAGTGAAGAATCGGTAACACAACAGTGACCCTACGACACAAAATTTATTACAACAAGCTCATAACTGAGTAGAGAACCAACTTATTACAATCAGAGGTCACTGACCACAAACATCAAACAACGGAAGGAAAATTATGCTATTAAGTATAGCAAACTTAACAAATGGCCTAAGAGGCCTGAAGCATAACGATGATGTCCCAGCCCATAGATTCCAGGCTGCCGGCCGGGAACCCCAAGCTACTCGTCGATGTCAATGTAGTACCAAACTGGTCTTTAGGGAACACTTATTCTGCCAAAAGTATCAACAAAGCAAGGGTGAGTACATGGTGTACTCCGCAATACTTATGGCTGGTGGACTTGTTTTGCATAAAGCCATCTTTGTTTATAAAACAAGAGAGAGAAGAAGCTCGTCTATTCAGAGTATTTTAAAAGGGGATAAGAGAGCGACATCTCTGAAGTATTGATCATCATCTTTTGATATCCACCAAGTCATCATCACCTGAACTAGGATCACCCCCTCTTACCCATGAGGAAGCATCCTTAAGCACACGTTGATCTGCCAAGTTTTACGATTAGGTTAAAGTTCTCTATGATCTTAGAATCTGGTCACCAAGCGTTCATAACCGTGAACACGGCTTTTCAAAAATATTATTACCCTGCAGGGGTGTACAACTTTACCCACATGTACTAACCTTCTCTTAATGCCACATGATTAGCCCTCTTCCTTGGAAGGCCGGCAGAGGGTGGTTATACACGACATTTACCTTGCTTTCGCCGAGACCATGAGTCATGCAATAAGCATGGTTCCGCCGTAATGGGTCAAATCCCAAAGCCGGTACTTAAAGATGTGAGGCGAGGTTGGTTTACCAGGGGCGCTATCTATCCCAAGCAACCTCGGCCACGCTTACCTACCTGTTATGAATGCACCTTCACCCGACAAATCGTTCAGAAGATTTTCCATGCATATGTCAAATGGAACGCCCGAACTATGTGACTCATGGAATCTACTAGGCAAGTTAGTCACTCGTGAGGTTTACCAGGCCCCGTGTGGTTATACGCTCGTCTCGGTTCCAAAGGCAAGAACTCAGGTCCTAGTGGTGGCGAGCATGGGACTAGAAAACCACATCCCACCATGGCCTCCCATACAAGCCTTAGAATGTTTAATTTCATATCATTGATCTCATCTCATCACATTCTCCTGTCATACTAGATTCTTTGCATCTGATACATCATCTGGATGAACCAGCACTGACAGCTATGCATGGCTAAGCAAGACATGGTTATAAGCTCTAGCAGTGCACACAAGCCAAACCTAGTTATGCTAGGAGCAGTGGACCAGGTAATATAAGCTCAAGGGGAGTAATGCAATAGATAGGATACTCTATCTATCGATAAAATACCACGGTAGAACCATATGCATCATGGCAAGAATTGAAATGCTTTCGAAATCATAGGTTTATATCATGGTGGGGATATGCTTGCCTTTGCCTGTTGATAACTAATAAGCAGATCTTCAGGAGCCTTGTACTTGATTTGGTTACAGTTTGGTCAAGTATTTGTCTTTGAGCTTCGACAGTGTTGATCTCTAGCTTTGATCTCGATCTCGATGTCGTATTCTACCGGGAAGAATCAAACACCGGAAATAAAGGGGAAACAATCAACACATGGCACCGATGCAATGCTCAAGCAATAATGATGATATGACAAGTTAATTTGTATTGAATTGTAACCGTAAAGCATGCTCGACAACTTAATCTGGGTTCCGAGGGGTGCAAACCCTAACTCGAGGAAAGTCTGGAATCACCTGTGAGGGTTCATTTGGTTCTCTAATTAAAATTGTCATGTAAGTTGCTTAACAATGCATTATTATAACTTAGAAAGATATTTCTCATTTTTCTGAACATTTTGATATATTATACATATTTTTCTGACTTATAAATCATTAGATATTGAATTTACAAGTTTTATTCATAGTTTAATCAATTTAAATTGAATTATTACATCACTGTGACATCAGCTGGGCGGTTTAACCTCTTTACACCGCTACTGGGCCTAGCCGCTGTGGTTGACTGTGGTCCAGGGGCCATGTCACTACCACCTAAGCGGTCAAAGGTCAGCGGGCCCGTGGGCCACGTCACCCTGACACTAGCGTGACATCAGCACGACATCCACCCTTAGGCGGTGGTCGCCGGCGATGACAGAGGCCACGCCAGCATGCGGTACTAGCCTCGTTCGAACGGGCGCGACATGGGGATCCTAAAACTGGCGGTGCTGCTGGCTTAAGGTCATCGGAACAGTGACTTCGGCGAGCGGCGACGCTCATAGGTGGACATGGGGGAAGCGGACCAGAGCGAGAGAGGGAGAGAGGGATGGTGCCTGAGCACCATATGCTCACCAGGAGGCGTTTGAGGGGATCGGCGAAGCGAACAGCGGCCGGAATCAATGGCGACAGCGACAGACGGAACTCGGGAAGGGGCGGTAGATTGCGTCGACTGGGGGCTCCTCGTCTCGATTCCTTCGGTGAGGAGGCTCAGTACAGCGAGGCGAAGCTTCTAGGAAGCTCAAATGGTCTTAGGGCGCTGTGGAGTGGCGAAGATTCAAGTCGGCGGTGTCTAGGGTTTCAGCTCAGAGGAGACCTACAAAGAGAGGGCGAGAGAGCGGCCAAGAGGGACTGAGACGGATGGACACGACGCTGGGGGTCTTATCCTCTCTAGGGGCGGCAGCGGGGATCTTGGCGTGCTCGGCGACGATCGACGGCCGGCGGCGCGCCAGGAAGCTGCTTGCGTCGACGGGAGGAAGAAGAAAGGAGAAAGTCGGCGAAGGGGTACGGGCCAGTTGGGCCGCTGCTGGGCTGCGGAGGGTGCTGGTTGTTGCGCGGGTGGGCGACAGGGAGGGAGAAGAGGGAATTTGGGCCAGCTGGCTGCGGCCTGTTTGGCTATTGGCTCTGTTTTATTTCCAGAAAGTGTTTTCTTTTTCTATTTTGATTTCTATCTTTTGTAATTCATTTTGAAATCTGTTTTGTATATTTCAAAAATACGAGAAGGTTTTGTAAAATAGCTAAAACACTAAGGGGCCCTAAAACAATTTGGGCTCCACATTTTTGGGCACTTTTCAAAATATAAAACCTTTTTTAATGCATTTTAAAAAGATAGGGGAGGATTAGGATTTTAGGGTTTTGATTTATTTCTCTTTGCATGCATTTTTATAAGATGATGCTAATGATGCACAATCAAACCCTAATTATTGTTCAACTAAAACCGGGGTGTTGCAGCTCTATCCCCCTTACGAGAATATCGACCCGAGATTCCAAAGGTAGGAAGAGAGACAGAGGGAGAAACAAACATGACCACTCTAAGGATAAGAGGGAAACACACTAAACAACACACAATGTATCTCATGGTCAACTCATGGATGGAGTGTTAAGAAACATCTCTGAGATGACAACATCAGACACGACAAGGTAGCGGAGGAAACATGAGGAGAAGGTTTCAAGTTGTTAGATAGTTGGTCTTCATAAGGATTGAGACCATGAAACTTACAGAAGAGTTGTAAAGCTTCTAAAGAATGGAAGCTTCCAATGGAGAGAACATGACCATAGACTTCAAGAATTGAACCTCTACTAAATGACTTAAGTACAGATTTTAGGTTGCAGAGTTATGGATCAACAAAACCAAGCTGTTGAACTGCTTTTGACACAAAAGGGTCACTCTTTCATTCAACAGAAGGCCAAGACAGAAAAGGTGTTTTGTAGCAAGGACTCATAAGAGTCACAAGAAACATGTAACAAGAGAAACTTCTGATTACCAAAATCATAGTCACTCTTAGAACATGGCCAAGAAAATGAAGGAAATTCTTTATTCATCCAAGACTATCAAGATCTTTGCCAAAGATCATGATAACAATTTACACCACTAGATAAATAAGTAAGAAGATTCCTGATGACACAAGAATAAGGAAACTTCATTCTCAGACTTCAATTACTTAGCATAACAAAGTGCCTGCCAATATAAAGGGTCTGGAGGGTCGACCGAGAGACATTTAGCAACACTACTTTAAATGTTCTCCTTGATGTTCGAGAAATCAAACATCAAGTAAAGGTCGGACTTCAGATACAAAGGAACCATGAGAACAACTCCTATAATAAAATATAGAAGGAGCCTCATGAAGAGTGGTTGTTATTGCTGAATCAAGATAATATGGCAAAGGTATTTCCGGCTAAGTGTGTCAACCGTTACATTAATCTTGCCAGATTACGAAGAGACCTATGCCAAACCTTGAAAAACACCAACCATCATTGTTGCTTGAGATTCAGCTTTGGTTAGGTGGGATGATACTTCAGACTCAACATGTACGAATAGAAAGTTTGCAACATTTACCACAAAGGTAAAGTTACTAGATTCTTAAGATATGGACTATAGTGTAAAGCTCTAAAAGACTGAGCTAGATTGCTAGACCCATGTATTTAGCAACTTGTCGAAGGACAACTGCATACATATAAAGTACTATCAATAACACACATGTATCCTTAAGGAACGGAGATAACTTTTCTCAAATCCATGGCGACATCAACAATTGCTCGTGAATCAGAGAAGGTTACTTCTAACATCCATAACTCATACTTCGAGATGACACAAAGATGGTTCTCGAAAGTTTCCAACGTTAATGACCAACATCCCATGTGAATCCAATCTAACATGGAGAGGATAAGGATATTGTCGATGGGCTCAAAAACAAACTTATTGGAACACTCTAAGAAGATGGACTCACACGTTGCTTGAACAAGTCAAGAATATTGGTCAGATCAAAGGACATGAAGATGTACTCAAGTGAAACATCACGAGTAGAAACACCATCAAGATAGTCCTTGGAACTGAGTTTGATTTGACGATAACCCAAATCAAATCAAAGGTGGGGAAGACAACATATCCACAAAGGAAATACTATCTTTCTTCAACATGAACAAAACTAGACATCCCTTTACGAACGAACAGAGTCGAGTAGAACTTTTGTCTTACAACTCTCCAAGTTATTGTTGAAGCTCAACCAACTAGTTCAGGGGTATCCAGTACCGATCCTTGGATAAGAGAGCAGTTCAGAGAACTTGCTTGCTCAAGTACTTTACAACACGGTCATGTGGCAACATGGCGATACTTCTAGTAGACATCTAGAATATCACGAACCACCGGTATGTAATTTAGTTCAAGAGGAAACTTTCTTGGTAAGGCAAGAGGACATAGTCTCAGAGTTTCAGCACAAGCCTAACTCTTTGACTGAAGAGAGTGCACCAGAATAACGGACTTGGTAGCACAGTCATACTTTGCTTAGTGATAAGGTTAACCAATCACGCTAAGAATGACACGAATGTCCTTAGAGTTCAAAACAATGAAAATTGCTAAGAATCTTAGATGACCACATTATTACGCACACGTATCATTCACGAGCGTGGAAGCTCGAGTAAGGGTGGGTAATTATGTGTAAGAGCATCACTTTATTAAGGGGTCATGAAACTCAGCACAAGCTCTTAGTATAAAAGAGTGTGACACTTTAAGACAGAACAAATAGAAGATAATCAATTCTTCTTGATATGCGGATTACAACACTTTGACCTGGTCCTAGATATGACGAGGTACTAGAGTTTGTTTCTCCTAGACATTCCGAAATGGTCTGTATTGACAGACGACAAGAGTATCTTACATCGGAAGACACCGATGCACATTTACTACTTGGCAACCAACTGGTATACAAAGGTCGGAAAGCAACAAGGGAAAAAGGAACATGCTCAGGGTAGAATACCGAGATGTGGATGCATAGATTAACAATCTTCCGAAAAGCAATGCAGAGAAGGCAAAGGTGTGGAAGATTCATGAGTATTGATGCGAGACTCTCGAGGAGTACTCTTGTCGTGATCTGTTTGGTTCCCTTAAAGAACACCTGCCATAACATGTGGTAGGGGAAGTCCTTCATTGTCACAATTCAATCGCGACAAATACCACAAGCTTGAAGGCTAGAATTGTAGTACCAGCCATCCTGAGGTAATGTGTGAACATTAACAACAGGGATCAAAGGAAGGATCTTGGGTAAAAGGTCAGCTTCATGTACAAGATTCACAACAATAGAATCCAGCACAATCCGGGATCTTCGGTTCAAGTCCAAGGTTTAAAACCCAAAGAAAGAAGTAACTACTACCTGAGTGACATAGCGTACACTGCAAGATAATAATCATGAGGTAGCTTCCAAAAGAAGAAACGACTTCTAATGTACCCAAACAAACAAAAAGGAAGCACAAGAGGCGAAAGGAAACCTCGAAGCCTAGAATAGAACACTATGGAACCAACAATATAGTATTGTGGGTCCAAAATATAGAGAGATCATGATAGAAAGGAATCTCTCAGATGAACAAGAGCAAGGGGGTAACAAGGAATTCACAACACACAACTCTAGAGAATCCAACACTAGGTCAACTGGTTGAGAAATGACATGCCTAGAAGGCACCTAAGCTTTGAAAGACTAGAAGAGGTACCAAAACTTTTACAAAATCAACACCAGATAAGATAACCCAGAGTTAGAGCAAAACTTGATAAGGAGAGAAAGAAGCATACCAGAGTTTTCTCAAATACTTTTCAACTTTTAAGATAGTTTTCACAAGCACTAGACTCGACACCGACCAATAGCAAGGTTTTCCTACGGTCGGTACTGCTCTGATACCAAAACCTGTGACACCCCCGGGATCAGGGCTAAACAAATCCTAGACCTCCGTCTGACATAAGCTTAACCTTGAGCTCGAGGATATCCAGTGAATAATCGGTAACACAACAGTGACCCTACGACACAATTTTTTTTACAGCAAGCTCATAACTGAGTAGAGAACCAAATTATTACAATCAGAGGTCACTGACCACAAACATCAAACAACGGAAGGCAAATTATGCTATTAAGTATAGCAAACTTAACTAATGGCCTAAGAGGCCTGAAGCATAACAATGACGTGCTAACCCATAGATTCCAGGCTGCCGGTCGGGAACCCCAAGCTACTCGTCGATGTCGATGTAGTACCAAACTGATCTTCAAGGAACACTTATTCTGCCAAAATTATCAACAAAGCAAGGGTGAGTACATGGTGTACTCCGCAAGACTTATGGCTGGTGGATTTGTTTTGCATAAAGCCATCTTTGTTTATAAAACAAGAGAGAGAAGAAGCTCGTATATTCATAGTATTTTAAAAGGGGATAAGAGAGCGACATCTCCAAAGTATTGATCGTCATCTTTTGATATCCACCAAGTCATCATCACCTGAACTAGGATCACCCTCTCTTACCCATGAGGAAGCATCCTTAAGCACACGTTGATCTGCCAAGTTTTACGATTAGGTTAAAGTTCTCTATGATCTTACAATCTAGTCATCAAGCGTTCATAACCGTGAACACGGATTTTCGAATAGATTATTACCCTGCAGGGGTATACAACTTTACCCACACATACTAACCTTCTCTTAATGCCACATGATTAGCCCTCTTCCTTGGAAGGCCGACAGAGGGTGGTTAGACACGACCTTTACCTTGCTTTCGCCGAGACCATGAGTCACGCAATAAGTATGGTTCCGCCGTAACAAGTCAAATACCGAAGCCGGTACTTAAAGATGTGAGGCGAGGTTGGTTTACCAGGGGCGCTATCTACCCCAAGCAACCTCGGCCACGCTTACCTACCTGTTATGAATGCACCTTCACCCAGCAAATCTTTCAAAAGATTTTATATGCATATGTCGAATGGAATGCCCGAACTATATGACTCATGGAAACTACTAGGAAAGTTAGTCACTCGTGAGGTTTTCTAGGCCCCGTGTGGTTGTACGCTCGTCTCGGTTCCAAAGGCAAGAACTCAGGTCCTAGTGGTGGAGAGCATGGGACTAGAAAACCCACATCCCACTGTGGCCTCCCATACAAGCCTTAGCATGTTTAATCTCATATCACCGATCTCATCTCATCACATTCTCGTGTCATACTAGATTATTTTCATCTGATACATCATCTGGATGAACCAGCACTGACAGCTATGCATGGCTAAGCAAGACATGGATATAAGCTCTAGCAGTGCACACAAGCCAAACCTAGTTATGCTAGGAGCAGTGGATCAGGTAATATATGCTCAAAGGGAGTAATGCAACAGATAGGATACTCTATCTATCGATAAAATACCACAGTAGAACCGTATGAATCATGGCAAGAATTGAAATGCTTTCGAAATCATAGGTTTATATCATGGTGGGGCTATGCTTACCTTTTCCTGTTGTTAACCAATAAGCAGATATTCGGGAGCCTTATACTTGACTTGGTTACAATTGGTCAAGTATTTGTCTTCGAGCTTTGATGGTGTTGATCTCTGGCTTCGATCTCGATCTCATATTCTACCGGGAAGAATCAAACACCGAAAATAAAGGGGAAACAATCAACACATGGCATCGATGCAATGCTCAAGCAATAATGATGATATGACAAGTTAATTTGTATTGAATTGTAACCGTAAAGCATGCTCGACAACTTAATCGGGGTTCCAAGGGGTGCAAACCCTAACTCGGGGAAACTCTGGAATCACCTGTGAGGGTTCATTTGGTTCTCTAATTAAACTTGTCATGTAAGTTGCTTAACGATGCATGATTAAAACTTATATAGATAGTTCTCATTTTTCTGAACATTTTGATATATTATACATATTTTTCTGACTTAAAATCATTAGATATTGAATTTACAAGTTTTATTCATTTTTTTAAATTGTTTAATAAATTTAAATTGAATTATTACATCACTGTGACATCAGCTGGGCGGTTTAACCTTTTTACACCTCTACTGGGCCTAGCTGCTGTGTCTGACTGTGGGCCAGGGGCCATGTCACTGCCATCTAAGCGGTCAAAGGTCAGCGGGCCCGTGGGCCACATCACGCTGACGCTAGCGTGACGTCAGCACGACGTCCACCTTCTGGAGGTGGTCGCCGGCGATGACAGAGGCCACGCCAGCATGTGGGACTGGCCTCGTTCGAACGGGCGCGACATGGGGATCCTAAAACTGGCGGCGCTGCTAGCTTAAGGTCATCGGAACAGCAACTCCGGCGAGCGGTGGCGGTGCTCACAGGTGGACATGGGGGAAGCGGACCAGAGCGAGAGAGAGAGAGAGAGAGAGAGAGAGAGAGAGAGAGAGAGAGAGAGAGAGAGAGAGAGATGGTGCCTGAGCACCATATGCTCACCAGGAGGCGATTGAGGGGGTCGGCGAAGCGAACGACGGCCGAAATCAATGGCGACAATGACAGACGGAACTCGGGAAGGGGCGGTCGATTGCGTCAACTGGGGGCTCCTCGGCTCGATTCCTTCGGCGAGGAGGCTCAGTACAGCGAGGCGAAGCTTCTAGGAAGCTCAGATGGTCTTGGGGTGTTGTGGAGCGGCGGCAATTCAAGTCGGCACTGGCTAGGGTTTCAGCTCAGAGGAGACCTGCAGAGAGAGGGCGAGAGAGCGGCCAAGAGGGACTGAGACGGATGGACACGGCGCTGGGGGTCTTATCCTCTCCAGGGGCGGCAGCGGGGATCTTGGCGTGCTCGGCGATGATCGATGGCCGGCGGCGCGCCAGGCAGCTGGTTGCGTCGACGGGAGGAAGAAGAAAGGAGCAAGCCGGCGAAGGGGTACAGGCCAGTTGGGCCATTGCTGGGCCGCAGAGGGTGCTGGCTGCTGCGAGGGTGGGCGACAGGGAGGGAGAAGAGGGAATTTGGGCCAGCTGGCTGCGACCTGTTTGGCTATTGGCTCTGTTTTATTTCTAGAAAGAGTTTTATTTTTCTATTTTGATTTATCTCTTTTGTAATTCATTTTGAAATGTTTTTTGTATATTTCAAAAATACCAGAAGGTTTTGTAAAATAGCTAAAACACTAAGGGGCCCTAAAACAATTTGGGCTCCACATTTTTGGGCACTTTTCAAAATATAAAACCTTTTTGAATGCATTTCAAAAAGATAGGGGAGGATTAGGGTTTTAGGGTTTTGATTTATTTCCTTTGCATGCATTTTTATAAGATGATGCTAATGATGCACAATCAAACCCTAATTATTGTTCAACTAAAACCGGGGTGTTAAAGTAGGTCCTTGAGAGGAAAGATGGTCTTGTTAGGGTGAGGGATCCACTTGAGTAGAGCTTGGTCCTTCTCCTTCGTCCACAAGGGGATCCTCAATGGGGAGGTGGAAACCTACACCCATTCTTCTTATGGCCTTAGAAGGAATTTCATCACTTGGATCACAAACACCGTCTTTCCTAACAAGGGACTCATGGTTTTCATCAAACTTCACATTGCTTGTCTCTTCAACTCTTCCATTGGCTTTGTTGTAGACTCTATAAGCATGGGACTGATTTGAGTAACCAACAAAAATTCCTTCTTGATCCTTGGATCCAAACTTGGACAAACGAACTCCTTTCTTGAGAATATAGCACTTGCAACCAAACACTCAAAAGTAGCTAACATTTGGATTTTTCCCGGTGAGCAGCTCATAGGGGGTCTTGTTCTTTTTCTTGTGAAGGTAGAGCTGGTTGGTTGCATGGCAAGCGGTGGAGATTTCCTCGGCCCAAAAGTTGTATGGAGACTTGAATTCAGCTAGCATAGACCGAGCCGCATCCATCAACGTGCGATTCTTCCTTTAGGCAACACCATTTTGTTGAGGGGTATAGGGAGTGGAGTATTGATGCTTGATTCCTTCATCACTAAGAAACTCATCCAATGTATAGTTCTTGAACTCGGTGCCATTGTCACTTCGAATTGAGAGAATGGTTGCATTGTGTTTTCGTTGAACTTCATTGGCAAAATCGATGACGGTTTGTTGAGTCTCACTCTTGTACTTGAAGAATAACACCCAAGTGTATCTTGAGAAATTATCCACAATAACCAAACAATACTTCTTGCCTCCAAGACTATCATGAGAGGAAGGACCAAAAAGGTCCATATGCAAGAGCTCCAAACATCTCTCCGTGGTGATTTGATTGAGCACTTTGTGAGGAGTTTCATGCATCTCCCCTTCAATACAAGCCCTACAAACACAATCTTTGGCAAAATAAACATCGTTAAGCCCAAGGATGTGGCCCTCAGAGTGAAGTCTTTGCAAAGTTCTCATGTTAACATGGGCTAGCAGCGATGCCACAACCAGCCCTTGTCGGCTTCAGCATAGAGACATAGAGCATGAGGAGTAGTGGTCCCCGAGAAGTCTACCACATACAAGTCATGCTCTACATACCCTACGAAAGCCACCTTGAGAGACTTTCTCCACATGAGGACCATGGAATGCACATGGAAGAAAGAAGAAAGACCCATAAGGGCAAGAGCACAGACTAGAAGTAAATTGTAACCAAGAGTTTTGACAAGCATGACGTCAACCAAGGATATATCCAGGGTTGCCACCACTTTGCCAAAACCCAAAACCTGAGAACTTGTTTTATCACCGTAGGAGACCATGGTGTTGGCAATATTTGGCCTCATCTCCGTCATGATAGACTTGCTTCCGGTCATATGACTTGTGGCACCAGTATCAAGCACCCATTTTGATCCACCGGAAACATGGTCCTACAAGAAAATCAAGCTTTGGTTTTAGGTACCCATTTTGCAATGGGTCCCCTTTTGTTAGTAACAAGAGTCTTCGGAACCCAAATGACCCAATGATAATCATGCGTGTAAGAAGTTCCGACATATCTAGCAAATACATGACCATCATAGGACTTGCAAAGAATATAAGAGGGATTGTTATTTCCGGCAAAGTTCTCAGTTTGCAAGATGGTTGGACCATATGAGGGTCCTTGAGTCATGCCCTTGTTATTTTTCTTGTTCTTGTTCTTCTTCTTAGTCTTGGCAAGTTGATCCTTCAACGCCTTGTTCTCCTCAATGAGATGCTCATGCTTGCAACACGGGTTAGGAGTGCTAGACAAGTCTATAATTTGCACA
This sequence comes from Avena sativa, assembly GCA_916181665.1. Taxonomy (NCBI): domain Eukaryota; kingdom Viridiplantae; phylum Streptophyta; class Magnoliopsida; order Poales; family Poaceae; genus Avena; species Avena sativa. The sequence continues at coordinate 262,007,295 of OV702279.1, read as the reverse complement.
GCAGAAGACTTAGCATGTTCACAAGTTAATTGAGTTTGAAGTTGTTCATGGGATTCAAAGAGACTTGAGAATTTGCTCTCCAAGGCTTTGTGTTCCTATTTGAGTTTCTCATGATCTTCTTGAGTCCTATCATGAACAACCACAAACTCAACTTTTTCTTTCTTAAGCACTTTAACCAAAGCAAGAGCATGATCACGTTCTTTAACTAGAGAGCACATGGTGTTGTTATGGTCATCAACAAGTTTATACACACTATCTTCAAGATTAATTCTCATATTTTGTTCATCCTCAAGACTTTGAGTGATAGAAGCAATTTCATCGGCGGCATCTCTTCAATTTTTACTTAACAAGTCAAGAAGTTCTTCCTTTTCATCTAAAGCATCCCTAGCATTGTCAAGTTGTGCAAGCAAGGACTCAAAGCAAGTTTTAGTTTCTTCATCCAAGGTAGCAACAAATTCACACATGTCAATCATCTCTTTATTCACCTCTAGACCAACAAGATCAAGAGAAGAAGGCTCACTAGAGATGGGTTGAGGAGTGGGTTTAGATGTTACCTCGGTGGCCTTGGCCATGAGACACTTTTGGTTGGAGGAGACGACGTTCTCATTAGGTGAGTCAAAGAGGGACAATCGTGGAGTAGAGGTAGTGGCAATAGCAGCAACTCCCACAATCTCACCACCTTGGACTTCATCATCATCATCTTCATCCGTGCCCGAAATGTATTCTTCATGGACCACAATAGCTCTTTCCTTGTTGGCGACATTCTTGACGACGTAGTTCTTATTCAAAGGACGAGGAGGCCTTGAATTGATCTTGCGAATGAGACGACCACCATTGTCTTCACGGTTCTCAAAGGGACACTTGGCCACAAAGTGACTCTTGTCGTTGTAATTGTAGCATGACCTTACCATGGGAGACTTGTTGGGTGAGTTGAACCTTGAGTTGTCCCTTGACCTTGACTTGAGACCGAACTTGTTCCAAAAGTCCCTTGAAGCGAGAGCAAGATGTTCGTTGAAGCCACACTTGAGGTCCTCTTGAGACCACTCACTTGATATATCATCATCATCCACTTCAATAGCCTTGGCCTTCAAAGCTAGATTCACTTTGGTTGATCCAATTTCCCTAGCACGGGCGGACTCCGCATTCTTCTTGGCAATGGTCATGGCAATCACTTCACTCAAGACTTCTTGGGAGGTCATTAGGTGAAATTTGGTTCTTCCCTTGATAGAGTTGAGCTTTTGTTCTTCAAACGGAAGGAGAGCTTGAATGCACTTCCTCTTCATGAACTTTTCATCAACATAGGTGGCCCCAAGATCCCTCATAGTGCAACAAAGGACCTTGAGCCGCCTATACATATCTTTGGGGGTCTCATCATCTTGCATAGCGAAACCATCGGACTCGTTGTTGACTTCAGCAAACATGGAGCTTTGGATGCTTGCATTCCCAACAAATAGCTCGGTGAGTTGATCCCATGCTTCCTTGGCGGTGTTGAATTGGAGAATGTGAGCAAAGTCCTTTGGAGTTAAGGCCTTTTGAATCATCCCCAAAGCCGTGGCATTGAGTTGCTTGTACACCACTTCACCTCGTGTCAACTTCTTTGGGTCATATGGAGAGAACCCATCCTCCACAATCCTCATTAACTCAATAGAAGAGCTAGAAATATGTGAGCGCATTAGATATTGCCAATTGGCGAAATTTGAAGTATCTAGCATAGGTCGTGCTCCTTGAGGAATGATGTGTGGCATGGGAATGGGTGGATCCGGAGTGTACTTTGGCGGTGGGGGTACCGCCGAGTAGTCCTTTCCTCCATTTTCCTCTTTGGAAGTTGAGTTCTCGGGATCCTCGATGTTCTCACTTGGAACCTTGGTAGATGTTTGAGCAACAAAACCAAGTCCCAAGTGAGTGGTTATTGCCGCGGGATTCACCCCGGGGGCGGTCACGGTAACGGTGGGAGGAAGCTCGGTAGTTTGGGGTGTGGCAATAGCAACCATGGGGTTTGGCTTGAGAGACTGCAATATAGTCATCATTTCCTCAAACTTGGACATCATGGATGTCTCCAATTGCTTGAGGTCATCCATGGTGGCCAAGCTCTTGGGGTTTTCAGTTTCACTACCCCCTTTGTCGGCCATTCTCTGTTAGGCGGTAAAGCCTGAAATAAGAGCCTTGGATATGATACCAAATGAAAGTACCGACTTTGAACGACTAGAGGGGGGTGAATAGGCGACTACCAATTTTTAATTTGTTTCACACTTTTAGGCTTAGCGAGAAAGAAAGTTATCTATATGTACAGCTAGGTGAACAACCTATATGCAAGATAACTTACAACAAGCACAAGTATGGTAAAGAGAAAGAAGTAAAGGAAGGGAACAAAGTAACCGGAGCGGGGACACGGAGATGTAATTCCTGTAGTTCACTCCCAAAGGAGCTACGTCTATGTTGGATAGGTGTCGGGCCACACAAGGTCACCCGAGCGCCACAAAGGCCTCACCTTCTTCTCCGGTGAGCTCCCCCACAAAGGAGGCATCACGATCCACTAACTGGTGACCTTGAAGGCGCCAACCAAAACCTTTACAATGAGGTTGAGGGGGAAGCTCCACAACTCAATTGGAGGCCCTCAACGACACCACGGAGCTTTACAACACAAGCCCTTAGCTCCGAGGATGCCCTACACTGTCTAGGGTTTCAAGAAACCCAAGAGCAACAAGATCCACAAAGGATAGGTGGGGGAAATCAAATATTCTTTGGTGGAAGTGTAGATCTAGGTCACTTCCCTCACCTCTCAAAAGATCAAGTGATTTGAGTGGCTAGGGAGAGATCTAGTGAGGTTAAGCTCGAGCATTAATGGAGGAGAGAGAAAATTTTTGAGTTAGGTGGGAGGAAGAAGGAGGGCGCCCTAAATAGGCTCCCTCCACGCTGAACTGTTATAGCCTCCGCGACCTCACAGGAACTTCCGGTGAGCGGCCGGATGTTCCGCCCAGCAAGGCTTCAACGGTCATCAGCCCGTTGACGCTCGCTCCAAAAGCTTGACCGGAAGTTCCGGTCAAAATGACCGGAAGTTCCAGCAAAACTTCCGATGCAAGTTCCGGGCCAAGTTCCGTCAAATAGACCACTTTGAACAGAAGTATACTGATCCTTCACCGGAACTTGGAGCAGAACTAGGGGCAGAACATCTGGGTCGCGAAGCATGTCTGACCAGAAGTTCCGGCGTCTGGGCGGAAGTTCCGCTCAGGAACTTTCTGGTTGGAGCAACGGAAATTCCTCACCGGAACTTTCGGTGCAACTTCCGGTGGAAGTTCCGGCAAATAGAGCATACCCAAACAGAAGGTACTAGGAGCTCAACAGAAGTTCCAGCGGAAGTTGGATCGAAACTAAGTTCTAGAACATCCCACAGAAAAGTCCTGAGCGGCACTTCCAGCGCCTGGCCGGAAGTTCTGATCAGAAAGAAACGGCTCCAGCTGATCAGAACCTCGCTCTCTCGCAGATGAGTAGGATGGTTGTGGCGGTGCATATGGGGTTTGTGCAAGAACAAGTGATTTCCCACAGCCTTCTGAGATGGACCCCCTCTTGATAGTACGGCGACCTAAAGCAATAAAAAGAGAGAAACTAGAAAAACTAAAGGCCGCCGTCTTCACGAGATCCCAAAGAGAGCATCCACACAATTTATAAGAAACGTCAAAAGCATTTTCCCTAAAACTCAAGCACACAGTTAGATCACAAGTGGGATTGTCATAATCACCAAAATAGCTTGGGAAAATATAGTCCTTTCACTTAGCCATTGTATATGGTAAGGGTGCTTGTGTGGATGGAGGGTGAGGTTGAGCTTTTCACACAACTCCGTGCTTGCAAGATTGTGGCAACTCCCTCCATCGATGACCACTTTGATAGATTTCCCATTGATATCGGCACGTGTTTGAAAGATGTTGGATCTTTGGTCTTCATGCTCATGGGCTTGAGTAGTTAAGACCCTTGTGAAAACAAGCGATGGACTTGTGTCATGCTCACACACAAGTAGTTCTTGGTCATCTTCCAAATGTTGCCTTGCCAAAGCTTCCTTGACCCTTGCATCAAACTCATCTCCACTCAAGTATTCTTCATCGTCATTATCGTGGATGAACAAAACTTTCTTGTTTCCACATGTGGCCGACTTGTTTCCTTTGCCTCCACACTTGTAGCATTAACCATTGAATTGTTGATCATCCTTTGTGTATTTTCCACTTGGGGGCGGTTTTCCTTGAGGAAGTGTTGTCTTGAATGGAAGCTTGGTGGTACTTTATGAGCTTCCATTTGGGGTTGTTGATGTAGTGGGTTGGCGCTTGCTTGTAGGCGAAGTACATCTTTGGCTTGTTGTACTTGATGTCCTCTTGCACTTGACGTTCGGCTCTTGTTGTTGTGTGCACAAGCTCAACCATGTTGTTGTACTTTTGGAACTCGGTGATGCGCTTGATTGGGTGGTTAAGGCCATTGAGGAAACGTGCCATTGTTTGCTCGTCACGCTCTGCAATGTTGGCATGGATCATGTTGAGCTCCATTTGCTTGAAATACTCTTCCACGGTCTTTGTTCCTTGACTAAGCATTTGAAGCTTGTTGAAGAGGTCAAGTGTGTAGTGCGAAGGACCAAAGCGGGATCTCATATGAGCCTTCATATCTTGCCGAGTGGTGATTGGAGGCTCTTGTTTTGCTTCACGAGCGAGTTGGATTTGTTCCCACCAAAGGTTGGCATAGTCATCAAACTCTAGGGACGCCATGGCCATCATCTTCTCATTGCTATATTTGTGCATGCGGAAGATCTTGTCAACCTTGAGTTCCCACGAGAGATATTCTTCGGGTTCATTTGAATCGGTGAACTTGGGCATGGTGAATTTGAGATTGCCGAAAGTTTCCTCTTCATTGCGGTTCCGGCATTGGCGGTTGCCATGATGTTGGTGGCTGATGCAGCGCTGAGTTGATGTAGGAGCGCTTCGTTGGGAACCCCAAGAGCAAGGTGTGAAGCAGCACAACAGCAAGTTTTCCCTCAGTAAGAAACCGAGGTTATCGAACCAATAGGAGGAAGGAAACGTCACACAGGTGTTGCAAGCAATGCGGAGACCTGCACAACACAAACTCAAGACTTTGCCCCAACTAACAGTGAGGTTGTCAATCTCACCGGTTGCTGTAACAAAGGATTAAACGTATTGTGTGGAAGGTAATGGTTTGCAGCAAGTAACAAGTAACAGTGGAAGATGTATCAATGGTAAAGATTGGACCGGGGTCCATAGTTCACTAGAGGTGCTCTCCTTAGATAAACAACATGGCATGAAGGGTAAACAAATTACAGCAGGGCAATTGACAGGAACCGAGCAAGGCATAACAATGCAACTACTAGTCAGAAAGATCCTATGAGATTCGATTGGGCAATACAACAAGATACATAGACCGCCATCCAACTGCATCTATGACTAGAAGTCCACCTTCAGGTTATCATCCGAACCCCCTCTAGTATTAGTTGCAAGAAACAGACAACTGCTTTAAGCAAAGTGTGTAAGGTAAACAGTCCACATGTTCCATGAACAAGAGACCGTTGTTTTCTTCCTAGTAGCAATAGCACATCTACAACCGAAGAGATTTCTGTCACTTCCCTTCGAAACTAGAGGCATGAACCCACTATTGAGCATAAATACCCCCTCTTCGAGTCACTAGCAACTACTTGGCCAAGATAGCTACTAATAACGGAGAGCATGCAAGATCACAAACAACACAGACATGATAGAATCATAAAGACAAAACCATTAATCAAACTAACATAATAATCTCAATATCCATCGGATCCCCGCAAACACAACATGCATGATAACAAATAAATTAGATCTTGATCATGAACGGAGCTCACAAGATCTATACATGAAAGCACAAGGAGGAGATACAGCCATCTAGATACTACATGGACCCATAGTCCAAGGTGGAACTACTCATGCATCATACCGGAGAGAACGCCTCCGGGATGATCTCCCCTCCGGTAGGGTGCCGGGAAGAACTTTAGATCCCCCCGATCTAGGGAAGACGGTGGAGGTGGCTACAGAAGGTTTCGTGGAATATTGATCAGGTACTTAGGGTTTCTGCATCTAGGGCTTCTTATAGGCGAAGAGGAAGGCCGAGGCGGTGGCCAGGGGCCCCACACCCTGCCGAGGCGTGGGGCAGGGCCCACCCGCGCCTAGGGGGAGTGGCTGCCCTGGCACGCCTCCCCATCTCCCCTCTGGACTTCTTGTTCCCCACGGAAAGTTATTGACTTTGACGTTTGTCCCGTCCAATTTCGAGAATATTTCCTTACTAGCTTTTCTGGAACCAAAAACAGCAGAAAACAGGCAACTGGCACTGTGGCAACTTGTTAATAGGTTAGTACTAGAAAACATGTAAAAAGCACCTCAAAGTGTAGACAAAGCAAAGTAGGTACTAAACAAGCATGGAGCATAAAAAATTATAGATACGTTTCCGATGTATCAAGCATCCCCAAGCTTAACTCCTGCTCATCCTCGAGTAGGTAAGTGATAAAAAGAATAATTTTTGAGGTGACATGCACCCTCACAATAAAGATCCAACCATTTGCAAGCATTGGAAGCTAGGATCAAAGAACTCTAAACATGTGCATGAAAGATGGAGTTCTAACAATAGGACATAGTAACTATGCATGCAACATGAAAGGCTACAATCAAAGATCATGAATAACATGCATTGAAAAACGTTTTTTTGTTTCACATACAGAAAACATAGCATAGTGTCATTCAGCTTGTCCCTTATGGAGTAGCAAATAGATGCATATGACACCTTCAAAGTTCACAAGGGTGACTAGAAACAAATAGCACAAGAACAAGTAATATCACAATATGCATCAATCAATAAGCTTTGGAACACTGCACATAGAATGACAGCTATGCTATCTTAATGGTGCCTAAAGGTAGAAGGTGGAGACTTAATAGTGGTGGAAGAAAGGCCTTTTATAAAGGAAGCAGGGATTTGAAGTTTCAAAAAGAGCTTCCAAAAATTATGGTACTTCTTAGCTTTCAACCCTCATTGCCCCTATCATAAGCATCTTGAAGTGATTAAGGTTAAAGTGAACAAAGATGGAGTATATGCTTGATGAAGTATAAGTTGGAAATCTCAAGTCCCTTGAATACGAGGGCTACACCTCATGCTACTCAACTTTAGTCACCTGTAAGTTCTTTTCATTGTAAGTATTTGCATATCATTGAGAACCGCCAACGGGGTACCTCTTGCACATGGTACAGGAGCTTTCCCATAACCAAAATGACAAGGCAAGCAGACAATGATCATCTCAGCAATCTTTTTATTTACCATATGCATAGCTTTTTTATTGAGGATGCTTCATAGATAGATCACTATGGTGATGCTGCAAGTTTCCACCATGATTAGGCATGGCTTAGGCTAGCGGCCCAGGCGTTTCTCTAACACAGAATACAAACTCCATGGACTTACAAGTTCCCTCTTTATTTCACACCGGTGACATCCATAGACAAAAGAGCATGATATCAACTGAGTACAAAGTACAAGTTCAATGTTGAAAACGTTCCCCATGGAAGCACAGTTCTGCTAACTCCAACGTATAAGTGAAAGCATATACAACATATATGACACAGTGGTTCAAGTTTATTAGGGGCAAAGAATATAAAGGGTGCCATCAAGTTTGTGAGGGCTTTAATCACTAAGTTTTCACATAACAAAATAGTTTTTAATTAGAAGATAGCTGAAAACAAGAATATACTTGGAATGGTGTAACACACCATGCATAGGAGTTTATAGTGGACACTTTGGAATAACTTGGTTTCTTGGGAGTTGGAAGCATGAGTAGAACTTACTCATACAAGTGGAGGCTAGGAAAATACTGGGAGCAACCAACTAAGAGAGCATAATGGCCATAATCATGCAGTGCAACAAAGCATTACTAATCAAAGCATAGAGTGGTACTACAAGTCAAGGACTAAGTGATCATAGAGTCTATGGTGACTTTTTAATAGTCATAACATGGTGTGAGCATGTTCCAAGTCAACCCAAGCAAAGCATCAAAGGAGAATACCACAATACTATGCTTTTACATGCTAAAACAATGCATAATTTCTTCAAGGCACACTAAGCAATCCCAATTGTTTGGAACAAAACATGCTATAGCAATAATCACTAAGCATTAGGTCAAAACAACACCTAGCATGTCATGCTAAAGTCTAAGTCACAGTCAATGCAAGATCCTCTTGCACTTTCAAGCAAGAACTTACTACTCCTTTCTAACACCAAGCAACTTATTTGCAAAATAACACAGCGAGAACGGGGTTCCAAACTTCTTTATTCAAGAAAACTAAACAACATAATCAAAGTAAACAAAAACTAAGACGCTCCAAGAACAACACAACTTGTGCATTAAATAATAAAAACGAAGTGTCTAGACAGACCTGAGCTTTTTATTGATGAAGAAGGGGATGCCTTGGGCATCCCCAATCTTTGACGCTTGTACCTCTTGGATATTTCTTGGGGTGACATCAGGGTGGAATCCCCAAGCTTTAGATTTTGTCCATTCTTCATCTCATTGAATCATTCTCTCTCTACACCTAAAATATTTCCTTCATACAAAACTTCACACAATCTTCATTAGCAAAATTAGTTTATTCAAAAGATATTAGACCTCTGGCAAAGCTTTGGAACAGCAAGGATTTTTACTTAAAACACAAAATACTGTAGCAACTCCTTCAAAAATCTCAATTCACCTAAAGAGAACTCAAAAAGGAATCAATAAGAAGCAAATGCAAATAATGGCAGAAATCTGTCAAAACAGACCATCAGGTAGAAACCGATTTTTTCAAACATCTTCTATTACTCAAATCAAAAAGTTCTGAACTAACGAAAGTTAGCTCACATACTGGGGGATTTATTCGTACATTTTGATCTCAATCCGAGTTACAGAGACTCCTCTCTAATTATTTTGGTGGAGGACAGAAATCTGTTTCAGGACAACAACTCCCTAAATCTTATTTCCCTCTCATTAGAGGTCATTCTTGGCAAAAAAAGCAAAACAAAAAGGATAAGGAGAGGTCCTTACTGAAGTAATAACTTCCAAGACTCAAGGAAACTATTGGGTTATCTCCTAACAAGTACTTTTCTTTAACGCCTTTAAGTTAGGCACAAGAAGCAAGAAGAATCAAGTATTTTCAAATGAAGAAGCATTAACATACATACTTGAAAAATCTTCAACTATGAAAGGTATCTCATCCAAATAGGTTTTGGAGGATCCCTTCTCATTTCTCTTTGGTTTACTTCTTTCATCAAAAGGATTTTCAGGAACAATCCAATCAAAATTCTTCTCAAAGGCCTCATGCATCCCAACAAGCTTAAAGGGTATTGGTGTCTTAAATTCATATCTAGGCTTTGTTTTATCTGAAGTACCCACAACATCTACACATGAGCTTAGCATATTGAAACGCTCAAAGACCTTTCTGGCTTCCCTGGCAACATCATGGTTGAGTAAATTTTCAAGAATAAAATCTCTCTTTTCAGTATTCTTTTCTTCTTTTAGTTTTAGGAACAAAATTTGCATCATGGGGTTAAGGCTAACAAACCTAGCCTCCAACATATGAAATAAAAAAGATGAAGCAATCTCATAATTAGGAGCAAGATCTGCTATAGATTTATCCTCAATATCCTCATGCTTGCTAACATAATTAAAGAATTCTTCAATATTATATTTCCCAATTATGGAGCCACTACCTATAGAAAGGTCCTTCAGGGTGAACTTGGGGAGCAACATGGAGAGCTAGAACGAGGTGGCAACTAGAGTAGGAACTAATTTTTGGGGTTTTCCGAAAAGAGGCAAACAAAACCAAGCAAAAGAAACAAAGCAAACTAAAAACAAAGTAAAGAGAAAGGAAGTGAAGGACTCCTCTAGTGAAGATGTCCCTAGCCTCCCCGGCAACGGCGCCAGAAAAGATAGATGCAGCGCTGAGTTGATGTAGGAGCGCTGAGTTGGGAACCCCAAGAGCAAGGTGTGAAGCAGCACAAAAGCAAGTTTTCCCTCAGTAAGAAACTGAGGTTATCGAACCAGTAGGAGGAAGGAAATGTCACACATGTGTTGCAAGCAACGTGGAGACCTGCACAACACAAACTCAAGACTTTGCCCCAACGAATCAGTGAGGTTGTCAAGCTCACCGGTTTGCTGTAACAAAGGATTAAACGTATTGTATGGAAGGTAATGGTTTGAAGCAAGTAAACAAGTAACAGTGGAAGATGTATCAATGGTAAAGATTGGACCGGGGTCCATAGTTCACTAGAGGTGCTCTCCTTAGATAAACAACATGGCATGAAGGGTAAACAAATTACAGCAGGGCAATTGACAGGAACCAAGCAAGGCATAACAATGCAATTACTAGTCAGAAAGATCCTATGAGATTCGATTGGGCAATACAACAAGATACATAGACCGCCATTCAACTGCATCTATGACTAGAAGTCCACCTTCAGGTTATCATCTGAACCCATTCCAGTATTAGTTGCAAGAAACAAACAACTGCTTTAAGCAAAGTGTGTAAGGTAAACAGTCCACATGTTCCATGAACAAGAGACCGTTGTTTTTCCCTAGTAGCAACAACACATCTACAACCGAAGATATTTCTGTCACTTCCCTTGGAAACTAGAGGCATGAACCCACTATTGAGCATAAATACCCCCTCTTGGAGTCACTAGCAACTACTTGGCCAAGATAGCTACTAATAACGGAGAGCATGCAAGATCACAAACAACACAGACATGATAGAATCATAAAGACAAAACCATTAATCAAACTAACATAATAATCTCAATATCCATCGGATCCCCGCAAACACAATATGCATGTTAACAAATAAATTAGATCTTGATCATGAATGGAGCTCACAAGATCTATACATGAAAGCACAAGGAGGAGATACAACCATCTAGATACTACATGGACCCATAGTCCAAGGTGGAACTACTCACGCATCATACCGGAGAGAACGCCTCCGGGATGATCTCCCCTCCGGCAGGGTGCCGGGAAGAACTTCAGATCCCCCCGATCTAGGGACGACTGTGGAGGTGGATACAGAAGGTTTCGTGGAATATTGATCGGGTACTTAGGGTTTCTGCATCCAGGGCTTCTTATAGGCGAAGAGGAAGGCCGAGGCGGTGGCCAGGGGCCCCACACCCTGCCGAGGCATGGGGCAGGGCCCACCCGCGCCTAGGGGGTGTGGCTGCCCTGGCACGCCTCTCCGTCTCCCCTCTAGACTTCTTGTTCCCCACGGAAAGTTAATGACTTTGACGTTTGTCCCGTCCAATTTCGAGAATATTTCCTTACTAGCTTTTCTGGAACCAAAAACAGCAGAAAGCAGGCAACTGGCACTATGGCAACTTGTTAATAGGTTAGTACCAGAAAACATGTAAAAAGCACCTCAAAGTGTAGACAAAGCAAAGCAAAGTAGATACTAAACAAGCATGGAGCATAAAAAATTATAGATACGTTTCCGACATATCATGGGACAACTTTGAAGTCACTTACCCCATTGAAGAAGTGACTTGGGAAATATATGAAGAGGGTTTTCGCACTTACCATATCTCTTCAAGCGTGATGAGTTCAAAGAAGAAGGAGTTTCACAACCTTAAACAGCGTCGCTGAAAATATTAAGGAATTCAACAATCTATCACGTTATGATCCAAATGATACTGACACAAATTATAAGAGGAAGGAAAATTTCCTTGATGGACTAAACGATGAAATGTCCATGCAGTTGTCAGTTGCTTATGTTCCAACTTATCAATCACTGTCTGACAAAGCTACAATTTTAGAGAGCAAGATGAAGCAAGTTGAGAACAGGAAGAGGAAGCATAGCTTTAACGAGTATCACTTAGGATCATCACAAAAGATGCATTCATTCAAAAAGGACAATGGAGATTATGGATCACATCATCATGAAGGAAATATACACAATCAACATCACCACAACACCAATGGAAGTGGTAATAACTATGGGAATGGTACTCACAACGGAGATAACCTTGGTCAAAACCAGCATAACAATCCTAAGAAGGACATTAGCCAGTTGCAGTGCTACAATTGTAAGCAACTTGGACACTATGCATCAGACTGTCCTGATAAGAAGAATATAAGTGTTGGACACACTAGTGGGAGCAATAAAAATGTGACCCAGAAAGGACATCTGAACCACATCAACATGTATGGAACCCTTGAAGAATTAGATGATGTTGATGGTAAGATTTAGCTAAATTAGTTCAGTTATATAAGGATCCCATGTTTGGATGTCAATTATTGAACCCAGAGCCAAGTGAACCATAAAATGAAACCCTACAAAATTTTCTTTTAAGGGTGGTAGCACCCAAGTTATTATAAACTCAAACCGTTCTTTCTAGCCTTCTCGAATCTCGGGACGAGATTCCTTTTAAGGGTGGCAGTCTGTGACATCCCAAAATTTTGCAAATTTTGAAATGTGTAAAAACTTAAACAAAATGAAAAACTAAGTCTTGGAAATTTAGAGGGAAGAAAAACTTTTTGACTATTTAATATAACTCCTTCAAAACAAAAGTTAAATAAAACAATTTTGGTTGTGTTGTTGTATGCATGTTTTGAAAACCTCAAAATCATGAAGCATGCATGGTTGCATTTTAAAACTAAGAGAAAAAACTTTCTTCTCAAAGTTGAAATGACCACTTAACAATATGAGATTTTGGATATATTCCATATTTAAAATATACAAAAAAAATCCTAAGTGAGCTATAAAGATAAAGGGCAAAATTATAAAACCATGGAAATTATTTTGACTCTATTTGAAGCTCCGGATGAAATGATATAAAATTTATAAAATATAGAAAGAGAAATAAATTCAAGTTTAGGCAATGACTAAAACAAAATAAAAGTATTCTTAAATGAGTGATTATGATAAAGAATAAAATTATAAAGCTAAGGAAATTGGTTTGAACCTTTTTGGTGTCCTAAGTCAAAAGATAAGGTTTTTTATAAGAAAATGGAATAGAAAATAATAAAATTAGGCATACGTATCATGCTTAATTTTTTTAAATGAATGATACTTTATTAAAAATATATTCCAAATACTCTAATTGAAGTAGACTATCAACTTATATTTTATATAAAATTTTCTAAAAAGGTTTGGTATAAATTTGAATCAAATTGAAGAGACAAATTGGAAAAAAATAGAAGAGAAAAATAAAAAACAATTCGGAATAAAAAAACAGAGAGAAACAGCAGCTAGCCCATGGCCCAATTCATTCCTCTATTTTTTTTCTTCCTTCTATTTTCTTCTTGGGTCGCACTTCCTGGCCCATCAAGGCAAACGACACAATCGGTCGATCGTCTTCCTCCTCTCTTCATTACATGTACAAAAGCTCAACTTTCATGTGTGTAGATCTTCCTCTCCCCCTATCAATTCTATTGACCGTTTACTGTCGAGTTAAACACTAAAGTTATTGGAAATTCAATAAAGAATCCATTCAGGAACTTATTTCCCACTTTTATGACTTAAATCAAACAATATCGACCGGGTGCACCGAATGCCAATCATCGGCATACGTCTCCCGATCTCCCTCCACAGACCACCTTAGAGAAAACCAAAGCGAGCACCATATTCCTCTCCTCCTCCTCCATCACTTCGTTCCTAAACTTTCTTGAGAGAAGATCTGTATAACATACACTAACCACGCCAAGATCAGCCTAATCTAGGAGTTCATCGTCAGATTTTGTCGTCCTTGGTGAGTCCCTTGTCAATTCGTTCTACCATAAGACTACTCTTGATGTTGCCTACCTCCAGAACATGATTGTTCATCATATTGTTGTAGTTGGCCGCGCTGTCGACGTTGCACGTTGCTCCAGCCATAGATTGTCGACACCGTTGGAGACGAACGACCTCTTAATCAAGTCCAGTAGCACCGCATCGACGTCCTCTACACCGTCCACATATTCTTCTACTCCGGATACGATCTTAGCGACGGGAACAGCAACGCCAAGCCTGTGCTCGCCAATCCGGCGAACTTTTTCGGTGAGCTTTTCCGGTGAGCCATCCTGGACCATTAGATTTTCATCTAAAGGTCATCATAAATCACTTAAACGAAGGGGTATCCTCCAATTAGAATCTGCTAAGTGTCATATTTATTCCTATTTTCGGATTTTTAGACATAAGAACATAGAAACTTGTAAAAATCATACCTTTAGTTCTGTATATCTAAATTTGGCAAATAATATGTATATGGATTCACAAAAACGAGTAGAACATAGTGAAGCCATAATTTAGTATTTTTTAGTCTGTTAAAATCACGTTTTATACAGAACCATTTGTGGAGTATTTTGAGTGTAAAAATTGTTGTGTAAATTTTTTTTAAGTGAATTCTTTTGCAAATGGTTTTATATTGAACCCTTTGTACAGTAAGACCAAAATATAATTTTATTCTTGTATAAATAATACTGTAACAATTATTTAGTGAGAACGGCCTTTCCAAGTGTTAGAAAATATTGCTAATTACTACAATTGCATAAATGGTTGCATTTGTAATCTTGAAAATATAAAATATCCAGAAATCACTTAGTGATGTTCAGAACCTTGTTATAACAATTTGTAAAATAAGAATTGCCATCTTGCATGTTTGCATACTTTGCATGATTTTTGTGTTGTCATTAGTATTGATCTTGTGATTGTTTTGTCTTGGTTGTTTTGCTTGATAGATTGTGTTGATTGCCAAGTGTGTAACTGCGAAGGGTGTAACAACACCACCAACTACTAAGGCAAGTGGCACTATCATCCATGTACTACTATTTTCATTACACTTAGTGGAATTTTGTAGTATGCATGATAGGACCACTATGTTATTATTCTATGCTATGTCCTATTAGGATATCCTTTATATCTTACTTAGTGGAAACATCGTAGTTGTAGTATGCTTAGCCTTGCTATAGATTCGGGGTGGAATACCATGTTATGATTATATGAAGTGTTGGAAAATATATGTTTTATATAATAAAACAAGTACTCAATGAATCACCTAGGTGGAATATGGACACTCAGTTGTGAATAAGGTGGCAATAAAGGGAACCATATCTATGGCTATCTTTTTCGTGTGTGCACTAGAATAATACCACCGAGGGACTTAGAGATTTAACATGTTTCTCGTACAGTGGCTTCCGTGTACAGCCACATGCTAAATGGGCTCTGGCTTAGTCAATTACATAGTGGAAGACCCTTGTATTGGTAACTATTCAGGTTAACTAGAATTATGTATTGGAAGTATATCCTTACATTTGTGCCTGATAGACGTGCTAGCATTATTTATTGGTAGGACTTCTATGGAAAGACTTTGTCACATTCTCGATCTGCCGGCACTCCATTTGGTGTGTACTTATCCAGCAGCCACTGGTGGCGTCAAGACGAGATTGTGTCATGTGGGTAAAGTGTACAACTTCTACAGAAGATCAATTTCTAAGTACTTGGTTGTGTCCCCGGTTACAAACACTCTAAGCAACTAAGGCCTGAAGCTATGGAAGATCTCGACATTCCAATTTCTCAAAGTAAAACTTGATGGTGTCAACAAGGGATTAGAAGCACTTGGAGTTTGCCAAGGAGTTTGGAAAGATTTTTGAAAGATCAAAACTATTTTGAAAAGATAGGATAAAACCATATTGCTTTCTACAAATGAGCCTAAGATCTACTTAGCAAAATATGCATGTATTGATAGATTCCAACTTACTTCCACATAGTAGTGACACTTGCCAATACAATTCAAATGTATTGACCCTTGTGGCTGTAACTTATCATGTTGCAGTATTACTTGATGATAGTGATGTTTGATGAGTAGGGGTTAAGAGTATGCACCCAACATGTTTGCCTATGGCACATGAATATGAGGACTCCATGCTTTACTTTTATTCCGCTGCTTTGTAATAAGATAGCCTATGGCTATGAGATTGTACTAAGTATTTATATTCTGGATCATGCGATGTAATATGACCTTTGTATCTTGATATTACATCTTAAACTATGGGTGCTAGCTATTTGATCTAGGGAATAGCACTGTAATCACAGGTATTTTGAACCAAGCCGGGTTCGGGTCCGCTACAGAAATTATGTGTGATGCTAGTGATTTTGATGTTGATGTTGTTCTTGGGCAACTAGTAGATAAAAAGTTGAATGTTATTCATTATGCTAGTAAGACTCTATATGCTGCTCAAAAGAATTATGCTACTACTGAAAAGGAGTTCTTAGCTGTAATCTTTGCTTGTGATAAGTTTAGACCTTATATTGTTGATTCAAAGGTTACTATTCATACTGATCATGCTACTATTAAGTACCTTATGACAAAGAAAGACGCTAAGCCTAGGCTTATTAGATGGGTGTTTCTTTTACAAGAGTTTGATCTTCATATTGTAGATAGGAAAGGTGCTGAAAATCCTTTTGCTAATAATTTATCTTGTTTGGAAAACATTTATTTTGATCCTATGTCTGTTAATGATAGTTTTCCAAATGGACAGTTGGTTGCAATAAGGGTAAGCCCGCAAGAGAGTCGTTGGCATGCTGATTATGCTAACTTTATTGTTTCCAAGTATTTGCCTCCAACCTTTATAGCCCAGCAAAGAAGGAAATTCTTTTATGATCTAAGGCATTACTTTTGGGATGACCCACATTTATATAAAAAAGGAGTAGATGGTATTATGTGGAGATGTGTCCCAAAATATGAACAACATGAGATATTGAGAAAATGTCATGGGAGTGCTTATGGAGGACATCATGCTGGGGATAGGACTGCACAAATAGTTTCACAATCTGGTTTTTACTGGCCTAATCTTTTCAAGGATGTAAAGAATTATATTTTATCATGTGATGAATGTCAAAGAGTTGGTAACATTTCTAGACGCAATGAAATGCCTATGAATTATTCTCTTGTTATTGAACCTTTTGATTGTTGGGGATTTGACTTTATGGGTCCTTTTCCTCCTTCAAAAGGGTAAACTCATATTCTTGTTGCTGTTGATTATGTTACAAAGTGGGTAGAAGCCATACCTACAAACAGTGTTGATGGTAAGACCTCTTAAAAAATTCTTAAAGATGTTATTTTTCCTAGGTTTGGTGTGCCTAGATATCATGGTGGTTTAAGGAAGACTCTTGCTAAATATGATGTTAACCATAGAATTGCTTTAGCTTATCACCCCCAAACCAGTGGGCAAGTAGAACTTTCAAATAGATAAATTAAATCTATCCTGCAAAAGAATGTTAATAGATCTAGGAAAAATTGGGCTAAAAAGTTGAATGACGCTTTATAGGCTTATAGAACTGCTTTTAAATATCCTATGGGAATGTCTCCTTACAAAATGGTTTATGGTAAAGCTTGTCACTTGACTCTAGAATTAGAACACAAAGCTTATTGGGCTGTGAAAGAACTAAATAGAGATTTTAGACTTGCTCGTGAGAAAAGATTGCTTGACTTGAGTACCTTAGGTGAGTGGAGAAGTGAAGCTTATGAAAATGCTAGACTCTTTAAGGAAAAGGTAAAAAGATGGCGTGATAGGAGAATTCTCAAAAGGGAGTTCCATGTTGGTGAGAAATTTCTTTTGTATAGCTCTCGTCTCAGATCTTTTGCAGGGAAACTACTCTGAAAATGGGAAGGACCTTTTGTTATCGAGGAGGTGTATCGTTCAGAGGCTATCAAAATATATTCTTTAAAGGACAACACTACATAGGTGGTGAATGGTCAAAGGCTGAAACATTATATTTATGGAGATTCTTATAATGAAGATGTTGATATTATTCAAATGGTGACCCTGGAAGAATTTATCAGAAACCAAACTCCAGAATCTGCAGAGTTCGTCTTTGAGTAGGTAAAAGTGCTGCAAACAGTAGGTTCATGAAAACTTTATCTTTCTATATTTTTATGTTTTTATTACATATGGAAGGTTACGAGACAAAACAAAGGAGGAAACGGAGCCCAGGTGGGCCACACCCACCAGTGGTGCGGGCCCCAGCTGGCCACGCCACCAGGGGGTGTGATCCCCCTGGAGTCGGTCTCCGCACCGTTTTCGCTTAATACCTTCCTTATGTCATGAAACTTCGTAATATATAACTCCCCGGATCCCCCAAGGTTCGTATATCGTGTTTTTGTTTTGATCTGTTTCTGTCGGGCAGATTCTCAGTTTTTGGATCCACAATGTCTTCCTCTTGATCACCCATGGAGGATTCCTCTACGGGTGTCATCAACCCGTACATGTATGAGTTGAAGGTTCACCCCAAGGAGTTGTTACTCAAGGATGGGATGGTACAGATAAAAGAAGTATAGGGCCCTAAAGGAGAAGGCAGCCTGGAATATAGGATGGAAGCACTAGAGCAGGAAGTTTTTAGGTATAAGAAGATGGCGGAACGCGAAGTGGACGTCATCCATAAGATGAGTTCAGAACTCATCGCCAAGCACAAGGAGGAGGTCGCTGAGCTTCGATATGAAATCCTCTCACTCATTCAAACCACCAATCAATTGCAATCACAGCTCTACGACATACAAAATCAAAACTGTGAGTATGAGGCTAGGTTTAAACACATAAGCTTTGGTGCTAGTTTCAGGATATTTGAGACCAAGACATCCTTTATTGATGAGGAGCCTGTCGTGGTGGTGGCACGGCAGATTCCATGGGTAGGCTAAATTATGGGGCCAATGGATGCTAGAGGGATCCGGGGAGGAAAGATATAGTGATTTCTACACTCAAATGACTAACAAGTAGATCTTTATTCCTCCTCTCAAGAACTAAAAATGCTCCTAGAGCTGTATCAAAGAAAAGAAGAGAACTACTACACGAGCCCTTCGGTATGGAATGAATCAATGCCTCTCTCAGGAGCCCGTACCCCTCCTTATAAAGGGGTTCCTTGGCTCCTTCTAGGGCTGATGTGGCAAGCATATTCTTGGAATATGCTTGTCCCAAAGTGGTAACTCGGCGGACTCCTTTCCGTGTCCCCCTTCTATCGGTGGCAAAGTTCCAGAGGCACTCACATGTGTGCCTCGGGCTTCCTCACTGTCACCTACGTGACGCATGTCTGCCCCTCTGCAGCTCTGCTCTTTGTCCTTAGCGCTTGGCTCTGTCTAGATTCCTCCTAGCCAGCTACTAGGGTTTGAATATAGGCTCCTCCTTCTCCTGCAAGTCTCACGTTACTCGGCCTCATCTCGTATAACTCGGCTCGGCCTTCACCTGCATGCAAGTCAATCAACCTTATTCGGCTGACTTAGCTTAAACGTCGGCCGAGTAATGTGTTACTCACTCTATATTTGCAAAACCTCAGCTTACCTCGGCCGAATCTTTCATGTTTTGGCCGACCCAGTCAGTAATTTGGCTTAAGGTAAGGGAGACTCCTTTCTTCTTTCCCCTATCTTGACCCTATCCGGGGTTACCCTCCCCCCCCCCCCCCCCCCAACATTAGTCCCCGAAGCTGGTGCGGTCCTGCCGGAAACCTCGGTCGGGCCACATCCATTTCCAGACATTTATCCTTTCTCACTTTCTATCCGAGGTATTTCTTAGCCGACGTTCTTTTTCTATTATCCTCTTCCTCATTTCCTCCTTTTCCCGCTATCAACTGTATTCCGAGTTATTTTCGTTTGTTCAGGTTATTTGCTTGGCTTTCTGTGTAAGCCTCGTCCTACATGTACCAATCATCATTGTTCCCTAGTTTTTTGTTCCTCTATAGTGTTCACTGACATGCTACAGTGATTACTGCGCCCATCGCGTCGGCGCAGTGATGCCTCGAGTACCGCAGCAGTCAGGTGGCCCAATCTCCTCCTGCACCATGTGGCCTTCGCTGTGGCTCCAATACCTGTGCACAGTTTAGGCAATACACGCGATTACGCGGTTAGTGTGGCACAACCACGAACCCACTATGGTTTACCCTATGCGGTTATAAAGAGGGGAGCGGGGTAGGTTGGTTCACTTTCTCCCTTCTTACTCCCTTCGTCTTCTTCCTCGCGCCGCCGCCACCGTTCGTGCTCTAGTGGACGCGCCACCGCCGTTCCCCCTCGACGGACACGCTGCGGCTTTCTGGCTCTTGCGACCTCGCCGCATCGTCCCCTCTTTGGCGTTCTCACCGGTGAGTTTCTCTACAGTGCTGCCGCTAGGTTCCAGCGGTAGGTGTTCTTCTGGTTTTCCTAGATTTCCCGCGGCGGTTATTTCTCTGTTCCGTCGCTGCGTTTGTCACCGTCGCGATGGGTCCCTGCACCTCTAGGCATCTCCTTGCCGCCAGTTTTTCTTCGGTTGATTCCTCCGATGAGCCTATGTCTAGCTCCGCTAGCGGCGCTCTCGCCGGGGAAGAAGACCTTGCGGCCAGTCCAGAGCGTGGTTCCTGGCAAGGTTCCTCAGTTACTCGCCGGGAGATAGAATGGCTGATCAAGACACGTCGAATTCCTGCCGAGGTAAGTTGTCGCTTACCCGGCAAAGAATCCTCCCCCGTACTCAATGAGGGTGAGTACATAGTTTTTATGTCCCATTTTTCTCGTGGATTCGGCATCCCTCTTAGCGACTTTGCTAGGAGTTTCTTAGATTACTTCAGCCTTCAGCCGCATCATCTGCCGGCTAACGTCGTTGCCTCTTTGTCTGCCTTTATCTCGGCTTCGGAGGGGTACTTCGGCCTTTGGCCCTCCGTACACGTTTGGTCCAAATTCTTTTAGATCCGAGCTAACGTGGTGCCGGATAAATCTCTTCATCTTTCTGAGAAATCTCTCACCCGGTGCGGGGCTGCCTCCATTACACCTCGGAAGAACTCCGTGTTCCCCCGCGTTGCAGGCCTCGAGTCTTGTAAGAAGTGCCATAGATCATTTTTCTATGTCAAGAATACGGGGAAGGAAGATAAGATTCAGCTCCCCGCTATCTCTATTGGTCCTCCATCGAAGAAGAATTGGCTTTATAACCCGAGGAAGACTCATGCCCTTGCCGAGGCGTTCGAGCTCTGGCTTAAGGAACTTGATATGGGATCCCTTATGGGATTGACCCTAGGGTGGCCCGATCTTCACGGATTTGAGGAGGGGGTGAGGGGAAACCCGTTGAACACGTTGAACACAACACAAACGCAAGGTAAAGATACAAACACACGCAAACACAACCCGATTCGATTTGCTCCCGTTGGCTCGAACAACCAATCCAATAGAATCCTCGGCGAGAGACCGTTAGGTAGAATCACCAAAGGAGAGATCGGCAAGCGGATGATAGAATCCAAATCAAAAGGAGAGAGTAGAAACCAAGTAGAATCCCAAAGGGGAGAGACCTAGCACTACTAGAATCCTTGATGAGGAGAGACCAAACACTTGAGGAGGATCTTGACGACTTGGAGACAAACACCGAACTCCAAGGCCTTGTATAACTCATAGATTAATTATAGAGAGGGGTCCCCATCTAGTGTTAGGCACAAGCCTTCATTCATCATCAAATCCAACTAGATCTGAGCCACAAGAGGGCTATTTATAGTACTAGGGGCGAAGGGGTAGGTGGGAGGGAATATTCTGGGCATCAAACCCTTCACAACACACAGGCTGGCATTTCCGGCGATAAGTCCGGCGCCACCGGAGTTGGCGCTGACATTTCCGGCGGCGACCGGTTTTCTCGGTCGTTTACCGGAAGGGCTCACAGAGAGTGGTTTCGGCGGGAGGGCCGGTTCGCCGGTTGGTGTGCCGGAAGTTTCGACGGAGGCTCCGGTTCGCCAGGCTGGTTGCCGGGAATTCCGGCGTGGATTCCGGTGGCGCCGGGCCTAGCACCGGGAGTCCTTTTCCTTCTTCTCTTCCATGCCTCTTGCTTGGGGGTCTTGGTTCCTGGGGTCTTCTTGTCGTCTTCCGTTGGCGTCATGGTCATGGGCCTGGTCATAGCATTGGCACTTGTCTCAAGTAGGATCCCATTCTCGTCACAACCAAAAGAGGGTGAGATATGGAATCAATTCACCTTTGTGGGCACGGTTGATGAAGCATGATGTGGACCAATGGTGAATGCCATGTATTGGGCTGCATCATCTCCCCCCGCTTCAAAACGAGTCGTCCCCGACGAAGTTCCATCATCATATAGGGAGAGAGGTGTGCACATGGTCTTGAGCTTGTAAGTTGTTGGATCTCCGGTGTCGTAGCCTTGTTCAAATTGGTTGAAGATCTTGAAGTTGAGCTTGTCATCAAGATGTGGTTGGAGATATTGTAGCGTGTTCCTTGTAGGTGGTGGGTGAGGTTGTGTATCCTGCAAAATCGACAACAAGGAGAAAAAGTTGTATGATGGATTGTTAGTATTGGTCACACTCAAATCACTCTTCTCACGTGTGGTGGCATGCGACGTGGCACTCATTATTTTTCCACTCATTTGTGGCTTGTAGCACTCACTCACATGTTGGTGGATCACTCTCTCACCACTCATCTCACAAGGGTCCTTAGTTTGTTTTATCTTGGGCAACGAAGTCATGTTGGAAGTGATAATTTGGCTTGGCGTCATAGGTTGTAGCACCAACGTCTTTTCATTCCACTTAAAGGAGTATTGGTTGGAGGTACCATCATGTAGTGCGCCCTTGTCGTATTGCCATGGTCTTACAAGGAGCATGTGACACACGGTCATAGGCACGACATCACACTCGACGGTGTCTTGATATGGACCAATCTTGAAGGAGAGGTTGACCTTGTGTTTGATTTGAATGGTGCCATTGTCATCAAGCCACTTGACATGATAGGGACGAGGGTGCTCCATGTATGGTAACTTGAGTTTCTCACAAATATCGATGCTCGCAAGGTTGTGACAACTTCCTCCATCAATGATAACTTTTATAGACTTGCCATCAATTCTGGCTCGGGTTTGGAAGATGTTAAGGCGTTGGTCCTCTATAGGGATGTAGTTGGTCGTCAAGACTTGGGCGATGACAAGTGAGGGGCTTGGATCATGTTCACATAGAAGCGTGTCCTCATCTTGCATTGCGGCATCCTTTGTGATAGTGGCTTGAGTCAAAGCTTCAAATTCATCTTCGCTCACGGAGTATGTTGCGCCGTTCTCATCCATTAGCATGACTCTTGTGTTGATGCACTCGTAAGACTTGTGGCCCTTTCCTCCACACTTGTAGCAAACTACTTGATTATCTGTTGTTGTGTTGGAGGAGGATGCCCTAGGTGTCTTGGATTACTTGGAGGAGCTTGGTGCTTGGTTTGTTGGATTGGAGGGGGTATTCGAGTTGATTGAAGCGAAGTACGCCCTTTGCTTATCATAAGCATGTTCCTTTTGCAAGTGGCGTTCGGCCTTGGTTGCTTGGTGAAGAAGATTGACGAGAGTCTTATAAGGTTGGAAGTCGAATATTTTGCGTATTGGACGGTTCAAACCGTTGAGGAACCGTGCTATTGTTTGCTCTTCGAGCTCCTTCACATCGGCTCTCATCATAGTCATATCCATCTCCTTATAGAACTCTTAAATTGTCTTTGTGCCTTGCTTCAAGTTTTGTAGCTTGTCGAAGAGGTCTTGGCTATAATGCTCGGGGACAAATCTTGCATACATCACATTCTTCATCTCGGTCCAAGTGGTGACCGGTGGTTCTTCTTGCTTCTCACAATTACTTTGGTAGTCTTCCCACCAAACATTGGCGTAATCCTCAAAATCAAGAGATGCCATTGCCACTTTCTTCTCTTCGGAAAAGTTGTGGACTCGGAAGATCTTGTCGACTTTGAGCTCCCATTCAAGGTATGCATCAGCATTTTCTTCTCCTTTGAACTTGGGCATAACGAACTTGAGCTTTCCAAACTTGCCATCATCACGCTCATGGTGGTTGTTGCGACGTTCTTGGTGCATACTTGCGTCACTTGGAGGGCGTGGAGGCGGAGGAGGAGGCTCTTGATTGCCTTGAGGTTGTTGTGGTGGATGAGCTTGATGATGCTCGAAGTCTCTTCTTCGCCGTTGGTCGGCATCATTGACATTCATAGCTTGACAGTGTCGGTGGTGGTGTTGTGCATGCCGGTTATTGCGTTGATCTTGGCGTGCATCCTCATCATCATCACTTGTATCCCATGCCGTTTCTTGATTTTGTTGACGTTGATCATGGTGGTTATGAGGAGGATGACGACGCCTATCATTGTGGTTCGCTTCATCATGGCGTTCCCGAGGTTGGTGCACGTCGATGATTGCTTGTTGTGGTGGTGTATCATGCTCTTGTCGTTGTTGTTGAGGTTGAGGAGCATTTGGGTCCACCGCTTGAGGGCGACGATGACGAGCTTGTTGGTCCCCATTATGGTGGTGGGGTTCTCCGTGTCGGGAGTGTGACCTTGAAGACTCGCCATGTCGACTTGAGGAGTGCGCGCGGGAGGAACTTGACGAGCTTGAGCGATGACCGTGTCGGTTGCCAAGGTTGGAAATAGCTTGGTTAAGAGCTTGGAATGAGCATGGTGCTCCTCTTGACGTTGCCTCTCACGGTACTCAAACTCTCGAAAAGTATCATCAAGACGGTGCTCAAGTCGCTCAAATTGATTGTTGAATTCTTGGCGTTGCACCCATAAGTTGTGGCGCGTGGCAAAGCCATCTTGGTTATTGAAATTGCTATATCCACTAGCTCAACTTGCCCTAGACATGGTGATTGCTACCTTGTCTCACCGGAGTCAAAGATTGGAAAGATTGTTGTTGCCGAGAGCAAAGCGAATAGCGGGTACACAAGACACACAAACACACACACAAAGGCCTATGGTGGTAGGTTAGAAAAGGTGGATAGCAAATGGAACAACCAAACGAAAAGGTTATTGTCTAAAGTTGTAACGGACCAAAGATCAAAAGCAAAAAAGGATACGATCTACAAGAACACGGGAAAAACACACACGAGGAGAAAAATGGGGTTAGCACGACTATGAAAATGAGCACAAAATGTCCTAACGACGACTAAGCTCGGTGTCGTGCCAACACAAGGAGAGACCGTAGCTCGTTTGCAACAAGATTGAGAAGCAACGGATTTGCACGCTTGCCTTGCTCTAACTCGCACTCTTGCTTAGAAGCTTTGTACTCTCTTTTGTATTGGTATCTTTTTTTTATATCTCTTTTCTTTCTATGCTATGGAGTCACCTTTTTGATATTGCCTATGCACTATCACTTCGCAAGAGCAAGCGCACAATGCTTCGGCAAACACAAAATGAGCTACTCTCGATAGGTTAGGTATCACACAAAGGAAGAAAGGCTATACAAGGGTGGTGCAAGTTATACCTTTGGTATTTTTGATGACTTGCGACCGGTGTTGGGGAGGGTGTTCGGGTGTCGCGGTGTTGAAGAGTGCGTATGTATAGATGTTGCGGAAGCTTGAAGTTAGTTTTGACATGCACGCGAAACACGAACAAAACACAAAAAGGAAAACGGTCAAAATTTGGGGCCTGAAGGTATTTCGGCAAAACAGCCGGCGGGCCGGTGCTGGCGCCGGAAATTCCGGCCGGGACTACGGCGTCACCGGAGTTCTCGCCGGAATTTTCAGTGACAGAACCGGTTCGCCGAGGTGTTCGCCGAAATTGGTTCGTGATGAACTTCCAAAAGTCAAATTGAGAAATTTGTCAAAAATTAGTGGAATTTGGGCTGGGGGATAGGGCAAGGAAGGTAGATCCACACCCAAAGCAACAGATCTATGGACCAAAACCACGAAAAACTCACCAAATCTAGAGATCGATCCTAAAGCAAATTGGGCAGTATTTTTGGTATTTTTCGAATTTATGGTGGATATGGGTAAACAAAGTCAAATCCATGGCAACCAAAAGCTGCTAATACCAGTTGATATGGGATCCCTTATGGGATTGACCCTAGGGTGGCCCGATCTTCATGGATTTGAGGCGGGGAGTGAGGGGAAACCCGTTGAACATGATGAACGCAACACAAACGCAAGGTAAAGATACAAACACACGCAAACACAACCCGATTCGATTTGCTCCCGTTGGCTCAAACAACCAATCCAATAGAATCCTCGGCGAGAGACCGTTAGGTAGAATCACCAAAGGAGAGATCGGCAAGCGGATGATAGAATCCAAATCAAAAGGAGAGAGTAGCAACCAAGTAGAATCCCAAAGGGGAGAGACCTAGCACTACTAGAATCCTTGATGAGGAGAGACCAAACACTTGAGGAGGGTCTTGACGACTTGGAGACGAACACCGAACTCCAAGGCCTTGTACAACTCATAGATTAACTATAGAGAGGGGTCCCCATCTAGGGTTAGGCACAAGCCTTCATTCATCATCAACTCCAACTAGATCTGAGACACA
The DNA here is from genome assembly GCA_916181665.1 of Avena sativa. NCBI lineage: Eukaryota > Viridiplantae > Streptophyta > Magnoliopsida > Poales > Poaceae > Avena > Avena sativa. Next base: position 261,981,044 of record OV702279.1, on the reverse strand, counting down.
AGAGGGCTATTTATAGTACTAGGGGCGAAGGGGTAGGTGGGAGGGAATATTCTGGGCATCAAACCCTTCACAGCACACAGGCTGGCATTTCCGGCGATAAGTCCGGTGCCGCCGGAGATGGCGCCGACATTTCCGACGGCGACTGGTTTTCTCAGTCATTTGCCGGAAGGGCTCACAGAGAGTGGTTTCGGCGGGAGGACCTATTCGCCGGTTGGTGTGCCGGAAGTTCCGGCGGAGGCTCCGGTTCGCCGGGCTGGTTGCCGGGAATTCCGGCGTGGATTCCGGTGGCGCCGGGCCTAGCGTCGGGAGTCCTTTTCCTCCTTATCTTCCATGCCTCTTGCTTTGGGGTCTTGGTTCCTGGGGTCTTCTTGTCGTCTTCCATTGGCGTCATGGTCATGGGCCTGGTCATAGCATTGGCACTTGTCTCGAGTAGGATCCCATTCTCGTCACAACCAAAAGAGGGTGAGATATGGAATGAATTCACCTTTGTGGGCACGGTTGATGAAGCATGATGTGGACCAATGGTGAATGCCATGTATTGGGCTGCATCAGAACTGATGCATGCCGGGCTCTGAGGTGAAGACTTGATGACTGCGTTTCTTAGCAGCCGAATCTGCCCTTTCCAGCTTCGCTCCCACAAGCTCTGCTACATGAGCGGTCCTTTGGATCCCAATCGAGTTTCTACGGTTGAGCTCGACGACTATCAGATTTACAAACGTGTCCGGGCTATTTTCAAGACCGAGATGCCCGGGGAATGGAAATGGGGGATGAAGCCATTCTCCCACGAGAATCATCCTCCTCGGCTAAACTGTACACATGTGGCTCGACCTGAGTTATTTTCCCTCTATCTCTGTTAATCCTTTTCCGCTTTTTTCGCAGAGGTTTCCTCAGCAGACCGCAGAAGATGCCGAGGTTCTGGCTCTTCCTTGGCCCGCTGACCGCAATACCCCGGGCAATGGAGAACCAGATCCGGAGGAATTCGTTCCTAAGTCGGATGCTGCTCCTGTTCGTGCTCGGAGCAAGACCTCGGCCCACGCTGATAAAGGTGATTCGGACGACGTACAAATTCTCGAGGTAGTTGTCGCGGTGCCTATCTCTTACGCATTTCCGACTCCTTCTTTCCCAGCTAACCAAGCTGGCCAGGTGCACGAAACCGAACCTCTTGCTTCTGAAGCTCTTGTTGCTTCGAAGAAGCGCACCGCTTCGACGAATCCTTCCGGTGCTGCCCCCAAGAAGCGAGTCAAGAAATCTGCTCAGCATATCCCGAGGCGTAATACCATGCCTGGGGTTACTGGGTGAGTTTATTTTCATTTGTATTTCTTGTTTCTCTCTTTCTGTTTCTAATTCAGCTTTTACTTTCTTGCAGAGCTCCTCTTTTCGCAAAGCCAAGCGGTCCGAGTATGACAACTCATACTACTCGGCCGTCTTCTCCCCCACCTCCGGAGGATACTCGGGTTCCCAGTCCCTCTCGTGTTGATTCTCCTCCAGTGCCGACTAATGTATCGCCTCGACAAGATGAGCCCATTGCTCCCACCATTGTTGCCGACGAAACCCCTACGCCGGATCACCCGGTCAACCCTGATGTCCCTCTTAAGACCCCCGAGGTTTCCCCCAATGATCCTTTGATCACCGCAGCTCCAATTTCTGCTCCAATTCCTACCGAGGATACCACTACCTCGGCCCCTTCGGAAACTGTAGTTCCTCCTGCCGCCAAGGACGTGATCCCCTATGCTGAAGTTGTTGCCCCTGCCAAAATCTCTACTAAGAGCAAGAAAGTTGTTGTTACTAAACCCTCGGCATCTCAGAAGGGGCCAACAAGCTCTTCTCAGCCCAGCATTGTTGATATACTTTGTAAAGGAGCTTCCACCGCTAAACCTGGTGTCGCCCTTGCCGCTGACACTCAGCTTATTCTTCATAAGAGTCCGGCGGAGGCTGCAGTTACGTAGCAGGCCCGAGGTAAAGTGATGACATGTACTGAGAGAGGGCATAGCCTCGACTCACTGGTGGAGTATGCGAACAACTGCAATGCCGCCGATCAACTTGAGGGCAATCCAAGTAGCCAACCATTTCAGCTTTCCGACATCAACTATCATTTGCATATGGCTGCTAAGATTGTCCTTGAAAGTGATAAGATGAACGAGGTAAGCGCCTTCGTTGATACTTTGTCTATTATTCAGATGATACTATATATACACTAGTCCCCGAAGCTTGCAACCGGATAATTTTTTGTTCGTTTGGAAGCTTCATCCTGTTTTAAATGCATTACATGCTAAGTCAATTTGTTTCGTGATTCGGATTAACCGTGTTCTAGAATATCAAACCATCTAGATCTGAGTCAAGTTTTACTTTATTCGGGTCTGTCTTTCTTTTGAATATCCAGCCACCTAGATCCGATTCAAGTTTTACTTGATTCGGATCTGCCTTACTTTTGAATATCCAGCCATCTAGATCCGAGTCAAGTTTTACTTGATTCAGATCTGTCTTATTTTTGAATATCCAGCCATCTAGATCCGAGTCAAGTTTTACTTGATTCAGATCTATCTTATTTTTGAATATCCAGCCATCTAGATCTGAGTCGAGTTTTACTTGATTCGGATCTGTCTTATTTTTTAATATCCAGCCATCTAGATCCGAGTCAAGTTTTTCTTGATTCGGGTCTGTCTTACTTTTGAATATCCAGCCATCTAGATCTGAGTCAAGTTTTACTTGATTCGGATATGTCTTACTTTTGAATATCTAGCCATCTAGATCTGAGTCAAGTTTTACTTGATTCGGATCTGTCTTACTTTTGAATATCCAGGCATCTAGATCCGAGTCAAGTTTTACTTGATTTGGATCTATCTTTTCTTTGTGTAACTTGTTGTTATTTTTAGTTGCCCATGATCGGCGGACAGCCGAATTTCAAAGGTTGCTCTTTGCGCACAAGAAACTTCAAGATAAATATGAGCAAATTGTCCCTGTTGTGAAGAAAACTGGTAAACTATCTAGTCCGTTTAGTTTATCTTACCCTTATAAAAGATTAAGTTTTTTGTACTAACTTGTATCTTGCTGGTACGCAGCTAGTATCAACAATCTGAATGCTCGCCTTACCAAGAAAGTTGGCGCTCTTGAAGGTTAGTTACTCCTTTTGCCTTTTCATTTGTCGATGTTTTGTTCGAGATAAATCTTGCGTTTCTTACGACCTTTCGGCTTTGGTATAGCCGAGTTACGAACACTTGCAGCGTCACATCAAGAATGCCTATCTATGCCTGATATGATGCTGCATTTTTTAGAACAAGCTGCCGCTCATTCGGCGCAACTCAAGGAAAAAGATGACGAGATAACCCGGTTGCGCGCCGAGGTTGAATCTCTTAAGCTTTCCCAGAAGTCTGAGTTAGATAAAGTTGATCAAGAGTTCTCTGAAGAAAATAACCGACTAAGTCTATAGCTGCAGAAGGACAAGGAACTTCTTGATGCTGCCGAATTAAAGAACCGGGCGATGAACGAGGAAATCACTCATTTTGAGAAGAGTAGGACCGACTGGTCCCGGGATCTCCAGAAAATATTGAGTTACATTCATCGTAAGTTTTTGTCTCTCGTCGAGTTATTCTCTTTCTTTTCTTATTTTAACTCATATGACGTCCTTTCGTGTAGATCATTTTCCAGAAGCTAAACTTGTGAGCTCCAAGGCTGTGATTTCTGCTCGCAAGCGCTGAGGTGTTCCCATTGCTCCGAGTCAAGAATATTCCATGGAAGATTTCCTGATTGTCGTTGGCGCTGCTATTGGACCAATGAAGGTTATGGGAAGAGATCTGGTGCAAGCAGCTATTCGAGCCTACCATGTTCTCTTGTCGAATGTGCCGAATATTGATGAAGTAGAAGTGCTTGTGGCGAGGCTGGTGGAATCTCAGACTCAACTTAACCTCTGGAGGGAATCTGCTGGAAGGGCTGGTGCTGATATGGCACTTACAGCTGTTTTGTACTGGTATGAGGATATCTCCCTCGATATTCTGATGAATTTGCGCACTGGCTCTCCTTGGGTTGAGAATCCGGAGTTCGTTACTCGTCGTCAAGCCCGTGCCTTCCAGCTTATCGAGTATGCTCACGTGCATCATTGGATCGAGGGGCCGAGTTTTCTTCCCAACCCGGCAGATGATGTCGAAGCTGAAGATGCATCTGGAGGTGATTCGGCTCATCAAGATGAATCGGAGGATGGCTCTGATAATGCAGATGATTCGAACGATAGCTCCGGGGGGGACGGCGATGCTCGATCATCTTCCAAAGGAACCGAAGCTTCTCGATCCCAAGGTGATGTCTCCCAGCAGCCCGAGCTTGCCCCAGGCGCTACTACGGCCTCCGTCGATGCCGAGGTAACCAACGCATAGGCCCAAATAATCTCGGAGCGCCCAGTTTCTAAGGATACACCTCTGAAGGAAACCGTGGTCATCCCGACTACGTTTGAGATACCCATGTCGGGAACTCCTGGTGCTACTACTGTTCCTCCCACGGGAGATTCGGCCTCTGCTGATGTTTAGGTTCAAAAAATCTTACTCGTTTAAGTCCCCGGTATGCCTGGTGTATGCTATCTTTGAAACAATTATCCGCCTTTTGGTATAATGTGAACCGTTTTGATTTTGGCCTCCGATGCCCTGGTAATTGTTGTTACTCTATCTAATTGAGTTTATGTGAATCGTATCTTTGCTTTTCCAAACTTTAACTTCGTAAATCCGGATCATATTTTTCATATGACTGATTTTTGTTCGGCATCCATCTTGTGTTTCTTATGTAAACTTGGTTGTAGAATTGTCGTTTTCGCAATTTCTCCTTGAAGGACTATGTTCTAAGCCCATAGTTATTGCTTGAGTTACCAAACTTATATATATATATATGCAAAAAATCAGCGGACAATATGAGGAAGTCCCCGAATTATTGCTTGGGTTTCCGAAGTTTCACACATGCTCAAAAAATATCAAACAACATGAGGCAGTCCCCGAGTTATTACTTGGGTTGTCGAAATGTAATACATAATTCAAAACAAAGAATATCATGGGGCAGTCCCCAAGTCACTGCTCGGGGTGCCGAAGTTTGATACATAGTTCAAAATAATAAATAACATGGGGCAGTCCTCGAGTCACTGCTCGGGGTGCCGAAGTTTGATACATAGTTCAAAATAATAAATAACATGGAGAAGTCCCCGAGTCACTGCTCGGGGTGCCGAAGTTTGATACATGCTTGATACTCTGATTTGGTGCATCACGTCACAATATGCAATATAGGGCTTCTAAGTGTAGAACGGGCGAAGTAAGGCTATGTTCCATGGTCTTTTTGATTCATCTTCGACCTTGGTTGCCTTGTTCTTTTCTGGTGTCTGAGCGTCGATCAGGTAGTATGCATCATTATGTAATGCTTTACTCATGATAAATGGTCCTTCCCATGGGGGTGAGAGCTTGTGCATGTCGGCTGTGTGTTGCACTAGCCGAAGAACTAGATCTCCTTCTTGAAAAACTCTTGGACTGACCTTTTTGCTATGATATCGTATGAGCTCTTGCTGATAAATAGCTGATCTTGATAATGCAAATTCCCTTGCTTCCTCCAGCAAGTCCACATCGTCTTGCCATGATATTTCGTTTACCTCGGCACTTGTGTATTGGACCACTCTTGGCGAGTCATGCATTATGTCGGCTGGAAGTACAGCTTCTGCCCCATATAAGAGAAAGAACAGGGTATACCCCGTTGATCTATTTGGGGTGGTCCTGAGGCTCCATGGCACTGCTGGAAGTTCCTCAATCCAGCATCCTGCCGACCTTTGCAGCGGTTCAATTAGCCGAGGTTTTATTCCTGACAATACTAGTCCATTTGATCTTTCTACTTGCCCATTCGATGTCGGGTGAGCCACCGAGGCAACATCTAGTATTATGTGTTTCTCTTGGCAGAATCTAGCCAAATCGCCTTCGGCAAAGTTTGTGCCATTATTCGTGATAATACTGTGTGGGTATCCATATCTCAAGATAATATCTTTGAGGAATTTCACCGCTGTGAGTCTGTCACATTTTCTTATCGGTTTTACTTCTATCCACTTTGTGAATTTGTCCACCATGACCAGAATATGAGTCATTCCACCTCGGGCAGGCTTGAATGGACCTACCATATCCAAACACCATACAGAACAGGGCCAAGTGATTGGTATTGTTTTTAACTCGGACGAAGGCAGATGTATCTTGCTGGCATATCTCTAGCAACCATTACACCTCTCTACCAATTCCTTTGCTTCCTTTAGCGCAGTTGGCCAATAAAATCCATGACTAAATGCTTTGGACACTAGGGCTCTGGATGAGGCGTGATGCCCACATTCTCCTTGATGTATATCCAAAAGGATTTTCTGCCCTTCTGCCGAGTCAATGCATCGCTGTAGTACATTCGTGACACTTCTCTTATACAACTCATTGTTTATGATTGTGTAGGCTTTTGATCTTCTCACTATCTGCCTAGCCAGGACCTCATCACCCGGCAAGATTTCCTCTTTAAGGAATGAGAATATGGGTTGTGCCCATGTCGGCGTGACTTTTTCCGGGAAAACTACGTTGTCAATTTCCATAGTTTCCGCCGACATAACATCTTTGGGCTTTTCCATGTTCACCGGTGGGTCGGCCGAATTAATCCTTATATAAATCGGGTCATATTACTCGTCAATTTCCATTGGGACACTTCATTCTATCTGTTCTGCCGAGATACTTACTGATTCGGATTCTGGTGAAGGTGTAATCGATGGTTTTCTCAGGTGCTCCACAGCTATGCCTGGGGGAATTGACTGCCTAGTCGATCCGAGTTTTGACAGTGTATCCGCAGCATCATTTTCTGCCCGAGATATGTGATGGAATTAACACCCATCAAAATAACCACTGATCTTCTGCACATGAAATCTATACAGGGCCATATTCTCATCTAGTGCGTCCCAATTCCATGATACTTGTTGTACTACGAGGTCTGAATCCCCGTAACATAGAATCCGACGTATGCCAACTTTTTTTGCCATATTTAGGCCTTGGACGAGTGCTTCATACTCGGCCACATTGTTCGATGCAGCGAAATGTATCTGCAGCATGTATTTCAACTGATCTTTTTTCGGTGAAGTCAGTATTATTCCTGCTCCTAGCCCATTTCTTAACTTGGACCCGTCAAAATGCATGATCCAATAATTCGGATCTGGCAATGGGGGCTCATACTGTACCTCGGCCCAATCCACAAAGAAGTCGGCCACTGCCTAAGACTTAATTGCCTCTCGCCTATCAAATTGCGGAGCATAAGGCGATAACTCAATTGCCCACTTTGCTATTCGGCCACTTGCATCATTGTTGTTTAATATCTCGGCTATGGGTGCTTCACAAATCACTTTTATCGGATGTTCTTCGAAATAGTGTTTGAGTTTTTTCGCCGACATGTATACTCCATAAGCCATCTTCTGGTAGTGCGGGTAATTTTGTTTTGAGGCCGATAATACCTCACTTAGGTAATATACCGGCCTTTGTACTAACTTATCCTCTTCGCTCCGTTCCACAACAACTACCGCACTTACCACTCTGTTAGTAGTTGCCACGTAGAGTATCATAGGCTCTTTTGACAATGGAGAATCCAAAATCAGTGTCGTGGCCAGCATCTTTTTTAAATCATGAAATGCACTATCAGCCTGCGACGTCCATATGAACTTGTCAGACTTTTTCATCAGTTGATATAGAGGTAATGCTTTTTCCCCTAGCCGACATACGAATCGAATTAAAGAGGCAAGAGACCATGTAAATTTTTGTACATCGTTCAGGCACCTTGGTAATTCCATTCTATCAACTGTTCGGATCTTAGTTGGATTCGCCTCTATACCTTGGCTGGATACGAGGAAACCGAGTAATTTTCCAGCCGGCACACCAGAGGTACATTTTTCCGGGTTAAGTTTCATTCGGAACCTTCTCAGGTTGGCGAATGTCTACCGAATATCTTCTAGGAGCGTTTTGCTCTCTTTGGTTTTTATAACCACATCGTCAACATATACTTGCACATTTTTCCCTATTTGGTCATTCAGACATTTTTGCATGCATCTTTGGTATGTTGCTCCTGCATTACGCAGGCCGAATGGCATGGTGCGATAGCAATAAGCCCCATACGGGGTGATAAACACAGTCTTTATTTGATCGGCTGGGTTTAACGGTATCTGGTGGAAACCGTAATACGCGTCTACAAATGATAACAACTCACATCCTGCGGTCGAATCAATGACTTGGTCTATCCTAGGTAAAGGAAAAGGATCTTTGGGACACGCCTTATTGAGGTTCGTGTAATCGATGCACATTCGCCATATGATGGCTACATTTGGGTCATCCTTTTTCTTTTCTACCAACACAGGATTTGATAGCCAATCTGGGTGAAGCACTTCCATAATAAACCCGGCTGCAAGGAGCCGAGCTATCTCATCCCCTATTATCTTTCTCCTGTCTTCGGTGAAGCGGCGGAGAGGTTGCTTCACCGGCCTTGCTCCTGTCCTTACATGCAAAGAGTGCTCAGCCAACTCCCTCGGTACACCTTGCAGGTCCTGTGTTGACCATGCAAAAATATCCCGATTCTCACGAAGGAAGTTGGTGAGCTCGCTTTCCTACTTGGCATCTAGGCCTGCACCAATCGTGATGGTGCGCTCTGGGAACTGATCATCAATCTGGATTTTTTCCGTCACTTTAGTCGGCTGGAAAGATACACTCCCATGCGGGTTAGCTAATGCCGGCATATTAAGTTGTGCCGACTGAGCCAGAGCTGCTACTTCCTGAATTCTTCTTTTCTCCCTTGCAATTACCAATGATTCGGCCAGGTTGGACTCGGCCGAGGCACATTCCATTGATTTTCTGTAATCCCCAGCCACTGTTATTACCCCCTGAGGCCCTGGCATCTTAATTTTCAAGTAGGTAATGTGACAGCTGCTCATAAATTTCGCCAATGCTGGCCGTCTGAGTAAAGCATGATAGCAACTTTCTAAGTCTACCACCTCAAACTCCAGATTCTTATCTCTGTAATTCTCTCTTGTGGCTGATGTTGTTGATGTACTTGTATGCCCGCCGGGTTTCCCATTGCATTTTTCATCCAAGCGCACTGGCGAGTAGTGTGATTGGCTGGTTTGGCCGGGTTAGGCGTGTGGAACTTACACGGTTGATCCAGCATGGATTCAAATGTGTATTTTGGCCTTTCCTGCCATTGCTTCTTTTGTTCTGGCGTCCACTGCATTTTCCCTTCATTCCTCGGCGTCCACTGCTGAGGACCATTCTTCTGTCGCTGATTGTTCCTATGACTCGGCTGATCCTGCACAACTACTGCCACCTGATTTGAAGCATATCTGTAATCCAGCCTCTCGTCCCTTCTTCTGCCTCGGTATGCATTGCACCGCGATGATCCGGCTCCATCTCTAGCATAATGATCTTGCTGCTCCCGATGTTCTGCCGACATTAACTCGGGTTGAGTCGGATCACCTAAGGCGTATGAATCTGCTATCCTGATGGTTTCCGGCAATGTGGTTGGCATATCTTTTTGCAAACTCTTCCATAACACGCTTGCATATCTGCAGCCCTGAGCAAACCAGGCTATTGCTTGAGATTCTATGACCCCTTCGCATGAGTTCCTGAGGTTGCACCATCGAGTCAAGAATTCTCTATCTGTTTCATTCGGCTTCTGCTTGCACATTGCGAGCTGTTGTGGCCTGTTTGGCCTCTTATATGTACTGGTGAAATTGCTGACAAACATTTCTTCAAAATCCAACCAACAGTTGATACTTCCTATTGGTAAATTATTCAGCCATACTCTGGCTGGTCCTTCCAGCATGTGTGGGACGTATCTTACCGCCCATATTAAATTTCCGCCAGCTATTTTCACTGTCGTGGCATAGTCAATTAACCAATCTTGTGGTTTTGTACTCCCATTGTATGTTTTCGTGCCCCTTGCCAACTGTAAGTTCGGCACGGGTGGTTCTCCCATGATCCGAGGTCCAAAACACGCCGGACCAGGTGGACCATGTTCTTCTAACAGCTCGGACCGATATAATCTGTCCAGCTTCAATCTTGCGTCAGTTGACGGCAAGTTTCTATAGATAACTCTCTCTTGTACTCCATAGTGATTTTGTCCACCATGCTCTGCATAATCCATGTCCGAGTAGCCATCATTCTATCTATCATTCGCCTAATTTTGCGGAGCTGGTCTTGCTTCTCGCTCTGGCCGAGGCTCATACCTCGGCCGGGGATCCTGTGGGGGGTACCTCCTCCCTTCCGTCGGGTTATTGTTCTCATGGTTTCCCCTTCCGAGGTTTCCGAGCTCTTTGTTTGAACGGCCGGGGTTTCTATCGTCGATGTTACCTCGGCTCATATTGCCTCTATTCTCATCAACCTTCCCGGCCACCACCGGATCATACAGGACAATTTGCTTATTTCTTTTTTCCGAAGTCACCGCTCTGTCTTTTCGCACATTGTTTCCGGGTGAGGATGCTGCTGCCGCAGATAGTGCGGGGGCAGCTCCTGCCGAATGAACCATGCGAGAAGCTCCTGGCTTCGTCGGGTCAGCCCTAAGCATTTCCTCATTCTGCTGGTTCGCAATGCGTACCAACTCATTTACTCTTTCTTGTTGTTTTTGCCAGGCTTCCCCACTTAACCCTTCCAACTCCAGGGCTGCGGCATTTGCCGCCCTGAGGTTCTTTGTCGGGGTACTATACCTCGGCAAGCCTGGATCGACTGAATCATCTGGACGAGCCTCGTGCTCTTTGTTGATATCATTCATGAGGTTCCTTCCTCTTAATGTCAACTCATCTACCCGGTCAGGTCCACATCTAGTTTGCTTGCCCTAGTGTATTCTCGCAGGGTCCTGTTTAAGGATTCCCGCAAGGCCGACACCTTTTTTCCTCTACTAGCACTTTCTGTCTAGTTTATTCTAACTCCACATGTGCGTTTGCCGGGTCAAGTATCGGTGCTACAGGCGTAGTTAGGTTATCTATAGTTGCCTGAGAGAAAATGACGCAAAACTACCACATTTGAGGCTAAGGTGACAATCCTTCACAAAAAGAACTACCAAAAACATGCATTTTGGTGGGGTTTTGGTCACTTTGCCTTAACTGTGGTGGTTTTGCGTCATTTACTCGTTGCCTGAAGGATATTCTCTGGTCTCTCTAGAGGTGGCCACTTACCCTTGCCGCCTTTGGAGTCACATCCTGCACCTCGGCCGCCCTGGTTGCTGGTGGATCTACCTCGGTGGACTTTGGAGCTACCTGCTTCGTGGCTACCTGTCCTCCTGTCGCCGGGTCCTTGCTTGGTCCAGCGCCTGCTCCTGCTGCTGGTGTCGGGGCCGTCATCATCACCTCGATGCTGCCTGCGGGGCGAACTCCACGCGGACCGCTAGAAGCATAGAAGGGAGGTTCTCCCGCCTCGATGACTCAATGCAGGTAGACGAAGGAAGTGTCCACGCCGATGTAGACCTTGTGAGCGCCCAGGTTGATGAAGACGCCGTTGCGTGGGGGGTGCTTTCCTCCTAAAGTTGCCAGTGTTATCGCTGACATAGTCCCAGATATCAAATCTCTAGACTAAGCCAGAAACAACCCACTCGCCGGTGTGGATGAAGTTTCCCGTCCGGATCTTGACTCCAGCTAGCACCGCTGCTGGCCCCACGGTGGACGCCAACTGTCGTGGTGGTGGCACGGCAGATGCCATGGGTAGGCTAAAGTATGGGGCCAATGGATGCTAGAGGGATCCGGGGAGGGAAGATGTAGTGATTTCTACACTCAAATGACTAACAAGTAGATCTTTATTCCTCCTCTCAAAAACTACAAATTCTCCTAGAGCTGTATCAAAGAGAAGAAGAGAACTACTACACGAGCCCTTCGGTATGGAATGAATCGATGCCTCTCTCAGGAGCCCGTACCCCTCCTTATAAAGGGGTTCCTTGGCTCCTTCTAGGGCTGACGTGGAAAGCATATTCTTGGAATATGCTTGTCCCAAAGTGGTAACTCAGCGGACTCCTTTCCGTGTCCCCCTTCTATCGGCGGCAAAGTTCCAGAGGCCCTCACATGTGTGCCTCGGGCTTCCTCACTGTCACCTCTGTGACGCTTGTCTGCCCCTCTGTAGCTCTACTCTTTGTCCTTAGCGCTTGGCTCTGTCTAGATTTCTCCTAGCCAGCAACTAGGGTTTGACTATAGGCTCCTCCTTCTCCTGCAAGTCTCATGTTACTCGGCCTCATCTCGCATAACTCGGCTCGGCCTTCACCTGCATGCAAGTCAATCAACCTTATTCAGCCGACTTAGCTTATACGCCGGCCAATTAATGTGTTACTCACTCTATATTTGCCAAGCCTTAGCTTACCTCGGCCGGACCTTTCATGATTCGGCCGACCCAGACAGTAATTCGGCTTAAGGTAAGGGAGACTCCTTTCTTCTTTCCCCTATCTTGACCCTATCCAGGGTCACCCCCCCAACAGAGCCTTTAACTTGGAAGTCTGATGATGACAAGAGGACACCACCACCACTGAAGGGGTAATTCGTCATCAGGTTTGGCATCCCCTTGGCTTGTTCCAAGCTTGGGAGAGTGTCGCGGTATCACATCATTATCTTTTATCTTTTTACCTTTTTAGTAGATTCATATCTTGGGTAGAGAAGTTATCTTATAAGTTGGTTTTCATTGTGGAAGTATCTCTACTTTAGTTGGTTATCTATGTATCCCTTGATGTGAGTGCGTTTATGGAATATTAATGAGAAGTCTCATCTTTTACTTTTTGCACTTCTTATTTTAGTTTGCAATCTTGTTGACTAGTATTGGTATCACTTTGGGAGCATCAAGTAGATCTAAATTGGTTTTGGAAAACCGAGCTCTAGTCAGTAGCAACACTTTTTGAGGTTTGAAAGGAAAAGAGAAAAGCACTTACAGGTATTTTGTATCATCTATTTTCTTTCTTGTTTGTCTCATAATCTTAGTATTCTTTACTTAAGATATTTTGTGTCTTCAAGGAAGATTACATGTTTGGCTTTATCACTTGTAGGTTTGCTTGTTTCCTTCAACTCTTTTGCTTGCTACCCAGCCTTGCTAGCCAAAAACATGTGCTGAGAGGGATCACTTCTTATGCATCCAATCCTTTAAACCAAAACATGTGTGTCCATCATATCTACCTATTAGCATTATTGCTATTCCAAGTAAATTCTCAAGCTTTGTCTATCTTTCAAATTAAAAATTATTTTGTTATGTGAAAACTAGTTAGTAAAGCTTTCATGTACTTGATGGCACAATTTATTTTCTTGCCCCTAATAAACTTGAACCATTGTGTCATCAAAGTTGTATATGCTTGCATCTATACGTTGGGATTAGCAGAACCGTGCTATCACGGGGAACGCTTTCAACACCTATAAATACATACCCAGTTGATATCATGCTCTTTTGTTTGCGGATGTCGTCGGTGTGAAATAAAAGGGGAGCTTGTAAGTCCATGGAGTTATGTATGTGTGTTAGAGAAACGCCTGGGCCGCTAGCCTAAGCCATGCCTAATCATGGTGGAAACTTGCAGCATCACCATAATGAGCAATCTATGAAGCTTTCTTCTTATAAAAAAGAGACATATTGACAGGAGGAAAGAGGCAAAAAATCACCATTTTACCATGGTAAATAAGAGATTGTTGAGATGCACATTGTCTGCTTGCCTTGTCATTTTGATTATGGGATAGCTCCTGTATCATGTGCAAGGGGTACCCTGTTGGTGGTTCTCTACGATACGCATGTACTTACTATAACATGAACTTACCGGTAACTAAAGTTGAGTAGCATGAGGAGCGGCCCCCGTACTCAAGGGACATGAGATTGCCAACTTATATTTCGTCAAGCATATACTCCATCTTTGTTCACTTTAAGCTTAATCACCTCAAGATGCTTATGATAGGTGCAATGAGAGCTCATAGCTAGTAAGTACCACATAATCTTTTGAAAGATCTTTATGAACTTTAAATCCCTGCTTCCCTCTATGAAGGGCCTTTCTTCTACTTCTAGGTTGAGTCAGCAAACCTATTCCTCTCTTTCTCCAGCAAGCATTTGAGTTGTTATGTTTCAAGCATTCATATGATGATTTATTCAATCATGTTCTTTATCTTCCTTGTTTGCACAAGATTCTTATCTAAATGAGTATTACTTTGAAAGCCATCATTGTGAAAAAAGCCATTTATGTTTGAGCAAAGAGTACTCCTGTTTTAAAACTTCTTTACAAAAGCTCTGCTTGAAAACTGTTTGCCAACTGTTCTCTGGCCAAGAACAAAGTTTGCCAATCCCAATTATGATTTATCTTTATGCATCTTTATTATGACTCTCATACTTGTTACAAGCTAAGTTATATAATGGTGAGTTGCTTTCTACTTTGAGTTGTGTATTGGTAAGTGTGATGCTTCTTGTCCATATTATTTTTATTGACACTTCACTCCATAAACCTGTGGACATGTTTACTGAGCTCAGTTTTCGCCTAGGGAAAAGCAAGGTCTAAGCTTGGGGGAGTTGATACGTCCAATTTGCATCACCATTCTATATCGTAATTTGCCTCTATTCATTGATATATTTCATATTAAGAGGCGATACTTATGTCTTTTCATCTATTTTTGCATGTTGGATGATTCTTGGAGGATGAACTGCTGGAGTCAGGATTCTAATGGAAAAGCATCTTTTTGATGCAATTTCGCGAAGATCAGAAAAATACCAGCAAAATATGGAAACATATTATTTTACTAGAGGATAAAGGAAGCCAGAAGGAGGGACGAAGAAGGGCCACAGGGGGCCCACACCCTCCCAGGCGCGGGCCACCCTAGGCCGCGCCTACAGGGGGTGTGGCCGCCCTGGACCACCTCTGGCTCCGCCCTCTCGCCTATATCTTCTCCTCGAAACCCTAAAGTCAGGGGGAGCGACCACCAAAATATTCCACCGCCTCTGCAGGGCGGAAAACACCGAGAGAGAAAGAGCTCTCCGGCAGACAGATTTCTCCCGGGGAAATTCCTTCCCGAAGAGGGGAGATCGTCGCCATCAACACCATCATCAAGCTAGACTTCATCAGTATCATCATCATCATCCACACCATCATCTCCACCAACACCATCATCACCACTCCATCCCGATGTAACAATTGTGTTGAATCTTGCATAGTTCTTAGGGGAAACTTTCCCGGTGTTGATTACTATTGTAGTTGATGCTTGTGAGTGGAACCATTGAATTATTTTTTATGTTCAGATTGTTATCCATCATCATATCATATTTGATCTTGATCCATATAATGTCTCATGAGTAGTTCATTTAGTTCTTGAGGACATAGGAGAAGTCATGTTGTTAGTAGTGGATTTGTGCTGAGGTATTATCCAATGGTTTAATATTTAAGTTGTGGTGCTATTCTTCTAGTGGTGTCATGTGAACGTCGACTACATGATACTTCAACATTTATGGTCCTAGGGGAATGCATTGTGTATTTGTCTACTAATTGTGGGGTTGTCGGAGTGACAGAAACCCGAACCCCCGTTAGGAAACCATTGCACAAGGGAGTGTAGGATCTCAGAGTTTAAGGTTGTGGTTAGGTTTTTATCTTAATTGCTTTCTTGTAGCTGTGGATGCTTGCAAGGGGTTTAATCACAAGTATGTATTAGTCCAAGTAAGGTCGATACATTAGCACAGGTTCACCCACACAACACTTATAAAACCAAAGAAAATTAATCAGCTATATGAAACGAAAGCACTTGACAGTATTCCCATGTGTCCCTGAGAATGTTTGGTCCTCATTAGTATTTCCTCTGGCTTGTCCTTTGCTAAGAAAGGATTGGTCCACTTGCTGCAATTATTTGCTATCTTTATTTACTTGCACTTTATTTCCTTGCTTTATCAAAAAAAACCTAAAAATCCGTTTGCTAAGTATTTACAGAGATTTCCTGCTCCATACCATTAGTCAACACCTTCTGCTCCTCGTTGGGATCGACACTCTTATTTATCAAAAGTACTACGATACACCCCCTATACTTGTGGGTCATCACCAAGACAGAAATGGGTTTTGTGGAGAGGACTCTTAAGAGTTGCAAAGAACATGTAGCAAGAGAAACTATTGATTACAACAATCATAGCCACTCTTACAACATTATTGAGAAAATGAAGGAAAATCTTTATTCAACCAGGTTTATCAAAATATTTGCAAAAGATCATGATATTACTTTACACCACTAGATAAATAGATAAGAAGATTCCTGATGACATGAGAAAAAAGAAACTTCATTTTCAGACTTTAATTACTTGGCATAACCATGCGCTTGCCAACATAAAAGGGTCTAGAGGATCGACCGAGAGACATTTAGAAACACTACTTTAAATGTTCTCCTTGATGTTTGAGACAGCAGACATCAAGTAAAGGTCAGACTTTGAATACAAAAGAAACCATAAGCACAACTCCTATAATCAATCATAGCAGAACCCTTATGAAGAGTGGTTATTATTGCTGAAACAAGAGAATATGGCAAAAGGTCTTTCCGGCTAAGTGTGTCAACCGTTACATCAATCGTGCCATATTTACAAAGATACCTATGTCAAAACCTTTAGGAACACCAACCATCCTATTTGCTTGAGATTCAAATTTGGTTAGGTGGAATGATACTTCAGACTCAGCATGTCCGAACATAAAGGGTGCAACATTTACCGCAAAGTAAAGTTACTAGATTCTCAAGATATGTACTACGGTGTGAAGCTCCAAAATACTGAGCTAGATTGCTAGACCTATGCATTAGCAACTTGTCGAAAGACAACTGCACACTCATAAAGTACTAACAATAAAACACACATGTATCCTTAAGTAACGGAGATAACTCTTCTCGAATACACGGTGACATCTTTCAACATTTGTACGTGAATTAGAGAAGGTCACTTCTAACATCCAGAACTCATACTTCGAAATGACCCAAACAAGTTTCTCAAAAGTTTCCAACATTAATGCCCAATGTCCCTGATACGTTGTAAACGTATCTATAATTTTTTATGTTCCATGATTGTTTAGTATCTACTTTGCTTTGCTTTGTCTTCACTTTGAAGTATTTTTATGTGCTTTCTGGGACTAACCTATTAACGAGATGCCATGGTGCCAGTTGCCTGTTTTCTTCTGTTTTTGGTTCCAAAAAGGCCAGAAAATGAATATTCTCTGAATTGGACGGGACAAAAGCCTGTCGTGGTATTGCCGACACGTACGCCATGGAGGGGTCCTCATAGTGCGTGTTTAGATATGTGGGGGAAGGCAGACGGTTGATGGGTACGAGGTAACACAGGTTACCTAGGTTTAGATCCCACGACGGTGGCGGAATCCTACTCCTGCTATAAATCACTATAAGGGCAAATACGCCAAGTTACAGGGATTGGTTCGTTGTGCGAGGTGACTAGAAAGTATAAGTTATCCTGTCCTAAAGGCTCCCATAGGCCCGAATTATATAGTCGCCAGGTCCTAGGGTTACAGGCAAAGTCCTTGCCGGACAGGTTACAGAGTCCTACACTGCCTACAATTAGTCTAGCGTGTCTTGTACTCCAAGGCTCCGGGTACGTCGGTGACTCCTTCGTAGCCTTCCTTTATCCGTCATGGGCCTCCCTTCTGGATCCATCTAACTGGGCCGCCCAGCAGGCCATGGGCCATGCTACCAACTGTGAGCCACCCGGGTTATCCGGATAAGAGACATGATATGAGGATACCATATAGCATATCCCTAACAGTAGCCCTCGGAGAACTCCGAGATCTTGCGCCGTCTTGCCTCTTCAGGTTGAATGCTCTGTCTAGATGGATGTCGGCAAATCATCAAGCAATATCTTGTAGTCCTCCCAAAGAACCCTGCAAGGTTTTCTCCGTATTCAACTTGTAAGTCGGAGAATTGCTGAATCTTCTATCGTACTCTTTCGTAGCCGGATTGGATCTGTCCATGCCAGAATCTTCCGATGTGATGGTTAACCTACTAGTGGCAGCTAGGGTGACGTAGACGTAGGTCAGCAACGCCTCGTAACTCACACATGCAGAGAACGCAATCATGTCCGATTTTCCTGCGCGAGCGATACGAACCGTTGGCGGCGATGGTTGGCAACGTGGTGAAATTTCTGCGCACGCTCCCGCACACGTCGTCCACGCGTCAACCATTCGATCGTTTTGCACGAATCTTGATGCCGGAGGTTATAAATTATAACAGCGGTGGAAATTTTAATTTTCACCTCATTCTCCTCTGCATCGTCTTGTTCCTCTAGCGAGCGCCTCCTCGAGCTCTCCGTGCACCGTGCGAAAAAACCCTAACTCCTCGACCTTCCCAGTCACCATCGTAACCCCTCCAATGGCCAGCAGCAGTTCCACCCCTTCCATGTCGGCGTCAGGCAATGCCGCGGCAAAGCCGGCGAGCACCGTCATTGTGCCTCCCGAGGGCCTGGTTATTCCCAAATCTGCGGTGGTCGAAGCCACCAGCGGTGACCATAACCCAGTGGCGCTGGAGCTACTAGAAGATGAGTACGACACCCACAAGGGCGAATGGCGCGGTTTGGATATCACGGACCGCGACATCAAGGATCTAATCATCGAGGGCTACCTCCCTGCGATGGAGGAGCTCGCCTGGCGGGCGGCGCCGGCCGGCGAGGTCACTTCTTCTCCCCAAGCCGGAGAAAAGGTGTACCTCAAAGCCCAACTGGTACGCGACGTCTCCCTGCCCATCGCCAATTTCTTCCTAGCTATCCTCAACCATTACCGAGTACAGCCTCAGAACCTCTCCCCCAATAGCATCCTCGCGCTTAGCAACTACGCGACGCTTTGTGAGGGTTACTTAGGGATTAGGCCTAGGCTAGATCTCTTTATATACTTTCTCACCATCAAGCACGAAGCCGGAGCCGGCAAGGACGAGCTCAGGAACTGTGGCACCATTAGTTTTAAGATTCGGCCTGGCCAGCGCTTCCCCGACATCGTCGGCCATGAGTCCTGCAAGAACTGGCAACGAACGTACTTCTACGGCCCAGATGTCCCTCTGGCTGGCCGAGAAGTGACGTACCTGGGCTTCGTCGATGGATCTACCACCTAAGCCTCGACATGGAGATCCCAGGCCTCCCTTCCCTTCGACATCGACGTTTCCCGCGCTATAAGGCGGATAGAGTGGTTCGTAGAGATGGGTCTGACCGGATTAGACCTGGCCATGTGCTGGTTCATCAGGCAGATCCAGCCTCTGTAGCACCGCTCGAAGTTGATGCACGAGTATACCAACGAGAGGAAGGATAGCCTCCGCATCTCCGAGGACAACTTCTCGAGTGACTCTGTCAAGCTCCGCCTCAAGGACATCGTCAAGGTAAACAATAAGAAGCATGGCTTCACCTTCACCTACAACATGTTCGTAGAGAGCAAGTGCACAAAGGTACCTGTTTATCTTTCGTGTATGACATATACTTCAGTTCTTCCGTCTAGCCATTAACATCTCATCTAACACTGTGGGTTTTCACTTAACAGCTCAGCGATCTAGAGGAGGATAGCATGGCTGTCCAAATCTATGATCCAAAGATGAAGGAAGTCACAGTCGTGTATGATGACGAGGTCCCGTTGGCGCGAAAGCGGAAGAGCTCCACCTCTGACGCTGCCGATGGAGGCAAGAAGAAGACGGAGGGTGGAGCCTCCAAGAAGACTACCGCCACCCTGGAGGCGGAGAAAAGAAAGATTATCGGGATCCCCTTTGCCAAAGCACCCCCTCTTGTGTAAGCTTCTTTCTCTCTGACATTGTCCATTTTTTGTCTTACTCATGTACTTATACTTTTTGTACGTTTCAGGAAGAAAGCCACTACCGGTTTGAAGAAGACCTCCAAACTTTGGGGGCTTCTAAAAACATTAAGGATATGTTGCATCGTGACGTTTTCTCCCCACGCATCTCCCGCCATCGCTCCTGTCACTCCTAGTGTGCATCCTTTGTCCGCTTCGACAAGCTCTCAAGCCAAAGATGCATCCGACCCTTACGCCATGGAAGTGGACTCAGGTGCCTCCGTGGAGCATGCTGTCGTCGGCGAATAGGTGATGCAGGAAAGTGCCGCAAACCAAATGGCTGAAGCTCCGGCTAAGGATGCCATTGCTAGCGGTAAGGCGGTGATGGAAGGTGGTACGTTTGTCGAAGGCGGCGCCTCCGCACCCAAGAAAACCATAGAGTTCCCGAAGATAGTCTATCTGATACTTACGCCGGGTAGCACCGCTCTGGTTCCTGGTGCAGCGCCGACATCTCCAACATGTGGTAGGAGATTCTCCGGCAAGCAGAAAACTTGCAAGGAAATAGTTTGTCCTTTGGCAAGTTGCTTGCTGAGAGTGCTACAAACCTCAAGATCATTGCGCTTGTAAGTTTTATTTGCCTTTTACATTTCATATGAGTATCCCATTGTATCCCCCGAGGATTTAGACGGAAAACCATAGGTCTTTGCATCTAAATGCTCTAAGAGTGACTAACCTAGAAAACTTCTCACTGTAGCCCCCAAGAATATAGTTTGAATGAATTATTTCGACTAGATGCTTTCAGAGTAGCATACACAGTGTTTGTAAATTTCAATACTGTAGCCCTCGAGCTTCTAGTTGTAACTGAATTAGTTCTGACTAGATGCTTAAAGAGAAGCTAAGCATATGACTGAGTTAAAAAACTTTATACTGTAGCCCCCAAGCTTCTAATCAAAAGCTGAATTAGTTCCGAATAGATGCTTAAAGAAAGACTAAGCATAGTGCTAAGTTAAAAAAACTCTCGTTGTAGCCCCTGAGCTTCTAGGTGGAAGTTTTCCGCCTATATGCTCCAAGTAGACAGAACAACGTTAAAATTTCTTCTTCCACAGAATGAGAATGCTCGGAGGGGCGTGGCCAATGACAAGTATCAGAAGATGCGTGCGGATTTGGAAGCTGAAAAGGGTAAAACTGCCTTCTTGAAGGAACAAATCATCAAGAGAAAGCGTTTGTTTTTCCTTTCTTTTTCGTATTCCGACTTGGTCTTGTGCCAATATTCTCCGAGTACTCACTATGTACTGTTTTTTCTCCGACTTGTAGAAACCATTTCCAAGGCTAAGAATATTGTTGAGCAATCCAAGCACATTTAGCAGCTAGATAGCAAAAACAAGATCCTTAATCAGGAGAGAAAGGACATGTTGAAGATGCATGAAGACTCAATGAAAGCCCTGCAAGACTCCACCAACGAGGAGATGAACCGCTTGAAGGAGGAAATCGCGATCTTAAAAGATCAGAAGAAAGCTGCCGATGAGCAAAATCAGCGCCGTCTTGAAGCGTACAGGATCCTCCAATAAGAACGGGACTCCATGGCGGAAACTCTCCAGCAGGCTGAGATTAGCATCTTCAGTAAGTGATTCTCCGTCTTGGACTTCTGTAAGCTAGATACTCTGAACTTTTTGTGTTATTGAACTCATGTGCTCCTTTGTCGGAAATTTGCAGCTCCTATAGGTTTAACCCGGTCGCCTCCTCCGCCAAAGGAATGCATGGTCCTTGCCGGCAATTTTATCAACATCGCCATCAAGCAGACCAAGGAGATAGCCAAGCCCCTCCATATTAACATCAAGGCGGTGGACTCTGCGAGGAAGTTCTCGGAGATCATGCGTCGAGCCCCCGAGCGTATCTCAAGCTGGAAAGCTTCATGTGCATGGGCCGGCGCAAGGATGGCGCTGTCAATGGTCAAGGCACATTACGAAAATGCCGACATCGACATGGTGACCTCCGGTATCCCCGACATAGACGACGAAGGCCAAAAGATAGATCACGAGGCTATCTTGGCATCGCTCGCGGGTTTTGACACCAGAGTCACCGAGTTGGTTGACCTTAATGTCTTTGTGCCCATAAAAACCATCGATGGCGGCAGCCAAAGATCCTCCGAGCCTCTCAACATCGCCGACTTCGCGGAAGATGACTCTTCTGATGTGGATGATGCTATGTCCAAGTCGCATGTGCCAGAGGAATGAAAAACAATATGTAATATTTGTTTCCTCTCGAATTTGTATGCGGAAAAAACAATGTGTTAACTTAAGGCGGAAAACAATGATTGTTATGTCCTGCTACTCAAGAACTGGTTCCAGCATGTATATATTTTTAAGCAAGTGCTGGCTTATCCATTACTCTGGTTTTATGCTTGCCTTTTCGTGAGTCGGAAGACTCATTGTCGGAACCATGCGCTTAGGTGATGATGCCCAATGGCACCGTCAATAACCTGAGCACAAAATCGCCGATAATAAGTAACAAAAGTCACTACTCCAGAATCCACATAAGAATGACAAAGAACGTGTAGACCAGAAGACTTAAGCTAACTCCTGTAGGCGGAATTTTCACAAGTGCAAACACAAAGCTTGTGCATAAAGGTTTTACATGATCCAAAACTGAACACTAAAGGAGGTAAAAGACTCAGAAATATGAGTGAACCAGAGAGCTTTATTTCATTGATCATATAAGAGATACACAATTAGATAAAAATGCTAAGTGTAAAAAGGACGTAGCTGTGCTATGTTCCATGGACGATCAAGCTCCGAGTAGTCATCATCCGGGTCACGTCGCTTACGCTTATGATCCTTGTTGGGTCTATCCTTTAGTTCATGATTGTCAACAAGGTAGTAAGACCCATTGAGTAGCGTCTTGCTTATGATGAACGGTCCTTCCCATGGCGGGGATAATTTTTGTGACTTCTTCTGCTTAAGTCGGAGCACCAAATCCCCCTCTTTAAACGAGCGATGCAGAATGCGGCGACTATGGTAGCTGCGTAGCTTCTGCTGGTAGATGGCGGATCTTTGGCATGCCAAAACGCGCTCCTCCTCGAGAAGGTCCACATCTAGGCATCTGGATTCTTCAGTGTCATTGTCGTCGTAGGCGGCAACTCTTGGTGCATCGTGATGGATGTCGGAAGGCAGAATGGCTTATGCTCCATATACCATGAAGTAAGGGGTGTAGCCGGTGGATCTATTGGGTGTAGTTCGTAAACTCCAGATCACAGATGGCAATTCTTCCGCCCAGGCTCCAGCTGCTCTATGTAGCGGTGCCTCAAGACGTGGCTTGATTCCCTGCATAATTAATCCATTGGCTCGCTCAACCTGACCATTGGATTGTGGGTGTGCCACAGATGAAAGGTCAAGTCGGATGCCTTTCTCCCAGCAATAAGCCTCCACTTCTCCGAGTGACAAATTGCTACCGTTGTCGGTGATAATGCTATGTGGGAGACCAAATCTCACCACTAGATCCCGGACAAACCTGAGGGCAGTTGCCCCATCGAGCTTTCTAATGGGTTTAGCTTCTATCCATTTAGTGAATTTATCAACTACTACTAGAAGATGCGTAAACCCACATGGTGTCGTCTATAACGGACCCACCATGTCCAGCCCCCAAACTGCAAATGGCCAAGTTATTGGTATTGTTCACAATTCTTCAGCAGGAACATGTGGTTGTCGGGCATAGTACTGGCATCCCATGCATGTCTCAACCAGCTTGTCGGTGTCCGACTTTGCGGTCAGCCAGTAGAATCCTCAACGGAAAGCTTTAGCAATCAATGATCGGGGGGCGGCGTGATGCCCGCAATCTCCGAGATGGATTTCACGGAGGATTTCAATACCTTCTTGCTGGGAAACAAACTTTAGGTATACACCAGTAGTGATTCTTTTGTAGAGATGTCCATTGACTATGGTATAGCCCTTTGCTCGACGTACTACTTGCCGTCTTTCGACCTCGTCGTCGGGCAAAGTTCCGTGTTCGAGATACTCCATGAACGGTTTTGTCCAAGCCGGAGGGATCTTTGTCACCATGTGAACGAAAGAGTCAACTCTGTCCGGGTTGTCAATGTTTGCTCCCTTCATGGATGGTGTCCTTAGATGCTCCAGGAAAACTCCAGGCGGAATTCATTTGCGCCCTGATCCAAGCTTAGACAGCAGATCAGCCGCCTCGTTTTGCTCCCTAGGTACATACTTGACCTCGTAGCCCAAGAAGCTCTTGGCTATCTCGTCCACTTCGTCTTGATATGCCGCCATCATAGGGTTCCGCACATTCCAGGTGCCAGCCACCTGCTGGGCAACCAACTCGGAATCTCCACAGCAAACTATGCGCTTGATGCCAATATCCTTGGCTATGCGTAATCCGTGAATGAGTGCTTCATATTCCGCCATGTTGTTCGTAGCCTCGAAGTGGATCTGCAGAACGTAGTGTATCTTATCCCTAGTTGGTGACTGTAGCAGTACACCAGCCCCCGAGCAATTGAGCAGCTTTGATCCGTCAAAGTGCATCACCTAGTATTCTGGCTTCGGCAATGGGGTAGCATCTGGCATCTCCGTCCAATCTGCGATAAAATCCGCCAAGGCTTGTGACTTGATAGCGTCGCGTCTCTTGCAGGTGATCTCGAAGCCGGCAAGTTCAATGCCCCACTTCGCGACCCTTCCTGTAGAGTCGCTGTTGTTGATGATGTCGG
The DNA here is from genome assembly GCA_916181665.1 of Avena sativa. NCBI lineage: Eukaryota > Viridiplantae > Streptophyta > Magnoliopsida > Poales > Poaceae > Avena > Avena sativa. The sequence goes on along the minus strand of OV702279.1, from coordinate 261,956,611 downwards.
ACAGTGGAGTCTTGCTCACCACTGTAATGGGGTGCTCCGGGAAATAGTGCATCAGCTTCCGAGAAGCAAGGAATACTCCATAAGCTATCTTCTGGTAGTGCGGGTAATGCTGCTTGAATTCCGTCAAGACCTCGCTTACATGGTAAACTGGTCGTTGAACTCCGTGCTCATAGCCTGGTTCCTTCCGCTCTACCACAACGACGATGCTGATTACCCGGTTGGTGGCCGCCATGTAAATTAACATGGGCTCTCCAGCCTCGGGCGTTGCAAGGATAGGCGCTGAGGAAAGAATCTCCTTGAGTTGCTTCAATGTTGCATCTGCTTCATCCGTCCACGTGAATTTGTCCGTCTTCTTCAGCAACTTGTACAGCGGCAGAGCCTTCTCTCCAAGTCGGCTGACGAACCTCCTAACTGCTGCAATGCAACCTGTTAGCCGTTATATGTCCTTTAGGCATGTTGGACGGTTTATGTTTAAGATGGCCTTGATTTTCTCTGGGTTGACCTCGATTCCTCGCTGGGAAACGATAAAGCCCAAAAAATTGTCGGCTGGAACCCCGAAGACGCACTTCTTAGGGTTAAGCATCATGTTGTATTTTCGGAGATTATCAAAGGTTTCTTTTAAGTCGAAGATTAAGTCGTTTGACTTTTTAGACATCACCGCTATATCATCCACATAGGCATGAACGTTCCGACCAATTTGTTCGTGTAGGCAACGTTGCATTGTATGCTGGTACATGGCACCTGCGTTTTTCAGCCCAAAGGGCATCGTGACATAGCAAAACGTGTCATAGGGTGTAGTGAACGAAGTGGCCAATTGGTCCGACTTCCTCATCTTGAGCTGGTGGTATCCTGAGTACGCATCGAGAAAACACAAAAGTTCCGAGCCAGCCGTCGAGTCAATGACTTGGTCAATGCGAGGCAAAACAAACGGATCTTTGGGACATGCTTTGTTCAAACCGGTGTAATCAATGCACATTCTTAATTCTTTGGTTCCCTTTTTGGGGACAAGTATAGGATTGGCCACCCATCGGGTGTGAAGGACTTCTCGGATAAAACTAGCCTTAAGTAACCTAGCTATCTCTTTGCCTATGGCGCGTCTCTTCTCGTCTCCGAAGCGTCGTAGAGGTTGTTTCACTGGTTTACATTTTGGATCAATGTTTAAGTTGTGCTCGACAAGTTCCCTAGGTACACCTTTCATGTCGGCAGGTTGCCAGGAAAATATGTCCCTATTCTCACGGAGGAACTCGACGAGCGTGCTTTCCTATTTGGGATCTAGGTTCGTCCCAATGGCGGTGGTCTTGGAGGCATCGCCTACCACAAGTTCCACCGGTTTGGTCTCGATGGCGGCCTTGAATGCTGGGGCGGAGTTAGAAATCTGGTTCTTCGACGCGGGCATTTCTGAGGCATCGACCTTGCTCTAGATCTCTTTGAATTCTTTGCTATAAAGGACAGCTTCTGCATAGGCTGCTTCTCCAATCTCGCAGTCCCGTGCCTTGGTAAAGCTTCCGGATATGGTGATGACATCGTTTGGTCCGGGTATCTTGAGTTTTTTGTAGACGAAGCATGGCTTGGCCATGAAGGTGTGGTATATGTCGCGGACAAATATGACGTGGTACACGCTCTTGAAGGGGACAACCTCAAAGGTCATGTGTTCTTGGCGGTAATTATTAACATCACCAAAAGCGATCTGAAGTGTGATGCACCCAAGGGACCGAGCCTCCCGAGCAGGAACTACGCCATGGAAGATGGTGTTGGTCCACCTTAGGTTTGCCTCCGTCAAGTTCATCTTCTGCAGTGTATCCAGGTACATGATGTTGATGCTGCTTCCACTATCCACCATACATTTGGTGAACTCATTGTCGTCAATCGAGTGGTTGATGACCATGGCGTATTGGTTCTCCGTAGGGATGAGGTCTGTGTGATCCTTCCTATCCCAAGTAATTGGAATCTCCGACCAGCGCAGGAACTGGGGAACTGGGGGTAGAGTAGCCATCAGTATCCTCATAGAGGTCTTCTGTTGTCGGACAGTGGGGGTGCCAAGGAAAGTGTGGAAAACTGCCGCCTTCTTCTCGAAGGGGTTCTTGCCCTTGCCGTCGCTCTTGGAGGCGTGCTTGGGGTCAACGTCCTCGTCCATGTCACTTGAATCCTTGGACACCTCCTCCTTCTTTTTCCCCTTTCCCTTGCCTCGCGGTCTGTTCTTCCAACTTTGCTTGTAGCCGGACTCCGGGTCCTCCTTGAGGTCATTGACGAATTTGCAATGGCGATTGGTGTGTGTGGCTTTGCCGTTGGCGTCGAGGTGTACGAGGAATGGCATATCGCGGTACTCCTTGTAGGTCTGGGGAACGCGGAGCGCTGCCGAGGTAGTTTCACTTCCTCGCTGCTGCCAACGACCAGCCCCCCATCCTCGGCCACGCTGTCCACCATCACCTCGCCCTTCAAAGGTCATGGCGACCATGTCGGAGGCTTGCTTTTCTTCTGGCGTATTCTTCCGCTTTGCACTGCTGTCCCTCTTAGCTTGGGTTGGAATTGCTATTGTCGGCAACGATCCGCGAGCATCATCGTCGGCAGCCACAAACTCACTAGCCAGCTGGATCATCTGATTGAGGTCGAGCTGATGGTTGTCCTGCAGGCGCTTCAGCGTATGTCGGAGCAGCGTACCTCTCTCCAAACCGTCGATGAAGGCGGACATGGCGGTCTGGGAGCGCACACCTGCGCAGGAATTCTTCATGTCCAGCCAGTGGGAGAGGTAGGCGCGAGATGACTCATCTTTCTTCTGCACGCATCGCTGTAAGTCGCCAACAGTATAGGGACGCTTGTACGTACCCTCGAAATTCTTGGTGAACGCTTTTTGCATGTCCAACCAATTGCATATAGATTTATAGGGCAAATCATCAATCCATTGTCGGGTCGTGCCCACCAGCATCAATGGGAGGTACTTGACGGCGACATTGGGGTTTCCCCCAGCGATCTCCACTGCGTTGTCGTAGTCCTGCAACCATGTAGCTGGCTTGGCGGTGCCGTCATAGGGCTTGATGGTCTTGTCAATCCGGAAACCTTTGGGGTAAGTTGCGGAACGTATCACAGGTCCAAAGCAACGTGGTACTAGGTATGCTCTATCCCGGGCCTCATGGATCTTGTCCAGACATGATCTTGTGTCGTATGGCTCCGAGCTTCTCTTCTTATTTTTGCCATCAGGGGATGGGTTGCGTGAACAACATGGGCCTCCTCCGCCATGGTGGCTGCTAGGTGGCGACGGAGGCGGAGGTGGCGGTGGGTTAGCTTTCTTGTTGTTACCCTCCTGCGACGCCTCATGCTTGTCGCGGTTGCTTGTCGGACACGGAGGGTCATGGCGTGACCTGCTCTTGTGTCCTTGGTTGTGCTCTCCATCATGACGGGTCTGATCCGCGTTGTCGCGGATGACGATGCCGCTTTGCCTTTGCAGCCACATATCCGTACGATGGTGAGCCTTGGTTTCTTCGCGATGTAGGGGGGAGCAGGGCGGTGGCGACGGGAGATGAGGTTGGGGCTTACCTCCATGGTTGGAGGATATGGGGATAACATCCTTCCTGTTGCGCGCATCCCTCTGTCTTTGTTCTGACGAACCCGTATGGGACCCGACATCCTAAGGAGATCTATCCCTTGGCGGCTTATGGTGGCTAGACTAGCAGAATGCTAGGTCGGACTCAAGCCTCTAGGAGGTGGCATTTTCGTGTTGTTTTACCGCCTTGGCCACAAGGTCATAGACCTGCTCCACTGCTTCGGGTGATCTATCCTGCTCCGGAAGGGTTTTGGTGACGGCAAGGTTAAGGAGAGGGGTGGGCATCACCTGCCTACCTTCACTGTCAATGTATGGCTTGGCCTGTGCCGGCTTCGAGGGAGCCCATCCTAGGTTTCGTCGTACACTAGGATCGTTGATAATGCGAGCCAGGGCTTTCTTAGCCTTCTGCTGCTAGAGCAGAGTCTTGTAATCGACCTCCATGGCTCTAGCTTTCTCTATTGACTTTTGCGCGTTGGCCAAATCACGATCTAGCTTTGCGCCTTGCTCCAGGATGTCCTGCGCTTCCTCCAGCAGCTGATGTCGCTTCTCATCAAGCTGGGTTATGTTCCGGATATGAGCTACGGTTAAGGGCTCGACGAGGAGATTGTCGTATATCACTCTATCAGCTGGAGTAACTTGGGCAACAGTAGACGTGGATGCCGGAGTCGGCGGGTTTGCGGTATTATTGTTGCTCGGGCCGGTGTCGAGTTCCTGCGGCTGTTTCACTGGGTTAGGCGAAGGGGGCATGAACTTTGCACGATCCTTGTCGGCAGTAATAGGTGGTCCCTTCCCCTTGTCTAGCACTGTAGGTGGATATCGTCCAGGTTGGTCTTCTTCCATCACAGCCCCAATGGCGACAAACACCTCTCAGGATGTGATGGCCTTGTTTGCTTGTTCGTTGCGCTGATAATCCTCCTCCATCTCCTGCATAGCTGAATCTAGCTCGTCTGGGTTGAGGTCTATTTCCTCCGAGTAAGCGCTGATGTCGGTGTAGAGCGCGTCGAGCATAGAGTCAGAGGGTTCCGGGGCTTCATCAACAATGGGTGATGGCGGGGCGGCAACGTTGATGATGACTGGAGGTGGTGGTGCTGCTGCAGCGATAACGACTGGACGCGGTGATGGTTGCTGAGGCGGGGGTGCGCCGCCAATGAGCGCGGGCGCTGCATGGGGTGCCACCTCGGCCTCTGCGTAGCTATTGACGGTGTTCACCATGCTCTCAAAGGTGAGGCGTCCCGCGGCCTGCTGCCGCCTTAGCGAATGTCGGAGAAGCGTACCCTGGTCCAGTCCTTCCACAAAGTAATACATAGCATCATCATTGGGGTGATGCACCAGATCGGCCCATATACGGAGCCATCTGGCAAGGTAATCGCGGGGTTTTTTGCCCTCTCTCTGAGCACAATGCGCCAGACCGAAGATGGTAACCACGCCGATGAACTTGGATCTCTGTTGTCCAGACGCGCGGACGAAGCCGGCGGACTTGCAACGATCTTCCACCGTTATATCCTGCACAAGGGCGATTTGGGTGGGCCTTGAATTTTTCTGATCTTTGCCGGCAAACTCTGATGATATTTCCGACATCGATCCTTCCGCAAACGTATCCTGCCCGTAGGCGGTCCGTGCGGGTCTTGACGCTCCTCCGACTCCCAGGGAACTAGTGCCCGAGTCGGTTTCGCCGATGAAGAGGTGGATGTCTCTGACAGGAACGATCGAGCACCACGTAGGGTTCGTCTTCGTCGGGATCCAGAACTTGTCGGGAGGGACGATCGGAACGTTGCTGGGGAAGAGGACGCGATCGATGGCTACGGTTTCGCTGATTCCCGCAAAGATCTTGGTCCTCGCCCGCTGAAGAGCCTGAAGCGCCTCTTGCCCCACGGTGGGCGCCAACTGTCGTGGTATTGCCCACAAGTACGCCATGGAGGGGTCCTCACAGTGCGTGTTTAGAGACGTGGGGGAAGGCGAACGGTTGACGGGTACGATGTAACACAACTTACCCAGGTTTAGATCCCACGACGGTGGCGGAATCCTACTCCTGCTATAAATCACTATAAGGGGAAATACGCCGAGTTACGGGGATTGGTTCTCTGTGCGAGGTGACTAGAAAGTCTAAGTTATCGTGTCCTAAAGGCTCCCATAGGCCCGACTTATATAGTCGCCAGGTCCTAGGGTTATAGGCAAAGTCCTTGCCGGACAGGTTACAGAGTCCTACACTGCCTACAATTAGTCTAGCGTGTCTTGTACTCCAAGGCTCCGGGTACGTCGGTGACTCCTTCGTAGCCTTCCTTTATCCGGCATGGGCCTCCCTTATAGATCCATCTAACTGGTCCGCCCAGCAGGCCATGGGCCATGCTACCAATTGTGGGCCACCCGGGTTATCCGAATAAGAGACATGCTATGAGGATACCCATATAGCATATCCCCAACAAAGCCAAAGTCGATATTTCACCGAGGGGAACACGGAGCTAGAAAACGAGACGGAGGAGGGCCTCGAGGGGTCCTGCGGTGACTCAGCATACCACTGCATGTGTAGTACACTATAGTCGTTGACATGACATCCACAGAACACCATTCTGTAAATATCACATCCCTCAGAGTGGTACAACAGAAACATTGCGGGTCCATATTACAAACATTCACACATTATTATTATTACAATACCAGAAGTTCAAGACTTCAAAAGGATTCAACTTACAAACCAAAATATAAAGTATTTCAGCAGAATTTAAAAGTAGCAACTCCAACTAGGAGTTGAGCTCAGCAGCTTATTCTATAGAGTTCATGCTGCTCGGCTCCGTCGGTTACTACTAACTAGGATACTTAGTTGGACTCATTGTCATCGACACCATAGCGGATTTCGTAATCCACTCCTTTAACACCTCCTGACAGGTCAAGCTCCTCGTAGAACACATCTTCTTGGCATTCGGCTGCATACATTGGTGTATCTTCGGGATCCTTAGAGTCTAGGCAAGGGATCAAAGGAAAGGATGAGTAACAGCGTTACCCAACAAGTTCATTATATGCAAGGTGGGAAGTTTTATGCTCTAACTGCCACCTCAGACTATAAGTCCTTGGCACTATGCAGTTTTTGTAAATCTTACTTCAAAGATTGATTTTATTATAAAAATCTATGACCATCAGCCTTCACAGGTTGACCAGAACTTTCATGGAGTTCCTTTCCTGCCAGGTTCGCAACTCCTTTCCAGAACAGGGAGTAACAAGTTACAATTCTTACACTCTGCAGAGGTGTGTTACTTTACCCATTAGAGATCAACTCCTTGTTGCACAACCGGGCGTACTTTCCCATCCACAATTCCATGATGTGGGGCCCAGTAGTTGGTCCAAGCCAATCACTGCCCCCTTCACGACCTCGCATGCCTCCTTGGTGTACACCATGCCCACATATTGAATTACAGCAATGGTTTGTACAGACCATTAGATGCCAGAACTATCGTGGGATGTTGAGGGTTCCCACCCATATGCTGCATATCCTCTACGAATTACCAATTAATATGCACGCTACGAGTGATAACAGCCACGACATGCACATCCGGCTACATGCGAGAGGAAGAAGATGCAACTAACTTCTATGTCCCATTCCAAATCTCATGGCTAACGCGTGATATACGGCGCTAGAATCACTGATGTCCTGGGTTATTAAGTCCCTAATTGATCATCATTGTTGCAAATACAACCCTAAGTTCTATTGCTCCATTATATCATCACTTAGGATGATATCTAAGATTTCTTTATTTGCGAAAATAGTATTTTCTTTCTTTGGAGTATATATGAATTTTAGCTTTATGTGTATTCTCCCCCATTATTTAAATTATAAAAATTCTTTCTAATAATAAAGGATTTATAAATATATTTTTTAATATTTATTGGGTATTCTATTCTTTTATTTTATTTCCTTTTATTTGAATTTTATTTATTTAATAATTCCTTTAAGAATTATCATTTAAATACCAAAATTGATATTAAATATTTGTTTAGTATTTTTCTAAAATACTACAATATTAATATATAATGAAAGTGTTTTTTATTTATTTGTATCATCTTTCAATAATTTTGTAAAATTCCATAAGGAATATATATATAGTACAAAATTCTTAATAAAATTTATATGTCTAAAATTTTATTTCTTAATTTATTTGGATAGTTTGGATTATTGTGAATCCAAAAATATTTTATTTATATTTTTTTGGATTTTTATTGTATTTTCTAGAATTTATTTAATTTCAGGGTTATTTTGGTCTTTTCTTATTTATTAAAAACTGCCTTTAGGTAAATGGGATGCATGTGTTGGTTTATTGGGCCCTTGTGGCCCAGTAGGACAGAACCAAAACGACACCCCGACGGGGTCCTAGCCCAACCCAGACCACACTCTCTCTGTCACTCTCTCGATCTCATCTCTCTTCTTCTCCTCTTTGACCCCGTGGTCGATGGCGCCCCCGTCGTGCGCAGCTCGACGCTGTGGTCCTCCCTATCCGCTGTCGTGGTGCAGGGCGAGGTTGTCGACCATGCACTACCTTCCTGTCCAATTCGATCTGGATCTGGAGCTCCCGCGGGACCAGACTAGCTCCATCCCGAACCCTAGGGTTTGGGGTGGTGCTGGTGTTGTCGCTGTTGCTGCTGCCGTGTGCCGTGGGGGTGTTCCTCGCCTTCAGGTGTGGTAGGGTCGCCGCCTCGGTCGCAGCATAGAAAACATACCACTATAGGGTTCGCAGCATAGAAAACAAAAAATTTCCTACGATGGGAACAACTATGTACCAAGATCTATCTATTACTCCCTCCGTTTCAAAATATAAGACATTTTAGGTTTGTGAAGAAAATGAATCTCGACTTGTTTTAGTATATAGGTTCATTCAACTTTGGGATGAATCTACACACTAAAAAAAGTCTAGATTCATTTTCTTCACAAACCTAAAACATCTTATATTTTGAAACGGAGGAAGTAGATACAAACAACGGACGGATGTATGTCCGTAGAGAACATACCCTTGAATATCGACAAAGCTAAACGAGTTAAATTCGTGGTTGATGTAGACGATCTCTTGCTGATCTCAAGATCGAGAGGAAGTCCTAGCGCCACAAATCAGCAGCACGTCCGTGCTCGCACACACGTCCGAGGCACCGAGCAACCTCCGCCTCCTCGCTCCAGCGATGCCGCGGAAGCACAACTCTTTCTTGCCGAATAGCCACCGGGAACATGTATCTCGCTAGTCTGAGACCATGGGGGATAAATTCTAGAGGGGGAGAGAGATCCTTCACGAGGAGGTGTGAGTGAGAGAGAGGGAGAGGGGTCCCTTTTATAGGAGAGGGGGAACCCCAAGGCGGTGTCCGGCGCATGGGGCTTCCCCCTTGCCCTCCCCTCATTCATGTGGGTGGACACTCCACTCAAAATCCCACTCACGCTATTAAATTTCCACCAAAATTAATGCAAACTCTCATTAAATAAAACTCCTTTTATTTATTCAGAATTTTGTCAATTACTTTAATGACAAACATTCACATATAACCCCTTGATAGAATTCCATTTCACATGCAAAAACACTTTCTGCAATTTCACCCGAAAACCTGTTTCGATATCTAGTGAAATAAATTCCTGCGCTTGTTATTCTTTCCGGCATGAAACTTTTGCTCCAATTGGATGTCGGTGTCTCTTAAGTGTGTCACCCTACGGTTCGCGAATAATGCGGACATGATCTACACCCCTCTCGGATCAATAATCAGAAGCGGGATCTGGAGACCCATACTGACTCCCACACATTCAACGATGACTTTCTTGTGATCGTCGGAACCTTTTACGCTAGTATCTTAATCCCTTTGTTTCGCGATATATTACATGTCCGAGATTTGATCATCGGTACCTCCATACCTAGTTTGATCTCGTTACTGACATGCAATCTTTTATTGTTCCCGTGATATAACATTCTAGTGATCAAATCACTTGCTTGCAAGCTAACCAACGTGATATAACCGAGAGGGCCCAGAGTATATCTATCCATCATCGGGATGAACAAATTCCACTCTCGGTCCATGGGCCTCAACATAACACTTTATTAGTTCTGAACCCATCTTTATAATCACCCTGTTACGGTGTGACGTTTGATGTTATCAAGAAACTCTTTCGGTGTTAGTGATTGACATGATCTCATGGTATAAGGGTTAGGATCACTTCGTAAGTTGTTATAGCAATATAAGCTCAATGAATTTGATCGTAATACTATACTTCGGATGAATTTTCATCACACCATTACACTAATGTTGTGATCCTGTTATTAACAACATCCAATGTCCATGATCAGGAAACCTTGATCATCTTATTAATCAACGAGCTAGTTTATGAGAGAGGCATAACTAGGAACTTTCTGTTTGTTTATTAAACACACATGTATTAATGTTTCCGTATTAATACAATTATAGCATGCAAAATAAACATCTATCATATACTTGGAATACACATAATAAACACTTTATTATTGCCTCTCAGGGCATATTCCCTTCAGTCTCCCACTTGCACTAGAGACAATAATCTAGTTACATAGTGATGAATCTGACACCCATGGAGTTCTGGTGTTGATCATGTTTTGCTCTGGGCAGAGTTTTAGTCAACGAATTTGCTACATTGAGATCCGTGTGTACTTTACAAATCTTTATATATCCATCCTTGACATGCTCGCGGATGGAGTGAAACCGGCGCTTGATATGCTTGGAATTCTTGTGAGACCTTGGTTCTTTGGCATAGGAAATGTCACCATTGTTGTCACAATAGATCACCATTGGTTCCAACGCGCTCGCAACCACACCTAGTTCGGATATGAACTCCTTAATCTAAACTGCTTCCTGAGCTGCTTCCGAAGCAGCAACATATTCGGCCTCCGTTGTTGATCCCGCCACCATATGTTGTTTGGAACTCCTCCAACTAACCGCTTCGCCATTCATGAGAAATACGTATCCGGATTGAGACTTAGAGTCATCCGGATCGGTGTCAAAGCTTGCGTCAACATAACACTTAGCGACGAGCTCTTCTTCACCTCCGTACACAAGAAACATATCCTTAGTTCTTCGCAAGTACTTAAGGATATTCTTGACCGATATCTAGTGTTCCGAACCTAGATCCGATTGGTACCTACTAGTCAAACTAATAGCATGTACCACATTCGGTCTTGTACATAGCATGGCGTACATTATAGAGCCTATGGCCGAAACATAGGGGACTTTGTCCATTATCTCTCTTTCTTCCGCCGTAGCCGGACTTTCAGTCTTACCCAATGTCTTGCCTTGCAACATAGGTAAGAACCCCTTCTTACTTCTATGTATTTTAAACTTCTTTAAAATCTTATCAAGGTATGTACTTTGCGATAGCCCTATTAGGCGCCTAGATCTATCTCTATAGATTGTTATGCCTAATATGTATGACGCTTCACCTAGGTCCTTCATTGAAAATTTGTTGTTTAGATAACTTTTAACACTGTTTAAAAGATCTATATCATTTCCGATCAATAATATGTCATCCACATATAATATCAGAAATGCCACATTGCTCCCACTCACTTTCTCGTAAATAAAAGCTTCTCCATAAGTTTGGACAAATCCAAACTCTTTGATCACCTCATCAAAGCGGACATTCCAACTTCATGATGCTTGCTTCAGTCCATAAATGGATCGCTGAAGCTTGCACACCTTGTTAGCATCCTTAGGCTCGACAAAACCCTTTGGTTGTATCATATACAACTCTTCTTCAATATTACCATTGAGAAACGCGGTTTTGACATCCATCTGCCATATCTCATAATTGAAATATGAAGCAATTGCTAACATAATCCTAACTGACTTTAGCATCGCTACGGGAGAGAATGTCTCGTCGCAGTCAACTCCTTGAATTTGTCGAAACCCCTTTGCGACAAGTCGAGCTTTATAGACGGTCACATTACCATCAGCATCAGTTTTCCTTTTGAAAATCCATTTGTTCTCCACGGCCTTTCGGTCGTGAGGTAAGTCCACCAAGTTCCAAACTTGATTTTCATACATGGATTCCATCTCGGATTTCATGGCTTCTAACCATTTGTTGGAATCCGGGCTCATCATCGCTTCTTCATACGTCGCAGGGTCATCAATTTCATCAACCATGAAATTCATAACAGGGTTCCGTACAGCTCAGGAGCTGCACGCGTCCTGCTAGACCTACGAGGTTCGGTAGTACTCTCTTTCGGAGTTTCATGATCATTATCATTAGTTCCCTCTTCAACTGGTGAAGCCAACTTCAGAACGACTTCTGGTGTTGTGCTACTCGCCATACTTTGAAGAGAAGGTTCAATAACCTCTTCGAGTTCTACCTTCCGACTACTCACACCTTTCACGAGAAACTCTTTCTCTAGAAAGGATCCATTCTTGGCAACAAAAACCTTGCCCTCAGATCTGTGATAGAAGGAATACCCAAGAGTTTCCTTAGGGTATCCTATGAAGATGCATTTTTCCGCTTTGGGTTTGAGTTTATCCGGTTGAAGTTTCTTCACATAAACATCGCATCCCCAAACTTTAAGAAATGACAGCTTAGGTTTGTTTCCAAACCACAATTCATACGATGTCTTTTCAACGGATTTAGATGATGCCCGATTTAAAGTGAATGCAGCTATTTCTAGTGCATAACCCCAAAATGACAACGGCAAGTCCGTCAGAGACATCATAGATCGAACCATATCCAATAAAGTACGATTATGACGTTCCGACACACCATTTCGTTGTGGTGTTCTGGCAGGTGTGAGTTGTGAAACAATTCCACACTCTTTCATGTGAGTGCTAAACTCGTAACTTAGATACTCACCTCAACGGTCGGACCATAGAAATTTGATCTTTCTATTATGATGATTTTCCACTTTATTCTGAAATTCCTTGAACTTTTCAAAGGTTTCAGACTTGTGTTTCATCAAGTAGATATAACTGTATCTACTCAAATCATCCGTGAAAGTAACAAAATAACGATATCCACCTCGCGCCGACACACTCATTGGACCACATACATCAGAATGTATGATTTCCAATAAATATGTCGCCCGTTCCATTGAACCGGAAAACGGCGTTCTAGTCATCTTGCCCATAAGGCATGGCTCACATGTATCAAATGATTCAAAATCAAGTGATTCCAAAAGTCCATCCGAATGGAGCTCCTTCATGCATTTAACGCCAATATGACCTAGACGGCAGTGCCACATATATGCGGATATATCATCATTAAGTTTAATCCTTTTAGCATCAACATTATGAATATGTGTAACATTATTATCGAGATACAATAGAAATAAACCATTCATCATCGATGCATGACCATAAAAGATTTCATTCATATAAATAGAACAACCATTGTTCTCGGATTTAAATGAATAACCACTTCCCATCAAACACGATCCAGATACAATGTTCATGCTCAGTGCTGGCACCAGATAACAATTATTCAAGTTTATTACTAATCCCGATGGCAAGTGGAGAGGTAGCGTTCCGACGACGATGACATCAACACTTGATCCATTGCCTACACACATCTTGACCTCACCCCTTGCTAGCGGTCGGTTGTTCCGCAGCCCCTGATTCGAGTTACAAATATTAGCAACTGAACCGGTATCAAATACCCAGGTGCTACTGCGAGCACTAGTCAAGTACACATCAATAACATGTATATCATATATACCTTTGTTTGCCTTGCCGACCTTCTTGTCTGCCAAATATTTGGGGTCTTTACAATAGTAGCACTCGGTATCAGACTTAGGGCCAACTCAGGATTTCTTTTCAGGCACGGCAACCGGCTTGTCGCCCTTACTTCCCTTCTGTTTCCCTTTCTTGTCTTTCTTGAAACCAGTGTTCTTATTGATCATCAAAACTTGATGTTCCTTCTTGATCTCCACTTCTGCAGTTTTAAGCATTAACAGAAGCTCAGGGAGAGATTTCTTCATGCCTTGCATATTATAGTTCATCACAAAGCTCTTATAGCTAGGTGGCAGAGACTGCAGAACACGATGGATGCCTAAGTCAATGGGAATCGATATCCCCAAGGACACAAGCTTATCGGCGTAACCCTACATCTTGAGTACATGCTCACTAACGGAGTTGTGCTCTTCCATCATGCAGCTAAAGAACTTTTCTGAAGCATTGTAGATCTCTACAGCAGCATGTGTGTAGAAAATCATTTTCAACTCACCCATTGTATCAAATGCATTGCCGTTTTCGAAGCGCTTTCGAAGTTCTGGATCTAGCCCATACAATATGCCGCAATGAACTAAGTTGTGGTCCTCCTGACGAGTTTGATAGACATTCTTCTCCTCGTCAGGGGCATCCTCAAAAGGTGGGGGGCCTAGCGGTGCTTCTAGAACATATTGCTTTTGTGCAGCAGAGAGGAGAATCCTCAAATTCATGGCCCATTCGGTAAAGTTGCTACCGTTCATTGCAGGTTTCTCTTTCTCCATGAACACATTGAAATTAAAATCAGGTGGTGCCATCTACAACAGAATTTGTAAAGTTTAGACTAAGTTTATGATAGATTGAGTTCAACTAATCCACATTACGAATGAACTCCCACTCAAAAACGACATCCCTCGTGTCTTTTTGGTGATTACATGAACCAAATCCACTACACCAAGTCCAATCATCACGTGAATCAGTGTGGCTTCAAAGGCGGGCATCAAATGGGCATCATATCTACTATATGACTCATGCTTAACCTTTCGGTCTGTGTTCCGAGGCCATGTCTGTACATGCTAGGCTTGCCAAGTAAGAAACTTAGTATTCGCGTGTGTAACTGTCTTACACCCGAAATATGGTCGTGGATCCAAGAACACCCGATCATCACGTGATGTCTTGGAGCGACATAAAATATAATCGGTGCATACTAAAGGAAGAACACATTCTTATCATCTTATTATGCTAATAAAACACCAAACAAGCAATATAAGATGCTATCAACCATCACAAGTTTATAAGTGAAATGATATGGTTCCCGCATATGATCTCTATCATGTGCATCGTGGTATGATCACTATCATACCTTTATGTGTAAGGCCAAGGTTTATGGAACTTACACGTTATGTGTGTTGTAAGAGTATCATCAAATACTTCTACTTACAACATCACCATATCATAACACTAGCCCAACAACAATATAAACTAGACGCCTCTAATTTATCCATTGCAAGTTTTACGTGGCTTAGGGCTTTCGAAGATAGAACCGTTCATACCTACGAACATGAACCACAACGAGGATAACCAAATTGTTGACAACTCGTTGAAAAATAGATATTGACTATAGTAGAAGAGACAGACACCCGCTAGCCACTTATGCAAACTAGTTGCATGTCAAGCGTGGAACATGTCTCATGTGCGAGGACATGTAAAGTTTGTCCGGGCCGCTTCATCCCACTATGCCACCAATATCCAAAATTACAACTAAGAAGCAACAACATGATCATCATCGCCCACATACTCATATGTGTATTACCCATGTAAAGCATCTATGCATAGATCCGGCTCTAATACCACTGTAGGGTTCGCAGCATAAAAAACAAAAAATTCTTATGATGGGAACAACTATGTACCAAGATCTATCTACTAGATACAAACAACGGGCGGATGTATATCCGTAGAGAACATACCCTTGAAGACCGACAAAGCTTAATGAGTTAAACTCATGGTTGATGTAGACGATCTCTTGCCGATCTCAAGATCGAGAGGAAGTCCTAGCGCCGCAAATCAGCAGCGCATCCATGCTCGCACACACGTCCAAGGCACCAAGCAACCTCCGCCTCCTCGCTCCAGCGATGCAGCGGAAGCACAACTCTTTCTTGCCGAATATCCACAGGGAACATGTATCTCGCTAGTCCGAGACCATGGGGGATAAATTCTAGAGGGGGAGAGAGATCCTTCACGAGGAGGTGTGAGTGAGAGAGAGGGAGAGGGGTGCCTTTTATAGGAGAGGGGGCCCAAGGGGGTGGCCGGCGCATGGGGCTGCCCCCTTTCCCTCCCCTCATTCATGTGGGTGGACACTCCACTCACAAAATTCCTTTAAATTCCCTCCACTCAAAATCCCACTCAAAATTGCTATTAAATTTCCACCAAATTTAATGCAAACTCTCATTAAATAAAACTCCTTTTATTTATTCAGAATTTTGTCAATTACTTTAATGACAAACATTCACATATAACCCCTTGCTAGAATTCCATTTCACATGCAAAAACACTTTCTGCAATTTCACCCGAAAACCTGTTTCGGTATCTAGTGAAATAAATTCCTGCGCTTGTTATTCTTTCCGGCATGAAACTTTTGCTCCAATTAGATGTCGGTGTCTCTTAAGTGTGTCACCCTACAGTTCGCGAATAATGCGGACATGATCGATACCCCTATCAGATCAATAATCAGAAGCGGGATCTGGAGACCCATATTGACTCCCACACATTCAACGATGATTTTCTTTTGATCGTCGGAACCTTTTACGCTAGTATCTTAATCCCTTTGTTTCGCGATACATTACATGTCCAAGATTCGATCATCGGTATCTCTATACCTAGTTTGATCTCGTTACTGACATGCACTCTTTTCTCGTTCCTGTGATATAACATTCTAGTGATCAAATCACTTGCTTGCAAGCTAACCAATGTGATATCACCAAGAGGGCCCAGAGTATATCTATCCATCATCGGGATGAACAAATTCCACTCCCGATCCATGGGACTCAACATAACACTTTATTAGTTCTGATCCCATCTTTATAATCACCCTGTTATGGTGTGACGTTTGATGTTATCAAGAAATTCTTCCGGTGTTAGTGATTGACATGATCTCATGGTATAAGGATTAGGATCACTTCGTAAGTTATAAAATCAATGACTTTGATCGTAATGCTATACTTCAGATGAATGTTCATCACACCATTACACTAATGTTGTGATCCCATTATTAACAACATCCAATGTCCATGATCAGGAAACCTTGATCATTTGTTAATCAACGAGCTAGTTTATCAGAGAGGCATAACTAGGAACTTTCTGTTTGTTTATTAAACACACATGTATTAACGTTTTTGTATTAATACAATTATAGCATGCAAAATAAACATCTATCATATACTTGGAAAACACATAATAAACACTTTATTATTGCCTCTCAGGGCATATTCCCTTCAAATTGTTCTTGTGACACCATCCTAATATGGCACATAAGACTAGATTCTATTACTTGGCTTGGTTTTGTTCAAGCTTAAGATTAGTTTGGCATTAGAGATAAATATAAACTTCTTTCCTTGAATCCCTAAGACCTATGATGTTGGTCTGAGGTTTAGGGACTAGACCCTTCTCTTATTGTTACTCATGGATTGGTTCTGGTAGTGATACCAGCTACTGATTCCCGAGTCAAAGTTTGGGAAAAATGATTTGTAGGCTTGATAAATTATATGGATCCATAAGATGAAATTCTAAGGTGCTACTCCTATTTAAGAGGTGTGGCTAGAAGTTCAGATCTTGGATATATTCATTCTTGAAAATTAAGTTATAGCCTGATAGCTAGGATCAATGATGTTGTCCTGAGATCCTAGTTGGATCTATATAGTTTTTTGGTTGCTTTTAGTGTTTGAAAAACTTCAATGATGGATTCACCCCACTTGGGTGTTTTTCTGAGAATCTGAGTATGAGACAACCCATGAATGCTTGTCTAACTTAGACAGAGAAATCATGTGATGGTCTTTTCTACTCACCACACTTGGTTGTTGTTGGGGTTACAAGTTGTTGATCTTGTGGCTAGCTTGATCTTGCTGGTTGTGTTTCTAGCTTGATCTGGTGACCCTCCTGATACTTCCAGCTTCTGGACTTGTCCTTGATCTAGCTCTCCACCTCCTGGTGCTGGTAGCTTGACCTTGTGCTTGCTATCCACCTGATCTACCCCCTCCTTATGTCACCATCTTGGTGAGATGATCTAGGGTTTGGTTGGTGTTATATGGTTTGGCTTGGTTTGGTTGCTGTGTTTGATGTGTATGAAACAGGGAATGGTGTTGGGTTTGCTTCCCATGGCTGTGCTGAGCAGTTTTGTGTCTTGGAGCTGTTGCTGCTGTGCTGACAGCACACACCATGCATTTTGGTGTGTGTGCTGCTTGTGTGCCTGCTGCACCTTCTGGATATGCTCTGGATCTAAAAGTTAATTTTATCTGGTTACACTTACTTGTCTAGTGAAACTTGCCCCTCCTTACTGTTTGGAGATATTTGAATTCTGGCTTAAATTATGAAAGATTCAGTTCTTTTATATTGGTGAAACTTGCCCCTTTTAAGATTACTCAATGATGAAAAAGTGAACAGTGCAACTCACTGTCAATTTTGAGAGTAACATATTTTTAATCCCTAACTTTCTTTCTTTTAGTTTGTGTTTTGTTTTGTAGGTACAAGACTTGAAGACTCAAGACTTTAGTTTAGGTTTTCTTTTTCTTTATAGAATAGTCACTTGTAATATTTCTTTTATTCTTTTGTAATTAAGATTATACTATTACTCAATATATAAAGATTCTTCTTTTATTTCATTACCATTGTAAAGGTTCTTAATCATTTTCATAAGTTACATTTTGTAACTTATTTATTGAATAAAATTATGGAATAAATACTCTTTTTCTTAATTAAGTTTTTTATTTAAAGTTTGAGCTACTAATTATCAACTCTTGACTAAATCAAAATACTCAAACATAATTCTAAATCCTTTTGAATTATGAATCCAACACTCAAGTTTAAATTCAAATTTCATTTCCCAAAACACATTAATCCACAAAGATCATATCAAAGTTTATAACAATCATTCTCCAAGACTATACATAATCTCAAGGAATGAAAGAAACTTGATCACTTTAGGTTTTTATTTGGCAAAAATTTTACCCACATTTCTACAGATGAATGCATGCAATTTCACAAATTCCTAAATCTACCCTTCGTTGGTTCCTAAATGCTAGGATGTTACTGTAGGGGTTCGTAGCATGGAAAACAAAAAAATTCTACCGCATGCACACAAACAAGCCAAGATCTATCTACTATATTGTAGCAACGAGTCGATAGAGGAACTTACCCTCGAAGATTCCAAAGCGGTTAACGAGAGCAGATTCTCGTGGGTGATGTAGTCGTACACTTGCCGATCTCAAGATCGCGTAGACGATCCTTCCGGCGCTGCGTTCCGGCAGCGCTCCCGCAGTCGGTCACACGTTCGGTACTCGACGAAGACCTTCCTCTCCCTTGTTCCAGCAGGCAGCGGAGGTTGTAGCACTCTCCTCGCGATTCCGGCAGCACGACGGCGTGGTACCGGAAGTAGAGGGGAGATCTCGCAGGGCTTCGCCTTAAGCCGGAGCGAGTATGGTGGAGTATGAGAGAGCTCCTCGGCGATCTAGGTTTTAGACACACCAAGGAGGAGAGGCTAGAGCCGGCGGCTAGGGTTCCGGGGACCCCAAATCGGCGGCTAGGGCAAAACCCTAGGGGGCGGCGGCTATGGTGGTAGGCGCCAAGCTAGGGTTTGAGGAGAGGTACTTGTGTGTGCTAGGAGGGAGCCCTGCCCCTCCTTATATAGGTGGAGGGGCCGGCGGCCAAGGGGAGGGAGGGGAGTCCCTCCCCAACTCGGCTTGGGTGGTGCGCCGGCTTGGGGAGGATGGACTCCCTCCCCAACTCGGTTTCAACCTCCTCCTCCTCTTTCCAAAACTTGTCGTTTGACTTTCAAACTAGCCGTTTGACTTTTCAATTTAGGATTTGAATAAACCCTTTATTTTGGACAGCGAAGACACTTAGTACATGATGCAATCATTCCAACTTGCAATGACACATTCATGTACCCCTTCCCCTCCGGAGTGCCGGACATTCCAGAACCTTCTAGAACATTCCCGATGAAAACACCGGAATCATTCCCCAACTCCGAAACGGGACTTTCTTTATATGAATCTTATTCTCCGGACCATTCCGGATCTCCTCGTGATATCCCGGATCCCATCCGAGACTCCGAACAACATTCGGTCTCTTTCTCATTCATTCCATAACTACTCAAACAACGTCGAATCCTTAAGTGTGTCTCCCTACGGTTCGTGAATTATGCGAACATGATCGAGACACTTCTCCGAACAATAACCAATAGAGGAATCTGGAAATTCATATGGCTCCCACATATTTCTACGATTACTTTGCGATCGAATGAACCACTTACATACGATACCAATTTCCCTTTGTCTCACGATAGTTTACTTATCCGAGGTTATGATCGTCGGTATCTCTGCATACCTAGTTCAACCTCGTTACCGATAAGTACTCTTTTCTCGTTCCCGTGGTATGTGATCCCTTGTGAGCCAGTCACATGCTTGCAAGCTAATTGGATGACATTCCACCGAGAGGGCCCAGAGTATATATATCCGTCATATGGATGGACAAATCCCACTCTTGATCCATGTGTCTCAACCAATACTTTCCGAACACTCAATGCCACCTTTATAGCCACCCTGTTACGGTGTGGTGTTTGATGTCATCAAAGAATCCTTTCGGTAAAGGTGATATGCATGATCTCATGGTCGAAGGAATTAGGTTACTATGTATCAGAAAGCTTATAGCAAATGAACTATATTAAATGACTTGATCTTTATGCTACGCTTAACTATAGGAGTATGTCCATCACATCATTCTCCTAATGATATGACCCTGTTGTTAATAACATCTCTATGTTCATGATCAGGAAACCATGATCATATATTAACCAACAAGCTAGTTTAACAAGAGGCTCTACTAGGGACTCTTTTATGTTTACAAATCACACAAGTATTAATGTTTCCTGTTAATACAATTATAGCATGGTATGTAAACATTTATCATAAGTATGAAGATATGATAATAACCACTTTATTATTGCCTCTCGGGCATATCTCCAACAGTCTCCCACTTGCACTAGAGTCAATAATCTAGTTTCAAACCTTTGTGTATTCAACACCTATGGCTTTCCTAGTGTTGTATGTACACGATTGCTAGTGGTCAACTGATCTGCGGATCTGACACTTCCAGGTCCGTGTGTAATTGCATGTCTTTGCGTCTCTACGCATCACTCATTCTCTAATGAGATGGCTTTGTATAAATTTGGTCCTTTGGTGAGACCTTTAGTTCTTTGGGGTTAAAACATGTTGATAATATTGTCGCACAATATATCTTCATAGTATTATCCCGCTGTGAACTACACCTAGTTTGATAACAAACTACTTGACTCAAATGCCCTCTTTAGCTGCTATAGTAGCAGTCATATACTTAGCCTTTTGTTGTAGTATCTGTCACAATGTCTTAACTTTGGAATTCATCCAAATTCATTATGGAACTTACTTTCCATCATATTGTGCCACCGTTAGTTTAGATTGAGACAAACTTAATTTGTACTTTGTGACAAAACTAGTATCAATGCAGTACTTTTACAATGAACTAACCATCTATTTGTCACTTCTACAAATAATATACTCTTTAGTTCTTCCAAAAGATCATAAGAATATCCTTACTATTGTCCAATGATCATCTTATGAATCATTCTGGTATATGCTCATAACATTTAGAGTATAGGACATATCTGGATTTGTACATATCACAGTATGATTGATATAAATACTCTTTGTGATTTCATACATCAAGTATCAATCTATACTTGAATCTTTGTTTCACTTACTAAGTGTCAATACACTTGAATATATCATCAATATTGAATCTTATTCAATCCTTTCTGTGCGACAAGAACCTTTCTTGTAGTCTCTATATTGAACTCATTCAATACATCATCTATGTACTTTCGGCACAACCATATTAGCGTCTATTGATGCCAAATATTTGGGTTTTGCCTAAGTCTTTCATCGAGATGAAATTCTTAATATGTGTTAATAAAAGATACATCATTTCCAATCAACAATATGTCTTCCACATAATGTATTAGAAATATGTCTTAGCGCTCCCACCTAATTTCTTGCAAATGCAAGCATCTTCATTGTCTCTGATGAAATTAAACTCTTTAACAGTTTCATCATAGTGAAGATTCCAACTCCGCTATGCTTACTTCAACCATTGAAGTTTGCATATGCTTTTAGCATCCTTTGAATTAACAAAACCCTATGGACCGTGTTATGCACATGTCCTAGGTAACAATTCTATTAGAAGAATTTGTTTTGTTTATTCAACTACCACATAACAAAATTATATGTAGTGGTTGCTATATTAATCCGTCTAGACTAAATATCGCTATGAAAGATCAGATCTTGTCACAGTCAACCTTTGAACATTGTTGTGAACTCTTTCCCAACATGTCGACCATTTCATAGATGCGAAACATCCATGTCTATTTCTTTATAGATCCAAACACAACTGTAAGGTCTTACACCTTTCTCGAGGGTCCTTCAAGTTCAAAACTTGATTTCTCGTGTATGGAACTATCACGGATTTTATGGCTTCAAGCCATTTGACGGAGTCAGGGCTCATCATCGCTTCTTTGCATGTAGTCGGTTCATTATTCTCAAATAATGATTCAACCCTCAAATCTTGGTATTTGATTGTTCATCCGACCTACTTGTTTCAATAGGAACTTGGATCTCCGTGACCACAACCTTTGAGGCACGTGAGCCATGAGCATTGTTGCTGCCTCCGGAACACTTTTCGGCGCTGCGCAACTTTGCACATATAGCTAAGGTTCCTTTAACCTTATCAAAGTTCTATTGTCCTCCCAGTTATCTTTTCACGAAAAATTCCTTCTCAAAGAAACTTGACGTTCTAAGCGACAAACACTTTTGTCTCCGGTGTTTATGGAGGAATACTTAACAGTTATTCGAAATAACATACAAAGACAGGTTCATCCGACTTTGGTTGCAAACATCCTTTTTATGCATAGCATGCCAATGTTTAAGAAAGGACAACTTGGGTTTTATCCCAAACCATAACTTTATATGGTGTCATTTCAACGGATTATGATGGAGCTCTTTTCAGTGGAAAAACGGTAGTCTCTAAAGCTTTTAATCTTTAAAATATAATGACAGTTCTATGAATTACACCTTTGATCTTACCATGTCAAACAAGGTTTAATTACATATCTCGAACGCTCCATACTCTTATGGTGTTTCGGGAAATGCAAATCCACGGAACGATTCCTTAAATCTTAGGTATTATGCTAAACTTGTAACTCAAATATCTTCCTTTATGATCTTATCATAAACTATTCATATTCTTGTTACAATGATTTTGCACTTCATCTTGAAAGTCTTTGAACTTTTCAAATGTTTCATACTTTATCCTTATTAAGTAAATATTCATATATTCACTCAAACTTTCGGAGAAAGCATATGAAGTTGAAATCCACCGCTCTTGACTACACATAATGGACTTCGTACAACAATATGTATAAGTTCCAATAAGCTAGTCATTCGTTCCTTTTTGGCCTATGAACGAAGTTTTAATTATCTCTAGGAAAGTTTCACAAGCGTCATTTGATCAAAATCAAAAGACTCCAAAATTCCATCCACATGGAGTTTCTTCATGTTTTATTTCCAATATAATTTAAACGGCGATGTCACTTCCTAAGTGATCTTTCAATCAATTTGTCTTTCGACATTTTTAGCACTAGTTTTATGGATGTCATTTCTCCAACAAGATTTGTGAATCATCCATCTTTTATGGATTACAGCAATTATTTGAACAACCCTTTTGTTCTCATAATACCTGATAAAACAAATCTTGAAGGTAAGCTTTGACGTTTTAACGAGCAACACAATAACCTTTTATTTGTTCTCGATGAACATCATCACATATTCTTTTGCTAGTTACTTAGGCCATTGTAGTTCATGAATTGTGTTGTTTCGTATGACGATTCACACCAACAAATTCAGTATCAAATACTTAAGAACCACATTGTTTAATAAGCAAAGAATATAGCCATAACATGTATATCATCTATATACCTAAACTGAACAATTCTAGTCTTTTATTTTCTGCCATATATTTATGAGATTCTCTTTCAGTATTTATTTTCTGTTTGAAAGAATCTATCAACATCAATAGTGGAGTCATACATATGACACATAGTCCAAAGCGTGTATAGTTAAATACCAATGTCTTTGGACCTGCACTTTGAAGTAGATTACCATCATCAAATGTTTGGTGTTCTTTCAAATTCCTTTCTTTAGTAATCTCTTGGTGTAGTAAACATTTTACCTACATCAAATATTCACCCTTATCATGGAATCGTCCATGATCAAGCTACTTTTAGCTTATAACGATGAATTACGAGTATAATGTTGCTATCAAAAACCTTTTGGAGGATTAGGACAACAAGTGTCTCCAACCCTTTGCAAATTCTCATCAAATATGAGAACATGACTTTAGCCATATTATACTCTATCATGTTGCAACCAAAACTTCGTTTCAGATATCACAATATCTTCCACACATCATGGTTTCTGAAACAACTCTTTCAGATCCTAGATAACCTTGATATTAATGACAATCCTTTGAATATCAAGAATCATGGAGACAAACATGATACTCATACACTAACTCTTGGAATTGTCACTCTTGTTTTAATACCAATTATTAAACTTCATGGAGTGACCGGAACTTACTGAAAGTTTGCAATAGGACTTTTAAACTTTAGATTAACACTTCAAAACAATACGATACCAGTTCGTAAAGTAACTAACCAGAATTCTATAGTTCTATCATCTCAATTATAACTAAGCGCAAGGTGGTAAACGGATGCCAATGACTACAACAACTATGCAATTCACTTTGATTTAATTTATGATAAATAGTGTTCAACTTTTAATTATATTGCTGTTGAACTCCCACTCAAAACAATATCCCTCACATTGTTCTAGTGATCACACGAACCAAATCCACCACATCAAAACCGATCATCACGAGAGTTGATGTAGCTTCAATGGCGAACAATCAACATGTTCATCATATCTACTATATGACTCATGCTTTACCTTTCGGTGATCCGTGTTCCGAGACCATGTCTGTACATGCTAGGCTCGTCAAGATCAAACCTTAGCTTCCGCATGAGCAAATCTGGCTTGCCCACGTTGTATACACTTGCGGAATCTAACACACCCGATCATCACGTGGTGCTTCGAAACAACAAGCTTTAGCAACGGTGCTAACTAAGGGTGAACACTTTATGACTTGAAATTCATGTGCATGAGGGATCATCTTATAATGCTACCGTCGTCTACTAAGCAATACAAGATGCATAAAGGATTAACATCACATGCAATTCATAATATGTGATATGATATGGCCTTTCTTCTTTGTGCTTCCGATCTCCATCTTCTAGCACGAACATGATCTCCATCATCACCGACATTGCATCAAGGTCAATGATGCTTCTCCATGGTTGTCGTCCACCGGCTTCAACTATTACAACTACTTTGAATAGACACGCGGGTCTTAACAAAAATTAAAGACAACCATATGGCTCCTTCCGGTTGCCGACTTACAATAAGGAACATTGCATACATCATATATAATCACATTCATGGCCATATCACATCACTGCACACCCCTGCAAAACAAAGTTAGACGCCTCTACTTTCTTTGCATATTTTACGTGGTTTGGGGCTTTCAATAAGTGTCGTTCTAACTTATGAACAAGAACCACAACATTGATACTAGTATTGTAAATCACCCATTGTAAATTGGATCTTAACTATGCTAGGAGAAACAGGCACCCGCAAAGCCACTTATGCAATACAAGTTGCATGTCAAGCGTGGAGCAAGTCTCATGAACGATGTCATGTAAGGTTAGCCCGGGCTGCTTCATCCCAACATACCGCAAGATGCAAAGTACACAAGAAGCAATCGACAATAAAAGCATCAATGCCCACAATGACCATTGTGTTCTACTCGTGCAAACAGATCTACATATAGACACGGCTCTGATACCACTGTAGGGGTTCGTAGCATGGAAAACAAAAATTTTCTACCGCATGCACACAAACAAGCCAAGATCTATCTACTAGATTGTAGCAACGAGTCGATAGAGGAACTTACCCTCGAAGATTCCAAAGCGGTTAACGAGAGCAGATTCTCGTGGGTGATGTAGTCGTACACTTGCCGATCTCAAGATCGCGTAGACGATCCTTCCGGCGCTGCGTTCCGGCAGCGCTCCCGCAGTCGGTCACACGTTCGATACTCGACGAAGACCTTCCTCTCCCTTGTTCCAGCAGGCAGCGGAGGTTGTAGCACTCTCCTCGCGATTCCGGCAGCACGACGGCGTGGTACCGGAAGTAGAGGGGAGATCTCGCAGGGCTTCGCCTTAAGCCGGAGCGAGTATGGTGGAGTATGAGAGAGCTCCTCGGCGATCTAGGTTTTAGACACACCAAGGAGGAGAGGCTAGAGCCGGCGGCTAGGGTTCCGGGGACCCCAAATCGGCGGCTAGGGCAAAACCCTAGGGGGCGGCGGCTATGGTGGTAGGCGCCAAGCTAGGGTTTGAGGAGAGGTACTTGTGTGTGCTAGGAGGGAGCCCTGCCCCTCCTTATATAGGTGGAGGGGCCGGCGGCCAAGGGGAGGGAGGGGAGTCCCTCCCCAACTCGGCTTGGGTGGTGCGCCGGCTTGGGGAGGATGGACTCCCTCCCCAACTCGGTTTCAACCTCCTCCTCCTCTTTCCAAAACTTGTCGTTTGACTTTCAAACTAGCCGTTTGACTTTTCAATTTAGGATTTGAATAAACCCTTTATTTTGGACAGCGAAGACACTTAGTACATGATGCAATCATTCCAACTTGCAATGACACATTCATGTACCCCTTCCCCTCCGGAGTGCCGGACATTCCAGAACCTTCTAGAACATTCCCGATGAAAACACCGGAATCATTCCCCAACTCCGAAACGGGACTTTCTTTATATGAATCTTATTCTCCGGACCATTCCGGATCTCCTCGTGATATCCCGGATCCCATCCGAGACTCCGAACAACATTCGGTCTCTTTCTCATTCATTCCATAACTACTCAAACAACGTCGAATCCTTAAGTGTGTCTCCCTACGGTTCGTGAATTATGCGAACATGATCGAGACACTTCTCCGAACAATAACCAATAGAGGAATCTGGAAATTCATATGGCTCCCACATATTTCTACGATTACTTTGCGATCGAATGAACCACTTACATACGATACCAATTTCCCTTTGTCTCACGATAGTTTACTTATCCGAGGTTATGATCGTCGGTATCTCTGCATACCTAGTTCAACCTCGTTACCGATAAGTACTCTTTTCTCGTTCCCGTGGTATGTGATCCCTTGTGAGCCAGTCACATGCTTGCAAGCTAATTGGATGACATTCCACCGAGAGGGCCCAGAGTATATCTATTCGTCATATGGATGGACAAATCCCACTCTTGATCCATGTGTCTCAACCAATACTTTCCGAACACTCAATGCCACCTTTATAGCCACCCTGTTACGGTGTGGTGTTTGATGTCATCAAAGCATCCTTTCGGTAAAGGTGATATGCATGATCTCATGGTCGAAGGAATTAGGTTACTATGTATCAGAAAGCTTATAGCAAATGAACTATATTAAATGACTTGATCTTTATGCTACGCTTAACTATAGGAGTATGTCCATCACATCATTCTCCTAATGATATGACCCTGTTGTTAATAACATCTCTATGTTCATGATCAGGAAACCATGATCATATATTAACCAACAAGCTAGTTTAACAAGAGGCTCTACTAGGTACTCTTTTATGTTTACAAATCACACAAGTATTAATGTTTCCTGTTAATACAATTATAGCATGGTATGTAAACATTTATCATAAGTATGAAGATATGATAATAACCACTTTATTATTGCCTCTTGGGCATATCTCCAACAGTTACAGACTTCCCCCCCTTAAATTAAACTTCGTCCCGAAGTTTGTTGAGATGTACCTGAATAGTTCTGGATAGGCTTTTCTTAAATCCTCTTATTTCTCCCAAGTGGCTTCCCTTTAGGGTGATGTTCCCACTGTACCTTGCAATACTTGATTGCCCTATTCCTCAACCTTTTCCAGTTTTCTTCCAAAAATTTACAGGGTTTTTCAACATAGGTCAAGTCTGCTTGTAGTTCTATCTCTTGATGTGTGATTGCATCATCCGGAACTTTCAAACATTTACAAAGTTGTGACACATGGAAAACATTATGCACTTGAGCCAATCTTGATTGTAACTCTAAAGCATAAGCTATAGTTCTATTCTGACTCTGTATCTTGAATGGACCGATATATCTTGGACTCAACTTTCCTTTAACTCCGAACCTTTTAACCCCTTTCATTGGACTTACTTTCAAATATACCATGTCTCCCACTTCAGGATGCCATGATCTTCGACTTTGACCAGCATAACTTTTCTGCCTACTTTGAGCTATTTTCAGTCTATCCTTGATCTTATCAATGATATCTTGTTTTTCCTTGATATAGTCTATCGCAAATTCTTTGCTTCTTCCAGGCTCATACCAACATATTGGTGATCTACACTTCCTTCCATACAAGACCTGATATGGAGCTGCCTTCAGACTACTCTGATGGCTATTATTGTAGGAAAATTCTGCCAATGGTAGATGATCTTCCCATGTACCTCCAAAATCTAATGCACAAGCCCTTAACATGTATTCTAGTATCTGATTTGTTCTTTCTGTTTGACCCCCTGTCTCTGGATGATAAGTTGTGCTAAAATCTAATTTGGAACCAAGTGCTTCATGTAATTGCTTCCAAAATGCTGAAGTAAACACGGATCCCCTATCAGTTACGATCTTTTTGGGCACTCCATGCTTACTTACTATCTCTTTGATGTAAAATTCTACTAACTTCTCGGCATTATCTTTCTGATTTACCGGAATAAAATGTGCACTTTTAGTGAGTCTATCCACAATTACCCATATCATATCCTTCCGTTTAGGTGTCATGGGCAATCCTGTGATGAAGTCCATACCTATTTCCTTCCACTTCCATTCAGGAATTTACAAAGGTTGCAATGGTCCTGCTGGACTTTGATGTTCAGCCTTCGCCCTTTAGCAAGTATGGCATTCTGATACATATTTAGCAATGTCCCTTTTCATGTTATTCCACCAGAATAGTTATTTCAAGTCCATATACATCTTAGTACTTCCTGGATGTATAGAATATGGTGTTTCATGTGCTTCTCTGAGTACGACATCTCGAATCTCAGTCACATCTGGAACACAAAGACGATCTTGGAACCACAAAGACTCATAATCTCCAAGGTGAAAAACTGATTTTTGCCCTTGAGATATCCTCCGGATTTCCTCGGAAATGAAATGATCTTCTGCTTTATGTCTAAAAATTTCGTGCTTAAGATCACTGTCCTGCTCTGCAACTACCTGCATAGTAGCTAATCCTCCAAGAACCTATGTTCTAATGAATTGAAGCTCTAATATTTCCAAGTCCATTTGTAACTCTTTTGGTAGCTCCCGATTGCTAGGCTGAATGTTTGCACTCTTTCTGCTTAAAGCATCTGCTACAACATTTGCTTTCCTTGGAGTATAGTTGATTGTTAAATCATAATCTTTGATTAGTTCCAACCAACGCTTCTGTCTCATATTCAAATCCTTTTGAGTGAAGAAATATTTAAGACTTTTATGGTCAGTGTATAACTCACATCTGGCTCCATAAAGAAAATGCCTCCATCCTTTCAGCGCAAAGACTACTGCTGCTAACTCTAAATCATGAGTTGGATAGTTGACTTCATGTGGTTTCAGTTGCCTTGAACCATAAGCAATCACTTTCCGATCTTGCATTAACACACAACCCAAACCTTCTTTAGATGCATCACAGTATACTATAAAGTCTTTCCCTGTTTCTGGAACTACTAAGATTGGAGCTGTGGTTAACCTGGTCTTCAACTCTTGAAAACTTGCTTCACACTTCTCATCCCAATTGAATGGTGTATTCTTTCTTAACAATTTGGTCATTGGTCCAGCTATTTTGGAGAAACCTTCAATGAATCTCCGATAATAACCAGCCATCCCCAAGAAACCTCAAATTTATTTCACATTGGTTGGTGCAGTCCATTCTAGTACTGATTGAACTTTAGATGGCTTTACAGCAATTCCATCTTTACTGATCACATGGCCGAGGAATTCTACCTCATCTAGCCAAAATTCACATTTACTGGACTTAGCATAAAGTTTATGTTCCCTTAAAGTCTGCAATGTTATTCTCAAATGATCAGCATGCTCTTCCTTATCCTTGGAATATATCAGAATATCATCAATCAAGACTATGACGAACTTATCCAAATATGGCATGAAGATTTTGTTCATCAGATTCATGAATATTTCTGGTGCATTGGTCAAACTAAATGGTACTACCAGATACTCATGGTGTCCATATCTTGAGACAAATGCTGTCTTTGGAACATCCTCAGGCTTGATTTTTATTTGATGGTATCCAGATCTTAGGTCGATCTTTGAAAATACTCTGGCTCCTTTCACTTGATCAAACAAATCTTGAATCTTTGGTAAAGGACACTTATTCTTTATGATAACATTGTTCAGATTTCTGTAGTCTCCACACATCCTTCTTCCACCATCCCTTTTATCCACAAAGATTACTGGTGTTCCCCATGGAGATACACTTTCCTGAATAAAACCTTTTCTGGCTAACTCATCAATTTGCTCTTTGAGTTCTTTTAATTCTTTTGGTCCCATCTTATATGGTGCTTGAGCTATTGGTGGTATACCGGGAATTAGATCAATAGTGAACTCTATCTCCCGATCTGGTGGAATTCCAGGTAGCTCTGCTGGAAAAACATCTTGAATTCATTTACTACATGAATATCTTCCAATTTGACCTCTTTCATTGAGTTCAACTGCAGATCCACCATGATATAACTGTGCTTATCTGCTTGGTAAACTATTCTTGCTCCACTTGGATTTTGATTGAGACAGTTTTCTCCTCACAATTTATCCGAGCCCCATGTTCCATCATCCAGTCCATCCCTAGCACTACTGCAATTCCCTTCAAAGGAATCACATAAAGGTCTGCAAAGCATGTACAACCACAGATCGAGATAACCTGATCTTGTTTAATGTGGCGTACAATCACATTTCCCCCTATCGTAACTACGGTCATAGGGTTTTCTAACGTTGTCGTTCTAATCCCAAACTTATCACAAAATTCTTTAGAAATGAATGAAGTAGTTGCACTAGTATCAAATAGAACTTTGCCGGGATTGGTAAGGATATTGAGCGTACCTATCACTGCATGCTCTGAATTATCCACCTCCTCTAGGGTTGCGCAATTCAGCTTCCCGGTAGGTCTGTTCCTCTTGCCATTGTTGATCTTGACATTATTTCCTCCTCGATTGGGCTGTCCATTTCCTCCACTAGCTTGTCCTCCTCCCTTGGTAGTCCAACCTTGTGGCATCCCGCAAAACCACTACTAGAAAATCGCGTTGTTTTTGTGCATTGCATCATCATGACCGCATGCTCATGTCATCATGCCACATTGCATTTGAGCATCGTCATCATCTTGCATTTGCTTGCATAAAATTATTTGCGGAAAAAACGGTTCATGTTTTCTAAACGCCCCGTCTTAATTCAAACGCAAACCCCGGGTCTCCGGATTATTTTGTTTTGCCTGTTATCGGGTTGCCAAGGCCCTGTTTAAATTAAATAAAACTTTGAATTATTTTCAGTAGGGGCAGTCGAACGGGCCGGTTAGACCCGAACGACCACCCCAGAATAAACGGTTCATTTAAATCGGTCCGCCTAAATTCCTAGACATACCCAACCTAGTCTACCCACACCCCCTCCACCTCACCCCAGCCTATCATCTCTCGCCACCTCACCTCATCCCAACCCCCAACCAACCAGCTGCTGCCACTTGTCCACAGCCCCCCCTCTCTCTCCTCTCTCTCCCTCCAGCACACAACACCCCACGCACACACCCTGGCCACACACACCACGCACGTGCCCACCCCACCGACACCTGGCCCCACCGGCGACCACCCCCGCTCCACACGCTCTCTCTCTTTCCGCATTGGGTGCACGCGAGGCCGGCCCCACCACGACCCCTTCGCCCTCGTGCCTCCCAGCGGCCACAACCGCCTCTGCTCCTCCTCCCCTTCCCTCCCAGGCGCGCGCCGCCGCCACCGGGTTCCCCGCCTCCACACCGCACCTGCCCCTTCCTCGCCATCTTTCCGGCCCCGCCAACAAGCATTCGCCGTCGCCAAGGTCTCCCTTCCCCCAGGGCTCCTCCGCCGCCTCCACCGCTTCCCGTCGCCGGACCCCCCGCCTCCGCTCCCTCTGCAGCCTCGCCGGCCCCTTTTCCCCCCATCCTCCGTCGTCCGCCGCCGCGAGTCCCTCTCCACCGAGCTCCACCTCCGTCCGACAGCGCTTCCCCGGCCCGCATCTCCCGCAAGCCCCGGCCGCCAGTCGCGCTTCCCCTCCGCCGTGGTGCCCTGCTGCCGGCCCGACGCCGCCCTCGTCGCCGACAGGGAGGCCCGCTCTCCGCGCCCGCGTTTTCTCCCTGCCGGCGGGCCCTCACCGCTCGGTGCTGCCCACATCCCGCCGCCAGTGCCCCCGCGTCCCCTGTTCGTCGCTGCCCTCTGCTCTGGCTCGCAAGCCTCCATGCCGTGACGCCAACTGCAGGGTCGACCGAGCCTCGTGGTACCTCCAGTGTCGGAAATCGCCACTTTCCCCTGCCGCTGCTCGACTTCCTGAGTTCGGATGGTCCCTGTTGGGTGTAAGTGAGGGTGCTCCTGTTTTGCGACACCATCCTTGTCCATGGTGGAATAAGACCTTCGCAGTACAATCTTCGATGCCAAGGATAACCAACCACGGAGGACACTAACAAGGCACCGAGATCCCCTCATCGACAAGACCGACTCGTCGCCGACGTTTTGCAAGGATGTGCATCGTGCCACTCGCAGGTCTCGATACCAGTCCAAGATCGTCAACGTCGCTCGAAGCCAAAATACAAGTACTTCGTCATGGACCACAAGTTCGTCTACCTGGGTCTGATGGCCGAGCCTGAAGATTCCCCGACACCAAGGTCAACTGCGTGGGCCGACAAGAACGACACCGACCAGGGCGGGTTCGATGCGTCCTGACGCCGAACCGAGTCCTTCTTCCCGGACACCAAGATCTTCACGCGAGACGACAAGACCGACAACATGGCCCGACCACCGCGGATCCGCCAAGATCTACCCCGTTATCCGAGAGCAATCCCAGAGTCCGAGGACGAACCCTGGACCCTGTCGAACCCTGAACCCCCGGAACCCCAAGATCTGCCGACCCTAATGTGTGAATCCCTTCCCGAAACCCTATTTATAACATAATATAACTTGTCGCATAATAATTGTCTTGCATGCATACATTCATGTGGTCTGGGGGCCTTATGCCGATTCACCTCTTAATTAAATATGGGGCCCATATGCGGGCAAATCTAGCCTTATATTGGCCTCATTTAAACTTGTGTAGCGAACCGGTGCTATCTTTTGCCATGTTCAAACAACATTTAAATTGCGGGGTAGTTAAATAACATGAACCATCTAATTAATTGTCGGGACCCCGGTTCCACTTAATATTGACCTAATTGCATTGCACCCTTGCCATGTCATACATCATACATGCATCATGCCGATCTTCTGCCGTTGTATTAAATATTGCATCCGGTGTTTATTCTAGCGATTTGCTTCTTCGCGGATAAGGCCGTTGAGTTGATGTGAGCTTCGCCCCGATCTTCGGTTGAACCTTCGGCAATGTTTTCAGGCGAGCATCTTCCCCCTTTTCTACCTATCTTACTTTTATAGTATTTATTCCCTCCTGTTGATCTATTGCTATCTGTGTTGCGATGCTTTAGTTTTCGTACCTAGATATACCGTGCAGCCCTATAATGCCTTGGACACATCCTATTACCTGTTGTTTGGTAGATAGATGGACTTGCGCGTCGTAGTCGCTTGCTCAAGTGCTGTTGCGTGTCGTCCAGTGCCATAGTTGTTGATGTTTTGCCGCATGTTGATGTTGGAGGTGACCATAGTTTTACTTATCGTTCACTTTAATTCCTGTTTAACAACTAAAATTGAAGTAAGCAGCGGCATCGGTGGGTGTTAGATAATATTTGGTTTCCGAACGCCCACTTGTGTCCCGTAGGACCCCGAGTACTTGATACCTGTTCCTTTATTTATCGCGCTATCCACATCCGGGAGGTATATGGGACCCCCCTGAGCCAGAGCTTGATTCCGTCTTATTTCTTGGGGCCACAAACTAGTTTGAGGTTTTATTTTACTATCCTGTACTTATGCCATGCTACTACTGTATTTACGTTTGTGCGAGGAGCACACTGTACTGTTTAGGTAAGCGGAGTGTTTTCGCGGTATCGACAAGCCCAGCCACACTTTCGGGTTCCCAGTCGTTTACAGCCACTGACGCAAACCTTGAGTCCGTCTCGGAGTCAGCTAGATTCGTTGCGGTTCTACTCAATGGGGTGGCCCCCTGAAATATTTCTGAATCCTGTGATTGCTTTGTCGTGAAGGCCTCGTTGGGTTTTGATTTGGTTTTTCCGAGGTTGATCGAGTGTGTGTTGCTATTTGTGCACCCCGGCCGGGTTAAAACTTTCTGAAAGCCGTGTCCGCGGTTATGGACGACTTGGAGCACAGTATCTCGATCATAGACAAGCATAACTAAAGTAGTGCTATCAATTTGACTTTATAATGACTAGTAATCAGCTTCACTATAACGGAATGGCTAATTAATACTGCCCACAATTGCTTGTTTGGAGTGTCGCTTGCGACCATTGTACCTGACTAGTAAGTATGACAACTACAACGGAATGGCTAAATAAAAGTGCCAACATCTGCTGGGTTTTGGGTTATCTCATGCTATTTGTAACTGATTAGTAAGTGATGCAACTATAACCGAATGGTTAACTAAAATGGCCCACTGCTTATTTTATCAGGACGATTATCTACACCTGACTAGTAATTGCTGCAATGATAACTGAATAAATAAAACTGCCAACTGTGTGAGTTCCTCGGTTGACTTCCTCGTTTGGTCTCGAGGGGGAAACACCAGGATGGGTTTGTTGGTGTTAGCTTCAGGTTGGATCCGGATAGGTCATTCTTATCCCTCTCTGATAACCGCCAGTTGTATTGAGTCTCTATAGGTTGTTTAGTGCATGCTGCCGCTGCCGCTCAGTCCACCATACCTATGTAGGCGAGGACCGCCGAATTCTAGTCTCGCCGTGTACTGGCCTCAGTACTGACGCTCCTCTTTTTCCTTTGCCCTTTGTCGGCACCCCTTTTGTTTAAGCAGGTTTTGAGATCGACGTCGTTAGCAGGGTTACCCTTCCGGCTTGGCCTGGGCAGGGTTATGGACGCCATTGGTTATTCTTCAGGGCTCTTAGCCCCATTTGCATCTTGTCCGTAGCTGGACGCTCTATCGTTTCAAGGTGATTTGGATCTTTGTATATTATATCTGTATTCTTGACTCTTTGAGTCGCTGTTGTATATATCTGTTCTGTGGGTCCCATCGAGGACTGTTGTGTAATGTTATTACTTCGTTTTCCACCCGCACGAAAGTGCCTGGTGGGCACCTTTGAATCGTTTCTATGCGGGTTTGGCGGGTTTTCGCTAAAACTTGCATAGGTCCGATTCTGAGGGTGTTACAAACCTCCTGGTGGTTTGCTCGGACAATCGGGCTTGATATGCCCCTTCTGACCACAACCATAATAGATCACTACAGCCTTTTTGCGTTCCCTCTAGAAATGCCCTAGAATTCCACAGTTGTTACAAATAACATTCCTTCTAGGATTGGATTGATTTCCACCACTGCCCTTGTTATTGTTATTGTTACCATAGGCCTTGTTCTGGGGTTTGAACTCCAGATTGGGTTTAGGTTTACTTGCCTGAATTGTCTTGGTTTCCTTCTTGGTTCTCATCCTCCTATCCTCTTGGACATTCTTGTAGTCATCTTAGAAAGTAATAGTTGCATCCAACAACTGCTGATAAGTTTGCTTATTAGCCAACATTAACTGCATCCTTACAAATGGATTTAACCCACGCAGGAAATGCTTCTTCCGCTTCTCTTATGTGTTAACATCCTTCTCAGCATAACGAGACAGTTGACTAAACTCCCGGATATACTTCATGACACTAGTATATCCCTGCTGAAGCTCCTCAAATTCTCTCCGCTTCAATTCCATAACACTCTCCGGAACATGGTATTCACGGAATCTATGCTTGAACTCTTCCCAGGTGTACTCCCTTCCTGGCTGTTGCATGGCTAACTGATTCTCCCACCAGGATGATGCAGGTCCAGTCAGAAGATGAGTTGCATACCTCAATTTCTCCTCATCATTGCAACCTACAGTCTTTAGATTTCTTTATGTATATGCTAGCCAATCTTCTGCATCCATTGGTTCAGGGGCTGATGCAAAAGGTAACGACCTTGCATTCTGGAAGTCAGAAAGACTTACTCATCCACCTTCAGGTGCCCTCTGATTTGCTCGCCCCAGCAACTCCTCCATAAACTTGTTTTGGGTCTCTTGCATCATTTGCATACATTGCATAAAGTTCTGCTCCATTAACGACCTCATTGGTGGTGGTGTTCGTAATGTTCCCTGATTTGCTGCATCTGCATCAGCCTTCTCCTTGGCCTCACGTTCCATCCGCTGCTGTTAGCTTTGGTCTCTACACCCGTATCCATGACCCTCTAGTCCTGCACATAAAGCAAATACTCATAATTACATCATGCACATATGTTCTGAGCTCGACTTTACGCACAGAACTAGTTACACAATGAAGATCCAAATAAAATCCAAATATGCATTTCACATATTATACATTACAATATCATAACAATACAAAGTCATTACAACATATACCATATAGGTATAATCACAACACTACCATATTTATCTAACTATCTTATTTCTTGGATTACAATACACGATACTTGATACCTCTAAATAGTTGCCTACTTCTAGTAGTAACTACGCTCATCATACATGCCTGATGTCCTACCGTGATGATGTGACGTTCGTCGCACAGTTTGTGGAACAAATGGCCTTCCAAAAGGAATATGCTCAGTATCTGAAGTGTCAGGACTTGAGTCATTACTCAACCTGAGCGCATTGACTCCCTCCAGCTCAGCTGAAAAGTCTTCAGAAACATGTTCAACATTATCTCCCACTTGCATCTCCTGAGCTTCATTCCTTGAGTTGTCAACAGGATACGCAGATCCTGCTGATCCCCAGGTGCTCCTTTGGGCAAGATAGTTAAACACCGGATAATGTATATTCCCTGGGCTCTAAGAAGATGTTGATGATTCAAACACTCTCTCCTCAGGATCTTCTTCTTCATCCTGATTATCTATGAACATGGCATTTCTACCACTGTTACTAGGGTTAATTCTTGCACCCATCCAGCTAGATTGTCCAACATTTCTGTCAGAACCGTCTATGGACATCTGGTTTTCATGAGATCCTTCATATGATCCCATCCTCCAACCATCAAAATTCTCAGTAGGAAGTTCTGAATCAGAACCATCCTCTGAACCCTGTGGTACTGTATACCTCATATCCACAGTAGGATCATATATAGGTTTAGGCCTTGGTGAATAAGGATATGGTGTAAAAGATTCAGGATCTATAGGTATATCCTTAAAGATAGGTTTTGCACTACTACTTGCTTCCTTATCCAACTGGAATGCTAACTGCTTCCTCCTTTCTGGATCAGTTAGATCCTCTAACATGTCATTTTTATCTTCGACAATCACTTGATGGTCTTATAAAAAGACACAGTGAGTGTTCAGTATCTATCCATAAACTTGGAAGCTAACTTAGGATGCTTCTTAACTAAAGTAAGATGATCTGGTATAGGCTCCGAGTCTATAGAATCATGAGGT
Source organism: Avena sativa (assembly GCA_916181665.1). Lineage (NCBI taxonomy): Eukaryota > Viridiplantae > Streptophyta > Magnoliopsida > Poales > Poaceae > Avena > Avena sativa. The sequence goes on along the minus strand of OV702279.1, from coordinate 261,919,170 downwards.
ATCACAGAAAATGTGCTACCTTCTAACTCCTTGGCTTTATGCTCCCGGATATTAGCTATCGCCTCCACAACGGCAACATGATATGCTGCTAAGTGACTCCTACCTTCACCTATAGGTAGATCATGATATAATCCAAGCTCCTCTGGAAGTTGGATACTCACACGATACTTGGATAACATCCGGCCATCATAATAGGTTATAGTGTTCACTGGAATTCTAGTTGGACAACTAAAAATCTTTAAAAGTTGACGAAGTTAGTCTGTGAATGATCCTTGATAATCATCAAGAGTCTCCTCTTTCCTTACCAAAGTCAGTTTTGGAAACTTTGGTGCCATAACTCTGTATATCAGAAAAATATTTTTATTAGTAACCAATAATATATTGCATCATAACAAAGAATTATCGCACTAAAACATATAACGGAATATTCTCATTTGAATACCCATTATATTTCTTTTAGAGAATTCTTTATCGTTGCTACACTCTCCTACAGGTAATACCCTTTACTAGGTTTCCAACCTAAGGTCAAAGAAATTTGCTCTGATACCAACTGCGGTGACCCAGCATACCACTGCATGTGTAGTACACTATAGTCGTTGACATGACATCCACAGAACACCGTTCTATAATATCACATCCCTCAGAGTGGTACAATAGAAATATTGCGGGTCCATATTACAAACATTCACACATTATTATTACAATACCAGAAGTTCAAGACTTCAAAAGGATTCAACTTACAAACCAAAATATAAAGTGTTTCAGTGGAATTTAAAATTAGCAACTCCAACTAGGAGTTGAGCTCAGCAGTTTATTCTATAGAGTTCATGCTGCTCGGCTCCGTCGGTTACTACTAACTAGGATACTTAGTTGGACTCGTTGTCATCGACACCATAGATAATTTCGTAATCCACTCCTTCAACACCTCCTGACAGGTCAGGCTCCTCGTAGAACACATCTTCTTGGCATTCGGCTGCATACATTGGCGTATCTTCGGGATCCTCAGAGTCTAAGCAAGGGATCAAAGGAAAGGATGAGTAACAACGTTACCCAACAAGTTCATTATATGCAAGGTGGGAAGTTTGATGCTCTAACTACCACCTCGGATTATAAGTCCTTGGCACTATGCAGTTTTTGTAAATCTTTCTTCAAAGATTGATTTTATTATAAAAATCTATGACCATCAGCCTTCACAGGTTGACCAGAACTTTCATGGAGTTCCTTTCCTGCCGCGTTCGCAGCTCCTTCCCGGAACAGGGAGTAACAAGTCACAATTCTTACACTCTGCAGAGGTGCGCTACTTTACCCATGAGAGATCAACTCCTTGTTGCACAACCGGGCGTACTTTCCCGTCCACAATTCCATGATGTGGGGCCCAGTAGTTGGTCCAAGCCAATCATTGCCCCCTTCGCGACCTCGCATGCCTCCTTGGTGTACACCATGCCCACATATTGAATTACGGCAATGGTTTGTACAGACCATTAGATGCCAGAACTATCGTGGCATGTTGAGGGTTCTCATCCATATGCTGCATATCCTCTACGAATTACCAATTAATATGCACGCTATGAGTGATAACAGCCACGACATGCACATCTAGCTACATGCGAGAGGAAGAAGATACATCTGACTTCTCTGTCCCATTCCAAATCTCATGGCTAACGCGTGATATACGACGCTAGAATCACTGATGTCCTGGGTTATTAAGTCCCTAATTGATCATCATTGTTGCAAATAGAACCCTAAGTTCTATTGCTCCATTATATCATCACTTAGGATGATATCTAAGATTTCTTTATTTGTGAAAATAGTATTTTCTTTCTTTGGAGTATATATGATAACACACAATTTGCAAATACTTTGATAAAGACTCTTCAAAGGATATGAGCACGTGATGAACTTGCCTTATGATTGCAAGGTAGTGAAGTCGGATGCTTGCACTAGACCTTGAACTTCTATGTCTACAAAAACATCATTATTGCCCGGTAAGGACAATATTTAAAGAAGCAAAATGATTATGCAAAGTAATGTAATGTATTATTTAGCTTTATGTGTATTCTCCCTCATTATTTAAATTATAAAAATTCTTTCTAATAATAAAGGATTTATAAATATATTTTTTAATATTTATTGAGTATTGTATTCTTTTATTTTATTTCCTTTTATTTGAATTTTATTTATTTAATAATTCCTTTAAGAATTATCATTTAAATACCAAAATTGATATTAAATATTTGTTTAGTATTTTTCTAAAATACTACCATATTAATATATAATGAAAGTGATTTTTATTTATTTTTATCATCTTTCAATAATTTTATAAAATTCCATAAGGAATATATATAGTACAAAATTCTTAATAAAATTTATATGTCTAAAATTTTATTTCTTAATTTATTTGGATAGTCTGGATTATTGTGAATCCAAATTTTTTTTTTGGATTTTTATTTTATTTTCTAGAATTTATTTAAGTTCAGGGGCATTTTGGTCTTTTCTTATTTATTAAAAACTGCCTTTAGGTAAATGGGCTGTCTGTGTTGGTTTATTGGGCCCTTGTGGCCCAATAGGACAGAACCAAAATGACACCCCGACGGGGTCCTGGCCCAACCCAGCCCACACTCTCTCTGTCACTCTCTCGATCTCATCTCTCTTCTTCTCCTCTTCGACCCCGTGGTCGATGGCGTCGCCGCCGTGTGCTGCTCGCCGCCGTGGTCCTCCCTGGCCGCTGCCGTGGTGCAGGGCGAGGTTGTAAACCATTCTCTACCTTCCTGTCCAATTCGATTTGGATCTGGATCTCCCCCGTGACCAGATTAGCTCCATCCCGAACCCTAGGGTTTGGGGTGGTGCTGGTGTTGTCACCGCTGCTGCTGCCATGTGCCGTGGGGGTGTTCCTCGCCTTTAGGTGTGGCTAGGGTCACCGCCTCGGCGTGGTGTGTGTCACAGCTCCCCCTTGGGGGTGCTCCCCATGCCGCCGTGCTCGTCGTCAACCTCTGCTTCCTCTTCTCGCCCACAGCAACATCCTTCAGTAAGTTCTTCTTCTTCCCCTCGTGTCCTCTGTGCTAGGCCATCCTATGCTATGTGTTGGTATTGGCCACTCCTGGCTAGTTTCATGTCCTAATTAGGATTGTTTGTTCTGCTTAGGGTTCATATTCCTCTGTGGATTAGATATATGATGAGTTGGATCATGTATTGATGATCCCTAAGCATGATGAATGGTGGTTTGTTGTGGATTACTGCTTATGGTTAGCTTTGATTATGCTAGTGGCTTACCAGATTGATTCCATTGGTTAACTTGATATGGTTCAGATGATAAGGTTGCTCTAAAATCATTACTTGGGGATTCTAGTGGTTTGAGAACTCACCACTGTCATTACTTAGCTACTTCCAGTGATTTTTTTGAGTGATGAAGTCACTATATATGTAGTTGTTGGCTTATGAGTTCATATACAACTTGAGATAAAATGGTCTCTCATAGTGAAGATATATATATGGATATTCTTGGAAATGATTCCTGTGATTAGTATCAGGAAAATAATATTATAGTTGGCTGTGAGTGTATCTATGAAGGTTGGATGCTTAACCTGCTTAGTTTAGAAACTGTTCTTGTGACACCATCCTAATATGGCACATAAGACTAGATTCTATTACTTGGCTTGGTTTTGTTCAAGCTTAAGATTAGTTTGGCATCAGAGATAAATAGAAACTTCTTTCCTTGAATCCCTAAGACCTATGATGTTGGTCTAAGGTTTAGGGACTAAACCCTTCTCTTATTATTACTCATGGATTGGTTCTGGTAGTGATACCAGCTACTGATTCCTGAGTCAAAGTTTGGGAAAAATGATTTGTAGGCTTGATAAATTATATGGATCCATAAGATGAAATTCTAAGGTGCTACTCCTATTTAAGAGGTGTGCCTAGAAGTTCAAATCTTGGCTATATTCATTCTTGAAATTTAAGTTATAGCCTGATAGCTAGGATTAATGATGTTGTCCCGAGATCCTAGTTGGATCTATATAAGTTTCTGGTTGCTTTTAGTGTTTGAAAAACTTCAATGATGGATTCACCACACTTGGGTGTTTTTCTGAGAATTTGAGTGTGAGACAACTCATGAATGCTTGTCTAACTTAGACAGAGAAATCATGTGATGGTCTTTTCTACTCACCACACTTGGTTGTTGTTGGGGTTGCAAGTTGTTGATCTTGTGGCTAGCTTGATCTTGCTGGTTGTGTGGCTAGCTTGATCTGGTGCTCCTTCTGATACTTCCAGCTTCTGGACTTGTCCTTGATCTAGCTCTCCACCTCCTGGTCCTGGTGGATTGACCTTGTGCTTGATATCCACCTGATCTACCCCCTCCTTATGTCACCATCTTGGTGAGATGATCTAGAGTTTGGTTGGTGTTATCTGGTTTGGCTTGGTTTAGCTGATGTGTTTGATGTGTATGAAACAGGGAATGGTGTTGGGTTTGCTTCCCACGGCTATGCTGAGTAGTTTTGTGTGTTTGAGTTGTTGCTGCTGTGCTGACAGCACACACCATGCAGTTTGGTGTGTGCTGCTTGTGTGCCTGCTGCACCTTGTGGATATGCTCTGGATATGAAAGTTACTTTTATCTGGTTATACTTACTTGTCTAGTGAAACTTGCCCCTCCTTAATGTTTGGAGATATTTGACTTCTGGCTTAAATTATGAAAGATTCGGTTCTTTTATATTGGTGAAACTTGCCCCTTTTAAGATTACTCAATGATGAAAAAGTGAACATTGCAACTCACTGTCAATTTTGAGAGTAACATATTTTAATCCTTAACTTTCTTTCTTTTAGTTTGTGTTTTGTTTTGCAGGTACAAGACTTGAAGACTCAAGACTTTAGTTTAGGTTTTCTTTTTCTTTATAGAATAGTCACTTGTAATATTTCTTTTGTTCTTTTTTAATTAAGATTGTACTATTACTCAATATATAAAGATTCTTCTTTTATTTCATTACCATTGTAAATTTTCTTGATCATTTTCATAAGTTACATTTTGTAACTTATTTATTGAATACAATTATGGAATAAATACTCTTTTTCTTAATTAAGTTTTTTATTTAAAGTTTGAGCTACTAATTATCAACTCTTGACTAAATAAAAATACTCAAACATAATTCTAAATCCTTTTGAATTATGAATCCAACACTCAAGTTTAAATTCAAATTTCATTTCCCAAAACACACTAATCCACAAAGATCATATCAAAGTTTATAACAATCATTCTCCAAGACTATACCTAAACTCAAGGAATGAAAGAAACTTGATCACTTTAGGTTTTTATTTGGCGAAAAAATTACCCACATTTTTACAGATAAATGCATGCAATTTCACAGATTCCTAAATCTACCCTTCGTTAGTTCCTAAATGCTGGGATGTTATAGGTCCACACCCCCTGGCCGCACGGTCAGGCCTGGCCCGCGCCTGGGGGGGTGCACCCGTCTCGGGCACCCCCTCGACCTCCCTCTTCGCCTATAAGAAGCCCCTGATACCTAAACCCTAAGTACCCGATCAATCTTCCATGAAATAGTCTATAGCCACCGCCACCATCGTCCCTAGATCGGGGGGATCTGAAGCTCTTCCCGGCACCCTGCCAGAGGGGAGAGATAATCCCGGAGGCCTTCTTCATCATCATGCTAGCCTCATGTATGATGCGTGAGTAGTTCCACCTTGGACCATGGGTCCATACAGTAGCAAGATGGTTGTTTATCCTCCTTTGTGCGATCATGTTTAGATCTTGTGAGCTCCGTTCATGAGCAAGATCATCTATTTGTAATCATGCATGTTGTGTCTGTGGGGATCCGATGGATATTGAGATTACTGTGTCAGATTGACTAATGATTCTATCGTGTCTGTGTTGTTTGAGATCTTGCATGCTTTCCGTTTCTAGTAGCTATCTTGGCCAAGTAGATGCTAGTGACTCCAAGAGGGAGTATTTATGCTCGATAGTGGGTTCATGCCTCTATTGAATCTGGGGAAGTGAAAGAAATCTCTAAGGTCGTAGATGTGTTGTTGCTACTAGGAAGAAAACAACAATCTCTTGTTCATGGAACAATTGTATTGTTTACTTTACACACCTTGCTTAAAGCAGTTATCCGTTGCTTGCAACTTAATACTGGAGGGGGTTCAGATGATAAACTGAAGGTGGGTTACTAGTCATAGATGCAGTTGGATGGCGGTCTATGTATATTGTTTTAATGCCCAATCAAATCTCATAGGATCATGAATGTCTAGTATTGCATTGTTATGCCTTGCTCTGTCCTGTCAATTGCCCTGCTGTAATTTGTTTACACAACATGTTATGTTGTTTATCTTAAGGAGAACACCTCTAGTGAACTGGACCCAGTCCAATCTTTACCATTGATACATCTTTCATTGTTACTGTTTACTTTATGCAAGCCACCATTACCTTCCACACCATACAGTTAATCCTTTGTTTTCAGCAAACCTCACTATTCGTTGGGGCAAAGTCTTGAGTTTGTGTTGTGTAGGTTTCCAAGTTGCTAGCAACACCTTTGAGTCGTTTCCTTCCTCCTGCTGGTTCGATAACCTTGGTTTCTTACTGAGGGAAAACTTGCTGCTGTGCTCATCACACCTTCCTCTTGGGGTTTCCCAACGGAGCTCTACAGTGATCTGAGCTACGCAATCAACAGTCCCATATGAATATAATCTAACATGGAGAAAATAAGGATGTCATCGATGGGTTCGACAACAAACTTAGCAGGAAACTCCAAGAAGATGGACTCATATGTCGTATGAACAAGGCAAGAATACTGGTCAGACCAAGGACATGAGGATGTACTCAAGTGAAATATCACAAGAAGAAACACCATCAAGATAGTCCTTGGAACTGAGTTTGATTTGACGATAGCCCAAATCAAATCAAAGGTGAGGGAAGATAACATATCCACGAAGGGAATACTATCTTTCTTCAGCACGAACAAAACTAGATATCCCTTTAAGATGAACGAAGTCAGATAAACTTTTGTCTTACATCTCTCCAAGTTGTTGTTTAAGCGCAACCAACTAGCTCAGGGGTATCCAATATGGATCCTTCGAGAAAATAGCACTTTCAGAGAACTTGCTTTCTCAAAAACTTGACATCACTATCATGTGACAACATGGCAATACTTCTAGTAGACATCTAGAATATCACGAACCACCGGTATGTCACTTAGCTTGAGAGGATACTTGCTTTACAAGGCAAGAGGACATAGTCTCAGGGCTTCGGCATGAGCCTAACTCTTTGACCGAAGAGATTGCACAAGAATAACAGACTTGGTAGCACATTCATCCTTTGCTTAGTGATAGGGTTAACCAGTCACTCTAAGAATGACTCAAATGTCCTTAGAGTTCAAAGCAATCAAAATTGCAAAGAATTTTAGATGGCCACATTATTATGCACACGCATCACTCACAGGCACGAAAGCTCGAGGAAGGGTGGGTAAAGATGTGTGAGAGTATCACTTCTTTAAGGGTTCATTAAATTCAGCACGACCTCTTAGTATAAAAGAGTGTGATACTTCAAGATAGAACAGATGGAAAGCAATCAATGCCTCTTAATCTGCGGATTACAATACTTTGACCTGGTCCTAGAAATGACGAGGTACTGGAGTTTGTTTCTCCTGACATCCCGAAATGGTTTGTCTTGACGGACCACAAGAGTACCTTTCTTCGGAAGACACAGATGCACATTTACTACTTGGCTACCAACTAGTAGACAAAGGTCTAAAAACAACAAGGGGACGGAAGAACATACTCAGGGTAGAATCCCGATATGTGGATGCATAGGTTATCAATCTTCCAAAAACCAATGCATTGAATGGAAAAGGTGTGGCAGAGTCACGAGTATAGATGCAAGACTCTCGAGGAGTACTCTTGTCGTGATCTATTTGGTTCCATTAAAGAACACCTACTATAGCATGTGGTAGGGGAAGTCCTTTGTTGTCACAATTCAATCATGACAGAGACCACGCGCTTGAATACTAGAATTGTACTACCAGCCATCTGGAGGTAATGTATGGACATTAACGCCAGGGGTCAAAGGACTGGATCTTGGGTTAAAGGTCAGCTTCGGTAATGGATTCACAACACCAGGATCCAGCACAATCAGAGATCTTCGGTTCAAGTCCAAGGGTTAAAATCCAAATAAAGGAATAGCCACTGCTTGAGTGACGTAGCGTATACTGCAAGTTAGCAACCAGAAGGTAGCTTCCAAGAGAAAAAACGACTTCTGAAGTACCCAAACAAATAAAAAGGAGGCGTGCGAGGTGAAACGAAACCTTAAAGCCTAGAGCATAACACTGTGGATCCTACAATAGAATATCGTGGGTCTAAAAGATAGAGAGATCATGATAGAAAGGAATCTCTCGGATGAACAAGAGCAAAATGGGAACAAGGAATTCACAACACACATGACTCTAGAGAACTCAACACTAGGTCAAATGGCTTAGAAACAACATGCCCAAAAGGCACCTAAGCTTTGAGAGACTGGAAGAGATATCAAAACTTTTCAAATTCAACACAAGATAAGATTACCCAGATTTAGAGCGATACCAGATAAGAAGTAAAAGAAGCATACTAGAGTTTTCGCACATAATTTTTAGCTTTGAAATAATTTCCGCAAGCACTAGACTCAACATCGACCAATAGCAAGGTTTTCTACGGTCGGTACTTCTCTGATACCAAAACCTGTAACACCCCCGGTATCAGGGCTAAATAAATCCCAGACCTCCGTCTGTCATAAGCTTAACCTTGAGATCGAGGATATCCAATGAATAATCGGTAACACAGTAATGACCCTGCGACACAAAATTTATTACAGCAAGCTCATAACTGAGCAAAGAGCCAAATTATTACAAGTAGAGGTCACTGACCACAAACATCAAACAACGGAATGCAAATTATGCTATTAAGTATAGAAAAATTATCAAATGGCCTAAGAGGCCTGAAGCATAACGATGACGTCCCAGCCCATAGATTCCAGGCTACCGGCGGAACCCCAAGCTACTCGTCTGTGTCGATGTCATACAGATCTCGTCTTCAGGGGAACACTTACTCTTCTACAAAAGTATCGACAAAGCAAGGGTGAGTACAGGGTGCACTCTACAAGACTTATGGCTGGTGGAGTTGTTTTGCATAAATCCATCTTCATTTGTAAAACAAGAGGGGGTAGGAGCTCGTCTAATCAAAATATTTTAGAAGGGGATAAGAGAGCGACATCTCCAAGGTATTGGTCACCATCTTTTGATATCCACCAAGTCATCATCATATGAACCCTAACTAGGATCAACCCCTCGTACCCATGAGGAAGCATCCTTAAGCACACGTTGATCTGCCAAGTTTTACGATTAGGTTATAGTTCTCTATGATCTTAGAATCTGGTCACCAAGCATTCATAACCGTGAACATGACTTTTCGAAAAGATTTAACCCTGCAGGGGTGTACAACTTTATCCACACGTACCAACCTTCTCTTAATGCTAGTTAACATTAGCCCTCTTCCTTGGAAGGCCGACAAAGGGTGGTTGACCATGACCTTTACCTTGCTTCCACCAAGACCATGAGTCACGCCCTAAGGATGGTTCCGCCGTAATGGGTCAAATCCCGAAGCCGGTCCCTAGAGATGTGAGGCGTGGTTGGTTTACCGGGGGATCCATCCATCCCAAGCAACCTTGGGGTCTCTTGGGCACCTGACAAGTCTTTAGATTGAGGCAAGAGAGGATACAATAATCATTATGTCATGCAAACTAATACACAATCCCATATATAATAAATAACATGCACAAACTACATGGCTAGGCCAAAGCCCTTAGCCCAAAGAGAATTACTCACACATAGAGATGAGATCAACAATCATAAACATTGTATATGAAATCATGAGATTGATAGTAATAGTCTTACAATGTCGCCAATTGGAGATGAAATCTATTATTACAAGTGGTGGACTATGGCTATGGCGGTGGAGAAGAGTTTGGAGATTAGATCTAGATCTATTCCTTCGGCGGCTCTTTGGTGTTGTGGTTTCTGATGGCTTAGTGTATCTCGGCTGGCGTTTTCCCGTCGCGGGAGGTCTCTTTATATAGGGGTCCCTTTATGAAAGTTGTTCTGTTTGACCTAGTGGTGTCGATGGAAACTATACGGCCGGAATTTTATTTTCATCGTATAGTTGGTCGTTAAACCTTCTGTTTCCTCTTCACGACCCATGGTTTCTTTGGTGTGTTGGAAATCTCGTATTTGTGTTGGAAATCTCGTATTTTTGACTTTAATATTGTGATTCCCATCATCAAACGCCATTTCCTGCGCAGGGAAGAATAGAAAGACATGATTGCATACCCATTTGATCATTAGGCATTAGTGACAGGATTTAGAGAGATATCTTATCAAAAGTATGAATAATATCTAGTTTAAATATGTATATGGATGGCTATATTTCACAGCCATCAACCTCCCCAAGCTTAAACTTGATCGTCCTTGAACAAGAAAATCAAAATAAAAAAGGAGCTCAACATTTAAACTGAAATAACGAGATGATGATCTTACTTATGATAGGTAGTCTCATGTTTCCTTTACTTTATTAATCTGAAAAACTCAGTATAGATAGAGTAATGATAAACATACCATACGGGTTTTAATAAATCCTGATATTACAGTTACTTCCATTGGCCGAATCAAAAATTTGCATGGTCCTATGATGTTGATTTTAGGCCATAGGACTTGTCGATGCATCACTCTTGGTGCGACACGAAGTATGATCATGGTGGCCAAGAGATAACTTGGACATTTTGCACTCTTCGGGTTTGTTTGTATGTAAAAACAATATATTTCTGCAATAGTATGATGATGGAAAATTTGACGAACATAAAAACGGTAAGAAACACAAACGAGAAGGCTTTCACACATGAGTACATGACCCACACTTCCAGAAATTTGACACCAACGTCTACTACCAACAGTCACAGGGTGGTCCACGGGCCAAGTCCATGGTGGCGTCCCACTCGCACTCACACGAGTCGCGCTCAAACCCGAACCAAACGTCGCGACAGGCGAAAGTCTCGTCACAAACCGAACCCAAACGCCGCAACAAGAACCCGATCCCAGCCCCAACCCGCATCCGCCTTTCGCCTCTCCCCTCCCCAGTGTGCGGTGCTCGACTGACTGGTGCCTGGTTCACGACTGGCGTGGTGCTCCGCGCAGCCAAACCAAACCAAACCACAAAGCTACAAAACCTCCCTCCACCCCGCTCATCGCCTCCTCCGCCGCCCTCGCCTCGCCTCGCCGCCGACCGCCGTCTCCCTCCAGGTGTTGCGCCGCTGTTGAAGCAGGAGGTAGGGTTTGTTCCGGCGCCGGGCGCCGGGGTATGAGCAGTAGCAGCCGCCGCCCTGCAGGATCTAGGGTTCCGACGATTCCGCTCACGGATGGCGGGTGCTAGAAGCTCCAGCGACCTCCCCTCGGTACCTCCCCCCTCCCCCCTTCCATTTACCAATCGTCGCTTAGGCGTGCGCCATGTCTGCGTCGGGAATTGCTCCGGTAGCGCCTGGCCTGGCGAGCTAGGGTTTTGGGTGGCGCTTGAAATGGGACGCTACGTGTTCGGATGCTTTTGAAGGTCTGGTTTCAAGTTCGTTGGACATCGTCTGGAAATTAGGGTTTTGGAGCTTTTCGAGTAGCACCTAGTGGCAGTCCGTGAGTGTGTGATGACTATTTCAGGAGTCCAGGAAGCTGGTTAACATCAACCTGGCTGCAGTGAGCTGTGGTTCGTGCACTAGCGATATGATTTTAGGCTAGCTATAATAGAGGTTGCTCTGCTGCCGCGACATATATCATGTAGAATTTTTGCTTAGAACATTCCATACTTTTTTTTGTTTCGGAGCTTAAAAGTGGACGATGCCTATAAGGTCATCATGGTTGATTATCCACTGTAATTTTCCGGGAATATCTTTTATGATGTGAGCCTCGACAGGCAAGTGGCCGTGGTCTCCTACAATTCCTTTTTATTTTGCCCTGTAATTTCTGGTTGCCCATCCAAAGAACGGGGATTTGCCTAGTTGTGCTTATGTCTGAACTATAGCATGTGTAAACTGTAAAACAGGATACTCCACCAAATGATTAGCTTGCTACAAAGTTTCCTTCTCACGCTTTGCTTATGCATGTGGATATCTTGTTGGAACTTCCCATCTCTATATTTTAAGTTTGTCCATCTTGCAGGAAAACACCCATGGATTATGATGATACTGATTTCCAGAGCCGAAATTTTCAACTAGCTGGTGAAGACAACAGTAAATCTCCATCAGGCTTGCGGCCATTCGCGCTGCCTAAACTTGATATCGACGATCAACTACAGGGCCATCTCAGATTCGATAGTTTAACAGATTCTGAGGGATTTTTCAGTGTAGGACACGATAATAGTTGGATTGAGGTGCTCTCCACTGGAAGTAGTGTTGGATTGAGCGCGGCTCAATCGCGCTCCATATCTAGGACTAGTTATGTCTGGTCAGAGGCAACATCCACGGAGTGTGTGGAAATGCTACTGAAGTCAGTCGGAGAAAGTGAGATGACTGGTAACATGGATGATAGTGCACATCGGCCGCTAAGTGGTATGGATAGTCAAATTGATCCATCCAGCACGCGACCTAGATCTAGTAACACTCCATCAGATAGCATTGTAGTGCCGACTGTAAATGACCAGTCTCAGGGCGCTTGTTCTAGAATTCCAGAAGATCCTTCGACAAATAAGCCTCAGTTTGAAGGCATTGCACCTTTCTCAATGGATGAGAAAGCTGAACATGGTGCAGGTTCAATTTTATCAGGTAGGAAGTCCAACTATATGTTGGATTCTGTTCCTGCGAAGCACATTGTGAGTGAGAAGCTGTCTCCTGCTTCCAAAAGCGCACCAGAAAGCTGTCCAGCTCTTGGCAATTATTTTGAGGTGGTTCAAGATGGTGGTTCTTTGGACAATCTCAACGTACACTCAGCTGGAGTAGATTCCAGGAAGTTGAATGATGAACCCTTCTCAGAGTTTGCTCCAATTCAGAACATATACTCCACTGGTTCATACCGCTTTGAGCAAGAAAATCATGTGCACGCGAATAAACTTGATGGAGGAATGCATGAATTGCAAAAGTTGACAGAAAGTTCCGACGGATTATTGGAGGCCATCACAAATCCAGTTAAAATGCTGCGAAGGAGTGATGCTTGCAAGAGCGCCTCACTACAACCATCTTTTTCACAAGTGGAACATGCAGCAGAAGGCCTTCAAATTTCAGCTGACACGAGCAACAAGCTTGTCATTGAGAAGTTTGGTATTGGCGAAGAACCTGGTTCTGCTAAATCTAGTCAGTACTGTCCAGATTTGAAAAATTCTAATCCTCATCTGGTTACACCCCTGTCAACCAAAAGCAGTGAGTTGATTCAGTCTCCTAATAGAAAACAGCTTGCTCATGTCACTGGAGTTCCCGAAGAGCCAAAGGGTGATGGGGTGGATGATACAAATATTGATGTCTCAAAACATGGAGTGCTGGAGCAGCATGAAGAACAAGTTAATCTGAAAAATGTTGTTATAGATGATACAAACATCAACACTGGTGACAACTCAAAACTTGGAGTGCTGGAGCAGCGTCAAGATTCCGCTGATAATAAGAAAAGTGTTGTTATGGAAGAAAAACCAATTATGGAGGAAATCTCAGCTCTTTCAGGCAAGTCTAAATGCTTGGTAGAAGCTAGTGTTGTTGAAAATGCTAGAGGTCTAACTGGTACATCTGAAGATGAGTTTGACTCATCGGGCAATGTTGCACCTGACAATTCTTCAGCTGGTTTACTTGATAAAATGGATCCAGACATTTCATCAGTAAATCACGAGGGGCCAGTCAAGGAAGATGGTATGCCTGCTTTAAAAGATGAGCCTGGAGACCAGCATTTGGTATCACCTAATTCTGGGTCTCAAGAGAAAAAGATGGCACCAATGGACATTTTAGGCAGCAAGGTTGCTGCTACCACTGTTGCTGATACATCCAATACAACAATGCATAAACTTGACTGTTCAGAAGGTGTTCCATCAGATGGTTCTCCTGCTGGTATACTTGATGGAAATGATTTGACGATCTCCTCAGTAAATCATGCGGAGTCATTTGACGAAGGTGCTAATTCTTCAGAAGTTGGAGGCCATGATGTATCATCTGTTCCTGAGCCATCGGGAAAGAAGCCAGCAGTGTCAGGGAACTCAAACGTCAATGCTGTTTGGAGCAGTCATGCTGATCCTGTTACAAAAGGGATGCAGTGCACAGACCAGGCTTCTTTGGGTAGTTTGACCATGAGTCAGACTCAGGATAAATCAGGTGACTATGTTTTCTTTCCTTCTATAATTTCTGCCTGGTCGAGTAATTAGCAATGTGCATTTCGTTGGAGCAGGTTTTCTTTTAAAACTGACAACGTTGGGATTCATTCAGGTGATCATCCAGATGCTCAGGAACAGAAATGCCAGACTGACAGACCTTCAGTACGGTCGGAACACCAAGAAAGTTCGCATCCACAAAATTGCCAGATTGATGGACCTTCTGTTCAATCTGAATATCATGAAGATTTAGCCACACCCTCCTCGAGTGTCTCATCTGACAAGGCTGCACAAACGGTCACGGAGAGTCCTTTAAAAGAAAAGGATGATCTTAATGTGTACATAAAAGGTAAGTTGTTTGTGCTAACAGAATACTGCAGTAGCTATGCAGTTTTCATCCACATGAGGAATGTATGACTGCTTGTCTAGAAGAAACAGTCTTTCTACAAAACAAATATTTCTGACAGATTTTCACTTAGCCCTTTAGGTAATTCGTGCCTTCCTAAGGTGTGGAGATTAGTAACCCCCTTTTTTCCTTCCATACATATGTATGCTAACGCAGACAACCAAACTCTGCACATTAAGTAGCTTGCTCCAATACGTTCCAGATCTACAATATAATATTTCTAGAGGATATATGTGATTTTTTCCGCTCTATTGTTTTCATTCTGTTACTAGTAGTATATGCATGCTAAGTTGTTAACCGTGCTAACACAAGCAGCCCAAGCGGACCCAGAGTGACATATTGTTTTGGCTACAGATATCGACGGAAGCTGTAAAGATGCTACATGTGGTTCCCCAACAGTGATCAGTTGCACTGAACCCTGTCTCCAGGAAGGTGGACAGGATGGTAGTGCTGTGTTTTGTCACACCATAACCGAACGATCCGACGATAAAAAAGATCCTGAAGCCTCAGCTGGTGCCTCCCGTAGCTCAAAAGAATGTTCCACTGGAAGTATAGAACCTACTCTTAGTTCAGAGGAGGCAAATACAGCAGGAGATGATAGAAGTTTCTCGTTTGAGGTTGGAGATGCACCAAAAGTATCTGAGAAAGCTCATTCTCCTGCTTGGAGCCCTTTTCCCAGATCTAAAGCTGCTCAAAGTGTTGAGGTCGCTCTCTCTCTCTCTCTCTCTCTCTCTCTCTCTCTCTCTCTCTCTCTCTCTCTCTCTCTCTCTCCCCTCCTCTCTATAAATATATGTTGTGTGTGTGTGGATGAGTTTGAAGCTTAAATATCACACATTGGACTTACTGAGGTAGCTGAGATATATTGGCATGCTATTATATCGTAAATTCGTAATTTGTTTACTATGTTCTAATTTTAGGCCACCATAGAAATCTCTAAACCTGGAAGTCCTGGAAATGCACTGAGGCACACTAGCGAAGAGGGTAAGCAAACGTCTGTTCTGGAGGCTGGCAAAGAACAACAATCGGCGACAAAAGGGCTTCAAAGTGTTGGGGCGCTCTCTGTCAGCTCACATACTGGTGATATTACTAAAACTAAAAGTGCACCAGAAGAGCAGCCGAAACAGCATTCAATGCCTGCGAGCACTGGTAGGCAGACCTATATTCGAAACAGTGCAGATATCTATATTACCTGTCTTGAATATATCAGTTTCTTGCAGCTGTAGTGCATCAACCTTTCACAGAATCACAACACTTTGAGCTACGTGCTCAGATATTTGTTTATGGAGCTCTTATGTGAGTTCAAACTCTCGTACATTTACACTGTTTGCTTGTTTAGTTATAAATGTACTGATTATGGAACTTAATTTCTTTCCACAGTCAAGGAATACCACCAGCGGAGACCTACATGGTGTCAGCTTTTGGAGAATTTGGTGTGTGTTGTTTCATTGCTGAAAGTGTTCTATTTTCTTTTCTTTTTTTGTTGAGATTTTTTCTTGTTTTTCTTATCTTATAATTTCTGGTGTTAACAAACAGTAGGTGGTGGCAAGTCTGCATGGGAGGCTGTTTGGCGAGCTGCTGTTGAGAGATTTCAGAATCAGAAATCACCTTTGGCTGGCTTGGAAACTCCTACAAGCTCACATACAGGTAAATACGAGATATGATGATTGCACTATGATATACTTACACATTTCTTAATTCCTGAGTAAATGAATTTGCAGGCAGTCGCGTGGCTGAAAAAACACCCAGTAAGGGTACAGCGGTTAAAACTGCGTCGGCTAGCAGAAAAGGCGGCAAAACTGCATTACCAGCATATACTTCTGTACAACTGCACTCACCAACTTTCAATATGTCACCTCTTGCTAGTTCTACATTGAATCTGCAACGAAGTTCCAATCTGGATTTTAGCCAGGCTGTATCACCAGTATTCAATTATAACTCACAGACAAGGCAGCCTACTTCTGCTGTGGCATCCTGGTTTCCTCAGAGTCCTGGTCCACGTGCTGCTCCTTGGCTGGCTCCACCACAAAACTTGATATTTGATTCATCGATGCAACCAACTGTGCCTTCAAGTGAATCTGCAAAGGGGTCTTCTACTGTTGCTTCTCCATTAGCAGTTGTACATGAGGAGAAACAGAAGACACCGTCTTCTACTTCTAAGCGTAGTAGAGTTGGAACTGCATCACAAAAGCCAAGAAAAAGAAAGAAAGATTCAGGAAGTCCAGAACAGCAACCTGACATTGCTTCGTCTCAGCTCAGAACAGACCTTGCATCTGTTACGCCTGCCACTAAGCACATACCAGGCTTCACCTTATCGACTCCTTCTCCAAGTAATGTTCTGGGCAGTGGACTTGTTCCTAACACAAGTTTGATCACCTCTGTGCCTAACTACCTGGGTGGCAAGAGTGCTGACCATAGAATAATCTTTTCAGAACAGATCACTGGTGCAGTAGATCAATCTATGGACCAAGCCAAATGTGCAAGTATGTACTCTATGGAAGCACTTAGGCTCAGTGAAGGCGTATGGAACCACTTACCCACAAACTCAAAGGGCAAATTACCTGCAGATGTAGAACAAAAGCTTACTTCAGCTGCTGCTGCTGCTTCTGCGGCACTTTCTGTTGCGAAGGCTGCTGCAGAAGCTGCTAAGATGGCGGCGACAGCTGCATTGCAGGCAAAAATGATGGCTGAAGAAGCCCTTGGGTCTTCAAAATCGGCAAATTTGTTGCAGAAGCGAGACACTGGTGAAGTTGACGCGAATAATAATCTGGCTAGTGTGTCAAGTTTAACGCCTAAATCATCTTGGAAAATAAAGGACAGCACTCATGCCCCAGGTTCCACCATTTCGGTGGCACGGGAGGTTGCTAGAAAGAGGGTTGAAGAGGCATCTGCAGCTGCAAAACGTGCAGAAAACTTAGATGCCATACTTAAAGCTGCAGAGCTTGCAGCAGAGGCTGTGTTTAAAGCAGGAAGCATCATTGGAATGGGTGAGCCTCTGCCTTTTACTCTAAGCGAACTGTTGGAGGCTGGTCCTGATGGCTTCTGGAAGTCTGATAGAGTGAAGAATACAAAGGCCGGAAACACCATTGACAACGTGGTAATAGAGGAGCTGGAGCTACCTACTGATATTAATAAATCTGGCAGAAAGCGTGGTAGCAAAGCTAAATATGACCAAGCAATACAGAACTTGGAGCCATCTTCAAGTGTCCAAGAATTGCAGCCAGATGGGCTAGCTACTGATATTAATAAATCTGGCAGAAAGCACGGCAGCAAAGCTAAATATGACCAAGCAATACAGAACTTGGAGCCACCTTCCAGTGTCCAAGAATTGCAGCCAGATGGGATGCACTCAGGTAAAGCTACAGATACCCTTTGGTATGTTGTGGTTGATGTTCACTCCCAGCTGATTTATTTTGTTTGGCGCATGTAGGAAATGGGGTTGAAGATGATCCCACTGCTGCTCCACTCAATGGCAACACAAATAATACAGCACCAAGCATAATTTGGAATGGTATTGGAAAAGGATCTCCCGTTGAGGTCAGTCGATATATTTTCCTGGATAAGTTTCCCCTTTCTATATGAATTTCAGTATACACCTTTGACTTTTTTTAGTGTCATATCAGTAAAAAAACATAAAAAGGTATTTTAAGTACTGCTTTATGACATGTTTATTGGTATCTATCATGAGACCAATCTGAGCTAAACTGTAAGTTTGGCAGTTCTATAATACATGTTTTGTTTTAAAATGGTTGTAATGCGGCATTAGTTATGTTTGTTTGTCATCCTTCCTGAATTTTATCTGATCTGATCTGCCACAAGATGACAACCTTGTCTGCCACAAGATGACAACCTTTTGTAATATTACTCCCTTTTTTGCCAGGTTTTAGCTGATGGGGGCGGGTCTGGAGCAGCTTGGTTTTCTGCTAAGGTCCTTGATATAAACGAAGATAGTGCATTCATCAGCTATGAATCCCACAGTGAAGGTTAGTTCCGATTCTTCAATTCATATGTGCACCTCTATGGGTGCCCCATTTTCCGTAAGGCATACAGTCTTTCCACTCTTTTGTTATCCGCAGGCTACACTGAAGTGTTGGGCTTTGTGCTAATCAGGCCCTGTGATTGACTAATCTTTTTTCAGGAGCTGGTCCTTGCACACAATGGGTGTCACTGAAGCAGGAGGGGGAGAAGGCACCTCAAATACGTCTTGCCCATCCTGCTACAATGTCTAAATTAAAAGGTACTAGAAAGCGTCGTAGGGACACAGCAGGAAATTATTCATGGGCTATTGGTGATCACGTGGATGCGTGGATTAAAAATAGGTATGCCATTCAGTGTTCTTAACTTTGCTGTTTTCGTGGGAAAGGAAAGGGAGATAGCTGCGTATAGTGTAATAGGTTGTAAATTTGCATATCCACTGATGATTTTTACACTCAATGCTGTGGTGGGTGTACCTATTTCAGTCTATAGTTTTGAAGACTGCAGAATCTGTAGCAGTATGTTAGAAATATATCTAGAGATGTGTTTTAGAACAGTTCTACACTGTCTTATTTCCTGTTACTGCGTCATTCCCATGCTAGCAGTGTTCTAGACTTACGGTAGTAGGTTGAGTGTGATAGTAGTGTTCTTTTTACCACTTATTGATCTGAAGCTTGTTCCTCTCTACAGCTGGCGAGAGGGTATCATTGCTAAGAACTGTGAATTTGGTGAAGCTAAGTTCACTGTGCAATTTTCAGGTAACATTGGCACCTCTACCTGTTTACATCCAATAGAATGTTGGTTATTTAATTGTGTTATCAAGTGCATATTTCGAGTTAGTAATAGTTCAATCTCAAAGTTTCTATATAATGAATGCTTCCAGTACCAAGTGACTGCCATAGTACTGAAGATATCACCACACATCCGAACTGAAACTGACATCATGAAGATTTGCTGTTCTTGATCTTTTGCTTAGCTTTCCAGTTTGACCTGTGGATTTTCATATATTTGATGTCAAAAGTTCTCGAATATATGATTCTTTAACCCTCCATCTTGTCTAAATCATGTATTTGCAGTTGGCGATTCTGTAGTCGTTGATACTTGGAATCTTCGTCCATCACTTGTTTGGAAGGATGGCGAATGGACAGAGTGGTCCCGTGCACATGAGAGGAAAGACAAATCCAATAAGGTTCCTTATATTTTCTCGACTTGTTACTCCCTCCGTTGCAAAATCTAAGGTGTACTTGACTACCCAAATTCAAGCTTTGCCCAAGAACTAATCCAATAATACATATATTGATTTACACAATTGTGATACTATTTGAATCGTCTTGAAAAGTACTTATGATGAGGATCTTGTAACCTCTAGCGAAGTGTTGTACAAAAAAATTACAATCAAAGCTCATATTTGTACAGTCAAAATACGCCATATATATTTTGTAATGGATGGAGTACATTTTATTTTTATCGAATGTGCTAAATGTTATTTTTGCAGTCATGTTGAGTAACAATATTTTTGTGGACAGGGTGATTCTCCTTATGAGAAACGCCAGCGGACAGCAGCGAGTGATCCTTTGCCTGCAGTTGGAGAAGCACGGCCCCCTTCTAAAGACAAGATCACTAACACTGTAAAAAAACTAGAGGAGCCAAAACCACTGGCTTTATCTGATAAGGACATGATTTTCAACATCGGAAAAAGTGCAATTGAGAACAAAACTACCAGGCGTCCTGGACTGCAAAAAGAAGGATCAAAGGTCTTTGGTGTCCCAAAACCTGGAAAGAAGAAGAAGTTTATGGATGTAAGCAAACATTATGTTGCAGATCACACTGATAAGATTTCCGAGGGTAGTACATCCACCCGTTTTGAAAAACAACCGGTGTCACAGATTCCAAGACTACGGGAAAGTACCCTAAAACTCGACCAGAGAGCAAAGAGGGTGGGTGACACGCGATCCAGAGGGCTTAAATCTGTGAAGTCCCAGAACTCTTCAACTAGCAGTCTTCCTGGCAAGGATCTTTTATCCATTCCTGTTCCAGGCTCTAGTGCTCTTGAAAACAGTTTTGGTTTTGTGGGTAATATGACAAGTTCTTCGAACCCTGTCAACCCTAATGCAGAAAAAAACAATTCTGCTCATAGCACTGACCTTAGAACTGAAGATGCATCAGTTCTGGAATCACGTGTACATGCTACACCAAGTGTTCCTACTGCCAAGAAGAAGCCGACCACTATTGATCGAGCTAAAAGGAAATACGTTCCTTCTATGGATAATAACTTGAACAGGAGGGTGCCAAAAACGCCTGAAATTCTAGGCCAGACTGGCTCCGACTCTGCTGAACCCAGACGGTCGAACCGACGAATTCAACCAACCTCTCGGGTAACTACATGAACTATCTGTTCTGATACTGAATATTGGTAGTACTTCATTGCGGTTAACTGTTTAATCCGTTGGGCATAAATTGGCACCTTTCAGTTTCATTGTAGTTGTCGAAGCTCATCACAGATAATTGTGTTGAGTTTCAGTATGCCCTTCAGGATAAAATCAGGGGGTCATCTGAACTTGTGATCTTGATTATTATTTCCATTATTTGCTTGTTGCATATATTCGCTTCTGTGCTACAACTAATTTTATGGAGCTTGCTGTATACTATGTGCTAACTTGGTTTTGCTGTTTACTGTAACACAGTTGCTCGAGGGCATGCAGAGTTCTCTTATTCTCTCCAAAGTTACTGGCGAAAAAGTCCCTAGGACTAATTTCAGGAGTGCTACTTCTAGCTCAAGAGGTAACTCTTCTACTCTCTGTGTTTTGGGGATTTAATGTATTGATCTCATTTCTGATGCCATGATGGTCAATATGTTCTGGAAACTGTTTGGAAATAGGGAAAGCTCATGGCTAATTAAAGGTGTGAAGACGCTGTTTTGGTGAGACAACTCCTGTGTCTTTGTACATAATCAGTGGCTTGCTATGGGAAAGCAAAAGGATAGGATCGGAGTGAAGGCGTTTGGAGTTCTGGTGTGTTCGGTTGTACTATAAACTAGTTTAAGTTAGTGATTTTTCTCTATTTATTGTACTCAGCATTATTATTGTGTTCTTAGGATTTTAGCTATTAATCGCCCCGCGAGGGAGAGAACGGGTCTTTGTTTAAACTCATTAACTGTCAGTGCGCCATGTATGGGAGGATGGTATCTTACCTTCTCCTCTTAGTGCCAGCCCCATGTTGGAATGAACGACTGATTGCTTGCTTACACCGGTGTAAGCGAATGCTTTGACCCTGATATGTTATTTGGCAGCCATGTTAATTTGTGTTCCATGTGGCTGCATTATGTGTGCACTCTTGTGCGTTGTCACGGCTGCTGCCCCATCATTGACTCATCGTATATACTCCATCTGTCTTGGCAGACAGGGTGGTCCTTCAGGGCTCAGACATGGCTTGAGGCTTTCAGTTTCTACAGGCAGCTGAGCGAGATGATATCGGAAGCATTGAAGCGTGACTATGTGCCATTCGTTGGCAAGGAACGAACTGTTGACCGTCATATATCAACTACTCGTATGATGGACGGTACTAGCCTAAATAGGATATATCAAGTTGCTCTCTACTACTAGCTGTCAAACCCAATATATAGATGAGGCATTGACTTTCTAAACGGATCGCTTGTTATCTCAGCTAGTATTACGCATAGTCTTAGCCATTGATCAGCAAGCTAGTTCAACCAAAAGGAAGGATGGCCGAGGCCTTTGATGAAATCAAGGTGGACTTCGTCGGCCTTGAAGAGAGCGTGCAGGTCATCGCAGGGACCATCCACAACTCTGGCAAGATACCCAAAAGGTACATCAGGACGGAGGTCCATGCCGATCCCCTCACCGCAGACGCCGCAGGTCGTACTCTGCCGACGATTGACATGTCGAGGCTGCTCAACCCCGAGTTCTCCAAGGAGGAGTTGGCTAAGCTTGGATCCGCCTGTGAGCACTGGGGATTCTTCCAGGTCTGTGACACTTTTTTTCCCCTCTGCACACCATCAGATCAGGCCACGATCCACATCACCGGGCATCAGAAAACTCGTGCATGTTTTCCACCCTGCAGCTTGTGAACCACGGTGTGGACGGAGGGCTGTCCCGACAGATCAAGGCCGACGTCTCGGAGTTCTTCAGCCTTCCTCTGGAGGAGAAGTCGGCGGTGGCGATACCGCCCAACGGCATGCAAGGCTTCGGCCACCACTTCGTCTTCTCCAAGGAGCAGAAGCTGGACTGGGTTGACCTTCTGTTCCTCGCCACAAGGCCCGTCGAGGAACGGAGCCTGGATTTCTGGCCTAAGAAGCCCCCCACCTTCAGGTGATTTTTTATTTGTTCCAATACAGAAGCGGCAATTGGACGCTAGTATTGTTTCTTCATCTAGCTTGATTTGTTTCTACCATGATTATGGTGCAAGAGGCCTCGTAGAATTCCAGGTTTGACTTTGGAGGAGGTCAAACTTCTACTTCATTTTTTGATCCCTGCTGTTTGCCCATCCTAGGGACACGCTTGACAAGTACACAACGGAGCTAGCAAATGTAGCCGAGCAACTGTTCAGGTTCATGGCCGAGGACCTGGGGGTTGACCATGACGCACTCCTTGGCACCTTCAAGGGCCTGCCTCAGTGCGTAAGGATCAACTACTACCCTCCCTGCCGTCAAGCCGACAAGGTGCTAGGGCTCTCGCCGCACACCGACGGTGTCGGCATGACGTTGCTCCTCCATGTAAATGATGTGCAAGGACTCCAGATCAGGAAGGATGGGGAATGGTTCTCTGTTCAGGCCCTGCCTGGAGCTCTTGTCGTCAACATCGGCGACGTTCTCGAGGTGTGTGCCTAGTTAGGAGT
Source organism: Avena sativa (assembly GCA_916181665.1). Classification (NCBI taxonomy): domain Eukaryota; kingdom Viridiplantae; phylum Streptophyta; class Magnoliopsida; order Poales; family Poaceae; genus Avena; species Avena sativa. The sequence continues at coordinate 261,895,595 of OV702279.1, read as the reverse complement.
ATCCGATCTGTTCATGGCTAACCTGCAAGAAATTAACTGCAAATACTCTTATACAATGTCTTAAAAGCGAAACTACCGGTATATGTATAAGCTTTTCTGACAAAACAGTCAGTCATTATAGTTCACAAGGAACTGTGTACACATAGAAAAAACTAAAAAGAAAATGAACTAGAGCCCGGGGGAAGATCATATTTTTTTATAAAACAAGATGATCCAGTCAGTTCGCTATTCGCAAGTCTGCCTGAGGAACTGTTATTGGTTTCCAACAGATCCTCACCAATGGCAAGTACAAGAGCATCGAGCACCGGGCGGTGATAAACCCTGAAAAGGAAAGGATCACGATTGCAGCGTTCCACAGCCTGCACCTTCCCTGCACAATCGGCCCGCTTCAGCAGCTAGGCAACCCACACTACAAGGCCATAGACGGGTTTGAGTTCACCAAGGGATACTTCGCTGCGAAGCTGGAAGGGAGGAGGTACCTGGAGAGCTTGAAGCTAGGTATATGATCAGAGTAGTGCGAGTGTTATGTATGATTAATTACATTGACCTTTTTTCTGTTCGTTAATATTGTTGTGTTTTCCTTTGTCTCATGTCTTTACTTGAGCGAATTCCTTTGTACTACCATATATTTTAGGCGAATGTTATGTGTAATCCTATCATAGCATGAATTTGAGAACATTGTCTACAAAAACAATATATCTTGTGAACAGTATGATTTAGGTCATATTGTCTTCGAATAAGCAGTATTTCGTGAAAATTCTCTTTTCTCCCTAAAGTGTGCTATATATATGTTCCACCGACATGAAAAGCGGTATTCACGTCTGTCAAGTGAAAAGATGGTGGTAACTGAGGAATACTCACTCAGATCTGAGAGACCGTAACATAGAAACCTCCAAGAAAGTTAAGATGATGCTCGTGGCTAGCTAGTCAAGCTGATGGTTATCACTTATTTAGAGGTCCCATCTAGAACTGAAGTAGAGTACCAGACACCTGAAAAAAAATCTCATCTCAGCGGAACATGCACACTATGATCACTGCAAAAAAGGATAGCTGAACTAGGAAACAAGTGGCAACATGCTCTCCACAGCCTCCCCTTGCACATTTATGATCGGCTCAATCTTGGTCCTTTTCTTGTAGCTACCGAAGTTGCAAGTTGGTGCCTGTCCTCAAGATGCGATTTCTCCCAGTTGCCAATTGTGCATCTAGAGTAGTGATTTTGCTCTTAAGAGACTTCTTCTCATCCTCGATAGAAATTAAAAAGCTTCTATCTCCGAGACTTTCGCTTCGTCGCCATTATTCAAGGCTTCTTTGTATGATTGCAACACCGCCACAACAGATGGAGTTTCTTCTCTGTCCACAGGACCATCATCCGGAACTCTGTCTCCAGTAACTTTGTTTTCTGACTCCTAATACATAAAAAGATTTCACTACAAGTAAAGATTCAGTTGAGTGTATGTCTATCCAAATTGTGCAAAGCTATAGGCTCCAGTGATACAGGATGGATTTCTATTGAATTCACAGAAGCGGTGAAACTGCAATCAGATACTGTTACACCAATGCCATATCATAGCGGTTAGCATTACAAAATATTGTCTAGACAGCACTTCACTTGAGAGTGTAGAGAAACTTTCCAGCCTCAAATATTGGCAATGCAGCACCTCATATCTGATATCATGTAATCTGTTGAAACCCTCATTCTAAATAAAATAAAATACTGCATCCTTGTATTGATATACAACTCGCAAATAGGCTATGTACTAGGCGATGCGCAAACCATACATGTTACCTGCATGCTAAAAAACTAAATACTGCATCCTTGTAGGAAACTCAATAACGGCTCACTAGGGCTATAATGCAGAGACCAGATGTAGGAGGGATGTTTTACCAGCATTTTCAAATCAGGCTCACCTTGTTACATAGCAAAGAAGGTGGCCACGCCATGATGTAAGGATGGAGTGTTGTGTCATATGTATCCGGAAAGATCTAGGCTCACCTTGTTACATAGCTATTCATTGCGTTTTATTTCGTTGGTTGATACATGTCTTAACCCTAGCTGATCCGTGATTATAATAAATACTATAACTAAACTCTGCAATAAATGAAAGGTTATGTGTACTAATTAATGCATAGGCCGGGGATATGTTCCCCATTTAGAAAAAATGTATTCCGAAAGAGTTTTTTGAGTTCCTATGTTTCTAGGAAGAAGGATAGGAACCAATGAAGAGAATCATTGTTTTCAAAGTAACTAGATAGGTACACAACGCCGTCGATAACTGCCTCAACATTCAGTATGATATGATCCTCTACTGAACACTTAGCGACCTCAGTAATTGTGTGCAAGGGAAACCTCTTTTCCATCCATCTCTCGACACCGTCACCATCGACTCTCCAAAACCAAACAACAAGTGTGAACTCCATTACCATGGAGTCAGCTCCGCAAACTATGCACAAATTCCCATCCTTGGTCTGGCCAAGCATATATTTTGAGGAGTCTTCCTTTTATATGGGCGGCCGCATATCCATTTGAGATAATTGTAGTGTAGCAGTGTTGAGAACAAGCAAGTTGGTTGCTTGACCCATCACTATAACACGGTAGTCATGTCGGTAAAAGTTTTAGGGACACTTTAATCAAAGTGATCCTAAATCCTTTTACTGACATTTTGAGAAATGCCTCTAAATGTTTAGTGACACTTCGAGAAATGCCTCTAAATGTATTTAGAGCATTTTCCAAAATGCCCCTAAAGCCCTTTAGTGACACAATGAGAAATGCCCCTAAACGCTTTTAGTGGCATTTGTGTAAAGTGCCCCTAAATACTTTTAGAGACATTCCAATCTAGTGCCCCTAAACTCTATTAGAGGCACTTTGAACAATCAATACTACCAATGATTAATTAGCAAATAATAGTGATTAATTAACACTAACAGTGAACAATCTTTAACAATCAGTATCGTATACTGAAATCACAAATATCTCTAACGCGGTACATTGAAAAATCTGCACTAACAGTGACACCTTAGTACACTAAACTCAGTATAGTACATTGAACAATTAGCACAATACATTCAACAATCATCACAATACTTTCTGGCTTTCACTTTCCCTAGTTTGTCTCTTCTTCTTCTTCTTCTTCTTCTTAGATTGTTGTGACTTCAGTTGTTTCTCAATGGCGCAGGCAATCTTAGCACTTGTCTTATCTACAACTACATCTGTGATCTACATGTTGACATTGGTGCAGATACAATTTGCATCAGTTATTTGGAGATAAAACAATGTGTACCAATCAATGTACAATAACCAATGTATTAATATTTTGAGTAGCAATCAAATCTAGAGGAAATAAGTTTTAACTTACATATTTTTTTGTCCATTCAATCTAGTTCTTTTCGGCATGTCCTGTAAGAGTCATCCTTGCTCTGGGTTTTGGCAGGGCAGTTGATTTCTTATAGACAACATGCTTTTTTGACAAATTCATCATCTTCATTGTTCTTAATTGTTCCCATTTCCACTATTTGTTCACTGTTTGGTGAAGTTAATCCACCTTCCACTCCTACCTTGATCTTACTTCCCTACAACATAAAGAAGCAATGTCAATTTGCTAATTTTTAAAGATCCTGCGTAACTTCTTCATGTACCAAACTCACCTTCATGGGTTTTCTTCGTCTTGACCAATAGTTGGACTCACTCTTGTTGTTAAACTTGACGCTAAAATTTAAAGCATATAATCTAGCAAACTTTCCCCTCAAAGGAATTTTACCTATCCACACATCGTCTTCAGAACCATCACCAACCATCTTTTTACAACATCTATAAAGAAGAGGAGAAGTTTTCATCTCTCCTTTCCAAAAATGAGAATCCCCTGGTTTCACCACACATTGGGACAAACTAACGTTCTTCAAATACTTAGCTCTAACTACTTTTTGCCATAAGCCAACCCCATTTTCCAGTTTCCACAACCATTTATTAATAAGACAAATATTCATGACCTCCAAGTCTACCACAACTAAACCACCCTAATCTAAAGGTTGACAAACATTTTCTAGTTAAGTAAATGATACTTCTCTTCATTCTCATTCCACAACAACCTTTTCATATAAAAAGTGTTATAATTGCGACAAGTAAATAACGAAGAACGAAAGCGAAATCACAGCAAGGGGACACAAATTTAACGTGGAAAAACCTCTCCAACAAAGAGAGGAAAAAACCACGGACGCCAGCCAGCGAAACTTCACTATATCGTGGAGTGTTTACAAACGCCGGAGATTTCACAGATGCAACTCATCCCAAACGACGGCTTACAAGAGGTTTATATATCGGTGGAAACCTAGGTCTTCGACGATCCATACCGTACCGCGGGGGCCCAAGCCTCCGGCGACGGGCCTCGCTCCACTCGCCAGAAGTTGGCCTATACTTTGTAGAATTTGAATCAACATATAACAAAAAGAAAATATCTTACTAGGCCCTTTAAGTAGCTCAAATGAAGACATCATATATAAAGGGATACTGCTAAGACATTTTTTTCTTGAAAAAGGCAATAAAACCCTGGTCTCTGCATCGTTGATGCACACAACATTTTATTAAAGTTCAGTCATTCCAGAGTTACTACAAGATCATAGATCGCTTAAAGTTGATACATAAATCAACCAGCAAAAAAAAAGCAAAAGCATTTGACAACTACGCATCTGTAACACCCCGTTCCCTCTTAGCCCCGGGGGTGTCATTCCTGGCAGGTTAATAGGATCTCTAGACTGGCCCCATAGACCAACACTAGTCTTTTCTACGCACTTTGTCCTCACTCGTGCGCCCCTGACATCCACTTCTTGGTTGGTCACCCATCCTCAAATTGCTGTAGGGCAAGCACGCTTAACATTAGAGTTTTTTTTGGATGAGCTTCCGAAAAATAAGTTGCAACTTGTTGGTATGAGTATCCTATCAATCCTATTAAGGCATATGTCTGGATCTCACACCCACCCTTTAGAAGATTTATGCCCTCATCGATAAAGCACACCCCAGGAACGTTCCCTCTTGGCACACGTCTGTGCGTCCGGTGCTGGCACATGTGCCATGTCGTGTCCATTCTGGGCCACACACGCCATGCTCCACATGTCCCACCACTGACCCGCACACCTGTGTAACCACAAGGGTCGGATTTGATACCACTTATAACACCCCGTTCCCACTTGGCCTCGGGGTTGTCACTCCTGGCAGCTTAATAGGATCTCTAAACTGGTCCCACAGACCAACACTAGTCTTTTCTGTGCACTATTTCCTCACTCGCGTGCACCCGGTACCCACTTCCCGGTCAGTCACCCTAAAGAGAATATGCCCGAGAGGCAATAATAAAGTTGTTATTATCGTATTACAAGTATATGATATATGTTTATTTTGCATGCTATAATTGTATTAATAGGAAACGCTAATATATGTGTGTTTAATAAAGAAATAAAGTATTCCTAGTTATGCCTCTCATATAAACTAGCTCATTGATTAACATGATGATCAAGGTTTCCTGATCATGGATATTGGATGTTGTTAATAACGAGGTCATAGCATTGGTGGAATGATGTGACAAACATTCATCCGAAGTATAGTAATACGATCAAAGTCATTATGTTTAAATTACTATAACATCATTACAAGTGACTTTAGTCCTTAGACCATGAGATCGTATCAATCACTAACATATGAAGAGTATCTTGATAACATCAAATGTCACACCGTAACAGGGTGACTATAAAGGTGGGTTCAAATACTCCAATAATATTATGTAGAGGCTCATGGATCAAGAGCGGAATTTTCTATCCAAATGACGGAGAGATATACTCTGGTCCCTCTCTACGATATCACATTTATATAGCTTGTAAGCAAGTGATGGAGATCACTAGAATGTTATATCACGAGAACGAGAAAAGAGTACATGTCGGTAGCGAGATCAAACTAGGTATGAGGATACCGATGATCGAATATCGGACATGTAAAATATCGCGAGACAAAAGGATTTAGTTGCAATGTCAAGGTTCTCACGATCACAAGAAGTTATCATTGAATGTGTACGAGTCAATACGGATCTCCATGTCCCGCTGCCGATTATTGATCGAAGAGGGGTCCTGATCATGTCTACATTATTCGTGAACCGTAGGGTTACACACTTAAGGGATATCGACACCATTTGGAGCAAATGAGTTGCCAGAAAAAGAATATCGAAGCGCTAGAATTATTTCAATGGACAGCGGAATTGTTTTGGGTGAAATCGCTGAAATTGGTTTTGCATGTGAAATTGAAAAGTAGCAAGGGGTTTTATGTGAATGTTTGTTAATTAATGTAATTGACAAAATTATGAATAAATAAATATAAGAGTTTTATTTAAAGAGAGATTACATTAAATTTGGTGGAAATTTAATGGATTTTGAGTGGAGGAAATGGAGAGTCATTTTGTGAGTGGGAGCTCCACTCACATGAATGGAGGAAGGGGTGGGGGTAGCCACCTTGGCCGCTGGCCATGGCCCTTAGGTTCCCCCTTCTCCTATAAAAGGCTCCCCTCTCCCTCCCTCTCACTCACACCTCCTCGTGAAGGATCTCTCTGTAACATCCCAACATTAGAGCTTAGAAATAAGCCGAGCTTAGATGTGTGCATTGCATTCATGCATAGAAAATCTGAATAATTTTCGCACTTTTGAATAAAACTTGTCAAAGTGATTGAAGCTTCTCTTAACTTGGTGGAACTGAAGGAGATCATCAAGTTGACTGCGATAAGTTTCAATATGACCTTTGCTAAAACCTTATTTTGGGTAAAGATGATTTGATCTAAGGGTAGATCAAATGTAATAAAAGTAAACCACAACACATTGCTTAATGATAAATACCTAATCTTTTAGAGATCATATCATAGTATTTATTACAACAACTCTTAGATACCAAGTTAAGTATATAACTCAAGTAACAAGAATTCAATAACTAAATCTTGATCTATTTATTCTTATCTATTTATACCATGAGGATCATGGTAATACTTAACCCTAACTTTTTAGTTATATTAAGTAGGAAATTAAACAAGTCAAGACCATTCACCACATATCTTTCTTTCCATAACAATCCTTATCATCTCTTTTGAACCTTGTTATAATATATGTTGTTCATCAATGATTAGTGATCAATCCTTGATGTATCAATTCTAAACCTATCAATTCTTGATCTATCAACTCTTGTCCTTGTCATAGCATTCACTTTAAATCCTTTAGAGAAAGAAGTAAGAAGAGGTAAATAGGAATGCTAGTTTTAGATATCATCTATAGGATGGGAATGTATTAAGAGAAACAATTCAATAAGATAGTTGGTGGAGTTAACTCACTCCTGAATGGATAAAAGATTTATCTAAAATAAAGATATATGTGGTAACAAAGAGGATCATAAGGATAAATTTTGGAGATATTTACCAAGGAGATTATTGGATCAAGTAGGCATAGACAATGAATAATATCTCCTAGTCAAATAGAGATACTAAGAAGATAATTATAATACAACTGTAATGTTGTATTGATGAAAGCCTTGATTAGCCAACCGGAAACCTAAACCATAAATGATCAAATGATTATAACGATCATGCTTAAGTCACTAAGAGTGAATGATTATATGATGCATAAGTGAGGTGAATAGAAAATGATTAAAACCTAGTGTAAAATTGTTATCCTAGGTTAGTCATGACAAGTCACAATGGTGTAGTATGGAATTGGAGTATGAGTTACTGGAGGTAACTAAAGTTAAGATAGTTTGAGCAAGCTCATACTAGAGGAACATTGAGTTATAGAAGTAGTATTATTCTTCTTAGAGAATAGTAAACACTTGAGGTGAAGTAATAATTGATATATACATCCATTAGAGTAATATTAGTAATGGATGATAAAGGAAGGGTATGAATGAAGTCAAAAGTAACTACTTGTTGGATTAGAGGTTATATTTAGTAGTTTGATATAATCAAGTGTAGATATGAGAAGATTATGAAAAGATTTAGTGACAAGCTTTTGAGATTTATAATTGAGATTACAAAGTAATTTGTGAAGTAAGAGAGTAAACATTCAAGTGGATTTGAATTCATTAGAAATATTCTAGAGATGAGAGTTATCTCTATGAGGAAATAATATAGAGCTTTAGTGGCAAGCTCATTGGATTCACAAATGGATTTAGCAAAAGAAAATTATTCGTAAGAATATACTTGTGAAGTAAAGATCATTATGTTAATACATGATGATGAATATGAAGAAGAAGTATATCTAGGAAAGGAATTCCTTAATTAGAAGTCAATGCTTGTGAGGCATGAAAAGACAGGAGTTTTTGAGAAACATTCAATCGTAGCTTAATACTAAGGTTGATATCTATATTCCAGATGTTTGATCAATCATCCTATTCCCACAATGGCTTGTAAGGATACTTTTCTATAGCAAATCACTTCAGCACATCTTTGTAAATTCAAAACATTAAAATCATATGTGCTTATACACCATAAATATCAACTCTTTCTCATAAGTCATTTCATAAAACAACCCTACTATTCTATTTCTAGATTAAAAGATCATCCATGACCACTAGTAAAAGAAAGTATCCTTTAACCTTGATCCTTATCAATATCCATAAATGAATATAAGTATAATAAATCCTCTAAACTCATGGTAAGTATTTATAATTCAAAACCCTAGTTTCTACCGCAGTCATAATTATTCATATATATAATGCCATAGCCACGGTAATTACAATCATAATTCACCAGCACAAATATAATTAGATAAATAAATGCATAGTTGAAAGAAGGTTTCTAAATAAGAAACAAAATCTTAAACCCTAAAGTTATTAATGACTTTTCTCATCTACATCCCACAAATAAATAGGATCCATACAAATACCTAAAAGAATGTAGAAATAACTAACCACAAAGATCCCTGCAGTATGTTCATAAATTTACATTTTTTTGGATATTTTAAATCTTATAAAACTTCTAGTTGGAAAGGAAATTGCAAAAAGAATAAAATAAACAAAACTGGAAAAAGGTAAAAGAAAAAGATCAGCAGTAGTCCATTCTGGCCCGCAACCCATTTCCTCACTTCCTTATCTGTCGCCCGCGAGCAGTCGTAGCCGTCCACCTAGCAAGCTTTGCTGCAGCCCAAGCTGGCCCATGCGGGGCCCAGCGCCAGCCATACCCCTTCGACCTTTCAGTTCGCGTCGTCTTCCTTCCGACGCCGTCGACCTCACGATGCAGCAAGCAGCTCGCTATCGAGCTCCGCCATGCCGGCGAATGCCAAGATCCGCGCCGCCACTCTTCAACGTCTACAAGGAGTGACAACGCTGCAGTGGAGAAACCCTAGACGCCACTACTCTCTCTTTCTCCTTCTTCTCGCAGTGGACACTAGAACCCTTGTTCTCCAATGAACTCATTCTCCATCGATTCCGAGCTTCCCTAGGCCATCTGAGACCACTCCGGTGACCGTCGTGATATTCTCGTCCGATTGCCCCTCTCATGGAAGTTGTAGCAGCCCAGGCGCCTGAATTGATACCTCCATCCCAACGCCGGTCATCGTCAATTCCACTGATTCCCACCGCTCCAAAGCTCGCCGACCCTTCCTCGAGAATCCCGGTAATCTAAGGAACTTCCTGGTGCTTTCCATTTCCTCAGTTGCTTTTGGTATCGTACTCCCGCCATGTACCTGCCACCGCCGCTGCCGTTCACCATCGCAGAGGCTACTCTGGCGACCATAACCAAGCGGCGCTGTCACTATTAGGTTCCACGTCGTGCCCTCTTTCCAAAAAAACCAACCACAGTCACGCGCGTGCACCTAATCGGCCGATCGATCTTCGATCTGTGAGGATCATCATCATCTGACATTATCATGATGTCACGCCCGCGTCATTCCCATGCATGTCAGCGTGTAGACTTGGTCCACTGCACGTGTGGCAACCGACGTTGCAAAGACCCCACCAGTCAGTGACCTAGGGTAGGTCTAGCATCGGTATAAAAAGTATTCACCAATTTATAATTTAATTAGAAAATGAATAAATCTTATTATTTTAATAACTTTTGTTTTATAATTCAGAAAATATATATTATATATCAAAATGTTTAGAAAAATAAAATCTATATTTAAAATTATTGTCATATATTATCGTGTTAACTATTTAAATAAATGTTATTTAATAAAGATTCTATAATTAATAAAACTTGGGAAAAAAATCATATTTTAATAATGGTAAATGAGAAAAATATAAATAATATACTAAAATTCTTAGAAAAATAAAAACTACAATGTAAAACTATAAACATAAAATATTAAATCACTTAACAAAATATTTATTATTTATTAAGTGTTTATAAAGTAATAAAGTTTATAAAAATCATATCTTAATATTGAAAATTCATAAAAATACATATAATATACCAAAATGATCAAAAAAAATATCTACATGTTAAAAATATAACATTCCACTATTGAAGTAAGCAAAAATTTAATACTCTAATAACTTGAATTGAAACTTATTTCCTTAGTTGGTAAATTCATAAAAGTATGTATAAAATTGCTAATATTATCCATTTTAAGGTCTAAAAATGGTATTAGCATTAAATATTGATAATATGAAGTAAAAATAGTTCAAAAAAATTCAGATGCAATTTTATTAAATTATCATTCACCAATAAGTGTATATTATTTTCCAAAAGGATTCTTATGAAAGTATAAAATCTTTAAGAATGATATTGTTTGACTTAATAAAACTTTTTACAATTACTTCAACCACTATAAACATACTAAAAATCCAAAGATAATTCGTAAGTAGTTAAGTAATGTGTTTCCATGTTATGAATTATAACCACTCATTTATAAGGAGATAACTGATTCCATTCAACTATAATGTTAAGAAACCACTACTCAAATAGAAGTAATACCATTCTTAAATCAACCTTAAAGAAGCATTAACAAATTATAATACCATATAATATCCAAGATATATAAGTCTCACTGCAAGTGTTGTGATTATTCAAATAAATTAATTATTTCTTCCGTGATAACTATTTAGTAAGAAACCTAAGAATGTTAACTTCAAGTAAATGCTTTACTTAATTAAGTAAGATTTTCTTCAAAAGTTATTCTTTTTAGATACATTCAAAGTAATTCTTCAGAATTTCCAAAAAAGACTTTAATTGGTTAACAATCTCTGCATAAGAAGTCTTTGTATACCATTTCACATTTGTGTGCTTTAATATTGTATAATACTTATTATACTTACATGTTGCTTCACACACTTTCACAAGCCTTAATAAGAAGCACAAGTGTTGTCGTCAGATTGTCGACACGTACGCCATAAGGGGTCCTGAAGGTGTTGAGAAGATGGGGTGTGAGACGTACGATGTTCCAGGAGCGGTGAGCACAAGTTTACCCAGGTTCAGATCCAACTACGTGATCGGATCCTACTCCTCCTAGCAACCCAGTAATATGTCGGCGGGAGCCAGATGTTATAGCGGATTACAAGAGAGGTTCGCTTGTACGAGTAGGTGATGGCTATAAAATATAGCCATTCATGTCCGCATTTAAACTAGATATTATTCATATATTTGATGAAATATCTCTCTAAAACCTACCACTAATGCCTAATGATCAAAGGGGTATGCAATCATTTCTTGTTATTTTTCCCTGCATAGATAACGACGTATGATGATGGGAATCACTACATAAATGCCAAAGATACGAGATTTACAACACGTGAGAGAACTAGGATCCGTGAAGCCAATACTACAAGCTTAACGACCAGCTATATGGGCCGCCACCATATAGTTGCCGTCGCATAGTTTGCACCGACTTCATTAGGTCAAACAGAACAACTTTCATGAAGGGACCCCTATATAAAGAGGCTTCGGGCAACAGGAAACAACGCTTCTTTTCGACCTCATGTCTCCCTGCCACCAGAAGCCGCCACGCCGGAGGAATAGATCTAGATCTAAACCTCTAAACCCTTCTCCACCACCATAGCCATCTTCCACCACTTGTAATAGTAGATATCATCTCCAATTGGTAACATTGTAAGACTATTTGCTATCAACCTTATGATCTCTATTACAATGTTTATGATTGTCGATTTCATCTCTATGTGTGAGTAATTATCTTTGGGCTAAGGGCTTCGGCCTAGCCATGTAGCCTTTGTGCATGTTATTTATCATAGATGGTATCATGTATTAGTTTGTATGACATGATGATTGTAGTACCCTCTCTTGCCTCAATCTATGGACTTGTCAGGTACCCAAGACCCCGAGGATTGATCCAGGTAAAGGGAGTGTGAGTAATGACTGATCTCAGGATAGGAACCCAAGTGACAGAAAGGGTAGTACGACTGTATGTGAGAAATTTACTTGGGATTAACGGTGACATCATGATCCTTATCATTAGTTCTCTTTATTCTATGGATGAGACTAGTAGGTTATTGCTATAAGCGGTTGCGGAGGCGATAACAATTATGGATGCATTGCCCACATATAATTATCTTGCTCTAACAATTACATGCATACTTTATTATCTATTATTCCCATCAGATGTTTTGCACAGCTACTGGTGAAAACCGAAGACCCTAGGCCCTCTCTCTCTCCATCATCAACAATAATAACCACAATAAGATTGAAAAGTCTTGGTCCGGTGAAAATGCAATAGGAATTCTAAAACTCTCGAAGGTCTGTTTAAGTAATCTCACTTTGCTTTCTGCTTCCCAAGGATTCGATAAACCTAGGTCTACTAGGGAAAAAGAGTTATACTATATCCGTAATCCGGATCGAAGGTATCAACCCTTTTTCTGGCGCAGTTGCCGGGGAAGCAATAGCTACCCTGGTGAGGTTAGTAGGAACCTTGCTAGTTTTTTAATTCTCGTTTTTAATTTTGTTTGCTTTCAGTTTTTATTTGAAAAACCAAAAAATAGTTAGTCTTTTAATTCTTGCTTTATCATCATTAGTACTTGTTTAAGAAAATACAAAAACATAGGAAGTATGGCTGAAAACAAAACTTGGGGAGTTTGCAACTCCTAACAATGATTATTTGCGTACCCCTATTACTCAGCCAACAATTGCTATTGAAGATTATGAAATTAAGCCCCACTATTTAAGTTTGGTTCAACAGAATCAATTTAGAGGCTCTGCTGTAGAAGATGCAGGTATGTATTTAAATACTTTCACTGAAATATGTGATATGATGCGCATTAAAGATGTTGACCCCGACGTGGTCAAATTTCATTTATTTCCTTTCTCTCTAAGAGGAAGAGCAAAAGAATGGTTTCTATCTTTGCCTAGAAATACGATTGCATCATGGGTGGAATGTTACTGCAAAGACTATGCTATCTTTGCCTAGAAATACTTCTTTATTTATGACTAAATTCTTTCCACCTACAAAGACTATGCAACTCAGATCTAATATTACTAGTTTTAGACAAGAAGAGCGTGAGCCACTAGCGCTTGCATGGGAGAGAATGAAAGAATGCATGAGAAACCGTCCCAGCCATGGGATGGAAGATTGGTTAATTCTCCATTTAATTTATAATGATCTTAACCCTTTGTCTAAGTCTGTGCTAGATACTGTAGCTAGAGGAACATTTATGGGTAAGCAAATTACCGAAGCAAAGCAGCTGCTAGACAATATTCAAGACAACCATGCCCAATGCATGTGGAAAGATTAAACACAAAGAAGGTGAACTCTGTCACACCTCAAGAGAATGAAGAACTCAATGCTAAGTTGGATGAGCTCATATTAGCCGTTAAAGGTAAGGAAACCCTCGGTAAGAGCTAGTCCCGAACCAACTATTGAAGAAGTAGACTTCATAGCTCGTAATGATTATAACCCTGCTTGGAAGAAAAACTATAATCCTAATTTCCAGAAACATTATTCTAGTCCAGCAGGTAATTCCAATAATAATATGGCATCAAATAATAGTAGTCTCCAAAAAACTCTTAAATCTTTTATGGACTCACAAAATGAGCAAAAAATATCCTAGTCAAAATATCGGAGAATCATGATTCTATGCTTGGTAAATTATCTAACCAATCTGTTAGTTTGAGAAATGATTTGCATGCCCTCCAAAAAAGAACAAGGATTGTTGAGGCACAACTAGGTAAGATAACCGAAAGTCAAACTCTCATTCTAGCTAAATTTGCAGGTAAAGCTGAGCCCAATCCAGTTGAAGACCTCAAGATGATAAGAATCCAAAGGGAGGAGCCTGAAGAACTTGATTATAGCAATGGTCCTTCACCGAACTACACAATTGAAGATCTTGTAAAGAGCATCAATGTCAAGATTCCGGTAAGTGAAGGAAATTAGGAAGCCATGTACCAACACTTTGTTAATCTGGTAGCAATAAAGGTACGTGAGCTTGAAGAGGAATATAATAAAATTGCTGAAAAATTGCCTGTAAGCTAGATGATATATTTGAGCCTACTATTAAGATTAAAATTGGGGCTAATGAAATAGTTGCACTCTGTGATCTAGGTGCAAGTGTTTCAACAATTCCAAAGAGTCTTTTTAACAAGTTAAATCTTGGCTCTTTTGAAATCACCAAACTAAAATTACATCTAGCAGATTCTACTTATAAAAAAGCATTAGGCATTAAATAAAATACTCTAGCATACTTTAAAGGTTGTCCTGCTCTTATTGATTTCGTTATTGTTGATATGCCTGAAGATACTACTGCCCCTATCATATTAGGCCGTCCTTAATTAAGAAATATTAAGGCTTTAATAAATTTGCATGAAGGGAACATGAAGCTCCAGTTGCCTTCGCGGGATCCTTTTGTTATTCATTTCCCTAGGAAAAAGAAAGCCAACCAAGATGATAAGGAGGCCATCACTTTGAAGGCCAACCAATTTGGAGTGGGTGTTCCACTCATATGACCTAAGTGATCAATATAAAGGTCAAGCTATTGACCATAAAAGAGCGCTGCATGGGAGGCAACCCATGTGAAATAAAGGTTTGAGTTAAGTTTTTAAGTTTAAGTTTTAGTTTTATATAGAATAAAGAGTGCTAGAAAACTCCAGTGAGAAAAGAGAGATTCATTGGTACTAAAAATTCCTGTTTTATATGCCATAGTTGGTCATAATTTTAGTCTAAAATTTCTGTCAAAACAAGGTGTTTCGCTAATTTCAGTCTAAAAATTAATTCTTAAAGAAATAGAAGTTTTTTGATGTGTACAGAAAAGGTTAAAGACTAACTATATGGCGGGAATAAAAATTTCTGCCGTATAGTTCCAGCTGTATAGTTATGTTAACCATCGACAATTTTTCATCCGAGGATACAGAAGGTTTGACGACCAACTATACGATGAGAACAAAAGTTCCAGCCGTATAGTTACAACTGGCAGAAAGAAACCCTAAAATTTTACCGTCAGACCAACTATACGGCGGGAACAAAGTGTTCTGGCCGTATAGTTTCCGCCGTATAGGTGCGTCCGACCACTTAAACGCACGGGGAGGTATCCAAAACATCAATACTTTTTCTCTCTTCTACCTCCAAATGCTCTCAAAACCTCAAGGGATCTTCACCCCTACTCAATTTCGTTCGATTTCCTCACACACAAGTGATCTATGGTATGTTTATCCTCCGATCCTCCAATTACTTTTTGCGAATTCATCTCTGATCTATTGTCATTATCAATCTAGGGTGAGACTTATTTTGAACTATTTGCCTGGATTATCTTGCCTAGATTATTATGTTGAGGATATTTTTTAGTGTGCTATGATGAAGATTATGCTATGACTATTACTGTTGGATCAAAAAGTTTTATATTTGTCTCTCTTATTTGTTTTTAGAAGATGAACACGAGTATCCAGACACGTGCTCTTGATGCCGCTAGTTCTTCTTGGGCTGCAGCTCAGGAACGCATGGGGATTCGATTCAAGAACGAATCCCACTGTGATCGTTTCAACAAGATCAAAAACCGAGAAGTCAAGGAAACCAAGTGGGATTGCCCTGTCACTTTGAACCAACTCGGTCTCTCTAATGACTTTAATTTACTTTGCAATAGAGTTGGCCTGCAAACCTTTGTATTTCATGATGCACCCACCTATCACGGGGTTAACCATCGAATTCCTTAGTTCTTTGAATAGCACCGTTAAGATATGGCATGGGGAGATAGAATTTCTTTCTGACTCATGAGAAATAATTATTCCCTATCACTCGATGAATGGTGCAATTGTTTTGGTTTACCCAACAATGATCCTAATGCTCCGCGTGTAGCTTTTACCGACATGGAACCTTCCCCTGAACTTTGTTATAATAGAACGAGCTTTACTTCTATAGTCAATAAAGGGAAGAATATTCAACATCCTACTATTCGCTATTTGTTCTATGTTATTGCTAAAACCTTGCAGGCGCGTAATGAGTTCACAAGACTCAACGAGGAGGACATATTAGTCCTTGCAAAATCTGCTCTCAACTATGACAATGATGATTGCATATTTGCATCATGTTTTACATTATTTATTTTGCATTGTAGATGTAGGATTTTGGTATTTTACGGCGTCCGCACACACTTTTATGTTTATTTTCACCAGGATCAGATCAGATGATGGATCCAAAGGACATAATTCTTGGAGCAGTTGTACTAGAGAGAAAAGGAGCCAAAAATTAGGTAAAACGCTTATTTGGGAAATAATAATACTAGAAGAAAACCCGAAGTGAGAAGCAGAGACAGAAGAGTTGATGACCAACTATACGGCGGGCCGCCATATAGTTCCTGCCGTATAGTTGGTGCCGCCTCCGCCTCCTAAAATAGTTTCACTCCGTGCAACTGGTTCAGAGAGACGACATATAGAACACCCAGAAATCGCCGAAACCTAACCTCTGGAAGGCATTTGGAGGCGGAACTTGCCCTAGGGATCCATATTCGCCCTACGCAGATCTGGGAGGCCAAGGCATCGATCTCCATCTTCATCAACCACTGCATCTTAGTAACAACCCTAGTTTTATTAAATGATAATTAGGGTTTTGATTGTGCATTAATGAGCATCATATTCTAAAAATGAAACTAAGAAAAATAATCACAAAACCCTAAACCCTAGTTTTCCCTCCCTATTTGAAACACATTCAAATGGTTTTGAAATTTTGAAAGTTACAAAAGTGTGGAGCCCAATCTGAATAAAAGGGCCCACTCAATATTTTCTACACTTTTACAAAGTCTCTGGTATTTTCAAAATGCTCAAAATAGAAACGAATTTGAAATTGCAAAAGAAATCAGAAAAATAGTTTTCTAGAAAAATAAATAGAAAACCCAGCTTCTAGCCCGACCCATCTCTCCCTCTCCTCCCCGCCGTTCAGCATGCTCCCGCATTGCCCACCCCAGCCCAGCGCAACCCGCAGCGGCCCAATACCGCTTCGCCCCTCCCGCTGTCGTCTTCCCCAATGTCGGCAAGAAGCTCGCTGGCGCGCGCGATGCCGTCCGCGGCGCCACTGCGTTGCGATGCTCATTGCCGCTCTGGATGCGAGGATAAGAACCGCCACGTTCCCCTCTTCCTCCTTATCCCCATTTCTCTTCCTCTCTCGCTCTGTGTCACTCGTGCGTAGAAGCTCTAAAACCCTAGTCTCGGCCGCCGCGTAGCGCTGCCGTTTCTCGCCTCCCCTCGCTGTTCTGAGCTCCCGTTGTGACCACCTCGCTCGCCTTCGTCGTTACCCCTGAAGCACGCAAGCCAACGAGCTTCCAATCGTCACAATCGACCCCTCCGTATCTGATGAGATCCTCCACCGTCACCGTCGATTCTGACCACCCCGCTCCACGCCGACCTTCTTCTCGCGTTCCTGGTGAGCTCACAAACCTCCCAGTGCCCTCAAACCTCTCCTTCGCTTCCTGGTTTTCCTTGCCGATGTTCGCCTGTAAGCGCCGTCACCGCTGGCCGCCGTGCTTGATGCTCCGATGACCAAATCCAAGTGGCGCCGCCACCCATTGGCTCGCCTCGGCCTCCTCTCTCTAACACGCGCACACACGTGCCCTACCTCGCGCTCCTCCGCCGTCCCTTGCCGTTCTTTGGCTCACCGATGTCGGTGACGTCACCCAATCATCACCGCGCGTGGGTTAGTGCAGTCAAAGCCGCTACGAGTCCCTTTTGCCCACGTGGCTGCTGATGTGGCCCAGGGCCCATCAGTCAGTCACTGCGGTTAGCCTCCGGATGAGTGTAAAAAGTATTATAAATTGTTTTAATAATTTTAGAAATAGAATAAATCTTATAAAATCAATATCTAATTATTTACAAGTCAGAAAAATGTTTATAATATATCAAAATATTTAGAAAAATGAGATCTGTCCGATTAAACTATAATCATGCATTGTTAAACAACTTTAATTGCAAGTTAATTAGAAGAACTAAATGTACCCTCTCATATACATCCGGGGTTTCCCCGAGTTAGGGTTTGCACCCCTCGGAACCCCGATTAAACTACCAAGCATGTTTACGGTTTCAACTTCAACACAATTCAACTTGTCATATCATCATCTTTGTTTGAGCATTGCATCGATGCCATGTGATGATTGTTTCCTTTCTTTCCGGTGTTTGGTTCTTCTCCGGTAGAATACGATATCGGAATCGAGATCAAGTCCAAGAATGAAGACCGAGATCAACATCGTCGAAGCTCGAAGACTAATACTTGACAAACTATAACCAAGTCAAGTACCAGGTGTCTGAAGATCTGCTTATTGGTTATCAACGCGCAAAGGCAAGCGAGACCCCACACATACATATGAATCCTATGCTTTCAGAGTATTTCATTCTTGCCATGTGCATACGGTTCCAAAGTCTTTTATCGATAGATAGAGTTATCCTATCTGATGCATGTTCCCTTTGAACCTATAATCCCTGATCCACTGATCCTAGCATAACTAGGGTTTGGCTTTGTGAGCGCTGCTAGAGCTACTTTATCTGTTGTGCTTAGCCATGCTTAGTTGTTCTGCTGATTCACCTGGTTGATGGATTCGAGCTCCGAATGAACCTAGTTAGACAGGAGAACATGGTATGACAGGTGATGTGAGTTAAACATGCTAAGGCTTATAATCGAGGCCACGCGTGTTGTGGTTTTTGTAGTCCCATACTTGCCACCCTTAGGACCTTGGGTTCTTGCCTCTTGAACCAAGATGAGCGTACATTCACATGGGGCTTTGGTAAACCCTTGACCCCAACTTGCCTAGTCTGATCCATGAGTTCGTAGTTTGAGGATTTATTCGGCACCCGCATGGAAAAATGTTTTGGAAAATGGTGCAAGCATATAGGACGTGGCCGGGTGAAGGATGCTCGACATTAAACTGGATCCCGGTACACAGAGTCAAGGAACACCTAGGATTATGGCCAACTACCGTAGCTGGGAGCCCTTCTGGTGACTCATGGATTAGGCAAAAGCAAGGGAAAGGTTTCGGTCGACCACCCTCTGACAGTAGACCAAGGAAGTGTGTCAAGTGATGCTAAGAGTCGGTCGACGCGTGTGGGTAAAGTTGTACACCCCTATAGGGTATTAATCTTTTTGAAAAGTTGTGTCCATGGTTATGGACGACTTGGGAATGGACGTGGGATCATAGAGAACATGAACCTAGTCGTAAAATCTGGCAAGTAAAGTGTGCTTAAGGATGCTTCCTCTTGGGTACGAGGGGGTGATCCTAGATGAGGTTCGACGATGATGACTTGGTGGATATAAAAAGATGAATATCAATACTTTGGAGATGTCGCTCTCTTATCCGTTTTAAAACACTCTGATTAGACGAGCTTCTTCTCCCTCCTGTTTTATAAACAAAGATGGCTTTATGCAAAACAACTCCACCAGCCATAAGTCTTGCGGAGTACACCCTGTACTCACCCTTGCTTTGTTGATACTTTTGCAGCAGAGTTAGTGTTACCATAGAAGACGAGTTTGGTACGACATCGACATCAAAGAGTAGCTTGGGGTTCCTGGCGGCAGCCTGGAATCTATGGAATGGGACGTCATCATTATGCTTCAGGCCTCTTAGGCCATTTGTTAAGTTTGCTATACTTAATAGCATAATTTGCCTTCCGTTTTTTGATGTTTGTGGTCAGTGACCTCTGCTTTTAATATTTTGGTTCTTCGCTCAGTTATGAGCTTGCTGTAATAATTTTTGTGTCGTAGGGTCACTATTGTGTTACCGATTCTCTCTCTGTACACTTTCGAGATTAGGTTAGGCTTATGTTCAGACAAAGGTCTGGGATTTGTCTAGCCTTAATCTCGGGGGTGTCACAGGTTTTGGTATTAGAGCAGTACCGACTGTAGGAAACCATTTCTATTGGTCGATGTTGAGTCTAGTGCTTGTGAAAACTATTTGAAAGCTGAAAATTATTTGTGAAAACTCTAGTATGCTTGTTTTTCTTCTTATCCAGTTTCGCTCTAGTTCTGAGTCGTCTTATCTTTTGTTAACTTTGAAAAGTTTTGCTATCTCGTCTCGTCTTTCAAATCTTAGGTGCCTTTTTGGCATGACGTTTCTCAACCAGTTGACCTAGTGTAGAGTTCTCTAGAGCCTGGTGTGTGTGTTCCTTGTTCCCCTTGTTCTATTTCAGTTGAGAGAGTTCTTTCCTTCATGATCTCTCTATCTTATGGGCCACAACATCATGTTGATGGTTCCATAATATTATGTTCTAGGCTTCGAGGTTTCCTTTCGCCTCGTGTGCCTCCTTTTTATTTGTTCGGGTACTTCAGAAGTTGTATCTCCTTTTGGAAGCTACCTTGTGATTACTACCTTGTGGTACCCTCTGTGCTACTAAGATAGTAGTTACTTCTTTCTTTGGGTTTTAACCCTCAGACTTGAACCTAAGATCCCCGATTGTACTAGATTCTGGTGTTGTGAATCTTGTACATGAAGCTGACCTTTAACCCAAGATCCATTTTATTGATCCCTGTGGTTAATGTTCACACATTACCTCAGGATGGCTAGTACCTTTTGGTATAGCCTTCAAGCTTGTGGATATTGTCTCCATTGAACAGTGACGATAAAGGACTTGCCCTACCATATGCTTCGGCATATGTTCTTTAATGGAACCAAATAGACCACGTCAAGAGTACTCCTCATGAGCCTCGCTTATATACTCGTGACTCTGCCACACCTCCCTTTTATATGCATTGCTTTTTGGAAGATTGTTGACTTATGCATCCACATCTTGGGATTTTATCCTGAGCGTGTTCCTTCCTTGTTTGTTGTTTTCCGATCTTTGTCTACCAGTTGGTAGCCAAGTAGTAGATGTGCATTGGTGTCTTCCGATGCAAGATACTCTTGTGGTCCGTCAAGACAAACCATTTCGGGATGTCAGGAGAAACAAACTCCAGTACCTCGTCATTTCTAAGACCAGGTCAAAGTGTTATAATCCGCATATTAAGAGGCATTGATTAGCTTCTATCTGTTCCACCTTAAGGTATCACACCCTTTTATACTATGAGATCGTGCTGAGTTCCATGACCCCTTAACGAAGTGATGCTTTTACACATCATTACCCACCCTTCCCCAAGATTTCGCGCTCGTGAATGATGCATGTGCATAATAATGTGGCCATTTGAGATTCTTAGAAATTGTTATTGTTTTGAACTCTAAGGACATTTGAGTCATTCTTAGCGTGATGGTAAACCCTATCACTAAGCAAAGGATGATTGTGCTACCAAGTCCGATATTCTGGTACACTCTCTTCAGGCAAAGAGTTAGGCTCATGCCGAAGCTCTGATACTATGCCATCTTTCCTTACCAAGCAAGTTCCTCTCTTGAACTAAGTGACATATCGGTGGTTCGTGATATTCTAGATGTCTACTAGAAGTATCGCCATGTTGCCACATGCCAGTGTTGTTAGGTTCTTGAGTAAGCTATTTCTTTAAACTGCTCCTTTCTCCAAGGATCTATACTGGATACCCCTGAACAAGTTGGTTGAGCTTAAACAACAACCTTGAGAGTTGTAAGACAAAAGTTCTATCCAACTCAGTTCCTTCTTAAAGGGATATCTAGTTGTGTTCGTGTTGAAGCAAGATAGTATCTCCTTCGTGGATATGTTATCTTTCCTGCCTTTGATTTTATTTGGGCTATCGTCAAATCAAACTCAGTTCCAAGGATTATCTTGATGATGTTTCTTCTTGTGATGTTTCACTCGAGTACATCTTCTTGTCCATTGGTATGACCAATGTCTATGTCTTATTCATACAACATATGAGTCCATCTTCTTGGAGTGTCTCAATAAGTTTGTTGTTGAGCCCACCGATGACATCCTTATCTTCTCCATGTTATATGAGATTCATATGGAACATTTGGCATTAATGTTAGCAACTTTTGATAATCATCCTCGTGTCATCTTGAAGTATGTGTTTTGGATGTTAGAAGTAACCTCCTCTAGTTCACGCACAATTGTTGAAAGATGTCGCTGTGGATTCGAGTAGAGTTATCTTTGCTTCGTCGGGAATCATTTTAAGTTAGTCAAGCATGTGCGAAGAACTCTTGATATGGTAGGTTGATACCTTCATATCTCGAGAATATCCTCCAAGCACACCAAGCCACCGACTGATTTGTCATGGAAGAGAAGAAGTCCTACAAACTTCAGTATCCTCCCAATGCTTTCCAACAAGGATACAATTGTATTTAGTTGCAACCAATTCATCTAAGTGCAATTGTCTCCGATAATTTGCTATCACATGGGTTCTGCAATCTAGCTCATCTTTTGGAGCTTGACATTGAAGACCATGTCTTGAGAATCTAGTAAATTTACATTTGCGGTAAATGTTGCCCACTTTCTATTCGGACATGCTGAGTCTGAAGTATCATCCCACCTAACCACATCTGAACTCTCAAGCAGCAATGATGGTTGGTGTCCCTCAAGGTTTTGACATAGGTTTCTTTGTAAATCTGGCAAGATTGATGTAGTGGTTGACACAATTAGCCAGAATACCTATTGCCATAATCTCTTGAATCAGTAACAACAACCATTCTTCATGAGGCTTCTTCTATGATTTATTATAGGAGTTGTTCTGATGGTTTTATTTGCATCCGAAGTCCGACCTTTACTTAATGACTAGTTAAAGGCTTGTCAGTATCCTACTAACGGTGTTTCAAACATCAATGAGAACATTTAAAGTAGTGTTGCTAAATGTCTCTCGGTCGATCCTACAGACCCTTATATGCTGGCAAGCGTATTGTTATGCCAAGTACTTAGAGTCTGAGAATGAAGTTTCTTTCTTCTCATGTCATCAGGAATCTTATCAACTATTCATCTGGGTGGTGTAAAGTGATATCAAAATCGTTGGCAAAGATTTTGATAGTTCTAGATGAATATAGAGTTTCCTTCCCGCTTTCTTAAATGTGTTTGAAGAGCGACTATGATTTTAGTATTCAATAGTTCCTCTTGTTATATGTTCCTTGTTACTCTGACGGGTCCTCTCCACCAAAATACCTTTCTGTCTTGGCCTTCTGTTGAACCAAAGAATGACCCTTCTATTTTAAAAGTAGTTCAACAACTTGGTTTTGTTGGTATCTATCTTTCCACCTATAAATCTCTACTTAAGCCATTTAGTAGAGGTTCAATTATCGAAGTATGTGGTCTTGTTCTTTCTGTTGGAACCTTCCTCTTCAGAAGCTTAAACTCTTCTGTGAGCTCCATGGTCTCAATCCTTATGAAGACCAATCATCTGTCACCTTGAAAACCATCTCCTTTTATTTCCCCCATTACCTTGGCGTGTTTCATGTTCGTTGGCTTTTGAGATGTTTGCGAAACATCTATCCATTAGTTAACCATGAGATACTCAGTTTGTGGTTCCGTGTCATTCCATCTCTTCCTTAGTGTGAGCAGCCACCTCGAAGATTACGAAGCGCTTCGTCCATTCGTCATGGTGGCATGGATCAACCTCTTCGAGAAGATCATCGAAGTTTAGTGTAACCCTGTTACTTGTATCTTCCTACCTAGGAATCTCGGGTCGAGATTCTTTTAAGGGGGATAGAATTGTAACAACCCTAGTTTTATTAAATGCCAATTAGGGTTTTGATTGTACATTCATGAGCATCATATTCTAAAAATGAAACTAAGAAAAATAATCACAAAACCCTAAACCCTAGTTTTCCCTCCCTATTTGAAACACATTCAAATGGTTTTGAAATTTTGAAAGTTACAAAAGTGTGGAGCCCAATCTGAATAAAAGGGCCCCTCAATATTTTATATAGTTTTACAAAGTCTCTGGTATTTTCAAAATACTCAAAACAGAAACGAATTTGAAATTGCAAAAGAAATCAGAAAAATAGTTTTTTGGAAAAAATAGAAAACCCAGCTTCTAACCCGACCCATATCTCCCTCTCCTCCCCGTCGCTCAGCGCGCTCTCGCACAACCCACCCTAGCCCAGCGCAGCCCACAGCGGCCCAATACTGCTTCGGCCCTCCCGCTATCGTGTTCCCCAACATCGTCAAGAAGCTCACTGGCGCGCGCGATGCCGTCCGCCGCGCCGCTGCATTGCGATGCTCACCGCTTCTCTGGATGCGAGGATAAGAACCGCCACGTTCCCCTCTTCCAGCTTATCCCCATTTCTCTTCCTCTCTCGCTCTGCATCGCTCGCGCGCAGAAGCTCTGAAACCCTAGCCTCAGCCGCCACATAGCGCCGCCGTTTATCGCCTCCCCTCGCTGTTCTGAGCTCGCCGTTGTGACCACCTTGCTCGCCTTCGTCGTTACCCCTGAAGCATGTAAGCCGATGAGATTCCAATCGTCACAATCGACCCCTCCGTCTTCGACGAGCTCCTCGATCGTTGCCGTCGATTCCGACCACCCCGCTCCACGCCGACCTTCTTCTCGTGTTCCTGGTGAGCTCACGAACCTCCCAGTGCCCTCAAACCTCTCCTTCGCTTCCTGGTTTGCCTTGCCGATGTTTGCCTGCAAGCACCTCCGCTGGCCGTCGTGCTTGATGCTCCGAAGACCAAATCCAAGCACGCCGCCACCCTTTGGCTCACCTCGGTCTGCTCTCTCTAAAACGCGCACGAACGTGCCCTAGCTCGCGCTCCTCCGCCGTCCCTTGCCGTTTTGTGGCTCACCGGCGTCGGTGACGTCACAGTGATGTCACCCAATCGTCACCGCGTGCGGGCCAACACAGTCAAAGCTGCTATGGGTCCCTTTTTCCCACGTGGCTGCTGATGTGGCCCAGGGCCCATCAGTCAGTCACTGCGGGTAGCCTCCGGATGAGTGTAAAAAATATTAAATTGCTTTAATAATTTTAGAAATTCAATAAATCTTGTAAAATCAATATCTAATTATTTATAAGTCAGAAAAATGTCTATAATATCAAAATGTTCAGAAAAATGAGATCTGCCTAATTAAACTATAATCATGCATTGTTAAACAACTTTAGTTGCAAGTTAATTAGAAGAACTAAATGTACCCTCTCATATACATCCGGGGTTTCCCCAAGTTAGGGTTTGCACCCCTCGGAACCCCTATTAAACTACCAAGCATGTTTATGGTTTCAACTTCAACACAATTCAACTTGTCATATCATCATCTTTGTTTGAGCATTGCATCGATGCCATGTGATGATTGTTTCCTTTCTTTCCGGTGTTTGGTTCTTCTCCGATAGAATACGATATCGAAATCAAGATCAAGTCCAAGAATGAAGACCGAGATCAACATCGCCGAAGCTCGAAGACTAATACTTGACAAACTATAACCAAGTCAAGTATCATGTGTCCCAAGATCTTCTTATTGGTTATCAACGCGCAAAGGCAAGCGAAACCCCACACATATATATGAATCCTATGCTTTCAAAGTATTTCACTCTTGCCATGTGCATACGGTTCGAAAGTCTTTTATCGATAGATAGAGTTATCCTATATGATGCATGTTTCATTTGAACCTATAATCCCTGATCCACTAATCCTAGCATAACTAGGGTTTGGCTTTGTGAGCCCTGCTAGAGCTACTTTATCTGTTGTCCTTATCCATGCTTAGTTGTTCTGCTGATTCACCTGGTTGATGGATTCGAGCTCCGAATGAACCTAGTTAGACATGATAACATGGTATGGCAGGTGATGTGAGTTAAACATGCCAAGGCTTGTAGGAGGCCACGCGGGTTGTGGTTTTTGAAGTCCCATACTTGCCACCCTTAGGACCTTGGATTCTTGCCTCTTGAACCAAGATGAGTGTACATCCAGGCGGGGCTTTGGGAACCCGTTGACCCCAACTTGCCTAGTCTGATCCATGAGTCCGTAGTTTGAGGATTTATTCGGCACCCACATGGAAAAATGTTTTGGAAAATGGTGCAAGCATATAGGACATGGCCGGGTGAAGGATGCTCGACATTGAACTGGATCCCGGCACACAGATTCGAGGACCGCCTGGGAGTATGGCCAACTACCGTAGCCAGGAGCCCTTCTGGTGACTCATGGATTAAGCAAAATTAAGGGAAAGGTTTCAGTCGACCACCCTCCGTCAGCACACCAAGGAAGTGTGTCAAGTGACGTTAAGAGTCGGTCGGCGCGTGTGGGTAAAGTTGTACACCCCTGCATGGTATTAATCTTTTCGAAAATTCGTGTCCACGGTTATGGATGACTTGGGAATGGACGTGGGATCATAGAGAACATGAACCTAGTCGTACAATCTGGCAAGTAAAGTGTGCTTAAGGATGCTTCCTCTTGGGTACGAGGGGGTGATCCTAGATGAGGTTTGATGATGATGACTTGGTGGATATAAAAATATGAAGATCACTACTTTGTAGACGTCGCTCTCTTATCCCCTTTTAATACACTCTGATTAGACGAGCTTCTTATCCCTCCTATTTTATGAACAAAGATGGCTTTATGCAAAACAACTCCACCAACCATAAGTCTTGTGGAGTACACCCTGTACTCACCCTTGATTTGTTGATACTTTTGCAGCAGAGTAAGTGTTACCATAGAAGATGAGTTTGGTACGGCATCGACATCGACAAGTAGCTTGGGGTTCCCGGCCGGCAGCCTGGAATCTATGGAATGGGACGTCATCGTTATGCTTCAGGCCTCTTAGGCCATTTGTTAAGTTTGCTATACTTAATAGCATAATTTGCCTTCCGTTGTTTGATGTTTGTGGTCAGTGACCTCTGCTTGTAATATTTTGGTTCTTCGCTCAGTTATGAGCTTGCTGTAATAATTTTTGTGTCATAGGGTCACTATTGTGTTACCGATTCTCTCTCTGTACGCTTTTGAGATTAGGTTAGGCTTATGTTTAGACGAAGGTCTGGGATTTGTCTAGCCTCAATCCCGAGGGTGTCACAATCTTCATCACCACCACCATCTCCATCCATCCCATCTAGATCTTGTTGTAATTCTTGCACTAGTTGTGGATTTATACAAGTACTATTCATCAATGATTGCTTCCATTACCATTACTATGATGCTGTCTGCCTCCATGTCTAAGTAGATCATTAGTTCTTGGGGAGATGGAGAAACCCTAGTATGCGATTGGGATAAGATAAAGTTTATTATGATATTCATCACTGTGACCATGTGTTAGATTGCCTACATCTTGATGTTGGGAGAAGTCGACCTCTCCAATATTTGCCTCTTGTGGGGACTTGATGTAGAGAACTACTTGTTGGTAGACGGAGGGATGTTAGCACTTACAATGACTATAAAGCTATTGTCACCCCTTACGTATCAACTTGGGAACCGAGTAAACTCACAAAACACTATCCATGCCATGGGATACGTCCTGCGGGATTACGTCCCTTAATAGCGCGATAATTCAATTGATGTTTATTGCTGTCTGCTGTGGTTTTGAGGATGATTTGATAAGTGGTTGCTGCCTCTTTGTCCAAATACGGAGTTCCTCCCACACATACATAGTTGAGAATGTTCATGTTAATAATCTTTACCTTAGCCCTTTATAATGCTAGTGGTGTATCCACCAATCCCTGAGAACGCTTTCTCCCAGTGAAGTTTCAAATCTCTTTTACATACGCGATACTTATTTTCTGTATTCAGTTTTGTTTACTTTAATCATTGTTCTCTTATACCAAAAACTCCAAAACACCTTTTTACACATTACTCGCATTTTATCTTGTCACTTAGAACTTTATTTAGCAATTCTATTTCCAGTACTTACTTCAAGAATTCTTAGACTTCAGACTACTACTCCCTGTGGGATCGATATCTTTATTTCGAAACTAGCTACAACCGATATGTGCACTTGCAGTCACCAAGCTATTTTCTAGCGCCGTTGCCGGGTAGCTAAGCACTGTAGGTCTTTTAGGTTTTGCATATTTACTTTAGTTTTGTTAATTTTTGTTTTAAGTTATAGGTTTCCACCAACATGATGGAGTTTGAGCATATGACTAGTGCTAACCCACTCAACCGTTTTGGGAAGCCCTATGATATTTATAAAAGAGACAACTCCAACTAGAATACAAGGGGGTTTGAAATAAATCCTCTACTACTTAGTATTCTACACAAGAAGAAGTTTACTGGAGATGAAGAAGATCCTGATCCATATGAGCATATTGCATGTTTCAAAGATATATGTGGCACGTTCTAATTAACGGGTATACCGTCGATGAGGTAAGGGTTAAAAATTTTAGTCAAACTTTCACAAGCACAACTCTCTCATGGTATATATCTCTACCCTGAGAAGCCACTACTACTTGGGATGATTTAGCCTGCGAATTCTTATCTAAATATTACCCATTATCAAAATATTTTGGAATCAGGCGTCTTATAATGACTTGGAAGAACCGTCCCAATGAAGTACTAGTAAGAGCTTATATAAGATTTAAAGATTTGCTTAGACAATGTCCTCATCATGGTTTACCTGAATGGTATTTAGTGCATATCTTTTATGGCGGTTTGATTGAACCTAATAGAATTGAACTAGACTCTTGTGCGAGAGGAGCTTTTATGGATTTACCTATAACTAAAGCTTAAGCTTTACTTAATAGAATTCACAATCATAGAGTTTCATGGAATTTTGGTCTAGGAAGTGAAGGAGGCATGGAAATAGATCATGAATGTATTCATGAATATAATAAAAAGGCCGTGTTAATGAATTATATAAAGAGATTTATTTAGATTCAGATCTTGTATTGCAAGTTGTTAAAGCTTTTACAGAACACATCGAAGCTCCAAAGGTGGGTGCGGTCAAGTTTGATCAACCACCTGAACCTGAAAAGAAAAGAGAAGTTAAAGCAATTGTAGCCTCCCTAGAACCATTGTATGAGATACCTTTTCCTAACACTGCACAAAAGCATATTTTGGAGTATGAACAGGTCAAAGCAGTACAGGAGGAGAAAGAAGAGGAAAGTGTGCCAATAATTGAAGAACATGTAGATGAAACCAAAGATTAAGAGGTAACCATGGAAGCAATCATGGCTATGTATGCACATTGTAACATAGTTGAACTTGATGTAGAGACTTCTATATTGGTTGAAGGTAAAATTAAGGTAAAAGATGTGGGTAAGCCTATTCTTCCCTGCATATTTAAAGAAACCTCGCATTACGGTTTATGTGATCTTGGCACCGAAGTTAATGTTATATCTTATGATTTTATCTAGAAATAAAAGAAGAGATAACACCGGCTACAATAGAAAATACTGATATGACAATCATGTTAGCCAATGAAAATCCTAGAATTCCAATGGGAGTAGTTGAAGATGCAGTTATCACAATTAACAATAAAAATTTCCTTATTTATTTTGTAGTTGTTGATATGCAAATTGACACTCTTTGCCCAATTATATTTGGAAGAAACCTTTTGATTTATATAGGTGCCACAGTTGACTTAAGAAAAGAGGTTGTATCCCTTAAGCTTGGGGAATCGGAAAAAGAATTCCGTTTTTCCAAATTTAAAGACAAACATCTAATCATAAAAGAAGAAGAGAAGGAGAAAACTATTGAAGAAATGGCAACTCTTTTCTTAAATAATCAAGATGAAGAAATAAATGAAGATCCAAATTGTAGAGAAATAATTATGGAGGATAAAACTCTAGAAGAATTAGAAAATGAATTTGATTCATTTCCCAATGAAGAACCTCCAACTGATGAAGCTTTTGAAGAACCATAAAAGAGAGGGGATGAAGAATTACCACCCCTAGAATTAAAAACTCTACGAGATAATCTTAAGTATAGATCTTAGATGATACTAATAAATTCCCTGTTATTATTAGTGCTAAAATTTCAGGGGAAGAAGAAGAACTTATGAAGGTACTAAAGGAGCACCGCAAGGCCTTTGGGTACTTAATGGATGACTTGAAGGGTATTAGTACCATGATAGCCTCCCGTCAGATATTCATGGAGGAAGGTGCTAAACCAGTTGCGGAATTTAACAAAAGACTGAAGCCTGAAATGAAGGAAGTGCTAAGGAAGGAAATAGTACGCCTGCTTGATGCAAGTATAATTTATCCTATAAAATAAAGTGAATGGGCAAGTCCTGTTCATTGTGTTCGTAAGAAAGGCGGCTTCACAGTTGTTCCTAATGAAAACAATGAATTGATACCTAATAGAACTGTTATTGGACATAGGATGTGCATAGATTTCAGAAAATTAAATAAGGAGACTAGGAAAGATCACTATCCTTTACCATTCATAGATCAAACTTCAGAGAGGTTAGCAAACCACACTCATTTTTGTCACTTGGATGGATATTCTGGTTTTTCCCAAATAGCTGTTCATCCTGAAGACCAACTTAAAACAACTTTCATTAGTCCTTATGGTTTATATGCTTATCGACGCATGCCTTTTGGTCTATGTAATGATCCTGCTACTTTTCAAAGATGCATGACTGCTATATTTGCAGATTTTATAGAACTTATAATGGAAGTATTTATGGATGATTTTTCTGTCTATGGAACTTCGTTTACTAGTTGCTTGGAAAATCTCAATAGAATTTTGCAGCGTTGCGAAGAGACTAATATTGTTCTAAACTGGGAGAAGTGCCATTTTATGGTCAAAGAAGGCATAGTCCTAGGACACAAAGTATTAGGTAAGGGTATTGAAGTAGATAGGGCTAAAGTTGAAGCAATAGAGAGAATACCACAACCAAGGGATGTAAAAGGTATAAGAACTTTTCTTGGTCATGTAGGCTTTTATAGAAGGTTCATTAGGATTTTTTCTGGAATTTCTAAACCTTTGATTAATCTATTGCAAAAGGGAGTAAGATTTAATTTGATGATAAATGCCTTTTTGCCTTTGATAAACTTAAATATGCCTTGTCTCGAGCTCCCATCATTAAACCACCTATATGGGATATGACTTTTGATTTAATATGTGATGCTAGTGATGATGCTATTGGAGTAACTCTTGGACAACATATAGGTTGCGGATTTAATATTACACATCATGCTAGTAGAACTCTGAATAGTGCTCAAAATAATTATCCTAAGGAAGAAAGGGAACTCTTTGCTGTATTTTTCTCTTGTGATAAGTTTCGTTCTTATATTATCGATGCAAAAGTAAGAGTTCATACAGATCGTGATGGTTTAAAAGAACTCCTCGAGAGGAAGTTTCATAAGCCAAGACTGATCCGTTGGATCCTTTTACTTCAAGAATTTGAGTTGCAGATTATGTAGAGACAAGAATCAAAGGTAGCAGATGCATCATCTATATTTACCCAGCAAGACGTCGATCTTATTGAGAGGAGATTTA
Source organism: Avena sativa (assembly GCA_916181665.1). Taxonomy (NCBI): domain Eukaryota; kingdom Viridiplantae; phylum Streptophyta; class Magnoliopsida; order Poales; family Poaceae; genus Avena; species Avena sativa. The sequence goes on along the minus strand of OV702279.1, from coordinate 261,864,000 downwards.
GTCCTGGTGATTTTTGTTTTCAAGAATTAATATATGAACTAAGGTCAAATCCTCCCAAGAAGAGGAAGTCCTTATTATTGGAGGATCTTGTCACTCCCGACTAAATAAACGTTAAGTGGAAGATAAGTTTTCTAACTCTAATAAGTGCTTTGTTTTCATAGTTCCTACTATAATTTTTTTGCCTTTGAATTCCTCTTATTTTTCTGAAGTTTTTGAGGGGTTTCTGCAACTATATAGCCGCAACTATACGGTCGGAGAAGATTCTCCCGCCGTATAGTTGGTCGTCAAATGTTCTGTATCCCCTTTGCAAAATAATTTTTGGGTGCTGTAACTATACGGGCGCAACTATACAGCCGGAGAAAAATCAACCGCCGTATAGTTAGTCATTAAACATTATGTACCCTATTCTCAAAATAATTTTCGAGGTGCGATATCTATACGGCCGCAACTATACGGCCAGAGAAAATTCACCCGCTGTATAGTTGGTCGTTAAAGATTTAGTACCCTCGACCCATTTTTGTTATTTTTGGATAAAAAAAGTTTTTGTCGGTTTTTAGTCGGTAATCTAACCGACTTGGGCTAGAAATATTTGGAAGTACCTGCCCGAGACCAACTATATGGCCGCAACTATACGGGCCGCGACCGTATAGTTGGTCGTTACGGCGCAAGACACCTCCAAATCCGCGATTTCTTTTTCTAGTCGGTTTGGATTGTTTTCTTGGACGACAATTTGGTGTTTCTCGCGAGTTTTACCGACCTCCGACCACTCTTATATACCGCACTTGTGTCTCTCTCTAATCACAAATCACCAGGAACAAATCTACCTCTTGTTCATACAAGGGAACACACAACATAGAGCCATCAAGATCCAAGAGGCCAAGGGAAGGAGTTCCTATGAAGATCGGAAGCAATAGCGAGCAAGGCAAGGATATCAAGATCACCCCCTTTGAGTTCTTAGACAATGACAAAGAGCGATGGAAGAAGGAGTTGAAGGCCCTCGAGTTGAAGATTGAAGAAATAAACAAGGAAGCGCCGGGGACGCCTAGGCATCTCCGGTGGCTGCGAGTTTATCTTGATAAATTTGATGAATATATCAAGCAAACCACTGAAGCAGGTTTCACCATGAGTCTCAAGGTGATACAGACCCTCCAAAACAACAATGAGATCATTAAAAAGCAAGTGAAAGTGATGGAGAAGAATAATCTTCTCTACAAGATGCGCATTAAGGAACTGAAGGCTATCAATCAATCACTCCGTCTCAGGCTGGCCCATGAGGAAAAGATACCACGTGCCATGGTGCCACAATGACCTTCAAAAAAAGCACGTATCAAATAATCGCAAGGGATTATTTGATCCCGCCTGGCTTGATTCCAAGCTTGGGGAGATATTTAAGACCTTGTAATCTATCTTACAAGTTTTTATTTCTATTCTAGTTTTGCAATAGTTCGAGCTCATAAATAAAGTTTGCATCATTAGATTCCCTTCAGGAATAGTTGATCCCTATTATGAAATTATGAGTTTACTATAATATATGGAGCATTATTGAGTTTGAGTTTGTCTTATTGGATATATGAATGGCTTGAGTGTGATTTTACCTACACTTGATGATAGCAATAGGAGTCTTCCACATCATTGGTATTAATGGAACATATAAAGATAGTTTGATAAATATGTTGTAGGTAATTGATTCGATTTACAAAAAGGAGAAACTATCTAATTAATTAAGATGAAAAACAAAAACCTTGAACAAAGGAGAAAATATAAGTGCTATCAAAAAGAGTGAGAACAAGTTTGAGGTAGAATACTCAAGTTATAAAGATGCTTCATATATATTTGGAATTTGATAATTGAGATCGTTAAACTTTGAAATTCCTACATGAAGTGGATTATATGGCTAGCTTATTTGCACAACACTTAAACAAAAGTGTGAGCACAAATATATATAGATAAATAAGTAAAAGAAAGATGAAGAAAAAGAGCGAATGTGCAAAGAGAAAATAGGCATGTACCACTATATTGTAGTAAGACAAAGAGACGTTTGAGATTTTGAATCCCAAGTGAATATGTTAATCCTAAAAACACTTGGTACTACCTCACTAACTCATTCGGTTGAACCAAATACTTTTACATCATGTTGACAATAATCTTTTGTGAACTATTAATTGCTAAGGTGTGTAAGCCTGCTAATATTATTCAGATGGTTCAAGTAAGGTACTATTCATAAACTTATTTATATGTATCCTTTATGATAAACACATGCTGCAAATGCCTCATTTATTTTATTGACTCAGCTTCATGAATATGAGGATCACATCCATTAAGATAAACTTGCTCGGGACAAGAAAGAGTCTAAGATTGGGGAAGTTGATGAGTGCATATTTGCATCATGTTATACATTATTATTTTGCATTGTAGATGTAGGATTTTGGTATTTTACGGCGTTCGCACGCACTTTTTATGTTTATTTTCACCAGGATCAGATCAGATGATGGATCCAAAGGACACAATTCTTGGAGAAGTTGTACTGGATAGAAAAGGAGCCAAAAACTACGTAAAACGCTTATTTGGGAAATAATACCAGAAGAAATTCCGAAGCGAGAAGCAGAGACAGAAGAGTTGACGACCAACTATATGGCGGATCGCCTTATAGTTCCCGCCCTATAGTTGGCGCCGCCTCCGCCTCCTAAAATAGTTTCACCCCGTGCAACTGGTTTAGAGATACGACATACAGAACACCCAGAAATCACCGAAACCTAACCTCTGGAAGGAATTTGGAGGGGGAACTTGCCCTAGGGATCCATCTTCGCCCTACGTAGATGTGAGAGGCCAAGGCATCGATCTCCATCTTCATTAACCGCTGCATCTTCATCACCACCACCATCTCCATCCATCACATCTAGATCTTGTTGTAATTCTTGCACTAGTTGTGGATTTATACAAGTACTTTTCATCAATGATCGCTTCCATTACCATTACTATGATGTTGTCTTCCTACATGCCTGAGTAGATCATTAGTTCTTGGGGAGATGGATAAACCCTAGTATGAGATTGGAATAAGATCAAGTTTATTATGATATTCATCGCTATGACCATGTGTTAGATTGTCTACATATTGATGTTGGGAGAAGTTGACCTCTCCAATATTTGCCTCTTGTGGTGACTTGATGTAGGAAACTACTTATTGGTATACATAGGGATGATAGCACTTACAGTGACTATAAAGCTGTTGGCACCCCTTACGTATCAACTTGGAAATCGAGGAAACTCACAAAACACTATCCATGCCATGGGATACGTCCTGCGAGATTACGTCCCTTAATAGCGCGGTAATTCAATTGATGTTGATTGCTGTCTGTTGTGGTTATGAGGATGATTTGAGCAGTGGTTGCTGCCTCTTTGTCCAAATACAAAGTTCCTCCCACACATACATAGTTGAGAATGTTCATGATAATAATCTTTACCTTAGACCTTTATAATGCTAGTGGTGTATCCGTCAATCCCTGAGAACGCTTTCTCCCACTGAAGTTTCAAATCTCTTTTGCATACGCGATACTTATTTTCTGTATTCAGTTTTATTTAATTTACTCATTGTTTTCTTATACCAAAAACCGAAAAACATGTTTTTACACATTACTCGCATTTTATCTTGTCACTTAGAACTTTATTTAGCAATTCTATTTTCAGTACTTACTTCAAGAATTCTTAGACTTCAGACTCCTACTCCATGTGGGATCAATATATTTATTTTGAAACTAGCTACAACCGATCTATGCACTTGCAGTCAACAGATAACTTGTCACTTCACTTGGGCGCAATTCTTGTGCGCTACTTGGAGTACCAATCCAACCAAAGCCAAGGAACAATAACTTGTGGAGGCGTCATCACCGTGCTCGCCAATGTTCTAGGCATCGACCTAGGTGAGTTACAACCGGTACTAGGTGAGCGACATGTTGGTTTCTCTACTTTGTGGGCTTGTGGAATGCTTACTAGGAGAGATGGTGTTGTAGGGGTTCGTAGCATGGAAAACAAAAATTTTCTACCGCATGCACACAAACAAGCCAAGATCTATCTACTAGATTGTAGCAACGAGTCGATAGAGGAACTTACCCTCGAAGATTCCAAAGTGGTTAACGAGAGCAGATTCTCGTGGGTGATGTAGTCGTACACTTGCCGATCTCAAGATCGCGTAGACGATCCTTCCGGTGCTGCGTTCTGGCAGCGCTCCCGCAGTCGGTCACACGTTCGGTACTCGACGAAGACCTTCCTCTCCCTTGTTCCAGCAGGCAGCGGAGGTTGTAGCACTCTCCTCGCGATTCCGGCAGCACAATGGCGTGGTACGGAAAGTAGAGGGGAGATCTCGCAGGGCTTCGCCTTAAGCCGAAGCGAGTATGGTGGACTATGAGAGATCCCTCGACGATCTAGGGTTTAGACACGCCGAGGAAGAGGTGCTAGAGCCGGCGGCTAGGGCTTGGTGGTGCCCAAGTCGGCGGCAAGGAGAACCCTGGGAGGCGGCGGCAGCTGCAGGAGGTGGTGGCGCCAAGCTAGGGTTTAGAGGTAGGAACTTGTGTGTCTAGGAGGGGAGCCCTGCCCCTCCTTATATAGGTGGAGGGAGGCGCCGGCCAAGGGGAGGGAGTCCCTCCCAACCTCGGATCCCTAGTGGGCCGGCGGTGGAGGAGGAACTCCTCCCCAACTCGGTTTCCCACTTCTTCTCCACTTTCCAAAATAGTCGTTTGACTTTTCAAATTGGCGTTTGACTTTTCAAACTAGGATTTGATTAAACCCTTTATTTTGTACAGCGATGACACCTAGTACATGATGCAATCATTCCAACTTGCAATGACACATTCATATACCCTTCCCCTCCGGAGTGCCGGACATTCCGGAACTTTCTAGAACATTCCCGATGAAAACATCGGAATCATTCCCCAACTCCGAAACAGGACTTTCCTTATATGAATCTTATTCTCCGGACCATTCCGGATCTCCTCGTGATATCCCGGATCCCATCCGAGACTCCGAACAACATTTGGTCTCTTACTCATCATTCCATAACTACTCAACAACATCGAATCCTTAAGTGTGTCTCCCTACGGTTCGTGAATTATGCGGACATGATCGAGACACTTCTCCGATCAATAACCAATAGAGGAATCTGGAAATTCATATGGCTCCCACATATTTCTACGATTACTTTGCGATCGAATGAACAACTTACATACGATACCAATTTCCCTTTGTCTCACGATAGTTTACTTATCCGAGGTTTTGATCGCCGGTATCTCTGCATACCTAGTTCAACCTCGTTACCGATAAGTACTCTTTTCTCGTTCCCGTGGTATGTGATCCCTTGTGAGCCAGTCACATGCTTGCAAGCTAATTGGATGACATTCCACCGAGAGGGCCCAGAGTATATCTATCTGTCATATGGATGGACAAATCCCACTCTTGATCCATGTGCCTCAACACATACTTTCCGAACACTCAATGCCACCTTTATAGCCACCCAGTTACGGTGTGGTGTTTGATGTCATCAAAGCATCCTTCCGGTGATGGTGATTAACATGATCTCATGGTCGAAGGAATTAGGTTACTATGTATCAGAAAGCATATAGCAAATGAACTATATTAAATGACTTGATCTTTATGCTACGCTTATCTATAGGAGTATGTCCATCACATCATTCTCCTAATGATATGACCCTGTTGTTAATAACATCTCTATGTTCATGATCAGGAAACCATGATCATATATTAACCAACAAGCTAGTTTAACAAGAGGCTTTACTAGGGACTCTTTTAAGTTTACAAATCACACAAGTATTAATGTTTCCGGTTAATACAATTATAGCATGGTATGTAAACATTTATCATAAGTATGAAGATATGATAATAACCACTTTATTATTGACTCTTGGGCATATCTCCAACAGGTGTTTATTATCTGCATATTGCTTGAGATGGGCGTCTACCTAATGGTCTTTTATCTATTGAGGAAGGACGTGTGCTTTCTGACTTGCAGGTTGAGCAACACCGACCCGAGGAGGAGATTCCAAAAGAGGATGAGGACCAAGAGGAGGAGCAAGAAGTCCCTTATCAAGATAAGCAGCCACAAAACCAGTTCACAACATATCAGTATTTCCAAGAACTTGGAGGAACTGTGGAGAGAATGCATAATCTCACCTTGAACCTTCGAGAAACAACAAGTATCCTCTCAACTCAATTTGTGGATTGGAGTTACAACTATTTTACCCCACCAAAGTGATTTGAAGGGCTTGCAAAAGCCTAAGCTTGGGGAGGTTTTCTATCTATTTTATATTTTGGTTTCCATTTGCTTTATCTTATTTTTGAGGTTATGCTTTTATTTGAGTTTATAAGCATCGTGTTGGTTTCCCCAACACTTTATCTTAGTTATTTTATTTTGTTTGAGATTTTCAAGATGAGCTTTGCCACCAATTTTCTATTCTTTAATCCCCCTTCTCAAAAACCACAAAAATATTTCTCCGTTTATATTTATTTTCCCTCTCTCTTTTTCTTTTCTCCTCGAAGTTCTTGTTGATTTGCAGGAGAGTGGTTGACTTTGATTTTCCAAGAAACAAATAAAAAGGGAAGAGGGAATTGGAACGAAACATGATAGGTATGCCTTACGACTCCCCACTTTTGAAGTTTGAGAAACCCATGCTAGTTAGTAGTAATGTTGAGATGTTATATCAGTGGAGTGAGTCTCTATATTGTAGTAAAATTTTGTTTGCATGGGTATTTAATTGAGTATGTTTTATTTCAGATCTTGTAGTTAACCAAGTTTTGACTAAAAATTTGCTAAACAATTGAAATAAGAAAGAGTCTTACAATTGAAGACTTGGGTGTTGTAGTGTTTAGTCTTGAAATCTTATTCCTAGAGACACTCGACACCACAGAAAATATTGGTTGACTTGATAGCTCTCTTTGAAAATATTTGTTCAATTGAATTAATTTTTAGCGATTTTTGTGAGCATGCAAAATTTTGACTTGTAAATCATAGGAATGATATAGATTTATGCGTGTCAAACTTCATGGGATGCCAACAACTCCGCTAGCCTACGAACGATCTTCATGGAGGAAACTCCTAGATTTCGGCTATGAGTTGATTAAACGTATGTAGTAGCAATTCTATAATGGGTAAGATTCTTGGCACTCCCGACATGATGGAATCACTCCTCTAGATGATATGAGTAATCATTATGCAAAAGGAACAAAAATTTTAGTGATTCCACGAGTGTCCATCTTAGCTCGATAAACTAATGAAATTTTTTGGCATGCTCTCAATTACTTAAGAACTGAAATTCTTGAAGGACAATGAATAGAAAATAGTGCTTGAAAAGTCTTGATTTATTAATGTGGGAAGATTGAGATACTTTAGTGTATATTATTTTCATGACGAACTCTCACACTCTTAATTCTACATGATTACATTTTATTGTTCAAAGACAAGCTTACGAGTTGATTACATGACATGGAACAAAGTTTACTCTTTTGAATCATCCATGCCTACAATAATTTTGATGCGCTATAAGGATTCATGAAACCCATATGATATGCTTGCCATTACTCTATCTATGCTGAAGTTTTTCAAATTAGTAAAGTGGAGGAAACATGAGACTATGAGTAAGATCATCATCTCGTTATTTCAGTTTAAATGCTGAGTTCCCTTTTTGGTTTTCTTGCTTGGGACGATCAAGTTTAAGCTTGGGGAGGTTGATGGTTGTGAAATATAGCCATCCACATCCGCATTTAAACTAAATATTATTCATATATTTGATGAAATATCTCTCTAAAACCTGCCACTAATGCCTAATGATCAAAGGGGTATGCAATCCTTTCTTGTTATTTTTCCCTGCGCAGATAATGATGTATGATGATGGGAATCACTACATAAATGCCAAAGATACGAGATTTCCAACACGTTAAAGAAACCAGGAGCCGTGAAGCCAATACTGCAAGCTTAACGACCAACTATACGGGCCGCCGCCGTATAGTTGCCACCGTATAGTTTGCATCGACTTCATTAGGTCAAACAAAACAACTTTTGTGAAGGGAGCCCTATATAAAGAGGCTTCGGGCGGCAATAAACAACGCTTCTTTTCGACCTCATCTCTCCCTGCCACCAGAAGCCGCCACGCCGGAGGAATAGATCTAGATCTAAACCACTAAACCCTTCTCCACCACCATAGCCATCTTCCACCACTCTTAATAGTAGATTTCATCTCCAATTGGTGACATTGTAAGACTATTTGTATCAACCTTATAATCTCTACTACAATGTTTATGATTGTCGATTTCATCTCTGTGTGTGAGTAATTCTCTTTGGGCTAAGAGCTTCGGCCTAGCCATGTCTTTGTGCATGTTATTTATCATAGATGGGATCATGTATTAGTTTGTATGACATGATGATTGTAGTACCCTCTCTTGCCTCAATCTAAGGACTTGTCAGGTACCCAAGACCTCGAGGATTGATCTAGGTAAAGGGAGTGTGAGTAATGACTGATTTGCAGGATAGGAACCCTAGTGACAGAAAGGGTAGTAAGGCTATATGTGAGGAATTTACTTGGGATTAATGGTGACATCACGATGCTTATCATTAGTTCTCTTTATTCTATGGATGAGATTATTAGGTTATTGCTATAAGCGGTTGCAGAGGCGATAACAATTATGGATGCACTTCCCACATATAAGTATCTTTCTCTAATAATTACATGCATACTTTATTATTATCTATTATTCCCATCAGATGTTTTGCACATCTATTGGTGAAAACTGAAGAACCTAGGCCCTCTCTCTCTCCATCTCCATCAACAACAACAAGATCGCAAACTCTTGGTCTGGTGAAAACGCAATAGGAATTCTAAAAACCTCGAAGGTCCATTTAAGTAATCTCACATCACTTTCTACTTGCCGAGAATTCGATAAACCTAGGTCTACTAGGGAAAAAGATCTATACTACATCCGTAATCCAGATCGAAGGTATCAGTAGGTTATGGTCGATCTATGATCTGGTTGGTATTGTGCCCTAAAGGCTCCCATAGGGACGGTTTATATAGTCACAGGTACCTAGGGTTACAGGAGATACCTATCCGGCTATGTTACAGAGTCGGTAACTAGATACAGCTTGGACTACAAGTAATACTACATGCCTAAGTCGGTAACTCTTCTGGGCCTTGTCATAGCCAGAAGTGACTCCTCTTTATCTGACTGGGCCTCCCGTGAAGCAAAGCTCTAACCCGTTGGTGGGCCACCCTGGTCAGCGAGTCCTGTGGGTATACCCGAAAAGTATATCCCCAACAGTAGCCCCCGAAAGTCTCCAAGATCCAAAGTCGGATAAATCGTCTAGCTTGATGGGTTCTTCGTCTTGAGAATCTTGAAGGTTTCCTGAAAACTTCATCCAGTAGTGTAGGATTCTGAGTCTTATCTGAGTCAGATATGTATTCTTGACTTCAGTCACTTTCCTGCTCGTTTCAAAACATTATCTGGATTTAAATAGTACCGTGTTGTGTGACAACTTTTTTAGACCAGGTCTTGTCACTGACAAACATCCTGTCAGCACGACCGTTGGTGGGTCCGTCCTTTACGAACAGAACACCGTTTCAATGCCGTGGGAGAATCGAGGGGGAGGAGGCGTCGAGAGGAAGCCTCATGTCTATCTCCTATATGCGTGGTGCAAATCGTGTGGATTAGCGCGAATCTTGGCGTGCTGAGGTTAATAAAAGTAGAGATTTATCCTTCTCCCAGATTCATTCCCCATCGCTTTTATTTGCCTCCTCATACTCCTCGAGCGCTCCGCATCTACTCCCATCTACACATCAAAAAAACCCTAGCGCCGCCAATCTTTGACCTTCTCCGGCGAGATGGAAACACCATCCAGCTCCGGAGCGGCAACGACGACAGGCACGACACCGGCGGACGAGAGGAAGCTGCGGGGACTTTGGCTCCCAAGCGTCATGGACAACGCCGAGCTCCAAGTTATGGAGGATGAGGGTTACCTCATCGCTGGCGCATGGCAGAGCGGCGCTGGACTTGTCGTTCCCGCATCGTGCGACAACAAGCGAGTCCTCTTCAGCACGCACATCGACCGCGACCTTAGTCTTCCACTGTTGGAGTTCTTCACCGAAGTCCTCCAACATTACGGTGTGCAACTTCATAATCTCCCCCAACTACTTGCTTGAGCTTAGTGCTCACGCAGTTATTAGTGAGGGGTTTCTTGGCATTAAGCCGAGTCTCTCCCTTTTCCGGTACTACTATGGTACCCGGAAGAACTCCATCAGTGTCGATGCTCCTTTCACCACTGGCACTCTTAGCTTAGTCCATAGGAGAAACCGAGTTTATCCTAGGTTTAACACTAGCGAATCAGTAAAAAGATAGGACGGAACCTTATTTTATCATAAGGATATTCCAGCTATAGATAAGGCGGTAGGTCTTCCGGCCTTCGTTGACGGTGCCGCTTCCCACGAAGAATCATGGGACGTAGAAGCGCCAGAATTGTCGGAAGACTTGGTCCTTGCCAAAAGGTGGATCGAGTTTTTGATGAAGAACAAGGGGCTCCGTGGATCCAACTTGATACACTGCTGGCTGGATTAGCGGATTCAGCCATTGCATTATCACGGAGACCGCTTGATGCATACAGTCACCAGAGACCGAAAAGACAGCGTGAGGGTCAGTCCGACTCGCATCCCTGTGAAGGACTACAAGACCCGAATGCAGTTTTTGATTAAGGAGCGGACGGAGAGGAAGATCACCGAAGTCTCCATGAAAATGTTCACTGCCAACCGTCCTCTAACTCCAGTAAATTTTTCGACTTTGTTTTAAGCTTTTTCACTCTTTTCCACCTCGTCATCCGACTTTATTTTTACTGATGTTCTTAATACTTATGATCTCGAGAAACTCCCCGAGTCCGAGCTTGCCCCTATTGAGGGTTATCTCTTTAACGACTCAGAAGCGATGGAGGACGACGAGGTGAAAGAAGTTCATGCCTCTACTTCCAAGAAGCATAAGGCCAAGGAAATCGTTGTTACCGCTGGCACACAAGTGTTGCCAGTGGTTAAAAGGTAACCACCTTGTAGTTTTTAGTATTTTGTACATTGTTTCTTTCTGAAGCACATATGACATTCATTCTTGTGTGTTTTAGAGCTAAGTCTGTTTTGAAGTGTAAAATGAAGTCGGAAAGCAAGCCAGCCAAACAACTGCGCCAGCAGAAGCTTGCATTATCTCCAGCGATGACTCCTCTAACTCCCAGTAGTACTCAAACCTCAGCACTAGAGGTTTCTGTCTCTCCTAGTGCCAGTTCTGTCATCCCTGACGCTTCCACGACCTCACAAGCCCTGGTTACCATTGGTAGCTAGGCAACTGATAAGGGTGAACCCGTCAAGGGTAATGATCCCATGGTAATGTTGCCAGGGAATATCGATAAAATGGCCAGCTCTGCTGTCTCCAACCTGAAGTGGAAGAAGGAGGAGATTCTCAAGCTAACACAATATAGCCTCGAGAAGCAAGTCCTTACTCCAGAGGCAACAAGACAGGAGACGGAGGATGTCAAGATGGTGAACCTCCTGGACCAAATTTTGGTCCGGGATAAAAAGATCGAATTTGGAGAGCTTCCAATGACAAGCGTTGCTCCCTTCTCCCTTGCCGAGAAAGTGTTCCACAACATGAAATTCAGATTTTAAAAGCTGCACTTGGAGAACATTGTAAGTTTTCTGAATCTCATTTGCAGTATTTATTATCATATCCTCTAGCGCCCAAGCATGAAGTCGGATAAATATCATAGAATAAGATCCGATTTGATGCTTATAGTATGCAAAAGAACGATACAGTGTAGCCCCAAGGCTTGTTCTATGTTTTGACTTTGTTAAAGTTGCAGCCCGAGTATTAGTTGACTTTGTTAAAGTTGCATCTTACAACTAGGATTTTCTCAAGAACATTTTCAATAAGCGCAAGGATATGAGAGCCATGCGTCTTGAGAATTCCAAGCTGCAGGTTGAGAAGGATGAGCCAGAAGGTAATCTTTTCCGACATTAACCTTAGTGATTGTCATAGTCGAACTATGTAGCTGACTGATAGTTTTTCCTTTGCAGAATTGCTGAGACAATCCACCAAGATGGTGGAGGAGGCCAAAAACTTCAAGGTCTTACAAATGGAAAATGCCTAACTCTGGGATGAGATTGAGAAGTTAAAAAATGAATCGGAGAAATCCGTGAATGCCGTCTTGGAGTCAAGCAATATGGCAACCGAGAGGCTCGAGAAGCTGTTGGCCCTCCGGTATAAAAAACTTGATGATCTAAGGAAGGATTTCGACATCCAGAAGGATCTATACCATGCCACAGAAGCAGAACTGAAGATTCTCCAGGAGGAGCATTCTTAGTGGAACCATTGTGTGGTATGTAAGATTTCTGACTTTACTCTTCCTTTGATTTTCGACTTTCTTTGAGTCATATTTTCATTTCTGGTTCTTTCCCAGATCCTCTACATCTTTCTGTCTCGAGCGCATAAAAATTGTCAAAGATATTCTTTTCAACTTTCGTTAGACTCTTGAAGAGGCTAGCGAGTTAGTTAGGCTTTCCAGCTTAAGCAACTTGCCAGTGCTCGAGGTGAGGGACAAAGCGAAGGAGTTCCAAAGCTCATCGAGGAATGGAAGATTTCCTACGCCCGGACTACTGCACAGTCTGCCCTCACTATGGTGATGAGTCACCATAGTGATATGGAAATCTGGCACGTCACCAAGGGCATCGTCGACGAGGACGATGAGGGTAACCCGCAAGACATCAAGGCCATCCAAGAATCTTGTGTGGGTTATTCTTGTCGCGTGACAGAGATGACAAACTACACGACGCCATTATTCCAATCTATCGATGTGCCTCCTTCTCCCAAAGAGCCGGAAGATAGCCTCGTCGAAGATGAAGAACCTTCCGAGTCTCTAGAGCAAGATGGCGACAATGTCGACTCCAACGCTCCAAGGTCTCCACCACCACCGCCTGAATATGCAACATAAAACATTTGATGTATTATCTTGAATTTTTTCATTTGGTCTAAAATGATGGGAACAATATTTTGTTTTGAATGTGCTGGTATGTAAGAACTGATGCTTTACTACTTAGCACTTGTTGTGTATATTTTAATGTGTGCTCAAAATTTTCTTAAGCACTGTGTGTTTACACCTTTCGTTTTATTTGGCTCTCTTCCTCGTCCCTTTCATGAGCCGACCAACCTTTAGCACGGAAACTCTGTCGAGTCAATAGAGCACAATTGCTAAACCAGTTTAAACTCGAAAATAGAGCCGGCTTATAGTACCAACAATTCATTACTCGGAATATGCCCGCGTCCGAGCAATGATGACCCACTAGTATAGGGGGTGTATCGTAGTACTTTCGATAAATAGGAGTGTCGATCCCAACGAGGAGCAGAAGGTGCTGAACAGTGGTATGGAGCAGGAAATCCCTGTGAATACTTAGCAAACAGATTTTTAGTGGTTTTCTGATAAGGCAACAAAACAAAGAGCAAGTAACAGAAGTAACGAACAAATGAGCAAGTGGCCCAATCCTTTCTTAGCAAAGGACAAGCCGGTGGAAATACTTATAAGGACCAAACGTTCTCGAGGACACATGGGAATTCTATCAAGTGCTTTCGCTTCAAATAGCTGAGTACTCTTCTCTAGTGTTTGTAAGTGTTGTGTGGGTGAACCTGTGCTAACATACTGCCCTTCCTAGGACTAATACATACTTGTGATTAAACCCCCTGCAAACATTCGTAACTACAGGAAAGTAATTAAGATATAAATCTAACCACAACCTTAAACTCTGAGATCCTACGCTCCCTTGTGCAAAGGTGTCCTAACGGGGGTTCAGGTTTCTAACACTCCGGCAACCCCGCGATTAGTAGCCAAATACACAATGCATTCCCCTAGGTCCATAAATGGTGAAGTATCATGTAGTTGACGTTCACATGCCACCACTAGAAGAATAGCACCAAAACTTAAATACTAAACCATTGAATAATAACTCATCACAGATTCACTACTAACAACATGACTTCTCCCATGTCCTCAAGACTAAACGAACTACTCACAAGACATCATATGGATCAAGATCAAAGATGATATGATAATGGATAACAATCTGAACATAAACAATAATCTAATGGTTCCACTCACAAGCATCAACTACAATAGTAATCAACACCGGGAAAGTTTCCCCTAAGTACTAAAGCAATATCCAACACAATCATTATAGCGGGATGGAGTGGTGGTGATGGTGCTAGTGGTTATGATGGTATGGATGATGATGATGATCTGGATGAAGCCTAGCTTGATGACGGTGTTGATGGCGATGGTCTCCCCTCTCTAGGAAGGAATTCCCCCGACAGAAATCTCTCTGCCGGAGAGATCTTTCTCTCTCGGTGTTTTCCGCCCCCAGAGGCGGTGGAAATCTATCTGTGGTCGCTCCCCGAGCCTTAGGGTTTCGAAGGGAAGATATAGGCGAAGGGGCGGAGTCGGAGGCCGGGCAGGTGGGCCACACCTGCCCTAGGCGCGGGGTCAGGTGGGCCCATGCCTAGGGGTGTGTGGCCCCCCTAAGGCATCTCCGTCCCTCCTTCTGGCTTCCTTCATCTTCTGGTAAAATAATATGTTTCCATATTTTTCTGGTATTTTTCTGATCTTCAGGAAATTAAACCGAAATGCCTTCTTTTCTATCAGAATCCAGACTCCGGCAATCCATCCTTTAGGAATCATCCAACATGCATAAACAGATGAAAAGCCATAAGTAATACCTCATAATAAGACAAATATCAATGAATAGAGGTAAATTATGATATAGAAAGGTGATGCAAATTGGGCGTATCAACTCCCCCAAGCTTAGACTTTGGTTGTCCCCAAGCGAATACTGAGCTCAGTAAACATGTCCACAGGTTTATTGAGTGAAGTGTTGATAAAAGAATACGAACAAGAAGCATCACACTTACCATTGCACAACTCATAGAAGAAAGCAACTCACCATTATATAACTTAGCTTGCAACCAAGTACAACAGTCACAGTAGAGATGCATAAAGATAAATCATAATTGGAATTATCAAACTTGTTCTTGGTCAGAGAACACCTGGCAAACAGTTTCACAAAAGCTTTTTGTAGAAGTTTCAAAACAGGAGCACTCTTTGCTCAAAAAGGTTTTTCACAAGTGAAGGCTTTCAAAGTAATACTCAATAGATAAGAGTTTTGTGCAAAAAAGGAAGATGCTTTCGCATAACCAACGGGGTACCCTTTTCACATGGTACAAGAGCTTTCCCATAACCAAAATGACAAGGCAAGCAGACAATGGGCATCTCAGCAATCTTTTTATTTACCATATGCATAGCTTTTTATTGAGGATGCTTCATAGATGACTCACTATGGTGATGCTGCAAGTTTCCACCATGATTAAGCATGGCTTAGGCTAGCGGCCCAGACGTTTCTCTAACACAGGATACAAACTCCATGGACTTACAAGTTCCCTCTTTATTTCACACTGTTGACATCCATAGACAAAAGAGCACGATATCAACTGTGTACAGAGTACAAGTGCAATGTTGAAAACGGTCCCCGTGACAACACGGTTCTGCTAATTCCAATGTATAGATGCAAGCATATACAACTTCGATGTCCACAATGGTTCAAGTCTATTAGGGGCAAGTAAATAAGGTGTGCCATCAAGTTCGTGAGAGCTTTACTAACTAGTTTTCACATAACAAAATACTTTTTAATTCGAAAGGTAGATGAAGCTTAAGAATTTGCTTGGAATAGAAAAAGCTACTAGGTAGATATGGTGGACACAAGTGGCAAAAGTTTTGGTTTAAAGGGTTTTGGAAACATGAGAAGTATGCCCTCTCAAAACAGGTTTTTGGATAGCAAGGTTGGGTAGCAAGCAAGAGAGTTGAAAGAAACAAGCAAACATACAAGTAATAAAGCCAAACATGCAATCTTCCTTGAAGACACAAAAGAATCTTAAATAAAGAATACTAAGCTTATGAGCCAACAAGAAAGAAAACAAATGATACCAAATACCTGTAAGCTTTTTCTTTCTTTCTTTTTCTTCCAAACTAATGCCACTGACCAGAACTCGGTTTGCCAAAACCAATTTAGATCCACTCGATGATCCCAAAGTGGTGCCAATACTAAACAACAAGATCCATCATATTATAGAGATTGCAAACTAAAAATAAGAAGTTTAAAAAGTAAAAGATGAGACTTCTCATTAATATTCCAATAAAGGCACTCACACCAAGGGATACATAGATAATCAACTAAAGGAGAGATACTTCCACATGCAAACCAAACTATAAGATAACCCTCTCTACCACATATATGAACCCACTAAAAAGGTAAAAGATAAAGATAATGGTGGTGATACCGTGGCACTCCCCCAAGCTTGGAACCAGCCAAGGGGATGCCAAACCTGATGACGAATTACTCCTTCGGCGGTGGTGGTGCTCTCTTGATAAGGTCTTCAACAAGTTTCTTCAAATCCTCCATATCGAAGGTTAGAGTATGAATTAACTCTAAATTATGCTCAATGCAGCCCATGATCAACTCGGACCGAGGATCCTAGTCCTTGTTATTCTTTCTCCATTCTTCCAAATTAGAGCGTTTCTTCCCTGCATGGTTAGAACAAGGGGTACTAGGAGGAAGTGTGCACGGAGCGAGGATATGAGGCAGAGTTCTCCCTCCTGTAGACATCCGTGTTGTCCTCCTAAGCTGGGCAGGTTATGCCACCAATCCAATGCTTGCGATGGTAGAACGGGTGTCCGGTTGCTTGTCCTCCTCCATGTATCCTTCATAACCTACCGGAATCTCCTCTTCCTTGGGGACTTGAGGTTCTTCTTCCTCGGGCTTCTTGCCTTTGTCGTTGGCGGAGGCCATGGTGCTCTAAACTTGAGAAGATTTCCTGACAGAAATAGATCGAAATGAAAACACGATGCACGAACCTCGAGGGATCCAGGGGGTTATATATTACGAAGTTTCAATGCATAAGGAAGGTTTTGACACGGAAACGAGGCGAAAATGGAGTTCGAGGGGGGGGGGGACACCCCCCTTAGGCGCGGCCAGGCTGGGGCCCGCACCTGGGGTGGGTTTGTCCACCCAGGCTCCGTTTCCTCTTCAATTTCGTCTCGTAACTTCCCTTATGTATTAAAAACATCAAAAATATAAAAAGACCGGGGTTTCACAAACCTTCTGTTTTCACCACTTTTACCTATTCAAAGACGAACTCTGCAGATTCCTTCTCTCTTTCTCTTGAGAATTTCCTTCTTACAAAACCCTTGCACAAACTCAATGACAACATTAGTGTAAGCAAAAACAATAAACCTTTGGTACACACTTCAACTGAAAACCCATCAAAACAAAAAGCTTCTGTGAGAGGCAAATGCAAATGACGACATAAATCTGTCAAAATTGACCAGCAGGTAAAGATTGATTTTTTCGAAGACCTTTTGTTTCTCAAATCAAAAAGTGCAGAACTGATGAAAGTTGGGTAACAGCTTGGAGAACAAGCTCAGAAAAATTCAGCTCCATCCGAAGTACTGAGCTTCCTCACAATTTTTTACAATGCAGCACAAAAATCTGTCCCAGAATAGCCACTTGTCAGAACTCCTCTACTTCACAAAAGTAGTTGAACTTGACACAAAAACCAAAACAAAAAGGATAAGGAGCTGTTATTACAGAGGTAATAACTTCCAAGACTTGACAAAACTCTTGTGTTATCTCCCAACAAGTACTTTTCTTTAATGCCTTTAAGTTAGGCTTGAAACTTCCAAAGATGCTCACATAGGATATATATATCTGAAGTGAAAGAGAGCATCAAGGAGCAAATAACCAACACACTTGAGCCTAACCCACTTCCTATGCATGGGGGTATCATGAGAAAATGAATTGTTGAAACAAAAATCCACTAGCATAGGAAGACAAAACAGATGCAACTTTAAATCTTTCAACATAAAACGGGGAAACTGAACATCAGTGAGATGTATAAAACCATGTTTCCCTCTCTCAAAATAACTTTCAGTAGAACTTTGAATAAATTTGACAATATAACTGTCACTGGAAACAACTTTATCATCAGAATAAGCATACTTACAGTCATCAAAAAGAGGTCCAAGGTCATAGGCTGGATCAATTGAAGCAAGTTGTTCCATCCTGAAATCTTTATTAGGCAAGCTATTTTCACAAGGAGCTTTAGAAAATTTGGAAAAGTTAAACTCATAAGAATATCCAATAAACTTAGTTAAAACTTTTTCATTCTTACAATCAATAATAGCTCCACAAGTGTTCAAGAAAGGTCTACCAAAAATGATAGGACAAGTTTTGCTAGCTGTTGAATTAAGCACTAGAAAATCAGCAGGATATTTAATCTTACCACAAAGAACCTCCACATATCTTACAATACCAATGGGCAAATGGTCTCCTTGTTAGCAAGGTGAATAACCACATCAATTTCCTCAAGCTCACAAGGACCAATCTCATGCATAATTTCCCTGTAAAGCTCATAAGGAATAGCACTAGAACTAGCACCAATATCACATAAACCATAGTAGCAATGATCACCAATTTTAACAGAAAGCACAGGAACACTAGCTTTTCTAGTCTTACCAGGATGAGAAATTATATTAGAAGTGTTTTCATAGAAGACAATGTGCTCATCCTCTATATTTCTAGTGACAGTGTCTTTCACAATAGCTACCACAGGTTCATCACTCAAATGCTTACCAGGCTCCACAGTTTTCATTATACCTTTTTTATTTGCACTAATAATCATAGAATACTCCTTTACCTTAGCTGGAAAAGGCATTTTCTCAACATGAGGTTCAGGCACAATATGATTAGTAGTACAAACTCGAGTACTTCTAACTGGAACATGATTAACAACATCTTTATAAGGAGCATGGTACTTGTTCCACTTCTTGGGAATTTCAATGTAAGAGGCAAATGCTTTAAAATAGTTGGCAATACTTTGGGAATCAAGACCAAACTCATTGCTAATATCACGGAAGTTGTCAGTACCCATAAAAAATTTAATGCATTCATAATCATAGTTTATACCTGACTTTCTTCCTTTGTCATTCTCCCAAGCTTTAGTGTTCTCTTGAATACGGTCTAGAAGATCCCATTTAGATTCCTCCTTCATACATGTGAATGATCCAACACAAGAAGCATCTAATAAATCTTTATCATGAAGAGAAAGCCTAGCATAAAAGTTATTGAGAATAATATTGTTAGGGAGTTCATGAATAGGACATTTTAGCATTAGTAACTTCAATCTCCCCCAAGCTTGAGCTCTACTCTCTCCATCAAGAGGCCAAAAGTTATATATAAGATTTCTATCCTTATGAATCTCACTGGGAGGATAAAATTTAGAGTAAAAGAGAGATGACATCTCCTCCCATTCCATGGATTGTCCATTCTTCAGCAGCTTATACCATTCTTCAGCTCTCCCTTTCAAGGATATGGAGAGTAACTTCTTCTTCACCTGTTCAGTTATGATACCTGCACACTTAAACAACCCGCATAATTCATGGATAAAAAGCAAGTGATCACCAGGATGGACAGTTCCATCCCCAAAATAATAATTATCCATAACACGATTAACAATACATGTTGGTATCTACTACCCTAGCAGTGGTAGTAGTTTTCCCAAACAGAAAACCAAGTGGGTTATCCATATTGGAAACAAAGTAAAAAGCAGTAACAAGAGCAATACTCATAGTGAAAGTTTCCCTTACCAGTTCCACTCTTCAATAGCGCTTCACTCCCCGGCAACGGCGCCAGAAAATAGTCTTGATGACCCACAAGTATAGGGGTTGTATCGTAGTACTTACGATAAATAGGAGTGTCCATCCCAACGAGGAGCAGAAGGTCCTTAATAGTGGTACGGAGCAGGAAATCCCTGTGAATACTTAGCAAACGGATTTTTAGTGGTTTTCTAACAAGACAACAAAACAAAGAGCAAGTAACAGAAGTAACGAACAAACGGAGCAAGTGGCCCAATCCTTTCTTAGCAAAGGACAAGCCAGTGGAAATACTTATAAGGACCAAACGTTCTCGAGGACACATGGGAATTCTGTCAAGTGCTTTCGCTTCAAATAGCTGAGTACTCTTCTCTGGTGTTTGTAAGTGTTGTGTGGGTGAACCTGTGCTAACATACCGCCCTTCCTAGGACTAATACATACTTGTGGTTAAACCCCCATGAAAACATCCGTAACTATAGGAAATTAATTAAGATATAAATCTAACCACAGCCTTAAACTCTGAGATCCTACGCTCCCTTGTGCAAAGGTGTCCTAACGGGGGTTCAGGTTTCTGTCACTCCGGCAATCCCGCAATTAGTAGCCAAATACACAATGGATTCCCCTAGGCCCATAAATGGTGAAGTATCATATAGTCGACGTTCACATGACACCACTAGAAGAATAGAACCACAACTTAAATACTAAACTATTGAATAATAACTCATCACAGATTCACTACTAACAACATGACTTCTCCCATGTCCTCAAGAACTAAACGAACTATTCACAAGACATCATATGGATCAAAATCAAAGATGATATGATAATGGATAACAATGTGAACATAAACAATAATACAATGGTTCCACTCACAAGCATCAACTACAATAGTAATCAACACTGGGAAAGTTTCCCCTAAGAACTAAAGCAATATCCAACACAATTGTTACAGCGGGACGGAGTGGTGGTGATGGTGCTGGTGGAGATGATGGTGTGGATGATGATGATGATCTCGATGAAGCCTATCTTGATGACGGTGTTGATGGCGACAGTCTCCCCTCTCCGGGAAGGAATTCCCCTAGCAGAAATCTGTCTGCCGGAGAGATCTTTCTCTCTCAGTGTTTTCCGCCCCCAGAGGCGGCATAAATCTATCTGTGGTCACTCCCCGAGCCTTACGGTTTCAAAAGGAAGATATAGGCGAAGGAGCGGAGTCGGAGGCCAGGCAGGTAGGCCACACCTGCCCTAGGCGCGGGGTCAGGTGGGCCCATGCCTAGGGGGCATGGGCCCCCTGAGGCCCATCTCCGTCCCTCCTTCTGGCTTCCTTCATCTTCTGGTAAAATAATATGTTTCTGGTATTTTTCCGATCTTCACGAAATTGGACCGAAACGCCTTCTTTTCCATCAGAATCCAGACTCCGGCAGTCCATCCTTCAGGAATCATCCAACATGCATAAACAGATGAAAATCCATAAGTAATACCTCATAATAAGACAAATATCAATGAATAGAGGTAAATTATGATATAGAAGGGTGATGCAAATTGGGCGTATCAGCAATCAGATAAAAAACCAAAAGTATAAACACAAAATTAGATTTACACCCTAAGGTAACATTTTTTTATGGAAATTCAAAAATCATAACCAGAATGAACATGAGCACAAAGTACTTTCAAGCATCCTAGGAGTTTTGAGAACGACATGCTCTTTTAGAAATAAGATGGCAAAAAACTACTAAAAAATAATATATGAGGGTACCAATACTTTATTTCTCTTTGAACATGTACATATATGATTACAAGGAAATATAACTAAAAACAGAAGGGACGTAGATGTACAATGTTCCATGGATAGTCTAATTCATCCGGGTCTGTACTACCGTCAGCTCTCTTTCTCTTCCGAGTATCCGGTGTTTCCTTGATTGGTATCATATCAGTTAAATAATATGACCCGTTATGCAGAACTCGGCTGGTCATAAAATGTCCTTCCCAAATCGGGGAAAGTTTGTGCTTCCTATTTTGCCTGAGTTGGAGAACCAAATATCCTTTCCTAAAAGAATGATTTTGTACTCTTTGACTATGATACTTGCGTAACTTCTGCTGATAGGCTGTAGATCTCTCCTCAGCAACGAAGCGAACTTCTTCGACTACGTCGAGATCATGTTGTCGGGACACTTCTGCATCTTCTTCGATATATGCTTTGACTCGAGGAGACTGAAGAATTAAATCACTTGGAAGAACTGCTTCTGCACCGTAGACCAAGAAGAAAGGAGTGTATCCGGTTGATCTTGTGGGAGTTGTACGTAAGATCCATATCACAGACGGTAACTCTTCCGCCCAAGCCCCCGCGGAATGATGAAGTGGTGCCTCGAGACGAGGTCGGAGTCCTTGTAAAATAAGACCGTTTTCCCTTTCGACTTGTCCATTAGCTTGTGGATGTGCAACTAATGCTATATCAAGTCGAATCCCTTAATCTTCGCAGAATTCGGCTAATTCTCCCATGGAAAAGTTGCTCTCGTTGTCAGTAATAATACAATGCGGATATCTGAATCTGATGATCACGCCCTCAACAAACTTTCTGGTTGTGGCTCCATCACAATTTGTTACGGGTTTAGACTCAATCCATTTGGTAAATTTATCCACCATTACTAGTAGGTGAGTAAATCCACACTTTGCCGTATGAAACGATCCTACCATATCAATCCCCCAGACCGCAAATGGACATGTAATAGGAATTTTTCGTAGCTGATCAGCCGGAACGTGTACTTGCGGGGTACTGTGTGGCCAGGGTTGAGTGGGGTGGTGTTGAGTGTGTGTGGCCGGTTGTGTGAGCTGAGAGGGAGAGAGAGGAGAGGCCAGGGGGATGTGGCGGCGTGTGAGTGGGTGAGGGAGAGGGAGGAGGTGAGGTGGCAAACTGCTATAGGGTGGGGTGAGGTGGAGGCTGGGTGTGGGTAGGTAGATTGGTAGCTGTAGGAATTAGGTGGACCGATTTAAATTCTGGGGTGGTCGTTCGGGTCATTCGGCCCGTTCGACTACCCCCACAAAAATAACTAAACATTTTATTTAATTAAAACGGGGCGTTTGCAATCTGTGTTTAGACAAAACAAAATATTCCGGAGACCCGGGTTTGAATTTGAAAACAAGACGGGGCGTTTTTAGAAAACAAAACAAGCTTTGCGAAAATAGTTTTAGGCAAACAATGCATGATGATGACGATGCAATGCACAAATTCAACGCGATTTTCTAGTAGTGGTTTTGCGGGATGCCACAATTCGACACCACTAACAATGGATCTCGCCCTCGAGATCCGCCTCATGGTACCGGAAAGGAGGTCGGTGATCTGCGTCTTCTCGCTTCGTGTAGATCCTCGCGACACCACTAACGAGGGTTCCTTCTTCATCTGGAAATCGGCGGCACCACCAACAAAGGGTCGTTGTTCCTTATCGTAGAGAGAACACTCCGGAGAAATAAAGGACGAAGATAGAGGCATCGACAAATAAAGCCACCCCTAACTTCCGTGAACGGAGTAAAATCGCTGGATCCACTGATTCGATGTACAAGAGCGATTGATAAGAGTAGTGGTATGGTAGCTACTCCATCCCGCACTCAAACCATTACTCTGCACACGAATAGGCGGATTATGCAACCAACTCTCGGAATCAGACTGAAGATCTCGACAAGCGAGGTTCGGAAACAAAGAAGTGATGCGGACTCTGCATCGAATCTGGCGTAGATGATGTCGTCGCGTCGGAAAACACCAGAAGGCACAAACAAGGAACAAAGAATGGTAACACCGTAGACGGATTCATCAGGCAGCTTGAACACCGGATGGTAGAACACCGTTATCAGAGAAGGAAGCGAAACCCTGAAGGTACGACGGAAACCCAACAACGAGAATTTCCTGGACTCGAAGAAAAGATAAGAGAGCAGATTCAAAACACGTCGAGGTAAGAGAGGAATAGCAAAGGGGTAAGGAGTAAAATCAGACCTAATCAGAACTATCCAACCGATTTTGAAAAATAGTTTTGGCACTCTACTTCGGCCGTTAGCTAGGTTATCCTACAGGCTGGACTTGTGGGGTATCGCAACTGCTGAGCTCTGATACCACTCTGTAACACCCTCAGAATCGGACCTATGCAAGTTTTAGCGAAACCCGCCAAACCCGCATAGAAACGATTCAAAGGTGCCCACCAGGCACTTTCGTACGGGTGGAAAACGAAGTAATAACATTACACAACAGTCCTCGATGGGACCCACAGAACAGATATATATAACAGTGACTCCAAGAGTCAAGAATACAGATATAATATACAAATATCCAAATCACCTTTAAATCGATATAGCGTCCGACTACGGACAAGATGCAAATGGGGCTAAGAGCCCTGAAGAATATCCAATGGCGTCCATAACCCTGCCCAGGCCAAGCCGGAAGGGTAACCCTGCTAACGACGTTGTTCTCAAAACCTGCTTAAACAAAAGGGGTGCCGACAAAGGGCAAGGAAAAAGAGGAGCGTCAGTACTGAGGCCAGTACACGGCGAGACTAGAATTCGGCGGTCCTCGCCTACATAGGTATGGTGGACTGAGCAGCAGCGCAGCATACACTAAACAACCTATAGAGACTCGATACGACTGGCGGTTATCAGAGAGGGATAAGAATGACCTATCCGGATCCAACCTGAAGCTAACACCAAACAAAACCCATCCTGGTGTTTCCCCCTCGAGACCATACGAGGAAGTCAACCGAGGAACTCACACCGTTGGCAGTTTTACTTATTCAGTTATCGTTGCAGCAATTACTAGTCAGGTTTAGATAACCATCCTGATAAAGTAAGCAGTGGGCACTTTTAGTTAATCATTCCGTTGTAGTTGCCACAATTACTAATCAGATACAATTAGCATGAGATAACCCAAAAACCCAGCAGTTGTGGATACTTTCATTTAGCCATTCCGTTGTAGTGACAATACTTACTAGTCAGGTTTAATGGTCGCAAGCGACAATCCAAACAAGCAACTGTGGGCAGTATTATTTAGCCATTCCATTATAGTGAAGCTGATTACTAGTCATTATAAAATCAAATTTATAGCAATAAACTTTAGTTATGCTTGTCTATGGTCGAGATACTGTGCTCCAAGTCGTCCATAACCGCGGACACGGCTTTCAGAAAGTTTTACCCGGCCGGGGTGCACCAATAGCAACACACACTCGATCAACCTCGGAAAAACCAAATCAAAACCCAACGAGGCCTTCACGACAAAGCAATCACAGGATTCAGAAATATTTCAGGGGGCCACCCCATTGAGTAGAACCGCAACGAAGTAAGCTAGCTCCGAGACGGACTCAAGGTTTGCGTCAATGGCTGTAAACGACTGGGAACCCCAAACGGGGATTGTCGATACCGCGAAAACATTCCGCTTACCTAAACAGTACAGTGTGCTATCCATCGCACAATCGTAAATAAAGCAGTAAAACATGGCATAAGTACAGGATCGTAAATAAAACCTCAAACTAGTTTGTGGCCCCAAGAAATAAGACTGAATCAAGCTCTGGCTAAGGGGGGTCCCATATACCTCCCGGATGTGGATAGCGCGATAAATCAAGGAACAGGTATCAAGTACTCGGGGTCCTACGGGACACAAGTGGGCGTTCGGAAACCAAATATTTTCTATCACCCACCGATGCCTCTGCTTACTTCAATTTCAGTTGTTAAACAGGAATTAAAGTGAACGATAAGTAAAATCATGATCATCTCCAACAACAACATGCGGCAATACATCAACAACTGTGGCACTGGACGACACGCAACAGCACTTGAGCAAGCGACTACGACGCGCAAGTCCATCTATCTACCAAACAACAGGTAATAGGATGTGTCCAAGGCAATATAGGGCTGCACGGTATATCACGGGTACGGATACTAGAGCATCGCAACACAGATAGCAAAAGATCAACAGGAGGGAATAAATACTATAAAATAAGATAGGTAGAAAGGGGGAGGTGCTCGCCTGAAAACATTGCCGAAGGTTCATCCGAAGATCGGGGCGAAGCTCACATCAACTCAACGGCCTTATCCGCGAAGAAGCAAAACACTAGAAGAAACACCGGATGCACTATTTAAGATTACGGCAGAAGATCGGGCATGATGCATGTATGATGTATGACATGGCAAAGGTGCGATGCAATTAGGTCATATTAAGCGGAACCGGGGTCCCGACAATTAATTAGGTGGTTCATGTTGTTTAGCTACCCCGCAATTTAAATGTTGTCTTAACATGGCAGAAGATAGAACCGGGTTCGCTACACAAGTTTAAATGAGGCCAATATGAGACTAGATTTGCCCGCATATGGGCCCCATATTTAATTATGAGGTGAATCGGCATAAGGCCCCCAAACCACAGATAAGGATGCATGCATGAACAATTAATATGCAACAAGTTGTATTATGTTTTAAAATAGGGTTTCGGGAAGGGGGTCACACATTAGGGTTTGGCAGATCTTGGGTTCCGGGGTTCGGGGTCGGGTCTCGGGGTCCAGGGTTCGACGGAAACGTTCTCGGATTCCGGGAACGTTCTCGGACATCGGGGTAGTTCTTGTCGCGTCCGGGAAGCGGGACTTGGGACGGTGTCGGGCGCATCGGATTCTTCCGGGTCGGTGTCGATCTTGTCGACGATGGCGAACTTGAGTGGATCGGGAACCGGGGTCTTTCGGAGATCTTGGCGCGGCACCGGGTACAGGATCGGCCTTCGGGTTCGGGGGTCTCGGCGTCCGTAGGTCTTGGTGTCCAAGGCGCGGCATCAACAGCGGGGTCTTGGGGTTCCGCGGTCTTCGGGTTCCGAGAGGAGAACATGTAGTTTCTTGTCGAAGATCTTGGGGCTTTTATCTTTGTTTGCTGAAGAGAAACTTGTCGTGGCACTCGGGCCCGCGTATGCACATCGGTACCCAACTTCACTTGGCGTCGAACACTTGGGACTTCGAAGGATCTTGGTCACATGGGCATCAGTACCAAACACTGGCCTTGGCGCTTCAACAGCGAGAGCAAGGGCTGGCTGACTCCTGGTCAAACAGAGCACGCGGCGGTTGGCAGGAGGCAGGGCGGTCGACGACGGGCGGTGGCCGGCGCGGACTCCGGTCGGCGAGGAACACAGCCGGGCGCGGATCGGGCCAAGCGGGGCGGGGTCCTGGCCGGACGAGGCCGCTGCAGAGGGAGCGGGGCGCACGCCGGGGAGAGGGAACGGCGGTGGCAGGGCTCGGAGGTCGCCGGTGGAAGGGGAGGCTCTGGCGGCGGCGGACGCGAGCAGGGAGCGCGGAGACGGCGAGCCGGGAGAGAGGAGGATGACAGGCGACGCGGAGGTGGCCTCGCGCGGGGACGCGGCCGGCGACGGGGATGGGCAGGAGCGGGCGGCGGCGGGTGGTTGCTGCGGTTGACTGGGAGAGGCAGACGAGGGAGAGGGGGCACGGCGCGGCTCGGGAAGGTGGGCGACGCCAGGTAGAGGTGGACCGGAGGGAGGACGGCGAGGCGGAGACGGCCGCGCGGCGTCCGGAGGTGGGCGGACCGGCGAGGAAGGTGGTGAGCGGGTGAGGGCGGAGGAGGAGGGAGAGCGGCGGGGCGCGCGAGGGAGGAGAGGGAGCAGGTCGGGGAGAGGCGGCTCCGGCGGGGAAGGAAGAGAGAGGGGACGGCGGGCGCTGGAGGAGAGGAGGAGGGAGCGGCGGGTTGCAGAGGGGAAGGAGGAAGAGGACGAGGGCGGGTCGCGCCGGGGGGGAGAGAGGACGAGCGGGGTGGGGCCAGGCTGGGTCAGGGGAGCGGGGTGGACCGGGGGAGGCTGGGACTGGGTCGGGGTGGGGAGAGAGGCCAGGCTGGCGCGTGGGGGAAGGTGGGGCGCGTGGGCCCAGCGGCCAGGGAGGGAGTGGTTTGGCCGGGTGGGGTGTGTGACCCAGGGGAGAGGTGGGATCGGGCCCGGGGCGACGTGCGGGGGTTGGTGGCATGCGTGCGTGCGGGGTACTGTGTGGCCAGGGTTGAGTGGGGTGGTGTTGAGTGTGTGTGTCCGGTTGTGTGAGCTGAGAGGGAGGGAGAGGAGAGGCCAGGGGGATGTGGCAGCGTGTGAGTGGGTGAGGGAGAGGGAGGAGGTGAGGTGGCAAACTGCTATAGGGTGGGGTGAGGTGGAGGCTGGGTGTGGGTAGGTAGATTGGTAGCTGTAGGAATTAGGTGGACCGATTTAAATTCTGGGGTGGTCGTTCGGGTCATTCGGCCCGTTCGACTGCCCCCACAAAAATAACTAAACATTTTATTTAATTAAAACGGGGCGTTTGCAATCTGTGTTTAGACAAAACAAAATATTCCGGAGACCCGGGTTTGAATTTGAAAACAAGACGGGGCGTTTTTAGAAAACAAAACAAGCTTTGCGAAAATAGTTTTAGGCAAACAATGCATGATGATGACGATGCAATGCACAAATTCAACGCGATTTTCTAGTAGTGGTTTTGCGGGATGCCACAATTCGACACCACTAACAATGGATCTCGCCCTCGAGATCCGCCTCATGGTACCGGAAAGGAGGTCGGTGATCTGCGTCTTCTCGCTTCGTGTAGATCCTCGCGACACCACTAACGAGGGTTCCTTCTTCATCTGGAAATCGGCGGCACCACCAACAAAGGGTTGTTGTTCCTTATCGTCGAGAGAACACTCCGGAGAAATAAAGGACGAAGATAGAGGCATCGACAAATAAAGCCACCCCTAACTTCCGTGAACGGAGTAAAATCGCTGGATCCACTGATTCGATGTACAAGAGCGATTGATAAGAGTAGTGGTATGGTAGCTACTCCATCCCGCACTCAAACCATTACTCTGCACACGAATAGGCGGATTATGCAACCAACTCTCGGAATCAGACTGAAGATCTCGACAAGCGAGGTTCGGAAACAAAGAAGTGATGCGGACTCTGCATCGAATCTGGCGTAGATGATGTCGTCGCGTCGGAAAACACCGGAAGGCACAAACAAGGAACAAAGAATGGTAACACCGTAGACGGATTCATCAGGCAGCTTGAACACCGGTTGGTAGAACACCGTTATCAGAGAAGGAAGCGAAACCCTGAAGGTACGACGGAAACCCAACAACGAGAATTTCCTGGACTCGAAGAAAAGATAAGAGAGCAGATTCAAAACACGTCGAGGTAAGAGAGGAATAGCAAAGGGGTAAGGAGTAAAATCAGACCTAATCAGAACTATCCAACCGATTTTGAAAAATAGTTTTGACACTCTACTTCGGCCGTTAGCTAGGTTATCCTACAGGCTGGACTTGTGGGGTATCGCAACTGCTGAGCTCTGATACCACTCTGTAACACCCTCAGAATCGGACCTATGCAAGTTTTAGCGAAACCCGCCAAACCCGCATAGAAACGATTCAAAGGTGCCCACCAGGCACTTTCGTACGGGTGGAAAACGAAGTAATAACATTACACAACAGTCCTCGATGGGACCCACAGAACAGATATATATAACAGCGACTCCAAGAGTCAAGAATACAGATATAATATACAAAGATCCAAATCACCTTTAAATCGATATAGCGTCCGACTACGGACAAGATGCAAATGGGGCTAAGAGCCCTGAAGAATATCCAATGGCGTCCATAACCCTGCCCAGGCCAAGCCGGAAGGGTAACCCTGCTAACGACGTTGTTCTCAAAACCTGCTTAAACAAAAGGGGTGCCGACAAAGGGCAAGGAAAAAGAGGAGCGTCAGTACTGAGGCCAGTACACGGCGAGACTAGAATTCGGCGGTCCTCGCCTACATAGGTATGGTGGACTGAGCAGCAGCGCAGCATACACTAAACAACCTATAGAGACTCGATACGACTGGCGGTTATCAGAGAGGGATAAGAATGACCTATCCGGATCCAACCTGAAGCTAACACCAAACAAAACCCATCCTGGTGTTTCCCCCTCGAGACCATACGAGGAAGTCAACCGAGGAACTCACACCGTTGGCAGTTTTACTTATTCAGTTATCGTTGCAGCAATTACTAGTCAGGTTTAGATAACCATCCTGATAAAGTAAGCAGTGGGCACTTTTAGTTAATCATTCCGTTGTAGTTGCCACAATTACTAATCAGATACAATTAGCATGAGATAACCCAAAAACCCAGCAGTTGTGGATACTTTCATTTAGCCATTCCGTTGTAGTGACAATACTTACTAGTCAGGTTTAATGGTCGCAAGCGACAATCCAAACAAGCAACTGTGGGCAGTATTATTTAGCCATTCCATTATAGTGAAGCTGATTACTAGTCATTATAAAATCAAATTTATAGCAATAAACTTTAGTTATGCTTGTCTATGGTCGAGATACTGTGCTCCAAGTCGTCCATAACCGCGGACACGGCTTTCAGAAAGTTTTACCCGGCCGGGGTGCACCAATAGCAACACACACTCGATCAACCTCGGAAAAACCAAATCAAAACCCAACGAGGCCTTCACGACAAAGCAATCACAGGATTCAGAAATATTTCAGGGGGCCACCCCATTGAGTAGAACCGCAACGAAGTAAGCTAGCTCCGAGACGGACTCAAGGTTTGCGTCAATGGCTGTAAACGACTGGGAACCCCAAACGGGGATTGTCGATACCGCGAAAACATTCCGCTTACCTAAACAGTACAGTGTGCTATCCATCGCACAATCGTAAATAAAGCAGTAAAACATGGCATAAGTACAGGATCGTAAATAAAACCTCAAACTAGTTTGTGGCCCCAAGAAATAAGACTGAATCAAGCTCTGGCTAAGGGGGGTCCCATATACCTCCCGGATGTGGATAGCGCGATAAATCAAGGAACAGGTATCAAGTACTCGGGGTCCTACGGGACACAAGTGGGCGTTCGGAAACCAAATATTTTCTATCACCCACCGATGCCTCTGCTTACTTCAATTTCAGTTGTTAAACAGGAATTAAAGTGAACGATAAGTAAAATCATGATCATCTCCAACAACAACATGCGGCAATACATCAACAACTGTGGCACTGGACGACACGCAACAGCACTTGAGCAAGCGACTACGACGCGCAAGTCCATCTATCTACCAAACAACAGGTAATAGGATGTGTCCAAGGCAATATAGGGCTGCACGGTATATCACGGGTACGGATACTAGAGCATCGCAACACAGATAGCAAAAGATCAACAGGAGGGAATAAATACTATAAAATAAGATAGGTAGAAAGGGGGAGGTGCTCGCCTGAAAACATTGCCGAAGGTTCATCCGAAGATCGGGGCGAAGCTCACATCAACTCAACGGCCTTATCCGCGAAGAAGCAAAACACTAGAAGAAACACCGGATGCACTATTTAAGATTACGGCAGAAGATCGGGCATGATGCATGTATGATGTATGACATGGCAAAGGTGCGATGCAATTAGGTCATATTAAGCGGAACCGGGGTCCCGACAATTAATTAGGTGGTTCATGTTGTTTAGCTACCCCGCAATTTAAATGTTGTCTTAACATGGCAGAAGATAGAACCGGGTTCGCTACACAAGTTTAAATGAGGCCAATATAAGACTAGATTTGCCCGCATATGGGCCCCATATTTAATTATGAGGTGAATCGGCATAAGGCCCCCAAACCACAGATAAGGATGCATGCATGAACAATTAATATGCAACAAGTTGTATTATGTTTTAAAATAGGGTTTCGGGAAGGGGGTCACACATTAGGGTTTGGCAGATCTTGGGTTCCGGGGTTCGGGGTCGGGTCTCGGGGTCCAGGGTTCGACGGAAACGTTCTCGGATTCCGGGAACGTTCTCGGACATCGGGGTAGTTCTTGTCGCGTCCGGGAAGCGAGACTTGGGACGGTGTCGGGCGCATCGGATTCTTCCGGGTCGGTGTCGATCTTGTCGACGATGGCGAACTTGAGTGGATCGGGAACCGGGGTCTTTCGGAGATCTTGGCGCGGCACCGGGTACGGGATCGGCCTTCGGGTTCGGGGGTCTCGGCGTCCGTAGGTCTTGGTGTCCAAGGCGCGGCATCAACAGTGGGGTCTTGGGGTTCCGCGGTCTTCGGGTTCCGAGAGGAGAACATGTAGTTTCTTGTCGAAGATCTTGGGGCTTTTATCTTTGTTTGCTGAAGAGAAACTTGTCGTGGCACTCGGGCCCGCGTATGCACATCGGTACCCAACTTCACTTGGCGTCGAACACTTGGGACTTCGAAGGATCTTGGTCACATGGGCATCAGTACCAAACACTGGCCTTGGCGCTTCAACAGCGAGAGCAAGGGCTGGCTGACTCCTGGTCAAACAGAGCACGCGGCGGTTGGCAGGAGGCAGGGCGGTCGACGACGGGCGGTGGCCGGCGCGGACTCCGGTCGGCGAGGAACACAGCCGGGCGCGGATCGGGCCAAGCGGGGCGGGGTCCTGGCCGGACGAGGCCGCTGCAGAGGGAGCGGGGCGCGCGCCGGGGAGAGGGAACGGCGGTGGCAGGGCTCGGAGGTCGCCGGTGGAAGGGGAGGCTCTGGCGGCGGCGGACGCGAGCAGGGAGCACGGAGACGGCGAGCCGGGAGAGAGGAGGATGACAGGCGACGCGGAGGTGGCCTCGCGCGGGGACGCGGCCGGCGACGGGGATGGGCAGGAGCGGGCGGCGGCGGGTGGTTGCTGCGGTTGACTGGGAGAGGCAGACGAGGGAGAGGGGGCACGACGCGGCTCGGGAAGGTGGGCGACGCCAGGTAGAGGTGGACCGGAGGGAGGACGGCGAGGCGGAGACGGCCGCGCGGCGTCCGGAGGTGGGCGGACCGGCGAGGAAGGTGGTGAGCGGGTGAGGGCGGAGGAGGAGGGAGAGCGGCGGGGCGCGCGCGGGAGGAGAGGGAGCAGGTCGGGGAGAGGCGGCTCCGGCGGGGAAGGAAGAGAGAGGGGACGGCGGGCGCTGGAGGAGAGGAGGAGGGAGCGGCGGGTTGCAGAGGGGAAGGAGGAAGAGGACGAGGGCAGGTCGCGCGGGGAGAGAGAGGACGAGCGGGGTGGGGCCAGGCTGGGTCAGGGGAGCGGGGTGGACCGGGGGAGGCTGGGACTGGGTCGGGGTGGGGAGAGAGGCCAGGCTGGCGCGTGGGGGAAGGTGGGGCGCGCGGGCCCAGCGGCCAGGGAGGGAGTGGGTTGGCCGGGTGGGGTGTGTGACCCAGGGGAGAGGTGGGGTCGGGCCCGGGGCGACGTGCAGGGGTTGGTGGTGTGCGTGCGTGCGGGGTACTGTGTGGCCAGGGTTGAGTGGAGTGGTGTTGAGTGTGTGTGGCCGGTTGTGTGAGCTGAGAGGGAGAGAGAGGAGAGGCCAGGGGGATGTGGCGGCGTGTGAGTGGGTGAGGGAGAGGGAGGAGGTGAGGTGGCAAACTGCTATAGGGTGGGGTGAGGTGGAGGCTGGGTGTGGGTAGGTAGATTGGTAGCTGTAGGAATTAGGTGGACCGATTTAAATCCTGGGGTGGTCGTTCGGGTCATTCGGCCCGTTCGACTGCCCCCACAAAAATAACTAAACATTTTATTTAATTAAAACGGGGCGTTTGCAATCTGTGTTTAGACAAAACAAAATATTCCGGAGATCCGGGTTTGAATTTGAAAACAAGACGGGGCGTTTTTAGAAAACAAAACAAGCTTTGCGAAAATAGTTTTAGGCAAACAATGCATGATGATGACGATGCAATGCACAAATTCAACGCGATTTTCTAGTAGTGGTTTTGCGGGATGCCACACCTGAGCCTCCCTGTGCTTTTGACCCGTCAAAATGTAGGGTCCAAAATTCTGAGTTTGGAGGACTTGTATTTTCTGCCGTCTCTATCCAATCAGCGACAAAATCGGCAAGTATTTGGGATTTGATTGCTGTTCGTGGATTATACTCAATGTCGAAAGCTGCAAGCTCTACTCCCCACTTTGTGACACGTCCTGTGGCGTCGCGATTATTGATTATATCTCGCAGGAGAGCAGTACTCACCACTGTGATCTTATACTCTTGAAAGTAGTGTCGTAGCTTTCTGGCAGCAAAGAATACTCCATAGGCTAGCTTTTGGTAATGTGGATACCATTGCTTCGAATCTGTCAGAACCTCGCTCAGGTAGTATGTTGGACGTTGCATCTTATGCTCATACCTTTCTTCCTCGCGCTCCACTAATGTTACCACACTTATGACTTTGTTAGTCGCCGCGATGTAAAGCAACATAGGCTCCTGTGGCTCTGGTGCTGCGAGGATTGGTGGATTCGAAAGAAGATCTTTCAAACTTCATAGGGCAACATCAGCTTCCTAGGTCCAGACAAATTTGTCGGTTTTCTTCAAGAGTTTGTACAAAGGCGCGACTCTTTCTCCGAGTCGACTGACGAACCGACTCACTGCTGCAATGCAACCAGTGAGACGTTGCACTTCTGTCACATCCCAAAATTTTCCAAATTTTGAAATGTGAAAAATAAATAAACAAAATAAACAATTGTTGATTTTTAGGGCGAGAAGAAACTTTTTGATTCCAATTGGAAATATCCAAACCTATTTTGATCAAATAAATCCTAAAGGGATTTAAAATATAAATAAACAATAAAGTTAAAATATTTGGAATCACTATTTTTGGATCTTTTAATAAAAAGATTTGGTTGTCAAAAGAAAAGGTAGAATTATAAATAAAGATTATTCTATTGACCCAAATTAAATCTTGGCCTTTGAAATGAAATATTACTATTTGATAAAAAGAGTAAAGGTTTAATAAAATAAAATAATGAGGATTTATTATTATCCACTTTTATTAAAGTAAAGGTTTTTCCATTTTAAATAAACACAAAAACTTGTTATTTTATTTTAAATAAGTCTTCCAAGTGTTTTTTTATTTTCAAATAAAACCTACTGAATTGATTTTGGTGTTATTTAGATTTCAAATAGAGTTTTTAAATAAATTAAATCCTACTTGAATTAATGACTAAGGTCTATTTATTTAATTATTAAATGAATCCTAAAAAGACTAAAAAATATTTTGTTTTGGACTTTGATTTGTGCTATTAAACAGAATTAAAATAAACACAAAGTTTGGCAAAGGTTTGAAATCATTTGGGTGTTTGAATTGTTTGAATAAAAACAAAACAGAAAATCAAATAGAAAAAGAAAAAGCAATCAGAATAAAAAAATAGAAACAGACTCAACCCACTAAGTGTTGGGGTTCGTAGCATGGAAAACAAAATTTTTCTATCGCATACAAACAAACAAGCCAAGATCTATCTACTAGATTGTAGCAACGAGTCGATGGAATAACTTACCCTCGAAGATTCCAAAGCGGTTAACGAGAGCAGATTCTCGTGGGTGATGTAGTCGTACTCTTTCCGATCTCAAGATCGCGTAGACGATCCTTCCGGCGCTGCGTTCCGGCAGCGCTTCCGCAGTCGGTCACACGTTCGGTACTCGACGAAGACCTTCCTCTCCCTTGTTCCAGCAGGCAGCGGAGGTTGTAGCACTCTCCTCGAGATTCCGGCAGCACAACGGCGTGGTACCGGAAGTAGAGGGGAAATCCCGCAGGGCTTCGCCTTAAGCCGGTGCGAGTATGGTGGAGCTTATGAGAGAGGCTATTAGTGGTCTAGTAATTAGACACACCAATTAGAAGGCTCTAAACCAATTAGAAGGCTCTAAACCGCTGGCTAAAGCAATTAGAAGCTCTAAACCAAAACGGCTCTAAACCGGAGGTAGAAGATAGGAACTTGTGTGTTCTAGGAGGGGAGCCCTGCCCCTCCTTTTATGGGTGGGGAGGCGCGGCCAGGGGAGGAGAGTCCCTCCCCAAGTCGGCCTTGGGCTGGGCGCCGGCTTGGAGGAGTGGGACTCCTCCTCCAAGTTGGTTCCAACTCCTCTTGCTTGTTTCCCACAGTTTCCTGTTTCCCACAGTTTCCTGTTTTAGTCGTTTGACTTTCAAACTGGCAATTTGACTTTCATGTTTTTGGAACAGCAAGAACACTTAGTACATGATGCAATCATTCAATGACACACTCATGTACCCTTCCCCCCGGAGTGCCGGACAATCCGGAACCTTCTAGAACATTCCCGATGAAAACACCGGAATCATTTCCGAACTCCGAAATGGGACTTTCCTTATATGAATCTTATTCTCCGGACCATTCCGGATCACCTCGTGATATCCCGGATCCCATCCGAGACTCCGAAAAACATTCGGTCTCTTTCTCATAACACCATAACTACTCAAACAACGTCGAATCCTTAAGTGTGTCTCCCTACGGTTCGTGAATTATGCGGACATGATCGAGACACTTCTCCGAACAATAACCAATAGAGGAATCTGGAAATTCATATGGCTCCCACATATTTCTACGATTACTTTGCGATCGAATGAACCACTTACATACGATACCAATTTCCCTTTGTCTCACGATAGTTTACTTATCCGAGGTTATGATCGTCGGTATCTCTGCATACCTAGTTCAACCTCGTTACCGATAAGTACTCTTTTCTTGTTCCCGTGATATGTGATCCCTTCTGACCTAGTCACATGCTTGCAAGCTAATTGGATGACATTCCACCGAGAGGGCCCAGAGTATATCTATCCGTCATGTGGATGGACAAATCCCACTCTTGATCCATGTGTTTCAACCAATACTTTCCGAACACTCAATGCCACTTTTATAGCCACCCAGTTACGGTGTGGTGTTTGATGTCATCAAAGCATCCATCCGGTAAAGGTGATATACATGATCTCATGGTCGAAGGAATTAGGTTACTATGTATCAGAAAGCATATAGCAATTGAACTATTGAAATGACTTGATCTTTATGCTACGCTTATCTATAGGAGTATGTCCATCACATCATTCTCCTAATGATATGATCCTGTTGTTAATAACATCTCTATGTTCATGATCAGGAAACCATGATCATATATTAACCAACAAGCTAGTTTAACAAGAGGCTATACTAGGGACTCTTATTTTAGTTTACAAATCACACAAGTATTAATGTTTCCGGTTAATACAATTATAGCATGGTATGTAAACATTTATCATAAGTGTGAAGATATGATAATAACCACTTTATTATTGCCTCTTGGGCATATCTCCAACAGTCTCCCACTTGCACTAGAGTCAATAATCTAGTTTCGAACCTTTGTGTATATAACACCTATGGCTTTCCGGTGTTGTATGTACACGATTGCTAGTGGTCAACTAATCTCCGGATCTGACACTTCCAGGTCCGTGTGTAATTGCATGTCTTTGCGTCTCTACGCATCACTCATTCTCTAATGAGATGGCTTTGTACAAATTTGGTCTTTCGGTGTGACCTTTAGCTCTTTGGGGTTAAAACATGTTGATAATATTGTCGCACAATATATCTTCATAGTATTATCCCACTGTGAACTACACCTAGTTTGATAACAAACTTCTTGACACAAATGCCCTCTTTTGCTGCTATAATAGCAGTCATATACTTAGCCTTTTGTTGTAGTATCTGTCACAATGTCTTAACTTTGGAAATCATCCAAATCCATTATGGAACTCACTTTCCATTATATTGTTCCACCCTTAGTTTAGATTGAGATAAACTTAATTTGTACTTTGTGACAAAGCTAGTATCAATGTAGTACTTTTACAATGAACTAACCATCTATTTGTCACTTATACAAATATTATACTCTTAGTTCTTTCAGAAGATCATAAGAATATCCTTACTATTGTCCAATGATCATCTTACGAATCATTCTGGTATATGCTCTCAACATTTAGAGCATAGGACATATCTGGATTTGTACATATCACAGTATGATTGATATAAATACTCTTTGTGATTT
Organism: Avena sativa; assembly: GCA_916181665.1. Taxonomy (NCBI): domain Eukaryota; kingdom Viridiplantae; phylum Streptophyta; class Magnoliopsida; order Poales; family Poaceae; genus Avena; species Avena sativa. The sequence continues at coordinate 261,826,456 of OV702279.1, read as the reverse complement.
CATACATCAAGTATCAATCTATACTTGATTATTTGTTTCACTTTACCAAATGTCAATACACTTGAATATATCATCAACATTGAACTCATTCAATCCTTTCTGTGCGACAAGAACCTCTCTTGTAGTTTCTATATTGAACTCATTCAATATCTTGTCTATGTACTTCTGGCACAACCATATTAGCGTCTATTGATGCCAAATATTTGTGTTTTGCCTAAGTCTTTCATCGGGATGAAATTCTTAATATGTGTTAATAAAAGATACATTATTTCCAATCAACAATATGTCTTTCACATAATGTATTAGAAACATGTCTTAGCACTCCCACTTAATTTCTTGCAAATGCAAGCATCTTCATCATCTCTAATGAACTTTTAAACTCCTTTAATAGTTTCATCACAATGAAGATTCCAACTCCGCGATGCTCACTTTAACCATTGAAGTTTGCATATGCTTTTAGCATCCTTTGAATTAACAAAACCCTATGGACCGTGTCATGCACACGTCCTAGGTAACGATTCTATTAGAAGAACTTGTTTTGTTTATTCAACTACCATATAACAAATTATATGTAGTGGTTGCTACATTAATCCGTCTAGACTAAATATCGCTATGAAAGATCAAATCTTGTCATAGTCAACCCTTTGAACATTGTTGTGAACTTTTTCCCAACATGTCGACCATTTCATAGATGCGAAACATCCATGTTTATTTCTTTATAGATCCAGACACAACTGTAAGGTCTTACACCTTTCTCGAGGGTCCTTCAAGTTCAAAACTTGATTTCTCGTGTATGGAACTATCACGGATTTTATGGCTTCAAGCCATTTTACGGAGTCAGGGCCCATCATCACTTCTTTGCATGTAGTCCGTTCATTATTCTCAAATAATGATTCAACCCTCAAATCTTGGTATTTGATTGTTTACTCGACCTACTTGTTTCAATAGGAACTTAGATCTCCGTGACCACAACCTTTGAGGTACGTGAGCCATGAGCTTTGTTGCTGCCTCCGAAACACTTTTCGGCGCTGCGCAACTCTGCACATATAGCTAAGGTTCTTTTAACCTTATCAAAATTCTATTGTCCTCCCACTTAACTTTTCACGAAAAATTCCTTCTCAAAGAAACTTGACGTTCTAAGCAACAAACACTTTTGTCTCCGGTGTTTATGGAGGAATACTTAACAGTTTATACAAAGACAGGTTCATCCGACTTTGGTTGCACACATCTTTCTTATGCATAGCATACCAATGTTTAAGAAAGGACAACTTGGGTTTTATCCCAAACCATAACATATGGTGTCATTTCAACGGATTATGATGGAGCTCTTTTCAGTGGAAAAGCGGTAATCTCTAAAGCTTTTAATCTTTAAAATATAATGGCAGTTTTATGAATTATACCTTTGATCTAACCATGTCAAACAAGGTTTAATTACATATCTCGAACGCTCCATACTCTTATGGTGTTTTCGGAAAAATGCAAATACACGGAACGATTCCTTAAATCTTAGGTATTATGCTAAACTCTGTAACTCAAATATCTTCCTTTATGATCTTTATCATAAACTGTTTATATTCTTGTTACAATGATTTTGCACTTCATCTTGAAAGTCTTTGAACTTTTCAAGTGTTTCATACTTTATCCTTATTAAGTAAATATTCATATATTCACTCAAATTTTTGGAGAAAACATATGAAGTTGAAATCCATCGCTTTTGACTACACATAATGGACTTTGTACAACAATATGTACAAGTTCAAATAAGCTAGTCATTCGTTCCCTTTTGGCCTATGAACGAAGTTTTAATTATCTCTAGGAAAGTTTCACAAGCGTTATTTGATCAAAATCAAAAAAACTCCAAAATTCCATCCACATGGACTTTCTTCATGTTTCCTTTCCAATATAATTTAAACGGCGATGTCACTTCCTAAGTGATCTTTTAATCAATTTGTCTTTCGACATTTTTAGCACTAGTTTTATGGATGTGATTTCTCCAACGAGATTTGTGAATCATCCATCTTTTATGAATTACGGCAATTATTTGAACAACCCTTTTGTTCTCATAATACCTGATAAAACAAATCTTGAAGGCAAGCTTTGATGTTTAACGAGCAACACAATAACCCTTTATTTGTTCTCGATGAACATCATCACATATTCTTTTGCTAGTTACTTAGGCCATTATAGTTCATGAATTGTGTTGTTTCGTATGACGATTCACACCAACAAATTCAGTATCAAATACTTAAGAACCACATTGTTTAATAAGCAAAGAATATAGCCATAACATGTATATCATCCATATACTTAAACTGGACAATTCTAGTCTTTTCTTTTCTGCCATATATTTATGAGATTCTCTTTCAATATTTCCTTTTCTGTTTGAAAGAATCTATCAACATCAATAGTGGAGTCATACATATGACACATAGTCCAAAACATGTATAGTTAAATACCAATGTCTTTGGACTTGCACTTTGAAGTAGATCACCATCATCAAATGTTTGGTGTTCTTTCAAATTCCTTTCTTTAGTAATCTCTTGGTGTAGTAAACATTTTACCTACATCAAATATTCACCCTTATCATGGAATTGTCCATGATCAAGCTACTGTTTAGCTTGTAAAGATGAATTTATGAGTATAATGTTGCTATCCAAAACCTTTTGGAGGATTAGGACAACAAGTGTCTCCAACCTTTTGCAAATTCTCATCAAAATATGAGAACATGAACTTTGCCATATTATACTCTATCATGTTGTAACCAAAACTTCGTTTCAGATATCACAATATCTTCCACACATCATGGTTTCTGAAACAACTCTTTCAGATCCTAGATAACCTTGATATTAAGAGAATCCTTTGAATATCAAGAATCATGGAGACAAACATGATACTTATATACTAACACTTGGAATTGTTACTCTTGATTTAATACTAATTATTAAACTTCATGGAGTAACCGGAACTTACTGAAAGTTTGCAATAGGACTTTTAAATTTTAGATTAACACTTCAAAACAATACGATACCAGTTCGTAAAGTAACCAACCAGAATTCTATAGTTCTATCATCTCAATTATAACTAAGCGCAAGGTGGTAAACGGATGCCAATGACTACAACAACTATGCAATTTCACTTTGATTTAGTTTATGATAAATTGAGTTCTAATTAATAATTAAATTAATCTAGGTGAACTCCCACTCAAAACAATATCCCTCACATTGTTTTAGTGATCACACGAACCAAATCCACCACATCAAAACCGATCATCACGAGAGTTGATATAGCTTCAATGGCGAACAATCAACATGTTCATCATATCTACTATATGACTCATGCTCTACCTTTCGGTAATCCGTGTTCCTGAGGCCATGTCTGTACATGCTAGGCTCGTCAAGATCAAACCTTAGCTTCCGCATGAGCAAATCTGGCTTGCCCACGTTGTATACACTTGCGGAATCTAACACACCCGATCATCACGTGGTGCTTCGAAACAACAAGCTTTAGCAACGGTGCTAACTAAGGGTGAACACTTTATGACTTGAAATTCATGTGCATGAGGGATCATCTTATAATGCTACCATCGTCTACTAAGCAATACAAGATGCATAAAGGATTAACATCACATGCAATTCATAATATGTGATATGATATGGCCTTTCTTCTTTGTGCTTCCGATCTCCATCTTCTAGCACGAACATGATCTCCATCATCACCGGCATTGCATCAAGGTCAATGACTCTTCTCCATGGTTGTCGTCCACCGGGTTCAACTATTACAACTACTTTGAATAGACACACGGGTCTTAACATAAATTAAAGACAACCATATGGCTCCTGCCGGTTTCCAACTTACAATAAGGAACATTGCATACATCATATATAATCACAATCATGGCCATATCACATCACAGCACACCCCTGCAAAACAAAGTTAGACGCCTCTACTTTCTTTGCATATTTTACGTGGTTTGGGGCTTTCAATAAGTGTCGTTCTAACTTACGAACAAGAACCACAACATTGATACTAGTATTGTTAATCACCCGTTGTAAATTGGATCTTAACTATGCTAGGAGAAACAGGCACCCGCAAAGCCACTTATGCAATACAAGTTGCATGTCAAGCGTGGAGCAGGTCTCATGAACGATGTCATGTAAGGTTAGCCCGGGCCGCTTCATCCCAACATACCGCAAGATGCAAAGTACACAAGAAGTAATCGACAATAAAAGCATCAACGCCCACAATGACCATTGTGTTCTACTCGTGCAACAGATCTACATATAGACACGGCTCTAATACCACTGTTGGGGTTCGTAGCATGGAAAACAAAATTTTTCTATCGCATACAAACAAACAAGCCAAGATCTATCTACTAGATTGTAGCAACGAGTCGATGGAATAACTTACCCTCGAAGATTCCAAAGCGGTTAACGAGAGCAGATTCTCGTGGGTGATGTAGTCGTACTCTTTCCGATCTCAAGATCGCGTAGACGATCCTTCCGGCGCTGCGTTCCGGCAGCGCTTCCGCAGTCGGTCACACGTTCGGTACTCGACGAAGACCTTCCTCTCCCTTGTTCCAGCAGGCAGCGGAGGTTGTAGCACTCTCCTCGAGATTCCGGCAGCACAACGGCGTGGTACCGAAAGTAGAGGAGAAATCCCGCAGGGCTTCGCCTTAAGCCGGTGCGAGTATGGTGGAGCTTATGAGAGAGGCTATTAGTGGTCTAGTAATTAGACACACCAATTAGAAGGCTCTAAACCAATTAGAAGGCTCTAAACCGCTGGCTAAAGCAATTAGAAGCTCTAAACCAAAACGGCTCTAAACCGGAGGTAGAAGATAGGAACTTGTGTGTTCTAGGAGGGGAGCCCTGCCCCTCCTTTTATGGGTGGGGAGGCGCGGCCAGGGGAGGAGAGTCCCTCCCCAAGTCGGCCTTGGGCTGGGCGCCGGCTTGGAGGAGTGGGACTCCTCCTCCAAGTTGGTTCCAACTCCTCTTGCTTGTTTCCCACAGTTTCCTGTTTCCCACAGTTTCCTGTTTTAGTCGTTTGACTTTCAAACTGGCAATTTGACTTTCATGTTTTTGGAACAGCAAGAACACTTAGTACATGATGCAATCATTCAATGACACACTCATGTACCCTTCCCCCCCGGAGTGCCGGACAATCCGGAACCTTCTAGAACATTCCCGATGAAAACACCGGAATCATTTCCGAACTCCGAAATGGGACTTTCCTTATATGAATCTTATTCTCCGGACCATTCCGGATCACCTCGTGATATCCCGGATCCCATCCGAGACTCCGAACAACATTCGGTCTCTTTCTCATAACACCATAACTACTCAAACAACGTTGAATCCTTAAGTGTGTCTCCCTACGGTTCGTGAATTATGCGGACATGATCGAGACACTTCTCCGAACAATAACCAATAGAGGAATCTGGAAATTCATATGGCTCCCACATATTTCTACGATTACTTTGCGATCGAATGAACCACTTACATACGATACCAATTTCCCTTTGTCTCACGATAGTTTACTTATCCGAGGTTATGATCGTCGGTATCTCTGCATACCTAGTTCAACCTCGTTACCGATAAGTACTCTTTTCTCGTTCCCGTGATATGTGATCCCTTGTGACCTAGTCACATGCTTGCAAGCTAATTGGATGACATTCCACCAAGAGGGCCCAGAGTATATCTATCCGTCATGTGGATGGACAAATCCCACTCTTGATCCATGTGTTTCAACCAATACTTTCCGAACACTCAATGCCACTTTTATAGCCACCCAGTTACGGTGTGGTGTTTGATGTCATCAAAGCATCCATCCGGTAAAGGTGATATACATGATCTCATGGTCGAAGGAATTAGGTTACTATGTATCAGAAAGCATATAGCAATTGAACTATTGAAATGACTTGATCTTTATGCTACGCTTATCTATAGGAGTATGTCCATCACATCATTCTCCTAATGATATGATCCTGTTGTTAATAACATCTCTATGTTCATGATCAGGAAACCATGATCATATATTAAGCAACAAGCTAGTTTAACAAGAGGCTATACTAGGGACTCTTATTTTAGTTTACAAATCACACAAGTATTAATGTTTCCGGTTAATACAATTATAGCATGGTATGTAAACATTTATCATAAGTGTGAAGATATGATAATAACCACTTTATTATTGCCTCTTGGGCATATCTCCAACACTAAGCCGGCCCAGCAAGCCCAACTAAACCCCCCACGCGCGAAACGTTTTCACCCGGAAAAGAACCCACCCAGTCACTGAGCGCTCGGCCCCACTCCCACTCTCTCACTCTCACAGACAGACGGACCCCACTGCCTCGTCATCGTCATCAACCCCTCGCCGGCCGTTTTCCCCTTGCTCAACGGCGTTCTGCTGCGATTAAATTCTCTTGATTACGCGTTGATGGCCGGAGTAAACCCGCCAGTAACCACGCCTGCATAAACGCCTCTCCCTCCCCTCTCTTTCCCCTCACTCGCCCCTCCTTCTCTGCCCCAGGGCTGCCCCGATTTCCCCTTGCACCGCCGCGGACTCCGACGAGCTTCGCGAACAATTCCGGCCACACCCCGTCGCCTCTCCACTCCCCGAGCACGCAAGCTTGCTCTCCAGTCCCTTGCGCGTCTGCCCATAGCCCCAGCAGCTCCCGCGCGCTCTGGAAGCTCGGCTTCATCGACCACAACTCGCCACCGCCGTCTGCCATCGCTCCGGCGAAGTCTCCCTGGTAAGCCAGACCGCCCCGAGCCCTCTCAGTGATGCTCCCATACTCCCCACGCTCTCCCGCATCTGACCATGTCATTGTTTTGCCTCGGCACGATCTGTAGCTCCATCCCCGACGACCTCCAGAGACGCCCGACGCCGCCACCGACTCCGGCGAGAGATTCCCTCCATTCCAGTGCGCCCCCTGCCCCATCGTGAACACGTTGAGCTTCAACACCTCTCTGCGAGCACGGTGAGCACCCCCGCTACCTCTCTTGCGTCCTGTACCGCCGGCACCGCCACAGCCCGAGTGTGCGCCACCAGTCGCCGCCGCCAGCGCCGCCCACTCTTGGTCAATCGCATGACATCTGTTAGATCAGGATCCGTTGGCTGAGATTAGAACTAGACGAAAGGGTACGAGTTGATCTGCGCCGTACAATCTAAATAAGATCCTGCGGTCCAGAGAGCTCGATCCACCCGAAGCGGTATCGGCCAATAAGAACAAGCCACGTGGACAAGGTTTAGTTTAAAAACAGAAATAGAATCTGATTGAATTGCAAATTTGTAAATTGCATAACTTTTGATCCACATGTCCAAAAATTGCAAATTTTATATCAATGGAATCAGTAGAACAAGTAATTTGCAACCATGCAATTTGTTTAATGTTTTGCTTCTGGAAAATTGGTTGAAATTGCAGAAACATGTGTAGGCTTATTTGGAATATAAAAATTGTTTTAGATATAATTTTAATGTGAAATCTTTGCAAAATGGTTTGTTTTGAACCTACTGAACCTAGGAACCAACTTATGGATTTAAAAATGTATTTTGTGAAGTTTAGGAATAAATAATTGAATTAGCTCATTTCTAGTCAAATAAAAATATTGATTATGATTTAGAAATGATTTTTGAGTAAAACCTTTGGTAAATGATTTGATTCAAACCTTCTGACCCTAAACACCAAGTTTTGTGAATTAACAACTTATTAGATGAACAATATAAAATTATTGTTTTGATAAAAGCATTTTCAACCACATAAAATAATGATTTGATTTAAAAATGGTTTATAGATAAAACCTTTTGCAAATGGTTTTACCACTTTAGTAAATGACCACTTTGAACTTTATAATGTTTAGAGCCTAGTAGAAACCATTTTTGAAAATAAAACTATCTTTTGCATGCTTGCATGCATGACCTTGTTTTTGTTATTTTATGTGTGTTAAGTTGTTTGAATGTTGTGTTGAATATGTGTTTGGTTGATTGTATTGTAGTGGAATTAGAAGAGTGTGATATTTGCAAGATCAAGAAGTGAACCAACATTCTCTACTAAAAAGGCAAGTGACACTATCATCCAAGTCCTACTATTTTTATTACACTTAGTGGATTTTTGTAACATGCATGAAAAGGATTTCTATATTTTATGCTATGCTAAATCCTAATAGGATACCCTTATATATTCCTTAGTGGAAACAATGTAGTTGTAGTAAGCTTAGCCCTGCTATATATTGGGATGGGATACATGATATGATTATATGAAGAATTGAAAAGACATATGATTTTATAATAAAACAAGTACTCAATGAACCACCTGGGTGGACAAGGATACTAAAGTTTTGGACAAGGTGGCAACAAAAGGAACCATATTTATATGGCAATCTCTTTTGTTGTGCACTAGAAGAAAACCACCCAGGGACTTAGAGATTGAACATGTTTCTCGTACAGTGGCTTCCGTGTACAGCCACATGCTAAATGGGCTCTGGCTTAGTCAACTACATAGTGGAAGACCCATGCATTGGCATCTTCAGGTTAACTAGGATTGTGTGAGGGAACTTGAAACCCTACATTGGTGCCTGGATGACAAGCTAGCATTGTGTATTGGGAGGACTCCTATGGAAAGACTTTGTCACATTCTCAATCTGTCAGTACTCCATCTTGGTGAGTACTTATCCAGCGGCCACTGGTGGCATCAAGATGAGATTGTGTCATGTGGGTAAAGTGTACAACTTCTACAGAAGATCAAATTCTAAGTACTTAGCCGTGTCCCCGGTTACGGACAACTCTGAGCAACTAAGGCCTGAAGCTATGGAAGATCTCGACATTCCAATTTCTCAAAGTAAAACTTGATGGTGACAACAAGGGATTAGAAGCACTTGGAGTTCTCCAAGGAGTTCAGAAAGATTTTCAAAAGATCAAAACTATTTTGAAAAGATAGGATAAAACTATATTGCTTTATGCAAATGAGCCTAAACCCTACTTAGCCAAATATGCATGTAATGATAGGATCCACTTATTTATACATAGTAGTGAAACTTGCCAATACAATTCAAATGTATTGACCCTTGTGGCTGCAACTTATTATGTTGCAGGTTTGTTTGATGTTAGTGAAGTGTGTTGAATAGGATTACAAGTCTACAACCAACATGATTGCCTGTGGCACTTTGAAGATGAAGGACTCCATGCTATAGTTATTTCTGCTGCATTGTAATGAGATAGCCAAATGAGCTATGTAAGATGTAATGAATTATTTTATTCCTGGTTATAAAGTTGTATTATGACCTTTGTTTCTTGATATTACATCTTAACTGTGGATTCTAGCTATTGATCCAGGGACTAGCATTGTAAACACAGGGATCTCTACCTTATTAAAGGTTGGGAACCTTACAGATGGTATCAGAGCACTATGTTGCCTGTAGGATTGTAACCCTAGGATTGGACAAAACCCCTTAGAAAAATAGGAGTTGAATTTGTTCCAAAAACTTATTTACAAACAATCTTGTGAACTCTTTCCTCAACCATTTTGGTTTTGATTCTACATCTCTTCTATTTCAAACTTGATGGCCAAAGACTTCACCATGAGCAAAGATTTCATCAACTCTAATGACTTCAACATCTTCAGGTGAACTCAACTTTAGTTTCACCAAAGATTTCAAACTTAGACATCACTAAGGACTACAAGTGAAAACCAAGAGACATTAGATTGCCTAACAAAAACATTGATCAAGTTAGAGTATGAATCATATTGACCTATGAGGTATGATTATACTAAGTTATTATTTTCAAGAAAACTTGTTGTTTCCTTCAACTCATGAGTTAAGCTCATAAGTTGTTAAGTAAATAGTTGCTTGTTGATTGAACTTGGTTGGTTTTGAGTTGTGTGTTGGAACTTCTTAAAACCTATCCATCAATACTTATCCCTATCAACCAACAGATGCCTCCCCGTCGTGCCAACCCCAACCAAAACAACAACATCACTCCTGAGATGCAGCAGATGATGGCAGCTCAGACACAACTGAGGCAGGAGATGTCCACATACATACAGAATCAGAACAACAACAATAATAACAACAACAACAATCAGAATAATCCTCCAGCACTTGACATGCTCACCAAGTTTCTGAAACTTAGGCCTGCAAGGTTCTCTGGAACAACTGATCCAATGGAAGCCAATGACTGGTTACGTTCAGTAAACAAACACTTAGTGACTGTTGGCTGCACCGATGAAGAAAAAGTAAGGTTTGCAGCATTTCTGCTTGAAGGACCAACAGCAACATGGTGGGACAACTTTCAGATCACCACTCCCCTTGAAGATGTAACTTGGGCTATTTTTGAGGATGGATTTAGAACAACTCACATCTCACCTGGAGTGATGTACTTGAAGAAAAAGGAGTTTCACAATCTGAAACAACGTCACCTCAGTGTGGCTGAGTATATTGAAGAATTGAACAATCTGGCACGCTATGCACCGGATGAAGTTGATACAGATGCTAAGAGAAAAGAAAAATTTCTTGAAGGACTTAATGATGAGTTGAACCTGCAGCTAGATGTTGCCTATGTCCCAACTTATCAATCACTCCGTGACAAAGCCACAATATTGGAAAACAAGATGAATCAAGTTGAGAATAGAAAGAGAAAGCATAAACTCAAGAATCACTCAGGAACATCAAAAAAGAAGCATTCATTCAAAAAGAGCAATGAAGATTCTGAACCACATCAGCATCACCACAACAACAATGGAGGTGATAATAATGGAAATGACACTGACAATGGAGACGACCTTGGTCAGAACCAACAAGACACTTTCAGGAAGAAAGACATTAGCCAGTTGCAGTGCTATAATTGTAAGGAACTTGGACACTATGCATCAGACTGTCCTGACAAGAAAAAGAAAAAGGATGCTAGAAGAGCCAATGGAAATGACTCCAATGTGACCCAGAAAGGACATGTGAACCACATTGTCATGGATGGAAACTTTGAAGAGATAGAAGAAGTGGATGTCAGAAACTAGTTAACTCAGTTGAGTCAAATAAGGATTCCTTGTCTGGATATTAAGTGTTGAACCCATAGTCAAGTGAACCATCAATGTAACCCTATGAGACTTTATTTTAAGGGTGGTAGTACCCTAGTTTTTTTCAAGCCAACTTGTAACCCTAGCCTTCCCAAATCTCGGGACGAGATTTATTTTAAGGGTGGTAGCCTGTCACATCCCAAAATTTTCCAAATTTTGAAATGTGAAAAATAAATAAACAAAATAAACAATTGTTGATTTTTAGGGCGAGAAGAAACTTTTTGATTCCAATTGGAAATATCCAAACCTATTTTTATCAAATAAATCCTAAAGGGATTTAAAAAGATAAATAAACAATAAAGTTAAAATATTTGGAATCACTATTTTTGGATCTTTTAATAAAAAGATTTGGTTTTCGTAAGAAAAGGTAGAATTATAAATAAAGATTATTCTATTGACCCAAATTAAATCTTGGCCTTTGAAATGAAATATTACTATTTGATAAAAAGAGTAAAGGTTTAATAAAATAAAATAATGAGGATTTATTATTATCCAATTTTATGAAAGTAAAGGTTTTTCCATTTTAAATAAACACAAAAACTTGTTATTTTATTTTAATTAAGTCTTCCAAGTGTTTTTTATTTTCAAATAAAACCTACTGAATTGATTTGGTGTTATTTAGATTTCAAATAGAGTTTTTAAATAAATTAAATCCTATTTGAATTAATGACTAAGGTCTATTTATTTAATTATTAAATGAATCCTAAAAAGAATAAAAATTATTTTGTTTTGGACTTTGATTTGTGCTGTTAAACAGAATTAAAATAAACACAAAGTTTGGCAAAGGTTTGAAATCATTTGGGTGTTTGAATTGTTTGAATAAAAAAAACCGAAAATCAAATAGAAAAAGAAAAAGCAATCAGAATAAAAAAAATAGAAACAGACTCAACCCACTAAGACGGCCCAGCAAGCCCAACTAAACCCCCCACGCGCGAAACGTTTTCACCCAGAAAAGAACCCACCCAGTCACTGAGCGCTCGGCCCTACTCCCACTCTCTCACTCTCACAGACAGACGGACCCCACTGCCTCGTCATCGTTATCAACCCCTCGCCGGCCGTTTTCCCCTTGCTCAACGGCGTTCTGCCATGATTAAATTCTCTTGATTATGCGTTGATGGCTGGAGTAAACCCGCCAGTAACCACGCCTGCATAAACGCCTCTCCCTCCCCTCTCTTTCCCCTCACTCGCCCCTCCTTCTCTGCCCCAGGGCTGCCCCGATTTCCCCTTGCACCGCCACGGACTCCGACGAGCTTCGCGAACAATTCCGGCCACACCCCGTCGCCTCTCCACTCCCCGAGCACGCAAGCTTGCTCTCCAGTCCCTTGCGCGTCCGCCCATAGCCCCAGCTAGCTCCCGCGCGCTCTGGAAGCTCGGCTTCATCGACCTCAACTCGCCACCGCCGTCTGCCATCGCTCCGACGAAGTCTCCCTGGTAAGCCAGACCGCCCGAGCCCTCTCAGTGATGCTCCCATACTCCCCACGCTCCCCCGCATCTGACCATGTCCTTGTTTTGCCTCGGCACGATCTATAGCTCCATCCCCGACGACCTCCAGAGACGCCCGACGCCGCCACCGACTCCGGCAAGAGATTCCCTCCATTCCAGTGCGCCCCCTGCCCCATCGTGAACACGTTGAGCTTCAGCACCTCTCTGCGAGCACGCTGAGCACCCCCGCTACCTCTCTTACGTCCTGTACCGTCGGCACCACCGCATCCCGAGCGTGCGCCGCCAGTCGCCGTCGCCAGCGCCGCCCACTCTTGGTCAATCGCATGACATCCGTTAGATCAGGATCCGTTGGCTGAGATTAGAACTAGACGAAAGGGTACGAGTTGATCTGCGCCGTACAATCTAAATAAGATCCTGCGGTCCAGAGAGCTCGATCCACCCGAAGCGGTATCGGCCAATAAGAACAAGCCACGTGGACAAGGTTTAGTTTAAAAACAGAAATAGAATCTGATTGAATTGCAAATTTGTAAATTGCATAACTTTTGATCCACATGTCCAAAAATTGCAAATTTTATATCAATGGAATCAGTAGAACAAGTAATTTGCAACCATGCAATTTGTTTAATGTTTTTCTTCTGGAAAATTGGTTGAAATTGCAGAAACATGTGTAGGCTTATTTGGAATATAAAAATTGTTCTAGATATAATTTTAATGTGAAATCTTTGCAAAATGGTTTGTTTTGAACCTACTGACCCTAGGAACCAACTTATGGATTTAAAAATGTATTTTGTGAAGTTTAGGAATAAATAATTGAATTAGCTCATTTCAAGTCAAATAAAAATATTGATTATGATTTTAAATGATTTTTGAGTAAAACCTTTGGTAAATGATTTGATTCAAACCTTCTGACCCTAAACACCAAGTTTTGTGAATTAACAACTTATTTGATGAACAATATAAAATTATTGTTTTGATCAAAGCATTTTCAACCACATAAAATAATGATTTGATTTAAAAATGGTTTATAGATAAAACCTTTTGCAAATGGTTTTACCACTTTAGTAAATGACCACTTTGAACTTTATAATGTTTAGAGCCTAGTAGAAACCATTTTTGAAAATAAAACTATCTTTTGCATGCTTGCATGCATGACCTTGTTTTTGTTATTTTATGTGTGTTAAGTTGTTTGAATGTTGTGTTGAATATGTGTTTGCTTGATTGTATTGTAGTGGAATTATAAGTGTGTGATATTTGCAAGATCAAGAAGTGAACCAACATTCTCTACTAAAAAGGCAAGTGACACTATCATCCAAGTCCTACTATTTTCATTGCACTTAGTGGATTTTTGTAACATGCATGAAAATGATTTCTATATTTTATGCTATGCTAAATCCTAATAGGATACCCTTATATATTCCTTAGTGGAAACAATGTAGTTGTAGTAAGCTTAGCCCTGCTATATATTGGGATGGGATACATGATATGATTATATGAAGAATTGAAAAGACATATGATTTTATAATAAAACAAGTACTCAATGAACCACCTGGGTGGACAAGGATACTAAAGTTTTGGACAAGGTGGCAACAAAAGGAACCATGTTTATATGGCAATCTCTTTTGTTGTGCACTAGAAGAAAACCACCAGGGACTTAGAGATTGAACATGTTTCTCGTACAATGGCTTCCGTGTACAGCCACATGCTAAATGGGCTCTGGCTTAGTCAACTACATAGTGGAAGACCCATGCATTGGCATCTTCAGGTTAACTAGGATTGTGTGAGGGAACTTGAAACCCTACATTGGTGCCTGGATGACAAGCTAGCATTGTGTATTGGGAGGACTCCTATGGAAAGACTTTGTCACATTCTCAATCTGCCAGTACTCCATCTTGGTGAGTACTTATCCAGCGGCCACTGGTGGCATCAAGATGAGATTGTGTCATGTGGGTAAAGTGTACAACTTCTGCAGAAGATCAAATTCTAAGTACTTAGCCGTGTCCCCGGTTACGGACAACTCTGAGCAACTAAGGCCTGAAGCTATGGAAGATCTCGACATTCCAAGTTCTCAAAGTAAAACTTGATGGTGACAACAAGGGATTAGAAGCACTTGGAGTTCTCCAAGGAGTTCAGAAAGATTTTCAAAAGATCAAAACTATTTTGAAAAGATAGGATAAAACTATATTGCTTTATGCAAATGAGCCTAAACCCTACTTAGCCAAATATGCATGTAATGATAGGATCCACTTATTTATACATAGTAGTGAAACTTGCCAATACAATTCAAATGTATTGACCCTTGTGGCTGCAACTTATTATGTTGCAGGTTTGTTTGATGTTAGTGAAGTGTGTTGAATAGGATTACAAGTCTACAACCAACATGATTGCCTGTGGCACTTTGAAGATGAAGGACTCCATGCTATAGTTATTTCTGCTGCATTGTAATGAGATAGCCAAATGAGCTATGTAAGATGTAATGAATTATTTTATTCCTGGTTATAAAGTTGTATTATGACCTTTGTTTCTTGATATTACATCTTAACTGTGGATGCTAGCTATTGATCCAGGGACTAGCATTGTAAACACAGGGATCGCTACCTTATTAAAGGTTGGGAACCTTACAACGTCCTTTAGGCGAGTTGGCCTGGTAATGTTGAGTATAGCCTTGATTTTGTCCCGGTTCACCTCTATGCCTCTTTCAGACACGATGAAACCTAACAATTTTCCGGCTGGGATTCCAAAGAAACACTTCTTCGGATTTAGCATTGTAGGGGTTCGTAGCATGGAAAACAAAAATTTTCTATCGCATACAAACAAATAAGCCAAGATCTATCTACTAGATTGTAGCAACGAGTCGATGGAATAACTTACCCTCGAAGATTCCAAAGTGTTTAACGAGAGCGGATTCTCGTGGGTGATGTAGTCGTACTCTTCCCGATCTCAAGATCGTGTAGACGATCCTTCCGGTGCTGCGTTCCGGCAGCGCTCCCGCAGTCGGTCACACGTTCGGTACTCGACGAAGACCTTCCTCTCCCTTGTTCCAGCAGGCAGCGGAGGTTGTAGCACTCTCCTCGTGATTCCGGCAGCACAACAGCGTGGTACCGGAAGTAGAGGGGAGATCCCGCAGGGCTTCGCCTTAAGCCGGAGCGAGTATGGTGGAGTATGAGAGAGGGATATTAGTGGTCTAGGGATTAGACACACCAATTAGAAGGCTCTAAACCGAAGGCTAGGGCAATTAGAATCTCTAAACCAAAACGGCTCTAAACCGGAGATTAGAGGATAGGAACTTGTGTGTCTAGAGGAGGAGGCCCTGCCCCTCCTTTTATGGGTGGAGGGTGCGGCCAAGGGGAGGGGAGTCCCTCCCCAAGTCTGCCTTGGTTGGCGTGTCGGCTTGGGGAGGAGACTCCTCCCCCAAGTCGGTTCCCAACTCCTCTTGCTTGTTTCCCACAGTTTCCTGTTTTAGCCGTTTGACTTTCAAACTGGACATTTGACTTTTCTGTTTCAGGATTCAATTTAATCCTTTATTTGTAACAGCAAGAACACTTAGTACATGATGCAATCATTCCAATATGTAATGACACATTCATGTACCCCTCCCCCCTCCCGGAGTGCCGGACATTCCGGAACCTTCTAGAACATTCACCGGAATCATTTCCGAACTCCGAAACGGGACTTTCCTTATATGAATCTTATTCTCCGGACCATTCCGGATCACCTCGTGATATCCCGGATCCCATCCGAGACTCCGAACAACATTCGGTCTCTTTCTCATAATACCATAACTACTCAAAACAACGTCGAATCCTTAAGTGTGTCTCCCTACGGTTCGTGAATTATGCGGACATGATCGAGACACTTCTCCGAACAATAACCAATAGAGGAATCTGGAAATTCATATGGCTCTCACATATTTATACGATTACTTTGCGATCGAATGAACCACTTACATACGATACCAATTTCCCTTTGTCTCACGATATGTTACTTATCCGAGGTTATGATCGTCTGTATCTCTGCATACCTAGTTCAACCTCGTTACTGATAAGTACTCTTTTCTCGTTCCCGTGATATGTGATCCCTTGTGAGCCAGTCACATGCTTGCAAGCTAATTGGATGACATTCCACCGAGAGGGCCTAGAGTATATCTATCCGTCATATGGATGGACAAATCCCACTCTTGATCCATGTGTCTCAACCAATACTTTCCGAACACTCAATGCCACCTTTATAGCCACCCAGTTACGGTGTGGTGTTTGATGTCATCAAAGCATCCATCCGGTAAAGGTGATATGCATGATCTCATGGTCGAAGGAATTAGGTTACTATGTATCAGAAAGCATATAGCAATTGAACTATTGAAATGACTTGATCTTTATGCTACGCTTATCTATAGGAGTATGTCCACCATATCATTCTCCTAACGATATGATCTTGTTGTTGATAACATCTCAATGTTCATGATAGCGAAACCACAATCATCTATCAACCAACAAGCTAGTGATGTATAGAGGCTATACTAGGGACTTCAAATTAAGTTTACAAATCACACAAGTATCAATGTTTCCTTGTTAATACTATTATAGCATGAATGTAAACATTTATCATAAACACAAAGATATAATAATAACTATATTTATTATTGCCTCTAGGGCATATCTCCAACAGTCTCCCACTTGCACTAGAGTCATCTAATCTAGATTACATGGTAATATACCGAACACCCATGGCAGTTTGGTGTTGGTCATGTTTTGCCCTCGGGAGAGGTTTAGTCAACGGATCCGCCACATTCAGATCTGTGTGTACTTTGCAAATCTTTATATCCCCATCCTGGATATGTTCTCGAATAGCGTGAAAATGTAGCTTGATATGCTTCAGCTTCTTGTGTGACCTTGGTTCTTGCGCATTGGCTATGGCACCCATGTTATCACAGTAGATAGACATTGGGTCCAGCGCACTAGGAACCACACCCAGCTCTGTAATGAACTCTTTCATCCATATCGCTTCTTGTGAAGCCTCCGAAGCAGCCATGTATTCCGATTCAGTTGAAGATCTCGCCACAATGCTTTGCTTTGCACTCCTCCAGCTAACTGCTGCACCATTCAAAATAAATACGTATCCGGATTGTGATTTAGAATCATCCGGATCGGTGTTCCAACTAGCATCGGTGTAACCATTAACAACGAGCTGTTCATCACCTCCATAAGAAAGAACCATATCCTTAGTTCTTCTCAAGTACTTAAGGATGTTTTTGACCGCTGTCCAATGATCCACTCCTGGATCACTTTGATATCTGCTAGTTAAACTAACAACATATGCAATGTCGGGTCTAGTACATAGCATGGCATACATTAGAGATCCTATGGCTGATGCATAGGGAGTCTTACTCATCCTTTCTCTATCTTCTGCCGATGTCGGACTTTGAGTTTTACTCAAGGTCGTATTGGGCAACATGGGCAAGAACCCTTTCTTGCTTTCTTCCATTCCAAACCTCTTTAGAACTTTGTCCAAATATGTACTCTGTGACAATGATATTTGGCGTTTCGATCTATCTCTGTAAATCTTTATGCCTAATATGTAAGCTGCTTCGCCAAGATCCTTCATTGAAAAACTATTATTCAAATATTCCTTGACACTATTAAGAAGGTCTACATCATTCCCAATCAACAATATGTCATCCACATATAGTATTAAGAATGCTACAGAGCTCCCACTCACTTTCTTGTAAATACAAGCTTCTCCATAAGTTTGTATAAAACCAAAACTTTTGATTACCTTATCAAAACGTTGATTCCAACTTCGGGATGCTTGCTTCAATCCATAGATGGACCGTTGAAGTTTGCATACCTTTTTAGCATCTTTAGGATCGACAAAACCTTTGGGTTGCATCATATACAACTCTTCATCAATATCTCCATTGAGGAATGCTGTTTTGACATCCATCTGCCATATCTCATAATCATAATATGCAGCGATTGCTAACATAATCCTCACAGACTTTAGCTTCGCTACCGGTGAGAAAGTCTCATTGTAGTCAACTCCTTGAATTTGTCGAAACCCTTTTGCGACAAGTCGAGCTTTATAGACAGTAACATTACCATCAGCATCTGTTTTCTTCTTGAAAATCCATTTGTTCTCGACAGCCTTTCGGCCATCCGGTAAGTCCACCAAAGTCCATACTTGGTTTTCGTACATGGATCCAATCTCGGATTTCATGGCTTCTTGCCATTTATTGGAATCTGGGCTCATCATCGCTTCCTCATATGTCTCGGGGTCATCGGTGTTGTCCACCAACATGACACTCATAACGGGATCATACCAATCTGGAGTGGTACGAGTTCTCGTTGACCTTCGAGGCTCTGTAGCAACTTCAACCGAAGTTTCATGATCACCATCATTAGCTCCCTCTCTTATTGGTGCAGGCACCACAGGAACTTCTTCCGGTGCTGCGCTACTCGCAATTTCGAGAGAAGGTTCGACAACCTCGTTGAGTTCTACTTTCCTTCCAGTCACTTCTTTCGAGAGAAATTCCTTCTCTAGAAAGGATCCATTCTTGGCAACGAAGACTTTGCCTTCGGATCTATGATAGAAGGTATACCCAATAGTTTCCTTCGGGTATCCTATGAAGACGCATTTTTCCGCTTTGGGTTCAAGCTTGTCCGGCTGTAACTTCTTTACATAGGCTTCACATCCCCAAACTTTAAGGAACGACAATTTAGGTTTCTTCCCAAACCATAATTCATACGGTGTCGTTTCAACGGATTTAGACGGTGCCCTATTTAAAGTGAATGCGGCTGTTTCTAATGCATAACCCCAAAATGATAGCGGTAAATCTGTAAGTGACATCATAGAACGAACCATATCTAAGAGAGTTCGATTACGACGTTCGGACACACCATTACGCTGTGGTGTTCCCGGCGGTGTCAATTGTGAAAGTATTCCGCATTTCTTCAAATGCTCGCCAAACTCGTAACTTAGATATTCACCTCCACGATCAGAACGTAGAAATTTAATCTTCTTGTTACGTTGATTCTCTACCTCACTTTGAAACTCCTTAAACTTCTCGAAAGTTTCGGACTTATGTTTCATGAAATAGATATACCCATATCTACTCAAGTCATCCGTGAAGGTAAGAACATAACGATAACCACCGCGCGATGCTACACTCATTGGACCACACACATCGGTATGTATGATTTCCAATAAGTCCGTAGCTCACTCCATTATACCAGAAAATGGAGTCTTAGTCATTTTTCCCATCAGACATGCTTCGCATCTTTCAAGTGATTCAAAATCAAGTGATTCAAGAAGTCCATCGGAATGGAGTTTCTTCATACGCTTCACTCCAATGTGACCAAGACGGCAGTGCCACATATAGGTCGAATTATCGCTTGATTTCAAACGTTTAGCCTCAATGTTGTTGATATGTGTATTTCCACTATCGAGATTCAATAAGAATAGACCATCTATCAAAGGTGCATGTGCATAAAACATATTACTCATATAAATCGAACAACCATTATTCTCTGACTTAAACAAGTAACCGTCTCACAATAAACAAGATCCCGATATAATGTTCATGCTCAACGCAGGCACCAAATAACAATTATTTAAGTATAAAACTAATCCCGATGGTAGATGAAGGGGTAGCGTGCCGACCGCGATCACATCAACCTTTGTTCCGTTTCCCACGCGCATCGTCACCTCGTTCTTCGCTAGCTTCCGTTTATTCTATAGCACCTGTTTCGAGTTACAAATATGAGCAACCGAACCAGTATCAAATACCCAGGCACTACTACGAGTACTAGTGAGATACACATCAATAACATGTATATCAGATATACCTTTCTTCTTGATGTTGTCGTTCTTCAAATCCGCCAAGTACTTTGGGCAATTCTGCTTCCAGTGACCTTTTCCCTTGCAGTAAAAGCACTCAGTATCAGGCTTAGGTCCAGCCTTGGTCTTCTTCGCCGGTGTGGTAACTTTCTTACCACCCTTCTTGAAGTGTCCCTTTTGCTTAGACTTGCCTTTCTTGAATTTGGTGGTCTTATTGACCAACAACACTTGGTGCTCTTTCTTGATCTCCACTTCTGCAGATTTCAACATGGCAAAGAGTTCTGGCAACGTCTTGTTCATGTTCTGCATGTTGTAGTTCATCACAAAGTTCTTGTAACTTGGTGGTAGTGATTGGAGGACACGGTAAATCGCCAAAGCATTAGGAATCACTATACCCAAGCTTTGAAGTTTGTTTGCGTGCCCAGACATCTTAAGCACATGCTCACTGACGGAGCTGCCCTCTTCCATCTTGCAGTTAAAGAACTTTTCAGAAGCCTCATAGCTTTCAATTGCCGCATGAGTCTCAAAAATCAATTTGAGATCCTCGACAATATCATATGGGTCTGAATCCTCAAACCTTTTCTGAAGCTCCGATTCCAAACCATACAAGATAGCACACTGAACTATGGAGTACTGATTCTTCCGAGCGAGGTAAACATTCTTTACTTCATCGGGAGCATCATCTGCAGGTGGGTCACCCAGCGGTGCATCCAGCACATAGGTCAAATTACCAGCTGTGAGGACAATCCTCAAATTGCGGAACCAATCCGCGAAGTTGCTTCCATTGTTTTTCAACTTTTCTTTCTCTAGGAACGCATTAAAATTGATGGTAGGGGCTGCCATTGATCTACAACATATTTGCAATAGTTTAGACTAAGTTTATGACAAATTGAGTTCAAATTAATAATGAAATTAAACTAGGTGAACTCCCACTCAAAACAATATCCCTCACATTGTTTTAGTGATCACACGAACCAAATCCACCATATCAACACCGATCATCACGAGAGTCGACATAGTTTCAATGGCGAACAATCGACATGTTCATCATATCTACTATATGATTCATGCTTTACCTTTCGGTGATCCGTGTTCCGAGACCATGTCTGTACATGCTAGGCTCGTCAAGATCAAACCTTAGTTTCCGCATGAGCAAATCTGGCTTGCTCCCGTTGTATACACTTGCAGAATCTAACACACCCGATCATCACGTGGTGCTTCGAAAAAACAAGCTTTAGCAACGGTGCTAACTAAGGGTGAACACTTTATGACTTGAAATTGATGTGCATGAGGGATCATCTTATAATGCTACCGTCGTCTACTAAGCAATACAAGATGCATAAAGGATTAACATCACATGCAATTCAATAATATGTGATATGATATGGCCTTTCTTCTTTGTGCTTCCGATCTCCATCTTCAAGCACGAACATGATCTCCATCATCACCGGCATTGCATCAAGGTCAATGACGCTTCTCCATGGTTGTCGTCCATCGGCTTCAACTATTACAACTACTTTGAATAGACACGCGGGTCTTAACATAAATTAAAGACAACCATATGGCTCCTGCCGGTTGCCAACTTACAATAAGGAACATTGCATACATCAAATATAATCACAATCATGGCCATATCACATCACTGCACACCCCTGCAAAACAAAGTTAGACGCCTCTACTTTCTTTGCATATTTTACGTGGTTTAGGGCTTTCAATAAGTGTCGTTCTAACTTACGAACAAGAACCACAACATTGATACTAGCATTGTTGATCACCCGTTGTAAATTGGATCTTAACTATGCTAGGAGAAACAGGCACCCGCAAAGCCACTTATGCAATACAAGTTGCATGTCAAGCGTGGAGCAAGTCTCATGAACGATGTCATGTAAGGTTATCCCGGGCCGCTTCATCCCAACATACCGCAAGATGCAAAGTACACAAGAAGTAATCGACAATAAAAGCATCAACTCCCACAATGACCATTGTGTTCTACTCGTGCAACAGATCTACATATAGACACGGCTCTGATACCACTGTAGGGGTTCGTAGCATGGAAAACAAAATTTTTCTATCGCATACAAACAAACAAGCCAAGATCTATCTACTAGATTGTAGC
Organism: Avena sativa; assembly: GCA_916181665.1. NCBI lineage: Eukaryota > Viridiplantae > Streptophyta > Magnoliopsida > Poales > Poaceae > Avena > Avena sativa. The sequence goes on along the minus strand of OV702279.1, from coordinate 261,804,002 downwards.
AACGAGTCGATGGAATAACTTACCCTTGAAGATTTCAAAGTGTTTAAGGAGAGCGGATTCTCGTGGGTGATGTAGTCGTACTCTTCCCGATCTCAAGATCGTGTAGACGATCCTTCCGGCGCTGCGTTCCGGCAGCGCTCCCGCAGTCGGTCACACGTTCGGTACTCGACGAAGACCTTCCTCTCCCTTGTTCCAGCAGGCAGCGGAGGTTGTAGCACTCTCCTCGTGATTCCGGCAGCACAACGGCGTGGTACCGGAAGTAGAGGGGAGATCCCGCAGGGCTTCGCCTTAAGCCGGAGCGAGTATGGTGGAGTATGAGAGAGGGCTATTAGTGGTCTAGGGATTAGACACACCAATTAGAAGGCTCTAAACCGAAGGCTAGGGCAATTAGAAGCTCTAAACCAAAACGGCTCTAAACCGGAGATTAGAGGATAGGAACTTGTGTGTCTAGAGGAGGAGGCCCTGCCCCTCCTTTTATGGGTGGAGGGTGCGGCCAAGGGGAGGGGAGTCCCTCCCCAAGTCGGCCTTGGTTGGCGCGCCGGCTTGGGTAGGGGACTCCTCCCCCAAGTCGGTTCCCAACTCCTCTTGCTTGTTTCCCACAGTTTCCTGTTTTAGCCGTTTGACTTTCAAACTGGACATTTGACTTTTCTGTTTCAGGATTCAATTTAATCCTTTATTTGGAACAGCAAGAACACTTAGTACATGATGCAATCATTCCAATATGTAATGACACATTCATGTACCCCTCCCCCCTCCCGGAGTGTCGGACATTCCGGAACCTTCTAGAACATTCACCGGAATCATTTCCGAACTCCGAAACGGGACTTTCCTTATATGAATCTTATTCTCCGGACCATTCCGGATCACCTCGTGATATCCTGGATCCCATCCGAGACTCCGAACAACATTCGGTCTCTTTCTCATAATACCATAACTACTCAAAACAACGTCGAATCCTTAAGTGTGTCTCCCTACGGTTCGTGAATTATGCGGACATGATCGAGACACTTCTCCGAACAATAACCAATAGAGGAATCTGGAAATTCATATGGCTCCCACATATTTCTACGATTACTTTGCGATCGAATGAACCACTTACATACGATACCAATTTCCCTTTGTCTCACGATATGTTACTTATCCGAGGTTATGATCGTCTGTATCTCTGCATACCTAGTTCAACCTCGTTACTGATAAGTACTCTTTTCTCGTTCCCGTGATATGTGATCCCTTGTGAGCCAGTCACATGCTTGCAAGCTAATTGGATGACATTCCACCGAGAGGGCCCAGAGTATATCTATCCGTCATATGGATGGACAAATCCCACTCTTGATCCATGTGTCTCAACCAATACTTCCCGAACACTCAATGCCACCTTTATAGCCACCCAGTTACGGTGTGGTGTTTGATGTCATCAAAGCATCCATCCGGTAAAGGTGATATGCATGATCTCATGGTCGAAGGAATTAGGTTACTATGTATCAGAAAGCATATAGCAATTGAACTATTGAAATGACTTGATCTTTATGCTACGCTTATCTATAGGAGTATGTCCACCATATCATTCTCCTAACGATATGATCTTGTTGTTGATAACATCTCAATGTTCATGATAGGGAAACCACAATCATCTATCAACCAACAAGTTAGTGATGTATAGAGGCTATACTAGGGACTTCAAATTAAGTTTACAAATCACACAAGTATCAATGTTTCCTTGTTAATACTATTATAGCATGAATGTAAACATTTATCATAAACACAAAGATATAATAATAACTATATTTATTATTGCCTCTAGGGCATATCTCCAACAAGCATTATGTTGAATTTTCGTAGGCTAGCGAATGTTTCCTCTAAGTCGGAAATAAGTGTTCCCTTCTTTTTGGACATCACTACTATATCATATATGTATACATGGACGTTCTGTCCGATTTGATCATTAAGGCAACACTGCATGGTGCGTTGGTATGTAGCTCCTGCGTTCTTTAAGCCAAAGGGCATAGTTTTGTAGCAGAAGGTTTTGAAAGGTGTGACGAAATACGTTTTTAGTTGATCCGATTCTTTCATCAGTATTTGGTGATATCCGGAATATGCATCGAGAAAACAGAGTAATTCCGACCATGCCGTTGAGTCGATTACTTGATCGATTCTAGGCAAAGGGAACAGATCTTTAGGACAATACTTGTTCAAGGCGGTATAATCAATGTAGATCCTTAAATCAATAGTGTCCTTTTTGGGGACGAGTACATGATTTGCCACCCAATCAGCATGGATGACCTCTGCGATTAATCCGGTTAATTCTAGTCGGGCTGATTCCTTAGCTATAGCTTTGCGCTTCTCATCACCAAACCGTTGTAAGGACCGTTTGATGGGTTTAGCGTCAGGGTACACATTAAGAGAGTGCTCTACAAGTTCCCTAGGTACTCCGGTCATGTTAGAAGGCTGCCATGCAAAGATATCTTTATTAGCTTTGAGGAACTCGACGATCGCGCTTTCCTATGCACGGTCTAAGCCTACCCCTACGTTCGTCGTCCTGTAGGGATTTCCTTCCTTCAGTGATGTCTTCTTCGTCTTTTCCGATGCCTTGAACTGCAGGTTTAGCTTCAGCACCTCGTTCTTCATGGCTGGCATCTCGGACGGGTCGATGGTCTTCTTGATCTCCTGGTACTCCTGGGCATGCAGCACGACTTCAGCAAAGGCGACAGATCCTTCCTCACAGTCTCGCGCTTTCTTCGGGTTTCCCCGTATGGTGATGACACCCTTTAGACCTGAAAGCTTTATCATGTTGTAGATGTAACAGAGGTGAGCCATGAACGCCCAGTAAGCCGGACGCCCGAAGATGGCATGGTAAGCAATCCTAAACGGTACCACCTTGAAGGAGAGTGGCTCGGTCCGGTAGTTGTCTCGGTTTCCGAATGTCACGCCCGGAGTGATCTCACCTAGAGAATCCGCCTGTCTCCCTGGTACAATGCCATGAAAAGTCACGTTGTTATGATTTAACTAGCTTTCGTGGATCTTCGTGGAGTGGAGCGTTTGGATGTAGAGGATGTTGATGCTGCTACCATCGTCCATGAGAGTTTTAGAGAACTCATAGCTATCAATAAGAGGATTGATGACCATAGGGTATGTTCCCTGATGATGTGTTTTCCTCGGGTGATCTGTGCGGTCAAAGGTGATGGTTACATCTGACCAATCCAAGAATTGAGGGACAAACGAAATCGTGGCGTTGAGCTCACGAAGAACCGCCTTTTGACCTTAGCCGACTAAGTTCCAAGGAAGCAGACATATGTGTCTTTCTTCGTGGGATAATCCTTCTTTCCATCTGACTTGGGATGTGCGGCATCCGCTTCTTCCATGTCGGAATCTTCCTTGGGATCCTTGACTTTCTCGGAGTTTTTCTTTCCTTTTCGTCCCTTGGCTCTGTAGCCAGCGGATTCGTCTTTCTTGATGTCGTCATTGAAACGACACTCAGCATTTGTGTGGGTAGAACCTCCACTCGCGTCCAGGTGATGTACTGTAACACCCCAGTTTTAGTCAAATAGTATTTAGGGTTGATTGTGCATCCATAAGCATCATATCAACATTGGCATGCATTAAGAAATAAAATGCAAACCCTAAACCCTAATATTCCCCCTCTCTATTTGAAAATCAATTCAAATATTTGAAAAGTATCAAAGCGTGTGGAGCCCAATCTGAATAAAAGGGTCCTTACAATATTTTTCTATATATTTGTAAACCTCCTGGTATTCTGAAATGACTCAAAACAGTTTTGGATTTGAAAATACAAAGAGAGAAATCAAAACAGAAAAGAGAAAAGCTTTGCAAAATAAAAAAACAGAGCCAGACCATTTCAAGCCCAGCCCATCTCCCTCTTCTCACTATCTGCCACCCACGCACAGCACCCCACGGCCCATCCTCGGCCCAGCCGCAGCCCACCTGGCCCATAACGGTTTGGCCTTCCTATCTGTCGTCTTCTTCCTCCGTGGTAAGCTGCTCTGTGGCGCCGCCATCGCCGTCCGTCAGCGTCGTGATGCCCGCCGCCGCCCGCCGTCTTCTAGAGAAGGATAAGAACCTCCCCAGGATGTCTTCGTTTTGTCCCTATCCTCTCTCCCTCTCAGACGACCTCCCTCTCGTGTTTTTCCTTTCCACCGGAACCCTAGCCCGTCAAACCCCACTCGCCCCATCACTCCCGGCCTCCCCTTGCCCATCTGAGGCCGCCATGCTCTTCGCCTTGCCCTATTGAGCCTCCATGCCGAAGGAATCGAGCAGGGGTGCCTCAAATCCTCGCCATCGACGTCGTCTTCCCCGACGCCGGCCGCCGTTTATTCGGCGCCCTCGGACCACGCCAAGCCTTCCTGACCCCTCCGTCGCAACCATGGTGAGCTGATGGTGCTCAGGCACCCCTCTGTTCTCCTCCTTGCTCTTTGTATCGATCCTGCGTCGTACGCCTCACCCCGCCGCCGCAGTTGTGCTTGCCACCGGCGAGTTCCTTGACCTAATGGCCCCGCGCCGCCCTTGTCTGGTAGCCCGCGCAAAGGCGCTTCTCGTATGCGTATAACCGCGTTCGCACGCGTGTCGTAGAGCCGCCGCCAGATGGTCGCCGGCGTTGGCCACCGCCACCGTGCAGGTCAGCGTAAGTCAACCCATGGCGGGCCCCCCTTCATCGACGTGGCTCGCTAACGTGTCTCAGGTCCCACCTGTATGTCTCTAGGGCTAGCCGAGCCCTCTGTGTAAAAGGTTTAAAGTCCTGTGCTGATGTCAGCCTTGCATCATGCTGATGCAATAAACCTATTTAATATGGTTTAGTAATTCCAAAAATAGTTATAAACTTGTAAAATCAATATCTTTTAATTTATAATTCATAAAAATACAAATAATATATCAAAATGTTCAGAAAAATGAGCTCTATCTATCTAAGCTATAATCATGCATTGTTTATCAACTTAAATGACAAGTTTAATTAGAAGAACATTGTAACCCCTCTCATATACATCTGGAGTTTTCCCGAGTTAGGGTTTTCACCCCTCGGAACCCCGTTTAAATTGTCGAGCATGCTTTAGGGTTACATTTAAATACAATTCAACTTGTCATATCATCATATTTGCTTGAGCATTGCATCGATGCCATGTGTTGATTGTTTCCCTCTCTTTCCGGTGTTTGGTTCTTCGCGGTAGAATATGATATCGAGATCGAGATCAAAGTCAGAGATCATCACCATCGAAGGTCGAAGAACAATACTTGACCAACTATAATCAGGTCAAGTACAAGGCTCCCGAAGATCTGCTTATCTGTTATCAACTGGCAAAGGCAAGCATAGCCCCACCATGATATAACCCTATGATTTTGAAAGCATTTCAATTCCTGCCATGATGCATACGATTCTACTGTGGTATTTTATCGACAGATAGAGTATCCTATCTGTTGGATTACTCTCTTTGAGCTTATATTACCTGATCCACTGCTCCTAGCATAACTAGGTTTGGCTTGTGTGCACTGCTAAAGCTTATATCTGTGTCTTGCTTAGCCATGCATAGCTGTCAGTACTGGTTCATCCAGATGATGTATCAGATGCAGAGAATCTAGTATGACAAGAGAACATGATGATATGAGATCAGTGATATGAGTTAAGCATGCTAAGACTTGTATGGGAGGCCACGGTGGGATGTGTTTTTTCTAGTCCCATTCTCGCCACCACTAGGAACTGAGTTCTTGCCTTTGGAACCGAGACGAGCGTACAACCACACGGGCCTAGAAAACCACATGAGCAACTAACTTGCCTAGTAGATTCCATAATTCACATAGTTCGGGCGTTCCATTCGACATGCATTCTAGATCTTCTCGAAGGCGGTGAAGGAGGTGCATTCATAACAGGTAGGGAAGCGTGGACCGAGTTGCTTGGGGTAGATAGCGTCCCTGGTAAACCAACCTCACCTCACATATTTAAGTACCGTCTTTGGGATTTGACCCGTTATGGCGGAACCATACTTATTGCGTGACTCATGGTCTCGGCGAAAGCAAGGTAAATGTCGTGTCTAACCACCCTCTGCCGGCCTTCCAAGAAAGAGGGCTAATCATGTGGCATTAAGAGAAGGTTAGTACGTGTGGGTAAAGTTGTACACCCCTGCAGGGTAATAATATTTTCGAAAAGCCGTGTTCACGGTTATGAACGACTTGGCAACCAGACTCAAGATCATAGAGAACTAACCTAATCGTAAAAATTGTCGGATCAATGTGTGCTTAAGGATGCTTCCTCATGGGTACGAGAGGGTGATACTAGTTCAGGTGATGATGACTTGGTGGATATCAAAATATGATGATCAATACTTCGGAGATGTCACTCTCTTATCCCCTTTTAAAATACTCTGACTAGACGAGCTTCTTCTCTCTCTTATTTTATAAACAAAGATGTCTTTCTGCAAAACAACTCCACCAGCCATAAGTCTTGCGGAGTACACCCTGTACTCACCCTTGCTTTGTTGATACTTTTGGCAGAGTAAGTGTTTACCCGAAGATGAGTTCCGTACTACATCGACTCCGACAAGTAGCTTGGCGTTCCCGGCCGGCAGCCTGGAATCTATGGGCTGGGACGTCATCATTATGCCTCAGGCCTCTTAGGCCATTTGTTAAGTTTGCTATACTTAATAGCATAATTTGCCTTCCGTTGTTTGATGTTTGTGGTCAGTGACCTCTGCTTGTAATAACTTGGCTCTTCGCTCAGTTATGAGCTTGCTGTAATAAATTTTGTGTCATAGGGTCACTGTTGTGTTACCGATTCTTCACTGGATATTCTCGAGCTCAAGGTTAATCTTATGTCAGATGGAGGTCTGGGATTTGTTTAGCCTTGATCCCGGGGGTGTCATAGTTTTTGGTATCAGAGCAGTACCGACCATAGGAAAACCTTGCTATTGGTCGATGTTGAGTCTAGTACTTGTGAAAACTATTTTAAAGATGAAAAGTATTTGCGAAAAATCTAGTATGCTTCTTTTTCTTCTTATCCAGTTTCGCTCTAACTCTGGGTCATCTTATCTTGTGTTGATTTTGGAAAAGTTTTAATATCTTTTCTAGTCTTTCAAAACTTAGGTGCCTTTTTGGCATGCCGTTTCTCAACCAATTGACCTAGTGTTGAGTTCTCTAGAGTTGTGTGTGTTGTGAATTCCTTGTTCCCCATGCTCTTGTTCATCTGAGAGATTCCTTTCTATCATGATCTCTCTATCTTTTGGACCCACAATATTATATTGTTGGTTCCACAGTGTTCTGTTCTAGGCTTCGATGTTTCTTTTCGCCTCGTATGCCTCCTTTTTATTTGTTGGGTATTTCAGAAGTCATTTCTTCTCCTGGAAGCTACCTTGTGATTACTACCTTATGGTGCAGTCTATGTCACTCAAGTAGTAATTATTCTTTCCTCGGGTTTTAACCCTTGGTATTGAACCTAAGATTCCAGATTGTGCTGGATTCTAGTGTTGTGAATCTTGTACATTAAGCTGATCTTTAACCCAAGATCCATTCCTTTGACCCCTGTTGCTAATGTTCACACATTACCTCAGGATGGCTGGTACTACAATTCTAGCCTTCAAGCTTGTGGTCTTTGTCGCGATTGAATTGTGACAAATAAGGACTTCCCCTACCACATGCTATGGCAGATGTTCTTTAATGGAACCAAATAGATCACGACAAGAGTACTCCTCGAGAGTCTCGTATCTATACTCGTGACTCTGCCACACCTTACCCCTTTCTCTGTATTGGTTTTCGTAAGATTATTAATCTATGCATCCACATCTCGGGATTCTATCCTGAGCATGTTCCTTTTTCCTTGTTGTTTTCCGACCTTTGTCTACCAGTTGGTAGCCAAGTAGTAAATGTGCATCGGTTTCTTCTGATGCAAGATACTCTTATGGTCCGTCATGACAAAACATTTTGGGATGTCAGGAGAAACAAACTCCAGTACCTTGTCATATCTAGGACCAGGTCAAAGTGTTGTAATTCTTAGATCAAGAGGCATTGATTAGCTTCTATCTATTCTACCTTAAAGTGTCACACTCTTTTATACTAATAGGTCGTGCTGAGTTTCATGACCCCTTAATGAAGTGATGATCTTACACATATTACCCACCCTTTTCCGAGCTTTCGTGTTCGTGAATGATGCGTGTGCGTAATAATGTGGTCATTTGAGATTCTAGCAATTTTTATTGTTTAGAACTCAAAGGACATTTGAATCACTCCTAGCGTGATTGGTTAACCCTATTACTAAGCAAAGAATGATGGTGCTATCTAGTCCGATATTCTGGTACATTCTCTTCGGTCAAAGAGTTAGGCTTGTGCCGAAGCTCTGAGACTGTGTCTTCTTGCCTTACTAAGCAAGTCTCCTCTGGAACAGTTCGTGATATTCTGGATGTCTTCCTAGAAGTATCGCCATGTTGCCACATGACCGTATGTCAAGTTCTTGAGCAAGTCAGGTATCTGAAATACTCTTTTCTCCAAGGATCCGTACTGGATACCCCTGCACTAGTTGGTTGAGCTTATGCAACAACTTGCAGAGTTGTAAGACAAAAGTTATATCCGACTCCGTTCCATATTAAATGGATATCTAGTTTTGCTCGTGTTGAAGAAAGATAGTGTCTCCACTACGGATATGTTATCTTCCCCACCTTTGATTTGATTTGGATTATCGTCCAACCAAACTCAGTTCCAAGGACTATCTTGATGTTGTTTCTTCTCGTGATGTTTCACTTGAGTGCATCTTCATGTTCTTTGGTCTGACCAATATTCTTGCCTTGTTCACGCAACATATGAATACATCTTCTCTGATTGTTTTTATAAGTTTGTTGTTGACCCCATCAATGACATCCTTATCTTCTCCATGCTAGAAAAGATTCATATGGAACATTTGGTGTTAATGTTGGAAACTTTCGAGAACCATCTTCGAGTTATCTCAAAGTATGAGTTCTGGATGTTAGAAGTAACCTTCTCCGGTTCACGTGTAGTTGTTGAAATATGTCGCCGTGAATTCAAGAAGAGTTATACCTTTCCTTAAGGACACACGTGTGTTTTATTGTCAGTACCTTATATGTATGCAGTTGTCTTTCGACAAGATGTTAAGTACATGGGTCTAGCAATCTAGCTCATATTTTGGAGCTTTACACTATAGTCCATATCTTGAGAATCTAGTAACTTTACCTTCGCGGTAAATGTTGCAAACCTTCTATTCCAACATGCTGAGTCTGAAGTATTATTCCACCTAACCAAAGCTGAATCTGAAGCATCAATGATGGTTGGTGTTCCTCAAGGTTTTGAAATAGGTCTCTTTGTAAGTCTGGCAAGATTGATGTAACGGTTGACACACTTAACCGGAAAGACCTTTTGTCATATTACCTTGAATCAGCAATAACAACCACTCTTCATGAGGCATCTTATGTATTTTATTATAGGATTTGTGCTTATGATCTCCTTTGTATCCGAAGTCCGACCTTCACTTGATGTCTGATTTCTCGAACATCAAGGAGAACATTTAAAGTAGTGTTGCTAAATGTTTCTCGGCTGATCCTCCAGACACTTTATGTTGGTAGGCACTTTGTTATGCTAAGTAATTGAAGTATGAGAATGAAGTTTCTTATTTCTCGTGTCATCAGGAATCTTCTTAACCATTCATCTTAGTGGTGTAAAGTGATATCATGATCTTTGGCAAAGATTTTGATAGACCTGGATGAATAAAGAGTTTCCTTCGTTTTCTCAACCATGCTCAAGAGTGACTATGATTTTGGTAATCAGAAGTGACTCGTGCTACATGCTCCTTGCGACTCTTATGAGTCCTCTTCACAAAACACCTTTCCGTCTTAGCCTTCTGTTGAATAAAAAAAGTAACCCTTATGTTTCAAAAGTAGTTCAGCAGCTTGGTTTTGTTGATCCACATCTCTGCAACCGAAATCTCTATTTAAGCCATTTAGTAGAGGTTCATATCGAAGTCTGTGTTGTGATCTTTCTGTTGGAAGCTTTCCTTTTCAGAAGCTTAAACTCTTCTGAAGTTCCATGGTCTCAATCTTTATTAAGACTATCTATCTAACAAACTTGAAACCTTCTCCTCTTGTTTCCTCCGCTACCTTGACGTGTTTCATGTTCGTCATCTCAGAGTTGTTTTTAAGCATTCTATCCATGAGTTGACCATGAGATACTATATGTGTTGTTTAGTGTGTTTCCCTCTTGTCTTTAGAGTGGCCCTGTTTCTTTTCTCTGTCTCTCTTCCTACCTTTGGAATCTCGGGTCGAGATTCTCGTAAGGGGGATAGAGCTATAACACCAGGGTTTTAGTTAAATAGTATTTAGGGTTGATTGTGCATCCATAAGCATCATATCAACATTGGCATGCATTAAGAAATAAAATGCAAACCCTAAACCCTAATATTCCCCCTCTCTATTTGAAAATCAATTCAAATGGTTTTGAAATATTTGAAAAGTATCAAAGCGTGTGGAGCCCAATCTGAATAAAAGGGTCCTTACATATTTTCTATATATTTGTAAACCTCCTGGTATTCTGAAATGACTCAAAACAGTTTTGGATTTGAAAATACAAAGAGAGAAATCAAAACAGAAAAGAGAAAAGATTTGCAAAATAAAAAACAGAGCCAGACCATTTCAAGCCCAACCCATCTCCCTCTTCTCACTATTTGTCACCCACGCGCAGCACCCCGCGGCCCAGCCGCAGCCCACCTGGCCCGTACCGGTTTGGCCTCCCTATCTATCGTCTTCTTCCTTCGCGGCAAGCTGCTCTGTGGCGCCGCCGTCACCGTCCGTCATCGTCGTGATGCCCGCCGCCGCCCGCCGTCTTCTGGAGAAGGATAAGTACCGCCCCAGGAAGTCTCCCTTCCGTTCCTATCCTCTCTCCCTCTCAGATGACCTCCCTCTCATGTTTCTCCTTTCCACCGGAACCCTAGCCCATGCAAACCCCACTCGCCCCGTCGCTCCTGGCCTCCCCTTGCCCATCTGAGGCCGCCACGCTCTTGTCCTTGCCCTGTTGAGCCTCCATGCCAAAGGAATCGAGCAGGGGTGCCTCAAATCCTCGCCATCGACGTCGTCTTCCCCGACGCCGACCGCAGTTGATTCGGCGCCCTTGGACCACGCCAAGCCTTCCCGACCCCTCCGTCGCAACCATGGTGAGCTGATGGTGCTCAGGCACCCCTCCATTCTCCTCCTTGCTCTCTGTATCGAGCACGCGTCGTACGCCTCACCCCGCCGCCGCAGTTGTGCTCGCCACCGACGAATTCCTCGACCAAATGGCCCCGCGTCGCCCTTGTCTGGTAGCCCGCGCAAAGGCGCTTCTCGTATGTGTAAAACTGCGTCCGCGCGCATGTCGTAGCGCCGCCGCCAGATGGTCGCCGACGTCGGCCACCGCCACCGTGCAGGTCAGCGTAAGTCAACCCGTGGCGGCCCCCCCTTCATCGACGTGGCTCGCTGACGTGTCTCATGTCCCACCTATATGTCTCTAGGGATAGCCCAGCCCTCTGTGTAAAAGGTTTAAAGTCCTGTGCTGATGTCATCCTTGCATCATGCTGATGCAGTAAACCTATTTAATATGGTTTAATAATTCCAAAAATAGTTATAAACTTGTAAAATCAATATCTTTTAATTTATAATTCATAAAAATACAAATAATATATCAAAATGTTCAGAAAAATGAGCTCTATCTATCTAAGCTATAATCATGCATTGTTAATCAACTTACATGACAAGTTTAATTAGAATAACATGGTAACCCCTCTCATATACATCCGGAGTTTTCCTGAGTTAGGGTTTTCACCCCTCGGAACCTCGTTTAATTTGTCGAGCATATTTTAGGGTTACTTTTCAATACAATTCAACTTGTCATATCATCATATTTGCTTGAGAATTGCATCGATGCCATGTGTTGATTGTTTCCCTCTCTTTCTGGTGTTTGGTTCTTCGCGGTAGAATACGATATCGAGATCGAGATCGAAGTCAGAGATCAACACCATCGAAGGTCGAAGAACAATACTTGACCACCTATAATCAAGTCAAGTACAAGGCTCCCGAAGATCTGCTTATCTGTTATCAACTGTCATAGGCAAGCATAGTCCCACCATGATATAACCCTATGATTTTGAAAGCATTTCAATTCCTGCCATGATGCATACGATTCTACTGTGATCTTTTATCGATAGATAGAGTATCCTATCTGTTGCATTAATCCCTTTGAGCTTATATTACCTGATCCACTGCTCCTAGCATAACTAGGTTTGGCTTGTGTGCACTGCTAAATCTTATATCTGTGTCTTGCTTAGCCATGCATAGCTGTTAGTACTGGTTCATCCAGATGATGTATCAGATGCAGAGAATCTAGTATGACAGGAGAACATGATGATATGAGATCAGTGATATGAGTTAAACATGCTAAGGCTTGTATGTGAGGCCACGGTGAGATATGGTTTTTCTAGTCCCATCCTCGCCACCACTAGAAACCATACTTATTGCGTGACTCATGGTCTCGGCGAAAGCAAGGTAAAGGTCGTGTCTAACCACCCTCTGCCGGTCTTCCAAGGAAGAGGGCTAATCATGTGGCATTAAGAGAAGGTTAGTAAAAGTTGTACACCCCTGCATGGTAATAATCTTTTCGAAAAGCCGTGTTCACGGTTATGAACGACTTGGCAACTAGACTCAAGATCATAGAGAACTAACCTAATCGTAAAAATTGGCGGATCAACGTGTGCTTAAGGATGCTTCCTCATGGGTGATCCTAGTTCAGGTGATGATGACTTGGTGGATATCAAAATATGATGATCAATACTTCGGAGATGTCGCTCTCTTATCCCCTTTTAAAATACTCTCACTAGACAAGCTTCTTCTCTCTTATTTTATAAACAAAGATGGCTTTATGCAAAACAACTCCACCAGCCATAAGTCTTGCAGAGTACACCCTTTACTCACCCTTGCTTTGTTGATACTTTTGGCAGAGTAAGTGTTTCCCTGAAGATGATTTCCATACTACATCGACACCGATGAGTAGCTTGGGGTTCCCGGCCGGCAACCTGGAATCTATGGGCTGGGACGTCATCATTATGCTTTAGGCCTCTTAGGCCATTTGTTAAGTTTGCTATACTTAATAGCATAATTTGCCTTCCGTTGTTTGATGTTTGTGGTCAGTGACCTCTGCTTGTAATAATTTGGCTCTTCGCTCAGTTAAGAGCTTGCTGTAATAAATTTTGTGTCATAGGGTCACTGTTGTGTTACCGATTCTTTACTGGATATTCTCGAGCTCAAGGTTAAGCTTATGTCAGATGAAGGTATGGGATTTGTTTAGCCCTGATCCCGAGGGTGTCACATGTACACAAGGGTTGTTGGCGATGTCGGCCCAGGAATATTATTTTTCGGGCTATTGATCTCCTCTACCTTGGACCCGAGAAGTTCCACGAACTCTTCCCCGGCCGCCTCCGCCCGCTCCTCGTCCTCCGGATCCGAACGTTGCTTTAACAACTACGTTGTCCGGAGCCGGTTTATCCTCCGAGGTATTCTTGCGCTTCTGAGTTTGTTGCTTCTGCTACTTAGCTGCATTCGGATTGGCCAGAATATTCAGCAGTCCATCTGAATCGTCATTGGCGTCAGCATATTTTCTCGCCATTTCTATAATTTCTCCTAGATCTGTGACATGGTCATGCTTCAGTCTATGACGCAAAAGTCCGACTAGGAGTCTTGCAATGAAGGCTTCAATCACAGTTTGCTCATTTACTCTCTCACAGGAGTTCTTCGTGTCGATCCAGCATTCGAGGTAATTCTGGCAGGTTTCTCCGGATCATTGAGTGCAACGCTGCAAGTCTCCAAACGCAAATGTTTCCTCGAAGTTTTAAAAGAATGCACTTTGCATATCATACCAGTTATGAATCAAGTTCTCTGGTAGTTCATTCAGCCATGATCGAGCCGTCTTCCACAACATGAGTGGGATATCAAACTGCAACTGGGTTGTTTCCTCCTTTGGCAATGCAGCAAGCCTGGAAAAAAATCTTAAAGCCAAGTATCTGGCCGAGCTGTGTCGTCGTAGGGTTGAATATGTTTGGCAATGCCGAAGTTAACCGGAAATTTGGTTCGACGGATACACGGGCCAAAGCATTTGGTTCCCACATATACGTCCTCCTCCTCACACCGCCGTGCTTCCATGTTTGACTCGATGCGATGGCGAGCATCGTTTGGCGAGAGAGATCCGCGCCTTGGGCAGAGATTTGACTTGGTCCAAATTTCGGCTCTTGTTTAGTCCCCTGCATTCTCGTTTCTCCCCAAATCGGCCCAGCGTTTGGTTGCTCGCTGCACACAGTAGATAATAAATATTATCCCTTTAATCTAACATACTTGATCTTAATCCTCTTTAATTTACCTAACTATGCCTACATTCGAGATAAGTTGTACATAAAAAAGATGCCCCTCGATGTTATGAATCCATTGCGTTGAACAATTTGTAATTTCGTTAAGTGTTTGAAACGCTATGTCGTTTTACCTTTTAGAGCTTTTTTAAATGTATTTTATCATTCTTTTGGAGGGAAGATTCAATTCATCATTTCACACGACTTTGATGTTGTAAGTTTTCTGTTTTGACATTGCTATACGATTAGATCTAGGTGTACATACGTATAATAGAGATTTTAGATCTACGTAGTTATAAATGTCAAAACGAATAACTCATAACACAAAAGTTATGTGATTCGGTGAGACAACACTACACCCCAAAGAAAATTTCAAACTGTCGCCCGTGTACAAAGAATTTAATAAATTTCGTTCATAAAATATATAAACATGAACACGAAATAGACCCGTAAAAGTTTAACGAAACTAGGAACCGATCGTCGGGATGGATTCGCATCGTCGATCCACAACTTTTTTATGTACAACTTATTTTGAATCAGGCCATAGTTTTGTAGATCTAAGGAAATTAAGTTAACCACGATTATGGAGGAAATCATAGCTGATTGGGTTGCACATACGGGAAGAACATGCAGCGAGCAGGTCTATTTCCATGAAAATGTCCAAAATTGACGTTTTCAGCGGATTAAAGTTTGACATGCTTTAAGAACCGTATGGTATAACAATTTTATGCAACTCGGCTCTTCAAACGAACTTTCTTCCCGCGTTCGTGCGAGAAACGACCGTCAGTCCAACCAAACACTCCCCAGGCCTGCCCACACCCGCTGCGTTCCACACACAGGTACGCCACATGCCCACACGACAGCGTCAGGCCGCATCATGGAGCGCTGCAAGTGGCTTCAGAGCACATGATGAACACCACGCTTGAGCTTATAGTATATATCAACTATTCGATGGTACTAGCCTAAATAGGATATATCAAGTTGCTCTCTACTACTAGCTGTGAGACCCAATTTCTTCAGTATATAGATGAGGCATTGACTTCCTAAACGGATCGCTTGCATGAATTGTCTGACTAGATACATCTCAGCTAGTATTACACATAGTCTTAGCTGTTGATCATCGGCAAGCTAGTTCGACCAAAAGGAAGAATGGCCGACCCCTTTGATGAAATCAAGGTGGAGTTCGTTGACCTCGAAGAGAGCGTGCAGGCCATTGCAGGCACCATCCACAACTCCGGCGAGATACCCGAAAGGTACATCAGGACGGAGGTCCATGCCAATCCCGTCACGGCAGACGCCGAGGGTTATACTTTGCCCACGATTGACATGTCGAGGCTGCTCAACCCCGAGTTCTCCAAGGAGGAGTTGGCTAAGCTTGGATCCGCCTGTGAGCACTGGGGATTCTTTCAGGTCTGTGACACTTCTTTTTCCCTCTGTACACCATCAGATCAGACCACGATCCACATCATCGGGCATCAGAAAACTCGTTAGAACCGTGCATGTTTTCCACCCTGCAGCTTGTGAACCACGGAGTGGACGGAGGGCTGTCCCGACAGATCAAGGCCGACGTCTCGGAGTTCTTCAGCCTTCCTCTGGAGGAGAAGTCGGCGGTGGCGATACCGCCCAACGGCATGCAAGGCTTCGGCCACCACTTCGTCTTCTCCAAGGAGCAGAAGATGGACTGGGTTGACCTGCTGTTCCTCTCCACAAGGCCCGTCGAGGAACGCAGCCTGAATTTCTGGC
This sequence comes from Avena sativa, assembly GCA_916181665.1. Lineage (NCBI taxonomy): Eukaryota > Viridiplantae > Streptophyta > Magnoliopsida > Poales > Poaceae > Avena > Avena sativa. Next base: position 261,787,900 of record OV702279.1, on the reverse strand, counting down.
CTAAGAAGCCCCCCACCTTCAGGTGAAAATTTTGGTCCTATACAGAAGCCGCAATTGGACGCTAGTATGTTTCTTCATATAGCTTGATTTTTTTCTACTATGATTATGGTGCAAGAGACCTCGTAGAACTTGTGTTTGGCTTCGAAAGAGGTCAAACCTTTACTTCGTTTTGATCCTTGCTGTTTGCTGCTCATTCCTAGTGACACGTTTGACAAGTACACAACGGAGCTAGCAAATGTGGCTGAGCAACTGTTCAGGTTCATGGCCGAGGATCTGGGGGTTGACCACGACGCACTCCTTGGCACCTTCAAGGGCCTGCCCCAGCGCGTAAGGATCAACTACTACCCTCCTTGCCGTCAAGCCGACAAGGTGCTAGGCCTTTCGCCGCACACTGACGGTGTCGGCATGACGCTGCTTCTCCATGTAAATGATGTGCAAGGACTGCAGATCAGGAAGGATGGGGAATGGTTCTCCGTTCAGGCCCTGCCTGGAGCTCTCGTAGTCAACATCGGCGACCATGGGCGGGCACAGGATATTTGCAATGAGTATTCAAAGTCTAAAAAAAAATATCCAATGCAACAATTGATGGTTCTGGTGTCGATGTGGAACCGGTCTTTTTTGTCTTTGCTCTCGCGCACAATGTCTTTAAATCACCACTGTTACTCTTCATCTCTGTGTCGATGTGTTTTCACCATAAATCCAGTACAACTGCAGCCTAGATCATCACTAGATCGATGGAGTCACCAATCAATCAATAATAATCTAACTGGAAGAAGAGGAATTGCTGATTTGCTAGTTTCAAAATTAGATTCTTTTGCCTCACCTTGGCAACTGAACCAACCGTTGTTGCCTCGCGTACTCGCGTGTGACGGTGGAGAGCCACCGAGCATAGCTTGGAGCTAGATTACCGGAGCCTCACGGGACTAGTACTGGAGCCAAGCTCCTGCTGCTGTTGGCTACAAAGTTCAACGGAGATGCTATGGACCAAGAGGAGCTAGACGTTTTAGACTTAATACTACTACACAATTTTCTTTTACAAAAAAAAATGGATATTCAGCTGAATACCCATGAATACATGTGTGCCCGCCTCTGCGGCGACGTTCTCGAGGTGTGTGCCTAGTTAGGAGTATCCGACCTGCAAGAAATTAACTGCAAATAATCTAATAATTAATGTCTTACATGTTAAACTAACATTATACTATATAATACTCTCTCTGATTCAAATTAATAGACTCATATTATATATATTTGAATATACCTAGTCATATTTTAGTGCTAGATACATTCGAATGTAGACGAATCTGAGTTCATTAGTTTGAATTAGAAGAGTAGTACTTTTTTTTTTTAGAAAACAGTCAGACTCACAGTGTGCTATTTATTGTCCACGAGCATTCGGGAAGAGTGTACACATAGAAAATACTGAAAAGAGATGAGAAGGAACTAGAGCGCGGGGAGGCAGAACTGGGGCTAACGGAGCCTTTTATTTTTCAAACTTTGAAAATTTGATTTTAAAATATCAAAAAATTATGAAAGAAAAGTTCTAGACGTAGATAATGATGTACTCTATCTAACACACAAAGTCTCAAATGAAATACCTTGTGTTCCGGGCTCAATAAAAATGACAAAACCTCACAGAATTTGGTGGTTTGAAATTTGGCATTGTTCACTACTTTACATTTCACATTTTTGTGCAGCCCAAAATACTGGGTATCTCGAGGTGAGACTGCGTGTTGGATAGAGCACATTTTTTCATACACTCTGGATTTTCGGTCGAATTTTTTAAATCTTCAAACACTCATTTTCGAATCATTCAAAAAACAGGTTCCGTGTAGCTCGAGCTCCAGATGTCCGCATTCTTATAAAACAAAGATGTTGCGATCTAAATGAAGGAGTTCGCTATTAGTAAGACTGTGAGTTTTTTTTGGATAAAGCCTGAGAAATTGCTATTGGTTTCCAACAGATCCTCACCAATGGCAAGTACAAGAGCATTGAGCACCGGGCAGTGATAAACCCTGAAAAGGAAAGGATCACGATTGCAGCGTTCCACAACGTGCACCTTCCCTGCACAATCGACCCGCTTCAGGAGCTAGGAAACCCACGCTACAAGGTGTAGATGGTTTTGAGTTCACCAAGGGATACTTCGCTGCGAAGCTAGAAGGGAGGAGGTACCTGGAGAGCTTCAAGCTATAGAGCTATATGATCATGCAATGGAAATCTAGAAGGAATATGTTGTGCTTTCCTTTCTCTCATATATTTTGCTTTCATATGAATGTTACGTGTTATTGTCTCATAGCAGGAATTTGTGAACATTTTTTCAAAAACAATAAATTTTGTGAGCATTATGTTTTAGGTACATATTTTCTGCGCATAAGCAGCATTTCATAAACATTTTTCCCCACCCACATATACCAGAAAGTGCTATACTATTTCATTGACACGAGAGACGGTATGTTCCGTCTGTCATGTGAAAACAATGGCGATCGACAATGTAATGGATCAACTACGGAGGAAAGAGGCGGCAACATAGTCCAGAAAATTAAGATAAAGCTTTGAGGTCCAATTGTATTGTAAAACTGAAGTACCAAACACTTAAAAAACAAACTCATCAGCAGAACAAGTACACTATATATGATCACTCCAAAGAGGCTAGTTGTACTATCAAACAAGTGGCAACGTGCTCTCCACAGCCTGCCCTTGCACATTTATCATCCGCTCAATATTGGTCCTTTCCTTATAGCTACCGAAGTCGCCAAGTTGGCGCCTATCCTCAAGATGTGATTTGTCTTAGTTGTCAATTCTGCATCTAGATTAGTGATTTTGCTTCTCTTCCCTGATAGAAAGTAAAAATGCCTCTATCTCCATGACTTCCGCCCCATCACCATTAATCAAAGCTTCTTTGTATGGTTACAATGCTCTGACAAAAACCGATGGGGTTTCTTCTATGTTCACGGGACCATCAGCAGCAACGCTGTCTCTAGTAACTTTGGTTTCTGATTCCTCCTGAGACAAACAAATTTCACTGCAAGTAAGGTTTCAATTGAGTAAATGTGTAGCAAAATTGTGCAAGCTATAGATTCCAATGCCGTCACATAGTGGTTAGCAATTATCATTACAATTTTTTTGTATAGACAGCACTTTACTGGAGAATGCAGAGAAATTTCAAGCCTTATATACTGGCACCGGCAGCAATGCAGCGCTTCATATACATGTGCTATCATATAATCTGTATAAATCTGCATGATATAAAACATTCAAATACCGCATCCCTGCACTAATATACAATTTTCAACTGGAGTGTGTACTATACGATGCGCAAACCAGACATGTTACTTCCTATAGACTTAGAATCAAGTCATTGCTCTGTAAGAAATTCAATAACAGTTGACCAAAATGATAAAATTTGAAGAGTCGGTAGCTGATCTATTATATACTAAAAGCAATATAAGGATGTTTTTCGAGGCACCAGGTTGATCCACATCATCCTAATTACAGTGATTGTAGGATCTATTATTTACGGCTAAGATTTAACCGGATCTGAACCCGACTGAATTGTGTCCTTAATTTAACAACGGAGACTTATCTTAATACTTTCGTTCTGTTTCCAACCGATGCAAGATAGGGCCAAAGTCTCCGACTTCCCCTTGGCATGCGCCGCCACACGGCCGAAGTCTCCGTCTTCCACCAGCTCATGCGCCGCCACACGGTAGTAGAGGCCAAACTCAGCAACGGCGACACCCTCGACGTCCTCCAGCAGTGTAAGATAGGGCAGAAGCCTCCATCTCCCTGTACTCATGTGATGCCGCAGTCTTTGTCTTCCCTAAACATGCACCGCCCAGCAGCAGCAGCGACCAGACTGAGCGACCGGATTTCTCCCAGCGGTGCAAGGTGGGGGTGGAAGCCTCTCCGTCTTCCTTTTCTCATGTGACACCGCATGGAAGCAGCGGCTGAACTCGGTGAGATCCGCGACATGTCCCAGCAGTGGTAGATCAGAGTCACATCCGTATTCCTTGGTAGCTTATATTCTCTTTGGATTCTCGCTAAACTAACTTGATGCATTTCCATAGAGCTGAACTGCTGGAAGTCCCGGAACTTGGGAAGTATCCATCAGTGGAGATGGCTGCATGCATCTCTATTGGCAGGGCACGCGCCGCCGAGATGGATTAACAATGGTTGAATGGATATGTGTATTGGGAGGAGAGAAACAGGCCCGGATCAGGATTATTTGCAATCATCCGATATGTGCTAGCAGGTCAGAGTTTTTTGGTACTTCGAACTGCTCCTCTATAGATTAGGTATTTACTGATCATGTTGTACTACTTTGCTTTTATAAAAAAAAAGCTTTGAAAAATAGGCAGGCATCCATCAGCATTGGAGGTTCTAAGAGGTGAAGCAATTTTCTGTGAGTAATTTATATTGTCCAAACTTGGACTAACATGTTAAGTTTAAAATTACCTAACTATGTTGTAAAAAAGTCTGAATTTTGTCATCTCTTTTCTTTTATGAACATGAATTTTGTCTTTTCTTATTATCGTCTAGATTTACATGATCTCGGAACAATGTTTAGTTGAGCGGTGTCAACAAGGTTTAAAACTATATGTAGAAACTAAAGAGTTAGAGAGAGATAAAAACAAGCTTCACTGCTGAAGATCTGGGCGCACCACCGCACAAAAATATATAACCGACCACGTGAGGGGATAAATCTAGGTATACTCCTACCAAGCATATGTAGAGGTGAAGCATTTTTTAGTGTACATATATAATCGTTATCAAATCTTCAAACCTATAATTGTGTAATATTATTTGATCATGTTACGGTGTTCCGCGGTTTAAAAATATCAATAACGAATGCACCGAGAGGTACAATCTCTAGATAATAACTTTCTCTGAGTAAATAGAGTCGGACACATTTGAGAGATCTATAATCGACATGTTATCCTTTGTGGCAATTATGTGATCTTTGGTGTATTGAAATGTTTGTAGGAAAAATAATGAAAATAATGAGATGCCATAGAACACATAACATATATTGACGACGGATTTGATACAAAGAAACTCGGCGTATTCTTGGCATAATATTTTTTATCAGGTTGATATTTGTAAATTTTGGAAAGTACAAGAATCTGTTGACTGCATGTAAAAAGAGTGAGTGAAGTTTAGTACACTAAATAGTCGTCCACAGTCCGGTTCAATAATGTTCTTCGCAATACAATGGTGCCTCTTTAATTTTTTATATTTTATAATTATTTATTTATGTTGCACAAAATATAAGAAAATAATAGCAGGCTTTATTGCACAAGAGATTTTAAATTTGATATGGCTATACAGAAATTGGTATCTTCTTATTTTCTGTCAATCATAGGTTTATCTGCAAGATATTACTCTCTCCATTCGGAAATAAGTGTTATAGATTTGTCTAGATACGCATGTATCTAGACGCATTTTAGTTTATAAATACATGCGTGTCTAGACCAATTTGCGATACTTATCTCTCAACACCGTCACCATCAGCTCTCCAAAACCAAACAACAAGCGTGCATTCCTTTGCACTGGAGTCAGCTCCAAAAACAATACACAGATTGCCATCCTTGGTCTCACCAAGCATAAATCTTCTGGAGTTTTTCCTTTTTATGGGTAGTAGCGGCAGATCCATTTTAGAGAAGTGCAGCGTGGCAGTGTTAAGCACGAGCGTGCAGGCTTGCCCCACGCGTTTCCAGTAGATGAATCCATTTACCAGCCTACCGAGGCAAAACCTGAGCTTGGGCTTGTCGTCTCCATCATCATCCACACTCCCCAGGCTGTGCTGTCGCAGCATCCAGCCAAGGCAAAACCAACCACTCCCTGGTGTCTGATGAGAAGACAGCAGCGCGTAAACGCGCCCGCAGCTGCGACTTGGTGTGGCTGACACAGACCACACGGAACGACCCTTGGTCCTCTTGGGAGAATATGAGGTGGACTCCATGAAGAGAGCACGGGAGATCTCATGGGGCGGTTGGGGGAAGAGATCCAGTGCCTCTCTGAGAGGGTTGTGTTGAACCGTGTCATTATAACGTTTCTCTCTGTATCTGTTTATACTGATACTCTAGGATAGTCCTATTCTGTCATTACCACGCGCCCATGTTACTTTAGGATAGTCCTATTCTGTCGCCATCACGCGCATGCGTGCGCCTCCATCGTGGGTGGTTAAATCTCTGAACTCTGAACTTAAGTTCTCTGGGCAATGATCAATAGACAACACAATTTTACCCTTCAGCTTGGTATGCTCCAGGCTCAACTCTTCCCACCATGGCCGACCTCAATTCCTCCTCCTCAGCTCCGGCAACGGCGGCAGCCACGACCACACCCTCCCTCTCCTCTCCCCTAGACACTGATCCTCTCACTCCTCTCAACCAGCGCCCTCCCTCCTTCCGGCCACGGGCGCCTCCCACCCCACACCACACCGACGGCCATGTCCTTTTCGGTGACAACATACCCAACCCCGTTCTCGTACTGCCTACCTCCGCTGCCCTTTCCCTTACCGCTCTGGACGCAGCTCTTTCTCTCTCTGCTCCGGCCCCAACCACTACCTCCCCTGCCACACCCTCCCTCTGCATCTGCAACGCCCACGTCTCCACCTACTTTGATTACAAAGTCACCTCTGCGGGGGCAAATCTATCCAAATGGCGCCAGCCATTTACATACCTTCTTACCATGTACCAGGCCCTCGATCATGTCACGGAAGGTGCCGCTCCGGCTGTGCCATCTGACACCTGGATTGCCGACGATATTCACATCTCCCTCATGTTTATGGTCACGATCTTCGATGATATCTTCCGCCTCGTTCAGGGCACAGACAACAGAGCCTGCTCCACCTGGACGCGTCTTCATTGCTTCTTTCTCGACAACCATCCCTCCCGGTACCTCCACCGCAGTAAGGCCTTCCGACGCTGCTCGTGCGGTGACATGACCGTCGCCCTCTTCACCAGCAAGCTGCAATGTGTCGCCGACGACCTGGCCGCCATCGGCCGCCCGATGGACGATCACGACCTCACCCTCCAGTTCCTCGATGGCTTCGGCAAGAAATTCCCTTTGCAAATGGAAATCATGAAGAACGCGGTGCCGTTCCCCTCCTTCACCGATGCGTGATCGTGCCTGCAGCTCGTGGAGGAAGGCGCCACCTTGCAGCAGCTTGACGCCGGCTCTCAGGCCCTCGTCGTCCACGACGGCGACCGCGGCCAACCCAGCTCTGGCAGCGGCGGCCGTGGCCCGCTCAACTTCGGCGGTGGACATCACAACTTCGGCAGTGGACCGCTGCGCCCACCCAGTGTCGGTCTGAACTACTAAGGGAAGAAACCGGTCCTCGGCTACGTGCACGGACAAACCAACCCTGGCGGCAGCCGTGGAGGATCACAACCGGATGGTGGGCGTGGGCGTGGCTACGGGCAACCTGGCGGACGTGGTGCTCCTGTCCAGCCCTTTGGCCACGGTGGCGTCCAGCAGCCATGGTTAGGCTACTTCGCGCCCATGGGGATGCCGTTCACGCCTCCTCGATCGCCGTGGGTGCCTTCTAATGCCGCGAGAGTTCTCGGCCCTCACCCCGGCACCCAGACCCAGGCGTACCCCATGTTGTACTCGCCGTCTCCGAGCGCTCCACCACAGCAACAGCCCTTGTCGTCCTCCTACCAGCTGCCATCATGGGACTACAACACCGTGCTCCATCAAGCGCCGAGCTACAGCTCCACGTTCCCTCCCTATGGCGGCAACTTCATCATGGATTGTGGAGCGTCGTCGCACGTCACCGGTGACCCAGGTACTATTACCTCGTCTTATTCCCCTTTAGTGCAAAATTCTCAACATATAATCGCCCTGTAGTTGCTACTGGTACAACCCAATTAACCTCACGAACTTTCTATCTTCATAATGTACTTGTCTCTCCACTTATCGTTCAGAATCTCATTAGTACTCGCCAATTTGTCCGTGATAATTCTTGTACCATTGAGTTTGACCCATCTGGCTTCTCTGTGAAGGATCTCACAACCAGGAATCTCATCATGAGGTCCAATAGCTCTGGGGATCTTTATCCCTTCTTCGGCAACGACGGCTCTTCCTCCATGACGCTCCACGTCACCAGCAACCTATGACATTGTTGCCTTGGGCATCCCAATGCCACCACCATGTCTCATATTCCTTTAGATTTCCTCTCATCATCATGTAATAAAAGTACAAGTACCAATACCTTTTGTGATGCTTGTCAATTAGGCAAACAGGCTAGGCTTCCCTTCTCCACCTCTCATTCTAGAGCATCATCATCTTTTGATTTAATTCACTATGACTTATGGACCTCGCCTATCATTAGTTCTTCCGGTTATAAATATTATCTAGTGATACTTGATGATTATTCTCACTACTCTTGGGTCTTTCTAAACGAATCGGATACATGCGATGTATTGCATCGTTTATTTGCATATGTCCTCACCCAATACCACACCACCATTCGTTGCCTTCAATGTGACAACAGTGGCGAGTTCATCACCACCTCACTCCGCACGCTCTTCTCCTCTCGTGGCGTCTCCTTCCGCATATCCTGCCCTTACACATCACCACAAAATGGTCGTGCCAAACGGCTCATACGCACACACAATGATGTCGTTCATACTCTCCTTGCGCAATCTCATCTCCCCCCATATTTTTGGGCCGAAGCACTCTCCACCGCCAATCACCTTCTCAATATTCGTCCATCACGCACCATCAACCATCAAACCTCGTACTTCCTCCTGCACGGCATTCACCCCACCTATGAACACTAACGAGTTTTTCGTTGTTTGTGTTTTCCTAATCTCTATCCTACATCCCCACACAAACTAGCCCCTCGCTCTAGCTGATGCGTTTTCCTCAGATACCCTAGGGAGCACAAAGGATACCGATATTTTGATTTGGCCACACGCAAAGTTCTTATTTCCCGTCAAGTTGTCTTCGACGAGAGCACTTTCCCGTACCAACCCACCTCATCCGACGCTACAAACCCAACTCCCGCACCAGATCTTTTGTGCCTAGGTGGAATCCACTTCGAGAACTGTAACTACCTCGGTGAATTACGCTCCTAGTTACAAGCCTGGATGAGCGGAAATGGTTGAAATAGTACGGTGGGGCCCAAATGCCACTCACAGGTAGACCTTTCGGCCGTCCCAACCACTTCCAAACATCGGGACAAGAACGGGCGGCGTAATCGGCAGGCGAAGGGATCAACTACATACACAAATGGGTATGTATGCAAGCCACCATACAACAGTACATCAGAGCCATTCCATCTAAAAGAAATAGAAATATTGCAACGCCATACGGCAAGATCCAAATATCCTAGATAGATATAATAGTTTAGGATATCTCCTCATACATCAAACATCAGAGTATCCGGCGGAAGCGGCAAACAAGATCCGAGTACGGATAAGAAGCAAATCGGCATAAGATGCCCCGTAAATAAACACATCCCGCCCACAGATCTCACGGATCCCCGTTCCCGGAATCTCTACACCGAATGATCGTTGCCCACATCGTCCGTCTCCTCCACCCAGTATCCATCTTGTGAGTGTACTTGTTCATCTGAATCAAATAATTTATCGTGTGAGACCCTAGGGGTACTCAGCAAGTCTTTATGCCTCTAAAGGGGACACAACCTGGGATGACGCAATTGCAGCAAAAGATAATACCTAGAAATTCTATAGATACTCGCTAACCATCCGCCTAACCAAAGATAGACGGATGTCCGTGAATTAAGAATAACAGTTATAACAGTAATATTAACAGATCCATCCTCCTCCTCGCTTACCAACGAGGAAGCGGACGAACAACCCCCATCCGTTGGCAGTTTTATTATCCATTCCATGAGTGTGGCACTATTTACTAGTCAGTTACTTAGTCAAATTAAAGCGGTACTTTAGTTATGCTTGTCTATGATCGAGAAACTGTGCTCCAAGTCGTCCATAACCGCGGACACGGCTTTCAGAAAGTTTTACCCTGCAGGGGTGCACAAATAGCAACACACACTCGATCAACCTCGGAAAAACCAAATCAAAACCCAACGAGGCATTCACGACAAAGCAATCACAGGATTCAGAAATATTTCAGGGGGCCACCCCATTAAGCTACCCGCAACGAAGTTAGCCGACTTCGAGACGGACTCAAGGTTTGCGTCAATGGATGTAAACGACTGGGAACCCGAAAATGTGACTGGGCTTGTCGATACCGCGAAAACACTCCGCTTCCCTAGACAGTACAGGTGCAGTACCTCGCACAATTTAAATAAAACAGTAAAGCATGGCATAAGTACAGGATAGTAAATAAAACCTCAAACTAGTTTGTGGCCCCAAGAAATAAGAATGAATCAAGCTCTGGCTCAGGGGGGTCCCATAATCCTCCCGGATGTGGATAGCGCAAATATTCAAGGAACAGGAATCAAGTACTCGGGGTCCTACGGGACACAAGTGAGCATGAAAAACCAAATAGCAGATATTGCTCACCGGTGCCACTTTCATTAGTTATCCCATACTACTCAGGTTAAGTTGTTTAGGTACCTCGTTATCCATCAGACACTCACATACCCTACACATGCTGTTCTACGACTCGCATGGCTCAAACAACTCCTGTAGTAATGGCTCATGGGATGGAGGAACAAGCTTCGGTGGGGTTTAAAAGTAAAGGCTATGCAATACTTGGGATTCAATTTAATGCAATCGCGACTCAATGATGCAAGAATAAGATAGAGGCAATAGGTACTATATGTATGCAAGCATGTGGTAGTGCTTGCCTGGCAGCTCAGTTGAAGCGAGAGAAGGATCTGGGTAGTGCTCCTGGGTTTCTTGATATATCCCCTGCTCAGCGTCTATTCGAAGAAGAACCAAACAAACAAGGGCCAACATAAATAAAGTGCACAAGCATAAGAATAAAATGCGACAAGCAAACAATCATGCCATGATGAATGATGCACAATTTGCATGGCAATAAAGTAGCATGGCATGGGTGAGGTGTAGATTACAAGAAATAAACATTTTATTGAGTTTTGGTCACATTTTATACCCGAATAAGTTGTTGTAATCTTTATATTTATATGATGCATGCTGCAAAACAGAACAAGGAATGCTTAAACAGAAAGGTCTCGTCGAGCTAATCATTTTAGACATATCATTTGTCAAATTTGGAGTTATAAAACAAAAGTTATTAATTAATTAAGGCAAAAGGGCATTTTATTGTAATTTAAATCAACTTGAAATTTTAAGTGTTCAAAATATATTTGGATAGCATATTTGAATTCCTCACATTTTTCTGATTTCAAAACATATATTATTTATATTATTTAGAATTATGAATTTAAATTTATTTTAAAGTCAAAATTATTAAAAAGGGGTCAAAGTCAAAGGTTTGACTATTTTAAATCAATTCTGGAAATATTTAATTAAATATTTGAATTGACATTCAAAAACAAAACATATTTCATATAGAGTTTGAATTCAAATTCGAAGTATTTAAATAGTTATGAATTTATTTGATATTAATCATTTACTGAAATTTTAATTGATTTAAGAAATAGCTGAAGGTTTTTCTTACTCGGTCTAGATCTACCCGAAGCCGCTGACCAGTGGGGTCACAGGCGGCATGGCCCACTGCGCGAGTGGACGCAACGGGGGCGTGCCACGTGGGCAACAGCGGGGGCTGCGGGTTGGAAGCCAAAAAGGGGGGAGGGGCTTTTTGCAAAAAACTCTTGGACCCGACAGGAACCTGACGAACTGAAGAAAGGGTGCGCGAAATTGCCAGCTGATTCGATCTTGCAACGAAGATGGAGACTTAACCGTTACGAATCTTACGATGATGCAAAAAGAAAAGTTGGAGAGGAAGCCTAGATCTACAAGTTTCATTTTGGGGTTTTCACAAAAGGAGAGTTGTAGCGGGCGGAAACCAGCGAGGAACAGATATGGGAAAGCGGAGCGCTGATGTCTGTTGGGCGCGCGGCTGCTGCTGCCACTGAGGGTTCCGTCAGGTGTGCGTGCGGCAGAAATCCAGCATCAACGCCGACCTACCGGCAACGGCGAGACAAGCGGAGATCGAGGACGGGGAATTGGGACTCACCTTGAATGATTCCCGCCGAATAGGAGGTTGGGGGCGACGAGGAACTCCGAGAGAAGGCGGAAGCTCGACAGAGATTTTGGCTCCACCAGGAAGAAGAGGAAGGAGGCGCTCCGGGTACAGGGGGCCCTTTCTCCAGGTGCGTCCGGCACGGGAACAGCGGAGGAGCGGCTGCTGGCCTCTTCCGGGCTCGGAGCAGCGCAGGACTCCAGAACGTCGAGGATCAGAGAATACTGGTGGTGGTATACATGAGAGGGGAAGGGAGCTGCAACGCGAGGAGGGAGATGGCTAGGGTTCCAGGGACGCGGCTGTGCTGGATAAGAAGGGGCAGGTGGTGACGCGGCTGACGGGAGGCGACGGCCACCTGCTTCCTTCCGTTAGCAAAGCAGAGAGGAGAAGAACGGGGACAGAGACGATGAACAGAGACGGCGTCGGGGTGAAGGGGTACTGGGCCAAGAAGAGGGAGAGAAGGACCCCGAGTGGGCCTTGCTTCTGCTGGATGCCGCCTGGGCTAGGTGGCTGCTGCTGCTCCTCTCTCACTATTTTTTTTATGCCCTTACATTTTCCTTTATTTGTTGTTGTTTGTTTGTCTCAAATCCAAACAAGTTACTAATTCAAAACCTTTTGAACTTTGTAGGAGCATTTGAGTAGGGGATTGTGGTATGCAAATAGAAATAGAGAGGAAAAGGCACAAAGGGGAGGAGATGCCCACATACATGTTCCTTGGGCATTAAGGAATAAGGATTAGGGTTTAGCTTAGGTGAGAGATTCGAGAAAGATAGAGAGATGGGGTCTTAGGGTTTAGAGAGAGAGATTAGGTGGAGTGTTCTCTTTTGACAAGACCAAGCAAAATCAAGCCAAGCTCAAACAAGATCTAGTCAAAAGAGAGGATGGGATAAAAGGTGGTGAGGTTTGTGGGAGTAGCTCATGGTGGTGGTTTTTAGCAAGACCAACTAGATCAAGCCAAAGGAGGGAGAGAGAGATGAGAGATGATCCACTCAAGAAAAGAACCAAATAAAATCCAAAAGACTAGAATGTGGTGGTTCTTGCATGGCCCATGCAAAATAATTAATGCTAGGTTTCATCTTGTGAAAACAAAATAAATATCCATAGCATTTATACATATGCATTCCAAAAATATGGAATAAGCCAAGCTAAAAGAAGTGAAAGGATGCCCCATGTGGAGTAGATGGAGATGACCATATATGAATACAAATGGGACATGCTAGTGTGTATATTCCACTAGATGTTTAATAGTCCCAAAAATATCCCCACATGATAATAACCCCAAAACAATCCATATGGAAGCTAGGGAAAGGTTCCACTCACAAGGCATGCAAAGGTGGCCATGTGACTCTCATAAACCAATAATGTGGAAACAATATGGTGCATATATGAGAGCATGTGGAGATAGAATTGGATCCATCCCAACCCACATGAGCTAGAGGCAAAACCCAATAAAGTGCAAAGCTCATATTTAGTTGGATGGTGGAATTATAAGGTGGTGGCAGAGAAAGGTGATGGAGTTGAATAAAAGATATGCCCCCAACTCAACTTGGGCATTTAAACAATATATCAATAACCAAATACAATATCAAGAGGCAAATACAATTAACAATGCATATGAGAGAAGAACCAAACCAAAAAGGGTTTTATATGATGCTCAAATGCAAGGTGGCATGATGACATGAGCATGATATAATGATGATGCAACAATTGTATATAGGAAGTAGCCATTATATTACTAAACCAAGTAGCATTACAATTGTTAGACAAATGGGATGCTACAACTCTCCCCCACTAAACAGGAATCTTGCCCCGAGATTCTAGGAAGAAGAAGAAGACTCAAAGAGGGTAGGATAGTTGGCACGGAGCTCATCTTCACGCTCCCAAGTGGCTTCATCAACGGAATGGTGCGACCACTGCACCTTGCAGAACTTGATGGACTTGTTGCGAGTCCTTCTTTCTGCGGTCTCAAGGATTTTTGTGGGGTGTTCTTGATAAGACAGGTCTTCTTGGAGATTGATTAGCTCATGATCCACGGTCCTGCCGGGATCCTTGAAGCACTTCTTGAGTTGAGAGATGTGGAAAACATGATGGACCTTGAGTTTTCCGGGAGCTCAAGAGCATAAGCAACTTCTCCTCTTCTTCCACGAATTTTGAAAGGACCGATGTATCTAGGAGCCAGCTTTCCTTTGATACCAAAGCGGTGTGTGCCTTTCATGGGAGTGACACGAAGGTAAACGAGATCACCAGGGACATACTCCATGTCCGTGTGCTTTCTGTCATAATTGCTCTTCTGGCGACTTTGAGCAATCCTCAGATTTTCAAGAATGATGTGCACCTTCTCCTCCGCTTGAGTTACAATGTCAGGGCCAAACCATATTCTTTCTCCTGCACCCGACCAACCAATCGGAGTTCTGCATTTGCGGCCATAGAGAGCCTCAAATGGTGCCATCTTTAGACTTTTCTGGAAGCTGTTGTTGTAAGAGAATTCAGCATAAGGAAGACATTCTTCCCACTTCATGCCAAAAGAGATGACGCAAGCACAAAGCATATCCTCCAGAATCTGATTGATCCTTTCAACTTGTCCTTGCGACTGAGGGTGGTAAGCTGTGCTGAAGTTCAATTTTGTTCCCAAAGCATTTTGGAAACTTTTCCAGAACTTGGAAGTGAAGATGCTCCCACGGTCTGAACTGATCTCAAGCGGAACCCCATACAGAGAGACAATTCTGTTGATATAGAGCTCAGCCAACTGAATTCCAGAAATTGTTTCCTTGACGGGGAAGAAGTGGGCCACTTTAGAAAGCCTGTCAATGACAACAAAGATTGCATTGTTGCCCTTCTGCGACCTTGGAAAACCAGTGATGAAGTCCATCTCTACTTTCTCCCATTTCCATTCCGGGGGTTTCAATGGCTGTAGAAGACCGTAAGGTTTCTGATGGACAGCTTTCACTCTGCGGCAGACATCACACTCCGAGACATACTTGGCACAATACCGTTTCAATCCCGGCCACCAATACTGTGTTTTCAAGTCCATGTACATCTTTGTGCTGCCAGGGTGGATAGAAAGAACAGATTCATGCGCCTCCTTGAGAACTTGCTCTCTCAAACCCGGGTAGTTCGGAACAAACATCCGGTGTTCAAAGAAAAGCGTGCCTTGATCATCGACGTGGAAGGACTCATACTTCGGAAGCTGAAGTTTTGAGATGATCTTTTTGGTGTGCGGATCACCACGCTGAAAGGAGCGAACCTTTTCTTCCAAGAGAGGAGTAGCCAGAAGGTTCAGGAGATACCCTTGTTCCACAATTTCAAGGTTGAGCTGACGGAATTCCTCGCACAAGAGAGGCTGTTGTTCTTCCATCATGAGGTTGTTGACATAAGCTTTACGGCTGAGAGCATCGGCCATGACATTAGCTTTGCCCGGAGTGTAGTTGATGGTCAAATCAAAATCATTGATTGCTTCAATCCACCTCCTCTGCCGAAGGTTGAGATCAGGCTGAGTGAAGATATACTTCAGACTCTTGTGATCAGAAAAGATTTCACAACGGTTGCCCAGCAAGTAATGCCTCCATAGTTTCAAAGCAAAGACAACTGCTGCGAGCTCGAGGTCATGTGTGGGATAGTTGATCTCATGCGTCTTCAACTGTCGAGAGGCATAAGCAACAACTTGTTTTTCTTGCATAAGGACCGCACCCAATCCTTGCAAAGAGGCGTCACAGAATATCTGGAAAGGCTTAGATGTGTCCGGAGGAACCAAGACTGGCGTGGAAGTGAGCTTCTCTTTGAGTGTCTCAAAGCTTGCTTGACATGCAGGAGTCCAAAGGTATTTCTTGCCTTTCTTGAGGAGATCGGTAAGAGGCTTTGCTATCTTTGAAAAGTTTTGAACGAAGCGACGACAATAACTAGCCAAGCCAAGGAAACTCCGCACTTCTTTGACATTAACAGGAGGAAGCCATTCAACAATTGTCTTCACAGTTTCCAGGTTGACTGCAATGCCCTTGGCAGAGATGACGTGACCAAGATAGGTTACTTGAGGCAGCCAAAACTCACACTTGGAGAACTTTGCATACAGGCGGTTCTCACGAAGCTTGTTTAGGACACATCGAAGGTGTTCTTCATGTTCTTCCTTTGACTTAGAATAGACTAGGATGTCATCCAGATAGACCACAACGAACTTATCAAGATACTCCATGAAAACCGAGTTCATAAGCCTTGAGAAGGTAGCATGTGCGTTGGTGAGACCGAAGGACATGACCGTGTACTCATACAGGCCATAGCGGGTGGTGAAAGCTATTTTAGGAACGTCTTCCTTGCGAATTTTGATTTGGTGATAACCACTTCTCAAGTCAAGCTTAGAGAACACCACAGCTCCAGCTAGCTGATCGAAGAGATCATTAATCCGCGGAAGGGGATATTTATTCTTGATGGTTTTAGCATTGAGAGCCCGATAGTCAACACAAAGTCTATCAGTCCTGTCTCGCTTCTTCACAAAGATTGTTGGGCTACCCCAAGAAGAGGTACTGTGTTGAATGAAACCCAACTTCTCCTGTTCATCAAGCTGTCGTTTGAGTTCAGCCAACTCAGCAGGACCCATTTTATAAGGCCGCTTGGAGATAGGAGCCGTTCCAGGTTCAAGCTTAATTACAAACTCAACCTCACGATCCGGAGGCATACCTGGCAACTCTTCAGGAAAAACATCTGGGAACTCACAGACCACCGGAACACTCTGAATAGCTTCCATAGCATCATCATTCAGAGCCGCCAAAGAGAAAAGCTGGATAACAGGAGTCAGACTTGGAGAAAAGACTATATGGCCTTCAGGAATCTTCAGAGAAACCGAGCGTTCAGCACAATCAATCACAGCTGCATTTGCTGTCAACCAATCCATGCCCAAGATGACATCAATGTCAGAATTGCCCAGAACAATTAAGGACGCCGAGAACGAAGAGCCACCAATCTCAACTTGATTGCCATGGCTGATTTTTGAAGCTGCCATTGTTGCTCCAGGAGAAAGGACCATTAACCGCTTAAGGAGAGGATCCATAGCTAACTCATTTTCATTTGCAAACTTGTGAGAAACAAATGAATACGATGCACCAGAATCAAACAAAACTCGTGCAGGGACTGAGTTAACGGATAACATACCCATCACAACTCCAGGTGTATGCTCAGCTTGAGCGGCGTTGACACAGTTGGCACGAGCAACAGTAGACCCGGGCTTGGTGTTGATGTTGAGAGCCCGAGGTGGTGGTGCACGAACCATAGGAGAGCTTGCCGCAGATCTTGGAGGTGGTGGAGGAAGAGCTTTGTTTTTCATCGGACAGTTCCAGTACTGATGCCCAGTGTCTCCACAAGTGAAACAAGCACCAGGTGGACGTGGAGCAACGTAGCCAGGGACTCCGCCAGGCGCTCCAGGGTAGTGGTGGTTGTAGCCCCTGGGAGCAGCAGTGAGGAAGTTTGGTGGCCTTGCCGCGAAGCTTGAAGGTCTTGGTGGAGCTGGGAGCGACGGTGGGGTGTTAGGAACCCAGACACGACGCTTAGAAGGAGTTGACATAGCTGAAGAGCTTGCTGCCTCGCGGTTGTGTTTCTTTGACTCCTCAAACACTTGCTTACTTGCTTCTTCCTGCAGAGCTGTATGCTGAAGTTCCAGAAAAGACGCCGGCCTTGCATGTGTGATTGCATATTTAATCGATGCATTGAGCCCTTGCCGGAACCTCTTTTGCTTCTTCTTGTCATCAGAGATCTCATCGCCACCATAACGAGAAAGGTTCATGAAGTTCCTGATGTAGGTATTGACATTGTCATTTCCCTGCTTGAGGTTGAGAAACACTTCCTTCATCCTCTCCATGACAATTTCTGACAGATACTGCTCTTTGAAGGCTCCAGTGAACTATTACCAAGTAGGCTGAAAACCAATGCAGTTTGCCTTCAGGTAATTCTCCCACCAGAGAGCTGCATCTCCCTTTAGAAGGTGAGTAGCACACTTTACCCATTCTTGCTTAGGAACATCAGCAGTCGTCAATAGCCTTGACATATCACGCAACCAATCATCAGCATCAAGTGGTTGATCGGACACATCAAATTGGCGTGGGTTGAACTTCAGGAAGCTTTTGATGTCTCCTCGCTTGGGAGGTGGAGGTAGCGGAGCAAACTCATTCCTCCGAACACTTTCTTCAAAACGCTGCTGGTTCTGCTGCATTGCTGCCAAGGCATTGGCGATGTTTGACAACGCGGACCCCAATTCCGGTGGAATGTCCTCATCAGAACGGCGTGGTGGTGCCATCCTGTGATTGATATAAAACACAAGTCAGTACTATAATGGAGAATAATAATAATCCAAAATAGTACCAAGATGGAATTAACCAAGATTAAAGGATACAATTTACTAAGATGATATTAAAATATCAACAAAGTTCAAAGCACCTAGAAGATATTAAGCATATCGCACACGACTGAAAAGGAGTGTGGTACACAGATATATCAAAGAAAAATTTTCCGCAAATTTCGGCATTAAAATACCAGTAGATGCGCAAAATCACTTAACGAATCAAGATTAGTGACTTTACCAATTCAATATACAAAAGCGAATGATAAGAGTAGTGGTATGGTCGCGACTCCATCCCGCACTCAAATCATTACTCCGCACATGAATAAGTAGAACACATATCCTAACCCCTTCTTCTCACGATGAACCTAAAGATTAGTAACTACGGAAACGAACACCCCAAACAAGATAACATCGGATAACAAAGAGTAAGACAAATCGCGGTGGTATACAACGAATCAGATATATCGTGTCGGTTTGCAAAAGCCTGTCGGTATGGAATGTACCAACAGTTGATAACCAAAAGGCCGATAAAGATAACATGTTGGATGCAACAGATAGACAAGGAATTACACACACACACACACACGCACACACACAACCTATGGTACTACGGAAACCCAGAACACGTGAATCCTAGTTTGAACTTTTAAGAAGAGGATTGAAAACGTTCCACTTCCTTACCAGAAAAGGGTGGGTGGGTGGGTAAGAAGAAAAGTGGAAGCAGTCCTACTCTCACGTTTTGTTTTTCCCTAGTATACATAACTACCAAAAATATTTTCTAGACTGACAACGACCATTTGGCTGAGACCCTGAAGGTCGGGATAGCTCTGATACCAATTGTAACTACCTCGGTGAATTACGCTCCTAGTTACAAGCCTGGATGAGCGGAAATGGTTGGAATAGTACGGTGGGGCCCAAATGCCACTCACAGGTAGACCTTTCGGCCGTCCCAACCACTTCCAAACATCGGGACAAGAACGGGCGGCGTAATCGGCAGGCGAAGGGATCAACTACATACACAAATGGGTATGTATGCAAGCCACCATACAACAGTACATCAGAGCCATTCCATCTAAAATAAATAGAAATATTGCAACGCCATACGTCAAGATCCAAATATCCTAGATAGATATAATAGTTTAGGATATCTCCTCATACATCAAACATCAGAGTATTAGGCGGAAGCGGCAAACAAGATCCGAGTACGGATAAGAAGCAAATCGGCATAAGATGCCCCGTAAATAAACACATCCCGCCCACAGATCTCACGGATCCCCGTTCCCGGAATCTCTACACCGAATGATCGTTGCCCACATCGTCCGTCTCCTCCACCCAGTATCCATCTTGTGAGTGTACCTGTTCATCTGAATCAAATAATTTATCGTGTGAGACCCTAGGGGTACTCAGCAAGTCTTTATGCCTCTAAAGGGGACACAACCTGGGGTGACGCAATTGCAGCAAAAGATAATACCTAGCAATTCTATAGATACTCTCTAACCATCCGCCTAACCAAAGATAGACGGATGTCCGTGAATTAAGAACAACAGTTATAACAGTAATATTAACAGATCCATCCTCCTCCTCGCTTACCAACGAGGAAGCGGACGAACAACCCCCATCCGTTGGCAGTTTTATTATCCATTCCATGAGTGTGGCACTATTTACTAGTCAGTTACTTAGTCAAATTAAAGCGGTACTTTAGTTATGCTTGTCTATGATCGAGAAACTGTGCTCCAAGTCGTCCATAACCGCGGACACGGCTTTCAGAAAGTTTTACCCTGCAGGGGTGCACAAATAGCAACACACACTCGATCAACCTCGAAAAAACCAAATCAAAACCCAACGAGGCATTCACGACAAAGCAGTCACAGGATTCAGAAATATTTCAGGGGGCCACCCCATTAAGCTACCCGCAACGAAGTTAGCCGACTTCGAGACGGACTCAAGGTTTGCGTCAATGGCTGTAAACGACTGGGAACCCGAAAATGTGACTGGGCTTGTCGATACTGCGAAAACACTCTGCTTCCCTAAACAGTACAGGTGCAGTACCTCGCACAATTTAAATAAAACAGTAAAGCATGGCATAAGTACAGGATAGTAAATAAAACCTCAAACTAGTTTGTGGCCCCAAGAAATAAGAATGAATCAAGCTCTGACTCAGGGGGGTCCCATAATCCTCCTGGATGTGGATAGCGCGAATATTCAAGGAACAGGAATCAAGTACTCGGGGTCCTACGGGACACAAGTGAGCATGAAAAACCAAATAGCAGATATTGCTCACCGGTGCCACTTTCATTAGTTATCCCATACTACTCAGGTTAAGTTGTTTAGGTACCTCGTTATCCATCAGACACTCACATACCCTACACATGCTGTTCTACGACTCGCATGGCTCAAACAACTCCTGTAGTAATGGCTCATGGGATGGAGGAACAAGCTTTAGTGGGGTTTAAAAGTAAAGGCTATGCAATACTTGGGATTCAATTTAATGCAATCGCGACTCAATGATGCAAGAATAAGATAGAGGCTATAGGTACTATATGTATGCAAGCATGTGGTAGTGCTTGCCTGGCAGCTCAGTTGAAGCGAGAGAAGGATCTGGGTAGTGCTCCTGGGTTTCTTGATATATCCCCTGCTCAGCGTCTATTCGAAGAAGAACCAAACAAACAAGGGCCAACATAAATAAAGTGCACAAGCATAAGAATAAAATGCGACAAGCAAACAATCATGCCATGATGAATGATGCACAATTTGCATGGCAATAAAGTAGCATGGCATGGGTGAGGTGTAGATTACAAGAAATAAACATTTTATTGAGTTTTGGTCACATTTTATACCCGAATAAGTTGCTGTAATCTTTATATTTATATGATGCATGCTGCAAAACAGAACAAGGAATGCTTAAACAGAAAGGTCTCGTCGAGCTAATCATTTTAGACATATCATTTGTCAAATTTGGAGTTATAAAACAAAAGTTATTAATTAATTAAGGCAATAGGGCATTTTATTGTAATTTAAATCAACTTGAAATTTTAAGTGTTCAAAATATATTTTGGATAGCATATTTGAATTCCTCACATTTTTCTGATTTCAAAACATATATTATTTACATTATTTAGAATTATGAATTTAAATTTATTTTAAAGTCAAAATTATTAAAAAGGGGTCAAAGTCAAAGGTTTGACTATTTTAAATCAATTCTGGAAATATTTAATTAAAGATTTGAATTGACATTCAAAAACAAAACATATTTCATATAGAGTTTGAATTCAAATTCGAAGTATTTAAATAGTTATGAATTTATTTGATATTAATCATTTACTGAAATTTTAATTGATTTAAGAAATAGCTGAAGGTTTTTCTTACTCGGTCTAGAGCTACCCGAAGCCGCTGACCAGTGGGGTCACAGGCGGCATGGCCCACTGCGCGAGTGGACGCAACGGGGGCGTGCCACGTGGGCAACAGCGGGGGCTGCGGGTTGGAAGCCAAAAAGGGGGGAGGGGCTTTTTGCAAAAAACTCTTGGACCCGACAGGAACCTGATGAACTGAAGAAAGGGTGCGCGAAATTGCCAGCTGATTCGATCTTGCAACGAAGATGGCGACTTAACCGTTACGAATCTTACGATGATGCAAAAAGAAAAGTTGGAGAGGAAGCCTAGATCTCCAAGTTTCATTTTGGGGTTTTCACAAAAGGAGAGCTGTAGCGGGCGGAAACCAGCGAGGAACAGATATGGGAAAGCGGAGCGCTGATGTCTGTTGGGCGCGCGGCTGCTGCTGCCACTGAGGGTTCCGTCAGGTGTGCGTGCGGCAGAAATCCGGCATCAACGCCGACCTACCGGCAACGGCGAGACAAGCGGAGATCGAGGACGGGGAATTGGGACTCACCTTGAATGATTCCCGCCGAATAGGAGGTTGGGGGCGACGAGGAACTCCGAGAGAAGGCGGAAGCTCGACAGAGATTTTGGCTCCACCAGGAAGAAGAGAAAGGAGGCGCTCCGGGTACAGGGGGCCCTTTCTCCAGGTGCGTCCGGCACGGGAACAGCGGAGGAGCGGCTGCTGGCCTCTTCCGGGCTCGGAGCAGCGCAGGACTCCAGAACGTCGAGGATCAGAGAATACTGGTGGTGGTATACAGGAGAGGGGAAGGGAGCTGCAGCTCGAGGAGGGAGATGGCTAGGGTTCCAGGGACGCGGCTGTGCTGGATAAGAAGGGGCAGGTGGTGACGCGGCTGACGGGAGGCGACGGCCACCTGCTTCCTTCCATTAGCAAAGCAGAGAGGAGAAGAACGGGGACAGAGACGATGAACAGAGACGGCGTCGGGGTGAAGGGGTACTGGGCCAAGAAGAGGGAGAGAAGGACCCCGAGTGGGCCTTGCTTCTGCTGGATGCCGCCTGGGCTAGGTGGCTGCTGCTGCTCCTCTCTCACTATTTTTTTATGCCCTTACATTTTCCTTTATTTGTTGTTGTTTGTTTGTCTCAAATCCAAACAAGTTACTAATTCAAAACCTTTTGAACTTTGTAGGAGCATTTGAGTAGGGGATTGTGGTATGCAAATAGAAATAGAGAGGAAAAGGCACAAAGGGGAGGAGATGCCCACATACATGTTCCTTGGGCATTAAGGAATAAGGATTAGGGTTTAGCTTAGGTGAGAGATTCGAGAAATATAGAGAGATGGGGTCTTAGGGTTTAGAGAGAGAGATTAGGTGGAGTGTTCTCTTTTGACAAGACCAAGCAAAATCAAGCCAAGCTCAAACAAGATCTAGTCAAAAGAGAGGATGGGATAAAAGGTGGTGAGGTTTGTGGGAGTAGCTCATGGTGGTGGTTTTTAGCAAGACCAACTAGATCAAGCCAAAGGAGGGAGAGAGAGATGAGAGATGATCCACTCAAGAAAAGAACCAAATAAAATCCAAAAGACTAGAATGTGGTGGTTCTTGCATGGCCCATGCAAAATAATTAATGCTAGGTTTCATCTTGTGAAAACAAAATAAATATCCATAGCATTTATACATATGCATTCCAAAAATATGGAATAAGCCAAGCTAAAAGAAGTGAAAGGATGCCCCATGTGGAGTAGATGGAGATGACCATATATGAATACAAATGGGACATGCTAGTGTGTATATTCCACTAGATGTTTAATAGTCCCAAAAATATCCCCACATGATAATAACCCCAAAACAATCCATATGGAAGCTAGGGAAAGGTTCCACTCACAAGGCATGCAAAGGTGGCCATGTGACTCTCATAAACCAATAATGTGGAAACAATATGGTGCATATATGAGAGCATGTGGAGATAGAATTGGATCCATCCCAACCCACATGAGCTAGAGGCAAAACCCAATAAAGTGCAAAGCTCATATTTAGTTGGATGGTGGAATTATAAGGTGGTGGCAGAGAAAGGTGATGGAGTTGAATAAAAGATATGCCCCCAACTCAACTTGGGCATTTAAACAATATATCAATAACCAAATACAATATCAAGAGGCAAATACAATTAACAATGCATATGAGAGAAGAACCAAACCAAAAAGGGTTTTATATGATGCTCAAATGCAAGGTGGCATGATGACATGAGCATGATATAATGATGATGCAACAATTGTATATAGGAAGTAGCCATTATATTACTAAACCAAGTAGCATTACAATTGTTAGACAAATGGGATGCTACAAGAACCTGCCTCAATCATTGAATCCAATCCCTAGCAGGATCCTTCCTTCCCCATAACCCGCTTCATCCACTCCGCTTCCGCCACGTCACCCCACCAACCCACCCCATGTGTCGTTTCCCAGCCCGACCGCATCCACCTGTCCTGTTGTGCCGCGTCCGGACCCACGCACGTCCCCATCACCACCCGTTGGTTCCGCGGATTCCTCGTACCGGTCAGCGTCTTTGGATCCCATGACGCAATCTCCTCCGACCTCTGCGCCCGGACATGTTTTCTCGCCTCCCGTACCGCCCACAGCTACCTCCCCACCCAACCACCGCTCGCCAGATCAGCCCGCCCCACCCAAACCATCAATTCCGTCAGATGCACCCGACAATGTACACACCATGAGGACTCGCGGAAAATCTATATTTTTCATGCCCAAACAACACTTTAACCTTTCTGTTTCCTCTGATATTTCTCCCATACCCCCCTCCTACCGAGCAGCTCTCAAAGATACACGTTGGTACGATGCTATGTTAGATGAATATAATGCTCTAATTCGGAATAACACTTGGTCTCTAGTGGCTTGTCCTGCAGGTGTCAATGTGGTGACCGACAAGTGGATCTTCCACCACAAACTTAACTCGGATGGTTCTTTGGCGCGGTATAAAGCTCGATGGGTTGTTCGTGGCTTTACTCAGCAAGAAGGAGTGGATTATGGGGAGACATTCAGCCCGGTGGTCAAGACCGCTACCATTCGAGTTGTGCTCAGCCTTGCCACCTCCCAGTCATGGCCTATTCACCAATTGGATGTCAAGAATGCATTTCTGCATGGAGAACTTGAGGAGACAGTGTATTGTCAGCAGCCCTCTGGGTTTGTGGATTCATCGCAATCCACTCATGTGTGTCGCCTCAACAAGTCCTTGTACAGGCTCAAACAAGCACCTCGGACTTGGTTCCTACGCTTCACCTCCTTCTTACAAACACTTGGATTTTTCTCCTCCAAAAGTGACACTCCCTCTTCATTCTCCACACACCCACCACCATTGCCTATATCCTCGTATATGTCGACGACATCATTCTTACAGCCAACACCACCGAAACCCTCCATCACATCATACATTCTCTCCACAACGAATTTTCCATGAGTGACATTGGTGATATTCACCATTTCTTGGGTGTCAACGTCCACCACACCGACCGTGGCCTTTTTTGTCCCAATAGTAGTATGCCCTTTAAATTCTTGAGCGGGCCCATATTCTCAATTGTCACCCCATCGCCACTCCTGTTGACACCCTCGCCAAACTCTCCAGCGACACCGGCCCACCTGCTGTTGATCCCTATGTGTATCGAAGTCTAGCTGGAGCACTTCGGTACCTCACCCTAACTTGCCCGATCTCTCCTACGCAGTAGAGCAAGTATGCATGTTTATGCATCACCCGCGAGAAGGGCACTTCCAACTTATCAAACGCATCCTTCGCAATGTCCGTGGCACCACACATCTTGGTCTTCAGATTCATCACCACTCGTCTCACGAGCTCGTCGCGTACTCCGACGCGGATTGGGCCAGTTGCCCCGATACAAGGAAATCCACGTCCGACTTTGCGGTGTTTCTTGGCGCCAATCTGGTTTCCTAGCCATCCAAGCGTCAAAACACGGTCTCTCGATCGAGCACTGAAGCCGAATACCGCGCAGTTGCCAACTACGTGGCCGAGTACGTCTGGCTCCGCCAACTGCTGTGGCAAGTCTACTGTGGTGTACTGCGACAATATCAGTGCAACATACATGTCCATCAACCCTATTAAGCATCAGCGAACTAAACATATAGAGATTGATCTGCATTTTGTGAGGGATAGGGTTGCTCTCAGTGAAGCTCGAGTGCTGCACGTGCCCACGAGCCCTCAATATGCTGAAATTTTCACCAAGGGGCCGCCGTCTGCCATCTTCCAAGAATTCAGGTCCTGTCTCAATGTGCTGCCAACCCGGTCTTGACTGCGGGGGGGGGGGGGGGGGGAGGGGGTGTTGAACCGTGTCATTGTAATGTTTCTCTCTGTACCTGTTTATACCGATACTCTAGGATAGTTCTATTCTGTCGCCACCGCGCTCCTGTGTGCACCTCTGTCGTGGGTGGTTAGATCTCTGAACTCTGAACTTAAGCCCTCTGGACAATGATCAATAGACAACACAATTTTACTGTTCAGCTGGTTGTAGACAACAATCTGCTTGGTGCGTCGGTTGAAAAGGACAACGTAGCCTTCGTGGCAGCGTTGGATCTTCCATCCAGCAGAGGGATCGTCGGTGTCTTCTGGGAGTCGGGTGAGGAAGATATCGGCACCGCAGACTGCCGCGACGAGATCTGGGTCGGAGCGACGGAGCGGCGGCGGAGGGGGACGAACAAAGGGATGGAAGAGTTGTATGTTTGATAAAAAATGCCAAGGAATGGGGATGTGTGGAGTGATCGGAAGCGGCAGCGAAAGGCAGGGGATGAAAGGACAGCATGGAGGAAGGTGCGGGAGGCAAGGGCAGTGTGGACGAGGCTCGGGAAGGAGGGGAGGCGGATGAAGATCTCAAGGAGAAGGTCGTCGCCGATAACAGTGATGGACCTGATGGTGCTGGGAGCCGGTGTCGCATATTTCGCTAGTGCAGTAGTAGGTGGCCCTAGTTGGGAAGCCATGACTGTCGCCTCTCGAGTTCGATCTATGGCGGCGGCTGCATATTTTTGGTTTTATTGAAAGAAAGAAGTCCAGATCACAGACACAAGTGCCGCAAAGTATTGGATTTGGGTCACCTACCTTCCCTAGTCATTAATTGGGTGATTTAACATCTATAAGTATAATATTAAAAACCAGGAAAATTACACCTCATGGGAAGAGATGATGAAACCAAAATACATGGTAGGTTTAGACTCGAGGAACATCGAGCTTTTTAATCTTGCCCTTCTTGCTCGCTAAGCATGGCAAATTCTGCAGGAGCCTAATTCGCTGAGTGCAAGGATCATAAAGGCAGTGTACTTTCCTAATGGTGCTTTTTTGAATCTGATTTGGGTGCGAACCCATCAAGGATATGGCGTTCAATTTGCGATTGGAAGGAGGCTTTAAAATAGGGGCTGATCCGACATATTGGAACAGGAGAGGCGACTAAAATTTGGAATTCAAACCCTAAACCTTAAACCCGTAAACCCTAAACTCTAAACCCGGATTGCGCATACGAACTCCTCCGTCAAGTGGCATGCATACAGGCTGACACGCGGATTGAGGTCCCACATCTGGTTAGTAAAATGATTAACGCAAATGTTGCAACATGGAACGAGGAGAAAATTGAGACTTTTTTCTTACTGATGGACAAAGACATGACCAGGAACATCCCGCTGACCACTCAGAGGCAAGAGGACTTTTGGGCTTGGCATTATGAAATGAATGGCATCTTTTTGGTGCGTTCGGCTTACCGTATGCTTGTCGAGACACGCGAGAGAAGGACGTCCTGGCTAGATGAAATTAGATGGAAGCTCAGGGACACGAAGGAAGGAGAAAGAGTGGTGCTCACTTTAGAAAGTGTAGGTACCAAAAAATTCGGGTTTTCTTATGGCGTTTGGTGAAACAGTCTCTGCCAACAGCCGACGTTCTTCACCATCGTATGGTATTTCAGAGAGCCTTCTCGATTTGTGAAGAGACGGAGTCATGGGTGCTCTCTTTGTTGGAGTGCAACATGGCGTGCAACATATGGGCGCTAGCGGCGGACGAGATAGTCGACTTGTTGGCTAATATTCAAGAGCCACATGCACATGCATGGCTAGCAGATGTGGTTAAGGCGCTACCGATGAGCAGCTTACTATGGCCGTCGTTACTCTTTGGGCGCTGCGGCATGTGAGGAAGAAAGCTATTCACGAAGGTGTCTTTCAAAGACCCATGTCAATGAATTGTTTCGTAGAGAGGTTCTTGGAAGACCTACATGTTACAACACCTCCGACAAAAATGTTCACATTGGTCCCTCCCTCCCCCCCCTTTTTTTTGAATGGATTACGGGTGCAGAGCACCCGAAATATATAGCTGCATTAAAGTCGTTGGAGTACAAGAGGCCTGAAAAAAAAAGAATTACACAGAGGCCCAAAAAATAAGCACCGAGGACCCTAAAGGAAACTTGAAAAAGCAATCAAGTCCACCATCCTCTTCCTCCTCCAGTTCGACATTAGCACTATATATACTCCAAATGTTATATTGCCATGTGCTAGTCCTTGTAATTCATCCTCTCACAACCATGCTATATCTCGTGATGAATTACATTTTGTGCCTTGTTGCTCTAACAATATAGCATCTACTTCCTCTAGTACTTTTGTTGAAACTAACCATGTAGAGGAAATAAAAGATCTCAAGGCTCAAGTCACTTCTTTGAGAAATGACTTGAAAAAGGGTCATCAAGGAAAGGCCGCACTCAACAAAATCTTGAGTGTGCAAAAATCCCCCAATGACAATAGTGGGCTTGGATTCAACTCCAATGTCAAGAACAAGTCCACTATCAAGTTGAATCACAAGGACAACAAGAAGAATGGCCAAGATCAAGTCAAGAATCCGGCCAACATTGTTTGCTTTAAGTGCAAGGAAGAAGGGCACCATGTTAGATCTTGCCCATTGAAGAAAAAGCCTCTTAGTGTGAAGCAACAAGGGAAGCGGCCTCAATCTCCACCTCAAGTCATTAATGGGCCACTTCCTAAGAGGACTACTCGAGCTCTTCCTCGAGTTGTGGCTTCACCTAAGAAGAAAGATGGCAATAGTAGAACTTGCTACATATGCCGTGAGAAGGGGCATATTTCTTCCTCATGCACTATCGGTATCTCCTCATCCAACCCTATCATTATTGATGATGCTTATTCTCTTTGTAAGGATGAGGTTGGCAATGTGTTTGACAAATTTGTTGGTGATCAATGTGGTTTCAAGAAAAGAACCATTTGGGTTGCCAAGCCTATTGTGACTAACTTCTTAGGACCCAACTTGTTTGGGGACCAACAAGCCAAAACTTGATCAATAGGTAATGATGGAGGGCATTGGAGTCTTGGCTACATTATGAAGAATTGAGGGATCTTCATCAATTATTATTGTCAAACCAAGCCATTTGGATTATCATGATTATATTATATTTCCATTGTTCCTCCTTGCGGTAACATATGCTAAACTCTTTACATTGAAAGTTACTCGCCCCCTTGTGCACGTGTTTGTTTTGTATCTTCCATGTGTTTGTACATGTTGTGCTTTCCACTTAATTATCTTGAGATATCAATCATATTTGTGTATGATTACGTGGCACACCATGTATGTGTGTTTCGTGTATTGGACCCTTTCTTGATTATATTTGATATGTTATTTGGATCTTGTGAGAGATTAATGGATTATCCCATTTTGGGGGAGTGTTATGCTTGGGCATTCCACAATCCTAATATTGTGTGTACATGGGAATACCACCTAGTATTTATATTGGATTATTGTCTAGTCTCTATGTGGTACAATTCTCATGATAAATGTAAGTGTTATAATGTCCATTAATTATCTCTATTTGTATTATTGGTTTTATGGTAGTATCACATCATGGGGGAGTCATATTCTTAGTGCATATTACAATCCTAGAAAATGTGAATATTCGAGGTTGTGTCACTTAGAATTGATATTGATAATTATCTAGCACCTATGTGACACATTTGCTCATACAAGTTACAATTTGCTTGAATTCCCTTATTGATCTTATTTTGGATATTGTATATGAGATTGATTCTTGGTATGTGTTTCCTCATATTTAGATATATATATTCGCATGGAAACCATTTGCTTCAAGTTACTCTAATCGCTAGTGATTGAGTGACTATTGGAAGCTACCAAGAATCCTGCTTGAAGTATCATGCTCAATTCTTATATTTAGTTATATGCTTCTTGTTGTGACTATGATCTTGGATATCCATGCAAGCTACCTTGGGAAAATTATTCCCAATATTTCTTGTCCTTGGAAAATTAGTACCAAATTTATGGTAGACTTTATTGATCATATTCACTTTGGCCTTTGCTTAATATTGTCCTATCTGTGGTCAAGTAAATGTTTTGTATGCTCGCATGTATTCCTTGCTACTTTTGGATCTTCTTAATTTATTGGTATCCGCTTGTGTTTTATTTAATGTAGGTAGTAGTGATGATCTCATTTGTGTGCATTTTGCATTCAAAAGAAAATTCTATATAATGTACTACTTATGAGTGAGCTCTCCTATATTATCTAGAACAATCCTTTTATGCTTCTTGGTTTGTTCCATATCATGTTTTATGTGCTTGGAAGCTCAATCTTTTCGTTTTGGTATCTTGTGCCATCATGAGAAGTTTGGGGAGTTTGGTTTCTTGTTGGAACCTTGCTTTTTTTGGGGAGTTGGTTTTGTCTCATTCCTTGTTTCATGTTTTGTCCATTTTTAGAATGTATATCTTTTTCTCCTTGGCTTTTGCCTAGTTCATTTGTTGAACTTGAGATCTTTCATGTGTTGAATTGGTTCTTTGATACAATTTGGACATCGTTTGTCATGTCACACTCTTGTGTGTGCAATCTCGATTTACTTGGTGTTTTGTTCAAATTGTATCTCCTTTTTGGTTCTTGAAAGCTTTATGCATGCATATTTACTATATGATTATATTATGGCATGCTTGCTTTGTTTGATCCAATATATAAGGGAAACTCCACCAAATCCCATCGGCTAAGTTGTGCATGAAATTCAATTTCATATCAACATGCACATATTTATGTGGAGTCTCTCCTATGTATTGTAGTTGCACTAACTACTTTGGACCCAATATGTTTGGGGACCATTTTGTACTTAATTGTGTTTTAGGTACATTGGAGATATATTGTATGCTTGTCTCTCAATTTTGAAGAAGTGGTGCATACATGAAAATTTGAGACAAGCTATAGGATGATCAATGAATTCATATCCTCTACATCCTACCAATTATATCTCGGTAACAAGTATCTCTTTCTCATGCTCATATATCTTGATTCCAACCGCTTGTCGGTTGCCTTCTAGCATGAATTAATGTATTTGTAATTGTTGTAGTTCTAGCCATGGTTTTAAGAGGACTCTATATTGTATATGTTTTTAAGTTGAGATGAGTGCATGTAATTGGGACTATACAAAATCATGCATATGATCCTCCAATCCCAAATATGTCAATCTAGCAATTTTATTGTCTATCATTTCATCAACTTCTCTCATGTGCCATAGTGAGATTATGCTAGTTGATTTTTCTTTATTAGAGTGATACTTGTTGCCTTTCTCCATATATTCCAACTTTCTCCTTTCCCTTGGTGATAGTTGTAATGTATGGTGTGTGTCGGTTGTTGAAGCTCATAGATGTACAATAAGATATATTTGAGCCTTTTGCCATGCTTTGAAGCAAAAATATTATTGGTATATGTTATGACTTCATTTTTTCTTTCATGTGCTTTATTGTATATCTTCCTTATGTGTGCATATTTCTTTGTTGGCATATGTCTTTGTGATGTTTTCCACTTAGAGACATATACACATATGAGAAGTCAATTTTCATCGATTTTTAATCCTTGGAGACCACCTTTCTATTCCTTTTGATTCTTCGGTGGCTTCCAAATTTAATTGCCTATGAGAGCTTGTTTATCTTGTTTGCATCTTTGGGCACTCATATTTATTTTCTCATGCCTTGTATTGTTAAATGAATTTGGATGAGTGTGGATTCCATGATTATGCACCTTGTTCCCAAATGCAATTTTCATAAATGGTGCATTATCTTTAGGGAGCTCATCTAATTCATTTAATAATGCTCATTTGTCTCCTTTCTCATTTATTGTGCCTTAAATGTTTATGGAGGAGTGAGGATTCCATATTTGTGAATTTTTGTATTAAAATACAACGATTCTAAAGTGTGCACAAATCTTGGGGAGCTTCTCTATTTTTATTTAAGCATTTGTTTGATCTTTCATTTGTTGTGTTTTAAATGCTTATGGGGGAGCAAGGATTTCATATTTGTGCATTATGTATTCCAATGCATTTATTTTAAAATTGTGCACAAATCTTGGGGAGATTCTCTATTTGTTATTTCAAACACTCTTTTGCTCATATCATAATATCTCGTAGTTTCCATTTGAACTCATTTGTTGTTTTCAATTGGTTTGTCGGACCTTGTAAATTACTTGCATCATTTGACTTTATTTTGGCAATCTTCGGATCCTCGATATAGTTCTACTCCCTCCCAAGTATTCATCATTGGATATGTGCGAAGGCACACCTTTGGAGGAATTATTACTATATTTGCCTTCTAGAACTTGTCACCCATTTCGGCAATCGATGCCAATGGGGGAGAAGTTTTAGAGGGTTTAAAGAAGTTGGTTTATGCATTGAGTTTGTTCTTGTGCATTTGCCTCTCATGCTCTTGCATCTTTATTGTTTCTTAGCATGTGTTATATATAGAGAAAACTCCACCAATGATAATGATTGGCAATATACGCCAAATTCGAGTTCATCACACATGCATAGATTGTGGGGGGAGTTTGCTCTATATATGTTGGTGGTACCAATATCACATACTTTTGTAGTATTTGATATTTTTATTACCATTTTATTCATTAATATTCCTTATATAAACCCTCTTAAATGGATTGTCATCAATTAGCAAAATGGAGGAGATTGAAAGAACATGTTGGGCCCCCATGTGTGGTTTTGGTAATTAATGACAATCTTTATGGACTAATGTGTGTATTAAGTTATACTTGTAGGATTTTTCCATTGGCATCTCTTGGTGCATGTGTTGGCTTCAAGGTCGATGAAATGAGAAGAAGATGTGTTGTGCAAGCTCAAAATACGCCATCTATAGAAGATCTCATGTTTGATGCTTGCCATCCTCGGTGATCATGGATCGAAGATGAGGAATCAAGAAAGGCGTTCCATCTTGAGAAATACAAGATCGTCTACATCGAGCTCAAGTGGAATGCTCAAGGCAAAGGTATAATCTTGATAGGTTTCCCCTTTTGCCGGTCTCATGTTGTGTGTGGGAGACCGGGTTTAGGATAGATAATCGTACTATCAAGAGGGGCTTTCGAATGAGTAACTCGGTCACATCGTTCGGAGAGAGCTCAAACCTTTTCATACCTGCATCATCATATTTGGTTGTTATTTGGTCTTGTCCATGTGAGGATATAGAGCTTGTGGTAATGTTCATAACAAGCTCTTGTTCATAAAAATCGGATTCCCCTTTTATATCTTATTGCATTTTGATCTTGGAGGTTTTACTGGTTTGTATTTTAGAGATAGGTAAAACCTTACATTATTTGGTTCTTACTCATGTGTGGCTTTAGAGCTTGTTTTAATCTCCATGACAAGCTCTAGTTTATCAAAAACGGATTTCATATGCATTTCCTATTACATTTTTTATGTTGGAGGTTTCATCGGTTCGTCTTTTTGAGAGAGGTTAAACCTTTCGTCATTTGGATCTATCCTCCCTTGCTGGACTATGATGTTTCTTTGCATTATCTTTTAGATCTTGTTGTCCTCTTCGAAACGAGCCCAAGATCATCAAAATCGGAGTCCGGATGCAAAAGTTATGGCCGTTTTCGTTCAGGGGTGACCGGTAGTACCGGACCAGGGTCCGGTAGTAACGGAGGTCCGGTAGTACCGCCCCTTAGTACCGGTTGGTACTGAATAAGGTGCGTTTTGCGTCCTGGGATCCCCAGGGAATGTCCGGTAGTACCGGGAATGTCCGGTAGTACCGGGAAAAAGTCCGGTAGTACCGGGATTCGCGTTTTTGGGCTTCAACGGTTGGATTTTGGGGGGACCTATTTAAGGGGCCTTCTTCCCCAATAGTTCCCTAACCATTCTTGCAAGTTTTCCCCTCCATTGCTGACCTTCTTGAGCTTGCTTTCTCTCAATCCCTCCGATGATTCTTGCATATTCTTGATGGATTTGAAAGAGGAGATCTAGATCTACAATCCCACCAATCAATCTCTCTCCTCTAAGTGAGGGGGACATATTGGGATCTAGATCTTGGAGTCTTTTGTGGATTTCCTCCATTGTTCTTCCTCTCTTATTCCCCCATAAGCTTTTGTAGCTTTGGTGGAATTTGGGAGAGAGGGATTTGAGCACCTTTGTGGTGTTCTTGCCATTTGCATTTGGTGCATCGGTTTGAGTTCTCCTCGGAGGATTTGGTTCGTGTGACTCATTGGAGCTTGTCCCTCTTGGGTTCTTGGAACCCTAGACGGTTTTGTGTCCTTGGTGGCATTGTGGCATTTTGTGGAATTTGTTGGGAGACTCCAATTAAGTTGTGGAGAAGTGCCCCAACCTTGTGAGAGGTTCCAGTTGCCACCGACAAGTGCACCGATAGTGGAAGAGTGGATCGATCCCATTGGGGTGAGATTCACCAGAGAATAAGGGAGGCCTTTTGTGGCGTAGGTGGTTAGATACCACCCCCTATCCAAATGAGACGTACTCCATGTTGGGAGGAACTCGGTAAAATATCGGTGTCCCCGCGTGCCTCGGTTATCTCTATACCCGAGCTCTTTACTTATGCACTTTACATTGTGATAGCCTTCGTGCTTGAAGTAATATATA
This sequence comes from Avena sativa, assembly GCA_916181665.1. NCBI lineage: Eukaryota > Viridiplantae > Streptophyta > Magnoliopsida > Poales > Poaceae > Avena > Avena sativa. The sequence goes on along the minus strand of OV702279.1, from coordinate 261,753,233 downwards.
TCTTGCTATCACTTTGTTGCTTGTATTGCTTAGCATAAGTTGTTGGTGCACATAGGTGAACCTTAGTTGTTCTAGGTTGTGCTTAACAAAGTAAACACTAGTTTTATTCCGCCTTTTTTGAGCCACTCTAGGAAAAGTTTTAATCGCCTATTCACCCCCCTCTAGGCGACATCCGTATCCTTTCACATGTCCACAGGTTTATGGAGTGAAGTGTCGATAAAAGAATACGAACAAGAAGCATCACACTTACCATTACACAACTCATATAAGAAAGCAACTCACCATTATATAACTTAGCTTGCAACCAAGTACAACAGTCACAATAGAGATGCATAAAGATAAATCATAATTGGAATTGGCAAACTCTTGTTCCTGGTTAGAGAACAGCTGGCAAACAGTTTCACAAAAAGCTTTTTGTAGAAGTTTTATAACAGGAGCACTCTTTGCTCAAAAAGCTTTTTCACAAGTGAAGGTTTTCCAAGTAATACTCAATAGATAAGAGTCTTGTGCAAACAAGGAAGATAAATAACATGATTGAATAAATCACCATATGAATGCTTGAAATAAAACAACTCAAATGCTTGCTGGAGGTAGAGAGGAAGTAGGTTTACTGACTCAAACTGGTAAATAGGAGAAAGGTCCCTTTATATAGGGTAGCAGGGATTACAAGTCATAAAGAGCTTCCAAAAGGTTATGGTACTTACTAGCTTTGAGCCCTCATTGCCCCTATCATAGGAATCTTGAGATGATTAGGGTTAAATTACACAAAGATGGAGTATATGCTTGACGAAATATAAGTTGGAAATCTCATGTCCCTTGAATATGAGGGCCACTCCTCATGCTACTCAAATTCAGGCCTAGGTAAGTTCTTGTCATTGTAAGTATTTGCATATCATTGAGAATCGCCAACGAGGTACCCCTTGCACATGGTACAGGAGCTTTCCCATAACCAAAATGAAAAGGCAAGCAGACAATGAGCATCTCAGCGATCTTTTTATTTACTATGTGCATAGCTTTTTATTGAGGATGCTTCATAGATAGCTCACTATGGTGATGCTGCAAGTTTCCACCATGATTAGGCATGTCTTAGGCTAGCGGCCCAGGCGTTTCTTTAACACAAAATACAGACTCCATGGACTTACAAGTTCCCTCTTTATTTCACACCGTTGACATCCATAGACAAAAGAGCACGATATCAACTATGTACAAAGTACAAGTGCAATGTCGAAAATGTTCCCCGTGACAGCACGATTCTGCTAATTCCAACGTATAGATGCAAGCATATACAACTTCGATGGCGCAATGGTTCAAGTCTATTAGGGGAAAGAAAATAAGGTGTGCCATCAAGTTCGTGAGATCTTTACTAACTAGTTTTCACATAACAAAATACTTTTTTTAATTCGAAAGGTAGATGAAACTTGAGAATTTGCTAGGCATAGCAAAAGCTACTAGGTAGATATGGTGGACACAAATGACAAAGGTTTTGGTTAAAGGGTTTGGAAACATGAGAAGTATGCCTTCTCAAAATAGGTTTTTGGCTAGCAAGGCTGGGTAGCAAGCAAGAGAGTTGAAATAAACAAGCAAACATACAAGTAATAAAGCCAAACATGCAATCTTCCTTGAAGACACAAAAGATCTTAAATAAAGAATACTAAGCTTATGAGCCAACAAGAAAGAAAGTAAATGATACAAAATACCTGTAAGCTTTTTTCTCTTTTTCTTTCAAATCTCAAAAAGTGATGCTACTGACCAGAACTCAGTTTCCCAAACCAATTTAGATCCACTTGATGCTCCCAAAGTGATGCCAATACTGATCAACAAGATCCATCATATAATAGAGATTGCAAACTAAAATAAGAAGTGCAAAAAGTAAAAGATGAAACTTCTCATTAATAATCCAATAAAGGCACTCACACCAAGGGATACATAGATAACCAACTAAAGGAGAGATACTTCCACATGCAAACCAAACTATAAGATAACTTCTCTACCAAAGATACGAATCCACTAAAAAGGTAAAAGATAAAAGATAATGGTGGTGATACCGTGACACTCCCCCAAGCTTGGAACAAGCCAAGGGGATGCCAAACCTGATGACGAATTACTCCTTCGGTGGTGGTGGTGTTCTCTTGTCATCATAAAACTTCCAAGGCAAAGGTTCCCCATCCAAAAAGGATTTCCTTGTCTCCGCAATCCTGAAACTAGCAGTTGAGCTTCTGTGATCAAATCTAGCCTCATACTCATAGTTTTGATTTTGTATGTCGTAGAGTTGTGCTTGTAATTGGTTGGTGGTCTGACGGAGTGAGAAGATTTCTTCTCGGAGCTCAGCCACCTCGTCCTCATGTCTGCCGATGCGTTCTGAACTTATCTTGTGAATAATATCCACTTCGCGTTCCGCCATCTTCTTGTACCTGAAAACCTCCTGCTCCAATGCTTCCATCCTGTCTTCCAGACTTCCTTCTCCCTTGGGGCCTTGAAATTATTTCATCTGTACCTTCCCATATCTGAGAATCAACTCTCTGGGATGGATTTTCAACTCATACATGTATGGGTTGAGGACATCCGTAGAGGAATCCTCTATGGGTGATCCAGAGGAAGACATTGTAGCTCCAAAACTGAGAATTTGCCTGACAGAAACAAATTGAAACAAAAACACGACGAGAAATCGATGCAAGAACCTCGGGAAATTCGGGGGGTTATATATTACGAAGTTTCAAAGCATAAGGAAGGTTCTGACACGGAAACAAGGCGGAGTCGGAGTTCTGGGGTGGCACACCCCCTCCAGGCGCGCCCAGGCAGGGGCCCGCGCCTGGGGTGGGTTTGTCCACCCCGGACTCCGTCTCCTCCTCTGTTCCGTCTCGTAACTTCCCTTATGTATTAAAAACATCAAAAATATAAAAAGATTGGAGTTTCACGAACCTTCTGTTTTCACCACTTTTACCTATTCAAAGACGAACTCTGCAGTTTCCGGTGTTTGGTTTCTAATAAATTCCTCTAGGGTTACCATTTGAATAACATCAACATCTTCATTATAAGAATCCCCAGAAATATAATGTTTTAGTCTTTGACCATTCACCACCTGTGTTGTGTCGTCCTTTAGAGAAGATATTTTGATAGCTCCTGAACGATATACTTGCTCAATAACAAAAGGTCCTTCCCATTTTGATAGTAGTTTCCCTGCAAAAAATCTGAGATAAGACCTATACAAAAGAAATTTCTTGCCAACATGGAACTCTCTTTTAAGAATCCTCCTATCATGCCATCTTTTTACTTTTTCCTTAAAGAGTCTAGCTTTTTCATAATCTTCACTCCTCCAATCATCTAAGGCACCCATGTCAAGCAATCTTTTCTCACCAGCAAGTTAAATCTCTATTCAACTCTTTCACTACCCAATAAGCTTTGTGTTCTAATTCTAAAGGCAGGTGGCAAGCTTTCCCATAGACCATTTTGTAAGGAGACATCCCCATAGGATTTTTATAAGCAGTTCTATAAGCCCACAAAGTGCCATTCAACTTTTTAGCCCAATTTTTCCTAGATCTATTGACAGTCTTCTACAAGTTAGACTTAATTTCCCTATTGGAAAGTTCTACTTGCCCACTGGTTTGGGGGTGATAGGCGGAAGCAATTCTATGTTTTACATCGTACTTAGCAAGAGATTTTCTAAAACCCCCATGAATAAAATGAGAGCCTCCATCAGTCATGACATATCTAGGCACACCAAACCTAGGAAAAATAACATCCTTAAGCATATTCAAAGAGGTCTTACCATCAGAACTATTTGTAGGTATAGCTTCTACCCACTTTGTAACATAGTCTACAACAACAAAAATATGAGTATACCCTTTTGAAGGGGGAATAGGCCCCATAAAGTCAAATCCCCAACAATCAAAAGGTTCAATAACAAGAGAATAATTCATAGGCATTTCATTGCATATAGAAATGTTACCTACTCGTTGACATTCATTACATGATAAGACAAACTTCCTTGCATCTTTGAAAAGGGTAGACCAATAAAATCCAGATTGTAAAACCTTCTATGCAGTCCTATCCCCTGCATGGTGTCCTCCATAAGCACTGCCATGGCATTTTCTCAATATCTCTTGTTGTTCAAATTCTGGAACACATCTTCGCATAATGCCATCTACTCCTTCTTTATATAAGTGTGGGTCATCCCAAAAGTAATGCCTTAGATCATAAAAGAATTTTCTTCTTTGCTGGGTTGTAAAGGTTGGAGGAAAATACTTGGAAACAATGAAGTTAGCATAATCAGCATACCAAGGACTCTCATGCGGACTTACCCTTATTGCAGCCAACTGCTCGTTTGGAAAGCTATCATTAACAGGTAATGGGTCAAAAGAAATGTTTTCCAAACAAGATAAATTGTCAGCAACAGGATTTTCAGCACCTTTACTATCTACAATATGCAGATCAAACTCTTGTAAAAGCAAAACTCACTTGATAAGTCTAGGCTTAGCGTCCTTCTTTGTCATAAGGTACTTGATAGCAGCATGATCAGTATGAATAGTAACCTTTGAATCAACAATATAAGGTCTAAACTTATCACAAGCAAAGATTACAGCTAAGAACTCTTTTTCAGTAGTAGCATAATTCTTTTGAGCAGCATCTAGAGTCTTGCTAGCATAATGAATAACATTCAACTTCTTACCAACACGTTGTCCAAGGACAGCACCCACAACAAAATCACTAGCATCACACATAATTTCAAAAGGTAAACTCTAATTAGGTGGTTGGACAATAGGAGCAGTTGTCAAAGCTTTCTTCAAAGTTTCAAAAGCTTCCTTACAATCATCATAAAAAACAAAAGGTACATCTTTTTGAAGAAGATTAGTAAGGGGCTTTGAAATTTTAGAGAAATCTTTAATAAACCTCCTATAGAAACCAGCATGACCAAGGATACTATGAATACCTTTGATATCTCTAGGACAAGGCATCTTCTCAATTGCTTCAATTTTGGCTCTGTTAACTTCAATGCCTCTTTCAGAGATCTTGTGTCCAAGAACAATCCCTTCATTAACCATGAAATGGCATTTCTCCCAATTAAGAACAAGGTTGGTTTCTTCACATCTCTGCAAAACTTTATCAAGGTTGTGCAAATAGTTATCAAAAGAAGTTCCATAGACGGAAAAATCGTCCATGAAAACTTCCACAATTTCTTCACAAAAACCATGAAAGATAGTAGACATACATCTATGAAAGGTAGCATGAGAATTACATAAACCAAAAGGCATACGCCTATAAGCATAAGTACCATAAGGACAAGTGAAAGTAGTTTTCTCTTGGTCTTGTGCTTTCACAGCAATTTGAGAAAACCCAGAATAACCATCAAGAAAACAAAAGTGAGTCTTTTTGGACAACCTCTCAAGCATTTGATCAATAAAGGGCAAAGGATAATGATATTTCTTAGTAACTTTATTGATTTTCTAAAATCAATGCACATTCTATACCCAACCACTACTCTTTGGGGTATAAGCTCATTATCTTCATTAGGCACAACAGTTATTCCCCCTTTCTTGGGAATGCAATGAACAGGACTAACCCATTGACTGTCAGCAATAGGATAAATAATACCAGCATCAAGGAGTTTGAATACCTCATTTCTTACCACATCCTTCATCTTAGGATTTAGACAGCGTTGGTGCTCAACAACTGGTTTTGCATCTTGATCAATATTAATAGCATGCTGACATATAGTAGGAGAAATTCCTTTTAAATCATCAAGAGTATAACCCATAGCTCCTAGGTGTTTCTTCAACACCTCCAATAACCTTTCTTCCTCTTTTCCTAAAAGCTTAGAACTAATAATAACAGGATACACTTTCTTATTGTCAAGATAAGCATATTTAAGATCATTAGGTAAAGGTTTTAATTCAAAGACAGGGTCCTCTTTAGGTAGTAGTGTGGTACCCAAATCTTCCACAGGTAGATTATGCTTAAGTAACTCAGGCTGACGAAGGAAAACCTCGTCAATCTCATTTATTTCCTTCATGAAGACATCACTTTCATGATCTACCATGAACTGCTGCAAGGCATTGTTAGGAGCAAGAGAAATAGCAGAAAGTTGTTCAACCCTGAAATCATCATGAGGCAGTTAATTTTCATAAGGAGTTTTGGCAAATTTGGAAAAATTAAACTCATAAGACTCTCCATCAAACTTAGTCAAAACTTTTTCCTTCATACAATCTATAATAACCCCACAATTATTCAGGAAGGGTCTACCAAAGATAATAAGATAGGTTTTACTAGCTTCTTTACCAAGTACCAGAAAATCAGCGGGATATTTAATCTTACCACAAAGGACCTCCACATCTCTTACAATGCCAATGGGGCAAACTTGCTCTCTATTGGCAAGGTGAATAACCACATCAATGTCTTCCAGCTCACAAGGACCAATTTCATGCATAATTTCCCTGTAAAGCTCATAAGGAATAGCACTAGAACTAGCACCAATATCACATAAACCATAATAGCTATGATTACCAATTCTAACAGAAAGCACAGGGACACTAGCTTTTCTAGCTTTTTAAGGATGAGAAACAATATTAGTAGCGTCTTCACAGAAGACAATATGCTCATCCTCTACATTTCTAGTGACAAGATCTTTCCCAATAGCTACCACAGGCTCAATATCAATGAGCTCATCAGGCTCCACAGTTTTCTTTGCACTTTTGCTAACCACATTAGCTATAATGGAATGTTACCTTACCTTAGAAGGAAAAGGGGTTTTATCCACATAAGGTTCAGGCAAAATAGGATCAACAGTACAAACCTCTATGCTGGCAGGAACATGGGTGACAATGTCTTTATAAGGAGCATGGTACTTATCCCACTCTTTCTTGGGAATTTCAATATAAGAGGCAAAGTCATTAAAACAATTATCAAAAACTTGAGGATCAAGACCAAACTCATTACTAATATCACGGAAGTCATCAGTTCTCATAAAAGGTTTAATGCATTCATAATCATAGTTTATACCTGACTTTCTTCCTTTGTTATTCTCCCAAGCTTCAGCGTTCTCTTTAATACGGTCTAGTAGATCCCATTTAGCTTCTTCCTTCATACGTGTGAATGATCCAGCACAAGAAGCATCTAGTAATCTTTATCATGAAGAGAAAGCCTAGCATAAAAGTTATTGATAATAATATTGTTAGGGAGTTCATGAATAGGACATTTAAGCATTAGTAACTTAAATCTCCCCCAAGATTGAGCTATACTCTCTCCATCATGAGGCCAAAAGTTATATATCAGATTTCTATCCTTATGAATCTCACTGGGAGGATAAAATTTAGAATAAAAGAGAGAAGCCATTTCCTCCCATTCCATGGATTTTCCATTCTTCAGCAGCTTATACAATTCTTCAGCTCTCCCTTTCAAGGATATGGAGAGTAACTTCTTCTTCACCTGTTCAGTTGTGATACCTGCACACTTAAACAACCCGCATAATTCATGGATAAAAAGAAAGTGATCACCAGGATGGACAGTTCCATCCCCAAAATAATAATTATCCATAACACGATCAACAATACTTGTAGGTATCTTAAAAGGATCTATCTCAACAGGTGGTGATTCATCTACTACCCTAGCAGCGGTAGTAGTTTTCCCAAACAGAAAACCAAGTGGGTTATCCATATTGGAAACAAAGTAACAGGCAGTAACAAAATCAATACTCATAGTAGAAGTTTCCTTTACCAGTTCCACTCTTCAATAGCGCTTCACTCCCCGGCAACGGCGCCAGAAAATAGTCTTGATGACCCACAAGTATAGGGGGTGTATCGTAGTACTTTTGATAAATAGTAGTGTCGATCCCAACGAGGAGAATAAGGTGCTGAACAGTGGTATGGAGCAGGAAATCTCTGTAAATACTTAGCAAACGGATTTTTAGTGGTTTTCTTATAAGGCAACAAAACAAAGAGCAAGTAATAAAGAGCAAACGCAGCAAGTGGCCCAATCCTTTCTTAGCAAAGGACAAGCTGGTGGAAATACTTATAAAGACCAAACGTTCTCGAGGACACATGGGAATTCTGTCAAGTGCTTTCACTTCAAATAGCTGAGTACTCTTCTTTGGTGTTGTAAGTGTTGTGTGGGTGAACCTGTGCTAATGTACCGACTGTACTTGGACTAATACATACTTGTGATTAAACCCCCTGCAAACATCCGTAACTACAGGAAAGTAATTAAGATATAAATCTAACCACAACCTTAAACTCTGAGATCCTATGCTCCCTTATGCAATGGTGTCCTAATGGGGGTTTAGGTTTCTGTCACTCCGGCAACCCCACAATTAGTATCCAAATACACAATGCATTCCCCTAGTCCCATAAATGGTGAAGTGTCATGTAGTCGATGTTCACATGACACCACTAGAAGAATAGCACCACAACTTAAATACTATACCATTGAATAATAACTCAACACAAATCCACTAATAACAACATTTCTCCCATGTCCTCAAGAACTAGACGAACTACTCACAAGACATCATATGGATCAAGATCAAAGATTATATTATAATGGATAACAATCTGAACATAAACAATAATCTAATGGTTCCACTCACAAGCATCAACTACAATAGTAGTTAACACCGGGAAAGTTTCCCCTAAGAACTAAAGCAATATCCAACACAATTGTTACAGCGGGACGGAGTGGTGATGATGGTGCTGGTGGAGATGATGGTGTGGATGATGATGATAATGATGCCGATGAAGCCTAGCTTGATGACGGTGTTTATGGCGACGATCTCCCCTCTCCAGGAAGGAATTCCCCCGACAGAAATCTGTCTGCCGGAGAGATCTTTCTCTCTCAGTGTTTTCCGCCCCTAGAGGCGACGGAAATCTATCTGTGGTCGCTCCCCGAGGCTTAGGGTTCCGTAGGGAAGATATAGGCGAAGGGGCGGAGTCGGGAGTTGGGCAGGTGGGCCACACCTGCCCTAGGCGTGGGGTCAGTTGGGCCCACACCTAGGGGGTGTGGGCCCCCTGCGCCCCCTCTTCGTCCCTCCTTCTGGCTTCCTGAATCTTCTGGAAATATAATATTTTCCCATATTTTTTTTGGTATTTTTCCGATCTTGCATCAAAACGCCCTCTTTTCCATCAGAATCCCGACTCCGGCAGTTCATCCTCCAAGAATCATCCAACATGCATAAACAGTGGAAAAGACATAAGCAATACCTCATAATAAGACAAATATCAATGAATACAGGTAGATTATGATATAGAATGGTGATGCAAATTGGGCGTATCACTGATTTATTATGACTGGAAATGGAACCACCATTGCACGAGAAAAGTATCATCCAGGATTTAGTAACCAATCTCGTCAGTGATTCTTGTGCCGTGTAATACACGTTAACCATAAGATTTGGAATGGGACGAAGAAGTCAGCTGGATCTTCTTCCGCGAGGACCAGTACATGGGTGGGACCACTTAGTTCCCTATGATTTTGGTATTTATATGATGTGTGAGGGACTGTTGGAGGAAGGTATTCCATTTTGTGGGGGATACAAGGGACATCATCTGCTCACAGAGTCTCCGGGGACCTGTTAGAATTGTATCTTGCTCTAAAAGGGGCTTAACAGAGATGTGGCTAGCTTGAAGGGTCGTGTTGGCATGTGGAGTCACGGAGAAGGGAAGTGATTGGCTTGGATTCTTATACGGGACCTCACACCAAAGAAGTGTGAACGGGAAAGATCGCATGGTTGTTCAACAAGGATAAGGATCTCTTATGGGTAAAGCAACACCCCTCTGTAGAGTGTACAAAAGTGTGACATGTTACTCCCTGTTCCAGGAAGGAGCTACGAACGCGACAGGAAAGGAACTCCATGAAGTTCTGGTAAATCTGTGAAGGCTGATGGACATAGCTTTTTATAATAAAAGCAATATCTAAAGAAATATATACGGAAACCTACATAGCCTACGACTTATGGTCTGTGGCGGTAGATAGTGCATGAGACACTCTCTTTAGAGATCTTGCTGAGTACGCTTGTACTCAAATGTATCTTCTTAACCTTTGCTAGATTTACAAGGTATTGAAGACGTCACCAAAACCAAGCAATGCTAAAGGGAATACGCTAGAAGTCTGGAGTTAACCTGATGCAGCCCGTCCTATTGACGCCCCTACATCTACACCACCAAGTCCCCCAAGCGTACCAATGAATCACGCCCGAACCAAACTTCTACAAGCTAAGGTTAACTCGCTCCTTTCCTCGTGTGACTTTGATACACCTTTGGATGGCTTTCTACTTCATGCAAATACGCTATGCATACTCAGCTATGAAGCCCCAATGCATCACCAAGCCCCCATGACAGAAGTACAAGGATCATGACAAGAAGAAGCAGTTACTGAAGCTCAACACACTGGAATCTCCGGTCTGGCGAACTGGAATCTCTGGACCGACACACCGGAATCTCCGGCTGGCCTCCGGACCATCCCCCCCGGGCTGAGGCCTGGGATAGTCTATGAACCCATATGGAGATAGACCTGAGATAGACCGGAGTCTTTGGTCTGGACCGGAGTCTCCGGCCCGCCCCATCGGAATCTTTGGCCTATGCGTCAGTAGGCATGTAAAGTCCTTTTGGGCCTGGCCCATGTAACCCCCAGATTCATCCCAGCTTCTAGTTTTATCCCTAAACTACCTTTGTTTAAGTGTCTGGCCTATAAATAGCCCCACCCCTCTATTGTAAACCCTAGACTTGGATAATTGTAATAGAAGAAACCCTAGAGGATCTATCTATTTCTAGTCTCATGCTCTATGACAAGGAGCACCAATTATCCTCCAACCTCTTGGATTTTGCCTAGTGCGTTCAAGTTGTACAAGTCCTTGGATTCGGTGTCTCATATCCAAGTAGTCAAGATATCATGAAGCCTATCACCCCCATTGTTGGTTGTGGGGAGAGTGTCTTGCACGTAACAATCCTAGGGATTATGCCGGACCGATTGCCGTCGGCGTGAGATATTGGTTTGTATTGTGTCTTCATTTGTTTGCGTGTGTTCATCGAGTTCTTTGCATGTGAGTCCATGGATTTCATCCTCCCCCTCCTCCCACTCCCCTCCCTCTCGATTTCCATGGGGATTCATGAAAGATCGGGCAACCCTAAGGGGTCACCCTAACATATTGGTATCAAGAGCAAGGTTGATCACGAATTTTCCCACAATTTTTCTCTTATCCACCATAATTCAGAAATACCCCAAAAAACAGCCCCAATTTGCGTTTAGACCGATCTCTTGTTTTGGAGTGTTATTTGTGGTTTTGATCCGACCAAATCTTGTCTAAGGTGTTGGTCCAGCTTTTGCCTGCGTTTTCTAGCCCAATTTTGGCCAATTTTTTGCGAATTTGAGGACCCAAGGCGTGGATTTCCGCTCAAGAACACGAGTAGTTCGAGTTGTTTCCCTCACACCAAAAATTCCGGTCTGCAGACACCGGAGTCTCTGGCCCACACCGGAGTTTCCGGCCTTCCACACTGGAATCTCTAGCCCTGACGCATGTTTTGACTTTTGCATCTTATTTTGCCCTGGATAATCTTCCTATTTTTGTTTGTGTTCCGTGTGCGTGTCGTCAACTAATAGAAAGATCGACACCACGACACCCGAACATCACCCCGCACCACCGACCGCAAGTTCATCATCACCAACGAAGGTATAACTTGTGTCACCTTGTTAACCCCTATCTTCCTTTGTGTGTACCTATCCCACAAGAGTGGCTCATCTTGTGTTTGCTTTAGCATTGTGCATTTTTCCTTGGATAGTGAGAGTGAAAAAGCAATAGCAAGAGTGACTTGGTAGCATCAAGGGAGATCAAAAAAAGAAATAAAAGCAAAAATAAAGAAAAAGATACAAAGGAAAAGAAAAATAGTCTCCCATAGCAAAAGAGAGCCTCAATCTTGTAAGCAAGAGAGAAAGAAGAGCGCCCAAGGCAAGTGCACAAATACGTTGCTCATTTTTTCCTCTTTGCAAACAAGCCACCATGTCTTCTTGCATTGGACGAAATCCGAGCTTAGTCTTTGTTATGACATTTTGGTGCTCATTTTCATTGTCGTGTCAATCCCATTTTTATCCACGTGTGTGTATAGTCGTATGTTCCCATCACCCCTTTTGAGTTATTGACCTTTACCTTGACTTTAGTTTTCTTGGACTTTACCCAATTTTGACTATCCTATTCGTTTGGTTGGTTCTTTGGCTTTCCACCATCCCAACCCTCCACCAAAAGCTTTTGAGAGTATAGTTCTTCCTTTAGTGTGAATTTATTTGTGATTTCACTCTGCAATCTTTTAGTTTTCACGTCTGGAAACTAGTGTGATAAAATCCCCAAGGTGAGGTAAAAGGCTAATCCCTACCACATATTACCTTCGATATACAATCCTTGTTGGTTTTGCATCATGGATAAGAATGGTGAGACGAACCAACCACCTCCACCTCAAGAGGACGAAGACCAATACATGACAAGGGCAATCATTATAAGATTCGAGGAGAATTCAACTACTGCTGTGACGCCCTTGAGAAGCGCCAAGATGAACAACTTAGCAAAACCCAAATGGAGTTCAAGAGAATCAACAACCGCTTCGAGGAGATCAGAGGACAAATGCATGCAATGAAATACAACATCAGACATCAAATTGAAGCTCTTCAATGTGCCATCGCCGCAAATGACGCCAAGCTCCAACATCTCATTGATGGTTTGGCAAAGCAGCGTTCTCACACATCAAGATATTCAAGGCACTCCTCGAGTGCGTCAAGATCTTCGCACCATCGGGCTCCAAGGCGCAATGAAGGATCCATACTCCATTCCATGAGCTTATCGCAAGCGGTACCCTCTCCTTAGAACGCCGCAATGTCAAGCTATGATGGTGACCTCTCCGCAAGACCTCCAAGATGAGAAGCGCAATGTGACCAAACAAGGTCACTAGTGATCCAACAAGAGCAACCACGTGAGAGACCTCAAGTGGAACCTCAAGTCCCTCGTCAACGGCCACAAGACAGTCTCTCAACAATGAGTGATGCCTCCGACTTGGAAGAACAAGCTCGTCGTCTATGTGAAGCACTTGAAGACCCACCAAGACGTCATCATCGTCAAGATCATGAACACCGACAACATGGTCACCATGACGAGCTTCCGCCACAACATGAAGAAAGGAAGCGTCCAATTGTACATGTGGCGTGACGTCCTACTCGTCATGTGGATCAAGACCATGATCTTCACCATGACGGCAAAGTGCCTAACCTACCTCGTGAGGCCCAAGCGCCTCAACCTCGTCAACAACCACGCCAGGAGAAAGAGAAAACTCCCCAAGTTTTTCGGAAGGACCAAGTTCCACCACCACCAAATGCGGTTCAACAATAATAGCAAGGGCAACAACACCATCAACAAGCAATACATGATAGCTCGGATGATGAAGATGGCCACCAACATCATGGCAACCGCCAATACCAGAACCACAATGAGGAAGACACTTTTGGTAAGCTCAAATTCACCATGCCCAAGTTCACCGGTTCCAATGATCCCAAAGAGTATCTCTCATGGGCACTCAAGGTTGACAAGATCTTACACATGCACAACTATAGCAACGAGAAGATGATGGCCATGGCATCTCTAGACTTTGTTGATTACGCCAACCTTTGGTGGGAACAAATCCAACTCACTCGTGAAGCAAGAGAAGATCCCCCAATCACCACTTGGCAAGATATGAAGGCTCACATGAGATCCCGCTTTGTTCCCTCACACTACACGCGTGACCTCTTCAACAAGCTTCAAACGATTAGTCAAGGGACAAAGATCACGGAAGATTACTTCAAGCAAATGGGGATCAACATGATCCGCGCCAACATTGAAGAGCACGACGAGCAAACAATGGCACATTTTCTCAATGTCTTGAATCATCCAATCAAGGGCATCACCGAGTTCCAAAGGTATAACAACATGGTTGATCTTGTGCACATTGCAACAAAAGCTGAGCATCAAGTACAAGAGGACATCAAGTATAACAAGTGTAACATCCCAAAAATACTAAACTTGGATCATCAAATTCTAATCCTCATATTTAGGGTTAACAAAAAACTTTTCTAAATAAAATTATGAATGCATGCATATGTGTATGCATTGATTTTGAATTATTTTAAACCCACCTTGTTTGTTTCATTGCTTGTAAAATGTTTCTTAGGTGAAATAAACATCATCTAAAACATTTCCCACACTTTTCCTAAAGACAAGTAAATCAAAACACATATATGAAGTGAATGGTCACTTTGACCAATTTAACTCCCATGCCTACTTTGGCTGTCTCAAACTTTTAAAACCTAACAGAAACTTTTCCGGATCTTTGCACCCCTTGAATGTACTCATAAAAAGGTATCAAGACCCACTTTGTGATCATCCAGAAACTTTCAAATGCATAGTTTAAATGACAATTCAAAATTGAATCTTTATCATATGGGAAGATCCCACTTTTTTCAAAAACCACTCAAACAAGCTCAACTTTCAAAACCCAAGCATCTGCAGACTCACCAGCACCAATCTAGCAAACCCACCAAAATTCATTTCAAAATTCAAAACTTGATTTCATGCGGCCATTTCATCAAATAGGTTGCAGACGCAAATCAAACAAACATCAAACACTATTGTGAGCAGTGATTCTTGCCTAACTGGTTCCCCATTTAGCTCACACACAACTCAGTAGATCATCTAGGAAGATTAGCCAGGCACTAGCACCACTGTGAGCTTGCCATTGTCATCAATGGTGAATAGCCGAGCACCCTCTTGCCACCCCATAGTCGACAGCAAGCTAGGAGCAGCAGCAAGCCTAGCCAGCATGTATGGGAGGTAGCCCACCGTCCACCGCCACTCCCTGTCCCAGCCGCGAGCGTTGCCAAGCCCTGGACCACGCGCACAAGCCGCGCCCAGGCCATGCCGAGCGTGCGCCAGAGCGCCACCCTCGACCATCATCCACAGACCGCGCGCCGCCCTCACCGCATGCACACACGATCACCACCGACCCAGGAGACCGCCAGACATCCCCGTTTGCCGCCCCGTGCCATACAGCCACCGCCCGCCGTCGAAGACGCCGCCTCTGCCGCGCAGAGCACCGCCCGTTCCAGACCAAGCCGCACCGCCCCATGCCTCGAGACCATGTCGTTGAGCATCGCAGGAGACACCGCACCGTCCCCTACCCTTGCCCATGCCTTTAGCCGCCTCTAACCTCGCCCCCGACGAGCTCACCGTGCGCCCCGACGGTCCCCTCGCTCGACTATAAATAGAGGCCACCCCCGCACGATTTATTCACACCATCTCACTCCCCTCTCCTCACTGATCGTGCCACACTGTTCTCAGAGCAAGGCGAGCACCACCTCGCCGGAATTTCACCGGAGCCCGCCGCCTCTGGAGAAGAAGGGAGCCAGCAATTGAAGCCGCCCCAGGAGAAGCCACCGGTACCAGGAGATTCGCCGTCATCGACTTCGTCGTTCGCCCGCCTCGCCGACCCTCGCCAGTACCCCGGTGAGCCCCCAGCACCCCTCACTGGCCGCGCTAGGTTTCGTTCTCGCCGGAGTTGTCTCGCGTCGACGATGACCTCCAGCCGTTGGATTAGAACTAGATCGAACGATCCACGTTGCCCCATACCGCTTCGCCCAGCCCCGTGTCACTGACAAGTGGGGACACCCACTTAAGCATCCCGCGGGAGCACTGCGCTTAGCAGGCCGGCCCAGTACTTTTTCCCGCGCAGCCCAGCGATTCAAATTAAACCTTTTTCTTTTTAAATTCAAATACACTTCTGTACCCAACTTAAAAAATCAACCCAGACCGATTCAGTGCACCAAATTGGATGAAACCAATTTTGTTATAAAGGTCTGTGAATGCTGAATCCAAGCCCGTTGGATTCAAGTCATTTGGATCTGTAGATCACCCATAGTAAAAATAACAAGGCAGAAGATTTTCTGCATTCAAACATTTTTCAAATTTAAACCATAAAAGCTTTTGAGTTGATTCCAACTCTCAAAAATCACATTTAACCATACCTTTTAGAATATATAAAAATATATAGGTTTACTTGCAGAAATAATGTTCAAGTAATAAAAGAATGCTACATAAGCATTTCTAGCCACTTTAATTAATTAAAATAAAAGGGTAAAACCTTATTAAATTGTGACACCACTTTAAATCACATTCCCATGGACTACAATATGTGGTGATGACATGTGTCAACATGATCCCATATTTGGTTTGGAGAATATTAAATCTTAAGTAGTTTTCCAATGAGTAGAAATTACTTTTCTAAAAATAAAAAGAATCAAATCAAGCCTTAACCTTGTAAGGTTAGAGATGATGTTAGATCATCTATAAGACCCTTGTGTGTGATGATTGCAAGTAGTTAAGTATTGTTTGGTGATTGTGTACCTCGTATTTATTCATAGACGCTAGTACCGACCAAGGCTACGAGGAGGAAGGAGGATACTACAAAGAAGAAGCCGAGGAGAACTTCAACCACTGCTCTGCACAAGGCAAGCTAGTAACCTTGCAAGCTAACACTTGCAATTTAGCAAGCTTATATTGACATTGATGCAAGCTAACACTTGCAAGATACCCTACTGATGCAACAAACCCCTACTTGTTACTATGCCTTAAGCATATGTGATCATACCCATTTGATAAACCAATCCTAGTTTTATGTGCAAGCTTCTCACTTTATTTTTCTTTATCAAAGCTTACTTAGAGTTTACTTAAGTGACTGGTAGATTTTGGAAAGATGCTGAAGGTTGCATAAAGAGCATAAAATTTGGCCTAAGCTAGAAACCTTGATATCAGCCTAAGATATAAGGTTGGACTTAGTGAAACTCCACTAGTTACCACCCCTCATTAGTACTACCCCCACCTGTAGATGCTAGTGCTAAGCATAAAACTTGATCAACTTTTAGATGGGAATACTTGGTGGAAAAATGGTTATCAAAACCTTGGAATGATGGATCATTCTATTGAAATGTTTTGGACATGTGTTTCCAAACACTTGAGGATTTTGGTGATGAAAATGTTGAGGCATGAGCCTTAGCCCTTTATAAAACTCATGGTTACCTGGATGCGATACCATTCCAATTTTAGCATACAAACACAATACCCGAATATTGGGTAGGGCTTGACTGGAAACTTATATACCTTAGTATTAGTTCCCTCACGGCCAAGGTCTGATCTGAGGCTACCTTGTGAAGATTGTCCACCTGTGCAGTACCCAAGATGACAGCTGGTCATGGTTGGGAGGCCAAACTCACAGGAGAGGTGCTCATACTAGGGCGTGTAATTGAAAGGTTAGGATTTATTATCCGCATACTGAGTATGGTGAATTCAGGATTTGTTCCTGACGGATGTATCGAATGTTGTGGTGAAAGTGTACAATCTCTGCAGAGTGTCAAACTATTCGAATAGCCGCGTCCACGGTTATGGACAGTTGGAGTGGCCATACTGTTCCCCCGTCAGACTTTTCAAAATGACTTGTGAAATGAATTGAGACTTTGACTTGGCCACAACAGAGTTGTGACTTGAAATACAAGTTCCCACTTAGGATTTATAAAATTATGACTAGCTTCAGAACCTAGTAGAGATAAATCTGGCTTTTGCAAAACAACCCTAGAGCCTAGTGTCCTATTATCCAAAAACCCCCTTTACTTGTTAGTATTAGTTTGCGAGTACTTAAAGAGTACTCATGGCTTTGTCCCTGGCTATTCCCATGGCCAGACTATGAAGAGGAGTACCTGGAAGATAGACCCCAGGAAGGTTACGACAACTAGGATCATCTCCCATCGTCAGCATTGCCTGTGACCCCGAAGATGGAGCTTCGCCTACGCTACCGTTATTATTACGTATTCCGCTGCTTGATGTTGTATTAAGAACTGGATCATGAGATCCCTATTTGTGTAAGAACTTATGTATCGTTTGTAATGGATGAAGTACTATGGTATCCAATTCTGTTATGTCTCGCAAAAATGGTAATCCTGGGATTGCGATGTATGGCATAACAGGCATCTAGGATTGAAAAATCCGGGTGTTGACAAGTTGGTATCAGAGCCATCCTGACCATAGGAGACCCTAGTTAGATTGGACGTTGAACCAAAAACTTAGTTTCAAAACCAAAGAACAAAAATATTTACGAAAACTTATTCTCATTCTTACCTCTTTAATTCTTTAATAAAACTTCATGTTCCTCAAAAACTCTTGCAAAATAGATAAAATTTTGACACACTTGATCACTCTGCTAATCTACTCATCCTCTATTTTTATAGATGGACGTGAAGTACAGCAAGTTTTACCAACTTGGGAATGGAGGAGACCTTATCTTTGAGAGGGATCTGGATCAGCTTTCGGAACTTCTGGAACGTCCGCATCCCGAGTTCTTCGGAGCTCAGCTCAATGATCAAGGAAGAGAAGATCTGCAGTGGGTAATTGTTGCAAGTCTCCGAGGAAAGATTGAACCTCCCACTGCGGAGGGAATTCAGTTTACCTTGAGGGAAAACAACTGGCTCGATGGACTTGCCAGAGCAATGCAGGAAGCTCTTTCCCGTCTGTGTGGGCAGAGCATCAATCAGATCAAGGGTACTTGTTTTGAGTTTTGCCCAAGGCGTGATGCAAATGGACAACCATTGGAAGCCCCATACCACCCCGAGCTGAAGACTCAATTGGACCACCTTAGCTTCATGATGTATGATCGTCAGCAGGAATTGGACAACTGCCGTGACTATTGAAACCACAAGTCTGCCATCATCAAGACGAAGGACCAGACCATCGCCATGCTAGCAAAGGATCGCAAGTCTCGCCGCCGTCAGCTCGACAAGAAGGAGCGCATTATTGCCCGTCTTCTCCATCGCATCTCATCTCTGGAGGAGACCATCCATGAGAGAGACATGCAGTTAGAGGAAAGGGAGAATGTCGGAGAGGATCTTCGTGGAGACCCTTACTCCTATCTCAGCGATGACGACGATTTTCTGGAGGATCAGGCCATGGACTTCTTCACCGATGAGGATGATTTCGCCTTCATCGATGATGCTGAAGATGATGAAGCCACAGACTCCGAGGAGTAGTAGCACTGAGCACTAGCGTAGTGAGTAGTAGTCGGTCCCACTGTATCGTAGTTTCCAGAATGGTTCTTAAAACCATCTGTTTTTCCTTGATGTGGTGTGCGTTGTATCGAGTGAATGAATGAATGAAAAAGCAAGTTGCTAGAAAAACCTGAGTCAAACTCTAAAAACTTTTCAAAAACCCAAAACCTTAGAAATTTCCCTCTTTTCTCATGATCTATATCAATCTTCAGATGCCACGTGGAGGAAGTGGTTCAGCCCCGGACCCGATGTTGCAGATCCTGCAAATGTTGACTTCTGACCGCGAAGCTGAAAGAGCGGAACATCAAGCCAACCTAGCCACTCTGCAACAGATAGCCCAGCTAGCCCACAACAACCAAGGCCACGGAAATCAGGACAACCACGGATCTAAGCTCAAGAATTTCCAGAATACCAACCCACCCGTTTTCACCAAGTCAGAAGAACCCCTAGATGCTGATGATTGGCTGCAAACCATGGAAAACAACCTAGAAGTCGCCGGAGTGGAAGCCAACGAGAAAGTCCTGTTCGCCACCCATTATCTAGCCGGAGATGCCAGGGCATGGTGGACCATTGTTCGTGCAATGACCGGAGGCCAGATGATGACCTGGGAGGAATTCAAGGTCAAGTTCAGCAGAACCCATGTGCCACCAGGTCTGATCAAGAGAATGAGAGACGCGTTCAGAGAGTTGAAGCAAGGAAGGATGACTGTAGTGGAATACCGTGACAAATTTTTGTCATTATCTAGGTATGCCCCGGACGAGATAGACACCGAAGCCGAGAAGAAAGAAAGATTCCTGAATGGTCTGCATGACGAGATGCAGACAGTGTTAGTCAATATCCCCTTTGTTGATATTGAAGCCCTTGCCGACTCTGCTATCCAGATGGAAGGAAAGATCAACCAGGCCAATGAGAACTGCAAGCGTCGCATGATGCATCAACCAGGAACCCATCAGACCCCAAAGTATCGCCCCAACCCATCTCCAGGATTTGCCCCAAGAACCAACAGACCCCCTATGAACCGTCTGACCTACCCCAACCGTGGAAACCCTAGACCCGGAGGAAATCACAACAACCCCGGAAACTCTAGCAATTTCACCCGTGCCCCACCCAAGTTCAACACCAACAATGCTACCGCCAACCCCAACACTGCCCCGAGGACTGGAAGCAATGTTGTGCCTGTCGCAGCCAAGGACAAGTCACAAGTGACCTGTTATGACTGTGGAAATAAAGGCCACTATTCCAACGAGTGCCCCAACAAGAAGAATTCTACAGCCCCCAATGCCAATGTCCCAGCTCAGCAGCAGCGTCGTGTCCAGCCAGGGAGAAGATTTGCCCCAGGGAATTCACTCAACCGCAATGGCTGTCTTTTTCTCATGCATGCTGAAGAAGCTCAGGAAGCGCCAGACGTCGTGCTGGGTATGTTTTCTGTTAATTCAGTACTTGCAAGAGTGTTGTTTGACTCTGGTGCATCACATTCATTTGTCACCGAAGAATTTGCCTGCACTAGTAAAATTCAACCAACCAAATTGAAGCATGTGATGATTAGACAAATTCTCGGATCAACCACCAAGGCTAGGAAAATTTGCAAGGCTGTCCCTATCCGAATCCATGGCATAGATTTTTATGCTAACCTAATAGTACTCAGAACTAAAGGTTTGGAAGTAGTACTGGGAATGGATTGGATGTCCAAACATAAGGGATTGATTGACTGTGCCAAGAAAGCCATCACCATGACCAGTACCACCGGAATATCAGTCGAGCATATATCTGAAACCTTACCTCGCCAATTCAAGTGTAACAAGAGTATAGCCCAACCTACCATTGACCAAGTCCGGATAGTCTGCGAATACCCCGATGTATTTCCAGATGTTTTTCCCGGTATGCCCCCAGATCGGGATATCGAGTTTATCATCGAACTAATCCCCGGAACAGGACCCATAGCCCAGTGACCCTATAGTATGAACCCGTCAGAACTATAAGAACTGAAGAAGCAACTGGATTCCATGTTGGAAATCGGATTGATTCAACCAAGTGCGTCCCCATGGAGATCACCTGTCTTGTTTGTGGACAAGAAGGATGGAGGTAACCGTTTGTGTACGGATTATTGGAAGTTGAATGATTTCACCATCAAGAACAAGTACGCCTTGCCTAAGATAGAAGATTTGTTTGATCAGTTGACCAGTGCCAAAGTGTTTTCTAAGATTGATCTTAGGACTGGCTATCATCAACTCAAAATTCGTGCAGAGGATATTCCAAAGACTGCCTTTACCACCAGATATGGATTGCATGAGTATACAGTCATGTCTTTTGGATTAACCAATGCCCCCGCTTATTTCATGAACCTCATGAATAAGATTTTTATGGACTTCCTGGATAAGTTTGTTGTTGTTTTCATCGATGACATTCTGATTTATTCCAAGTCAGAAGAAGAACATGAGCTACACCTAAGGACCATTCTTGGAACCCTTAGAGAGCATCAGCTGTATGCAAAGTTTAGCAAATGTGAATTCTGCTTACAGGAAGTAGTATTCCTCGGTCACATTGTATCAGCCGGAGGAATTGCCGTTGACCCTGCCAAAGTGAAAGATGTAGAAGATTGGCAAGCCCCAACCACTCAAACCCAAGTTCGTGCTTTTCTCGGATTGGCGGGATATTACCGCAAATTTGTAGAAGGATTCTCTAGTATCGCCAGACCCATGACCCGATTGCTGAAGAAGGACAAGAAGTTTGAATGGACCGACAAATGTGAAGCAAGTTTTCAAGAACTCAAAAGGAGATTGATTCCAGCCCCAATCTTGATCATGCCGGATATCACGAAGCCCTTCGATGTGTATTGTGACGCATCCAAGATTGGTCTCGGATGTGTGCTAATGCAAGAAGGCAAAGTTATATCTTATCTATCGTGACAATTAAAGCAACATGAACAAAATTACCCGACCCATGACCTCGAACTCGCAGCCGTAGTTCTAGCCCTGAAGACATGGAGACATTACCTGATGGGAAACCGTTGTGAGATTTATTCGGATCACAAGATCCTAAAGTATATATTCACTCAGAAGGAGCTGAATATGAGGCAGAGAAGATGGATTGAGCTAATCAAGGATTACGACCTGGACATTCACTATCACCCTGGTAAAGCCAACATGGTAGCCGATGCCCTTAGCAGATTATCGTGCCGCTTGAACTCCATGATCTTGAAGGAGCAACCAAGTTTGCACAAAGAGATGGAAGATTTTCGAATGGAATTAGTAAGTGAAGGATTTTTGGCTAGCATAGAACTTCAGCCCACTTTGATCAGTCGGATTAAAGAGGCGCAGAAGGGAAATGCCAGTATCGACGGAATCAAGCGTCGTATCGGTACAGGCAAAGTACCCGGATTCACCAAGGACGAAGAAGGAGTTTTGTGGTACAAAGGACGCCTTTGTGTACCATCAGATTCTGAGTTAAAATAAGTTATCTTGAAGGAGGCTCATGATACTCTTTATTCTATCCATCCCGGAGGAACTAAGATGTATCAAGATTTGAAAGAGCAATTTTGGTGGCATAAGATGAAGAGAGAAACCGGAAGCTATATCGCCAAGTGTGATATATGTCAGCGAGTCAAGGCCGGACATCAAAGACCCGCTGGATTGTTGCAACCTTTCCAAATTCCGGAATGGAAATGGGATTCTGTAGGAATGGACTTTATCACTGGACTACCTACTTCTAGTAGGGGAAATGACTCTATTTGGGTCATAGTGGACAGATGGTCCAAAGTCGCCCATTTCTTGCCCGTCAAACCACCTATCAGAGTTCGAAGCTAGCAGAGTTGTACATCGCTAGAATCGTTAGTTTGCATGGAGTCCCCAAGAACATAGTATCGGATCGAGGAACTCAGTTTACCTCGAGATTCTGGAAGAAAGTCCAAGAAGGTTTAGGAACCCGCCTAGATTTCAGTACCGCGTATCACCCTCAGACCGATGGACAAACGGAGCGAGTAAATCAAATACTCGAAGATATGCTTAGAGCATGTGTGCTAGAATATGGATCCAAGTGGGAAGACTGTCTGCCGTTTGCAGAATTTTCATACAACAATAGTTACCAAGCCAGTTTGCAAATGGCCCCATTTGAATTCATGTACGGAAGAAAGTGTCGCACCCCTTTGAACTGGTCGGAAGTAGGAGAGAATCAGATTTTCGGACCCAACATCCTACGAGAAGCAGAAGAAAAGGTTCACAAGATTCGTGAGCACCTCAAGACAGCCCAATACCGACAGAAGAGTTACGCCGGCAAGAGACGTCGAGACCTCGCCTTCAACATAGGAGATTTTGTTTATCTGAAAGTGTCGCCGTTGAAGGGAATGCAGCGTTTCCAACTCAAGGGAAAGTTAGCCCCCAGATATATCGGACCTTTCAAAATTCTGAACCGTTGAGGAGAAGTATCGTATCAATTGGAACTACCAGAAGAGATATCAGCTGTGCACAATGTGTTCCATATCTCGTTACTTCGCAAGTGTCTCGAAGTCCCCGAGAAGACCGAAGTGTTCAAGAATATCGATCACCGGACCATAGAGATCAACGATGACCTGACCTATCCCGAAGTACCCATCCGTATTTTGGAAGAAGCCTTTCGAACTACCCGAACCCGAAGCATCAAGTTTCTCAAGATTCAGTGGAGCAACCACACAGAAGAGGAAGCTACCTGGGAGCGCGAAGATCATATCAGGACGGAGTTTCCAGATCTCTTCAAATCCTAGGTAATCTTTTCGTTCTTTTCAAATCTCGGGACGAGATTTTGTTTAAGGGGGGAAGGTTTGTAACATCCCAAAAATACTAAACTTGGATCATCAAATTCTAATCCTCACATTTAGGGTTAACAAAAAACTTTTCTAAATAAAATTATGAATGCATGCATATGTGTATGCATTGATTTTGAATTCTTTTAAACCCACCTTGTTTGTTTGTTTCATTGCTTGTAAAATGTTTCTTAGGTGAAATAAACATCATCTAAAACATTTCCCACACTTTTCCTAAAGACAAGTAAATCAAAACACATATATGAAGTGAATGGTCACTTTGACCAATTTAACTCCCATGCCTACTTTGGCTGTCTCAAACTTTCAAAACCTAACAGAAACTTTTCTGGATCTTTGCACCCCTTGAATGTACTCATAACAAGGTATCAAGGCCCACTTTGTGATCATCCAGAAACTTTCAAATGCATAGTTTAAATGACAATTCAAAATTGAATCTTTATCATATGGGAGCCATCGATTGAAGCCGCCCCAGGAGAAGCCACCGGTACCAGGAGATTCGCCGTCGTCGACTTCGTCGTTCGCCCGCCTTGCCGACCCTCGCCAGTACCCCGGTGAGCCCCCAGCACCCCTCACTAGCCGCGCTAGGTTTCGTTCTCGTCGGAGTTGTCTCGCGTCGACGATGACCCCCAGCCGTTGGATTAGAACTAGATCGAATGATCCACGTTGCCCCATACCGCTTCGCCCAGCCCCGTGTCACTGACAAGTGGGGACACCCACTTAAGCAGCCCGCGGGAGCACTACGCTTAGCAGGCCGGCCCAGTACTTTTTCCCGCGCAGCCCAGCGATTCAAATTAAACCTTTTTCTTTTTAAATTCAAACACACTTCTGTACCCAAACTCAAAAATCAACCCAGACCGATTCAGTGCACCAAATTGGATGAAACCAATTTTGTTGGAAAGGCCTGTGAATGCTGAATCCAAGCCCGTTGGATTCAAGTCATTTGGATCTGTAGATCAACCATAGTAAAAATAACAAGGCAGAAGCTTTTCTGCATTCAAACATTTTTCAAATTTAAACCATAAAAGCTTTTGAGTTGATTCCAACTCTCAAAAATCACATTTAACCATACCTTTCAGAATATATAAAAATATATAGGTTTACTTGCAGAAATAATGTTCAAGTAATAAAAGAATGCTACATAAGCATTTCTAGCCACTTTAATTAATTAAAATAAAAGGGTAAAACCTTATTAAATTGTGACACCACTTTAAATCACATTCCCATGGACTACAATATGTGGTGATGACATGTGTCAACATGATCCCATATTTGGTTTGGAGAATATTAAATCTTAAATAGTTTTCCAATGAGTAGAAATTACTTTTCTAAAAATAAAAAGAATCAAATCAAGCCTTAACCTTGTAAGGTTAGAGATGATGTTAGATCATCTATAAGACCCTTGTGTGTCATGATTGCAAGTAGTTAAGTATTGTTTGGTGATTGTGTACCTCGTATTTATTCATAGACGCTAGTACCGACCAAGGCTACGAGGAGGAAGGAGGATACTACGAAGAACAAGCCGAGGAGAACTTCAACCACTGCTCTGCACAAGGCAAGCTAGTAACCTTGCAAGCTAACACTTGCAATTTAGCAAGCTTATATTGACATTGATGCAAGCTAACACTTGCAAGATACCCTACTGACGCAATAAACCCCTACTTGTTACTATGCCTTAAGCATATGTGATCATACCCATTTGATAAACCAATCCTAGTCTTATGTGCAAGCTTCTCACTTTATTTTTCTTTATCAAAGCTTACTTAGAGTTTACTTAAGTGACTGGTAGATTTTGGAAAGATGCTGAAGGTTGCATAAAGAGCATAAAATTTGGCCTAAGCTAGAAACCTTGATATCAGCCTAAGATATAAGGTTGGACTTAGTGAAACTCCACTAGTTACCACCCCTCATTAGTACTACCCCCACCTGTAGATGATAGTGCTAAGCATAAAACTTGATCAACTTTTAGATGGGAATACTTGGTGGAAAAATGGTTATTAAAACCTTGGAATGATGGATCATTCTATTGAAATGTTTTGGACATGTGTTTCCAAACACTTGAGGATTTTGGTGATGAAAATGTTGAGGCATGAGCCTTAGCCCTTTATAAAACTGATGGTTGTCTGGATGCGATACCATTCCAATTTTAGCGTATAACCACAATACCCGAATATTGGGTAGGGCTTGACTGGAAACTTATATACCTTAGTATTAGTTCCCTCACGGCCAAGGTCTGAGATGAGGCTACCTTGTGAAGATTGTCCACCTGTGCAGTACCCAAGATGACAGCTGGTCATGGTTGGGAGGCCAAACTCACAGGAGAGGTGCTCATAATAGGGCGTGTAATTGAAAGGTTAGGATTGATTATCCGCATACTGAGTATGGTGAATTCAGGATTTGTTCCTGACGGATGTATCGAATGTTGTGGTGAAAGTGTACAATCTCTGCAGAGTGTCAAACTATTCGAATAGCCGCGTCCGCGGTTATGGACAGTTGGAGTGGCCATACTGTTCCCCCGTCAGACTTTTCAAAATGACTTGTGAAATGAATTGAGACTTTGACTTGGCCACAACAGAGTTGTGACTTGAAGTACAAGTTCCTACTTAGGATTTATAAAATTATGACTAGCTTCAGAACCTAGTAGAGATAAATCTGGCTTTTGCAAAACAACCCTAGAGCCTAGTGTCCTATTATCCAAAAAACCCCTTTACTTGTTAGTATTAGTTTGCGAGTACTTAAAGAGTACTCATGGCTTTGTCCCTGGCTATTCCCATGGCCAGACTATGAAGAGGAGTACCTGGAAGATGGACCCCAGGAAGGTTAAGACAACTAGGATCATCTCCCATCGTCAGCATTGCCTGTGACCCCGAAGATGGAGCTTCGCCTACGCTACCGTTATTATTACGTATTCCGCTGCTTGATGTTGTATTAAGAACTGGATCATGAGATCCCTATTTGTGTAAGAACTTATGTATCGTTTGTAATGGATGAAGTACTATGGTATCCAATTCTGTTATGTCTCGCAAAAATGGTAATCCTGGGATTGCGATGTATGGCATAACAGGCATCTAGGATTGAAAAATCCGGGTGTTGACAACAAGCCAAAGACGTACTTCACCTACAAGCAAGCACCAACCACTATACCAACCAACCTCAATGGAAGATCCTCAAGAACTGTTGGGAATATGCCCTAGAGGCAATCATGTATGATGATATTTCCCATTGTATTCATAAAGATATTAAGTAGTCCTTGTATAAACATCTGTTGTGTATCATTGAATATGTGATTCGGTTGTGGAACTATGCATTCATGTTGTTTGTACTAAATATCCTTGGTCATTGAGGTTGTAGTGGACACCCAACTTAGACCAATGTGAAAGTTGGCTTGATGACTCGGTTCCACTTGTCATGTGCATGGATATGCTATCCCAACTTACACAGATTTGGCTAAAGAGTTTAGCGAGTCGGATTGACCCATATTGAGGTACAACGAACAAGTTGTCATTTGTATATATCAATCAATGTAATCCTTAGACCTGAGGTTATTGCATAGTCCGAGTTGAGGATCACCGACTTAGGTTCTCTCAAACGTTGATCCGTAACTGGGCAGTTATAAAGGCAGGGTTCGGGTCGACTGAGAATCAAGCTACGTGATGTGAATAACCAAGATGGGATTTTGCCCCTCCTCTTGGAGGGATATTCTCTGGGCCCTCTCGTGAGATATGATTCGGAAAGCATGGCCATGCACGACTCGGTTAAGTGTTAACCGAGGCGATCGACTAAGAGTTAGTCGGGTGAATCACTTATCTCGGATCGAGAAGAGAGTCGGACTATTTAAGGGATGCCATATATTCACCTATAGTCTGACAAGGTATATCATGAGGCAAAAGGGACTCGGACATAAGTCGCATTGGAAAGGCAAGTCGTCATGAATCTTTGGTACTTGGGAGTTGGCACGTTCTGCTAGGAGCCGCTACCGACTGATCGATTGAGAGTCGGACTCCAATCGTGTCCAAGTAGCCATGAGCCTGCGGGATCACACACTTAAGAGCGAGAGCAAGTTCGGATTGGATCTGAACCTGTAATCTGGTTGGGTTGGACCTAAACTGGATTAGTACTGAGTTAGTGTGTTGGACTCACGGTGACTAGTGTTATATGGGCTTTAGTGAATAGGTCGCGCGAGCAGAGCCCATGTTCACTCCCTATATATAGTGGAGCACCGTAACCCAGATAGATTAATCATTGTTCGATTAGGTCATTCCATGTGTTGGAAACCCTAGCTCCACAGCAGTCCTGCCGCCGTACCGAACCTAGCAGTTCGCCGCCGTGCTCCTCCTTGTACGTGTGGATACCAGCAGAGGTGCTGTACGATCAGCACCAGGACGACTGGATCGTGAGGACTGCACTGCATCAACTGACGCGCTACATCAGTAATCCGCAACTGCGCGTCTAGTGGTAAACCTCGTGGCCTTCTACCTCAGCTGGATCTTGGGATCACCATGTTAGAGGAATTTCTTTGTTTTATCTCCGCGTGGCCCAACAAGAACCTCCAAGCTTCCCTTCAAACCAACACTTCCTCAAGGAAAACCGCCCCAAGTTGCAAATATGACCCACCATTCAACGGTGAATGCTACAAGTGTGGAAGCAAAGGACACAAGTTGGCCACATGTGGAAACAAGAAAGTTTTGTTCATCCATGACAATGGCGATGAAGAATACTTGAGTGAATATGAGTTTGATGCAAGAGTCAAAGAATCATTGGCAAGGCAACATGTGGAAGATGACCAAGAACTACTCATGTGTGAGAATGACACAAGTCCATTGCTTGTTGTCACCAGGGTATTGACCACTCAAGCCCACAAGCATGAAGATCAAAGATCCAACATCTTCCAAATACGTCCTATATCAATGGAAAATCCATTAAAGTTGCCATTCATCGAGGGAGTTGCCACAATCTTGAAAGCACCGAGTTATGTGAGAAGCTCAACCTCACCCTCCATCCACACAAGCACCCCTACCATATACAATGGCTAAGTGACCAAGGGTCCGTGAAGATCAAGCACACCGTTTCAGTAACTTTCTCCATTGGACCATACAAGGACATGGAGTGTGATGTGGTCCCAATGACGGTTTGCCATATGTTTCTTGGTATGATGCGGAAATACGACAAGGGGCTTTGCATGATGGTTGCACAAACACATGTACCTTCAAATGGCTTGACAAGACATGTGTTTTGAGAGAGCAGCAAGCCAAACTCAAGTGGAAAAAGTAAGAGTGTTCTTGTTGCCACCAAAAGTGAGATGAGAGAAGTGCGGAACAACTCATCCATCTTGCACTATGTCCTTATTTGCAAGGGACTAGTGCAAGGAACAAATGACTTGACAAACGTTCCTCCCTCTTTGATGGCTATTTTGTAGGAATTGAAGGATGTGTTTCCTGAAGATCTCCCTCATGGACTACCTCCTCTTCGTGGAATCGAGCACCGCATCAACCTCATACCCGTCGCACCTCTCCCAAACCGTATCGCATATCGCACAAACTTGAAGGATACAAAGGAGATGGAACGACAAACAACCAACTCGTCTCCAAAGGTTTGATCCAATTAAGGACTAACCCAAGCGCGATACCTGTGATTCTTTTCCCAAAGATGGATGATATGTTGAGTTTATGCATGGACTATCAGCCAATCAATGATATCACCGTGCATTATCGACATCCTATACCACGTCTTGATGACATGCTTGATGAGTTGTGTGGAGCCACTATTTTATTGAAAATTGATCTTCGTAGTGGTTACCATCAAATACGCATGGCCGAAGGTGATGAGTGGAAAACCGCCTTCAAGACCAAACTTGGTCTCTACGAATGGTTGGTTATGCCTTTTGGCTTGTCTAATGCGCCATCCACCTTCATGCGCCTCATGAACCATATTTTGCGATCTCTCATTGGAAAAAGCATAGTTGTCTACTTTGATGATATTCTTGTCTATAGCAAGTCACTATAGGAGAAAATTACACACGTTAAGGAGGTTTTACAAATCCTTCGTAATGGAAATCTATATGCTAATCTCCCAAAGTGCAATTTTTCTAAATACAAATTGATTTTCCTTGGATTTGTTGTTTCTTAAAATGGTATTAAAGTTGATGTTTCCAAAGTTCAAGACATACGAGATTGGCCTATTCCTACCAATGTGAGTGAACTTCATAGTTTTCATGGTTTGGCTAGTTTATACCGTCGATTTGTTAAAGACTTCTCTACCATTGCTTTCCCTCTCAACAAGTTTACCAAAAGAATGTCACATTTGTTTGGGGCAAAGAACAACAAAAGGCCTTTGATGAGCTCACAAAGAGGCTCACCGAAGCACCTCTCCTTACTTTACCGGATTTCACGAAAACTTTTGAGATAGAGTGTGATGCTAGTGGTATTGGCATTTGAGGCATCCTTATGAAAAATATGCGTCTGATTGCATACCATAGCGAGAAACTTGATGGCACATGCCTTAACTATACGATTTACAACAAAGAGCTTTTTGCCTTAGTTCGTGCCCTTTAAGTGTGGCAACACTACCTTTGGCCTAAAGAATTTATCATACATTCCGATCATGAGTCATTGAAATATCTTAAGGGCCAAGCCAAGTTGAGTAAATGGAACGCTAAGTGGGTTGAATTCATGGAGTCTTTTCCTTACATCGTCAAACATAAGAAAGGAAAATCAAATGTAGTTGCAGACGTCTTGTCTCACAAGAATACAAGCCTTCTTACGCGCCTCGAAGTAAACATGTTGGGTCTTGATGACATCAAATCTTTGTATGATTCTGACCCGTTCTTTGTACCAATTTTTGCAAAATTTTCAATAGACAAAGGGGTTTATGATTTCTATTTGCATAAGGGATTTCTATTCAAACAAAACAAGCTTTGCATTCCGAAGTCGTCTCTCCAAATTTTTCTTCTTCAAGAGTCCCATGGTGGAGGCCTTATGGGTCACTTTGGCCGTGACAAGATATATGCCATGATCTCCACTCACTACTATTGGCCCAAGATGAAGCGCGACATGGAGCACCATGTCCAACGATGCACTACATGTGTCCAAGCTAAGTCTAAGTCTAACCCATTTGTTCTTTATATGACATTGCCTATTCCTCATGCACCTTAGACATTAGCATGGACTTTGTGTTAGGATTTCCTAGGTATAAGCATGGTCATGATTAGATATTTGTCATAATGGATCATTTTTCCAAAATGGCACATTTTATTCCTTGCCATAAGAACGATGATGCTTCACGTATCGCAAATCTTTTTTTCAGGGAAACAATTCGTCTTCACGGTGTGCCACGAACAATCATCTCTGACCGCGATGTCAAATTCATGAGCTAATTTTGGAAGATACCCATGTCCAATCTCGGCATCAAGCTACTCTTCTCATCCGCCTCACATCCTTAAACCGATGGCCAAACCGAGGTCGTCAACCGAAGCCTCGGAACACTACTCCCTGTGTTGAAAAAGAAGAACCTTAAGGATTGGGAGGAATGCATACCCCACGTCGAGTTTTCCTAAAATCACGCCAAGCACTCCACCACCATGAAGAACCCATTCATGATCGTCCATGGATTCGAGCCCCTTACCAAGATCGACATACTACCTCTTCCGCTCCACGAGCGCACCAACATGGACGTCAACAAGCGTGCCCAACCAATGAAGAAAATACATGAAGACACAAGAGCTACAATCGAACAACAAGTGTTTTGCTAAGAATCAAGGCTAAACAAGACCAAGAAAGAGATGATCTTCAAAAAAGGTGAGCTTGTGTGGATACACTTGAGTAAAGACCAGTTACCCAAGGATCACCACTCCAAGATCAAGCCAATGGGAGATGGTCCCTTCAAGGTCCTCAAAAGAATCAACAACAACATGTACTTCATTGACATACCAACCTACAAGTACCTTGTGAGCAATACGTTCAACATCAAGGATGTTGGGGATATGCTAAATGGGTATCACCATTGCATGTCTCTAATCCGGATAACCCGGGTGGCCCATAGTTGGTAGCAAGGCCCATGGCCTGCTGGGTGGCCCAGCTAGATGGATCCAGAAGGGAGGCCCATGCCAGATAAAGGAAGGCTATGAGGGAGTCACTGACATACCCGGAGCCTTGGAGTGCAAGACATGTAAGACTAGTTGTATTCTGTGTAGGACTCTGTAACCTATCCGGCTAGGAATTTTCCCTATAACCCTAGGATCTGGCGTCTTTATAATCCGTACCTATGGGATCCTTTAGGGCATCAATAAATCAATCAACTCATATCGCGCACAGTGAACCAATCCATGTAACTCGGCGTATTGCCCTTATAGTGATTTATAGCAGGATTAGGGTTCCACTACCGTCGTGGAACCTGAACCTAGGTAAGTTGTGTTACCTCGTACCCACCAACCTTCCTCCTTACCCCACGTAACTAAACACGCACTATGAGGACCCCTCCATGGCATACTCATTGGCAATACCACGATAGTTGGCGCCCACCATGGGGCAAGAGGCGCTTCGGGCTCTACAACGGGCGACATCCAAGCTCTTCGCGGGAATCGGCGAAACCATAGCCATCGGCCGTGTTCTCTTCTCTAGCAATGTTCTGATCGTCCCTCCCGACGAGTTCTGGATCCCGGTGAAGACAAACTCCACCCGCTGCTCGATTATTCCAATCAGGGACATCCACCTCTTCATCAGCGAAACTGGCTTGGGCGCTAGTTCCCTAGAAGTCGGAGGATTGTCAAGGCCCGCATGGACCGCCTACGGGCATGACACCTTCGCGGAAGTATCGAAGTCGGATCTCTCTTTGGAGTTTGTCGGCTTAGATCAGAAAAATTCAAGGCCCATCCAAACCGCCCCTATGCAGGATATAATGGTGGAAAATCACTGTAGATCCGCCGGGTTAGCCCGTGCGTTTGGAAGGCAACGATCGCACTTCATCGGCGTGGTGACCATCTTTGATATGGCGCATTGCATTCAGAGAGAGGGTGAAAGCCCCTGAGATTACCTCGCCAGATGGCTCCGGATACGAGCCAATCTGGAGAACTACCTAGACAATTATGCTATGTACCACTTCGTCGAAGGGCTGGATCACGACACGCTTCTCCTGCATATGCTAAGGCAGCAACATGCCACGGGTATCCTCACTTTCGAACAGATGATCGGCACCGTCAACAGCTATGCCGCTGCTGATGAGGTTGCTCAGGCAGAGCTCCTCGCCGTACCCGGTCTACCATCGCCACCACCACCACCACCGTCGCCAGCCAATGGCCCTGCTACCTCAGCATCGTCCTCCGTCATCGAGGAAGTGATACGTCGAAAACGTATCTATAATTTGTGATGCTCCATGCTTGTTTAGTATCTACTTTGCTTTGTCTACACTTTGAGGTGTTTTTATATCTTTTCTGGAACTAACCTATCAACAAGTTGCCATAGTGCCAGTTGCCTGTTTTCTTCTGTTTTTGGTTCTAGAAAGGCAGAAAATCAATATTCTCAGAATTGGACGGGACAATAGCCAAAGTCAATATTTTACCGTGAGGGACACGAATCCAGAAGACGAGACGGAGATGCAAACCAGGGCGACCAAACCCCCCTAGGCACGGGTGGGCCCTGCCCCATGCCTAGGCAGCGTGTAGCCCCCCTGGCCGCCTCCCAGCCTTGCCTCTTCGCCTATAAGAAGCCCCTGATGCAGAAACCCTAAGTACCCGATCAATATTCCACGAAACCTTCTATAGCCGCCGCCACCGTCGTCCCTAGATCAGGGGATCGGAAGTTCTTCCCGGCACCCTGCCGGAGGGGAGATCATCCCGGAGGCCTTCTCTCTGGTATGATGCGTGAGTAGTTCCACCTAGGACTATGGTTCCATGTAGTAGCTAGATGGTTGTATCTCCTCCTTGTGCTTTCATATATAGATCTTGTGATCTCCGTTCATGATCAAGACCTAATCTATTTGTAATCATGCATGTTGTGTTTGCGGGGATCCGATGGATATTTGTAACATACCACCCCTTTTGTGTAATATAAAAAAGACATGTTTGAGCATTGCATGCATGCATAATACTTGCACTTTGATTCAACCAAAGAAGAACAAACAAAACCCTAAACCCTAATAGCTTTCTCTCTCTTTTTGAATCAATTCAAATGGTTTATAAATTTTGAAAATCCTCAAAACAAATGGAGCCCAAATTGTGTTGAGGGCCCCATAGTGTTTTCAGTTATATTACAAAAGTTTCTGTGATTTGAAATAATTCAAAACAGATATGAATTCAAAATGCAAAATGGGAAATAGAAAACTGAATTGGAAAATAGTTTTGCAAATAAAAAACATCCACCTAACCCTCTCTGGGCCGAGCCCACTTCCCTCTCTCTCTTTCTGCCTCCAGCAGTGCCTGCAGCCAGCCCACCCGGAGCCCAAGCCTGGCCCACCGGCAGCCCAGCCTGGCCCCGTACCAGTTCGTCGTTTCTGTCAGCCGTCTTCCACCTCCCGATCGAGCTAAGCAGCTCGCTGGCGGCGCCACCGTCGCTGGCGAGCGCCGCGATTCGTGTCGCCGCCCCTAAGCACCTATATGACCCCCAGAGCAGCCGCCGACGAACCCTAGCTGCCAGTTCCTCCTCTTTTCCCCGTTTCTTCTCGCCATGGCCAAACCCTAGCCGGCCAGAGATTTTCTTCCCCGCCGTCTCTGGCCACCCCGCGCCAAGCCGAGGCCATCGTTAGACGCGCCTCACCGCCCTCGTCCTCCTCACCGAAGCACGCAAGCAGGGAAGCACTCTCCTCGCTGAAATCGTCCCCGAACCGTCGCCAGTTGCCGAGGTTGTCGCCGTCGATTCGACGCCGTTCGACCGTCCCCGGCCTCGCCGTCACCACCATCGCGCTCAGGGTGAGCTTACGGTTCTAACGAACCCCTCCGCTCACTCTCTCCCTCTCTGTATCGTCGCCACCACAACCGCCTGCAAGCCTCGCCGTCGGCCGCCGTCGCACACGCTGCTCCGACGACCATTCCAGGGCGGCGCCGCCTCTATTTGGCTCAGCACGCACGCCCGCAGCCATCACGCCCCCTCTCACAGCCCAGCGTGCGCCCTGTCGCCGAGCCCGTGCTCGATCTGGGGCAGACCCCATTGCTAATGTCAGCATGACATCAGCATGAGGACATAAACCCCCTATTTGTTTTATTTAAATGGAAAATTTATGACAGGTGGGCCCTGCCTGTCAGGATTTTATTAATTTCTATAAATATTTTCTGAAATGATTAAAAGTCTGACATGTGGGCCCAAGTTTGGAAATTATTTCAAATATTCCAAAAAATGTTTAAAATGAATTAAAATTTGGGAAATTCATAACTAATTCATTTTAAATCAGAAAAATACAAATAATATACCAAAATGTTTAGAAAAATGAAACCTATCTAACTAAGCTATAGTCATACATTGTTAATCAACTTTGATAGCAAGTTTAATTAGAAGAACCAATTGAACCCCATAGGTGATTCCGATGATTCCCCTGTTTTAGGGTTTGGATCTTCGGAACCCCCTTTAAAGTGACCAAGCATGTTTTAGGGTTCAATTCAACACTGTTTAACTTGACATATCATCCATATTGTATGAGCATTGCACATGCCATGTGTTGAGTGTTGCTTTCTCTTTTCCGGTGATTGGTTCTCACGAATAGGAACCGAACCCGAAGCTGAAGTCAACGCCACCAAAGAGCAGTACCAGTCCAACAACGGACAAGGCAAGAGAAGCCCCACTCATACATATGAATCCTATGCTTACAAAATATTTAATTCTCGTCATATGCATTCGGTTCAATAGTTTTTTATCAGTAGATAGAGTAATCCTATCTGATGCATGTTTTCCTTTGTGAACTATACAACCTGATCCACTGCTCCTAGCATAACTAGGGTTTGGCTTAAGAGCGTCGCTAGTGCCACAAGTTCAGTCAAGCTTAGCCATGCTTAGTGATCTGATGTTGATCATTCAGGTGATGCACCGGAGATGCGAATGAATCCTGTATGGTAGGATGTGGTGATGTGGTCAGAGATGGATGATAAACATGCTAAGGCTTGTATGGGAGGCCACTTGGGTTGTGGTTTTTGTAGTCCCATACTTGCCACCCTTAGGATCCGATGTTCTTGCCTCTCGAACCAAGACGAGCGTACAACCACACGGGGGCCTGGAAACCCCCTCGACTCACTAACTTGCCTAGTAGATTCCATGAGTCACATAGTTTGGGCTTTCCATTCGACATACGCATCTTGGTCGTTCTTGAATGGAGGTGAATGAGGTGCATTCATAAAGTTAGGTAAGCGTGGCAGGGAATGGGAGATGCTCGGCATCCATAATCTCAAACCCTGTTCACATTTCTAGGGACCTACTTCGAGACTCGACCCGTTACTGCGGCATCTCCTTAGTGCGTGACTCATGCTCTCGGCGAAAGCAAGGTAAAGGTCGTGGTCAACCACTCTCTGCCGGCCTTCCAAGGAAGAGGGATAATAATATTTGGCATTAAGAATCGGTTGGTACGTGTGGGTAAATTTGTGCACCCCTGCAAGGTTATTAATCTTTTCGAAAAGCCTTGTCCACAGTTATGAATGACTTGGGAACGGACGTGAAAATCATAGAGAACTATAACCGAATGTTAAAACTTGTCAATTAAAGTGAATTCGGAATACTTCCTCGGGGTTGTTGAGGGGGTAGTCCGGGAAGAGAGGATCTGTTGATGATGATTCTTGGTGGATATCAAAGATGATTTTAAGAGCTAAAGTTGAAGTCTTCTTATCCCCTTTTTAAAATGATCTGACTAGACGAGTTTCTTCTCCCTCTTGTTTTGAAAACAAAAGATGGCTTTATGAAAAATAACTCCACTAGCCTTAAGTATTGCGGAGTACACCCTGTACTCAGCCTTGCTTCGTTGATGTTTTCTACAGATGAACCTACTCCGACTGAAGGTGGTTTCTACGTCGAATTCGACGAGTAGTCGGGGTTCTAGGGAAGTAGCCTAGGATCTATGGAAGGGTCGCTACTTCTGTTTAAGGCATCTTAGGCCCTTTGCTAGTTTGTTGTTTAGAACAACTTGTTTGCTTCCGTTGTTTGATGTAATGATGGGTCTGTGACCCCTGGCTTGTATGACCGGTTTGTAACTCTCTTAAGTGTTTACCTTATTAATGTATGGTTTGTATGTTCTGTAATGTTACCAATCTTTCCCTGCGCGTTTCAGAATTTAGGTTAGGCTTATATCGGATGAGGATCTGGTATTTGTCTAGCCCTAATCCTGGGTCGTGACAGATTTTGGTATCAGAGCAGGACTGCCTGTAGGAAACCCTTCTAGCTGGTCGATGTTGACTCAAGAGTTTGAGAAAACTATTTGAAAGCTACAAACTATTTGCAAAACTATGAATAGGACTCTTTTTACTCCTTATCCAAGGTTGTTCTATTGCTGAGTTATCTTACCTTGTTTGCTTTGCAAAGTTTTCACTTCTCGTCTATCATTTCAAACTCTTAGGATATACGGGTTTGGGTTGTTTTTACCTAGTACTCCGTACTTGGTTGTAATGCTCAGAGTTTCCAAGATACATCTGTGCACCTGAGCATCGTTTTTCAACTTTGCTACGGATGCCTATAATTCTATTCTCTATTCTTTTGTGACTTGTTGGTAGCATATCATGCTTGCATTCCATTGTTATGGTTTGTATCTAAGTTGGTAGCGTATACATTTTGTATGCTTGTTCTACTGCCATACTTAATGCATCGATATAATCTTCATCTACATGCTCACTTCTACCATGATCTTTTGATATGGTTTCCGTTACTCTTTGTTGTACCCTTTTTGGTGAATCCATTCTCATGGTTTCTGTTTTCTCCTCAGGATGTCATCTGGTACTCGTGGTTCTGTTGGCCTTCGAGGAAACAACAATGCTGATCAGGAACTTCCGCCACCTCCCACAATGGCCGAGGTTCTCAACAACATTGAGACCAACCGTCTGCGGAATGAACGCCTTCTGGAGCGTGTGGCGCAGAACACTGAACATCGTCCTGACGACTGTGTCACACTTGGAGATTTCATCCGCTCTTTTCCTCCAATTTTCACCCACTCCAGGGAGCCCCTTGAAGCTGATGATTGGCTCCACACCATAGAGCGCAAGTTTAGTGCTCTTCGAGTCCGTCCCGCTGACCGCGTCAACTTCGCTACTTATCAACTGGAAGGTGAGGCTGGTGTTTGGTGGGAAGGTTTTCAGAATCTGCAAGCTCAGGGACATGTCGTTACCTGGGAGGAGTTTGTTGCCGCATTCCGTGCCTCATATATCCCTAAGCTCGTCATGGATCTCAAAAGGAGGGAGTTTCTGGATCTGACTCAGGGGCGCAAGGATATTGAAACCTATGGGCGTGAGTTTACTCGCCTGGCTCGTTATGCAACCAGGGATGTGACCAATGATGAAGATAAGCAAGAGTTGTTCCGTAAGGGACTTAACCCTGCACTTCGTTATGAGTTGTTGCCCTTCAAGTTCCAGTCTTTCCAAGATCTGCACAACCAGGCTCTTACTCTGGAGCATGGAAGAAATGATATGGAAGTCTCTTAGAAGCGTGAAGAAGGAAATTCTCGTGCTTCTTCCTCTGGTAACAAGAAGCACCGTGTCTTTGTTCCATACAGTGATGTGCCTCGTGCTCCTTATGCACCCAAACCTTCTGGCAATAATTCTCGTCAGTCATAGCCAAATACTGGTGGATCAAACTATCATCCTCCTTCTGGTTCTCACACTGGGGTTACCTGTTACTCCTGTGGTCATCCTGGTCACTACTCAAGGGAGTGTTCTCAAAGGGTTGCCGGACGCAATGATCAGTAGGCAAAGAAGAATGATAAATCTCAAGGTGCTGGATGTGGTCGTCTGACCCATGTCACAGTTGAGGAAGCTCAGGAAGATCCACGCGTCATTCTGGGTACGCTCCGTGTCAATTCAATTCTCGCAACAGTCTTGTTTGATTCTGGAGCATCGCATACATGCATGTCAAATTTGTTTGCTCAAGAGCATGGGATAAATTTTGAACCCTTGTCCACCCCTTTGACCATCCATTTCCCGGGTTCTAGCTGGTTCACCACTATGGTTAGTCATGGGAATGAGATTGACATAGCCTTCCAAAAGTTCCCCACTTCTTTCGTTGCACTCAAGTCATGTGACATTGATGTCATTCTGGGCATGGACTGGTTAACCAAGTATCAAGCCGTCATTGACTGTGCACTCAGAACAGTTTTTGTGACCTCTCCTGCTGGCATAACTGTCAAGTATTGGACTGATGGTTCAAAGTCTTCGTCAGCAGTTCTTAAACCTTTCTCGGAGTTGTATGCCATGGATTTCCTACCCACTCTCGAGGTCCAAGATGTCCATGTAGTCTGTGATTTCCCGGATGTTTTTCCTGAAGAGTTGCCTGGCATGCCACCTGATCGAAGTGTGGAGTTTGTCATTGAGCTAGTTCCTGGAACCGCTCCTATCTCCAAAAGACCTTACCGCATGCCTCCTCATGAGTTGGTTGAGTTTAAGAAGCAACTTGAAGAGTTAGAGGGTCTAGGATACATCCAACCTAGTACATCCTCTTGGGGTTGCCCTACCATCTTTGTCAAGAAGCGGGATACAAATATTCCAAGATTGGTTGTTGATTACCGTCCACTCAACGCGGTGACAATCAAGAATAAGTACCCACTCCCCCGGATTAATGACCTCTTTGATCAATAAGTGGTGCCACTGTCTTCTCCAAAATGGACTTAAGATTAGGGTATCATCAAATCAAGATCAGAAAGGAGGATATTCCAAAGACAGCATTCACAACTCGTTATGGTCTTTACGAGTATACAGTGATGTCCTTCGGGTTAACCAATGCCTCTGCCACATTTATGAGGCTCATGAACTCCATCTTCATGGAGTATCTAGACAAGTTCATCGTGGTATACATTGATGACATTCTAATCTACTCTAAGACCGAAGAAGAGCATGCCGAACATCTACGTTTGGTACTGACCAAACTTCGTGAACATCGTCTCTACGCCAAGTTTTCCAAATGTGAGTTCTGGTTACAAGAGCTCATCTTTCTTGGCCATGTTGTGTCTGCAAGTGGTGTTGCTGTCATACCAGATAAGGTTCAGACCATTCTGGAATGGAAGTCACCTACTTCAGTCAACGAAGTCCGAAGTTTTCTTGGAATGGCAGGATATTACCGCCGATTCATCGAGAACTTCTCCAAGATAGCCAAGCCTATGACCGATCTTCTTAAGAAAGATAAGAAGTTTGAATGGTTAGAAAAGGCAGAAGAAAGCTTCCAAGCTTTGAAAACTAAGCTAACCACTGATCCTGTGCTTGTCCTTCTAGATACAAGCAAGGACTTCGTCATCTATTGTGATGCTTCTCTCCAAGGGCTCGGTTGTGTGTTGATGCAAGATGGTCATGTAGTGGCATATGCTTCTTGGCAGTTGAAGCCACATGAGAACAATTATCCAACCCATGATCTCGAGCTCGCTGCTGTTGTTCATGCTCTTAAGCAGTGGCGACATTACCTCATCGGTAACCATTGCGAACTTTACTCGGATCATCAAAGCCTAAAGTACCTCTTTACCCAGCCAGATCTGAATCTCAGACAAAGACGATGGTTGGAACTCATCAAAGATTATGATTTGGGTCTCAACTATCAACCCAGCAAAGCCAATGTCGTTGCTAATGCGCTAAGTCGGAAGTCTTATTGCAACAATCTGATGATTTCACAAGCCCAACTTGTTCTCTACGAGGAAATCAAGCGTCTTAACCTTGAAGTAGTTCCTTGTGGATTCCTTGCTAACCTTGAAATAAAATCTTCTCTTGAGGATGAAATCAAGGAAGCTCAAAATCAAAATGATGAAGTTACCAAGATCAAAGAACGTGTTGCAAGTGGTGAAGCTAAATGTTTCTCCATCAATGATCAAGGTATTCTATACTTCAGTAACCGGCTAATGGTTCCAAACAGTCGGAAAATCAAAGATCTAATCCTTTTGGAAGCTCATGAATCCCCTCTGTCTATCCATCCTGGTGGTACCAAGATGTACCGAGATCTCCATCTAAGATTCTGGTGGAGTGGAATGAAACCAGAAATCACTCTCTTTGTTGCAGAGTGCGACGTTTGCCGTCATGTAAAGGCTGAACACCAAAGGCCTGCTGGACTTCTGCAACCGTTGAAAATTCCTGAGTGGAAATGGGATGAAATTGGTATGGATTTTATCACTGGACTCCCAAGAACACAAGCAGGAAATGATGCCATATGGGTAATAGTTGATCGGTTATCCAAAGTTGCCCATTTCCTTCCGGTTCATGAAACCATCCGTGCTAGTCAAATGGCTGACCTATACATCTCTCGGATCGTCGTTCTTCATGGTGTTCCCAAGAAGATCATCTCTGATTGTGGAAGTTTGTTTACTTCCAAATTCTATCAAAGTTTGCAAGAAGCAATGGGCACTCATGTCTCCTTCAGCACGGCCTATCATCCTAAAACCGGTGGTCAAACTGAAAGAGTAAATCAAATTCTTGAAGACATGCTTAGAACGTGTGTCATATCCTTTGGAAAGAACTGGGAGAAATGTCTTCCTTTCACGGAGTTCTCTTATAATAACAGTTTTAAATCCAGTTTGGGCATGGCACCTTTCCAATTTCTGTATGGGGGAACATGTTGAACACCTCTGAACTGGACAGAAACCGGCGAAAGACAATTCTTTGGTCCGGACATGATCCAAGAAGCAGAAGATCAAGTTCGCATAATTCGAGAGCGTTTGAAGGTCGCTCAATCTCGTCAGAAAACCAACTATGATTGTCATCATCTTGATGTTCATTACGAAGTTGGTGATCAAGTTTACCTCCGGGTCACTCCTTTGAAGGGTCTCCATCAATTCGGTATCAAGGGAAAATTGGCTCCTCGCTATGTTGGTCCCTTTCGCATTCTATCAAGCGGGGTGAGCTTGCCTATAAATTGGATCTACCTTCATCTTTTCCAGAGGTACATGATGTTTTCCATGTGTCTCAACTCAAGCGTTGCTTCAAGGATCCCATTCGTGGTGTGGACCATGAAACTTTGGATCTCCAAGATGATCTAACCTACCAAGAATACCCTGTTCATATTCTTGATGAAACTGAGCGCAAGACGCGTCGCCAAGCCATCAAGTTCATGAAAGTTCAATGATCTCATCACTCTGAGTCAGAAGCAACCTGGGAACGCGAAGATCGTCTTCGGTCTGAGTACCCTTCCTTCTTTTCTAAAACCTAGGAATCTCGGGTCGAGATTCTTGTAAGTGGGGTAGAGCTGTAACATACCACCCCTTTTGTGTAATATAAATAAGACATGTTTGAGCATTGCATGCATGCATAATACTTGCACTTTGATTCAACCAAAGAAGAACAAACAAAACCTAAACCCTAATAGCTTTCTCTCTCTTTTTGAATCAATTCAAATGGTTTATAAATTTTGAAAATCCTCAAAACAAATGGAGCCCAAATTGTGTTGAGGGCCCCATAGTGTTTTCAGTTATATTATAAAAGTTTCTGTGATTTGAAATTATTCAAAACAGATTTGAATTCAAAATGCAAAAGAGGAAATAGAAAACAGAATTGGAAAATAGTTTTGCAAATAAAAAACATCCACCTAACCCTCTCTGGGCCGAGCCCACTTCCCTCTCTCTCTTTCTGCCGCCAGCAGCGCCTGCAGCCAGCCCACCTGGAGCCCAAGCCTGGCCCCATACCGGTTCGTCGTTTCTGTCAATCGT
Source organism: Avena sativa (assembly GCA_916181665.1). NCBI lineage: Eukaryota > Viridiplantae > Streptophyta > Magnoliopsida > Poales > Poaceae > Avena > Avena sativa. The sequence continues at coordinate 261,710,575 of OV702279.1, read as the reverse complement.
CTTCCACCTCCCGATCGAGCTAAGCAGCTCGCTGGCGGCGCCACCGTCACCGGCGAGCGCTGCGATTCGTGCCGCCGCCCCCAAGCACCTATATGACCCCAGAGCAGCCGCCGACAAACCCTAGCTGCCAGTTCCCCCTCTTTTCCCCGTTTCTTCTCGCCATGGCCAATCCCTAGCCGACCAGAGATTTTCTTGCCCACCATCTCCGGCCACCCCGCGCCAAGCCGAGGCCATCGTTAGACGTGCCTCCCCGCCCTCGTCCTCCTCACCGAAGCACGCAAGCAGGGAAGAACTCTCCTCGCCGGAATCGTCCCCGAACCGCCGCCAGTCGCCGAGGTTGTCGCCGTCGATTCGACGCCGTTCGACCGTCCCCGGCCTCTCCGTCACCACCATCGCGCTCAGGGTGAGCTTACAGTTCTAACGAACCCCTCCACTCACTCTCTCCCTCTCTGTATCGCCGCCACCACAACCGCCTGCAAGCCTCGCCACCGGCCGCCGTCGCACACGCTGCTCCGACGACCATTCCAGGGCGGCGCCGCCTCTATTTGGCTCAGCACACACGCCCGCAGCCAGCACGCCCCCTCTCGCAGCCCAGTGCGCGCCCTGTCATCGAGCCCGTGCTCGATCTGGGGCAGACCTCATTGCTGATGTCAGCATGACATCAGCATGAGGTCATAAACCCCCTATTTGTTTTATTTAAATGGAAAATTTATGACAGGTGGGCCCTGCCTGTCAGGATTTTATTAATTTCTATAAATATTTTCTGAAATGATTAAAAGTCTGACATGTGGGCCCAAGTTTGGAAATTATTTCAAATATTCCAAAAATGTTTAAAATGAATTAAAATTTGGGAAATTCATAACTAATTCATTTTAAATCAGAAAAATACAAATAATATACCAAAATGTTCAGAACAATGAAACCTATCTAACTAAGCTATAGTCATACATTGTTAATCAACTTTGATAGAAAGTTTAATTAGAAGAACCAATTGAACCCCATAGGTGATTCCGATGATTCCCCTATTTTAGTGTTTGGATCTTCGGAACCCCCTTTAAAGTGACCAAGCATGTTTTAGGGTCCAATTCAACACTGTTTAACTTGACATATCATCCATATTGTATGAGCATTGCACATGCCATGTGTTGACTGTTGCTTTCTCTTTTCCGGTGATTGGTTCTCGCGAATAGGAACCAAACCCAAAGTTGAAGTCAACGCCACCGAAGAGAAGTACCAGTACAACAACGGACAAGGCAAGCGAAGCCCCACTCATACATATGAATCCTATGCTTACAAAATATTTAATTCTCGTCATATGCATTCGGTTCAACAGTTTTTTTATCAATAGATAGAGTAATCCTATCTGATGCATGTTTTCCTTTGTGAACTATACAACCTGATCCACTGCTCCTAGCATAACTAGGGTTTGGCTTAAGAGCGTCGCTAGTGCCACAAGTTCAGTCAAGCTTAGCCATGCTTAGTGATCCGATGTTAATCATTCAGGTGATTCACCGGAGATGCGAATGAATCCTGTATGGTAGGATGTGGTGATGTGGTCAGAGATGGATGATAAACATGCTAAGGCTTGTATGGGAGGCCACTTGGGTTGTGGTTTTTGTAGTCCCATACTTGCCACCCTTAGGATCTGATGTTCTTGCCTCTCGAACCAAGACGAGCGTACAACCACACGGGGGCCTGGAAACCCCCTCGACTCACTAACTTGCCTAGTAGATTCCATGAGTCACATAGTTTGGGCTTTCCATTCGACATACGCATCTTGGTCGTTCTTGAATGGAGGTCAAGGAGGTGCATTCATACAGGTAGGTAAGCGTGGCAGGGAATGGGAGATGCTCGACATCCGTAATCTCAAACCCTATTCACATTGCTAGGGATCGACTTCGGGACTCAACCCGTTACGGAGGCATCTCCTTAGTGCATGACTCATGGTCTTGGCGAAAGCAAGGTAAAGGTCGTGGTCAACCACTCTCTGCCAGCCTTCCAAGGAAGAGGGCTAATAATATTTGGCATTAAGAATCGGTTGGTACGTGTGGGTAAAGTTGTGCACCCCTGCAGGGTTATTAATCTTTTCGAAAAGTCGTGTCCATGGTTATGAACGACTTGGACGGACGTGAAGATCATAGAGAACTATAACCGAATGTTAAAACTTGTCAACTAAAGAGAGGATCTGTTGATGATGATTCTTGGTGGATATCAAAGATGATTTTAAGAGCTAGAGTTGAAGTCTTCTTATCCCATTTTTAAAATGATCTGACTAGACGAGTTTCTTCTCCCTCTTGTTTTGAAAACAAAAGATGGCTTTAGGCAAAATAACTCCACTAGCCTTAAGTCTTGCGGAGTACACCCTGTACTCAGCCTTGCTTCGTTGATGTTTTCTACAGATGAAGATACTCTGACTGAAGGTGGTTTCTACGTCGAAGTCGACGAGTAGTCGGGGTTCCCGGGCAGCAGCCTAGGATCTATGGAAGGGTCGCTACTTATGTTTAAGGCCTCTTAGGCCCTTTGCTAAGTTTTTTGTTTAGAACAACTTTTTTGCTTCCGTTGTTTGATGTAATGATGGGTCTGTGACCCCTAGCTTGTATGACCAGTTTGTAACTCTCTTAATAGTTTACCTTATTAATGTATGGTTTGTATGTTCTGTAATGTTACTGACCTTTCCCTGCGTGTTTCGGAATTTAGGTTAGGCTTATATCGGATGAGGATCTGGTATTTGTCTATCCCTGATCCCGGGTCATGACAATATTGAGATTACTATGTCAGATTGATTAATGGTTTTGTCTTTATGATTCTATCATGTCTGTGTTGTTTGTGATCTTGCATGCTCTCGTTGTTAGTAGCTATCTTGGCCAAGTAGTTTCTAGTGACTCCAAGAGGGGCTATTTATGCTCGATAGTGGGTTCATGCCTCTAGTTTCCAAGGGAAGTGACAGAAATCTCTTCGGTTGTAGATGTGTTGTTGCTACTAGGGAGAAAACAACGGTCTCTTGTTCATGGAACAAGTGGATTAATTACCTTACACACTTTGCTTAAAGCAGTTGTCTGTTTCTTGCAACTTAATACTGGAGGGGGTTCGGATGATAACCTGAAGATGGACTTCTAGTCATAGATGCAGTTGGATGGCGGTCTATGTATATTGTTGTATTGCCCAATCTAATCTCATAGGATCTTTTTGTCTGGTATTGCATTGCTATGCCTTGCTCAGTTCCTGTCAATTGCCCTGCTGTAATTTGTTTACCCTTCATGCCATGTTGTTTATCTAAGGAGAGCACCTCTAGTGAACTATGGACCCCGGTCCAATCTTTACCATTGATACATCTTCCACTGTTACTTGTTTACTTGCTGCAAACCATTACCTTCCACAACATATGTTTAATCCTTTGATACAGCAAACCGGTGAGCTTGACAACCTCACTGATTCGTTGGGGCAAAGTCTTGAGTTTGTGTTGTGCAGGTCTCCATGTTCCTTACAACACATGTGTGACGTTTCCTTCCTCCTACTAGTTTGATAACCTCGGTTTCTTACTGAGGGAAACTTGCTGTTGTGATGCTTTACACCTTGCTCTTGGGATTCCCAATAGGCTCCACGTCAACTACGTGTACAGCCATCAGGCTCTTTTCTGGCGCTGTTGCCGGGGAGGCTAAGGACGTCTTCACAAGGGGAGTCTTTCTCAACCTTTCTCTTTACTTTGTTTTTATTTTGCTTAGTTTCTTTTGCTTGGTTTTGTTTGCCTATTTTTACCAAAAACTCCAAAAAAATTAGTTTGGTTTGGTTTGCTTTCTTTATTCAAAAACACAAAAAAATTAGTTCCTACTCTAGTTGCCGGTCTGTTATTGCCTTGCTTGGTCATGCTTTCTATCAATGGATGGTTTCTTTGAAACTAGTTCTTATTGGAAAGGTGAGTTCACGGAAGAACAAAAGTATTATTATAAGGAACACCATTTGTCACAAAAAGGGAAACACTTATGGGAACAAATTGATAAGTTGAATACTATTGCTAGAGATGTGTGCTCTACTTATAATGTTACTTATTGCTTTGATACATCTTGTTGCTGTAGGAGGCATAAACACCTTCCTTTTCAGTGTGAGTATAATGATAATGTTACCATATCCTCTTATGTTAAAGGAAATTATGACTTTTATGATGTGGAACAAATTGAAGAATTTATTGCCTTCAAGGGTGCATTTGAGATTGCGAGTTTGCTTGAAAATACTAATGATGCACCTTATGAATATGAGGTTTATGAGATACTTAAATTTTGCTTTGATAATTAGAAGTAAGAAAATAGATCTATTCTTGAATATTTTAATAGGTGCTTTCCATATTTGGAAGAGGCTAATGCCTTGCAGGAGCCTATGGAAGAAGAAATTGCTGAAACTGAAAGCTCATTAGATGAAAAAGAGGAGGAGAGTGATGAACAAAAGGAGGAAGAATGGATCTACCCATGTCTACCTTATAATGAGAGTAACTCTTTATCCCTTACATTATTTTATTGTCCCCCATGCTTACCAAAGGAGGATGAAATGTTATGTTCCTCTGGATCCTTTTGAAATATCTAGTTTGGGTAAAACTTGTGAAGGTTTTAATCCCACTATTTTTGATCTTGATAGAAATTATGTGTTTGTAGATCATGAAAAGCATACTTTATGTGATAGCTATATTGTTGAGGTTATTCATGATGCTACTGAAAATTATTATGAGAGAGGAAAATATGGTTGTAGAAGTTTTCATGGTGCTAAAACTCCTCTCTATGTGCTGAAAGTTTTGAAGTTACTCTTTTTTTGTCTTCCTATGCCTGTCACTTTGTTCTTTGTGAATTTATTTGCATACAAGATTTCTATGCATAGGAAGTGGGTTAGACTTAAAGGTGTTTTGAATTTGCTTCTTGATGCTCTCTTTTACTTCAACTCATATTTCTTATGTGAGCATCTTCTTCTTGCTTCTTGTGCCTAACTTAAAGGAGTTAAAGAAAAGTACTTGTTGGGAGATAACCCAAGAGTTTCCTTGAGTCTTGGAAGTTATTAATTCAGTAATGACCTCTCCTTATCCTTTTTTGTTTGCTTTTTGTGCCAAGAATGACCTCTAATGAGAGGGAAGTAAGATTTGGGGAGTTGCTATCCCGAAACAGATTTCTGTCCTCCACCATAAAAATTAGTGAGGAGTCTCTGTAACTTGCGCCGCAAATTTACGAATAAATCCCCCCGTATGTTATCTAACTTGCGTTAGTTCAACACTTTTTGATTTGATCAACAGAAGATGTTCGAAAAATTCGGTTTCTACCTGATGGTCTGTTTTGAAAGATTTGTGCCATTATTTGCATTTGCATCTTATTGATTCCTTTTGTCACATCCCAAAATTTTCCAAATTTTGAAATGTGAAAAATAAATAAACAAAATAAAATTTTGTTGAAATTTAGGGTGAGAAGAAACTTTTTGATTCCAATTGGAAATATCAAAACCTATTTTGATCAAATAAAATCCTAAAGGGATTTAAAAAGATAATTAAACAATAAATTTAAAATAGTTGGAATTACTATTTTTGGATCTTTTAATAAAAAGATTTGATTTTCAAAAGCAAAGGTAGAATTATAAATAAGGATTATTTTATAGAGCCAAATTAAATCTTGGCCAAGCTTTTGAAAATAAAATAATTCTATTTGATAAAAAGAGTAAAGTTTTATTTAAATAAAATAATGAGGATTTATTAATATCCAATTTTATTTAAGTAAAGGCTTTTCCATTTTAAATAAACACTAAAACTTGTTAATTTATTTTAAATAAGTTTTGCAAGTGTTTTATTTATTCAAATAAAACCTACTAAAATGATTTTGGTATTATTTAGATTTCAAATAGAGTTTTTAAATAAATAAAATCCTATTTGAATTAATGACTAAGGTCTAATTATTTAATTATTTATGGATCCTAAAAAGAATAAAAAATTGTTTTATTTTGGATAATGTTATTAAACAGAACTAAAATAAATACAAAGTTTGGTGGTGATTTGATTTGAATTGTTGTTTGAATTATTTGTTTGAAAATCAAAACAGAAATTCAAATTAGAAAAAGAAAAAGCTTCAGTATAAAAAAAATGGAAACAAAACAGACCCAACCCATCTGGCCCACTAAGCCCAGCAAGAGCCCACCCGGCAAACCCTCACTGAATCGTTTTCTTTCACTCAATCTCGCACCCACCCAGACACTGAGCAGTGGACCCTGTGCCCCCTCTCTCTCACTCGCTGCCAGCTGGACCCCACTGCCACGCAATCATCGTCTCCACTCGACCGTTCCCCCTCGCCGTTTCTGTCAGTAACTCTTGCGTTGAATTCACGTTGATAGCGGCCTTAATTCCTCCAGTGATCACGCGCAGATAAACACCCACGTCTCCTCTCGCTTTCGCCCCAAACTCCAGCCACTCCCTGCCCCTCGGCTGCTCCAATTCGCCCCCACACCGCCACTGTCTCCGACGGAGTTTCCAGCCAATTCCGGCGAACCACGGCCGCCCCTCGCCTCCCAGAGCACGCAACCTTGCTCGCCAGCACCAGGCGCACCTGCCCGTGTGCTCCACTCGCTCGCGCGCGCTCCGAATCATCGGCTTCGTCATCACCTGAGCACCGCCGCGTCTGTCTCGTCTCCGGCGAAGTCTCCCTGGTAAGCCAGACCGCCCTGAGCCCTCTCAATGACACTCCTGTGATCACCACGCTTGTACGCATATAACGCTCCCTCCCACTTGCCTCGGCACAACCTGCAGCTCCGTCCCCGGTGACGAACAGAATCTCCTGACGCCGCCACCGACTCCGGCGAGCGATTACTTTCGTCCCTGTGCGTCCCTCATCAAACCAACAGCACCTTGAGCTTCACCAGGACCCTGCGAACATTGTGAGCACCTCCTCTGTCTTCCTTGCTTCCTGAATCACCGGATCCACCGTAGACCGAGCATGCGCCGCTAGTCGTCGCCGCCAGCACCGCCAGTTACTGGTCGAGCTGCTGTGAGCTGTGCGATGCGAATCGTCTGGCTAGGAATAGATCTAACTGAAGGGGTATGAGCCCATCTGAGCCATTCGTTTTAAGTTAAATCCTGTGGTCCAGAGAGGCTGATCCGCACGAAGCGGTACCGGCCAATAGACTCAGCCACGTGGGCAAGGTTTTGTTTAAAACAGAAATTAGAATCTGTTTGAATTGCAAACTTGTAAAATTCATAACTTTAATTCTACACGTCCAAATTTTGCAAATTTTATATCAATGGATTCAGTAGAACAAGTACTTTGCAACCATGCATTTTGTTTAATGTTTAGCTTCTGTAAAATTGGTTGAAATTGCATAAACATGTGTAGGCTTATTATGAATATAAAAATTATTCTAGATATATTTTTAGTATGAAATCTTTGCAAAATGGATTGTTGTGAACCTACTGACCATAGGAACCATAAAAATGTATTTTGTGAAGTTAAGGAGTAAATATTTGATTTAGCTCATTTCTAGTCAAATGAAAATATTGATTATGATTTAGAAATGATTTTTGAGTGAAATCTTTGGGAAATGTTTTGATTAAAACCTTCTGACCCTAAACACCAAGTTTTGAGAATTAAAATATATTTGATGAACTCTTTAAAAAATATTGCTTTGCTAAAAGCATTTTCAACCACATAAAATATTGATTTGATTTAAAAATGGTTTATAGATAAAACCTTTTGCAAATGGTTTTACCACTTTAGTAAATGACCACTTTTGAACTTTATAATGTTTAGAGCCTAGTAGAAACCACTTTTGCAAGTAAAACTATTTTTTGCATGCTTGCATGCATGACCTTGTTTCTATTATTTTTTGTGTGATAAATTGGTTGGAATGCTAGTTGAATTTGTGTTTGCTTGATTGAATTGTAGTGGAATTAGAAGAGTGTGATATTTGCAAGATCAAGAAGTGAACCATCATTCTCTACTAAAAAGGCAAGTGACACTATCATCCATGTCCTACTATTTTCATTACACTTAGTGGATTTTGTAACATGCATGGAAAGGACTACTATATTTTATGCTATGCTAAATCCTAATAGGATACCCTTATATATTCCTTAGCGGAAACATTGTAGTTGTAGTATGCTTAGCCCTGCTATATATTTGGGATGGGATACATGATATGATTATATGAAGAGTTGAAAATACATATGTTTTATATAATAAAACAAGTACTCAATGAACCACCTGGGTGGACAAGGATACTCAAGATTGGACAAGGTGGCAACAAAAGGAACCATGTTTATATGGCTATCTCTTTTTGTATGTGCACTAGAAGAAAACCACCCAGGGACTTAGAGATTGAACATGTTTCTCGTACAGTGGCTTCCGTGTACAGCCACATGCTAAATGGGCTCTGGATTAGTCAACTATATAGTGGAAGACCCATGCATTGGCATCTTCAGGTTAACTAGAATTGTGTAAGGGAACTTGAAACCCTACATTGGTGCCTGGATGACAAGCTAGCATTGTGTATTGGGAGGACTTCTATGGAAAGACTTTGTCACATTCTCAATCTGCCAGTACTCCATCTTGGTGAGTACTTATACAGCGGCCACTGGTGGCATCAAGATGAGATTGTGTCATGTGGGTAAAGTGTACAACTTCTGCAGAAGATCAAAATTCTAAGTACTTAGCCGTGTCCCCGGTTATGGACAACTCTGAGCAACTAAGGCCTGAAGCTATGAAAGATCTCGACATTCCAATTTCTCAAAGTAAAACTTGATGGTGACAACAAGGGATTTTGAAGCACTTGGGGTTTTCCAAGAAGTTCAGAAAGATTTGACAAAAGATCAAAACTATTTTGAAATTATAGGATAAAACTATATTGCTTTCTGCAAATGAGCCTAAACCCTACTTAGCCAAATATGCATGTAATGATAGGATCCACTTATTTCTACATAGTAGTGAAACTTGCCAATACAATTCAAATGTATTGACCCTTGTGGCTGCAACTTATTATGTTGCAGGTTTGTTTGATGTTAGTGAAGTTTGTTGAATAGGATTACAAGTCTACAACCAACATGATTTCCTGTGGCACTTTGAAGATGAAGGACTCCATGCTTTATAGATATTCTGTTGCATTGTAATGTGATATCCAAAATAGCTATGTAAGATGTAATGAAATTATTTTATTCCTGGTAATAAAGTTGTATTATGACCTTTGTTTCTTGATATTACATCTTAACTGTGGATGCTAGCTATTGATCCAGGGACTAGCATTGTAAACACGGGGATCTCTACCTTATTAAAGGTTGGGAACCTGACAGATGGTATCAGAGCACTGTGTTGCCTGTAGGATTGTAACCCTAGGATTGGACAAAGCCCCTTAGAAAAATAGGAGTTATATTTGTTCCAAAACTTATTTACAAACAATCTTGTAAACACTTTCCTCAACCATTTTGATTTTGATTCTACATCTCTTCTAATTCAAACTTGATGGACAAAGCCTACCCCATGGCCAAAGACTTCACCATGATCAAAGGACTTCATCAACTCTAATGACTTCAACATCTTCAGGTGATTTCAACCTTATTCTCAACAAGGACTTCAACCTTGGATATCACTAAGGACTACAAGTGAGAACCAAGAAACACTAGATTGCCTACCATAAACATTGATATCATGTTACTGTATGGATCATATTGACCTATGAGGTATGACTATACTAAGTTATTTATTTCGAGAAAACTTGTTGTTTCCTTCAACTCATGAGTTAAGCTCATAAATTGTTAAGTGAATAGTTGCATGTCTATTGTTTGATTGAACTTGGTTGTTTTGAGTTGTGTGTTAGAACTTCTTAAAAACCTATCCATCATTACTCATCCCTATCAAACCAACAGATGCCTCCCCGTCGTGCCAACCCCAACCAAAACAACAACATCACCCCTGAGATGCAGCAGATGTTGGCAGCTCAGACACAGTTGATGCAGGAGATGACCATGTTCATACAGAATCAGAACAACAACAACAACAACAACAACAACAACAACAACAACAACAACAATCAGAATAATCCTCCAGCACTTGACATGCTCACCAAGTTTCTGAAACTCAGGCCTGCAAGGTTCTTTGGAACAACTGATCCAATGGAAGCCAATGACTGGTTACGTTCAGTGAACAAAGACTTAGTGACTGTTGGCTGCACCGATGAAGAAAAAGTTAGGTTTGCAGCATTTTTGCTTGAAGGACCAGCAGCAACATGGTGGGACAACTTTCAGATCACCACTCCCCTTGAGAATGTGACTTGGACTATTTTTGAGGATGGATTCAGAACAACTCACATCTCACCTGGAGTGATATACTTGAAGAAAAAGGATTTCCACAATCTGAAACAGCGTCACCTCAGTGTGGCTGAGTATATTGAAGAATTCAACAATCTGGCACGTTATGCACCGGATGAAGTTGATACAGATGCTAAGAGAAAGGAGAAATTTCTTGAAGGACTTACTGATGAGTTGAACCTGCAGCTAGCTGTTGCCTATGTCCCAACTTATCAATCACTCTGTGACAAAGCCACCATTTTGGAAAACAAGATGAATCAAGTTGAGAATAGAAAGAGGAAGCATAAACTCAAGTATCACTTAGGATCATCACAAAAGAAGCATTCATTCAAAAAGAGCAAGGAAGATTCTGAACCACATCAGTATCACCACAACAACAATGGAAGTGATAATAATGGAATGATACTGACAATGGAGATGACCTTGGTCAGAACCAACATGACACTTTCAGGAAGAAGGACATTAGCCAGTTGCAGTGCTATAATTGTAAGGAACTTGGACACTATGTATCAGACTGTCCTGAGAAGAAAAAGAAAAAGGATGCTAGAAGAGCCAATGGAAATGACTCCAATGTGACCCAGGAAGGACATGTGAACCACATTGACATGGATGGAAACTTTGAAGAGATAGAAGAAGTGGATGTCAGGAATTAGTTAACTCAGAAGAGCCAAATAAGGATTCCTTGTCAGGATATAAAGTGTTGAACCATAGTTAGGTGAACCATCAATGTAACCCTATGAGACTTTATTTTAAGGGTGGTAGTACTCTAGTTGTATTCAAGCCAACTTGTAACCTTTAGCCTTCCCAAATCTCGGGACGAGATTTATTTTAAGGGTGTTAGCCTGTCACATCCCAAAATTTTCCAAATTTTGAAATGTGAAAAATAAATAAACAAAATAAAATTTTGTTGAAATTTAGGGTGAGAAGAAACTTTTTGATTCCAATTGGAAATATCAAAACCTATTTTGATCAAATAAAATCCTAAAGGGATTTAAAAAGATAATTAAACAATAAAGTTAAAATAGTTGGAATTACTATTTTTGGATCTTTTAATAAAAAGATTTGATTTTCAAAAGCAAAGGTAGAATTATAAATAAGGATTATTTTATAGAGCCAAATTAAATCTTGGCCAAGCTTTTGAAAATAAAATAATTCTATTTGATAAAAAGAGTAAAGTTTTATTTAAATAAAATAATGAGGATTTATTAATATCCAATTTTATTTAAGTAAAGGCTTTTCCATTTTAAATAAACACTAAAACTTGTTAATTTATTTTAAATAAGTTTTCCAAGTGTTTTATTTATTCAAATAAAACCTACTGAAATGATTTTGGTATTATTTAGATTTCAAATAGAGTTTTTAAATAAATAAAATCCTATTTGAATTAATGACTAAGGTCTAATTATTTAATTATTTATGGATCCTAAAAAGAATAAAAAATTATTTTGTTTTGGATAATGTTATTAAACAGAACTAAAATAAATACAAAGTTTGGTGGTGATTTGATTTGAATTGTTGTTTGAATTATTTGTTTGAAAATCAAAACAGAAATTCAAATTAGAAAAAGAAAAAGCTTCAGTATAAAAAAGGAAACAAAACAGACCCAACCCATCTGGCCCACTAAGCCCAGCAAGAGCCCACCCGGCAAACCCTCACTGAATCGTTTTCTTTCACTCAATCTCGCACCCACCCAGACACTGAGCAGTGGACCCTGTGACCCCTCTCTCTCACTCGCTGCAAGCTGGACCCCACTGCCACGCAATCATTGTCTCCACTCGACCGTTCCCCCTCGCCGTTTCTGTCAGTAACTCCGGCGTTGAATTCGCGTTGATGGCGGCCTTAATTCCTCCAGTGATCGCGCGTAGATAAATGCCCACGTCTCCTCTCGCTTTCCCCCCAAACTCCAGCCACTCCCTGCCCCTGGGCTGCTCCAATTCGCCCCCACACCGCCACTGTCTCCGATGGAGTTTCCAGCCAATTCTGGCGAACCACGACCGCCCCTCGCCTCCCAGAGCACGCAACCTTGCTCGCTAGCACCAGGCGCACCTGCCCGTGTGCTCCACTCGCTCGCACACGTTCCGAATCATCGGCTTCGTCATCACCTGAGCACCGCCGCGTCTGTCTCGTCTCCGCCGAAGTCTCCCTGGTAAGCCAGACCGCCCTGAGCCCTCTCAATGACACTCCTGTGATCACCACGCTTGTACGCATCTAACGCTCCCTCCCACTTGCCTCGGCATGACCTGCAGCTCCGTCCCCAACGACGAAAAGAATCGCCTTACGCCGCCACCGACTCCGGCGAGCGATTACTTTTGTCCCTATGCGTCCCTCGCCAAACCAACAGCGCCTTGAGCTTCACCAAAACCCTGCAAACATTGTGAGCCCCTCCTCTGTCTTCCTTGCTTCCTGAATCAGCGGATCCACCGTAGCCCGAGCGTGCGCCGCCAGTCGTCGCCGCCAGCGCTGCCAGTTACTGGTCGAGCTGCTGTGAGCCGTGCGATGCGAATCGTCTGGCTAGGAATAGATCTAACTGAAGGGGTATGAGCCTATCTGAGCCATTCGTTTTAAGTTAAATCCTGCGGTCCAGAGAGGCTGATCCGCACGAAGCGGTACCGGCCAATAGAATCACGCCACGTGGGCAAGGTTTTGTTTAAAACAGAAATTAGAATCTGTTTGAATTGCAAACTTGTAAAATTCATAACTTTAATTATACACGTCCAAATTTTGCAAATTTTATATCAATGGATTCAGTAGAACAAGTACTTTTCAACCATGCATTTTGTTTAATGTTTTGCTTCTGTAAAATTGGTTGAAATTTCAGAAACATGTGTAGGCTTATTATGAATATAAAAATTGTTCTAGATATATTTTTAGTATGAAATCTTTGCAAAATGGATTGTTGTGAACCTACTGACCATAGGAACCAACTTATGGATTTAAAAATGTATTTTGTGAAGTTAAGGAGTAAATATTTGATTTAGCTCATTTCTAGTCAAATGAAAATATTGATTATGATTTAGAAATGATTTTTGAGTGAAATCTTTGGGAAATGTTTTGATTAAAACCTTCTGACCCTAAACACCAAGTTTTGAGAATTAAAATATATTTGATGAACTCTTTAAAAAAATATTGCTTTGCTAAAAGCATTTTCAACCACATAAAATATTGATTTGATTTAAAAATGGTTTATAGATAAAACCTTTTGCAAATGGTTTTACCACTTTAGTAAATGACCACTTTTGAACTTTATAATGTTTAGAGCCTAGTAGAAACCAATTTTGCAAGTAAAACTATTTTTTGCATGCTTGCATGCATGACCTTGTTTCTATTATTTTTTGTGTGATAAATTGGTTGGAATGCTAGTTGAATTTGTGTTTGCTTGATTGAATTGTAGTGGAATTAGAAGAGTGTGATATTTGCAAGATCAAGAAGTGAACCATCATTCTCTACTAAAAAGGCAAGTGACACTATCATCCATGTCCTACTATTTTCATTACACTTAGTGGATTTTGTAACATGCATGGAAAGGACTACTATATTTTATGCTATGCTAAATCCTAATAGGATACCCTTATATATTCCTTAGTGGAAACATTGTAGTTGTAGTATGCTTAGCCCTGCTATATATTTGGGATGGGATACATGATATGATTATATGAAGAGTTGAAAAGACATATGTTTTATATAATAAAACAAGTACTCAATGAACCACCTGGGTGGACAAGGATACTCAAGATTAGACAAGGTGGCAACAAAAGGAACCATGTTTATATGGCTATCTCTTTTTATATGTGCACTAGAAGAAAACCACCCAGGGACTTAGAGATTGAACATGTTTCTCGTACAGTGGCTTCCGTGTACAGCCACATGCTAAATGGGCTCTGGATTAGTCAACTACATAGTGGAAGACCCATGCATTGGCATCTTCAGGTTAACTAGAATTATGTAAGGGAACTTGAAACCCTACATTGGTGCCTGGATGACAAGCTAGCATTGTGTATTGGGAGGACTTCTATGGAAAGAGTTTGTCACATTCTCAATCTGCCAGTACTCCATCTTGGTGAGTACTTATCCAGCGGCCACTGGTGGCATCAAGATGAGATTGTGTCATGTGGGTAAAGTGTACAACTTCTGCAGAAGATCAAAATTCTAAGTACTTAGCCGTGTCCCCGGTTATGGACAACTCTGAGAAACTAAGGCCTGAAGCTATGGAAGATCTCGACATTCCAATTTCTCAAAGTAAAACTTGATGGTGACAACAAGGGATTTTGAAGCACTTGGGGTTTTCCAAGAAGTTCAGAAAGATTTGACAAAAGATCAAAACTATTTTGAAATTATAGGATAAAACTATATTGCTTTATGCAAATGAGCCTAAACCCTACTTAGACAAATATGCATGTAATGATAGGATCCACTTATTTCTACATAGTAGTGAAACTTGCCAATATAATTCAAATGTATTGACCCTTGTGGCTGCAACTTATTATGTTGCGGGTTTGTTTGATGTTAGTGAAGTTTGTTGAATAGGATTACAAGTCTACAACCAACATGATTGCCTGTGGCACTTTGAAGATGAAGGACTCCATGCTTTATAGATATTCTGCTGCATTGTAATGTGATAGCCAAAAGAGCTATGTAAGATGTAATGAAATTATTTTATTCCTGGTTATAAAGTTGTATTATGACCTTTGTTTCTTGATATTACATCTTAACTGTGGATGCTAGCTATTGATCCAGGGACTAGCATTGTAAACACAGGGATCTCTGCCTTATTAAAGGTTGGGAACCTGACACCTTTTTGAGTTCTCTTTAGGTGAATTGAGCTTTTTGAAGGAGTTACTACAGTAGCTTGTGTTTTTAGTGAAAAGTCTTGATGTTCCAAAGCTTTGCCAGAGGTCTAATATATTTTGAATGCACTAATGTTCCTAATGAATATTGTGTGAAGTTTTGTATGAAAGAAAAATTTCAGGTGTAGAGAGAGAATGATGTAATGAGATGAATAATGGACAAAAGATCAAGCTTGTGAATGCCACCCCGGTGTCACCCCAAAAAATATCCAAGAGGTACAAGCGTCAAAGCTTGGGGATGCCCAAGGCATCCCCTTCTTCATCAATAAAAAGTCCAGGTCTATCTAGACACTTTGTTTTTATTGTTTCATGCACAGTTGTGTTGTTCTTGGAGTGTCTTAGTTTTTGTTTGATTTGATTACGTTGTTTAGTTTGCTTGAGTAAAGTAGTTTGGACCCCCGTTCTCGCTGTGTTGTTTGCAAATAAGTTGCTTGGTGTTGGAAAGGAGTAGTAAGTTCTTGCTTGTAAGTGCAAGAGGAGCTTGCATTGACTGTGACTTAGACTCTAGCATGATATGATAGGTATTGTTTTGACCTTATGCTTAGTGAATATTGACGTAGCATGTCTTGTTCCAAACAATTGGGATTGCTTAGTGTGCCTTGAAAAAATTATGCATTGTTTTAGCATGCAAAAGCATAGTATTGTGGTTTTCTCCTATGATGCTTTGCTTGGGTTGACTTGGCACATGCTCACACCATGTTATGACTCTAACAAGTCACCTTATCCTCTACGATCATTTAGTCCTTGACTTGTAGTACCACTCTATGCTTTGATTAGTAATGTTTTGTTGCTCTGCATGATTATGGCCATTATTGCTCTCTTAGTTGGTTGCTCCCAGTCTTTTGCTAGCCTCCAATTGTATGAGTAAGCTCTACTCATGCTTCCAACTGCCAAGAAACCAAGTTATTCCATAGTGTCCACTATAAACTCATATGCATGGTGCGTTACACCATTCCAAGTATATTCTTGTTTTCAGCTATCTTTCAATTAAAAACTATTTTGTTATATGAAAACTTAGTGATTAAAGCCCTCACAAACTTGATGGCACACTTTATATTCTTTGCCCCTAATAAACTTGAACCATTGTGTCTTATATGTTGTATATGCTTGCACTTATACGTTGGAATTAGCAGAACCGTGCTATCACGAGGAACGTTTTCAACATTGCACTTGTACTTTGTACTCAGTTGATATCATGCTCTTTTGTCTATGGATGTCACCGGTGTGAAATAAAAAGGGAACTTGTAAGTCCATGGAGTTTGTATTTTGTGTTAGAGAAACGTCTGGGCCGCTAGCCTAAGCCATGTCTAATCATGGTGGAAACTTGCAGCATCACCATAGTGAGCTATCTATGAAGCATCCTCAATAAAAAGCTATGCATATGGTAAATAAAAAGATTGCTGAGATGCTCATTGTCTGCTCGCCTTGTCATTTTGGTTATGGGATAGCTCTTGTACCATGTGCAAGGGGTACCCCGTTGGCGGTTCTCTATGATATGCAAATACTTGACAAGAACTTATAGGTGACTGAAGTTGAGTAGCATGAGGTGTGGCCCTCGTATTCAAGGGACTTGAGATTGCCAACTTATACTTTGTCAAGCATATACTCCATCTTTGTTCACTTTAACCTTAATCACATCAAGATGCTTATGATAGGGGCAATGAGGGATGAAAGCTAACAAGTACCATAATTTCTGGAAGCTCTTTTTGAAACTTGAAATCCCTGCTTCCTTTATGAAAGGATCTTCTTCCACCATTATTTGAGTCTCCACCTTCTAATTTTAGGCACCATTAAGAGAGCATAGTTGTCATTCTGTGTGCAGTGTCAGAAAACTTATTAATTGATGCATATTGTGATATTACTTGTTCTTGTGCTACTTGTTTTTAGTCACCCTTATGAACTTTGAAGGTGTCATATGCATCTATTTGCTACTCTATGAGGGACAAGATGAATTCCACTATGCCATGTTTTATGTATGTGAAACAAACAAACATTTTTCAATGCATGTTATTCGTGATCTTTGTTTGTAGCATGTCATGTTGCATGCATAGTTACAATTTCCTATTGTTAGAACTCCATCTTTCATGCACATGTTTAGAGTTCTTTGATACCAGCTTTCAATTCTTGCAAATGGTTTGATCTTGGCTTTGATGGTGCATGTCACCTCAAAAATTATTCTTTTTATCACTTACCTACTCGAGGACGAGCAGGAGTTAAGCTTGGGGATGCTTGATACGTCGGAAACGTATCTATAATTTTTGATGCTACGTGCTTGTTTAGTATATACTTTGCTTTGCTTTGTCTACACTTTGAGGTGTTTTTATATCTTTTCTGGAACTAACCTATTAACAAGTTGCCACAGTGCTAGTTGCCTGTTTTCTTCTGTTTTTGGTTTTAGAAAGGCAGAAAATCAATATTCTCGGAATTGGATGGGACAAAAGCCAAAGTCAATATTTTACCGTGAGGGACACGAATCTAGAAGATGAGACAGAGACGCAAACCAGGGCGGCCAAACCCCCCTAGGTGCGGGCGGGACCTGCCCCGCGCCTGGGCAGGGTGTGGCAACCCTGGCCGCCTCCCAGCCTCACCTCTTCGCCTATAGGAAGCCCCCGATGTAGAAACCCTAAGTATCCGATCAATATTCCACGAAACCTTCTATAACAGCCGCCACCATCGTCCCTAGATCGGGGGATCTGAAGTTCTTCCCGGCACCCTGCCAGAGGGGAGATCCTCCCGGAGGCCTTCTCTCCGGTATGATGCTTGAGTAGTTCCACCTTGGACTATGGGTCCATGTAGTAGCAGGATGGTTGTATATCCACCTTGTGCTTTCATGTATAGATCTTGTGAGCTTCGTTGATGATCAATATCGAATCTATTTGTAATCATGCATGTTGTGTTTGCGAGGATCCGATGGATATTGAGATTACTATGTTAGATTGATTAATGGTTTTGTCTTTATGATTCTATCATGTCTGTGTTGTTTGTGATCTTGCATGCTCTTCATTGTTAGTAGCTATCTTGGCCGAGTAGTTGCTAGTGACTCCAAGAGGGGGTATTTATGCTCGATAGTGGGTTCATGCCTCTAGTTTCCAAGGGAAGTGACAGAAATCTCTTCGGTTGTAGATGTGTTGTTGCTACTAGGGAGAAAACAATGGTCTCTTGTTCATGGAACAAGTGGATTGTTTACCTTACACACTTTGCTTAAAGCAGTTGTCTGTTGCTTGCAACTTAATACTAGAGGGGGTTCGGATGATAACTTGAAGATGGGCTTCTAGTCATAGATGCAGTTATATGGCGGTCTATGTATATTTTTGTATTTCCCAATCGAATCTCATATGATCTTTTTGTCTGGTATTGCATTGTTATGCCTTGCTCAGTTCCTATCAATTGCCCTGCTGTAATTTGTTTACCCTTCATGCCATGTTGTTTATCTAAGGAGAGCACCTCTAGTGAACTATGGACCCCGGTCCAATATTTACCATTGATACATCTTCCACTGTTACTTGTTTACTTGTTTCAAACCATTACCTTCCACACCATACGTTTAATCCTTTGTTACAGCAAACCGGTGAGCTTGACAACCTCACTGATTCGTTGGGGCAAATTCTTGAGTTTGTGTTGTGCAGGTCTCCATGTTGCTTACAACACCTGTGTGACATTTCCTTCCTCCTACTGGTTCGATAACCTCCGTTTCTTACTGAGGGAAACTTGTTGTTGTGCTGCTTCACACCTTGCTCTTGGGGTTCCCAACAGGCTCCACGTCAACTACGTGTATAGCCATCAGGAAGCTCTCGCACCCTTCGACTCTGTTTTAGATGCACTTTACACTGACATCAGCGTGGACTCGAAGGATATGGATATCAACCCGGAAGAACTCGACTCAGCCATGAAGCAGATGGAGGAGGAGATCAATCGCGAGGAGCGGGACGACAAGGCCGTTACGTCCAGTCAAGTGTTTATCGCCATCGGGAGAATGATGGAAGAAGACCAACCCATACAAGCTTCTCCTAAGACGCGGGACAACGGGAAGGGGCCAGCTAATGATGTCGACAATGATCGTGCGAAGGCCATGCCCCCTCCGGCTATCCTAGTGCAGCAGTTGTAGGAACACCCTACCGGTCCAAGCAATGCTAACACCGTGAATCCTTCGCCACCAGCATCTACGTCTACGGCCGCCCAAGTCACTCCAACTGATAGGGTGATGTACGACAATCTACTTGTTGAGCCTCTGACCGTGGCCCATATACGGAATGTTGTCGAGCTTGATGAGAAGAGCCAGTAGCTAATAGAGGAGGCGCGGGCCATCGTGGAGCAAGGCGCAAAGTTAGATTGAGATATGGCCAAGGCGCAAAAATTGATCGAGATGGCTCGGGCCCTGGAGGCCAAGTACAAGACTCTGCTCAAGCGGCAGAAGACTAAGAAAGCTCCAGCTCACGTCGTCAATGACCCTGGTGTATGGTGCAACTTGGGGTGGGCAGCTTCGAAGCCGGCACAGGCTAAGACATACATTGACGATGATGGAAAGCAAGTCATGCCCACGCCCATCCTAAACTTGGTCGTTTCCAAGACTCTACTGGAGCAGGATAGATCGCCCGCAGCTGTGGAATAGGTCTATGATCTTATCACCAAGGCTGTCAAACAGCAGGAAAAGGCCACCTCTTAGAGTCTCGAGTCTGACCCAGCATATTGCCAGTCTAGCACTCCCAAACAGCAGAGGGCGAGATCTCCTCATGATGTCGGATCACAGATGGGTTCATCGGAAAAAAGACGGAGGGACGCACGCAACAGGGAGGACGCTATCCCCATATCTTCTGACCATGGAGGCAAGGCTCACCCTCGTCGCTCGCTGCCACCGCCCCGATCTTCCCGGCATCACGAAGACCCAAAGACTCACCACCATACGAGCATGCCTCCTCCTAGATGCCCCCAGGGAGGCATCATCATTCGGGACAACACGGATCAGCCTCGTCATGGCGAGGAGCATAGTGGCAACCAAAGACACAAGAGCAGGTCACGCCATGACCCTCCGCGTCTGACAAGCAACCATGATAGGCGTGAGGAGTCACAGGAGGGCAACAACAAGAAGGCTAACCCACCGCCACCTCTGCCTCCGTCATCCCCTAGAAGCCACCATGGCAGAGGAGGACTGCGCTGTTCACGTAGCCCTTCCCATGGCGGCGATAATAAGAAAGCAAGACTGGAGCCATATGATGCACGTTCACGCTTGACAAGATTCAGGAGGCCCGGGAAGGACAATACTTGGGACCATGTTGCTTTGTACATGTGATACGGACCGCAACTTACCCCAAGGGTTTCTGGATTGACAAGACGATCAAGCCCTATGACGGAACCGCCAAGCCATCCACGTGGTTGTAGGATTACGACAACACGGTCAAGATCTCCGAGGGAAGCCCCAATGTTCCCGTCAAGTACCTCGCACTGATGTTGACGGGCACAGCCAGCCAATGGATCAACGACTTTCTGGAGAAGTCCATATACAATTGGTTGGACATGCAAGAAGCATTCACCAAGAATTTCGAGGGTACGTACAACGTCCCTGCACTATCGGCGATCTACAGCGGTGCGTTCAGGAGAAGGGCGAGACATGTCGAGCCTACCTCTCCCATTGGCTGGATATGAAAAATTCCTGCGCAAGAGTGCATGATCAGACCGCTATGGCCGCCTACATTGATGGTTTGGAAAAGGGCACCTTGCTCTGACATAAGTTGAAGCACCTGTAGGACAATCACAGATCTCAATCAGATGATCTCCTTGGCCAGTGAGTTTGCACCTGTCGATGGCGATGCTCTCGGTTCCTTGCCAGCAATTTCCATTCCAACCCAAGCCAAGAGGAACAACATCACTAAGCGGAAGAGCCCGCTAGAAGAAAAGACAGCTTCCGACATGGTCACCATGACGTTTGCAGGCCGAGGTGATGGTGGACAGCATGGCAGAGGCCGGGGGGCGGTCCTAGGCAGTAGCGCGGTAGTGACATTACCCCAGCAGTGCCCCTCATTCCCCAAACGTACGAAGAGTACCGCGACATGACGTGCCTTGTACACCTTGACGCCAATGGAAAAGCTACTCATACCAACCGCCATTGCAAGTTTCTCAACGATCTCAAGGAAGACCCAGAGTCCGGCTATAAGCGAAGCCGGAAGAACTGACCACGAGGCAAGGTCAAGGGAAGAAGAAGGAAGAAGAGTCCAAGGATTCAAGTGACATGGACGAGCACGTTGACCACAAGCACGCCGACAAGGGAGATGGCAAAGGCAATAACCCCTTCGATAAGAAGGCCCCTGTCTACCACACTTTCCTTTGCACCCCAACTGTCCGGGCACAGAAGACCTCTCTAAGGACACTGATGGCCACCCTACCCCCAGTTCCCTATTTCCTGCGTTGGTCAGAAGTTCCAATCACATGGGAAAGGAAGGATCATCCCGAACTCGTTCCCACAGAGAACCAGTATGCCATGGTCATCACCCCCCTCCCCTGATTGACGGCTGCGAGTTCACCAAGTGCATGGTGGATAATGGAAGTAGCATCAACATCATGTACCTGGATACACTGAACAAGATGAACTTGACGGAGGCCAACTTAAGGAGGACCAGCACCATGTTTCATGGCGTAGTTCCTGGCCGGGAAGCTCGGTTCCTTGGGTGCATCACCCTTTCGGTCGCTTTTGGCGATGTTAACAATTACCTCCAAGAATGCATGACCTTTGAAGTGGTCCCCTTCAAGAGCACGCACCACGTCATATTCGGACGTGACATCTTCCACTCCTTCATGGCCAAGAAATGAATGGAATTTATGTACTCTTTTATAGAAGTATTTTACGCATATCAACCACCCATCTCATGCTTTTTCTAGCTGCAGTTATGCCAAATATGCATGGTTTATGTTATTCATTCATTTTCATATGAGCTTTGCACATTTAGTAGTTTAGGTAGAATTTTATCCCTCTTCCTTGTCTTTGACATGTGTGTAGGTGTTGATGATGATTATGGATAAAACAAAGGAAAAGGGAACAAAGAAAGCATAGTATGGAGGAGCTGCAGGGACCATACTTAGCCATCCGGGGTGTTGGAAAAGTGAATTTTCCAACTTCTCAAAATAAATATCCAGGGCCACTCGATTTTATACCTTGTTGATATGAATCCAACGAGCCCAAGAACACCCAAATCGGAGTTCTTATGAAGAAACGGCGGCAAAAACACTATGGAACCCGAAGGTTTGACTAGCAACTATACGACGGGAAGCATTTTTCGGCCGTATAGTTACTAAAAGGGTCGAAAACGACGGGATTTCTCCCCTCAGAAGCTCCAGAACCTTCCCTAAGTCATATGACGGTATTGGGGGAACCCTAGGGCACCCTGATGGCACTGCGTCAACGTGTAGTGCTTCGTCGGGAAACCCCAAGAGCAAGGTGTGATGCAGCACAGTAGCAAGTTTTCCCTTAGTAAGAAACCGAGGTTATCGAACTAGTAGGAGGAAGGAAACGCCACACAGGTGTTGCAAGCAACGTGGAAACCTGCACAACACAAACTCAAGACTTTGCCCCAACGAATCAGTGAGTTTGTCAAGCTCACAGGTTTGTTGTAACAAAGGATTAAACGTATAGTGTGGAAGGTGATGATTTGCAGCAAGTAAACAGGTAACAGTGGAAGATGTATCAATGGTAAAGATTGGATCGGGGACCATAGTTCACTAGAGGTGCTCTCCTTAGATAAACAACATGGCATGAAGGGTAAACAAATTACAGCAGGGCAATTGATAGGAAGTGAGCAAGGCATAATAATGCAATACCAGATAAAAATATCCAGTGATCGATTGGGCAATACAACAATATACATAGACCGCCATCCAACTGCATCTATGACTATAATTCCACATTCAGGTTATCATCGAACCCCCTCCAGTATTAAGTTGCAAGCAATAGACAACTGCTTTAAGCAAAGTGTGTAAGGTAAACAATCCACTTGTTCCATGAATAAGAGACCATTGTTTTCTCCCTAGTGACAACAGCACATCTACAACCAAAGAGATTTTTGTCACTTCCCTTGGAAACTAGAGGCATGAACCCACTATCGAGCATAAATACCCCCTCTTGGAGTCACTAGCAACTACTTGGCCAAGATAGCTACTAACAATGGAGAGCATGCAAGATCACAAACAACACAGACATGATAGTATCAAATAGACAAAACCATTAATCAATCTGACATAGTAATCTCAATATCCATCGGATCCCCGCAAACACAACATGCATGATGACAAATAGATTAGATCTTGATCATGAATGGAGCTCACAAGATCTATACATGAAAGCACATGGAGGAGATACAACCATCTAGCTACTACATGGACCCGTAGTCCAAGGTGGAACTACTCACTCTTCATACTAGAGAAGAAGGCCTTCGGGATGATCTCCCCTTCGGCAGGGTGCCAGGAAGAGCTTAAGATCCCCCGATCTAGGTACGATGTTGACGGCGGCTACAAAAGGTTTTGTGGAGTTTTGATCGGGTCCTAGGGTTTCTGCATCGGGGGCTTCTTATAGGCGAAGAGGCGACGCTGGGAGGCAGCCAGAGGGCCCACACCCTGCCCAGGCGTGGGGTGGGCCCACCCGCGCCTAGGAGGGTGTGGCGGCCCTGGCTCGCCTCTCTGGACTTCGTGTCGCCCATGGTAAAATATTGACTTTGGCTTTTGTCCCGTCCAATTCCGAGAATATTGATTTTCTTCCTTTCTGGAACCAAAAACAGAAGAAAACAGGCAACTGGCACTGTGGCAACTTGTTAATAGGTTAGTTCCGGAAAAGATATAAAAACACCTAAAAGTGTAGACAAAGAAAAGCAAAGTATATACTAAACAAGCATGGAGCATCAAAAATTATAGATACGTTTTGACGTATCAAGCATCCCCAAGCTTAACTCCTGCTCATCCTCTAGTAGGTAAGTGATAAAAGAATAATTTTTGAGGTGACATGCACCATCAAAACCAAGATCAAACCATTTGCAAGCATTGAAAGCTGGGATCAAAGAACTCTAAACATGTGCATGAAAGATGGAGTTCTAACAATAGGACAAAGTAACTATGCATGCAACATGAAAGGCTACAAACAAAGATCAAGAATAACATGCATTGAAAAACGTTTTTTTGTTTCACATACAGAAAACATGGCATAGTGGCATTCAGCTTGTCCCTCATAGAGTAGCAAATAGATGCATAGGACACCTTCAAAGTTCATAAGATTGACTAGATACAAATAGCACAAGAACAAGTAATATCACAATATGGATCAATCAATAAGTTTAGGGACACTGCACACAGAATGGCAACTATGCTCTCTTAATGGTGCCTAAAGGTAGAAGGTGGAGACTCAAATAATGGTGGAATAAAGGCTGTTCATAAAGGAAGCTGGGATTTCAAGTTTCAAAAAAAAACTTCCAAAAATTATGGTACTTTATAGCTTTCAGCCCTCATTGCCCCTATCATAAGCATCTTGAAGTGGTTAAGTTTAAAGTGAACAAACTATGGAGTATATGCTTGACAAAGTATAAGTTGGCAATCTAAAGTCCCTTGAATACAAGGGCCACACCTCATGCTACTCAACTTCAGTCACCTGTAAGTTCTTGTCATTGTAAGTATTTGCATATCATAGAGAACCGCCAACGGGGTACCCCTTGCACATGGTACAGGAGCTATCCCATAACCAAAATGACAAGGCAAGTAGACAATGAGCATCTCAGCGATCTTTTTATTTACCATATGCATAGATTTTTATTGAGGATGCTTCATAGATAGCTCACTATGGTGATGCTGCAAGTTTCCACCATGATTAGGCATGGCTTAGGCTAGCGGCCCAGGCATTTGTCTAACACAAAATACATAACTCCATGGACTTACAAGCTCCCTCTTTATTTCACACCGGTGACATTCATAGACAAAAGAGCATGATATCAACTGAGTACAAAGTACAAGTGCAATGTTGAAAACATTCCCCATGACAGCACGGTTCTGCTAATTCCAACGTATAAGTGCAAGCATATACAACAAAGATGACAATGGTTCAAGTTTTTTAGGGGCAAAGAATATAAAGTGTGCCATCAAGTTTGTGAGGGCTTTAATCACTAAGTTTTCATATAACAAAATACTTTTAATTGAAAGATAGTTGAAAACAAGAATATACTTGGAATGGTGTAACACACCATGCATAGGAGTTTATAGTGGACACTTTGGAATAACTTGGTTTCTTGGGAGTTTGAAGTATGAGTAGAACTTACTCATACAAGTGGAGGCTAGCAAAAGACTGGGAGCAACCAACTAAGAGAGCAATAATGTCTATAATCATGCAGAGCAACAAAATATTACTAATCAAAGCATAGAGTGGTACTACAAGTCAAGGACTAAATGATCATAGAGGCTATGGTGACTTGTTCATAGTCATAACATGGTGTGAGCATGTGCCAAGTCAGCCCAAACAAAGCATCAAAGGAAAATACCACAATACTATGCTTTTGCATGATAAAACAACGCATAATTCTTTCAAGGCACACTAAGCAATCACAATTGTTTGGAACAAGACATGCTACATCAATAATCACTAAAAACAACACCTAGCATGTCATGCTAAAGTCTAAGTCACAGTCAATGCAAGCTCCTCTTGCACTTTCAAGCAAGAACTTCCTACTCCTTTCCAACACCAAGCAACTTATTTGAAAACAACACAGCGAGAACGGGGGTCCAAACTACTTTATTCAAGCAAACTAAAAAACGTAAGCAAACCGAACGAAAACTAAGACGCTCCAAGAACAACACAACAGTGCATGAAACAATAAAAACGAAGTGTCTAGACAGACCTGGGCTTTTTATTGATGAAGAAGGGGATTCCTTGGGCATCCTCAAGCTTTGACGCTTGTACCTCTTGGATATTTCTTGGGGTGACACCGGGGTGGCATCCCCAAGCTTGATATTTTGTCCATTATTCGTATCATTACATCATTCTCTCTCTACACCTGAAAATTTTCCTTCATACAAAACTTCACACAATCTTCATTAGCAACATTAGTGTATTCAAAAGATAATAGACCTTTGGGTTTAGCTTTGGAATAGCAAAACTTTTCACTAAAAACACAATCCACTGTAGCAACTCCTTCAAAAAGCTCAATTCCCCAAAAGAGAACTCAAAAAGGAATCAATAAGAAGGAAATGCAAATAATGGAAGAAATCAGTCAAAACAGACCAACAGGTAGAAACCTAGTTTTTCGAAAATCTTCTGTTGATGAAATCAAAAAGTGTTGAACTAACTAAAGTTAGCTAACATACTAGGGGATTTATTCTTAAATTTTAATCTCAAACTGACTTATAGAGACTCCTTACGAATATTTATGGTGGAGGACAGAAATCTCTTTCGGGACAGCAACTCCCCAAATCTTACTTCCCTCTCATTAGAGGTCATTCTTGGCACAAAAAGCAAAAAAAAGGATAAGGAGAGGTCATTATTGAAGTAATAACTTCCAAGACTCAAGGAAACTCTTGGGTTATCTCCCAACAAGTACTTTTCTTTAACGCCTTTAAGTTAGGCACAAGAAGCAAGAAATCAAGTATTTTCAAATGAGGAAGCATTAACATCAAACCTTGCTTTCAAAGGATTAGCAAAAAACAACTTCTCTCTCCTCATAGGGAAGTGTTAAATGCCTTTCTTAAATGGAAATTTATATTTAGTGGTCCCTTCTTTCATATCAATGATGGAATCAATAGTTCTAAGAAAAGGTCTTCCCAAAGTAATAGGACAAGAAGCATTATTCAACATCCAAAACATAGAAATCAATAGGGACATAAGTATTGTTAACCATGATGAGAACATCATTAATAATCCCCATTAGTTTTTTCTTATCATTATCATCAAGTGGGACATCCAAATAAGAATCTTCCAAAGGTGGCAAATCAAGCATTTCATAAATCTTCCTAGGCATAATAGAGACACTAGAACCAAGGTCACATGAAGCTTTGAGATCAAAGTCATTCACTTGCATATTAATAATGGGTTCCCAACTATCTTCTACTTTCCTAGGGATAGAAGATTTGTGTTTTATCCTCTCTTCCTTAATCTTAACAAGAGCATCTGTAATGTGTTTGGTGAAAGCAACATGCATATCACTAGCATCAGGACTTCTAGCAAGTTTTTGCAAGAACAGAATCACTTCAGAAATATTGCAACCATCTATATCAAAATCAAACTTAGCATCACTAGTAGTAGATTCATTAGTCTTAGGCATTGTAGGAGGAGAAATAGGGGCTTCTTGTGGTTTAGTGGTCTCCATTATAGTGATGGTGCACACACTATTGTTTCTATCAATTTCAGCTTCCCTTTCCCACTTAGCATGAAGTTGAGGTAACAGTCTAACATTTTCATCCATAGTAACTTGTATGGCATGAGTGGCAGCAAAGGTGTTTTCCATGGTTTCAGGTTTAGCGACCATTTTATTAATCAAGGAGGACTGTGCTTCAGACAAAGAGGAAATATTCTTCTCAATAGTTAAAAGTTTTTCCTCCACAGTCTTGTTGAAAGCAGTTTGTTTACTAATAAAGTCTTTGAGCATGACTTCAAGTTCAGAGGGGGCACTTGTAGCATTGTTGTAGGAGTTTCCATAGGTATTGCCATTATTAGAAGGATAAGGTCTATAATTGTTGTTGCTACCAAAATTATTCCTATAGGCATTGTTGTTGAAATTGCTGTTTCTAATGAATTTCACATCAACTTGCTCTTCTTGAGAAACCAAAGAGGCTAAAGGAACATTGTTTGGATCTAAAAGAGCTTTCCCATTAACAAGCATAGTCATAATAACATCAATCTTATCACTCAAAGAGGAGGTTTCTTCAACAGAATTTACCTTCTTACCATGTGGAGCTCTCTCAGTGTGCCATTCAGAGTAATTAACCATCATATTATCAAGGAGTTCTGTTGCAGCACCCAAAGGGATGCCCATAAAGGTACCTCCAGCAGCTGAATCCAACAGGTTTCTTGAAGAGAAGTTCAAACCTGCATAAAAAGTCTGGATAATCATCCAAGTAGTGACTCCATGAGTGGTACAATTCTTAACCAAAGATTTCATTCTTTCCCAAGCTCGAACAACACAAACTCAAGACTTTGCCCCAACGAATCAGTGAGGTTGTCAAGCTCACTGGTTTGTTGTAACAAAGGATTAAACGTATAGTGTGGAAGGTGATGATTTGCAGCAAGTAAACAGGTAATAGTGGAAGATGTATCAATGGTAAAGATTGGACGGGGGACCATAGTTCACTAGAGGTGCTCTCCTTAGATAAACAACATGGCATGAAGGGTAAACAAAATACAGCAGGGCAATTGATAGGAAGTGAGCAAGGCATAACAATGCAATACCAGATAAAAATATCTAGTGATCGATTGGGCAATACAACAATATACATAGACCGCCATCCAACTGCATCTATGACTATAAGTCCACCTTCAGGTTATCATCTGAACACCCTCCAGTATTAAGTTGCAAGCAATAGATAACTGCTTTAAGCAAAGTGTGTAAGGTAAACAATCCACTTGTTCCATGAATAAGAGACCATTGTTTTCTCCCTAGTGACAACAGCACATCTACAACCAAAGAGATTTCTGTCACTTCCCTTGGAAACTAGAGGCATGAACCCACTATCGAGCATAAATACCCCCTCTTGAAGTCACTAGCAACTACTTGGCCAAGATAGGTACTAACAACGGAGAGCATGCAAGATCACAAACAACACATACATGATAGTATCAAATAGACAAAACCATTAATCAATCTGTCACATCCCAAGATTTTCCAAATCTTGTAATGTGAAAAATAAGTGAATAAAATAAAACTTTGTTTGATTTTCAGGGCCAGAAGAAACTTTTTGAATTCCAATAGGAATCTTCAAACCTATTTGGATCAAATAAAATCCTAAAGGGGTTTAAAAATATAAACATTTTAAATAAAGGAAAATAAAATATTTTGGAAATACTACTTTGGATCTTTTAAACAAAAGGATTTGGTTTTCAAAAGAAAAGGTGAATTTATAAATAAAGATTATTTTATAAAGCCAAATTAAAACTTGGCCAAGCCTTTGAAATAAAATATTTCTATTTTATAAATGGTAAAGGTTTATTTAAAAATAAAATAATAAGGATTTAATATCCAAGTTTTATTAATAAAGGTTTTACTATTTCCAAAATATCAAAACTTATTTATTTATTTAAAAATAAGTTTTCCAAGTATTTTATATTCCCAAATAAAACCTACTGATTTGGTTTTGAAAATAATTAGATTTCAAAATGGAGTTTTAAATAAAAAAATCAAATTCTATTTTGATTTAATAACAATGGTCTACTTATTTAATTAATAATGGACCCTATAAATAAAATTATTATTTTGATTTTGGATTTTGGTTTCTGTTACTGAACAGAACCAAATTCAAAGTTACAAAGTTTGGTAATTGTTTGAATTGATTTGAGTGTGGTTTGATTGTTTGAATTTCAAATCAGAAATTAGAATTAGAAAAAGAAAAAGGTTCAGGAAAGAAAAAAACAGAACTAGACCCAGCCCAGCCGGCCAAGCCCACTAAGCCCAGCAAACAGCCCACTCTCTCCCACCCACAGAAAACGCTTCACACTCACTCACTGACCCGCAGAGCGAATGACTGGTGGACCCTTCCCTCACTCCTTTTCTCACTGACCAGCCGACCCCACTGCCGCGTCATCGTCTTCCTCACCCCGCGACCAGTCCCCCCCCCCCTCGTCGCCGTTGCTGCCTCTAACTACTCGCATCAATTCGAGTAAATGGCTGATTGAATTCTCCCAGTAACCTCACACATTTAATCGCCCACGCTCCCTCCTCCTTTCCCCTCAGAACTCATTCGACCAGAGCCACCAGGCTGCTCGGAATTTCTCTGACACCGCCACTGCTCCGGCCACTGTCCCCAGCTAATTCCGGCCAGCAGACGCCGCCCCTCACCTCCCCAACCACACGATCTTACTCCCCAGACCTAGACGCTTCTCCCAGTACCCTCCATTCAACCGTGGGCGCCCCAGAGCGTCGACTACGACAAGCCTCCGAGCGCCGCCGCGTCTGTCTTCAACTCCGGCAAGTACCCAGGTAGATTCCGACCGCCCCTTCCCCTCTCGTTCATGCACACACCTACACCGTGTCCTGCTGCATCTGACCATGCCCTTGTCCTGCCTTAGGGCGATCTTCAGCGTCGCCTCGACAACAACCAGAGCCGCCAGACGCCATTGCAAACTCCGGCGAGGAATTGCAGCAGACCCCGAGCGCCCCTTGACCCTAGGAGACCACGTCGAGCTTCCTCAGGCCTTTGCGAACGTGGTGAGCACTTTCCCCTCCTCCCTCGCTTCCTATTTCACCAGCGCCGCCGCCGTCTGCCCGTCGCCGCCGCGCACAGCCGCGCAGCGCCGCCAGTTAATGGCCTATTGTTTAGGTCCGTTAGATCTAGATCGTATGGCTGTGATAGAATATAAGTGAACAGGTATCGTATGCCTCTGCGCTGCTCGATCTAAATTAGATCCTACGGTCTACAGCACGCGATCCACCCGAACCGGTACCATCCAATTAGAAAGTGACGCGTGTCACCAGTTCTGTTTAAAAACAGAATTGAAATCAGAATAGAATGTGAATTTCAAACCTTTGTAACTTTTGATCCACACGTCCAAAATTCACAAATTTGATATCATTGGAATCAGTGAAACAAGCCCTAGCCAACCATGCCATTGGTTTAGTAAATAGTAACTGTTAGATGGGTTGTTTTTGCAGAAACATTTGTATGCTTGTTTATATTAGAAAAATGATTCAAAAAAAGATTTTGAGAATGAAACCTTGGCAAATTAGTTTGTGGTGAACTTACCGACCCTAGGAACCAACCCATGGTTTTGAAAATGAAATTGGTAAAATTTAGGATGGATTATTTGACTTAGCCCATTTCTAGCCAAATGGAAATAATGGTTTTTGTTATGAAAATGATTTTGAGTAAAAACTTTGGGAAAATGTTTTGGACCAAATCTACTAACCCTAAACACCAAGTTTTGAGAAACAACAACTTATTTGGAGAACCACTTAAAGTTGTTGCTTGATAAAAACATTTTTCACCACATAAAATGATGAATGGATTTGAAAATGGTTTTTGAATAAAACCCTTTTGCAAATGACTTTTCCATTTTGGTAAATGACCACTTTGGACTTTACAAAGTTTAGAAGCCTAGTGGAGGCCATCTTTGCAAATAGAA
Source organism: Avena sativa (assembly GCA_916181665.1). Taxonomy (NCBI): domain Eukaryota; kingdom Viridiplantae; phylum Streptophyta; class Magnoliopsida; order Poales; family Poaceae; genus Avena; species Avena sativa. The sequence goes on along the minus strand of OV702279.1, from coordinate 261,679,137 downwards.
CCATCCCTTGTATGCTTACATGCATCTTAGATCCCATTGTTTTATGTGTGTGAAATTGTTTGATTGATTTATTGGTTTAGAATGCTAGTTGATTTTGTGTCTACTTGATTGACTTGTAGTGAAGTTAGAAAGTGTGAGACTAGCAAGATCAAGGAGTGAACCAACATTCCCTACCAAAAAGGCAAGTTACACTATCATCTAAAGTCCTACTATTTTCTTTATACTTAGTGGATTTTTGAAAACATGCATGAAAAGAATTTCTATACTTATGCTATGCTAAATCCTAATAGGATACCCTATACATTCCTTAGTGAAAACAATGTAGTTGATACATGCTTAGCCATGCTATATTTTGAAAAGAGATACATGTTGAGATTTTATGGAATTGAGAAAAGGACTTGTGATTTTATATAATAAAACAAGGACTCAATGAACCACCTGGGTGGCCAAGGATACTTTGAGTGTTGGAGAAGGTGGCAACAAAAGGAACCATGTCTATGGAAATCTCTTTGTGTTGTGCTCCAAAGGAAACCACCCAGGAAACTTAGAGATTGAACATGTTTCTCGTACAGTGGATTCCGTGTACAACCACATGCTAAATGGGCTCTGGCTTAGTCAACTACATAGTGGAAGTCCCATGCATTGGCATCTTCAGGTTAACTAGATTTGTGTAAGGGAGCAACCCTACATTTGTGCCTGGTAGACAAGCTAGCATTTTGTATTGGGAGGACTCCTATGGAAAGACTTTGTCACATTCTCAATCTGCCAGTACTCCATCTTGGTGAGTACTTATCCAGCGGCCACTGGTGGCATCAAGATGAGATTGTGTCATGTGGGTAAAGTGTACAACTTCTGCAGAAGATAATATTCTAAGTACTTAGCCGTGTCCCCGGTTATGGACAATACTGAGCAACTAAGGCCTGAAGCTATGGAAGATCTCGACACTCTAATTTCTAAAAGAAAACTTTTAAAACTTGATGCACTTGGGGTTACCAAGGAACTCAAGAGATTTTGAGAAAACTTGATGTACTTGGGGTTACCAAGGTTCTCAAGAGATTTTGACAAGGACTTGAACACTTGAGTTTTTACCAAGGAGTTCAAGGGATTTTTGAAAGGAGTTTTGACAAAGGACCAAAACCATTTTGAAAAGATAGGATAAAATATTGCTTTATGCAAATGATCCTAAAACTCTACTTAGCCAAATTTGCATGTAATGATAGGATCCACCTATATTATACTAAGTAGTGAAACTTGCCAATACAATTCAAATGTATTGACCCTTGTGGCTGTAACTTGTAATGTTGCAGGTTTGATTTTTTTTAGTGAAGATTGTTTGATTAGGATTACAAAGTCTACAACCAACATCTGCCTGTGGCACTTTGAAGATGAAGGACCCCATGACTATAGTTATTCCGCTGTAATGTAATGTAATAGCCAAATGAGCTATGTATGATGTAATAAAATTATGTTACTCCTGGTTGTAAAGTTATATTATGACCTTTGTTTCTTGATATTACATCTAAACTGTGGATGCTAGCTATTGATCCAGGGACTAGCATTGTAAATACAGGGGACTCCACCTTATGTTATTTAAAGGTTGGGACACTCCCTCTACAGATGGTATCAGAGCACTGTGTTGCCTGTAGGATTGTAACCCTAAGATTGGACAAAACCCCTTAGAAAAATAGGAGTTGAATTTGTTCCAAAAACTTATTTACAAATAATCTTATAAACTCTTTCCTCAACCTTTTTGGTTTTGACTCTACATCTCTCCTATTTCAACTTGATGGATAAAGCCTTCACCATGACCAATGACTTTAACTTTAGTTTCACCAAGGACTTCATCAACTCTAATGACTTCAACATCTTCAAGAAATTTCAAACTTATTTTCACCAAGGACTTCAACCTTAGATATCACTAAGGACTACAAGTGAAAACCAAGAGACACTAGATTGCCTACCAAAAGACATTGATATCAAGTTAGAGTATGGATCATATTGACCTATGAGGTATGATTATACTAAGTTATTATTTTCAAGGAAACTTGTTGTTTCCTTCAACTCATGAGTTAAGCTCATAAGTTGTTTAGCGGATAGTTGCTTGTTGATTGTTTGATTGTTGAGTGTTTGATTGAACTTGGTTGGGTTTTGAGTTGTGTGTTAGAACTTCTTAAAACCTATCCATCATACTTATCCCTATCAAACCAACAGATGCCTCCCCGTCGTGCCAACCCCAACCAAAACAACAACATCACCCCTGAGATGCAGCAGATGATGGCAGCTCAGACACAGTTGATGCAACAAATGACCACATATATACAGAATCAGAACAAGAACAACAACAACAACAACAACAACAACAGCAACAACAGCAACAACAACAGCAGCAACAACAGCAGCAACAACAACAGCAACAACAACAACAGCAACAACAACAGCAACAACAGCAGCAACAACAACAACAACAGCAGCAACAACAGCAACAACAACAGCAACAACAACAACAACAACAACAACAACAACAACAACAACAACAACAACAACAACAACAACAACAACAACAATCAGAATAACCCTCCAGCACTTGACATGCTCACCAAGTTTCTGAAACTTAAGCCTGCAAGGTTCTCTGGAACAACTGATCCAATGGAAGCTGATGATTGGTTACGTTCAGTGAACAAAGACCTAGTGAAAGTTGGCTGCACCGATGAAGAAAAAGTTAGGTTTGCAGCATTTCTGCTTGAAGGACCAGCAGCAACATGGTGGGACAACTTTCAGATCATCACTCCCCTTGAAGATGTAACTTGGGCTATTTTTGAGGATGGATTCAGAACAACCCACATCTCACCTGGAGTAATGTACTTGAAGAAAAAGGAGTTTCACAATCTGAAACAACGTCACCTCAGTGTGGCTGAGTATATTGAAGAATTCAACAATCTGGCACGCTATGCACCGGATGAAGTTGATACAGATGCTAAGAGAAAGGATAAATTTCTTGAAGGACTTAATGATGAGTTGAACCTGCAGCTAGCTGTTGCCTATGTCCCAACTTATCAATCACTCTGTGACAAAGCCACAATATTGGAAAACAAGATGAATCAAGTTGAGAACAGAAAGAGGAAACATAAACTCAAGAACTATTCAGGATCATCAAAGAAGAAGCATTCATAAAAAAAGAGCAATGAATATTCTGAACCACATCAGTATCACCACAACAACAATGAAAGTGAGAATAATGGAAATGATACTGACAATGGAGATGACCTTGGTCAGAACCAACATGACACATACTGGAAAAAGGACATTACCCAGCTGCAATGCTATAATTGTAAGGAACTTGGACACTATGCATCAGACTGTCCAGAGAAGAAAAAGAAAAAGGATGCCAGAAGAGCCAATAGAAATGACTCCAATGTGACCCAGAAAGGACATGTGAACCACATTAACATGAATGAGAACTTTGAAGAGATAGAAGAAGTGGATGTCAGGATTTAGAAAACTCAGAAGAGTCAAATAAGGATTCCTTGTCTGATTATTGAGTTGAACATTTAGCCAAGAAAACCATCAATGTAACCCTATGAGACTTTATTTTTAAGGGTGGTAGTACCCTAGTTGTTTTGAGCCTGCTTGTAACCCTAGCCTTCCCAAATCTCGGGACGAGATTTATTTTAAGGGTGGTAGCCTGTCACATCCCAAGATTTTCCAAATCTTGTAATGTGAAAAATAAGTGAATAAAATAAAACTTTGTTTGATTTTCAGGGCCAGAAGAAACTTTTTGAATTCCAATAGGAATCTTCAAACCTATTTGGATCAAATAAAATCCTAAAGGGATTTAAAAATATAAACATTTTAAATAAAGGAAAATAAAATATTTTGGAAATACTACTTTGGATCTTTTAAACAAAAGGATTTGGTTTTCAAAAGAAAAGGTGAATTTATAAATAAAGATTATTTTATAAAGCCAAATTAAAACTTGGCCAAGCCTTTGAAATAAAATATTTCTATTTTATAAATGGTAAAGGTTTATTTAAAAATAAAATAATAAGGATTTAATATCCAAGTTTTATTAATAAAGGTTTTACTATTTCCAAAATATCAAAACTTATTTATTTATTTAAAAATAAGTTTTCCAAGTATTTTATATTCCCAAATAAAACCTACTGATTTGGTTTTGAAAATAATTAGATTTCAAAATGGAGTTTTAAATAAAAAAAATCAAATTCTATTTTGATTTAATAACAATGGTCTACTTATTTAATTAATAATGGACCCTATAAATAAAATTATTATTTTGATTTTGGATTTTGGTTTCTATTACTGAACAGAACCAAATTCAAAGTTACAAAGTTTGGTGATTGTTTGAATTGATTTGAGTGTGGTTTGATTGTTTGAATTTCAAATCAGAAATTAGAATTAGAAAAAGAAAAAGGTTCAGGAAAGAAAAAAAACAGAACTAGACCCAGCCCAGCCGGCCAAGCCCACTAAGCCCAGCAAACAGCCCACTCTCTCCCACCCGCAGAAAACGCTTCACACTCACTCACTGACCCGCAGAGCGAATGACTGGTGGACCCTTCCCTCACTCCTTTTCTCACTGACCAGCCGACCCCACTACCGCGTCATCGTCTTCCTCACCCCGCGACCAGTCCCCCCCCCCTCGTCGCCGTTGCTGCCTCTAATTACTCGCATCAATTCGAGTAAATGGCTGATTGAATTCTCCCAGTAACCTCACACATTTAATCGCCCACGCTCCCTCCTCCTTTCCCCTCAGAACTCATTCGACCAGAGCCACCAGGCTGCTCGGAATTTCTCTGACACCGCCACTGCTCCGGCCACTGTCCCTAGCTAATTCCGGCCAGCAGACGCTGCCCCTCACCTCCCCAACCACACGAGCTTACTCCCCAGACCTAGACGCTTCTCCCAGTACCCTCTGTTCAACCGCGGTCGCCCCAGAGCGTCGACTACGACAAGCCTCCGACCGCCGCCGTGTCTGTCTTCAACTCCGGCAAGTACCCAGGTAGATTCCGACCGCCCCTTCCCCTCTCGTTCATGCACACACCTACACCATGTCCTGCTGCATCTGACCATGCCCTTGTCCTGCCTAAGGGCGATCTTCAGCGTCGCCTCGACAACAACCAGAGCCGCCAGACGCCATTGCAAACCCCGGCGAGCAATTGCAGCAGACCCCGAGCGCCCCTTGACCCTAGGAGACCACGTCGAGCTTCCTCAGGCCTTTGCGAACGTGGTGAGCACTTTCCCCTCCTCCCTTGCTTCCTATTTCACCAGCGCCGCCGCCGTCTGCCCGTCGCCGCCGCGCACAGCCGCGCAGCGCCGCCAGTTAATGGCCTATTGTTTAGGTCCGTTAGATCTAGATCGTATGGCTATGATAGAATATAAGCGAACAGGTATCGTATGCCTCTGCGCCGCTTGATCTAAATTAGATCCTACGGTCTACAGCACGCGATCCACCCGAACCGGTACCATCCAATTAGAAAGTGACGCGTGTCACCAGTTCTGTTTAAAAACAGAATGGAAATCAGAATAGAATGTGAATTTCAAACCTTTGTAACTTTTGATCCACACGTCCAAAATTCACAAATTTGATATCATTGGAATCAGTGAAACAAGCCCTAGCCAACCATGCCATTGGTTTAGTAAATAGTAACTGTTAGATGGCTTGTTTTTGCAGAAACATTTGTATGCTTGTTTATATTAGAAAAATGATTCAAAAAAAGATTTTGAGAATGAAACCTTGGCAAATTAGTTTGTGGTGAACTTACCGACCCTAGGAACCAACCCATGGTTTTGAAAATGAAATTGGTAAAATTTAGGATGGATTATTTGACTTAGCCCATTTCTAGCCAAATGGAAATAATGGTTTTTGTTATGAAAATGATTTTGAGTAAAAACTTTGGGAAAATGTTTTGGACCAAATCTACTAACCCTAAACACCAAGTTTTGAGAAACAACAACTTATTTGGAGAACCACTTAAAGTTGTTGCTTGATAAAAACATTTTTCACCACATAAAATGATGAATGGATTTGAAAATGGTTTTTGAATAAAACCCTTTTGCAAATGACTTTGCCATTTTGGTAAATGACCACTTTGGACTTTACAAAGTTTAGAAGCCTAGTGGAGGCCATCTTTGCAAATAGAACCATCCCTTGTATGCTTACATGCATCTTAGATCCCATTGTTTTATGTGTGTGAAATTGTTTGATTGATTTATTGGTTTAGAATGCTAGTTGATTTTGTGTCTACTTGATTGACTTGTAGTGAAGTTAGAAAGTGTGAGACTAGCAAGATCAAGGAGTGAACCAACATTCCCTACCAAAAAGGCAAGTTACACTATCATCTAAAGTCCTACTATTTTCTTTATACTTAGTGGATTTTTGAAAACATGCATGAAAAGAATTTCTATACTTATGCTATGCTAAATCCTAATAGGATACCCTATACATTCCTTAGTGAAAACAATGTAGTTGATACATGCTTAGCCATGCTATATTTTGAAAAGAGATACATGTTGAGATTTTATGGAATTGAGAAAAGGACTTGTGATTTTATATAATAAAACAAGGACTCAATGAACCACCTGGGTGGCCAAGGATACTTTGAGTGTTGGAGAAGGTGGCAACAAAAGGAACCATGTCTATGGAAATCTCTTTGTGTTGTGCTCCAAAGGAAACCACCCAGGAAACTTAGAGATTGAACATGTTTCTCGTACAGTGGCTTCCGTGTACAACCACATGCTAAATGGGCTCTGGCTTAGTCAACTACATAGTGGAAGTCCCATGCATTGGCATCTTCAGGTTAACTAGATTTGTGTAAGGGAGCAACCCTACATTTGTGCCTGGTAAACAATCTACCATTTTGTATTGGGAGGACTCCTATGGAAAGACTTTGTCACATTCTCAATCTGCCAGTACTCCATCTTGGTGAGTACTTATCCAGCGGCCACTGGTGGCATCAACATGAGATTGTGTCATGTGGGTAAAGTGTACAACTTCTGTAGAAGATCAAATTCTAAGTACTTAGCCGTGTCCCCGGTTATGGACAATACTGAGCAACTAAGGCCTGAAGCTATGGAAGATCTCGACACTCTAATTTCTAAAAGAAAACTTTTAAAACTTGATGCACTTGGGGTTACCAAGGAACTCAAGAGATTGACAAAACTTGATGTACTTGGGGTTACCAAGGTGCTCGAGAGATTTTGACAAGGACTTGAACACTTGAGTTTTTACCAAGGAGTTCAAGGGATTTTTGAAAGGAGTTTTGACAAAGGACCAAAACCATTTTGAAAAGATAGGATAAAATATTGCTTTATGCAAATGAGCGTAAAACTCTACTTAGCCAAATTTGCATGTAATGATAGGATCCACCTATATTATACTAAGTAGTGAAACTTGCCAATACAATTCAAATGTATTGACCCTTGTGGCTGTAACTTGTAATGTTGTAGGTTTGATTGTTTTTAGTGAAGATTGTTTGATTAGGATTACAAAGTCTACAACCAACATCTGCCTGTGGCACTTTGAAGATGAAGGACCCCATGACTATAGTTATTCCGCTGTAATGTATTGTAATAGCCAAATGAGCTATGTATGATGTAATAAAGTTATGTTATTCCTGGTTGTAAAGTTATATTATGACCTTTGTTTCTTGATATTACATCTAAACTGTGGATGCTAGCTATTGATCCAGGGACTAGCATTGTAAACACAGGGGACTCCACCTTATGTTATTTAAAGGTTGGGACACTCCCTCTACACAATCTGACATAGATATCTCAATATCCATCGGATCCCCGCAAACACAACATGCATGATTACAAATAGATTAGATCTTGATCATGAACGGAGCTCACAAGATTTATACATGAAAGCACAAGGAGGAGATACAACCCTCTAGATACTACATGGATCCGTAGTCCAAGGTGGAACTACTCACTCTTCATACAGGAGAAGAAGGCCTCCGGGATGATCTCCCCTCCGACAGGGTGCCAGGAAGAGCTTCAGATGCCCCTGATCTAGGGACGATGTTGACAGCGGCTACAAAAGGTTTCGTGGAGTTTTGATCGGGTCCTAGGGTTTCTGCATCAGGGGCTTCTTATAGGCGAAGAGGCGAGGCTGGGAGGCGGCCAGAGGGCCCACACCCTGCCCAGGCGTGGGGTGGGCCCACCCGCTCCTAGGGGGTGTGGCAGCCCTGGCTCGCATCTCCGTATCTCCTATGGACTTCGTGTCGCCCACGGTAAATATTGACTTTCTCTTTTGTCATGTCCAATTCCGAGAATATTGATTTTCTGCCTTTCTGGAACCAAAAACAGAAGAAAACAGGCAACTGGCACTATGTCAACTTGTTAATAGGTTAGTTCCAGAAAATATATAAAAACACCTCAAAGTGTAGACAAAGCAAAGCAAAGTAGATACTAAACAAGCATGGAACATCAAAAATTATAGATACGTTTCCGACATATCACACCCCAAGGCCTATATAAAGGAGGGAGGAGTCAAGGGAGAGGGGCCAACCCACCAATACACCATATACAAGATCTAGATCTCATCTACCGCCTCCACGGTGGCGCCCTGCTGCCATTCCACCTCCATGGCCTCTAAAGCTCCACCAAGATCCTGATCTCCATCAACACCATCAAGCCATCCAAGAAAGAAGAGGAGGAGAAGGAGGACGCCGCCATCACCACGCCTACTCCACCATTACCGCGCCGTCATCACCATCTCCATCACCGCTACTCCTTCATCCTTCCCCATCATGGTCTCCGTGATGGGTTGTAACATGGATTGAACCCCCTTTTATTAATGTTATGATGATTTGAGTAATTGAAGTGTGGTGTGTTCTTGTTAATTAATATGTTTATGCTTTCTCTTTACATTATTCTATTCATGATATTATTCTAGTGATTGGAGACTTCCAATCCATTGTTGAGGAATTTACTAGGGATTCATGGTGTGTCACCAAACTTATCACTAGTCTCTTCTCTTCCATGGGTAGAACTAATAGGCTATTTGCTATAAGTGATTTGTGGAGGCAATAGAAGCTTTGGATGCACCGCCCAGAGTTCCCCAAGATCACTCATGATATAGATAGGTATAGTGTTGCGAATTGCTTGACCCCAAAGTGACAGACGAGATATCTTGTGACTAGCACACTTGCTTAGGAGTACGGTTGTCCATAGAACTTAATGACTTTGCTCTAGTATTATTACCTTAATTGGTCTTGTTACCATAATACACTATTCTATTACAAGATGACCCATGTCCGAAGAGGGTGTGGACAATTGAGTTGTTTGGTTGCCACTTACCAACAGTGGGAGACAACAATATTTGAGGGACCACCACAAGTACAATTTATAGCTATTCCATAAGAACTTATCATGCACACTGGTATACACAACATTACTTGAGGAATCATAGCATTAATATTTCATCTCATTGCATTCACCTCTTTCTATTTTTACTTTTGTTCTAGTTTTCTTCCAGTCCTAGTAGTAGTTGTTACAAATCATATTTATCCTAGTAACTTATAGAATATGCTATTTCCAAACCAAGGTTTGGGTGCGAACGTACCCGCATTGACAATGTGGCTGCGGGGTCATGTTTTTTCCATTCGCCGAGCTCTCATCGGGAAAAACTCTTTAAATATTTACTGCTACAAGTACTGCAATAATCCTATTGTTGGTGTAGGAACCCAGTCGTCAAATTGGCGCCATTGCCAGGGAGCAAAGCATTCAGGTTATTACCTATCTACTCGCACATAGTTTATTTCCGTTTGTTGCTATTGTCTTACTGCTTTCTTTTATATTGAAAACAATTAAAAATTTACAAAACCAAAAATTTATAAAAATTGTTGCTACTAATCATGTCTTCCGAGATAAATTATGTTAAACTGATAATACAAGAATTGGAGGAGATAAAGGATTCAAATTTATAAAGCCTGGTTGCTAGATATGATCTGATAGAGAAAATGCCGAACCTATTGGAAGGGCATTCATTATGGTTGTGTGTTAATGATGGATATTTTTGCACAAATTGTAAAATAGATGACCACCTTAGTTTTCAATGTAAGTGTTCCAACAATCCTACTCTAGCAAATTATAATAGAGATAAATCTTGTGCTAGTTTGGAAATATTAGAATACATTCTTTTCAAAGGTGCATCTGAAATGGTATTTAGACTAGGAAGTATTGATGTTGAATGTGAAGCACTTGATGGAGTTTTTAATTTAGCATACATCATATTCCTATTTTGCAAAAATAATTTAAGTAATAATGCATTGGTATTACATTATTTGAAGCAGTCTAAAACCGCCATGGAGAAAGATAACCTTTTGCGGGACTCACTAAAGAGCGGAGAGGAAAATGAGCACAAGGAAGAGGAGGAAGAATGGATTGATCACCCGCTCACACCTTCAACTCCTACTTTTGATTCTATCATTGCTATTAAAACACTAGTCAATGAAAAGGAGGAACAAAAAGGTGAGGTTGACAAAGAGAGTCACACTACAACTTTTGTTTGTGATGCCACTTACTCTAGTAGTGATTTTTATGATGCTAAAATTATTTATAATTGTTCCGCGGAGGCCTTGTGCCTAGACACTCATATGGAAAACATTAATAATAATGAACTAGAGATAGAACCTTGCTATACTAACATGCAGGGTCCTGAACTCCCTGCTACAAAGGAAGAGTACTATGAAGTGTTCCCATACAAAGGTAACTAAGGTAAAGATTTAAGAATTATAGACGAATCTTCAATCCTCTCATTTCAGCTATACATGGAGGCATTTTCACCAAGCTCGGTGCATCAACACTCTCTTGAAAGCGAGAACTTGTTCATCTACATGATGCCGATGCACCGTAAGCTGGTATGACTCCGACCAAACTCTACTCTAAGATGCTCCAAGCTAGTATGTACAACCTCACCTCGAGTCGATATCCCTTGGGAGCCAGGTGGGTAATGTATGGAGCATCCTAGCCTGGATTTATGGCTCTAAAGAGAGCGCTTCCCGGGAGGCAACCCGGAAGTTACTAGGTGTCTTTCTTAGTTTTGTGTCTTGAGTCTAGTTGCATTCATGTTGCATTGGCACTTTTATTCTTCGCATGTCTTGCTATTAGAGTAATCTTGTGGTAGTTTTCAGAAGGTAGAATTTATTGTCACTATATTATGTGTTGCATAAACTCGGTAAAAAGGAAGATAAATCAGTTTCAGGTGAATCCTTCAATTATATGTATTTGTTGGTCGAAAATTTAATCTGTAATTTTTCTGTCAAAACATAGTGTTTCGCTAAGTTTCAGGTTAATAAAGAATTTTCGAAGAAACAGGTAAATTTTGGCGACTCTAGAAGGTTTAACGAACAAATATACGGCGGGAATAAAAATTCTGGCCGTATAGTTGTCGCCGTATGGATATCGACACCATCTACCCTTCGATGTTTAAGGTGCAGTAAGTTTAACGACCAACTATGTGACGGGACCTTTTTGGTCCGACCATATAGTTGCACCCGTATAGTTGGTGCGACCAAAAAATCACTATGGGAAGGTAACCCAGGTATCAAAATTTCAATATACTTTCTCCCTACTTCCTCCAAAACCTCGAAACTCCACATGGGATCTTCTCCCTTGATCGAGGGGAAGCCGAATATCTGCAAGCAATACAAGTTCTACCTCAGAAACTTCCTAGACTGTAATTCTCTATAGAAGTTCATGTTTTATTTTTACCTTCCTTTTATCGGTGGGGTAAACGAACTATGATCGTATACCAAACCGATGCGTTTTATTTTGTGTGTTATTTTCGCAGGGACTTGAACCTTGTGGGACGACATGTACGGTAGTGCCAACCATGCAAACACTCGCATGAGCCACTTGGTTGCTTCAATTCAACATGCCTACCTATTAATGTTTGGTAAAACTTTCCAACTCGAACCTCTTTTAATAAGCACATAGGGGTTGCACACTCGTGTCTCATATCCCATTTCACTTGCACCTCATCACAATCTAGGAGAGACCTCTTCTAGAACTAGTTTATGGACTTAAGCGTGGTGCTTAGGTTGATGAACCAACTCAGTGGGACTTGTATTTTTATCACTTGTGAGCTAAACCCGTGTCTTGAGAAACACAAAAATATTTCGTTTTCTTTTTAGTTTCTAAGCAGGTTCTCAAGGAAGGCACAATGGGCCATATCAAGAAATACATGTTGAAGCAAAGGTTCTTTTCCATCAAAAGAGAGGTTACTAGTACCTCAATGGTAAAATGTGTCACCCTTGCTTTTGAATAAGCTTGGGGAGGTAATCACTTATCACACTCTCTTTTGATAACTACATTTTCTCTTTAGTTTTCATGATCTTCTCCAGTTTGGTTCTTGCAAAGTTCTAAGCTTGGGGAGGTTACTTCTGCATGTGTAGAGTCTTCTGCAATGTTCATATTCAATTAAGGTTTAATGCAATCATGTATCTTAATATTTTTGTAACATCCCAAAAATCATGATTTCAAAGTTTGCATATCATTCATGCATTCATAATCATTTTAGGATCATTTTTCAAAAACAGAAACATTTGTTGTCTATTATTTTATGTAAGCAAGGCAATGGCCTTATTGCTACCGTTTTAATAAGAAATACTTGTTTTGATTAGTAAAGAATTGAACTTAAGTATGTTTGATATTTCTAAAGCTTGGTCAAGATTTTCAAAACAAAAATATGAATTCAAACCATTCATATGACTATTGTGAATAAATATTTAAAGCATGGTTTAATTCTAAAAATTCAATGGGCCAAGTATTTTTGAGTGAACAACATTGTTCTGTAGTTAAACATGTGCAAGTTTAATTTTACAAAAATACAGAACAAGTTTGAATTCAAACTCATATGAAAAACATTTGAAAATGAATTCAGAAAATCAAATTAGAAATGGAAAAGAATAAAAGAAACCAGAAAGGGTCGGCGTCACTTATTCGGCCCAGTAGCAAACCTAACCCAATAGCCATCCCACCCTGGTTTCCCCTCTCCTCTCTGTTTCTCACTCTGCCCGCGCGCACCCACTCGCTGACGCCTTGGACCCACCTACCCCGTCACCCTTCGTCCTCAATCACCGCGCGACGACCCGCTCCGCCGTTACCAGCTCGCAGTGACGCCACGTTTAATCACCGCTTAAGTCCCATTGATGCAGTGTGTAATCCTCGCCCCCGCTCTGGCTACAAAACCCCTCCCCACCCTGCACATTTCCCCTCACTCCACTCGCTCGCTCTGCCACTAGGCTGCCCATATTTCGTAGAACACCGCCGCAGTTCCGACGAGCTCCGGTGAGCTATTGTGGTGAGCAATGACCGCCCCCCTGTCTCTAGTTCACGCGCCTGTGTTCGCCAGGTTCTTGCGCACATGTTGATGCTTGCCGTTTGTTTCCGTGTGGCCTAGGACGTCGCCTTCGTCTTCAACTAGGAGCACCCGATGGTGAGAAGGACTCCGGCAAGCAATTCTCTTCGTGTCCGTGCAGCTCTGCCCCAACCGCGACCACATCGAGCGTCTCCACGTCTCCGCGACCTCGGTAAGCACCAGCGCACCTCCCCTGCCCCTCTGGCCTTGCCGGCGTGTCGCCGCCAGAGCCGTCGCTGCCGCAAGCGCCATTTGCACCGCTGGTTCTTGGTCAGATGGATCTGATCCATCGGATCTAAATCCTAAGGCCTTGCTGAAAGAGCATTTGCTATCCCTAGTGATTTTGGTGTTTAATAACAACACACATATTGGGCTAATGTGTTGCTAAGTGTGTCGCAGGTACATTAAGAAGGTTTGCAAACATTCAGAAACTATCTGCCTGGCGCGGTACCGCTTTTTGCTACCGGACCAGACAGAAGCAAATGACTAACTGGCAAAAAGTCTCTGCTGTGCCAGGTACTAAAAAGCGATAGTACCGCATTTTAGTACCTAGCGCGGCAGAAGCTTTTTTCAGCTTGTCAAATGCTTCTGCCTGTTCCGGTAGTACCGCATTTTAGTACTGCTCAGGACAGAGGCTTTTCGAACATTGCAAAAGGCCACTGTCTGCGCCGGTAGCAAAATGCGGTAGTACCGCATTTTACTACCTGGCGTGACAGAGAGTTTTTGCACGTTGCAAAAAGCTTCTGTCTGCGCCGGTAGCGAAATGCGGTGGTACCGCGTTTTGCTACCTGGCGTGACAGAGAGTTTTTCGTTTGGATTTGTGTTGTTCTCTCAGGGTCCGGTAGTACCGGTTGGCTCAAGCTGTACTACCGCTTCCCGGTAGCAACATCCAGTACCGCTGGGGACAGGACTTGTTGCTGTTTGAAAAAGGGTGATCCGGTACCAGGTCCAGTAGTACCGGAATTCTCCGGTAGTACCGCTTCAACTTCCGGTACTACCGCTGCAGTAAATGCACAACGGTCAGATTTTATGGAGGGGTATAAATACCCCTCCACCTACCTTGGGACAAAGTGCTCAGCCCATTAAAGTCATTGCCCACCATTGGAGTCCATTGGAGCCACTCAAATTCTCAAGATCTCATCATCCAACCACCCAAAGTCCTTGATCTTTGGGGAATCGAAGGAGGAGTCCCCGATCTACTACTTCACCAAAAGAGATCTTCATTTCCCCCTCATTTCATTGAGGGCCCCTTTGCTCTAGTGTTTTGTTGGAAACCCTAGCTCTTGTTTTTGTTCTTACAAGCTTGTCTTTGATTGCCTTGACAGCTTGCTTGTATTTGGGAGCCTCCGATTAAGTTGTGGATGTGTGCCCCAAACTTGTAACGGTGCCGGCTTCCACCTTGAAGGTTGCCGATATAGTGGAAGGTGAATCGATCCCATTGGGGTGAGATTCATCGGAGAACAAGGGAGGCCTCTTGTGGCGTTGGTGGTTTGAAACCACCCCCTCTCCAAACTTAGACGTACTTCCCCTCAAAAGGAAGGAACTACGGGAAACAAATCCTTGTGTCTCCGCGTCCACTTTACGGTTACCTCTATCCTTTACCGCACCTTACTTTCTTGTTACTACTTTGTGTTGTGGTAGCCCTTGCATTTGGTCATATAGGTAAATTCATCGTAGTTGCATTATCTAGAGAATTTACCTTATTGTCAAACCTTAATTTGAAAAAGAAGAAAATTTGAAGTAGCACCTATTCACCCCCCCCCCCTCTAGGTGCCCATACGATCCTTTCAATTGGTATCAGAGCCTTGGCTCTTTATTCGGGCTTTACCGCCTAAGAGAATATGGGTAGCCAAGAAGGGGAAGGTGGTAGTGAGTCAACTCCGGTGACCATGGAAGATCTCAGAAACTTGGAAACAAGATTGAGCTCTTCCTTGGTCAACAAAGTCAAGAAGATGCTTGAGCAACTTCTTAAAGACAAAGATGGCTCATCACCCCCATCCCCTCAAGAGGAACTACCATCCGCACCTATAGGGAATACTCCGGTATCCCCCGAAGGTATGGTGGTAGGGGATAAACTAGACAATACTAATTCCTCCACACAACTTGATGGGGGGAAGGGAGAGCACCGTGATTCTTGGTACTCTCCCGATCCTCCCATCCCTCACCCTCATGTGTACAATAGAGGTGACCCACCTAAGCTAGAAGAGTCTGCTACTTTTGCTCAATGGCAATCACTAATGAGAACTCATATGCGCAGCTCTTGCATTGAACTATGGAACATCATCGAGCATGGACTCTTTATTGGGGATCCAAACAACTTGACAAGAAGAGAGGTTGTCAATAGTCAACTCAATGCCACTGCTTTGCATATGATTCAACAAGGATTAGGAACAAAAGATTATCCACACATTGAGCACTTTAGCATTGCCAAGGAAGCTTGGGATGCTCTCACTGTGTTGTTTGTTGGAAATGAGAGTATGAGGAGGAACATATATGATGCTCTAAGCAATGAAGCCGAAGGTTTCTACATGAAAGAAGGTGAAGATCACGAAGACATGTATCGAAGGCTCAAGACCACCGCCACCGCTTTTAGAAATGTGGGTGCCTCACATGTGGATGATGCATGGATACAAAGGAAATATGTGAGTGCACTCATGCCTTTTGAGCCCACCGACTTGAAGAGCTTACAAGGAAGACACAACTACCATCTCATGACCTCAAACGAAGTTATGCAAGAGATGGCCGCTTTCAAGGTCGCCGCCAAGAACGCCAAAGATGCCCGTGCTCGTGCCCTCGGTATGAGCAATGTGGTCAATGTTGCTTTAAAGACCAAAGCTGTGGACTTTGAAGATGAAGATGATAGTGATGAAGGCCTCTCCTTGGACCATCCCGATGATGTCAAGATTGCTCATAGTCAATATATGGCTTTCTATGCAAAGAACTTTTGGAAGAATCCCGCCAAGGCCAAGATGGAAATGCAACGAAGAAGCAATCCAAATGGGAAAAGAGAGAATGCCACTAGGTTGAGAACTTGCTTCAACTGTGGTGACCGCTACCACTTTGTGGCAAGCTGCCCCTATGAGAAGAGAGAAGATAATGGTGGGAAGCTTGTGTTGAAGAAGACTCTCAAGGCACCCTATAAGAAACCTTTCATCAAAAAGAACCCCATCAACAAGAAATCGGGAGAAATTGTCTTGATCACTCATGAAGAATACTCTTCCGATAATGAAGATGATGAAGATGAGGAAGAAGAAGAAACCTCACATGGTATGGCGGCTCTAGCCACCACCTCTACTCCGACACTCTCACTCTTTGACTCTCCAAATGAGAACTCTTCCTCCAAGGACGTCACTTGCCTTATGGAAAGAGGAACGGAGGTATCCTCATCATCCCACTCTACTCAATTAGATAATGATGAAATTGATGATGAAATGTCTCTTGATGTTAAAAAGGAACTAATTGCCTTTGATGAGTTCATGACTAACCTAGAAGGTGATGCTAAACTACATTTTGGGAACATCTTAGATCAACTCTCCCACACTCAAGAACTTCTAGATGTTAGATGTAAACTTGGGCATGAACATATGATTGAACTAGAGGCTTTAAGCAATGCTCTAGAAGAAGAAAAAGAGACTAGGTTGTACCTTGAGTCAAAACTTGAAGGGCTTGATGAGGCCAATGACATCATTGTTAACAAACTCATTAAAGAGCGTGATCATGCTATTGCTAAATACAAAAGAGCTAAAAAGGACAAGATTGAGTTTGGTGTGGTTCATGAAAAACTTGCCGAGGACTTTAGCTTGCTTAACAAGGCCCACAAAGCCTTGGAGAGTGAACTCTTGTCTCTCACAAAGTCCCATGAAACGCTTCAAACTCAATTGGCCAATATTCCTTCACCTAGTAACTTCATTCCATCGAGTAGCACGACTATCCTTGAAGAGAATGCTAGGTTGAAGGGGGTGCTTGCGAAGACCACATTTCCACAAGGTAACAAGTCTATTGATGATCTTTTGAGCAAGCAAGGCGTAGTGGTGATAAAGGGGGCATTGGTTTTGTCTCCAAAACAAAGAAGAAGAAGAACAAGAAGAAGAAGGACAAGCCCGCACAAGAGACCAACAAGACCATTGTGGGAAGTAAGACCACAATTGGCAAAACTATGTCTCATGACGATTTTGCGGGAAGTGCTAACCCTCACTATGTTCTAATGCGTGATTACTATGGTGATGTGTATGCACAATATTTTGGTCCTTATGATGGTTATATTGCTAGGTCTATTTGGGTTCCCAAGACCCTTGTTGCTAACAAAAGAGGACCCATTGAAAAATGGGTACCTAAAAACTAGCTTGATCTTTTGTAGACCTATGCTTCCGGAGGTTCAAAATGGGTGCTTGATAGTGGTTGCACTTGTCATATGACCGGAAGCTCATCTATTGTCAAGGACTTGGTGTCAAATGAAGATCAAATCACCGTCACATATGCCGACAAGTCAAAATCTACGGTAATGGGTTTCGGCAAGGTAGTGGTGGCTCACGACATTACACTCGTGAACGTCATGCTTGTTGAAACCCTTGGATACAATTTACTTTCTGTCTGTGCTCTTGGAAAGATGGGCTTTGCCGTCTTTATTGATAATGATATTGTGGTCCTCATGTGGAGCAAGTCTCTCAAGGTCGCTTTCGTTGGGTACGTCGAAAATGACTTGTATGTGGTGGACTTTTCGGGGCAAGCCACTGCAGGTCCGATGTGCTTATACGGAAAGGCTGATGTGGGTTGGCTATGGCACCGCCGACTAGCCCATGTCAATATGAGAACCTTGCAAAGTCTCCATAAAGAGGGCCATATTGTTGGACTAAAAGAAAATGTTTCCTTTGCCAAAGATCGTGTTTGCAGGGCATGTGTTCTAGGGAAGATGCGTGACGCTCCTCATAAGCCCACGAACCAAATCAAGTCTAACAAGATCTTGGAACTCCTTCATGTGGACCTATTTGGTCCTCCATCTCATGCAAGTCTTGGTGGGAAGAAATATTGTTTGGTGATTGTTGACGACTTTTCAAGATACTCTTGGGTTTATTTCTTCAAGTTGAAGAGTGAAACTCAGAGGACCTTTATTGACTTCATCAACTTGGTTCAACGGCAACACAATGTTCCCGTGTTGATTATAAGAAGTGACAACGGCACCGAGTTCAAGAACTACACCTTGAATGACTTTCATAGTGATGAGGGGATTAAGCATCAATATTCCGCCGCATACACAACTCAACAAAATGGTGTGGCCGAAAGGAAGAATCAGACTCTCATTGAGATGGCTAGGACCATGTTGGTGGAGTTTAAATCTCCATACAACTTCTGGGCCGAAGCCGTCTCCACCGCTTGCCATGCTTCAAACCGGCTCTACCTCCGCAAGAAAATCAACAAGACTCCATATGAGATACTTACCGGTAACAAGCCCAACATATCTTATTTCCGGGTGTTCGGTTGTAAGTGTTTCTATCTCATCAAAGGTGTTCGTTTGTCTAAATTCGAATCTAAAGCATTAGAGGGTATTTTTGTTGGCTATGGTCTCGAATCTCACACTTATAGAATCTATGACAAGCTCTCCGGAGCCGTCATAGAATCTTGTAGTGTGACCTTCGAAGAATATGATGGTCCCCAAGAGGGGCGTGTTGATGCTTGTGATGCAGATGTTGAAATGCCTCAGGATGCCATAGGAAGAATGGGTGTGGGTTATATCCGCCCCATTGAGGAACCCCTTATGGCGGATCAAGAAGAACTATGCTCCACTCGAGTGGGGCCCTCATCTTCACAACCTCAACATGCTCCATCTACCGAGGAGGACTTTGACTCAAGCCAAAGACAAGCTGTGGACCCTCAACATAGTGATCAATGTGTGAACTCTAGTCAAAGGGAGCTTGGTCCATTTGATGGGGTGTCAAGTGGAGTCAAGTCAATTTGCCAAGGAAGATCCATCCAAGCTGTTTTGAGGGGTGCTCAAGTTGAGGCTAGAAGAACACTTGATCAAGACCAAGGTCAATCCGTGCCTCCCAATATAGAGGATGAATCCAATAATGATCAAGGTCAAGTTGATGGTCAAGACGAGGATCAAAATGATGAAGAGGGTCCTCCAAGAAACAATGAGGAGATCCACGCTCGTCGCGAAGCTAGAAAGGAAAGAATGTTGGAAATAAGAGACCACTCCCTCCAAAATGTTGTTGGAGATTTAAGGAAAGGTATTTCCACACGAGCACAATTGAAGAGGTTCAGTGAACATCAAGCTCACATTTCCATGATTGAACCAAAGAAAGTGTGGGAAGCCCTTGAAGATTCGGATTGGTTAGAAGCTATGCACAAAGAGCTCAACAATTTTGAGAGAAACAAAGTGTGGAAGTTAGTTGAGAAGCCAAAGGATTGCCGCAATGTTATTGGAACAAAGTGGATATTCAAGAACAAGCAAGATGAGCATGGGATTATTGTAAGGAACAAGGCTAGATTGGTTGCACAAGGTTATTCCCAAATTGAAGGCATTGATTATGGAGAGACTTATGCACCCGTGGCTCGCCTTGAGTCCATCCGTATCCTTCTTGCTTTTGCGGCACATCATAACTTTAAGTTGCAATAAATGGATGTAGAAAGTGCATTCCTTTATGGTCCTTTGAATGAATTGGTATATGTTAAGCAACCCCCAGGATTTGAGGACCCCAACTTCCCAAACCATGTCTACAAACTTGATAAGGCGCTCTATGGGCTCAAGCAAGCCCCACGCACGTGGTATGAGCACCTTAGAGAGTTATTGTTTGACCGTGGCTTTGAGGTTGGGAAAATCGATCCCACTCTTTTTACTAAGAGGGTTAATGGGGAGCTTTTTGTATGCCAAATCTATGTTGATGATATTATCTTTGGCTCTTCTAACAAAGCTTTTAATGATGAATTCTCAAAGCTTATGACTAGTAGGTTCCGGATGTCCTTGATGGGGGAGTTGAAAGTATTCCTTGGCTTTGAGATCAAGCAAGTTAGAGGAGGTACATTCTTCAATCAAGCCAAGTATACTCAAGATATGCTCAAGAGATTCAAAATGCAAGATTTGAATGGATCCCCTACTCCCATGGCAACAAAGACTCATCTAGAACAAAATCCAAATGGTAAAGATGTGGATCAAAAGGTATACCGGTCTATGATTGGTTCTTTGCTTTACCTTTGTGCATCTAGACCCGATATTGTGTTGAGTGTAGGTGTGTGTGCAAGATATCAAGCAGCTCCTAAGGAAAGCCATTTAATGGCGGTCAAGAGAATCTTTCGATATTTAGTTCATACCCCATTTTATGGTCTTTGGTACCCTCAAGGCTCAACATTCGCTCTTTGTGGATACACGGACTCGGATTGGGCGGGAGACAAGGATGATAGAAAATCAACTTCCGGGGCTTGCCAATTCCTTGGTAGGTCCTTGGTATGTTGGTCTTCTAAGAAGCAAAATTGTATATCTCTCTCCACCGCCGAAGCCGAGTATGTTGCTGCTGCTAGTGCGTGCACCCAATTGCTATGGATGAGGCAAACTTTAAAGGAATACGGTGTCCATTGTGACAAAGTGCCTCTTCTATGTGACAATGAAAGTGCCATCAAGATTGCATACAACCCGGTGGATCACACAAGGACAAAGCATATTGAGATTCGACATCACTTTATTAGGGATCATGTTGCTAGAGGTGATATTGATCTATCCTATGTGTCGACCAAAGATCAACTTGCCGATATCTTCACGAAGCCACTTGATGAAGCAAGGTTTTGCTACTTGAGGAATGAACTAAATATCGTAGATTCTAGGAGTTTGACTTGATTATCTTGCTCTCTCACCTATTTCTCGACTCATGTTTGGTTTAGGTGTAGGCATGGACATAGGGGGAGTGCGTTCCTAATTGATTGGACTATCCCTCCCCCCATTATGCGCAAATTAAACAAAAATCATTCCTCTTAATATCATTTTGTGATATGTGAGCCCAATGATGAGTTTCGGTAATGGACCCAAGATACATCTTCGTGGTGCCAAGCCGAGTATACTCAAATATGGTGGCCTAGGCCACCGCCCCCTCTCAATCGAGAGGTTGAAGTGCTTACTCGTGTTTGTCATCCTCTAGTTGGTGTTTGATTCTTTTGGTCATGCACTCAAGTTTGGTTCTCCATATGTTTTTAGTTCTTTTCCTTGAGTGCATTGGCCCATTTCCGCGTATCTCTCTAAACCCAGGCCCCTCTTTTCCAGCAAAACCCATCTACTCTGCACAAGAACCTTCCTTTTTTTGTATCTTGGCTCTCTGTCCTGATGGTAACGGTACTACCGGTCCTCACATGCGGTACTACCGGCTAACGGTACTACCGGAAGTCACCTGCGGTACTACCGTCCCTGGGTGTGTTTCCAGGTTCCTGCCTGCAAACTTCCCAGGAGCGGTACTACCGGCCGGTACCTACGGTACTACCGCTCGGCGGTACTACCGCTTCTGCAGGTCCGGTACTACCGCTCGCGCGCGTCGGTTAAGACTGGAGACGAGGGAGAGGCACCCCTCAGTGCCTCATTCATCCCTCGTCTCCCCTCCTCACCAGCGCCACCGCCAGGGCACGCCGTCGCCGAAGGAAGCCCGTCCGCCCATCCCTCTCCCGGATCCCCACCGGATTCGGCCTCCCTGCGGGATCCTCCCTCTTCCCCACTGTCATGGACACCGGTACCACCGCCCTCCTCATCTTCTTACTTGTTTTCTCCATTGAATCTAGGGTACCTTCGATTCTTGGTTAAAAATTGCATTCTTGAGGTTGTATCGTGTCCTATTTACCTGATCTATCTCTTGGCCCGATGGGAATCGTGTTTTGACAACAAATTTGCTGCCCATACTCGGATCTTAGTTCAGATCTGCACTATAGCCGCGGGCCGGTAGTACCGGGAATCTTTTTCCGGTACTACCACTTGTGCAGATCCGGTACTACCGCCCCAGTACTGGCAGCAAATTTTTTTTAAAACACTCAACCCCATCATCTGTTTGCCCCAGGTTCTTGTGCCCTTATCTCTATGCTTTCTCCCTCGTTCTTTGACAGGTGCAGGGGGTTCCCAGGGATCACGCAAGCGCTCCAAAGCTCACTATGAGATCAAGGACTATGAGTCAGAATCTGAGACCGAGTCTGAAGAGGAGGTCATGCCTCAACCTAGTGCCCGTCTGAAACTGCCAACAACTCGTGGTCATGGGGGAAAGGGGGTCAAGCTCAGTGCTGGTCGTGGTAAAGCTCCTCCACCTCCTCCTCCCTCTGGTCCTCGCAAGAGTCAAAGTTCCGGGCCATCAGGGCCAAAGCTGTTGTGTGATATCTCTGAGTCTGAATTTCATGCTCTGCGGGTGGTCAGTCCATATGGGGCGTCCCGCGCTTTTGCTCAAGAGAACAACCTCTTCTACACGGAATTTCAGGAGCGGGTGTTTCATGAGATTCTCATGAAAGATGACAAAATTGTGGTTCCTCAAAAATGGATCGAGATGAATCATGTGAGGAAGAATCTGAACTACTTTGGTGAGGCCCTTGACATGTGTACCAACTTTGGCTTGCTTCCTATTATGGAGTTCAAATGCAACTATGATCCAATGCTCATTGCTCAGTTCTATGCAACCGTTCACTTTGCCAAGAATAACGCTATGACTCTCACTTGGATGACCGAGGGTGTTGTCAAGGATGCATTGTTGGCTGAGTTTGCGGCTATCCTCGGGTACGAAGACCGTGGCAAGGATGTTCCCGTTGGGTTTCGGTGCCATGCAAATGACAATCCCATGAAGAAGGATAGGCTTGCCCCACTGTACATCCGGGGGCGCGGCATCCCTGGTAAGATCAAAGGGCTCCTTCCTACTTATGACATCATGCACCGCATCTATCGCGAGACTATCGCCCCTCGTGCTGGGAATGTTGATGAGATTCATGCTTACATGGTGGATATCATGATGGCCACCTATCACCACCGAGACTCTGGCCTCCCTATGGATGTGATAGATGTTATCTGGAATGAGATGGTCTGCGCCACTTTTCAGCGGAGGGTGCCTCCTTTTGCTCCATACATCATGGCTCTCATCATTAGCAAGTGCCCTAAAATTGCCCGTGACTTGCCTCATCTTCGTCTTGCAACTCACCGCCACAAGAATCTGCTGATCAAGACCCATCCCAAACCCCGCAATGCGGATGGTCAGATTGTTGATGAGGATGGGAACCCGGTTGAGGACTCAGGTGATGCGGCTGATGCTCCTGCTTATGTGGTCTCTCGTCGCCAGCCAGCACAGCCATCTTGGGCTAAGAGTGTTGAGGCCAAACTTAAGAAGATATTCTGCCTCCAAGTGGACAATCAGAAACGCCTGTACGAGGCCCATGTCTATGCCAAGAAGGCATGTGCTTGTCAGAAGGAAATGATGGAGGCTCAAGGCTTGACTGCTTCCAAGGGCTCCGAGAACAACATTACCCCAGAAGACCAATGGATCTCCAAGCACAGCAACTGGGAAGATGATGCCACCTCCTCCTTACGTGCCCCTCCACCTCATGGTGCATGGGACGACGTTGATGATGATGATGAGTGATCTCCGGGGCGTTAGTGTTGCTCTTGTCCCTTTTTGGCGTCTTGATGCCAAAGGGGGAGAAGTTGCACAGTAGGTTTGCGGGGAGATTTGCGAGGGAAAGTCACAAGCTCGTTCTTGCCTTTGATTTTAGTCGCTTGTGAACTTATTTGGTTGCCTCTTCTTATGTGTGACTTACTATGGGTGAACCTAACTATTTGTGCTATGTATGTTAAGACTATGTGGTTATCTTATGGATCCATCTTGTGTGTATTATGGCTATTCTTGTTGGATCCATCCTATGTGATGATTTTCCTCATTCCTAATCTATTGGTCATCACATGTTTTTTCTTGCAAAGGTATGTCCTCTATGTGCGACTTCTACTCTCTTGAATGTATGGGGCTTGTTTCTACATATCTAGGGGGAGCCCCATCTCCATCTTATCATCACTAGATTTCCTTGCAAAATGTGTGTTGTCATCAAACACCAAAAAGGGGGAGATTGAAAGAGCATTTGCTATCCCTAGTGATTTTGGTGTTTAATAACAACACACATATCGGGCTAATGTGTTGCTAAGTGTGTTGCAGGTACATTAAGAAGGTTTGCAAACATTCAGAAACTATCTGCCTGGCGCGATACCAAAAAGCGGTAGTACCGCTTTTTGCTACCGGACCAGACAGAAGCAAATGACTAACTGGCAAAAAGTCTCTGCCGTGCCAGGTACTAAAAAGCGGTAGTACCGCATTTTAGTACCTAGCACGGCAGAAGCTTTTTTCATCTTGTCAAATGCTTCTGCCTGTTCCGGTAAGTACCGCATTTTAGTACTGCTCAGGACAGAGGCTTTTTGAACATTGCAAAAGGCCACTGTCTGCGCCGGTAGCAAAATGTGGTAGTACCACATTTTACTACCTGGCGTGACAGAGAGTTTTTGCACGTTGCAAAAAGCTTCTGTCTGCGCCGGTAGAGAAATGCGGTGGTACCGCGTTTTGCTACCTGGCGTGACAGAGAGTTTTTCGTTTGGATTTGTGTTGTTCTCTCAGGGTCCGGTAGTACCGGTTGGCTCAAGCGGTACTACCGCTTCCCGGTAGCAACATCCAGTACCGCTGGGGACAGGACTTGTTGCTGTTTGAAAAAGGGTGATCCGGTACTAGGTCCGGTAGTACCGGAATTCTCCGGTAGTACCGCTTCAACTTCCGGTACTACCGCTGCAGTAAATGCACAACGGTCAGATTTTGTGGAGGGGTATAAATACCCCTCCACCTACCTTAGGACAAAGTGCTTAGCTCATTAAAGTCATGGCCCACCATTAGAGTCCATTGGAGCCACTCAAATTCTCAAGATCTCATCATCCAACCACCCAAAGTCCTTGATCTTTGGGGAATCGAAGGAGGAGTCCACGATCTACTACTTCACCAAAAGAGATCTTCATTTCCCCCTCATTTCATTGAGGGCCCCTTTGCTCTAGTGTTTTGTTGGAAACCCTAGCTCTTGTTTTTGTTCTTACAAGCTTGTCTTTGATTGCCTTGACAGCTTGCTTGTATTTGGGAGCCTCCGATTAAGTTGTGGATGTGTGCCCCAAACTTGTAACGGTGCCGGCTTCCACCTTGAAGGTTGCCGATATAGTGGAAGGTGAATCGATCCCATTGGGGTGAGATTCATCGGAGAACAAGGGAGGCCTCTTGTGGCGTTGGTGGTTTGAAACCACCCCCTCTCCAAACGTAGACGTACTTCCCCTCAAAAGGAAGGAACTATGGGAAACAAATCCTTGTGTCTCCGCGTCCACTTTACGGTTACCTCTATCCTTTACCGCACCTTACTTTCTTGTTACTACTTTGTGTTGTGGTAGCCCTTGCATTTGGTCATATAGGTAAATTCACCGTAGTTGCATTATCTAGAGAATTTACCTTATTGTCAAACCTTAATTTGAAAAAGAAGAAAATTTGAAGTAGCACCTATTCACCCCCCCCCCCTCTAGGTGCCCATACGATCCTTTCACTTGCTTAGATCTGTAGTGAAACGGTATGATTAGATCTGGACCGTGCAACATTAGTTAGATCCAACGCTCCATGTAGCGCGATCCACGCGAACCGGTACGCACCAATCAGAACATGACGCGTGTCTCATGTTTAGTTTTAAAAGCAGAATTGAAACTTTTAGTTGTTCAAACTTGCAAAATTCATAACTTTTGATCCACACGTCCAAATTTTGCAAATTTTATATCAATGGAATCAGAATAAAGAGTACTTTCAAACCGTGCACTTTCTTTAATGAAT
Source organism: Avena sativa (assembly GCA_916181665.1). Classification (NCBI taxonomy): domain Eukaryota; kingdom Viridiplantae; phylum Streptophyta; class Magnoliopsida; order Poales; family Poaceae; genus Avena; species Avena sativa. The sequence continues at coordinate 261,652,926 of OV702279.1, read as the reverse complement.
TGCTTCTGTAAAATTAGTTGTTTTTGCAGAGACATTTGTAGGCTTATTTTGTGTATAAAAATTAATTGGAAAATGTTTTAAAGACTAAATAAAGTTTATCTGATGTGTAAATGTTTAGTTTATTGATCAGTATTGTTTTACTTGCCTTGTTGAGTTTAGAAAAAACATCACATGTCATTTACATGCATTTATATATTTTTGCTTGTTTATTTTGATATGTGAATTTGGTGCTATCATTTTATGTGTAGATTTTGGTGCTAGTGGTGATTGTGACTGTGAGGATTATTGTTTCTCCCCCAAATACCAAGGCAAGTGGTGCTTCATATTTTTTTCCCAGTATTTTGACTATGCATTAGAAATATTTTGTATAGGGCTTGCATGATAATTTTTGCTAAGTATCTATATGCTATGCTTGGGAAATCCTAGTAGTTGTAGAATTGTTAGAATTTTCTCTAAGTTAAGATACTTGATATTGCCATGCTTATCCTAGCTAGTAGCAACCAAGGGTGGATTATATACACATGCTATGGAAAATATTTCTAAGTCTTTGACTTATGTTTTGCTTAATAAAACAACTAAATGAATGAAACACCTAGGTGGAATGGTGGATTGGTTTGTTTTGAGTGGTTACACAAGGCCCATTTCTATGGTTTACCTTGTGTATCACACTTGTGGAATTCCACCCAGGAACCAAGGGATTTGAGATGCCAAATGTTCAGAAGCTTCTAGTGCAGCCACATGGCGATATGGGCTCTGCCTGGATCATATAGGTTGCAATAACTTATCCAAGTGGATAGTTGGTGGTAGGGGATGATAGGTTTGGAGCGCGTACATTTTAGTCTAAGGGAAGGCTTCTAAAAGGCCCTGTCTTGGTGAAAATCAAGTCTTGTGGGTAAGTGCACCACCTCTACAGAAGGAAGAAACTAAGTACTTAGCCGTGTTCCCGGTAATGGACAACTTGAGCATCAAGACATGGAAGCTATCAAGAATCTCCTCATCCCAATTTTCTAAGTTAAAACTTGTTGTTGAACAAGGGTGAAGGTTCACCAATTTATATTGGTGGTTCCTTGGGAGTCTTTGTCAAACAAAAACTTAGTGTTTTCAACTGATAGGTAAAACCTATTTTGAGAAAAGCAAGCCTAGATACACTTAGCCAAATTCATGTAGTAACTAGATGCTAATATTATACTAAGGTATCACTTGCCAATACTATTCCAATGTATTGACCCACTGTGGCTATAACTTGTGATGTTGCAGGTTACTCTGATGAGGATTAGGGGTTATGAGTCTACACTCAACATGCTTTCCTGTGGCACATGAAGATGAAGACTTTTATTTTTATTGTTATGAAAATCTCTTGTACTAGCCTATGGCTATGGAGTTGTAAAAGACTATGTTATCTCTGGAATGACGATGTAATAATGACCTTTGTTTTTGTGTACTTCATCTTAAATTGTGGATGCTAGCAATTGATCCAGGGACTAGCATTGAAATCACATGGACCTTTACCTTTACAAAGATGGGGTCTTACAGATGGTATCAGAGTACTGTGTTGCCTGTAGGATTATGACCCTAGGATTGGATTAGAAACCACTAAGGAAAAAATTCAACACTTTGAAAAATTTCCACACTTGTCTTTTTCTTCTCGTAAACTTTTCTAATCTTCTTTCTCATCTCTATTTGTAGATGAACTCCATCAACGAAGTCATAAGGAAGGGACCACTCATGACCATGACTTTGGAGTGTGAGACTGAATTTCCCAAGGCCCTCAAGAACCTTATGGTTACCATGGGGATACATGGTGCAGCTGTGTACAAAGGATTCCCTGTGATGGATGAAGGAGAAGAGTATTGGTGGGTGCAACTTCACTTGTACAAAAACAAGGAAGACAACCACAAGGAGTCAGGATTCTGCATGGTCACTAACTCAGAAATGCACATAACATTATTTGACTCTGCAAGAAATGCAGCTTGGAATGCTATCAAGGAGCTTGGTGAGAGATTCAAGTGCAGAATGCTCAACACCCAAAATGACCTTAGAGAAGAAAAGGAGCATACCCAAGAGTTAGAAGCTACCAACCAACAACTAAGGGGAGACATCATAGACTTAATTTGGGAGTCTTGTGAGCAAGATAGACAGATGGCTACTAAGGATGCCCTGGTAGCTATTTTGTCTAGTGAGTGAGAGTTGCAACGTACTTCGTTAGTTGGACCACCACACTTATCGTTTTTACTTCCAAAATTTTGTCTAAGTTATGTTGAACCTTTGATGCTTGTAATGGATTTGTGATGCCATGACTTGTGTGATTGTTGCAAAAGATGTGCTTGAGATATTTTGTCTTGTGATTTTCTCTACTTGTGTTGATTCTAACTTTTCTCTATGTTATAAAAATAGATGCCTAATGTTGTTATCAGCACGACCGAGGAGTTCAAGGGAACTCGTTTTGGCACTCGTATCGTTGAGCTCACTAGTGTGCTCAACCTTCCGCTTCCTAGAATCATGACACTTCCACTCACCAAGTTTGAGAGGAAGGACCTATGGGGCTTCAGAGTCACCCATCTCGGATGCCAGACAGAGCCAACCACAGAGACCATCACTTTCAAGCTGATGCATGACGACAAAGAGAAAGGCCTAGATGTAGTCATGCAGGAGTTACTTGGGCGCCTGGTAGGGAGGCACTCCATAGAGCTTAGAGGTCTTTACTTTCACCCCTTCGGAGACCCAACGAGGAGGGTGAGTCTATAGAGTACAAGGATGCTGCTAGAGAGACGATGGAGCCGATTCATCTATACCTCCAGGACCTACAGGGTCTTATTAGGCACCTAGATACTTATAGGACCAACGTCATGCTTAGCAATGACAAGCTCCAGGTTCAGCTTCGTGAGAAGGACAAGCTCTTCGCGGAGCAAGACGAGATAGTCAAGGAAATGGAGGCCAAGTTTGAAAGCCAGGACAAGAAGTTCAATAGCCAGGAGAAGAGAGTCCAAGACAAGAACAAGAAGATCGGGAGATGAAGGAAGAGCTAGAGGCCAAGGACTTCGAGCTTGAGCATCAGTAGGGAGTGATCAAGAGGCTTCACTCACAGAAGAGGGATCTTAGGGCCAAGATTGAGGCCTTGACTACTAGTGTTGATGAGTACAAGACCGCCATGGAGAGTGCAGGTCTTACACTTGTTGACAAGGAGATTGATGCGGAGGAGTAGTGTAGACTACCCGTTTATCTTTCATCTACCGTACTTTGATTATTGAGTCGCAATGACCATCCAACATGTGGATGGCTTGCTATGGTGTGTTTGCTTTTTCCAAAAACTTGCTATTTGTGTCGTTCAAACTCTATGTTATTTTTGATGCTTGGTTATTGTGATTTTCTATGTGATGTATTGTGCATGTTAAGCATCTATGGGTATCTCATTCTTATCCTTATGAAAAACACAGATGCCTCCTCGACGTGCCAACCCCAACCCAAACAACAACAATGTCACTCCCGAGATGCAGCAGTTGATGACAGCACAGGCACAACTGATGCAGATGATGACCACTTTCATGCAGAACCAGAATCAGAATAACAACAACAATAACAACAACAACAACCAGAATAATCCGCCAGGGTTTGACATTCTCACCAGATTTCTAAGACTGAGGCCTGCAAAGTTCTCAGGAACCACTGATCCAATGGTGTCCAATGATTGGCTACATTCAGTGAACAAGGATTTAGTGACTGTCGGCTGCACCGACGAAGACAAGGTCAGGTTTGCAGCACATTTGTTGGAAGGGCCAGCGGCAACCTGGTGGGATAACTTTCAGATCACCACTCCCATTGAGGATGTGACTTGGGATATCTTTGAGGATGGATTCCGTACAGCTCACATCTCATCCGAGGTGATGAATTTGAAGAAGGAGTTCCACAATCTGAAGCAGCGTCACCGCAGCATGGCTGAATATATTGAGGAGTTCAACAATCTGGCGCGTTATGTACCGGATGAAGTTGATACAGATGCCAAGAGGAAGGAGAAATTCCTCGAAGGACTGAATGATGAACTGAATCTGCAGCTGTCTGTTGCCTATGTCCCAACCTACCAATCACTTTGTGACAAGGCTACCATCTTGGAGAACAAGATGAAACAGGTTGAAAGGAGAAAGAGGAAGCATAGCTTTGACAAGCACATCTCGGGATCGTCTCACAAGCGTTCCCATCATGATGACAGTGGGAGTTCTGGATCCCATAAACATGGAAAGTATAACAACCACCATGGCCACAACCGCCATCATGACAACAAGCATCACCATAGTCATGATAATGACAAGTATAAGAACCACAAGAGTGGATACAAGAGCCACCACAATGGAGGTGGAAGTGGTAGTGGAAGTCAGCCTGTCAAGAAAGATCTCAGTCAGATTGAATGCTTCAAGTGTAAGAAGATGGGGCACTATGCTAATGAGTGTCCAGAAAAGAAAGTTGAAGGTGCCAACAAGCCCAACCCTTTCCAAAAGGGACAAGTGAACCACATCAATGTGGAAGAGATATATGAGGAACCTGATGTTGTGGCTGGTAAGTTCAAACTCAATTCTATTCCAGCACTTGTTCTTTTTGATACCGGTGCATCGCATTCATTCATATCAAGAGCATTTGTTGATAGAAATGGATTTCCAACTGAAAATATTAGGTGTCCTATAAAAGTAATTTCTCCCGGTGGAGATATGATAGTAAGTCTTGAATGTCGTGATCTAGTGATAGAATTTGGAAAGCATAAGTTTCCGGTTAGTCTGATAATCCTAGATTCCCAAGGACTGGATGTAATTTTGGGAATGGATTGGATGACCAAGTAAAAGGGAGTGCTAGATTGCCAATCATACTGTCACACTCACAACCCCGGATAAGAAACAGATAATATTCAAGTCTAACTTTGAATCAAAAGGGAGTAAGCTAAATTCTCTTAAGGGGGTTAGCATAGACAGTGTGCTAATTGTGAGAGAATATCCAGATGTGTTTCCGAAAGAATTGCCGGGAATGCCACCAGATAGAGATGTGGAATTTCTGATTGACTTGCTGCCAGGATCTGGACCAATAGCAAAGAGACCTTACAAGATGTCAGTTGATGAGTTGAAAGAACTCAAGAAACAACTTGGAGAACAGTTGCAGAAAGGATTTATTCAACCAAGTTCTTCATCTTGGGGAGCACCAGTTTTGTTTGTGGAAAACAAAGATAGAAGTCAAAGGTTATGCATAGATTATCGATCACTCAATGAGGTGACTATCAAGAATAAATATCCTTTGCCTAGAATCAAAGACCTATTTGATCAATTAGAAGGAGCCCGTGTGTTCTCAAAGATTGATCTCCGATCAGGCTACTTTCAGCTAAAGATAAGGGAACAATACATACCTAAGACTGCTTTCACCACTAGGTATGGATTGTATGAGTACACCGTAATGCCATTTGGTTTGACCAATGCACCAGCCTACTTCATGAATATGATGAACAAGGTGTTCATGGAGTTTCTAGACAAGTTTGTTGTCGTTTTCATCGATGAAATCTTGATCTACTCCAAGACTAATGAAGAGCATGAAGGACATTTGCGATTGATACTTGAGAAGCTTAGAGAGCATAAACTGTATGCCAAATTCAGCAAGTGTGAATTCTGGCTAAATGAAGTTGGATTTCTTGGACACATTGTGTCAGGAGAAGGTGTAGCAGTTGATCCCGCAAAAGTGTCAGCTATAACTGAGTGGGAATCTCCTAAGTCAGTGAAACAGGTTCGTAGTTTCCTTGGCTTGGCAGGATACTATAGAAGGTTCATTGAGAATTTCTCAAAGTTAGCTAAGCCAATGACGGAGTTACTAAAGAAAGACAAGAAATTTGATTGGACTGAAGGATGTGAACTCAGTTTCCAAGAGTTGAAGAAGAGACTAGTGACAGCACAAGCCTTATGTCTGCCAGATTTGGAGAAGGATTTCCAAGTTTATTGTGATGCATCTCATCAAGGATTAGGCGCGGTTTTAATGCAAGAAGGGACAGTTGTGGCTTATGCCTCGAGACAACTCAAAACTCATGAAGTGAATTATCCTACTCATGATTTAGAGTTAGCCTCTATTGTCCATGCACTCAAAACATGGAGACATTATCTTTTGGGAAAGTGATGTGAAGTGTTCACAAATCACAAAAGTTTGAAGTATATCTTCACTCAGAAGGAAATCAACATGAGACAAAGGAGATGGCTAGAACTCATCAAGGACTACGACTTGAGTTTGCGATACCACCCCGGTATGTTGTAGCGGATGCATTAAGTTGTAAGGTTTATGTGAATGGCCTTACTAAGGGAGAGTTGCCAGATGATCTGTGTGCCCAATTCAAAGATCTCAGATTGGAGATTGTGCCTGAGGGACATCTCATGTCATTGGATGTTCAACCCACCTTGTTGGACAAAATCAAGGAAGCCCAAAAGTCAGACAAGGAAATTGAGGAGATTAAGGAAAATATTGGCAAGGGAAAAGCCAAAGGATTCCATGAAGACGAACAGGGTACTTTATGGTATGGAAAACATATCTGTATTCTGCAAGATCCGGAGCTTCGGAAACTGATTTTACAAGAAGCACACAACTCACCATATTCCATTCATCCGGGTAACACCAAGATGTACATGGATGTAAAGGAAAGATTTTGGTGGAATAATCTCAAGAAGGACAACGCCGAACATATTGCTTTGTGTGATGTATGTAGTAGAGTGAAAGCGGAACATCAGAAACCAGCAGGATTGTTACAACCATTACCTATTCTTGATTGGAAGTGGGACAAGATTGGCATGGATTTCATCACCGGATTGCCAAGGACAAGATCAAGATATGATTCTATTTGGGTAGTAGTGGATCGCTTAACTAAAGTGGCTCACTTCATACCCGTGAAGACAACCTATACAAGTGCTAAGTTGGCCAAGATCTATATGAATAGGATTGTGTGTCTGCATGGAGTACCCAAGAGTATTGTGTCCGATAGAGGAACTCAATTCACTTCCCATTTTTGGAGGCAACTGCATGAGTCATTGGGAACAAGATTGGAATTCAGTACAACATTTCATCCCCAGACTGATGGACAGACAGAAAGGACCAACCAGATTTTAGAGGATATGTTGAGGGCATGTGCCCTAGATTATGGTGATAGTTGGGATGAAAGTCTTCCTTACGCAGAATTCTCTTATAACAATAGCTATCAAGCCAGTATTGAGATGGCACCGTTTGAGTTTCTCTATGGGAGAAAGTGTACTACACCATTGCTATGGAATGGTGTTGGAGAAAGAAACTTGTTCGGGCCAGAGATAATCAAGGAAGCTGAAGAGAAAGTCAAGTTAGTAAAGGACAGATTGAAGATAGCACAGTTCCGACAAAATAGCTACGCAGATCCAAAGCGTAGAGAAGTCACCTATGAGGTGGGTGATAGAGCATATTTTAGAGTATCACCACTTCGTGGAGTGAAGAGGTTTGGAGTAAAAGGAAAATTGGCCCCAAGATATGTTGGACCATTCAAGATTCTGAGTCGTAAAGGAGAAGTAGCGTATGAGATTGAATTACCTGAATCATTGTCTGCCGTTCACAATGTGTTTCATGTGAGTCAGCTAAAGAAATGCCATCCGGAGATGGAAGAGACATCTTTGAAGGATACTATACCTTTGGAAGAGGTCCAATTAGAAAGTGATCTCACCTATGAATAAAAACCTATCAAGATTCTCGAGACTGCAGAAAGAGTAACACGGACAAAGACTATCAAATTCTGCAAAGTTCAGTGGAACCATCATTCCGAGGAAGAAGCAACATGGGAAAGAGAAGATGATCTTCGGAAAGACCACCCTCACCTATTTGATAGCCAATCCTTATCTCGAGGGCGAGATTCACCTTAAGGGGGTTAGATTAGTAACATCCCAAAAATAATGATTTCAAAGTTTGCATATCATTCATGCATTCATAATCAGTTTAGGATCATTTTTCCAAAACAGAAACATTTGTTGTCTATTATTTTATGTAAGCAAGGCAATGGCCTTATTGCTGCCCTTTTAATAAGAAAATACTTGTTTTGATCAGTAAAGAATTGAACTTAAGTATGTTTGATATTTCTAAAGCTTGGTCAAGATTTTCAAAACAAAATATGAATTCAAACCATTCATATGACTATTGTAAATAAATATTTAAAGCATGGTTTAATTCTAAAAATTCAATGGGCCAAGTATTTTTGAGTGAACAACATTGTTCTGTATTCAAATATGTGCAAGTTTTACTTTACAAAAATATAGAACAAGTTTGAATTCAAACTCATATGAAAAACATTTGAAAATGAATTCAAAAAATCAAATTAGAAATGGAAAAGAATAAAAGAATCCAGAAAGGGCCGGTGCCACTTATTCGGCCCAGCAGCAAACCTAGCCCAATAGCCAGCCCACCCGGGTTTCCCCTCTCCTCTTTGTTTCTCACTCTGCCCGCGCGAACCCACTCGCTGACGCCTTGGACCCACCTGCCCCGTCACCCTTCGTCCTCAATCACCGCGCGACGACCCGCTCCGCCGTTACCAGCTCGCAGTTACGCCACGTTTAATCACCGCTTAAATCCCATTGATGCAGCGTGTAATCCTCGCCCCCACTCTGGCTACAAAACCCCCTCCCCACCCCGCACATTTCCCCTCACGCCACTCGCTCGCTCCGCCACCAGGCTGCCCATATTTTGCAGAACACCGCTGTAGTTCCGACGAGCTCCGGCGAGCTATTGTGGTGAGCACTGACCGCCCCCCTGTCTCTAGTTCACGCGCATGTGTTCGCCAGGTTCTTGCGCACATCTTGATGCTTGCCGTTTGTTTCCGTGTGGCCTAGGACGTCGCCTTCGTCTTCAAATGGGAGCACTCGACGGTGAGAAGGACTCCGGCGAGCAATTATGTTCGTGTCTGTGCAGCTCTGCCCCAACCACGACCACGTCGAGCGTCTCCACGTCTCCATGACCTCGGTAAGCACCATCACACCTCCCCTGCCCCTCTGGCCTCGCCGGCATGTCGCCGCCAGAGCCGTCGCCGCCTCAAGCGCCATTTGCGCCACTGGTTCTTGGTTAGATGGATCTGATCCATCAGATCTAAATCCTAAGGCCTTGATTAGATCTGTAGCGAAACGGTATAATTAGATCTGGGCCGTGCAACATTAGTTAGATCCAACGCTCCATGTAGCGCGATCCACGCGAACCGGTACGCACCAATCAGAACATGACGCGTGGCTCATGTTTTGTTTTAAAAGCAGAATTGAAACTTTTAGTTATTCAAACTTGCAAAATTCATAACTTTTGATCCACACGTCCAAATTTTGCAACTTTTATATCAATGGAATCAGAATAAAGAGTACTTTCAAACCATGCACTTTATTTAATGAATTGCTTCTGTAAAATTAGTTGTTTTTGCAGAGACATTTGTAGGCTTATTTTGTGTATAAAAATTAATTGGAAAATGTTTTAAAGACTAAATAAAGTTTATCTGATGTGTAAATGTTTATTTTATTGATTAGTATTGTTTTACTTGCCTTGTTGAGTTTAGAAAAAACATCACATGTCATTTACATGCATTCATATATTTTTGCTTGTTTATTTTGATATGTGAATTTGGTGCTATCATTTTATGTGTAGATTTTGGTGCTAGTGGTGATTGTGACTGTGAGGATTATTGTTTCTCCCCCAAATACCAAGGCAAGTGGTGCTTCATATTTTTTTCCCAGTATTTTGACTATGCATTAGAAATATTTTGTATAGGGCTTGCATGATAATTTTTGCTAAGTATCTATATGCTAAGCTTGGGAAATCCTAGTAGTTGTAGAATTGTTAGAATTTTCTCTAAGTTAAGATACTTGCTATTGCCATGCTTAGCCTAGCTAGTAGCAACCAAGGGTGGATTATATACACATGCTATGGAAAATATTTCTAAGTCTTTGACTTATGTTTTGCTTAATAAAACAACTAAATGAATGAAACACCTGGGTGGAATGGTGGATTGGTTTGTGTTGAATGGTTACACAAGGCCCATTTCTATGGTTTACCTTGTGTATCACACTTGTGGAATGCCACCCAAGAACCAAGGGATTTGAGATGCCAAATGTTAAGAAGCTTCTAGTGCAGCCACATGGCAATATGGGCTCTGCCTGGATCATATAGGTTGCAATAACTTAGCAAAGTGGACAGTTGGTGGTAGGGGATGATAGGTTTGGAGCGCGTCCATTTTGGTCTATGGTAAGGCTTTTGAAAGGTCATGTCTTGGTGAAAATCAAGTCTTGTGGGGAAAGTGCACCACCTCTGCAGAAGGAAGAAACTAAGTACTTAGCCGTGTCCTCGGTAATGGACAACTTGAGCATCAAGACATGGAAGCTATCAAGAATCTCATCATCCCAATTTTCTAAGTTAAAACTTGAGGTTGAACAAGGGTGAAGGTTCACCAATTTCTATTGGTGGTTCCTTGGGAGTTTTTGCCAAACAAAAACTTAGTGTTTTCAACTGATAGGTAAAACCTATTTTGAGCAAAGCAAGCCTAGCTACACTTAGCCAAATTCATGTAGTAACTAGATGCTAATATTATACTAAGGTATCACTTGCCAATACTATTCCAATGTATTGACCCACTGTGGTTGTAACTTGTGATGTTGCAGGTTACTCTGATGAGGATTAGGGGTTATGAGTCTACACTCAACATGCTTGCCTGTGGCACATGAAGATGAAGACTTTTATTTTTTATTGTTATGAAAAACTCTTGTACTAGCCTATGGCTATGGAGTTGTAAAAGACTATGTTATCTCTAGAATGACGATGTAATAATGACCTTTGTTTTTGTGTACTTCATCTTAAACTGTGGATGCTAGCAATTGATCCAGGGACTAGCATTGCAATCACAGGGACCTTTACCTTTGCAAAGGTGGGGTCTTACAATTTTTGAATGCTTTCTTAAATGAGTCTAGTTTTGTATTTATATAGGGATACACTTGCTCATGATAGGCACCATAGGAGTTTACTTATAGCTTGTATGCATCTTGCCAAATTGTTTATCAAGCTTGCGACAATATTTGTGATCCTCTAGAAAACATTGCCACAATATCTACACTTGGAAAGAATGAATATTTGATCAATATCTTTTAAAATTTGCTAGTTTTCACATAATAGTTTTGTCTTGAATAAATAGTTATGCTCGACCCCATAGTGTCAAAACAACAAAATTGATAGTTTGCTTACGGAAGGAGTTGTCAATTGGAAATGATATTACAAAGTTTTGAGTTATATGCCAAATAAGGTGTTGTTTAATCTTCTTAAAAGTTTAGCCTTAAAGATACTCAACACCATAGATGTGATGATCGACTTGATAGTACTCTTTGAAAGGATTTGTTTAAAGAAACTAATGTTTAGAGGTAATTGAGATGCATGCCAAATCTTGACCTATTGATTAAAGTATGATATTGCTTTATGCGTTCTGCACCACTGTCGCACTCCATGGAGGGCCAATAACTCCGCTGGCCTATAAATGATCTACCAAGAGAGAAATCTCAGATTTTGGCTATAAGCTGATTAAACATCTATAACAACAATGTTATGGTGGGTAAGAGTTTTGGCCTCCTCATGGGCATGCGCTCAAAGCAAAAGAGGGAATACTCCTCCGTTATAAGAAATCATTATACCAAAAAGGTAAACTTTGGTAATGTCACGAGTATCCATTCTTAGCATGTACATTCTGATTAAACACACTAAGTTTTGGCATGATCTCCTTACTGATGAACTAAAGTTTTAGAAAGACAAAGAATAGAAAAGGAGTCTTTGATAGCCATGATTCATTGATGTGGATGACCAAATTAGACACTCTAATGCTATGCTTCGTTTGACATGTTCTCGCATTTCCTTTTGGCATAAATCTCGTTACTAAGAGATAAATTTTTTGAAAGCTCAATAACTGATGTTTGCACTTGAGAGCCTTAACTAGATGACATGATTGGATAAAATTGATTAAATTTATTCCTATTTATGTTTGAAATCTATTTATGACTAAGTTTTGCCTCATAAAAATAATTATGTGAAAAGTTATACAAAAGATGCAATAAGAGGATCACAAGATTGCTTGCAAGTTAAATTCACTGTTGACATGGAGCATATAAGTTTTGATGAATCTTTAGTGGTCTTTATAACTGAGCTTGTAATGCCTTGTATTAGTACATGTTTACTCTCTTTGATCTTGCAAGAAAAATAAGGATGCAAGGCATACTAAAGTTTCAATTACAAGGAAAATTCCCCTCATATTATTTATCGACAGTTACTGCTCATGACGAGCAGAGTCTAAGCTTGGGGAGGTTGATGAGTGGAATTTATGCACACTTTTATAGAAGTATTTTATGAAGGGAATATGCCCGAGAGGCAATAATAAAGTGTTTATTATCGTATTACTTATTTATGATAAATGTTTATTTTGCATGATATAATTGTATTAATACGGAAACGTTAATACATGTGTGTTTAATAAACAAATATAAAGTTCCTAGTTATGCCTCTCTTATAAACTAGCTCGTTGATTAACAAGATGATCAAAGGTTTCCTGATCATGGACATTGGATGTTGTTAATAACGAGGTCACAACATTGGTGGAATGATGTGATGAACATTCATCCAAAGTATAGAATTACGATCAAGGTCATTGTGTTTATATTGCTATAAAATCATACAAAGTAATCTTAGTCCTTATACCATGAGATCATGTCAATCACTAACACTGGAAGAGTATCTTGATAACATCAAACGTCACACTGTAACAGGGTGATTATAAAGATGGGTTCAGTGCTACAAGGTATTATGTTGAGGCTCATGTATCAAGAGTGGAATTTTTCCATCCCGATGACGGAGAGATATACTCTAGGCCCTCTCGGTGATATCACATTAGTTAGATTGCAAGCAAGTGATTTGATCACTAGAATGTTATATCACGGGAACGAGAAAAGAGTACATGTCGGTAACGAGATCAAACTAGGTATGGAGATACCGATGATCGAATCTCGGACATGTAATATATCGCGAGACAAAGGGATTGAGTTACATGCGTATAAGGTTCACACGATCACAGAAGTCATTGTTGAATGTGTGGGAGTCAGTACGGATCTTCAGGTCCCGCTGCTGATTATTGATCGGAGAGGGGTCTCGATCATGTCTACATTATTCGTGAACCGTAGGGTGACACAGTTAAGGGATACCGACACCAATTGGAGCAAATAATATGCCAGAGAAAGAAAAAGGAAAGCGCGGGAATTTATTTACTAGACACCGGAACTGTTTCGGTTGAAATTGCTGAAACTGGTTCTGCATGTGAAATTGAAATGTTATAAGGGGTTTTATGTGAATGTTTGTTAATTATAGTAATTAACAAAATTCTGAATAAATAAATATTAGAGTTTTATTTAAATGAGAGCTTGCATTAAATTTGGTGGAAATTTAATGCATGTCAGTGGATTTTTGAGTGGAGGCATGTTTATGTGAGTGGAGGCTTTTCATTTTGAGTGGGAGCTCCACCCACATGAATGTGGAAGAGGTGGGGGCAGCCACCATGGCTGGGCGCCATGCCCCTTGGGGTGCCCCCATCTCCCTATAAAAGGCCCCCCTCTCCTCCTCTCACATCACACCTCCTCGCGAAGGATCTCTCTCCCCCCTTTAGAATTTCCCCATGGTCTCGGATCAGCGAGATACATGTTCCTGGTGGATTTTTCTGGAAGGATTTGTTGCTTCCGCTGCTTCGCTGGAGCAAGGGCGCGGAGGTTCTCAGGGTACCCGGATGTGTGTGCGACCACGGATGCACCACTGCTTTGCGGTGCTGGACTGGATGGTGCTATACCTGCTGGACTGGATGGACTCCTTCTCGATCTTGAGATCGGCAAGCGTTCGACTACATCATCCACGAGTACAACCTTGTTAACGCTATTCGGTCTTTGAGGGTATGTATTTTATGGATGTATATCCACCTATTGCTTGTATCTAGTAGATAGATCTTGGTACATAGTTGTTCCCATCGTAGGAATTTTTTTGTTTTCTATGCTGCGAACCCTACATTTTATGCATATTAACCACCCATCTCATGCTTTATCTAGCTGCAGTTGTGCCAACTATGCATGGTTTCTGTTATTCATTCATTTTCATATGAGCTTTGCACATTTAGTAGTTTAGGTAGAATTTTATCCCGCTTCCTTGTCTTTGACATGTGTGTAGGTGTTGATGATGATTATGGATAAAACAAAGGAAAAAGGAACAAAGAGAGCATAGTATGGAGGAGCTGCAGGGACCAGACTTAGCCATCTGGGGTGTTAGAAAAAGTGAAAATTTCCAACTTCTGAAAATAAATATCCAGGGCCACTGGATTGTAGACCCCGTTGATATGAATCCAACGAGCCCAAGAACACCCAAATCGGAGTTCGTATGAAGAAATGGCGGCCAAAACACTATGGAAGCCGAAGATTTGATAAGCAACTATACGGAGGGAAGCATTTTTCCGGCCGTATAGTTACTAAAAGGGTCGAAAACGACGGGATTTCGCCCCTCGTAAGCTCTAGAACCTTCCCTAAGTCATATGACGGTATTGGGGGAACCCTAGGGCACCCCAAGGCCTATAAAAAGGTGGGAGGAGTCAAGGGAGAGGGGCCAACCCACCAATACACCATATACAAGATCTAGATCTCATCTACCGCCTCCACGGCGGCGCCCTGCCGCTATTCCACCTCCATGGCCTCTAAAGCTCCACCAAGATCCAGATCTCCATCAACACCATCAAGCCATCCAAGCAAGAAGAGGAGGAGAAGGAGGACGCCGCCATCACCACGTCGACGCCACCATTACCACGTCGTAATCACCATCTCCAACACCGCTACTCCTTCATCCTTCCCCATCATGGTCTCCGTGATGGGTTGTAACATGGCTTGAACCCCCTTTTATTAATGTTATGATGATTTGAGTAATTGAAGTGTGGTGTGTTCTTGTTAATTAATATGTTTGTGCTTTCTCTTTACATTGTTGTATTCATGATATTATTCTAGTGATTGGAGACGTCCAATCCATTGTTAAGGAATTTACTAGGGATTCATGGTGTGTCACCAAACTTATCATTAGTCTCTGCTCTTCCATGGGTAGAACTAATAGTATATTTGCTATAAGTGATTTGCGAAGGCAATAGCAGCTTAGGATGCACCGCCCAGAGTTCCCCAAGATCACTCATGATATAGATAGGTATAGTGTTGTGAATTGCTTGACCCCAAAGTGACAGACGGGATATCTTGTGACTAGCACACTTGCTTAGGAGTACGGTTTTCCATAGAACTTAATGCCTTTGCTCTGGTCTTATTACCTTAATTGGTATTGTTACCTTAATACACTATTCTCTTACGAGATGACCCATGTCCGAAGAGGGTGTGGACAATTGAGTTGTCTGGTTGCCACTTACCAACGGTGGGAGACAATAGTTTTTTAGGGACCTCCACAAGTATAGTTTATAGCTATTCCATAAGCACTTATCATGCACACCGGTATACACAACATTACTTGAGGAATCATAGCATTAATATTTCATCTCATTGCATTCACCTCTTTCTATTTTTCCTTTTGTTCTAGTTTTATTCCAGTCCTAGTAGTAGTTGTTACAAATCATCTTAAATTCATTTATCCTAGTAACTTAAAGAATAAGCTATTTCCAAACCAAGGTTTGGGTGCGAACATGGCCGCATTGACAACGTGGCTGCGGGGTCGTGTTGTTTCTATTCGCTGAGCTCTCATCGGGACAAACTCTTTAAATATTTGCTGCTACAAGTGCTGCAATAACCCTGTTTTTGGTGTAGGAACCCAGTCATCACCAAGCCATGCTTTGTCTACAACAAGCTCAATATACCCGGACCAAACGGTGTCATCACCGTATATAGAAGCTTTTCAATGGAAAGGGACTATGCGATTGGAGAAGCAGCCTTTGCAGAAGCTGTCCTCTACATCAAAGAATTCAAGGAGATCCAGAGCAATGTCAATGTCTCGGAGATGCCGACATCGAAGAAGCATATTTCTGACTCCGATCCCGCCTTCAAGGCCGCCATCAAAACCAATCTGGTGGAACTTGTGGTAGGTGATGCCTCCAAGATCACCGCCATTAGGACGAACCTGGATCCCAAATAGGAAAGTGCGCTCGTCGAATTCCTCCATGAGAATAGTGAAATCTTTGCCTGGCAACCTGCTGACATGAAAGGTGTACCTAGGGAACTTTCCGAGCATAGCTTGAATATTGATCCAAAATGCAAACCGGTGAAACAACCTCTATGACGCTTCGGGGATGAGAAGAGATGCGCCATAGGGAAGGAGATAGCTAGGTTACTTAAGGATAGTTTTATCCGAGAAGTCCTTCACACCCAATGGGTAGCCAATCCTGTACTTGTGCCCAAAAAGGGAACCAAAGAATTAAGAATATGTGTTGATTACACTGGCTTGAACAAAGTGTGTCCGAAGGACCCGTTTGCTTTGCCTCGCATTGACCAAGTCATTGAATCGACGGCTGGCTCGGAACTTCTGTGTTTTCTAGATGAATACTTAGGATACCACCAGATCAAGATGAGGAAGTCGGACCAGTTTGCCACTTCGTTCACCACACCTTATGGCATGTTTTGCTATGTCAGGATGCCCTTTGGGCTGAAAATGCAGGTGCTACGTACCAGCAGACCATGCAACATTGCCTACACGACCAAATTGGTCGGAACATTCATGCCTACGTGGATGATATCATGACAATGTCTAAAAAGTCAAATGACTTAGTCTCCAACTTAAAGGAAAACTTCGATAATCTCCGGAAATACAACATGATGCTTAACCCTAAGAAGTGTGTCTTCGGGGTTCCAACCGGCAAATTGATGGGCTTCATCATTTCCCAGCATGGAATCGAGGTCAACCCGGTGAAGATCAAGGCCATCCTCAACATTAATCGTCCAACAAGACTAAACGACATTCAACGGCTCACAGGGTGCATCACAGCAGTAAGTCGGTTCGTCAGCCGACTTGGAGAGAAGGCTCTCCCGCTACACAAGTTGCTGAAAAAGGATGACAAATTCGTATGGACAGACGAAGCGGACGATGCGCTTAAGGAGTTAAAGAGGATGCTCTCTTCTACCCCTGTACTTGCAGCACCTGAGCCAATAGAGCCTATGTTGATCTACATGGCGGACACCAACTGGGTTATCAACATCATCGTTGTGGTGGAGTGAAAGGAACCAACGCATGAGTACGGAGTGAAACGAACAGTTTACTATGTAAGCGAGGTCTTGACGGAGTCCAAGAAGCGTCACCCGCACTACCATAAGCTAGCTTATGGAGTGTTCTTAATTCTTGGAAGCTAAGGCACTACTTCCAGGATCACCCTATCACAGTAGTGAGCAAGGCTCAACTGTCCGACATCATCAACAATAGCGACACTACAGGAAGGGTCACGAAGAGGGGCGCCGAGCTTTCCGCCTTCGAGATCACCTACAAGAGACATGACGCTATCAAATCTCAAGCCTTGGAGGATTTTATTGCAGATTGGACGGAGATGCCGGATGAAACTCATGTGCCAGAACCAGAGTATTGGGTGATGCACTTTGACAGATCAAAGCTGCTCAATGGCTCGGGGCTGGTGTACTGCTACAGTCACTAACAGGAGAAAAGCTGCACTATGTCCTGCAAATTCACTTTGAGGCTACAAAAAACATGGCGGAGTATGAAGCACTCATTCACGTACTTCACGTAGCCAAGGATATTGGCATCAAGTGCATAGTTTGCTGTGGAGATTCTGACTTGGTTGCCCAGCAGGTGGCTGGCACCTGGAACGCGCGGAACTGTCACATCCCTTTTTTAGAATTGGTACTGCATATCAAAGTTTACATTTTAGATTTATTTAAATACATTCAGTTTAATCCAAATCTTATTCTTATTTCAACACTTGCAGTCAATTCACTCAAAGACATGTGAGAACTTTGAGTGCAATAGAGAATTCATTCATAAACACTTTCCTTTAGGCTCCTTGTGGGATCGATATCTTAACTTTGAAACTAGCTACAAACGATCTGTGCACCTGCAATCATCACCAAGCAGGTCTCCTCCAAGTCCCCCAGCTGTTAAGTGAAATCAGTGTGTTAGACAGAAGTACATATTCAAGTCAGAAGAACTGGATTATATGTCAAAGATAGTAAATAAAAGTTACATTTGGGAACTTTTCGTCCTCGAACATGTCATACGTGATGGCGAAGCCACGCTTGCAATCCTTCACCTTGACGATGTCCTTGAGGCAGAGCTTGATGGAGTCACTGAAAAAGTTATCCTCGGAGATCCAGAGGCTATCTTTCTTGTCCTTCGTGTACTGACACATCAGCTTCTCGCGGTGTTGCAGAGGCTGGATCCGCCTGACGAACCAGCACATGGACAGGTCCAAGCCGGTCAGACCTGACTCTACGAACCAGTCGATCCGCCTTATGGCGCGAGAGGCTTCATCGTCGGAGGGGAGGTGGTCTTGTGATCGCCATGTTGAGGCTTCAGCAGCGGCTCCGTCAATGAAGTCCTGGTATGATGCTTCTCGTCCAGCTCGAGGAATGTCGGGGCCATAGAAGTATGTGCGTTGCTAGTTCTTGCAGGACTCATGTCCTATAATGTCGGGGAACCGCCGGCCAGGCCAGATCTTGAAGCTAATGGTCCCATAATCCCTAAGTTCCTATCTGCTCACTCTAGCTTGCCTCCTCACGGTGAAGAAGTATATGAACAGATCTAATCTAGGCCTAATCCCTAGGTATCCCTCGCATAGAGCCGCGTAATTGCTTAGTGCAAGAATACTGTTGGGGGACAGGTTCTGAGGTTGAACCCAGAAGTGCTCAAGGACTTGGATGCATAAATCGGACAAAAGTAGGGAGACGTCGCGTACGAAGTGATCTTTGAGGTATACCTTTTCTCCGGGTTGGGAGAAGGGATGACCTCTCCGGCCGGCACCGGCTGCCATACCAGGCCCTCCGTCACAGGGAGGTACCACCCAACATGCATCTCCTTGATGTCTCTAACAGAGATGTCCGAACCTCGCCATTCTCCCTTGTGGGAGTCGGCCTCTGATGGCTATGAAATATAGCCATCCAAGTCTGCATTTAAACTATATATTATTCATATATTTGATGAAATATCTCTCTAAACCCTGCCACTAATGCCTAATGATCAAAGGGGTATGCAATCCTTTCTTGCTATTTTTCCCTGTGCAGATAATGACGTATGATGATGGGAATCACTACATAAATGCCAAAGATATGAGATTTTCCACACGTCAAAGAAACCAGGAGCTGTGAAGTGGATCCAGACGGCTTAACGACCAACTATACGGCAGTAAATTTATTCCGTACATACAGTTCCATCCGTATAGTTGCCATCGACTCCATTACGTCAAATAGAACAACTTTCATGAAGGGACCCCTATATAAAGAGGCTTCGGGCGACGGGAAACATCGCTTCTTTTCGACCTCAATTCTTCCTGCCACCAGAAGCCGCCACGCCGAAGGAATAGATCTAGATCTAAATCTTCAAACCCTTCTCCACCACCATAGCCATTTTCCACCACTTGTAATAGTAGATCTCTTCTCCAATTGGCGACAGTAAGACTATTTGCTATCAATCTTATGATTGCTATTACAATGTTTATGATTGTTGATTTCATCTCTATGTGTGAGTAATTCTCCTTGGGCTAAGGGCTTCGGCCTAGCCAGGTAGATTTTTGTGCATGCTATTTATCATAGATGGGATCATGTATTAGTTTGTATGACATGATGATTATAGTACCCTCTCTTGCCTCAATCTAAGGACTTGTCAGGTACCCAAGACCCTGAGGATTGATACAGGTATAGGGAGTGTGAGTAATGACTGATCTACAAGTTGGGAACCCCAGTGACAGAAGGGGTAGTACGACTGTATGTGAGGGATTTACTTGGGATTAATGGTGACATCACTATGCATATCATTAGTTCTCTTTCTTTTATGGATGATACTAGTAGGTTATTGCTATAAGCAGTTGCAGAGGCTATAACAATTATGGATGCACTACCCACATAACTATCTTGCTCTAACGATTACATGCATACTTTATTATTATCTTTTATTCCCATCATATGTTTTGCACAGCTACTGGTGAAACCGAAGATCCTAGGCCCTCTCTCTCCATCATCATCAACAACAAAAAGATCGAAAACTCTTGGTTCGGTGAAAACACAAAAAGGAATTCTAAAACTCTCGAAGGTCCATTTAAGTACTCTCACTTTGCTTTCTGCTTCCCGAGGATTCGATAAACCTAGGTCTA
This sequence comes from Avena sativa, assembly GCA_916181665.1. Classification (NCBI taxonomy): domain Eukaryota; kingdom Viridiplantae; phylum Streptophyta; class Magnoliopsida; order Poales; family Poaceae; genus Avena; species Avena sativa. The sequence goes on along the minus strand of OV702279.1, from coordinate 261,632,588 downwards.
CTAGGGAAAAAGATCTAGACTATATCCGTAATCCGGATCAAAGGTATTAGCCTCCTCCTCCAATGGCTCCAGCACCGCTGGAATATGGTCGTCATAGGTGGATTCAACCACCACAGATTGTGGCACCACGACACCCTCTAGAGGGACATGGATGGTGCTAGATGGCTTGGCGGAAGCCTTGCCAGACGCCGTCATCGCTGGTGCGCTGCTGCTCGCCATTGGGAGTTGAGAAGGTGGACTGGAGATTGGGGGAAGCTAGGTTTTTCTCCTTTGTGTGCGCGTGTTGTGCTCGAGGAGAGGCTTAGGTTGCAGGAAGATGATGACGTAGGAGCGAATGAGGTGGAAAGATAAAATTGCCACTGCGGTTAAAATATATAGCTCTGGTGTCAAGATTCGTGCAAGATGATCCAACGGTTGATGCGTGGGCAACGCGTGCGAGAACATGTGCGGAAATTTCGCCACATTCCCACCACCTCCGCCTATGTTTCGGATCCTTCACACGGGAAAACTACTATGATTGTGTTCTCTGCATGTGTGAGTTACGAGGCGTCCCTGACCTATGGTCTATGTCACCTCACTGACACGAATAGATGAATAGTCCCATCTGAAGATTCCGGCATGGACGGATCCTGTTCGGCTATGAGAAGAGTACGATGGAAGACTCAGTGATTCTCTGACTTACGTATTGAAGACGGGGAATATTGCAGGGTTCTTTGGAGGACTACAAGATATTGCTTGTCGATTTTCCGACATCACCTAGACGGAGCATTAAACTTAAAAAGGTAAGATGGTGCAGGATCTCGGAAGTTCTCCGAGGGCTGCTGTTGGGGATATGCTAAATGGGTATCACCATTGCATGTCTCTAATCCCGATAACCCGGGTGGCCCACAGTTGGTAGCAAGGCCCATGGCCTGTTGAGTGGCCCAGTTAGATGGATCCAGACGGGAGGCCCATGCTGGATAAAGGAAGGCTACGAGGGAATCACCGATGTACCCGTGTGGCATCCCGCAAAACCACTACTAGAAAATCGCGTTGAATTTGTGCATCGCATCGTCATCATCATGCATTGTTCGCATAAAACTATTTTCGCAAGCCCGTTTTGTTTCCTAAAACGCCCCATCTTTATTCAAACGCAAAGCCCGGTTCTCCGGATTAATTATTTTGGCCGCTATCGGTTTGCATACGGCCCGTTTAAAACAAATAAAAAGTTTATATTATTTTAGTGGGGGCAGTCGAATGGGCCGAACGACCCGAACGACCACCCCCGGAATTTAATCGGGCCACCTAAAACAGCCCCTCTAAATCCTAAAGCTACCAACAAACAAACCCACACCCCTTTGGCCACATCACCCCACCCAATAGCTGCTTGCCACCTCCCCTTTTCCCTTTCCCCAGCCAATCATGTGCCGACACATCACCCCACCAGCCACCCTCTCTCTCTCTCTCTCTCTCTCTCTCTCTCTCTCTCTCTCTCTCTCTCTCTCTCTCTCTCTCTCTCTCTCTCTCTCTCTCTTCTCCCCACCAACCAGCACACACAACGCACCCAAACACACACCAGACACACTCGCACACACCCACTGCCGTCCCGGTCCCACTGTTCTCGGCCCACCCACTCAATCCCACTCCTCTCCCCGGCCCCACCTCTCTGGCCACGCTCCCCACGCGTCCTCTCCCCGCAGCCTCCTCCCTCCCTCGTCTCCTCTTTCCCCATGCCCCGACAACCTCCCTCACCCGACGCCGCCGCTCTCCTCCCTCCCCAGCCTCGCCGGCGATCCCTTCCCCCGCTCCGGCCCCGCCTCCACCGGCCTCCACCGCTCCCCGCCGCCGGTCCCCCTTCCTCCTCTGCCCCGCGTCCCCGCGAGCGCGCCTCCGTCGCCGGTCCTCTCCTCCTGCAGAGCCCCGGCCGCGCCGCCGCAGGGCCCCGCCCGGCCTCCGCTCGCGAGCTTCCTCCCCCGGTCGCCTGGACCGCCGCTCGAGCCGGTCGCCGCTCGACCTCGTTCCGCCGAGCCCGCTGCACCCCGCCTCGTCCACGTCCGCGTGCGTCGCCGTCGCCCCTCCTCAACCTCGCCCCGCCCCCAAGGCCGACCGCTGCCGCGTCCCCCTCCTCGCCGAGGCCCACGCCCGCCACCACCGACGCGAGCCGCCTCCCCGCCTCCGTCCGCTGCCGGCCCCGACCCCGCTCGCCGCCTGCGTCTCCGCCCTCCCTCGGTCTCTGCCCCGCCTCTGACCTCGCCTCGCTGGCCGCACCCTCGAGCAGAGCCGGCCTCGCCGACGCCTTCCCCCGGAGCTCCGCCGTCGCTTGCGTCTCCCTCGCCCCGGAAGTTTCCCGGCCTCGCGCTCGTGTACGTCCCTGCTTGTGTGTGACATGTGGTGAAGGAGTGGGGTATCGATGGGAGTATCGCGTCTTCGATGGCCGACTACCTGGAATTCAAACAAGATCCTGACGCTCATGCTCGAAGATGGACACTAGTACCCTTGGAGACACCAAGACCTTCGTACGTGGACGCTCACCGACAAGACCGGCTTGATGCCGATGATTCCGAAGGAGGTACATGGAGCCACCCGAGAAAGCAACGCCGTAGACTCGCGGTATCCGGAGACCGGACCCTCGACACGCCAAGATCTACCCTCGGACGCCAAGACCCGAACCGGGAGGACGCAAAGATCGCCACGAGAACGACAAGCACTTCACCCCGAAGCCAAGACCAACCCGACTTGAGGACTGACAAGACCTTCGCGACGACAAGAACGACCCCGACCCGGAAGAATCCGATGCCCCGACGCCAGAACAAGTACTCCCTCCCGGAACGCCACGGACTCCGCGTGAGACGTCAAGACCGACAACATGGCCGACCACCCGGATGCGACAAGATCTACCCCAGTAATCCGAGAACGCATCCGTCGAACCCTGGACCCTGAGACCGACCCCGAACCCCGGAACCCCAAGACCGTCGAGACCCTAATGTGTGAACCCCTTCCCGAAACCCTATTTTATAACACAATCCAACTTGTCGCATTTTAATTGTTCATGCATGCATATCATCATGTGGTTTGGGGGCCTTATGCCGATTCACCTCTAATTAAATATGGGGCCCATATGCGGGCAAATCTAGTCTTATATTGGCCTCATTTAAACTTGTGTAGCGAACCCGTATTATCTTTTGCCATGTAAAACAACATTTAATTGCGGGGGTTTCTAAATAACTCGAACCATATAATTAAATGTCGGGACCCCGGTTCCGCTTAATATGACCAAATTGCATCGCACCTTGCCATGTCATACATCATACCTGCATCATGCCGATCTTCTGCCGTTGTATTAAATATTGCATCCGGTGTTTCTTCTAGTGTTTTGCTTCTTCGCGGATAAGGCCATTGAGTTGATGTGAGCTTCGCCCCGATCTTCGGTTGAACCTTCGTCAATGTTTTCAGGCGAGCATCTCCCCCTTTCTACCTATCTTACTTTTATAGTATTTATTCCCTCCTGTTGATCTATTGCTATCTGTGTTGCGATGCTCTAGTTTCCGTACCCTTGATATCCCTTGCAGCCATATATTGCCTTGGACACATCCTATTACTTGTTGATTGGTAGATAGTTGGACTTGCGCGTCGTAGTCGCTTGCTCAAGTGTTGTTGCGTGTCTTCAAGTGCCACAGTTGTTGATGTATTGCCGCATGTTGATGTTGGAGATGATCATAGCTTTACTTATCGTTCACTTTAATTCCTGTTTAACAACTAAAATTGGTTTAAGCAGAGGCATCGGTGGGTGATAGATAATATTTGGTTTCCGAACGCCCACTTGTGTCCCGTAGGACCCCGAGTACTTGATACCTGTTCCTTGATTTATCGCGCTATCCACATCCGGGAGGTATATGGGACCCCCCTGAGCCAGAGCTTGATTCAGTCTTATTTCTTGGGGCCACAAACTAGTTTGAGGTTTTATTACTATCCTGTACTTATGCCATGCTACTGCTTTATTTACGTTTGTGCGAGGAGCACACTGTACTGTTTAGGATCGTGGCACGATTCCGCGGTGTCGACAAGCCCAGCCACACTTTCGGGTTCCCAGTCGTTCACAGCCGTCCCCACAACCTTAAGTCCGTCTCGGAGCCGGCCGGCTTCGTTGCGGGTTCTACTTTAAGGGGTGGCCCCCTGAAATATTTCTGAATCCTGTGATTGCTTTGTCGTGAAAGCCTCGTTGGGTTTTGATTTGGTTTTTCCGAGGTTGATCGAGTGTGTGTTGCTATTGGTGCACCCCGGCCGGGTAAAACTTTCTGAAAGCCGTGTCCACGGTTATGGACGACTTGGAGCACAGTATCTCGACCATAGACAAGCATAACTAAAGTTTATTGCTATAAATCTGACTTTATAATGACTAGTAATCAGCTCCACTATAATGGAATGGCTAAATAATACTGCCCACAACTGCTTGTTTGGATTGTCGCTTGCGACCATTGTACCTGACTAGTAAGTATTGCAACTACAACGGAATGGCTGAATAAAAGTACCAACAACTGCTGGGTTTTGGGTTATCTCATGCTAATTGTATTTGATTAGTAAGTGTCGCAACTACAACGGAATGATTAACTAAAAGTGCCCACTGTTTATTTTATCAGGATGATTATCCATACCTGACTAGTAATTGCTGCAACGAAAACTGAATAAATAAAACTGCCAACGGTGTGAGTTCCTCGGTTGACTTCCTCGTTTGGTCTCGAGGGGGAAACGCCAGGATGGGTTTGTTTGATGGTAGTATCAGGTTGGTTCCGAATAGGTCTTTTCACCCCTCTCTGATAGCCGCTAGTTGTATCGAGTCTCTATAGGTTGGTTAGTGCATGCTGCCGCTGCCGCTTCAGTCCACCATACCTTTGTAGGCGAGGACCGCCGAATTCTAGTCTCGCCGTGTACTGGCCTCAGTACTGACGCTCCTCTTTTTCCTTTGCCCTTTGTCGGCACCCCTTTTGTTTAAGCAGGTTTTGAGATCGACGCCGTTAGCAGGGTTACCCTTCCGGCTTGGCCTGGGCAGGGTTATGGACGCCATTGGTTATTCTTCAGGGCTCTTAGCCCCATTTGCCTCTTGTCCGTAGCTGGACGCTGTGTCGTTTCTCCAAGGTGATTTGGATCTTTGTATATTATATCTGTATTCTTGACTCATTGAGTCGCTGTTATATATATATCTGTTCTGTGGGTCCCATCGAGGACTGTTGTGTAATGTTATTACTTCGTTTTCCACCCGCACGAAAGTGCCTGGTGGGCACCTTTGAATCGTTTCTATGCGGGTTTGGCGGGTTTCGCTAAAACTTGCATAGGTCCGATTCTGAGGGTGTTACAACCCGGAACCTTGGAGTGCAAGACACGTAAGACTAGTTGTATTCTGTGTAGGACTCTATAACCTGTCCGGCTAGGATTTTTCCCTGTAACCCTAGGATCTGGCGTCTTTACAAGACGAAACTATGGGAGCCTTTAGGGCATCAATCAATCAATCAACTCATATCGCGCATAGTGAACCAATCCCTATAAATCGACATATTGCCCTTATAGTGATTTATAGCAGGATTAGGGTTCCGCCACCGTCGTAGAACCTGAACCTGGGTAATTTATGTTACCTCGTACCCGCCAACCTTTCGCCTTACCCCATGTCTCTAAGCACGCTCCGTGAGGACCCTTCCATGGCATACTCGTCGGCAATACCACAACAATTGGCGCCCACTGTGGGGCAAGAGGTGCTTTAGGCTCTACAACGGGCGAGGTCCAAGCTCTTCGCGGGAATTAGACGACACAGGACCTTTCTCCCTACCATGGAGATGATCAAGATGATAACCATGAAGAGTAGAGGACGACTCTTACCCAAGGGGGAGATGATGTAGCCCGTCCTACGGACTCCCCTACATCCACACCACCAAGTCCCCCAAGCAGACCAATGACTCGCACCCGAGCCAAACTCCTACAAGCTAAGGTTAACTCGCTCATTTCCTCGTGTGACTTTGATACACCTTTGGATGACTTGCTAATTCATGCAAATACGCTATGCATCCTCAGCTATGAAGCCCCAATGCATCACCAAGACCCTATGAAAGAAGTACAAGGATCGGGACAAGAAGAAGCAGCTGCTGAAGCTCAACACACCGGAATCTCCGGTCTGGCAGACCAGAATCTCCTGACCGACACACTGGAATCTCTGACTGGCCTCTAGACCAGCCTCCGGGCCGAGGCCTGGGATAGTCTGTGACCCCCTCCGGAAATGAACCGGAGTCTCTGGTCTGGACCGAAGTCTCCAGCCCGCCCGACCGGAATCTCTGGCCTACGCGTAAAGGCCTTTTGGGCCTGGCCCATGTAACCCCCAGATTCGTCCCAACTTATAGTTTTATTCCTAAACTACCCCTGTGTAACACCCTCAGAATCGGCCCTATGCAAGTTTCAGCGCTTCCCGCCAAAACCCGCATAGAAACGATTCAAAGGTGCCCACCAGGCACTTTCGTGCGGGTGGAAAACGAAGTAATACCATTACATAATAGTCCATGATGGAACCCACAGAACAGATATATACAACAGCGACTCAAGGAGTCAAGAATACAGATATACAGTACAAAGATCCAAATCACCTTGAAAACGATACAGCGTCCGAGTACGGACAAGATGCAAATTGAGCTAAGAGCCCTGAAGAATAACCAATGGCGTCCATAACCCTGCCCAGGCCAAGCCGGAAGGGTAACCCTGCTAACGACGTCAATCTCAAAACCTGCTTAAACAAAAGGGGTGCCGACAAAGGGCAAAGGAAAAATAGAGAGCGGTCAGTACTGAGGCCAGTACACGGCGAGGTTAGAATTCGGCGGTCCTCGCCTACATAGGTATGGTGGACTGAGCGGCAGCGCAGCATGCACTAAACAACCTATAGAGACTCGATATAACTGTCGGCTACCAGAGAGGGATAAGAAAGTCCTATTCGGAACCATCTTGATACTACCACCAAACATACCCATCCTGGTATTTCCCCCTCGAGACCAAACGAGGAAGTCAACCGAGGAACTCACACAGTTGGCAGTTTTATTTATTCAGTTATCGTTGTAGCAATTACTAGTCAGGTATAGATGGTCATCCTGATATAATAAGCAGTGGGCAGTTTTAGTTAACCATTCCGTTGTAGTTGCAACACTTACTAGTCAGATACAATAAGCATGAGATATCCCAAACCCAGCAGTTGTTGGTACTTTTATTTAGCCATTCCGTGGTAGTGGAGCTGATTACTAGTCATATCGGATACAAGTCAAATTATAGCAGTAAACTTTAGTTATAGTTGTCTATGATCGAGAACTGTGCTCCAAGTCGTCCATAACCGCGGACACGGCTTCTCGAAAAGATTTAACCCTGCAGGGGTGCACCAAAGTATCCACACACACTTCGACCCTTTTTGCCAGATCAGTTAACATACACCCATCGGTATGTCGGCGGGGCCTAAGTCATGACGTTTCCCAGACCCAAAGCAAGTACATGGGGGCCACCCCACTAAGCTACCCGCAACGAAGTCGGTCGGTCTCCGAGACGGACTCAGGGTTTGCGTCAATGGCTGTAAACGACTGGGGACCCGAAAGTGTGACTGGGCTTGTCGATACCGCAAAAACACTCCGCTTTCCTAAACAGTACAGGCGCTCCACGCGCAATCGTAAATAAAGCAGTAAAGCATGGCATAAGTACAGGATAGTAATAAAGCCCCAAACTACTTGTGGCCCCCAGTACAGTACTTGGAATCAGGTACTAAATCGATGGGGGTGCCCACACACCCCACATGTGGTTAGCGCGCTCGATCTCGGAACAGGTGTCAAGAACTCGGGGTCCTACGGGACACCAGTGAGCGGTTAAAATCCAAATATTGTCTATTACCCACCGGTGCCTCTGCATTTACCTACTTTCAATTTTAGTTATTAAACAATAATTAAAGCCATGATCATCTCCAACATTAAACATGCGGCAACACTCCAACAACTGTGGTACTTGACGACACGCAACAGCACTTGAGCAAGCGACTACGACGCGCAAGTCCAACTATCTACCAAACAACAGGTAATAGGATGTGTCCAAGGCAATATAAGGCTGCAAGGGATCTCACGGGTAAGAAAACTAGAGCATCGCAACACAGATAGCAATAGATCAAAAGGAAGAAACAAAGACTAAAAAGGTAAAATAGGTGGAAAGGGGAAGAATGCTCGCCTGAAAACATTGCCGAAGGTTCATCCGAAGATCGGGTCGACACCCACATCAACTCATCGGCCTAATCCGTGAAGAAGCAAAGCACTAAAAGAAACACCGGATGGACTATTTAATACTACGGTAGAAAATCAGGCATGATGCATGTATGATGTATTACATGGCAAAGGTGCGATGCATTAAGGAAATATTAAGCGGAAACCAGGGTCCCGACATTTATTATTAGGTTCGAGTTATTTATCTACCCCGCAAATTAAGTGTTGGGTTAACAGGGCGGAACATGGCATCGGTTCGCTACACCAATTTAAATGGAGTCCGGAATAAGACAACGATATCCCGCAGATGGACTCCATATTTAATTTAGGTGAATCGCCAAAATACCCCCAACATCCACAATATGTATGTGAGTATGGACAATTTAATATGCAACAAGTTTGTATTTCATTTATAAAAATAGGGGCGCAGAAAGGGGTCACACATTAGGGTCGAAGATCTTGGTTCCGATGGTTCGGGGGAATCGGTCTTCGGATCTCGACGGGAACGGGCTTCGGAATCCATGAGGCGATCTTGGTGGTTCGAGGGTTCGGTCGATGGGTTCGGGGTCTTGACGTGGTCCTCTCGGGTTCAAGCACCGATTGGCCTTGTTGTTGAAAGGACCTTCGCAAACTTCATCATCACAAACACACCGGAGAGCAACGAGCTGCAGTGACACGACAACATAAAAGACCACATCACATTGTAACTGGGCTAGCACACACAGAGAACAAATAGGGTGCTTGCCAAAAGCAGTCAACCTACGCACGCTCAAGCAGAGGCATGGTCGTTGGCCGGTTCCTGGTTACGCGGAAGGAGGACGGAGGCCGACAGATGTTCAAGGCGCCGAAAGGGAGAAGCAGCCGTCTACGCAGGAGGTGCTCGCGAGGAAGGCCAGCGGCTCAGAGGTGGCCGACACGCCGGGGAAGCGGAGGAAGGAGGCCGGAGAGGGGCCCGCGGCGTCGATGTCGAGCTTGGTGTAGGCGACGCTGGAGGACGGGGTGCTGCGCCTGCAAGGGGTAGCAGAGGAGGCGGCCACACGGAGGGAGGCGCGGGACGATGGCGGCCGGACGCAGGGCGGCGTCGATGCGGCCGAAAGCGAGGAGGACGAGGCCGCGAGGTGCTCGGGGCGGCGAGACGAGCTCGGCGGGGAGAGGAGCTGCCTAGGACTGCAGAAGAGGGTGGCCGGACGGGCGGCTCGGGTCGGTGGCGACGGTGACGACGTGTTGAGGCCGGGGCCGGCGGAGGCGATGGCAAGGACGGCCGGAGCTTGGCTCGGGGCGGCGATTGGTGGGGATTTGGGGTCAGGCTGATGTGGCGAGCTGTGGTTGGTCGGGGTGATGTGGAGGGGACTGGGTAGAATAGGATTGGGTAGTTTTAGGATTAGATATTTTTGACTAGGGTTTAGAGGTGGCCGGCCGGGTTTTCGGGTCTGGCGGGCTGCCTCCCAAAATAATTTAAATGTTCTATTGTTTAAAACGGGGCTTTTGAAAACCGTTGGTAGACAAAGCAAAATAATCCGGAGACCCGGGTTTTAATTTGAATAAAGACGGGAGTATTTAGAAAACAAAACTAGGCGTTTCGAAAATAGTTGATACAAAAACCATGCATGATTATGACGATGCTCAAATGCAATGTGGCATGATGACATGAGCATGGGGTCATGATGATGCAATGCACGAAAACAACGCGATTTTCTAGTAGTGGTTTTTGCGGGGCGCCACAATTCGACACCACTAACAATGGATCTCGCCCTCGAGATCCGCCTCATGGTACCGGGAAGAAGGGCGGCGATCTGAATCTTCTCGCATCGTGTAGATCCTCGCGACACCACTAACAAGAGGTCGTTGTCCGTGATCGTCGAGAGAACACTCCGGGAACAAAAGGTCGAAGGTAGAGGTATCAACAAATAAATCCACCTCTAGCTTCGATGGAAAGAGGGAACCGATGCATTCTAATCCACCTCAATGTACACAAGCGAATAGAGTGAGTAGTCGGCATGGGGGCCAGTCCATCACGCACCCAAACTATTACTCTGCACAATCAGTAGAAAAGCGTGCAACCATTCTCGGAATCAGACTGAAGATCTTGACAATCGAGGTTCGGAACAAAGGAGTGATGCAGGCTCTGCATCGGACCTGACGTAGAGGATGTCGTCGTGTCGGAAAACACCGGAAGGCACAACAAGGAACAGAGAGAAATCCAACAGATGAAGGATTCCTCTGATAGCATGAAGACCGGATGTAGAAGCATCGTTACCAAAGGAGGAAGCGAAACCCTGAAGGTACGACGGAAAACCCAACCACGAGAAATCCTGGACTAGAAGAAGGAAAGAGAACAGATCCAAAACACGCAGAGGTAAGAGGAGAACAGCAGAAGGGTAAGGAGTAAAAGCAGACCTAATCAGATCTATCCAATCGATTTTCCAAAATAGTTTTGACACTCTACTTCGGCCGTTAGCTAGGTTATCCTACAGGCTGGACTTGTGGGGTATCGCAACTGCTGAGCTCTGATACCACTCTCTAACACCCTCAGAATCGGCCCTATGCAAGTTTCAGCGCTTCCCGCCAAAACCCGCATAGAAACGATTCAAAGGTGCCCACCAGGCACTTTCGTGCGGGTGGAAAACGAAGTAATACCATTACACAATAGTCCACGATGGAACCCACAGAACAGATATATACAACAACGACTCAAGGAGTCAAGAATACAGATATACAGTACAAAGATCCAAATCACCTTGAAAACGATACAGCGTCCGAGTACGGACAAGATGCAAATTGAGCTAAGAGCCCTGAAGAATAACCAATGGCGTCCATAACCCTGCCCAGGCCAAGCCGGAAGGGTAACCCTGCTAACGACGTCGATCTCAAAACCTGCTTAAACAAAAGGGGTGCCGACAAAGGGCAAAGGAAAAAGAGAGAGCGGTCAGTACTGAGGCCAGTACACGGCGAGGCTAGAATTCGGCGGTCCTCGCCTACATAGGTATGGTGGACTGAGCGGCAGTGCGGCATGCACTAAACAACCTATAGAGACTCGATATAACTGTCGGCTACCAGAGAGGGATAAGAAAGTCCTATTCGGAACCATCTTGATACTACCACCAAACATACCCATCCTGGTATTTCCCCCTCGAGACCAAACGAGGAAGTCAACCGAGGAACTCACACAGTTGGCAGTTTTATTTATTCAGTTATCGTTGCAGCAATTACTAGTCAGGTATAGATGGTCATCCTGATATAATAAGCAGTGGGCAGTTTTAGTTAACCATTCCGTTGTAGTTGCAACACTTACTAGTCAGATACAATAAGCATGAGATATCCCAAACCCAGCAGTTGTTGGTACTTTTATTTAGCCATTCCGTGGTAGTGGAGCTGATTACTAGTCATATCGGATACAAGTCAAATTATAGCAGTAAACTTTAGTTATAGTTGTCTATGATCGAGAACTGTGCTCCAAGTCGTCCATAACCGCGGACACGGCTTCTCGAAAAGATTTAACCCTGCAGGGGTGCACCAAAGTATCCACACGCACTTCGACCCTTTTTGCCAGATCAGTTAACATACACCCATCGGTATGTCGGCGGGGCCTAAGTCATGACGTTTCCCAGACCCAAAGCAAGTACATGGGGGCCACCCCACTAAGCTACCCGCAACGAAGTCGGCCGGTCTCCGAGACGGACTCAGGGTTTGCATCAATGGCTGTAAACGACTGGGAACCCGAAAGTGTGACTGGGCTTGTCGATACCGCGAAAACACTCCGCTTTCCTAAACAGTACAGGCGCTCCACGCGCAATCGTAAATAAAGCAGTAAAGCATGGCATAAGTACAGGATAGTAATAAAGCCCCAAACTACTTTGTGGCCCCCAGTACAGTACTTGGAATCAGGTACTAAATCGATGGGGGTGCCCACACACCCCACCTGTGGTTAGCGCGCTCGATCTCGGAACAGGTGTCAAGAACTCGGGGTCCTACGGGACACCAGTGAGCGGTTAAAATCCAAATATTGTCTATTACCCACCGGTGCCTCTGCATTTACCTACTTTCAATTTTAGTTATTAAACAATAATTAAAGCCATGATCATCTCCAACATTAAACATGCGGCAACACTCCAACAACTGTGGTACTTGACGACACGCAACAGCACTTGAGCAAGCGACTACGACGCGCAAGTCCAACTATCTACCAAACAACAGGTAATAGGATGTGTCCAAGGCAATATAAGGCTGCAAGGGATCTCACGGGTAAGAAAACTAGAGCATCGCAACACAGATAGCAATAGATCAAAAGGAAGAAACAAAGACTAAAAAGGTAAAATAGGTGGAAAGGGGAAGAATGCTCGCCTAAAAACATTGCTGAAGGTTCATCCGAAGATCGGGTCGACACCCACATCAACTCATCGGCCTAATCCGTGAAGAAGCAAAGCACTAAAAGAAACACCGGATGGAATATTTAATACTACGGTAGAAAATCGGGCATGATGCATGTATGATGTATGACATGGCAAAGGTGCGATGCATTAAGGAAATATTAAGCGGAAACCGGGGTCCCGACATTTATTATTAGGTTCGATTTATTTATCTACCCCGCAAATTAAGTGTTGGGTTAACAGGGCGGAACATGGCATCGGTTCGCTACACCAATTTAAATGGAGTCCGGAATAAGACAACGATATCCCGCAGATGGACTCCATATTTAATTTAGGTGAATCGCCAAAATACCCCCAACATCCACAATATGTATGCGAGTATGGACAATTTAATATGCAACAAGTTTGTATTTCATTTATAAAAATAGGGGCGCAGAAAGGGGTCACACATTAGGGTCGAAGATCTTGGTTCCGATGGTTCGGGGGAATCGGTCTTCGGATCTCGACGGGAACGGGATTCGGAATCCATGAGGCGATCTTGGTGGTTCGAGGGTTCGGTCGATGGGTTCGGGGTCTTGACGTGGTCCTCTCGGGTTCAAGCACCGATTGGCCTTGTTGTTGAAAGGACCTTCGCAAACTTCATCATCACAAACACACCGGAGAGCAACGAGCTGCAGTGACACGACAACATAAAAGACCACATCACATTGTAACTGGGCTAGCACACACAGAGAACAAATAGGGTGCTTGCCAAAAGCAGTCAACCTACGCACGCTCAAGCAGAGGCATGGTCGTTGGCCGGTTCCTGGTTACGCGGAAGGAGGACGGAGGCCGACAGATGTTCAAGGCGCCGAAAGGGAGAAGCAGCCGTCTACGCAGGAGGTGCTCGCGAGGAAGGCCAGCGGCTCAGAGGTGGCCGACAGGTCGGGGAAGCGGAGGAAGGAGGCCGGAGAGGGGCCCGCGGCGTCGATGCCGAGCTTGGTGTAGGCGACGCTGGAGGACGGGGTGCTGCGCCTGCAAGGGGTAGCAGAGGAGGCGGCCACACGGAGGGAGGCGCGGGACGATGGCGGCCGGACGCAGGGCGGCGTCGATGCGGCCGAAAGCGAGGAGGACGAGGCCGCGAGGTGCTCGGGGCGGCGAGACGAGCTCGGCGGGGAGAGGAGCTGCCTAGGACTACAGAAGAGGGCGGCCGGAGGGGCGGCTCGGGTCGGTGGCGACGGTGACGACGTGTTGAGGCTGGGGCCGGCGGAGGCGATGGCAAGGATGGCCGGAGCTTGGCTCGGGGCGGCGATTGGTGGGGATTTGGGGTCAGGCTGATGTGGCGAGCTGTGGTTGGCCGGGGTGATGTGGAGGGGACTGGGTAGAATAGGATTGGGTAGTTTTAGGATTAGATATTTTTGACTAGGGTTTAGAGGTGGCCGGCCGGGTTTTCGGGTCTGGCGGGCTGCCTCCCAAAATAATTTAAATGTTCTATTGTTTAAAACGGGGCTTTTGAAAACCGTTGGTAGACAAAGCAAAATAATCCGGAGACCCGGGTTTTAATTTGAATAAAGACGGGAGTATTTAGAAAACAAAACTAGGCGTTTCGAAAATAGTTGAGACAAGAACCATACATGATGATGACGATGCTCAAATGCAATGTGGCATGATGACATGAGCATGGGGTCATGATGATGCAATGCACGAAAACAACGCGATTTTCTAGTAGTGGTTTTTGCGGGGCGCCACACCCTGTTTAAGTGGCTGGCTTATAAATAGCCTCAGCCCTCTATTGTAAACCCTAGACTTGGATAATTGTAATAGAAGAAACCCTAGAGGATCTATCTATTGCTATTCTCATGCTCTTTGACAAGGAGCACCAATTATCACCCAACCTCTTGGATTTTGCCTAGTGCATTCAAGTTGTACAAGTTCTTGGAGTCGGTGTCTCGTCTCCAAGTAGTCAAGATATCATCAAGCCTATCACCCCCATCGTTGGTTGTGGGAGAGTGTCTTGCCCGTCACCGATCCTAGGGATTGTGTCGGACCGGTTACCGCCAGCGTGAGCTATTGGTTTGTATCGTGTCTTCGTGTGTTTATGTGTGTTCATCAAGTTCTTCGCGTGTGAGTCTGTGGATTTCATCCTCCCCCTTCTCCCACTCGCCTCCCTCTCGATTTCCATGGGTATTTGTGAAAGATTGGGCAACCCTAAGGGGTCACCCCTAATATATCCAATGAAGTCAATGGATCAACATCAACGTCAATTAAAGTGAAGGCGAAGTTCCATATTAGATAAAAGTATAATCTCTAGCCATAGATCCTAATTCTGTAGAGCATTTTAGTAGCCGCAATCGCAAGCCAATTAGTATTAGAAATAGGATGATCACTTTAGAGTTGTTATTTATGGTTCTCCTTTGTAAGACTTTCTTACTCTATAACTTAGAGTTGTTTTCTAGACCTTTTGTAAAAAGTTGAATTATAGTGGATGTATAGTCATGTTTTGGATCCGCTATGTTTCTGTTGTACCACTCTGAGGGATGTAATACTAGTAAAGGATGTTTCGTTGGTGTTATGTCCATGACTATAGTATACTACATCATGCAGTGGTATGTTGGGTCACCGCATACATGCAAGCCTGCAATAGCATATCACACGGTGAGACCAATGAAACCGCTAGCGGAGATAGGATGTGGGTGTGTCTAGCAAGGGCAGAGTCGGGACGACCAATTGATGGTGATATAGCGAGATGAGAAAGATGAGGATGCAAATGTTTCCATAATTGTTCTAACAAAGTCAAAATCTTTGCTTGAATTATGATTCGAACACAAAGGGAAACTTTGTCCATGGTATTGCCCCTCACAACAAATTCCCTCACTATTATCACGACGATGGAAACACCAATTACCTTTCTATCCACTATCTGGCTTCCATTCACACATGGTCGATTCTTGGTATTTAGCCGCAAGACGACATCCCAAGGGATCGGGGACTTGGACTCCATACAAGACCAAGATACATCCATTTGGGTTGTGGTAGCGCTAACGTTGCTTTGGAAGATTTGGGACCTAGGAACACAAGGCCTATGACAAATCACCCATGTTCCCATCGGCCTTCAGTTTTTTGGACTCGCAAGTTTAGAGAACATGAACAAAAGATTACCGCTACATCTTAGGGGGATATATCGATCCTTGCGCTCCGATCCAACCCTATAATTCCTGACCAGGTTGTTTAGAACATTTTTGTTAATAATATATCTATGTATTAAGTAGAACAAATGATATGCGATTAAGGCAGTGAAATGTTACCCAATGCGCCCCAAGTGTTATAAATAATGGGATATTTTCTTTGGCCCATGAAAGATTTTAGTTTTTCTCTAAATTTAAAATCTAATGTGTGTGGAAGTCTTGGGTTTAGGTGGTGCTATCTTCTAACTCTGATTTAGATAAATAACGCTAGTCTCACAGGGAAAGTTGGGGGATAGTTGCACCATCTTATAAGGTAGAGTGTTTTACTGGCGCTCCTCCTCCCTATCGCCCGTGTGTCTCGTCATGATGCGCGCATTACGGATTGCATGATGAATCTCGAGCCGGTCTTATTTTAGCTGCTCAGGAAAATTAAGGTTTGACGAGCGCGTATCAATTAGTCATACATATCATAATATATATCATGGTACCTCTAATATCCTGATACAAAATAAATAATATGCGTTCCCGGTCCTATGCTAAAATATATGTCACATCGACACATAATATCTTGATGAGCAGAAGAGCAAATGTTTTGTGTTGCAAGGTAATCTAATTATTTAATAACATGACTTCATTATTTTAGGCGAGTGGAAATAATACTTTGAAAGAAACCAGCGAGCTAGGCATTTTGAGGTACTAGCTAATTTTTGCTGCTTAGAAAAATTACGGTTGATGGAAGCGTCTCGATTAGTTATATGTATCAGATACGTATCCTGGTACCTCTAGTATTCTCATATAAAAAACGATATTATGCTATCCCACTCTTATACTAAAATATAAATTAATCATATCGTGACACAACTTCATGATTTATTTATGATGAGCAGAAGAGCAAATGTTTTGACTTGCAAGGTAATCTAATTATTTAAATAACATTACTTCATTAGTTTAGGCGAGTGGGAATAATACTTTGAAAGAAACAAGTGAACTAGCCATTTGGAGGTACTAGCTTGAAGTATATACGAGCCTCAACAATTTGTATCATGGGTTCATGTAAAATTTGATATGCTCAAAATTCAAAATAATATTTAATTTTAAATGCATTTGAGGTACTTTTTCATCATGTACGTAGATAATTAAAAAAATACAAATCCCATAGTATCGTGAGACTACGATACAATTCTATGATCTCATAATGCTAAAAAGAAAACGATACTACCTGGTATCCCCGATACTGAACACCTTGTATGTAACCGACCCAAACATACACGATGTGGACTTGGCCCACGTTGTACCCGTTAGGGTTTTTCCCGAGCTGATTTATAGAAAGTCTCAAAGGGCTTCCCCCGCACACATCGAAACCAATCAATGGTTTTTCCACGTCTTCGTTTCTTGCGTCGTCACCGTAGTCTACTCCATCCCGAGCTCCGGCGTGGACCGGCTAACGGGAGAGCAGGTCTGTGGAACCACTCGTCTTTGTGATCTTTTACGAGAGAGTGCGAATAAGGTTTTTTGAGAAGCACTTCATGTGACTGCTCACATCTTCATCACGGGTCGTCTACCATCTAAATCAGATGGTGCTGCGTACTACGATCTATGCCGTCGTCTTCTTCGTACGGTCTTCACGAACATTGTCACCAACGCTGCAACCACGGCTACTCCATCCGCATATGATCAGGACATGTGTTGTGCTCCTTATTACTGCCTAAACATGTTTTGAGAGTACATGTTTTTGTTCATCATGTCGTCGAACTAGTATGTTCGAGTTATGTTTGTCTTTGTCATGCTTTAAATTCTGAAATTAAATAATGAGAATATTGTCTAATTATCCAACACCAAGATGTTCTTGGAACATTTTGTGCAGGACCATTGTCCAGGCAAAAAGGACCGTTGGTGATGTGGTATTCCTGGCTATGATACTACTGTCTGAACATGTTTTGAGATACATATTTTGCTACTCCATGTTCGTGTTCATCATGTTATTAAACGCATCTAGCATGTTCGAGTTACACATGATACTATTTAGCTTTGTCATGCTTTATATTCTAGTAGAATTAATCATAGTAACTTTTTTACCTAATTATCCAACGCCAAGGTGTTATCGGAACATTTTGTGCAGGAAACAGACAGTTCGTTGCTCTCGGGGCCAGGCAGCGCGGCGTTCTCTGGTGCAGCGCACGCGTGTTGCGAATTGCGACCGCGTAAGATATTGCGGTCGAACACCTCGCACTACACAAGAGAGATCCCCATTTGATCGTGACACGACCGTGTTGCGTTGGTATACAAATGTACAATCCTTTTATTGGGATTGGGAGAACCCCACTCGCGATTAGTATGACCGATTCTGTTATTGTTTCAAGGGGTTGAATCGATGTGGTATTCCTGGCTATGATACTAGGGGAAAGCAGTTTTTTTTCTTCCAATTGCTGCCGCAAAAGGTACCTTTCTTGCTAGGCTAGAGCAATTTCTCTTTCTAGTACAAACGTAGGCCACTCGTTTAAGACGAGGCGGAGAAAATAGCTATGTCATTTTCCAACTTGGCGTGTGCGCTGAAAGCGTTGAAAACGCCATTTGACAGGGGCATCCATAATCTCTCACATCTTCGCCCCCTGCCCACCAGACGCGAACCTCAGCCAAATCACCTAAACCATTAAGTTGTTAACTCAATCGGCATCCTCTTTTGTTCTCCCTCCAGAGTCCTGAAAGAGGGCACTCCGAACGTTCCTAGTACAGCACCACCTTCCGGGCCAGACAATGGACATGTCCGAAACTGAAACGAAGGCAGCTAGCGTTTCCTCTCCTTCCCGAAATCGTGGGGATCTCGTTCCGTTCCGCTGAGATCCTACTCCTAGTAGAAATCTCACCTTTTACCCGCGATATAAACTAGGCTCCGGTGCTATCGTGATCGTACCTCGCTATATGCGTTTGGGATTTGAGGTCACGGCGGCTCGCAGTCGCAGGGTTTTGGTCGTCGCGAGTGACGCAGAGCTTGGGTTCTTCCCCCTGGTCCGTTGCGTGACGGCGAAGGCCACCCGGGGAGACGACGAAGACGACGACGAAGTCAGCCGGTGGCCAACCAAAGCCCCATCAGCCCCCTATCCGCACCGTTTTTGTTCTGGCTCTGTGAAGATTCTTTGCCGCGACGAGAGACCGGTAACGAGAATAACCACCAGCGTACACCTCGTCATAACGGCCAGCGCGCGCGCCTGGCTCTGATGCTTCTTCCATGTCGTCCTCGACACGCGGCCGGGTGCCTCCTACTCGTCGTCACGCTCCTGGCGATCCTCTCGTGCGCCGCCGCCGCGCGGCCTGCGCCGGCGCACGGACGGCATGATGGCGCGGGATGGCACGCGTTCAAGCGGCTGCAGGACGCGCGGCGGGGGAGCCGTGTGACGGGGCTCGGCGAGCTCAAGCGGTACCTGGCCAAGTTCGGTTACATGCCTGCCGATGCCGGGGCGGAGCACGGCGGCGAGCCGACCGACGCCTTCGACGAGCACCTCGAGGCCGCCGTGAAGCGGTACCAGACCCGGCTCAGCCTGCCGGTCAGCGGCCGGCTCGACGCCGCCACGCTCGACCAGATCATGTCCCCGCGCTGCGGCGTCGAGGACGACCACGGCGCGTCCGTCTCTCCGGAGCATGGCGGCGTGGGCGTCGTCAGCCGGTTCACCTTCTTCAAGGGCGAGCCGAGGTGGACGCGGCGGTCCAACCCGATCGTGCTCACCTACGCCGTGTCGCCCAAGGCCACCGTGAGCTACCTGACGCGCGACGACGTGCGGGCCGTGTTCCGGCGAGCGTTCCAGAGGTGGGCGCTCGTGATCCCCGTGTCCTTCGTCGAGACAGAGGACTACGACGCGGCTGACATCAGGCTCGGATTCTACAAGGGCAGCCACGGCGACGGCGTGCCGTTCGACGGGCCGCTCGGCGTGCTCGGCCACGCCTTCTCTCCCAAGAACGGGCGGCTCCACCTGGACGCTTCGGAGCAGTGGGCTTTGGACTTCGGCGATGGGACGGAAACACCAGAGTCCATCCACCTGGAGTCGGTCGCGACGCACGAGATCGGCCATGTCCTCGGGCTTGGCCACTCGACGTCGCCCAAGGCGGTCATGTACCCGAGCATCAAGCCGCTGCAGAAGAAGGCGGACCTCACCGTCGACGACGTGGAAGGCGTGCAGCTGCTCTACGGATCCAACCCGGATTTCAGGCTCAGCTCCCTCTACAACGAGCTGGACACCTCCATGTCGTCAGAGAGGAGCAGTTGGGTCGCTGCCTCGGCTAGGTTAGTAGTTGGTGCAGTCCTGATCATTCTTGTGACGCACTTGTAGATAGAATAGGACATGTTTTTATAGGCAAAAGGATAGACGAAGAAAAACAAGTGTCGGGTAGCGTGATTCCACAGAAGAGAGAAGACACAAGTGTTCCTCTTCTTGTATAGATTGCTTTGCAAAGTCAAAAGGACGACAGCATGATGGAACTGTACATAATATATTCATCAAAAAGTGGTACTACTACTGTTTTCTACCTTAGGATTATATATGCCTAGTGACAGTGAAAACCTTTGGCTAACAGAGGACTACCATGGCATCATGTTTCTACCGTGACACTTCAGTCTGTAGTGACAAAACGCTTTCAGCTGCAGCTTCTTTTGCTTCTGTGGTTCTCTCTGCAACCAAACATTTTCTTGACAGTATTTGTTAAGCATGTCTACAAAGAACTCGTGGAAGTGATCTCGCATTTCTGTGACAAACGAGGTGTTGCCAGAGTCCTTTTTCCAACATGAAGTCCGGGCAGCCTTTACAAGAGCTGCAGATACTACTTGGGAGCCTTCAGATTGTGTAGCGCCAGACATGGTGGAAAACTGCATATGATGGACAGTCAAGTGAGCCCAATGGACAAGTTCTGATTGTAATCAATGCATCATGATAAGAGTTAAAGAAAAATCGTAACCAATAGTCAGCAAGTATTTGAAAAAAAAATCACATCTGCTTTCAACAGTAGGAGTATATGATTACAACAAGAAATTCAATACTTTTCTATGCATCAGTCAACAAACCAGAAGCATGATTACAGTACTAAAACTATGAAGCAAAGACTCCAATGCTATAGAGCAAGAAGCAATTGTATCAACTAATTGGGTATACATGTTTTAGAAAAAGAGCCATGTGTTTAAATTAAGGTTGCTTCAGAATGGGGATATCATCTGATTGTACAGGGATACGAATGATGAATCTACACAATCCTACCTTCTAATAAACTGACATACAATCCCTGTTGGTCACAATAAAAAAGGTGGTACTTAAGCCATAGACACCAAGCTGAACCATTACATCAGCAGCTGAGGCAGAACATAGTGCTACAGCCAGAGGATACATGTCTTATCAATGATTCAAAGAGTGATGCACAGTCTGCGATCTAACAAACCAGTGTGCAAAGGTTGGAGTACTAATTCTGATGATTGCCTCACTAGCCTGTTACACAAGATGTAAAACAACATGATTATATTTAGGTGAACATCTACTTCTAGTTGCAATAAAAATTAAGCATCAAAATGCAACTAATATGACACCAAGCTGTACTATTACAGCTGAGGCAGAACATAGTGCTACAGCCAGATGAAATGTTTTTATAGGCAAAAGGATAGATGAAGAACAAGGGTCAGAAGAGAGAAGATAGAACTGTTCCTCTTCTTGTATAGATTGATTTGCAAAGTCAAAGGACGACAGCATGATGGAACTGTACATAATATATTCATCAAAAGTGATACTGTTTTCTACCTTAGGATTATGCCTAGTGACAGTGAAAACCTTTGGCTACAGAGAACTGTACATAATATATTCATCATGTTTCTACCGTGACACTTCAGTCTTAAGTGACAAAACACTTTCAGCTCCAGCTTCTTTTGCTTCTGTGGTTCTCTCTGCAACAGCCTTTGACATCGCAAACATTTTCTTGACAGTGTTTGTTAAGCATGTCTTGTGTTCGTCCATCGAGGCATGAACGAACTCATGGAAGTGATCTCTCATTTCTGTGACAAACGAGGTGTTGCCAGAGTTCTTTTTCCGGCATGAAGTCGGGGCAGGCTTTACAGGAGCTGCAGACACTTGGGTGCCTTCAGATTGTGCACCGCCAGACATGGTGGAAAACTGCATATGATGGACAGTCAAGTGAGCCAGATGGACAAATTCTGGAGTTCAATCAACACATCATGATAAGAGTTACAGAAAAATAGCAACCAATAGTAATCAAGTATTTGAATTTTTTTTTGCTTTTGACAGTATATGATACAACAAGAAATTCGACATTTTACCATGCATCAGATAACGAACCAGCAACATGATTATTACAGTTCTGAAAGTAGGAAGCAACAGGCTCCAATGCTATAGAGCAAGAAGCAATTGTCTAAACTAATTGGGTATACATGTTTTAAGAAAAGAGCCAGCATGTGTTTAAACTAAGGTTGCTTCAGAATGGGGATATCTGATCGTACATGGATACGAATGATGAATCTACACAATCCTATATACTAATAAACTGACATACAATCACTGTTGGTCACAATAAAAATGTGGTACTTGACCAAGACACCAAGCTGTACCATTACATCAGCAGCTGAGCAGAACATAGTGCTACAGCCAGAGGATACATTTCTTATCAATGATTCAAAGAGTGATGTGCAGTCTGCACTCTAACAGGCTAGTCTGCAAAGGTTGGAGGACTAATTTTGATGATTGCTCACAAGCCTGTTATCCAAGATGCAAATCAACAGGATTCTATTTAGATGAACATCTAGTACTAGTTGGAATAAAAATGAAGCATCGAAGTACAACTAATACATGCACATTGGTTCCTAGAGACCTAACAAGACTTGCCACAACACAAAACAAATTAGATTGTCCGTGCAATTGTGTGAGTTGATGCACCAAGAAGGAAATACGTGACAGAGTTATTCCTTCAATAGACACAGCAAAACAAAATTAATGTAGGTGAGCTTACTGACCATTCACACAGATATTGCTGCCATGGTGGCTGCAGTGTGTAACTGGCTAATTAGCCACCGAGCACAGAAAAGCTTGAGATTGTATTGACAAACAAAGTTTTGCATATGATTACTCCACAAACAAAATTCCTTGTAATGGAGTATACTTGGCAGTGGCTGATCAATTCAATGAACTAAACCACATGGAGTCTAGGGATGAACTAAAGGTTCTCTTCAAGTAATGGAAACTCATGGTCACATCGAATGGTCGTAACTTTTAGAAAAGTATTGTGAGCGTCAGACAATGGTGCCCACAATGCAATTAGGCAACAGTACAGCGCACAGCTAAACGGTATATAACTATTTATGCTGACCGCTTCAGTAACCTTTTACACAGAATGCTTATGCAAGAAAACTATGTCTTGCTAAACACCTAATAAACATAGGCCAAAACTAAGAAAATTAGCTTGTTTTGTAAGGGCAACTGAAGTTATAAATTCTTCTGCGAGCAAACCATAGCTTTTGCTAGTCGATACCATAGTGTGAGTTGATGCATCAAAGGAGGAAGCACGTGGAAGAGTCGTTCCTTCTATTTGACACAAAAAATCGAGTTAGTGTAGGTGAGCTTACTGACCATTCACACAGAGATCGCTGCCACGCACGGTGGCTGCATTGTGTGACTGGCTAATTAGCCACCGAGCCCAGGAAGAGACTACAATTACCTCAAAAAGGTTGACACGGCAAAAGCTAGAGAACCCTAGGATTACGAGATGGTTTTTCTGAAGATACATGGCGATGGGTGTATTGTGTGGAGTTACAAATTCAGGTTTACCGTCGCTGCAGAGGAGAAGGAGCGGAGAGGGTACCTCTGGTGGCGTGGACGGAGACCGCTATCCAGAAGGCGACCAGACGATGAGGTTGTTGAAGAAGGGTGTTCTTGCGGCGGCGCGAGGGTCCGATTTATGCTGATCGATTTCTAGGGTTCGTGGAATCGTGGTAGATAGATGGTGCGGTTATTTAGGCCGACTAGTATCTGGGCCGGCCTGAGTATTCCGGCTTTCCTTATTGCGGTTCTGTTAGCTGAACGGTATCCAGGTCCAGGTCCAGGTCCAGGTGTAGGTCCATTACAGTCCAAAAGTACTCCTGCAGGGTTTGCCCTTAATTCCTTTGGGCCCGTCTAAAGAGTGAAGAACACGGGAAAGAAAAAAAAGGGGCAAACCCTTTTGCCGCTAGGTGCGGGACGGAACGCATCGTCTTTGGGCTGGGCCGTGGCCCATTTATTCAGCTTCTTTTTTTATTTTGATTTTTCTGGATTGCCTTTTTCTGTTTTTTTTTAATTCAAACATTTTTTTAAATCCAAACAACTTTTAAATTTGAACATTTTATAATTTGATCATTTCATAATTTAAACTTTTAAAATTTTGAATAAATTTCAAATCTAAACAAATATCAAATATGAACATTTTAAAATTTTGAATTTTTTTAAAAACATTTTCTAAAACATAAAAATAGGTAAAAAATAAAAGATACAACTTTACCGGACCGTGACCCATCCCTTTAGGCGTGAGGGAATCCCTCCTGTTGAAGGTGGCAAATAGGGGCGCCGAAGAAAGGCTAGATGGAACTTATACTCCATTGAAGTGCAAGCCAGGCCAAATGGGATCTTTCGATTCGTAGCTGCAAGAAGAAACCTTATCTATTACGTTCTTTTTTCCGTCCTTGTTCTCTGATATTTCATTTTTACACTTAAATAGATAGAATTTTGGCTTTAACTCTTCGTTTCATAATTTTGAACAACGGAATGAAAAGGATTCGGTTCCCTCATGAACACGTGGGGGCATGTTGGGTTTGCTCAAAAATTTCCAAACATGCCCCTAAGTACCAAAAGTCACCCTAAGTGCGTAAAAATGAAATATGAAGGTCCACAATGAAAAAAGAACCGAATATATGAGGTTCCTACGTGGCCCGAATTGCACGCTTGGTAAGGCAGCCATCTAAAAAATGTTCTAACTCTGTTAAGGCGTGACGAGTGGTAACTAAGTCAAAACAACACTAGATCAAAATAATTTAAGACACTTAGTTAATTCCTCCTTATGTTGGGGATTAATCCTACTAGACGGATACGCGAGCTTCGCCTCGCCGTCTGCATGGCATTGTCAAAGGGGGATGGCTGGTGTGATGCATTTGGTGGTGGTATTTTTTGTAACAAACCAGCATGTTGCAACTGTTAAGTATAACAGTTAGAGAAGCTACAGGTTACACCCCTACCCCCACCCCTTTACCATCAAATATAGCCATCCGATTCCCCACAAAAAATACAGCCACGATGATTAACATCATTAACATATCAGGTTACACCCCTACCACCACCCCTTTACCATCAAATATAGCCATCCGATTCCCCACAAAAAATACAGCCATCCGATGATTAACCTCATTAACATATCGTAAATATGAAGTTGAGCAAACTTTGGTTATATGGTGCAGGCAACCAGCGAATCAATGTCATTGCAAGTAAGACAGTTCATCAGAAACACATAAGAGCCATGCCCCCTGTTTATACTATCATCAACTTTCACCCTAATAAGAGAATAAAAGGCAACTGTGTTGTTGTAAGACCCAGTCAGCCGCATAAAATTGCCTCTCCAAAAAATTTATCAACCGATCAAGAGGAGCGGGCCACGGATTATACTTAAGCAAGTGTATTTTCCAACCTTGGAACAGTGATTATAAAATGTCTTAAACGAATAGCATTCTCACTGTACCAAAGATCTGGTTTACAATAAAAACATGTGTACTCTGAACTACCAAGATACATCCTACCACGATAAAAAAGCTGCACCAAATAATAAAGCCAAAAGTATCATATGAAACAAAAAAAGAATGCAGTACCAAAAAAGAATAACGCTGAGAAAAAAACCTTGAACACGAACCTTTCAAGTAGGCAATGTAATCTTTAGACATCTTAGAAGGTGGAGGACCCGACACCTAAACCATGAAATCACAAACTACACTTACCAAATCAGTCTATGAACCAAAAAACACAGACTAATAAATTGATAAAAAGAAAAATACATGACCAAAAACATGAGGCATCATCCGAAGACGACGCTTTGTATGGTTGTCAGGCGACACCCTAGAAAACAACAATAAATGAGATCACCTATAACACAAAGCAAATCCTAAAGAAATAATAAATTAAAGAAGAATTTATTCAATTACTACTTATTTGGAAGCTCTTTAGCTTCTGGTATTTCCAATCGAGAACATAAAAAGAAACATATATAACATGGTCACACTCACATACATATTTTCTCAAGGTCTACTTCATAGCCCAAGACGATTTAGTTATCCGTAGCATAATTCTATGCCATCCTAAAATTAGCTAAATAAGTCTTGAGATGTTCTTAGCTTGAACCAAATAGAGAAAAGTAATATGCAAACATCATGGTAGTTCTATTATTTAGAGAAGATATATCCATCTCAACGTTAACATTAAGAGATCAACTAATTAATATGAGAATATGTGTTGAACAATAAAGATGATCACTGATGCAATAACATCAAATTAAAAATCCGCACTTCTGCAAAGTAATTTCTTCAGAGGTATTTAGCAATACACAATAGTAAGAACAGTGCAAATGCAACCATGAAAAGAGAATGAAATTACATGAATCTTGTCGAGTGGATGATTGCATTGCACTATCCAACATTTCAGTAAGAATCATTTTTTCATGAGAGTTTCAACGCGCTGAATTGAAGGCTACACTTTCAAATTGGAGGAGAGAATAATCGGAGAAACCATAATACTCCTATAATGTCATAATAGAAGGATAGATACATCTGCATTCCATAGGGGAGGTAAGAAGACACATAAAACAACAAAAGAAATTCAGTCATCATAACCACATATATTTCTTCCTAGTAAAATAGACCGGAATTTATTACCAATCGGTAAAACAATTGCCAACGTTTCCCGTGAAAAAAGGGAAACAGAAGCAGTTTTTCCCAGATCCGCTTCAGACAAGAATCGTATGTGCCTATAGAGCAATGCAGTTTAGAGATATGGTGTGCAAGCGAGATAGCTAGCCAAAAAAGAAAATCTCACCTGTTCATCAAGAAGTGGATCATCATTCGTCTGCTTCTTCCGGCGTATGACGACCAGCCGCGTTCGGATGCATCTGAATGCATGCTCGCTACATCCACACTATTCAGCTACATATCTACTAATCACTTCAACCACCAGTCCACCATCACGTGCCTCCTGCAAGGAATCGCTTAGATTGCAACATGCTAACATGCCGGCCCTTGAGCTTGTTGCTGAATCCAAATAAACAAATCTCCAGTATGTGATAACAGGCTAACATATATTTGCAAAACGTAGGCCAAATATCATATTTATTTTGTACCTAGGCGATGGATCAGGCCCTTCATTTTTGTGGCTTGCTCAACCTCATGCTTGCTTCCCCCGATGTACTTCAAGGTATTGGCGAACAGGGTAAAAAAAGCTTGAGGAATAATCGTGGAAAAGGATTTGGAAGGGGGATGACAGGAGAAGATGGGCTAACCGGAGAAGAAGACAAGTGATGGGACTGCGCAGTGGAGATGAGGCCGATGAAGGGAACAGCTCGGCGCGGTGCTCCTTGGCCCTCTGCGCGGCGGGTGCCCTCCCTTCATGCGGCGTGGCGCCCTCTGCCTGCCCTGGCCGACGGGGCCTATGCTGGCAGCGCGGGAGGAGGTGACGTGTCTCGTCGAGCTCCAAAGTCACCTCAATCCCGGCACCGTCGCCGCTCCGCTCAGCCAAGATGATGAATGGTGATGGGCGCTGCTAGTTCTTCGTCCATCCCAGCGGGGAGGACCTTGAGTAGCTAGCCTCCGCTGCTACTCTGAACGCCTTCGGCCACTCATGATAAAGGGGATGGGATGGCACCGCAAGTGAATATTGAGGCAGAGGGGAGAGCACCACCGGTGACCAGAATCCAGGCCGCATACTCCATGCTCGCGAAGTGCGCCGACCCCCTCCTCACTGTATCGTGGCCGCCGGCGACCAGAGAGGGGGCGCGGGGGCTCGCCGTGAGGGGGATCAAAAGAGGAGGAGGCACCGAAGAGAAATTTCAGGGTGAGTTAAGGTTTCCTCGCCACCGTGTCCTCCCCTGCCGTCAAATCATCACGAGAAGGAACGATGGTGGAGAGGATTTGGGAGATAAAAGAAGAGTTTGCTGGAGACCGAGAAGGTAGGAGAGATGCAAAGGAGGGACCAGAGCCTTCCAGATCGATAGATGTGACAGTCTAGTAGTGGAAAAAACCAAGCGTCTGGTTCGTTGGTTTTTTATCTACTGTTCAAACGTAGTTGAGTCTGTGCTCACAGCGTAAGACTTTCACCACGCTTAAGCTATAGTGTAATACGAGATCAAAATCAAATAGCTTAGATGAGCAATCCTTGTTGGGCCCCAAGAATTAATCCTATACGAGATCAAAATCAAATAGCTTAGATGAGCAAGCCTCGTTGGGCCCCAAGAACAGAGGACTCTCTACATATGAGAAAGAGTGCCTTGAAGTTCTTATGGCAATTGAACAATGGCCATGATATTTGTAGCACAGAGAGTTCTTAATTCGCATCGATCAAAAAAGCTTAGTGCATCTTGATGATCAAAGATTAACACAAGTCTGGCAACAGAAGGCTTTCGCCAAGTTACTTGGACTGAAATACAATATCTACTACAGGAAAGGACCTAAGAGCAATGTAGCAAATGCACTATCCAGAAGATCACATGCTGAAACGGTCTCATTACAAGAAATTATAACATGTGAACCCATGTGGCTAGAAGAAATTAAACAAAGTTACGACTCAAATCCCCAATCAGGTAAATGGTTGACAGTAAAGGAAGATTCATTCCAAGACAATGTCGTGTACTTCAGGCAAAGAATACGGCTTGTTCGCTCTCTGGACTTGCAAAAGAAGATCATGAAATATTTTTATACAAATAAGATAGGAGGACACTATAGTTTTCTACAACTGATTTATCATGTTGGTAGTAGATACATTCACTCATGCTCATTTTATCCCTCTTCATCATCCATTTACTGCTGCAAAGGTTGGTACTGCTTGCTTGGGCAATGTGTTTTGGTCACATGGGCTTCCCGAGTTGATGGTTTCTGACAGGGACCCCATACTTACAAGTAAATTCTGTAAAGAATTGTTCATTCTTACGGGCAGTGAACTTAGCATGTGCTCAACATATCACCCCAAAAACGATGGCTAGTCCGAATGTTTTAATCAATGTCTTGAAACTTATTTGAGTTGCTTCACACATGCCAACCCGCATAGATGGCATCAGTATTTCTCATTTGCAAAATACTAGTACAATAAAAACTTCCATTCAACTATAGAAATGTCGTCATTTGTGGATTTATATGGGAAGGAACCAAGACATTGAGAAATTGACAGTACGTCTTGGCAGGATTGTTAGAAAGTACAAGTTGATGCAAAGAGCTACTGTAGCACAATCTGAACCATGCCAAATAACAGATGAAAATACAAGCAGACATGAATAGGATAGAACATGCTTTTAAACCTGGTGAATAGGTATCCATCAAGTTGCAACCATATGTTGAATCATCGGTAGCACACTAAGCTCGTCATAATCTTTGTTTCAAGTACTTTTGTCCTACAACATTATTGAACAACCAATCATGTTGCTTATGAAGATGAGTTGCCACTAGGATAAAAGATACATCCAATCTTCCATATGTCTTAACCGCACAAAGTTCTCCATCCATGTACAATTATAACAACATATCCTCCTTCTCCTGCTGGTCGAAGCTACTCGTGTCAAGATTCTTGCATGTCGTTGGCAGCATAGCTCCAGTGAGTGGCACGAACAAGTGCATGTCCAATGGTCCGACCTACAGCCATGGACATTACTCGGGAGGACAAACAAGAACTGCAACAACGTTTCCTAGCGACTATGGCTCGAGGACAAGCCTCTTCTCAAGAAGGAGAAGATGTTAGGCCATCACTGACACCTGACAAAGAATGGGCCTGGTAATGAACATATCTAGGCCCACAAGGATCGTCCAAACCAATAGACGTTATGTGGGTCTAGATTGGAAAAACTAAAGCCTACATGTAAGCTACAACTGTGAAAGGCGTAGTGTAGACAATGTTATCTTCATCCTTGGGATCTCGACACAATAGAGGCGATGGCCGGATCAATCTTATCTCTCTGTAATAGCGTAGTTCAAATTTTCCTCTTGTAATTCGAGATTATATCTAGGTATTTCTACCAATTCATATGTGAGAGTAGAGATCGTATTGGAACTCTAACACAATCATCCCGTTTTTAGCTCCCCCATATCAAGTTGACCTACCCGCTACACCAAATACGCCCCTAACGGCTCGAAGAGGCCGTGTGAAAGCCCATGACATGCTTCTGATGATGACAGACACAGTTGCCAAAGTTGTTTCCTCTATCGCATACGAAGATATTCAATGAAGTTTATAGTACAATGAACCATGACGAACATGGATGTTTTTAACGCGGAAGAAAAAATAAAAACATCTTTACACACACCAGGGGAGCCAACATCAACTTAAAGTTCTGTAGACTTCGTGATCATTGAATTTGCATCGTGATTCATGCGTCACGTGAGTTGCAACTATCTTATAACTAAGTTTTTTTATAATTTCAACTGGGTTGTAACATAGAAAAAATATTTCTAACCACTAGATTTACATTGTTATTCATACAGGAGTTACAAGTAGGTAAGACTGACCAAGAATTAAGATAACTCTCGATTAACCCAAAACTAGTCAATTCCATTTTTTAACACATGTGATTCCAGATAAACGTTAGCGTTGGACACTATGTTGTGTTATTTGCCCACCAAACTTCATGAACAATAGGATCTCAACTAAAACAAAAGTGTAACAAGTCATTATCAACCTATCCATGATTATTAACATTTTTTACTACCTCTTCACAATTAACTTGTTTCCGGTGGAACAAATTTATACTATATTAAACTAGTATAATACCCTTGTGTTGCTATGAACTCATGTGAAACAGGGACAAACACTTCAATAGCATAAGTATACGACAATATCGTGCGCAAAATCCATAATCATGCATTATGACCTACTATGGTCCATCCATGGCCATAGTGACCTTAGCGTGCCGCATGACAGTGTCACAGGGGACAGACGTTCAAGACGACAGCTTCCTGCGTTGCTACATGAACTTGTAAGATAGTCACCATGGACATGCCACGAGCATACTCCATTTTCCGTTTTAATAATTATTCAATTTAATATTTTTATTTATTTTCTAAAAGTGTCCAGCTAAGGGCTACCTCTCCTTTTTAAGAGTACACCAATAACATATCTTATCTTTATAGAAGGATAGCAATCTTTTTTACAAGAAACAAAACCACAACTGTGAACATCTCGCACAATTAACACTACTAAACCTTAAGCCTACTCTCGCTCTATATTTTCTCTCCCTCCATTGATCCCCATATCCCACAAGAAACTCCTTAATCCTCCCAATAAGTTGCTCCACTTCACACTGATGTTGTTGATTACCAAACACTTAGGCATTTCTTGCTTCCATAGCATCTAATCCACCAAGATAGTCAGGGTGTCAAGCCTCCTTCAGTCTATGGCCATTGCATCAAGATTTGGTCAATGTTATCATTTTCATGCATGCATGTTTTTTTAAATGGAGGATGAGACCCCGACCTATGCATCGAAAAGACGCATATGACCTTCTTTATTAATTTATTCAACAAAGGACTAGACAGAGACCATACATCAAAAGACTCAAAGCCACCACTCAACACCTATAAATCCGACAGTGGTGAAGATCATGTCAACAGGGCATTATGCCCTGAAAACTCGAAAATCCTATCAACTAGAATCCGTGAACATCGCATACCCCGAGACACCCATTAAGAAAAACGAGAGCGCTCATGCGGTCTACCAGACTCTTATTGAGCACCTCATACACACGCTACAGAAACCATCACCGATGTCAACCGCTGGTCCATGTTCAGAGCAGAGATCCACATAGCCCCTGCTAGGCCTACCGTTGACACTGCCATGGCACCAGACATTGCCTCCACCCTACACATATCCGCTATCACGCGATCCACGCTGAGGCTCCTCTGCACCATGCCACAAGAATTCATCGTCAATGATGCAGAAGAAACCGACACTGCTCCCCTTTGACTACTCCAGTCAGAATGAGCTCCAAGACCGCTGCAATCAAGAGGGAGAACGGCACCAAAAATGTCTCCAACATACGATTCAGGAAGACCAGATCAAGGATTTCCCCAAGGAGTCTCCCGAGCAAAGAAGCTGCAGCTGCAAAAAACATTGCCTTCACCAGGAAACGACGCCAAAAGCTCTGCCATCATTCGCCTCGGTTTTCACCGACATATGCACATGTCGAAGCTCGACACTGACTGGACCGCGATGAATCTGTGGCCGATGAAGTACATATTGAACGTGCTAGCCCCGATCAAACCCCTAGGGGCCTAGATCAAGCCCAAAATAGCCCCACCATCACAGATCATCATCGCCGCCCATCAAACCGTTCAGCCGCAACCATGCAACCATCCACCCCCTTGCCGATCTGGAAGACCACATCCCTATATAACGCCGGTGTCCACGCCACTGCTGCTCCGGATAGCCTCCACCATCCGAGAGCCTCGCCACCGAGGTGCTCGGCCGCACCAAGTCTAGGCGAAGGGCTGGGGCGTCCCAAGCGGTAGAACCCACACGTGAGGAGGCTAGGAAGTCCCTCCATCCCCTTCCGCCGGTGAAGACCAAGCTTCGCTTAGTCGTGTCCTTGGCGACATCGGGGGAGGGAGGACCAGCGGGGGCTGTTTTGTGGTGGCAATCAGATCCCCTCCCGTCACACGCGGGGTGACGCGAGAGGCATGATGTCTGCCCTCTTTTTTCCTTTTTTTTCTCAACTCACAGTCTCCCATTGCAGGAAGGGAAAACACACGTCGGCATGCTCCTGTTATCCGTGCCTAAAACGCCTATCCAATTTCCAAACCATGTACCTGATTGTTAGCCATCTAAACAACTTCCATTTTTCTGTGAATTGGAGCTTCATTGATTAAACATCGGAATTACAATCCTTGAGAAGGACACTCGACGGGAATCTAGGGGTGTAGTTAATCCACATACACCGTTTCCTATCAGGACTAGATATATGCGCATAGGAGTTTGCTGCCTCATCGGCACTCCTACTTACATGAATCAAGTCAAAGCTAGTGAAAAAACCGCTAAGCTCTCTAATCTCATGACAAAAGCTGTCAATAATTGATCGATCTGCATTTGAATCCTTTCACAGTCTAGCGCATATGTCTCTAGCATGGCACGTTGGAGTCCCGTGTCGATTGCCAATTTGATGCCATCACGCGCTGCCTCCGCCTCCATTGCAATTATGTTTACAACATCATCATACCACAGAGATTATGCCTGAAGCATCTTGCCTTGATGATCACGGATGACCAAGCCAGTTGCCCCTCTTCTCTAGATTGAACCCAACATCAACATTTTATTTTGATAAAATCTTCCTTAGTGGCTTCCACCTTGCCATCACCTTAACTGGCTTTGGTTTCTTCTCCGCAGTAATTTCCTTAAAATCAAGGGCAAGCTCTGTAGCCCAGCGTACCGATTCTTGCACTTGAGCGGCGCATAAGATATCCAAATGAGTTTATACATACTGAATCTTGTATGACCCTCGCAAAGTATCATGTACGTGTCCTTCGCCGAATACAACCCTGAACTTGCTCCTTTTCAAGTGATCTTGTTGGCACATGCATGTCTCTTTAGACTCATTCAATCTCCTGCCAAAGTCGAGAAGGCATTGGATGCATGCCTCGATTGACAGACATTCACTTGTTATTCAACAGATCATCACCCACTAATCTGCTATTTTTACTCCTTGTAGTGACTAACTCTGAAACGGTGGTCGCAATTTTCTCGTCTGATAATCTCCTTTCTAAATATAAGATGTTTTGTAAGATTAAAAAATAGACTACTAAAACGTTTTATATTTTGGAACGAAGGTTGTATGTGGGGCAGTTCAATTACTGCAAGTGAAAAATGACCCAATATCAAACCAATTAGCCCACAAATACATTGATGTCTCCTAACAGGCTAACACCATGGTCCACAGGTTTGATCCATCTACTAATAAGGCTTTGGCGTTGTAGGGCTGCATTTCATGTTATCCCGTGTGTGTCCACTTTCCACTCAATTGATTGCCGACTTGCCGTAACCCATTGCCGCCGCGCTAGGACCGCATAGTCAGGACGCTCGGAAGTTCGGATGAGTGTCGGTGACCGGCGATAGCTGGCGCGTTCCCATCAATGACGGGGGCCAATCTGCCAAACGTCTCCAAGGTTTGTCTCCAATTTCATACTGGTATAGATCACCCCTAACCAAGGCGTCTAAGCCTTAAGGTATATATATGCCACACATGATACATACTCCCTCCGTTTCAAAATATAAGATGTTTTAGCTTTGTGAATGAAATATATCTAGACTTTTTTAGTGTATAGGTTCACTCAAGTTTGAAATAAATCTACTACTAAAAAAAGTCTAAATATATTTTATTCACAAATCTAAAACATCTTATATTTTAAAATAGAGGAAGTATGTTAATATCATTACAATTACATCTAGTACAACACTACAACTACCAGTGATCAATCTATTTAGTTCAGTTACAGATCACACCTTCTTCGGTACTTACACAGAATGAGCATCAATAAGGTTTGCAGTTACAGTTATATATATAATTGATGGCAAAACCATGTGACATCTTCTATAGCTACATGTTACTTCCAGCTAATGATAGCGGTGCCCTCTGCGAAAAAAAATAGTATAATATAATGTCAAATACGTTGTGGATTGGTGTGGTGAACTACTAGACTATCGATAATCGAACTTCCACATTCAATCTTTATCAAGTGCGTGTGTTTGTAGAAAGGATTATGTTCATAAATCACTGATACTGGGAGAGAGGGGCTTAGCATCATAGATATGTACAAAGCAAAATTTTAGCTCCGAAAAGGTATTATCTCACCAGCAGTAGTCACACACGTCATACTGACTAATGTGTTTGGAGCCCAAATTCTTCAATTTGATGACATATCGTCTACAAGCTTCTAGGTGATGATTTCTCAGCGTCCAAGTAATGGTGAAAACAGACACAGTGATGTTGTTTGCCTATAACATAATGCAACATTATGTGGTAAGAAAAAATTATCAAAACAAGGTATATATAAAGCAAAAAAACAGTGAATTGATAATCATGTAGTATTCCTATTTTCAGCGGTCTTCCACTTGTACTATCAGTTGGGGAGTTTAATACATGTTTGGTTTGGAAAAACATTTTTTGTTATATAAATTATTTTATATGAGTTGTACCACAATACGACACATATAAGGACAAAAGAGTCTAAGTTTGGTCTCCCAAATATTGGCTGAAACCAAACACATTTTTTCCTAATCATAGCCGCTGCATGGTCGATTATTTGGGTGGTTGTTTCGCACATATTGGCACAACAAAAATCATAATGAACAAGGAAAACTGGAGGGAGGAAATAAAGATTAATGAGACGAAAATCTTATCTAGAAATTCGAAAGGGCCGAAGAGATTTATGATAATATTTGAAATGCCTAAAAATAACCTGGAATTTTCCACATAAGTCTTACTGAAATGAAAATTTAGAAACAATAATTCAAGAAAAAAGTAAAAGAAAGTTGAAATAAGGTGATTTTTAAGCTTTCTTAATAGATGTTAACGAGTTTCCTTAAAATTCTTGTTTTTCAGATACGTCTAAGGTATACTACTTTTATTCTAAATTTAATTCGTTTATTAATTCCCATCATAGCCGATGAACTTATGTGTTCTAGGTGTATCTACATCGACAGCTCAATGATCCAAGCGAAAGAAAATCAGTGCAGGCAGAGAACTTTGATTGAAGAAGAATGAAAAGAACAAACGGATGAGTGTACGCACCTTTGAAAGGAAGTAGTACGTCTAATCATCTGCTGGATCATCAATCGGTGGCCGAGCGGAGTAGACGGGCGACCTCGTCGGCGGCTAGAAAGCAGGTCGAGATCCAGCCGTCGAGCAGCACCCACACGTTGCCCGCTATGCACAACATCATGTCCCAGGGCATCGCCATTTAGGAGATCACCAGAAATTTGCAGCTCTTCCTCGCGCAGACCAGCCAACTCACAAATACACCAAGAAGCACAAGCCTATGTATTCCCATTGCTAGCTCGAGTTGCTAATTGAGGAAGGGAAGGAGAAGGTAGGTAAGGAGAGACGTCGATCGTGGACAGATGGCGTGTGGAGACGTACAATCTGGCATGATCCACACAATTAACTGGTAACATGACCAGCTCATGCCGACTATGATTGCCCAGTTTTGTTGGGAGGAAGAGAGAATTATTTGTCCTAAATGGCTCTTAGCCAAACTTTCAGCTTTGAGAAAAAACCCGACCACTTATGGCTCCTTTAATCCCGCCAGTTGGATGGCTTATTGGGGCCAATAGACA
Source organism: Avena sativa (assembly GCA_916181665.1). Taxonomy (NCBI): domain Eukaryota; kingdom Viridiplantae; phylum Streptophyta; class Magnoliopsida; order Poales; family Poaceae; genus Avena; species Avena sativa. The sequence continues at coordinate 261,596,256 of OV702279.1, read as the reverse complement.
CGACACTAATAGTGTGGCTGGACTCAAATGACTTTTAGCCATTTGTGGTAAAAGGCTAACTCACGACCATTTGAGTTGGCTAGTTTCCGAGAACCAACTCGTTGTTGCATGGTTAAGAGGACAATGATACCCTCAACCCAAGAGTTCAAACCTCAATTTTGACAGGATTATTCTTCATTGTGAGCCTGTAATGACTTCGTCAATCTCAAGATCCGCCGATCAGTCTCTCAGACTCAGCTTTCGGAGGTGCTTATAGGGATAGTGTGTGCGTGTAGGGGTGAGTGTTTGTACGTATTTATGAGCATCTGCGTATATACTGTGTTCCCCCAAAGAAATGTTGGCTAGTTTCCAAGAATCTTCGACCATGCGTAAATGATCTTGGATCCTCGGGGGTAAAAACAACGAAGACATGCCATTTGAAATGGGTTGACTCAAATGATTTGGAAATTTTCAGCACTGACCTTGGAAAAACTAGCCAAATGACAAAAACGTCCATAAGTGGTTCGCTACTAGAGGAGGCTGTCGGGTGAAGCCTGCACATCGAACGACATCGGCAGGGATCTCTCCTCCTGTGGTGGCGTTGGGCTGTGATTGGATCTAGGACGGAAACCCTTTCTCGACGAAGACAGTTGTGGCCACTTGGGCGGCACGGTGGCCAAACCTGAAGGCCACCCAGACATTCTCTAGTAGGCACTCATCATGGAAACTCCGGCGTGTGGGGAGCGGAGGTGCTCCTGCCCGGTCACACCCCTCCAAATTCCCGTGGTCGTGACACCGGTCGATAGAGTGAAGCAGCGGGGGGGGGGGGGGGGGGGGCTGGTCGCGGCCATCTCTGGCTAGGTGTGGCTTGTGCCGCCGGCTAGCTGGGGGCAGGGTGCCGGCCGTTGCCTCCACGTGATGATGTTGGTCTCGACTTGCGCCGCGTCTTTTATCTGGTAGGTCGCACGCATGTGGCGGCAAATATGTTCTAGTTACTGGTGGTTGTCATAGGCTAGGTGGGAGAGCCAGTCTGGGTCAATGGGGGATGCACTAAAATGCTGGTGCTTGCGGACGTTGCAACCTTGCTAAAGGCGTGGGAGACACAGCTCTCGCTCCTTCCCATATCGCTCTGAGGAAAACCCTAGACTTGGTTTCTTGGTCGGATATGGGTGGTGTATACGGTCGTTCTCCCCTTGGGGGCAATGTGTGGGAGTTGGACTTGGCTTGTGGGACCAGTGGCAACGACGAGGTGGAGTGGCGTGGCATCGATTGCCTTAACAACGACGGGCCTTGGAAGTATGGCACCACGGAGTATCGGCGGTGGCGTCTTGATGGATGAGCGTGGGTGGGGGTGCTATTTGGCACCATGAAGAGGTGTCGACACCTGGTACCATGCGAATCTTTACCCTGAAGATTGCTCGACCGTTCAAGCTTTTGTATCTTGTGCATAAGGTGCTCACTAAAAGTTTGCTAGACCGGATGAATGCTCTCTTTTCGCATAGAGAGTGTTTCCAAGAGTGTGATATTCCCGGTTCCTAGTTGATTGATGGGGGTATCAACTTTTGTGGGCATAAGCCCCCTTTGACAAGATCTTCACACATTGTCGGGTTCATAGGTGTTAAGTGGGCTTGGGGTTTTTTATGTACCCCCTCAGTTCCAAAATAGATGTTTTAGATTTGTTAAAACTAGTAAGTTTGCACGTGCAACACACGACCCAACATGACCCAGATAATTGAAATTCAAAGAAGCATTTTTTAGTTGCAAAAACATACAATTCAAACTCCAAGTGAAGCAACTAAAAAAATTAACCACATAATGCATTTATGTTGCGATGCGAAATAGAAACCATGTTACGACGAAACGTATGTTGTGTGTAATAAAAAAATATTCTATTCATTTAAATGCATCATCATTTTTGTCATGGATTTAAAAGGTTTAAGTATTACACGGCCTCTGCACTGCTAGCATTGACACGGACAATAGCAGGTTCATTTCTGCGCCGATCCCTTATATTTCACTTCTGAATCGAAAAATCAGTACATTAAATATGTTAGCAAAGAAATTTCAAAATCATGATGGAAACAAAGCACATGATTTTTTGTATTTTCAAGCAAGCGGCAAAAGTATCCCCTTACATCACGTAAAATGCCATAGAAGGAAGAACATGTACACAATATACAAAATTCAAGATCACTATGCAATGAAAACAAAAATCTTATACTATTGAACAATAGCATCTCAAGTAAAAGTAGTCAACTCAAATTTTAATTGTATGTTAAAAAACATGCAATAAAAATTATAAGTCGAATAGTAAAAGTACTACAGGTTTGATCAAGAAATGTAACTTAGTTAAAGGTATGAACTAAATTAGTATTGAGAGGTTTGAATAGGAAATTAAGTACTACAGGAAGTGGTTAAGAAAGAACTACAAGAGATAATATCCTATACAACAAATGAAGTTGAACTTTTAGATACTGCCTAGTTCAAATGAAAAAAGTTTGACAAACTAAATAGATGTTGCTCCATCTGCATGTGCCAGATCATAAGAAAACAAACTAAAATAGAATTTCGTTCCATGACAATGGTTGGCAGACAAAAGGGTATTTATCATGCAACACGTGCTTGGAGGTGAGTCGTATTATTCATTATCCCAATTCAAGTGTTTTCTATAAAAAATTAACAACAGTTCAAAACACAATGTAAATATTGTTCAAAACTTTGTGAAACTTTGTTCCTTGGTAGACTTGGGAGTCCAATCTCAGTTTGATATAGTATTCTACATCTAATGCCAAAATGAACATGAAAAGTTGTACAACGAAATTATTACAGCACATATTATAATGAAGATGACACCACTTTATTGCTTTTGTGCTGAAAGGAACATGCCTAACAATTCTCTTATTTCATTTTTATATTTAATGTGGGCAATAAAGATGCATAAAGTAACTTATGTGATCTTGGTCGAATGGTTTACCTCGTCGTTAAGATCGAGCCTGGTCGAAAGCTTTCCATTCACTCTGGAGTCAAATAAAAGAACAAGATTTGCGCAACTTTCCAATGGAATAAAAGAGAAACAACATGTGAAGAAACGACTGAAGGAACCCCAATGATCAAAGATACTCGCTCTTGAGGCCTTGTTCTATCTAAATTAGTTCTTCATATTCTGTAGGGATGCAGGTATAAACATGGGTAAGCCAAGTGACATTCTTCGAAATAGTTGTTTTGCAGGACATGTAGCTAAGTTCAGCGTGGGTGTTATCTAAGGACAACATTTTAACTCATGCCTAGAATTTGTTAGTTAGCTCTGTCCAAAAACATCATTACAAGTGTTGTCGAAATATGAATAATTGTAAGTAAGAAGTAGAAATGACTGTAATTCACACATTACCCTTGCCTAGCATTCAGTACGACTCATATCTTAGATGGCATTTTTCTTATGTTGGCAATGACTCAAACAGTATGCATACATATCTTTGCACCATCAATTTTAAAGCATAGCAGACAAAATGGTCAATTAGTTTTAGGTTAAGAAGACATTTGAATATTTCTGAAATCACAATAATATAATGGATTCAAGGCAATTAGCTAATACAGATCTGGAAACACATGCACTAAAACTCTTCCTTAAATAGTATATAATTATATGACATTGTCTAGATTGTAATAACCACTATATCAAATTATGTGAGCTATTACGAACTGATTTTTTCTGTCACAATCTTGCAAAATATATGTGGTGTGGCTATTCTAAGAAACGCCTTGTGTGCACTATTCTCATCAACTACTATGATAACTTTGGAGTTTGAGAAGAGTCCAACTTCTGGATTGGAAGCACAAAATAAGCTAACATTGGATTCCCATGTCACCGTGAAGCCGCATATCTTCACCTGCATCACTAAGACTGAAAATATACACCCGTGTGATCAAAATCTGCACCACATGAACTGAGATCAGAGATGGAAGAGAGTAAAGGGGTGTTTCCGGACAGATGTTACTCTCTGTACCACCGCCGCGTTCATTGCCGGAGGAGCGCTGCTCGAATTGGGGAGGGATGCGTTGATGCCCACGGGGTGGACGTCGAGCACGGCGGCAGTGGACGTGCACGTCCCGGCGAGTTGGCGCGTACGTTATGCTAGCAGGATCGTCGTGGGGCGATGCCTGGGAGGAGAACGAAGGCGGCGGCGCGAGCTTGGACAGGTGGTGGCGCGAGCCGAAGAGGAAACCGTGCGCACAACAGAGGCGATGGAGAGTTTCTAGAATCGGGGAAGGGGGAGAATGATGACTATAGGGTGGAGCATGGCAGCAATCTATGTGACCATCCTCTTCGGACACCACAGCGCTGGCGGACAGCGGCTAGGGCACACGTTGTTTCAAGGCGATAACGGCCGGTAGTAGCACAACGAAATTGAAGGGGAGAGAAATTAGAGGGGTCATTAATGAGCAATTAAGACACAAAATAATACCCTACGGAGTATACGTGGGACGTGTAGCGATTTAAGTTTGGATTTCAAATTTTTTTTTTGGCTGAACGTCCCTCTGCCTGGCGGAACAAATCAATCTCAACCGTTGTTGAGAATCTACGCGAGTATGGCTGTCAGATTTCATCAAGTGACAAATGGGTGGATGTAGGATAATTCAAGTTTGCTCTTTTATAAGTAGTTTAGATTTGGATGAAACTATATACTAAATAGTGTCTAGATTCATCTAAATTTTAACAAATCTAAGACATCTATTTTAGGACGGAGGGAGTATATTGTTTGTTAGTCCTTTGCTAAATAAATTAATAAAGAAGGGCGTATACATGTTTCCGATGCTGAAGCTAAGTGTAACATCCTAAAAATATAAAACAATAATCATCAAACTCTAATCACTAAAATTAGGTTTAACAAAAACTTTGAGTAATTAAAAGCATATGAATGCATGTGTGTATGTGATGATTTGATAATACATGAATGATCTTGTGTGATTAACCTAAATAACAAGAAATGGTTTAAAGATGAATAGAGAACATCATATAAAACATTTCCAAGCAGAAACAAATAAAGAAAAAAAAATCAATTAAAACAAATGGTCATTTTTGCCAATCTTGCTCACTATGTCACTTTGAGTGTTTCTAGTCCAAGATTTCAAACATAAACTTTTCCAATTCTTTTCACCCCTTGATAGACCAAGTAAAAATGAATCAAAACACACCTTTCAAACTTGCAGAAACATTTGGCAACCTCATTCAAATCACAATTCAAAATTAAATCTTTATCATATGTGAAGATCACACATTTTCAAAACCCAACCAAACCAGTGCCCCTTGACTAATCCAAATAACCAGAGACTCCCTAGTATGTGCCTAGCAAACCCACCAAGTTTGAATCCAAAATTCAAATTTGAGTTTCTTTCGGCCATTTCATCAAACACCTTGTTTGCAGCAAACAAACAAACAACAAACACTATAGTGAGCAGTGAATTTGGACAACCTTGTTCCCTCTCTAGCTCTCACTACACTCTCAGTAGATGATCTAGCCTAATTAACAAGCCTTAGCACCACTGTGAGCTTGGCATAGCCATTAATGGTGACCATGCCGAGCCCATTTGCCAACCCCAATGTCGCTAGCGAGCTAGAGGAAGAACTAGCCCCACCAACCTTGTCTGAAACACGCAGCACCGTCCATCGCCACTCCCTGCCCCAGCCCCGAGTGCAGCTAGCCACGGGACCACCCAGAACGCGCGTGACCATTCCCTCTGCGGCCATGCCGAGAGCGCGCCAGTGCGCCACGCCCGACCAGCACCCACAGACCGCGCGCCGCCCTCGCCGCTTGCATGCGTGATCGCCAACACTCCAGCACCCCGCTAGACAACCTCGTTCGCCGCCGCGCGACCAGGAGCACCCGTGCGCCATTAAATTCGCCGTCGGTCCCGCCCAGAGCATCAACGCGTTCCGACCGATCAACACCGCACCACGCCTTGCCACCATGCCATTGAGCTTCGCTAGGGAGCACATCACTGCACCCTACCGTCACCCATGCCATTAGCCCTTTGTGCTGTCGACCACGACGAGCTCAGCCCGCGCCCGTCGGTCCCCTTCAGCCACTATAAAAGGAGACCTCCCCCGCTCGTTTTCTTCACACCAGTTCACTCCACACCTCTCACTGATCACACCCACTCACTCTCGGAGCAAGGAGAGCACTAGGTGGCCGGAATTTCACCGAAGTTCGCCGCTGCAGAGGAGGAGAGGCGTCGTCGATTGAAGCCGCCCCAGGAGAAGCAGCCGGTACCAGGAGAACCGCCGTCGTCGACTTTGCCGTTCGCCCCCATCGCCGACCATCGCCTGAGTCCCGGTGATCCTCCCACAACCCCCACCTACCGCGCTAGGGTTCTGTCTCGCCGGCGCTGCCCGACATGGACGATGAACCAGAGCCGTTTGATTAGAGTTAGATCGTGCGACCTAGATCACCCTGTAGCGCTTTGCCCCTCACTGTCTCACTGACGCGTGGGGACAACCACTTAACCAGCCCGCGCATGCGCTGTGCGTAGTGGGACGGCCTAGTTAAACGTCCTACGTGACCCAACAATTCAAATTTACTTTTATTCATTTAATTTCAAACACAGTTTTGTACGTAGATTCAAAAATCAACCCAGCTTGACTCACTGAACCAAAATGCATGAAACCATTTTTGTTAGAAAGGTACTGGAATGCTTAATCCAAACCCGTTGAATTCAAACCATTTAGATTTGTAGATCACCATGGTAAAAATAACAAGGTAGAAGCTTTTCTGCATTCAAACATTTTTCAAAATTCAACCATAAGAGCTTTTGAGTTGATTCCAACTCTCAAAAATCACATTTGACCATACCTTTCAGAATATATAAAAATATATAGGTTTACTTACAGAAATAATGATCAAGTAATAAAAGAATGCCACATAGGCATTTCTAGTCACTTTAATTAAATAAAATAAAAAGGTTAAACCTTATTAAATTGTGACACCACTTTAAATCACATTCCCATGTACTGAAATATGTGGTGATGACATGTGTCAACATGATCCCATGTTTGAGTTGGAGAATATTAAATCTTAAGTAGTTTTTCAATGAGTAGAAATTACTTTTCTCAAAATAAAATAAATGGGACAAGTGTTTTAATCCTTGTAATGTTAGTGATGATGATAGATCACCTAGTGTGAACCGTTGTGTGATGATTAGCAATAGTTAAGTATTGTTTGGTGATTGTGTACCTCGTATTTATTTATAGACGCTACTACCGACCAAGGATATGAGGAGGAAGGAGGATACTACGAGGAAGAAGCCAAGGAGAACTTCAACCACTGCTCTGCACAAGACAAGCTAACACTTGCAACTTAGCAAGCTTGTACTACTATCTTAGCAAGCTAAACCATGCAAGTTTTACTTGCAAGCTTACACCACTTAATACCCAATCCTAGTTTTACTTGCAAGTTTAATACTTTATTTTCTTTATCAAAGCTTTCTCTTTGAGTTTACTTAGTGACTTGTAGATTTTAGAAACATAACTGAAGGTAGCATAAAGAGCATAAAATTTGGCCTAAGTTAGATCATCTTGATGTCATCCTAAGGCATGAGATTGAACTTAGTAAATCCCCACTAGCTTATTACCCACCATTAGTGTTTACCCCCACTTGTAAATGCTAGTGCTAAGCATAAAACTTGATCAACTTTAGATGGGAATACTTGGTGAAAATGGTTATGAAAACCTTAGAATGATGAGTCATTCTACTAAAATGTTTTACCATGTGTTCTCAAACACCAGATGATTTTGATGATGAAAATGTTGAGGCATGAGCCTTGGCCCTTTATAAAACTGATGGTTGTCTGGATGCGATACCATTCCAATTTTACCATATAACCACAATACCTGAAATTTGGGTAGGTCTTGACTGGAAATTTATATACCTTAGTATGGGTTCCCTTGCGGCCAAGGTCTGAGCTGAGGCTACCTTGTGAATATTGTCCACCTGTGCAGTACCCAAGATGACAATTGGTCATGGTTGGGAGGCCAAACTCACAGGTGAGGTGCTTATACTAGGGCGTGTAATAGAAAGGTTAGGATTGATTATCCGCATACTGAGTATGGTGAATTCAGGATTGTTCCTGACGAATGTATCGAATTTTGTGGTGAAAGTCTACAATCTCTGCAGAGTGTCAAACTATTCGAATAGCCGCGTCTGTGGTTATGGATAGTTGGAGTGGCCATACTGTTCTATCGTCAGATGTTTTCAAATGACTCATGAAATGCTTTATGACTTTGACTTGACCACAACAGAGTTGTGATATGAAATTCAAGTTCCCACTTAGGTGTTATAAAACATTCAACTAGCTTTCTTTGCTTTTGAACTTAGTAGAGGTAAATCTGGCTTTTTGCAAAACAACCCTAGAGCTTAGTATCCTACTATAAAAAAACCTTTGCTTATTAGTATTAGTTTGCGAGTACTTAAAGAGTACTCATGGCTTTGTCCCTGGCTATTCCCGTGGCTAGACTATGAAGAGGAGTATCAGGATGACGGACCGCGGTGAAGGGAATATGCCCTGAGATGCAATAATAAAGTGTTTATTATGTGTATTCCAAGTATATGATAGATGTTTATTTTGCATGCTATAATTGTATTACTACGGAAACGTTAATACATGTGTGTTTAATAAACAAACAGAAAGTTCCTAGTTATGCCTCTCTCATAAACTAGCTCGTTGATTAACAAGATGATCAAGGTTTCCTGATCATGGACATTGGATGTTGTTAATAACGGGATCACAACATTAGTGTAATGGTGTGATGAACATTCATCCGAAGTATAGCATTACGATCAAAGTCATTGAGTTTATATTGCTATAACAACTTACGAAGTGATCCTAATCCTTAGACCATGAGATCATGTCAATCACTAACACCGGAAGAGTTTCTTGATAACATCAAACGTCACACCGTAACAGGGTGATTATAAAGATGGATTCAGAACTAATAAAGTGTTATGTTGAGGCTCATGGATCGAGAGTGGAATTTGTTCATCCCTATGACGGATAGATATACTCTGGGCCCTCTCGGTGATATCACATTGATTAGCTTGCAAGCAAGTGATTTGATCACTAAAATGTTATATCACAGGAACGAGAAAAGAGTGCATGTCGGTAACGAGATCAAACTAGGTATGGAGATACCGATGATCGAATCTCGGACATGTAATATATCGTGAAACAAAGGGATTAAGATACTAGCGTAAAAGGTTCCGACGATCACAAGAAAGTCATCGTTGAATGTGTGGGAGTCAGTATGGGTCTCCAGATCCCGCTTCTGATTATTGATCCGAGAGGGGTCTCGATCATATCCGCATTATTCACGAACCGTAGGGTGACACACTTAAGAGACACCGACATCCAATTGGAGCAAATGTTTCATGCCGAAAGAATGAACAAGCGCAGGAATTTATTTCACTAGATACCGAAACAGGTTTTCGGGTGAAATTGCATAAAGTGGTTATGCATGTGAAATAGAATTCTAGCAAGGGGTTATTTGTGAATGTTTGTCATTAAAGTAATTGAAAAAATTCTGAATAAAATAAAAGAGTTTTATTTAATGAGAGTTTGCATTAAATTTTTGTGGAAATTTAATGGGAATTTGAGTGGACTTTTGAGTGGAGGGAATTTAAAGGAGATTTGTGAGTGGAGTGTCCACCCACATGAAGAGGGGAGGGCAAGGGGGCAGCCCCCATGCGCCGGCCACCCCCTTGGGGTTCCCCCCCTCCTCCTATAAAAGGAGCCCCCCTCCTCACTTGTCTCACACACCTCCTCGTGAAGGATCTCTCTCCCCCTCTAGAATTTATCCCCCATGGTCTCGGACTAGCGAGATACATGTTCCCGGTGGCTATTCGGCAAGAAAGAGTTGTGCTTCCGCTGCATCGCTGGAGCGAGGAGGCGGAGGTTGCTCGGTGCCTCGAACGTGTGTGCGAGCACGGATGCGCTGCTGATTTGCGGCGCTAGGACTTCCTCTCGATCTTGAGATCGGCAAGAGATCGTCTACATCAACCACGAGTTGAGCTCGTTAAGCTTTGTCGGTATTCAAGGGTATGTTCTCTACGGATATACATCCGCCCGTTGTTTGTATCTAGTAGATAGATCTTGGTATATAGTTCACATCGTAGGAAAATTTTTGTTTTCTATGCTGCGAACCCTACAGTGGTATCAGAGCCGGATCTATGCGTAGATACTTTACACGGGTAGTACACATATGAGTATGTGGGCGATGATGATCATGTTGTTGCTCCTTTGTTTTAATTTTGGATATTGGTGGCATAGTGGGATGAAGCGGCCCGGACAAACTTTACATGTCCTCGCACATGAGACCTGTTCCACGCTTGACATGCAACTAGTTTGCATAAGTGGCTAGCGGGTGTCTGTCTCTCCTACTATAGTCAATATCTATTTTGCAAGCGAGTTGTCAAAAATTTGATTATCCTCGTTGTGGTTCATGTTCGTAGGTAAGAACGGTTCTATCTCGAAAGCCCTAAGCCACGTAAAACTTGCAATGGATAAATTAGAGGCGTCTAGTTTAGATTGTTGCTGAGCTAGTGTTATGATATGGTAGTGTTGTAAGTAGAAGTATGAGATGATACTCTTACAACACACATAGCGTGTAAAATCCATAGACCTTGGATTTACACATATAGGTATGATAGTGATCATACCACGATGCACATGATAGAGATCATCTGCGGGAACCATATCATTTCACTAATAAACATATGATGTTTGATAGCATCTTATATTGATTGTTTAGCGCTTTGTTAGCATAATAAGATGATCCCTCATTTAAATATCAAGATAAGAATGTGTTCTTCCTTTAGTATGCACCGATTATGTTTTCGTCGCTCCAAGACATCACGTGATGATCGGGTGTTCTTGGATCCACGACCATATTTCGGGTGTAAAACAGTTACACACGTGAATACTAAGGTTCTAACTTGGCGAGCCTAGCATGTACAGACATGGCCTCGGAACACGGACCGAAAGGTTAAGCATGAGTCATATAGTTGATATGATGCCCATTTGATGCTCGCCTTTGAAGCTATACCGACTCACGTGATGATCGGACTTGGTGTAGTGGATTTGGTTCATGTAATCACCAAAAAGGCACGAGGGATGTCGTTTTTGAGTGGGAGTTCATTTGTAATATAGATTAGTTGAACTCAATCTATCATATACTTAGTCTAAACTTTACAAATTCTGTTGTAGATGGCACCACCTGCTTTTAATTTCAATGTGTTCATGGAGAAAGAGAAACTAGCAACGAACGGTAGCAACTTTACCGAATGGGCCATGAATTTGAGGATTCTCCTCTCTGCTGCACAAAAGCAATATGTGCTAGAAGCGCCGTTAGGCCCCCCACCTTTAGATGATGCCCCTGACGAGGATAAGAATGTCTATCAGACTCGTCAGGAGGACCACAACTTAGTTCATTGCGGCATATTGTGTGGGCTAGAGCCGGAACTTCGAAAGCGTTTCGAAAACGGCAATGCATTTGATACAATGGGTGAGTTGAAAATGATTTTCGACACACATGCTGCTGTAGAGAGCTACAACGCTTCAGAAAAGTTCTTTAGCTGCATGATGGAAGAGCACAACTCCGTTAGTGAGCATGTACTCAAGATGTCGGGTTACGCCGATAAGCTTGTGTCCTTGGGAATATCGATTCCCATTGACTTAGGCATCCATCGTGTTCTGCAGTCTCTGCCACCTAGCTATAAGAGCTTCGTGATGAACTATAATATGCAAGGCATGAAGAAGTCTCTCCCCGAGCTTCTGTCAATGCTTAAAACTGCATAAGTGGAGATCAAAAAGGAACATCAAGTGTTGATGATCAATAGGAACACTGGTTTCAAGAAAGACAAGAAGGGAAAACGGAAGGGAAGTAAGGGCGGCAAGCCGGTTGCCGTGCCTGAAAAGAAACCCCGAGTTGGACCTAAGTCTGATTCCGAGTGCTACTATTGTAAGGGGACTGGCCACTGGAAGCGCAACTGCCCCAAGTATCTGGCAGACAAGAAGGCCGGCAAGGCAAACAAAGGTATATATGATATACATGTTATTGATGTGTACTTGACTAGTGCTCGCAGTAGCACCTGGGTATTTCATACCGGTTCAGTTGCTAATATTTGTAACTCAAATCAGGGGCTGCGGAACAAGCGACCGCTAGCAAGGGGTGAGGTCAAGATGCGTGTCGGCAATGGATCAAGCGTTGATGTGATCGCCGTCGGAACGCTGCCTCTCCACTTGCCGTCGGGATTAGTTATAAACTTGAATAAATGTTATCTGGTGCATGCACTGAGCATGAACATTGTATCTGGATCGTGTTTGATGCGAAGTGGTTATTCATTTAAATCCGAGAACAATGGTTGTTCCATTTATATGAATGAAATCTTTTATGGTCATGCACCGATGATGAATGGTTTATTTCTATTAGATCTCGATGATAATGTTACACATATTCATAATGTTGATGCTAAAAGGATTAAACTTAATGATGATATATCCGCATATATGTGGCACTGCCGTCTAGGTCATATTGGCGTTAAACGCATGAAGAAGCTCCATTCGGATGGACTTTTGGAATCACTTGATTATGAATCATTTGATACATGTGAGCCATGCCTTATGGGCAAGATGACTAGAACGCCATTTTCCGGTTCAATGGAACGGGCGACAGATTTATTGGAAATCATACATGCTGATGTATGTGGTCCAATGAGTGTGTCGGCCTGAGGTGGATATCGTTATTTTGTTACTTTCACGGATGATTTGAGTAGATACGGTTATATCTACTTGATGAAACACAAGTCTGAAACCTTTGAAAAGTTCAAGGAATTTCAGAATGAAGTGGAAAATCATCGTAATAGAAAGATCAAATTTCTACGGTCCGACCGTGGAGGTGAGTATCTAAGTTACGAGTTTAGCACTCACATGAAAGAGTGTGGAATTGTTTCACAACTCACACCTGCCGGAACACCACAGCAAAATGGTGTGTCGGAACGTCGTAATCGTACTTTATTAGATATGGTTCGATCTATGATGTCTCTGACGGACTTGCCGTTGTCATTTTGGGGTTATGCACTAGAAACTGCTGCATTCACTTTAAATCGGGCACCATCTAAATCCGTTGAAAAGACACCGTATGAATTGTGGTTTGGAAACAAACCTAAGCTGTCATTTCTTAAAGTTTGGGGATGCGATGTTTATGTGAAGAAACTTCAACCGGATAAACTCGAACCCAAAGCGGAAAAATGCGTCTTCATAGGATACCCTAAAGAAACTATTGGGTATTCCTTCTATCACAGATCCGAGGGCAAGGTTTTTGTTGCCAAGAATGGATCCTTTCTAGAGAAAGAGTTTCTCGCGAAAGGTGTGAGTAGTCGGAAGGTAGAACTCGAAGAGGTTGTGGAACCTTCTCTTCAAAGTATGGCGAGTAGCGCAGCGCCAGAAGTTGTTCCGGAGTTGGATCCACCTGTTGAAGAGGGAACTAATGATAATGATCATGAAACTCCGAAAGAGAGTACTACCGAACCTCGCAGGTCAAACAGGACGCGTGCAGCTCCCGAGCTGTACGGAAATCCTGTCATGAATTTCATGGTTGATGAAAATGATGACCCTGCGACGTATGAAGAAGCAATGATGAGCCCGGATTCCAACAAATGGTTAGAATCCATGAAATCCGAGATGGAATCCATGTATGAAAATCAAGTTTGGAACTTGGTGGAATTACCTCACGACCGAAAGGCCGTGGAGAACAAATGGATTTTCAAAAGGAAAACTGATGCTGATGGTAATGTGACCGTCTATAAAGCTCGACTTGTCGCAAAGGGGTTTCGAAAAATTCAAGGAGTTGACTACGATGAGACTTTCTCTCCCGTAGCGATGCTAAAGTCAGTTAGGATTATGTTAGCAATTGCTGCATATTTCGATTATGAGATATGGCAGATGGATGTCAAAACTGCGTTTCTCAATGGTAATATTGAAGAAGAGTTGTATATGATACAACCAAAGGGTTTTGTCGATCCTAAGGATGCTAACAAGGTGTGCAAGCTTCAGCGATCCATCTATGGATTGAAGCAAGCATCACGAAGTTGGAATCTCCGCTTTGATGAGGTGATCAAAGAGTTTGGATTTGTCCAAACTTATGGAGAAGCTTGTATTTACAAGAAAGTGAGTGGGAGCAATGTGGCATTTTTGATATTATATGTGGATGACATATTATTGATCGGAAATGATATAGATCTTTTAAACAGTGTTAAAAGTTATCTAAACAGCAAATTTTCAATGAAGGACCTAGGTGAAGCGTCATACATATTAGGCATAAAGATCTATAGAGATAGATCTAGGCGCATAATAGGGCTATCACAAAGTACATACCTTGATAAGATTTTAAAGAAGTTTAAAATGGACGGAAGTAAGAAGGGTTCTTACCTATGTTGCAAGGCAAGACATTGAGTAAGACTCAAAGTCCGGCTTCGGCGGAAGAAAGAGAGATAATGGACAAAGTCCCCTATGATTCAGCCATAGGCTCTATAATGTACGCCATGCTATGTACAAGACCGGATGTGGCACATGCTATTAGTTTGACTAGTAGGTACCAATCGGATCCAGGTTTGGAACACTGGATAGCGGTCAAGAATATCCTTAAGTACTTACGAAGAACTAAGGATATGTTTCTTGTATACGGAGGTGAAGAAGAGCTCGTCGCTAAGTGTTATGTCGACGCTAGCTTTGACACCGATCCGGATGACTCTAATTCTCAATCCGGATACGTATTTCTCATGAATGGCGGAGCGGTTAGTTGGAGGAGATCTAAACAACCTGTGGTAGCGGGATCAACAACGGAGGCCGAATATGTTGCTGCTTCAGAAGCGGCTCAGGAAGCAGTTTGGATGAAGGAGTTCATATCCGAACTAGGAGTGGTGGCAAACGCGTTGGACCCAATGGTGATCTATTGTGACAACAATGGTGCCATTGCCAATGCCAAAGAGCCAAGGTCTCACAAGCATTCCAAGCATATTAAGCGCCGGTTTCACTCCATCCGCGAGCATGTCAAGGATGGAGATATAAAGATTTGTAAAGTACATACGGATCTCAATGTAGCAGATCCGTTGACTAAAACTCTCCCTAGAGCAAAACATGATCAACACCAGAACTCAATGGGTGTTAGACTTATCACTATGTAACTAGATTATTGTCTCTAGTGCAAGTGGGAGACTGAAGGGAATATGCCCTGAGAGGCAATAATAAAGTGTTTATTATGTGTATATCAAGTATATGATAGATTTTTATTTTGCATGCTATAATTGTATTAATACGGAAACGTTAATACATGTGTGTTTAATAAACAAACAAAAAGTTCCTAGTTATGCCTCTCTCATAAACTAGCTCGTTGATTAACAAGATGATCAAGGTTTCCTGATCGTGGACATTGGATGTTGTTAATAACGGGATCACAACATTAGTGTAATGGTGTGATGAACATTCATCCGAAGTATAGCATTACGATCAAAGTCATTGAGTTTATATTGCTATAACAACTTACGAAGTGATCCTAATCCTTAGACCATGAGATCATGTCAATCACTAACACCGGAAGAGTTTCTTGATAACATCAAACGTCACACCGTAATAGGGTGATTATAAAGATGGATTCAGAACTAATAAAGTGTTATGTTGAGGCTCATGGATCGAGAGTGGAATTTGTTCATCCCGATGTCGGATAGATATACTCTGGGCCCTCTCGGTGATATCACATTGATTAGCTTGCAAGCAAGTGATTTGATCACTAGAATGTTATATCACAGGAACGAGAAAAGAGTGCATGTCGGTAACGAGATCAAACTAGGTATGGAGATACCGATGATCGAATCTTGGACATGTAATATATCGTGAAACAAAGGGATTAAGATACTAGCGTAAAAGGTTCCGACGATCACAAGAAAGTCATCGTTGAATGTGTGGGAGTCAGTATGGGTCTCCAGATCCCGCTTCTGATTATTGATCCGAGAGGGGTCTCGATCATGTCCGCATTATTCACGAACCGTAGGGTGACACACTTAAGAGACACCGACATCCAATTGGAGCAAATGTTTCATGCCGAAAGAATGAACAAGCGCAGGAATTTATTTCACTAGATACCGAAACAGGTTTTCGGGTGAAATTGCATAAAGTGGTTATGCATGTGAAATAGAATTCTAGCAAGGGGTTATTTGTGAATGTTTGTCATTAAAGTAATTGACAAAATTCTGAATAAAATAAAAGAGTTTTATTTAATGAGAGTTTGCATTAAATTTGGTGGAAATTTAATGGGAATTTGAGTGGACTTTTGAGTGGAGGGAATTTAAAGGAGATTTGTGAGTGGAGTGTCCACCCACATGAAGAGGGGAGGTCAAGGGGGCAGCCCCCATGCGCCGGCCACCCCCTTGGGGTTCCCCCCTCCTCCTATAAAAGGAGCCCCCCTCCTCACTTGTCTCACACACCTCCTCGTGAAGGATCTCTCTCCCCCTCTAGAATTTATCCCCCATGGTCTCGGACTAGCGAGATACATGTTCCGGGTGGCTATTCGGCAAGAAAGAGTTGTGCTTCCGCTGCATCGCTGGAGCGAGGAGGCGGAGGTTGCTCGGTGCCTCGAACGTGTGTGCGAGCACGGATGCGCTGCTGATTTGCGGCGCTAGGACTTCCTCTCGATCTTGAGATCGGCAAGAGATCGTCTACATCAACCACGAGTTGAACTCGTTAAGCTTTGTCGGTCTTCAAGGGTATGTTCTCTACGGATATATATCCGTCCGTTGTTTGTATCTAGTAGATAGATCTTGGTATATAGTTCACATCGTAGGAAAATTTTTGTTTTCTATGCTGCGAACCCTACACGCGGGAGGGTTACGACAACTAGGATCATATCCCATCGTCAGCATTGCCTGTGACCCCGAAGATGGAGCTTCGCCCACGCTATCGTTATCTTTACGTTATTCCGCTGCTTGAGTTGTATTAATAACTGGATCATGAGATCCTTATTTGTGTAATACCTTATGTATGGTTTGTAATGGATGATGTACTGTGATATCCAAATCTGTTATGTCTCGCAAAAATGGTAATCCTGAGATTGCGATGTATGGCATAACAGGCATCTGGGATTAAAAATCCGGGTGTTGACACTAAGATTTCATTCTCCATTTTGAAAAAGAAGTGGTTGAAAGTTTCACAAGAGCCAGAAGTGGCTATAAGTTTGCTTAAGATCCACCTACGACAAATAATTTGAGAAAGAGATAAATTTTTGCATCAACACATTGGGCACGTCAAAACAACCATCTACAAGACTATGGACCGAAGCAGGGCGGCCGCCCTAGGCGCTGTGAAACAGAGAGGGGCCTAAGAGCATCTCTAGTAGAGCCCGTATTTCTCCAAACTGAAAACGCGGAGTTCGGTCTTCCGAACTATTCAGTTTAGATGGTTTTAGGTTTGGCGTAGATTAGAAACCAAACTCGCAAACTAAAAAACCAAAAATCAAACGTCGCGGGAAAATGTGTTGCGATGATCTTTCGAAATTGAACCCATTCTTGCTCCGATCAAGCTACATTCGTCAATAATTTAATAAACTAGCCAAAATATGGGGCAGTTCGAGCTACATTCGTTAATTCGAGTACTTAAACTACTAGATTAGGCCCCAGATTGTCACCTGGGAAGCTCTTGTGGCGACGGAGGGTTTTCCCGCGCCGGCTAATCCTACGCGACGACGAGCGTGGCCACCTCGAACGCCGCCGCCTCTGCCTGAAGGGAATATGCCCTGAGAGGCAATAATAAAATGTTTATTATGTATATTCTAAGTATATGATAGATGTTTATTTTGGATGCTATAATTGTATTAACACGGAAACGTTAATACATGTGTGTTTAATAAACAAACATAAAGTTCCTAGTTATGCCTCTCTCATAAACTAGCTCGTTGATTAACAAGATGATCAAGGTTTCCTGATCATGGACATTGAATGTTGTTAATAACGATATCACAACATTAGTATAATGGTGTCATGAACATTCATCTGAAGTATAGAATTACGATCAAAGTCATTGAGTTTATATTGCTATAACAACTTACGAAGTGATCCTAATCCTTAGACCATGAGATCATGTCAATCACTAACACCGGAAGAGTTTCTTGATAACATCAAACGTCACACCATAACAGGGTGATTATAAAGATGGGTTCAGAACTAATAAAGTGTTATGTTGAGGCCCATGGATCGAGAGTGGAATTTGTTCATCCCGATGACGGATAGATATACTCTGGGCCCTCTCGGTGATATCACATTGGTTAGCTTGCAAGCAAGTGATTTGATCACTAGAATGTTATATCACGGGAACGCGAAAAAAGTGCATGTCAGTAACGAGATAAAACTAGGTATGGATATATCGATGATCGAATCTCGGACATGTAATATATCGTGAAACAAAGGGATTAAGATACTAGCGTAAAAGGTTCCGACGATCACAAGAAAGTCATCGTTGAATGTGTGGGAGTCAGTATGGGTCTCCAGATCGCGCTTCTGATTATTGATCTGAGAGGGTTCTCGATCATGTACGCATTATTCGTGAACCGTAGGGTGACACACTTAAGAGACATCGACATCCAATTGGAGCAAAAGTTTCATGCCGGAAAGAATAACAAGCGCAGGAATTTATTTCACTAGATACCGAAACAGGTTTTTAGGTGAAATTGCAGAAAGTGTTTTTGCATGTGAAATGAAATACTAGCAAGGGGTTATATGTGAATGTTTATCATTAAAGTAATTTAAAAAATTCTGAATAAATAAAAGGAGTTTTATTTAATGAGAGTTTGCATTAAATTTGGTGGAAATTTAATGGGAATTTGAGTGGGATTTTGAGTGGAGGGAATTGAAAGGATTTTTGTGAGTGGAGTGTCCACCCACATGAATGAGGGGAGGGAAAGGGGCAGCCCCCATGCGCCGGCCACCCCCTTGGGGTTCCTCCCCTCTTCTATAAAAGGCACCCCCTCCTCACTTCTCACTCACACCTCCTCGTGAAGGATCTCTATCCTCCTCTAGAATTTACCTCCCATGGTCTCGGACTAGTGAGATACATGTTCCCGGTGGCTATTCGGCAAGAAAGAGTTGTGCTTCCGCTGCATCGCTGGAGTGAGGAGGCGGAGGTTGCTCGGTGCCTCAGACATGTGTGCGAGCACGGATGCGCCGCTAATTGCGATGCTAGGGACTTCCTCTCGATTTTGAGATCGGCAAGAGATCGTATACATCAACCACGAGTTTAACTCGTTAAGCTTTGTCGGTATTCAAGGGTATGTTCTCTATGGATATACATCCACCCGTTGTTTGTATCTAGTAGATAGATTTTGGTACATAGTTGTTCCCATCGTAGGAATTTTTTGTTTTCTATGCTACGAACCCTACAGTGGTATCAGAGCCAGATCTATGCGTAGATGCTTTACACAGGTAGTACACATATGAGTATGTGGGCGATGATGATCATGTTATTGCTTCTTAGTTGTATTTTGGATATTGGTGGCATAGTGGGATGAAGCAGCCCGGACAAACTTTACATGTCCTCGCACATGAGACTTGTTCCACGCTTGACATGCAACTAGTTTGCATAAGTGGCTATCGGGTGTCTGTATCTCCTACTATAGTCAATATCTAATTTGCAACGAGGGTTCAACAATTTGGTTATCCTCGTTGTGGTTCATGTTCGTAGGTAAGGACGGTTCTATCTTCGAAAGCCCTAAGCCACGTAAAACTTGCAATGGATAAATTAGAGGCGTCTAGTTTAGATTGTTGTTGGGCTAGTGTTATGATATGGTGATGTTGTAAGTAGAAGTATGAGATGATACTCTTACAACACACATGTGGCATCCCGCAAAAACCACTACTAGAAAATCGCGTTGTTTCTGTGTATTGCATCATCATGACCGCATGCTCATGTCATCATGCCACATTGCATTTGAGCATCGTCATGTCATCATGCATTTGTTTTTCTAAAACTATTTTCTAAAAGCCTAGTTTTGTTTTCTAAATATTCCCCGTCTTAATTTCAAATCAAAACTCCGGACTTTTCCGGGTCTTTTATTTGTCTAAAAACTATTTACAAAAGTCTATTTTTAAATTAAAATAAAAGTTTATATTATTTTTGGGAGGCAGCCAGCCAGGCCCGAAAACCCGGCCAGCCACCTCCAAACCCGAATCAAATATCTAGTCCTAATCCTACCTACCCTAATCCTACCTACCCTAATCCTACCTAGCCCCCTCCACCTCACCCCACCCAATAGCCGCTCGCCACCTCACCTCTCCTCCCTCCATCCACCCAACCACCACCTGCCACCTCATCCACCCAACCCGCAACACACCCATGCCTCCACCCCACCGCCTCCTGTCTGGCCCCACCCCACCAGCCACTCGCGCCCCACGTCCCACCCATGCCGACCAGAGCCCCGCCTCGGGATCGTCGCCCTCTCCCCATCCCTGTTCCAGGTCACACCCCGCGGCCCACCACGACGCCCGCGCCACCCCATCCTCACCTACCCCGCTCCCCCCCACATCGCCACCTTCCTCCGCCCTCGATCCGGGCCGAGCCCCGCCACCGCCTCCAGCCATCCGCGTCGCCCCTCCGCAGCGCTCCTCCGGACCGCCTGGGCTCGCCAGCGCCGGGTCGTCCCCGCCGTCTGGTTCCCCCGCAGCCGCCGCCAGCGACCGCTCTCCCTTCCCCCGACCCCGACCGCGTCCTCCCTGGGCCTCGTTCCCGAGCACCTGCCGCGGCCTCGCCCTTCGTCGCCCCCTGCAAACTCGCCTGCACCGCCGCCTCCTTCCCCCCCCTTTGGCAACCGCCGCCGTCGCCATCCCTAGGCCTGCAGAGCTCCACCCGGCCGCTACCTTGCCTGGGCCGCATCCGCGTCGACTGCCGCCACCAGCAGGCCCCACTTGGTCGCGCCTTCCTCGCCTAGTCGCCGACCCGCGCGCCTCGGTTTGCTCCGCCTCTCGCCGTCGCGGTTCAAGCTCGAGATCCCTCCGCATCTGTAGCCGCCGTGGCGCTGCCCGCTCACGACCTCTTCCCGTCGAGCTCGCCGCCGTGCCCCTTCCTCGCCGGTCCTCCACCCCCCGTCCGACGAACCCTCTGCTCGGCCTCCTGCGAGTCCCTGCGCACCTTCCTCCTCGGCCACAATGCCTCGGCACCCCTCCCCCGTCCCCTGATCCCGAGCACCTTCTCGCCTTGCTCTCCGTGCGATAGCACAGCGCCCCTCGCGTACGGCCATGCCTCTGCAATCCCTAGTCGATGAACTGGTCACCTGTTCCTCCCGCATGAGTCCCTGCTCTAGGGCGTCTATGTGGTTCATCTGTTGTTGTTTGGCCCTATTCCTGTCAAGATGTGGCTGTTGTGTTTACTCAGCTTCTGCGAGGCTGTGTGTGTTGCAAGTTTGGGTGAAAACAGGTCAGTATGAAGACCACACGTGCCCCGACTTCATCTCAACAAGATCTTCACCGACGATCAAACCCAGAGACACCCGAAGGACCACAGGCGAGAACCGCCGTTGTACAAGATCTATCGCTTGGAAACCGAGACCGAACCCGAACCCCTTGGAACCTCAAGATCTTCACCACTCGAAGTGTTCCGCCAAGATCGCCATCGACAATGGAACCAAGACCGAACCCGGTGGCTTTTGCTGGACCATCAACAAGATCTACAACGGGACGCCATGACTGAGACCCCGGACCCGAAGACCACATGTGCGACAAGTACTCCTTCCCGGATGCGATGCTCGAGAACACGGACGGTAAGGACACCGACGCAGAACGCCAAGTTCTTCTTCCCGGACGCCAAGACCGACCCGATACGCGGGCATGACAAGATCGACACCGACCAGGGCAAATTCAATGCGCCTCGACGCCAAGCCAAGTCCTTCTTCCCGGATGTGACAAGATCTACTTCCGTTATCCGAGACCGATCCTGTCGAGCCGTTTCCGCCCCTGTCGAACCCCTCAGAGCCCAAGTTCGCCGAACCCTAATGTGTGACCCTTTATCCGAGACCCTATTTTTATAATATTACATTATCATCTTGTTGCATATTAATTGTTCATCTCGCATGCATATCATGTGGGTTGGGGCATTATGCCGATTCACCTCACAATTAAATATGGAGACCATATGCGAGCTATTCTAGTCTTAGTTTGTCTCCATTTAAATCTGTGTAGCGAACCGATGCTATGTTTTGCCATGTTAATACCACATGTAAAATGCGGGGTATCTAAACAACTAGAACCATATATTTAATTGTCGGGACCCCCGGTTCCGCTTAATATTGCCTAATTGCATCGCACCTTGCCATGTCATACATCATACATGCATCATGCCCGATCTTCTGCCGTAGTATTAAATAGTGCATCCGGTGTTTCTTCTAGTGCTTTGCTTCTTCACGGATTAGGCCGATGAGTTGATGCGAGTATCGACCCGATCTTCGGATGAACCTTCGGCAATGTTTTCAGGCGAGCATCTCCCCTTTTCTACCTATCTTACTTTTATAGTATTTATTTCTTCCTTTTGATCTATTGCTATCTGTGTTGCGATGCTCTAGTTTTCGTACCCGTGAAATCCCTTGCAGCCTTATATTGCCTTGGACACATCCTATTACCTGTTGTTTGGTAGATAGTTGGACTTGCGTGTCGTAGTCGCCTGCTCAAGTGCTGTTGCGTGTCGTCAAGTACCATAGTTGTTGGAGTAATGCCTTATGTTTAATGTTGAAGATGATTATAACTTTAATTACTGTTTAATAACTAAAATTGAAAGTAGGTAAATGCAGAGGCACCGGTGGGTAATAGACAATATTTGGTTTTAACCGCTCACTGGTGTCCCGTAGGACCCCGAGTTCTTGACACCTGTTCCGAGATCGAGCGCGCTAACCACAGGTGGGGTGTATGGGCACCCCCATCGATTAGTACCTGATTTCAAAGTATTGAACTGGGGGCCACAAGTAGTTTGGGGCTTTATTACTATTCTGTACTTATGCCATGCTTTACTGCTTAATTTAAAATTGTGCGAGGAATGCACCTGTACTGTTTAGGGAAGCGGAGTGTTTTCGCGGTATCGACAAGCCCAATCACACTTTCGGGTTCCTAGTCGTTTACAGCCATTGACGCAAACCCCGAGTCCGTCTCGGAGACCGGCCGACTTCGTTGCGGGTAGCTTAGTGGGGTGGCCCCCATGTACTTGCTTTGAGTCTGGGAAACGTCATGACTTAGGCCCCGCCGACATAACGATGGGTGTATGTTAACTGATCTGGCAAAAAGGGTCGAAGTGCGTGTGGATACTTTGGTGCACCCCTGCAGGGTTAAATCTTTTCGAAAAGCCATGTCCGCGGTTATGGACAACTTGGAGCACAGTTCTCGATCATAGACAACTATAACTAAAGTTTACTGTTATAATTTGACTTGTATCCGATATGACTAGTAATCAGCTTCACTACAACGGAATGGCTAAATAAAAGTACCAACAACTGCTGGGTTTGGGGATATCTCATGCTAATTGTATCTGACTAGTAAGTGTTGCAACTACAACGGAATGGTTAACTAAAAGTGTCCACTGCTTATTCTATCAGGATGACTATCTATACCTGACTAGTAATTGCTGCAACGATAACTGAATAAATAAAACTGCCAACGGTGTGAGTTCCTCGGTTGACTTCCTTGTTTGGTCTCGAGGGGGAAACACCAGGATGGGTATGTTTGGTGGTAGTATCAGGTTGGTTTCGAATAGGTCATTCTTATCTCTCTCTGATAGCCGACAGTTGTATCGAGTCTCTATAGGTTGTTTAGTGCATGCTGCCGCTGCCGCTTCAGTCCAACATACCTATGTAGGCGAGGACCGCCGAATTCTAGTCTCGCCGTGTACTGGCCTCAGTACTGACCGCTCTCTTTTTCCTTTGCCCTTTGTCGGCACCCCTTTTGTTTAAGCAGGTTTTGAGGTCGACGTCGTTAGCAGGGTTACCCTTCCGGCTTGGCCTGGGCAGGGTTATGGACGCCATTGGTTATTCTTCAGGGCTCTTAGCTCAATTTGCATCTTGTCCGTACTCGGACGCTATATCGTTTTAAAGGTGATTTGGATCTTTGTATTGTATATCTGTATTCTTGACTCTTTGAGTCGCTGTTGTATATATATGTTTTGTGGGTTCCATCGAGGACTATTGTGTAATGATATTACTTCGTTTTCCACCCGCACGCAAGTGCCTGGTGGGCACCTTTGAATCGTTTCTATGCGGGTTTGGCGGGAAGCGCTGAAACTTGCATAGGGCCGATTCTGAGGGTGTTACAGAGTGGTATCAGAGCTCAGCAGTTGCGATACCCCACAAGTCCAGCCTGTAGGATAACCTAGCTAACGGCCGAAGTAGAGTGTCAAAACTATTTTTGCAAAATCAGTTGGATAGTTCTGATTAGGTCTGATTTTACTCCTTACCCCTCTGCTGCTCTCCTCTCACCTCTGCGTGTTTTGAATCCGCTCTCTTCTCTCTCTTCGAGTCCAGGATTTCTCGTGGTCGGGTTCCATCGTACCTTCAGGGTTTCGCTTCCTCCTTTGGTAACGGTGTTGCTACAGCTGGTCTTCATGCTATCCGAGGAATCCTTCGTCTGGTGGACTTCTCTTTGTTCCTTCTCGTGCCTTCCGGTGTTTTCCGACGCGACGACATCATCTATGCCAGATCCGATGCAGAGTCTGCATCACTCCTTTGTTTCTGAACCTCGATTGTCGAGATCTTCAGTCTGATTCCGAGAATGGTTGCACGCTTTTCTACTGATTGTGCAGAGTAATAGTTTGGGTGCGTGATGGATTGGCCCCCATGCCGACTACTCTTTCTATTTGCTCTTGTACATTGAAGTGGGATAGGCCGCATCTTTTCTCTCCTTCTATCGAAGTTAGAGGTGGCTTTATTTGTGGATACCTCTACCTTCGCCCTTTGTTCCCGGAGTGTTCTCTTGACGATCACGGACAACGACCTATTGTTAGTGGTGTCGCGAGGATCTACACGAAGCGAGAAGATTCAGATCGCCGACCTTCTTCCCGGTACCATGAGGCGGATCTCGAGGGCGAGATCCATTGTTAGTGGTGTCGAATTGTGGCATCCCGCAAAAACCACTACTAGAAAATCGCGTTGTTTCTGTGTATTGCATCATCATGACCGCATGCTCATGTCATCATGCCACATTGCATTTGAGCATCGTCATGTCATCATGCATTTGTTTTTCTAAAACTATTTTCTAAAAGCCTAGTTTTGTTTTCTAAATATTCCCCGTCTTAATTTCAAATCAAAACTCCGGACTTTTCCGGGTCTTTTATTTGTCTAAAAACTATTTACAAAAGTCTATTTTTAAATTAAAATAAAAGTTTATATTATTTTTGGGAGGCAGCCAGCCAGGCCCGAAAACCCGGCCAGCCACCTCCAAACCCGAATGAAAATATCTAGTCCTAATCCTACCTACCCTAATCCTACCTAGCCCCCTCCACCTCACCCTACCCAATAGTCGCTCGCCACCTCACCTCTCCTCCCTCCATCCACCCAACCACCACCTGCCACCTCATCCACCCAACCCGCAACACACCCATGCCTCCACCCCACTGCCTCCCGTCTGGCCCCACCCCACCAGCCACTCGCGCCCCACGTCCCACCCGTGCCGACCAGAGCCCCGCCTCGGGATCGTCGCCCTCTCCCCATCCCCGTACCAGGTCACACCCCGCGGCCCACCACGACGCCCGCGCCACCCCATCCTCACCTACCCCGCTCCCCACCCACATCGCCACCTTCCTCCGCCCTCGATCCGGGCCGAGCCCCGCCACCGCCTCCAGCCATCCGCGTCGCCCCTCCGCAGTGCTCCTCCGGACCGCCTGGGCTCGCCAGCGCCGGGTCGTCCCCGCCGTCTGGTTCCCCCGCAGCCGCCGCCAGCGACCGCTCTCCCTTCCCCCGACCCCGACCGCGTCCTCCCTGGGCCTCGTTCCCGAGCACCTGCCGCGGCCTCGCCCGTCGTCGCCCCCTGCAAAATCCCTTGCACCGCCGCCTCCTTCCCCCCCTTTGGCAACCGCCGCCGTCGCCATCCCTAGGCCTGCAGAGCTCCACCCGGCCGCTACCTTGCCTGGGCCGCATCCGCGTCGACCGCCGCCACCAGCGGGCCCCACTTGGTCGCGCCTTCCTCGCCTAGTCGCCGACCCGCGCGCCTCGGTTTGCTCCGCCTCTCGCCGTCGCGGTTCAAGCTCGAGATCCCTCCGCATCTGTAGCCGCCGTGGCGCTGCCCGCTCACGACCTCTTCCCGTCGAGCTCGCCGTCGTGCCCCTTCCTCGCCGGTCCTCCACCCCCCTCCGACGAACCCTCTGCTCGGCCTCCTGCGAGTCCCTGCGCACCTTCCTCCTCGGCCACAATGCCTTGGCACCCCTCCCGTGTCCCCTGATCCCGAGCACCTTCTCGCCTTGCTCTCCGTGCGATAGCACAGCACCCCTCGCGTACGGCCATGCCTCTGCAATCCCCAGTCGATGAACTGGTCACCTGTTCCTCCCGCACGAGTCCCTGCTCTAGGGCGTCTATGTGGTTCATCTGTTGTTGTTTGGCCCTATTCCTGTCAAGATGTGGCTGTTGTGTTTACTCAGCTTCTGCGAGGCTGTGTGTGTTGCAAGTTTGGGTGAAAACATGTCAGTATGAAGACCACACATGCCCCGACTTCATCTCAACAAGATCTTCACCGACGATCAAACCCAGAGACACCCGAAGGACCACAGGCGAGAACCGCCGTTGTACAAGATCTATCGCTTGGAAACCGAGACCGAACCCGAACCCCTTGGAACCTCAAGATCTTCACCACTCGAAGTGTTCCGCCAAGATCGCCATCGACAATGGAACCAAGACCAAACCCGGTGGCTTTTGCTGGACCATCAACAAGATCTACAATGGGACGCCATGACTGAGACCCCAGACCCGAAGACCACATGTGCGACAAGTACTCCTTCCCGGATGCGATGCTCGAGAACACGGACGGTAAGGACACCGACGCAGAACGCCAAGTTCTTCTTCCCGGACGCCAAGACCGACCCGATACGCGGGCATGACAAGATCGACACCGACCAGGGCAAATCCAATGCGCCCCGACGCCAAGCCAAGTCCTTCTTCCCGGATGCGACAAGATCTACTTCCGTTATCCGAGACCGATCCTGTCGAGCCGTTTCCGCCCCTGTCGAACCCCTCAGAGCCCAAGTTCGCCGAACCCTAATGTGTGACCCTTTATCCGAGACCCTATTTTTATAATATTACATTATCATCTTGTTGCATATTAATTGTTCATCTCGCATGCATATCATGTGGGTTGGGGCATTATGCCGATTCACCTCACAATTAAATATGGAGACCATATGCGGGCTATTCTAGTCTTAGTTTGTCTCCATTTAAATCTGTGTAGCGAACCGATGCTAGTTTTGCCATGTTAATACCACATTTAAAATGCGGGGTATCTAAACAACTAGAACCATATATTTAATTGTCGGGACCCCCGGTTCCGCTTAATATTGCCTAATTGCATCGCACCTTGCCATGTCATACATCATACATGCATCATGCCCGATCTTCTGCCGTAGTATTAAATAGTACATCCGGTGTTTCTTCTAGTGCTTTGCTTCTTCACGGATTAGGCCGATGAGTTGATGCGAGTATCGACCCGATCTTCGGATGAACCTTCGACAATGTTTTCAGGCGAGCATCTCCCCTTTTCTACCCATCTTACTTTTATAGTATTTATTTCTTCCTTTTGATCTATTGCTATCTGTGTTGCGATGCTCTAGTTTTCGTACCCGTGAAATCCCTTGCAGCCTTATATTGCCTTGGACACATCCTATTACCTGTTGTTTGGTAGATAGTTGGACTTGCGTGTCGTAGTCGCCTGCTCAAGTGTTGTTGCGTGTCGTCAAGTACCATAGTTGTTGGAGTAATGCCTTATGTTTAATGTTGAAGATGATTATAACTTTAATTACTGTTTAATAACTAAAATTGAAAGTAGGTAAATGCAGAGGCACCGGTGGGTAATAGACAATATTTGGTTTTAACCGCTCACTGGTGTCCCGTAGGACCCCGAGTTCTTGACACCTGTTCCGAGATCGAGCGCGCTAACCACAGGTGGGGTGTATGGGCACCCCCATCGATTAGTACCTGATTTCAAAGTATTGAACTGGGGGCCACAAGTAGTTTGGGGCTTTATTACTATTATGTACTTATGCCATGCTTTACTGCTTAATTTAAAATTGTGCGAGGAATGCACCTGTACTGTTTAGGGAAGCGGAGTGTTTTCGCGGTATCGACAAGCCTAGTCACACTTTCAGGTTCCCAGTCGTTTACAGCCATTGACGCAAACCCTGAGTCCGTCTCGGAGACCGGCCAACTTCGTTGCGGGTAGCTTAGTGGGGTGGCCCCCATGTACTTGCTTTGGGTCTGGGAAACGTCATGACTTAGGCCCCGCCGACATACCGATGGGTGTATGTTAACTGATCTGGCAAAAAGGGTCGAAGTGCGTGTGGATACTTTGGTGCACCCCTGCAGGGTTAAATCTTTTCGAAAAGCCGTGTCCGCGGTTATGGACGACTTGGAGCACAGTTCTCGATCATAGACAACTATAACTAAAGTTTACTGTTATAATTTGACTTGTATCTGATATGACTAGTAATCAGCTTCACTACAATGGAATGGCTAAATAAAAGTACCAACAACTGCTGGGTTTGGGGATATCTCATGCTAATTGTATCTGACTAGTACGTGTTGCAACTACAACGGAATGGTTAACTAAAAGTGCCCACTGCTTATTCTATCAGGATGACTATCTATACCTGACTAGTAATTGCTGCAAGGATAACTGAATAAATAAAACTGCCAACGGTGTGAGTTCCTCGGTTGACTTCCTCGTTTGGTCTCGAGGGGGAAACACCAGGATGGGTATGTTTGGTGGTAGTATCAGGTTGGTTTCGAATAGGTCATTCTTATCTCTCTCTGATAGCCGACAGTTGTATCGAGTCTCTATAGGTTGTTTAGTGCATGCTGCCGCTGCCGCTTCAGTCCACCATACCTATGTAGGCGAGGACCGCCGAATTCTAGTCTCGCCGTGTACTGGCCTCAGTACTGACCGCTCTCTTTTTCCTTTGCCCTTTGTCGGCACCCCTTTTGTTTAAGCAGGTTTTGAGGTCGACGTCGTTAGCAGGGTTACCCTTCCGGCTTGGCCTGGGCAGGGTTATGGACGCCATTGGTTATTCTTCAGGGCTCTT
Organism: Avena sativa; assembly: GCA_916181665.1. Classification (NCBI taxonomy): domain Eukaryota; kingdom Viridiplantae; phylum Streptophyta; class Magnoliopsida; order Poales; family Poaceae; genus Avena; species Avena sativa. The sequence goes on along the minus strand of OV702279.1, from coordinate 261,566,940 downwards.
AGCTCAATTTGCATCTTGTCCGTACTCGGATGCTATATCGTTTTAAAGGTGATTTGGATCTTTGTATTGTATATCTGTATTCTTGACTCTTTGAGTCGCTGTTGTATATATATGTTTTGTGGGTTCCATCGAGGACTATTGTGTAATGATATTACTTTGTTTTCCACCCGCACGCAAGTGCCTGGTGGGCACCTTTGAATCGTTTCTATGCGGGTTTGGCGGGAAGCGCTGAAACTTGCATAGGGCCGATTCTGAGGGTGTTACAACACATAACGTGTAAGTTCCATAGACCTTGGCCTTACACATAGAGGTATGATAGTGATCATATCACGGTGCACATAATAGAGATCATATGCGGGAACCATATCATTTTACTTATAAACATGTGATATTTGATAGCATCTTATATTGCTTATTTTGCGTTTTATTAGCATAATAAGATGATACCTCATTTAAATATCAAGATAATAATGTGTTCTTTCTTAAGTATGCACCGATTATGTTTTCGTCGCTCCAAGACATCACGTGATGATCGGGTGTTCTTAGATCCACGGCCATATTTCGGGTGTAAGACAGTTACACACGCGAATACTAAGGTTCTTACTTGGCGAGCCTAGCATGTATAGACATGGCCTCGTAACACGGACCGAAATATTAAGCATGAGTCATATAGTAGATATGATACCCATTTGATGCTCGCCTTTGAAGCTACACCGACTCACGTGATGATCGGACTTGGTGTAGTGGATTTGGTTCATGTAATCACCAAAAGGCACGAGGGATGTCGTTTTTGAGTGGGAGTTCATTCGTAATGTAGATTAGTTGAACTCAATCTATCATAAACTTAGTCTAAACTTTACAAATTCTGTTGTAGATGGCACCACCTGCTTTTAATTTCAATGTGTTCATGGAGAAAGAGAAACTTGCAATGAACGGTAGCAACTTTACCGAATGGGCCATGAATTTGAGGATTCTCCTCTCTGCTGCACAAAAGCAATATGTGATAGAAGCTCCGCTAGGCCCCCCACCGTTCGATGATGCCCCTGACGAGGAGAAAAATGTCTATCAGACTCGTCAAGAGGACCACAACTTAGTTTATTGCGGCATATTGTATGGGCTAGAGCCGAAAGCGTTTCGAAAACGGCAATGCATTTGATACAATGGGTGAGTTGAAAATGTTTTTCGACACACATGCTGCTGTAGAGAGCTACAATGCTTCAGAAAAGTTCTTTAGCTGCATGATGGAAGAGCACAACTCCGTAAGTGAGCATGTAATCAAGATGTCGGGTTACACTGATAAGCTTGTGTCCTTGGGAATATCGATTCCCATTGACTTAGGCATCCATCGTGTTCTGCAGTCTCTGCCACCTAGCTATAAGAGCTTCGTGATGAACTATGATATGCAAGGCATGAAGAAGTCTCTCCCCGAGCTTCTGTCAATGCTTAAAACTGCAGAAGTGGAGATCAAGAAGGAACATCAAGTGTTGATGATCAATAAGAACACTGGTTTCAAGAAAGACAAGAAGGGAAAACGGAAGGGAAGTAAGGGCGGCAAGCCGGTTGCTGCGCCTGAAAAGAAACCCCGAGTTGGACCTAAGTCTGATTCCGAGTGCTACTATTGTAAGGGGACTGGCCACTGGAAGCGCAACTGCCCCAAGTATCTGGCAGACAAGAAGGCTGGCAAGGCAAACAAAGGTATATATGATATACATGTTATTGATGTGTACTTGACTAGTGCTCGCAGTAGCACCTGGGTATTTCATACCGGTTCAGTTGCTAATATTTGTAACTCAAATCAGGGGCTGCGGAACAAGCGACCGCTAGCAAGGGGTGAGGTCAAGATGCGTGTCGGCAATGGATCAAGCGTTGATGTGATCGCCGTCGGAACGCTGCCTCTCCACTTGCCGTCGGGATTAGTTATAAACTTGAATAAATGTTATCTGGTGCATGCACTGAGCATGAACATTGTATCTGGATCGTGTTTGATGCGAAGTGGTTATTCATTTAAATCCGAGAACAATGGTTGTTCCATTTATATGAATGAAATCTTTTATGGTCATGCACCGATGATGAATGGTTTATTTCTATTAGATCTCGATGATAATGTTACACATATTCATAATGTTGATGCTAAAAGGATTAAACTTAATGATGATATATCCGCATATATGTGGCACTGCCGTCTAGGTCATATTGGCGTTAAACGCATGAAGAAGCTCCATTCGGATGGACTTTTGGAATCACTTGATTATGAATCATTTGATACATGTGAGCCATGCCTTATGGGCAAGATGACTAGAACGCCATTTTCCGGTTCAATGGAACGGGCGACAGATTTATTGGAAATCATACATGTTGATGTATGTGGTCCAATGAGTGTGTCGGCCTGAGGTGGATATCGTTATTTTGTTACTTTCACGGATGATTTGAGTAGATACAATTATATCTACTTGATGAAACACAAGTCTGAAATCTTTGAAAAGTTCAAGGAATATCAGCATGAAGTGGAAAATCATCGTAATAGAAAGTTAAAATTTTTATGGTCCGACCGTGGAGGTGAGTATCTAAGTTACGAGTTTAGCACTCATATGAAAGAGTGTGAAATTGTTTCAAAACTCACACCTTCCGGAACACCACAGCAAAATGGTGTGTTGGAACATTGTAATCGTACTTTATTGGATATGGTTCGATATATGATGTCTCTGACGGACTTGTCGTTGTCATTTTGGGGTTATGCACTAGAAACTGCTGCATTCACTTTAAATCAGGCACCATCTAAATCCGTTGAAAAGACACCATATGAATTGTGGTTTGGAAAACAAACCTAAGCTGTCATTTCTTAAAGTTTGGGGATGCGATGTTTATGTGAAGAAACTTCAACCGGATAAACTCGAACCCAAAGCGGAAAAATGCGTCTTCATAGGATACCCTAAGGAAACTATTGGGTATTCCTTCTATCACAGATCTGAGGGAAAGGTTTTTGTTGCCAAGAATGAATCCTTTCTATAGAAAGAGTTTCTCGCGAAAGGTGTGAGTAGTCGAAAGGTAAAACTCGAAGAGGTTATTGAACCTTCTCTTCAAAGTATGGCGAGTAGCGCAGCGACGGAAGTCGTTCCGGAGTTGGCTTCACCAGTTGAAGAGGGAACTAATGATAATGATCATGAAACTCCAAAAGAGAGTACTACCAAACCTCGCAGGTCTAGCAGGACGCGTGCGGATCCCGAGCTATACGGAAACCCTATTATGAATTTCATGGTTGATGAAATTGATGACCCTGCGACGTATGAAGAAGTATTGATGAGCCCGGATTCCAACAAATGGTTAAAAACCATGAAATCCGAGATGGAATCCATGTATGAAATCAAGTTTGGAACTTGGTGGACTTACCTCACGACCGAAAGGCCGTGGAGAATAAATGGATTTTCAAAAGGAAAACTGATGCTGCTGGTAATGTAACCGTCTATAAAGCTCGACTTGTCGCAAAGGGGTTTCGACAAATTCAAGGAGTTGACTACGATGAGACATTCTCTCCTGTAGCGATGCTAAAGTCAGTTAGGATTATGTTAGCAATTGGTGCATATTGCGATTATGATATATGGCAGATGGATGTCAAAACCGCGTTTCTCAATGGTAATATGTACGAAGAGTTATATATGATACAACCAAAGGGTTTTGTCGATCCTAAGGATGCTAACAAGGTGTGCAATCTTCCACGATCCATCTATGGACCGAAGAAAGAATCACGAAATTGGAATCTCTGCTTTGATGAGGTGATCAAAGAGTTTGGATTTGTCCAAACTTATGGAGAGGCTTCTATTTACAAGAAAGTGAATGGGAGCAATGTGGCATTTCTGATATTATATGTGGATGACATATTATTGATTGGAAATGATATAGATCTTTTAAACAGTGTTAAAAGTTATCTAAACAGCAAATTTTCAATGAAGGACCTAGGTCAAGCGTCATACATATTAGGCATAAAGATCTATAGAGATAGATCTAGGCGGCTAATAAGGATATCGCAAAGTACATACCTTGATAAGATTTTAAAGAAGTTTAAAATAGATGGAAGTAAGAAGGGGTTCTTACCTATGTTGCAAGGCAAGACATTAAGTAAGACTCAAAGTCCGGCTACGGCGGAAGAAAGAGAGATGGACAAAGTCCCCTATGCTTCAGCCATAGGCTCTATAATGTACGCCATGCTATGTACAAGACCGGATGTGGCACATGCTATTAGTTTGACTAGTAGGTACCAATCAGATCTAGGTTCGGAACACTGGATAGCGGTCAAGAATATCCTTAAGTAATTGCGAAGAACTAAGGATATGTTTCTTGTGTACGGAGGTGAAGAAGAGCTTGTAGCTAAGTGTTATGTTGACGCAAGCTTTGACACCGATCCGGATGACTAAGTCTCAATCCGGATACGTATTTCTCATGAATGGCGGAGCGGTTAGTTGGAGGAGTTCCAAACAACCTTTGGTGGCGGGATCAACAACGGAGGCTGAATATGTTGCTGCTTCGGAAGTGGCTTAGGAAGCGGTTTGGATGAAGGAGTTCATATCCAAACTAGGTGTGGTTACGAGCGTGTTGGACCCAATGGTGATCTATTGTGACAACAATGGTGCCATTGCCAATGCGAAAGAACTAAGGTATCACAAGAATTCCAAGCATATTAAGCGCCAGTTTCACTCCATCCGCGAGCATGTCAAGGATGGAGATATAAAGATTTGTAAAGTATACACGGATCTCAATGTAGCAGATCCATTGACTAAAACTCTCCCTAGAGCAAAACATGATCAACACCAGGACTCCATGGGTGTTAGATTCATCACTATGTAACTAGATTATTGTCTCTAGTGCAAGTGGGAGACTAAAGGGAATATGCCCTGAGAGGCAATAATAAAGTGTTTATTATGTATATTCCAAGTATATGATAGATGTTTAGTTTGCATGCTATAATTGTATTAATACGGAAACGTTAATACATGTGTGTTTAATAAACAAACAGAAAGTTCCTAGTTATGCCTCTCTCATAAACTAGCTCGTTGATTAACAAGATGATCAAGGTTTCCTGATCATGGACATTGGATGTTGTTAATAACAAGATCACAACATTAGTGTAATGGTGTGATGAACATTCATCCGAAGTATAGCATTACGATCAAAGTCATTGAGTTTATATTTCTATAAGAACTTACGAAGTGATCCTAATCCTTAGACCATGAGATCATGTCAATCACTAACACCGGAAGAGTTTCTTGATAACATCAAACGTCACACCATAATAGGGTGATTATAAAGATGGGTTCAGAACTAATAAAGTGTTATGTTGAGGCCCATGGATCGAGAGTGGAATTTGTTCATCCTGATGACGGATAGATATACTCTGGGCCCTCTCGGTGATATCATATTGGTTAGCTTGCAAGCAAGTGATTTGATCACTAGAATGTTATATCACGGGAACGAGAAAAGAGTGCATGTCAGTAACGAGATCAAACTAGGTATGGAGATACCGATGATCGAATCTCGGACATGTAATATATCATGAAACAAAGGGATTAATATACTAGCATAAAAGGTTCCGACGATCACAAGAAAGTCATCGTTGAATGTGTGGGAGTCAGTATGGATCTCCAGATCCCGCTTCTGATTATTGATCTGAGAGGAGTCTCGATCATGTCCGCATTATTCACGAACCGTAGGGTGACACACTTAAGAGACACCGACATCCAATTGGAGCAAAAGTTTTAATGCCGTAAAGAATAACAAGCGCATGAATTTATTTCACTAGATACCGAAACAGGTTTTCGGGTGAAATTGCAGAAAGTGTTTTTGCATATGAAATGAAATACTAGCAAGGGGTTATATGTGAATGTTTGTCATTAAAGTAATTGACAAAATTCTGAATAAATAAAAGAAGTTTTATTTAATGAGAGTTTGCATTAAATTTGGTGGAAATTTAATGGGAATTTGAGTGGGATTTTGAGTGGAAGGAATTGAAAGGATTTTTGTGAGTGGAGTGTCCACCCACATGAATGAGGGGAGGGCAAGGGGGCAGCCCCCATACGCCGGCCACCCATGGTCTCGGACTAGCGAGATACATGTTCTTGGTGGCTATTCGGCAAGAAAGAGTTGTGCTTCTGCTGCATCGCTGGAGCGAGGAGGCGGAGGTTGATCGGTGCTTCGGACGTGTGTGCGAGCACGGATGCGCCGCTAAGTTGCGGTGCTAAGGACTTCCTCTCGATATTGAGATCGGCAAGAGATCGTCTACATCAACCACGAGTTTAACTCGTTAAGCTTTGTCGGTCTTTAAGGGTATGTTCTCTACGGATATACATCCACCCGTTGTTTGTATATAGTAGATAGATCTTGGTACATAGTTGTTCCCATCGTAGGAAAATTTTTGTTTTCTATGCTGCGAACCCTTCATCGCCGAGCTCCCGCAGGTGAGAGGCGGCCTGTCTGCATCGTCGTTGCCGTCGCCGCGCGGGGGAAGCGCCGACAGCGACGGGCTGCATGAGCCGGCGGGGGGCGCCTCGGCTTCTCCTTCGCGCGCCTCCTCGCGCGCTACCCGGCGCGCGAAAGCACGCGGCCACTTCCGTGCCGCCTGCTTCCAAGCATCGTCGGAGCGTGCCCGCCTCGTGCGGTCTGCCTCCGACCGCACACCCGACGGACGCGGTGCTGGCTTCCCGCCACCGATTCGGCCCCCTCCCCTACCTACGCGTCTTAAGCGCCCCATTGTGCACGGGGAGTGGTGGCAACAGTGACGGAGCGGCGTCAGCGGCGGTGGAATTACTCGCCGGAGAGGAGGCAGGCGGTGGCGGAGGGAGTGGTAGCGGTGGAGGGGAGTAGGGTTTGAAAACCGAACTCCCCTCCGCGAACCATTTTAATACGGGATGGCCGCCGAGTTTCTCGGGCCCCCGAACTCGTTTTACGACCAGGCCGCGAATTCGGGCTCCGTTCTAAGCCTCTTTCGGCCTGAACTTGTATTGTCGCCGGACTTTTTCGGTTTCAGCCCGTTTTACATGCTCAGTTAGAGTTGATCTAAGTAGTACGCATAGTCCTAGTGGAACCCGGAGACCGTATAGCCCTTTATGTTTTTTATTCAAACTTCATATATTTAAATTTATTGTCTCAAACAATTCTGAAAAAATACCTTGAAGCCGAGTTGGGAAGGTACTCCCCTCCCCTTGGCCGGCCCCTCCACCTATATAAGGAGGGGCAGGGCTGCCCCTCCAAACACACACCTTGCACCCTGCAAACCCTAGCCCCAAGCCGCCGGCGCCGCCACCTCCTGCTGCCGCCGCCTAGGGCAAACCCCTAGCCGCCGAGTTGGGGCATCCCCTTGCCCTAGCCGCCGGCCTAGCCTCTCCTCCTTGGTGCGTCTAAACCCTAGATCACCGAGGCCTCTCTCATAGTCCACCATACTCGCTCTGGCTTAAGGCGAAGCCCTGCGAGATCTCCCCTCTACTTCCGGTACCATGCCGTCATGCTGCCGAAATCACGAGGAGAGTGCTACAACCTCCGCTGCCTGCTGGAACAAGGGAGAGGAAGGTCTTCGTCGAGTACCGAACGTGTGACCGACTGCGGAAGCGCTGCCGGAATGCAGTGCCGGAAGGATCGTCTACGGGATCTTGAGATCGGCAAGAGTACGACTACATCACCCACGAGAATCCGCTCTCGTTAAACACTTTGGAATCTTTGAGGGTGAGTTATTCCATCGACTCATTGCTACAATCAAGTAGATAGATCTTGGCTTGTTTGTTTGTATGCGGTAGAATTTTTTTGTTTTCCATGCTACGAAACCCTATAGTGGTATCAGAGCCGTGTCTATATGTAGATCTGTTGCACGAGTAGAACACAATGGTCATTGTGGGCGGTGGTGCTTTTATTATCAATTGCTTCTTGTGTACTTTGCATCTTGCGGTATGATGGGATGAAGCGGCCCGGGCTAACCTTACATGGCATCGTTCATGAGACTTGCTCCACGCTCAACATGCAACTTGTATTGCATAAGTGGCTTTGCGGGTGTCTGTCTCTCCCATTATAGTATAGATCCAATTTACAACGGGCACTTGATAGTTCAAACATCAACGTTGTGGTTCTTGTTCGTAAGTTAGATCGACACTTATTGAAATCCCCAAACCACGTAAAACATGCAATGAAATTAGAGGCGTCTAACTTTGTTTTGCAGGGGTGTGCTGTGATGTGATATGGCCATGATTGTGATTATATTTGATGTATGCAATGTTCCTTATTGTAAGTTGGCAACCGGCAGGAGCCATATGGTTGTCTTTAATTTCTGTTAAGACACGCGTGTCTATTCAAAGTAGTTGTAATAGTTGAAGCTGGTGGACGACAACCATGGAGCAGCGTCATTGACCTTGATGCAATGCCGGTGATGATGGAGATCATGTTCGTGCTTGAAGATGGAGATCGGAAGCACAAAGAAGAAAGGCCATATCATATCACATATTATGAATTGCATGTGATGTTAATCCTTTATGCATCTTGTATTTCTTAGTTAGCGACGGTAGCATTATAAGATGATCCCTCATGCACATAAATTTCAAGTTCTAAAGTGTTCATCCTTAGTAAGCACCGTTGCTAAAGCTTGTTGTTTCGAAGCACCACGTGATGATCGGGTGTGTTAGATTCTGCAAGTATATACAACGTGAGCAAGACAGATTTGCTCATGCGTAAGCTAAGGTTTGATCTTGACAAGCCTAGCATGTACAGACATGGTCTCGGAACACGGATCACCGAAAGGTAAAGCATGAATCATATAGTAGATATGATAAACATGTCGATTGTTCGCCATTGAAGCTACATCAACTCTCGTGATGATCGGTGTTGATGTGGTGGATTTGGTTCATGTGATCACTAAAACAATGTGAGGGATATTGTTTTGAGTGGGAGTTCACCTAGATTAATTTAACTATTAATTAGAACTCAATTTGTCATAAACTTAGTCTAAACTATTGCAAATATGTTGTAGATCAATGGCGGCCCCTACCATCAATTTTAATGCGTTCCTAGAGAAAGAAAAGTTGAAAAACAAAGGAAGCAACTTCGCGGATTGGTTCCGCAATTTGAGGATTGTCCTCAATGCTGGTAATTTGACCTATGTGATGGATGCACCGCTGGGTGACCCACCTGCAGCTAATGCTACCGATGAAGTAAAGAATGTTTACCTCGCTCGGAATACTCAGTACTCCATAGTTCAGTGTGCTATCTTGTATGGTTTAGAATCGGAGCTTCTGAAAAGGTTTGAGAATTCAGACCCACATGATATTGTCCTTGAACTCAAATTGATCTTTGAGACTCACGCGGCAGTTGAGAGCTATGAGTCTTCTGAAAAGTTCTTTAACTGCAAGATGGAAGAGGGCAGCTCCGTCAGTGAGCATGTGCTTAAGATGTCTGGGCATGCAAACAAACTTCAAAGCTTGGGTATAGTGATTCCTAATGCTTTGGGGATTTACTGTGTCCTATAATCACTACCACCAAGTTACAAGAACTTTGTGATGAACTACAATATGCAAAGCATGAACAAGCAGTTGCCAGAACTCTTCTCCATGTTAAAATCTGTAGAAGTGGAGATCAAGAAAGAGCACCAAGTGTTGATGGTCAATAAGACCACCAAATTCAAGAAAGGCAAGTCTAAGCAAAAGGGACACTTCAAGAAGGGTGGTAAGAAAGTTACCGCACCGACGAAGAAGACCAAGGCTGGACCTAAGCATGATACTGAGTGCTTTTACTGCAAGGGAGAAGGTCACTGGAAGCGGAATTGCCCAAAGTACTTGGCGGATTTGAAGAACGGCAACATCAAGAAGAAAGGTATATCCGATATACATGTTATTGATGTGTATCTCACTAGTACTCGTAGTAGTGCCTGGGTATTTGATACTGGTTCGGTTGCTCATATTTGTAACTCGAAACAGGTGCTGCAGAATAAACGGAAGCTAGCGAAGAACGAGGTGACGATGCGCGTGGGAAACGGATCAAAGGTTGATGTGATCGCGGTCGGCACGCTACCTCTTCATCTACCATCAGGATTAGTTTTATACTTAAATAATTGTTATTTGGTGCCTGCGTTAAGCATGAACATTATATCGGGATCTTGTTTATTGCGAGACGGTTACTTGTTTAAGTCCGAGAATAATGGTTGTTCGATTTATATGAGTAATATGTTTTATGCACATGCACCTTTGATAGATGGTCTATTCTTATTGAATCTCGATAGTGGAAATACACATATTAATAACATTGAATCTAAACGTTTGAAATTGAGCGATAACTCGACCTATATGTGGCACCGTCGTCTTGGTCACATTGGAGTGAAGCGTATGAAGAAACTCCATTCCGATGGACTTCTTGAATCACTTGATTTCGAATCACTTGAAGATGCGAAGCATGTCTGATGGGTAAAATGACTAAGACTCCATTTTCTGGTATGATGGAGCGAGCTACGGACTTATTGGAAATCATACATACCGATGGGTGTGGTCCAATGAGTGTAGCATCGCGCGGTGGTTATCGTTATGTTCTTACCTTCACGGATGACTTGAGTAGATATGGGTATATCTATTTCAAGAAACATAAGTCCGAAACTTTCGAGAAGTTTAAGAAATTTCAAAGTGAGGTTGAGAATCAGCGTAACGAGAAGATTAAATTTCTACGTTCTGATCGTGGAGGTGAATATCTAAGTTACGATTTTGGCGAGCATTTGAAGAAATGCGGAATACTTTCACAATTGACACCGCCGGGAACACCACAGCGTAATGGTGTGTCTGAATGTCGTAATCGAACTCTCTTAGATATGGTTCGTTCTATGATGTCACTTACAGATTTACCGCTATCATTTTGGGGTTATGCATTAGAAACAGCCGCATTCACTTTAAATAGGGCACCATCTAAATCCGTTGAAACGACACCGTATGAATTATGATTTGGGAAGAAACCTAAATTGTCGTTCCTTAAAGTTTGGGGTTGCGAAGCCTATGTAAAGAAGTTACAGCCGGACAAGCTTGAACCCAAAGCGGAAAAATGCGTCTTCATAGGATACCCAAAGGAAACTATTGGGTATACCTTCTATCATAGATCCGAAGGCAAAATCTTCGTTGCCAAGAATGGATCCTTTCTAGAGAAGGAATTTCTCTCGAAAGAAGTGACTGGAAGGAAAGTAGAACTCGGCGAGGTTGTCGGACCTTCTCTCGAACTTGCGAGTAGCGCAGCACCGGAAGAAGTTCCTGTGGTGCCTGCACCAATAAGAGAGGAAGCTAATGATGATGATCATGAAACTTCGGTTGTAGTTGCTACAGAACCTCGCAGGTCAACGAGAACTCGTACCACTCCTGATTGGTATGATCCCGTTATGAGTGTCATGTTGGTGGACAACACCGATGACCCTGCGACATATGAGGAAGCGATGATGAGCCTAGATTCCAATAAATGGCAAGAATCCATGAAATCCGAGATTGGATCCATGTACGAAAACCAAGTATGGACTTTGGTGGACTTATCGGATGGCCGGAAGGCTGTCGAGAACAAATGGATTTTCAAGAAGAAAACAGATGCTGATGGTAATGTTACCGCCTATAAAGCTTGACTTGTTGCAAAAGGGTTTCGACAAATTCAAGGAGTTGACTACGATGCGACTTTCTCACCTGTAGTGAAGCTAAAGTCTGTGAGGATTATGTTAGGAATCGCTACATATTATGATTATGAGATATGGCAGATGGATGTCAAAACAGCGTTCCTCAATGGAGACATTGATGAAGAGTTGTATATGATGCAACCCAAAGGTTTTGTCGATCCTAAAGATGCTAACAATGTATGCAAACTTCAACGGTCCATTTATGGATTGAAGCAAGCATCCCGAAGTTGGAATCAACGTTTTGATAAGGTGATCAAAAGTTTTGGTTTTATACAAACTTATGGAGAAGCTTGTATTTACAAGAAAGTGAGTGGGAGCTCTGTAGCATTCTTAATACTATATGTAGATGACATATTGTTGATTGGGAATGATGTAGACCTGCTTAATAGTGTCAAGGAATATTTGAATAATAGTTTTTCAATGAAAGATCTTGGCGAAGCAGCTTACATATTGGGCATAAAGATTTATAGAGATAGATCGAGACGTCTAATATCATTGTCACAAAGTACATATTTGGACAAAGTTCTAAAGAGGTTTGGAATGGAAGATAGCAAGAAAGGGTTCTTGCCCATGTTGCCCAATACGACCTTGAGTAAAACTCAAAGTCCAACAACGGCAGAAGATAGAGAAAGGATGAGTAAGACTCCCTATGCCTCAGCCATAGGATCTCTAATGTATGCCATGCTATGTACTAGACCCGACATTGCATATGCTGTTAGTTTGACTAGCAGATATCAAAGTAATCCAGGAGTGGATCATTGGACAGCGGTCAAAAACATCCTTAAGTACTTGAGAAGAACTAAGGATATGGTTCTTTCTTATGGAGGTGATGAACAGCTCGTTGTTAATGGTTACACCGATGCTAGTTGGAACACCGATCCGGATGATTCTAAATCACAATATATAAGGAGGGGCAGGGCTGCCCCTCCAAACACACACCTTGCACCCTGCAAACCCTAGCCCCAAGCCGACGGCGCCGCCACCTCCTGCTGCCGCCGCCTAGGGCAAAACCCTAGCCACCGAGTTGGGGTATCCCCTTGCCCTAGCCGCCGGCCTAGCCTATCCTCCTTGGTGCGTCTAAACCCTAGATCACCGAGGCCTCTCTCATAGTCCACCATACTCGCTCCGGCTTAAGGCGAAGCCCTGCGAGATCTCCCCCCTACTTCCGGTACCACGCCGTCGTGCTGCCGGAATCACGAGGAGAGTGCTACAACCTTCGCTGCCTGCTGGAACAAGGGAGAGGAAGGTCTTTGTCGAGTACCGAACGTGTGACCGACTGCGGAAGCGCTGCCGGAACGCAGCACCGGAAGGATCGTCTATGCGATCTTGAGATCGGCAAGAGTACGACTACATCACCCACGAGAATCCGCTCTCGTTAAACACTTTGGAATCTTCGAGGGTGAGTTATTCCATCGACTCGTTGCTACAATCTAGTAGATAGATCTTGGCTTGTTTGTTTGTATGCGGTAGAATTTTTTTGTTTTCCATGCTACGAACCCCTACAGTAACATCATGAGTATGAGGAGCAATTTCAGATTCAGCAGTAGTAGCAGTGTGTGTAACATGTGTATGGGGTGGTGTAACAAGCTTACTTATAATAGACGGTGAATCAAGAGCAGCGGAGGTGTTTAGGACTGTACCTCTTCTTATAGTGGATGGTAAATAGGAAACTTTCTATCACGAGACTTCCCCATGATGAAGGGAATAGCAGTGAACAATAATAGATCCAAGTGAACTTAAAAAATAAAGCTATGCTCCCTGGCAACGGCGCCAGAAAATAGTATTGATGACCCACAAGTATAGGGGATTGCAACAGTCTTCGAGGGTAGTATTACCCAATTTATTGATTCGACACAAAGGGAGCCAAAGAATAATTATAAGACTTAACAACTGAGTTGTCAATTTAGTTGCACCTAGAAATAGTCTTTCTCACAGCAGTTTATCAGTAGCAACAGTTTTGTAGTAGCAATAGCAAACTAAGAGCAGCCGTTAAACAAAAGCAGTAGTAACAGCAGTAGAAAACATTAGGATATGAGTGCGGTAGGCATAGGGATGGATGGACGGGCGTTGCATGGGCGAGACTATTCATGTAACTTCAAGATCTAGGGCAATTGTTGATGACTCCTTGTTGATGTGGAGCACTTCGTCGGTAAACCCCAAGAGCAAGGTGTGAAGCAGCACAGCAGAAAGTCTTCCCTTAGTAAGAAACCAAGGTTATCAAACCAGTAGGAGGAAGGAAACGTCTCAAAGGTGTTGCAAGCAACGTGGAAACCTGCACAACACAAACTCAAGACTTTGACCCAACGAACAGTGAGGTTGTCAATCTCACCGGTTGCTGTAACAAAGGATAAACTATATGGTGTGGAAGGTGATGATGGTTTGCAGCAAGTAAACATGTAACAGTGGAAGATGTATCAATGGTAAAGATTGGACCAGGGTCCATAGTTCACTAGAGGTGCTCTCCTTATATAAACAACATGGCATGAAGGGTAAACAAATTACAGCGGGGCAATTAACAGGAATTGAGCAAGGCATAACAATGCAATTACAAGCCAGAAAGATCCCATGAGGTTGATTGGGCAATACAACAATATACATAGATCGTAATCCAATTGCATCTATGACTAGAATTCCACCTTCAGGTTATCATCCGAACCCCCTCCAGTATTAAGTTGCAAGCAACAGACAACTGATTTAGGCAAAGTGTGTAAAGTAAACAGTCCACTTGTTCCATGAACAAGATACCGTTGTTTTCTCCCTAGTGGCAACATCACATCTACAACCGAAGAGATTTCTGTCGCTTCCCTTGGAAACTAGAGGCATGAACCCACTATCGAGCATAAATACCCCCTCTTGGAGTCACTAGCAACTACTTGGCCAAGATAGCTACTAACAATGGAGATCATGCATGATCACAAACAACACAGACATGATAGAATCAAATAGACAAAACCATTAATCAATCTGACATAGTAATCTCAATATCCATTGGATCCCCGCAAATACAACATGCATGATTATAAATAGATTAGATCTTGATCATGAACGGAGCTCACAAGATCTATACATGAAAGCACAAGGAGGAGCTACAACCATATAGCTACTACATGGACCCGTAGTCCAAGGTGGAACTACTCACGCTTCATACCGGAGGCTGGCATGATGAAGAAGAAGGCCTCTGGGATGATCTCCCCTCCAGCAGGGTGCCGGGAAGAGCTTCAGATCCCCCGATCTAGGGACGATGGTGGTGGCGGCTATAGACGGTTTCGTGGAGTTTTGATCGGGTGCCTAGGGTTTCTGCATCGGGGAGACTTTTAGGCGAAGAGGCGAGGTAGGGGGCACCAGGGCGGCTACACCCCCCAGGCGCGGGTGGGCCCACCCGCGCAGCCAGGGGGTGTGGCCCCTTAGTGAGCCTCCTCCATCTCGTATTCTGGCTTCATGTTGCCCACGGTAAAATATTGACTTTGGCTTTTGTCCCGTCCAATTCCGAGAATATTGATTTTGTGCCTTTCTAGAACCAAAAACAGAAGAAAACGGGCAACTGGCACTGTGGCAACTTGTTAAAAGGTTAGTTCCAGAGAACATATAAAAACACCTCAAAGTCTAGACAAAGCAAAGCAAAGTAGATACTAAACAAGCATGGAACATCAAAAATTATAGATGCTTTTTTGACGTATCAAGCATCCCCAAGCTTAACTCATGCTCGTCCTCGAGTAGGTAAGTGATAAAAGAATAATTTTTGAGTTGACATGCACCATCAAAACCAAGATCAAACCATTTGCAAGCATTGAAAGCTGGGATCAAAGAATTCTAAACATGTGCATGCAAGATGGAGTTCTAACAATAAGACAAAGTAACTATGCATGCAACATGAGAGGCTACAAACAAAGAGCATGAATAACATGCATTGAAAAACATTTGTTTGTTTCACATAAAGAAAACATGGCATAGTGGCATTCAGCTTGTCCCTCATGGAGTAGCAAATAGATGCATAGGACACCTTCAAAGTTCATATGAGTGACTAGATACAAATAGCAGAAGAACAAGCAATATCATCAATATGCATTAATCAATAAGTTTTGGGACACTGCACATAGAACTAAGAATGACAACTATGCTCTCTTAATGGTGCCAAAAGGATAGAAGATGGAGACTCGATATAATAGTGGAAGAAAGGCCCTCCATAAAGGGAAGCAGGGATTTCAAGTTTCAAAAAGAGATTCCAATTTTTTTAAAGAATATTAAAGAGTTATTATTGTCATATATTTAATATTTTGATGTATATCGATATGGAGTAGACTCCACTTGGTACACATTTCCCCTTGTAACTATACCCCTTGTAATTGTATACCGATATAAGATAACACCTGATGCGATCTCCAAGCATCGTTCAACCCAAACCTTTTGACATGGTATCAGAGCTAGGCTCTTTCATGACTTAGTTGCCCAAAAACACGCCACCGCCACCACAGTTCTCTCTGGCGCCGTCGCCGCCACAACCATCAGCGCCGCCACAGATATATGTCCCGGCTGCAAACCCAAAATCAAACAACCTATACACAAACCAAAACCACAACCGGATCACCGCTGCTATAGTCCCTCTACTGTCGCCGCCTTCCAAATAAGCCAAAAACACCAAAAACCATATCGCCTCCGCTGTAGTTTCTTCTACCGCCACCACCGTCCAACAACAACATCCTATGTGGCTGCAAGTCTCTGTTGCTGCCGCCGCAATGACATCCTCCTCTTCATCCGTGACCATGCTGGTTGCCGCTCTCGGTGCGCTAGCGACTCAACTTCTCACAAGAGAGAGAATTCCCTGGTATGGAAAGCTCTTGTGAACCCTGCCCTACGTGGAGCTTGCTTCCTCAACCCTGTGAAGGGGCTCGAGAAGGCACCAGTTGAAGAGATTGAAGTTGAAGACTCCAATGGCAAGAAAATTCAGATTGAGAACCCTGACTATGTCAATTGGTTCACTAGAGATCAACAAGTTTTGAGGTATATCTTGAACTCCTTGTCAACTGATATACTGTCCAATGTAATTGGCATTGGGACTTCTGCTGAGGTTTGGAAAACCATTGAAACCCTCACCACAACTCAGCCTCGCTCCCGCACTCAACAACTTCGATCTGCTCTAAATGATACAAAAAGGGTGATATTTCTGCTGAGAAATATTTTGCCCAGATGAAAACCATAGCCTCTGAACTTGCAGTTGCTGGAAAACATCTTGATGACGATGAATTAATTTGGTATATATTGCATGGTCTTGGAGAATCTTACAATACTCTGAAAATAGCTGTTAATGCTAACCCCAATATATCAGTTTCTGATTTGTACATCCAGGTACAAGCCTTTGATCTCCTCCACAAATATGATGACAACAGTACTATGTTCACGACATCTGCTAATCTGGCACGCCGAGATAACCGTCGACTAGAGCCACAGGGACATCAGGATGATCGGAGTCGCGACTATCGCAATCGCTAGGATGATACTAGTCAGCGTGAGAGGTATGATGGTCGTAATCGCTATGAGGACCATAGTCATGATCGATATGATGACCGACAGGATGGTGGTGGACTCTATGATGACCGTCCTCGCCGATGAGATGATGGTGGTGGCAGAAGGCGCGATGATGAGGGCCTACGCAATGATGAACGTCGTCACGGTCGTGCTCCTACTCCCTATGTCAATATCACCTGCCAGATATGCAAGATATATGGACACCCGGCTAGTGAATGTTGGTGGAGATTTCAGATTGACCGTCGTGATGATACAGGTGATCGCCGACATGATGATGCTGCAAGTCATGGAGATAAGGGTGCAAACATGGTATCCTAGGGAGTAGAAACAAATTGGTAATCTGACACTGGTGCCACTAATCATGTGTCAAATGAGTTGGAGAAGCTTGGAATACAAGAGAAGTACACTGGGCGTGATCAAGTCCACACTGCTAATGGCAATAATATGAAAATCTCTCATATTGGTTAGTCAATGCTGCATACTCCCCATAGTTCTTTACATCTCAAAAATATTCTTCATGTTCCTGATGCTTCAAAAAATCTTCTTTCTATTCATAAACTTACTCTTGATAATGATGTATTCCTTGAATTTCACCCATATTTTTTATTGATAAAGGACCAGGCCACAAGGAGAAATATTTTTAAAGGTCCGTATTAAGATGGTCTATACCCACTAGTACCCTTGTCTACTGGGTCTTCCAAGCAAGCCTTCATCACAATAAAGTCGTCGTCTTCTATATGGCACCGCCGCCTAGGACATTCTTCCTATTTTGTGGTTCAACAAATCCTTAGGAAACATCATATTTCTCATACACCTGAAATAAACCCATACCCTGTCAACTAGCTAAGAGTTGTCAATTACCATACCCTGTCTCTTCTAGTGTATCCACTATTTCTCGGGACCAAGTTTTCTCTGATGTATGGGGGCCAACACCTCCTCTGTTGGAAAACACTTATATTATGTAAGCTTTGTTGATGTTTTTAGTAAGTTTAATTGGATATATTTGCTCAAAAAGCGTTCTGATGTATATCAAGTTTTTCTTAATTTCTAATAACTTGTTGAAAGAAAATTTGGTAAAAAAATCATTACCATGCAAACTGATTGGGGTGGCGAATATGAAAAACTCCATAGTTTCTTTCAAGAAGTAGGCATCACCCATCATGTCTCTTGCCCACATGCTCACCAACAAAATGGCTCTGCTGAACGAAAACACCGTCATATTGTGGAAGTAGGACTTGCTTTACTTGCCAATGCATCTATGCCTCTCAAATTATGGGATGAAACTTTTCTTACTGCCACTTTTCTTATAAATTTTCTTCTTAGCAAAGTGATCAATTTTGACACCCCAGTTGAGCATCTCCTTCATAGTACACCTAACTATGAGTCTCTTAGAGTTTTTGGCTGTGCTTGATGGCCAAATCTTCGACCCTATAACAAGCAAAAACTTTCTTTCCGTTCTACCAAATGTGTGTTTTTAGGTTATAGTCCTAGACACAGAGTTAAATGCCTAGACCCTAAAACTGGTCGTGTCTATATTTTCATAGATGTCGTCTTTGATGAAAATGTGTTTGCTTTTGCTGACTTACACCCAAATGCTGGCTCTCATCTGAAAAACGAGACTTCTTTTACCCTAAACCCTACCACCAATGGGGAGTCACACATTGATGATCATACAAGTTTTCCTATTATACCAGAGGTTAATAATCATTATCAGTTTCCTGTAGAACCTGCTATTACAGGTAATGCTGAAGCAGCATCAGCAGAAAATTCTGAATCAAATAGTGAAGACAAGCTACAAAACAGTGTTGGTTCAGGTACAACCAATCACAACAACAACACTGGTTCTGATGCTGATACAGCATCCTCCTTGGATCACATGCATGCAGAATCCCGTGCAGATTCGCCTGTGCCTGACGACAGCACAGCTGGTGCAACCAATCAGCCCCGCTGCCGTCGCTCGTTGTCCCCTGCCTGAGCCCCCTTGTCGCCTCGATCACTGTCCCTAGAGCAGGTTAGTGTGCAGTGGGGCCCTCCACTGTCCCCTGCATGCGACGACGCGAGCCCCATGCAGCGAAAACCTCCTGCTAACAATGACGTGTCGGATGGTGACAGGGGGAACACTGATACGACAAATGATAATGAAAATAATGATTCAGATACAGAAATCAATGCCAATACACCTATTGATTCCCCTGGTGATTCGGGATCTTCTGCATCTAGATCCCCATCACCCTAGCTAGTGGCAGAGCCTCGCACACATCTTCAAAGAGGTATAAGAAAACCAAATAAATTTACCGATGTTACTATTCTATATGGTATGCTTGCATCCACAGGTGAAGTGTTCTTTAACAGAATCCCTCTTAGATGATTCGGTGGCACAAAGCTATGAAAGAAGAATATGATGCACTTCTGGAAAATAAAAATTGGAGACTTGTTCCTCCAAATTCTACCAAGAACTTAATTGACTACAAATGGGTCTATCGTGTTAAAAAGAATGCCGATGGCACTGTTGATAGGTACTAGGCTAGACTGCTTGCAAAATGTTTTAAGCAAAGGTATGACATAGATTATGAGGATACCTTCAGTCCCGTTGTTAAGGCATCTACTATCAGGCTTGATCTGTTAGTTGTTGTCTCTCGTGGTTGGAGTCTTAGGCAGCTAGATATCAAGAATGTGTTTCTTCATGGCATTCTGGAATAGGAAGTATACATGAAAATCCTCTAGGGTTCGAAGATCCACAAACTCTGAGATACATTTGCAAACTTGAGAAGGATATCTATGGTCTCAAACAGGCTCCTCGAGCATGGTACTCCAGGTTGAGTACGAAGATGCAAGCACTTGGGTTTGTTCCATCTATAGTTGATACCTCTCTTTTTCTCTACAAAAAGTTGGGTATCATGATATTTGTTTTAATTTATGTTGATGATATAATAGTCACCAGTTCCTCAGACCAGGCCATATCAGCGTTGCTGCGTGATCTTAAGGATGACTTTGCTCTCAAGGACTTGGGTGATCTTCACTTCTTTCTTGGTATTGAGGTAAAGAAAATTAATGATGGTCTACTCCTTACTCAGGAGAAGTATGCTTTTGATTTTCTTACACGTGTGGGGATGAAATATTGCACGCCTTGCCCAACACCCTTGTCCTCTACTGCAAAATTGTCTCTTAATGAGGGTACTCTTCTTGGTCATGATGATATCACTGAATATTGAAGTATTGTAGGTGATCTACAATATGTGACACTGACAATGCCTGATATTTCCTTCTCAGTTAATAAGGTGTGTCAGTTCTTACATGCTCCAACAACTTCTCATTGGACTACTGCCAAGAGAATTCTGAGATATATACAGGGCACAATAAAAACTGGACTTACTTAGCAGAGATCAACTTCTAGTTTACTGAGTGCATACTCTGATGCAGACTGGACAGGATGTCTTGATGATAGAAGGTCTGCAGGTGGCTTTGCTATCTTTTTTGGACCAAACTTGATATCTTGGAGTGCTAGGAAACAAGCTACAATGTCAAGGTCAAGTACTAAAGATGAATATAAGGCTCTGTCTAATGCAACAACTGAATTAATATGGGTTGAGGCTCTTCTAGGTGAGTTAGGTTTCAAACTGAAGGAAAATCCATGTTTGTGGTGTGACAACCTAGGAGCAACATATATGTCTGTTAATCATGTCTTTCATGCAAGAACTAAACATATTAAGATTGATTTCCATTTTGTCAGAGAAAGGGTTGCCAAAAAATTGTTGGACATCAAGTTTATTTCCAACAAAGATCAAATTACAGATGGGTTTACAAAGACTTTACCGATAAAGCATCTTGATGTGTTTAAGCGTAATATCAACCTTTCACAAGGTTGTGATTAAGGGGGATGTTAGGAATATTAAAGAGTTATTATTGTGTCATGTATTTAATATTTTGATGTATACCGATATGGAGTAGACTCCGTCTCCCCCCTTGTAACCGTATGCCGATATAAGATAACATGAAACCGATGCGATCTCCAAGCATCGTTCAACCCAAACCTTTTGACATAACCGTTTTGGGTTAGTTCACTTTCTTGGACTAGATTGTAGATATTGGTTGAGTTTGTTAATAAAAATGAACTAGCTTCACTTTTGGTTTGGATGGTTTGACGATGTTAGTTTTTGCCCACCCCTAACCATAGGTGCAAGCTTTGAGACATGTTTAAACTCGGTGATCTGTTTTTAATCTCACAAAGAATCTGAGAATTTGTTGTGGAAATCGCCGCTGCAACTTTTGCAAAAGAGTGAGAAAAGTGACATTATATAGTACTCTCTATATTAATAAATATAAGACAGTGAACCTATACATTAAAATACATTTAGATACATTCGTTTCATAAAACTAAATGTCTTATATTTCTAGATGGAGGGAGTAGTTGGTTTGCTACTCTTGCATAAGAAGCCACGCCGAATCTTCAGCTTGCAACAGAGACGGAGCCGTGTTCAATGATGTCTGGATGAAGATGACCGTGTTACGTTGGTCCCTTCATATAAGGCCCTTGGGTCAGCATTAAGCCATCTGCTTATTTTTTACATAGCCTCTAGCCTTCACATATTAGTCCTCCAACTTTATCTGCACTACATAAATAACTTCAGGCTTGATGCAAATTGCAGTTCAGTCTATTGGCTTAAGGAAACACATGAAATGCTTAGAAGCCCAGGGGTCAGTCCATTTTGCATGCATTTGATAAAAATCTTACAAAATTAACTATTAATCCATCATTAATTAAGTACATGAAATGCTTAGAAGCACCAAATCAACTTAATTCGAATTGAATTTATATATAGTAACACAAGGTAATGGATAAATGGCGTCCACTACACAAAGAGCAGATTTATCCGCCATTCCTATGAGGTCTATGTTTTATCAAAATGTATATAATTTCTGCGTACTTTTAACGTACTCTCCCACATACTTAAATCAGAGCGTAACATAATGTACTCCCTTCAACCCATATTAGTTGACTCAAATTTGTTTAGATATAAATGTATCTATCACTAAAAGTTGACTAGATACACGAACCGGTACATGAGGAGAGACAAGAAAAGCGATCACGGAGGCGGAGTAAAACCCATCTAGGGTTTCGTACTCCTGCCGATGACGCCATCGACCTGCTCTGCCTCCCGTGGCCTCAGGGCCTCGAGGATATGGCGTACCATGGTCTCTCCGGCGGGAGGTTTCTCTTTCTTTATTTAGGTCCCTTTTGGTGTCTTTCTTAGGATGTTGAGGTGGCGGCTACATCTTGAAGTCAGAATAAGATTCTCTCCGCTCTATCCACGTTTTGGTGGTGCATCTAGTGCCGGTGGAGGGTGCGTGGAGTCGTGTGTCCGATGGATCTCTTCGGATCTAGTCCATTTTCGTTTTCATTGATGTGAGTTCTGGTCAGTCTCTTTCCGATTTATGGATGTCATCATTGGCGATGGTTGCTTCTCTAGTGCGCCGGTCCTTTGGAGCCTTAGCACGACGACTTTCCATCCGTCTACTACAAAAAAGCTCTACTATGACAAGTTTTGCGTGGCTCCGGTGATGTACGGTGAGGACGGCGGCGTGCCTTCGGCTCATGCTAGTGTTTGTAGTCGTTGCTAGGTGGTCTGTGAACCTATTTGTATTTATTACTTTTAGATTTCTTTGTTCCGTTAATAAATCGATAAAATTTTGTAAAAATAATTAATATGGATCGGATGAAGTACTAAAATAAAGGCATCTATACCGACTTATGTCAGATGCTCGTCTATTGGTTTTAGGGTTCATTGATAGATAGATGGTCGGACTATTTGGGCCGACTAGCGTCTGGGCCAGACTCACTTTTAAGGCCGGTATCATTATTGGGCTTCTACTAGTTGAACGGTACCAATGTCCATTACCGTCCAAAAATGCTCCCTGCAGTTTATTTTTTTGTCAAATTATCAAGTAATCGAACGCTTTGAGAATAAAGCATGGATATCAAATGAGGCTGCACTG
Source organism: Avena sativa (assembly GCA_916181665.1). Taxonomy (NCBI): domain Eukaryota; kingdom Viridiplantae; phylum Streptophyta; class Magnoliopsida; order Poales; family Poaceae; genus Avena; species Avena sativa. The sequence continues at coordinate 261,543,767 of OV702279.1, read as the reverse complement.
TACTGAGCCGTGGATGTAAGATTGCTGCCAGGTCAACGTTGTTGCTCGGTTCCTTACTGCGGTTTTGGAAGAACATAAACCAATCAACGGCTGCTGGGCTGACTGAAATCTTCAAATTTCCATGCGACTTTGTGCGTGCAGCTCAGGGCATACAAATGCATGGATCCAATCCAACAGACGTAGACGTAGTAGGGCGTACTTCAACGATCTCCAGTTCACCACTCCTCGATCGGCCTACGTGACATTAGCTTGCAACGCTCGTGTCAAAACAGTTGGCATACTGCAGCTCATACTATGTGATGCAAATGGCACCGCCTGAACAAAACAGTTAGGGCAATAAATAGATGGCTTGCTATCAGATCATCAGTAGTCCTAATGTCGCTTCCCTGTCATCGGAACAGTTTCTTAATTGGTTTGCAGTCGTGGAGCATTGTCGCCTACCAGTGAAGTGAACCTTCTGTAGCTGTGCGTCTGAAGGACGCAATGCACGTCAACTCGATCGACGCTGTGCGCGTGCTAAACCTGTACTTTGAGCATTGCGAACCTGGCTACGCACATGACAGTTCCCTGTGACAGACATAATGGTGTGCTACAATTTTTATGCTTATAATTGCACCACCAACTCAACATTGTTCACAAACATTGTCGCTACCTGAAAAAAACAGTAATCCAGGATGGATCACCTCACACGAACATCTGATGACAAACGGTTAAGCAAAACAACAAATTAGTGTTGTAATACATGGACATAGTCTTGGATAAATAACTGTATCGAAAAGAGTTCCACGAAACCAACCATATCGGATACCAGAACAACGCATATCGGTCGACGGTACAACACAACACGACCCAAATACTAACCTAGGTGTCTTATATGTTGGCCTATTAGGCCCTACCATCATAACCAAATGCCATCCTACCATCATAACCCAAATCAACGTGGTCCGACAAGGCTGCGGGTGAATTCGCGATCATACATTTTATTTAATATTGACTTCATTGAATCATTGCACATAAAACTCCAAAAAAATGCAAAATGAAAGATTACACTAGCAAACAAGAAACATAGCTATACAACCTAGAGAAAAACTAAACAAAAATTATGAAGAATACAACACCAAATGTAACATGAAACAAACACGTAGTGATGCATCTTGAAGTTCAAGCCTTCAAGAGGACTCTAATCTCCGTTGGAGAAATCATAGCTATCCAAGCCCACATGATCCCTTGGATTGAGCCTTCTTCTCCCTTGAGATCATAAATCAAGAATGAGCTCTTCAACTAGTGGTAGATTCTGAGGAGATCCTCGGACCTTTACAAACTCCTAGAGGCAATCCACAACCTTGGAAGCTCACAAGGCAACTTCATCATATAGGGTTCCCCACAAGCTCAAGACCCTTATATCTATCTATCCCAAGAGTTCTCCTAGACCCTTCCCTCAACCAATGATGTTCCCCTCCTAGAGTATTTGCTCTCCTTGGTGTTTGATGTCGTCAACCACATTCCACTATAGATTAGTCCTTCCGCTTCCACTCCTAGATTTTTTGCTCTACTTGGAGTAGTTTGATTGATTTTAATGCCATTACAACTATAAATCTCCTATATATGTCAAGAAACTCCCAAAACACCTCGAGAACACTTTGTACAACACATTTACAGATAATAATTTCCATTTCCAAAAAAATACGGATAATAAGCCTCATGGAAACTTTCTTTTCAAAAGTACTTCTCGTGGAAACATTCTTTGTCAAGAATACACCATTGAAACGCATATCGATTTTCATAGAAGATAAAGCCAAATGGCTAGTACATTATCCGGAGGCTTATAATAACACACACTCCTACAAATGGCCAACACTCTCACATATGTATGACATCATAGTCCACTAAAAACATAGAAATACAACTTTGTGATGTTCCACCTCATCGATGCATCTGCCCTAGGCCCCCAATACTAAAATGCTCTTCCTTGAGAGCATCTCCAATCGGCCACCCTAAAGACACCCCCCCCAAGTGGGCTATGGGGGCGCCGACACCAAAAATCTCGCCCAGCCCCCCCCCCCCCTTTAGATTTGGCGCTGGCACGGCCCAACTTATCATCCGGCGCCCCTAGGCCGGACCCAACCCCCCTGGGGGCTAGTTCGGGCGCCAGATGGGCGAGAAAATCGAGCGTGCCAGCCCTAGCGGAGAGACAAACAGAAAATCAGCCTCCTTCTCGCCCTTTCCACAACATGATGGACACCTCCCTAGTTCACCACCACAACCACCCCTCTCCGATGTCGGTCATTTCCCTCCTATCATCGGTAGAAATCCCCTACAGCACCCCACGCCGCTGCACCGCCTCGTCTTGTCATCGTGCGGCCTCCCTGGAAGCTCTAGGCCCACCCTGCTGCCACCTTGCATGCCAGGTGTTCGGCGGTTTACCAACACTATGGATTCAGACGAGGAGGAGATGCTTGTCGCTCCAATGGACAAAGAAGTCGCTGCTGCTGCCGTGAGAGGCTCCATCAGCGACGATGATCATCTGAGCATCCTCACTGTCCTCCTAGGCCTGATCATCGATGATGAAAACCAATTTACTGGAGGTTCCATGACAGGGAGCCGCGTGAGCAATCCGAGGTAGAGGATGGAAGGATACTTCATGTTGTATGTCAACTACTTCGCGGATGATCCATTGCACAGTGATGTGATATTTCAGTGCCATTTCAGGATGAGCATGAAGCTCTTCCTGAAGATTGTCAAGAATTTGAGGGAGTTGGACGAATACTTCAAACTAAAGAGGGTCGTCGTCTTGCTTGGTTTCTCCCCAATTCATAAATGCACACTTACCCTCTGGATGCTTTCATATGGAATTCCTGCAGATACACAAGTTGGCTACCTGCGAATTGCAGAGTCCACAACCATTGATTGCATGTACAGGTTTCGCAGAGTAATTGTGGCAGTATTTGGAAAGAAGTACCTGAATATATGCAGAAGACACAACTCGGATCATGGCATTGAACATAGAAAGTGGGTTTCCAGGGATACTTGGAATCGTCAAACTGTATGTATTGGGCATGAAAGAACCGCCCATCTGCACATCAAGGCATGTACAAATGTCACAAAGGATCACGTAGTGTGGTACTTGGCATGCTTTCTTCGGTGTGGCAGGATCACACAATGACATCAGTATGTTGTAGTACTCAAGTGTGTTCGCCAAGCTTGTTGAAGTCACTGCTCCTCCGATGGAGTTTGAGATTGATGGGCACCACTACGACAAGGGATACTACCTAGTAGATGATATCTATCCAATATGGTCAATATTTATAAAGACAATCTCAAACCTTGTGGATGGAGGGAAAACGGATTGGTTTGTGACGCGGCAGGAGGCTTGCAAGAAGGCTGTGGAGCTCACATTTGGTGTGCTGCAAGATCGATTTGTCATTGTCCGGTACCCCATCTTACCTGGTCAAAAGATCAGAAGTTCATGACTGCCTGTGTGATCTTACACAACATGATCATTGAGAGCGAGCAGGATACTCTAATGTTTGACATTGAACCGTATTATTGCTAGGGTCCTCTTGCAAATATTGATCAGGACGAGTTTACTTCTTTCCTCGCCAGGTGTCAAGAAGTTCAAGACACAAATACTCAACACCAACTGCAAGATGATTTTGTAGAGCATTTATGGAGTCTCAAAGAAGCCGCCTAGTTTTTTTTAACTGTTTGAAATTGTGATTCAGAACTTATTAAATTAATTGTTTTCTTTGATGAACTTGATAGATTATTATGTTGAATTTATGTTTAATTTGATTCATTTGTTTTGAAATTTTATTGTTTTCAAAAAAGTGTATAGAGACCGTATGGGGTGGTCAAGTGAAGATGCTCTAAGAACTCTTTTTTAATGGTTCCTCCTCAAGAAGTATAACTTTCCTTCATTGCGCTGATCTCATCTCTTACCTTGCAGATGATAGAGGGCGCGGAGGTGTCGGTCGTGCCATATGCACCACCAGACCAGGATGATCACCATGGAAACGTCACGCCGATCTCCCCTCAAGCACTCCTTGCTTCCATCAATGAAGGAGACATTGTCCTGCTGCGACATCCTGAAGGTGCAAGTCAAGTAGTGGAGCGTGTCTATAAGATATTTTAACTTTTTTGAAACGAATATATACAGACGTCATCTTATATTTAAACTTACACAAAAGACATCAACATCTTATATTATGGAGTAGCTCCGATGCTTAGCCATCTAGCTCGGTGGATATAACCTACATCATGTTAGCGTGTTATACTGCAGTGTTATCTCATCCGCTTAAGACCTTGTTTACTTTTTCGGTATTTTTATCCTCAAAAGATGTGGGAATATGCGTGAATTTGGTGTTCGTTCAATACTCACAAATCCCTTAAATACTCTTTCCTAAAAATATTTTATCATGATGGAGAGTTTTTAGTCTAGTCAAAAATACACCGGCGTAGAGAGGTTTGTGGAAATATTTCAAGATTATCCTCTCAAAACTCGACCTAATAAACAACCTATCAAAGAAAATTTCGAGATACAAATAATCCCCTGAAATATCCTAAAGTAAAGGCCTAATTACGCCACAATAAACAATGCGGGCGCCAAACGAGAAGCCGGTGGAGACGGGCAGAGGAAAGTCATGACCAGGGCCGTCTCCAGAAATTCGAGGCCCCGGTGCAAGCTTCAAAATGAGGCCCTAAATTTTTAAGGGGTATAACTAATTCGACCAATCATAATTTCACTTAATTATACGAGTTTAGTATTTCCCACTTCATACAATATAAAAAAAATATAGTATCGTATATTAAAGCTAAAAAGGTAAATGTAGCACGTAAGTAATAAACGAACCTCATGTTTCACCGAAAAGCATTTGCTCTTTCTCAAAATGAAATCTTTCTCAAGACATTATTCTCAAGCGACCAAATTCATCGTAATATTTCTTGTGTCATGCTAGAACTTAATTGCTTTTTAAACAACTTATGTTTAGAAAATCAAACCTTGATAGGCATTTGGGGTTGGATCAGCGGAAGCCAAGGCAAGAGGGACAACCGATTTGTCTCAAAAAACAATGGCGAAACGGGAAGCAAGGCGGTAGCTTGTAGGTCAAACGGCGCTTGGGCGAATGGCCGATTGATCGGGATCGTGGTAGCTAGACTGCAGGCGCGCGACAGACGGCATTCCGGCTGCAGGCGCTTGTGTCTTCTGGGGATCAGATTTATCGGTTTTAATCGGTAGTATTTTCTTAAGAAAATCAACTGGGAATTGAGTCAGACCTAATTCCTTTTTTTTTGAAAGCCAGGTCTAATTCCTTGATTCCGGCGGCAGGCGCTTGTGTCTTTTGGGGATCAGATTTATCGGTTTTAATCGGTAGTATTTTCTTGAGAAAATCAACCGGGAATTGAGTCAGACCTAATTCTTTTTTTTTTTTGAAAGCCAGGTCTAATTCCTTGATTCGATCGAACTTCATAAGACTTGCGGCGCGTGCATATGTGCAGAATTAACAAGCAGCGATACGCTGGCTGTTGCCCAATGCGGGGCCATCGGGGTGGGCCAAGGGGAGAACAGCTGGGATTTTTTATTCCATTCGAATGGGCGACAGGAGCTTCACGTTGGCCATCGTGAGACACTCCAAAGAACAGGGAACTTTCAGTTCAGGGCTGGGCTGGGCTGGGGATATGGGGCCCCAAATTTTTGGGGGCCCTGTGCGGTCGCCCAGCCCGCACAGCCTCTTGGACGGGCCTGGTCATGACGCATGATGATACAAGCAATTCTACTCTCGTTCATGCATGTGCTGCTGCAGTACCTGCATTTTGTGTGTGGCGGTGGTGTACTTGCACGCCAAATTAGTTAACTTCCCTTTCTTTCCCTACACAATAAAACCCTCCATTAAAGCAAGGTTGGCCCAACGGGAAAGCACAATTTGGCAGCTTTTTTCATGCAAACCAAAGCAAAGCTGGAGTAGAACCAGCCGGCCGGCCTAGCGTAAGTAGCATCCGAATCTTGGAATGTGGTATCAACAGGTACAATGCGATGATGTCAGCCTTCTTTTATAACTATCACGTTGAATATTTGATCAGCTTGAGAAAAGAGATTAAGAAAGATAAGGTTGTCTTTTCTTTAGCTAAGAAATAATCTCTTAAAAATAAAAATAAAACTTTTTTGTACCATATGTCTTAACAAACTATTTTTTCTTAAAAATAGTTAATTCTTATTAATTGGTAGGGATGATACTAAGAGATAATGCATTATATAATTAATATACATTGTCTTCTCTAGACTCGGTATGGAGAGCTAATAAAAGACATGATTTCTCTACCATTGTACTTCCTCTATTTTAAAATATAAGATGTTTTAGCTTTGTAAAGAAAATGTATCTAGACTTCTTTTAGTATATAGGTTCACTCATAATTAGAATGAATCTACACACTAAAATAAGTCTAGATACATATTCATAAACCTAAAACATCTTATATTTTAAAATCGGAGGGAGTACATGCAAGTAATCAAACAGGACACGTGATGCTGTGCCGTTTGTTTTGTGAGCTCATGAAGGCTCGATTTATCCCCAGTACTCCGATGCAAGGTTGAGACGTTTGAACTTGTTACTTGTTAGCACAAACTATGTTGTATGTGTACATCACAAGAAAAGGAAGAAAGAATTGCTGCTCAAAGCTAGCATGGACCTACGAGCACAAGCGCATCACACAACTGAGCCGGCTTAAAGGAAACACGATGAAAGATCCAATGAATGCATCCAACCACCATGAAAGCTACATTCCACATTTAAAGGCAAAACTGTTTCTTGCAGGATCGATGCATGAATCACTCCCGCTTGCAGTATCTTGAAGAGAACGGTTTGCAAAATAAGAAAACTTTTCAAAGAAGAAAAAATTCCTCACAATTTGCACAGACCTTAATATGCGGACATTATTTCGTGTTATTCTGAAACGAGTTGCTTTCATGAAGTTTTTGGTCCAGGTAAAAAAAGATAAATTATTGGTACTCCCTACGATTCAAATTACTGATACACCGGTACTCTCTCCGTCAATTATTTTAGATCGGAGGAAGTACTAAAGATTAGCTTTGATCTTGTTAAATAGAGCATCTCTACCGGGGCTTCCATTAGCCATATTGGGGTTGCCGACACGAAATGAACTCACAACAGACTCCCTAATAAGCTATCGGCTCAATCAGTGGCCCGATACTTTGGCCAACACTCTCACGTCAGTCCCAGCCCACAAAGACAAATGTGGGAGCGCACGTGGCACCGTCGGATTCTACGACCTATCCCCCTTGGCAGTAGTAGAACTAGAAAAAAACATATCTCCCAAATTCCCGCCAACTTATCCCCACCATTACAGTCTCCCGCCCGCCACTCCACTTCCCGCTCGGTCACTGCTCCACTCCACCACAATCACAGCTGCGACTCCACTCTATCACCATCGCAACCAACAAGGTGCCTATGGTGTCGGCCGCTGGAAAGCCACGCAAAAAGAAGGTGATGGTCCAGATGTAGGGGATCTTAGACGAGAATTGGGCAGATGAGATATCCCTGTGGAATCTCATCACAATAGACTGCGAGCCCCGCCACAAAGTGAGCAACGTCACCAAGGCTGTGGTGTCGGTTACGGTGGCGACAGTGGATTTCGTCGCACATCATGGCGAAGCGGGAGGGGGTACACAGGAGGAACCCAAGGGAGCACAATCTCCGGCTCTTCAAGGAGCATGTCCCCCGCTTTGCCGTCCTACTTAAAAGAGAGCTTCGAGGAAACTCCACGCTCACAATCACGGTTCTCCTTCCCCGAGATGGGAGAAAGCGACTGCGTCGCTAACCCCAACCTGTGTTCTCTCCCATCACTGTCGGCGCCCGACCTCTCAACCAAGGGGTGGGTCTCTCTATCGACCACAACAATGCCTACTCTGACTCGTTAGCAATGCATTGGTGACTGATCTTCGCTGATGGCATTGACACCCCTGTCGGACGCAACCTGCTCGGTGACGGTACCGTCGACACACACCAATTGATCGAGAATATGTCGGGCGGCATCGATGAGGTGATCATCCACAACTATATCAATGGCAATGTGAATAGTTAGAATTTGCGATTAATGGACGTGGTTGTGATCATTATGTGCATAGGCCATCTTGATCGGCATGATTGGGGTGATCGTGATGGCCAGACCGAGGATGTCGATGGTAAACAAGATGATGATGACGAGGATGAAGAAGAGGAGACCGTCGACGTGCTAGATTTTGATATCTTCCCTGCCACAACCAAACATCCGGGAAATATTACAAGAGAATATTTGATCAATTCAATGAAAGAAAGCATTTTGGTGAGTATGCAACCATTCACATTATCAGCAACTGAGTTATAACATCCTAGCATTAGAGCCTAGAAATAAGCTGAACCCAGATGTGTGCATTGCATTCATGCATAGAAAATCCGAATAATTTTCACGCTTTTAAACAAAAAATTTCAAAGTGATTGAAGCTTCTCTTAGCTTGATGGAATTGAAGTAGATCATCAAGTTGACTGTGATAAGTTTCAATAAGACCTTTGTAAGTCTCATTTTGGGTAAGAGAGATTTGATCTAAGGGTAGATCAAATGTACTATAAGTTAAACTCTAATACAATGTGAATTATATTTGATCATTAGGTGATCATGTTATAATATTCATTATAATCAATCATCAGTACCAAGTTAAAGATATAAAACAAATAATAAGAATGTAACCACTATATCTTAATCCCATCTGCATGCATCCTGAGTATTATAGTAACATCAAATCTTTAAAACTCCTTTGATGAGTTGGAGTTGGAAAGAGATTAAGTCTGGATCATCCACTATATAGTTATCTTTCTTTCTATAGAATCTTTATAGAACTTATTTCAATATCCGTTGTTCATCAATGTTGGATAATTCCCCATTGATTCACAAATTCTTTAACTATTAATCTTTGATCTATTACTTGATCTTATCAGAACATCTACTTAAATCTTCTAATAAGGGCATAATCCATTAATAACCTTAATCCAATATAAGATACTAAGAAGATAATTTCCAGGCAATAAAAGGTAGGATTGATAAATCCCTGCTTAGCTAACTAAGAACTTCAGTAATAAATGATTAGAGTATTATAATGGTAATGCTTTGGCCATCAATATTAAAAGCTTATATTTAGTATAAGTAATACTGGTGGGTAGAACATGATTGGAACCTTAGTAGAGATAAGTGATCCTAGAGTAGTCTTTGCAAACCATATAAATATAATTCAGGAATTGAAGTGTAATTCATGAGAGTTAAGTAAATATAGGCTGATATTATTCAATTAAAGCTAGTATATCATAGAGTTTAGAAGTAGTGTTATTCATCTTAAAAGATAATCAACCTTAGAGAAATATCAGTGATGGAATATTAAGGAAGATTGTGAATGAAGTTGAAGGAACTACTGGTTGGATGGAAGTTAATCAACAGTAGAATAGTAGGTGCAATCAAGCATGGATATGAAGAAGTTATGAACTATTTTAGTATCAAACTCATTGGATTCATTCATGAGTTTAGAAGAATGATATATGAATAATAAGATTTAAATGAGTAAAGCTCATCATGTTAATCATGATTAGGGATAGGAAGAAGTATTATATCTAGTAAATGAATTCCTTAATTAGAGATCCAAGATTATGAAACATAACTATATGTTATAAATTATCTTCCTATTAAATCTTGGTAAGCAATCAAATTTAAATCTCAAATCAAACATAATATCCATCTCATACTGTTGATCCATCATCTGATGCTTATAACACTTTATAGAAATATTTCCCTATAACAAATTACATAAGCATATCTCTGTTAATTTCAACCATCATCACTATATGTGCCTAAGTATATGTTTATAAGTTCACTTCTATAAAACACTCTAATTATAAATTTTCTATTAAAAAGGGAGATTTCATCCAATACTATATACATAAGGAAATATACTTAGTTATTAAATCTTAACTCTTAAAAGGAATCTAAGCTTATACAAAACCCTAAAGCCAAGGGTAGTACTCATAATTTAAAACCCAAAACTTCTTTGTTTATCACATTAGGGTATATACATTGCCATGTTCCAAATTAATGGGAGTAATAATCACCATATCAATGTCTTTATATTTCATGCATCAAATAATAGTATAGGATCATTATACATATATATAAAGTTTCTATTCAAACTATGAGCTCACTAAAAGTTGAGTTATAAACAAATAAGAATATATTACTCAAGAAATTCCTAACTAAAATAAGGAGAGAAAAAAATAAGAGAAGTTTATATAAAATGTTAACAAGGGGGTTCACATTAAGTAAATACAAGAAATACAAAAAGAGGATATAATAAAAATTCACAAATTAGACTAGGTATACTTTTGTATTGTTGTAAATATCCAGCAAACAAATTATACAAAGAAAGGTACAAAATATAAATCAAATTCAAATCTGAATAATAAAACAGAAAATAGAAAAAGGATAAAACAAATAAAAACCAAACCTGGCCGTGGCCCAACAATCCTATACTTATCTGACGCCTATGTGCAGCCCACAACAGCCCAGTAACCAGCCCAGGTTCTTTTATGTCTGTGACTGGCAAGTGGGGTCAGCAAAGGACCGCGGGTTGAGCTAAAGAAATTGCCAGGGGGTTATTCGCAAAAGTTGCATCGTCGTCATCGTCACGCACACAGGCAGCTCGTTGGAGGAGCTTGCCGTCGCCCGATGTCGTCATCGTCGTTGTTGCGCCAAGATCAATGCCGCCGCTGCCTGGAGAGGATAAGAAGGCCACCACAACACCCCTGCTCGTCCTCATCCACAATCTCACTTCCCAGAATCGCTTCCTTCCTTCACCCGAAAACCTAGCTCATCGGAGTTCATTGTCCCGGCCAACTTCGACCACCCCTTGCTTCGTGGTAGCCACCATTCGACGCGCCGTTGTGGACTGAACCATCTAGAACCAAGCACGGAGGCCCGCTCGCCGGGAATCATGTGAGCGTTCCCTTTCCTCGGCCACCGTGGTCAATATCGTCGATTCGCCGTCGTCACGTCTCCCCAAGACTCCTCGACCGCTCTATCGTCATCAGGGTAAGATTACGCATCTCTGGACCCTAGTTTCGTTTGTTGATTCGCACCGTAGGTCTAGTTTTTTTGAGCACCGCCGCTGGCCACCGTAGTAGCTCGTCGCTGATGACCCTTCGATGACCATTTTCGAGCGGCGCTGCCACTATTAGGTTCAGTAGGTTGCACTGATTCGAACTAGATCTATTTCGCTTGCTGGGGTGCAGTAGATCGTCGCCGGCGACCAACCTCTGGCGGCGGTGGTGATGCTAATGCCATCGTAACGTCATCATCGCACCACGTCAGCTAGTTTGACTGGTATTTGCTAACGTGGCTGATGACATGGCCTAGGGCCCATATGTCATTGATTGGGGGTAAGTGCGGGGTCAGTAACTAATGCATTACTTTCATCTGAGTGCTGAGGTGGACAATGGCCCACTAGTCATTGACTAGGGCTAGCGTTAGGCGTGGTGTAAAAAGTAAATTTCTGTTTAGAAATAAATAAAATGTTATAATCTAATTAATAATATCCCAGAAATCAAATAAATGATTAAACTTTGTTTAATTAATAACTTTTGATTTATAATTCAGAAAAATATGTATAATATATGAATTTTTTTAGAAAAATAAAATCTACAACTTAAAACTATTACCAAATATTATTATGATGATTATTTAAATAAATGTTATTTAATAAAAGTTTCATAAGTAATAAAGCTTTGATAATTCATATTTTAATAATAGTAAATATTAAAAAATATAAATAAAATACCAAAAATCTTGGAAACGTAATAATTTCAATATAAAACTGTAATTATGTATTATTATTTCACTTAAAAAAATAATTAATATCTATTTAGTAATTATAAAATAATAATAATTATAAAAATCATATCTTATTATTTATTAATCACAAAAATAAATGTGATATAGTAAAATGCTCACAAAAATAATATCTACATGATAAAAATCGAATATTATAATTTTTGAGTTAAATAAAAATTCAAATATTCTAATAACTCAAATTTAAACTTATTTACTCCATTAATAATTCATATAAAGATAAATAAAATTTATTAATATTCCTAAAATAAATCAATTAAGTCTAATAAATAATATTAGTCTTAAATATTAATAATATGAAGCCATAATGGATTAAAACATTATAAACATCTTTGTATTAAATTATCTTCAACTCTAAGTGAAGATTATGTTCTCAAAGGATTCCAATTCATGATAAAAACCTTAAAGAACAACTTATGAATCCACCAAATCTTTTCTATCTATATTAACTACCTAATTTCAAAAACTACCACAACATTATATAAAACCATAAGTAGTTAAGTAATAGTATGTTTTAGATTATAAACTATACTCACTCATCTATAAAAGGATAAATGATATTACTCCATAATCAAATCAAGAAACCATTATCCAAGTAAAAAGAATGACCATTTTTAAGTAACCTAAAGGAAACATTTTAGATACACTAGATACAAATGTTATAAGTATTCTACTTCCAAAATCATCTTTGTTTTAAAGTTAACTTTAGTCTACAGAATCTTAATGCAACACTATAAGCATTACTATATGTTTTATAGTTTACTTTGGTCTGAAGTAGTTAAATTATAAAGCAACTCAAGCCAAACTATTTGAGCAAACAAATAGCATCAACCACCACTAACTACCCACAAAGTTTGTTTAGACCTTAGAAGGGAAACCTTTACTTCGAAGGTTATCCTTTTTGCCACTTTAAATAAGAACACTTGTATAAGTAATCCTAACTAGTATTTCATAAGTATGTATACTTTACTCCTACATTTGTGTTGTCTACAACCACTCATAAACTCTAATAAAAGTACAACTATGAAACTTATCTAAAAGGACCACACATTCCAAAGTGACCATTTCCGGAATCCAAACCCTAGGACAACGTTATCCCCGGGATTTGCGTGTAGAACGTGCATCACATTACTTATGCATAAAGGCATATTGCTTCTTTAAAAATTAGTTCTTACCGGACCAATGATGCTGATTTCAGATTTTGGATCTTATACTGACTCGAAGACCGTGAGTGCATAATCTTGCAATCACAAAAGGCAAGTTCACACTTGCTCATGTCCTTTGTTTATTTTCTGTAAAGTATTTTACAAATCGAGTGTTGTCTTCACCTGCATTTGAAAAAGGTCAGAAAACACTATTTTCAATAATAATGAGAACTATTGATTACTGATCCAGGGTGATCAGTTAATCTATTAAGTCTGATAGTTGGAATACCACTGTTCAAAACTATATCACCTAGGACTTAACAACCAATGTCGCCAGTGATTGTTGCGCCGTATATTACACGTTGACCATGAGATTTAGAATGGGACGAAGAAGTCAGCTGTATCTTCTTCCTCTCGCATGAAGCCGGATGTGCAGGTTGTGGCTGTTATCCTCGAAGCGTGCATATTAATTGGTAATTCGTAGAGTATATGCAGCATATGGGTGGGAACCCTCAACATCCCACGATAGTTCTGACATCTAACGGTTTGTACAAACCATTGCCGTAATTCTTTATGTGGGCATGGTGTACACCAAGGAGGCATGCGAGGTCGCGAAGAGGGCACTGATTGGCTTGGATCATCTTCTGGGCCCCACATCATGGAATTGTGGACGGGAATAAGCTGCCCAGTTGTGCAACAAAGAGTTGATCTCTCATGGGTAAAGTAACGCACCTCTGCAGAGTATAAAAACTGTAACTTGTTAGTCCCTGTTCCGGGAAGGAGTTACGAACGCGGCGGGAAAGGAACTCCATGAAAGTTCTGGTAAACCCGTGAAGGCTGACGGACATAGCTTTTCAGAATAAAAGCAACCTTTGAAGAAATGTTTATGAAAACTTGCATTGACTACGACCTATGGTCTGTGGCTGTGGTTATAGTGCATCAAACACTCCTTTTCTAGTGAATTTGCTAAGTACACTCGTACTCAAAGTATCTTCTTAACCCTTGCTAGATTCTGAAGCCATTAAAACGATGTCTACATCAAGATATGCTTCAGGACTTATCAAGACCAGCTAAAGCTTTTCAATGAAGACAAGGAAGACCACAGATACCTCAACTCAAATGAAGACGAAGTTACTAATTAGATCGGAATACAATCTCTAACCAAAGAACCTATTTATGTAGTGCGTTGCAATAGTAGCAATGCCAGCCTCTTAGCCAGAATACTAGACTTAATAATATAATCGTTCTTGCATTATTTATCTTTGATTCTTCTCCGTAAGAAGTTTTTTCTCTCTCTTTAACCTAGAGTGTTCTCTGGATCTTATGTAAAGAGTGAGTTGTAACCTTTAGCCATGTATTGGATCCGCTGTGTTTCTGTTGTGCCATTCTGAGGGATGTAATACTAGTGAACGGTGTTTCATTGGTGTTATGTCAACGACTATAGTATACTACATCATGCAGTGGTATGCTGGGTCACCGCATGAGTCAGCTATATAAAATACTGGATAGTGAAGCGCGCTTTGTTGCGCCATTTACATTGCGTTCTAACAACGTGTCGGATTAACGTGATACAATGTGTTTTCAAAAGGAGTTTGGTGATCTATTTGGAAACTTACAATTTGTTTTTATCTCATATGAACACAAAATAATCATGCATTCATTTAGTTATGTGACCGCATTGATTATCTATACCACGAAACTTCATGTTTAAACTAAGAACAGAAGAACTTCCATTTACATGTTAGAAATATTGTGCAAACATATAATAGCACCAGAGAAAATAATACAAATATATGTAATTTTGTTATATATACAATAACAAAGCACTCATACTAATCACATCCAAATAACTATTTAAATGTCCATGTGAGAGTGGAGAGGCATGGAGGTATGGAGCAACAACGCTGGGTGGAGAGGACGACGGCCGCCGGTGAGAAACCCTAGCATGTAGATCGGGCTGTAGTGTTCAATGGCGTTGTACATGGTCGTGTTGGGGCACCATCCATAGGTGAATCCGGAGTACATGTTTCATGTTGGGGCACCATCCATAGGTGAATCCGGCGGTGGGGCGCCTAAGGATCGACTCCTATGTCTCTCAACTAAGAACGTGGTCCTGGTTTGCCTTGTAAAAATCCGCCAAGAGACACACCGCTTGCGGCAGTGTAGGATTCTGCCGAGAGTAGCCACGGGTAGAGCGGCGGTGCAAGTACATGTAGGGATTTTTGGTTCGTGTATCAACGAGAAAGAGGAAATCCTTTTTTACATGGAAATGCTAATTGCCGCCCGCTGGCTCGCCGCGCACAAAGGCATTGCCTTGTTGAGCCGGCCCATTCCGCCGCGATGATAATTTTTTCTTCTTTTTATTTTTATTTTTTTTTCTATTTTTTATTTTTCCTTTTTCTATTTTTTCGGTTTATTTTTCTTTTTTACTTTTCCTTGAAAAATGTTCATTATATTTTGGATTTTTGAAATTGGTTCGTGATTTTTGAAATTGGTTCATGATTTTTATAAATTGTTCATGATTTTTAAAAATTTGGTTTATGATTTTTGAATTTTGGTTCATGAGTTTTTGAAAAATGTTCATCACTTTTTAAAAAAACATGATTTTTGAAATTTTTGTTCATGAATTTCGAATTTCTATTAATAATTTTGAAAATCTTCAGAAATATTCGAACACTACTTTTTAAACATAATTTTAGAAAATGGCCATAGTTTAAAATAATATATAGAAAAAAAAGAAAAAGGTACTCTGCTCAAACTGGACCGGCCCGCTTTAGACGGCGCGTGCGACCAGCGCCATGTCGAGCGACGATTAGCACCTCCTTTTCTTTTCTTAGAGAGAGGAAAGAGAAACACTGTTGTGTCACTTGGCCAAATCTAAGTGGGACCTAGTGGAAATGTAGGAACCAAAGAAGATCAAGGTAAAAGACACACGATGAAGATTGATTTATGCGATGAAGGACTCGGTAGCAGGATAGACAATCGAAATACCAGCTTAGATTAATTAATTAGTATGAAAAATAAGACCTACATGGCAGTGGTAGATAGTCTCGCAATGCTTACATGTGACCAATCTTAAGTCTATATACATAATACATAATGTGGGGTATTATCAAGGAGGCTTGCAACAAATGCCATGGAGATTGCAAGAGGAACGAATAGTGGCAAAAATTCAAGTAAGATGCTACATTTTTTTCTATTTGGGAGATGCTTCATCTTTGCAAGATTTTGTATTTAATGTGTTTTTATTTGATTTAATGTGTTTATGCCGGATCGGCCTGAATAATGGTCGTGATCCTAGGGTTCCTTCCGCGCAAAGAAGAAGATCTATCGGTTGCATGTCCTCGATGATCTCGTCTGGAGCGGCGAATTCCGAAAGGCTCCGATGGCGAACTCTCATGGGCGACTTATGCCTAGAGATTGCTGGATCGGATTAAATTCGTTCGGACGTACCCATGATTTTTCTGGCCGTCTGGTTTCAGCGGGATCGTTACAAAGCTCTGATATTTGTTACCATCATGTGTCATGTCTTTGATGATCTATGGTGGAGTTAGATGCGGAGAATGTCAGGAAAGTTGGAACATTAGGGAAGCGATGATGATTTGAGTCTTTGTGGCGACGACGAACTGGTTGCGTGATCTGTGACTCGTAGCAGCGACTGTTTGTGGGACCACAACATAGGAGGAGTTTCCAGTCTTACCTATGATCTTTGTTCGGACGACGACAACGCTTGTGCATTGTTTCTTTCTTAAAGGCATCGCTATTGGAGTGGTTGGACTGCTGGTGTTGTTCTGGTGGTGTTAGTGTCGTTGCTTTGACGAATCGTTTTCTGTAGCAGGACTTTTTTTTAATTCTTCTTCTTTTTAAGTTGTGTGCATCCATAAGGCCATTAGGGCATGCGTTGTTTTGCAGAGGCTAGGTGTAATTCGCATCTCGTGATATTAATATACACTCTTTTCCAGAAAAAGGTGTACAAGCATGAACCTGACAATAAGAACTTTGTTGTTCTCCATTGTTTCACGAAGCTCGATGGTTGTAAAGAGTAGGGTCACATACGGCTCACTCTCAATGAGGGTAAAACATATGAAGTAGATGGATCCCTCCCTGACATGGTGGCCCTGTCCGGGTTCCCAACCGACAAAATGGATGTCAATGCCGAGGGGGATGCAGTGGGATCAATTGCTACAATGGAAGCATCGATCGATGATATGATGGCTGAGGTCTGCTCCAACAGGAAAGAGAGAGAGAGAGAGAGAGAGAGAGAGAGAGAGAGCAAAAGAGTGATGCTAGGTGGACTGACGTGTTACAACAGCAAGATTTGAAGTTGGTGTTTCGGAAGGAAAAGGTTGAAGCCGACAAATTAGAAGCCCATTCCACCATGCTCAAGACGGTGAATGAAGCATCGCACATTGCTGTGGCAAAGATGAAGGAGGAGGCAAAGATCTTGACCACCAACTTGCCGGGCTTGAACCCGTTGAACATGTCTTTGTACATGTTGTATCATGATCGCATCAGCAAAAATATCAAGGCTACCCTAGCATCGGTGGCCTCCATGACGCCCACACCAACATCAATGGTGAAGGAGGATCCTGTGGTGCGGGATGAGCCCATGGAAAGGGAGGAGACGATAGTGAGGATGGAGGAATGCGGTGACCCAGCATACCACTGTATGATGTAGTACACTATAGTCGTTGACATAACACCAACGAAACACCGTTCACTAGTATTTCATCCCTCAGAGTGGTACAACAGAAACACAGTAGGTCCAAGACATGACTATAAGTTACAACTCAACTCTTTGCACAAGATCCAGAGAACACTCTAGGTTAAAGAGAGAGAAATAAACTTCTTACAAAGAAGAATCAGAAATAAACAACTCAAAAACTATTATACTATTAAGACAAGTATCTTAACTAATGGTCTGGCATTGCTGCTATTGCAATACACTACATAAATAGGTTCTATGGCTAGGGACTATATTCCTAGCTAATCAATAACTTCGTCTTCACTTGAGTTGATGTATATGTTGACTTTCTTGACTTTATTGAAGAACTTTAGATTCTGGTGATAATTCCTGGAGCATAACTTGATGTAGACATCGTCTGTACTTGATTTAGAACCTAGCAAGGGTTAAGAAGATATGTGGAGTACGAGCGTACTCAGCAAGTTAACTAGAAAAGGAGTGTTTGATGCACTATATCTACAGCCACAGACCATAGGTCGTAGGCAATGCAGGTTTTCGTAAATATTTCTTCAAAGGTTGCTTTTATTCTGAAAAACTATGTCTATCAGCCTTCACGGGTTTACCAGAACTTTCATGGAGTTCCTTTCCCGCCGCGTTCGTAGCTCCTTCCTGGAACAGGGAGTAACAAGTTACAGTTCTTATATTTTGCATAGGTGCGTCACTTTACCCATGAAAGACCTTAGGCTTTGTTGCACGGCCGGGAGTATGTTCCCGTTCAAACTTACTTGGTTTGAGGCCCAACCTAAGATCCAAGCCAATCACTGCCCCCTTCGCGAACTCGCATGCCTCCTTGGTGTACACCATGCCCACATACTGAATTACGACAATGGTTTGTACAGACCGTTAGATGCCAGAAATATCGTGGGACGATGAGGGATCCCACCCATATGCTGCATATCCTCGATGAATTACCAATTAATATGCACGCTACGAGTGATAACAGCCATGACCTGCACATCCGGCTACATGCGAGAGGAAGAAGATACAGCTGACTTCTCTGTCCCATTCCAAATCTCATGGTCAATGCGTAATATATGGCGCAAGAATCACTGGCGACATTGGTTATTAGATCCTAGGTGATATAGTCCTGAACAGTGGTATTCCAACTGCCAGATTTAATAGATTAGCTGATCACCCTGGATCAGTAACCAATAGTTCACATTATTATCAAAAATAGTGTTTTCTGACCTTTTTCAAATGCAGGTGATGACAACACTGGATTTGCAAAATACTTTACAAAAAATAATCAAAGGACATGAGCAAGTGTGAACTTGCCTTGTGTGATTGCAAGATTATGCACTCATGGTCTTCGAGACAATATAAAAGATCCAATATCTGAAATCAGCATCATTGGTCCGGTAAGGACTAATTTTTAAAGAAGCAAGATGCCATTATTCATAAGTAATGTAATGCACTTGATAAACGCGAATCCTGGGGACACCGTTGATCTAGGGTTTGGAAACTGGAAATGGTTACTATTAGAGTGTGTTGTCTTTTTAAATAAGTTTCATATTGGTTCATTTTATTAAGGCTTGTGATTGTGTGTGAAACAACATGTAATTATAATATCATAAAACAATGAGATACACACAAATGTGAAATGATACTCAAGATTGCTTATCCTATAATTGTTTATCTTCAAATTTTTACTTTACAATTAATGTCACTGATAAAGAACTTAAGTGTTATCAATCCTAAGTATATAAGTAAAGTATAAAGTAATGTGATTTATGATTAGTTGTCATACGTTGACTGAAGTGGCAAAACGAATAACTTTTGAAGAAAAGATTTCTTTATTAAGGTTTAAATAATTTTGATAGTTTTTAGAGTATGGTTTATAGAATGTGATTGATATTGTTTATGCTTGTTTGAATAGTATGTACTTGAGATGCTTATAACTTAATTATAACAGACCAAAGTTAACTATAAAACACATAACAAAGTCTTTAGCATTACATTTAAAGTCTTGTAGACTAAAGTTAACTTTAAGAACATGGATGGATTTAAGGTGTAATGCTTATGTTATTTGTACCTTGTGTACTTTATAATGTTTCCTTAAACTCACTTAAGAATGGTTATACTTTTATTTGGTAGTGGTTTCTTTACATTATAAATGTATAAAGGGATTTATCTCCTTATAAGGGTGTGGTTATGGTTTGTGAATAACTAAACAATATTATTTACTACTTATGAATGATCTTTGGATTGAGTCCATTATAAAATTGTGAGTGAAACAATGGTAAAAACATTTATTTGGTTAAAATATCATTCTTGAAGATTTTATAATTGTTAAAGATCTTTTTTAGAAAATAAACTACACATATGGTTGAAGGATAATTCAATAAAATTGTATTTAAAATGTGTTGGACTAATTTGACTTTATATTATAAATATTTAAGACTAGTATTACTTATTAGACCTAAAATGGCAATTTTAGGAATATTAACACATTTTATTTACCTTTATATGAATTATCAATTAAGGAAATACGTTTAAATTCAAGTTATTAAGTTGTTTAAATTTTTATTTACCTCAAAAGTGAAATATTATATTTTTAGCATGTAGGTATTATTTTTGTGATCATTTTGGTATATCACATTTATTTTTGTGATTTATAAATAATAAGATATGATTTTTATAAGGTTTACTACTTTATAAATACTTAATAAATAATAAATATTTAATTAGGTGAAATAATAATACATGATTATAGTTTTAAATTATAGATATTATTTTGCTAAGATTTATGGTATATTATTTATATTTTTAGCATTTCCCAATATTAAATTATGAATTATCAAAGTATTAATACTTATAAAATCTTTATTAGATAATAATTATTTAAATTGTTGAAATAATAATGTTTGATAATAGTTTAATATTATAGATCTTATTTTTCTGAAAATTTTCATATATTACACATAATTTTCTGAATTATAAAACAAAAGTTATTGAATTTTTAAGATTTAATAATTTTGTAATTATCTTCTAAATAAAAAATTCTTTTTACACCCAGACTAGATCTACCCATAGTGTCTGTCCAGTGGGGTTGAGTACACATTACCTGCCACATGGGCATATACCAAGTCAAATTCGTTGACTAGACTGGAGTGACATCAGCATGTTGTCATGCTGACATCATCCACGGATGATCCTACAGATCGAGGGTTGATCTATTGATCGAGAGCGCGCGAGCATACGGGAGTGGTGGCATTTGATCTAGTGCAGCATGCGGAGTCATCTAGTGGCTATGCCGCTCGAAAACGTTCGCCGGAACAGTGGTGGCGACGATGGCTAATGACGACGGTGGCAGATGTTCGTCGGGGGAACAATCCGAAGCGATAACGAGCAAGAGGAAGGGTGCCCGAGCAACAGAGGCTCACCAGGAAGCGGATGCAGGAGTCGGTGAAGCCCGGGGAGGTCGTACGGCGGCGAATCGACGATAATGGCTGCGGAGGCCGACGGAAGGCAGAGCTCGATTCTCGACGATTCGATGCGCTCCTGCTTGCGCTCTTGGTCTACGGTGAACGAGAACACCCCGGTGCATCCTTCGGTGCCTTCAGAGAGGCGAGGGGCGATTGGGAACGACGGCAACGATAATGCCGGCGAGCTAGGGTTTGCTACCCGAGGCGGAAGAGAGAGGATAAGAAGAAAGTGGTGTGCTAGGGTTCTTCTCGACGGCGGCAGATGGTTTTTATATGCGCCGGAGAGCGGCGGTGTGGATCTTGGCGCACCGACGATGATGGACGGCATCGCCGGCGTCCAGCGAGCTGTTGCGCATCGTCGACGAAGACGACGACGAGCAAAAGGCTCCAAAGGGGTACGGGATTTTGGTGGGCTGGTGCTGAGCTAGGTGGGCCGTAGGGAAGTGAGCAAGTCTGATACTGTTGGTTGCTCAGAGCGGTGAATAAAAGATGGGCTTTGGCCTGGTTTCGTTTTTTTGTTAATTTTTTCTCTTTTGTATTCAGTTTTGCTTTTCAGATTTATATCTTCACATTTTTTGCAATTTTATTTTTAGAATTTACTTGTTAAATAACTGCAGCAAAAATGAAGTGTATTTAAAATCCTTTTTGTGAGCTTTTATTATATATTGTTTAGAGTTGCTTTATTTTCTTATATAAGTACTTTTCCTTTTATTAGCAGGGGCTTTTGTTATGAATTCAATTCATATAACATACCACAAACATTTTTTTAAAGATATACTACTACTGATTTGTGAGATGTAGGTGAGAAAAATAATTAATAACTTTAGGTTTTGAGATTTTGTTTCTTATTTAGAAACTTTCTTTAAGCTATGCTTTTATTTGTTTATGTATAAATGTGGTTTCATAATATCTATAAAATCATTAGAAAGGCCTCATATAATAATTATTATATATAGTTAATGCCTTAATAAGGTGGTGAATAATGTTAAATAATACTGGTTATGACATTATATATGTAAATATAACCTTTTATTGATGTGAATAAAGATTATTGACTAAAACATATTGTCTTTAAGTTTGTGATCTTTAATGATATCACCTTTTAAAAATAGAGTTATTTTCTAGAAGGTCTTATGGAAAAGAATTGATAAAGATAACTCCTAATCACATATGGTTATGATATTTGGAAATGACAAGGACATGCCTAAATTATTTACTATAGGCAAATATTCCTATAAACCATTGAGGAAGAGGATGATAAATCAGTAGATAAAATGGTTATTAAGTTGATTATAGAATGAAGGTTTTGTGTTTATCAAGAGTCCCTATCTACCACTCTTTAGAATTATTGTTTCTTACTTGAGGAATTACTTTCCTAGACATACTACTTATCTACATATAATCATCATGTGTTAACATAATGATCTTTGCTTCACAAAAATATTCCTATCAATAATTTCTCCTCCTAAATCCATTTGTAAATCAATGAGCTTGACACTAAAGCTTTTCATAATCTTCTCATATCCATACTTGGTTAAATCAACTATTCTACTGCTGATAATCTCCAATCCAACAAGTAGTTACTTCTAACTCCATTCATACACTTCCTTAGTCATCCTTCACTAATATCACTTCAATAGATGTATACATCAAATCCTACTTCACTTCAAGTGCTTAGTATTTCCAAAGAGAAAAATACTACTTCTTTAATCCAATGTTGCTCTAACATCATCTTAATCATACTATCTTGTCTCTACTTGACTCCAGTAACTAATACTCCAACCTCACATTATATTAATATGGCTTGTCATGGCTAACCTAGGATAACATATCTATACTAGGTTTCAGTCATCTTTTATCCACCAATGTCACTTATACATGATATAAGCATTCAATCTTGGTGAGTAAGGCATGATCATTATGATCCTTTGATCCTTTATGGTTTAGGTTTCCAGTTGGCTAATCAAGGCCTTTATCAATACAACCTTGCAGTTGTATTGTGATTATTTGCTCAGTATCTCTAACTAAATAGAAGATATTACTTATTGACTATATCTGCTTGATCCAATAGGATTATTCCTTGGTAACTATCTTCAATATTCATCCTTGTAATCCTCTTTGTTACCACATATATCTTTATTTCAAATAACTCTTTTATCCATTCAGGAGTGAGTTAACTCCATCAATTATCATATTGATTTAATTCTCTTCCAACACTCCCATCATATAGATGATATTTAAATCTAACATTACCATCTATCTCTTCTTACTTCTTTCTCTAAAGGTTTTAGAGTGGATGCTATGATAAGTACAAGAGGTGATAGATCAAGAATTGATTGTTTAAGAATTTGTGAATCAATAGTTGATTACTCAACATTGATGAACAACAGATATTGAGATAGGATTCCATAAGGATTGATATGGAAAGAAATATATATGGTGAATGATCTTGACTTGGTTTCTTTCCTACTCAATCTCACTAAAGAGTTAAGGTTAGGTATTACCATGATACTCATGGTATAAGTAGATGAGAATAAGATAGATCAAGATTTAGTTGTTCCATTCCTATTACTTAAGTTATGTTTATAACTTGGTATTCATGAGTGTGTAATCAATACTAGGATATGATTACTTAAGGATCAAATATAAACCATTAAGTAATATATTAGGGTTAACTTTTATTACATCTGATCTACCCTTAGATCAAATCTCCCTTACCCAAAATAAGGTTTTAGCAAAGGTCATATTGAAACTTATCACAGTCAACTTGATGATCTACTTCAATTCCATCAAGTTAATAGAAGCTTCAATCACTTTGACAAGATTTATTCAAAAGCGCGAAAATTATTCAGATTTTCTATGCATGAATGCAATGCACACATCTGTGTTCAACTTCTTTCTAAGCTCTAATGCTGGGATGTTACAAGGAACCAACATGATCAACGAGACGGTCGTGGAGGAGGGGCCATAGGTAATAGAGTGTCGCCACCCTTCATTTGATCTAAGTGCATGTTGACCTTTTGGTATTCGAACTTTGATAGCAATTTGGTGTCCGGTTATGGTGGTCGGGAACTTGAATTCTTATGTGAGATGTGGATTCTTCGAATTTCTATTCCTACATGTGATGTAAAAGACTTTGAATATCTATGTATGATAGACTTTGAATTGAAATTCTTATGTGTGATATGTGATTGTGTGAATTTATATTTTGGACCAAATCTATTGGAAATAGCATATTAGGAGTGCTGGGATGGATAGCCCCTCCCAATACCAGGACAACCTAGGGAGCCCAATAGATCCTAAGGACGCATTATAGGGAGAAAAAATTTATAGGACCTGGTCCACAATCCAACCATCATAGACCAACTCCAGAATATAACACGTGGCAATCTAGATGGATTGTAGACTAGGTCCCATAAAAATTTCTCCGCATTATAGGGACCACCAGTGAAGATGCTCTTAGCACTTAGCAGACGGTGTAAGGAAATATCTAGGTGATCCTACGAAACAACCTGAACCACAAAATAACGTTTTTTTGGTTTTGCATCCAAAACCTAGCCACAGCATATCCTGCAAAAAACCGACCCGCAATTTTTTTCAAGTTTCCCGTAATCCCATATTTACGCGGGTCGCAGTGATACATATGTCGTTTACCACGTCCGGTTCGTTTAGTTGGTGGGAGGGACATTTTTGAGGCTAGGGTTGCCGCCCGCATGCTGCCGCGTCCGATCTACTCGCCCCATGCTAGCATCCGCTTCCCAGCTAACATCGTCGCCACCCTCTCGTGCGCCGCTCCGGTTTTGCGGTGACCCAGCATACCACTTCATTATGTAGTACACTATATTCGTTGACATAACACCAATGAAAAACCATTCACTAGTATTACATCTCTTAGAGTGGTACAATAGAAACACAACAGGTTCAAGACATAACTATAGGTTACAACTTGACTCTTTACAAAGGATCCAGAGAACACTTTAGATTAAATAGAGAGAAAAAGAAACTTTTTAGTAAGAAGAACGAAAAAAATAACAACTCATAGAGATCATACTAATAGACTAGTATCTAAACTATTTGGCTTGCAAATGTTGCTATTGCATTGCTATACAGAAGTAGATTCTATGGCTAGAGATTATACTCATATCTAATCAGCAGCTTCATCTTCATTTCAGTTGATGCATAAGCTGTCTCCATTGACTTCATTGAACATCTTGAGTTTTTGGATGATGATTCCTTGAGCGTAAGTTAGTGCTGACGTCGTCTTTGCTGGCTTCAGAATCTAGCAAGAGTTAAGAATATACATTGAGTATGAGCGTACTCAGTAAGTTCACTAAAAAGGAGTGTTTGATGCACTAGCTACAACCACAGACCGTAGGTCGTAGGCTATGCAGGTTTTCGAAAATATTTCTTCAAAGGTTGCTTTTATTTTAAAAAGCTATGTCCGTTAGCCTTCATAGGTTTACCAAAACTTTCGTGGAGTTACTTTCCTGCAGCGTTCGCAGCTCCTTCCCAGAATAGGGAGTAACAAGTTATAGTTCTTACACTCTGCAAAGGTGTGTTACTTTATCCATGAGATATCTTAGCTTTGTTGCACATCCGAGCGGCCAATCCGTTCAAACTTCCTTGGTATGAGGCCCATACTAAGATCCAAGCCAATCACTGCCCTTCTCCGTGACCCCATATGTTTGCACGATTCTTCGGACCAGACTACATCTTCGTTAATCCCCCTTTCGGGCAAGCTACAACCCTGATGAGTTCCTGAAGACTCTATGAGCCGGTTGTGCCCCTGTCAAGCTCCATAAAGGTCCGACTATACCTCTGGCAGCCGCTCATAGATAATCTAGACACCAAAATCGTGGGGCCTAAGGGTTCCCATCCATATGTTGGATCCACACAAGGAATCACAACGTCACGTTAAGGTCATCTTGACTATATACGAAAGGAAGAAGATTCAACTGACTTCTCTGTCCCATTCCAAATCACATGGTTAACGCATGATATACAACGCTAGAATCACTGGCGACATTGGTTGTTAAGTGCTAGATAATATGTTCCTTTACCACTGGAACTTTCATAGTAGGTTATTACCTCTTGGTAATTAACCTATAATCATATTGTTATGAATATAGTCTTTTCTGACCTTTTTGAAATGCAGGCGATGACAACACTGGATTTGCAAAATATTTGATTAGAAAATAACCAAAGGACATGAGCAAGTGTGAACTTTCCTTTTGTGATTGCAAGATTATGCATTTGATACGTTGGAAACGTATCTATAATTTTTGATGTTCCATGCTTGTTTAGTATCTACTTTGCTTTGCTTTGTCCATACTTTGAGGTGTTTTTATATGTTTTCTGGAATAACCTATTAACAAGATGCCACAGTGCCAGTTGCCTGTTTTCTTCTATTTTTGGTTCTAGAAAAGGCAAAAAATCAGTATTCTCGGAATTGGACGGGACAAAAGCCAAAATCATTATTTTTCCCGGAGCAAAACGGAACCACGAAGTAGAGTCGGAGGGGCGCCACAGGGTTGCCACACACCCCCAGGCGCGGCCTAGGGTGAGCCCGCGCCTGGGCAGGGTGTGGGCCCCCTGGCACTCCATCGACCTTGCCTCATGCGCTTATAAGAAGCCCTCGGGGAGAAAACCCTAAATCATCCAGAAGAAATCCACGAAAACCTGCGTAGCGCCGCCGCCACCGAAAGGGAGATTCGGGGGATAGAAAGTCTCTGTTCCGGCACCCTGCCGGGACGGGGAAGTACCCCGGGAGCCATCTCCATCGATATTTATCGCCATCTTCATCACCGTTGCTGGTTCCCATGATGAGGAGGGAGTAGTTCTTACTCGAGGCTAAGGGATCTACTGGTAGCTATGTGTTCATCTCTCTCTATGCATGGTCATATTGTGATCATGAGCTTTGTAATCAAGTAGATCTACCTTGCTACTCAAGTGCTTTAATAGATCTCTGCTATCCCCATGTGTGTGAAAGTGACAGCGTGCACGCCATGGTGGCACTTAGGTTTGAGTCTACATAAATACTCTTTGTGCTTTAATAGATTTATGTTTTTTCCCACGTGTGTGAAAGTGACAGCATGCATACCGTGTGTGGCACTTTGGCTAGATTGAATATTTGTTATGAGTTATATTTGGAGTTGGATGTCTTTATGAAATTGTGCTGTTTGTTGGAACCATCTAGCGCTCAAGGTGACAGTGTGGGGTTATCTAGATTGGGGAAGGCGGACTTTGAGGAGTGCTGTTATAGCCCTACCGATGATTAGAGTGTCCAACTGGAGAGTAGTTAAGAGTAGTATCATTAAGATAAGATATTTATATGAGAGAGTGTTCACTAGTGAAAGTATGATCCCTAGGCCTTGTTTCTAAACATTGAAACACCGTTTGCATTTATATCTGTCGCATGTTTGCTTGCTTTAGTCTTTACCTCACCGTCAAGATCTTTTCTGGCACTCACACACGTTCTCCCACGTCAACAAGTCAGAAGCTATTTTCTGGCACTGTTACCACTTGTATTTCACTATCTCTTCGCCGAACTAGTGCACCTATACACCTGACAAGTGTATTGGGTGTGTTGGGGACACAAGAGACTTCTTGTATCTTGATTGCAGGGTTGCTTGAGAGGGAATACCTTTTACCACTTACTCCCTGAGTTCGATAAACCTTGGGTAATCCACTTAAGGGAAACTTGTTGTTGTACAAACCTCTGCACTTGGAGGCCCAACAACTGTCTACAAGAATAGAAGTGCGTAGACATCAAGCTATTTTCTGGCGCCGTTGCCGGGGAGGTAAGGTAAAAGGTACTCACATCCTCCGGTGTGAGTGCTCAAAGTTATTTCCTTTAGATTCTGCAGTTTTGTCTTTTTGTTTCTTGTTTTCAGTAGTTTGGCTTAATGGAAAACAACAACAAAATTATAGAGCTTTATAGTGTTTATCTTGAGTTAGGATATGAAGTGTTTGAAGAGAAAATTGAAAAACCCATGGAGCTTTATTTGCATGCTAATAGCAATGTTATTAGTATGAATTCTTTGGACACCATTATTGCTAATGCTATGGAAAATTCTAAGCTTGGGGAAGCTAGTTTTTATGAAAATGATCTATTTAGTTCCCCAGCTTTGGAAGATAGCTATTCTATTGCTTATGATGATACCAAACCTCCAATATATGATGATTACAATGATGAACATGATATTTTCAGACCACCTACTATTGAGGAGAAAATTAATTATGATTACAATATTCCTGGTATATTTGATGATTATGGTGATGAGAATAACAATGATAGCTATTTTGTTGAATTTTCTCCCACTATAATTAATAAGAATGACTATGCTTATGTGGAGAGTAATTATCATTTTATGCATGTGGCTCATGATAAGAATGTTTTATGTGATAGTTATATTGTTAATTTTATTCATGATGCTACTTGTGGTGACCCAGCATACCACTGCATGATGTAGTATACTATAGTCGTTGACATAACACCAATGAAACACCATTCACTAGTATTACATCCCTCAGAATGGCACAACAGAAACACAGCGGGTCCAATACATTGCTAAAGGTTACAACTCACTCTTTACATAAGATCCAGAGAACACTCTAGGTTAAAGAGAGAGAAAGAACTTCTTATGGAGAAGAATCAAAGATAAATAATGCAAGAACGATTATACTATTAAGTCTAGTATTCTGGCTAAGAGGCTGGCATTGCTACTATTGCAACGCACTACAGAAATAGGTTCTTTGGTTAGAGATTGTATTCCGATCTAATTAGTAACTTCGTCTTCACTTGAGTTGAGGTATCTGTGGTCTTCCTTGTCTTCATTGAAGAGCTTTAGCTGGTCTTGATAAGTCCTGAAGCATATCTTGATGTAGACATCGTTTTAATGGCTTCAGAATCTAGCAAGGGTTAAGAAGATACTTTGAGTACGAGTGTACTTAGCAAATTCACTAGAAAAGGAGTGTTTGATGCACTATAACCACAGCCACAGACCATAGGTCGTAGTCAATGCAAGTTTTCATAAACATTTCTTCAAAGGTTGCTTTTATTCTGAAAAGCTATGTCCGTCAGCCTTCACGGGTTTACCAGAACTTTCATGCAGTTCCTTTCCCGTCGCGTTCACAGCTCCTTCCCGGAACAGGGAGTAACAAGTTACAGTTTTTACACTCTGCAGAGGTGCGTTACTTTACCCATGAGAGATCAACTCTTTGTTGCACAACCGGGCAGCTTATTCCCGTCCACAATTCCATGATGTGGGGCCCAGAAGATGATCCAAGCCAATCACTGCCCCCTTTGTGACCTCGCATGCCTCCTTGGTGTACACCATGCCCACATAAAGAATTACGGCAATGGTTTGTACAAACCGTTAGATGTTAGAACTATCGTGGGACGTTGAGGGTTCCCACCCATATGTTGCATATCCTCTATGAATTACCAATTAATATGCACGCTTCGAGGATAACATCCACGACCTGCACATCCGGCTTCATGCGAGAGGAAGAAGATACAGCTGACTTATCCGTCCCATTCCAAATCTCATGGTCAACGCATAATATACGACGCAAGAATCACTAGCGACATTGGTTGTTAAGTCCTAGGTGATATAGTTCTGAACAGTGGTATTCCAACTGTCAGACTTAATAGATTAACTGATCACCCTAGATCAGTAATCAATAGTTCTCATTATTATTGAAAATAGTGATTTCTGACCTTTTTCAAATACAGGTGAAGACAACACTGGATTTGTAAAATAATTTACAGAAAATAAACAAAGGACATGAGCAAGTGTGAACTTGCCTTTTGTGATTGCAAGATTATGCACTCACGGTCTTCGAGTCAGTATAAGATCCAAAATCTGAAATCAGCATCATTGGTCTGGTAAGGACTAATGTTGAAAGAAGCAATATGCCTTTATGCATAAGTAATGTGATGCACGTTCTACACGCAAATCCCGAGGATAACGTTGTCCTAGGGTTTGGATTCCGGAAATGGTCACTTTGGAATGTGTGGTCCTTTTAGATAAGTTTCATATTTATATTTTTGTTAGAGTTTATGAGTGGTTGTAGACAACACATATGTAGGAGTAAAGTATACATACTTATGACATACTAGTTAGGATTACTTATACAAGTGTTCTTATTTAAAGTGGCAAAAAGGAAAACCTTCGAAGTAAAGGTTTCCCTTCTAAGGTCTAAATAAACTTTGTGGGTGGTTAGTGGTGGTTGATGCTATTTGTTTGCTCAAATAGTTTGGCTTGAGTTGCTTTATAATTTAACTACTTCAGACCAAAGTTAACTATAAAACATATAGTAATGCTTATAGTGTTGCATTAAGATTCTGTAGACTAAAGTTAACTTTAAAACAAAGATAATTTTGAGAGTAGAATACTTATAACATTTGTATCTAGTGTATCTGAAATGTTTCCTTTAGGTTACTTAAGAATGGTCATTCTTTTTACTTGGATAATGGTTTCTTGATTTGATTATGGAGTAATATCATTTATCCTTTTATAGATGAGTGAGTATAGTTTATAATCTAAAACATACTATTTCTTAACTACTTATGGTTTTATATAATGTTGTGGTAGTTTTTGTAATTAGGTAGTAAATATAGATAGAAAAGGTTTGGTGGATTCATAAGTTGTTCTTTAAGGTTTTTATCATGAATTGGAATCCTTTGAGAACATAATCTTCACTTAGAGTTGAAGATAATTTAATACAAATATGTTTATAATGTTTTAATCCATTATGGCTTCATATTATTAATATTTAAGACTAATATTATTTATTAGACTTAATTGATTTATTTTAGGAATATTAATAAATTTTATATATCTTTATATGAATTATTAATGAAGTAAATAAGTTAAATTTGAGTTATTAGAATATTTTAATTTTTATTTAACTCAAAAAGTATAATATTAGATTTTTATCATGTAGATATTATTTTTGTGATCATTTTAGTATATCACATTTATTTTTGTGATTAATAAATAATAAGATATGATTTTTATAATTCTTATTATTTTATAATTACTAAATAGATATTAAGTATTTATTTAAGTGAATTAATAATACATAATTATAGTTTTATATTTAAATTATTACTTTTCCAAGATTTTGGGTATTTTATTTATATTTTTTTAATATTTACTATTATTAAAATATGAATTATCAAAGCTTTATTACTTATAAAACTTTTATTAAATAACATTTATTTAAATAATCATCATAATAATATTTGGTAATAGTTTTAAGTTGTAGATTTTATTTTTCTGAAAATTTTCATACATTATACATATTTTTCTAAATTATAAATCAAAAGTTATTAATTAGACAAAGTTTAATCATTTATTTGATTTCTAGGATATTATTAATTAGATTATAACATTTTATTTATTTCTAAACAGAAAATTACTTTTTACACCACGCCTAACGCTAGCCCCATTCAATGACTAGTGGGCCATTGTCCACCTTAGCTCTCAGATGAAAGTAATGCATTAGTTACTGACCCCGCACTTACCCCCAGTCAATGACATATGGGCCCTAGGCCATGTCATCAGCCACGTTAGCAAAGACCAGTCAAACTAGCTGAAGTGGTGCGGTCATGACGTCACGATGGCGTCAGCATCACCACCGCCGCCAGAGGTTGGTCGCCGGCGATGATCTACTGCACCCCAGCAAGCGAAATAGATCTAGTTCGAATCAGTGCAACCTACTGAACCTAATAGTTGCAGCGCCGCTCGAAAATGGTCATCGGAGGGTCATCGGCAACGAGCTACTGCAGCGGCCAGCGGCGGTGCTCAACAAAACTAGACCTACGGTGCGAATCAGCAAACGAAACTAGGGTCCAGAGATGTGTAATCTTACCCTGATGACGATAGAGCGGTTGAGGAGGCTTAGGGAGGCGTGACTACGGCAAATCGACGATAATGGCCACGGTGGCCGAGGAAAGGGAACACTCGATTTCACATGATTCCCAGCGAGCGGGCCTCCATGCTTGGTCCTAGATGGTTCAGTCCATTACGGCGCACCAAATGGTGGCTACCCCGAAGCAAGGGGTGATAAGAGTTGGCCGGGACGATGAACTCCGACGAGCTAGGTTTTTGGGTGAAGGAAGGAAGCGATTCTGGGAAGCGAGATTGTGGATGAGGACGAGCAGGGGTGTTGCGGTGGCCTTCTTATCCTCTCCAGGCAGCGGCGGCGTTGATCTTGGCGCAACAACGACGATGATGGCATCGGGCGTCGGCGAGCTCCGCCAGCGTGCTGCCTGTGTGCGTGATGATGACGATGATGCAACTTTTGCGGATAACCCCCTGGCAATTTCTTTAGCTCAACCCGCGGTCCTTTGCTCAGCCCACTTGTCAGTCACAAACAGAAAAAAACCTGGGCTGGTTACTGGGCTGTTGTGGGCTGCACATAGGCGTCAGATAAGTATAGGGTTGTTGGGCCACAACCAGGTTTGGTTTTTATTTGTTTTATCCTTTTTCTATTTTCTGTTTTCTTATTCAGATTTGAATTTGATTTATATTTTGTACCTTTCTTTGTATAATTTGTTTGCTGGATATTTACAACAATACAAAAGTATACCTAGTCTAATTTGTGAATATTTATTATATCCTCTTTTTGTATTTCTTGTATTTACTTAATGTGAACCCCCTTGTTAACATTTTATATAAAATTTTCTTATTATTTTTCTCTCCTTATTTTAGTTAGGAATTTCTTGAGTAATATATTCTTATTTGTTTATAACTCAACTTTTAGTGAGCTCATAGTTTGAATAAAAACTTTATATATATGTATAATGATCCTATACTATTATTTGATGCATGAAATATAAATACATTGATATGGTGATTATTACTCCCATTAATTTGGAACATGGCAATGTATATACCCTAATGTGATAAACAAATAAGTTTTGGGTTTTGAATTATGAGAACTACCCTTGGCTTTAGGGTTTTGTATAAGCTTAGATTCCTTTTAAGAGTTAAGATTTAATAACTAAGTATATTGCCTTATGTATATAGTATTGGATGAAATCTCCCTTTTTTAATAGAAAATTTATAATTAGAGTGTTTTATAGAAGTGAACTTATAAAAATATACTTAGGCAGATATAGTGATGATGGTTGAAATTAACAGAGATATGCTTATGTAATTTGTTATAGGGAAATATTTCTATAAAGTGTTATAAGCATCAGATGATAGATCAACAGTATGAGATGGATATTATGTTTGATTTGAGATTTAAATTTGATTGCTTACCAAGATTTAATAGGAAGATGATTTATAACATATAATTATGTTTCATAATATTGGATCTCTAATTACGGGATTCCTTTACTAGATATAATACTTCTTCCTATCCCTAATCATGATTAACATGATGAGCTTTACTCATTTAAATCTTCTTATTCATATATCATTCTTCTAAACTCATGAATGAATCCAATGAGTTTGATACTAAAATAGTTCATAACTTCTTCATATCCATGCTTGATTGCACCTACTATTCTACTGTTGATAAACTTCCATCCAACCAATAGTTCCATCAACTTCATTCACAATCTTCCTTAATATTCCATCACTGATATTTCTCTAAGGTTGATTATCTTTTAAGAGGAATAACACTACTTCTAAACTCTATGCTATACTAGCTTTAATTGAATAATATCAGCCTATATTTACTTAACTCTCATGACTTACACTTCAATTCCTGAATTATATTTATATGGTTTGCAAAGACTACTCTAGGATCACTTATCTCTACTAAGGTTCCAGTCATGTTCTACCCACCAGTATTACTTATACTAAATATAAGCATTTAATATTGATGGCAAAAGCATTACCATTATAATACTCTAATAATTTATTACTGAAGTTCTTAGTTGGCTAAGCAGGGCTTTATCAATCCTACCTTTTATTGCCTGGAAATTATCTTCTTAGTATCTTATATTGGATTAAGGTTATTAATGGATTATGCCCTTATTAGAAGATTTAAGTAGATGTTCTGATAAGATCAAGTAATAGATCAAAGATTAATAGTTAAAGAATTTGTGAATCAATGGCGAATTATCCAACATTGATGAACAACGGATATTGAAATAAGTTCTATAAAGATTCTATAGAAAGAAAGATAACTATATAGTGGATGATCCAGACTTAATCTCTTTCCAACTCCAACTCATCAAAGGAGTTTTAAAGATTTGATGTTACTATAATACTCAGGATGCATGCAGATGGGATTAAGATATAGTGGTTACATTCTTATTATTTGTTTTATATCTTTAACTTGGTACTGATGATTGATTATAATGAATATTATAACATGATCACCTAATGATCAAATATAATTCACATTGTATTAGAGTTTAACTTATAGTACATTTGATCTACCCTTAGATCAAATCTCTCTTACCCAAAATGAGACTTAACAAAGGTCTTATTGAAACTTATCGCAGTCAACTTGATGATCTACATCAATTCCATCAAGCTAAGAGAAGCTTCAATCACTTTGACAAGTTTTGTTTAAAAGCGGGAAAATTATTCGGATTTTCTATGCATGAATGCAATGCACACATCCGGGTTCAACTTATTTCTAGGCTCTAATGCTGGGATGTTACAGACTCTCCCCCTTAAAATAAACTTCGTTCTCGAAGTTCGCAAATTCTCATGTTTCGGAGTAAGAAATTGTTTTGCAGTGGTTGCTACATTCTCCACTCCATGATGACCTTAAATGGAATTAATTGTAGTATTCCATAACCTAATTAGATATCCTAATCCAATTCTTTTTATTTAATCATCAAACTTTATTACTATTTTAAGTACATTTTAGGGGTCTCCTTAAAGAATAAGTTTTAAGTTTCGATATACCCGTGTTAGTAATTAAAAGACTACCCTTCTATTACTGTCATAACATAGTTGATACTGGTATTCCTTCCAAAATTGGATTTGAACTCATTTAATCCATACCCATTAGAATTCTTATTCTCTTCATATGTCCAACTGGAAGTTCTCTATTATTTCTTAAAGTTTACTTAAGAGTTGTTTCTTTTAGAATTGATCGGTTAAATGTATCCTTTATCACTTTCAAACCTTTACCTTATTAAGTTTTAGATAATCTCCCAGTATTACTTATAGTACTTCTTCATCTTTCATTTATAATGTTTGCTCTCCCCCTTAGAGTTTACTAATAGTATTTTAAATTGGTTGTATATCATTTATTGGCTTAATATCTAAAATTTTGGTCTTGGTTCAGTTTATACTTTACCTAATTAAGGTTTGATGAAAGATTGTACGGTGTCCACACAATTGTGGATCTCCGAGCAAATCTTTCAACACTATATATCGTACTTACTATTGAATATTTTTGCTAGGTAGGTCTAACTTTGCGAAGCCTCTCGAAAGATGATCGCCTTAAAATGTTGATACTTCCTGAGGTTTTACTTAACTTAGGCCAAATTTAATGCTATTTATGCAACCTTTATAATAATTTGATTAACTATGTCAACCAATACCAGCTGTAGACAGAATACCGACTGCGGATTAGAATGCCGGCAAGGGATTAGGTACCCAAGGCGGAACACTCTGAGTGGTAGGTATTATCTTACAGTTTCCGACCTACGAGTTACATTCTCTCTGAATTGTCAGAGCTTGAATACCCTTTTGGTTTTAAGGCATCATCGTGGTACTTTTTCATGATACTTCCATGAACTTGATACAACTCTCCATTGACTTCTTAGCATCTTACCTACTTTGGATAAACCTTCAATTTTATCATATCTTGTTACTCCTTACATCTCCTACACCATGCTTTCTTCCTAAACTGGCCAAGAATGTGACTTATGTTCTATCTATTCCCCAAATGGTGTAAATACCCCTTCTATCATGCTACATCCTTCAAGTTAATCTTACTTATGATCTTTGAAACTCGTCACTCCCTTACACGAATTCCCGTTTCTCTCTAGATCTATAACATCAAGTAATAACTAGGTGTTACATCATGCATTTGCACACCTAATTAAATTTCATGTACAGATCTAGTCAATCAAGAAGAATCAAAAAGATCCAAAAGTCAATAAACAACAAAACATATACCATGTATTATACATAGGTTTTAGATAATTTACAAATGTACTGGATGTTCCCACGGTTTGCTCCAAACCTATTTACACAACTATCTTACAGGAACTTCTTGCTCTTGTGGATATATCCTTACTTATTTCGGCAAACTCTTCAAACTACAATACACATTACCCTCTATATACATTATTAAAGCCCTCATCCCTTGGGATGTTGTTTCTCTCTCACTTTCCTCTTCCTCTAGTGCTTCCTGGAGTTCCGTCCATAATGACGTGAAGTCCTACGACTGCCTTCTGGAGCATAGGAGCATCCAGGAGGTACGCATTCTTGATTAGAAGTACCGAGACTGAGATTGGTCATTGAAAAATGACTAGAGTTGGAGTAATCTTCCACTGAATAATCCGGGTTTTCCGGCAACGCTTCCTCATAGTAAGTTGGTTCCTTAGCTTTTTCTTGGATCCAGTCATATATATTGGTATAGTAGCTATTGGAATACTCTTCTAAGTTAATTGGATTCGTATTACCCCCATATGGTCCATAAGGCTCTCTATGGTTATAGTTGATCTCTTCTTCAATACCTGTATCACAAGGTATAGGATTCCCTATGGTTTTACCTTGAGATTCTATTTCCCATCCATACTTATTAGGCTCAGGTTTATTTGGAATAACTTTATTCCATTCCTGTTGTTCGGGATTGTACTTGGTCCATAGGTCTTCAGGTGGCTTAAAATCATTCTGGTAATAGGCATAATTTTCTGAGTTTGGATTATCAAACTCAGTTTCCTCAAACACCTCTCCTGAAGGTATGTATTTGGGATGCCTAGCTTCTTTATCTAGCTTCTTCCTACGAGCCATTGCTTTCTCAGGATCAGTAAAATCCTCAATGACCATATCCAGCTCCTGGACTAAGACTTGGTGAGTGTTATGATAAGTGTTTAGCAAAGATCGCTAACGATCCATATACTTTACAGCTAGAGTAGGTTCAGCTTGGACTAAGGTAGAGTGATCTAACTCATGCTCTGAGTTTGAAGTTTCATGTGGTATAATGGTGTGAGTACTACCTTCTAGAGCTTGGGATTTATGCTCTCGAATCATGGTTATGGCTGCTGCTACGGCAATCTGATATGCAGATGCCATGCACCTTGCCCCTCCTGCTGGCATTTCTCCCTTAAGTCCTAACTTCTTGGGTAACATGATCATGACACGGTATTTAGCTAATACCTTCCCATCATAGTAACTATAAATCTTGACCAAGAGTCTTGATTCACATTCCAAACTCCATAGAAGTTGTCGGAGATTGTCTGTCCAATCCCCTTCGTAGTCATCCAACGTCCTGTTCATCACTTGAACATTCCGGGGTGGATACCGAGGTGCCATGTGGAACTGTGGATAAGAAATTATCATCAGTCACATAGAGTTAAAACTCTTGGGTAATGATTGGAAATTTCAATCATATAAAAGAGTTATTGCACTAGTAACATAACAGGATTATTCTCAAGTGAATATCCCTCATATCACTAGAGAACTCTTCATTATTGCTAGGATGGGTCCTATAGGTTCTACCCATTTACTAGGTTTCCAACCTAAGGTCAAAGCATATTCTCTGATACCAACTACGGTGACCCAGCATACCACTGCATGATGTAATATACTATAGTCGTTGACATAACACCAATGAATCACCGTTCACTAGTATTACATCCCTCAGAATGGCACAACATAAACACAGCGGGTCCAAAACATGGCTAAAGGTTACAACTCACTCTTTACATAAGATCCAGAGAACACTCTAGGTTAAAGAGAGAGAAAGAACTTCTTACGGATAATAATCAAAGATAAATAAGGCAAGAACGATTATACTATTAAGTCTAGTATTCTGGCTAAGAGGCTAGCATTGCTACTATTGCAACGCACTACAGAAATAGGTTCTTTGGTTAGAGATTGTATTCCGGTCTAATTAGTAACTTCGTCTTCACTTGAGTTGAGGTATCTGTGGTCTTCCCTGTCTTCATTGAAGAGCTTTAGCTGGTCTTGATAAGTCCTGGAGCATATCTTGATGTAGACATCGTTTTAATGGCTTCAGAATCTAGCAAGGGTTAAGAAGATACTTTGAGTACGAGCGTACTCAGCAAATATACTAGAAAAGGAGTGTTTGATGCACTAACTACAACCACAGACCATAGGTAGTAGGCAATGCAAGTTTTCATAAACATTTCTTCAAAGGTTGCTTTTATTCTGAAAAGCTATGTCCGTCAGCCTTCACGGGTTTACCAGAACTTTCATGGAGTTCCTTTCCCGCCGCATTCGCAGCTCCTTCCCGGAACAGGGAGTAACAAGTTACAGTTTTTACACTTTGCAGAGGTGCGTTACTTTACCCATGAGAGATCAACTCTTTGTTGCACAACCGGGCAGCTTATTCCCGTCCACAATTCCATGATGTGGGGCCCAGAAGATGATCCAAGCCAATCACTGCACCCGTCGCGACCTCACATGCCTCCTTGGTGTACACCATGCCCACATAAATAATTACGGCAATGGTTTGTACAAACCGTTAGATGTCAGAACTATCATAGGACGTTGAGGGTTCCCACCCATATGCTGCATATCCTCTATGAATTACCAATTAATATGCACGCTTCGAGGATAACAGCCACGACCTGCACATCCGGCTTCATGCAAGAGGAATAGAAGGGAATATGCCCGAGAGGCAATAATAAAGTGGTTATTATCGTATTACTTATTTATGATAAATGTTTATTTTACATGCTATAATTGTATTAATACGGAAACGTTAATACATGTGTGTTTAATAAACAAAAAGGAAGTTCCTAGTTATGCCTCTCTTATAAACTAGCTCGTTGATTAACATGATGATCAAAGTTTCCTAATCATGGACATTGGATGTTGTTAATAACGAGGTCACAACATTAGTGTAATGATGTGATGAACATTCATCCGAAGTATAGCATTACGATCAAAGTCATTGAGTTTATATTGCTATAACAACTTACGAAGTGATCCTAATCCTTAGAACATGAGATCATGTCAATCACTAACACCGGAAGAGTTTCTCGATGACATCAAACGTCACACCGTAACGGGGTGATTATAAAGATGGCTTCAGAACTACTAAAGTGTTATGTTGAGACCCATGGATCGAGAGTGGAATTTGTTCATCCCGATGACGGATAGATATGCTCTGGGCCCTCTCGGTGATATCACATTGATTAGCTTGCAAGCAAGTGATTTGATCACTAGAATGTTATATCACGGGAACGAGAAAAGAGTGCATGTCGATAACGAGATCAAACTAGGTATGGAGATACTGATGATCGAGTCTCGGACATGTAATATATCGTGAAACAAAGGGATTAAGATACTAGCGTAAAAGGTTCACACGATCACAGAAGTCATCGTTGAATGTGTGGGAGTCAGTACGGATCTCCAGGTCCCGCTGCTGACTATTGATCGGAGAGGGGTCTCGATCATGTATGCATTATTCGTGAACCGTAGGGTGACACACTTAAGGGATACCGACACCATTCGGAGCAAATGATATGCCAGAGAAAGAAAAAGGAAAGCGCAGGAATTTATTTCACTAGACACCGAAATTGTTTCGGTTGAAATTGCTGAAACTGGTTCTGCATGTGAAATTGAAATGTTGTAAGGGGTTTTATGTGAATGTTTGTTAATTAAAGTAATTAACAAAATTCTGAATAAATAAATAAAAGAGTTTTATCTAAATGAGAGCTTGCATTAAATTTGGTGGAAATTTAATGCATGTGAGTGGATTTTTGAGTGGAGGCTTTTCTTTTTGAGTGGGAGCTCCACCCGCATGAATGTGGAAGAGGTGGGGGCAGCCCCATGGCTGGGCGCCATTCCCCTTGGGTGCCCCCCCTCTCCCCTATAAAAGGCCCCCCTCTCCTCCTCTCAAAGCACACCTCCTCGCGAAGGATCTCTCTCCCCCCTTTAGAATTTCCCCATGGTCTCGGATCAGCGAGATACATGTTCCCGGTGGCTTTTTCTGGAAGGATTTGTTGCTTCCGCTGCTTCGCTGGAGCGAGGGAGCGGAGGTTGTCGGGGTACCCGTACGTGTGTGCGATCACGGATGCACCACTGCTTTGAGGTGCTGGACTTGATCGTGCTGGACCGGCTGGACCAGATGGACTTCATCACGATCTTGAGATCGGCAAGCATTCGTCTACATCATCCACGAGTACAACCTCGTTAATGCTATTCGGTCTTCGAGGGTATGTATTCTATGGATGTATATCCACCCGTTTCTTGTATCTAGTAGATAGATCTTGGTACATAGATGTTCCCATCGTAGGAAATTTTTTGTTTTCTATGCTGCGAACCCTACAGTGGTATCAGAGCCGGATCTATGCGTAGATGCTTTGCACGGGTAGTACACATATGAGTATGTGGGCGATGATGATCATTTTATTGCTTCTTAGTTGTACTTTGGATATTGGTGGCATAGTGGGATGAAGCGGCCCGGACAAACTTTACATGTCCTCGCACATGAGACCTGTTCCACGCTTGACATGCAACTAGTTTTGCATAAGTGGCTAGCGGGTGTCTGTCTCTCCTACTATAGTCAATATCTAATTTGCAACGAGTTGTCAACAATTTGGTTATCCTTGTTGTGGTTCATGTTCGTAGGTAAGAACGGTTCTATCTTCGAAAGCCCTAAGCCACGTAAAACTTGCAATGGATAAATTAGAGACGTCTCGTTTAGATTGTTGTTGGGCTAGTGTTATGATATGGTGATGTTGTAAGTAGAAGTATGAGATGATACTCTTACAACACACATAGCGTGTAAGTTACATAGACCTTGGCCTTACACATAAAGGTATGATAGAGATCATACCACGGTGCACATGATGGAGATCATATGCGGGAACCATATCATTTCACTTATAAACATGTGATGTTTTGATTGCATCTTATATTGCTTGTTTGGCGTTTTGTTAGCATAATAAGATGATCCCTCATTTAGATATCAAGATAAAAAATGTGTTCTTCCTTAAGTATGCACCGACAATGTTTCGTCGCTTCAAGACATCACGTGATGATCGGGTGTACTTGAATCCATGAGCATATCTCGGGTGTAAGACAGTTACACACGTGAATTCTAAGGTTCTTACTTGGCGAGCCTAGCATGTATAGACATGGCCTCAGAACACGGAACGAAAGGTTAAGCATGAGTCATATGTTTTGATATGATGACCATATGGATGCTCGCCTTTGAAGCTACACCGACTCACGTGATGATCGGACTTGGTGTAGTGGATTTGGTTCATGTAATCACCAAAAAGACATGAGGGATGTCGTTTTTGAGTGGGAGTTCATTTCTAATTTGGATTAGTAGAACTCAATTTATCATAAATTAAATCAAAGTGAATTTGCATAATTTGTTGTAGTCATTGGCATTCGTTCACCACCTTATGCATAGTTGTAATTGAGATAATAGAACTATAGAATTCTGGATATATACTTTACGAACTGGTATCGTATTGTGTTGAGTGTCAATCTAAAGTTTAAAGTCCTATTGCAAAATTTCAGCAAAATTCTATTTACTCCGTGAAATTTAATAATTGGTATTAAATCGAGAGTATCTATTCCAGTGTTAGTATCTTAAGTATCATGTTTGCCTCCTGATTCTTGATTTAAATATCGAGATTATCTAGGAGCTGAAAGAATTGTTTCAGGAACCATCATGTGTGGCAGATATAACGATATCTAAAACAAAGTTTTGGTTGCAAAATGATAGAGTATAATATATGTTCTCATATTGGATGAGAATTTACAAAGGTTGGAGATGCTAGACATCCTAATCATCGAAAAAAGGTTTTGGAAAGTAATGTTATACTCACGATTCGCCTTTATAAGCTACAGTAGCTTGATCATGAAAGTCGTCATGATAAGAGTGAATAGAAGATGTATGTAAAGTGTTTACTACACTAAAAGATTACTAAAGAATGGATTTTGAAAGAATACCGATCATTTTGATGATGGTGATCTACTTCAAAGTGCAATCCAAAGGTATTATTATTTGAATATACACGCTTTGGACTATGTGTCATGTATATGGCGCCACTTTTGATGTTGATAGATTCTTTTAAAAGGTAAAAGGAAATGCTGAAAGAGAATCTATAAAATATATTTGGCAGAAAAGAAAAGATTGGAAATATCCAATTTAGGTATATGGATGATATACATGTTATGGTTGTATTCTTTGCTTGTTAAACAATGTGGTTCTTGGGTATTGGATACCGAATTGGTTGGTATGAAATTTCATACGGAACAACGCAATTCATGAACCACAATGGCCTAAGTAACCAGCAAGAGAATATGTGATGATGTTCATCGAAAACAAACAAACCGTTGTTTGTATTTCTCGTTGACATCAAAGCTTGACTTCAAGATTTGTTTTAATAATTGTTATTTAAATCAGGTATAATGAGAACAAAGGTTGTTCAAATAATTACCGTATTCCATATAAGATGGATGATTTACAAATCTAGTTGGAGAAATCACATCCATAAAACCTAATGCTAAAATGTCGCAAGACAAATGATTGAAAGATCACTTATAAAGTGACATCGCCGTTTAAATTATATTGGAAAGAAAACATGAAGAATCTCCATATTCATGGATTTTTGGAGTCTTTGATTTGATCAAGTGACGCTTGTGAGACTTTCCTCGGGATAATTAAAAACTTCGTTCAAAGGCCAAAGAAGAACGAACGACTAAAATATTGGAATTTATACATATCGATGTATGTAGTCCATTATTTATAGTCGTAAGCGATGGGTTTCAACTTCATATACTTTCTTCGGAAAATTTGAGTGAATGTTCACTTAATGAGAATGAAGTATGAAATATTTGAAAATGTTTCAAAGACTTTCAAGATGAAGTGGAAAATCATTGTAACAAGAAAATAAATGGTTTATGATTTTATCATAAGGGATTTGTTTGAGTTACAAGTGTAACAAGAAAATAAATGAATTATGATTTTATCATAAAGGGATTTATTTGAGTTGCAAGTTTAGCAAAACACCTAGATTTACATCTCCCGAAACACCATAGGAATATGGAGTGTTTGAGATTTGTAATGAAACCTTGTTTGACATGGTTGGATCAAAAGTGTTATTTATAAAACTGCCATTATGTTTTAAAAGATTAAAGATTTGGAGACTACCGCTTTTACACTGAAAAGAGCTCCATCTTGATCCGTTGAAATGACACCATATGAGTTATGGTTTGGGGTAAAACCCAAGTTGTCATTTCTTAAATTTTGGTATGCTAAACATAAGTAAGATGTTTACAACCAAAGTCGGATGAGCATGTCTTTGTAGGTTATTTCGAATAACAATTGGTTATTCCTTCATAACACCTAGGACAAAAGGGTTTGTCGCTTGAAATGTGAAGTTTCTTGGAGAAGGAATTTTTCGTAAAAGTTAAGTGGGAGGACAATAGAACTTTGATAAGGTTAACGAACCTTAGCTATATGTGATGAGTTGCGCAGCACCAGAAATCGTTCTGAAGGCTGCCATAATGCTCATAGCTTATGTGCCTCAAAGGTTGTGGTCACGGAGATCTAAGTTCCTATTGAACCAAGTAGGTCGGTTAAACAATCAAATGCTAAGATTTGAGAGTAAATCATTATTGT
Organism: Avena sativa; assembly: GCA_916181665.1. Classification (NCBI taxonomy): domain Eukaryota; kingdom Viridiplantae; phylum Streptophyta; class Magnoliopsida; order Poales; family Poaceae; genus Avena; species Avena sativa. Next base: position 261,499,743 of record OV702279.1, on the reverse strand, counting down.
TTGACAATGATGAACCGAATACATACAAATAAGCGATGATGGGCCCTGACTCCGTCAAATGGCTTGAAGCCATAAAATCCGTGATAGTTCCATACACGAGAAATCAAGTTTTGAACTTGGAAGACCCTCCGGAAAGGTGTAAAAACCTATCGGTCGTATTTGGATCTATAAAGAAACAGACATGGATGTTTCACATCTATGAAATAGTCGACATGTCGTAAAGTATTTTACGACAATGTTCAAGGAGTTGACTATGACAAAATTTGATCTTTCATAGCGATATTTAGTCTGGACGGATTAAAGTAGCAACCACTACATATAATTTGGTATATGGTAGATGAATAAACAAAACAAAGTTCTTCTAATAGAATGGTTACCTAGGACGTGTACATGACACGGTCCAAAGGGTTTTGTTAAATTCAAAGGATGCTAAAAGGGCATGCAAACTTCAATGGTTGAAGTAAGCATCGCGGAGTTGGAATCTTCACTGTGATGAAAAAGAGTTTTCATCAGGAGACGATGAAGATGCTTGCATTTGCAAGAAATTAAGTGGGAGCGCTAAGACATATTTCTAATACATTATGTGGAGGACATCTTGTTGATTAGAAATGATGTATCTTTTATTGACATAGGTTAAGAATTTCATTTCGATGAAATACTTAGGCAAAACCCGAATATTTAGCATGAATGTCTATAGTGGATAGACTGTGACGCTAATATGGTTGTGCCAAACGTGCATATATGATATATTGAAGGAGTTCAATATAGAAACGACTAGAAACGGTTCTTGTCGCATGGAAAGGAATTGAATCAAGATTCAAGCGTATCGACACTTGATAAGTGAAACAAGATTCAAGTGCTTTGACACTTGATGAGTGAAATCACGAGAATGTTTTGATCAATCATACCATGATATGTACACATCCAGATATGTCCTATGCTCTAAGTGTTATGAGCATATACCAGAATGAATCATAAAATGATCATTGGACTATAGTAAGGATATTCTTATGATCTTTTGGAAGAACTAAGAACATATTTGTGTAGAGGTGACAAACAATTACAAATAGTTCATTGTAAAGCGTTACATTGATACTAGTTTTGTCGCGAGATACAAATTAAGTTTATCTCAATTTAAACTATGAGTGAAACAATGAAATGGAAAGGAGTTTTCATGATGGATTTGGATGTATTCCAAAGTTAAGACATTGTGACGAATACTACAACAAAAGGCTAAGTATATGACTGCTATAGTAGCAGCAAAGGAGGGAATTTGTGTCAAGTAGTTTGTTATCAAACTAAGGTGTGGTTCGCAACGGGTTAACACTAAAGATATATTGTATGACAATAGTATCGACGTGTTTTAACCCCAAGGAACTAAAGGTCTCACCGAAAGACCAAATTTATACAATGTCATCTCATTGGAGAATGAGTGATGCGTGAAGACGCAAAGACATGCAAATACACACGGACCTGAAAGCATCATATCCGTAGATTATGTTAACCACTTGCAGTTGCGTATATGGAACACCAGAAAGCCATAGGTGTTCAATACGCAAAGTTTTCAAACTAGATTATTGTGTCTAGTGCAAGTGGGAGACTGAAGGGAATATGCCTGAGAGGCAATAATAAAGTGGTTATTATCGTATTCCTTATTTATGATAAATGTTTATTTTACATGCTATAGTTGTATTAATACGGAAACGTTAATACATGTGTGTTTAATAAACAAAAAGGAAGTTCCTAGTTATGCCTCTCTTATAAACTAGCTCGTTGATTAACATGATGATCAAAGTTTCCTGATCATGGACATTGGATGTTGTTAATAACGAGGTCACAACATTAGTGTAATGATGTGATGAACATTCATCCGAAGTATAGCATTACGATCAAAGTCATTGAGTTTATATTGCTATAACAACTTACGAAGTGATCCTAATCCTTAGACCATGAGATCATGTCAATCACTAACACCGGAAGAGTTTCTCGATGACATCAAACGTCACACCGTAACTGGGTGATTATAAAGATGGCTTCAGAACTACTAAAGTGTTATGTTGAGACCCATGGATCGAGAGTGGAATTTTTTCATCCCGATGACGGATAGATATGCTCTAGGCCCTCTCGGTGATATCACATTGATTAGCTTCCAAGCAAGTGATTTGATCACTAGAATGTTATATCACGGGAACGAGAAAAGAGTCCATGTCGATAACGAGATCAAACTAGGTATGGAGATACCGATGATCGAGTCTCGGATATGTAATATATCGTGAAACAAAGGGATTAAGATACTAGCGTAAAAGGTTCACACGATCACAGAAGTCATCGTTGAATGTGTGGGAGTCAGTACGGATCTCCAGGTCCCGCTGCTGACTATTGATCGGAGAGGGGTCTCGATCATGTATGCATTATTCGCGAACCGTAGGGTGACACACTTAAGGGATACCGACACCATTCGGAGCAAATGATATGCCAGAGAAAGAAAAAGGAAAGCGCAGGAATTTATTTCACTAGACACCGAAACTGTTTCGGTTGAAATTGCTGAAACTGGTTCTGCATGTGAAATTGAAATGTTGTAAGGGGTTTTATGTGAATGTTTGTTAATTAAAGTAATTAACAAAATTCTGAATAAATATAAAAGAGTTTTATTTAAATGAGAGCTTGCATTAAATTTGGTGGAAATTTAATGCATGTGAGTGGATTTTTGAGTGGAGGCTTTTTAATGGGAGTGGAGGCTTTTCTTTTTGAGTGGGAGCTCCACCCACATGAATGTGGAAGAGGTGGGGGCAGCCCCATGGCTGGGTTCCATGCCCCTTGGGTTCCCCCCTCTCCCCTATAAAAGGCCCCCCTCTCCTCCTCTCAAAGCACACCTCCTCGCGAAGGATCTCTCTCCCCCCTTTAGAATTTCCCCATGGTCTCGGATCAGCGAGATACATGTTCCCGGTGGCTTTTTCTGGAAGGATTTGTTGCTTCCGCTGCTTCGCTGGAGCGAGGGAGCGGAGGTTGTCGGGGTACCCGTACGTGTGTGCGATCACGGATGCACCACTGCTTTGAGGTGCTGGTCTTGATCGTGCTGGACCAGATGGACTTCATCACGATCTTGAGATCGGCAAGCGTTCGTCTACATCATCCACGAGTACAACCTCGTTAACGCTATTCGGTCTTCGAGGGTATGTATTCTATGGATGTATATCCACCCATTGCTTGTATCTAGTAGATAGATCTTGGTACATAGATGTTCCCATCGTAGGAAATTTTTTGTTTTCTATGCTACGAACCCTACAGGAATAAGATACAGCTGACTTCTCCGTACCATTCCAAATCTCATGGTCAACGTGTAATATACGGCGCAGGAATCACTAGCGACATTGGTTGTTAAGTCCTAGGTGATATAGTTCTGAACAGTGGTATTCCAACGGTCAGACTTAATAGATTAACTGATCACCCTGGATTAGTAATCAATAGTTCTCATTATTATTGAAAATAGTGTTTTCTAACCTTTTTCAAATGCAAGTGAAGACAACACTGGATTTGTAAAATACTTTACAGAAAATAAACAAAGGACATGAGCAAGTGTGAACTTGCCTTTTGTGATTGCAAGATTATGCACTCACGGTCTTCGAGTTGGTATAAGATAAAAAATCTGAAATCAGCATCATTGGTCCGGTAAGGACTAATGTTTAAAGAAGTAATATGCCTTTATGCATAATTAATGTGATGCATGTTCTACACGCAAATCCCGGGGATAACGTTGTCCAAGGGTTTGGATTTCAGAAATGCTCACTTTGGAATGTGTGGTCCTTTTAGATAAGTTTCATAGTTGTACTTTTATTAGAGTTTATGAGTGGTTGTAGACAACACATATGTAGGAGTAAAGTATACATACTTATGACATACTAGTTAGGATTACTTATACAAGTGTTCTTATTTAAAGCGGCAAAAAGGATAACCTTCGAAGTAAAGGTTTCCCTTCTAAGGTCTAAACAAACTTTGTGGGTAGTTAGTGGTGGTTGATGCTATTTGTTTGCTCAAATAGTTTGGCTTGAGTTGCTTTATAATTTAACTACTTCAGACCAAAGTTAACTATAAAACATATAGTAATGCTTATAGTTTTGCATTAAGATTCCATAGACTAAAGTTAACTTTAAAACAAAGATGATTTTGAGAGTAGAATACTTATAACATTTATATCTAGTGTATCTGAAATGTTTCCTTTAGGTTACTTAAGAATGGTCATTCTTTTTACTTGGATAATGGTTTCTTGATTTGATTATGGAGTAATATCATTTATCCTTTTATAGATGAGTGAGTATAGTTTATAATCTAAAACATACTATTACTTAAATACATATGGTTTTATATAATGTTGTGGTAGTTTTTTCAATTAGGTAGTTAATATAGATAGAAAAGGTTTGGTGGATTCATAAGTTGTTATTTAAGGTTTTTATCATGAATTGGAATCCTTAGAGAACATAATCTTCACTTAGAGTTGAAGATAATTTAATACAAAGATGTTTATAATGTTTTAATCCATTATGGCTTCATATTATTAATATTTAAGACTAATATTACTTATTAGACTTAATTGATTTATTTTAGGAATATTAATAAATTTTATTTATCTTTATATGAATTATTAATGAAGTAAATAAGTTTAAATTTGAGTTATTAGAATATTTGAATTTTTATTTAACTCAAAAAGTATAATATTAGATTTTTATCATGTAGATATTATTTTTGTGATCATTTTAGTATATCACATTTATTTTTGTGATTAATAAATAATAAGATATGATTTTTATAATTCTTATTATTTTATAATTACTAAATAGATATTAAGTATTTATTTAAGTGAATTAATAATACATAATTATAGTTTTATATTGAAATTATTACTTTTCCAAGATATTTGGTATTTTATTTATATTTTTTTAATATTTACTATTATTAAAATATGAATTATCAAAGCTTTATTACTTATAAAACTTTTATTAAATAACATTTATTTAAATAATCATCATAATAATATTTGTTAATTGTTTTAAGTTCTAGATTTTATTTTTCTAAAAAATTCATATATTATACATATTTTTCTGAATTATAAATCAAAAGTTATTAATTAAACAAAGTTTAATCATTTTTTTTTATTTCTGGGATATTATTAATTAGATTATAACATTTTATTTATTTCTAAACAGAAAATTACTTTTCACACCACGCCTAACGCTAGCCCTAGTCAATGACTAGTGGGACATTGTCCACCTCAGCTCTCAGATGAAAGTAATGCATTAGTTACTGACCCCGCACTTACCCCTAGTCAATGACATATGGGCCCTAGGCCATGTCATCAGCCACGTTAGCAAAGACCAGTCAAACTAGCTGACGTAGTGCGGTCATGGTGTCACGATGGCGTTAGCATCACCACCGCCGCCAGAGGTTGGTCGCCGGCGACGATCTACTGCACCCCAGCAAGCGAAATAGATCTAGTTCGAATCAGTGCAAACTACTGAACCTAATAGTGGCAGCGCCACTCGGAAGTGGTGATCGGAGGGTCATCGGTGATGAGCTACTGCGGCGACCAGTGGTGATGCTGAACAAAACTAGACCTATGGTGCGAATCAGCAAACGAAACTAGGGTCCAGAGATGCGTAATCTTACCCTGATGACGATAGAGCGGTCGAGGAGGCTTGGGGAGGCGTGACGACGGCGAATCGACGATAATGTCCACGGTGGCCGAGGAAAGGGAACGCTCGATTTCACATGATTCCCGTCGAGCAGGCCTCCGTGCTTGTTCCTAGATGGTTCAGTCCACGACGGTGCGTCGAATGGTGGCTACCATGAAGCAAGGGGTGGTCGGAGTTGGCCAGGACGATGAACTCGGACGAGCTAGGTATTTGGGTGAAGGAAAGAAGCGATTCTGGGAAGCGAGATTATGGATGAGGACGAGCAGGGGTGTTGCGGTGGCCTTCTTATCCTCTCCAGGCAGCGGCGACGTTGATCTTGGTGCAACAACGACGATGACGGCATCGGGCGGCGGCGAGCTCCGCCAGCGAGCTGCCTGTGTGCGTGACGATGACGACGATGCAACTTTTGCAGATAACCCCCTGGCAATTTCTTTAGCTCAACCCGTGGTCCGTTGCTGATCCCACTTGTCAGTCACAGACAGAAAAGCACCTGGGCTGGTTACTGGGTTGTTGTGGGCTGCACATAGGCGTCAGATAAGTATAGGGTTGTTGGGCCACGACCAGTTTTGGTTTTTATTTGTTTTATCCTTTTTCTATTTTCTGTTTTCTTATTCAGATTTGAATTTGATTTATATTTTGTACCTTTCTTTGTATAATTTGTTTGCTGGATATTTACAACAATACAAAAGTATACCTAGTCTCATTTGTGAATTTTTATTATATCCTCTTTTTGTATTTCTTGTATTTACTTAATGTGAACCCCCTTGTTAACATTATATATAAACTTTTATTATTATTTTTCTCTCCTTATTTTAGTTAGGAATTTCTTGAGTAATATATTCTTATTTGTTTATTACTCAACTTTTAGTGAGCTCATAGTTTGAATAGAAACTTTATATATATGTATATTTGATGCATGAAATATAAAGACATTGATATGGTGATTATTACTCCCATTAATTTAGAACATGGCAATGTATATACCCTAATGTGATTAACAAAGAAGTTTTGGGTTTTGAATTATGAGTACTACCCTTGGCTTTAGGGTTTTGTATAAGCTTAGATTCCTTTTAAGAGTTAAGATTTAATAACTAAGTATATTGCCTTATGTATATAGTATTGGATGAAATCTCCCTTTTTTAATAGAAAATTTATAATTAGAGTGTTTTATGGAAGTGAACTTATAAAAATATACTTAGGCACATATAGTGATGATGGTTGAAATTAACAGAGATATGCTTATGTAATTTGTTATAGGGAAATATTTCTATAAAGTGTTATAAGCATCAGATGATGGATCAACAGTAAGAGATGGATATTATGTTTGATTTGAGATTTAAATTTGATTGCTTACCAAGATTTAATAGGAAGATGATTTATAACATATAATTATGTTTCATAATCTTGGATCTCTAATTAAGGAATTCCTTTACTAGATATAATACTTCTTCCTATCCCTAATCATGATTAACATGATGAGCTTTACTCATTTAAATCTTATTATTCATATATCATTCTGAACTCATGAATAAATCCAATGAGTTTGATACTAAAATAGTTCATAACTTCTTCATATCCATGCTTGATTGCACCTACTATTCTACTGTTGATAAACTTTCATCCAACCAGTACTTCCTTCAACTTCATGCACAATCTTCCTTAATATTCCATCACTGATCTTTCTCTAAGGTTGATTATCTTTTAAGATGAATAACACTACTTCTAAACTCTATGCTATACTAGCTTTAATTGAATAATATCAGCCTATATTTACTTAACTCTCATGACTTACACTTCAATTCCTGAATTATATTTATATGGTTTGCAAAGGCTACTCTAGGATCACTTATCTCTACTAAGGTTCCAATCATGTTCTACCCACCAGTATTACTTATACTAAATATAAGCATTTAATATTGATGGCCAAAGCATTACCATTATAATACTCTAATCATTTATTACTGAAGTTCTTAGTTGGCTAAGTAGGGCTTTATCAATCCTACATTTTATTGCCTGGAAATTATCTTCTTAGTATCTTATATTGGATTAAGGTTATTAATGGATTATGCCCTTATTAGAAGATTTAAGTAGATGTTTTGATAAGATCAAGTAATAGATCAAAGATTAATAGTTAAAGAATTTATGAATCAATGGGGAATTATCCAACATTGATGAACAACGGATATTGAAATAAGTTCTATAAAGATTCTATAGAAAGAAAGATATCTATATAGTGGATGATCCTGACTTAACCTCTTTCCAACTCCAACTCATCAAAGGAGTTTTAAAGATTAGATGTTACTATGATAATCAGGATGCATGCAGATGGGATTAATATATAGTGGTTACATTCTTATTATTTGTTTTATATCTTTAACTTGGTACTGATGATTGATTATAATGAATATTATAACATGATCACCTAATGATCAAATATAATTCACATTGTATTAGAGTTTAACTTATAGTACATTTGATCTACCCTTAGATCAAATCTCTCTTACCCAAAATGATATTTAACAAAGGTCTTATTGAAACTTATCGCAGTCAACTTGCTGATCTTCTTCAATTCCATCAAGCTAAGAGAAGCTTTAATCACTTTGACAAGTTTTGTTTAAAAGCGCGAAAATTATTCGGATTTTCTATGCATGAATGCAATACATACATCTGGGTTCAGCTTATTTCTAGGCTCTAATGTTGGGATGTTACACTACTGAAAGTTATTATGAGAGAGGGGAACATGGTTTTATGTATCTCAACAATATTAAGTTTTCCCTCTTTATGTTGAAAATTTTGAAGTTGCATTTGTCTTGCTTCCCTATGCTTGTTGCTTTGTGCTTTCATGACTTGTTTCTTTACAAGATTCCTATGCATAGGAAGTGGGTTAGACTTAAATGTGTTTTGAATTTGCTTCTTGATGCTCTCTTTTACTTCAATTGATATTTCTTATGTGAGCATCTTCTCAAACTATCAAGCCTGACACTAGTGCAGAGCCCCCCCTCTAACACCGGTTGGGAGGGCCCTCTAACAGCGGTTCTACAACCGCTGTTGAGGGTTCGGTGTTAGAGGGGGGCCCCCTTTAACACCGGTTCTTATACGAACCGGTGTTAAAGGGTGGCGCACGTGGGGCTGCCGCAGGGCTCAGCCCCCCCTTTAACACCGGTTCGTAACACGAACCGGTGTTAGGTCGTTTTCCTGCCGCGGCAGCCTCTGCCCCGTTCTGGGCGTATTTCTGCGGGAGGGGGGGAGCGGGAATCAATCGGGAGCGGTATACACATACATCGTCATCGGTACATACGAGTACATGAATAATTAAGCAACTATTATTATACACAAACATCGTCATCGGCACATACATCATCATCGGCACATACATCGTCATCGTTCATTTTGGTGGATATCTAAAGAGTTCTCCGCCAGGCGTGACGACCTCATCAAGTATGAACCCCGCCAGTTCCTCTTGAATGGCTCGTATGCGGTCAAATGGTAGGAGTTGGTCCCGCATCCATTCGATCTGAATATATATATGAAGAATGGGGTCAATATATATAAGAATAAAACTCAACACAATTGATGGTAACAAAATAATGTTGTGTACTTTGTTTACTTACACTAAGTTGTTCTAGTGCGGCTTGGCCCGTCGCACATATCGTGTTGCGAATGAACTCGCAAACATAGTACCCACATAAGTTATTGCCGGGTCCCTGATGCGCGCACTTTACGAGAATAGAGAGTTCAATAAAAATAGTAATCAATAAAGCATGATATAATGGAATTGGAAGCAGAATCAAAGAGATACGCAGACCTAGCTAGCTAGTATTACTTACATTTTGGTCTACAAATTTTAGTTCTTCTGACCATTCACCCACGGCCCTGCCCGTGAACCTTTTCCAAACCCTGTCCGGCAAAGAAAATGGATAAAGGAGTAATTAATTACTTGTTGTCACGAAAGTTGCCGATCTAGTGCGATAATATGATTGAAATTACCTCTGGAGCATCTCTCTAAAGTCTGCCCATATCTCTTTTTCTTTTCGTAACGAGTCCATGACAAGGACTTTTCCTGAGTCGGGTTGAATGACTAGTAGAATAAAGTGGAACCTACGCACGCATAACTCATCATCAGTTACACTTAACATCGAGTAAGCCGAAACAGAATGTGTACAAGAGAGAGGGTAATAGTACTCACGAGAAGTTGTAAGGCAATAGTATTTCCCTTTTGGTTTGTTGTCTCAGTAAAGACTTTAGCAAGTAATCTTATGTTTGCCCGGGTTTGGTTCTTACCACTTCTTCATGAACTCTATTTGGGTCAACGAACCCAATGTCAAAAGGGCCTCCTTTCATGCATTCCATAATTTTTTTCCTGCATAATAGTATATACATATATGGTGAGCATATATATACATGCAATTAATGAAGTGAATGAGATGAGATATAAATTACAGAAATAGTACTTACACACAATAAAGGCTGATGGCAGCTTTGTCGAGTTCCTTCTGATTGAATAGAAAATGCAAGTCTTGAATGTTGAAGTCGATCGCATCGTCTCCGCACAAGAAAATCTGATCTCTTATATGCGCCGTGATCCATTCTTCCTTTCTCGTCTTGCAGAAATCAAGGTACCACTTGTGCAATCTTCGCATCTTTCTTGGTAGATTCTTGAGCTCCTCTTTCTTGACGAGATTCTTCCCATACTTCCATGGCTGTATGGGGTTGGCATCGCATTTGGGCAAGTTGTCTCCCATGATGTTCAAGTATGCAATGTAAGTCATCCCCATCTCATTGGCCTTTCTTTGTAGCTCTGCCTCGTAATCATTTACGGGAGGAGCGTCCCGTGTGTCGAACACTTGGAGCGGGGCGCATGATTGGTTTTCCTGCTCTCCGAGCATGGGAACTGTTTTCTGGGGTGCCGCACGACTGCTACTTTCAGTCTCCCTACGGTGCCTTGCACCCCCTTCAAAATCTGGCGCTCGTAGTCCGGCACAAGTGGGGTTTCAGGTTTCAAAAGATTTTTGTAAAACTTCTCCACCACCGCCGGATCTATTTTCTCCTTTGGCTCGGCCCGTCTAGGTGCAAATAATTTCTTGACCTCTTCTTCCGAGATCCTATTGGTCTCCTTGTCGCTGCGATTCCACGGTAAAACCGGCAATGGCTTGGCGGAAGGCTGCGGGACGTAGTTTTTTGAACTCTTTGGCGTACGGTTTCCTGCGTATTTCTTTGTGGCAGTGCTACTAATGCTCTTCGTGGCAGTGCTCTTCCGCTTAGACTGAGGAGATGGCTGAAGCACCGGAGATGGCTGACGGGCAGGAGATGGCTGGCGCGCCGGAGATGGCTGGCGCGCAGGAGATGGCTGAGGCGCCGGAGATGGCTGCCGCGCAGGAGATAGCTGAAGCAGCTCAGACTGCTGACGCTGCGGAGACGGCGGGGGTGCCAGTGGCCTCCAATTTGGAAGCACGATGTGTTCCTTCTTCCAAAGAATGGTTGTTTTCACTGCAAATTTGAGTTGAGTTTCCCCTTCACCTGTAGCATGGTCAAGCTGTGCTTCCTCATATTCCTTCACAACCTCATCCACCCCGACAATAGCATAGCCATCTGGAATCGGTCGGCAGTGGTAAGTTCCACCAGCTACAGGAGGTAAGGCATAGCCGACAACCACCTTAATGGATAAGCCCATTAATCTCACATGCAGCTCAGCGTGTTCGCTCTCCGTGATCTCATCCACGGGGTATCGAGGACCCGCCATTTCAAGCGTGGGCTGCACGTTCTCCGTGGAAGCCATGCCGCTTTTCCACATAGAGTCTGGGCCGCCGGCAGCTTCCAATGCAGGCTCTTCGTGCCTCTGAGATGGGCCGGTAGCTTGATGGCTCTGTTGTGCATTCACTTGCGCCTGCAGCGCCACAAGTGCATGTTCTATCTGTGTCATCCGCTCTGTACGCTCTTTTTCTTTTCTGCCGCGCCATCTGTAAGAGTCGCTCCACTCGGCAAATCCATCCTTCCACGTCATACCCCTGTGCCTCGTGCATGTCCAGGGTGTTCTTTTTTACCGATGGCGCGTGTGAGCTGGTCATTCTCTCTGTCGGGATGGAAGGTCCTGGCGGATGTTTCCTCGTATGTCGTGATGAGTTAAGCGACGGGTTTGGCAAGGAGGGTTGGGAAGATACACAATCCTGTTTCTGGGTCCAACCTTGTCTCGATTCCGTAGAACCAAGTCTTTGCACGTAGGTCCCACCCATCTGTCTGGGGGTGTGATCCCTCTAGTGCGCAGGGCCTTCTCAACTTCCTCCCACCTAGGCCTCTGAGATATGTAGCCACCTGACCCCGTCCTCTGGTGATATTCCTTCTTCTGGGCATTAAGCGTATTGGTTTCTGACCTCTTTTTAGCTATAGCACCTTTTTTATATGTCACAAATTCGGGCCAGTGAGGTCTTATCTTCGCAAAATATGCGTCTTCGAAATTTGGAGTCTCGCCAGCTTTGACAAATTTGTTCAATTTTGTCTTCCAGTTGCGGAAAGCGTCAGCCATCTTCTTTAGAGTCCACTCTTTGACCTTTTCCTTTATAACCGGGTTGTTTTCATCCTCCTCTGGCGGAAGGGTGAAATTTACCAACAACGAATTCCAAAGCGTTTCTTTGGATCTTTCATCGATAAAGGTACCGTCGCCCTTCTTTGGCTTATTACAATTTTCAATTATGATTGGGATTTGGTCCCTAACAAGAACTCCATCCTGACGTACAAATTTGTCTGCGGCCTTCTTGGGCTCCATCGGCCTGCCATCAACACGGACTGCTTCAATCGTGAACTTTGAACGATCTTTCAACCGATGGCTCGCGCCTCGCTTGCTCTTTTTCGTAGAAGAAGATTGTTGCTGGCTGGTCGACCCAGAGGGCTAAAAGAACAAAGAAGCGTTAATTAATACATGTAGAAGAAGATTGTTGGTGGAAGTCAGCAGAGGCTTAATCAATGCATATACCTCGCCGGACTTTGTAATCACTAAATTGCGTTCACCAGAGTCTTCATCTTCTCCATGACTACTTGAGTTGTCATCATGTCCCTCCAAGTTCAGATATTGTGAGGTGTCCTCATCAATAATGTTCTCCATTATTTCTTCTTCTTCAAGGTTTCTACTAAGTGGATCCATAGTTTCTAAAACAATAATATTATCTAGAGTAAGAGAGTAAACATTCAAGTGGACTTGGATTCATACACAAATATACATATTATTCATACAAAAATACACAAATAAATACACAAATGAAATTAAAACCCTAAGGATGCTTGATCATTTTAAACGAGTTCCGAGGGGTCCAAACCCTAATTCGGAGAAATCCCGGATGCATATGAGAGGGGCTAGCTACAGTGGCTGACCGGAGGCTGGCGGCGTTGGAGAGCGACCTAGGGCGCGCGAGGTAGCGTGATGCGGCCTACCTAAAACGGGCGTTGTTCGAAAGAGGAGGCCGAGGCAAACATTATAGCGACGGCAAACAACTTGGCAGAACAGATACAATGTGGAGGGGATGTCCCCAAGATAGGCCCCAGACCGAGGGGAGAAGCCACGACGCTCGCCAAAGAGCTGCCTGCGCAGTCCACCTTCTAAGGCCGCCACCGACATCCGCGAACTCTAGCCACCACTCCGACGACCAACGACACATCGCATCGCCGAAGAGAGGGACGCCGTGCCGTCGTTACCAGCGGACACACCTGCAACCCAGAAGGACCATGCATACACCCCGACATCACTGGCATAACGCACCCCACCTAGGCCGCATCGGAGCTCGCACCCCACCTAGGCCGCATCGTGAGCTCGCACCCCATGGCCACCACCGGAGCTCGCACCCCACCTAGGCCGCCCCCGCAACCGAGAGGGGAGGCCGTCCCCGTACCGCGCCTGGGCCCTGGGTCTCCCCGACGAATCCGCCTCCCTGACCCATCCCCTCCACATCCCTGTCGTTGGCCCCGATCCGTGGACGCGATCGCGTAGCCGCTCCTGCCCGCCACACCCGATGACGCGAGCTAGAACCGACAATGCGAGCTTGAAATCAGGTTTGGGTCTTCCCCTGTCAAAGCTGTCTTCGTGTACGATTTGATCCTACTACTAATAAGTACAATGGTTTGAAATCATACTTTCTACAAAGCTAGTTCGATTTCATTTTGGTACATCTGTTTCGTACCTACATTCCTATTGCAGTTTTCGTGTCCGATTTGATCCTACTACTAATAAGTACAATGGTTTGATTTATATACAGAAGTATATGAAATTGAATCAAAAATCAGAGTAGTAAATTTCGAACCCTCTAGCTTACAACATTTCTTGTAGATTGTAAATGGAATCAATAGCAAAGGATGAATCCTCCTCGAACGACGCAGAGGCGTGGACGGAGTGGCGCCACCGCGCGAGCTCGCCGGCCGGCGGCGCCACCGTGCGAGCTCCATACCATCGCCAGGAGGAAACAGAGAGAAGGGAGGAAACAGAGGGGACGACCAGGCGTGGTCCGCTAGCTCACCACGGTGTCGGGGTTCTTGTAGGCGCCGGCGTCGTCGGCGGCTTCGGTGGCGCACGCACGGTGGCGGTGGCGGTCGGCGGCTTCGGTGGCGCGCGCGCGGTGGAGGTCGTCGGCTTCGGTGGTGCGCGCGTGGTGGCTGTCGTCGGCTTTGGTGGCGCGCACGCGGTGGCGGTGGCGCGCGCGCGGTGGCGAGGGCGGCGACGGCGAGGGCTGGAGGGCTTCGGTGGCGAGGGCGAGTTCGATCGATCTGGCTCTGGGGAAGAAAGGAAGGGGATGGCGCATTTAATACCCCCCCCTTTAACACCGGTTCGGGGCTGGAACCGGTGTTAAAGGGGGGAATTCGTTTCGCGCGCGCATTTAATACCCCCCCCCCCCTTTAACACCGGTTCCAGCCACGAACCGGTGTTAAAGGGGGGTGCGTGCGCGAAACGAAATAAATGCGCCCCCCCTTTAACACCGGTTCATGTCTGGAACCGGTGTTAAAGGGGGGGCATTTATTTCATGCATTAAAGGGGCATTTTTAATTCAAAAAATAGGATATGAATTTAGAAAATTCATATCTTTTTCATTTCAACTCAGAAAAATATGAATAATATATCATAATTTTCAGAAAAATAATATCTATCCATTCATGTAAAAACATTTTATATTTACTTTAGATGAAAATTTTCAAAATGATTAAAACACATACATATAAATTTTTATTATTCAATTCAAACAAAAATAAATTGTCAAATCCTAAAACTTTGAACATAAGAAATATTAAGCATCTAAAAAGGAATCTAACCCTATTTTATTAGAGCAAATCATATTTTAATGCCGCATCTTTTGTATTAACATTTTTGAATTGATTGGATATTTAAATGCCGCATCTTTTGTATACACTTGAATCTGACCAAGCCTCGCTCAACTTGCATTGGTTTTTTGATAAAATAGCATATTGTGAACCTAAAAATGATTTTTGTAAAAAATCATGAGCATCGTATCATGTACCTGTAGTTCATATCTGACCCACTTCCAACCGATTCGGCAGGAATTTGTCTTTTTCACCAGAGGTGGACGGAAAGGTTTCAGATCCCCCTGTTGGTACATTGTCCATATAAGGTGGTATAGTATTTTTGTAAAATGTGTTGGTGTTTTTTGAATTAGCCATTTGGTGGTTGCTTCACAAAACCGTCCGTTTTTATGCTCAAAAAATGGAAAATGCCTTTTTTGGTGCGATAAAAAGGAAAACTTCCTCTTGCAACATTGTTTGCCATGCCATGATGCACATGTATGCACAATATGGCCATATTATCACAAACTATGCCTTGATTCTAGCCATAACATTGGTCATTTGACCCGAAAGCCAAGAAACCTCGAATGAGATAGGTCATTTTGTGAAGGTTTTTTTGAGACATAATCAATATACCAAGTTTGAGATTTTTCCTTCTAACTATTTCACATAATATAACACCACGCGAAGGTTTCGCACTGTTTCGATCTTTTTTTATTTTTTTATCCCCGTTTTAAACTATCGTCAAACTTTGTCGAACAACGGACATGAAGATTCTTAGCTCGGGGCCAAGCCTCGCTCAACTTGCATTGGTTTTTTTATAAAATAGCATATTTTGAACCTAAAAATGATTTTTGTAAAAAATCATGAGCATCGTATCATATACCTGTAGTTCATATCTGACCCACTTCCTACCGATTCGGCAAGAATTTGTCTTTTTTACCAGGGGTGGACGGAAAGGTTTCAGATCCCCTGTTGGTACATTGTCCATATAAGGTGGTATAGTATTTTTGTAAAATGTGTTGGTGGTTTTTTGAATTAGCCATTTGGTGGTAGCTTCACAAAACCGTCCGTTTTTTATGCTCGGAAAATGGAAAATGCCTTTTTGGTGCGATAAAAAGGAAAACTTCTTCTTGCAACATTGTTTTCCATGCCATGATGCACATGTATGCACAATATGGCCATATTATCACAAACTATGCCTTGATTCTAGCCATAACATTGGTCATTTGACCCGAAAGCCAAGAAACCTCGAATGAGATAGGTCATTTTGTGAAGGTTTTTTTGAGACATAATCAATATACCAAGTTTGAGATTTTTCCTTCTAACTAGGTCACATAATATAACACCACGCGAAGGTTTCGCACTGTTTCGATTTCTTTATTTTTTTATCCCCGTTTTAAAGTATCGTCAAACTTTGTCGAACAACGGACATGAAGATTCTTGGCTCGGGGCCAAGCCTCGCTCAACTTGCATTGGTTTTTTGATAAAATAGCATATTTTGAACCTAAAAATGATTTTTGTAAAAAATCATGAGCATCGTATCATGTACCTGTAGTTCATATCTGACCCACTTCCTGCCGATTCGGCAGGAATTTGTCTTTTTCACCAGAGATGGACGAAAAGGTTTCAGATCCCCCTGTTGGTACATTGTCCATATAAGGTGGTCTAGTATTTTTGTAAAATGTGTTGGTGGTTTTTTGAATTAGCCATTTGGTGGTTGCTTCACAAAACCGTCCGTTTTTTATGCTCGGAAAATAGAAAATGCCTTTTTGGTGCGATAAAAAGGAAAACTTCCTCTTGCAACATTGTTTGCCCTGCCATGATGCACATGCCTGCACAATATGGCCATATTATCACAAACTATGCCTTGATTCTAGCCATAACATTGGTCATTTGACCCGAAAGCCAAGAAACCTCGAATGAGATAGGTCATTTTGTGAAGGTTATTTTGAGACATAATCAATATACCAAGTTTGAGATTTTTCCTTCTAACTATGTCACATAATATAACACCACGCGAAGGTTTCACACTGTTTCGATCTTTTTTTATTTTTTATCCCCGTTTTAAACTATCGTCAAACTTTGTCGAACAACGGACATGAAGATTCTTAGCTCGGGGCCAAGCCTCGCTCAACTTGCATTGGTTTTTTGATAAAATAGCATATTGTGAACCTAAAAATTATTTTTGTTAAAAATCATGAGCATCGTATCATGTACCTGTAGTTCATATCTGACCCACTTCCTACCGATTCGGCAGGAATTTGTCTTTTTCACCAGAGGTGGACGAAAAGGTTTCAGATCCCCCTGTTGGTACATTGTCCATATAAGGTCGTCTAGTATTTTTGTAAAATGTGTTGGTGGTTTTTTGAATTAGCCATTTGGTGGTTGCTTCACAAAAACCGTCCGTTTTTTATGCTCGGAAAATGGAAAATTCCTTTTTGGTGTGATAAAAAGGAAAACTTGCTCTTGCAACATTGTTTGCCATGCCATGATGTACATGTCTGCATAATATGGCCATATTATCACAAACTATGCCTTGATTCTAGCCATAACATTGGTCATTTGACCCGAAAGCGAAGAAACCTCGAATGAGATAGGTCATTTTGTGAAGGTTTTTTTGAGACATAATCAATATACCAAGTTTGAGATTTTTCCTTCTAACTATGTCACATAATATAACACCACGCGAAGGTTTCGCACTGTTTCGATCTTTTTTTATTTTTTTATCCCCGTTTTAAACTATCGTCAAACTTTGTCGAACAACGGACATGAAGATTCTTAGCTCGGGGCCAAGCCTCGCTCAACTTGCATTGGTTTTTTGATAAAATAGCATATTGTGAACCTAAAAATGATTTTTTAAAAAAAATCATGAGCATCGTATCGTGTACCTGTAGTTCATATCTGACCCACTTCCTACCGATTCGGCAGGAATTTGTCTTTTTCACCAGGGGTGGACGGAAAGGTTTCAGATCCCCCTGTTGGTGCATTGTCCATATAAGGTGGTATAGTATTTTTGTAAAATGTGTTGGTGGTTTTTTGAATTAGCCATTTGGTGGTTGCTTCACAAAACCGTCCGTTTTTTATGCTCGGAAAATGGAAAATGACTTTTTGGTGTGATAAAAAGGAAAACTTCCTCTTGCAACATTGTTTGCCATGCCATCATGCACATGTATGCACAATATGGCCATATTATCACAAACTATGCCTTGATTCTAGCCATAACATTGGTCATTTGACCCGAAAGCCAAGAAACCTCGAATGAGATAGGTCATTTTGTGAAGGTTTTTTTGAGACATAATAAATATACCAAGTTTGAGATTTTTCCTTCTAACTATGTCACATAATATAACACCACGCGAAGGTTTCGCACTGTTTCGATCTTTTTTATTTTTGTATCCCCGTTTTAAACTATCGTCAAACTTTGTCGAACAACGGACATGAAGATTCTTAGCTCGGGGCCAAGCCTCGCTCAACTTGCATTGGTTTTTTGCTAAAATAGGATATTGTGAACCTAAAAATTATTTTTGTAAAAAATCATGAGCATCGTATCATGTACCTGTAGTTCATATCTGACCCACTTCCTACCGATTCGGCAGGAATTTGTCTTTTTCACCAGAGGTGGACGAAAAGGTTTCAGATCCCCCTGTTGGTACATTGTCCATATAAGGTGGTCTAGTATTTTTGTAAAATGTGTTGGTGGTTTTTTGAATTAGCCATTTTGTGGTTGCTTCACAAAACCGTCCCTTTTTTATGCTCGGAAAATGGAAAATTCCTTTTTGGTGCGATAAAAAGGAAAACTTGCTCTTGCAACATTGTTTGCCATGCCATGATGCACATGTCTGCACAATATGGCCATATTATCACAAACTATGCCTTGATTCTAGCCATAACATTGGTCATTTGACCCGAAAGCCAAGAAACCTCGAATGAGATAGGTCATTTTGTGAAGGTTATTTTGAGACATAATCAATATACCAAGTTTGAGATTTTTCCTTCTAACTATGTCACATAATATAACACCACGCGAAGGTTTCACACTGTTTCGATCTTTTTTTATTTTTTATCCCCGTTTTAAACTATCGTCAAACTTTGTCGAACAACGGACATGAAGATTCTTAGCTCGGGGCCAAGCCTCGCTCAACTTGCATTGGTTTTTTGATAAAATAGCATATTGTGAACCTAAAAATTATTTTTGTTAAAAATCATGAGCATCGTATCATGTACCTGTAGTTCATATCTGACCCACTTCCTACCGATTCGGCAGGAATTTGTCTTTTTCACCAGAGGTGGACGAAAAGATTTCAGATCCCCCTGTTGGTACATTGTCCATATAAGGTCGTCTAGTATTTTTGTAAAATGTGTTGGTGGTTTTTTGAATTAGCCATTTGGTGGTTGCTTCACAAAAACCGTCCGTTTTTTATGCTCGGAAAATGGAAAATTCTTTTTGGTGTGATAAAAAGGAAAACTTGCTCTTGCAACATTGTTTGCCATGCCATGATGTACATGTCTGCATAATATGGCCATATTATCACAAACTATGCCTTGATTCTAGCCATAACATTGGTCATTTGACCCGAAAGCGAAGAAACCTCGAATGAGATAGGTCATTTTGTGAAGGTTATTTTGAGACATAATCAATATACCAAGTTTGAGATTTTTCCTTCTAACTATGTCACATAATATAACACCACGCGAAGGTTTCGCACTGTTTCGATCTTTTTTTATTTTTTTATCCCCGTTTTAAACTATCGTCAAACTTTGTCGAACAACGGACATGAAGATTCTTAGCTCGGGGCCAAGCCTCGCTCAACTTGCATTGGTTTTTTGATAAAATAGCATATTGTGAACCTAAAAATGATTTTTGTAAAAATACATGAGCATCGTATCGTGTACCTGTAGTTCATATCTGACCCACTTCCTAACGATTCGGCAGGAATTTGTCTTTTTTACCAGGGGTGGACGGAAAGGTTTCAGATCCCCCTGTTGGTGCATTATCCATATAAGGTGGTATAGTATTTTTGTAAAATGTGTTGGTGGTTTTTTGAATTAGCCATTTGGTGGTTGCTTCACAAAACCGTCCGTTTTTTATGCTCGGAAAATGGAAAATGCCTTTTGGGTGCGATAAAAAGGAAAACTTTCTCTTGCAACATTGTTTGCCATGCCATGATGCACATGTATGCACAATATGGCCATATTATCACAAACTATGCCTTGATTCTAGCCATAACATTGGTCATTTGACCCGAAAGCCAAGAAACCTCGAATGAGATAGGTCATTTTGTGAAGGTTTTTTTGAGACATAATAAATATACAAAGTTTGAGATTTTTCCTTCTAACTATGTCACATAATATAACACCACGCGAAGGTTTCGCACTGTTTCGATCTTTTTTTTTTATCCCCGTTTTAAACTATCGTCAAACTTTGTCGAACAACGGACATGAAGATTCTTAGCTCGGGGCCAAGCCTCGCTCAACTTGCATAGGTTTTTTGATAAAATAGCATATTTTGAACCTAAAAATGATTTTTGAAAAAAATCATGAGCATCGTATCATGTACCTGTAGTTCATATCTGACCCACTTCCTACCGATTCGGCAAGAATTTGTCTTTTTCACCAAAGGTGGACGGAAAGGTTTCAGATCCCCCTGTTGGTACATTGTTCATATAAGGTGGTCTAGTATTTTTGTAAAATGTGTTGGTGGTTTTTTGAATTAGCCATTTGGTGGTTGCTTCACAAAACCGTCCGTTTTTTATGCTCGGAAAATGGAAAATGCCTTTTTGGTGCGATAAAAAGAAAAACTTCCTCTTGCAACATTGTTTGCCATGCCATGATGCACATGTATGCACAATATGGCCATATTATCACAAACTATGCCTTGATTCTAGCCATAACATTGGTCATTTGACCCGAAAGCCAAGAAACCTCGAATGAGATAGATCATTTTGTGAAGGTTTTTTTGAGACATAATCAATATACCAAGTTTGAGATTTTTCATTCTAACTATGTCACATAATATAACACCACGCGAAGGTTTCACACTGTTTCGATCTTTTTTTTATCCCTGTTTTAAACTATCGTCAAACTTTGTCGAACAACGGACATGAAGATTCTTAGCTCGGGGCCAAGCCTCGCTCAAATTGCATTGGTTTTTTGATAAAATAGCATATTGTGAACCTAAAAATGATTTTTGTAAAAAATCATGAGCATCGTATCGTGTACCTGTAGTTCATATCTGACCCACTTCCTACCGATTCGGCAGGAATTTGTCTTTTTCACCAGAGGTGGACGGAAAGGTTTCAGATCCCCCTGTTGGTACATTGTACATATAAGGTGGTCTAGTATTTTTGTAAAATATGTTGGTGGTTTTTTGAATTAGCCATTTGGTGGTTGCTTCACAAAACCGTCCGTTTTTTATGCTCGGAAAATGGAAAATGCCTTTTTGGTGCGATAAAAAGGAAAACTTCCTCTTGCAACATTGTTTGCCATGCCATGATGCACATGTATGCACAATATGGCCATATTATCACAAACTATGCCTTGATTCTAGCCATAACATTGGTCATTTGACCCAAAAGCCAAGAAACCTCGAATGAGATAGGTCATTTTGTGAAGGAGATAGAACTGGAATTAAAGTACAGAATGCAACTAATAGTAAGTTACATAAAGCACGACTTAAAATTAAGATATATAAAAGAACTGAAAATTAAGATACATGGCCAGATTAAGTAACAATCGACCGAACTTGTTTCGGAATGTTGGAGTGATTCAGTCATGCTCCTGCCTACACCTGTAATACTCGCCGCTGTAGTCGTCATACACGCCGCCACCATCATCGCTGTCGTCGTCGGGGTCGCCATAATTGAACCTTGAAGGCTGAGTACGCGTGGGCTGGACTTGAGGGTAGCGCAGACGGGGGTTATAGTCGGCGGCAGTGTCATAGGCCATGACGCTCTGGAGAGTCCGACCGCGCCACCATAGCCGACGGTCGGCCTCGTTGAAGTTAGGAGGAGGTGGGCCGTCCTCCTCGTGCCTGGCAAGCGCCCTCTCATGCCGATCCACGAAGAAGGCTTCCCAAGTAGGGAAATAGTCGGGATGCCATCTGGGATTCCTCCGTTGCTCCGGCGTGAGCTCGAAGTAGTAGTGGTTCGTGATGTCCATCCGGCGCGCCACACCTAGAGGGATAGGAGGAACCGGCACGCCTCCGGCGCTCAGCATCCAGCCGACGGGGACACAGTAGCCCGGCGGGCAGGGATAGTTCGAGGTGCAAAGCGCCTCCGCCTCCCTGGGGGTTAGTGCTATGGTGGAAGCCATGAGAAAGAGTGATGAGGCTGCCGATATGAGTCTAGAGATGTGCAATGACAATGGAGGCCAAACCTACATATATATATAGTGAACTGGCGGGAAGAACTGGAGGGAAGAACTGGCGGGAAAAATGGCGGGAAGAAAAATGGCGGGAAAAAATATGGAGGGAAAAAATATGGAGGGAAGAAATAGAAGGAAGAAAAATGGCTCATTTAATACATATACTGTTAACAGAAGAAATATGACATTGTTCTAAAAATGGGACGGTTGGAGGGATTTCAGGCTGGTCCAGGCATCACTAATGATAGGGGTGAGTGTCGACATTATGTCGTGCGGCGTGTACCTTGTCCCAGATGGTGTCACCAACCGGGACTAAAGATGAACCTTTAGTCCCGGTTGGAGACACCAACCGGGACAAAACACGAGTCAGCACTAATAATAGTGGTGAGTGTCGACATTATTTCGTAAGTGTCGACACTATGTCGAGCTGCTTGTACTATAAATAGGCATCCTTGTGAGTCCAGTCCTCCAGCCAGTTTGAGGCATCTCCGAGATGGTTTTCGAGAGCAGGGACACCACTACGGCCAGTTTCAGGGAGATGCCGACGGAGCCCAGTCCTCCGGCATCTCCGAGAAACTGGTCATAGAGGCACTCCCTAATATGTGAAATTAGTTAGCTCCCAGGTGTATTGATCTAGTTAGAGAAGTTACAAGCTGCAAGATGGTTTTCGAGAGCAGGGACACCACTACGGCCAGTATCAGGGAGATGCCGCCGGATCCCAGTCCTCCGGCATCTCCAAGAAACTGGTCATAGAGGCACTCCCTAATATGTGACCGCGCGTGTTTGGAGATCAGATCTTAATGGTAAGTACGAATCGGGACAACTTCTTCTCATAGTCCCGGTCCATCCACAAAACAAGACTAACACTCAAGACATTTATTAATATTAAAAACATGAATAAGAGTTACATAATATGAGCATGAACTTCTTGGCATATGTCCTTTCTTATGATCGCTTCAGACGTAACCATGGAGCATCTTCTTTACTTAACGGAATGCTTGGGTCAGTTTTCACTGTGAAGGGAGGAATTTCATCAAACTTATTATAATCTTCTGACATGTCTGTCTTGTCCTCGATTCTCACGATGTTTCTTTTCCCTGAAAGAACTATGTGACGCTTTGGCTCATCATATGATGTATTCGTTTGCATATTTTTTTCTTTTTTTTGGTCTGGAGGACATGTTCTTCACATAGAAAACCTGAGCCACATCATTGGATAGGACGAATGGTTCGTCTAAGTTCTTGTCTACCTTCATAAGATTGTTGAGATCCACCGTTGTCATTCCGTACTTCTTGTCTACCTCAACCCCTCCTCCTGTTTGTCACATCCCAAATTTTAGATTTGGTTCTGCATATCATACATATCATCGCATCATGCTTTTCCATGCAAAACCGTCGATTGAAAAGAATCGGCGAAACGCTATTTTCAAAACCCTATCCTATTCTACTACGAGGCTCCTGCGGGAGGCATTAGTAGGACTAGTGTAGTCCACCCTTGTAGCCTAGTGGTTTCACTCGACCCTTGACCCTAGATTGTTCCCCTCGATTTTACAAAAGCGTAGGAGCAAAAATCGCTCGATTCGGAGCTCGTACGGAAGAGTTACGGCCGTTTTATCAAAAGATAGAAAATCGGGCCGAATTTCCGTGTCCGTTTCCAACCGCGCGCCGTGTTCGCGTAGGACCCCACGAGGCGGCCCCACTTAAGAGGCCCACCCAGCCGCCGCCGCCCCTGTCTCGGTACCCGTGCCTGACCCCGCCTCCACCTGGATCCCGCGCCACCTCGAAGACCGAGCCGCCGCCGTCCTCGGGAACCATGTCCGCCGCCACCTCGGTAAGCGCACCCCGCCGCCGCGCCGTCCCCCGCCGCCTGCAGCGCCGCCGCCCGCACCGTTCCTCCGCGCCGCGCGCCTCCGAGCCGCTCCGCGCCGCGCGCCGCCTCGCCACCTACGCCGCCGCTGCTGCTCGCGCCACCGAGCCGCCTCGCCGTGCGCCGCACGCCGCCGCAGCCGCCAGCACGCCGGGCCGCCGCGCGTAGCCCCGCGCGCCGCCTCGCCTGCCTCGCCACCTGCGCCGCGCTGCTGCTGCTCCGCTCGCTGCCGCCGCCGCCACGCAGCCGCGCCGCTGCCGCTGCTGCGCGCACGCACGCGCGCCGCCCCGCGCGCCTTGCGCCGCCGCTCGCCGTCCGCGCAAACGCGCCGCCGTTGCGTGACCGCCTTGATCCGCGCGCTGACCAACCTTCCCCTTCCGCGCAGGAAAAACGCCGACGCCGGAACCGATCGCCGCCGTTCGTCTCCGGTGAGTCCGCAGCCGCCGTTGGATTTCAGATCAACGGTTGACCGGTCAGTACCCAGGCGTTGACTAGTCAGACGCCCAGTCAGCAGCTGCGTTGACCAGTCAACAGACACAGTTGACTGGTTATTTTCGTTAATCGTTTTAGTTGACAGATTTCGATAGAAACTTGTAAATTGCGTAGAAATTAAACCGCTGGGCCAAAAATTGCAAATAAAATATGTGTAGATTCAGCAAGTCGTGTAGAATCTTTCCGTACCATAGTTTCACACTTTTGCAGCAAGGTTTAGTACAGTTTAATCAAATGAGTTAATGGCCTTTTTGGAGTAATTAATTCGTAGGAAAAGATCTGTAACTCCAAAAATCGCGTATGATATGTCCCTGGATTCAGTGGAACTAGGGGAATCTCATCGTGAATTAAAAGGATAGGCTTACAGTGAAAAATTCTGCAGAAACTGTCTAGTGGCTTTCTGTAGTGTTTTAATTACTCGGGGAGTTTTATAAATTTTTTTTGAGTAATTCCAGTTGGTACTGTTCCTAAATAGCAATGCCTATACGGTAGAATTTTCCCAAGATTTTACAAACAGTATACTACCAGTAGTAAATTATTTGAGTTCTAGGTCTAGTTTTGAGCATTACTTTTGCCTAATAGTTTTCCTTGCGCTAAAACTATTTTCTATGCATGCAATCAGTAGTATTATTGAATAGGATTATTTGGTGCAGCTGTAGCACCAATTCACTTGCCTTGCATACCTTCATGCATCATCTTTGTTGCATATGCTTGTGAATTGTTTGTTTATGATTGCAATTGCATCGTGTAGATTGTGACGAGTGCAACGCTTGCTCGTGTGTGGATTGTTTTTCCGACCGCTACAACGAAGGCAAGTAGATGCTACTTTGTTCATGATATCGTCCTACTATTTTCAATGCATTGTCGTGTATTTTGTAGATGCATGTGTAGGATGATACTATCGCTATGCTATGTCCTATTATGTGGTAGGGCCTTCCTTGTAGATGAACCACCGTTGGTAGATGTGCTTAGCCATGCTATGTTGAACGAGGGCTGGGTTACATCATTGAGACTTGTTTCTAAAAGTATTGGTTTGTGAAAACTAAAACAACTTAAACAATGAATCTCCTGGGTGTGATGTTATTGATAATTTTTGGTGGTTTCATTGCGGAAAGGCACCCAGGTATCTAGAGAAATTGATTGGCTTCTTTATTGTGTAGCTTACGTGTACAACCATGTGCCAATAATGAAATGGGCGGTTGGTTGGACTTAGTAGGTTGTGGTAACCCGAACCCGCGTATCCAGAGATGTAGAATTTTGGTAGGTTGGACCGGTACGCGTCGGGATTGGGGTGCTACTTCCCGAACAGTCTCTTCTTGGACTTCTCCCTATCATCACCCAAAATGAGAGTGATGGTACGAGCTGGGCTGGCCAAGTCACATGGGTAAAGTGTACTAACCTCTGCAGGATGTATAATCTAATCGGTTAGCCGTGTCCCCGGTTATGGACAACTGAGTTGCTTGATATTGATTCCATGACATGTTTCTCGCTCATTCCAATTTCATAATTGTTTTAATATTGTTGGATTAACTTAATTGGGATCTTTTCAAAGAAAATCTAAAACTGTTTACGAAAGTAGGACAAAGGTATTTGCAAATGCAAGCCAGACACAGCTCCACTTGCCAAATATGCATCTAGAAGTTAGTACTATTGTCTCCATTACTAGCTCTACTTGCCATACATTCCATGTATTGACCCTTCGGGGCTGCTACGTTTCATGTTGCAGGTTATTCCGATTCTGAGTAATCGATATAGGCCACGGTACTCCACTCGGCACTTGTTCACTTGTGGGCAATTTGAAGAATGGAGGATTTACTTTATTTATGTTGCTACTTGAATAATTTGAGCTAGCCTTGAGCTAAGCTTTTATTGTAATAATGGTACTCTGGATCTTCGTTATTTAAGATACACGGATATTTTGCTATGTTATTCATCTTATTCTATTGTGGGCCAATGAACCGATCCAGGGATTGGCATGTCACATAGAAGCCACGGTCTTTTCAGAACCGCGGTGTTACACTGTTAGCTTGACCCATTTGCATCGAAACAAGGGTACCTTAAAATTAGGTCCATAGTCAAGTTCCCATGTCTCCTCTATGAACCCATAATACGTGGTCTTCTGCCCATTGTCTTCTGCTGCATCGAAGCGGACACCACTATTTTGGTTGGTGCTCTTTTTATCTTGGCCTATCATGTAAAATGTATTCCCATTTATCTCGTACCCTTGGAAAGTACATACAGTCGAAGATGGTGTCCTGGCCAACAAGTACAGCTGAGCATATTTCTTTAAGACTCCCACGTACCTCTCAAAGGGGAACATATTGTGTAGAAATACAGGACCGAGAATGGCAATCTCTTCTACTAGGTGAAGCAGGAGATGCGTCATAATATTGAAGAAGGATGGTGGGAACACCAACTCAAAGCTGACAAGACATTGGGCCACATCTGTTTGTAACCCTGGTAGGCTTTCTGGATCGATTACCTTCTGAGATATTGCATTGAGGAATGCACATAGCTTCACAATGGGTACTCGAACATTTTCAGGTAGAAGCCCCCTCAATGCAATCGGAAGCAATTGTGTCATAATCACGTGGCAGTCATGAGACTTCAGGTTTTGGAATTTTTGGTCTTCCATATTTATTATTCCCTTTATATTCGACGAGAAGCCAGACGGGACCTTGATACTGCTCAGACATTCAAAAAAGATTTCCTTCTCTGCCTTGGTGAGAGCATAGCTGGCAGGAGTTAAGTGGCATCGTTTACCCTTCTCGTTCTCAAGATGCATAGGCTCTTCAGGGGCTTTCAGACGTTGCTGGTCCTGTCGTGCTTCCGGTGTATCTTTTGTCTTCCCATACACTCCTAGAAAGCCTAGCAGGTTCACGCAAACATTCTTCGTCACGTGCATCACGTCGATTGAAGAGCGGACCTCTAAGACTTTCCAATAGGGCAGGTCCCAAAATATAGATTGCTTCTTCCACATGGGCGCGTGTCCGGCATCGTCATTCGGAACAGATAGACTGCCAGGACCTTTTCCAAAGATTACTTCTAGGTCCTTGACCATACCAAATACCTCCTCACCGGTACGGAGGACAGGCTTCCTCCGGGGTTCTGCCAGACGTTTGAAATGCTTGCCTTTCTTTCTTACTGGATGCAGGTTCGGAAGAAATCGGCGATACCCTAGGTACACAACCTTCTTACATTTATCCAAATATACACTTTCAGTCTCATCTAAACAGTGTGTGCATGCATTGTATCCCTTGTTTGTCTGCCCTGAATGTTACTAAGAGCAGGCCAATCATTGATGGTTACAAAAAGCAATGCTCGTAGGTCAAATGGCTCCCCTTTGTGCTCATCCCACATACGAACACCTGGTTTGGCCCACAGTTGTAAAAGTTCTTCAACTAATGGCCTTAGGTACACATCAATGTCGTTGCCGGGTTGCCTTGGGCCTTGGATGAGCACTGGCATCATAATGAACTTCCTCTTCATACACAATCAAGGAGGAAGGTTATAGATACATAGAGTCACAGGCCAGGTGCTGTGACTGCAGCTCTGCTCACCAAAAGGATTCATGCCGTCTATACTTAGACCAAACCTTAAGTTCCTTGCGTCACGTGCGAAGTCCGGGTACTCTCGCTCGACTTTTCTCCACTGTGACCCATCAGCGGGGTGTCTCAACATCGCGTCTTTCTTACGGTCTTCCATGTGCCATCGCAACAACTTGGCATGCTCTTTATTTCTGAAGAGACGTTTTAACCGTGGTATTATAGGAGCATACCACATAACCTTGGCGGGAACCTTCTTCCTAGGGGCCTCGCCCTCAATATCGCTAGGATCGTCTCGTCTGATCTTATACTGCAATGCAGTGCATACCGGGCATGCATCCAAATTCTCGTACTTCTCACCGCGGTAGAGGATGCAGTCATTAATGCAGGCATGTATCTTCTGCACGTCTAATCCTAGAGGGCAGACAACCTTCTTTGCTTGGTATGTACTGTCGGGCAACTCATTATTTCTTGGAAGAAGATTCTTCATTTTTACCAACAACTTTGAAAATGCGCTGTCAGTCACACCGTTCTCTGCCTTCCATTGCAGCAAATCCAGTGTGGTACCTAGCTTTTTGTGGCCATCTTCGCAAGTTGGATACAACAATGTTTTGTGATCCTTTAACATCTGCTCCACCTTATCCTTCTCCTTTTTAGTTTCACATTCTTCCTTTGAATCAGTAATGGCCCGACCAAGATCGTCATCAGCGGGCCCATCTGCTCCCTCTTGATCTTCATTATCTACCCCCGTTGCAGTATCATCATATTCAGGATACATATTATGATAGTTGTCATCATCCTCTTCTTCTTCGTTGTCTTCCATCACAACCCCTTTTTCTCCGTGCTTGGTCCAACAATTATAGCTGGGCATGAAACCGGATCGAAGCAGGTGGGCGTGAATGGTTCTGGTATTTGAGTAGTCTTTCTTGTTCTGACAGTGAACACATGGATAGCACATAAAACCATTGTGACCACGGTTTGCATTAGCCACAACGATGAAATTTTGGAGGCCCGTAATGTACTCGGAAGTGCGGCGGTCACCGTACATCCATTGCCGGTTCATCTGCATTAATATGTAGTATATATCAAAAATTAATAGGAGATGACCATTTATATATATAGTACATCAATGACACATGAAAGGATAGTTGCCGACCTCGACCGAGAAGGAAAGAGCAACGAGAAAACTTATTTTGAGCTCTCGGGCATTCACCGAACACCTCTTGTGCATATGAAAAAAACACAAACTAGCACTCTTCACACCCTCTTGCTAGGCTCCAAAATGAGATAGTGAAAAAATGGAAGAGTGGGGTGTGTGGGCTGCGGTGTCTTATATAGCCCCCCCCCCCCTTTAACACCGGTTCATGCCACGAACCGGTGTTAAAGGGGGGTGCGCGGGCCACTGTTGCAGGGTCCTTTAACACCGGTTCGTGGCACGAAATGGTGTTAAAGGGGGGCTCCTTTTTTGCCGCACGGGCCACGCTGGTATGCCCCCCCCCCCTTTAACACCGCTTCGTAGAAGAACCGGTGTTAAAGCCCTTTTCCAAGATCAACGAAAAGCATCGTTTCCACTAGTGTAACTTAAAGGCGTTAAAGAAAAGTAATTGATAATACAAGAGCTTTATTGAGTCTTGGAAGTTATTACTTCAGTAATGACCTCTCCTTATCGTTTTGGTTTGCCTTTTGTGCCAAGAATGACCTCTAATGTCAGGGAAGTAAGATTTGGGGAGTTGCTGTCCCAAAACAGATTTTCGTCCTCCACCATCAAAATTCGTGAGGAGTCTATATAAGTCGGATTGAGCTGAAAATTTACGAATAAATCCACCAGTATGTTAGACAACTTCCGTTAGTTTAACACTTTTTGATTTGAGCAACAGAATGTCTTTGAAAAAATCGGTTTCTACCTGCTGGTCTGTTTTGACAGATTTCTGCCATTATTTGCATTTGCTTCATATTGATTCCTTTTTGGGTTCTTTTTGGGAAATTGAGATTTTTGAGGAAATTGCTATAGTAGCTTGTGTTTTTAGTGAAAGTTTTATGTTCTAAAGCTAAACCAAAAGGTCTATTATCTTTTGAATACACTAATGTTGCTAATGAAGATTGTGTGAAGTTTTGTATGAAGGAAAATATTCAGGTGTAAGGGAAGAATGATGTAATGAGATGAAGAATGGACAAAATCTTAAGCTTGGGGATGCCACCCCGTGTCACCCTAATAAATATTCAATAGGGACAAGCGTCAAAGCATGGGGATGCCCAAGGCATCCCCTTCTTCATCAATAAAAATCTCATATCTTTCTAGACACTTCGTTTTTATTGTTTTATGCATTGTTATGTTGTTCTTGGAGCGTCTTAGTTTTCGTTTTTGGTTTTCGTTTGCTTAGTTTGCTTGAGTAAGTTGTTTGGTTACACCACACTTCTTTTGGAGAGAGACACACTCTGTTTTCATTGCCTAGAACACTCTAGTTTTCATTCTTATTGTCTTGTGAGTGTTCTCTTTTGCTAGTATTGTGTTTAGCTTTAGTTTTCTTGTGATTTTAGCTTAGAACTTTTTAGTTCTTCTTTGTGGATTTGTGAGACAATCTCACTGGTCTTTATTGATTATTATCTTTGTGAATTGTTTCAAATAAGTTGTTTGGTGTTGGAAAAGAGTAGAAAGCTTCATGCTTAAGTGGTAAAAAACGGTGCTTGTTTTGAATGTGACTTAGACTTTATCATGTCATGCTAGGTGTTGCTTTGACCTTATGCTTAGTGATTATTGTTGTAGCATGACTTGTTCCAAACAATTAGGATTGCTTAATGTGCCTTGAAGGAATCATGCGTAGTTTTAGCATACAAAAGTATTGTATTGTGGTATTCTCCTTTGATGCTTTGTTTGGGTTGACTTGGCACATGATCACACCATGTTATGACTATGAAAAAGTCACCATAGCCTCTATGATCATTTAGTACTTGACTTGTAGTACCACTCTATGCTTTGATTAGTAATGTTTTGTTGCTCTGCACGATTATGGCCATTATTGCTCTCTTAGTTGGTTGCTCCTAGTCTTTTGCTAGCCTCCACTTGTATGAGTAAGTTCTACTCATGTTTCCAACTCCCAAGAAACCAAGTTATTCCAAAGTGTCCACTATAAATTCCTATGCATGGTGTGTTACACCATTCCAAGTATATTCTTGTTTTCAGCTATATTCCAATTAAAAAGTATTTTATTATGTGAAAACTTAGTGATTAAAGCCCTCACAAACTTGATGGCACACTTTATATTCTTTGCTCCTAATAAACTTGAACCATTGTGTCATCTATGTTGTATATGCTTGCACTTATAAGTTGGAATTAGCAGAACCGTGATGTCACGGGGAACGTTCTCAACATGGCACTTGTACTTTGTATTCAGTTGATATCATGCTCTTTTGTCTATGGATGTCACCGGTGTAAAATAAAGAGGGAACTTGTAAGTCCATGGAGTATGTATTTTGTGTTAGAGAAACGCCTGGGCCGCTAGCCTAAGCCATGCCTAATCATGGTGGAAACTTGCAGCATCACCATAGTGAGCTATCTATGAAGCATACTCAATAAAAAACTATGCATATAGTAAATAAAAAGATCGCTGAGATGCTCATTGTCTGCTTGCCTTGTCATTTTGGTTATGGGATAGCTCCTGTACCATGTGCAAGGGGTACCCCGTTGGCGGTTCTCTATGATACGCATGTACTTACAATGACAAGAACTTACAAGTGACTGAAGTTGAGTAGCATGAGGTGTGGCCCTCATATTCAAGGGACTTGAGATTGATAACTTATACTTTGTCAAGCATATACTTCATAGTTTGTTCACTTTAACCTTAATCACTTCAAGATGCTTATGATAGGGCAATGAGGGCTGAAAACTAACAAGTACCATAATTTGTAGAAGCTCTTTTTGAAACTTGAAATCCCTGCTTCCCTTTATGAAGGGCCTTTCTTCCACTATTATACTGAGTCTCCACCTTCTACCTTTTAGGCACCATTAAGAGAACATAGTTGCCATTCTGTGTGCAGTGTCCCAAAACTTAATGATTGATGCATATTGTGATATTACTTGTTCTTGTACTATTTGTTTCTAGTCACCCTTGTGAAATTTGAAGGTGTCCTATGCATCTATTTTCTACTCTATGAGGGACAAGCTGAATGTCACTATGCTATGTTTTCTGTATGTGAAAGAAACAAACGTTTTTCAATGCATGTTATTCATGATCTTTGTTTCTAGCCTTTCATGTTGCATGCATAGTTACTATATCCTATTGTTAGAACTCCACCTTTCATGCACATGTTTAGAGTACTTTGATCCCAGCTTTCAATGCCTGCAAATGGTTTGATCTTGATTTTGATGGTGCATGTCACCTCAAAAATTATTCTTTTTATCACTTACCTACTCAAGGATGAGTAGGAGTTAAGCTTGGGGATGCTTGATACGTCGGAAACGTATCTATAATTTTTGATGTTTCATGCTTGTTTAGTATCTACTTTGCTTTGCTTTGTCCACACTTTGATATGTTTTTATATGTTTTCTGGAATAACCTATTAACAAGATGCCACAGTGCCAGTTGCCTGATTTATTCTGTTTTTTGTTCCAAAAAAAGGCAGAAAATCAATATTCTCGGAATTGGACGGGACAAAAGCCAAAGTCATTATTTTCCCGGAGCAACACGGAACCATGAAGAAGAGTCGGAGGGGCGCCACAGGGTGGCCACACCCCCCAGGCGTGGGCCTATGGTGGGACCGCGCCTAGGCAGGGTGTAGGCCCCTGGCCCTCCATCGACCTTGCCTCCTGCGCCTATAAAAGCCCCCGGGGATAAATCCCTAAATCATCCAGAAGAAATCCACGAAAACCTCCGCAGCACCGCTGCCACCGAAAAGGAGATTTGGGGAACAAAAAGTCTCTGTTTCGGCACCCTTCCGGGACGGGGAAGTGCCCCCAGATCCATCTCCATCGATCTCCATCGCCATCTTCATCACCGTTGCTGGTTCCCATGATGAGGAGGGAGTAGTTCTTCCTCGAGGCTAAGGGCTCTACCGGTAGCTATGTGTTCATCTCTCTCTCTATGCATGGTCATATTGTGATCACGAGCTTTGTAATCAAGTAGATCTACCTTGCTACTCAAGTGCTTTAATAGATCTCTGCTCTCCCCATGTGTGTGAAATTGACGGCGTGCACGCCATGGTGGCACTTAGGTTTGAGTCTACGTAAATACGCTTTGTGCTTTAATAGATCTCTACTTTTTCCCACGTGTGTGAAAGTGATAGCGTGCATACCATGTGTGGCACCTTGGCTAGATTGAATATTTTTTATGATTTATATTTGGAGTTGGATGTATTTATGAAATTGTGCTGTTTGTTGGAACCA
The DNA here is from genome assembly GCA_916181665.1 of Avena sativa. Classification (NCBI taxonomy): domain Eukaryota; kingdom Viridiplantae; phylum Streptophyta; class Magnoliopsida; order Poales; family Poaceae; genus Avena; species Avena sativa. The sequence goes on along the minus strand of OV702279.1, from coordinate 261,466,135 downwards.
TCTAGCGCTCAAGGTGACAGTGTGGGGTTATCTAGATTGGGGAAGGCGGACTTTGAGGAGTGTTGTTATAGCCCTACCGATGATTAGAGTGTCCAACCAGAGAGTAGTTAAGAGTAGTATCATTAATATAAGATATTTATATGAGAGAGTGTTCACTAGTGAAAGTATGATCCCTAGGCCTTGTTTCTAAGCATTGAAACACCGTTTGCATCTGGATCTGTTGCATGTTTGCTTGCTTTAGTCTTTACCTCACCGTCAAGCTCTTTTCTGGCACTCACACACGTTCTCCCACGTCAACAACAAGTCAGAAGCTATTTTCTAGCATCGTTACCACTTTTATTTTACTATCTCTTCGCCAAACTAGTGCACCTATACACCTCACAAGTGTATTGGGTGTGTTGGGGACACAAGAGACTTCTTGTCTTGATTGCAGGGTTGATTGAGAGGGAATACATTTGACCACTTCCTCCCTGAGTTCGATAAACCTTGGGTAATCCACTTAAGGGAAACTTGCTGCTGTTCTACAAACCTCTGCACTTGGAGGCCCAACAACTATCTACAAGAATAGAAGTGCGTAGACATCAGCATTCATGGTCTTCAAGACAATAAAAGATCCAATATCTGAAAACAACATCATTTTTCTGGTAAGGACTAATGTTTAAATAAGCAATATGCTATTATGCATAAGTAATGCTATGAATTTTATAAAATTCCTAAAGTGAAACCCCATTATTGTAAGTGAATTAAACTTAGGTGATTTCTTTAAGATTTGGTTTACATTCAATTTTATTCCACAAGCATATACATCTATAAAGAACTTAAGTCTTAGCATACAAGGTATAAAAATATAGTACAAATTAATCTATAATTGAGGTTAACTACCATCTGATAGCTAGGATGAAATTCCATGTGTTAAGTTGTTAAGGGTTGAAAGAACTATCATATAGTTGTTGTTTGAAGTGGCAAAAAGAATAACATTTGAAGAAATTAGTGTTTAGGTTAGACTAATCAATACTAAAGGTTACTAGGGTTTATATTAGGGTCTTTTTGATGGTTACAAATGATGTTGAGTTATTATACTTTAATTGGTTGTATAAGTGACCAAAGTTAACTATAAAAACATGAATAAACTTCAAATAAGATGTTTATGATTGTTTAGACCAAAGTTAACTACAAATTAGAAGTGAATCTTAAGGTGTAATGTTTTTAGAACATTATCAAGTTTTAGGGTTTTGAATATTATAGTTTTTAATGTAGAATCATTCACTTTCAGTTTAAATGAATGATGAGTTTGAGATTGGACATGTTAATAGGAATATAATATGCAACTTATTAATGAGAGCATAATTAGATGATCTTAGTACTTTTTTAGGAAATGTTAATAATGATTAAGAGATCAAGATCACTCACCCATAATATAGACGATGATGTATAATGTTAGTTTAAAGGTTATTGTGTTCAAATTAAATTTATAGTTTAAAAGAGTTTTATAGAATTCATACTTTATACTTAAATTTTATTATGAATCCTAAGTATGGTTTTGGGCTTTAGTACTTAGTCTTAAAGTATTTAAGGTTTTGTATAAAATTATGATTGTTTCTTATTTAATAAATGTTTTAAAGAATTAACAAAAATACGTATTTTATAAAATAGATAAGGATTTATTACTTTAAAATCTTTTAGAAAACTTTGTAATAACATTTTTCTATTAAAATATATCTATTAAAGATCTTAAAAATGGTTTTTATTTATTTTTATGTATTATTTTCATTTTTATAAAATTCCACAAAGTATTAAATGTCTTTGAATATTTGTTTTGAGTTTTATTTATAAAAAAATAAGTTAGTATTTTTATAAAGTAGTAATTGTATTTTTATATACTAGAATAATTTTTATTTATTGTTAGGACTTCTCCTTATTTTATTAAATTTTATTAAGGATTTAATGGTGTTAATATTTATTTGCATTTTATTTAACTCAAATAAGTAATGTTATATTTTTCCTAGGTATATAATATTTTTGTGATCATTTTGATATATTGTATTTTTTTGGATTTTTATTTTTTCTAGAGTTTAAAATATTTATAGGGTCATTTTGGTAGTTTTACTTTTTCTTTTCTATAGTTAGATCTTAGGCCTGGCCTGTTGCGCTGGCCTGACCCAACCTAGTGGGTCCGGGTCAAACCCACCCAATCACCACTGGACCGACCCATCAGCCCAGTGAGCTCTCTCTCTCTCAAGCTCGCTCAACCTCACCTGCATGTTCCTCTCTCAGGCGACCGAGAGCTGCCTCGCCGTCCCCGCTCGATTCCGGCCACCTCTGGCCTTCCCGGCCGCCGCCGTCATGCTAAAATATATCGATGGCGATGACGCATCTTCTTGTCCAGTTTGATTCATTGCTTGCGCCTCCCATTGGTCGTGCCTTCACCTTCCTGGCGCTTAGGGTTTCAATCCCATGTGCCGGTGTGGTTTTCTCGCGGTGTTTTGGTGCTGCGCGACATTGCGGTGCTTCCGTGGCCACCTGAGCTCTGGTGGCCGCCGTGTCCGCGGCCTGGCGTGGGTTGAAGCGCCTTCGGGTGCTCCCCGTGCCGCCGTGGACATCATTGATGCTCGTCCTGCTTCCTCTTCTAAAATTAGCGAGGACCTCGCGTAAGTCGTGCTTATCCTTCCTCTCTCAGTTCCTCTCTAGATCCCTCTTCGTGGTGATACGGATATCCTAGTTAGTGTTGAACTCTGTTCTAGGGTTCATCTTACTCCTAAAATTATCTATGGATAGTGGTTAAATTGAATTGAGCTAAATGTTTGCCATTTATGTGTTGGCCTTTGGCTTGCTAGTGGTTGATGATGCTCAGTAGTATTGCTAGCTAAAATTCCTGAACTTGGATGAGCAAGTGCTCAAGTGGTACTAATTTGGGTTGGTGGTTATGTTGTTAATGGTGGTGATTGTGTTTATAACTCCAGTTGACCCATATTATACATGTGCTGTGAGATTGGGGTTAAGCTACTAAGGATGCTTACTAACTTTGATGCTTCAATCTGGATGATTGAATCATCCCTGGCCTTTCTTCTAAATTTGTGTAATAAATTGTGATTTTCTGAACTCAGTGCTGCTAAACTTAATGATCTAGAACCTATTGTGGTAGTTTAATTGATGGAAACTATATGATTTCTAGTTGTCTAACTAGAAAAATGATTTTAAGGAGTTGCCCACTTCTTACAAATAGAGAAATGATGTACTTGTTGTTGTGTTTACCTTAACCTGGACTAATGTCTTAGGCCTGGCAGTATTGGAGGGTATTCCATATCTTGGTTCACTGTGCATTTACTTCAGTGAGTTGATTTGATTAGTTTTTGTCAATCTTGATAATAGAAAACTAGTAAGATATGATTCCTGGATTCGTTACTAGGAAAATGATTTAAAATCCACACTCTGATTATTTACAAAAGAGTTTGTGAATACAACAATGGTTAGTGATCTTCTAAAGATTGCTATTACTGCTCTCCATTAGTTTATATATGATGAACTAGAGGTTTGGAATTACATAATTGCCCTGTACACTCAAGTATAGGTTTTGTTCATGGACACTTGATTACACAAAACTGATGGCTTAAACTAGATCAAGAAAGTGGTCATTTACAGCTTAGTAGCTCATGTATCACTAGTTAGAATTAAGATAAACTCTGTGGTACTTCTTTGGAAGATGCACAAATTTATACTTATCTAACTAGCTTGAGTGCTGAAGCGGATTAGGTTGTTTTAAGTTGTTGGATCTTTGTAAAGCTAAATGATGGTCACAGCTTTTTAAACCATTCTTGATGGAAACTGATGAGTATAAATGGTGTGCTTGATTTCTTGACCTGACCTACGATGCAAAGGCTGAGGCATGTTTTGGATAAGGACAAATATTCCTGTTGGTTTTAAACCTCTATGATGAACCTTGAATGGTGAGTTACTTGGATAAAACTATCACAACTGGGGCTGTTGGGATGAGTATGTACCACTTTCGGTAATTTTGTGAGTCGGTACCAGTTTTGAGTCATAGCGTCACAAACTGCACTAAATTTCGTCTAACAGCATTTTAACACGCTTTCTGACGGCTCGGGTCCAGATGTAAGTGTTGAGTTGGCGGCACGTGTCTAGGAGCTGAGGTGGAAGTGATACCCACCTGCCAGACATATCTATGTTTTTTTATTTTTCTTTCTTATTTAGTATTTACAGTCGGTGGGTCCCACCTGTCGGCCTCCTATTTTTCCCACACATCTTCTTCCTCCATCGGCTAGCGGCCCGCAGGTGCGTCTCCGTCAGGAGGAACGAGCTCAGGTAGTCCCCGGCCTCTATCGCAAGGAATCCGAGCGCCATGCACACGGTCTTCATAGCCGCCAGTGCCTGGCTGTAGAAGAAGTCCAGCTGTCCAATGGTGGTGAGCACCTCGCCGACACCCACCAGCGTATGCTGTGGCGCCTGCCACAGCTCACTTATCTTCCACGGCGCCGTGCGAAGGCGCACTGTCTCAACGATCGCCGCGGTGGCCACGGCAAGCTCGGGCATGGCGAGTCCAGCGCCAATCCTTTGCAGCACCGTGATGCCCTTATCCCTCCCGGTGAACCGTCTGGCTGCCGGCACGAATGCGCGGTCGTAGAGCGGGACCAGGACGACGATGGTGAGCACGTCGAAGGTGCACATAGACGCGGGCGAGACACTCACACAGCCGATGTAACATCCCAAAAATATTAAACTAGAATCATCAAACTCTAATCCCCAAATTTAGGGTTAACAAAAACTTTTCCAATTAAAATATGAAAGCATTTCATATGTGTAGGTATTAAAATATGGATTCTTTTGAATTGCCATGATTATGTGTTTCTTTGCTTGTAAATGGATGCTTAGGTGAAATAAACATCATCTAAACAATTCCCAAACTTTTCTCAAAGACAAGTAAATCAAAACAAATAAAATAAGGGAATGGTCATTTTGACCAATTTAACTCCCATGCCTACTTTGACTGTCTCAAACTTTCAGAACCTAACAGAAACTTTTCTAGATCTTTGCACCCCTTGATTGTACTCATAACAAAGTATCAAGGCCCACTTTGTGATCATCCAAAAACATTTAAATGCATAGTTTAAATGACAGTGGAAAATTGAATATTTATCATATGGGAAGATCCCAGTTTTTCAAAAACCACTCAAACAAGCTCAACTTTCAAAACCCAAGCATCTAAAGACTCACCGGCACCAACCTAGCACACCCACCCAAAATATTATCAAAATTCAAAACTTGAATTCTTGCGGCCATTTCATCAAACACTTGACAGAAACAAATCAAACTGGCCTAACTTCACTGTTTGGAGCAGTAATTGGGCTAAGAAATGTTCACCATTGATCACCCTTGTCTCCCCCAGTGCTAACCAGTGCTTAGACAAACCCTAGACCCTACCCTTTGCCCCATGCCATGCCAACCCGAGCATCTCCTTGCCAACCGACAATGGCTAGCTAGCCAGAGCAAGCACCAAGCCTAAACAACATGTCTAGGAGGCAGCCAACACCCCACCGCCACTCCCTATCCAGCGCTTGAACCCTGCCAGCCACTGGACCACGCGCACGAACCATGCCAAGCTCGCCAGCAACCATGCCGAGCATGCGCCAGAGCGCCACCCTCGACCGAAGCCCACAGACCGCGCGCCGCCCTCGCCGCATGCATACGTGATCACCACCGTCCCAGTAACCCCACAGACACGCTCGTTCGCCGCCGCGCGGACCACGCGCGCTGTGCGCCATTAAATCTTCCGTCAGGCACGCGCAAAGCATCGTCGCGTTCCGACCAAACCACACCGCCCCACATCTCGCCACCGTGTCATTGAGCATCGCCAGGGAGCACCGCACCGCCCCCTACCGTCTCCCACGCCGATAGCCGTCTGTACCATCGACCACGACGAGCTCACCTTGCGCCCCGTCGGTCCCCTCGCTCCACTATAAATAGATGCCACCCCCAGCCGAATTGAGCACACCATCTCACTCCCCTCTCCTCACTGATCGTGCCACCCTGTTCCCGGAGCAAGGCGAGAAGCGCATCGCCGGAATTTCACCGGAGCCCGCCGCTACTGGAGAAGAAGGGAGCCAGCGATTGGAGCCGCCCCAGGAGAAGCTGCCGGTACCAGGAGGTTCGCCATCGTCGAATTCATCGTTCGCCCTCCTCGACGACCCTCGCCTGAACCCCGGTGAGCCCCCAACGACCCCCACTGGTCGCGCTAGGTTTTTGTCTCGCCGGCGTTGCCCAACGTCGACGATGACTCTCAACCGTTGGATTAGAACCAGATCGAACGCACCACATCGCCCCATACCGCTTCGCACCCCCTCGTCTCACTGACGCGTGGGGAGAGCCACTTAACCAGCCCGCGTAAGCGCTGTGCTTAGCAGGACGGCCCAGTATCGCTTCTCGCGCAGCCCAGCTATTTGAATTTAACCTTTTCCATTTTATTTCAAACACACTTCTGTACCCAGTTTCAAAAATCAACCCAGGTCGATTCAGTGCACCAAATCGAATGAAACTAATTTTGTTAGAAAGGTCTGGAAGTGCTGAATCCAAGCCCGTTGGATTCAAGTCATTTGGATCTGTAGATCATCCTTGGTAAAAATAACAAGGCGGAACCTTATCTGCATTTAACCATTTTTCAAATTAAAACCATAATAGCTTTTGAGTTGATTCTAACTCTCAAAAATCACATTCAACCATACCTTTCAGAATATATAAAAATATATAGGTTTACGTACATAAATATTGTTCAAGTAATAAAAGAATGTCCCATAGGCATTTCTAGTCACTTTATTTAATTAAAATAAAAGGGTAAAACCTTATTAAATTGTGACACCACTTTAAATCAGATTCCCATGGACTAAAATATGTGGTGATGACATGTTTCAACATGATCCCATGTTTGGTTTGGAGAATATTAAATCTTAACTAGTTTTTCAATGAGTAGAAATTACTTTTCTAAAAATAAAAGGAATTAAACCAAGCCTTAATCTTGTAATGTTAGAGATGATGTTAGGTCATCTATAGGACCCTTTTTGTGTGATGATTGCAAGTAGTTAAGTATTGTTTGGTGATTGTGTACATCGTATTTATTTATAGACGCTAGTACCGACCAAGGATACGAGGAGGAAGGAGGATTCTATGAAGAAGAAGCCGAGGAGAACTTCAACCACTGATCTGCACAAGGCAAGCCAATACTTGCAGGCTATTAACTTAGCAAGCCTTACTAATCGATTTGACCTATGCAAGCTAATACTTGCTTGCTACCATGCCAACTATATGCCTTAAAGCATATATGATTATAACCACTTGATAAACCAATCCTAGTTTTACTTGCAAGCTTTATACTTTATTTCTTTATCAAAGCTCTTACTTAGAGTTACTGAAATAAATGGTAGATACTAGAAGGATAATTGAAGGTTGCATAAAGAGCATAAAATTTGGCCTAAGCTAGATAATCTTGATGTCATCCGAAGGCATGAGATTGAACTTAGTTAAAACTCAACTAGTTTACCACTCCTCATTAGTGCTTACCCCCACTTGTAGATGCTAGTGCTAAGCATAAAACTTGATCAACATTAGATGTGAATACTTGGTGAAAATGGTTATGAAAACCTTAGAATGATGGATCATTCTACTGAGATGTTTTGACATGTGTTTCCGAACACCAGATGATTTATGGTGATGAAAATGTTGAGGCATGAGCCTTAGCCCTTTTAAAAACTGATGGTTGTCTGGATGCGATACCATTCCAATTTTATCGTACAACCACAATACCCGAGAATTGGGTAGGGCTTGACTGGAAACTTATATACCTTAGTATTAGTTCCCTCATGGCCAAGGTCTGAGCTGAGACTACCTTGTGAAGATTGTCCACTTGTGCAGTATCCAGGATGACAGTTGGTCATGGTTGGGAGGACAAACTCACAGGAGAGGTGCTTATACTAGGGTGTGTAATTGAAAGGTTAGGATTGATTATCCGCATACGGAGTATGGTGAATTCAGGATTTATTCCTGACGGATGTATCGAATGGTGTGGTGAAAGTGTACAATCTTTGCAGAGTGTCAAACTATTCGAATAGCCGCGTCCGCGGTTATGGACAGTTGGAGTGGCCATACTTTTCCCCCGTCAGACTTCTCAAAATGACTTGTGAAATGAATTGAGACTTTGACTTGACCACAATAGGGTTGTGATATGAAATACAAATTCACACTTAGGAGTATAAACTTCAAATAGCTCTCTTGTTTCTAAACTTAGTAGAGATAAATCTGGATTCTTGCAAAACAACCCTAGAGCCTAGTGTCCTATTACCAAAAACCCCTTTCACTTGTTAGTATTAGTTTGCGAGTACTTAAAGAGTACTCATGTCTTTGTCCCTGGCTATTCCCGTGGCCAGACTATGAAGAGGAGTACCTGGAGGATGGACCCCAGGAAGGTTACGACAACTAGGATCATCTCCCATCGTCAGCATTGCCTGTGACCCCGAAGATGGAGCTGTTGGAGATATGCCCTAGAGGCAATAATAAATAGAGTTATTATTATATCTTTGTGTTTATGATAAATGTTTACATTCATGCTATAATAGTATTAACAAGGAAACCATTAATACTTGTGTGATTTGTAAACTTAATTTGAAGTCCCTAGTATGGCCTCTATACTTCACTAGCTTGTTGGTTGATTGATGATGTGGTTTCTTTGTCATGAACATTGAGATGTTATCAACAACAAGATCATATCGTTAGGAGAATGATATGGTGGACATACTCCTATAGACAAGCGTAGCATAAAGATCAAGTCATTTCAATAGTTCAATTGCTATATGCTTTCTGATACATAGTAACCTAATTCCTTCGACCATGAGATCATGCATATTGCCTTTACTGGATGGATGCTTTGATGTCATCAAACACCACACCGTAACAGGGTGGCTATAAAAGTGGCATTGGGTGTTCGGAAAGTATTGGTTGAAACACATGGATCAAGAGTGGGATTTGTCCATCCACATGACGGATAGATATTCTCTGGGCCCTCTCGGTGAAATGTCATCCAATTAGCTTGCAAGCATGTGACTTGGTCACAAGGGATCACATATCACGGGAACGAGAAAAGAGTACTTATCAGTAACGAGGTTGAACTAGGTATGCAGAGATACCGACGATCATAACCTTGGATAAGTAACATATCGTGAGACAAAGGGAAATTGGTATCGTATGTAAGTGGTTCATTCGATCGCAAAGTAATCGTAGAAATATGTGGGAGCCATATGAATTTCCAGATTCCTCTATTGGTTATTGTTCGGAGAAGTGTCTCGATCATGTCCGCATAATTCACGAACCGTAGGGAGACACACTTAAGGATTCGACGTTGTTTGAGTAGTTATGGTATTATGAGAAAGAGACCGAATGTTGTTCGGAGTCTCGGATGGGATCCGGGATATCACGAGGTGATCCGGAATGGTCCGGAGAATAAGATTCATATAAGGAAAGTCCCGTTTCGGAGTTCGGGAATGATTCCGGTGTTTCCATCGGGAACATTCTAGAAGGTCCCGGATTGTCCGGCACTCCGGGGGGGAAGGGGTACATGAATGTGTCATTACATGTTGGAATGATTGCATCATGTACTAAGTGTTCTTGCTGTCCCAAATAAAGGATTAAATTGAATCCTAAATTGAAAAAGTCAAACGGCTAGTTTGAAAGTCAAACGGCAGTTTTTGGGAAGTGGGAGGAGAGGAGGAAACCGACTTGAGGGAGGAGTCCTCCTCCCCAAGCCGGCGCCCCACCTAGGCCGAGTTGGGGAGGGACTCCACTCCCTCCCCTTGGCCGGCCAGCCCCTCCCACCTATATAAGGAGGGGCAGGGCTCCCTCCCAACACACACAAGTTCCTATCCTCTAAACTAGAAACTAGACCTAGACCCCGGTTTAGAGCTGTTTCGGTTTAGAGCCTTCTAATTGGTTTAGAGCCCTCTAATTGGTGTGTCTAATTACTAGACCACTAATAGCCTCTCTCATAAGCTCCACCATACTCGCACCGGCTTAAGGCGAAGCCCTGCGGGATCTCCCCTCTACCTCCGGTACCACGCCGTTGTGCTGCCGGAATCGCGAGGAGAGTGCTACAACCTCCGCTGCCTGCTGGAACAAGGGAGAGGAAGGTCTTCGTCGAGTACCGAACGTGTGACCGACTGCGGGAGCGCTGCGGGAACGTGGCGCCGGAAGGATCGTCTACGCGATCTTGAGATCGGAAAGAGTACGACTACATCACCCACGAGAATCTGCTCTCGTTAAACACTTTGGAATCTTCGAGGGTGAGTTATTCCATCGACTCGTTGCTACAATCTAGTAGATAGATCTTGGCTTGTTTGTTTGTATGCGATAGAAAATTTTTGTTTTCCATGCTACGAACCCCTACAGTGGTATCAGAGCCGTGTCTATATGTAGATCTGTTGCACGAGTAGAACACAATGGTCATTGTGGGCGTTGATGCTTTTATTGTAGATTGCTTTGCGTGTACTTTGCATCTTGCGGTATGTTGGGATGAAGCGGCCCGGGCTAACCTTACATGACATCGTTCATGAGACTTGCTCCACGCTTAACATGCAACTTGTATTGCATAAGTGGCTTTGCGGGTGCCAGTTTCTCCTAGCATAGTAAAGATCCAATTTACAACGGGTAATCAACAATGCTAGTATCAATGTTGTGGTTCTTGTTCGTAGGTTAGAACGACACTTATGGAAAGCCCCAAACCACGTAAAATATGCAAAGAAAGTAGAAGCGTCTAACTTTGTTTTGCAGGGGTGTGCAGTGATGTGATATGGCCATGATTGTGATTATATTTGATGTATGCAATGTTCCTTATTGTAAGTTGGCAACCGGCAGGAGCCATATGGTTGTCTTTAATTTCTGTTAAGACCTGCGTGTCTATTCAAAATAGTTGTAATAGTTGAAGCTGGTGGACGACAACCATGAAGAAGCGTCATTGACCTTGATGCTACGCCGGTGATGATGGAGATCATGTTCGTGCTTGAAGATGGAGATCGGAAGCACAAAGAAGAAAGGCCATATCATATCACATATTATGAATTGCATGTGATGTTAATCCTTTATGCATCTTGTATTGCTTAGTAGACGACGGTAGCATTATAAGATGATCCCTCATGCACATAAATTTCAAGTTCTAAAGTGTTCGCCCTTAGTTAGCACCGTTGCTAAAACTTGTTGCTTCGAAGCACCACGTGATGATCGGGTGTCTTTGATTCCACGGGTAAATACAACGTAAGCAAGCCAGATTTGCTTATGCGGTAGCTAAGGTTTGATCTTGACGAGCCTAGCATGTACAGACATGGCCTCAGGAACACGGATTACCGAAAGGTAGAGCATGAGTCATATAGTAGATATGATGAACATGTTGATTGTTCGCCATTGAAGCTATATCAACTCTCGTGATGATCGGTTTTGATGTGGTGGATTTGGTTCGTGTGATCACTAAAACAATGTGAGGGATATTGTTTTGAGTGGGAGTTCACTTAGATTAATTTAATTATTAATTAGAACTCAATTTATCATAAACTAAATCAAAGTGAATTTGCATAGTTGTTGTAGTCATTGGCATCCGTTTACCACCTTGCGCTTAGTTATAATTGAGATGATAGAACTATAGAATTCTGGTTAGTTACTTTACGAACTGGTATCGTATTGTATTGAAGTGTTAATCTAAAGTTTAAAAGTCCTATTGCAAACTTTCAGTAAGTTTCAGTTACTCCATGAAGTTTAATAATTAGTATTAAATCAAGAGTAACAATTCCAAGTGTTAGTATATAAGTATCATGTTTGTATCCATGATTCTTGATATTCAAAGGATTCCCTTAATATCAAGGTTATCTAGGATCTGAAAGAGTTGTTTCTGAAACCATGATGTGTGGAAGATATTGTGATATCTGAAACGAAGTTTTGGTTACAACATGATAGAGTATAATATTGCAAAAGTCATGTTCTCATATTTGATGAGAATTTGCAAAAGGGTGGAGACACTAGTTGTCCTAATCCTCCAAAATGTTTTGGAAAGCAACATTATACTCATAATTCATCGTTATAAGCTAAAAGTAGCTTGATCATGGACATTCCATGATAAGGTGAATATTTGATGTAGGTAAAATGTTTACTACACCAAGAGATTACTAAAGAAAGGAATTTGGAAGAACACCAAACATTTGATGATGGTGATCTACTTCAAAGTGCAAGTCCAAAGACATTTGTATTTAATTATACACGCTTTGGATTATGTGTCATATGTATGACTCCACTATTGATGTTGATAGATTCTTTCAAACAGAAAAGGAAATACTGAAAGAGAATCTCATAAATATATGGCAGAAAAGAAAAGACTGGAATTGTTCAGTTTAAGTATATAGATGATATACATGTTATGGCTATATTCTTTGATTGTTAAACGATGTGGTTCTTAAGTATTTTGATACTGAATTTGTTGGTGTGAATCGTCATACGAAACAACACAATTCATGAACTACAATGGCCTAAGTAACAAGCAAAAGAATATGTGATGATGTTCATCAAGAACAAATAAAGGGTTATTGCGTTGCTTGTTAAACATCAAAGCTTGCCTTCAAAGATTTGTTTTATCAGGTATTATGAGAACAAAAGGGTTGTTCAAATAATTGCCGTAATCCATAAAAGATGGATGATTCACAAATCTCGTTGGAGAAATCACATCCATAAAACTAGTGCTAAAATGTCGAAAGACAAATTGATTGAAAGATCACTTAGGAAGTGACATCGCCGTTTAAATTATATTGGAAAGAAAACATGAAGAAAATCCATATGGATGGAATTTTGGAGTCTATTTGATTTTGATCAAATAACGCTTGTGAAACTTTCCTAGAGATAATTAAAACTTCGTTCATAGGCCAAAAAGGGAACGAATGACTAGCTAATTGGAACTTGTACATATTGTTGTACGAAGTCCATTATGTGTAGTCAAGAGCGATGGATTTCAACTTCATATGCTTTCTCCGAAAATTTGAGTGAATATATGAATATTTACTTAATAAGGATGAAGTATGAAATATTTGAAAAGTTCAAAAGACTTTCAAGATGAAGTGCAAAATCATTGTAACAAGAATATGAATAGTTTATGATAAAGATCATAAAGGAAGATATTTGAATTACAAGTTTAGCATAATACCTAAGATTTAAGGAATCGTTCCGTGGATTTGCATTTCCCGAAACACCATAAGAGTATGGAGCGTTCGAGATATGTAATTAAACCTTGTTTGACATGGTAAGATCAAAGGTATAGTTCATAAAACTGCCATAGTATTTTAAAGATTAAAAGCTTTAGAGATTACCGTTTTTCCACTAAAAAGAGCTCCATCATAATCCGTTGAAATGACACCATATAAGGTTATGGTTTGGGATAAAACCCAAGTTGTCCTTTCTTAAACATTGGTATGCTATGCATAAGAAAGATATGTGCAACCAAAGTCGGATGAACCTGTCTTTGTATAAACTGTTCCTCCATAAAACACCGGAGACAAAAGAGTTTGTTGCTTAGAACGTCAAGTTTCTTTGAGAAGAAATTTTTCGTGAAAAGTTAAGTGGGAGGACAATAGAAACTTTGATAAGGTTAAAAGAACCTTAGCTATATGTGCAGAATTGCGCAGCGCCGAAAAGTGTTTCGGAGGCAGCAACAATGCTCATGGTTCACGTACCTCAAAAGGTTGTGGTCACGGAGATCCAAGTTCCTATTGAAACAAGTAGGTCGGATGAACAATCAAATACCAAGATTTGAGGGTTGAATCATTATTTGAGAATAATAAACCGACTACATGCAAAGAAGCGATGATGGGCCCTGACTCCGTCAAATGGCTTGAAGCCATAAAATCCGTGATAGTTCCATACACGAGAAATCAAGTTTTGAACTTGAAGGACCCTCGAGAAAGGTGTAAGACCTTACAGTTGTGTCTGGATCTATAAAGAAATAGACATGGATGTTTTACATCTATGAAATAGTCGACATGTTGGGAAAGAGTTCACAACAATGTTCAAAGGTTGACTATGACAAGATTTGATCTATCATAGTGATATTTAGTCTAGACGGATTAATGAAAGCAACCACTACATATAATTTGTTATATGGTAGTTGAATAAACAAAACAAGTTCTTCTAATAGAATCGTTACCTAGGACATGTGCATAAACACGGTCCATAGGGTTTTGTCAATTCAAAGGATGCTAAAAGCATATGCAAACTTCAATGGTTAGAGTGAGCATAGCGGAGTTGGAATCTTCACTATGATGAAACTGTTAAAAGGGTTTAATTTCATCAGAGACAATGAAGATGCTTGCATTTGCAAGAAATTAAGTGGGAGCGCTAAGACATGTTTCTAATACATTATGTGGAAGACATATTGTTGATTGGAAATAATGTATCTTTTATTAACACATATTAAGAATTTCATCCCGATGAAAGACTTAGGCAAAACCCAAGTATTTTGGCATCAATAGACGCTAATGTGGTTGTGCCAGAAGTACATAGACAAGATATTGAATGAGTTCAATATAGGAACTACAAGAAAGGTTCTTGTTGCACAGAAAGGATTGAATAAGTTCAATGTTGATGATATATTCAAGTGTATTGACATTTGGTAAGTGAAACAAAGATTCAAGTATAGATTGATACTTGATATATGAAATCGCAAAGAGTGTTTATATCAATCATACTGTGGTATGTACAAATCCAGATATGTCCTATGCTCTAAAAGTTATGAGTATATACCAGAATGATTCATAAGATGATCATTGGACGATAGTAAGGATATTCTTATGATCTTTTGGAAGAACTAAGAGTATATTATTTGTAGAAGTGACAAATAGATGATTAGTTCATTGTAAAAGTACTACATTGATACTAGTTTTGTCACAGAGTACAAATTAAGTTTATCTCAATTTAAATTAAGGGTGGCACAATATAATGGAGAGTGAGTTCCATAATGGATTTGGATGAGTTCCAAAGTTAAGACATTGTGACAGATACTTCAACAAAAGGCTAAGTATATGACTGCTATTATAGCAGCAAAAGAGGGCATTTGTGTCAAGTAGTTTGTTATCAAACTAGGTGTAGTTCACAGCGGGATAATACTATGAAGATATATTGTGTGACAATATTATCAACATGTTTTAACCCCAAAGAACTAAAGGTCACACCGAAAGACCAAATTATACAAAGCCATCTCATTAGAGAATGAGTGATGCGTAGAGACGCAAAGACATGCAATTACACACGGACCTGGAAGTGTCAGATCCGGAGATCAGTTGACCACTAGTAATCGTGTACATACAACACCAGAAAGCCATAGGTGTTGAATACACAAAGGTTTGAAACTAGATTATTGACTCTAGTGCAAGTGGGAGACTGTTGGAGATATGCCCTAGAGGCAATAATAAATAGAGTTATTATTATATCTTTGTGTTTATGATAAATGTTTACATTCATGCTATAATAGTATTAACAAGGAAACCATTAATACTTGTGTGATTTGTAAACTTAATTTGAAGTCCCTAGTATGGCCTCTATACTTCACTAGCTTGTTGGTTGATTGATGATGTGGTTTCTTTGTCATGAACATTGAGATGTTATCAACAACAAGATCATATCGTTAGGAGAATGATATGGTGGACATACTCCTATAGACAAGCGTAGCATAAAGATCAAGTCATTTCAATAGTTCAATTGCTATATGCTTTCTGATACATAGTAACCTAATTCCTTCGACCATGAGATCATGCATATTGCCTTTACTGGATGGATGCTTTGATGTCATCAAACACCACACCGTAACAGGGTGGCTATAAAAGTGGCATTGGGTGTTCGGAAAGTATTGGTTGAAACACATGGATCAAGAGTGGGATTTGTCCATCCACATGACGGATAGATATTCTCTGGGCCCTCTCGGTGAAATGTCATCCAATTAGCTTGCAAGCATGTGACTTGGTCACAAGGGATCACATATCACGGGAACGAGAAAAGAGTACTTATCAGTAACGAGGTTGAACTAGGTATGCAGAGATACCGACGATCATAACCTTGGATAAGTAACATATCGTGAGACAAAGGGAAATTGGTATCGTATGTAAGTGGTTCATTCGATCGCAAAGTAATCGTAGAAATATGTGGGAGCCATATGAATTTCCAGATTCCTCTATTGGTTATTGTTCGGAGAAGTGTCTCGATCATGTCCGCATAATTCACGAACCGTAGGGAGACACACTTAAGGATTCGACGTTGTTTGAGTAGTTATGGTATTATGAGAAAGAGACCGAATGTTGTTCGGAGTCTCGGATGGGATCCGGGATATCACGAGGTGATCCGGAATGGTCCGGAGAATAAGATTCATATAAGGAAAGTCCCGTTTCGGAGTTCGGGAATGATTCCGGTGTTTCCATCGGGAACATTCTAGAAGGTCCCGGATTGTCCGGCACTCCGGGGGGGAAGGGGTACATGAATGTGTCATTACATGTTGGAATGATTGCATCATGTACTAAGTGTTCTTGCTGTCCCAAATAAAGGATTAAATTGAATCCTAAATTGAAAAAGTCAAACGGCTAGTTTGAAAGTCAAACGGCAGTTTTTGGGAAGTGGGAGGAGAGGAGGAAACCGACTTGAGGGAGGAGTCCTCCTCCCCAAGCCGGCGCCCCACCTAGGCCGAGTTGGGGAGGGACTCCACTCCCTCCCCTTGGCCGGCCAGCCCCTCCCACCTATATAAGGAGGGGCAGGGCTCCCTCCCAACACACACAAGTTCCTATCCTCTAAACTAGAAACTAGACCTAGACCCCGGTTTAGAGCTGTTTCGGTTTAGAGCCTTCTAATTGGTTTAGAGCCCTCTAATTGGTGTGTCTAATTACTAGACCACTAATAGCCTCTCTCATAAGCTCCACCATACTCGCACCGGCTTAAGGCGAAGCCCTGCGGGATCTCCCCTCTACCTCCGGTACCACGCCGTTGTGCTGCCGGAATCGCGAGGAGAGTGCTACAACCTCCGCTGCCTGCTGGAACAAGGGAGAGGAAGGTCTTCGTCGAGTACCGAACGTGTGACCGACTGCGGGAGCGCTGCGGGAACGTGGCGCCGGAAGGATCGTCTACGCGATCTTGAGATCGGAAAGAGTACGACTACATCACCCACGAGAATCTGCTCTCGTTAAACACTTTGGAATCTTCGAGGGTGAGTTATTCCATCGACTCGTTGCTACAATCTAGTAGATAGATCTTGGCTTGTTTGTTTGTATGCGATAGAAAATTTTTGTTTTCCATGCTACGAACCCCTACAGGAGCTTCGCCTACGCTACCGTTATTATTACGTATTCTGCTGCTTGAAGTTGTATTAAGAACTAGATCATGAGATCCCTATTTGTGTAAGAACTTATGTAAGGTTTGTAATGGATGATGTACTATGGTATCCAATTCTATTATGTCTCGCAAAAATGGTAATCCTGGGATTGCGATGTATGGCATAACAGGCATCTGGGATTAAAAATCCGGGTGTTGACAAGTTGGTATCAGAGCCATCCTGACCATAGGAGACCCTAGTTAGACTGGACGTTTGAATCAAAAACTTAGTTTCAAAACCAAAGAAAACAAATATTTACAAAAACTTATTCTCATTCTTATCCCTTTGATTCTTTCATGAAAATTCATGTTCCTCAAAAACTCTTGCAAAATACATAAAATTTTGACACACTTGATCACTCTACTAACTTACTCATCCTATATTCTTATAGATGGACGTGAAGGATAGCAAGTTTTATCAGTTGGGGAATGGAGGAGACCTTATCTTTGAGAGGGATTTGGACCAGCTTTCGGAACTTCTGGAGCGTCCGCACCTCGAGTTCTTCGGAGCTCAGCTCAATGATCAAGGAGGAGAAGATCTGTAGTGGCTAATTGTTGCAAGTCTCCGAGGAAAGATTGAACCTCCCACTGCGGAATGAATTCAGTTTACCTTAAGAGAGAACAACTGGCTCGATGGACTTGCCATGGCCATGCAGGAAGCTCTTTCCCGTCTCTGTGGGCAGAGTATCAATCAGATCAAGGGTACTCTCTTTGAGTTTTGCCCAAGGCGTGATGCTAATGGACAACCACTGGAAGCCCCATATCACCCCGAGCTGAAGACCCAATTGGACCACCTTAGCTTCATGATGTACGATCGTCAGCAGGAGTTGGATAACTGCCGTGACTACTCCAATCACAAGTCTGCCATCATCAAGACGAAGGACCAAACCATCTCCATGCTAGCAAAGGATCGCAAGTCTCGCCGCCGTCAGCTCGACAAGAAGGAGCGCATTATTGCCCGTCTTCGCCACCGTATCTCATCTTTGGAGGAGACCATCCACGAGAGAGACATGCAGTTGGAGGAAAGGGAGAATGCCGGAGAGGATCTTCGTGGAGACCCCTACTCCTACCTCAACAATGATGATGATTTTTTGGAGGATCAGGCTATGGACTTCTTCACCGATGAGGATGATTTCGCCTTCATCGATGACGATGAAGATGACGAAGCCATAGATTCCGAGGAGTAGTAGCACTTGAGCACTAGCATAGGAGTAGTATTCGGTCCCACAGTATCGTAGTTTTCAGAATGGTTCTTAAAACCATCTGTTTTTCTTTGTTGTGGTGTGTGTTGTATCGTGTGCTATGAATGAATGAATGAATGAAAAAGCAAGTTGCTAGAAAAATCTGAGTCAAACTTTAAAAACTTTTCAAAGACCCAAAACCTTAGAAATTTCCCTCTTTTCTCACGATCTATCTCAATCTTCAGATGCCACGTGGAGGAAGTGGTTCATCCCCGGACCCACTGTTGCAGATTCTGCAAATGTTGACTTCTGACCGCGAAGCTGAAAGAGCGGAACGTCAAGCCAACCTAGCCACACTGCAACAGATAGCCCAGCTTGCCCACAACAACCAAGGCCACGGAAATCAGGACAACCATGGATCTAAGCTCAGGAATTTCCAGAATACCAACCCACCTGTTTCCACTAAGTTAGAAGAACCCCTAGACGCCGATGATTGGCTACAGACCATGGAAAATAACCTAGAAGTCGCTGGAGTGGAAGCCAACGAGAACGTTCTGTTCGCCACCCACTATCTAGCCGGAGATGCCAGGACATGGTGGAACAGTGTTCGCGCAATGACCGGAGGCCAGATGATGACCTGGGAGGAATTCAAGGTCAAGTTCAGCAGAACCCATGTGCCACCAGGTTTGATCAAGAGAATGAGAGACGAGTTCAGAGAACTGAAGCAAGGGAGAATGACCGTGGTGGAATATCGTGACAAATTTTTGTCATTAGCTAGGTATGCCCCGGATGTGATCGACACCGAAGCCAAGAAGAAAGAAAGATTCCTAAATGGTCTGCATGATGAGATGCAGACGGTATTAGTCAACATCCCCTTTGCTGATATTGAAGCCCTTGTCGACTCAGCTATCCATGTGGAAGGAAAGATCAATCAAGCCAATGAGAACCGCAAGCGTCGCATGATGCATCAACCAGGAACACATCAGACCCCAAAGTATTGCCCTAACCCATCTCCCGGATTTTCCCCAAGAACCAACATACTCCCGATGAACCGTCCGACCTATCCCAATCGTGGAAACCCTAGGCCCGGAGGAAATCACAACAACCCCGACAACTCTAGAAATTTCAACCGTGCCCCACCCAAGTTCAACAACAATAATGCTGCCACCAACACCAACACTGCCCCGAGGACTGCAAGCAATGTTGTGCCTGTAGCAGCAAAGGACAAGTCGCAAGTGACTTGTTATGACTGTGGAAATAAGGGTCACTACTCCAACGAGTGCCCCAACAAGAAGAATACCGCAACCCCCAATACCAATGCCCCAGCTCAGCAGCAGTGTCGTGTTCAGCCAGGAAAAAGGTTTGCCCCAGGGAATTCGCTCAACCGCAATGGCCGTCTTTTTCTCATGCATGCTGAAGAAGCTCAGGAAGCGCCAGACGCCGTGCTGGGTATGTTTTCTGTTAATTCAGTACTTGTACGAGTGTTGTTTGATTCTGGTGCATCGCACTCATTTGTCACCGCAGAATTTGCATGCACTAGTAAAATTCAACCAACCAAACTGAAGCATGTTATGATTGTTCAAATTCCCGGATCAACCACCAAGGCTAGGCAAATTTGCAAAGCCGTCCCTATCCGAATCCATGGCATAGATTTTTATGCAAATCTGATAGTACTCGGAACTAAAGGTTTGGAAGTAGTACTAGGAATGGATTGGATGTCCAAACATAAAGGATTGATTGACTGTGCCAAGAAAGTCATAACCATGACCAGTACAGCCAGAATATCAGTCGAGCATATATCTGAAACCTTACCTCGCTAATTCAAATGCAACAAGAGTATAGCCCAACCTACCATTGACCAAGTACGGATAGTCTGTGAATACCCCGATGTATTTCCAGATGTTTTGCCCGGTATGCCCCCAGATCGGGATATCGAGGTTATCATCGAACTAATCCCTGGAACCGGACCCATAGCCCACAGACCATATAGTATGAACCCGTATGAGCTAGCAGAACTAAAGAAGCAACTGGATGCCATGCTGGAAATTGGATTGATTCAACCAAGTGCGTCACCATGGAGATCACCTGTCTTGTTTGTGGACAAGAAGGATGGAGGTAACCGTTTGTGTACGGATTATCGGAAGTTGAATGATGTCACTATCAAGAACAAATACCCCTTGCCCAAGATAGAAGATTTTTTTGATCAGTTGACCGGTGCCAAAGTGTTTTCTAAGATCGATCTTAGGACTGGCTATCATCAACTCAAGATTCGTACAGAAGATATTCCCAAGACTGCCTTTACCACCAGATAGGGATTGTACGAGTATATAGTCATGTCTTTTGGATTAACCAATGCCCCCGCTTATTTCATGAATCTCATGAATAATATTTTTATGGACTTCCTGGATAAGTTTGTCGTTGTTTTCATCGATGACATTCTGATTTATTCCAAATCGGAAGAAGAACATGAGCTACACCTAAGGACCATTCTTGGAACCCTTAGAGAGCATCACCTGTATGCGAAGTTTAGCAAATGTGAATTCTGGTTACAGGAGGTAGGATTCCTCGGTCACATTGTATCAGCCGGAGGAATTGCCGTTGACCCTGCCAAAGTGAAAGATGTAGAAGATTGGCAAGCCCCAACCACTCAAACCCAAGTTCGTGCATTTCTCAGATTGGCGGGATATTACCGCAAGTTCGTAGAAGGATTCTCGAGTATCGCCTAACCCATGACCCAATTGCTGAAGAAGGACAAGAATTTTGAATGGACTGACAAATGTGAAGCGAGTTTTCAAGAACTCAAGAGGAGATTGATTTTAGCCCCAATCTTGATCATGCCGGATATCACTAAGCCTTTCGATGTGTATTGTGACGCATCCAAGATTGGTCTCGGATGTGTGCTAATGCAAGAAGGCAAAGTTATATCTTATCTATCTCGACAACTGAAGCAACATGAGCAAAATTACCCAACCCATGACCTCTAATTCGCAGCCGTAGTTCTAGCCCTGAAAACATGGAGGCATTACCTGATGGGAAACTGTTGTGAGATTTATTCGAATCACAAGATCCTGAAATATATATTCACTCAGAAGGAGCTGAATATGAGACAGAGAAGGTGGATTGAGCTAATCAAGGATTACGACATGGACATTCACTATCACCCTGGTAAAGCCAAGGTGGTAGCCGATGACCTTAGCAGATTGCCGTGCCGCTTGAACTCCATGATTTTAAAGGAGCAACCAAGCTTGCACAAAGAGATGGAAGATGTTCGAATGGAATTAGTAAGTGAAGGATTTTTGGCTAGCATAGAACTTCAGCCCACTTTGATCAGCCAGATCAAAGAGGCGCAGAAAGGAAATGCTAGTATCGACGGAATCAAGCGTCGTATTGGTATAGGCAAAGTACCCGGATTCACCGAGGACAACGAAGGAGTTCTGTGGTACAAAGGACGCCTTTGTGTACCAGCAGATTCTGAGTTGAAAGAAGTGATTCTGAAGGAGGCTCATGATACTCTTTATTCTATCCATCCCAGAGGAACTAAGATGTATCAGGATTTGAAAGAGCAATTTTGGTGGCATAAGATGAAGAGAGAAATCGGAAGTTATATCGCCAAATGAGACATATGTCAGCGAGTCAAGGCGGGACATCAAAGACCCGCTGGATTCTTGCAACCCTTACAGATTCCGGAATGGAAATGGGATTCTGTTGGAATGGACTTTATCACCGGATTGCCTACTTCTTGTAGGGGAAATGACTCTATCTGGGTCATAGTGGACCGATTGTCCAAAGTCGCCCATTTCTTACCCGTCAAGACCACATATCAGAGTTCGAAACTAGCAGAGTTGTACATCGCTAGAATAGTTAGTTTGCATGGAGTCCCCAAGAACATTGTATCGGATCGAGGAACTCAGTTTACCTCGAGATTCTAGAAGAAAGTCCAAGAAGGTTTAGGAACCCGCCTAGATTTCAACACCGCATATCACCCTCAGACCGATGGACAAACGGAGCGAGTAAATCAAATACTCGAAGATATGCTGAGAGCATGTGTGTTAGAACATGGATCCAAGTGGGAAGACTGTCTGCCGTTTGCAGAATTTTCATACAATAACAGTTATCAAGCCAGTTTGCAAATGGCCCCATTTGAATTCATGTACGGAAGGAAGTGTCGCACCCCTTTGAACTGGTCGGAAGTAGGAGAGAGTCAGATTTTCGGACCCGGCATCCTACGAGAAGCAGAAGAGAAGGTTCACAAGATTCGTGAGCACCTCAAGACCGCCCAGTCCAGACAGAAGAGTTACGCCGACAAGAGACGTCGAGACCTCGCCTTCAACATAGGAGATTTTGTTTATCTGAAGGTGTCGCCATTGAAGGGAATGCAGCGTTTCCAACTCAAAGGAAAGTTAGCTCCCAGATATATCGGACCCTTAAAGATCTTGAACCGTCGAGGAGAAGTTTCGTATCAATTGGAACTGCCCGAAGAGATGTCAGCCGTGCACAATGTGTTCCATATCTCATTACTTCGCAAGTGTCTCGAAGTCCCAGAGAAGACCGAAGTGTTCAAGAATATCGATCATCCGACCATAGAGATCAACGATGACCTAACCTATCCCGAAGTACCCATCCGTATTTTGGAAGAAGCTTTCCGAACCACCAGGACCCGAAGCATCAAGTTTCTCAAAATTCAGTGGAGCAACCACACAGAAGAGGAAGCTACCTGGGAGCGCGAAGATCACATTAGGACGGAGTTTCCCGATCTCTTCAAATCCTAGGAAATCTTTTCGTCCTTTTTCAAATCTCGGGACGAGATTTTGTTTAAGGGGGGAAGGTTTGTAACATCCCAAAAATATTAAACTAGAATCATCAAACTCTAATCCCCAAATTTAGGGTTAGCAAAAACTTTTCCAATTAAAATATGAAAGCATTTCATATGTGTAGGTATTAAAATATGGATTCTTTTGAATTACCATGATTATGTGTTTCTTTGCTTGTAAATGGATGCTTAGGTGAAATAAACATCATCTAAACAATTCCCAAACTTTTCTCAAATACAAGTAAATCAAAACAAATAAAATAAGGGAATGGTCATTTTGACCAATTTAACTCCCATGCCTACTTTGGCTGTCTCAAACTTTCAGAACCTAACAGAAACTTTTCTGTATCTTTGCACCCATTGATTGTACTCATAACAAAGTATCAAGGCCCACTTTGTGATCATCCAAAAACATTTAAATGCATAGTTTAAATGACAGTGCAAAATTGAATCTTTATCATATGGGAAGATCCCACTTTTTCAAAAACCACTCAAACAAGCTCAACTTTCAAAACCCAAGCATCTGCAGACTCACTAGCACCAACCTAGCACACCCACCAAAAATCTTTTCAAAATTCAAAACTTGAATTCTTGTGGCCATTTCATCAAACACTTGGCAGAAACAAATCAAACTGGCCTAACTTCACTATTTGGAGCAGTAATTGGGCTAAGCAATGTTCACCATTGATCACCCTTGTCTCCCCTAGTGCCAACCAGTGCTTAGACAAACCCTAGCCCGTACCCTTTGCCCCATGTCATGCCAACCTGATCATCCCCTTGCCAGCCGACAATGGCTAGCTAGCCATAGCAAGCACCAAGCCTAAACAACATGTCTAGGAGGCAGCCAACACCCCACTGCCACTCCCTGTCCAGCGCTTGAACCCTGCCAGCCACTGGACCACGCGCACGAACCATGCCAAGCTCGCCAGCAACCATGTCGAGCGTGCGCCAGAGCGCCACCCTCGACCGAAGCCCACAGACCGCGCGCCGCCCTCGCCGCGTGCATACGTGATCACCACCGTCCCAGTAACCCCGCAGACACGCTCGTTCGCCGTCGCGCGGACCACGCGCGCTGTGCGCCATTAAATCTTCCGTCGGGCACGCGCAGAGCATCGTCGCGTTCCGACCAAACCACACCGCCCCACGTCTCGCCACCGTGTCGTTGAGCATCACCAGGGAGCACCGCACCGCCCCCTACCGTCGCCCACGCCGATAGCCGTCTGTACCGTTGACCATGACGAGCTCACCTTGCATCCCGTCGGTCCCCTTGCTCCACTATAAATAGAGGCCACCCCCAGCCGAATTGAGCACGCCATCTCACTCCCCTCTCCTTACAGATTGTGCCACCCTGTTCCAGGAGCAAGGCGACCAGCGCATCGCCGGAATTTCACCGGAGCCCGCCGCTACTGGAGAAGAAGGGAGCCAGCGATTGGAGCCACCCCAGGAGAAGCTGCCGGTACCAGGAGGTTCACCGTCGTCGACTTCGTCGTTCGCCCGCCTCGCCGACCCTCGCCTGAACCCCGGTGAGTCCCCAACGACCCCCACTGGCCGCGCTAGGTTTCTGTCTCGCCGGCGTTGCCCAACGTCGATGATGACTCTCAGCCGTTGGATTAGAACCAGATCGAACGCACCACATCGCCCCATACCGCTTCGCACCCCCTCGTCTCACTGACGCGTGGGGAGAGCCACTTAACCAGCCCGCGTAAGCGCTGTGCTTAGCAGGCCGGCCCAGTATCGCTTCCCGCGCAGCCCAGCTATTTGAATTTAACCTTTTCTATTTTATTTCAAACACACTTCTGTACCCAGTTTCAAAATCAACCCAGGTCTTTTCAGGGCACCAAATCGAATGAAACTAATTTTGTTAGAAAGGTCTAGAAGTGCTGAATCCAAGCCCGTTGGATTCAAATCATTTGGATCTGTAGATCATCCTTGGTAAAAATAACAAGGCAGAACCTTTTCTGCATTCAAACATTTTTCAAATTAAAACTATAATAGGTTTTGAGTTGATTCCAACTCTCAAAAATCACATTCAACCATACCTTTCAGAATATATAAAAATATATAGGTTTACTTACAGAAATAATGTTCAAGTAATAAAAGAATGCCCCATAGGCATTTCTATTCACTTTATTTAATTAAAATAAAAGGGTAAAACCTTATTAAATTGTGACACCACTTTAAATCATATTCCCATGGACTAAAATATGTGGTGATGACATGTGTCAACA
Organism: Avena sativa; assembly: GCA_916181665.1. Lineage (NCBI taxonomy): Eukaryota > Viridiplantae > Streptophyta > Magnoliopsida > Poales > Poaceae > Avena > Avena sativa. The sequence continues at coordinate 261,440,489 of OV702279.1, read as the reverse complement.
TGATCCCATGTTTGGTTTGGAGAATATTAAATCTTAAGTAGTTTTTCAATGAGTAGAAATTACTTTTCTAAAAATAAAAGGAATTAAACCAAGCCTTAATCTTGTAATATCAGAGATGATGTTAGATCATCTATAGGACCCTTTTTGTGTGATGATTGCAATTAGTTAAGTATTGTTTGGTGATTGTGTACATCGTATTTATTTATAGACGCTAGTACCGACCAAGGATACGAGGAGGAAGGAGGATTCTACGAAGAAGAAGCCGAGGAGAACTTCAACCACTGCTCTGCACAAGGCAAGCCAATACTTGCAAGCTATTAACTTAGCAAGCCTTACTAATCAAGTTGACCTATGCAAGCTAATACTTGCTTGCTACCATGCCAACTATATGCCTTAAAGCATATATGATCATAACCACTTGATAAACCAATCCTAGTTTTACTTGCAAGCTTTATACTTTATTTCTTTATCAAAGCTCTTACTTAGAGTTACTGAAATAAATGGTAGATACTATAAGGATAATTGAAGGTTGCATAAAGAGCATAAAATTTGGCCTAAGCTAGATAATCTTGATGTCATCCTAAGGCATGTGATTGAACTTAGTTAAAACTCCACTAGTTTACCACTCCTCATTAGTGCTTATCCCCACTTGTAGATGCTAGTGCTAAGCATAAAACTTGATCAACATTAGATGGGAATACTTGGTGAAAATGGTTATGAAAACCTTAGAATGATGGATCATTCTACTGAGATGTTTTGACATGTGTTTCCGAACACCAGATGATTCATGGTGATGAAAATGTTGAGGCATGAGCCTTAGCCATTTTAAAAACTGATGGTTGTCAGGATGCGATACCATTCCAATTTTATCGTACAACCACAATACCCGAGAATTGGGTAGGGCTTGACTAGAAACTTATATACCTTAGTATTAGTTCCCTCACGGCCAAGGTCTGAGCTGAGGCTACCTTGTGAAGATTGTCCACCTGTGCAGTACCCAAGATGAAAGTTGGTCATGGTTGGGAGGCCAAACTCACAGGAGAGGTGCTTATACTAGGGCGTGTAATTGAAAGGTTAGGATTGATTATCCGCATACTGAGTATGGTGAATTCAGGATTTATTCCTGGCGGATGTATCGAATGTTATGGTGAAAGTGTACAATCTCTGCAGAGTGTCAAACTATTCGAATAGCCGCGTCCGCGGTTATGGACAGTTGGAGTGGCCATACTGTTCCCCCGTCATACTTTTCAAAATGACTTGTGAAATGAATTGAGACTTTGACTTGACCACAACAGGGTTGCGATATGAAATACAAATTCACACTTAGGAGTATAAACTTCAACTAGCTCTCTTGTTTCTGAACTTAGTAGAGATAAATTTGACTTCTTGCAAAACAACCCTAGAGCCTAGTGTCCTATTACCAAAAACCCCTTTCACTTGTTAGTATTAGTTTGCGGGTACTTAAAGAGTACTCATAGCTTTGTCCCTGGCTATTCCCGTGGCCAGACTATGAAGAGGAGTACCTGGATGATGGACCCTAGGAAGGTTACGACAACTAGGATCATCGCCCATCGTCAGCATTGCCTGTGACCCCGAAGATGGAGCTTCGCCTACGCTACCGTTATTATTACGTATTCCGCTGCTTGAAGTTGTATTAAGAACTGGATCATGAGATCCCTATTTGTGATAAGAAATTATGTACGGTTTGTAATGGATGATGTACTATGGTATCCAATTCTATTATGTCTCGCAAAAATGGTAATGCTGGGATTGCGATGTATGGCATAACAGGCATCTGGGATTAAAAATCCGGGTGTTGACAGCCGACGGTCGCGTCCATCGCTATTCCCTGCTCCATGAAGGTCGACGAAACATACGCCAAAACGGCATAGAAGAACACGATGGTCGATACTCTGGCAGCATCCATGCGAGAATCTTGAGCTCCTCCACCTGCGTCACGGTGCACAGCCTCCACGGACAGCACGACGCTAGCGCTGCTGCCTCCTTGTCCGAAACCGCGACAGTGGCAGCCTTGTCGAAGAATCTGGTCAAGCAAGAAGTAACGGATGAGTCAAGAATGTTATCAAACAAGGAATTCTCACTTTCTCAGACAATTAGTTGGACTAACTGACCGGAGATCAGTGGTGTGATCGATCCTCTGAACTCCTTTCATGGCACCGTCCTCTTTCGGCAGCTCGTACAGGAGAGCGCTGCCGGCCAGCGGTTTGACACCAAAGTTCCTGACGGCGTCTCAGTATGGGTTCATCATGGATATGTCAAAGAAGGAAAAGTCAAAATGCCTACGTGACAAATTTTGTTGACTAGTCAGCTATGTCGATTGGTTCCACCTGTCTGAAGCGTGTTAAACTGCTATCAGATGAAAATTAGTGTGATTTGCAACACTGTGGCCCCAAAATTGGTATCGACATGCAAAATTACCAATGTTGGTACTGACCTGTAGCCAGAGTCCTAATTGTGGTAGTTTTATCCAATTAACTCTTGAATGCAGTTCCATGAAAGTCTGAGAGAATCTCTCTAGCCAATCCTCCTAGATAATAATCTAGTTGAATGGTAGATTAAACTGGTTGATGTGTATTATTTTCCTTGTATTCCTAGATCTATATGGAAGATATAAGAACAGATGTTGCATGATCTAGTGGGCATTTCTAATGATTTTTACCTGCTATTGGTGAGTGATCTATGTCCTGCTAGAGATCTTGGTCTATTAATATTGCTTCTTGATCTGCTACAGCTTGCTCTCTCCTTCCTAATTACTTCTCCTCCTTGCTGGCCTGCTCATTCTTTATCCTTGTGCTCCTGATACAGTTGTGGCATGGCCTTATTTTTCTGAAACTGTTGCCTAACCTTGATTTTTTCCTTGTTCTAGCTCTTGGATGGCTCTTGAAATAGTTTCTTTGTTGTGTGGAGAGAGTGTGTGTTTTGTCTGGCAGCTTAGATGTTACAGCAACACTCTCCCTTATCCTTATTTGACGATTTGTTCCTGTGCTGACAGCACAACATATGCATGTTGTGTGTATGCTACTTGCAAGTGGGACCCTTATCTTGTGGATCAGTTTAATTGTGAAGATCTTTTCTAGCTGGTTATTACTGTTTTTCCTTTTTACTTTCTAGATTGGTGAAATTTGCCCCTTCAACAATGAGGTTGTATTGACGCACTAAACTGCATAAGAACAAATTCTACTTAAGCCCCTAATTGCTTCTCTATGATGAAAACAAACAACACATCTCACTGTTATCCTTTGAGAGCACTAACTGAACTAACCCTCCCTTTTACTTTTTACTTGTTTTCTTTTCTTTTGTCTTAGCAGGGATCATAAGGATAATACAGGAAGATTGATAATATTAGATATAGGATTCACTCAAGAATTAATATAGGATTTTTCTTGTATTACTTTTGTAATCTTTTTACTTGGATAATTGTAATTAATAGTGTAATATTATAATGTATTAATAAAGTTATAACTTTCTATTTTATTAGTAGATTGTAAAGACAATGTGATTTATTATATTGTAATAAAGTTAAATTTCCTTCCTTTTTATTTTGAATCTTGTAATATTTATATTTAATTTATAAATATGAATTCAATTCTTATTTATTGTTGTAATTCATTTTCCATTTGTATTTTAATTTCAAGTTTCTTTATCTTTTATTATTCTTATTGTAATATTCTTGATGTGGCTCGGTGACGTAGAGGCTGTTGGGAGATCCCAAGAGCAAGGTGTGTTGAACACATCAGCATGGTTATCGAACCAGTAGGAGTAAGTAAACAACTCCAAGGTGTTGCTAGCAACTTGGAACCCGCACAACACAAACTCAAAACTTTGTCCAACTTACAGTGAGGTTGTCAATCTCAACGGTTTGCTGAAAACAAAGGATTAAACCTATAGTGTGGAAGATAGATTTGCTTGCAGAAAGTAAACAATAACAGCAGATGATATATCAATGATAATTGAATGGACCAGGGTCCACAGTTCACTAGAGGTGTTATCCAAGATAGATAGCATGTTGGGTGAACAAATTATAGCGGGGCAATTGACAAATTGAGAAAGCATAACAATGCATATACTAGATATCTTGACTCCTACGAGATTTGATTGGGCATTACAACATAATACATAGACCGTAATCCAACTGTATCTATGACTAATAATCCACCTTCAGGTTATCATCCGAACCCCTTCCAGTATTAAGTTGCAAGCAACAGATAATTGCATTAAGCAATGTGTGTAAAGTAAACAATACAATTGCCCCATGGACAAAGAATTTTTGTTTTCTCCTTAGTAGAAACAACACATCTATAACCTTAGATATTTCTATCATTTCCCCAGATTACTAGAGGCATGAACCTACTATCGAGCATAAATACTCCCTCTTGGAGTTGCAAGCATCTACTTGGCCAAGATAGCTAGTAACAATGGAGAACATGCAAGATCACGAATAACATAGACATGATAGAATCAATACTCAATCTGACATAGTATCTCAATATCCATCGGATCTCCGTAAACACAATATGCATGATTACAAATATATGATCTTGATCATGAACGGAGCTCACAAAATCTAAACATGATAGCACAAAGGAGGAGAAACAACCATCTAGCTATTGTATGGACCCATAGTCCAAGGGTGAATTACTCACGCATCACTCCGGAGGCTGGCATGGTGATGAAGAAGGCATCCGGGATGATCTCTACCCTCCGGCAGGGTGCCAGGAAGAGCTTCAGATACCCTCGATCTAGGGACGATGGTGACGGTGGCTACTGACTGTTTCGTGGAGATTTGATCGGGTGCTTAGGGTTTCTGCATCAGGGTGTTTTTATTAGCGAAGGGGCAAGGTCGGTGCGCGCCCGATGGGCCCACACCTAGGGCTAGCGCCCCCCGGGCCATGCCGCCCTAGGGTGTGGCCGCCACGAGGCCCCCCTTCGGCTGCCCTTCGGACTCCGTGTTCCTTCTGGTAAAATATTAACTTTGGCTTTTGTCCTGTCCAATTCCAAGAATATTTCCTTAATAGCTTTTCTGAAACCAAAAACAGCAGAAAACAGGCAACTGAAACTGCGACATCTTGTCAATAGGTTAGTTCCGGAAAATGTATAAAAATACCTTAAAGTGTAGACAAAACTGAAGAAAGTCGATACAAAACAAGGATGAAGCATCAAAAATTATAGATACGTTTACGACTATCAATTCTCTTCTATTTGAATAAATATAATTATATTGTAACATTTGTATTAATGTGATAAAGTATACCTATATTCTTTTATTTATATCAATTAATTTATTATTATTCATTTAATATAAAATCATATCACTTTAATTAAGAATTTATATTTCATTTATCCTAAGTATTTAAATATTCCATAATCCAATTTGTGATTTTTTCTAAATCCATTGGAATTCAAAATTGAAATTCAAACACATGTTTGAATTACTTCCCCCTAAACTAAGATTTCTACAAAGGTCAGGTCAAAATCTATCGCACTTGCTCTGATGTTCCCATTAGTATAAGAGAGACCTCGATCACTCTGTAGCCCTTTAGCTTTGCACGAAAAAGTTTCGGATTTTCTTATGCATGAATGCAATGCGCACATATGTGACCTTACTATTTCTAGGTGCTAATCTTGTCACTACTAGGAAAACGGCTATAGGTAATCCAAACATTCATGGCGCACGTGCTAGTGGTGCCCCAAGGGTAAAACAGGCGTGACGCACTGCCCACAGGTGCCCTACGACTAACTGCTGTAAGCGTGGCGCACATGGGGTGGTGCGCCACGGCTATGTGTGGGTCAGGGCATATGTGGCCACAGACTACATACCCGTAGTACACTAGATCAACGTGCGCTATGGGTGTGAAACTTAGCCGTAGGGCACTCCGCCCTAGTGCGCTACGAGGCTGTATGTTGCAGAAGCTGGGTCAACTTAGCCGTAGGGCACTCTGCCATAGTGCCCTACGGCTAAGTGGCCTGCACCAACTCCCCCCCCCCCTGGATCGTCTTTTTAGGCTTTGCAAAAAATAAAATAAAATGATAAACACTTCAATAAATAAAATCCTTTCATACTTAGGTAGGTAATGTGGTCTAGTTCCTAGGAAAATTAACAAACAATAATTTCGATTTTTTCTGCAAAAAAAAGTCATGCCACGGTAAAATGGCCGTAACTTTTGCATACGATGTCGAAAAAAATCGTATAATATACCAAAATGACGAGAACGAGATTTCGCATCCGCTTGCAATCACCTTTCGTCATTTAGCGAACTTTTAGATTTTCAAAATTCGAAAAGAGTAAAAAGTTACGGTCAAAAGACCGTTTTTTCCTGCAGAAAAAAAAAATTAGAGGGCAACTTACCCGTAGCGCACCACCACCTAGTGCGCTACGAGTAAGTTGGGCGGGATTCAAATTTTGAATCCCTACCCCGCCCAGCTACCCTTCTTCCCTCCCCTTCTCTCTCCTTTTCTTTTCCTCCCTTCTACTTTCCCTTTTCCTCCCTTCTCCTTTCCTTCTTCTCCTCCCCCTTCTCCTTCTCCTTCTCCTCCTCCTCCTCCTCCTTCTACTTCTCCTCTCCTTCTTCTCCTCCTCCTCCTCCTTGTAGTGAAGATGGTGATGGCGGCCTCCTCCTTGCAACGGCGACAACGACGTCGGGCTCCTTCTTCTCCTCCCCCTCCTTGCAGTGACAACGACGATGGAGACGGCGGGCTCTCTCCTCCTCCTCCTCCTTATCCTCCTTGCAGTGACAACGACGATGGCGACGGCGGGCTCTCTCCTCCTCCTCCTCCACCACCACCTCCTCCTCTTTGTAGTTCTGACGGCGACGGCGTGCTCTCTCCTCCTCCTCCTCCTCTCCGACGAGGCGACGGCGGTGACGTCGACAAGCGACGCACCGACGAGATCTAGATCTCCCATTTTTTTTTGAATTTTGAAATTTGTATCCGTGGCGCACAACACCTAGTGCGCCACGGATAGCTTTTTCATATGCGTGGCGCACAGCCCCTAGTGCGCCACGGTTATCTTTTCAGAAACGTGGCGCACCACCTAGTGCGCCACGGCTAAAAACTTAGCCGCAGCGTATGCTTTGTGGCGCACCCGTAGTGCGCCACGGATGGCCAAAATAGGTGCGCCACGAATTAGCCTTTTCCTAATAGTGTGTGATGTTACAGGTTCCAAGGTCACGGGCCCTACTCCCTCGGTTGTCGGCTTCAATTTCAGCTCCGATTCAAAAGGTGTCTGATGCGATTGCAAGGCGCGCCACTTCATGCCAAGGAATGTCGTCGGATATAGGAAGCCGCAAGACTTCTCCGATGGGCGGTGATTTGATGAACAATCTCCTAGATGATTTTGACTATCTCCTTTATGGTTTGAAATTAGCCAATTTCTCTTTGATTGTTAGTTCTTGGCTTCGTAGTTTGAACCTCTATGTTGATTTGGAGCTGGATGCAAGGCTGGGCATCGTTTGTTAGTGGGAAGAACATGCCGAGTGGAAGAGGAAGAAAGATTATGCATACCATGTGGAGCTCATGGAAGAAGTCAGGAAGAGGAGGGACGAACTTCGATTCACCAACGTTGAGGTCTAGATCATGGACGATCCGACGAAGGAGTGCTCCAAGTTGCAAAAACTAAGATATTGGCAAATGTCAAGAGGTGGATATAGAAAGCGATGTTAAAAAATATGTGGCCATTTTCAAATACTCCCTCCGATTCATATTAGTTGACTCTAATTTGTCTAAATTTTGATGAATCTAGACATTATTTATTATATAGGTTTATCCATATTTTGACAAATCCAAGTCAACTAATATGGGTCGGGGTAGTAGTAATCGCAGAGTAGTCTAATTTAGGATTTATCCATAGTAGCTTGATCCTACTCTTTGAAATTAAGTGTAATAATTTGGATTTATTCGAATTTGTCAACTGAATTTCATATACACATGCTTGCTCAGCTCTAGCGTCGTAGCGAAGCAGATCATGTAACTGAATTTGTAGTTTTTGCAGTTTGCATATCGGTTTCCCACATACGGTTTTACGGGGATGCTCTACCATGTGAAGCTAGCTAGGTCGACATGCAATGGCAGTGTCGAACAAGGCAAAAACGAGGACCAGCCTCCTCATCCCGCTCCGTCCACTCGAGCCTGCCGGCCCTGTCTCTCCGGGGTGTGCCCATGCGACGGCGTGGTCCGCGCGCGCCTATGCCCCTCCGATGCTGCCCTTGTAGCAGTACTGTAAGTAATTCAGTCCACAGGCTAGAAAAGCAAGCGATTTCCCGTCCATAAATCATTGAGGCCCAGCTGCTGTACCTACCTACTGCAAATATCTCATCTACAGTGATAAGAATATGCTGGTAACTACGTACTCGGTTGAATTGTGAACGACTGAGTGATCTCGCCAGTACAGCCCGTGGCATTCATTCATTGCTAGATGGACCAGAACCCCGTAAGCGTAACCTGGACCAACATATACTACTGTAGTTAGTAGTAGAATTTTAAATCTGTTGTCGTAAAACTTGCAGCAGTAACACAGATAAGCTAACCTATACGCTATCTAGTGGAAGTGTGGAACAGATTACGCTCAGTAGCAGTAGGGGTGGAGGGAAGAGAAGTGATGGCGTCGGCAGGGTGGGAGGTATGGCGGGGTGTGCCCGGGCACCAACCGACACGTGGCAGGGGGTACGGCAGGGGCCCTGCGAAAGCAACCGCCACGTGATGCCCAGTAGGCGAGTGTCAGAGGCCCGAAAGAGACGCGTCCCCGTTTCTTTCTCCCTTCCCCATCCATCCATTATCGTCCGTCGCCAGCACCATCACCACTCCCCCAACCAACCAACGAAACAGCAGCATGCAGTGCATCCATCTTCCGTCTCGTCTCACGCGACGCCTGCGAAGTTTCCAACCGACACAGCCCCCCGCCCAGCCCATGCATCCATCGGGATTGGAGCGAGCGCTGCCGTGTCAGGCGCGGTCGCCGCTAGGCTGGCGTCTGGGCACTGGGCAGGCGAGGGGATCGGTTAACTAATAATTCGGGGCGCGTTGATCGGGCGCTGGCGCCTCTCTCAACATCTTTTCTTTATCGCGCGCGGGTACGACGGTGCGGGGGAGTCACGTGCCGCGAGGATTACGGCCACCCGCACGCACCCCCGGCGCCTCGCCTCGGGATCCTCGTCGCTCTCACGTGATTCGATGCCTCTGCCTCCCTCGCTACACCTCTTCGCTGCGGCGTCGCGCCAGTTCGCGCCAATATAATCTGGTTCACTGCGTGGTCGCTGGCTCACCCATGGAAGAACGGCCGGCGGTGCCTGCGTTTTCTCTCGCTCGCTCGGTTGGCATTGCACGGATGGAGATGGGGTGTTTCATGCATACGCAAGTGGTGCCCAACTCCACTAGTACGTAGGTCCATATATAATTCGTTGCCGGCTCAGTGGAGTAACATGGATACTACCATTATTGGTGGTAAATAAATCTGCAAGCTAGCTAGTACCAGTGCATTGGCACTGGAATCTGTCAGACATTTCGTTAGCGAGCATGTCATTAGGTCCCGATCGAGAAGCGTACGTACAATACACTCATGTGTGGTGTAGGCCCCAAAGTCTATCCATCGATTCCGGGAGGCATATAATACCACCACACGCGGTACAACGTGATGCCAAAAGCAGCCAGCAAGGTTAACGGGGACCGGGGCCCACTCCCGGTGGCCTTGCCCTTGCGTGTCAGTCCATTTGTGACATTATATGTGTTGTTGGCGCCACACAGTGTGGGCGGGTGGGTGCAGGCCAGGGTGCGTGCAGGAGGAGGCCGGTACGTACGTACGCACGGTGGTCCTCGAACCGGACGGACGCAAGTGAACGGGCCGGGGCGGTGTGTGCAGCTAGCAAACGATCTCGGACATTTCCGTGTCCATGACGAGACACAACAGTACCCCTGCATGCGCTGCTCCACCCCCTTCCGGTGGTCCTTCGTGTGGTCGCGAAATGGCAACCATCCCGTCGCCCATCATTCACCGTCTCTCGCGCGTATGATTTCATGCTTGGGCCCCTAGATAGCTAGCGTTTGGCCGATCATTGGGGTTCTTGTATATAGCTCGATCGGGCGCTCATCATGACGGTCGAGAAACACGAAATGCTCTTGGAAATTTGCAGCGTTGTTATAAGTCTAGACAAGATCAATCAGTTTGATCCCGCCGGCCATGATTGTTGGTAACCATCGCGGTGGTCCTTTGATACTACAGACTAATTAATCGTGAGAAGAAGATACTTATCCGACATGTCACCCGTACACTCGTGGGCGAGAGCCGGCGGTTTCCTCACCTGTCGCCGTTTGAAAGAGAGGCTGCCCATGATCGTCTAATTAGCTACAAACACCAGGTACAGCTTACGACAAAACGTGGATTATCGCGCTAAATGACAATAGCAAACCAATTACTCTTCTTGGATACCCTTAATCCGCTGATTGGTCGATCGAGAAGTTTTGGATCGATGTTGTTGCTACAAACACAAGGTATAGGGATGTACGTGCATGCGTGCATGCATGCAGTTGGAGTAGTAGATGTGATTGAGGCTCTCCTAGGAAGGGATTAGCTAGCGCATAATTAACATAAGATCAAGGACGTACGGACGGGAGAGATGGGACGGCTGGCGAGGAGGCGTCCACGTCGCGCGCGATTGGGCAGACTGCAGGGGACATGGTTACGGTGGCGCCGGCTTTTTCTTGAGCTGAGAGGGAGAGGCCAGGGTAGTAGGTACGTAGATGAGGAGGAGGAGGAGGAGTAGTTTTTCACCAATGACCGGCAAGCTGCGGCTAGTTCAGTACGGTCATTATATTCCTCTGTCTCAAAAAAGATTATCTCAATCTTTTCTAAATTTGTTGTATCTTCCCTCCGATGCTTATTAGTTGACTTAATTTTTTTTAGATCCGTGATGTATCTAGCACTAAAACTTGACTAGATACGTCAATATCAAGATAAATTTAAGTCAACTAATATGGGTCGAAAAGAGTATAAAATATGTCTAGATATATTTAAATTTAGACAATTTTTTTATATCTATTTTAAGATGAAGAAATGGAGTTCCATCACCGCTCGCATTACGTGCACGCACGTAAGTAGTTTCTCTTGCTTTCTGTTTCTTTTACCAGGGAGCGCGCGGGGGTGCCGTAGCGGTCCCTGGCCAGTCGGCGGTGAAACAGAAGCACCAGCGAGGCGCTGCGCATGTGTCTGTGGTACTGCCACTGTTACCAGCACTGGTCTGCGTGTCTGCGTGTGGATAACGTGCATGCCCGGGTCTCCATCGCGCTCTCTCTCTCTCTCTCTCGCCGAGCCGCGGTAGCTGGATAACAGGCGTGTGAGAAACGAGGTGGGCGCGCGCTGCATTGGCCAAACGGTGGATAGTTAAGAAAATGGTGATTGCCTGATGGGGGGAAAGTAAACGAGACGAGGGTGTGGAGGCACTGCCGATTGCAGTGAGGAGCGGCAGGAGGTCCCCAAGAGCGCCGACAGTCCACGTTGCCCTGACGTCAACCCCGCCCGCGCCTCTTTACCTGCGGTAACTACCGCCGCAACCCGTACCTATGTACCCCACCAACCAAATGCACCAAACTGCATGCACAGGCCATGCATGGCCCAGCCCCCGCCTTTGACAATTCTCTGCACCGTCTCGCCACCGCCCGCCTGCCTCTGCCCATGATTGACTACTGCGCAACGAGGAGAGGGCGAGGTGATTGAGTAGACACCACTCACGATCCTTTCGGGACGTGTTTGGTAGGCTGCATACCCGCAGGATGGATGAAGAAAAGCTTGATTGGATGGTTGGCCTTGCACTGTGTTGTGATCAGCACGCTCCTTAAAGCACGTCCTGGTAAGGTCTCGGGGGATTTCAAGGCAGGCCGCGGAGGTGCGAAAAGTTGGAACGCGCGCGCGAGAGCTCGATGTGAGATGGCGAGAGACGGCGAAATCCAGCCTGGGTTCAGCGGCAAAGCTAGGTGTCACCTCCTTCATTTGGTCACCCCCTAGCATTATCCCCTGCCAATAAATTCCTCATTTCCCCCTCGACATTGGCAGCGAGGGGGGGGGGTGCTAATCTACTCCGGCATATGCGACCGTCTTCTTTGTCATCTACAAGAGGAGACTGCCTTCTTCATCTTATCAATCATCGACCATTGTTGTCGGCTGGAGAGGAGCTCGTATTCTTCGTCTACAGAATCGCATCGTCGCAGGGGATCTTCTCCTTCTTCGACCCTGGATCCTCTCGCTCGTCCCCTATGGTGGAGGTAAACCACACTCTCCCTACTATAATTTTTTGTCTTTGTCATGGCTGGATACTTTGTAGGGTGGATTTAGCTAGCACTCATCGTAGATCAAATTGATTAGGTCAACCAGTTGGATCTATCTATCAGACAGAAACACTCATAGCTGCAATTCAAGCATGGATCATGATGCTTCACAAGAGAGCATTTAGGTGTGTTGCCTATCCTAGGCTGACATATCGTCCTATGCTACTCTGAGATAAGGAGATGATTGCAAGTCTGAACTAAAACTACAACTACAACTACAACTATATAGAGGTTGCCTAAATGTTTTGGATGAGAAGATCCCCATTCTTTGAACTTGTTAAAAATATAGGGGAAAAGGATTGCTGGAAGATAGCATCCACACCTCTTTTGAAGAGAAAGTTGCTATATTTATTCATGTCATGGGTCATAACAGGGTGTTTGGAGTGATCCATAACACATTCAAAAGATCCAAAGAGATGATCAAATCACCAACTGTTTTTTTTGCACGTTACCAACTGGATGCACACAAACCCTAGGTGGCATCCATATCTCAGGATAAGCACCAGCTCCCTAGTTTCATATCATGAAATTGCTACATTTCTTAGAAACATGACTCTGGTTTCGTGTTTTGGCAGGATTGTCTTGCTGCTATCGATGGTACACATGTGAATGCTAGAGTGACAAAAACACACTCATCAGCATACAAGGAAAGGAAACACCACACCAGCCAGAATGTGTTGGCATACAAGAGAACATGTAGGTTGCCCTATTAAGGTGTTCTATGTGTCGATATACTCCCTCCGTTCCTAAATATAAGGTGTATAGTTGGCAACAAAATTAAAGAACGGGTGTGGAGGTTAAGATACACAAGTTTTGGGCAAGATTAAACCTCACTAATTGGCATGAGAAAATAGAGGATCTTGCCAGAGATAAGGAAATATAATCAAATCCCTAAACATATTGCCCAAACAATGTTTCAATGCAATACACCTTATATTTTCAATTTTCTCTCAAAAAACTATACACCTTATATTAGGAAATGGAGGGAGTATTAAGGAAGGAAGGTGAATTTTTACAAGAGTTGTGCGATGGAAGAAGCACTTGCACTGCGCTGCTGATGATTCCACATTCAGATGATCAATGACACACTAGCTAGCTAGATATCACACTATGAACTTCCTAATTAGACTTTAATCACATAAACTTTTGAGGCATACAAACTAGCTAGATATCACACTATGAAAACAACCCATATTGTATAACATATTTTTTTAGTTTCATATGTAAATAACGTGAATGGCTAAGAAGGGAGTGGATTTTCTACCATCTCTCAAAATAGGCTTTCGTCCCGCTTTATAAATAAAGTCACATATGGTCAAACCGATACAAAGTGGTGATGAAACCCTCATACAAAGCAGATCGGAAAATAAACAACAAAAAGATACATGCATGAAGAGCCAAGACTTGCGACCGAAGACAATGAAGCGAGACCGAAGGGATCAGAGCTCCATGACCACACCCCAAAGAGGGTAACAAACGCGCACACCGCCGTAGTCGAGACCACAGGGTTAAAGGATTTCACCCGGAGCCCTAGAAAAAGATAGCTACAACAACGCCCCAAAAATTGCAATCAATCTCTGACCCTCAAAGATTTAATCAACCATGGAGACTTGTATGGGTTGTGAATAGAATTAGCTACTTACATCAGCCCCACCATCACATGAAGGGTACATGATAGTAGTATTAGTAGTAGCACAGTAGGGTTTTTGCTAAAGTTGCATCTAGCTAGCTAGCTCCCTTTCTGACCAGACCCTAGAGTTCCAATAAAGCTAGTAGCCGTGGTCAAGCTGAGACAGCTCACTTTGAGCTTGCTAGCTGAGAGCTTCATGTGACGCGACCGGATTAATGTACTTGCAATTACGTTATAGGAATTGATTCGGTTATCTTATGCATCGGATCACTTTTAGCATGTGATTCCGGTGTGATCACACGTAGCGCACACAACATTTTTCTCTCCTTACGAATAAATATCCAGCCCACCCACCATAGACCAGTACGGCTCGTGTAAGCTTGACTTGCATAAAGCATCAAGATTATTTTTTGTTTTTAACCGCTGGATGCGCTTCCAAGTTAATGCTCATGTGTATCCGTCTTCTCGTTATTAGGCCTTATTTACTTTTCTCTTCACCAAAAATGCCGTATCTTAGAGGAGAGTTTTAATTTAGACAAAAACATGAAGGATTTATAAGATATCTTGGAATTTTTCCGGCCAAACCTGACATGATAAACGGACTACATGGATATTACGGAAATTGAAATAATCCCATTTGATCCTCACGAATACACTAACAAATATACGATAGAAATAAACAAGGCCTTAGATTGATCAAAGTTCGGTTCTCCTACACTCGGGTTCTAGCTTCTGACTGAAGTTAAGTCCAAGACTAAAGCGGGTTCTACGACTATACACTTACACACTCCATACAACTCCACTCATTAGAGCCGACCAGTTACTGGTGTCAGCTAAAGGTTTACATGAGGGCTCGACGACGCGTAAAACGACAGGTTCGCATCATTAGCTCACGTATCAATATTCCGTGTGTCAGGCGCACCATGTGTAACATGTCCGCTGTCGGGGCTAGCTAGCAAGCCCTGCTTGGAGAGAGAGAGAGAGAGATACCTTCCCTTTTATCCCATTATCAATTTACCTGAACAGGGAAAACCACACTTTATCCCTCTAGTAAAAGAGCAGTAAACTGTCCTGCCATTTGTTTACAAGCCCCACCGTACAATACGTAGATGAACCTACGCGTGCCGTGCTCGCGGCCTGATCTCTATGTCTCGGTGTACTTAGCGTACTAGTACACGTGCTACGTGCATGTCCAAAGATACGCTGATCCAAAAGGCAGCACGTGTAGTGTAGAGCTCGTAGTATAAATAGACTTGGCATGGACGATATGGTACGTTACATTACTTCTATAATACGTGTCGTGATGGCGGCGTACTACAGTAAACGTAACGTACGTACGTACGCGGTGCTACTAGTTTAGGATGGAGGACTTATGGACCCAAGGAAAGGCGTGATGGGTCGGGAAGGCGCATTTACGTTGGTTACCAATCGATCACATCATGGCACATGCATGCGCGCAGTGACTCGCTCCCTGAACCACGCACTACGCACGCCGCCCGGCTCTGTGCTATCTATATAAAGAAAGATTCCTCGGGCCCGGCCGGGTCTGCACGTACTCACCACAGCCCAATCGATCGATCGGCTGGCTTCACAGATAAACCCAAACTTTACCAAACTGGGGAGGTCGTTAAGCAGTGAAGAGCAGCCAACGGTGTACGCGAAGCATGCTAGCGAGGAGACGCAAGCAGGGGCCTTTATTGCACGCCGAGACCGGCAACAGACCTCGGCTCGCTCCGGGACGGCAACCACCGGAAACGCTTCCAGACTTCCCCGGAACGCATTTTTTTTTCTTGACCGGGTGACCATTTCTGGGTGGCGGAACTTTCCCGGCCTGCCTGGCTGTACGAAATGCCCCGCGCGAGAGGCAGCATTGATGTTCGCGTCTCCCTTCGGCCGGCGTCCGCTTCTTCGATCCATCTACGGGGCGACACTCGCCGCAGGCTACAGCTCACAGGGTCGCGTGGCACGTGACGCACGCCGTGTGCTGATGCGCACTTGAGTTACGGGCAGGTTAAAGTAACATGCACCACAGATTCTTCTTCCGTTTTGAATAAAAAGGTTACTAATAGAGTTATGGCGAGTCTTCACCGGGGCGCCCCAATAGCCTCTCAATAAAAAGCTACCAATTTGCCTATTTCGGACCCCAAAAAAACAATGGTTCAGTTCACAATCAGATAAATTTTAAACGTTCACAAGCAAATAAACACGAGAGCGGATTTATGACACGTACGTTGGCTCTTCGGTATCTTCCGTGCCCCACGATTGTTGGAGATTTGTGCAGAGTCAACGAAGTCAACAATCGTTACACATTTGCACTTAAGCCCCCCACTAAAAAGCTGAGAACAATCCGATCTTTGCTTGGCAGTAAAACTTGTATATTTCTTCACTGGATCTCTTGAAATTTGTATGTATCTTTAAAATTTTGTTAATTTTGGTTATTTTTTCAACTGTTAATTTGGTTGTTTTTCCTATTTGTTCTACAATTACTATTGAATCGTGTATGTCTCTGCAAGATTCAAAGCAGTTTTAGTTCTCTAATAAATCTCGTATGAGCCTAGACTGAGGTGGAAAGGTCTTTCTGTAAAATAGTTTGCACGAATCTCCAACAAATCAATGGTAATGATAATGCCGCCGGCGCCCAACATACATGCGGTATTGCATTTCTGATAAACAACATAGTTCACAATTAAACATAGCTCACAAATAAATAAAATTAGAGGTGATGCCTAGCAACTTCTTTTGTGAACCCATATATGCTCAATCAAATCCTATTGAAGTCGATTGTGAGTGTTCCAATCACGGATCTCATAATGTACATGGAGGAAGTTATCAAACAATGTTGGCCTTAGCGTTGGCTCAATTAGATGACCCTCAAATTCCCATCCTTGGTTATAGAGTGTATTATCACACTCATCCTCAACGGTCATGTTATGCATGATCACCCAAACAGTATTCACCCTATATTTCTAGTAGCCGGATGCTGAACAATAGCTGTCGCCGAGATTGAAGCACACCAAATGCCCGTTCCACATCCTTCCTATACAAGCCTCAAGTTGGCCTTGCGCCTCTTCGCCGAGCCCCTTCGAACTGGTTGCATTCTCTCTAAATGGTGGTGGATGAGGGTTGACGCGACCACCAACATCTTGGTACCACCGTCAAAGTCGTCGTCCGACGATGTGTCTACCACATGCATAAATAAGGAATCAATCGAGCTTGAGCTAGCTGCCATCAGTTTCGACCGTGCAATTGACCAAATAGGTCTTGGGCGCCATGGTTTGCGGACGGGTCCAAGCCTACAACCGACATAATCAACTTTTTTTGCCGGCTCCCGGAAGAAAGCCGAAGAAGCCGAAGAACCCTGATGATAGCATGGACTGAGGTGGCGGTGGCGACCGGGACTAAGACACTACACGTCGGCGGGGACGGCTAAACTTCCCGAGCTTCTCCACTAGTGTGAATTGATGCCAACGATGGTAAGAGGCATGGCTATGGAATGCTTTCTGAGCCACTAACGAGCGGGCCAAGGAGGACAAGAGGGCGACACGCATGGACGCTGGTGTTGTCCGATTCAACGCAAAGTCAGCCCAAATTTGAGAGAGGATGTGGATTGCGCCGCTAGGCCGCGTCCTCTGTCCGCACGAACATGTCCGGACCGTTTGGATCGCCCGCTTGAGATGCCTTTAGGCTGGCCATAGTGAGTATTATCAAATACTGGTATCATGCATATGATAGCAGGTTCAGTGGCAGACCCAAGAATTATTTAAAGCCTAGGCAAACAGTGTATTTTAAAGCTAATAACATTATTTTTAATCAAATTGCTACAAAATTAGGTTTGTCGGCCTGCCAGAAGCCTGGGCAGGTGCATGAGCTTAGGGACTACTAGGTCCGCCTATGAGTAGGGTATGATATTATCTCTATATAATGCACATTATCATGTTGTAGAATCTTTATGCAAAATTGTGTATAAGATCTATTTTATATTAGTTTTTTTATTTCTACATGGGTATCTACATAGATACCACTATCATCTATTTTATCATTAGTTACAGTACATATCAGCTTTTTTTGCATGCATAAAATGCATGCTAGTAGCTATGATACCCACTATGGGTAGTCTTACAAGTCGGTTAAAGTAAAATGCACGGCAGATTCTTCTTCGTTCGTTAAATAAAGGGTTGGTACTAAAGTTGGTAGTGGTTAATTAGTAAGTACTCCCATGTACGTATCCATGGTGAAATGAGTAGGCAACAAGCTAGGTAATTGAGGGAATTAAAGCTTTGGTAGGCCAAGAGTGGAGGGAGAGACATATGTGGTCTGGCGCGCACATGAATGTGGGTGGGCACTGGGTATAGAGAGGGAGAGGATGGGCGGGCACGTTGGAGGCCTGCCCCTGTGCTGGGGTACGTTGCAGCTAGCTTCCTCTCCGCTCCGCACGCTAATCCTCTACTCCCCGTAATCGCACCATCTTAAACTCTCTTCCCTTTACACACGCGCACCACCTTCTCTCTCAGCTCTAAATTAATTACTCCCTTCGTTTTAAAATATAAAATGTTTTAGGTTTGTAAATCAAATATATTTAAAAAAAATAGTGTGTAGGTTCACTCTCTAAAAAAAATATCTAAATACTCTATTTATTTTATAAAATAAAACATCTTATATTTTAGTACGGAGGAAGTATCTCGCGCAACAGCCCTCCCTGCTACTGGTGACTGATTGGAGCTCGCTCTTCAAAGCCCAGTGCGCACTGTTTCTCCTCCGTTCTCACCTCTCGCAGCTCTCCTCCGATCCTCTCTCACGCCACTTTATATACGTTCTCGCACCCTCACTCTCTTCACCGCTAGCTTAGCTCGCGCTGGAACGGGCAGTGTCACTGCTCATCTCAAGAAAACCTCCCTTTAAGTACGCCGTACTTTAGCAAGCTCTCCTGGGGGCTGTGATGGCGTCGGAGTGGGAAATGGCCATGGGCGTGGAGCTCGGCATGGGACTGGGCGGGTACCACGACGCGTCCAACGTCGCCGGCGCCGGCACACCGATGAGCCACCACGGCGGCAACTATTCCGTAGCTGCTCACCATTTCTACGGGATGCAGCCGATGGGCGACGCCAACATGCGCGTGGATGAGCTCCTCGACCTCTCCAGCGCGGGCGCCCACGACTTTTTCCCCGCAGCCGCTCACGACTTCTTCCCCGCAGCCGCGGACAACGGGATCCACCACCTCGGCGGCGGCGCCACCACTCCATCCGCCACGTCCTCCGATCATCAGACGTCCATGCTCTCATTCGCCGATGAGTTTTACATCCCCGTAAGCAAAACGATCGCACGGCCACTTGCATACGCAATTATGCATACATACATGCGTAATCTAGTGCATTTTGACAATCGTGATCATCGAACTGCTTAGCTGACGATGTGTATGGATGTGCGCGTTTCAGAGAGAGGAGGCGGCGGAGCTGGAATGGCTATCCAAGTTCGTGGACGACTCCTACTCCGACATGCCGAATTACTCTTCGGCCGCTCATGCGGCAATGGCGGCGGCAGCTAACGCGGGCAGCAACGGCGGTGGCGGATCGGCTGGTCAAGACAGCTGCATCACAGCGGTTCCAGGCCGCGGCGCGCGGAGCAAGCGGTCGCGCGTGAGTGCTGTGGCCGCGGCCGCATGGCACTCCCTCATGCCGCGCCCGCCTTCGCAGTCGTCGCCCTCGTCATCCTGCTCGTCGTCCGATTTCCCTTCCTCGACGCAGCTGCGGCCTAGTGGCTCCAATGGCGGCAGCCGCGGCAAGAAGCAGGGCCCCATGGTCGGCGGGGAGGTGGGCCTGGTGGAAGGCGGCGTGAGGCGATGCACGCACTGCGCGTCGGAGAAGACACCGCAGTGGCGGACGGGTCCCCTTGGGCCCAAGACGCTGTGCAACGCGTGCGGCGTGCGGTTCAAGTCCGGGCGGCTGGTGCCCGAGTACCGGCCGGCGGCCAGCCCCACGTTCTTGCTTACCCAGCACTCCAACTCCCACCGCAAGGTCATGGAGCTGCGCCGCCAGAAGGAGCTCGTCTTCATTCGCGACAGCCATCGCGTCGACGCCGGGGCAGCGGCTGGTGCCGGCGCCGGGGTGACCGTGAAGCCGGAGCTCATGTTCCGTGACTACGGCATCTGTTAATTAATTATAAGCTGGACGAACGACGGATGGAGAGAGCTAGCGATGCATCGCACGTATGCACGCAGCCTAGCTAGCTAGATCCTTTTACAAAATTCTCCAGGCTCTCTTTCTTTTCCTTTTTCGCCTTCTTTTTCTTGAGATCATATTTTTGTTAATTAATTTGTTGGTACCTACTGTACCTTCCTTCTGAGCTCTACTACGACTCTACTACAATCTACAAGAGATCAATGTTAATTCTGTTGGTATAATTGCCGCGGTGACTAGCTAATTAAGCCACAGTACTGAGCCTGCGCGTTCGTCCTGTTGTCACCCTGTTAACTGAGCCTGCGCGTTCGTTATCGTTAGGGAGAGTAGCAGTTGCACATTAGGTTGCTGCAGCTTTCTACCCTGCTACTCCACTGACTTTCCTTTTTTTTTTCACCGGTAGGTCAAGGCTTTTAATTAATGGCGAGAAAAAGAAAGACGAGTGTAGGACGGGAGCTGAGCCGAGAATGGCGGACGGGGTCAGCATGCACGTGACCTGGCCCCATCATGGAGCTTTTCCCGGCAGGGAAAAGAGTGGGCAACGTTCCGGTCACGTGATGGTGCCCCACTCCATTACGCTTCTCTTCTCTCTTCACTTTAGGATGATGGGAAGAGTGATGGTAGGAGCGTTACATTTCTTTTTGCCGTTTAGCTTCTCCGTGGGGCTGTGCAGGAAGGCAGGGTGAGTAAAGATGGCTTGGGGCGGAGCCCCGTTGCGGCATGGAGTGCATGTGGGTGCAATGCATGCAAAAAAAAAACCTGCCCACTTGCATGTGCGTGTTCCTTTGGATGTACGTCCGCATGTTGCGGGGAGCTTTGTTGGACCTGCACAAGTACTGCTCAACCAACCACGTTCACCGTACTCACCAAGTCACACTGCCGGATCTATTATTAGAGATGTAATACGGTATACGGTATATGTGATGGTATAGTATACCACCATATACGTATACACCTTGTATGGGCTTTTCCTTGCTAATATAACACGCAGCCGATCGACCCCAAAGGGAACTATCGTTCCACCCAAATTTGTACATTGTATCAGAGCCAGTAGGTCTTAAGTTTAAGACCCTGCTCACGTAGAATTTTAAAAAGAAAAAAAAATATTCCGTGGCCTATTCCTATTACACGCTAAGGACTAAAATAGACTAGACGTGAGGGAAGTGTTGAACATAAATATACTGTTTAGCCTCTTTCCATCAGATCGATCTTTTAAGATAATTGGCTAGTGCATAAATACTTTATGGTATCAGGAGCCTCTCTTCTTCCCCACATCTAGCCGCCACCAGTGCTCTCTCTTGCGCCGCCGCCAGGAACCTTCTCTCCTTGTCGATAGGACCAGGACGTAGATCGTCGCCGCCAGGGCTTCCAATTCTCTGCGGCAGTTCTTCCAAAAACCTCAAAACCCTAAAAAAAACCTAGCCAAGTACGAGGACTCGATCTCGTCGCCTCTCTGTTTTGCACCGATCGATCGCTCTCACGACCAGGATATCCCAAAAACCCTTCCCTCCCTACAATTTCCTCCAGACCAGTGACGACCTCGTCATCTTCTTTGTCGCCTGGCTCCAACACCATTGGTGTGCCGCTGGCCATGAAGCTCACGAGGGAAAACTTCCTCTGCTGGCAAGCTCAGGCGCTGCCCACACTTCGCGCCACCAGGGTCATGGGCCTCCTTGAGGGGACCGATGTCGCTCCACCTGAAAAGATTGAGGATGAAGATGAGAATCACAAGAAGGTGTTCGTGTCCAATCAGGGCTACGATGCATGGATCATCAGGTGGTCAGCTTCCTCGTCAACTCCCTCTCCGAGGATGTGCTTCCTCAAGTATGCAGCCTTCATCACGTCGTTGACGTCTGGCGTGCGCTGCATAGCATGTATTCCACGCAGTCCAAGTTTCGCGTCTTCACTCTCCGTGGTTTCCTCACAAGCACAAAGAAGCTTGACATGACTGCATAACAGTACATCACCAAGATGAAAGGTTTTGCCTCTGAACTTGCTGATGTTGGCAAGCCGGTTGATGATGACGAGCTCAAGGACTACATCATGAATGGTCTTGATGGTACGTTCAATAATCTTGTTGCTGCCATCAATGTTATCCCATCTACCACCCTCAACGATATGTGTGCTTAGCTGCTTGCCTGTGAAAACCGTGATGCCATGCTCCTGTCTACTGGCCAAGCGCTGGGGATTTTACATTCTCTATTAATGCAGCCTCTCGACGCCCCTCCTAATTATGGGGGCACGCCTCCTAAACCACAACCACCACCCTACCAACCTCCACAACCCTACCAGCCACCATACACGCCTCCCACTCCAACATACCCACCACCATACACGCCCCCACACCAATATACCCATCCCCACACATGCCCCCCACCCTAACATACCCATCTCCCTAAATGCCTCCCACACCCAATCACCAGCCATCTTACATGCCTCCCACATATCAAAACCAGCCACAATATTGTATGCCTCCTTCGTACTATCCTGGTCCGTACATGCCACCACCCATGCGCCCTGCTCCACCTCCACCACGTCCACCTCCCCCCACCGAACCCAGGCCCTCCTCGTCCTGACCAGCTGATACGTCGGAAACGTATCTATAATTTTTTATGCTTCATGCTTGTTTAGTATCTACTTTGCTTTGCTTTGTCTACACTTTGAGGTGTTTTTATATCTTTTCTGAAACTAACCTATTAACAAGTTGCCACAGTGCCAGTTGCCCGTTTTCTTCTGTTTTTTGGTTCCAGAAAGGCAGAAAATCAATATTCTCGGAATTGGACGGGACAAAAGCCAAAGTCAATATTTTACCGTGTGGGACACGAAGCCAGAAGGGGAGACGAAGAGGTGCCAGAGGGCCACCACACCCCAGGCGCGGGCTAGGGTGGACCCGCGCCTGGGCAGGGTGTGGCCCCTCCGCTCGCCTCCCAGCCACGCCTCTTCGCCTATAAGAAGCCCCCTGATGCAGAAACCCTAAGAACCCGATAAAAACTCCACGAAATCTTTTGTAGCCGTCGCCACCGTCGTCCCTTGATCGTGGGGAGGGATCTGAAGTTCTTCCCGGCACCCTGCCGGAGGGGAAATCATCCCGAAGGCCTTCTCTCCGGTATGAAGCGTGAGTAGTTTCACCTTGGACTATGGGTCCATGTAGTAGCTAGATGGTTGTATCTCCTCCTTGTGCTTTCATGTATAGATCTTGTGAGCTCCGTTCATGATCAAGATCTAATCTATTTGTAATCATGCATGTTGTGTTTGCGGGGATCCGATGGATATTGAGATTACTATATCAGATTGATTAATGGTTTTGTCTATTTGATACTATCATGTCTGTGTTGTTTGTAATCTTGCATGCTCTCCGTTGTTAGTAGCTACCTTGGCTGAGTAGTTGCTAGTGACTCTAGGAGGGGGTATTTATGCTCGATAGTGGGTTCATGCCTCTAGTTTTCAAGGGAAGTGACAGAAATCTCTTCGGTTGTAAATGTGTTGTTGCTACTAGGGAGAAAACAATGGTCTCTTGCTCATGGAACAAGTGGATTGTTTACCTTACACACTTTGCTTAAAGCAGTTGTCTGTTTCTTACAACTTAATAATGGAGGGGGTTCGGATGATAACCTGAAGATGGACTTCTAGTCATAGATGACGTTGGATGGCGGTCTATGTATATTGTTGTATTACCCAATCGAATCTCATAGGATCTTTTTGTCTGGTATTGCATTGTTATGCCTTGCTTAGTTCCTGTCAATTTCCCTGATGTAATTTTTTTACCCTTCATGCCATGTTGTTCATATAAGGAGAGCACCTCTAGTGAACTATGGACCCCGGTCCAATCTTTACCATTGATACATCTTCCACTGTTACTTGTTTACTTGCTGCAAACCATTACCTTCTACACCATACGTTTAATCCTTTGTTACAGCAACCGGTGAGATTGACAACCTCACTGTTAGTTGGGGCAAAGACTTGAGTTTGTGTTGTGCAGGTCTCCGCGTTGCTCGCAACACCTGTGTGACGTTTCCTTCCTCCTACTGGTTCGATAACCTCGGTTTCTTACTGAGGGAATACTTGCTGCTATGCTGCTTCACACCTTGCTCTTGAGGTTCCCAATAGGCTCCACATCAACTGAGCCATCAACACCAGCAGCGTCAGCCCAAGGGGGCATGGCAAGAACCATGGTCGTGTTGCCACATGATGTCTACGCACTTCTATTCTTGTAGACAGTTGTTGGGCCTCCAAGTGTAGAGGTTTGTAGAACAGCAGCAAACTTCCCTTAAGTGGATTACCCAAGGTTTATCGAACTCAGGGAGGAAGTGGTCAAAGATATCCCTCTCAAGCAACCCTGCAATCAAGATACAAGATGTATCTTGTGTACCCAACACACCCAATACACTTGTCAGGTGTATAGGTGCACTAGTTCGGCGAAGAGATAGTAAAATACAAGTGGTAATGGTGCCAGAAAAGATCTTCTGACTTGTTGTTGACGTGGGAGAAACTAAAGGAAAACTGAAATAAATATGGGAGCAAGCAAAAATGTAACAGATCTAGATGCAAACGGTGTTTCAATGTTTAGAAACAAGGCTTAGGTATCATACTTTCAGTAGTGAACACTCTCTCAATAAATATATTCTCTTCATGATACTATCCTGGACTACTCTCAGGTTGGACACTCTAATCCACGGTAGGACTACAAAAGCACACCTCAAAGTCCGCCTTCCCCATCTAGATAACCCCACACTGTCACCTTAAGCGCTAGATGGTTCCAACAAACACCACAATTTCATAAACACATGCAACTCCAAATATAACTCATGAATATATATATGTAATCTAGCTTAAGTGCCACACATGGCGCACACGCTATCACTGTCACACACGTGGGTAAAAGCATAGATCTATTAAAGCACGATGAGTATTTATGTAACCTCTAGCCTAAGTGCCATCACGTTATGCACCCTGTCACTTACACACACGTGGGGAGATCTAGAGAACTATTAAAGCACTTGAGTAGCAAGGTAGATCTACTTGATTACAAAGCTCATGACCACAACAAGATCATACATAGAGAGAGATGAACACATAGCTACCGGTAGAGCCCTTAGCCTCGAGGAAGAACTACTCCCTCCTCATCATGGGAATCAGCAACGGTGATGAAAATGGCGATGGAGATCGATGGAGATGGCTCCGAGGTCACTTCCCTGTCCCGGCAGGGTGCCGGGAACAGATACTTTCTGTTCCTCGAATCTCCCCTTCGGTGGCGGCGGCGTTGCGGGCCTTTTCGTGGATTTTTGATGGATGATTTAGGGTTTCTGAGTCGGGGGATTCTTATAGGCGAAGGAGGCAAGGTCGATGGAGGGCCAGGGGGCCCACACCCCCTGGTGGCATGGCCAGGGTGGGCCCGCGCCACCCGAGGGTTTGGCCACCCTGGTGTCCTCCTCCATCTCTGCTTCCTGGTTCCATGTCGTGCCGAGAAAAATAATGACTTTGCCTTTTGTCTCGTCCAATTCCGAGAATATTGATTTTCTGCCTTTTCTGGAACCAAAAACAGAAGAAAATAGACAACTGGCACTGTGGCATCTTGTTAATAGGTTAGTACCAGAAAACATATAAAAACACCTCAAAGTGTAGACAAAACATAACCAAGTTGATACTAAACAAGCATGGAACATCAAAAATTATATATACGTTTCCAACGTATCAAGCATCCCCAAGCTTAACTCCTCTCGTCCTCGTGTAGGTAAGTGATAAAAAGAATAATTTTTTTAGGTGACATGCACCATCAAAATCACGATCAAACCATTTGCAAGCATTGAAAGCTGAGATCAAAGTACTCTAAACATGAGCATGAAAGATGTAGTTCTAACAATAAGACAAAGTAACTATGCATTTAACATGAAAGGTTACAAACAAAGATCATGAATAACAATGCATTGAAAGACGTTTGTTTGTTTTACATATAGAAAACATAGCATCGTGGCATTCAGCTTGTCCCTCATGGAGTAGCAAATAGATGCATATGACACCTTCAAAGTTCATAAGAGTGACTAGATACAAATAGCACGAGAACAAGCAATATCAACAATTTGCATCAATCAATAAGTTTTGGGACAATGCACATAGAACTAAGAATAACAACTATGCTCTCTTAACTGGTGCGTAAGGATAGAAGGTGAAGACTCGATATAATAGTGGAAGAAAGGCCCTTCATTAAGGGAAGCAGGAATTTCAAGTCTCAAAAAGAGCTTCCAAAAATTATGATACTTGTTAGATTTTAGCTCTAATTGCCACTATCATAAGCATCTTGAAGTGGTTAAGGTTAAAGTGAACAAACTATGGAGTATATGCTTGACAAAGTATAAGTTGGCAATATCATGTCCCTTGAATACGAGGGCCGCTCCTCATGCTACTCAACTTTAGTCACATGTAAGTTCTTGTCATAGTAAGTACATGTGTATCATAGAGAACCGCCAACAGGGTACCCCTTGCACATGATACAGGAGCTATCCCATAATCAAAATGACAAGGCAAGCAGACAATGAGCACCTCAGCAATCTTCTTATTTACCATGGGAAAATGGTGCTTTTTTCTCTCTTTCCTTTTTTCAATATGTCTCCTTTTTTAAGAAGAAAACTTCATAGATGTCATTATGGTGATGCTGCAAGTTTCCACCATGATTAGGCATGGCTTAGGCTAGCGGCCCAGGAGTTTCTTTAACACACATACATAACTCCATGGACTTACAAGCTCCCCTTTTATTTCACACCGACGACATCCATAGACAAAAGAGCATGATATCAACTGTGTACAAAGTACAATGTTGAAAGCGTTCCCCATGACAGCATGGTTCTGCTAATTCCAACGTATAAGTGCAAGGATATATAACATAAATGACACAATGGTTCAAGTTTATTTAGGGCAATAAAAATAAGGTGTGCCATCAAGTTTGTGAGAGATTTAATCACTAAGTTTTCACATAACAAAATAAATTTTTAATTGGTAGATAGATAAAACAAGAATATACTTGGAATGGTGTAACACACCATGCATAGGAATTTATAGTGGACACTTTGGAATAACTTGGTTTATTGGGAGTTGGATGCATGAGTAGAGCTTACTCATACAAGTGGAGGCTAGCAAAAGACTGGGAGCGACCAACTAAGAGAGCAATAATGGCCATAATCATGTAGAGCGACCAAACATTACTAATCAAAGCATAAAGTGGTACTACAAGTCAAGGACTAAATGATCATAGAGGCTATGGTGACTTGTTTAAAGTCATAACATGGTGTGAGCATGTGCCAAGTCAACCCAAACAAAGCATCAAAGGAGAATACCACAATACTATGCTTTTGTATACTAAAACAATGCATGATTCTTTCAAGGCACATTAAGAAATCCCAATTGTTTGGAACAAGTCATGCTACAACAATAATCACTAAGCATAAGGTCAAAGCAACATCTATGACATGATAAATCCTAAGCCACAGTCAAAACAAGCTCCCTTTTGTACCACTATAGCATGAAGCTTCCTACTCTTTTCCAACACCAATCAACTTATTTGAAACAACTTACAAAGATAATCTCTACTATCTAAAAAGAAAGTCGAGGTTCCGTTTTCTGCCGATACGTCGCTCCGCTTCGTCACGCGGTTCTCCGTCGCTGCCGCCCCGAAAAAAACTGTGACCCGCATCAGTCATCTCCGCTTCGTCCGCCCCTCCATAACTCCATTCCTCTCCCAAATCCCGCGTTCTCATCTCCCCCTAGACTGGCCACTGGCGGCGCCCTCCTCTCCATGCCACCGCCCCATGTCGGAAGATCCTCCTCGCGCAGTATCCCTACCAGGGCCAGATCTAGAGATTGTCCGTGCGTAACCGGCATGGGCGCTGGACCTGCCAGTCGTCAGCCTCCTCAGCGCCGCCCGCGTCTCCATGAGCTTCGGGCTTTGGGGTCTGGGCCATCGTCACCGGCGCCACCCGATAGCATCGACTGGGCAATCGCCTTTGGCCTCGCCGCCTCTAGGATCGCGGCCTCCTGCTCGTCGGCCGCAACCTGGACAAGCTCGTCGCCATCTCTAAGGAGTTCAGATTCAAGCACCCCAAGACCGAGGTTGCACCTTTGTGCTTGACTACGCCGGCGAGGGTCCTTGATTGTGGATGTGCCTCCGATTTTGGCCGTCTCCTCCACTCCAGTCAATGACCACCCAGTCTGATCCACTCTTGTAAGTACATGTCCATCAAACACATCAATTTAGATTCAGAGTTATCA
Source organism: Avena sativa (assembly GCA_916181665.1). NCBI lineage: Eukaryota > Viridiplantae > Streptophyta > Magnoliopsida > Poales > Poaceae > Avena > Avena sativa. The sequence goes on along the minus strand of OV702279.1, from coordinate 261,412,097 downwards.
CGTCCAGCACCACGCCCGGTGTCCGCAGTGTGCTTCCCCGCTACCACGTGTAATGCCGCTGCTTAGAGAGGAGGTGAGACATAAAGGATTCTGTGTTCATAATTCTGCAATTGTTCAGATGGTTTTGTACTTCCGTGTCCCGCTATTTGTCTGGGCTAAACGTGTTACTGATTTTTTGATAATTTGCTGCTTGCCTATGTGGTTTGCCGGTTCATGTGCGGATTCTGACAAATGCTTGGCCTGCTAAGGATTTCTATTGACATCATCCAGTCAATTGCTATTAGAATATTTGTCCTTGATGAAGTTTAAAACCATGATAACCACTAGATATGCAATGACACTTTTGTCCAATCTTATATTTGTTTATACTTCATGCATTTAATTGAATGGCTCTTTTCTGTCATATAAAAGCTGGATTTTCTTCTGAATTACTTCTTCTGGTGCAGATCAACATTGCTGGATCAAATGTACATAGTTACAAACGGTTGGTGGAAATCTCCAATGCGGCTCTCATGTAATTTTCAAACTCTGTATTGCAAGGCTTGAACAAGCGACGTGCCTTTATTCAGTTGATTGACCTTTTTGGTTGATAGTGAGGTGATCGCCACGAACACTCTTGGATTGATGCTATGTTGTCATGCGGTATTACTTTTTACTCAATGTTAGCTTATATTATGATGATTGGAGAATTATTGTACCAACATTCATCATCTTGCCATCCTAGGCAATAAATCTGATGTGGAACCAACCTCGAGGCAGTCACATATTTAACATTGATGACACCGGCTCTCGTGGAAGGAGAATCCCGAGGTAGCATTTCCGTCTTCTCTATTGTGTAATTGTGTATACTCAGCCGAGGAATGTGTTATTTCATTTAACCTGTGGAATTGAACATATTGTATTATATTCTTTTATTTTGATGCTGGTAGGAGTTATCTTCTTCCGTCCCTCTCCACATGAGTGTGTGTGTGTTGTACTTGACATACTGAATTTGCACAACCATGTAGTAGTATCAGTTTATTTGGATTAAATGAAGGTTGTAAGAAAAAAGAAATATTGAAGAGACCAACCGAATCATATTTTGGTGAACTATTAGTCTTGAACTTACGTAATTATGATCGATAATCACTAGATCTGCGCTTATGGTTAGTTTCAGTTTGAACATTTCCAATGGTTAGTTTCCGTTTGAATTCTAGATAGTACTTGCAAGTTATTATATCCTGAAAGATTGGTTTCTTCAGATTTAAAATAAAACTATTTGTTGCATTGTAACTTCATGAAATTTTCCATTGCGTTGAGGCACAAACATTCAACAGTTTGTTGTGGTAACTACTGTTTGTCAATATCTTATCGCTGCAGCAAACTAGAGAATCAGGAGCCTAGACAAAAGAGGTAACCACAAAATATTTTTGGAGGAGGTTGTGTACTGAAAATGAATTTAGTTGTTTGTGATGCTTAGTCTCTTAATGGGGACAGATACCAGAAACTAAAATTCTATACATTTTTAGCTTTTACCTGGTCTATTTGTCATCATGTAGAATTACTTTTGCAGGAACAAATGAAAATTTATACATTCAGTGTCATGATTTTTACATGTAAAACTTACTGATTTTGCATCCCCTTCTCTTATGCGGGTGGTAACAATGAACTTAACAGAATCAATCAACTAGAACCAGCGCTACTATTTTCCGTAATGCGTGAGTGAAGCAATGAATGACTTCGTGACGAATTAGGATGTTTTTGGGTAAATTAGCAAGCATGAAACAATGTGACCAAGTTCAGATGACACTGACCAAGATTATTATATGATTTCTAATTACGAGAGTATAACCAAAGTTTATATGACACTGACCAATTTTTGCAAGGAGTTCCATTAGTCTCTCCCTCCCTCTAGCTAATTCATGCATTTTCCCCAAAGCACGGAAAGGAACCACATGGTAGTCTGCAATAGACACTCGCCGAAGATGTTGCTCATATACAGAGCATTGCAGATCAATCCATTGCCACTCAATGCAGCTGTCATCTCGATGATTCAGATAGTTGTAGCTTCAAGGGTCTGGTGTGTCCTATTATTCCTCATATTCTTACTGCTTGATTTCCTGAATTTCAGAACTGAGATTATTCTTCTGCGATAAGGCAAAAAGATCAGGCCAAATAAGCCGTGTATGTGAAAGCCTGACCGTTAGTATGCCAATTGTTCTTCTCTAAGCAAGAAATTCAGCTAGCCATATTCTAATAGATGTTCCTACACATGTGAAGGGAGATTATAGCTGCAAACTCTGAAGGCTATACATGCTTCTCGGTAATACACTATTTACTTGGTACTCAATGAGCTTTCAATACATATTGTTGTGTTGGATCTATGGATGTTTTTTGATAGATAGAAATTTGTATGTAGTAATGATTGTGGGGATGGGATACCAAAACAAAGGTCTATTCGGTGAGCTCAGGTAGAAGGTGGGCTTCTAGAAATATTCAATGTGATGTATGTGCAAAATCGTTTTGGATGCTAAAGCATTTGTACATGTATTTCAGCGCCACACGGTGGTTTATTTGGTCCACATCAGAATCCCATTTGTGCTTTCGAATAAGTCGGCCCATAGATGCACTATGGAAAACTCGGTACACATTGTATCCTTCTTGGTGTTTTCCTATATTGTTTTGCTATATGCTCATCTTAAGTTTTATGTCAGCTCTACTTCTTCCAATTCCATGGTTAGAGGTTTTCTCGGAATGCAATGCTTGCTATATATACATAATGCATCCATATCGTCTTATATAATAAATAAATTTGTTTCTACTGGTTTATGTCTATGAAGAAGAAGAGCCAAGGAGTATGTGATATTTGGTTAGTTTATTCCAGTGAAAACATACACATTTGTGTGATTGGTCAAAGCTCAATTGAGGATTGGGGTGATTTTTTCATGTCAGATGTGGAGTTTTGATTTTGGAGCAGTGTGTATGTTTTCACTGGAATTCGGACTGCAATTAGCAGACAAATTTTTAGGCAAATTGTCAATGTTTGATGATTAATCATGAAAAAACAGCTGTATCAGGGGCGTTTCATATTCATTTGTGAAGTTTTTTCTTAAGAAAACACAGTTGATTGATGTAATGGGCCAGACACTATTCTCGTGTGACATGCATCGAAAACTCAAGGGCATGGTGTTGCACACGAATCACAACATACAGATGCCGGTGAGTCTGTACCTGCACACTGTGGTTTTCTTAGAAAGCGTAAAGTAGAGGCTTTGATTAGGAGTAGAAACTGACTTTTTCTGATATGTGATTACTTGCTGTTTTCCTTGTATAGAAAGTATGGTGAAAATCTAGAACTAACGTCAGGTTTCACATAGATAATAACGATGTTTATTTATGCACAAATTACGGTGTAGAATTTGTTTCTTGTCACTTTAAGCATATAAAACTGTGGCAACTTCTTAATATTCTTTAAATTATCTTTAGTTGACCAAGTGTGCAGATAATAAAAAAAAATCTAAATAGGAATCTCTTATCTAAATACCCCAATTGAAATCACCAAAATGCTCAACGTATCTCATACCTGAAAGTGTTTTGGTGCTTAAACCCAAAAGTGCAGTTCTTCAACCAAGAGAAAACAGATACATGATCTGAGATGGACTCACTAGATCACCACACATGTGACATTCACGTAGTGAATATTAAAACTAAAACTACAAACCTAAATTAATCTTTTTATTCTACTGAAGTAACCTCATCCAGTTTACCATCTCATTTTTTACCAATTATTACTTCAAGTGCTATCTTAAGAGTATGCTATTAAATACATTTTTTTCTAAATTACGAGCCAAGGGGTTATGTTTGTTTTCTAAGTTTGGGAAATAGGTTCGCCAAAAACATATGAAAATTGACTTCATTCTGTCTACCTATTTCCAGAACGCGAGAAAACACCAGTGCTATGCTGCAGACGGAGGTAGGTGGATTCCCGTAGCGACGGAGGGTCGTGGGTGCGCCTGCGTTCGAGCCGTCAAGGTGCATGGATAAGTTCGAGCGCCGCTGGTGGACTCAATGTGTGTTCGAGCCGTCAAGGGCTGTAGATGCGTTCGAGCGCTGCTGGTGGACTCAATGGTCGAGCTCCACCTGTGGATGTCATGGTCGAGCGCCTCTGGAGGGCCAGCACCGAGAATGGTGGAGATGGAGCGCAAGGACAAGAAGAGTACGACGTGGTTCCCATGGTTTCCATCAGATCCGACACTGCCTACTCTCGTGCATTTTTTTGTTGGAGTCAATCGGGATTTTTTCAAAGGGAATTGCCTAATCTAGAATTCTGGTATTTTTGCAGGATGATATGCGACTACAATTTCTTGATGACGAACGGCGAGATGTAGTAGTTCTTCATCGAATTCAAACTTTGACACTCTGCCACAGACTGGGACCCTGATCCTCTAGGGCATGAAGGGGTAGGTTCCGGATTCTCCAGGACTCTCGACAATATGTCAAAGGATACCATCTTTTTCTTTGATCAGTTCTACCAGGAGACACTACAACGAGAGAGAATAAATAGCACGTATATGATACTACCATGGAAAATGAAAATGACGGTACCTCAAATAAGTGTTAACTACAGACTGATTTCACTTTCAGCTGTTCCGTTTAGTGGATTACAAAGTTACTAGATGATATAGGTGACAACTTCATGTGTGCAATGGATTTAGTCCAATTTTTTTGAAACAGAAAAAAATAAGGTGGTTGCTCTGAAGTTGGATGGTTTAATGAAAGATGGATCATGTTGGTGAGGACGCTTCCATCTGCTAAAACTACTGTTTTATTTATCTGCTGTCATCGTCGCCTGGAATTCCTAATGTCGATGTCGTACTCCAGTTGTAATAATCTGAATATAAGCACCAGGAATGGGTCGTTTCTGCATTCTGTGATATGAAACTATGTGCGGTAGTCAAAATAATGCTCACATGATCATATTGCTTGCTTGTAGGCCATGCCGTGGTTGAGTTTTCTTCTGCTTCTTTTGACCGGAGGAGGAATTGTACTTTACAACGACAAATAAAAGAAGCATTACTCCCCCCAAAAAAAGGAACATGAAAAAACATACCTTCAAGAAATATTGGCTAGATTGAAGAGCACGTCAACTTCCAGAGGTTCAACAAAGCATTTGAGTGGATGCACAAAATATGCATTTGAGGTTCAAAAGAGGACCCCTTCGTGCACCTCCATTCCTAAGAGTAGGTTGTTCTAAGGTAGATGGATGCCCCTAACTCTAACCTCTACAGAAGATTAAGATTCATGTATTCTTTGATGCCATCCATTATTTTGCTGATGATTGCCCAAGGTTAAAATTTCCATGATGTGTAATGGCTAAAGTAAAACTCCCATGCAGGATTTTAGGAACAAAAGGATCTATGAGTGTCCTTGAAGCAGATACCACCTGGTACTTCTTGTGACACACTTTGTGTCCTTGAAACAGTTTCTTCAAACTACTGATAGCTGAGATACAGTACAGACTTGGGTGCTACCTTTCTCGACAATACTGTGACTGGTGTTATAAGTGCATGACCCTTATACAAGTGATTGAGACGAGTTGCATTAGAATCAGGTGTAGTTAGCCTATGAGAAATACTTGTGGTTTTTAAACTCGGCTTGATGTTAGTTCGAGATCATGAATCATAGTTGGTGACCTCTTATGATGCTCACCATGGTGATGATCTACAATCTCCAACTTGGAAAGAAAATTCTCTGCTCCCTTCCAATACTGTCAAACCATGCACGCTTTTCACGGATTCAGATGAAGAATTAAAGGGCCTTGTCACAACATTGGAAGAAAATTATGGGATGTAAGAAGCTCATGATTATATTGACATGATGGTCAAACATTCCTTCCGGCTTCACATGTATGCCATGTTTAATCTATTGTTTTTTCTATTTGCTATTCTTTCTATTTAACAGGTTATTCATAACTTTTAATCATATGTATCTTTTAGTATTATGATAAGAAAAGTGCAACAAGACTAATATCGTGATGCCTTCTGTAGCATGGGCCATGAAATGACACTTCCTAAATGGTGCATATGTAATCTGGCATGAACACGACTGGTGTCCAGTCAGAATTTTCACAAGTTTAAGATATGTCTAAATTGTAGTAGTGACATGATTTGAAAGCCAAGGGACAAGTAAGGAGTGAGCAAAATTGAAGAAACCTGATTTTGGTTTTCTTTCTGTTTGCGAATTTTCTCTCCCGTTGCAACGCACGGGCATGTTTCCTAGTACTCAATAAATATCAGTGGGAAAGTCTCACAAATCCACAAAGAACTAAAATGTTCTAAGCTGAAAGCACAAGAAAACTAAAGCTAAATGTGGTGCTAGCAAAGGAGAACACTCACAAAACAATAAGAGTGAAAACTAGAGTGTTCTAGGTAATGAAAACAGAGCGTGTCTCTCTCCAAAAAGAAGTGTGCTGAGATCCAACCAACTTATTGCAGCAAACCAAGCAAAATAAAACTAAAAACAAAAACAAAGAGGCTCCAAGAACAACACAACAGTGCATGGAACAATAAAAACGAAGTGTCTACAAAGACCTGAGATTTTTATTGATGAAGAATGTGATGCCTTGGCATCCCTAAGCTTTTACGCTTGTAACTCTTGAATATTTCTTGGGGTTACATGGGGTGGCATCCCCAATCTTGAGCTTTTGTCCATTCTTCCTCTCATTGCATCATTCTTCTTACACCTGAAAATTTTCCTTCATACAGAACTTCACACAATCTTCATTAGCAACATTAGTGCATTCAAAAGATAATAGACCTTTGGGTTAGGCTTTAGAAATAAAAACTTTCACTAAAAACACAAGATACTGTAGCAATTCCCTCAAAAAGCTCAATTTCCTAAAAAAAGTACCCCAAAAGGAATCAATAAGAAGCAAATGCAAATAATGGCAGAAATTTGTCAAAACAGACCAGTAGGTAGAAATCGATTTTTTTGAATACCTTATGTTGCTCAAATAAAGAAGTGTTGAACTAACGAAAGTTAGCTAACATACTGGGGTATTTATTCAGAAAATATCAGCTCAATCTGACGTACATAGATTCCTCACGAATTTTTATGGTGGAGCACAAAAATCTGTTTCGGGACAGCAACTACCTAAATCTTACTTCCCTCTCATTAGAGGTTATTCTTGGCAGAAAAACCACACAAAAAAGGATAAGGAGAGGTCATTACAGAAGTAATAACTTCCAAGACTCAAGAAAACTATTGGGTTATCTCCCAAGAATTACTTTTCTTTAACGCCTTTAAGTTAGGCTTGATAGTTTGAGAAGATGCTCACGTAATAAATATGAATTAAAGTAAAAGAGAGCATCAAGAAGAAAATTCAAAACACATTTAAGTCTAACCCACTTCCTATGCATAGGAATCTTGTAAATAAACAAGTCTTGAAAGCACAAAGCAACAAGCATAGGAAAGCAAAATAAGTGCAACTTCAAAATTTTCAACATAAAGAGGGGAAACTTAATATTTTTGAGATACATAAAACCATGTTTCCCTCTCTCATAATAACTTTCAGTAGCATCATGAATAAAATTAACAATATAACTATCACATAAAACATTCTTATCATGAGCCACATGCATAAAATAATTATTAATCTCCACATAAGCATAATCATTCTTATTAATTTTAGTGGGAGCAAATTCAACAAAATAGCTATCACTATTATTCTCATCACCATATTCATCAAATATAGGAGGCATATTATAATCACAATCAATTTTCTCCTCAATAGTAGGTGGACTGAAAATATCACATTCATCATTGTAATCATCATATATTGGAGGTTTGGTATCATCATAAGCAATAGAATAGCTATCTTCCAAAGCTGGGGAACTAAAAAGATCACTTTCATAAAAACTAGCTTTCCCAAGCTTAGACTTTTCCATAGCATTAACAATCATGGTGTCCAAAGAATTCATACTAATAACATTGCTATTAGCATGCAAATAAAGCTCCATAGGTTTTTTAATTTTCTCTTCAAACACTTCATGTCCTTACTCAAAATAAATACTATAAAGCTCTCTAATTTTGTTGTTGTTTTCCATTAAGCCTAACTAGTGAAATCAAGAAACAAAAAGACAAATTTGCAGAATCTAAAGGAAATAACTTCGAGCACTCACACACCAGGAGGATGTGAGTACCTTTTACCTTACCTCCCCGGCAACAGCGCCAGAAAATAGCTTGATGTCTACGCACTTCTATTCTTGTAGACAGTTGTTGGGACTCCAAGTGCAGAGGTTTGTAGAACAGCAGCAGGTTTCCCTTAAGTGAATTACCCAAGGTTTATCGAACTCAGGGAGGAAGTGGTCAAAGATATACCTCTCAAGCAACCCTGCAATCAAGATACAAGAAGTCTCTTGTGTCCGCAACACGCCCAATACACTTGTCAGGTGTATAGGTGCACTAGTTCGGCGAAGAGATAGGAAAATACAAGTGGTAACGGTGCTAGAAAAGAGCTTCTGACTTTTTGTTGACGTGTGAGAAACTAAAGGCAAACTGAAATAAAGATGGGAGCAAGCAAACATGTAACAAACCTAGATGCAAATGGTGTTTCAATGTTTAGAAACAAGGCTTAGGGATCATACTTTCACTAGTGAACACTCTCTCAATAAATATATTCTCTTCGTGATACTACCCTGAACTACTCTCTGGTTGGACACTCTAATACATGGTAGGCCTACAAAAGCACACCTCAAAGTCCGCCTTCCCCATCTAGATAACCGCACACTATCACCTTGAGCGCTAGATGGTTCCAACAAACACCACAATTTCATAAATACATCCAACTCCAAATATAACTCATGAATATATATATATATATGTAATCTAGCTTAAGTGTCACACACGGCGCGCACGTTGTCACTGTCACACACGTGGGGAAAAGCATAGATCTATTAAATCACGATGAGTATTTATGTAACCTCTAGCCTTAGTGCCTCCACGGTATGCACGCTGTCACTTACACACACATGGGGAGAGCTAAGGATCTATTAAAGCACTTGAGTAGTAAGGTAGATCTAATTGATTACAAAGCTCATGACCACAACAAGATCATGCATAGAGAGAGAGAGAGATGAACACATAGCTACCGGTAGAGCCCTTAGCCTCGTGGAAGAACTACTCCCTCCTTATCATGGGAATTAGAAACGGTGATGAAGATGGCGATTGAGATCTATGGAGATGGCTCTAGGGGCACTTCCCCGTCCCGGCAGGGTGCCGAAACAGAGACTTTCTGTCCCCTGAATCTCCCCTTCCGTGGCGGTGGTGCTGTGGACCTTTTCGTGGATTTCTGATGGATGATTTAGGGTTTTTGAGTCGGGGGATTCTTATAGGCGAAGGAGGCAAGGTCGGTGGAGGGCCATGGGGCCCACACCCCTGGTGGCATGGCCAGGGTAGGCCGCGCCACCCTAGGGTGTGGCCACCCTGGTGTCCTCCTCCATCTCTGCTTCGTGGTTCCGTGTCGTGCCGGGTAAAATAATGACTTTGCCTTTTGTCCCGTACAATTCCGAGAATATTGATTTTCTGCCTTTTTTAGAACCAAAAACAGAAGAAAATAGGCAACTGGCACTGTGTCATCTTGTTAATAGGTTAGTACCAGAAAACATATAAAAATACCTCAAAGTGTAAACAAAACATAACCAAGTTTATACTAAACAAGCAGGGAACATAAAAAATTATAGATACGTTTCCGACGTATCACCACACCATTTTAGGAGGGTGTATTCTGCCAGATATGCAAGAAAGAGGGTCACACAGATGGGGATTGTTGGTGGCGTTATGGTGATGATGATGACACCTCTAATGACAACCACAGAGGTGCATATGGTGTTGACACCAACTGGTACATGGACACTGGAGCTACTAATCATGTAGCAGGACAACTCAACAAACTCCAAATTCATGAGACTTACCAGGGCGTGATCGTGCCCATGCTACTAGTGGAAAAGGTATGGAAATTGATCATATTTGCCATTCATTTTTGCACACCCCACATAGTTCTTTGTATCTCAAAAATATTCTTCATGTTCCCAGTTCATCCATGAATTTAGTTTCTGCTCATAAAATTGCCCTAGACAATAATTCTTTTGTTGAAATTCACCCCTTCCTTTTATTGATTAAGGATCAGGCCACGAGCAAATCATGTTTAGAGGTCCTTGTTCTGGTGGCTTCTACCCTCTTGCTCATGTCTTAGTGGGGTCATCATCCAAGCATGTTCTTGTCACTATCAAGCGTACATCATCTACCTGGCATCGTCGTCTAGGGCATCCTTCGTCTTTTATTGTTTATCAAATCCTTAGAAAAAATAATTTGGCTCATACTCCATAAATAAATTCTTACATACGTGATCTCTGCCAACAGGCTAAGAGTCATCAGTTACCCTATCCTGTGTCTACTAGTGTGTCCATAGTTCCTTTGGAACAAGTATTTTCTGATGTATGGGGTCCTGCTCCTCCATTTGTAAGCAAACATACTTATTATGTAAGTTTCATCGATGATTTTAGAAAGTTCACTTGGATATATTTTCTTAAGAAACGTTCTTATGTTTATCAAGTATTTCTTGATTTCCAACAATATGTTGAGCGTAGGTTTGATAGGAAAATCATTACTATGCAAAGTAATTGGGGAGGTGAATATGAAACACTCCATGGCTTTTTTCAACGTGTAGGCATTACTCATCATGTCTCATGTCCTCATGCACATCAACAAAATAGTTCCGTTGAGCGCAAGCATCGCCATATTGTTGAAGTTGTCTTGCTTTGCTTGCTAATGCGTCCATGCCTCTGAAATATTGGGACGATGCTTTCATTACAACCACTTTTCTCATAAATTTTCTTCCTTCTAAGGTTCTAAAATTCATGACACCTATTGGAAAATTACTCCAAGTCAAACCTGATTATGAACCTTTGAGAGTTTTTGGTTGTGCATGTTGGCATAATTTCCGCCCATACAACAAACACAAGCTTTCTTTTCGCTCTAAAAGATGTGTTTTTCTAGGATACAGTCCCTTACACAAATGAGTCAAATGCCCAGATGTCACCACTGGTCGTGTCTATGTCTCTCGTGATGTGGTGTTCGATGAAAATGTTTTTCCTTTGCATCTCTTCATCCTAATGCTGGTCATCGTCTTTGCGAAGAAATTCTCCTCCTTCATTTGGATCCACCCTCTTTGGCATCAAATGATAGGGGTGTGCACACTAATGACCAATATTTGCAAATTGTTCCTACTGTCACTCCTCCACAGGTTGCCCCTGAAGAACATTCCAGCAATACTCCACAAAATTCTAGGCAAAATTCTGAAGAAAATGCTGAAAACGGTACAACAAATAACAACATAGAGGAGGAGGAATAGACCAAAAGGGACAACAGCAATCCCAAGGACGATACGCTGCAAACATCCGCCTTGGATCGCGAGGATTCTCCTGCGCGTCAGGACAGACGGTCGCCCTCACCTGTCCCGCGCCACTCCCCGCTTGCCACATCGCCTAGGAATGGTAGCGCGTCGTCCTCGTCTAGGACCAGGAGCATGTCACCCTCACTTGGCCCGCTGGACCCGCCTTTGTCCCCCCCCCCTCTGTCACGTGCTCCGCTGGCCCGACTCTTCATGCTGCCTGCGAGCCGTGATGCTGATCGGGGTGCAAAAAACGCGTCGCCGTGTCTGGCGTCTGACCCCAACGACTTAGGAGTCCACAAGTCATTGTTGCCCCCCCGCTCAGCTTCGGCGTCTGCTGATTCCGCTGCTACTCCACAGGCCTAGAACAGGCTACAGACTCAGGATCTTCTGCGCAGTCTTCGCCTACACCATCCCATGTTGTTGGTATTCAAACGCGTCTGCAAAAAGGTATCAAACAGCCTAAAAATCACACCGATGGTACAATTTGATGGTGTTTGTTAACTACTACAGGAGAACCAAAAAACTTAAGAGATGCTCTGTCAGATACAAATTGGAAGCATGCCATACAAGAGGAATATGATGCTCTTATTGCCAACAACACCTGGCATCTTGTTCCACCAAGTTCTAATAAAAATGTTATTGATTGCAAATGGGTTTATCGTATCAAGAAAAATGCTGATGGTTCAGTTGATAGGTATAAGGCATGTCTTGTTGCTAAAGGATTTAAACAACGATATGGTATAGATTATGAGGTTACCTTCAGTCCTGTTGTTAAGGCTGCTACTATCAGACTTGTTTTATATGTGGCAGTTTCTAAAGGATGGAGTCTTATGCAGCTAGATGTCAAGAACACGTTCTTACATGGTATTCTGGAAGAAGAGGTCTACATGAAACAACAACCTGGTTTTGAGTATTCCGCTGCTCCAACCTATGTTTGCAAACTTGACAAAGCCTTGTATGGTTTGAAACAGGCTCCTCGTTCTTGGTACTCTCGTCTAAGTTCCAAGCTACATGCACTTGGTTTTATTCCATCAAAGGCTGATACCTCATTATTTCTTTTCAACAAGTCAGGTATCATTATGTTCATCCTTATATATGTTGACAACATTGTTGTGACAAGCTCCTCTGATCAGGCCATCTCAGCTCTTCTTCATAATTTAAGTTCAGATTTTGCTCTTAAGGATCTTGGAGATTTACACTTCTTCTTAGGTCTTGAGGCTCATAAAAAGTCCAATGGTTTGCTTCTAAATCGGGAAAAATATGCTACAGATTTATTAGCTCATGTTGGTATGAGTTCTTGCACGTCATGTCCCACACCACTGTCTACTACTGATACATTGGCCTTGACAGATGGTTCACCACTTGGCCCTGAGGACATGGCTCACTACAAGAGTGTTGTGGGTGCACTTCAATATTTGACATTGACTAGACCCGATCTCTCTTTTTCTATTAATAAGGGTTTTCAGTATCTTCATGCTCCCACAACTGTACATTGGACTGCTATCAAAAGGATTTTGAGATATATTCATGGTACGAGAAAGGTTGGTCTTACTTTTCAAAAGTCTTCTTCTACTCGTCTTAGTGCATATTCAGATGCAGATTGAGCAGGTGATCTTGATGACAAACGCTCTACTGGTGGTTTTTGCTATATTTTTTTGGTTCCAATATTATTTCTTGAAGTGCTAGAAAGCAACCTACAGTGTCTCGCTCCATTACTGAGGCTGAGTACAAAGCACTTGCAAATGCCACAGCCGAGCTCATATGGTTTGAGTCCCTGGTCAGCGAACTTGGAACACCACTCAAGTAGAAACCATGTCTATGGTGTAATAATCTTGGTGCTACCTACCTGTCTGCCAATCCATTTTTCATGCTCGTACCAAACATATTAAGATTGACTTTTATTTTGTTCGTGAAAGAGTTTATCCTACAATTAAACCCCTAAGCAACACATAAAACCTAATTTGCCAGGTTAATAAAGTAAGGATCAAACAAGGATCAGATTGCAGATGGCTTGATGTTAGGTTCATATCAAGAAAGGATCAGATTGCAGATGGCTTCACTAAGGCTTTATGTTCAAATAAACTAGATGGGTTTAAGCTTAATCTAAATCTCTCCCGGGTCTAGATTAAGGGGGGTATTAGAGATGTAATACCATATATGTATATGTGATGGTGTAGTACACCACCATATATGTATACACCTGGTATATGCCATGCAAGGGGATCTTCCTTGCTAATATAGCATGCAGCCGATTGACCCCAAAGGGAGCGATTGTTACACCCAAATTCCTCCATATATAACAAGTGTCAGCTGATTTATAATAAAAATAGAGTACCTCTAGAAAATATGAGTATCTAGAGTTAGTTAGTGATGTGAGTTTGCTTGGATTACTTAGTGTTTTGCATCTAAGATGGCACTGTCCTTGGGATGCAAAGGAGCTATAATTATCATCGAGCTCCCTAACTGAGAAGATTTCTAGTGGTACCGGGCCTTAGTAGCTGATACAATGGAAACAAAGAATATGGATCGTTCGATCTTGTATGTAGGTACAGGATCAACATCCTCGTGAGGTTTGGTCCCTTCATCGCCGGATATGCAAATGACACCTTGTTCTATCAAATGTTTCAACAAAGAGTCTCGTTCTTCTTCTTACTTGTTCAGTTGTGCGGCTGCCCATAGAGCTCGAAAGGAAAATCGAGTTCTAGGGTTAGCTTGGGTTTCTAGAGTAGGGACCCTGAGCTGGAGCTGTGTGCCGTCTCCACTAGCTCTGCTCTTACTCCCTCCGCCTCCAGACCACGAAACATATCTTGTGTCCGTCGGATCTAGACCCGCCCCCTCCACCTGCAGTGATGGACCTTCCGGTAATGGGGATCTTCTTCTACCATGTAACATCCCAAAAATATTAAACTAGAATCACCAAACTCCAATCACCAAATTTAGGGTTAACAAAAACTTTTCCAATAAGAATATAAAAGCATTCATATGAGTGCATTAAAATGTGGATTCTTTTTAATTGCCATGATTATGTGTTTCTTTGCTTGTAAAATGATTCTTAGGTGAAATAAATATCATCTAAACAATCCCCAAACTTTTCCCAAAGACAAACAAATCAAAACCATCAAATTAAGTGAATGGTCACTTTTGCCAATTTAACTCCCATGCCTACTTTGGCTATCTCTAACTTTCAGAACTTAACAGAAACATGTATAGATCTTTGCACCCCTTGATAGTACTCATAACAAGGTACCAAGGCCCACTTTGTGATCATCCAGAAACATTCAAATGCATAGTTCAAATGACAACTTAAAATTGAATCTATTTCATATGGGAAGATCCCACTTTTTCAAAAACCCCTCAAACCAACTCAACTTTAAAAACCCAAGCATCTACAGACTCACCAGCACATGCCTAGCACACCCACCAAAAATAATTTCAAAATTCAAAACTTGAGTTCATGCGTCCATTTCATCAAACAGCTTGCAGATACAAATCAAACAAAATCAAAACACTATGTTGAGTAGTGTTTTGGGCCTAACTTGTTCCCTCTCTGAACACCACTAGCCTTAGTAGATCATATAACAACCATAACTAATCTCTAGCACTACTGTAAGCTGGCCATTGTCATCAATGGTGAGCAGGCCAAGTGCACCATTGCCACCCCATAGTCGACAGCAAGCTACGAGCAGCACTAGCCTCGCCAACCTTGTCTGGGAGCAAGCTAGCACCCCACCGCCACTCCCTGTCCCAGCCGCGAGCAATGACAACCCCTAGACCACACACCCAAGCCATGCCAAGCCACTCTGCAAGCATGCCGAGAGCACGCCACGTGCGCCACGCTCGACCAGCACCCACAGACCGCGCGCCGCCCTCGCCACGTGCACGCGTGATCACCACCGTCCCAGCAACCCCGCATACACGCCCGTTCGCCACCACGCGGATCACGTGCGCTGTGTGCCATTAAAACTCCTGTCGGGCACGCGCAGAGCACCGCAGCGTTCCGACCGATCAGCACCGCCCCACGCCTCGCCATCACGTCGTTGAGCTTCGCCAGGGAGCACAGCACCGCCCCTACCGTCGCCCACGCCGATAGCCCTCTGTGCCGTCGACCACGACGAGCTCAGCTTGCGCCCGTCGGTCCCCTCTCGCCACTATAAATAGAGGCCTCCCCGCTTGAATTCTTCACACCATTTCACTCCCCTCATCTCACTGATCATCCCACATCATTCCCGGAGTAAGGCGAGCAGCGCATCGCCGGAATTTCACTGGAGCCCGTCGCTGCTGGAGAAGAAGGAAGCCATCCATTGGAGCCGCCCCAGGAGAAGCTGCCGGTGCCAGGAGAATCGCCATCGTCGACTTTGTCGTGCGCCCGCATCGCCGACCTTCGCCTGAGCCCCGATGAGCCTCCCATGACCCCCACTGAGCCGCTAGGGTTCGAACTCGCCGGTGACTAGTTCATCGTCGACGACAACCATCAGCCTTCGATCTTCATTCTAATCCAACACACCATATCGCCCCGTACCGCTTCGTTTTAATGAGTCGCTGACCAGTAGACCCCCCTGTCAGTTGCGCCCCGTGCTACGGAGAGACACTGGGCCGGCCCGTTAACCTTTCCCGCGCAGCCCACTCGTTTGAATTTAGCTTTTTCTATTTATATTCAAACTCAGTTCTATACCTAGTTTCAAAAATCAACCCAGCTCGATTTAGTGAACCAAATTGAATGAAACCAATTTTGTTAGAAATATATTGAAATGCTTAATCCAAGCCCATTGGATTCAAATCATTTTAATCTATAGATCAATCTTGATAAAAATAACAAGTCAGAAGCTTTTCTGCATTCAAACATTTTTCAAATTTAAACCATAATATATTTTGAGTTGATTCCAACTCTCAAAAATCACATATTATCATACCTTTCAGAATATATAAAAACATATGGGTTACTTACAGAAATAAGGTTCAAGTAATAAAAGAATGCCACATAGACATTTCTAGTCACTTTATTTAATTGAAATAAAAGGTTAAACCTTATTAAATTGTGACACCACTTTAAATCACATTCCCATGTACTGAAATATGTGGTGATGACATGTGTCAACATGATCCCATGTTTGGTTTGGAGAATATTAAACCTTAAGTAGTTTTTTAATGAGTAGAAATTACTTTTATAAAACTAAAATAAATAAGACAAATGCTTTAATCTTGTAATATTAGTGATGATACTAGATCATCTATAGTGCACCTTTGTGTGATGATTGAAAGTAGTTAAGTATTTTTTGGTGATTGTGTACCTCGTATTTATTCATAGACGCTAGTACCGACCAAGGATACGAGGAGGAAGGAGGATACTACGAAGAAGAAGCCGAGGAGAACTTCAACCACTGCTCTGCACAAGGCAAGCCAATACTTGCAAGCTATTCAATTAGCAAGCTTATACTGATACTGATGCAAGCCTAATACTACTAGTTGAATGTGCAAGCTAACACTTGCAATTATGAAAGTTAGATAACCTATGCAATGCATTAAGCATGCTTGGTTGGACACATTTGATGATACCCAATCCTAGTTTTACTTGCAAGCTTCATACTTTATTTCTTTATCAAAGCTATTACTTAGAGCTTACTTAAGTGAATTATAGATTCTAGAAAGATAATTGAAGGTTGCATAAAAAGCATAAAATTTGGCCTAAGCTAGATAATCCTGATGTCATCCCAAGGCATGATGTTGAACTTAGTTAAACTCCACCAGTTTACCACCCCTCATTAGTATTCACTCCCATTTGTAGATGCTAGTGCTAAGCATAAAACTTGATCAACTTTAGATGGGAATACTTGGTGGAAAAATGGTTATGAAAACCTTGGAATGATGGATCATTCTATTGAGATGTTTTGACATGTGTTTCCGAACACCAGATGATTTTGATGATGAAAATGTTAAGGCATGAGCCTTAGCCCTTTATAAAATTGATGGTTGTCTGGATGCGATACCATTCCAATTTTATCGTACAACCACAATACCCGAAGATTGGGTAGGGCTTGACTGGAAACTTATATACCTTAGTATTGGTTCCCTCACGGCCAAGGTTTGAGCTGAGGAAACCTTGTGAAGATTGTCCACCTGTGCAGTACCCAAGATGACAGTTGGTCATGGTTGGGAGGCCAAAATCACAGGAGAGGTGCTTACACTAGGGCGTGTAATTGAAAGGTTAGGATTGATTATCCGCATACTGAGTATGGTGAATTCAGGATTTGTTCCTGACGGATGTATCGAATGTTGTGGTGAAAGTGTACAATCTCTGCAGAGTGTCAAACTATTTGAATAGCCGCGTACACGGTTATGGACAGTTGGAGTGGCCATACTGTTCCCCCGTCAGATGTTTTTCAAAATGACTTGTGAAATGGATCGAGATTTTGACTTGACCACAACAGAGTTGTGATATGAAATACAAGTTCCCACTTAGGTGTTATAAAACTTTAACTAGATTTTTCTGGTTTCTGAACTTAGTAGAGGTAAATCTGGCTTTTTGCAAAACAACCATAGAGCTTAGTGTCCTATTACAAAAAACCCCTTCACTTGTTAGTATTAGTTTGCGAGTACTTAAAGATTACTCATGGCTTTGTCCTTGGCTATTCCCGTGGCCAGACTATGAAGAGGAGTACCAGGATGATGGACCCTAGGAAGGTTACGACAACTAGGATCATCTCCCATCGTCAGCATTGTCTGTGACCCCGAAGATGGAGCTTCGCCTGCGCTACCGTTATTATTATGTATTCCGCTGCTTGAGTTGTATTAAGAACTGGATCATGAGATCCTTATTTGTGTAAGACCTTATGTATGGTTTGTAATGGATGATGTACTGTGGTATCCAATTCTGTTATGTCTCGCAAAAATGGTAATCCTGGGATTGCGATGTATGGCATAACAGGCATCTGGGATTAAAAATCCGGGTGTTGACAAGTTGGTATCGGAGCCATCCTGGCCATAGGAGACCCTAGTTAGACTGGACGTTTGAACCAAAAACTTAGTTTCAAAACCAAAGGAAGCAAATATTTACAAAAAACTTATTCCCATTCTTATCCCTTTCTTTCTTTCTTTCTTTCATAAAAGTTCATGTTCCTCAAAAACTCTTGCAAAATACATAAAATTTGACACACTTGATCACTCTACTAACTTACTCATCCTATATTATTTTAGATGGACGTGAAGTACATCAAGTTTTATCAGTTGGGGAATGGAGGAGACCTTATCTTTGAGCGGGATTTGGACCAGCTTTCGGAACTTTTTGGAGCGTCCGCACCCCGAGTTCTTCGGAGCTCAGCTCAATGATCAAGGAGGAGAAGATCTGTAGTGGCTAATTGATGCAAGTCTCCGAGGAAAGATTGAACCTCCCACTGCCGAGGGAATTTAGTTCACCTTGCGAGAAAACAACTGGCTCGATGGACTTTCCCGGGCCATGCAGGAAGCTCTTGCCCGTCTGTGTTGGCAGAGTATCAACCAGATCAAGGGTACCCGCTTTGAGTTTTGTCTAAGGCGTGATGCTAATGGACAGCCACTGGAAGCCCCATACCACCACAAGTTGTAGACTCGGTTGGACCACCTTAGCTTCATGATGTACGATCGTCAGTAGGAATTGGACAATTGCCGTGACTACTCCAACCACAAGTCCGCCATCATCAAGACGAAGGATCAGACCATCGCCATGCTAGCAAAGGATCGCAAGTCTCGCCGCCGTCAGCTCGACAAGAAGAAGCGCATCATTGCCCGTCTTTGCCACTGTATCTCGGATTTGGAGGAGACCATCCACGAGAGAGACATGCAGTTGGAGGAAAGGGAGAATGCCGGAGAAGATCTTCGTGGAGACCCCTACTCCTATCTCAGCGATGATGATGATTTTCTGGAGGATCAGGCTATGGATTTCTTCACCGATGAGGATGATTACGCCTTCATGAATGACGATGATGATGAGGATGACAACTACACGGACTCCGAGGAGTAGTAGCACTTAAGCACTAGCGTAGTGAGTTGTATTCGGTCCCACTGTATCGTAGTTTCTAGAATGGTTCTTAAAACCATCTGATTTTCTTGTTTTGTGGTGTGTGTTTGTATCGTGTGCTATGAATGAATGAAAAGCAAGTTGCTAGAAAATATGAGTCAAACTTTAAAAACTTTCCAAAGACCCTGAACCTTAGAAATTTCCCTCTTTTCTCATGATCTATCTCAATCTTCAGATGCCACGCGGAGGAAGTAGTTCATCCCCGGACCCGATGTTGCAGATCCTGCAAATGTTGGTTTCTGACCACGGAGCTGAAAGAGCCGAACGTCAAGCCAACCTAGCCACCCTTCAACAGATAGCTCAGCTAGCCCACAACAATCAAGGCCAACCAGGACAACCATGGATCTAAGCTAAAAAATTCTAGAATACCAACCCACCTATTTTCACTAAGTGAGAAGATCCCCTAGATGCCGATGGTTGGCTGCAAACCATGGAAAATAACCTAGAAGTCGCCGGAGTGGAAGCTAACGAGAAAGTTCTGTTCGCCACCCACTATCTAGCCGGAGATGCAAGAGCATGGTGGAATAGCGTTCGTGCAATGACCGGAGGACAGATGATGACCTGGGAAGAATTCAAGGTCAAGTTCAGCAGAACCCATGTGCCACCGGGTTTGATCAAGAGAATGAGAGATGAGTTCAGAGAACTAAAGCAAGGACGGATGACCGTAGTGGAATACCGTGACAAATTCTTGTCATTAGCTAGGTATGCCCCGGATGAGATCGACACTGAAGCCAAGAAAAAAGAAAGATACCTGAATGGTCTGCACGATGATATGCAGACAATGTTATTCAATATCCCCTTTGCTGATATTGAAACCCTTGTCGACTCCGCCATCTAGATGGAAGGAAAGATCAACCAAGCCAATGAGAACCGCAAGCGTCGCATGATGCATTAGCCAGGAACCCATCAGACCCCAAAGTATCACCCTAACCCATCTCCAGGATTTGCCCCGAGAACCAACAGACCCCGGATGAACCGTTCGACCTATCCCAACCGTGGAAACCCAAGGCCCGGAGGAAATCACAACAACCCCGGCAACTCTAACAATTTCAAGCGTGCACCACCCAAGTTCAACAACAACAGTGCTACCGCCAACACTGCCCCGAGGACTGGAAGCAATGTTGTTCCTGTTGCAGCAAAGGACAAGTCGCAAGTGACTTGTTATGACTGTGGAAATAAGGGTCACTACTCCAACGAGTGCCCCAACAAGAAGAATGCCGCAGCCCCCAATGCAAATGCCCCAGCTCAGCAGCAGCGTCGTGTTCAACCAGGAAGAAGATTTGCCCCGGGGAATTCACTTAACCGCAACGGCCGTATTTTTCTCATGCATGCTGAAGAAGCTCAGGAAGCGCCAGGCGTCGTGCTGGGTATGTTTTCTGTTAATTCAGTACTTGCTCGAGTGTTGTTTGATTCGGGTGCATCGCATTCATTTGTCACCGAAGAATTTGCCTGCACTAGTAAGATTCAACCAACAAAACTGAAGCAAGTTATGATTGTTCAAATCCCCGGTTCAACCACCAAAGCTAGGCAAATTTGCAAAGCCGTCCCTATCCGAATCCATGGCATAGATTTTTATGCTAATCTGATAGTACTCGGAACTAATGGTTTGGAAGTAGTACTAGGAATGGATTGGATGTCCAAACATAAAGGATTAATTGACTGTGCCAAGAAAGCCATAACCATGACCAGTACAGCCGGAATATCAGTCGAGCATATATCTGAAACCTTACCTCGTCAATTCAAGTGCAACAAGAGTATAGCCCAACCTACCATTGACCAAGTCCGGATAGTCTGTGAATACCCCGATGTATTTCCAGATGTTTTGCCCGGTATGCCCCCAGATTGGGATATCGAGTTTATTATTGAACTAATCCCCGGAACAGGACCCATAGCCCAGAGGCCATATAGTATGAACCCGTCTGAACTAGAAGAACTGAAGAAGCAACTAGATTCCATGTTGGAAATTGGATTGAATCAACCAAGTGCGTCACCATGGAGATCACCTGTCTTTTTCGTGGACAAGAAGGATGGAGGTAATCGTTTGTGTACGGATTATCGGAAGTTGAATGATGTCACTATCAAGAACAAGTACCCATTGCCCAAGATAGAAGATTTGTTTGATCAGTTGACCGGTGCCAAAGTGTTTTCTAAGATTGATCTTAGAACAGGCTATCGTCAACTCAAGATTCGCGTAGAGGATATTCCAAAGATTGCCTTTACCACCAGATATGGATTATACGAGTATACCGTCATGTCTTTTGGATTAACCAATGCCCCCGCTTATTTCATGAATATCATGAATAAGATTTTTATGGAATTCCTGGATAAGTTTGTCGTTGTTTTCATTGATGACATACTGATTTATTCCAAATCGGAAGAAGAACATGAGCTACACCTAAGGACCATTCTTGGAACCCTTAGAGAGCATCAGATGTATGCCAAGTTTAGCAAATGTGAATTCTGGTTACAAGAGGTAGGATTCCTCGGCCACATTGTATCAGCCAGAGGAATTGCTGTTGACCCTGCAAAGGTGAAAGATGTCGAAGATTGGCAAGCCCCAACCACTCAAACCCAAGTTCATGCATTTCTCGGATTGACGGGATATTACCGCAAGTTCGTAGAAGGATTCTCGAGTATCGCCAGACCCATGACCCAATTGCTGAAGAAGGACAAGAAGTTTGAATGGACCGACAAATGTGAAGCGATTTTTCAAGAACTCAAGAGGAGATTGATTTCAGCCCCAATCTTAATCATGCCGGATATCACGAAGCCCTTCGACGTGTATTGTGATGCATCCAAGATCGGTCTCGGATGTGTGCTAATGCAAGAAGGCAAAGTTATATCCTATCTATCTCGACAACTGAAACAACATGAACAAAATTACCCAACCCATGACCTCGAACTCGCAGCCGTAGTTCTACCCCTGAAGACATGGAGGCATTACCTGATGGGAAACCGTTGTGAGATCTATTCGGATCACAAGAGTCTGAAGTATATATTCACTAAGAAGGAGCTGAATATGTGACAGAGAACATGGATTGAGCTAATCAAGGATTACGATCTGGACATTCACTATCACCCCGGTAAAGCCAACGTGGTAGCCGCTGCCCTTAGCAGATTGCCGTGCCGCTTGAACTCCATGATTTTGAAGGAGCAACCAAGCTTGCACAAAGAGATGGAAGATTTTCGAATGGAATTAGTAAGTGAAGGATTTTTGGCTAGCATAGAACTTCAACCCACTTTGATCATCCAGATCAAAGAGGCACAGAAAGGAAATGCTAGTATCGACGGAATTAAGCGTAGTATTGGTACATGCAAAGTACCCGGATTCACCGAAGACGAAGAAGAAGTTCTGTGGTACAAAGGACGCCTTTGTGTACCAGCAGATTCGGAATTCAAAGAAGTTACTCTGAAGGAAGCTCATGATACTCTTTATTCTATCCACCCCAGAGGAACGAAGATGTATCAAGATTTGAAAGAGCAATTTTGGTGGCATAAGATGAAGAGAGAAATCGGAAGCTATATCGCCAAGTGTGATATATGTCAGCGAGTCAAGGCGGGACATCAAAGACCCACAGGATTGTTGTAACCATTGCAGATTCCGGAATGGAAATGGGATTCCGTTGGAAAGGACTTTATCACCGGATTGCCTACTTCTAGTAGGGGAAATGACTTTATCTGGGTCATAGTGGACAGATTGTCCAAAGTCGCCCATTTCTTACCCGTCAAGACCACATATCAGAGTTTGAAGCTAGCGGAGTTATACGTCTCTAGAATCGTCAGTTTGCATGGAGTCCCCAAGAACATCGTATTGGATCGAGGAACTCAGTTTACCTTGATATTCTGGAAGAAAGTCCAAGAAGGTTTAGGAACCCTCCTAGATTCAGCACCGCCTCGAAGATATGTTGAGAGCCTGTGTGTTAGAATATGGATCTAAGTGGGAAGACTGTTTGCCGTTTGTAGAATTTTCATACAACAATAGTTATCAAGCTAGTTTGCAAATGGCCCCATTTGAATTCATGTATGGAAGGAAGTGTCGCACCCCTTTGAACTGGTCGGAAGTAGGAGAGAGTCAGATTTTCGAACCCGATATCCTACAAGAAGCAGAAGAGAAGGTTCACAAGATTCATGAGCACCTCAAGACAGCCCAGTCCAGACAGAAGAGTTACGCCGACAAGAGACGTCGAGATCTCGCCTTCAACATAGGAGATTTTGTGTATCTGAAAGTGTTGCCATTGAAGGGAATGCAGTGTTTCCAACTCAAAGGAAAGTTATCCCTCAGATATATCGGACCTTTCAAAATTCTGAACCGTCGAGGAGAAGTGTCGTATCAATTGGAACTACCCGAAGAGATGTCAGTCATGCACAATGTGTTCCGTATCTCATTACTTCGCAAGTGTCTCGAAGTTCCGGAGAAGACTGAAGTGTTCAAGAATATTGATCATCGGACCATAGAAATCAATGATGACCTGACCTATCCCGAAGTACCCATCCGTATTTTGGAAGAAGCTTTCAGAACTACCAGAACCCGAAGCATCAAGTTTCTCAATATTCAGTGGAGCAACCACACAGAAGAGGAAGCTACCTGGGAGCGCGAAGATCACATCAGGACGGAGTTTCCCGATCTCTTCAAATCCTAGGTAATCTTTTTCGTCCTTTTTCAAATCTCGGGACGAGATTTTGTTTAAGGGGGGAAGGTTTGTAACATCCCAAAAATATTAAACTAGAATCACCAAACTCTAATCACCAAATTTAGGGTTAACAAAAACTTTTCCAATAAAAATATGAAAGCATTCATATGAGTGTGCATTAAAATGTGGATTCTTTTGAATTGCCATGATTATGTGTTTCTTTGCTTGTAAAATGATTCTTAGGTGAAATAAACATAATCTAAACAATCACCAAACTTTTCCCAAAGACAAACAAATCAAAACCATCAAATTAAGTGAATGGTAACTTTTGCCAATTTAACTCCCATGCCTACTTTGGCTATCTCTAACTTTCAGAACTTAACAGGAACATGTATAGATCTTTGCACCCCTTGATAGTACTCATAACAAGGTACCAAGTCCCACTTTGTGATCATCCAGAAACATTCAAATGCATAGTATAAATGACAGCTTAAAATTGAATCTATTTCATATGGGAAGATCCCACTTTTTCAAAAACCCCTCAAACCAACTCAACTTTCAAAACCCAAGCATCTACAGACTCACTATCACATGCCTAGCACACCCACCAAAAATAATTTCAAAATTCAAAACTTGAGTTCATGCGGCCATTTCATCAAACAGCTTGCAGATACAAATCAAACAAAATCAAAACACTATGTTGAGCAGTGTTTTGGGCCTAACTTGTTCCCTCTCTGAACACCACTAGCCTTAGTAGATCATCTAACAACCATAAATAATCTCTAGCACTACTGTAAGCTGGCCAGTGTCATCAATGGTGAGCAGGCCGAGTGCACCATTGCCACCCCATAGTTGACAGCAAGCTACGAGCAGCACTAGCCTCGCCAACCTTGTCTGTGAGCAAGCTAGCACCCCACCGCCACTCCCTGTCCCAGCCGCGAGCAATGCCAACCCCTGGACCACACGCCCAAGCCATGCCAAGCTGCTCTGCAAGCATGCCGAGAGCACGCCCCGTGCGCCACGCTCGACCAACACCCACAGACCGCGCGCCGCCCTCACCGCGTGCACACGTGATCACCACCGTCCCAGCAAGCCCGCAGACACGCCCGTTCGCCGCCGCGTGGACCACGCGCGCTGTGCGCCATTAAAACTCCCGTCGGGCACGTGTAGAGCACCGCAACGTTCCGACCGATCAGCACCGCCCCACACCTCGCCACCACGTCGTTGAGCTTCGCCAGGGAGCACAGCACCGCCCCCTACCGTCGCCCACGCCGATAGCCCTCTGTGCCGCCGACCACGACGAGCTCAGCTTGCGCCCGTCGGTCCCCTCTCGCCACTATAAATAGAGGCCTCCCCGCTCGAATTCTTCACACCATTTTACTCCCCTCACCTCACCGATTGTCCCACCTCATTCCCGGAGTAAGGCGAGCAGCGCATCGCCCGAATTTCACCGGAGCCCGCCGCTGCTGGAGAAGAAGGAAGCCATCGATTGGAGCCGCCCCAGGAGAAGCTGCCGGTGCCAGGAGAATCGCCGTCGTCGACTTCGTCATTCGCCCGCATCGCCGACCTTCGCCTAAGCCCCGGTGAGCCTCCCACGACCCCCACTGAGCCGCTAGGGTTCGAGCTCGCTGGTGACTAGTTCATCATCGACGACGACCCTCAGCCTTCGATCTTCATTCTAATCCAACGCACCATATCGCCCCGTACCGCTTCGTGTTTAATGAGTCGCTGACCAGTAGACCCCCCTGTCAGTTGCGCCCCGCGCTGCGGAGTGACACTGGGCCGGCCCGTTAACCTTTCCCGCGCAGCCCACTCGTTTGAATTTAGCTTTTTCTATTTATATCCAAACTCAGTTGTGTACCTAGTTTCGAAAATCAACCCAGCTCGATTCAGTGAACCAAATTGAATGAAACCAATTTTGTTAGAAAGATATTGAAATGCTTAATCCAATCCCGTTGGATTCAAATCATTTGAATCTATAGATCAACCTTGGTAAAAATAACAAGTCAGAAGCTTTTCTGCATTCAAACATTTTTCAAATTTAAACCATAATAGCTTTTGAATTGATTCCAACTCTCAAAAATCACATTTGATCATACCTTTCAGAATATATAAAAACATATGGGTTTACTTACAGAAATAATGTTCAAGTAATAAAAGAATGCCACATAGACATTTCTAGTCACTTTATTTAATTGAAATAAAAGGTTAAACCTTATTAAATTGTGACACCACTTTAAATCACATTCCCATGTACTGAAATATGTGGTGATGACATGTGTCAACATGATCCCATGTTTGGTTTGGAGAATATTAAATCTTAAGTAGTTTTTCAATGAGTAGAAATTACTTTTCTAAAACTAAAATAAATAAGACAAATGCTTTAATCTTGTAATATTAGTGATGATACTAGATCATATATAGTGCACCTTTCTGTGATGATTGAAAGTAGTTAAGTATTGTTTGGTGATTGTGTACCTCGTATTTATTCAGAGACGCTAGTACCGACCAAGGATACGAGGATGAAGGAGGATACTACGAAGAAGAAGCCAAGGAGAACTTCAACCACTGCTCTGCACAAGGCAAGCCAATACTTCCAAGCTATTCAATTAGCAAGCTTATACTGATACTGATGCAAGCCTAATACTACTAGTTGAATGTGCAAGCTAACACTTGCAATTATGAAAGTTAGATAACCTATGCAATGCATTAAGCATGCTTGGTTGGACACATTTGATGATACCCAATCCTAGTTTTACTTGCAAGCTTCATACTTTATTTCTTTATCAAAGCTATTACTTAGAGCTTACTTAAGTGAATTATAGATTCTAGAAAGATAATTGAAGGTTGCATAAAAAGCATAAAATTTGGCCTAAGCTAGATAATCCTGATGTCATCCCAAGGCATGATGTTGGACTTAGTTAAACTCCACCAGTTTACCACCCCTCATTAGTATTCACTCCCATTTGTAGATGCTAGTGCTAAGCATAAAACTTGATCAACTTTAGATGGGAATACTTGGTGGAAAAATGGTTATGAAAACCTTGGAATGATGGATCATTCTATTGAGATGTTTTGACATGTGTTTCCGAACACCAGATGATTTTGATGATGAAAATGTTAAGGCATGAGCCTTAGCCCTTTATAAAATTGATGGTTGTCTGGATGCGATACCATTCCAATTTTATCGTACAACCACAATACCCGAAGATTGGGTAGGGCTTGACTGGAAACTTATATACCTTAGTATTGGTTCCCTCACGGCCAAGGTTTGAGCTGAGGAAACCTTGTGAAGATTGTCCACCTGTGCAGTACCCAAGATGACAGTTGGTCATGGTTGGGAGGCCAAACTCACAGGAGAGGTGCTTACACTAGGGCGTGTAATTGAAAGGTTAGGATTGATTATCCGCATACTGAGTATGGTGAATTCAGGATTTGTTCCTGACGGATGTATCGAATGTTGTGGTGAAAGTGTACAATCTCTGCAGAGTGTCAAACTATTTGAATAGCCGCGTACACGGTCATGGACAGTTGGAGTGGCCATACTGTTCCCCCGTCAGATGTTTTTCAAAATGACTTGTGAAATGGATCGAGATTTTGACTTGACCACAACAGAGTTGTGATATGAAATACAAGTTCCCACTTAGGTGTTATAAAACTTTAACTAGATTTTTCTGGTTTCTGAACTTAGTAGAGGTAAATCTGGCTTTTTGCAAAACAACCATAGAGCTTAGTGTCCTATTACAAAAAACCCCTTCACTTGTTAGTATTAGTTTGCGAGTACTTAAAGATTACTCATGGCTTTGTCCTTGGCTATTCCCGTGGCCAGACTATGAAGAGGAGTACCAGGATGATGGACCCTAGGAAGGTTACGACAACTAGGATCATCTCCCATCGTCAGCATTGTCTGTGACCCCGAAGATGGAGCTTCGCCTACGCTACCGTTATTATTATGTATTCCGCTGCTTGAGTTGTATTAAGAACTGGATCATGAGATCCTTATTTGTGTAAGACCTTATGTATGGTTTGTAATGGATGATGTACTGTGGTATCCAATTCTGTTATGTCTCGCAAAAATGGTAATCCTAGGATTGCGATGTATGGCATAACAGGCATCTGGGATTAAAAATCCGGGTGTTGACATACCAGCAGCCTCTTCCTTGGGAACTTTCTTGAAGATTGGAGGTGCTGAAGTCGATTTGGTCAATTCACTTAGCTCCAGTTTTGCAACAGTAGAGTTGCATTTAATTATCTTCTAGTGCATGCCCAAAATGGCTACATATCTTTTTTATTGACAAAGAGCATATATTAATATCGCGGAGATACTAATTACACACAGAATTTGCAAGAACGCATGCCCTAGCGGCCCTAGGGATGCACACAACCCAGAAAAAAGAAAGAAGAATTATAAAAAAAGTCCCGCTATAGCGAACAATTCCTTATAGAAACAACACTAACACCACCAGAACAACAATCCAAGCACTTCAATAGTGACGCCTTCAAGAAGGAAACCGTACACAAGCGTCGTTGTTGCCTGATCAAAGATTATAGGTTTTCACCATAGAGAAAGTCCTCGCTCACAAAACAATGCCTTCAACAAGGCAATTGTCAGGCACAACCAATTAAGGCCAGGCATTGAATTTTCACCCTACAAGGTAGGATTGTGAACTCCTCCTGTGTTGTTGCCCCTACAAATAGTCATTGTTGCGAGTCACAGATCAGCGACCAGTTCCTCAACGCCACAAAGACTCAAATCACCATCGCTAGCCCTCATGTCCCTTATTTCATGACATTCTCCACATCTGACTTTACCATGGATCGTCTAAGACATGACACATGATGGCAACAGATAGCAGAGCTTTGCAACTCTCCCTCTAAAACCAAATGGCCACCAAAAAAACATGGGTACCCATGACCAACTATCTTCTGATCCAGCAATCTCCAGGCATGATACGCCGATGGGAGACCGACAGTTGAGTCTTTCGAAACTTTCCTCTCCACGCCAGAACAACGAGGGAAGACATCAAGCAGATCTTCGTCTTCGCGTGTTAGAACCTCTAGGACCACCTCCTTTATTGATGCCGATGTAGCGGTCCCCACACCATCGGCCGGCTCTTGGTGATCGGAACTATGTAACATCCCAGCATTAGAGCTTAGACATAAGCAAAACTTAGATGTGTGCATTGCATTCATGCATAGAAAATCCGAATAATTTTCGCGCTTTTGAACAAAACTTGTCAAAGTGATTGAAGCTTCTCTCAACTTGCTAGAATTGAAGTAGATCATCAAGTTGACTGCGATAAGTTTCAATATGGCCTTTGATAAAACCCTATTTTGGGTAAAGATGATTTGATCTAAGGGTAGATCAAATGTAATAAATTAAACCATAATACATTGCTTAATGATTAATATCTGATCCTTAAGAGATCATATCATAGTATTCATAACAACAACTCATGAATACCAAGTTAAGTATATAACTAAAGTAACAAGAATTCAATAACTAAATCTTGATCTATCTTATTCTTATATATTTTTACCATGAGAATCATGGTAATACCTAACTTTAACTCTTTAGTTGTATTGAGTAGGAAGGAAATCAATTCAAGACCATTCACCACATATCTTTCTTTTCACCTCAATCCTTATCATATCTTTTGAACCTTGCTCTAATATCTGTTGAACATCAATGTTGAGTAA
Source organism: Avena sativa (assembly GCA_916181665.1). NCBI lineage: Eukaryota > Viridiplantae > Streptophyta > Magnoliopsida > Poales > Poaceae > Avena > Avena sativa. The sequence goes on along the minus strand of OV702279.1, from coordinate 261,382,285 downwards.
TCAACTATTTGTCAACACCCGGGTTTTTAATCCCAGATGCCTGTTATGCCATACATCACAATCCCAGGATTACCATTTTTGCGAGACATAACAGATTTGGATACCACAGTACATCATCCATTACAAACCATACATAAGTTCTTACACAAATAAGGAACTTATGATCCAGTTCTTAATACAACTCAAGCAGCGGAAATACGTAGTAATAAAGGTAGCGTAGGCGAAGCTCCATCTTCGGGGTCACAGGCAATGCTGACGATGGGAGATGATCCTAGTTGTCGTAAACTTCCTGGGGTCCATCATCCTGGTACTCCTCTTCATAGTCTGGCCACGGGAATAGCCAGGGACAAAGCCATGAGTACTCTTTAAGTACTCGCAAACTAATACTAACAAGTTATGGGGGGTTTTGTAGTAGGACACTAAGCTCTAGGGTTGTTTTGCAAAAAAGCCAGATTTACCTCTACTAAGTTCAGAAGCAAGAAAAGCTAGTTGAAATTTTATAACACCTAAGTGGGAACTTGTATTTCATATCACAACTCTGTTGTGGTTAAGTCAAAATCTCAATTACAATTCATAAGTACTTTTGAAAACATCTGACGGGGTAACAGTATGGCCACTCCAAGTGTCCATAACCGCAGATGCGGCTATTCGAATAGTTTGACACTCTGCAGAGATTGTACACTTTCACCACAATATTCGATACATCCGTCAGGAACAAATCCTGAATTCACCATACTCAGTATGCGGATAATCAATCCTAACCTTTCCATTACATGCCCTAGTATAGGCACCTCTCCTGTGAGTTTGGCCTCCCAACCATGACCAACTGTCATCTTGGGTACTGCACAGGTGGACAATCTTCACAAGGTAGCCTCAGCTCAGACCTTGGCCGTGAGGGAACCCATACTAAGGTATATAAGTTTCCAGTCAAGCCCTACCCAATTTTCGGGTATTGTGGTTGTACGGTAAAATTGGAATGGTATCGCATCTAGACAACCATCAGTTTTATAAATTGCTAAGTCTCATGCCTCAACATTTTCATCATCAAAATCATCTGGTGTTCGGAAACACATGTCAAAACATCTCAGTAGAATGACTCATCATTCTAAGGTTTTCCTAACCATTTTCAAACAAGTATTCCCATCTAATAGTTGCTCAAGTTTTATGCTTAGCACTAGCATATACAAGTGGGGGTAAGTACTAATGAGGGGTGGTAAATCAGTGGTGGTTAATTAAGTTCAATCTCATGCCTTAGGATGACATCAAGATTATCTAGCTTAGGCCAAATTTAATGCTCTTTATGCAACCTTCCATTATCTTTCTAGTATCTACAATTCACTATGTAAACTCTAAGAGAAAGCTTTGATAAATAAATAAAGTATAAAGCTTCCAAGTAAAACTAGGATTGGGTTATCAAGTGGGTGGGATCACATATGCTTAAGGCATATAGTTGGCATGGTAACAAGCAAGTATTAGCTTGCATGGGTCAACTTGATTAGTAAGGCTTGCTAAAGTAGAGTACCTTGCAAGTGTTAGCTTGCATAAGTATCAGTATAATCTTGCCTTGAGCAGAGCAGTGGTTGAAGTTCTCCTCGGCTTCTTCTTCGTAGTATCCTCCTTCCTCCTCGTATCCTTGGTCAGTACTAGTGTTTATAAATAAATACGAGGTACACAATCACCAAACAATACTTAACTACTTTCAATCATCACACAAAGGGGTTCTATAGATGATCTAGTATCATCACTAACATTACAAGATTAAAGCTTTGGTCTTATTTATTTTATTTTTAGAAAAGTAATTTCTACTCATTGAAAAACTACTTAAGATTTAATATTATCCAACTCAAACATGGGATCATGTTGAGACATGTCATCACCACATATTTCAGTACATGGGAATGTGATTTAAAGTGGTGTCACAATTTAATAAGCTTTTTATTTTAAATAATTAAAGTGACTAGAAATGCCTATGTGGCCTTCTTTTATTACTTGAATATTATTTCTGTAAGTAAACCCAAATGTTTTTATATATTCTGAAAGGTATGATCAAATGCGATTTTTGAGAGTTGGAATCAACTCAAAAGCTATTATGGTTTAAATTTGAAAAATGTTTGAATGCAGAAAAGCTTCTGCCTTGTTATTTTTATCAAGGGTGATCTATAGATCCAAATGATTTGAATCCGGCAGGCTTGGATTAAGCATTTCAGTACCTTTCTAACAAAATTGGTTTCATGCAATTTGGTTCACTGAATTGAGTTGGGTTGATTTTTGAAACTAGGTACAAAACTTGGGCTGCGCGGGAAGGGTTAATGGGCCGGCCCAGTGTCACTCCGTAGCAAGGGGCGCAGCTGACAGGGGGTTCCACCGTCAGTGGCTCATAACATGCAAAGCGGTACGAGGCGATTTCGGTCGCACGATCTAAGTCTAATCGAACGGCTACGGCTCATCGTCCACGTCGGGCAGCGCCGACGAGACAGAACCCTAACGCGGCAGGTGGGGGTCGTGGGAGGCTCACCGGGGCTTGGGCGAGGGTCGGTGATGGGGGCAAACGATGAAGTCGACGACGGTGATTCTCCTGGCACCGGTAGCTCCTCCTGGGGTGGCTCCAATCGCTGGCTTCCTTCTTCTCCAGCAGCGGCGGGCTCCGATGAAATTCCGGTGATGCGCTACTCGCCTTGCTCCGGGAGTGAGGTGGGGTGGTTCTGTGTGAGAGGGGAGTGGAATGGTGTGAAGAAATCAAGCGGGGGTAGGCCTCTATTTATAGTGGAGAGAGGGGACCGATGGGCGCGGGCTGAGCTCATCGTGGTCGACGGTACAGAGGGCTATCGGCGTGGGCGACGGTAGGGGCGGTGCTGTTCTCCCTGGCGAAGCTCAACGGCGTGGTGGCGAGGCATGGGGCGTTGCTCTGAGCGGGTTTGACGGAGGTTTTGATGGCACATAGTGCGCGTGGTCCGCGCGGCGGCGAACGGGCGTGTCTGTTGGGTTACTAGGGTGGTGGGGATCACGCGTGCACGCGGCGAGGGCGGTGCGCGGTCTGTGGGCGTGTGTCGAGGGTGGCGCATGGGCGCGCTCTCGGCATGCTCGTAGAGAGGCTTGGCATGGCTTGGGCGTGTGGTTCAGTGGCTGGCATTGCTCGAGGCTGGGACAGGGAGTGGCGGTGGGGTGCTGGCTAGCTCCTGGACAAGGTTGGCAGGGCTAGTTCTTCTCCTAGCTTGCTGTCCACACTGGGGTGACATGGTGAGGCTCGGCCTGCTCACTATTGATGACAATGGCCAGCTTACAGTGGTGCTAGAGGTTAGTTAAGGGTGCTAGATGATCTACTAAGGCTAGTTGTAACCATAGAGGGAACAAGGTTGGCCCAAAAAACTGCTCAACATAGTGTTTTTGATTTTGTTGATTTCAATCTGCAACCTGTTTGATGAAATGGCCGCATGAACTTGAGTTTTGAATTTTGAAAAGATTTTTGGTGGTTGTGCTAGGCATGTGTTGAGGGTTCTGTGGATGCTTCGGTTTTGAAAATTGAGCTTGTTTGAATGGTTTTTGAAATAGTGGGATCTTCCCATATGAAATAGATTCAATTTTAAACTGTCATTTAAACTAAGCATTTAAATGTTTTTGGATGATCACAAAGTGGTCCTTGGCACCTTATTATGAGTACTAACAAGGGGTGCAAAGATCCATACATGTTTCTATTAAGTTCTGAAAGTTAGAGATAGCCAAAGTAGGCATGGGAGTTAATTTGGCCAAAGTGACCATTCACTTAATTTATTTGTTTTGACTTGTTTGTCTTTGGGAAAAGTTTGGGGATTGTTTAGATGATGTTTATTTCACCTAAGAATCATTTTACAAGCAAAGAAACATAGAATCATGGCAATTCAAAAGAATCCAAATTTTAATACACACACATATGAATGCTTTCATATTTTTAATTAGAAAAGTTTTTGTTAACCCTAATTTTGATGATTAGAGTTTGATGATCCAAGTTTAATATTTTTGGGATGTTACACTATTGATATATCAATTCTTAAACTATTAATTCTTGATCTATCAACTCTTATCCTTGTCATAGCATTCAATTCAAAGCCTTTAGAGAAATAAGTAAGAAGAGGTAAGTGGTAATGCTAGTTATAGATACCATCTATAGGATGGGAGTGTTTGAAGAGAATCAAATCAATATGATAATTGGTGGAGTTAACTCACTCCTGAATGGAATAGAATAGTTATCTGAAATAAAGATATATGTGGTAACAAAGAGGATCACAAGGATGAATTTTTAAGATAGTTACCAAGGAGTAATCCTATAGGATCAAGTAGGCATAGTCAATGAATAATATATTCTAGTCAGTTAGAGATACTGAGGAGATAATTATAATACAACTGTAATGTTGTATTGATGAAAGCCTTGATTAGCCAATTGGAAACCTAAACCCTAAATGATCAAAGGATTATAATGATCATGCTTAAGTCACTAAGAGTGATTGATAATATGATGTATAAGTGACATTGGTGGATAGAACATGATTAAACCCTAGTGTAGATATATTATCTTAATATTAGCCATGACAAGTTATAGTGACATAAGATGAAGTGGAAGTGTGAGTTACTGAGGTAACTAAAGTTAAGATAATATAACCAATCTCATACTAGAGAAGCATTTGAGGAAGGTAGGATTTGATATATATATATATATCCATTGGAGGAATATTAGTGATGGATGATAAATGAAGAGGATGAATGGATTCAAAAGTAACAACTTGTTGGATTGGAGGTTATCATTAGTAGAGTAGTTTGATATAACCAAGTGTAGATATGAGAATATTATGAAAAGCTTCAGTGCCAAGCTTTTGAGATTCATAAGTAAGATTACAAAGTAATTGTGAAGTAAGAGAGTAATCATTCAAATGGACTTGGATTCATAAGAAGTATTCTAGAGATGAGAGTTATATCCATGAGGATATCATGCAGAGCGTTAGTATCAAGCTCATTGGATTTACAAATGGATTTAGAAGGAGCAAGTATTGGTAAGAATATACTTGTGAAGTAAAGATCATCATGTTAATACATGATGATGGATATAAAAAGTAATCTATCTAGGAGATGAATTCCTTAATTAGAAGTCAATGCTTAGGAGGCATGGAAGATAGGAATTCTTGGTAAACACTAAACCTTAATTCTATAACCAAACTTAATATATATCTCATATGTTTGATCCATCATTCTATTCCCACAATGGCTTGTAAGAATACTTATGTATAGCAAATCACTTAAGCACGTCTTTGTCACTCCAAAACATTAAAATCATATGTGATTATAAACCATAATTATCAACTCTTTCTCATAAGTCAGCCTACAGAAGAACCTTATTATTTTATTTTAGATGATGATATCATTCAGGATCACAAACCTGAAGATAATATGTCTTAACCCTTAATTTTCATCCACATATATAAAAGAATATAAGTATATTAAATCCTCTAAAACTCAAGGGATTAATGTTAATCATAGTAATTCTTAGGATTTATATATCAAATAATAATGTAGAATCACCATTAGAAAGTTTCCTTAAAATATATAAATATAATGAGAACTAAGTTTCATGAATAAATAGGGGTATATCCTATAATAAATTCATGGTATATTATGTAAAGAAAATTCATAACAAAGGTTTCTACAAAATAATAAAAGGTAAAGTACCTATTAAAATAAAACAAAGAAATTACATTTTTATAATAAAGACTCATAAAATAACACTACATACACTTCAATATGATTGCCATTATTTAGAAAGTAAATTCTATTAAGAAATTTTCAAACAAATGTGAATAAAAAAATGAAAACAGAAAATGTAAAAGGAAAAGAGAAAATAGAGGAGAACTTCTGGCTCATGGCCCAAATCTCGTTGCATCTATCTGTTGCTTGCAAGCGGTAGCAGCAACCCCTCTCACAATCTTTGCTGCAGCCCAAGTTGGACCATGTGCGGCCCACTCTCGGCCTGTACCTCTTCTTCCTTTCAGTCATCGTCGTCTTCATCAACGACGGAAGCAGCTGCGTGGCCTCCTAGCCGCGCTACGGTACTCGCCGCCGCCTCCAACCACAAGGATAAGAACGACCATCTCCTCCTCTATCCACTCATACCCGTAACTCTTGCTCTTGTGATCTCTCCCAATTTTGCCCAAAACCAAAACCCTGGCTGTGCAGAAGCTGTGGAGCCCGGCTGTCACCGACCTTGCCAAGATCCACCATGATGACTAGGAGCTTCCCTCGCCATCATTGATCATCCAGTATAAGGAATCGATTCCTATCGCTCGCTATTGTCTCCACCGTCTTCGGTCTTCCACCACTCGCCATTGATGATGGTCATGCCGTATGGCATCGCTTGGATTCGCCGAGCCTCTCGCCACGTTCCTGGTGAGCATCTGTACCTAACTGTCCACTCCAATTGATCACTCTAGCTTTCTGTCAATCCCCACCATAGCACCACCGCCCACCACCGTAAGTCATCGTTGATGCCACTATTCCGATAACCAAAAGAGGGCGCTGCGACCACTATTATCCTCCCCATGCTCATCTCGTTCGAACATGTAGTTCCACTCGTTCGTGCTTGCTCACAATCGCCGGCAACAGTGATCAACTAAGGGTGGCCGGCGGGATGATGTCGTGCTGACATCACACACGTGTCATCCCCGCTCAACAAGTTTGACTTGGTCACGGCCCAGGTGGCTGCTGACGTGGTCCTGACCCCACTAGTCAGTGACCTTGGCTAGAACCTAACGTGGTGTAAAAAGAATTTCCTATTAAGATTTTTATAGAAAATGAATAAATAGTATAAAATCTATAATTTTTATTTTATAATCTAGAAATTTATGTATAATATATCAAAATTTATAAAAAATAAAATATACAATTTAAATTCATTACCATACATTATTATGTTACCTATTTAAATAATTGTTATTTAATAACGATTTTATAAATAATAAAACTTTGAAAATTCATATTTTAATACTGGTAAATGAGATAAATATAAGTAATATACTAAAATTCTTAGGAAAATAAAAGCTACAATGTAAAACCATAAACATAAAATATTATGCCACTTAACTAAATAATTATTATTTATTAAGTGTTTATAAAGTAATAAATCATCTAAAAATCATATCTTGATATTTAAAAATAATAAAAAATACATATAATATATCAAAATGATCACAAAAATAATATCTACATGTTAAAAATATAAAATTCCACTTCTAAAGTAAATAAAAATTTAATACTATAATAACTTGAATTTAAACCTATTCCTTTAACTAATAATTCATAAAAGAGTAAATAAAATTTGTGAATATTTCTAAAATTATCCATTTGAGGTCTAAAAATAATATTAGTCTTAAGTATTGATAATATGAAGTCAAAATAGTTCAACACATTTTAAATACAATTCTGTTGAATTATCATTCACCTATAAGTATATTATTTTCCAAAAGGATTCTTATCAAATATAAAATCTTCAATAATGATTTTTTGTCTAAACAAAACATTTTACCATTACTTCAACCACAAGTTTATAAACATACTAAAAATCCAAAGGTAATTCATAAGTAGTAAATAATATTTTTCCTTGTTTACAAACCATAACCACTGATTTATAAGAAGATAAATAAATTATATTCAATCATAATGTTAAGAAACCATTACTCAAATAGAAGTGTTACCACTCTTAATAATTAACCTTAAAGATACATTATTTAGTGAAAAAATTATAATACCATCTAATGACCAAGATAGTTAACTCTTAGCTACTAGTGTGGTCATTATTCAAATGAACTAATTTTTCTTCCTTGAAAACCATAGTTAATTAGAAACCCTAAGAACATTAACTAAAGGTTTAAATACTTTTGTTTAGTTAAGTAAACTTTTCTTCAAAAGTTATTATTTTTGTAACATCCCAAATTTCATCAAATGAAAATTCATATTGTTGCATTCATAGCATCATGGCATATTGATCTTGCACAAAATTTGCAAAACAAAAACCCTATTTGAACCATATTTATTTCCCTTTTGTTATATACATATGGGCTTGGTTTAATTTTATTTTATAACCTCATAATGATTTTGAGTGGTTTTATGTGTTTGTCACACTTTTGGATACTAGGATCACCATACAAAATTTTGGTGAAGGTTTGAATTGATTTGGATTTGATTTGGTTATTCAAAACCTATTTAGAAAATCAAAACAGAAAAGAAAAAGGTTAAGAAAAAATATAAACGAGCCATCCAACTGGCGCAGCCCACCCCGCAGCCCAACTAATAGCCCACCTAGCCCACCCGGGAAAACTCCCTCGCCCCTACTTTTCTCACGCGCCCGCGCCTCACCCCTCTCGCTGCCAGCTCAGGCCCACGCCACGTTGTCAGCATCGTCTTCAATCCCGCGCCCGTAGACCACACCGCCGACTGTTTCCTCCCCGTTTCAATTGGCGTTATGGCACTTGATTCTTGGTGTGACTGCCCCACTCGATGCCCGCTACTTAATCCCCTCCCTCTCCCGCATATTTCCCCTCAAACCCCATCGCCCGAGCGCCCCCAGGCTGGCTGTTCTCGAGCTCATACCGCCGCGGCACCGCACGTCTCCGGCGAGCTTTCCCGCTGAGCTTCGTCCACCCCTCTCTCTCTCTCTCTCTCTCTATGGTTGCTACTGTCTTAATCGCCATCCTTGCGCGCATCTAATGCTGCCTTTTGTTTGCCCTATTTTGCTTCGTAGCGCCGTCGCCGTCAACCACCGTACGCACCCGACGACGACCATGACTCCGACGAGGAATTCTCGGAGACCCCGTGCGCCCCCGTCTCCACTTCGTCGACCAGCATCTTCACCGCGACTCTACACTTCGGTAACTACCCGCACCTCCCCCTCTTACCCCCTAGCGCCGCCAGTGCGTCACCGGCACAGCCATCGCCGCCGTGTTCACCATCAGCGCCGCCTAGCTTTGGTCGCTTCATCCAAAGCTGTTAGATCTAGATCCAACGTCGTAGATTAGATCACTTAACTGAAGCGGTACCGACCAATCTTGGTCGCGTGATCTAACTTAGATCTAACGGTCCGCAAACGCGATCAGGCCAAAGCGGTACCAGCGAATCAGACGCGGCCACGTGTCTGTGTTTTCGATTTAAAATCTGTTTTTAGATCTACTAGATATTCAAACTTGTAAATTTAATAACTTTTGTTCTGTTTGGCCAAAAATTACAAATAATATATCATTGGATTCAGAAAAATGAGCACTAAACATCTATGGCATTGGTTTGTCCATTTGCTTCTGTAAAATTGGTATTTTATACAGAAACATTTATAGACTTATTTTGACTATATAAAATGTTTATAAAATTATTTTAAAGTAATCTTTGGTTTATTAGATCTTAGAAAGTTTACCTTTTGTTTAGTACTGTTTAGTTTGACTTGTTTAGTGTGGGAAAAATTATTTTGTTGCATTTGCATGCATTCATATATATTTTGTTTGTATATTGAATATGAATTTGGTGTTATGATTTTAAGTGTAGATTTTGGTGATTGTGGTGATTGTGATTGTGAGGATTGTACCTATTCCCCCAACTACCAAGGCAAGTGATGCTTCATATTTTGTCCTACTATTTATATATGCACTAGTAATATTTTGAGTAGGATTTGCATGGAGATTTTTCTAAGTATATGCTATGCCATGGGAAATCCTATAGATATTGTCTTAGTAGAATTTCTCTAAGTTAAAGACACTTTCTATACTTATGCTTAGCATAGCTAGTAAAAAAACAAGGGTGGATATTCATGCTATGATATTATGCAAAGTCTATGACTATGTTTTTGATTAATAAAACAACATGTGAATGAATCACCTGGGTGGAATGGAAAGACTGGTTTGTGTTGAGTGGTTACACAAGGCCCATGTCTATGGTTTACCTTGTGTATCACATTTGTGGATGGCCACCCAGGAACAAAGGGATTTGAGATATTTAGTGTTGAGAAGCTTCTAGTGCAACCACATGGCATATGGGCTCTGCCTTGACCAAATAGGTTACAAGAACTTAGCCAGATGGAAATTGGCGGTAGGGTTGATAGGATGGAATGCATCCATGGTGGTCTAAGGGAATGCTTCTGAAAAGTCTCGTCTCGATGCATGTCGAGTCTTGTGGGGAAAGTGCACCACCTCTCGACAGGGTAAAACCTAAGTACTTAGTCGTGTCCCCGACAACGGACAATTTGAGCATCAAAGACATTGAAAAAATCAAGGATCTCCTCATCCCAATTTCTCTAAGTTAAAACGTGTGGTTGAACAAGGGTAAAGGTTCACCAATATCTATTGGCGGTTCCTTGGGTGTTTTTGTCAAACAAAAACTTAGTGTTTTCAACTTATAGGAAAAACCTTATTTGAGCAAAGCCAGCCTGAACTACACTTAGCCAAATTCATATAGTTATTAGATGTTACTATATTACTATGGTATCACTTGCCAATACAATTCCAAATGTATTGACCCTCTGTGGCTGTAACTTATGATGTTGCAGGTTACTCTGATGGAGACTAGGGTTATGAGTCTACACTCAACATGTTTGCCTGTGGCACATGAAGATGAAGACTTCTATTTATTTACTTTATGTTATGAACTCTAAGTATTAGCCTTGGGATAATGAGTTGTAAAGACTATGTTATCTCTGGAATGACGATGTAATATTGACCTTTGTATCTGCGTACTTCATCTTAAACTGTGGATGCTAGCAATTCGATCCAGGGACTAGCATTGCAATCACATGGGACTTTACCTTAAATGGTGGGGTCTAACAATTTTAGATACACTGAAAGTAATACTTAAGTATTCCAAGATAATCTACTTAAGTAACAACCTTCATATAAGGAGTCTTTGGATACCATTCCACACTTGAGTGTTTTATTATTATATGATACTTATTATACTTGCATGTTGTTTCACACACACTCACAAGCCTTAATAAGAAGCACAAGTGTGAAACTTATCTAAAAGAACAACACATTCCAAAGGAACCATTTCTAGTTCCCAAACCCTAGATCAACGATGTTTATCCCGGGACTTCGAGTTTATCAAATTACATTACATTACTTATGCATAGTAGCATCTTGCTTCTTTAAACATTAGTCCTTATCAGACCAATGATGTTGTTTTCAGATATTGGATTTTATATTGTCTCAAAGACCGTGAGTGCATAATCTTGCAATCACAGAAGGCAAGTTCACACTTGCTCATGTCCTTTGGTTATTTTCTATCAAGTATTTTATAAATACAGTGTTTTCATCACCTGCATTTCAAAAAGGTTAGAAACCACTATTTTCATAATAATATGATTAGAGGTTATTTATCATGAGGTGATAACCTACTATGAAAGTTCCGGTGGTAAAGGAACATATTACCTAGGACTTAATAACCAATGTCGTGAGTGATTCTTGCATTGTATATTACGCGTTAACCATGAGATTTGGAATGGGACAAAGAAGTCAGCTGTATCCTATTCCTTTCATATGTAGGCAAGATGACCTTAACGTGACGCTGTGATTCCTTGTGTGGATCCAGCATATGGGTGGTCACCCTTGGGCCCCACGATTTTGGTGTCTAGATTATCTGTGAGCGGCTGCCGGAGGTATAGTCACACCTTTATGGAGCTTGCCTCGGGCATAACCGGTTCATAGAGTCTTCGTGAATTCATCAGGGTTGTAGCTTGCCCGAAAGGGGGCTTAATGGAGATGTAGCTCGGCCCGAAGGATCGTGTAGACATATGGGGTCGCGGAGAGGGCAGTGATTTGCTTGGATCTTAGTCTGGGACTCACACCAAGGAAGTGTGAACGAGCCTACAACTCGTATGTGCAACAAAGCTAAGGTCTCTCATGGGTAAAGTAATGCACCTCTGTAGAGTGTAAGAGCTGTAACTTGTTACTCCCTATTCTGGGAAGGAGCTACGAACGTGGCAGGAAAAGAACTCCATGAAAGTTCTGGTAAACCTATGAAGGCTGTTGGACATAGATTTTCAGAATAAAAGCAATCTTTGAAGAAATGTTTTCGAAAACCTGCGTAGCCTATGACCTATGGTCTGTGGCTGTAGCTAGTGCATCAAACACTCCTTTCTAGTGAACTTGCGGAGTACGCACGTACTCAACGTATCTTCTTAACCCTTGCTAGATTCTGAAGCCAATACAGACGATGTCTACATCAACTCATGCTCAAGGAATCATCATTAAAAGATCAAGCTCTTCAATGAAGTCAAGAAAGTTAACATATACATTCGCAGAAGTGAAGACGAAGTTGCTGATTAGATAGGATTATAATATATAGCCATAGAGCCTACTTCTGTAGAGTATTGCAATAGAATCAATGCAAGCCAAATAGTTAGATGCTAATCTTATTAGCATGATATTTATGAGTTGACTATTTCTGGTTCTTCTTTGTAAGAAATTTCTTTCTCTCTCTTTAACCTAGTGTGTTCTCTGGATCTTTTGTAAAGAGTCGAATTGTAACCTATAGTCATGTCTTGGACCTACTGTGTTTCTGTTGTACCACTCTGAGGGATGTAATACTAGTGAACGGTGTTTCATTAGTGTTATGTCAATGACTATAGTGTACTACATCATGCAATGGTATGCTGGGTCATCGCAGCTGGTATCAGAGCATATGCTTTGACCTTAGGATTAAAGCCCTTTAGGAGATCTGTAGGTTGGATAGTAACTATAGGAAGCCATCTTATCTAAACCAAATATTATTATGACTTGTGATGAGTATCCATTTGAGGATAACCTTGTCACGAGATGCTTAAATCATCTTTCTTAGGAGTAGTATCCATCTATTCTCGGTATGGTACGAGCTCTAAGAAGGTAGAACACCATTAAGATGTCTTAAGTAAGCTAAAACATCAAAGTAGATTATGACTAAGTGTAGGATATCTTATGGAGTAGTTTAAATGGTGTAGTCTAACCATACAATTAAAGTAAGACAGTAAAATCTTATTGTTAATTAATAACAATAGATAACACAATGAAGACCATTAGAGGATATGTTGTTGTAATGGGTAGTAAATAATGTGGAATTCACTTGAGGATTCTACGTGCAGGAGTGAAACTATGTTAAAGATCAATGATAGTGTTATAAGAAGTACAGACATCGTGGTGAGATTAGCTCTTAAATCATGATGTATAGGTAAAGCATAACAAGATCATGGTGATATTAGCTCTGAAACCATGATATAGGTGTAAATATGACAAGTATTAGTAAATTATCTTAAAATAAAGTAAGAAAAGAAAAATGTAGAATCATGATAGAAGTAATAGTTGTTAAAAATTGTTCGATAAGCTTTAGTTCCAGGTATTAAATAGATTACTGTTAGCCTTTTCGAGAGATCATGTGAGGTTAGTTTACTAAATAATGAAAGGTTGGTTATAGTTAGTCATCTCAAAAGGAAAATAACAGGTTGGTGTAACCAATTTGAGACAACTTTTCTTAAAAGTATCCTATTGCAATTGATCAATTAGGGTAAATATTGAGACAAAGAATAGTTTGACCCTAAGTGCTAAGTATCACGATGTAAACCTATATGAGGAGGTGTCATATACTACACAACTATGCCTGAATTCTAGAGATTCTATACTCAACGAATATATTACGGGATTAGAATATTGTGTGTTATATGTACCACATTTGAATTTCTTCGTTTTTCTTGGATCTTTTTGATTGATTAGATCTGTACATAAAGTTTTACTTGGTGTGCAAATGCATGTTTCATCATACAGTTATTACTTGAAGTTATAAACCTAGATAGAAAAATGAATTCGTGTAAGAGAGTGACAAGTTCCAAAGACCAAGATGAAGACTTACATGAAGATTGAAGCCAACTATAAGGAGTATGAACACAATTTGAAGGATGGATCAAGTTCAGATCATTACTAGTTAGCAATAAGAAGTAATATTATTATATAAAAGTTATGGAGTAATCTAAAGTGATGAACTTAAGTTCACCCAAAGTAGGTGATGTTCCTAAGAAATTAATGAAGTAGTTGTACAAAGTTCATGGAAGTATCATGAATAAGTGCAAGGAAGAAGTTTTGGAACGAAATGGTATTCAAGATCTAACAATTCAGATATAATGCCAGTGGTACGTGATACGTCGGAAACGTATCTATAATTTTTGATGTTCCATGCTTGTTTTGTATCAACTTTGCGATGTTTTGTCTACACTTTGAGGTATTTTTATACACTTTCTGGGACTAACCTATTAACAAGATGCCACAGTGCCAGTTGCCTGTTTTCTGCTGTTTTTGGTTTCAGAAAGCTAAAAAATGAATATTCTCGGAATTGGACGGGACAAAAGCCAAAGTTCATATTTTTCCTTGAACGATATGAAAAATCAAAGACGAGACAGAGGAGGACACCAGGGTTGCCACACCCTAGATGGGCACGGGGCCCACACTGGCCATGCCCACAGGGGGTGTGGGCCCCCTGGCCCTCCACCGACCTTGCCTCCTTCGCCTATAAGAGGCCTCCGACCCTAAAACCCTAAATAATCAATCAGAAATCTATGAAAAGGTCCGCAGTGCCGCCGCCACCGAAGGGGAGATTCGGGGGACAGAAAGTCTCTGTTTCGGCACCCTGCCGGGACGGGGAAGTGCCCCCGGAGTCATCTCCTTCAATCTCCACCACCATCTCCATCACCGTTGCTGATTCCCATGATGAGGAGGGAGTAGTTCTCCCTTGAGGCTAAGGGCTCTACCGGTAGCTATGTGTTCATCTCTCTCTCTATGCATGATCTTGTTGTGGTCATGAGCTTTGTAATCAAGTAGATCTACTCTGCTACTCAAGTGCTTTAATAGATATCTGCTCTCCCCATGTGTGTGAAAGTGACAGCGTGCACGCCATGCTGGCCCTTAGGCTTGAGTATACATAAATACTCATCGTGCTTTAATAGATCTATGCTTTTCCCCACGTGTGTGAAAGTGACAGCATGCACACCGTGGTGGCAATTAGGCTCGATTACATATATATTTATCATGAGTTATATTTTGAGTTGGTTGTCTCTATGAAATTGTGGTGTTTGTTGGAACCATCTAGTGCTCAAGGTGACAGTGTGGGGTTATCTAGATTGGGAAAGGCGGACTTTGAGGTATGATGTTTGTCAACACCCGGATTTTAATCCCAGATGCCTGTTATGCCATACATCGCAATCCCAGGATTACCATTTTTGGGAGACATAACAGATTTGGATATCACAGTACATCATCCATTATAAACCATACATAAGGTCTTACACAAATAATGATCTCATGATCCAGTTCTTAATACAACTCAGGCAGCGGAATAACGTAATAATAAAGGTAGCGTAGGCGAATCTCCATCTTCGGGGTCACAGGCAATGCTGGCGATGGGAGATGATCCTAGTTGTCGTAACCTTCCTAGGGTCCATCATCTTGGTACTCCTCTTCATAGTCTGGCCACGGGAATAGCCAGGGACAAAGCCATGAGTACTCCTTAAGTACTCGCAAACTAATACTAACAAGTTAAGGGGGGTTTTTGTAGTAGGACACTAAGCTCTAGGGTTGTTTTGCAAAAGCCAGATTTACTTCTACTAAGTTCAGAAGCAAGAAAAGCTAGTTGAACTTTTATAACACCTAAGTGGGAACTTGAATTTCATATCACAAATCTGTTGTGGTCAAGTCAAAATCTCAATTCATTTCACAAGTCATTTTGAAAACATATGATGGGGGAACAGTATGGCCACTCCAACTGTCCATAACCGTGGACGCGGCTATTCGAATAGTTTGACACTCTGCAGAGATTGTGCACTTTCACCACAACATTCGATACATCCGTTAGGAACAAATCCTGAATTCACCATACTCAGTAAGCGGATAATCAATCCTAACCTTTCCATTACATGCCCTAGTATAGGCACCTCTCCTGTTAGTTTGGCCTCCCAACCATGACCAACTGTCATCTTGGGTACTGCACAGGTGGACAATCTTCACAAGGTAGCCACAACTCAGACCTTGGCCTTGAGGGAACCCATACTAAGGTATATAAGTTTCCAGTCAAGCCCTACCCAATTTTCGGGTATTGTGGTTGTACGGTAAAATTGGAATGGTATCACATCCATACAACCATCAGTTTTATAAAGGGCTAAGGCTCATGCCTCAACATTTTCATCATCAAAATCATCTGGTGTTCGGAAACACATGTCAAAACATTGCAGTAGAATGACTCATCATTCCAAGGTTTTCATAACCATTTTCACCAAGTATTCCCATCTAAAGTTGATCAAATTTTATGCTTGGCACTAGCATCTACAAGTGGGGGTAAGTACTAATGAGGGGTGGTAAACAAGTGGAGATTAGTTAAGTTCAATCTCATGCCTTAGGATGACATCAAGATTATCTAGCTTAGGACAAATTTAATGCTCTTTATGCAACCTTCAATTATCTTTCTAGTATCTACAATTCACTATGTAAAATCTAAGAGAAAGCTTTGATAAAGAGATAAAGTATAAAGCTTGCAAGTAAAACTAGGATTGGGTTATCAAGTGGGTATGATCACATATTCTTAAGGCATATAGTTGGCATGGTAACAAGCAAGTATTTGCTTGCATAAGTCAACTTGGTTAGTAGGGCTTGCTAAAGTAGAGTATCTTGCAAGTGTTAGCTTGCTCAATCAACTAGTAGTATTAGGCTTGCCTTGTGCAGAGCAGTGGTTGAAGTTCTCCTCGGCTTCTTCTTTGTAGTATCCTTCTTCCTCCTCGTATCCTTGGTCGGTACTAGCGTCTATAAATAAATACGAGGTACACAATCACCAAACAATACTTAACTATTTTCAATCATCACACAAAGGTGCACTATAGATGATCTAGCATCATCACCTATCATTACAAGATGAAAGCTTTTGTCTTATTTATTTTATTTTTAGAAAAGTAATTTCTACTCGTTGAAAAACTACTTAAGATTTAATATTCTCCAACTCCAATATGGGATCATGTTGACACATGTCATCACCACATATTTCAGTACATGGGAATGTGATTTAAAGTGGTGTCACAATTTAATAAGGTTTAACCTTTTATTTTAAATAAATAAAGTGACTAGAAATGCCTATGTGGCATTCCTTTATTACTTGAACATTATTTCTTTAAGTAAACCCATATGTTTTTATATATTCTGAAAGGTATGATCAAATGTGATTTTTTAGAGTTGGAATAAACTCAAAAGCTATTATGGTTGAAATTTGAAAAATGTTTGAATGCAGAAAAGCTTCTGACTTGTTATTTTTACCAAGGTGGATCTACAGATCCAAATGATTTGAATCCAACGGGCTTGGATTAAGCATTTCAGTACCTTTCTAACAAAATTAGTTTCATGCAATTTGGTTCACTGAATCGAGTTGGGTTGATTTTTGAAACTAGGTACAGAACTGAGTTTGAATTAAAATAGAAAAAACTAAATTCAAATGGTTGGGCTGCGCGGGAAATGCTAATGGGATGGCCAAGTGTCACTCTGCAGCGCGGGGCTCAGCTGACAGGGGGTTCCACAAGTAAGTGTCTCATAACACGCGAAGCGGTACGGGGTGATGTGGTGCGTTGGATTAGAAGTGAGATCAACGGCTGAGGGTCGTCGTCGACGATGAACATGTCACCGGCGAGTTCGAACCCTAGCGGCTCAGTGGGGGTCGTGGGAGGCTCATCGGGGCTCAGGCGAGGGTCGGCGATTGGGGCAAACGACGAAGTCGACGACGGCGATTCTCCTGGCACCAGCAGCTCCTCCTGGGGCGGCTCCAATTGATGGCTTCCTTCTTCTCTAGCAGTGGCTTGCTCCGGCCAAATTCCCGCGATGCGCTGCTCGCCTTGCTCCGGGAGTGAGGTGGGGTGGTTCTGGGTGAGAGGGAAGTGAACTGGTGTGAAGAAATCGAGCAGGGGTCGTCTCCTTTTATAGGCTCGACGACGAGACCGAGAGGGATGGGCAGGCGACGGTGGCGACACGGCTACGGGCGGCTAGAGGCATGGATGCGGTCGGTGATCGACTGGCGGCTCCTGGCAATGCTCTAGACCTTGAATGCACGTGTAGGGGCGGTGGCAATCGGTCGGGAACGTGTGGTGCTCTACGTGGCAGAGGCGGCGAACTCCGCGGCGAGCGGTGGCTGTGAGGCACGGGGCGGAGAACGGGGGTGTCTGGCGTGCTCCCTGGGTCATGGCGAAGCGGTGGGCATGGGCTGCGGTCGAGGGGCAGCGTGTGCACGTGTGCCGGGTGCGGCGCTCTGGCGCATGCTCGGCATGTCGCAATGGCACTGGGCGCGCGGCGTGCTCGGTGGTCCATGGCTTTCCTTTGCTCGGGGAGGGGACAATGGGTGGCGGTGGAGTGCTGGCTACCTCCCAGACATGGCTAGAGAGGGGGATATGGTCTGCTGCGGCGGCGACCAAGTTTGGCTGGCGAGGTGGCTCGGATTGCTCACCATTGATGACAATGGCCAGCTTACAGTGAGGCTAGAGGTTGCCAATTAGGCTAGATGATCTACTAAATGGGTGTTGTGAGCTAGAGAGGGAACTAGTTAGGCCCAAAACACTATTAAAACAATGAATTTGATTTGGTTTAAATTTGCCTACCAAGTGTTTGATGAAATGGCCGCAAGAACTTGAGTTTTTTTGAAAAGATTTTTGGTGGGTGTGCTAGGCATGTGTTTAGGATTCTGTGGGTGCTTGGGTTCTGAAAATTGAACTTGTTTGAGTGGTTTTTGAAATAGTGGGATCTTCCCATATGAGATAGATTCAATTTTTGAATTGTCATTTAAACTAAGCATTTAAATGTTTTTGGATGATCACAAAGTGGGCCTTGGTACTTTATTATGAGTACTAACAATGGGTGCAAAGATCCATACATGTTTCTGTTAAGTTCTGAAAGTTAGGGATAGCCAATGTAGGCATGAGAGTTAATTTGGCAAAAATGACCATTCACTTCATTTGCTTATTTTGAGTTGTTTGTCTTTGGGAAAAGTTTGGGGATTGTTTAGATGATGTTTATTTCACCTAAGAATCATTTTATAAGCAAAGAAACACAGAACCATGGCAATTCAAAAGAATCCAAATTTTAATACACACACATATGAATGCTTTCATATTTTTAGTTGGAAAAGTTTTTGTTAACCCTAATTTTGATGATTAGAGTTTGATGATCCATGTTTAATATTTTTGGGATGTTACACTGTTATAGTCCTACCATGGATTAGAGTGTCCAATCGGAGAGTAGTTTAGGGTAGTATAATTAAGAGAAGATATTTATATGAGAGAGTGTTCACTAGTGAAAGTAAGATACACAGACCTTGTTTCTAAACATTGAAATACCGTTTGCATCTAGATCTGTTGCATGTTTGCTTGCTTCCATATTTATTTCAGTTTGCCTTTAGTTTCTCCCACGTCAACAACAAGTCAGAAGCTCTTTTCTGGCACAGTTACCACTTGTATTTCACTATCTCTTTGCCGAACTAGTGCACATATACACCTGACAAGTGTATTGGGTGTGTTGGGGACACAAGAGACTTCTTATATCTTGATTGCAGGGTTGCTTGAGAGGGATACCTTTGACCACTTCCTCCCTGAGTTCGATAAACCTTGGGTGATCCACTTAAGGGAAACTTGATGCTGTTCTACAAACCTCTGCACTTGGAGGCCCAACAACTGTCTACAAGAATAGAAGTGTGTAGACATCAGTACGTCAGAAACCTTCGGGTAATTCATACACCCAAGGATGGTCCACAACTGGTATTTGGTTAAATTAGTTAACCAGATCATCTTGTTATTTCATAAAGAGCATAAAACTTGGCCTAAGTTAAGTAAGACATAAAGGAGTATAAAAATTAAAGCGAACGTTCTTGAATATGCTTCGCGAAATCATACCTACCAAAGAGAGAATGTCCAAATAGTAAGTAATACAAATAACTACAAGAAATGTTTCCTTCTGCAACGACTGGTCCCGTCGGTAGTCGTAGAAGGTGCTTCTTCCGCGAAGAAAATCTCGGCTCGACCATGGCCGATGCAAAACTTTTTTTCCGGTTTCGCGCCCCTCTACTATGACGAAACCGCTAAAAACATGGGGGAATCTCGTCAGACACGTGGAAGAAGTAAGATTTCCGCTTCCTCGCGAGATGTTGACTTGCCGAAGTATTTTTTTTTTGCGTGTGGGTCTCGGACGTCAGTGACTCTAGCGGACCAAACTTTTCGGTCGCGCATCCCCGATTTGAACTCAATAACATTGTTCGATGCCTCTTCCGTTTAGTCAGGCTGCTTGGTCCCACATGTCTGCCTTATATTAGAGGAATCGTGTGTATGATGGAATTTTTTCCTTCTCTGTTACAAACTTGATAACGTCGCTCGATGTATCTGTCGTTTAATCAGGCTGCTGGGTCCCATGTGTCATCCTCACACTAGAAGAAACGTGTGCATGATGGACTTTTTTCCTTGGCTCGTGCCTCCCTGATATGAACTCGATAACGTTGCTCGATCTATCTGCCGTTAATTACGATGCTGGGTCCCACATGCCAGCCTCTCATTACAAGAATCGTGTGTATGATGGAATTTTTCCTTCGCTCCCGCTACCATGTTCCGAACTTGATAGCGCTACTAGATGCATCTACAGTTTAATCACGCAGCTAGGCCCCACATGTCATCCTCTCATTAGAAGAAACATGTGCATGATGATTTTTTCCTTGGCTCGTGCCTCCCTGATTTGAACTCGATAACATTGCTCGAACTATCTGCCGTTAATCACGATGTAGGGTCCCACATACCATCCTCTCATTAGAAGAATCGTGTGTATGATGGAATTTTTTTCTTTGCGCCCGCTTACCCTGTTCCGAACTTGATTGTGCTTCCGTTTAATCACGCATCTGGACCCACATGTCATCCTATCATTAGAAGAAACGTGTGTATGATGGATTTTTTGCCATCGGTCGCGCTACCCTGTTATGAACTTGATAGCGCTGCCAGATGCATAATCACGCAACTAGGCCCCACGTGTCATACTCTTATTAGAAGAAACGTGTGTATGATGGAATTTTTGCCCTCGGTCGCTCCTCCGTGTTAACTTGATAGCGTTGCTCGCTGCATCAGTTGTTTATACAGGCTGGTGGATCCCATATGCCAGTCTCATATTAGAAGAATAACATGTATATGATGGATTTTTTTCTTTTCTAGCGCTACCCTATTCCGAACTCGATAGCGTTGCTCGACTAATCTACCGTTTGCTCACGCTGCTGGATCCCACATGTCAACATCTCATTAGAAGAACATGTTAGCCTTTTTCTCGTTCGCGCCTATCTTATTCAAACTTGGCAACGTTGCTCGATGCAGCACCTATATAAGGTATCTCTGGTGGGTCCCACATGTCATCCTCTCCGTAAATGAAACGTGTTATGATGGAATTTTTTCAGCCGCCTCCGTTGTTCTGAGTTTGGTCTGTAGCTGGTCCCAGATGTCAGCAACCTCTGTGCAGGAAACGTGTCTACACTGGGTCCCAGATGTCAGCCTCTATTTGAAAGAAACGTGTGTATGTTGGACAGTTTTTCGGGTTGAGTCCGCCGTTATGATCTTGACAACATTGGTGGATTTTTTTTAAGGGGAAATGTGTCTATGATGCAGCAGCGGTTTACCTGGACCCCAGATGTTAGCCTTATAGAGTACAAAAAATGTTAATCTACTCTGATATTGGGTCCCACATGTCAGCCTTTTATGTACAGAAAACGTGTCTATGCTAGATCCCACATTGCAGCCTTCTCTGTGCAGGAAACATGTCTATGCTAGGTCCCACATGTCAGCCACTATTTGAATTAAATGTGTCAATGCTGGGTCCCACATGTCAACCTCTATTTGAGTTAAATGCGTGTATATATGTTGGACTGTTTTTCGGGTCGAGTCCGTCGTCCTAACCTTGCCAACATTGCTAGATGCAGCAACAGTTTATGGGTCCCAAATGTCAACCACTATTTGAATTAAACGTGTCCAAGTTGGGTCCCACATGTCAACCTCTATTTTAAATAAATGTGTGTATATATGTTGGACTATTTTTTCGGGTCGAGTCGGCCGTCCTGATCTTGGTAACATTGCTAGATGCAGCAACAGTTTATCTGGGTCCCAGATGTCAGCCTAAGAGTACAAAAAGTAACTCAATATTAACACAAATTGCATAGGATTCTAACTCGAGACCTCACCACCGGTTGATTGGTATCTTGCCACTATGGCAGAAACAACTAATTGAATAGAATCTTTAAGCCTTGCTATTATAACTAATTGATTTGTCTCCTTAAATAGACCTTTTTGAACATTTTTATCTCCCATCAAATAATAAGACGACACTCTTGGCAGCTAAACTAAAAAATGCAGGCGCTGTAAAAAAACTACAGGCAGAGTTTTTAAATAATATTGAGAGGTGTGGGGCAATGCCCAAAAGGCCGAATAAAAAGGAGTTTCTTATTCTACATGGGCTGCTCTACATGGGCTATACTCCATAGGCCATTCTCCATGGGCTCGTTTCTCAAATTTTCCTGGGCCCTAAAAGGCCGAATTAAAATGTTCTAGGCTAAAGAGGGTCCGAATGAGGTTGATTTCTTCTCCTGGTATATAAAAATTGCATTTTGCTGTGGCTCGGCTGGATTCGAAACAAAGATCTCAGAGAGGGAGGGAAAGAAATCGATAATTCTTTTTGGCAGATATTTATATAAAATCTGTAGTACAGAATAAGACAAAGAAATTATCGACAGAATCACAGTTCACATTTAGCTGGACTTGACCAATTCAGCAGCATTTCAAAGTGAGTGATTCAACAATAGATACTGAAATACAATAGCAGTATAGAGAGAATCAGTTCTTGTTTCAGCTCTTAAAACCTTGTCACCCGATCAGTTTGCCCTTTTCTCCAAACACACTCGACCATTGGAGCATGCAGAACTGACGATCGAGCCTGCTTTGAGTACCTTCTTCTCACATCAATGCCCGTGTGACCCTGATGCGACCCAAAATGCCCAAGTCACATCTAGATTGAGACAAGGCCATGTTTCAAAACAAAAGCAAGACTAACTACTTCACTTGATCTAAACAAGTACCAGTACATCAGTATTAGTTATAGAAAACACTTTAGTAAGTAGGATTTGACAGATTCGTTAGTACAGAATAAGACCGGGAAAATATCGGCAGATTCCTAGTTCATATTCAGCAGCACTTGAAAGATTCAGCAGCATCACAAACTGACAGATTAGCAGTACACAGACAATAACCATAAGAATTGATAGATTCAGGAAGGCCCGATTCAAAAAAAAGCGAGACCATATTCTGCACTCGATAGGTAGATCTGAACAAGTACCAGTACATGGTTATTACTGTAAAATAGATTAGCAGAGGAAGAACTCTATACAAAATACTCAGAACTATCTTAAGCCAGGAACTACTGTTCTTACTAGCATTTAAAAGATTTAGCAGTACATAATAAGAAATAAAAATATCGATAGATTCCTAGTTCATAATTAGCCGCACTTAACATGTTTAGCAGCATTTCAAAGTGGTCGATTCAGCAATACAGACACTAAGATTCAATAGCAGTACAGAGATAATCAGTTCTTAATTCAGTTTGCCCTTTTCTCCAAACACACTCCTTCATTGGAGCATGCAAAACTTACGCTCAAGACTACTTTTCTGTGCATACCTTGTTCTTACATCAATGTCAGGGTGATCAACATATATGCAACCCAAAATGCCCAAGCATCATCTAGATTGTGACAAGGCCATATTTCAAAAGAAAAACAAGGTCGTCCATCTACTGCCCTTGATCTAAACATGTACCAGTACATCAGTACTAGTTCTACTAAACAATTTAGTAATAAAAGTGACAGAACATTTGGCAGATTCACTGGCATTTGAAATATTCGGCGGTATGGAATAAAACAGAAAAATATCAATAAATTCTCATTACATATTTAGTGGCACTTGATAGAATTAACACCATTTCAAAGTGACTGATTTATTAGTACAGATAATGACCAACAGAATTTACAGATTTAACAATGCAGACATTGAAATTCAATAGATGTAGTAAGGCCATAATTCAAATGGAAAAAGAGACCATATTGTGGCCATGTTATTCCAAAAGAAGAGCAATACCATCTACTGCGCTTGATCTAAAAAGTACCAGTACATCACTATTAGTTCTAAAAAATACTTTAGTAATAACAACAGAACATTTGATAGATTCATGAGAATTTGAAAGATTCGGCAGTACAGAATCAGAAAGAAAATATCGACAGATTCCCAGTTCATATCCAGCGGCACTTGACAGACTGATCAGCATTTCAAAGTGACCAATTCAGTTTGTCTTTTTATCGGACACTCGATTATTGGAGCAAGCAAAACTAACGATCAAGTCTGCTTTTGTGTGCATACCTCCTTCTCACATCAATGCATGTGTGTAACCTCTATAGGCAACTAAAAATGGCCAAGCCTCGTCTAGATTATGAGTTTATGACAAGGCCAAGTTACAAAAGAAAAGGAAGACAAATCTGCACTTGATCTAAAGTAGTAACAGGACATCAGTATTAGTTATATAAAATACTTTAGTAATAGCAACGACAGAACAAAGGCAAATCAGTACCATCTCCTGCCCTTGATCTAAACAAGTATCAGTATATAGTACAAAATACTCTAAAATACAAGACCTAGTACTATACTAGTATTACTTTGCAGCCAAAATAGTTCAACAGGGCCGATACCAACTAAAATAACCTACATAGTATTACGAGTACTTACGGTAGCTAGGTTCCAATCCCGGGCATTGGCGAAGCTCGGGATGAACCATAATGGAGTCTCCGGAGATTTCCATACAACGTTGGTTGAGAAACCAACAGGTGCTTCTTCAGTATTTAGACTGAAGCAGCATATTTCAGTAAACGGCGTATATCGAAGTACTATTGCATGGTGGGAGGTGTAAACATAGTTGCTTCTCGTCAGATATCCTGGGCAACATCTGCACCGCCTACTGAAATGTTAATCAGATAGTTTAATCCAAGGAAAAGGGAATATGCTCCCAAATTAGTGATCGATATCCATGGCTTAGGTGGAAACAAGTAAGTAGTGTCCTTTGAGTACACCTTGCAGCCAAACCCAGTAGCATAGGTGCTAAAAGTGCGACCCCATCGATCAACACTATGATCAACAGCAGGATTGCCATGGCCATAATAATTACCGCCATAATACTCCTCATCAGTTATGCCCTCAGTATGGATAAGAAGAAGGCAAGATTCGTCTGCACATATTGCTAAGAACCATAAACCAGGTTCGTACTCCTCATCATCTATGTCATCAAGGTTTCCCTCCCCAAGATGCGCGCTAGGTGGTGCCGGGAGCAGAATAGGACCTTGAAAAAGAAATGACGTCCAAATCAGCCAAAAATAGTTTACATCCATAAAAACTGAAACTAGTGATTACAACAGGTGTGGATCAAACTTACCAAAATACATATGATTCTAGACATAAACACTGCCATTATCAGTGGCTGCAAACACCAGACCCTTGTGGATAACTGCATCGTTGTATCTGAAAAAGTACTGGAACTGGTTCTCAAGAACTGTCCATGTATACTGATCGCCATCAAGGGTAGCAACTAAGTAGTCGAAGATAGCGACAAGAAAGAAATCTAAATAATCCGCAGCAGCTTTGGGAGCTCGGCAAATAGCAATCTTCCGGAGGATAATGGTGCGATCATTATGCATGAATGTAAACGGATCTTTGGTGGGTACAGACTCCTGGACTTGTGGAAGATGAACGTGTTGATGAGTATACACATTGACCAGCTCCCACTTAAACTCGCACCCAACAGTGGCGATCCAATCTCCATTGGCACCTACCCACTGTTTAACCATACAATTCGGGGACACAGCGTCAGAGGAGAACCTGTCCAGCGGTGTCAACTTGCATATCGTGCCCTTTCCCTCGAAGTACTCATTGCATTCCCATGGTTTCTTAGTCGGGTGAGAATGAAGAACATAGGGGAGGCCAAACGGCTGAGAAGCATGTAAAGTTGCACTATATTTTGCCGGGTCAAGAAGATGTTTGGACGAACCAGCGAGGCTCGCAACGATGATGACATCGCATCTCATTACGAGTTCTTCAAGCGGGCCTTCGGTAAAAACCTCCTGGAATAGCTCAAAATCATCACTGTCCTTTCTCGGTCCTGCCATCGCAAGGGAGCTGCTGGAAGTTGGGACGATGGCTTGATTTGGTTTTTTGGTAAAGAGGGAAGATCGATGGCGGCAGGCGAGACAGGAAGAAGAACAAACACTCTCATACTGTGCGGTGGATAGGACCGAAAAGCGACATGATGGAGGAGTAGAACGACAGCACTTAGCGTAGAGGTAGGGGAATGGGGAACTGGGGATCTAGAGTAGTATAGGGGAGGTTGAATAAAATGATTAAAATGGATGCATGCTCCTCTTCTCTAGTTCCCTTCAGATTAGTACAAATGCAGGGGTAGCTGCAGGACTAACTCTTGCGTAATTTCTGGTAAAAAATTTAGGTCTTCGATGTAAAATGTACTCCCATTGCTCGTGTAAAATTTTAACATAAAAGTGTTAAAATTGAAACGAATTTAAGCTTAGTTGTCAATGAGTATGAACATTATTAGATTTCATGCCGAAATACCAAGGTCATGGTCATATATACATCATACTTTATGTGGATGATCCATAGGGCTCGACTATCGAGCAACTCGACTCGTTAACGCTCTTACTCTTTAAGGCTCGGATAATTCAACTCGTTAAGGATACGATCAAAAAGTGAAGCCTGGCTTGTTTCGTACTCATTGACAACTAGTAAATTCTAACCTGAAAATACGTGGTAAAATCAAAACGAAATTAAGCTTAGTTGTCAATGAGTACGAATGTTCTTGGATTTCAAGCCGAACGACCACAACCATGGCCATATCTACAACATTGTTTATGTTAATGATCCCATATTCAAGGATTTGCATGCCGACAAATCTAGCCATATTTTGAAAACACTCGAAGAGGAAGTAGTATGAAGAGTATGGCTCGATCATCTGCTCTCTCGAGGAGGCGAACCCGATTGTTTTCCTTGCTTGATTATTTTAGGGTCCTTTGTGCTGAATGTATGGACCTTGATGTAATTTTCCTATTTTTAGGTCCTTGGTGTAAAATATACTTCCGTCACCCGTATAAAATTTTAACCTAAAATTAAGTGGTAAAATCTAAATAAATTTAAGCTTAGTTGTCAATGAGTATGAACATCCTTGAATTTCAAGACGAATGACCAAGGTCATGGCAATATCTACATCATACTTTATATCGATGATCCCATGTCCAAGAATTTTCATGCCGGCAAATTTGGCCATATTTTGGAAACAATCGAAGAGGTAGTATCTAGAAGAGTATGGCTTGATCGGCTGCTCTCCCGAGAAGGAGCCGAACCTGATTGTTTTCCTTGCTTAATTATTTTAGGGTCCTTTGTGGTAAGTGTATGGACCTCGAAGTAATTTTCCTATTTTTAGGTCCTTGATATAAAATGTACTCTCATCGCCCGTGTAAAATTTTAACCTAAAGTAAGTGGTAAAATCTTAATGAATTTAAGCTTAGTTGGCATTAAGTATGAACATTCTTTGTTTTCAAGCCGAACAAACAAGGTCATGGCCATATCTACATCATACTTTATATTGATGATCCCATGTCCAATAATTTTCATGCTGACAAATTTGTCCATATTTTGAAAATAATCAAAGAGGAAGTAGTATTTAGAAGAGTATGACTTGATCAGCTGCTCTCTCGAGAAGGTTGTTTTCCTTTGCTTAATTATTTTAGGGTCCTTTGTGCTAAATGTATGGACCTCGTATAAATTTCTCGTTTTTAAGGTCCTTGATGTAAAATGTACTCCCACCACCCATACTTAAAATTTTAACCTACAAGTAAGTAGTGGTAAAATCTTTTCATGGCAAACAATATTACCACTAGGAGTTTCCCCTGTTGAAAAAAAACGAGAGCGAGAAGGGACCAAGAGGCGAGACCATAGAGGAGGTAGCCCGAGAGCAGCAAAGAGGAGTTTCCCCTGCTCTTAAAGTTCTACAACTATCTTTTGACGGTAGCCACCAGGCAATCAATGTACAAAAACCTACGAGATTTTTGAAAGATTCGATTTCTTGCTAAGCATTTGCATGTTGACAATCACGAGTCTTCACAACTTTTGGAAAAATAAATCTGCCGATGATACCATATCCAAGAATTTGCATGCCAACAAAATCTGGCCATATTTTGAAAACAGTCGAGAGAGGAAGTAGCATCAAGAGCATGGCTCGATCAACTGCTCTCTCGAGAATGAGCAGAATGTTTTCCTTGCTTAATTATTTTAGGGTCCTCTGTGCTAAATGTATAGACCTCGATGTAAATTTTCCTTGTTTTTAGGTCATTGATGAAAAATGTACTCGCATCGCCCGTGTAAAATTCTAACCTAAAAGTAATTGGTAAAATCTATACGAATTTAAGCTTAGTTGTCGATGAGTATAAACATTCTTGGATTTCAAGCCGAACGACCAAGGCCATGGCCATATCTACATTGCACTTTGTGTTGATGATCCCATATCCAAGATTTTGCATGGCATCAAATGTGGCCATATATTGAAAACAATCGAAGTGGAAGTGGTGTGAAGAGTATGGTTTGATGAGCTGCTCTCTCCAGAAGGAGCCGAACCTGACTATTTTCCTTGCTTAATAACTCTAGGGCCCTCTGTGCTAAGTGTATGGACCTCTATGTAATTTTGGTTCTTTTTAGGTCTTTGAAGAAAAATGTACTCTCATCGCGCGTGTAAAATTTAACCTAAAAGTAATTGGTAAGATATAAACGAATTAAAGATTAGTTGTCAACGAGTATAGACATTCTTGGATTTCAAGCCGAACAACCAAGGTCATGGCCATATCTACATATTACTTTATGTTGATGATCCCATATCCAAGAATTTGCATGCCGACAAATCTAGCCATATATTGAAAACAATCAAAGAGGAAGTAGCATCAAGAGCTAGTATGCCTCGATCAGTTTCTCTCTCTAGAAGGAGACAAGCCCGATTGTTTTCCTTGCTTAGTTGTTTTAGGGTCCTTTTTGCAAAATGTGTGGACCTCAATGTAATTTTCCTTTTTTAGGTCCTTGATGTAAAATGTACCCCCGCTGCACGTGTAGAATTTTAACCCAAAAGTAAGTGTTAAAATCTAACAAAAATTAAGCTTAGTTGCAATGAGTGTGAACATTCTTGGATTTAAAGCAGAACGACCAAGGTCATGGCGATATCTACATCATACTTTACATTGATGATCCCATATCCAAGAATTTGTAGGCCGAGAAATCTAGCCATAGTTTGAAAACAATCGAAGAGTAAGTAGCATGAAGAGTATGCCTTGATGGGCTAGTCTCTCGAGAAGAAGGATCTGAACCCGGCTATTTTCCTTGCTTGATTATTTTAGAGACCTTTGTGCTAAATGTATGGACATTGATGTAATTTCCCTTTTTTAGGTCCTCGATGTAAAATGCACTCCCCCCATGTGTAAAATTGCAACCTAAAGAAGGTGGTAAGATCTAAACGAATTTAAGCTTAGTTGTCAATTAGTATGAACATTCTTTGATTTCAATCCGAACGACCAAGATCATGGCCATATCTACATCATACTTTATATTGATGATCCCAATATTCAAGAATTTGCATGCCGACAAATATGGCCATATTTTGAAAACAATCGAAGAAGAAGTAGTATTTAGAAGAGTATGCCTCGATCAACTGCTCTCTCAAGAAGGAGACGAACCCGACTGTTTCCCTTGCTTAATTATTTTAGGGCCCTTTGTGCTAAGCGTATGGAACCTCGATGTAATTTTCCCTTTATTTAGGTCCTTGGTGTAAAATGTACTCCCGCCATGCGTGTAAAATTTTAACCTAAAAGTAAGTGGTAAAATCTAAACAAATTTAATCTTAGTTGTCAATGAGTATGCACATTCTTGGATTTGAAGCGAACGGCCATGGTCATGGCCATATCTACATCATATACATTATATTGATGATCCCATGTCCAAGAATTTGCATGCCTCGATGTAATTTAAGGGTCCTTTGTGCTAGATTTATGGACCTCGATGTATTTTTTCTCCTTTTTAGGTCCTTGGTGTAAAAGGTACTCCCACAGCCAATTTAAAGTTCTAAATAAATTTAAGCTTAGTTGTCAATGAGTATGCACATTCTTGGATTTGAAGCCGAACGACCAAGGTCATGGCCATATCTATATCATATACATTATATTGATGATCCCATATCCAAGAATTTGCATGCCTCGATGTAATTTTAGGGTCCTTTGTAATAGATGTATGGACCTCGATGTAAAAGGTACTCCTACCGCTCGTTTAAAATTCTAACCCAAAAGTAAGTAGTGGTAAAATCTTGTCATGGTAAACAATATTGCCTCTTGGAGTTATTGAAAAAAAAATAGGAGTGATAAGGGATCGAGAGCATAGAGGATGCATCTCGAGAGTAGCGAAGAGCAGGATTTGATATCAGTGCGATGTCAGAGAAAAGCTGCGATGAGTTCCTAACACGAGGTACACGTACAGTGAGTAGTAGTAACTAGTAAATTTCAGGGATGAAGGATAGTCAAAAGATCGTAATGCGCAGTACTAGTACTACTACTTAAAGTGGTGGACAAGGGGTGTCCTATCGCATTGGATGCACACCATTACGATCTTTTATTTTTATTTTTGCGATGGACACCACTATGATCTGGCCAGCCTTCCTACCCACAACTACTCCACCTCCATTCGTTCCACCCTAGGAAGAGGAAGCACCAGGTAGACCCGCGGCAAGCTGGTTCAAAAGTGAGAAGTGCTTTTTTTCTCGCCAAGCAAGTAGTAGTAATTCCTCCATCCCATATAATTTAAGCCGATTTTCCAATATTATGTAAAATTTAAAATACGAGTAAGTGGTAGATTGATCTTAAAGTTCTACAGTTATTTTTTGACACTTGCACCCAACGAGATTTTTGAAAGATTCGATTTCTTGCTAAACATTTGCATATTAACAATCACTAGTCTTCACAACTTTTTAAAAAATAGATCTGTTTGGCAATATGGCCTACATTGTATGAACATTCTTAGGCTTCAAGCCAAATAACATGGGTGAATATATGGCCATATATGTACATGATAATTTATGGAAATGTTTCGATGTTTGGTAGATGGGTGCATCTTGGCATGGTGAACCATAATGCGGCCAATAATGGGAGTTTCCAACTTTTAGGATTTTTTTTATTTTTATTGTAAAAAGAATGTGTTTTACTTTAAATTAAAGCAAGTATGAAGAAAATGGTTCAGAATACCACAATCCCATTTTCGAGATAAAGTTTGGACCATGTTTCACTTACGTTTGCACCAAGTTTAACAAGTTATTAAGCTTCCTAGCTAAGTTCACCCATCTAAACGAATTTAAGCTTTTTATCAATGTTAGGTGGAATTTTAACCTAAAAGTATGTGGTAGATTGCTCTCAAGGTTCTACAAATAAAATATCTTTTTACGGTAGTACCCACCAAGCATTCTATATATCGAAAACCATGGAGGTTCTTTTTGAAATATTTCACATCTTGCTAATAATTTGCATGTAAAAATTTCTGTCTTGTTAGGAAAGCAATCAAACATCATACTTTGTGTTGATGACCCCATATCCAAGAATTTGCATGCTGACAAATGTGGCCATGTTTTGAAAACAACCAAGAGATGAAGTAGCATGAAGAGCATGGCTCGATCTACTGGTATCTCGAGAATGATCCGAACCTGACTGTTTTCCTTGCTTAAATATCTTAGGGCCCTTTGTGTTAGATATATGGACCGCAATGTAATCCCACTTTTTAGGTCCTTGATTAAAATGTACTCCCATGGCCCGTGTAAAATTCTAACCTAAAAGTAAGTGGTAAAATCTAAACAAAATTAAGCTTAGTTGTCGATGAGTATGAACGTTATTAGATTTCAAGCCGAATGACCAAGGCCATGTCCATATCTGCATCACACTTTGTGTTGATGATCCTATATCGTCCAAGATTTTGCGTGGCGTTAAATATGGCCATATCTTGAAAACAATCGAAGAGGAAGTGGCGTGAACAGTATGTTTCGATGAGCTTCTCTCTCGAGAAGGAGCCGAAACCAACTTTTTTCCTTGCTTAATTACTCTAGGGTCCTCTGTGCTAAGTGTATGGACCTTGATGTAATTTTGGTTCTTTTTAGGTCTTTGAAGAAAAATGTACTCCCACCGCGCATGTAAAATTTAACCTAAAAGTAAGTGGTAAGGTCTAAACGAATTTAAGCTTAGTTGTTATCGAGTATGGACATTCTTGGATTTCAATCCGAATGACCAAGGTCATGGCCATGTCTACATCATATACATTATATTGATGATCACATATCCAAGAATTTGCATGCCTTGATGTAATTTTAGGGTCCTTTGTGCTTGACGTATGGACCTCGATGTAATTTTTCTCGTTTTTAGGTCCTTGGTGTAAAAGGTATTCCCACGGCCGGTTTAAAATTCTAAACGAATTTAAGCTTATTTGTCAATGAGTATGCACATTCTTGGATTTGAAGCCAAACCAACAAGGTCATGGCCATATCTATATCATATACATTATATTGATGATCCATATCCAAGAATTTGCATGCCTCGATGTAATTTTAGGGTCCTTTGTGCTAGATGTATGGACCTCGATGTAATTTTTCTCCTTTTTAATTAGGTCCTTGGTGTAAAAGGTACTCCCACGGCCGATTTAAAGTTCTAAACGAATTTAAGATTAGTTGTCAATGAGTATGCACATTCTTGGATTTGAAGCCGAACGACCAAGTTCATGGCCATATCTACATCATATACATTATACTGATGATCCCATATCCAAGAATTTGCATGCCTTGATGTAATTTTAGGGTCCTTTGTGCTAGATGTATGGACCTCGATGTTATTTTTCTCCCTTTTAGATCCTTGGTGTAAAAGGTACTCCTACCGCCGGTTTAAAATTCTAAACGATTTAAGCTTAGTTGTCAACAAGTATGCACATTCTTGGATTTGAAGCCGAATGACCAATGGCATGGCCATATCTAGATAATATACAATATATTGATGACCCCATATCCAAGAATTTGCATGCCTTAATGTAATTTTAGGGTCCTTTGTGCTAGATGTATGGACCTCGATGTAATTTTTCTCCTTTTTAGGTCCTTGGTGTAAAAGGCACTCCCATGGCCGGTTTAAAATTCTAAATGAATTTAAGCTTAGTTGTCAATGAGTATGCACATTCTTGAATTTGAAGTCGAACGACCAAGGTCATGGTTATATCTACATCATATACATTATATTGATGATCCCATATACAAGAATTTGCATGCCTTGATGTAATTTTAGGGTCCTTTGTGCTAGATGCATGGACCTCGATGTAATTTTTCTCCTTTTTAGGTCCTTGGTGTAAAAGGTACTCCTACCGCCGGTTTAAAATTCTAAATGATTTAAGATTAGTTGTCAATGAGTATGCACATACTTGGATTTGAAGCCGAGCGACCAAGGTCATGACCATATCTACATCATATACATTATATTGATGATCCCATATCCAATAATTTGCATGCCTCGATGTAATTTTAGGGTCCTTTGTGCTAGATGTATGGACCTCAATGTAATTTTTCTCCTTTTTAGGTCCTTGCTGTAAAAGGTACTCCCATGGTCGGCTTAAAGTTCTAAACGAATTTAAGCTTAGTTGTCAATGAGTATGCACATTCTTGATTTGAAGCCGAACGACCAAGGTGATGGCCATATCTACATCATATACATTATATTGATGATCTCATATCCAAGAATGTGCATGCCTCGGTGTAATTTTATGGTCCTTTGTGCTAGATGTATGGACCTGAAAGGATACGGATGTAGCTTAGAGGGGGTGAATAGGCGATTAAAACTTTTCCTAGAGTGGCTCAACAAGGGCGTAATAAAACTAGTGTTTACTTTGTCAAGCACAACCTAGAACAACTAGGATTCACCTATGTGCACCAACAACTTATGTTAAGAAATACAAGCAATAATGTGATAGCAAGATATAGATTACTTCAAGCATGAAGGCTATCACAATGTAAAGTGCATAAGTAGAGAGCTCGGGTATAGAGATAACCGAGGCACGCGGGGACGACGATATTTTACCGAGTTCCTCCCAACATGGAGTACGTCTCGTTTGGAGAGGGGGTGGTATCAAACCACCAACGCCACAAAAGGCCCCCCTTATTCTCCGGTGAATCTCACCCCAATGGGATCGATCCACGCTTCCACTATCGGTGCACTTGTTGGTGGCAACCGGAACCTCTCACAAGGTTGGGGCACTTCTCCACAACTTAATTAGAGGCTCCCAACAAATTCCACAAAAGGCCACAATGCCACCAAGGCCACAAAACTGTCTAGGGTTCCAAAAACCCAAGAGGGACAAACTCCAATGAGTAACTCAAACCAAATCCTCCGAGGAGAACTCAAACCGATGCACCAAATGCAAATGGCAAGAACACCACAAAGGTGCTCAAATCCCTCACTCCCAAGTTCCAACAAAGCTACTAAAGCTATTGGGGGAACAAGAGAGGAGGAATCAAAGAGAGACACAAAATCCCCCAAAATCTAGATCCCCAAAGATGCACTCACAAAGAGATGAATCGGTTAGGTCAAAACGTGGGTCTAGATCTCCTCTCTCTTCCACCCAAATATGGGCAAGAATCATCGGAGGGGAAGAGATTATCCAAGCTTTAAAATTTAGAGCAAGTGTGGACAAAGCTTAGCCTAAATAAAGAGGAAGAAGCTCTCTAAACTGAAAATGGGCAAAGCCTTAAATAGGGGCCCCAAAAATCTAGCCGTTGGGGGCATTTTTTCTGTCTGAGCCGGTAGTACCGCCCACGCCAGGAAAAAAGGAAGCAGCAGCGTACACGAGCAAGCCAGACCAGGGAGTGAGCAGCGCGGGGTGGGGCCAAGCAGCAGCAGCGCATCGCAACGGCAGCCGCTAGCAGCACGTGCGCGCAGGGGGGTGAGGCCAAGCAGCAGCAACAGTGCAGCAGGCAGCAGCTAGGCAGCTAGCGCGCGGGATGCAAGCGGCTAGCGCAGCGCGGGAGTGGGGCCAGCTGGGCCGGCGAGCCTGGCCAGTGAGCCATACGGGCGCGCGTGCGCGACAGCAGCAGACGCGGCAGTGCGCGCGGGACCCAGGCAGCAGCGGCGGCTGGCGGGATGCGCCCGCTCGCGCGAGTCAACGCGGCAACGGGCGGGGCCAGCGCAACTGGCGGCTGCGCACGCGAGAAGCGGGCAGCGCGTGGGCGCAGTAAGGCGGGCTGACGCGAAGCAGATCTACCTGGGCCGGCCGGTAGTACCGGCCCACCCGGGCGGTACTACCGGGCCAGTCCGGTAGTGCTGGTCGTGGGTACCGGGCCAGGCAGTGGGCGAGTGGGCTGAATCAGGCTCATCCGGTACTGGGCCCGGTAGTACCGGACGACCCAGAAAATATCTTTTCCTTTTTCTTTTTCAAACTGAATAATAGCAAATATTCAAACGTCAATAACTTTTGACTGGTAGCTCCGATTGACCCGATTCCAATTGCGTTGGAAATAGGACGACAATGGCTACCCTATAAAGAGGACGAAAATATTGGTCATCACCAAGTGAGAATGTATCAAGTATAATAATGTGAGATACCTCACTTGGTGAGAAACTGTAAAGCCGTCAAGATCAAAATCGCAACAAGATGTAAACGGAAGATCCAATTTTGATGAACAAGAGCTTTTTATGGAGATTAACACAAGCTCTAAAACCTCACATGGATAAGACCAAATAGCAACCAAATATGATGATGCAAGTATGCAAAGGTTTGAGCTCTCTCCGAACGATGTGATCGAGTTACTCATTCGAGAGCCCCTCTTGATAGTACGGTTATCTATCCTAAACCCGGTCTCCTACACACAACAAGAGACCGGCAAAAGGGAAAACCTATCAAGATTATACCTTTGCCTTGAGCATTCCACTTGAACTCGAAGTAGACGAACTTGACCTTCTCAAGATGGAACGCCTTTCTTGATTCCTCATCATCGATCCATGATCACCGAGGATGGCAAGCATCAAACATGAGATCTTCTGTAGATGACGCATTTTGAGCTTGCACAACATATCTTCTTCTTCATATTATCAACCTTGGAGCCAACACAAGCTCCAAGCGATGCCAATGAACAATTCCTACGTACAACTTAATACACACATTAGTCCATAAAGATTGTCATTAATTACCAAAACCACACATGGGGGCTCAACATGTTCTTTCAGGACCTCAATGTAATTTTTCTCCTTTTTAGGTCCTTGGTTTAAAAGTTACTCCTACCGCTGGTTTAAAATTCTAACCTAAAAGTAAGTGGTGGTAAAATCTTGTCATGGTAAAAAATATTGCCACTTGGAGTTTCCCCTATTGAAACAAAACTAGGAGGGAGAAGGGACCGAGAGCATAGAGGAGGCAGCGCGAGAGCAGGGAAGAGGAGGATTTGAAGGCAGTGCGATGTCAGAGCAAAGCTGCGATGAGTTCCTAACAAGAGGTACATGTATAGTGAGTAGTAGTAACTAGTAAATTTTAAGGGTGAAGGATAGTCAAAAGATCGCCATGCGCAGTACTAGTACTACTACTTAAAGTGGTGGACAAGGGGTCTCCCATCACATTGGATGCACACCATTATGATCTATTATTTTATTTTGGCGGGGGACACCACTATGATATGGCCAGCCTTCCTACCCACAACTACTCCACCTCCATTCGTTCCACCCTAGGAAGAGGAAGCACCAGGCAGACCCGCAACACGATGGTTCGAAAGTGAGGAGTGATTTTTTCTCTCGCCAAGAAAGTAGTAGTACTCCCTCCATCCTATAGAATTTAAGACGATTTGCCAATATTATGTAAAATTTGATATACAAGTAAGTGGTAGATTGCTCTTAAAGTTCTATAGTTAGTTTTTTACGGTAGCACCCAACGAGATTTTTGAAAGATTCGGATTTTTTGCTAAGCATTTGCATGTTGACAATCACTAGTCTTCACAACTTTCAAAAAATAAACCTACTTGGCAATATGGCCTACATTGTATGAACATTCTTAGGCTTCAAGCCGAACAACATGGGCGAATATATGGCCATATATGTACATGATACTTTATGGAAATTTTCTGATGTTTGGTAGATGGGTGCATCTTGAAATGGTGAACTATAATGGTGCCAATAATGGGAGTTTCCAACTTTTAGGATTTTTTTATTTTTATTG
The DNA here is from genome assembly GCA_916181665.1 of Avena sativa. NCBI lineage: Eukaryota > Viridiplantae > Streptophyta > Magnoliopsida > Poales > Poaceae > Avena > Avena sativa. The sequence continues at coordinate 261,344,901 of OV702279.1, read as the reverse complement.
TAAAAAGAATGTGTTTTACTTTAAATTAAAGCAAGTATGAAGAATATGCTTCAGAATACCACAAGCCCATTTTCGAGACAAAGTTTGGACCATGTTTCACTTACGTTTACACCAAGTTTAATAGGTTCTTAAGCTTCCTAGCTAAGTTCACCCATGTAAACGAATTTAAGCTCTGTTCTTAATGTTAGGTGGAATTTTAACCTAAAACTATGTGCTAGATTGCTCTCAAAGTTCTACAAGTCAAATATCTTTTGACGGTAGTACCCACCAAGCATTCTATATATCGAAAACCATGGAGGTTCTTTTTGAAATATTTCACATCTTGCTAATAATTTTCATGTAAAAATGTCTGTCCTTGTTAGGAAAGCAATCAAACATCATACTTTGTGTTGATGACCCATATCCAAGAATTTGCATGCCGACAAATATGGCCATATTTTGAAAATAGCCGAGAGATGAAGTAGCATGAAGAGCATGGCTCGATCTACTAGTATCTCGAGAATGATCTGAACCCGACTATTTTCCTTGCTCAAATATCTTAGGGCCATTTGAATTAGATATATGGACCTCAATGTAATTTCCCCATCGCCTTTTTACGTCCTTGATTAAAATGTACTCCCACTGCCCGTGTAAAATTCTAACCTAAAAGTAAGTGGTAAAATCTAAACAAATTTAAGCTTAGTTGTCGATGAATATGAACATTCTTAGATTTCAAGCCGAATGACCAAGGCCATGGCCATATCTACATCGCCCTTTGTGTTGATGATCCCATATCCAAGATTCTGCATGGCGTCAAATCTGGCCATATCTTGAAAACATTCGCAGAGGAAGTGGCATGAAGAGTATGGTTCGATGAGCTCCTCTCTCGAGAAGGAGCCGAACCCGACTATTTTCCTTGATTAGTTACTCTAGGGCCCTCTATGCTAAGTGTATGGACCTCGATGTAATTTTGGTTCTTTTTAGGTCTTTGAAGAAAAATGTACTCCCACCGCACGTGTAAAATTTAACCTAAAAGTAAGTGCTAAGATCTAAATGAATTTAAGCATAGTTGTCAACGAGTATGGACATTCTTGGATTTCAAGACGAACAACCAAGGTCATGGCCATACCAACATCTTACTTTATGTTTATGATCATCCCATATCCAAGAGTTTGCATGCCGACAAATCTAGCAATATTTTGAAAACAATCGAAGAGGAAGTAGCATGAAGACGAACCTTATTGTTTTCCTTGCTTAGTCGCTAATGAAACCGATGCGTGTAATTTCCTTGCTTAATTATTTTAGGGTCCTCTATGCATACCATCATAATGATTCAATAATAAGTTTAGATATGAGATCATGGCACTCGGGCCTTAGTGACAAGCATTAAGCACAACAAGTTGCAACAAAGTCAAATAGCACAAATAGAGATACTAGGCACCATGCCCTAACAATCTTATTCTATTACATGATAGAACTCATCCAATCCCTACCATCCCCATAGCCTACAGCGGGGGATTACTCACTAATGGATGAGAGAAACATAGATAGTTGATGGAGAGGCGTTGGTGATGATGATGGTGATGATCCTATCCAAATTCCTCGTCCCGATAGGGTGCCAGAACGGAGTTTCTGGTTCCGAATCGCGGTTTCTGGTGGTGGCGGCGCAACGGAACTCTTTTTGGAAAAACGTTGAACCCCCTTCGGTTTTTAGGTCAAGAGGCATCTTATAGGCGAAGAGGGAGGCCGAGGGGGTGCATGGGGCAGCCACACCCCCTCTAGGCGCGGGCTGGGCCCACCCGCGTGGCAGTGGGGTGCGGGCCCCTTAGGCCTCCCCTCTGTCTCGTACTCTGGCTCCGTGTGTCTTCTGGTGAAATAGGATTTTTGGCATATTTTCCGGGATTTTTCCTGATAGTTGATTTTCTGTACAAAAACTAGACACCAAGGTAATTCTGCTGAAAACTGCGTTAGTCCATGTTAGTTGTATCCAAATCACACAAGTTTAGAGGAGAAACAATAGCAAAAGTGTTCGGAAAAGTAGATATGTTTTGGACGTATCAGTTATCTCCCAAGAAGTACTTTTCTTCAACGCCTTTAAGTTAGGCTTGATAGTTTGAGAAGATGCTCACATAAGAAATATGAATTGAATTAAAAGAGAGCATCAAGAAGCAAATTCAAAACACATTAAGTCTAACCCACTTCCTATGCATAGGAATCTTGTAAATAAACAAGTCATGAAAGCACAAAGCAACAAGCATAGGAAAGCAAAACAAGTGCAACTTCAAGATTTTCAACATAAAGAGGGGAAACTTAATATTATTGAGATACATAAAACCATGTTTCCCTCTCTCATAATAACTTTTAGTAGCAACATGAATAAAATTAACAATATAACTATCACATAAATCATTCTTATGATGATCCACATGCATAAAATAATTATTACTCTCCATATAAGCATAGTCATTCTTATTAATTCTAGTGGGAGCAAATTCAACAAAATAGCTATCATTACTATTCTCATCACCATGATCACCAAATATAGGAGGAATATTGTAATCACAGTAAATTTTCTCCTCAATAGTAGGTGGACCAAAAATATCATAATCATCATTGCAATCATCATACATTGGAGCTATAGTATCATCATAAGCAATAGAATATCTATCTTCCCAAGTGTGTTCATTTGTAAACATATCATCATTGGAAGGAACATGGATAGCACTAATAGCACAATAATTATTAATATCATCATTTTCAGAATTGGTACCAAAGAGATTTTCAATATCAAAAGTAGTGTGCTTTTCCCAATCATGATCACCACTATAGGTAATAGGCATATGAACATCATCTAGTTCAGACTCATCAGCAAAACTATGATAGGAGCAACATGCTTAGGGGAAGATACCATTTCCTCTCTCCTTTTACTCCTCTTCTTCTTCTTCTTCTTCTCCTCTTTAGGAGGGAGAGGCTTGAAAGGAAGCTTCTCCACATACCTTGGTTTTTTGTTAGAGACAATAGAAGAAACTTTGGAGGATTCCTCCTTTTCATTAATAAGAACAAAACTCATATCGGTCCTGTCATATTTTGGTAAAAATATCATCTTTTATTAGATTTTGTATGTAAGTATTTGCATGGAAATTATCAACACAATAAAGATGACATCCATGTAAGACACTGTTCATACCAAAAGCACTCATGTCTACCAAAGAAGTTTTCCTTGATAACTCTTCACACCCTAAAAATAATGTAAGTTCGTCATGTTGATTATCAGTGATCATATTATCACAATACAAACATGCAGTACTCATTGCATTATAAAGGTCATTATTATGGCCTGGGCATTGAAAATTGAAATGACCCACTTCATAGCAGAGTTCACAAATAAAAGGATAGAGGGCACAAACTTTTTTACCAAGATCACTTAGAGCCTTATACCATGTTCTAGTTTTTTTCATTCCAGTGGGTGATACAATAATCTTCTTCATTTTGATTCTTTTAACAAGGTCTATGCATTCCACAAAAATTAACATGCTTATAAGAAATAGTACTTTCAGAAGTTTGAGCATGTTTATTGCAATCATTAATAACAGTTTCATTTTTCATGCAAGTGTCTTTAAAAGGTTCATGATACATGTCCCACTTTTCTTTAGGAGCATTAATATGGGAATCAAAGGCTCTATAATATTTAAAAATAATTTTAGGATCAAGACCATACTTAGCACTAAGCTCTTGAAAATCAGCAGTTTCAGCGAAAGACTTAATGCAATCATACTCATAGTTTATACCTGGTTCTTTACCTTTGTCGTTATCCCAATCTTAGGTATTGCTTTGAATTGTTTAAAGAAGATCCCACTTAGCTTTGACCTCCTTACTTGTGAAGGATCCCTCTAAACAAGTATCTAGATAGTTGTTGGGGATATGCTATATGGGTATCCTCATAGCATGTCTCCTATCCGGATAACCCGGGTGGCCCACAGTTGGTAGCATGGACCATGGCCTGCTGGGCGTCCCAGTTAGATGGATCCAGAAGGGAGGCCCATGCCGGATAAAGGAAGGCTACGGTGGAGTCACCAGCGTACCCGGAGCCTTGGAGTACAAGACACGCTAGACTAATAATAGACGGTGTAGGACTCTGTAACTTGTCCGGCTAGGACTTTTCCCTGTAACCCTAGGACCTGGCGACTATATAAGTCGGGCCTATGGGAGCCTTTAGGGCACAACTTCACATAACCTCGCACAGTGAACCTGTGTCTGTAACTCGGTGTATTGCCCTTATAGTGATTTATAGCAGGAGTAGGATTCGGCCAACGTTGTGGGATCTGAACCTGGGTAAGCTGTGTTACCTCGTACATGTCAACCGTCCGCATTCCCCCACGTCTCTAAACACGCACTGTGAGGACCCCTCCACGGCGTACTCGTCGGCAATACCACGACAATAGTCCTTGTAATGTCCTGAAAGCCTTGCATAAAAATTATTAATAACAATATTACTAGGGAGCTCCTGAATGGGACATTTGAGCATTAGTGACTTCAATCTCCCCCAAGCTTGTGAAATACTTTCTCCCTCATGAGGATGAAAATTATAAATATAATTCCTATCTTTATGAATTTCATGAGGAGGATAAAATGTAGAGTAAAAGAGAGATTCAAGTTCCTTCCACTCCAAATGATGAGGATCATCTAGTAGCTCATACCACTCCCTTTCTTTGTCCCTAAGTGAGAAAGGGAATAGCTTCCTCTTAACTTGGTCCATTGAAATACCTACACACTTGAACAACTCGCATAATTCATGGATAAAAATCAAGTGATCACCAGGATGGACAGTTCCATCCCCAAAATAATAGTTATCCATAACACGATCAACAATTTTTGTAGGTATTTTAAAAGGGACTCTTTCAGTATGTGGCTTTAAAATATCACAAGCATCATTAGAATTACCACATATGGGAGTTAAAGTATCATCAGAGCAAATTTTCTTCCTTAAAGCTAGGGAACTAAAAAGATCTTTTTCATAAAAACTAGCTTCCCCAAGCGTAGACATTTTCATAGCATTAGGAACAATGGTATTCAAGAAATTCATACTAATAACATTGCTATTAGCATGCAAAGAAAATTCCATAGGTTTTTTAATTTTTTTTTCAAACCACTCATGTTCTAACTTAGGAAAAATACTAAAAAGCTCTCTGGTTTTTTTTGTTGTATTCCATTAAGCCTAACTAGTGAAAACAAGAAACAAAAAGACAAAATTGGAGAATCTAAAGGAAATAACTTCAAGCACTCACACACCAGGATGTGAGTACCTTTTACCATACCTCCCCGGCAACGGCGCCAGAAAAGAGCTTGATGCCTACGCACTTCTATTCTTGTAGACAGTTGTTGGGCCTCCAAGTGCAGAGGTTTGTACAACAGCAGGAAGTTTCCCTTAAGTGGATTACCCAAGGTTTATCGAACTCAGGGAGGAAGTGGTCAAAGGTATCCCTCTCAAGCAACCCTGCAATCAAGATACAAGAAGTCTCTTGTGTCCCCAACACACCCAATACACTTGTCAGGTGTATCGGTGCACTAGTTCAGCGAAGAGATAGTGAAATACAGGTGGTATGGATGATTATAAGGCAGCAGTGCCAGAAAAGAGCTTGACGGCATGGAAGAGACTAGAAGCAAGCAAACATGTAACAGATCTAGTTGTAAACGGTGTTTCAATGCTTAGAAACAAGGCCTAGGGGTCACACTTTCACTAGTGAACACTCTCTCATATAAATATATTCTCTTCATGATATTACTCTTAACTACTCTCCAGTTGGATACTCCAATCCATGGTAGGGCTATAACAGCACACCCTCAAAGTCCGCCTTCCCCATCTAGATAACCCCACACTGTCACCTTGAGCGCTAGATGGTTCCAACAAACACCACAATTTTATAGAGACAACCAACTCAAAATATACTCATGAGAAATATTTATGAACTCTAGCCTAAGTGCCACCACGGTGTGCATGTTGTCACTTTCACACACGTGGGGAAAGCAGAGATCTATTGAAGCACTTGAGCATTTATGTAGATTCTAGCCTAAGTGCCACCACGGTATGCACACTGTCACTTTCACACACGTGGAGAGAGCTAGAGATCTATTGAAGCACTTGAGTAGCAAAGTAGATATACTTCATTACAAAGCTCATGATCACAATATTATCATGCATAGAGAGAGAGAGAGAGATGAACACATAGCTACCGGTAAAGCCCTTAGCCTCGAGGAAGAACTACTTCCTCCTCATCATGGGGACCAGCAACGGCAATGGAGATGGTGGTGGAGATCGATGGAGATGGTTCAGGGGGCACTTCCCCGTCTCGGCTGGGTGCCGGAACAGAGACTTCTGTCCCCCGAATATCCCCTTTGGTGGCGGTGGCGCAGTGGAACTTTTCATGGCTTTTTGGTCGATGATTTAGGGTTTGTGAATCAGGAGCTTCTTATAGACGAAGGAGGCAAGGTCGATGGAGGCCCAGGGGGGCCAACACCCCCTGGTGGCGCCACCAGGGCTGGCCCGCGCCTAGGGGTGGTCACCCTGGTGTCCTCCTCCATATCTGCTTTGTGGTTCCGTGTCGTGTCGGGTAAAATAATGACTTTAGCTTTTGTCCCGTCCAATTCCTAGAATATTCATTTTTTAGCTTTTCTGAAACCAAAAACAGCAAATAACAGGCAACTGACACTGTGACATCTTGTCAATAGGTTAGTTCCATAAAGTGTATAAAAATACCTCAAAGTGTAGACAAAACATAAGACAAATGATATAAAACAAGCATGGAGCATCAAAAATTATAGATACGTTTACGACGTATCAATAACCCAATAGTTTCTTGAGTCTTGGAAGTTATTACTTCTGTAACAACCTCTCCTTGTCCTTTTTGTTTGATTTTTGTGCCAAGAATAACCTCTAATGATAGGGAAGTAAGGTTTGGGGAAGTGTTGTCCTAAAACAGATTTTTGTGCTGCACTGTAAAAAATTCGTGAAATATCTCTGTAAGTCGGATTCAGCTGTAATTTTCTGAAAAAATCCCCCAGGTTGTTAGCTAACTTTCGTTAGTTCATTTTTTATTTGAGCAACAGAATGTATTCAAAAAAATTGGATTTCACCTGCTGGTCTGTATACATATTTCTGTCATTATTTGTGTTTGCCTCTTTATTGATTTCCTTTTGAGTTCTCTTGGGAAGGTAATTGCTACAATATCTTGTGTATTTAATGAAAGTTTTGCTATTTTGAAACTAAACCCCAAAGGTTTATTATCTTTTGAATGCACTAATGTTGTTAATGAAGATTGTGTGAAGTTTTGTATGAAGGAAAATTTTTAGGTATAAGGAAAGAATGATGTAATTAGATGAAGAATGAACAAAAGCTAAAGCTTGGGTATGCCACCCCGTGTCACCCCAATAAATATTCAAGAGGTACAAGCATCCCCTTCTTCATCAATAAAAATCTCAGGTCTTTCTAGACACTTCATTTTTATTGTTTCATGCACTGTTGTGTTGTTCTTGGAGCGTCTTAGTTTTCGTTTTTTTTGTTTGCTTAGTTTGGTTGAATAAAGTAGTTGTACACCCTCTTTCACCGTGTTGTTTCAAATAAGTTTATTGGTGTTGGAAAGGAGTAGAAAGTTCTTGCTTATAGTAGTACAAAAGGGAGCTTGCTTTGACCGTGACTTAGACTTTATCATTTCATGCTAGATGTTGTTTTGACCTTATGCTTAGTGATTATTGATGTATAATGACTTGTTCCAAACAATTTAGATTTCTTAATGTGTCTTGAAAGAATTGTACGTTGTTTTAGCATAAAAAAGCATAGTATTGTGGTATTCTCCTTTGATGCGTTGTTTGGGTTGACTTGGCACATGCTCACACCATGTTATGACTATGAACCAATCACCTTGGCCTCTATGATCATTTAGTTTTTAACTTGTGGTACCACTTTATGCTTTGATCAGTAATGTTTTGTCGCTCTGCATGATTATGGACATTATTGCTCTCTTAGTTGGTCGCTCACAGTCTTTTGCTAGCCTCCACTTGTATTGAGTAAGCTCTACTCATGCATCCAACTCCCAAGAAACCAAGTTATTCCAAAAGTGTCCACTATAAATTCTTATGTATGGTGTGTTACACCATTCCTAGTATATTCTTGTTTTATCTATCTTCCAAATTAAACTTGTTATGTGAAAGTTAGTGATTAAATCTCTCACAAACTTGATGGCATACTTTATTTTTCTTGCCCCTAATAAACTTGAACCATTGTGTCATCTATGTTATATATGCTTGCACTTATAAGTTGGGAATTAGCAGAACCATGTTGTCATGGGGAACGCTTTCAACATTGCACCTGTACATGTTACCTAGTTGATATCATGATCTTTTGTTTGCGGATGTCGGCGGTGTGAAATAAAAGGGGAGCTTGTAAGTTCATGGAGTTATGTATGTGTGTTAGAGGAACGTCTGGTCCGCTAGCCTAAGACATGCCTAATCATGGTGGAAACTTGCAGCATTACCATAGTGAGCAATCTATGAAGCATTCTTCTTATAAAAAAAGAGAGATAAAAAAAGATATGAGAAAAGAGGAAAGAGAGAGAAAAACACCATTTTCCCATGGTAAATAAGAAGATTGCTAAGATGTTCATTGTATGCTTGCCTTGTCATTTTGATATGGGATAGCTCCTGTATCATGGGGAAAGGGGTACCCCGTTGGCGGTTCTCTATGATACACATGTACTTATTATGACAAGAACTTACCGGTGACTAAAGTTGATTAGCATGAGGAACGGCCCTCGTACTCAAGGTACATGAGATTGCCAACCTATACTTTGTCAAGAATATACTCCATATTCTGTTCACTTTAACCTTAATCATTTCAAGATGCTTATGATAGGGCAATGAGAGCTGAACGCTAACAAGTACAATAATTTTTAGAAGCTCTTTATGATACTTGAAATCCCTTCTTCCCTTTGAAGGGCCTTTCTTCCTACTTTAATATTGAGTCTCCACCTTCTATCCTTATGCCCCAACTAGGAGAGCATAGTTTTCATTCTTAGTTCTATGTGCATTGTCCCAAAACTTATTGATTGATTCATATTGTTGATATTGCTTGTTCTTGAACTATTTGTATCTAGTCACCCTTATGAACTTTGAAGGTGTCCTATGCATTTATGTTTGCTACTCCATGAGGGACAAGTTGAATGCCATTATTCTATGTTTTCTGTATGTGAAACAAACAAACGTCTTTCAATGCATTGTTATTTATGAATCTTTGTTTGTATCCTTTCATGTTGCAGCATAGTTGCTATGTCTTACTATTAGAACTTCATCTTTCATGCTCATGTTTAGAGTACTTTGATCCCAGCTTCCAATGCTTGCAAATGGTTTGATATTGATTGTGATGGTGCATGTCACCTAAAAGATTATTCTTTTTATCACTTACCTACTCGAGGACTAATGCGCTCAGATCACTGTAGAGCTTCGTTGGGAGACCCCCAAGAGGAATGTATGAAGAGCACAACAGCAAGTCTTCCCTCGGAAAGAAACCAAGGTTATCGAACCAGTAGGAGGAAGGAAACGACCCACAGGTGTTGCTAGCAACTTGGAAACCTGCACAACACAAACTCAAGACTTTTCCCCAACGAACAGTGCGGTTGTCAATCTTACCGGTTTGCTGAAAACAAAGGATTAACTATATGATGTGGAAGGTAATGGTGGTTTGCAGAAAGTAAACAATAACAGTGGAAGATGTATCAATGGTAAAGATTGGACCGGGGTCCATAGTTCACTAGAGGTGTTATCCTTAAGATAAAGAACATGGCATGCTGGGTAAACAAATTATAGCGGGACAATTGACAGGACAGATCAAGGCATAACAATGCAATACTAGACATTCATGATCCTATGAGATTTGATTGGGCAATACAACAAGATACATAGACCGCCATCCAACTGCATCTATGACTAGTAATCCACCTTCAGGTTATCATCCGAACCCACTCCAGTATTAAGTTGCAAGCAACGGATAACTGCTTTAAGCAAAGTGTGTAAGGTAAACAATCCACTTGTTCCATGAACAAGAGATCGTTGTCTTTCCCCTAGTAGCAACAACACATCTACAACCTTAGAGATTTTTGTCACTTCCCCATATTAAATAGAGGCATGAACCCAATATCGAGCATAAATACTCCCTCTTGGAGTCACTAGCATCTACTTAACCAAGATAGCTACTAGAAACGGAGAGCATGCAAGATCACAAACGACACAGACATGATAGAATCAATAAGATAGAACCATTAATCAATTTGACATAGTAATCTCAATATCCATCAGATCCCCGCAAACACAACGTGCATGATTACAAATAGATGAGATCTTGATCATGAACGTAGCTCACAAGATCTAAACATGGTAGCACAAAGGAGGAGAAACAACCATCTAGCTACTACATGGACTTGTAGTCCAAGGTCAAACTACTCACGCTTCATACTGGAGGCTGGCATGATGATGAAGAAGGTCTCCGGGATGATCTCCCCTCCGGCAGGGTGCCGGGAAGAGCTTCAGATACCCCGATCTAGGGACGATGGTGGCGGCGGCTACGGACTGTTTCGTGGAAGATTGATCCGGTACTTAGTGTGTTGTTATCAGGGGATTCTTATAGGCGAATAGGCGAGGCAGGGAGGCACCCAGGGTGGCCGCACCCCCCAGGCGCGGGCCATGCCTGGCCGCGCGGCCAGGGGGTGTGGCCCCCTGGTGGCTCCCCTTCGTCTCGTACTCTCGCTCCGTGTTCCCCATGGTAAAATATTAAATTTGGCTTTTGTCCCGTCCAATTCCAAGAATATTGATTTTCTGCCTTTTCTGGAACCAAAAACAGAAGAAAAGAGGCAACTGGCACTTTGGCATCTTTTTAATAGGTTAGTTCCAGAAAACATATAAAAATACCTCAAAGTGTAGACAAAACAAAGCAAAGTAGATACTAAACAAGCATGGAACATCAAAAATTATAGATACGTTTACGACGTATCAAGCATCCCCAATCTTAACTCCTTCTCGTCCTCGAGTAGGTAAGTGATAAAAAGAATAATTTTTGAGGTGACATGCACCATCAAAATCAAGATCAAACCATTTGCAAGCATTGAAAGTTGGGATCAAAGAACTCTAAACATGATCATGAAAGAAGTTCTAACAGTAAGACAGAGTAACTAAGCATGCAACATGAAAGGTTACAAACAAAGATCATGAATAACAATGCATTGAAAGACGTTTGTTTGTTTCACATATAGAAAACATAACATAGTGGCATTGATCTTGCCCCTCATGGAGCAGCAAATAAATACATAGGACACCTTCAAAGTTCATAGGAGTGACTGTTGGAGATATGCCCTAGAGGCAATAATAAATGTAGTTATTATTATATCTTTGTGTTTATGATAAATGTTTACATTCATGCTATAATAGTATTAACAAGGAAACCATTAATACTTGTGTGATTTGTAAACTTAATTTGAAGTCCCTAGTATAGCCTCTATACTTCACTAGCTTGTTGGTTGATTAATGATTGTGGTTTCCTTATCATGAACATTGAGATGTCATCAACAACAAGATCATATCGTTAGGAGAATGATATGGTGGACATACTCCTATAGACAAGCGTAGCATAAAGATCAAGTCATTTCAATAGTTCAATTGCTATATGCTTTCTGATACATAGTAACCTAATTCCTTCGACCATGAGATCATGCATATCACCTTTACCGGATGGATGCTTTGATGACATCAAACACCACACCGTAACTGGGTGGTTATAAAGGTGGCATTGAGTGTTTGGAAAGTATTGGTTGAGACACATGGATCAAGAGTGGGATTTGTCCATCCACATGACGGATAGATATACTCTGGGCCCTCTCGGTGGAATGTCATCCAATTAGCTTGCAAGCATGTGACTTGGTCACAAGGGATCACATATCACGGGAACGAGAAAAGAGTACTTATCAGTAACGAGGTTGAACTAGGTATGCGGAGATACCGACGATCATAACCTCGGATAAGTAACATATCGTGAGACAAAGGGAAATTGGTATCGTATGTAAGTGGTTCATTCGATCGCAAAGTAATCGTAGAAATATGTGGGAGCCATATAAATTTCCAGATTCCTCTATTGGTTATTGTTCGGAGAAGTGTCTCGATCATGTCCGCATAATTCACGAACCGTAGGGAGACACACTTAAGGATTCGACGTTGTTTTGAGTAGTTATGGTATTATGAGAAAGAGACCGAATGTTGTTCGGAGTCTCGGATGGGATCCGGGATATCACGAGGTGATCCGGAATGGTCCGGAGAATAAGATTCATATAAGGAAAGTCCCATTTCGGAGTAGCGGAATGATTCCGGTGTTTTCATCGGGAATGTTCTAGAAGGTTCCGGATTGTCCGGCACTCCGGGGGGGAAGGGTACATGAATGTGTCATTACATATTGGAATGATTGCATCATGTACTAAGTGTTCTTGCTGTCCCAAATAAAGGATTAAATTGAATCCTAAAACAGAAAAGTCAAATGTCCAGTTTGAAAGTCAAACGGCTAAAACAAGAAACTGTGGGAAACAAGAAAGAGGAGTTGGGAACCGACTTGAGGGAGGAGTCTCCTCCCCAAGCCGGCGCGCCACCCAAGGCCGACTTGGGGAGGGACTCCCCTCCCCTGGCCGCGCCTCCCCATCTATAAAAGGAGGGGCAGGGCTCCCCTCCTAGACACACAAGTTTCCACCTCTAAATCTCCGGTTTAGAGCCGTTTTGGTTTAGAGCTTCTAATTGCTTTAGCCAGTGGTTTAGAGCCTTCTAATTGGTTTAGAGTCTTCTAATTGGTGTGTCTAATTACTAGACCACTAATAGCCTCTCTCATAAGCTCCACCATACTCGCACCCGCTTAAGGCGAAGCCCTACGGGATTTCCCCTCTACTTCCGGTACCACGCCGTTGTGCTGCCGGAATCGCGAGGAGAGTGCTACAACCTCCGCTGCCTGCTGGAACAAGGGAGAGGAAGGTCTTCGTCGAGTACCGAACGTGTGACCGACTGCGGGAGCGCTGCCGGAACGTGGCGCCGGAAGGATCGTCTACGCGATCTTGAGATCGGAAAGAGTACGACTACATCACCCACGAGAATCCGCTCTCGTTAAACGCTTTGGAATCTTCGAGGGTAAGTTATACCATCGACTCGTTGCTACAATCTAGTAGATAGATCTTGGCTTGTTTGTTTGTATGCGATAGAAATTTTTTGTTTTCCATGCTACGAACCCCTACAGTGGTATCAGAGCCGTGTCTATATGTAGATCTGTTGCACGAGTAGAACACAATGGTCATTGTGGGCGTTGATGCTTTTATTGTCGATTGCTTCTTGTGTACTTTGCATCTTGCGGTATGTTGGGATGAAGTGGCCCGGGCTAACCTTACATGACATCGTTCATGAGACTTGCTCCACGCTTGACATGCAACTTGTATTGCATAAGTGGCTTTGCGGGTGCCTGTTTCTCCTAGCATAGTTAAGATCCAATTTACAACGGGTGATCAACAATGCTAGTATCAATGTTGTGGTTCTTGTTCGTAAGTTAGAACGACACTTATTGAAAGCCCCAAACCACGTAAAATATGCAAAGAAAGTAGAGGCGTCTAACTTTGTTTTGCAGGGGTGTGCAGTGATGTGATATGGCCATGATTGTGATTATATTTGATGTATGCAATGTTCCTTATTGTAAGTCGGCAACTGGCAGGAGCCATATGGTTGTCTTTAATTTATGTTAAGACCCGCGTGTCTATTCAAAGTAGTTGTAATAGTTGAAGCCGGTGGACGACAACCATGGAGAAGCGTCATTGACCTTGATGCAATGCCGGTGATGATGGAGATCATGTTCGTGCTTGAAGATGGAGATCGGAAGCACAAAGAAGAAAGGCCATATCATATCACATATATATTGAATTGCATGTGATGTTAATCCTTTATGCATCTTGTTTTGCTTAGTAGACGACGGTAGCATTATAAGATGATCCCTCATGCACATCAATTTCAAATCATAAAGTGTTCACCCTTAGTTAGCACCGTTGCTAAAGCTTGTTGTTTCGAAGCACCACGTGATGATCGGGTGTGTTAGATTCTGCAAGTGTATACAACGTGAGCAAGCCAGATTTGCTCATGCAGAAACTAAGGTTTGATCTTGACGAGCCTAGCATGTACAGACATGGTCTCGGAACACGGATCACCGAAAGGTAAAGCATGAATCATATAGTAGATGTGATGAACATGTCGATTGTTCGCCATTGAAACTATGTCAACTCTCGTGATGATCGGTGTTGATATGGTGGATTTGGTTCATGTGATCACTAAAACAATGTGAGGGATATTGTTTTGAGTGGGAGTTCACCTAGTTTAATTTTATTATTAATTTGAACTCAATTTGTCATAAACTTAGTCTAAACTATTGCAAATATGTTGTAGATCAATGGCAGCCCCTACCATCAATTTTAATGCGTTCCTAGAGAAATAAAAGTTGAAAAACAATGGAAGCAACTTCGCGGATTGGTTCCGCAATTTGAGGATTGTCCTCACAGCTGGTAATTTGACCTATGTGCTGGATGCACCGCTGGGTGACCCACCTGCAGCTGATGCTCCCGATGAAGTAAAGAATGTTTACCTTGCTCGGAAGAATCAGTACTCCATAGTTCAGTGTGCTATCTTGTATGGTTTGGAATCGGAGCTTCAGAAAAGGTTTGAGGATTCAGACCCATATGATATTGTCGAGGATCTCAAATTAATTTTTGAGACTCATGCGGCAATTGAAAGTTATGAAGCTTCTGAAAAGTTCTTTAACTGCAAGATGGAAGAGGGCAGCTCCGTCAGTGAGCATGTGCTTAAGATGTCTGGGCACGCAAACAAACTTCAAAGCTTGGGTATTGTGATTCCTAATGCTTTGGGGATTTACCGTGTCCTCCAATCGCTACCACCAAGTTACAAGAACTTTGTGATGAACTACAACATGCAGAACATGAACAAGACGTTGCCAGAACTCTTTGCCATGTTAAAATCTGCAGAAGTGGAGATCAAGAAAGAGCACCAAGTGTTGTTGGTCAATAAGACCACCAAATTCAAGAAAGGCAAGTCTAAGCAAAAGGGACACTTCAAGAAGGGTGGTAAGAAAGCTACCACGCCGACGAAGAAGACCGGGGCTGGACCTAAGCCTGATACTGAGTGCTTTTACTGCAAGGGAGTAGGTCACTGGAAGCGAAATTGCCCAAAGTACTTGGCGGATTTGAAGAACGGCAACATCAAGAAGAAAGGTATATCTGATATACATGTTATTGATGTGTATCTCACTAGTACTCGTAGTAGTGCCTGGGTATTTGATACTGGTTCGGTTGCTCATATTTGTAACTCAAAACAGGTGCTGCAGAATAAACGGAAGCTAGCGAAGAACGAGGTGACGATGCGCGTAGGAAACGGATCAAAGGTTGATGTGATCGCGGTCGGCACGCTACCCCTTCATCTACCATCGGGATTAGTTTTATACTTAAATAATTGTTATTTGGTGCCTGCGTTGAGCATGAACATTATATCAGGATCTTGTTTATTGCGAGACGGTTACTTGTTTAAATCCGAGAATAATGGTTGTTCTATTTATATGAGTAATATGTTTTATGCACATGCACCTTTGATAGATGGTCTATTCTTATTGAATCTCGATAGTGGAAATACACATATCAACAACATTGAGGCTAAACGTTTGAAATCAAGCGATAATTCGACCTATATGTGGCACTGTCGTCTTGGTCACATCGGAGTGAAACGTATGAAGAAACTCCATTCCGATGGACTTCTTGAATCACTTGATTTTGAATCACTTGAAAGATGCGAAGCATGTCTGATGGGTAAAATGACTAAGACTCCATTTTCTGGTATGATGGAGCGAGCTACGGACTTATTGGAAATCATACATACCGATGTGTGTGGTCCAATGAGTGTAGCATCGCGCGGTGGTTATCATTATGTTCTTACCTTCACGGATGACTTGAGTAGATATGGGTATATCTATTTCATGAAACATAAGTCCGAAACTTTCGAGAAGTTTAAGGAGTTTCAAAGTGAGGTAGAGAATCAACGTAACAAGAAGATTAAATTTCTACGTTCTGATCGTGGAGGTGAATATCTAAGTTACGAGTTTGGCGAGCATTTGAAGAAATGCGGAATACTTTCACAATTGACACCGCCGAGAACACCACAGCGTAATGGTGTGTCCGAACGTCGTAATCGAACTCTCTTAGATATGGTTCGTTCTATGATGTCACTTACAGATTTACCGCTATCATTTTGGGGTTATGCATTAGAAACAGCCGCGTTCACTTTAAATAGGGCACCATCTAAATCCGTTGAAACGACACCGTATGAATTATGGTTTGGGAAGAAACCTAAATTGTCATTCCTTAAAGTTTGGGGATGCGAAGCCTATGTAAAGAAGTTACAGCCGGACAAGCTTGAACCCAAAGCGGAAAAATGCGTCTTCATAGGATACCCGAAGGAAACTATTGGGTATACCTTCTATCATAGATCCGAAGGCAAAACATTCGTTGCCAAGAATGGATCCTTTCTAGAGAAGGAATTTCTCTCGAAAGAAGTGACTAGAAGGAAAGTAGAACTCGACGAGGTTGTCGAACCTTCTCTCGAAATTGCGAGTAGCGCAGCACCGGAAGAAGTTCCTGTGGTGCATGCACCAATAAGAGAGGAAGCTAATGATGGTGATCATGAAACTTCGGTTGAAGTTGCTACAGAGCCTCGGAGGTCAACGAGAACTCGTACCACTCCAGATTGGTATGATTCCGTTATGAATGTCATGGTAGTGGACAACACCGATGACCCCGAGACATATGAGGAAGCGATGATGAGCCCAGATTCCAATAAATGGCAAGAAGCCATGAAATCCGAGATTGGATCCATGTACGAAAACCAAGTATGGACTTTGGTGGACTTACCGGATGGCCGGAAGGCTGTCGAGAACAAATGGATTTTCAAGAAGAAAACAGATGCTGATGGTAATGTTACTGTCTATAAAGCTCGACTTGTCGCAAAAGGGTTTCGACAAATTCAAGGAGTTGACTACGATGAGACTTTCTCACCGGTAGCGAAATTAAAGTCTGTGAGGATTATGTTAGCAATCGCTGCATATTATGATTATGAGATATGGCAGATGGATGTCAAAACAGCATTCCTCAATGGAGACATTGATGAAGAGTTGTATATGATGCAACCCAAAGGTTTTGTCGATCCTAAAGATGCTAACAAGGTATGCAAACTTCAACGGTCCATCTATGGATTGAAGCAAGCATCCCGAAGTTGGAATCAACGTTTTGATAAGGTAATCAAAAGTTTTGGTTTTATACAAACTTATGGAGAAGCTTGTATTTACAAGAAAGTGAGTGGGAGCTCTGTAGCATTCTTAATACTATATGTGGATGACATATTGTTGATTGGGAATGATGTAGACCTTCTTAATAGTGTCAAGGAATATTTGAATAATAGTTTTTCAATGAAGGATCTTGGCGAAGCAGCTTACATATTAGGCATAAAGATTTATAGAGATGATCGAGACGCCTAATATCATTGTCACAAAGTACATATTTGGACAAAGTTCTAAAGAGGTTTGGAATGGAAGATAGCAAGAAAGGGTTCTTGCCCATGTTGCCCAATACGACCTTGAGTAAAACTCAAAGTCCGACAACGGCAGAAGATAGAGAAGAGATGAGTAAGACTCCCTATGCCTCAGCCATAGGATCTCTAATGTATGCCATGCTATGTACTAGACCCGACATTGCATATGCTGTTAGTTTAACTAGCAGATATCAAAGTGATCCAGGAGTGGATCATTGGACAGCGGTCAAAAACATCCTTAAGTACTTGAGAAGAACTAAGGATATGGTTCTTTCTTATGGAGGTGATGAACAGCTCGTTGTTAATGGTTACACCGATGCTAGTTGGAACACCGATCCAGATGATTCTAAATCACAATCCGGATACGTATTTATTTTGAATGGTGCAGCAGTTAGCTGGAGGAGTGCAAAGCAAAGCGTTGTGGCGAGATCTTCAACTGAATCGGAATACATGGCTGCTTCGGAGGCTTCACAAGAAGCGATATGGATGAAAGAGTTCATTACAGAGCTGGGTGTGGTTCCTAGTGCGCTGGACCCGATGTCTATCTACTGTGATAACATGGGCGCCATAGCCAATGCGCAAGAACCAAGGTCACACAAGAAGCTGAAGCATATCAAGCTACGTTTTCACGCTATTCGAGAACATATCCAGGATGGGGATATAAAGATTTGCAAAGTACACACAGATCTGAATGTGGCGGATCCGTTGACTAAACCTCTCCCGAGGGCAAAACATGACCAACACCAAACTGCCATGGGTGTTCGGTATATTACCATGTAATCTAGATTAGATGACTCTAGTGCAAGTGGGAGACTGTTGGAGATATGCCCTAGAGGCAATAATAAATGTAGTTATTATTATATCTTTGTGTTTATGATAAATGTTTACATTCATGCTATAATAGTATTAACAAGGAAACCATTAATACTTGTGTGATTTGTAAACTTAATTTGAAGTCCCTAGTATAGCCTCTATACTTCACTAGCTTGTTGGTTGATTAATGATTGTGGTTTCCTTATCATGAACATTGAGATGTCATCAACAACAAGATCATATCGTTAGGAGAATGATATGGTGGACATACTCCTATAGACAAGCGTAGCATAAAGATCAAGTCATTTCAATAGTTCAATTGCTATATGCTTTCTGATACATAGTAACCTAATTCCTTCGACCATGAGATCATGCATATCACCTTTACCGGATGGATGCTTTGATGACATCAAACACCACACCGTAACTGGGTGGTTATAAAGGTGGCATTGAGTGTTTGGAAAGTATTGGTTGAGACACATGGATCAAGAATGGGATTTGTCCATCCACATGACGGATAGATATACTCTGGGCCCTCTCGGTGGAATGTCATCCAATTAGCTTGCAAGCATGTGACTTGGTCACAAGGGATCACATATCACGGGAACGAGAAAAGAGTACTTATCAGTAACGAGGTTGAACTAGGTATGCGGAGATACCGACGATCATAACCTCGGATAAGTAACATATCGTGAGACAAAGGGAAATTGGTATCGTATGTAAGTGGTTCATTCGATCGCAAAGTAATCGTAGAAATATGTGGGAGCCATATGAATTTCCAGATTCCTCTATTGGTTATTGTTCGGAGAAGTGTCTCGATCATGTCCGCATAATTCACGAACCGTAGGGAGACACACTTAAGGATTCGACGTTGTTTTGAGTAGTTATGGTATTATGAGAAAGAGACCGAATGTTTTTCGGAGTCTCGGATGGGATCCGGGATATCACGAGGTGATCCGGAATGGTCCGGAGAATAAGATTCATATAAGGAAAGTCCCATTTCGGAGTAGCGGAATGATTCCGGTGTTTTCATCGGGAATGTTCTAGAAGGTTCCGGATTGTCCGGCACTCCGGGGGGGGGGGGAAGGGTACATGAATGTGTCATTACATATTGGAATGATTGCATCATGTACTAAGTGTTCTTGCTGTCCCAAATAAAGTATTAAATTGAATCCTAAAACAGAAAAGTCAAATGTCCAGTTTGAAAGTCAAACGGCTAAAACAAGAAACTGTGGGAAACAAGAAAGAGGAGTTGGGAACCGACTTGAGGGAGGAGTCTCCTCCCCAAGCCGGCACGCCACCCAAGGCCGACTTGGGGAGGGACTCCCCTCCCCTGGCCGCGCCTCCCCATCTATAAAAGGAGGGGCAGGGCTCCCCTCCTAGACACACAAGTTTCCACCTCTAAATCTCCGGTTTAGAGCCGTTTTGGTTTAGAGCTTCTAATTGCTTTAGCCAGCGGTTTAGAGCCTTCTAATTGGTTTAGAGTCTTCTAATTGGTGTGTCTAATTACTAGACCACTAATAGCCTCTCTCATAAGCTCCACCATACTCGCACCGGCTTAAGGCGAAGCCCTGCGGGATTTCCCCTCTACTTCCGGTACCACGCCGTTGTGCTGCCGGAATCGCGAGGAGAGTGCTACAACCTCCGCTGCCTGCTGGAACAAGGGAGAGGAAGGTCTTCGTCGAGTACCGAACGTGTGACCGACTGCGGGAGCGCTGCCGGAACGTGGCGCCGGAAGGATCGTCTACGCGATCTTGAGATCGGAAAGAGTACGACTACATCACCCACGAGAATCCGCTCTCGTTAAACGCTTTGGAATCTTCGAGGGTAAGTTATACCATCGACTCGTTGCTACAATCTAGTAGATAGATCTTGGCTTGTTTGTTTGTATGCGATAGAAAATTTTTGTTTTCCATGCTACGAACCCCTACAGTGACTAGATACAAATAGTTCATGAACAAGTAATATCAACAATATGAATCAATCAATAAGTTTTGGGACCATGCACATAGAACTAAGAATGGCAACTATGCTCTCTTAATTGGTGCATAAGGATAGAAGGTGGAGACTCAATATAATGGTGGAAGAAAGGCCCTTCATAAAAGGGAAGCAGGGATTTCAACTCTCATAAAGAGCTTTCAAAAATTATGGTACTTGTTAGCTTTCAGCTCTCATTGCCCCTATCATAAGCATCGTGAAGTGAAGGTTAAAGTGAATAAACTATGGAGTATATGCTTGACAAAGTATAAGTTGGCAATCTCATGTCCCTTAAGTATGAGGGTCGCTCATCATGCTACTCAATTTTAGTCGCCTGTAAGTTCTTGTCATAGTAAGTACATGTGTATCATAGAGAACCGCCAACGGGGTACCCCTTGCACATGATACAGGAGCTATCCCATAATCAAAATGACAAGGCAATCAGACAATGAGCATCGCAACAATCTTCTTATTTACCATGGGAAAATGGTGTTTTTCTCTCTTTCCTCTTTTTTGTCTTTTTCTCTCTTTTTTTATCTTTTTTTATAAGAAGAAAGCTTCATAGATTGCTCACTATGGTGATGATGCATGTTTCCACCATGATTAGGCATGGCTTAGGCTAGCGGATCAGGCATTTCTCTAACACATATACATAACTCCATGGACTTACAAGCTCCCCTTTTATTTCACACCGACGACATCCGCAAACAAAAGAGCATGATATCAAATGTGTACAATATACAAGTGCAATTGTGAAAGCGTTCCCCATGACAGCATGGTTCTGCTAATTCCAACGTATAAGTGCAATCATATACAACATAGATGACACAATGGTTCAAGTTTATTTAGGGGCAAGAAAAATAAATTGTGCCATCAAGTTTGTGAGAGGTTAATCGCTAAGTTTTCACATAACAAGATAACTTTTTAATTGGAAGATAGATAAAACAAGAATATACTTGGAATGGTGTAACACACCATGCATAGGAATTTAAAGTGGACACTTTGGAATAACTTGGTTTCTTGGGAGTTGGATGCATGAGTAGAGCTTACTCATACAAGTGGAGGCTAGCAGAAGACTGGGAGCGACCAACTAAGAGAGCAATAATGGACATAATCATGCAGAGCGACCATTACTAATCAAAGCATAAAGTGGTACCACAGGTCAAAAACTAAATGATCATAGAGGCTAGGATGACTGGTTCATAGTCATAACATGGTGTGAGCATGTGCCAAGTCAACCTAAACAAAGCATCAAAGGAGAAAACCACAATACTATTCTTTTGTATGCTAAAACAACGCGTGATTCCTTCAAGGCACATTAGGCAATCCTAATTGTTTGGAACAAGACATGCTACAGCAATAATAACTAAGTATAAGGTAAAAACAAAATCTAGCATGACATGATAAAGTTTAAGTCACAGTCAAAGCAAGCTCCTCTTGTACTACTCAAGCAAGAACTTTCTACTCCTCTCCAACACCAATCAACTTATTTGAAACAACACAGCGAAAACAGGGGTCCAAACTACTTTATTCAAGCAAACTAAACAAACAAAAGCCAAAAACAAAAACTAAAACGTTCCAAGAACAACACAACAGTGCATGAAACAATAAAAACGAAGTGTCTAGAAAGACCTAAGATTTTTATTGATGAAGAAGGGGATAGCTTGGGCATCCCCAAGCTTTGACGCTTGTACCTCTTGAATATTTCTTGGGGTGACACGGGGTGGCATCCCCAATCTTGAGCTTTTGTCCATTCTTTATCTCATTACACATTCTTCCTCTACACCTGCAGATTTTCCTTCATACAAAACTTCACATAATCTTCATTAGCAACATTTGTGTATTCAAAAGATAATAGACCTTGGGTTTTGTTTCAAAATAGCAAAACATTCACTAAAGACAAAACCAACTATAGAAATTCCCTCAGAAAGCTCAATTTCCCAAAAATAACCCAAAAAGGAATCAATAAGAAGCAAATGCAAATAATGGCAGAAATTTGTCAAAACAGACCAGCAGGTAGAAACCGGTTTTTTCGAAGACCTTTTGTCGCTCAAATAAAAAAGTTTTGAACTAAATAAAGTTATCTAACAATATGGGGGATTTATTCATAAAATTACAGATCAATCCGACTTATAGAGATTTTACACGAATTTTTACAGTGGATCACAAAAATCTGTTTTGGGACAGCAACTCCCCAAATCTTACTTCCCTCTCATTAGAGTTTATTTTTGGCACAAAAAGCAAATAAAAAGGATAAGGAGCGGTTATTACAGAGGTAATAACTTCCAAGACTCAATAAAACTATTGGGTTATCTCCCAAGAAGTACTTTTCTTTAACGCCTTTAAGTTAGGCACAAGAAGTAAGAATCAAGTATTTTCAAATGAAGAAGCATTAAGATCAACTTTCTTGCCCCTACCTTTATTACCTCTCTTCTTCTCTTTAGAGAATATATGATTTATTATTGTAGAAACATAATGCATAATGCCTTTTCCCACATCTATTATTGCTCCAAGGTGTTTCAGAGGGGATCTTCCAAGTGTAATTTGTCCTTTTCCTACACATTCAATAACAAGATAATCGGTAGACACCACTTTCCCTGAGATTTTTGCAAACACACCTTTAGCTATTCCAATGGGTAATAAAGTTTCATTATTGGTAAGAGATATTTCTTCTCCTCCTTCAGAAAGTCCCCAAAGATTCAAAGACTCATAAATATCTTTAGGCATAAGACAAAATTTAGACATGATATCACAACGAGCATCAAAAGTTTCACTATTTATAGCAACTTTTATTGTAGGAAACCATTTTGAAGGCTCAAAATTTATTGGAACATCATCATGATGCTCTCTAAGCATGTTAAAGAAATCTTTCAAAGCAACTGTACTGGTCTCAAGAGTGTTCAACCTAGCATAGATGTTTATAAAGGAAGAATCATACTTGCTAGGCATATTATAAATTATAATCAAATTCTTTATGGCATCCAAAGCTTCATTCTCGGTACATCGAAAAATATCTTTCCCAGCTACAACATCCAAAGCATATCTATAACAAAGAGCAAGACCATAGTAGAAACTATTAATAACCAGGCTTAGACACATCATAGGCTTAGTTTTTCCTTGTAAATCAGAGATTCTAGACCAAGTCTCTTTGAAAATCTCTTCACTTTCTTGTTTGAAAGTAAAGATCCTTTCCATAGGTGACACAATGATTGGACCAAAACTAGACATGGTAGCAACTAAAGTAGGAACTAATTTTTTTGTGTTTTTTATAGGAGAAAGCAAACCAAACAATTTTTTCTGGAGTTTTTGATAAAAAGAGGCAAATAAAACCAATAAAAAACAAAGAAAAACAAAAACAAAGTAAAGAGAAAGGTTGTGAAGGACTCCCCTTATGAAGCCGTCCTTAGAATCCCCGGCAACGATGCCAGAAAACAACTTGATGCACTCAGATCACTGTAGAGCTTCCTTGGGAGACCCCAAGAGGAAGGTATGAAGAGCACAGCAGCAAGTCTTCCCTTAGAAACAAACCAAGGCTATCGAACTAGTAGGAGGAAGGAAATGACCCAGAGGTGTTGCTAGCAACTTGGAAACCTGCACAACACACACTCAAGGCTTTGCCCCAATGAACAGTGAGGTTGTCAATCTCACCGATTTGCTGAAAACAAAGGATTAACTGTATGGTGTGAAAGGTAATGGTGGTTTGCAGAAAGTAAACAGTAACAGTGGAAGATGTATCAATGGTAAAGATTGGACCGGGGGTCCATAGTTCACTAGAGGTGTTCTCCTTAAGATAAACAACATGGCATGCTGGGTAAACAAATTACAGCGAGGCAATTGACAGGATAGAGCAAGGCATAACAATGCAATACTAGACATTCATGATCCTATGAGATTTGATTGGGCAATACAAAAATATACATAGACCGCCATCCAACTGCATCTATGACTAGTAATCCACCTTCAGGTTATCATCCGAACCCCCTCCAGTATTAAGTTGCAAGCAACAAATAACTACTTTAAGCAAAGTGTGTAAGGTAAACAATCCACTTGTTCCATGAACAAGAGATCGTTGTTTTCCCCCTAGTAGCAACAACACATCTACAACCTTAGAGATTTTTGTCACTTCCCCAGATTAAATAGAGGCATGAACCCAATATCGAGCATAAATACTCCCTCTTGGAGTCACTAGCATCTACTTGGCCAAGATAGCTACTAGAAACGGAGAGCATGCAAGATCACAAACAACACATACATGATAGAATCAATAAGATAGAACCATTAATCAATCTGACATAGTAATCTCAATATCCATCGGATCCCCGCAAACACAACATGCATGATTACAAATAGATGATATTGATCATGAACGGAGCTCATAAGATCTAAACATGGTAGCACAAAGGAGGATAAACAACCATCTAGATACTACATGGACCCGTAGTCCAAGGTGGAACTACTCACGCTTCATACCAGAGGCTGGCATGATGATGAAGAAGGCCTCCGGGATGATCTCCCCTCCGGCAGGGTGCCGAGAAGAGCTTCGGATCCCCTCGATCTAGGGACGATGGTGCCGACGGCTATGGACTGTTTCGTGGAAGAGTGATCGGGTAATTATGGTTTTGCTATCGGGGGCTTCTTATAGGCGAAGAGGCGGGGCAGGAGGGCACCCAGGGTGGCCGCACCCCCCAGGCGCGGGCCAGGCCTGGCCGCGCGGCCAGGGGTGTGGCCCCCTGGTGGATCCCCTCCGTCTCGTACTCTGGCTCCGTGTTCCCCACGATAAAATATTAACTTTGGCTTTTGTCCCGTCCAATTCCGAGAATATTGTTTTTCTGCCATTTCTAGAACCAAAAACAGAAAAAACAGGCAACTGGCACTGTGGCATCTTGTTAAATAGGTTAGTCCCAGAAAACATATAAAAATACCTCAAAGTGTAGACAAAGTAATGTAGATACTAAACAAGCATGGAACATCAAAAATTATAGATACGTTTACGACGTATCACTTTGAGGTGTTTTATACGCTTTCTGGAACTAACCTATTGACAAGATGCCGCAGTTCCATTTGCCTATTTTCTGCTGTTTTTGGTTTAAGAAAATCCAGTAAGAAAATATTCTCGGAATTGGACGGGACAAAAGCCCAAGTCAATATTTCACCGTGGAGAACACGGAGTCCAGAGGAGAGACGGAGGGGAGCCACAGGGAGGCTGCACCCGCAGGCGTGAGCCCACCCTAGGCCATGCCTGGGCAGGGTGTAGGCCCCCTGGCCGCCCTCCTGCCTCGCCTCTTCACCTATAAAAATCCCCTGACGCCTAAACCCTAAGGACCCGATCAATATTCCACGAAATTGTATGTAGCCGCCGCCACCATCGTCCCTAGATCGGGGGGATCTGAAGCTCTTCCCGGCACCCTACCGGAGGGGAGATCATCCCGGAGGCCTTCTTCTTTATCATGCCAGCCTCCAGTATGAAGCGTGAGTAGTTCCACCTTGGACTACGGGTCCATGTAGTAGCTAGATGGTTGTATCTCCTCCTTTGTGCGTTCATGTCTAGATATTGTGAGCTCTGTTTATGATCAAGATCTCATCTATTTGTAATCATGCATGTTGTGTTTGCGAGGATCCGATGGATATTGAGATTACTATGTCAGATTGATTAATGGTTTTGTTTTATTGATTCTATCATGTTTGTGTTGTTTGTGATCTTGCATGCTCTCCGTTGTTAGTAGCTATCTTGGACAAGTAGTTGCTAGTGACTCCAAGAGGGGGTATTTATGCTCGATAGTGGGTTCATGCCTCTATTTAATCTAAGGAAAGTGACAGAAATCTCTAAGGTTGTAGATGTGTTGTTGCCACCAGGGAGAAAACAACGGTCTCTTGTTCATGGAACAAGTGGATTGTTTACCTTACACACTTTGCTTAAAGCACTTGTCTGTTTCTTGCAACTTAATACCGGAGGGGGTTCAGATGATAACCCAAAGGTGGACTTCTAGTCATAGATGCAGTTGGATGGCGGTCTATGAAGGGAATATGCCCGAGAGGCAATAATAAAGTGGTTATTATCATATTCCTTATTTATGATAAATGTTTATTTTACATGTTATAATTGTATTAATACGGAAACGTTAATACATGTGTGTTTAATAAACAAAAAAGGAAGTTCCTAGTTATGCCTCTCTTATAAACTAGCTCATTGATTAACAAGATGATCAAAGGTTTCCTGATCATGGACATTGGATGTTGTTAATAACGAGGTCACAACATTAGTGTAATGGTGTGATGAACATTCATCCGAAGTATAGCATTACGATCAAAGTCATTGTGTTTATATTGCTATAACATCATACGAAGTTATCTTAGTTCTTAGACCATGAGATCATGTCAATCACTAACACCGGAAGAGTAACTTGATAACATCAAATGTCACACCGTAACAGGGTGACTATAAAGATGGGTTCAGTGCTACGAAGGTATTATGTTGAGGCTCATGGATCAAGAGTGTAATTTGTCCATCCCGATGACGGATAGATATACTCTGGGCACTCTCGGTGATATCACATTAATTAGCTTGCAAGCAAGTGATTTGATCACTAGAATGTTATATCACGGGAATGAGAAAAGAGTACATGTCGGTAACGAGATCAAACTAGGTATGGAGATACTGATGATCGAATCTCGGACATGTAATATATCGCGAGACAAAAGGATTGAGTTACATGAGTATAAGGTTCACACGATCACAGAAGTCATCGTTGAATATGTGGGAGTCAGTACATATCTCCAGGTCCTGCGGTTGATTATTGATCGGAGAGGGGTCTCGATCATGTCTACATTATTCGTGAACTGTATGGTGACACACTTAAGGGATACCGACACCATATGGAGCAAATAATATGCCAGAGAAAGAAAAGGGAAAGCGCAGGAATTTATTTCACTAGACACCAAAACTGTTTTGGTTGAAATTGCTAAAACTGGTTCTGCATGTGAAATGGAATACTAGCAAGGGGTTTTATGTTAATGTTTTTTAATTAAAGTAATTAATAAAATTCTTAATAAATAAATAATAGAGTTTTATTTAAATGAGAGTTTGCATTAATTTTGGTGGAAAATTTAATGCATGTGAGTGGAATTGTGAGTGGAGATGTTTCTATGTGAGTGGAGCTTCCACCACATGAATGAGGGAGAGGTGGTGGCACCCTCCTTGGCCGGCGGCCATGCCCCCTTGGGCTCCCCCCCCTATAAAAGGACCCCCTCCTCTCACTTGTCACTCACACCTCCTCGCGAAGGATCTCTCTCTCCCCTTTAGAATTTCCCCATGGTCTCGGATCAGCGAGATACATGTTCCCGGTGGCTTTTCCTGGAAGGATTTTTTGCTTCCGCTGCTTCGCTGGAGCGAGGGCGCGGAGGTTGTCGAGGTACCCGAACGTGTGTGCGATCACGGATGCACCACTGCTTTGCGGTGTTGGACGTGATGGTGCTGGACTAGCTGGACCAGATGGACTTCATCACGATCTTGAGATCAGCAAGCGTTCGATTACATCATCCACGAGTACAACCTCGTTAATGCTATACGGTCTTCAAGGGTATGTATTCTGTGGATGTATATCCACTCGTTGCTTGTATCTAGTAGATAGATCTTGGTGCTTTGTTCCCATTGTAGGATTTTTTTGTTTTCTATGCTGCGAACCCTTTAGTGGTATCAGAGCAGGATCTATGCGTAGATGCTTTGCACGGGTAGTACACATATGATTATGTGGGCGATGATGATCATTTTATTGCTTCTTTGTTGTGCTTTGGATATTGGTGGCATAGTGGGATGAAGCGGCCCGGACAAACTTTACATGTTCTCGCACATGAGACATGTTCCACGCTTGACATGCAACTAGTTTTGCATAAGTGGCTAGCGGGTGTCTATCTCTCCTACTATAGTCAATATCTAATTTACAACGAGTTGTCAACAATTTGGTTATCCTCGTTGTGGTTCATGTTCGTAGGTAAGAACGGTTCTATCTTCGAAAGCCCTAAGCCACGTAAAACTTGCAATGGATAAATTAGAGGCGTCTAGTTTAAATTGTTGCTGGGCTAGTGTTATGATATGGTGATGTTGTAAGTAGAAGTATGAGATGATACTCTTACAACACACATAACGTGTAAGTTCCATAGACCTTGGCTTTACACATAGAGGTATGATAGTGATCATACCACGATGCACATGATGGAGATCAAGTGCAAGAACCATATCATTTCACTTATTAACATGTGATGTTTGATTGCATCTTATATTGCTTGTTTGGCATTTTATTAGCATAATAAGATGATCCCTCATTTAAATATCAAGATAAAAATGTGTTCTTCCTTAAGTATGCACCGACAATGTTTCGTCGCTTCAAGGCATCACGTGATGATCGGGTGTACTTGAATCCACGAGCATATCTCGGGTGTAAGACAGTTACACACGCGAATACTAAGGTTCTTACTTGGCGAGCATAGCATGTACAGACATGGCCTCGGAACACGGACCGAAAGGTTAAGAATGAGTCATATGTTTTTATATGATGACCATTTGATGCTCGCCTTTGAAGCTACACCGACTCACGTGATGATCGGACTTGGTGTAGTGGATTTGGTTCATGTAATCACCAAAAAGACACGAGGGATGTTGTTTTTAAGTGGGAGTTCATCTCTAATTTGGATTAGTAGAAATCAATTTATCATAAATTAAATCAAAGTGAATTTGCATAATTTGTTGTAGTCATTGGCATTCGTTCACCATCTTATGCTTAGTTGTAATTGAGACAATAGAACTATAGAATTCTGGACATTTACTTTACGAACTGGTATCGTATTGTGTTGAGTGTCAATCTAACGTTTAAAGTCCTATTGCAAACTTTCAGCAAACTCTGTTTACTCCGTGAAATTTAATAATTGGTATTAAATCGAGAGTAACAATTCCAGTGTTAGTATCTTAAGTATCATGTTTGCCTCCATGATTCTTGATTGTTTTAATATCAAGTTTATCTAGGAGCTGAAAGAATTGTTTCAGAAACCATCATGTGTGACAGATATAATGATATCTGAAACAATGTTTTGGTTGCAATATGATAGAGTATAATGTATGTTCTCATATTGGATGAGAATTTGCGAAGGTTGGAGATGCTAGACATCCTAATCATCCAAAAAGGGTTTTGGAAAGTAACATTATACTCACGATTCGCCCTTATAAGCTACATTAGCTTGATCATGAAAGTCGTCATGATAAGGATGAATAGAAGATGTATGTAAAGTGTTTACTACAATAAAAGATTACTAAAGAATGGATTTTTGAAAGAATACCAATCATTTGATGATGGTGATCTACTTCAAAGTGCAAGTCCAAAGGTATTATTATTTGAATATACACGCTTTGGACTATGTGTCATGTATATGGCGCCACTTTTGATGTTGATAGATTCTTTTAAAAGGAAAAGGAAATGCTAAAAGAGAATCTATAAAATATATTTGGCAGAAAAGAAAATATTGGAAATATCCAATTTAGGTATATGGATGATATACATGTTATGGTTGTATTCTTTGCGTGTTAGACAATGTGGTTCTTGGGTATTGGATACCGAATTGGTTGGTATGAAATTTCATACAGAACAACGCAATTTATGAACCACAATGGCCTAAGTAACTAGCAAGAGAATATGTGACGATGATCATCGAAAACAAACAAGCAGTTGTTTGTATTTCTCGTTGACATCAAAGCTTGACTTCAAGATTTGTTTTAATAATTTTTATTTAAATCAGGTATAATGAGAACAAAGGTTGTTCAAATAATTACCGTATTCCATATAAGATGGATGATTTACAAATCTAGTTGGATAAATCACATCCATAAAACTAATGCTAAAATGTCGCAAGACAAATGATAGGAAGATCACTTACAAAGTGACATCGCCGTTTAAATTATATTGGAAAGAAAACATGAAGAAACTCCATATGCATGGATTTTTGGAGTCTTTTATTTGATCAAGTGACGCTTGTGAGACTTTCCTTGGGATAATTAAAACTTCGTTCAAAGGCCAAAGAAGAACGAACGACTAAATTATTGGAATTCATACATATTGATGTATATAGTCCATTAGGTGTAGTCGTGAGCGATGGACTTCAACTTCATATGCTTTCTCCAGAATTTTGAGTGAATATTCACTTAATGAGAAAGAAGTATGAAATATTTAAAAATGTTTCAAAGACTTTCAAGATGAAGTGGAAAATCATTGTAACAAGAAAATAAATGATTTATGATTTTATCATAAGGGATTTATTTGAGTTACAAGTGTAACAAGAAAATAAATGAATTATGATTTTATCATAAAGGGATTTATTTGAGTTGCATGTTTAGCAAAACACCTAGATTTACATCTCCCGTAACACCATAGGAGTATGGAGTGTTTGAGATTTGTAATAAAACCTTGTTTGACATGGTTGGATCAAAGGTGTTATTTATAAAACTGCCATTATGTTTTAAAAGATTAAAAGCTTTAGAGACTACCACTTTTACACTGAAAAGAGCTCCATCTTAATCCGTTGAAATAACACCATATGAGTTATGGTTTGGGTAAAACCCAAGTTGTCATTTCTTAAATTTTGGTATGCTAAACATAAGTAAGATGTTTACAACCAAAGTCGGATGAGCATGTCTTTGTAGGTTATTTCGAATAACCATTGGATATTCCTCCATAACACCGAGGACAAAAGGGTTTGTCGCTTGAAATGTGAAGTTTCTTGAAAAAGGATTTTTTCGCAAAAGTTAAGTGGGAGGACAATAGAACTTTGATAAGGTTAACGAACCTTAGCTAAATGTGCTGAGTTGCGCAGCACCGGAAATCATTCTGAGGCTGCCATAATGCTCATAGCTTATGTGCCTCAAAGTTTGTGGTCACGGAGATCTAAGTTCTTATTGAACCAAGTCAGTCGGATAAACAATCAAATACTGAGATTATTGTTTAACAATGGTGAACCGACTACATGAAAAGAAGCGATGATGGGCCCTGACTCCGTCAAACGGCTTGAAGCCATAAAATCCGTGATAGTTCCATACACGAGAAATCAAGTTTTGAACTTGGAAGACCCTCCAGAAAGGTATAAAAACCTATCGGTCGTATTTGGATCTATAAAGAAATAGACATGGATGTTTCATATCTATGAAATAGTCGACATGTCGTAAAGTATTTTACGACAATGTTCAAGGAGTTGACTATGACAAGATTTGATCTTTCATAGCGATTTTTAGTCTGGACGGATTAAAGTAGCAACCACTACATATAATTTGGTATATGATAGATGAATAAACAAAACAAAATTATTCTAATAGAATGGTTACCTAGGACGTGTACAAGACACGGTCCAAAGGGTTTTGTTAAATTCAAAGGATGCTAAAAGGGCATGCAAACTTCAATGGTTGAAGTAAGCATCGCGGAGTTGGAATCTTCACCGTGATGAAAAAGGAGTTTTCATCTGGAGACGATGAATATGCTTGCATTTGCAAGAAATTAAGTGGGAGTGCTGAGACATATTTCTAATACATTATGTGGAAGACATCTTATTGATTGGAAATGATGTATCTTTTATTGACAAAGGTTAAGAATTTCATTTCGATGAAAGACTTAGGCAAAATCCGAATATTTAGCATGAATGTCTATAGTGGATAGACTGTGATGCTAATATGGTTATGCCAAACGTACATATATGAGATATTGAAGGAGTTCTGTAACACCCTCAGAATCGGCCCTATGCAAATTTCAGCGCTTTCGCTAAAACCCGCATAGAAACGATTCAAAGGTGCCCACCAGGCACTTGCGTGTGGGTGGAAAACGAAGTAATACCATTACACCATAGTCCTCGATGGAACCCACAAAACATATATATACAACAGCGACTCAAAGAGTCAAGAATACAGATATTCCGTACAAAGATCCAAATCACCTTGAGAACAATACAGCGCCCGAGTACGGACAAGATGCAAATGGGGCTAAGAGCCCTGAAGAATAACCAATGGCGTCCATAACCCTGCCCAGGCCAAGCCGGAAGGGTAACCCTGCTAACGACGTCGATCTCAAAACCTGCTTAAACAAAAGGGGTGCCGACAAAGGGCAAAGGAAAAAGAGAGAGAGCGGTCAGTACTGAGGCTAGTACACGGCGAGGCTAGAATTCGGCGGTCCTCGCCTACATAGGTATGGTGGACTGAAGCGGCAGCGCAGCATGCACTAAACAACCTATAGAGACTCGATACAACTAGCGGCTATCAGAGAGGGGTAAGAAAGACCTATTCGGAACCAACCTGATACTACCACCAAACATACCCATCCTGGTGTTTCCCCCTCGAGACCAAACGAGGAAGTCAACCGAGGAACTCACACCGTTGGCAGTTTTATTCATTCAGTTATCGTTGCAGCAATTACTAGTCAGGTATAGATAATCATCCTGATATAATAAGCAGTGGGCAATTTTAGTTAACCATTCCGTTGTAGTTGCAACACTTACTAGTCAGATACAATTAGCATGAGATATCCCAAACCCAGCAGTTGTTGGTACTTTTATTTAGCCATTCCGTTGTAGTGAAGCTGATTACTAGTCATATCAGATACAAATCAAATTATAACAGTAAACTTTAGTTATAGTTGTCTATGATCGAGAACTGTGCTCCAAGTCGTCCATAACCGCGGACACGGCTTCTCGAAAAGATTTAACCCTGCAGGGGTGCACCAAAGTTTCCACACGCACCTACACCCTTGTTGTCAGATCAGGTAGGTACAAGATCACAAAACATACACCCAACGGTATGTCGACGGGGTTTCGGACACGATGTTTCCCAAACCCAAAGCAAGCACGGGGGGCCACCCCACTAAGCTACCCGCAACGAAGTCGGCCGGTCTCCGAGACGGACTCAGGGTTTGTGTGGACGGCTGTAAACGACTGGGAACCCGAAAGTGTGACTGGGCTTGTCGATACAGCGAAAACGTGTCACGATCCTAAACAGTACAGGTGCTCCTCGCACAATCGTAAATAAAGCAGTAAAGCATGGCATAAGTACAGGATAGTAATAAAGCCCCAAACTAATTGTGGCCCCCAGTACAGTACTTGGAATCAGGTACTAAATCGACGGGGGTGCCCATACACCCCACCTGTGGTTAGCGCGCTCGATCTCGGAACAGGTGTCAAGAACTCGGGGTCCTACGGGACACAAGTGGGCGGTTAACAACCAAATAACATCTATTGCCCACCTGTGCCTCTGCATTTACCTACTTCAGTTTTAGTTATTAAACAATAATTAAAGCCATGATCATCTCCAACATTAAACATGCGGCAATACTCCAACAACGGTGGTACTGGACGACACGCAACAGCACTTGAGCAAGCGACTACGACGCGCAAGTCCAACTATCTACCAAACAACAGGTAATAGGATGTGTCCAAGGCAATATAAGGTTGCAAGGGATGTTCCGGGTACGAAAACTAGAGCATCGCAACACAGATAGCAATAGATCAACAGGGGGGAATAAATACTATAAAAGTAAGATAGGTATAAAGGGGGAGGTGCTCTCCTGAAAAACATTGCCGAAGGTTCATCCGAAGATCGGGTCGACACTCGCATCAACTCAACGGCCTTATCCGCGAAGAAGCAAAACACTAGAATAAACACCGGATGCACTATTTAATACTATGACAGAAGATCGGGCATGATGCATGTATGATGTATGACATGGCAAAGGTGCAATGCAATTAGATCATATTAAGCGGAACCGGGGTCCCGACATTTAATTAGACGGTTCAAGTTATTTATCTACCCCGCAAATTAAATGTTGGATTAGCAAGACAAAACATGGCTTCGGTTCGCTATGCCAATTTAAATGGAGTCCGGAATAAGACAATGATATCCCGCATATCGACTCCATATTCAATTATGAGATGAATTGGCATAATGCCCCCAAACCACAGACAAGTATGCATGCATGATCAATTTAATATGCATCAGTTGATAATGTCATATTATAAAATAATGGGGTCTCGGATAGGGAATCACTTTAGGGTTCAGCGAACTTGGGCTCCGAGGGGTTCGGGGTCGGTCTCAGGGTCCGGATCTGGGGTTCGGTCTCGGCGGGATCGGTCTCGGACAACGGAAGTCGATCTTGTCGCATCCGAGAAGAAGAACTTGGTTGGCGTCGGGGCACATCGGATCCGCCCTGGTCGGTGTCGATCTTGTCGTTGCGAAGATCTTGTCGGGTCCGCGCCATCGAGTCGGTCTTGGCATTCGGGGTGAAGAACTTGGCGTCCTCGAGGAAGTACTTGGCGTATCCGAGTCGACGACCTGGGCGTCCGGTTTCTCGGGCATCAGATCCGGGAAGAAGTACTTGTCGCGTCTGTGGCCTTCGGGTCAAAGAATTCGGCATGTCCGGGTTCGGTCTTCGGTTCCGGGTAGAAGAACTTGTCATTTCGACAGGTTCAGGTTCCGTCTTTGGACTCCGGGATCGGGGCCTTTGGTCCGTGAAGAAGATCTTGGCGTCGGTAGATCTTGAGAGCGACACAACTCGTCGCGACCGTACTTGTCACATGGTACATGCTGTGGCTGATCTTGCCGATGGGGAAAAAGTCTTCGACAAGCCTGGGACACACGGTGCTGCTGGTCATGCACCACACAGAGGGTTCAACCGACGGGGCACGAGGAAAAAGGAGACGGAGGATGGCGACCGACTTGCAAACGACGAAGACGACGAGGCCACGGCAGGGCGCTGGGAGGTGCATGCGGCAGCTGCGCACAGCAACGTCGCGGGCTCGATGCAGAGGGGGACGGCGGGAGAGGTTGGCGGCAGGGGGCGCAGGGCGAGCACGGGCCATGGCCGGAGGGACGAGGCAGGGCATGATGGAGGAGGTCACGCTGGCAGATGGCGGAGGCATGCGGCGCAGAGGTTGGCGAGGCCAGGCTCGCGCGAGGAGGAGGAGACGGTGTGGCCTGCGCGGTTGGGGCCAGCGATTTCACACCGTGGAGGAAGGAGGCGCGACGGTCGCTGCCGCGAGGCGGAGGTCGAGGTGCCAGAGAGGGACGAAGAGGACGGGCGGCACAGGAGCTTGACGGGGCGCGGACGGCGATGCGAGACGGTGACCGAGACGACACCGGGAGGAACGACGGCGGCCGACGGCGATGTTGCAGGGCAGCGGGAGAGGAGGCGCCCAGGGAGGATGTTGGTGGCGCGCTCGCAGGTAGCAGAGGAGAGACCAAGCGGGGTGGGGTTCGGGTGAGGGAGGTGTCTGTGTGGAAGCGACAGAGGGGACCGGACGCAGGGCGGCCGGCAAGCACGGCGCCGTCGGGAGGAAGACGGCCGGAGAAGGCGGTGCCGAGCAGAGGAAGAGGGCGAGCTTGGCGGCGCTCGCTCATGATCCAGGAAGGAGAGGAGGCGACGGTGGCTGGCTCTCAACGGGACCAAGCGGTGGCGGCAGGACGACGACGCAGAGGCGAGGAGGTGCTCGGGAGGAGGACCAACGGTGCCGGCCGAGGTCGGTGATGCGGGAGCCGAGCGACGAGGCGAGGCTGGCGGTTGGCAGCGGGGTACCGCGCGGTCGGCGTCGCGTGGAGGAGGCGACCGGAGATGGTGGAGGAGGGAGGCGGCGGAGCGGTGAGGGAGGCTCGATGCGGGGGAGGAGAGAGCCAGGGGAGAGAGCGGGGTCGGGGTGGAGCCAGGGAAGAGAGAGAGAGGGGAAGGGGACGCGCGGTTGGCGGCGTGGTGTGTGTGAGTGCGCGAGGTGTCCTGCGGGGTGGGGCCGGGCTGGCAGTTGGCGGGGTCAGGTGGGTCTCAGGTGGCAGGGTGCGCCTGGGCAGGTGGGGGGCTATGTGAAGGGGTGGAGGGGGGATTTCTGGTGAGGTGGCGGCTGGTAAGAGGGTGGAGGTTGGGGCCAGGATGATGTGGCGTCCTGGGATAGGCTGGGGTGAGGTGGCTGGGGATGGGTAGATTAGGTTTAGGTAGAATTAGGACTAGATATTTTAGACTAGGGTTTGGAGGTGGCCGGCCGGGCTTTCGGGCCTGGCAGGCTGCCTCCTAAAAATAATATAAACTTTTATTTTAATTTAAAATTAGATTTTTGTAAATAGTTTTTAGACAAATAAAAGACCCGGAAAAGTCCGGAGTTTTGATTTGAAATTAAGACGGGGAATATTTAGAAAACAAAACTAGGCTTTTAGAAAATAGTTTTAGAAAAACAAATGCATGATGACATGACGATGCTCAAATGCAATGTGGCATGATGACATGAGAATGCGGTCATGATGATGCAATGCACAAAAACAACACGATTTTCTAGTAGTGGTTTTTGCGGGGCGCCAAAAGTTCAATATAGAAACGACAAGAAACGGTTCTTGTCGCATGGAAAGGAATTGAATCAAGATTCAAGTGTATCGACACTTGATAAGTGAAACAAGATTCAAGTGCTTTGACACTTGATGAGTGAAATCACAAGGATGTTTTGATCAATCATACCATGATATGTACACCTCCAGATATGTCCTATGCTCTAAGTGTTATGAGCATATACCAGAATGAATCATAAAGTGATCATTGGAAGATAGTGAGGATATTCTTATGATCTTTTGGAAGAACTAAGAATATATTTGTGTAGAGGTGACAAACAATTACAAATAGTTCATTGTAAAGCGTTACATTGATACTAGTTTTGTCACAAGATACAAATTAAGTTTATCTCAATTTAAACTATGGGTGGCACAATGTAATGGAAAGGAGATTCCATGATGGATTTGGATGAATTCCAAAGTTAAGACATTGTGACGGATACTACAACAAAAGGCTAAGTATATGGCTGCTATAGTAGCAGCAAAGGAGGGAATTTATGTCAAGTAGTTTGTTATCAAACTAAGGTGTGGTTCGCAACGGTCTAACACTAAAGATATATTGTACGACAATAGTATCGACATGTTTTAACCCCAAGGAACTAAAGGTCTCACCAAAAGACCAAATTTATACAATTCCATCTAACTGGAGAATGAGTGATGCGTGAAGACGCAAAGACATGCAAATACACATGGACCTGAAAGTGTCAGATCCGTAGATTATGTTAACCACTTGCAGTTGCGTATATGGAACACCAGAAAGCCATAGGTGTTCAATACGCAAAGTTTTTAAACTAGATTATTGTCTCTATTGCAAGTGGGAGACTGAAGGGAATATGCCCGAGAGGCAATAATAAAGTGGTTATTATCGTATTCCTTATTTATGATAAATGTTTATTTTATATGCTATAATTGTATTAATACGGAAACGTTAATACATGTGTGTTTAATAAAAAAATGAAGTTCCTAGTTATGCCTCTCTTATAAACTAGCTCATTGATTAACAAGATGATCAAAGGTTTCCTGATCATGGACATTGGATGTTGTTAATAACGAGATCACAACATTAGTGTAATGGTGTGATGAACATTCATCCGAAGTATAGCAATACGATCAAAGTCATTGTGTTTATATTGCTATAACATCATACGAAGTTATCTTAGTCCTTAGACCATGAGATCATGTCAATCACTAACACCGGAAGAGTATTGTTGGGAGGTGACCCGGATAGGGTAAGGACGGGGGAAAGACGAAAGGAGATTCCCCGTCCAGTTTCCGAGTTACACTCTAAATCGGCCGAATCCTGTAAAGGTCGGCCGAGGTGTGAATGAGTAGGACCCATATGATAATAGCAAGGCATTACCTGGCCGGGATACTGCGTAAGTCGGCTGGGTCAGCCCGAATAATCTTAATGCAGGTGAAGGCCAAGCCGAGTTATGCGAGACGGGGCCGAATGATATGAAGCTTGCAGGAGAAGGAGATGCCAATAGTCAAACTCTAGTCGCAGGCTAGGGAGAATCTGAGCAGAGTCAAGCACAAAGGACAAGGCGTAGAGCGACAGAGGGGCAGAAGGAGGTCACGGAGGTGACAGTCCTGAAGCCCGAGGCATGCAAGTGGGGTCCTCTGGAACCTTGCCGTCGTTAGAGGGGCGACATGGAAAGGAGGTCGCCGAGTTACTAAATTGGGACAAGCATATTCCTCGAATATGCTTGCCACGTCAGCCCTAGAGGAGCCCTAGGTTCTCCTTTATAAGGAGAGGCTTGGACTCTGAGAAGGGCATCGGCTCATTTAGTACTGTTAGGCTGGTAAAGTTCTCCCTCTCTACTTGTACACAGCTCAAGGAGCACTTGTAGCCCAAGGAAGGAGAAATAAAGATCTTTACCTTAGTCTTTTGTGTGTAGAATCAACTACATCTTCCCTCCCCAGATCCCTCTAGCATCCATTGGCCCCATACTTTAGCCTACCCATGGCATCTGCCGTGCCACCACCACGACAGTTGGCGCCCACCGTGGGGCCAGCAGCGGTGCTAGCTGGAGTCATGATCCGGAATGGAAACTTCATCAACACTGGCGAGCGCATTATCTCTGGCTTAGTCCGGAGACTTGATCTCTGTGACTACGTCAGCGACAACACAGGCAGCTTCAAGGGAAAAACTCCTCCGTGCAACGGCGTCTTCATCAACTTGGGCAGGCACCAGATCTACGTCGGCGTCGATGTCTCCGGCGTTTATCCTCACCAGGTTGTTGTTGCAGGAGAACCTCCCTTAGCGCCACAAACAGTCTGCGCGGAGTGCGCCCTGTCAGCAGCGTCGAGGTGATGGTCGCAGCCGGGGTGCAGGCAGGAGCAGCGGGCGCCGGATCAAGTAGGGATCCGACGACGGGTGTGCAGGTGGCTCCCAAGCATACAACTCCACAGCCCACCGAGGTAATTCCTTTAGCGGCCAACCAGGCCGAGACGCAGGAGACAACCCCAAAGGCACCAAGGGTAAGAGGGCCACCTCTGGAAAAACCCGAAAATATTCTCCAGGCAACTATAGATAATCTGACTACACCTGTAGCGCCGATACTTGATCCGGCTAATGCTCAGGCAGAGTTAGAAGAGACCAGGCAGAAAGTGCTGGTAGAGGCAAAAAAGGTGTCGGCCTTGCGGGAGTCCTTAAACAGGACCCTGCGAGAATATACCACGGCAAACAAGCTTGACGTCGCCCCCGAGCAGGTTGACGAGTTGAGATTAAGAGGAAAGAACCTCACATATGATATCAACAAGGAGCATGATGCTCATAAGGCAGAATCAGTTGATCTAGGCTTGCCGAGGTACAGTACCCCGTCAAAGAACCTGAGGGCAGCAAATGCCGCTGCATTAGAGTTAGAAGGTTTGACCGGCGAAGCCCGGCAGAAACAACAAGAAAGAGTGAATGAGTTGGAACGCATTGCGAACCAGCAGAATGAAGAAATGCTCAGGGCAGACCCGGCAAGGCCAGGTGCCTCGCGAATGGTTCACTCGGCTGGTGCAGCACCTGCCTTATCTGTGGCAGCAGCATCTTTGCCCGGAAACAATGCACGAAAAGACAAAGCAGTGACTTTGGGAAAAATAAATAAGAAAATTGTTCCATATGATCCGGCGATAGCCGTAAAAGCAAATGAGAACAGAGGCAATGGAAGCCGAGGTAATGGTGGCGAGAGAAACCCCGGCCGTGCCGAGAAAGGCAGCGGAAGCCGAGGCAATGGAGATCTCGGAAGAGGATAACTCGGAAGAGGGAATCGCGAGAACAATATCCCGGTCGAAGGAAGGAGAGAACCGCCACCCAACCCGCGGCCGAGACATGAACCTCGGCAGGAAAGAGAAGTGAGACCAGTTCGCCACAATCAGGTGAATGAGAGGTATAATGATGGTTATTCCGAGATGGAGTATGCGATTCATGGTGGAAATAACCACTATGGAATGCAGGAAAGAGTTCTGTACAGAGATTTGTCGTCAACTGACGCCATAGTGAAGCTGGACCGGCTATACCTGTCCGAACTGCTAGAAGAACAGGGTCCACCAGGTCCGGCATGCTTTGGACCTCGGATCATGGGCGAGCCGCCTGTGCCGAACTTTCAGCTGGCAAGAGGCACAAAAACATATAATGGGAGCACCAAACCACAGGATTGGCTGATCGATTATGCCACTGCTGTAAAAATAGCTGGTGGAAACTTACGATGGGCAGTACGATATGTCCCGCAAATGTTGGAAGGACCAGCTAGAGTATGGCTGAATAACCTGCTAGCAGACAGCATCAAATGTTGGTTGGATTTTGAAGAAATGTTCGTTAGCAACTTCACCAGTACTTACAAGAGGCCAAACAGGCCGCAGCAGCTAGCCATGTGCAAGCAAAGTCCGAATGAGACAGACAGAGAATTCTTGACTCGGTGGTGCAACCTGAGAAATTCGTGTGAGGGAGTTATAGAATCACAGGCAATAGCTTGGTTCGCTCAAGGATGTCGCTATGCCAGTGTATTATGGCAGCGACTGAAAAGAGATATGCCAACCACTTTGGCAGAAACCATCAGGATAGCGGATTCCTATGCGTTGGGAGATCCGACGCAACCAGAATTAATGTCAGCAGATCATCGGGAACATCAAGATCAATATGCAAGAGATGTGGCCGGGTCATCCAGGCGCAATGATTTCAGAGGAAGAAGAAGAGAAGAAAGACCGGATTATATATATGGTTCAACTCAGGTGGCAGCAGTAGTGCAAGATCAGCCGAGTCACGGAAACAATCAGCGGCAAAAGAATGGTCCTCAGCAATGGACACCAAGGAATGAAGGGAAAAGATAGTGGACACCAGAGCAAAAGAAGCAATGGCAGGAGAGGACGAAGTACACATTTGAGTCTATGTTAGATCAGCCGTGTAAATTTCACACGTCAAACCCGGCCAGGCCGGCCAATCATACAACTCGCCAGTGTGCCTGGATGAAAAATGCAATGGGTAACCCCGCAGGCATGCAAGCAACGCCCCTCCAGGCACATCAGCAGCATCAGCCACAGTTGACTGGAGCAAATGCACATCAACTGATGTTGCCGCCTCCTCCCCCGAGGTATGAAAACTCGGACCGGAGAGATGCAGTGCATCAAGTGATAAACCAGGGTCCGGATGGAAGGACAAATCTAGGAAGTAATGGATGCAACGATTACAGAGAACATCATCAATCATATTGCGTGTTCACAATAGAACAGCAAGACAGGCAAAGTGTACAACGTCGGCATATGGAAGTGAATGCAGTTATGCCGGCAGTACCAAGATATGTGCCTTGGTCAGACCAAGAAATAACGTGGAGCATAAAGGATCACCCCAAAATAATGCTGAGTCCAGGATCGTATCCACTCGTGCTAGATCCGACATTCGTCGGACCAAGCATTAATGTGAAATTTTCAAAAGTACTCATTGACAATGGGAGCAGTATCAATATCATGTACAAAGATACAATGCATAAACTCGGAATATCGCAGAACATGCTACAATCCACGAGGACCACATTTCATGGGATAATACCAGGGCTTTCATGCAAACCCATTGGAAAGGTTCGAGTGGATGTGTTATTCGGCACAAGAGATAACTGTAGAGCAGAAAATTTAGAGTTTGAAGTGGTGGATCTAGAGAGTTGCTATCATGCCTTACTCGGACGGCCAAGATTGGCCAAATTCATGGGCAGCTGCCACATAACTTACCTGAAAAGGAAGTTACCCTGACCACAAGGGGTGATAACAGTAGCAGGGGATTACAGGAAGTCAATGGAATGTGCTTCAGCCGGATCAAATCTGGCCGAGTCATTGGTAATAGCAAGAGAAAAAAGGAGGATTCAGGAGGTAGCGTCCCTCGCTCAGTCGGCACAACTGAATATGCCGGCATTAGCCAACCCGCATGGAAGTGTCTCCTTTCAGCCGACTAAAGAAACAAAAAAGTTCCAGATAGATGAGCAGTTCCCAGAGCGCACCGTCACCATTAGTTCCGGCCTAGATGCTAAATAGGAAAGCGAGCTCACCAACTTCCTCCGTGAGAGTCGGGATATCTTTGCATGGTCAACTCAGGATCTGCAAGGTGTGCCGAGGGAGTTGGCTGAGCACTCTCTGAATGTAAGGCCAGGAGCAAGAACGGTGAAGCAACCTCTCCGCCGCTTCGCCGAAGACAGGAGAAAAATAATAGGAGACGAAATAGCTCGGCTCCTTGCGGCCGGGTTCATCATGGAGGTGCTGTATTCGGATTGGCTATCGAACCCGGTGCTGGTGGAAATAAATAAGGATGATCCAAATGTAGCCATTGTGTGGCGAATGTGTATCGATTACACGAACCTGAACAAGGCGTGTCCAAAAGATCCCTTTCCCTTACCTAGAATAGACCAGGTCATTGATTCGACCGCTGGTTGTGAACTATTGTCATTTGTAGACGCGTATTCTGGTTTTCACCAGATACCATTAAATCCGGCCGATCAAATAAAGACTACGTTTATTACCCCGTACGGGGCTTATTGCTATCGCACCATGTCATTCGGCCTGCGAAACGCGGGGGCAACATATCAGAGATGTATGCAAAAATGTCTACATGACCAGATAGGGAAGAATGTACAAGTGTATGTAGATGATGTGGTTATCAAAACCAAAGAAAGCAAAACGCCACTGGATGATATCCGGCAGACTTTCGCGAACCTGAGAAGGTTCCGAATGAAACTTAACCCGGAAAAATGCACTTTCGGTGTGCCTGCGGGAAAATTGCTCGGTTTTCTCGTATCTAGCCGAGGTATAGAGGCCAACCCAACTAAGATAAAAGCAGTGGAAAGGATGGAATTGCCGAGATGTCTAAATGACGTACAGAAGTTCACAGGTTGCTTAGCCTCGCTTAGCCGATTTGTATGTCGGTTGGGAGAGAAAGCACTACCACTTTATCAATTGATGAAAAAATCTGATAAGTTCATTTGGACACCACAAGCAGACAATGCATTCCATGAATTGAAAAAGATGTTGGTCACAGCGCCAGTCTTGGCATCTCCATTGTCAAAAGAGCCTATGTTACTTTACATAGCCGCCACGAACAGAGTAGTGAGCGCTGTGATCGTGGTGGAGCGAATTGAAGATGATAAATCAGTACAAAGACCGGTGTATTACCTAAGCGAGGTACTATCAGCCTCAAAACAAAATTACCCACATTATCAGAAGATGGCATATGGGGTGTACATGTCAGCAAAGAAACTTAAACATTACTTCGAAGAGCACCCCATCAAAGTGATCTGTGAAGCACCCATAGCCGACATATTGAGCAACAAAGATGCAAGTGGCTGAATAGCAAAATGGGCAATTGAATTGTCACCTTATGCTCCGCAATTCGATAGGCGAGATGCAATCAAATCTCAGGCTGTG
This sequence comes from Avena sativa, assembly GCA_916181665.1. Taxonomy (NCBI): domain Eukaryota; kingdom Viridiplantae; phylum Streptophyta; class Magnoliopsida; order Poales; family Poaceae; genus Avena; species Avena sativa. Next base: position 261,301,172 of record OV702279.1, on the reverse strand, counting down.
GCCGACTTCTTCGTAGATTGGGCCGAGGTACAATATGAGCCGCCATTGCCAGATCCGAATTATTGGACGATGCACTTCAAAGGTTCCAAACTAAGAAATGGTTTGGGGGCAGGGATAGTGTTAACCTCACCAAAAAGAGATCAGTTGAGATATGTGTTGCAAATACATTTTGCCGCATCAAACAATGTAGCCGAATATGAAGCACTTGTCCATGGATTGAAGGTGGCGAAAGAGATTGGCATACGCCGAATCTTGTGCTATGGAGATTCAGATCTAGTAGTACAGCAAGTCTCAGGCAATTGGGATGCGTTAGATGACAATATGGCCTTGTATAGGTTTCATGTGCAAAAACTCAGTGGATACTTCGATGGATGTGAATTTCATCATATACCTCGGGCAGAAAACGACGCCGCAGACACATTGTCAAAACTCGGATCAACCAGACAGTCAATTCCCCCAGGTATCGCCCTAGAGCACCTGAGGAAGCCATCAATAACACCGTCTCCAGAGTCCGAATCCATCTTTATTCCGGCAAAATCAAGAGAAGATAATGTGCCGATGGAAGTTGACAAGGAATGTAACCCGGAATTTCCGAAAATGAAGCCGGCTGATGCAAGGATGAATATGGAGAACTCCGAGGTAGTTATGTCGGCAGAAAATATGGAAATAGATAGTGAGATTACACCAGAAAAAATCACACCAACATGGGCACAACCCATATTCTCTTTCCTTAAAGATGCGATTTTGCCGAATAACGAGATATTGGCAAGACAGATAGTAAGAAGAGCTAAAGCCTACACAATCATAAACAATGAGCTGTATAAAAGTAGCGTCACAAGCGTGTTGCAAAGATGTGTGAGCTCGACGGAAGGCCAGGAGATCCTCCTAGATATACATCAAGGAGAATGCGGTCATCACGCCTCGTCTAGAGCTTTAGTGGCCAAAGCATTCAGGCATGGGTTTTATTGGCCAACAGCGTTGAAAGAGGCCAAAGAACTGGTCGAAAAATGTAATGTTTGCCAGAGATATGCCAGCAAAATACATATGCCATCGTTCGAGTTAAAAACGATACCAATTACTTGGCCATTTTCTGTATGGTGCTTAGATATGGTAGGACCATTTAAGCCGGCCCGAGGCGGGATGACCCACATCTTAGTCATGGTGGAAAAATCACAAAATGGATTGAGGTAAAACCAATAAAGAAATGTGATGGGCCCACAGCAGTGAAATTCCTCCTGAACGATACCAATTACTTGGCCATTTTCTGTATGGTTCGAGTTAAAAACGATACCAATTACTTGGCCATTTTCTATATGGTGCTTAGATATGGTAGGACCATTTAAGCCGGCCCGAGGCGGGATGACCCACATCTTAGTCATGGTGGAAAAATTCACAAAATGGATTGAGGTAAAACCAATAAAGAAATGTGATGGGCCCACAGCAGTGAAATTCCTCAAAGATATTATCTTAAGATATGGTTACCCACACAGTGTTATTACAGACAACAGTACAAACTTTGCCAAAGGAGCTTTCGCTAGATTCTGTCAAGAGAAGCACATAAGACTAGATGTCGCATCGGTGGCTCACCCAGCATCTAACGGGCAAGTAGAAAGATCTAATGGACTAGTATTGTACGAAATAAAACCACGACTCGTCGAGCCACTGCAAAGGTCGGCAAGGTGTTGGATCGAGGAACTACCAGCAGTATTATGGAGCCTCAGGACTACCCCAAACAGATCAACAGGCTATACACCATTTTTTCTGGTATATGGAGCAGAAGCTGTGCTTCCAGCCGACATAATACATGAATCGCCAAGGGTTAACCAATATACAACCGCTAAGGTAAATGAAGTAGCTCGGCAGGATGATGTCGATCTGCTAGAAGAAGCCAGGGAGCTGGTGCTATCAAGATCACCTATTTATCAGCAGGACTTGCGACGATATCACAGCAAGAAGGTAAATCCGAGAGTGTTTAAAGAAGGAGATTTAGTTCTCCGACTGGTGCAATGCACGGCCGGCATGCACAAACTGTCGCCCCCATGGGAAGGACCATTCATCGTGAGCAAAGCATTGCACAATGATGCGTATTACCTAATCGATGCTCAGTCACCAGGAAAGAACAAGGCAGACAAAGCCGGCGAAGAGTCGAAAATACCATGGTACGTAGATTTGATTCGTCCATTCTACTCATAGGAGTCATCTACGACAAATCGTAAAGTGACGCTTCAGGACGGAGCATCAGCTATGTATTAAACCTCGGCACCTTGAGCAGTGGCTCGGGGACTGCCCTATATTGTTTCTAAGTTTGGTTTATGTATTGAACCTCGGTGCCTTGAGCAGTGGCTCGGGGACTACCATATGTTGTTTTTGATTTTATGCTATGTATCAAACCTCGGCACCTTGAGCAGTGACCCGGGGACTGCCCCATATTGTTTCTAAGTTTGGTTTATGTATTGAACCTCAACGCCCAGAGCAGTGGCTCGGGGACTGTCATATGTTGTTTTTTTGATTTTGTGTTATGTGTTAAACATCGGCACCTTGAACAGTGACTCGGGGACTGCCTATATTGTTTCTAAGTTTGGTTTATGTATTAAACCTCGTTGCCTTGAGCAGTGGCTCGGGGACTACCCTATATTATTTCTAAGTATGGGTTATCCCTTGTTACAAGAGTGGGTATCAAACCTCGGCACCCAGAGTGATATTATTTCGCTCTCCCCAAACACGGCCTTCGAGATTTACGCCTAGATTAACAGTCCAAACCACAGCGGTCAAGTTGTGAAGATTATCAAAGTCAGGCAATATTGGACGCCGAACCACGGTAGGGCAAAGGCAAACATACACTCCAAACTCAAGAAATTGAAGGCTATGAAAGCAAATATTCGGACAAACAAGGATCAGTTTAAACAAAATGATAACAATTACAACCGCGTGCGCCTCAGCAACGACAGGCAAAAGAGGTTCATACCACACAAAAAGACGGACAAATGTTTGACACACATCATACGCCCGGCATACCAGGGATAAGAAATGACTTAGAGTTTTTTAACTGGAGAGGCAACGACTTGATCAGGAGCTGGGCACTCCGAGGTAGGTGGTACTTCGGCTGAAGTTGTATCGCCCTCCACAGACCCAGGAGCGACTTCGGAGGAAACCCGAGGCTGTTGAGAAATATCAGCTTGAGCCGTGGAATGCCCAGTACCTTTGGAGGAGGATCGCGCGTCGCCATTTCCACCTGAGCTCGAGCTGGAATCACCAGAAGTAGCCGAGTCACCCTCATCTTCGCCCTGTTCGGCTGAGATATCATTAGAGGCATCCTCAACTTCAACCTCGTCTGCCGGGTCAGGAAGAAAACTCGGCCCCTCATTCCAGTTATGCACGTCTGCATACTCAACAAGCTGGAAGGCACGAGCTTGCCGGAGAACGACAAATTTTGGGTCCTCAACCCAATGGGAACCAGTGCGCAAATTTATCAAGGTATCAAGGGAAATATCCTCATACCATGACATAATGACTGTGAGAGCCATATCAGCACCAGCTCGTCCGGCGGATTCCCTCCAAAGACTTAGATGTTTTTCAGATGCCATTAATCTTTCCACCAATACTTTGACCTCATCAATATCAGGAGTCCCAGAAGTATTCGGCCAGAGAACATGGTAGGCCCGGATAGCTGCCCGCACCAAGTCCCTGCCCATAATCTTCATACGACCAACAGCAGCGCCAACAGCAACCAAGAAATCTTCCGTCGAGTACTCTGAGTTCGCATCAGCAGGAACGCCTCGGCGCACACGAGCATTAATCACCGCTTTAGAGCTCACGGGCTTAGCTTCTGGAAAATGGTCTGCACAGTGCAAAAGTATGTCGGTCAATAGTAAGAAAGGGAAAAAGATAACTCGGCCGCGGTCAGAAGCTTACGGTGAATATAGCTCAGCATTATCTGAAGATCTTTAGCCCATTCACTCTTGCTTTTCTCAAAGCGAGTGATCTCCTCGCTCATCCCCCGTGTCTTCAGTTCGGCAGCCTCGAGGAGCTCTTTATTTTTCTGCAATTGCAGAGCTAGCCGATTCTTCTCCTCGGAGAACTCCTGGTCGACTTTTTCTAACTCCGACTTCTGAGAAAGCTTGAGGGACTCCACCTCGGCGCGCAAGCGAGTTATCTCGTCATCTTTATCTTTCAGCTGCGCCGAGTGAGTGGCGGCTTGTTCTAAAAAATGTAGCATCATATCAGGCATGGGTATGCATTCTTGGTGTGACGCTGCAAAAGTTTGTAACTCGGCTATACCGAAGCCAGAAGGGTTAAGAGAAACCCGGTGCATATTTCACATAGATATGCGTAAAAGAAAAGGAGTAACTAACCTTCCAGGGCCTTGACTTTCTTTTCAAGATGGATATTAATATTGTTCATATTACCTATTCACCAGCAAAGTCAGCTAACACCTCACTTCCAAAATAATAAGAATTTTAAGAATAATGCGAAAGCTTGTTAACTTACCAGCTTTCTTCACCACGGGAATGACCTTCTCGTACTTATCTTGCAACTTTTTATGGGCAAAGAGCAGCCTTTGGAATTCGGCGGTACGCCGATCATGCGCAACCTAAGCAACAGAACAAATAGCAATAAGATATTCGAACATAAGACAGATCCGAATCAAGCAAAGCTTAATTCGGATCTAGGTGGCTAGATATTCGAAGCTCAGACATATCCGAATCAAGCAAAGCTTAATTCGGATCTAGGTGGCTGGATATTCAAAGATCAGACAGATCCGAATCAAGCAAAGCTTAATTCGGATCTAGGTGGCTGGATATTCAAAGCTCAGACAGATCCGAATCAAGCAAAGCTCAATTCGGATCTAGGTGGCTGGATATTCGAACCTCAGGCAGATCCGAATCAAGCAAAGCTCAATTCGGATCTAAGTGGTTGGATATTCGAACTCTAACAAAAAACTGAACTAAGTAAAGCATTATAAAACTTCCAAACGAATAACAAGTTATTCGGTTGCAAGCTTCGGGGACTAGAGTATATATAATAGCATCCGGAGGACTAATCAAAACTCCATAAAAACAATTACCTCATTCATCTTATCACTGTCAAGAACGATCTTGGCAGCCAGATGTAGGAGGCTGCTGATGTCGGAGAGTTGAAACGGCTGGCTGCTTGGATTACCCTCGAGCTGATCGGCGGCGTTTTAATTGTTGGCATACTCGACCAACGATCCGAGACTATTCCCACTTTCTGTGCGAGTCAGAACTTTACCTCGGACATGTTGGGTAGCCACCGCCGCCGCGGGACTCTTGTGGAGAGCAAGCTGTGTATCAGCAGCCGGGGTAACAGTGCTCTTGGCAGAGGAATCCCCCTTGTGCAGCGCATCAGCAATTGTAGGCTGAGATGAGCTGGCAAGTCCTTTCTGAGAGGACGGAGGCTTGGTAACAACGATCTTTCTTGCCTTAGGAGAGGTGTCGGCAAGAGCCGTTACCTCGGCACTTGGAATGATGTCTTTAGGAGCCGGAGGGATTACGGTGTCTGAGGGCACCGAGATATTGGTATCCTCGGCTGAAATCGGAGTAACAGCAAGGGTTGTGAGGGTCAAAGGGACCTCAGGCGAAACTTCAGGGTTCACGGAGGAGGCAGCAGGCTCAGTAGAAATATCTACTGGCCGAGTTGTATCGGCATCAACAGCAGAAATCTCAGGCGCATCCTGGCGAGGTGGCGTCTGATTCGGAGCAGGAGGAGAACCAGCGCGAGCAGGACTCGGAACTCTGGTATCCTCAGGAGGCGGAGGAGAAGGCGGTCGAGTCGTACGACTCATCATGCTAGGACCGCTGGGCTTAACAAAAATAGGAGCCCTGCAAAGACAAGAAGATTAGGTCAAAAAGCAGAAAGAGAGAAACAAGAAATACAAACAAAAGGAACTCACCCAGTAACCCCGGGCATAGTTTTGCGCTTCGGAGGGTGCTGGAGTGACTTCTTTATTCGTTTCTTGGGAGCCGCTTCTGAGGCACCGGCTGGAGCGCTACATTTCCCCGAGGTAACAGGAGGCCGGGAGGCAAGAGGCTCGGCGTTGTGAACCTAACCGGCCGGATTAGCTGAGAAAGTAGAAGCCGGAAATGCATAAGAAATTGGCATTGCGGCAACTACCTCTAAAACTTGGACCTCGTCCGAATCACCTTCCTCCTCGTGGGTCGTGGTCTTGCCGCGGCGCGAGCCGGAGCAAGATCCGACTTGGGGACGAACTCCTCCGAGTCCGGCTCCCCGCTGTCCGGAGTGTTCCGGTCCACGGGCCATGGGAGGGACAAAACCTCGGCATCCTCAACCTTCTGCTCCTCAAACCTCTGCAGGACAAGAAAGAGAAAAATTAATAAGAGAAAACACGGATGCGATTAAAAGATAAAACATGACTGCGAGAACTTACTCTGGGAGGGGGATTCTCGCGGGTGAACGACTTTAATCCCCAGGCCCAGTCCTTTGGCATCTCCGTCTTAAAGATAGCCCGGACGCGCTTGAAGATAAGGTAATTGTCCAGCTCCACCGTCGAGACTCGGTTGGGATCAAGAGGACCGCTCATGTAGCAGAGCTTGTGTGTGCGTTTCTAGAATGGGCAGACCCGGCTGCTAACAAAGGTAGTCATCAGATCCTCGCCGCATAGCCCGGAGCGGATCAGTTCCTTCAGCCGAATCTCAAAAGCTTCGGCCAGAGCATGACTCTTCCTCGGATTATAGGTCCAGATCCTCTTGGAAGGAGGGCCAATGGTAAAAGCAGGGAGCCGAATCTTATCCTCATTCCCAGAGTTCTTGACATAAAAGAACGACTTATGCCACTTCTTGCATGATTCTAAACCTGCAACGCGAGGAAATTCAGATTTCCTCCGAGGTGTGATTGACGCGGCACCACATTGGGTAAGCAGCTTCTCGGAGGCTTGAAGATATTTGTCTGGGACGACGTTGGATCGAATCTGGAAAAACTTTGACCAAACGTGCACAGACGGCCATAGGCCGAAGTATCTCTCTGAGGCAGAGATAAAGGCAGAAAGAGAGGCAATGGCATTAGCAGGCAGATGATGCGGCTGCAGGCCGAAATAATCAAGGAATTCCCTAGAGAAATCGCTGAGGGGGAGACCAAACCTGCGAGCGAAATGTGACATGAAGACGACGTACTCGCCCTCCCTAAGAACTGGAGACGATTCGCTGCCGGGTAAGCGACAGGCTACCTCGGCAGGAATCCGGCGAGTTCGGATTAGCCACTCAACCTCAAGTCGGGTGACGGAAGAGCCCTGCCACAAGCCCCGCTCGGGCTCAGACGCAGCATCGTCGTCCTCAATGAGCGCACCACTGATGGAGCTCGACATGAGGTCACCGGAGGAACTTATGGAGGAAGAAATAACGGCGGAGGGAAACCTAGAACTGCAAGGCCCCGTCGTGGTTCTACGCGAAAACGGCGGCGGAGCAGAGAAGGAAACACCGCGCCAGAACTAAAGAAAAGCATAGGTGTGTAGAGGAAAGCCTAGGCGTTAAGACCGGATGAACTCACCGGCGACGACGCCGGAGCAAGCGAACAGGGATGAGCTCGACGGAGCAGTGCGGCGGAAGCCTTGCCGTCGAAGACCCAGAGGGGTGCACAGCGGCAAAAGCACGAACGGGCGCGGAGGCGAGAGGAAGAAGAAGGACACCAGTAAGAGGAGGGGGAAGGTGAATCCCCTAGCCCCGAGCCCCTCTTTATAACCGCGCCGCCTGAGAAGTAGTGGGATCGTGGGTGTGGCAATTATCTGTGTAGATCGTGTACGCGGCACGATCGCACGCCGCTAAGTGGAACCGCACCAACGACCACACGATGATAGAAAAGGTCAAGATCCCTGACGAAAACGGTACGCGAGGTGTCGCAGCGGCGACGCGACAGGCGCAGTAATTACTGTAGCCTGTCAGTGGACACTGTAGAGGAACGAAAAACTAGAGAAACAATGATGAGTATGACAAGTAGGACGAGGCGTACGCAAGAAGATACGCAGATACCTCGAACGATAAAAAGATAACTCGGAAACAATTGGAAACGAACATCGTGAAACTGATACAGCCCGGACGAAATTATAGGCAGGACCGTACCAGCTTCGGGGACTAATGTTGGGGAGGTGACCCCGGATAGGGTAAGGACGGGGGAAAGACGAAAGGAGATTCCCCGTCCAATTTCCGAGTTACACTCTAAATCGGCCGAATCCTGTAAAGGTCGGCCGAGGTGTGAATGAGTAGGACCCATATGATAATAGCAAGGCATTACCCGGCCGGGATACTTCGTAAGTCGGTCGGGTCAGCCCGAATAATCTTAATGCAGGTGAAGGCCAAGCCGAGTTATGCGAGACATGGCCGAATGATATGAAGCTTGCAGGAGAAGGAGATGCCAATAGTCAAACTCTAGTCGCAGGCTAGGGAGAATCTGAGCAGAGCCAAGCACAAAGGACAAGGCGCAGAGCGACAGAGGGGCAGAAGGAGGTCACGGAGGTGACAGTCCTGAAGCCCGAGGCATGCAGGTGGGGTCCTCTGGAACCTTGCCGTCGTTAGAGGGGCGACATGGAAAGGAGGCCGCCGAGTTACTAAATTGGGACAAGCATATTCCTCGAATATGCTTGCCATGTCAGCCCTAGAGGAGCCCTAGGTTCTCCTTTATAAGGAGAGGCTTGGACTCTGAGAAGGGCATCGGCTCATTTAGTACCGTTAGGCTGGTAAAGTTCTCCATCTCTACTTGTACACAGCTCAAGGAGCACTTGTAGCCCAAGGAAGGAGAAATAAAGATCTTTACCTTAGTCTTTTGTGTGTAGAATCAACTACATCTTCCCTCCCCAGATCCCTCTAGCATCCATTGGCCCCATACTTTAGCCTACCCATGGCATCTGCTGTGCCACCACCACGACAAGTATCTTGATAACATCAAACGTCACACCGTAACAGGGTGACTATAAAGATGGGTTCAGTGCTACGAAGGTATTATGTTGAGGCTCATGGATCAAGAGTAGAATTTGTCCATCCCGATGACAGAGAGATATACCCTAGGCCCTCTCGGTGATATCATATTAATTAGCTTGCAAGCAAGTGATTTGATCACTAGAATGTTATATCACGAGAACAAGAAAAGAGTACATGTCGGTAACGAGATCAAACTAGGTATGGAGATACTGATGATCGAATCTCGGAGATGCAATATATCGCGAGATAAAAGGATTGAGTTACATGCGTATAAGGTTCACACGATCATAGAAGTCATCGTTGAATATGTGGGAATCAGTATGGATCTCTAGGTCCCGCTGCTGATTATTGGTCGGAGTGGGGTCTCGATCATGTCTACATTATTCGCGAACCGTAGGGTGACACACTTAAGGGATACCGACACCATTTGGAGCAAATAATATGCCAGAGAAAGAAAAAGGAAAGCGCGGGAATTTATTTCACTAGACACCAAAACTGTTTCGGTTGAAATTGTTGAAACTGGTTCTGCATGTGAAATGCAATACTGGCAAGGGGTTTTATGTGAATGTTTGTTAATTAAAGTAATTAAGAAAATTCTGAATAAATAAATAAAAGAGTTTTATTTAAATGAGAGTTTGCATTAATTTGGTGGAAAATTTAATGCATGTGAGTGGAATTGTGAGTGGAGATGTTTTTATGTGAGTGGAGCTTCCACCACATGAATGAGGGAGAGGTGGGGGCACCCTCCTTGGCCGACGGCCATGCCCCCTTGGGCTGCCCCCCCTATAAAAGGACCCCCTCCTCTCACTTGTCACTCACACCTCCTCGCGAAGGATCTCTCTCTCCCCCCTTTAGAATTTCCCCATGGTCTCGGATCAGCGAGATACATGTTCCCGGTGGCTTTTTCTGGAAGGATTTGTTGCTTTTGCTTCTTCGCTGGAGCGAGGGCGCGGAGGTTGTCGGGGTACCCGGACGTGTGTGCGATCACTGATGCACCACTGCTTTGCGGTGCTGGACGTGATGGTGCTGGACCGGCTGGACCAGATGAACTGCATCACGATATTGAGATCGGCAAGCGTTCGACTACATCATCCATGAGTACAACCTCGTTAACGCTATACGATCTTCGAGGGTATGTATTCTATGGATGTATATCCACCCATTGCTTGTATCTAGTATATAGATCTTGGTGCTTTGTTCCCATCGTAGGAATTTTTTTGTTTTCTATGTTGCGAACCCTTCAGTCTATGTATATTATTGTATTGCCCAATCGAAACTCATAGGATCAAGATGTCTAGTATTGCATCGTTCTGCCTTGCTCGGTCTTTTCAATTGCCCTGCTGTAATTTGTTTACCCAGCATGCCATGTTTGTTTATCTAAGGAGAACACCTCTAGTGAACTATGGACCCCGGTCCAATCTTTATCATTGATACATCTTCCATTGTTTACTGTTTACTTGTTGCAAACCACTATTACCTTCCACACCATACAGTTAATCCTTTGTTACAGCAAACCGATGAGATTGACAACCTCACTGTTCGTTGGGGCAAAGTCTTGAGTTTGTGTTGTGTAGGTCTCCAAGTAGCTAGCAACACCTTTAAGTCGTTTCCTTCCTCCTACTGGTTCGATAACCTTGGTTTCTAACTAAGGGAAAACTTGTTGTTGTGCTCATCATACCTTCCTCTTGGGGTCTCCCAATGAAGTGCTACTGCACTCATCAGACGTATCAAGGACGAGCGGGAGTTAAGCTTGGGGATGCTTGATACGTCGTAAACGTATCTATAATTTTTTATGTTCCATTCTTGTTTAGTATCCACTTTGCTATGCTTTGTCTACACTTTGAGGTATTTTTATACATTTTCTAGGACTAACCTATTAACAAGGTGCCATAGTGCCAGTTTCCTGTTTCTGCTGGTTTTTGGTTTCAGAAAAGCTAGTAAGGAAATATTCTTGGAATTGGACGAGACAAAAGCCAAAGTCAATATTTCACCGAGGAGAACACATAGACCAAAGGGCGACCAGAGGAGAGCCATGGGGTGGCCGCACCCTCCCATGCGCGGGCCCACCCTTGGTCGTGCCTAGGCAGGGTGTGGCCCCCCTAGCCGCCCTCCTGCCTCGTCCCTTCGCCTATAAAGTCACCTGATGTCAAAATCCTAAGTACCCGATCAGATCTCCATTAAAACAGCCTGTAGCCGCAACCACCATCGTCCCTAGATCGGGGGGATCTGAAGCTCTTCCCGGCACCCTGCCGGAGGGGAGAGATCATCCCGGAGGCCTTCTTCATCACCATGCCAGCCTCCGGTATGATGCGTGAGTAGTTCCACCTTGGACTATGGGTCCATACAGTAGCTATATGGTTGTTTCTCCTCCTTTGTGCTATCATGTCTAGATCTTGTGAGCTTCGTTCATGATCAGGATCATATATTTGTAATCATGCATGTTGTGTTTGTGGGGATCCGATGGATATTGATATTACTATGTCAGATTGATCAATGATTCTATCATATTGATTCTATCATGTTTGTGTTGTTTGAGATCTTGCGTGCTCTTCGTTTCTAGTAGCTATCTTGGCCAAGTAGATGCTAGTGACTCCAAGAGGGAGTATTTATGCTCGATAGTGGGTTCATGCCTCTATTGAATCTAGGGAAGTGACAGAACTCTCTAAGGCTGTAGATGTGATGTTGCTACTAGGGAGAAAACAACAATCTCTTGTTCATGGAACAATTGTATTGTTTACTTTACACACATTGCTTAAAGCAGTTATCCATTACTTGCAACTTAATACTGGAGGGGGTTCGTATGATAACCTTAAGGTGGATTAATGGTATGTTGGAGATATGCCCTAGAGGCAATAATAAATGTAGTTATTATTAAATCTTTGTGTTTATGATAAATGTTTACATTCATGCTATAACAGTATTGACCAGAAACATTAATACTTGTGTGATTTGTAAACTAAATTAGAGTCCCTGGTAAAGCCTCTTTATAATACTAGCTTGTTGATTAATAGATGATCATGGTTTCTTGGTCATGAACATTTGAGATGTTGTTAATAACAAGGTCATATCATTAGGAGAATGGTATGATGGACATACTCCTATAGATAAGCGTAGCATAAAGATCAAGTCATTTTAATAGTTCAATTGCTATAAGCTTTCTGATACATAGTAACCTAATTCCTTCGACCATGAGATCATGCTTATCACCATCACCGGAAGGATGCTTTGATGACATCAAACACCACACCGTAACTGGGTGGCTATAAAGGTGGCATTGAGTGTTCGGAAAGTATGGGTTGAGACACATGGATCAAGAGTGGGATTTGTCCATCCATATGACGGATAGATATACTCTAGGCCCTCTCGGTGGAATGTCATCCAATTAGCTTGCAAGCATGTGACTGGCTCACAAGGGATAACATACCACGGGAATGAGAAAAGAGTACTTATCAGTAACGAGGTTGAACTAGGTATGAAGAGATACCGACGATCAAAACCTCGGATAAGTAAACTGTCGTGAGATAAAGGGAAATTGGTATAGTATGTAAGTGGTACATTCGATTGCAAAGTAATCGTAGAAATATGTGGGAGCCATATGAATTTCCAGATTCCTCTATTGGTTATTGATCAGAGAAGTGTCTCGATCATGTCCGCATAATTCACGAACCTAGGGAGACACACTTAAGGATTCGATGTTGTTGAGTAGTTATGGAATGATGAGTAAGAGACCGAATGTTGTTCGGAGTCTCGGATGGGATCCGGGATATCACGAGGAGATCCGGAAAGGTCCAGAGAATAAGAGTCATATAAGGAAAGTCCTGTTTCGGAGTTGGGGAATGATTCCGGTGTTTTCACCAGGAATATTCTAGAAGGGTCCGGAAGGTCCGGCACTACGGAGGGGAAGGGTACATGAATGTGTCATAACAATATGGAATGGTTGCATCATGTACTAGGTCACTTGGCTGGGCAAAATAAAGGGAGAAATCAAATCCTAGTTTGAAAGTCAAACGCCAATTTGAAAAAGTCAAATGGCAAGTTTGCTTGGTGGAGGGAGAGTAGGAAACCTACTTGGGGAGGAATTCCCCTCCCTCCACCCGCCGGCCAAGGAGGCCGAGTTGGGGGAGGACTCACTCCTCCCAACCGGCCACCCTCCACCTATATAAGGAGGGGTAGGGTGCCCCTACCCCTCACACCCAAAACCCTAACCCCAAGCCGCCGGCGCCACCACCTCCTTGAGCCGCCGCCTAGGGCACCACCAACTCGGCGAGTTGGGGGTTTCCCCAAACCCTAGCCGCCGGCCAAGCTCCCCCCTTGGTGCTTCTAAACCCTAGATCGCCAAGGCACCTCTCTTGCTCCACCATACTCGCACCGGCTTAAGGCGAAGCCCTGCGTGATCTCCCCTCTACTTCCGACACCACACCGTCGCGCTGCCGGAATCGCGAGGAGAGCACTACAACCTCCGCTGCCTGCTGGAACAAGGGAGAGGAAGGTATTCATCGAGTACCAAACGTGTGACCGACTGCGGAAGCGCCGCCGGAACGCAGCGCCGGAAGGATCGTCTACACGATCTTGAGATCGGCAAGAGTACGACTACATCACCCACGAGAATCTGCTCTCGTTAACCGCTTTGGAATCTTCGAGGGTGAGTTCCTCTATCGACTCGTTGCTACAATCTAGTAGATAGATCTTGGCTTGTTTGTTTGCATGCGGTAGAAATTTTTTGTTGTCCATGCTACGAACCCCTACAGTGGTATCAGAGTCGTGTCTATATGTAGATCTGTTACACGAGTAGAACACAAGGGTCATTGTGGGTGGTGGTGCTTTTATTATCAATTGCTTTTTGTGTACTTTGCATCTTGCGGTATGATGGGATGAAGCGGCCTAGGCTAACCTTACATGACATCGTTCATGAGACTTGCTCCACGCTCAACATGCAACTTGTATTGCATAAGTGGCTTTGCGGGTGTCTGTCTCTCCCATTATAGTATAGATTCAATTTACAACGGGTACTTGATAGTTCAAACATCAACGTTGTGGTTCTTGTTCGTAAGTTAGATCGACACTTATTGAAAGCCCCAAACCACGTAAATATGCAAAGAAAATTAGAGGCGTCTAACTTTGTTTTGCAGGGGTGTGCTGTGATGTGATATGGCCATGATTGTGATTATATTTGATGTATGCAATGTCCCTTATTGTAAGTTGGCAACCGGCAGGAGCCATATGGTTGTCTTTAAATTCCGTTAAGACCCGAGTGTCTATTCAAAGTAGTTGTAATAGTTGAAGCTCGTGGACGACAACCATGAAACGGCGCCATTGACCTTGACGCTATACCGGTGATGATGGAGATCATGTTCATGATTGAAGATGGAGATCGGAAGCACAAGAAGAAAGGCCATATCATATCACATATTATGAATTGCATGTGATGTTAATCCTTTATGCATCTTGTATTGCTTAGTTCACGACGGTAGCATTATAAGATGATCCCTCAAGCACACAAATTTCAAGTTTTTAAAGTGTTCATCCTTAGTAAGCACCGTTGCTAAAGCTCGTTGTTTCGAAGAACCACGTGATGATCGGGTGTGTTAGATTCTGCGGGGTGTATACAACGTGACCAAGCCAGATTTGCTCATGCGGAAGCTAAGGTTTGATCTTGACGAGCCTAGCATATATACACATGGTCTCGGAACACGGATCACCGAAAGGTAAAGCATGAGTCATATAGTAGATATGATGAACATATTGATTGTTCGCCATTGAAGCTACATCAACTCTCGTGATGATCGGTTTTGATGTGGTGGATTTGGTTCGTGTGATAACTAAAACAATGTGAGGGATATTGTTTTGAGTGGGAGTTCACCTAGATTAATTTAACTATTAATTAGAACTCAATTTGTCATAAACTTAGTCTAAACTATTGCAAATATGTTGTAGATCAATGGCGGCCCCTACCATCAATTTTAATGTGTTCCTAGAGAAAGAAAAGTTGAAAAACAATGGAAGCAACTTTGCGGATTGGTTCCGCAATTTGAGGATTGTCCTCAATGCTGGTAATTTGACCTATGTGCTGGATGCACCGCTGGGTGAACCACCTGCAACTACTGCTACCGATGAAGTAAAGAATGTTTACCTCGCTCGGAAGAATCAGTACTCCACAGTTTAGTGTGCTATCTTGTATGGTTTGAAATCGGAGCTTCAGAAAAGGTTTGAGAACCAAGACCCACATGATATTGTCCGTGAAATCAAAATGATATTTGAGGCTCACGCGGCAGTTGAGAGTTACGAGGCTTCTGAAAAGTTCTTTAACTACAAGATTGAAGAGGACGGCTCCGTCAGTGAGCATGTGCTTAAGATGTCTGAGCATGCAAACAAACTCCAAAGTTTGGGTATAGTGATTCCTAATGCTTTGGGGATTACCGCGTCCTCCAATCACTAGCACCAAGTTACAAGAACTTTGTGATGAACTACAATATGCAAAACATGAACAAGACATTGCCAGAACTCTTCTCCATGTTGAAATCTGCAGAAGTGGAGATCAAGAAAGAGCATCAAGTTTTGTTGGTCAATAATACCACCAAATTCAAGAAATGCAAGTCTAAGCAAAAGGGAAACTTCAAGAAGGGTGGTAAGAAAGTTGCCGCACCAATGAAGAAGACCAAGGCTGGGCCTAAGCCTGATACTGAGTGCTTTTACTGCAAGGGAGAAGGTCACTGGAAGCGGAATTGCCCAAAGTACTTGGCGGATTTGAAGAACGGAAACATCAAGAAGAAAGGTATATCCGATATACATGTTATTGATGTGTATCTCACTAGTACTCGTAGTAGTGCCTGGGTATTTGATACTGGTTCGGTTGCTCATATTTGTAACTCGAAACAGGTGCTGCAGAATAAACGGAAGCTAGCGAAGAACGAGGTAACGATGCGCGTTGGAAATGGATCAAAGGTTGATGTGATCGCGGTCGGCACGCTAACTCTTCATTTACCATCGGGATTAGTTTTATACTTAAATAATTGTTATTTGTTGCTTGCGTTGAGCATGAACATTATATCTGGATCATGTTTGTCGCGAGACGGTTACTTGTTTAAGTCCGAGAATAATGGTTGCTCGATTTATATGAGTAATATGTTTTATGCACATGCACCTTTGATAGATGGTCTATTCTTATTGAATCTCGATCGTTGAAATATACATATTAATAACATTGAAGCTAAACGTTTGAAATTGAGCGATAACTCAACCTATATGTGGCACTGTCGTCTTGGTCATATTGGAGTGAAGCGTATGAAGAAACTCCATTCCGATGGACTTCTTGAATCACTTGATTTCGAATCACTTGAAAGATGTGAAGCATGTCTGATGGGTAAAATGACTAAGACTCCATTTTCTGGGATGACGGAGCGAGCTACGGACTTATTGGAAATCATACATACCGATGTGTGTGGCCCAATGAGTGTAGCATTGCGCGGTGGTTATCGTTATGTTCTTACCTTCACGTATGACTTGAGTAGATATGGGTGTATCTATTTCATGAAACATAAGTCCGAAACTTTCGAGAAGTTTAAGGAATTTCAAAGTGAGGTAGAGAATCAATGTAACAAGAAGATTAAATTTCTATGTTCTGATCGTGGAGGTGAATATATAAGTTACGAGTTTGGCGAGCATTTAAAGAAATACGGAATACTTTCACAATTGATACCGCTAGGAACACCACAGCGTAATGGTGTGTCCGAACGTCGTAATCGAACTCTCTTAGATATGGTTCGTTCTATGATGTCACTTACAGATTACCGCTATCGTTTTGGGGTTATGCATTAGAAACAGCCGCATTCACTTTAAATAGGGCACCATCTAAATCCGTTGAAACGACACCGTATGAATTATGGTTTGGGAAGAAACCTAAATTGTCGTTCCTTAAAGTTTGGGGTTGCGAAGCTTATGTAAAGAAGTTACAGCCGGACAAGCTTGAACCCAAAGCGGAAAAATGCGTCTTCATAGGATACCCGAAGGAAACTATTGGGTATACCTTCTATCATAGATCCGAGGGCAAAATCTTCGTTGCTAAGAATGGATCCTTTCTAGAGAAGGAATTTCTCTCGAAAGAAGTGACTGGAAGGAAAGTAGAACTCGATGAGGTTGTTGAACCTTCTCTCAAACTTACGAGTAGCGCAGCACCGGAAGTAGTTTCTGTGGCGCCTACACAAATAAGAGAGGAAGCTAATGATGATGATCATGAAACTTCGGTTGAATTTGCTACAGAGCCTCGCAGGTCAATGAGAACTCGTACCAATCCTGATTGGTATGATCCCGTTATGAGTGTCATGTTGGTGGATAACACCGATGACCCTGCGACATATGGGGAAGCGATGATGAGCCCAGATTCCAATAAATGGCAAGAAGCCATGAAATCCGAAATTTGATCCATGTACGAAAACCAAGTATGGACTTTGGTGGACTTACCGGATGGCCGGAAGGCTGTCGAGAACAAATGGATTTTCAACAAGAAAATAGATGCTGATGGTAATGTTACTGTCTATAAAGCTCGACTTGTCGCAAAAGGGTTTCGACAAATTCAAGGAGTTGACTACGATGAGACTTTCTCACCAGTAGTGAAGCTAAAGTCTGTGAGGATTATGTTAGCAATCGCTACATATTATGATTATGAGATATGGCAGATGGATGTCAAAACAGCGTTCCTCAATGGAGATATTGATGAAGAGTTGTATATGATGCAACCCAAAGGTTTTGTCGATCCTAAAGATGCTAACAAGGTGTGCAAACTTCAACGGTCCATATATGGATTGAAGCAAGCATCCCGAAGTTGGAATCAACATTTTGATAAGGTAATCAAAAGCTTTGGTTTTATACAAACTTATGGAGAAGCTTGTATTTATAAGAAAGTGAGTGGGAGCTCTGTAGCATTCTTAATACTATATGTAGATGACATGTTGTTGATTGGGAATGATGTAGACCTTAACAGTGTCAAAGAATATTTGAATAGTAGTTTTTCAATGAAAGATCTTGGCGAAGCAGCTTACATATTAGGCATAAAGATTTATAGAGATAGATCGAGACGCCTAATATCATTGTCACAAAGTACATATTTGGACAAAGTTCTAAAGAGGTTTGGAATGGAAGATAGCAAGAAAGGATTCTTGCCCATGTTGCCCAATACGACCTTGAATAAAACTCAAAGTCCTGCAACGGCAGAAGATAGAGAAAGGATGAGTAAGACTCCCTATGCCTCAGCCATAGGATCTCTAATGTATGCCATGCTATGTACTAGACCCGACATTGCATATGCTATTAGTTTGACTAGCAGATATCAAAGTGATCCAGGAGTGGATCATTGGACAGCGGTCAAAAACATCCTTAAGTACTTGAGAACAACTAAGGATATGGTTCTTTCTTATGGAGGTGATGAACAACTCGTTGTTAATGGTTACACCGATGCTAGTTGGAACACCGATCCGGATGATTCTAAATCTCAATCTGGATACGTATTTACTTTGAATGGTGCAGCAGTTAGCTGGAGGAGTGCAAAGCAAAGCGTTGTGGCGAGATCTTCAACTGAATCGGAATACATAGCTGCTTCGGAGGCTTCACAAGAAGCGATATGGATGAAGGAGTTCATTACAGAGCTCGGTGTGGTTCCAAGTGCGCTGGACCCAATGTCTATCTACTGTGATAACATGGGCGCCATAGCCAATGCGCAAGAAATGAGGTCACACAAGAAGCTGAAGCACATCAAGCTACGTTTTCACGCTATTCGAGAACATGTCCAAGATGGTGACATAAATATTTGCAAAGTACACACGATCTTGAGATCGGCAAGAGTACGACTACATCACCCACGAGAATCTGCTCTCGTTAACCGCTTTGGAATCTTCGAGGGTGAGTTCCTCTATCGACTCGTTGCTACAATCTAGTAGATAGATCTTGGCTTGTTTGTTTGCATGCGGTAGAAATTTTTTGTTGTCCATGCTACGAACCCCTACAGTGGTATCAGAGTCGTGTCTATATGTAGATCTGTTGCACGAGTAGAACACAATGGTCATTGTGGGTGATGGTGCTTTTATTATCAATTGCTTTTTGTGTACTTTGCATCTTGCGGTATGATGGGATGAAGCGGCCTAGGCTAACCTTACATGACATCGTTCATGAGACTTGCTCCACGCTCAACATGCAACTTGTATTGCATAAGTGGCTTTGCGGGTGTCTGTCTCTCCCATTATAGTATAGATTCAATTTACAACGGGTACTTGATAGTTCAAACATCAACGTTGTGGTTCTTGTTCGTAAGTTAGATCGACACTTATTGAAAGCCCCAAACCACGTAAATATGCAAAGAAAATTAGAGGCGTCTAACTTTGTTTTGCAGGGGTGTGCTGTGATGTGATATGGCCATGATTGTGATTATATTTGATGTATGCAATGTCCCTTATTGTAAGTTGGCAACCGGCAGGAGCCATATGGTTGTCTTTAAATTCCGTTAAGACCCGAGTGTCTATTCAAAGTAGTTGTAATAGTTGAAGCTCGTGGACGACAACCATGAAACGGCGCCATTGACCTTGACGCTATACCGGTGATGATGGAGATCATGTTCATGATTGAAGATGGAGATCGGAAGCACAAGAAGAAAGGCCATATCATATCACATATTATGAATTGCATGTGATGTTAATCCTTTATGCATCTTGTATTGCTTAGTTCATGACGGTAGCATTATAAGATGATCCCTCAAGCACACAAATTTCAAGTTTTTAAAGTGTTCATCCTTAGTAAGCACCGTTGCTAAAGCTCGTTGTTTCGAAGAACCACGTGATGATCGGGTGTGTTAGATTCTGCGGGGTGTATACAACGTGACCAAGCCAGATTTGCTCATGCGGAAGCTAAGGTTTGATCTTGACGAGCCTAGCATATATACACATGGTCTCGGAACACGGATCACCGAAAGGTAAAGCATGAGTCATATAGTAGATATGATGAACATATTGATTGTTCGCCATTGAAGCTACATCAACTCTCGTGATGATCGGTTTTGATGTGGTGGATTTGGTTCGTGTGATAACTAAAACAATGTGAGGGATATTGTTTTGAGTGGGAGTTCACCTAGATTAATTTAACTATTAATTAGAACTCAATTTGTCATAAACTTAGTCTAAACTATTGCAAATATGTTGTAGATCAATGGCGGCCCCTACCATCAATTTTAATGTGTTCCTAGAGAAAGAAAAGTTGAAAAACAATGGAAGCAACTTTGCGGATTGGTTCCGCAATTTGAGGATTGTCCTCAATGCTGGTAATTTGACCTATGTGCTGGATGCACCGCTGGGTGAACCACCTGCAGCTACTGCTACCGATGAAGTAAAGAATGTTTACCTCGCTCGGAAGAATCAGTACTCCACAGTTTAGTGTGCTATCTTGTATGGTTTGAAATCGGAGCTTCAGAAAAGGTTTGAGAACCAAGACCCACATGATATTGTCCGTGAAATCAAAATGATATTTGAGGCTCACGCGGCAGTTGAGAGTTACGAGGCTTCTGAAAAGTTCTTTAACTACAAGATTGAAGAGGACGGCTCCGTCAGTGAGCATGTGCTTAAGATGTCTGAGCATGCAAACAAACTCCAAAGTTTGGGTATAGTGATTCCTAATGCTTTGGGGATTACCGCGTCCTCCAATCACTAGCATCAAGTTACAAGAACTTTGTGATGAACTACAATATGCAAAACATGAACAAGACATTGCCAGAACTCTTCTCCATGTTGAAATCTGCAGAAGTGGAGATCAAGAAAGAGCATCAAGTTTTGTTGGTCAATAATACCACCAAATTCAAGAAATGCAAGTCTAAGCAAAAGGGAAACTTCAAGAAGGGTGGTAAGAAAGTTGCCGCACCAATGAAGAAGACCAAGGCTGGGCCTAAGCCTGATACTGAGTGCTTTTACTGCAAGGGAGAAGGTCACTGGAAGCGGAATTGCCCAAAGTACTTGGCGGATTTGAAGAACGGAAACATCAAGAAGAAAGGTATATCCGATATACATGTTATTGATGTGTATCTCACTAGTACTCGTAGTAGTGCCTGGGTATTTGATACTGGTTCGGTTGCTCATATTTGTAACTCGAAACAGGTGCTGCAGAATAAACAGAAGCTAGCGAAGAACGAGGTAACGATGCGCGTTGGAAATGGATCAAAGGTTGATGTGATCGCGGTCGGCACGCTAACTCTTCATTTACCATCGGGATTAGTTTTATACTTAAATAATTGTTATTTGTTGCCTGCGTTGAGCATGAACATTATATCTGGATCATGTTTGTCGCGAGACGGTTACTTGTTTAAGTCCGAGAATAATGGTTGCTCGATTTATATGAGTAATATGTTTTATGCACATGCACCTTTGATAGATGGTCTATTCTTATTGAATCTCGATCGTTGAAATATACATATTAATAACATTGAAGCTAAACGTTTGAAATTGAGCGATAACTCAACCTATATGTGGCACTGTCGTCTTGGTCATATTGGAGTGAAGCGTATGAAGAAACTCCATTCCGATGGACTTCTTGAATCACTTGATTTCGAATCACTTGAAAGATGTGAAGCATGTATGATGGGTAAAATGACTAAGACTCCATTTTCTGGGATGACGGAGCGAGCTACGGACTTATTGGAAATCATACATACCGATGTGTGTGGCCCAATGAGTGTAGCATTGCGCGGTGGTTATCGTTATGTTCTTACCTTCACGTATGACTTGAGTAGATATGGGTGTATCTATTTCATGAAACATAAGTCCGAAACTTTCGAGAAGTTTAAGGAATTTCAAAGTGAGGTAGAGAATCAATGTAACAAGAAGATTAAATTTCTATGTTCTGATCGTGGAGGTGAATATATAAGTTACGAGTTTGGCGAGCATTTAAAGAAATACGGAATACTTTCACAATTGATACCGCTAGGAACACCACAGCGTAATGGTGTGTCCGAACGTCGTAATCGAACTCTCTTAGATATGGTTCGTTCTATGATGTCACTTACAGATTACCGCTATCGTTTTGGGGTTATGCATTAGAAACAGCCGCATTCACTTTAAATAGGGCACCATCTAAATCCGTTGAAACGACACCGTATGAATTATGGTTTGGGAAGAAACCTAAATTGTCGTTCCTTAAAGTTTGGGGTTGCGAAGCTTATGTAAAGAAGTTACAGCCAGACAAGCTTGAACCCAAAGCGGAAAAATGCGTCTTCATAGGATACCCGAAGGAAACTATTGGGTATACCTTCTATCATAGATCCGAGGGCAAAATCTTCGTTGCTAAGAATGGATCCTTTCTAGAGAAGGAATTTCTCTCGAAAGAAGTGACTGGAAGGAAAGTAGAACTCGATGAGGTTGTTGAACCTTCTCTCAAACTTACGAGTAGCGCAGCACCGGAAGTAGTTTCTGTGGCGCCTACACAAATAAGAGAGGAAGCTAATGATGATGATCATGAAACTTCGGTTGAATTTGCTACAGAGCCTCGCAGGTCAATGAGAACTCGTACCAATCCTGATTGGTATGATCCCGTTATGAGTGTCATGTTGGTGGATAACACCGATGACCCTGCGACATATGGGGAAGCGATGATGAGCCCAGATTCCAATAAATGGCAAGAAGCCATGAAATCCGAAATTTGATCCATGTACGAAAACCAAGTATGGACTTTGGTGGACTTACCGGATGGCCGGAAGGCTGTCGAGAACAAATGGATTTTCAACAAGAAAATAGATGCTGATGGTAATGTTACTGTCTATAAAGCTCGACTTGTCGCAAAAGGGTTTCGACAAATTCAAGGAGTTGACTACGATGAGACTTTCTCACCAGTAGTGAAGCTAAAGTCTGTGAGGATTATGTTAGCAATCGCTACATATTATGATTATGAGATATGGCAGATGGATGTCAAAACAGCGTTCCTCAATGGAGATATTGATGAAGAGTTGTATATGATGCAACCCAAAGGTTTTGTCGATCCTAAAGATGCTAACAAGGTGTGCAAACTTCAACGGTCCATATATGGATTGAAGCAAGCATCCCGAAGTTGGAATCAACATTTTGATAAGGTAATCAAAAGCTTTGGTTTTATACAAACTTATGGAGAAGCTTGTATTTATAAGAAAGTGAGTGGGAGCTCTGTAGCATTCTTAATACTATATGTAGATGACATGTTGTTGATTGGGAATGATGTAGACCTTAACAGTGTCAAAGAATATTTGAATAGTAGTTTTTCAATGAAAGATCTTGGCGAAGCAGCTTACATATTAGGCATAAAGATTTATAGAGATAGATCGAGACGCCTAATATCATTGTCACAAAGTACATATTTGGACAAAGTTCTAAAGAGGTTTGGAATGGAAGATAGCAAGAAAGGATTCTTGCCCATGTTGCCCAATACGACCTTGAATAAAACTCAAAGTCCTGCAACGGCAGAAGATAGAGAAAGGATGAGTAAGACTCCCTATGCCTCAGCCATAGGATCTCTAATGTATGCCATGCTATGTACTAGACCCGACATTGCATATGCTATTAGTTTGACTAGCAGATATCAAAGTGATCCAGGAGTGGATCATTGGACAGCGGTCAAAAACATCCTTAAGTACTTGAGAACAACTAAGGATATGGTTCTTTCTTATGGAGGTGATGAACAACTCGTTGTTAATGGTTACACCGATGCTAGTTGGAACACCGATCCGGATGATTCTAAATCTCAATCTGGATACGTATTTACTTTGAATGGTGCAGCAGTTAGCTGGAGGAGTGCAAAGCAAAGCGTTGTGGCGAGATCTTCAACTGAATCGGAATACATAGCTGCTTCGGAGGCTTCACAAGAAGCGATATGGATGAAGGAGTTCATTACAGAGCTCGGTGTGGTTCCAAGTGCGCTGGACCCAATGTCTATCTACTGTGATAACATGGGCGCCATAGCCAATGCGCAAGAAATGAGGTCACACAAGAAGCTGAAGCACATCAAGCTACGTTTTCACGCTATTCGAGAACATGTCCAAGATGGTGACATAAATATTTGCAAAGTACACACAGATCTGAATGTGGCGGATCCATTGACTAAACCTCTCCCGAGGGCAAAACATGACCAACACCAAACTGCCATGGGTGTTCGATATATTACCATGTAATCTAGATTAGTTGACTCTAGTGCAAGTGGGAGACTGTTGGAGATATGCCCTAGAGGCAATAATAAATGTAGTTATTATTATATCTTTGTGTTTATGATAAATGTTTACATTCATGCTATAACAATATTGACCAGAAACATTAATACTTGTGTGATTTGTAAACTAAATTAGAGTCCCTGGTAAAGCCTCTTTATAATACTAGCTTGTTGATTAATAGATGATTATGGTTTCTTGATCATGAACATTTGAGATGTTGTTAATAACAAGGTCATATCATTAGGAGAATGGTATGATGGACATACTCCTATAGATAAGCGTAGCATAAAGATCAAGTCATTTTAATAGTTCAGTTGCTATAAGATTTCTAATACATAGTAACCTAATTCCTTCGACAATGAGATCATGCTTATCACCATCACCGGAAGGATGCTTTGATGACATCAAACACCACACCGTAACTGGGTGGCTATAAAGGTGGCATTGAGTGTTCGGAAAGTATGGGTTGAGACACATGGATCAAGAGTGGGATTTGTCCATCCATATGACGGATAGATATACTCTGGGCCCTCTCGGTGGAATGTCATCCAATTAGCTTGCAGCATGTGACTGGCTCACAAGGGATCACATACCACGGGAACGAGAAAAGAGTACTTATCAGTAACGAGGTTGAACTAGGTATGCAGAGATACCGACGATCAAAACCTCGGATAAGTAAACTATCGTGAGACAAAGGGAAATTGGTATCGTATGTAAATGGTTCATTTGATCGCAAAGTAATCGTAGAAATATGTGGGAGCCATATGTTGGGAATATGCCCTAGAGGCAATCATGTATGGTGAGATTTCCCATTGTATTCATAAAGATATTAAGTAGTCCTTGTATAAACATCTGATGTGTATCATTGAATACGTGATTCGGTTGTGGAACTATACATTCATATTGTTTGTACTAAATATCCTTGCTCATTGAGGATGTGCTGGACACACAACTTAGATCAATGTGAAAGTTGTCTTGATGACTCGGTTCCACTTGTCATGGGCATGGAGATGCTATTCCAACTTACACAGATTCGGCTAAAGAGTTTAGCGAGTCGGATTGACCCATATTGAGGTACAACGAACAAGTTGTCATTTGTATATCTCAATCAATGTAATCCTTAGACCTGAGGTTATTGCATAGTCCGAGTTGAGGATCACAGACTTAGGTTCTGCCAAACGCTGATCCGTAACTGGGCAGTTATAAAGGCAGGGTTCGGGTCGACTGAGAATTAAGCTGCGTGATGTGAATAACCAAGATGGGATTTTGCCCCTCCACTTGGAGAGATATTCTCTGGGCCCTCTCGTGAGATATGATTCAGAAAGCATGGCCATGCACGACTCGGTTAAGTGTTAACCAAGGCGATCGACTAAGAGTTAGTCGGGTGAATCACTTATCTCGGATCGAGAAGAGAGTCGGACTATTTATGACATATATTCGTCTATAGACTGACAAGGTATATCGTGAGGCAAAAGGGACTCGGACGTAAGTCGCATTGGAAAGGCAAGTCGTCATGACTCTTTGGTACTTGGGAGTCGGCACGTTCTGCTAGGAGCCGCTACCGACTGATCGATTGAGAGTCGGACTCCAATCGTGTCCAAGTAGCCATGAGCCTGCGGGGTCACACACTTAAGAGAGGGAGCAAATTCGGATTGGATCTAAACCTGTAATCTGGTTGGGTTGGACCTAAACCGGATTAGGACTGAGTTAGTGAGTTGGACTCACGGTGACTAGTGTTATATGGGCTTTAGTGAATGGGTCGCGCGAGCAGAGCCCACGTTCACTCCCTATATATAGTGGAGCACCGTAACCCATAAAGGTTAATCGTTGTTCGGTTAGGTCATTCCATGTGTTGGAAACCCTAGCTCCACAACAGTCCTGCCGACGATACGAATCTAGTAGTTCGCCGCCGGCGCTCCTCCTTGTACGTGTGGATACCAGCGGAGGTGTTGTACGATCAGCACCAGGACGATCGGATCGCAAAGGACTGCACTGCATCAACTAACGCGCTTCATCAGTAATCCGCAACTGCGCGTCTAGTGGTAAACCTCGTGGCCTTCTACCTCAGCTGGATCTTGGGATCACCACCCTAGAGGAAATTTTTTGTTTTATCTCCGCGTGGCCCAACATGACACTCCGGAGGGGAAGGGTACATGAATGTTTCATAACAATATGGAATGTTTGCATCATGTACTAGGTCACTTGGCTAGGCAAAATAAAGGGATAAATCAAATCCTAGTTTGAAAGTCAAACGCCTGAAAAGGTCAAACGACAAGTTTGCTTGGTGGAGGGAGAGTAGGAAACCTACTTGGGGAGGAGTTCCCCTCCCTCCACCCGCCGGCCAAGGAGGCCGAGTTGGGGGAGGACTCCCTCCTCCCAACCGGCCATCCTCCACCTATATAAGGAGGGGTAGGGCGCCCCCTACCCCTCACACCCAAAACCCTAACCCCAAGCCGCCGGCTCCACCACCTCCTTGAGCCGCCGCCTAGGGCACCACCAACTCGGCGAGTTGGGGGTTTCCACAAACCCTAGCCGCCGGCCAAGCTCCCCCCTTGGTGCTTCTAAACCCTAGATCGCCAAGGCACCTCTCTTGCTCCACCATACTCGCACCGGCTTAAGGCGAAGCCCTGCGGGTGTAGGGGTTCGTAGCATGGAAAACAAAAATTTTCTATCGCATACAAACAAACAAGCCAAGATCTATCTACTAGATTGTAGCAACGAGTCGATGGAATAACTCACCCTCGAAGATTCCAAAGTGTTTAACGAGAGCAGATTCTCGTGGGTGATGTAGTCGTACTCTTTCCGATCTCAAGATCGCGTAGACGATCCTTCCGGCGCCGCGTTCCCGCAGCGCTCCCGCAGTCGGTCACACGTTCGGTACTCGACGAAGACCTTCCTCTCCCTTGTTCCAGCAGGCAGCGGAGGTTGTAGCACTCTCCTCGCGATTCCGGCAGCACAACGGCGTGGTACCGGAGGTAGAGGGGAGATCCCGCAGGGCTTCGCCTTAAGCCGGTGCGAGTATGGTGGAGCTTATGAGAGAGGCTATTAGTGGTCTAGTAATTAGACACACCAATTAGAGGGCTCTAAACCAATTAGAAGGCTCTAAACCGAAACAGCTCTAAACCGGGGTCTAGGTCTAGTTTCTAGTTTAGAGGATAGGAACTTGTGTGTCTTGTGTCTAGAGGAGGAGGCCTTGGCCCTCCTTTTATAGGTGGGAAGGCACGGCCAGGGGAGGGGAGTCCCTCCCCAAGTCGGCCTTGGTTGGTGCGCCGGCTTGGGGAGGAGACTCCTCCCTCAAGTCGGTTTCCAACTCCTCCTCTTATCCCACTTCCCAAAATTGGCAGTTTGACTTTCAAACTAGCCGTTTGACTTTTCCAATTTAGGAATTAAATAAACCCTTTATTTTGGACAGCGAGAACACTTAGTACATGATGCAATCATTCCATCTTGCAATGACACATTCATGTACCCCTTCCCCCCCGGAGTGCCGGACATTCCGGGACCTTCTAGAATGTTCCCGATGAAAACACCGGAACCATTCCCCAACTCCGAAATGGGACTTTCCTTATATGAATCTTATTCTCCGGACCATTCCGGATCACCTCGTGATATCCCGGATCCCATCCGAGACTCCGAACAACATTCGGTCTCTTTCTCATAATACCATAACTACTCAAACAACGTCGAATCCTTAAGTGTGTCTCCCTACGGTTCGTGAATTATGCGGACATGATCGAGACACTTCTCCGAACAATAACCAATAGAGGAATCTGGAAATTCATATGGCTCCCACATATTTCTACGATTACTTTGCGATCGAATGAACCACTTACATACGATACCAATTTCCCTTTGTCTCACGATATGTTACTTATCCGAGGTCATGATCGTCGGTATCTCTGCATACCTAGTTCAACCTCGTTACTGATAAGTACTCTTTTCTCGTTCCCGTGATATGTGATCCCTTGTGACCAAGTCACATGCTTGCAAGCTAATTGGATGACATTTCACCGAGAGGGCCCAGAGAATATCTATCCGTCATGTGGATGGACAAATCCCACTCTTGATCCATGTGTTTCAACCAATACTTTCCGAACACCCAATGCCACTTTTATAGCCACCCTGTTACGGTGTGGTGTTTGATGACATCAAAGCATCCATCCAGTAAAGGCAATATGCATGATCTCATGGTCGAAGGAATTAGGTTACTATGTATCAGAAAGCATATAGCAATTGAACTATTGAAATGACTTGATCTTTATGCTACGCTTGTCTATAGGAGTATGTCCACCATATCATTCTCCTAACGATATGATCTTGTTGTTGATAACATCTCAATGTTCATGACAAAGAAACCACATCATCAATCAACCAACAAGCTAGTGAAGTATAGAGGCCATACTAGGGACTTCAAATTAAGTTTACAAATCACACAAGTATTAATGGTTTCCTTGTTAATACTATTATAGCATGAATGTAAACATTTATCATAAACACAAAGATATATAATAATAACTACATTTATTATTACCTCTAGGGCATATCTCCAACAGTCTCCCACTTGCACTAGAGTCATCTAATCTAGATTACATGGTAATATACCGAACACCCATGGCAGTTTGGTGTTGGTCATGTTTTGCCCTCGGGAGAGGTTTAGTCAACGGATCCGCCACATTCAGATCTGTGTGTACTTTGCAAATCTTTATATCCCCATCCTGGATATGTTCTCGAATAGCGTGGAAACGCAGCTTGATATGCTTCAGCTTCTTGTGTGACCTTGGTTCTTGCGCATTGGCTATGGCGCCCATGTTATCACAGTAGATAGACATTGGGTCCAGCGCACTTGGAACCACACCCAGCTCTGTAATGAACTCTTTCATCCATATCGCTTCTTGTGAAGCCTCCGAAGCAGCCATGTATTCCGATTCAGTTGAAGATCTCGCCACAACGCTTTGCTTTGCACTCCTCCAGCTAACTGCTGCACCATTCAAAATAAATACGTATCCAGATTGTGATTTAGAATCATCCGGATCGGTGTTCCAACTAGCATCGGTGTAACCATTAACAACGAGCTGTTCATCACCTCCATAAGAAAGAACCATATCCTTAGTTCTTCTCAAGTACTTAAGGATGTTTTTGACCGCTGTCCAATGATCCACTCCTGGATCACTTTGATATCTGCTAGTTAGACTAACAGCATATGCGATGTCGGGTCTAGTACATAGCATGGCATACATTAGAGATCCTATGGCTGAGGCATAGGGAGTCTTACTCATCTTTTCTCTATCTTCTGCCGATGTCGGACTTTGAGTTTTACTCAAGGTCGTATTGGGCAACATGGGCAAGAACCCTTTCTTGCTATCTTCCATTCCAAACCTCTTTAGAACTTTGTCCAAATATGTACTTTGTGACAATGATATTTGGCGTTTCGATCTATCTCTATAAATCTTTATGCCTAATATGTAAGCTGCTTCGCCAAGATCCTTCATTGAAAAACTATTATTCAAATATTCCTTGACACTATTAAGAAGGTCTACATCATTCCCAATCAACAATATGTCATCCACATACAGTATTAAGAATGCTACAGAGCTCCCACTCACTTTCTTGTAAATACAAGCTTCTCCATAAGTTTGTATAAAACCAAAACTTTTGATTACCTTATCAAAACGTTGATTCCAACTTCGGGATGCTTGCTTCAATCCATAGATGGACCGTTGAAGCTTGCATACCTTGTTAGCATCTTTAGGATCGACAAAACCTTTGGGTTGTATCATATACAACTCTTCATCAATGTCTCCATTGAGGAATGCTGTTTTGACATCCATCTGCCATATCTCATAATCATAATATGCAGCGATTGCTAACATAATCCTCACAGACTTTAGCTTCGCTACCGGTGAGAAAGTCTCATCGTAGTCAACTCCTTGAATTTGTCGAAACCCTTTTGCGACAAGTCGAGCTTTATAGACAGTAACATTACCATCAGCATCTGTTTTCTTCTTGAAAATCCATTTGTTCTCGACAGCCTTCCGGCCATCCGGTAAGTCCACCAAAG
Source organism: Avena sativa (assembly GCA_916181665.1). Taxonomy (NCBI): domain Eukaryota; kingdom Viridiplantae; phylum Streptophyta; class Magnoliopsida; order Poales; family Poaceae; genus Avena; species Avena sativa. The sequence continues at coordinate 261,270,973 of OV702279.1, read as the reverse complement.
TCCATACTTGGTTTTCGTACATGGATCCAATCTCGGATTTCATGGCTTCTTGCCATTTATTGGAATCTGGGCTCATCATCGCTTCCTCATATGTCTCGGGGTTATCGGTGTTGTCCACCAACATGACATTCATAACGGAATCATACCAATCTGGAGTGGTACGAGTTCTCGTTGACCTCCGAGGCTCTGTAGTAACTTCAACCGAAGTTTCATGATCACCATCATTAGCTTCCTCTCTTATTGGTGCAGGCACCACAGGAACTTCTTCCGGTGCTGCGCTACTCGCAATTTCGAGAGAAGGTTCGACAACCTCGTCGAGTTCTACTTTCCTTCCAGTCACTTCTTTCGAGAGAAATTCCTTCTCTAGAAAGGATCCATTCTTAGCAACGAAGATTTTGCCTTCGGATCTATGATAGAAGGTATACCCAACAGTTTCCTTCGGGTATCCTATGAAGACGCATTTTTCCGCTTTGGGTTCAAGCTTGTCCGGCTGTAACTTCTTTACATAGGCTTCGCATCCCCAAACTTTAAGGAACGACAATTTAGGTTTCTTCCCAAACCATAATTCATACGGTGTCGTTTCAACGGATTTAGACGGTGCCCTATTTAAAGTGAATGCGGCTGTTTCTAATGCATAACCCCAAAATGATAGTGGCAAATCTGTAAGTGACATCATAGAACGAACCATATCTAAGAGAGTTCGATTACGACGTTCAGACACACCATTACGCTGTGGTGTTCCCGGCGGTGTCAATTGTGAAAGTATTCCGCACTTCTTTAAATGCTCGCCAAACTCGTAACTTAGATATTCACCTCCACGATCAGAACGTAGAAATTTAATCTTCTTGTTACGTTGATTCTCTACCTCACTTTGAAACTCCTTAAACTTCTCGAAAGTTTCGGACTTATGTTTCATGAAATAGATATACCCATATCTACTCAAGTCATCCGTGAAGGTAAGAACATAACGATAACCACTGCGCGATGCTACACTCATTGGACCACACACATCGGTATGTATGATTTCCAATAAGTCTGTAGCTCGCTCCATCATACCAGAAAATGGAGTCTTAGTCATTTTACCCATCAGACATGCTTCGCATCTTTCAAGTGATTCAAAATCAAGTGATTCAAGAAGTCCATCGGAATGGAGTTTCTTCATACGCTTCACTCCAATGTGACCAAGACGACAGTGCCACATATAGGTCAAATTATCGCTTGATTTCAAACGTTTAGCCTCAATGTTATTAATATGTGTATTTCTACTATCGAGATTCAATATGAATAGACCATCTATCAAAGGTGCATGTGCATAAAACATATTACTCATATAAATCGAACAACCATTATTCTCGGATTTAAACAAGTAACCGTCTCGCAATAAACAAGATCCCGATATAATGTTCATGCTCAACGCAGGCACCAAATAACAATTATTTAAGTATAAAACTAATCCCGATGGTAGATGAAGAGGTAGTGTGCCGACCGCGATCACATCAACCTTTGATCCGTTTCCCACGCGCATCGTCACCTCGTTCTTCACTAGCTTCCGTTTATTCTGCAGCTCCTGTTTCGAGTTACAAATATGAGCAACCGAACCAGTATCAAATACCCAGGCACTACTACGAGTACTAGTGAGATACACATCAATAACATGTATATCAGATATACCTTTCTTCTTGATGTTGCCGTTCTTCAAATCTGCCAAGTACCTTGGGCAATTCCGCTTCCAGTGACCTTCTCCCTTGCAGTAAAAGCACTCAGTATCAGGCTTGGGTCCAGCCTTGGTCCTCTTCGTCGGCGTGGTAACTTTCTTACCACCCTTCTTGAAGTGTCCCTTCTGCTTAGACTTGCCTTTCTTGAATTTGGTGGTCTTATTGACCATCAACACTTGGTGCTCTTTCTTGATCTCCACTTCTGCAGATTTTAACATAGCAAATAGTTCTGGCAACTCTTTGTTCATGTTCTGCATGTTGTAGTTCATCACAAAGTTCTTGTAACTTGGTGGTAGTGATTGGAGGATGCGGTAAACTCCCAAAGTATTAGGAATCACTATACCCAAACTTTGAAGTTTATTTGCGTGCCCAGACATTTTAAGCACATGCTCACTGACGGAGCTACCCTCTTCCATCTTGCAGTTAAAGAACTTTTCAGAAGCTTCATAACTTTCAATTGCCGTATGAGTCTCAAAGATTAATTTGAGATCCTCGACAATATCATATGGATCTGACTCTTCAAACCTTTTCTGAAGCTCCGATTCTAAACCATACAAGATAGCACACTGAACTATGGAGTACTGATTCTTCCGAGCGAGGTAAACATTCTTTACTTCATCGGTAGCATCAGCTGCAGGTGGGTCACCTAGCGGTGCATCCAGCACATAGGTCAAATTACCAGCTGTGAGGACAATCCTCAAATTGCGGAACCAATCCGCGAAGTTGCTTCCATTGTTTTTCAACTTTTCTTTCTCTAGGAACGCATTAAAATTGATGGTAGGGGCTGCCATTGATCTACAACATATTTGCAATAGTTTAGACTAAGTTTATGACAAATTGAGTTCAAATTAATTAATGAAATTAAACTAGGTGAACTCCCACTCAAAACAACATCCCTCACATTGTTTTAGTGATCACACGAACCAAATCCACTACATCAACACCGATCATCACGAGAGCTGATATAGTTTTAATGGCGAACAATCATCATGTTCATCATATCTACTATATGATTCATGCTTTGCCTTTCGGCGATCCGTGTTCCTGAGGCCATGTCTGTACATGCTAGGCTCGTCAAGATCAAACCTTAGCTTCCGCATAAGCAAATCTGGCTTGCTTACGTTGTAGTCACCCGCGGAATCAAAGACACCCGATCATCACGTGGTGCTTCGAAGCAGCAAGCTTTGGCAACGGTGCATACTAAGGGTGAACACTTTTAGAACTTGAAATTTATGTGCATGAGGGATCATCTTATAATGCTACCGTCGTCTACTAAGCAATACAAGATGCATAAAGGATTAACATCACATGCAATTCATAATATGTGATATGATATGGCCTTTCTTCTTTGTGCTTCCGATCTCCATCTTCAAGCACGAACATGATCTCCATCATCACCGGCATAGCATCAAGGTCAATGACGCTTCTTCATGGTTGTCGTCCGCCAACTTCAACTATTACAACTATTTTGAATAGACACGCAGGCCTTAACAGAAATTAAAGACAACCATATGGCTCCTGCCGGTTGCCAACTTACAATAAGGATCATTGCATACATCAAATATAATCACAATCATGGCCATATCACATCACTGCACACCCCTGCAAAACAAAGTTAGACGCTTCTACTTTCTTTGCATATTTTACGTGGTTTGGGGCTTTCCATAAGTGTCGTTCTAACTTACGAACAAGAACCACAACATTGATACTAGCATTGTTGATCACCCGTTGTAAATTGGATCTTTACTATGCTAGGAGAAACAGGCACCCGCAAAGCCACTTATGCAAAACGAGTTGCATGTCAAGCGTGGAGCAAGTCTCATGAACGATGTCATGTAAGGTTAGCCCGGGCCGCTTCATCCCAACATACCGCAAGATGCAAAGTACACAAAAAGCAATCTACAATAAAAGCATCAACGCCCACAATGACCATTGTGTTCTACTCGTGCAACAGATCTACATATAGACACGGCTCTGATACCACTGTAGGGGTTCGTAGCATGGAAAACAAAAATTTTCTATCGCATACAAACAAACAAGCCAAGATCTATCTACTAGATTGTAGCAACGAGTCGATGGAATAACTCACCCTCGAAGATTCCAAAGTGTTTAACGAGAGCAGATTCTCGTGGGTGATGTAGTCGTACTCTTTCCGATCTCAAGATCGCGTAGACGATCCTTCCGGCGCCGCGTTCCCGCAGCGCTCCCGCAGTCGGTCACACGTTCGGTACTCGACGAAGACCTTCCTCTCCCTTGTTCCAGCAGGCAGCGGAGGTTGTAGCACTCTCCTCGCGATTCCGGCAGCACAACGGCGTGGTACCGGAGGTAGAGGGGAGATCCCGCAGGGCTTCGCCTTAAGCCGGTGCGAGTATGGTGGAGCTTATGAGAGAGGCTATTAGTGGTCTAGTAATTAGACACACCAATTAGAGGGCTCTAAACCAATTAGAAGGCTCTAAACCGAAACAGCTCTAAACCGGGGTCTAGGTCTAGTTTCTAGTTTAGAGGATAGGAACTTGTGTGTCTTGTGTCTAGAGGAGGAGGCCTTGGCCCTCCTTTTATAGGTGGGAAGGCACGGCCAGGGGAGGGGAGTCCCTCCCCAAGTCGGCCTTGGTTGGTGCGCCGGCTTGGGGAGGAGACTCCTCCCTCAAGTCGGTTTCCAACTCCTCCTCTTATCCCACTTCCCAAAATTGGCAGTTTGACTTTCAAACTAGCCGTTTGACTTTTCCAATTTAGGAATTAAATAAACCCTTTATTTTGGACAGCGAGAACACTTAGTACATGATGCAATCATTCCATCTTGCAATGACACATTCATGTACCCCTTCCCCCCCGGAGTGCCGGACATTCCGGGACCTTCTAGAATGTTCCCGATGAAAACACCGGAACCATTCCCCAACTCCGAAATGGGACTTTCCTTATATGAATCTTATTCTCCGGACCATTCCGGATCACCTCGTGATATCCCGGATCCCATCCGAGACTCCGAACAACATTCGGTCTCTTTCTCATAATACCATAACTACTCAAACAACGTCGAATCCTTAAGTGTGTCTCCCTACGGTTCGTGAATTATGCGGACATGATCGAGACACTTCTCCGAACAATAACCAATAGAGGAATCTGGAAATTCATATGGCTCCCACATATTTCTACGATTACTTTGCGATCGAATGAACCACTTACATACGATACCAATTTCCCTTTGTCTCACGATATGTTACTTATCCGAGGTCATGATCGTCGGTATCTCTGCATACCTAGTTCAACCTCGTTACTGATAAGTACTCTTTTCTCGTTCCCGTGATATGTGATCCCTTGTGACCAAGTCACATGCTTGCAAGCTAATTGGATGACATTTCACCGAGAGGGCCCAGAGAATATCTATCCGTCATGTGGATGGACAAATCCCACTCTTGATCCATGTGTTTCAACCAATACTTTCCGAACACCCAATGCCACTTTTATAGCCACCCTGTTACGGTGTGGTGTTTGATGACATCAAAGCATCCATCCAGTAAAGGCAATATGCATGATCTCATGGTCGAAGGAATTAGGTTACTATGTATCAGAAAGCATATAGCAATTGAACTATTGAAATGACTTGATCTTTATGCTACGCTTGTCTATAGGAGTATGTCCACCATATCATTCTCCTAACGATATGATCTTGTTGTTGATAACATCTCAATGTTCATGACAAAGAAACCACATCATCAATCAACCAACAAGCTAGTGAAGTATAGAGGCCATACTAGGGACTTCAAATTAAGTTTACAAATCACACAAGTATTAATGGTTTCCTTGTTAATACTATTATAGCATGAATGTAAACATTTATCATAAACACAAAGATATATAATAATAACTACATTTATTATTACCTCTAGGGCATATCTCCAACAGCGGGATCTCCCCGCTACTTCCGACACCACACCATCGTGCTGCCGGAATCACGAGAAGAGCACTACAACCTCTGCTGCCTGCTGGAACAAGGGAGATGAAGGTCTTCATCGAGTACCGAACGTGTGACCGACTACGGAAGCGCTGCCGGAACGCAGCGCCGGAAGGATCGTCTACACGATCTTGAGATCGGCAAGAGTACGACTCTATCGACTCGTTGCTACAATCTAGTAGATAGATCTTGGCTTGTTTGTTTGCATGCGGTAGAAATTTTTTGTTGTCATGCTACGAACCCCTACAGTGGTATCAGAGTCGTGTCTATATGTAGATCTGTTGTACCACTCACTAAGGTGTGATAAGGAGAGAAGCCCTCGCGCAATCCTCCTCCAACGCCGCTCGCCACGCCGCGCGCGCCGCGGGTTGCGGGAATCTCGCCGAGCCAAGCTTTATTTTGCAGTTTGGGAAAATTACTTATGAGTCATTAACAGACGCGTTAATTACAGCTGTTTCCAGTTTTTATGTATCGTGGGCTGTGCACCACGATCTTTCTGACCTGCATTATATAAGCGCCTGCGCTAAACCTAATCGGTGATCAATCCACACACGCGTCTATCTCCAGAACCTTGCGTCGCCGTTTTCGTCTTTCCCATTTCGGCTTATAGCGTGCACCGCAGATCAGGACAGTAGGCATCCGGAACCCCGCCTCTCGTGAACCTGTACGGGTGAGGGCCAATGAGGTTTTTTGGAGAGCGCTCAAGCGCGATTACTGGCAACCACGACGTCGTCCGACGACGAGTTTCCGAACAACGATTTCTTCTCGGACGTCAGCGACCTCTTCCGCAACCTCAACATGAGCAACAACTCTACCGCTACCGCCACAGCTACTGCCGCTGCTGCAACCTCTGTTGCGGCTACTGCCGCAACTGCATTGTATGTAATCTTAATTTCTCTTTTTTGGATTTTGCTAGAGTTTCTAGTTCTAGCGTTTGGCGTAGATGTGATAGGTTTATCTTGTTTAGATGTAATCTGTTCATCTACTTTATTGATCTGCATGATTAATTTTAGTATTGTTATTCAGATTAAATTATATGGATTATTGCTTATATTTTCAATCTATATCTATACCTAATAATAAAGCACGAAGTGTTTCTTCCGGTCCAACACTTTTTTGGACGATTTTACCCTCCCACAAAAATACGTTATACCCACCATGCCACCCGCAAGTAATAAAACGTGGACACGTTCTTAACTTAGTTGGTCCGTCCAAATACACCTTCGTCCGTCCGTCAATGCACCTTCCCGTCCTTATGCACGTAGGCCGCCGTGTAGAGTCCAATACAAGTCAAATTATCTCTTCCCTTTCTATCTCGATCGTGCAATCAGGATTCCCGATCAACTTGCCAACAAAGGCAACACGTGATAAAAAGAAACGGATTTTTAATCTGCCCGGTGACCGCAAGGGAGATAAAACGAAAGGACCATCTCTACAAAAACTCGCCGACTCGCGGCGGGCGGCATCGCCATCTACCGCCCATAGAGGACCTCAAACCCTACGTCTTGTAGCTCTGCACTTGAGATCGATGTCCTGTGCCACGTCTCCAATCAAGGCTCTCAGCAAGTCAGCAACCAGAAGTACAGTTTAAGGAAGAGACGTCACAATCGAGCCAAACGCCTTTTGCTCCTGGCCATCATCAGCTTTGTTTTCTAAATTTATTTGGAATTGTATCGAATAGTATACTTGCTCAAGCGGGATTTCTTCATCGATCCAATGGTTCAGGTCGTAAGTCACATGCTGGATTCCCTCGCGCGGAGGAGAGGCGGCCGGTTGGCTGTGCGCGATTAGGCTGAAAATTTCGCTCTTTGCATGGTCACGGGCGCTGAGCAAGATCGCCTGCAGCTGGTTGTAGAAGGAGCTCGCCGAGTGGTAGGTCGGCCCGCCGGCCTCAAGTAGAAGGTCTCTTACAAGATCACCAATGGGCAGGTTGACTACCAGCAGGCTTGAAGGGCAACGGCTCTACAGAGTTGTGTCGCCGCTTCCTGTCCGAATTCATCACCGCGATTGATCCTCTCTTTTACGATATGGATGGATGAACTATGATTTACCTTTTATTTTCTTGGTTTGGGAGAATTTGGTTAGCACAGATTAGCGGCAAAGGACTAGGGATCACACGGATTCACCGAGCGAATGCTCACTTGCGTCAGCATCGGCGGCCACCGTGAGGTCACCTCCACCAACATTCTATTTGGGGCGAGCGACAAGCCACGCGGCCATGCTCGAGCACGACAGCCACGTCCTTGATGATCTTGTCCTTGTCCTGGCCCCTCGAGGTTTAGGAGAAAGAAAAGGCTTACCCAGTACAACGCACGGGTACTTTTCATAGTCTAATAATAAAAGACGAAGTGTTTCTTTCGGTCCAACACTTTTCTGGATATGTTTGCCCTCTCGGTAGATATAATATTTCCCACGGATGCCACAAGTCAAGAAACCGGTTCGTCTTTTTTCTATGTTGCCGTCTGATGCTAAGTATAAAAAGAAGAAGCTCAGGATTGGAGGAGGCGGCGTCTGGCCTACACCCAACAGATCCATCATTCGAGGACTGGGCTTGCATGGCCAAACTCCCATCGTCAGAGATCGACCGGGCCGCCTGACTTGCACGGCCGACCCCATCGCGATCTTTTAGCCCTGACCAGAGGCCGTCGTCCCATCGTTGATCTCCAGCCCCATCTGAGCTCATCCGCCTCGGTTATCTACGGCAAGGGGGCCTCTCAGGATGAAGCAATCAGCAGCACAATGATCACACGGTAGTGTACGATCGCATCCGCCTGGTGCCTTCTTCTTGGCTTTGTCTACCGAGTATTCTTGCCGACCGCCTGGTGAGCAAGTATCTATTCTGTCTATGTTGATGCAGCAATGTGCTACACCTACACCCAGATGCAGCTATGTGTAAGTATATTATGGTTTGTTAATCGATGTAGTACTAATTAAATTAGTCTATATAGAGTTTTAATGTATTCACTAAACTATCTAATTTACTATGTTTCCACATATGCAATATTTAGCAATGAAGAAATTCAACAATTAATTACTGAAGCAGCCGGTGACCTCGTGTAGTGACCAAACACCTGCACCGCGCTGTACTGCCATAGCATATTGGGAGTTTTAACATTAGCACTAGGCTCCAATCTTATTCACGTGGATTAGGTGTGCCATTAGCTTAGATGGGGTTTAGACTTGAAGACCATTCGAGAAAAGGATCGTAGGCATCATCTTACATAGAACAAAGCCGACCCACGCTGGTTCGCCAACAAATGAGTTGAATTATCTAACTTATTATTTATTATCACACATTTTGAATCGTTGTTTTGTGATTTTCAATACTGTATAGTGCAAAAGTCGGCTCAATTAAGGACTCGCCACCATTTGAATTAAATTGATGTATGAATTTAAGCATGTGAAATGTTCTTCATTTAATTTAAGGTGCCGTAGTAACGCACGGGTTTTATGCTAGTAATACTTATATTTGAATATTTTTGTTATCTTGGGACGCATCAGGCTTCGAGAAATTCATGGATCCGCCTGTGAAGGAAATTGACAAGCAAACAGTATTTTCAGTTTTCACCACCCGTTGGCTGCTGCGCTACATTCGCGTCCCCGATTTGGCGATTTCGCCGACCTTCCCCCCACGAGAGCTCGACAGAACACCGCTCGCCTTCGCCTTCGCCTCTGCTCTCGCTGCTTCGCGTTCGTATTCCCAGCGGCAAACCCTACCCTAGTACCGATACCCTCCCTTCGTCGCTGGCGAGATGATCCCCTTCAACTCGGCCGTCGCCGCCGAGGTTCGCTCCCTCGTTCAGGGCGCCGACGACTCCAACATCGACTCCATCTATCGCGAGCTCTGCCAGGTAACGAGGTGCCCCGTCCCGTCCCCTATCCGAAGCGGCGTCGTTTCTCCCGGCGCGTGCCTCTTCGTGATCGATTCATATTTTGCTCGTATGGATCCAACGATCTGGCCCGCGCTGGATTCGTGTTTAGGAACGCCTTTGGTTGCGGATTTACTCTCGTGGTTATTGGTTAACCAATATAAGTTTGCAACGCTGTGGCACATTTGTGCAAGATTTAGCCTAGATTCTTGGTTGGGATTGGTTGCGACCAGTCCATCAGATAGCGCGAACCCTGTTGATCGGTTCTATATTGTCCTTCAGTTCCCTGAATATGTGCCATAGTTGGCTCGCCACATGCCATTAAGCTTAGAATGGATATACTGAACGAGATAGCTTCTTAGTCCCTTCGTCTAGATTTGGTGTTCACACTTCACAGTTATGGGAACATATTGGATTCTGTTCACACATAGAGCCAGCTTAAGAACTTTAGAGGTCTGCACACAAGGCTTGTTTTAATTGCGTCTGTTTGTCCTTAAAAAAAGAGTGGTGTCTGTTTTGTGGTCTTCTACATATGATTTAAGGCCTTGCCAAGCACTGCTTAAGTGCTGAGGCACCCCAGGATGGTAAGGTGTCCACCAGGCCTTAGTCATGAAGCATACGTCTGACTCAATGAAGTGTCCACTGCCATCAGAGGTCTCTGCTACCTCCTGTTCCTCGCTGCATCGTCGCTGTGGCTCTTCCTGGGGCTTGGAGACAATCACCCTGCCACCTCCAGACAATCACCTTCCTTTGCGAGATCTACTCTGTTGTTGTTGTGAGGAAGAATGGATGGTGTGGTGAGGGAGAAGGGTGGGGTCATGAGTAAAAGGGGGAGTTAGGGTTGTCTGCTGCTACCACGAGGAAAGAGAGCACGTGCGTTGCGGCGGCTGTAGTGAGGGAGGATAGTGGAATTAGGTCACTGGGAAGAGTATATGGCTACTAGATGGGTTTTTGGGCCACGGGGAAGTGCGTAAGTAGTGACCCATCTCTTAGTCTTTCCTATTTTTCCATTCAATATACGTGCTAAACTTCTGATTGCTCTGTAAGGTGTCCCCTTGCCTTACCGCCTCACCTTAAGAGCTTAAAAGGTAAGGCGGGGGGTTAGGAGCCTCCCCTCGCATTACCACCTTAAAAATTCTACGTAATTTTGCTCGGAGTTGCTTGACAGACGACAGTTGAATTACATTTTTACCACCAACCTCTGGAAGAGGTCGAGCACCTCAGCGGCACGAGCAGAGTTCAGAAAGCACCTCATGGAACTTGGCAAGAATGCTGGTGAGCTCTACACCACCGCCATTTTTTGGCATCTTGCGGATCTAGTAGACGTAGTTGCCTCTTGGTGTTCTCATGCTTTGCCGCCACAAAGTAGCTCGGGTAGTGCAGCAAGCCAGAGTAGGGATCGATAGTGTTTGTCCAACTACTCCTGTTCAAGCTTGGGTCTTGGATTTACGCTTGATGTTGACCTAGATCATTTTTCACATTGTATAGAAGTGCTGATATTGCATGCTGGTATGCATAGATTTTTCGGATGTAGTTGGAACATTCACTTAGAATGGAAAAAAGTAAACATCAAACCACGAACCACCTATTCAGTCTTGTGTGCTTAAAGATACACAACACTATATCAGAACACCTGCTTCCATTGGTGAGTTGTGGCATCAACATCATAGACTTGGTTCCGTTAGATGACACTTCTCATTTTTCTCCGGTCAAAGAATTCTTCGAAGCATATTTCTATATTTTATTATAAGGTCTTGTTAGATGTATCCCCCTGGCCACATCCTTCGTGCTCTACTTGTTTATTATGCAGTTTTTTAGTGTCTTGTTTACACAATCGGTGCAGTGATGCAATGCAATAGTGTATCCTCTTTGTTCACCTTTCAGCAACTTCCTGATTGAATTTTGAAAGTAGTGTGCCTTAGTTATTTCTTCGCATTCATTCTGATTCTGAGTAAAGTTTACTTTGTTTGAGTTTATGGATTATATCCATCCTAATATGTTTTCCTTTTCATGTGTCAGTTAGCAGACTGCACTCTTGATGGTTGCATTTTACTGCTTCAAGTTTGTTTGGATGAAGTGCTGCCGGGTGTCGGGGTGGCAAAAAACTCCCAATCAAAACAAGCTCTTTTATCCACCATTTTCAGATATTGTCTGGATAAACCATATTTCAGCACCTGTTTTTGTGAAGCACTGAGGATAGTATCTGTCAGTGATGTTTTCCTTGAAACATTGTCAAATGAACTTGATCTATCAAGAGCTGAGAGGGTTGGTATTGGACTTTCCCTGTCAGATTCTGATAATATAGGATTGAATCTGAAAGGTAAATTGTTTTGGAAAACAATTTTTTGTTTGAACAGTTGTTATAGGTGTTTACTCGCACCACCCTTTATTTGTTTTGCAGGCCAAAGGTTTTCAATTGCTCAAATCGAGGAGTTGTGTGAAAATCCTTCACAGCCTATATCAAATGACCAAATTCATGATATTATTGTGTTTCTTCACCATACTGATGGCCTTTCAAAGCATATAGATTCTCTTACTAACATTATCTCCCTATTCAAAGTCAGAGACATGCCATTCCATGTTCCTGTCCCTATTCAGGATGACAATGTTCGGCCAGCTTCAAGGTTTTCAAAATTTTTCATACTCATATGTTTTTCATATTTTCTACGATGCTATATTCATGTATATACCCTTGCCGTTTTCTGTCTTGCAGACATACAGAGCTATTTGTTGGTAGCTTAGATGATGATTTTGATTCCCTTTTATCTGAAATTGGGAAAGAGATAAGCATGGCTGACATCATTACTGAACTGGGTTATGAATGTACTGCTGATATTGCACATTGTAAAGATATACTATCACTTTTTGAGCCTCTCAATGATTTGGGAATATCTAAGTTGCTTGGAGCTGTTGTTTCCACTACCCTTGATCTTGGTGACACTAATAATACATATTCAACGTTCATTTCGGCTTTCGGGAACAGCCAAACAAGTGACTCAATTCAATCAACGGCATGGAATATCAATGTTCTTGTGGACTCGATCAATGAAATTGTGAGTTTTGTTACGTCTGCCTGCTGTTTCTGTTCTTCGTTAACGATCTAACTAATTTTTGGTTGCAAATGCAGGCCCCAAGAACTAACTGGACCAGTGTAATGGAAAACCTTGACCATGAGGGTTTCAATGTCCCTGATGAAGGAGCTTTTTGTTTATTGATGTCTATATATTCTCGGGCTTGCAAGGTATATACACGTGTTCAACTAAATTAACTGAATTCCTGAGCCGTGTGACTCACTTGTTCATTGAATCATACAGGATCCATTTCCTCTTCATGCCATCTGTGGGTCACTGTGGAAGAATTTAGAAGGGCAATTATCATTCTTGAAGCATGCAGTGGCTGCCCCAGTTGATACATTTACATTTAAACACTGTTCTAGGAAGATGGTAAACTATAAATTCTGCCAGCTTATCTTACTTATTGTAATCACCTTTGCATTATAATACACACTTCTAACTTTTTTTCTAAATCTTTCTTAGGTATTTCCAGACTTGGCTAATCATAGCCAAGACATTCAGCCTTGGTACTGCCTAGATCTTTTGGAGGTGTTATGCCAGCTTGCTGAGCTTGGGTTTGCAACATCAGTGCGATTGATGCTGGACTACCCACTAAGTCATTGTCCAGAAGTCTTATTTCTTGGTGTTAGCCACATCAATGTATGTTTTTCTGTTCCTACAATCGCAAAATATTTTCCTCCAAATACTGCGTATTTCTCACTGTTACAAAACATATTCCTTTTTTGCAGACTGCATATAATCTCCTCCAGTATGAAGTACTGTCTTATGTTTTCCCTGCTATACTGAAGGACACTAAACATAGCAGTCTATTGAAATATCTCTGGCATCTCAACCCTTCCCTTACTCTTCGAGGATTTGTTGATGCACATTCTGATATAAGTTGTCTTTTGAGAATTGTTGATATATGTCAAGACCTAAAGGTAACATATCCTATGCTGGGACAGTTAAGCCTACCCTATGCTGGCACTCTAGAGTTGTAACTGAACGGCATTATTGTAGTTTTTCTATCTTTTTGAATCTAAATACCTACTGTGTTTATATTTGCATACATTCCAATGAATCTGTGCTAGGTAGACAATCTGTATTCACGCCAAGTGATATTTGGGTTTTATGAATATCTTTTGTCCACATCGGACCACTCTACAAAAAATAATATTCAATGGAAGCAATCACTGTTGCCCATAACCTTTTGCTAATATAATAAAGTCTCCATGAATTTTATTCATGGGTATTTCAAGTTAACTTTGACATCAGTACTAATTATGCCATTTGAATAGGTTTACATCACATTACTGGTTATTAGTCAATAGGCTGGGTTCTGTTAGGGCTTATTTCATCATCCTTTCACTTCTTATGAAACAGATCCTATCTGCAGTCCTTGATTCCACTCCCTTAGCATTTAGCATCAAACTTGCTACAGTTTCCTTTCGAAATGATCATAGCCATCTTGAGAAATGGATGGCTGAAAAGTTGAGTGCACAGAGAGAGGCTTTTGTCGAGGTAATACATGTGATTTTTCATACATCAGTACACAATCATGCAGACTGTACTTCCCTGTGGGTACTTCCCCTGTAGTTCGGCGTTATGCTCTTAACTTGCATGTTAACATTTTGCACCTCCCAGGAATGTGTTAAATTCTTGAAAGAAATTGTGGCCAATAGAACTTATGATGCTGAAGAAGGTGTCACCCAACAACCTCGAGCTACAATCACGAATATTTGCTGGGAATCTTGTCCTTTATTTATAAAGGTCTTGGTGACGTCCTGTTCTTGCTGTGCCTGTTGTACATTATCTTTACATGAATGTAAATGTATGTGTGAATGGTATTTATTGGCAGGTTATTCAGTCTCACTCGGGACAGCTGTTGACTAATAAATTGGTGGATGAACTAAGTAGAGTGGAAGCTGCATATGAATCAAGAAATCATGGTGCTGTAGGAAGAGACTTTCCTATTCCTGAGGGAGGTTCTGATGACATTGAAGCACAGGCAAATATATATTTTCACCAGATGTTTTCAGAAAAGATAAGCATTGATGCTATGATACAAATGCTTGCACGCTTCAAAGAGTCTACAAACAAGAGGTGCTTTTCGTATACTAGTTATGATCTACTCTCTGCTTAATCTGTTACCTAATTGTTTTGTTGGAGTCGCAGAAATTTATAGGAAGAGGTGATAGTAGGCATGCCTTATAGCTGTGCAATCTCTCCCTTTCTTTCCTCACTGGCCAAACTTGTTCATCTTGCTGAGATCCCTTTTTTCAGTTGGTTACCCTTTACATTGTGTTGTTGTCCCCGAGTTCTTTCACTGCATTCAGCTGGAGCTTCCCACGTGTAAGAGCCTATGCGGCTATGTAAAAGCATAAGTGCCTCTTATTATTGTCATTGTTTGTTAAGTACTACTCCCTCCGTTTAGAAATATAAGACATTTTAGATTTGTGAAATGAATGTATCTAGACGCCTTTTAGTGGTTGTTTGGATATAGAGTTTTAGTAACGAGTTTTACCGAATGTCGTTTTGGGGAGATTTTTGGTAAAACGAGTTCTCCTCGTAATTCTGTTAGGAACTAGTCGATGCAAAACCATGTTTGGGTATCTTAATCGGTCTATGGGGTATCTCTTGTTCGTCCCCAAATTGCCTGTCCAGTTCTCTCCATCACCAGACCCATTGTCTGCCGAGCTCAGCGCATCTCTCATCACCAGACCCATGTGGAGTCGTTTTATCTTCGCCCGTAGGGCTACCATGCTCGTACGTGTTCCAGATTCTGGCCGTCAGGGCCAATGTTTCGACGGAGCGCCACTCCCACTATGCTCGTGCGGGTACCTGCTGGGGCGGCCGGCCAGCGCGGCATCGTGGGTTTGGAGGAGCAGCCTGGCTGTCTCCGGCAACGAGCGGACCACCAAAGGGATGACGAGAAAGAGAGCTCTGCATCAACGGACCATAGCGTGGATGGAGAAGTGCGGCGGCATTCCATGAGGTACAAGAAATCCATGACTGGCCATGGCTTGAGCCCGGGCAGAAGACGGTGCCTCGCTGCGACGTCCTGCAGGACGCAGGAGGTACCGCTGTAATCACCGCAAGAATTCATGGAAGCTGCTGCGGCCACGAGCCAGGGCGTTTGTCGGCGCGCATGTGCCGGTGTCGTTGAGGAGTCGGCGAGTCGGCATGGCTGGGGCGGGACTGTATGAGGAGGCGCGGCGGTGTCGTCTCGCCCGCGGGATCCCATTTGATTGCCCACCATCGCAGACGTACGGCAGTGCGCACCTAGTCGCCGCCTCGTGCTAATCGCGTTTTCACAAAAACTAGGAATAGTAGTTTTTGCCAACACGCATTTTCCTGGGTTTGTGGAAACCGAATTTTATCTACCCGTGTTTTAGTTGCTACCACCAAACAGGATTTTCGTTTGTTAAACGGTTATCTTGATTTGCGGAAAACCAGCTCTGTCATTCCGTATCCAAACAAGGCCTTAGTGTATAGGTTCACTCCGAACCTCTACGAACCTATACACTAAAAGACGTCTAGATACATTCAATTCACAAAGGTAAAACGTCTTATATTTCTGAACGGAGGGTGTATGTTTTTTTTCTCACACGATATGAGGCAACCCTCTGCATTAGTTGGCTGACCTCTTCAATAATGTCTGAATTCCTTCTTTGTCCCTGAAACTTTTTTTCAGGATGCCTTTAGAATTCGAGTTGGCCCTCTGTTTCTTCACTTGCTTATATTTGGATTTCTTTTTGTTATGAATGACCAGGGAGCTTGCAATTTTCAATTGCATGATCTCAAATTTGTTCGAAGAGTACAAGTTCTTCCCAAAGTATCCAGATACACAGCTTAAGTTAGCTGCTGTTCTTATGGGTAAGTTATCGCTTTTCGTTTGCTTTGCTTAAGTTATACAAATTCAATATGATGTCGCCTATGGTTATTACTTTATTGTAAAATAAAATCAAAATTTTCCACTATCTTGACTGGTGAACTTGTATATATATCAAGACTGTTAGCTTGCTTGGTAGATATTTTGTGAATGTTTTTTTGTTGAAGTAGTTCCTGGTCCATAGCTGTTACTTTCACCTTGTGATGTACTTTCATGTTTGAAATAGGCTGTCTCATCAAACATCAACTTGTGGCTCACCTGGGACTTGGAATTGCTCTACGTAGTGTTCTTGACGCATTGCGCAAATCTATCGATTCAAAGGTTAGCTATCCTTAGTTCTTTACCTAAATCTGTCGTCGCCATCTTTTATATAGATTTTGAAGTGTTATGCTTGAATGGTTGCAGATGTTTATGTTCGGTACAACAGCGCTCGAGCAGTTCATGGATCGTGTAATAGAGTGGCCACAGTACTGCAACCATATATTGCAGATCTCACATCTTCGTGGAACACATGCCGAATTAGTGTCTGCAATTGAGCAAGCACTTGCCAAGATATCATCAAGTCAAAATGATCCAAATATTAGCAACATATTTCCTGTGGATCAGCATGGTTCTGGTTCATCGTCTATTGGCAGCATAGAGGTATACTCATGTTACATTTGAAGATGTAAAGTCATGCTAGAATTTTTTGAAGTGCTTGGATCATCAACTGCTTCTTGCTACATATTGTTTGACATTCCTTAAAAGTCAAAAATACTATTTGGCATGATTGCTAATTTGTGTACTACTATTACCCTCCCCCCCAATAAAAGAGATATCTCTGTCTTTCGTAGGCTTCTGAAGCGTCATGGCAGTTCATCAATCCTTTAACACAACTTGAACGGTCGCCTTCTTCTTTTCCACTGCAACAGAGGCACCAGGGTTTTCTTGGGGAGAGGTCCAAGGGTTCTACAAATAGCATTCAAGCTAAGAGTCAACCTTTTACTCTGGTACCTGCTGATTTGTCTATTACTCAAAAGGTATTAGGGATTAAAATAACTTTCTTCATTGTGTGAGGCTTGACAAACTTAGTAAATTTCTAATTGAGTATCTTCTAGATTAAGCTTATTACTGTCTCTTTGACCTCTTGCAAATTATGATCAAGTGTAGGTTACTGCACCACCATCCTCACAAGCTTCTCCCCACCATTCTACCACTATTTCAGCTCCTTCACAGTCCACTAATTTTCTGAGGCCTAGAAGTTCAGCTCCTTCAGGTTAGTCTGGCTTACATGTTAAGTTCGATATTAACCAGAAATGTGTATGTAGTTAATTGTAGTAGTGATGGTTCATTGCTCTAGAATTTATGGTATGACTATAGTCTTATAATATTTTGTTAGGCACTCGATCTTCGTACACTACAGGATTCGGGGCTGCTTTAAATATTGAGACCCTTGTTGCTGCAGCAGAACGAAGAGATACTTCAGTTGAGGTTTGTTTAGTATCAAAAGTGAATTTGACCACATTTCCTTACTTAAACTTTGGGATTCACTAGGCTAAAGTTCTAGTGTGAGGACTGAAGTGTTTTAGACCAGGTTTAACAGTAGTCATGCGTAGTTGTATTATTTTATTTGAGTATACATTGTTGGCGAGATAACAACTTAGGCTCTGTTTTGGAGCTCCTGATTTTTAAAACCAGAGTATTCCAAAACTGAAGTTTTCGGTGCATGGGCAACAAATACTGCAGTCTTTCTCAGTTTTGGCAAAACTGCGAGGCTTTTATTTTTTCAAAAATTCCTATGGCGTTTGGGAAGATCTGTTTTACCACCCCGATAGATGCATATGCATGGCTGTTGCATGCATGACACGAGTTGCTCACGTTGATGCTTCTGCTTCTGCTTCGGCTAATTAACACACCTATAAATCATGCTTTTGATCAACACCAATCTGTTACCTCAAATCCTGCTTCTAGTATTCATGGGAATTCCTGAGTCGTAGTGTTGCCGTCGTAGCATCTGGCGCTCGCTCGGGTATGGCGCACGGCTGTCGGCAAGCAAAGCATCCATGATACTACGAATGATGGTTGCATCTTCTCTGGTAGGATAAGGCTCATGCTCTTGCGGTGTACTATGGCTGGGGCTGAAGTTTCATGGCTTTCTCGGACAGCACTGGAGATGTAGCTAGTAGGAATCTGCCTAGGCCTGAACAATCCATCGACTCTGCTGAATACTTTCTGGCGAGACCGACACGAGGAGATGGTGATTCGAGCCTCCAGTAGTTGCATGGACTTGCGCTCATGAAGCTAGCTAGGCTACGCAACATGCTGATCGATTCTGCCTCTGGCAGTGTGGCTACATAGGAAGCTAGCTCATTGATCTATCTACTAGTCGTTCGAGAGGCTCTTTTCTCTTGTGTCAGTTTTGAAAAAAAGGTCGGGATTTTTTTTAATACTGAGAAAATATTGTAGTTTCGGGCAACCTGAGATATTGAAATTATAGCCAAACACCTCAAAGTATTTAAAACCAAAGTATTTTTAAACTGTGCTATTCTCATAATAGTTGGCTACCAAACAGGCCCTTACTTTAGTTACATTTTCTGTTTCTACCTCATGTAGGCCCCTCCATCTGAAGTTCAAGACAAGATTTTCTTCATGATCAACAACATTTCTACTTCTAATTTGGAAGCTAAGGCAAAAGAATTTAATGAGGTTTTTCAGGAACAGTACTATCCTTGGTTTGCACAATACATGGTCATGAAAAGGTACCCTTGGTCACCAATGTACTTGTCTTTCAATGCAGCAACTACTTGTCAAATCCTAAAAGCATGTGCACATTTTTACAGGGCAAGCATCGAACCGAATTTTCATGACCTGTATTTGAAGTTTTTTGACAAAGTTAACTCAAAATTGCTGAATAAGGAAATGGTGAAAGCTACATATGAGAACTGCAAGGTCATGCATTACTTCATTTGTGTCCTCTTTTCTACCAGTCTCTAGTTGAAAACTTAAAATTGTTTTCCTGCAGGCCTTGTTGCAGTCGGATCTTATCAAATCAAGTTCTGAAGAGAGATCGTTGCTAAAAAATCTGGGTAGTTGGCTAGGAAAGCTCACTATAGGAAGGAATCAAACATTACGAGCAAAGGAAATTGACCCCAAAATTCTAATTGTTGAGGTAATACTTCAATACCAATTAGCCCCTCTTAGCTTATTCTTTATGTAATGCCATCTCATGCCCGAACAGGAGATATGTAATTTTGGACTTCTGTCTGTTCATTAATTCACTTTTATTCAAACCTTTGGATTTGCTGTTAGTTTTAACAAAATGTTATATTTTTGTCTGGAAGCTGAATTTGACATTTATTTGATCTCTATATATTGGTGAAATAATTCTCTATTTGAGTTTAACTTGTGCTTTGCATTATATAAATTAATGCACTGACGCCATTTGAGCTTTATCCTGTGTCTGTCTATATTTCTGTCTGTGATATGTAGACTGGTGTGGCACTTCTTGAGTTGTATATAAAAGATTTTAGTCAAGCATTATAGTACAAATATAATGCTTCTGATGCTTACTTTTTCCATTCTCAATTCCTATTTAAAGGCATACGAAAGGGGGCTGATGATTGCAGTCGTTCCGTTCACTTCAAAGGTTCTGCTCTTTATGATGATCTGATTTAAAAAGAAAACCATTGCTTTATCGTGCTTGTCGTTATGACCATGTTGCTTTTCAGATTCTCGAACCTTGCCATTCAAGTATAGCATATCGCCCTCCAAATCCATGGACAATGGGTATTCTTAGCCTACTTACAGAGATTTATAATCTACCAAATCTCAAGATGAACCTGAAGTTTGACATTGAGGTTCTTGCTGTTCTTCTCTGTACTTTGTTTTATGGGCTGCAGACTGTATTTGGTTTTGAATTGTGCAAGCTAATTTGGCCTATTTGAGGTTGCAGGTCTTGTTTAAAAACCTCAGTGTGGACATGAAAGATGTAAAACCATCTTCTTTTTTGAAAGATCGTATTCGCCAAATTGAAGGAAATCCAGATTTTTCTAATAAAGATGTCAGTGCATCTCAAACGCCAGTAGTTGCAGAGGTTTCTTCTGGTATGATGCCAGCAAAAAATCTTGTGGAAGTGCCACCAGAGTTAACTAGTACCTCCCGGGCTACTAGCCTCCCGAATATGTTAAACCAGGTTGATTTTGTGCCTCCATAACTAATTTGTTTACGATCTCGACATTTTTCTGTTCTCTACTCATTTGGATATTTATATTCTGCAGTATGCACCACCTCTTCGTCTTCCTCCGAACAGCATGGTAGAAGATGATAAGGTTGCTTTAATAATGCCTGATCAGGTTTCACCATCTCAAACACCGTCTCCATCACCTGCTCTGTTTACTCTTAGCCAGGTTTGTCCTTGTTTTCCCCCCTCCAACTATGTTTTTTCTGTACTTGACTT
Organism: Avena sativa; assembly: GCA_916181665.1. Classification (NCBI taxonomy): domain Eukaryota; kingdom Viridiplantae; phylum Streptophyta; class Magnoliopsida; order Poales; family Poaceae; genus Avena; species Avena sativa. Next base: position 261,250,057 of record OV702279.1, on the reverse strand, counting down.
TGTTTTCTTAATTTTTACAGCTTATTGCAGCAATCCCACGTGCGGATATATATTTCAGAATTAATGAAAAACTTAGCTCTCTTGGTTCATTGCAATATAGCAAGTATGTCTCAGAAAATTACTTAGCTAACATTTGGATTTATTTTACCGATGATCTGATAACACTCTTGATCTTCATAGAATCATGGATGTTGCTTTGGATAAGGCTATTAAAGAAATTATAGGCCCTGTTATTCAGAGAAGTGTTACAATAGCTACCCGGACAACTAAGGAACTTACTATTAAGGTGAACGCCATGGACTATTTTCCTAGCTGTCCATCTTCATTAGCTATTTGTCTTGCTGTGAACCAGTAAGGAAGTGTTAGTAATGTTTCTAAGATGCTGCTGTATATGCCCTGCAGGATTTAGCAATGGAATCTGATGATAGTGCTGTATCTCGCGCTGCACATTTGATGGTTGGCACGCTAGCTGGAAGTCTAGCTCATGTAACTTCCAAGGTATTTTAACCTAAGGCTTTATAGATGCAGTTTTCAGTTGTAGTTACAGTCCCAGCGTGTCAAGTAGTTTTAGTTAGGTTTAGATCTGATGTATGATGTGACATTTCACTGTCATGTTTTGTACCGCAGGAGCCTCTTCGTGTTGCTTTGTCGTCTCATCTTCGAAGTCTCATTCAGAACCTGAATAACAACAACGAAAGTACTGAGCAGATTGTTCATATTCTGATCAATGACAATCTGGATCTTGGTTGCGCCCTAATAGAGACTGTTGCGACACGCAAGGTAGCTCTTTGTGTTTTATTAAGTTTGCTTATAACTCGCAATTGGCATTTCTATTCCTACTATGTTTTCTGCTTCTGTAAATGGTATGGCCAAGTAGCCAGCAGTATTTTGTTGCTTCACTTACTATGCTATCAGCCATTTTTGGATCTTTTGGCCTTTTGCTACCAAAGTATATGGTCAGTACAACAACAACAAAGCCTTTTGTCCCAAGCAAGTTGGGGTAGGCTAGATATGGAACCCAACTGAAACAAAAGGAAACCAAAAAATGAAAGAGAGAAAAAAGTAGCAAAGTATGAGTAAACTATTCCAGCACATGTTTTGTTGATTTCCATGCAGTTCTATCAAGAGCCAAATCTCTAGGTATATTCCAATCCCTCAAGTTTTTTTACAGCTCCTCCCAAGTCAACTTTGGTCGCCCCTAAACCCCTTAGACTCCAAGGTCTCCATAGCGCTAATTTCCACCGGCCCTCATCTACTAGCACCACATCATCAGCAAAGAGCATACACCAAGAAATATCTTCCTTGTATGCCCTTCGTGACCTTATCCATCACTAAAGCAAAAATGTAGGGGCTCAAGGCTGACCCTTGGTCGCTATCGTGATCGGAAAGGTATTGGTCTCGCTATCGCTTGCGCGAGCACCTGTCACAACATTATCATACATATCTCTGATGAGGGTAATGTACTTTGTTAGGACTGCCCACCACATGACTATCCTTGGTAGCTTGTCATAAGCCTTCTCCAAGTATACATACACTCAGTAGTTTAGCAGAAGTGATGGTATATTCTGTTACAGCGTCACAACATCAGTGAGAATCTTGCAGGCTGTTGAGATGATTGATGGAGAAATCAAGCAGCCTTTTTCACAGCTGAGGAGGCAGAAAGAGTTACTTGGTTCTGGATATTATGATGCTTTTCCTTACACTCAAGGTCTTGCGCGTGTTCCAGATGCACTTCGCCCAAAGCCTGCTGGCCTTTTATGTGCTACCCAACAAAGAGTTTATGAGGTGAAGCAGCTGAGCATTAATAATTTTCTCCATTTTTTTGGTTCCTAGCATGATTGAGTGTCTACAACATGGTTAACTGTTGATTTCAGGACTTCATTACTGTATGGCACAGCCAGAGTAGTCAAAATGCTGGAGCTACCACTTCTGCTACAACTGTGGCTGTTGCTGAGGGCAATTCCAGTGTACCTCGACTTTATAGTCCAAATTTGGTACAGCCAGCAGATCTTGTTCCCGAAGAGCCTGATCATGGTACTACACAACTTTTAAGGTAACAGAAATTAACTTCCATCGTTTGTCTGCTCTTGTTGGAGCCACTTGTTCTGAAGCACTGAATATCTTCTATCTTCTGCAGTGTTTCTGCACAAATTGGTACAAGTGACACTTTTCAAGTCGCAGGAACCACAAGCATTACATCTCTATTCCCCTCTATGTCATCTAATGATGTCCCAGTGGGTGAACCAACAGTTGTGACTGAAGTCAGTGGCATCTACTTGTCTTTGTATGAAATTTTATAGTGACAAGATTAAAATTGATTTGCTTAACTTGCAAAACGCTGCTAGCAGGATCTAGGTTCGACCATACCTCTTTCACCTACAAGTGCTGTTGATCGTATGGAATCTGTTTTCGCTGAACCTCTGAATACTGAAGATGCATTGGACAGATACCAACAAGTTGCACACAAGGTAATGGATATACAACTTGGCTCTCAAGACTTCAAGAGCATATGCTCCTGCATTGGAAAAATAATTTTATAAATGCAAAAAAATCCAAACAAAATTTAGACATGTACATGTTCGTATCTCTTGGTTGTTGCAAAAATTTATGGAGAAGAACAACATATTGTGACCTGTGTTAAAAAGACGAGCTGAGTGCCAAATCTGTTGCTTGTTTAGAACACTGAACTTTGTCTTTTTTATTTGGGAAACATGTTATTTTTTTGCATGCAAATTTGCATGAACACAGACCATAGTAACAAAAACAAGTACACAAATTTTCAGATTTTTTAATTTTATGTTATATTTATTTTAATTTATTACTGTTCATCCAGGAGCATAAGCTCCCGGGAGCCACAGCTCGATGGCCGTACATATTTTTAGAACTGAATGTAGCTTTGTTTGAATGTTGAGGAATTGACATGATATATATCAGTGGTTAGTGGGTTACTATAAAAAATTAACATAGAAATAAATGACTTCTTAGTTCTTACTACATTGTCCAAGAAGTCCCCGCCGACTTGAAAATTTCGCGTGTCAATTACTAATTTATTTTCACTGGTATACCTCTTGTCTTACCCTTGTCCTGGTGATGTCCATTGTCTGGGCTATTTATATCTTTGCATTGAAGTAAAACTTCGTTACAGCTTTTAGGCAAATGTTGTCAATGAGCTACCTTCACATTCTACCTCTTACTTTCAGATTGAAGCCATGATTGCCAATGACGGTAAAGATGCAGATATTCAGGTCAGCTATGGATCTGAGTAGTTGTCTTCACGATTGAGTTTCTTCTTTTGGTTTCATTTATATTTATATAATGTTATGCTAGATTCATAATTCAGTAGATTGTGCTTTTCTCGACACAATGCGACATTTATGTTGTGTTATTCTTGTCATCTTGTGTTCAGTGTGTAATTGCGGAAGTTCCTGATATCTTACACAGATGTGTAAGTCGGGATGAAGCTGCATTAGCTATTGCACAAAAGGTTTGTCACTTTTTCTCCTTCGTAATTATATATTTATTTTCTCCACTTCTCATTTTTCTTGTATATTTGGTTGTGTTGGTTCCAGGTTTTCAGAAATTTGTATGAAAATGCATCAAAGGGTACTTCCGTTACATGGATTCTAGCCACTTTAGTTGCAATATGTGATGTTTGCAAACTTGTTGTTAAAGAGATCACAAGCTGGGTATGTTCCTTCAGTCTTCACAGTAGGCATCTGTCTTTATTGTCCAGTTATGATATTGGGCAGAAACTCTTTTAGCTCTTTAATATGGTCTGATTCCGTCGATAACAAGCATCTTACCTGTTAATTCTTCTGTTTCGTGGTAGGCATATATCTTGCATGTGCATTGCATTTGAAGTTCAATGTAGATCTTTGCATTAACTTTATTTGTGTCATTTGAATCTACTATTTTAATTTATCGTACATTTTTTTGCATGAAACAAATGCTAGAGTTGTGAAGTAATATTTTGTATGGATACATCTGTTATGCTAAATTTCTGGTATGTACTTCTAGTATTGTTTGATTCTTGACTCGGGCCTTGTAGTCTTTCTGTATGTGAGGACTAGATGTGTAAAACATGATTCTGCTTGTACTGTAAACTGACTTGATATAGCTGACATCGATGCTTTACCTCTGTAGAATTCCTTTTCATGCATTTATTAGATTAGTTAGGTATTCATGTTTTGTATTTTGTTCAAAAAATAAGTTCCATATGAGTTACTCGCCCATATATGGATTTTATTGCATGTTGAGGCAAAGTTAGTTGTTAACATGCACCGGAGGTCCATAAACATGAAGTTTCCTTTATTTGACTGGATATATAGAAGTCTTCGGCTTGTTGATCTTTTTTTTGTGTCTTTGGTCAGTGCCATCCATGGTGGTTGTGCAGATTTACACCATTTTGCTGATACACACATTTGACATTTTGACGCGTATTAGAAAGAAATTATGCGAAAAGCTCTGGACTGCGTAGTGCTCAGTTTGATTCATACATTGAGAAGCATTCTCCTTGCCGTAGGGATATTTACCAGCAGGCAGTTGGTGGTTTAGTTTTTTTGGTAGTATTCAGCATCTGGACGCTTGGAGTTATTTTCATTCTTGTTAAGCCACAAATGATATAAGATCTGCATGGCCACAATAGCTACGGGATGAGCTAACTGAAAAGACAGAAATGATTACATCAATACACTCATCCATGTATCAGCTGGGCCGCTTGTCAGATGTTGGTTGATTGAGTAAATTATTAACTTACAAACTTTTTGTGCAGGTAATGTATTCTGATGAAGAAAAGAAGTTTAATGTTGACATAATTACTGGATTAATTCGTTCTGAGATTCTTAATCTTGGAGATTATGATGTTCATATAGCAAAGATCATTGATAGTGGAAGAAACAGTATGTTGAAATACCATTTATTTTTATTTGAATTTAAAAAATGTTATCTGCTGCTTCGTAATTTTAGAGTTTCATCATCAAGTATTCATGTGCTCCCCCCTCCCTGTTTCCTCCAAATTTTCAGAGGGTGCAACGGAGTTTGCTATATCACTTGTCCAGACATTGATTACCCAGAAACCCAATGGCGTCTCCAAGCTCTATAATGTTGTTGATGCATTATCAAAGGTAGGGCATCTTAGCAATTGTTTATGTGCTGTTTAGTCACCATGTATTTGGCTTATTCGTAAAGTGGTAATATGTTCTATGTTTCAGCTTGCAATCAGGCCTGGTTCACCTGAATCATTGCAGCAGTTAATTGAGATTGCAACGACTAATTTTAACAACGCTGCTAGCTTTGCTGTCATGAAGGATGAAAAGGTTAGGCAGTCAAGGGATAAAACAAGTTTGAACATTTATGCATGGCCATAAGTTTCTCCATTCCTATTAGTGTAGACTTGATTGTTAATTTATGTCGATTGATTACAGGTTTTATCTGGTCATGCTTTGATGTATAAAGAAGAAGATGATACTGCTTTAGCAGATGCTGTTAGTTTTCAAGACCAGGTCTATGCAAAACGACATCCTTTTTTGGTGTACACCATGCATCATACATTTTCCAGAAGAATTTTATTATAACATAATAATGATAAACATCAAGTGCCTTTTCTTTATTGATCTTGTATTGATTACGAATTGATAACTATCTTTTTGTCCCATTTTCATACTTTTCATTGCAAATTATCTATTGTTACTACCCCATCCCAAACTAAAGGCGTATATTCATTCGTTAAGACAAGACTTTCTTTGACCAAGATTTACTTCGTTAATTTCTGGATTTGTTGCATAAAATTGATATCATTAGATTCATATTAAATTTTCTTATGATTGCAATTTTGCATCACATAACCACATATTAATGGAGTAATTGGTAAAAGCCTTGCCTTAACAAATTGAAAGTTGCCTTACATTTTGGGTACACTAATATAATTGTTTATGAAAGAAGTTAGTATTGACATTGTACTCACTCCTTCCCAAAATGTAAGGACTACAGATTTTGTCCTAATTTTTCAAAAGTGTGTCAAGTACTCAATTCTTTTGAAAAAATATCAACAATACAAAAAAATACACTAAAGAAACATTTTTCATGATGGATCTATTTTCTTTTCTACAAAATTGGTCAAACAGTAAAAAGTTTGGCTCAAGACAAAATCTATAGGCCTTATATTCAGGGAAGGAAGGAGTACTAATGATGCCATCTGTGTACTTCTGTGTATGTGCAATAGGTGTCTTCATGTTATTGTATTGCTTGTTCAAACTTTGTATGCACTAATCAACACCATTTTTCTTTCCAGTGCTGATATCAGTTGTTATACGGCTCGAAGAGTGCACAGTAGATGCAACTTCACAAGTACCACTTTATAGAGAAATTAGCATGCCGTGCATGCTAATTTTCCCGTTGTTAGTTGATGACTTAATTGTTTTGTGCAATCATACAGTTGAATCCAACCCAGAGTGTCCATGTTTCAATTTAATCTGCATTACATCAGTTCATTGCAATTTTCTCTCTGTTTCCAATATTTAATTGATTTGCATATGTTTGCAATGAACATCAATACATCATAGAAAGCTAATGCAGTATTTGGTTGATGCACAGGTTGCAGTCTTATTCTCGGATTGGTGCCACATATATGATCATCCAATTATGGGCGATTCCGCATATAGTCATTACATTGCACAATTGCAACAACATGGCTTGCTTAAGGGAGATGATTTGACTGATCGTTTCTTCCATATTCTCACGGTGATTCTTCTACCCAGCATTATTTTTTACTGGTGTCCATGATAACTGAGGTCTAATACTTTAAATGGCCCAGGAACTTGCTGTCGCACACACTGTTGTCTCTGAGCAAGTTACTGCTCCTGGTGGAATACCTCAGCAGCCTGCGCAGCAACTCCAGATTTCGTATTTCTCGGTCGATTCATATTCAAAGCTCGTGACTTTCGTGGTCAAGGTATGTCCAATGTTTTGTTTCAAGGCAGCCCTTTTATGTTGCATTAAGCAAACAAGATGATGCACAATATTTCTTGGAAACTGCTGTTCATCGTTGGCCATCAATGTTAGGCATTGCCTAACTGGTTAGCGATCCTCCTCGCTAGTTTGAGCTCCTGCATCTCCTCTCTAATGGAGTCCCGGACATAAGATTTGGCATGGTTGGAGACTGTGGCAAGGCGATCTGTTGCCGCCCTGCTTTTCATCTTGGCTTGGAAGTTCTCAAAACCATTTTCCGCAGAGCTGACATTCACAACATCTTCCAGTCTCTTGGTCATATGGCCATCTGGCAAGGCTTGTTACTCTGTATGACGATGATGTGGTGTCCTTCCTTTCCCCCATCAAGTTGGACCTTGAGGTGGTCAATGCATTGCTAGAGTATTTTGGCGGTGCTTGGCCTGAGAGCTAATGTGGCCAAGCGTGCCATTAGGCCCATTCCTTGTTCCGAGGAGGATGCATCCAGCTTACCGTCAAGGTTATCCTGTGCGCCCTGAACTGCCCGCGCCTACCTTGGGCTGCCTTTGTCAATCTTTAGTTCCAGAAGCAGGACTTCCAGCCGCCTCTAGATAAGGTTTTGTACAAGTTACCAGGCTGGAAAGGCAAGGCATGCTCACTAGAGGCGGGCGATTGCCGAAACTGTGCTCTCCTTCCTCTCCTTGTAACATGTGTTGTTTTGATCCCGACCTGGTTGAACAAGGCAATTAATATATGCCGCATGCTTTCATTTGGAAAGGTACTAGGTGGTTGCGGAGGGCACTGCTTGGTTGCTTGGAGTCCTGTCTGTGCCCCGTATGAGTATATGGATCATGCACTCTGAATTAGATGGATGTGGCTCCACCTCATTGACACTTCTGGTGCTTGGGACAATCTGTCTATGCAGCATGAAGTGGCTGTCCACATGTTCCGTGCTACGGGTAAGTTTGTGGTTCCGAGTGTGCACTTTTCAAACTACTGGCTTGATGCACGGATCGCCATCAGACCCACCCTCTGGTCCATGATAACCCGTGCAACTAGAACAATGTGTCAAGCTATCGTCCTCGGATTTGAAGTACTTTGTGCAATTTGTGTACATGACCTTCTTGTGGGTCGTCACTCAGTTCCCATGTCATAATATTCTGTGGAAGGCTTGGAGCCCCTGAAGTGTTGCTTCTACCTCTGGGTTGCCCTGCGACAACTGTGCTAGGCTGCTGATATAGGCTTGAGTGCCAGTCTCCCCAACCACGGCAACTGCCGTATCTGTTCCCAGGAACTGGGAACGGCAGAGCTCCACTTCATCCGCTTCCCATGACTTTGGGGCCTCACCCTGGCCAATAGGCCTGCGATCTCCAACTGCAGCTACTGGAGGAGTGGTGTCTTGACCAAACCCAAGGGCAAAAGGAAGGATTTTGACTCCATGGTCACCCTCAGTGTGTGATCAAAGACGTGGCAACTGTGTTGTCGTTGTTTGATCTCGACACTTGCTGCCCTCTCTTGTATCTATTGGATATGCAGACGCTTTTTTGCATCCTCTCTAGGAAAAAGACTAGGCATGAGTATTCCCTGACTTCCTGTTCCTGGAGTTGCTTCTACATTTATTTTGCATGATCAGTAGAATATACTCCCTCCGTTCCTAAGCAAAGGGCGTAAAAATCCCAGCGCGCCGATTAAGGAGCGGTCAAGAGAGAAAAACTTCCAATCTTGCCCCTGTATGCACGCTTTTAATCCTTCCTTAATTCTCTTTCGTGTGTTGCCCGGTGTCCTCGTAATCACAAGCGTCGTGGCCCCGTCTCTCTCTCCCTTCACCAATTGACTCCTCTATCTCTCTCCTCCAAGCATGCACCATCAATAGAGATGGTGACCCACAGTGAATTATTTTTCCCTTGATGAGTAAGGACGTCGTGCTCGGCCAGCCGGGAAGGCCGACACCCATGCCAGGCAGACCGCCGCAGTCGTCTTGATGCATAGTGATGAGGTCGTGCTCGGCCAACACGGGAAGGTCGGCGCCCACAGGCAGGCCGCCGCGCTTGTCCAGCATAGGCGTACACGGCCGTGCTCGCCCACTGGATGGCCGCCGCCAACGCCTAGCTCAATGTCGCGCGCGCCCACCAGCAACTCCTTCCAATCTTCCATGGATTATTGCTCACGAGATGTGAAAGACCAGAGAAGGAACCCACACTTAAGTCTCTACACGGAAATCGGAGGAACGCCGCCTCTAGGAGTAACTATTGGCGATTTTTTAGGCGGAGCCAGAGGAGGGGCATTTTGGGGAGATTAGCGAGTAGTCCAGCACCTGCCATCGCCCGCGCCTTGTTCTTTGACGAAAAGTCGAATTTTTTTTTACGCCTTAAGCATAGGAACGGAGGGAGTATATTTTTTCTGCTTTTATTTTGCAAGGAATTGCTTAGGATTTTCTTGTAGTGGTATTATTACTATTTTCAACATATTTATTAATCACCGAAGAATGATAAAACTTATGGAAGATCTGAAATTTGTGTGATATTGAAGCTCATCATGATAAACTTCACTTACTGTTGATTTTACAATTTTCAGTACTGCGTGGATTTAGCACCAAATAAAGGCAGCCTTCTTTCGAAGGTCAGTGTTTACCCTTGAATTTCAATGATGCTCTTAAGGAACGTAAGTCTATTATCGGATCTGTTGGGTAAAAGGTTTCCTTTCACTGGTCTGCAGATTCTCTTTGTAACTGCTAGGACCATTCAGAAAGATGCTGAAGAAAAGAAAGTTTCTTTCAACCCTCGACCATATTTTAGATTATTCATAAATTTGCTAAGTGAGCTTAGCACTGCTGACCTTCATGATGCTGCTACTTTTCAGGTATACACCTTATATATTCAACTTGTTTGCACCAATTATGCTATCATAATACAATATTTGCACAACTTTTGCGCCATTTTTTCACGACAATGCTTATATGTACCAGGTTTTGACTGCGTTTGCAAATGCTTTCCATGTGCTGCAACCTTTGAGAGTTCCTGCATGGAGGTTTGCCATTTCCTTTGAGAGTTCCTGCAACCTTTGATTACTGTCTGCCTTTGATTTTTCACGCTTTACACAAATTGATCGACATGCAAGATTGCCAAAAGTAATGAGCTATTTGGTGTGAAGGGTTGTCTTGTTCCACAATCATCTGATCTTTTATTCAGTAGTTATCCTTACTATTTTGTTTTGACGTTTATTGAAATTCGACCATCCCCATGCCATTCAGATTTTCACATGGTCACAATTCCATTGGAGGGTGAGGAATAAGGCCATGCAACAAAAGTTGTCAATGGACCAACCATCCTAGTATGATGATTAGCGATGTCTCTAAATTGATTGTAGGTCTGTTGAGTTGTATAGAAGTGTTCATAAAATGACGGAATGTTTAAATCCATGGTTATAGAAGTGTCGACGCCTCCCTCGCGTCACTCTGTCCAGGGCGACTCGAGGGCTCCTCCCACCGCGCTACCCGGGGCCCTCCCCACGCCGCCTCCTCCTTGCCTCCGCTGTCGCTGGCCATGCCGCAGTGGCGGTGGGCCCCTCACTGCCGAAGGTGGTTGGGGAGGACCAGATCGACGACCTATGTGGCGCGGCATGCCAGGGTGGTGGCCCTGGACTCTGGTGGTGTCCCGCAGGCCGAGGCGCGGTGAGGGCTGGCGATCTGCGGAGTGCTGGTGCTGTGGAAGAGTTGGAGGGCAGAGGCGCGCTGGAGCTTGTGGGCAGGGATGCGGCGGATCTTGGCCATGCTGTTACTTCTTTGGCGATGCGGTGTGGCCGGCGAGGACGGATCTGCTGCTGCTGTTCCCCTAGGCTGCAAGGGGTGACGGGGTAGCAGGGACCTGCAGTGGAGGCGGTGTTGGCTGCAGGGTGGAGATGCGACCAGATCTTGCGAGGTGAAGCTGGGCGAGGAGATGTGCTGGGCGGAGGTCCCAGGGTCGAGGAAGGTGCTGCTGGCCGTCGTGGTGGCCGCGGTGGCGAAGATCTATCACCGCAAGGTGCTGTGGTGCTCGGTTGATGTGGACGAAGGGTAGCCATGCTGCAAATGGTGTGCCAATGATCTGGATGCGTTCATGTCCGAGATCTTTTCGGTTTTCCCATTCTTGGGTGTGTGGAGTTGCTCTAGGCGAAAGCCTAGCACTGACCTTGTCGGTGCCGGCAGTGGCGACGCTCCGTGTCGTTTCCTCCTTGGAGACGCTTGGCGCTTGCTGTGGAGCTCCGTCCATGCCCTTGTGGTGGGTCCAGCTTCGGGGGAATCCCTAAGCTCCGGTTTCCAGGCGGACGATGGAGGCGGCTACGCCACTACTTTGTTGAAGGTGTTGTCTTGGAGGGCCCATTCAATTGTTGGCATGTGCTTCTCTAGTCTTCGGGAGGGTGGATGTCGGGGCAGCGGCCTCGAGTAGATGATGTTGCGCGTTGAGGCGGCGGCCTCAGATACCATGGTGAGCGGTAGTTTCATGGGGTGGAGCTGTTGATGGTCATGGATGGGTGACAATTTTGTGTTGCTAGTACGACGAGATTGTCGGCCCTGTCGATGCGTCTCTTTGGAGGAGGTTGACTATATGTCGGGGCCGCCACCCCGGATTTTGGTGCGACGGCTGTGGTCTACGTGCGGCTGGTCTTGTGTAGCTTGGGTTGTGGATGGCCAGGGCATGTGCTGCTGCGGCTCAAGTGGGGTGGTACGTCAGGACGGCGGTCTCGAAAGGTGGTGTAGGCGTGGCGGAACAGCTGGATGTCGGGGCTGCAGTCCCGGAAGTTCTGCAGTGTTGAGGGCGTCGACCTTGTGTCGTGTGGGTGGCAAGGTTCCCTCGATGTTGTGTGGTCGGCGTCTCGGTGGCGTAGCTCTCCTGGAGGGTTGGCTTCTTCATCTTTGTTGGAGCATCCTGTGCCTGCTCCTCCCATCGCAGTCATGGCGTCTTCACTTCGGCTTTGGTGCAAGGTTGGCTGGTCTTGGCGGAGCGGGGTTTTGAGCTTGGCCCTGGTTGTCTTCGGGTTTTATTGGGCTTGTCCTTGTGGCGAGAGTGGGCATGGCCCTGTAGTGTTTGTGTTTGTATGGTTTTCGCCCGGTTTCCTGCTAATTAAAATGGCATCTCTTAATTAATGGCGCCTTCGTTTAAAAAAAATCCATGGTATTATGTATGATAATCCTTCTCTCCCTAAGTCTGACTTGCCCGCTGTCTTCTTTTATTAAAAGTTCAAATTGCTATGTACTTTCGTTACTTGCTAACTAGATGCCTTCTCTCCCATAGCTTTGCTTGGCTTGAATTGGTAAGTCATAGAAGCTTCATGCCGAAGTTGTTGCTGTGCAATTCACAAAAGGGTTGGCCGTTATTCCAGAGGCTGCTTGTTGATTTGTTCAAATTCATGGAACCATATTTAAGAAATGCTGAAATGGGGCAGCCAGTAAGTCATATTCCTGCAATTTCAGTTGTAGCCGTCTTGTACAACGTGTGTTGCATTTTGATGTACTTTGTATAATTCTTTCTTTGTAGATTCATCTTTTATACAAGGGAACTTTGAGAGTGCTACTTGTTCTACTCCATGACTTCCCTGAATTTCTTTGCGACTACCACCTCAGTTTCTGTGATGTGATTCCTCCAAGCTGCATTCAAATGCGCAATGTTATTCTTAGTGCTTTCCCACGCAATATGAGACTTCCAGATCCCTCTACGCCTAATTTGAAGGTATTTGCCGGTTGCAAGTACATGCTACTAACAAATTACCACCAGGCTTTTATATGTTTAATGAGCTTCAGTTGTTTCTTGTAACACAGATTGATCTGCTACCTGAAATTTCAAAAGCTCCAAGAATCATGTCTGATGTGGAAAGTGCTTTAAAGGCAAAGCAAATGAAAACTCAGGTTGACGAGTACCTCAAGGTGAATCATGCATGCATTTCTCTGATACAGTGACAGTTTACAGTCTAGACAATTCTATCAAGCTAATCTTAGGTGTACGTAGAATAAATAGTTAAGAACCCTTGAATACAGGAATTACATACATAATGTTTGGTCCTTTTTTCTCATTTGCATTCTTGCAGAGACCAGAAGGTTCATCCTTTTTAACTGATTTAAAGCAGAGGTTACTGCTGCCTCCAAACGAAGCAAACGTAGCTGGAACTCGTTACAATGTTCCCTTAATTAATTCGCTTGTTGTCTATGTTGGCATCCAGGTCAGTTTTTATATACTTTGTGCATGGTTGGGTTTTCTATTAAAATGTTAGAAATTCATTTTGTTATCTTTGAGCACTCCAAGCTTCCTTTCTATTGTACTTATAGCTAGTTTTTTTTCATTCTTTTTCAAAAAGCTTCATCTGCCCCGCATGAGATTCGAACAAATAGCATAGCCTCTGGGATTGCCCCCAATAGACATGTGGGGTATTACCATTTTGTCAGAGTATCATGGCATTATCTGAGATAGATTTGGAGTGTATATCGCCTTTCTTTTCCTGTGTTTTTTTCAGACAGAGTGCAAAGTTTATGACTGGTTTGGTTTTGTGCCCAAGCTTAGCATTGGAAAACCCAGTTAAATTAACTGCCCAGATTTTTTTGATGTTCGGCTCCAGCAAGAAATTATGAAGCATGATCTTACCAAACTTTTCTCGCAAAGCAAGGATAGTCATATTATTTCAGTTTGGCTCCAGAAATAAATCATGACCTTACTAAACTTTTCTTGCTAAACCAATTGGCAGTCTTACTATTTTGAAGTTACCATATTTCAAAACGAACTTTGGCTCTCAGGGGCATCAAACCAAACAGAGCTTGTTTCGAATGAGTGCATCGATCCTATGGGTTTACAGTTGCAGTCATGAAACGTTTACTTCTATTGCTTGCTATTGATTACTTTTTTCGGTATGCTTGAACAATCTGTAAGATGGTGTGTACATTGTAAGTGTAGGCTGTGCACCAGTTGCAGCATAACAAGGCGAATGCATCAGCACAGCAAATCAACCAAAGTTCTCAGGTGGAAAATTTTCAGATTGAAACAGCTACCGAGGTCTATCGGAGTCTTATAGTGAATATGGATACTGAAGGCCGTTATCTCGTACTGAATGCAATTGCTAACCAGCTGCGCTATCCAAACAACCACACTCACTACTTTTCCTTCATTATTCTTTACTTGTTTGCCGAGGCAGCACAGGTAACTTGGTCATTTCCCCTCGTCTTTTCTGTTTTGATGGGATTGGCAATAGTTATATGCTTCCATGGAATACCTTATTTTGACGCTGTACAATTGAAACTTGCAGGATATTGTACAGGAGCAGATAACAAGAGTTCTTTTAGAACGTCTAATAGTTAACCGTCCTCATCCTTGGGGGTTACTAATTACCTTCGTTGAGCTCATAAAGGTATGCTACCATGACTGCTTGAAAGAATTTTGGCAGGAAACAGTTCTAATACCGGGTTGCATTCTGTAGAACCCACGATACAGCTTTTGGGCTCGACCCTTTACACATTGTGCACCCGAGATTGAGAGGCTGTTCCAGTCTGTTGCAAGGTCTTGTGGAGGAAAAGCTGTGGACGAGGGAGTTGTTCTAGCTGATGGTAGCCATTAGTGAATGCTTATGTGTTAGTATCAGCTATTTGTTCATTTATGACTGCTTTAGGACAAGTGTACAATTATGGTTTAATGTCTAATATTGGAGTATATAGTTATAGCATGTATGGCGGCTGGTCTATGTATGTTTTCTGTTGGCAACTGGAACTGCTGTTATGTTTCATGAATTAAGAGAGGGCATTTATGTCTCGGGTTTCTTTTTCTCCGCCAGATTTCCCCTAGGGTGGTTTGTGAACACCTGGAAGTTAGAAGTCACAACTTCATTATAATTTGGGATCTCATTAAGTTGTCAAAAATGGTTAATCATTAGGTAAGGGACCCATCCCTTCGATCCTCCGGCATCATGACCATGTTTAAGAAGTGGCCCCATGTGCATTGGAATTATAACTTGAAACTCATGAGGAGTTGCTCTTGATTTGCTCCTCTCGGCTTGAACTCGATGTCTAATGAGTCTGAGCCGAGTTTTAAGCTTGTTTATTTGCTCAAGCTATCATTTACATATTTGATTTTTTTACAAATGAGTGTGATAATGTCTCTTGCACATGTAATGGTGTAAAGTTATGGAAGTACTATTATTGTTCTAGTCCGAATTAGTATTAGAATTACTAGTTCTTATATGTGTTCCTGTTCACAACTTATAATGAGGTAAACGAGCTACTTGCGGCTTGCCAGATCCAGATTTGAGCTAGTTGTGTTAACAGCCAAGCTAGAATGTTAGTTGAATGAGCTTTAGCGAGCTGGGTTGGCTTGGCTTGAATTTCAGCCTTAGCCCCATGGGACAGTTTTGTCCAAGGCGAATGTTGAGCCTTTTTTTTCTTGACATGGAAGACTCGTATTCCATTAAGACACATAACGGAAATAGGGTAGCTTGTTGTCCACAAAATATGGTCTTCTTGAGCTACCCTACACCCAACGCTTCTAACTTGTGAACGGGCTTGTTACAACTGTGAGGAGAAAGACAACACTAGCCTCAATAAAACTCACACGGATTCTAAACTTCAAATCATTGATGATAATGCCTAGAGGAGCAAGATCGTAGTCTGTTGACGTCATTGCTCGCTGGAGATTACTGTAGTCTATTTCAAAAATAACACGTCCAACCCCTAGTTGTTCTGCAATCTGACATGCATTTGAAAGGGCTGTAGCTTTGGCTTGCATCACATCACAGACAAACTCAATAGGTCATGCAGCAGCGAAGCAAATATTAGAGGCACTGTCATGGAAGATGGCCCCACCCTCCAAACATGGAGTCTTCTCTAAATGAGGCGTCAAAATTGATCTTCACAAAATTTGTCATTGGACTTGTCCATCGTGTTATGGTAGGATCCACTGGATGGCTCCATTTCTTCAGATGATTGTTCCATTCTTCAACATGGTGATGGACGTGGTACTGAAATTGGTCGATCGACTTCCTCAGTTCTCCATGATTTTTCCTATCGCGTTCAGACCAGCAGCTCCAAAGAAAAGCCATTGACATTAATTGTTCGAAAGTTCGAAAATTTCCCGTAGAACCTCAAGGGACGAGCTGCAAGGCAGCAGTTTCAGACGGATGTCTTCAAGCATTAGACTACGCCATCTTTGTTTCGCAAACTTGCAAGTTAGACATAGACTAGATGGACCCAGCGCGCGTTGTGCTGCGCCATATGTTAACGGTGTTTAAATTCTACGATAAGAGTGTTTGTTTGCTTTCCGCTTTTGGTTTGCTGTGATATGGGCTTGTGGTTTGCTGCGATATGGGCTTGTTCAGAACACAGGGGAGGCCGACGTAGGATATGCAATAACATGTGTCGTGCTTCCTCATTTTTTGATGGCGTCTCCCGAGAAGTTTAACCGGACAAACTACATCTTGTGGCCAAGCCTTGGCTATCCCAAGTGTACGTGCCTGCGAGGAAGAAGACCACAGTATAACTTGTATTTTACATGCATTGCGTTCCTCGGTATAGCTTGTAAGAATTCTACTATAAAAGCTTATGTGATTACAAAGTTTTTCCTCATGCGACAACAGTTGGTACAATAAGTTTGCTGTATTCAATAGACCTCAATAGACCTGTTCACCGATGAAGAGGATACCAAGATGCATAAACTGATTTTCCTTGTATTCCACACACAGCTCTGCATTGACAGTGGCATGTTGCCTGGCTGTATTGAGATCAGACATAAGTAAAATGATCTGCCCTTTGTATCAAAAGTCAATGGCAACATAGAAAAATATTGTACGGATGAAAAAGTGGATAAAAGATAAAACAATATGAAAATAATATGTTTATCTGTATTAGCACATTGTTTATTATCAGGACGCTTCTAGCCTTAGCGTACAGAAATAGATGAACTAAGAAAACTAAAAACCCTATGAAATATGTGTCCAAATTTAAAAAGCCAAATGACAACATCTACGCCGGTCTAAAGATTTTCTAATGGCAAACCGTCGAATACGCCAAACCTCCCCATAAGAGAGCATCAAACTTGTAACCATGTATGTCAAATGACTCGTGTTTTTTCAGCTTCTTGCCATGACAAACAACATATGATTCAACTGCATCTACTTCAGGCCCTTCCTGCAAAATCACATGCTAGTTCTTGTGTGCATCAAATCAGATTTGAGAATAAACCATGATTTGTTCATGTTTTCTTTCCTTTATCCTCTTCCATTAGCCACTCAAGCATAAATTCGGCATTTGGCTTGAGTACAAAACCCGACACTTGTTACAATTCTTTCAATTCTCTCTCTTACTTTAGGTTTGGTTTTTGGGAAAAAATGGATTTAAATGCATGCTTGCAGAATCCAGATTGATGAATATGCCTCACTATATTTAAAAGCATGATCTGAACAAAAAAAAAGGGCCACGGTAAGATCTATCAAAGAAAAATGTCTTCAAGCAATGACAATCAGATGTGGCTTTGTTTTCTTTTAGCAGGTAGTCTGCTTAGTCCTCATAGGTCCACCACCCTCATTCAGGGCAATGACAATTTCATGCTAATGTTATGAAAATAAGATACACTAATTCAGGGAACCACCCTTTGCCTAACCAGTTCTCAAGTATAGTTGAATTAGATAACATAGCAGATATTTAATTGATCAGATTATGAATTAGTAACATAGATGAAAAAAAAACATGGGTTAGCTTATGCAACAGTTGGCCAGACTATCTTATGATTTTACTTCGAATGGATCAAGACGTTACTTCTGATCGATCAAGACTTCCTAATCATATTTAAGCAATTACTTTCATCTTGTACAGTGACATCTCAACACCATTGAAAAACTACTTAGCATCTACACTCCCAGTGTAACCAAGAACCTGCAAAGTAATAGAATCAAAATGTAAAAAGGTTGAAGGCAATGTGAATAGGATGCATAGAAATTACTGCATCATATTTCCATGCGCACTAAATCAAATGCTTGAGGAATTACCATGGTCTCTTGCGTAGAATATTGTCTCATGCATAGATAATTAGAAGCAAGTAAAGAGCAGGTAACCAAGTAATTTGATGTAACTAAAAAATCAGAATTAATAATTTTTCCGTATATCCTTTGAAGACGTGATAGGATTAAAAATATCCTCCCCAATTATGGGAATAGTTATCTCTCAAACTTGAACTGGACATTTGAAATTTCCTGATGAGCATTGCAAATCTAAAGAGCAGCTACAATAATGATTGCACTGTTGAGCAAGTGCGTACTTGACTTGATCGAATCCCCAAAGAACCACCCTAAATGATTAGATGAAGCACATAGCACTAAACCATGACATACAAATCCAGTTAGTATAGGGTATAAATATTTTTATTCATAATATATTTGTCAAAAGCACACAATATTATTGGCTTGCAAGCACCCATGATACATCACGATAGCACCGTAATATTAGGAGGCAAAAAACAATCATCTTATTGACTTGTGCAGCTACGTACTAATGGAAGATCAAACGGAAACAGTGTATTGGGGATTTATCAAACTGATACTATCAATGATAGTTAAAAGCCATGATGCAGAAAGAATAAAATGGAAGCTCAAATGGGCATAAGTATCAGCTCAAAAAAATGGGCATAAGTACTAAACTAATGGATGCTCAAATGGGAAAGAACTGGACTGTGAATTGAGCAAAATAATATTGATCCTCAAAAAAAAACACCATATACTGAACTAATGGAAAAATATCTTATCATGAACAAATGGAAGCTCAAATGGGCACAATATGCCTTTTATTGTGGATTTAGCAAAATAGTAATGCCAATGATAGTTTTCAACGATATTAAGACAAAACTTGGGTGCTATTGCTGAAGCAACCATGTTGTATGATCCAACTAAAAAATAATATTGCACTGTTACTAACTGAAGTATAATCCAAAGACAAAAGTTCGATGCTGTTACTGAAGTTCGTGTTGTTACTTACCAAAAAATAATATGGTTCAAAGACAAAAGTTGGGTGCACTAATTGAAGTGCATGGTTAGCATGTTCTCCATACTTACCACCATATTCTGGATGGCCAGGAAATTGTACCTATTGAGGGTGTGGGTGGGGGTGAATGTACATCAGACATTCAGAGGTCAAAATGGATTCTGAAGTTATCAAATGGTTCAGTTGAAGAAAAAGAAAAATATCATGAGTTATTCCTCACATGAATGCCATAAAGAATGAAATGCTTGGATTACAGAAAGTATCAATATAATTCTCAATCGCTTGGTCATATTTTCTAATTAGAACTTCCTAATAACTGCTCTATGGTAGAGAAAACAAAATATTGGTTCATCGGTTACTTTTTGCACACTGTACGATATATAGATTTCTATAACCATGCTGAAACAACAAAAAAGTAAATGTCAACAGTTTGTGTGATTTCCAAAGAGTCATATTTATATGCAATGAGGCAAAAAAGCAATTTGGGTTCCCAAGAATATATGTGGAACCATAAGTCGCTCCGATGCAATAAAAAATTATTTACACACAGAAAAAGCTATTTACGATCCAAAGAAATATACTTGCAGAGCATATGCTGCGAAGGCTCTTCCAGAAAAGCGAGACCAAATTTTATTACAGAGAATAAGCCAAGAACAAGCTAGAATAATTAGTAACAACTCCATATGTCTAAATGCATAAGAAAATGAGAACATGCTTCCTCTCCTATACTGGTAGAACCGATGAGATATATGATTTTGATCTTCCAGTTATAATAAGAACATATTAATAGCATCTATTTGCTGTACACCATGAAAATACATTTTTTTCCATTATCTTTAATTAGTTATGTCAGTAATAGAAAATAAATGGATATACATAATGAAATAAGTAAATATGTGTTACATCACCCCACAAAAAAATGTTATATCATAGGCAACTATGGTGGTTCGGCACACAATATCAATTGTTCGTATGAATATGTTTTTCCAAACCACAATTCCCTCACAAAAAATATTAATTGTTCTTATGGGCACAGATTAATGAACACATTGCATAAAATTTACTCCCTTAAAACTCATCCAGCCCCAACCGTTCCACCAGTACCCTGCATTCCACATGCCACCCCAACGGAGGAGCTCCAACCATGTGTTTCCAGTAATTGATACTAATGCTCTTTAAAAATTAAATATCTAGTCCTAGAAAAGAAAAAAACAATAAATAGCTAAGCATTTCAATATGTTTGCGTTCCTTATCTTATGTAGTATAACACCGATCAAACATATCAATAGTCATATTGATAAATCGTTCAATTCATTAGAAGAGTCAAAGGATATACACATCCATGGGCACAATATTGTTTCTATAATCGAGATATTCCTCTCACATTTACTTCTTTCTAGATGCTAATTTGCTACAACTAATACACTCCCAAATTGCTGGACTATATATCTTATTTACCTCCAACCAAGAGGCAGTTGATAAACATACATATATTCATAAGCTCAATAATCAAAATGTGTCTCTACTTTCAAGTTGCATAAATTTGTTCAACTGAGTCACATTCATTGGCCTGCATGACACATGATTCTTTCAAGTAACATTAAGTACATAAAGAGGATTTCTGAACTTCTTACCCGGAGAAGTTGATGAATTCGTCCTGGCGAACGGATATTTCCACAACAACTTATGAGATTCCTAGGCTGCTACATATTGGAAAATAGTTCATAAAAGTAGAATCAGATAAATAAAAAAAAATGATTCCTTATAACTGATGAAGAATAGTACGCTGCTCCACTTGAAAAATCTTACTTTCTTAGATGAATATCTCCATGTCAACTAATAGTATTCCCTATATAACTTCTAGTTATTCCCTTCCTCAAGTAGCATCGGACTTGGCCCTTGGGCACAGATCATCAGACAAATCAGGACTTCCTACACTTGCACCTATCGTCCTGGAGCCTCACAGGTTGTAGAAGGCCAGCCCGCACCTGCAGAATTAGATAAAATAGGATCCGGCCTCGCCGTAGTTTGTACTCAGTACACATGAAAATAATCGGTTTGTGAGCAAAAGATTCAGGTAAAGCAGTATAGTTACCTACAACGCCTAAACTGGCAGCCGAACACCCTCTCAACGTAGATTCTGCAATTAGGACACCTCCACCACTTGCTCTACTGCGCGACCTTCCTCGGTAGCTGGTCCTCGTGACCACGCACATCCTCGCCGAGCTGCTAGAACTCTGCGCACTCAACGCCATTGGACCATGGAACCTTGCAATGGGCGTAGAGCATCCGGTTATAGTGGGGGGGAGGAACTTCACGTTCGTTGCTGCCGCACCCCGGGACATCTGTCGTCGACCAGCAGCGCCCAACAATCGTTGAAGGGGCAGCAGAACTTGAGCTCCCCGAGAGCTGTTCCGTAGAGCGCTGCACCCCACGAATATCGGCGGCAAGATCACGTGTCGGCAGACCTTCAGGTGCAGCTTGTCGTCCTTGCACTAACAGGGGCACGGCACGGCGGTGGCGCGTCAATCCAGATGGTGGCGGTGCGTGCGTCTGAGTGAGTCTGAGCGGCGGCGGCGCGCGAGCCTGGGTGAGTCTGGGCGGGTGCGAGTAATGTGGAGGGGATTTTTTTATGGAAGGAGATAGGGAAAGGCATTCTCCAAACAGATCTTGGCCCCGAACCCCGATACCCAGCGAACCGCCCTATAGAGTCTGAATTAAAAACGTGTAGCATTGACCACACACTCGTATCAAAGCGGGAGAAAAAACATAACTAACTTACCTGGACTCGTGAGAGGGCATCAATTCTAGGGAGCTTAGAACTTCTTACGGATGCCCTCAATCCTCAAACAGCTTGGGGCATACGGCACACCTTGTATCTAGCTCCACACCTCTCCTTGCAATGTTCATATATAGTGAATGACTATTGTGTGCAAAACGCTAAAGAAAATGGTGTACTTTGAGAGGGCATTGGACATTCCATAGTCTACGGAACACATCCATTTTGAGCGATTCATTAGCAGATGCCTGTCCCACTTGAGCAACACAGGTCCTCTTTTTCATCTCGATATGAACTTTATACGCTGATGAAAGGATCGTATGGACACCTAGAGGTTGGAGGTTGGATGGGTGGGGTGGGGGGGGGGGGGTGAATAGGTGCAACTTTAAATTTTACTCCTTTTAAATTAGGGTTTGACACAAAAGTTAAATTATCTAAATTATGCAACTAAGGCGAATTTACCTATATGTCAATCTAGCACATACACTGTAACGCCTTCGAATTGAGCTATGCAGATCTCTGCATTTCCCGTCAAAACCCGCATAGAAGCGATTCAAAGACGTCCACCAAACACTTTCGTGTGGGTGGGATTTGATTACAAGCAGTTACATCACAGTAGTTTACAACAGAGTCCACAAGAACTTATATACAATAACGACTCAACGAGTTAAGGATACAAATGATACAATTCAAAGAGAAAGCGAGAATAGTATCCGAGTACGGACAAGATCCAAATGGGACTAAGAGTTCTGAAGAATAACCAAGCGGTGTCCAACCCTTTCCAGGCCAAGCCGGAAGGGTAACCTTGCTAACGTCGTCAATCACATACCTGTCAAGCCAAAAGGGTGTCGGCAAAGGGCAAAGGAAAACAGAAGGAGAGCGGTTAGTACTAAGGTCACTACACAGCGAGACTAAAATGGCGGTCCGTGCCTACATAGGTATGGTGGGCTCAGCTATATAACTTATAGAGACACACTACAACTTCGGCTATTAGAGCGAGATAAGAGAGCACTATACGATAGCATAATATAACACCAAACATAACTCATCCGAATATTTCTCCCACGAAGACCAGTCGAGGAAGTCCTCTTGCGGAACACACACGGTGACAATTTTAGTTAAGCAGGTGTTTAGTTGATAAGGCTAATTACTAATCATATTATTAAAGAGCGAAACATAGTGGCGTTGTCTATGATCATGACACTATACTCCTGAGGCGTCCATAACCGTGGACACACGGCTTCTCGAAAAGATTTACCCTGCAAGGGTGCACTACTATACCCAAACGCATGCTCAACCCATCAGGCAACTTATCACGCGTGCCATCCGAATCTCACAATAAGAACTGTCCCATAACTACGCGCAAATCCAGAGGCATCACCTAGTGTATTTTATCCACACAAGAGATACAACTGATTCTCCAGGTGGCACGGCGTTTGAGTCTACGGCCGGACGATGATCGGAAGATAACTTGTGGAGCTCCATCCCACATTAGACACGATATCCAAATTTTATGCAATGCAAGCCATGGCAGTCCACCAAAATCATATCATAACTCAACCCATGTCCGAGGACATATTATGCGTATGCACCAAATGGAAAACCAATTTTGTAACCCTCTGGATATACGAATAGCGCTGGTAGTTGAGGGGGGATCCCAGAGGCCCCCATGTTTGGTTAGTAAGATCAACTCAGAACTGGTATCGTAGAACGAACGGGTCCTAGGTCGGCTCAAGCAGTTCCCAAAGGTGGTCCTTGCCGGGGCCTTATCATTAGGTGAAACCATAACCAAAACCAACATCACCAATTTAATTATCTTATCACCATCAATATCCAAGTATCATTTTCCACATGTATGAGAGCAATACTAAGCATGCCTACGACTCGCAAGGACAAGACTAGCTAGTCAAACAAGGCAATAGGATAACCAAGGCAATATAGTGCAGTGGGTCAATAAAAGGACGGTATTAAAGCATCGATAGTAAGGATAGCAATAGATCAAAGGAAGGAAGTAAAGACTATAAAAGCAAAATAGGTAGAAGGGGGAGAATGCTCGCCTGTGAGACAAAGTCGGTGACCGAAGGCTTGTCATAACTCGCACCAACTCGATGGCCTATCCAAGAAGAAGCAAAACACTAGAAAGAAACACCGAATGCACTATTTAATACTAGGGCGGAAGATCCGACATGTTATGATATGATGCATGGCATGGCCATATGCGGTCTATCTTAGCAATATTAAGCGGAATCGGGATTCCGACATTTAAATAGAAGGTTCAAGTTATTTAGCTACCCCGCAATTTAAATGTTGACTTAACAAGATAAATCATGGCATGGGTTCGCTACTCGGTATTAAATGGAACCGGGACAAGGCAAATAACACTCCCATATATTCCATATTTATTTAGTAGATGAATCAACATGTAACCCCGAACAATAATATATGTATGCAAGCATGGATAATTTAATATGCACAAGTTATATTATATTTATCAAAATAGGGTATCGGGAAGGGGTCACACATGGGTTTGATGATCTTGGGTTTTGAGGGGGGTCCGGGTTCGGTCTCACCGGGATCGGTCTTCGGGGCTCCGACCATCGGATCCGTGAAGGAGAGCTCAGGACCTTCGGTCCGAGAACGAGGTCTTCGCATTCTATGATGAAGTTCTTGCGGGTTCACAGCCTCGGACAAATGCTCCGTGTAGTAGATCTTGACGTTTCGAGGGTGGCAGGTTCAAGGGTCTTGTGCAACTTTTCGGGGTAGAATTTGGTGTCGCTCTGTCCTTGGAAGATCTTGGCGACATCACGATAGGGTTTGCCACGGAAGATGCTTCAGAGGACCAGACCTTCATACGCAGGTGGTGACACATGATGGCCGTGGAAAACAAACGACCTGCAAAATCCACTATGCATGATGTTCATCCGGCCTCCACGCGCGGAACACCAGGGTGTGGTCCGAGGCTTCCTTGGACGCTGGCCACGCAGCTGTGCCGCAGGGACCTTGCAAGGGCGCTGAGCGCACGCGGCCGGTGGCGGCTTGCAGACGCATGGGGAGAGGCGGTTCGACGGGGAGGCGACGGTGACGTAGTGACACACGCGCGGCACTGCAGGATAGAGGAGCTCTGCGGGCTCTAGCGAGGAACGGAGATAGCGCGGCCGGGCTTGTAGACGAGGACCAGGGGCGGTGTCATGGCGTCCGCAGAGGAGGCCGAGCGGGCTCGAGCAGGGGAGACATGCGGGAGCCATGGAGCAGAGGCGATGTGCTCGGTGGCAGGGAGAACGGGGGCCGTGGACGTTGAGTTCTGGGCATCGGTGACAACACGGCCGGGCAGGAGCTCGGGCGACCGCGTGCGGGAAGGCGAGAGCCGCAGCGACGGGTTAGCGGGAGGCAGACGACGAGGAGCAGGAGAGAGGGAGGACGGCGACCGGGGAGAGGTGCGCCATCAGGGAGAAGAGGTTGGGCACGGGTCTGGTGAGATGCGAGAGAGGCGGGGGTTGCGGGACCGAGACATGCGGGGAGGGGGTCAAGGAGAATCCCGCGGCAGCGACGGGCATCGAGCCGGAGGAAGGAGCGACAGGGATTGTGGCAGAGGTGGGTTGCGGTACACGCCGCGTGGGTGGGGCCGAGAGATCGAGCGGAGTTTGTGATTGGATCGTGAGAAGCGTTACGAGAGGAAGGTAGGGAGAGGGTTGACTGGGAGTAGCATGTCGGACGCGAGGTGGGCCAGGGGTGCAGCCGTGCGGGTGCCAGGGAGTGGCGGCGGCAGTGGGATTTGGTGGAAGTGGCAGCTAGGGTAGGTCTGGGTTGTGGTAGGGTTAGGGTTAGGTTGGGGTGGTAGGCTCCTGGCTGCTGGGCTTTGGGCCTGGCGGCTGGGGGGCTCTCCTAAAAATAGTTTTACTTTATATTTGTTTAGTTTTATTTTAAAAACTTTGGTAAATGATTTTCGGACAAAACAAAATATTCGGAAAAGACCGAGACTTCAATTTGAAATAGAGAAGGGGATATTTAGAAAACAACATAGGCTTTAGAAAATAGTTTTGGCAATTAATATGCATGATGATGTCTTGATGATGCGAAAAAGAAATTAACACGCAATTTTATTTTGGAATATTTTCTGGGGCATTACAACTCGACACCACTAACAAGGGATCTCGTCCAGAGATCCAAGCAAAGACACCCGGGGGAAGGGGATTTGATGATCAGATCTTCTTACGTCAGGTTCATGGTCGCGACACCACTAACAAGAATTGTTGCTCCATCTTGAAATTGTCGACACCACCAACAAAGGGTTGTTTCTCACGTTCTTCGAGAGAACACTCCGGATAGACAAAGGCGGAAGTAAAGTATCAAAGATAAGGCCATCTTTAACTTCTGTAGAAGGAGTAAAATTGCATGGTTCCACCAATCAATGTACAATAGTGAATGATAAGAGTAGTGGTATGGTAGCTACTGCATCCCGCACCCAAAGCATTACTCTATACACGAATAGAAGGATCGTGCAACAAGACTCTTAGAATTTAGACTGAAGATCTTGAAAATTGGTATTAACAAAAGATTTAGATAGATGATGTCATCGCAGAAGTTGCAGGACACCGGGAAACATTTGAAGATGGATCAAGTAGAATGAAATCCAGATGTAGGTGTACCGTTACAAAAGGAGAAAAGCAGAAACCTAAAGGTACGATGGAAGACCCAACCAGGAGAAATACTGGACTTGAAGAAGGTAAGAGATCAGATCAAAACACGCAAAGATAAGAGGAGAAAGAATGGAGGTAAGAAGTAAAATCAGAGCTAATCAGATCTATCCAACAGATTTATAGAAAAATAGTTTTGACACTAGACATCGTCCGTTGGCAAGGTTAACCTACAGGATGGACCAGTGGGATATCGTAAACCTTTGCTCTAATACCACTTGTAACGCCCCCGAATCGGGTCTATGCAGATCTCAACATTTCCCGCCAAAACCCGCATAGAAGCGATTCAAAGACGCCCACCAGACACTTTCGTATGGATGGGATTTGATTACAAGCAGTTAAATCACAGTAGTTTACAACAGAGTACACAAGAACTTATATATACAACAACGACTCAACAAGTTAAGGATACAAATGATACAATTCAAAGAGAAATCGAGTATAGTATCCGAGTACGGACAAGATCCAAATGGGACTAAGAGTCCTGAAAAATAACCAAGCGGTGTCCAACCCTGCCTAGGCCAAGCCGGAAGGACAACCTTGCTAACATCGTCAATCACATATCTGTCAAGCCAAAAGGGTGCCGGCAAAGGAAAATATAAAAAGAGCGGTCAGTACCGAGGCCAGTACACGGCGATACTAGAATTCGGAGGTCCTCGCCTACATAGGTATGGTGGGCTCAGCGGCAGCAAAGCTTGCACTATATAACTTATAGAGACACACTACAACTTCGGCTATTAGAGTGAGATAAGAGAGCACTATACGATAGCATAATATAACACCAAACATAACCCATCCGAAGATTTCCCCCTCGAAGACCAGTCGAGGAAGTCCTCTTGCGGAACACACGGTGGCAATTTTAGTTAAGCAGGTGTTTAGTTGATAAGGCTAATTACTAATCATATTATTAAAGAGCAAAACATTAGTGGCGTTGTCTATGATCATGACACTGTACTCCCGAGGCGTCCATAACCGTGGACACACGGCTTCTCGAAAAGAATTACCCTGCAGGGGTGCACTACTGTATCCAAACGCATGCTCAACCCATCAGGCAACATATCACGCATGCCATCTGAATCTCACAACAAGAACTGTCCCATAACTATGCGCATATCCAGAGGCATCACCTACTGTGTTTTACCCACACAAGAGATACAGCTGATTCTCCAGGTGGCACAGCGTTTGAGTCTATGGCCGGACGATGATCAGAAGATAACTTGTAGAGCTCCATCCCACCTCCAACATGATATCCCAATTTTATGCAATGCAAGCCATGGCAGTCCACCAAAATCATATCACAACTCAACCCATGTCCGAGGACATATTATGCGTATGCACCAAATGGAAAACCAATTTTGTAACCCTCTGGATATACGAATAGCGCCGGTAGTTGAGGGGGGATCCCAGAGGCCCCCACGTTTTGTTAGCGCGATCAACTCAGAACTGGTATCATAGAACGAACGGGTGCTAGGTCGTCTCAAGCAGTTCCCAAAGGTGGTCCCTGCCGGGGCCTTATCATTAGGTGAAACCATAACCAAAACCAACATCACCAATTTAATTATCTTATCACCATCAATATCCAAGTATCATGTTCCACCTGTATGAGAGCAATACTAAGCATGCCTATGACTTGCGAGGACAAGACTAGCTAGTCAAACAAGGCAATAGGATAACCAAGGCAATATAGTGGAGCGGGTAAATAAAAGGACAGTACTAAAGCATCGATAATAAGGATAGCAATAGATCAAAGGAAGGAAGTAAAGACTATAAAAGAAAAATAGTTAGAAGGGGGAGAATGCTCGCCTGTGAGACAAAGTCGGTGACCGAAGTCTTGTCGTAACTCGCACCAACTCGACGGCCTATCCGAGAAGAAGCAAAGCACTAGAAAGGAACACTGAATGCACTATTTAATACTAGGGCGGAAGATCCGGCATGTTATGATATGATGCATGGCATGGACATATGCGGTCTATCTAAGCAATATTAAGCGGAATCGGGATTCCGATATTTAAATAGAAGGTTCAAGTTATTTAGCTACCCCGCAATTTAAATGTTGACTTAACAAGATAAATCATGGCATCGGTTCGCTACTCGGTATTAAATGGAACCGGGACAAGGCAAATAACACTCCCATATATTCCATATTTATTTAGTAGATGAAACAACATGTAACCCCGAACAATAATATATGTATGCAAGCATGGATAATTTAATATGCACAAGTTATATTATATTTATCAAAACAGCGTATCGGGAAGGGGTCACACATGGGTTCGACGATCTTGGGTTTCGAGGGGGGTCCGGGTTCAGTCTCGCTGGGATCTGTCTTCGGGGCTCCGACCATCGGATCCGTGAAGGAGAGCTCAGGGCCTTCGGTCCAAGAACGAGGTCTTCGCATTCTATGATGAAGTTCTTGCCACTAGTGCAGAGCCCCCCCCCCTTTAACTCCGGTTGGGAGGGCCCTCTAACAGCGGTTCCTCAACCGCTGTTTGAGGGTTCGGTGTTAGAGGGGGGGGCCCTTTAACACCGGTTCTTATACGAACCGGTGTTAAAGGGTGGCGCACGTGGGGCTGCCGCATGCCTCAGGCCCCCCCTTTAACACCGGTTCAGGGCTGGAACCGGTGTTAAAGGTTCTTCTGCCGCGGCAGAGATTTAGGCCGTTTTCCTGCCGCGGCAGAACTCTCTGCCACGGTAGACTTCTGCCTCTGCCCCGTTCTGGGCGTATTTCTGCGGGAGGGGGGGAGCGAGGGGGAATCGATCGGGAGCGGTATACACATAAATCGTCATCGGTACATACGAGTACATGAACAATTAAGCAACTATTATTATACACAAACATCGTCATCAGCACATACATCGTCATCGGCACATACATCGTCATCGTTCATTTTGGTGGATATCTAAAGAGTTCTCCGCCAGGCGTGACGACCTCATCAAGTATGAACCCCGCCAATTCCTCTTGAATGGCTCGTATGCGTTCAAATGGTAGGAGTTGGTCCCGCATCCGTTTGATCTGAATATATATGAAGAATGGGCCGTCAATATATATATAAGAATAAAACTCAACACAATTGATGGTAATAAAATAATGTTGTGGACTTTATTTACTTACTCTAAGTTGTTCTAGTGCGGCTTGGCCCGTCGCACATATCGTGTTGTGAATGAACTCGCAAACATAGTACCCACATAAGTTATTGTCGTGTCCCTGATGCGCGCACTTTACGAGAATAGAGAGTTCAATCAAAATAATAATCAATAAAGCATGATATAATGGAATTGGAAGCTAGCTAGTATTACTTACATTTTGGTCTACAAATTTTAGTTCTTCTGACCATTCACCCACGGCCCTGCCCGTGAACCTTTTCCAAACCCTGTCCGGCAAAGAAAATGGATAAAGGAGTAATTAATTACTTGTTGTCACGAAAGTTGCCGATCTAGTGCGATAATATGATTGAAATTATCTCTGGAGCATCTCTCTAAAGTCTGCCCATATCTCTTTTTCTTTTTGTAACGAGTCCATGACAAGGACTTTTCCTGAGTCGGGTTGAATGACTAGCAGAATAAAGTGGAACCTACGCACGCATAATTCATCATCAGTTACACTTAACATCGAGTAAGCCGAAACAGAATGTGTACAAGAGAGAGGGTAACAGTACTCACGAGAAGTTGTAAGGCAATAGTATTTCCCTTTTGGTTTGTTGTCTCAGTAAAGACTTTAGCAAGTAATCTTCTGTTTGCCCGGGTTTGGTTCTTACCACTTCTTCATGAACTCTATTTGGGTCAACGAACCCAATGTCAAAAGGGCCTCCTTTCATGCATTCCATAACCTTTTTCCTGCATAATAGTATATACATATATGGTGAGCATATATATATACATGCAATTAATGAAGTGAATGAGATGAGATAAAAATTACAGAAATAGTACTTACACACAATAAAGGCTGATGGCAGATTTGTCGAGTTCCTTCTGATTGGATAGAAAATGCAAGTCTTGAATGTTGAAGTCGATCGCGTCGTCTCCGCACAAGAAAATCTGATCTCTTATATGCGCCGTGATCCATTCTTCTTTTTTCGTCTTGCAGAAATCAAGGTACCACTTGTGCAATTTTCGCATCTTTGTTGGTAGATTCTTGAGCTCCTCTTTCTTGACTAGATTCTTCCCATACTTCCATGGCTGTATGGGGTTGGCATCGCATTTGGGCAAGTTGTCTCCCATGACGTTCAAGTATGCAATGTAAGTCATCCCCATCTCATTGGCCTTTCTTTGTAGCTCTGCCTCGTAATCATTTACGGGAGGAGAGTCCCATGTGTCGAACATTTGGAGCGGGGCGCATGATTGGTTTTCCTGCTCTCCGAGCATGGGAACTATTTTTTGGGGTGCCTCACGACTGCTACTTTCAGTCTCCCTACGGCGCCTTGCATCCGCCTTCAAAATATGGCGCTCGTAGTCCGGCACAAGTGGGGTTTCAGGTTTCAAAAGACTTTTGTAAAACTTCTCCACCACCGCCGGATCTATTTTCTCCTTTGGCTCGGCCCGTCTAGGTGCAAAGAATTTCTTGACCTGTTCTTCCGAGATCCTATTGGTCTCCTCGTCGCTGCGATTCCACGGTAAAACCGGCAATGGCTTGGCGGAAGGCTGCGGGACGTAGTTTTTTGAACTCTTTGGCGTACGGTTTCCTGCGGATTTCTTTGTGGCAGTGCTACTGATGCTCTTCGTGGCAGTGCTCTTCCGCTTACGCTGAGGAGATGGCTGAAGCACCGGAGATGGCTGACGGGCCGGAGATGGCTGCCGCGCAGGAGATGGCTGAAGCGCCGGAGATGGCTGCCGCGCAGGAGATAGCTGAAGCGGCTTAGACTGCTGACGCTGTGGAGACGGCGGGGGTGCCAGTGACCTCCAATTTGGAAGCACAATGTGTTCCTTCTTCCAAAGAATGGTTGTTTTCACTGCAAATTTGAGTTGCGTTTCCCCTTCACCTGTAGCATGGTCAAGCTATGCTTCCTCATATTCCTTCACAACCTCATCCACCCCGACAATAGCATAGCCATCTAGAATCGGTCGGCAGTGGTAAGTTCCACCAGCTACAGGAGGTAAGGCATAGCCGACAGCCACCTTAATGGATAAGCCCATTAATCTCACATGCAGCTCAGCGTGTTCGCTCTCCGTGATCTCATCCACGGGGTATCGAGGACCCGCCATTTCAAGCGTGGGATGCACGTTCTTCGTGTAAGCCACACTGCTTTTCCGCGCAGAGTCTGGGCCGCCGGCAGCTTCTAATGCAGGCTCTTCGTGCCGCTGAGATGGGCCGGTAGCTTGATGGCTCTGTTGTGCATTCACTTGCGCCTGCAGCGCCGCAAGTGCATGTTCTATCTGTGTCATCCGCTCTGTACGCTCTTTTTCTTTTCTGCCGCGGCATCTGTAAGAGTCGCTCCAGTCGGCAAACCCATCCTTCCACGTCATACCCCCTGTGCCTCGTGCATGTCTAGGGTGTTCTTTTTTACCGATGGCGCGTGTGAGCTGGTCATTCTCTCTGTCGGGATGGAAGGTCCTGGTGGATGTTTCCTCGTATGCTGTGATGAGTTCAGTGACGGGTTTGGCAAGGAGGGTTGGGAAGAAACACAATCCTGTTTCTGGGTCCAACCTTGCCCCGATTCCGTAGAACCAAGTCTTTGCATGTAGGTCCCACCCATCTGTCTGGGGTGTGATTCCTCTCTCGCGCAGGGCCTTCTCAGCTTCCTCCCACTTAGGCCTCTGAGATATGTAGCCACCTGACCCCGTCCTCTGGTGATATTCCTTCTTCAGGGCATTAAGCGTATTGGTTTCTGACCTCTTTTTAGCTATAGCACTTTTTTATATGTCTCAAATTCGGGCCAGTGAGGTCTTATCTTCGCATAATATGCGTCTTCGAAATTTGGAGTCTCGCCAGATTTGACAAATTTGTTCAATTTTGTCTTCCAGTTGCAGAAAGCGTCAGCCATCTTCTTTAGAGTCCACACTTTGACCTTTTCCTTTATAACCGGGTTGTTTTCATCCTCCTCTGGCGGAAGGGTGAAATTTACTAACAACGAATTCCAAAGCGTTTCTTTTGATCTGTCATCGACAAAGGTACCGTCGCCCTTCTTTGGCTTATTCCAATTTTCAATTATGATTGGGATTTGGTCCCTAACAAGAACTCCAGCCTGACGTACAAATTTGTCTGCGGCCTTCTTGGGCTCCATCGGCCTGCCATCAACACAGACTGCTTCGATCGTGAACTTTGCACGATCTTTCAACCGCTGGCTCGCGCCTCGCTTGCTCTTTTTCGTAGAAGAAGATGGTTGCTGGCTGGTCGATCCAGGGGGCTAAAAGAAAAAAGAAGCGTTAATTAATACATGTAGAAGAAGATTGTTGGTGGAAGTCAGCAGAGGCTTAATCAATGCATATACCTCGCCGGACTTTGTAACCATTAAATTGCGTTCACCGGAGTCTTCATCTTCTCCATGACTAGTACTTGAGCTGTCGTCATCATGTCCCTCCAAGTTCAGATATTGTGAGGTGTCCTTATCAATAATGTTCTCCATTATTTCTTCTTCTTCAAGGTATCTACTAAGTGGATCCATAGTTTCTAAAACAATAATATTATCTAGAGTAAGAGTGTAAACATTCAAGTGGACTTGGATTCATACACAAATATACATATTATTCATAAAAAAATACACAAATAAATACACAAATGAAATTAAAACCCTAAGGATGCTTGATCATTTTAAACGAGTTCCGAGGGGTCGAAACCCTAATCAGGATGAGTCAGAGGTCCAATTTGTATACAAGTTTTAATCTATGCATGTAGTACAATTTATCGAGCAAACAAGTTTTAATTAGGATGAGTCAGCAATCACACACGTTGCACTCCTCGCAATCTATCGAGCAAACAATTTCATACAACATAAACAATTGCACATAGAGATCAAACAAATGCAACAAATGCATGCATGGCAATTTAATAAGTCACAATGGTTATTACTTTAGTTCTCTAAACAATACTGAAGTATATGATGCATGCAAGAGGCCAATTAATGCAATGGAGTATTTGTTATGGATAGAGGACATTAATACGAACCAGTAGGCGTTGGATTCACCCTAATCAGAGTTACAAATCTTTTCTTATGATTTAAATAGTGTTTAATGGGTTTTAAATCATTTAAATAGTTTCTGTTGTCTAAAAATCAAACTAAAATCAGATATATAATCCCCACGGGGTTGTGATTCCAGGGACATATTATTTGTAATTTTTTGAACATTATTTATTTTCTTATGAATTTATTACTCTAAATAAGCCATTATACCATTTATTTAAGTGCTGAAAAACCTTATATTATTTGGCTTAACCATTTGCATATTGATGATCTGCACACAATTGTGAATCCATAGGTATATTATTTGTGATTCAAGGTTCGACCCCCAATTTTGCCACTTTGTTGTTTTTCAAAATAATCATTTTGTATGTATTTTTTTGTAGAAAGCCCATCTGATGTTTGTTCTACTCTTAAGTTTTCATAGTTCAAAATTTGTACGGCCCCCCTTTAACACCGGTTAAAGCCCTTTTTCGGGATCAACAAAAGACTTCGTTTCCACTAGTGATATTAACACAAGCACAAGCGTATGGCCCGCCATGGTTTGGCTGACTTGCGTGCCACTGTCGTTATTACGAACTACTTCCTCCGTTTCATTTTTAGCTTTGCGAAGAAAGTGTATCTATACCATTTTAAAGATGTAGGTTTACTTCGAATTTACACAAACATACATATTAAAAGGGGTCTAGATACATTTATTTATAAAGCTAAAATGTCTTATATTTTGAAATAGCGGGAGTAGCATAGAACTCATGCGTTTCTAAGACACCAACCTAAATCAACGAGTTATTTAGCTTGGGATTTTGAAAATCAAAGGAAAACAATTTTACACATGTAATAGTGTAAATCACATGATGATTTAAATATAGTGAAAATCACATAACATTATATACAGAATGATTTTAATAAATATTTTCAGGCACATGAAAAAATTCTGGGCCCGCCCCTGCTCACCGGCGTCGGCGCGGTGGAGACGGGCGGCGTCGGCACGTACGGAGGCGGCAGGCTCGTCGGGCGGCGGTGCTAGTGGCGGATGCGGCGGTGGAGACGGGCGGTGCTCCGGCGAGGCGCGGTCTTCGGCGCGGTGGAGATGGGCGGCGTCGGCGCGGTGGAGACGCGCGGTGTCGGGCGGTGCTCCGGCGAGGCGCGGTCGTCGGCGTGGTGGAGACGAGCGGTGTCGGCACGGTGGAGACGGGCGGCGTCGGCGGTGCTCCGGCGAGGCGCGGTCGGCTGCTCCTGCACGGGGAAGAGGTGGTGGTCAGGGGGGCGGGAGAGGTCATACGGAAAATGGAGGCGGCGGCGGCGGCGAGACGGACGAACTCCGAGGGCGGCGGCGGCGAGACGCGCGAGCTCCGAGGGCGGTGGCGTTCGGCGGTGGCGGCGCTTCTCTCTGCGGCCGGCGGTGTTCGATCTGCTCTGGTTCGTGGCACGAAGAAAGGAAGGGGAAGGCGAATTTAATAACCCCCCCTTTAACACCGGTTCGTGCCACGAACCGGTGTTAAAGGGGGGGGAGGATTCCGTTTCCCGCACACATTTATTACCCCCCCCCCCTTTAACACCGGTTCCAGCCACGAACCGGTGTTAAAGGGGGGGGGGGGTGTGGTGCGCGCGGGAAACGAAATAAATGCGCCCCTTTAACACCGGTTCGTGTCTGGAACCGGTGTTAAAGGGGGGCATTTATTTCATGCATTAAAGGGGCATTTTTAATTCAAAAAATATGATATGAATTTAGAAAATTCATATCTTTTTCATTTCAACTCAGAAAAATATGAATAATATATCATAATTTTCAGAAAAATAATATCTATCCATTCATGTAAATCATTTTATATTTACTTTACATGAAAATTTTCAAAATAATTAAAACACTTACATATAAATTTTGATTATTCAATTCAAACAAAAATAAATTGTTAAATCCTAAAACTTTGAACATAAGAAATATTAAGCATCTAAAAATAAATCTAACCCTATTTTATTAGATCAAATCATATTTTAATGCCGCATCTTTTGTATTAACATTTTTGAATTGATTGGATATTTAAATGTCGCATATTTTGTATACACTTGAATCTCACCAAGCCTCGCTCAACTTGCATTGTTTTTTTGATAAAATAGCATATTGTGAACCTAAAAATGATTTTTGTAAAAAATCATGAGCATCGTATCATGTACATGTAGTTCATATCTGACCCACTTCCTGCCGATTCGGCAGGAATTTGTCTTTTTCACCAGAGGTGGACGGAAAGGTTTCAGATCCCCCTGTTGGTACATTGTACATATAAGGTGGTATAGTATTTTTGTAAAATGTGTTGGTGGTTTTTTGAATTATCTATTTGGTGGTTGCTTCACAAAACCGTCCGTTTTTTATGCTCGGAAAATGGAAAATGCCTTTTTGGTGCGATAAAAAGGAAAACTTCCTCTTGCAACATTGTTTGCCATGCCATGATGCACATGTATGCACAATATGGCCATATTATCACAAACTATGCCTTGATTCTAGCCATAACATTGGTCATTTGACCCGAAAGCCAAGAAACCTCGAATGAGAATGCAACTAATAGTAAGTTACATAAAGCCGAACTGGAACTGAAAATTAAGATACATAAAAGAACTAAAAATTAAGATACATGGCCAGATTAAGTAACAATCGGCCGAACTTGTTTCGGAATGTTGGAGTGATTCAATCATGCTCCTGCCTACACCTGTAATACTCGCCACTGTAGTCGTCGTACTCGCCTCCGCCGTCATCGCTGTCGTCGTCGGGGTCGCCGTAATTGAACCTCTGGAGAGTACGCGTGGGCTGGACTTGAGGGTAGCGTGTGGGCTGGACTTGAGGGTAGCGCAGACGGGGGTTAGAGTCGGCAGCAGTGTCATAGGCCATGACGCTCTGGAGAGTCCGACCGCGCCACCATAGCCGATGGCCGGCCTCGTTGAAGTTAGGAGGAGGTGGGCCGTCCTCCTCGTGCCTGGTGAGCGCCCTCTCACGCCGATCCACGAAGAAGGCTTCCCAAGTAGGGAAATAGTCGGGATGCCATCTGGGATTCCTCCGCTGCTCCGGTGTGAGCTCGAAGTAGTAGTGGTTCGTGATGGCCATCCGGCGCGCCACACCTAGAGGGACAGGAGGAACCGGCACGCCTCCGACGCTCAGCATCCAGCCGACGGGGACACAGTAGTCCGGCGGGCAGGGGTAGTTCGAGGGGCAAAGCGCCTCCGCCTCCCTTGGGGTTAGTGCTACGGTGGAAGCCATGGGAAAGAGTGATGAGGTTGCAGATATGAGTCTAGTGCAATGACAATGGAGGCCAACCCTACATATATATATAGTGAACTAGCGGGAAGAACTGGAGGGAAGAACTGACGGGAAGAAAAATGGCGGGAAGAAAAATGGCGGGAAAAAAATGGCGGGATGAACCTTTAGTCCCGGTTGGAGACACCAACCGGGACAAAAAACACGAGTCGGCACTAATAATAGGGGTGAGTGTCGACATTATGTCGTGCGGCGTGTACCTTGTCCCGGATGATGTCACCAACCGGGACTAAAGATGAACCTTTAGTCCCGGTTGGAGACACCAACCGGGACTAAAGATGAGTGTCGACATTATTTCGTAAGTGTCGACACTATGTCGAGCTGCTTGTACTATAAATAGGCATCCTTGTGAGTCCAATCCTCCAGCCAGTTTGAGGCTATGCCTTACCTCCTTTCGAGAGCAGGGACACCACTACGGCCAGTTTCAGGGAGATGCCGACGGAGCCCAGTCCTCCGGCATCTCCGAGAAACTGGTCATAGAGGCACTCCCTAATATGTGAAATTAGTTAGCTCCCAGGTGTATTGATCTAGTTAGAGAAGTTACAAAGCTGCAAGATGGTTTTCGAGAGCAGGGACACCACTATGGCCAGTTTCAGGGAGATGCTGACGGAGCCTAGTCCTCCGGCATCTCCGAGAAACTGGTCATAGAGGCACTCCCTAATATGTGACCGCGCACGTTTGGAGATCAGATCTTAATGGTAAGTACGAATCGGGACAACTTCTTCTCATAGTCCCGGTCCATCCACAAAACATGACTAACACTCAAGACATGTATTAATATTAAAAACATGAACTAGAGTTACATAATATAAGCATGAACTTCTTGGCATATGTCCTTCCTTATGATCGCTTCAGACGTAACCATGGAGCATCTTCTTTACTTAACGGAATGCTTGGGTCAGTTTTCACTGTGAAGGGCGGAATTTCATCAAACTTATTATAATCTTCTGACATGTCTGTCTTGTCCTCGATTCCCACGATGTTTCTTTTCCCTGAAAGAACTATGTGACGCTTTGGCTCATCATATGATGTATTCGTTTGCATATTTTTTCTTTTTTTTTGGTCTAGAGGACATGTCCTTCACATAGAAAACCTGAGCCACGTCATTGGCTAGGACGAATGGTTCGTCTAAGTTCTTGTCTACCTTCATAAGATTGTTGAGATCCACCGTTGTCATTCCGTACTTCTTGTCTACCTCAACCCCTCCTCCCGTTAGCTTGACCCATTTGCATCGAAACAAGGGGACCTTAAAATTAGGTCCATAGTCAAGTTCCCATTATCTCCTCTATGAACCCATAATACATGGTCTTTTGCCCATTGTCTTCT
Source organism: Avena sativa (assembly GCA_916181665.1). NCBI lineage: Eukaryota > Viridiplantae > Streptophyta > Magnoliopsida > Poales > Poaceae > Avena > Avena sativa. Next base: position 261,211,920 of record OV702279.1, on the reverse strand, counting down.
GCTGCATCGAAGCGGACACCACTGTTTTGGTTGGTGATCTTTTTATCTTGGCCTATCGTGTAAAATGTATTCCCATTTATCTCGTACCCTTGGAAAGTACATACAGTCGAAGATGGTGTCCTGGCCAACAAGTACAGCTGATCCCCAACAGTGGTGTTATTCGTGAGAAGTCTTTGCAGCCAGCCGCCAAAACTCGCCATGTGTTCACTTATAATCCATTCATCAGACTGCCCCGGGTGTTTGAGGCGTATTAAATTCTTGTGTTCATTGATATACGGGGCAACCAAGATAGATCTTTGTAAAACCGTGTAGTGTGCTTGATTGAGAGAATGCCCGTCCCTACATATCATTGCTTTACATCCTAGGGTGCCTTTTCCACGCAGTCTCCCCTCATGTCGTGATTCTGGAACACCAATCGCCTTAAGGTCAGGAATAAAATCAACACAGAACTCAATGACCTCCTCTGTTACATAGCCCTTGGAGATGCTTCCTTCTGGCCTAGCACGGTTATGAACATATTTCTTTAAGACTCCCATGTACCTCTCAAAGGGGAACATATTGTGTAGAAATACAGGACCGAGAATGGCAATCTCTTCTACTAGGTGAACCAGGAGATGCGTCATAATATTGAAGAAGGATGGTGGGAACACCAACTCAAAGCTGACAAGACATTGGGCCACATCTGTTTGTAACCCTGGTAGGCTTTCTGGATCGATTACCTTCTGAGATATTGCATTGAGGAATGCACATAGCTTCACAATGGGTACTCGAACATTTTCAGGTAGAAGCCCCCTCAATGCAATCGGAAGCAATTGTGTCATAATCACGTGGCAGTCATGAGACTTCAGGTTTTGGAATTTTTTCTCTACCATATTTATTATTCCCTTTATATTCGACGAGAAGCCAGACGCGACCTTGATAATGCTCAGACATTCAAAAAAGATTTCCTTCTCTGCTTTGGTAAGAGCGTAGCTGGCAGGAGTTAAGTGGCATCGTTTACCCTTCTCGTTCTCAGGATGCATAGGCTCTTCAGGGGCCTTCAGACGTTGCTGGTCCTGCCGTGCTTCCGGTGTATCTTTTGTCTTCCCATACACTCCTAGAAAGCCTAGCAGGTTCACGTGCATCACGTCGATTGAAGAGTGGACCTCTAAGACTTTCCAATAGGGTAGGTCCCAAAATATAGATTGCTTCTTCCACATGGGCGCGTGTCCGGCATCGTCATTCGGAACAGATAGACTGCCAGGACCTTTTCCAAAGATTACTTCTAGGTCCTTGACCATACCAAATACCTCCTCACCGGTACGGAGGACAGGCTTCCTCCGGGGTTCTGCCAGACGTTTGAAATGCTTGCCTTTCTTTCTTACTGGATATAGGTTCGGAAGAAATCGGCGATACCCTAGGTACACAACCTTCTTACATTTATCCAAATATACACTTTCAGTATCATCTAAACAGTGTGTGCATGCATTGTATCCCTTGTTTGTCTGCCCTGAAATGTTACTAAGAGCAGGCCAATCATTGATGGTTACGAAAAAGCAATGCTCGTAGGTCAAATGGCTCCCCTTTGTGCTCATCCCACATACGTACACCTGGTTTGGCCCACAGCTGTAAAAGTTCTTCAACTAATGGCCTTAGGTACACATCAATGTCGTTGCCGGGTTGCCTCGGGCCTTGGATGAGCACTGGCATCATAATGAACTTCCTCTTCATACACAACCAAGGAGAAAGGTTATAGATACATAGGGTCAGAGGCCAGGTGCTGTGACTGCAGCTATGCTCACCAAAAGGATTCATGCTGTCTGTACTTAAACCAAACCTTAAGTTCCTTGCGTCACGTGCGAAGTCCGGGTACTCTCGCTCGACTTTTCTCCACTGTGACCCATCAACGGGGTGTCTCAACATCGCGTCTTTCTTATGGTCTTCCATGTGCCATCGCAACAACTTGGCATGCTCTTTATTTCTGAAGAGACGTTTTAACCGTGGTATTATAGGAGCATACCACATAACCTTGGCGGGAACCTTCTTCCTAGGGGCCTCGCCCTCAACATCGCCAGGATCATCTCGTATGATCTTATACCGCGGTGTAGTGCATACCGGGCATGCATCCAAATTCTCATACTTCTCACCGCGGTAGAGGATGCAGTCATTAATGCAGGCATGTATCTTCTGCACGTCTAATCCTAGAGGGCAGACAACCTTCTTTGCTTGGTATGTACTGTCGGGCAACTCATTATTTCTTGGAAGAAGATTCTTCATTTTTACCAACAACTTTGAAAATGCGCTGTCAGTCACACCATTCTCTGCCTTCCATTGCAGCAAATCCAGTGTGGCACCTAGCTTTTTGTGGCCATCTTCGCAAGTTGGATACAACAATGTTTTGTGATCCTTTAACATCTGCTCCAGCTTCTCCTTCTCCTTTTCAGTTTCACATTCTTCCTTTGCATCAGTAATGGCCCGACCAAGATCGTCATCAGCGGGCCCATCTGCTCCCTCTTGATCTTCATTATCTACCTCCGTTGCATTATCATCATATTCAGGATACATATTATGATAGTTGTCATCATCCTTTTCTTCTTCGTTGTCTTCCATCACAACCCCTTTTTCTCCGTGCTTGGTCCAACAATTATAGCTGGGCATGAAACCGGATCGAAGCAGGTGGGCGTGAATGGTTCTGGTATTTGAGTAGTCTTTCTTGTTCTGACAGTGAACACACGGACACCACATAAAACCATTGTGACCACGGTTTGCATTAGCCACAACGATGAAATTTTGGAGGCCCGTAATGTACTCGGAAGTGCGGCGGTCACCGTACATCCATTGCCGGTTCATCTGCATTAATATGTAGTATATATCAAAAAATAATAGGGAGATTACCATTTATATATATAGTACATCAATGACACATGAAACTATAGTTGCCGACCTCGACCGAGACGGAAAGAGCAACAAGAAAACTTATTTTGAGCTCTCGGGCATTTCACCGAACACCTCTTGTGCATATGAAAAAAACACAAACTAGCACTCTTCACACCCTCTTGCTAGGCTCCAAAATGTGAAAGAATGGAAGAGTGGGGTGTGTGTGGGCTGGGGTGGTGTCTTATATAGCCCCCCCTTTAACACCGGTTCATGGGGGGGGTGCGCGGGCCACTGCTGCAGGGACCTTTAACACCGGTTCGTGGCATGAACCGGTGTTAAAGGAGGGGCTCCTTTTTTGCACGCTGGTACGGCCCCCCTTTAACACCGGTTCGTAGAAGAACCGGTGTTAAAGCCCTTTTTCGGGATCAACAAAAGACCTCGTTTCCACTAGTGTGCGGGTTCGCGGCCTCGGACAAATGCTCCGTGTAGTAGATCTTGACATTTCGAGGGTGGCGGGTTCAAGGGTCTTGTGCAACTTGTCAGGGTAGAACTTGGTGTCCCTCTGTCCTTGGAAGATCATGGCGACATCACGATACAGTTTGCCACGGAAGATGCTTCAGAGGACCAGACCCTCATACGCAGGTGGTGACACATGATGGTCGTGGAAAACAAACGACCTGCAAACTCCACTATGCATGATGTTCATCCGACCTCCACACGCGGAACACCAGGGTGTGGCCTCGAGGCTTCCTTGGACGCTGGCCACGCAGCTGCGTTGCAGGGAGCTCGCAAGGGCGCCAAGCGCACGCGGCCGTTGGCGGCTTGCAGACGCACGGGGAGAGGCGGTTGGACGGGGAGGCGACGGTGACACAGAGGCACGCACACGACGCTGCAGGATAGATGATCTCTGCGGGCTCCAGCGAGGAATGGAGATAGCGCGTCCGGGCTTGCAGACGAGGACCAGGGGCGGCGTCATGGCATCCGCAGAGGAGGCCGGGCGGGATCGAGTAGGGGCGACAAGCGGGAGCCGCGGAGCAGAGGCGAGGTTCTCGGTTGCGGGGAGAACGGGGGCCGTGGACGCTGAGTTCTGGGCGCCGGTGACGACGTGGCCGGGCAGGAGCTTGGGCGGCCACACGTGGGAAGGCGAGAGCCGCGGCGATGGGCTGGCGGGAGGCAGACGGCGAGGAGCAGGAGAGAGGGAGCACGGCGACCGGGTAGAGGTGCGCCATCAGGGAGAAGAGGTTGGGAGCGGATCTGGTGAGATGCGAGAGAGAAGGGGGTTGCGGGACCGAGACATGCGGGGTGGGGGTCGAGGAGAATCCCATCGTGGCGGTGGGCATCGAGCCGGAGGAAGGAGCGACGGGGATTGCGGCAGAGGTGGGGTGCGGTACACGCCGCGTGGGTGGGGCCGGGAGATCGAGCGGGGGTTGCGATTGGAGCGTGAGAAGCGTTACGAGAGGGAGGTGGGGAGAGGGTTGACCGGGAGTAGCGTGTCCGACGCGAGGTGGGCCAGGGTGCGGCTGCGCGGGTGCCAGGGAGTGGCGGAGGCAGTGGGATTTTGGTGGAAGTGGCGGCTAGGGTAGGTCTGGGTCGTGGTAGGATTTGGGTTAGGGTTAGGTTGGGGTGGTAGGCTCCTGGCTGCTGGGCTTTGGGCCTGGTGGCTGGGGGCCTCCCCTAAAAATAGTTTTACTCTATATTTGTTTAGTTTTATTTTAAAAACTTTGGTAAATGATTTTTGGACAAAACAAAATATTCGGAAAAGACCGAGACTTCAATTTGAAATAGATAAGGGGATATTTAGAAAACAACATAGGATTTAGAAAATAGTTTTGGCAATTAATATGCATGATGATGCAAAAAAGAAATTAACACGCAATTTTATTTCAGAATATTTTCCGGGGCATTACATACACTAAGCAAGAACAAGATAAGTAAAGTGCGGTAAAAGATAAAAGTAACCAAAGAGGAGCACATGGAGACACAAGGGTTTGTTTGCCGTAGTTTCTTCCTTTTGAGGGGAAGTACGTCTACATTTGGAGAGGGGGTGGTTTCAAACCACCAATGCCACGAGAGGCCTCCCTTGTTCTCTGATGAACCTCACCCCAAAGGGTTCGATTCACCTCTTCCATTATATCGGCAACCTTCAAGGTGGAATCTGACACATTTACAACAAGTTCAAGGCACACATCCACAACGTTATTGGAGGCTCCCGAATACAAGCAAGTTGTCAAACAATCAAAGACAAGCTTGTAAGAACCAAATAAAAGCTAGGGTTTTCAAAGAAACACTAGAGCAAGGGGGCCCTCAAGTGAATGAGAGGGAAATGAAGATCTCTCTTGGTGAAGCTATAGATCAAGGCCTCCTCCTTCGATTCTCCAAAGATCAATGGCTTTGGATGGTTGGATGAAGCGATTTTGTTGATTTGGTGGCTCAAATGGTGTTGGAGTTCATGAGTGGGTCGAGCAGCTGGAGGAAGGGGATGAGGTCCCCTATTTATAGGCCTCCACCCACTGAACCGTTTTCTGACCGTTGGGTGACTTGTCAGACCAGAGACTCCGGACTGCAGACCGGAGACTCCGGTCTACACCAGATACTTTGGCCAACCTCCGGAATGAGCTCCGGACCACCATCTAGTACGTCCCAGCGGCCCTAGGAACATCTCATGTGGAAACTCTTCAAAGTCTCCGGACCCCTGCATACCGGAGACTCCGGTCTAGCCACACCGGAGACTCTGGTCTAAGTGTTTGCACAGAAGGTCCTGGGATGATTTCCGAAGCCCCTTCGGAGACTCACGGGGAAACTCCGAACCACACATGAGACTCCAGTCTAGTCAGACCAGAGACTCTTGTCTAGAGTTCCCAAAAACATGTATATTTTGTAGGGATACTTCCACAGGTCAAAGTCCTTTTCAATTTTAATTATATCAACCTATAGACACTAGCATATTGTAAAATGATCTACGAGTTGTTAACGAACACCAAAATATATTAAGACAGTGAATGTCCTTTCAATCTCCCCCTTTTTGGTGTTCGATGACAACAAGTGATTTTGCATGGAAATATTTGCAATGAGATATTTGCAACTCGATGACCATTAGTAGCTTTGTGTTACTTGACCATATCAAATGCAACCTCTTGTACACAACTTATTCTCGGATAAGTTGCGTACTTGTTTCTAATATTCATTATATAAACCCTCTTATTATGATTGTCATCAATTACCAAAATGGGGGAGATTGAAAGAGTAATTGCCCCTATGTGTGGTTTTGGTGATTAATGACAATCCCTATGGACTAATGTTTTCACTGAGTTTTATATGAAGGAATATTTCATAGGTCATGCTTGTAGTCTATGTGTTGGATTCAAGTATGGATGCCATGAAGATAAAGATATACCTTGAGTATTGGCATCAAGATCATCGAGTTGAAGAGAAGAATATGATATGATCAAGATCTTGAGAGTGTGATTTCAATAGAAGAATTCAAGATATGGCTCTAAGACGGTGTCATGATAGCCTCATTAGTTGAGCTATGACTGACTAAGATTTAGATCATGTAATCAAATTAAGAGTTCTTTATGTACCTCAAGATATTGAGATGGAGCATGATAAGATACATGGTTGACCTATACAAAGAGTGAAGAGTGATTTCAAGTTGGTCAACACATGAAGCATAAAGAATGTACCACATGGATCTTGTGGTATGGTTGAGAAGGAAAAGTTCAAGATAAGCATCTCGAGAATATCATTTGCTTGAAACTCGCCGTACATATTGGTGATAATGGACATGTGAAGACATGTATTAATGAAGCTATCCAATAGTGGTGTATGGGGGAGCAAATTAGAAGTCTTCACGAAGCAACAACGAGCAAGTGATGCATTCCGACTTGGATGGAGATTGAAGTGTTGTCATCAAGATCAAGCGGGATGCGCAATGCAAAGTTAAGGCCTTGCTAGGTTTTCCTTTTACCGGTCTCAAGGTGGTTATTGGGAGACCAGGTTATAGGATACATAGCCACACTATTAAGAGGGGCTTTCGGTTGGGTAACTTGATCACATCGTCATAGGAAGCTCAATCCTTTGCATACTTTGCATCTTCCTATTTTGTTGCTTATTGGTGTTTATCCATGTGAGGTTCTTGAGCTTGTGTCTAGCTCTTCAACAAGCCCAAGTTCATCGAAAACGGAATTCGTATGCATCTTCTATGGCGTTTTCGAGTTTGAAGGTTTTATTGGTTCTTCTTATAGGGAGGCTTCTTACCTTTCTTTATTTGGTTCTATCCTACTCTTTTGTACTATGATGTTTCTCTGCACCATCTTGTACGGCTTGTTGTCCTTGTCAAAACAAGCCCAAGATCATCGAAATCGGAGTCTGGACGCAAAAGTTATCGTCGTTTTTGTGTGCCCTGTTTTGTTTCGGCGGGAATTTCGGCGGGACCGGGCCTGTGGCCGGAATTTCCGGCGACCGCCGGAAATTTCTGGCAAATTGCCGAAAACGGTCCAGTATGCTGTTTCGATTTTTGCCGGAAATTCCGGCAGCTGATCCGGCGGCGCCAGTTTCGCCGCCGGAACGTGTCCGTCCAGCATGTTTTGCCTCCAACGGTCATCCCCCTTGAAGGGGTATAAAGGGGGGGCTTCTTCCCCAAAGTTCTAAGGATCTTGAGCACGTTTTTTACCACTGTTGTTGACCCCTTTGAGCTTGCTTCCTCTCCCTTCCCTCCTATGATTCTTGCATATTTTTGAGGGCTTTGGAAGAGGAGATCTAGATCTACAATCCCCACCAATCAATTCCTCCTCTAAGTGAGGGGAACCCATTGGATCTAGATCTTGGAGTCATTTTTTGATTTCCACCATTGTTCTTCCTCCCTAATTCCTCCCTAGCACTTGTTTCTTTGGTGGGATTTGAGAGTGGAGGATTTGAGCACCCTTGATGTTCTTGCTTTGCATTCTTGCATAAGCGTTGAGCTCTCCATTTCGATTTGTTCGAGTGAGAGACCGTGAGCTTGTTACTCTTGGAGGGTGACCTCCTAGTTGGCTTGGAGGTTGGTGTCGTGGTGTTCTCTTCGTGGAATATTGTGAATAGACCCGGGCTTCTCCTTCGTGGAGCTTGTGAAGTGGTTGTGGAGCTTGCCATCTCCGGAGTGGAGGAAAAACTAGCCATAAGGAAAGGGCCTATTCCTTCGTGGGATAGACTCGGAGAAGAAGGTGAGCCTTTGTGGCGCGTGAGGAATCCTTCGTGGAACCTCACACCTCTCCAACATGACGTACCCCCCTTCCCAAAGGTGGTGAACACGGGAATACATCTCCGTCTCCGTGTGCCTCGGTTATCTCTATATCCGAGCTTACTTTCCCTGTGATAGCCATCGAGATTGAAGTACTTATATCTTGCTTATCACTTGTGGTATATTTTATGCTATCTTGCTTAGCTTATTTTGTTGTTGGTGCACTTAGTTGAACCTAGTGTATTTAGGTTTTGTGCTTGTAAAATAAACGTTAGTTTAATTCCGCATTCTATCAAGCCAAAACCGTAATAGTTTTGAAATTGCCTATTCACCCCCCTCTAGGCGACATCTCTATCCTTTCAATTGGTATCAGAGCAAGGTATCTCCTTGTTTAGGCTTCACCGCCTAGAGTGTAAAGATGTCGGCTAGTAGTATAGTGCACAATGACACAATTATCTTTGATGGAAAAAATTATGCTTTGTGGAGAAATTGCTTGCTTTATAATCTTCGGACCTTGTGTCCAAATATTGAGCGATTTCTAGATGTAGGTTTTTCTCCTCCGATGGATCCTCAAAATCTATCTCTAGAGGATGAGAAAAATTTACATCTCTAAGCTCAAGTATCTAATGAGCTTATTTTCTCTTTGAGCCCCACAGTTAATTTGTTCTTGACGATTGTAAAGCGCAAGTTGTCTCATGAGATGTGGCCAAGCTTAAAAAAATATTTGGTGGCTCCATTTCTCATAGGGTTGGTGGTATCTCAAAGGAGCTCTCTTCTCACTCACATCATGAAGAGCTCCAAGTTGCTTCCACCTCCGGTCGCGATGTGACCTCAATTCTTTCCACCTCACTTACATGTGACAAGTCACAAGGTAATGGCATGGTGAGTGGAAAAATCATATGTGATGATGGTAGTGTTTCTCTTTACACCAATAAAGTAGGGATGCTATATACCCTAGTATTGCTAGTCCTTGTATATCTTCTAGAATTTTTTTGAGTACTAGTGTAGATGATATGCTTGATTTGCCTTGTTCCCATTAACAAAATGCTTCTATTTCCTCTAGTTGTTTATCTAACAATGTAGAGGAAATCAAACATTCTATGGAGCAAGACATGATCATGAATTAAGATTCAAGAATATCCTCATCTTCATCCTCCCGTGCTCACATGTGCCTTATGGCAAGAGGATCAAAGGTATCTCCTACTTTGGATCCCAATATATCTTCTAAAGATAATAGCAATGATAATGATGATAGTGATGATGACATTGATGAGGATACTAGTGCTCTCTTGCTTGAGTTGACTTTTTTGTGTACCTCTCTTCGTGGTAATAATAAGGCCGTTACTTGTCTCAAACATGTTATGGACACCATAACTAAACAAACGGGAACCATAGAGGAGTTGGATTTCCAACTTGATGATGAGAGTCGGAGATTCAATCTCCTTAAGCAAGAGCTTGCCGAGGAGAAGCACACTAATTGTCTCCTCACACAAAAAATTGAATCTTGTGAGCTTGAAAAGAAAGAATCCATTAATGATGCTTGTGCTACTAACTCCACTTCTTGTGAAGCATCTACCCTAAAGGAGAACGTTGAGCTAAGGGCTCAACTTGATTTGCTAACTAGCAAGTATAGGAAATTGGAAGAAAGTCATGAAAAGCTCCCAGGCTCTCATAATGATCTTCTAATCTCCCATGATGGGCTAATGTTATCTCGTGAGGCAAGTATTACTAAGGTAACATCTTGTGATCCACTTTTGGACATTAGCACAACTTCTACTCAAAATTCTATTTTGCCGTCTGCTAGTCCTATTAATCCATCTAGCCATACTATTGATAAACCTTGTGTTGGATTACTTGCTTTGCCTTGTTGCTCTAACAATGAAGCTTCTACTTCCTATAGTACTTGTATCTATACTAACCATGTAGAGGAAATCAAAGAGCTCAAGTCCCAAGTCACTTCCTTGAGGAATGACTTGGAAAAGAGTCATGAAGGGAATTCCAGACTCGATAATATTTTGAGTGTCCAAAAATCCCCCAATGATAAAAGTAGACTTGGATTCAACTCCAATAACAATAACAAGTCCAAGAGAAACAAGAAGAAGGGCCAAAACCAAGTCAAGAATTTGGCCAAGATTATTTACTTTAAGTGCAAGGTTGAAGGACATCATGTAAGATCTTGTCCATTGAAGAAAAAGCACTTGAGTGAGAAGCAACAATGGAAGCGGCCACAAGTACAAGGTCAAGCCCAAGTTGAAGTTAGGCCACTTACAAATAAGAATCAAGATAATGCTCCCCAAGCCAAGAAATCAATGAAGAAGAGAAATGGGAGCACTTGTTGCTACATATGTCGTGTTAAGGGGCACTTTGCCTCTTCATGTTCAAACGGTACCTTATCTAACCCTATCATTTTTTATGATGATTATAATCTTAGGAAGGATAAGGATGGCATTGTGTTTGCCAAGTTTGTTGGAACTCAAAGTGGTGTCAAGAAAAGAGCCATTTGGGTTGCCAAGCCTATTGTGACTAACCTCTTAGGACCCAACTTGGTTGGGGACCAACAAGCTCAAACTTGATCAATAGGTGTTTATGGAGGGCATTGAAGACTTGGCTAACTCATGAATAATTAAGGGATCTTCATATATTATATTTGATCTAGCCAAGTCATACAGATTATCATTTCCCTATCTTATATCCAATGTGCCTCTTCGCCGTAACTTGTACTTAACCCATTTATTTTGTAAGTTACTTGCCCCTTTACATGTTTTGGTTGTGTACCAAGTATGTGTTTGTATTTGGTGTGCCTCATGCTTGATTATTTTGTGTATTCAAGTATGTCTAGGTGTTTGGCACATCATTTACCCGTGTGTTTTGTTTTGAGCCTCTAATGCATCTTGATGATATCTTATGTGGCTCTTTTCGAGTGGTTAATGGAACATCCCATTTTGGGGGAGTGACATGCCCGCGCTTCTCTCAAACCTTAAAATGTGTGTACGTGAGTACTACCACTTAGTATTGATATTGAAAGCTTATCTAGTCACTATGTGGCGTGTCATACTCATGAGAAATTCAAATTCTAAATATCCATTAATTCTCTCTAGTTGAGGTTGCTTTTACTCTTATTAAGAAAAATTGAATATCACATTATGGGGGAGTAATATGCTTATTTTGCATATCACAATCCTAGGAAATGTGAACATATGAGGTAGTGCCACTTAGAGTTGATATTGTTGATTATCTTGTTTCTAGGTGGCATGTTGGCTCAAACAAGGTCCTATTTTTGTTAGAAGCTTTTATTGCTCGTCTTTTTGGTCTTTGTTTGAGCAAGAAATTCTTAATGCGGTATTACTCAAATACATATCTCTATATATTTTTGGGAGACCATTTGCTTCAAGTTATTCTAATCATTGCTTTGCATGATTGTGTGACTAGATTGAAGCTATCAAAAATCTCTATCTTTGCATAGTGCTTAATATTTTTATTCCTATCCTATGCTTTTTATTGTGAAGATTTATCTTTAATATCCATGCAATATACCATCAGAAATCAATTACAATACACTCATTGTCTTCGACAATTGATATACTTATGTGTGGTAGCATTTGTGGATCATCTTCACCTTGGATTTCACCTCTTATTGCCTTATTTTATTTCCAAAACTTTGTTGTGGCTCCCATTGTCTTCCTTGGCTTTTGAACATCTCTTTGATGATGTTTTTGATTATTATAAAATGTGTTTTAGTGAAAGACAAACCTTTTCTTCTCGGAACCTTGTGCCATTGTGAAAAGTGTTAAGGGTTTGGTTTATTTGTTGAAACCTTGCTCTTTTGGGAGTTTGTCATCTCATTCTTTATTTTCTATTTTATTTGCTTGAATGAGATAAATCGTTGAGTATTTTTGTTTTTATTTCATCTTTTTGCTCAATAGTTTTTGCTTAGTTCATTGGTTGAACTTCGTTGAACAAATCTTGTGTTGATTTGATTCTTTGATATAGTTTGGGCAACAAGTGTGTTTTGTCACACCCTGTATGCCTTCTTGAATATTTTGGTGTTTTTCCAAATTATATCTTCTTTGGGTATTGAAAGTCTCCATGTGTTTGCTTTCTTTGATCTAATATATAGGGTATACTCCATCAAATCCTTAAACGCCTAAGATGTGCATGAAATTCAAATTTCATCTCTAAATATGTACATATTTTTATGGAGTGTGTCCTATGTGTTGTGGTTAGTCTAACCACTTTGGACCCAATAAGTTTGGGGACCAAGATGTACTTGAATGTTGTTTTAGGTACATTGGAGATGCAGTGGATGCTTGTCTCGTCTATAAGGAAAGTGTTGTCACCACATGATAATTGGAGCCAAGCTAGGATGATCGAAAAATTCTTATCTACTACATCATACCATTGCTATCTCGGTAACAAGTATCTTATTCATGCATACTATTCTTTCATCCAATCTCTTGTAGGTTGCATCTTGGCATGAATTTATCCGTTTGTAAATGTTGTGGTTCTTGTAAGGATCTTTGAAAGACTTCTTTATCCTTATTGCTTATGTGAGTAATTTGAGATGATGCATATAATGGGGAGTATATAAAATCATGTTCATGATTCACCAATTCAAAATATGCCTTCTAGAAATTTATTGCATATCAATTCCTCAAGGTACTCTCATGTGCAATATTGTTGAAATTGCTTTGAATCCTTCCTTTTGCTACTTGTTGCTTTTCTCAAAGTATCCCAACTAGCATTTGTTCCCTTAGTGTTAGTTGTGATGTTTTTGAGGTTTTTCCTTTTTCTTTGGTGAAGTTCATTGATATACCATAAGACAAAATAGAGCCATTGCTATATATGCACTTAAGCAAAAAATATCATGTTTGGTATATCTTATGACTTCCTCTTGGATATCATGTTTTCTTATTTTATTAACCTCTTATGTATGGTTGTTTATTTGTGGATTATTCTCATGTTTTGTCCACTTATAAACTTATATACACGAGAGTGTTAATCTCTCGCCTTGATATCATCGCTCTTTGCCGACCATATCTCTTATCCTCTTGGTTTTTAATGGTATTGCTAAGGTCTTGATTTATGAGTGCTTGGTTTACTTTTATTGCATCTTCACGCACTCATATCTCATATTTGGTTTCTTTTGGACTTAAGCTTGTCTTTACAAGTGTATTTATTTATATCTACTCCTTGTATCTTGGTTGTGTTCTAAATAATATAGAGGGAGTGAGGATTCCATGTTTGTGCATATTGTATTCAAATACAATAATTAAAATTTATGCACGAACCTTGGGGAGCTTCCTTATTTAATTTAGAGCACTATTTGTCCATTTGATTTTTGGATCATTGGATTGCTTGCTTCATCCGTTGAAGTTTCTTCACCGTTTTATCCTTGTAGCAATCTTTGATCCTCAATATAGCTTGATTTCCTCCAAATATTCATCATTGGATACGTGCATTTGATTTCACTCAAATTATGAGAAATGCACACCTTGGGGATGAACTCATACTATATTGTCCTTCTAACTTTTTCATCCATTTTGGCACTCGTTGTCAATGGGGGAGAAGTTTAGAGGGTTTAAGGGAAATGGTTTTATAATTAATTGGTTTGTTCTTAAGTGTCTGCCTTTCATGTATTTCATCTTTATTATGTTTTGCATGGTTGTATATATAGTGTAAACTCTCCCAAAGTTTATTCTTGACAATGTATGCAATGAAATTCAAGTTCATCACACATGCATATATTGTGGGGGAGTTTGCTCTATATATGTTGGTTCTACTCACATCTCTTACATTAGTTGTAGTTTGTGTAAGTAGAATCAGTTTTGATATGTGCTAGTAGCTTTGTGTTACTTGACCATATAAAATGCAACCTCTTGTACACAACTTATTCTCGGATAAGTTGCGTACTTGTTTCTAATATTCATTATATAAACCCTCTTATTGTGATTGTCATAAATTACCAAAATGGGGGAGATTGAAAGAGTAATTGCCCCTATGTGTGGTTTTGGTGATTAATGACAATCCCTATGGACTAATGTTTTCACTGAGTTTTATATGAAGGAATATTCCATAGGTCATGCTTGTAGTCTATGTGTTGGATTCAAGTATGGATGCCATGAAGATAAAGATATACCTTGAGTATTGGCATCAAGATCATCGAGTTGAAGAGAATAATATGATATGATCAAGATCTTGAGAGTGTGATTTCAATAGAAGAATTCAAGATATGGCTCTAAGACGGTGTCATGATAGCCTCATTAGTTGAGCTATGACTGACTAAGATTTAGAGCATGTAATCAAATTCAGAGTTCTTTATGTACCTCAAGATATTGAGATGGAGCATGAGAAGATACATGGTTGACCTATACAAAGAGTGAAGAGTGATTTCAATTTGGTCAACACATGAAGCATAAAGAATGTACCACATGGATCTTGTGGTATGGTTGAGAAGGGCAAGTTCAAGATAAGCATCTCGAGAAGATCATTTGGTTGAAACTCGCCATCCATATTGGTGATAATGGACATGTGAAGACATTTATTAATGAAGCTATCCAATAGTGGTGTATGGGGGAGCAAATTAGAAGTCTTCACAAAGCAACAATGATCAAGTGATGCATTCTGACTTGGATGGAGATTGAAGTGTTGTCATCAAGATCAAGCGGGGTGCGCAAGGCAAAGGTATGGCCTTGCTAGGTTTTCCTTTTACCGGTCTCAAGGTGGTTGTTAGGAGACCGGGTTATAGGATACATAGCCACACTATTAAGAGGGGCTTTCGGTTGCGTAACTTGATCACATCGTCATAGGAAGCTCAATCCTTTGCATACTTTGCATCTTACTATTTTGTTGCTTCTTGGTGTTTCTCCATGTGAGGTTCTTAAGCTTGTTTATAGCTCTTCAACAAGCCCAAGTGCATCGAAAACGGAATTCGTATGCATCTTCTATGGCGTTTTCGAGTTTGAAGGTTTTATCGGTTCTTCTTATAGGGAGGCTTCTTACCTTTCTTTATTTGGTTCTATCCTCCTCTTTTGTACTATGATGTTTCTCTGCACCATCTTGTAGGGCTTGTTGTCCTTGTCAAAACAAGCCCAAGATCATCGAAATCGGAGTTCGGACGCAAAAGTTATCGCCGTTTTCGTGTGCCGTGTTTTGTTTCAGCGGGAATTTCGGCGGGACCGGGCCTGTGGCCGGAATTTCCGGCGATCGCCGGAAATTTCTGGCAAATTACCGAAAACGGTCCAGTATGCTGTTTTGGTTTTTGCCGGAACTTCCGGTTTTGACCAGAAATTCCGGCAGCTGATCCGGCGGCGCCAGTTTCGCCGCCGGAACGTGTCCGTCCAGCATGTTTTGCCTCCAACGGTCATCCCCCTTGAAGGGGTATAAAGGGGGGGCTTCTTCCCCAAAGTTCTAAGGCTCTTGAGCACGTTTTTTACCACTGTTGTTGACCCCTTTGAGCTTGCTTCCTCTCCCTTCCCTCCTATGATTCTTGCATCTTTTTGAGGGCTTTGGAAGAGGAGATCTAGATCTACAATCCCCACCAATCAATTCCTCCTCTAAGTGAGGGGAACCCATTGGATCTAGATCTTGGAGTCATTTTTTGATTTCCACCATTGTTCTTCCTCCCTAATTCCTCCCTAGCACTTGTTTCTTTGGTGGGATTTGAGAGTGGAGGATTTGAGCACCCTTGATGTTCTTGCTTTGCATTCTTGCATAAGCGTTGAGCTCTCCATTTCGATTTGTTCGAGTGAGAGATCGTGAGCTTGTTACTCTTGGAGGGTGACCTCCTAGTTGGCTTGTAGGTTGGTGCCGTGGTGTTATCTTCGTGGAATATTGTGAATAGACCCGGGCTTCTCCTTCGTGGAGCTTGTGAAGTGGTTGTGGAGCTTGCCATCTCCGGAGTGGAGGAAAAACTAGCCATAAGGAAAGGGCCTATTCCTTCGTGGGATAGACTCGGAGAAGAAGGTGAGCCTTTGTGGCGCGTGAGGAATCCTTCGTGGAACCTCACACCTCTCCAACGTGACGTAGCCCCCTTCCCAAAGGTGGTGAACACGGGAATACATCTTCGTCTCCGCGTGCCTCAGTTATCTCTATATCTGAGCTTACTTTCCTTGTGATAGCCATCGAGCTTGAAGTACTTATATCTTGCTTATCACTTGTGGTATATTTTGTGCTATCTTGCTTAGCTTATTTTGATGTTGGTGCACTTAGTTGAACCTAGTGTATTTAGGTTTTGTGCTTGTAAAATAAACGTTAGTTTAGTTCCGCATTGTATCAAGCCAAAACCATAATAGTTTTGAAATTGCCTATTCACCCCCCCTCTAGGCGACATCTCTATACTTTCATGATGGCATCATAATTTCCAACACTAGGGGAAATGGTATGGCGGAAGATCCTCAACATCAGATTGTAAAGGGTCTTGAGGCCCTTGGACCCACCCGCAATTCCCGTGCTACCAGACAAAGGTGCAAGCTTGTTTTTGTTCTCCCCAAGTGATGCAGAGTGCATACGGTGCCCAATATGAGCGGACATACCCTTAAAAGTCTCAGAGATAGCATCATCAAAGTCATAGAAGGTCGCAGTACTGCAGTGATCTCCAGTCATCCAAGTCATTGTCCTTGCTTGGTCAGACCCAAACACCACTATGGCATAGAACTGCTACACAAGAGTGATGTTGTAATCCTGACGGAGCTCCATCAGACCGAACAACCCTAGCTTCTCAGAAATCCACAATGCATTAGTGAAGTATGTGTTGTTCCGTATCTGCTCAATACTCATGTACTTCTGGGGGCACATGGGTGACTTGGTGAGCTTGTTGTAAATGTCTTTCATGAACACAACTTGCTCCTTCCTCCAATAACATGGATCCTCGTTGGTTTGTGGCAAGTCATAGAATAGTGTTTTGTGCAACTCACGATACTCCTTCTTTGACATGCGGATCAAAGATTGTAGATTGCCATACTTTACCCTCTTGGCACGGGTCTCTTCCTCAATACAGTCATGCTCCCTCCTCATGTATGCTGCATCACGGGCCTGCTGCCTCCGGTTGGACGGGGGCATAACAAACTGACCCTCTGTCTCATCATATCGCGGATCTGCCCTCTTTGACTTGGCCTTGGTACGAGGAGGACGATGAGAACTAGATCCACCTGTGAAAAGCAATGAGGGAGATAGCATGGAGGTAAGCATATATGTCCCGGAAATGTAAAACAAGACCCTCGAGTCTTTGCTGGATGTGCCAGAGTCACTCCACACTGGAGTCTCCGTAGTGCACACCGGAGTTTCCGGCTCAGACCGGAGTCTCTGGCCCATAGGACCGGAGTCTCCGGTCGGGAGAGTCGGGCATGCACAATGAGGCCTCGGGAGGTAGTGAATTTAACATATCAGGCAAGGAAACAAGGCTAATGTGATAGTGTGCACGCGAACAAGTGATTCCAGTGGGCAAAATCAGTACAATCCTCAAAACATATCAAGGGATGAACCCCAAGTGCAAAAGGAGGAGGATAGGTACCAGATTTGTCCATTGGATCGATTCCACTAGTGGGAAGGGCCCAAAGGTGGAGGGGAAGATGTTGGCCGACGGCATGGCCGATCCCGAGGGATTCGTGACCTCCGGGGAGGTGATTTGGAAGGGGAAGCGACGGGGTTGAGAGGAGAGGTCGGGGGTGGAATAATGAAACTGCTCGTTTCAGTTCACCCCGGCCTCCCTTAAGTGGAGCCCGAAAACCGTTTGGACCGGAGACTCTGGCCTACACCGGAGACTCCGGTCCTCCTCGACCAAAAACACCAGGTTTGGTTGTTTGGGTACATATATGAGAGATAAAGGGTTATTGACAAGGGATAGGCTTGGGTTAAGGTATCAAACTGTGAAGAATCAAGGAAAACCATATAAATCCACTAACATGTTCAATATAGATCCAAGTAAACACAAACAACGAACCATCTCTTCAATAAGAAGAGGGCGGTGGCCGAGGCCACCATGTAAGAGTTTGTGGCTTGACACCGCGAAGAATTATCCTTGGGTTCATAGCCACTACTCATCAATGAAGCTCACATATCACAAAATGATATTAATATAATTGAATTTCTTAATGTTGGCATTATGGGGGGAGGGATAGTCCAATGTATTAGGACCACACTCCTCCTATCTCCATGCCTGCACCTAAACCAAATAAGGGTCAAGACATAGGTGAGTATGCAAGGTGATCAAGTCAAGCTCCTTGAATTTATGATATTTAGTTCATTCCTCAAATAACAAAAACTTGCTTCATAAAGTGGCTTTGTGAAAATGTCGGCAAGTTGGTATTTGGTTGACACATAAGATAACTCAATATCACCTCGATCGACATGGTATCTAATGAAGTGATGATGAATCTCAATATGCTTTGTCCTTATATGATACACTAGGTTGTAAGCAATCTTGATAGAACTTTCATTGTCACATAGAAGAGGCACTTTGTCACAATGGACACCGTATTCCTTTAAAATTTGCCTCATCCATAGCAAATTGAGTACAAGCACTAGCAGCTGGCACATACTCGGCTTCGGCTATGGAGAGATATACAGTTTTGCTTCTTAGAAGACCAACACACCAAGGACCTACCAAGGAATTGGCAAGCCCCGGAGGTTGATTTTCTATCATCCTTATCACCAGCCCAATCCGAGTCCATGTATCCACAAAGAGAGAATGTTGAGCCCCGAGGATACCAAATACCATAGTTTGGGGTATGAACCAAATATCAAAAGATTCTCTTGACCGCCATCAAATGGCTTTATTTAGGAGCCTCTTGACATCTAGCACACACTCCTACACTCAGCACAATATCAGGTCTAGATGCACAAAGGTAAAGCAAAGAACCAATCATAGACCGGTATACCTTTTGATCTACATCTTTACCATTTGGGTTTAGTTCAAGATGAGTCTTTGTTGCCATGGGAGTAGGATATCCATTTAAACATTTCATGTTGAATCTCTTGAGCATATCTTGAGTATACTTGTCTTGGTTGAAAAAGGTTCCTCATCTTACTTGCTTGATCTCAAAACCAAAAAATACTCTCAATTCCCCCATCATAGACATCCGGAACCTATTAGTCATAAGCTTTGAGAATTCATCATTAAAAGCTTTGTTAGATGAGCCAAAGATAATATCATAAACATATATTTGGCATACAAAAAGCTCCCCATTGACCTTCTTAGTAAAAAGAGTGGGATCGATTTTCCCAACCTCAAACCCAGGGTCTAACAACAACTCTCTAAGGTGCTCATACCACGTGCGTGGGGCTTGTTTGAACCCATAGAGCGCCTTATCAAGTTTGTAGACATGGTTTGGGAAGTTAGGATCCTCAAACCCCAAGGGTTGCTTCACATATACCAACTCATGCAATGGACCATTAAGAAATGCACTTTCTACATCCATTTGTTGTAATTTAAAGTTATGATGTGCCGCATAAGCAAGAAGGATACAGATGGACTCAATGCGAGCCACGGGTGAATATGTCTCTCCATAATCAATGCCTTCAATTATATAGAACCCTTATGCAACCAATAATTGCCTTGTTCCTCACAACAATTCCATGCTCATCTTGCTTGTTCTTGAATATCCACTTGGTGCCTATAACATTGCGGCAATCTTTTGGCTTTTCAACTAACTTCCATACTTTGTTACTCTCAAAGTTGTTGAGCTCTTTGTGCATTGCTTCCAACCAATCTGAATCTTCAAGAGCTTCCCAAACTTTCTTTGGTCCCACCATGTAAATGTGTGCTTGTTGTTCACAAAAACTCTTCAATTAAGCTCTAGTGGACATCCCTCTTCTTAGATCCCCTACCACATTCTGTAGAGTGTGGTCTCTTAATTCCAACATTCTATCCACTCTAGCTTGGCAACGAGTTTCAATCTCCTTGTTGTTTCTTGTGGGGATATCTTCATAATTTTGGTCCTCGTATTGACCATTAACTTGACCTTGATCATCATAGGAATCATTCTCTTCATCAAGAGGCACAGATTGACCTTGGTCTTGATCAGGCACACTTCTAGACATGCATTAAGATGATCTTATGGCATATTGTACAAATCTTCCTTGTGCAATAGACTAAGCAGTGCTGGACATTCTGGAAAATGAAGACTCATGCTCCTCCTGGCTAGAGGATTCTCCCTGATCAACTTGTTGAGGGTCCACAACTTTTCTTTGGCTTGGGTCATTGTCCTCCTCGATAGGAGCTTGTTGATGTTGTGAAGATGAGGGCTCCACTTGAGTAGAGCATAGTTCTTTTTGATCCTCCATAAGGTGTTCCTCAACGGGGCGGATGAATCCCGCACCCATTCTTCCTATGGCATCCTGAGGCATTTCATCATCTACATCACAAACATCAACACGCCCCCTTTGGGGACCATCATATTCTTCAAAAACCACACTACAATATTCTATGACAGTTCTAGAGAGCTTTTCATAGATTCTATAAGTGTGTTATTCGAGACCATAACCAACAAAAATACCCTCTAATGCTTTGGAACCAAATTTGGACAAACGAACACCCTTTATGCGATAGAAACACTTACAACTGAACACCTGGAAGTATGAAATGTTGGGATTGTTACTGGTAAGAATTTCATCTAGAGTCTTGATCAATTCTTTGCGGAGGTAGAGCTGGTTTGATGCATGTCATGCGGTGGAGATTGCTTCGGCCCAAAAATTGTATGGAGATTTAAAGTCCGCCAACATGGTCCTTGCCATATCAATAAGAGTCCGGTTCTTCCTCTCGGCTACACCATTTTGTTGAGGGGTATATGCAGCGGAATATTAATGTTTTATCCCCTCATCACTAAGAAATCCATTTAAGGTGTAGTTCTTGAACTCGGTGTCGTTGTCACTCTTTATTGTCAACACGGGGACATTGTGTTGACGTTGAGCCATGTTGATTAAGTCAATGAAGTTTTCTTGGGTCTCACTTTTCAACTTGAAGAAATATACCCATGTGTATCTTGAGTAGTCATCAACAATCAACAAACAATAATTCTTCTGACCAAGACTTGCATGAGTTGGAGGACCAAAAAGATCCACATGAAGGAGCTCCAAGATCCTCTTAGACTTGATGTAGTTCTTCGGCTTGTGGGGAGAATCATGTATCTTCCGTTCAACACAAGCCTTGCAAACACGATCTTTGGCAAAACAAACATTTTATTTTATTCCAACAATATGGACATCCTTGTGGAGACTTTGCAAAGTTCTCATGTTGACATGAGCTAGACGGCGATGCCATAACCAACCAACATTGGCCTTTCCAAATAAGCACATCGCACTTGTAGTGGTTTCCCCGAAAATTCGAGCACATACAAGTCATTTTTGACGTACCCAACGAAAGCGACCTTTAGAGACTTGCTCCACTTGAGGACCACAATATCATTATCAATAAATATGACAAAACCCATCTTTCCAAGAGCACAGACTGAAAGTAAATTATAGACAAGGGTCTCAACAAGAATGACGTCCACGAGACTAATATCGTGGGCAACCACAACCTTGCCGAAACCCATTACCTTAGACTTTGAATTGTCGGCATATGTCATGGATATTTGATCATCATTTGGTCTCAATTCCTTGACAATAGATGTGCTTCCGGTCATATGACTTGTGCATCCACTATCAAGCACCCATTTGGACCCTCTGGAAGCATAGGTCTACAAAAGATCAAACTAGTATTTAGGTACCCATTTTTCAATGGGTCCTCTTTTGTTAGCAACAAGGGTCTTGGGAACCCAAATATACCAAGCAATATAACCATCAAATGGGCCAACATATTGTGCATACACATCACCATAATAGTCACGCATTAAAACACAGTGAGGGTTAGCACTTCCCGCAAAGTCATCATGAGACATAATTTTGCCACTTGTGGTCTTACTACACACAATGGCCTTGTATTTTTCTTGTGCGGGCTTGGCCTTATTCTTTTTTGTTGTTCTTATTCTTGGCTTTGGAAACAAAGCCAATGCCCCCTTTCTCACCATTTGGCCTCTGCTTACTAAAGAGGTCATCAATGGACTTGTTCCCTTTGGGGAAGGTGGCCTTAGCTAACTCCTCCTTCAACCTAGCATTTTCTTCAAGTACATTTGTACAACTAGAAGGAATGAAAGTACTAGGTGAAGAAATATTGGTCAATTGAGTTTGAAGCTTCTCACGATACTTTGTGAGTAACAAGAGTTCACTCTCCAAGGCCTTGTGAGCCTTGTCAAGCATCCTAAAGTCCTCAGCAAGTTTTTCATGAACAACACCAAACTGAATCTTATCCTTTTTAGCCTTTTTATATTTAGCAATAGCATGGTCACGTCCCTTGATGATTCTATTAACAATTAGGTCATTTTCCCCATCAAGCCCTTCAACTTTTAGTTCAAGAGACATTCTAGTCTCTTGTTCTTCTTCTAGAGAATTATTTAGAGCTTCTACCTCAATCATGTGCTCTCTCCCTAGTTTACATCTCTCATCAAGAATCTCTTGTGTGTGTCGGAAAGTTGATCTAGGAGGTCCACAAAATGTCGCTTG
This sequence comes from Avena sativa, assembly GCA_916181665.1. Taxonomy (NCBI): domain Eukaryota; kingdom Viridiplantae; phylum Streptophyta; class Magnoliopsida; order Poales; family Poaceae; genus Avena; species Avena sativa. The sequence continues at coordinate 261,189,311 of OV702279.1, read as the reverse complement.
TGCTCCCCTTGCAAGTTATTCATGAACACATCAAAAGCAACTAATTCCTTTTGACCTCAAGAGATATCTCATCATCAAATTCATCATCAACCAAGGAGGAGGGGTGTGGCGATTATAATACCTCCGTTCCTCGTGCCATAAGGCAAGTGATGTTCTTGTTGGATATATTCTCATTTGGAGAGTCGAAGAGGGAGAATGTGGGTGTAGAAGTATTTCAAGAGCAGCCACACCACTTGATGTTTCCTCTTCATCATCTTCATTGTCGGAGGAGAATTCTTCATGAGTGATCAAGACAATTTCACCTGACTTCTTGTTGGTGGGATTCTTCTTGATGAAGGGTTTCTTGAAAGGAGCTTTGGAGGTTTTCTTCAACACAAGTTTACCCCCATGATCTTCTCTTTTCTCATAGGGACAACCGGCCACAAAGTGATATAGGTCACCACAATTGAATCAAATTCTCAATTTAGTGACATTGTCTCTTCTCCCATTTGGGTTGCTTCTTCGTTGCATCTCCATCTTGGCCTTGGCAGGATCTTTCCAAAAGTTTTTAGCATAGAAGGCCATATATTCACCATGAGACCTTGACATTATCGGGGTGGCTCATAGATAAACCTTCATCACTTTCATCTTCATCCACATACTCCACAACTTTGGCCTTTAAGTCAAGGTTGACACCATTGCTCATTCCAAGGGCTCGAGCGCGGACATCTTTGGCATTCTTGGCGGAAACCTTGAAAGAGGACATCTCTTGCATAACTTCATTGGAGATTATTATATGGTAGTTGTGTCTTCCTTGTAGACTCTTCAAGTCAGTGGGCTCAAAGGGCATGAGTGCACTCACATATTTCCTTTTTATCCAAGCATCATCCACATGTGAGACACCCACATTCCTAAAGGCGGTGGTAGTGGACTTGAGCCTTCGATGCATGTCTTCATGATCTTCACCATCCTTCATATAGAAGCCTTCGTCTTCATTGCTTAGTGCATCATACCGGTTCGTTCTCATGCTCTCATTTCCAACATATAACTCCGTGAGAGCATCCCAAGCTTCCTTGGAGGTGTTGAGGTGTTCAATGTGAGGGTAATCTTTTGTACCCAATCCTTGTTGAATCATGTGCAAAGCGGCGGCATTGAGTTGACTATTGACAACTTCTCTTCTTGTCAAGTTGGTTGGATCCACAATACAGAGTCCTTCTTTAATGATATTCCATAACTCAATACAAGAGCTGCGCACATGATATTTCATTAGTGATTGCCATTGAGAAAAAGTAGATGCAACAAGCTTAGGTGGGTCTCCCCTATTGTTTATACGAGGGTGAGGAATTTGGGGGGGGGGGGGGGGTCAGGGGAGTACCATCCTTGAGCCTCATGGTGCTCTCCCTTCCCACCATCCTTCTTGATGGAGGGATTAGTGTTTTCATTTTTCCCCACCACCACACCTGCGGGTGATGACGAGTCATTCACCTTTGGAGGTGGTGGCAGTCCCTCTTGAGGAGAGGGAGGAGGTGAGGCAAATCTCTCTTTAACAAGTTGCTCGACTAGGTCGCGCAATTGTTTGATTTTGTTTCCCAAGGTGGAGCTCAAGCTTGTTTCCAAATTCTTGAGGTCCGCCATGGACACCGTGGTACTTGCCTCATCCCCTACCTCATCCCCTTTCCTACCCATTTACTCTTAGGCGGTAAAGTCCGAATAAAGATCCGAGGCTCTAATACCAATTGAAAGGATCGTATGGGCACCTAAAGGGGGGTGAATATGTGCTACTTCAAATTTTACTCCTTTTCAAATTAGGGTTTGACACAAAAGGTAAATTCTCTAGATTATGGAACTAAGGTGAATTTACCTATATGTCAATCTAGCACATACACTAAGAAAGAACAAGATAAGTAAAGTGTGGTAAAGGATAGAAGTAACCAAAGTGGAGCACACGGAGACACAAGGGTTTGTTTCCCGTAGTTCCTTCCTTTTTAGGGGAAGTACGTATACGTTTGGATAGGGGGTGGTTTGAAACCACCAATGCCACGAGAGGACTCCCTTGTTCTCCGATGAACCTCACCCCAAAGGGTTCGATTCACCTCTTCCACTATATCATCAACCTTCAAGGTGGAAGCTGTCACCTTTACAACAAGTTCGAGGCACACATCCATAACCTAATTGGAGGCTCATACGCCCAATTTGCATCACCTTTCTATATCATAATTTACCTCTATTCATTGATATTTGTCTTATTATGAGGTATTACTTATGGATTTTCATATGTTTATGCATGTTGGATGATTCTTGGAGGATGGACTGCCGGAGTCTGGATTCTGATGGAAAAGAAGGCGTTTCGGTGCAATTTTGCGAAGATCGGAAAAATACCATAAAAATATGGAAACATATTATTTTACCAAAAGACGAAGGAAGCCAGAAGGAGGGACGGAGATGGGCCTCAGGGGGGCCACACCCCCTAGGAGCGGGCCCACCTGACCCCGCGCCTAGGGCAGGTGTTGCCCACCTGCCCGACCTACGACTCCGCCCCTTCACCTATATCTTCCCTACGGAACCCTAATTCCAGGGGAGCGACCACAGATAGATTTCTGCCGCCTCTGGGGGGCGGAAAACACCAAGAGAGAAAGATCTCTCCGGCAGACAGATTTATGCCAGGGGAATTCCTCCCTGGAGAGGGGAGATCGTCGCCATCAACACCGTCATCAAGCTAGGATTCATCGGGATCACCATCATCTCCACTAACACCATCATCACCACTCCATCCTGCTGTAACAATTGTGTTGGATATTGCTTTAGTTTGTTAGGGGAAACTTTCCCGATGTTAATTACTATTGTAGTTGATGCTTGTGAGTGGAACCATTGGATTATTGTTTATGTTCAAATTGTTATCCATTATCATATCATCTTTGATCTTGATCCATATGATGTCTTGTGAGTAGTTCGTTTAGTTCTTGAGGACATGGGAGAAGTCATGTTGTTAGTAGTAAATCTGTGATGAGTTATTATTCAATGGTTTAGTATTTAAGTTGTGGTGCTATTCTTCTAGTGGTGTCATGTGAACATCGACTACATGTCACTTCACCATTTATGGGCCTAGGGGAATGCATTGTGTATTTGGCTACTAATTGTGGGGTTGCCAGAGTGACAGAAACCTGAACCCCCGTTAGGACACCTTTGCACAAGGGAGCGTAGGATCTCAGAGTTTAAGGTTATGGTTAGATTTATATCTTAATTACTTTCCTATAGTTACGGATGTTTGTAGGGGGTTTAATCGCAAGTATGTATTAGTCCTAGGAAGGGCGGTATGTTAGCACAGGTTCACCCACACAACACTTATAAACACCAAAGAAGAGTACTCAGCTATTTGAAGCGAAAGCACTTGACAGAATTCCCATGTGTCCTCAAGAACGTTTGGGCCTTGTAAGTATTTCCACCAGCTTGTACTTTGCTAAGAAAGGATTGGGCCACTTGCTCCGTTTGTTCATTACTCTTGTTACTTGCTCCTTGTTTTGTTGCCTTGTTAGAAAACCACTAAAAATCCGTTTGCTAAGTATTCACAAGGATTTCCTGCTCCATACCACTGTTTAGCACCTTCTGCTCCTCGTTGGGATCGACACTCCTATTTATCGAAAGTACTACGATACAACCCCTATACTTGTGGTCATCAATACTATTTTCTGGCACCATTGCCGGGGAGTGAAGCGCTATTGAAGAGTGGAACTGGTAAGGGAAACTTTTACTGTGAGTATTGCTTTTGTTACTGCTTGTTACTTTTGTTTCCAATATGGATAAGCCACTGTCACATCCCAAAATTTTCCAAATTTTGAAATGTGAAAAATAAATAAACAAATTAAACAATTGTTTAAATTTAGGGTGAGAAGAAACTTTTGATTCCAATTGGAAACATCAAAACCTATTTTGATAAAATAAAATCCTAAAGGGATTTAGAAAGATAAACAAATAATAAATAAAGTTATGATAGTTGGAATTACTATTTTTGGATCTTTAAATAAAAAGATATGGTTTTTATAAAGCAAAGGTAGAATTTTAAATAAGGATTATTTTAGAGAGCCAAATTAGATCTTAGCCAAGCTTTTGAAATAAAATATTTCTATTTGATAAAAGAGTAAAGGTTTATTTAAATAAAATAATGAGGATTTATTAATATCCAATTGTCACATCCCAAGATTTTCCAAATCTTGTAATGTGAAAATAAATTAATAAAATAAAACTTTGTTTGATTTTCATAGCCAGAAGAAACTTTTTGAATTCAAATGGAACCTCAAACCAATTTGAATTAAATAAATCCTAAAGAGATTTAAAAAGATAAACTTTTATTAAAGGAAAATAAAAATATTTAAAATACTATTTTGGATCTCTTAATAAAAGATTTGGTATTCAAAAGAAAAGATGGATTTATAAATAAAGATTGTTTTATAAAACCAATTAAACCTTGGCCAAGCTTTTGAATTAAAACATTTTATTTTAAATAAAATAGCAAAGGTTTAATTAAAAATAATAAAGGATTGTATAAATAAAATAATAAGGATTTAATATCCAACTTTATTTAATAAAAGGTTTTACCATTTTAATTAAAACATCAAAGCTTGTTAAATTATTTTAAATAAGTTTTCTAAGTATTTTATTTTCTTAATTAAAATCTACTAAAGTGTTTTGGCTTTATTTTTAGATTTCAAAATAAATATCTCAATAAAATAAAACCTATTTGAAATAATAATGAAAGTCTATTATATTTAATTAATAATGGACCCTAAAATAAAATGTTATTTTATTTTAAAACAAATCTCCAAGTATTCTATTTTTCCCAAATAAAACCCACTAATTTGGTTTTGAAAATATTTAGGTTTCAAATAAAGATTTTATTAATAAAATCAAACTCTATTTGATTTCATAACTAAGACCCATTTTATTTAATTATTAATGGACCCTAAAGTAAAAGGATTATATTATTTTAAACAAGTTTTCAAAATATTCTTTATTAACAAATAAAACCTACTGATTTGGATTTGAAAACATTTGGAATTCAAATGGAGATTTTATTAACCAAACCTTATTTTATTAAATAAACCATGGTTCATTTTATTTAAACTAATAAATGGAACCTAAATAGATTTAAAAATATTGTTTTATTTTGGATTATGTTGAAAAACAGAACCAAATTCAAAGTGAAGTTGAGTGTTTGTTTGATTTGATTTGAGTGTTGTTTGATTGTTTGATTAATTGGTTGAAACTCAAAACAGAAAAGAATTAGAAAAAGAAAAAGAGTTTGGACAGGAAAAAAATAGAGCAGCCCAGCAGCCCACTAAGGCCAGTCCAGCCCAGCTCCTTTTCTCCCCGGACCGTTTTTCTTCACCCTAGAAGCAACCCACGCAGACACCGACTGGTGGACCTCTCCCCCACTCTTTTCCCCACTGACCAGCGGACCCCACACCATGCCCCCTTCTTCCCCACCCCGCGACTGCTTCTTCCTTCCCTCGCCACCGTTGCTGCCGTTGCTTCCTCGATTGAATGCGCCTTATTGCAGCATTAATCCCTCGCTACAGTCACGCTGTCTTAATCGCCCACGCCCTCTCCTCCATTTCCCTCTGTCACCACTCCTTCTCCGCCCCGAGGCTGCCACAATTTGACCCAGCACTTCCTCTGCCTCCGACGACCCCTATCGCCAATTCCGGCCAGCAGACGCTCCCTTCCGCCCCCCTGAGCACACGAGCACGCTCACCATACACTGGCGCATCCGCCTGTGCCCTTTGTACGACCGCGGGCGCTCCAGAGTGTCGGCAACGACAACCTCCAGCACCGCCGCCGCGTCTGCCTTCTCCTCCGACGAGCTCCTCCGGTAACTCCAGACCACCCGACCCCTCTCGTTCACGCACACGCCTTCTTCGTGTCCTTGCGCTCCTGACCGTGTGCCTCGTTTGTCTCCGGGTGATTCCTAGCGTCGTCCTCGACCTCGACCGCACGCGTCCGTCGCCAGTACCAACTCCGGCGAGCAATCGCAGCTGCCCCCTAGCGCCCCTCGACGGACCAGTCCCACGTTGAGCATCAGCGTCGCTCCGCGAACCCGGTGAGCACACTCCCCCTCTGCTTCGCTTCCTGTATCGCCGGCGCCGCCGTGAAACAGAGTCGCCGCCACCAGACGCCGCCGCCAGCGCCGCTGCTGTTTGGCCAAGCATTTGGAACCGTTAGATTAGCATCGGATGGCTTGGATAGATTCACTAAAACGAAAGGGTACGTTTGATCTGAGCCGCACATGCCCCTTTTAATCCTGTGGCCTGTAACACGCGATCCACACGAAACGGTATTGCCCAATCAGAAGCAGCCACGTGGCAGGATCTGTTTTAAAACAGGATTTGAAAAACAGATTTAAGTAGCAATTTGAAAACCCTATAACTTTCAAACCACATGTCCAAATTTGGCAAATTTTATATCAATGGATTCAGGAGAACAAGCCCTATCCAACTGTGGAGTTAGTTTAGCAAATAGTATTTGTCATCTTGTTTGAATTTGCAGAAACTTTTGTGAGCTTGTTTAGAGTATAAAAAATATTTAAAATTGAGTTTAGGGATAAAACTTTTGCAAAATGATTTGTTGTGACCTTACTGACCCTAGGAACCAACCCTTGGTGTTAAAAATGAGTTTTGTAAGATTTAGGTTGGATTACTTGACTTAGTCATTTTCTAGCCAAATAAAAAGAATAGTTTTTGTTATAAAAATGTTTATGAAAAGAAAACTTTAAGGAAATGTTTTGGACCAAACCTACTGACCCAAAAACACCAAGTTTTGCAATAGCAACTCATTTGGTGAACCCTATGGGCTAATGCCTTAATAAAAATATTTCTACACCACATAAAATAACACTTTGTTTTGAAAATGGTTTTAAAGTGAAACCTTTTGCAAATGACTTGACCACTATAGGAAATGACCATTAGATGTACCCAAAAGTCTATGACCCACTAGGAACCAGTTTTTCAGACAAAAAAAGCTTGGCATGCTTGCATGCATTTCTTTGACTTTGTTATTTATGTGTGTTGTTTTGCTTGATTGGTAGATTGAGTTTGTGCCTTGCTTGATTGATTTGTAGTGACTTGAAGAGTGTGATTGTTGCAAAGATCAAGAAGTGAACCTATACTCTACCAAAAAGGCAAGTGATGCTTCATACTTTTGTCCCATTATTTTTCTCTATGCATTAGTGATTTTGCTAAGTAAAACTTGCATGGATTTTGCTAAGTATAGATCTTGCTATAGGAAACCTAGTAGATGAATCCTTAGTAGGATTTCCTAAGTTAAGTTTCCTACTACTACCAAGCTTAGCCTAGCTAATAGAAAACATGGGTGGAATATATATTCACACTATGGAAAAATATTCTAAGTCTGAGGACTTAAGTTTTGTTTAATAAAACAACTAAGTTAATGAATCACCTGGGTGGAATGGGCTTGCTTGGTGGAGAATGGTTGAGTGGTTCACAATGCCATGGGCTTGGATTGTGTATCTCACTTGTGGATGGCCACCCAGGAAACAAAGGGATTTGAGATGTCAAATGTTGAGAAGCTTCAAGTGCAACCACTTGGCAATATGGGCTCTGCCATGATCATATAGGTTGCAAGAACTTAGCCATATGGACAGTGGGTGGTAGTGTTTGATAGGATGGAACGCGTCCATATTGGTCTAAGGGAAAGCTTCTGAAAGATTTTGTCTTGGGAAACCAAGTCTTGTGGGTAAAGTGCACCACCTCTGCAGAGTGTAAAATCTAAGTACTTAGCCATGTCCCTGGTAAAGGACAATTTGAGCATCAAGACATGGAAAGAATCAAGAATCTCATCATTCAAATTTCTAAATTAAAATCTTGTGGTTTGAACAAGGGATTGTTTGAATTCTTCAATCATTGATGGAGAGATGGCTTGGTACAAGGATCTTGAAATCTTTGATTGAGGGAAATGATTTTGTCAAACAAAACTTAGTATTTTCAAATATTAAGGAAAAATCTATTTTGAGCAATGCAAGCCTCAACTCCACTTAGCCAAATGCATATAGATGATAGACTCCACTATACAAATATAGTATCACTTGCCAATACAATTCAAATGTATTGACCCTTTGTGGCTGTAACTTGTATGTTGCAGGTTTGATTGTTTTTTTAGTGAAGATTGATTGATTAGGATTACAAAGTCTACAACCAACATCTGCCTGTGGCACTTTGAAGATGAAGGACCACTTGACCATAGTTATTCCACTGCAATGTAATGTAATAGCCATATGAGCTATGTAAGATGTAATATATCTATGTTATTCCTGGTTATAAAGTTATATTATGACCTTTGTTTCTTGATATTACATCTTAACTGTGGATGCTAGCTATTGATCCAGGGACTAGCATTGTAAACACAGGAGGCTCTATCTTATCTAAGATTGGGACCCGTACAGATGGTATCAGAGCATTGTGTTGCCTGTAGGATTTGTAAACCTAGGATTGGACAAAAACCCTTAGAAAAATAGGAGCTGTACTTGTTCCAAAACTTATTTACAAAAACACTTGTAAACTCTTTCCTCAACCATTTTGGTTTCAACTCTACATCTCTTCTATTTCAAACTTGATGGAAAAACCTACCCCATGGCCAAAGACTACACCATGTGCAAAGGACTTCTTCAACATCTTCAACTCTAATGACTTCAACATCTTCAACTCTAATGACTTCAACATCTTCAGCATATTCATCAAGGACTTCCAACTTGGAAACTACTAAGGACTACAAGTGAGACAAGGAAATCTTGCTTAAGATTTAGAGACTAAGGGAATGCAAAATAAGAAGGAGCCATCAACAACTTTGAAGTATTGTGACCAAGAATTTTTCTCAAGGAAACCATGAGCCCAAGAAAGAAGAAGCAACCAAGAAGGATGGCAAGATCACAAGTAAACCATGTAGATGGACCACCATTTATAGTTAAGTCAAACACACCAACTTATGTGGTGTAAAAAAAATATTTTGTTGCCTAAGTATGTGCTTGAACCTTGTTTGAGTGAAATGTTTGGTTTGTGATTGCATGCATATTGCTTGTGTGAATTGTGATGTGTGTGATTAGAATTGATTCCTTAGAAAAAACCTTTTACCTATTCTAATCTCCCTTCAACCCAAACAGATGACTACCCCAAAAGACTCCAAGGTAGAAGACACCAACAACAACCAAGAAGACAACATGAGAGAACTTATAGCAACCCAAAACCAGTTGAGCCAAGAGACAACTCAGCTTTTAGCCAACAACAATGGACTAGACCCAGCCATACAAAGGATATTGAAACTACAATCCCAATTGTTGCAAGGAATGGTTACTCAAATGATCAACATAAGAGAAAACTTTTCCCAAGGAGCTAATGACAACAAGGATGACAAAGATGTTATTCTAGAAGGAACCCAAGCCAACAATAGTTTTAGAGACAAAGATCATGCATCCAAGGAACATGAAGATCAATACCCCAAGAAGAGAGAAAGATCTCCCACCTATGAAGAATATGAACTGGAAGAACTCCTAGCTTTGGAGAGACCCAAAAAGAAGAAAAAGGACATAAGCCAGTTGCAATGTTACAATTGCAAAGAGATGGGACACTATGCCAATGAATGCCCAGAAAAGAAGAAGAATCAAAGAAACAAGCAAAAGGCAATGATACCAAAGGAAAAGAAAGATATCAGCCAAGTGATGTGTTTCAAATGCAAGGAATTAGGCCACTATGCAAACAATTGTCCAGAAAGGATGGAGAACAAGTTAAACAAGTCTATGAAGGATCTCAACCTTGGCCCATGAGTCAAGTGTAGAAATAAAGCAAAAGTTTGCTTAGAGAAGTTTTCCAGGACCCAAGAAGGCCAATATGTAATTTTTGTTTGAAAATTTTTAAGGGTGGTAGTACCCTAGTTGTTTTGAACTTGCTTGTAACCCTGCCTTCCCAAATCTCGGGACAAGATTTATTTTAAGGGTGGTAGCCTATCACATCCCAAGATTTTCCAAATCTTGTAATGTGAAAATAAATTAATAAAATAAAACTTTGTTTGATTTTCATAGCCAGAAGAAACTTTTTGAATTCAAATGGAACCTCAAACCAATTTGAATTAAATAAATCCTAAAGAGATTTAAAAAGATAAACTTTTATTAAAGGAAAATAAAAATATTTAAAATACTATTTTGGATCTCTTAATAAAAGATTTGGTATTCAAAAGAAAAGATGGATTTATAAATAAAGATTATTTTATAAAACCAATTAAACCTTGGCCAAGCTTTTGAATTAAAACATTTTATTTTAAATAAAATAGCAAAGGTTTAATTAAAAATAATAAAGGATTGTATAAATAAAATAATAAGGATTTAATATCCAACTTTATTTAATAAAAGGTTTTAAAATTTTAATTAAAACATCAAAGCTTGTTAAATTATTTTAAATAAGTTTTCTAAGTATTTTATTTTCTTAATTAAAACCTACTAAAGTGTTTTGGCTTTATTTTTAGATTTCAAAATAAATATCTCAATAAAATAAAACCTATTTGAAATAATAATGAAAGTCTATTATATTTAATTAATAATGGACCCTAAAATAAAATGTTATTTTATTTTAAAACAAATCTCCAAGTATTCTATTTTTCCCAAATAAAACCCACTAATTTGGTTTTGAAAATATTTAGGTTTCAAATAAAGATTTTATTAATAAAATCAAACTCTATTTGATTTCATAACTAAGACCCATTTTATTTAATTATTAATGGACCCTAAAGTAAAAGGATTATATTATTTTAAACAAGTTTTCAAAATATTCTTTATTAACAAATAAAACCTACTGATTTGGATTTGAAAACATTTGGAATTCAAATGGAGATTTTATTAACCAAACCTTATTTTATTAAATAAACCATGGTTCATTTTATTTAAACTAATAAATGGAACCTAAATAGATTTAAAAATATTGTTTTATTTTGGATTATGTTGAAAAACAGAACCAAATTCAAAGTGAAGTTGAGTGTTTGTTTGATTTGATTTGAGTGTTGTTTGATTGTTTGATTAATTGGTTGAAACTCAAAACAGAAAAGAATTAGAAAAAGAAAAAGAGTTTGGACAGGAAAAAAATAGAGCAGCCCAGCAGCCCACTAAGGCCAGTCCAGCCCAGCTCCTTTTCTCCCCGGACCGTTTTTCTTCACCCCAGAAGCAACCCACGCAGACACCGACTGGTGGACCTCTCCCCCACTCTTTTCCCCACTGACCAGCGGACCCCACACCATGCCCCCTTCTTCCCCACCCCGCGACCGCTTCTTCCTTCCCTCGCCACCGTTGCTGCCGTTGCTTCCTCGATTGAATGCGCCTTATTGCAGCATTAATCCCTCGCTGCAGTCACGCTGTCTTAATCGCCCACGCCCTCTCCTCCATTTCCCTCTGTCACCACTCCTTCTCCGCCCCGAGGCTGCCACAATTTGACCCAGCACTTCCTCTGCCTCCGACGACCCCTCTCGCCAATTCCGGCCAGCACACGCTCCCTTCCGCCCCCCTGAGCACACGAGCACGCTCACCATACACTGGCGCATCCGCCTGTGCCCTTTGTACGACCGCGGGCGCTCCAGAGTGTCGGCAACGACAACCTCCAGCACCGCCGCCGCGTCTGCCTTCTCCTCCGACGAGCTCCTCCGGTAACTCCAGACCACCCCGACCCCTCTCGTTCACGCACACGCCTTCTTCGTGTCCTTGCGCTCCTGACCGTGTGCCTCGTTTGTCTCCGGGTGATTCCTAGCGTCGTCCTCGACCTCGACCGCGCGCGTCCGTCGCTAGTACCAACTCCGGCGAGCAATCGCAGCTGCCCCCTAGCGCCCCTCGACGGACCAGTCCCACGTTGAGCATCAGCGTCGCTCCGCGAACCCGGTGAGCACACTCCCCCTCTGCTTCGCTTCCTGTATCGCCGGCGCCGCCGTGAAACAGAGTCGCCGCCACCAGACGCCGCCGCCAGCGCCGCTGCTGTTTGGCCAAGCATTTGGAACCGTTAGATTAGCATCGGATGGCTTGGATAGATTCACTAAAACGAAAGGGTACGTTTGATCTGAGCCGCACATGCCCCTTTTAATCCTGTGGCCTGTAACACGCGATCCACACGAAACGGTATTGCCCAATCAGAAGCAGCCACGTGGCAGGATCTGTTTTAAAACAGGATTTGAAAAACAGATTTAAGTAGCAATTTGAAAACCCTATAACTTTCAAACCACACGTCCAAATTTGGCAAATTTTATATCAATGGATTCAGGAGAACAAGCCCTATCCAACTGTGGAGTTAGTTTAGCAAATAGTATTTGTCATCTTGTTTGAATTTGCAGAAACTTTTGTGAGCTTGTTTAGAGTATAAAAATTATTTAAAATTGAGTTTAGGGATAAAACTTTTGCAAAATGATTTGTTGTGACCTTACTGACCCTAGGAACCAACCCTTGGTGTTAAAAATGAGTTTTGTAAGATTTAGGTTGGATTACTTGACTTAGTCATTTTCTAGCCAAATAAAAAGAATAGTTTTTGTTATAAAAATGTTTATGAAAAGAAAACTTTAAGAAAATGTTTTGGACCAAACCTACTGACCCAAAAACACCAAGTTTTGCAATAGCAACTCATTTGGTGAACCCTATGGGCTAATGCCTTAATAAAAATATTTCTACACCACATAAAATAACACTTTGTTTTGAAAATGGTTTTAAAGTGAAACCTTTTGCAAATGACTTGACCACTATAGGAAATGACCATTAGATGTACCCAAAAGTCTATGACCCACTAGGAACCACTTTTTCAGACAAAACAAGCTTGGCATGCTTGCATGCATTTCTTTGACTTTGTTATTTATGTGTGTTGTTTTGCTTGATTGGTAGATTGAGTTTGTGCCTTGCTTGATTGATTTGTAGTGACTTGAAGAGTGTGATTGTTGCAAAGATCAAGAAGTGAACCTATACTCTACCAAAAAGGCAAGTGATGCTTCATACTTTTGTCCCATTATTTTTCTCTATGCATTAGTGATTTTGCTAAGTAAAACTTGCATGGATTTTGCTAAGTATAGATCTTGCTATAGGAAACCTAGTAGATGAATCCTTAGTAGGATTTCCTAAGTTAAGTTTCCTACTACTACCAAGCTTAGCCTAGCTAATAGAAAACATGGGTGGAATATATATTCACACTATGGAAAAATATTCTAAGTCTGAGGACTTAAGTTTTGTTTAATAAAACAACTAAGTTAATGAATCACCTGGGTGGAATGGGCTTGCTTGGTGGAGAATGGTTGAGTGGTTCACAATGCCATGGGCTTGGATTGTGTATCTCACTTGTGGATGGCCACCCAGGAAACAAAGGGATTTGAGATGTCAAATGTTGAGAAGCTTCAAGTGCAACCACTTGGCAATATGGGCTCTGCCATGATCATATAGGTTGCAAGAACTTAGCCATATGGACAGTGGGTGGTAGTGTTTGATAGGATGGAACGCGTCCATATTGGTCTAAGGGAAAGCTTCTGAAAGATTTTGTCTTGGGAAACCAAGTCTTGTGGGTAAAGTGCACCACCTCTGCAGAGTGTAAAATCTAAGTACTTAGCCATGTCCCTGGTAAAGGACAATTTGAGCATCAAGACATGGAAACAATCAAGAATCTCATCATTCAAATTTCTAAATTAAAATCTTGTGGTTTGAACAAGGGATTGTTTGAATTCTTCAATCATTGATGGAGAGATGGCTTGGTACAAGGATCTTGAAATCTTTGATTGAGGGAAATGATTTTGTCAAACAAAACTTAGTATTTTCAAATATTAAGGAAAAATCTATTTTGAGCAATGCAAGCCTCAACTCCACTTAGCCAAATGCATATAGATGATAGACTGCACTATACAAATATAGTATCACTTGCCAATACAATTCAAATGTATTGACCCTTTGTGGCTGTAACTTGTATGTTGCAGGTTTGATTGTTTTTTTAGTGAAGATTGATTGATTAGGATTACAAAGTCTACAACCAACATCTGCCTGTGGCACTTTGAAGATGAAGGACCACTTGACCATAGTTATTCCGCTGCAATGTAATGTAATAGCCATATGAGCTATGTAAGATGTAATATATCTATGTTATTCCTGGTTATAAAGTTATATTATGACCTTTGTTTCTTGATATTACATCTTAACTGTGGATGCTAGCTACTGATCCAGGGACTAGCATTGTAAACACAGGAGGCTCTATCTTATCTAAGATTGGGACCCCTACACCAATTTTATTAAAGTAAAGGCTTTTTCCTTTTTAAATAAACACTAAAACTTGTTAAAATATTTTAAATAAGATTTCCAAATGTTTTATATTTTCAAATGAAACCTACTGAAAAGGTTTTGGTTTGGTTTAGATTTCAAATAGAGTTTTTAAATAAATTAAATCTTATTTGATTTAAAGACTAAGGTCTATTTATTTTAATTATTAATAGATCCTAAAAGAATAAAAGTATTATTTTATTTTGGACTTGGGATTATGTTGTTAAACAGAACTAAAATCAATACAAAGTTTGGTGGTGGTTTGATTTGATTTGTTGTTTGAATTATTTGTTTGAAAATCAAAATAGAAATTCAAATAGAAAAAGAAAAAGCTTTCTGTATAAAAAAAAGAAACAAAGTCAACCCAACCCAACAGGCCCAACAAGCCCAGCAGTCTAGCCCACCTACTCGCCCCACGCGTGAAACGTTTTTCACTGAGTAATCAACCCGCTGAGTCGCAGACAAGTGGACCCCGCGCCCCCTCTCTCTCACTGTCATCCGGACCCACTGCCGCTTCATCATCGTTTCCACCCACGCCAGCCGTTTCCCCCTTTCTCAACGGCGTTCTACCGCGATTAATTCCCTTGAATACGCGTTGGTGGCCGGAGTAAACTCACCAGAGACCACGCTCGTTAAAGCGCCTCGCCCTCCCCTCTCTTTTCCCCCAAGCGCCATTCCCTCTCTGCCTCCAGGCTACGTCAATCGCAAGCTCGAACCCACTGTCCCCGACGAACTTCCCCGGCGAAATTGCGGCGACTCCGACCGTTTCTCCAGTCCCCGAGCACGCAAGCTTGCTCTCCAGTCCCTTGCGCATCTGCCCGTGTGCTCCACTCGCTCGCGTGCGCCCGAAACCGTCGGCAACGACCACTCCCGAGCGTCACCGTCTTCGGCCGTTTCTCCGGCGAGTCCCCCTGGTAAGCCCAGACCGCCCCGAGCCCTCTCAGTGATGCTCCCATACTCCCCACGCTCGCCCGCGTCTAACCGTGCACTTACTTTGCCTCGGCACGACCTGCAGCTCCGTCCCCGACAACCTCCAGAGACGCCCGACGCCGCCACTGACTCCGGCGAGGAATTACCAGTAGCTCCGAGCGCCCCTTCGTCCACTTCAACCACCTTGAGCTTCAGCACGTCACGGCGAGTTCGGTAATGGTCTCCTCCCTCTCCTATGCTTCCTAGCTTCGCCGGAAACCTCCTGCCCGAGCGTGCGCCGCCGCTAGCGCCACCCAACCATGGTTAGAGAGACAGTGTCCGTTAGATCGTTATCCAGTGGCTAGGATTAGATTCAAGCGAAGGGGTATCGTGTGCTCCGTGCCGCACGATCTCACTTAAATCCTGCGGTCCAGAGAGGTTGATCCGCACGAAGCGGTACCGTCCAGTTAAATTGCGCCATGTGGACATGGTTTAGTTTAAAATAGAAAATAGAATCTATTTGAATTGCAAACTTGTAAAATTCATAACTTTAGTTCTACACGTCCAAATTTTGCAAATTTTATATCAATGGATTCAGCATAACAAGTACTTTGCAACCATGAACTTTGTTTAATGATTTGCTTCTGGAAAATTGGTTGAATTTGCAGAAACTTGTGTAGGCTTATTTTGAATATAAAAATTGTTCTAGATATATTTTTAGTATGAAATCTTTGCAAAATGGATTGTTGTGAACCTACTGACCATAGGAACCAACTTATGGATTTAAAAATGTATTTTGTAAAGTTAAGGAGTAAATATTTGAATCGGCACATTTCTAGTCAAATAAAAATATTGTTTTTGGTTTAGAAATGATTTTTGAGTAAATCTTTGGGAAATGATTTGATTCAAACCTTCTGACCCTAAACACCAAGTTTTGAGAATTAAAATATATTTGGTGAACTATTTAAAGAATATTGCTTTGCTAAAAGCATTTACAACCACATAAAATATTGATTTGATTTAAAAATGGTTTATAGATAAAACCTTTTGCAAATGGTTTTACCACTTTAGTAAATGACCACTTTTGAACTTTACAATGTTTAGAGCCTAGTAGAAACCACTTTTGCAAATAAAACCATCTTTTGCATGCTTGCATGCATGACCTTGTTTCTATTATTTTATGAGTGATAAATTGGTTGGAATGCTAGTTGAATCTATGTTTGCTTGATTGAATTGTAGTGGAATTAGAAGAGTGTGATATTGCAAGATCAAGAAGTGAACCAACATTCTCTACTAAAAGGCAAGTGACACTATCATCCATGTCATACTATTTTCATTACACTTAGTGGATTTTGTAACATGCATGGAAAGGTTTACTATATTTTATGCTATGCTAAATCCTAATAGGATACCCTTATATATCCCTTAGTGGAAACAATGTAGTTGTAGTATGCTTAGCCCTACTATATATTAGGATGGGATACATGATATGATTGTATGAAGAGTTGAAAAGACATATGTTTTATATAATAAAACAAGTACTCAATGAACCACCTGGGTGGACAAGGACACTCAAAATTGGACAAGGTGGCAACAAAAGGAACCATGTTTATATGGCTATCTCTTTTTGTATGTGCACTAGAAGAAAACCACCTAGGGACTTAGAGGTTGAACATGTTTCTCGTACAGTGGCTTCCGTGTACAGCCACATGCTAAATGGGCTCTGGCCTAGTCAACTACATAGTGGAAGACCCATGCATTGGCATCTTCAGGTTAACTAGAATTGTGTAAGGGAAATTTTATCCCTACATTGGTGCCTGGTTGACAAGCTATCATTGTGTATTGGGAGGACTTCTATGGAAAGACTTTCTCACATTCTCGATCTGCCAGTACTCCATTTTGGTGAGTACTTATCCAGCGGCCACTAGTGGCATCAAGACGAGATTGTGTCATGTGGGTAAAGTGTACAACTTCTGCAGAAGATCAAATTCTAAGTACTTAGCCGTGTCCCCGGTTATGGACAATACTGAGCAACTAAGGCCTGAAGCTATGGAAGATCTCGACATTCCAATTTCTCAAAGTAAAACTTGATGGTGACAACAAGGGATTTGGAGCACTTGGAGTTTTCCAAGGAGTTAAGAAAGATTTTCAAAACATCAAAACTATTTTGAAAAGATAGGACAAAACTATATTGCTTTCTGCAAATGAGCCTAAACCCTACTTAGCCAAATATGCATGTATTGATAGGATCCACTTATTTCTACATAGTAGTGAAACTTGCCAATACAATTCAAATGTATTGACCCTTGTGGATGCAACTTATTATGTTGCAGGTTTGTTTGTTGTTAGTGAAGTTTATTGATTAGGATCACAAGTCTACAACCAACATGACTGCCTATGGCACTTTGAAGATGAAGGACCCCATGCTATTGTTATATTCTTCTACATTGTGGTTATTCACCTTGCTAATAGAGAGAAAGTTTGCCCCATTGGTATTGTAAGATATGCGGAGGTCCTTTGTGGTAAGATTAAATATCCTGCTGATTTTCTAGTACTTGGTAAAGAAGCTAGTAAAACTTATCCTATCATCTTTGGTAGACCTTTCCTTAATACTTGTGGGGCTATCATAGATTGTAGGAAGGAAAATGTTTTAACTAAGTTTGCTGGAGAATCTTATGAGTTTAATTTTTCCAAATTTGCCAAAACTCCTTATGAAAATGAATTACCTGATGGGGATTTCAGGGTTGAACAACTATCTGCTATTTCTCTTGCTCCTAACAATGCTTTGCAGCAATTCATGGAAGATCATGAAAGTGATGTCTTCATGAAGGAAAGAAATGAGATTGACGAAGTTTTTCTTCGTCAGTCGGAACAGCTTAAGCACAATATACCTGTGGAAGATTTGGGTACCACACTACCACCCAAAGGGGATCCTGTTTTTGAATTAAAACCTTTACCTGACGATCTTATATATGTTTATCTTGATGATAAGGAGATATATCCTGTTATTATTAGTTCTAAACTTTCAGGGAAGGAAGAAGAAAGGTTATTGGAGGTATTGAAGAAGCACTGAGGAGCTATGGGTTATACTCTTGATGATTTACAAGGAATTTATCCTACTATATGTCAGCATGCTATTAATATTGAGCCTGATGCAAAACCAGTTGTTGAGCACCAACGTCGTATAAATCCTTAGATGAAGGAAGTTGTAAGAAATGAGGTATTAAAACTCCTTGATGGTGGTATTATTTATCCTATTGCTGATAGTCAATGGGTTAGCCATGTTCATTGTGTTCCCAAGAAAGGGGGAATAACTATTGTGCCTAATGAGGATAATGAGCTTATACCCCAAAGAGTAGTGGTTGGGTATAGAATGTGCATTGATTTTAGAAAGATTAATAAAGTTACTAAGAAAGATCATTATCCTTTGCCCTTTATTGATCAAATGCTTGAGAGGCTGTCCAAAAAGACTCACTTTTGCTTTCTTGATGGTTATTCTGGGTTTTTTCAAATCACTGTGAAAGCACATGACCAGGAAAAAACCACTTTCACTTGTCCTTATGGTACTTATGCTTATAGGCGCATGCCTTTTGGTTTATGTAATGCTCCTGCTACCTTTCAAAGATGTATGTCTGCTATCTTTCATGGTTTTTGTGAATAAATTGTGGAGGTTTTCATGGATGATTTTTCCTTATATGGAACTTCTTTTGATAACTGTTTGCACAACCTTGATAAAGTTTTGCAGACATGTGAAGAAACCAACCTTGTTCTTAACTGGGAGAAATGCCATTTCATGGTTAATGAAGGAATTGTTTTTGGACATAAGATCTCTGAAAGAGGCATTGAAGTTGACAGGGCCAAATTGAAGCAATTGAGAAAATGCCTTGTCCTAGAGACATCAAAGGTATTCGTAGTATCCTTGGTCATGCTGGTTTCTATAGGAGGTTTATTAAAGATTTCTCCAAAATTTCAAAGCCCCTTACTAATCTTCTTAAAAAAGATGTACCTTTTGTTTTTTATGATGATTGTAAGGAAAATTTTGAAACTCTGAAGAAAGCTTTGACAACCGCTCCTATAGTCCAACCACCTGATATGAGTTTACCTTTTGAAATTATGTGTGATGCTATTGATTTTGTTGTGGGTGCTGTCTTGGGACAACGTGTTGACAGGAAGTTAAATGGCATTCATTATGCTAGCAAGACCTTGGATGCTGCTCAAAAGAATTATGCTACTACTGAACAAGAGTTCTTAGCTGTAATCTTTGCTTGTGATAATTTTAGACCTTATATTGTTCATTCCAAGGTTACTATTCATACTGATCATGCAGCTATTAAATACCTTATGACGAAGAAGGACGCTAAGCCTAGGCTTATAAGGTGGGTATTACTTTTGCAAGAGTTTGATCTGCATATTGTGGATAGGAAAGGTGCTGATAATCCTGTTGATGATAATTTATCATGTTTGGAAAACATTTCTTTTGACCCTTTGCCTGTTCATGATAGTTTTCCAAATGAACAGTTAGCTGCAATAAGGGTAAGTCCACATGAGAGTCCTTGGTATGCTGATTATGCTAACTTTATTGTTTCCAAGTATTTGTCTCTAACCTTTACATCCTAGAAAAGAAGGAAATTCTTTTATGATCTAAGGCATTACTTTTGGGATGACCCACACTTATATAAAGAAGGAGTAGATGACATTATGCGAAGATGTGTTCCAGAATTTGAATAACAAGAGATTTTGAGAAAATGTCATGGCAGTGCTTATGGAGGACATCATGCTAGAGATAGGACTACACAAAAGGTTTTACAATCTGGATTTTATTGGCCTACTCTCTTTAAAGATGCAAGGAAGTTTATCTTATCCTGTGATGAATGCCAACGAGTAGGTAACATCTCTAGACGCAATGAAATGCCTATGAATTATTCACTTGTTATTGAACCTTTTGATTGTTGGGTATTTGACTTTATGGGGCCTTTTTCTCCTTTAAAAGGGTATACTCATATTCTTCTTGCTGTTGATTATGTACAAAGTGGGTAGAAGCCATACCTACAAGCAGTGCTGATGGTAAGACCTCTTTGAAGATGCTCAAAGATGTTATTTTTCCTAGATTCGGTGTGCCTAGATATCTCATGACTGATGGGGGCTCTCATTTTATTCATGGGAGTTTTAGAAAAACTCTCGCTAAGTATGATGTAAACCACAGAATAGCTTCAGCTTATCACCCCCAAACTAGTGGGCAAGTAGAACTTTCCAATAGGGAAATCAAATCTATCTCGCAGAAGACTATCAATAGATCTAGGAAAAATTGGGCTAAAAAGTTGAATGATGCTTTGTGGGCTTATAGAAATGCTTATAAAAATCCTATGGGGATGTCTCCTTGCAAAATAGTCTATGGAAAAGCTTGTCACTTGCCTTTAGAATTAGAACACAAAGCTTATTGGGCAGTGAAAGAGTTGAATAGAGATTTTAGACTTGCTGGTAAAAAGACTGCTCGATTTAAGTAATCTAGATGAGTGGAGAGGGGAAGCTTATGAAAATGCTAGGCTCTTTAAGGAAAAAGTAAAAAGATGGCATGACAGGAGAATTCTCAAGAGGGAGTTACATGTTGGTGAGAAAGTTCTTTTGTATAGGTCTCGTCTTAGATTTTTTGCAGGGAAACTACTTTCCAAATGGGAAGGACCTTTTGTTATCAAGGAAGTGTACCGTTCAGGTGCCATCAAAATTTCTTCTCTAAAGGATGACACAACCCAGGTGGTGAATGGCCAAAGACTAAAACATTATATTTCTGGAGATTCTTATAACAAAGATGTAGATGTTATTCAAATGATAACTCCAGAAGAATTTATCAGAAGCCAAACACTAGAAACTGCAGAGTTCGTCTTTAAATAGGTAAAAGTGGTAAAAACAGAAGGTTCGTGAAATTCTAATATTTTTATATTTTTGATGTTTTTAATACATAAGGAAGACTATGAGACGAAACTGAAGAGGAAACGGAGCCCGGGGTGGACAAACCCACCCCAGGCGCGGGCCTAGCCTGGCTGCGCCTGGGAGAGGTTTGACTCCCCCGAACTCTGTCTCCAACTCGTTTATGTGCCAGTACCTTCCTTATGCCTTGAAACTTCGTAATATATAACCCCCCGGATCCCCCGAGGTTCTTGCATCATGTTCTTGTCGTGTTTTTGTTTCGATCTATTTTCTGTCAGGAAAGTTCTCATATTTGGAGCCTCAATGTCTTTCTCTGGATCACCCACGGAGGATTCCTCTACGGAAGTCCTCAACCCGTACATGTATGAGTTGAGGATTCATCCCAAAGAGTTGATTCTCACGGAGGGGAAGGTGCAGATAAAATAAGTTCAAGGCCCTAAAGGAGAAGGCAGTCTAGAAGACAGGATGGAAGCATTGGAACATGAAGTTTTCAGGTACAAGAAGATGGCAGAACGCGAGGTGGATATCATTCTAGCAACGAGGAAGAAGTTGCTGAGCTCCGAGAAGAGATCTTTGCACTCTGTCAGACCACCAACCAATTGCAAGCACAGCTCTATGGCATACAGACCCAAAACTGTGAGTATGAGGCTAGATTTGATCGCATAAGCTCTGCTGTTAGTTTCAGGATTGCAGAGACAAGGACATCCTTTTTGGATGGGGAACCATTGCCTTGGAAGTTTTATGATGACAAGAGAACACCACCACCACCGAGGGAGTAATTCGTCTTCAGGTTTGGCATCCCCTTGGCTTGTTCCAAGCTTGGGGGAGTGCTGCGGTATCACCACCATTATCTTTTATCTTTTACCCCTTTTAGTGGATTCATATCTGTGGTCGAGAAGTTATCTTATAGTTTGGTTTGCATGTGGAAGTATCTCTCCTTTAGTTAATTATCTTTGTATCCCTTGGTGTGAGTGCCTTTATTTGAATATTAATGAGAAGTCTCATCTTTTACTTTTTGCACTTCTTATTTTAGTTTGCAATCTCTATTATATGATGGATCTTGTTGATCAGTATTGGCACCACTTTGGGATCATCAAGTGGATCTAAATTGGTTTTGGCAAACCGAGTTCTGGTCAGTGGCTTTAGTTTTAAAGAAAAATAAAGAAAGAAAAAGCTTATAGGTATTTGGTATCATTTGTTTTCTTTCATGTTGGCTCATAAGCTTAGTATTCTTTTTTTAAGATCCTTTTGTGTTTTCAAGGAAGATTGCATGTTTGGCTTTATTACTTGTATGTTTGCTTGTTTCTTTCAACTCTCTTGCTTGCTACCCCGCCTTGCTAGCCAAAAACCTGTTTTGAGAAGGCATACTTCTCATATTTCAAAAATACTTTGAACCAAAAAAAAACCTTTGCCATTTGTGTCCACCATATCTACCTAGTAGTTGTTGCTATTCCTAGCAAATTCTCAAGCTTCATCTACCTTTCGAATTAAAAAGTATTTTGTTATGTGAAAACTAGTTAGTAAAGCTCTCACAAACTTGATGGCACACTTTATTACTTGCCCCTAATAAACTTGAACCATTGTGAACATCAAAGTTGTATATGCTTGCATCTATACATTGGAATTAGCAGAACTGTGCTGTCACGGGGAACGTTTTCAACATTGCACTTGTACTTTGTAAACAGTTGATATCGTGCTCTTTTGTCTATGGATGTCAACGGTGTGAAATAAAAAGGAAACTTGTAAGTCCATGGAGTTTGTATTCCGTGTTAGAGAAACGCTTGGGCCGCTAGCCTAAGCCATGCTTAATCATGGTGGAAACTTGCAGCATCACCATAGTGAGTCATCTATGAAGCATCCTCAATAAAAAGCTATGCATATAGTAATAAAAAGATTGTTGAGATGCTCATTGTCTGCTTGCCTTGTCATTTTGGTTATGGGAAAGCTCCTGTGGTGCAAGGGGTACCCTGTTGGCGGTTCTCAATGATATGCAAATACTTACAATGACAAGAACTTACCTGGACCCAAAGTTGAGTATGCATGAGGAGTGGCCCTCATATTCAAGGGACATGAGACTGCCAACTTATATTTCGTCAAGCGTATACTCCATCTTTGTTCACTTTAACCTTAATCATCTCAAGATGCTTATGATAGGGGCAATGAGGGATCAAAGCTAGTAAGTACCATAATATTTTGGAAGCTCTTTATGACTTGTAATCCCTGCTACCATCTATAAAGGGACCTTTATCCTAGCTACCAGTTGAGTCAGTAAACCTACTTCCTCTCTATCTCTAGCAAGCATTTGAGTTGTTGTGTTTCAAGCATTCATATGGTGATTTATTCAATCATGTTCTTCATCTTCCTTATTTGCACAAAACTCTTATCTATTGAGTATTACTTTGAAAGACTTCACTTGTGGAAAACCTTTTTGAGCAAAGAGTGCTCCTGTTTTGAAACTTCTACAAAAAGCTTTTGTGAAACTATGCCAGGTGTTCTCTAACCAAGAACAAGTTTGCCAATTCCAATTATGATTTATCTTTATGCATCTCTATTGTGACTGTTGTACTTGATTGCAAGCTAAGTTATATAATGGCGAGTTGCTTTATTCTATGAGTTGTGAAATGGTAAGTGTGATGCTTCTTGTTCGTATTATTTTATCGACACTTCACTCCATAAACCTGTCGACATGTTTACTGAGCTCAGTTTTCACTTGGGGACAAGCGAAGTCTAAGCTTGGGGGAGTTGATACGCCCAATTTGCATCACCTTTTTATATCATAATTTACCTCTATTCATTGATATTTGTCTTATTATGAGGTATTACTTATGGCTTTTCATCTGTTTATGCATGTTGGATGATTCCTGGAGGATGGACTGCCGGAGTCTAGATTCTGATGGAAAATAAGGTGTTTCGGTGCAATTTCGCGAAGATAAGAAAAATATGGAAACATATTATTTTACCAGAAGACGAAGGAAGCCAGAAGGAGAGACGGAGATGGGCCTCAGGGGGCCCACACCCCCTAGGCGCGGGCCCACCTGACCCCGTGCCTAGGGCAGGTGTGGTCCACCTGCCCGGCCTCCGACTCTGCCCCTTCACCTATATCTTCCCTACGGAACCCTAATACAAGGGGAGCGACCACAGATAGATTTCCGCCGCCTTTGGGGGCGGAAAACACCGAGAGGGAAAGATCTCTCCGGTAGACAAATTTCTGCCAGGGGAATTCCTTCCCGGAGAGGGGAGACCATCGCCATCAACACCGTCATCAAGCTAGGATTCATCGGGATCACCATCATCTCCACCAGCACCATCATCACCACTCTGTCCCGCTGTAACAATTGTGTTGGATATTGCTTTAGTTTGTTAGGGGAAACTTTCCCGATGTTAATTACTATTGTAGTTGATGCTTGTGAGTGGAACCATTGGATTATTGTTTATGTTCAGATTGTTATCCATTATCATATCATATTTGATCTTGATCCATATGATGTCTTGTGAGTAGTTTGTTTAGTTCTTGAGGACATGGGAGAAGTCATGTTGTTAGTAGTGAATCTGTGATGAGTTATTATTCAATGGTTTAGTATTTAAGTTGTGGTGCTATTCTTCTAGTGGTGTCATGTGAACGTCGACTACATGACACTTCACCATTTATGGGCCTAGGGGAATGCATTGTGTATTTGGCTACTAATTGTGGGGTTACCGGAGTGACAGAAACCTGAACCCCCGTTAGGACACCTTTGCACAAGAGAGCGTAGGATCTCAGAGTTTAAGGCGGTGGTTAGATTTATACCTTAATTACTTTCCTGTAGTTACGGATGTTTGTACGGGGTTTAGTCACAAGTATGTATTAGTCCTAGGAAGGGCGGTATGTTAGTATAGGTTCACCCACACAACACTTACAAACACCAAATAAGAGTACTCGGCTATTTGAAGCGAAAGCACTTGACAGAATTCCCATGTGTCCTCAAGAACGTTTGGTCCTTATAAGTATTTCCACCGGCTTGTCCTTTGCTAAAAAAAGATTGGGCCACTTGCTCCGTTTGTTCATTACTCTTGTTACTTTCTCCTTGTTTTGTTGCCTTGTTAAAAAACCACTAAAAATCCGTTTACTAAGTATTCACAGGGGTTTCCTGCTCCATACCACTGTTCAGCACCTTCTGCTCCTCGTTGGGATCGACACTCCTATTTATCGAAAGTACTACGATACACCCCCATACTTGTGGGTCATCAGAGGCTCCCGAATACAAGCAAGCTGTCAAACAATCAAAGACAAGCTTGTAAGAACCAAATCAAAAGCTAGGGTTTCCAAAGAAACACTATAGCAAGGGGGACCTCAAGTGAATGAGGGGGAAATGAAGATCTCTCTTGGTGAAGCTATAGATCAAGGCCTCCTCCTTTGATTCTCCAAAGATCAATGACTTTGGATGGTTGGATGAAGATATCTTATTGATTTGGTGGATCAAATGGTGTTGGAGTTCATGAGTGGGTCGAGCAGCTGGAGGAAGGGGATGATGTCCCATATTTATAGGCATTGACCCACTGAACCGTTTTCTGGCCGTAGGGTGACTTGTCAGACCGGAGACTCCGGTCTACACCGGAGACTCTGGCCAATCTCCGAACTGAGCTCCGGACCACCATCCAGTACGTCTCAGCGGCCCTGGGAACATATCCTGTGGAAACTCTTCAAAGTCTCTGAACCCCTGCATACCAGAGACTCCGGTCTAGCCACACCGGAGACTCCGGTCTGAGTGTTTGCACCGGAGACTCCGGACCGTCTCCGGTTGATATCCGGACCCCCATACAGAAGGTCCTAGGATGATTTCTGAAGCCCCCTCCGGATACTCACGGGTAAACTCCGGACCACACCGGATAATCCGGTCCATTCAGACCGGAGACTCCGGTCTGGAGTTCCCAGAAACCTGTATATTTTGCAGCGATACTTCCATAGGTCAAAGTCCTTTTCACTTTTCATTATACCAACCTGTAGACACTATCATACTATAAAATGATCTACAAGTTGTTAACAAACACTAAAATAGATTAAGACAGTGAATGTCCTTTCAGCTGGTTTAACCGAGAAAATGCCTTTTGAGTCAAAGTGTCATGCCACAAAATCTTCAATATCTTCTCGCAATGGGATACTCAGAATATTGGGTACATCAGCTGGCAAAAGAACTTGCATAACGAGATCTCTCTTCCACGTACATGCAGTGGAGTCAATCAGCTCAGAAACCATGTTTAGCTCGTTGTCACCTTTATGAGTCGAAGGTCTGCGAGTGATACCACTCGGTACCCATGGATATTCCCATATCCTCACATTGGTTCCATCTCCAATCTGCCAAATTATACCTTCTTTCAACACCTCTAAACCTTTTAGAATGCTCCTCCAAACATAACTCATACCCACTAGAGGTTTGGCCGCCAAAAAATTACCATCAGGGAAGTATTTTGTCCTTAGGACCTGCGTACATAAAGAATTCGGTGCTTGCAACAAGTGCCAACTCTATCGTGCTAGCATAGCAAGATTGAACACAAGTCTCGAAAACCCAAACCTCCTTCCTCCTTTGATAGTTTCATCTTTTCCCATCCAACCCAATGCATTCTCTTTGTTTCCTCATTCTGCGACCACCAAAATTGACATACCAAAAAACCAATGTAATCACATTGTGATTTTGTTAAATCAAAACATGCCATAGCGTATGTGGGAATAGCTTGGGCCACTGCCTTTATGAGATCTCCTTCGCCTCCATCAACATCAACTTCTCCTTCCACCCTTGTATACTCTTCCATATTCTCTCCTTTATGTAAGAAAAACATTTACCAAGATATTTTCCTTCAGTTACTTCAGGTCCTAGTTCCAAACTTTGTAACAACAAATTCTTCGTGTTTCTTTTTTCATTTTTACTGAACATAACTGGTGATTTCTTCCTATTAATCATTTGCCCAGACCATTATTCATATATTTGCAAAATTAACTTGATGGTCTCCACTCCCTATACATTGGCTTTCAAAAGTAATAGCGAATCGTCCGCAAAAAGAAGATGGTTTATGTGGGGTGCTACTGATGCAAATTTAATACCATGTATTAGCCCTTCATTCTCCACCTTGTTTAACAATACTAAGAAGCCTTCAACGCACAAAAGAAAAAGATAAGGAGATATAGGATTCTGTTGCCTTAGTCCTATCACAGATATCACCACATCAGTAAAGTCTTCATTCACTCGAAAACGATACGAGACAGTTGTTACACATTTCATAATAAACGGTACAAACTTTTAAGCGAAGCCCATATTCCTCATTATACCTTCTAAGAAGGTCCATTCAACCCAATCATATGCTTTGCTCATATCCAACTTGAGCGCCATATATAAATATTTCTCCTTCCTATTCCTTCTCATATAGTGTGACATTCATAGGCTAGAATTGTGTTGTCCGAGATTAGCCTCCCTGGCACAAAAGCACCCTGGTTTGGAGAGACAATCTCCCCCAAACTTGTCTTGAGACGATTGACGGTTACCTTGGAAATGAGCTTGTACACCACATTGAAAAGGCTAATCAGGTGAAGATATTTTAAATGATCAGGGTTCTAAACCTTTGGGATCAACACAACAATAGTTTCGTTCCATCCCTCCAGTATACTGCCGCTACGCAACACGTGTAACACCGCCTTTACCACTGTACCTCCAACTGTATCCTAGAAATTCTTGTAGAAGATAGCCGACATGCCATCCGCACCAGGCGCTTTGATATCACCCATATTATCAAGGGTCATTTTAACCTCATCCTTAGTATACTCTGACGTGAGAATATCATTCATTTGAGTGGTCACGCGCGGTGTAACAACCTCCAATACCCGTTGTCGTTCGAACTTGCTATGAGTGTAAACAAAGATGAGAAATAACTAGTTATGAGGGCCTTCAAACCCTCCTCCCCTTCCACCACCACCCCATCCTCTCCTTTTAGTTTTTTATGGTATTTTTCCTTTTTCTCTCCTACGCTTGTGCATGAAAAAACCTCGTGTTCCGATCTCCCTTATCCAACCAGTGTGCATGAGCATGTTGTCTCTAAAACATATCAAGTTGATCTTCAAGTCTATTTAATTTGAAATAGATCACTTGCTCCTTCCGCACACTTACATTGTAAATAGCATCACATATGTTCCCTTCCAGTTCTACATGTAACTTATTTATTCGTTATTGTAGGTCACCTACAACATCATGGCTTCACACATGAAGATCCTTTGAAACCGATTTCAGAAAATACATTGTGTTTGATGCCCCTATCTGCAGCTTCCTTCCATGTCGATCTGACCACATGCTCGCACTCCTCCTCCATCAGCCATCTAGCCTCAAAACGCTTATTTAACAGATTATGTCTTGGTCGAGTTCTTCTACTATCCCCATCCACCACGAGGATTATAGGTCGGTGGTCAGAATGCTCAGGATAACCATTTACCACTTTATAACTTCGGAATCTAGCGCACCACTCCGGTTTAGCTACAGCTTTATCCAACCTTTCATGGATATAACCATCAACACAAAAATTATTATTTCTCCAAGTAAAAACACCCCCTCAAAGCCGAGGTCATTTAGAATACAAAATTTCAAAACATTGCGAAAGCGTTCCATTTGAATTTGAGGCTTTGGTGCACCACCTTGTTTCTCGAAACTATATATAATATCATTGAAATCACCGATGCATATCCATGGGATCTTTTCTTGGAGATGTAATATTCGTAACAGCCGCCATGTTTCTTCTCTCTTATCCACCCCTGGTTCACCTTAAATTCCAGTGAGCCTCCATTTGAATCCATCACTCTCTATAATGTCCATGTAAATATGCATACGTCCCATCAATCTCAAACTCAAATTTATTCCTTTTTCCAAAACATTGCCAAACCACCACTCTTCCCTTCACACCATTTGAAGACCACATGAGGCATACCAATATTCTACTTAAGTTTTTCAATCCCTTTCTTGTCCAGTTTTGTTTTCGATAAGAAAAGAACATCGGGGTCTTCCTTCTTCTGGAGAGCCAGAAGACCACGGACGGCCGGGTCGTTCCCCAACCCCCGGCTGTTCCATCCTCCAATCTTAATTGGGCGTTGGTTGGCCTATTTGACGTAAAAAATCAGTCGCCCTTCTAGTCTTCCGGTTGCTATCTAGCGTCTAGAATCTAGAATAACTCGTAGCATAACTTTGCAATTTAGCGCATTGGTTTTGGATATCGTAATTATCTTAGTGAATATCTCTTTATTCCTCCTTTGACCGTGTAGGTTATAAGCCAATGCTTGTAGTCATGAAATTAACACTGGACATACTCCCATACATGTCCTAAGGATATCACCCTCTCTTTATTCCCGAAGGAAAATGATATGTGGCTGACTACACATACCATCTAAAGAGAGAGATCAAACACAATATCATAAATCAATAGATCATGGACACAAGTAATAGACCATCTTTATTTCATTTAATAATAGTGCTAGGGTTTCTCCATCTCCCCAAGAACAAAGGGAACTACACATGGAAGCAATCAACAACATCATCATAATTAAATGGATGGATAAAAGTACGGGGATGAATCTAGTGCAAACCACAATTGAATTTGGAATTACAACAAGATCTAATGTATGGAAGATGGGAGTAGCAATGGTGATGGAGATGTAGCGGTTGATGATGAAGGGGATGATGTGATGTACTCCAATGATCCGTGAAGCAGCAAGGATTTTCCCTTCTCCAAGTTCTTCCTCCAGATCCCTCTCTAGTGTGGTATTTTGAGGCTGGAAGTTTATGTGAATGTCGAATCTCAGATCCTTCTTCTGGAGGTGAGAGTATTTGACGAGGCGGATGTGCTTCCACATGGTCATTTACGTGTTCACCCCACGACAGGGTTTTTTGTTCTTGTGTTCATCCAAAAATTTCTTTATTTATCGACTTTAGCAATGCGCATTGTTGTTTCTCTTTCAAGTTCGATGTTCCTATAGTAACGGAGCACATCCATGACCCGCAATGGAACGGAGAACACGACGCGGATGTGTTCTATCAATGCCCTGAACATGTAATTGCCTGGTGATATGTGGCCTACGACAAGAACTACATAGAGGACACCGGCTGCAAGTTCCTCTTGTGTCGTCATTGGGGTGCAGCTTCATGTTGTTGGGTGCAATGGGTTGATCTAGACCACCCAATCCACCTCCAACAATCATTGCACGAGATTTGGTGGGGCAATATGGGGGACAACAAAAGAAGAAGGAAGGTGGCGTAAGACGAACACATGGAACCTGCAATCAGGAAATTGCAAAATCAAGCGAATGATCGCGTTGCAGCGCTGATTGAGCTGGTGCGCTAGATTGGCTATCAGGGTCAAGCCATTATAAATAGGTTGAACAAGATTGTTTATAGATGTATTTGTTGAATAATAGAGCAAATTACCAAGTGAATTACCCATAATAAATGCTAGATAAAACATGATTAGAATAAAAGATAAAATACTAATCATGTGAAATAGCGAAAACATACTAAGACAGTTAACCAAAAAACTGCAAGACATAAGTCTTGACATGCGATCAGAACAATATTGATAAAGAAAACATACACGGCAGCGGCAGCAGAAGAGGAACCACCGGTGTTCGTGTTGGCACCGTCGTTAGCCATGTCGTCGAGGAAGAGGGTGCTGATGTCGGGGAAGAAGTCCTCGTCGGGAAAGACGTCGCCGCAGTCGCTATCCGTGTCAGAGTCCGTGACGAAGCCAGTAGTCGCGGCGATAGCGCTCCCCAAAAACCTTATCGCCCTTCTCCCGTATAGGACTCGAAGCAGCGGGGTCTCGGAGGCCTACTGTCCCAGCTCATGGTGCACGCCGCAAGACGGGATGGGGAAGATCTAGTATGCGACGATGTGTTGCGGTGTGTCTGAGAAGAGGCGTGACCTCTCTCTCTTATATAGACATAGAGGGGTAGGCAGACAGGCTGTGCAAAAGATGAAATGAACGGACGGGAGTTGAAGCGAACAGGCAGCAGCCCACCGGACAGCCTCCACTCAGTTCGTATTAAAAGTCCATTCGAGCAAAACGTTTCAACTTTTGTAGCTCGGATCGGTGAGATTCCCGCAACCCGCAACCCGCGGCGCGCGTGTCGTGACGTGGCGAGGCGAGGCGAGGCGAGGGGTGGCGTGGCGAGGCGAGCGAGGAGGAGGAGCGCGCGTGTGGAACTCTCTCCTTCTCCTTCTCATCGTTTTACCAAGTGGTAGGAGAGCTCACCTTATAAGCTGGTCCAACTTCCACTCAGCTAGCAACGTGGGACTAAACATTTATCCCAGCTCTTGCCTTGCATGAATGGGCCAAATGGGCCTCTAGGATTTCAGGAATTTATTGACATATAATAAATGGGTTGGGCCTATTTAGGCAAAATTCCAACAATCCCCCACCAGATCCTAGAGGCACATGAAGTTTGCCTTTGGTTCCAAAACATTGTTTATATACCGGTACTGTAGTGGAGACTGTTAAGTTGAACTTCCACCTAAAAACTTTATATTATACTAGGCTACAACTTGTATAGTGGACTATGCCTTGAACTGCAAGTTTGCTGCGAACCTAGCTTCACAAAAAGTCTTGACCGATACTAGGCTACCGTGGGACTTCCCCGCGGGTGGAGCTTATACGTCATACTCCATGACCTTTCATGAGTTTATTAGAGAGCACCCAACTCTCATAGACTGCGACATTTGACATTCAGACTCATATAGGTGTGCTCTTCAATAGATGTTCTGCAGGACAACATCTCTGCTTAAGATTAAGCCATTTAGAACACATTAAGATAAAATCAACCTGCCGTGCAGAATAGGAAAGTATTGCATCTTCACGGAGTGGTGTTCATTAAAGTGAGAATACTTTCCTCTCAGTCTACCAATAGCTTGTCTCCCAAGTCTAATTCACGGGATCTCCGATCACATAGATTGGTTTGCCACTGTGGAAAACTCATAGTGTGGGTCTCATACCCATCTCCTTCGATGCATTTTCTATCACATTGCGTGATAGTCCCTTTGTGAAGGGATATGCCAGGTTCTTAGATGTTTGGATATAATCCAATGCAATAACTCCGGAGTTTCTCATTTTCCTGACAGATTTTAGTCTCCTCTTCACATGTCTTGAGGACTTCATATTATCCTTAGAACTATTCACCTTAATAATCACAGTTTGATTATCACAGTTCATTGGAATTGCGGGTATAGGTTTTTCAACCACAGGTAAGTCCATCAAGAGTTCATGAAGCCACTCTGCTTCAACAGCGGCCGTGTCTAGTGCTGTGAGTTCTACTTCCATAGTTGACCTCGTTAAGATGATTTGTTTGCAAGACTTCCAAGAAACAGCGCCACCATCAAGTGTGAAAACATATCCACTCGTGGCCTTTATCTCGTCAGCATCAGATATCCAATTTGAATCACTATAACCCTCTAGTACCCTCGGATACCCGGTATAGTGTATGCCATAGCTCGCAGTGCCTTTTAGATATCGCATAACTCTCTCAAGAGCATGCCAGTGATCATCTCATGGATTTGAAACAAATCGACTGAGTTTGCTTACAGCAAAGGCGATGCCAGGCCTCGTGGCACTAGCTAAATACATAAGCGAGCCAATGATTTGAGAGTATCTTAGTTGGTCTCTAGCATTTCCTCGATTCTTTCGAAGCAACACACTAGGATCATACGGTGTAGGAGAAAAATTGACGTCACTATACCCGAAACGACTCAAGATCTTTTCCACATAGTGGGACTGAAGTAGTGTAATCCCACCATCATCATCTCTCAATATCTTGATGTTCAGGATGACATCAGCTACTCCCAGATCCTTCATCTCAAAGGAACGAGATAAGAAATCTTTGACCTCCTTAATTGCATTAAGGTTGGTTCCAAAAATCAGTATGTCATCAACATACAAACAAAGGATGACTCCCTCACCCCCACCATGGCGATAGTATATACACTTGTCAGCTTCGTTTACAACAAAGCCTGCAGCGGTTAAGGTTTTATCAAAAAAATTGTGCCACTGCTTAGGTGCTTGTTTAAGACCATATAAAGACTTCAGTAGCTTGCACACTTTTCTTTCTTGACCATTTACTACAAAACCATCTGGTTGATCCATATAAATTTCCTCATCCAACTCTCCATTTAGGAAAGCCGTCTTAACGTCCATTTGATAAACGAGAAGACCGTGTGATACAGCTAGAGAAAGTAGTACTCGAATGGTAGTCAACCTTGCTACAGGTGAGTAAGTGTCAAAGAAGTCTTCACCTTCCTTTTGGGTATAACCCTTGGCCACAAGCCTTGCCTTGTACTTCTCAATAGTACCATCAGGCTTTAGTTTCTTCTTAAACACCCATTTACATCCTACAGGTTTGCACCCATAAGGACGATCAGTGATCTCCCATGTTTCATTAGCTAAGATGGAATTCATCTCACTATGAACAGCTTCCTTCCAGTAGTCAGCATCAGGAGATGCATAAGCTTCTGAAATGGAAGTGGGAGTGTCATCGACAAGGTACACAATGAAATCATCACCAGAAGACTTTGCAGTCCTTTGTCTCTTGCTCCTTTTAGGAATTTCATTATCATCCTCCTTAGGACTTTCAGAGTGTTCAATTGGAATGGTAGGTTCAGAGAATATAGCAAACTCCTGATTAGATGAACTAGGTATCTCCAGATTTGATGAGTTAGGTTTATCCTTCATTGGAAAGATATCCTCAAAGAAAGTCGCATCAGTCGACTCCATGATTGTACCGACATGAATGTCAGGCACTTCAGATTTTACTATCAAGAATCTATAACCAATGCTATGAAAAGCATAGCCCATAAAAACACAATCAATGGTTTTAGGTCCAAGCTTGCGCTTCTTGGGGATTGGTACATTAACTTTTGCCAAACAACCCTAAGTACGTAAGTAAGAGAGTTTTAATATTTTCTTCTCCCATTCTTCGAATGGAGTAATTTCTTTGTTCTTTGTGAGAACTCGGTTTAGGACATGACACGCGGTCAATAGTGCCTCCCCCCACCATTCCTTAGAAAGACTCGATGTGTCTAACATGGAGTTAACCAAATCTGTTAGAGTACGGTTCTTTCTTTTGGCTACTCCATTTGACTGGGGTGAGTAGGGAGGCGTCCTCTCATGAATTATGCCATGTTCCGCACAAAAGGAATCAAAGTCGTTGGAAAAATACTCTCCACCACGATCAGACCTAAGCCTCTTAATCTTTCGATCAAGTTGATTTTTTGCCTCAGCTTTATAGATTTTGAAGAAACTCAAAGCCTCATCTTTTGATTTCAGAAGATACACATGACAATATCTCGTAGAGTCATCGATCAAAGTCATGAAATATTTCTTTCCACCTTTTTTTAACACACCATTCATCTCACAAAGATCAGAATGTATGAGCTCTAGTGGTGTTAAATTTCTCATTTCTGTAGTCGTATGTGACTTGCGAGGTTGTTTAGCTTGCACGCAGACTTGGCACTTAGATCCCTTAACAGTTGAGAAATCAGGGATTAAATTTATTTTGGCTAGCCGCGTCATACAACCAAAATTAATATGACAAAGACGAGAGTGCCGGACATTTGATTCAAAATTCGTGTAAATACGATTAACAACTTTATTACAAATGTCTGACAGAGATAAGCGGAACAAGCCTCCGCATTCATAGCCTTTACCAACAAAGGTTCCATACTTCCAAATTACAAATTTATTGGACTCGAATACAATCTTGTAGCCATCTCGACACAGAAGATATCCGCTAACAAGATTTTTATTTATTGAGGGAACATGATGCATGTTCTTCAGGCGCACGGTCTTTCCCAAAGTGAACTTCAGATCGACCGTACCAACACCATGAACAGAAGCATGCGAGCCGTTCCCCATCATCACGGTTTGAGTCCCTCTGACCTGATATGAAGAAAACATGTAAATATCAGAACAAACATGTACATTAGCGCCCGTGTCAATCCACCAATCAGGAGAATGACATAATGAAAGAACAGTAGGTAATATACCATACCTAACATCTTTCATCTCAACGTCGCCCATGACAACATTAGCAGTCTTGCTGCTCTTCCCATGCTGGCGCTTGTCAAAGAGGTTGGGACAAGCAGGAGCCCAATGATTAGGATCACCGCACACATCACAAGCACCTTTCCTCTTATCAGTCTTCTTATTGAAGCTGGTGGACTGTGAGACCTTGTTCTTTCCATCGAACTTTCCTTTGTCATCAAACTTGCCTTTGTTCTTGAACTTGTGAGGCTGGAAGTTCCTTTTCTGTACCAGGTTGGCATTAGAACCTTCCCTCGGTACCTCGAGCACGTGTGTCTTTTGCTCTCGCCTTCTCTTCCACATCAAGAGTCCCAATGAGATCCGTCACGGAGAACTCTTGTCTCTTGTGCTTCAGAGAAGTAGCAAAATTCCTCCATGACTGGGGAAGTTTGGCAATGATGCCTCCGGCAACAAACTTGTCCGGTAACACACAAGTGAAGTGCTCAAGCTCCCTGGCAAGTGACTGTATCTCATGAGCCTGCTCCACAATGGGGCGGTCATCAACCATCTTATAGTCATAGAATTGTTCCATGACATACAGTTCACTGCCAGCATCGGAGACTCCAAATTTTTTCTCGAGCGCATTCCACATATCTTTTCCATTGCTAAATGATAGATATGAATCGACAATATTGTCGCCAAGGATGTTGATCAAGGCAGCCTTGAAAGTGGTATCAAGTTTTTGGAACGCCTCTTCCTGAGCGGGATTAACTTCTCCCTCAAGTGCGCCATAGATGGCGTTATAGCAGCTCATGGTCTGAAACCAGAGCACTGCTCTTGCACGCCATCGTTTGTAATTCACACCTTCAAACACAGGTGGCTTCATAGAAGCAACAAAGCCACTTGGGGCAAATTGCCTGAAATAAGGTTTTTGGATTGACACTAGATAAAACATGATTAGAATAAAAGATAAAATACTAATCATGTGAAATAGCGAAAATATATTAAGACAGTTAACCAAACAAACTGCAAGACATAAGTCTTGAGATGCGATCAGAACAAGATTGATAAAGAAAACATACACGACAGCGGCAGCAGAAGAGGAACCATCGGTGTTCGTGTTGGCACCATCGTTAGCCATGTCGTCGAGGAAGAGGGTGCTGATGTCGGGGAAGAAGTCCTTGTTCGGGAAAGACGTCGCCGCAGTCGCTATCCGTGTGCGAGTCCGTGATGAAGCCAGTAGTGGCGTCGATAGAGCTCCCCAAAAACCTTATCGCCCTTCTCCCGTATAGGACTCGAAGCAGCGGGGTCTCGGAGGCCTACTGTCCCGGCTCACGGTGCACGCCGCAAGACGGGATGGGGAAGATCTAGGTAGCGCGGTGCTCTGGAACTTGAGGCGCAAAGGAGTACGGCCTCTCTCTTATATAGACACAGAGGGGTAGGCAGACAGGCTGCGCATAAGATGAAATGAACGGACGGGAGTTGAAGCGAACAAGCGGCAGCCCACCGGACAGCCTCCACTCAGTTCATATTAAAAGTCCACTCGAGCAAAACGTTGACTATTCAAATACCATTCATGCGTGGCAAAATAAAGCTCGGCTCGGCGAGATTCCCGCAACCCGCGGCGCGCGCGTCGTGACGAGGCGAGGCGAGGCGTGGCGTGGCGAGGCGAGCGAGGACGAGGAGCACGCGTGTGGAACTCTCTCCTTCTCCTTCTCATCCTTTTACCAAGTTGTGGCATCCCGCAAAAACCACTACTAGAAAATCTCGTTGTTTTTGTGCATTGC
Organism: Avena sativa; assembly: GCA_916181665.1. Classification (NCBI taxonomy): domain Eukaryota; kingdom Viridiplantae; phylum Streptophyta; class Magnoliopsida; order Poales; family Poaceae; genus Avena; species Avena sativa. The sequence goes on along the minus strand of OV702279.1, from coordinate 261,152,390 downwards.
ATCATCATGACCGCATGCTCATGTCATCATGCCACCTTGCATTTGAGCATCATCATGTCATCATGCATTTGTTTGTCTGAAACTATTTCCGAAAAACATATTTTGTTTTCTAAATACCCCGCCGTTATTTCAAATCCAAAACCCGGGCCTCCGGATTATTTTGTTTCGTCTACCAATGGATTTCAAACGCCCCGTTCTAAATAATAAAATACTTATTTTATTTTTAGGGGGCAGCCAGACCGGGCCGATCCGACCCAGTCGGCCACCCCAGTACAAAACCATCCCCCCCTAAACCCTTTTCCTACCCAGTCCTATTCTACCCACCCTTCAGCCACCTCACCCCCTCCAATCCCTTGGCGACACCTCACCACTCCCTTCCCCCTATCCTATCCCAGCCCGCCACCTCAGCCTCCCCACCTGGTCAAACCCCACACAGCACACACGCCACGTACGCCACCTGGCCCGACCCCCACCACCTACCCCGACCCGCTCTCCCCGACACTCTGGCCCACCTCTGGCCCCACCACCCGTCGCATGTCCCCCTACCCTCTCTCTCTTCCTTCCCCGCTCGACCCCCACCTACCGCGCCTCCTCCCGCCGCTCGGGCGCCGCCCTCCTCTAGCTCCGCCACCGCCATGCCCGGCCTCTCCCGCGGCCGCGAGCCCTGCTGCCGCACTTGCGGGCCACATGCCCGAGCCCTCCCCATTGCCTCCCTCTGCAAGCTCCCCATCTCCAACCACCGGCGTCGACCTCGATCCCCACCGCCATGGCCGCCGAGATCCTCCCCGGTACCTAGACTGCCGCCTCTGCGCCCCTCGCCCCCAAGCTCCTTCCCCATCGCCAAGCCGTCCCTGCCGCAGGCAGGGGGGTCCGCTCTCCACGCCCCGGCACTGTCGGCCCGCGCCTCTCCTGCTGTCACGAGCTCCTCGAGCCGGCCTGCCGGCCTCCCTCCTCCTCAAGCTCGGCTGCGTCCCACGCCGACCCCGTCTCTGGCACCTCTTCCCCGCCGTTCAAGCCAGATGCCGCGCCCCCTGGCCATGGCGCCGCCCGTGCCATCCCTGTCGAGCTCGCCCCGCTGCCTTTGGCCGCTTCTCCCTGCAATTCGTCTTGCCGCATCTCAACCAAGTGGCGTGCTGCCGCTGGGCTGTGCAGCGCCAGGACCTGCTCGCGCCCGCGGCCGTACGACGACGACCTCTTCCCGGTGGCGCTCTCCTCCAGCCTCCTCTGAACCAGCACATGACACCCCTCTCTGGCTCGTCACGTTTCCAATGTTTTATGTTTTCATGTGTGCACCCATGGTAATGTTGCGGTAGGATGTTGGAACTGGTCAGGTACAACCAGAGAACGCCGTTGTCCCAAGATAATCTTGGCAAGATCTTCGGCGCCACCCGAAGCACAAGACCGTCTCGTCACAAGAGCCCTGATGCCCTTTTGTCGCCAAGATCTGCATCGTTACGGGTTTCGTCGACCAATGTGCGAGGTGGAACCCGATGATGCCGGTACCCCAAGATCTACCACACGGACGCACCACGGACTCGGAGAAACCCTCGGACGCCAAGATCGCCCACATGGAACCGAACGTGTCGAGACCCTGAAAACCGATCCTCCCGGAGTCGAAAGACCGAACCCTGGCGTGCCAAGTTCTTCGACCCGAAGGCCACAGATGCGACAAGTACTTCTTTCCGGACGCTAAGGTCGTCGACACGGATACGCCAAGCACTTCGCCGCGGAACGCCAAGTTCTGCATCCCGAACGTCAAGACCGACCCGATACGAGGACCCGACAAGATCTTCGCAACGACAAGATCGACACCGACCAGGACGAATCCGATGCGCCCCGACACCGAACCAAGTCCTTCTTCTCGGATGCGACAAGATCGACTTCCGTCGTCCGAGACCGATCTCGTCGAGCAATTCTCCCGTCGAACCCTGAGACCCGACCTCGAACCCCTCGGAGCCCAAGTTCGCCGAACCCTAATGTGATTCCCTCACCAAGACCCCTATTTTTATAAATGACATCTATATGAATTGTTGCATATTAAATTGTCCATGCTTGCATGCATATTGTCATGTGGTTTGGGGGCCTTATGCCGATTCACCATATAATTAAATATGGAGTCCATCTGCGGGATATCGTTGTCTTATTCCGGACTCCATTTAAATTGGTGTAGCGAACCGATGCCATGTTCCGCCCTATTAACCCAACATTTAATTTGCGGGGTAGATAAATAACTCGAACCTAATAATTAATTGTCGGGACCCCGGTTCCGCTTAATATGATCTAATTGCATTGCACCTTTGCCATGTCATACACCATACATGCATCATGCCCGATCTTTTGCCGTAGTATTAAATAGTGCATCCGGTGTTTCCTTTAGTGTTTTGGTTCTTCGCGGATAAGGCCGTTGAGTTGATGCGAGTGTCGACCCGATCTTCGGATGAACCTTCAGCAATGTTTTCAGGCGAGCATCTCCCCCTTTCTACCTATCTTACTTTTATAGTATTTATTCCCTCCTGTTGATCTATTGCTATCTGTGTTGCGATGCTCTAGTTTTCGTACCCGTGATATCTCTTGCAGCCTTATATTGCCTTGGACACCTCCTATTACCTGTTGTTTGGTAGATAGTTGGACCTGCGCGTCGTAGTCGCTTGCTCAAGTGCTGTTGCGTGTCGTCAAGTACCACAGTTGTTGGAGTATTGCCGTGTGTTTATTGTTGGAGTTGATCAAGACTTTAATTACTGTTTAACAACTAAAATTGAAGTAGGTAAATGCAGAGGCACAGGTGGGCAATAGATGTTATTTGGTTGTTAACCGTCCACTTGTGTCTCGTAGGACCCCGAGTACTTGATACCTGTTCCTTGAATATTCGCGCTATCCACATCCGGGAGGATTATGGGACCCCCCTGAGCCAGAGCTTGATTCATTCTTATTTCTTGGGGCCACAAACTAGTTTGAGGTTTTATTTACTATCCTGTACTTATGCCATGCTTTACTGCTTTATTTAAATTGTGCGATGTACTGCACCTGTACTGTTTAGGTAAGCGGAGTGTTTTCGCGGTATCGACAAGCCCAGTCACATTTTCGGGTTCCCAGTCGTTTACAGCCATTGGCGCAAACCTTGAGTCCGTCTCGGAGCCGGCCAGTTTCGTTGCGGGTAGCTTAATGGGGTGGCCCCCTGAAATATTTCTGAATCTTGTGATTGCTTTGTCGTGAATGCCTCGTTGGGTTTTGATTTGGTTTTTCCGAGGTTGATCGAGTGTGTGTTGCTATTTGTGCACCCCTGCAGGGTAAAACTTTCTGAAAGCCGTGTCCGCGGTTATGGACGACTTGGAGCACAGTATCTCGATCATAGACAACTATAACTAAAGTAGTGCTATAAATTTGACTTTATAATGACTAGTAACCAGCTTCACTATAATGGAATGGCTAAATAAAACTGCCAACAATTGCTTGTTTGGGTTGTCGCTTGCTACCATGGTATCTGACTAGTAAGTATTGCAACTACAACGGAATGGCTAAATAAAAGTACCAACAACTGCTGGGTTTTGGGATATCTCATGCTAATTGTATCTGACTAGTAAGTGTTGCAACTACAACGGAATGGTTAACTAAAATGGCCCACTGCTTATTTTATCAGGATGATTATCTACACCTGACTAGTAATTGCTGCAACGATAACTGAATAAATAAAACTTCCAACGGTGTGAGTTCCTCGGTTGACTTCCTCGTTTGGTCTCGAGGGGGAAACACCAGGATGGGTATGTTTGGTGTAGTATCCGGTTGGTTCCGAATAGGTCTTTCTTATCCCTTTCTGATAGCCGACAGTTGTATTGAGTCTCTATAGGTTGTTAAGTGCATGCTGCGCTGCCGCTTCAGTCCACCATACCTATGTAGGCGAGGACCGCCGAATTCTAGCCTCGCCGTGTACTGGCCTCAGTACTGACCGCTCTCTCTTTTTCCTTTGCCCTTTGTTGACACCCCTTTTGTTTAAGCAGGTTTTGAGATCGACGTCGTTAGCAGGGTTACCCTTCCGGCTTGGCATGGGCAGGGTTATGGACGCCATTGGTTATTCTTCAGGGCTCTTAGCTCAATTTGCATCTTGTCTGTACTCGGACGCTGTATTGTTTTCAAGGTGATTTGGATCTTTGTACTATATATCTGTATTCTTGACTCATTGAGTCGCCGTTGTATATATCTGTTCTGTGGGTTCCATCGTGGACTATTGTGTAATGATATTACTCCGTTTTCCACCCGCACGAAAGTGCCTGGTGGGCACCTTTGAATCGTTTCTATGCAGGTTTGGCGGGTTTTGCTAAAACTTGCATAGGGCCGATTCTGAGGGTGTTACAGAGTGGTATCAGAGCTCAGCAGTTGCGATACCCCACAAGTCCAGCCTGTAGGATAACCTAGCTAACGGCCAAAGTAGAGTGTCAAAACTATTTTTGCAAAATCGGTTGGATAGTTTTGATTAGGTCTGATTTTACTCCTTACCCCTCTGCTGCTCTCCTCTCACCTCTGCGTGTTTTGAATCCGCTCTCTTCTCTCTCTTCGAGTCCAGGATTTCTCGTGGTTGGGTTCCATCGTACCTTCAGGGTTTCGCTTCCTCCTTTGGTAATGGTGTTGCTACATCTGGTCTTCATGCTATCCGAGGAATCCTTCGTCTGGTGGACTTCTCTTTGTTCCTTCTCGTGCCTTCCGGTGTTTTTCGACGCGAGGACATCATCTACGCCAGATCCGATGCAGAGTCTGCATCACTCCTTTGTTCCTGAACCTCGATTGTCGAGATCTTCAGTCTGATTCCGAGAATGGTTGCACGCTTTTCTACTGATTGTGCAGAGTAATAGTTTGGGTGCGTGATGGATTGGCCCCCATGCCGACTACTCACTCTATTCGCTTGTGTACATTGAAGTGGATGAGAATGCATCGGTTCTCTCTTTCTATCGGAGTTAGAGGTGGCTTTATTTGTTGATACCTCTACCTTCGACCTTTTGTTCCCGGAGTGCTCCCTCGACGCACATGATCAACGGCCGCTCGTTGGTGGTGTCGCCGATTTCAAGATGGAGAAATAATCATTGTTAGTGGTGTCGCGAGGATCTACACGATGCGAGAAGATTCAGATCGCCGCCCTTCTTCCCGGTACCATGAGGCGGATCTCGAGGGCGAGATCCATTGTTAGTGGTGTCGAATTGTGGCATCCCGCAAAAACCACTACTAGAAAATCGCGTTGTTTTTGTGCATTGCATCATCATGACCGCATGCTCATGTCATCATGACACCTTGCATTTGAGCATCGTCATGTCATCATGCATTTGTTTGTCTGAAACTATTTTTGAAAAACATATTTTGTTTTCTAAATACCCCGCTGTTATTTCAAATCCAAAACCCGGGCCTTCGGATTATTTTGTTTCGTCTACCAATGGATTTCAAACGCCCCGTTCTAAATAATAAAATACTTATTTTATTTTTAGGGGGCAGCCAGACCGGGCCGATCCGACCCAGTCGGCCACCCCAGTACAAAACCAGCCCCCCCCTAAACCCTTTTCCTACCCAGTCCTATTCTACCCACCCTTCAGCCACCTCACCCCCTCCAATCCCTTGGCGACACCTCACCACTCCCTTCCCCCTTCCTATCCCAGCCCGCCACCTCAGCCTCCCCACCTGGTCAAACCCCACACAGCACACACGCCACGTACGCCACCTGGCCCGACCCCCACCACCTACCCCGACCCGCTCTCCCCGACACTCTGGCCCACCTGTGGCCCCACCACCCGTCGCCTGTCCCCCTACCCTCTCTCTCTTCCTTCCCCGCTCGACCCCCACCTACCGCGCCTCCTCCCGCCGCTCGGGCGCCGCCCTCCTCTAGCTCCGCCACCGCCATGCCCGGCCTCTCCCGCGGCCGCGAGCCCTGCTGCCGCACTTGCGGGCCACATGCCCGAGCCCTCTCTGTTGCCTCCCTCTGCAAGCTCCCCATCTCCAACCACCGGCGTCGACCTCGATCCCCACCGCCATGGCCGCCGAGCTCCTCCCCGGCACCTAGACCGCCGCCTCTGCGCCCCTCGCCCCCAAGCTCCTTCCCCATCGCCAAGCCGTCCCCGACGCAGGCAGGGGGGTCCGCTCTCCACGCCCCGGCACCGTCGGCCCGCGCCTCTCCTGCTGTCACGAGCTCCTCGAGCCGGCCTGCCGGCCTCCCTCCTCCTCGAGCTCGGCTGCGTCCCACGCCGACCCCGTCTCTGGCACCTCTTCCCCGCCGTTCAAGCCAGATGCCGCGCCCCCTGGCCATGGCGCCGCCCGTGCCATCCCTGACGAGCTCGCCCCGCTGCCTTTGGCCGCTTCTCCCTGCAATTCGTCTTGCCGCATCTCAACCAAGTGGTGTGCTGCCGCTGGGCTGTGCAGCGCCAGGACCTGCTCGCGCCCGCGGCCGTACGACGACGACCTCTTTCCGGCGGCGCCCTCCTCCAGCCTCCTCTGAACCAGCACATGACACCCCTCTCTGGCTCGTCACGTTTCCAATGTTTTATGTTTTCATGTGTGCACCCATGGTAATGTTGCGGTAGGATGTTGGAACTGGTCAGGTACAACCAGAGAACGCCGTTGTCCCAAGATAATCTTGGCAAGATCTTCGGCGCCACCCGAAGCACAAGACCGTCTCGTCACAAGAGCCCCGATGCCCTTTTGTCGCCAAGATCTGCATCGTTACGGGTTTCGTCGACCAATGTGCGAGGTGGAACCCGATGACGCCGGTACCCCAAGATCTACCACACGGACGCACCACGGACTCGGAGAAACCCTCGGACGCCAAGATCGCCCACATGGAACCGAAGGTGTCGAGACCCTGAAAACTGATCCTCCCGGAGTAGAAAGACCGAACCCTGGCGTGCCAAGTTCTTCGACCCGAAGGCCACAGATGCGACAAGTACTTCTTTTCGGACGCTAAGGTCGTCGACACGGATACGCCAAGCACTTCGCCGCGGAACGCCAAGTTCTGCATCCCGAACGTCAAGACCGACCCGATACGAGGACCCGACAAGATCTTCGCAACGACAAGATCGACACCGACCAGGACGAATCCGATGCGCCCCGACACCGAACCAAGTCCTTCTTCTCGGATGCGACAAGATCGACTTTCGTCGTCCGAGACCGATCTCGTCGAGCCATTCTCCCGTCGAACCCTGAGACCCGACCCCGAACCCCTCGGAGCCCAAGTTCGCCGAACCCTAATGTGATTCCCTCACCAAGACCCCTATTTTTATAAATGACATCTATATGAATTGTTGCATATTAAATTGTCCATGCTTGCATGCATATTGTCATGTGGTTTGGGGGCCTTATGCCGATTCACCATATAATTAAATATGGAGTCCATCTGCGGGATATCGTTGTCTTATTCCGGACTCCATTTAAATTGGTGTAGCGAACCGATGCCATGTTCCGCCCTGTTAACCCAACATTTAATTTGCGGGGTAGATAAATAACTCGAACCTAATAATTAATTGTCGGGACCCCGGTTCCGCTTAATATGATCTAATTGCATTGCACCTTTGCCATGTCATATACCATACATGCATCATGCCCGATCTTTTGCCGTAGTATTAAATAGTGCATCCGGTGTTTCCTTTAGTGTTTTGGTTCTTCGCGGATAAGGCCGTTGAGTTGATGCGAGTGTCGACCCGATCTTCGGATGAACCTTCAGCAATGTTTTCAGGCGAGCATCTCCCCCTTTCTACCTATCTTACTTTTGTAGTATTTATTCCCTCCTGTTGATCTATTGCTATCTGTGTTGCAATGCTCTAGTTTTCGTACCCGTGATATCCCTTGCAGCCTTATATTGCCTTGGACACCTCCTATTACCTGTTGTTTGGTAGATAGTTGGACCTGCGCGTCGTAGTTGATTGCTCAAGTGCTGTTGCGTGTCGTCAAGTACCACAGTTGTTGGAGTATTGTCGTGTGTTTATTGTTGGAGTTGATCAAGACTTTAATTACTGTTTAACAACTAAAATTGAAGTAGGTAAATGCAGAGGAACAGGTGGGCAATAGATGTTATTTGGTTGTTAACCGTCCACTTGTGTCCCGTAGGACCCCGAGTACTTGATACCTGTTCCTTGAATATTCGCGCTATCCACATCCGGGAGGATTATGGGACCCCCCTGAGCCAGAGCTTGATTCATTCTTATTTCTTGGGACCACAAACTAGTTTGAGGTTTTATTTACTATCCTGTACTTATGCCATGCTTTACTGCTTTATTTAAATTGTGCGATGTACTGCACCTGTACTGTTTAGGTAAGCGGAGTGTTTTCGCGGTTCGACAAGCCCAGTCACATTTTCGGGTTCCCAGTCGTTTACAGCCATTGGCGCAAACCTTGAGTCCGTCTCGGAGCCGGCCAGTTTCGTTGCGGGTAGCTTAATGGGGTGGCCCCCTGAAATATTTCTGAATCTTGTGATTGCTTTGTCGTGAATGCCTCGTTGGGTTTTGATTTGGTTTTTCCGAGGTTGATCGAGTGTGTGTTGCTATTTGTGCACCCCTGCAGGGTAAAACTTTCTGAAAGTCGTGTCCGCGGTTATGGACGACTTGGAGTATAGTATCTCGATCATAGACAACTATAACTAAAGTAGTGCTATAAATTTGACTTTATAATGACTAGTAACCAGCTTCACTATAATGGAATGGCTAAATAAAACTGCCAACAATTGCTTGTTTGGGTTGTCGCTTGCTACCATGGTATCTGACTAGTAAGTATTGCAACTACAACGGAATGGCTAAATAAAAGTACCAACAACTGCTGGGTTTTGGGATATCTCATGCTAATTGTATCTGACTAGTAAGTGTTGCAACTACAACGGAATGGTTAACTAAAATGGCCCACTGCTTATTTTATCAGGATGATTATCTACACCTGACTAGTAATTGCTGCAACGATAACTGAATAAATAAAACTGCCAACGGTGTGAGTTCCTCGGTTGACTTCCTCGTTTGGTCTCGAGGGGGAAACACCAGGATGGGTATGTTTGGTGTAGTATCCGGTTGGTTCCGAATAGGTCTTTCTTATCCCTTACTGATAGCCGACAGTTGTATTGAGTCTCTATAGGTTGTTAAGTGCATGCTGCGCTGCCGCTTCAGTCCACCATACCTATGTAGGCGAGGACCGCCGAATTCTAGCCTCGCCGTGTACTGGCCTCAGTACTGACCGCTCTCTCTTTTTCCTTTGCCCTTTGTCGGCACCCCTTTTGTTTAAGCAGGTTTTGAGATCGACGTCGTTAGCAGGGTTACCCTTCCGGCTTGGCCTGGGCAGGGTTATGGACGCCATTGGTTATTCTTCAGGGCTCTTAGCTCAATTTGCATCTTGTCCGTACTCGGACGCTGTATTGTTTTCAAGGTGATTTGGATCTTTGTACTGTATATCTGTATTCTTGACTCATTGAGTCGCCGTTGTATATATCTGTTCTGTGGGTTCCATCGTGGACTATTGTGTAATGATATTACTTCGTTTTCCACCCGCACGAAAGTGCCTGGTGGGCACCTTTGAATCATTTCTATGCGGGTTTGGCGGGTTTCGCTAAAACTTGCATAGGGTCGATTCTGAGGGTGTTACATTTACCAAGTGGTAGGAGAGCTCACCTTATAAGCTGGTCCAACTTCGACTCAACTAGCAATGTGGGACTAAATATTTGTCCCAGCTCTTGCCTTGCATGAATGGGCCAAATGGGCCTCTAGGATTTTAGGAATTTATTGACATACAATAAATGGGCTGGGCCTATTTAGGCAAAATTCCAACAGTATTTAGAGTTAGAGTTGATTGTGTTGCTAGTATTAGTTCTTAGTACTAATTAATTTTGTAGTAGATCGAGTAATTTGTAGTGTTGTTTTGGTGGCTTCTTCATTTTCAACAATGCAATGCCACGACTCGTGCACAAGTACATGTGTACCGATATCTCCCATATATGCAAATTACTATTTCCCCTTTTTGGTGTGTTATTTTGTTGGTTTGCTAACCAATACGAATGTTCATTAATCAAAGAGAATGTTAGAGAATATGCGACATGTTTGACTTGCCAAAAAATCGATAAGGCAAATGTTGGCATAGTTAAGAATCATACTAGTTCTTTCCCCTTCGGCCGACATAGGTCGCTCCCTTCCTTATCCGGAAAAAACCCCACCCTACCAAACCTAACCCTAGCCCCAGCTTTGTAGCCCGCGGTGGTGCTGGCCCAGGCGGCGCTGACCTCTGTGTCGTGCCAAACCGCACCGTCCCCCTTGGCGGTGCTAACCCTGGCCACGCTCACCTCCTACGCCACGTCGGACCGCACTGTCCTCCGTGGTGGAGCTATCCCCGACCACATATTCATATGTCCCCAATCCCTTGAAATGTCATTGTTTATATACAAGCATTTTGATTTGTTAGTATATCATTGTTTTATAGTTCACTATGCCTTGGGATCTAAAAACTAACATTGCTAGGTAGTAAGCAGTGATGTCAAACTATCTTACATCCTCTTAATTTCCATGGTGAATAACAATAGTAACAAAGTTCCAAGGTCTCAACAGCCTGTGGCCTCTACCATGCGAGGTAAACTTTCTCTTAGTATGCGACTCTATCAATACAAGACACATATACTTGTGAAAACGTACACTCTTCAATATAAGTTCGTCAATGAAGTTAACACGACCAATATTCTTTCGCTTGGTGTTTCGGATCCCAATATTCTATCACTAGAAAAGTACTCCCTACGATATAGGTCTAAAAATGAAGTGGACATGACCAGCTCAAGAAGGAAGAATCTGAAGCGAATTGATAGAATTTATAGGCCAGAAAATCCTTACTATATTTGCACCTTCAAGAAAACCACTAACTACAAAATAAATATGGCAATTATCTTCCCTTTGTAGTCTGTAATTCTCTTGAACTCCAACAATGCCTGGTACTATAACAATCTAAACCGTTCATATCTTTCCTGTGTAGTGTTTCTCGTCCAGTTTTGCTAGGAAGTATATTATCCCTTACATATCTGGAGAAACCGTTCAAGCGAAGCGTGTGATAATGAAACTACTATTAGTTTCAGATCAAACTAGGGAGAATTTGTTTGCCAACACAATCTCCAGGAAGGTGATGTTTGTGCCTTCCATTTTGCAGTCAAAGCAGGTTCTCTGATCGTGACGGTGCATCTTTTGTACTGGTTTGAACTTGTTGGAATTAGTTGCATATTTTGTAAGCTGTGAACTTGTTGGCTTGAGATGTAATGTATATATATAATGAATGCTCATGTTAATTCAGCTGAAGTTGCATTTTGTGTGTTATGAGTTCTTTGTTATGTTGTTTGTTAGGTTGAGATGTATTATAAATATTTAATAGGGAACGAATTGCAAAAATGCCATATAGCATGCGCCGACAGAGACATTACAAGGCATTGCTGTTATTCCATAGTCTCACAGATGCCACGATGTGTACGCAGTGCCGCCCTACAGGGGCCGTCGCGTAAACGCCTTGCTGCCGCGGAAGTGCTAGGTCGGCGGATCCGGTTGTGCCGCGCCAAAAAATCCGCCGCCATTGCATAATCCTCGATGCAGTTATCCATGGCGGATTTTTTTGTCGCGCCAGCACAAGCGCGGCGACTAAGGCTATGCCACGGCGTCTATAAGATCCACCACCCGAGCTCCGTGTTGTAATGACACTGCACAACGTATTTATCGGGTTAATCTTCTGCATTACGTATCGATATACACCACATTTCTTCTCAATACTTTGCATAACCCGAGGTGGAACATGAAGGTTATCCTCATTACCTGGCACATACTCTTTTACTCCTCCCGTGTTATCGATGTTCTCGTGACTAACAACTTGATACATGTCCCTCTAGACAATGACGAACATCATAATACTTTAGTGGACCCAAAGTGTATCTTCGGCGTTAGAAGTAGAAATTTCCATAACTAGAACATATAGAATATTAGCATACTTTCTGGCATGAGAGAATATTGATTTTATAGTTACCCAGTAATAAAGAAACACTTGATGATCCCGATACATCCATCATATCAAGGCCTACATAAGTCTTATGGTTGTAAGATCTTGAGTACGAGTAATACTTTGTCAAACTATCAATAACAGTATTGACGATGCGTTCCACGGTATATAAAATGGGGTCTATCGAAAGTCACGCTAATTTTTTTTAATAATACTTTTTTTTATTCAATTTCGCAAATAATACACGAAATGGAAATTTTGCAAATCTAACGGGCCATCTTCTTTTCAAAAGACGACCGAAGCTGGTCTTCTTTTCAGAAGACGACGGGCCCCTTCTTTAGTTAAAAAGACAACCAGAAGAACATACCATGCATGATTAGCTCCTGGTCGTCTTTTCAATTAAAGAAGGGTCCGTGGTCTTTTGAAAAGAAGACCAGCTCTGGTCATTTTTTGAAAAGAAGAAGGCCCGTTAGATTCGCAAATTCCTCATTTCATGTATTATTTGTGAAATTGAATAAAAAATTTACCCAAAGTCACTGTTACACAAACAATGTCAACCTCTCATGTATCATAGCAAACCTTTTGCAAAACTTTGCATTTTTCCTATAGTTAGGAGACCAGAACTATCGATGATACATGAACCGGTCTTAGAGGCGAGACCGGGGATAACTTATAATGGTGTTTATAGTTCCACATATGTATTAGGGTTTTCCTCCAAATAATCATTATCCATAAATAATACAATTATAACATAGAATAATAAACTTAATCATGAAACATAAATATAAATAACAAGTCATTTATTATTGCCTCTATGGCATTTTCCAACATAAGATAATATGTTTATCTCACTAAGTGCACCTGATAATGATAAAGAAACAAACCATAACCATAGGAAAGGAGTATGGCTTCTTGCACATACAAATTCCTAACCAAAACTAAATCACAATCCATGCAAATATGGAGTTTTATACTATAGATAATGGGGTTTCAGTAATAACTATACAGTTCTTGTGACTACATTACCTTGGTATGGTGCTTTGTTGATGCATAGACTAATGATGTTAACCATTTGATCAAGTGGGAGAATGTTAGAACTTTCAAGTGATCTAACAACCAAAATAATAAAGCTCATTAAGGAGTAGTGACCCGTTAGTAAACAAGGAATTACACCTAATTAAAAGGGCGATTAACTACGCGCCCGTGATTTGCGGGGGGGGGGGGGGGCAAATTCTGCTAATATGCTTGGTCACATCGTCAAAGCAGCGCAATATATAAGGGGCAGACTTATCGTTGATGGATACATTGTCTCCCAAAATTCACTCCAAAGCCAATATGGAAGCGCTCATTTTGACATGAAGAACATCCATTGATCTAGCAAGGTGACGGTGGCCAGATCAACTACACTCCTACGCGTACAGAGGTCAACCTCAATTCTCCGTCAATTATGATGGCTTCTCGAAACGAAGTTTTAATCTATGCTCTTGATTCTACATTATACAAAACAATATTCACATTGTTAGATAAGATCATGATTAGTACCGTCTAAATTAGTTCATGAGCAGTAATTATTTTTACTAAACGTACTGAAAAGGTACAAATTTATCCAACCTAGATGTGGTCAAAGTATAGCTTGGCGTCTATCATAATAGTTGATGTCTGCTCCTCCTCCCAACGCACATCCTCAAGCCTTTTGAGCTTGAGCACCTAAACCTACCTAGCTCTCAAATACCTTGTATGCTTGTAGATTTGATCAACATTAACTCGGCGGCCATAGAACATAAGAAATCCTCTACAACAGCTTCAAATTCCTTCTGCTTAAACCCACGATCCAGAGACCCTCTTTTATGTTGAGGACGCGGGTACATAAAGAAGGTGGTCATGTCATGACGTTCTTCTTCCAAATTGGGTAGCATCTATCGGGCATCAACACATATCGTAGTAGTAGCCCTGAGGTTGCCGACAGATTAGGCGAGTTGCCCCTTCTCCTACAACACAAATCGAACAACCAGAGTAGAAGATTAATGGTAAGCATGCAAGACATGTCACCACTTCTAACATACTAACAAACTGCTAACAAAGCCACCACATATAACATTCAAACAAGCATTGTGAAGAAGAACAATGCAACACTATCACCCTTGTTAATACTCTTCCTTGGGTGTTGTCATGTATAAGCGGATTGTTGGTATAAGGAGAAGAACTGTACATTTAGAACCAATCCCCGAACCAACTATCGCGCTTATACATGGACTATACAGTAATGAAGATCAATCAAAGCAACCAACACTACCACAAAGCGTCCATCTAATAGCTCTTCCCACACTACATCATGAAATAAGACTGGCAAAATCTACCATACAACCTTTAGAACTACTAATAGGGATCACATGGTAATGGATCTAAGCTACCGGAGCTAGGGTTAGATGTTATACACAACAATCTGACTATCAAATGACGAAGATGACATCTCGAAGAAGTAGAGGAAGAAGGCTCTTTCGTCGACGGTGTCGTTTACCTGCTCATTAGTGAAGAAGCTTCCTTGGATAGAAAGCTCGAATGGAGCAAAATGGTGGCGCGGGATTTGCCTATGACAGAGCAATGTAAATATGTCGTCCGAATCGACAGAAGATGAGAGAAATTGGGTCATCTTCTGTCGATTCGGACGACATATTTACACCCGCCGCAGGTCTCCACCATGATCCACCCGCTCGTGGTCCACATCACCAGCTTCACCGACTACAGGCGCCGACAGCCGGTCCCAGGCAGCAAGGGTGGAGGAGGTGCGACGCCGGGGTACCCCACCTCGTGGCGCTACTCCTACGACCGTGGCGTGCCTGATGGCCTTCCTCGCCGGTGGCGGGGCACAGCCTCGCGGTGGACATCACGGTGAGCCCCGCCACAACCGCGCGGATGCTGCGCTGGCGGCGCCAGCTGGACCCACGCCCGCTCCATCGCGACGCCGAAAGCGGGGCCGTGCTGGTCGTAAAGCACCCTCCCTGGTCACCGCTGACGCACGGTCTGCCCGGCCGGTCGGCTCCCCCGCGTCGCGCCAAGGAGGCCAGCTGGTGCAAGGCGACCAGTCGCAGGGAGAAGCTTCCCTCCCCATTCAAACTGGGAAGGCCGGTGGTGCTGGAGGTGAGGTGGCGCTGGCACTGCGCCTGTCGCGTAGCCAAAAGAGACGGCGGCTAAAGCAAAGACGCAGATGTGCCTAGCGCAAGGAGCGTGCTGCTGCAGCAGTGCCTTTGCTGTGCGGGATCGATCGGGCTTCAGTCCCACCTTCACGGTTGCTGACGAGGGAGGATGAGGGACCTGCTGTGCTGCGCCCTGGCACCGCCGCGGATGACGACGCGCCCCGCCCCCTGTCGAAGAGGTTGTTGGGGTAGGGGACGCCGTGGCGATGTTGCCCGTCGCCCAGGGCAGCTCGCCTCCATCAGGGCCCCACCTGGCCCAGCCTTGCTCCGCGGTCCCCGTGGACGCGTTCCGGCCCAGTCCATGCCTTCTGAGGATGGGCTGGACGGGGGTTCAGCTGATCCGGCCCATGGGAAGGTGAGGTTGTCGGGTGTGGTAGTTGGGCTGGCGGGACAGGATTCGGCCCACTCAGGCGCCCCCTCTCCGGCCTCGTCCGCCTTGGTACTGTTCGAAGGTGACCGCCGCTTTGACCTTCGGGTGTGCGATGCTGCTGACTCAGCGAATTCCCCTGCCCCCGAGCCTGAGTTAGAGATGTCGTGATGGTTGTTCGACGTGGACACGCAGGCTGGCGCTAGGTCAGCGGCCAACCCGTCACCCCTCGCCATCGCCCCATGGCCACCAACCCTCTCCGCCGCGCTCGCCTCGCCGTAGATGCAGGTCTACGGCCGTCACCTCCCTGCACAAGAGAGCTCTACCCCAGTGACCACCCCGGTTCCGCGCCGAAGACCCTGGGAGAGTTCCTTGCGGACGCCAAGCTGCGTTCCGACGCGCTTTTGCAGGCGCCGCCAGTGCAGCGGAGACTGATGGCCCTCAACTTTCAGCCGCGTAGGAGTTCGAGGATCGCCAGGCAGCCGGGGGGCTTAACTCAGAGCAGAAGGCCATCCGCAACCTGATGAGGAGGCTTGGTCTTGTTTCTGGAGATGAGGCTCCCTCGGACGCTGCCCTGGAGGCCTTTCACCGGTTGTTCGAGTCGCCACTCACCGACGATATGATTGAGGCAATCGGAGAGCTCTACGGGTGGACCCTCTCGGCGCTTAGGGGGTGTGCATCGCCCATGGTGGAGTCGGATGGGGCGTCGGGTGGCCGCCTCGTGGTGGTCTGACCGTCTGGTCCTTTCGGGTGCTTCACGATTGTTCCGATGTCGTACGATCCTATGATTTTGGTGTCCAACGTGCGCGGTTTAAACGACCGTGCACGTCGTACGGGTGTTAGGAGCATCGTCGTCACGATGAACGCTTCCATTGTGTGTATGCAGGAGACTAAGCTTGATGTTGTATCGCGTTCGGTTGTAATGGAAACCCTCGGAGCGGACTTTGACGCTTACTTCTGCTTGCCTGCGATTGGTACTAAGGGGGGTATAATCGTTGCGTGGAAGAGTAGGGTGGTGCAGCTTGATAGCGCACACATTGACGTGAACAGCGTAACCGCCAAGGTGTCTCCCCCGAGAGGTGGCCCATGGTGGTTAACTTGCGTCTATGGCCCCCAGGATGAGGCTGATAAGATCGCCTTCCTCGCAGAGCTCCGAGAGGTTCGTCGGCTACGGCCGGGCCCTTGGATGTTGTGCGGTGACTTCAACATGATCTACCGTGATGAGGACAAGAACAACAATAACCTCAACCGCCGCATGATGGGCCGCTTTCAGAGACTGCTAAATCACTGCTTGCTGAAAGAGGTTTACCTCCACGGGAGGAGATACACTTGGTCTAACGAACGAGAGACACCGACTCTGGTCAGGCTTGACCGGGTGTTCTGTACCTCGGACTGGGATGAGCTGCACGATAGCTATTCTCTGCGCTGCCTTTCCTCTGTCATCTCGGACCATTGCCCGTTGCTCCTAGACTATACACCGGTTGCGGCCGGAAGAGGACGGTTTCAGTTTGAGCGATTCTGGAAGAGGCTCGATGGCTTTAGTGACATCGTAGCCAACGCTTGGGAGATGATCGACGGCGACCCTGACCCCTTTCGAAGGCTTGTTGCTAAGCTGAAACGCACGGCGTGAATGCTGATGAGATGGGCTGACAAGAAGGCTGGCTCTGTCAAGCTTCAGCTTGCTGCGGCCCAGGAAGTGGTTTTACCGACTTGATGTAGCTATGGAGTCGAGGCAGATTTCCCCGGATGAGCGCGCCCTTCGCGCTAGGCTGAAGCAGACCTACCTGGGTCTGGCATCTCTGGAGCGCACTATAGCACGCCAGCGAGCCAAGCTGAGATGGTTGGGTGAGGGTGATGCAAACACGGCATTCTTCCACCAGCACACCTCTTACCTTCGCCAGAAGAACGTGATCCGTAGCCTACAAGTAAATGGAACGATCGTAGTAGACCATGCGGCCATGGCGGAGGCGACCTATGACCACTTTCAGGATCTGCTCGGCACTGCGGTCGAGCGATAGTTCTCGTTGGACCTAGACTTCCTAGGGGCTAACTCGGAAGACCCGTCAGACTTGGATGCCCCCTTCTCGGAGGAGGAGGTGTGGGAGGTGATCAAGCGACTACCTCACGGCAAGGCGCTGGGCCCAGACGGGTTCACTGCTGAATTCCTGCAGAGCTTTTGGGGTGTGGTGAAGGCTGATTTTATGGCCGCCTTGGACAAGTTCCACTCCATGAACAGGCGCGGTTTCCAGGGCCTAAACCAGGCCCTGGTCATTCTGCTGCCCAAGCAGAGCGACGCATCCTTGCTGGGTTATTTTAGGCCGATTAGCCTAATCCACATCTTCGCCAAGCTTGGGGCGAAGTTGTTGGCTTCCAGGCTAGCCTCCAGGATTGGAGGTTTGGTTGATCTGAACCAATGCGCCTTCATCTAGAAGCGTTGCATTCATGATAACTTCATGTTGGTTCAGCAGACGACACGCCATCTGCACAAGTTAAAGGAGCCCCGAATCATGCTAAAGCTCGATATAGCCAAAGCATTTGACTTGGTCTCCTGGGCGTTGTTGTTCGAGGTGCTGCGGAAAGTGGGGTTTGGCCCCCGCTTCAGGGAGCTGGTGGCCATCCTGCTTTCGACTGCAAGCACCAGGGTGATGCTCAATGGCGAGCCAGGCCCCCCAATCTGGCATTGGAGGGGCCTGAGACAGGGCGATCCCCTGTCGCCAATGTTGTTCGTGTTGTTCATCAACACGCTCAACAGGGTGATGTCCAGGGCGGTTGAGTACGGCATGCTGAAGCAGATTACTGCGCGAGGGCTGGTGACCTTAGTCTCCCTCTATACGGATGACGTGGTGATCTTCTGCCACCCAGATGAGGCAGAGCTGCGCACAGTCCGCGCACTGTTGGGCCTCTTCGGGGAGGCATCTGGATTGCACACCAACTACGCCAAATTTTCGGTCTCGCCGATCGCATGCTCCTCTGAGGTCGCACTCCACACAGCGATGGTCATGGGGTGCCAGGTGGCGATGTTCCCCATCAGGTACCTGGGGATCCCCCTGTCGCTGCGACGGGTGTCCGCGGCTGCCCTCCAACCCCTGGTGGATAGCATCGCGAGTAGACTTCCTACCTGGAAGGCTAGGATGATGGCGAAAGTCGGGCGCCTTGCGCTAATTAAGTCGGTGCTCATGGCGATCCCGCTCCACCAGGTCATAGTGTTGGGGCTCAACAAGCGGACGCTCAAGCAGATCCAGCGGATAGCGAGAAGCTTCCTATGGGCTGGGAGGGCAAATGCGAATGGCGGCCACTGCCACGTGAACTAGGACAGGGTGAGTAGGCCGAAATGCTTTGGAGGCTTGGGGGTCCCCGACCTCTCTCGCATGGCGATCAGTCTGAGGATTCGTTGGATCTGGAGGAGGCGCACCGACCCGCTGCGACCCTGGCGCGGTTTGGACATGCACTTCTCCAAGACGGAAAACCAAGTGTTCGATGCCTCTACCAGGATGCATGTGGGTGATGGAGCCACGGCTCTATTCTGGATGGACAGATGGCTTGAGGGGAAGACCATCGGTGATTTGGCGTCCGGGCTACTCGCGCTGGTCCCCAAGCGCGCTAGGGAGCGCCGCACTGTTCGGGAGGCTCTGGTAGGGCGCCACTGGATTGCCGACATACAGGACGCTCAGCCCGCTTGCCCTGTGGCAATACGTCTAACTCTGGACCCAGCTACGATATTACGCGCTGGTGGACGAACCAGACTCGTTGCTGTGGAGATGGACCAGCGATGCCCAGTACTCGGCCAAATCTTGCTACGAGTTTCTCTTCCAGGGATCCATCGCCTCACGTTCCTGGAAGCTGAACTGGCAAGCCTGGGCGCCCCCGCGGGTGAAGTTCTTCATCTGGTTGGCATGCCAGGACCGCTGTTGGACAGCTGAGCGGCTAGCGAGACGGGGCCTCGCCCACCCCCCGCGTTGTCCCCTGTGTGACCAATCGGCTGAAACCATGACCCATCTCCTCGTCGGATGTCCCTTCTCCAAGGCGACCTGGCATGAGGTGCTCTCATGGACCCGATCCATGGCCCTGCCCCGGATAGGGAAGACGACTTCGTGGACTGGTGGCTGCAGGTGTCAAGATCTACCTCCCGTGCTCTTCGCAAGGGCACTTCCTCACTCATCATGCTGACGGCGTGGTGGATTTAGAAGCTGAGAAATGCGGTAGTGTTCGACAATCCGACTAGCTTCTGCCATCAGCTGCGCCCGCGTTTACCCACCTAGCGCAAGAAGAGATTGGGTCGGTAGAAATAGGCGATTCGAGCAAACACCCTTTGTGGACCCACTAGAGCTAGAAAACCACTCAGCTGGCAACCAAATACGCCCCAAATCGTGCGCAGCGCACATAACAGTCATTGCTCCGCTGGAGTGTCAAGCAAAGACTTATCGGAAGGTGGCCCATGCTTGTGTTGGGCGACTTGGGTCCACACGTGCGTGCAGTTTCCAAAAGGGTTCCCCGGCCGTCCGTCGGTGTGCATGCCCCACAAGATTCGGAACTGTACCAGGTCCAGGGGCAACAAGTGCGAGAAAGCTGCAGCATGTAGTACCACCACCCGATGAGAACCCGACGGCTGCGCGCCGCCGGCCCGACAGCGCGCGCGATAGAAACGTACTTGGCTGGATGGAGATGCATGCAATTCTTCTCCTACGTGGTCATGTGGAAGGCGAGGCGGCTACGTGCCCGGCTCCTCCTCACAAGCCTAGGCCCTGTTTCCTGGCCTCCCCTCTCCCGTCCCGTCCCTCTCCCTGCCCCCCCTCGCCACCACCTATCCATTCCATCCATGATCCATCTATCGCCTCCTCCCCCGACGGACGCGCACTGCATGGCTCCGCCACACACACCTCCGCGCGCGCCGCACTCTCTGCCACACCACCTCCTCCACGCACCGCTCCATAAGTATCTCCGCCTCCGCAACCTCCCCGCGCCTTTGCTTTCCTTTGCTTCAAGCGAATCGACCACCCGCTATATATCCAGTACACACACAGAGCTAGCTCACCTCCGTTCTGCTCTGCCAGCCAAATCCTCGACGACACACCCAGCTGCCGCCCGTCCCTCCCTCTTTTGGAGCATATAATCTTAGTAACATTGGAGCGAGGTGTCGGAGCGTGATGAATAACCAGTGCGTGCCGAGCTGGGATCTGGAAGAGACGGTTGGCGCGGGGATCAACCCGGCCGTGTCCGCTGGGCCAGCGCTGCGCATGGCTTCTGACACGGCACCGGTCGCCGTCCCCATGCCGGACCAGTACGACGAGGTGGCGGAGCTGACGTGGGAGAAGGGCAACATCTTCTGGCAGGGGCTGCTCAACCGCTCGGGGCCCAAGTACCCGGCCGCTCCTGCGCCGTCGTCGCAGATGCACGCCATCGGCACCGGGGGAGACCACCGTGAGACGCTCGAGGCGGTGGTGGGCGAGGCGGCCGCGCGCTTGTCCTCGCACCCGCACCTCACGCAGCCGCGGGTGCCTCCTACAGCCGCGCCTTGGTTCGGCGTGCGCGCGCCGGCAGACGGGCTCGTGCCCTGCGCGGCGAGGGCTGACGACGCAGCGGAGCTGGAGGCGCGGAGGAAGCGGGCGCGGCTGGTCGGCGAGGACAGGAGGGTGTGCGCCAGCCAGGGGAGCGCCGCGCCAGGCCGCGGAGACAGCACGCTCCTCACGCTGGACCCCTGCGGCACCGGCACCGACGATGTCTGCGGGTTCACCACGACCACCAACAACTCCACGTCGCTGGACAACGGCTCCCCGGAGGAGACGACGGAGAACACCAGCTTCGGGGGAGGCGCCAGCGATTCCCGCTGCTTCAGTCGTCCGTCGCAGGCAAGCAAGCAAGCGCTTTCAGTACTCTCCCACGTTTTAAGCATGTCTCGGTCGTAAGCATCTCGCATGCACGTATGTACGTAGATCCATAGCTTGCCCCTTCATCCGTATGGGCTTGCAGATTCCCTATATATATGCTTTTTTTTTGTTTTTTGCTGCCATCTAATTGCTCCATATATGCTTTTTGTTTTGTTTTTTGCTACCATCTAATTGATCCATATATGCTTTTGTTTTTGTTTTTTTCTGCCATCTAATTGCTCCATATATGCTTTTTTTTGTTTTTTGCTGCCATCTTATTGCTCCATATATGCTTTTTGTTTTGTTTTTTGCTGCCATCTAATTTCTCCATATATGCTTTTTGTTTTGTTTTTTGCTGCCATCTAATTGCTCCATATATGCATCTGTTCTGGATACAAAAGGGAGACGGGCTGTGCGACGAGGCAGAGAACGTCGTGATCAAAGGGGAAGCTCCCATGAGGTCATCCATTTCCACCAAGAGAAGCCGGGCCGCTGCCATCCATAACGAGTCTGAGCGTGTAAGCAACAGCCTGATCTTCTGCACTAACGTATGACAATGAGTTATTTATTTATTTTGCTTAGATTTTCACATTGTTATATAGTACTCCCTCCGTTTTAAAATATAAAATGTTTTAGATTTATGAAGGAAATGAATCTAAACTTCTTTTAGTGTGTAGATTCATCCCTAAGTTGAGTGAACCTATATACTAAAACAAGTCTAGATACATTTGTTTCACAAACCTAAAACATCTTATATTTTGAAACAGAGGGAGTATAACTGTACTCTTTGATTATGACATGTGTTATATGCACGTCTAGCTACAAGTAATCGTGCCTTCAGCATATTTCTAGGGTGTGTAGAGTATAGCAGTGGTATAGATCATCACTGCAGAGTACTAGTGTGTGGGAAATCAGATCGGCCTGAGGTTAGTCATTAAATGATTATAAAGCTAATCTAAGAAGGACCTAGCCACAAATTTCTGAAAACTCCTAACCCTTTGGGAATACAAGAATTATAGTGGAGACCATTAGTTCCGATGTCGTTTTCCAGTTTCCACTTGGATCTTATACTAAAACCATCCTGCAAACAAGACCTCGCGGGGATCTTAGACTAAAGTCGTATAATCTTATCCATCCCTATAAAACTTACACAAAAAGGAGCTTCTAGAGTTTTTGTGCACATGTGGATTAGAACGCGGACTCAAAAGCATTGATATCCACCAAAATTACAAATTATTTCTAAATTTGTCTTAGTCAGACTTATTAAGTCTATAGAAAAATGCATCAACATCAATAACACCTAATTAGTTTCATTAGAATCGTCATAAAATATTTATTTCCATGCTATACATATTCGCACATTTCTCTATACACTTAGTAAAACTTAAAGATGTTTATCTTAGGGAAAAACTAAACTTCAATTAATTTGGAACAGAGCGAATGGAGAGTTGTTTCAAGCGGTGGTGATAGTCAACAAATTTAGCGAGAAAACAATACCTAGTTTTTTGACAGACGCCAACTAGTGGTCAATTGAGGTATGATTGGTGTGGTCTTATGGAACGATTGATCACCCTGTCATATGAGTTTAATTCAAGAATATGATGTGGAGGGAAGTGGGAGGAAGTGGCATTCACCCATCGAGGATAGTGCTCGTAATAATGAAGAAGAGATGGCGGTAGTGAAGCATCTAGAAGCGCATGGTCACAAACGAATCACTCCAAGTCTCTTGCTCCGGTTAAATTCATCATGCAGAGAGATAGCTAATCGTCTCATAGAACCATCTTCATGTACTCGCTTGGATTCGATTGTTTGCCTCACCCTCGTCTTTTGAAGTCTCGGTGGTTGGCATGCATATGTGACAATATAGACATCCATCCTAGCCCCCCTTCCTCATCTCCAAGTTTTGCCTGTTCCTATAGGTCCTAGGGGTCACCCTCTAGTTCATTGCATCATTTACGATCCTACATGTAGATAGATGCAAATAAACAACAAAATGTGTTATTCCATCTTTGCAAGGTTCTCCATGATTTTCTGAAGTACAAATCTTTGCATCGTGTTCGAGCAAACCAACCACCATAGGATCCTTGAGATTAG
Organism: Avena sativa; assembly: GCA_916181665.1. Taxonomy (NCBI): domain Eukaryota; kingdom Viridiplantae; phylum Streptophyta; class Magnoliopsida; order Poales; family Poaceae; genus Avena; species Avena sativa. The sequence continues at coordinate 261,128,913 of OV702279.1, read as the reverse complement.
AGCTGGATCCAACCTTTCACTTCATTCTTTTCTTGTAAACAAGCCTAACCTTCTTCAAGTCAACATATGACAGGTAGGAAAATTTTGAGAGGTCGCTACTACAAAAATATGAGTCTTGGTCAGTAATAAAATTAGTGGGATACCATTTTGACTAATTACATGTGATGAAGTCGTTATTTATTTCAAAATGAAGGTATACCCCCGGTCTCTGCATCATAATGATGCACACGGCCTTCTTTATTTATTATTCAACATAGCCTTACAAAGAAAATATAGAGACCAAGGGGAGAACATCTTAATAAACAATAATAGGCAACTTAGCATTTTCAAACAACTTGATATCAATGGCAAGGTCAATTCTTGTTAAATAACTATCTTATCTTTTCTCTTATTCTCTCCTTGGGATGATCAAAACATGTATTTAGCTCTCTATTGAATGTCTAATGTGTATTCTGGGAGATGCCCTTATGGGTTCCTAGTTTTCATGGACAAGTGCACAAGGCCCATTCCCTACCCTTACCCTCTCCCGGCTTAGTGAGAGATCGCCTTGGTATAAACTCAAAATTGTAGTATCATCAAACTTTGAGTTTAGAAAAGATCAGACTCGAACAGAAAAATGAAATTTATTAATTCTGAAAATGAGTAATTCGGTTGGGGGAACTTCAACTCATCATTGTACTTTAAACACACAAAAACTCCAAAACTGTCACAATCATGGGTTTGGAAATTAAAACTACCAAAAAACCAACCTAAAAAACTTGGCATCATTATGATAAATAAAGAAGGCTGTGTAGCAGAATATCAGAACGCAATGTAGCAGAGGCATGACAACAGAACATCGTGCAACCTGAAGGCACCGCAAAACATCTACCCAAAGCAGGACAAAAAAAAGTTGCGCCGAAACATGTTAACAGGAGTTCTAGTTTTAAAGATCTTGACATGAAAAATATACAACCATGGAATGGATGCTGATTTGCAAGCTCGGTTCAAGAGATACTTCTATTTCTAATTTGGAACTGCAAAAAGAAAAAGAACCTACCTGAACCTACCGTGTGCATTCCGAGTTTCGACCAATGGACTCACCGAAAACACGACAAGTTGCGCGAGGGAGGCACACATTCAGCGGGCTCTGCACACATGCCCGCAGCGCGCTATCGCTACGTCGAGCCTGAGACGTATGTGTAGTAATTCTAATCAATTAAAAGCTACTTCTGAGCGAGTCGATTCTTCCAATCAAGCAAAAGCTAGCTAGCTCGTTCATGTCCTAGTCTAAAATCGATCAAAGCTGCTTCTATAGCTAGCTACTAACAATTGGAATGTCGGCTTGTTGAGCGTGTAGGGATTTCTAAATCCTACATGCACGCTAGTGTAGCTGGCTAGCTATATTACATGTCAGTACGCTCATCGATACGTCTATAAGGGCCCAAGACTCTAGAGATCGAGATGCCTATATCTCGTCTTCGTGGTGGCCGTGGTGTTGAAAAATAAAATGGGACCATGGTTGAAAAGTAATATAACTTGGAGAGCTTTTCGCAAATATACACGTCCAACTGGTATCCCTATTGCTGACGTGGCAGTGACCAAAGCGTCACGTAGACAGGTCAAAGCGGTCAGAGTAAAATAGAACCTCGAGTGAATCACTTACAAAAGATTTAGAACTTGGATATACAGATCTAAAGATTTAGAACCAACCTAAAGGTACCGGCAGAAAATAAGGACCGCTGGAGAAAACACTCCCACAACGCGCTTCCTGTCGTTTTGGAGGCACTTAAGATTTTCCCTTCACTGGGAAGACGCATTATTACTTTGTTCTTTAGACATGTTGGGCTTCCCATGGGCCGAAACCAAATGGTTCTCCTTATGCAAATTCTGAACCCAATTAGCACACGAGCACTTTCGCGGTTTCTAGCTGTTTAAGAATTTTGTTAATTCGACGATGCCATGTTATTTTATTTGCTGATTTGTACCTCAAACGTGCTCTCTTTCTGCAGAAACGAAGGGACAGGATCAACCAGAAGATGCAAACCTTGCAAAAGCTCGTCCCCAACTCAAGCAAGGTAACAGGATCACGAAACATCTCTCCAAATCAACAAACACCAATCTCGTGCTTTCCATTAACGTGCTCGATCTTGCTGACTCCGCCAGACGGACAAGGCATCGATGCTGGACGAGGTGATCGACCACCTGAAGCAGCTGCAGGCCCAGGTGCAGATGATGAGCCGGATGGGGATGAGCAGCATGATGATGCCCATGGCCATGCCGCAGCTGCAGATGTCCGTGATGGCCAACATGGCGCAGATGGCCCAGATGGCGCAGATGGGCCTCGGCATGATGAACATGGCCGGGCCCCTCGCCCAGCCCGCCTACGCCGGCCTCGCTCCGGCCATGATGCACCCGCCCACCCCGTTCCTCCCCATGCAGCCCTGGAACGCCGGCGCCGACCGGCAGAAGCAGACCGCCGCCGCCATGCCGGACGCCTACTCCGCCTTCCTCGCCTGCCAAGCGGCGCAGCAGAATGCACAGGTACGCACGTAACTTCCGTACTTAAAATCTACGCCCACTGTTCACTCGGGTACCTCTGGTAGATTCTTACGGGGTGGTACGAATCGGTCTAGCAGCAGCAGAAGCAGCAAGCCCAACCGAACGGCATGGAGGCGTACAACAAGATGATGGACATGTACCAGAAGCTAAGCCAGCAGCAGCAGGAGACAAAGTCAGGCATCTCCAAAGAGTGATGATCATCTGTACAGTAGTGCAGCACCTGTAGAGCACATGCCTTCAAGGAGACGAGAATCCGTCGACACACAACAGCACTAGTAACACCTTGTATTTTATATCGTTCTGATATATTTTTAGCTTGTATAAATCACCGCCAGATGTTATATTAACCTGTGTTTGTATCGATTGCGCATCAGTTGGGCGGGAGGAATAAAATGGTCAAGTAATCAACACGCAGGGTGACTCGCATATTCGACGCCTAGCTAGTCTATGGCATCTTTACCGGATCAACCGATCCAGTTTGAACAAACTTGTCCGGATAGACGTGCCCGGCACTCTAGCCGTCCGATATATCCAGACAAACGGCTTGACACATTTATACATCTAATTTAGGCAATGGTTGCGGTGGTCCGGACACGCATAGACGGCGCGGGTGTCCTGTTCGCACGTGCCACTGGCCGGCATTGATTCAGACGCGCGCAGCGGCACCGATTCAGAGGCGCTGCGCGGAAGGCTGACCGGAGGCAGCCTGCGCCATCAATGGCGACGAGACGACACGCTGACCCACTGGACACCGCCTGCGTTCCCGCGCCCGGCATTGATGGCGAAGGAGCGGAAAGCTGCGCGCGTTCACGGGCGAAAGGGCTATTTAACCCTGCGTCCGTCAGTGCCGCGCTCCTCACCTCTTCCCATCGCAACCCTAGCAGCAGCCACCGTCGCCACCACCAAAGATGAAGACACCGTCCTGGCTGAAGAGGAGCAAGAATGACCACGAGGCGTCTGGCACGTCCTTGCCACCTCCGTTGCGGCCAGAGGAGTTCCGGAGCGATCCCATGTGGGACTACCCGCCACCGCGGGATCGCCGCACCCGGTGGTACTATCGCATCGGGGAGTGCAAGCGCCGGTGGAGGGAGGGCTGCGGAATCCAGCACATGGATGTCTCCCTCCCCACCGGCTGGCACCTCAATCGGGACCGTGTCCGGTGCAGCCACCGCCTAAGGTGGGCAGAGGGCTGGCGGAGAAGATCCGCCTCCGGACCAGCAACCTCCCTCGGACCCAACGGTGGGAGAGAGGCTAGCACTCCGAGGCGTACTAGATCAAGTTCCTCGAGTGGGAGCACAAGGTGCGGCGCGCCACCACCATCCGTCGCGACCTGCAGCCGTGGGAGGTCTACCAGATCCCCGACATCGACTCGGACAACAAGGGCGCCCACAACCACATCGACGCCGACCTCGGCAGCAAGGACGGCAAGGACGACGACGACGTCGTCGTCAAGCAGGAGGCGGTATATGATGTCGTCATGAACCTGCCCCGGGAGTACCACGAGGTGCTGACGCGGGGCTACGACGAGGACGCCTTCACCGAACATGCCATTGCGGCCAGCGCGCGGGAGGAGGAAGCCCAGTGGGTCGGCTTCGAGGAAGTTGTTCAGCTCACCGGCATGGTGGCGCAGGCGAACGCCCAGCTGCCTCCACCGCCGCCGCTATCGGGGTGGGCGCCAGCGATCGCGCCGGAGGTGGGGATGGAGCTGGCGCACCTCCAACACGGTTGGCCGACGTGGCCTGGGAAGGTGATCAATCCACCTGCGCCCGCTCCCGCTCCGGTCCTGCCATTGCCCAACCTCTGGACATCACCGGTGTACATCGACCTAGACCATTAGATGGATGAGGCGGCGCCGGCGCGCGAAGATCAGTTTTTAGCGTATAAATTAAGTATGAACTTTGCCAGTTTTTAGCGTGAACGTTTATGTTTTAATTTGGTAAAAAAATACCGCGTCCAGGCTGGACAAATAGGTCGCGTCACTGGACGCGGCTGGTCAGACAGGCCGAACCATGACCCTAAATCGACTGCGGCCCGATCCAAACTGACAGAAACAGACCGTTTAAAGTGACCGAATGATTTAGCCCGGTGGAGATGACCTTAAGCTTTAGGGCATATAGTGTTTAGGCTTTAAGTCGTGTACTCTAAACTGTTTTCTGCTCCTGCATGAGCTCGGCGAATACTCCTATCAAGATATTCTGGTACGAGATTTTTTTAGGGGATCTGTTCTAGCCGAGGCTATCTCGGCATGACAAATTCTTATATTCGTATGGATCTACATACTGAAGGGATATGTGTTGGAATTATGCCCTAGAGGCAATAATAAAGATGTTATTATTATAATTCTTGTTCATGATAATGTTTATATTCCATGCTAGAATTGTATTAAGCGGAAACTTTAATACTTGTGTGGTTTGTGAACAACACCGTGTCCCTAGTACGCCTCTATGGACTAGCTCATTGATTAGTGATGGTTAAAGTTTCCTAACCATGGACATGAGTTGTCGATTAATAATGAGATCATATCATTGGGAGAATGATATGATGGACAGACCCAAACTAAGCGAAGCAATTAGATCGTGTCATCGTGTTCATCTTTGTGAAGCTTTTCTTATGTCAAATATTGTATTCCTTAGACCATGAGATAATACAACTCCCTGGTATCGGAAGAAAGTTTTGAGGTCATCAAACGTCATCCTATGAGAGGGTGATCATAAAGGTGTCTCTCAGGTGATCGGAAAGTACCTGTTGGGTTGTATGTATCGAGATGGGATTTGTCCCTCCCAAGTCGGAGAGATATACTTCGGGCCCACTCGGTAATCGATATCAACACCGCTTGCAAGCATGTGGTTAAGGAGTTAATCACAAAGTGATATCGGATTACGAAACGAGTAAAGTACTTGCTGTGAATGAGATTGAACTAGGTATGACGGTACCGACGATCAAATCTCGGGCAAGTAAAATATCGCGAGACGAAGGGAATATATATATGGGATTGATTGAATCCTGACATCGTGGTTTATCCGATATGATCATCGATGAATGTGTGGGAATCAATATGGGTTTCCAGACCCCGCTGTTGATTATTGATAGAAGATCATGTCCGCATATTCTCGAACCCGCAGGGTCACACACTTAACGTGTCTCGACGCTAGGATAGATTGGATAATTGGTTTATGAGTTTTTGTTCGAAGTCTCGGATGGGATCCGGGACATCACGAGAGGTTCCGGAGTGGTCTGGAGAATAAGATTCATATAAGGCAGTGCAGTTTTTGGAGTTCGGAATTGTTCCGGGTTAATCGGTATTGTACCGGAAGCTTCTAGAACCTTACGGAAGGGGACCAACGTGGCCCCACCTTCCGGGAGGGGGCATGGGCCTATGAGGGAGTGCCCTGGCCGCATTAGGCCAGGGGCACAAGGCCCCATAGGGCCCAGCCGGCCAAGAAGGGATAAAACCCTAATTGGAGCTTCTAGAAGGGGGGTTCCTTGCCCCCCACTCCTCCTCCATGGCCGCCGGTTTTGGCTTGGGGGAGGGGCTAGGGTTGCCGCCCCACCCCTCTATATAGAGGGCTAGGGGCGCACCACCCCCCCCCCCCCCCCCCACACCTTCCCCTCAAGCCAGTCACCCTGCTGCCCTCCTCTCTCTCACCCTCCCGACTGCGTGTAGGCGAAGCCCTGCTGCAGAAACTCTCCACCACATACACCACGCCGTCGCGTTGTAGATCCAATCCGTCTCTCCACCATACTTGCTGGACCGAGGAAGGAGGAGACGTCGAGGTGCTGCACGTGTGCATCTCACGGAGGCACCGCCACTTGTGGTGCTAGATCGGATCGGATCACGAGGAGGAGAAGCGAGTACGACTACATCACCCACGTTCCGATGAACGTTCCGCTGTGCGAATCTTCAAGGGTATGAAGATCTAATCCAATCTCTCTCGTTGTTTGCATCTCCTAGATTAGATCTTGGCTTTCCCTCTGTTCGCATCTGTAGAAAATTTTGATTTACTATGCCGCGAAACCCATCAGTGGTATCAGAGCTAGATCTATGCGTAGATGTGTTTCACGAGTAGAACGCAAAATGGTTGTTGCGGGCGTTGATGTTTTCTGTTGAAAGCCTCTTGTTTATGTTCTTCTTATGACGCGGGATAGTAAGATTGAAGCGGTCCAGGCCAACCTTGTAGGGTTTCGTAGCATGGAAAACAAAAAAATTCTATCGCATACAAACAAACAAGCCAAGATCTATCTACTAGATTGTAGCAACGAGTCGATGGAATAACTTACCCTCGAAGATTCCAAAGCGTTTAACGAGAGCGGATTCTCGTGGGTGATGTAGTCGTACTCTTCCCGATCTCAAGATCGCGTAGACGATCCTTCCGGCGCTGCGTTCCGGCAGCGCTCCCGCAGTCGGTCACACGTTCGGTACTCGACGAAGACCTTCCTCTCCCTTGTTCCAGCAGGCAGCGGAGGTTGTAGAACTCTCCTCGCGATTCCGGCAGCACAACGGCGTGGTACCGGAAGTAGAGGGGAGATCTCGCAGGGCTTCGCCTTAAGCCGGAGCGAGTATGGTGGAGTATGAGAGAGCTCCTCGGCGATCTAGGGTTTAGACACACCAAGGAGGAGAGGCTAGAGCCGGCAACTAGGGTTCCGGGGACCCCAAGTCGGCGGCTAGGGCAAAACCCTAGGGGGGCGGCGGCGGCTATGGTGGGCTGCAGCTTCTAGGGTTTGAGGTGAGGGACTTGTGTGTCTAGAGGAGGGAGCCCTGCCCCTCCTTATATAGGTGGAGGGGCCGGCGGCCAAGGGGAGGGAGGGGAGTCCCTCCCCAACTCGGCTTGGAGGGGGCGTCGCCGGTTGGATGAGGGATTCCCTCCCCAACTCGGTTTCCCACTTCCTCCTCTTTTCCTCTTTCCAATTTTAGCCGTTTGACTTTTCAAACTAGATATTTGACTTTTCAAACTAGGATTCAATTTAATCCTTTATTTGGAACAGCGAGGACACTTAGTACATGATGAAATCATACCAACTTGATACAACACATTCATGTACCCTTCCCCTCCGGAGTGCCGGACATTCCGGAACCTTCTAGAACATTCCCGATGAAAACACCGGAATCATTCCCGAACTCCGAAACGGGACTTTCCTTATATGAATCTTATTCTCCGGACCATTCCGGATCACCTCGTGATATCCCGGATCCCATCCGAGACTCCGAACAACATTCGGTATCTTTCTCATAATACCATAACTACTCAAACAACGTCGAATCCTTAAGTGTGTCTCCCTACGGTTCGTGAATTATGCGGACATGATCGAGACACTTCTCCGAACAATAACCAATAGAGGAATCTGGAAATTCATATGGATCCCACATATTTCTACGATTACTTTGCGATCGAATGAACCACTTACATACGATACCAATTTCCCTTTGTCTCACGATAGTTTACTTATCCGAGGTTATGATCGTCGGTATCTCTGCATACCTAGTTCAACCTCGTTACCGATAAGTACTCTTTTCTCGTTCCCGTGATATGTGATCCCTTGTGAGCCAGTCACATGCTTGCAAGCTAATTGGATGACATTCCACCGAGAGGGCCCAGAGTATATCTATCCGTCATATGGATGGACAAATCCCACTCTTGATCCATGTGTCTCAACCAATACTTTCCGAACACTCAATGCCACCTTTATAGCCACCCAGTTACGGTGTGGTGTTTGATGTCATCAAAGCATCCATCCGGTAAAGGTGATATGCATGATCTCATGGTCGAAGGAATTAGGTTACTATGTATCAGAAAGCATATAGCAATTGAACTATTGAAATGACTTGATCTTTATGCTACGCTTATCTATAGGAGAATGTCCACCATATCATTCTCCTAACGATATGATCTTGTTGTTGATAACATCTCAATGTTCATGATAGGGAAACCACAATCATTTATCAACCAACAAGCTAGTGATGTATAGAGGCTATACTAGGGACTTCAAATTAAGTTTACAAATCACACAAGTATCAATGTTTCCTTGTTAATACTATTATAGCATGAATGTAAACATTTATCATAAACACAAAGATATAATAATAACCACATTTATTATTGCCTCTAGGGCATATCTCGAACAGTCTCCCACTTGCACTAGAGTCATCTAATCTAGATTACATGGTAATATACCGAACACCCATGGCAGTTTGGTGTTGGTCATGTTTTGCCCTCGGGAGAGGTTTAGTCAACGGATCCGCCACATTCAGATCTGTGTGTACTTTGCAAATCTTTATATCCCCATCCTGGATATGTTCTCGAATAGCGTGAAAACGTAGCTTGATATGCTTCAGCTTCTTGTGTGACCTTGGTTCTTGCGCATTGGCTATGGCGCCCATGTTATCACAGTAGATATACATTGGGTCCAGCGTACTAGGAACCACACCCAGCTCTGTAATGAACTCTTTCATCCATATCGCTTCTTGTGAAGCCTCTGAAGCAGCCATGTATTCCGATTCAGTTGAAGATCTCGCCACAACGCTTTGCTTTGCACTCCTCCAGCTAACTGCTGCACCATTCAAAATAAATACGTATCCAGATTGTGATTTAGAATCATCCGGATCGGTGTTCCAACTAGCATCAGTGTAACCATTAACAACGAGCTGTTCATCACCTCCATAAGAAAGAACCATATCCTTAGTCCTTCTCAAGTACTTAAGGATGTTTTTGACCGCTGTCCAATGATCCACTCCTGGATCACTTTGATATCTGCTAGTTAAACTAACAGCATATGCAATGTCGGGTCTAGTACATAGCATGGCATACATTAGAGATCCTATGGCTGAGGCATAGGGAGTCTTACTCATCCTTTCTCTATCTTCTGCCGATGTCGGACTTTGAGTTTTACTCAAGGTCGTATTGGGCAACATGGGCAAGAACCCTTTCTTGCTATCTTCCATTCCAAATCTCTTTAGAACTTTGTCCAAATATGTACTCTGTGACAATGATATTTGGCGTTTCGATCTATCTCTATAAATCTTTATGCCTAATATGTAAGCTGCTTCGCCAAGATCCTTCATTGAAAAACTATTATTCAAATATTCCTTGACACTATTAAGAAGGTCTACATCATTCCCAATCAACAATATGTCATCCACATATAGTATTAAGAATGCTACAGAGCTCCCACTCACTTTCTTGTAAATACAAGCTTCTCCATAAGTTTGTATAAAACCAAAACTTTTGATCACCTTATCAAAACGTTGATTCCAACTTCGGGATGCTTGCTTCAATCCATAGATGGACCGTTGAAGTTTGCATACCTTGTTAGCATCTTTAGGATCGACAAAACCTTTGGGTTGCATCATATACAACTCTTCATCAATGTCTCCATTGAGGAATGCTGTTTTGACATCCATCTGCCATATCTCATAATCGTAATATGCAGCGATTGCTAACATAATCCTCATAGACTTTAGCTTCGCTACTGGTGAGAAAGTCTCATCGTAGTCAACTCCTTGAATTTGTCGAAACCCTTTTGCGACAAGTCGAGCTTTATAGACAATAACATTACCATCAGCATCTGTTTTATTCTTGAAAATCCATTTGTTCTCGACAGCCTTCCGGCCATCTGGTAAGTCCACCAAAGTCCATACTTGGTTTTCGTACATGGATCCAATCTCGGATTTCATGGCTTCTTGCCAGTTATTGGAATCTGGGCTCATCATCGCTTCCTCATATGTCTCAGGGTCATCGGTGTTGTCCACCAACATGACACTCATAACGGGATCATACCAATCTGGAGTGGTACGAGTTCTCGTTGACCTCCGAGGCTCTGTAGCAACTTCAACCGAAGTTTCATGATCACCATCATTAGCTTCCTCTCTAATTGGTGCAGGCACCATAGGAACTTCTTCCGGTGCTGCGCTACTCGCAATTTCGAGAGAAGGTTCGACAACCTCGTCGAGTTCTACTTTCCTTCCAGTCACTTCTTTAGAGAGAAATTCCTTCTCTAGAAAGGATCCATTCTTGGCAACAAAGATTTTGCCTTCGGATCTATGATAGAAGGTATACCCAATAGTTTCCTTCGGGTATCCTATGAAGACGCATTTTTCCGCTTTGGGTTCTAGCTTGTCCGGCTGTAACTTCTTTACATAGGTTTCGCAACCCCAAACTTTAAGGAACGACAATCTAGGTTTCTTCCCAAACCATAATTCATACGGTGTCATTTCAACGGATTTAGACGGTGCCCTATTTAAAGTGAATGCGGCTGTTTCTAATGCATAACCCCAAAATGATAGCGGTAAATCTGTAAGTGACATCATAGAACGAACCATATCTAAGAGAGTTCGATTACGACGTTCGGACACACCATTACGCTGTGGTGTTCCCGGGGGTGTCAATTGTGAAAGTATTCCGCATTTCTTCAAATGCTCGCCAAACTCGTAACTTAGATATTCACCTCCACGATTAGAACGCAGAAATTTAATCTTCTTGTTACGTTGATTCTCTACCTCACTTTGAAACTCCTTAAACTTCTCGAAAGTTTCGGACTTATGTTTCATGAAATAGATATACCCATATCTACTCAAGTCATCCGTGAAGGTAAGAACATAACGATAATCACCGCGCGATGCTACACTCATTGGACCACACACATCGGTATGTATGATTTCCAATAAGTCCGTAGCTCGCTCCATCATACCAGAAAATGGAGTCTTAGTCATTTTACCCATCAGACATGCTTCGCATCTTTCAAGTGATTCAAAATCAAGTGATTCAAGAAGTCCATCGGAATGGAGTTTCTTCATACGTTTCACTCCAATGTGACCAAGACGACAGTGCCACATATAGGTCGAATTATCGCTTGATTTCAAACGTTTAGCCTCAATGTTGTTGATATGTGTATTTCCACTATCGAGATTCAATAAGAATAGACCATCTATCAAAGGTGCATGTGCATAAAACATATTACTCATATAAATCGAACAACCATTATTCTCGGACTTAAACAAGTAACCGTCTCGCAATAAACAAGATCCCGATATAATGTTCATGCTCAACACAGGCACCAAATAACAATTATTTAAGTATAAAACTAATCCCGATGGTAGATGAAGGGGTAGCGTGCCGACCGCGATCACATCAACCTTTGATCCGTTTCCCACGCGCATCGTCACCTCGTTCTTCGCTAGCTTCCGTTTATTCTGCAGCACCTGTTTCGAGTTACAAATATGAGCAACCGAACTAGTATCAAATACCCAGGCACTACTACGAGTACTAGTGAGATACACATCAATAACATGTATATCAGATATACCTTTCTTCTTGATGTTGCCGTTCTTCAGATCCGCCAAGTACTTTGGGCAATTCCGCTTCCAGTGACCTTCTCCCTTGCATTAAAAGCACTCAGTTTCAGGCTTAGGTCCAGCCTTGGTCTTCTTCGCCGGCGTGGTAACTTTCTTACCACCCTTCTTGAAGTGTCCCTTCTGCTTAGACTTGCCTTTCTTGAATTTGGTGGTCTTATTGACCAACAACACTTGGTGCTCTTTCTTGATCTCCACTTCTGCAGACTTTAACATAGCAAACAGTTCTGGCAACTGCTTGTTCATGTTCTGCATGTTGTAGTTCATCACAAAGTTCTTGTAACTTGGTGGTAGTGATTGGAGGACACGGTAAATCCCCAAAGCATTAGGAATCACTATACCCAAGCTTTGAAGTTTGTTTGCATGCCCAGACATCTTAAGCACATGCTCACTGACGGAGCTGCCCTCTTCCATCTTGCAGTTAAAGAACTTTTCAGAAGCCTCATAGCTTTCAATTGCCGCATGAGTCTCAAAGATCAATTTGAGATCCTCGACAATATCATATGGGTCTGAATTCTCAAACCTTTTCTGAAGCTCCGATTCCAAACCATACAAGATAGCACACTGAACTATGGAGTACTGATTCTTCCGAGCGAGGTAAACATTATTTACTTCATCGGAAGCATCAGCTGCAGGTGGGTCACCCAGCGGTGCATCCAGCACATAGGTCAAATTACCAGCTGTGAGGACAATCCTCAAATTGCGGAACCAATCCGCGAAGTTGCTTCCATTGTTTTTCAACTTTTCTTTCTCTAGGAACGCATTAAAATTGATGGTAGGGGCTGCCATTGATCTACAACATATTTGCAATAGTTTAGACAAAGTTTATGACAAATTGAGTTCAAATTAATAATAAAATTAACCTAGGTGAACTCCCACTCAAAACAATATCCCTCACATTGTTTTAGTGATCACACGAACCAAATCCACCATATCAACACCGATCATCACGAGAGTTGATATAGTTTCAATGGCGAACAATCGTCATGTTCATCATATCTACTATATAATTCATGCTTTACCTTTCGGCGATCCGTGTTCCGAGACCATGTCTGTACATGCTAGGCTCGTCAAGATCAAACCTTAGTTTCCGCATGAGCAAATCTGGCTTGCTCATGTTGTATACACTTGCAGAATATAACACACCCGATCATCACGTGGTGCTTCGAAACAACAAGCTTTAGCAACGGTGCTAACTAAGGGTGAACACTTTATGACTTGAAATTCATGTGCATGAGGGATCATCTTATAATGCTACCGTCGTCTACTAAGCAATACAAGATGCATAAAGGATTAACGTCACATGCAATTCATAATATGTGATATGATATGGCCTTTCTTCTTTGTGCTTCCGATCTCCATCTTCAAGCACGAACATGATCTCCATCATCACCGGCATTGCATCAAGGTCAATGACGCTTCTCCATGGTTGTCGTCCACCGGTTCAACTATTACAACTACTTTGAATAGACACGCGGGTCTTAACATAAATTAAATACAACCATATGGCTCCTGCCGGTTGCCAATTTACAATAAGGAACATTGCATACATCAAATATAATCACAATCATGGCCATATCACATCACTGCACACCCCTGCAAAACAAAGTTAGACGCCTCTACTTTCTTTGCATATTTTACGTGGTTTGGGGCTTTCAATAAGTGTCGTTCTAACTTACGAACATGAACCACAACATTGATACTAGTATTGTTAATCACCCGTTGTAAATTGGATCTTAACTATGCTAGGATAAACAGGCACCCGCAAAGCCACTTATGCAATACAAGTTGCATGTCAAGCGTGGAGCAAGTCTCATGAACGATGTCATGTAAGGTTAGCCCGAGCCGCTTCATCCCAACATACCACAAGATGCAAAGTACACAAGAAGCGATCGACAATAAAAGCATCAACGCCCACAATGACCATTGTGTTCTACTCGTGCAACAGATCTACATATAGACACGGCTCTGATACCACTGTAGGGTTTCGTAGCATGGAAAACAAAAAAATTCTATCGCATACAAACAAACAAGCCAAGATCTATCTACTAGATTGTAGCAACGAGTCGATGGAATAACTTACCCTCGAAGATTCCAAAGCGTTTAACGAGAGTGGATTCTCGTGGGTGATGTAGTCGTACTCTTCCCGATCTCAAGATCGCGTAGACGATCCTTCCGGCGCTGCGTTCCGGCAGCGCTCCCGCAGTCGGTCACACGTTCGGTACTCGACGAAGACCTTCCTCTCCCTTGTTCCAGCAGGCAGCGGAGGTTGTAGCACTCTCCTCGCGATTCCGGCAGCACAACGGCGTGGTACCGGAAGTAGAGGGGAGATCTCGCAGGGCTTCGCCTTAAGCCGGAGCGAGTATGGTGGAGTATGAGAGAGCTCCTCGGTGATCTAGGGTTTAGACACACCAAGGAGGGGAGGCTAGAGCCGGCAACTAGGGTTCCAGGGACCCCAAGTCGGCGGCTAGGGCAAAACCCTAGGGGGGCGGCGGCGGCTATGGTGGGCTGCAGCTTCTAGGGTTTGAGGTGAGGGACTTGTGTGTCTAGAGGAGGGAGCCCTGCCCCTCATTATATAGGTGGAGGGGCCGGCGGCCAAGGGGAGGGAGGGGAGTCCCTCCCCAACTCGGCTTGGAGGGGGCGCCGCCGGTTGGAGGAGGGATTCCCTCCCCAACTCGGTTTCCCACTTTCTCCTCTTTTCCTCTTTCCAATTTTAGCCGTTTCACTTTTCAAACTAGCTATTTGACTTTTCAAACTAGGATTCAATTTAATCCTTTATTTGGAACAGCGAGGACACTTAGTACATGATGCAATCATACCAACTTGATACAACACATTCATGTACCCTTCCCCTCCGGAGTGCCGGACATTCCGGAACCTTCTAGAACATTCCCGATGAAAACACCGGAATCATTCCCGAACTCCGAAACGGGACTTTCCTTATATGAATCTTATTCTCCGGACCATTCCGGATCACCTCGTGATATCCCGGATCCCATCCGAGACTCCGAACAACATTCGGTCTCTTTCTCATAATACCATAACTACTCAAACAACGTCGAATCCTTAAGTGTGTCTCCCTACGGTTCATGAATTATGCGGACATGATCGAGACACTTCTCCGAACAATAACCAATAGAGGAATCTGGAAATTCATATGGCTCCCACATATTTCTACGATTACTTTGCGATCGAATGAACCACTTACATACGATACCAATTTCCCTTTGTCTCACGATAGTTTACTTATCCGAGGTTATGATCGTCGGTATCTCTGCATACCTAGTTCAACCTCGTTACCGATAAGTACTCTTTTCTCGTTCCCGTGATATGTGATCCCTTGTGAGCCAGTCACATGCTTGCAAGCTAATTGGATGACATTCCACCGAGAGGGCCCAGAGTATATCTATCCGTCATATGGATGGACAAATCCCACTCTTGATCCATGTGTCTCAACCAATACTTTCCGAACACTCAATGCCACCTTTATAGCCACCCAGTTACGGTGTGGTGTTTGATGTCATCAAAGCATCCATCCGGTAAAGGTGATATGCATGATCTCATGGTCGAAGGAATTAGGTTACTATGTATCAGAAAGCATATAGCAATTGAACTATTGAAATGACTTGATCTTTATGCTACGCTTATCTATAGGAGTATGTCCACCATATCATTCTCCTAATGATATGATCTTGTTGTTGATAACATCTCAATGTTCATGATAGGGAAACCACAATCATTTATCAACCAACAAGCTAGTGATGTATAGAGGCTATACTAGGGACTTCAAATTAAGTTTACAAATCACACAAGTATCAATGTTTCCTTGTTAATACTATTATAGCATGAATGTAAACATTTATCATAAACATAAAGATATAATAATAACCACATTTATTATTGCCTCTAGGGCATATCTCCAACAAACCTTACGTGACGTCGTTCGCGAGACTGGCTCCGCACTTGACGTGTGGCTTGTTCCACACATGCGGCTGGTGGATGCCAGTTTCTCTCACTATAGTTGTCATGGGATTAACATCGGAGTTTGGCAACCATAATATCACCGTTGTGGCTTTCCGTAGGTAAGAATCATTCTTAGCATCTACTCCCATAAGCCACGTAAAACATGCAACGACAAAGTAGAGGCGTCTAACTTGTTTTTGCAGGGAGTGTTTTTTGTGATATGGTATGGCCCAAGATGTGATGTGTATAATGTATGCGATGATCATGTTTTGTAATGTTTCACGACTTGCATGTCGATGAGTACACAACCGGCAGGAGCCATCTGGTTGTCTTTTTATTTGTGTATGACCTGTGTGTCAACTTCTTATACGCCATGTAATAGTTTCACTTTATCGCTAAGTAGTTAGCAATAGTTGTAGTTGCTATTCATGGCGGAGGCAATCATGGTGGAGTGATGGAGATCATGCCGGCACGCACAAGATGGATATCATTGCGCGAAGATTGGCTATACCATGTCACATAAAGTTATATGCATGTGATGTTTATCCTTTTATGTATCTTATTATGCTTAGATCGCGACGGTAGCATTATAAGATGATTCCTCACTTAAAGATCAAGATAAAAACTGTGTTCTCCTCAAGTATGCACCGTTGTGAAAGTTCGTCGTGTCCAAGCATCACGTGATGATCGGGTGCTATAGACTCTACGCTCACATACAACGGGTGCAAGCCAGTTTTGCACGCGCGGAAATACTTGGGTCTAACTTGACGAGCCTAGCATGTACAGACATGGCCTCGGAACACATGAACCGAAAGGTTAAGCATGAGTCATATGAATGATATGATCGACACTTCGTTGTCCACCATTGAAACCACATCTCTTCTCGTGAAGATCGGATTAGGTGTGGTGAATTTGGATCGTGTTCACTAAACAACTTGAGGGATGTTGGATTTAGTGGGAGTTCATCTAGTAATTTGATTAAAAGTTGAACTAGTTATCATGAACATAGTCTAATTTATACTTGCAAATATTGTAGATCACATGGCTAAGTCCAACTTCAACTTCAACGTTTTCGCTGAGAAGGAAAAGCTTAGAAACAATGGGTCTAACTTCACCAATTGGTTCCGCAATCTGAGAATCATTCTCTCTGGCGGTCAAAAGGACTATGTCCTTGAGAGTGCGTTAGGTGACGCCCCTGCTGCTACTGCGCCGGCTGATGAGAAAGCTGTATATCAGTCGCGCAGAGATGATTATGGTGTGATTAAGAGCACCATGTTGTTTGCTATGGAATCGGACCTTCAAAATCGTTTTGAAGACTATCCCGGGCCCTTTGAGATTCTCGAGGAGCTGAAAACCATGTTTCAGACTCAAGCCCGTTCTGAGAGATATGAGATCTCTGAGAAGTTCTTTAACTACAAGATGGAGGAAGGGAGTTCCGTTAGTGAGCACGCCATTAAGATGTCGGGCTACACTAACGACTTGAGCAACTGGACTGCAAGATTCCAGAGGAGCTCAAGATTGACAGGGTTTTGCAATCACTCCCTCCCAGCTACAAAAGTTTTGTAGTGACTCACAATCAGATTGGTTCAACTGATACGATCACCGAGCTCTTCGCAAAGCTGAAGGCTGCGGAGGTGGACATCAAAAAGGATAATCATGTGTTGATGGTCAACAAGCCCCCCACCTTCAAGAAAGGTAAGGGTGCAAAGAAGCCCTTCAAGAAGGGCGGCGGCAAGCGCGCTGCCCCTGCTGAGAAGAAGCTCAGGTCTGGTCCTAAGCCGGACACTGAGTGCTTCTATTGCAAGGACAAGGGTCACTGGAAGCGCAATTGTCTGAAGTACTTAGCGGACAAGAAGGCTGGCACCATCAAAGGTATATTTGATATACATGTTATTGATGTTTTCCTTACTAGCCCTCGTTGTAGTGCCTGGGTATTTGATACTGGTTCAGTTGCTAATATTTGTAACTCGAAACAGGAGCTACGGAATAGACGGCGGCTTGCGAGGGATGAGGTGACGATGCGCGTTGGCAACGGATCAAGAGTTGATGTGATGGCCGTCGGCACGCTCCCCTTAGTTTTACCTTCGGGATTAGTTTTAAACCTTAATAAATGTTATTATGTGCCTGCGTTGAGCATGAACATTATTTCTGGTTCGTGTTTATTCCAAGACGGTTATTCATTTAAATCGGAGAATAATGGTTGTTCTATTTATATGAGTAACATCTTTTATGGTCATGCACCTATTGTGAATGGTTTATTTCTTCTAAATCTCGAAAGGGATGAAACACACATCCATAACACTGAGGCTAAGAGATGCAAAGTAGATAGTGATAATACTACTTATTTGTGGCACTGTCGTCTAGGTCATATTGGTGTAAAGCGCATGAAGAAACTCCATTCTGATGGACTTTTGGATTCTCTTGATTTTGAATCATTTGACACATGCGAACCATGCCTCATGGGCAAAATGATCAAAACCCCGTTCTCCGGTATGATGCAGCGAGCAACGGACTTGTTGGAAATCATACATACCGATGTATGCGGACCGATGAGTGTTTCGACGCGCGGTGGATATCGCTATTTTCTCACTTTTACCGATGACTTAAGTAGATATGGGTATATCTATTTAATGAAACATAAATCTGAAACATTTGAAAAGTTCAAAGAATTTCAGAATGAAGTGGAGAACCATCGTAACAGAAAGATTAAGTTTCTACGATCCGATCGTGGAGGTGAATATTTGAGTTATGATTTTCTCACGCATCTTAAAGCAAGCGGAATCATTTCGCAACTCACGCCACCCGGAACACCACAGCGCAATGGTGTGTCTGAACGCCGGAATCGAACCTTATTAGATATGGTCCGATCAATGATGTCTCTTACTGATTTGCCGTTATCATTTTGGGGTTATGCATTAGAAACCGCTGCATTCACTTTAAATAGGGCACCATCTAAATCCGTTGAGACGACACCGTATGAACTGTGGTTTGGTGCTAAACCTAAGTTGTCGTTTCTTAAAGTTTGGGGATGCGAAGCTTACGTCAAGAAGTTGATGCCGGACAAGCTCGAACCCAAAGCGGAGAAATGCGTATTCATAGGATACCCTAAGGAAACTATTGGGTATACCTTCTATCACAGAACCGAAGGCAAAGTGTTTGTCGCAAAGAACGGTTCCTTTCTAGAGAAGGAGTTTCTCTCGAAAGAAGTGAGTGGGAGGAAAGTAGAGCTAGACGAGGTTACTGAACCTTCTCTTGAATTGGAGAGTAGCGCAGCACCTGAAATTGTTCCAGTGCCGCCTGCACCAACAATAGAGGAAGCTAATGACAAGGATAATGAAGCTTCGGATGATGATGCTACTGAACGTCGCAGGTCGACAAGGTCTGCCCCTCCTGAGTGGTACGGCAACCCTGTCTTGACTGTCTTGTTGGTAGAAGACAGTGAACCTACGAACTACGAGGAAGCGATGATGAGCCCAGACTCTGAGAAATGGCTAGAAGCCATGAAATCCGAATTGGGATCCATGAGCGAAAACCAAGTATGGACTTTGGTGGACCCTCCCAGCGACCGAAAGGCCGTTGAGTGCAAATGGATTTTCAAAAAGAAAACGGACGCGGATGGTAATGTTACCGTCTATAAGGCACGGCTTGTCGCGAAAGGTTTTCGACAAGTTCAAGGTGTTGACTACAATGAGACTTTCTCTCCCGTAGCGATGTTTAAGTCCATTCGGATTTTATTAGCAATTGCTGCGTTTCATGATTATGAAATATGGCAGATGGATGTCAATACTGCGTTCCTCAATGGCAACATTGATGAAGAGTTGTATATGATGCAACCTGAAGGTTTTGTCGATCCTAAGGATGCTGATAAAGTATGCAAACTTCAGGGTTCCATTTATGGACTGAAGCAAGCATCTCGGAGTTGGAACCTTCGTTTTGATCAAGTGATCAAGAGCTTTGGATTTGTTCCAAATTGCTACGAAGCTTGTATCTACAAGAAAGTGAGTGGGAGCTCGGTGACATTTCTGGTACTATATGTGGATGACATATTGATTATCGGAAATGACATTAACATGCTTAACGATGTGAAGAGTTATTTGAACAAATGTTTTTCAATGAAAGACCTAGGTGAAGATGTTTATATATTGGGCATCAAAATCTATAGAGATAGACAAAGACGCCTGATAGCTTTAAGCCAGAGTACATACCTAGACAAAGTTCTAAAAAGGTTCAGAATGGATAAGGCAAAGAAAGGTTCAGTGCCTATGTTGTCAGGTAAGATATTGAGCAAGGCTCAATGTCCAGCTACGGTAAATGATAGGGAATCTATGAGCAAAGTGTCCTATGCCTCGGCCATAGGTTCCATCATGTATGCCATGCTGTGTACTAGACCGGATGTGTCCAATGCTCTTAGTTTGACGAGCAGGTATCAAAGTGATCCAGGAGTGGAACACTGGACAGCCGTGAAGAACATCCTAAAGTACCTAAATAGGACTAAAGAAATGTTCTTAGTCTATGGGGGTGATGAACAGCTCGTCGTAAAAGGTTACGTCGACGCTAGTTTCGACACCGACAAGGATGATTCTAAATCTCAGACAGGATACATGTATATTTTGAATGGAGGAGCCGTGAGCTGGAGAAGCTGCAAGCAAAGCGTGATCGCGGGATCTACAGTAGAAGCGGAATACATGGCTGCTGCAGAAGCGTCAAGTGAAGGAGTTTGGATCAGGAACTTCATCATTGAGCTTGGCGTGGTTCCAAGTGCATTGGACCCACTGGAGATATTGTGTGACAACACTGGCGCCATAGCACTCGCTAAGGAACCAAGATATCATCCAAAGACCAAGCATATCAACCGCAAGTTTCATATAATCCGAGATTATATAGCAGATGGAGATCTGAAGATTAGCAAAGTACATACGGATCTGAATGTCGCAGATCCATTGACTAAACCTCTTCCACGTGTAAAACATGATCAGCACCTCAGTGCCATGGGTGTGAGATTGTTGCCAAATGTAAACTAGATTATTGACTCTAGTGCAAGTGGGAGACTGTTGGAATTATGCCCTAGAGGCAATAATAAAGATGTTATTATTATAATTCTTGTTCATGATAATGTTTATATTCCATGCTAGAATTGTATTAAGCGGAAACTTTAATATTGTGTGGTTTGTGAACAACACCGTGTCCCTAGTACGCCTCTATGGACTAGCTCATTGATTAATGATGGTTAAGGTTTCCTAACCATGGACATGAGTTGTCGATTAATAATGAGATCATATCATTGGGAGAATGATATGATGGACAGACCCAAACTAAGCGAAGCAATTAGATCGTGTCATCGTGTTCATCTTTGCGAAGCTTTTCTTATGTAAAATATTGTATTCCTTAGACCATGAGATAATACAACTCCCTGGTATCGGAAGAAAGCTTTGAGGTCATCAAACGTCATCCTATGAGAGGGTGATCATAAAGGTGTCTCTCAGGTGATCGGAAAGTACCTGTTGGGTTGTATGTATCGAGATGGGATTTGTCCCTCCCAAGTCGGAGAGATATACTTCGGGCCCACTCGGTAATCGATATCAACACCGCTTGCAAGCATGTGGTTAAGGAGTTAATCACAAAGTGATATCAGATTATGGAACGAGTAAAGTACTTGTTGTGAACGAGATTGAACTAGGTATGACGGTACCGACGATCAAATCTCGGGCAAGTAAAATATCGCGAGACGAAGGGAATATATATGGGATTGATTGAATCCTGACATCGTGGTTCATCCGATATGATCATCGATGAATGTGTGGGAATCAATATGGGTTTCCAGACCCCGCTGTTGATTATTGATAGAAGATCATGTCCGCATATTCTCGAACCCGCAGGGTCACACACTTAACGTGTCTCGACGCTAGGATAGATTGGATAATTGGTTTATGAGTTTTTGTTCGGAGTCTCGGATGGGACCCGGGACATAACGAGAGGTTCCGGAGTGGTCCGGAGAATAAGATTCATATAAGGCAGTGCAGTTTTTGGAGTTCGGAATTGTTCCGGGTTAATCGGTATTGTACCGGAAGCTTCTAGAACCTTCCGGAAGGGGACCAACGTGGCCCCATGTGGCATCCCGCAAAACCACTACTAGAAAATCACGTTGTTTTTGTGCATTGCATCATCCTGACCGCATGCTCATGTCATCATGCCACATTGCATTTGAGCACCGTCATCATCTTGCATTTGCTTGCATAAAACTATTTTCGGGAAAACCTAATTTGTTTTCTAAACGCCCGGTCTTAATTCAAACGCAAAACCCGGGTCTCCGGATTATTTTGTTTTGTCTGCTATCGGTTTGCAAAAGCCCTGTTTGAAATAAATAAAATATTTAATTATTTTTAGGGGGGCAGTCGAATGGGCCGGTTCGACCCAGACGACCACCCCAGAATAAAACGGTTCGCCCGAAATCCCTAACCTAACCAACTCTAACCCTACCCACCCCAGCCACATCACTCCCTCCAATCGGCTCTCGCCACATCATCCTTGGCCATTCCCCCCTCCACTCATCTTCTGCCACCTCACCTCCCACTCCCCCAGCCCCAAACTGCCACCCACACACACGCCACCGCCCTGCCCACCTGCCGACACCCCCGGCCCCACCCGCGGGACCCACCACCCCTGGCCCCGCGTCCCCTGCCCCGTCCCCCACCGCCCGCTCCCTCCTCTCCCTCACGCGACCGCCCGCCTCTCTCCTCCTCCCTCCTTCCTCCCTCTGGTCACCACCGCCTCCGGCCACCGCTCCTCCCTCCCCTTCTCCGGCCGCCGCTCGCCGGCTCCCCTCCCCACCCGCTCTTCCTCGCCGCCTCCTCCGGCCCGAGCTCCGCCCCGCCACCTCGTATCCCCTCCGCCTCGCCCCCTATCTCCTCGTCGGCTCGCCCCGCCGCTGCCTCACAGCATCCCCGAGCGCCGCCACCCGCCGCCCTTCTCCCGGCCCCGCCGCCGCCAGCACCCACCTCTCTGCGCGTCCCCCGTCTCTCCCTGTTCCCCTTCGCTCCGCAGGAAGCAACCGCCGCCGGCCGCCGCGCTCCTCCCCGTCGGCCGCCTCCTCGCCGTCTTCCCCGGCCCCGACCTCGCCGTCCGTGGTCGCACGCCGCCGCCACGCCCCTCCTCCTCTTTATCGCCCGCGGCAAGCCTACCTGTCCCCAACGTCTTCGACCCCGCCGGCCTCCTCCTCTGGTGGGCAGCAGCTCGTCCGAGTGGGCGCTGCCGCCGCCACTCGCGGGCATCCTCCGGCCCGGCCTCGCGGTGCCTCCTCTGTCGTCGCCCCGAGGACGCCCCTCCTCCGCCCTGCCTCTGCGAGCCACCGTCGACGGGAGCCGCGCCACCGTCGTCTCCCCGTACACACCACCCCTTGGAGAGCCACCCAATCCCTTGCTCCTCGTTAGACGTTGAGTTCCACCTCGCCAAGATCTTCAGAATCGCCAAGTCCTCCGTCACCGGTTAGGTGGTAACCCAAGATCGTCCCAGGACCCAAGTACCCCGAACACCGATGCCAAGAGCAGCTGAACAGGGAGTACCTGGACAAAGCGGCAAGATCTTCTCGTCAACAAGACCGCACCGATGTGGAACCAACTCTGACGTGCTAGCACCCGAGATCTCATGGATCATCAAGCACTTCTACACGGACCCTCGGGATGACAAGTTCTTCACCCAAGGGCGACAAGGCTTCCTTCACGGATTTCAAGACCCCGACATCGAAACGACAAGACCATCGTAATGGAACCCGAAGACCACATGTGCGACAAGCACTTCGCCGCGGAACGCCAAGATCGCCGATTTCGAAGACCAATCCCGGCGACCCGACCAAGACCCGGACCCCGATGACCCCATGATCTCCGCGGCAGAACGACAAGGTCTTCGGAGTGGAGTCAACAAGATCTACCGAGGACGCGAGTAGTTCGATACGCCATGACCGTCGACATGACCCGAAGACCACGGATGCACCAAGATCTACCTCCGTCATCAGAGAACGAACCCGCCGAGGCCGAACCCCAGATCCGAACCCTGAGACCGAACCCCGAACCCCGGAACCACAAGATCTGCCGAACCCTAATGTGTGCCCCCTTTTCTCGAGCCCTATTTTTATAAATGTAATAACAAATTGATGCATATTTAATTGTCATACTTGCATGCATATTGCCATGTGGTTTGGGGGCCTTATGCCGATTCACCTTATAATTAAATATGGGGCCCATATGCGGGCAAATCTAGCCTTATATTGGCCTCATTTAAATTTGTGTAGTGAACCGGTGCTATATTTTGCCATGTTAAGACAACATTTAATTGCGGGGGTTCTAAATAACTTGAACCATATATTTAAATGTTGGGACCCCGGTTCCGCTTAATATGGCCTATTTGCATCGCATCTTTGCCATGCCATACATCATACATGCATCATGCCTGATCTTTTGCGTAGTATTAAATAGTGCATCCGGTGTTTCTTCTAGTGTTTTGCTTCTTCGCGGATAAGACCGTTGAGTTGATGCGAGTGTCGACCCGATCTTCGGTTGAACCTTCGACAATGTTTTCAGGCGAGCATCTCCCCCTTTCTACCTATCTTACTTTTATAGTATTTATTCCCCTCCTGTTGATCTATTGCTATCTCTGTTGCGATGCTCTAGTTTCCGTACCCGTGAAATACCTTGCAGCCGTATATTGCCTTGGACACATCCTATTACCTGTTGTTTGGTAGATAGTTGGACTTGCGTGTCGTAGTCGCTTGCTCAAGTGCCATTGCGTGTAGTCCAGTACCACAGTTGTTGGAGCACTGCCGCATGTTTGATGTTGGAGATGGTCGTGGCTTTAATTATTGTTCACCTTAATTATCGTTTAACAACTAAAAATTGAAGTAAGTAAGCAGAGGCACAGGTGGGCAATCGATGTTATTTGGTTGTTAACCGTCCACTTGTGTCCCGTAGGACCCCGAGTACTTGATACATGTTCCTTGAATATTCGCGCTATCCACATACGGGGAATTATGGGACCCCCCTGAGCCAGAGCTTGATTCATTCTTATTTCTTGGGGCCACAAACTAGTTTGAGGTTTTATTTACTATCCTGTACTTATGCCATGCTTTACTGCTTTATTTACGATTGTGCGAGGAGCACACTGTACTGTTTAGGTAAGCGGAATGTTTTCGCGGTATCGACAATCCCAGTTTTGGGTTCCCAGTCGTTTACAGCCATTGTCGCAAACCTTGAGTCCGTCTCGGAGTCAGCTAGCTTCGTTGCGGGTCTACTCAATGGGGTGGCCCCCTGAAATATTTCTGAATCCTGTGATTGCTTTGTCGTGAAGGCCTCGTTGGGTTTTGATTTAGTTTTTCCGAGGTTGATCGAGTGTGTGTTGCTATTTGTGCACCCCGGCCGGGTAAAACTTTCTGAAAGCCGTGTCCGCGGTTATGGACGACTTGGAGCACAGTATCTCGATCATAGACAACTATAACTAAAGTAGTGCTATAAATTTGACTTTATAATGACTAGTAATCAGCTTCACTATAATGGAATGGCTCAATAAAACTGCCTACAATTGCTTGTTTGGGTTGTCGCTTGCGACCATTGTACCTGACTAGTAAGTATTGCAACTACAACGGAATGGCTAAGTAAAAGTACCAACAACTGCTGGGTTTTTGGGTTATCTCATGCTAATGGTATCTGACTAGTAAGTGTCGCAACTACAACGGAATGGTTAAATAAAAGTGCCCACCGCTTATTATCTCAGGATGATTATCTATACTTGACTAGTAATTGCTGCAACGAAACTGAATAAATAAAACTGCCAACTGTGTGAGTTCCTCGGTTGACTTCCTCGTTTGGTCTCGAGGGGGAAACACCAGGATGGGTTTGTTTGGTGTTAGAATCAGGTTGGTTCCGAATAGGTCTTTCTTATCCCTTTCTGACGGCCGACAGTTATATCGAGTCTCTATAGGGTGTTTAGTGCATGCTGCCGCTGCCGCTTCAGTCCACCATACCTATGTAGGCGAGGACCGCCGAATTCTAGTCTCGCCGTGTACTGGCCTCAGTACTGATGCTCCTCTTTTTCCTTTGCCCTTTGTCGGCACCCCTTTTGTTCAAGCAGGATTTGAGATCGACATCGTTAGCAGGGTTACCCTTCCGGCTTGGCCTGGGCAGGGTTATGGACGCCATTGGTTATTCTTCAGGGCTCTTAGCCCCATTTGCATCTTGTCCGTAGCTGGATGCTCTATCATTTTCAAGGTGATTTGGATCTTTGTATATTATATCTGTAGTCTTGACTCATTGAGTCGCTGTTGTATATATATTTGTTCTGTGGTTCCATCGAGGACTGTTGTGTAATGTTATTACTTCGTTTTCCACCCGCACGAAAGTGCCTGGTGGGCACCTTTGAATCGTTTCTATGCGGGTTTTGGCGGAAAGCGCTGAAACTTGCATAGGGTCGATTCTGAGGGTGTTACACCCCACCTTCCGGGAGGGGGCATGGGCCTATGAGGTAGTGCCCTGGCCGCATTGGGCCAGGGGCACAAGGCCCCATAGGGCCCAGCCGGCCAAGAAGGGATAAAACCCCAATTGGAGCTTCTAGAAGGGGGGGTTTCCTTGCCCCCCACTCCTCCTCCTTGGCCGCCGGTTTTGGCTTGGGGGAGGGTCTAGGGTTGCCGCCCCACCCCTCTATATAGAGGGCTAGGAGCGCACCACCCCCCCCCCACACACACACACACCTTCCCCTCAAGCCAGTCACCCTGCTGCCTGTTGGAGATATGCCCAAGAGGCAATAATAAAGTGGTTATTATCATATCTTCACACTTATGATAAATGTTTACATACCATGCTATAATTGTATTAACCGGAAACATTAATACTTGTGTGATTTGTAAACTAAAATAAGAGTCCCTAGTAAAGCCTCTTGTTAAACTAGCTTGTTGGTTAATATATGATCATGGTTTCCTGATCATGAACATAGAGATGTTATTAACAACAGGATCATATCGTTAGGAGAATGATATGGTGGACATACTCCTATAGATAAGCGTAGCATAAAGATCAAGTCATTTAAATAGTTCAATTGTTATATGCTTTCTGATACATAGTAACCTAATTCCTTCGACCATGAGATCATGCATATCACCTTTACCGGATGGATGCTTTGATGACATCAAACACCACACCGTAACTGGGTGGCTATAAAGGTGGCATTGAGTGTTCGGAAAGTATTGGTTGAAACACATGGATCAAGAGTGGGATTTGTCCATCCATATGACGGATAGATATACTCTGGGCCCTCTCGGTGGAATGTCATCCAATTGGCTTGCAAGCATGTGACTGGCTCACAAGGGATCACATATCACGGGAACAAGAAAAGAGTACTTATCGGTAACGAGGTTGAACTAGGTATGCAGAGATACCGACGATCATAACCTCGGATAAGTAAACTATCGTGAGACAAAGGGAAATTGTTATCGTATGTAAGTGGTTCATTCGATCGCAAAGTAATCGTAGAAATATGTGGGAGCCATATGAATTTCCAGATTCCTCTATTGGTTATTGTTCGGAGAAGTGTCTCGATCATGTCCGCATAATTCACGAACCGTAGGGAGACACACTTAAGGATTCGACGTTGTTTGAGTAGTTATGGTATTATGAGAAAGAGACCGAATGTTGTTCGGAGTCTCGGATGGGATCCGGGATATCACGAGGTGATCCGGAATGGTCCGGAGAATAAGATTCATATAAGGAAAGTCCCGTTTCGGAGTTCGGAAATGATTCCGGTGTTTTCATCGGGAATGTTCTAGAAGGTTCCGGATTGTCCGGCACTCCGGGGGGAAGGGTACATGAGTGTGTCATTGAATGATTGCATCATGTACTAAGTGTTCTTTCTGTTCCAAAAACATGAAAGTCAAATTGCCAGTTTGAAAGTCAAACGACTAAAACAGGAAACTATGGGAAACAGGAAACTGTGGGAAACAAGCAAGAGGAGTTGGAACCAACTTGGAGGAGGAGTCCCACTCCTCCAAGCCGGCGCCCAGCCCAATGCCGACTTGGGGAGGGACTCTCCTCCCCTGGCCGCGCCTCCCCACCCATAAAAGGAGGGGCAGGGCTCCCCTCCTAGAACACACAAGTTCCTATCTTCTACCTCCGGTTTAGAGCCGTTTTGGTTTAGAGCTTCTAATTGCTTTAGCCAGCGGTTTAGAGCCTTCTAATTGGTTTAGAGCCTTCTAATTGGTGCGTCTAATCTCTAGACCACTAATAGCCCTCTCTCATAAACCACCATACTCGCTCCGGCTTAAGGCGAAGCCCTGCGGGATCTCCCCTCTACTTCCGGTACCACGTCGTTGTGCTGCCGGAATCTCGAGGAGAGTGCTACAACCTCCGCTGCCTGCTGGAACAAGGGAGAGGAAGGTCTTCGTCGAGTACCGAACGTGTGACCGACTGCGGAAGCGCTGCCGGAACGCAGCGCCGGAAGGATCGTCTACGCGATCTTGAGATCGGAAAGAGTACGACTACATCACCCACGAGAATCTGCTCTCGTTAACCGCTTTGGAATCTTCGAGGGTAAGTTATTCCATCGACTCGTTGCTACAATCTAGTAGATAGATCTTGGCTTGTTTGTTTGTATGCGATAGAAAAATTTTGTTTTCCATGCTACGAACCCCAACAGTGGTATCAGAGCCGTGTCTATATGTAGATCTGTTGCACGAGTAGAACACATTGGTCATTGTGGGCGTTGATGCTTTTATTGTCGATTACTTCTTGTGTACTTTGCATCTTGCGGTATGTTGGGATGAAGCGGCCCGGGCTAACCTTACATGACATCGTTCATGAGACCTGCTCCACGCTTGACATGCAACTTGTATTGCATAAGTGGCTTTGCGGGTGCCTGTTTCTCCTAGCATAGTTAAGATCCAATTTACAACGGGTGATTAACAATACTAGTATCAATGTTGTGGTTCTTGTTCGTAAGTTAGAACGACACTTATTGAAAGCCCCAAACCACGTAAAATATGCAAAGAAAGTAGAGGCGTCTAACTTTGTTTTGCAGGGGTGTGCTGTGATGTGATATGGCCATGATTGTGATTATATATGATGTATGCAATGTTCCTTATTGTAAGTTGGCAACCGGCAGGAGCCATATGGTTGTCTTTAATTTATGTTAAGACCCGTGTGTCTATTCAAAGTAGTTGTAATAGTTGAACCCGGTGGACGACAACCATGGAGAAGCGTCATTGACCTTGATGCAATGCCGGTGATGATGGAGATCATGTTCGTGCTAGAAGATGGAGATCGGAAGCACAAAGAAGAAAGGCCATATCATATCACATATTATGAATTGCTTGTGATGTTAATCCTTTATGCATCTTGTATTGCTTAGTAGACGACGGTAGCATTATAAGATGATCCCTCATGCACATGAATTTCAAGTCATAAAGTGTTCACCCTTAGTTAGCACCGTTGCTAAAGCTTGTTGTTTCGAAGCACCACGTGATGATCGGGTGTGTTAGATTCCGCAAGTGTATACAACGTGGGCAAGCCAGATTTGCTCATGCGGAAGCTAAGGTTTGATCTTGACGAGCCTAGCATGTACAGACATGGCCTCAGGAACACGGATTACCGAAAGGTAGAGCATGAGTCATATAGTAGATATGATGAACATGTTGATTGTTCGCCATTGAAGCTATATCAACTCTCGTGATGATCGGTTTTGATGTGGTGGATTTGGTTCGTGTGATCACTAAAACAATGTGAGGGATATTGTTTTGAGTGGGAGTTCACCTAGATTAATTTAATTATTAATTAGAACTCAATTTATCATAAACTAAATCAAAGTGAAATTGCATAGTTGTTGTAGTCATTGGCATCCGTTTACCACCTTGCGCTTAGTTATAATTGAGATGATAGAACTATAGAATTCTGGTTGGTTACTTTACGAACTGGTATCGTATTGTTTTGAAGTGTTAATCTAAAATTTAAAAGTCCTATTGCAAACTTTCAGTAAGTTCCGGTTACTCCATGAAGTTTAATAATTAGTATTAAATCAAGAGTAACAATTCCAAGTGTTAGTATATAAGTATCATGTTTGTCTCCATGATTCTTGATATTCAAAGGATTCTCTTAATATCAAGGTTATCTAGGATCTGAAAGAGTTGTTTCAGAAACCATGATGTGTGGAAGATATTGTGATATCTGAAACGAAGTTTTGGTTACAACATGATAGAGTATAATATGGCAAAGTTCATGTTCTCATATTTTGATGAGAATTTGCAAAAGGTTGGAGACACTTGTTGTCCTAAACCTCCAAAAGGTTTTGGAGAGCAACATTATACTCGCGATTCATCTTTATAAGCTAAAAGTAGCTTGATCATGAATAATTCCATGATAAGGGTGAATATTTGATGTAGGTAAAATATTTACCACACCAAGAGATTACTAAAGAATGGAATATGAAAGCACACCAAACATTTGATGATGGTGATCTACTTCGAAGTGCAAGTCCAAAGACATTGGTATTTAATTATACACACTTTGGACTATGTGTCATATGTATGACTCCACTATTGATGTTGATAGATTCTTTCAAACAGAAAAGGAAATATTGAAAGAGAATCTCATAAATATATGGCAGAAAAGAAAAGACTAGAACTGTTCAGTTTAAGTATATAGATGATATACATGTTATGGCTATATTCTTTGCTTATTAAACAATGTGGTTCTTAAGTATTTGATACTGAATTTGTTGGTATGAATCGTCATACGAAACAACAGTATTCATGAACTACAGTGGCCTAAGTAATTAGCAAAAGAATATGTGATGATGTTCATCGAGAACAAATAAAGGGTTATTGTGTTGCTCATTAAACATCAAAGTTTGCCTTCAAGATTTGTTTTGTCAGGTATTATAAGAACAAAAGGGTTGTTCAAATAATTGCCGTAATCCATAAATGATGGATGATTCACAAATCTCATTGGAGAAATCACATCCATAAAACTAGTGCTAAAAATGTCGAAAGACAAATTGATTGAAAGATCACTTAGGAAGTGACATCGCCGTTTAAATTATATTGGAAATAAAACATGAAGGAAATCCATATGGATGGAATTTTGGAGTCTATTTGATTTTGATCAAATGACGCTTGTGAAACTTTCCTAGAGATAATTAAAACTTCGTTCATAGGCCAAAAGGGAACGATAGACTAGCTTATTGGAACTTGTACATATTGTTGTATGAAGTCCATTATGTATAGTCAAGAGCGATGGATTTCAACTTCATGTGCTTTCTCCGAAAATTTGAGTGAATATATGAATATTTACTTAATAAGGATAAAGTATGAAACACTTGAAAAGTTCAAAGACTTTCAAGATGAAGTGCAAAATCATTGTAACAAGAATATAAACAGTTTATGATAAAGATCATAAAGGAAGATATTTGAGTTACAGAGTTTAGCATAATACCTAAGATTTAAGGAATCGTTCCGTGTATTTGCATTTTTCTGAAAGCACCATAAGAGTATGGAGCGTTCGAGATATGTAATTAAACCTTGTTTGACATGGTTAGATCAAAGGTATAATTCATAAAACTGCCATTATATTTTAAAGATTAAAAGCTTTAGAGATTACCACTTTTCCACTGAAAAGAGCTCCATCATAATCCGTTGAAATGACACCATATGTTATGGTTTGGGATAAAACCCAAGTTGTCCTTTCTTAAACATTGGTATGCTATGCATAAGAAAGATGTGTGCAACCAAAGTCGGATGAACCTGTCTTTGTATAAACTGTTAAGTATTCCTCCATAAACACCGGAGACAAAAGTGTTTGTTGCTTAGAACGTCAAGTTTCTTTGAGAAGGAATTTTTCGTGAAAAGTTAAGTGGGAGGACAATAGAATTTTGATAAGGTTAAAAGAACCTTAGCTATATGTGCAGAGTTGCGCAGCGCCGAAAAGTGTTTCGGAGGCAGCAACAAAGCTCATGGCTCACGTACCTCAAAGGTTGTGGTCACGGAGATCTAAGTTCCTATTGAAACAAGTAGGTCGAGTAAACAATCAAATACCAAGATTTGAGGGTTGAATCATTATTTGAGAATAATGAACGGACTACATGCAAAGAAGTGATGATGGGCCCTGACTCCGTCAAATGGCTTGAATCCGTGATAGTTCCATACACGAGAAATCAAGTTTTGAACTTGAAGGACCCTCGAGAAAGGTGTAAGACCTTACAGTTGTGTTTGGATCTATAAATAAATAGACATGGATGTTGCACATCTATGAAATGGTCGACATGTTGGGAAAAAGTTCACAACAATGTTCAAAGGGTTGACTATGACAAGATTTGATCTTTCATAGCGATATTTAGTCTAGACGGATTAATGTAGCAACCACTACATATAATTTGTTATATGGTAGTTGAATAAACAAAACAAGTTCTTCTAATAGAATCGTTACCTAGGACGTGTGCATGACACGGTCCATAGGATTTTGTTAATTCAAAGGATGCTAAAAACATATGCAAACTTCAATGGTTGAAGTAAGCATAGCGGAGTTGGAATCTTCACTATGATGAAACTGTTAAAAGGGTTTAATTTCATCAGAGACAATGAAGATGCTTGCATTTGCAAGAAATTAAGTGGGAGCACTCAGACATATTTCTAATACATTATGTGGAAGACATATTGTTGATTGGAAATAATGTATCTTTTATTAACACATATTAAGAATTTCATCCCGATGAAAGACTTAGGCAAAACCCAAATATTTGGCATCAATAGACGCTAATATGGTTGTGCCAGAAGTACATAGACAAGATATTGAATGAGTTCAATATAGAAACTACAAGAAGAGGTTCTTGTCTCACAGAAAGTATTGAATGAGTTCAATGTTGATGATATATTCAAGTGTATTGACATTTGGTAAAGTGAAACAAATAATCAAGTATAGATTGATACTTGATGTATGAAATCACAACGAGTATTTATATCAATCATACTGTGATATGTACAAATCCAGATATGTCCTATGCTCTAAATGTTGTGAGCATATACCATAATGATTCGTAAGATGATCATTGGACAATAGTAAGGATATTCTTATGATCTTTTGGAAGAACTAAGAGTATAATATTTGTAGAAGTGACAAATAGATGGTTACTTCATTGTAAAAGTACTACATTGATACTAGCTTGGTCACAAAGTACAAATTAAGTTTATCTCAATCTAAACTAAGGGTGGCACAATATAATGGAAAGTGAGTTCCATAATGGATTTGGATGAGTTCCAAAGTTAAGACATTGTGACAGATACTACAACAAAAGGCTAAGTATATGACTGCTATTTTAGCAGCAAAAGAGGGCATTTGTGTCAAGAAGTTTGTTATCAAACTAGGTGTAGTTCACAGTGGGATAATACTATGAAGATATATTGTGCGACAATATTATCAACATGTTTTAACCCCAAAGAGCTAAAGGTCACACCGAAAGACCAAATTTGTACAAAGCCATCTCATTAGAGAATGAGTGATGCGTAGAGACGCAAAGACATGCAATTACACACGGACCTGGAAGTGTCAGATCCGGAGATTAGTTGACCACTAGCAATCGTGTACATACAACACCGGAAATCCATAGGTGTTATATACACAAAGGTTCGAAACTAGATTATTGACTCTAGTGCAAGTGGGAGACTGTTGGAGATATGCCCAAGAGGCAATAATAAAGTGGTTATTATCATATCTTCACACTTATGATAAATGTTTACATACCATGCTATAATTGTATTAACCGGAAACATTAATACTTGTGTGATTTGTAAACTAAAATAAAAGTCCCTAGTAAAGCCTCTTGTTAAACTAGCTTGTTGGTTAATATATGATCATGGTTTCCTGATCATGAACATAGAGATGTTATTAACAACAGGATCATATCGTTAGGAGAATGATATGGTGGACATACTCCTATAGATAAGCGTAGCATAAAGATCAAGTCATTTAAATAGTTCAATTGTTATATGCTTTCTGATACATAGTAACCTAATTCCTTCGACCATGAGATCATGCATATCACCTTTACCGGATGGATGCTTTGATGACATCAAACACCACACCATAACTAGGTGGCTATAAAGGTGGCATTGAGTGTTCGGAAAGTATTGGTTGAAACACATGGATCAAGAGTGGGATTTGTCCATCCATATGACGGATAGATATACTCTGGGCCCTCTCGGTGGAATGTCATCCAATTGGCTTGCAAGCATGTGACTGGCTCACAAGGGATCACATATCACGGGAACGAGAAAAGAGTACTTATCGGTAACGAGGTTGAACTAGGTATGCAAAGATACCGACGATCATAACCTCGGATAAGTAAACTATCGTGAGACAAAGGGAAATTGGTATCGTATGTAAGTGGTTCATTCGATCGCAAAGTAATCGTAGAAATATGTGGGAGCCATATGAATTTCCAGATTCCTCTATTGGTTATTGTTCGGAGAAGTGTCTCGATCATGTCCGCATAATTCACGAACCGTAGGGAGACACACTTAAGGATTCGACGTTGTTTGAGTAGTTATGGTATTATGAGAAAGATACCGAATGTTGTTCGGAGTCTCGGATGGGATCCGGGATATCACGAGGTGATCCGGAATGGTCCGGAGAATAAGATTCATATAAGGAAAGTCCCGTTTCGGAGTTCGGAAATGATTCCGGTGTTTTCATCGGGAATGTTCTAGAAGGTTCCGGATTGTCCGGCACTCCGGGGGGGAAGGGTACATGAGTGTGTCATTGAATGATTGCATCATGTACTAAGTGTTCTTGCTGTTCCAAAAACATGAAAGTCAAATTGCCTGTTTGAAAGTCAAAAGACTAAAACAGGAAACTGTGGGAAACAGGAAACTGTGGGAAACAAGCAAGAGGAGTTGGAACCAACTTGGAGGAGGAGTCCCACTCCTCCAAGCCGGCGCCCAGCCCAAGGCCGACTTGGGGAGGGACTCTCCTCCCCTGGCCGCGCCTCCCCACCCATAAAAGGAGGGGCAGGGCTCCCCTCCTAGAACACACAAGTTCCTATCTTCTACCTCCGGTTTAGAGCCGTTTTGGTTTAGAGCTTCTAATTGCTTTAGCCAGCGGTTTAGAGCCTTCTAATTGGTTTAGAGCCTTCTAATTGGTGTGTCTAATCTCTAGACCACTAATAGCCCTCTCTCATAAACCACCATACTCGCTCCGGCTTAAGGCGAAGCCCTGCGGGATCTCCCCTCTACTTCCGGTACCACGTCGTTGTGCTGCCGGAATCTCGAGGAGAGTGCTACAACCTCCGCTGCCTGCTGGAACAAGGGAGAGGAAGGTCTTCGTCGAGTACCGAACGTGTGACCGACTGCGGAAGCGCTGCCGGAACGCAGCGCCGGAAGGATCGTCTACGCGATCTTGAGATCGGAAAGAGTATGACTACATCACCCACGAGAATCTGCTCTCGTTAACCGCTTTGGAATCTTCGAGGGTAAGTTATTCCATCGACTCGTTGCTACAATCTAGTAGATAGATCTTGGCTTGTTTGTTTGTATGCGATAGAAAATTTTTGTTTTCCATGCTACGAACCCCAACACTGCCCTCCTCTCTCTCTCCCTCCCGACTGCGTGTAGGCGAAGCCCTGCTGCAGAAACTCTCCACCACATACACCGCGCCGTCGCGGTGTAGATCCAATCCGTCTCTCCACCATACTTGCTGGATCAAGGAAGGAGGAGACGTCGAGGTGTTGCACGTGTGCATCTCACGGAGGCACCGCCACTTGTGGTGCTAGATCGGATCGGATCGCGAGGAGGAGAAGCGAGTACGACTACATCAC
This sequence comes from Avena sativa, assembly GCA_916181665.1. Classification (NCBI taxonomy): domain Eukaryota; kingdom Viridiplantae; phylum Streptophyta; class Magnoliopsida; order Poales; family Poaceae; genus Avena; species Avena sativa. Next base: position 261,093,236 of record OV702279.1, on the reverse strand, counting down.
CCACGTTCCGACGAACGTTCCGCTGTGCGAATCTTCAAGGGTATAAAGATCTAATCCAATCTCTCTCGTTATTTGCATCTCCTAGATTAGATCTTGGCTTTCCCTCTGTTCGCATCCGTAGAAAATTTTGATTTACTATGCCGCGAAACCCATCAATATGGGTAGGTTATACTATGCAAATCAAAAAAAATTATCACGTAAACCAGGATTACTCTTGTCATAGATCACAGGATTACCACTAGATGCGCAATTGCAGAACTTGATGAAGCGCGTCGAGGCAGTGCAGACGTTCTACGTCTCCTCCTTGTCCTCGTCCCACGAGCAGCTCCCCTTGCGCGGCTCGTCCAAGTGCTACTGCTGCAGCACCTCTAAGGTATCCACACGTGTGGGGTGGAAGCGTCAGACGCTGGACTGCTAGGTCCGCATGTGCAACACAAGCGTGAGGGGTGGCAGCTGGGTGGAATGTTCTAATCCTGGTCAGCTCGCCCCAGTCTCTCTTATAAAGGCGTCCCTAGTGGACTTCTACATTAGCAGCCCATTAGTAGCCTAAGCCTGGTCTAATTCGAATCTAATCCTCATTAGGCTTCCAGCCCCTTAAGTTTGTGACCCTATAGGTTCATATACGTATAGACATGACACGAACACACTTATTCTGTCAATAGTTGGTAGCAGCCTCTAGCAAGACGTGCCAACTCCTAAACGTATACAAAGATCATATCGGACGAACCATCACAAGGTTTATTACATGTATTTCCCTTTGCCTCACGATATTTGGTCTAGATCCAAGCTGACATCCCTTTCTCGATAGTGCGATTCGGAATCCCTTTACTAGGTTAACTCTTAACCTAATGTAGCACGACCATGCATTTCTAGATCCGGTCACTCGAGGGGCCTAGAGATATCTCTCTCAAGTAGAGAGGGGCAATCTCATCTTGATTGACCATGCCTTGCAGCATGCTTCAGGACAAACTCGAAAGCTACCTTTATAACTACCTAGTTACAAAGCAGCGTCTGATAGCTCTAAAGTAGGTCGATTCACATCGCAAGTACATGCGACAATCTCAGGTCTAAGGACAAAACATACACGATGTGTAGAGAGAGATGCAACTAATTGTCAGTCTCAAGTTGGGTCAGTCCAACCCCATGTTCATAACATGTGTCGACATTATTGGTTTGGCATCTCCATGTCTATGACTTGTGAAACATAGTCATCAACCAATCGATGTGCTAGTCTAATATTCACGTGTGTCCTCACATAAACTCCGACTAGGGACAACCATTAAATAACCATACAAGTAAAGAGTTTTACAAACAATTCACATAATTGCCAATCAATACAAGTTGCGTGATATGGATATTCAACGAACATTACAATAACTCATGGATATATTAAGAAATATAATCATCTCTGTGATTGCCTCTAGGACATATTTCCTTCACATAGGAATATAGTGAAATACAAAGTTTCCAAATGTTCTACAAAACAAATTACTTGCTAATGGTCTCACACCAAATAAAATGATCTACATTAACAAACACACCTAGAGCAGATGTAACTTGATAGATAATTTTCTAGGACATCTACTAAGGAGGTATGCCCTCAATCTTGACCCAGACTTCATGAAAAACCTCAAAAGGTTCCTCTTCGCCATTCCAGTTCTCAAAGGAGATATTGACTTCTTTCTTATTCACATTGATAGAGGGATATTCCACCAAATCTTTGATCTTCTTGGAAAGAGGAAATCTAACAAAAAACTTCTTTGCTGGCAGTTATCTAATCTGCTAAAACCAGTTGATTTTTCACATCTCATTGAAATTATGTTCAAGCTCTTTCTCATCTAAATCCCCCGCATTAACAACCACAATGCCAACATTGTCCATATTAAGACACTTCACGGCAGTTGGACGTTCAACATCAACATGAAAGAAACCAAGGCCAGGATTGGCACTCCCCCAATATTGAGCCATGGGAAGCACCTTGTACCACTCTGAGCATGAGTCCATGTGGTGTCCTGCCCTACTACACATGAACACAGCTTCTGTCTTGGACATATACCCACATAATATCCTAGCTCCCCACAATTAAAGCAAATCAGGCTTCTGTATTTTGGATCAAACCCACAGCCAGCCCCTGCTATAGCACCACCACAACCACCACGAGCGTTGGGATGCTGCAGATTATTACCTCCATTATGACCAGCTCCAGTACTACCACCGTTCTACATCTTCTTCTTATTCTTGGACTGCACTGGCTACTGCTGGATGGCTCCCTGGGCCCCTACACTGCTCGCCTGGCTAGTAGAGGTGCCCTGCTAAGCAACCTCAAACTGACTCGGGCCAGCCAGGTTCACAACATAGCATGTTGTTGGAAGAACTGCGGCCACTGCCCGAGCAGAAAGTTGTACATCCCAGATGGCATCATATGGAACATCTGCTGATTTTGAGGGAGCATACCTTGGGCAAAGTTCCCGGGCACACGCTGTCGCTAACCAGAGTTCCCAGAGCCTCCTTGTTTCCCATACGAAGCAGGGGGCGCAAGGGGAGCAGTCACCATGGGAGCACGGCCACCGTTGCCCTACCCCCTCCACGGCCTCCACCTGCCATCTTCACGACCCTAGCAAAGGACGCCTTCCCAGATTTCGTCTCCCACCAATCTCTCGAGAAGCTGAACTGCTTAGGAATTGGCAATCGATTACCACCAGCAGGGTGGTAGTCCTCCGGCATGAATGTCTTCTCCAGGAACAAATCCTTCCTGATCCAGACCAAATTCCCATTGGTGAAACCCTAAATTGGCGAGACCGGGGCGGACTCGGTTTACTCCGGAGCGGGACACCATCTCTCCCTATAGGCGGCGGTGGCATACTCCTCAGACCAGTCTTCCCCGCTAAACTACCACCATGGATCTCTCCAAGTGCCGCACTTCCGCGAGCGACGCATGGTGAGTCACTGCCAGGTGGGATATGAGTTTGGTTCGAATTTATCTGCCGCGCGCACTCGCCAATCCTCCTCCTCGGTGGCGATCCCGAACACCTCACCGGCGACGGCACCTGCCGGCAGATTCACGCGCGCCGACCCTCTACCCTCGACCCTAACTCAGCACCATCCGCCACCACCTCCACGTAGGGCAGGGATCAACATGGGTGAGGGCCGACTCATGGCAGGGAGAGGGTTAGCCTAACCGAGGTAACGACGGAGGACAAGCGAGGGCGTGAACGCCGACGCATGAGCCATCGTGGTCGCCATCGCGATAGAAAGACATCGGGGCAAGGTCAGCAATTACATAAGTTGAGTAGTCTGGCACGTGTATCAACAGCCTGGAGGACGACCTCCTCACCTGCGCCTGGGACCCACACATCAATGGTTCCTTCTACTACAACTCCGGCTTCAGCATCCCGCTCTTCCAGGCGTCGGCGCTTGTCGCCGACATGCAGAGGAGGTCGTCCTTCGGGCACTGGCAAAAAGGTCTGGCTAAGGTCTCTCTATCATATAGAAAGCAGAAGTTGGCACTGGTAAGTGGGGGTAAGACCTTGTTGTATGGGCATTTGAAGCAATTGTGGCCTAATTGTATTGACCAGACTTGCTCAAGGGACCCATAATGCGTAATAGTGATGTTGATCAAGAGCTCAAGATCGAATCCTCCTAGATCATATACCAATTTGTCGTCCTAGGATGAAATCGCCAAACTGTGTTATGGTGGAGAGATCAGAGATTTCGGAAAAAACAAACACAAATTTTAGAAAAAGTTAGAAGATCTCCTATATCTAGACATGTTGTAGTGTATATTTACATGCGAATGTAACAAATATTCGACATTGTAGTTTGTTTGCGGTTTGTTGAATTGATTTTGTTTTGTTTTATTTGCAAGCAAGATTCCTTAGGCTAAACTATTACAAACGTGTTAGAAGCCTGTAATTTGATCCCTAAGAATGAAAACGACATCACCACACTATTAGTGTATCACCGTCTCGACAGACCATAGGCCCTGCTTGTATTCCGCCGCCAAATGAATGCAGGTGTTGGAGGCAGCTCAGGTCGGTCAATCATTGCGCAGCCAAACTCACCGTCGACGCCAACCACTCGGATTTCCGCAGATCTTCTTTGCTCTCCAAATACGATCGACCTCCATCCTGTTCATATTTGCGTGTGCCGTATCCGCATAGACATATCTTCCATCCTAGCGTGACGTGATGGTTTGTTCTTTTGGCATCTCGAAGATGGAGCTGCTGGACCGCTAGCTCGTCCGCACCGCACCACCCAGTCAAGCCAGCCTCAAGAGCGATGATGATGGTTTCTTCCGGTGCGTGCCGGTGGGCGGTGGGGGGCCGGACGGAGGAGAAGTGAAGTGCGGAGGAGGGGATTCACCGACACACATGCTTATTAGGCAGATCGATCGCAAGTGGTAAAGACGATGGATGCCGTACCGGTGGTGGCCGGTGGGCGGCGAGGTACGTGCTACGTACTAGAGGGTACAGGTCGCCTTTTGACTCCATGGCCGGGGCCGCGGCGCACATGCCGCGGACCGCGGGGAAACCAGCTCCACCCGCGGATAGAAGGAGAGGAGAAAAGCCGCGTCCGAAAGAAGACTGGTGTCGGCCGGCCAACTCATCACACATTCCAGAACGAATAGAGCGCCAGTTCATGATTTGATTTGACGCCCATCATGACAACACAGCAAGGCTATGATCCGCCGAGCCGAGTATATTGCTTGAAACAGCTGGTTTCACATGAACTTCCAAACCTGTTGGTGTTCGATCGATCGGAACAGGAGCTCCCGCGCGCAACTGCATTGCCGGTTCTGAACTCCGATGGCCGTGAATTCGTGACAGTAGTACGTAGGAACAACTGATCCGTGTAATAAGATAGGAACATGCTGTGCTGGAGATCTGAATCAAACGAGTGAGGGAGCCACAATAATAACTCATTAGTAGGGAGGGGGGAGCAGCAACGCGGTACAGCTAACGGGGATTTGAAGGGACCCGGACCCGGCGGCGAGAGAGGGACGTGATGCTGCTTCGTTTGGCTGGACGCTGTTGTAGCGCTGCGTGCAGGGCACTGTTCTGTTTGACCGGAGCAGGCCTGGGAATTTCTCTCCAGCCTAGTATAGTACTACTACTGTAGTAGATCGTTCGTTGCACATCGGATTGGCAAGGCTGTGGTAGAAAACAGTCTATGCTAAGAAATGCTAGTACTGTAGTAGTAGGAGCTAGGAAAGGAAGAGCTTTATCGAAGGTCGCAGGCAGCTCGCAAGGACGGAGATTGGGTAATTCGGTTCGGCCGCGTGCTTTTGCCACTTTACCGGCAACATATGATGTTGGTGCCGCTAGTCCTAGTCGGCGCGGAATCTACAGGGAAAAGCGGCGGTAAAGCGCATCCGTTCCTGGAGCTAAGGTTTGCAGATTTACCGCGCGCGGGAACTTGCTTTTCCAGAACATACCGAGCCGCGCGCGGGAATTGCTTTGGACTTTCAAACATCTCCCGTAGCTGAAGCATACAGTCGACAGGTTCACTACTTATCAGATTACGGAGGGATGGATGAGATCAAATTGCCCAATTGAGAGATCAAAAGGGATGAAATGAGATCAAATTGTTCTCCGTAGTAGCGAATTTGCTTGTTGAGAGTTGAAAACATAACATGCATTCCACCTCTGTACCAAAAATCAGGAGATATGGAAACAGCGACGAGTATGCGCAACATGGATTGGTATTAGTAGTAGTAATAATATACTTTTGATTAATAATATCACCACCTTAAATGATACTTATAAATTATAAAGCGACAGTGGGCGGGAGAGCGTATCTTGTACACGCCTGCCTCCTCCATTTCCCACGGAGCCCTTTTCCAATCTGCCAATACACGACCCATCCATCACCCCACCCAACTCCGGAAATTCTCTCTCTCTCGAGACGACGCCGCACCTAGAAAGACGCACCGACACCACGCCCCCGCACAACCCGATACAGTTTACCACAACTCGACGCAAGGACTTGACCGTGGCATGCAGCTAGCTGCATACAGTAGTAGTAGCATTACTAGTACTCCTCCGAACACCGGCCGGTGGGACGAGACCTTCATCTTCAGCTGTACTGCACGAATGAGCGGTAGAAGGTGTTGGGCCTCCAGTTTGCCGGGATGACCTTGTTGGCGACGAGCGTCTTTCCCGACTCGTTGCGGATGCGGATGGAGAAGGGCGCCTGGAGGCGATGGTTGGAGTCGAGGCGCCAGATGGATCCCCACGACTCCCTCATCCGCGTCCACTTCCCGCCGCCGGGGCCTCGCGACTCCATCAGGTCCACCTGGACCACGTCGCCGTCGCCGTCCTCGTACTCCACCAGCACCGCGAAGTACACGGGGTTCGAGTACTCCTCCACGTGGAACCCGATCTTGAGCCCCGGGAACTCGCATGGAACCCTGCAACGTATTTACAGTTAGATTATTCAACTTTAACTTTAAAAAAGAGACAGTATACTAGTAGCTCTGTGGTTGTTTTGCTCGAGATCTTTGCTCGGAATATTTTTATCTTCCGAATTCCGATCAGGAGGGGCCCAGCCCAGTTTGCAGTGTGAGTAGTAGGAGATGGGGAATGGATGGGGGTTGGCCGGTGGCGTGTGGTGGTGGCAGGGCACGCATATGCCGTGCTGCAAAAAGAGGTCTGTTGGGGCCGAGCAATAAAGCTAAGCACTGCCCGCTGCTAGCTGCTGCCGCTGCTGCACATGCATGTGCAGATGCACAGAAGAGGCTGTGTGCGGCGCCCGTGTCCGGTCGGCCAGAAGTAATGTGGGCAGTTGAGTGGATCAACTTTTCTTTTTTACAACTTTTATAACTGACCGGCCGGTCGATCGATCGATCCATGGAAATTCAACCAAGAATTCATGCTGCCGAAACGGTACAGTACAAATTAACACCAGTACTACTACTCCATGGTGAGCTCGATTGCAGCCCTGCTGGTGGTGCTAGTGTGTTACCTGGTGAACTCGATGTCGATGATGCCTGAGTGGCGGAGCTTGTCGTTGAGGCCGGGCTTGGCGAGCCTACCGAAGGCCGTGCCGCTGAGGTCGAAGTGGAAGGGCGCCACCGGGTAGTAGTTCATGTCGGTGATGATCACCGTCTCCGTCCTGCCGGAGCAGGACTGATCCTTCTTGCATCTGATCTGCAAAACAGAAACAAAACGTCAGCCTCACCTCACAGAGTTGGCCTCCATCAATTAATGCGCTATACTAGCTGCAACGGCACTACGCCGCACAGTAAAAGGCGGTGTCACGGAAAGCGACCGCGCCACCACGTATGTATACATATACGCGTGTGGGGCCCCGCTTGCAGACACTGCAGATCGGTTGTAACGGCCTGCTTTGTTGACAGTAGAGCTTGTTCTTACCTTGTAGCATGAGCCGCATCCCTTGCCGTCCTTGAACAATGGCTGGTTGCCGCAGGAGGTCATGGACGCGAACGGGTAATGGTTGGTGTGCTTGAAGCCGCAGGCACCACCTGGCAAAGAACAAGCACCCGAAACATGAGCCACATTGCTCGCACAAGAACAGAACAGATTACAGATCCGTCAATCCGGAGCGGGGAAAGGGAATGCGGAAGCTCACCGTTGTCGTCGGGGCCGGCGCCGTTGGGCTGGCCGTACCACGTCGCCCTGGCCGGGGTCCAGGGGCCCCAGTACTTGGTGGCGTCGCTGTCGTTCAAGCCGGCGCCGGAGGGGGTGAGGTCGGCGGTGTCGTACCCCACGTCCACGGCGCCGCCGACGGCCAGGAAGGAGAGAAGAAGCACCGCGAGCGCGGCGAGAGAGCCCATGCCCATCATGCCGCGGGGAGTGGAGTGGTGTGTGTGGATCTGGTGAGTGCAGTGCTTGGTTCTTGTGCTGGAGTGGGGAGGTGGCCGTGGTGCGGTGGGGCTATTTATAACCCAGATCGGGTACACGCCGCTGCTAGCGCTAACCAAGCAGATGGATGGGGTTCCGTTGTGTGAGCAGAGGAGAGAAGCTTGGGAACGTGCCATGTTGGGTGGCACATGGCCTGGCTCGACGCATGCAGCAGACTCATCGATCGTGTTACGGCAGCGCGAATTAAAGGTGGCAGATGATAGTTGGGACGGGTAGATAGGATGCTAGCTGCCATGGTCAGGCCCTCTCTCAGTCTCAGCCAGCCTCGGACCATCAGAGAAGAGAAAATCGCAGAGCAGAACACAGCAGGACTGATGGTGCGTCGTGGTAGAGCAAATATGTCGGCATGTGCCATGGTGACCCATCAGCCCATGAGATGAGCTGGGTTCAGACTTCCATTCAGGATTCCAGGTTCCGTACATGCAGGCTAACTTAGCTGCAAAGGGAGCATCTAATTAGTATTCAAGTGCACTAATTGATTGTCTGATCGATTCTGCTTCCCTAATGCTGATCGATTCTGTCATGGACATGGATATACAGATCCTACACTAGACGGTTCTTAATTTGGAGCTTGCTGCAGCAGAGTACTACTATCGTGCATTATTTGTCAATACTAGGTTAACCTACAGAGGAACCTAGGAGTAACCTGCAGCCTAATCTCGACAAATTCAGCAGTGCCAAGGGCAGCAGGGTCTGCCGAAAATAGTCTTTGAGCCATGTTTTGCAGTTTGTTTAGTAGGCTAGGTCGCATCAAAGGAACGATTTTTGCATCCTGTTTGGTAACCTGAATGCAAGCACGGAGACCAAATATGGAACAAGCATGTGTGTTTGGTTGCGTCTAGCTTAAGTTTGTACTCGCCTCTTCTCTTCATGGGAGATCTTACCTTTCTATCACAATCCTAGCGAATGGAAGGCATCAGTTTATCGACACAATCATAGCTAATATGAATGGCAGTTCTTCCAAGTTTTATTGTCATGTGCCTCAACACCATGGTCAATGTCAGTTTTGTCAAGAACTACACTTTCCTTACCCGGTACATATTTATTAAGGACATACCCCAAGATCCAGTTGTGAAGTATACAACATGCAAGCACCAGCTTTACCTGCATGGAAAAAGGGTGGGATGGCTTCTCATCAAGGATCTTGAACATGCACTTCAAAGCAGCGAATGCCCTTTCAATCTAGAGTGCCTAAGATTGAACAGCTCATTGGAATTCATTGGTCTATTCCTTTTAATGAACTCGTTCAAGTGATACATGGCTGACCTGAATGGTGGACGAATCCCAAGGCGACAACCATATCTAGTATCTCCCAGGTAGAACCTCTCATCAGGTATATTGATCCCATTAGGTCTATACATGCTATCGGCATGGATGGTTGCATCACGGGATGATCCTTCCAAACCAGCTAGAACATATGTGAACTTCATGTCGAAAACACAAGCAACGAGCACATTCTGATTGGTGAAGTACTTCCTCCCCTTGTAAGCGACAAATGTGATCTCGAAACTCTAGCACTGGCATAAATACCATCAATTGCACCAATGCAATACAATGAGGAACATAAGAAACACAACAACAAATTTGAGACATGTGGTGCAATCAAAAGATAGTTCAAGTTCACACCTTAAAATATGGTATCGACCTGCTGCTATTGCGTATCTTTTGAGGTGTTTGACCCGTAGGCGACTCGATCATCTTATCTCTCAGCTCACCTATAGCATACAATCACTCGCCTGAAATATCATGATATTATCTCCATGCTTCTTTTGAATGTGTTGTGGATGATGTAGGGATTCGTAGCATGGAAAACAAAAAATTTCTATCGCATATAAACAAACAAGCCAAGATCTATCTACTAGATTGTAGCAACGAGTCGATGGAATAACTTACCCTCGAAGGTTCCAAAGTGTTTAACGAGAGCGGATTCTCGTGGGTGATGTAGTCGTACTCTCCCCGATCTCAAGATCGTGTAGACGATCCTTCCGGCGCTGCGTTCCGGCAGCGCTCCCGCAGTCGGTCACACGTTCGGTACTCGACGAAGACCTTCCTCTCCCTTGTTCCAGCAGGCAGCGGAGGTTGTAGCACTCTCCTCGCGATTCCGGCAGCACAACGGCGTGGTACCGGAAGTAGAGGGGAGATCCCGCAGGGCTTCGCCTTAAGCCGGAGCGAGTATGGTGGAGTATGAGAGAGCTTTAGTGGTCTAGGGTTTAGACACACCAATTAGAAGGCTCTAATCCGAAGGCTAGTGCAATTAGAAGCTCTAAACCAAAGCGGCTCTAAACCGGGGTCTAGGGCTAGGGTTTAGATTTAGAGGATAGGAACTTGTGTGTCTAGAGGAGGGGGCCCTGCCCCTCCTTTTATAGGTGGAGGGGCCGGCGCGCCAAGGGGGAGGGAGAAGAGTCCCTCCCCAACTCGGCTTGGAGGTGGGCCGCCGGTTGGAGGAGGGAACTCCTCCCCAACTCGGTTTGCCCCATCTTTCCTCTTTCCCTCTCTTTCCTGTTTTAGCCGTTTGACTTTTCAAACTTGCTATTTGACTTTTCAATTAAGGATTCAATTTAATCCTTTATTTTGAACAGCGAGAACACTAAGTACATGATGCAATCATTCCAATATGCAATGACACATTCATGTACCCCTTCCCCTCCGGAGTGTCGGGCATTCCGGAACCTTCTAGAACATTCCTGATGAAAACACCGGAATCATTCCCGAACTCCGAAACGGGACTTTCCTTATATGAATCTTATTCTCCGGACCATTCCGGATCACCTCGTGATATCCCGGATCCCATCCGAGACTCCGAACAACATTCGGTCTCTTTCTCATAATACCATAACTACTCAAACAACGTCGAATCCTTAAGTGTGTCTCCCTGCGGTTCGTGAATTATGCGGACATGATCGAGACACTTCTCCGAACAATAACCAATAGAGGAATCTGGAAATTCATATGGCTCCCACATATTTCTACGATTACTTTGCGATCGAATGAACCACTTACATACGATACCAATTTCCCTTTGTCTCACGATAGTTTACTTATCCGAGGTTATGATCGTCGGTATCTCTGCATACCTAGTTCAACCTCGTTACCGATAAGTACTCTTTTCTCGTTCCCGTGATATGTGATCCCTTGTGATCCAGTCACATGCTTGCAAGCTAATTGGATGACATTCCACCGAGAGGGCCCAGAGTATATCTATCCGTCATATGGATGGACAAATCCCACTCTTGATCCATGTGTTTCAACCAATACTTTGCGAACACTCAATGCCACCTTTATAGCCACCCAGTTACGGTGTGGTGTTTGATGTCATCAAAGCATCCATCCGGTAAAGGTGATATGCATGATCTCATGGTCGAAGGAATTAGGTTACTATGTATCAGAAAGCATATAGCAAATGAACTATTGAAATGACTTGATCTTTATGCTACCCTTATCTATAGGAGTATGTCCACCATATCATTCTCCTAACGATGTGATCTTGTTGTTGATAACATCTCAATGTTCATGATAGGGAAACCTCAATCATTTATCAACCAACAAGCTAGTGAAGTATAGAGGCTATACTAGGGACTTCAAATTAAGTCTACAAATCACACAAGTATCAATGTTTCCTTGTTAATACTATTATAGCATGAATGTAAACATTTATCACAAACACAAAGATATAATAATAACTACATTTATTATTGCCTCTAGGGCATATCTCCAACAGTCTCCCACTTGCACTAGAGTCATCTAATCTAGATTACATGGTAATATACCGAACACCCATGGCAGTTTGGTGTTGGTCATGTTTTGCCCTCGGGAGAGGTTTAGTCAACGGATCCGCCACATTCAGATCTGTGTGTACTTTGCAAATCTTTATATCCCCATCTTGGATATGTTCTCGAATAGCGTGAAAACGTAGCTTGATGTGCTTCAGCTTCTTGTGTGACCTTGGTTCTTGCGCATTGGCTATGGCGCCCATGTTATCACAGTAGATAGACATTGGGTCCAGCGCACTAGGAACCACACCCAGCTCTGTAATGAACTCTTTCATCCATATCGCTTCTTGTGAAGCCTCCGAAGCCACCATGTATTCCGATTCAGTTGAAGATCTCGCCACAACGCTTTGCTTTGCACTCCTCCAGCTAACTGCTGCACCATTCAAAATAAATACGTATCCAGATTGTGATTTAGAATCATCCGGATCGGTGTTCCAACTAGCATCGGTGTAACCATTAACAACGAGTTGTTCATCACCTCCATAAGAAAGAACCATATCCTTAGTTCTTCTCAAGTATTTAAGGATGTTTTTGACCGCTGTACAATGATCCACTCCTGGATCACTTTGATATCTGCTAGTTAAACTAACAGCATATGCAATGTCGGGTCTAGTACATAGCATGGCATACATTAGAGATCCTATGGCTGAGGCATAGGGAGTCTTACTCATCCTTTCTCTATCTTCTGCCGATGTCGGACTTTGAGTTTTACTCAAGGTCGTATTGGGAAACATGGGCAAGAACCCTTTCTTGCTATCTTCCATTCCAAACCTCTTTAGAACTTTGTCCAAATATGTACTCTGTGACAATGATATTTGGCGTTTCGATCTATCTCTATAAATCTTTATGCCTAATATGTAAGCTGCTTCGCCAAGATCCTTCATTGAAAAACTATTATTCAAATATTCCTTGACACTATTAAGAAGGTCTACATCATTCCCAATCAACAATATGTCATCCACATATAGTATTAAGAATGCTACAGAGCTCCCACTCACTTTCTTGTAAATACAAGCTTCTCCATAAGTTTGTATAAAACCAAAACTTTTGATCACCTTATCAAAACGTTGATTCCAACTTCGGGATGCTTGCTTCAATCCATAGATGGACCGTTGAAGTTTGCATACCTTGTTAGCATCTTTAGGATCGACAAAACCTTTGGGTTGCATCATATACAACTCTTCATCAATATCTCCATTGAGGAATGCTGTTTTGACATCCATCTGCCATATCTCATAATCATAATATGCAGCGATTGCTAACATAATCCTCACAGACTTTAACTTCGCTACCGGTGAGAAAGTCTCATCGTAGTCAACTCCTTGAATTTGTCGAAACCCTTTTGCGACAAGTCGAGCTTTATAGACGGTAACATTACCATCAGCATCTGTTTTCTTCTTGAAAATCCATTTGTTCTCGACAGCCCTCCGGCCATCCGGTAAGTCCACCAAAGTCCATACTTGGTTTTCGTACATGGATCCAATCTCGGATTTCATGGCTTCTTGCCATTTATTGGAATCTGGGCTCATCATTGCTTCCTCATATGTCTCGGGGTCATCGGTGTTGTCCACCAACATGACACTCATAACGGGATCATACCAATCTGGAGTGGTACGAGTTCTCGTTGACCTCCGAGGCTCTGTAGCAACTTCAACCGAAGTTTCATGATCACCATCATTAGCTTCCTCTCTATTTGGTGCAGGCACCACAGGAACTTCTTCCGGTGCTGCGCTACTCGCAATTTCGAGAGAAGGTTCGACAACCTCGTCGAGTTCTACTTTCCTTCCAGTCACTTCTTTCGAGAGAAATTCCTTCTCTAGAAAGGATCCATTCTTGGCAACAAAGATTTTGCCTTCGGATCTATGATAGAAGGTATACCCAATAGTTTCCTTCGGGTATCCTATGAAGACGCATTTTTCCGCTTTGGGTTCAAGCATGTCCGGCTGTAACTTCTTTACATAGGCTTCGCAACCCCAAACTTTAAGGAACGACAATCTAGGTTTCTTCCCAAACCATAATTCATACGGTGTCGTTTCAACGGATTTAGACGGTGCCCTATTTAAAGTGAATGCGGCTGTTTCTAATGCATAACCCCAAAATGATAGCGGTAAATCTGTAAGTGACATCATAGAACAAACCATATCTAAGAGAGTTCGATTACGACGTTCAGACACACCATTACGCTGTGGTGTTCCCGGCGGTGTCAACTGTGAAAGTATTCCGCATTTCTTCAAATGCTCGCCAAACTCGTAACTTAGATATTCACCTCCACGATCAGAACGTAGAAATTTAATCTTCTTGTTACGTTGATTCTCTACCTCACTTTGAAACTCCTTAAACTTCTCGAAAGTTTCGGACTTATGTTTCATGAAATAGATATACCCATATCTACTCAAGTCATCCGTGAAGGTAAGAACATAACGATAACCACTGCGCGATGCTACACTCATTGGACCACACACATCGGTATGTATGATTTCCAATAAGTCCGTAGCTCGCTCCATCATACCAGAAAATGGAGTCTTAGTCATTTTTCCCATCAGACATGCTTCGCATCTTTCAAGTGATTCAAAATCAAGTGATTCAAGAAGTCCATCGGAATGGAGTTTCTTCATACGTTTCACTCCAATGTGAACAAGACGACAGTGCCACATATAGGTCGAATTATCGCTTGATTTCAAACGTTTAGCCTCAATGTTGTTGATATGTGTATTTCCACTATTGAGATTCAATAAGAATAGACCATCTATCAAAGGTGCATGTGCATAAAACATATTACTCATATAAATCGAACAACCATTATTCTCGGACTTAAACAAGTAACCGTCTCGCAATAAACAAGATCCCGATATAATGTTCATGCTCAACGCAGGCACCAAATAACAATTATTTAAGTATAAAACTAATCCCGATGGTAGATGAAGGGGTAGCGTGCCGACCGCGATCACATCAACCTTTGATCCGTTTCCCACGCGCATCGTCACCTCGTTCTTCGCTAGCTTCCGTTTATTCTGCAGCACCTGTTTCGAGTTACAAATATGAGCAACCGAACCAGTATCAAATACCCAGGCACTACTACGAGTACTAGTGAGATACACATCAATAACATGTATATCAGATATACCTTTCTTCTTGATGTTGCCGTTCTTCAGATCCGCCAAGTACTTTGGGCAATTCCGCTTCCAGTGACCTTCTCCCTTGCAGTAAAAGCACTCAGTATCAGGCTTGGGTCCAGCCTTGGTCTTCTTCGCCGGCGTGGTAACTTTCTTACCACCCTTCTTGAAGTGTCCCTTTTGCTTAGACTTGCCTTTCTTGAATTTGGTGGTCTTATTGACCAACAACACTTGGTGCTCTTTCTTTATCTCCACTTCTGCAGATTTCAACATGGCAAAGAGTTCTGGCAACGTCTTGTTCATGTTCTGCATGTTGTAGTTCATCACAAAGTTCTTGTAACTTGGTGGTAGTGATTGTAGGACACGGTAAATCCCCAAAGCATTAGGAATCACTATACCCAAGCTTTGAAATTTGTTTGTGTGCCCAGACATCTTAAGCACATGCTCACTGACGGAGCTGCCTTCTTCCATCTTGCAGTTAAAGAACTTTTCAGAAGCCTCATAGCTTTCAATTGCCGCATGAGTCTCAAAAATCAATTTGAGATCCTCGACAATATCATATGGGTCTGATTCTTCAAACCTTTTCTGAAGCTCTGATTCCAAACCATATAAGATAGCACACTGAACTATGGAGTACTGATTCTTCCGAGCGAGGTAAACATTCTTTACTTCATCGGGAGCATCAGCTGCAGGTGGGTCACCCAGCGGTGCATCCAGCACATAGGTCAAATTACCAGCTGTGAGGACAATCCTCAAATTGCGGAACCAATCCGCGAAGTTGCTTCCATTGTTTTTCAACTTTTCTTTCTCTAGGAACGCATTAAAATTGATGGTAGGGGCTGCCATTGATCTACAACATATTTGCAATAGTTTAGACTAAATTTATGACAAATTGAGTTCAAATTAATAATGAAATTAAACTAGGTGAACTCCCACTCAAAACAATATCCCTCACATTGTTTTAGTGATCACACGAACCAAATCCATTACATCAACACCGATCATCACGAGAGTTGATATAGTTTCAATGGCGAACAATCATCATGTTCATCATATCTACTATATGATTCATGCTTTACCTTTCGGTGATCCGTGTTCCGAGACCATGTCTGTACATGCTAGGCTCGTCAAGATCAAACCTTAGTTTCCGCATGAGCAAATCTGGCTTGCTCACGTTGTATACACTTGCAGAATCTAACACACCCGATCATCACGTGGTGCTTCGAAACAACAAGCTTTAGCAATGGTGCTAACTAAGGGTGAACACTTTATGACTTGAAATTGATGTGCATGAGGGATCATCTTATAATGCTACCGTCGTCTACTAAGCAATACAAGATGCATAAAGGATTAACATCACATGCAATTCAATAATATGTGATATGATATGGCCTTTCTTCTTTGTGCTTCCGATCTCCATCTTCAAGCACGAACATGATCTCCGTCATCACCGGCATTGCATCAAGGTGAATGACGCTTCTCCATGGTTGTCGTCCACCGGCTTCAACTATTACAACTACTTTGAATAGACACGCGGGTCTTAACATAAATTAAAGACAACCATATGGCTCCTGCCGGTTGCCAACTTACAATAAGGAACATTGCATACATCAAATATAATCACAATCATGGCCATATCACATCACTGCACACCCCTGCAAAACAAAGTTAGACGCCTCTACTTTCTTTGCATATTTTACGTGGTTTGGGGCTTTCAATAAGTGTCGTTCTAACTTACGAACAAGAACCACAACACTGATACTAGCATTGTTGATCACCCGTTGTAAATTGGATCTTAACTATGCTAGGAGAAACAGGCACCCGCAAAGCCACTTATGCAATACAAGTTGCATGTCAAGCGTGGAGCAAGTCTCATGAACGATGTCATGTAAGGTTAGCCCGGGCCGCTTCATCCCAACATACCGCAAGATGCAAAGTACACAAGAAGCAATCGACAATAAAAGCATCAACGCCCACAATGACCATTGTGTTCTACTCGTGCAACAGATCTACATATAGACACGGCTCTGATACCACTGTAGGGATTCGTAGCATGGAAAACAAAAAATTTCTATCGCATACAAACAAACAAGCCAAGATCTATCTACTAGATTGTAGCAACGAGTCGATGGAATAACTTACCCTCGAAGATTCCAAAATGTTTAACGAGAGCGGATTCTCGTGGGTGATGTAGTCGTACTCTCCCCGATCTCAAGATCGTGTAGACGATCCTTCCGGCGCTGCGTTCCGGCAGCGCTCCCGCAGTCGGTCACACGTTCGGTACTCGACGAAGACCTTCCTCTCCCTTGTTCCAGCAGGCAGTGGAGGTTGTAGCACTCTCCTCGCGATTCCGGCAGCACAACGGCGTGGTACCGGAAGTAGAGGGGAGATCCCGCAGGGCTTCGCCTTAAGCCGGAGCGAGTATGGTGGAGTATGAGAGAGCTTTAGTGGTCTAGGGTTTAGAAACACCAATTAGAAGGCTCTAATCCGAAGGCTAGTGCAATTAGAAGCTCTAAACCAAAGCGGCTCTAAACCGGGGTCTAGGGCTAGGGTTTAGATTTAGAGGATAGGAACTTGTGTGTATAGAGGAGGGGGCCCTGCCCCTCCTTTTATAGGTGGAGGGGCCGGCGCGCCAAGGGGGAGGGAGAGGAGTCCCTCCCCAACTCGGCTTGGAGGTGGGCCGCTGGTTGGAGGAGGGAACTCCTCCCCAACTCGGTTTGCCCCCTCTTTCCTCTTTCCCTCTCTTTCCTGTTTTAGCCGTTTGACTTTTCAAACTTGCTATTTGACTTTTCAATTAAGGATTCAATTTAATCCTTTATTTTGAACAGCGAGAACACTAAGTACATGATGCAATCATTCCAATATGCAATGACACATTCATGTACCCCTTCCCCTCCGGAGTGCCGGACATTCCGGAACCTTCTAGAACATTCCTGATGAAAACACCGGAATCATTCCCGAACTCCGAAACGGGACTTTCCTTATATGAATCTTATTCTCCGGACCATTCCGGATCACCTCGTGATATCCCGGATCCCATCCGAGACTCCGAACAACATTCGGTCTCTTTCTCATAATACCATAACTACTCAAACAACGTCGAATCCTTAAGTGTGTCTCCCTACGGTTCGTGAATTATGCGGACATGATCGAGACACTTCTCCGAACAATAACCAATAGAGGAATCTGGAAATTCATATGGCTCCCACATATTTCTACGATTACTTTGCGATCGAATGAACCACTTACATACGATACCAATTTCCCTTTGTCTCACGATAGTTTACTTATCCGAGGTTATGATCGTCGGTATCTCTGCATACCTAGTTCAACCTCGTTACCGATAAGTACTATTTTCTCGTTCCCGTGATATGTGATCCCTTGTGATCCAGTCACATGCTTGCAAGCTAATTGGATGACATTCCACCGAGAGGGCCCAGAGTATATCTATCCGTCATATGGATGGACAAATCCCACTCTTGATCCATGTGTTTCAACCAATACTTTGCGAACACTCAATGCCACCTTTATAGCCACCCAGTTACGGTGTGGTGTTTGATGTCATCAAAGCATCCATCCGGTAAAGGTGATATGCATGATCTCATGGTCGAAGGAATTAGGTTACTATGTATCAGAAAGCATATAGCAAATGAACTATTGAAATGACTTGATCTTTATGCTACGCTTATCTATAGGAGTATGTCCACCATATCATTCTCCTAACGATATGATCTTGTTGTTGATAACATCTCAATGTTCATGATAGGGAAACCTCAATCATTTATCAACCAACAAGCTAGTGAGGTATAGAGGCTATACTAGGGACTTCAAATTAAGTCTACAAATCACACAAGTATCAATGTTTCCTTGTTAATACTATTATAGCATGAATGTAAACATTTATCACAAACACAAAGATATAATAATAACTACATTTATTATTGCCTCTAGGGCATATCTCCAACAGATGACCCTAAACCTTTGGTCATGGACTACCGCATGAAGGAACATCTCAGGTTGTTCTTCGACTCGGGTGTGGATGATGCCTTCCAAAAATCCACTCCCCCTTAAACTTCTAACAAGTATAAAGAAGGGGCTCTTTTCATCTAGAGCATCTGCAGTGCCTCTATATCATTGTAGTTGAAGATGTAGTTCAGATTGGCCATCCTCTCTTAATCTTGGGTCAACATAGGCAGAAAGTTCCTGCGGAACCTATGCGAAAGTTGAAACTCCCGATCATCAAATATGTCTCGTGGTCGAGATTGTCGAAGGACGGAGGAAGGGTGGGTGGGTGTGGAGGGGATCAACAAATCCAAAAGGATCTGACCGCTCCCAATCATCGATTTGCTTCTTGGTGAAGAGGGAGCCGCCGAATTCATGACTCCGGCGCCCATATTTCCCACAGACGGCGTCAATTGACAAGGGATAACCTCGACAATGTCCATAGTCATGGACATGGGTTTTAGGGAAAAGGGTGCATTGGTTATTTCGTTGGCTTATCAGAAAAACAAGGGGATCGAGATTTACCCACGTTCAGTCCCGCATAGAGGAAACCCTACTCCTGGTTGTCTGATCTTTATTGATAGAGAGTACACAGTTGTTGAGTTAGTAGATGCGATCTAGCATACAACGGATTGTGGTGAATCTAAGGTTAAGTTGACCTCCCCGCCGGCTCCTCCCATCCTTTATATGAGAGGTTGAGTCTCAGAGTCCAACACGGTTTACACGATAAAAGCTAAGTCTATGACTATGTCGGTTACATCTTGGATCTTGCCTTGTTCTACACTTTTGGTTCATGGGCTTCAGATGCTTCCAGGATCCCTGGCTTCTTATGGGCCTCATGGGCCTTACCTTGGATTTGTACCAGTATACTAATCCGGGAACCCGACAGGTTATGCCCATGTCAATAGAACCTTACGTCGGCCGAGAAAAGGCAGTGCACTAACGACTCTCTTGTGAAACAACAAGATCCAGGCCTGAATCACAGTTATAATCGCATTTTTCTGATGGTTAAGTTCCATCATGTTGACCTAATGAGGCGGTTCGAGCATGAGTTCTTCCTAAATCGATACTTGAGGCATAGTTGAAATAGTTTGGGAGAGGGATTCATGCTGGTTTACCTCCACAATGGCGATGCGCGGCATGGGAGAGGGAGGGAGATGTGCGGCGACTCTCCCAGCCATAGCTCAACTCCACAGTATGAGGAAGTGGCTGGTGTAGTAGATTTATGCTTCAACTACTACAATCCCATTGTCGACGTTGTCGAAATAGGAGGAAGGGGATTTTTTGGGAGGGACAATGCAGAGAGGTGAGCTAGTGGAGAAAATGAGGCTGCTCTTGGCACAAAAAAAGGTTAGGAATCTTTCTTTTCCCACCAACGCGGTTGTGGATTCTACGTGCACGCCGTCACCCCCTTTTGCATCTACAGGACATGGCTCCACACACTCGTTTCAGGTGTTCTCATTGGTCATGTCTCCCTGGTGCTTTGCATATGGTGCAGGCCACAATGCAGACCTCCTTCCAACAACCAAACGACCGGATTTCTCACTGCTCAGGCCTGTTTGAAGGGACCGCAGGCTACCAAACATGCCCTAGTTGAACCAGGCATATAGCCTAGATGGCTAGGAGGTGTTGTTACCTGCCCTGCCCACGAGATGTTGGTGTCTCCAACAAACTACACATGGGCATTGGGTGTGCCAATGTTGAGCATCTCCATGGTGGTCTGGTTCCTCCTGATCAATGTCTAAATTGGTTTTCGATCTGGCGCCATCGCCGAAGATTGCTACAGGACGAGGTGACACAGAGCCTTAATTGTCATTAGCACCATTGCCACATTGACTACGACAACATAAGCTCGATTACTTTGGTGCTGGCAAAGGCGAGGTATATCATGGAGGTTACGCTTGGAAAGTAAGAGAAATACCTCAATGGCACATCTCGGGATCGAGACCATCAAGTGAAGCCGGAAGCGGGGAATGACAATGGTATCCCGACAATTTGCTTTGTTAGTCATGTGTGTTTTACCACGTGGCAATGACAATGTCCTGACCGTGCATGCGAGCGACTGTCTCCAGGTGAAAGAATGGATGAAAAGAAGATGATACTTTACAACACGGTGTGCAAATAATGTTTTGTTTCTATGTCGATTATAAAACCATGTGTATGTGTGGTAACTGTGAGCCTGGCCATTGGCATTGCACACGTGGTTTTATTATGTGAGTCGATAATTGGTTTGATAGGTTTTAGGTTGTTTTTTGGGACATGGGAAAAGATCTGCCATTTTTATTAATTAAGAAGATAAAAAATAGGTCTTACAAACTTAGCCTTGACCACAGGGGTCGAGGATAAAACAAGAAAGCCTACTCTCCTGGCACAAGGCCTTTGCGCCGACAAGGTTCCACAAGCCTATCTCTACCTTTATATTTGCTACAATCATGATATTCGTGGTCACGATAAATACATTGTTTGAAAGACCCTAATATTTCTTACCTTCCACATTCCCAAGAGATTAACATTGCAAGTGGGGCCATGGCCTTCTTTGATTGCCCTTGCTTGTGAATCGTGTCAATCCACCATTCTATGCCCGATAGCATGTCGCACCAACTACTTGTTTGAAGGTCATCTAGCCCAAGCCATTCGTTGACTTCATGCCAAACATGAACGATGAACTAACATTTGTAGAGGAGGTGAGAGGCGGTTTCTTGCACTTGGGTCAAAATCTTGCATCGTCCACAGTTTTTCCACCCTCCTTAAGCCTATCCGTCGTCAAATCCTATTTTGAATCACCAACCAAGCAAAAAATTGCACTTTGGAGGGGCCCAAGGCTTCCAAAACATGAAGGGCATGGAGGAGGTTGCTTGTCCCATGAATTACATTTTATAGGCCAACTTGGACGAGTAGCATCCATCACTAGTGTGCTTCCAATATATTGAGTCCGGTCTCGTGGCATCCAATTTAACCACTTGGATAGTTTCCCAAAGGTAGTAAAATTGCAAGATATGGTCAAAGGAGAGGACATCTTGGGTGCTCACTTGACTCACTCAAAAATCATTTTCCAAGGCTTTGCTGACGATGCATTTATTCTTCTTTGAATGCTCAAAGATAAGAGGGGCTATATCCATGGGTTGCTTTCTATTAAGCCAAGAAGCTTTCCGAAATAGAGCACTTTTTTCCGTTCCCAATGGTAAAAATTTGTGGCCTCTGCAAAAACATCAAGGTCTTTAGGGGTACAAGGCTTGTTTGAGGTCGAACCAAGGCTTAGGATCCTCACTCCATTCATTCCATAGACATCTCATGCAAAGGGCCGCAACAATTTTTGAGGTTGAGGATCCCTATATGCCTCCATACTCTTTGAGTTTGCAAACTATTTCCCAATTTACTTTGCACTTTCCTTTGGTTACTTTGTCACATGCCACCCATAGAAAGGCTCTTCTTATGTTATCAATCTTCATGAGAACTTCAGGTGGGACATTGAGCACATTGATTTAATATATAGTGATGCTAGTGAGCACCGATTTGACAAGCATGGCACGACCGGCCATTGCAACATGCTTTCCTAGCCAAGGGACAAGCTTGGCGACCACTTTATCCTCCAAGGGCTAGAAGTGAATTCTCTTGAGTGTTGTGACCTAGAGAGGGAGCCGAAGGTACTTCATGGGGAAGGTTGTACAAACGGCCAGAAAGGCTTGAAGGATTTGGTCAAGGTGAATACTGACACATCTTATGGGGGCAACTTGACTTTTCATGCAATTTGTCAGAAGTCCGGGGACATCACCAAATTGTTGGAGGGTGCTAGAAAGGAATTCTATGCGTTCTTTCTTGGGAGTAACAAAGATTGTGGAATCATCGACATAGAGAGAGGTGTGAATCATGGGCCGTCTTCCACAAAGCTTTTGAAGTTTGCCTTGTTTGGTGGCATTGGAAAGGATGCAATTGAGAGGGTCGATGGCGAGCACAAATAGGAGTGGCGAAATAGGGTGTCCTTACCTAAGGCCACTACCATGCTTGATTGGGCCTCTGAAAACACCGTTAAGAAGCACCCACGAGGACGACATAGAGAGAAGCGATGATATCAAATAGCGGAATTTACTTGGAAAGCCATAGTGGTGAAGCAAATCCATTAAATAATCCCATCTAACCAAGTTAAAGGCTTTCTTGATGTCAATCTTGAAAAGAAGCATTGGTGTTGTTGTCTTGTGGAAGTTCCTTGCCAAGTTCCTTACATAGAGAAAATTTTCATGTATGGTCCTTTTCTTAATGAAGGCGCTTTGGGTATTGGAAACAAGCTCATTCATGTGGGGTGCAAGTCTAGTGGCCATCATATTCGAGATAAGCTTCGCAATTGCGTGAGTAAGACTAATAGGGAGAAAATCGGTGACCTCCCCAACTCTTTTCTTTTTTGGAATGAGGGCGATGTTGGCGGAATTAAGCCAATAAAGATTGTCGATATGTAGGCTAGAGAATTGGTTAGCCATCGGGCCCGGGGCTTTATCACTAACTGTGATTGGGCTTTTTATTTTGCATGTGTACATTCTTGATTACTCCATCCATTCCAAAATATAAGATATTTTTGTTTTGTAAAATGAATGTATTTAAACACCTTTTAGTATATACGTTTACACCAAACCTTTACAAACAAACATATACACTAATTTCTGAATCGGAGGGAGTAGTTCTTAACATATCGTCATTGCTAGAGAATCTGTGCTCTCGTGTGAAGCTGCAATCGTGCGTGCATCTTTCATGGCAGAGAGAGTGAAGCTGGGAATCTGTACTAACCGGATTACCTGATTATTGAGCACATCCTTTATCTCTCTCTCTGGAGAAAAATATAATTGGGATATCTTCAGTCATTGTATGAATATAAACTGGAGCTTCACTGCACTTAGCCTAGACTTCATCCGGTACCTAACCTGGACCCAAGTTCAGACTTGAGACTCGATGATCCAGACAGATGCTGCCAGCTGCTTTATTAACTCGTAGCAGTAGTACCTGATCCCCATCGTTTTCGCGACGGCACAGCTGTGCATTGCCACTCCCGTCCATCCTTTGCGCGCGCAATAATTCGCTAAGGGACACTAATCTTGCCCGAAAAACGGATGTGACGGATCGGCCTAAAGAAAGCCAGGATGGTGCCCCGCGCAAACGCTGCCGCCTTTCGACTCCATTTGCCCTTAATTTCCATATCAGCCCACATGCCCGCGGCAGCCCGCAATATCTCCATCCGTACATGCCGCCAAATCAAGTTGGCCGGCCGGTAAAAAAACTGATTTTTCATTCTAAAAAAAGGGACGGGGTGATTATGCGAAGAGTCCAGGATCGATCACTGGCTAGCTTGAATAGGCACCGCATGTGGCCCGGCAGACCGGGATGCTTCGCGCAGAAACCGACTGCGTCCAGCGATCGTTCTCTCGATCGGCCTTTGCTGCTGGATCGCGAGCTCGTGATCGAGATCCCCAGAGGTTGCTTTCTGGTGGTGACTTTCGCGCTCACATAGCCCGGCTGGGCTGTAGGCGATCAAGGGTGCGTGCAGTGCCAGTGATCGATCGGTGGCTAGCTATAGGGCGATCTGCACCTAACTGCGTGGCGACTTGGAGGCGCAGAGCACGAGCGGAGTTAATGCGTGACGCTCACCCGCCAGTTGGCGCCGCGCTCGCTCGGATGCGCGCGCGCTGCGTACGTACGTGATCGATCGACACCGGCAGTTGAGCTGAAAGCGTATGATACACTCTGTAGTCCGTAGTACTATCTATGTAGCTGCTGCATGTCTGCACCGCTGCGGCTCTCAGTCGCGTAGTAGGTTGCTTGCTTGCTTAGATTAGATTAGATTAGATTAGATCAGATCAGAACACCTGATCTACTATGGATTAGATGCAGTGAGTTGTCAGGAATAATCTGGTCGGTTCTGGTTTCAGGAGTAGCAGAGTACTCCTGCTCCGGCCGGTCGGGTAATTAACAGCCATCCATCATCATGCATCCCGGCCGGCCGTCTCGCGAATCGCATGATGCCGTATCGCCACGCCTGCATGCCATGCGGTGCATGCATCCGGGCAGCCGGCCAGGGATATGGAGTAGTAAATTAGTTCTGATTCTGCACCCGGCAGCGATGTTCAGTACTAACATAGTACACTGTCGGTTCGTTCAGCACTAGGCAGCTCCGAATTGTAAAATGTATGCATGCTACTTCAGTTAGCTGCATCGTATGATTACGCCATGGACGCGCATATCAATCTTCCAGTACGCACGAGACTTATATACAAGCACAGCGGATGTAATTACTCGCACAGCCAGCAGAGAGAGTGGCATCAACGACTGACTTGTCATCAGCACCACTCTCTGTATACGCATCCTGTATGAAGTAGTACCAAAGTTTCTGCGTGGACATGATTACAGTAGCAGAGAAAGAAGCGCACATGCCACATGGTGAGACCGATCGCGAGGGGAATAGACGGAGCTTAGCGACGGGTCGACGGTGCGCACGAGGCAGCTGAGCTGGAGGCCGATAAGTCTCGGTAGTCAGGGAATGAAAGCGGCGTTTAACATGGGCGATGCGATGTAGTAAACCGGCCTGTTGGGTGCATGTGATCAGGCTACGTTTCATGTTAGGCCGATTCCACCACGCCCGTGCAAGTTCGTTTTCTTCTCCACGTAAACTGTTCAGAGAAACTGCGTGCTACTATCTCGGCCTCAGGTGTCCCTTTCAGCAAAGCAGCTGGCACGGAGGGGAGGTAGATACTACCACCACTACCACCACCTGCAAGTGGCAACTTTACACCTGTGCTCCGAGCGAGCTACTCTACCATATGCACCGCTCGCCGCGCGGTGCCCTGCATCGAGCCCTGCACGCTGGTAATCTCGAGCACGCGAGGGTTCGCTAGAAACCACCGGCTTTCCGGGAAGGTGGTTGCTGCCGCGAGCCGCATTGAAGAACGGGCGCTCGCACCCGCACCCGCACCCCACCGCGCGCAGGCAGGCGGTTAACGGAAACATTTAATAATGGCGAGATACGCAACAAAAGAGCCGGGGTGACCTACGTAACGTACGTACGGGTACGGCCATGGATGCGTCTCCAGCCTTTGTCCTCTTTGCGAAAAACCCTCCTCGTTTCTCGAGAACAAGATGACAATGCTGCCGTCGCGCGACGGGTTCTCAGGAGGAGAATCCACGACTGACTGACCTCCATCCAATATGACTTGACAAGATAGCAACCGGGAATGAGTGAGGGTCTGCCGGCCGGACTCGAGTTTCGGTGCACCAGGAGATGATAATGCAGCAGTTTTTTGTGTTTTGTTTCTGCCAAGAGACCAGGAGCACGTAACAGGATAATGCAAGACGGAGCAGGAGTGCGATCTGGAATGCTTAGTGTGTGTTTGGTAGCCCGGTCTACCCGTGAGATTCCCATCCCAACCAAGAATTGAGAGCAAATTGGCTGTTTGTTAGCCCGGGTCAATCCATCGGGCCTATGCTCATCTCGCCCCGAAAACGCGTCTCAGCTAGGCCGAGGAGAGAAGCTCAAATCGAGCTTCTCACCTCAGCCCGGCTGTGTTCGCCCCGTGACAGCGCAACCGGGTGGGCCCTCCCACCCCCAGAGCCCCGCCCCCGCACTCGCTTCCTTCCCATTCTCCTCTCTCTTTCCCGTGCCCCTCTCTTCCTCCCGAAGCACCAGCCGCCGCCCACAGCCGAAGACGCCGTCAGCAACCACGCCGGAGACGCCGTCAGCAACCACGCGAGCTTCTAGCGGCGGCTCCTGGCGACGACCTGCACGCGAGCTTCTGGCGGCGTCCTGCACGCGAGCTCCTGGCGGCGGCCGGCGCGCGTGCTTCTGTTGGCGGGCACCCTCCTGGCGAGCTCCTGGCGGCGGACGCCCTCCTGGCGAGCTCCTGGCAGCCAGCGTCTGCGTGCTCGCCGGCAGGGACCCGATTGCTTTTCATAAGGACCAAATTGCTTTCTATTTAGGTATACAGGGACCTGATTGTATTTTATTTAAGAGTACAGGGATCCGATTGCCTTTTATTTATGTCTTAACGGGTCTTATGTAAATTCTAGATATCCTCAGCATTTCTCAACATATACAATCCACCAAACAATGGATGGACTCAGCATTTCTCAACGCATACAAGCTACCAAACACCTGCTAAAATCTCTACTCAACATGTTAAACTCAGCTTGGCTCCATAGAGATAGTGATTCTGAGATGACCCAGGCTACTAAACACACCCTTAATCTGCCAGGGACGTTACTACGGAGTTTGTTGAGCTGGGCCAGGACAAGGGATCCGAGTTATAATGCCGTACTACTCCAGTATGGTCACGCACACATCGAATTTATTAGTATATATGGCATTAGAGATGGAGACGCGCTAAGAAGCATCAGCACTTGCGGCCTTAACGAGAGGGCGACATGATAAGCTATACTGTATGTGCGTTCCGGCCGAATAAACAGGAGTACTCCAGAGTTGCTTCTTAATCAAACAGCAGCAGGTTCCCAAGGGGCTGTATGGGGTGATGCTTGCCGTGGATTGTGGGCGCGTCGCAAGGAATTTCCTCTTTGAGTACAGTACATATGTTACCGGCATGCCATGCGACGCGACCTCTGCCACGCACGCGCCCATGCCTCATGGCGTGCCGCATTTATCGCGGTGGTCGCGCCATCCGACGATACTAAATAAATTCGCCCGTCGGTGGCCGGTGCATGCGCCGTGCCCCGCCGATGCCGGCGATCTCAACAGTCACCTTGGGCGCACTGCACTATGTACTAGCGTGTACCATGTACGTACTCAGACTATGTGCCAGCGTCTGCTCGGTCAGCACAGTACATAGGATCACTCGACGTCCGGTATTTTGCTCTCTCCTCGTTGGCGTGTTGCGCCACCCCTCGACCGACTTCGTTCGTTATTATCCACTACGGTATTATAAAATCTTGCTGCTATTAGGCCGAACAAATCCGTGGTGGTACTCTCGTACGGATGATACCGTGTATGTTCTCTGTGTGCATGAGGTTGGCACGCCGGCACGTGATGAGTGGTTATTGGAACCATTTAACTTTGAACCACGCCGTGTACATGTTTCCGTGCACGCATGTGGTGTGAGTATCGCTTAGCATCCTCCTACTAGCACTTAGACCAGCCACACCGTATGAAAAAATCGATTCCTAACATTCTCTCACCTCCCGTTGAATCGGTTCTATACATTTTAGAAATCGTGGGACCCATTGGTGAAAATGTGAGGAGTGAACATAGTGCATGCATGCAGATAGAGTGAATAATGGGACCCACCAGCGGTTCCATACACTGCAACATTTTCCAAGCGGTTCTAAACTCTGGCAAAAAATATCTTGAACCGACGCAACATAGTGGCTGGTCTTAGTAGCACCGTGACTAGCGAGAAATAAGGTGGATCACCTGGGTGCTATGCACTCCAAAACTCAACTCTTTCTTATCTTCTGTATATTAGATTAGTGGAGATTTTGGCTCTCGAACTCGGATGATCTTGTTGTTTCAAAAGAGTGAAAACATATTTACGGCTTTAATTTTTGAAAAAAATGGATATAGCAATGATGTATCTTGCGAACATGCAGAATGTCAATTTCAAATAATTTGTATGCTAAGCTACTAAGAATTGACAAGAGTGTGAATCGCATATTTCTAAATCTCCAAATTTTATTATTTCATAGCCCAAAATATGACTAATTTTGCATTGAAATTTTACATGCCTATAGGATACATCATTGATTATGTATAGAAATATTTTTAGATGTTTCTCAAACATATACTAAACTCCAATGACACTTTCTGATATCATTAGGAGTACATATTATTTTTATTTTTAATTAATAATTGATCTCGGAGCCAAAGACACTTTCTGATATCAGGTAAGTGGAGATTTTTGACTCCTAAACTCCAATGACCATGTTGTTTTAAAAAGATCGAAAATATATGTATACAAGCTTTAAAAAAATGAAAAAAAATCTGAATGTAGCCACTATGTTGTGTGTTCTAACATAACCTCCCCGAGCTCGGAGTGCGCATCACACATCATATATAGGCCCACATCTCCAGCCTCCCATCTTATCCGAAATGAATATCTCGCGGAAAACAACTGTGCAAAAGCGAGATGGCAAATGCCAGTGAAGCTGGTCGCTGAGCAGGCGGACACGTAGCTCGCTGGGGACGCGATGGCCGGGGCGACCTCGCCTCGATCCCTCGCGTGCACGGTCACATGCACGGCGCCGGCGCGGCATGTGGATCAGTGGATGTGAATGTGGGGGTTGCTGATTTTTCGTTCTACTAGCTGCGACGCCAACGCGAACGTGGTTGTTGCTTCGGAGGTGTCAGCCGTGCATGTGAGATCATGGTGCCCGTGGGCCCGTCCACCTTGACTTCTTTCTTCCTGCCTGCCAACCCTCCACAAAAACGCAATCCCACCACTGCTGCTCGGATAAGCGATACTCCCTTCCTTGCTTTTCCCGCCAATAATCCCGGGCCACCCACAAAGGACCATGGGCATGGAGTCTCACATGATTTTCGTTTTTCTGGTACCCTGACGCTGCTCTAGTTCAGGCTGTAGCTGATCAAGCTTTCCTTTTCAGACGTATTTTCTAGTAACCAGGCTTAGTAAATTCGGAAAGAGAGGAAAAAAAGGCTTAGTAGCGCGATATATGTGCAGCGAACAAACAGTTCTAATGATTTTTATTCATACACTAACAATAATACTCCCTTCGATCCATATTACTTGTCATTAGATTGGATGTATCTAGCACTAAAACATGTCTAGATACATCCATTTCTACGACAAGTAATATAGATCGGAAGGAGTATGTCAGATCGAATAAACTGAAACATGCGCGATAACAAAGTTCTATGGGAAAAAAAAGGAAGTCCTTCGTCTCTACTTTCACTTTTCTCATCTTGACTTCACCCCGACAATCATGTTCAAAAAGGAACAATATATTTTGAACAAGATTTCCAACTGGGAACTGTTATAACGATCATGATTCATATTGACGAGTTCTTCGGAACATTACCAGTATTGACTATAATTTCAGAAATAACAATCTCTTGTGTTTGAAACTTAACTGAAATGTTGGATCATGTTTATTGTGGCATTCATTGAGTTTCAATATTGTTCCGTATGAGACCCGTACGTGTTTTGTTGTGGACTTGTGGTTTCACTGTTTCATATATGTTTTGTAGGTATTTTCAATGGAGTTTCATACTTTCTTGATATACACTCATATTTCTAAGAAACCTCTATGGAGCTTCTTCGAAACTAATCCTAGCATCAACAAAACCTTAGTTATACCTCGATGAACCATCAACGAACATGTGAATTTGTAAAGAGGCGCGTAAGAGAGGAAGGTGCAACTTGATTTGAACTTTTTTGATTGCAGTGTGTTTGTCTTGTTTTCCATGTTTCCATTGGGCAACGCTATTGCGTAAGATACTTTGGTGAGACTGGACATCTCTTTCGTATGTTCTATTCCTCTATCATAGTGAGAGGCATGGGGCACCACAAAGGATAGGTAAAATGGGGCAACCATTGCACGACCATATTTAACATGCAACTATTGTAATCATAGTTAATATAGAATTCACTAATAAAAAACTCCTTTCATGTGCTCCTGCATTCAACATAAGTCTTAAAAGGAGTGTATGTAACGTTCCAAATTTTGGAATTTTAACTTTTTTAAATAAGTTCATGAATTTGTGAAGTATCTATTTTTTTTGTTTATTTGGCTAAACTTTACTCAAACTTTCAAAAGAGGATTAAAATGACTATCCAAAAATATAAATCTTTATTTGGAAGATTTTTAAACGATCCAACATGAGGATTTGGTCTTATGTGCATTTTGTTGCATTTTAAATATTCTTACCAAACCATGTATAAATAATTAAGTGAGAAAAAAATATAATTTTCCCAATTATAATAAGCATGTTGGAGAAATATTCCATTTTGGATTCATTGAATCTTTATTGCATTTTGGATTTTAACATATTTAAATCCATTTCCAATTTAAAAATAAAGAAAGAGAAGAGAATAATATGAAATTACCAAAAATAAATTTGGAAATGTTTTCAATATATTGCACGAGTATTTTATAGAAATATTTTATGGGAGTTTATAAAACCTTAAAACTAATTTAGTTATAAATACTATAAATTGATTTATAAAATACTATTATTTCTTTTTATGGTCCTAATTTTCCTAAATAAGAATTTCTTTTTATCTGAATTTTATGGTTTTTTCTGGATCAAGTTCGGTACTCCCTCCGACCCATATTATTTGACTTGGATTTGTCTAGATTTGGATGAATCTAGACACTATTTAGTATATAGGTTCATCCAAATTTTAAAAAAATCCAAGTCAACTAATATGGGTCGGAGGGAGTACAAAAATTAACTCTATATATAAAAATAAAAATAGAGAAAAACAAAAAAAAAATCTGACCGAACCAGACCACAATGTCCCTCTCCAGCCAGCCATGTCTTTCCTCTGACCTTTCCTCTCTCACGTGAATAGCCTCAAAGCCCATGTCCTCTCTCTACTTTGTTTTCTCTTGTCACTCTTCTCGAATTTTTATTTGGCCAGAACAGCCTGGCCCATCCGGCTACGGACCAGCCACAGAAGCCTGATCGAGCACGTACAAACATAGAATATTCTCAAAAAACAAAAAACGTACAAACACACAAGCTCAGCAGCCATGGCTGCCATGTCTTCCCCTCCTCTAGGACATGTTGCCCATAGAATTATCGCTAAGTTGCCAAAGAAGGCAAATCCAATTCTATCATTCTAGACCTCGAAATGACTCGCCATAAAACTTCATTGCACCTTAAATCGACATACATCGGAGCCAAAGCGACCATCAACTCCCCTCCGACACCCCGTCGCCTGGATCATTCCCCTCTCTATTAAGCAGATCCCGAGCTTCTCCTCATCTCACTTCATCTCCCACCACATCTACGCCCAAAGGCTGCCCCTTGGAGGGAAAATTTCCTTGACGAACTTTGCAGGCCGCGTGACACTGTCATCGATTACATGGCTCGAAGGTACCTTCACGAGACCACGACGATGGCCCGAGATGATTCCTCGTTCAGGATGGGGTTAACGTGTGAAGCTTCTACTAGATAGGATGAACTTTGAGTTGCTCGATGTGTCGATTTCTGAATTTAAATACTCCCTTCGTCTCAAAATAGATGTCTCATTTGTCAAAATTTGGATGAATCTAGACACTATTTAGTATATAGATTTATCCTAATTTTAATAAATCTGAGATATCTATTTTGAGACGGAGAGAGTATAATACTTCCTCCGATCCATATTAGTTGTCACTTGTCAGCGATATGGTCGGAGAGAGTAACTTATTTATTTCCTAAATTTAACAATATAGAAAATTAAGATATACATAAATTGTTTCATGAATCTTTTCATTTCAAGGTGAACAAAAGTTTATTTTGCTGAATTTTTCACGCTTATTGAATAAAATGGTAATGTTAAAGTGACTGAATTACATAATATGATCACTAATTTTCATGTATATAAAAAAGGAAAGTGTAAAAGAAAACAAGAGATAAATATAGAATGAAATGAAAGTACTCCCTCCGGCCCATATTAGTTGACTTGGATTTGTCTAGATTAGTATATAGGTTCATCTGAATTTTGATAAATCCAAGTCAAGTAATATGGGTCGGAGGGAGTAGTAAAAAATTAAGTATTTATTAAAAAGGAGAATAAAGGAACATACGAAAAATAAATAAAAAAGTTTTATGGAGAAAAATAAAATCGGTAAAATAAATAGAAGAAACAGAAAAACATGAAAACGAAATGCTCCTATATGCGATCCTACCTTATTGGGCCGGCTAACCTCGGAGCGACAACAAGGTTGGATCTCGTATATGCCGGGCGGCAGATACGGTTGCCCCACATTTCTTTATCTGAAAGTTATGGAGCAATCAGGTAGTCTGAAACTGGCCCAATTAGTGAAATATTTCCCTAAAGTTTAGTTGGGTCACGACTAACCAAGGACCTCGACCCTCGAGCCCATGCAACTTGTGATCTGAAAACACCCTATTTGTTAACTTCTGCTAGAAAAAACCATATTTGTTCAACTCTTTTAGAGCATCTTAAAACACCGGCACTCGCAAATTTCAAGCGAGTTTGCGGGTTAAAGGCTAAGGCTGTCACTCTAATAGCGACCGAACTCGGCCTAGTCCGTATAAGAATTTAACGTCCCTCGAGCGAACCACCCTTCCCGTCCCCCTACAAGTAGAGGTCGGCGCAGAAGTTCGGGTAGAAAACCCTCACTCCTCCGCCGTGCCCTAACCCTTGCCGCCGCACACCCTCGCGAGATCCGGTGAGCAATCCGCGTAGGTATCCACCGGATCAACGATGTCCTGCTCGCATGGAGACCATAGCCACTTCGGCGTAGGAGGTGGGCATGTCAGAGGCGGCGGGGGCGGCCGCGACCGCGAGGACGAGCACATGTCGTGCCACGGGTGCTGCTTCGAGGAGCTGGAGAAGAAGCATCGCCGCTCCGAGGGTGCGAAGAAGCGCACGACGCTCAAGTGGTGCAATGAAGACGAGTTGCCGCCACCGTCGTTGCGCGCGTACGCTCCGGCGTGGTTCCACCCGCCAAGGTACGCCTACGCCGGCAAGGGCTCCTCTCGTCGCGCACCTCCCTCTTCTACGTCCACGCGTTCCTCCCTCTCCTCGGACTGGAGCTCCAAGCTCCCCCTCCCACCTCCCGCCAAGGTCGTCAGCGACGCCGACTACACGCATGACTCCGATGAGGAGCGCCTCGCTGTGGAGATGCTCGTGCACGAGTCCGAGCTGGACCGCGAGCACGAGATCATCCGCGAGCAGGAGGAGGCACGCCGCGCCGTCGAGCTCGTCAACCGCCGCATCGCCAGGAGGAGGCGTGCATCGCCGGCGTCATAGTGAAGGAGGAGCTCGCGGACCTCATCAATCTCACCGACGAGTGAGGTCCTCGCCGCCGCCAAGCTACTCCGCGTCCTAGAGCTCGCCGACAAGCTCCATTTTGCCCCCGTGGACACCGATGTAGCTCCGTTCTTGTAGTTAAAGCCAATATGTATCGCGTACTGCTTTTGATCCGCTGCTATGTATGTAAAGATTATGTAATCGAATAACTAATTTCACGCGAGATGCTAGATTTTAAATTTCGAATTATTCAGTTTGTATTTATACAGGTACTAATCTGTGTCGCGACGTTCTAAACTGAAAAACACGAGTACAACAACCTGCACTTGTGTTTTATAGTTTACCTATTTAAGGGCACTACTAGAGACGCTCTTATAAGTGTTACGGAAAAGAGATAAAGTTGGAGCCAAACTTTGTCTCCGAGAAACGTAGTTCAGGTAAGAAACAAACTAGGTCACATTTTTTCAAGAAAATAAAACAAGGCCACTGTTTGGGCAGAACTCCTTTTTGATGTTTCTTTTACAGAACTCTTGCTCTTGCCGTGGCACACACAAGTTCTTCTGCATCTCTTAAAAATTAAAATAGCTGATTTCCAACCGTGGCATAACTTCTGCTCTCGCCGCGACAAAGAGGAGCTCTGCTTTCTTCTTTCAGGCGAGAGGAACCTCCACTAGAGAGTTCTATGGCAGCAGTAGTAGTAGACAGCAGTTCTGGAGCTGTTGATTCATGCCACTTTTGGGTACCGATAGCTGTAACCCACTCCTCGAGCGTGGAAGTTGGCGATATGACGCAACAAACAGACTGTTGCAAACTGATTATCTCAGCTCAGGCATAAGCTGAGTTTTTAAATAATACCACATCAACAATCAGGAGTCGGCACAGGAGCAACTCTTAGAATACTCAGGACGGTTGTGCGTCCAGGAATATTCAAATTAAACGGATGCAAACATGGACCGATGGACGGTAGTCACTTAAGTACTCGTTGTGCGTGAATGAAATCGCAAGTACGACCAGGAATCCGTAACGGGTTAGTTAGGTACCTCTACGCGACTTGGTACTAGTACATGATTCGGTGGTTGCATAGACAGGCCTGTTACACGGGTTGGTCACGATGATTGCCTCCCAACAATAGTTAGTCAGGTCAGGCTAACCTCCATGCCTTAACTCTAATGCAAAGCTGGTTGTTCCCGGTTGAGCTGTGCCCGATCGAACCCCTACTAGCGTGTAGCCGAGCTGTACATTCCTGAAAGGGAATACGCTGCTGCAGAGCACGCACGTACGCGTCTCTTTCTGCAGGAAATAGAATACGGTTCGATCGGAGTATCCGTGAACAGTCTAGTAGCCAGCAAAACCATGCCACATATAACGGCCATCCCGTGATTTTAGCGTAATGCCGCGCCCGTGAAATGAAGTGATCGCCCATGATAGCCCCATGTGACCCCTACGCGAACACAAAGCACGTCGTCGGGTGCAACTACCGTTGATGGCTATGGCGTCGCGTCTCGCCCTGCACTGCACCTGCCTCTCTGCAGTGCGGCCTGCCTATAAGTAGCTAGCCCAGGCAATATGTTTAGTCTCAGAACACCAAGACACAGTTCAAACCTCCAGCCTGGGCGGTCTAAGTGTACCGGTACTGCTCTCTCGCTCGAGCTTGAAGAAGCAGAGAGACTTGTAGTAGTGGTTAAGGCGATGGCTGCTCTTTACTTCAAGGCCGCCGTTGCACTTGTTGCGCTCTCCTCCCTCCTCGTCGCCCACGTCGCTGGTGGTGGCACGGGCAACTTCAGCGCTGCCGACTTCACCGCCGACCCCAACTGGGAGGCCGCTAGGGCCACCTGGTATGGCGCGCCCACCGGCGCCGGCCCTATGGACGACGGTACTTACTGCGTGCACGTCTATATATATGTATACGGTGTTGTCATTCTATTGTCGATTGTTTGTGTGACTGTATGCACTTGCGGTGATCGATGCTGCAGGTGGCGCTTGCGGGTTCAAGAACACGAACCAGTATCCCTTCTCCTCCATGACGTCCTGCGGCAACGAGCCCATATTCAAGGACGGCAAGGGATGCGGCTCCTGCTACCAGGTATAGATAGCTACACCAGACGTTTATTTCCCACGACGGGCCGTCGTTGCTGGTGGTGCACTGGTGCCTGCCCCTCGTGGAAATGGTGTCGTTGACATGCATGGTTTTGACTGTTTGTATTTTGACTTGCGCAGATACGGTGCGTCAACAACGAGGCCTGCTCGGGCAACCCGGAGACGGTGGTCATCACCGACATGAACTACTACCCCGTGGCCAAGTACCACTTTGACCTCAGCGGCACGGCCTTCGGCGCCATGGCCAAGCCCGGACTCAACGACAAGCTCCGCCACGCCGGCATCATCGACATCCAGTTCAAGAGGTCGGTGATCATTTTTCTTGCACGAACCTCCTAGTACTGTATGTCAGCTGGCCCGCCCTACGGGAACACAATCATATATAACCCCGTACTTTTTTCACAATAAAACTTTAGCGACAGCGAAAGGTTTATTTAACTGGGACCCAAATAGATTCGCACGAAAAAATACTTCAGTACCGTCACTGCATGCACACTTAATTTGTTGTCCCCGGCTGGGTTACTCACTTGGATTATTGTTTGATGCAGAGTGCCTTGCGAGTTCCCTGGGCTCAAGGTGACCTTCCACGTCGAGCAGGGTTCGAACCCGGTGTACTTCGCGGTGCTGGTGGAGTACGAGGACGGCGACGGCGACGTGGTGCAGGTGGACCTCATGGAGGCCAACTCCGGGACGTGGACGCCGATGCGCGAGTCCTGGGGATCCGTCTGGCGCCTCGACTCCGGCCACCGCCTCCAGGCGCCCTTCTCCATGCGCATCACCAACGAGTCCGGCAAGACGCTCGTCGCCGACAAGATCATCCCGGCCAACTGGGCTCCCACCGCGTCCTACCGCTCCATCGTCCAGTACAGCTGAAGCCTGAAGCTGCATATCATTCGGAGCGAATCATTATTGGCTAGATCGATTTGGTATTGTATCGAGGTTTGTTTTGCATGCATGGGGAAATGAGGCCGGATCGGAGGTTCCCTGCTGATTATTAGGTGGGACGTCGGGTGTCGGGTGTCATGTAGGCGTCGTCGATCGATGGATCGTGCATGTGTGTGTCTTTGAATATGTCTGTCTGTGGGATATGGAGGAGAGGCACTTTTGCTTGTGCTCTCCCGCGCCCACTATCAGTACTGTACCGGTGTGTAACCACATCATCATAAGTTATTACAGTTTGTGTGTACTACTACTGCTTAATTGCTGTCCCTGCTAGCTTCTATTTCTCATTCAGATTCAGTACTACGTACTCTTCTTATCAGTTCGTATAATTACCTTCTTCTGTTATCAAACCAGCTTCATGTCCGCGACTAGATTAATTGCACAACCCAGGAATCTGATCCTGACTTTCTAACGAACGTACCTTCGGCCATAGTGCAAAGGACTTCCGAATCGGACGGCTAATATTTGGAGGTTGAGAAAGGGAGCTAATTAACCCTCCGCTGACTTGATTACTAGAATGTGCTGCATACTTTTGCACAATTTAGAATCAAAGAAAAGTTGCAACAATTCGATCGAGGACACACAAAGCAAAATCGCCGTGGATTTCGTCGTCAGCGCCTTTTCTTTTCCTGATGATCGTACGTACTCTGTCCCGATAGATATGACGATCCTGGAAAGGTCGGTACACCATAATTCCCGAAACGACCAAAGCACGCAGCAGACGGGCCGGGGTACTTCATGGCTGCTACCGACTGGTGCGTCCATCCAACGCAAAGGACGTACGTATGCTAAATCCTCAAGCACATGTCTTTCCCTTTCAAAAAAAGCCTTTCTCTTTCCGTGTAGTAACCACTAACCAATTCCATAACCGTCAGTCTTAGCTAGCTAACGCGATAGTGAGTGATTACTTTTTACATTAGAGCCGGCCGCCTAAAAGTTCACCTAGCTACCTTTGAAATAGTAAGAAAGAGAGGTTCAACGTAGCTAGCTTGCGGCCCGCCCGCTGGATCGTCGCCGTAAATACTGTCGCTAAACTCTCTCAATAAATTGCACCGACGACTGCCGCAAATCCAGGGAATCAACAAGCAAGAGGACATGTGTAATCATGTAGTAGCAGAGAACGTGCCATACCAAAGGATTGGGTTACTAACATGACATGACACCATCGGTAAAATAGTTTTCTTGAACGAACGAAGCAAAGACTAATTGGTTTGGCTAAATGCTCCGTGGACGTAATTGCAGATGGTGTACCAGATAGATCATTGGTGAGGACCGTGAGTGAGTGAGATAGCGAGGGGCCGGGGGAAGGAAAGGATGGACCTTATCGACGATGGCTTTTTCTTGTCCAGACAAACTAAAAGGATGATGAGGAGACCTTCCACCCTCTCCATCGTACAGATTGTCTGAACAACAGTTAACCGCGGAAAGTGACAAAGTAACGGACTGCTGAGAGGCGCATGCATGTGCGGGGGCGAGGAGTCGGATGCCGACGCCTGCGTCGCCTACCCGGCCGCTTCTGCGCATGTGAGGTGCGGGCCACGGCAACGCCGACCCAAGGGCAGCAACTGCCCCAGCAGCCGGCCGGTGGAACCACGTATGTACGTAGAGCCGAGAGCTCTTGCACCAGATTTCCTGGGGCCCACATCGATCGAGCGCGCACCCACCGGTTGCCGCCTTGCCGGCCCCGTCCGTCTCAGACTGAGCTTTCGGCGATCGATCTCCCCTAGATCCTCGATCCTCGATCATGTGGGGCGCGGTGTCGTGCGGGCGAGAGCGCCGGCGCGGGCTAGTACTTGCCATGGCACGCTGGCTGCGCGCCCGTACCGGCGCCGTCCGTCATGGCGTACAGACGCCATCGATCCTTTCCGATATAGTATCGTTAATAACGGTCAAATTCCAAGCCATGCTTGCGTTCTGAGACAAGCGATCGAATTAATTTGCAGCCCAACAATTCATTTTCGTGTCGAGCGATTCTTGCGGCTAGTGTCCGATTCGGTCTTATGGAATGTTTGGACGACCGAAAACGCAACATAACGTCATGGATGGAAGCGCCAAGTAGACTTGAGTGCTACCAAGAAATTATAATCCAAGAAAATGCAGACTACACGCATTGCCCAAGAAAACTGGGGCAACATCACGTGCACTCTTGCTTGCGCTACGTGTCAAGGTGAATGAATTTTGGTACTCCCTCCGACCCATATTAGTTGACTCAACTTTGTCTAGATACGGATAAATCTAGACTAGATACTTAACTAGATACATACGAATCTAAAAAAAGTTGAGTCAACTAATATGGGTCGAAGGGAGTACTGTATTGTAATGTACTTTGAAAACTACTGTAATATACTTATATCCATTGTATTAGCAAAAACTGAAACTGCAGTATCAGCCCTGAACCGATGTACTAGTAGTGCTAAAGGTTTCAGTTTTAGTGCAGACTACTTTGAAAGCGGCTGTGTTTCAGTTTTAGTGTAGTATCAGCCCTGCCATGATGTCTTTTTTTTTTTCTGTTTCTCTGTCTCGGTGTGTCTGTAAGTTCAGAGCTCTATATGCTGCCCCTTTACTCTAAGAGCATCTCCAACTGCAGTCTCCAAACGGCGCCCCAAAGCATTATCGTATTATCGGTCAGAAAATCACTTTCAACCGTGTGTCCTAAAGCCGTTTTTGTCTGGCGCGTGTCCGGCGCAACCAAAACGTCACCGTCCCACAGGCGCCGACGATGTGGTGACACAAAGTGCCAGCTGATACCACCTGCCAGTGGCACATCCAAATCTCCACACTTTCCCGACGCGCCTCCCTTGTTCAGTGCTCACACCCCTCCCAAATCATCACAGCCTCGCTCATCTCGAAGCCGGTAGATCGCTGGCGCTTGACTCCTCCCTCACCTCCTCCTTCGCCCCTAGCAATTCCGTCGTTATAGGCGTTCATTGACGTGCAACCAACGTGGCAGCCACCTCGCCTGCCAGCTTCCATGCAAGATGTTCGTCCATTTGCTTCATATCCATGAATATCGATGACAATATGATGATCCATGCATTGTTGGAGGAGGAGGCTGCCGAGGACGTCGACGATCAGGAGCAACTCACGATCCTCTTCTCCAACCGCAGACCGATAGGAAGCACACAAGTTTACTCAGGTTCAGAACCAACTACGGAGGCCGGATCCTACTCTCGCTGTCAATCACTATAATCGACAAAGTTGAAGGTTACATCAAATGTAGTGCAAAGGTGCACTTGTGCGAGGTTATGATCTCGTGCCCTAAGGGCTACCCATAGGTCGGCTTATATAGACATATGATCTAGGGTTTACATGGATAATCCTATCCGGCTACGATACATAGTCGGTAACTACTACCATGTACTCCAAGTCTTTTGTCTTCGGACCCAAGTCGGTAACTCTTCTAGGCCTTCCCGTAGACGGATGGGCCTCCGCCTATCTCGTTAACTGGGTCGCACGTTGGCCACCTTGGTCTTTGACTATTAGTACCAGACGTGGGTATACTTGGAAAATATAACCCCGACAGTAGCCCCGGGAACACTCCAAGGTCCTTAGTCGGATGATAACGTCTTGAGTCAGATTCCGTATTTAGCTCGAGTGGTTTTTCGACTTAGAGAATCTTGAAGGGTTCTCAAAACTATGTCAACAAAATTCATCCGACTCTGATGAATTCGGATAAACATTAGTCATTCTTTGTGTTTATCAACTCGATGTAGGCTGAGTCGGATTTATTTTCTTGGTCAGGCAAGGAGAGTGTTTGAACGTTCATGACCTCTACGATGCTTCAGGAATCGTCACATCATTTGATACACATTCCATCATATCACGAATATGGCCGTTTTGGGGTCCCACATTCATGATAAACAAGGATCCCATTTGTTGTTCACTGAAATCGAGGAGGCAGAGAGGCCATATCAACATAGGCCAAAATTACCACGCCACTTCCTCGACGCGTGGCGGAAATCCAGTGCATTCATACCACGTTTGCACGAATCACGAACGGGCATGGGTAAGTCCTCGCTGATGTCATTCTTCTTCGCTGCACCGCACTCCTTATTCATCGCCTTCAGCACACCCGAGCTCAAAAAAAATCCTCTCCCCCTTCCCCCACCGCCACAAATTTTAGGTCACCATCGATGGATGACTCGTATTCATCGACCGCGGCGGTTTCGACTGCGCCAGAGAAGAAAGAAGAGAGCAGAATCTAGGCTCCCTTCGTTCTTGACGAAGTCAAGCTCCAAGAGTACGAGGATGAGGGCTACCTTGTCGTTGGCTCTTGGCGTTTCACCATCGGAGAAACTACGTCGGCGCCATGGGAGGGGCGAGCACGTCCTGTTCGGCACTCATCTCGAGGGAGGTTTCAGCCTCCCATTGATACGTCCATTTTGCATCACTATTCTATATCATAATTTACTATTATTTATTGATATATTTCATATTAAGAGGTGATACTTATGTTATCTCATCTATTTTTGCATGTTGGATGACTTTTGGAGGATGAACTGCCAGAGTCAGGATTCTGATGGAAAAAGAATATTCGCAAAGATCAGAAAATTTTAGAAAATATATGGAAAATCCTATTTTTTCAGAAGACGAAGGAAGCCAGAAGAGGAGGCAGAGATGGGCCACAGGGTCCCACACCACCCCCTGGCGCGGGGCCCCTGGCCACGCCACCTGGTGGTGTGGCCACCCTGGCCCACCTCCTGCATCGCCCTTTCGCCTATAACTTCCTCCCCAAACCCTAATACTGGGAGCGACCATATAAAGATTCCGCCGCCTCAGCGGGGCGGAAACTACAGAGAGAGAAAGAGCTCTCTGGCAGGCAGATTTCTGCTAGGGAAGTTCCTGTAGGGGTTCGTAGCATGGAAAACAAAAAATTT
Source organism: Avena sativa (assembly GCA_916181665.1). Taxonomy (NCBI): domain Eukaryota; kingdom Viridiplantae; phylum Streptophyta; class Magnoliopsida; order Poales; family Poaceae; genus Avena; species Avena sativa. The sequence continues at coordinate 261,051,622 of OV702279.1, read as the reverse complement.
CTATCGCATACAAACAAACAAGCCAAGATCTATCTACTAGATTGTAGCAACGAGTCGATAGAGGAACTCACCCTCGAAGATTCCAAAGCGGTTAACGAGAGCAGATTCTCGTGGGTGATGTAGTCGTACTCTTTCCGATCTCAAGATCGCGTAGACGATCCTTCCGGCGCCATGTTCCGGCAGCGCTCCCGCAGTCGGTCACACGTTCGGTACTCGACGAAGACCTTCCTCTCCCTTGTTCCAGCAGGCAGCGGAGGTTGTAGCACTCTCCTCGTGATTCCGGCAGCACAACGGCGTGGTACCGGAAGTAGAGGGGAGATCCCGCAGGGCTTCGCCTTAAGCCGGAGCGAGTATGGTGGAGTATGAGAGAGGGCTATTAGTGGTCTAGAGATTAGACATACCAATTAGAAGGCTCTAAACCGCAGGCTAGAGCAATTAGAAGCTCTAAACCAAAACGGCTCTAAACCGGAGATTAGAGGATAGGAACTTGTGTGTCTCAAGGAGGAGGCCCTGCCCCTCCTTTTATAGGTGGAGGGGCTAGGCGCGCCAGGGAGGGAGGGGAGTCCCTCCCCAACTCGGCCTAGGGCTGGGCGCCGGCTTGGAGGAGAGGAACTCCTCCTCCAAGTTGGTTTCAAACTCCTCTTGCTTGTTTCCCACAGTTTCCTGTTTCCCACAGTTTCCTGTTTTCCACAGTTTCCTGTTTTAGCCGTTTGACTTTCAAACTGGCAGTTTGACTTTCAAGTTTTGGAACAGCAAGAACACTTAGTACATGATGCAATCATTCAATGACACATTCATGTACCCTCCCCCCCGGAGTGCCGGACAATCCGTACCCTTCTAGAACATTCCCGATGAAAACACCGGAATCATTCCCGAACTCCAAAACGGGACTTTCCTTATATGAATCTTATTCTCCGTACCATTCCGGATCACCTCGTGATATCCCGGATCCCATCCGAGACTCCGAACAACATTCGGTCTCTTTCTCATAATACCATAACTACTCAAACAACGTCGAATCCTTAAGTGTGTCTCCCTACGGTTCGTGAATTATGCGGACATGATCGAGACACTTCTCCGAACAATAACCAATAGAGGAATCTGGAAATTCATATGGCTCCCACATATTTCTACGATTACTTTGCGATCGAATGAACCACTTACATACGATACCAATTTCCCTTTGTCTCACGATAGTTTACTTATCCGAAGTTATGATCGTCGGTATCTCTGCATACCTAGTTCAACTTCGTTACCGATAAGTACTCTTTTCTCGTTCCCGTGATATGTGATCCCTTGTGAGCCAGTCACATGCTTGCAAGCTAATTGGATGACATTTCACCGAGAGGGCCCAGAGTATATCTATCCGTCATATGGATGGACAAATCCCACTCTTGATCCATGTGTTTCAACCAATACTTTCCGAACACTCAATGCCACCTTTATAGCCACCCAGTTACGGTGTGGTGTTTGATGTCATCAAAGCATCCATCCGGTAAAGGTGATATGCATGATCTCATGGTCGAAGGAATTAGGTTACTATGTATCAGAAAGCATATAGCAATTGAACTATTTAAATGACTTGATCTTTATGCTACGCTTATCTATAGGAGTATGTCCATCACATCATTCTCCTAATGATATGATCCTGTTGTTAATAACATCTCTATGTTCATGATCAGGAAACCATGATCATATATTAACCAACAAGCTAGTTTAACAAGAGGCTTTACTAGGGACTCTTATTTTAGTTTACAAATCACACAAGTATTAATGTTTCCGGTTAATACAATTATAGCATGGTATGTAAACATTTATCATAAGTGTGAAGATATGATAATAACCACTTTATTATTGCCTCTTGGGCATATCTCCAACAGTCTCCCACTTGCACTAGAGTCAATAATCTAGTTTCAAACCTTTGTGTATTCAACACCTATGGCTTTCCGGTGTTGTATGTACACGATTGCTAGTGGTCAACTGATCTCCGGATCTGACACTTCCAGGTCCGTGTGTAATTGCATGTCTTTGCGTCTCTACGCATCACTCATTCTCTAATGAGATGGCTTTGTATAAATTTGGTCTTTCGGTGTGACCTTTAGCTCTTTGGGGTTAAAACATGTTGATAATATTGTCGCACAATATATCTTCATAGTATTATCCCACTGTGAACTACACCTAGTTTGATAACAAACTACTTGACACAAATGCCCTCTTTAGCTGCTATTATAGCAGTCATATACTTAGCCTTTTGTTGTAGTATCTGTCACAATGTCTTAACTTTGGAACTCATCCAAATCCATTATGGAACTCACTTTCAATTATATTGTGCCACCTCTAGTTTAGATTGAGATAAACTTAATTTGTACTTTGCGACAAAACTAGTATCAATGTAGTACTTTTACAATGAACTAACCATCTATTTGTCACTTCTACAAATAATATACTCTTAGTTCTTCCAAAAGATCATAAGAATATCCTTACTATTGTCCAATGATCATCTTACGAATCATTCTGGTATATGCTCACAACATTTAGAGCATAGGACATATCTGGATTTGTACATATCACAGTATGATTGATATAAATACTCTTTGTGATTTCATACATCAAGTATCAATCTATACTTGATTATTTGTTTCACTTTACCAAATGTCAATACACTTGAATATATCATCAACATTGAACTCATTCAATCCTTTCTGTGCGACAAGAACCTCTCTTGTAGTTTCTATATTGAACTCATTCAATATCTCGTCTATGTACTTCTGGCACAACCATATTAGCATCTATTGATGCCAAATATTTAGGTTTTGCCTAAGTCTTTCATCGAGATGAAATTCTTAATATGTGTTAATAAAAGATACATCATTTCCAATCAACAATATGTCTTCCACATAATGTATTAGAAACATGTCTTAGCGCTCCCACTTAATTTCTTGCAAATGCAAGCATCTTCATCGTCTCTAATGAACTTTTAAACTCCTTTAACAGTTTCATCACAGTGAAGATTCCAACTCCGCGATGCTCACTTTAACCATTGAAGTTTGCATATGCTTTTAGCATCCTTTGAATTAACAAAACCCTATGGACCGTGTTATGCACATGTCCTAGGTAACGATTCTATTAGAAGAACTTGTTTTGTTTATTCAACTACCATATAACAAAATTATATGTAGTGGTTGCTACATTAATCCGTCTAGACTAAATATCACTATGGAAGATCAAATCTTGTCATAGTCAACCTTTGAACATTTTGTGAACTCTTTCCCAGTATGTCGATTATAGATGTGAAACATCCATGTCTATTTCTTTATAGATCCAGACACAACTGTAAGGTCTTACACCTTTCTCGAGGGTCCTTCAAGTTCAAAACTTGATTTCTCGTGTATGGAACTATCACGGATTTTATGGCTTCAAGCCATTTGACGGAGTCAGGGCCCATCATCGCTTCTTTGCATGTAGTCCGTTCATTATTCAAATAATGATTCAACCCTCAAATCTTGGTATTTGATTGTTTACTATACCTACTTGGTTCAATAGGAACTTAGATCTTCGTGACCACAACCTTTGAGGCACGTGAGCCATGAGCATTGTTGCTGCCTCCGAAACACTTTTCGGCGCTGCGCAACTCTGCACATATAGCTAAGGTTCTTTTAACCTTATCAAAGTTCTATTGTCCTCCCACTTAACTTTTCATGAAAAATTCCTTCTCAAAGAAACTTGACGTTCTAAGCAACAAACACTTTTGTCTCCGGTGTTTATGGAGGAATACTTAACAGTTATACAAAGACAGGTTCATCCGACTTTGGTTGCACACATCTTTCTTATGCATAGCATACCAATGTTTTAAGAAAGGACTACTTGGGTTTTATCCCAAACCATAACTTTATATGGTGTCATTTCAACGGATTATGATGAAGATCTTTTCAGTGGAAAAACGGTAATCTCTAAAGCTTTTAATCTTTAAAATACAATGGCAGTTTTATGAATTATACCTTTGATCTTACCATGTCAGACAAGGTTTAATTACATACCTCGAACGCTCCATACCCTTATGGTGTTTTGGGAAATGCAAATCCACGGAACGATTCCTTAAATCTTAGGTATTATGCTAAACTTGTAACTCAAATATCTTCCTTTATGATCTTATCATAAACTATTTATATTCTTGTTACAATGATTTTGCACTTCATCTTAAAATCTTTGAACTTTTCAAATATTTCACACTTCATCCTTATTAAGTAAATATTCATATATTCACTCAAATTTTCGGAGAAGGCATATGAAGTTGAAATCCACCGCTCTTGACTACACATAATGGACTTCGTACAACAATATGTACAAATTCCAATAAGCTAGTCTTTCGTTCCCTTTTGGCCTATGAACGAAGTTTCAATTATTTCTAGGAAAGTTTCACAAGCGTCATTTGATCAAAAATCAGAAGACTCCAAAATTCCATCCACATGGAGTTTCTTCATGTTTTCTTTCCAATATAATTTAAACGGCGATGTCACTTCCTAAGTGATCTTTCAATCAGTTTGTCTTTCGACATCTTTAGCACTAGTTTTATGGATGTGATGTTTCCAACGAGATTTGCGAATCATCCATCTTTTATGGATTACGGCAATTATTTGAACAACCCTTTTGTTCTCATAATACCTGATAAAACAAATCTTGAAGGTAAGCTTTGATGTTTAACGAGCAACACAATAACCCTTTATTTGTTCTCAATGAACATCATCACATATTCTTTTGCTAGTTACTTAGGCCATTGTAGTTCATGAATTGTGTTGTTTCGTATGACGATTCACACCAACAAATTCAGTATCAAATACTTAAGAACCACATTGTTTAATAAGCAAAGAATATAGCCATAACATGTATAACATCTATATACTTAAACTGAACAATTCTAGTCTTTTCTTTTCTGCCATATATTTATGAGATTCTCTTTTAGTATTTCCTTTTCTGTTTGAAAGAATCTATCAACATCAATAGTGGAGTCATACATATGACACATAATCCAAAGCGTGTATAATTAAATACCAATGTCTTTGGACTTGCACTTTGAAGTAGATCACCATCATCAAATATTTGGTGTTCTTTCAAATTCCTTTCTTTAGTAATCTCTTGGTGTAGTAAACATTTTACCTACATCAAATATTCACCCTTATCATGGAATTGTCCATGATCAAGCTACTGTTAGCTTGTAACGATGAATTTATGAGTATAATGTTGCTATCCAAAACCTTTTGGAGGATTAGGACAACAAGTGTCTCCAACCTTTTGCAAATTCTCATCAAATATGAGAACATGACTTTAGCCATATTATACTCTATCATGTTGCAACCAAAACTTCGTTTCAGATATCACAATATCTTCCACACATCATGGTTTCTGAAACAACTCTTTCAGATCCTTAGATAACCTTGATATTAGGAGAATCCTTTGAATATCAAGAATCATGGAGACAAACATGACACTTATATACTAACACTTGGAATTGTTACTCTTGATTTAATACTAATTATTAAACTTCATGGAGTAACCGGAACTTACTGAAAGTTTGCAATAGGACTTTTAAACTTTAGATTAACACTTCAAAACAATACGATACCAGTTCGTAAAGTAACTAACCAGAATTCTATAGTTCTATCATCTCAATTATAACTAAGCGCAAGGTGGTAAACGGATGCCAATGACTACAACAACTATGCAAATTCACTTTGATTTAGTTTATGATAAATTGAGTTCTAATTAATAATTAAATTAATCTAGGTGAACTCCCACTCAAAACAATATCCCTCACATTGTTTTAGTGATCACACGAACCAAATCCACCACATCAAAACCGATCATCACGAGAGTTGATATAGCTTCAATGGCGAACAATCAACATGTTCATCATATCTACTATATGACTCATGCTCTACCTTTCGGTAATCCGTGTTCCTGAGGCCATGTCTGTACATGCTAGGCTCGTCAAGATCAAACCTTAGTTTCCGCATGAGCAAATCTGGCTTGCTCACGTTGTATACACTTGTAGAATCTAACACACCCGATCATCACGTGGTGCTTCAAAACAACAAGCTTTAGCAACGGTGCTAACTAAGGGTGAACACATTATGACTTGAAATTCATGTGCATGAGGGATCATCTTATAATGCTACCGTCGTCTACTAAGCAATACAAGATGCATAAAGGATTAACATCACATGTAATTCATAATATGTGATATGATATGGCCTTTCTTCTTTGTGCTTCCGATCTCCATCCTCCAGCACGAACATGATCTCCATCATCACCGGCATTGCATCAAGGTCAATGACGCCTCTCCATGGTTGTCGTCCACCGGCTTCAACTATTACAACTACTTTGAATAGACACGCGGGTCTTAACAGAAATTAAAGACAACCATATGGCTCCTGCTGGTTGCCAACTTACAATAAGGAACATTGCATACATCATATATAATCACAATCATGGCCATATCACATCACTGCACACCCCTGCAAAACAAAGTTAGACGCCTCTACTTTCTTTGCATATTTTACGTGGTTTGGGGCTTTCAATAAGTGTCGTTCTAACTTACGAACAAGAACCACAACATTGATACTAGTATTGTTAATCACCCGTTGTAAATTGGATCTTAACTATGCTAGGAGAAACAGGCACCCGCAAAGCCACTTATGCAATACAAGTTGCATGTCAAGCGTGGAGCAAGTCTCATGAACGATGTCATGTAAGGTTAGCCCGGGCCGCTTCATCCCAACATACCGCAAGATGCAAAGTACACAAAAAGCAATCGACAATAAAAGCATCAACGCCCACAATGACCATTGTGTTCTACTCGTGCAACAGATCTACATATAGACACGGCTCTGATACCACTGTAGGGGTTCGTAGCATGGAAAACAAAAATTTTCTATCGCATACAAACAAACAAGCCAAGATCTATCTACTAGATTGTAGCAACGAGTCGATAGAGGAACTCACCCTCGAAGATTCCAAAGCGGTTAACGAGAGCAGATTCTCGTGGGTGATGTAGTCGTACTCTTTCGGATCTCAAGATCGCGTAGACGATCCTTCCAGCGCCACGTTCCGGCAGCGCTCCCGCAGTCGGTCACACGTTCGGTACTCGACGAAGACCTTCCTCTCCCTTGTTCCAGCAGGCAGCGGAGGTTGTAGCACTCTCCTCGTGATTCCGGCAGCACAACGGCGTGGTACCGGAAGTAGAGGGGAGATCCCGCAGGGCTTCGCCTTAAGCCGGAGCGAGTATGGTGGAGTATGAGAGAGGGCTATTAGTGGTCTAGAGATTAGACACACCAATTAGAAGGCTCTAAACCGCAGGCTAGAGCAATTAGAAGCTCTAAACCAAAACGGCTCTAAACCGGAGATTAGAGGATAGGAACTTGTGTGTCTCAAGGAGGAGGCCCTGCCCCTCCTTTTATAGGTGGAGGGGCTAGGCGCGCCAGGGAGGGAGGGGAGTCCCTCCCCAACTCGGCCTAGGGCTGGGCGCCGGCTTGGAGGAGAGGAACTCCTCCTCCAAGTTGGTTTCAAACTCCTCTTGCTTGTTTCCCATAGTTTCCTGTTTCCCACAGTTTCCTGTTTTCCACAGTTTCCTGTTTTAGCCGTTTGACTTTCAAACTGGCAGTTTGACTTTCAAGTTTTAGAACATCAAGAACACTTAGTACATGATGCAATCATTCAATGACACATTCATGTACCCTCCCCCCCGGAGTGCCGGACAATCCGGACCCTTCTAGAACATTCCCGATGAAAACACCGGAATCATTCCCGAACTCCAAAACGGGACTTTCCTTATATGAATCTTATTCTCCGGACCATTCCGGATCACCTCGTGATATCCCGGATCCCATCCGAGACTCCGAACAACATTCGGTCTCTTTCTCATAATACCATAACTACTCAAACAACGTCGAATCCTTAAGTGTGTCTCCCTACGGTTCGTGAATTATGCGGACATGATCGAGACACTTCTCCGAACAATAACCAATAGAGGAATCTGGAAATTCATATGGCTCCCACATATTTCTACGATTACTTTGCGATCGAATGAACCACTTACATACGATACCAATTTCCCTTTGTCTCACGATAGTTTACTTATCCGAAGTTATGATCGTCGGTATCTCTGCATACCTAGTTCAACTTCGTTACCGATAAGTACTCTTTTCTCGTTCCCGTGATATGTGATCCCTTGTGAGCCAGTCACATGCTTGCAAGCTAATTGGATGACATTTCACCGAGAGGGCCCAGAGTATATCTATCCGTCATATGGATGGACAAATCCCACTCTTGATCCATGTGTTTCAACCAATACTTTCCGAACACTCAATGCCACCTTTATAGCCACCCAGTTACGGTGTGGTGTTTGATGTCATCAAAGCATCCATCCGGTAAAGGTGATATGCATGATCTCATGGTCGAAGGAATTAGGTTACTATGTATCAGAAAGCATATAGCAATTGAACTATTTAAATGACTTGATCTTTATGCTACGCTTATCTATAGGAGTATGTCCATCACATCATTCTCCTAATGATATGATCCTGTTGTTAATAACATCTCTATGTTCATGATCAGGAAACCATGATCATATATTAACCAACAAGCTAGTTTAACAAGAGGCTTTACTAGGGACTCTTATTTTAGTTTACAAATCACACAAGTATTAATGTTTCCGGTTAATACAATTATAGCATGGTATGTAAACATTTATCATAAGTGTGAAGATATGATAATAACCACTTTATTATTGCCTCTTGGGCATATCTCCAACAGTCCTTCCCAGAGAGGGGCGATCGTCGCCATTGATACGTCAGAAACGTATCTATATTTTTTGATGTTTCATGCCTGTTTAGTATCTACTTTGCTTTTTCCACACTTTGTGGTGTTTTTATATGTTTTCTGGTACTAACCTATTAACAAGTTGCCACAGAGCCAGTTGACTGTTTTCTTCTGTTTTTGGTTCTAGAAAGGCAGAAAATCAATATTCTCGGAATTGGACGGGACAAAAGCCAAAGTCAATATTTTACCGTGGAGAACACGAAGCCTGAATACGAGACGGAGGAGACCCACCAGGGGGCCACACCCCCTGGCCGCGCGGGTGGGCCCACCCCGCGCCTGGGGGGGTGCAGCCGCCCTAGCGTACCTCCCGCCTTGCCTCTTCGCCTATAAGAAGCCCCCGATGCCTAAACCCTAAGTACGCAATCAATATTCCACAAAACCGTCTGTAGCGGCTGCCACCATCGTCCCTAGATCGGGGGTATCTGAAGCTCTTCCCGGCACCCTGCCAGAGGGGAGATCATCCTGGAGGACTTCGTATTCATCATGTGATACGTCGGAAACGTATCTATATTTTTTGATGCACCATGCTTGTTTAGTATCTACTTTGCTTTGCTTTGTCTACACTTTGAGGTGTTTTTATATCTTTTCTGGAACTAACCTATTAACAAGTTGCCATAGTGCAAGTTGCCTGTTTTCTTCTGTTTTTGGTTCCAGAAAGGCAGAAAATCAATATTCTCGGAATTGGACGGGACAAAAGCCAAAGCCAATATTTTACCGTGGGCGACACGAAGTCCATAGGGGAGACGGAGAGGCGAACCAGGGCCACCGCACCCCCCGTAGGCACGAGTGGACCCTACCCACGCCTGGGTAGGGTGTGGGCCCCCTGGCCACCTCCCAGCCTGGCCTCTTCGCCTATAAGAATCCCCCGATGCAGAAATCCTAGGCACCCAATCAAAACTCCATGAAACCTTCTGTAGCCGCCGCCACCGTCGTCCCTAGATCGGGGGGATCTGAATCTCTTCCTGGCACCCTGCCGGAGGGGACATCATCCCAGAGGCCTTCTTCTCCGGTATGATGCGTGAGTAGTTCCACCTTGGACTATGGGTCCATGTAGTATCTAGATGGTTGTATCTCCTCCTTGTGCTTTCATGTATAGATCTTGTGAGCTCCATTCATGATCAAGATCTAATCTATTTGTAATCATGCATGTTGTGTTTGCGGGGATCCGATGGATATTGAGATTACTATGTCAGATTGATTAATGGTTTTGTCCATTTGATATTATCATGTCTGTGTTGTTTGTGATCTTGCATGCTCTCCGTTGTTAGTAGCTATCTTGGCCAAGTAGTTGCTAGTGACTCCAAGAGGGGGTATTTATGCTCGATAGTGGGTTCATGCCTCTAGGTTCCAAGGGAAGTGACAGAAATCTCTTCGATTGTAGATGTGATGTTGCCACAAGGGAGAAAACAACGGTCTCTTGTTCATGGAACAAGTGGATTGTTTACCTTACACACTTTGCTTAAAGAAGTTATCTGTTGCTTGCAACTTATTACTGGAGGGGGTTTGGATCATAACCTGAAGGTAGACTTCTAGTCATAGATGTAGTTGGATGGAGGTCTATGTATATTGTTGTATTGCCCAATCGAATCTCATAGGATCTTTTTGTCTAGTATTGCATTGTTATGCCTTGCTTAGTTCTTGTCAATTGCCCTGCTGTAATTTGTTTACCCTTCATGCCATGTTGTTTATCTAAGGAGAGCACCTCTAGTGAACTATGGACCCCGGTCCAATCTTTACCATTGATACATCTTCCCTGTTACCTGTTTACTTGCTACAAACCATTACCTTCCACACCATACGTTTAATCCTTTTTTACAGCAAACCGGTGAGCTTGACAACCTCACTGATTCATTGGGGCAAAGTCTTGAGTTTGTGTTGTGCAGGTCTCCGCGTTGCTTACAACACCTATGTGACGTTTCCTTCCTCCTCCTGGTTCGATAACCTCGATTTCTTACTGAGGGAAAACTTGCTGTTGTGCTGCTTCACACCTTGATCTTGGGGTTCCCAACAGGCTCCACGTTAACCACGTGTATAGCCATCAAGTCTTTCTAGCGCCATTGCCGGGGAGGCTAAGGACGTCTTCACAAGGGGAGTCCTCCTCAACCTTTCTCTTTACTTTGTTTTTAGTTTGCTTAGTTTCTTTTGCTTGGTTTTGTTTGGCTCTTTTTATCAAAAACTCCAAAAAAAATTAGTTTAGTTTGGTTTGCTTCCTCTTTTCGAAAACACAAAATAATAGTTCCTTCTCTAGTTGTTGGTCTGTTGTTGCCCTGCTTGGTCATGCTTTCTATCAATGGATGGTTTCTTTGAAACTAGTTCTTATTGGCAAGGTGGGTTCACGGAAGAACAAAAGTATTATTATAAGGAACACCGTTTGTCACAAAATAGGAAACACTTATGGGAACAGATTGATAAGTTGAATACTATTGCTAGAGACGTGTGCTCTACTTATAATGTTACTTATTGCTTTGATAAATCTTGTTGCTGTAGGAGGTATGAACACCTTCCTTTTCAATGTGAGTATAATGATAATATTACCATATCTTCTTATGTTAGGGGAAATTATGACTTTTATGATGTGGAGCAAATTGAAGAATTTATTTCTTTCAAGGGTGCATTTGAACTTGCCAGTTTGCTTGAAAATACTGATGATGCACCTTATGAATATGAGGTTTATGAGATACTTAAATTTTGCTTTGATAATTACAAGGAAGAAAATAGCTATATTCTTGAATATTTTAATAGATGCTTTCCACAAATGGAAGAGACTGATGCTTTGTAGGAGACTATGGAAGAAGAAATTGTTGAAACTAGAAGCTCATTAGATTAAAAAGAGGAGGAGAGTGATGAACAAAAGGAGGAAGAATGGATCTACCCATGCCTACCTTCTAATGAGAGTAACTCTTTACCTCTTATATTATTTGATTGTCCCACATGCTTACCAAAGGAGGATGAATGTTATGTTCCTGTGGATCCTTTTGAAATATCTACTTTGGGTAAAACATGTGAAAGTTTTAATCCCACTATTTTTGAGCTTGATAGAGATTATGTGTTTGTAGATCATGAAAGGCATGCTTTATGTGATAGCTATATTGTTGAGTTTATTCATGATGCTACTGAAAATTATTATGAGAGAGGAAAGTATGGTTGTAGAATTTTTCATGGTACCAAAACACCTCTCTATGTGCTGAAAGTTTTGAAGTTACTCTTGTTTTATCTTCCTATGCTTGTCACTTTGTTCTTTGTGAATTTATTTGTGTACAATATTTCGATGCATAGGAAGAGGGTTTATACTTAAATGTGTTTTGAATTTGCTTCTTGATGCTCTCTTTTACTTCAATTCATATTTCTTTTGTGAGCATCTTCTCAAACTATCAAGCCTAACTTAAGGGCGTTAAAGAAAAGTACTTGTTGGGAGATAATCCAAGAGTTTCCTTAAGTATTGGAAGTTATTACTTTAGTAATGACCTCTCCTTATCCTTTTTGTTTGCCTTTGTGCCAAGAATGACCTCTAATGAGAGGTAAGTAAGATTTGGGGAGTTGCTGTCCCGAAACAGATTTCTATCCTCCACCATAAAAATTCGTGAGGAGTCTCTGTAAGTCTTATTGAGCTGAAAATTTACGAATAAATCCCCCAGTATGTTAACTAACTTTTGTTAGATAAAAACTTTTTTATTTGAGCAACATAAGATGTTCGAAAAAATCGGTTTCTACCTGTTGGTCTGTTTTGACAAATTTCTGCCATTATTTGCATTTGCTTCTTATTGATTCCTTTTTGAGTTCTATTTTGGGAATTGAGCTTTTTGAAGGAGTTGCTACAGTAGCTTGTGTTTTTAGTGAAAAGTTTTGCCGTTCCAAAGATAAACTCAAAGGTCTATTATCTTTTGAATACACTAATGTTGCTAATGAAGATTCTGTGAAGTTTTGTATGAAGGAAAAATTTCAGGTGTAGAGAGAGAATGATGTAATGAGATGAAGAATGGACAAAAGCTCAAGCTTGGGGATGCCACCCCGGTGTCACCCCAAGAAATATCCAAGAGGTACAAGCTTCAAATCTTGGGGATGCCCAAGGCATCCCCTTCTTCATCAATAAAAAGCTCAGGTCTCTCTAGACACTTTGTTTTTATTGTTTGATGCACTGTTGTGTTGTTATTGGAGCGTCTTAGTTTTCGTTTGGTTTGCTTAGTTTGTTTAGTTTGCTTGAATAAAGTAGTTTGGACCCCCGTTCTCGCTGTGTTGTTTTCAAATAAGTTGCTTGGTGTTGGAAAGGAGTAGGAAGTTCCTGCTTAAAAGTGCAAGAGGAGCTTGCATTGACTATTGATACGTTGGAAACGTATCTATAATTTTTTATGCTCCATGCTTGTTTAGTATCTACTTTGCTTTACTTGTCCACACTTTGAGGTGCTTTTTACATGTCTTCTGGTACTAACCTATTAACAAGTTGCAATAGTGCCGGATTCCTGTTTTCTGTTGTTTTTTGTTTCAGAAAAGTTAGTAAAGAAATATTCTCGGAACTGGACGGGACGAAGGACAAAGCCAATAACTTTCCGTGGGGAACAAGAAGTCCAGAGGGGAGCCCGGAAGGCCAGCCAGGGGGCAGACCCACCCTAGGCGCGGGTGGGCCCAGCCCCGTGCCTGGCTAGGGTTTGGGCACCCTGGACGCCTCCCGGTCTCGCCCCTTCGCCTATAAGAAGACCCCGATACAGAAACCCTGAGTACCCAATCATAAATGCACGAAACCGTCCGTAGCCGCCGCCACCATCGTCCCTAGATCGGGGGGATCTGAAGTTCTTCCCGGCACCCTGCTAGAGGGGAGATCATCCCGGAGGACTTCTCTCCGGTATGATTCGTGAGTAGTTCCACCTTGGACTATGGGTCCATGTAGTAGCTAGATGGTTGTATCTCCTCCTTTGTGCTTTCATGTATAGATCTTGTGAGCTCCGTTCATGATCAAGATCTAATCTATTTGTACTCATGCATGTTGTGTTTTCGGGGATCCGATGGATATTGAGATTATTATGTTGGTTTGATTAATGGTTTTATCTTTATGATTCTATCATGTCTGTGTTGTTTGTGATCTTGCATGCTCTCCGTTGCTAGTGGTTATCTTGGCCAAGTAGTTGCTAGTGACTCCAAGAGGGAGTATTTATGCTCGATAGTGGGTTCATGCCTCTATTCCAAGGGAAGTGAAAATAATCTCTTCGGTTGTATATGTGATGTTGCTACTAGGGAGAAAACAATGGTCTCTTGTTCATGGAACATGTGGACTATTTACCTTACACACTTTGCTTAAAGCAGTTGTTTGTTGCTTGCAACTTAATACTGGAGGGGGTTCGGATGATAACCTGAAGGTGGACTTCTAGTCATATATGCAGTTGGATGACGATCTATGTATATTGTTGCATTGCCTAATCAACCTCATAGGATCTTTCTGGATAGTAATTGCATTGTTATGCCTTGCTCAGTTCCTGTCAATTGCCTCGCTGTAATTTGTTTACCCTTCATGCCATGTTGTTTATCTAAGGAGAGCACCTCTAGTGAACTATGGACCCCGGTCCAATCTTTACCATTGATACATCTTCACTGTTACTTGTTTACTTGGTGAAAACCATTACCTTCCACACCATACGTTTAATCCTTTGTTACAAAAAACCGGTGAGCTTGACAACCTCACTGATTCGTTGGGGCAAAGTCTTGAGTTTGTGTTGTGTATGTCTCCACGTTCTCAGAAACACCTGTGTGACGTTTCCTTCCTCCTTCTGGTTCGATAACATCGGTCTCTACTAAGGGAAGACTTGCTGCTTGCTGCTTCACACCTTGCTCTTGGGGTTCCCAACGAAGTGCTCTACATAGGCGCATCAACAAGTTTTCTGGCGCCGTTGATGGAGGAATCTACTTCAACCTCTTCCTCCTGTAAACTCAGCACTGCAACTATGACTTAGACTTTAGCATGACATGCTAGGTGTTGTTTCGACCTTATGCTTAGTGAATATTGCTGTAGCATTTCTTGTTCTAAACAATTGGGATTACTTGGTGTTCCTTGAAAGAATTATGCGTTGTTTAAGCATGCAAAAGCATAGTACTATGGTATTCTCCTTTGATGATTTGTTTGGGTTGACTTGGCACATGCTCACACCATGTTATGACTATGAACAAGTCACCATAGCCTCTATGATCATTTAGTCCTTGACTTGTAGTACCACTCTATGCTTTGATTAGTAATGTTTTGTTGCTCTGCATGATTATGGCCATTATTGCTCTCTTAGTTGGTTGCTCCCAGTCTTTCGCTAGCCTCCACTTGTATGAGTAAGCTCTACTCATGCTTCTAACTCCCAAGAAACCAAGTTATTCCAAAGTGTCCACTATAAACTCCTATGCATGGTGTGTTACACCATTCCAAGTATATTCTTGTTTTCAGCTATCTTCCAGTTAAAAATTCTCTTTGTTATGTGAAAACTTAGTGATTAAAGCCCTCACAAACTTGATGTCACACTTTATATTCTTTGCCCCTAATAAACTTGAACCATTGTGTCGTCTATGTTGTATATGCTTACAATTATACGTTGGAATTAGCAGAACCGTGCTGTCATGGGGAACATTTTCAACATTGCACTTGTACTTTGTACACAGTTGATATCATGCTCTTTTGTCTATGGATGTCACCGGTGTGAAATAAAAAGGGAGCTTGTAAGTCCATGTAGTTATGTATTTTGTGTTAGAGAAACGCCTGGGCTGCTAGCCTAAGCCATGCCTAATCATGGTGGAAACTTGCAGCATCACCCTAATGAGCTATCTATGAAGCATCCTCAATAAAAATCTATGCACATAGTTGATGACCCACAAGTGTAGGGGATCGCAACAGTCTTCTCGGGTAGTATTACCCAATTTATTGATTCGACACAAGGGGAGCCAAAGAATACTTGCAAGCCTTAATAACTGATTTGTCAGTTCAACTGCACCTAGAAATAGTTCTTGCTCACAGAACTTTATCAGTAGCAACAGTTTGTAGTAGCAACAGCAACAGTGAAACATGAGCAATAGTAACAGTAACAGTAATAGTAAACAGTGGGATTCGAGTGCGGTAGGCAAAGGGATGGATGGACGGGCGTTGCATGGACGAGTCTAAACATGTAACTTCAAGATCTAAGGCATTGCAGATAAATAATAACAAGCATCCAAGTACTAAAAAATCCTAGGCATGTGCTCCAAATATAGTCATACGTGCTCGCAATGAGAACTTGCACAACATCTTCTGTCCAGCCAGCCCGTGGCAGCGGGGCCTCTAGGGAACTACTGGCAATTAAGGTGCTCCTTTTAATAGAGCACTGGAGCAAATCATTAACACTCTGTGAACACATGTGATCCTCACACCACAGCCATACCCTCCGGTTGTCCCAATTATTGTCACTTTGGGGCCTTTGGATCCAGACAATGATATGTGTACACAACTTGCAGATAAGATCACAAAAAATACTATCATAATGATTCAATAATAAGTTCAGATCTGATATCATGGCACTCGGGCCCTAGTGACAAGCATTAAGCACAACAAGTTGCAACAAAGTCAAATAGCACTAATAGAGATACTAGGCACTGATGTTGCTGACGTGGAGCACTTCGTTGGAAACCCCAAGAGCAAGGTGTGAAGCAGCAAGCAGCAAGTCTTCCCTCAGTAGAGACCGAGGTTATCGAATCAGAAGGAGAAAGGAAACGTCACACATGTGTTGCAAGCAACGCGGAGACATGCACACCACAAACTCAAGACTTTGCCCCAACGAACAGTGAGGTTGTCAAGCTCCCCGGTTTAATGTAACAAAGGATTAAACGTATGGTGTGAAAGGTAATGGTTTGTAGCAAATAAACAAGTAAAAGTGGAAGATGTATCAATGGTAAAGGTTGGACCGGGGTCCATAGTTCACTAGAGGTGCTCTCCTTAAATAAACAACATGGCATGAAGGGTAAACAAATTACAGTGGGGCAATTGACAGGAACTGAGCAAGGCATAACAATGCAATTACTAGTCAGAAAGATCCTATGAGGTTGATTGGGATATACAACAAGATACATAGACCACCATCCAACTACATCTATGACTAGAAGTCCACCTTCAGGTTAGCATCCGAACCCCCTCCAGTATTAAGTTGCAAGCAACAGACAACTGCTTTAAGCAAAGTGTGTAAGGTAAACAGTCCACATGTTCCATGAACAAGAGACCGTTTTTTTCTCGCTAGTAGCAACATCACATCTACAACCGAAGAGATTTCTGTCACTTCCCTTGGAAACTAGAGGCATGAACCCACTATCGAGCATAAATACCCCCTCTTGGAGTCACCAGCAACTACTTGGCCAAGATAGCTACTAACAACGGAGAGCATGCAAGATCACAAACAACATAGACATGATAGAATCATAAAGATAAAACCATTAATCAAACCAACATAATAATCTCAATATCCATCGGATCCCCGCAAACACAACATGCATGATTACAAATAGATTAGATCTTGATCATGAACGAAGCTCACAAGATCTATACATGAAAGCACAAAGGAGGAGATACAACCATCTAGCTACTACATGGACCCATAGTCCAAGGTGGAACTACTCATGCATCATACCGGAGAGAAGGCCTCCGGGATGATCTCCCCTCCAGAAGGGTGCCGGGAAGAACTTCAGATCCCCCAGATCTAGGGACGACGGTGGCGGCGGCTACATACGGTTTCGTGGATTTCTGATCGGGTACTCAGGGTTTCTGCATCGGGGGCTTCTTATAGACGAAGGGGCGAGACCGGGAGGCGGCCAGGGCCACCAAACCCTATCTAGGCGTGGGCCCACCTCCCCCCGCGCCTGGGGTGGGTCTGCCCCCCTGGCTGGCCCCTCCGGATCTCCTCTGGATTTCTTGTTCCCCATGAAAAGTTATTGACTTTGTCGTTTGTCCCGTCCAATTCCGAGAATATTTCTTTACTAACTTTTCTGAAACCAAAAACAGCAGAAAACAGGCATCTCGCACTGTTGCAACTTGTTAATAGGTTAGTACCAGAAAACATGTAAAAAGCACCTCCAAGTGTGGACAAGTAAAGCAAAGTAGATACAAAACAAGCATGGAGCATAAAAAATTATAGATACGTTTCCAACATATCAACATCCCCAAGCTTAACTCCTGCTCGTCCTTTAGTAGGTAAGTGATAAAAAGAATAATTTTTGAGGTGACATGCACCCTCACAATAAATATCCAACCATTTGCAAGCATTGCAAGATGGGATCAAAGAACTCTAAACATGTGCATGAAAGATGGAGTTCTAACAATAGGACATAGTAACTATGCAAGCAACATGGCAAGCTACAAACAAATATCATGTATAACATGCATTGAAAAACGTTTGTTTGTTTCACATGCAGAAAAAATAGCATAGTGGCAATCAGCTTGTCCCCCATAGAGTACAATATAGATGCATAGGACACCTGCAAAGTTCACAAGGGTGACTATAAACAAGTAGCACAAGACCAAGTAATAACACAATATGCATCAATTAATAAGCTTTGGAACACTGCACACAGAATGACAACTATGCTCTCTTAATGGTGCCTAAAGGTAGAAGGTGGAGACTCAATAGTGGTGGAAGAAAGGCCTTTTTTGTAAAGGAAGCAGTGATTACAAGTTTCAAAAAGAGCTTCCAAAAATTATGGTATTTGTTAGCTTTCAGCCCTCATTGCCCCTATCATAAGCATCTTTAAGTGGTTAAGGTTAAAGTGGCAAAGCTGGAGTATATGCTTGACGAAGTATAAGCTGGAAATCTCATGTCCCTTGAATACGAGGGCCACACCTCATGCATACTCAACTTTGGGTCCAGGTAAGTTCTCGTCACTATAAGTATTTGCATATCATTGAGAACCGCCAACGGGGTACCCCTTGCACATGGTATAGGAGCTTTCCCATAACCAAAATGACAAGGCAAGCAGACAATGAGCATCTCAGCAATCTTTTTATTTGCCATATACATAGCTTTTTATTGAGGATGCTTCATAGATAGCTCATTATGGTGATGCTGCAAGTTTCCACCATGATTAGGCATGGCTTAGGCTAGCGGCCTAGGCGTTTCTCTAACATAGGATACAAACTCCATGGACTTACAAGTTCCCTCTTTATTTCACACCGGTGACATCCATAGACAAAAGAGCATGATATCAACTGAGTACAACAAGGTACAAGTGCAATGTTGAAAACGTTCCCCGTGACAGTACGGTTCTGCTAATTCCAACTTATAAGTGCAAGCATATACAACAAAGTTGTCACAATGGTTCAAGTTTATTAGGGGCAAAGAATAAATTGTGCCATCAAGTTCGTGAGGGCTTTAATCACTAAGTTTTCACATAACAAAATAGCTTTTAATTGGAAGATAGTTGAAAACAAGAATATACTTGGAATGGTGTAACCCACCATGCATAGGAGTTTATAGTGGACACTTTGGAATAACTTGGTTTCTTGGGAGTTGGAAGCATGATTAGAACTTACTCATACAAGTGGAGGCTAGCAAAAGACTGGGAGCAACCAACTAAGAGAGCAATAATGGCCAAAATCATGTAGTGCAACAAAGCATACTAATCAAAGCAAAGAGTGGTACTACAAGTCAAGGACTAAATGATCATAGAGGCTAATGGTGACTTGTCATAGTAATAACATGGTGTTTGCATGTGCCAAGTCAACCCAAGCAAAGCATCAAAGGAGAATACAACAATACTATGCTTTTGCATGCTAAAACAACGCATAATTTCTTCAAGGCACACTAAGCAATCTCAATTGTTTGGAACAAGACATGCTACAACAATAATCACTAAGCATACTGTCAAAACAACACCTAGCATGTCATGCTAAAGTCTAAGTCACAGTTAATGCAAGCTCCTCTTGCACTTACAAGCAAGAACTTACTACTCCTTTCCAAACACCAAGAAAACTTATTTGCAAAACAATACAACGAGAACGGGGGTCCTAACTACTTAAGAAAACTAAACAAACTAAGCAAATCAAACGAAAACTAAGACGCTCCAAGAACAACACAACTGTGCATGAAACAATAAAAACAAAGTGTCTAGACATACCTGAGCTTTTTATTGATGAAGAAGGGGATGCCCACAAGCAAGAACTTACTACTCCTTTCCAAACACCAAGCAAACTTATTTGCAAAACAATACAATGAGAACGGGGGTCCTAACTACTTAAGAAAACTAAACAAACTAACCAAATCAAACGAAAACTAAGACGCTCCAAGAACAACACAACTGTGCATGAAACAATAAAAACAAAGTGTCTAGACATACCTTAGCTTTTTATTGATGAAGAAGGGGATGCCTTGGGCATCCCCAAGCTTTGATGCTTGTACCTCTTGGATATTTCTTGGGGTGACATCATGGTGGCATCTCCGAGTTTGAGCTTTTGTCCATTCTTCATCTCATTGCATCATTCTCTCTTTACACATGAAATTTTCCTTCACACAATCTTCATTAGCAACATTAGCTTAGTCAAAAGATATTAGACCACTGGCAAAGCTTTGGAACAACAAGGCTTTTCACTAAAAACACAAGCTACTGTAGTAACTCATTCAAAAAGCTCAATTTACTGTAAGATCCCTCCTTTGTAAAGGAAAAGGATCCCTGTGATTGCAATGCTAGTCCCTGGATCAATGCTAGCATCCACAGTTTAAGATGAAGTACACATATACAAAGGTCATTTATTACATCCATTCCAGAGATAAACATAGTCTTTACAACTCAAGGCCACAGGCCTAATACAAGAGTTTGAATAAGTAAATAATTATAAGTCTTCATCTTCATGTGCCACAGGCAAACATGTTGAGTGTAGACTCATGACACCTAATCCTCATCAGAGTAACCTGCAACATCACAAGTTACAGCCACAGTGGGTCAATACTTTGGAATAGTATTGTCAAGTGATACCTTAGTAAATTTTAAGTGGACTAGATTACTATATGAAATTTGGCTAAGTGTAGCTTGGCTTGCTTTGCTCAAAATAGGTTTTTCCTATTAGTTGAAATCACTAAGTTTTTCTTTGTCAAAACTTTCCCCAAGGAACCACCAATAGACATTGGGGTCCTTCACCCTTGTTCACCCACAAATTCTTACTTAGAAATTGGGATGAGGAGATTCTTGATAGCTTCCATGCCTTGATGCTCAAGTTGTCCATTGCCATGGACTTGGCTAAGTACTTAGATTTTTCCATCTGCAGAGGTTGTGCACTTTCCCCACCAGACTTGGTTTCCCAAGACAGGACCTTTCAGAAGCCTTCCCTTAGACCAAATGGACGCGCTCCAACCTATCATTCCCACTACCACCAACTGTCCAAATGGCTAAGTTCTAGCAACTTATGTGATCCAGGCAGAGCCCATATTGCCAAGTGGCTGCACTATAAGCTTCTTAACAGTTGGCCACTAAAATCTCTTTGTTCCTGGGTGGCTTACCACAAGTGTGATACACAAGGTAAACCATAGCCATGGGCCTTGTGTAACCACTCAACCAAAAACCACCAATCAAGTCCCTTTCCACCCAGGTGATTCATTGACTTAGTTGTTTTATTAAGTAAAACATGTCCAAATACTTAGAATATTTTCATCATAGCATGTACATTTCACCAACCCTTGTTTGCTACTAGCTAGGCTAAGCATGTCATAGATAGTAACTTAACTTAGAAATTTCCTAGCAATTCTACAACTATTTAGGATTTCCCACATGGCATATAGGCAAAATAGTAACATGCAAGACTTAGCAAAATATTTCTAATGCTTAGTACAAAATATAGGTATAGAAATATTCATGAAGTACCACTTGCCTGGGTAGTTGGGAGAGTAGCACTCTTCACAATCACAATCACTAGCACCAAAGTCTACACAAAGAATGGTAGCACAAAATTACAGACAATTCATATACAAACATAAATATATGCATGCATGCAAAATGCTAAGTGATGATTTTCAAAACTCAACCAAGCAAGTGCAAGGTACTGATTCTCTAACAAGACAAAAACTTGCCAAACAACCAATATTTATACCCTAAAGCATTTTCCTAAACATTTCAAACACTCAATTAGTCCTAAACAAGTTTTTGCAAATAAATCCTTTTTAATAGAAGCTAAACATTAAACACATTGCATATTTTGAAAGAGCTTGCTCTCCTGATTCCAACGGTATAAAATTTGCCAAAATCTAACGTGGGAATCAAAAGTTATAGCTAAATCAAATTTGGATATAAATCAGATTTCAAATTCTGTTTTTAAACCAAACCGTAGCCACGCGGCGCTATCCTATTGGCCGATACCGTTTCACTCAGGATCACCCTTCCGCGCCGTCAGATCAAGTCAGATCCAACGCGCCAGATTCAAAGAAAACGCTTCGCTTAGATCTAATCTAAACCGCAAGATCTACATCTAACGGCTGTTATTGCTTTGACCATAGCCTAGCGGCGCTAGCGGCGGCGACTGGCGGCGGCGCGTCTGTCAGCGGCGGTGCCGGCGTTCTAGGTCGCCCAGGGAGGGGAGAGGATGCTCACCAGAACCGCCGTGTCGAGGTGAAGCTCAACGTGTCTCTCGTTGGCTAAGGGGCGCTCGGAGTCGTCGGGGATTCCTCGCCGGAGTTCGCGAACGCGTCGGGTACGACTGCTGGTCGATGTTGGCGAGGTTCTGCGTCGCGCTAAGTCAAAAGGAGGGCATTGTTAGCTGCGCAAGATGATGGGGATCTTAGGCGTATCAACCAGAGGGCAAGGGGCGGCTGGTACTTACGGGGAGAGGTCGCCGAAGTTCGAGCAGAGAGCGGCGACGCTCAGATGTTGTCGCTGTCGAGGCTACAGATCATGCGAGAACAAATGGGGTGTGTCAGTAGATGCGCAAGGAGCTGTAGAGCATGCTAGTATGAACCATGGACAGAGGGGGGCACGGTGCTCACCGGAATTCGTCGGCGAGGTCGTCGGAACAGCGGCAGTGTCGGGCGAGTTGCGAGCAGCCTGGTGGCGTGGAGAGGAAATTGGGTGAGGGGAAATGGCCGCGAGAGGGAGGGGCTTAAGTAGGCAGGAGCTCGACAAGAAACGCCCAGCGAATCAATGCCAATTACGCCGCGGAATCAACGCAGCAACGGCCAGCGGCGGTGTTCGTGCGCGGAATCTGGGGGAAGACGATGATGACATGGACAGGGCCCGCTTGTCAGCGAAATAAACAAAGAGGGAGTGGGGTCCGAGTGTCAGTGACTCCGTGGTTGCGTCTGCGCGTGCGAGAGAGAGGGGACCCGGGTGGGCTAGCTGGGCTGGTTTCGCTGTTGGGCCCAAAGTCTGGCGCCAGCCTTTTTCTTTTTCTTTATTCCTTTTCTATTTCTGATTTGATTTTCAGGAATGATTTTCAAATGATTTCAAACTCAAATTGAAATCAAATCTTTTCAGGAATTTTGTAGGGTGCAACATTCATATTTCTGGGCATAGAAACATGTGGTCTCTCTGTTCAATCTTGGTCCTTTTGAATAAACAAAATAAACAGTGCTATGGCACTTGATTTGCAAATAATTTGAAAATGGTTTTGAAACCAGATTGATTTTATATACTTTGTCCCAAACTTCACACTCAAACCAAACAACAAATAAGCAAACAAACTTGGTTTAAAACACTTATGATCTCAAATGAGGATGGTCATTTGATTTAAGTTTGCTCACATAAAATGATAGCACTATGTGCTTCTGTTTTCTTGAAATTGGTTTGAAAATGATCTCAACATTTTATGCATGCATGAATGATATGCAATCTTTGAAATCATGATTTTAGGGATGTTACAAATCTAACCCCCTTAAGGTGAATCTCGCCCTCGAGATTCGGTTTGGCTAGCAAATAGGTGAGGGTGGTCTTTCCGAAGATCATCTTCTCTTTCCCATGTTGCTTCCTCTTCGGAATGATGATTCCACTGTACTTTGCAAAACTTGATAGGCTTAGTCCTTGTGACTCTTTCTGCAGTCTCAAGAATCTTGATAGGTTTCTCTTCATAGGTGAGATCACTTTCCAATCGAACCTCCTCCAAAGGTATAGTATCCTTCAAAGAAGTTTCTTCCATTTCTGGATGACATTTCTTAAGCTGACTCACATGAAACACATTATGGACAGGTGATAGAGATTCTGGTAGTTCTATTTCATAGGCAACTTCTCCTTTGCGACTCAGAATCTTGAATGGCCCAACATATCTTGGTGCCAATTTCCCTTTGACTCCGAACCTTTTCACTCCACGAAGTGGTGACACTCTAAGATAAGCTCTATCTCCAACTTCGTAGGTGACTTCTCTACGCTTAGGATCTGCGTAGCTTTTCTGTCGGGACTGTGCTATCTTCAACCTGTCTTTAACCAACTTGACCTTCTCTTCGGCTTCTTTGATAATATCTGGCCCGAATAAACTTCTTTCTCCCACAACATTCCATAGCAATGGGGTGGTACACTTTCTTCCGTAGAGAAACTCAAACGGTGCCATCTCAATACTGGCTTGATAGCTATTGTTATAAGAAAATTCTGCGTAAGGCAGACTTTCATCCCAACTGGCTCCATAGTCTAGGGCACATGCCCTCAACATGTCTTCAAGAATCTGATTAGTCCTTTCTGTTTGTCCATCAGTTTGAGGATGAAAAGCAGTACTAAATTCCAACCTCGTTCCCAATGACTCATGTAACTGTCTCCAAAAATGGGAAGTGAATTGAGTTCCCCTATCAGACACAATACTCTTGGGCACTCCATGCAGACATACAATTCTACTCATGTAGATTCTGGCTAACTTAGCACTTGTATATGTTGTCTTCACGGGTATGAAATGAGCCACTTTAGTTAGGCGATCCACTACTACCCAAATAGAGTCGTAACCTGACCTGGTCCTTGGTAATCCGGTAATGAAATCCATACCAATCTTATCCCACTTCCAATCAGGAATAGATAGTGGTTGAAGCAAACCTGCTGGTTTCTGAAGCTCCGCTTTCACTCTACTACACACATCACACAAAGCAATATGTTCGGCGATGTCCTTCTTGAGATTATTCCACCAAAATCTTTCCTTCATGTCCATGTACATTTTGGTGTTACCCGGATGAATGGAATACAGAGAGTTGTGTGCTTCCTGCAAAATCAGTTTCCGCAACTCCGGGTCTTGTGGAACACAAATACGTTTCCCATGCCATAAGGTACCCTGTTTGTCTTCATGGAATTCTTTGGCTCTTTGCCAATCTTTTCCTTAATCTCTTCAATTTCCTTATCAGTCTTCTGGGCTTCTCTGATCTTGTCCAACAAAGTGGTTTGAACATCCAAAGACATGAGATGTCCTTCAGGCACAATCTCCAATCTGAGTTTTCTAAATTGGGTACACAAATCATCTGGCAATTCTCCTTTGGTAAGGCCATTCACAAATACCTTACGACTTAGAGCATCTGCTACAACATTTGCTTTACCGGGGTGGTATTGCAAACTTAAGTCATAGTCCTTGATAAGTTCTAGCCATCTTCTTTGTCTCGTATTAATTTCTTTCTGGGTGAAGATGTACTTCAAACTTTTGTGATCTGTGAATACTTCACAACGCTTTCCCAAAAGATAGTGTCTCCATGTTTTGAGTGCATGGACGACAGAGGCTAACTCTAAATCATGAGTAGGATAGTTTACTTCATGAGTTTTGAGTTGTCTCGAGGCATAAGCCACAACTTTACCGTCTTGCATAAGTACTGCACCCAAACCTTGATGGGATGCATCACAATATACTTGGAAATCTTTCTCCAAATCTGGCAGACACAAGACTGGTGCTGTCACAAGTCTTCAATTCCTGAAAGCTGAGTTCACAACCTTCAGACCAAGCAAACTTCTTGTCTTTCTTTAACAATTCAGTCATAGGCTTAGCTACCTTTGAGAAATTCTCAATGAACCTTCTGTAGTAACCTGCTAAACCAAGGAAACTACGAACTTCTTTTACGGACTTGGGAGATTCCCATTCAGTCACAGCTGAAACTTTAGCAGGATCAACTGCTACACCATCCTTTGTCATAACATGACCAAGAAAACCAACTTCCTCCAACCAGAACTCACACTTGCTGAATTTGGCATAAAGTTTATGCTCTCTCAACTTCTCAAGTATCAATCGCAAATGTCCTTCATGCTCTTCTTTGCTCTTGGAGTAGACTAAGATGTCATCGATAAAAACGACAACAAATTTGTCAAGGAATTCCATGAACACCTTGTTCATCATATTCATGAAGTATGCTGGAGCATTGGTCAAGCCAAAAGGCATTACGGTATACTCATACAATCCATACCTTGTAGTGAATGCTATCTTAGGTATGTCTTGTTCCCTTATCTTAAGTTGAAAATAGCCTGACCGGAGATCAATCTTTGAAAACACACAGGCTCCTTCTAGCTGATCAAACAAGTCATTAATTCTAGGCAAAGGGTATTTGTTCTTGATAGTTACCTCGTTGAGTGAACGGTAATCTATGCATAACCTTTGACTTCTATCTTTCTTCTCCACGAACAAAACTGGGGCTCCCCAAGATGAAGAACTTGGTTGAATAAATCCTTTCTATTGCTGTTCTCCAAGTTGTTTCTTGAGTTCCTTCAGTTCATCAACTGACATTTTATAAGGTCTCTTTGCTATTGGTCCAGACCTTGGTACCAAATCTATCAGAAACTCCACATCTCTATCTGGTGGCATTCCCGGCAATTCTTCCGGAAACACATCCGGATATTCACTCACAATTGGCACACTGTCCATGCTAACCCCCTTAAGAGAATTTAGCTTACTTCCTTTAGATTCAAAGTTGGATTTGAATTTAATCCGCTTTCTTTCCGGGGTTGTGAGTGCAACAGTACGATTAGCACAATCTAGTACTCCTTCATACTTAGCCATCCAATCCATTCCCAATATTACGTCCAGACCTTGGGAATCTAGGATTATCAAACTCACTGGAAATTTATGTTTTCCAAACTCTATTACTAGATCCCGACATCCAAGACTTACTATCATATCTCCACCCGGAGAACTAACTTTTATTGGACACCCAATGTTTTAAGTTGGAAACCCATTTCTATCAACAAATGCTTTTGATATGAATGAATGCGATGCTCCAGTATCAAAAAGAACAAATGCTGGAATAGAATTGAGTCTGAACTTACCAGCAACAACATCAGGCTCCTCATAGACCTCCTACACACTGATGTGGTTCACCTGTCCCTTCTGGAAAGGATTAGGCTTGTTGGGTCCTTCAACTTTCTTTTCTGGGCATTCATTTGCATAATGCCCATCTTCTTGCATTTGAAGCATTCAACCTGACTGATGTCTCTCTTAACAGGCTGGCTTCCACTTCCACTTCCATTACCACTGTGGTGGCTCTTATGTCCACTCTTGTGGTTCTTGTACTTGTCATTGTCATGACTACGGTGATGCTTATTGTCATGACGGTTGTGGTTGTGGTGCTTGTTGAATTTCCCATGTTTGTGGGATCCTGAGCTTCCACTGTCATCATAATGAGATCGTTTGTGAGACGATCCCGAGCTGTGCTTGTCGGAGTGCTTTCTCTTTCTACTCTCAACTTGCTTCATTTTGTTCTCCAAAATAGCAGCCTTGTCACAGAGCGACTGATAAGTGGGAACATATGCCACAGCCAATTGCAGATTCAGCTCATCATTCAATCCCTCAAGAAAATTTTCCTTTCTCTTGGCATCGGTGTCAACTTCATCCGGTGCATAACACGCCAGATTGTTGAACTCCTCAATGTATTCAGCCACGCTGCGGTGGCGCTGCTTCAGATTGTGGAACTCTTTCTTTTTCAGACTCATCACTCCTGATGAGATATGAGCAGTGCGAAAGCCATCCTCAAAGATAGCCCATGTCACTTCATCTATGGGAGTGGTAATCTGGAAGTTGTCCCACCAAGTGGCGGCTGGTCCTTCCAGCAGATGTGCTGCAAATCTGACCTTTTCAGCATCCGTACAGCCCACGGTTACTAAGTCCTTGTTTACTGAGCGTAGCCAATCATTGGCCACCATGGGATCAGTCGTTCCTGAGAACTTTGCTGGCCTTAATCTCAAGAATCTGGTAAGCATATCAAAGCCCGGAGGGTTGTTGTTGTTGTTGTTGTTGTTGTTGTTGTTGTTGTTGTTGTTGTTGTTGTTGTTGTTGTTGTTGTTGTTGTTGTTGTTGTTGTTGTTGTTGTTGTTGTTGTTGTTGTTGTTGTTGTTGTTGTTGTTGTTGTTGTTGTTGTTGTTGTTGTTGTTGTTGTTGTTGTTGTTGTTGTTGTTGTTGTTGTTGTTGTTGTTGTTGTTGTTGTTGTTGTTGTTGTTGTTGTTGTTGTTGTTGTTGTTGTTGTTGTTGTTGTTGTTGTTGTTGTTGTTGTTGTTGTTGTTGTTGTTGTTGTTGTTGTTGTTGTTGTTGTTGTTGTTGTTGTTGTTGTTGTTGTTGTTGTTGTTGTTGTTGTTGTTGTTGTTGTTGTTGTTGTTGTTGTTGTTGTTGTTGTTGTTGTTGTTGTTGTTGTTGTTGTTGTTGTTGTTGTTGTTGTTGTTGTTGTTGTTGTTGTTGTTGTTGTTGTTGTTGTTGTTGTTGTTGTTGTTGTTGTTGTTGTTGTTGTTGTTGTTGTTGTTGTTGTTGTTGTTGTTGTTGTTGTTGTTGTTGTTGTTGTTGTTGTTGGGGTTGGGGTTTGCACGATGGGGAGGCATCTGTGGTTTGTTCAAATAGAGATAAGAATGAGATACCCATAAATGCTTTCATGCACATTACATCACATAAGCAAACACAAGCATGCAACAGAAAGATAAAGGTTCAACAACAAGATAACAAGTTCACAAAGTAAAACACAAGTAGCAAGCCATCCACATGTCGGATGGTCCAATAACAAGTTCTCAAACAACAAGTATGATAATAAAAGATAAACGAGTAGTCCATCTACTCATCGGCATCAATCTCCTCCTTGAAAAAGGTAAGACCTGCGTTCTCCATCGCGGTCTTGTTTTCCTCGATGCTAGTGGTCAAGGTCTCTATCTTGGCCTTGAGAGCCCTCTTCTGGGAACGAAGCCTCTCAATCACCGTCTGCTGCTGCTCTAGCTCGAAGTCCTTGGACTGCAGTTCTTCAGTCATGTCCCGGATCTTCTTGTTCCTATCCTAGACACGCTTCTCCTGACTCTTGAACTTCCTGTCCTGGGTCTCGAACTTTGCCTCCATTTCCTTGACTATCTCGTCTTGCTGCGCGAAGAGCTTGTCCTTCTCGCGAAGCTGCACCTGGAGCTCATCATTGCTGAGCATGACATTGGTCCTGTCTGTGTCCACGTGCCTAATGAGAGACTCTAAGTCCTGGAGGTACAGGCGTATCGGCTCTGCTGCGTCCCTCGAATCGTCCTCGAAGTCGATGGACTCTCCATCCTCATCACGTCTTCCGAAGACGTGGAAGTGGGTACCTCTAACCTGTCGAGCGTGTCGTCCTAGCAGACGTCCTATCAGGTCCTGCATCACTACCTCAAGGCCTCTCTCCCTGTCATCGTGCATGAGCTTGAAGACAATGGCCTCCGTGGTAGGCTCCGTCTGGCGTCCGGGCTGGTTGACCTTGAAGCCCCAGAGGTCCTTCCTCTCAAACTTGGTGAGGGGGTGCACCATGATGGTGGGAAGAGGGAGATTGAGCAAAGTGGTAAGCTCAACGATACGAGGACCAAAGCGGGTAACCTGGAACTCCTCAACAGTGCTGATGGTAATAGGCATCTATTTATAAGATAGAAAAGTTAGAACAACACAAAACATGATAAAAAAAAGACAAAGCAACATATACATATCCTTGGGAAGCAAAACACACAAGTCATGCATACATGAAACCATTACAATAACCAAGGTTCAATCTTATTTTAAGGCAACATTTTGGAAAATAAGGTGATAGGTGGTGGTCCAACTAACGAAGTACGTTTACAATCCTATCTCACTGGATCTGTTGGCTAACACAATGTTTCTACAAGCAATCAGCCTATCTTGCTCACATGATTCCATCACTAAGTCTATAATGTCTCCTCTTAAGGTTTGGTTGGTAGCTTCCAACTCTTGGGTATGTTCCTTCTCTTTCCTTAGATCATTTTGGAGGTTGAGCATTCTGCACTTGACTCTATCACCAAGTTCTTTGATGGTCTTCCAAGCTGCATCCTTTGCTGATTCAAAGAATGTAGGGTGCACCACTGAATTGGTGAACATGCAGAATCCTTTTTCCTGATGGTTGTCTTCCTTGTTTTTATACAAGTGAAGTTGTACCCACCAGTATTCCTCTCCTTTCTCCATCACAGGAAAGCCCTTGTACACAGCTGCACCTTGTATGTCTAATGCAACCATGAGGTCCTTGAGAGCCTTGGGGAATTCTGTCTCACACTCCAAAGTCATTGTCATGAGTGGTCCTTTCCTCACGGCTTCGTTGATGGAGTTCATCTACAAATAGAGATGAGAGAGAAGATTAGAAAAGTTTACGAGAAGAATAGACAAGTGTAGAAGTTGATTTTTTTCCTTAGTGGTTTCCAATTCTAGGGTCATAATCCTACAGGCAACACAGTGCTCTGATACCATCTGTAAGATCCCTCCTTTGTAAAGGAAAAGGATCCCTGTGATTGCAATGCTAGTCCCTGGATCAATGCTAGCATCCACAGTTTAAGATGAAGTACACAGATACAAAGGTCATTTATTACATCCATTCCAGAGATAAACATAGTCTTTACAACTCAAGGCCACATGCCTAATACAAGAGTTTGGATAAGTAAATAATTATAAGTCTTCATCTTCATGTGCCACAGGCAAACATGTTGAGTGTAGACTCATGACACCTAATCCTCATCAGAGTAACCTGCAACATCACAAGTTACAGCCACAGTGGGTCAATACTTTGGAAATAGTATTGGCAAGTGATACCTTAGTAAATTTTAAGTGGACTAGATTACTATATGCAATTTGGCTAAGTGTAGCTTGGCTTGCTTTGCTCAAAATAGGTTTTTCCTATTAGTTGAAATCACTAAGTTTTTCTTTGTCAAAACTTTCCCCAAGGAACCACCAATAGACATTGGGGTCGTTCACCCTTGTTCACCCACAAATTCTTACTTAGAAATTGGGATGAGGAGATTATTGATAGCTTCCATGCCTTGATGCTCAAGTTGTCCATTGCCATGGACTTGGCTAAGTACTTAGATTTTTCCATCTGCAGAGGTTGTGCACTTTCCTCACCAGACTTGGTTTCCCAAGACAGGACCTTTCAGAAGCCTTCCCTTAGACCAAATGGATGCGCTCCAACCTATCATTCCCACTACCACCAACTGTCCAAATGGCTAAGTTCTAGCAACTTATGTGATCCAGGCAGAGCCCATATTGCCAAGTGGCTGCACTATAAGCTTCTTAATAGTTGGCCACTAAAATCTCTTTGTTCCTGGGTGGCTTA
This sequence comes from Avena sativa, assembly GCA_916181665.1. NCBI lineage: Eukaryota > Viridiplantae > Streptophyta > Magnoliopsida > Poales > Poaceae > Avena > Avena sativa. The sequence continues at coordinate 261,020,309 of OV702279.1, read as the reverse complement.
CCACAAGTGTGATACACAAGGTAAACCATAGCCATGGGCCTTGTGTAACCACTCAACCAAAAACCACCAATCAAGTCCCTTTCCACCCAGGTGATTCATTGACTTAGTTGTTTTATTAAGTAAAACATGTCCAAAGACTTAGAATATTTTCATCATAGCATGTACATTTCACCAACCCTTGTTTGCTACTAGCTAGGCTAAGCATGGCATAGATAGTAACTTAACTTAGAAATTTCCTAGCAATTCTACAACTACTTAGGATTTCCCACATGGCATATAGGCAAAATAGTAACATGCAAGACTTAGCAAAATATTTCTAATGCTTAGTACAAAATATAGGTATAGAAATATTCATGAAGTACCACTTGCCTTGGTAGTTGGTAGAGTAGCACTCTTCACAATCACAATCACTAGCACCAAAGTCTACACAAAGAATGGTAGCACAAAATTACACACAATTCATATACAAACATAAATATATGCATGCATGCAAAATGCTAAGTGATGATTTTCAAAACTCAACCAAGCAAGTGCAAGGTACTGATTCTCTAACAAGACAAAAACTTGCCAAACAACCAATATTTATACCCTAAAGCATTTTCCTAAACATTTCAAACACTCAATTAGTCCTAAACAAGTTTTTGCAAATAAATCCTTTTTAACAGAAGCTAAACATTAAACACATTGCATATTTTGAAAGAGCTTGCTCTCCTGATTCCAACGGTATAAAATTTGCCAAAATATAACGTGGGAATCAAAAGTTATAGCTAAATCAAATTTGGATATAAATCAGATTTCAAATTCTGTTTTAAAACCAAACCCTAGCCACGCGGCGCTATCCTATTGGCCGATACCGTTTCACTCCGGATCACCCTTCCGCGCCGTCAGATCAAGTCAGATCCAACACGCCAGATTCAAAGAAAACGCTTCGCTCAGATCTAATCTAAACCGCAAGATCTACATCTAACGGCTGCTGTTGCTTTGACCATAGCCTAGCGGCGCTAGAGGCGGCGACTGGCGGCAGCGCGTCTGTCAGCGGCGGTGCCGGCGTTCTAGGTCGCTCGGGGAGGGGAGAGGATGCTCACCAGAACCGCCGTGTCGAGGTGAAGCTCAACGTGTCTCTCGTTGGCGAAGGGGCGCTCGGAGTCGTCGGGGATTCCTCGCCGGAGTTCGCGAACGCGTCGGGTACGGCTGCTGGTCGACGTTGGCGAGGTTCTGCGTCGCGCTAAGTCAAAAGGAGGGCACTGTTAGCTGCGCAAGACGATGGGGATCTTAGGCGTATCAACCAGAGGGCAAGGGGCGGCTGGTACTTACGGGGAGAGGTCGCCGGAGTTCGAGCTGAGAGCGGCGGCGCTCAGATGTTGTCACTGTCGAGGCTACAGATCATGCGAGAACAAATGGGGTGTGTCAGTAGATGCGCAAGGAGCTGTAGAGCATGCTAGTATGAACCATGGACAGAGGAGGGCACGGTGCTCACCGGAATTCGTCGGCGAGGTCGTCGGAACAGCGGCAGTGTCGGGCGAGTTGCGAGCAGCCTGGTGGCGTGGAGAAGAAATTGGGTGAGAGGAAATGGCCGCGAGAGGGAGGGGCTTAAGTAGGCAGGAGCTCGACAAGAAACGCCCAGCGAATCAATGCCAATTACGCCGCGAAATCAACGCAGCAACAGCCAGTGGCGGTGTTCGTGCGCGAAATCTGGGGGAAGACGATGATGACGTGGACAGGGCCCGCTTGTCAGCGAAATAAACAGAAATTTGTTTCGGGACCGCAACTCCCCAAATCTTACTTGCCTCTCATTAGAGGTCATTCTTGGCACAAAAAGCAAACAAAAAGGATAAGGAGAGGTCATTACAGAAGTAATAACTTCCAAGACTCAAGGAAATTCTTGGGTTATCTCCCAACAAGTACTTTTCTTTAACGCCTTTAAGTTAGGCACAAGAAGCAAGAAGAATCAAGTATTTTCAAATGAAGAAGCATTAACATCAAACCTTGCTTTCAAAGGAGGAGCAAAAAGCAACTTCTCTCTTCTCATAGGGAAGTGTTCAATAACTTTTTTGAATGGAAAATGATATTTAATGGTGCCTTCTTTCATATCAATGATTGCACCAACTGTTCTAAGAAAAGGCCTTCCCAAAGTAATAGGACAAGAAGCATTGTATTCAACATCCAAAACATAGAAATCAGCAGGTACATAAGCATTGTTAACCATAATGAGAACATCATCAATACTCCCCATGAGTTTCTTCTTAGCATTATCATTGAGTGGGACATCCAAATAACAATCTTCCAGCGGTGGCAAATCAAGCATTTCATAAATCTTCCTTGGCATAATAGAGACACTATAACCAAGATCACATGAAGCTTTGAGATCAAAGTCATTCACTTGTATATTAATAATGGGTTCCCAGCTATCTTCTACTTTCCTAGGAATAGAAGCTTTGTGTTTTAGCTTCTGTTCCTTAATCTTAACAAGAGCATCTGTAATGTGTTTGGTGAAAGCAACATGCATATCACTATCATCAGGACTTCTAGCAAGATTTTGCAAGAACATAATCACTTCAGAAATATTGCAACCATCAATACAAAGTCAAACTTAGCATCACTAGTGGTAGGCATAGTAGGAGGAGGAATAGGGGCTACTTGTGGTTTAGTGGTGATGGTGCACACACTATTGTTTCTATCAATTTCAGCTTCCCTTTCCCACTTAGCATGAAGTTGAGCTAACATCCTAACATTCTCATCAATAGTAACTTGTATGGCATGAGTAGTAGCAAAGGTGTTTTCCATAGTTTCAGGTTTAGCAGCCATTTTATTAACCAAGGAAGTTTGAGCTTCAGACAAAGAGGATATATTCTTCTCAACAGTTAAAATCTTTTCCTCAATAGTCTTATTGAAGGTGGTTTGTTTACTAATAAAGTCCTTGAGCATGACTTCAAGTTCAGAGGGGGCACTTCTAGCATTATTGTAAGAGTTTCCAGAGGAATTGCCATTATTAGGTGGATAAGCCCTATAATTGTTGTTGCTATCAAAATTATTCCTGTAGGCATTGTTGTTGAAATTGTTGTTTCTAATGAAGTTCACATCAACTTGCTCTTCTTGAGCAACCAAAGAGGCTAAGGGAACACTATTAGGATCTAGAGAAGCTTTCCCATTAACAAGCATAGCCATAATAACATCAATCTTTTCACTCAAAGAGGAAGTTTCCTCAATAGAATTTACCTTCTTACCATGTGTAGCTCTCTAAACATGCCATTCAGAGTAGTTAACCATCATATTATCAAGGAGCCTTATTGCAGCACCCAAAGTGAGGCCCATAAAGGTACCTCCAGTAGCAGAATCCAACAAATTTCTTGAGGAGAATTTCAAACCTGCATAAAAAGTCTGGATAATCATCCAAGCAGTGAGTCCATGATTAGGGCAATTCTTAACCAAAGATTTCATTCTTTCCCAAGAAGGAGCAACATGTTCACTATCAAGCTGTTTAAATTTCATAATGTCAGTTCTCATAGATATAATCTTAGCAGGAGGATAGTACTTTCCAATAAAAGCATCTTTGCACTTAGTCCAAGAATCAATACTATTTTTAGGAAAATAAAGCAACCATTCTTTAGCTATTCCCCTCAAGGAGAAAGCAAAAATCTTGAGCTTAATAATATCTCCATCTACATCCTTATACTTTTGCATCTCACAAAGTTCAACAAATCTATTAAGATGGGAAGCAGGATCATCAGAACCAGCACCAGAAAATTGCTCTCTCATCAGAAGATTCAACAAAGCAGGCTTAATTTCATAAAAGGTAGCGTCAGGAACAGGTGGAGCAATAGGAGTGCTTAGGAAATCATTGTTGTTGGTGCTAGTGAAGTCACACAACTTGGTGTTCTCAGCAGAGTTCATTTTGGCAAAGGTGGGCAAGCCAAAAACAGCAGCAACAGCTAGAGCAGAAACTAATTTTTTTGTGTTTTTGAATAAAGAAAGCAAACCAAACTAGACTAATTTTTTTGGGTTTTTTGGAAAGAGGCAAACAAAACCAAGCAAAAGAAACAAAGAAAACTAAAAACAAAGTAAAGGGAAAGGAAGTGAAGGACTCCCCTAGTGAAGACGTCCTTAGCCTCCCCGGCAACGGCGCCAGAAAACTTGTTGATGGTGCTGACGTGGAGCACTTCGTTGGAAACCCCAAGAGCAAGGTATGAAGCATCAAGCAGCAAGTCTTCCCTCAGTAGAGACCGAGGTTATCGAATTAGAAGGAGGAAGGAAACATCACACATGTGTTGCAAGAAACATGGAGACCTGCACAACAAAAACTCAAGACTTTGCCCCCAATGAACAGTGAGGTTGTCAAGCTCCCCGGTTTGCTCTAACAAAGGATTAAACGTATGGTGTGGAAGGTAATGGTGGTTTGCAGCAAGTAAACAGTAACAGTGGAAGATGTATCAATGGTAAAGGTTGGACCGGGGTCCATAGTTCACTAGAGGTGCTCTCCTTAAATAAACAACATGGCATGAAGGGTAAACAAATTACAGCGGGGCAATTGACAGGAACTGAGCAAGCCATAACAATGCAATTACTAGTCAGAAAGATCCTATGAGGTTGATTGGGCAATACAACAAGATACATAGACCGCCATCCAACTGCATCTATGACTAAAGTCCACCTTCAGGTTATCATCTGAACCCCCTCCAGTATTAAGTTGCAAGCAACACACAACTGCTTTAAGCAAAGTGTGTAAGGTAAACCGTCCACATGTTCCATGAACAAGAGACCATTGTTTTCTCCCTAGTAGCAACAGGACATCTACAACCGAAGATATTTCTGTCACTTCCCTTGTAAACTAGAGGCATGAACCCACTATCGAGCATAAATACCCCCTCTTGGAGTCACTAGCAACTACTTGGCCAAGATAGCTACTAACAACGGAGAGCATGCAAGATCACAAACAACATAGACATGATAGAATCATAAATACAAAACCATTAATCAAACCAACATAATAATATTAATATCCATCGGATCCCCGCAAACACAACATGCATGATTTCAAATAGATTAGATCTTGATCATGAACGGAGCTCACAAGATCTATACATGAAAGCACAAAGGAGGAGATACAACCATCTAACTACTACATGGACCCATAGTCCAAGGTGGAACTACTCATGCATCATACCGGAGAGAAGGCCTCTGGGATGATCTCCCCTCCGACAGGGTGCCGGGAAGAACTTCAGACCCCCCAATCTAGGGACGATGGTGTAGCACCCCGGGTAAAACCACTACTAGAAAATCGCCCGTTGTTTTATTTTATGCATCATCATAACATCATCATCCATGTGTTTGCCTAAAACTATTTCCCAAAAGCTATGTTGTTTTCTAATTATCCCCTTCTCTATTTCAAATTGAAATCTCGCTCCTTTCCGGATATTTTGTTTTGTCCAAAAATCATTTACAAAAGTCTTTACAATAAAACTATATAAAAAAACTATTTTTCGGGGAAGGCAGCCCAGCCTTTTAGGCCAGGACACCTACTACCCAAGTGGCCCAGCCCGTTTCAAACCCTAACCCTAAAAACCATCCCTATCTAACCAACCATCCCACCTCCAATCTCCACCCGCCGCCGCCACTTCCTCACCACACGCTGCTCCCGACCCACCCCTGTACTCGACATACGCACACCACGCAAGGCACACACGCGCTGAACACAAACCGCCCCAACCCGCATCGCCCGCACGCACCCCCTGGCCCTGGCCCACCTGCTAGTGTTTGCCCCACACTCTCTTGACCAGGCACGCAGAACCCCACCCTAACCCCAATCATCCCGCGTGGGAGCGACGCAACCCTGCGAGCCCCACCCCGACGCGACCTCCCCTGCTTTATCATGTTCCCCACCCGCCGCCGCCTCCCCTCATCCTCCCGTCGCCGTCCGCCTCTAGCACCGCCTAGCCTGGCCTCCCTCCGCCCTGCAAGCTCCGCTCCGGCCGCGGGTCCCCTTCGAGCGACCGCCTCCTCGTCTCTCTGCGCCGCCGAGGTCGCCCCTGCTTCGAGTCGCCAACCTCTACCGGTCCACCTCGCCATCGCCGCACGTCACTTACCCCGCCACCGCCGAGCCCTTCGTGTTTGCCTCAGGCCACGAGCAAACTCGCGCCTCCTCGCCTCTGCATCCTCGTGCAGCGCCTGCCGCCGAGCCTCCCATGTGCGGCTGCCTGCATCGCCGTCCTTCCGGAGGCCGCCAGGGACCTCCTCTTCCTCGTTGCTCCGCCTCGTCCTTGTGACCGTGTCCGCTGCGCCCTCGTCGTCTGCCCTGTTGGTGCTCCTCCGACCCCCGCCGGCCGACCTTCCCCTCTCGGCCGTGACCTCCTTAGCCCCGCAACCTCCATGCCAGCGCCAGGCCGCGCGGCAACCATCGCTGCCCGAGCTCGTCATGAAGGTCATGTCCCCTCCATTGACAGCTCCTGTGTGCAGGAGCCTGTGTTCCCCTGCCACCTGCTATCCAACCCTTTGCTCTTTGGAATTCCTATATGATCTATGTGTGACCCTGATGCCTGATATGGTGAAGTGATGTTGATGTGGTACTAGATGTGTGGTGTTCGATGACCAAGTACCAAGTTCTCCAACACGGACTTGACACTCCCGAAGAAATCTTCGACATGAAACCTCAAGGACTTCTTCCTGGAGTCCGAAGAATGCCGACATGGAACCGAAGACCGAACCTGAACCATAGCACGCCAAGATCGTTGATCCCCAATGTGTGACCTTTTTTGCCGAGACCCTATTTTACAAATGATATATATACTTGTTGCATCTCAATTGTCATGCTTGCATACATATTTGTGTGGTTTGGGGGCATTATGCCGATTCATCTCGTAATTAAATATGGAGGCCATATGCGGGCGATTCTATTCTAATGTTGGCCCCATTTAAATTTGTGCATCGAACCAGTGATATAATTTGACTTGTTAAGACAACATTTAAATGGCGGGGTATATAAATAACATGAACCGTCTAAGTAATTGTCGGGACCCCGGTAATATTGTCTAATTGCATCGCATTCTTGCCATGTCCCGCATCATACATGCATCATGCCCGATCTTCTGCTGTAGTATTAAATAGTGCATCCGGTGTTTCTTCTAGTGCTTTGCTTCTTCGCGGATTAGGCCGATGAGTTGATGCGAGTGTCGACCCGATCTTCGGATGAACCTTTGGCAATGTTTTCAGGCGAGCATTCTCCCCCTTTCTACCTATCTTACTTTTATAGTCTTTATTTCCTCCTGTTGATCTATTGCTGACTGTGTTGCGATGCTTTAGTTTCCGTACCCGTGATACCCCGTGCAGCCATTATATTGCCTTGGACACCTCCTATTACCTTTTGTTTGGTAGATAGTCGGCCTTGCGAGTCATAGTTGCTTGCTCAGGTGTTGTTTGATGTTCTCAAGTACTATCGTTGTTGGAGAAATGCCGCATGTTTAATGTTGGAGATGATTATGACTTTAATTATTGTTTAATAACTAAAATTGAAAGTAGGTAAATAATGCATAGGCACCGGTGGGTAATAGACAATATTTGGTTTTTAACCACCCATTTGTGTCCCGTAGGACCCCGAGTTCTTGACACCTGTTCCGAGATCGAGCGCGCTAACCACAGGTGGGGTGTGTGGGCACCCCCATCGATTTAGTACCTGATGTAAAAGTACTATACCGGGGGCCACAAACTAGTTTGGGCTTTATTACTATCCTGTACTTATGCCATGTTTTACTGCTTTATTTACTATTGCGCGTGGAGCGCCTTTTCTGTTTTGGATCGCGGCACGATTTCGTGGTATCGACAAGCCCAGTCACACTTTCGGGTTCCCAGTCGTTTATAGCCGTTCTCGCAAACCCTGGGTCCATCTCGGAGACCGGCCGACTTCGTTACGGTTAGCTTAGTGGGGTGGCCCCCCATGTGCTTGCTTTGGGTCTGGGAAACGTCGTGTCCGAAACCCCGTCGACATACCGTTGGGTGTATGTTTTGTGATCTTGTACCTACCTGATCTGACAACAAGGGTGTAGGTGCGTGTGGAAACTTTGGTGCACCCCTGCAGGGTTAAATCTTTTCGAGAAGCCATGTACGCGGCTATGGACGACTTGGAGCACAGTTCTCGATCATAGACAACTACAACTAAAGTTTACTGTTATAATTTGACTAGTAATCAGCTTCACTACAACGGGATGGCTAAATAAAAGTTCCAACAACTGCTGGGTTTGGGATATCTCATGCTAATTGTATCTGACTAGTAAGTGTCGCAACTACAACGGAATGGTTAACTAAAAGTGCCCACTGCTTATTTTATCAGGACGACTATTTATACTTGACTAGTAATTGCTGCAACGATAACTGGATAAATAAAACTGCCAACTGTGTGAGTTCCTCGGTTGACTTCCTCGTTTGGTCTCGAGGGGGAAATACCAGGATGGGTATGTTTGGTGGTAGTATCAGGATGGTTTCGAATAGGTCTTTCTTATCTCTCTGATAGCCGACAGTTATATAGAGTCTCTATAGGTTGTTTAGTGCATGCTGCGCTGCCGCTTCAGTCCACCATACCTATGTAGGCGAGGACCGCCGAATTCTAGTCTCGCCATGTACTGGCCTCAGTACTGACTGCTCTCTTTTTCCTTTGCCCACCCCTTTTGTTTAAGCAGGTTTTGAGATCGACGTCGTTAGCAGGGTTACCCTTCCGGCTTGGCCTGGGCAGGGTTATGGACGCCATTGGTTATTCTTCAGGGCTCTTAGCTCAATTTGCATCTTGTCCGTATTCGGACGCTAAATTGTTTTCAAGGTGATTTGGGTCTTTGTACTGTATATCTGTAATATTGACTCTTGGAGTCGTTGTTGTATATATGTTCTGTGGGTTCCATCGTGGACTATTTTGTAATGATATTACTTCGTTTTCCACCCGCACGCAAGTGCCTGGTGGGCACCTTTGAATCGTTTCTATGCGGGTTTGGCGGGAATCGCTAAAACTTGCATAGGGCCGATCCGAGGGTGTTACAGAGTGGTATCAGAGCTTAGCAGTTACGATACCCCACTGGTCCAGTCTGTAGGATAACCTAGCTAACGGACGTTATAGAGTGTCAAAACTATTTTGGAAAAATCGGTTGGATAGATCTGATTAGGTCTGCTTTTACTCCTTACCCCTCTGCTATTCTCTTCTTACCTGTGCATGTTTTGAATCTACTCTCTTATCTTTCTTCGAGTCCAGGATTTCTCGCGGTTGGGTTTCCGTCGTACCTTCAGGGTTTCGCTTTCTCCCTTTTATAACGGTGGTGCTACGATCATCAAATCTGCATCTTGTCTGTTGTACCCTTCATACAGTCTTTTTGTTCTTGAACCCTTTATCTATATGTGTACCTTGATGGATATCCATATCGTTGAAAAACATATGAAAAGGACGAGCATTGGGGAAGTTGGAGTATACCTTGAGCATGTGTTGTTCATGCCAATGGAACCATTGTGAAACCTAATCGTTATGTATTTTCATAAAAATTTCTTTGGTATCTTCCGGTGTTTTCCAACGTGATGACCTCATCTACATAAGATCCAATGCAGAGCTTGCATCACCCCTTTGTTCCGAATACCGCTTATGAAGATCTTCATTCTAAATTTTGAGAGTTGTGTTGCAAGATTTTCCTATTCATGTATGGAGTTAATAGTTTGGGTACGGGATGGACTGATCACCCTACCCGACTCTTACCGTTCACTCTTGTACATCGAACTGGTGGATCACTGTAACTTTTCCTCTTTTCGCGGAAGTTAAAGGTGGCCTTATATTTTGATGCCTTTATCTTCGTGCTTTGTTCTCCGGAGTGTTTGCTCGACGAACGTAACCAACAACCCCTTGTTGGTGGTGTCGCCGATTCAAGATGGAGAAAGAATCTTTGTTAGTGGTGTCACGAAGATCTACACGAAGCAAGAAGATTCAGATCGCCAGCCTTATTTTCGGTACCATGAGGCGGATATCGAGGGCGAGATCCATTGTTAGTGGTGTCGAATTGTAGCACCCCGGGTAAAACCACTGCTAGAAAATCGCCCGTTGTTTTATTTTATGCATCATCATAACATCATCATCCATCTTTTTATTAATATTTTATTCCTTCTTTTATCTAGTTTCTTGTTCCGAGAAAAAACGTGTGTTTGCCTAAAACTATTTCCCAAAAGCTATGTTGTTTTCTAATTATCCCCTTCTCTATTTCAAATTGAAATCTCTCTCCTTTCCGGATATTTTGTTTGGTCCAAAAATCATTTAAAATAAAACTATATAAAAAAACTATTTTTCGGGGAAGGCAGCCCAGCCTTTTAGGCCAGGCCACCTACTACCCAAGTGGCCCATCCCGTTTCAAACCCTAACCCTAAAAACCATCCCTATCTAACCAACCATCCCACCTCTAATCTCCACCCGCCGCCGCCACTTCCTCACCACATGCTGCGCCCGACCCACCCCTGTACTCGACACACGCACACCACGCAAGGAACGCGCGCTGCACACAAACCGCCCCAACCCACGTCGCCCGCACGCACCCCCTGTCCCTGGCCCACCTGCCAGCGTTTGCCCCACACTCCCTTGACCAAGCACGCAGAACCCCACCCTGACCCCACTCATCCCGCGTGGGAGCGACGCAACCCCGCGAGCCCCACCCCGACGCGACCTCCCCTGCTTTATCATGTTCCCCACCCACCGCCGCCTCCCCTCGTCCTCCCGTCCCCATCCGCCTCCAGCACCGCCTAGCCTGGCCTCCCTCCGCCCTGCAAGCTCCGCTCCGGCCGCGGGTCCCCTTCGAGCGACCGCCTCCTCGTATCTCTCCACCGCCGAGGTCGCCCCTGCTTCGAGCCGCCAACCTCTACCGGTCCACCTCGCCATCGCCGCACGTCACCTACCCCGCCGCCGCCGGGCCCTTTGTGTTTGCCTCAGGCGACGAGCAAACTCGCGCCTCCTCGCCTCTGCATCCTCGTGCAGCGCCTGCCGCCGAGCCTCCCCTGTGCGGCTGCCTGCATCGCCGTCCTTCCCGGAGGCCGCCAGGGACCTCCTCTTCCTCGCTGCTCCGCCTCGGCCTTGTGACCGCGTCCGCTGCGCCCTTGTCGTCTGCCCTGCTGGTGCTCCTCCAACCCCCGCCGTCCGACCTTCCCCTCTCGGCCGTGACCTCCTCAGCCCCGCAACCTCCATGCCAGCGCCCGGCCGCGCGGCAACCGTCGCTGCCCGAGCTCGTCCTGAAGGTCATGTCCCCTCCACTGACGGCTCCTGTGTGCAGGCGCCTGTGTTCCCCTGCCACCTGGTATCCAACCCTTTGCTCTTTGGAATTCCTATATGATCTATGTGTGACCCCGATGCCTGATATGGTGAAGTGATGTTGATGTGGTACTAGATGTGTGGTGTTCGATGACCAAGTACCAAGTTCTCCAACACGGACTTGACACTCCCGAAGAAATCGTCGACAGGAAACCTCAAGGACTTCTTCCTGGAGTCCGAAGAATGCCGACATGGAACTGAAGACCGAACCCGAACCATAGCACGCCAAGATCGTCGATCCCCAGTATGTGACCTTTTTTGCCGAGACCCTATTTTATAAATGATATATATACTTGTTGCATCTCAATTGTCATGCTTGCATACATATTTGTGTGGTTTGGGGGCATTATGCCGATTCATCTCGTAATTAAATATGGAGGCCATATGTGGGCGATTCTAGTCTAATATTGGCCCCATTTTAATTTGTGCATCGAAGCGGTGATATAATTTGACTTGTTAAGACAACATTTAAATGGCGGGGTATCTAAATAACATGAACCGTCTAAGTAATTGTCGGGACCCCAGTTTCGCTTAATATTGTCTAATTGCATCGCATTCTTGCCATGTCCCGCATCATACATGCATCATGCCCGATCTTCTGCTGTAGTATTAAATAGTGCATCCGGTGTTTCTTCTAGTGCTTTGCTTCTTCGCGGATTAGGCCGATGATTTGATGCGAGTGTCGACCCAATCTTCGGATGAACCTTCGGCAATGTTTTCAGGCGAGCATTCTCCCCCTTTCTACCTATCTTACTTTTATAGTCTTTATTTCCTCCTGTTGATCTATTGCTGACTGTGTTGTGATGCTTTAGTTTCCGTACCCGTGATATCCCTTGCAGCCATTATATTGCCTTGGACACCTCCTATTACCTTTTGTTTGGTAGATAGTCGGCCTTGCGAGTCATAGTTTCTTGCTCAGGTGTTGTTTGATGTTCTCAAGTACCATCGTTGTTGGAGAAATGCCGCATGTTTAATGTTGGAGATGATTATGACTTTAATTATTGTTTAATAACTAAAATTGAAAGTAGGTAAATAATTGTAACATCCCAAAAATACTAAACTTAGATCATCAAACTCTAATCATCAAAATTTTAGGGTTAACAAAAACTTTTCTAAAATAAAAATATGAAAGCATACATGTGAGTAGGCATTTCATTTTGAATCCTTTTGAACCACCTTGTTTGTGTGTTCCTTTGCTTGTAAATGGATGCTTAGGTGAAATAAACATCATCTAAACAATTCCCAAACTTTTCTCAAAGACAAGTAAATCAAAACAAATAAAATAAGGGAATGGTCATTTTGACCAATTTAACTTCCATGCCTACTTTGGCTGTCTCAAACTTTCAGAACTTAACAGAAACTTTTCTGGATCTTTGCACCCCTTGATTGTACTCATAACAAGGTATCAAGGCCCACTTTGTGATCATCCAGAAACATTCAAATGCATAGTTTAAATGACAATTCAAAACTAAATCTTTATCATATGGGATGATACCACTTTTTCAAAAACCACCCAAACAAGCTCAACTTTCAAAACCCAAGCATCTGCAGACTCACCAGCACCAACCTAGCACACCCACCAAAAATCTTTTCAAAATTCAAAACTTGAATTCTTGCGGCCATTTCATCAAACATCTTGCAGATACAAATCAAACAAAATCCATACACTATTGTGAGCAGTGATTGAAGCCTAACTTGTTCCCTCTCTAGCTCACAACCATCTCAGTAGATCATCTAGCAAGTTTAACCAAGCACTAACCTCACTTTAAGCTGGGCAATGACATCAATGGTGAACAGCCGAAGCTCACCATGCCATCCTAGTGTAGACAGCAAGCTAGGAGAGAAACTAGCCGTGCCAACCTTGTCTGGAAGATCACCCATGCCTCACCGCCCCCTCTCGACCAGCCCTGCCTTGAAGACACCGACCAGAGCACCCAGGAACGCCGCGCCCGTGCCTCTGTCAACCATGCCGAGCATGCGCCAGAGCGCCACCCTCGACCGACGCCCACAGACCGCACGCCGCCCTCGCCGCGTGCATACATGATCACCACCAACCCAGGAGACCGCCAGACATCCCCGTTTGCCGCCCCATGCCTCACAACCATCGCTCGCCGTCGAAGACGCCGCCTCGGATGCGCAGAGCATCGCACGTTCCAGACCAAACCGCACCGCCCCTACACGCGCATTAAAGCCGTAGAGCATCACCAGGAGACACCCGATCGATCGCCACCGCCGGCCATGCCTCTAGCAGCCCGTAACCATGTCGCCACCGTCGCCTGCCCATGTCGTTCGGTCTCGTCGTCGCGACTATAAATAGAGGCCACCCCCAGCCGAATTGAGCACACCATCTCACTCCCCTCTCCTAACTGATCATGTCACCCCGTTCCCAGAGAAAGGGGAGCAACACTTCGCCGGAATTTCACCGAAGCCTACCGCTGCTGGAGAAGAAGGGGGCCAGCGATTGGAGCCGCCCCAGGAGAAGCTGCCGGTACCAGGAGGTTCGCCGTCGTCGACTTCATCGTTCGCCCGCCTCGCCGACCCTCGCCTGAACCCCGGTGAGCCCCCAACGACCCCCATTGGCCGCGCTAGGTTTCTGTCTCGCCGACGTTGCCCAACGTCGACGATGACCCTTAGCCGTTGGATTAGAACCAGATTGAACGCACCACATCGCCCCATAACGCTTCGCACCCCTTTGTCTCACTGACACGTGGGGACAGCCACTTAACCAGCCCGCGTAAGCGCTGTGCTTAGCAGGCCGGCCCAGTATCACTTCTCGTGCAGCCCAGTTATTTGAATTAAACCTTTTCCATTTTATTTCAAACACACTTCTGTACCCAGTTTCAAAAATCAACCCAGGTCGATTCAGTGAACCAAGTTGAATGAAACCAATTTTGTTAGAAAGGTCTGGGAATGCTGAATCCAAGCCCGTTGGATTCAAGTCATTTGGATCTGTAGATGATCCATGGTAAAAATAACAAGGCAGAAGCTTTTCTGCATTCAAACATTTTTCAAATTTAAACCATAATAGCTTTTGAGTTGACTCCAACTCTCAAAAATCACATTTAACCATACCTTTCAGAATATATAAAAATATATAGGTTTACTTACAGAAATAATGACCAAGTAATAAAAGAATGCCACATAGGCATTTCTAGCCACTTTAATTAATTAAAATAAAAGAGAAAAACCTTATTAAATTGTGACACCACTTTAAATCATATTCCCATGTACTGAAATATGTGGTGATGACATGTGTCAACATGATCCCATGTTTGGTTTGGAGAATATTAAATCTTAGGTAGTTTTTCAATGAGTAGAAATTACTTTTCTAAAAATAAAAGGAATTAAACCAAGCTTTAATCTTGTAATGTTAGTGATGATGCTAGATCATCTATAGGACCCTCGTGTGTGATGAATGCAATTAGTTAAGTATTGTTTGGTGATTGTGTACCTCGTATTTATTCATAGACGCTAGTACCGACCAAGGATACGAGGAGGAAGGAGGATTCTACAAAGAAGAAGCCGAGGAGAACTTCAACCACTGTTCCTGACGGATGTATCACATGTTGTGGTGAAAGTGTACAATCTCTGCAGAGTGTCAAACTATTCGAATAGCCGCGTCCGCGGTTATGGACAGTTGGAGTGGCCATACTGTTGCCCCGTCAGATGTTTTCAAAAGACTTGTGAAATGAATTGAGACTTTGACTTGACCACAACAGGGTTGTGATATGAAATACAAGTTCCCACTTAGGTGTTATAAAACTTCAACTAGCACTCGTTGCTTCTAAACTTAGTAGAGATAAATCTAGCTTTTGCAAAACAACCCTAGAGCATAGTGTCCTATTATCAAAAACCCCTTTTACTTGTTGGTATTAGTTTGCGAGTACTTAAAGAGTACTCATGGCTTTGTCCCTGGTTATTCCCATGGCCAGACTATGAAGAGGAGTACCTGGAAGATGGACCCCAGGAAGGTTATGACAACTAGGATCATCTCCCATCGTCAGCATTGCCTGTGACCCCGGAGATGGAGCTTCGCCTACGCTACCGTTATTATTACGTATTCCGCTGCTTGAAGTTGTATTTGTAGGGTTCGCAGCATAGAAAACAAAAAATTTCCTACGATGTGAACTATATACCAAGATCTATATAATAGATACAAACAACGGGCGGATGTATATCCGTAGAGAACATACCCTTGAAGACCGACAAAGCTTAACAGTTCAACTCGTGGTTGATGTAGACGATCTCTTGCCGATCTCAAGATCGAGAGGAAGTCCTAGCTCCGCAAATCAGCAGCGCATCCGTGCTCGCACACACGTTCGAGGCACCGAGCAACCTCCGCCTCCTCGCTCCAGCGATGCAGCGGAAGCACAACTCTTTCTTGCCGAATAGCCACCGGGAACATGTATCTCTCTAGTATGAGACCATGGGGGATAAATTCTAGAGGGGGAGAGAGATCCTTCACGAGGAGGTGTGAGAGACAAGTGAGGAGGGGGGGGTCCTTTTATAGGAGGAGGGGGGGACCCCAAGGGGGTGGTCGGCGCATGGGGGCTGCCCCCTTGCCCTCCCCTCTTCATGTGGGTGGACACTCCACTCACAAATCTCCTTTAAATTCCCTCCACTCAAAAGTCCACTCAAATTCCCATTAAATTTCCACCAAATTTAATGCAAACTCTCATTAAATAAAACTCTTTTATTTTATTCAGAATTTTGTCAATTACTTTAATGACAAACATTCACAAATAACCCCTTGCTAGAATTCTATTTCACATGCATAACCACTTTATGCAATTTCACCCGAAAACCTGTTTCGGTATCTAGTGAAATAAATTCCTACGCTTGTTCATTCTTTCGGCATGAAACATTTGCTCCAATTGGATGTTGGTGTCTCTTAAGTGTGTCACCCTACGGTTCGTGAATAATGCGGACATGATCGAGACCCCTCTCGGATCAATAATCAGAAGCGGGATTTGGAGACCCATACTGACTCCCACACATTCAACGATGACTTTCTTGTGATCGTCAGAACCTTTTACGCTAGTATCTTAATCCCTTTGTTTCACGATATATTACATGTCCGAGATTCGATCATCGGTATCTCCATACCTAGTTTGATCTCGTTACCGACATGCACTCTTTTCTCGTTCCTGTGATATAACATTCTAGTGATCAAATCACTTGCTTGCAAGCTAATTAATGTGATATCACCGAGAGGGCCCAGAGTATATCTATCCGTCATCGGGATGAACAAATTCCACTCTCGATCCATGAGCCTCAACATAACACTTTATTAGTTCTGAATCCATCTTTATAATCACCCTGTTATGGTCTGATGTTTGATGTTATCAAGAAACTCTTCCGGTGTTAGTGATTGACATGATCTCATGGTCTAAGGATTAGGATCACTTCGTAAGTTGTTATAGCAATATAAACTCAATGACTTTGATCGTAATGCTATACTTCGGATGAATGTTCATCACACCATTACACTAATGTTGTGATCCCGTTATTAACAACATCCAATGTCCATGATCTGGAAACCTTGATCATCTTGTTAATCAAGGAGCTAGTTTATGAGAGAGGCATAACTAGGAACTTTCTGTTTGTTTATTAAACACACATGTATTAACGTTTCCGTATCAATACAATTATAGCATGCAAAATAAACATCTATCATATACTTGGAATACACATAATAAACACTTTATTATTGCCTCTCAGGGCATATTCCCTTCAGTCTCCCACTTGCACTAGAGACAATAATCTAGTTACATAGTGATAAATCTAACACCCATTGAGTTCTGGTGTTGATCATATTTTTCTCTACGGAGAGTTTTAGTCAACGGATCTGCTACATTGAGATCCGTATGTACTTTACAAATCTTTATATCTCCATCCTTGACATGCTCGCGGATGGAGTGAAACCGGCGCTTAATATGCTTGGAATGCTTGTGAGACCTTGGCTCTTTGGCATTGGCAATGGCACCATTGTTGTCACAATAGATCACCATTGGGTCCAACGCGTTTGCCACCACTCCTAGTTCGGATATGAACTCCTTCATACAAACTGCTTCCTGAGCCGCTTCTGAAGCAGCAACATATTCGGCCTCCGTTGTTGATCCCGCTACCACAGGTTGTTTGGAGCTCCTCCAACTAACCGCTCCGCCATTCATGAGAAATACGTATCCGGATTGAGACTTAGAGTCATCCGGATCGGTGTCAAAGCTAGCATCGACATAACACTTAGCGACGAGCTCTTCTTCACCTCCGTATACAAGAAACATATCCTTAGTTCTTCGTAAGTACTTAAGGATATTCTTGACCGCTATCCAGTGTTCCGAACCTGGATCCGATTGGTACCTACTAGTCAAACTAATATCATGTGCCACATCCGGTCTTGTACATAGCATGGCGTACATTATAGAGCCTATGGCTGAAGCATAGGGGACTTTGTCCATTATCTCTCTTTCTTCCGCCGAAGCCGGACTTTGAGTCTTACTCAATGTCTTGCCTTGCAACATAGGTAAGAACCCCTTCTTACTTCCGTCCATTTTAAACTTCTTTAAAATCTTATCAAGGTATGTACTTTGCGATAGCCCTATTAGGCGCCTATCTCTATCTCTATAGATCTTTATGCCTAATATGTATGACGCTTCACCTAGGTCCTTCATTGAAAATTTGCTGTTTAGATAACTTTTAACACTGTTTAAAAGATCTATATCATTTCCGATCAATAATATGTCATCCACATATAATATCAGAAATGCCACATTGCTCCCACTCACTTTCTTGTAAATACAAGCTTCTCCATAAGTTTGGACAAATCCAAACTCTTTGATCACCTCATCAAAGCGGAGATTCCAACTTCGTGATGCTTGCTTCAATCCATAGATGGATCGCTGAAGCTTGCACACCTTGTTAGCATCCTTAGGATCGACAAAACCCTTTGGTTGTATCATATACAACTCTTCTTCAATATTATCATTGAGAAACGCGGTTTTGACATCCATCTGCCATATCTCATAATAGAAATATGCAGCAATTGCTAACATAATCCTAACTGACTTTAGCATCGCTACGGGAGAGAAAGTCTCATCGTAGTCAACTCCTTGAATTTGTCGAAATCCCTTTGCGACAAGTCGAGCTTTATAGACGGTCACATTACCATCAGCATCAGTTTTCCTTTTGAAAATCCATTTGTTCTCCACGGCCTTTCGGTCGTGAGGTAATTCCACCAAGTTCCAAACTTGATTTTCATACATGGATTCCATCTCGGATTTCATGGCTTCTAACCATTTGTTGGAATCCGGGCTCATCATCGCTTCTTCATACGTCGCAGGGTCATCATTTTCATCAACCATGAAATTCATGACAGGATTTCCGTACAGCTCGGGAGCTGCACGCGTCCTGTTTGACCTACGAGGTTCGGTAGTACTCTCTTTTGGAGTTTCATGATCATTATCATTAGTTCCCTCTTCAACAGGTGGAGCCAACTCCGGAACAACTTCCGGCGCTGCGCTACTCGCCATACTTTGAAGAGAAGGTTCCACAACCTCTTCGAGTTCTACCTTCCGACTACTCACACCTTTTGCGAGAAACTCTTTCTCTAGAAAGGATCCATTCTTGGCAACAAAAACCTTGCCCTCGGATCTGTGATAGAAGGAATACCCAATAGTTTCTTTAGGGTATCCTATGAAGACGCATTTTCCGCTTTGGGTTCGAGTTTATCCGGTTGAAGTTTCTTCACATAAACATCGCATCCCCAAACTTTAAGAAATGACAACTTAGGTTTGTTTCCAAACCACAATTCATACGGTGTCTTTTTAACGGATTTAGATGGTGCCCGATTTAAAGTGAATGCGGCAGTTTCTAGTGCATAACCCCAAAATGACAACGACAAGTCCGTCAGAGACATCATAGATCGAACCATATCTAATAAAGTACGATTACGACGTTCCGACACAGCATTTCGCTGTGGTGTTCCGGCAGGTGTGAGTTGTGAAACAATTCCACACTCTTTCATGTGAGTGCTAAACTTGTAACTTAGATACTCACCTCCACGGTCGGACCGTAGAAATTGATCTTTCTATTACGATGATTTTCCACTTCATTCTGAAATTCCTTGAACTTTTCAAAGGTTTCAGACTTGTGTTTCATCAAGTAGATATAACCGTATCTACTCAAATCATCCGTGAAAGTAACAAAATAACGATATCCACCTCGCGCCGACACACTCATTGGACCACATACATCAGAATGTATGATTTCCAATAAATCTGTCGCCCGTTCCATTGAACCGGAAAACGGCGTTCTAGTCATCTTGCCCATAAGGCATGGCTCACATGTATCAAATGATTCATAATCAAGTGATTCCAAAAGTCCATCCGAATGGAGCTTCTTCATGCGTTTAACGCCAATATGACCTAGACGGCAGTGCCACATATATGCGGATATATCATCATTAAGTTTAATCCTTTTAGCATCAACATTATGAATATGTGTAACATTATCATCGAGATCTAATAGAAATAAACCATTCATCATCGGTGCATGACCATAAAAGATTTCATTCATATAAATGGAACAACCATTGTTCTCGGATTTAAATGAATAACCACTTCGCATCAAACACGATCCAGATACAATGTTCATGCTCAGTGCAGGCACCAGATAACATTTATTCAAGTTTATAACTAATCCCGACGGCAAGTGGAGAGGCAGCGTTCCGACGGCGATCACATCAATGCTTGATCCATTGCCGACACGCATCTTGACCTCACCCCTTGCTAGCGGTCGCTTGTTCCGCAGCCCCTGATTCGAGTTACAAATATTAGCAACTGAACCGGTATCAAATACCCAGGTGCTACTGCGAGCACTAGTCAAGTACACATCAATAACATGTATATCATATATACCTTTGTTTGCCTTGCCGGCCTTCTTGTCTGCCAGATACTTGGGGCAGTTGCGCTTCCAGTGGTCAGTCCCCTTACAATAGTAGCACTCGGAATCAGACTTAGGTCCAACTCGGGGTTTCTTTTCAGGCGCGGCAACCGGCTTGCCGCCCTTACTTCCCTTCCGTTTTCCCTTCTTGTCTTTCTTGAAACCAATGTTCCTATTGATCATCAACACTTGATGTTCCTTTTTGATCTCCACTTCTGCAGTTTTAAGCATTGACAGAAGCTCGGGGAGAGACTTCTTCATGCCTTGCATATTATAGTTCATCACGAAGCTCTTATAGCTAGGTGGCAGAGACTGCAGAACACGATGGATGCCTAATTCAATGGGAATCGATATTCCCAAGGACACAAGCTTATCGGCGTAACCCGACATCTTGAGTACATGCTCACTAACGGAGCTGTGCTCTTCCATCATGCAGCTAAAGAACTTTTCTGAAGCGTTGTAGCTCTCTACAGCAGCATGTGTGTCGAAAATCATTTTCAACTCACCCATTGTATCAAATGCATTGCCGTTTTCGAAACGCTTTCGAAGTTACGGCTCTAGCCCATACAATATGCCGCAATGAACTAAGTTGTGGTCCTCCTGACGAGTCTGATAGACATTCTTCTCCTCGTCAGGGGCATCATCAAAAGGTGGGGGGCCTAACGGCGCTTCTAGCACATATTGCTTTTGTGCAGCAGAGAGGAGAATCCTCAAATCCATGGCCCATTCGGTAAAGTTGCTACCGTTCGTTGCTAGTTTCTCTTTCTCCATGAACACATTGAAATTAAAAGCAGGTGGTGCCATCTACAACCGAATTTGTAAAGTTTAGACTAAGTGTATGATAGATTGAGTTCAAATAATCCATATTATGAATGAACTCCCACTCAAAAACGACATCCCTCGTGCCTTTTTGGTGATTACATGAACCAAATCCACTATACCAAGTCCGATCATCACGTGAGTCGGTATAGCTTCAAAGGCGAGCATCAAATGGGCATCATATCAACTATATGACTCATGCTTAACCTTTCGGTCCATGTTCCGAGGCCATGTCTGTACATGCTAGGCTCGCCAAGTTAGAACCTTAGTATTCGCGTGTGTAACTTTTTACACCCGAAATATGGTCGTGGATCCAAGAACACCCGATCATCACGTGATGTCTTGGAGCGACGAAAACATAATCGGTGCATACTAAAGGAAAAACACATTCTTATCTTGATATTTAAATGAGGGATCATCTTATTATGCTAACAAAGCGCTAAACAAGCAATATAAGATGCTATCAAACATCATATGTTTATTAGTGAAATGATATGGTTCCCGCAGATGATCTCTATCATGTGCATCGTGGTATGATCACTATCATACCTATATGTGTAAATCCAAGGTCTATGGATTTTACACGCTATGTGTGTTGTAAGAGTATCATCTCATACTTCTACTTACAACACTACCATATCATAACACTAGCCCAGCAACAATCTAAACTAGACGCCTCTAATTTATCCATTGAAAGTTTTACGTGGCTTAGGGCTTTCGAGAGAGAACCGTTCTTACCTACGAACATGAACCACAACGAGGATAATCAAATTGTTGACAACTCTCTTGCAAAATAGATATTGACTATAGTAGGAGAGACAGACACCCGCTAGCCACTTATGCAAACTAGTTGCATGTCAAGCGTGGAACAGGTCTCATGTGCGAGGACATGTAAAGTTTGTCCGGGCCGCTTCATCCCACTATGCCACCAATATCCAAAATTACAACAAAGGAGCAACAACATGATCATCATCGCCCACATACTCATATGTGTACTACCCGTGTAAAGTATCTACGCATAGATCCGGCTCTGATACCACTGTAGGGTTCGCAGCATAGAAAACAAAATTTTTCCTACGATGTGAACTATATACCAAGATCTATCTAATAGATACAAACAACGGGCGGATGTATATCCGTAGAGAACATACCCTTGAAGACCGACAAAGCTTAACGAGTTCAACTCGTGGTTGATGTAGACGATCTCTTGCCGATCTCAAGATCGAGCGGAAGTCCTAGCGCCGCAAATCAGCAGCGCATCCGTGCTCGCACACACGTTCGAGGCACCGAGCAACCTCCGCCTCCTCGCTCCAGCGATGCAGTGGAAGCACAACTCTTTCTTGCCGAATAGCCACCGGGAACATGTATCTCGCTAGTCCGAGACCATGGGGGATAAATTCTAGAGGGGGAGAGAGATCCTTCACGAGGAGGTGTGAGAGACAAGTGAGGAGGGGGGCTCCTTTCATAGGAGGATGGGGGGACCCCAAGGGGGTGGCCAGCGCATGGGGGCTTCCCCCTTGCCCTCCCCTCTTCATGTGGGTGGACACTCCACTCACAAATCTCCTTTAAATTCCCTCCACTCAAAAGTCCACTCAAATTCCCATTAAATTTCCACCAAATTTAATGCAAACTCTCATTAAATAAAACTCTTTTATTTTATTCAGAATTTTGTCAATTACTTTAATGACAAACATTCACAAATAACCCCTTGCTAGAATTCTATTTCACATGCATAACCACTTTATGCAATTTCACCCGAAAACCTGTTTCGGTATCTAGTGAAATAAATTCCTGCGCTTGTTCATTCTTTCGGCATGAAACATTTGCTCCAATTGGATGTCGGTGTCTCTTAAGTGTGTCACCCTACGGTTCGTGAATAATGCGGACATGATCGAGACCCCTCTCGGATCCACACATTCAACGATGACTTTCTTGTGATCGTCAGAACCTTTTACGCTAGTATCTTAATCCCTTTGTTTCACGATATATTACATGTCCGAGATTCGATCATCGGTATCTCCATACCTAGTTTGATCTCGTTACCGACATGCACTCTTTTCTCGTTCCTGTGATATAACATTCTAGTGATCAAATCACTTGCTTGCAAGCTAATTAATGTGATATCACCGAGAGGGCCCAGAGTATATCTATCCGTCATCGGGATGAACAAATTCCACTCTCGATCCATGAGCCTCAACATAACACTTTATTAGTTCTGAATCCATCTTTATAATCACCCTGTTACGGTGTGACGTTTGATGTTATCAAGAAACTCTTCCGGTGTTAGTGATTGACATGATCTCATGGTCTAAGGATTAGGATCACTTCTTAAGTTGTTATAGCAATATAAACTCATTGAATTTGATCGTAATGCTATACTTCGGATGAATGTTCATCACACCATTACACTAATGTTGTGATCCCGTTATTAACAACATCCAATGTCCATGATCTGGAAACCTTGATCATCTTGTTAATCAAGGAGCTAGTTTATGAGAGAGGCATAACTAGGAACTTTCTGTTTGTTTATTAAACACACATGTATTAACGTTTCCGTATCAATAAAATTATAGCATGCAAAATAAACATCTATCATATACTTGGAATACACATAATAAACACTTTATTATTGCCTCTCAGGGCATATTCCCTTCAGTATTAAGAACTAGATCATGAGATCCCTATTTGTGTAAGAACTTATGTACGGTTTGTAATGGATGATGTAATGTGGTATCCAATTCTGTTATGTCTCGAAAAAATGGCAATCCTAGGATTGCGATGTATGGCATACAGGCATCTGGGATTAAAAATCCGGGTGTTGACAAGTTGGTATCAGAGCCATCCTGACCATAGGAGACCCTAGTTAGACTGTACGTTTGAATCAAGAACTTAGTTTCAAAACCAAAGAAAACAAATATTTACAAAAACTTATTCTCATTCTTATCCCTTTGATTCTTTCATGAAAATTCATGTTCCTCAAAAACTCTTGCAAAATACATAAAATTTTGACACACTTGATCACTCTACTAACTTACTCACCCTATATTCTTATAGATGGACGTGAAGTACAACAAGTTTTATCAGTTGGGGAATGGAGGATACCTTATCTTTGAGAGGGATTTGGACCAGCTTTCGGAACTTCTGGAGCGTCCGCACCCCGAGTTCTTCGGAGCTCAGCTCAATGATCAAGGAGGAGAAGATTTGCAGTGGCTAATTGTTGCAAGTCTCCGAGGAAAGATTGAACCTCCCACTGCGGAGGGAATCCAATTCACCTTAAGAGAGAACAACTGGCTCGATGGACTTGCCAGGGCCATGCAGGAAGCTGTTTCTCGACTATGTGGGCAAAGTATCAACCAAATCAAGGGTACTCGCTTTGAGTTTTGCCCAAGGCGTGATGCTAATGGACAACCACTGGAAGCCCCATACCACCCCTAACTGAAGACCCAATTGGACCACCTTAGCTTCATGATGTACGATCGACAACAGGAGTTGGATAACTGCCGTGACTACTCCAACCACAAGTCCGCCATCATCAAGACGAAGGATCAGACCATCGCCATGCTAGCAAAGGATCGCAAGACTCGTCGCCGTCATCTCGACAAGAAGGAGCGCATCATTTCCCGTCTTCGCCACCGTATCTCATCTTTGGAGGAGACCATCCACGAGAGAGACATGCAGTTGGAGGAAAGGGAGAATGCCGGAGAGGATCTTCGTGGAGACCCCTACTCCTATCTCAGCGATGATGATGATTTTCTGGAGGATCAGGCTATGGACTTCTTCACCGATGAGGATGATTTCGCCTTCATCGATGACGATGAAGATGACGAAGCCACCGATTCCGAGGAGTAGTAGCACATGAGCACTAGCGTAGTGAGTAGTATTCGGTCCCACTATATCGTAGATTCCAGAATGGTTCTTAAAACCATCTGTTTTTATTTGTTGTGGTGTGTGTTGTACCGTGTGCTATGAATGAATGAATGAAAATCAAGTTACTAGAAAATCTGAGTCAAACTCTAAAAACTTTTCAAAATCCCAGAACCTTAGAAATTTCCCTCTTTTCTCATGATCTATCTCAATCTTCATTTGCCACGCGGAGGAAGTGGTTCATCCCCGGACCCGATGTTGCAGATCCTGCAAATGTTGACCTCTGACCGCGAAGCTGAAAGAGTGAAACGTCAAGCCAACCTAGCCACCCTGCAACAGATAGCTCAGCTAGCCCACAACAACCAAGGCCACAAAAATCAGGACAACCATGGATCTAAGCTCAAGAACTTCCAGAATACCAACCCACCTGTTTTCACTAAGTCGGAAGAACCACTAGACGCCGATGATTGGCTGCAAACCATGGAAAATAACCTATAAGTCGCCGGAGTGGAAGCCAACGAGAAAGTTCTGTTCGCCACCCACTATCTAGCCGAAGATGCCAGGGCATGGTGGAACAGTGTTCGCGCAATGACCGGAGGCCAGATGATGACCTGGGAGGAATTCAAGGTCAAGTTTAGCAGAACCCATGTGCCACCGGGTTTGATCAAGAGGATGAGAGACGAGTTCAGAGAACTGAAGCAAGGAAGGATGACCGTAGTAGAATACCGTGACAAATTTTTGTCATTAGCTAGGTATGCCCCGGATGAGATCGACACCGAAGCCAGGAAGAAAGAAAGATTCCTGAATGGTCTGCATGATGAGATGCAGACAGTGTTAGTCAATATCCCCTTTGCTGATATTGAAGCCCTTGTCGACTCTGCCATCCAGATGGAAGGAAAGATCAACCAAGCCAATGAGAACCGCAAGCGTCGCATGATGCATCAACCAGGAACCCATCAGACCCCAAAGTATCGCCCTAACCCATCTCCCGGATTTGCCCCAAGAACCAACAGACCCCCGATGAACCGTCCGACCTATCCCAACCGTGGAAACCCAAGGTCCGGAGGAAATCACAACAATCCCGGCAACTCTAGCAATTTCAACCGTGCCCCACCCAAATTCAACAACAAAAATGCTACCGCCAACACCAACACTGCCCCGAGGACTGTAAGCAATGCTGTGCCTGTAGCGGCAAAGGACAAGTTGCAGGTGACTTGTTATGACTGTGGAAATAAAGGCCACTATTCCAACGAGTGCCCCAACAAGAAGAATGCCGCAGCACCCAATGCCAATGTCCCAGCTCAGCAACATCGTCGTGTTCAGCCAGGAAGAAGGTTTGCCCCAGGGAATTCGCTCAACCGCAATGGCCGTCTTTTTCTCATGCATGCTGAAGAAGCTCAGGAAGCACCAACGTTGTGTTGGGTATGTTTTCTGTTAATTCAGTACTTGCACGAGTGTTGTTTGATTCTGGTGCATCACACTCATTTGTCACCGAAGAATTTGCATGCACTAGTAGAATTCAACCAACCAAACTGAAGCATGTTATGATTGTTCAAATTCCCGGTTCAACCACCAAGGCCAGGCAAATTTGCAAAGTCGTCCCTATCCGAATCCATGGCATAGATTTTTATGCTAACCTGATAGTACTCGGAACTAAAGGTTTGGAAGTAGTACTAGGAATGGATTGGATGTCCAAACATAAAGGATTGATTGACTGTGCCAAGAAAGCCATAACCATGACCAGTACAGCCGGAATATCAGTCGAGCATATATCTGAAACCTTACCTCGTCAATTCAAGTGCAACAAGAGTATAGCCCAACCTACCATTGACCAAGTCCGGATAGTCTGTGAATAACCCGATGTATTTCCAGATGTTTTGCCCGGTATGCCCCTAGATCGGGATATCGAGTTTATCATCGTACTAATCCCCGGAACCGGACCCATAGCCCAGAGACCATATAGTATGAACCCGTCTGAGCTAGCAGAACTGAAGAAGCAACTGGATGCCATGCTGGAAATAGGATTGATTCAACCAAGTGCGTCACCATGGAGATCACCTGTCTTGTTTGTGGACAAGAAAGATGGAGGTAACCGTTTGTGTACGGATTATCGGAAGTTGAATGATGTCACCATCAAGAACAAATACCCCTTGCCCAAGATAGAAGATTTGTTTGATCAGTTGACCGGTGCCAAAGTGTTTTCTAAGATTGATCTTAGAACTGGCTATCATCAACTCAAGATTCGTGCAGAAGATATTCCCAAGACTGCCTTTACCACTAGATATGGATTATACGAGTATACCGTTATGTCTTTTGGATTAACCAATGCCCCCGCTTATTTCATGAATCTCATGAATAAGATTTTTATGGACTTCCTGGATAAGTTTGTCGTTGTTTTCATCGATGAAATTCTGATTTATTCCAAATCAGAAGAAGAACATGAGCTACACCTAAGGACCATTCTTGGAACCCTTAGAGAGCATCAGCTGTATGCAAAGTTTAGCAAATGTGAATTCTGGTTATAGGAGGTAGGATTCATCGGTCACATTGTAATAGCCGGAGGAATTGCCGTTGACCCTACCAAAGTGAAAGATGTAGAGGATTGGCAATCCCCAACCACTCAAACCCAAGTTCATGCATTTCTCGGATTGGCGGGATATTACCGCAAGTTCGTAGAAGGATTCTCGAGTATCGCCAGACCCATGACCCAATTGCTGAAGAAGGACAAGAAGTTTGAATGGACCGACAAATGTGAAGAGAGTTTTCAAGAACTCAAGAGGAGATTGATTTCCGCCCCAATCTTGATCATGCCGGATATCACGAAGCCCTTCGATGTGTATTGTGACGCATCCAAGATCGGTCTTGGATGTGTGCTAATGCAAGAAGGCAAAGTTATATCTTATCTATCTCGACAACTGAAGCAACATGAGCAAAATTACCCAACCCATGACCTCGAACTCGCAGCCGTAGTTCTATCCCTGAAGACATGGAGACATTACCTGATGGGAAATCGTTGTGAGATTTATTCGGATCACAAGAGCCTGAAGTATATATTCACTCAGAAGGAGCTGAATATGAGGCAGAGAAGATGGATTGAGATAATCAAGGATTACGACCTGGACATTCACTATCACCCTGGTAAAGCCAATGTGGTAGCCGATGCCCTTAGAAGATTGCCGTGCCGCTTGAACTCCATGATTTTAAAGGAGCAACCAAGCTTGCACAAAGAGATGGAAGATTTTTGAATGGAATTAGTAAGTGAAGGATTTTTGGCTAGCATAGAACTCCAGCCCACTTTGATTAGTCAGATTAAAGAGGCGCAAAAGGGAAATGCTAGTATCGACGGAATCAGGCGTTGTATTGGTACAGGAAAAGTACCCGGATTCACCGAAGACGAAGAAGGAGTTCTGTGGTACAAAGGACGCCTTTGTGTACCATCAGATTCTGAGTTGAAAGAAGTTATTTTGAAGGAGGCTCATGATACCCTTTATTATATCCATCCCGGAGGAACTGAGATGTATCAAGATTTAAAAGAGCAATTTTGGTGGCATAAGATGAAGAGAGAAATCGGAAGCTATATCGCCAAGTGTGATATATGTCAGCGAGTCAAGGCAGGACATCAAAGACCCGCTGGATTGTTGCAACCATTGCAGATTCCAGAATGGAAATGGGATTCCGTTGGAATGGACTTTATCACTGGACTGTCTACTTCTAGTAGGGGAAATGACTCTATCTGGGTCATAGTGGACCGATTGTCTAAAGTCGCCCATTTCTTTCCCGTCAAGACCACATATCAGAGTTCGAAGCTAGTGGAGTTGTACATCGCTAGAATAGTTAGTTTGCATGGAGTCCCCAAGAACATCGTATCGGATCGAGGAACCCAGTTTACCTCGAGATTCTGGAAGAAAGTCCAAGAAGGTTTAGGAACCCGCCTAGATTTCAGCACCGCGTATCACCCTCAGACCGATGGACAAACGGAGAGAGTAAATCAAATACTCAAAGATATGCTGAGAGCATGTGTGCTAGAATATGGATCCAAGTGGGAAGACTGTGTGCCGTTTGCAGAATTATTGTACAATAGAAGTTATCAAGCCAGTTTGCAAATGGCCCCATTTGAATTCATGTACGGAAGGAAGTGTCGCACCCCTTTGAACTGGTCGGAAGTAGGAGAGAGTCAGATTTTCGGACCCGACATCCTACGAGAAGCAGAAGAGAAGGCTCACAAGATTCGTGAGCACCTCAAGACTGCCCAGTCCAGACAGAAGAGTCACACCGACAAGAGACGTCGAGACCTCTCTTTCAACATAGGAGATTTTGTATATCTGAAGGTGTCGCCATTGAAGGGAATGCAGCGTTTCCAACTTAAGGGAAAGTTAGCCCCTAGATATATCGGACCTTTCAAAATTCTGAACCGTCGAGGAGAAGTGTCGTATCAATTGGAACTACCCGAAGAGATGTCAGCCGTGCACAATGTGTTCCATATCTCGTTACTTCGCAAGTGTCTCGAAGTCCCCGAGAAGGCCGAAGTGTTCAAGAATATCGATCACCGGACCATAGAGATCAACGATGACCTGACCTATCCCAAAGTACCCATCCGTATTTTGGAAGAAGCTTTCCGAACTACCAGAACCCGAAGCATCAAGTTTCTCAAGATTCAGTGGAGCAACCACACAGAAGAGGAAGCTACCTGGGAGCGCGAAGATCACATCAGGACAGAGTTTCCCGATCTCTTCAAATCCTAGGTAATCTTTTTCGTCCTTTTTCAAATCTCGGGACGAGATTTTGTTTAAGGGGGGAAGGTTTGTAACATCCCAAAAATACTAAACTTAGATCATCAAACTCTAATCATCAAAATTAGGGTTAACAAAAACTTTTCTAAAATAAAAATATGAAAGCATACATGTGAGTAGGCATTTCATTTTGAATCCTTTTGAACCACCTTGTTTGTGTGTTCCTTTGCTTGTAAATGGATGTTTAGGTGAAATAAACATCATCTAAACAATTCCCAAACTTTTCTCAAAGACAAGTAAATCAAAACAAATAAAATAAGGGAATGGTCATTTTGACCAATTTAACTTCCATGCCTACTTTGGCTGTCTCAAACTTTCAGAACTTAACAGAAACTTTTCTGGATCTTTGCACCCCTTGATTGTACTCATAACAAGGTATCAAGGCCCACTTTGTGATCATCCAGAAACATTCAAATGTATAGTTTAAATGACAATTCAAAATTGAATCTTTATCATATGGGAAGATCCCACTTTTTCAAAAACCACCCAAACAAGCTCAACTTTCAAAACCCAAGCATCTGCAGACTCACCAGCACCAACCTAGCACACCCACCAAAAATCTTTTCAAAATTCCAAACTTGAATTCTTGCGGCCATTTCATCAAACATCTTGCAGATACAAATCAAACAAAATCCAAACACTATTGTGAGCAGTGATTGAAGCCTAACTTGTTCCCTATCTAGCTCACAACCATCTCAGTAGATCATCTAGCAAGTTAAACCAAGCACTAGCCTCATAGTAAGCTGGGCAATGACATCAATGGTGAACAGCCGAAGCTCACCATGCCACCCTAGTGTAGACAACAAGCTAGGAGAGAAACTAGCCATGCCAACCTTGTCTGGAAGATCACCCATGCCTCACCGCCCCCTCTCGACCAGCCCTGCCTCGAAGATACCGACTAGAGCACCCAGGAACGCCGTGCCCGTGCCTCTGTCAACCATGCCGAGCATGCGCCAGAGCGCCACCCTCGACCGACGCCCACAGACCGCGCGCCGCCCTCGCCGCGTGCATACATGATCACCACCAACCCAGGAGACCGCCAGACATCCCCGTTTGCCGCCCATGCCTCACAGCCATCGCTCGCTGTCGAAGATGCCGCCTCGGCCACGCAGAGCATCGCACGTTCTAGACCAAACCGCACCACCCCTACACGCGCATTAAAGCCGCAGAGCATCGCCAGGAGACCCCCAATCGATTGCCACCGCCGGCCATGCCTCTAGCAGCCCGTAGCCATGTCGCCACCGTCGCCTGTCCATGCCGTTCGGTCTCTTCGTCGCGACTATAAATAGAGGCCACCCCCAGCCGAATTTAGCACACCATATCACTCCCCTCTCCTCACTGATCGTGCCACCCCGTTCCCGGAGCAAGGCGAGCAGCACTTCGCCGGAATTTCACCAAAGCCTGCCGCTGCTGGAGAAGAAGGGGGCCAGCGATTAGAGCCGCCCAGGAGAAGCTGCCGGTACCAAGAGGTTCGCCGTTGTCGACTTCGTCGTTCGCCCGCCTCGCCGACCCTCGCCTGAACCCCGGTGAGCCCCCAACGACCCCCACTGTCCGCGCTAGGTTTCTGTCTCGCCGGCGTTGCCCAACGTCGACGATGACCCTCAGCCGTTGGATTAGAACCAGATCGAACGCACCACATCACCCCATACCGCTTCGCACCCCCTCGTCTCACTGACGCGTGGGGACAGCCACTTAACCAGCCCCCGTAAGCGCTGTGCTTAGCAGGCTGGCCCTGTATCACTTCCCGTGCAGCCCAGTTATTTGAATTAAACCTTTTTCATTTTATTTCAAACACACTTCTGTACCCAGATTCAAAAATCAACCCAGGTCGATTTAGTGAACCAATTTGAATGAAACTAATTTTGATAGAAAGGTCTGGGAATGCTGAATCCAAGCCCGTTGGATTCAAGTCATTTGGATTTGTAGATCATCCATGGTAAAAATAACAAGGCAGAAGCTTTTCTGCATTCAAACATTTTTCAAATTTAAACCATAATAGCTTTTGAGTTGATTCCAACTCTCAAAAATCACATTTAACCATACCTTTCAGAATATATAAAAATATATAGGTTTACTTACAGAAATAATGACCAAGTAATAAAAGAATGCCACATAGGCAATTATAGCCACTTTAATTAATTAAAATAAAAGAGAAAAACCTTATTAAATTGTGACACCACTTTAAATCACATTCCCATGTACTGAAATATGTGGTGATGACATGTGTCAACATGATCCCATGTTTGGTTTGGAGAATATTAAATCTTAGGTATTTTTTCAATGAGTAGAAATTACTTTTCTAAAAATAAAAGGAATTAAACCAAGCTTTAATCTTGTAATGTTATCGATGATGCTAGATCATCTATAGGACCCTCGTGTGTGATGAATGAAAGTAGTTAAGTATTGTTTGGTGATTGTGTACCTCGTATTTATTCATAGACGCTAGTACCGACCAAGGATACGAGGAGGAAGGAGGATTCTATGAAGAAGAAGCCGAGGAGAACTTCAACCACTGCTCTGCACAAGGCAAGCTATTAACCTTGCAAGCTAGACACTTGTAATTTAACAAGCTTAGACTGATACTGATGCAAGCCAATACTTGTTTGTCACCATGCCAACTATATGCCTTAAGCATAGATGATCCTACCCACTTGATAAACCAATCCTAGTTTTACCTACAAGCTTTATACTTTATTTCTTTATCAAAGCTAGTACATAGAGCTTACTTAAGTGAATTGTAGATACTAGAAAGATATGTGAAGGTTGCATAAAAAGCATAAAATTTGGCCTAAGCTAGATAATCTTGATGTCATCCTAAGGCATGAGATTGAACTTAGTTGAAACTCCACTTGTTTACCACCCCTCATTAGTACTTACCCCCACTTGTAGATGCTAGTGCTAAGCATAAAACTTGATCAACTTTAGATGGGAATACTTGGTGGAAAAATGGTTATGAAAACCTTGGAATGATGGATCATTCTATTGAAATGTTTTGGTCATGTGTTTCCGAACACCTAATGATTTTGGTGATGAAAATGTTGAGGCATGAGCCTTAGCCATTTATAAAACTGATGGCTGTCTGGATGCGATACCATTCCAATTTTATCGTACAACCACAATCGAGAATTGGGTAGGGCTTTACTGGAAACTTATATACCTTAGTATTAGTTCCCTCACGGCCAAGGTCTGAGCTGAGGCTACCTTGTGAAGATTGTCCACCTGAGCAGTACCCAAGATGACAGTTGGTCATGGTTGGGAGGCCAAACTCACATGAGAGGTGCTTATATTACGGCGTGTAATTGAAAGGTTAGGATTGATTATCCGCATACTGAGTATGGTGAATTCAGGATTTGTTCCTGACGGATGTATCGAATGTTGTGGTGAAAGTGTACAATCTCTGCAGAGTGTCAAACTATTCGAATAGCCGCGTCCGCGGTTATGGACAGTTGGAGTGGCCATACTGTTGCCCCATCAGATGTTTTCAAAAGACTTGTGAAATAAATTGAGACTTTGACTTGACCACAGCAGGGTTGTGATATGAAATACAAGTTCCCACTTAGGTGTTATAAAACTTCAACTAGCACTCGTTGCTTCTAAACTTAGTAGAGATAAATCTGACTTTTGCAAAATAACCCTAGAGCATAGTGTCCTATTATCAAAAACCCCTTTTACTTGCTGGTATTAGTTTGCGAGTACTTAAAGAGTACTCATGGCTTTGTCCCTGGCTATTCCCATGGCCAGACTATGAAGAGGAGTACCTGGAAGATGGACCCCAAGAAGGTTATGACAACTAGGATCATCTCCCATCGTCAGCATTGCCTGTGACCCCGAAGATGGAGCTTCGCCTACGCTACCGTTATTATTACGTATTCCGCTACTTCAAGTTGTATTAAGAACTGGATCATGAGATCCCTATTTGTGTAAGAACTTATGTACGGTTTGTAATGGATGATGTACTGTGGTATCCAATTCTGTTATGTCTCGCAAAAATGGTAATCCTGGGATTGCGATGTATGGCATAACAGGCATCTGTGATTAAAAATCCGGGTGTTGACAATAATGCAGAGGCACCTGTGGGTAATAGACAATATTTGGTTTTTAACCGCCCATTTGTGTCCCGTAGGACCCCGAGTTCTTGACACCTGTTCCGAGATCGAGCGTGCTAACCACATGTGGGGTGTGTAGGCACCCCCATCGATTTACTACCTGATTTCAAAGTACTGTACCGGGGGCCACAAACTAGTTTAGGATTTATTACTATCCTGTACTTATGCCATGTTTTACTGCTTTATTTACTATTGCGCGTGGAGCGTCTGTTCTGTTTTGGATCGCGGCACGATTTCGCGGTATCGACAAGCCTAATCACACTTTTGGGTTCCCAGTCGTTTACAGCCATTCTCGCTAACCCTGGGTCCGTCTCGGAGACCGGCTGACTTCGTTACGGGTAGCTTAGTGGAGTGGCCCCCCATCTGCTTGCTTTGGGTCTGGGAAACATCGTGTCCGAAACCCCGTCGACATACCATTGGGTGTATGTTTTGTGATCTTGTACCTACCTGATCTGACAACAAGGGTGTAGGTGCGTGTGGGAACTTTGGTGCACCCCTGCAGGGTTAAATATTTTCGAGAAGCCGTGTCCGCGGTTATGGACGACTTGGAGCACAGTTCTCGATCATAAACAACTACAACTAAAGTTTACTGTTATAATTTGACTTGTATCCGATATGACTAGTAATCAGCTTCACTAAAACGAAATGGCTAAATAAAAGTTCCAACAACTGCTGGGTTTGGGATATCTCATGCTAATTGTATCTGACTAGTAAGTGTCGCAACTACAACGGAATGGTTAACTAAAAGTGCCCACTGCTTATTTTATCAGGACGACTATTTATACTTGACTAGTAATTGCTGCAACGATAACTGGATAAATAAAACTGCCAACTGTGTGAGTTCCTCGGTTGACTTCCTCGTTTGGTCTCGAGGGGGAAATACCAGGATGGGTATGTTTGGTGGTAGTATCAGGATGGTTTCGAATAGGTCTTTCTTATCTCTCTCTGATAGCCGACAGTTATATCGAGTCTCTATAGGTTGTTTAGTGCATGATGCGCTGCCGCTTCAGTCCACCATACCTATGTAGGCGAGGACCGCCGAATTCTAGTCTCGCCATGTACTGGCCTCAGTACTGACCGCTCTGTTTTTCCTTTGCCCTTTGTCGGCACCCCTTTTGTTTAAGAAGGTTTTGAGATCGACGTCGTTAGCAGGGTTACCCTTCCGGCTCGGCCTGGGCAGGGTTATGGACGCCATTGGTTATTCTTCAGGGCTCTTAGCTCAATTTGCATCTTGTCCGTACTCGAATGCTAAATTGTTTTCAAGGTGATTTGGGTCTTTGTACTGTATATCTATAATCTTGACTCTTGGAGTCGTTGTTGTATATATGTTCTGTGGGTTCCATCGTGGACTATTGTGTAATGATATTACTTCGTTTTCCACCCGCACGCAAGTGCCTGGTGGGCACCTTTGAATCGTTTCAATGCGGGTTTGGCGGGAATCGCTGAAACTTGCATAGGGCCGATCCGAGGGTGTTACAGACGGTGGCGGCAGCTACATATGGTTTCGTGGATTTCTGATCGGGTACTCAGGGTTTCTGCATCGGGGGCTTCTTATAGGTGAAGGGGCGAGACCGGGAGGCGGCCAGGGCCGCCAAACCCTAGCACGGCGCGGGCTCACCTGCCCCCGTGCCTGGGGTGGGTCTGCCCCCCTAGCTGGCCCCTCCGGCTCTCCTCTAGATTTCTTGTTCCCCACGGAAAGTTATTGACTTTGTCGTTTGTCCCGTCCAATTACGAGAATATTTTTTTACTAACTTTTCTGAAATCAAAAATAGCAGAAAACAGGCATCTGGCACTGTTGCAACTTGTTAATAGGTTAGTACCAGAAAACATGTAAAAAGCACCTCAAAGTGTGGACAAGTAAAGCAAAGTAGATACAAAACAAGCATGGAGCATCAAAAATTATAGATATGTTTCCAACGTATCAGGCACTATGCGCTAACAGATCTTATTCGATTACATGATATAACTCATCCAATCCCTACCATGCCCAAGCCTACAACGGGGGATTACTCACTCATGGATGAGGGAAACATCGGTGGTTGATGGAGATGCGTTGGTGATGACGATGGCGATGATCCTCTCCAAATTCCACGTCCCGGCAGGGTGCCAGAACGGAGTTTCTGGATCTGAATCTTGGTTTCTGGTGGCGACGGCGGAGCAGAACTCTTTCTGAAAAACTATAGAACCCCCCTCGGTTTTTAGGTCGAGATGCAACTTATAGGCGTAGAGGGAGGCAGAGGGACTGCCTGGGGTGGCCGCACCCCCTAGGCACGACCAGAGGTGGGCCCGCGCCTGGCAGGGGTGTGGGCCCCCCAGGCCCCTTCTCCGTCTCGTCTTCTGGCTCCGTGGGTCTTCTGGTGAAATATAATTTTTGGCATATTTTCCGGGATTTTTCCTGATAGTTGATTTTCTGCACAAAAACAAGACACCAAGGTAATTCTGTTGAAAACAGCGTCAGTCCATGTTAGTTGTATCCAAATCACACAAGTTTAGAGGAGAAACAATAACAAAAGTGTTCGAGAAGTTAGATACGTTTTGGACGTATCAACTCCCCCAAGCTTAGCTTATTGCTTGTCCTCAAGCAATTCAGTTGAAAACTGAGTGCGAGAAAAGAACTTTCACGAACACATTTGCTTCATATGATGTATATATTCTCAGCACAGGAGTAGATGCTTAAACCATTCATAATAATAAGTATGCAACCAAGTCTACTCAATAATCATTGCAAGCTATAAATAGAAACCAACTCAATAATAAGTAGCATGGAACATAAACATAATCAACATTGCAATGCTCATAATAAGGTATGATAAAGTGGTATCTCGCTTGCCTTTGTTTGAAGAGCACAATATAAATGCCAAGGCACCTCTGAAGTTCACATGAAGACTAGAGATAAAGATATCAGAGATACAAGCATAAAAGTCATGACATAATTAACCAAGTTTTGGAATAAACACAAGAATGACAACTATGCTCTCAAGAAAGTGCTCATAGAATAAGCGGTGACTCAACAAATTTGTGAAAACAGTTTTATGAAGGTTTGAAAGGCTTCCAAATGCTGAAAGGAAGGTACTCATTAGCTTTGAGCTCTCATTTTCCCTAGGCATCTTCATGTGGTTAAGGTGAAAGTGAGGTCCACTCTGAATCATATGCTTGACAGACCATAGACTGGAAATCCCAAGTCCCTTGAGTACGAGGGCCGCTCCGCATGCTACTCAACTTTGGTCACCTACAAGTTCTTGTCATTGTACATACATGCATATCATAGAGAACCGCCAACGGGGTACCCCTCGCACATGATACAGGAGCTATCCCGTGATCAAAATGACAAGGCAAGCAGACAATGAGCATCTCAACGATCTTTTTATTTACTATGTGTATAGCTTTTTATTGAGGATGCTTCATAGAATGCTCATTATGGTGGTGCTGCAAGTTTCCACCATGATTAGGCCTGGCTTAGGCTAGCGGCCCAAGCCTTTATCTAACACAATATATATACTCCATGAACTCACAAGCTCCCCTTTTATTTCACACCGTCGACATCCGTAAACAAAAGATCAAAGTATCAACTGGATAGGATATCCAAAAAGTGTTGAAAGCGTTCCACGTGGCAGCACGGTTCTGTTGACTCCCAGCATATAATTTGCAAGCATATAACTTTCATGGATAGGTCACAATGGTTCAAGATTATTAAGTGCAAGGAATAAAGTGTGCCATCAAGTTCGTGAGAGCTTTACTAACTATCTTTCTCAAAACAGACAATTTTTTTTGGAAGAAAACAAGGCATATAGGTGTAACACCCTCGCCTGATAAGGCTGAGTTCATGTGTATAGTGCCAATCCCTGGATCGGTTCACTGGCACACACAGTACAAAATGATACCAAATATAACTGTGCATCATAAATACAACGAATATGATCCAGAATTTACATTATTTATACAAGTACACAGCGGAAAACGAATACAAGGTAGATCTCCATCCTTCAAATGTGCCACAGGCGAACAAATGTTGAGTGGAGTCTCGCGACCTATGAACGATCACTCAGATACGATATAACCTGCAACATGAAACGTTGCAGCCACGAATGGTCAATACATTGAATGTATGGCAAGTAGGCTAAAGTGGTTAACAAAAGATCTATCAACTACATGCTTATTTGGCCAAGTGGAGTTCAGGCTCATTTGCATAAAGCAACAGTTTTATCCTAACATTTGTAACAAAGTAGTTTCCCAATACGATAAATAGGACACTCTGGTTCACTCCCAGGTGCTCCTACCCAATTATGTTCACCCAACAAGTTTTAAGTAATTAAGAAATAAGGATGAGTGAGAAATATCATAGCATCAGTATCAGGTCGCTCAAATTGTCCATAACCGGGGACACGGCTAATCGATTAGTTTATACACCCTGCAGGGGTTAGTACACTTTACCCATGTGACTTGGCCAGCCCAGCTCGTACCACCACTCTCATATTGGGTGATGATAGGGAGAAGTCCAAGAAGGAACCGTTCGGGAAGTAGCTCCCCAATCCCGATGCGCACCGGTCCAACCTACACTATCTACATCTCTGGATACGCGGGTTTGAGTTACCACAACCTACTGAGTTCAACCAACCGCCCATTTCATTATTGGCACATGGTTGCACACGAAAGCTTCCAAACAAAGAAACCAATCATTTCTCAGTGTCCTGGGCGGCATTCCCCACCATAAATACACTCGATGACCCAATCAATGCCATTCCGCCCAGGTGGTTCATTAAAACATGTTGGTTTGTCATTTAGCAAAACATAAGCCTTTCAAAACATATAACTTTTCATGATGTGATTCCCTTCCTCGTCTAAATAGCATAGCTAAGCAATCTACCAATACGATGGCTCATAAACAAGGAATACTAGGGAATAATATGGGATATAGCATAGCATATACACATCAATTCCTACATATGCAATTCTACAAAAACATCTATATTGCATAGGAAAACAATAGGACATTTATGACCAAGATAGCACCACTTGCCTTTGTTGTAGATGTAGTCGATTAGATAATCCTCACAATTATAATGGCCTCTTTCGTAATAACCACAATACTTGCAATCATAGTAGTTGCAATCACAGTAGTTGCACTCCTCGCAATCTAACGTTTGAAGCAAACACAACAAACACCATTCAAAACGTTGCAAACATACAATAGTGCAACATTACAAGAAAACAATGATGAACAAATGCATGCATGACGATTTAATGAGTCACAATGGTTGCATTTAGTGTTCTGAACATAGTTAGATTACATGATGCATGTGGAAAGTCATTTAATGCACTAAAGCTTTTATTAATAAAGTTGTATCGATTTAATATGGTGTATACCACTTTAATTGAACTAAATATGTTTATGTCGTATTAAATTTTGAACTAGATGCTACTGGATAGAGGTAATGCAATTTATAGACAGTGGCAATTTGAATCACCTAAAAAGGAGTTATAGATATTTCCTTATGATTAAAACACTATTTCAATGGGTTTAAATATTTCTGTATGAATTTCTATTTTAACAGTACCAAATAATTTGTCATGCAATTTCTCTGTATAGATATTGTCAATACAAAACCTTAGCACTTGGATTCACCCTAATCGGAGTTATAGATCTTTTTGTATGATTTAAATAGTGTTTAATGGTTTTAAATGATTCATATAGTCTATGTTGTCTAAAAATCAAACTAAAATTATATCTGTAATCTCCACGGAATTGTGATTTCAGGGACATATTATTTGTAATTTTCTGAATAGTATTTATTTTCTTATGAATTTATTACTCTAAATAGGCCATTAAACCATTTAAATCTTCACGGAAAAAACTTACAGTCAAAGGCTGAACTAATTGCATATTGATGATCTACATGGAACCAACTTTCCATCGGTATATCATTTATATTTTTGTGACATAATTTTTAATGAATTTAATGATTTATAAAGCCATTAAAACTAATTAAATTGTTACGGGTTAAATAGTCGTCAAAGGCTAGATCCAACCAGATATTATTAAAGTACATTACAGTAGCTTCAATTTGATATATCTTTCATATTTTTCGGAGTTACAGATAATTTCTTATGAATTTATTAACCTAAAAGACCATTAAAACTAATTAAATTACTGCAGTAACCACGTACAGTAAAAGTTGGATCTATTCTAATAAGATGATTCTACGTAAAATTATCTTCAATTTGATATATTATACGCAATTTTTGGACATGGTATGAATTTCTAATGAATTTTACAAGTTAGATCCATAATATGCAATTTTAAATTCGAACGGAATATTTCAGGGAATATTCCGCTGACTGGACAGGTTGACTTTGCATGCTGACTGGGACTAGATGTTGACCTTACGTTGACGTGGCGTTTATGAGGAAGATGACTGGAATAACGACATGGCACACACCGGTTTGATTGGATCTCGACCGTCTGGATAGGATCCGGTGACTAGAAGAAAAGATTGACCCGATTTTGGCTCAGAATAGACAAGAAACAGATCTGTGTTAGAGAGACAAATCCGTAGGTCAAATTGAAAAACTTAGAACACAAAAGTTGTGGGGAATCATTATTCCTACCTTCTCTCAAAAGGAATTTGGATTTGAAGAAACGAGCGCGAGTACATCTTGGATTTACACCGTAAGATCTGAAATATTGCGATACAAAATTCTCTGGCTGTGGTGGATGAAAAGAGGTGAGGTTTGTCGGAATTGAAAGATTTCGACGATTCCTACAACTTTCGTTTTTTGACCGAAGGCAAACGACGAAGTCTAGATGGGTTAAAAAGCAAAATAAGATTCGGGCATGTGTAGATTCGGGATTTTGAGAAGGGAAACTCGTACAACTATGGCTCCACGAGATTATATGGAGGTTTGGGACAATGTAGAGATAGGCCTTGAAGTAGAGAACAAGTAGAAACAAACGGAAGTCGATTCGGAGTTGTAGATAAAAAGTTATAAGAGTTTGAATAGAGATAGGTCTAGAAAACAGATTTTTGCACGCATTTGAAAGCACACCATCGATCCCTTGTTCACCTACGTTCCTGGTCCGGTCGGTCCCTTGCTGGGCCGGCCTGCATAGTTTTTTCTCCTTTTCTTTTCCTTTTTCTTTTTCTATTTACTTGTTTCCCTCATATCTTTTGCATACGAACTCCAAATGACATGATTCTTGTTTTTAATTTTTTCTAAAATCGAATAGATCATTATTGGATCAAATTTGTAATCTTTTTACTAGTTTGGAAGTAGTGGATTTATAAATCCTTGTATATTTCATTTTATTTATATCTTTATTTGTTTGTATTTATTCCATAACTTTTTCATAATAGCTCCAAATGAGCTCAATTTTGTTCCTAAAATTTTGTAATTTTAATTGGATCCTTTTAGGCTATAATTTAGCAATAATCGCTGCCTTAGCAATAGTGGGTTTTATAAATTCAATTTAATTACCCTTAGGAACATTTGGGCGAATCAACTATAGGATTTAGATATCAGGATTTGGATTCAGTTTGTGAGAACTTTGCATGGATGTAATGAAATGCTTATGAATGCTTCATGATTTTCATTTTGAAATCTTGCACACCAATTCTACAATCCATAATCAATCCGTGCCCTTTTGCCTATATGTCTACTTAGGTCATAACAAAAGAATATAAGATTTTTGAATTCATGGTTGAGAGAATTTTCTATTCAAAAAGTTTCTTCTCTTTGAGAATTTTCAACATAGTTAAGCAATCAATCAAACTTATTTATTTATTTCACATTCCAAAATTAGGAGAATTTTGGGATGTGACAGACTACCACCCTTAAAAGAAATCTCGTCCCGAGATTTGGGAAGGCTAGAAAGAAAGAAAGGTTCGGGATCCATTAGGATGCTACCACCCTTAAAATAAAATTGACTAGGTCATTTATCGAGGATTCACTTAGCTCAGATTGGTTCTCCTTTAGATTTTTATTGGCATAATGTCTCTAGCACATTCTAAATATCATGATTGATAGTTTCCGAAAAAGTACTTTTTAAACTAGCAAAACTCTCATGGTGGGCAAATAGGGAACGTTTACTTCACGGTGCCCATAATTCACGGTTGGGATTCATCCTTACCGTACATCCTATGCTTAGCAATGGATGCTTTAGGAAGGGTGTAACTATATACCATTCTAGGGTTTAGGCTCAACGTCGACTCTCTGCTAAGGCTGAAAGGCACTCAAGATTCGCAAAGCCCACAGAACAAAAGAGAATAATAAGAGTAGTAGGAATGATGATCAATCCATCCTGCACCCAAATCATTACCGTGTATGAGGATAGGTGAATCACGTTTTTCTATCACTCGGGCATTCTCACTTGCCTTGAAGAATGTTTCCATGGGCACGAACTAATGCTCTATGTATACTCCCATGTATTCAATCAACAAGCTACTACTAAAACTAAACTATCGATACTTCAACTTTCAGGTTGCGTAATCTACTACATAACATCATTTCAACACTTCATACTTCTACATCCTTTTTCCATTAGGTGAAGCATTATCTTTCCTAAATGCATTGTGTTGTCAAACCTTCCACTTAACACATCATTATATCTCCATGGGTTCAAGATAGGGAAGAATAGATTCTATAGGAAAGAACGACTAAGAAAATAATCCTACCCATAACTATATGAAGCAATCAATGTCACAAACAAGCAAACAATCATAAGGAATCAACACACAAGCAAGCACTTGCATAACAATAATACAGAGATCTAAACTTAGTAGTATATAACCACAAAATAGTTTGAAAGCATTGGGAACAATACTAGAGTAAAACATATCAACATATAAGCAATAAACTAAATCTGTCAAAACGGTACAGCAGGTTTAACGAATTTTTCTGGGCACCTTAAACTCGTCAGGAATTTTAGCCAATTTTTGTGCATATACTACA
Organism: Avena sativa; assembly: GCA_916181665.1. Classification (NCBI taxonomy): domain Eukaryota; kingdom Viridiplantae; phylum Streptophyta; class Magnoliopsida; order Poales; family Poaceae; genus Avena; species Avena sativa. Next base: position 260,977,539 of record OV702279.1, on the reverse strand, counting down.
GGTAATTACGCTCTAGATACTATTTTTTTTTGGATTTTTATGAGTTAGCAATAAAATATGAAAAATCGCGCGCTACAACAGGTCAGGCAGAAAACTGCAGCAGTAATCTCACGAATTTCAATCAATTCGCACCAATAAACTAATTTAAAAACCTCATCACAATTTCAGAAACATTAGAGTTTAAAACTAACTGATCCTAAACAAAGCATCACACAAAATAGCTCAATACAATCAAGCAAACATCCTATATTGTCATACCACATAAGTTGATAAGAACAATATGCTAACACGATAACGATGATCTCCTAAAGAGATAGAACATGGTGGTCTAGACCTAACCAAACTTGATGATATGTTTATTTACGTCATCTTATTTATTGTTTTACTTATATGCTAACTCTCATATAGGTATCATAAGAATGGACAACTACAAATTTTGAACAAGAAGAGGTTATAGAAAAGATAGACAAGGAATATAAGAACTCTAATAAGTATAAAATATGATAGTTCTCCTAATAGAGGTCTTCTATTACTAATCCATTTCTAAGGTCACGATCCTACAGTCAACACACAACTCTGATACCATCTTGTAACACCCTCGCCTGATAAGGCTGAGTTCATGTGTATAGTGCCAATCCCTGGATTGGTTCACTGGCACACAGTACAAAATGATACCAAATATAACTGTGCATCATAAATACAACGAATATGATCCAGAATTTACATTATTTATACAAGTACACAGCGGAAAACGAATACAAGGTAGATCTCCATCCTTCAAATGTGCCACAGGCGAACAAATGTTGAGTGGAGTCTCGCGACCTATGAACGATCACTCAGATACGATATAACCTGCAACATGAAACGTTGCAGCCACGAATGGTCAATACATTGAATGTATGGCAAGTAGGCTAAAATGGTTAACAAAAGATCTATCAACTACATGCTTATTTGGCCAAGTGGAGTTCAGGCTTATTTGCATAAAGCAACAGTTTTATCCTAACATTTGTAACAAAGTAGTTTTCCAATACGATAAATAGGACACACTGGTTCACTCCCAGGTGCTCCTACCCAATTATGTTCACCCAACAAGTTTTAAGTAATTAAGAAATAAGGATGAGTGAGAAATATCATAGCATCAGTATCAGGTCGCTCAAATTGTCCATAACCGGGGACACGGCTAATCGATTAGTTTATACACCCTGCAGGGGTTAGTACACTTTACCCATGTGACTTGGCCAGCCCAGCTCGTACCACCACTCTCATATTGGGTGATGATAGGGAGAAGTCCAAGAAGGAACCGTTCGGGAAGTAGCTCCCCAATCCCGACGCGCACCGGTCCAACCTACACTATCTACATCTCTGGATACGCGGGTTTGAGTGACCACAACCTACTGAGTTCAACCAACCGCCCATTTCATTATTGGCACATGGTTGCACACGAAAGCTTCCAAACAAAGAAACCAATCATTTCTCAGTGTCCTGGGCGGCATTCCCCACCATAAATACACTCGATGACCCAATCAATGCCATTCCGCCCAGGTGGTTCATTAAAACATGTTGGTTTGTCATTTAGCAAAACATAAGCCTTTCAAAACATATAACTTTTCATGATGTGATTCCCTTCCTCGTCTAAATAGCATAGCTAAGCAATCTACCAATACGATGGCTCATAAACAAGGAATACTAGGGAATAATATGGGATATAGCATAGCATATACACATCAATTCCTACATATGCAATTCTACAAAAACATCTATATTGCATAGGAAAACAATAGGACATTTATGACCAAGATAGCACCACTTGCCTTTGTTGTAGATGTAGTCTATTAGATAATCCTCACAATTATAATGGCCTCTTTCGTAATAACCACAATACTTGCAACCATAGTAGTTGCAATCACAGTAGTTGCACTCCTCGCAATCTAACGTTTGAAGCAAACACAACAAACACCATTCAAAACGTTGCAAACATACAATAGTGCAACATTACAAGAAAACAATGATGAACAAATGCATGCATGACGATTTAATGAGTCACAATGGTTGCATTTAGTGTTCTGAACATAGTTAGATTACATGATGCATGTGGAAAGTCATTTAATGCACTAAAGCTTTTATTAATAAAGTTGTATCGATTTAATATGGTGTATACCACTTTAATTGAACTAAATATGTTTATGTCGTATTAAATTGTGAACTAGATGCTACTGGATAGAGGTAATGCAATTTAGAGACAGTGGCAATTTGAATCACCTAAAAAGGAGTTATAGATATTTCCTTATGATTAAAACACTATTTCAATGGGTTTAAATATTTCTGTATGAATTTCTGTTTTAACAGTACCAAATAATTTGTCATGCAATTTCTCTGTATAGATATTGTCAATACAAAACCTTAGCACTTGGATTCACCCTAATCGGAGTTATAGATCTTTTTGTATGATTTAAATAGTGTTTAATGGTTTTAAACAATTCATATAGTTTCTGTTGTCTAAAAATCAAACTAAAATTATATCTGTAATCTCCACGGAATTGTGATTTCAGGGACATATTATTTGTAATTTTCTGAATAGTATTTATTTTCTTATGAATTTATTACTCTAAATAGGCCATTAAACCATTTAAATCTTCACGGAAAAACCTTACAGTCAAAGGCTGAACTAATTGCATATTGATGATCTACATGGAACCAGCTTTCCATCGGTATATCATTTATATTTTTGTGACAAGCAATTAATTTTTAATGAATTTAATGATTTATAAAGCCATTAAAACTAATTAAATTGCTACGGGTTAAATATTCGGAAAAGGCTAGATCCAACCAGATATTATTAAAGTACATTACAGTAGCTTCAATTTGATATATCGTTCATATTTTTCGGAGTTACAGATAATTTCTTATGAATTTATTAACCTAAAAGACCATTAAAACTAATTAAATTACTGCAGTAACCACGTACAGTAAAAGTTGGATCTATTCTAATAAGATGATTCTACGTAAAATTATCTTCAATTTGATATATTATACGCAATTTTTGGACATGGTATGAATTTCTAATGAATTTTACAAGTTAGATCTATAATATGCAATTTTAAATTCGAACGGAATATTTCAGGGAATATTCCACTGACTGGACAGGTTGACTTTGCATGCTGACTGGGACTAGATGTTGACCTTATGTTGACGTGGCGTTGATGAGGAAGATGACCGGAATAACGATATGGCACACACCGATTTGATTGGATCTCGACCATCTGGATAGGATCCGGTGACTAGAAGAAAAGATTGACCCGATTTTGGCTCAGAATAGACAAGAAACAAATCTGTGTTAGAGAGACAAATCCGTAGGTCAAATTGAAAAACTTAGAACACGAAAGTTGTGGGGAATCATTATTCCTACCTTCTCTCAAAAGGAATTTGGATTTGAAGAAATGAGCGCGAGTACATCTTGGATTTACACCGTAAGATCTGAAATATTGCGATACAAAATTCTCCGGCTCTGGTGGATGAAAAGAGGTGAGGTTTATCGGGACTGAAAGATTTTGACGATTCCTACAACTTTCATTTTTTGACCGAAGGCAAACGACGAAGTCTAGATGGGTTAAAAAGCAAAATAAGATTCGGGCATGTGTAGATTCGGGATTTCGAGAAGGGAAACTCGTACAGATGTGGCTCCACGAGATTATATGGAGGTTTGGGACAGTGTAGAGATAGGCCTTGAAGTAGGGAACAAGAAGAAACAAACGGAAGTCGATTCGGAGTTGTAGATAAAAAGTTATAAGAGTTTGAATAGAGATAGGTCTAGAAAACAGATTTTTGCACGCATTTGAAAGCACACCATCGATCCCTTGTTCACCTACGTGCCTGGTCCGGTCGGTCCCTTGCTGGGCCGGCCCACATAGTTTTTTTCTCCTTTTCTTTTCCTTTTTCTTTTTCTATTTACTTGTTTCCCTCATATCTTTTGCATACGAACTCCAAATGACATGATTCTTGTTTTTAAATTTTTCTAAAATCGAATAGATCATTATAGGATCAAATTTGTAATATTTTTACTAGTTTGGAAGTAGTGGATTTATAAATCCTTATATATTTCATTTTATTTATATCTTTATTTGTTTGTATTTATTCCATAACTTTTTCATAATAGCTCCAAATGAGCTTAATTTTGTTCCTAAAATTTTGTAATTTTAATTGGATCCTTTTGGGCTATAATTTAGCAATAATCGCTGCCTTAGCAATAGTGGGTTTTATAAAGTCAATTTAATTACCCTTAGGAACATTTGGGCGATACAACTATAGGATTTAGATATCAGGATTTGGATTCAGTTTGTGAGAACTTTGCATGGATGTAATGAAATGCTTATGAATGCTTCATGATTTTCATTTTGAAATCTTGCACACCAATTATACAATCCATAATCAATCCATGCCCTTTTGCCTATATGTCTACTTAGGTCATAACAAAAGAATATAAGATTTTTGAATTCATGGTTGAGAGGATTTTCTATTCAAAAAGTTTCTTCTCTTTGAGAATTTTTAACATAGTCAAGCAATCAATCAAACTTATTTATTTATTTCACATTCCAAAATTAGGAGAATTTTGGGATGTGACAATAGGATATGCACTGAAATAGCAAACGATGCTAATAGGTAGGTATGGTGGACACAGTTGGCAATATTGGTTTTGGGGAGTTGGAAGCACAGGTAGAGATCATGCTCAGTGCAAGTGAAGGCTAGCAATAGATAGGGAGCGACAAACGAGAGAGCAATAATTGTCATAATCATGCTTGCAACAAAACATGACTAATTATGGCATGAAAGTGATACAAGAACTCTGAGGCAAAATAAATCATCGAGGCTTACTGAATATTGTTTAGTCATATGATGCGTGAACATGTGCCAAGTCGATTCACATGAAACTTCCAAAGGAGGATACCACAATATCATACCAAAATATGAATAAAACAACGCAAGCAAACATTCATATGACATGCTACAAACTATTAGCAAGCTAGAGCTAATCATAGACAAGCAAGAACTACTAAGCATCCATCAGTAACACACTCCTTACCATGAACAGACTAAGCATGCTCACAATGATGAGTATATGTACAAAAATGAAACAAATAGAGTTCGTTACCAACCTCTTACCACTCCTCAAGTTGTCTTAATATTCATTATTGCCCTTCACTTGTGTGACTTGAATAATACCATGAAAACCAAAATCCACTGAGGACGGCTGAACCCTGTAAAGAACTCACAAAACCAAAGAAGAACAACCATTTTTTTGGTGTTTTCAATTTTTTAAAGAAGCCAACAAAGCAAAAACAAACCAAGCAAAGCAAAATCTTTTTGGATTTTTCTTTTAAGGCAAACCAAAGCAAAGAAACAAACCAAGAGAAACAACAAAAATATTTTTGGTATTTTTGTGTTTTTGAGAAAGAAGCAACAAGAACCAAAAAGAAAGCGAAACAATGGATATACAAAGAACCGACCGAACATGATATATAGATGAGTGTGATGTCGTTATACCTCCCCCCAAGCTTAGGCTTTTGGCCTAAGTGGGGCTCAATCCCATGGTGCCCAAGTAGATGCACCTCCGTAGTATGACGAGGAGGCTCCCTTGTCCTGATACGAGCTCGAGGACTCTCCAGTGTAGTGTACAACGGGGTCATACGAGGGTGCTTCCTCCTGAAAGTGTCCATAGAAGCTAAGAGAGCACAACTTGTCATCCATCTCCTCCTTGGAGCGTGACAAAGGTCCCTAATAAATACTGAACAAAGTGGTTTTGGGGAGAGGGATCTCTCTCTCTTCCCCGTCAATAAACATCATTTTATAGACCAAGTTCTCAAGGATGGAGCCATTAGTGACAAAGTGGTGTGCCTTCATGGTAGCATGATCAAGCCTCCGAGGAGCCAAAACTGTATCATTTGGATCAACAGCAATGTCCAAGGCAGTAGCAACACGCATAGCAATAACTCCCCCATAAATGGGTCCCTTAGCAGTTAAACGACGAGCAATGAGAGAACCAAGATTGTACTTGGTATCATTGTTGAGCGCCGCAGCTAAGAAGGCCAAATGATAGCTGGAAATATTACTAGTGTTCTCCCTACCAAGAACACTAGTGGCAAGATAGTAAGTGAAGTACCTGATGTCTGGAAGCTGAATGTTTCTTATCTTTCCCCGTTGAGCTCTACGGTTATCATCATTGGTTATTCCTTGGTAAAGCTCCAACAAATCAGCAGGTTGAGCTGGAATCTTCTTTGCTGACCCAGCTGTACCAAGTCCCAGACCATCACAAAATTTCTTCAATGTCATATGGTAAGACCTGCCATAAATCTTGAAAGAAACATATGGACTAAACATGCTGTTAGTAAAGGAGAAGCTCTCCACAAATGTTTTAGTGAGCGTAGCATATTGCGCACTCTCATCCTGCATAAGACTTGTTAGACCAGCCCTCATAAAATCATCAAAAATCCTAGCAGCCCGCAAGAAGGTTTGGCAAGGAAAGCAGAGGGGTGCGCATCCCCCTTATCTCCCTCATCGCCGAATCGCAGAGTGATGAGATCCTCATTGTATGAGGGCCTATCATGGGAGGATGATCTTTAAGTCCTTGTCATTCTAGGTGCATCACTCTCAAATATCTCTCCAAATGTGTGGTTGTCCATGACCACTCTATTCTGAAATTTTTAGACAAACATCAAACCAAGTGATTTCCAAGTTGATAAATGATGAGAAACTACTATAGGAACTTGCTAGAGGGATACACATGCATCAAAATGAAATCTCTAAGCATATAACAAGCATGCAAGATCACACAACCTGTCACCTATAGCAGCAAAATACTCAAGATACAATCCACCAATCACAAATCTAATTGGACAAGTGGAGGAGGCACATACCAAGGAGCAATCCCTCCAAAAATCAGCAGTAAAGATGGGCTGAGCAAGGAGATCAAAAATCGCGATCAAGAACAGAAAGAACTCAAGCTTGAGCAAGTTTTCCGGTGTTTTTTGGGAGAGATAAAAAAGATGGCTGTGAGGGGCACCTTGAAGGGGCCCAGGTGGGCCAGACCCCCCTAGGCGCCACCCACAGGTAGGCCGCGACTAACATGGGTGTGGTGGCCTGGGGTGGCTCCCTAGGTCACTTCAGGTGTCCCTCTGCCCCTTTTTTTGAGGAAAAAATTATTTTGAATTTTCTAGAATTTTTCGGAAAACTTTATTTTTGGCCAATTTTCAGGGTATGAAAATTGATTTTCTCGCAGAAACAGTTTTTTCAGAAGAAGCAAAAGCAAACCAAAAGCCAAACTACAGAAGCTCTAAAACAAACTAACAAGCAAACAACTAACAAAACCAAAGCTAGCAAAAGAAAGGCAAAGACTAGGAAGGAGAAAATTAAAAGAAAGCAAGTGTAACCACAGTGAAAACATTATTTTGTTCATTAAAATCCTTTTCTTAACAAGGTTGATCAAGTCTTGTTACCAAAACAATCTTATATGAAACAAAACTTTGCATTCCACGAGGTGATTATGTTACCTCATACTTGATAGCAATGGTCCCAATCATAATAGTTTCAAAATTTTCTTGTGGAATGGGACAATATATTTCTCCAACCTTGATGCTCTCAATATTTTCAATGGAATTCAGGCAATAGCTCTTAACAACCTTCTTGGGGAAATAAATAGTATGCTCTTTGTCATAAATTTTGAATGTTACTTTTCCTTGATAACAATTAATGACAACACTTGCAGTATTAAGAAAAAGTCTCCTAAGAATAATAGACATATTATCATCTTCAGGCATTTCAAGCACAACAAAATCAGTCAAAAGCAAGCAATTATGAGCCACTTGAACAGAAACATCCTCACATATACCAACAGGAATAGTAGTTGACTTATCAGCCATTTGGTATCAACTTTTCTAGCTGAGTCTCTTGTAGAGAGAAAAAGGAATAACACTAACTCCAGCTCCCAAATAACATAAAGCAGTTCTGACATAATTATTCTTAATAGAGCAAGGAATAGTTGGTATACCTAGATCACCAAGTTTCTTTGGAACTTTACCATTGAAGGAGTAATTAGCAAGCAAAGTAGAAATCTCCTCATTAGGAATCTTCCTTTTATTAGAGACAATATCCTTCATATACTTTGAATAAGGGGGCAACTTAATAGCATCAGTCGAAGGAATTTTCAAAAATAAAGGTTTCATCCACTCACAAAACTTGTTGTAGTGTTCTTCCTCCTTTGACTTGTGTTTCTTACCTGGAAAAGCCATAGGTTTCTGCACCCAAGGTTCTCTCTCTTTACCATGTTTATTAGCAATAAAATCTTCCTTAGTGTACCTAGTGTTTTTAGTGTGCTTCTCAGGTTCTTCCTCAACTTCCTATTTATTAGGAGCATCATTATTATTACCACTCTCAGTTTCAGCATCAGAGACAGATATACTATTAGGATCTACATCAGGTTCAAGTGGTTCCTCTACTACCTTATGTTTATTTTTCTTTCTCTTACGAGGACTACCACTACTTTCACCTTGTTGAGAATCCTGCTCAATTCTTTTAGGGTGTCCTTCAGGATATAAAGGATCTTGAGTAGCTATACCACCCCTAGTTATAATTCCATAAGCATGTTTATCTCTTGAAGCATTAACTAGCATATCCTTTTGTACCTTAGCAAGTTGATCAAGTTGGGTTTGAACCATTTGAAAGTGTTTACAAAGCATTTTAATATCATTAGAAGTTCTTTCCACAATATCTTTCAACTTATTGATAGATCTAGAGTTTTCCAATAAGTGATTCTAAACTTGTTTATTAAATTACCTTGTTTAACAATAAAAATGTCAAGTTCCTCTAAGCATTGATTAGGAGGCTTACCATAAGGAATATCACCTTCATCAAAGTGTTGGAGAGAGTGTACCTCAATAGTAGATGGGTGGGGAATTGGCTTACATAATTCTTCTATAGGAGGTAGATTCTTCACATCTTCAACTCTAATACCTTTCTCCTTTAGACATTTCTTAGCTTCTTTCATCAGTTCATTATTTAATGCAATAACTCCCCTCTTCTTTGGTGTTGGTGTTGGATCTGGTTCAGGCACAAATGGTTCAGGAGTAATAGGCTCAAGTGTATTTAGCTCAGTTGAAGTCCAATAATCATAATTCTTACTTATCTTAGCCATTAATTCTTCAGCAACTGTAGGAGTCCTTTTCCTGAAAACACAATCAGCAAAGTTATCTAGGTATGTCCTAGAATCATCAGTTAGTCCATTATAATAAATATCAAAAAGCTCATTCTTAGGCAATGGACATCCACGATGTGCATGAATCAAGACACAGAACCTTGTCCATGACTCAGGCAATTTCTCTTCTTCTCCCTGTTTAAAATCAAAAAGTCTCTGCAAAGCAGCATGTCTAGCACTGGGAGGAAAATATTTCTGTAAGAAAGAAGTAATCAAGCAATCAGGGCTATCAATGGAACGAGGAGGTAATCTATTAAACCAAGCCCTACCTTCTCCTTTTAGTGAAAAAGGGAATATCTTAGTAACACAGTACTTACGCATCTTAAAATCATCAGAGAATAAAGCACTCATAGTAGAAAGCTCATTCATATGAGCCATATCACTCTCATTTTCAGTCCCACAAAAAGGTTCTTTCTCAATAATGTCCAAATAGGATAAATCAAGAGAGAAATTATAATCTTTATCTTTAATATCTATGGGAGAGGTGGCAAACTTAGGATCAGAGAAAAGTTTAGGCATAATGGTGTGTCTACCAAGGAGACTCTTAATAGCACTAGTACCCTGTGTGTTTCGGCACTCTTCAACAAATTCATCAGTGAACTCAATGTAACCATCATTAATATCATAACTCTCTCTATACTCAGGTGAGCTAACAGGTGTAACGGTGTCTTCACTAGGAGTTTCGGTATTTCCTAGACTAGCCATAGTAGCATCTAGAAAAGGACCTAATGAACCACTCGCATCAAGCATAGTAGAAGTAACATCATGAGCATCAAAATCAGTTTCAGATTCAGCAGTAGTATCAGTGTGTGTAGCATGAGTATGTGGTGGTGGTGTGACAAGCTTACTTATAACAGGCGATGAATCAAGAGCAACAGAGGTGTTTAGGACTGTACCTCTTCTTGTAGTGTATGGTATAATAGGGAACTTTCCATCACGAGACTTACCCATGATGAAAGGAGTAGCAGTGAAGAATAATAGATCCAAGTGAACTTACAAATAAAGTTATGCTCCCCGGCAACGGCGCCAGAAAATAGTCTTGATGACCCACAAGTGTAGGGGATCGCAATAGTCTTCGCGGGTAGTATTACCCAATTTATTGATTCGACGCAAGGGGAGCCGAATAATACTTGCAAGCCTTAACAACTGAGTTGTCAGTTCAGTTGCACCTGGAGATAGTTCTTGCTCACAGAAGTTTATCAGTAGCAACAGTTTGTAGTAGCAACATAAAGCAACAGCAACAATGAAATAGGAGCAATATTAACAGTAACAGTAAACAGTGGGATTCGAGTGCGGTAGGTATAGGGATGGATGGACGGGCGTTGCATGGACGAGTCTAAACATGTAACTTCAAGATCTAGGGCATTGCAGATAAATAATAACAAGCATCCAAGTACTAAACAATCCTAGGCATGTTCTCCAAATATAGTCATACGTGCTCGCAATGAGAACTTGTACAACATCTTCTATCCAGCCAGCCCGTGGCAGCGGGGCCTCTAGGGAACTACTGGCAATTAAGGTTCTCCTTTTAATAGACCACCGGAGCAAAGCATTAACACTACATGAACACATGTGATCCTCACACCATAGCCATCCCCTCCGGTTGTCCCAATTATTGTCACTTTGGGGCCTTTGGATCCAGACAATGATATGTGTACACAACTTGCAGATAAGATCACAAACAATACTATCATAATGATTCAATAATAAGTTCAGATCTGAGATCATGGCACTCGGGCCCTAGTGACAAGCATTAAGCACAACAAGTTGCAACAAATTCAAATAGCACTAATAGAGATACTAGGCACTATGCCCTAACATATCTTATAGAACTCATCCAATCCCTACCATCCCCAAGCCTACAGCGGGGGATTACTCACTCATGGATGAGGGAAACATCGGTGGTTGATGGAGATGCGTTGGTGATGACGATGGCGATGATCCTCTCCAAATTCCCCGTCCCGGCAGTGTGCCAGAACGGAGTTTCTGGATCCGAATCTTGGTTTCTGGTGGCGACGGCGGAGTGGAACTCTTTCTGGAAAACTATCGAACCCCCCTCGGTTTTTAGGTCGAGAGGCAACTTATAGGCGCAGAGGGAAGCAGAGGGGGTGCCTAGGGTGGCTGCACCCCCTATGCGCGGCCAGAGGTGGGCCCACGCCTAGCAGGGGTGTGCCCCCCCAGGCCCCTTCTCTGTCTTGTCTTCTGTCTCCGTGGGTCTTCTGGTGAAATATAATTTTTAGCATATTTTTTGGGATTTTTCCTGATAGTTGATTTTCTGCACAAAAACAAGACACCAAGGTAATTCTGCTGAAAACAGCCTCAGTCCATGTTAGTTGTATCCAAATCACACAAGTTTAGAGGAGAAACAATAGCAAAAGTGTTCGAGAAAGTATAAACGTTTTGGACGTATCAATAGTAAATAATAAGATCACTGAGATGCTCATTGTCTGCTTGCCTTGTCATTTTGGTTATGGGATAGCTCCTGTAACATTTGCAAGGGGTACCATGTTGGCGGTTCTCTATGATATGCATGTACTTACAATGACAAGAACTTACCGGTGACGGAAGTTGAGTAGCATGAGGTGTGGCCCTCGTATTCAAGGGACTTGAGATTGCCAACTTATACTTCATCAAGCATATACTCCATAGTTTGTTCACTTTAACCTTAATCACTTCAAGATGCTTATGATAGGGGCAATGAGGGCTGAAAGCTAACAAGTACCATAATTTTTGGAAGCTCTTTTTGAAACTTGAAATCCCTGCTTCCCTTTGTGAAGGGCCTTTCTTCCACTATTATTTGAGTCTCCACCTTCTACCTTTAGGCACCATTAAGCGAGCATAGTTGCCATTCTGTGTGCAGTGTCCCAAAACTTATTGATTGATGCATATTGTGATATTACTTGTTCTTGTGCTACTTGTTTCTAGTCACCCTTGTGAACTTTGAAGGTGTCATATGCATCTATTTGCTACTCTATGAGGGACAAGCTGAATGCCACTATGCCATGTTTTCTGTATGTGAAATAAACAAACGTTTTTCAATGCATGTTATTCATGATCTTTGTTTGTAGCCTTTCATGTTGCATACATAGTTACTATGCCCTATTGTTAGAACTCCATCTTTCATGCACATGTTTAGAGTTCTTTGATCCTAGCTTTCAATGCTTGCAAATGGTTTGGTCTTGGTTTTGATGGTGCATGTCACCTCAAAAATTATTCTTTTATCACTTACCTACTCGAGGACGAGCAGGAGTTAAGCTTGGGGATGCTTGATATGTCGGAAACGTATCTATATTTTTTGGTGCTCCATACTTGTTTAGTATCTACTTTGTTTTGCTTTGTCTACACTTTGAGGTGTTTTTATATCTTTTCTGGAACTAATCTATTAACAAGTTGCCACAGTGCCAGTTGCTTGTTTTCTTCCGTTTTTGGTTCCAGAAAGGCAGAAAATCAATATTCTCGAAATTGGACGGGACAAAAGCCAAAGTCAATATTTTACCATGGGCGACACGAAGTCCAGAGGGGATACGTAGAGGCGAACCAGGGCCGCCACACCCCCCTAGGCGCGGGTGGGCCCTACCCCGCGCCTGGGTAGGGTGTGGGCCCCCTGGCCGCCTCCCAGCCTCGCCTCTTCGCCTATAAGAAGCCCCCGATGCAGAAACCCTAGGCACCTGATCAAAACTCCACGAAACCTTCTGTAGCCGCTGCCATCGTTGTAACGTCCCAAAAATATTAATCAAGGTTATCAAATTCCAATCACCCAAATTTAGGGTTAACACAAACTTTTGTTAATTAAAATCAATATGAAGGCATGTGTGTATGTGATGAATGTATGAATGCACGAATGGACTTGTTTGATTGTTGTGAATAGCAAGTAATGGTTTAAAGATGAAAATAACATCATCTAAATCATTTCCAAGCAGAAACAAATCAAGAGAAATTAAAAAACAAACAAAATAAGCTAATGGTCATTTTTGCCAATCTTGCTCACTAGACCACTTTGAGTGTTTCTAGTCCAAGATTTCAAACAGAAACAAATCTGTTTCTTTTCACCCCTTGCTAGACGAAGTGAAAGTAAACCCAAGCCCCCTTTGCAAACCCATAGAAACATTTGGCAACTTGATTTAAATGGCAATCCAAAATTGAATCTATAACATATGGGAAGATCACCATTTCTCAAAATCCAACCAAACCAGTTCACCTTGACCAATCCAAGCAACCAGAGACTACCTAGTATGTGACTAGTACACCCACCAAGTTTCATCCAAAAATTCAAATCCAAATCTCTTGCGGCCATTTCATCAAACACCTTGTAAACACAAATCAAATAAAACATCAAACACTATAGTGAGTAGTGTTTGTGCCTAACTTGTTCCCTCTCTAGCTCACACTATACTCTCAGTAGATCATCTAACTAAATTAACCAGCCCTATCTCACTGTAAACTTGACAATGCCATCAATGGTGACCATTGATGAGCCCAACTTGCCATCCCAAGGTCGACAACAAGCTAGGAGCCTCTCTAGCCTTGCCAACCTTGTCTAGCAGGCAGCTGACTGTCCACCGCCACCCCCTGCCCAGCGCCCAAGCACTGCCAGCCCCTCGACTACCCAGAACGAGCATGCCCAGTCTCTCTGTGACCATGCCGACAGAGCGCCAGAGCGCCGCGCTCGACACACTCGCACAGACCATGCCACGCCTTCGCCGCTTGCGTGCGTGATCACCACCGCCCAGATATGCCCGTTCGTCGTCGCGCGACCAGGACCGCCCGTGCGCCATTAAAACTTCCGTCGGACCCCTCCAGAGTATCAAAGTGTTCCGACTGATTCGCACCGCCCCACGCCTCGCCACCATGCCGTTGAGCTTCGCCAGGAGGTAGTGCATCATCCCCTGCCCCTAGACATGCCATTAGCTCACTGTGCAGCCGACCCCGACGAGCTCCACCCGCACCCTTCGTTCCCCTCGTCGCACTATAAATAGAGGCCTTCCCAGCATGAATTCTCCACACCATCTCACTCCCCACCTCTCACTGATCGTACCCACTCATCCCCGTAGCAAGGCGAGCACCAGGTGGCCGGAATTTCACCGGAGTTTGCCGCTGCTAGAGGAGAAGAGCACCGTTGATTGCAGCCGCCCTAGGAGGAATCACCGGTACCAGGAGGATCACCGTCGTCGACTTTGTCATTCGCCCCCATCGCCAGAGCCCCGGTGAGCCCCCACTGACCCCCAATGGCCGCGCTAGGGTTCGACCTCGCCGCGTTCTGTTCAGGCGTGGACGATGAACCTCAGTTGTAGATCTAGCTTCTAATCCTAAGTCCCTAATCGCCTCGTACCGCTTCGCCACTCTCTGTCTCACTGACGAGTAGGGACAGCCCCTTAACCAGCCCGCGCACGTGCTGTGTGCAGTGGGCCGGCCCAGTTAGCACTCCCGCGTGACCCAGTAATTCAAACTTAGGTTTTTCCAATTTAGTTTCAAACCTAGTACTAAAGATGAAAATGTTGGAATTATGCCCTAGAGGCAATAATAAAGATGTTATTATTATAATTCTTGTTCATGATAATGTTTATATTCCATGCTAGAATTGTATTAAGCGGAAACTTTAATACTTGTGTGGTTTGTGAACAACACCGTGTCCCTAGTATGCCTCTATGGACTAGCTCATTGATTAATGATGGTTAAGGTTTCCTAACCATGGACATGAGTTGTCAATTAATAATGAGATCATATCATTGGGAGAATGATATGGTGGACAGACCCAAACTAAGCGAAGCAATTAGATCGTGTCATCGTGTTCGTCTTTGCGAAGCTTTTCTTATGTCAAATATTGTATTCCTTAGACCATGAGATAATACAACTCCCTGGTATCGGAAGAAAGCTTTGAGGTCATCAAACGTCATCCTATGAGAGGGTGATCATAAAGGTGTCTCTTAGGTGATCGGAAAGTATCTGTTGGGTTGTATGTATCGAGATGGGATTTGTCCCTCCCAAGTCGGAGAGATATACTTCGGGCCCACTCGGTAATCGATATCAACACCGCTTGCAAGCATGTGGTTAAGGAGTTAATCACAAAGTGATATCGGATTACGGAACGAGTAAAGTACTTGCTGTGAACGAGATTGAACTAGGTATGACGGTACCGACGATCAAATCTCGGGCAAGTAAAATATCGCGAGACGAAGGGAATATATATATGGGATTGATTGAATCCTGGTATCGTGGTTCATCCGATATGATCATCGATGAATGTGTGGGAGTCAATATGGGTGTCCAGACCCCGCTGTTGATTATTGATAGAAGATCATGTCTGCATATTCTCGAACCCGTAGGGTCACACACTTAACGTGTCTCGACGCTAGGATAGATTGGATAATTGGTTTATGAGTTTTTTTTCGGAGTCACGGATGGGATCCGGGACATCACGAGAGGTTCCGGAGTGGTCCGGAGAATAAGATTCATATAAGGCAGTGCAGTTTTTGGAGTTCGGAATTGTTCCGGGTTAATCGGTATTGTACCGGAAGCTTCTAGAACCTTCTGGAAGGGGACCAACGTGGCCCCACCTTCCAGGAGGGGGCATGGGCCTATGAGGGAGTGCCCTGGCCGCATTGGGCCAGGGGCACAAGGCCCCATAGGGCCCAGCCGGCCAAGGGAGTTTTAAACTCGAGATAGACCTTCTAGAAGGGGGGTTTCCTTGCCCCCCACTCCTTCTCCTTGGGGCCGCCGGTTTGGCTTGGGGGAGGGGGCTAGGGTTGCATCTGCCCACCCCTCTATATAAAGAGGGCTGGGGGCGCACCACCCCCTCACACCTTCCCCTCCAACCCTAGCTGCCCTGCTGCCCTCCTCTCTCCCTCCCGACTGTTTGCAGGCGAAGCCCTGCTGCGGAAATTCTCCACCATATACACCACGCCGTCGTGTTGTAGATCCAATCCATCTCTCCACCATACTTTCTGGTCCGAGGAAGGAGGAGACGTCAAGGTGCTGCACGTGTGCATCTCACGGAGGCACCGCCACTTGTGGTGCTAGATCGGATCGGATCACGAGGAGGAGAAGCGAGTACGACTACATCACCCACGTTCCGACGAACGTTCCGCTGTGCTAATCTTCAAGGGTATGAAGATCTAATCCAATCTCTCTCGTTGTTTGCATCTCCTAGATTAGATCTTGGCTTCCCTCTGTTCGCATCCGTAGAAAATTTTGATTTACTATGCCGCGAAACCCTTCAGTGGTATCAGAGCTAGATCTATGCGTAGATGTGTTTCACGAGTAGAACGCAACATGGTTGTTGCGGGCGTTGATGTTTTCTGTTGCAAGCCTCTTGTTTGTGTTCTTCTTATGACGCGGGATAGTGAGATTGAAGCGGTCCAGGCCAACCTTACGCGACGTCGTTCGCGAGACCGGCGCCGCACTTGACGTGTGGCTTGTTCCACATATGCGGCTGGTGGATGTCAGTTTCTCTCACTATAGTTGTCATGGGATTAACACCGGAGTTTGGCAACCATAATATCACCGTTGTGGCTTTCCGTAGGTAAGAATCGTTCTTAGCATCTACTCCCATAAGCCACGTAAAACATGCAACAACAAAGTAGAGGCGTCTAACTTGTTTTTGCAGGGAGTGTTTTCTGTGATATGGTATGGCCCAAGATGTGATGTGTATAATGTATGCGATGATCATGTTTTGTAATGTTTCACGACTTGCATGTCGATGAGTACACAACCGGCAGGAGCCATATGGTTGTCTTTATAATTGTGTATGACCTGTGTGTCAACTTCTTATGCGCCATGTAATAGTTTCACTTTATCGCTAAGTAGTTAGCAATAGTTGTAGTTGCTATTCGTGGTGGAGGTAATCATGGTGGAGTGATGGAGATCATGCCGGAGCGCACAAGATGGAGATCATTGCGCGAAGATTGGCTATACCATGTCACATTAAAGTTATATGCATGTGATGTTTATCCTTTTATGTATCTTATTATGCTTAGATCACGACGGTAGCATTATAAGATGATTCCTCACTTAAAGATCAAGATAAAAACTGTGTTCTCCCCGAGTATGCACCGTTGCGAAAGTTCGTCGTGTCCAAGCATCACGCGATGATCGGGTGCTATAGACTCTACGCTCACATACAGCGGGTGTAAGCCAGTTTTGCACACGCGGAAATACTTGGGTCTAACTTGACGAGCCTAGCATGTACAGACATGGCCTCGGAACACATGAACCGAAAGGTTAAGCATGAGTCATATGAATGATATGATCGACACTTCGTTGTCCACCATTGAAACCACATCTCTTCTCGTGAAGATCGGATTAGGTGTGGTGAATTTGGATCGTGTTCACTAAACAACTTGAGGGATGTTGAATTTAGTGGGAGTTCATCTAGTAATTTGTTTAAAAGTTGAACTAGTTATCATCAACATAGTCTAATTTGTACTTGCAAATATTGTAGATCAAATGGCTAAGTCCAACTTCAACTTCAATGTTTTTGCTGAGAAGGAAAAGCTTAGAAACAATGGGTCTAACTTCACCAATTGGTTCCGCAATCTAAGAATCATTCTCTCTGGCGGTCAAAAGGACTATGTCCTTGGGAAAGCGTTAGGTGACCCCCCTGCTGCAACTGCGCCGGCTGATGAGAAAGCTGTCTATCAGTCACGCAAAGATGATTATGGTGTGATTAAGAGCACCATGTTGTTTGCTATGGAACCGGAACTTCAAAATCGTTTTGAAGACTATCCCGGGCCCTTTGAGATTCTCGAAGAGCTGAAAACCATGTTTCAGACTCAGGCCCGTTCTGAGAGATATGAGATCTCTGAGAAGTTCTTTAACTGCAAGATGGAGGAAGGGAGTTCCGTTAGTGAGCACGCCATTAAGATGACGGGCTACACTCAACGCCTTGAGCAACTGGAATGCACGATTCCAGAGGAGCTCAAGATTGACAGGATTCTGCAATCACTCCCTCCCAGCTACAAAAGTTTTGTAGTGACTCATAATCAGATTGGTTCCACTGATACGATCACCGAGCTCTTCGCAAAGCTGAAGGCCGCGGAAGTGGATATCAAAAAGGATAATCATGTGTTGATGGTCAACAAGCCCACCTTTAAGAAAGGTAAGGGAGCAAAGAAGCCCTTCAAGAAGGGCGGCGGCAAGCGCACTGCCCCTGCTGAGAAGAATCTCAAGTCTGGTCCTAAGACGGACACTGAGTGCTTCTATTGCAAGGACAAGGGTCACTGGAAGCGCAACTGTCCGAAGTACTTAGCGGACAAGAAGGCTGGCACCATCAAAGGTATATTTGATATACATGTTATTGATGTTTTCCTTACTAGCCCTCGTTGTAGTGCCTGGGTATTTGATACTGGTTCAGTTGCTAATATTTGTAACTCGAAACAGGAGTTACGGAATAGACGGCGGCTTGCGAGGGATGAGGTGACGATGCGCGTTGGCAACGGATCAAGAGTTGATGTGATGGCCGTCGGCACGCTCTCCTTAGTTTTACCTTCGGGATTAGTTTTAAACCTTAATAAATGTTATTATGTGCCTGCGTTGAGCATGAACATTATTTCTGGATCGTGTTTATTGCAAGACGGTTATTCATTTAAATCGGAGAATAATGGTTGTTCTATTTATATGAGTAACATCTTTTATGGTCATGCACCTCTTGTGAATGGTTTATTTCTTCTAAATCTCGAAAGGGATGAAACACACATCCATAACATTGAGGCTAAGAGATGCAAAGTAGATAGTGATAATACTACTTATTTGTGGCACTGTCGTCTAGGTCATATTGGTGTAAAGCGCATGAAGAAACTCCATTCTGATGGACTTTTGGAGTCTCTTGATTTTGAATCATTTGACACGTGCGAACCATGCCTCATGGGCAAGATGATCAAAACCCCGTTCTCCGGTATGATGGAGCGAGCAACGGACTTGTTGGAAATCATACATACCGATGTATGCGGACCGATGAGTGTTTCGACGCGCGGTGGATATCGCTATTTTCTCACTTTTACCGATGACTTAAGTAGATATGGGTATATCTATTTAATGAAACATAAATCTGAAACGTTTGAAAAGTTCAAAGAATTTCAGAATGAAGTGGAGAACCATCGTAACAGAAAGATTAAGTTTCTACGATCCGATCATGGAGGTGAATATTTGAGTTATGATTTTCTCACGCATCTTAAAGCAAGCGGAATCGTTTCGCAACTCACGCCACCCGGAACACCACAGCGCAATGGTGTGTCTAAACGCCGGAATCGAACCCTATTAGATATGGTCCGATCGATGATGTCTCTTACTGATTTGCCGTTATCATTTTGGGGTTATGCATTAGAAACCGCTGCATTCACTTTAAATAGGGCACCATCTAAATCCGTTGAGACGACACCGTATGAACTGTGGTTTGGTGCTAAACCTAAGTTGTCGTTTCTTAAAGTTTGGGGATGTGAAGCTTACGTCAAGAAATTGATGCCGGACAAGCTCGAACCCAAAGCGGAGAAATGCGTCTTCATAAGGAAACTATTGGGTATACCTTCTATCACAGAACCGAAGGAAAAGTGTTTGTCGCAAAGAACGGTTCCTTTCTTGAGAAGGAGTTTCTCTCGAAAGAAGTGAGTGGGAGGAAAGTAGAGCTAGACGAGGTTATTGAACCTTCTCTTGAATTGGAGAGTAGTGCAGCACCTGAAATTGTTCCAGTGCCGCCTGCACCAACAATAGAGGAAGCTAATGACAAGGATCATGAAGCTTCGGACGATGCTGCTACTGAACGTCGCAGGTCGACAAGATCGCGTGCCCCTCCTGAGTGGTACGGCAACCCTGTCTTGACTGTCTTGTTAGTAAAAGACAGTGAACCTACGAACTATGAGGAAGCGATGATGAGCCCGGACTCTGAGAAATGGCTAGAAGCCATGAAATCCGAATTGGGATCCATGAGCGAAAACTGTAGGGTTCGCAGCATAGAAAACAAAAATTTTCCTACGATGTGAACTATATACCAAGATCTATATACTAGATACAAACAACGGCGGATGTATATCCGTAGAGAACATACCCTTGAAGACCGACAAAGCTTAACGAGTTCAACTCGTGGTTGATGTAGACGATCTCTTGCCGATCTCAAGATCGAGAGGAAGTCCTAGCGCCGCAAATCAGCAGCGCATCCGTGCTCGCACACACGTTCGAGGCACCGAGCAACCTCCGCCTCCTCGCTCCAGCGATGCAGCGGAAGCACAACTCTTTCTTGCCGAAAAGCCACCGGGAACATGTATCTCGCTAGTCCGAGACCATGGGGGATAAATTCTAGAGGGGGAGAGAGATCCTTCACGAGGAGGTGTGAGAGAGAAGTGAGAGGAGGGGCTCCTTATATAGGGGAGGGGGGCAGCCCAAGGGGGCATGGCCGCCGGCCATGGAGGGTGCCCCCACCTCTCCCTCATTCATGTGGGTGGACACTCCACTCACAAGATGGCCCTTCAATTTTCTCCACTCAAAAACCCACTCAAATTCCCATTAAATTTCCACCAAATTTAATGCAAACTCTCATTAAATAAAACTCTTTTATTTTATTCAGAATTTTGTCAATTACTTTAATGACAAATATTCACAAATAACCCCTTGCTAGAATTCTATTTCACATGCATAACCACTTTATGCAATTTCACCCGAAAACCCGTTTCGGTATCTAGTGAAATAAATTTCTGCGCTTTCCTTTTCTTTTCGGCATGAAACTTTTGCTCCAAATGGATGTCGGTGTCTCTTAAGTGTGTCACCCTACGGTTCGAAAATAATGCGGACATGATCGAGACCCCTCTCGGATCAATAATCAGAAGCGGGATCTGGAGACCCATACTGACTCCCACACATTCAACGATGACTTTCTTGTGATCGTCGGAACCTTTTACGCTAGTATCTTAATCCCTTTGTTTCGCGATATATTACATGTCCGAGATTCGATCATCGGTATCTCCATACCTAGTTTGATCTCGTTACTGACATGCACTCTTTTCTCGTTCCCGTGATATAACATTCTAGTGATCAAATCACTTGCTTGCAAGCTAATCAATGTGATATCACCGAGAGGGCCCAGAGTATATCTATCCGTCATCGGGATGAACAAATTCCACTCTCGATCCATGAGCCTCAACATAACACTTTATTAGTTCTGAATCCATCTTTATAATCACCCTGTTACGGTGTGACGTTTGATGTTATCAAGAAACTCTTCCGGTGTTAGTGATTGACATGATCTCATGGTCTAAGGATTAGGACACTTCGTAAGTTGTTATAGCAATATAAACTCAATGACTTTGATCATAATGCTATACTTCGGATGAATGTTCATCACACCATTACACTAATGTTGTGACCTCGTTATTAACAACATCCAATGTCCATGATCAGGAAACCTTTGATCATCTTGTTAATCAACGAGCTAGTTTATAAGAGAGGCATAACTAGGAACTTCCTTTTGTTTATTAAACACACATGTATTAACGTTTCCGTATTAATACAATTATAGCATGCAAAATAAACATTTATCATAAATAAGGAATACGATAATAACCACTTTATTATTGCCTCTCGGGCATATTCCCTTCAGTCTCCCACTTGCACTAGAGACAATAATCTAGTTTGAAAACTTTGTGTATTGAACACCTATGGCTTTCTGGTGTTCCAAATACGCAATTGCAAGTGGTTAACATAATCTACGGATCTGATGCTTTCAGGTCCGTGTGTATTTGCATGTCTTTGCGTCTCCACGCATCACTCATTCTCTAATGAGATGGCGTTGTATAAATTTGGTCTTTTGGTGAGACCTTTAGTTCCTTGGGGTTAAAACATGTCGATACTATTGTCGTACAATATATCTTTAGTGTTAGCCCGTTGCGAACCACACCTTAGTTTGATAACAAACTACTTGACACAAATTCCCTCCTTTGCTGCTACTATAGCAGTCATATACTTAGCCTTTTGTTGTAGTATTCGTCACAATGTCTTAACTTTGGAATTCTTCCAAATCCATCATGGAATCTCCTTTCCATTACATTGTGCCACCCATAGTTTAAATTGAGATAAACTTAATTTGTATCTTGTGACAAAACTAGTATCAATGTAACTCTTTACAATGAACTATTTGCAATTGTTTGTCACCTCTACACAAATATATTCTTAGTTCTTTCAAAAAGATCATAAGAATATCCTCACTATCATCCAATGATCATTTTATGATTCATTCTGGTATATGCTCATAACACTTAGAGCATAGGACATATCTGGATGTGTACATATCATGGTATGATTGATCAAAACATTCTCGTGATTGCACTCATCAAGTGTCAAAGCACTTGAATCTTGTTTCACTTATCAAGTGTCGATATACTTGAATCTTGATTCAATTACTTTCCATGCAACAAGAACTGTTTCTTGTCATTTCTATATTGAACTCCTTCAATATCTCATATATGTACGTTTGGCATAAACATATTAGCGTTACAGTCTATCCACTATAGACATTCACGCTAAATATTTGGGTTTTGCCTAAGTATTTCATCGAAATGAAATTCTTAACCTTTATCAATAAAAGATACATCATTTCTAATCAACAAGATGTCCTCCACAAAATGTGTTAGAAATATGTCTTAGCGCTCCCACTTAATTTCTTGCAAATGCAAGCATCTTCATCGTCTCCAGATGAAAAACTCATTTTTCATCATGGTGAAGATTCCAACTCCGCGATGCTTACTTCAACCAATGAAGTTTGCATGCCCTTTTAGCATCCTTTGAATTTAACAAAACCCTTTGGACCGTGTCATGTACACGTCCTAGGTAACCATTCTATTAGAAGAACTTTGTTTTGTTTATTCATCTACCATATACCAAATTATATGTAGTGGTTGCTACTTTAATCCGTTCAGACTAAATATCGCTATGAAAGATCAAATCTTTTCATAGTCAACTCTTTGAACATTGTCATAAAATATTTTACGACATGCCGACTATTTCATAGATGTGAAACATCCATGTCTGTTTCTTTATAGATCCAAATACGACCGATAGGTTTTTACACCTTTCCGGAGGGTCTTCCAAGTTCAAAACTTGATTTATCGTGTATGGACTTATCACGGATTTTATGGCTTCAAGCCATTTGACGGAGTCAGGGCCCATCATCGCTTCTTTGTATGTATTCGGTTCATCATTGTCAAACAATAATGATTTACTCTCAAATCTTAGCATTTGATTGTTTAACCGACCTTCTTGGTTCAATAGGAACTTTAGACCTCCGTGACCACAACCTTTGAGGCACATAAGCTATGAGCATTATGGCAGCCTCCAGAACGATTTCCGGCGCTGCGCAACTCAGCACATTTAGCTAAGGTTCGTTAACCTTATCAAAGTTCTATTGTCCTCCCACTTAACTTTTGCGAAAGATTCCTTTTTCAAGAAACTTCACATTTCAAGCGACAAACCCTTTTGTCCTTGGTGTTATGGAGGAATAACCAATTGTTATTCTAAATAACCTACAAAGACATGCTCATCCGACTTCGGTTGTAAACATCTTACTTATGTTTAGCATACCAAAATTTAAGAAATGAGAACTTGGGTTTTACCCCAAACCATAACTTCCATGGTGTCATTTCAACGGATCTAGATGGAGCTCTTTTCAGTGTAAAAGTGGTAGTCTCTAAAGCTTTAATCTTTTAAAACATAATGGCAGTTTTATAAATAACACCTTTGGTCCAACCATGTCAAACAAGGTTTCATTACAAATCTCAAACACTCCATACTCCTATGGTGTTTCGGGAGATGTAAATCTAGGTGTTTTGCTAAACTTGCAACTCAAATAAATCCCTTTATGATAAAATCATAATTCATTTATTTTCTTGTTACACTTGTAACTCAAACAAATCCCTTATGATAAAATCATAAACCATTTATTTTCTTGTTTAAAATGATTTTGCACTTCATCTTGAAAGTCTTTGAAACATTTTAAAATATTTCATACTTCTCTCGCATTAAGTGAACATTCACTCAAATTTTCGGAGAAAGCATATGAAGTTGAAATCCATCGCTTACGACTATACATAATGGACTACATACATCGATATGTATAAATTTCAATAATTTAGTCGTTCGTTCTTCTTTGGCCTTTGAACGAAGTTTTAATTATCACGTGGAAAGTCTCACAAGCGTCACTTGATCAAATCAAAGACTCCAAAAATCCATGAATATGGAGATTCTTCATGTTCTCTTTCCAATATAATTTAAACAGCGATGTCACTTCGTAAGTGATCTTTCAATCATTTGTCTTGTGACATTTTAGCATCAGGTTTTATGGATGTGATTTCTCCAACTAGATTTGTAAATCATCCATCTTATATGGAATACGGTAATTATTTGAACAACCTTTGTTCTCATAATACCTGATTTAAATAACAATTATTAAAACAAATCTTGAAGTCAAGCCTTGATGTCAACGAGAAATACAAACAACGGTTTGTTTGTTTTTGATGAACATCATCACATATTCTCTTGCTAGTTACTTAGGCCATTGTGGTTCATGAATTGCATCGTTCCGTATGAAATTTCATACCAACCAATTCGGTATCCAATACCCAAGAACCACATTGTTTAACAAGCAAAGAATACAACCATAACATGTATATCATATATATACCTAAATTGGATATTTCCAATCTTTTATTTTCTGCCAAGTATATTTTATAGATTCTCTTTCAGCATTTCCTTTTCCTTTTTAAAAGAATTTATCAACATCAAAAGTGGCGCCATATACATGACACATAGTCCAAAGCGTGTATATTCAAATAATAATACCTTTGGACTTGCACTTTGAAGTAGATCACCATCATCAAAATGATCGGTATTCTTTCAAAATCCATTCTTTAGTAATCTTTTAGTGTAGTAAACATTTTACATACATATTATATTCACCCTTATCATGACGACTTTCATGATCAAGCTACTTTAGCTTATAAAGGCGAATCGTGAGTATAACATTACTTTCCAAAACCCTTTTGGATGATTAGGATGTCTAGCATCTCCAACCTTCGTAAATTCTCATCCAATATGAGAACATATATTATACTCTATCATATTGCGACCAAAACATTGTTTCAGATATCGTTATATCTGCCACACATGATGGTTTCTGAAACAATTCTTTCAGCTCCTAGATAAACTTGATATTAAAACAATCAAGAATCGTGGAGGCAAACATGATACTTAAGATACTAACACTGGAATTGTTACTCTCGATTTAATACCAATTATTAAATTTCACGGAGTAAATAGAGTTTGCTAAAAGTTTGCAATAGGACTTTAAACTTTGATTGACACTCAACACAATACGATACCAGTTCGTAAAGTATATATCCAGAATTCTATAGTTCTATTATCTCAATTACAACTATGCATATGGTGGTGAACGAATGCCAATGACTACAACAAATTATGCAAATTCACTTTGATTTAATTTATGATAAATTGAGTTCTACTAATCCAAATTAGAAATGAACTCCCACTCAAAAACGACATCCCTCGTGTCTTTTTGGTGATTACATGAACCAAATCCACTACACCAAGTCCGATCATCACGTGAGTCGGCGTAGCTTCAAAGGCGAGCATCCATATGGTCATCATATCAAAACATATGACTCATGCTTAACCTTTCGGTCCATGTTCCGAGGCCATGTCTGTACATGCTAGGCTCGCCAAGTAAGAACCTTAGTATTCGCGTGTGTAACTGTCTTACACCCGAGATGTGCTCGTGGATTCAAGTACACCCGATCATCACGTGATGTCTTGAAGCGACGAAACATTGTCGGTGCATACTTAAGGAAGAACACATTCTTATCTTGATATTTAAATGAGGGATCATCTTATTATGCTAATAAAACGCCAAATAAGCAATATAAGATGCTATCAAACATCACATGTTTATTAGTGGAATGATATGGTTCCCGCATATGATCTCTATCATGTGCACCGTGGTATGATCACTATCATACCTTTATGTGTAAATCCAAGGTCTATGGAGTTTACACGTTATGTATGTTGTAAGAGTATCATCTCATACTTCTACTTACAACATCACCATATCATAACACTAGCCCAGCAACAATCTAAACTAGACGCCTCTAATTTATCCATTGCAAATTTTACGTGGCTTAGGGCTTTCGAAGATAGAACCGTTCTTACCTACGAACATGAACCACAACGAGGATAACCAAATTGTTGACAACTCGTTGCAAATTAGATATTGACTATAGTAGGAGAGACAGACACCCGCTAGCCACTTATGCAAAACTAGTTGCATGTCAAGCGTGGAACAGGTCTCATGTGCGAGGACATGTAAAGTTTGTCCGGGCCGCTTCATCCCACTATGCCACCAATATCCAAAGTACAACTAAGAAGCAATAAAATGATCATCATCGCCCACATACTCATATGTGTACTACCCGTGCAAAGTATCTACGCATAGATCCGGCTCTGATACCACTGTAGGGTTCGCAGCATAGAAAACAAAAATTTTCCTACGATGTGAACTATATACCAAGATCTATATACTAGATACAAACAACGGGCGAATGTATATCCGTAGAGAACATACCCTTGAAGACCGACAAAGCTTAACGAGTTCAACTCGTGGTTGATGTAGACGATCTCTTGCCGATCTCAAGATCGAGAGGAAGTCCTAGCGCCGCAAATCAGCAGCGCATCCGTGCTCGCACACACGTTCGAGGCACCGAGCAACCTCCGCCTCCTCGCTCCAGCGATGCAGCGGAAGCACAACTCTTTCTTTCCTAAAAGCCACCGGGAACATGTATCTCGCTAGTCCGAGACCATGGGGGATAAATTCTAGAGGGGGAGAGAGATCCTTCACGAGGAGGTGTGAGAGAGAAGTGAGAGGAGGGGCTCCTTATATAGGGGAGGGGGGGCAGCCCAAGGGGGCATGGCCGCCGGCCATGGAGGGTGCCCCCACCTCTCCCTCATTCATGTGGGTGGACACTCCACTCACAAAATGGCCCTTCAATTTTCTCCACTCAAAAACCCACTCAAATTCCCATTAAATTTCCACCAAATTTAATGCAAACTCTCATTAAATAAAACTCTTTTATTTTATTCAGAATTTTGTCAATTACTTTAATGACAAATATTCACAAATAACCCATTGCTAGAATTCTATTTCACATGCATAACCACTTTATGCAATTTCACCCGAAAACCCGTTTCGGTATCTAGTGAAATAAATTTCTGCGCTTTCCTTTTCTTTTCGGCATGAAACTTTTGCTCCAAATGGATGTCGGTGTCTCTTAAGTGTGTCACCCTACGGTTCGAAAATAATGCGGACATGATCGAGACCCCTCTCGGATCAATAATCAGAAGCGGGATCTGGAGACCCATACTGACTCCCACACATTCAACGATGACTTTCTTGTGATCGTCGGAACCTTTTACGCTAGTATCTTAATCCCTTTGTTTCGCGATATATTACATGTCCGAGATTCGATCATCGGTATCTCCATACCTAGTTTGATCTTGTTACTGACATGCACTCTTTTCTCGTTCCTGTGATATAACATTCTAGTGATCAAATCACTTGCTTGCAAGCTAATCAATGTGATATCACCGAGAGGGCCCAGAGTATATCTATCCGTCATCGGGATGAACAAATTCCACTCTCGATCCATGAGCCTCAACATAACACTTTATTAGTTCTGAATCCATCTTTATAATCACCCTGTTACGGTGTGACGTTTGATGTTATCAAGAAACTCTTCCGGTGTTAGTGATTGACATGATCTCATGGTCTAAGGATTAGGACACTTCGTAAGTTGTTATAACAATATAAACTCAATGACTTTGATCGTAATGCTATACTTCGGATGAATGTTCATCACACCCTTACACTAATGTTGTGACCTCGTTATTAACAACATCCAATGTCCATGATCAGGAAACCTTTGATCATCTTGTTAATCAACGAGCTAGTTTATAAGAGAGGCATAACTAGGAACTTCCTTTTGTTTATTAAACACACATGTATTAACGTTTCCGTATTAATACAATTATAGCATGCAAAATAAACATTTATCATAAATAAGGAATACGATAATAACCACTTTATTATTGCCTCTCGGGCATATTCCCTTCAAAAACCAAGTATGGACTTTGGTGGACCCTCCTAGCGACCGAAAGGCCGTTGAGTGCAAATGGATCTTCAAGAAGAAAACGGACGCGTATGGTAATGTTACCGTCTATAAAGCACGGCTTGTTGCGAAAGGTTTTCGACAAGTTCAAGGTGTTGACTACGATGAGACTTTCTCTCCCGTAGCGATGTTTAAGTCCATTCAGATTTTATTAGCAATTGCTGCGTTTCATGATTATGAAATATGGCAGATGGATGTCAAGACTGCGTTCCTCAATGGCAACATTGATGAAGAGTTGTATATGATGCAACCCGAAGGTTTTGTCGATCCTAAGGATGCTGATAAAGTATGCAAACTTCAGCGTTCTATTTATGGACTGAAGCAAGCATCTCGCAGTTGGAACCTTCGTTTTGATCAAGTGATCAAGAGCTTTGGATTTGTTCCAAATTTCTATGAAGCTTTATCTACAAGAAAGTGAGTGGGAGCTCGGTGACGTTTCTGGTACTATATGTGGATGACATATTGATTATTGGAAATGACATCAACATGCTTAACGATGTGAAGAGTTATTTGAACAAGTGTTTTTCAATGAAAGACCTAGGTGAAGCTGCTTATATATTGGGCATCAAGATCTATAGAGATAGACAAAGACGCCTGATAGCTTTAAGCCAGAGTACATACCTAGACAAAGTTCTGAAAAGGTTCAGAATGGATAAGGCAAAGAAAGGTTAAGTGCCTATGTTGTCAGGTAAGATATTGAGCAAGGCTCAGTGTCCAGCTACGGTAAATGATAGGGAAGCTGTGAGCAAAGTGCCTTATGCCTCGGCCATAGGTTCTATCATGTATGCCATGCTGTGTACTAGACCGGATGTGTCCAATGCTCTTAGCTTGACGAGCAGATATCAAAGTGATCCAGGAGTGGAACACTGGACAGCCGTGAAGAACATCCTAAAGTACCTGAATAGGACTAAAGAAATGTTCTTATTCTATGGGGGTGATGAACAGCTCGTCGTAAAAGGTTACGTCGACGCTAGTTTTGACACCGACAAGGATGATTCTAAATCTCAGACAGGATACGTTTATATTTTGAATGGAGGAGCTGTGAGCTGGAGAAGCTGCAAGAAAAGCGTGATCGCGGGATCTACAGTAGAAGTAGAATACATGGCTGCTGCAGAAGCGTCAAGTGAAGGAGTTTGGATCAGAAACTTCATCACTGAGCTTGGCGTGGTTCCAAGTGCATTGGACCCACTGGAGATATTGTGTGACAACACTGGCGCCATAGCACTTGCTAAGGAACCAAGATATCATCCAAAGACCAAGCATATCAACCGCAAGTTTCATATAATCCGAGATTATATAGCAGATGGAGATCTGAAGATTAGCAAAGTACATACAGATCTGAATGTCACAGATCCATTGACTAAACCTCTTCCACGTGTAAAACATGATCAACACCTCAGTGCCATGGGTGTGAGATTGTTGCCAAATGTAAACTAGATTATTGACTCTAGTGCAAGTGGGAGACTGTTGGAATTATGCCCTAGAGGCAATAATAAAGATGTTATTATTATAATTCTTGTTCATGATAATGTTTATATTCCATGCTAGAATTGTATTAAGCGGAAACTTTAATACTTGTGTGGTTTGTGAACAACACCGTGTCCCTAGTATGCCTCTATGGACTAGCTCATTGATTAATGATGGTTAAGGTTTCCTAACCATGGACATGAGTTGACAATTAATAATGAGATCATATCATTGGGAGAATGATATGGTGGACAGACCCAAACTAAGCGAAGCAATTAGATCGTGTCATCGTGTTCGTCTTTGCGAAGCTTTTCTTATGTCAAATATTGTATTCCTTAGACCATGAGATAATACAACTCCCTGGTATCGGAAGAAAGCTTTGAGGTCATCAAACGTCATCCTATGAGAGGGTGATCATAAAGGTGTCTCTCAGGTGATCGGAAAGTATCTGTTGGGTTGTATGTATCGAGATGGGATTTGTCCCTCCCAAGTCGGAGAGATATACTTCGGGCCCACTCGGTAATCGATATCAACACCGCTTGCAAGCATGTGGTTAAGGAGTTAATCACAAAGTGATATCGGATTACGGAACGAGTAAAGTACTTGCTGTGAACGAGATTGAACTAGGTATGACGGTACCGACGATCAAATCTCGGGCAAGTAAAATATCGCGAGATGAAGGGAATATATATATGGGATTGATTGAATCCTGGCATCGTGGTTCATCCGATATGATCATCGATGAATGTGTGGGAGTCAATATGGGTGTCCAGACCCCGCTGTTGATTATTGATAGAAGATCATGTCTGCATATTCTCGAACCCGCAGGGTCACACACTTAACGTGTCTCGACGCTAGGATAGATTGGATAATTGGTTTATGAGTTTTTGTTCGGAGTCTCGGATGGGATCCGGGACATCACGAGAGGTTCCGGAGTGGTCCGGAGAATAAGATTCATATAAGGCAGTGCAGTTTTTGGAGTTCGGAATTGTTCCGGGTTAATCGGTATTGTACCGAAAGCTTCTAGAACCTTCCGGAAGGGGACAACTAGGCCCCACCTTCCGGGAGGGGGCATGGTCCTATGAGGGAGTGCCCTGGCCGCATTGGGCCAGGGGCACAAGGCCCCATAGGGCCCAGCCGGCCAAGGGGGTTTTAAACTCGAGATAGACCTTCTAGAAGGGGGGGGTTTCCTTGCCCCCCACTCCTTCTCCTTGGGGCCGCCGGTTTGGCTTGGGGGAGGGGGCTAGGGTTGCGGCCGCCCACCCCTCTATATAAAGAGGGATGGGGCCGCACCACCCCCTCACACCTTCCCCTCTAACCCTAGCTGCCCTGCTGCCCTCCTCTCTCCCTCCCGACTATTTGCAGGCGAAGCCCTGCTGCAGAAATTCTCCACCATATACACCACGCCGTCGTGTTGTAGATCCAATCCATCTCTCCACCATACTTTCTGGTCTGAGGAAGGAGGAGACGTCGAGGTGCTGCACGTGTGCATCTCACGGAGGCACCGCCACTTGTGGTGCTAGATCGGATCGGATCGCGAGGAGGAGAAGCGAGTACGACTACATCACCCACGTTCCGACGAACGTTCCGCTGTGCGAATCTTCAAGGGTATGAAGATCTAATCCAATCTCTCTCGTTGTTTGCATCTCCTAGATTAGATCTTGGCTTCCCTCTGTTCGCATTCGTAGAAAATTTTAAATTACTATGCCGCGAAACCCTTCAGAAAATTCATGTTCCTAAAAAATTCTTGCAAACTTACATCAAATTTGACACACTTGATCACTATACTAACTTACTCATCCTACATTCTTATAGATGGACGTGAAGTATAGCAAGTTCTATCAGTTGGGAAATGGAGGAGATCTCATATTTGAGCGTGACTTGGACCAGCTTTCAGAACTTATGGAGCACCCACACCCCGAGTTCTTCGGAGCGCAGCTCAACGATCAGGAAGGAGGGGAATTGCAATGGCTGATTGTTGCAAGTCTCCAAGGAAAGATTGAATCCCCCACCTCAGAGGGAATTCAGTTCACCTTAAGGGAGAACAACTGGCTAGATGGACTTGTCAGAGCCATGCAGGAAGTGCTTGCCCGTCTGTGTGGGCAAAGCATCAATCAGATCAAGGGCACCCACTTTGAGTTCTATCCACGACGTGATGTTATGGGACAGCCATTGGAGGTGCCACGTCACCCAGATCTGAAGCATCAAGTGGACCATCTCAGCTTCATGATGTATGACCGGCAGAAGGAGTTGGACAATGCTCGTTGCTACACCAACCACAACTATGACCTCACTGTCAAGAAGGATTAGACCCTCTCCATGCTGGTGAAGGATCTCAATTCTTGTCACCGTCAGCTTGACAAGAAGGAGCGCATCATTGCCCGTCTTCGCCACAGGATCACAGAATTGGAGGAGACCATCCATGAGCGGGATATGCAGCTTGAGGAGAGGGAGAACGTAGGGGAGGATATCCGTGGAGATCCCTACTCGTACCTTAGTGATGATGATGACTTTCTGGAGGATCAAGCCATGTACTTCTTCACTGATGAGGATGACTTTGCCTTCATTGATAATGATGATGAGGAGGATGATGAAGATATCGATTCCGAGGAGTAGTAGCACTTGAGCACTAGCGTTAGTGAGTTGTATCCGGTCCCACTGTATCGTAGTTTCTCATAATAGTTCTTAAAACCATATGTTTTCCTTGTTGTCGTGTATGTTTGTATTGTGTGCTATGAATGAATGAAAAGCAAGTTGCTAGAAAATCTGAGTCAAACTTCAAAAACTTTTCCAAAAACAAAACCCCTGAACCTTAGAAATTTCCCTCTTGTCTCATAATCTATCTCAATCTTCAGATGCCTCACGGAGGAAGCAGCTCATCCCCATTACCCAATGTTGCAAATCTTGCAAATGCTGGTTTCTGACTACGAAGCTGAAAGAGCCGAACGTCAAGCCAACTTAGCCACCCTTCAACACATAGCTCAGATGGCCAACAACAACCAAGGCCATGGAAACCAGGACAACCATGGATGCAAGCTCAAGAACTTTCAGAATACCAATCCACCCATCTTTACTAAGTCTAAAGAGACCCTAGATGCAGATGATTGGCTGCAAACCATGGAGAACAACTTAGAAGTTGCAGGAGTGGAAGCCAACGAGAAGGTACTGTTTGCCACCCACTATCTGGCCGGAGATGCAAGAGCTTGGTGGAACAGTGTTCGCTCCATGAATGGAGTACAGATGATGACTTGGGAGGAATTCAAACTCAAGTTCAGCAGAACCCATGTGCCACCAGGTTTGATCAAGAGGATGAGAGATGAATTCAGGGAACTGAAGCAAGGGAGGATGACAGTAGTTGAGTACCATGACAAATTTTTGTCATTGGCTAGGTATGCACCGAATGATATTGACACTGAAGCCAAGAAGAAAGAGAGATTCTTAAATGGTCTGCATGATGAGATGAAGACGGTATTGGTCAACATACCATTTGCTAACATTGAAGCCTTAGTGGATTCTACCATTCAGATGGAAGGCAAGATCAACCAAGCCAATGAGAACTGCAAGCGTAGAATGATGCATCAACCAGGAACCCACCATACTCCAAAGTATCGCCCCAACCCGTCTCCAGGATTTGCCCCAAGAAACAATCGACCCCCGATGAATAGTCCAACCTATCCCAACCGTGGAGGAGGAAACCCAAGGCCTGGAGGGAACCACAACAACCCTGACAACTCCAACAATTCAATCGTGCACCGCCTAAGTTCAACAACAACAATGCCGCCACCAACACCAATAATTCCCCGAGGACTGGAAGCAATGCAGTGCATGTTGCAGTAAAGGACAAGTCTCAGGTGACTTATTATGAATGTGGAACCAAGGGTCACTATTCCAATGAGTGCCCCAAGAAGATTGCAGCAGCTCCCAATGTGAATGCCCTAGCTCAGCAGCAGCGTCGTGTTCAGCCTAGAAGACGATTTACCCTAGGGAATTCACTCAACCGCAACGGTCGTTTGTTTCTCATGAACGTTGAAGAATCCCAAGAAGTGCCAGATGTCGTGCTAGGTATGTTTTTTGTTAACTCAGTACTTGCAAGAGTGTTCTTTGATTCTAGAGCATCGCACTCGTTTGTTACAGAAGAATTTGCATGCACTAGTAAGATTCAACCAACAAAATTGAAGCATGTTATGATAGTTCAAATACCTGGTTCAACCACCAAAGCTAGACAAATTTGCAAGGCCGTACCTATCCGAACATGGCATAGATTTTTATGCTAATCTAATAGTACTCAGAACTAAAGATTTGGAAGTAGTACTAGGAATGGATTGGATGTCGAAACATAAGGGATTAATCGACTGTGCCAAGAAAGCCATAACCATGACCAGTACAACCGGAATATCAGAGCATGTATCTGAAACCTTGCCCCGTCAATTCAAGTGCAACAAGAGTCTAGCCCAGCCAACCATTGACCAAGTCAGAGTAGTCTGTGAATACCCTGATGTATTTACATATGTTTTGCCCGGTATGCCCCCAGATCGGGATATCGAGTTTATCACTGAACTAATCCTTGGAACCAGCCCCATAGACCAGAGACCTTATAGTATGAACCCGTCTGAATTAGTGGAACTGAAGAAGAAACTGGATGCTATGCTGGAGATAGGATTGATTCAACCAAGTGCGTCGCCATGGAGATCGCTTGTCTTGTTTATGGACAAGAAAGATGGAGGTAACCGCTTGTGTACGGATTATCGGAAGTTGAATGGTGTCACCATCAATAACAAGTACCCACTGCCAAAGATAGAAAACCTTTTGACCAGTTGACTGGTGCCAAAGTGTTTTCTAAGATTGATCTTAGAACTGATTATCATCAACTCAAGATTCGCGCAGAGGATATTCCAAAGACTGCCTTTACCACCAGATATGGATTGTATGAGTACACTGTCATGTCTTTTGGCTTAACCAATGCCCCGCTTATTTCATGAACCTCATAAATAATATTTTTATGGACTTTCTGGATAAGTTTGTCGTTGTTTTCATCGATGACATTCTGATCTATTCCAAATAAGAAGAAGAACATGACCTACACCTGAGGACCATCCTTGGAACCCTTAGGGAGCATCAGTTGTATGCCAAGTTTAGCAAATGTGAATTCTGGTTACAGGAGGCAAGATTCCTCGGACATATTGTGTCAGTCGGAGGAATTGCCGTTGACCCTGCAAAGGTGAAGGATGTTGAAGAATGGCAGGCCCCAACCACTCAAACCCAAGTTCGTGCATTTCTTGGATTGGCGGGATACTACCGCAAGTTTGTAGAAGGATACACGAGCATCACAAGGCCCATGGCCCAATTGTTGAAGAAAGATAAGAAGTTTGAATGGACGGACAAGTGTGAAGCGAGTTGATGTCTACGCACTTCTATTCTTGTAGACAATTGTTGGGCCTCCAAGTGCAGAGGTTTGTAGAACAACAACAAGTTTCCCTTAAGTGGATTACCCAAGGTTTATCGAACTCAGGGAGGAAGTGGTCAAAGGTATCCCTCTCAAGCAACCCTGCAATCAAGATACAAGAAGTCTCTTGTGTCCCCAACACACCCAATACACTTTTCATGTGTATAGGTGCACTAGTTTAGCGAAGAGATAGTGAAGTACAAGTGGTAACGGTGCCATAAAATAGCTTGATGGTGAGGTAAAGACTAACACAAGCAAACATGCAATAGATCTAGATGCAAACGGTGTTTCAATGTTTAGAAACAAGGCCTAGGGATCATACTTTCACTAGTGAACACTCTCTCATATAAATATCCTCTCTTCATGATACTACTCTTAACTACTCTCTGGTTGGACACTCTAATCCATGGTAGGGCTATAACAACACACCTCAAAGTCCGCCTTCCCCAATCTAGATAACCCCACACTGTCACCTTGAGTGCTAGATGGTTCCAACAAACATCACAATTTCATAGAGACATCCAACTCCAAATATAACTCATAACAAATATTCAATCTAGCCAAAGTGCCACACACGGTATGCCCGCTGTCACTTTCACACACGTGGGGAAAAGCATAGATCTATTAAAGCACAAAGAGTATTTATGTAGACTCAAACCTAAGTGCCACCATGGTGTGCACGCTGTCACTTTCACACACATGGGGAGAGCAGAGATCTAATGAAGCACTTGAGTAGCAAGGTAGATCTACTTGATTACAAAGCTCATGACCACAACAAGATCATGCATAGAGAGAGAGATCAACACATAGCTACCAGTAGAGCCCTTAGCCCTGAGGAAGAACTACTCCCTCCTCATCATGGGAATCAGCAACGGTGATGAAGATGGCGATGGAGATCGATGGAGATGGCTCCGGGGGCACTTCCCCGTCCCGACAGGGTGCCGGAACAGAGACTTTTTGTCCCCCGAATCTCCCCTTCGGTGGCGGCAGCGCTATAGAGGTTTTCGTGGATTTATTATGGATTATTTAGGGGTTTCTCATCGGGGGCTCTTATAGGCGCAGGAATCAAGGTCGGTGGGGATCCGGGGGGGGGCCCACACCCCCTCCAGGCGCCTCCAGGGCTTGCCCGCGCCTAGGGGGTTTGGCCACCCTGTGGCCCCCCTCCGGCTCTGCTTCGTGGTTTCGTGTTGCTCTGGGAAAATAATAACTTTGGCTTTTGTCCTGTCCAATTCTGAGAATATTGATTTTCTGCCTTTCTGGAACCAAAAACAAAAGAAAACATGTAACTGACACCATGGCAACTTGTTAATAGGTTAGTTCCAGAAAATATATAAAAACACCTCAAAGTGTAGACAAAGCAAAGCAAAGTAGATACTAAACAAGCATGGAGCATCAAAAATTATAGATACGTTTCTGACATATCAAACATCCCCAAGATTAACTCATGCTCGTCCTCGAGTAGTTAAGTGATAAAAGAATAATTTTTGAGGTGACATGCACCACCAAAACCAAGACCAAATCATTTGCAAGCATTGAAAGCTGGGAACAAAGAACTCTAAACATGTGCATGAAAGATGGAGTTCTAACAATAGGACATAGTAACTATGCATGCAACATGAAAGGCTACAAACAAATATCATGAATAACATGCATTGAAAAACGTTTGTTTGTTCACATACAGTAAAATTAGCATAGTGGCAATCATCTTGTCCCTCATAGAGTAGCAAATAGATGCATAGGACACCTTCAAAGCTCACAAGGGTGACTAGAAACAAATAGCACAAGAACAAGTAATATCACAATATGCATCAATCAATAATCTTTGGAACACTGCACACAGAATGACAACTATGCTCTCTTAATGGTGCCTAAAGGTAGAAGGTGGAGACTCAATAATGGTGGAAGAAAGGCCTTTTTGTAAAGGACGCAGGGATTCAAAGTTTCAAAAAGAGCTTCCAAAAATTATGGTACTTGTTAGCTTTCATCCCTCATTGCTCCTATCATAAGCATCTTGAAGTGATTAAGGTTAAAGTGGCATAGATGGAGTATATGCTTGACGAAGTATAAGTTGGCAATCTCAAGTCCCTTGAATATGAGGCCACACCTCATGCATACTCAACTTTGGGCACGGGTAAGTTCTTATCATTGTAAGTATTTGCATATCATTGAGAACCGCCAACGGGGTACCCCTTGCACATGGTACAAGAGCTTTCCCATAACCAAAATGACAAGGCAAGCAGACAATGAGCATCTCAACAATCTTTTTATTTACCATATGCATAGCTTTTTATTGAGGATGCTTAATAGATAGCTCATTATGGTGATGCTGCAAGTTTCCACCATGATTAGGCATGGCTTAGGCTAGCGGCCCATGCGTTTCTCTAACACATAATACAAACTCCATGGACTTACAAGTTCCCTCTTTATTTCACACGCCGTGACATCCATAGACAAAAGAGCATGATATCAACTGAGTACAAAATGTACAAGTGCAATGTTGAAAACGTTCCCTGTGACAACACGGTTCTGCTAGTCCCAACGTATAAGTGCAAGCATATACAACAAAGTTGCCTAAATGGTTCAATTTTATTAGGGGCAAAGAATAAAATGTGCCATCAAGTTCGTGAGGGATTTAATCACTAAGTTTTCACATAACAAAAATAGTTTTTAATTGGAAGATAGTTGAAAACAAGAATATACTTGGAATGGTGTAACACACCATGCATAGGAGTTTATAGTGGACACTTTGGAAAAAATTGGTTTCTTGGGAGTTGGAAGCATGAGTAGAACTTACTCATAGAAGTGGAGGCTAGCAAAAGACTGGGAGCGACCAACTAAGAGAGCAATAATGGCCATAATCATGCAGAGCGACAAAACATTACTAATCAAAGCATAAAGTGGTACTACAAGTCAAGGACTAAATGATCATAGAGGCTATGGTGACTTGTTCATAGTCATAACATGGTGTGAGCATGTGCCAAGTCAACCCAAACAAAGCATCAAAGGAGAATACCACAATACTATGTTTTTGCATGCTAAAACAACGCATAATTTCTTCAAGGCACACTAAGCAATCCCAATGACTTGGAGCAAGACATGCTACAGCAATAATCACTAAGCATAAGGTCAAAACAACACCTAGCATGTCATGCTAAAGTCTAAGCCACAGTCAAAACAAGCTCCCTTTTGTACCAATATAAGCATGAAGCTTTCTACTCTTTTCCAACACCAAACAACTTATTTGAAACAACTCACAAAGATAATAAGAAACAAACATCAGTGAGATTGTTTCACAAATCCACAAAGAAGAACTAAAAAGTTCTAAGCTGAAAGCACAAGAAAACTAAGGCTAAACGCAGTGCTAGCAAAAGCGAACACTCACAAAACAATAAGAGTGAAAACTAGAGTGTTCTAGGCAATGGAACAGAGTGTGTCTCTCTCCAAAAGAAGTGTGGTGTAACCGACCAACTTGCTCAAGCAAACTAAGCAAACGAAAACCAAAAAAGAAAACTAAGATGCTCCAAGAACAACACAACAATGCATGAAACAATAAAAATGAAGTGTCTAGAAAGACCTGAGATTTTTATTGATGAAGAAGGGGATGCCTTGGGCATCCCCAAGCTTTGACGTTTGTACCTCTTAGATATTTCTTGGGGTGACACCGGGGTGGCATCCCCAAGCTTGAGCTTTTGTCCATTCTTCATCTCATTACATCATTCTCTCTCTACACCTGAATTTTTTCCTTCATACAAAACTTCACACAATCTTCATTAGCAACATTAGCTTATTCAAAAGATATTAGACCGCTGGCAAAGCTTTGGAACAGCAAGGCTTTTCACTAAAAATACAAGCTACTGAAATAACTCCTTCAAAGAAACTCAATTTACCTGAAGAGAGTTCAAAAAGGAATCAATAAGAAGCAAATGCAAATAATGGCAGAAATCTGTCAAAATAGACCAGCAGGTAAAAACTAATTTTTTCGAACATATTCTGTTGCTCAAATCAAAAAGTTTTGAACTAAAGAAAGTTAGCCAACATACTGGCGGATTTATTCGTAAATTATCAGCTCAATCCGAGTTACAGAGACTCGTCACGAATTTTTATGGTGGAGGATAGAAATGTGTTTCGGGACAACAACTCCCCAAATCTTACTTCCCTCTCATTAGAGGTCATTCTTGGCACAAAAAGCAAACAAAAAGGATAAGGAGAGGTAATTACTGAAGTAATAACTTCCAAGACTCAAGGAAACTCTTGGGTTATCTCCCAACAATTACTTTTTTAATGCCTTTAAGTTAGGCATGATAGTTTCAAAGATGCTCACAT
Organism: Avena sativa; assembly: GCA_916181665.1. Classification (NCBI taxonomy): domain Eukaryota; kingdom Viridiplantae; phylum Streptophyta; class Magnoliopsida; order Poales; family Poaceae; genus Avena; species Avena sativa. Next base: position 260,937,857 of record OV702279.1, on the reverse strand, counting down.
AGGAAATATGAATTGAAGTAAAAGAGAGCATTAAGAAGAAAATTCAAAACACATTTAAGTCTAACACACTTCCTATGCATAGGAATCTTGTAAAGAAACAAGTCATGAAAGCACAAAGCAACAAGCATAGGAAAGCAAAACAAGTGCAACTTCAAGATTCTCAACATAAAGAGGGGAAACTTGATATTTTTGAGATGCATAAGACCGTGTTTCCCTCTCTCATAATAACTTTCAGTAGCATCATGAATAAAATTAACAATATAACTATCACATAAATCATTCTTATCATGATCCACATGCATAAAATAATTATTACTCTCCACATAAGCATAGTTATTCTTATTAATTATAGTGCGAGCAAATTCAACAAAATAGCTATCACTATTATTCTCATCACCATAATCATCAAATATAGGAGGCATATTTTAATCACAATAAATTTTCTCCTCAATAGTAGGTGGACTGAAAATATCATACTCATCATTGTAATCATCATATATTGGAGGTAAAGTATCATCATAAGCAATAGAATAGCTATCTTCCAAAGCTGGGGGACTGAAAAGATCATTCTCATCAAAGCTAGATTCCCCAAGCTTACACTTTTACATAGCATTAGCAACAATGATGTCCAAAGAATTCATACTAATAACATTGCTATTAGCATGCAAATAAAGTTCCATAGGTTTTTTAATTTTCTCTTCAAACACTTCATGTCCTAACTCAAGATAAATGCTATAAAGCTCTCTAATTTTGTTGTTGTTTTCCATTAAGCCTAACTAGTGAAAACAAGAAACAAAAAGACAAAATTTCAGAATCTAAAGGAAATAACTTCGAGCACTCACACCGGAGGATGTGAGTACCTTTTACCTTACCTCCCCGGCAACGGCGCCAGAAAAGAGCTTTCTGGCTTGCTGTTGCCGTTGGGTAAGGTGTGTGATTGCCTTTTACCTTTCCTCCCCGGCAATGGCGCCAGAAAAGAGCTTGTTGTCTACGCACTTCTATTCTTGTAGACAGTTGTTGGGCCTCCAAGTGCAGAGGTTTGTAGAACAGCAACAAGTTTCCCTTAAGTGGATTACCCAAGGTTTATCGAACTCAGGGAGGAAGTGGTCAAAGGTATCCCTCTCAAGCAACCCTGCAATCAAGATACAAGAAGTCTCTTGTGTCCCCAACACACCCAATACACTTGTCAGGTGTATAGGTGCACTAGTTCGGCAAATATATAGTGAAATACAAGTGGTAATAGTGCCAGAAAATAGCTTGACGATGAGGTAAATACTAAAACAAGCAAACATGCAATAGATCTAGATGCAAACAGTGTTTCAATGTTTAGAAACAAGGCCTAGGGATCATACTTTCACTAGTGAACACTCTCTCATATAAATATCCTCTCTTCATGATACTACTCTTAACTACTCTCCGGTTGGACACTCTAATCCATGGTAGGGCTATAACAGCACACCTCAAAGTCCGCCTTCCCCAATCTAGATAACCCCACACTGTCACCTGGAGCGCTAGATGGTTCCAACAAACACCACAATTTCATAGAGACATCCAACTCCAAATATAACTCATAACAAATATTCAATCTAGCCAAAGTGCCACACACGGTATGCCCACTGTCAATTTCACACACGTGGGGAAAAGCATAGATCTATTAAAGCACAAAGAGTATTTATGTAGACTCAAACCTAAGTGCCACCATGGTGTGCACGCTGTCACTTTCACACACATGGGGAGAGCAGAGATCTAATGAAGCACTTCAGTAGCAAGGTAGATCTACTTGATTACAAAGCTCATGACCACAACAAGATCATGCATAGAGAGAGAGATCAACACATAGCTACCAGTAGAGCCCTTAGCCCTGAGGAAGAACTACTCCCTCCTCATTATGGGAATCAGCAATGGTGATGAATATGGCGATGGAGATCGACGGAGATGGCTTCGTGGGCACTTCCCCGTCCCGACAGGGTGCCAGAACAGAGACTTTCTGTCCCCCGAATCTCTCCTTCGGTGGCGGGGGCGCTATAGAGGTTTTCGTGGATTTCTTCTGGATTATTTAGGGTTTTCTCATCGGGGGGCTCTTATAGGCGCAGGAATCAAGGTCGGTGGGGGTCCAGGGGGCCCCGCACACCCTCCAGGCGCCTCCAGGGCTTGCCCGCGCCTAGGGGGGTTTGGCCACCCTGTTGCCCCCCCCCCCTCCGGCTCTACTTCGTGGTTCTGTGTTGCTCCGGGAAAAATAATAACTTTGGCTTTTGTCCCATCCAATTCCGACAATATTGATTTTCTGCCTTTCTGGAACCAAAAACAGAAGAAAACATGCAAATGGCACTGTGGAAACTTGTTAATAGGTTAGTTCCAGAAAACATATAAAAACACCTCAAAGTGTAGACAAAGCAAAGCAAATTAGATACTAAACAAGCATGGAGCATCAAAAATTATAGATACATTTCCGACGTATCACGAGTTTTCAAGAACTCAAAAAGAGATTGATTTCAGCCCCAATCTTGATCATGCCGGATATCACGAATCCCTTTGATGTGTATTGTGACGCATCCAAGATCAGTCTGGGATGTGTGCCTATGCAAGGAGGCAAAGTTATATCTTATGTATCCCGAGAACTGAAGCAACATGAGTAGAATTATCCTACCCATGACCTTGAACTAGCAGCCGTAGTTCTAGCCCTGAAGACATGGAGGCATTACCTTATGGGAAACCGTTGTGATATTTATTCGGATCACAAGAGCCTGAAGTATATTTTCACTCAGAAGGAGCTGAAGATGAGGTAGAGGAGATGGATCGAGTTAATCAAGGACTATGATCTGGACATTCACTATCACCCCGGTAAAGCCAATGTGGTAGCAGATGACCTTAGCAGATTGCCATGTCGATTGAACTCCATGATTCTGAAGGAGCAACCAAGTTTGCACAAGGAGTTGGAAGATTTTAGAATGGAGCTAGTAAGTGAAGGATTTTTGGATAGCATAGAACTTCAACCCACTTTGATCAGCCAGATTAAGGAGGCGCAGAAAGGAAATGCTAGTATCAACGGAATCAAACGTCGCATCGGTATAGGCAAAGTACCTGGATTCACCAAAGACGAAGAAGGAGTTTTGTGGTACAAGGGACGTATCTGTGTGCCAGCATATTCCGAATTGAAGCAAGCTATCTTGAAAGAAGCCCATGATACTCTTTATTATATCCACCCCGGAGGAACGAAGTGTTGGAGATATGCCCTAGAGGCAATAATAATTATAGTTATTATTATATCTTTGTGTTTATGATAAATGTTTACATTCATGCTATAATAGTATTTACAAGGAAACATTAATACTTGTGTGATTTGTAAACTTAAATTGAAGTCCCTAGTAAAGCCTCTATATATAATACTAGCTTGTTGGTTAATAAATGATTGTGGTTTCCCTATCATGAACATTGAGATGTTATTAACAACAAGATCATATCGTTAGGAGAATGATATGGTGGACATACTCCTATAGATAAGCGTAGCATAAAGATCAAGTCATTCTAATAGTTCAATTGCTATATGCTTTCTGATACATAGTAACCTAATTCCTTCGACCATGAGATCATGCATATCACCTTCACCGGAAGGATGCTTTGATGACATCAAACACCACACCGTAACTGGGTGGCTATAAAGGTGGCATTGAGTGTTTGGAAAGTATTGGTTGAGACACATGGATCAAGAGTGGGATTTGTCCATCCATATGACGGATAGATATACTCTGGGCCCTCTCGGTGGAATGTCATCCAATTAGCTTGCAAGCATGTGACTGGCTCACAAGGGATCACATATCATGGGAACGAGAAAAGAGTACTTATCAGTAACGAGGTTGAACTAGGTATGCAGACATACCGACGACCATAACCTCGGATAAGTAAACTATCATGAGACAAAGGGAAATTGGTATCGTATGTAAGTGCTTCATTCGATCGCAAAGTAATCATAGAAATATGTGGGAGCCATATGAATTTCCAGATTCCTCTATTGGTTATTGTTCGGAGAAGAGTCTCGATCATGACCGCATAATTCACGAACCGTAGGGCGACACACTTAAGGATTCGACGTTGTTTGAGTAGTTATGGAATGATTAGTAAGAGATCGAATGTTGTTCGGAGTCTCGGATGGGATCCGGGATATCACAAGGAGATCCGGAATGGTCCGGAGAATAAGATTCATATAAGGAAAGTCCTGTTTCGGAGTTGGGTAATGGTTCCGGTGTTTTCATCGGGAATGTTCTAGAAGGTTTCGGAATGTCCGGCACTCCGAAGGGGAAGGGTACATGTATGTGTCATACCAAGTTGGAATGATTGCATCATGTACTAGGTGTCATCGCTGAACAAAATAAAGGGTCTAATCAAATCCTAGTTTGAAAAGTCAAACGCCAATTTGAAAAGTCAAACGGCTATTTTGGGAAGTGGAGGGGAAGGTGGAAACCGAGTTGGGGAGGAGTTCCTCCCCTCCACCGCCGGCCCCCTTGGGAAACCGAGTTGGGGAGGGACTCCCCTCCCCTAGAGCGGCCCCTCCACCTATATAAGGAGGGGCACGACTACCCCTCCTAGCACCCAACACCTCCACCCGCAAACCCTAGCCCTAAGCCGCCGGCCCTCCTGCAGCCGCCGCCGCCCTAGGGCAAGCCGCCGCCGTCGCCTAGCTAACCCTAGCCTCCGGCCAAGCCTCCTCCTTGGTGTGTCTAAACCCTAGATCGCCGAGGAGCTCTCTCATAGTCCACCATACTCGCTCCGGCTTAAGGCGAAGCCCTGCAAGATCTCCCCTCTACTTCCGGTACCACGCCGTTGTGCTGCCGGAATCGCGAGGAGAGTGCTACAACCTCCACTGCCTGCTGGAACAAGGGATAGGAAGGTCTTTGTCGAGTACCGAACGTGTGACCGACTGCGGTAGCGCTGCCGGAACGCAGCGCCGGAAGGATCGTCTACGCGATCTTGAGATCGGGAAGAGTACGACTACATCACCCACGAGAATCCGCTCTCGTTAAACACTTTGAAATCTTCGAGGGTGAGTTATTCCATCGACTCGTTGCTACAATCTAGTTGATAGATCTTGGCTTGTTTGTTTGTATGCGATAGAAATTTTTTGTTTTCCATGCTACGAAACCCTATAGTGGTATCAGAGCCGTGTCTATATGTAGATCTGTTGCACGAGTAGAACACAATGGTCATTATGGGCATTGATGCTTTTATTGTCGATTGCTTCTTGTGTACTTTGCATCTTGCGGGATGTTGGGATGAAGCGGCCCGGGCTAACCTTACGTGGTTTGGGGCTTTCAATAAGTGTCGTTTCAAAGTGGTTGAAGCCGGTGGACGACAACCATGGAGAAGCGTCATTGACCTTGATGCAGTGCCGGTGATGATGGAGATCATGTTCATGCTTGAAGATGGAGATCGGAAGCACAAAGAAGAAAGGCCATATCATATCACATATTATGAATTGCATGTTATGTTAATCCTTTATGCATCTTGTATTGCTTAGTTAACAGCGGTAGCATTATAAGATGATCCCTCATGCACATGAATTTCAAGTCATAAAGTGTTCACCCTTAGTTAGCACCGTTGCTAAAGCTTGTTGTTTCGAAGCACCACATGATGATCGGGTGTGTTAGATTCCGCAAGTGTATACAATGTGAGCAAGCCAGATTTTCTCATGCGGAAGCTAAGGTTTGATCTTGACGAGCCTAGCATGTACAGACATGGTCTCGGAACACGGATCACCGAAAGGTAAAGCATGAATCATATAGTAGATATGATGAACACGTTGATTGTTCGCCATTGAAACTATATCAACTCTCGTGATGATCGGTGTTGATGTGGTGGATTTGGTTCGTGTGATCACTAAAACAATGTGAGGGATATTGTTTTGAGTGGGAGTTCACCTAGATTAATTTAACGATTAATTAGAACTCAATTTGTCATAAACTTAGTCTAAACTATTGCAAATATGTTGTAGATCAATGGCGGCCCCTACCATCAATTTTAATGCATTCCTAGAGAAAGAAAAGTTGAAAAACAATGGAAGCAACTTCGCGGATTGGTTCCGCAATTTGAGGATTGTCCTCACAGCTGGTAATTTGACCTATGTGTTGGATGCACCGCTGGGTGACCCACCTGCAGCTACTGCTACCGATGAAGTAAAGAATGTTTACCTCGCTCGGAAGACTCAGTACTCCACGGTTCAGTGTGCTATCTTGTATGGTTTAGAATCAGAGCTTCAGAAAAGGTTTGAGAATTCAGACCCACATGATATTGTCCGTGATCTCAAATTGATCTTTGAGACTCACGCGGCAATTGAGATCTATGAGGCTTCTGAAAAGTTCTTTAACTGCAAGATGGAAGAGGGCAGCTCCGTCAGTGAGCATGTGCTTAAGATATCTGGGCACACAAACAAACTTCAAAGCTTGGGTATAGTGATTCCTAATGCTTTGGGGATTTACTGTGTCCTCCAATCACTACCACCAAGTTACAAGAACTTTGTGATGAACTACAATATGCAAAACATGAACAAGCAGTTGCCAGAACTCTTTGCCATGTTGAAATCTACAGAAGTGGAGATCAAGAAAGAGCACCAAGTGTTGATGGTCAATAAGACCACCAAATTCAAGAAAGGCAAGTCTAAGCAAAAGGGACACTTCAAGAAGGGTGGTAAGAAAGTTACCATGCCGACGAAGAAGACCAAGGCTGGACCTAAGCCTGATACTGAGTGCTTTTACTACAAGGGAGAAGGTCACTGGAAGCGGAATTGCCCAAAGTACTTGGCGGATTTGAAGAACGGCAACATCAAGAAGAAAGGTATATCCTATATACATGTTATTGATGTGTATCTCACTAGTACTCGTAGTAGTGCCTGGGTATTTGATACTGGTTCAGTTGCTCATATTTGTAACTCGAAACAGGTGCTACAGAATAAATGGAAGCTAGCGAAGAACGAGGTGATGATGCGCGTGGGAAATGGATCAAAGGTTGATGTGATCGCGGTCGGCACGCTACCCCTTCATCTACCATCGGGATTAGTTTTATACTTAAATAATTGTTATTTGGTGCCTGCGTTAAGCATGAACATTATATCGGAATCCTATTTATTGCGAGACGGTTACTTGTTTAAGTCCGAGAATAATGGTTGTTCGATTTATATGAGTAATATGTTTTATGCACATGCACCTTTGATAGATGGTCTATTCTTATTGAATCTCGATAGTGGAAATACACATATTAATAACATTGAGGCTAAACGTTTGAAATCGAGCGATAACTCGACCTATATGTGGCACTGTCGTCTTGGTCACATTGGAGTGAAGCATATGAAGAAACTCCATTCCGATGGACTTCTTGAATCACTTGATTTCGAATCACTTGAAAGATGCGAAGCATGTCTGATGGGAGAAATGACTAAGACTCCATTTTCTGGTATGATGGAGCGAGCTACGGACTTATTGGAATTCATACATACCGATGTGTGTGGTCCAATGAGTGTAGCATCGCGCGGTGGTTATCGTTATGTTCTTACCTTCACGGATGACTTGAGTAGATATGGGTATATCTATTTCATGAAACATAAGTCCGAAACTTTCGAGAAGTTTAAGGAATTTCAAAGTGAGGTGGAGAATCAACGTAACAAGAAGATTAAATTTCTACGTTCTGATCGTGGAGGTGAATATCTAAGTTACGAGTTTGGCGAGCATTTGAAGAAATGCGGAATACTTTCACAATTGACACCGCCGGGAACACCACAGCGTAATGGTGTGTCCGAACATCGTAATCGAACTCTCTTAGATATGGTTCGTTCTATGATGTCACTTACAAATTTACCGCTATCATTTTGGGGTTATGCATTAGAAACAGCCGCATTCACTTTAAATAGGGCACCATCTAAATCCTTTGAAACGACACCGTATGAATTATGGTTTGGGAAGAAACCAAAATTGTCGTTACTTAAAGTTTGGGGTTGCGAAGCCTATGTAAAGAAGTTACAGCCGGACAAGCTTGAACCCAAAGCGGAAAAATGCGTCTTCATAGGATACCCGAAGGAAACTATTGGGTATACCTTCTATCATAGATCCGAAGGCAAAATCTTCGTTGCTAAGAATGGATCCTTTCTAGAGAAGGAATTTCTCTCGAAAGAAGTGACTGGAAGGAAAGTAGAACTCGACGAGGTTGTTGAACCTTCTCTCGAAATTGCGAGTAGCGCAGCACCGGAAGAAGTTCCTGTGGTGCCTGCACCAATAAGAGAGGAAGCTAATGATGATGATCATGAAACTTCGGTTGTAGTTGCTACAGAGCCTCGCAGGTCAACGAGAACTCGTACCACTCCTGATTGGTATGATCCTGTTATGAGTGTCATGTTGGTGGACAACACCGATGACCCTGCGACATATGAGGAAGCAATGATGAGCCCAGATTCCAATAAATGGCAAGAAGCCATGAAATCCGAGATTGGATCCATGTATGAAAACCAAGTATGGACTTTGGTGGACTTACCGGATGGTCGGAAGGCTGTCGAGAACATATGGATTTTCAAGAAGAAAACAGATGCTAATGGTAATGTTACTGTCTATAAAGCTCGACTTGTCGCAAAAGGGTTTCGACAAATTCAAGGAGTTGACTACGATGAGACTTTCTCACCTGTAGCGAAGCTAAAGTCTGTGAGGATTATGTTAGCAATCGCTGCATATTATGATTATGAGATATGGCAGATGGATGTCAAAACAGCATTCCTCAATGGAGACATTGATGAAGAGTTGTATATGATGCAACCCAAAGGTTTTATCGATCCTAAAGATGCTAACAAGGTATGCAAACTTCAACGGTCCATCTATGGATTGAAGCAAGCATCCCGAAGTTGGAATCAACGTTTTGATAAGGTAATCAAAAGTTTTGGTTTTATACAAACTTATGGAGAAGCTTGTATTTACAAGAAAGTGAGTGGGAGCTCTATAGCATTCTTAATACTATATGTAGATGACATATTGTTGATTGGGAATGATGTAGACCTTCTTAATAGTGTCAAGGAATATTTGAATAATAGTTTTTCAATGAAGGATCTTGGCGAAGTAGCTTACATATTAGGCATAAAGATTTATAGAGATAGATCGAGACGCCTAATATCATTGTCACAAAGTACATATTTGGACAAAGTTCTAAAGAGGTTTGGAATGGAAGATAGCAAGAAAGGGTTCTTGCCCATGTTGCCCAATACGACCTTGAGTAAAACTCAAAGTCCGACAACGGCAGAAGATAGAGAAAAGATGAGTAAGACTCCCTATGCCTCAGCCATAGGATCTCTAATGTATGCCATGCTATGTACTAGACCCGACATTGCATATGCTGTTAGTTTAACTAGCAGATATCAAAGTGATCCAGGAGTGGATCATTGGATAGCGGTCAAAAACATCCTTAAGTACTTGAGAAGAACGAAGGATATGGTTCTTTCTTATGGAGGTGATGAACAGCTCGTTGTTAATGGTTACACCGATGCTAGTTGGAACACCGATCCGGATGATTCTAAATCACAATCTGGATACGTATTTACTTTGAATGGTGCAGCAGTTAGCTGGAGGAGTGCAAAGCAAAGCGTTGTGGCGAGATCTTCAACTGAATCGGAATACATGGCTGCTTCGGAGGCTTCACAAGAAGCGATATGGATGAAAGAGTTCATTACAGAGCTGGGTGTGGTTCCTAGTGCGCTGGACCCAATGTCTATCTACTGTAATAACATGGGCGCCATAGCCAATGCGCAAGAACCAAGGTCACACAAGAAGCTGAAGCACATCAAGCTACGTTTTCACGCTATTCGAGAACATGTCCAAGATGGGGACATAAAGATTTGCAAAGTACACACAGATCTGAATGTGGCGGATCCGTTGACTAAACCTCTCCCGAGGGCAAAACATGACCAGCACCAAACTGCCATGGGTGTTCGGTATATTACCATGTAATCTAGATTAGATGACTCTAGTGCAAGTGGGAGACTGTTGGAGATATGCCCTAGAGGCAATAATAAATATAGTTATTATTATATCTTTGTGTTTATGATAAATGTTTACATTCATGCTATAATAGTATTTACAAGGAAACATTAATACTTGTGTGATTTGTAAACTTAAATTGAAGTCCCTAGTAAAGCCTATATATAATACTAGCTTGTTGGTTAATAAATGATTGTGGTTTCCCTATCATGAACATTCAGATGTTATTAACAACAAGATCATATCGTTAGGAGAATGATATGGTGGACATACTCCTATAGATAAGCGTAGCATAAAGATCAAGTCATTCTAATAGTTCAATTGCTATATGCTTTCTGATACATAGTAACCTAATTCCTTCGACCATGAGATCATGCATATCACCTTCACCAGAAGGATGCTTTGATGACATCAAACACCACACCGTAACTGGGTGGCTATAAAGGTGGCATTGAGTGTTCGGAAAGTATTGGTTGAGACACATGGATCAAGAGTGGGATTTGTCCATCCATATGACGGATAGATATACTCTGGGCCCTCTCGGTGGAATGTCATCCAATTAGCTTGCAAGCATGTGACTGGCTCACAAGGGATCACATATCATGGGAACGTGAAAAGAGTACTTATCAGTAACGAGGTTGAACTAGGTATGCAGACATACCGACGACCATAACCTCGGATAAGTAAACTATCATGAGACAAAGGGAAATTGGTATCGTATGTAAGTGCTTCATTCGATCGCAAAGTAATCATAGAAATATGTGGGAGCCATATGAATTTCCAGATTCCTCTATTGGTTATTGTTCGGAGAAGAGTCTCGATCATGACCGCATAATTCACGAACCGTAGGGAGACACACTTAAGGATTCGACGTTGTTTGTGTAGTTATGGAATGATGAGTAAGAGACCGAATGTTGTTCGGAGTCTCGGATGGGATCCGGGATATCACGAGGAGATCCGAAATGGTCCGGAGAATAAGATTCATATAAGGAAAGTCCTGTTTCGGAGTTGGGGAATGGTTCCGGTGTTTTCATCGGGAATGTTCTAGAAGGTTTCGGAATGTCCGGCACTCCGAAGGGGAAGAGTACATGTATGTGTCATACCAAGTTGGAATGATTGCATCATGTACTAGGTGTCATCGCTGAACAAAATAAAGGGTTTAATCAAATCCTAGTTTGAAAAGTCAAACGACTATTTTGGGAAGTGGAGGGGAAGGTGGAAACCGAGTTGGGGAGGAGTTCCTCCCCTCTACCGCCGGCCCCCTTGGGAAACCGAGTTGGGGAGGGACTCCCCTCCCCTGGCGTGGCCCCTCCACCTATATAAGGAGGGGCAGGGCTGCCCTCCTAGGACCCAACACCTCCACCCACAAACCCTAGTCCTAAACCGCCGGCCCTCCTGCAGCCGCCGCCGCCTATCTAACCCTAGCCGCCGGCCAAGCCTCCTCCTTGGTGTGTCTAAACCCTAGATCGCCGAGGAGCTCTCTCATAGTCCACCATACTCGCTCCGGCTTAAGGCGAAGCCCTGCGAGATCTCCCCTCTACTTCCGGTACCACGTCGTTGTGCTCCCGGAATCGTGAGGAGAGTGCTACAACCTCCGCTGCCTGCTGGAACAAGGGATAGGAAGGTCTTCGTCGAGTACCAAACGTGTGACCGACTGTGGGAGCGCTGCCAGAACACAGCGCCAGAAGGATCGTCTACACGATCTTGAGATCGGGAAGAGTATGACAACTTCACCCACGAGAATCCGCTCTCGTTAAACACTTTGGAATCTTCGAGGGTGAGTTATTCCATCGACTCGTTGCTACAATCTAGTAGATAGATCTTGGCTTGTTTTTTTGTATGCGATAGATTTTTTTTTGTTTTCCTTGCTACGAAACCCTACACGAAGATGTATCAGGATTTGAAGGAGCAATTTTGGTGGCATAAGATGAAGAGAGAAATCGGAAGCTACATATCCAAGTGTGATATTTGTCAGAGAGTCAAGACGGGACATTCGAGACCCACATGACTGTTGCAACCATTGCAGATTCTGGCATGGAAATGGGATTCAGTCGGAATGAATTTTATCACCGGTTTGCGTACATCTAGTAGGGGAAATGACTCTATTTGGGTCATAGTTGATAGACTGTCCAAAGTCGCCCATTTCTTACCAGTCAAGACCACTTACCAGAGTTCAAAGCTAGCGGAGTTGTACATCGCGAGAATCGTCAGTTTGCATGGAGTCCCCAAGAACATCGGGTCGGATCGAGGAACTCAGTTTACCTTGAGGTTTTGGAAGAAAGTCCAAGAAGGATTGGGAACAAGATTAGATTTCAGCACAGCTTATCACCCTCAGACATATGGACAAACGGAGCGAGTAAATCAAATACTCGAAGATATGCTGAGAGCCTGTGTGCTAGAGTATGGATCTAAATTGGAAGATTGTCTGCCTTTCGCAAAATTTTCGTACAACAACAGTTATCAAGCCAGTTTGCAAATGGCCCTATTTGAATTCATGTATGGAAGGAAGTGTCGTACCCCTTTGAATTGGTCGGAAGTAGGAGAGAGTCATATTTTCGGACACGACATCCTACGAGAAGCAAAAGAGAAATTTCACAAGATCCGTGAGCACCTCAAGACCGCCCAATCCAGACAGAAGAGTTACGCCGACAAGAGACGACGAGAACTCGCTTTCAATATCGGAGATTTTGTGTATCTCAAAGTGTCCCCTTTGAAAGGAATGAAACTTTTCAGCTCAATGGGAAGTTAGCCCCCAGATATATCGGACCTTTCAAGATTCTGAATCATCGAGGAGAAGTATTGTATCAACTGGAACTGCTAGAGGAGATGTCAGCCATGCATAATGTGTTCCATATATTGTTACTTCGCAAATGCCTAGAAGTCCCAGAGAAGACTGAAGTTTCCAAGAACATTGATCACAGGACCATAGAGATCAACGATGACCTGACGTATCCCGAAGTACCCATCCGTATTTTGGAGGAAGCTTTCAGAACCACCAGGACCCGGAGTATCAAGTTTCTCAAGATCCAGTGGAGCAACCACACTGAAGAAGAAGCTACCTGGGAGCGAGAAGATTACATTAGGATGGAGTTTCCAGATCTCTTTAAATCCTAGTTTTCTTTTTCTTCTTTCTCAAACCTCGGGACGAGATTTTGTTAAAGGAGGGAAGGTTTGTAACATCCTAAAAATATTAATCAAGGTTATCAAATTCCAATCACCCAAATTTAGGGTTAATGATACGTCGGAAACATATCTATAATTTTTTATGCTCCATGCTTGTTTAGTATCTACTTTGCTTTACTTTGTCTACACTTTGAGGTGTTTTTATATCTTTTCTGGAACTAACCTATTAACAAGTTGCCATAGTGCCAGTTGCCTGTTTTCTTCTGTTTTTGGTTCCAGAAAGGTAGAAAATCAATATTCTCGGAATTGGACGTGACAAAAGCCAAAGTCAATATTTTACCGTGAGGGACACGAATCCAAAAGACGAGACGGAGACGCAAACCAGGGTGGCCAGACCCCCTTAGGCACGGGTGGGCCCTGCCCCGCACCTGGGTAGGGTGTGGGGCCCCTAGCCGCCTCCTAGCCTCGCCTCTTTGCCTATAAGAAGCCACCGATGCAGAAACCCTAAGTACCTGATCAAAACTCCACGAAACCTTCTATAGCTGCCGCCACCATCGTCCCTAGATCGGGGGGATCTGAAGTTCTTCCCGGCACCTTGCCGGAGGGGAAATCATCCTGGAGGCCTTCTTTTTTCGGTATGAAGCGTGAGTAGTTCCACCTTGGACTACGGGTCCATGTAGTAGCTAGATGGTTGTATCTCCTCCTTGTGCTTTCATGTATAGATCTTGTGAGCTTCGTTCATGATCAATATCTAATCTATTTGTAATCATGCATGTTGTGTTTGCGGGGATCCGATGGATATTGAGATTACTATGTCAGATTGATTAATGGTTTTGTCTATTTGATACTATCATGTATGTGTTGTTTGTGATCTTGCATGCTCTCCGTTGTTAGTAGCTATCTTCACCAAGTAGTTACTAGTGACTCCAAGAGGGGGTATTTATGCTCGATAGTGGGTTCATGCCTCTAGTTTCCAAGGGAAGTGACAGAAATCTCTTTGGTTGTAGATGTGTTGTTGCTACTAGGGAGAAAACAACGGTCTCTTGTTCATAGAACAAGTGGATTGTTTACCTTACACACTTTGCTTAAAGCAGTTGTCTGCTGCTTGCAACTTAATACTAGAGGGGGTTCGGATGATAACCTGAAGGTGAACTTCTAGTCATAGATGCAGTTGGATGACGGTCTATGTATATTGTTGTATTGCCCAATCGAATCTCATAGGATATTTTTTTCTAGTATTGCATTGTTATGTCATGCTTAGTTCCTGTCAATTGCCCTGCTGTAATTTGTTTACCCTTCATTCCATGTTGTTTATCTAAGGAGAGCACCTCTAGTGAACTATGGACCCCGGTCCAATATTTACCACTGATACATCTTCCATTGTTACTTGTTTACTTGCTGCAAACCATTACCTTCCACACCATACGTTTAATCTTTACAGCAAACCGGTGAGCTTAACAACCTCACTGATTCGTTGGGTCAAAGTCTTGAGTTTGTGTTGTGCAGGTTTCCACGTTGCTTGCAACACTTTTGAGACGTTTCCTTCCTCCTACTGGTTCGATAACCTAGGTTTCTTACTGAGGGAAAACTTGCTGCAATGATCATCATGCCTTGCTCTTGGGGTTTCCAACGAAGCATCCCACGACAGTGCGTCGGTGCTGGGCATCATCAAGCTTTTCTGGCGCCATTGCTGGGGAGGATAAGGGCGTATTCACAAGGGGAGTCCTCCTCAACCTTTCTATTTACTTTGTTTTTAGTTTGCTTAGTTTCTTTTGCTTGGTTTTGTTTGCCTCTTCTCATCAAAAAGTCCAAAACATTATTCTAGTTTGGTTTGCTTTCTTTATTCAAAAACACACAAAAATTAGTTCCTTCTCTAGGTGTTGCTGGTCTATTATTGCCTTGCTTGGTCAGGTTTTCTATCAATGGATGGTTTCTTTGAAGCTAGTTCTTATTGGCAAGGTGGGTTCACGGAAGAACAAAAGTATTTTTATAAGGAACACCATTTGTCACAAAAAGGGAAACACCTACGGGAACAAATTGATAAATTGAATACTATTGCTAGAGAGGTGTGCTCTACTTATAATGTTACCTTTTGCTTTGATAAAGCGTGTTGTTGTAGGAGGTATAAACACCTCCCTTTTCAATGTGAGTATAATGATAATGTTACCATATCCTCTTATGTTAAAGGAAATTATGACTTTTATGATGTGGAACAAATTGAAGAATTTATTTCCTTCAAGGGTGCATTTGAACTTGCCAGTTTGCTTCAAAATACTGATGATGCACCTTATGAATATGAGGTTTATGAGATACTTAAATTTTTCTTTGATAATTACAAGGAAGAAAATGGCTATATTCTTGAATATTTTAATAGATGCTTTCCACACATGGAAGAGACTAATGCTTTGTAGGAGCCTATGGAAGAATAAATTGATGAAAATGCAAGCTCATTAGATGAAAAAGAGGAGGAGAGTGATGAACAAAAGGAGGAAGAATGGATCTACCCATGCCTACCTTCTAATGAGAGTAACTCCTTACCTCTTATATTATTTGATTGTCCCCCATGTTTACTAAAGGAGGATGAATGTTATGTTCCTATGGATCCCTTTGAAATATCTATTTTGGGTCAAACCAGTGAAGGTTTTAATCCCACTATTTTTGAGCTTGATAGAAATTATGTGTTTGTAGATCATAAAAAGCATGATTTATGTGATAGCTATATTGTTGAGTTTATTCATGAGGCTACTGCAAATTATTATGAGAGAGGAAAGTATGGTTGTAGAATTTTTCATGGTACTGAAACACCTCTCTATGTGCTGAAAATTTTGAAGTTACTCTTAATTTATCTTCCTATGCATGTCACTTTGTTCTTTGTGAATTTATTTTCTTACAAGATTACTATGCATAAGAAGTGGGTCAGACTTAAATGTGTTTTGAATTTGATTCTTGATGCTCTCTTTTACTTCAACTCATATTTCTTATGTGAGCATCTTCTCAAAACTATTGTGCCTAACTTAAAGGCGTTAAAGAAACGTACTTGTTGGGAGATAACCCAAGAGTTTCCTTGAGTCTTGGTAGTTATTACTTCAATAATGACCTCTCCTTATCCTTTTTGTTTGCTTTTTGTGCCAAGAATAACCTCTAATGAGAGGGAAGTAAGATTTGGGGAGTTGCTGTCGTGAAACAGGTTTTTGTCCTCCACCATAAAAATTCGTGAGGAGTCTCTATAAGTCGTACTGAGCAAAAATTTACGAATAAATCCCCCAATATGTTAGATAAACTTCGTTAGTTCAAAACTTTTTTATTTGTGCAACAGAAGATGTTCAAAAAATCAGTTTCTACCTGCTGGTCTATTTTGACAGATTTCTGCCATTATTTGCATTTGCTTCTTATTGATTCCTTTTTGAGTTCTCTTTAGGTGGATTGAGATTTTTGAATGAGTTACTACAGTAGCTTCTGTTTTTAGTGAAAAGCCTTGCTGTTCCAAAGCTTTGCTAGAGGGCGAACATCTTTTGAATACACTAATGTTGCTAATGAAGATTGTGTGAAGTTTTGTATGAAGGAAAAATTTCAGGTGTAGAGAGAGAATGATGTAATGAGATGAAGAATGGACAAAAGCTCAAGCTTGGGGATGCCACCCTGGTGTCACCCCAAGAATATCCAAGAGGTACAAGCGTCAAAGCTTGGGGATTCCCAAGGCATCTCCTTCTTCATCAATAAAAAGCTCAGGTCTGTCTAGACACTTCGTTTTTATTGTTTCATGCACAGTTGTGTTGTTCTTGGAGCGTCTTAGTTTTTGTTTGCTTTGCTTAGGTTGTTTAGTTTGCTTGAATAAAGTAGTTTGGATCCCCGTTCTCGCTGTGTTGTTTGCAAATAAGTTGCTTGGTGTTGGAAAGGAGTAGTAAGTTCTTGCTTGTAAGTGCAAGAGGAGCTTGCATTGACTGTGACTTAGACTTTAGCATGACATGCTAGGTGTTGTTTTGACCTTATGCTTAGTGATTATTGTTGTAGCATGTCTTGTTCCAAACAATTGGGATTACTTAGTGTGCCTTAAATAAATTATGCGTTGTTTTAGCATGCAAAAACATAGTATTGTGGTATTCTCCTTGGATGCTTTGCTTGGGTTGACTTGGCACATGCTCACACCATGTTATGACTATGAACAAGTAACCATAGCCTCTATGATCATTTAGTACTTGACTTGTAGTACCACTCTATGCTTTGATTAGTAATTTTTTGTTGCTCTACATGATTATGGCCATTATTGCTCTCTTAGTTGGTTGCTCCCAGTCTTTCGCTAGCCTCCACTTGTATGAGTAAGCTCTACTCATGCTTCCAACTCCTATGAAACCAAGTTATTCCAAAGTGTACACTATAAACTCCTATGCATGGTGTGTTACACCATTCCAAGTATATTCTTGTTTTCATCTATCTTCCAGTTAAAAAGTATCTTTGTTATGTGAAAACTTAGTGATTAAAGCCCTCACAAACTTGATAGCACACTTTATATTCTTTGCCCCTAATAAACTTGAATCATTGTGTCGTCTATGTTGTATGCTTGCACTTATACGTTGGAATTAGCAGAACCGTGTTGTCACGGGGAACGTTTTCAACATTGCACTTGTACTTTGTACTCAGTTGATATCATGCTCTTTTGTCTATGGATGTCACCGGTGTGAAATAAAGAGGTAACTTTTAAGTCCATGGAGTATGTATTTTGTGTTAGAGAAACTCCTGGGCCGCTAGCCTAAGCCATGCCTAATCATGGTGGAAACTTGCAGCATCACCATAGTAGGTTATCTATGAAGCATCCTCAATAAAAAGCTATGCATATGGCAAATAAAAAGATCGCTAAGATGCTCATTGTCTGCTTGCCTTGTCATTTTGGTTATGGGATAGCTCCTGTACCATGTGAAAGGGGTACCCCGTTGGAGGTTCTCTATGATATGCAAATACTTACAATCACAAGAACTTATAGGTGACTGAAGTTGAGTAGCATGAGGTGTGGCCCTCGTATTCAAGGGACTTGAGATTGCCAACTTATACTTCATCAAGCATATACTCCATAGTTTGTTCACTTTAACCTTAATCACTTCAAGATGCTTATGATAGGGGCAATGAGGGCTAAAAGCTAACAAGTACCATAATTTTTGGAAGCTCTTTTTGAAACTTGAAATCCCTGCTTCCTTTATCAAAGGTCTTTCTTCCACCATTATTTGAGTCTCCACCTTCTACCTTTAGGCACAATTAAGAGACATAGTTGTCATTCTATGTGCAGTGTCCCAAAACTTATTGATTGATGCATATTGTGATATTACTTGTTCTAGTGCTATTTGTGTCTAGTCACCCTTGTGAACTTTGAAGGTGTCATATGCATCTATTTGCTACTCTATGAGGGACAAGCTGAATGCCACTATGCCATGTTTTTGTATGTGAAACAAACAAACGTTTTTTAATGCATGTTATTCATGATCTTTGTTTGTAGCCTTTCATGTTGCATGCATAGTTACTATGTCCTATTGTTAGAACTCCATCTTTCATGCACATGTTTAGAGTTCTTTGATCCCAGCTTTCAATGCTTGAAAATGGTTTGATCTTGGTTTTGATGGTGCATGTCACCTCAAAAATTATTCTTTTTATCACTTACCTACTCGAGGACGAGCAGGAGTTAAGTTTGGGGATGCTTGATACGTCGGAAATGTATCTATATTTTTTTATGCTCCATGATTGTTTAGTATCTACTTTGCTTTGCTTTTTCTACAATTTGAGGTGTTTTTATATCTTTTCTGTAACTAACCTATTAACAAGTTGCCACTGTGCCAGTTGCCTGTTTTCTTTTGTTTTTGGTTCCAGAAAGGCAGAAAATCAATATTCTCAGAATTGGACGGGACAAAATCCAAAGTCAATATTTTACCGTGTGGGACACGAATCCAAAAGACGAGACGGAGACGCAAACCAAGGTGGCCAGACCCCTAGGCGCGGGTGGGCCCTACCTCGCGCCTGGGTAGGGTGTGCGGCCCCTGGCCGCCTCCCAGCCTCGCCTCTTCGCCTATAAGAAGCCCCCGATGCAGAAAAGCTAAGTACCAAATCAAAACTCCATGAAACCTTCTGTAGCCGCCGCCGCCATCGTCCCTAGATCAGGGGGATCTGAAGTTCTTCCCGGCACCCTGCCGGAGGGGAAATCATCCCGGAGGCCCTCTTTTCCGGTATGAAGCGTCAGTAGTTCCACCTTGGACTACGGGTCCATGTAGTAGCTAGATGGTTGTATCTCCTCCTTGTGCTTTCATGTATAGATCTTGTGAGCTCCGTTCATGATCAAATCTAATCTATTTGTAATCATGCATGTTGTGTTTGCGGGGGTCTGATGGATATTCAGATTACTATGTCAGAATGATTAATGGTTTTGTCTATTTGATACTATCATGTTTGTGTTGTTTGTGATCTTGCATCCTCTCCGTTGTTAGAGCTATCTTGGCCAAGTAGTTGCTAGTGACTCCAAGAGGGGGTATTTATGCTCGATAGTGGGTTCATGCCTCTAGTTTCCAAGCGAAGTGACAGAAATCTCTTCGGTTGTAGATGTGTTGTTGCTACTAGGGAGAAAACAACGGTCTCTTGTTCATAGAACAAGTAGATTGTTTACCTTACACACTTTGCTTAAAGCAGTTGTCTATTGCTTGTAACTTAATACTGGAGGGGGTTCGGATGATAACCTGATGGTGGACTTCTAGTCATAAATGCAGTTGTATGGCGGTCTATGTATATTGTTGTATTGTCCAATCAAATCTCATAGGATCTTTTTGTCTAGTATTGCACTGTTATGCCATGCTTAGTTTCTGTCAATTGCCCTGCTGTAATTTGTTTACCCTTCATGCCATGTTGTTTATCTAAGGAGAGCACCTCTAGTGAACTATGGACCCCGGTCCAATATTTACCATTGATACATCTTCCACTGTTACTTGTTTACTTGCTGCAAACCATTACTTTCCACACCATACGTTTAATCCTTTGTTATAGAAAATCGGTGAGCTTGACAACGTCACTGATTCATTGGGGCAAAGTCTTGAGTTTGTGTTGTGCAGGTTTCCACGTTGCTCGCAACACCTTTGAGACATTTCCTTCCTCCTACTGGTTCGATAACCTCGGTTTCTTACTGAGATAAAATGTTGTTGTGCTCATCACACCTTGCTCTTGGGGTTTCCAACGAAGCGTCCCACAACAGTGTTGGGCGTCATCAGTTAAAAAAAATTTTTGTTAATTAAAATCAATATGAAGGCATGTATGTATGTGATGAATGTATGAATGCATGAATGGACTTGTTTGATTGTTTTGAATAGCAAGGAATGGTTTAAAAATGAAAACAACATCATATAAATCATTTCCAAGGACAAAAAAAATCAAGAGAAATTAAAAAACAAACGAAATAAGCTAATGGTCATTTTTGCCAATCTTGCTCACTAGACCATTTTGAGTGTTTCTATTCCAAGATTTCAAACAGAAACAAATCTATTTCTTTTCACCCCTTGCTAGACAAAGTGAAAGTAAACCCAAGCCCACTTTGCAAACCCACAGAAACATTTGGCAACTTGATTCAAATGGCAATTCAAAATTGAATCTATAACATATGGGAAGATCACCATTTCACAAAATCCAACCAAACTAGTTCACCTTGACCGATCCAAGCAACCAGAGACTATCTAGTATGTGACTAGTACACCCACCAAGTTTCATCCAAAAATTCAAATTCAAATCTCTTGCGGCCATTTCATCAAACACCTTGTAAACACAAATCAAATAAAACATCAAACACTATAGTGAGCAGTGTTTGTGCCTAACTTGTTCCCTCTCTAGCTCACACTACAATCTCAGTAGATCATCTAACTAAATTAACTAGCCCTAGCTCACTGTAAACTTGACAATGCCATCAATGGTGACCATTGTCGAGCCCAACTTGCCATCCCAAGGTCGATAGCAAGCTGGGAGCCTCTCTAGCCTTGCCAACCTTGTCTAGCAGGCAGTTGACCGTCCACCGCCACCCCCTGTCCAGCGCCCAAGCACTGCCAGCCCCTGGACCACCCAGAACGAGCATGCCCAGTCTCTCTGCGACCATGCCGAGAGCGCGCCAGAGCGCCGCGCTCGACACGCTCGCACAGACTGCGCCCCGCCTTTGCCGCTTGTGTGCGTGATCACCACCGCCCCAGGAACCACCTAGACATGCATGTTTGTCGCCGCGCGACCAGGACCGCACGTGCGCCATTAAAACTTCCACCGGACCCTCCCAGAGCATCGAAGTGTTCCGACCAATTCGCACCGCCCTCGCCACCATGTCGTTGAGCTTCGTCAGGAGGCAGTGCACTGTCCCCTACCCCCAGGCATGCCGTAAGATTGTTGTGCAGCCGACCCCGACGAGCTCCACCCGCACCCTTCAGTCCCCTTGTCGCACTATAAATAGAGGCCTTCCCAGCATGAATTATCCACACCATCTAACTCCCCACCTCTCACTGATTGTACCCACTCATCCCCGGAGCAAGGCGAGCACCAGGTGGCCGGAATTTCGCCGGAGCTCGCCGCTACTGGAGGAGAAGGGCGCAGTTCATTGGAGCCGCCCCAGGAGGAGCCACCGGTACCAGGAGGATCGCCATCATCGACTTTGTTGTTCGCCCCCATTGCCGACCATCATCGGAGCCCCGGTGAGCCCCCACTGACCCCCACTGGACCCGCTAGGGTTTGACCTCGCCATGTCCTATTCAGGCGTGGACCATGAACCTCAGCCGTATATCTAGCTTCTAATCCTACGGCCGTAATCGCCCTCTACCGCTTCGCCACTATCGGTCTCACTGACGAGTGGGGACAACCCCTTAACCAGCCCGCGCGCACGCTGTGCGTAGTGGGCCGACCCATTTAGCACTCCCGCGCGACCCAGTAATTCAAACTTAGGTTTTTCCAATTTAGTTTCAAACCTAGTACTGCCTATTGATTCAAAATTTAATTTAGAGAGTTTCGATGAACCAAATTGCATGAAACTAATTTTGCTAGGAAGGTACTGAAATTCTTAATCCAAGCC
The DNA here is from genome assembly GCA_916181665.1 of Avena sativa. Lineage (NCBI taxonomy): Eukaryota > Viridiplantae > Streptophyta > Magnoliopsida > Poales > Poaceae > Avena > Avena sativa. The sequence continues at coordinate 260,915,675 of OV702279.1, read as the reverse complement.
CGTTGGATTCAAATCATTTGGAATTGTAGGTCACCTATAGCAAAATAACAAGGCAGAGACTTTTCTGCATTCAAACATTTTTCAAAATTCAACCATAACAGCTTTTGAGTTGATTCCAACTCTCAAAAATCACATTTGATAAGACCTTTCTGAATATATAAAAATATCTAGGTTTACTTGCAGAAATAATGGACAAGTAATAAAATAATGCCCCATAGGCATTTCTAATCACTTTAATTAATTAAAATAAAAAGGTTAAACCTTGTTAAATTGTGACACCACTTTAAATCACATTCCCAAGTACTGAAATATGTGGTGATGACATGTGTCAACATGATCCCATGTTTTAGTAGGAGAATATTAAATCTTAAGTAGTTTTTCAATGAGTAGAAATTACTTTTCTAAAATAAAAGAAATAGAACCTTTACTTTAATCTTGGTGATAATAGTGATGATGCTAGATCATCTAGTGTAAGCCTTTGTGTGCTAATTAGAGTAGTTAAGAATTGTTTGGTGATTGTGTACCTCGTATTTATTTATAGATGCTAGTAACGAGCAAGGATACGAAGAGGAAGGGGAATACTACAAGGAAGAAGCAGAGGAGAACTTCAACCACTGCACTACACATGGCAAGCTAAGCTAAACCATGCAAGTTATACTTGCAAGCTTAATACCTACAAGCTAACCTATGCAATGCATTAGGCATGCCTTGGTTATACCACTTGAGGATACCTAATCCCAGTTTTACTTGCCAGCTTAGTATTTTATTTTCTTTATCAAAGCTTTCTATTAGTGTTTACTTAGTGAATTGTAGATTTTAGAAAGATATTTGAAGGTAGCATAAAGAGCATACTTGGCCTAAGATAGATAAATCTTGATGTCATCCCAAGGCATGAGATTGAACTTAGATAAGTCACACTTGATTACCACCCCTCATTAGTTTTACCTCACTTGTAGTTGCTAGTGCTAAGCATAAAACTTGATCACTTTAGATGGAAATACTTGGTGAAAATGATTATGAAAACCTTAGAATGATGAGTCATTCTAATGAAATGTTTTGATATGTGTTCTTGAACACTAGATGATTTTGATGATTAAAATGTTGAGGCATGAGCCTTAGCCCTTCATAAAACCGATGGTTGTCCGGATGCGATACCATTCCAATTTTACCGTACAACCACAATACCCAAAATTGGGTAGGTCTTGACTGAAAATTTATATACCTTAGTATGTGTAACACCCTCGGATCGGCCCTATGCAAGTTTCAGCGATTCCTGCCAAACCCGCATAGAAAAGATTCAAAGGTGCCCACCAGGCACTTGCGTGCGGGTGGAAAACGAAGTAATATCATTACACAATAGTCCTCGAAGGAACCCACAGAACAGATATATACAACAGCGACTCATCGAGTCAAGAATACAAATTTACAATACAAAGGTCCAAATCACCTTGAAAACGATACAACGTCCGAGTACGGACAAGATGCAAATTGGGCTAAGAGCCCGGAAGAATAACCAATGGCGTCCATAACCCTGCCCGGGCCAAGCCGGAAGGGAAACCCTGCTAACGACGTCGATCTCAAAACCAGCTTAACAAAAGGGGTGCCGACAAAGGGGAAAGGAAAAAAGAGAGTGGTCAGTACTGAGTCCAGTACACTGCGAGACTATAATTCGGCGGTCCTCGCCTACATAGGTATGGTGGACTGAAGCGGCAGTGCAGCATGCACTAACAACCTATAGAGACTCGATATAACTGTCGGCTATCAGAGAGGGATAAGAAAGACCTATTCGGAACCAACCTGATACTACCACCAAACATACCCATCCTGGTATTTCCCCCTCGAGACCAAACGAGGAAGTCAACCGAGGAACTCACACAGTTGGCAGTTTTATTTATTCAGTTATCGTTGCAACAATTACTAGTCAAGTATAGATAGTCATCCTGATATAATAGGTAGTGGGCACTTTTAGTTAACCATTCCGTTGTAGTTGCGACACTTACTAGTCAGATACAATTAGCATGAGATATCCCAAACCCAGCAGTTGTTGGTACTTTTATTTAGCCATTCTGTTGTAGTGAAGCTGATTACTAGTCATATCGGATACAAGTCAAATTATAACAGTAAACTTTAGTTATAGTTGTCTATGATCGAGAACTATGCTCCAAGTCGTCCATAACCGTGGACACGGCTTCTCGAAAAGATTTAACTCTGCAGGGGTGCACCAAAGTTTCCACACGCACCTACACCCTTGTTGTTAGATCAGGTAGGTACAAGATCACAAACCATACACCCAACGGTATGTCGACGGGGTTTCGGACACGACGTTTCCCAGACCCAAAGCAAGCACATGGGGGCCACCCCACTAAGCTACCCGTAACGAAGTCGGCCGGTCTCCGAGACGGACCCAGAGGTTTGTGACGACGGCTGTAAATGACGGGTGAAAGAACATGTTGGGCCCCCATGTGTGGTTTTGGTAATTAATGACAATCTTCATGGACTAATGTGTGTATTAAGTTATACTTGTAGGATTTGTCCATTGGTATCGCTTGGAGCATGTGTTGGCTTCAAGGTCGATGAAATTCAAAGAAGATATGTTGTGCAAGCTCAAAATGCCCAATCTTTAGAAGATCTCATGTTTGATGCTTGCCATCCTCGATGATCATGGATCGATGATGAGGAATCAAGAAAGGCGTTCCATCTTGAGAAGGGAAAGATCGTCTACATCAAGCTCAAGTGTAATGCTCAAGGCAAAGGTATAATCTTGATAGGTTTTCCCTTTTGTCGGTCTCACGTTGTGTGTGTGAGACCGGGTTTAGGATAGATAACCGTACTATCAAGAGGGGCTCTCTAATGAGTAACTCAATCACATCGTTCGGAGAGAGCGCAAACCTTTGCATACTTGCATCATTGTATTTGGTTGTTATTGGGTATTATCCATGTGAGGATATAGAGCTTGTGGTGATCTCCATAACAAGCTCTTGTTCATCAAAATCGGATCTTCCGTTTGTATCTTGTTGCAATTTTGATTTTGGCGGTTTTTCGGTTTCCCACCAAGTGAGGTATCCCACATTATTATACTTGATAAATTTCTCACTTGGTGATAACCAATATTTCCAATGCAATTGGAATCGGGTCAATCGGAGCTTCTAGTCAAAAGTTATTGACGTTTGAATATTTGCCTGTCAATCTGTTTTCTGGGCCGAGCGGTAGTACCGCTCGGGCGGGCCGGTACTACTGCCTGCCCCTGAAAGCGGGCCGTTTTCTTTCTGCCTCGCTAGGTATCTAAATCCGGTACTACCGTCCTGTCACATCCCAAGATTTTCCAAATCTTGTAATGTGAAAAATAAATAAACAAAATAAATGATTGTTGAATTTTAGGGTGAAAAGAAACTTTTGTTTCTAATTGGAAACTTAAAAATCCCATCTGGAACAAACTTTGGTTAACATTTGAATCCAACTAAACTCAAATCAAGTAGGATGCATTCTCCTTAAATGCATCTGGAAATTTAACACTTGAGAATAAACCAAAACTCTAAAACCCTAATGGAAGAAAATCATTTCCAACTTATCTCCAAGCCTATGGATTTGATCCATATAAAAATTTGTCAACAAACATTTGTAAAAGATCAAGAAAGACAAATAGAAATATTATAAGACCATATAAATTGGTTTCACTTAATTTGGAGCCATAGATAAAATCTTATGAATATAATAAGATAAGGAAAAGTAATTTCCAAAGATAATAAAGCACCTATCTAGAAACCCATACCAAGTGATGAGCAATTGATCCTAAAGGGATTTAAAAGGATAAATGAATATCAAATAAGATTATACAAATTGGAATCACCAAGTTTGGATCTATAAATAAAAAGTTATGGATTTTATAAGATAAGGAAAGAATTGTTAAATAAAGAATATTTAAAGACCAAATTAAATCTTGGCAAAGACCATAAGCAAATGGAATAGGATATAATCCAAATCCAAATAAAACATAAGGATAAAGAATTTCCAAAATAAAATAAAATGGCTTAAACCAAATTCCATTTGAATAAAGACAAACCTCTAATAAGAATAATTATATAATTCATGAGAAAATAGTATTTTGGGATTTACCCAAGTGGAATAAAAGTTGTTTAATTAACTTAAATAAAATAAATCTTCCAAAATAAAATTTAGGGAATTAAAACTATATTTAATTCCATTGGAATTAAAACAAATACCCAAATTAAATGATTTATGAATCATATTAAAAACTTTCCCAAATAATTCAAGATGAATTATTTGACACCCAAATAATCAAATAAAAACCTACTGAAAAGATTTGGAAGGTTTTGGAAATTCAAATGGTGTTTGAAAATATTATTAAATCTTAATTGATTTAAAACAAGGGCCTAATTAAATAATTAAAAGACCCTAAAAAGAATAAAATTTTATTACAAAATTGACTTCAGATTATATTACTAATCAGTATTTAAACCTACACAAATTTTGGTTGAGGTTTGAATTCAAATTGATGTTTGAATTAATTAAGCAAAATCAAAACAGAAATTAGAAATGGAAAAAGAGAAAATCATTCAGAATAAAAAAAATGGACAAAGACGACCCAGCCCAGCCGGCCCAACTGACCCAGCAGCAGCCCAACTAACCCCTCTCTCCCCGAAACATTTTCTCACCGCAGGAAAAACCCGCAGCATCACTGATCGCCTGGACCCACTTCCCCTATCTCCCTTACGCTGACAACGGACCCCACAGCCACCTCACCTTCTTCCTCCCCGCGCGTAGACCACGCCCTCCTCCCCCTGCCGTTCCACAGGCGGTTTCTTTGATTAATTGCTCGGTAATGGCACAATAACCCATCCCCGCGACCCCGCCTACTTAACCGCCTCTCCCTCCTCTCTGTTTCCCCCTCAATCCCCCACCCTAGTGCGCCCCCAGGCTGCCTGATTTCACGCTGCACCGCTTCTGTCTCCGGCGAGCTTCGAGATAAATTCGGGCAGCTCTGTGTCTCCCCTTGCCCCCTCGACCACACACGCGTGCCCCACGAACCCTGGCGCACCTCCCATTGGCCTCAGCTCGGCCACGCTCTCCCCAGAGCATCGGCAAGGACGATCACTGCCGCCACCGTCGTCTGCTACCTCTCCGGCGACTTCCCTGGTAACCTTCTGGCCACCCCTTGTCCTTCCGATGATACGCCTGTGACCAGTGTACTCGCCCGCATCTAACTCCACTTGTTCCGTGTCCTAGCGCGCTATGTAGCCTCGCCTCCGACGACTCCCGAACGTGCTGACACCAGGAGCATCTCCGGCGAGGAATTCCGACAACACCCGTGCTCCCCTTGACCAACCGCAAGCACGTTGAGCATCGCCGTGATATCCTAAACCTGGTGAGCCAATCCCCTTCCTCCCTCGCTTCCTCTATCACCAGCCCCGCCGTAGCCAGAGCCAGCGCCGCCACCAGCCGCCGCCAGCGCCGCCCATCTCTGGCAAGCGTGTTGTACGCTGTTCGATCTTGATCTAGTGGCTAGGAAAGAAGCTAAGCGAAGGGGTAAGTAGCAACCTGTGCCGTGCGATCTAACTTAAATCCTACGGCTTGTATCGCTCGATCCAAATGAAACGGTATCAGCGAATCAGAACTAGACACGTGGCCCGGTTGGTTTGATTTAAAACAGAATTGATCTATTTGATGTTCCATTTTGTAAAAATCATAACTTTCAAACCACACGTCCAAATTTTGCAAATTTTATATCAATGGAATCAGCAAGACAAGTACTTTCTGACCATGCACTTTGTTTAGTAAAATGCTTCTGTTAAATTGATTGTTTTTGCAGAAACTTGTGTATGCATGTTTAGAATATAAAAATTGTTCTAAAATGATTTTGGGGATAAAATCTTTGGCAAATGGTTTGTTTTGAACCTACTGACCCTAGGAATCAATTGGTGATTTCAAAAATGTATTTGGTGAATCAAAAGAATAAAACCTTGAATTAAAACATTTCTAGCCAAATAAAAATATGGTTTAATTGTTAAAAATGATTTTGGAGGAAAACCTTTGGGAAATGTTTTGATTTAAACTCTCTGACCCCAAACACCAAAATTTTATGATTTTAAAATGTATTTGGTGAACCCTATAAAAATTACTACTTTGCTAAAGACATTTTCAACCACATAAAATAATGACTTGATTTAAAAATGGTCTATGAAGTAAAATCTTTTGCAAATGGTTTTCCCACATTATAAAATGACCATTAGGTGTTTACAAATGTTTATGACCCATTAGGAACCACTTTTAAAAATAAAACAATCTTTTGCATGCTTGTATGCATTGTTTTGATTCTATTAATTTATGTGATGAATTGCTTGAATAGTAGATTGAAATATTGCTTGCTTGATTGAATTGTAGTGATTTGAAGAGTGTGATCATTGCAAAGACAAGGAGTGAACTTATATTCTCTACCAAAAAGGCAAGTGATGCTTCATACTTTTGTCCCATTATTTTCACTATGCATTAGTGATATTTCTAAGTAGGACTTGCATGGAATTTTTGCTAAGTATAAACTATGCCATGGGAAGTCCTAGTAGATGAACCCTTAGTAGAAATTCCTAAGTTAAGATTCCTACTACTATCATGCTTAGCTTAGCTAGTAGAAAACAAGGGTGGAATATATATTCATGCTATGAAATATTTCTAAGTCTGTGGACTTGTGTTTTGTTTAATAAAACAACTAAGTGAATGAATCATCTGGGTGGAATGGAAGGAATGGTTTGTGTTGAGTGGTTCACAAGGCCCATTTCTATGGTTTACCTTGTGTATCTCACTTGTGGATGGCCACCCAGGAACAAAGAGATTTGAGATGTCAAATGTTGAGAAGCTTCAAGTGCAGCCACTTGGCATTATGGGCTCTGCCTGGATCATATAGGTTGCAATAACTTTGCCAAATGGACAGTTGGTGGTAGGGGATGATAGGTTGGAACGCGTCCATTCTAGTCTAAGGGAAGGCTTCTGAAAGATCTTGTCTTGGTGAAACCAAGTCTTGTGGGGAAAGTGCACCACCTTTGCAGAGTGAAAAATCTAAGTACTTAGCCATGTCCCTGGCAAAGGACAATTTGAGCATCAAGACATGGAAGCTATCAAGAATCTCCGCATCCCAATTTCTAAGTAAAACTTGTGGTTGAACAAGGGTTGAAGGATCACCAATTTCTATTGGGAGATGCCTTGGGAAAGATTTTGTCAAGCAAAAACTTAGAGTTTTCAAATGATAAGGAAAAACTATTTTGAGCAAAGCAAGCCTAAAGCTCCACTTAGCCAAAAGCATATAGGTGATAGACTCCACTATACTACCATAATATCACTTGCCAATACAATTCAAATGTATTGACCCTTGTGGCTGTAACTTGTTATGTTGCAGGTTTGTTTGATATTAGTGAAGTTTATTGATTAGGATTACAAGTCTACAACCAACATGTCTGTCTGTGGCACTTTGAAGATGAAGGACCCCATGCTATTGCTATATTCTGCTGCATTGTATTGAGATAGCCAAATGAGCTATGTAAGATGTAATAAATTATTTTATTCATGGTTATAAAGTTGTATTATGACCTATGTTTCTTGATATTACATCTTAACTGTGGATGCTAGCTATTGATCCAGGGACTAGCATTGTAAACACAGGGATCTCTACCTTATTAAAGGTTGGGAACCTTACACGGCCGGCCCGGTAGTACCGCCCGGGTGGGCCGGTAGTACCGGCCGGCCTAGATATTTTTCCCAGAATCGCCAGATCCAGATCTATATTTCCTGGCTCGAGCCGCACAGCCATGCTCCCACCTGTGTTGACCCGCGAGCCTTGTTGAATCGCCGCACGCGCTGTTGCATCCATTGCCCACCCGTGTTGCGTGCTCGCTGGCCCCACCCTGCGTACTGCGCGCCTGTCGCCTGGCCCCCAGCTCGATGCGCTGCCGTGCGCGCGACCTGCGATGCTGCCTTGCAGCTGCCTCTGCTGCTCCAGCGCTGCTTCTGCTGCCTGCACTGGCCCCGCACGGGCCCTGCTGCAGCTGCTGTCTGCTGTCGCATGCGCTGCTAGCTGCCGCTGCCGCTGCGCTGCTTGCTGCTGCTGCGCGCATGTTCTGCCTGCACCGCGCGGGCCCCGCTGCTGCTAGGTGGCCCCGCGTTGACCACCTGTTGTTGCTTCTTTCTCTCCCTAGCTCGCTCGCTGCTGTCTGGTTCGTTGGGACCGGTAGTACCGGCCCAATCCGGTACTACCGGACCGTCCAGAAAAACACCCCAACGGCCATATTTTGTCTAGCCCTATATAAGTCTTTTGTCCATTTTCATTTAGGGTTACCTCTTACTCCTCCTTTTGTCTAAGCTTTTCCCCCATTTGCCTTACTCTTTGAGCTTGATTTCTACACACCCCTCCATTGATTCTTGCATATATTTGAGGGGTTATTGGAGGTGATCTAGATCTACGTTTTGACCTAACTAATTCATCTCTTTGTGAGTGTATCTTTGGGGATCTAGATTTTGGGGGATTTTGTGTCTCTCTTTGATTCCTCCTCTCTTGTTCCCCCAATATCTTTAGTAGCTTTGTTGGAACTTGAGAGTGAGGGATTTGAGCATCTTTGTGGTGTTCTTACCATTTGCATTTGGTGCATCGGTTTGAGTTCTCCTCGGAGGATTTGGTTTGAATTGCTCATTGGAGCTTGTCCCTCTTGGGTTCTTGGAACCCTAGACGGTTTTGTGGCCTTGGTGGCATTGTGGCCTTGGTGGCATTTGTTGGGAGCCTCCAATTAAGTTGTGGAGAAGTGCCCCAACCTTGTGAGAGGTCCCGGTTTCCACCGAAAAGTGCACCGATAGTGGAAGCGTGAATCGATCCCATTGGGGTGAGATTCACCGGAGAATAAGGGAGGCCTTTTGTGGCGTTGGTGGTTTGATACCACCCCTCTCCAAACGAGACGTACTCCATGTTGGGAGGAACTCGGTAAAATATCGGTGTCCCCGCGTGCCTCGGTTATCTCTATACCCGAGCTCTTTACGTATGCACTTTACATTGTGATAGCCTTCGTGCTTGAAGTAATATATATCTTGCTATCACTTTGTTGCTTGTATTGCTTAGCATAAGTTGTTGGTGCACATAGGTGAAACTTAGTTGTTCTAGGTTGTGCTTAACAAAGTAAACACTAGTTTTATTCCGCCATTGTTGAGCCACTCTAGAAAAAGTTTTAATCGCCTATTCACCCCCCCTCTAGGCGACATTAGTATCCTTTCAATTGGTATCAGAGCCCGGTCTCTCATTTTAGGCTTCACCGCCTTGAGAGTAAAGATGTCGGCTAGGGGATTAGGCACAAGGACACGCTCACATTCGATGGCACAAATTATGATGTTTGGAAAATTCGCATGCTTAATTTATTTCGGGAAATTCACCCAATTATCGAGGGATATCTATATGTCGGTCTCTCTTCTCCTATGGATACCCAAAACGAATCTTTAGAGGAGAAGTTGAACTCTCATATAGATGCTATAGCTACTAAAATTCTTTTGCATGTTGTGAGCAATGTAGTTCTTTCTTCTATCATGCCTTATTCAAGCGCTCGTGAGATATGGACCAAGCTTCAAGATAAATATAGCAAGTCCAACATTATTGAGGATGATTGTGTTGCTTCCACTTCCGGTCGAGATGAGTTCTCATCATCTACCACTTCACCAACATGTGATTTTTCACAAGGTAATGATATGGTGAGTGGTGATAGAAATTGCAATATGGATAGTGATATTACTACTTGTAATCCTTCATCCCTATCTAGTTGCAATGATCTATCTTTGGACCTTAACACTTCTAGCACTCAAAACTCCTTACATGCTTGTGTTAATAGTCCTTGCATATCATGTAGAAATGACTTGAATAAATCTCATGATGATATGCTTGTGTTGTCTTGTTGCCATGATAAAAATGCTTCCATTCCTCTAGTGCTTGTGTTGCTAACCATGTAGAGGAAAATGAAGATTCTATGGGCCAAGACAAGGTCTTGAAGAGAGATACAAGTGCAATCTCATCATCACCTTCCTTCGGTTCTCACATGTGCCTTATGGCTAAGGGAACAAAGGTAACCTCTTTGAATCCCATTGTATCTCATGATGATGATGATGAGGTTGAGAATGATAATGATGATTATAGAAGTAAGTATGATATTACCTCTATTAAGAAAATGGGAGAGGTTGTCTATAGCGCTCTCTTCAAAAATAAAATTGCTTCCTCCAACTTTCTTGAAATCTTAAATTGTGCCATAGAAGGCAATGATCTTATTGAGGAGCAAGAAAACTTAATTGATGAAAAGTTTGCACTTGAGCGTGAGTATGCTAGTGAAGTTGCACAACTAAAGGACTCCCTTGAAGAAGAACAAACCACCAAAGAATCTCTTGAGGAGACTTTTACTCTAGTATTATCTAGAGTAAAGGAATACCATGATAGAGAACTTGCGGTGGCTAACTCCTTCGAGATTAAAAATGATGAACTTGAAGTTGCTTATGCTAAACTTGTTGAGGATTTTAAGCACCTCGAAAATGACTCTCGGGTCGTTAAGAGGGAGCTCATCAAACTCACCGAGTCACATGAGCAACTTAAAGCTTCATATTTAAAAGAGCTTGACAAGTTGCCCTCACCTATTGCTAATAATAATGATGCTTGTGCTACTAACTCTATTTCTGTTAAGCATCTATTTTGAAGGAGAATGTTGAGCTACAGGCTCAACTTGCTTTGCTAACTAGCAACTATGGGAAATTAGAAGAAAGTCATGATAAGCTCTCGAGCTCGCATGAGGATCTTCTAGTCTCCCATGGTAGGCTAAAGTTAGCTCATGAGGCCATCGCGTCAAAGGTAACATCTAGTGGGCCTCATGTGGACATTAGCACTACATCTACTCCAAATGTTATATTGTCATGTGCTAGTCCTTGTAATTCATCCTCTCACAACCATGCTATATCTCGTGATGAATTACATTCCGTGCCTTGTTGCTCTAACAATGTAGCATCTACTTCCTCTAGTACTTTTGTTGAAACTAACCATGTAGAGGAAATAAAAGAGCTCAAGGCTCAAGTCACTTCTTTGAGAAATGACTTGAAAAAGGGTCATCAAGGGAAGGTCACACTCAACAAAATTTTGAGTGTGCAAAAATCCCCCAATGACAAGAGTGGGCTTGGATTCAACTCCAATGTCAAGAACAAGTCCACTATCAAGTTGAAGCATAAGAACACCAAGAAGAATGGCCAAGATCGAGTCAAGAATCCGGCCAACATTGTTTGCTTCAAGTGCAAGGAAGAAGGGCACCATGTTAGATCTTGCCCATTGAAGAAAAAGCCTCTTAGTGTGAAGCAACAAGGGAAGCGGCCTCAAGCTCCACCTCAAGTCATTAATGGGTCACTTCCTAAGAGGACTACTCAAGCTCTTCCTCGAGTTGTGGCTTCACCTAAGAAGAAAGATGGCAAGAGTAGAACTTGCTACATATGCCGTGAGAAGGGGCATATTTCTTCCTCATGCACTATCGGTATCTCCTCATCCAACCCTATGATTATTGATGATGTTTATTCTCTTTGTAAGGATGAGGTTGGCAACGTGTTTGCCAAATTTGTTGGTGCCCAATGTGGTGTCAAGAAAAGATCCATTTGGGTTGCCAAGCCTATTATGACTAACTTCTTAGGACCCAACTTGGTTGGGGGCCAACAAGCCAAAACTTGATCAATAGGTGTGTTTTGGAGGGCATTGTAGTCTTGGCTACATTATGAAGAATTGAGGGATCTTCACCAACTACTATTGTCAAGCCAAGCCTTTTGGATTATCATGCTTATATTATATATCCAATGTTCCTCCTTGCGGTAACATATGCTTAACTCATTACATTGAAAGTTACTCGCCCCTTGTGCATGTGTTGGTTTTGTATCTTCCATGCTTTTGTACATGTTGTGTTATCCACTTAATTATATTGAGGCATCAAGCATATTTGTGTATGATTAGGTGGCACACCATGTATGTGTGTTTCTTATGTTTGAGCCTTGCTTGGTTATATTTGGTATCTTATTTGGCTCTTGTGAGAAATTAATGGATTATCCCATTTTGGGGGAGTGTTATGCTTGGGCATTCCACAATCCTAAAATTGTGTGTACATGAGGAATACCACCTAGTATTTATATTGGATTATTCTCTAGTCTCTATGTGGTATAATTCTCATGAGAAATTTAAGTTTTATAATGTCCATTAATTATCTTTATTAGTATTATTTTGCCTCGTGTTGGTTTTATGGTAGCATCACATTATGGGGGAGTCATATGCTTAGTGCATATTACAATCCTAGAATATGTGAACATTCGAGGTGGTGTCACTTAGAATTAATATTGATAATCATCTAGCTCCTATGTGACACATGTGCTCATACAAGTTCCAATTTGCTTGAATGCATTTATTGATCATATTTTGGATCTTGTATATGAGAGTGGTTCTTGGTATGTGTTTTCTCATATTTAGATCTCTATATCATCATGGAGAACATTTTCTTCAAGTTACTCTAATCACTAGTGATTGTGTGACTATTGGAAGCTACCAAGAATCTTGTTCGAAGTATCATGCTTAATTCTTATATTTTGTTATATGCTTCTTGTTGTGACTATGATCTTGGATATCCATGCAAGCTACCTTGGGAAAATTAATCCATTTCTTTTCCTTGGACAATGAGTATCCAACTTATGGTAGAATTTATTGATCATATTCACTTTGGCCCTTGCTTAATTTTATCCTATCTTTGGCCAAGAAAATGTTTTGTGTTGTCTCCCAAGCCTTCCTTGTTTCTTGTGGATCTTCTTATTTTATTGATATCCTCTTGTGTTTTACTTATTGTAGGTACTAGTGATGATCCCATTTGTGTGCATTTTGCATTTAAAAGGAAAATCCTACATAATGCACTATCTATGGGGGAGCTCTCCTATATTATTTAGAACACTCGTATTTATACTTCTTTGTTTGGTCCATATCGGGCTTTATGTGCTTGGAACCTCAATCTTTTCATTTTGGTATTTTGTGCCATCATGAGAAGTTTGGGAAGTTTGGTTTCTTATTGCAACCTTGCTCTTTTTGGGAGTTGGTTTTGTCTCATTCCTTGTTTCATGATTTGACCATTCTTGTCACATCCCAAGATTTTCCAAATCTTGTAATGTGAAAATAAATGAATAAAATAAAACTTTGTTTGAATTTCAGGGCCAGAAGAAACTCTTTGAATTCAATTGGAACTTCAAACCCATTTGAATTAAATAAAACCTATAGGGATTTAAAAAGATAAACATTTAATAAAAGGAAAAATAAAAACATTTGGAAATACTATTTTGAAACAATTAAATGAAAAGATTTATTTTCAATGGAATAGAAGTTTATAAATAAAGAATATTCTATAAAGCCAAATTAAACCTTGGCCAAGCTTTGGGAATTAAAACATTTTATTTTTAATAAAAATTAGCAAAAGTTTATTTAAATAAAGTAATAAGGAATTAATATCCAAACTTTATTTAAATAAAAGGGTTTTTACCAATTTATTTGAAACATAAAAGCTTATTAAAATTATTTAAAATAAGTTTTCCAAATATTGGATATTCACAAATAAAACCTACTAAAATGTTTTGGTTTTATTTTAGATTTCAAAATAAATATCTCAATAAAACAAATCCTATAATGAAAGTCTATTATATTTAATTAATAATGGACTCTAAAATAAAAGGTTATTTTGTTTTAAACAGATTTCCAAATATCTTTTATTTCCAAATAAAACCTACTGAATTGGTTTTGAAAGTGTTTGGATTTCAAATGAAGATTTTATTAAATAAATCAAACCCTATTTTAAATAACTAAAGGGCTATTTTATTTAATTATTAAATAGATCTTAAAAATGAATAAAAATATAATTTTATTTTGAGATTTGGTTTATGTTGATAAACAGAACTAAAAACTCATTACAATTGTTTGAATTATTTGAATGCATGATTAGTTGGATGAAATTCAAATCAGAAAATAGAAAATAGAAAAAGATAAAACAAAGCAAACAGAAAAAAATAAGAGTAAAACGACCAGCCCAGCTAAAGCCCACCCCAGCCCAGTCCAGCCCATCTGCCCTCTCCCCCGAACCGTTTTTCTTCACCGCAGAAAGAACCCGTTAAGCAACTGACCGGTGGACCTCCCCCTCTCTCCTTTTCCCACTTACTGGTAGGCCCATTTTCCCTGTTCATCGTCTCCTTCACCCCTCCCTCGCAGACCAGTTCCTCTCTTCCGTTTCTGCGATGAATTCGCGAGGATCAATTCGAGTTAACGCCGCAGGTAATCCCTCCTGCAACCACGCTGTTTTAAGCGCCAGCGCCTTCTCCTCCATTTCCCCCAGACCACTCCCTCTCTCTGCCCCCAGGCTGGACGAATTGCGCCGCACACCGCCCACTATCCGATGATGTTCCGGTGACGATTCCGGCGAAACCAGACCTCCCCTTGCCTCATTGACCAAGCACACACACTCCCCAGCCCCTGGAGCTTCTACCCGTGCCTTCCGTTCAACCGCGGGTGCCCTGTAACCTCGACTTCGACGATGACCTGCAGCACCGCCGTCTGTCTCGTCTCCGTCAAACTTCCCCGGTAAGCCTCGACTGCCCCTAGCTTTTCCATGGATGCTCACATCATCTCCAGCTCCGTCTGCGTCTAACACACCCTCTGCCTTGCTTCGGCGAACCCTGTAGCCTCGCCCCTGACAGCGTCTGACCGCAACCGAGAACCAGAGCATCTCCGGCGAGGAATTCCGACGACACCCGTACGCCCCTTGCCTTCTCGCGAGTACCTTGAGCTTCACCACGATCCCGCGATTCTGGTGAGCATCTCCTTATTCTACCTCGCTTCCTATTTCATCGGCGCCGCCACCGTCTGGTCGCTCCGCCGCCAGCAGCCGCCGCAACGCCGCTGGTCTATGGTCGAGCACCCCACAGCCGTCCGATCAAGATCTGACACTCACGATAGTCTCACTTAACAGCGAAAGGGTACGCGCCCTGTGCCATGCGATCAAACTAGATCCTGCGGTCCGCAGCACGCGATCCAGACGAACCGGTATCGGCCAATCACGACGCGACGCGTGGCCTATATTAGATCTAAAATCAGATTTGAAAACAGATTTGTTTGTAAATTTCAAACCCTTGTATCTTTGGATCGACACGTCCAAAAATTTCAAATTTTATGTCGTTGGATTCAGGAGAACAAGCCCTAGCCAACCATGCCCTTGGTTTAGTAAATAGTATCTGTTAACTTGCTTGTTTTTGCAGAATCAAATGTATGCTTGTTTAGAGTATAAGAATTGTTTAAAAATGTTTTTTGATTTAAAACCTTTGCAAAATGGTTTGTTGTGACCTTAATGACCCTAGGAACCAACCCATAGTTTGGAAAATGGATTTGGTAAAGTTTAGGATGGAAAACTTGATTTAGTCATTTCTAGCCAAAAGAAAATAAGGATTTTGGTTATGAAAATGTTTTTATAAAGAAAACTTTGGGAAAATGGTTTAGACCAAACCTACTGACCCAAAACACCAAGTTTTGCAAATTAGCAACTCATTGGTGAACAACTTAAGAGTTTTGCCTTGATAAAAACATTTTTCACCACATGAAATGATGAATGGATTTAAAAATGGTTTATGGATAAAACCCATTTGCAAATGACTTTGCCATTTTGGTAAATGACCAATTTGGAACTTACAAAGTTTAGAAGCCTAGTGGAGACCATCCTTGCAATAGAACCAACCTTTGCATGCTTACATGCATGACTTAGATCCCATTGTTTTGTGTGTGTTAAATTGTTTGATTGATTTATTGGTTTGGAATGCTAGTTGATTTTGTGTCTACTTGATTGACTTGTAGTGAAGTTAGAAAGTGTGAGACTAGCAAGATCAAGGAGTAAACTACCATTCCCTACCAAAAAGGCAAGTGATGCTTCATACTTTTGTCCCATTACTTTCACTATGCATTAGTGATTTTTCTCTAAGTAAAACTTGCATGGATTTTGCTAAGTATAGACCTTGCTATAAGAAAACCTAGTAGATGAATCCTTAGCAGGATTTTCCTAAGTTAAGATTCCTACTACTATCAAGCTTAGCCTAGCTAATAGAAAACATGGGTGGAATATATATTCACACTATGGGAAAATATTCTAAGTCTAAGGACTTGTGTTTTGTTTAATAAAACAACTAAGTTAATGAATCACCTGGGTGGAAT
This sequence comes from Avena sativa, assembly GCA_916181665.1. Taxonomy (NCBI): domain Eukaryota; kingdom Viridiplantae; phylum Streptophyta; class Magnoliopsida; order Poales; family Poaceae; genus Avena; species Avena sativa. The sequence continues at coordinate 260,899,408 of OV702279.1, read as the reverse complement.
GGGATAGCTTGGTGGTGTTGGTTGAGTGGTTCACAAGGCCATGGACTTGTATTGTGTATCTCACTTGTGGATTGCCACCCAGGAACAAAGAGATTTGAGATGTCAAATGTTGAGAAGGTTCAAGTGCAGCCACTTGGTATTATGGGCTCTGCCTGGATCATATAGGTTGCAAGAACTTTGCCATATGGACAGTTGGTGGTAGAGTTTGATAGGTTGGAACGCGTCCATTTTGGTATAAGGGAAGGCTTCTGAAAGATCTTGTCTTGGGAAACCAAGTCTTGTGGGGAAAGTGCACCACCTCTGCAGAGTGTAAAATCTAAGTACTTAGCCATGTCCCTGGTAAAGGACAATTTGAGCATCAAGACATGGAAGCAATCAAGAATCTCATCATTCAAATTTCTAAGTTAAAATCTTGTGGTTTGAACAAGGGTTGTTTGAAATCTTCAAACTTTGATTGAGAGATGCCTTGGAAAGGATCTTCAATCTTTGATTGAGAAAAATGATTTTGTCGAAGCAAAAACTTAGTATTTTCAATTGATAAGGAAAAATCTATTTTGAGCAATGCAAGCCTCAGCTCCACTTAGCCAAATGCATATAGATGATAGATTCCACTATACTACCAAAGTATCACTTGCCAATACAATTCAAATGTATTGACCCTTTGTGGCTGTAACTTGTATGTTGCAGGTTTGAATGTTTTTAGTGAAGATTGATTGATTAGGATTACAAAGTCTACAACCAACATCTGCCTGTGACACTTTGAAGATGAAGGACCCCATGACTATAGTTATTCCGCTGCAATGCAATGTAATGTAATAGCCAAATGAGCTATGTTTGATGTAATAAACTTATGTTATTCCTGGTTATAAAGTTATACTATGACCTTTGTTTCTTGATATTACATCTTAACTGTGGATGCTAGCTATTGATCCAGGGACTAGCATTGTAAACACAGGAGGGATCAATCTTATTAAAGGTTGGGACCCCTACAGATGGTATCAGAGCATTGTGTTGCCTGTAGGATTTGTAAACCCTAGGATTGGACAAAAACCCTTAGAAGAATAGGAGTTATGTTTTAATCCAAAACTTATATACAAAAAAACTTGTAAACTCTTTCCTCAACCATTTTGGTTTCAACTCTATTTCTCCTCTACTTCGACTTGATGGAAAAACCTACCCCATGGCCAAAGACTACACCATGTGCAAAGGACTTCTTCAACTTCTTCAACTCTAATGACTTCAACTTCTTCAACTCTAATGACTTCAACATCTTCAGCATATTCCTCAAAGACTTCCAACTTGGAAACTACTAAGGACTACAAGTGAGAAAAGGAAATCTTACTCAAGATTTAGAGACTGAGGGAATGCAAAAGTTAGAAAGAGCTCACATCACTTGGAGATTTTGAGACCAAGAAATTCTCCTAAGGAAACCATGATCTCATGTAAGAAGAAGCAACCAAGAATGATGGAAGGATCACAAGTGAACCATATAGATGGACCACCATATTTTAATTAGGTCAAACACACCAACTTATATGGTGTAACAAAAATATTTTGTTGCCTAAGTATGTGCTTGAACTTTGTTGTTTGAGTGAATTGTTTGGTTTGTGATTGCATGCACATTGCTTGAGTGAATTGTGATGTGTGTGATTAGAATTGACTCCTTAGAAATATCTTGCCTATCCTAATCTCCCTTCAACCCAAACAGATGACTACTCCAAGAGACTCCAACACCAAGGTTGATGACACCAACACCAACCAAGTTGACAACATGAAAGAGCTTATAGCAACCCAAAACCAGTTGAGCCAAGAGACAACTCAGCTTTTAGCCAACAACAATGGACTAGACCCAGCCATACAAAGGATCTTGAAACTTCAATCCCAATTGTTGCAAGGATTGGTTACTCAAGTGATCAACATGAGAGAAAACTTTTCCCAAGGAGCTAATGATAACAAGGATGGCAAAAATGTTAATCCAGAAGGAACCCAAGCTAGCAATATTTGTAGGGATAAGGATCATGCATCCAAGGAACATGAAGATCAATGCCCCAAGAAGAGAGAAAGATCTCCCACCTATGAAGAACATGAACTAGAAGAACTCCTAGCTTTGGAGAGACCCAAGAAGAAGAAGAAATTCCCCAACACTAGCAAGAAGGATATTACACAAGTGCAATGTTTCAAATGCAAAGAGATGGGACACTATGCCAATGAATGCCCAGAAAGAGAGAAGAGCCAAGAAAACAAACAAAGGCTAGTGAAACCCAAGGAAAAGAAAGATATTAGCCAAGTGATGTGCAAACACTGCAAAGAGTTAGGACATTATGCAAGCAACTGTCCAGAAAAGATGAAGCATAAGATAAACCAGCCTATGAGGGATCTCAGCCTTGTCACATGTTTCAAATGCAAGGAACTAGGCCACTATGCAAACAATTTTCCAGAAAGGATGGAGAACAAGTTAAACAAGTCTATGAAGGATCTCAACCTTGGCCCATGAGTCAAGTGTGGAAACCAAGGACACAATGCAAAGTTTGCTTAGAGAAGTTTTCCCAGGATCCCAAGAAGGCCAATATGTAATTTTGTTTGAAAATTTTTAAGGGTGGTAGTACCCTAGTTGTTTTTAACCTGCTTGTAACCCCAACCTCCCCAAATCTCGGGACGAGATTTATTTTAAGGGTGGTAGCCTGTCACATCCCAAGATTTTCCAAATCTTGTAATGTGAAAATAAATGAATAAAATAAAACTTTGTTTGAATTTCAGGGCCAGAAGAAACTCTTTGAATTCAATTGGAACTTCAAACCCATTTGAATTAAATAAAACCTAAAGGGATTTCAAAAGATAAACATTTAATAAAAGGAAAAATAAAAACATTTGGAAATACTATTTTGAAACAATTAAATGAAAAGATTTATTTTCAATGGAATAGAAGTTTATAAATAAAGAATATTCTATAAAGCCAAATTAAACCTTGGCCAAGCTTTGGGAATTAAAACATTTTATTTTTAATAAAAATTAGCAAAAGTTTATTTAAATAAAGTAATAAGGAATTAATATCCAAACTTTATTTAAATAAAAGGGTTTTTACCAATTTAATTCAAACATAAAAGCTTATTAAAATTATTTAAAATCAGTTTTCCAAATATTGGATATTCACAAATAAAACCTACTAAAATGTTTTGGTTTTATTTTAGATTTCAAAATAAATATCTCAATAAAACAAATCCTATAATGAAAGTCTATTATATTTAATTAATAATGGACTCTAAAATAAAAGGTTATTTTGTTTTAAACAGATTTCCAAATATCTTTTATTTCCAAATAAAACCTACTGAATTGGTTTTGGAAGTGTTTGGATTTCAAATGAAGATTTTATTAAATAAATCAAACCCTATTTTAAATAACTAAAGGGCTATTTTATTTAATTATTAAATAGATCTTAAAAATGAATAAAAATATAATTTTATTTTGAGATTTGGTTTATGTTGATAAACAGAACTAAAAACTCATTACAATTGTTTGAATTGTTTGAATTATTTGAATGCTTGATTAGTTGGATGAAATTCAAATCAGAAAATAGAAAATAGAAAAAGATAAAACAAAGCAAACAGAAAAAAATAAGAGTAAAACGACCAGCCTAGCTAAAGCCCACCCCAGCCCAGTCCAGCCCATCTGCCCTCTCCCCCGAACCGTTTTTCTTCACCGCAGAAAGAACCCGTTAAGCAACTGACCGGTGGACCTCCCCCTCTCTCCTTTTCCCACTGACTGGTAGGCCCATTTTCCCTGTTCATCGTCTCCTTCACCCCTCCCTCGCAGACCAGTTCCTCTCTTCCGTTTCTGCGATGAATTCACGAGGATCAATTCGAGTTAACGCCGCAGGTAATCCCTCCTGCAACCACGCTGTTTTAAGCGCCAGCGCCTTCTCCTCCATTTCCCCCAGACCACTCCCTCTCTCTGCCCCCAGGCTGGACGAATTGCGCCGCACACCGCCCACTGTCCGATGATGTTCCGGTGACGATTCCGGCGAAACCAGACCTCCCCTTGCCTCATTGACCAAGCACACACACTCCCCAGCCCCTGGAGCTTCTGCCCGTGCCTTCCGTTCAACCGCGGGTGCCCTGTAACCTCGACTTCGACGACGACCTGCAGCACCGCCGTCTGTCTCGTCTCCGTCAAACTTCCCCGGTAAGCCTCGACTGCCCCTAGCTTTTCCATGGATGCTCACATCATCTCCAGCTCCATCTGCGTCTAACACACCCTCTTTCTTGCTTCGGCGAACCCTGTAGCCTCGCCCCTGACAGCGTCTAACCGCAACCGAGAACCAGAGCATCTCCGGCGAGGAATTCCGACGACACCCGTACGCCCCTTGCCTTCTCGCGAGTACCTTGAGCTTCACCACGATCCCGCGATTCTGGTGAGCATCTCCTTATTCTACCTCGCTTCCTATTTCACCGGCGCCGCCACCGTCTGGTCACTCCGCCGCCAGCAGCCGCCGCAGCGCCGCTGGTCTATGGTCGAGCACCCCACAGCCGTCCGATCAAGATCTGACACTCACAATAGTCTCACTTAACAGCGAAAGGGTACGCGCCCTGTGCCATGCGATCAAACTAGATCCTGAGGTCCGCAGCACGCGATCCAGACGAACCGGTATCGACCAATCACGACGCGACGCGTGGCCTATATTAGATCTAAAATCAGATTTGAAAACAGATTTGTTTGTAAATTTCAAACCCTTGTATCTTTGGATCCACACGTCCAAAAATTTCAAATTTTATGTCGTTGGATTCAGGCGAACAAGCCCTAGCCAACCATGCCCTTGGTTTAGTAAATAGTATCTGTTAACTTGCTTGTTTTTGCAGAATCAAATGTATGCTTGTTTAGAGTATAAGAATTGTTTAAAAATGATTTTTGATTTAAAACCTTTGCAAAATGGTTTGTTGTGACCTTACTGACCCTAGGAACCAACCCATAGTTTGGAAAATGGATTTGGTAAAGTTTAGGATGGAAAACTTGATTTAGTCATTTCTAGCCAAAAGAAAATAAGGATTTTGGTTATGAAAATGTTTTTATAAAGAAAACTTTGGGAAAATGGTTTAGACCAAACCTACTGACCCAAAACACCAAGTTTTGCAAATTAGCAACTCATTGGTGAACAACTTAAGAGTTTTGCCTTGATAAAAACATTTTTCACCACATGAAATGATGAATGGATTTAAAAATGGTTTATGGATAAAACCCATTTGCAAATGACTTTGCCATTTTGGTAAATGACCAATTTGGAACTTACAAAGTTTAGAAGCCTAGTGGAGACCATCCTTGCAATAGAACCAACCTTTGCATGCTTACATGCATGACTTAGATCCCATTGTTTTGTGTGTGTTAAATTGTTTGATTGATTTATTGGTTTGGAATGCTAGTTGATTTTGTGTCTACTTGATTGACTTGTAGTGAAGTTAGAAAGTGTGAGACTAGCAAGATCAAGGAGTAAACTACCATTCCCTACCAAAAAGGCAAGTGATGCTTCATACTTTTGTCCCATTACTTTCACTATGCATTAGTGATTTTTCTCTAAGTAAAACTTGCATGGATTTTGCTAAGTATAGACCTTGCTATAAGAAAACCTAGTAGATGAATCCTTAGCAGGATTTTCCTAAGTTAAGATTCCTACTACTATCAAGCTTAGCCTAGCTAATAGAAAACATGGGTGGAATATATATTCACACTATGGGAAAATATTCTAAGTCTAAGGACTTGTGTTTTGTTTAATAAAACAACTAAGTTAATGAATCACCTGGGTGGAATGGGATAGCTTGGTGGTGTTGGTTGAGTGGTTCACAAGGCCATGGACTTGTATTGTGTATCTCACTTGTGGATTGCCACCCAGGAACAAAGAGATTTGAGATGTCAAATGTTGAGAAGGTTCAAGTGCAGCCACTTGGTATTATGGGCTCTGCCTGGATCATATAGGTTGCAAGAACTTTGCCATATGGACAGTTGGTGGTAGAGTTTGATAGGTTGGAACGCGTCCATTTTGGTATAAGGGAAGGCTTCTGAAAGATCTTGTCTTGGGAAACCAAGTCTTGTGGGGAAAGTGCACCACCTCTGCAGAGTGTAAAATCTAAGTACTTAGCCATGTCCCTGGTAAAGGACAATTTGAGCATCAAGACATGGAAGCAATCAAGAATCTCATCATTCAAATTTCTAAGTTAAAATCTTGTGGTTTGAACAAGGGTTGTTTGAAATCTTCAAACTTTGATTGAGAGATGCCTTGGAAAGGATCTTCAATCTTTGATTGAGAAAAATGATTTTGTCAAAGCAAAAACTTAGTATTTTCAATTGATAAGGAAAAATATATTTTGAGCAATGCAAGCCTCAGCTCCACTTAGCCAAATGCATATAGATGATAGATTCCACTATACTACCAAAGTATCACTTGCCAATACAATTCAAATGTATTGACCCTTTGTGGCTGTAACTTGTATGTTGCAGGTTTGAATGTTTTTAGTGAAGATTGATTGATTAGGATTACAAAGTCTACAACCAACATCTGCCTGTGACACTTTGAAGATGAAGGACCCCATGACTATAGTTATTCCGCTGCAATGCAATGTAATGTAATAGCCAAATGAGCTATGTTTGATGTAATAAACTTATGTTATTCCTGGTTATAAAGTTATACTATGACCTTTGTTTCTTGATATTACATCTTAACTGTAGATGCTAGCTATTGATCCAGCGACTAGCATTGTAAACACAAGAGGGATCAATCTTATTAAAGGTTGGGACCCCTACAATTCTAGAATGAGATAAATCCTTGAGCATTCTTATTTCTATCTATCTTTTGCGCTTTTGTCTTTAGCCTAGTTCATTTGTTGAACTTGTTATCTTTCATGTGTTGAATTGGTTCTTTGATACAATTTGGACATCATTTGTCATGTCACACTCTTGTGTGTGTAATCTCGATTTACTCGGTGTTTTTGTTTAAATTGTATCTTTTTTTTTGTTCTTGAAAGCTTTATGCATGCATATTTACTATATGTTATATTGTGGCATGCTTGCTTTCTTTGATCCAATATATAGGGGAAACTCCACAAAATCCCATCGGCTAAGTTGTGCATGAAATTCAATTTCATATCAATATGCACATATTTATGTGGAGTCTCTCCTATGTATTGTAGTTGCACTAACTACATTGGACCCAATGTTTGGGGACCACTTTGTACTTAAATGTGTTTTAGGTACATTTGAAATATGTTGGATGCTTGTCTCTCAATCTTGAAGAAGTGGTGCGTTAATGAAAATTGGAGGCAAGCTATAGGATGTTCAACGAATTCATATCCTCTACATCCTACCAATTATATCTCGGTAACAAGTGTCTCTTTCTCATGCTCATATATCTTGATTCCAACCGTTTGTCGGTTGCCTTCTAGCATGAATTTTTGTTATTGTATTTATTGTTTTATCTATATCCATGGTATTAAGAGAACTCTCTATTGTATATGTGTATAATTTGAGATGAGTGCATATAATTGGGACTATACAAAATCATGTATGTGATCCATCAATCCCAAATATGTCAATCTAGCAATTTTATTGCCTATCCTTTCCTCAACTTCTCTCATGTGCAATAGTGAGATTTTGCTAATATATTGTTTCTCGTGATACTTGTTGCCTTTCTTCATATATGACAACTTTCTCCTTTTTCCCTTTGTGATAGTTGAAATATATGTAGTGTGTTGGTGTTTGAAGTCCATTAATGTACAATAAGACATATGTGAGCCTTTGGTCATGCTTTGAAGCAAAAATCTTATTGATATATGTTATGACTTCATTTTTGCCTTTCATGTGCTTTCTTGTATAATCTTCTTTATGTGTGCATACTTATTTTTTTGGCATATGTCTTTGTGATGTTTTCCATTTAGAGACATATACACATATGAGGAGATAATTTTAGTTGATTTTTATTCCTTGGAGACCACCTTTCTATTTCTTTTGATTCTTTGGTGGCTTCCAAATTTAATTGCCTATGAGTGCGTGTTCCTCTTGTTTACATCTTTGGGAACTCATATTTGTTCTCTCATGCCTTGTATTGTTAAATGAGCTTGGATGAGTGAGGATTCCATGATTATGCACCTTGTTCCCAAATGCAATTATCATAATTGGTGCATTTGCTTTGGGGAGCTCATCTAATTCATTTAATAATGCTCATTTGTCTTCTTTCTCATTTATTATGCTTTAAATGCTTACGGGGGAGCAAGGATTCCATATTTGTGCATTATGTATTCCAATGCATTTATTTTAAAATTGTGCCCAAATCTTGGGGAGCTTCTCTATTTTTTTATTTGAAGCACTCTTTTTCTCATATCATAACATCTTGTTGTTTCCATTTGGACTCATTCGTTGTTTTCATTTGGTTTATCGGATCTTGTAAATTGATTGCATCATTTGACTTTATTTTGGCAATCTTCGGATCCTCGATATAGTTCTACTCCCTCCCAAGTATTCATCATTGGATATGTGCGAAGGCACACCTTTGGAGGAATTAATACTATATTTGCCTTCTACAACCTGTCACCCATTTCGGCAATTGATGCCAATGGAGGAGAAGTCTTAGAGGGTTTAAGGGAAGTTGGTTTATGTTTAAGGTAAGTTGGTTTATGCATTGAGTTTGTTCTTGTGCATTTGCCTCTCATGCTCTTGCATCTTTGTTGTTGCTTAGCATGTGGTATATATAGAGGAAACTCCACCAATGATAATGATTGGCAATATATGCAATGAAATTCAAGTTAATCACACATGCATAGATTGTGGGGGATTTTGCTCTATATATGGTGGTGGTACCAATATCACATACTTTTGTAGTATTTGATATTAGTATTACCATTTTATTCATTAATATTCCTTATATAAACCCTCTTAAATGGATTGTCATCAATAACCAAAATGGGGGAGATTGAAAGAACATGTTGGGCCCCCATGTGTGGTTTTGGTAATTAATGACAATCTTCATGGACTAATGTGTGTATTAAGTTATACTTGTAGGATTTGTCCATTGGTATCGCTTGGAGCATGTGTTGGCTTCAAGGTCGATGAAATGCAAAGAAGATATGTTATGCAAGCTCAAAATGCGCAATCTTTAGAAGATCTCATGTTTGATGATTGCCATCCTCGGTGATCATGGATCGATGATGAGGAATCAAGAAAGGCGTTCCATCTTGAGAAGGGAAAGATCGTCTACATCGATCTCAAGTGGAATGCTCAAGGCAAAGGTATAATCTTGATAGGTTTTCCCTTTTGTCGGTCTCACGTTGTGTGTGTGAGACCGGGTTTAGGATAGATAACCGTACTATCAAGAGGGGCTCTCTAATGAGTAACTCAATCACATCGTTCGGAGAGAGCGCAAACCTTTGCATACTTGCATCATTGTATTTGGTTGTTATTGGGTCTTATCCATGTGAGGATATAGAGCTTGTGGTGATCTCCATAACAAGCTCTTGTTCATCAAAATCGGATCTTCCGTTTGTATCTTGTTGCGATTTTGATTTTGGCGGTTTTTCGGTTTCCCACCAAGTGAGGTATCCCACATTATTATACTTGATACTTTCTCACTTGGTGATAACCAATATTTTCAACGCAATTGGAATCGGGTCAATCGGAGCTTCCAGTCAAAAGTTATTGACGTTTGAATATTTGCCTGTCAATCTGTTTTCTGGGCCAAGCGGTAGTACCGCCCGGGCGGGCCGGTACTACCGCCCGCCCCTGAAAGCGGGCCGTTTTCTTTCTGCCTCGCTAGGTATCTAAATCCGGTACTACCGGCCGGCTCGGTGGTGGGCCGGTAGTACCGGCCAGCCCAGATATTTTTCCCAGAATCGCTAGATCCAGATCTAGATTTCCTGGCTCGAGCCGCACAGCCATGCTCCCAACCGCATTGACCCGCGAGCCTTGCTGAATCGCCGCGCGCGCTGCTGCATCCACTGCCCACCCGCGCTGCGTGCTCGCTGGCCCCACCCCGCACACTGCGTGCCTGTCGCCTGGCCCCCAGCTCGCTGCATTGCCGTACGCGCGACCTGCGCTGCTGCCTTGCAGCTGCCTCTACTGCTCCTGCGCTGCTTCTGCTGCCTGCACTGGCCCCACGCGGGCCCCGCTGTAGCTGCTGTCTGCTACCGCATGCGCTACTTAGTTGCTGCTGCCGCATGCGCTGCTAGCTTCCGCTGCCGCTGCGCTGCTTGTTGCTGCTGCGCGCATGTTCTGCCTGCATCGCGCGGGCCCCGCTGCTGCTAGGTGGCCCCGCGTTGACCACCTGCTGCTGCTGCTACTTTCTCTCCCTAGCTCGCTCCCTGTTGTTGGTTCGTTGTGACCGGTAGTACCGTCCCAATCCGGTACTACCGGACCGTCCAGAAAAACACCCCAACGGCCATATTTTGTCTAGCCCTATATAAGTCTTTTGTCCATTTTCATTTAGGGTTACCTCTTACTCCTCCTTTTGTCTAAGCTTTGCCGCCATTTGCCATACTCTTTGAGCTTGATTTCTACACACCCCTCCATTCATTCTTGCATATATTTGAGGGGTTGTTGGAGGTGATCTAGATCTACGTTTTGACCTAACTAATTCATCTCTTTGTGAGTGTATCTTTAGGGATCTAGATTTTGGGGGATTTTGTGTCTCTCTTTGATTCATCCTCTCTTGTTCCCCAAATATCTTTAGTAGCTTTGTTGGAACTTGAGAGTGAGGGATTTGAGCATCTTTGTGGTGTTCTTGCCATTTGCATTTGGTGCATCGGTTTGAGTTCTCCTCGGAGGATTTGGTTTGAATTGCTCATCGGAGCTTGTCCCTCTTGGGTTCTTGGAACCCTAGACGGTTTTGTGGCCTTGGTGGCATTGTTGCCTTGGTGGCATTTGTTGGGAGCCTCCAATTAAGTTGTGGAGAAGTGCCCCAACCTTGTGAGAGGTCCCGGTTCCCACCGACAAGTGCACCGATAGTGGAAGCATGAATCGATCCCATTGGGGTGAGATTCACCGGAGAATAAGGGAGGCCTTTTGTGGTGTTGGTGGTTTGATACCACCCCCTCTCCAAACGAGACGTACTCCATGTTGGGAGGAACTCGGTAAAATATTGGTGTCCCCGCGTGCCTCGGTTATCTCTATACCCGAGCTCTTTACTTATGCACTTTACATTGTGATAGCCTTCATGCTTGAAGTAATATATATTTTGCTATCACATTGTTGCTTGTATTGCTTAGCATAAGTTGTTGGTGCACATAGGTGAACCTTAGTTGTTCTAAGTTGTGCTTAACAAATTAAACACTAGTTTTATTCCGCCTTTGTTGAGCCACTCTAGGAAAAGTTTTAATCGCCTATTCACCCCCCCCCCTCTAGGCGATATCCATATACTTTCAACGGGGAACCCGAAAGTGTGACTGGGCTTGTCGATACCGCGAAAACGTGGCACAGGGTTCCAAAATAGTACAGGCGCTCCATGTGCAATAGTAAATAAAGCAGTAAAGCATGACATAAGTACAGGATAGTAATAAAGCCCCAAACTACTTTGTGGCCCCTGGTACATTACTTTGAAATTAGGTACTAATCGATGGGGGTGCCCACACACCACACCTGTGGTTAGCGCGCTCGATCTCGGAACAGGTGTCAAGAACTCGGGGTCCTACGGGACACCAGTGAGCGGTTAAAAACCAAATATTGTCTATTACCCATCGGTGCCTCTGCATTTACCTACTTTCAATTTTAGTTATTAAACAGTAATTAAATCCATGATCATCTCCAACATAAAGCATATGGCAGCCTTCCAACAACTGTGGTACTGGACGACACGCAACAGCACTTGAGCAAGCGACTACGACGTGCAAGTCCAACTATCTACAAAACAACAGGTAATAGGATGTGTCCAAGGCAATATAAGGCTGCAAGGGATATCACGGGTACGAAAACTAGAGCATCGCAACACAGATAGCAATAGATCAATAGGAGGAAATAAAGACTAGAAATGTAAAATAGGTAGAAAGGGGGAGAATGCTCACCTGAAAAACATTGCCGAAGGTTCATCCGAAGATCAGGTCGACACTCGCATCAACTCGTCGGCCTAATCCGTGAAGAAGCAAAGCACTAGAAGAAACACCGGATGCACTATTTAATACTACGGCAAAAGATCGGGCATGATGCATGTATGATGTATGACATGGCAAAGATGCAATGCGATTAGGTCATATTAAGCGGAAACGGGATCCCGACAATTAAGTATATGGTTATAGTTGTTTAGCTACCCCGCAATTTAAATGTTGTCTTAATAAGGCGAAATTATGTCATCGGTTCGCTACACAAATTTAAATAGGGCCAATTTAAGACTAGAAAAGCCCGCATATGGTCTCCATATTTAATTATGAGGTGAATCGGCATAAGGCCCCCAAATCCACAGTATGTATGTGAGATGAATAATTTATATGCAACAGGAATATATTATATATTATAAAAATATGGGGCTCAGAAAAAGGTCACACATTGGGTTGCAAAGATCTTGGGGTTCACCGAGGGTTCGGGGAATCGGTCTTTGGGTCCGGAAGGAGGTCTTGGCGATCCAAAGGGTGCGGGGTCCGGAAGAACTTGGTCCGGCATCGGAGTTGAGGTACTCGTTCATCCTTGAATCACCAGGGTTTGTCCCACAGACAGACGGTAGTCGAGATTGCGCAACACCATCTTCACATGAGTGCCAACACGAGGCAACCTCACCAGACCATCGATCCAAACACTGTCATTGAAACACAACGACATACATAGACCACATTAACACCACCAGATATCATAGGAGCACACTAGCGGAAGCATGCACGTGCTGGCGGTTAACGGCGCCCACGTCTGGAAGGCATGGATCGAGGTGGGGCCGACCTAGGGTTGCTGGGAACTGCGGTGCAGGGGAAGGCAGCAAGGACGGCGGCGGACAGAGGCCGGAGGCGAGCGAGAAGTCGGGGCACCGCAGGGCGACGATGGCTGCCGGCGGCGGTCGTGCGAGGCCTGCTGCTCGCGGGAGAGGGTAGCAGAAGTGCAGGCTTGCAGGGGTGGCCGCGAGAGGAGGAAGCTTACCAAAGGCGAACGGCCAACGTCGCCTCTGCTGGTGGCGGAGAAGAGGATCACCGGTGTTGGAGCGGCGAGGATGCGCGGGAGGCGAGGTGTGCAGGGTGCAGCCGCCGGAAGAGCTTGGCGACAGGGACAGAGCGGCGGTGCCCGAGGCTTACAGGGACGGCGGGGTCGAGGGCCTGCAGTCGTCGGAACAGAGGTCGGCGACGACGCGGGTTCTGTGGGAGGAGATCGCGGGGAGAGGGTGACGGCCGGAGGTGGGGCTCCTGGGCGGCGGCAGGCGCTGGTCGCGCAGGCGGAAGGGCGAGTTGGGGAGCGGCAACAGGGTCGGGAGATGCGGGATGGGCCAGGGGTGAACGGGGATTGCGGGATGGTTCGTGGGGATCGGGGCCTGGGGTGGGTTTGCGAGTGTGTTCCCGTGTGTGGGTGGACGCGGCACTGTTGTCGCGGGGTGGGGTGGATCCTGATGTGTGTGAGTTGTGTTGGGTACGGGCCAGGGAACGTGCGGGTCAAGCGGGGTGAGTGGTATGGGTGGAGTCGCTGAGTGCTGGCGGCGGCGGGTGGAAATAGGTGGGGAGCAGGTAGAGTTAGGGTTAGGTTTAGATGTTTTAGGGTTTTAGGGGTTGTAGGCTGCTGGATAGCTGGGCCTTTGGCCTGGCAGGCTGGCGGCCTCCCCCGGGAAAACATTTTATTATTTGTTTTATTAAAAAAACATTTTGCAAATACTTTTTAGACAAATACTAGATCTGAACCGACCGAGGCTTTAATTTGTAATTAATGGAGAGGACTAATTAGAAAACAATATAGGATTTTACGGAATAGTTTTATGAAAAAGAAAGATATGCATGACGTCATGATGATGCACAAAATATTATTTAACACACGATTTTCTAGTAGTGGATTTTCCCGGGGTGCTACAATTCGACACCACTAACAATGGATCTCGTCCTCGAGATCCGCCTCATGGTTCGGAGAAGAAGGCCGTCGTTCTGAATATTCTCGTTTCGTGTAGATCTTCGCGACACCACTAACAAGGGTTCTTTCTCCATCTTGAAATCGTCGACACCACCAACAAGGGGTTGTTGGTCTCGTTCGTCGAGAGAACACTCCGGAGAACAAAGGACGAATATAAAGGCATAAAAATATAAGGTCACCTTTAACTTCCGCGAAAAGAGGAAAAGTTACAGTGATCCACCAGTTCGATGTACAAGAGTGAACAGTAAGAGTCGGTTAGGGTGATCAGTCCATCCCGTACCCAAACTATTAATTTCGTACATGAGTAGGAAAATCGTGCAACACAACTTTCAAAATTAGACTGAAGATCTTGACATGCGATGTTCGGAGAACAAAGGAGTGATGCAAGTTCTTCATCGGATTTGACGCAGATGATGTCATCACATTGGAAACCACCGGAAGATACAAAAGGAAATTGTATGAAAGACACAATGATTAGGTTCCGCGATGGTTCCATTGGCATGAATAACACATGCTCAAGGTATACTCCAACTTCACCAATGCTCGTCCTTATCATATGTTTTTCAACGATACGGATATCCATCAAGGTACACATACAGATAAAGGGTTCAAGAACAAAAAGACTGTATGAAGGGTACAACAGACAAGATGCAGATTTGATGATCGTAGCACCGCCGTTATAAAAGGGAGAAAGCGAAACCCTAAAGGTACGACGGAAACCCAACCGCGAGAAATCCTGCACTCGAAGAAAGATAAGAGAGCAGATTCAAAACACGCAGAGGTAAGAAAGAGAATAGCAGAGGGGGTAAGGAGTAAAATCAGACATAATCAGATCTATCCAACCGATTTTTCCAAAATAGTTTTGACACTCTATAACGTCCATTAGCTAGGTTATCCTACAGGCTGGACCAGTGGGTATCGCAACTGCTGAGATCTGATACCACTCTGTAACACCCTCGGATCGACCCTATGCAAGTTTCAGCTATTCCCGCCAAACCCGCATAGAAAAGATTCAAAGGTGCCCACCAGGCAGTTGCGTGTGGGTGGAAAACGAAGTAATATCATTACACAATAGTCCTCAAAGGAACCCACAGAACAGATATATACAACAGCGACTCATCGAGTCAAGAATACAAATTTACAATACAAAGGTCCAAATCACCTTGAAAACGATATAACATCCGAGTACGGACAAGATGCAAATTGGGCTAAGAGCCCGGAAGAATAACCAATGGCGTCCATAACCCTGCCCAGGCCAAGCCGGAAGGGAAACCCTGCTAACGACGTCGATCTCAAAACCTTCTTAACAAAAGGGGTGCCGACAAAGGGCAAAGGAAAAAAGAGAGCGGTCAGTACTAAGGCCAGTACACGGCGAGACTAGAATTCGGCGGTCCTCGCCTACATAGGTATGGTGGACTAAAGCGGTAGCGCATCATGCACTAACAACCTATAGAGACTCGATATAACTGTCGGCTATCAGAGAGGGATAAGAAAGACATATTCGGAACCAACCTGATACTACCACCAAACATACCCATCCTGGTATTTCCCCCTCGAGACCAAACGAGGAAGTCAACCGAGGAACTCACACAGTTGGCAGTTTTATTTATTCAATTATCGTTGCAGCAATTACTAGTCAGGTATAGATAGTCATCCTGATACAATAAGCAGTGGGCACTTTTAGTTAACCATTCCGTTGTAGTTGCGACACTTACTAGTTAGATACAATTAGCATGAGATATCCCAAACCCAGCTGTTGTTGGTACTTTTCTTTAGCCATTCCGTTGTAGTGAAGCTGATTACTAGTCATATCGGATACAAGTCAAATTATAACAGTAAACTTTAGTTATAGTTGTCTATGATCGAGAACTGTGCTCCAAGTCGTCCATAACCGCGGACATGGCTTCTCGAAAACATTTAACCCTGCAGGGGTGCACCAAAGTTTCCACGCGCACCTACACCCTAGTTGTTAGATCAGGTAGGTACAAGATCACAAAACATACACCCAATGGTATGTCGACGGGGTTTCGGCCACGGCGTTTCCCAGACCCAAAGAAAGCACATGGGGGCCACCCCACTAAGCTACCCGTAATGAAGTCGGCCGGTCTCCGAGATGGACCCAGAGGTTTGTGACGATGGCTGTAAACTACGGGGAACCCGAAAGTGTGACTGGGCTTGTCGATACCGCGAAAACGTGGCATAGGGTTCCAAAACAGTACAGGCGCTCCACGCGCAATAGTAAATAAAGCAATAAAGCATGAAATAAGTACAGGATAGTAATAAAGCCCCAAACTACTTTGTGGACCCCGGTATAGTACTTTGAAATCAGGTACTAATCGATGGGGGTGCCCACACACCCCACCTGTGGTTAGCGCGCTCGATCTCGAAACAGGTGTCAAGAACTCGGGGTCCTACGGGACACCAGTGAGCGGTTAAAAGCCAAATATTGTCTATTACCCATCGGTGCCTCTGCATTTACCTACTTTCAGTTTTAGTTATTAAACAGTAATTAAATCCATGATCATCTCCAACATAAAGCATATGGCAGCCTTCCAACAACTGTGGTACTGGACGACACGCAACAACACTCGAGCAAGCGACTATGATGCGCAAGTCCAACTATCTACCAAACAACAGGTAATAAGATGTGTCCAAGGAAATATAAGGCTGCAAGGGATATCACGGGTACGAAAACTAGAGCATCGCAACACAGATAGCAATAGATCAATAGGAGGAAATAAAGACTAGAAATGTAAAATAGGTAGAAAGGGGGAGAATGCTCGCCTGAAAAACATTGTCGAAGGTTCATCCGAAGATCGGGTCGACACTCGCATCAACTCGTCGGCCTAATCCGTGAAGAAGCAAAGCACTAGAAGAAACACCGGATGCACTATTTAATACTACGGCAAAAGATCGGGCATGATGCATGTATGATGTATGACATGGCAAAGATGCGATGCGATTAGGTCATATTAAGCGGAACCGGGGACCCGACAATTAAGTATATGGTTATAGTTGTTTAGCTACCCCACAATTTAAATGTTGACTTAATAAGGCGAAATTATGTCAACGGTTCGCTACACAAATTTCAATAGGGCCAATTTAAGACTAGAAAAGCCCGCATATGGTCTCCATATTTAATTATGAGGTGAATCGGCATAAGGCCCCAAATCCACAGTATTTATGCGAGATGAATAATTTATATGCAACAGGAATATATTATATATTATAAAAATATGGGGCTCAGAAAAAGGTCACACATTGGGTTGCGAAGATCTTGGGGTTCGCCGAGGGTTTGGGGAATCGGTCTTTGGGTCCGGAAGGAGGTCTTGGCGATACAAAGGGTGCAGGGTCTGGAAGAACTTGGTTCGGCATCGGAGTCAAGGTACTCGTTCATCCCTGAATCACCAGTGTTTGTCCCACAGACAGACGGTAGTCGAGATTGCGCAACACCATCTTCACATGAGTGCCAACACGAGGCAACCTCACCAGACCATCGATCCAAACACTGTCATTGAAACACAACGGCATACACAGACCACATTAACACCACCAGATATCATAGGAGCACACTAGCAGAAGCATGCATGTTGGCGGTTAACGGCGCCCACGTTTGGAAGGCATGGATCGAGGTGGGGCCAACCTAGGGTTGCTGGGAACTGCGGTGCAGGGGAAGGCAGCAAGGACGACGACGGCCAAAGGTCGGAGGCGAGCGAGAAGTCGGGGAACCGCAGGGCGACGATGGCTGCCGGCGGCGGTCGTGCGGGGCCTGCTGCTCGCGGGAGAGGGTCGCAGAAGGGCAGGCTCGCAGGGGTGGCCGCGAGAGGAGGAAGCTGACCAGAGGCGAACGGCCGACGTTGTCTCTGCTGGTGGCGGAGAAGAGGATCACCGGCGTTGGAGAGGCGAGGATGCGCGGGAGGCGAGGTGTGCGGGGCGCGGCCGCCGGAAGAGCTTGGCGACAGGGACAGAGCGGCGGCGGCCGAGGCTTACAGGGACGGCGGGGTCGAGGGCCTGCAGTCGGCGAAACAGAGGCCGACGACGATGCGGGTTCTATGGGAGGAGATCGCGGGGAGAGGGTGACGGCCGGAGGCGGGGCTCCTGGGCAGCGGCAGCCGCTGGTCGCGCAGGCAGAAGGGTGAGTTGGGGAGTGGCGACGGGGTCGGGAGATGCGGGGTGGGCCAGGGGTGAATGGGGATTGCGGGATGGTTTGTGGGGATCGGGGCTTGGGGTGGGTTTGCGAGCGTGTTCCCGTGTGTGGGTGGACGCGACACTGTTGTCGCGAGGTGGGGTGGATCCTGATGTGTGTGTGAGTTGTGTTGGGTACGGGCCAGGGAGCGTGCGGGTCAAGCGGGGTGAGTGGTACGGGTGGAGTCGCTGAGTGCTGGCGGCGGCGGGTGGAAATAGGTGGGGAGCAGGTAGAGTTAGGGTTAGGGTTAGATGTTTTAGGGTTTCAGGGGTTGTAGGCTGCGGGCTAGCCGGGCCTTTGGCCTGGCAGGCTGGCGGCCTCCCCCGGGAAAACATTTTATTATTTGTTTTATTAAAAAAACATTTTGCAAATACTTTTTAGACAAATACAAGATCTGAACCGACCGAGGCTTTAATTTGAAATTAAAGGAGAGGACTAATTAGAAAACAATATAGGATTTTATGAAATAGTTTTATGAAAAATAAAGATATGCATGACCTCATGATGATGCACAAAATATTATTTAACACGCGATTTTCTAGTAGTGGATTTTCCCGGGGTGCTACAGTATGGGTTTCCTTGCGGCCGAGGTTTGAGCTGATGCTACCTCGTGACGATTGACCACCGATGCAGTTACCAAGATGACTGATGGTCATGGTTGGGAGGCCAAACTCATAGGAAAGGTGCATATACTAGGGCGTGTAATTGAAAGGTTAGGATTGATTATCCGCATACTGAGTATGGTGAATTCAGGATTGTTCCTGACGGATGTATCAGATATTATGGTGAAAGTGTACCACCTCTGTAGAGTGTCAAACTATTCGAATAGCTGCCTCCGCGGTTATGGACAGTTGGAGTGGCCATACTGTTCCGTCGTCAGATGTTTTCAAAATGACTTTGTGAAATGAATCATGACTTTGACTTGACCACAACAGGGTTGTGAAAGTGAAATCTAAGTTCCCACTTAGATGTTATAAAACTTTAAACTAGCTTTCTTTGCTTCCGAACTCAGTTAAGGTAAATCTGGCTTTTTGCAAAACAACCTAGAGCCTAGTATTTCCTACTCAAAACCTGTAAGGTTCCCAACCTTTAATAAGGTGGAGATCCCTGTGTTTACAATGCTAGTCCCTGGATCAATAGCTAGCATCCACAGTTAAGATGTAATATCAAGAAACAAAGGTCATAATACAACTTTGTAACCAGGCATAAAATAATTCATTACATATTACATAGCTCATTTGGCTATCACATTACAATGCAGCGGAATATATAGCATGGAGTCCTTCATCTTCAAAGTGCCACAGGCAAACATGTTGGTTGTAGACTTGTAATCCTAATCAACACACTTCACTAATATCAAACAAACTTGCAACATTATAAGTTACAGCCACAAGGGACAATACATTTGAATTCTAGTAGCAAGTTTCACTACTATGTAGAGTTAAGTGGATCCTATCATTACATGCATATTTGGCTAAGTAGGGTTTAGGCTCCTTTGCAGAAAGAAATATAGTTTTATCCTATCTTTTCAAAATAGTTTTGATCTTTTGTCAAATCTTTCTGAACTCCTTGGAAAACTCCAAGTGCTTCTAATCCCTTGTTGTCACCATCAAGTTTTACTTTGAGAAATTGGAATGTCGAGATCTTTCATAGCTTCAGGCCTTAGTTGCTTAGAGTTGTCCATAACCGGGGACACGGCTAAGTACTTAGAATTTGATCTTCTGCAGAAGTTGTACACTTTACCCACATGACACAATCTCGTGTTGATGCCACCAGCGGCAGCTGGATAAGTACTCACCAAATGGAGTACCGGCAGATCGAGAATGTGACAAAGTCTTTCCATAGAAGTCCTACCAATACACAATGCTAGCTTGTATACCAGGCACCAATGTAAGGATATATTTCCAATACACAATTCTAGTTAACCTGAAGATGCCAATCCAAGGGTCTTCCACTATGTAGTTGACTAAGCCAGAGCCCATTTAGCATGTGGCTATACACGGAAGCCACTGTACGAGAAACTTGTTCAATCTCTAAGTCCCTGGGTGGTTTTCTTCTAGTGCACGTACAAAAAGATAGCCATATAAACATGGTTCCCTTTGTTGCCACCTTGTCCAAAACTTGAGTATCCTCTTTCCACCCAGGTGGTTCATTGAGTACTTGTTTTATTATATAAAGCATATATTTTTCCAACACTTCAGATAATCATATCATGTATCCCATCCCAAATATATAGCAGGGCTAAGCATAGTACAACTACAATGTTTTCACTAAGGAAGATATAAGGATATCCTAATAGGATATAGCATAGCATAGAAATATAGTAGTCATATCATGCATACTACAAAAATCCACTATGTGTAATGAAAATAATAGGACATGGATGATAGTGTCACTTGACTTTTTAGTAGAGAATATTGGTTCACTTCCTGATCTTGCAAATATCACACTCTTCTAACTTTACTACAATTCAATCAAGCAAACACATATTCAACTAGCATTCAAACAATTTATCACACATAAAATAATAGAAACAAGGTAATGCATGCAAGCATGCAAAAGATGGTTTTATTTAGAAAAGTGGTTTCTATTAGTCTCTAAACATTTTAAAGCTCAAAGTGGTCATTTACTAAAGTGGTAAAACCATTTGTAAAAGGATTCATCTCATAAACCAAATATTATGATAAGGTGATATTTTATGTTGTTGAAAATATCTTTTAGCAAAGTAATAACTTTATATGGTTCATCAAATATGTTCTTAAATCACAAAACTTGGTGTTTAGGGTCAGAAGGTTTGAATCACATCATTTCCCAAAGGCTTTACTCAAAAATCATTTCTAAACCATAAACAATATTTTTATTTGACTAGAAATGTGCTAATTCAAATATTTATTCCTTATCTTCACAAAATACATTTTTAAATCCATAAGTTGGTTCCTATGGTCAGTAGGTTCAAAACAAACCAATTAGCAAAGATTTCATCTTAAAAATATTTCTAGAACAAATTTTATATTCAAAATATGCCTACACAAGTTTCTACAAATTCAACCAATTTTCCAGAAGCAAAACATTAAACAAAGTGCATGGTTGCAAAGTACTGGTTCTGCTGATTCCATTTATATAAAATTTGCAAAATTTGGACGTGTAGAATTAAAGTTATGAATTTTGCAAGTTTGCAAATCTGATCAAATTTCTGTTTTTAAAACAATCTCTGGACACGTGTCTTATTCTTACTGGCGCGTACCGGTTCGTGCAGATTGCGCTCTGTGGATCGTTGGATCTAAATAAGATCGTGCAGCACAGAGCACATGATACCCCTTCGTTTATAATCTAATCTCAACCGCAAGATCAAGATACAACGGGCACAGCGCATCTGACCAAGGACTGGCGGCGGCGGACGGCGGCGCACGCTCGGGCGGTGGCGTTGGCGCTGATTCAGGAAGCGAGGGAGGGAGTGAGTATGCTCACCGTGCTCGCGCGGTTGCGGTGAAGCTCAAGGCGTGATCAGCTTGACGAGGGGTGCACCGGAGCAGCGACGATTGCTCGTCGGAGTCAGTGGCGGCGTCGGGTGCTTCAGTTTGTCGTCGGGGGCGAGGCTTGAGAGCGTGCTAAGACAAATGGAGCATGCGGTTAGATGCGGGCGAGCGTGGGGATTACAGGAGCATCATCCGGAGGGTTCGGGGCGGTCGGTACTCACCGGGGAAACTCGCCGGAGAAATGTCAGATGACGGTGGTGCTCGGTGTTGAGGTTGCCGACGTTGTGGAGCGGGCGATGCCAAGCGGTTGGCACTGGGAGATGCACCAGGAGATGGGGAGCAGGCTCGAATGCAGTGGGAGGCGAGGGACGGAGCTACGTTGCCGGAATTGGCCGGTGAAGCTTGTCGGGGCAGAGGGTTCGAGCAAGAGATTCTCGCAGCCTGGAGGCAGAGAGGAGGTGTGGCTTGGGGGGAATGGAAGAGGAGAGCATGGCGTTTAAAGGCGCGTGGTTGCTGGAGAGATTAACGTTGTCAATAACTCGAATTAACGCGAAATCAATCGAGGCAGAACGGCGACGAGCGTGGGGGAAACGGTCGACGCGGGTGAAGACGACGACCTGGCAGGTGGGGTCTGGCTATCTGCGAGAGAGAGAGAGAGAGAGAGAGAGAGAGAGAGAGAGGGGGGTCCCTGCATCAGTGACTGGGCGGGTGCGGGGTTGAGTGGAAAATGTTTCGCCGCGGGAAGGGGAAGATGGGCTGCGAGTGGGCTGGACTGGGCCTTGGCAGTGGGCTGCTTTGTTTCTCTTTTTTTTATACAAACCTTTTTCTTTTTCTGTATTGAATTTCTGTTTTGTTTTTTCATTCAAACAATTCAAACTCCAAATGAATTCAAACTTCCACCAAACTTTGGGTATATTTTAATTCTGTTATCAACATAATCCAAAGTCCAAAATAGAACAATATTTTTAGGGTTTATTATTTATTAAAAATAAATAAATAGGCTTTGGTCTTTATTTCAAATAGGATTCAAATATGTTTAAAACTCTATTTGACTTTCTAAATTCCTACAAAAATCTTTTCAGTAGGTTTTATATGAAAACTAAAACACCTTGAAATAAAATACTTTATTAAGTTTTAATGCTCAATCAAAATAGGAAAAATGTCTTTTCTTGAATGAAATTTGGATATAAATAAATCCTCATGGTTTTATTTAAATAAACCTTTACTATTTTTGTCAAACAAAATATTTTATTATAAATGCTTGGCCAAGATTTAATTTGGCTCTTTTAAAAATAGTCCTTATTCATTATTTCTACTTTGTTTATGAAAACCAAAAAGATCCAAAAATGGGGATTCCAACTTTTATAACTTTATTTATTATTTGCTTATCTTTTTTAAATCCCTTTAGGATTTTATTTGATCAAAATAGGTTTTGATGTTTCCAATTGGAATCAAAAAGTTTCTTTTCACCCTAAATTTCAACAATTATTTATTTTGTTTATTTATTTTTCACATTTCAAAATTTGGAAAATTTTGGGATGTGACAGGCTACCACCCTTAAAAGAAATCTCGTCCCGAGATTTGGGAAGGCTAGAGTTACAAGTTGGCTTCAAGGCAACTAGGGTACTACCACCCTTAAAAGAAATTTCGTAGGGTTACATTGATGGTTCACTTGACTATGGGTTCAACACTTGATATCCTGACAAGGAATCCTTATTTGATTCAACTGAGTTAACTAATTCCTGACATCCACTTCTTCTATCTCTTCAAGGTTCCCATCCATGTCAATGTGGTTCACATGTCCTTTCTGGGTCACATTGGAGTTATTTCCATTGGAGTTTCTAGCATCCTTTTTCCTTTTCTTCTCAGGACAGTCTGATGCATAGTGTCCAAGTTCCTTACAATTATAGCACTGCAACTGGCTAATGTATTTCTTCCTGAAAGTGTCATGTTGGTTCTGACCAAGGTCATCTCCATTGTCAGTATCATTTCCATTATTATCACTCCCATTGTTATTGTGGTGATACTGATGTGGTTCAGAATCTTCATTGCTCTTTTTGAATGAACGCTTCTTTTGTGATGATCCTGAGTGATACTTGAGTTTATGCTTCCTCTTTCTGTTCTCAACTTGATTTATCTTGTTTTCCAAAATGGTGGCTTTGTCACAGAGTGATTGATAAGTTGGGACATAGGCAATAGATAGCTGCAGGTTCAACTCATCATTAAGTCCTTCAAGGAATTTCTCCTTCCTCTTAGCATCTGTATCAACTTCATCCGGTGCATAGCGTGCCAGATTGTTGAATTCTTCAATATACCCAGCCACACTAAGGTGATGCGGTTTCAGATTGTGGAACTCATTTTTCTTCAAGTTCATCACTCCAGATGAGATGTGAGCTGTACGGAAACCATCCTCAAAAATAGCCCAAGTCACATCCTCAAGGGGAGTGGTGATCTGAAAGTTGTCCCACCATGTTTCTGTTGGTCCTTCAAGCAGATGTGATGCGAACCTAACTTTTTCTTCGTCGGTGCAGCCAATGGTCACTAAGTCCTTGTTCACCGAACGTAACCAATCATTGGCTTGCATTGGGTCAGTTGTTCCAGAGAACCTTGCAGGTCTTAGTTTCAGAAACCTAGTGAGCATATCATGTGCTGGAGGGTTATTCTGTTGTTGTTGTTGTTGTTGTTCTGATTCTGATTTTGCAGAAACTGCGTCATCATCTGCATCAGTTGATCTTGACCTATCATCAACTGCTGCATCTCGGGAATGACATTGTTGTTGTTGTTTTGGTTGGGGTTGGCACGACGGGGAGGCATCTGTTGGTTTGATAGGGATAAGTAATGATGGATAGGTCTAAAGAAGTTCTAACACACCACCCAAAACAATCAAGTTCAATCAAACAATCAAGCAATCAACAAGCAACTATCTGCTTAACAACTTATGAGATTAACTCATGAGTTGAAGGAAACAACAAGTTTTCTTGAAATAATTAACTTGGTATGGTCATACCTCATAGGTCAATATGATCCATACACTAACATGATATCAATGTTTTTGGTAGGCAATCTAATGTCTCTTGGTTCTCACTTGTAGTCCTTAGTGATGTCTAAGTTGAAGTCCTTGGTGAAACTAAAGTTGATGTCATTGGTGTTGGTGAAGGCTTTGTCCGTCAAGTTGAAAAGGAAGAGATGTAGAATCAAAACCAAAAAGGTTGAGGAAAGAGTTTACAAGATTATTTGTAAATAAGTTTTCGGAACAAATACAACTCCTATTTTTCTAAGGGATTTTGTCCAATCCTAGGTTTACAATCCTACAGGCAACACAGTGCTCTGATACCATCTGTAAGGTTCCCAACCTTTAATAAGGTGGAGATCCCTGTGTTTACAATGCTAGTCCCTGGATCAATAGCTAGCATCCACAGTTAAGATGTAATATCAAGAAACATAGGTCATAATACAACTTTGTAACCAGGCATAAAATAATTCATTACATCTTACATAGCTCATTTGGCTATCACATTACAATGCAGCAGAATATATAGCATGCCATGGAGTCCTTCATCTTCAAAGTGCCATAGGCAAACATGTTGGTTGTAGACTTGTAATCCTAATCAACACACTTCACTAACATCAAACAAACCTGCAACATTATAAGTTACAGCCACAAGGGTCAATACATTTGAATTGTATTGGCAAGTTTCACTACTATGTAGAATTAAGTGGATCCTATCATTACATGCATATTTGGCTAAGTAGGGTTTAGGCTCCTTTGCAGAAAGCAATATAGTTTTATCCTATCTTTTCAAAATAGTTTTGATCTTTTGTCAAATCTTTCTGAACTCCTTGGAAAACTCCAAGTGCTTCTAATCCCTTGTTGTCACCATCAAGTTTTATTTTGAGAAATTGGAATGTCGAGATCTTTCATAGCTTAAGGCCTTAGTTGCTCAGAGTTGTCCATAACCGGGGACACGGCTAAGTACTTAGAATTTGATCTTCTGCAGAAGTTGTACACTTTACCCACATGACACAATCTCGTCTTGACACCACCAGTGGCAGCTGGATAAGTACTCACCAAATGGAGTACCGGCAGATCGAGAATGTGACAAAGTCTTTCCATAGAAGTCCTCCCAATACACAATGCTAGCTTGTCTACCAGGCACCAATGTAAGGATATATTTCCAATACACAATTCTAGTTAACCTGAAGATGCCAATGCAAGGGTCTTCCACTATGTAGTTGACTAAGCCAGAGCCCATTTAGCATGTGGCTGTATACGGAAGCCATTGTACGAGAAACTTGTTCAATTTCTAAGTCCCTGGGTGGTTTTCTTCTAGTGCACGTACAAAAAGATAGCCATATAAACATGGTTCCCTTTGTTGCCACCTTGTCCAAAACTTGAGTATCCTCTTTCCACCCAGGTGGTTCATTGAGTACTTGTTTTATTATATAAAGCATATATTTTTCCAACACTTCATATAATCATATCATGTATCCCATCCCAAATATATAGCAGGGCTAAGCATAGTACAACTACAATGTTTTCACTAAGGAAGATATAAGGATATCCTAATAGGATATAGCATAGCATAGAAATATAGTAGTCATATCATGCATACTACAAAAATCCACTATGTGTAATGAAAATAATAGGACATGGATGATAGTGTCACTTGCCTTTTTAGTAGAGAATATTGGTTCACTTCTTGATCTTGCAAACATCACACTCTTCTAACTTTACTACAATTCAATCAAGCAAACACATATTCAACTAGCATTCAAACAATTTATCACACATAAAATAATAGAAACAAGGTAATGCATGCAAGCATGCAAAAGATGGTTTTATTTAGAAAAGTGGTTTCTATTAGGCTCTAAACATTTTAAAGCTCAAAGTGGTCATTTACTAAAGTGGTAAAACCATTTGTAAAAGGTTTCATCTCATAAACAAAATATTATGCTAAGGTGATATTTTATGTTGTTGAAAATATCTTTTAGCAAAGTAATAACTTTATATGGTTCATCAAATATGTTCTTAAATCACAAAACTTGGTGTTTAGGGTCAGAAGGTTTGAATCACATTATTTCCCAAAGGCTTTACTCAAAAATCATTTCTAAACCATAAACAATATTTTTATTTGACTAGAAATGTGCTAATTCAAATATTTATTCCTTAACTTCACAAAATACATTTTTAAATCCATAAGTTGGTGCCTATGGTCATTAGGTTCCAAAAAAACCAATTAGCAAAGATTTCATCTTAAAAATATTTCTAGAACAAATTTTATATTCAAAATATGCCTACACAAGTTTCTGCAAATTCAACCAATTTTCCAGAAGCAAAACATTAAACAAAGTGCATGGTTGCAAAGTACTGGTTCTGCTGATTCCATTTATATAAAATTTTCAAAATTTGGACGTGTAGAATTAAAGTTATGAATTTTGCAAGTTTGCAAATCTAATAGATCAAATTTCTGTTTTTAAAACAATCTCTGGACACGTGTCTTATTCTTACTGGCGCGTACCGGTTCGTGCGGATTGCGCTTTGTGGATCGTTGGATCTAAATAAGATCGTGCAGCACAGAGCACACGATACCCCTTCGTTTATAATCTAATCTCAGCCGCAAGATCAAGATCCAACGGGCACAACGCATCTGACCAAGGACTGGCGGCGGCGCACGCTTGGGCGGTGGCGTTGGCGCTGATTCAGGAAGCGAGGGAGGGAGTGAGTATGCTCACCGTGCTCGCGCGGTTGCGGTGAAGCTCAAGGCGTGATCAGCTTGACGAGGGGCGCACCGGAGCAGCGACGATTGCTCGTCGGAGTCAGTGGCGGCGTCGGGTGCTTCAGTTCGTCGTCGGGGGCGAGGCTTGAGAGCGCGCTAAGACAAACGGAGCATGCGGTTAGATGCGGGCGAGTGTGGGGATTACAGGAGCATCATCGGGAGGGTTCGGGGCGGTCGGTACTCACCGGGGAAACTCGCCGAAGAAATGGCAGACGACGGTGGTGCTCGGTGTCGAGGTTGCCGACGTTGTGGAGCGGGCGAGGCCAAGCGGTTGGCACTGGGAGATGCACCAGGAGATGGGGAGCAGGATCGCGTGCAGTGGGAGGCAAGGGGCGGAGCTACGTTGTCGGAATTGGCCGGTGAAGCTTGTCGGGGCAGAGGGTTCGAGCAAGCGATTATCGTAGCCTAGAGGCAGAGAGGAGGTGTGGCTTGGGGGGAATAGAATAGGAGAGCGTGGCGTTTAAAGGCGCGTGGTTGCTGGCGAGATTAACGCTGTCAATAACTCGAATTAACGCGAAATCAATCGAGGCAGAATGGCGACGAGCGTGGGGGAAACGGTCGACGCGGGTGAAGATGACGACCTGGCAGGTGGGTCCTGGCTGTCTGCGAGAGAGAGAGAGAGTGGGGTCCCTGCGTCAGTGACTGGGCGGGTGCGAGGTTGAGTGGAAAACGTTTCGCCGCGGGGAGGGGAAGATGGGCTACGAGTGGGCTGGACTGGGCCTTGGCAGTGGGCTGCTTTGTTTCTCTTTTTTTTATACAAACCTTTTTCTTCTTCTGTATTGAATTTCTGTTTTGATTTTTCATTCAAACAATTCAAACTCCAAATGAATTCAAACTTCCACCAAACTTTGGGTATATTTTAATTCTGTTTATCAACATAATCCAAAGTCCAAAATAGAACAATTATTTTTAGGGTTTATTATTTATTAAAAATAAATAAATAGGCTTTAGTCTTTACTTCAAATAGGATTCAAATATGTTTAAAACTCTATTTGACTTTCTAAATTCCTACAAAAATCTTTTCAATAGGTTTTATCTGAAAACTAAAACACCTTGAAATAAAATACTTTATTAAGTTTTAATGCTCAATCAAAATAGGAAAAATGTATTTTCTTGAATGAAATTTGGATATAAATAAATCCTCATGGTTTTATTTAAATAAACCTTTACTATTTTTATCAAACAAAATATTTTATTTTAAATGCTTGGCCAAGATTTAATTTGGCTCTTTCAAAAATAGCCCTTATTCATTATTTCTACTTTGTTTATGAAAACCAAAAAGATCCAAAAATGGGGATTCCAACTTTTATAACTTTATTTATTATTTGCTTACCTTTTTTAAATCCCTTTAGGATTTTATTTGATCAAAGTAGGTTTTGATGTTTCCAATTGGAATCAAAAAGTTTCTTTTCACCCTAAATTTCAACAATTATTTATTTTGTTTATTTATTTTTCACATTTCAAAATTTGGAAAATTTTGGGATGTGACAAAACCACTTCACTTGTTAGTCTTAGTTTGCGAGTACTTAAAGAGTACTTATGGATTTGCCCCTGGCTATTCCCGTGGCCAGACTATGAAGAGGACTATCAGGATGATGGACCGTAGAAAAGTTACGACAACTAGGATCATCTCCCATCGTCAGCATTGCCTGTGACCATGAAGATGGAGCTTCGCCCATGTTATCATTATTATATTATTCCGATGCTTTGATTGTACTAATACTGGATCATGTGATCCTTTATTTGTTGTAATACCTTATGTATGTTTTGTAATGGATGATGTATTGTGATATCCAATCTGTTATGTATCGCAAAAATGGTAATCCTGGGATTGCGATGTATGGCATAACAGACATCTGGGATTAAAAATCCGGGTGTTGACAACCGTCGTCCCTAGATCGGGGGGGATCTGAAGCTCTTCCCGGCAGCCTACCGGAGGGGAGATCATCCTGGAGTCCTTCTTCTCCGGTATGATGTGTGAGTAGTTCCACCTTGGACTATGGGTCCATGTAGTAGCTAGATGGTTATATCTACTCCTTGTGCTTTCATATATAGATCTGAGCTCCATTCATGGTCAAGATCTAATCTATTTGTAATCATGCATGTTGTGTTTACGGGGATCCGATGGATATTGAGATTACTATGTCAGATTGATTAATGGTTTTGTCTATTTGATACTATCATGTCTGTGTTGTTTGTGATTGCGGTGACCCGGCATACCAATGCATGATGTAGTATACTATAGTTGTTGACATAACACCAATGAAACACCGTTCACTAGTATTACATCCCTCAGAGTGGCACAACAGAAACACAGGGGGTCCAATACATGGCTAAAGGTTCTAACTCACTCTTTATACAAGATCCAGAGAACACTCTAGGTTAAAGAGAGAGAAAGAACTTCTTACAGAGAAGAATCAAAGATAAACAATGCAAGAACTATTATACTATTAAGACTAGTATTTTAACTAAGGGATTGGCATTGCTACTATTGCAATACACTACAGAATTAGGTTCTTTGGCTAGAGATTATATTCTTATCTAATCAGTAAATTCGTCTTCACTTGAGTTGATGTATATGTTGACTTCCTTGACTTCATTGAAGAGCTTTGTCTTTGGATGATGAGTCCTGGGGTATAACTTGATGTAGATGTTGTCTATCCCGGCTTCATAGTCTAGCAAGGGTTAAGAAGATACTTTGAGTACGAGCGTACTCAGCAAATTCACTAGAAAAGGAGTGTTTGATGCACTATAACTATAGCAATAGACCATAGGTCGTAGGCCATGCAAGTTTTCGTAAAACATTTCTTCAAAAGTTACTTTTATTCTGAAAAACTATGTCCGTCAGCCTTCACGGGTTTACCAGAACTTTCATGGAGTTCCTTTCCCGCCGCGTTCGCAGCTCCTTCCCGAAACAGGGAGTAACAAGTTACAATTCTTACACTCTGCAGAGGTGCGTTACTTTACCCATGAGATATCAACTCTTTGTTGCACAACCGGGCAGCTTATTCCCGTCCACAATTCCATGATGTGGGGCCCAGAAGATGATCCAAGCCAATCACTGCCCCTTCGTGACCTCGCATGCCTCCTTGGTGTACACCATGCCCACATATTGGATTACGGCAATGGTTTGTACAAACCGTTAGATGCCAGAACTATCATGGGACATTGAGGGTTCCCACCCATATGCTTCATATCCTCTATGAATTACCAATTAATATGCACGCTACGAGGATAACAGCCATGACCTGCACATCCGGCTTCATGCGATAGGAAGAAGATACAGCTGACTTCTCCGTCCTCCAAATCTCATGGTCAACGCGTAATATACGGCGCAAGAATCATTGGCGACATTGGTTATTAAGTCCTAGGTGATATAGTTATGAATAGTGGTATTCCAACTGTCAAATTTAATAGATTAGCTGATCACCCTGGATCAGTAACCAATAGTTCACATGATTATCGAAAATAGTGTTTTCAGACCTTTTTCAAATGCAGGTGATGATAACACTGGATTTGTAAAATACTTTACGGAAAATAAACAAAGTACATGAGCAAGTGTGAACTTGCCTTTTGTGATTGCAAGATTATGCACTCACGGTCTTCAAGATAATATAAGATCCAATATCTGAAATCAGCATCATTGGTCCGGTAAGGACTAATGTTTTAAAGAATAAATATGCTCTATGCATAAGTAATGTGATGCACTTTTATGAACGCGAATCCCGAGGATAACGTTGTTCTACGGTTTGGATTCCGGAAATGGTTACTTTAGAATGTGTTGTCCTTTTAGATAAGTTTCACATTTGTGCTTCTTATTAGGGCTTGTGGGTGTGTGTGAACAACACATATTTATGCAGCAATAAAATATACACCTATGAAGTGCTATTCAAGATTGTTTACACTTTAATTGTTTATCTTCAAACTTTACTTTACAAGTAAAGTCACTTATAAAGAGCTTAAGTGTTATCGATCCTAAGTATATAAGTGAAGTATGAAGTAATGTGATCTTGATTATTTGTGATATATTGTCTGAAGTGGCAAAACGAAAAACTTTTGAAGAAAAGATTCCTTTTCTAAGGTTTAAACAATCTTGGTGGTTAGTTAGTGGTGGTCGATGTTATTTGTGTTTGCTTGAATAGTTTGGGCTTGAGATGCTTTATAACTTAACTATTTCAGACCAAAATTAACTATAAAACATATAACAATGTTTATAGTGTTATATTTGGATTCTTGTAGACTAAAGTTAACTTTAAAACAAAGATAGTTTGAAAGTATAATGCTTATAACCTTTGTATCTGGTGTACTTGGTAATGTTTCCTTAAGGTTACTTAAGAATGGTTATTCTTCTATTTAAGTAGTGGTCTCTTAATTTTGTAGTGGAACAAGATTTCTTGTTTCCTTATAAAGGTAAGATTATGGTTTGTGGATAAATAAATAGTACTAGTGACTACTCATGAATTATCTTTGGATTTAATCCATTATAAGGTTATATTTGATTGATATATCATTCTTGAAGATTTTATAATTATTAAAGATCTTTTTAAAATATAATTTATTCATATAGTAGAAGGATAATTCAATATATTAGTATTTCTAATGTTTTGAATGGTTATGACTTATTAGTAATATTCAAGACTAATACTTATTTATTAGACTTGATTGACTAATTTTTAGAAATATTAACAAATTTTATTTACCCTTATATGAATTTTAAACTAAGTAAATATAAGTTTAAATTTGAGTTATTAAAATATTTGAATTTTTATTTAACTCAAAAGTGGAATATTATATTTTTAACATGTAGATATTATTTTTGTGATCATTTTGGTATATTATATTTATTTTTTATGATTTATAAATAATAATATATGATTTTTATAAGATTTAATACTTTAAAAATACTTAATAAATAACAAATATTTAATTAAGTGGAATAATAATGTATGGTTATGGTTTTAAATTATTATTCTTATTTTTCTAAGATTTTTGGTATTCTATTTATATTTTTAATATTTACCATTATTAAAATTTGAATTATTAAAGTTTTATTACTTTAAAACCTTTATTAAATAATATTTATTTAAGTAATCATCATAATAATATTTGATAATAATTTTAAATTGTAGGTTTTATTTTTCTACAAATTTTCATATATTATATACATTTTTCTGAATTATAAATCAAAAGTTATTAATTAAGCAAGATTTAATCATTTATTTAATTTCTAGAATATTAATAATTGAGTTTATAACATTTTATTTATTTCTTAAACAGGAATTAACTTTTTATACCGCACCAACACCTAGTCCTAGTCACTGACCAGTGGCCCTATGTCCACCTCAGCTCTCAGGTTAGTAAATAAGTTTGTTACCGACCCAGTCTCTACTCCCAGACAATGACATATGGGCCCAAGGCCATGTCATCAGCCACGCAAGACAAAGACTGGCCAAACTCGCTGACGTGGTTCGAACCTGACGTAGGCATGACGGCACCTGACTTGATCCTCACTAGTTGAGGATCGATCGATCGATCTAGTGCACGCGCGGGACTGTGGCTAGATGCATTGGAACGAGCATGTGCTGGTGAGTTGAACTATGGTCGCGCCGCCCCTAAATGGTCACCGGAGAACGATCCACGATGGTGACTGAAGGAGGTGCACGACGGCGCGCGGCGAGACCTCGATACAGGACACAATTGAATCAACGAAAAGTCCTGGAAGATAGAGGAGCTCACCCTGGTTGCGATGGAGTGCTTGGAGAGGTGAGAGGAGACGTGTAGACGACGAATCGACGATGATGGCCACGGTGACTGCCAAAGGGAATGCTTGATTCTGCTTGATTCCCCACGCGCCAACCCTCGTTCTTGGTCTTAATCGAATGAGTCCACGATGGAGCGTCTAACGGTGTCCTTGGCGAGGCACGGGGTGGTCGGACATGGCCGGAGTGTTGAACACCGAAGAGCTAGGGTTTCAGCATGGTTGGGTAACGAGGCAGAGAGGGTTTCAGAGGGGGAAAATGGGGATGAGGATGAGCAGAGTTGTCGCGGTGGCTTCCTTATCCTCTCCTGGCGACGACGGCATAGATCTTGGCGCAAGGACGACGGCGGACGACCTCGGCATCGCCACCGAGCTACTTCCAGCTGGAGGAAGACGACGATGACGGTTTTGTAGAACACCCCCTGGCGTTTCTTTCCTCTTAACCCGCAGTCCCTCTTTGGTCCCACCTGTCAGCCAGAGACGAGAACGAGCTGGGCTGGTTACTGGGCCTTTGTGGGCTGCACAGGGGCGACATGTAAGCAGAGAGAAGTTGGGCCACGGCCAGGATTTGGTTTTTATTTGTTTTCCTTTTTTCTATTTTCTGTTTTACTTTCATATTTGAATTTTCCTTATTTGATTTGAATTCTCCTTATAGAATTGATTTGCTAAATGATTGCAGCATTAAAAAGGTATATTAAGGTTCTTTTATGAGTTTGTCATATCATGGTATTATTTCTTTATTTGTTTTCTATCATAACCCTTTTTATATTATGTAGAAGCCCTTATAATTAATTTTTATTTCTACATTAAACCATGGCTTTATTATATGGTATTTTCTTATTTGTTTATAAAACTTAACTCTAGTTGGCTCATAGTTTGAATAGAAAATTTTATATGTATAATGATCCTATATCATTATTTCATGCATGAAATAAAAAAGAAATTAATATGGTTATTACTACTTCCATTTACTTGGAAAATGGCAATGTATATATTCTATTATGATAAACAAAGAAGTTTAGGGTTTTTAATTTACTTATTTTTCTTTGTTGATGTGAGAAAAAGATTTAATAGCTAAGCAGATTGTCTTCTGTTTGTGATATTTGATGACATCACCTTTTTTAATAGAAAGTTATATCTAGAATGTTTTATAGAAATGAATTAATAAAGATATTCCTAAACACATATAATTATGATGGTTTGAGATTTAAAGTTGGTTGTTTAACAAGATTGTCTATTTTCCATAATTCACAATCCTGGATTTCTAATTAAGGAATTCCTTTCCTAGATATAATACTTCTTCTTATCCATCATCATGGTTAGTATGATGAGCTTTACTTCACAACAATATTCTTATTCACCTATTATTCTTCTAACCTCATTGATAAATCCAATGATCTTGATACTAAAGTATTTCTTAGTTTTCTCATATCCTTGCTTGGTTATTTCCACTACTCTACTATTGATAATCTTCAATCCAGCAAGTAGTTCTTTCAAATCCATTCATAATCTTCCTTAATCATTTATCACTAATATTTCTTCATTAGATGTATACATCCAACTACCTTTCGCAAACGTTTACTATCCTTTAAGATGAATAACACTACATCCATAACTCTATGCTATACTAGCTTTGATTTAATCATATCATCCTACATTTACTTTACTCTAACAACTCACACTCTAACCTCACATTATATTAATGTGGCTTGTAATAACTACTCCAAGATAACTTATATCTACTGGGGTTCAATCATGTTCTACCCACCAATATCACTTATACTAGATATAGATAGACAATCCTGGTGAGTAAGGCATGATCATTATAATCCTTTAATCATTTATAGCTTAGGTTTCCAATTGGCTATCCAAGGTTTCATCAATACTACTTTTCAATTATATTGAAATTATCTTCTTAGTATTACATATTGGATTGAGGTTATTCATGGACTATGCCCTCTTTAAAAGATTTAAGTAGATTCTATGATAAGACCAAGAAATATTAGATCAAGGATTGATAGTTAAAGAATTTGTGAATCAATGGTTGATTACTCAACATTGATGAACAACAGAGATTGAGATAGGTTCCATAAAGATTGATATAGAAAGAAAGATATATGGTGAATGATCTTGATTTAGTCTCTTTCCAACTCAAACTCATTAAAGAGTTAAAGTTAGATATTACTATGATACTCATAGTAAGAACAGATAATAATAAGATAGGTCAGGACTAGTCATTACATTTATATTACTTTAGTTGTAATCTTAACTTGGCACTTATGAGTGATTATAATGCATACTATAATATGATCACCTAGGGATCAAATATAAATTATAATGTATTAGGGTTTAACTTTTCTTACATTTGATCTACCCTTAGATCAAATCTCCCTTACCAAAATAAGATTTTAGCAAAGTTCATATTGAACCTTATCGCAGTCAACTTGATGATCTACTTCAATTCCATCAAATTAAGAGAAGCTTCAATCACTTTGACAAGTTTTGTTTAAAAGCGCGAAAATTATTCGGATTTTCTATGCATGAATGCAATGCACACATCTCGGTTTAGCTTATTTCTAGGCTCTAATGCTGGGATGTTACAGTGATCTTGCATGCTCTCCGTTGTTAGTAGCTATCTTGGCC
The DNA here is from genome assembly GCA_916181665.1 of Avena sativa. Taxonomy (NCBI): domain Eukaryota; kingdom Viridiplantae; phylum Streptophyta; class Magnoliopsida; order Poales; family Poaceae; genus Avena; species Avena sativa. The sequence continues at coordinate 260,863,516 of OV702279.1, read as the reverse complement.
AAGTAGTTGCTAGTGACTCCAAGAGGGGGTATTTATGCTCGATGGTGGGTTCATGCCTCTAGTTTCCAAGGGAAGTGACAGAAATCTCTTCGGTTGTAGATGTTTTGTTGCCACTAGGGAGAAAACAACGGTCTCTTGTTCATGGAACAAGTGGATTGTTTACCTTACACACTTTGCTTAAAGCACTTGTCTGTTGCTTGCAACTTAATACTGGAGGGGGTTTGGATGATAACCTGAAGGTGGACTTCTAGTCATAGATGCAGTTAGATGGCGGTCTATGTATATTGTTGTATTGCCTAATCAAATCTCATAGGACCTTTTTGTCTGGTATTGCATTGTTATGCCTTGCTCAGTTCCTATCAATTGCCCTGCTGTAATTTGTTTACCCTTCATGCCATGTTGTTTATCTAAGAAGAGCACCTCTAGTGAACTATGGACCCCAGTCCAATCTTTACCATTGATATATCTTCCGCTATTACATGTTTACTTGCTGCAAATCATTACCTTCCACACCATACGTTTAATCCTTTTGTACAGCAAACCGGTGAGCTTGACAACCTCACTGATTCGTTGGGGCAAAGTCTTGAGTTTATGTTGTGCAGGTCTCCATGTTGCTTACAACACTTGTGTGACGTTTCCTTCCTCCTACTGGTTCGATAACCTCGGTTTCTTACTGAGGGGAAACTTGCTGCTGTGCTGCTTCACACCTTGCTCTTGGGGTTCCCAATAGGCTCCACGTCAACCACACGTATAGCCATCATCATGCCAGCCTCCGGTATGAAGCGTGAGTAGTTCCACCTTGGACTACGGGTCCATGTGGTAGCTAGATGGTTGTATCTCCTCATTTGTGCTTTCATGTCTAGATCTTGCGAGCTCCGTTCATGATCAAGATCTCATCTATTTGTAATCATGCATGTTGTGTTTGCGGGGATCCGATGGATATTGAGATTATTATGTCAGATTGATTAATGGTTTTGTCTATTTGATTCTATCATGTCTGTGTTGTTTGTGATCTTGCATGCTCTCCGTTGTTAGTAGCTATCTTGGCCAAGTAGTTGCTAGTGACTTCAAGAGGGGGTATTTATGCTCGATAGTGGGTTCATGCCTCTATTTAATCTAAGGGAACTGACAGAAATCTCTAAGGTTGTAGATGTCCTATTGCCACTAGGGAGAAAACAACGGTCTCTTGTTCATGGAACAAGTGGATTGTTTACCTTACACACTTTGCTTAAAGCAGTTGTCTGTTGCTTGCAACTTAATACTGGAGGGGGTTTAGATGATAACCCAAAGGTGTACTTCTAGTCATAGATGCAGTTGGATGACGGTCTATGTATCTTGTTGTATTTCCCAATCGAATCTCATAGGATCATGATGTCTAGTATTGCATTGTTATTCCTTGCTCAGTCCTGTCAATTGCCCTGCTGTAATTTGTTTACCCAACATGCCATGTTTGTTTATCTAAGGAGAACACCTCTAGTGAACTATGGACCCCGGTCAAATCTTTACCATTGATACATCTTCCATTGTTTACCCTTTACTTGTTGCAAACCACTATTACCTTCCACACCATACAATTAATTCTTTGTTACAGCAAACAGGTGAGATCGACAACCTCACTATTCGTTGGGGCAAAGTCTTGAGTTTGTGTTGTGCAGGTCTCCAAGTTGCTAGCAACACTTTTGAGTTGTTTCCTTCCTCCTACTGGTTCGATAACCTTGGTTTCTAACCGAGGGAAAATTTGCTGCTGTGCTCATCATACCTTCCTCTTGGGGTCTCCCAACGAAGTGTTGCTGCACTCTCAAGCCTTTTTCTTGCGCTGTTGCCGGGGAGGCTAAGGACGTCTTCACAAGGGGAGTCCTTCTCAACCTTTCTCTTTACTTTGTTTTTAGTCTTCTTAGTTTCTTTTGCTTTGTTTTGTTTGCCTATTTTTGTCAAAAACTCCAAAAAAATAGTTTAGTTTGGTTTGCTTTTCCTTATCAAAAACACAAAAAAATAGTTCCTGCTCTAGTTGTTGGTTTGTTATTGCCTTGCTTGGTCATGTTTCTATCAATGGATGGTTTCTTTGAAACTAGTTCTTATTGGAAAGGGGGTTCATGGAAGAACAAAAGTACTGTTATAAGGAACATCGTTTGTCACAAAAAGGGAATCACTTATGGGCACAAATTGATAAATTGAATACTATTGCTAGAGAGGTGTGCTCTACTTATAATGTTACTTATTGCTTTGATAAAGCTTGTTGCTATAGGAGGTATAAACACCTCCCTTTTCAATGTGAGTATAATGATAATGTTACAATATCTTCTTATGTTAAAGGAAATTATGACTTTTATGACGTGGAAAAAATTGAAGAATTTATTGCTTTCAAGGGTGCATTTGAACTTGCCAGTTTGCTTGAAAATACTGATGATGCACCTTATGAATATGAGCTTTATGAGATACTTAAATTTTGCTTTGATAATTACAAGGAAGAAAATGGCTATATTTTTGAATATTTTAATAGGTGCTTTCCACAAACGGAAGAGACTAATGCTTTGCAGGAGCCTATGGAAGAAGAAATTGCTGAAACAGGAAGCTCATTAGATGAAAAGGAGGAGTATAAATTTTATGCTCCTGTGGATTCTTTTAAAATATCTACTATGGGTAAAACTTGTGATGATGTTTTTATGCCTGTTACCTATAGTAGTGATCATGATTGGAAAAAACACACTACTTTTGATATTGAAAATCTCTTTGGTACCAATTCTGAAAATTCTATTGCCCATGATGATACTTTATCTCCAATTTATAATGATTACAATGATGAATATGATATTTCCAGTCCACCTAATATTGAGGAGAAAAATAATTATGATTACAATATGCCTCCTATATTTGATGATTATGGTGATAAGAATAATAATGATAGCTGGTGTGTTGAATTTGCTCCCACTACTTATGTGGAGAGTAATAATTATTTTATGCATGTGTCTCATGATAAAATGTTTTATGTGATAGTTATATTGTTCATTTTATTCATGATGCTACTGAAAGTTATTATGAGAGAGGGAAACATGGTTTTATGCATCTTAATAATATTAAGTTTCCCCTCTTTATGTTGAAAGTTTTGAAGTTGCACTTGTTTTGCTTTCCTATGCTTGTTGCTTGTGATTTCATGACTTGTGTCTTTACAAGATTCCTCTGCATAGGAAGTGGGTTATACTTAAATGTGTTTCATATTCGCTTCTTGATGCTCTCTTTTACTTCAAATCCATATTTCTTATGTGAGCATCTTCTCAAACTATCAAGCCTAACTTAAAGGCATTAAAGAAAAATACCTGTTGGGAGATAACCCAAGAGTTTTCTTCAGTCTTGAAAGTTATTACCTCTGTAATAACTGCTCCTTATCCTTTTTGTTTGCTTTTTGTGCCAAGAATAACCTCTAATGAGAGGGAAGTAAGATTTGGGGAGTTGCTGTCCCGAAATAGATTTTGTGCCCCACCATAAAAATTCGTGAGGAGTCTCTGTAAGTCGGATTGAGCTGAAAATTTACGAATAAATCCCCCCAGTATGTTATCTAACTTTAGTTAGTTCAAAAAAATTATTTGAGAAACAGAAGGTCTTCGAAAAAAACAGTTTCTACCTGCTGGTCTGTTTTGACATATTTTTGCCATTATTTGCATTTGCTTCTTATTGATTCCTTTTTGGGTTCTTTTTGGAAAATTGAGATTTTTTAGGCAATTGCTACAGTAGCTTGTGTTTTTAGTGAATTTTTTTTGTTCTAAAGCTAAACTTAAGGGTCTATTATCTTTTGAATACACTAATGTTGCTAATGAAGATTGTGTGAAGTTTCATATGAAGGAAAATTTTCAGGTGTAGAAAGAGAATGCTATAATGAGATGAAGGATGGACAAAATCTCAAGCTTGTGGATGCCACCCCGGTGTCACCCCAAGAAATATCGAAGAGGTATAAGCGTCAAAGCTTGGGGATGCCCAAGGCATCCCCTTCTTCATCAATAAAAAGCTTAGGTCTTTCTAGACACTTTGTTTTTATTGTTTCATGCACTGTTGTGTTGTTCTTGGAGCGTCTTAGTTTTCGTTTGCTTTGCTTAGTTTGTTTAGTTTGCTTGAATAAAGTAGTTTGTACCCCCGTTCTTGTTGTGTTGCTTCAAATAAGTTGATTGGTGTTGGAAAGGAGTAGAAAGTTTTTGCTTGAATAGTGCAAGAGGAGCTTGCTTTGACTGTGACTTAGACTTTAGCATGTCATGCTAGGTGTTGTTTTGACCTTATGCTTAGTGATTATTGTTGTAGCATGACTTATTCCCAACAATTGAGATTGCTTAGTGTGCCTTGAAGAAATCATGCGTTGTTTTAGCATGCAAAAGCATAATATTGTGGTATTCTCCTTTGATGCTTTGTTTGGGTTGACTTAGCACATGCTCACGCCATGTTATGACTATGAACAAGTCACCATAGCCTATATGATCATTTAGTTCTTGACTTGTAGTACCACTCTATGCTTTGATTAGTAATGTTTTGTCGCTCTACATGATTATGGCCATTATTGCTCTCTTAGTTGGTTGCTCCCAGTATTTTGCTAGCCTCCACTTGTATGAGTAAGCTCTACTCATGCTTCCAACTCCCAAGAAACCAAGTTATTCCAAAGTGTCCACTATAAATTCCTATGCATGGTGTGTTACACCATTCCAAGTATATTCTTATTTTCATTTATCTTCCAATTAAAAAGTATCTTGTTATGTAAAAACTTAGTGATTAAAGCTCTCACAAACTTGATGGAACACTTTATTTTTCTTTCCCCTAATAAACTTGAACCATTATGTAATCTATGTTGTATATTCTTGCACTTATACGTTGGAATTAGCAGAACCATGCTGTCATGGGGAATGTTTTCAACATTGCACTTGTACTTTGTACGCAGTTGATATCATGCTCTTTTGTCTATGGATGGCACCGGTGTGGAAAAAAAAGGGAGCTTGTAAGTACATGGAGTTATGTATTTTGTGTTAGAGAAACGTTTGGGCCGCTTGCCTAAGCCATGCCTAATCATGGTGGAAACTTGCAGCATCACCATAATGAGCAATCTGTGAAGCATCCTCAATAAAGACCTATGCAAATAGCAAATAAAAAGATTGCTAGATGCTCATTGTCTGCTTGCCTTCTCATTTTGGTTATGGGATAGCTCCTGTACCATGTTCAAGGGGTACCCCGTTGGCGGTTCTCTATGATACACATGTACTTACTATGACAAGAACTTACATGTGACTAAAGTTGAGTAGCATGCGGTGCGGCCCTCATATTCATGGGACATGAGATTGCCAACTTATATTTTTTCAAGCATATACTCCATAGTTCGTTCACTTTAACCTTAATCACTTCAAGATGCTTATGATAGGGTCAATGGGAGCTTAAAGCTAACAAGTACCATAATTTTTGGAAGCTCTTTTTGAAACTTGAAATCCCTGCTTCCCTACATGAAGGGTCTTTCTTCCACCACTATATTGAGTCTCCACCTTGTACCTTTAGGCACCAGTTAAGAGAGCATAGTTTCCATTCTTAGTTCTATGTGCATTGTTCAAAAACTTATTGATTGATGCATATTGTTGATATTATTTGTTATTGTGCTATTTGTATCTAGTCACTCTTATGAAATTTGAAGGTGTCCTTTGCATTTATTGCTACTCCATGAGGGACAAGCTGAATGCCACTATACCATGTTTTCTGTATGTGAAACAAACAAATGTTTTTCAATGCATGTTATTCATGAGCTTTGTTTGTAGCCTTTCATGTTGCATGCATAGTTACTTTGTCTTACTATTAGAACTCCAGCTTTCAAGCTCATGTTTAGAGTTCTTTGATCCCATCTTTCAATGCTTGCAAGTGGTTTGATCTTGGTCTTGATGGTGCATGTCACCTCAAAAATTATTCTTTTATCACTTACCTACTCGAGGACGAGCAGGAGTTAAGCTTGGGGATGCTTGATACGTCGGAAACATATCTATAATTTTTGATGTTCCATGCTTGTTTAGTATCTAATTTGCTTTGCTTTGCTTTGTCCACACTTTGAGGTGTTTTTATACGTTTTCTGGTACTAACCTATTAACAAGTTTCCATAGTGCCAGTTGCCTGTTTTCTTCTGTTTTTGATTCCAGAAAGGCAGAAAATCAATATCTGTGTGGGTGGGCCCACCCCGCACCTGGGGGGTGCAGCCGCGCTAGCGGACCTCCTGCCTCGCCTCTTCGCCCATAAGAATCCCCCGATGCCTAAACCCTAAATACCCGATCAATATTCCACGAAACCGTCTGTAGCCGCCGCCACCATCGTCCCTAGATCGGGGGATCTGAAGCTCTTCCCGGCACCCTTCCGGAGGGGAGATCATCCCGGAGGCCTTCTTCTTCATCATGCCAGTCTCCGGTATGAAGCGTGAGTAGTTCCACCTTGGACTATGGGTCCATGTAGTAGCTAGATGGTTGTATCTCCTCCTTTGTGCTTTCATGTCTAGATCTTGTGAGCTCCGTTCATGATCAAGATCTCATCTATTTGTAATCATGCATGTTGTGTTTGCGGGGATCCAATGGATATTGAGATTACTATGTTGGTTTGATTAATGGTTTTGTCTTTATGATTCTATCATGTCTATGTTGTTTGTGATCTTGCATGCTCTCCGTTGTTAGTAGCTATCTTGGCCAAGTAGTTGGTAGTGATTCCAAGAGGGGGTATTTATGCTCGATAGTGGGTTCATGCCTCTATTTAATCTAAGGGAAGTGACAGAAATCTCTAAAGTTGTAGATGTGCTGTTGCCACTAGGGAAAAAACAACGGTCTCTTGTTCATGGAACAAGTGGATTTTTTACCTTACACACTTTGTTTAAAGCAGTTGTCTGTTGTTTGCAACTTAATACTGGAGGGGGTTCGGATGATAACCCAAAGGTGGACTTCTTGTCATGGATGCATTTGGATGGCGGTCTATGTATCTTGTTGTATTGCCCAATCGAATCTCGTATGATCATGATGTCTAGTATTGCATTGTTATGTCTTGCTCAGTCCTGTCAATTGCCCTGCTGTAATTTGTTTACCCAGCATGCCATGTTTATTTATCTAAGGAGAACACCTCTAGTGACTATGGACCCCGGTCCAATCTTTACCATTGATACATCTTCCACCATTTACCGTTTACTTGTTGCAAACCACTATTACCTTCCACACCATACAATTAATCCTTTGTTACATCAAACCGGTGAGATTGACAACCTCACTGTTCATTGGGGCAAAGTCTTGAGTTTGTGTTGTGCAGGTCTCCAAGTTGCTAGCAACACCTTTGAGTCGTTTCCTTCCTCATACTGGTTCGATAACCTTGGTTACTAACTGAGGGAAAACTTGTTGATGTGCTCATCATACCTTCCTCTTGGGGTCTCCCAACGAAGTGCTGCTGCACTCATCAGCCATCAACACCATCATCAAGCTAGACTTCATCGGGATCATCATCATCATCCTCACCACCATCTCCACCAACACCATCATCACCACCATCTCCACCAACACCATCATCACCACTCCATCCCGCTATAACAATTGGGTTGAATCTTGCATAGTTCTTAGGGGAACTTTCCTGGTGTTGATTACTTTTGTAATTGATGCTATTGAGTGGAACCATTGAATTATTATCTATGTTCAGATTGTTATTTATCATTATATAATCTCTGATCTTGATCTATATGATGTCTCGTGAGTAGATCGTTTAGTTCTTGAGGACATGGCAGAAGTCATGTTGTTAGTAGTGGAATTGTGTTGAAGTAATATTCAATGGTTTGATATTTAAGTTGTGGTGCTATTCTTCTAGTGGTGTCATGTGAACGTCGACTACATGATACTTCACCATTTATGGGCCTAGGGGAATGCATTGTGTATTTGGCTACTAATTGTGGGGTTGCCGGAGTGACAGAAACTTGACCCCCTGTTAGGAAACCTTTGCACAAGAGAGTGTAGGATCTCAAAGTTTAATGTTGTGGTTAGGTTTTTATCTTAATTACTTTCTTGTAGTTGCGGATGCTTGCAAGGAATTTAATCACAAGTATGTATTAGTCCAAATAAGGTCGGTACATTAGCATAGGTCCACCCACACAACACTTATCCAACCAAAGAAGATTAATCAAGTATATGAAGCGAAAGCACTTGATAGTATTCCCGTGTGTCCTCGAGAACGTTTGGTCCTCATAAGTAATACAACCGGCCTATCCTTTGCTGAAGAAAGGATTGGGAGACTCGCTGCAACTATTATTGTTGTCTTTATTTACTTGCCTTTATTTCTTTGTATTATCAAAAACCACTAAAAATCCGTTTGCTAAGTATTTACAGAGAATTCCTGATCCAAACCACTAGTCAACACCTTCTGCTCCTCGTTAGGATCGACACTCCTATTTATCAAAAGTACTACGATACACCCTCTATACTTGTGGGTCATCACCCACCATCTCCATTCTTCACGGAGGTACTCCGCAACTATATAGTTCAACTCCAAAACCTTTTTCCCAATAGTATTTTGGAAGTTAGTAGCCATGTCGCTTGTAGTGAGTATTTTGTTGGCACTAGGACAAGTTTTCTTCTTTTCAATTGTACTATAGGATCGTTGCAACACTTCTGTTTCTAGCGGTCCCCCGTCCAATACCGGATTTCTTAGTCAGACCCTTAGAAAAAACCATGTGTACGCTAGGATTGGCGCTAGTGATTCTGTTAAGAAGTGGGTCGGATTTTTCTTCTACTATAAAGAATTTTTGGCTTTCGACAAGACCAAAGGTTTGCCGAACAAAAACTGGTTTATATTTTTTATCAAACATATAGTAAGTATAAATAATATGAATTTGAAGTTTGTAGCCGAAGCTTGTTCAACTAACGAGCTAGCTTGGCCCAGCTTGTTTACACAACAAGCTTAGATTTGAAACTCGACTCGACTCGGTGAACTCATGAGTAACTAGCGAGTAGCTCGTTCATCTCATTCTAAGTTGTGAACATGCGTATATATTAGAAAAATAAGTATTTCTCTACTAATTTAGAATTATAACAAAGAGAATACTTACATAATATCACAAAGGAAATATCAGTGAAAATATAGTATGTCTATACATTCTAGGTGCAAACATTACCGGTTTGGTATTCATTTATGAAAAAATTTAAATTTTATTTTTAAAAGAGTTTAACGAGCTAAACGAGTACCTCATGAGTAACTCGTTTAGTTTGGATAAACAAACAAAATGAAATATAAAACTCGGCTCGACTACTTAGATATCAAGTTCGAGTCGAGTCAAGCCGAGCCAAGTCACGAGCTACTAGGTTAGCTCGCGAATGACTGATTAGACTCTTATTTACCACAAATGAATCATTAGTATAGAGCAAATTCATGACCGAGGTGGATATGTTTAGGTAGTCTTTTTTACATATATGCTAGCACAGCCACTTTTTCCTAGATTGATAGGATGTAAGGTAGAACAAAAGCATGCACCCGTTGAAAAACAAGCTTAAGAAGATGGACTGGGGTTTGAGTGTGGAGATCACAACGATGTACTTAGGACATTTTTCATTTGTTATTGTTCCTTAAGCATATTGAGAAACTACGTATGTCGACCCTAGATCGAGTAATTTATGAGAGACGCTCTCCTCCCCTCGATCTCCCTCCTCGTTGTCCCTGAAGGGTCGCCGGCCAAAGACGCGCGGCACCGGTGAAGGAGGCGGTAGGGATATGGCCTCTCGGTTCTCGCGTGGTAGAAGGAAGGGCGCGGATGCATGGTTTGGGGCCTCCTCACCACCTTCGACGGCACTACTACGGTGGTGCCTCCAGCGGGAGCTCAGGAATCTGGGGCGGTGGCCCCGGGAGGTGGACGGCAGTGTCATTCGTAGCGGCAGGAGGCACTCACCGGTGTTGTAGCCTACCCTGATCGGTCATGTGTGCGGCGAGGGGGTGGTTGCTGGTGGTTTCTCCATGGAGGTCGGCCCGTCGGCCTCCGATCAGATTTGAAGACGGGACCTCGTCCTGCGGGGTACCCAAAATCTGACCTCTCTTCGCGTCACTGGAGCTAGGTCGGGTTGGATGCGAGGGGGGCTCTGTCCGAGAGAAATCTTTGGCCGGCGGTGGTGATCACGGCGTCAGTGACATCTTGGATGCCATCTTCCTTCTTGGAGGCGAGGTTTATCCCCCTTCACACCTTCTCTAATGCCCAGGTGAAAACCCCAAATCCTCGGATTGGGCGGCGGTTCGCGGTTCATATTCTCCTTGTAGGCGCCGCGTTGGGCTTGAGGGAAGATGGACGTGTTGTGTGTGGTTTGTGGTCTGCTGATACTTTCGATCCGGATTCACGGATGCGTTATAATAGCTTTTTTCCTAGTAGACCCAGGTTTAATCGAACCTTGGAAAACAATGCTAACATGCAATTAAATAAGGTCACGTCTATAAGACTTTGTTTGTTTCTTTTCTTTACCTTCGTTTACCGTACCTTTCCAGTTTACTTTAAATCGTGGGTTGTTTTAATGGATGGAGATAGGTCAGGGTTGAAGATTCACCCACAAGTGCACATCATATGTGATAAAGATAATAATATGCATATTCATGTGTATTGTTTTAATAAAGTTAAAATCTGTGGGAAGCACATCCCGATATATTAGAGCCCCTGCGAGTCACATGCATAGCAATGGTCCTTTGATCCAACCGTTTGCACCACGAAGCACCGGGCTACAAACAATTATTAAAAAAAATAAAGATCAAAGCCTTAAAAAGTGATGTTGCTGTTGTTCCTCCCTTTTTGTCACTGGGTTTCCTTCGAGATCTATGCTCACCAAGTATATCATCTTAAGCCTTTATCAATCTTTGTAGTCTTGGATACCTACAAGTTCATAGATCGAGACAAGAGACAAAGAAACAAAGATACAACTCTCTATTCAAACAATACATAGTGCTCCCATGGATTAGATGCACATAATCGCTGCGAGGTTTCACCCTAACCCGCGGTCCTTAAGGACTACACACTCATAACAATAAGATCAAGGATAGAAAATATTGTGCAAAATACTTAAATCGAAACCAAATATTCTTACAATGGTGGCCGAATCACAAGGAGATCTCAAGTACAAGATAATGGCTATGCCTGTGGAGAGGATGGATGGTGGAGAGGATGAACTATGATGGTGGATCTCCTTCTGTGGTGTTGTGATGTGATGTTGTGATGCAATCTTAGAATGACGGTCCTCTGCACGGCGGATGGGACCTCGAAATATATATGAGCCTTCAAGAAAGTCGTAGGTTTAACGAGACGAAGCCGCTACCACCTGATACGGGCGAGCCGTACGGGTGGACCTTTCCCGTACCAATGGTTGTTAAGGCCTCTATTGACTGGTTTTGGCACCAGGGTTGCTTGACCTGTAGATTTCCTCATAATCTTCATTTATGGCTCGTGATTTCGTATTAAAAGCATGATTTTCTGCACAACACAATTTAAAATAATGAATTGCACATTTTTGCAATAATTAGTCATTAGTAGTATGGCTAGAGAGATTTTTGGTCAATCGCTTGACAAAAACGAAGTTTAAACGCGGAGAAAGATGGCTATTTTCATAACCATCATCTGCCTAGCGGCGTTGCCATGTCTTACGTTGGTCGTCTCGTCCTACAACTTGGATTTTGTCGATCGTTAGATCTTCTGTTGACGACGTTGTCCGGGGGTTTCGCATATCGAGGTTTTCGTGCTTTTGCTCCTTGGGAAATCGTTCCTTGGGTGCATGCACGCTCTTGTGGGAACTGCTCTGCCTGTCGACGACGCAGTGCTCTTCAATCCAGGGCGAGAAGGTAGGGACCTTCTTCGAAGGTAGATGCGTATGGCACGATGGTTCCGACACGCCGGGACATGACGAAGGCGGTCTTCTCCGGTGGTGGGCTTCTCGGTGTTTCCTTACCTAGGTTCTGCCTGTTTCGACATATGAAGATCTCGAAGACCAAGCCGCGTTTCGTGTAATTTTTTGTTTGCTCGTTGTTCATGACCTATAAGATGAGCTTTCGGCACCTTGTACTTGTCGTGTTGGCTATTCAAAGTCGGGCTCATTTTGAGCCTACCGACTAAAAAAACTATATATGTTCGAATTTTATTCTATATGAAAGAATCAATTGACACAGGCTATTAGTTTTTTATGTACTCCCTCCGTCCTAAAATAGATGTTTTAGATTTTTCAAAATTTGGACGAATCTATGCATAATTTAGTATATAGATTCATCCAAATTTTGACAAGCCATCTATTTTGGAAAGGAGGGAGTATATTATTGAGGAGATTATACTCTATGTCAGTCAAGACACCACATGCATCATTTCTTTGTAATTAAAGTATGATATGAGTGTTGTGCTCCAGCCTTTTAAATAGGGAATTAAATAGTCTTGATATTTAGTTCAAATTTCAGCATTACATGCCGCTGATCTTTAATCTGTCATTCCAACACTAACATTATTGGTTTCCGTTACAGGTTGTGATTAAAGGCCAATATTGCCACTCGCAGTAGAGGAGGACAGAAGGATTAATTTTATCAAATGTTAAATGTTTTTGTTGATTTATGATGCACGATTACTAATGCAGCAAGAGTCACACGTCAGAGAAGACCAACATAGAAAATGGGGAGTAAAAAAGGCCATGCCGACATAGCAACGAGGGGGTGCGCGGCACCAGCGATAGAGCCCGTAGTGAGCGGCATATAGGATCCACCGGATAACAGGACAGCCTCCTTCAACTATTGCCTACGGCCCAACTAGGCCAGTCTTGGTTACGTGGGCCAGTAGGTTCCGTCCGCGTTGCAAGTAAATCCTAAGCCCGTCACCAGAGGCCCAGTTGCAAGTAAACCCTAAGCCCGTCTCCCATGCTATTTAATCCCGACCCCTAGGGTTCCGTCCGCGTCTCTCCTCCTGCGAGCTCCCACCAAAACTGCGGCGGCGCGCGCATAGAAGGCGAAGCAGCAGCGGAGCCAATCCACCGACGCCACCATGGGTAAGCACCGGCGCTCACCTCTCCTCTCTTCCCCCCACTCCGTGCTTCTCATGATCGTATTTGTTGTCGCACCAAAGGCGGCTTCTTTTGACGGTGCTAATCGCCGTTGTTTCTTCTGTGCAGGTATCTCGCGTGACTCCATGCACAAGCGCCGGGCCACTGGTGGGAAGATGAAGGCATGGCGCAAAAAGAGAAAGTAATTTCCATCTTCTCTTCCTTTCCCTTACGATTCGTGTAGATGTGTGGAGGTTTAAGGTATAATAGATTGTTATTTACTTAGATCGGCCATTAATAGAAATGTTGTTGCTGCGATGGATCTTGTTTGATATGTACGTGCTCTTGTATCTTGTGGTAACTAGGTTGCTAATTAGGCCAGCTGTGTGGTTCTGCATATTTGAGCTGTTCGCCAATGATAGGTTTTGGTTTCATGTCAGTTTACTCTTACATATTTTAGTTCTGGAATGGTTACATCGTTGCCAATTCGCATAAGTTCCAGGTAACTGAGGTCGTCTCTTTAGTTATTGCATGAACTCTGATATTAGCATTAGAGCTTGGTCCCTCCATGTAATTTCATTAACTGGTTAATGCTGTTTAATTATAACTTTTCTGGTTAGGACTGTCCTGTAGAGTTGCTCTCTGTTAAATGCTTTATTTTCTTTTTCAGGCATGGTGCCTTAGTCTAGTTCTAGAATTGTATATTTTGTATTCTTTTAGTTACTGTTGTGTTATTACCCAATTTTGTCTATATCCCTTGGCTCAGTTTGATATATGATTGTTTTGTTTATATATCTGTTCCATGTTTTGACCTTTTTAATCAATGTTTGGATATCACATTTCTATGTTTTGGTTTCATGTAAGTTTACTTTTATATATCTAGTTCTGGAATTTTTATACCATTGCCAATTCGAAGTTCCTTCTTACCGAGGTTGTCTCTGTAGTTATAACTTTCATGCTAGCATTAGTGCTTTGTCCCTCACCGTATATTGAACTAATATTGTAATCTGAATTGATTTTGCTGTATTATGCTTTATTTTCTTATTCAGACATGGTGCCTTAGTCTAATTCTTGAATTCTATATTTTGTGTTCTTTGTTATTGTTCTGTGATTACCCAATTTGTCTATAGCCCATGGTTGTTCAGTTTGATATATGATTGTTTTGTTTATAGATTTGTTCATCCTTTTGACCATTTAAATAAATGTTTGGTTATCTCAATGTAAGAATACTAGTTTCGGATGAATGTACCTTGCAAGAATGTTGATGGTGTTCCAAATCTTACTTTAATTTTCTCAATCTTAGGTATGAGCTCGGCCGTCAGCCAGCCAACACTAAGCTGTCCAGCAACAAGACAGTGAGGAGGGTCCGTGTCCGTGGAGGTAATGTCAAGTGGAGGGCTCTCCGCCTGGATACTGGCAACTTCTCATGGGGAAGTGAAGCTGTGACCCGCAAGACCCGTCTCCTGGATGTCGTTTACAATGCGTCGAACAATGAACTTGTTCGAACGCAGACCCTCGTGAAGAATGCTATTGTGCAAGTTGATGCTGCCCCCTTCAAGGGTTGGTATCTGACGCACTATGGCGTGGACATCGGTCGGAAGAAGAAAGCTCCTGCTGCTGCCAAGAAGGAAGCTTCTGAGGTACTATTCTTTGTTACACATACTGTGCTTATATACCCTAATATGATGATATATCGACAGAAGTTCTGAATGTGAATTTTGTGTAAAACAAGTACCTATTTCTCAGTTTCATATTGCCATTCTGTAATTAACTTATTTATGGACCCTCTTTGCTCATTGGATTTCATCTCTAATATGCCTAAATTCCATAAATCCCTTGTGTATTCTATAAGTGCTAAGTCTGTTCTTGTGTATTCTATAAGTGCTTAGTCTGTTCTATTTGTATGCTGGTATATATTTTACTAATAATGTCTAGGTGCTATAATTGTTTTGCAGATAACGTAGTTGTTTAAATAGTTTCTTTGATGATTCCATCTAATGTTTGGTCCAGTGTTGGTAGCATTGTTTATCATGGTTAATCACATCCTGATTTTGTGTTGTTAATTTGTGCAGGGACAAGAGGGTGAGGTTGCTGCCGTTGCCACAGAGGAGGCAAAGAAGAGCAACAATGTCCAGCGCAAACTTGAGAAGCGTCAACAGGGCCGTTCTCTGGACTCCCACATTGAGGAGCAGTTCAGCGGTGGAAGGCTGTTGGCCTGCATCTCCTCCCGCCCTGGGCAGTGCGGCAGAGCTGATGGGTAAGTTAACTGAACACTGCAGATGTTCTTTGCTTCCTTTTTAAGTGAAAAACGTGACAGGGCATAAAATTGTTTAGCTACTTACATATTTGTGTACAAATCGATAGGTACATCCTGGAGGGCAAGGAGCTTGAGTTCTACATGAGGAAGCTCCAGAAGAAGAAGGGCAAGGGTGCTGCAGCTTAGATAACAGTCTCCTGTGTGCTCTATCGCTGGATGTTATATTTCATTCCCTGAGTTTTGATAGTTGTTGCGTCTATGTTATGATGTACTGAATACTATTTTCTGCAAGTGAGTCACTATGTTTGAACGACTGAGAATATTTTGCCTGCTTCAGAAACATTTGGTATTCTTCGTTCTGTTCCATTTATCATTTGTCATTTTCTGTCGAACCTCTTTAGTTTATTGACATCGTTTCGTGGTTTTGTCCTTTGGTTACAACCTTGGTGTGGATTATCTCCCTGTGGCTTGCTCAATACGTTGCAGCAGCCGTTTTCCTCTTAGCTGCTGGATTTTGCCCGTTGGTCATATAGAAAATAGCTACTTAGTCCACCAGTCTTTTGAATGGTCAACTAAGTGTGCAGAGGAAGCTCGAGGTCCCTATTAAACTGTGCCAGAAGTAGAAGGTCCTTGTTTGTTATAATTTCTCTTCGAATGATGACTGCATCTCAACAAAACTTTAAATGTTGGAAAGACAAACACAAGGTCCATTAGAATTATGTCCAGCATTGTGGTCGGATGCAACAAGACAACCATCCAGCACGATTCTAAGCCAGGCGATGAGCCAAGAATGTTTACATAGTTTTGTTAATTCTGCCAACTTAGTTGCATTCCTTTATGTTTAAATGTTTGTCAGGGCACTAGAATTTGCTATGACCTTGCAAAGAGAAATTATTTGGTCGACTCAAGTCTTTTTCTAGGTATAAATTATACATATATGCACTGTATATTGTCACACATTGCAGTAACAAACACAAAATATATGTTTAAATGTTTGTCAGGGCACTAGAATTTGCTATGACCTTGCAAAGAGAACCATCCAGCACGATTCTAAGCCAGGCGATGAGCCAAGAATGTTTACATAGTTTTGTTAATTCTGCCAACTTAGTTGCATTCCTTTATGTTTAAATGTTTGTCAGGGCACTAGAATTTGCTATGACCTTGCAAAGAGAAATTATTTGGTCGACTCAAGTCTTTTTCTAGGTATAAATTATACATATATGCACTGTATATTGTCACACATTGCAGTAACAAACACAAAATATATCAGGAGGGTAGTGAAGCATACACCATGAAGTCATCTTCCTTCCGCAGTCATAGGACTCTAGTGAAAAGATTGATAATTTCCTTGTGATTAGTAGGTCTAACAAGACAACCATCCAGCACGATTCTAAGCCAGGCGATGAGCCAAGAATGTTTACATAGTTTTGTTAATTCTGCCAACTTAGTTGCATTCCTTTATGTTTAAATGTTTGTCAGGGCACTAGAATTTGCTATGACCTTGCAAAGAGAAATTATTTGGTCGACTCAAGTCTTTTTCTAGGTATAAATTATACATATATGCACTGTATATTGTCACACATTGCAGTAACAAACACAAAATATATCAGGAGGGTAGTGAAGCATACACCATGAAGTCATCTTCCTTCCGCAGTCATAGGACTCTAGTGAAAAGATTGATAATTTCCTTGTGATTAGTAGGTCTACAGACCTTTAAAGCAGGTCCAAAGATGTTCTATATGAAACAAGTTTACATGTTGGTATTACTTTGTGCCAAACCATGAGAAAGAGGGGTTGCCAGTCATTTTTTTATGCAAATTGTTAGAAATCGAGATGTGAACGAGAGAGACCGCAAACAAATGATTCAACTGTTTCTTTCCATTGATGATTTTGAGTATTTATACGAGGGGAAGAGACATGAGCGAAGAGTCATGTTCGTACGAGGGGGTGCTAGATATGTCGGTTGCCACTTGCAAACCGACTTAGAGGATTATCGTTTTAATTAATCTAATCTATTAATTAAATCCTAACACTCCCCCTAATCCTTCCATGTTTTTGCGATTGATCATCTTTGGAATCATCTCCTCCAAAAACCATGTGGGAAAAATACGAGGAGTAGTGTGTATGATATGTTGCTAAAACTCCTTTAAACCCAGTGGAAAATAAGGAGAAAATGGTGCAACATATAATGGTTAGATATGCTGTTAAAACTCCTTCAAACCCAGTGGGAAAATAAGGAAAAAATGATACAACATATAATGATTATTGCCTCCATGTTAACTCCATATGAGAAAAACCTTGTAAAAGGGAAAACCTCATAGAGTTTAGAGGATAATATATATGTCGTGTATACTTTCCTAAAAACCCCAGTGGGGAAAAAGAAAGTATGACATACAATCTTGTATTGATATTTCCTCATTAAAAACCTTGATGAGAACCTAGATAGTAAACTCATAAGGGGAAAAAGAGTGTAATATGATGCTTTGAATAGGAGTAGTCCAGAGTGATACTCCCCCTGATACTTGCAAACCCTGAAGCCTTCAAATACCAATTCCATGAAAACATTTCTGGAATGTTAAAGTTGGTAGAGACTTCGTGAATAGATCAGCGATGTTATTCTCGCATGATTTGACTCGCAAGACGTTTATTTCCCGAATCTTCTGGAGTTCATGGAGATAAAACAATTTAGAGGCAATATGCTTAGTGATATTGCTCTCTATGTATCCTATCGACATCTATGCAACACAAGCAACATTATCTGTGTAGATAATGGTCGATGATTCAAGAGAACCAATACCAAATGACTCATGTATGTGGTTTATCATTCTGTAAAGCTACATATGTCAATGTGTCTTTGTATTTCAGAATGATCGGTAGGTGTAGTCACCGAAGTTTATATCGAAGACATCAATTGAGTGACACTTCTACCATGTAGGTACACATTATGGGGATCATTCAAGTAGCCAACATCAGTGTATTCTGATGATATTGGAGTTCAGATTTCTCTGAAATTACAAGAACATGTCAAATAATGTGTGGTGCCTTGGAGATATCGAAAGATATTCTTGATTCCCAACCAATTGTGTTGGTGGGTCCAATGGCACCGAGATATGGAACTTCAAGTCCCAACATCCCTTCTACATCATCCCGTGGTTTGAGTGAATCTTTCTCTATGTCTAGAGATCAAATAACCGACATGGGAGATGGATATGACTTGTGCATTTTAGGTTTCTCCAATGTTTATAATATAGGCAACTTGGTGTACCATAAAACTTGAGTGAGGTAGCTCGACTTGTAGTATCAAGCATTGTTTGGGTTTAACCAAATCCTTCATCTCAAATTCCGTCTTTTATATGATCACGTGCTTCATCATTGCAGGAGTAATCCTGTATGACAAACACGGACGGGTAATAATCATTGTAGGAGTAATCCTTGTGTACAAGGAACTCACTATGTCGGTTGTATCAGAATATACCGATAACAATAAGCCATGTAATGACTTATTGATTTTACACAATGCATGTTGCATTTACATTTCGATTCAGATAGAGATTCCATCGGGAACCATACATGTCTAAATCTAGTGATCCACATGAAATGTCATCACTACATCTACCAACTGCATAGATAGATGATTTTGCACTGCCAATGATATAATTATCGGAAAATTTTGAGGATTCCAATCATGTCTGGAGAGTAGGTCTCGGATCTCTGCGAAAACCCGACCTTATGCTACAAACCTTGCGTTCTCACCACCTTGTTGTTCTCATTCCGTTTTTGGAAGAGAACATATGGAATCCCATGCATAGGGAATTCATTTGGAAGAGCGAGGCTAATTCTTCTTGGATTGCATCCTTTGTTTGTTTCAGTCCGAGCGAGTGGTTTACACTCTTCCATGACCATGGTCTTTGGATCTGAATCATTTGAAGGATGTTTGCAATCATGCAAGAGAATGTTTGTCGACAATTGTAGTCTTGGTTATATGATTCCCCATAATTAATATTGTTGGAGGAAATCTCATGCACCCATGATGACTCTTCGTGATTTCCCAATACGCGTGAGTCCGGGTGTTCCGATGTTCCAGCCAGTGTGTGCAAGCTGAAGCTGGGGTTGTGGAGGTTTTCCTTCCACTGGTTGTATACTACCCATAAGGTGTTTATCAACGCAAGGTTGACTTGCATTTACTGATTTAGAGGATATCTCCTCGATTTCCCTTGTTGCTTGCAGGAAGCTAGATTCTGGTTAGAGGCCATACTACTCCTCCTCTTCTCGGGTACGGAGAGTTGAGTGGTTTTTATTGGTACCTCCACTCTTTCGGGCGCATTTCTTGCCGGACTAAAGGATTTTGTAACACCTTTGAGATCAGTAAATGAATCTAGCAGGTTATTTGCAATATGTTGCAAATATGTGAATTTCGGACGTAGTCCAAATTCTTGAATACGTGGATATAAGGTGGAACGTGGAGTCCCAATTGATTTCCTGGCATTCTGTGTGGTACATGAAGTCTCCCCCTAATGCCTAGAAATAATCCATCATTTAATATAAGCAATCAACATACTGGGCTATGAATGTCCCTAATGAGGGGTTCAAGGTACATGTTGCTCGACGGAGATCTTTACCCCACATAGATCTTAAGTATGTGGGCCCAATGATGTATGTTGTGGTGGTGAGATCGGTACGCGTGAAGCGCTTCCAAACTTACGCAGATGGGAAATGCTCGGAGGATTTCCACGTATCAATTACAGAGGAGGAGTACTGCGATATGCAGTTAGTCATTGAGCAGTGTGTAAAGCTGCATGACTCAAACATCAAGTTGGTAATTGCAATTCATTAACAAAGGACTTGCAATGAGTTTGATCCTCTTATTCAGGGATTCAACCAAACCATTATGAGTGTGTATGTATTAGATAGAGTGTTGAACTTCAATCCGCATGGCCATGCAATATTCATTGAAGGCACATGAAGAAAATTCTGCAACATTTTCTTTGCGAATTTGTCAAATTCTACTTTCTCGATAATGGGCCTGTAACTTGATTACTTTCCTCATTATCATGGTAAATGCATGGTTCCATGTGGACAGAAAACACATGTATAAGCATCGTATAGATGCATAATTGAGAACCATGAAAAATACCTTAAAAGATCCACACAATGGTTGGGGAATAACAAATGTCTCCATGGATGTGTTCAAGGAACTGAAGCGGTCCAACTTGTATTTTGAGGTGCGAATGCCTCAAAATTAGCTTCCCCATGTTGCACAATGTGCACACAAAGTCTGATGACCGAGAGAATTTGGACTCATGCAACTTGTGACAAATGGAATTGCTTTGTATGCAACATGTGCTACGGATGGGATGTACATATAGTACATCCCAAACAATAGAGAGGGTATTTTTTTTCAAATACTTGTTCCTCATCCATCGGACTGCCCCTGTAGAAATCTATATATCTAGTTGAAGGATTTTTGCTATGAAAATCTTTTCTCAAATATATAGATTGTATACAATCTTATTTATATCAGAGTGCTGATACAATGTACCGTGACAACAGTAGTTATGTTCTATTATAACATCACCGATGGACATGATTAAGTTGATCACTAAGGAGATAGTGGGACTAGTCAAAGTCTCCAAACATGTCGTTTGAGACATACTCAACAATCATGTTCTCCGTGCTCATAGGGTCCTCGGACTGCTAGAGAGTCATGGTGTTGCTAGGTTCAAGAGGAACATCTTGCGAACAACCAGCTCCATTGGTGCCATCCGGATGAAGGTTGAAGTTGGCTCCAAACCTTTTCCCTTGAGGTGATTTGCATCCTTGGGATTGCTGGTAGAGAATTTCCAGATGCTTTGGGGTCTTAAACTTGTTGGTAGGGTGCGTGTAGCATCCGCACTTGTCACAAAGCCTAGTTTTGTCATACTTTGGCTTTGTGGTGCCTTTCCCACGGTCCGAGTTTTGAGGCTTCCTGTTCCGATTGCGCTTACGCTTACCCTTGAAGTTCGGTTGGTTACCTTTGAAGGCACCACCAAACTTTCTTCCATTCGCAACACTCATATGAACTTCCGGCAAAGGTTGGGAACCAACCGGGCGCTGAGAGTCATTCTTAGCAAGAAGCTCATCATGCTTTTTAGCCTGAAGTAGGATATGAATAATGTCTGAATAGACCTGGTAGTCATGAGCGTGGTATTGCCGCTGCAGGATCCTTTCAGATGGGAGCATAATGGATAGAGTTCTTTTTATCTTTTCCGTATATGTAGGTTCCTTCTCGCAAAAGCGCAACTTAGAACTTATCTTATGAACCTCGTTGTAATCCCCGACGGACTTGAAGTCCTGAAATCGAAGATGAGTCCAATCATGAAGTGCTTCAGGCAGGACAACTGCCTTCTTCTTTTCATACCTCGTTTTGAGGGCCTGAAACAAAGTAAATGGGGATTCCTCCTCCAAATACTCGAACTTAAGATTTGGGTGGATATTTGTGCCTTATAATGTACAAGGAATCATATTACTTCTCTTCTCGCAGCGGTGCCACTCCAGCCGGAAGGGGGGCACCGGGTTCTAGATGGCACACACTATCCCACGGGACGCAAGGGCGATCTTGATGTCCATGGCCCAGGTAGGGTAGTTATGGCCATCGAGTTCGAGTACATCGAACTCTCTTCCATCCATTAGTTACCTACTTGGGTAAACCATAGGTTATTGATTCACGCTTTGGTAAACCACAAATCATCATGGTTATGTTGTAACAAACTATGCAAATTAATAGTAATTTCAAGCAGTGTGATTGAAACCATTAGTGTGGACTTCAAGTTGTTAAGTATGACACATTGTAGATACTTCCTAAAAAGAATTTTAGGGTCCATCTCTCACTACTTAGAGAGTATAATCTGATGAAATCAGTAGATACTCATGTTTCTAGCACCTTATGCCATGACTTAATTAAAATGTATGAGAGATCACTTAATAAGTAATCATGTGTTTGATGAATTTTTGTACCAAGAGTTCATAATATAAATATATATTACACATTCCTCGTCTATGACACATGGGCCCCACAATATGTAAAACATTTGTGAAAGAATATATATTTGACTGAGGATGTACATGCAAATGAGCTAGCAGAGAAGTCAAGTTCCGAGCACCACATCGATCAGCAACATGCATACATATATACATGCGTTGCTTGCCCAATGGGCTAATGGCCGGATCATTATATTTAGCTACCTCTATACATCGCATGCATGGGATCCTAAATTCAGAAGAAACACACGAAGGACCCACTGGCCAACGAGTATACACGTCTGACTGCTGGGGCAGCTAGGGCAGGTATTATATACGGTTGGCTGACTTCATGGATTACGTCACGAACGCCTGAGTCAGCTAGAGATAAAATCAATCATCTCCGTCTGAGTCGCGGCAAGTGGGCAGGTGAGATATACTCCTGGCCGGTTTAGAAGTCACAGAGATTTTTTAGGGATCTATGTTATCGTCATGTCTGGACGACGCCTATATAAAGGCCACCAGATCGCTCGTATGGGGAGAGGCACGCGCCCGCACGGCCGCCGGGCTGCGGTGCTCCAAGACATACATACGCGGAGGGAGAGGACTCCGCCAGAACTCACACGGGTAACGCCACGACGAAGCCTTGCTTATCATACACAAGCGTGTACACAGGTACGCAGAGAGAGCTAGCCGACGCGCTGCTCCGCACATCACCGCACGGGTAACGCAATAGCGAAGCTCTGCTCTAGTAAAATTCACACACGTAGCACGGGCGACGCAGTTGCGAAGCCCTGCTCCGGCCACGTGAGAACACCACTTAGACCACAAATTTCTTAATTCCCACACTACGTCGAAGGCGACCAGCGGCGCCAAGATGCCGCTACTACTCCCACCATCTATGAAGTCTTATTTGCAAGGTGAGATAATATAAGATCTGTTTGTATCGTTGGTTTTGTCTCAACATGGCTAATCTAGATCATCCGTGTGGGATGCTAGATGTAGCCGTTAATCTTTACAACCATGGCCCGATTGTTTCCTCAAGGTTGGCGGCCGTGTGGCCACAATCATGGTACGACTGTCAGGGTCAGCCATAAAGATGATCACAACCATGGTAACGACTGTCTCATCGAAGTCGTTCATGCAAAGCGCATATAATAATTATGCCACAAACATAGCAGCGACCGTCTCATCGAGGTCGTTCATATGGGTTATGTCAAAGTCATCGTCCGATTGTTTCATCTATATCGGTGGTGCTCAACCTCGAGCCTTATGAAGGAGTTCGGTTGATAAAACGACTAAGGCAACGCTTCATCAATTGCCCATCTCGGATTCACGATCTAATCTCTATGAGATGAAGGTCGATTCCTATACATCATCTCATGTCTAGTGTCGACGAGGCTAGACTACACTATGGCCAAGTGACGACGAAGCTCGGTCATTATGCCATCAACACGTCGTAATTTTGATGAGATAGTCATACCGATTGCTGGGCACCGACGAGGCAAAAGCAACACTACTTTGATGAGGAGAGGGCCATATGGCTGGGCACCGACGAGGCAAAAGCCACCCTCCTTGTCAAATAAATCTCTCATTATTACGCACGTCGAGATAGCATATATGATTGTGCTTCGGCGGAACAAAGCTAATCTTCTTATTCTCAAGATTATCTAAACAACGACGATCATCAGCGCAGCTTAATCGGAGGTATTCTGCGGCTTGATCCCGCGGATGTAATTAAACGGGTGTCTCGCGAGGCCTCGGGAATTTGGAACTACACAATCGTTGATCCAAGTCAGATATTATCAAGGCGCAATATTTGTAATTGTGGGAAATTGTACTTTGTAATTCTCCAAAGAATTAATAAAGATGTGTTTTCCTATGTTACTTGTCTTTTTTTGGATACTTTGTATACTGGCACGCCCGTATATATATTTTTTGTTGCTTTTTTTTCGTGTCAAACAAAATGGCACGCCCGTTGGGACATGATTCTCCTCCCATCTCTGCTGTGCTCCGATCGTCGTCCAATTTTCTTGGCTTGACTTGATGCTCTTGCTCAAAAAGTATCACGTGAGATGTTTGCAATTTTGCATGCAGCCATATATTCTTGATCATGAGTACCTAGTGATGGATCTGCTCGAAGTGCTCCTCTTAAAAAATGGGTAGTGCATGGTTCATGCACGATTTCCTCTTGGGGATGATATGAGCTTGCTGAAACAAATGCATGCATGTCCAGATTATCGTCACAAGACTTCGTGGTTGTAGTTCTCATCCAAAAAGAAGTTTCATAAGCATGACCCCAAGTTAAAAAAAAGGCACGTCGACTCCATATGTGGCATGTTCAAGTATCTTTGATCAGAAGCAGCTGGCTATGGAGTGCCATGTGCTCCTTGTATAAAAAATGTTCGGAGGTACTCGCCGGTGGAATTGTCATGTTCTCCATTGTAGAAAAAAGAAATTTCTTGTATCAGGAATCAATCTCATGGCCTTCATGGTCACTACTTATGTCTAACCAACAAGCTGAAGTATTGTTTGTGTGTGTTTCCTTACACAACAAGCAGCTCTGTTCAGAAGTACTAAGTGCATACGCTGCTTCGAAAATAAAAAAACAGTATCGCACACAGTATATACAACTATCTTTCAAGTATCAAATTGTGGAGTTGCTACAAAAAATCTCCTTTTTGAAAAAAGGACAATTATAGGTCCTTCAGTGATAGACTATTTTTTATGGCGCTGTCCACCGACTGATACAATTGTCGCCATATTTTGATTGACAATTAATGGCCCACTATGAGCCGGCCGTGATGATGGGTGCAAGTCAGAAACTTGGTGCAACATACTAGCACATGTACATGTGAGCTAAATCTCACCCCTAAGATCATACATATAGGCTACCATGTATGACCAAGTTCCCTTCACTACAGGAACAGACTGCTAGGCCGACGGCAAAAAGCCCTCGGCGTAGCCCCTTTCGCCGTCGGCGTACGCTACGCCGAGGGCTGCCGTCGGCGTAGCTCCCTCGGCGGAGCAACACTGGCCGTCGGCGTATCCACTCACCGTCGGCGTATAGCTTTGCCGACGGCCGTTGGCGGGCCGTCGGCGTATTAGCCGTCGGCGCACGGCATCCTCGCCGTTACACGGCCGGCTAACGGCGCGGCACGTACGCCGACGGCCGTGCCCTCGGCGTAGCCTCGACACGTGGCACGCGCTGGCCTTCCCAGGGGGCGACGTACGCCGACGGCCCCAACCCTCGGCGTATGAGGAGCACGTGGCAGGCGCCTGGGCCTCCCAGCCCGACGCTAGGCCGACGACCACGGCCCTCGGCGTATGGCCCACTGATACGCCGACGGCCAGGCCCTCGGCGTAGCGCAGACCAAATGACACACAGCAAGGCCCTACGCCGACGGCAAGGCCCTCGGCGTATCACCTGCCCAGAATTTTTTTTTCTGCTCCGCAGCGATATATACCAAATGGCACAGTTTTGTTTCACAGCAATATATACCAATTTTCACAGCAATACTCACAACAATATGTGGAAATATATTCCATAGCAATTCAAACAACATCACATATGCCATACATGTATCAAACAAAGATCACATCATTCATACATTATTCAAACATGTATCAAACAAGATCACACCATTCATACAGGGGTATCAACATCATCGCACATGCATAGACAATAACAACCTACAACTCTGGAGGAGACGGGGTGTACCCGAGATCTCTCCTGGTGAAAAGTGGCGACCTCTGCCGAGGGTTGCGTCCAGTAGAAGCAGCAGAAGAGCCACCTGGCGAGGGAGTAGGAGAAGTGTGAAGCTCGGGAGAACCACCTGCAGAATGGCCAGGAGATGGACCATGGTCATGAAGCGGTGTGATCTGACGCCCATCCGGCGAGGCGTGGCCAAAGTGCCGGTTCCCAGAAGCTCCCGTTCCCTACATGTTGCCTACATGTTAGCAACTTGCGAGGCAAAGTAAAGCGATAACCAGTGGGTTAGCAAAGAACTTACCGGTGTCGATGCGTAGTAGGTCCTAGCGAAGCTTTCCTTCGATTGCAAAAATGGCACCGGACTTGGCATGGGAGGCACGGGCCCCAAATATCTATTCTGCCCAGTTTGAATATTCACCATCATGTCCTGCAAGATAGTTTAGAAGTCAGGCCGTAGTACAACAAACGGGGGGAAGTGGGACTTGTATCTTTTGCAAAAATAAAGGTTCAGACTTACATTTACGTATTGCATGTAGATCGCAAGCGCCTCTTGATGCTGCCGAAAGGCCACCTGATATTCCTCATAAACGGTATCGTAGGCCGCGTCTAACTTAGGCTACAATTTCAAATACAAGGAATCTCGTCAGTGGTTAGCCATGCAGGAACAAAAGTCATAAAGATGATGAGAACGAGAAAAACTTACATCCTCGGCGGAGCGACGAGGCTGTCCACGAGGCGGGATAGGGGGGCCGTCGGCGGGGTAGGTAGCCTTGAGACGGCTGAAGCTCGTGCTGAGGGTAGGCTTGACCTTCTTATTCAGAATCTTGAGGCGTCCATGCTGCAATCCGTGCCCCGACAGGACCAACGACTCCTCGTCGATCTCCGCGTGAATGGGGTCATCCACATGGGGGTGACGAGCCTTCACCATCGTGCTGTAGTTCCCCAAGCCGTTCTGGGCAGTGCCGAAGTACACGGGCAACGAGGGTTGAGGCTCCGAGTAATTGGGCTTCTTTCGCCGCATCATCTCATAGACGGCGACGTCATGAATCACCTCCCCGGGTTGTGCCTCGGCCACCTGTATCGCGAAAAGAAAATATTATGCATATGAAGTACAAACATAAGCAGAAATGCACGCAGGTCGTTCCATGTATATACGTACCACCTTCCCCTTGAAGCGGTCAAAGTTGCGGTTTCCCGCGCAGTGCGTTCCATCATCGCCTCGGTTATCCGCGTTCCGCCTCGACAAGGCTGCAAACTCCTCGTCTTCTCTGAGCCACCTCGTCCTAACCAGCTCCTCCCATGCGAGTCGATGCGGCTCGGCCCAATCGGGGATAACCTGAAAATGCAATAGTCAACTCCAGACAATGCAATGGCAACTTAGAAGCAATGTAGAATCTCATTGACATTTTACTCACCGACATGTACTCTTCTGGCGTCATCGAGTACTCAGGATTAGGGTTCCTACCGACAATGTCTTCCTTCCTGACCCTCACGCCCCTGTCAGCCCAGAAGTGGCTAGCGGCCGTGACCTTCTGGTTGTACCACACCTGGGGGGTCAACTTCACACAAGCCCCAAGCAAAGTCCTCTGCGCCTTCTCCTGGTCCTCCTCGGCCACACGGTAAAAGCACTTCAATCATGCATAAGAGTCATGAGTTAGCACGGTGGGGTCATCAAGTATGAACATAACTCGAGAAATATGCCTTACCCAAAACTTGGTGATGACAGCATCAGCAGCTGTCGGAAAGCCCGGGACACGGGTAGTCTGGTAGTCCGCCCAAGTGGTAGCTAGCTTCCTGTCACCCTCGTGAGTAATGTGATAGCCCGGCCAGAACTTCCTAATCAGAGCTCCAACAAGGCTGTTAGGAAGGCGAGGCTTGGTCCCCGGAGGAAATGTCCAATTGCTGCATAATAATAAACATTAGTACACAATAATTATTTCTGACCAACATGAAATAAAATGTTTTAAATTGCCAAATTAGTACACTTACTCAAGGCCATCTGGAATAATAAGGGCTTTCGCCTCCTGAGTCCTAGGCTCAAACTTCTCGTCAGGGACTCCCGATTCCCCACGATTCCGCAATTTCTTCGGCCCCACCAACTCGCGGCTAGTGTCCGCCTCCGTATCGGTCCCCGCCTCCCTCTCGGTCCTCGCCTCCCTCTCAGACTCTGCCTCCCTCTCGAACTCTGCCTCCCTCTCGGCCCTGAAAGGCTGCTCTGTCAGGAACAACTCAGGAGCCACGTCGCCAGAAGCAGAGGGTGGTGGGTCAAAGTCCACGCCTCCTTCCGTGGCACCTCGTCCTCGTCCTCCTCGACCTCGGCCTCGACCCCGTCCTCCGCCAGCAGGAGCAAGATCGGGGTAACGCGGATTGGGATTTGGCTGTCTCCCACTCCGTGTAGCTCTTTTCTTGCGCTGCTTCAGCGCATTAAGCAAGGACGAACTGGTTGCCTTGCCACTGCTCATATTGTTCAATCACCTGCATTAAGTAAGAGAAAACAGTTAAGCACAAAGACATAATAAAATGTATACACAAAGAATAAAGGCATAATGCAATTAAGAAAACAGTTAAGCACAAAGACAAAATAAAATGCATTAAAAAATAAATACTCACTATCATTTTCATTCTCATTCTCATTCTCATTCTCACTATCACTATCTTTTGATTAGAAATCTGGATTCTCATCGAAGGGTGTAGGCTCATCATCGTTGTCATTCTCGGTATGGAGCTTCTCGAGCATACTTATGTCATGTAGATTCACCACTGACTCACCCCGAGTTTCTACATCATTCCCAAGGTCCTCAAGATCAACCGGTTCTAAATCAAAGTGTCCGAAGTCCTCTTGCTCTTGATAGAAAATTCCCTCGTACGTTACAGGGTTAATGTTGTTGTAATCGTCCTCGGAGGGAATCGGTAGGTTACCATGTGGCGATACCTGGAACACGACTTCCCAGCCCTGGAGTTCCGCTTTCTGACATGGGTAGGGCAAATAATAAACTTGGTTGGCTTGGTGAGCAACAACAAAGACGTCGGCTCTGCTATAGGTGGTTGAAGGCCTAACTTCAACTAACCCAATGGAAGGGGTACTTCTCAGTCCACCCCTTGGGTCAAACCAGTGGCACTTAAACACAATAAGATTGAGTTCGACATTCGTACGATTGAAGGTCAGCTCGTATACATTCTCTAACCTTCCGTAGTAATCAAGGGAATCGACTCCTTTGGTGAACACCCCAGTATTTACCGTTTTTGCATTCGGTCGCCCTTTCTGGTGCGTCTCTGTATGGAAGCGAAACCCATTCACATCATACTTCTCATACTTCATGATGACACTGTTACAACCTTGGGAAACACATTTCAGCTCATCTGACATCTCAACGTTGGGATCAGCTCCCTACAGGTACAAGAGGAATTTGTTGCGTTCAGTAGTTACGTGGAATAAGAGCGACAAGTCACATATTCCAAGGTAAGAGGGACAGGTTAGAAATTACTTTTTCCATAAACCAGGACACAAAGTTTTTTTATTTCCGGGAGCACCCTCTTTCAGTAGAGTGTCCAACTCCATGGGAGAGGGATTAGTCGGTCCTGGCCACTGTTCATCCGTGAAATCGCTAAGAAGGAGAAAATAAGCATTAGACGGAGACCGAGTTACTAGCTGCATAGAGAAATAGGGTGTTCACCATTTTACCTAATGAAATCGACCACTTCCTTCATGTTCATAAGCACATAGAGCATTATGCAATCCTTCTCTTCCTTCGGCAACCTATATTTTAGTCCTTTACCGGCCTTGCCACCGGGAAATTGGAATAGTTCGAGATTGGGGTCATTCTTGGGCAGGTCGACATTGTAATGAGAGACCGGGTTATGCATAGTGGGAACATCATCGGGCCAGTAGGTTGTCGCGGCGTCTGCCATCTCCCGAAGGCATGTTGCTTCAGCTATGCATGCTTCAATCTTGGCTTTGTTTCCAGTTATCTTTCGAATATACTTAAACTCTCTCTCAATACAAAATTGCCAATGAAATTGCACCGGCCCCCCCAATAGTGCCTCGTTCGCGAGGTGCACAATGAGATGTGCCATCGGAGTAAAGAAGCCTGGCGGAAAGATCATCTCCAAATTGCATAGCAACTCCGGCACCTGAACTTGCAGCTTCTCAATCACCAGAGGACATATCTGCTTAGCATAGAGGGTGCGGAAGAAATGGCTCAACTCCGCAAGCACTCGCCATACTTTTTCGGGGAGATACCCTCGAACCATCACCGGCATCAGCCGCTCAATCCATATATGATAGTCGTGACTCTTGAGCCCGTTGACTTGTCCCGTCAAAAGATTGACTCCCTTACTTATATTCGAACAATAACCGTCAGGGAACATCACGACGTATTTGAGCCACCTAAATGACTCCTTCTTTTGGACATTATCAAGGCAGTAGTAGGCATGCGGCTTGAACCAATTCTTTCGACGGACAGTAGGAGGCTGCATGTGTAATCTCTTCCTATCACAAAGCTTCTCAACATCGACTCTAGCCTTGACATTATCCTTTGACTTCCCAGGAATGTTCAGGACTGTGTGAAAAAGGGACTCCCCGACATTCTTTTCGGTGTGCATCACATCGATGTTATGGGGAAGTTCGAGGTCCTTGTAATACACGAGATTCGTTAAGGCTCCCACGTGAGTCCAATTATGCGTTACACCATATCCCGCAAATTGATGGCCAGTTCTCGGCGCCGCGGGCACGAGAGCACATATCTCGGCATCAACAACTGCACCCTCGAACTTTGGTACCTCTTTTACTTCATGCACAACTTTGCCCTTCTTGAAGTTCTTTCTATCTTCTCTGAACGAATGATTTCTTTTGAGGTACTATCGATTCGTGTCAAACGCAACATATTTGCGACCCGACTTTAGCCAAAGGAACTCAAGTCGGTGCCTGCACACTGGGCATGGCCACTTACCAGCTGTACACCATCCGCACGTTAGGGCGTATCCGGGCATTTCATGCATAGTATATTGTAACCAAACTTTCATCAAAAAGTTTCTCTTTTATGCTCGGTCGTATGTCAACGTCCCGTGTATCCAAGAGTGGTTCAAATCATCCACAGTCGGCTGCATGTAGACACTCAAGTTCTTCCCCGGATACTCAGGTCCTGGAATTATCAGCGACAAAAACATGGTCTTCCGTTGCATTAATACTCCGGGAGGGAGATTGAGCGGAATAACATACACCGGCCAGCAGCTGTACGAGGCCGTCGACATACCATATGGGTTGAAGCCATCTGTTGCTATCGCAATTCTAACATTCCGATCCTCTTATTCCCACCGGGGGTATTTGTCATCGAAGTTCTTCCATGCCTTACCATCAGATGGATGTCCCATCTTCTTCCGTCCGTGCCCGTCCTCGTATCTTTTCCCCTTCTTGTGACACGTCATCTGTTTGGCAGTCTCCTCGCTCAAGTAAAGCCGTTGGATTCTTTTTATGAATGGGAGATACCGAAGTATCTTCTTAGCGACCTTCGACTGCCTCACCTGACCATCCTTCCCCTTTATCTCTTCATATCTAGAGGCCTTACAAATGGAGCAGTACTTGTCACCCTCAAACTGTTTCCAAAACAAAAGGCAGCCTTTTGGACAACAATCTATCTTTTCATAATCCATGTTGAGCTCCTTCATGAGTTTCTTCGTTTCGTGAAAGGTTTTAGGCAGAAAATGCCCTTCGGGCAACATGTTACCACATGTTCTCAGATTAGCTTCAAAGTGAGAACGGGTGGCGGAGTACTGGCACTTGTCGGCTAGACACTGAGAGATGGCATCGAGCTGAGAAATCTTTGCACCCTCGTACAGAGGCCTCTTAGCCGCGGCCATCATATCAAGGAAGGCCTTCGCGGTTGGCTCCGGTTCCTCCGGTTCTGGTGATTCCTCCCGTGGAGGTGGCGAATTCGGCTGGTCGGCATCGATAAGATCATCTAGCATGTTTCTAATCCCATCGTGCTCATTGCCATTGAGCCGCTGACGCATCACCTCACCTCTGTCACGTTCGTACCGAGCAAAGTCGACTTGCGTGACATAGTTAGACATGTACCCATATTGCAGAAGGTGTTTGTACATGTCATCCTTTCCCTGACAATGACGCTTAGTGCAATGAGCGCAGGGACAAAGTGCCCGAACCATTGCCTTCGAACCACGCGCTAACTCATTCACTAACAAATGAGTGTTCCGTACCCAATCGTCTGTTTTATTAGTCGCACTAATACGGCCACTGTACATCCACCCATTATCAGCCATCCTCTTCTGCTTTGTTGGGAGACAAACAACAAATATAACATTTTATATCAAACAGGAGATTAAATGCTTCATATTTTTACGCATTCATCAACCTACATGTCCAATAGGAAAAGAGGGTCCTAACCAGCCGCCGGATCCGTAGATTGGGTAAGTTCTCCCTGGTTCTACCCCGATCCAAGCAGAATTTCGGCAGCACCTCCCCGCTGCTCTCCCGATACACGTCTCGACAAAAAGCCAAGAGGATGTGCATCCGGAGAACAACGAGGAGGCGCCACCGAAATCCTGTATCGAATCGAGGTAGAGCCAGGGAGAACCAAACCCAACTACGAATCCGCCGACTGCCCGATAAAAGCCATAAGCGTTACGGTCCAAAATATGCGAGACCACTAATGCATATTAAGTCGCGTAACGCTTACGGTCGGGATGACGCCTAGGTGACGCGACAGACTTGGTGATCTAGACACAAAAATAAAACCTAGGTACAAGAGAGGCGAACAGATTCTCACCCTCGAAGCGTGATCAAATCGTCGAAGATGATCCGGGACCCCGCCGTCGAAACACTCCCCCCGCTCACCCTCCGGTAACTGCAAAAAACATGAGAAGATGGTTAAATATCCAACAAATGCCATTATTGTCTCATCTACAAAGAAAGGCACAAATGCCATTATTGTCTAATCTACAATATACAATGCACATATGCTCGGCACTAACACTATTTTCATTATTGTGTCATCTACAATATAAAATAGTTACATCTAAATATTAACATAATACTAACAATACACCTAAATAAATATAACTAAGTACATCTAACAATACACCTAAATAAATATAACTAAGTACATCTAACAATACACCTAAAATTAACTACATCTAACAATACTAACAATACACCTAAATAAATATAACTAACTACATCTAACAATACACCTAAAATTAACTAAATTACCAATACTAACCTAATGGGGAGGGTGTGCTCGGTGGAGGGGTGGGCAGTGGGGGAGGGGCGGGGCAGTGGGGGAGGCGATGGGGCAGTGGGGGTGGCGGCGGGGCAGTGGGGGAGGGGTGGGGCAGTGGGGGCAGTGGGGGAGGGGTGGGGCAGTGGGGGTGGCTGGCGGGAGGAAGGGAGGGGGTGCTGGCTGGCGGCGGTGGCTTGGGGGAGGGAGGGGTTGCTGGCGGCGGTGGCTTGGGGGAGGGAGGGAGTGCTGGCGGCGGTGGCTCGGGGGAGGCAGCGGGTGCTGGCGGCAGCTCGGGGAGGCAGCGGCGGCGGCCCGAGGAGGATAAGGGGGTGGCGGCTCGGGGAGGCTGAGGGGGGGCGACGGCGGCTCGGGGAGGCTGAGGGGGCAGCGGCGGCGGGGACACGAGCTCGAGGACCGGCGGCTGGCGGCGGGGTCGGGGGCGGGCGCACGGGAGGTTGGGGATAGGGATTGGGGAGGAGTGGCCCGGGTGGGCCGCTCGGGCAGCCCTTAATGGATAGGGCTACGCCGAGGGCCAGGCGTATGCCGAGGGCTGCCCTCGGCGTAGCTAGTTTTTTTATTTTTGTTATTAATAAAAAAATATACAAAAAATTTATTAATTTAACAAATGAAGAAACAATAGAAGAAACAATAATATATTATTTGGTGTCTACTATTATAGAAGAAACAATTGATGTTTACAAATATCCATGATTTTACTAAGTGTTAACGCATGTCTACAAAGGGGGTCACACTTGGGACTTACACATGGCACCTATACCAACCTCTCACCACACTCACACACATATGCTAGGGACACATGCAAGTTTTCATCTGATTCCGATGTTCTCGTGGTCTTCCACCGGCGAAACCCTGATCTCTATGCACACTCAGATCGTCTACCCCCTAGATGTTCCTCTGACAGGGGTAGCCCGGCGTAGCTCTCTCTTGTTTTGTGTTTGATTAGGTCATAGGGTGATGTAAAACCATGTTGGTTCACAAGTTGGGGCACTATCCTACCCGGTTTCACCTAAACGGGGAGATTCCCCCCTTATACGGGTACGGAACCTTCGCCTCTAGGTTAGAGCGCATGCATGCGAGTGGGGACACATGCAAGCACCTATACCAACCTCTCACCACACTCACACACATATGCTAGGGACGCATGCAAGTTTTCATCTGATTCCGATGTTCTCGTGGTCTTCCTCCGGCGAAACCCTGATCTCTGTGCACACTCGGATCGTCTACCCCCTAGACGTTCCTCTGACAGGGGTAGCCCGACGTAGATCTCTCTTGTTTTGTGTTTGTTTAGGTCATAGGGTGATGTAAAACCATGTTGGTTCACAAGTTGGGGCACTATCCTACCCGGTTTCACCTAAACGGGGAGATTCCCCCCTTATACGGGAACGGAACCTTCGCCTCTAGGTTAGAGCGCATGCATGCGAGGGGGGACACATGCAAGCACCTATACCAACCTCTCACCACACTCACACACATATGCTAGGGACACATGCAAGTTTTCATCTGATTCCGATGTTCTCGTGGTCTTCCTCCGGCGAAACCCTGATCTCTGTGCACACTCGGATCGTCTACCCCCCTAGACGTTCCTCTGACAGGGGTAGCCCGGCGTAGATCTCTCTTGTTTTGTGTTTGTTTAGGTCATAGGGTGATGTAAAACCATGTTGGTTCACAAGTTGGGGCACTATCCTACCCGGTTTCACCTAAACGGGGAGATTCCCCCCTTATACAGGTACGGAACCTTCGCCTCTAGGTTAGAGCGCATGCATGCGAGGGGGGACACATGCAAGCACCTATACCAACCTCTCACCACACTCACACACATATGCTAGGGACACATGCAAGTTTTCATCTGATTCCGATGTTCTCGTGGTCTTCCTCCGGCGAAACCCTGATCTCTGTGCACACTCGGAACGTCTACCCCCTAGACGTTCCTCTGACAGGGGTAGCCCGGCGTAGATCTCTCTTGTTTTGTGTTTGTTTAGGTCATAGGGTGATGTAAAACCATGTTGGTTCACAAGTTGGGGCACTATCCTACCCGGTTTCACCTAAACGGGGAGATTCCCCCCTTATACGGGTGCGGAACCTTCGCCTCTAGGTTAGAGCGCATGCATGCGAGTGGGGACACATGCAAGCACCTATACCAACCTCTCACCACACTCACACACATATGCTAGGGACACATGCAAGTTTTCATCTGATTCCGATGTTCTCGTGGTCTTCCTCCGGCGAAACCCTGATCTCTGTGCACACTCAGATCGTCTACCCCCCTAGACGTTCCTCTGAAAGGGGTAGACCGGCGTATCTCTCTCTTGTTTTGTGTTTGTTTAGGTCATAGGGTGATGTAAAACTATGTTGTTCACAAGTTGGGGCACTATCCTACCCGGTTTCACCTAAACGGGGAGATTCCCCCCTTATACGGGTACGGAACCTTCGCCTCTAGGTTAGAGCGCATGCATGCGAGGGGGGACACATGCAAGGACCTATACCAACCTCTCACCACACTCACACACATATGCTAGGGACACATGCAAGTTTTCATCTGATTCCGATGTTCTCGTGGTCTTCCTCCGGCGAAACCCTGATCTCTATGCACACTCGGATCGTCTACCCCCCTAGACGTTCCTCTGACAGGGGTAGCCCGGCGTAGGTCTCTCTTGTTTTGTGTTTGTTTAGGTCATAGGGTGATGTAAAACCATGTTGGTTCACAAGTTGGGGCACTATCCTACCCGGTTTCACCTAAACGGGGAGATTCCCCCCTTATACGGGTACGGAACCTTCGCCTCTAGGTTAGAGCGCATGCATGCGAGGGGGGACACATGCAAGCACCTATACCAACCTCTCACCACACTCACACACATATGCTAGGGACACATGAAAGTTTTCATCTGATTCCGATGTTCTCGTGGTCTTCCTCCGGCGAAACCCTGATCTCTGTGCACACTCGGATCGTCTACCCCCCTAGATGTTCCTCTGACAGGGGTAGCCCGGCGTAGCTCTCTCTTGTTTTGTGTTTGTTTAGGTCATAGGGTGATGTAAAACCATGTTGGTTCACAAGTTGGGGCACTATCCTACCCAGTTTCACCTAAACGGGGAGATTCCCCCCTTATACGGGTCCGGAACCTTCGCCTCTAGGTTAGAGCGCATGCATGCGAGTGGGGACACATGCAAGCACCTATACCAACCTCTCACCACACTCACACACATATGCTAGGGACACATGCAAGTTTTCATCTGATTCCGATGTTCTCGTGGTCTTCCTCCAGCGAAACCCTGATCTCTGTGCACACTCGGATCGTCTACCCCCCTAGACGTTCCTCTGACAGGGGTAGCCCGGCGTAGCTCTCTCTTGTTTTGTGTTTGTTTAGGTCATAGGGTGATGTAAAACCATGTTGGTTCACAAGTTGGGGCACTATCCTACCCGGTTTCACCTAAACGGGGAGATTCCCCCCTTATACGGGTCCGGAACCTTCGCCTCTAGGTTAGAGCGCATGCATGCGAGTGGGGACACATGCAAGCACCTATAACAACCTCTCACCACACTCACACACATATGCTAGGGACACATGCAAGTTTTCATCTGATTCCGATGTTCTCGTGGTCTTCCTCCGGCGAAACCCTGATCTCTGTGCACACTCGGATCGTCTACCCCCCTAGACGTTCCTCTGACAGGGGTAAACCGGCGTAGCTCTCTCTTGTTTTGTGTTTGTTTAGGTCATAGGGTGATGTAAAACCATGTTGGTTCACAATATGGGGCACTATCCTACCCGGTTTCACCTAAACGGGGAGATTCCCCCTTATACTGGTACGGAACCTTCGCCTCTAGGTTAGAGCGCATGCATGCGAGGGGGGACACATGCAAGCACCTATACCAACCTCTCACCACACTCACACACATATGCTAGGGACACATGCAAGTTTTCATCTGATTCCGATGTTCTCGTGGTGTTCCTCCGGCAAAACCCTGATCTCTGTGCACACTCGGATCGTCTACCCCCCTAGACGTTCCTCTGACAGGGGTAGCCCGGCGTAGCTCTCTCTTGTTTTGTGTTTGTTTAGGTCATAGGGTGATGTAAAACCATGTTGTTTCACAAGTTGGGGCACTATCCTACCCGGTTTCACCTAAACGGGGAGATTCCCCCCTTATACGGGTACGGAACCTTCGCCTCTAGGTTAGAGCGCATGCATGCGAGGGGGGACACATGCAAGCACCTATACCAACCTCTCACCACACTCACACACATATGCTAGGGACACATGCAAGTTTTCATCTGATTCCGATGTTCTCGTGGTCTTCCTCCGGCGAAACCCTGATCTCTGTGCACACTCGGATCGTCTACCCCCCTAGACGTTCCTCTGACAGGGGTAGCCCGGCGTAGCTCTCTCTTGTTTTGTGTTTGTTTAGGTCATAGGGTGATGTAAAACCATGTTGGTTCACAAGTTGGGGCACTATCCTACCCGGTTTCACCTAAACGGGGAGATTCCCCCCTTATACGGGTACGGAACCTTCGCCTCTAGGTTAGAGCGCATGCATGCGAGGGGGGACACATGCAAGCACCTATACCAACCTCTCACCACACTCACACACATATGCTAGGGACACATGCAAGTTTTCATCTGATTCCGATGTTCTCGTGGTCTTCCTCCAGCGAAACCCTGATCTCTGTGCACACTCGGATCGTC
The DNA here is from genome assembly GCA_916181665.1 of Avena sativa. NCBI lineage: Eukaryota > Viridiplantae > Streptophyta > Magnoliopsida > Poales > Poaceae > Avena > Avena sativa. Next base: position 260,825,620 of record OV702279.1, on the reverse strand, counting down.
TACCCCCCTAGACGTTCCTCTGACAGGGGTAGCCCGGCGTAGCTCTCTCTTGTTTTGTGTTTGTTTAGGTCATAGGGTGATGTAAAACCATGTTGGTTCACAAGTTTGGGCACTATCCTACCCGGTTTCACCTAAACGGGGAGATTCCCCCCTTATACGGGTCCGGAACCTTCGCCTCTAGGTTAGAGCGCATGCATGCGAGTGGGGACACATGCAAGCACCTATAACAACCTCTCACCACACTCACACACATATGCTAGGGACACATGCAAGTTTTCATCTGATTCCGATGTTCTCGTGGTCTTCCTCCGGCGAAACCCTGATCTCTGTGCACACTCGGATCGTCTACCCCCCTAGACGTTCCTCTGACAGGGGTAAACCGGCGTAGCTCTCTCTTGTTTTGTGTTTGTTTAGGTCATAGGGTGATGTAAAACCATGTTGGTTCACAATATGGGGCACTATCCTACCCGGTTTCACCTAAACGGGGAGATTCCCCCTTATACTGGTACGGAACCTTCGCCTCTAGGTTAGAGCGCATGCATGCGAGGGGGGACACATGCAAGCACCTATACCAACCTCTCACCACACTCACACACATATGCTAGGGACACATGCAAGTTTTCATCTGATTCCGATGTTCTCGTGGTGTTCCTCCGGCAAAACCCTGATCTCTGTGCACACTCGGATCGTCTACCCCCCTAGACGTTCCTCTGACAGGGGTAGCCCGGCGTAGCTCTCTCTTGTTTTGTGTTTGTTTAGGTCATAGGGTGATGTAAAACCATGTTGTTTCACAAGTTGGGGCACTATCCTACCCGGTTTCACCTAAACGGGGAGATTCCCCCCTTATACGGGTACGGAACCTTCGCCTCTAGGTTAGAGCGCATGCATGCGAGGGGGGACACATGCAAGCACCTATACCAACCTCTCACCACACTCACACACATATGCTAGGGACACATGCAAGTTTTCATCTGATTCCGATGTTCTCGTGGTCTTCCTCCGGCGAAACCCTGATCTCTGTGCACACTCGGATCGTCTACCCCCCTAGACGTTCCTCTGACAGGGGTAGCCCGGCGTAGCTCTCTCTTGTTTTGTGTTTGTTTAGGTCATAGGGTGATGTAAAACCATGTTGGTTCACAAGTTGGGGCACTATCCTACCCGGTTTCACCTAAACGGGGAGATTCCCCCCTTATACGGGTACGGAACCTTCGCCTCTAGGTTAGAGCGCATGCATGCGAGGGGGGACACATGCAAGCACCTATACCAACCTCTCACCACACTCACACACATATTCTAGGGACACATGCAAGTTTTCATCTGATTCCGATGTTCTCGTGGTCTTCCTCCGGCGAAACCCTGATCTCCGTGCACACTCGGATCGTCTACCCCCCTAGACGTTCCTCTGACAGGGGTAGCCCGGCGTAGATCTCTCTTGTTTTGTGTTTGTTTAGGTCATAGGGTGATGTAAAACCATGTTGGTTCACAAGTTGGGGCACTATCCTACCCGGTTTCACCTAAACGGGGAGATTCCCCCCTTATACGGGTCCAGAACATTCGCCTCTAGGTTAGAGCGCATGCATGCGAGGGGGGACACATGCAAGCACCTATACCAACCTCTCACCACACTCACACACATATGCTAGGGACACATGCAAGTTTTCATCTGATTCCGATGTTCTCGTGGTCTTTCTCCGGCGAAACCCTGATCTCTGTGCACACTCGGATCGTCTACCCCCCTAGACGTTCCTCTGACAGGGGTAGCCCGGCGTAGATCTCTCTTGTTTTGTGTTTGTTTAGGTCATAGGGTGATGTAAAACCATGTTGGTTCACAAGTTGGGGCACTATCCTACCCGGTTTCACCTAAACGGGGAGATTCCCCCCTTATACGGATACGGAACCTTCGCCTCTAGGTTAGAGAGCATGCATGCGAGGGGGGACACATGCAAGCACCTATACCAACCTCTCACCACACTCACACACATATGCTAGGGACACATGCAAGTTTTCATCTGATTCCGATGTTCTCGTGGTCTTCCTCCGGCGAAACCCTGATCTCTGTGCACACTCGGATCGTCTACCCCCCTAGACATTCCTCTGACAGGGGTAGACCAGCGTAGATCTCTCTTGTTTTGTGTTTGTTTAGGTCATAGGGTGATGTAAAACCATGTTGGTTCACAAGTTGGGGCACTATCCTACCCGGTTTCACCTAAACGGGGAGATTCCCCCTTATACGGGTACGGAACCTTCGCCTCTAGGTTAGAGCGCATGCATGCGAGTGGGGACACATGCAAGCACCTATACCAACCTCTCACCACACTCACACACATATGCTAGGGACACATGCAAGTTTTCATCTGATTCTGATGTTCTCGTGGTCTTCCTCCGGCGAAACCCTGATCTCTATGCACACTCGGATCGTCTACCCCCCTAGACGTTCCTCTGACAGGGGTATCCCGGCGTAGATCTCTCTTGTTTTGTGTTTGTTTAGGTCATAGGGTGATGTAAAACCATGTTGGTTCACAAGTTGGGGCACTATCCTACCCGGTTTCACCTAAACGGGGAGATTCCCCCCTTATACGGGTACGGAACCTTCGCCTCTAGGTTAGAGAGCATGCATGCGAGGGGGGACACATGCAAGCACCTATACCAACCTCTAACCACACTCACACACATATGCTAGGGACACATGCAAGTTTTCATCTGATTCTGATGTTCTCGTGGTCTTCCTCCGGCGAAACCCTAATCTCTGTGCACACTCGGATCGTCTACCACCCCTAGACGTTCCTCTGACAGGGGTAGCCCGGCGTAGCTCTCTTTTGTTTTGTGTTTGTTTAGGTCATAGGGTGATGTAAAACCATGTTGGTTCACAAGTTGGGGCACTATCCTATCCGGTTTCACCTAAACGGGGAGATTCCCCCCTTATACGGGTACGGAACCTTCACCTCTAGGTTAGAGCGCATGCATGCGAGGGGGGACACATGCAAGCACTTCATGTGGGCGTGGTGGGTGCTATTGAGAACCACATGCGATAATAACACTTACAAACATATAGAAATTTCTCGGGGTGTGAGAAGATTCGCAACGACATTTCATTTGGACGTATAGACTGCTATTCAGAGGGTACGAAATTATCCAATTAATAAAAAAAATATAAATAATTGATACAAATATAAAATAAATGAAAAATACAGAAGGCTACGCCGAGGGTGACCGTCGGCGTACGTTGCTGGTACGCCGAGGGTGGCCGTCGGCGTATACTATGCCGAGGGTCGCCGTCGGCCTAACGGACGACACCGTTAGCGCGCCGTCCGTGCTGGCCGGCATGTGCCACGCGTCCGCTTGCTACGCCGAGGGCCGCCGCTATGCCGAGGGTGACCGTCGGCGTAGTGTATACTACGCCGACGGCTTGGCTACGCCGAGGGCTGGCCAGTTGGGCTGACCTGGTCCGGTGCTACGCCGACGGCCCCGACGTTTGGCCGTCGGCGTAGAAAACGGCCGTCGGCGCATCTGGCCATTCCTGTAGTGCTTTTTCTCTTTCTTTATCCAACTTCACGGAATGCGGTGAATGTTACCCGGACGCTTGCAGTTCTAGGGAACGCCAAGCTATTCAGTGACATAAACAACGGGGGCTGTTTTGAGAATATGCCATGGTCTCTGCCTCTGCTCACAAATCTTTGCTGGTGTGTTACATGAAATTGCCATCAAGACCACCACATGATGGCAGACCCATTTAGCTAAGTGTCCTCCTTATGGCGCTAGAAACACCAATACTTATTTTCCCTCTAATAAGACCATATATGGAGAGAGAAAAATTTGAGATCCAAAATTTCAGGCACATGGACGAATGTGTGCTTAAGAAAAAGGAGTTCCATCACATGTATGATGGATAACTCAGTCTTGTAACTTGGAGCTTCATACTAAAGCTCGTGAAATTATTTTGCATGGCGATGAACTAATCGAAGGACTCCCTGTCATGAGCGAGTCCTCCTGTGCCATCACTATCAAAAGAAGACATGAAGAATTTTCTCACTCCATGCCTACTTCGGTTTTGACTGATGCATCATTGGCTTGCAAACAAGCTCGACATCCACCCGTACCAAGAAGGGTTGAATTTTTTGACATGCTAAAGCGTGTCGGTTCATGATTTCAATTATTGTGACACGGGTAATGGTCCATGATAGCCCACTCTACATCTGATATAAGATGATAACTCGATAAATCTCAACGGCGGCAACATGATGACGTCAATGTCCTACAAGTGATATGGCCAGGAGCCCACAAGCTGTGACAACTGTGTATGGAGACCAACGACTTCTATGGTCAAAAGAATTAACAATGCATGGTGCAAGCTTGCTTCATGCGTGTGTGTTAGCACCTTCGCCTAAGTTTTTCTTCCCTTCGGTGTCGGCTACACGAGCGCCGACATCAAAGTACACCATGATGTTCAGGAGCCAGCTATCTTGGATGAGCCCGATGTGGCCGCTCATCTCTCACGGCTATTCTTAGTTGTCCAAATAATCTCGACACTCCTTTGTTTGAAGAATTTAAAGAGGGCATACAAATATATGATTACATCGTCCCCGCTCATTTCTAAAAAAACATGTATCAAGAAGTAGAAGATTTTGCCTACTCGATACAGTCTGGTAGCATTCAAACGGGTGTACTCTCACTCATGAACATGAAAATATGTATTAGCACTTAATCACACGAGTGCCGGTAAATTACAGTACATGCATAGGACATGCATGTCTTTTTTCTCGTGCTTACTAAAAGAATGCATGGTATTCGTGCACCTTCCGTCCTTTCTCTTCTTTTCAAAAATTATGACTTATAAGATTCTTCTCGTTAGAATTCTTCTTGCTTTGGTCATTGGAATCTTCATACAAGAGTCCTTGCTTAAAAAATAATTCTACCAGCATATAGTGGGTGCTGTTAAAAACATACCACTGATCTGCTACACCTCTTTCACTTTGCCAGTGGTTCCTCTGTCCAAAGCTAATGCATTGGGGCATTGCAAAAAAAGGAAGCCTTCTACATGCTCAAACCATGTGGGTTACTACGTGCTAAAACAAATCCATCTCACGCTTGATGGATGGCTTGCGGCTGTAATTCGATGTTGGATCATCAAGCTCATGAGTTTTTTTATATAACATGGTGGTGGTAAATTGCAGTCAAGAATTTTCTCTGAGTTCTTCCTTAGCCACTAGCATCACTGAGGCTAGACACATGCTTTGACACTATTGCCGTGAAGTCTTGTCCAGCTCGGATCGCTGATCAATTTTGGAAAGCGAATAGCTCTAAAATACACATGTTAAAAATACTTCCGTTGCTTATATAAACACGTTGCAAGACATGGATGATTTTGTCCATATGCTCAACGTATTTTATGCATAACTTCTGTGTGCGTGGTGTAATTGTGTGATTCTGTACATATAACAGCCTGCCTACATATGATGTGAGGTGTTGAGTCGACCAACACCCCCACAAATAATGCCCCTTGAACAATCATAGCTTGGGGTTCATATAATCAATAAGATATATCTCTGGTCAACCTGATGACTGGGGCAAGATTAGTAGGTAAAATCTTAACACCTATTGATTGTTGCTATGCTGTTTGTCTGTTGTCTTTTAACAAGAATTGTCAAAGAAGTTGGCACCGAAAGAAGTTTTTTCTGGGATAGCCAATGTTGTGGCATCCCCTCAATGTTTTCTTGGCATGAGGCGAGGATCTTCCTCCAAAAATATACATGTTTTCAATTTTTCATGCAAGAAAGACACCTAGCGATGAGTCTGCTAGAGGTGTTCCTTCGAGAGAAAAATTAGAAGTGCATGGTTCATGCACATATCTGGTGTGGGACAGGCTTGCTGAAACAAATGCAGGTCACGCACCTTTTCTTTTTCTTCTCTGAGTCTAGAATATTGTTATAAGATTTTGCCATTGCTAAAAATCAGTTAATCATCGACATGAATTGGGTTCAGAAAGAATTGTGCATGTTGTTTGCATGTATTACATACAAAATCCTTGTATGGGACGGTGGAGTTGTTGCATATACTCCTTCCTTCCTTCATGAAGAACAAAAGAAATGCATTGTCCATGCACGTGGTGATTTGGTGCTCTACGCATTTGCATGATATCCATGCCTCTAGGCATCATCGGTTCCTTCCATATACCAGGCATATGAGTTTCACTGAAAATAGAAAGTGGTCTCCTTGATGTAGTTGTTTGGTGTATCATACATGATGGTAAATATATAAAAGGGTCCATGGATGCACGTGAAAAGATTCATTTTTGTACTTAAAAAGATGTGTGGCCTATGTTTACGTATTGCTTGTCAGCTTATCTCCTACAGCAGTATAAGTAGGTGATTCCTTCCCCATGTCACCATTGAACAAGTCATGAAGCATATTTAGTTATGCTCCAAATATGCTCCAGTTTGGATCGATGCTTCTAATGAAAGTCGTTAAACAGGGTAGCATGATCTAGTGCAACCCAATACATGATCAGATATACAATTGTGTTGATGAGTCCAAGAAGAAAAAGAAAATTGTTGCCATCAAGCTATGAAGGAACTCAAGGCCCTGATTACAAGGCACGCAATGTTCCTAGAAACACTACGGCAACTCCAATCTTATTTTGTGAGCCACCTTCACAAAATGGGGGCATGCCAAGCCACCATGTACCCATGCAATACTCCGAATTGCCATATCATAATGGTAACATGTCCACACTTCAAGCTCGTGACTCTAATTCACAAGCATCCGAGTCACCACGGTAGAGTGAAGCTAGATGTTATGTTCCTAGCCATTACCCATAGCCCGATCTTGAAACGTGAAAACCTCCTAGAAGATTCCCACTTGCCTAACTATTCGTCATGGACAAATAAGCCTCAGTGGAACCCATGGTCCCGCCAAGAGTGGTTAAATTAGTCAATCCCAATGACGTCAGCATGATGACGCTTATCTCTTCTGATTAAGTGGCATGGCCACAAGAACACATGTTGTCAAAACTGTGTGTGTTGGCCGAAGGGTACTCCACCATGGTGTTATTAAACGAGTTGCGAACGCAATGCACTAGGCCTTGAAAAGCTTAAGAAATAAGCTTACTTATCCATACTGTTTGTAGTATTGAAACTAGGGGGTGATTATACGGAGTGACCTAGAAATAAATCCCCTAGAGTAACCGCGGGTTGGGGGCAGTAGTATCATCTCGTTGTATCTTTGGCTTATGTTAATGACAGATTCACATGGAACCGTGGAACTCTCAGTTTTACTATTGGCTTGCATGTTAAAACCTGCATGGTCGCAACAATATTGATAAGGTTACCGTTGCATAGTGGTGCTAAAATCCAGTGTAAATGCAAAGCTATAGGTTCATGGAGTAGTAGCATTCACTACCCAGAATCATCACATGTAGCATGGTCATTCGCTACCACATTTTCTTCAGGGCAAGTATTTTCCTTCAATCTACTCTCTTTGAGGTTTGCACCACTACATACATTTAACTTTCATGGGGCGCGAGATGTCACTACAATATATTGTATCCCCTTTCTCAGCACGTCCTATTTTACGCTGTAATATTCATCATTGTACTTGTGTGGACCTTCCCGGGAATATACATGATTCTACATTGATGCATCTTGTGGCACATCAAATTGTGCTACAACCAAAATATCTTTTTTGTGGCATGCACTTTTGCCACAATACACATTATTTCTCTTGCGCCAAACTTTGGCTGCAATAGACACCGTTCTGTTATGAGGTGTGGACTCTCGCCATCTCTTCACATTTCTTATGGAAAAAAGAACATATGTTCTTTGTGGCAAGTATTTCTTACCAACATATGTTTCATTTTCCTAAATGGATATAAGCTATCTACCCAGGTTGTTCCTTTTTGAGAAAAGCATGGATGTCATGATAATCCGAGTGCTTTCTGAATTGTGGCATTAGTTTTGCCATAATTTCTTTCTTAACCAGATTGCTAATTAAAAAAGCAGCTGAAACATTCATATGGACAACAAATTCCATGCAGTAACTTGGACTAGTGTCATGAGATTATATCAAATTCCCAAGAATAAATGGCAATCACCTCGGCAAGTTCATACATGCAAGCATATGCATATTCCAAGGTAAATTTGAGCGGATTACCAAGTGCAAGGTTCCAAAACTAGTTCCTGTCACTCTCTTTGACCTATCCAACACTTTCTTGGGGACATGTTCAGATACAAAATATGGTACATGATTCATACATGTAGCATCGGAATAAAAAGGACATGATACACTCATGGGTCCTAGAAAAAATGTGCTTTGCGCCAACAACGTCATTGATGAACCTTGACATGTATGGCTGAAAGAATGGGACACCAGCATAATTATTTATGTTATATTTCTTCTTTTCGGCAGAGTTTTCTGTCTTGGCGGCTACATCAGTTTCTGTTAATTTTCATGAAGCCTAGCTGTGGCTTTGCTTATCGGCATGTAAAGTAGATGGAGAATCCATTGTGTCCCAATATTTTTGTGTGAGAGAATCGCACACGCCAATATAAGCATCTTCTTGTATGCCAAAATTTTCATGCGAAGAGGAGGACGATTGTCATTACTCTATCGTGTGCAAGGTGACTCAATAACATTTTTGAGCCAGCGTAGATGTGCAACTCAACATCTTGTCTTCTGATATCCTCGTACATTCAAACATTACTGGTGCCAAAGTTATGTCCTTAACAGACAATACATCTCTGTGATGTGTTTCCTGCCTATTGTGAGCAGACAAAACAGATCATTTGAACTTGGTCAATCTTGTCGGTGGTGTCGGCACAATGTTTCTCGAGGGGGTGTTGTTTATCCTGTAACCTTGCAACATAACTCGTGTTCTGATTCATTGATAATGTGTTGGTCTCGTCCGAGATGCAAGCACTCATCTACTTGAGTCATGAAGTCATGTATGTCATCTTGAAACAAAATCCCATCCTTGGGCATGAACGTGTCTTGCTCAATATCATAAAAAATATTGAAGACCTCATGCCAGGGTTGAACTTCTCCGTTTGATCGACTCTTTTGTGTCTCTTGGGTTGGAGTGCTAAATACACGTATGAAGTGTGGTCTCCCTCCTCAAAATAAGCAAGGTACATATTCTGGAAAAGGAAAATAAGGAGACACTGATGTACGCTACTTGGCATTCCTTTGGTCTACATTCTACAAGGGGGCACATCCTTGAGTACCGGCGGCTCTATCATGTTATATGACTCAACATCCACATTAATTCCGGTGTGATTTGTGAATACCACATGTAGTCTTCAAGCATGTGTGTATAGTGTCACAGACACACTCCTAGTGCTCCCACCGATGCCATAAACACATCATATACCCAATGACTCCTCATTCATTGTCGAGCTGCCCGATATGTTTATCATTCACACTGAGTTTAATGCAGACTATATTTCAGTTGAGTCTCTTGTACAAAGTTGTACGCCAACGGAGAAACAAAACGACGAGTTGACTCTCGATTGGTATTCCAAACACCTTGAGGGGGTACCATACAACACTCTTTCTCCCTACCTAAAGAAGAGTGTTCCAATAATGTATAAGAATGGGAGGCTTTTATTTTCAGCCTTCTCGACTAGCACTTTCCATGGACATGCATAATGGCGACTCTCAATTCATTATTCGCCAAGTCAATAATATATACAAGATAGGCAAGCCATTCCTTCATTACTTTAATCATGGAGCACTCCAAGATGATATATGGAAATGAATGGGTTGTAGCGACGCCTTCCTTCCTATGTGGTTAAAGGAAGAACTTTGTATCGACGTTTTTTGGGGGCAAATGATGCTACTACGGTGTGTGTCTAGAAATGAAGCAGAGCAAACTCTGCAAGAAGTCCATCATGGTGTATGCGGTGGGCATCAAAGTGGAACAAAAATGTATCATACTATCAAGCTAAGTGGTTACTACTAGCCGGGGATTGTGAAAGTTTGTCTTGCAGTAGAAAGGTTATGTCATAGCTGCCAAATTCATGGTGTTATAAAGCATCAACCATCAGTTCCACTACATCCGGCTGTGCCTACAGGACCTTTTGATGCATGGGGTATATATATCATTGGTCCATTTGACATGCCATCTTCTAGGGGCACAAGTTCATACTTATAGCAATAGACTACTTCCAGAAGTACCACTAAGAGAAGTGAACAGTGAAAATGTTATAATATTTCTAGAGCGTAATATCATTTATCGCTTTGGAATTCCACATCGCATTACTTCGGATAATGCCAAGGATTTTAAGTCCCGTAAAATGAGTTCATGGCCAAATATATAATCCAATGGAATTATTCCACGAGATATTATCCACAGGCTAATGGGTTAACTGAAGCATTTAAATAAGACCCTTGGCCAGATTTTGAAAAAGATATTTCATAAAGATTATCGTGACTGGCATGATCGTCTCTATGAATCCTTATGGGCATACTGTGTTACGGTTCGTATGCCAACTCAAGCTACACCATAATCCCTAGTATATGGGAGTGAGGCTGTTCTTCCTCTAGAGGTGGAGCTTCCATCCCTAAGAGTGGACATTCATGATGAGATTACCCAAGGTGAGCAAATCCGGCTGCACTTTCAATAGCTAGATTCCTTGGAAGAAGATCGGCTAAATGCACTCCAAGATTTATAGTTATATCGTCGCAACATGGTGCGTGCATATGATAAACTTGTTAAGGCACGAGTTTTTCGGCAGGGAGAACTTGTTCTCGTACTTAGGCGCCCCATTGTGGTAAAAGGCAAAGTTAAGGGAAAACTTGAGCCTAAATGGGAAGGGCCATTTGTTATTGAGCAAGTGTATGATGGCGGTGCGTATCAACTCATCAATCAACATGGAGAACGACCAATGCCTCCTATTAATGGGAGGTACCTAAAGAAATACTACGCGTGATCATCTCTGCACGCCAATTTGCTTCTTTGTTTTTTTCTTCTTATTTCATTCTTTATTTTTTGGTTTTCCTAAAAAATAATTTAAAAAAAAAACATGGACATCTTGCACACACCATGCTAGTGATTAAAGCCTTAGGCACCCTTGAGCTAGTCTGAAGGAAGCACATGTAACAAAGTGGAGCGGTACCTATACCCACCACACACGACATATGATGGAGTGTATGCTTTCAGAGAGGGTGGTGAAAATACTTGGGATACTTCTGCTCTAAGGTTCCACACTTCTCATGTTTCTTGCCATGTTTTAGGCTCACTGAGGCACGATGCCCTGGGGTAACCTATAGGAAAAGAGCAAGAAAGGCACGCCTGGTCAACAAAAGTTGAGTTCAATGTGAGCCTCTTGACACCCCTGGGGTGTTATTCCACCATAGCCAAAATGACCTATGAGGGTCTATGTAGTCCACAAAGGTGTGTGTGGCTACTCTTCAAATTCTGAAGGTGAGTCCCCTAGCAATCGTGAAGGAATATCCTCCAAGAAGTTCAACAAAATCCTCTCGTGCAAATGAGGAAATCCCATCAAAAGTTGTGAAATTCAAGCAATACTCCAATACAAAAAAAGATTCAACCAAAAAAGCAAGTCTACATCAAGCAAGTCAAGAAGTAGGGGACTCATTTGAATGAAGGAGGGGAGTAATCACGTACCAACCCTCAACATGGCCATGAAAAATCTCCAAGACAATTATCCTATAACCATACTATTTTAATCATCCTTGCCTATGCCTTTGTGTTCTTGAGGCATGCGCATGGGGCATGATGAAGTCGTGGGATCATCAAGACGCATGAAGTCTAGAGTATGAATTCCCATCCCTCTGAAGGCATCATGAAATCATGATGTTTTTCACATACACTCACAAAAGTTAAGTTATCTAGTCACAACTGTTATGGTCCTTCGATAATTCCTGATGATTAGCTCTTGAGTTACCTTTTTCTGATGTCACGTTCATAGCTAGTGTTCCATGGGAAAGCCAACATCCCAAATCTATAAAAAATATTCTTTTTCTCTTTTTCTGGATTTTCTCTTGCCGTGATTCTTATTTATGCTCGTGGTCTTAAGGGAGAATGATAAGTTCCCTAACTATTCAATGTGCATCCATGATAACGCATTTCTACTCAATGATACCGTTCGTCGTGCATGGCTCCATTGATGCTTGCCCAACGACTGGCATTATACATCAACCAATGTTTCACTAGGAGGCATCATCCTCTCCTAGTCTATCTGCAACGTCGATGGTATCCCGACACTTTAAATATGGGAAGTAGCAAGGTGCGTCAGTGTGGTCAGCATCAAGCTATGGAACACTTCGAGTCTGATGGCTGGCATCGTCTATGATCGCATCAAACTCGGGAGAATTCAGGTGAGCAGGAAGGCGCGCCAGTGCGGCCAGTGTCGTTCTGTGGAACACTTTGAGTCTGATGGCTGGCATCGTCTATGATCACATCAAACTCGGGAGAATTCAGGTGAGCAGGAAGGCGCGCCAGTGCGGCCAGTGTTGTTCTGTGAAACCCTTCAAGTGTGATGGCTGGCATCATATATTATTGTAAGGTCGCATCTAACTTGATAAATTAGTTCTTTGCATCAGCCAAATCCTGGGCAAACCGAAGAACTACCTCATCGGCTGGCACCATGTTGCATATGGTCGCGATGAGAACATATAAATGAGAGAGATTTCTCTTAGAACATGGCATGTGTATTTCGCCATATTTTATTGTAATTATACTCGCCCTTATGGGTGTTTATAAGATAATAGCATACCCATTCGCTATTAAATTCACATATTTCTTTGTCGTATATGGTATGCGTATTTCACCATAGATTGTCATAATCAATCCACCTATCACTCCATGCTGTAGTATGAACATGCAATACAGTTTAGCAATTGGTTAGCCCAAGGCTCTATCTAGTTTGGCAATATAAGTTGCTATCAACGCAATATGTGTGCACACACTAATTCGATGAACCCTCGTCTCGCTTGTTACTTGAAGCCCGAATTCTCTAGTTGTACTTCAAGGCTGTCTGAACGAGAATATTATTGGATGGCTAACTGAACTGTGTGATGAGCAGCAAATAACATCTTCAATTCATAAGGCATGTATATGGAATATATGTTTGGCACGATTCTGGACTAAACATCTATAGCCATGCATGACTCTCTCTAGACGTTTATTCAAGTTCGGTTCTTAATGGATTAAGGGTTTTATAACCTTACACCGCCAAAAAAAAGGTTATATACCTTAGCTCGTTTTTCCCCGAGTATAGTCCGTTTGCTTCGCCACACGCACTACACTCGGCGGGGGGCATTTGTTTGATGAATTATTGTACCAAGAGTTCATAATATAAATATATATTACACATTCCTCGTCTATGACACATGGGCCCCACAATGTGTAAAACATTTGTGAAAGAATATATATTTGACTGAGGATGTACATGCAAATGAGCTAGCAGAGAAGTCAAGTTCCGAGCACCACATTGATCAGCAACATGCATACATATATACATGCGTTGCTTGCCCAATGGGCTAATGGCCGGATCATTATATTTAGCTACCTCGGATCCTAAATTCAGAAGAAACACACGAAGGACCCACTGGCCAACGAGTATACACGTCTGACTGCTGGGGCAGCTAGGGCAGGTATTATATACGGTTGGCTGACTTCATGGATTACGTCACGACCGCCTGAGTCAGCTAGAGATAAAATCAATCATCTCCGTCTGAGTCGCGGCAAGTGGGCAGGTGAGATATACTCCTGGCCGGTTTAGAAGTCAAAAAGATTTTTTAGGGATCTATGTTATCGTCATGTCTGGACGACACCTATATAAAGGCCACCAGATTGCTTGTATGGGGAGAGGCACGCGCCCGCACGGCCGCCGGGCTGCGGTGCTCCAAGACATACATACGCGGAGGGAGAGGACTCTGCCAGAACTCACACGGGTAACGCCACGGCGAAGCCTTGCTTATCATACACAAGCGTGTACACAGGTACGCAGAGAGAGCTAGCCGACGCGCTGCTCCGCACATCACCGCACGGGTAACGCAATAGCGAAGCTTTGCTCTAGTAAAATTCACACGCGTAGCACGGGCGACGCAGTTGTGAAGCCCTGCTCCGGCCACGTGAGAACACCACTTAGACCACAAATTTCTTAATTCCCACACTACGTCGAAGGCGACCAGCGGCGCCAAGATGCCGCTACTACTCCCGCCATCCATGAAGTCTTATTTGCAAGGTGAGATAATGTAAGATCTGTTTGTATCGTTGGTTTTGTCTCAACATGGCTGCTCTAGATCATCCGTGTGGGATGCTAGATGTAGCCGTTAATCTTTACAACCATGGCCCGATTGTTTCCTCAAGGTTGGCGGCCGTGTGGCCACAATCATGGTACGACTGCTTTGTCAGGGTCGGCCATAAAGATTATCACAACCATGGTAACGACTGTCTTATCGAAGTCGTTCATGCAAAGCGCATACAATAATTATGCCACAAACATAGCAGCGACCGTCTCATCGAGGTCGTTCATATGGGTTATGTCAAAGTCATCGTCCGATTGTTTCATCTATATCGGTGGTGCTCAACCTCGAGCCTTATGAAGGAGTTCGGTTGATAAAACGAGTAAGGCAACGCTTCATCAATTGCCCATCTCGGATTCACGATCTAATCTCTATAAGATGAAGGTCGATTCCTATACATCATCTTATGTCTAGTGCCGACGAGGCTAGACTACACTATGGCCAAGTGACGACGAAGCTACACGTCGTAATTTTGATGAGATAGTCATACCGATTGCTGGGCACCGGCGAGGCAAAAGCAACACTACTTTGATGAGGCGAGGGCCATATGGCTGGGCACCGACGAGGCAAAAGCCATCCTCCTTGTCAAATAAATCTCTCATTATTACGCACGTCGAGATAGCATATATGATTGTGCTTCGGCAAAACAAAGCTAATCTTCTTATTCTCAAGATTATCTAAACAACGACGATCATCAGCGCAGCTTAATCGGAGGTATTATGCGGCTTGATCCCGCGGATGTAATTAACCGGGTGTCTCGCGAGGCCCCGGGAATTTGGAAATACACAATCGTTGATCCAAGTCAGATATTATCAAGACGCAATATTTGTAATTGTGGGAAATTGTACTTTGTAATTCTCCAAAGAATTAATAAAGATGTGTTTTCCTATGTTACTTGTCTTTTTTTGTATACTTTGTATACTGGCACGCCCGCATATATATTTTTTGTTGCTTTTTTTTCGTGTCAAACATCATGGTAGCAGAGATAATCTGCATTTCATGCAGTAGATCTGAGCACTACCTTTGATCCCAAACATCAACTTAAAGTAGTCACTTAGAATTTTGCATATTCGATTAAAATGAATAGATTTATTTGCAAGAAATTAAAATAAAATCAATTGCAAATAGTGGATGTAATCAATCTCAACGTGTACACACGGAAATATATTACATCACATATTTTCTGGAATACACGTAGTACTCGACAGATAAACATTACTAAAAAAAATACTGAAATTTAACAGTCTAAGACAGAAAAGAAAATACTGCTAAAACTGTTGTTAATAAAATAAAATAACTTATTAATTAGCAAGATTAAATCATATTGGAAGGGTCACGTTGGCAGCCTAGTAAATAGGCTTTCCCTATACCGTACTAGTGGATAAGGAAACTACCGTACTAGCGGATAAGGAAACTGAAAACAATCGTTCCCAAATCCTCCACGAGCGACGGCCACCACACGACCGCGCGAGTTCCTCCAGGCTGCAGGAGCGGCTCTTACCGGCGGCGAGCGGCGCTCCGGCCACCCTCTTCCTCGTCGGAGGATCCTCTAGGGAGCCTGGTCCCCGGGGTGACGCCGTTTGCGAGCCCGAGCCAGGCCAGATTCGAGGTGCCGGCGCGGCGGCTGCGGCTGCTCGAAGGCGAGTTCGTCGGCGGGCTGCCCAGCGGGAGGCGGCGGCGAGCGCTAGTCCACGGCGAAGGCGGGGGAGTTGCAGGGGAGCCCCCAGTGTTCAGGCCAAGCGCGGGCCCGTCCTCGTCCTCAACGGTCGGCGTCGGCGACGGGAGGCGCAAGTGCGCGAAAACGGGAGCCCCGGTCGACGCCGACACGTAGGCGAGGGCGTCGACATCCACCTCAACAACCGCAGGGGTCGGAGACGGCGCGACGGCATCGACGGCGCAGCGCTCGACAAGCTTCTCACGCCGGAGCCGAAACCAAAGGCGAAGGCGGAGGCTCCCGACGGTGTTGATGACACGAGGGCCCCATCGTCCGTTAGCCGCCGCCGCTAGGACGGTTTCCGAGGGGCGCACGTCGAGCCGGGAGGCCATGGTCGTGGGCGCCGGCGCACCGCAAGGATGCAAGCCGTGCGAGGCCACGAGCATGGCCACCGCCTTTGGCCGCCTACGGTCTCGTGAGCGGCCGCTGCGTCCTGGGCTTCATCGAGAACTGCGTGGTTCCTGACATCGTGAAGAACTAATGCTACCAAGTGCAAAAAGTTACTAGTTTCTGGTAGTTCGTTGGATCAACAAAATTGAAAAGAAGCACCTTGTTTCTTGTAGCACTCCAGCAACCGGATCGATTTTTCATCGGTCTATATGCGCTTTATGTTTTTTTTGTTCTTCTACGATCCCATCGCTCGATTTACAATGCTCTCGGCATAGTGTGCTGATAACGTGTTAGAAATCGAGATGTGAACGAGAGAGACCGCAAACAAATGATTCAACTGTTTCTTTCCATTGATGATTCTGAGTATTTATATAAGGGGAAGAGACATGAGCGAAGAGTCACGTCCGTACGAGGAGGGGTGCTAGATATGTCGGTTGCCACTTGCAAACCGACTTAGAGGATTACGTGGGAGGATTATCCTTTTTATTAATCTAATCTATTAATTAAATCCTAACACAAATCATTCATGCTTCTACGATTCATTTCTGTCCAAAGCTGTTAGAGGTGGTACTTAGGAGGACTTGCGTAGACATCTGTGTATGGCTAAATTACTGGAGAACTTGCTAATAATTATCACGTAATTATCTAACTTCTTAATCGCGGTGGCATGCAAGTGCTCTCACGCCATCTACCGCTCCCTGATGCTATCATGTGGACCCATGTAATTTTTCTTGGCGTGTGCCCGCTCCCTTGTGAGCATCGGTGCGGCCGTACGAGTTGAAACCGATCGACTAGCTTTGCCTTCCGTATCGCTTTTCCTTTCAAAAGAGAGAGAAAAAACTACTATCATATTAGTTAATTTAAATTTATCTAGATTTGGATATATCTAACACTAAAACGTGTCTAGATACATTTGAATTTAGATAAATCCAAGTCAACTAATATGTGTCAGAAAGAGTACTAGAATACAACCTTATCCCGTTCGTATCCCCGATTGCTTCTCTTCCCCGCAATCTCTTCCCCTTCCGTATCATTATTTTGGTTTCTTGTGATATTTGACAAATGAATTAGTTATTTCAAACATATTATTCATATATTGCGTGTGGATAACGATTTCTTAAAGAGTAAATTAGTATAGTTTTTTGACAGGAACTATAGTTTATTTTATAGATGGTGTGCTCTTCAATTTGACTGATGTAAGTATTGCCTAGATGGAATAGACTCATCTCCCATTGGTTATAACATTTTGCTTTTTTGTTGCTATTCTAATACATCGTCTTGATTATTTAATAATCTATTAGAATAATGCTTTGAAGAGTTTCTAACCAAGACATCAGTCTGTGTTCTTAACTTCCCGTCAGAAAATACGGTCAATCGCACCACGCCTACAACAAAGTGTCAAAACTCAATGTAGGTGGCGCAGCGAAGCGCGCTATCCACCTAGTATCATGTATCACCACTAATATAAGAAGGCACATAGGGTCAGATCCGGATGATCTACAGCATACACCCTTCATAATCCAACGAGTAAACATACCCCAATGTTGTATGATGAACCATCAACACTAACCCTGCAATCAGTTACCTAACCATCTTAACCGAGAGAAAAATACGCTTCGGCCTCTACACATTCCCTGTTTTTAATTGGGTGCTAACCCCTCGGAGCAACTCTAGCAGCAAGTGATATAACCCAGCGAATATAGCGTGCGGTGTATCCTCCATCCGGAAGCGCTAGAAAGCTGCACGCGAAAACTAGCCAATATCGCACCCCTAGGCGTGCTAAAAAGCAGCGCATGGGTACAAACATGTTTCACATTAACAAGATCTAACAGATCCCAACAATAAATTATCTATTTATTATTATAGCTATAGCAAATAGTACATGATTAATACAACATTTTTTTTACCAACAAATACAACAAGTTTTTTATCAGCACAGAACAAATTGTTTTCCAATAATTCAACAAACATATAAATAAAGTGGTCACAATTGTTTTCCAAACCATTTCCAGTGCTCCTCGATGAGATTTTTTTGAAGCTCATTATGCACCTCATTGGACCGAATGACATGATATGAGGCAATGAAACACGCCACGCCCATCAAGTTAAAAAAGGAGTAATCCACATCTTTGTCATGATCGTCCTCTATGATCATGTTAGACGATCATATTATGTATGATGACACAAGAGGTCATGATGTATCAAAGATAATTTTGGTCTCAAAATCTAGCCGGTCCTCTCATAAAAGCAAATTGGCTTGGAAAATCTCAAATGCTCTCTCCACATCTTTCCTAGCCGTCGCTTGTGCATTGTAAAATTGGGTTTGCTTCTTATCTTTGGATTTGTGAACCAACTTTACAAATGTTTGCCACCTTGGGTAGATATCGTCGGCAAGATAGTAGCCATAGTTGTACTTGTGGCCATTTGCTTCAAACTCTACTTGTGGCCCTTCACGCAATGCAATCAGTGGTGGCCTTTGAAGAACATTGATGTTATTGCACACCCGGGCAATAATTAATTCTGTTCTGACAAGTTTACCAATGTTTATGTTGTCTTTCATGGAGATTCCGAAAGGGGTTCGAAAGAGACTAGATTTCTTTCGATCTCGATTTTTTTGGCAAAGTGACAAACATAAAAGAAAATATCGCTTAACCAAATGGAACATTATTTGTAGACCGAGAGATCAGGGGGGGGGGGGGGGGTTGGGAGTAGAGGTTCTCGAATTAAAGAACAAAAGTCTACTCACCAAGTGGTTGTTTAAACTTTTGAATGAGGAAGGGGTTTGGCAGGAATTATTGAAAAATAAGTATTTGCATTCCAAAACACTATCACAAGTAAAAGTCAAGTCATCAGACTCTCCATTTTGGAAAGGGCTTATGAGGGTAAAGGAAGAGTTTTTTTCTAGAGGGTCATTCACAATCAAGAGTGGTTGTAGTGCACGTTTTTGGGAGGATATTTGGTTAGGCGAGACTCCTCTAGCTGTTCAGTACCCGTTGCTTTATGCCATTGTGCAAAGAAAATAAGTTTCTGTTGCACATGTTTTGTCAAATGACCCTCTAAACGTTGCATTCCGAAGAACTTTAACCGGTTCTAGATGGTCAAGTTGGCTACATTTAGTGAATCGATTAATGGATATACACCTTGAAGAGGGGGAAGATAAATTTAAATGGAATCTAACTTCATCGGGGGTATTCTCGGTCAAATCCATGTATCTTGACTTACTAAATGGGAACACAAGGTTCTTACGGAAGTATTTATGGAAAATGAAGGTGCCACTAAAAATTAAGATTTTTATGTGGTTTTTAAATCGCAAGATTTTGCTAACAAAAGATAACTTAGCAAAAAGAAATTGGCAAGGAAGCCAGAAATGTTGTTTCTGTGATCAGAACGAAACGATACAACACTTGTTCTTTGATTGTACGTTTGCTAAAATAGTTTGGCGTATAATCCATATGGCTTTTAATTTAGCTCCCCCAAAAATATTAATAATCTATTAGGAAATTGGCTACATGGTGTTGATAAGTTAGAGAAAGTTCAAATACGAGTGGGTGTTTGTGCTTTGCTCTGGGCTATTTGAAATATTAGGAATGACTTGATTTTTAACGGAACATCAAAATCTTCTTTCATGCAGGTTATTCCTATAACTACCCACTGGATCCGTATGTGGTCTTTCCTCCAGCCAGAGGAGCGAAGACCGGACATGGCTATTGGGTGCAGCCGTTTGGAAATGGTTGCACGAGACTTATTCATCCGGTGCGGCTGGCGTTTTGACAACAGAATCACATGTTGATGCGACGAATTTTTTTGATCCTCAGTTTCTTTAGATGGCTGGTGCATGTTTCGACTTTATGTGACACATGAGCTAGAAATTTGTAATAAATTTATTTAATAATTTTAATAAAGCAATAAAGGCCATATGCATCAGTCGATGCAGAGGCCGGGGTGATATCCCCATTTCGAAAAAAAAATTGCACACCCGGGCATTTCAAAAAATGCATGCCAAATCCAAGTCTCATAATCTGACATGGCTTCAAGGATGAAAGTGGAATCCTTCTTGTGTCCTTTAAATTGTCCATGCCATACCACAGGACAATTCTTCCAACTCTAGTGCATACAATCAATGATCCAAATATTCCTGAAAACCCCCCAGCCTTGTTCTGCTCCAAAAGCCTAGCCGTGTCTTCAACATTGGGGGCTCTCAAGTATCTCGTGCCAAACACGCCCACAATTGCAACGGCAAAACGCTTAACACACTCGATGGCTTGACTCACACCCATAGCCAAGTGGTCATCAACTAGATCCGTCAGTATATCGTATGTCAACATACGCAAGGCGGCGGTCAACTTTTGGTAGGTGCTATGCTAAAGTTCTCTGGCGGCATTTCTACTTTGCGCAAAAAACCGATCAAACTTGGTCACCTTCTCCGCGATATGCTTGAACAAATTGATGCTCATATGAAAACGCCGACGAAAGTAGTGCTCGAGAAATATCGGATTTTCGTTGAAATACATCCGCATCAACCTATTATGGCCCTCAATCCTTTCCCTCCACAACTTGAGTCTACCAAAAACCGAGCCACCGCGCTTCGGCTTTTTGGATGGATCGCCAAGCCAATCGTATCAACATGTTCTCTTCTTCCTCAATCTCAAGTTCACTATCGGATGAATTGTAGGTCCTCTACAAACATAAACTAAACTCACTTCATCTACCAACTAAAAAAACTAAAAAATAATAAGAAATATGAGGCGGCGGAGGCGGAAACATACCTTGCAGCGATTTCGCGGAGCATCTTGTGTGCACCATGTTGCGTCTCGGCTAGAGAACATGGCGCCAATGAAAGTCAGCACGACGGCAATGGATCCACTGCGTGGGCGCGAAGGGAAGCGCCTCCGGTGGCTACTCGGAGTGGCAGCGGCGGAATTGGGAGAGCCGAAATGGGGAAGGAGAGAGCGCGGGATGTGCGGGTGAAGTTTCCAATCGATTGGTTGCGCGCTCCTAATGCGGAACGATAGCGCGCCGGACTGGAAGCTACAATTTTGGTGCATCGGTGGGCACAAATTGCTATCGTGCATAATGTTTTGTGGAGCGCGCGCAACTATAGCGCGTCTGCTGGAGGGCGTAGAACCGGCGCGCGCTGTAAATCATCGTTTATTTTAGCGTGAGCACGTTTTAGCGCGACCGCTGGAGTTGCTCTCACGCCGATGACGTGCCCACTGCCACTGCAGTTCCACACCGATGACCCATTCACACGACTGCCCTAGACATTGCCGCCCAAATCTCAGCACCAACGACCAGCTCGGTCCCGCGACAATCCCCACGCCTGACCCCAAACACAGCAGGCGCCACCACCGCAATTTCCGTCGGTTACCATCGTTATCCGGTGCTCGACCTGCATAAGAAGCTGACGATCCACACCGCTAAGAATGTGCAAATTCAGTTTGACTAGTTTGGCCGGGTTGGGTTAGTTCAAATATTTGTACTAGTTTCAAAGTTTGGATTTTATTTATAAAAAATAATAAACTAGAATGTAACTGACCGATTTAACTGATTTTGCCGGTTTCTTTTTTTGCACACCCTTACGCACCGCCGCCGAAGTGCCTCTCCGGTGGGTACAAGCACCTGGCAATCGTGCTTTGCTTCTCCTCAGGATGCATTTGTACATACATCATGTACCACCTCGATCTGGTATGATTGCGAGAAAGAGGATCAGATGCTTTCGTGAGGAAGGAATAAGAAATTTAGAACAGACAGAGAAGAGTTGGACAAAGTTTTTACTTTCTCATTACTCGCATACTCGTCACATTACAGGGTTGGGTATAAGTATCCCACTTACCATGCTGGCCCATGGTCCACACGACACCGTGACACACACGAGTTGTGACACTCCGACACTTAGGCACTAAGGAGATATATCAGATGTAACAACACCCTGTGGAGGAAAACTTGCTTGCCCCAAAGCAAGGACAGAAGGAAAACGAGTTTTCAGCACCTCCTAGTCTTCCCATGTAGCCGAATCTTCGGGCAAGCCGTGCCACTTGATTAATACTTGGGTTATTGATGTGTTGCCTTTTTTTCACCATCCTCCTGTCAATAGCTTTCTCTGGCAAGACGTCCTTCAGGTCAAGCTCTGGGATGGTTGGGAGTTTAGCAAAGACTGGCGTATAGTCTGGTCTGTGTTCCTTGAGTTGGGATACGTGGAACACCGGGTGAATTAAGCTTCCTTCAGGCAACTGCAATTTATATACTACCTTTCCAATACGTTCGAGAATCTCAAAAGGCCCAAAATACTTGTAAGCTAGCTTGGGGAATGGTCTATTGACCATAGATTTCTACACATAAGGCTAAAGTTTTAGCAGTACCTTTTCACCCAACTAGAACTCTTTCTCTGTTCTGTTCCTATCAGACTTCTGTTTCATGCGATTTTATGCTGTAGCTAAATTAACCTTCAATTGCGCTAATTGAGCAGCCCGTTCAGTCAACATATCAGGGACAATGGCATCCGGCAACAATGGAATGGACGGCATGGCACCCAAGTTTGGTTCATGACCATAGAGAGCCTTGAATGGCGACATCCCTGTAGAACTGTGAACACAAGAATTATACCAAAATTCTGCCAAAGCAATCTGATGACCCACAAGTATAGGGGATCGCAACAGTCTTCGAGGGTAGTATTACCTAATTTATTGATTTGACACAAGGGGAGCCAAAGAATACTTGCAAGCCTTAACAATTGAGTTGTCAATTCAGCTGCACCTAGAAATAGTTCTTGCTCACAGAAGTTTATCAGTAGCAACAGTTTTGTAGTAGCAAAAGCAAAGTAACAACAACAGTAAAACAAGAGCAATAGTAACACTAGTAGCAAACAGTATGGTATAAGTGCGGTAGGCATAGGGATGGATGGACGAGCGTTGCATGGACGAGTCTAAACATGTAACTTCAAGATCTAGGGCAATTGTAGATAAATAAGATAAGCATCCAAGTACTAAACAATCATAGGAATGTGCTCCATATATAGTCATGCGTGCTCGCAATGAGAACTTGTACAACATCTTTTGTCCTCCCAGCCCATTGCAGCAGGGCCTCAAGGGAACTACTGGCAATTAAGGTGCTCCTTTTAATAGAGCACCGGAGCAAAGCATTAACACTCCATGAACACACGTGATCCTCACATCACAGCCATCCCCTCAGGTTGTCCCAATTTCTATCACCTCGGAGCCTTTGGATCCGAACAATGATATGTGTACACAACTTGCATATAAGATCACAAACAATACTATCATAATGATTCAATAATAAGTTTAGATCTGAGATCATGGCACTTGGGCCCTAGTGACAAGCATTCAGCACAACAAGTTGCAACAAAGTCAAATAGCACTAATAGAGATACTAGGCACCATGCCCTAACAATCTTATTCGATTACATGATAGAACTCATCCAATCCCTACCATCCCCATAGCCTACAGCGGTAGATTACTCACTCATGGATGAGGGAAACATGGATGGTTGATGGAGAGGCATTGGTGATGACGATGGCGATGATCCTCTCCAAATTCCCCGTCCCGGCAGGGTGCCAGAACGGAGTTTCTGGTTCCGGATCGCGGTTTCTGGTGGTGGCGGCACATCAGAACTCTTTCTGGAAAAAACGTCGAACCCCCTCGTTTTTTAGGTCAAGAGGCATATTATAGGCGAAGAGGGAGGCCGAGGGGGTGCCTGGGGCAGCCACACCCCCTCCAGGCGCGGCCTAGGCCTACCCGCGTGGCAGGGGGGTGTGTGCCCCTCAGGCCTCCCCTCCGTCTCGTACTCTGGCTCCGTGAGTCTTCTCGTGAAATAGGATTTTTGGAACATTTTCCGGGATTTTTCCTAATAGTTGATTTTCCGCACAAAAACTAGACAACAAGGTAATTCTGCTGAAAACAGCGTTAATCCATGTTAGTTGTATCCAAATCACACAAGTTTAGAGGAAAAATAATATCAAAAGTGTTCGGTAAAGTAGATACGTTTTGGACGTATCAACTCCCCCCAAGCTTAGCTTATTGCTTTTCCTCAAGCAATTCAGTTGAAAACTGAGTGCGATAAAATAACTTTCACGAACACATTTGCTTGATATGATGTATATATTCTCAGCAAGGAGTAGATACTTAGACAATTGATAATAAAGAGTATGCAACTAAGTCTAATTAATAGTCATTGCAAGCTATGAAGAGAAACCAACTCAATAATAATGAGTAGCATGAAACATAAACATAAGCAACATTGTAGTGCTCATAATAAGGTATGATAGAGTGGTATCTTGCTTGCCTTTGTTTGTAGAGCATAATATAAATGCCAAGACACCTCTGAAGTTCAAGTGAAGACTAGAAGTAAAGATATCAGAGATACAAGCATCAAAGTTATGACATAATTAACCAAGTTTTGGGACAAACACATTACACTAAGAATGACAACTATGCTCACAAGAAGGTGCTCATAGAATAAGTGGTCACTCAACAAGGAGGTGAAAAGGTTTTGAAAAGTTTGAAAGGCTTCCAAATGCTGAAAGTAAGGTACTCATTAGCTTTGAGCTCTCATTGCCCCTATCATAGCCATCTTTACATGGTTAAGGTGAAACTGAGGTCCAATATGAGTTATATGCTTGACACACCATAAACTGGAAATCTCATGTCCCTTGAGTACGAGGGCTGCTCCTCATGCTACTCAACTTTAGTTACCTGTAAGTTCCTGTCATTGTAAATAGATGCATATCATAGAGAACCGCCAACGGGGTACCCCTTGCACATGATACAGGAGCTATCCTATAATCAAAATGACAAGGCAAGTAGACAATGAGCATCCCAGCGATCTTTTTATTTGCTATATGCATAGGTTGTTATTGAGGATGCTTCACAGATTGCTCATTATGGTTATGCTGCAAGTTTCCACCATGATTAGGCATGACTTAGGCTAGCGGCCCAGGCGTTTCTATAACACACACACATATATATATAACTCCATGAACTCACAAGCTCCCCTTTTATTTCACACCGACGACATCCGCAAACAAAAGAGCACGATATCAACTAGATATGTATCCATAAGTGTTGAAAGCGTTCCCCGTGACAACACGGTTCTGCTAACTCCCAGCCTATAATTTGCAAGCATATAACTTTTATGGACAGTCACAATGGTTCAAGTTTATTAAGTGCAAGGAATAAAGTGTACCATCAAGTTCGTGAGAGCTTTACTAATTAACTTTCTCAAAACAGTCAAACATTTTATTTGGAAGAAAACAAGGCATAATGAATATGCACTGAATAGCAAATGATGCTAGTAGGTAGGTATGGTGGACACTGTTGGCAATATTGGTTTTGGGAAGTTGGATGCACAAGTAGAGCTCATACTCAGTGCATGTGAAGGCTAGCAATAGAGAGGGAGCAACAAATGAGAGAGCAATAACTGTCATAATCATGCTTGCAACAAAACAAGAGTAATTATGGCATGAAAATGATACAAGAACTCTGAGGAAAAATAAATCATCGAGGCTTACTGATTATTGTTTAGTCATATGCATGCGTGAGCATGTGACAAGTCGATTCACATGAAACATTTAGAGGAGGAAACCACAATATCATACCAAAATATGAATAAAATAATGCAAGCAAACATTCATATGACAAGCTACAAACTATTAGCAAGCTGGAGCTAATCATAAGAGAGCAAGAACTACTAAGCATCCATAAATAATATACACCTTACATGAACAGACTAAGCATGCCCACAATGATGAGTATATGTACAAAAATGAAAACAAACAGAGTTCATTACCAGCCTCTTACCACATCTCAAGTTGTCATTATTCTTCATTATTGATCTTCACGTGTGTGAGTTGATAATAACATGAAACCAAACTCCACTGAGAACCGCTGAACCCTGCAAAGAACTTCACAAAACCAAAGAAGATCAACAAATATTTTTGGTATTTTCGATTTTTAAAGCAAGCACTCAAAGCAAAAAACAAATAAAGCAAAATCTTTTTGGATTTTTTTCTTAAGGCAAACCAAAGCTAAAAAGCAAAGAAACAAACCAAGAGAAACAACAAAAATATTTTTGGTCTTTTTGTGTTTTAAGAAAGCAGAAACAAAAACCAAAAGAAAGCAAAACAATGGATATACAAAGAACCAACGAAACATGATGTATAAATGAGTGTGATGTCGGTAAACCTCCCCCCAAGCTTAGGCTTTTGGCCTAAGTGGGGCTCAACTCCATGGTGACCAAGAAGGTGCACCTACGTAGTACAACGAGGAGGCTCCTTCGTCCTGGTATGAGCTCGAGGACTCACCTGTGTAGTGCATAGAGGGGTCATATGAGGGCGCGTCCCCCTAATAGTGTACGTGGAAACCACGAATGCGTAGCTGCTCGTCCATCTCCTCCTTGGAGCGTGACCAAGGTCCCTAATAGCTAGGATTTGAACATTTCTTATCTTTTCCCGCTGGGCTTTGTGGTCATCATCATTAGTTATCCCGCGGTAGAGCTCCAATAAATCAGCGGGATGAGCTAGAATCTTCTTCACCGTCCCAGTCGTGCCAACATCCAAGATTTCACAAAATTACTTCAATGTCATGGAGAAATGCCTGTTATAGATTTTGAAAGACACACCTCGTTTGAAGGGGCTGTTAGAAAAAGAGAAACTCTCCACAAAGGTTTTAGTGAGCGTAGCATACTACACACTCTCATCCTGCATATAACTCGTTAATCCAACCCTCTGAACGAAGGTTAGAAAATCATTGAGAATCCCTGTAGCCCGCAAAAAGGTAGGACAAGGAAAGTTGGAAGGGTGCGCATCCCCCTCATCTCCCTCGTCGCCAAATCGCTGTGTAATGAGATCCTCATTGTATGAGGGCCTATCTCGGGAGGATGATCTTGAAGGCCTTGTCCTCCTAGGTGCATCACTCTCAAATATTTCACCATAGGTGTGGTTGTCCATGACCCCTTTTTTCTGAAATTTTTAGACAAAAATCAAACCAAGTGATTTCCAAGTTGGTAAATGATAAGAAACTACTACAGGAACTTGCTAAAGGGCTAAACATGCATCGAAATCAAATCTATAAGCATAGAACAAGCATGAAAGCTCACACAACCTGACACCTATAGCAGCAAAATACTCAAGATACAATCTACCAATCACAAATCTAATTGGACAAGCGGAGGAGGCACATACCAAGGAGCAATCCCTCCAAAAATCAGCAGCAAAGATGGGCTGAGCAAGGAGATCGAAAATCGGGAGCAAGAACATCAAGAACTTAAGCTTGAGAAAGTTTTCCAGTGTTTTTCGGGAGAGAGAAAGAAGATGGCTAGGCGGAGACAACTTGGAGGGCCTCAGGTGGGTCCCACCCATGCCAGGCGCGCCCTTGGGGCTGGCCGCGCCACCAGGGGGTGTGCTGGCCTATGGGATCCCCCTGGGCCACTCCAGGTGTCCCTCTGCCCCTTTTTGAGAAATTTTTTATTATGAATTTTCTGGGATTTTTCGGGAAACTTTATTTTTGGCCAATTTTCAGGGTATGAAAATTGATTTTCTTGTAGAAAAGATTTTTTTAGAAGAAGGAAAAGAAAACAAAAACCAAAAACTATAGAAGTTCTAAGACACTCTAACAAACAAACAACTATCAAAACTAAAGCTAGCAAGAGGAAGAGCAAATACTAGGAAGGAGAAAAATAAAAGTGAGCAAGTATAACCATAGTGAAAGCATTGTTTTGTTCATTAAAATTCCTTTGTTAACAAGGTTGATCAAGTCTTGTTACCAAAACAATCTGATATGAAGCAAAACTTTGCATTCCACAAAGTGATTATGTTACCTCAAACTTGATAGAGATGGTCCCAATCATAATAGTTTCAAAACTTTTTTGTGGAATGGGACAATATATTTCTCCAACCTTGATGCTCTCAATATTTTCAATGGAATTCAGGCAATAGCTCTTAGCAACCTTCTTGAGGAAATAGAAAATACAATCTTTTTCATTAATATTAAATATTACCTTTCCTTGATTATAATTGCCGACAACACCTGTAGTATTGAGAAAAGGTCTCCCAAGAATAATGGACATATTACCATCTTCAGGCATTTCAAGCACAACAAAATCAGTTAAAACCAAGAAATTATGAGCCACTTGCACAGGAACATCCTCACATATACTAATAGGAATAGTAGTAGACTTATCAGCCATTTGCAAAGATATATCAGTGGGTAACAACTTTTCTAGCTGGAGTCTCTTGTAGAGAGAAAAAGGCATAACACTAACTCCAGCTCCCAAATCACATAAAGCAGTTCTAACATAATTATTCTTAATAGAGCAAGGAATAGTTGGTATACCTGGATCACCAAGTTTCTTTGGAACCTTACCATTGAAGGAATAATTAGCAAGCAAAGTAGAAATTTCCTCATTAGGAATCTTCCTTTTATTAGAGATAATATCCTTCATATACTTTGAATAAGGAGGCAAATTAATAGCACCAGTCAAAGGAATTTGCAAAAATAAAGGTTTCATCCACTCACAAAACTTGTTGTAGTGTTCTTCCTCCTTTGACTTGTGTTTCTTATTGGGAAAAGGCATAGGTTTCTGCACCCAAGGTTCTCTCTCACTACCATGTTTATTAGTAATAAAATCTTCCTTAGTGTACCTAGTGTTCTTAGTGTGCTTCTTAGGTTCTTCCTCAACTTCCTCCTTATCAGGAGCATCATTTTTATCGTTACCATTCTCAGTTTCAGCATCAGAGACAAATATACTATTAGGATCTACAGCAGGTTCAGAGGGTTCCTCAACTATTTTGTGTTTCTTTTTCTTTCTCTTACGAGGACTACCACTACTTTCACCTTGTTGAGAGTCCTGCTCAATTCTTTTAGGGTGTCCTTCAGGATATAAAGGATCTTGAGTAGCTATACCATTCCTAGTTCTAATTCCATAAGCATGTTTATCTCCTGAGGCATTAACTAGCATATCTTTTTGTACCTTAGCAAGTTGATCAATTTGAGTTTGAACCATTTGAAAGTGTTTGCAAAGCATTTTAATATCATTAGCAATTCTTTCCACAATATCTTTCAACTCATTAATAGCTCTAGAGTTTTCCAATAAATGATTTTGAACTTTTTTCTTAAAATTACATTATTTAACAATAAATGTATCAAGTTCCTCTAAGCATTGATCAGGAGGCTTACCATAGGGAATATCACCTTCATTAAAGTGGAGAGAGTGTACCTCAACAGTGGATGAGTAGGAAATTGGCTTACATAATTCTTCTATAGGAGGTAGATTCTTCACATCTTCAGCTCTAATACCTTTCTCCTTTAGACATTTCTTAGCTTCCTTCATCACTTCATCATTTAATGCAATTACTATCCTCTTCTTTTGTGTTGGTGTTGGAACTGGTTTAGGCACAACTGGTTCAGGAGTAATAGGCTTAGGTGTATATAGCTCAGTTGAAGTCCAATCATCATAATTCTTGCTTATTTAGCCATTAATTCTTCAACATCTGTAGGAGTTCTTTTCCTGAAAACACAATCAGCAAAACTATCTAGGTATGTCCTAGAATCATCAGTTAGTCCATTATAATAAATATCAAGAAGCTCATTTTTAGGTAATGAACATCCAGGATGTGCATGAATCAAGGCACAAAACCTAGTCCATGACTCAAGCAATTTCTCTTCTTCTCCCTGTTTAAAATCAAAAAGTTTCTGCAAAGCAGCATGTATAGCACTAGGAGGAAAATATTTCTAGAAGAAAGAAGCAATCAGGGCTATCAATGGAACCAGGAGGTAATCTATTAAACCAAGCTTTAGCTTCTCCTTTTAGTGAAAAAGGGAATATCTTAGTAACAAAGTACTTGCGCATCTTAAAATCATTAGAGAATAAGACACTCATAGTGGAAAGCTCATTCATATGTGCCACAACAATCTCACTCTCAATCCCACAAAAAGGTTCTTTCTCAACAATATCTAAATGGGATAAATCAAGAGAGAAATCATAATCTTCATCTTTAATATCTATGGGGGAGGTGGAAAACTTAGGATGAGAAGACAGTTTAGGAATAATGGTACGTCTCTCAAGGAGACTCTTAATAGCACTATAACCATGTGTGTTTCGGCACTCTTCAATAAATTCATCAATAAAATCAATGTAACCATCATTAATATCGTATCTCTCTCTAGACTCAGGTGAGCTAACAGGTGTAACAGTGTCTTCACTAGGAGTTTCAGTATTTCCTAGACTAGCCATAGTAGCATCTATGAAAGGACCTAATGAACCACTCGCATCAAGCATAGTAGAAGTAACATCATGAGTATCAGAAGCAGTTTTAGATTTAGCAGTAGTAGCAGTGTGTGTAGCATGAGTATGTGGTGGTGGTGTAACAAGCTTACTTATAACAGACGATGAATCAAGAGCAGTAGAGGTGTTTAGGGATGTACCTCTTCTTGTATTGGATGGTAAAATAGGAAACTTTCCATCACGAGACTTCCCCATGATGAAAGCAGTAGCAGTGAACAATAATAGATCCAAGTGAACTTACAAATAAAGCTATGCTCCCTGGCAATGGCGCCAGAAAATAGTCTTGATGACCAACAAGTATAGGGATCGCAACAGTCTTCGAGGGTAGTATTACCTAATTTATTGATTCGACACAAGGGGAGCCAAAGAATACTTGCAAGCCTTAACAACTCAGTTGTCAATTCAGCTGCACCTGGAAATAGTTCTTGCTCACAGAAATTTATCAGTAGCAACAGTTTTGTAGTAGCAAAAGCAAAGTACCAGCAGGAGTAAAACAAGAGCAATAGTAACAGTTGTAGCAAACAGTATGGTATGAATGCGGTAGGCATAGGGATGGATGGACGGGCGTTGCATGGACGAGTCTAAACATGTAACTTCAAGATCTAGGACAATTGCAGATAAATAATATAAGCATCCAAGTACTAAACAATCATAGGCATGTGCTCCATATATAGTCATTCGTGCTCGCATTGAGAACTTGCACACCATCGTTTGTCCTGCCAGCCCGTTGTAGCGGGGCCTCAAGGGAACTACTGGCAATTAAGGTGCTCCTTTTAATAGAGCACCGAAGCAAAGCATTAACACTCCATGAACACACGTGATCCTCACATCACAGCCATCCCCTCAGGTTGTCCTAATTTCTGTCACTTCGGGGCCTTTGGATCCGGACAATGATATGTGTACACAACTTGCAGATAAGATCACAAACAATACTATCATAGTGATTCAATAATAAGTTCAGATCTGAGATCATGGCACTCGGGCCCTAGTGACAAGCATTAAGCACAAAAAGTTGCAACAAAGTCAAATAGCACTAATAGAGATACTGGGCACCATGCCCTAACAATCTTATTCAATTACATGATAGAACTCATCCAATCCCTACCATGCCCATAGCCTACAGCGGGGGATTACTCACTCATGGATGAGGGAAATATGGATGGTTGACGGAGAGGCGCCGGTGATGACGATGGCGATGATCCTCTCCAAATTCCCCGTCCTGCAGGGTGCTAGAATAGAGTTTCTGGTTCCGGATCGCGGTTTCTGGTGGTGGCGGCGCAGCGGAACTCTTTCTAGAAAAACGTCGAACCCCCCTCGGTTTTTAGGTCAAGAGACATCTTATAGGTGAAGAGGGAGGCCCAGGGGGTGCCTGGGGCAGCCACACCCCTCTAGGCGCGGCCTGGGCCCGCCCACACGGCAGGGGGTGTGGGCCCCTCAGGACTCCCCTTCGTTTCTTACTCTGGCTCCGTGAGTCTTCTGGTGAAATAGGATTTTTGGAATATTTTTCGGGATTTTTACTGATAGTTGATTTTCTGCAAAAAAAACTAGACACCAAGGTAATTCTGCTGAAAACAGCGCCAGTGCGTGTTAGTTGTATCCAAATCACACAATTTTAGAAGAGAAACAATAGCAAAAGTGTTCGGGAAAGTAGATACGTTTTGGACGTATCACAATCCATCTCTGCCACTGAGTTGGGTTGTCCTGAATGCTGCTCCTCAAATACATTTCCAGACTCTGTTTAACACGCTCTGTCTGCCCGTCAGTCTGAGGGTGGTATGCTCTCGTAAAGTTGAGCTTGGTTCCCAACTTGGTGAACAGCTGTTTCCAAAAGTGACTTGTAAAAATGGATCCTGTATCATACACAGTCGAACGCGGCATACAGTGGAGCTTGATCACTGAATCAACGAAGACACGAGCCACTTGGGGTGCCGAGAAAGGGTGCTTCATTGGAATAAAGTGGGATTATTTGGTAAATCGATCCACCACCACCAAAATTGTGTCTGCCCCTTCTGATAACGACAATCCTTCCACAAAATCAATTGTGATATCTTGCCAAGCTCCTTCAGGAATAGGTAGAGGCTGGAGGAGCCCTTGAGTATGCTGGTTCAGGTGCTTGGCATGCTGACACACATCGCATTGTTTGATGAATTCAGTCACAACTAGCTTCATACCTGACCAGGCAAAAAGCTTCTTGAATTGTTGATAGGTTGCTTCTGTGCATGAATGTCCCCCAATGGCGCTCGCGTGAAACGCTGAAATCAACTTGGTTTGAAGCGCTAAATTTGCGCCAATCCAAATTTGCCTGTGAAGCCGAATGAGACCATGCTGTAGCGAATAGCCATGTTCATCCGGGCTGGAAAGTGCGAGTTCCTGTAAGCATTCCTGGGCAGCAGCATCCGTGGCGTACGAATTAACCATTTCTTGCAGCCAGGCCGGCCGAACCTCAGAGCAAGCCTGAATTGTAAGCAGATGACCAACACGGGATAATAAATCAGCGACTTGATTTTTAGCTCCCTTACGGTACACGATGCGAAATTGCAATCCCATGAGACGAGCCATTGCTTTGCGCAGAAGTGGAGATTGCACTGTCTAATCCTCAAGGTAGCATAGACTGTGATGATCCGTCTTGATTACAAATTCACCGTGCTGTAGGTACGGGCGCCATCTGTCAACTGCCATAAGTAGAGTGAAAAACTCCTTCTCGTAAATGGAGAGCTGACGATGCAAATTTCCCAGCGGCTTGCTCAAGAAAGCGATAGGATGATCCTCTTGCATCAAAACTACGCCGATGCTCGTGTCGCAGGCGCCTGTTTCTACCACAAACATTTTCTGGAAATTGGGCAATTGTAGGACTGGTGTGGATGTCATTGCTGCCTTGAGTGCCAGGAACTCCTGAGACGCTTGATCATCCCATAAAAAAGCTTTCTTCTTAAGTAGATTAGTAAGAGGACGGGCTATGATTGCATAATTTTTCACAAATTTATGATAGTACCCTGTGAGACCAAGGAAACCGTGGATCTCTGTCATTGTAGTCGGTTGTGGCCACTGTATCATTGCTTCAGTCTTCTTGGGATCAGTGGCAACGCCTTCAACTGAGATTATATGCCCCAGGTATTCCAAGCTAGAGCAAGCAAAAGAACACTTGCTGTCTTTCACATATAGTTGATGTTGTCGCAGCAAATTAAGGACCTCAGTTAGATGACGGATATGTTCTTCCAAAGACAAACTGTATACCAAAATGTCATCCATAAACACAAGCACCGATCTCTGTAAACAAGGATGGAGGACCTGGTTCATCACACATTGAAATGTCGCTGGAGCATTGCATAGCCCGAATGGCATCACTCGAAACTGATAGTGTCCTTTATGCATTTTGAACGCTGTCTTGTGCTCATCAGCCGGCAACATTCTAATCTGGTTATATCCTGCGTGAAGATCAAGCTTGGAGAACAGTTTAGCCCCATCTAGTTCATCCAGGAGCTCATCTATAACTGGCATGGGAAACGTGTTTTTGATTATCAGGTCATTCAGCCGACGATAGTCCACACAGAAACGCCAAGTGCCATCCTTCTTTTGGACCAAGAGCACAGGGGATGCAAAAGGTGACATACCAGGAGCAATAATGCCAGCCTTTAACATTTCAGCCACCTGTTTTTTGATCTCATCCTTGTGTGCAGGTGAGTATCTGTATGGTCTGGCATTGAAAGGAGAAGCATCAGGCTTAAGGGGTATTGCATGGTCATATGGCCTCTCAGGTGGTAATTCAGAGGGTGTGACAAACACTTCACTGAATTCTCCCAACAATGTTTGTATTTCCTTAGGTACAGGTTCTGTTCCCTTTGAATGTTCAGTCTGTACAATGGCCAATGCCCACACCTCATTGCCTTTGTACCATTTAATTAGCTGTTCAATAGGGAGTTCTTGTGTAGTTTTCAGAGCAGGTGCCAGGATACCTTGTAACTTGATAAGCTTATTGTTATACTGAAAAGTGAGACAGTGATTGAGCCAATCAGTTACCATAGGACTGTGTTGTTGGAGCCAATCCATACCTAGTATTGCATCATAAGCTCCCAACTCCAACACTCTCATATCTGTGGTAAAAGTCTCTCCTTGACACCACCAAGATAAGGTTGTCACCATTTTGCTGCATTGCATAAACTCTCCATTTGCTATCTTCACTGGAGTTGCAGAGATGTCTTGGACTGTACAATTAATTCTGTCCAACATGTTGGCATTGATAAAACTATTACTGCTTCCTGAGTCAACCGATATCAAAATAACTTGGTTACCCACAAGTGCCCTCAACCGCAGTGTCTATGCTCCATCAGTTCCTGCCAAAGCATGAATGGATAAACTGAGTTGCTCAGCTTGTGCCAGGTCATGCATTTCCAACATATTCAGTACTTCTTCAGAGAGAAGTTCAGGAGTGTTTGCAACCTGCACCACATGAAGTTCCGCCCCTTGTTTCTTGAGACACTAATGTGTGGGATCATCTTTTTCTCCACATTTAAAACATAACCCATTAGTATGCCGATAATCTCGAAGTTGCCTATCCTTCCACAGATCCCCTCCTATCCTCATAGCTGGCTTAGGTGCCTCCAGTTTGTTTGGGACAGCCTCTGCTTTTGCATAGTGGCCATGCCTCTCTCCCCAGTATGTGGAATCTGCATACACTTCCCGTTGCACTACAGCGAGAAGAATGGCCCTCTCTACAGCTTCTGGAACCTGAGCCTCCACTGCTCCCCGAAGTTCAGGCTTCAACCCTTTGACAAATTGAGGCACAAAAAAATGTTCATCATAGTGTCGATTTTGTAGGGATAGCTGGTAGGACAGGGTCTCAAACTATAAGTGATATTCCTCAACTGTCCCTTTCCGCTTTAGCGCCAGAAATTTCTTCATATACTTGCGATGATCATCGGCTCCGAACTTGTCTTCCACTGCCGTCATTAGTTCAGGCCAAGTTTTGATTGAATGCCGCAATTGATACACCTTAAGCCACAGTGCTGCATTGCCATCCATGTGCAGAGTCACAGACACTAACCATAGCGATGCATGAACATTGAACAACCTGAAATAATCGACATTTATCCTTCCATATTTGCGGTTGATGACCATCAAACCGTGGAAATGACATTTTTAAATTATGCTTCACATGATCAGTATTGCAATTGTTTCTACCGCCGCCTGCTCCTCCAATTCTACTGCCCCCTGCGCCACCAATCACTCCAGCACCAACGCCACCAGCTGTGGAGAAACCAGCCCTTCCCCACTCCCAGTCAGAACCTGAGCTGATGCAGATGCGCCTGGTGTGTCGCCCGACCAAGTAACCTGGACGGGTTGAAGAATGCTCTTACCACCCAGGGTGGACACGACTGAATCCGGATCGTCCTCCTCGAGAGATGGAGATCGCTGCATCTGGCGTTCGATGCCTTCCACCGTGGCTGTCAGTTTGTCGTGAAGAGCCTGAAATTGGAGTGAAGTATCTGCTTGTGCCTTGCCATTCGCCTCCACCGCCTCCGCAACCAGACTGAGCTGCGCCACCAGCCCTTGCTGCGTCGAGTCGATGACGGCAACGCGGCCATGGAGCAGATCCCCCGCTTGCCTACACTCTGTGAGGGACTTGAGTGCTGATGCAGTCGCCTCTCCCATTGCTATGAGCACCAGGGATGTCTGCGGGGAAGGATTGGACGGCGCCGTGGTGAACTCCTCACCCACCGGTGCCAACCGATCCTCGGGATTTTACGGCACCACGGCGGTGAATTGGGAGACCGCCGAACTTGACGCCGCCGCGAGGATGAGGGTGTTACCGGGGAAGCGATCGAAGGATGACCCCCCGAACCTGTCGACTCGCGGAGTGCTCCCAGTGATCGCCAAATATGATACCAATTTGTACCACCTCGGTCTGGTATGATTGCCAGAAATAGGATCGGATGCTTTCGTGAGGAAGGAGTAAGGAATTCAGAACAGAGAGAGAAGAGTTGGACAGAGTTTTTACTTTCTCATTACTCGCATACTCGTCACATTACAGGGTTAGGTATAAGTATCCCACTCACCACGCTGGCCCATGGGTCCACACGACACCGTGACACACAATTCGTGACACACACGTCACACTCCAACACTTAGGCACTAAGGAGATATATCAGACGTGACACATCATGGAGGTACACGGCGTTCAATTTGATTGGTGTGTTTTTCTCCACTTGATTCCAGTTGCTTTCTTACCATGGCGTGGACAAGGATAATATTTGTAGTGTACTTTATTATAGCTCACAATTACAGATTACTATAATGCATAATTACTTGGCATGTGTTATACAATCTGAATAGGAAACGTTCTTACGAGACAACATGTTCACAGGACATGTCAAACAAGCTTTAACTACAAGGTACTCCCTTCGTTTTAAAATATAAGATGTTTTAGTTTTGTGAAGAAAATGTATCTAGAGTTGTTTTAGTGTGTGGGTTCATTCCAAACATGAGTGAACCTACACACTAAAACAAGTCTAGATATATTTTCTTCACAAACCTAAAACATCTTATATTTTGAAACGGAGGGAGTAACTTTTTTCCTCTAATAGCTAACAACATACATGCAAGCATCTCGGCCAGTTCGAGTCATATTCACCATCTCTATTTTTGATCCGCTCAGTCACAAAAGGATTTGCAAACTTCGAACATAGCTTCTTTCATTTTCCAATTCGTCAACCCAGTCCTTTTTTCCTGATTGAGAAGGAAAAAAAATTTTAGGACTGCCCTTTCTAGACAACTATCCTCGAGTTAACTTGCATCCGACTAAGTGCTCCAAACATAGGCAACCAAAACTAAAATTGCAACCTTATATGTGTTTGAAAACTTTATTAATATCTAAGGATGGCAAATTTATCCATAGCTATGTGTACCCATGGATAGTATCCATACCCTACCCATCAATTTATGCGTAGGACATAGGCGCAATCATGTGCTCACGGGTATACCCAAACACTACCTACCTTGACCTGACATATTCAACCTCGAGTTCTGGATCCACCGGCTCTCCCCATCAAGCCATCACTACAAGGCATAGATTCAGCAACAACAACAACCTCCATCCCCCCCTCTAGATCCACTCGTTTCTCTGCTTCTTCAGCCATGAGAAGTGGGCTGCAAGTAGGAGCGTGGAAGGAAGGTGTCAAGCCAGTAGAGAGTAGAACATGATTGTGATGTGGCGGCGCACGGCAAGCCGTGAACTATTGATCTACCATACCCAATGGGTAACTAGTGGGTAAGGATACCCACCATGTATGGGTAGAATTATGTACCACGAGCTATATGGGCATGAGTATGATTTTTCTCTAACCTACATTGCCATCCTAATAATATAGTTTGTTCAATTAATCTTTGGATCGACTTGAGATGCGATTCTTTGACTCTTTGGGAGGTTATAAATTTTAAATACAATTATAAGTCTTTCGTGTATCATCCTTTGGGGTTTGTGTGGGTTGTGATAGGATTCAGATTAAAACATAAAAGATATTGAACACACAAATAGAAATCAAAAGGTTTCATTATGATGCTACCCTTAAAACTTAATCGTGTCATCATTTCTTCCTAATTGCAATTTCCATGTTACTTGATACTTGACTATTATATAGAAGTTCCAATATCTATTTGTACTCGTGCAATCATCGTGCTTTTGATTTACATATCTACATCTTATGAAGGGTTCTTATATATTTTTTAAGTGAAAGATTTAGGTTGACCTCAAAATGGATTTTTTTCGTTTGTTTGTGCGCGCGCGCGTGTGTGTGTGTGTGTGTGGGGGGGGGGGGGGGGGGCACATAAAAACTTAACAATACATCGGCCGATAGAGAAATAAGATTCTAGTATGAGGAAACCTCGTTCAGTTGTAGAAAAGGAAATGTTAAGATATTTATATTTGAAGTTCTTGAAGAGTTGTGCCGATTTTCTACAAGTCAGGGTGGTCAAGATGCAAAATATTTTAGAAAACACATATGATTCATCACTCACTTCTCCTTCAGAAGCCCTAGAGTCATTCTTGATAAGTAGTCAACAATGAAGCGAAAACAAGTGTATATATAGCCTTCCCATGTAGCCGCCGGCATGGTACCCTCACCTCCCCTCAATTATTTACCGGTCAAGATCTGCTTGAGGGAGGAGGACCGGGGACGGGGTTGGAGATGGTCTCCGGGGTCCCTCGGGAGCGACCCATGAGGTTCTGTTTCTTCGAAGCAACTCTCTCCGTGTTTAATGTAAACGAACATGGATCTAGACATATTTTGTTTCTTTCTTGCATTAGAAAAAGTATAATCCGGGTGCAACATGGAAATACCTACCACCAATGCGCTTGGGTAGTCAATAATGGATTTCCACCTTTTTTAGCATGCAAGTGAACTGAAAAAAGGGAATTATGTGTGAACGCAGCTGGCTGCTACACATCTTTACAGGACACACAGATGAATAACTTGGCACAAAGTATTAATTGCAAGTTCACTCGTACTATAGTCAGTACTGGCACGTGTGTATGTGTGAAACTTTCGAAAACTATTTAAAATTATAGACCCAACGTTGGTTTATCTTTAATAATGATGCGGGCATGATCGAGGGTGGCGGACTGGCGGTGGTGTGCAAGCAAAGTCAAGACTCAAGACGATGCATGGAGCGGAGTGAGCTGTGTCTTGAGAGTTCAGACGCGCGTAAGTCATGTTCACGAATCATGACGGGCAGGGGCTGCGCGGTGCTGCACGAGGTGCTCCGAGAAGTGGTCAACACAAAAGGAACGAGGGGCCGGGAACAGCGGAGGACACGTGTCTGGAATCGGGATCGCGTGAGGTTTAATCCGACGGCAAGCAGACCGTCTGACTTTCTGCAGCCCTCACCGGGCTTGCGTCACTTGCGCGTCCAAACTAATCATTACCGCCGCGGGGTACTGGCGACTGGCGGTACCGTACGAGTGTACGCCAAGTCGCGTCCGAACTAACATGCGATCACCGCCAAATGTGTCATTTTTATAGTAGCACACACGCAAACCCTATGCCACCCAGTTCCTCCATGATACCCTCCTTAAGCTACGCCATGTGACCTTGCTAGCCCAAACACGGAATACGGCCATGGATGGACGCCGATCGGTATCGTATCGTCGTTCCCACCTCATTTCTGCATGCCTATCGGCCTGCCTATAAATGCCCGCAAATGTCGTTCCATCCGGCCATCCAACCACATCTGTCTATAAGGAGAGGACAACTACTCGGCTACTACCGGAAAGTGCAAATATGGCTCGGTTCTCCGCGAATGCCGTTGCACTTGCTGCCCTCGTCGCCGTGCTTCTCACGCAGTGCTGTTACGGCCAGCAGCAGCTGAACTACACCTCGCGGCTGGCGAAAGCCTCCGGCTCCCCCTGGCTGGCGGCCAAGGCCACCTGGTACGGCGCCCCTACCGGCGCCGGCCCCGACGACAACGGTACGTACCTACAGATATATATATATATGTTTCCGGTAGTGGTCGGCGGCACATGCCTTTGATTTGTGCACATTACGCTAGCGGCCGTGCGAGCTTAGCAGAATAATGATGAATGGTGACGATGGATGCGTGCAGGTGGTGCTTGCGGCTACAAGCATGTGAACCAGTACCCGTTCATGTCCATGGGGTCGTGCGGCAACGAGCCCCTCTTCAAGGACGGCATGGGATGCGGAGCCTGCTACCGGGTACGTACCTACGTCGGCGCCGATCGATCGTCGACGCTTATGCTAGTACTAGTAGTCAGTCACTAAAGTAGATTAGTACTAGTATTAGTCAGAGCTGAAAAGTACGTACGGCTCCGTTCACACGGTCATGCGTGTGTAGCATGTTACCGGCCGGCCGGTACGTAGTGCATTATTGGTTGACTTTATGCTTGGGGTTTTCTTTTCCAGATACGATGCGTCAACAATCGTGCCTGCTCCGGCAAGCCGGAGACGGTCATGATCACGGACATGAACTACTACCCCGTGGCCAAGTACCACTTCGACCTCAGCGGCACGGCCTTCGGCGCCATGGCCAAGCCCGGCCAGAACGACAAGCTCCGCCACGCCGGCATAATCGACATCCAGTTCAGGAGGTCGGTAGTAATTTCTTACTAGGCACAAATATTTCGGAAAATACATTCGATCGGGCCCGGACGATCAGCTGACACTGACCGTTGATTCCGTCGGTGGCAGGGTGCGATGCAAGCACCAGGGCTTGATGGTGACCTTCCACGTGCAGCGGGGCTCTAACCCGAACTACCTCGCCGTGCTGGTGGAGTACGCCAACCGGGACGGCACCGTGGTGCGGATGGAACTCATGCAGTCCAAGAACGGCCGCCCGACGGGGTACTGGGAGCCCATGACCCATTCCTGGGGCGCCATCTTCCGGAAGGACACGAAACGCCCGCTGCAGGGGCCCTTCTCGCTCCGCATCCGCAGCGAGTCCGGCAAGACGCTGGTGGCCAACCAGGTCATCCCGGCCAACTGGAAGCCCGACACCGCCTACCGCTCCAACGTCCAGTTCCGTTGATCGCTCCGGCCGATGCATGAATCCAGGAAGCCGCTGGTATAATACGTGTGAATGCCAAGTGTACAATATTGGTTGTTGTTGAATTTTAATTACTACTAGGTACGTACATCTTGTGTTAGTTGTCTGGTGGGTCGATGATGTGTGGGAAAAGGAGGCTAGCCTCCATGCATGTGCTACCCCGCCCACTATCACATACTGTATTTGAAATCTAATCGATTGTAATCTCAAATCAGGTTTATCTACTATACTATGTATAGCGCAGAGAGCTTAGATAGACGCTTAAGCGAGCTAAAATAAATACAGATTAATCCATTTTTCAGCTAAGCGTCGTGTTCCGCAACACAGAGCGCTTAAGAGGTCGTTTATGGAGCTAACAAAATCAACTAAAATGCCTGCACTCTCCAACGCGAGACGCTCGCCTACGGAACACGACGAACCTACCGAAGCTTCTCTTCCCGGGTAGCCTGCGGCCGCCCAAAATACTCTCGCCCAAATCCGTGGAGAGTCGGTGGCCGAACAAGGCCAGACCCGGGCTGCCT
Source organism: Avena sativa (assembly GCA_916181665.1). Taxonomy (NCBI): domain Eukaryota; kingdom Viridiplantae; phylum Streptophyta; class Magnoliopsida; order Poales; family Poaceae; genus Avena; species Avena sativa. The sequence continues at coordinate 260,783,883 of OV702279.1, read as the reverse complement.
CCACTCCCCAGGTGCTGGAGGGAATAACCCATGGGTGCTGGAGGTGGACACGACGGGGTCTTCGATCCGCTCTAGGCCGCCGACGCTGCCAAGGGTCTTCTTGAGCTCGTCGCGGCGGTGAGGCCGGGTAGCTTCCTCACTTCTCACAAGCTAGCCTCTGGTAAAACCAATCGTAGGTAGAGGTGCAAACGGCAGGCAAAGCGAGGCTGGGAGAGGTTCATATGATTCAGCTGGATTTCCGTTTAAATAGTTGAGGAAAGGTTCGTCTCCGGTCTCCAACTTTTTTCCAAGCGCCTGGACCTAGCGTCCGCCGCTACTCAATCCGGGTTCGTTTCCAAAAAAAGAGGCAAAGCGCCTGACGCTAGAAGTTTCGTCGACGCCAGCGAAAATCCCAGGCTCGAAGGGGAATCAGGCGTAACGGCAAGAATCTTGACCCTAGCGCCTGGGCTAAGCGTCCGCGTTATACATGCCCTTACTAAATGTGAATCTGCTCCCATCATCGTTCTTGTATGCAGAACATCTACTAAAAAGAGTAAAAATAGATTCCACCCATTATTTGTCCATTTTACAACTTTAACCAAGTATGACCCCTCTAATCTGAAAAATCGGGCTTAAGAAGTACACGACCTACTTCATGCATTCTCCGCTACCGTGTGACATGTTTGAACACCAAATAATTCTTTTTTTAAACGAGGGAAAATGTTTTGCCATTTTCAGTTAATCAAGAAAGCAGAGTGAAATTAAAAAGTACTATATTATAAAACGTTCTACTCTCGCGAGATCAAATTACTCATGTGCTTCGCTCAGAGATTTGCCTCATGCTTAATCTTCTCTAGAATGACCGAAGGTGGAGCGTGCTTGTTTTTGAAGACTTGGCCATTGCGTTCACTCCAAATTTCCCAAAATGCGGCTTCCCGAGTCGATTCCGTGATCGGATTGCCGCTTTGCTCTCTACAACTTCTTCACGTGTGCTACTCAACGGCATTGCGGGTACCCACCCCTACTAGTCATGGGAGGGGATTGCGGCAAGGGGACCCCCTTTCACCGCTTCTTTTTGTTCTCGCTATTGACCCGCTCTCCCAATTATTGGAAAGAGCAACCTATCATGGGATTTTGCATAAGCTAAAAGGGAGGGGGCAATCTTGAGAACATTCCTTTATGTCGATGATGCGGCGGTGTTCGTGGCTCCAATCAAAGAGGACATTCAAAACTTAGCCATGATTCTTGAAAGCTTTGGGGAGGTCACCGGCCTATGTACCAATTTTCAAAAGAGTAACTTTGTTCCCATTAGGTGCGCAAACATCAATATTGAGGACATTCTTGATGGCCTACCGATGACTCGAGCTTCATTCCCTTTGAAGTACCTTGGTGTACCTCTTTCGATTTGGCGGCTTAAAAGGGTGGATTTTCAACATCTTGAGGATAAATGCATCGGGAAGCTCCCAACTTGGAATGGGAAGTTCATCATGACGACCGGACGCAATGAGCTTGTCAAATCGGTTATCACCTCTCAAGCAACCTATTACCTCACCTCACTTGTCATTCCACCGGGTACTATAAAGTTCATCAACAAAATAGAAAGGGCCTTCCTTTGGTCGGCCAAGGACAAGACAACCGGGGCCAAGTGTAAAGTAAATTGGCAAATCAGTGTGTAGACCCAAAAAGCTTGGAGGTCTTGGGATCAAGAACATTGATAAGTTTGCAATGGACCTTCATTTGAGATGGACAGATGGCCTTGGTATGAATGGAAAGACCCCGAAAAATTTTGGGTGGGTTTCGACAACCCTTGCTCTGAAGAGGACATGTCCATATTTTATGCCGCGACCACCATCACCGTTGGAAATGGGCACAAGACCCCTTTTTGGCATGCGCCTTGGCTTGAAGGAAGAAAACCAAAAGATATCATACCACTCATCTTTGACGTGTCAATAAGGAAAGCTTGGAAGGTCAACCAAGCCTTAAGCAACAATGCTTGGATGGGGAAGATTAAATTGGGTGATGACTTCACTATATAGCACCTAAGGCAATGCATTGAGCTTTGTCCCCTTCTTCAAAACGTACATCTCAATGAGGAGGTGGAGGACAATATTGTTTGGAAACTAACGGAAAATGGCGAGTATACGACTAAATCGGCCTATGAGATGCAATTCTTGGGCTCCATCATATCCAAAATTAACAAGCTAGTTTGGAAAGCTTGGGCTCCTCCAAAAGTAAAATTCTTTGCTTGGTTTGCCACACAAAATAGAATTTGGACGACAGATAGATTGGCCAAGAGAGGTTGGCAAAACTTCAGCCTTTTCCCACTTTGCAAGCAAACCATGGAGACGGTTGACCATCTTCTGATCTCGTGCCGTTTCACAAAATGTATATGGGCTTATCTAAAGGAGTGTATTGGCATCTCCTAGTTGGATCAATCTTAATAGACGGGACTCTATAGGGAAATGGTGGGAGATAATGACGGATGGACCTATACCAAACCACAAAGCCATGGCTTCACTTACCCTTCTCACCTCTTGGGAGATTTGGAATAAACGCAACGACTGGGTCTTCAACAAAAAGCATGCGCCGCTTCTTGTAGTCCTAGATAGAATTAAACACGAAGCCCGTTTGTGGGTTAACATGGAGCTAAGCGCTTGGGTGAATTCATGTTGCGAGAGTAATTTGTTTGCATAAATTGGACCCTTTAGTTTGTTATAAAACTTATCCCTAATTAATAGATTGGGGCAAAGATTTTTTCCCTGTTTCAAAAAAATATATTTCCTAAGACGCGGGGAGAGTGAAGGAAGCAAGTCTTTCCGTATTGTCATGTTGTGCCTCCATGAGAAAATAGATTGCCCTGGTGAAGTCTCAATATCGATGAATGGAGCTCGATTCAATCTTTGATTAGGCCCCAAAGTATTCTAATGAATCCATAATGAAGAGAGAGGTGGTCCACCGAACCCAGCATGCGCTTGCAATGTAGACAAACCCCCAAATTTGGCCATCCTATCTTCTCGATCCGATCAGCGGTCAAAGACTATTTTGAATGGCACGAAGAACTTGATTTTGCGAGGAGCCAAATCTTCCAAAACGAGGAGATTATAGGCGAGGAGGTTATCCCAAAGAACTGAGCCTTGTATGCAGACTTGGCCGAATATTGCCCACTTTTCGTTAGGTGCCAAGTGATATCGTCTTCCACACCATCTTGAAGGGCGATAAAACATCGACAAATCCAAAGAGAAACATATCGGTAGATGTGGTCCATCAAAATTCCACATTCATGTTGATTTTGGTGATCCACCCTTCATTATGCGAGCCGGCAGCACTCCATGGCAGGAAGACAGCAGTCCAAGAAGAGTAGGCAGCAACCCCAGGCAAGCAACCAACTCCCCAAGGCAAGCACATTCTATTGTGTGAATGGTATTTCTTGTATTGTACTATAGTAGAACACTAACTTCACATTATATGTTTGTAGATGATTTTGGCCATAATCCTTCTGAAGACACCGTTACACATGATGATCATCAAATTGTGGTGAGGGGAAAAACATGGGGACACTAGTAGAAAAATGGCATGTAGTCATGGTTCTGGATGACCTCTAGTCCTGGTTGTCCAACCGGGACTACGAAATCAGGACTAGAGGTCCCGATCTTTAGTCCAGGTTGTGCCATAAACCGAGACTAAAGGCCCTCCACGTGGCTGTGGTCGCGTGCTAGGGGTGGAGGACCCTTTAGTCCCAGTTGGTAAAACCAACCAGGACTAAATGTCCGGTTGAAGTTTTTAAATTTTTTCAAAAAAAGTTTTGGATTTTTTTATTGTTTGATAGTTTAATCACTATTCATCCCTATTCTCGTGTCAAAGTTCATACTCGTGGCCAAACTTATCCATCGGTCACCCATCCTCACACTACTCCACCCTTAACTTTTGAGTTCCTTCCAAATTAGCTTTTAAGTCTGCGCTTATAACTTCCTGATAATAGTATGCTATCAGTTCTCTTAACCCTTAGAATTTGATAACACATGATTCTATTTTCTAAATTCCAAATAATTTTAAAAATAAGCAACAATGATTAAGTAATAGTAAGCAACAATGAATTCCAAATAATATTTATGCGTAATTCCAAACAATGATTAAGTAATAGTAAGCAACATTCGACTGAGAAAAGAGAAATCGCACTCGCGAAACAGAACACTCAAAAGAATTGCAAGGTCACGTACCAAAGATAGCCTTGGCAGCAGCCATAAGCTTTTCAGCCATGGCCTTCTCACGGGTCACTAAGACGGCCGCGAGCTGCTGCTCACGGTCTTTAGCCTCCTTCTGCTGGTGCTGAAGGGCCTCTACAACATCCTCCGCCTGTTTCTCCGCTTTGACGGGGCTCTTTTCGAGAGCGTTCAGCTTGCGTAGAGCATCGTTGTTCTCATCTGTGGAATGAGGCAACTGGTGAGTACACGAGGAAACTTGACGCACTCGAAACAAAACAAAAGATATCTATGCACCTCGGAGCTGTTTGAGCTCACCCTCCGGCGACAGATGCTGCTGATGAGAAGGTTGGCGCTGCGGACAAAAGGCTGCAAAAGGCCAGAAGGTCTAATGAGTAAATGTATCGGGGGCTCCCCCTACGCAGTGAAAGAGCAACATTTAGTGGTCTGACGTGGACTCCGAAGGTTTGGATATTGTCTTCTGCATAACGAGTGCCCGAGCCTCCTGCCTCGCGGAGCTCGAATCCTCGTCAGCGAGTTGGCCACCATCTTGGGAAACAAAGATGTCGGCTTTGATTCCCCGATCATATCTTCGGTTCCCTCCTCGAGGGACTCCTCCAAATGATTACTGCTAGCACTTGCAAAGAACAAGATCAACAATAAGCTAATGCTTAGCAACAACAATTAAAGACAAGACTTGACCAGAGCAACTTACGATGGTATGTTTGAAAAACTGAAGACATGAGGCTCCTCCTCCTCCTCCTCCTCCTCCTCCTCCTCCTCCTTCTTCTTCTTCTTCTTCTTCTTCTTCTTCTTCTTCTTCTTGGCCGATGGCTGCGGGGCCACCACCCAAATGGGCACAACAGGAAAGGGTGCAGAGGTCGCACCCTCATCCCCGCCGTGCTGCTCGAGGAAGGACGGACCCTTCGGTGTTGGCGGCGTCGCCCCATCCAAAGTTTCGCTCTGTGACCGTTTTTGGGTCTGCCCTTTGCTGGGCTCGGGGGCTTCGCGGAAGGAGACTGCGCCGCGGGAAGCTCAGACTCGGATTCCGCCGCTTCCTGATCCGGCGCATCTGTGTACTTCTCAAGTAGAGGGTACATCATCCACTCTACATTAAGGTCCTGCATATTAAGGACAAGACATGCACAATTATAAGTACAGATGGCAAACAACACAGACTCGAAATAGCGCTACACGCAACTACAAGTTTCACCTGGGGGACGGCCTTCCTGGCATTGAAGGGGGCCATCAGAGATTTCTCCGGGAGATCCTCATCGGCCTTGTATTTCAGAAGAGGCCGAAGAGCTTATCAAGATCACCCGAAGACATTTCCTCAGGCAACACCCTTGTCGGGTCGTTGAGGCCAGCATATAAGAACATCGGATGCGCCCTCGCTTGGAGTAGTTGTATGATACGTTGGAAACGTATCTATAATTTTTGATGCTCCATGCTTGTTTAGTATCTACTTTGCTTTGCTTGTCTACACTTTGAGGTGCTTTTTACATGTTTTCCGGTACTAACCTACTAACAAGTTGCAACAGTGCCAGATGCCTGTTTTCTGCTGTTTTTTATTTTAGAAAAGTTAGTAAAGAAATATTCTCGGAATTGGACGGGACAAACGTCAAAGTCAATTACTTTCCGTGGGGAACAAGAAGTCCAGAGGGGAGACGAGGAGGCATGCCAGGGCGGCTAAACCCTCCTAGGCACGGGTGGGCCCTACCCCGCGGCTGGGTAGGGTTTGCCCCCTTTGGCCGCCGCCTCGGCCTCCCCCTTCGCCTATAAGAAGCCCCCGATGCAGAACCCCTAAGCACCCGATCAAATCTCCACGAAACCGTCTGTAGCCGTCGCCACCATCGTCCCTAGATCGGGGGGATCTGAAGTTCTTCCCGGCACCCTGCCGTGAGGGGAGATCATCCCGGAGGCCTTCTCTCCGGTATGATGCGTGAGTAGTTCCACCTTGGACTATGGGTCCATGTAGTAGCTAGATGGTTGTATCTCCTCCTTTGTGCTTTCATGTATAGATCTTGTGAGCTCCGTTCATGATCAAGATCTAATCTATTTGTAATCATGCATGTTGTGTTTGCGGGGATCCGATGGATATTGAGATTATTATGTTGGTTTGATTAATGGTTTTGTCTTTATGATTCTATCATGTCTATGTTGTTTGTGATCTTGCATGCTCTTCGTTGTTAGTAGCTATCTTGGCCAAGTAGTTGCTAGTGACTCCAAGAGGGGGTATTTATGCTCGATAGTGGGTTCATGCCTCTAGTTTTCAAGGGAAGTGACAGAAATCTCTTCGGATGTAGATGTGATATTGCTACTAGGGAGAAAACAACGGTCTCTTGTTCATGGAACATGTGGACTGTTTACCTTACACACTTTGCTTAAAGCAGTTGTCTGTTGCTTGCAACTTAATACTGGAGGGGGTTCGGATGATAACCTGAAGGTGGACTTCTAGTCATAGATGCAGTTGGATGGCGGTCTATGTATATTGTTGTATTGCCCAATCAACCTCATAGGATCTTTCTGAATAGTAATTGCATTGTTATGCCTTGCTCAGTTCCTGTCAATTTCCCCGCTGTAATTTGTTTACCCTTCATGCCATGTTGTTTATTTAAGGAGAGCACCTCTAGTGAACTATGGACCCCGGTCCAATCTTTATCATTGATACATCTTCCTCTGTTACTGTTCACTTGCTGCAAACCACCATTACCTTCCACACCACACGTTTAATCCTTTGTTACAGCAAACCGGTGAGCTTGACAACCTCACTGATTCGTTGGGGCAAAGTGTTGAGTTTGTGTTGTGCAGGTCTCCGTGTTGCTTGCAACACGTGTGTGACGTTTCCTTCCTCCTTCTGGGTCGATAACCTTTGTCTCAACTGAGGGAAAACTTGCTGCTTGCTCTTGGCACCCTGCACTTGGGGATACCAACGAAGTGCCACGTCGAGCATCATCACTGCACCCGACATTTGAGGAAGGTGCGGATGATGTCGACACCGTTGACCTCTTTGCCCGCCACCAACTGGAGAGCTTCCACCCGCTTGTAGAGCTTCTCCACCTCTGCAGATTCACCCTCCAAGATGTCGTTCCCCCACGACCTCTTGCGGATGATCTCTTGGTTGGAGTCGAAGGGGGTGAGCCCATAATGCTACCCGTCCAGCTTAACGTCACGGATGTAGAACCACTTCCTGTGCCAATACTGGATGTACTCGCAAAGGGAGAAAGAGAAGAACTATACAGTGGAGCAGATCGAAATTCCGCAACCACCTAATGGATAAACACCATAATACATCATAAACATATCTATAATTTTTGATATTCCATTCTTGTTTAGTACTACCTCCGTTTCAAGGCTTAAGGCCTATTTTTTTTTGAAAAGTCAAACTATGTCAAGTTTGACCAAGTTTTTATCAAAAACTGTTAATATGCAAAATACATAATCAATATCATTAGATAGATAATGCAATATATTTTCATATGATGTCTACAAAATATCATGTTTATTGATAGTTTTTTCCTAAAAGTTTGGTCAAAGTTTAGTTGGTTTGACTTTTCAAAAAAATTATAGGTCTTAAGCCTTGGGACGGAGGGAGTATCTACTTTGCTTTGCTGAGGTATTTTTATATGTTTTCTGGGACTAACCTATTAACAAGATGTCACAATGTCAGTTGCCTGTTTTCTGTTGTTTTTGGTTCCAAAAAATTTAGAAAATGAATATTCTCGGAATTGGATGGGACAAAAGCCAAAGTCAATATTTTACAGTGGGGAACATAGAGCCAGAAGACGAGACAGAGGAGGGCCTCGAGGGGGCCACACCCCCTGGTCGCGTGGCCAGGCCTAGCCCGCGTCTAGGGAGGGGGTGCAGCCACCTCGGGAACGCCCTCGGCCTCCCTCTTCGCCTATAAGAATCGCCCGATACCTATACCCTAGGTATCCGATCAATCTTCCACGAAACAGTCCGTAGCCGCCGCAACCATCGTCCCTAGATCGGGGGGATCTGAAGCTCTTCCTAGCACCCTGCCGGAGGGGAGAGATCATCCCTAAGGCCTTCTTCATCACCATGCTAGCCTCCGGTATGAAGCGTGAGTAGTTCCACCTTGGACTACGGGTCCATGTTGTAGCTAGATGGTTGTTTCTCCTCCTTTGTGCTACCATGTTTAGATATTGTGAGCTCCATTCATGATCAAGATCAACTATTTGTAATCATGCATGTTGTGTTTGTGGGGATCCGATGGATATTGAGATTACTATGTCAGATTGGTTAATGATTCTATCTTATTGATTCTATCATGTCTGTGTTGTTTGAGATCTTGCATGCTCTCCATTTCTAGTAGCTATCTTGACCAAGTAGATGCTAGTGACTCCAAGAGGGAGTATTTATGCTCGATAGTGGGTTCATGCCTCTATTTAATCTGGGTAAGTGATAGAAATCTCTAAGGTTGTAGATGTGCTATTGCTACTAGGGAGAAAACAACGATCTCTTGTTCATGAAACCAGTGGATTGTTTACTTTACACACCTTGCTTAAAGCAGTTATACGTTGCTTGCAACTTAATACTGGAGGGGGTTTGGATGATAACCTGAAGGTGGATTACTAGTCATAGATGTAGTTGGATGGCGGTCTATGTATCTTGTTGTAATGCCCAATCAAATCTCATAGGATCATGAATGTCTAGTATTGCATTATTATGCCTTGCTCTGTCTTATCAATTGCCCTGCTGTAATTTGTTTACCAATCATGTTATGTTGTTTATCTTAAGGAGAACACCTCTAGTGAACTATGGATCCCAGTCCAATCTTTACCATTGATACATCTTCCACTGTCACTGTTTACTTTCTGCAAGCCACCATTACCTTCCACACCATACAGTTAATCCTTTGTTTTCAACAAATCGATGAGATTGACAACCTCACTGCTCGTTGGGGCAAAGTCTTGAGCTTGTGCAGGTTTCCAAGTTTTTAGTAACACCTTTGAGTCGTTTTATTCCTCCTACTGGTTCAATAACCTTGGTTTCTTACTTACGGAAAACTTGCTGCTGTGCTCATCATACCTTCCTCTTGGGGTTTCCCAACGAAGCTCTATAGTGAGCTATACATCATCAAGCTATTTCTGGCACCGTTGCCGGGGAGGATAAGGACGGCTCACAAGGGGAGTCCTTCACATCCTTTCTCTTTACTTTGTTTTTGTTTTGCTTAGTTTCTTTTGCCTTATTTTGTTTGCTTCTTTTTATCAAAAACTCCAAAAAAAAAATAGTTTCGTTTGGTTTGCCTTTTCTTATAAAAACACAAAAAATAGTTCCTACTCTAGTTGCTGCTGTTGTTGGTTTGCTCCACTTTTGCAAAAATGAACTCTGCTGAGAACACCAATTTTTGTGACTTCACTAGCACAAACAAAAATGATTTCCTGAGTACACCTATTGCTCCACCTGCTCCTGATGCTACCTTTTATGAAATTAAGCCTGCTTTGTTGAATCTTGTGATGAAAGTGTAATTTTGGTGCTAGTTCTGATGCTGCTGCTGCCCACCTCAATAACTTTGTTGAAATTTGTGAGATACAAAAATATAAGGATGTAGATGGAGATATTATTAAGCTCAAGTTGTTTCCTTTCTCCTTGAGAGGAAAAGCTAAAGAATGGTTGCTGTCCTTGCTAGAAATAGTATTGATTCTTGGATTAAGTGCAAAGATGCTTTTATTGGAAAATACTATCCTCCTGCTACGATTATATCTATGAGAAGTGACATAATGAAATTTAAATAACTTGATAATGAACATGTTGCTCAAGCTTGGGAAAGAATGAAATCTTTGGTAAAGAATTGTCCACTGATGGACTGACTGCTTGGATGATTATCCAGACTTTTTATGCAGGTTTAAACTTCTCTTCAAGAAATCTGTTGGATTCAGCTGTTGGGGGTACCTTTATGATCATTACTTTGGGTGCTGCAACAAAGCTCCTTGATAATATGATGGTCAACTATTCTGAATGGCACACTGAGAGAGATCCACATGGTAAGAAAGTAAATTCCGTTGAAGAAACCTCTTCTTTGATTGATAAGATTGATGTTATCATGGCTATGCTTGTTAATAGAAAAGCTCATATTGATCCAAATAATGTTCCCTTAGCCTATTTGGTTTCTCAACAAGAGCAAGTTGATGTGAACTTCATTAGAAATAATAATTTTGGCAACAATGCTTATGGTAACAATAACTATATGCCTTATCCTCCTAATAATATCAATACTTATCATGGTAGATCTGGAATGCCTAGTGACGATAGGATTCTAGAAGTTGAAAGATCCACTAAAAACTTCATGCAAATGCAATATGAGCAGAACAAAATATTCACTAAAACTATGGAAGAACAATCTGCTATCTCTAAAAATATTAGTCATCAACTTGAGAATTTGAATAGAGAAATTCCTAGTTTATAGTCAAAATTTTTGAGTGCTGAGAAAAATATTTCCTCTTTGTCTGAAGCACAGTCCTCTTTGATTAATAAAATGGCTGCTAAACCTGAAACCTTGGAAAGTACCTTTGCTGCTACTCATGCCATACAAGTTACTATTGATGAAAATGTTAGACTGTTAGCCCAACTACATGCTAAGTGGGAAAGAGAAGCTGAAATTGCTAGAAACAATAGTGTTTGCACTATCACCACCACCAATATGGATGCCACCAAGCCACAAGAAGTCCCTATTCCTCCTACCACAATGCCTAAACCCAATGAGTCTACTACCAGTGATGCTAAGTTTGATTTTGATCTTGATGGTTGCAGTATTTTTGAAATGATTATGTTCCTACAAAAGATTGCTAGAAGTCCTAATGCTAGTGATATGAATGTGGCTTTCACCAAACACATTACATATGCTCTTATTAAAATTAAGGAAGAAAAGTTGAAACACAAAGCCTCTATTCCTAGGAAATTAGAAGGTAGTTGGGAACCTGATGCAGTGCTGAGTTGATGTAGGAGCGCTTCGTTGGAAACCCCAAGAGCAAGGTGTGAAGCAACACAGTAGCAAGTTTCCCCCCAGTAAGAAACCGAGGTTATCGAACCAGTAGGAGGAAGGAAACGTCACACAGATGTTGCAAGCAACGCGGAGACCTGCACAACACAAACTCAAGACTTTGCCCCAACGAATCAGTGAGGTTGTCAAGCTCACCGGTTTGCTGTAACAAACGATTAAACGTATGGTGTGGAAGGTAATGGTGGTTTGCAGCAAGTAAACAGTAACAGAGGAAGATGTATCAATGATAAAAATTGGACCAGGGTCCATAGTTCACTAGAGGTGCTCTCCTTAAATAAATAACATGGCATGAAGGGTAAACAAATTACAGTGGGGCAATTGATAGGAACTGAGCAAGGCATAACAATGCAATTACTAGTCGGAAATATCCTATGAGTTTGATTGGGAAATACAAAAATATACATAGACCGCCATCCAACTGCATCTATGACTAGAAGTCCACCTTCAGGTTATCATCCGAACCCCCTCCAGTATTAAGTTGCAAGCAACAGACAACTGCTTTAAGCAAAGTGTGTAAGGTAAACAGTCCACATGTTCCATGAACAAGAGACCGTTGTTTTCTCCCTAGTAGCAGCAACACATCTACAACCGAAGATATTTCTGTCACTTCCCTTGGAAACTAGAGGCATGAACCCACTATCGAGCATAAATACCCCCTCTTGTAGTCACTTACAACTACTTGGCCAAGATAGATACTAACAACAAAGAGCATGCAAGATCACAAACAACACATACATGATAGAATCATAAAGACAAAACAATTAATCAAACCAACATAATAATATCAATATCCATCGGATCCCCGCAAACACAACATGCATGATTACAAATAGATTAGATCTTGATCATGAACGGAGCTCACAAGATCTATACATGAAAGCATAAATGAGGAGATACAACCATCTAGCTACTACATCGACCCATAGTACAAGGTGGAACTACTCACGCATCATACCGGAGAGAAGGCCTCCGGGACGATCTCCCCTCCGGCAGGGTGCCGGGAAGAACTTCAGATCCCCCTGATCTAGGGACGATGGTGGCGGTGGCTACAGACGGTTTCGTGGAGATTTGATCGGGTGCTTAGGGTTTCTGCATCGGGGGCTTCTTATAGGCAAAGGGGGATGCCGAGGCGGCGGCTAGAGGGGGCAAACCCTACCCAGGCACGGGGTAGGGCCTACCCGCGCCTAGTGCTCAAGCGCTACTACTCCTCGGAGTTAGTGTCCTCATCATCCTCATCATCATCATTGAAGGCGAAGTCATCCTCATCGGTGAAGAATTCCATGGCCTGATCCTCCAGAAATTCATCATCATCGCTGAGATAGGAGTAGGGGTCTCCACGAAGGTCTTCCCCTGCATTCTCCCTCTCCTCCAACTGCATGTCTCTCTCGTGGATGGTCTCCTCCAAATCCGTGATCCGGTGGCGAAGACGGGCAATGATGCGCTCCTTCTTGTTGAGCTTACAACGACGAGACTTGCGATCCTTTACTAGCATGGAGATGGTCTGATACTTCTTGGCGGCGATGGCGTACTTGTGGTTGGCGTAGGAACGGGCATTGTCCAACTCCTTCTGGCGGTCGTACATCATGAAGCTGAGATGGTCCAACTGAGTCTTCAACTCATGGTGATATGGGGCCTCTAGTGGCTGTCCCATAGCATCACGTCTTGGGTAGAACTCAAAGCGGGTACCCTTGATTTGGTTGATACTCTGTCCACACAGACGGGCAAGAGCTTCCTGCATGGCCCTGGCAAGTCCATCGAGCCAGTTGTTCTCTCTCAAGGTGAACTGAATTCCCTCTGCAGTGGGGGGTTAAATTTTTCCGAGGATACTTGCAACAACTAACCACTGCAAATCTTCTCCTTCCTAATCATTGAGCTGAGCTCCGAAGAACTCGGGGTGTGGATGCTCCAGCATTTCTTCCAGCTGGTCCAAGTCACGCTCATAGATGAGGTCTCCTCCATTCCCCAACTGATAAAACTTGTTGTACTTCACGTCCATCTATAAGAATATAGGATGAGTAAGTTATTAAAGTGATCAACTGTGTCAAATTTTATGTAAGTTTGCAAGAATTTTTGAGGAACATGAATTTTCATGAAAGAGTCTAAGTGATAAGAATAGGAATAAGTTTTCATAAATACTCACTTCTTTGGTTTTGAAACTAAGTTTTTGATTCAAACGTCTATTCTAACTAGGGTCTCCTATGGTCAGGATGGCTCTGATACCAACTTGTCAACACCCGGATTTATAATCCCATATGCCTATTATGCCATACATCGCAATCTTAGGATTACCATTTTGGCGAGACATAACAGATTGGATGTCACAGTACATCATCCATTAAAACCATACATAAGGTCTTACACAAATAAGGATCTCATGATCCAGTTCTTAATACAATTCAAGCAGCGGAATAACGTAATAGTAACGATAGCGTAAGCGAAGCTCCATCTTCAGGGTCACAGGCAATGCTGACGATGGGAGATGATCCTAGTTTTCGTAACCTTCCTGCTGTCCTTCTTCCTGATACTCCTCTTCATATCCTAGCCATGGGAATAGCCAGGGACAAAGCCATGAGTACTGTTTAAGTACTCGCAAACTAATACTAACAAGTGAAGTGGTTTTGAATAGCATATACTAAGCTCTAGGGTTGTTTTGCAAAAATCCAGATTTACCTCTACTAAGTTCAGAAGCAAAGAAATCTAGTTCAAAGTTTTATAACACCTAAGTGGGAACTTGAATTTCATGTCACAACACTGTTGTGTTCAAGTAAAAGTCACAAATTTTTCATAAGCCATTTTGAAAACATCTGACAACGGAACAGTATGGCCACTCCAACTGTCCATAACCGCGGACGCGGCTATTCGAATAGTTTGACACTCTGTACAGATTGTACACTTTCACCACAACATTCGATACACCCGTCAGGAACAATCCTAAATTCACCATACTCAGTATGCGGATAATCAATCCTAACCTTTCAATTACACGCCCTAGTATAGGCACATCTCCTGTGAGTTTGGCCTCCCAACCATGACCAACTGTCATCTTGGGTACTGCACAGGTGGACAATCTTCATAAGGTAGCCTCAGCTCAGACCTTGGCCGCAAGGGAAGCCATACTAAGGTATATAAATTTCTACTCAAGCCCTACCAAATTTCAGGTATTGTGGTTATACGGTAAAATTGGAATGGTATCGCATCCAGACAACCATCAGTTTTGTAAAGGGCTAAGGTTGATGCCTTAACATTTCATCATCATAAATCATTTGGTGTTTCGGAAACATATGTCAAAACATTTCAGTAGAATGACTCATCATTCTAAGGTTTTCATAACCATTTTCACCAAGTATTCCCATCTAAAGTTGATCAAGTTTTATGCTTAGCACTAGCATCTACAAGTGGGGGTAAATACTCATGATGGGTGGTAAACAAGTGTATCTTATCTAAGTTCAATCTCATGCCTCAGGATAACATCAAGATTATCTAACTTAGGCCAAATTTTATGCTCTTTATGCTACCATCAATTATCTTTATAGAATCTACAAGTCACTAAGTAAACTTTTGATAGAAAGCTTTTAATAAAGAAAATAAAATACTAAGCTTGCAAGTAAAACTAGGATGGTGTGTCAAGTGGGTATAATCACATATGGTTAAGGCATATAGTTGGCATAGTAACAAGCAAGTAGTAGCCTGCATAAGTAGGGTATCTTGCAAGTGTTATCTTGCCTTGTGTAGAGCAGTGGTTGAAGTTCTCCTCGGCTTCTTCCTCGTAGTATCCTCCTTCCTCCTCGTATCCTTGGTCGGTACTAGCGTCTATAATTAAATACGAGGTACACAATCACCAAACAATACTTAAATATTTCTATTTATTGCACAAAGGTTCACACTAGATGATCTAGCATCATTACTAAAATTACAAGATTAAAGCACTTGTCTCATTTATTTTATTTTATAAAAGTAATTTCTACTCATTGAAAAACTACTTAAGATTTAATATTCTCTAACTAAAACATGGGATCATGTTGACACATGTCATCACCACATATTTCAGTACATGGGAATGTGATTTAAAGTGGTGTCACAATTTAATAAGGTTTAACCTTTTTGTTTTAATTAATTAAAGTGACTAGAAATGCCTATGTGGCATTCTTTTATTACTCGATCATTATTTCTGTAAGTAAACCTATATATATTTTTATATATTCGGAAAGGTATGGTTAAATGTGATTTTTGAGAGTTGGAATCAACTCAAAAGCTCTTATGTTTGAATTTTGAAAAATGTTTGAATGCAGAAAAGCTTCTGTCTTGTTATTTTTACCATGGGTGATCTACAATTCTAACTAGTTTGAATCCAACGGGATTGGATTAAGCATTCCAGTACCTTTCTAAAAAAATTGGTTTCATGCATTTTGGTTTAGTGAATCGAGCTGGGTTGATTTTTGAACCTAGGCACAAAACTAAGTTTAGAACTAAATGAATACAACTAAGTTTGAATTGTTGGGTCACGCGGTAGGTTTAACTGGGCCGGCCCACTACGCACAGTGCACGCGCGGGCTGGTTAAGTGAGCGACCCCACTTGTCAGTGAGACAACGAGGGGCGATGCGGTATGGGGCGATTAGGATCGTAGGATCTAACTCTAATCGAACGACTCTGGTTCATCGTCCACGTCGGGGAGCGCCGGCGAGACAGAACCCTAGCGCGGCCGGTGGGGGTCGTGGGAGGTTCACCGGGGCTCAGGCGATGGTCGGCGACGGGGGCGAACCACGAAGTCGATGATGGCGATTCTCCTGGTACCGACAACTTCTCCTAGGGCGGCTCCAATCAACGACGCCTCTCCTCCTGTGCAACGGCGAAATCTGGTGAAATTCCGGCCACCTAATGCTCGCCTTGCTCCGGGGGTGAGTGGGGGGTATCAGTGGGAGGTGGGGAGTGAACTGGTGTGAAGAAAACGAGTGGGGGAGGCCTCCTTTTATAGTGGCTGAAGGGGAACGAATGGCGCGGGTGGAGCTTGTCGGTGTCGACGGCACAATGTGCTACTGGCATGGGCGACGATAGGAGGCGGTGCTGTGATCCCTGGCGATGCTCAACGACATGGTGGCGAGGCGTGGGGCGGTGCGAGATGGTCGGAACGTTGCGGTGCTTTAGGCGGGTCCGACGGCAATTTTAATGGCGCACATCGTGCATGGTCCGCGCGGTGGCGAACGAGGTTGGCTGGCGGGGTGCTGAGGTGCTGGCGATCACGTCTGCAAGCGGCGAGGGAGACGCGTGGTCTGTGGGCTGGTGTCGCTGACTGCGCACTGGCGCGCTCTCGGCTCGCACACATAGAAGCTTTCCATGTGGTCTAGTGGATGGCTGCACTTGGGGCTTGGACATGGAGTGGCGGTGGACGGTGCTGCATGTCCCAGACAAGGTTGGCGACACTAGTTCTTCCTCTCGCTCGCTGGCGACATGGGGGTGACAATGGTGCTCTTGGCATGCTCACCATTAATGGCTAGGCTTGCTCACAGTGGTGCTAAAGCTAGTTAGATTAATTTGATCATCTACTGAGAGTGTAGAGTGAGCTATAGAGGGAGCAAGTTAGGCACTGATCACTGCTCACTCCTCACTATAGTGTTTTGTGTTTGTTTGTTTGCTGCTGACAAGGTGTTTTATGAAATGGCCGCAAGAGATTCAAATTTGAATTTTTGAATCAAACTTTGTGGATGTGTTGGTTACATACTAGGGGTATCTGGTTAGTTGGATTGGTCAAGGTGCACTGGTTTGGTTGGGTTTTGAAAAGGTGTGATCTTCACATATGTTAAATATTCAATTTTGAATTGTCATTTGAATGGGGTTGCTAAATGTTTCTGCAAGTTTGAAAGGTGGGCTTTGATTCACTTTTACTTGGTCTAGCAAGGGGTGAAAAGAATTGGAAAAGTTTCGGTTTGAAATCTTGGACTAGAAACACTCAAAGTGACCTAGTGAGCAAGATTGGCAAAAATGATCATTTGCCTTATTTGATTTGTTTTTGATTTTTTTCTTGATTTGTTTCTGCTTGGAAATGTTTAGATGATGTTATATTCATCTTTGAACCATTCCTTACTATTTAGATGAATCACACAAGTTCATTCATGCATTTATCAAATCATCACATTCACACATGCATTCATTTGGTTTTTATTTAATCAAAGTTTTTGTTAACCCTAATTTTAGTGATTAGAGTTTGATGATCATTGTTTCATATTTTTGGGATGTTACAAACCTTCCCTCCTTAAACAAAATCTCGTCCCGAGATTTGAAAAATAAGAAAAAAGATTACCTAGGATTTAAAGAGATCGGGAAACTCCGTCCTAATGTGATCTTCTTGCTCCCAGGTAGCTTCTTCTTTAGTGTGGTTGCTCCATTGAATCTTGAGAAACTTGATGCTTCGGGTTATAGTGGTTCTGAAAGCTTCTTCCAAAATACGGATGGGTACTTCAGGGTACGTCAGGTCATCGTTGATCTCTATGGTCCGGTGATCAATGTTCTTGAAAACTTCAGTCTTCTTCGGAACGTCAAGGCATTTGCGAAGTAACGATATATGGAACACATTGTGCCATTGCTGACATTTCCTCGAGCAGTTCCAATTGATATGATACTTCTCCCCGATGATTCAGAATCTTGAAGGGTCCGGTATATTTGGGGGATAACTTTCCTTTGAGCTGGAAACACTGCATTCCCTTCAAAGGCGACACTTTGAGATACACAAAATCTCCGATATTGAAAGTGAGGTCTCGACGTATCTTGTCGACGTAACTCTTCTGTCTGGATTGGGCGGTCTTAAGGTTCTCACGAATCTTGTGAACTTTCTCTTCTGCTTCTTGTAGGATGTCAGGTCCGAAAATCTGACTCTCTCCTACTTCCGACCAATTCAAAGGGGTGCGACACTTTCTTCCATACATGAATTCAAATGGGGCCATTTGCACACTAGCTTGATAACTGTTGTTATATGAAAATTATGCGAAAGACAGATATTCTTCCCATTTAGATCCATACTCTAGCACACATGCTCTCAACATATATTCGAGTATTTGATTTACTCGCTCCGTCTGTCCATCGGTGTGAGGGTGATACGCTGTGCTGAAATCCAGTCGGGTTCCTAAACCTTCTTGGACTTTTTTTCTAGAATCTCGAGGTAAACTGAGTTCCTCGATCTGATATGATGTTCTTGGGGACTCCGTGCAAACTGACGATTCTAGCGATGTACAACTCTGCTAGCTTCGAACTCTGGTATGTGGTCTTGACTGGTAAGAAATGGGCTACTTTGGACAATCTGTCAACTATGACCCAAATAGAGTCATTTCCTCTACTAGAAGTAGGCAATCCGGTGATAAAGTCCATTCCAACTGAATCCCATTTCCATTCCGGAATCTGTAATGGTTGCAACAGTCCTATGGGTCTTTGATGTCCCGCCTTGACTCTCTGACATATATCACACTTGGCCATATAGCTTCCGATTTCTCTCTTCATCTTATGCCACCAAAATTGCTCCTTCAAATCCTGATACATCTTTGTTCCTCCGGGGTGGATAGAATAAAGATTATCATGGGACTCTTTCAAAATAACTTCTTTCAACTCCGAATCTGCTGGTACACAGAGGCGTCCTTTGTACCACAGAACTCCTTCTTCGTCTTCGGTGAATCCGGGTACTTTGCCTGTACCGATACAACATTTGATTCCGTCGATACTAGCATTTCCTTTCTGCGCCTCCTTGATCTGATTAATCAAAGTGGGTTGAAGTTCTATGATAGACAAAAATCCTTCACTCACTAATTCCATTCGGAAATCTTCCATCTCCTTGTGCAAAATTGGTTGCTCCTTCAAAATCATGGAGTTCAAGCGGCATGGCAACCTGCTAAGGGCATCTGCTATCACATTGGCTTTACCGGTGTGATAGTGAATGTCCAGATCATAGTCCTTGATTAACTCAATCCATCTTATCTGCCTCATATTCAGCTCCTTCTAAGTGAATATATACTTCAGGATCTTGTGATCCGAATAAATCTCACAACGGTTTCCCATGAGATAATGCCTCCATGTCTCCAGGGCTAGAACTATGGCTGCTAGTTCCAGGTTGTGGGTGGGATAGTTCTGTTCATGATGCTTCAGTTGTCGGGATAAATAAGATATAACTTTTCCTTCTTGCATCAACACACATCCGAGACCGATCTTGGATGCGTCACAATACACATCAAAGGGCTTCATGATATCCGGCATGATCAAGATTGGGGCTGAAATCAATCTCCTCTTGAGTTCCTGAAAACTCACTTCACATTTATCTGTCCATTCAAACTTCTTGTCCTTCTTCAGCAATTGGGTCATGGGTCTGTCAATACTCGAGAATCCTTCTACAAACTTGCGGTAGTATCCCGCTAATCCGAGAAATGCACGAACTTGGGTTTGAGTGGTTGGGGCTTGCCAATCTTCAACATCCTTCACCTTCACAGGGTTAACGGCAATTCCTCCGGCTGATAAGATATGTCTGAGGAATCCTACCTCCTGTAACCAGAATTCACATTTGCTAAACTTGGCATACAGCTGATGCTCTCTAAGGGTTCCAAGAATGGTCCTTAGGTGTAGCTCATGTTCGTCTTCTGATTTGGAATAATTCAGAATGTCATCGATGAAAACAATGACAAACTTATCCAAGAAGTCCATAAAAATATTATTCATGAGGTTCATGAAATAAGCGGGGGCATTGGTTAAACCAAAAGACATGACAATATACTCATATAATCCATATCGGGTGGTAAAGGCAGTCTTTGGAATATCCTCTGTGCGAATCTTGAGTTGATGATAACCAGTTCTAAGATCAATCTTAGAAAACACTTTGGCACCAGTCAACTAGTCAAACAGGTCTTCTATTTTTGGCAACGGGTACTTGTTATTGATGGTGAAATCATTCAACCTCCGATAATCCGTACACAAACGGTTACCTCCATCTTTCTTGTCCACAAACAAAATAGGTGATCTCCATGGTGACACACTTGGTTGAATCAATCCAATTTCCAGCATGGCATCCAGTTGCTTCTTCAGCTCTACTAGTTCTGACGGGTTCATACTATATGGTCTCTGGGCTATGGGTCCGGTTCTAGGGATTAGTTCAATGATAAACTCGATATCCCGATCTGGGGGCATACCGGGCAAAACATTTGGAAATACATCAGGGTATTCACAGACCATCCGGACTTGGTCAATGGTTGGCTGGGCTATACTCTTGTTGCACTTGAATTGGCGGGGCAAGGTTTCAGATACATGCTCGACTGATATTCCAGCTGTACCGGTCATGGTTATGTCTTTCTTGGCACAGTCAATTAATCCTTTTTGTTTGGACATCCAATCAATTCCTAGTACTACTTCCAAACCTTTAGTTCCGAGTACTATTAGATTAGCATAAAAATCTATGCCATGGATTCAGATAGGGACGGCTTTGCAAATTTGCCTAGCTTTGGTGGTTGAACCAGGTATTTGAACAATCATAACATGCTTCAATTTGGTTGGTTGAATCTTACTAGTGCATGCAAATTCTTCAGTAACAAATGAGTTCGATGCTCCAGAATCAAACAACACTCTTGCAAGTACTGAGTTAACAGAAAACATACCCAACACGACATCTGGCGCTTCTTGGGCTCCTTCAGCATGCATGAGAAAGAGACGGCCGTTGCGGTTGAGCGAATTCCCTGGGGCAAACCTTCTTCCGGGCTAAACACGACGGTGCTGCTGAGCTGGGGCATTTGCATTGGGGGATACGACAATCTTCTTGGGGAACTCATTGGAATAGTGACCCTTGGCTCCACATTCATAACAAGTCACTTGGGACTTGTCCTTCGCTGCAACAGGCACAACATTGCTTCCAGTCCTTGGGGAAGTGTAGGTGTTGGTGGCGGCATTGTTGTTGTTGAACTTAGGTGGTGCACGGTTGAAATTGCCGGGATTGCCGGGGTTGTTGTGGTTTCCTCCGGGCCTTGGGTTTCCACGGTTGGGATAGGTGGGACGGTTCATCGGAGGTCTGTTGGTTCTTGGGGCAAATCCTGGAGATGGGTTGGGGCGATACTTTGGTGTATGGTGGGTTCCTGGTTGATGCATCATGCGACACTTGCAGTTCTCATTAGCTTGGTTGATCTTTCCTTCCATCTGAATGGCAGAGTCAACTAAGGCTTCAATATCTGCAAAGGGGATATTGACTAACACTGTGTGCATCTCATCATGCAGACCATTCAGGAATCTCTCCTTCTTGGCTTCGGTGTCTATTTCATCTGGTGCATACCTAGCCAATGACAAGAATTTGTCACGATACTCCACTACTGTCATCCTTCCTTGTTTCAGTTCCCTGAATTCAGCTCTCATCCTCTTGATCAAACCCGGTGGCACATCGGTTCTGCTGAACTTGACTTTGAACTCTTCCCAAGTCATCAACTGACCTCTTGTCATTGCGCGAACGTTGTTACACCATGCTCTTGCATCTCCTGCCAGATAGTGGGTAGCAAACAACACTTTCTCGTTAGCTTCCACTCCTGCAACTTCCAGATTATTCTCCATGGTTTGCAACCAATCATCTACATCTAGGGGCTCTTCTGACTTAGTGAAAACAGGTGGATTGGTGTTATGGAAATTCTTGAGCTTAGATCCATGGTTGTCCTGATTTCCATGGCCTTGATTGTTGTTGGCCATCTGAGCTATCTGTTGAAGGGTGGCTAAGTTGGCTTGACATTCGGCTCTTTCAGCTTCGTGGTCAGAAACCAACATTTGCAAGAGTTGCAACATCGGGTCCGGGGCTGAAGTGCTTCCTCCTCTAGGCATCTGAAGATTGAGGTAGATCATGAGAAAAGATGGGAATTTCTAAGGTTCAGGTTTTTTTAAAAGTTTTTAAAGTTTGACTCAGATTTTTCTAGCAACTTGCTTTTCATTCATTCATTCATTCATAGCACACGATACAAACACACACCACAACAAAGGAAAACAGATGGTTTTAAGAACCATATTGGGAAAATACGATACAGTGGGAACGAATACAACTCACTAACGCTAGTGCTCAAGTGCTACTACTCCTCGGAGTCAGTGTCCTCATCATCCTCATCATCATCATCATCATCGATGAAGGCAAAGTCATCCTCATCGGTGAAGAAGTCCATGGCCTGATCCTCTAGAAAGTCATCATTGTCACTGAGATAGGAGTAGGGGTCTCCATGAAGGTCTTCCCCTGCATTCTCCCTCTCCTCCAACTGCATGTCTCTCCCATGGATGGTTGTAACATCCCAAAAATATAGAACAACAATCATCAAACTCTAATCACTAAAATTAGGGTTAACAAAAACTTTGATTAATTAAAATCATATGAATGCATGTGTGAATGAGATGATTTGATAAATGCATGAATGAACTTGTGTGATTAACCTAAATAGCAAGAAATGGTTTAAAGAGGAAAATGACATCATATAAAACATTTCCATGCAGAAACAAATCAAGATAAAATAAAAAACAAATCAAATAAAGCAAATGGTCATTTTTGCCAATCTTGCTCACTAGGTCACTTTGAGTGTTTCTAGTCCAAGATTTCAAACAGAAACTTTCCCAATTCTTTTCACCCCTTGCTATAACAAGTAAAAGTGAATCAAAACCCACCTTTCAAACTTACAAAAACATTTGTCAACCTTATTCAAATCACATTTCAAAATTGAATCTTTATCATATGTGAAGATCACCCATTTTCAAAACCCAACCAAACTAGTGCCCCTTGACTAATCCAACTAACCAGACACTCCCTAGTATGTGCCTAGCAAACCCACCAAGTTTGAATCCAATATTCAAATTTGAATATCTTGCGGCCATTTTATCAAACACCTTGCAGATACAAATCAAACAAACATCAAACCCTATAGTGTGCAGTAATTTTGGCCTAACTTGTTCCCTATCTAGCTCACTCTACACCCTCAGTAGATCATCTAACTTGTTTAACCCCTCTAGCTCACTGTAAACCAGACCATGCCATTAATGGCAAGCATGCCAAGCCTCACCTTGCCACCCCATTGTCGACAGCAAGCTAGGAGAAGCACCAAGCCTAGCAAGATGTCTAGCAGGCACTCCACCGTCCATCGCCACTCCCTGTCTCAGCCCCGAGCACTGCCAGCCCCTGGACCACACGACAAGACCATGCCAAACCTCTCTGCGTGCGAGCCGAGAGCGTGCCAGTGCGCCACCCTTGACCAGCACCCACCGACCGCGCGCCACCCTCGCCGCGTGCGTGCGTGATCACCACCGCCCCGCAACCCCACAGACATGCCCGTTCGCCGCCGCGCGGACCACGCACACTGTACACCATTAAAATCACCGTCAGACCCGTCCAGAGCATCGACGCGTTCCGACCGATCAGCACCGCCCCACGCCTCGCCACCACGCCGTTGAGGTTCGCCAGGGAGCACAGCACCGCCCCCTACCGTCACCCATGCCAGTAGCACTCTGTGCCGTCGACCACGACAAGCTCAGCCCGCGCCCGTCGGTCCCCTTCAGCCACTATAAATAGAGGCCTCCACCACTCGTTTTCTTCACACCAGTTCACTCCCCTCTCCCTCAGAACCACCCCACCTCACTCCTGGAGCAAGGCGAGAAGCGCATCATCGGAATTTGGCCGGAGCTCGCCGTTGTTGGAGGAAAAGGGAGTTGTCGATTGGAGCCACCCTAGGAGAAGCTGTCGGTACCAGAAGAACCGTCGTCATCGACTTCGTCATTCGCCCCTGTCGCCGACCCTCGCCTGAGCCCCGGTGAGCCTCCCACGACCCCCACCTGCCGCGCTAGGGTTCTATCTCACCGGCGCTGCCCGACGTGGACGATGAACCAGAGCCATTCGATTAGAACTAGATCCCACGGTCCACATTTCCCCGTACCGCTTCGCCCCTCACCATCTCACTGACACGTGGGGACAACCACTTAACCAGCCCGCGCGTGCGCTGTGCGTAGTGGGCCGGCCCAGTTAACCATACCGCATGACCCAACAATTCAAATTTACTTTTATTCATTTAATTTCAAACCCAGTTCTATACCTAGATTCAAAAATCAACCCAGTTCAATTCACCGAACCAAAATGCATGAAACCAATTTTGTTAGAAAGGTACTGGAATGCTTAATCCAAGCCCTTTGGATTCAAACCATTTAGATTTGTAGATCACCCATGGTAAAAATAACAAGGCAGAAGATTTTATGCATCCAAACATTTTTAAAAATTCAACCATAAAAGCTTTTGAGTTGATTCCAACTCTCAAAAATCACATTTGACCATACCTTTCAGAATATATAAAAATATATAGGTTTAATTATTGAAATAATGATCAAGTAATAAAAGAATGCCACATAGGCATTTCTAGTCACTTTAATTAAATAAAATAAAAAGGTTAAACCTTATTAAATTGTGACACCACTTTAAATAACATTCCCATGTATTGAAATATGTGGTGATGACATGTGTCAACATGATCCCATGTTTGAGTTGGAGAATATTAAATCTTAAGTAGTTTTTCAGTGAGTAGAAATTACTTTTCTTAAATAAAATAAATGAGACAAGTGTTTTAATCCTTGTAATGTTAGTGATGATGATAGATCATCTAGTATGAACCTTTGTGTGATGATTAGCAATAGTTAAGTATTGTTTGGTGATTGTGTACCTCGTATTTATTTATAGACGCTAGTACCGACCAAGGATACGAGGAGGAAGGAGGATACTACGAGGAAGAAGCCGAGGAGAACATCAACCACTGCTCTACACAAGGCAAGCTAACACTTTTAACTTAGCAAGCTTATACTGATATTTTAGCAAGCCAATACTTGCAAACCTATACTTGCAACCTTGCAAGCTAACACTTGCAAGATACCCTACTTATGCAAGCTACTACTTGCTTGTTATTATGCCAGCTATATGCCTTAAGCATATGTGATTATACCCACTTGACCCACCATCCTAGTTTTACTTGCAAGCTTAGTATTGTATTTTCTTTATTAAAAGCTTTCTATCAAAAGTTTACTTAGTGACTTGTAGATTTGTAACACCCTCGGAATCGACCCTATGCAAGTTTCAGCGCTTCCCGCCAAACCCGCATAGAAACGATTCAAAGGTGTCCACCAGGCACTTGCGTGCGGGTGGAAAACGAAGTAATATAATTACACAATAGTCCTCGATGGAACCCACAAAACATATATACAACAGCGACTCAATGAGTCAAGAATACGGATACACAATACAAAGATCCAAATCAACTTGAAAATGATACAACGTCCGACTATGGAAAAGATGCAAATGAGGCTAAGAGCCCTAAAGAATAACCAATGGCATCCATAACCCTGCCCAGGCCAAGCCGGAAGGTTACCCTGCTAACGACGTCGATCTCAAAACCTGCTTAAATAAAAGGGGTGCCGACAAAGGGCAAAGGAAAAAGAGAGCGGTCAGTACTGAGGCCAGTACACGGCGAGACTAGAATTCGGCGGTCCTCGCCTACATAGGTATGGTGGACTGAAACGGCAGCGCAGCAGGCACTAAACAACCTATAGAGACTCAATACAACTGGCGGCTATCAGATAGGGATAAGAAATACCTATTCGGATCCAACCTAAAACTATCACCAAGCATACCCATCCTGGCATTTCCCCCTCGAGACCAAACGAGGAAGTCAACCGAGGGACTCACACAGTTGGCAGTTTTATTTATCCAGTTATCGTTGCAACAATTACTAGTTAAGTATAAATAGTCGTCCTGATAAAATAAGCAGTGGGCACTTTTAGTTAACCATTCCGTTGTAGTTGCGACACTTACTAGTCAGATACAATTAGCATGAGATATCCTAAACCCAGCATTTGTTGGTTCTTTTATTTAGCCATTCCGTTGTAGTGAAGCTGATTACTAGTCATATCGGATACAAGTCAAATTATAACAGTAAACTTTAGTTGTAGTTGTCTATGATCGAGAACTATGGTCCAAGTCGTCCATAACCGCGGACACGGCTTCTCGAAAAGATTTAACCCTGCAGGGGTGCACCAAAGTTTCCACACGCACCTACACCCTTGTTGTCAGATCAGGTAGGTACAAGATCACAAAACATACACCCAACGGTATGTCGACGGGGTTTCGGACACGACGTTTCCCAGACCCAAAGCAAGCACATGGGGGGCCACCCCACTAAGCTACCCGTAACGAAGTCGGCCGGTCTCCTAGACGGACCTAGGGTTTGCGAGGACGGTTGTAAACGACTGGGAACCCGAAAGTGTGACTGGGCTTGTCGATACCGCGAAATCGTGCCACGATCCAAAACAGTACAGGCGCTCCACGAGCAATAGTAAATAAAGCAGTAAAACATGGCATAAGTACAGGATAGTAATGAAGCCCCAAACTAGTTTGTGGCCCCCGGTACAGTACTTTGAAATCAGGTACTAAATCGATGGGGGTGCCCACACACCCCACCTGTGGTTAGCGCGCTCGATCTCGGAACAGGTGTCAAGAACTCGGGGTCCTACGGGACACAAATGGGCGGTTAAAAACCAAATATTGTCTATTACCCACCGGTGCCTCTGCATTATTTACCTACTTTCAATTTTAGTTATTAAACAATAATTAAAGCCATAATCTTCTCCACCATTAAGTATGAGGCATTTCTCCAACAACCGTGGAACATCGACGGTGCAAAACAGCACCTGCGCCAGCAACTACGACTCGCAAGGCCGACTATCTAGCAAACAACAGGTAATAGGATGTGTCCAAGGCAATATAGAGGCTGCAAGGGATATCACGGGTACGAAAACTAAAGCATCGCAACACAGATAGCAATAGATCAACAGGAGGAAATAAAGACTAGAAATATAAAATAGGTAGAAAGGGGGAGAATGCTCGCCTAAAAACATTGCCGAAGGTTCATTCGAAGATCGGTCGACACTCGCATCAACTCGTCGGCCTAATCCGTGAAGAAGCAAAGCACTAGAAGAAACACCGGATGCACTATTTAATACTACGGCAAAAGATCGGGCATGATGCATGTATGATGTATGACATGACAAAGATGCGATGCAATTAGGCAATATTAAGCGGAACCGAGGTCCCGACAATTAATTAATGGTTGATGTTGTTTAGATTCCCCGCGATTTAAATGTTGTCTTAACATGGCAAACTATATCACCGGTCCACTACACAATTTTAAATGGATCCAATATTAGACTAGATTCGCCTGCATA
This sequence comes from Avena sativa, assembly GCA_916181665.1. Classification (NCBI taxonomy): domain Eukaryota; kingdom Viridiplantae; phylum Streptophyta; class Magnoliopsida; order Poales; family Poaceae; genus Avena; species Avena sativa. The sequence goes on along the minus strand of OV702279.1, from coordinate 260,756,459 downwards.
TGGCCGCCATATTTAATTATGAGGTGAATCGACATAATGCCCCCAACCCAGACAAATATGGATGCAAGCACGAATGATAATATGCAACAAGATATGTATAACATTTATAAAATAGGGCTCTCGGATAGGGGTCACAAATTGAGGGGTCTCGACGATCTTGGTCCGGGGTTTAGGCGGGTTCGGTCTTCGGTGTCTCGGCCATCGAATCCAACCCACCAGGAGGAAGAGAAGCGCCGAGGTTCGGTCCTTAGTTTCCGGGAGGAAGAGCTCGACGTTCCGCTAAGACGATCTTGTCGGTTTCACCTCGAAGGCCTTGGGGTTCCGGCTTTAGTGTCGATGGCGAACTCGGATGGATGCCGGGGATTCATCGGGTCTGTGGTCAATGTCGATCTTGTATTGGACGACATTGGCATCTCACAAAAACAAGTTGGCAAAACGCAACATGTCCAAAAGTTTTTGCTGTGAACAGTAGCGGGCATCACGCACGCGTCGGGCTGCAGGTACATGGGCAAAGGCCGGCGGCGGAAAGCATACGCGGGATGACGCGGCAGGAGAAGAGGGGTACACGGGGTCATCATGCTCGCAGGGGCGCCTGCAGGACATGAGGTCGAGGAAGGTCGTACGTCGACGGCGGCCGGCGAGGCGGTACAGGGCGGTGGCGGCCAGGCCTACAGAGAGCACCAGAACGGAGACCAGTGGTATAGATCAAGGAGACACAGATCTCCTGGCGCGCAAGCGCCAGCGAGGGAGGTGCAAGCTTGCTGCAGGGAGGAAGGCGCTCGTCCGGCAGCGGCGGGCGCGAGCGACGGCGAGTCCGAGCAAGGCGACGTGAAGGCGGAGTCGTCCGGTAGTGGGGAGGCGACGTTCGGGTGGCTGCCGGACGCAGGACATGGGAAGCAGGGAGGCGAGACCTGCGGGGGCAGGCGGTGGCGGTTGGTGCCGAAGCAGAGAGGGCGGCGACAAGCGGTCGCTTCCTGCGAGGGAGACGGCGGTGGGTAAGGCGGTGCTCGGCGGCGACGAGGTGCGGAGGGGGGGGGGAATCGAGCGGGAGCCACGAAGCGCGCTATCAATGGCGGACGGGGGAGGAGCTTGGGAAGCTTGTCCGGAGTGGCGGCAGGGTGAGGTCGCTGGCGGCGGCGGATCGGGGATTGATCAGGGGAGGTTGCGGCACGATGGCCTCGCGGGGGGGGGGGGGGGGGGAGATGGGTCGGGGAGCGGACGAGAGCTACGCGAACACGGGCATCAGGGTGGGCCCATGCGGGGAGTGGGGTGATTGACTGTGGGACGGACACAGCTGTGACGCGGTCCGCTGGTGGGGCCAGGGGATCATGACGGGGTGCGCAAGGTTCTTGCACAAGAAGCGGGGCTGCGGGGTGGTCTTGTGCGGGTGTGGAACGGGGATTGCGGGCGGAGGGACCGAGGTGGCCACTAGGTGGGGTCCACGCGGGCGGGGTGGGAGGTTTCGGGGTGGACCGTGTCGACCAGGCTGTGCAGGGCGTTCGCGTGAGTGGGTGCGTTGCCGCTGGGCGGCGGCGGCAGGGAGGATTTGGGGGTGAGTGGTTAGGGTTTAGGTGGGGCTAGGGTTGGTTAGGGTTCAGCCGGCTGGGCCTGTTGGACCTGGCCGGTTTTAGGTCTAGATTTAGGTTCACTATTTGATTATAAAATATTCTATTTGTTTTGTTTTAAATATTTTTAGCAAATAGTTTAACGGATAACTATAAGACTTGTTTTAAAATAAGAGAAGAGATATTGTATCAGACAAAATAGTTTTTAGTTAAAATATTTTGAGAGCCAAAGATGCATGCTGCCATGATGATGCACAAAGTTTTATTTAACATGCGATTTTCTAGTAGTGGATTTACCCGGGGTGCTACAAGCTTCTAGAAAGATAATTGAAGGTAGCATAAAGAGCATAAAACTTGGCCGAAGTTAGATAATATTAATGTCATCCTGAGGCATGAGATTTACTTAGATAAGATACACTTGTTTATTACCCACCATTAGTATTTACCCCCACTTGTAGATGCTAGTGCTAAGCATAAAACTTGATCAACTTTAGATGGGAATACTTGGTGAAAATGGTTATGAAAACCTTAGAATGATGAGTCATTGTACTGAAATGTTTTGACATGTGTTCTTGAACACCAGATAATTTTGATGATGAAAATGTTGAGGCATGAGCCTTAGCCCTTTTTAAAACTGATGGTTGTCTGGATGCGATACCATTCCAATTTTACCGTACAACCACAATACCTGAAAATTGGGTAGGGCTTGACTGGAAATTTATATACCTTAGTATGGGTTACCTTGCGGCCAAGGTCTGAGCTGAGGCTACCTTGTGAAGATTGTCCACCTGTGTAGTACCCAAGATGACAGTTGGTCATGGTTGGGAGGCCAAACTCATTGGAGAGGTGCCTATACTAGGGCGTGTAATTGAAAGGTTAGGATTGATTATCCGCATACTGAGTATGGTGAATTCAGTATTGTTCTTGACGGATGTATCGAATGTTGTGGTGAAAGTGTACAATCTCTGCAGAGTGTCAAACTATTCGAATAGCCGCGTCCGCGTTTATGGACAGTTGGAGTGGCCATACTGTTCCCCCGTCAGATGTTTTCAAAATGACTTGTGAAATGAATTGTGACTTTGACTTGACCACAATAGAGTTGTGATATGAATTCAAGTTCCCACTTAGGTGTTATAAAACTTTCAACTAGTTTTCTTTGCTTCTGAACTTAGTAGAGGTAAATCTGGCTTTTTGCAAAACAACCCTAGAGCTTACTATCCAACTACAAAAACCCCCTTAACTTGTTAGTATTAGTTTGCGAGTACTTAAAGAGTACTCATGGCTTTGTCCCTGGCTATTCCCGTGGCCAGACTATGAAGAGGAGTATCAGGATGACGGACCGCAGGAAGGTTACGACAACTAGGATCATCTCCCATCGTCAGCATTGCCTGTGACCCCGAAGATGGAGCTTCGCCTATGCTATTGTTATCTTTACGTGATTCCGCTGCTTGAGTTGTATTAATAACTGGATCATGAGATCCTTATTTGTGTAAGACCTTATGTATGGTTTGTAATGGATGATGTACTGTGATATCAAAATCTGTTATGTCTCGCAAAAATGGTAATCCTGGGATTGCGATGTATGGCATAACATGCATCTGGGATTAAAAATCCGGGTGTTGACAATGGTCTCCTCCAAATCCGTGATCCGGTGGCGAAGACGGGCAATGATTCGCTCCTTCTTGTTGAGCTGACGGCAACGAGACTTGCGATCCTTTACTAGCATGGCGATGGTCTGATCCTTCTTGGCGGCGATGGCGTACTTGTGGTTGGCGTAGGAACGGGCATTGTCAAACTCCTTCTAACGTTCATACATCATGAAGCTGAGATGGTCCAACTGAGTCTTCAGCTCATGGTGATATGGGGCCTCTAGTGGCTGTCCCATAGCATCACGCCTTGGGTAGAACTCAAAGCGGGTACCCTTGATTTGGTTGATACTCTGTCCACACAGACGGGCAAGAGCTTCCTGCATGGCCCTGGCAAGTCCATTGAGCCAGTTGTTCTCTCTCAAGGTGAACTGAATTCCCTCTGCAGTGGGGGGTTAAATTTTTCCTCGGATACATGCAACAACTAACCACTGCAAATCTTCTCCTTCCTAATCATTGAGCTGAGCTCCGAAGAACTCGGGGTGTGGATGCTTCAGCATTTCTTCCAGCTGGTCCAAGTCACGCTCATAGATGAGATCTCCTCCATTCCCCAACTGATAAAACTTGCTGTACTTCACGTCCATCTATAAGAATATAGGATGAGTAAGTTATTAAAGTGATCAACTGTGTCAAATTTTATGTAAGTTTGCAAGAATTTTTGAGGAACATGAATTTTCATGAAAGAGTCTAAGTGATAAGAATAGGAATAAGTTTTCATAAATACTCACTTCTTTGGTTTTGAAACTAAGTTTTTGATTCAAACGTCTATTCTAACTAGGGTCTCCTATGGTCAGGATGGCTCTGATACCAACTTGTCAACACCCGGATTTATAATCCCATATGCCTATTATGCCATACATCGCAATCCTAGGATTACCATTTTGCGAGACATAACAGATTGGATGTCACAGTACATCATCCATTAAAACCATACATAAGGTCTTACACAAATAAGGATCTCATGATCCAGTTCTTAATACAATTCAAGCAGCGGAATAACGTAATAGTAACGATAGCGTAAGCGAAGCTCCATCTTCAGGGTCACAGGCAATGCTGACGATGGGAGATGATCTTAGTTGTCATAACCTTCCTTCTGTCCTTCTTCCTGATACTCCTCTTCATAGCCTGGCCACGGGAATAGCCAGGGACAAAGCCATGAGTACTTTTTAAGTACTTGCAAACTAATACTAACAAGTGAAGTGGTTTTGAATAGGATATACTAAGCTCTAGGGTTGTTTTGCAAAAAGCCAGATTTACCTCTACTAAGTTCAGAAGCAAAGAAAGCTAGTTCAAAGTTTTATAACACCTAAGTGGGAACTTGAATTTCATGTCACAACACTGTTGTGTTCAAGTGAAAGTCACAAATGATTTCATAAGTCATTTTGAAAACATCTGACGACGAAACAGTATGGCCGCTCCAACTGTCCATAACCGCGGACGTGGCTATTCGAATAGTTTGACACTCTGCAGAGATTGTACACTTTCACCACAACATTCGATACATCCGTCAGGAACAATCCTGAATTCACCATACTCAGTATGCGGATAATCAATCCTAACCTTTCAATTACACGCCCTAGTATAGGCTCCTCTCCTGTGAGTTTGGCCACCCAACCATGACCAACTGTCATCTTGGGTACTGCACAGGTCGACAATCTTCACAAGGTAGCCTCAGCTCAGACCTTGGCCGCAAGGGAACCCATACTAAGGTATATAAATTTCCAGTCAAGCCCTACCCAAATTTCGGGTATTGTGGTTGTACGGTAAAATTGGAATGGTATCGCATCCAGCAACCATCAGTTTTGTAAAGGGCTAAGGCTCATGCCTTAACATTTTCATCATCATAAATCATTTGGTGTTTCGGAAACACATGTCAAAACATTTCAGTAGAATGAATCATCATTCTAAGGTTTTCATAACCATTCTCACCAAGTATTCCCATCTAAAGTTGATCAAGTTTTATGCTTAGCACTAGCATCTACAAGTGGGGGTAAATACTCATGAGGGGTGGTAAACAAGTGTATCTTATCTAAGTTCAATCTCATGCCTCAGGATAATATTAATATTATCTAACTTAGGCCAAATTTTATGCTCTTTATGCTACCTTCAATTATCTTTCTAGAATCTACAAGTCACTAAGTAAACTTTTGATAGAAAGCTTTTAATAAACAAAATAAAATACTAAGCTTGCAAGTAAAACTAAGATGGTGTGTCAAGTGGGTATAATCACATATGTTTAAGGCATATAGTTGGCATAGTAACAAGCAAGTAGTAGCCTGCATAAGTAGGGTATCTTGCAAGTGTTAGCTTGCCTTGTGAAGAGCAGTGGTTGAAGTTCTCCTCGGCTTCTTCCTTGTAGTATCCTCCTTCCTTCTCGTATCCTTGGTCGGTACTAGCGTCTATAATTAAATACGAGGTACACAATCACCAAAAAATACTTAACTATTTCTATTTATTGCACAAAGGTTCACACTAGATGATCTAGCATCATCACTAACATTACTAGATTAAAGCACTTGTATCATTTATTTTATTTTAGAAAAGTAATTTCTAGTCATTGAAAAACTACTTAAGATTTAATATTCTCCAACTAAAACATGGGATCATGTTGACACATGTCATCACCATATATTTCAGTACATGGGAATGTGATTTAAAGTGGTGTCACAATTTAATAAGGTTTAACCTTTTTGTTTTAATTAATTAAAGTGACTAGAAATGCCTATGTGGCATTCTTTTATTACTTGGTCATTATTTCTGTTAGTAAACCTATATATATTTTTATATATTCTGAAAGGGGTTAAATGTGATTTTTGAGAGTTGGAATCAACTCAAAAGCTCTTATGTTTGAATTTTGAAAAATGTTTGAATGCAGAAAAGCTTCTGCCTTGTTATTTTTATCATGGGTGATCTACAATTCTAACTGGTTTGAATCCAACGGGCTTGGATAAGCATTCCAGTACCTTTGTAACAAATTTTTTTTCATGCATTTTGGTTCAATGAATCAAGATGGGTTGATTTTTGAACCTAGGTACAGAACTAAGTTTAGAACTAAACGAATAAAACTAAATTTGAATTGTTGGGTTGCGTGGGAGGTTTAACTGGGCCGGACCACTACGCACAGCGCACGTGTGGGCTGGTTAAGTGAGCGACCCCACTCGTCAGTGAGACAACGAGGGGCGAAGCGGTATGGGGCGATTAGGATCGTAGGATCTAACTCTAATCGAACGGCTCTGGTTCATCATCCACGTCGGGCAGCACCGGCGAGACAGAACCCTAGCGCGGCCGGTGGGGGTCGTGGGAGGCTCACCGGAGCTCAGGCGATGGTCGGCGACAGGGGCGAATGACAAAGTCGACGACGGTGATTCTCCTGGTATCGGCAGCTTCTCCTGGGGCGGCTCCAATCGACGGCGCCTCTCCTCCCATGCAGCGGCGAACTCCGGTGAAATTCCGGCCACCTGGTGCACGCCTTGCTCCGGGGGTGAGTGGGGGGTATCAGTGAGAGGTGGGGAGTGAACTGGTGTGAAGAAAACGAGCGGGGGAGGCCTCCTTTTATAGTGGTTGAAGGGGACTGAATGGCGCGGGTGGAGCTCGTCGGTGTCGATGGCATAGAGTGCTACTGGCATGGGCAACGATAGGGGGGTGCTGTGCTCCCTGGCGAGGCTCAACGGCATGGTGGCGAGGCGTGGGGCGGTGCGAGATAGTCGGAATGTTGCGGTGCTCTGCGCGGGTCTGACGACAATTTTAATGGCGCGGAGCGTGCGTGGTCCGCGCGGCGGCGAACGAGGTTGTCTGGCAGGGTGCTGAGGTGCTGGCGATCACGTCTACAAGCGGCAAGGGCGGCGCGTGGTCTGTGGGCTGGTGTCGCTGATGCCGCACTGGCGCGCTCTCGGCTCACACGCAAAGAAGCTTGGCATGAGCTTGCCATGTGGTCCAGTGGCTGGCTGCACTCGGGGATTGGACATGGAGTGGCATTGCACGGTGCTGCATGTCCCAGACAAGGTTGGCGAGGCTAGTTCTTCCTCTAGCTCGCTGGCGACATGGGGGTGACAATGGTGCTCTCGGCATGCTCACCATTAATGTCTAGGCTTGCTCACAGTGGTGCTAAAGCTAGTTAGATTACTTTGATCATCTACTGAGAGTGTAGAGTGAGCTATAGTGGGAGCAAGTTAGGCATTGATCACTGCTCACTATAGTGTTTTGTGTTTGTTTGTTTGTTTGCTGCTGATAAGGTGTTTGATGAAATGGCCGCAAGAGATTCAAATTTGAATGTTTGAATCAAACTTTGTGGATGTGTTGGTTACATACTAGGGGGTATATGGTTAGTTGGATTGGTCAAGGTGCACTGGTTTGGTTGGGTTCTGAAAAGGTGTGATCTTCACATATGTTAAATATTCAATTTTGAATTGTCATTTGAATGGGGTTGCTAAATGTTTCTGCAAGTTTGAAAGGTGGGCTTTGATTCACTTTTACTTGGTCTAGCAAGGGGTGAAAAGGATTGGAAAAGTTTCTGTTTGAAATCTTGGACTAGAAACACTCAAAGTGACCTAGTGAGCAAGATTGGCAAAAATGACCATTTGCCTTATTTGATTTGTTTTTGATTTTTTTCTTGATTTGTTTCTGCTTGGAAATTTTTTAGATGATGTTATATTCATCTTTGAACCATTCCTTACTATTTAGTTGAATCACACACGTTCATTCATGCATTTATCAAATCATCACATTCACACATGCATTTATTTGGTTTTTATTTAATCAAAGTTTTTGTTTACCCTAATTTTAGTGATTAGAGTTTGATGATCATTGTATCATATTTTTGGGATGTTATAGAGACCGAGGAGGCGGCCAGGGCCACCAAACCCTAGCCAGGCGCGGGGCTGGGCCCACCCGCGCCTGGGGTGGGTCTGGCCCCCCTGGCTGGCCTCCCGGGCTCTCCTCTGGACTTCTTGTTCCCCACAGAAATAATTGACTTTGACGTTTGTCCCGTCCAATTCCGAGAATATTTCTTTACTAACTTTTCTAAAACCAAAAACAGCAGAAAACAGGCATCTAGCACTGTTGCAACTTGTTAATAGGTTACTACCAGAAAACATGTAAAAATCACCTCAAAGTGTAGACAAGGAAAGCAAAGTAGATAAAAAACAAGCATGGAGCATCAAAAATATAGATACGGTTACAACGTATCAACATCCCAAGCTTAAATCCTGCTCGTCCTCGAGTAGGTAAGTGATAAGCAGAATAATTTTTGAGGTGGCATGCACCCTCACAATAAAGATCCAACCATTTGCAAGCATTGAAAGCTGGGATCAAAGAACTCTAAACATGTGCATGAAAAATGGAGTTCTAACAATAGGACATAGTAACTATGCATGCAACATGACAAGCTACAAACAAAGATCATGAATAACATGCATTGAAAAACGTTTGTTTGTTTCACATGCAGAAAACATAGCATAGTGGCAATCAGCTTGTCCCTCATAGATTAGCAATATAATGCATATGACACCTGCAAAGTTCACAAGGGTGACTAGAAATAATTAGCACAAGAGCAAGTAATAACACCACAATATGCATCAATTAATAAGCTTTGGAACACTGCAGACAGAATGACAACTATGCTCTCTTAATGGTGCCTAAAGGTAGAAGTTGGAGGCTCAATAGTGGTGAAAGAAAGGTCTTTTTGTAAAGGAAGCAGGGATTACAAGTTTCAAAAAGAGCTTCCAAAAATTATGGTACTTGTTAGCTTTCAGCCCTCATTGCCCCTATCATAAGCATCTTTAAGTGGTTAAGGTTAAAGTGAACTAACTATGGAGTATATGCTTGACAAAGTATAAGTTGACAATCTCAAGTCCCTTGAATACGAGGGCCACACCTCATGTATACTCAACTTTGGGTCCAGGTAAGTTCTTGTCACTGTAAGTATTTGCATATCATTGAGAACCGCCAACAGGGTACCCCTTGCACATGGTACATGAGCTTTCCCATAACCAAAATGACAAGGCAAGTAGACAATGAGCATCTTAGCAATCTTTTTATTTACCATATGCATAGATTTTTATTGAGGATGTTTCATAGATTAGGCATGGCTTAGGCTAGCGGCCCAGGCGTTTCTCTAACACAGGATACAAAGTCCATGGACTTACAAGTTCCCTCTTTATTTCACACCGGTGACATCCTTAGACAAAAGAACATGATATCAACTGAGTACAACAGGGTACAAGTGCAATGTTGAAAATGTTCCCCGTGAAAACACGGTTCTGCTAATTCCAACTTATAAGTGCAAGCATATACAACAAAGTTGTCACAACGGTTCAAGTTTATTAGGGGCAAAGAATAAAGTGTGCCATCAAGTTCGTGAGGGATTTAATCACTAAGTTTTCACATAACAAAATAGTTTTTAATTGGAAGATAGTTGAAAACAAGAATATACTTGGAATGGTGTAACACACCATGCATAGGAGTTTATAGTGGACACTTTGGAATAACTTGATTTTTTGGGAGTTGGAGGCATGAGTAGAACTTACTCATACAAGTGGAGGCTAGCAAAAGACTGGGAGCAACCAACTAAGAAAGCAAAAACGGCCATAATCATGCAATGCAACAAAGCATACTAATCAAAGCAAAGAGTGGTACTACAACTCAAGGACCAAATGATCATAGAGGCTAATGGTGACTTGTCATAGTCATAACATGGTGTGATCATGTGCCAAGTTAACCCAATCAAAGCATCAAAGGAGAATACCACAATACTATGCTTTTGCATGCTAAAACAACGCATAATTTCTTCAAGGCAGACTAAGCAATCCCAATTGTTTGTAACAAGACATGCTACAACAATAATCACTAAGCATAATGCTAAAACAACACCTAGCATGTCATGCTAAAGTCTAAGTCACAGTCAATGCAAGCTCCTCTTGCACTTCAAGCAAGAACTTACTACTCCTTTCCAACACCAAGCAAACTTATTTGCAAAACAACACAGCGAGAACGGGGTCAAACTACTTTATTCAAGCAAACTAAATAACCTAAGCAAAGCAAACGAAAACTAAGACGCTCCAAGTACAACACAACTGTGCATGAAACAATACAAAAGAAGTGTCTAGACTCACCTGAGCTTTTTAATGATGAAGAAGGGGATCCCTTGGGAATCCCCAAACTTTGACGCTTGTACCTCTTGGATATTTCTTGGGGTGACACCATGGTGGCATTCCCAAGCTTGAGCTTTTGTTCATTCTTCATCTCATTGCATCATTCTCTCTCTACACCTAAAATTTTTCCTTCACACAAAACTTCACACAATCTTCATTAGCAACATTAGTGTATTCAAAAGATATTAGACCACTGACAAAGCTTTGGAACAGCAAGGCTTTTCATTAAAAACACAAGCTACTGTAGTAAATCCTTCAAAACTCTCAATTTACATGAAGAGAACTCAAAAAGGAATCAATAAGAAGCAAATGCAAATAATGGCAGAAATCTGTCAAAACAGACCAGCAGGTAGAAACCGATTTTTTCGAACATCTTCTGTTGCTCAAATCAAAAAGTGTTGAACTAACGAAAGTTAGCTAAAATACTGGGGGATTTATTCGCAAATTGTAAGCTCAATCCGAGTTACATAGCCTCCTCATGAATGGTTTTGGTGGAGGACATAAATCTGTTTCGGGACAGCAACTCCCCAAATCTTACTTCCCTCTCATTAGAGGTCATTCTTGGCACAAAAAGCAAACAAAAACGGATAAGGAGAGGTTATTACAGAAGTAACAACTTCCAAGACTCAAGGAAACTCTTGGGTTATCTCCCAACTAGTACTTTTCTTTAACGCCTTTAAGTTAGGCACAAGAAGCAAGAAGAATGAAGTATTATCAAATGAAGAAGCATTCACATCAAATCTTGCTTTCAAAGGAGGAGCAAAAAGCAACTTCTCTCTCCTCATAGGGAAGTGTTCAATACCTTTCTTGAATGGAAAATGATATTTGATGGTGCCTTCTTTCATACCAATGATGGCACCAACTGTTCTAAGAAAAGTTCTTCTCAAAGTAATAGGACAAGAAGCATTGTATTCAACATCCAAAACATAGAAATCCACAGAGACATAAGCATTGTTAACCATAATGAGAACATCATTAGTACTCCCCATGAGTTTCTTTTTAGCATTATCATTAAGTGGGACATCTAAATAACAATCTTCCAATGGTGGCAAATCAAGCATTTCATAAATCTTCCTAGGCATAATAGAGACACTAGAACCAAGATCACATGAAGCTTTGAGGTCAAAGTCATTCACTTGCATATTAATAATGGGTTCCCAACTATCTTCTACTTTCCTAGGAATAGAAGCTTTGTGTTTTAGCTTCTCTTCCTTAATCTTAACAAGAGCATCTGTAATGTGTTTGGTAAAGGCAACATGCATCTCACTAGCATCAGGACTTCTAGCAAGCTTTTGCAAGAACATAATCACTTCAAAAATATTGCAACCATCAATATCAAAGTCAAACTTAGCATCACTAGTGGTAGGCATAGTAGGAGGAGGAATAGGGGCTACTTGTGGTTTAGTGGTGATAGTGCACACACTATTATTTCTATCAATTTCAGCTTCCCTTTCCCACTTAGCATGAAGTTGAGCTAACAGCCTAACATTTTCATCAATAGTAACTTGTATGGCATGAGCAGTAGCAAAGGTGTTTTCCATAGTTTCAGGTTTAGCAGCCATTTTATTAACCAAGGAAGTTTGATCTTCAGACAAAGAGGATATATTTTTCTCAATAGTTAAAAACTTTTCCTCTATAGTCTTATTGAAAGTGGTTTGTTTACTAATAAAGTCCTTGAGCATGACTTCAAGTTCAGAGGGGGCACTTCTAGCATTATTGTAAGAGCTTCCATAGGAATTGCCATTATTAGGAGGATAATGCCTATGTAACATCTCAAGATTTAGGAACTAAGACTTAGAAATTTGAAATGTTGCATGCATTCATTTGTGAAAATGTGGGTAATTTTTTTGCCAAATAAAAACCTAAAGTGATCAAAGTTTCTTTCATACTCTGAGATTAGGTATAGTCTTGAAGGATGATTGTTATAGACTTTGATATGATCTTTGTGGACTTATGTGTTTTGGGAAATGAAATTTGAAACTTGAGTGTTTGGATTAGAATTCAAAATAATTTTTGAATGATGTTTGAATCTTTGAATTAATTAAGAGTTAATCAATAATAACTCAAAATTTACATAAAGAGAGCAATTAAGAATATGAATATCCATTTCATAATTTTATTCAATAAATAAGTTACAAAAATGTAACATATGAGAATCATCCACAATCTTTACAATAGCAAATAAATAAAGAATAATAATATTTCTTTATTGATAATAGTACAATCTTTATTACAAAAGAATAAAAAATAAAGAGTACAAAAGAATAAATTAAAGATTACAATTGAATATGATAGTTATTACAATTGACTAATCTATAAAGAAAAAAAACAAAACCTAAACTAAAGTCTTGATCTTCAAATCTGGTACCTGCAAAATAAAAATAAACTTAAAAGAAAAAGAAGGTTAGGATTAGAAGTATTGTTACTCTCAGAAGTTGACAGTGAAGTGCACTGTTCACTTTTTCATCATTGAGTTTATAAGGGGCAAGTTTCACCAATATGAAAGAATGTATATTTCATAATTTTAAGCCAAAAGTCAAATCACAGCAAGGAGGGGCAAGTTTCACCAGCCAAGTAGAAGTAATCAGATGAAAGTAACTTTCAAAAATTCTTAACATATCCACATCTGTGCAGCAAGCACACAAGCAACACACATACCAAACTGCATGGTGTGTGCTATCAACACCACCACAACAGCAGCACAACCAAACAAAACTATCAACACAGCCGTGGGAAACCAATCCCCACACCATTCCATTGCTTTTACACACCAAGCATAGAAGCCAACAGCCAAACCCAACCAAAGCCAAGCTAGATCAAACCAACCAAAACCCAGGAGCACATCACCAAGATGGTGACATAAGGAGGGGGAAGATCAGGTGGATAGCAAGACCAAGGTCAAGCCATCAGGATCAGGAGATGATGGGCTAGATCAAGGACAAGTCAGGAGCTGGAAATACCAGTGGAGCACAAGATCAACCACAAGATCAAGGTACCACAAGATCAACCACTAGCAACCACAACATCAAGTGATAGTGGTGAGTAAATAGACCATCAAATGATCTATCTGTCTAAGATTAGACAAGCATACATGATCTGTATCTTATTCAAACTCTCAGAAAGCACCCAAGTGGGGTGAATCCATCACTGAGGGTTTAAACTCTAAAAGCAATCAGAAAAGTATAAGGATCCAACTAAATCTCAGAACAACATCATTGATTTAGTTACCAAGCTATATTTCAATTCAAGAATGAACATAGCTAAGATTTAAACTTCTAGGCACATATCTAAGACAAGAGTAGCACCTTAGAATTTAATCTTATGGATCTATATAAGTTATCAAGCTTACAAGCATCTTTTCCCAACTTTGATTCAAGCAATAGTAGATGGTATCACTACCAGAATTAGTCCATGTGAATCAACAAGATAGAGGTATAAATCCCTAAACCTCAGACCAACATCATTGGTTCTAGGGACATAAGGAAAGAGGATTTCACTTATCTATCATGCCAAGCCAAATCTTAATCTTGAATGAAACCACACCAAGTAAAAGAATCTAGACTTGTGTGCCATACAAGGATGGTGTCACAAGAACAGTTCTAAACTAAGCAAGTTCAGCATCCAATCTTCACAGATACAATCAACCAGTTATAAATCATTTTTCCTGTTCTTAAACACATGAATCATAAACAGGATATTTATATATATGTCTTCACTGTAAGAGACCATTTTGATCTCAAACTACACATGAATTCTCAAGACAACAGTACTAAGACAGTAACTTCATCACACCATACCCACTGTCATTAACCAAGTAATGATAGTGGTAAGTTATCAAAACCACTAGCTTTACCAAGTAGTGTTTCTAGAACAACTTTTTACCATCTAAATCTTATGAGATTTAACCATGGAATCATCAGCAGGAAACCACTAGCATCACCACAGCTAATCATCAGCAATAAGCCACAGCTAGTCACCACTTAACATATTCAAAGATCATCAACACATGATCTAATTCATCAGTATCTAATCAACAACAGGGTATGAACCCTAAATAAAACCAAGAACCCTAATCAGGACAAGACAGTAACCAGGAAGATCACCACCAAACATCTAGTAGAGGATGACCTAACATAGAACAACACGAGAGGAGATGAAGCACTCACCAAAGGTCCTCGCTGGAGAATAGAAGAGGAAGCAGAGGGGCCGACGACCATGGCGGCACGGGGAGCACCCCCAAGGGGGCGTTGCGACCCATACAGCGCCACGGTGGCGATACCACTGACCACGGGGTCAGGGAAGGAGACAAAGAGGGGTGAGCTCGAGAGAGAAGACAGCGAGTGAGTTGGGCTGGGTGGGTCAAAAACCCTTCGGGGTGCTGTTCTACTGGGCCACAAGTGCCCAATAAACCCAAATGGCCAGCCCAAGTCATTTAGAGTCGGTTTTAATAAATAGGAAAAGACCAAAATACCCCTGAACTTAATTAAAATTCTAGAAAATAAAATAAAAGTCCAAAAATTTTAAACAAAACATTTTTGGATGCACAATAATCCAAACTATCCAAATAAATTAAAAGATAAAATTTTAGACATATAAATTTTATTAAGAATTTTGTAATTTATATATTCCTTATGGAATTTTACAAAATTATTGAAAGATGATAAAAATAAATAAAATTACTTTTATTATATATTAATATTGTAGTATTTTAGAAAAATACTAAACAAATATTTAATAACAATTTTTGATATTTAAGTGATAATTCTTAAAAGAGTTATTAAATCAATAAAAGTCAAATAAAAGGGAAATAAAATAAAAGAATACAATATTCTATTATAAATATTAAAAATTAATATTTATAAATCCTTTATTATTAAAAAAAGAATTTTTATAATAATGGGGAGAATACATATCAAGTTAAATGATGCATTACATTACTTTGCATAATCATTTTGCTTCTTTAAATATTGTCCTTACCGGGCAATAATGATGTTTTTGTAGTCATAGAAGCTCAAGGTCCAGTGCAAGCATCAGACGTCACTACCTTGGCATCACAAGGCAAGTTCATCACTTGCTCATATCCTTTGAAGAGTCTTTACCAAAGTATTTGAAAATTGTGTGTTATCATATATACTCTAAAGAAAGAAAATATTATTTTCACAAATAAAGAAATCTTAGATATCATCCTAAGTGATGATATATTGGCGCAATAGAACTTAGGGTTCTATTTGCAACAATGATGATCAATTAGGGACTTAATAACCCCTGACATCAGTGATTCTAGCACCGTATATTACGCGTTAGCCATGAGATTTGGAATGGGACAAAGAAGTCAGCTGTATCTTCTTCCTCTCGCATGAAGACGGATGTGCAGGTCGTGGCTGTTATCCTCGTAGCATGCATATTAATTGGTAATTTGTAGAGGATATGCAGCATATGGGTGGGAACCCTCATCGTCCCACGATAGTTCTGGCATCTAACGATTTGTACAAACCATTGCCGTAATACATTATGTGGGCATGGTGTACACCAAGGAGGCATGCGAGGTCTCGAAGGGGGCAGTGATTGGCTTGGACCAATTACTGGTCCCTACATCATGGAATTGTGGACGGGAAAGTATGCCCGGTTGTGCAACAAGGAGTTGATATCTCATGGGTAAAGTAATGCACCTCTGCAGAGTGTAAGAATTGTAACTTGTTACTCCCTGTTCCGCGAAGGAGCTACGAACGCGGCAGGAAAGGAACTCCATGAAAGTTCTAGTCAACCTGTGAAGGCTTATGGTCATAGATTTTTATAATAAAATCAATCTTTGAAGAAAGATTTACAAAAACTGCATAGTGCCAAGGACTTATAGTCTGAGGTGGTAGTTAGAGCATCAAACTTCCCACCTTGCATATAATGAACTTGTTGGGTAACGCTGTTACGCATCCTTTCCTTTGATCCCTTGCTTAGACTCCGAGGACCCGAAGACGTGCCAATGTATGCAGCTGAATGTCAAGAAGATGTGTTCTACGAGGAGCCTGACCTGTCAGGAGGTGTTGAAGGAGTGGATTACGAAATCCGCTATGGTGTTGACGATAATGAGTCCAACTAAGTATCCTAGTTAGTAGTAACTAATATAGCCGAACAACATGAACTCTATAGAATAAGCCGCTGAGCTCAACTCCTAGTCGGAGTTGCTACTTTTAAATTCCGCTGAAACACTTTATATTTTGGTTTGTAAGTTGAAACCTTTTGAAGTCTTGAACTTTTGGTATTGTAATAATAATAATGTGTGAATGTTTGTAATATGGACCCGCAATGTTTCTGTTGTACCACTCTGAGGGATGTGATATTTACGGAACGGTGTTCTGTGAGTGTAATGTCAACGACTATAGTGTACTACACATGCAGTGGTATGCTGGGTCACCGCAGTTGGTATCAGAGCAAATTGCTTTAACTTTAGGTTGGAAACCTAGTAAAGGGTATTACCTGTAGGAAAGTTTAGCAACGATAAATAATTCTCTAAAAGTAATATAATGGGTATTCAAATGAGAATATTACGTTATATGTTTTAGTGCGATAATTCTTTGTTATGATGCAATATATTCTTGGTTACTAATCAAAATTATTTTAATGATATACAGAGCTATGGCACCAAAGTTTCCAAAACAGACTTTGGTAAGGAAAGAGGAGACTCTTGTTGATTATCAAGGATCATTCACAGACCAACTTCGTCAACTTTGAAAGATCTTTAGTTGTCCAACTAGAATTCCAGTGAACACTATAACTTACCTTGATGGCCGGATGTTATCCAAGTATCGTGTGAGTATCCAATTCCAGAGGAGCTTGGATTATATCACGATCTACCTATAGGTGAAGGTAGGAGTCACTTAGCAGCATATCATGTTGCTGTTGTGGAGGCGATAGCTAATATCCGGGAGCATAAAGCCAAGGAGTTAGAAGGTAGCACATTTTCTGTGATACCTCATGATTCTATAGACTCGGAGCCTATACCGGATCATCTTACTTTGGTTAAGAAGCATCCTAAGTTAGCTTCCAAGTTTATGGATAGATACCGAACACTCGTTGCGTCTTTTTATAAGACACATCAAGTGATTGTCGAAGATAAAAATGACATGTTAGAGGATATAACTGATCCGGAAAGGAGGAAACAGTTAGCATTCCAGTTATAGAAGGAAGCAAGTAGTAGTGCAACACCTATCTTTAAGGATATACCTATAGATCTTGAATCTTTTATACCATATCCTTATTCACCAAGACCTGAACCTATACATGATCCTAATATGGATATGAGGTATGTAGTACCACAGGGTTCAGAGGATGGTTCTGACTCAGAACTTCCTATTGAAAATTCTGATGGTTGGAGAAGGGGATCATATGAAGGATCTCATGAACACCAGATGTCTACAAATGGTTCTGACAGAAATGTTGGACAATCTAGCTAGACGGGTGTAAGAATTAACCCTAATCAAGATGAAGAAGAAGATCCTAAAGAGAGAGTGTTTGAATCATCAACATCTTCTCAAAACCCAGGGAATGTACATTATCCAGTGTTTAACTATCTTGCCTAAAGGAGCACCTGGGAAGCAGCAGGATCTGCGTATCCTGTTGACAACTCAAGGAATGAAGCTCAACAGATGCAAATGGGAGATAATGTTGAATATGTTTCTGAAGACTTTTCAGCTGAGCTGGAGGGAGTCAATGCGCTTAGATTGAGTAATAACTCAAGTCCTGACACTTCACATACTGAGTATGTTCCTTCTAGAAGGCCATTTGTTTCACAAATTGTGCGATGAACAACACGTCATCACGGTTGGACATCAGGCAAGTATGATGAGCGTAGTTACTACTAGAAGTAGGCAACTAGTTAGCGGTGTCAAGAACCGTGTGTTGTATCTAAAGAAATAAGATAGCTAGATAAATAAGGTGGTGTTGATATTATACCTATATGGTATATGTTGTAATGACTTTGTATTATTATGATATTATGTATAATATGTGAAATGCATATTTGGATTTTCTTTGGATCTTCATTGTGTGACTAGTTTTGTGCGTAAAGTCGAGCTCAGAACACATGTGCATGATGTAATTATGAGTATTCACTTTATGTTGCAGGACTAGAGGGTCATGGATAAGGGTGTACAAATCGAAACTGAGCAGCAGCGGATGGAGCGAGAGGCCAAGGAGAAGGTCGATGCAGATACAGCAAATCAGGGAGCATTGCCACCATCACCACCAATGAGGCCGTTAATGGAGCAGAATTTTATGCAGTGTATGCAAATGATGCAAGATACCCAGAACAAGTTCATGGAAGAGCTGCTGGGACGAGCAAATCAAAGGGCACCTGAAGGTGGAGGAGTGAGTCTATCTGACTTCATGAATGCAAGGCCGTTACCTTTTGCATCATCCCCTGAACCAATGGATGCAGAAGATTGGCTAGCAGATACAGAAAGAAAGCTGAAGACTGTAGGTTGCAATGATGAGGAGAAATTGAGGTATGCAACTCATCTTCTGACTGGACCTGCAACATCATGGTGGGAGAATCAGTTGGCTATGCAACAACCAGGAAGGGAGTTCACCTGGGAGGAGTTCAAGCAGAGATTCCGTGAATACCATGTTCTAGAAAGTGTTATGGAGTTGGAGCGGAGAGAATTTGAGGAGCTTCAACAGGGATATACTAGTGTCATGAAGTACATCCGGAAGTTTAGTCAATTGTCTCGCTATGCTGAGGAGGATGTTAACGCTGAAGAGAAGCGAAAGAAACGTTTCCTGCGTGGGTTAAACCCATTCGTGAAAATGCATCTAAGGTTAGATAATAAGCAAACTTATCAGCAGTTGCTGGATGCAGCCATTACTTTCGAAGATGATTATAAGAATGTCCAAGAGGATAGGAGGAAGAGAGCCAAGAAGGAAACCAAGAGAATTCAGGCAAGCAAACCTAAACCCAATCTAGAGTTCAAACCTCGGAACAAGAATTATGGCAACAATAACAATAACAAGGGCAGTGGTGGAAATCAATCCAATCAGAGAAGGAATGTTATTTGTAACAATTGTGGAATTCTAGGGCATTTCCAGCAGGAATGCAAAAAGCCTGTAGTGATTTGTTACAGTTGTGGTCAGAAGGGGCATATCAAGCCCGATTGTCTGAGTAAACCAACAGGAGGTTGGCCTACCAAGGAAGGAGGACAAGCCAGTGGAGGAAATGGACAACCCAATAAAGGAGGAAATAATGACAAGAACAACAATGTCAAGAGGAACAGACCTACCGGGAAAATGAACTGTGCAACCCTCGAGGAGGTGGATAATTCGGAGCATGCAGTGATAGGTATGCTCAATATCCTTACCAATCCCGGCAAAGTTCTATTTGATACTGGTGCAACTACTTTATTCATTTCTGAAGAATTTTGTGATAAGTTCAGGATTAGAAGGGCAACGTTCGAAAGCCCTATGACCATAATCACGGCAGGGGGAAATGTGATTGTACGCCACATAAAACAAGATCAGGTTATCTCGATCTGTGGTTGTACATACTTCGCAGACCTTTATGTGATTCCTTTAAAGGGGATTGCAGTAGTGCTGGGGATGGACTGTATGATGGAGCATGGGGCTCAGATAAATTGTGAGGAGAAAACTGTCTCAATCAAAACTCCAAGTGGAGCAAGGATAGTTTGTCAAGCAGATAAGCACAGTCATATTATGGTGGATCTGCAGTTGAACTCGATGAAAGAGGTCAAATTGGAAGATATTCCTATAGTAAATGAATTTCAAGATGTTTTTCCAGCAGAGCTACCGGGAATGCCACTAGCTCAGGAGATAGAGTTCACTATTGATCTAATTCCTGGTACATCACCAATAGCTCAAGCACCATACAAGATGGGACCCAAAGAGTTAAGAGAACTCAAAGAAAAAATTGATGAGTTAGCCAGAAAAGTATTTATCCAGCAAAGTGTATCTCCATGGGGAACACCAGTAATCTTTGTGGATAAGAGATATGGTGGAAGAAGGATGTGTGGAGATTATAGAAATTTTAACAACGTTACTATCAAGAATAAGTATCCTCTACCAAGAATCCTAGATTTTTTTGATCAAGTGAAAGGAGCCGGAGTATTCTCAAAGATCGACTTAAGATCTGGATACCATCAAATCAAAATCAAACCGGAAGATGTTCCAAAGACAACATTTGTCTCAAGATATGGAAACCATGAGTATCTGGTAGTACCATTTGGTTTGACCAATGCACCATCAATATTCATGAATTTAATGAACAAAATCTTCATGCCATATTTGGACAAGTTTGTCATAGTATTTATTGATGATAATCTGATACATTCCAAGGATAAGGAAGAGCATACTGATCATTTGAGAATAGCATTGCAGACTCTAAGGGGACACAAACTTTATGCTAAGTTTAGTAAGTGTGAATTTTGGCTAGATGAGGTAGAATTCCTCGGCCATGTGATAAGTAAAGATGGAATTGCTATAAATCCATCTAAAGTTCAGTCAGTATTAGAGTGGACTGCACCAACCAATGTGAAGCAAATTCGAGGTTTCTTAGGAATGGCTGGTTATTATCGGAGATTCATCGAAGGTTTCTCCAAAATAGCTGGACCAATGACCAAATTTCTAAGAAAGAATACACCATTCAATTGGGATGATAAGTGTGCAGCAAGTTTTCAGGAGTTGAAGACTAGGTTAACCACAGCTCCAATCTTAGCAGTTCCTGAAACAGGGAAAGACTTTACAGTATACTGTGATGCATCTAAAGAAGGTTTGGGTTGTGTATTAATGCAATATCGGAAAATCATTGCTTATGGTTCAAGACAACTAAAACCACATGAAGTCAATTATCCAACTCATGATTTAGAGTTAGCAGCAGTGGTTTTTGCGCTAAAAGGATGGAGGCGTTTTCTTTATGGAGCCAGATGTGAGTTGTACACTGATCATAAAAGTCTCAAATATTTCTTCACTCAAAAGGAGTTGAATATGAGACAGAAGCGTTGGTTGGAACTAATCAAAGATTATGATTTAACAATCAACTATACTCCAGGGAAAGCAAATGTTGTAGTTGATGCTTTAAGCAGAAAGAGTGCAGATATTCAGCCTAGCAATAGGGAGCTACCAAAAGAGTTACAAATCGACTTGGAAAGATTAGAACTTCAATTCATTAGAACAAAGGTTCTTGGAGGATTAGCTACTATGCAGGTAGCTGCAGAGCAGGACAGTGATCTTAAGCACGAAATTTTCAGACATCAAGCAGAAGATCCTTTTATTGCTGAGGAAATTCGGAGGATATCTCAAGGGCAAAAATCATTTTTTCGCCTTGGAGATTATGAGTCCTTATGGTTTCAAGACCGTCCTTGTGTTCCCGATGTGACTGAGATCAGAGATGTC
The DNA here is from genome assembly GCA_916181665.1 of Avena sativa. NCBI lineage: Eukaryota > Viridiplantae > Streptophyta > Magnoliopsida > Poales > Poaceae > Avena > Avena sativa. The sequence continues at coordinate 260,734,706 of OV702279.1, read as the reverse complement.
ATACTCAGAGAAGCACATGAAACACCGTACTCTATACATCTAGGAAGTACTAAGATGTATATGGATTTGAAAGAACTATTCTGGTGGAATAACATGAAAAGGGACATTGATAAATATGTATCAGAATGTCATAATTACCAAAGGGTTAAGGCTGAACATCAAAGTCCAGTAGGACCACTACAACCTTTAGAAATTCCCGAATGGAAGTGGGAAGAAATTGGTATGGACTTCATCGCAGGATTTCCCATGACACCGAAAAGGAAGGATATGATATGGGTAATTATGGACAGACTCACCAAGAGTGCACATTTTATTCCGGTAAATCAGAAAGATAATGCCGAGAAGTTAGTTGAAGTTTACGTCAAAGAGATAGTAAGTAAGCATAGAGTACCCAAAACGATCTTAACTGATAGGGGATCAGTGTTTACTTCAGCATTTTGGAAGCAATTACATGAAGCACTTGGTTCAAAATTAGATTTCAGCACAACCTATCATCCTGAGACAGGAGGTGAAACAGAGAGAACAAATCAGATACTAGAAGACATGTTAAGAGCTTGTGCATTAGATTTTGGAGGTACATGGGAAGATCATCTACCATTGGCAGAATTTTCCTATAATAATAGCTATCAGAGTAGTCTGAAGGTAGCTCCATATCAGGTTCTGTATGGAAGGAAGTGTAGATCACCAATATGTTGGTATGAGCCTGGAAGCAGCAAAGAATTTGCGCCAGACTATATCAATAAAGACAAGATATCATTGATAATATCAGGGATAGACTGAAAATAGCCCAGAGTAGGCAGAAAAGTTATGCTGATCAAAGTCGAAGATCTTGGCATCTAGAAGTGGGAGACATGGTATACTTGAAAGTAAGTACAATGAAAGGGGTGAAAAGGTTCGGAGTTAAAGGAAAATTGAGTCCAAGATACATCAGACCATTCAAGATATTGAGTCAGAACAGAACTATAGCATATGCTTTAGAGTTACCATCAAGATTAGCTCAAGTGCATAATGTTTTCCATGTGTCATAACTTCGTAAATGTTTGAAAGTTCCGGATGATGCAATCACACATCAGGAGATAGAACTACAAGCAGACTTGACCTATATTGAAAAGCCCTATAAAAATTTGGAAGAAAACTGGAAAAGGTTGAGGAATAGGGCAATCAAATATTGCAAGGTACAGTGGTAACATCACCCTGAAAGGGAAGCCACTTGGGAGAAATAAGAAGATTTAAGAAAAGACTATCCAGAACTATTCAGGTACATCTCAACAAACTTCGGGACAAAGTTTAATTTAAGGGAGGAATTCTGTAACATCCCAGCATTTAGGAACTAACGAAGGGTAGATTTAGGAATTTGAAATGTTGCATGCATTCATCTGTGAAAATGTGGGTAAATGTTTTGCCAAATAAAAACCTAAAGTGATCAAAGTTTCTTTCATACTTTGAGATTAGGTATAGTCTTGAAGGATGATTGTTATAGACTTTGATATGATCTTTGTGAACTTATGTGTTTTGGGAAATGAAATTTGAATTTAAAAACTTGAGTGTTTGGATTAGAATTCAAAAGAATTTTTGAATGATGTTTGAATCTTTGAATTAATTAAGAGTTAATCAATAATAACTCAAACTTTATATAAAGAGAGCAATTAACAATATGAATATCCATTTCATAATTTTATTCAATAAATAAGTTACAAAAATGTAACTTATGAGAATCATCCACAATCTTTACAATAGCAAATAAATAAAGAATAATAATATTTCTTTATTGATAATAGTACAATCTTTATTACAAAAGAATAGAAAATAAAGAGTACAAAAGAATAAATTAATGATTACAATTGAATATGATAGTTATTACAATTGACTAATCTATAAATAAAAAAAAACAAAACCTAAACTAAACTAAAGTCTTGATCTTCAAATCTGGTACCTGCAAAATAAAAAAAACTTAAAAGAAAAAGAAGGTTAGGATTAGAAGTATTATTACTCTCAGAAGTTGACAGTGAAGTGCACTGTTCACCTTTTCATCATTGAGTTTATAAGGGGCAAGTTTCACCAATATGAAAGAATGTATCTTTCATAATTTTAAGCCAAAAGTCAAATCATAGCAAGGAGGGGCAAGTTTCACCAGCCAAGTAGAAGTAATCAGATGAAAGTAACTTTCAAAAATTCTGAACATATCCACATCTGTGCAGCAAGCACACAAGCAGCACAACACACCAAACTGCATGGTGTGTGTGCTGTCAACAACACAGTAGCAGCACAACCAAACAAAACTATCAACACAACCATGGGAAACCAATCCCCACACCATTCCATTGCTTTTACACACCGAGCACAAAAGCCAGCAGCCAAACCCAGCGAAAGCCAAGCTAGATCAAACCAACCAAAACCAAGGAGCACATCACCAAGATGGTGACATAAGGAGGTGGAAGATTTGGTGGATAGCAAGACTAAGGTCAAGCCATCAAGATCAGGAGATGATGGGCTAGATCGAGGACAAGCCAGAAGCTGGAAATATTAGGGGAGCACAAGATCAACCACAAGATAAAGCTACCACAAGATCAACCACTAGAAACCATAACATCAAGTGACAGTGGTAAGTAAATAGACCATCAAATGATCTATCTATCTAAGATTAGACAAGCATACATGATCTGTATCTTATTCAAACTCTCAGAAAGTACCCAAGTGGGGTGAATCCATCATTGAGGATTTAAACTCTAAAAGAAACCAGAAAAGTATAATGATCCAACTAAATCTCAGAACAATATCATTTATTTAGTTATCAAGCTATATTTCAATTCAAGAATGAACATAGCTAAGATTTAAACTTCTAGGCACATCTCTAAGACAAGAGTAGCACCTTAGAATTTAATCTTATGGATCTATATAAGTTATCAAGCTTACAAGCATCTTTTCCCAACTTTGATTCAAGCAATAGTAGATGGTATCTCTACCAGAATTAGTCCATGTGAATCAACAAGATAGAGGTCTAAATCCCTAAACCTCAGACCAACATCATTGGTTCTAGGGATATAAGGAAAGAGGATTTCACTTATCTACCATGCCAAGACAAATCTTAATATTGAATGAAACCACACCAAGTAAAAGAATCTAGACTTGTGTGCCATACAAGGATGGTGTCACAAGAACAGTTCTAAACTAAGCAAGTTCAACATCCAATCTTCACAGATACAATCAACCAGTGATAAATCATTTTCCTGTTCTTAAACACAGGGATCATAAACAGGATATATATATATATGTCTTCACTGTAAGAGACCATTTTGATCTCAAACTACACATGAATTCTCAAGCCAACAGTACTAAGACAGTAACTTCATCACGCCATACCCAATGTCATTAACCAATTAATGACAGTGGTAAGTTATCAAAACCACTAGCTTTACCAAGTAGTGTTTCCAGAACAACTTTACCATCTAAATCATATGAGATTTAACCATGGAATCATCAACAGGAAACCACTAGCATCACCACAGCTAATCATAAACAATAAGCCACAGCTAGTCACCACTTAACAGATTCAGAGATCATCAACACATGATCTAGTTCATCAGTATCTAATCAACAACAGGGTATGAACCCTAAACAGAACCAAGAACCCTAATCAGGACAAGACAGTAACCATGAAGATCACCACCAAACATCTAGCAGAGGATGACCTAACACAGAATAGCACGAGAGGAGAGGAAGCACTCACTAAAGGTCCTCGCTGGAGAATAGAAGAGGAAGCAGAGGGGCCGACGACCATGGCGGCACGGGGAGCACCCCCAAGGGGGCGCTGCGACCCATACAGCGCCACGGTGGCGATACCACTGACCACGGGGTCGGGGAAGGAGACAAAGAGGGGTGATCTCGAGAGAGAAGACAGCGAGTGAGTTGGGCTGGGTGGACCGAAAACCCTTCGGGGTGCTGTTTTGACCTTGCCCTACTGGGCCACAAGTGCCCAATAAACCTAAATGGCCAGCCCAAGTCATTTAGAGTCGGTTTTAATAAATAGGAAAAGACCAAAATACCCCTGAACTTAATTAAAATTCTAGAAAATAAAATAAAAGTCCAAAAATTATAAACAAAATATTTTTGGATGCACAATAATCCAAACTATCCAAATAAATTAAAAGATAAAATTTTAGACATATAAATTTTATTAAGAATTTTGTAATTTATATATTCCTTATGGAATTTTACAAAATTATTGAAAGATGATAAAAATAAATAAAAATCACTTTTATTATATATTAATATTGTAGTATTTTAGAAAAATACTAAATAAATATTTAATAACAATTTTTGATATTTAAGTGATAATTCTTAAAAGAATTATTAAATCAATAAAAGTCAAATAAAAGGGAAATAAAATAAAACAATACAATATTCTATTATAAATATTAAAAATTAATATTTATAAATCCTTTATTATTAAAAAAGAATTTTTATAATAATGGGGAGAATGCATATCAAGTTAAATGATGCACTACATTACTTTGCATAATCATTTTTCTTCTTTAAATATTGTCCTTACCGGGCAATAATGATGTTTTTGTAGACATAGAAGCTCAAGGTCCAGTGCAAGCATCAGACTTCACTACCTTGCCATCACAAGGCAAGTTCATCACTTGCTCATATCCTTTGAAGAGTCTTTACCAAAGTATTTGCAAATTGTGTGTTATCATATATACTCTAAAGAAAGAAAATATTATTTTCACAAATAAAGAAATCTTAGATATCATCCTAAGTGATGATATATTGGAGCAATAGAACTTAGGGTTATATTTGCACCAATGATGATCAATTAGGGACTTAATAACCCCTGACATCAGTGATTCTAGCGCCGTATATTACGCGTTAGCCATGAGATTTGGAATGGGACAGAGAAGTCAGCTGTATCTTCTTCCTCTCGCATGAAGCCGGATGTGCAAGTCGTGGCTGTTATCCTCGTAGCGGGCATATTAATTGGTAATTCGTAGAGGATATGCAGCATATGGGTGGGAACCCTCATCGTCCCACGATAGTTATGGCATCTACCGGTTTGTACAAACCATTGCCGTAATTCATTATGTGGGCATGGTGTACACCAAGGAGGCATGCGAGTTCGCGAAGGGGCAGTGATTGGCTTGGACCAACTGCTGGGCCCCACATCATGGAATTGTGGACGGGAAAGTACGCCCGGTTGTGCAACAAGGAGTTGATCTCTCATGGGTAAAGTAATGCACCTCTGCAGAGTGTAAGAATTGTAACTTGTTACCCTGTTCCGGGAAGGAGCTACAAACGCGGCAGGAAAGGAACTCCATGAAAGTTCTAGTCAACCTGTGAAGGCTGATGGTCATAGATTTTTATAATAAAATCAATCTTTGAAGAAAGATTTACAAAAACTGCATAGTGCCAAGGACTTATAGTCCGAGGTGGTAGTTAGAGCATCAAACTTCCCACCTTGCATATAATGAACTTGTTGGGTAACGCTGTTACTCATCCTTTCCTTTGATCCCTTGCTTAGACTCTGAGGATACTGAAGACGTGCCAATGTATGCAGCTGAATGTCAAGAAGATGTGTTCTACGAGAAGCCTGACCTGTCAGGAGGTGTTGAAGGGTGGATTATGAAATCCGCTATGGTGTTGACGATAACGAGTCCAACTAAGTATCCTAGTTAGTAGTAACCAATAGAGCCGAATAGCATGAACTCTATAGAATAAGCTGATTAGCTCAACTCCTAGTCGGAGTTGCTACTTTTAAATTCCGCCGAAACACTTTATATTTTGGTTTGTAAGTTGAAACCTTTTGAAGTCTTGAACTTCTGGTATTTTAATAATAATAATGTGTGAATGTTTGTAATATGGACCCGCAATGTTTCTATTGTACCACTCTGAGGGATGTGATATTTATGGAACGGTGTTCTGTGAGTGTCATGTCAACGACTATAGTGTACTACACATGCAGTGGTATGCTGGGTCACCGCAGCCTATAATTTTTGTTACTACCAAAATTATTCCTATAGGCATTGTTGTTGAAATTGTTGTTTCTAATGAAGTTCACATCAACTTGCTCTTCTTGAGCAACCAAAGAGTCTAAGGGAACACTATTAGGATCTAGAGGAGCTTTCCCATTAACAAGCATAGCCATAATAACATCAATCTTTTCACTCAAAGAGGAAGTTTCCTCAACAGAATTTACCTTCTTACCATGTGGAGCTCTCTCAACATGCCATTCAGAGTAGTTAACCATCATATTATCAAGGATCCTTGTTGCAGCACCCAAAGTGAGTCCCATGAAGGTACCTCCAATAGCAGAATCCAACAGGTTTCTTGAGGAGAAGTTCAAACCTGCATAAAAAGTATGGATAATCATCCAAGCAGTGAGTCCATGAGTAGGGCAATTTTTAACCAAAGATTTCATTATTTCCCAAGCTGGAGCAACATGTGCACTATCAAGTTGTTTAAATTTCATGATATCACTTCTCATAGATATAATTATCTTAGCAGGAGGACAGTACTTTCCAATAAAAGCATCTTTGCACTTAGTCCAAGAATCAATACTATTTTTAGGCAAAGAAAGCAACCATTTTTTAGCTTTTCCCCTCAAGGAGAAAGGAAAAAGCTTGATCTTAATAATATCTCTATCTACATCCTTATACTTCTGCATCTCACAAAGTTCAACAAATCTATTGAGATGGGCAGCAGGATCATCAGAACCAGCACCAGAAAATTGATCTCTCATCACAAGATTCAACAAAGCAGGCTTAATTTCATAAAAGGTAGCATCAGGAGCAGGTGAGGCAATATGAGTGCTTAGGAAATCATTGTTGTTGGTGCTAGTGAAGTTACACAACTTGGTCTTCTCAGCAGAGTTCATTTTGGCAAAAGTGGGCAAGCCAAAAACAGCAGCAGCAGCTAGAGCAGGAACTAATTTTTTTGTGTTTTTGAATAAGGCAAGCAAACCAAACTAGACTAAATTTTTTTAGGTTTTTTGAAAAGAGGCAAACAAAACCAAGCAAAAGAAACAAAGCAAGCTAAAAACAAATTAAAGAGAAAGGAAGTGAAGGACTCCCCTAGTGAAGACGTCCTTAGCCTCCCTGGCAACGGCGCCAGAAAAGCTTGATGCAACGCTGAGTTGATGTAGGAGCGCTTTGTTGGGAACCCCAAGAGCAAGGTGTGAAGCAGCACAACAACAAGTTTTCCCTCGGTAAGAAACTGAGGTTATCGAACCAGTAGGAGGAAGGAAACGTCACACAGGTGTTGCAAGCAACGCGGAGACCTGCACAACACAAACTCAAGACTTTGCCCCAACGAATCAGTGAGGTTGTCAAGCTCACCGGTGTGCTGTAAAAAGGATTAAACGTATGGTGTGGAAGGTAATGGTGGTTTGCAGCAAGTAAATAGTAACAGAGGAAGATGTATCAATGATAAATATTGGACCGGGGTCCATAGTTCACTAGAGGTGCTCTCCTTAAATAAACAACATGGTATGAAGGGTAAACAAATTATAGCGGGGCAATTGACAGAAACTGAGCAAGGCATAACAATGCAATTACTAGTCAGAAAGATCCTATGAGGTTGATTAGGCAATACAACAATATACATAGACCGCCATCCAACTGCATCTATGACTAGAAGTCCACCTTCAGGTTATCATCTGAACCCCCTCCAATATTAAGTTGCAAGCAACAGACAACTGCTTTAAGCAAAGTGTGTAAGGTAAACAGTCCACATGTTCCATGAACAAGAGACCGTTGTTTTCTCCCTAGTAGCAACAACACATCTACAACCGAAGAGATTTCTGTCACTTCCCTTGGAAACTAGAGGCATGAACCCACTATCGAGCATAAATACCCCCTCTTGGAGTCACTAGCAACTACTTGGTCAAGATAGATACTAACAACGGAGAGCATGCAAGATCACAAACAACACAGACATGATAGAATCATAAAGACAAAACCATTAATCAAACCAACATAATAATCTCAATATCCATCAGATCCCCGCAAACACAACATGCATGATTACAAATAGATTAGATCTTGATCATGAACGGAGCTCACAAGATCTATACATGAAAGCACAAAGGAGGAGATACAACCATCTAGCTACTACATGGACCCATAGTCCAAGGTTGAACTACTCACGCATCATACTGGAGAGAAGGCCTCCAGGATGATCTCCCCTCCGACAGGGTGCCGGGAAGAACTTCAGATCCCCCCTATCTAGGGATGACGGTGGCGGCGGCTACAGACGGTTTCGTGGATTTCTGATCGGGTACTTAGTGTTTCTGCATCGGGGGATTCTTATAGGCGAAGGGGGAGACCGAGGAGGCGGCCAGGGCCACCAAACCCTAGCCAGGCGCGGGCTGGGCTCACCCGCGCCTGGGGTGGGTCTACCCTCCCTTGCTGGCCTCCCGGGCTCTCCTCTGGACTTCTTGTTCCCCACGGAAAGTAATTGTCTTTGACGTTTGTCCCGTCCAATTCCGAGAATATTTCTTTACTAACTTTTCTGAAACCAAAACAACAGAAAATAGGCATATGGCACTGTTGCAACTTGTTAATAGGTTAGTACCAGAAAACATGTAAAAATCACCTCAAAGTGTAGACAAGCAAAGCAAAGTAGATACAAAACAAGCATGGATCATCAAAAATTATAGATAAATTTAAAACGTATCAGAACCCATCATTAATATGCAAGTGAATGACTTTGATCTCAAAGCTTCATGTGCCCTTGGTTCTAGTGTCTCTATTATGCCTAGAAAGATTTATGAAATGCTTGATTTGCCACCTTTGGAAGATTGCTATTTGGATGTCCCACTTGATGATAATGCTAAAAAGAAACTCATGGGAAGTGTTAATGTTATTCTTATTATGGTTAATAATGCCTATGTACCTGTTGATTTATATGTTTTGGATGTTGAATACAATGCTTCTTGTCCTATTACTTTGGGAAGACCTTTTCTTAGAACTGTTGGTGCCATCATTGATATAAAATAAGGCACCATTAAATATCAATTTCCATTCAATAAAGGTATTGAACACTTCCCTATGAGGAGAGAGAAGTTGCCTTTTGCTCCTCCTTTGAAAGCAAGGTTTGATGTTAATGCTTCTACATTTGAAAATACTTGATTCTTGCTTCTTGTGCCTAACTTAAAGGCGTTAAAGAAAAGTACTTCTTGGAAAATAACCCAATAGTTTTCTTGAGTCTTGGAAGTTATTACTTCTGTAATAAAATCTCCTTATCCTTTTTATTTGATTTTTGTGCCAATAATAACCTCTAATGAGAGATAAGTAAGATTTGGGGAGTTGCTGTCCCGAAACAGATTTTTCTGCTCCACTGCAAAAAATTCTTGTAAAATATCTGCAAGTCGGATTGAGCTGTAATTTTCTGAATAGATCACCCAGGTTGTTAGATAACTTTATTTAGTTCAACACTTTTTTGATTTGAGCAACAGAAGGTCTTTGAAAAAATCGGTTTCTACCTGCTGGTCCGTTTTGACAGATTTCTGCCATTATTTGCATTTGCTTCTTATTGATTCCTTTTTGGATTATTTTTGGGAATTGAGATTGTTTAGGGAATTGCTACAGTATATTGTGTCTTTAGTGAAAGTTTTTCTGTTTTAAAACTAAACCCCAAAGGTCTATTATCTTTTGAATACACTAATGTTGCTAATGAGGATTGTGTGAAGTTTTGTATGAAGGAAAATTTTCAGGTGTAAGGAAAGGATGATGTAATGAGATGAAGAATGGAAAAAATCTCAAGCTTGGGGATCCCACCCCGTGTCACCGCAAGAAATATTCAAGAGGTACAAGCGTTAAAGCTTGGGTATGCCTAAGGCATCCCCTTCTTCATCAATAAAAATCTCAGGTCTTTCTAGACACTTCGTTTTTATTGTTTCATGCACAAGTTGTGTTGTTCTTGGAGCGTCTTAGTTTTTGTTTTTGTTTTTTGTTTGCTTAGTTTGCTTGAATAAAGTAGTTTGGACCCCCGTTTTCGCCGTGTTGTTTCAAATAAGTTGATTGGTGTTGGAAAGGAGTATGAAGTTCTTGCTTAGTAGTACAAGGAGGAGCTTGCTTTGACTGTGACTTACACTTTAGCATGTTATGCTAGATGTTGTTTTGACCTTATGCTTAGTGATTATTGTTGTAGCATTACTTGTTTCAAACAATTAGGATTGCTTAATGTGCCTTGAAATAATCATGTGTTGTTTTAGCATACAAAAGCATAATATTGTGGTATTCTCCTTTGATGCTTTGTTTGGGTTGACTTGGCACATGCTCACACCATGTTATGACTATGAACCAGTCACCATAGCCTCTATGATCATTTATTTTTTGACTTGTAGTACCACTTTATGCTTTGATTAGTAATGTTTTATCGCTCTGCATGATTATGGCCATTATTGCTCTCTTAGTTGGTCGCTCCCAGTCTTTTGCTAGCCTCCACTTGTATGAGTAAGCTCTACTCATGCATCCAACTCCCAAGAACCAAGTTATTCCAAAGTTTCCACTATAAATTCCTATGCATGGTGTGTTACACCATTCTAACTATATTCTTGTTTTATCTATCTTCCAAATTAAACTTGTTGTGTGAAACTTAGTGATTAAAGCTCTCACAAACTTGATGGCACACTTTATTTTTCTTGCCCCTAAATAAACTTGAACCATTGTGTCATCTATATTGTATATGCTTGCACTTATACATTGGATTTAGCAGAACCATGCTATCATGGGGAACTCTTTCAACATTGCACTAGTACATTATACCCAATTGATATGATGCTCTTTTGTTTGCGGATGTCATCGGTGTGAAATAAAAGGGGAGCTTGTAAGTTCATGGAGTATTATATATGTGTTAGAGAAACGCCTGGGACGCTAGCCTAAGCCATGCCTAATCATGGTGGAAACTTGCAGCATCACCATAGTGAGCAATCTATGAAGCTTTCTTATAAAAAAGAGACACATTGAAAAGAGGAAAGAGAAAAAAGCACCATTTTCCCATGGTAATTAAGAAGATTGCTGAGATGCTCATTGTCTGCTTGCCTTATCATTTTGATTATGGGATAGCTCCTATATCATGTGCAAGGGGTACCCCATTGGCGGTTCTCTATGATACACATGTACTTACTATGACAAGAACTTACCGGTGACTAAAGTTGAGTAGCATGAGGAGCGGCCCTCGTACTCAAGGGACATGAGATTGCCAACTTATACTTTGTCAAGCATATACTCCATAGTTTGTTCACTTTAACCTTAATCACTTCAAGATGCTTATGATAGGGGCAATGAGAGCTAAAAGCTAACAAGTACCATAATTTTTGGAAGCTCTTTATGAGACTTGAAATCCCTGCTTCCCTTTTATGAAGGGCCTTTCTTCCACTATTATAATGAGTCTCCACCTTCTATCCTTAGGCACCAATTAAGAGAGCATAGTTACCATTCTTAGTTATATGTGCATTGTCCCAAAACTTATTGATTGATTCATATTGTTGATATTGCTTGTTTTTGAACTATTTGTATCTAGTCAATCTTATGAACTTTGAAGGTGTCCTATGCATTTATTTGCTACTCCATGAGGGACAAGCTGAATGCCACTATGCTATGTTTTCTATATGTGAAACAAACAAAGGTCTTTCAATGCATTGTTATTTATGATCTTTCTTTATATCCTTTCATGTTGCATGCATAGTTATTTTGTCTTATTGTTAATACTTCTTCTTTCATGCTCATGTTTAGAGTTCTTTGATACCATCTTTCAATGCTTGCAAATGGTTTGATCTTGATTTTGATGGTGCATGTCACCTCAAAAATTATTCTTTCTATCACTTACCTACTCGAGGACGAGCAGGAGTTAAGCTTGGGGATGCTTGATACGTCGTAAACGTGTCTATAATTTTTGATGTTCCATGCTTGTTTAGTATCTACTTTGCTTTGCTTTGTCTTCTCTTGAGGTATTTTTTTATTTTTTCTGGGACTAAACTATTAAAAAGATGCCACAGTGCCAGTTGCCTATTTTCTATTGTTTTTGGTTCCAGAAAAGTCAAAAAATGAATATTCTCGGAATTGGACGGGACAAAAGCCAAAGTCAATATTTTACCGTGGGTAACACGGAGCCAGAAGACGAGACCGAGGGGGCCTCGAGGGGGTCACACCCCTGGCCGCGCGGCCAGGCCTGGTCCACGTCTGGGGGGGGGGGGGTGCAGCCGCCTCGGGCACCCCCTCGGCCTCCCTCTTCGCCTATAAGAAGCCCCCGATACCTAAACCCTAGGTACCAGATCAATATTCCACGAAACAGTTTGTAGCCGCCGCCACCATCGTTCCTAGATCGAGGGGATCTGAAGCTCTTCCCGGCACCCTGCCGGAGGGGAGAGATCATCCCAGAGGCCTTCTTCATCACCATGCCAGCCTCCGGTATGAAGCGTGAGTAGTTCCACCTTGGACTACTGGTCCATGTAGTAGCTAGATGGTTGTTTATCCTCCTTTGTGCTACCATGTTTAGATCTTGTGAGCTCCGTTCATGATCAATATCATCTATTTGTAATCATGCATGTTGTGTTTGTGGGAATCCGATGGATATTGAGATTACTATGTCAGATTGGTTAGTGATTCTATCTTATCGATTCTATCATATCTGTGTTGTTTAAGATCTTACATGCTCTCCGTTTCTAGTAGCTATCTTGGCCAAGTAGATGCTAGTGACTCCAAGAGGGAGTATTTATGCTCGATAGTGGGTTCATGCCTCTATTTAATCTGGGGAAGTGACAGAAATCTCTAAGGTTGTAGATATGTTGTTGCTAATAGGGAGAAAACAATGATCTCTTGTTCATGGAACAAGTGGATTGTTTACTTTACACACCTTGCTTAAAGCAGTTATCCGTTGCTTGCAACTTAATACTGGAGGGGGTTCGGATGATAACCTGAAGGTGGATTACTAGTCATAGATGTAGTTGGATGGCGGTCTATGTATCTTGTTGTAACGCCCAATCAAATCTCATAGGATCATGAATGTCTAGTATTGCATTATTATGCCTTGCTCTATCCTGTCAATTGCCCTGCTGTAATTTGTTTACCCAGCATGTTATGTTGTTTATCTTAAGGAGAACACCTCTAGTAAACTATGGACCCCGGTCCAATTTTTACCATTGATACATCTTCCACTGTTACTGTTTACTTTCTGCAAGCCGCCATTACCTTCCACACCATACAGTTAATCCTTAGTTTTCAGCAAACCGGTGAGATTGACAACCTCACTGTTCGTTGGGGCAAAGTCTTGAGTTTGTGATTGTGCAGGTTTCCAAGTTGATAGAAACACCTTTGAGTCGTTTCCTTCCTACTACTAGTTCGATAACCTTGGTTTCTTACTGAGGGAAAACTTGCTACTGTGCTCATCATACCTTCCTCTTGGGGTTTTCCAACGAAGCTCTATAGTGAGCTATACATCATCACACCACTGGTGCCAGATTGCCTCTTCACGGAGTAGAGTCTCCGAAAGAAGCCAAAGTGCGGCTCGATGTCGAGCCAGCACTCGCAAAGAGTGATGAAACAAGCAATGTGAAGAAGAGAGTTGAGAGACAAATGGTGCAGCTGAATCCCATAAAAGAAAAGAAGCCCACAAATAAATTCGTGGGCAGGCAAAGAAAGACCTCGGATGACAAAAGCATAAAACATCACCCGAAATCCTTTGGGTGGGCGCGGGATTACCTCCTGATCGGGGAGGATGGCTTCGTCCTTCTCCTTAGAGATCAGCCCGGCATCACGCAATTTGCGCAATATGATTCGCGCATATCCGTGTGCCGCCACCCGCCGTCGGTGGTGCGGCTCGGAACGACAGCTTTTTTCCGGCGCCGGCGGTGCTGGAACCCGCTAAGGTGGAGGAGGCCTTCTTGGGCTTGCCCATGGCGGAGCGGCGAATGCAGCGATGCGAGCGCAGGAAAGCAGATGGAAATATGCGGAGAACGTCCAGTGTGCAGCGCGAACAAAAGCTCGGGAAATGGTGGCAATGGCAAAGAGGAGGAAGCAAATGGCGAAGGGTAAAAATCACTGTTTTCCCCACGGTATAAAAGGGCGAAAACGATGCAGCAGAGCCGTCGATTGGGAAGCCCTAACGCGTGCCTCAGATCTCACCGTCCACGTGTCAGCACCAAACTGAACCGTCGCCAGCATGCCGTCCACGACGCGCAGAAATCGAGGAGACGCCGTAACTTGTGCCACGTTACGCGTGACTAGTCAAAATAAAGTGGGACCCATGGTTATTCCGTCGCATCGTCTCTGCTGCTGCAGACGATTGAGCTCACCGATCGTCAGAAATGATGTCATCAAAAGCGAAGCCAGCAATGGCTTAAAGATTTCGACTAAGCATAAACGTACTTACTCGAGTCTACGACTCAACCAACTACTCGGAGGCTACTCCTATCAGGAGCGCTGGCCGCGCTCCTGAGAAATTACAATGGTACCGTCACCTCGAAAATATCTTCAAGTCCTACGTCGAGTCTACAACTCCACTATGGACTCGAGGGATACTCCCATAGGGAGCACTGGTCGCGCATTCGAAAAATGTGTCCTTCAGACTAATAATGGAACCAAGTGCGAATGACTGAACTAAAGTCTCTGCTCGAGTCTATGACTCGAATAGACACTCGGGGGCTACTCCCATAGGGAGCGCTGGTCGCGCACCCTATGAATTATTTGACTGAGATCCTTCGGATCAAAACGGCAAAAACTTTTGGCAACTTTGCCCAAATTAACGCTAAGTGAGAAGTAGTCTCCTTGGCCACCCGAAACACCTCCGCGGTGATAAAACTTCGGATGCTGTGTCTACGACACAAAGATAAGCCCTACAAATATCATCTGATGGCCTGGAAACACACCCGACTGCGCTCTGTTAGTAAATTTCCGTGTTAATAGGAACGATGAAAATCCCGATAGACGCACTGGGTATATAATTTGAAAAACTCTAGGGTTCGACTCCTATAAGACCTCAACGGCCTGAGTCGAATCACACCAGCAATCGTTCCGGATTCGAGTCCGGGGACTCGAGTCTGATGAAGATCGTATTGTTTTGTCCTATGACAGTTAACTGGCCCTGATCCGTTGGGTGAGCCAGGCACACGCATCAACAATCCCTACAAACTAAATATTTTCTTCCTAAAGACACGATCAAATACAAAGCACCCGAAAGATTATAGAGTCTCGAGTTGAATCTGCAATTCGACTGAACACTCAGGGGCTACTGACATGGATATACCCTGCGGGTGCATAGCATTGGTATACCTGGTCCAGCCCAAGGAAGGCCCACGTGAGGACTTGCAGCCCAGGAAGATTTCAGGTGTCCCAAGCCCATGGCGGATTTGACTCCTTGGAGGACAAGTCTAAATTAGATAGAATTTTAAAGGGTTTCAACCCTAATCTGTAACCGACTCGACATATCCCGAGACCTAGCCTATCTATATAAAGTTCAGGAGGGCACGACGAGAAGGACAGTCAACACCTCATACACACACCTCACGCCAGATTGCATATGCGTACCCCTGTAACCTTTGGCTCCGCCGTAATCAAGAATAGACAAGGAGGAGTAGGGTTTTCCCTCTGGGGGCCTGAACCTGGGTAAACCTTGTGTCCCTGTGTTGCTTGCCTGTTAACTGTCTCACGACTTCCAGCATCCTCATCTTCTCCAAAACCCAAGTCCATAACAATGGGCATTGACGAGTCGAACCCTCGTCACTAGGTGGCTGTGATGTCGCCTCCCTATGTCTCTCATGATTGGCCAGGTGTGGTCTTATCGCTGCATTTGGCTGGATATAGTCTACGACTGTGGAGGTTGTTCCCTTCCGCGTGGTTGCGGTACTGTTGCCCCTTGTCTACAGCTCTTTCCTCTCGGTCCTGCTAGCCCCGCAGCAAGATTGTGGGTCGGGAGAAAATGGTGGTGGTTTCTTTCCATGGTGAGACGACGATGGTGACTACAAGATCGTGGTGGTGCAGGTTGGTGGGCGGCAAGCTTGGTGGAGCGCTTCAGATTGTCCGAGGTGGTGGTTTCTTGTGGGTTGGGAGAAAACCCTCTCGGTGCTGCCAACATTGACGCATGGACACCTGCGGGCGCTGCCGTTCCTTCTAAGGGGCATATGGTGTACCTCTTCCCCACTCCCCTTCGCATGCCGGGAAAAATCCTAGGACCAGTCCGGGCAACAGCGTCGTAGTCGCATTCCTTCTTGATTGAAGGTGTTGCTTGGTACACAATGATTCAGAGGTATAGGAGCGTGGTGAGACTTCTTCGGAGGACGCAACAGTTGCGGGTCATCATCGGTTTTGTCGACCTGGCCCTGTCGGCATTAGTTTTTCTTTTCTTTCTCTTGGACTTGATTGTGGTGTTTGCCTCAACAGTGATCTCGAAGTTGTATCGTGTGGTTGCTATATTAATATAGCGAGACAAAAGCCAGTTTATCTAGTTATCAGACTAAGGTTATGCATGTGTGCATCTATTTAGTGCAGCGTATTATTTGAATGAGGATAATTAGTGTGGGACGTGATCTTAAGGCATAACGCAGGTCTGACTTTTTGCAATCAAGTTATCTGCAGCGAACATTTAGACCTGTGCACCCAAATCATTAACGGGTACTACTCGATGTCACTTCCAAGATGTGGTTTTATTTCATTTCCGTTGAAGATGTGATTTTATAGTGGTACGCACGTAAACCGGTGCCTCCATTCCTCCATGATTCACTCGGTAGCCATGTGAGCTTGTAGCTCTACACACGCCATACAATACAAGCTTAGTCGTCGTCGTCGGGTGCAACTGCAACTGGCGCCGACTCGTCGTTCTCACCCCATTTTGCCTCTTGGCCTGCCTATAAATGCCCCGGCAATGTCCTCACGTCCAGCCATCAAAACACAAACAGGAGTAGTACCACTCCAGCAAGTACAGATCCTACAAGGAGGTTCGTAGACCTCTAGTGCCAATATGGCTGGTGCCACCACCAATGCCGCCGTTGCCATCGTCGCGCTCCTCTCCGTGCTCGTGACGGCCGTCCGTTCTGCAGAGAACTACGACACCTCCGCCGCCAAAGCCTACAACAACGTCTGGCTCCCCGCCAAGGCCACCTGGTACGGCAACCCCACCGGCGCCGGCCCCGACGACAATGGTAAGTTCATATCCGATGGCGGCGCAATGTTGTTGCATCACGCAGCCCAACTCAGTAGTAGTAATGCCGATCGATTTTTCTGCAGGTGGTGCTTGCGGCTTCAAGAACGTGAACAAGTACCCGTTCTCCGCCATGACGTCCTGCGGCAATGAGCCTCTCTTCCAGGATGGTGCGGGCTGTGGCACATGCTACCAGGTTAGTAGAGTACGCACTAGTGCATTAATTGCAGAGCCATGGGAGGCGCCGACAATGGCAGTTAAATCAGTTGATGCTAATCATCCCTTTTAATTACATTGGTCAAACCCAAACCTGACGGCATCTCTCCATTTTACGATATCGATCACCGTTGATTAGCGAAGGCTCTGTCATGCATGTGAGTGCAAGCACACACATCGAGACGCGTTGACATTTCCTCGCTCTGATGTGTTTCAGATACGTTGCGTCCGAGCCAACAACCCTTCGTGCTCCGGCCAGCCTAGGACGGTGGTGATCACCGACATGAACTACTACCCCGTCGCGAGGTACCACTTCGACCTCAGCGGCACGGCGTTCGGCGCCATGGCGATGGGAGGCCGGGATGACCAGCTCCGCCACGCCGGCATCATCGACATGCAGTTCAGGAGGGTGCCCTGCAACTTCCCGGGCATGAAGGTGACCTTCTACATCCTGCCGGGCGCCAACCCCAACTACTTCCCGGTGGTGGCGGCGTACGCGAACCGGGACGGGACCGTGGTGAAAATGGAGGTCATGCGGAGCAGGAAAGGTCGCCCGACGGGGCAATGGGAGAATATGTACCGCTCCTGGGGCACCGTCTTTCGGCTGGACACCAGCGAGGCGCTGCAGGGGCCACTGTCCCTGCGCATCACCAGCGACTCCGGCAAGACGCTCATGGCCAACAATATCATCCCGGCTGGCTGGACAGGCGGAACCAGCTTCTGGTCCAACATGCAGTACCCTTGATTGACTTCTCGGTACTTCTCCGTCCGATCGAGGCCGAGTTTATCGTTTCGGTGTCATGTGATCGATCCCTATTTACGATGGATCCAAGGATTGTAAGTTATTAGGTACTCCTACTTCCAGGTGTCGTTGATTGTGTGTTTCCAAGATGTGTTGTTTGTGTGTGTGTGTGTGTGGAAAATGTAAGGAGCTAGCAGGCAAGTGGAGAAGTACACTATACATGTGCTATCCCGGCCACTATCGCAGTTCCAAACCTGATCGAATGTGATCAAGTCAAGTTTCAAGTTAATCAAGTGAGCTTATAGATTATATGCAGTACGCGTTACGAGTATTGTTCATGCTCATTTCTAAAAGAAATGTGCATTGGATTATCTAGTAAACACCCACCTGGTTCCTCCGCTGTCTGCGCATTTCCCTGTGGACCATATAGAATGCGCGGATGATTCTTAATATTTTCTCTCTGCCAGATCGAGATGTACATCTCGGTTCAAATATATATATACCGATCGAGATGTACATTGCAGTTTCCCTTGCTTTGGTACACAGATCTCTGTTCGCTGGATTCGCTAGGAAATGGGTGATTCGGGCACATGCAGTTGCAAACCATTGCCCATAGGAAATTACGAACAAATTGGGAGGTCCGGGTGGAAACTAATTAATCCTGGAATCCTTGGGAACTTTCCAAGCAATCATTGAATCATCCCATTTCTAGAGTCATCATTATACCGATCTGTGTGTGAGTGTTAGTTCTAATAAACATGTCCAGCCACACAGTCACCGGCTTACTTTTATTCTGGTGTACTTTTTTTTTTTCCAAAAGGGAAATACTCTGTCATCTGCATCAAGCGACCCCCACAACCATAACTGACGCAAAGTTATCGCACATACAGTAGAATTATAATTCACGGATCGCAAATAGTCGATACAAATATTAACCAGAGAAATAGGAATGCATACAAGTCATACGCATCATATAAGCTATTAATAAACAGTCATTCACACAATCTATCTTAGATGACTTTCCCTACACGGTTGCATCCATAGACAACGAGCTCCCTCTCCCCAGAGAGTAAAGAGATGACTACATGTGGTTCCAATGCATGGCCTTTTGTGGATAATCTGCAAGAAATGAGCAACTACATGCTTGTTACAAACATTATCGTTTTGACGGTTACATATATCCTAACATAAATCACAAACTTTCACATGGATTCGAGCCTTAGTTTTCTTATCAACCAATTGAAGAAATTCCTGAACATATTAGTTATGTTAGTTGGAGGTGTTAAACTAAAGGTAAGATGAAATATTCGCCAAATAATACGAGGAAAAAATCATGAGGAATGAGATGCCGAATTATTTTGTGAGTCACAAAAGCAACATTTGTTATACACATTCCAATTTCGCTATGCAAAGATGTATTTTATTAACAAGAACTTTCCATACAAGAACCCATGAAAATCATAATTTGTACATGTACATTTATCTTCCAAATGTACTTCTCGGGGAATATAGTATGCCCACTCATAAGCTCCCAATACATCGATTTAACCGTAACATGACCGTAAGAGGTTTGGCTCCATTTGAAATTATCAGGCATATCATATAAAACAACCATCATCAACCATTGAGGTAAGTGCAACCAAGCAATCCACTTATCACCGATTAAGGTCCGATCGAAATTTATATTCAGAGGTATTTTAAATAAATCATTATCCACAGAAAAAATTCCATTGTAAAATGTTATATAAGGATTTTTTTTTAGAAGAGGTATGTAATCCAGCCATATTTCTAAATAGAAAGGAGCCTCTGTTGAGAAACTTCACTTTGAATTGCAATAGTCCTTTCCAAAAAGTATAGTTTATATGCTTTTATTTTACTTGATATATGGTTTTGGTTTGGAGATATTTATTTTGTAGCAACTCCTATCATACACCCTCCTAGTTTAATTGTTTAAACAACCATTTCTTTAGTAGAGAATTGTATTTTATATCCAAAACCTCAAGGCCCAAACTCTCTAGATTTTTGTTTAACATATTGTGTTGCACTTAGTTAACCTGATACAACTTTGAGCTCATGACATTACCAGAAAGTTCTAAATCTATAAAATTCTAGTCTTTTATGTACCCTTAGGTGTTTCAAGGAAAGACAAATAGACATGGGAAACTTCTAAGAACATAGTTTACAAGGACAAGGCGATTATGTATGAGATTAAATTGCCTTGCCGGCAACCCAACTTCCTCTCAAAGCTTCAACTAGCTTCCACTTATTGTTACGGAATTTTCGATAATAGTTAGGGACACCTCAGTATAAAAAATCTAATGCACACACAAACAAGAGTTTGTATTGATTATCCTCCCTTTTTCCTTCAAAAGCATAAAATCGCTCATATGCAAGTGTGTCTAAAGGCCTAATATGAACAATGAGTTTGTGTTCATGGCTTTCGCTCTAAGCTATGGTCCATGAAAAGGATGGTATCATTCGTGTATTGAAGAATGGAACACCATAATGAACTTATAGATGGATAAGGCCACCTACTTGGTTGTCCACTTTTTCCCTTCCAATAAGGATTGTCAGCATAAATACGGGAATACTGAAAAACATTGGAGTGGATATCCCTGTCTCAAGCATTTCTTTACTTTGAAATAATGGACAATATCGCCATTGATCCTTATATTATACCTTCCTATACAAATTGTGCAATCCATTCACTCCATTGTTGTCCAAATCCTTTCACACAACCTTGCTGCATTATGTGACATTTCTGTTTATGATAAGCCTTCTAAAATTTATTTAGAACATAAAACCATCCATTTTTCTCCAACACAGTTCGTGGATGATTTCATAAAGCACGAAAACATCCTTTGAGATGTGTCATATACATGAAATACGTTTGAATTTGTCTAATCACCTTCGGTGTAATCCCAATTATGTGATGCATTCACAATTTCGTAAAGATTTCGAAAGTGAAATTTAGGAGGCATATAGGGTGATAGTGTTGTGTTTGGACAGCATCTTTTTTTGGTAATAAGGTAACGACTCCAAAGTTTAGAATAAACATAGGAAACTCCCATGTTTGTAATTCAAAATACATTATCCATCAAGTAGCCCTTTATGATGTCACAAAAAAATCTAGTTAAACTCAGGCAAAAACCCATCTGGTCTCAGAGGTTTATTATGCTCCATTTTATAAATACCCTCATATAATTCATTCTAAATGAAGTCAACTGTGAATATTATATTCGCCTATGAAGATAATTGTTGTAGACAATATTGTGCAAAGTCTAACCCCCAAGATAGGTGTTGCAAAAAAGTGACAACGAGCTTAAACCTTCTGGTTGCCAACAAGGCAATAAACTCCAATTTTTGTTCCCATACCGTTTTATGAATAAATCAATGATGCTCAGCTGTGTCATGAAGATCCTCGATATTCCACATTAGTGCTTTCATATATTTTTGTGTGTGTTTTTTACTATACTGCTAAGGGAACCAAATGACGAATCAAACATTTTATTTTGATGAGGCATGTGAATTTTCACACCTCGAAATAGTTAATTTGTGTGATCATAAAACCCCCTAAGATACTCATAAAGAGTAAAGACTTCAGAAACAAACAAATAATGAGGATTGTATCCTCCTTGATGAAACAATTAAACATAATTGTGAGAATGGAATTTTATGTTGTGGTGAGTTCTGTTTGAAATTTCTTAATTGGGTTAAAATTTTCGACCATCTCAAAATTTAAAGTATCTAGGTACCCATAATCAAGATAAGAGAAAGATCACAACCATAACCATTTGTGTTGCTCAAACCAAAATGAACTCGAGTTAGACATTAATTAGGTGGTAGCATGACCATGCATATTCGACACGGTTTTAGGTAAGGCTGCAGAAGGTCCAACCAGGACTGGAGAGACAAAAAAGTCTAACTATATGCGCACATGCTCTTTTGGGTTGCTTTGGCCTAAAGCTTAAAGCAGCCTGTAGCCAGGCCCATGGGCAACGCTCATATCAGGCGTTTTACTCCCTGATGGCATGCAAATCCATGAACATAGTGTACGAGCTCGTATGGTCTTGGAGATGATGAAAGCTCGTGCGCTACATCCAAAATATAGAGGTATAAATTCGCTCACCGCCTTCCTAAATCACCCCTATTCACGACTAGCCACCACTCTCACCACCAAAATCGAAATCCAACATTCCCCACTCCGAGATCTATGGATATGGTTGGATACTTTTCACCACCTTTGTTGATGACCATGACGGTTGGGGTCGTAGGTGATCCGCTGGTTTCTCCCTCTACCCAGAGCACGACGTTGATGGTGGTGGTCGGAAAAAAATTTAGTTCTCCCTCCAACCCTATTCTAGTGGTCGTAAGAAACCTTATTGTTGTAGCTTATATCTTTTATTATGTGCTAGATCTAGATACAACTGGATCAGTATGATGGTTTTTGTTGCTAGTGAGTGTAAATTTAGGTGATGTGCAAGAGTTTTTATATAGATTGTTTGTGTACTTCCTTGGTATATATATTAGGATGGATCTGATGGTTCTTGAGTTCCTTTGTAGAGATTGTTTGTGTTGTGCATAGAACACTGCCATATGTACATGGTTTTCTATCTATTTCCATGTTTAATGTGCATCCCTAATATTGTAGGACATCATGCAGGATAGGTGTCCTGGACTATTTTCTCCCAATATCCCGCCTGGCATGTATTTGATGCAACATGTGAATGCAATCCCAGTTTGAGCTAGCTACAAGCCCAAAGTTCCAATGACATGGTCACTTTGTATTTCACAGTTCGTTCTGAATAGGATTTATGATGACTACACATATACATATCTATTGTAGCTAGTTTTGAAATCAGAGTATCAAACCCACAGAGAGGTATTTGGTTAAGGTCTTGATGCCCCTCATCACTATCTACCAAAGGATACTTATAATCTGCCTTTGATTTCGAGTAAAGGGTGTTTGAAAGGTTTTTGGTTAAATGCAGAAAAGTAAATAAAACAAGTAAAAAAGCACATAACGAAAGCGTTGGAAACGATGTTGGAATTCAATAAGGCTAAAGCGTTCTCGGGATGTAAGATACACCACTAGCATGTTGTAATTAATCATAATTAAGATAACCTATTTCTTGTGTCATGATATGTATGTAGGGAGTTCTATAATAAGATGTTCACTACAAGATTCGTGGGCAGTCGCTTTCTTGAGTCATGTAATGAGGTCATCTCAAAATCACCATTGTGACGCCTCAGAGCAATTTCTCATATAGACCACCACAATTAATGGTTTACCCATGGATATCGTAATTAGCTTAGTAAATATCTCTTTATTCATCCTTTGACCGTGTAGGTTATAAGCCGATGCTTGTAGTCACGAAAGTAACACTAGACATACTTCCATACACGTCCTAAGGATATCACCCTTTCTTTAGTCCAGGAGGCAAATGATATGTGGCCGACTACACATACCATCTAAAGAGAGAGATCAAACACAATATCATACATCAATGGATCATGGAAACAAGTAATAGATCATCTTTATTTCATTTCATAATAGTGCTAGGTTTTTCCATCTCCCTAAGAAAAAAGGGAACTACTCACACGTGGAAGCAATCAACAACATCATCATATTCAAATAGATGGATAAAAGTATGGGGATAAATCTAGTGCAAACCACAATTAATTTTGGAATTACAACAAGATGTAGTGGTTGATGATGACGGGTATGATGCGATGTCCTCTAATGATCCGTGAAGCAGCAATGATTTTCCCTTCTCCTAGTTCCTCCTCCAGATCCTTCTCTGGAGTGGTATTTCGAGGCTAGAAGTTTCTATGAATGTCAGATCTCAAATCCATCTACGCGTGGTGAGAGTATTTGACGAGGCAGACGTGATGACAGGTCGTATGGGCGGACGGTATGGGTGAGCTCTGCCTGTACCACTGGTCGTTAAGTTCTCTAGAGTCTTCCTCCATGTTTCCCAATCTCCCATGTGTGAGGAAAAATCAATTAAATGACATATATCACTTAGAAATATCATATTACTGCATAATATGACAGTCCTAATTGATATGTTCACAAGTGACTTAGTAATTCGGGATCCTGTTGAAACAAGGACAAAAAGGTGTGTGCGAGCACATTAAAATACCAAAAATCCTACTCTACTTGTGCAAAAGAAAAAGGTAAACATGCTTCAATTTTGGAATCATCAACTTCCCCAAGATAGACTCTTGCTCGTCCCCGAGAAAGATGGTGGCTTATGGACAAGGTCATCATGTTTATGAGGCACGATTCGTTACAACAAATGAGGAAAAAATTGAGACAGAATTACAATATCAGATATAGAACTGCATTGTGAGTTATATCACACCCTCACACATCACATGACTTAGAGGAGTCCACACATTTTGTATCAATATTTTATAATTTTTTAGAGTTAAGCATATTATATAATCATCAAGTTCAACTAAATGAGCACTTAATTCGAGTAATGAATAATTCATGATCATTGCTTGAGTAATTTTTTTTCAATCTTGTACTTTTTTATTGTCTTGAAATTCTTTAATAGCAGAGTCTTTTTATTTTTGTTCAAGAATAGCATTGGATCATGTTAATAATCTTTATGGCTCTTATTGACTCAAACTTATGACTATAACATGCTATCAAGATTTCTTTATCATAATTTATCAATACTTTGTTGGTGTGGAAGACCCTAAAATCATAACAGTGGTACAAGTATCATAGCACTTAATCTAATTCATACATATAATATAATAATCAAGGATCAAAAATTACTTAAAATATCATAAGTCTCGAAACTCAACAGATATAATTTTTTCCTTGGACCAAAGGAGGTTGAAGATGATGCAACTAATGCAAATTATGGAATTAAGAACCTAACATGCATGCAGGAAAGTAAACATGCTAAAAACTGGTAAATACATTACAAGGTGTTATAGATATCCCCAAGCTTGAAATCAAGCGGTGGGATCAAATATTCCCTCGCAATTATTCGATACAATGATGTTCTTCAGGATGAAGGAAGGGTGTTGGAAGACAGTCAACGAAGCTTCTTGTTAATCTCCTCAAGGGAAGATATGCGGCGAAGGAACTTCTGCAGATCGGAACACATAGAATACATTGCATCAACAACCTTAACCAACACTTCCATTACTAGGAAAACATCTATAAGCAATCCAGACAGCTGTGGCACACATGGTTGGTAGTGCCCCACGGGTAAATAGCCGTGGCGCACGGCTAGGAAGTGCCTCACGGGTGAGTCGCGTACCTGTGGCACACATGCCGCAGGTGCGCCACCACTATGTGTGGGCCAAGGCGCAGGTGGTCGCAGGCCATTTACCCACAGCCACGGGTATATTTCCTACCCGTGGCGCACCACTATGTGGTGCCCTACGGGTAAGTGGCCTACACTAACTCTACCCCATGTGGATCGCCTTTTAAGTTTTGTAAAAAATAAAATAAAATGGTAAACACTTCAAAAAATAAAATCCTTTCACATGTAGAAAGGTAATGTGCCCTAGTTTGTAGGAAAATTAACAAACATGAATTTTAACTTTTTATAAAAAAGGTCATGCCATGGTAAAATGGCAATAACTTTTGGATATGATCTTGAAAAAAGTTTAATATATCAAAATGACGAGCACAAGATTTCGCATCTGCTCACGACCACATGTGGTCATTTAGCGATTGTTTAGATTCTCAAAATTCAAAAAGGATAAAAATTTATGGTTAAAAGATCGTTTTTTCCTGTAGAAAAAGGAGGCCACTTACCCGTGGCGCACCACCATGTAGTGCGCCACGAGTAAGTTTGGGCGGGATTCAAAATTCGAATTCGGTCGGCCACCTACCATGTTCTTCCTCTCTTCTTCTCTTCCTCCCTCTCTTCTTCCTCTCTTCTCTTCTTCCTTCCTTCCTCTCTTCGTCCTCCCTCCGTCCCTCTATTATCCCTCCTTCTTATCTTCTACTCCTTCTATCCCTCCCTCCTCTCCTCTTCCTCTTCCCTCCCTCCCTCCCTTCCTTCCTCCCTTCTTCTCCTCCCCCCTCCCTTCCTCTGCTACTTCTCCTTATCATCTCTCCGGCCTCCTCCGACCACCTTCGACCATGACCTCCTCCGCTAGCGACCTCTTTCGCCCACCTTCGGTAGCGACCTACTCCACCCACCTTCGGCCGCACCCTCCATGGTAGGTTGTGCACACGGCCTCCCGCACCTCCTTGCGATGGTTGGCTATGGCCACAATAGTGATTAAGGGCCCGACATGATGATGATGCCGATGACGACAACCAGCAATGCAATCCAGATCCCGATCTAGATCTGGGTGGTGCGACACTTTTTGAAATTTGATTTTTGTATCATTGGCGCACCATATACCTCTACCCGTGGCGCATCAGGTGGTGCACCATAGATAACTTTTTTTACCCGTGATACACTATGTAGTGTGCTACGAGTAAATTTTAGCCGTAGAACATGGCTAGTGGCGCACTGCTGGTGTGCTACGGATGGTGATTTTTGGTGCACCACGGATGGGCATTTTGTAGGGGTTCGTAGCATGGAAAACAAAAATTTTCTATCGCATACAAACAAACAAGCCAAGATCTATCTACTAGATTGTAGCAACGAGTCGATGGAATAACTTACCCTCGAAGATTCCAAAGTGTTTAACGAGAGCAGATTCTCGTGGGTGATGTAGTCGTACTCTTTCCGATCTCAAGATCGCGTAGACGATCCTTCCGGCGCTGCGTTCCGGCAGCGCTCCCGCAGTCGGTCACACGTTCGGTACTCGACGAAGACCTTCCTCTCCCTTGTTCCAGCAGGCAGCGGAGGTTGTAGCACTCTCCTCGCGATTCCGGCAGCACAACGGCGTGGTACCGGAAGTAGAGGGGAGATCCCGCAGGGCTTCGCCTTAAGCCGGAGCGAGTATGGTGGAGTATGAGAGAGGGCTATTAGTGGTCTAGAGATTAGACACACCAATTAGAAGGCTCTAAACCGCAGGCTAAAGCAATTAGAAGCTCTAAACCAAAACGGCTCTAAACCGGAGATTAGAGGTAGAAACTTGTGTGTCTCAAGGAGGAGCCCTGCCCCTCCTTTTATAGGTGGAGGGGCTAGGCGCGCCAGGGAGGGAGGGAGTCCCTCCCCAACTCGGCCTAGGGCTGGGCGCCGGCTTGGAGGAGAGGAACTCCTCCTCCAAGTTGGTTTCAACCTCCTCTTGCTTGTTTCCCACAGTTTCCTGTTTCCCACAGTTTCCTGTTTTCCACAGTTTCCTGTTTTAGCCGTTTGACTTTCAAACTGGCAATTTGACTTTCATGTTTTTGGAACAGCAAGAACACTTAGTACATGATGCAATCATTCAATGACACATTCATGTACCCTTCCCCCTGGAGTGCCGGACAATCCGGAACCTTCTAGAACATTCCCGATGAAAACACCGGAATCATTCCCGAACTCCGAAATGGGACTTTCCTTATATGAATCTTATTCTCCGGACCATTCCGGATCACCTCGTGATATCCAGGATCCCATCCGAGACTCCGAACAACATTCGGTCTCTTTCTCATAATACCATAACTACTCAAAACAACGTCGAATCCTTAAGTGTGTCTCCCTACGGTTCGTGAATTATGCGGACATGATCGAGACACTTCTCCGAACAATAACCAATAGAGGAATCTGGAAATTCATATGGCTCCCACATATTTCTACGATTACTTTGCGATCGAATGAACCACTTACATACGATACCAATTTCCCTTTGTCTCACGATAGTTTACTTATCTGAAGTTATGATCGTCGGTATCTCTGCATACCTAGTTCAACTTCGTTACCGATAAGTACTCTTTTCTCGTTCCCGTGATATGTGATCCCTTGTGATCCAGTCACATGCTTGCAAGCTAATTGGATGACATTCCACCGAGAGGGCCCAGAGTATATCTATCCGTCATATGGATGGACAAATCCCACTCTTGATCCATGTGTTTCAACCAATACTTTCTGAATACTCAATGCCACCTTTATAGCCACCCAGTTACGGTGTGGTGTTTGATGTCATCAAAGCATCCATCCGGTAAAGGTGATATGCATGATCTCATGGTCGAAGGAATTAGGTTACTATGTATCAGAAAGCATATAGCAATTGAACTATTGAAATGACTTGATCTTTATGCTACGCTTATCTATAGGAGTATGTCCATCACATCATTCTCCTAATGATATGATCCTGTTGTTAATAACATCTCTATGTTCATGATCAGGAAACCATGATCATATATTAACCAACAAGCTAGTTTAACAAGAGGCTTTACTAGGGACTCTAATTTTAGTTCACAAATCACACAAGTATTAATGTTTCCGGTTAATACAATTATAGCATGGTATGTAAACATTTATCATAAGTGTGAAGATATGATAATAACCACTTTATTATTGCCTCTTGGGCATATCTCCAACAGTCTCCCACTTGCACTAGAGTCAATAATCTAGTTTCAAACCTTTGTGTATTCAACACCTATGGCTTTCCGGTGTTGTATGTACACGATTGCTAGTGGTCAACTAATCTCCGGATCTGACACTTCCAGGTCCGTGTGTAATTGCATGTCTTTGCGTCTCTACGCATCACTCATTCTCTAATGAGATGGCTTTGTATAAATTTGGTCTTTCGGTGTGACCTTTAGTTCTTTGGGGTTAAAACATGTTGATAATATTGTCGCACAATATATCTTCATAGTATTATCCCTCTGTGAACTACACCTAGTTTGATAACAAACTACTTGACACAAATGCCCTGTTTTGCTGCTATAATAGCAGTCATATACTTAGCCTTTTGTTGTAGTATCTGTCACAATGTCTTAACTTTGGAACTCATCCAAATCCATTATGGAACTCACTTTCCATTATATTGTGCCACCCTTAGTTTAGATTGAGATAAACTTAATTTGTACTTTGTGACAAAGCTACTATCAATGTAGTACTTTTACAATGAACTAACCATCTATTTGTCACTTCTACAAATATTATACTCTTAGTTCTTCCAAAAGATCATAAGAATATCCTTACTATTGTCCAATGATCATCTTACGAATCATTCTGGTATATGCTCACAACATTAGAGCATAGGACATATCTGGATTTGTACATATCGTAGTATGATTGATATAAATACTTTTTGTGATTTCATACATCAAGTATCAATCTATACTTGATTATTTGTTTCACTTTACCAAATGTCAATACACTTGAATATATCATCAACATTGAATTCATTCAATCCTTTCTGTGCGACAAGAACCTCTCTTGTAGTTTCTATATTGAACTCATTCAATATCTTGTCTATGTACTTCTGGCACAACCATATTAGCGTCTATTGATGCCAAATATTTGGGTTTTGCCTAAGTCTTTCATCGGGATGAAATTCTTAATATGTGTTAATAAAAGATACATCTTTTCCAATCAACAATATGTCTTCCACATAATGTATTAGAAATATGTCTTAGCGCTCCCACTTAATTTCTTGCAAACGCAAGCATCTTCATCGTCTCTAATGAACTTTTAAACTCCTTTAACAGTTTCATCACAGTGAAGATTCCAACTTCGCGATGCTCACTTTAACCATTGAAGTTTGCATATGCTTTTAGCATCCTTTGAATTAACAAAACCCTATGGACCGTGTTATGCACATGTCCTAGGTAACAATTCTATTAGAAGAACTTGTTTTGTTTATTCAGCTACCATATAACAAAATTATATGTAGTGGTTGCTATATTAATCCGTCTAGACTAAATATCGCTATGAAAGATCAGATCTTGTCATAGTCAACCTTTGAACATTGTTGTGAACTCTTTCCCAACATGTCGACTATTTCATAGATGTGCAACATCCATGTCTATTTATTTATAGATCCAAACACAACTGCAAGGTCTTACACCTTTCTCGAGGGTCCTTCAAGTTCAAAAACTTGATTTCTCGTGTATGGAACTATCACGGATTTTATGGCTTCAAGCCATTTTACGGAGTCAGGGCCCATCATCGCTTCTTTGCATGTAGTCGGTTCATTATTCTCAAATAATGATTCAACCCTCAAATCTTGGTATTTGATTGTTTATCCGACCTACTTGTTTCAATAGGAACTTAGATCTCCGTGACCACAACCTTTGAAGTACGCGAGCCATGAGCATTGTTTGCTAACTCCGGAACACTTTTCGGCGCTGTGCAACTTTGCACATATAGCTAAGGTTCTTTTAACCTTATCAAAGTTCTATTGCCCTCCCACTTAACTTTTCACGAAAAATTCCTTCTCAAAGAAACTTGACGTTCTAAGCGACAAACACTTTTGTCTCTGGTGTTTATGGAGGAATACTTAACAGTAATACAAAGACAGGTTCATCCGACTTTGGTTGCAAACATCTTTCTTATGTATAGCATACCAATGTTTAAGAAAGGACTACTTGGGTTTTATCCCAAACCATAACTTTATATGGTGTCATTTCAACGGATTATGATGGAGCTCTTTTCAGTGGAAAAACGGTAATCTCTAAAGCTTTTAATCTTTAAAATATAATGGCAGTTTTATGAATTATACCTTTGATCTAACCATGTCAAACAAGGTTTAATTACATATCTCGAACGTTCCATACCCTTATGGTGTTTCGGGAAATGCAAATCCACGGAACGATTCCTTAAATCTTAGGTATTATGCTAAACTTGTAACTTAAATATTTTCCTTTATGATCTTATCATAAACTATTTATATTCTTGTTACAATGATTTTTCACTTCATCTTGAAAGTCTTTGAACTTTTCAAATGTTTCATACTTCATCCTTATTAAGCAAATATTCATATATTCACTCAAATTTTTGGAGAAAGCATATGAAGTTGAAATCCCATCGCTCTTGACTATACATAATGGACTTCATACAACAATATGTACAAGTTCCAATAAGCTAGTCTATCGTTCCCTTTTGGCCTATGAACGAAGTTTTAATTATCTCTTAGGAAAGTTTCACAAGCGTCATTTGATCAAAAATCAAAAGACTCCAAAATTCCATCCACATGGAGTTTCTTCATGTTTTCTTTCCAATATAATTTAAACGGCGATATCACTTCCGAAGTGATCTTTAAATCAATTTGTCTTTCGACATTTTTAGCACTAGTTTTATGGATGTGATTTCTCCAACAAGATTTGTGAATCATCCATCTTTTATGGATTACGGCAATTATTTGAACAACCCTTTTGTTCTCATAATACCTGATAAAACAAATCTTTGAAGGCAAGCTTTGATGTTTAACGAGCAACACAATAACCCTTTATTTGTTCTCGATGAGCATCATCACATATTCTTTTGCTAGTTACTTAGGCCATTGTAGTTCATGAATTGTGTTGTTTCGTATGACGATTCACACCAACAAATTCAGTATCAAATACTTAAGAACCACATTGTTTAATAAGCAAAGAATATAGCCATAACATGTATATCATCTATATACTTAAACTGAACAATTCTAGTCTTTTCTTTTCTGCCATATATTTATGAGATTCTCTTTCAGTATTTCCTTTTCTGTTTGAAAGAATCTATCAACATAAACAGTGGAGTCATACATATGACACATAGTCCAAAGCGTGTATAGTTAAATACCAATGTCTTTGGACTTGCACTTTGAAGTAGATCACCATCATCAAATGTTTGGTGTTCTTTCAAATTCCTTTCTTTAGTAATCTCTTGGTGTAGTAAACATTTTACCTACATCAAATATTCACCCTCGTCATGGATTTTTCCATGATCAAGCTACTTTTTAGCTTATAACGATGAATTATGTGTATAATGTTGCTATCCAAAAACCTTTTGGAGGATTAGGACAACAAGTGTCTCCAACCTTTTTGCAAATTCTCATCAAAATATGAGAACATAAACTTTGCCATATTATACTCTATCATGTTGTAACCAAAACTTCGTTTCAGATATCACAATACCTTCCACACATCATGGTTTCTGAAACAACTCTTTCAGATCCTAGATAACCTTGATATTAAGAGAATCCTTTGAATATCAAGAATCATGGAGACAAACATGATACTTATATACTAACACTTGGAATTGTTACTCTTGATTTAATACTAATTATTAAACTTCATGGAGTAACCGGAACTTACTGAAAGTTTGCAATAGGACTTTTAAACTTTAGATTAACACTTCAAAACAATACGATACCAGTTCGTAAAGTAACTAACCAGAATTCTATAGTTCTATCATCTCAATTATAACTAAGCGCAAGGTGGTAAATGGATGCCAATGACTACAACAACTATGCAAATTCACTTTGATTTAGTTTATGATAAATTGAGTTCTAATTAATAATTAAATTAATCTAGGTGAACTCCCACTCAAAACAATATCCCTCACATTGTTTTAGTGATCACACGAACCAAATCCACCACATCAAAACCGATCATCACGAGAGTTGATATAGCTTCAATGGCGAACAATCAACATGTTCATCATATCTACTATATGACTCATGCTCTACCTTTCGGTAATCCGTGTTCCTGAGGCCATGTCTGTACATGCTAGGCTCGTCAAGATCAAACCTTAGTTTCCGCATGAGCAAATCTGGCTTGCTCACGTTGTATACACTTGTAGAATCTAACACACCCGATCATCACGTGGTGCTTCAAAACAACAAGCTTTAGCAACGGTGCTAACTAAGGGTGAACACTTTATGACTTGAAATTCATGTGCATGAGGGATCATCTTATAATGCTACCGTCGTCTACTAAGCAATACAAGATGCATAAAGGATTAACATCACATGCAATTCAATAATATGTGATATGATATGGCCTTTCTTCTTTGTGCTTCCGATCTCCATCTTCAAGCACGAACATGATCTCCATCATCACCGGCATTGCATCAAGGTCAATGACGCTTCTCCATGGTTGTTGTCCACCGGCTTCAACTATTACAACTACTTTGAATAGACACGCGGGTCTTAACAGAAATTAAAGACAACCATATGGCTCCTGCCGGTTGCCAACTTACAATAAGGAACATTGCATACATCATATATAATCACAATCATGGCCATATCACATCACTGCACACCCCTGCAAAACAAAGTTAGACGCCTCTACTTTCTTTGCATATTTTACGTGGTTTGGGGCTTTCAATAAGTGACGTTCTAACTTACGAACAAGTACCACAACATTGATACTAGTATTGTTAATCACCCGTTGTAAATTGGATCTTAACTATGCTAGGAGAAACAGGCACCCGCAAAGCCACTTATGCAATACAAGTTGCATGTCAAGCGTGGAGCAAGTCTCATGAACGATGTCATGTAAGGTTAGCCCGGGCCGCTTCATCCCAACATACCGCAAGATGCAAAGTACACAAGAAGCAATCAACAATAAAAGCATCAACGCCCACAATGACCATTGTGTTCTACTCGTGCAACAGATCTACATATAGACACGGCTCTGATACCACTGTAGGGGTTCGTAGCATGGAAAACAAAAATTTTCTATCGCATACAAACAAACAAGCCAAGATCTATCTACTAGATTGTAGCAACGAGTCGATGGAATAACTTACCCTCGAAGATTCCAAAGTGTTTAACGAGAGCAGATTCTCGTGGGTGATGTAGTCGTACTCTTTCCGATCTCAAGATCGCGTAGACGATTCTTCCGGCGCTGCGTTCCGGCAGCGCTCCCGCAGTCGGTCACACGTTCGGTACTTGATGAAGACCTTCCTCTCCCTTGTTCCAGCAGGCAGCGGAGGTTGTAGCACTCTCCTCGCGATTCCGGCAGCACAACGGCGTGGTACCGGAAGTAGAGGGGAGATCCCGCAGGGCTTCGCCTTAAGCCGGAGCGAGTATGGTGGAGTATGAGAGAGGGCTATTAGTGGTCTAGAGATTAGACACACCAATTAGAAGGCTCTAAACCGCAGGCTAAAGCAATTAGAAGCTCTAAACCAAAACGGCTCTAAACCGGAGATTAGAGGTAGAAACTTGTGTGTCTCAAGGAGGAGCCCTGCCCCTCCTTTTATAGGTGGAGGGGCTAGGCGCGCCAGGGAGGGAGTCACTCCCCAACTCGGCCTAGGGCTGGGCGCCGGCTTGGAGGAGAGGAACTCCTCCTCCAAGTTGGTTTCAACCTCCTCTTGCTTGTTTCCCACAGTTTCCTGTTTCCCACAGTTTCCTGTTTTCCACAGTTTCCTGTTTTAGCCGTTTGACTTTCAAACTGGCAATTTGACTTTCATGTTTTTGGAACAGCAAGAACACTTAATACATGATGCAATCATTCAATGACACATTCATGTACCCTTCCCCCCCGGAGTGCCGGACAATCCAGAACCTTCTAGAACATTCCCGATGAAAACACCGGAATCATTCCCGAACTCCGAAACGGGACTTTCCTTATATGAATCTTATTCTCCGGACCATTCCGGATCACCTCGTGATATCCAGGATCCCATCCGAGACTCCGAACAACATTCGGTCTCTTTCTCATAATACCATAACTACTCAAAACAACGTCGAATCCTTAAGTGTGTCTCCCTACGGTTCGTGAATTATGCGGACATGATCGAGACACTTCTCCGAACAATAACCAATAGAGGAATCTGGAAATTCATATGGCTCCCACATATTTCTACGATTACTTTGCGATCGAATGAACCACTTACATACGATACCAATTTCCCTTTGTCTCACGATAGTTTACTTATCCGAAGTTATGATCGTCGGTATCTCTGCATACCTAGTTCAACTTCGTTACCGATAAGTACTCTTTTCTCGTTCCCGTGATATGTGATCCCTTGTGATCCAGTCACATGCTTGCAAGCTAATTGGATGACATTCCACCGAGAGGGCCCAGAGTATATCTATCCGTCATATGGATGGACAAATCCCACTCTTGATCCATGTGTTTCAACCAATACTTTCTGAATACTCAATGCCACCTTTATAGCCACCCAGTTACGGTGTGGTGTTTGATGTCATCAAAGCATCCATCCAGTAAAGGTGATATGCATGATCTCATGGTCGAAGGAATTAGGTTACTATGTATCAGAAAGCATATAGCAATTGAACTATTGAAATGACTTGATCTTTATGCTACGCTTATCTATAGGAGTATGTCCATCACATCATTCTCCTAATGATATGATCCTGTTGTTAATAACATCTCTATGTTCATGATCAGGAAACCATGATCATATATTAACCAACAAGCTAGTTTAACAAGAGGCTTTACTAGGGACTCTAATTTTAGTTCACAAATCACACAAGTATTAATGTTTCCGGTTAATACAATTATAGCATGGTATGTAAACATTTATCATAAGTGTGAAGATATGATAATAACCACTTTATTATTGCCTCTTGGGCATATCTCCAACAGTTCGTAGCATGGAAAACAAAAATTTTCTACCGCATGAAAAAAAACAAGCCAAGATCTATCTACTAGATTGTAGCAACGAGTCGATAGAGGAACTCACCCTCAAAGATTCCAAAGCGGTTAACGAGAGCAGATTCTTGTGGGTAATGTAGTCGTACTCTTGCCGATCTCAAGATCGCGTAGACGATCCTTCCGGCGCTGCGTTCTGGCAGCGCTTCCGCAGTCGGTCACACGTTCGGTACTCGATGAAGACCTTCCTCTCCCTTGTTCCAGCAGGCAGCGGCGGTTGTAGCACTCTCCTCGCGATTCCGGCAGCACGACGACGTGGTACCGGAAGTAGAGGGGAGATCTCGCAGGGCTTCGCCTTAAGCCGGAGCGAGTATGGTGGAATATGAGAGAGGCATTGGTGATCTAGGGTTTAGAGGCACCAAGGGGGGAGCTTGGCCGGCGGCTAGGGCTTGGGGAAGCCCCAACTCAGCGGGTTGGAGGAACCCTAGGTGGCGACGGCGACTTGGAGGAGGCCAGCGGCTAGGTCTAGGGTTTTGGGTGTGTTGGGTGTAGGGAAGAGGGGCAACCCTGCCCCTCCTTATATAGGTGGGAGGGCGCGGCTTGGGAGGAGGGAGTCCTCCCCCAAGTCGGCCTCCTTGTCCGACGGGTGGAGGGAGAGGAACTCCTCCCCAAGTAGGTTTCCTACTCTCCCTCCACCAAACAAACTTGTTGTTTGACTTTTTCAAATTGGCATTTGAATTTCAAACTAGGATTTGATTTCTCCCTATATTTTGCCCAGCCAAGTGACCTAGTACATGATGCAACCATTCCATATTGTTATGAAACATTCATGTACCCTTCCCCTCTGGAGTGCCGGACCTTCTAGACCCTTCTAGAACATTCTCGATGAAAACACCGGAATCATTCCCCAACTCCGAAACAGGACTTTACTTATATGAATCTTATTCTCCGGACCATTCCGTATCTCCTCGTGATATCCCGGATCCCATCCGAGACTCCGAACAACATTCGGTCTCTTTCTCATCACTACTCAACAACATCGAATCCTTAAGTGTGTCTCCCTACGGTTCGTGAATTATGCAGACATGATCGAGACACTTCTCTGATCAATAACCAATAGAGGAATCTGGAAATTCATATGGATCCCACATATTTCTACGATTACTTTGGGATCGAATGAACCACTTACATACGATACCAATTTCCCTTTGTCTCACGATAGTTTACTTATCCGAGGTCTTGATCGTCGGTATCTCTGCATACCTAGTTCAACCTCGTTACCGATAAGTACTCTTTTCTCGTTCCTGTGGTATGTGATCCCTTGTGAGCCAGTCACATGCTTGAAAGCTAATTGGATGACATTCCACCGAGAGGGCCCAGAGTATATCTATCCTTCATATGGATGGACAAATCCCACTCTTGATCCATGTGTCTCAACCCATACTTTCCAAACACTCA
This sequence comes from Avena sativa, assembly GCA_916181665.1. Classification (NCBI taxonomy): domain Eukaryota; kingdom Viridiplantae; phylum Streptophyta; class Magnoliopsida; order Poales; family Poaceae; genus Avena; species Avena sativa. The sequence continues at coordinate 260,697,750 of OV702279.1, read as the reverse complement.
ATGCCATCTTTATAGCCACCCAGTTATGGTGTGGTGTTTTATGTCATCAAAGCATCCTTCCGGTAATGGTGATAAGCATGATCTCATGGTCGAAGGAATTAGGTTACTATGTATTAGAAAGCTTATAGCAATTGAACTATTAAAATGACTTGATCTTTATGCTACGCTTATCTATAGGAGTATGTCCATCATATCATTCTCCTAATGATATGACCTTGTTATTAACAACATCTCAAATGTTCATGATCAAGAAACCATGATCATCTATTAATCAACAAGCTAGTATTATGAAGAGGCTTTACTAGGGACTCTAATTTAGTTTACAAGTCACACAAGTATTAATGTTTCTGGTTAATGCTGTTATAGCATGAATGTAAACATTTATCATAAACACAAAGATATAATAATAACTACATTTATTATTGCCTCTAGGGCATATCTCCAACACATTTTCCTAGTAGTATTCTGATTCAGTTGAAGATCATGCCACAACGCTTTGCTTTGCACTCCTCTAGCTAACTGTTGCACCATTCAAAGTAAATACGTATCCAGATTGAGATTTAGAATCATCCGGATCGGTGTTCCAACTAGCATCGGTGTAACCATTAACAACGAGCTGTTCATCACCTCCATAAGAAAGAACCATATCCTTAGTTCTTCTCAAGTACTTAAGGATGTTTTTTACCGCTGTCCAATGATCCACTCCTGGATCACTTTGATATCTGCTAGTCAAACTAACAGCATATGCAATGTCGGGTCTAGTACATAGCATGGCATACATTAGAGATCCTATGGCTGAGGCATAGGGAGTCTTACTCATCCTTTCTCTATCTTCTGCCGTTTTAGGACTTTGAGTTTTACTCAAGGTCGTATTGGGCAACATGGGCAAGAACCCTTTCTTGCTATCTTCCATTCCAAACCTCTTTAGAACGTTGTCCAATGTACTTTGTGACAATGATATTAGGCATATCGATCTATCTCCATAAATCTTTATGCCTAGTATGTAAGCTGCTTCGCCAAGATCTTTCATTGAAAAAGTATTATTCAAATATTCTTTGACACTATTAAGAAGGTCTACATCATTCCCAATCAACAATATGTCATCTACGTATAGTATTAAGAATGCTACAGAGCTCCCACTCACTTTCTTGTAAATACAAGCTTCTCCATAAGTTTGTATAAAACCAAAGCTTTTGATTACCTTATCAAAACGTTGATTCCAACTTCGGGATGCTTGCTTCAATCCATATATGGACCATTGAAGTTTGCACACCTTGTTAGCATCTTTAGGATCGACAAAACCTTTGGGTTGCATCATATAAAACTCTTCATCAATGTATCCATTGAGGAACGCTGTTTTGACATCCATTTTCCATATCTCATAATCATAATATGCAGCGATTGCTAACATAATCCTCACAGACTTCAGCTCCACTACTGGTGAGAAAGTCTCATCGTAGTCAACTCCTTGAATTTGTCGAAACCCTTTTGCGACAAGTCGAGCTTTATAGACAGTAACATTACCATCAGCATCTGTTTTCTTCTTGAAAATCCATTTGTTCTCGACAGCCTTCCGGCCATCCGGTAAGTCCACCAAAGTCCATACTTGGTTTTCTTACATGGATCCAATCTCGGATTTCATGGCTTCTTGCCATTTATTGGAATCTGGGTTCATCATCGCTTCCTCATATGTCGCAGGGTCATCGGTGTTGTCCACCAACATGACACTCATAACGGGATCATACTAATTAGGATTGGTACGAGTTCTCGTTGACCTGCGAGGTTCCGTAGAAACTTCAACCGAAGTTTCATGATCACCATCATTAGCTTCCTCTCTTATTGGTGTAGGCGCCACAGGAACTACTTCCGGTGCTGCGCTACTCGCAAGTTCGAGAGAAGATTCAACAACCTCGTTGAGTTCTACTTTCCTTCCAGTCACTTCTTTCGAGAGAAATTCCTTCTCTAGAAAGGATCCATTCTTGGCAACAAAGATTTTGCCTTCGGATCTATGATAGAAGGTATACCCAATAGTTTCCTTCGGGTATCCTATGAAGACGCATTTTTCCGCTTTGGGTTCAAGCTTGTCCGGCTGTAACTTCTTTACATAGGCTTCGCAACCCCAAACTTTAAGGAACGACAATTTAGGTTTCTTTCCAAACCATAATTCATACGGTGTCGTTTCAACAGATTTAGATGGTGCCCTATTTAAAGTGAATGCAGCTGTTTCTAATGTATAACCCCAAAACGATAGCGGTAAATCTGTGAGTGACATCATAGAACAAACCATATCTAAGAGAGTTTGATTACGACGTTCGGACACACCATTACGCTGTGGTGTTCCCGGTGGTGTCAATTGTGAAAGTATTCCGCATTTCTTCGAATGCTCGCCAAACTCGTAACTTAGATATTCACCTCCACGATCAGATCGTAGAAATTTAATCTTCTTGTTACGTTGATTCTCTACCTCACTTTGAAATTCCTTAAACTTCTCGAAAGTTTCGGACTTATGTTTCATGAAATAGATATACCCATATCTACTCAAGTCATCCGTGAAGGTAAGAACATAATGATAACCACCGCGCGATGCTACACTCATTGGGCCACACACAGCGGTATGTATGATTTCCAGTAAGTCCGTAGCTCACTCCATCATCCCAGAAAATGGAGTCTTAATCATTTTACCCATCAGACATGCTTCGCATCTTTCAAGTGATTCGAAATCAAGTGATTCAAGAAGTCCATCGAAATGGAGTTTCTTCATACGTTTCACTCCAATATGACCAAGACGACAGTGCCACATATAGGTCGAGTTATCGCTTAATTTCAAACGTTTAGCTTCAATGTTATTAATATGTGTATTTCCATGATCGATATTCAATAAGAATAGACCATCTATCAAAGGTGCATGTGCATAAAACATATTACTCATATAAATCGAACAACCATTATTCTCGGACTTAAAAAAGTAACCGTCTCGCAATAAACATGATCCATATATAATGTTCATGCTCAACGCAGGCACCAAATAACAATTATTTAAGTATAAAACTAATCCCGATGGTAGATGAAGAGGTAGCGTGCCGACCACGATCACATCAACCTTTGATCCATTTCCAACGCGCATCGTCACCTCGTTCTTCGCTAGCTTCCGTTTATTCTGCAGCACCTGTTTCGAGTTACAAATATGAGCAACTGAACCAGTATCAAATACCCAGGCACTACTACGAGTACTAGTGAGATACACATCAATAACATGTATATCGGATATACCTTTCTTCTTGATGTTGCCGTTCTTCAAATCCGTCAAGTACTTTGGGCAATTCCGCTTCCAGTGACCTTCTCCCTTGCAGTAAAAGCACTCAGTATCAGGCTTAGGCCCAGCCTTGGTCTTCTTCGTCGGTGCGGCAACTTTCTTACCACCCTTCTTGAAGTTTCCCTTTTGCTTAGACTTGCCTTTCTTGAATTTGGTGGTCTTATTGACCAACAACACTTCATACTCTTTATTGATATCCACTTCTGCAGATTTCAACATGGAGAAGAGTTCTGGCAACGTCTTGTTCATGTTTTGCATATTGTAGTTCATCACAAAGTTCTTGTAACTTGGTGGTATTGATTGGAGGACACGGTAAATCCCAAAGCATTAGGAATCACTATACCCAAACTTTGGAGTTTGTTTGCGTGCCCAGACATCTTAAGCACATGCTCACTGACGGAGCTGCCCTCTTCCATCTTGCAGTTAAAGAACTTTTCAGAAGCCTCATAACTCTCAACTGCCGCATGAGCCTCAAATATCATTTTGAGTTCACGGACAATATCATGTGAATCATGGTTCTCAAACCTTTTCTGAAGCTCCGATTCCAAACCATACAAGATAGCACACTGAACTGTGGAGTACTGATTCTTCCGAGTGAGGTAAACATTCTTTACTTCATCGGTAGCATCAGCTGCAGGCGGGTCACCCAGCGGTGCATCCAGCACATAGGTCAAATTACCAGCATTGAGGATAATCCTCAAATTGCGGAACCAATCCGCGAAGTTGCTTCCATTGTTTTTCAACTTTTCTTTCTCTAGGAACGCATTACAATTGATGGTAGAGGCCGCCATTGATCTACGACATATTTGCAATAGTTTAGACTAAGTTTATGACAAATTGAGTTCTAATTAATAGTTAAATTAATCTATGTGAACTCCCACTCAAAACAATATCCCTCACATTGTTTTAGTGATCACACGAACCAAATCCACCACATCAAAACCGATCATCACGAGAGTTGATGTAGCTTCAATGGAGAACAATCAACATGTTCATCATATCTACTATATGACTCATGCTTTACCTTTCGGTGATTCGTGTTCCGAGACCATGTCTGTACATGCTAGTCTCGTCAAGATCAAACCTTAGCTTCCGCATGAGCAAATCTGGCTTGCTCACGTTGTATACACTCGCAGAATCTAACACACCCGATCATCACGTGGTACTTCGAAACAAAGAGCTTTAGCAACGGTGCTTACTAAGTATGAACCCTTTAAAACTTGAAATTTGTGTGCTTGAGGGATCATCTTATAATGCTACCGTTGTTAACTAAGCAATACAAGATGCATAAAGGATTAACATCACATGCAATTCATAATATGTGATATGATATGGCCTTTCTTCTTGTGCTTCCGATCTCCATCTTCAAGCACGAACATGATCTCCATCATCACCGGCATAGCGTCAAGGTCAATGGCGCCGTTTCATAGTTGTCGTCCACCAGCTTCAACTATTACAACTACTTTGAATAGACACGTGGGTCTTAACATAATTTAAAGACAACCATATGGCTCCTGTCGGTTGCCAACTTACAATAAGGAACATTGCATACATCAAATATAATCACAAACATGGCCATATCACATCACAGCACACCCCTGCAAAACAAAGTTAGACACCTCTAATTTTCTTTGCATATTTTACGTGGTTTGGGGCTTTCAATAAGTGTCGATCTAACTTACGAACAAGAACCACAACGTTGATGTTTGAACTATCAAGTGCCCGTTGTAAATTGGATCTATACTATGATGGGAGAGACAGGCACCCGCAAAGCCACTTATGCAATACAAGTTGCATGTTGAGCATGGAGCAAGTCTCATGAACGATGTCATGTAAGGTTAGCCCGGGCCGCTTCATTCCATCATACCGCAAGATGCAAAGTACCCAAAAAGCAATTGATAATAAAAGCACCACCACCCATAATGACCATTGTGTTCTACTCGTGCAACAGATCTACATATAGACACAGCTTTGATACCACTGTAGGGGTTCGTAGCATGGAAAACAAAAAATTTCTACCGCATGCAAACAAACAAGCCAAGATCTATCTACTAGATTGTAGCAACGAGTCGATAGAGGAACTCACCCTCGAAGATTCCAAAGTGGTTAACGAGAGCAGATTCTCGTGGGTGATGTAGTCGTACTCTTGCCGATCTCAAGATCGCGTAGATGATCCTTCCGGCGTTGCGTTCTGGCAGCGCTTCCGCAGTCGATCACACGTTCGGTACTCGATGAAGACCTTCCTCTCCCTTGTTCCAGCAGGCAGTGGAGGTTGTAGCACTCTCCTCGAGATTCCGGCAGCACGATGGCGTGGTACCGGAAGTAGAGGGGATATCTCGCAGGGCTTCGCCTTAAGCCGGAGCGAGTATGGTGGACTATGAGAGAGGCCTTGGTGATCTAGGGTTTAGAGTCCCCAAGGGGGGAGCTTGGCTGGCGGCTAGGGCTTGGGGAAGCCCCAACTCGGCGGGTTGGAGGAACCCTAGGTGGCGGCAGCGACTTGGAGGAGGCCGGTGGCTAGGGCTTGGGTTTTGGGTGTGTTGGGTGTAGGGAAGAGGGGCAGCCCTGCCCCTCCTTATATAGGTGGGAGGGCGTGGCTTGGGAGGAGGGAGTCCTCCCCCAAGTCGGCCTCCTTGGCCGGCGGGTGGAGGGAGAGGAACTCCTCCCCAAGTAGGTTTCCTACTCTCCCTCCACCAAGCAAACTCTTGCCGTTTGACTTTTTCAAATTGCGTTTGACTTTCAAACTAGGATTTTATTTCTCCCTATATTTTGCCCATCCAAGTGACCTAGTACATGATGCAAACATTCCATATTGTTATGACACATTCATGTACCCTTCCCCTCCGGAGTGCCGGACCTTCCGGACCTTCTAGAACATTCTCGATGAAAACACCAGAATCATTCCCCAACTCTGAAACAGGACTTTCCTTATATGAATCTTATTCTCCGGACCATTCCAGATCTCCCCGTGATCTCCCAGATCCCATCCGAGACTCCTAACAACATTCGGTCTCTTTCTCATCATTCCATAACTACTCAACAACATCGAATCCTTAAATGTGTCTCCCTACGGTTCATAAATTATGCGAACATGATCGAGACACTTCTCCGATCAATAACCAATAGAGGAATCTGGAAATTCATATGGCTCCCACATATTTCTACGATTACTTTGTGATGGAATGAACCACTTACATACGATACCAATTTCCCTTTGTCTCACGATAGTTTACTTATCCGAGGTCTTGATCGTTGGTATCTCTGCATACCTAGTTCAACCTCGTTACCGATAAGTACTCTTTTCTCATTCCCGTGGTATGTAATCCCTTGTGAGCCAGTCACATGCTTGAAAGCTAATTGGATGACATTCCACCGAGAGGGCCCAGAGTATATCTATCCATCATATGGATGGACAAATCCCACTCTTCATCCATGTGTCTCAACCCATACTTTCCGAACACTCAATGCCATCTTTATAGCCACCCAGTTACGGTGTGGTGTTTGATGTCATCAAAGCATCCTTCCGGTGATGGTGATAAGCATGATCTCATGGTCGAAGGAATTAGGTTACTATGTATCAGAAAGCTTATAGCAATTGAACTATTAAAATGACTTGATCTTTATGCTACGCTTATCTATAGGAGTATGTCCATCATATCATTCTCCTAATGATATGACCGTGTTATTAACAACATCTCAAATGTTCATGATCAAGAAACCATGATCATCTATTAATCAACAAGCTAGTATTATGAAGAGGATTTACTAGGGACTCTAATTTAGTTTACAAATCACACAAGTATTAATGCTCCTGGTTAATACTGTTATAGCATGAATGTAAACATTTATCATAAACAAAGATATAATAATAACTACATTTAGTATTGCCTCTAGGGCATATCTCCAACACATTTTCCTAGTAGTGTTCATTGTGTTCCTTCTTGCCCTCAAGGTCCAGTAGGCGTTTGCGCACGACTTCACAATGGAGGAGTTCTTCCTTCTTGTTCTTCTCTATATTGCGAAGATGTTGCTCGTTCTCTTGGACTTGTGCGGCAACAGGCACATCCAAGAGGTTGAACTTCCAGCCATCCTATGGCTTCACGCTCATGCGTGTGTGACGAGGGTTCGACTTGTCAATGCCCATTGTTATGGACATGGGTTTGGAGAAGATGGGGATGCCGGAGATCGCGAGACGGTTAACAGACACGTAGCAAGGGGACACAAGGTTTACCCAGGTTCAGGCCCCTGAAGGGAAAACCCTACTCATGCTTGTCTGTTCTTGATTGATGGCGGAACCGAAAGTTACAGGGGGTGCGTAGATGCAATCTGGCATGAGGTATGTGTATGAGTTGGAGATATCCTCCTCGCTGTGCCCTCCTAGACTTTATATGGGGAGGCCAGCTCTTGGAGTAGGTCGAGTCAGTTACAAGTTAGGGTTTCACCCTTGAATATTATATCTATAGCTTGGTCGTGTTCTCCAAGGAGTCGAACTTCTACCAGGCTTGGGCCATCCGGAGTCTCCTTGGGAAGCAAGTATTCGTGTGGGATTTCACTGGGCTGGACCAGGTATACCAATGTGAGGTACCTGTAGGGCATATCCATGTCAGTAGCCCCTGAGTGTTCAGTCGAATCATATATTCGACTGGAGACACTATAGTCTTTCGAGTGCTTCTCATCCGAACCTATTTTCGGGTGAATATTTTAGTTCATAGGGATTGTTGATACGTGTGTCTGACTCGCCCGACGGATCAGGGTCAATTAATTGTCTTTGGACAAAACAACGCGATCTACTTCAGACTCGAGTCCCCAGACTTGAATCCGGAACAATGCTGGCGTAATTCGTCTCAAGCCACAGAGGTCTTACAGGAGTCGAATTCCAGTGTTTAAGTTGAGTACCCAGCGCGTCCATCAGGATTTTTCATCAAGTCTGCTGACACGGTATGTTACTGGCAGAGCGCAGTCGGGTGCGATACCAGGACATCAGATGATATATGTAGGTCTTATCTTAGCGTCGCAGACACAACATTTGAAAATTTATCACTACGGAGGTGTTTCGGGTGACCAAGGAGACGATATCTCTCTCAGCGTTAGTTCGGGCAAAGTTGCCAAATAGATGTTTTTTGTCACATGTGATCCGAAGGATCTCATTGTAGGGTTCGCAGCATAGAAAACAAAAATTTTCCTACGATGTGAACTATATACCAAGATCTATCTACTAGATACAAACAACGGGCGGATGTATATCCGTAGAGAACATACCCTTGAAGACCGACAAAGCTTAACGAGTTCAACTCGTGGTTGATGTAGACGATCTCTTGCCGATCTCAAGATCGAGAGGAAGTCCTAGCGCCGCAAATCAGCAGCGCATCCGTGCTCGCACACACCTTCGAGGCACCGAGCAACCTCCGCCTCCTCGCTCCAGCGATGCAGCGGAAGCACAACTCTTTCTTGCCGAATAGCCACCGGGAACATGTATCTCGCTAGTCCGAGACCATGGGGGATAAATTCTAGAGGGGGAGAGAGATCCTTCACGAGGAGGTGTGAGAGACAAGTGAGGAGGGGGGCTCCTTTTATAGGAGGAGGGGGGGACCCCAAGGGGGTGGCCGGCGCATGGGGGCTGCCCCCTTGCCCTCCCCTCTTCATGTGGGTGGACACTCCACTCACAAATCTCCTTTAAATTCCCTCCACTCAAAAGTCCACTCAAATTCCCATTAAATTTCCACCAAATTTAATGCAAACTCTCATTAAATAAAACTCTTTTATTTTATTCAGAATTTTGTCAATTACTTTAATGACAAACATTCACAAATAACCCCTTGCTAGAATTCTATTTCACATGCATAACCACTTTATGCAATTTCACCCGAAAACCTGTTTCGGTATTTAGTGAAATAAATTCCTGCGCTTGTTCATTCTTTCGGCATGAAACATTTGCTCCAATTGGATGTCGGTGTCTCTTAAGTGTGTCACACTACGGTTCGTGAATAATGTGGACATGATCGAGACTCTTCTCCAATCAATATTCAGAAGCGGGATCTGGAGACCCATACTGACTCCCACACATTCAACGATGACTTTCTTGTGATCTTCGGAATCTTTTACGCTAGTATCTTAATCCCTTTGTTTCACGATATATTACATGTCCAAGATTCGATCATCAGTATCTCCATACCTAGTTTGATCTCCTTACTGGCATTCACTCTTTTCTCGTTCCCGTGATATAACATTCTAGTGATCAAATCACTTGCTTTCAAGCTAACCAATGTGATATCACCGAGAGGGCCCAGAGTATATCTATCCGTCATCGGGATGAACAAGTCCTACTCTCGATCCATGGGCCTCAACATAACACTTTATTAGTTCTGAACCTATCTTTATAATCACCCTGTTACGGTGTGACGGTTGATGTTATCAAGAAACTCTTCTGGTGTTAGTGATTGGCATGATCTCATGGTCTAAGGATTAGGATCACTACGTAAGTTGTTATAGCAATATAAACTCAATGACATTGATCGTAATGCTATACTTCGGATGAATGTTCATCACACCATTACACTAATGTTGTGATCCCGTTATTAACAACATCCAATGTCCATGATCAGGAAACCTTGATCATCTTGTTAATCAATGAGCTAGTTTACGAGCGAGGCATAACTAGGAACTTTCTATTTGTTTATTAAACACACATGTATTAACGTTTTCGTATTAATACAATTATTGCATGCAAAATAAACATATATCATATACTTGGAATACACATAATAAATACTTTTTTTAGAATACATAATAAACACTTTATTATTGCCTCTGAGGGCATATTCCCTTCAGCCGGATATCACGAAGCCTTTTGATGTGTATTGTGACGCATCCAAGGTTGGTCTCAGATGTGTGCTAATGCAAGAAGGCAAAGTCATATCCTATCTATCCCGACAACTGAAGCAACATGAGCAGAATTACCCTACTCGTGACCTTGAACTAACAGTCATAGTTTTAGCCTTGAAGACATGGTGGCATTATCTCATGGGTAATCGCTGTGAGATTTATATGGATCACAAGAGCCTGAAGTATATTTTCACCCAGAAGGAGCTAAATATGAGGCAAATGAGATGGATAGAGCTAATCAAGGACTATGACCTTGACATTCACTATCACCCCAGCAAAGCCAATGTGGTAGCATATTCTCTTAGCAGATTTCCGTGTCGATTAAACACCATGATTCTGAAGGAGCAACCAAATTTGCATAAGGAGTTGGAAGAATTCAGAATGGAACTAGTAAGTGAAGGATTTTTGGCTAGCATAGAACTTCAACCCACGTTGATCAGTCAGATCAAGGAGGCGCATAAAGGAAATGCTAGTATCGACGGAATCAAACGTCGTATCGGTACAGTGAAGGTACCCGGATTCACCGAGGATGAAGAAGGAGTTTTGTGGTACAAAGGACGAATCTGTGTGCCCGCAGATTCAGAGTTGAAGCAAGCTATTTTGAAAGAATCCCATGATACCCTTTATTCTATCCACCCAGGAGGAACGAACATGTATCAGGATTTGAAGGAGCAATTTTGGTGGCACAAGATGAAGAGAGAAATCGAAGCTACATAGCCAAATGTGATATATGTCAGAGAGTTAAAGTGGGACATCAGAGACCCGCAGGACTTTTGCAACCATTGCAGATTCCAGAATGGAAATAGGATTCAGTTGGAATGGATTTTGTCACCGGTTTGCCTACATCTAGTAGGGGAAATGACTCTATCTGGGTCATAGTGGATAGACTGTCCAAAGTAGCCCATTTCTTACCAGTCAAGACCACTTACAAGAGTTCGAAGATCGCAGAGTTGTACATTGCTAGAATATTCAGTTTGCATGGAGTCCCCAAGAACATTATGTCGGATCGAGGAACCCAGTTTACCTCCACATTATGGAAGAAAGTCCAAGAGGGTTTGGGAACCAGACTAGATTTTAGCACAACTTATCACCCTCAAAATGATGGACAAACGGAGCAAGTAAATCAGATACTCGAAGATATGTTGAGACCTTGTGTGTTGGAATATGGATCAAATGGGAAGACTGTCTGTCTTTCGCAGAATTCTCATACAACAACAGTTACCAAGCCAGTTTGCAAATGGCCCCATTTGAGTTTATGTATGGAAGGAAGTGTCGTACCCCCATTGAATTGGTCAGAAGTAGGAGAGTGTCAGATTTTCGGACCCAACATCCTACGAGAAGCCGAAGAGAAAGTTCACAAGATTTGTGAGCACCTCAAGACCGCCCAATCCAGACAGAAGAGTTATGCCGACAAGAGACGTCGATACCTAGCCTTTGCTATCGGAGATTTTGTGTATCTGAAAGTATCACCATTGAAAGGAATGTAATGTTTCCAACTCAAAGCAAAGCTTGCCCCAAATATATCGGACCCTTCAAGATTTTGAATCACCGAGGATAAGTATCATATCAACTAGAACTTTCGGAAGAGATGTCAGCCGTGTATAACGTGTTTCATATCTCGTTACTTCGCAAATGCCTAGAAGTCCCGGAAAGACCGAAGTTTTTAAGAATATTGATCACTGAACCATAGAGGTCAATGAGGACCTAACATATCCTGAAGTACCCATTCGTATTTTGGAAGAAGCTTTCAGAACCACCAGAACCCGAAGTATCAAGTTTCTCAAGATCCAGTGGAGTAACCATACTGAAGAAGAAGCTACTTGGGAACGAGAAGATTACATTAGGACTGAGTTTCCAGATCTCTTTAGTTCTTAGTTTTCTTTTTCTTAAATCTCGGGACGAGATTTTTTTTAAGGAGGGAAGGTTTGTAATATCCCAAAAATATTAATCAAGATTATCAAGTTCCAATCACCCAGTTTTAGGGTTAACAAAAACTTTTGTTATTAAAATCAATATGAATGCATGTGTGTGATGAATGCATGAATGCTTGCAATGCACTGTTTGATTGCTATGAATGGCAAGGATTGGTTTAAAGATGAAAAAAACATCATCTAGATCATTTCCAAGCAGAATCAAATGAAGAGAAAATCAAAAATAAGATATATAAGCAAATGGTCATTTTGACCAAAGTTAACCACTAGACCACTTTGAGTGTTTCTAGTCCAAACTTTCTAATAGAAACAAATCCAATTCTTTCACCCCTTGCTAGACCAAGTAAAAGTGAACCCAGGCCCACTTTACAAATCAACAGAAACAAAATTCAAATATGTTTAAAGGAAAGTTCAAAATTGAATCCTTAATAGATACTAAGCTCACCATTTCTCAAAAACCAACTAAACCACTTCACCTGGATCAACCAGTTCTGCACAGAGTGACATGGTTATACCCTGCGGGTACACGACATTAGCATACCTGGTCCAGCACAAGGAAGGCCCACGAGAATATATGCGACCTGTAGGGATTTTCGGGTGGCCCAAGCCCATGACATCTTCGGATCCTTGGAGAGCAAGACTAGAACAGATAGAATATTCAAAGGGGTAAACCCTAAACTTGTAACCGACTCGATCTGTTCCCGAGACCTGCCTAACTCTATATAAAGGCTAGGAGGGCACGACGAGGAGGTCCAATCCCTTTTTCCACTACATACGCACCTTCACGCCAGATTACATCTGCGCACCCCTGTAACTTTCGGTTCCGCCGTAATCAAGAGCAGACAAGCAGGAGTAGGGTTTTCCCTCCGGGGGCCTGAACCTGGGTAAATCTCGTGTCCCCTGGTTGCTTGTCTGTTAACCGTTCCGTGATCTCCAGCACCCCCATCTTATCCAAAACCCAAGCTCATAACAATGGGCATTGACGAGATCGAACCTCGTCAACTGGCGCCGTCTGTGGGAATCGGGGGCGCTGATTTTGCGATCATGACGGTCCCGACCAAAGCGATCTACAACTCCTCGGCGACGCAGAGCCATCTCCTCTTCGGTGCTTTCGACTTCATCGCCCACTCGCCGGCCACCATGAAGGACTTCGAGCCCATAGGCGATGGGCTCGAGATCCTATTCGGGAGCTTCTGCTTCCAGGTGGGACAAACCGGCAATCTACGCCTCCTAGAGCGGGTGCCACTGCCATCGATCAGGCCCGCCTCATGGGCCCCGCATCCCAGCGTGCTACGCACGTCAACATCGATAGATGAGTCATACGACAGCAACAGCTGCAACTCAGATCTGTGCGATCCCCCGTCAGATGAAGGGACCTACAGTTCCGGATCCAAAAGTAGCGGCAGCAGCGATCCAATCCACGGACGCTACCAATGCGTCGTGGTCATCCAAAGCGACATGGAGCAACAACCACCAGGTTCGGGTGCACACGTGCCGCCGCCCAACCCGCGGGGTAGAAACGGTGAAAACAGGAGGCAACCATCCCCCCGCACAACGAGGACGACCCCGATGCCAATCGAGTAATCCACCTCAGCGAGGAAGGATGGAACCAGGCACGCGAAGCCGTGGTAGGCAACAAGATCCTGCTTGTGGGTGCCTCACGAGACCTACTGATGGCATACCATCTGCTCCTCATTGAAGAACACAAAAAGCAAATGAAGATGCAATAGGTACTCGACAAAAGCAAGCAAGCGGCCTTCGAGTCTAGCGCGCGGCGAGCTGCACTCTCCGCCGCAGGCGGTTCCAGCTCACACGGCAATCAAGCCAACAAGCATTGCTCCCGCACGGATAACATGGATCTCGCTGCATGTCGCAAGGTGACTCGAACCCTCAACACGTCCTTCATGGAGATGGACGCCAACGGCAACGTCATCCCGAAGACGCCGCAAGTCGTGATCATAGCGGCCACCACATATATCGCGTCCCATCCACCTCCGGTGGCGGACCCGAAGAGAGCCATGCACAAGTCCGCGCTAGCCGGACTCGGACTCATCGGAGCTGCGCTCCACGATGAAACTCCTGTAGAGCCAAAAAAGAAAGCGGTGGTCAGATTCAACTGCAGCCCCACACCCTCATCTGACGAGGACGAGCACGACCTACCTCGACGACGCAAGAGCCCATGACATCGCAGCCGCGACTACGATGCTCGAAGCGACCTTGCTCAGTGCAAGGTCGACAAGGCACGTGCCAAACGCATGTGCTCGTCCGAATCCGAGGAGGATGATGATGAAGGAGAACTCTGTCGAGCTCGATGCTTTAGCAGATCTGTTAGGTGGACAAGGATGCCGAGAAACTTCAAGCTTCCTTCGGACACTCTGAAGTTCGACGGCACGCTAGACCCTAAGGCGTGGCTCAGCGACCACCTGCCATCTGTCAAGCTGCACGGCGGAAACAAAAACACTGCCCTGTAGTGCCTTCAGCTGACAGGCGCAGCTCGAATCTGGCTCAGCAACCTGTCCTCAGGCTCGATCCGAAACTGGGAGGAGCTGGCATACAGCTTCATCCGAAACTTCAAAGGCACCAGCAAAAGGCCAACTTCGATCGAGGAGCTTCGGGCCTGCACCCAGCGTATGGGCGAATCCATTCGCTCGTACATACTGCGCTGGTCCAACATCAAGAACTCCGCGACGCATATCTCGGGGGAGAGAATGATCGACGCCTTCAAAGACGGTGTCAAACGCCCTGACTTCAAGGAGGAACTTAGGTGCGTCAAACCCAAGACACTTGACCACCTCATGGACATCGCCAAAAGGTGGGAAGATGGCGAGGATTCCCTCCACCGAGCACATTCAGATGAGGAGGATGAGTACGGCCGCAGACGTGAACGTCGTAGCAAACGACGATCACGCGTCTACGATGATCGCGACGGACCCGACATGGTTGCGGCTGGCTACGCCGACCACCGCAACGAAAGCAACCGCAACAGTGGCGGATACCGTGGAAACAACTTCCGTGATGGAGGACGCCCAACGCAAACATGTCAACGCCGCGGCCACGATGACGGACCCTCGGCATACGACAAGTTTTCGGGCCCATGCACCATCCACTTCTACATTGACAAGTAGGATGGCAAAAAGAAGGCCAGCCATATGCTCAAGGTCTGCCACGAGTTCCAGAAACTAAGCGAGAGATTGGCCCAGATGAGACATCAGATCCCGAACCCTGGGTTCGGACACGCACCTGGGCCAGGCGACATCGCCCACGGAGCTCCTCCACCACCACCCGTGGGACCTTCGAATCACCCGATCGCACCCACGCAGAACAACGGCATAAACGGGTACCCCACGCCAAAAGGATCATTGATGATCCAAAAGGGGCTCCCAACAAACAGGGTGCAAAAGAAGATCACCCACCAGGTCAGCTTAGCTGTGACCACTCCACCTGTCATCCTTGAGTACCTTAGCGGTTCGGAGTCCTGCATCACATTCAGTCGTTTGGATCACCCCCGCCGGATCCCTTGCCCAGGTCATGCTGCCCTGGTGCTCGAGGCACAGATCGGAGGGTTTGAGATGATCCGCATCTTCATGGACGGCGTCAACGGCATCAACCTGATGTTCGCCAGCACACTAGCAGCAATGCGGATCCCGCTGTGCAGCCTGGAACAATCCGACACAACGTTCCACGACAAAGTCCCAGGAAAGGGCATATTTCCCCTGGGAAAGATATGGCTCGACGTCATCTTCGGCAAACCCAACAATTTTCGGTGTGAGCGACTTGAGTTCGAAGTGGTGGACTGGCCATCACAATACCACGCCATCCTCGGGCGCGTGGCATTCGCAAGGTTCCTGGCAGTACCACACTATGCGTACTTACTGCTCAAGATACCAGGACCTAGGGGCGTCATCACGGTCCAGGGGAGCTTCACCCGGTCCGACCACTGCGATAGGGACTTCAACAGAATCTCCCAGTCATTCGGCATGCCGGAGGAGCTAACAAGGCTTCGAGAGGTGACAGACAACGGGGCACCCCTAGTCTCAAGGCAAAACGCACCTGACATGTCGTTCGATTCAATAGTCAACACGAAGAAGGTGCAGGTCCATCCGATGGACGCCTCCAAGACGGCGCTGATCGCCAACGACCTCAGCCCCGCATAGGAAAGCGCGCTCATCGAATTCCTCCGTGAGCGCTGGGAGATCTTCGCCTGGTGTCCTGCGGACATGCCAGGAGTTCCCAGGGAATTCGCCGAGCACGCACTCTACGTATTTCCAGATGCGAAGCCCGTCAAACAAATCGTCTGACGAATGTTCAATCCACGGGACGAAGCCGTCGGAGTCGAAGTCAACAGACTGCTCGATGCTGATTTCATCAGGGAGATCAAGGAAAGTGAGTGGCTGGCCAACACTGTGCTGGTCCCTAAAAAGGACACGGACATCATGCAGATGTGCGTGGACTTCACATCGCTCAACAAGCACTGCCCGAAAGACCACTTCCCTCTCCCTCGAATCGATCAGATCATCGATTCGACTGTAGGATGCGAGAAACTCTCCTTCCTCGATGCCTACTCAGGCTACAATCAGATTAGACTGAAGGTCGAAGACCAGGAAAAAACAGCGTTCATCACGCCGTTCAGAGTATGCTGCTACAACACAATGCCCTTCGGGCTGAAGAACGCAGGTGCCACATACCAGCGGTGCATGCAGGCATGCCTGAAGAGCTAGATAGGCCGCAACATACAGGTCTATGTCGACGACATAGTCATCAAGACAAGGGAGGCCAAGACGCTGATCGACGATCTCCGCGAGACGTTCGACAAACTTGATCACTACAATATCAAGCTAAACCCAGAAAAGTGCACTTTCAGCGTCCCATATGGCCAACTTCTTGGCTACTTCATATCCCAGCAAGGGATTGAGGCGAACCCGAAGAAAATCCGGGCCATACTGGCCATCGAGAAGCCAAAGAACCTTAAAGGTGTCCAGCAGCTAGCTGGGTGCATCGCGACATTGAGCAGATTCATCAGTCGCATTGGCGAAAAGGCCATGCCTTTCTACTAGCTGCTACACAAAGCTGAAAAATTCGAGTGGACACCCGAAGAAGACGATACATTCGAAGATCTGAAAAGGCTGCTCTCCACCTCGCCCGTCCTGGTCACACCAAAGGAACGTGAGCCTCTGTTGCTATACATAGCAGCCACGCATCAGGTGGTCAGCACTGTGCTCGTGGTCGAACGACCTAAAGATGGCAAGACCCATGGGGTCCAACGGCTAATCTGCTACCTCAGCGAGTTACTGACACCAACAAAACAGAGGTACTCTCACTACCAAAAACTCGCCTACGGTGTGTTCATGACAGCCCGTCGGCTGAGCCACTACTTCCAGGAGCATCAGGTGATGGTTGTCAACGAGGCACCTCTGAACAGTATCCTGAACAACCCGGAAGCTACAGGACGCGTAGCCCTGTGGGGCATCGAGTTGTCCCCTCTAGACATAGTCTACGAGAAGCGCCACTCGATCAAATCTCAGGTCCTCACGGACTTCCTCGTCCACTGGATGGAGCTACAGCTGCCAGATACCCCAGATATGACGCAGGCATGGACGATGCACTTTGACGGATCCAAGCACGAAGCTGGAGCGGGAGCCAGGTCATACTGACATCCCCGCAGGGCAACAAGATGAAGTACGTCCTCCGGATGAAATTTCGAGCCTCCAACAACGAAGCCGAATACGAGGCCCTCATCCACGACATGAAGATGGCCAAGATCTGCGGCGCAACGCGCCTCGTCATCTACGGTAACTCAAACCTCGTCGTCCAGCAGACGATGAACGAGTGCGACGCACACGCCGCTAACATGATCACGTATCGCACGCTCTACGACTTCGACGGCTGCGACCTTCGGCACATTGGAAGATAAAGCAACGAGGAAGCCGATAGACTCGCCAACATCGGCTCCACCTACGCACGGGTGCCACCAGGTGTGTTCCTCGAACAAATCTATGTGTCCTCCATCAAAAGGAAATTCCCCAAGGGATCACCCAAAGAAGTAGAGCACTCGGGGGCTGTGCTACCCGAAGGACAGGAAGGACCCGGAAAACTTGACACGGAGGTCGCGTTGGTCAACCTGATGCAGTTCATGGCAATCGAAGAAACGTGGACGCAGCCGTACCTCCGGTACCTGATAAACAGGGAACTGCTCGATGACCCGACAGATGCCTGGCGCGTATCTCGCCGGTCCAAAGCTTTCACCATCATTAATGGTGA
This sequence comes from Avena sativa, assembly GCA_916181665.1. NCBI lineage: Eukaryota > Viridiplantae > Streptophyta > Magnoliopsida > Poales > Poaceae > Avena > Avena sativa. The sequence continues at coordinate 260,679,369 of OV702279.1, read as the reverse complement.
GTTGTACAAACGCAGCATTTCGGGTGTACTCCAACGATGTGTCACCATCGGTGACGGCAAGACCATCCTCCAAGACATCCACGAGGGCATCTGCGGCCATCACGCGGGCAGCCGCTCCCTTGTCGCCAAAGCTCTACGAGCAGGGTTCTACTGGCCAACGGCCATGAACGACGCCAAGGACATCGTCCAGAGGTGCAACGGCTACCAAAGGTTTTCGGATAAACCTCACGCACCAGGATCGGAGCTCAGGCCCATACCCTTGGCCTGGCCCTTCACCCAATGGGGCCTCGACATGATCGGCAAACTGCCCAAATCTTCGAAAGGAGGCCACGTCTACCTCCTGGTCGCAGTGGAAAAGTTCACCAAGTGGATCGAAGCAATGTTCGTCACCAACCAAAAGGGCAAAACAGCTGTCAAGTTCTTCGAGTCCATAGTCTACAAGTTCGGCGTGCCACACAACATCATCATGGACAACTGGTCGAACTTCATCTCCAAAGAATTCCAAGACTTCTGCGAGGGCCTTAGGATCAACATATCATACGCCTCTATGGCGCACCCACAGACAAACGGGCAAGTCGAAAAGGCCAACGGCCTCGTAGGCGGTGGCATCAAGAAACGTCTCCTCATCCCACTCGAACGGCTTGCGGGATCCTGGGCAGAAGAGCTACCCTCCGTCCTCTGGAGCCTGCAAACAACGCCAAACAGCTCAACGAGCTACACACCTTTCTTCATGGTACATGGAGCTGAAGCTGTGCTACCTGCAGAAGTGCGCCATAAGGCCCCACGGGTCGTCGCCTATAGCGAAGCCGAATCGACGGCCGCACTCGAAGACGCCGTCGACACACTCGATGAGGCACACGACATCGCCGCGGCCCGCTCGGCGGTCTACCAGCAGAGCCTCCGCAACTATCATAGCCGTCGGCTACGCTCGAGGTCCTTCGTTTAAGGAGACCTAGTCCTACGACTCAAACAAGAGCGGCCGAAAAAGCTCGAGTCACCCTGGGAAGGACCTTACGTCGTCAGCGAAGTCATCCCAGGTGGCGCCTACCGCCTCAAGCACGTGGAGTCTGGAGTCGCATACTCCAACCCATGGAACGTCGCACAGTTGCGATGCTTCTACCCCTAGCTACCTCCCTCTACTCAGCCAAGGCTACTCAGCCGAATAATGTACCTCCTCGTTACGATATGAATAAAGCTAAGTGTCTCGCCCGAAATTTATCTTTTCCTCACATTTCTTTCTATTACAACACGCTCGGGGGCTCCCCCTCACCTCATGACTCCGTCGACTGAGGATAACGCATAAACACCTGAGTAGCTGATCACGTCAGGCTAACGAAAAGGGCATGCATACAACCAAGCACCACGTGCTAAAAACAATTAACCTTTTACAACAAAGGCACAACACGCCCAGTCGAAATACATACAAGTTTTACATCTATCTTTTTATAGGACCTACCTACGCTGAAGGATCACCTGCGCACGATGCTCAAAAAGATCTACAATCTCTTCGGCATACTGCCTAACAGCCGCGTAGTGTGGGCGCATGTCCCATAGGCCACCATCTGGAAGAGGAGGCGGCCCAGCCGCCACAGTCGCAAGATTAACATCAGGGCGATGCAGCCCCACGAGGGAAAGGGCGGCCTTCACCCCCACAACCAACTGGTGCCGCACTAACTCCCTAACGTGACGCATGTCTCGAAAGTTCGCCAGCAAATCCCAGAGAGTCGATGGCGCTTCATCAAGGGGAAACATGACGTGCAGAATCGACGCCAGAGAAATCTTCACCTGCCTCAGAACTCGCGACACCTGATGAGCACGATCCTACACAGTCACAAGGACAGTTGCACGGTCGCGGTCCATCCAGAAAAAGCCCCCGGTTTCCATATCCTGCTGGTCAAGCAGTTGATAAGAACTGCAACGTGCTCCTTCTCCTCCCTCGGAACAAGGTTGGCACCTGCAGCAATTACATAGTAAGATGACTCGCAAACCAGGCGCATCCGAAAATGAGCAGTAGCTCGAAGAAACTTACACTACAGCTGCTCGGCCAACTGCCGCAGCTCCCCCATCAGATACTCCTCCCTGGTAGTAGCTCGCTCCGCCTTCGACTTCCACACATCCGCATGACCTCGAGTGCCAAGTATCTCCTTCTCAAGACTGCGGACACGGTCATGAAGAAAAAAAAGTTGTGAGGCATCATCCAAGGATGGCCGTGGCCGCGGAGCAGACGAAGTATCGATGAGGTCCTCACCCGAAGGTCCCTAAAGGAAACAGACAAGATTATGAAAAACACATGATTGAGCAACAACTCGAAGGATCATTTATATACAACAAAAGGCCACTGCGTGGCACAGTGAAGTTGTTCGTCAAAGATTACAACAAAATAAGAAGACAACTATCCTACAACTACAACGACGAAGTCTAAGCAACCGCATCCTGAGTGGCCTCGGAGCCAGATTGCCTGCTCTTGACCTCCTCCTGCTGCTTTGCCGCGTACTCCGCCAGCAGGTCAATGAGCTTCGGCCCATAGCGCTTACAGCGAGAAGCGTAGAGAGCGAAGGCTACCTCGGAGCCGTGGGCATCTGAGAGGTGACCCGATGAAGATCTAGCTCCACCCCGAACGCCATGGCCATGGCCAGTCCCATGGAAGCACCGATGCCCTTCTGCTTGCGCTTGTAAGCCACAGGAGCATCCGCTGACAGCGCATCCGACAAAGAATCTACATCCTCAAGGGCTACACCATTGGGAACGAGCTCCTTGTAGAAGCGCCCGAGGATCTCCTTGGACTTGGCAAGGGAGCCAGCGGTAGTACTGCAGCGGTCTTCGACCGCCGCGGCAGCATCGTCCAGAGCACTCTCATGCTCCAAGGCGCTGCGACTGAACTCTATGCCCGAGGCATCTGGAGCAAAAGGCAAAATAGGAATCAAATAAGGGAAGGGAGACAATGCAGCCGAAATAGAAACGACAGGCAAAAAACACTCACCTGAAATGTCCTTGGCAGCAGCCATCAGCTTCTCGGCCACCTCCTTCTCGCGCGCAGCCGCAGCAGTGGTGAGTTGCTCCTCGTGATCCGTAGCTTCCTGCTGCAGGCGATCCTTGGCCGCAGCTGTGTCAGCTAGCTCCTGCTCGAGGCGCTCCTTCGCCCCAACGGCATCCTCGGCTTTCTTCTCCGCTCGCCCAAGGCTCTTTTTGAGAGCATCAAGATCGTGGAGGGCAGTATTATTATCATCTGCAAAAGCAACAAGAACATACATGATTTACACAAGCTAGCAAGCAGGCGAAAAGGAACAGAATCAATTCAGCATGTACCTCAAAGCTGCCGCATGCTGGCCTCCAGCGCCAGGTGCTGCTGCACAAGCAGATTCGCACTCTGCACAAAGGGCTGCAAGAAGAAACAAGGCATCACAAAAAGGGCTCAGGGGCTGCGCCCAAGAAACGAGCAAGACATCAAACACACGAAAAATGCTCGGGGATTCCATTGAGACATGTAGAAAGAAAGCAAGATCAGCAGATCATCCGAAAAATAAGACCTGGGGGCTCCCCCTACAGCATGAGAGAGAAAGACTCACATGCTCAGACAGAGACTCTGAAGGTCCCAGTGCAGTCTTCTGGGCGAAGATCACTCGATCCTCCTGTGGAGAGGGGTTCGGAGCAACGCCCCCAGAGGTAGCCACCGTTTGAGAAGGACGGGGTGTCGGTTTCGACTCCCCCACGGCTTCCTGAGTGGCCTCACTAAAAGATCCCTCAGAGGAGTGGCTGCAAGAAAGGCACCAATGAAAAGCAAGAAAAGAAGAAAACAAGAAAGTAACAAAAGGCATTCGAAGATACTTACTAGTCCATGTCGCTCAAGTCAAAAGCGGGCAGCGCCCTCTTCCCTTTCTTCTCTTCCTTCTTCCTCTTGGCCGGCGGCTGTGGCGCCATAGCCCGCACAGGCACAGCCGGGATAGGCGAGGAAGAAGCACCGTCACCTCCGCTATGGCGAACAAGGAACAGCGGGTCCCTAGGCGTCGGTGGAGTCGAGGCATCCGAAGATTCGCTCGAGCTCCGTGCCTGCTTTTGGGTCTGCCCCTCGCTCACCTCGGGGGCTTCCTCAGTTGGCGACTGCGCCAGCGGAAGCTCAGACTCGGAGTCCACAACTTCTTTCTCTGGCGCAATCGGAAACCTCTCGGGTAGCGGAGGCACCATGCCAGCCACCTTGAACTCCTGCCCAATGAAGACATAACGATCAGTACAAGCAATTACAAGAAAAAGCACTCGAAAATAAGGCGCTACGCGCACGTCACAAATCTACACTTGTGGAACTGGTCTCGCGGCACTGAACGGGAGCGTCAGCGACTTCCCGAGAAGTTCCTCGTCGGACTTGTACTTCAGCAGTGGCCGAATAACTCTGTCGAGGTCCCCTTTGGAAAGCTCCTCAGCCAAAACTCTCGTCGGGTCGTGGCGGCCAGAGTAAAGGAACATCGGATGCGCCCTCGCCTGGAGCGGTTGCACCCGACATTTAACGAAGGTGCGGATGATGTCCACACCGTTCACCTCTTTATCCGCAACCACCTGGAGGGCCTCCACCTGACGGTAGAGCTCCTCTACCTCCTCCACCTCGCCCTCCAGGATATGATTCTTCTAGGATCTCTTCTTCAAGATCTCCTGGGTGGAGTCAAAAGGCGCAAGGCCAAAACTTTGCCCGTCCACTGTAGAGTCGTGGATATAAAACCACTTCCTCCACCAGTATTGGACGAACTCGGACATAGATAAAGAGAAGAAAAGAACAATATATCAAAGAGAAATGATGCAGCCGCCGATCGGATAAACTCCGTCAGAGCCGGATTGCCTCTTCACGGAATAAAGTTTCTGGAAAAGGCCAAAGTGCGGCTCGATACCAAGCCAGCACTCGCAAAAAGCAACGAAGCAGGGATGTGGAGAAGAGAATTGGGTGAGAGATGATGGATTTGGATGCCATAGAAGAACAACAGCCCACGAAGAAAGTCATGGACTGGGAAAGAAAGGTCGTGGATAACAAAAGTGACAAACATCACCCGAAACCCTGCGGGTGGACGTGGAATTACCTCATCGCCGGGGATCTTGACGGCCTCCTTATCCTGCGGGATTAAACCTTGCTCACAGAGCTTGCGCAGGTTGCCCTCGCGCGTCTCCGTGCACCGCCACCCACCTTCGGTGACACGAGCGGCGGCGGTGCCCTTATTGCCGCCGGTAGCAGCACTGGTGCCCGCGGCGGTGGGGGCCTTCTTCATTTCCCCATCGTGGTGCATTGCGGCGGTCGTGTGCGCACAAGAATGAGGAAGGAAACGATCGGAGAACGTCCATCATGCAAAAAAACACTCAAAAAAATGGAGGCAGGAGAACGCAAATGGCTAAGGTGAAAACAAACTACAGTTTTCCCCACAGTTATAAGGACGAAGACGATGAACAGGGACCGTTCATCCAGAAGCCCTAACGCCAGGATTAGATCCTACCGTCCACGTGTCAACACAGCAATGAACCGTCGCTCGCACGCCGTCCACTATGCACGGAAACTAAGGAGACATCGTAATTCTCGCCACGTTGCGCGTGACCAGTCAACTCAAAGTCAGAAAGTGCGACCCACGTTCGTCCAGTCACGTCACCTCTGGCGCCACAGACGTTTGAGTTCACTGATCGCCAGCACTGACGTTAGCAAAACCACACTAGCAATGGTTAGAAATCTTTGGCTGACAAAAGTACTCACTCGAATCTACGATTCGAGCAACTACTCGGGGGCTACTCATATCAGGAGCGCTGGACGCGCACCCGAGGCACAAATAAGATACTACAACAATGATCTATTCTTCGAGTCCTATGTCGATAATACGACTCCACTACGGACTCGGGGGCTACTCCCATAAGGAGGATTGATTCAAGCATCCGAAAAAATTGTGTCCTACGGACCTGAAGCTAACAACGGCTGAGTTAAAGTCTCTGCTTGAGTCTACGACTCGAACAGACACTCGGGGGTTACTCCCATAGGGAGCGCTGGTCGCGCACCCTATGAATTCTGCGACTGCGATCCTTCGGATCAAAATGCAAAAACTTTTTTGGCAACTTTGCCCAACCAATGCTAAAGTGAGTAACATCCTCCTTGGCCACCCGAAACACCTCCGTGGTGGTAAATTTTCGGATGTTGTGTCTGCGACACACAGATAAGACCTACAGATACCGTCTGATGGCCTGGTAACGCACCTGACTGTGCTCTGCTAGTAAAAATCCGTGCCAACAGGCGCGATGAAAATCCTGATGGACGCATTGGGTACATCATTCGAAAACTACTGGGATTCGACTCCTCTAAGACCTCAACGGCCTGAGTCGAATTACGCCAGCATCTATTCCGGGTTCGAGTCTAGGGACTCGAATCTGAAGAAGATCGTGTTGTTTTGTCCTAAGACAGTTAACTGGCCCTGATCCGTCAGGAGAGTCAGGCACACACATCAACAATCCCTACACACTCTTTTCTAAACAGAAACAGCTGCACCCGAAAGATTAAAGAGTCCTCAACCGAATCTGCGATTCGACTGAACACTCGGGGGCTACTTACATGGTTATACCTTATGGGTACACGACATTAGCATACCTGGTCCAGTCCAAGAATGGCCCACAAGAATATATGCGGCCTGTAGGGATTTTTGGGTGGCCCAAGCCCATGACATCTTCGGATCCTTGGAGAGCAAGACTAGAACAGACAGAATATTTAAAGGGGTAAACCCTAAACTTGTAACCGACTCGATCTATTCCCGAGACCTGCCTAACTCTATATAAAGGCTAGGAGGGCACGACGAGGAGGTCCAATCCCTTTTTCCACTACATACGCACCTTCACACCAGATTACATCTACGCACCCCTGTAACTTTCGGTTCCACGGTAATCAAGAGCAGACAAGCAGGAGTAGGGTTTTCCCTCCGGGGGCCTGAACCTGGGTAAATCTCGTGTCCCTTGGTTGCTTGTATGTTAACCGTTCTACGATCTCCAGCACCCCCATCTTCTCCAAAACCCAAGCTCATAACAATGGGCATTGACGAGATCGAACCTCGTCACAAAGACCATGTAGACCAATATTAACATTCACCAAAAAGGAAATTTCAAATTTCAAACATTTTTTCTCTTGCGGCCATTTTGTCAAACACCTTCTGTGCACAAATCTGGGAAAATCCACAAACACTATATTGAGCAGTGTTCTTGCCAAACTGGTTCCCTCTACAGCCTCCACAACACTCCCAGTATACCTCCCACCTTGTCCCTGCAGTCCTATCCCACTATGCACGACCAGTTCATCAATGGCATACATGCCCGACCACCAACTTGTCCACCTAAACATCGACAGCATGATGCAAGCCATGCCGACCTCGCCTACCATGTCTGGCACGTTGCCCGTGCTCCACTTTCCCCTTCAGACCATCCCCAGCTCAAGGACAGAGAGAGGAGAAGTCGGGAACGTCATGCCCAAGCCGTGTCTGCCATGCCGACGCGCACCCGCAGTTCACGCCTCGTCCCGTGTAACCTGACCACCTCAAGCTCTCTCCACCGGCCTACATGATCACCAGTGTCCCAGGAGACCAAAAGACATGCTCGTTCCCTCGACTGTGCCCCGTAGCCACCGGACGCCGTGAATTTCGCCGTAGATAGAGACCAGTGCGCGCGGCGACGCCCACTTCTCCCGACCACGTTGCACTGCACGAGCACCTTCGTGATGATCGCCAGGGAACCGCCCATCGTCCTAGCCTACGAACCATGCCAATAGCTCGCTATGCCGTTGACCCCATCGAGCTTCGACCATGTCGTGATGCACCCCTCGCCCCGCTATAAAAAGGGAGCTCCCCCGCACCAACTCTTCACACCATCTCACTCCACACATCCTCAGCAACGTCTCAGAGCAACCCTAGAGCAAGCCACTGCCCGTAGCTCCCCAATTCCACCGGAGCCCGCCGCGTCAGTGAAGAAGAGGCATCTTCAATTTAGGCCACCGCAGGAGCCGCCGTTGGTACCAGTGGAGCCGCAGGATATGCCTCGTCCATTTGCCCCCGTCGTCGAACCTCGTCGGAGCTCTGGTAAGCCTCCCCCGACCCTTACTAGCCTTGCTAGGGTTTCTCCCCGTCGTGTCCTGTTTCAGTGAGGTAGATAGCTGTGAGCCGTTGATCTGGGATCTAAGCCTACGGTCAAAATCCTTCGATACCCTTTCGGCATCCCTGTCTCACTAACAGGTGGGACATCCCCTTTAAGTCAGCCCGGGCGCTGCGCTGTGCAGTGGGCCGGCCCATTTAGCTCTCCCGCGCAACCTAGTAGATTCAAATAAAGATTTTCTAATTTAGTTCAAACCTAGTTCTGTCAGTAGATTCAAAAATGAATTCAGAAATTTTTATAGAACCAAATTGTATGAAACCAATTTTGTTAGAAAGGTATTCAAATTATCAATCCAAGCCCGTTGGATTCAAACCATTTGAAACTATAGATCACCTATTATAAAAATAACAAGACAGAGACTTTTCTACATTCAAACATTTTTAAAAATCAACCATAAATGTTTTTGAGTTGATTCCAACTCTCAAAAATTACATTTGACAAGATCTTTCTGAATATGTAAAAATATTTAGGTTTACCTGTAGTAATCTTGGACAAGTATTAAAAGAACTCCCCATAGGCATTTCTAGTCACTTTAATTAATTAAAATAATAATGTTAAACCTTATTAAATTGTGACACCACTTTAAATCACATTCCCAAGTATTAAAATATGTGGTGATGACATGTGTCAACATGTTCCCATATTTTAATTTTAGAATATTAAATCTTAAGTAGTTTTCAATGAATAGAAATTACTTTCCTAAATAAAATATATAAGACCAGGTCTTTATTTCATGTGATGATTGTGATGATGCTAGATCATCTAGTGTGAACCTTTGTGTGCTAAATAGAAGTAGTTAATTATTATTTGGTGATTGTGTACCTTGTATTTATTTATAGACGCTAGTACCGACCAAGGCTATGAGGAGGAGGAGTATGAAGAAGAAGAAGAAGAAGAAGAAGAAGAAGAAAACTTCAACCACTGCACCAATCAAGGCAAGCCATCCTAGCAAGATAACACTTGCAACTTACAAGCTAGATAACATATGCAATGCATTAGGCATGCTTTGGTTATGCAACCTTGATTATACCAATCCCAGTTTTACTTGCAAGCTTTATTATGTTATTTCTTTATCAAAGTTCTTTATTACTTTTACTTAGTGACTTGTGAGTGTTCGAAAGATATTATAGGTATCATAAAGAGCATAAAACTTGGCCTAAGCTAGTTAGAACTAGATGTCATACTGAGACATGAGACCTAGATTTGGATAGTCACACTTGATTAGAACCCCTCATTAGTGATTACCCTAAATTTTAGTGGATAGTGCCAAGCATAAAAGTTGATCACTTTAGATGGGAATACTTGGTGAAAATGATTATGAAAACCTTGGAATGATGAGTCGTTCTAATGAAAGGTTTTGACATGTGTTTTGAACACAAGATGATTTGATGATGAAAATGTTGAGGCATGAGCCTTAGCCCTTTTATAAAACTGATGGTTGTGTTCGGATGCAATAACATTCCAATTTTCCCGTACAACCACAATACCCGAATTTGGGTAGGGCTTGACTGGAAGTTTATATATCTTAGTATGGGTTCCCATGCGGAAGAGGTTGAGCTGAGACTACCTCATGATGAATGTCCACCTGTGCAGTTCCCAAGATGACAGATGGTCATGGTTGGGAGGCCAAACTCATAGGGGAGGTGCCTATACTAGCATGTGTAATTGAAAGGTTAAGATTGATTATCCGCATACTGAGTATGGTGATTCAGGATTGTTCCTGACGGATGTATCGAATGTTGTGGTGAAAGTGTACCACCTCTGCGGAGTGTCAAACTATTCGAATAGCCACGTCCGTGGTTATGGATAGTTGGAGTGGCCATACTGTTCCGTCATCAGATGTTTTCAAAATGACTTGTGAAATGAACTATGACTTTGAGTTTACCACAACAGGGTTGTCACATGAAAACTAAGTTCCCACCTAGGTGTTGTAAAACATTAAGTTAGATTTCTTTACTTCTAAACTCAGTTAGAGATAAACCTGCCTTTTTGCAAATAAACCTAGAGCTTAGGATTTCTACTCAAACTACCTTACTTGTTAGTAATAGTTTGCGAGTACTTAAAGAGTACTCATGGCTTTGTCCCTGGCGATTCCTATGGCCAGACTATGAGGAGGACTACCAGGATGATGGACAGCAGGAATTCTATGACAACTAGGATCATCTCCCATCGTCAACATTGCATGTGACACTGAAGATGAGCTTCAACCATGCTACCCTTATTATTATTCCGCTGCTTTGATTCTATTAAGATTGGATCATGAGATCCTTTATTTGTAAGACCTTTATTATGGTTTGTAATGGATGATGAACTATGGTACCAATCTGTTATGTCTCGCAAAAATGGTAATCCAGGGATTGCGATGTATGGCATAACAGGCATCTGGGATTAAAAATCCGGGTGTTGACAATGATCAGCTGACGTGATTCTCGGCCTTCACTTCCTGACCAGCTAGCGTACTAGTACGGAGTACTAGTCTACAACTACCTTTTTTCCATTGATTCGCTAAAAAAACTACTTTTTCTATTATTACTTGGACGCTATCAACAAAATTCAAAATCGTAATTGAGCGGCAAATTCCCCTGACTCAGATGCATTTCGCGTGCCTCCGTTTCAAACATTTTTAGGCAAAATATCCCACTGTTGGAGTACCATTTTTCTAGTACTATTATTATTAGATGGATGCTAGCCAATTTAAAAATCTGAATCGAGCGGAAAAAACACCCACCGACCTTCCCGCCCCTCCGTTTCAAAAAAATTGAGCCAAAATTTCCCAGCGGGTAGTACCATTTTATTAGAATAGAAGATGGGTGCTAGCCAAATTCAGAATCTCAATCGAGCGGCAATATCACACATCGACCTTGAAGTATTTCGCGCTCCTCTGTTTCTAAAAAATTTGACCGTAAAATTCCCATTCTACCCTTTGTTCAGATGACAAATCGGCAGGCTATAGTCGGTATCTTGGGGGAACGATCGTAATTTGTATCATGTTCACCTCTATGGTCCCTATTCGTGCAATTTTTCTCGCCGGCCCTCCCAAAAATCCCAAGCTCCTCTGTTCCCTCCACGACCACCTCATGCACCGGCCGGCGGCAATTCCACCGCGACCCGAGCCGCTTGAGCTGCGGTCTCGTGCACCGCCGCGGAGCCACTTCAACGGCACCCACCCCACAAAATATAGTTCACCGGGCTTCTGTGCCACGGCAGTGGAGCTGTGTTCTCGTTCACCATACCGATGGCATCATCGACCACCCAAGCTCTCCTTCCCCGCTGTTGAATGCTACCCAACCGTACCGGAGCCGCCTCACCGGTGTCCACCGGATGGGATCTAGTCCAACGAGTTCCATGTCCACCGCTCCAGACCAGCTACACGGGCATTGCCATTCACTGCATTGGATCTGCCTCAGCGCCGCTCTCGTCCACCACGCCGGATCTGCCTCATCATCGCTCTCGTCCGCCGTGCTCAAGCTAGCATCGACCGCCCAAGATCTATTTCCCCGACCTCCCAAGATCTGCTTCCCTGACCGCCCAAGATCTACTTAGTCGCAACCGCAGCACCCTCGATGACCTGCATGTCACCCACACGGTACCGACGATGCTTAGACGCCTCTCCGATCGAGGTAACCTAATCTCCAACTCCGTTTTGTTTTCTTAAAAATATAGCAGGTTAAAGCATGTCACAGTGAACTTCATTTTTGTAATCGTGCTATTACATACAAGTCATTGGGCAATGTTTGTTCTTTGTGCTACATACAAGGTCACTGGACATGTTTGTTTGCATTCGCTGCTCTAAAAATTTCAAGTAATGCACATGTTCCTAGCTACTCCCTACAATAGTAATTGCCTGCTATTGTGTAGTTTTTGCAAAAAGTCAGTGAAAAATATTAGTGTGGATTCCCCGCTCCACAGTTACTAAATCTATATGGTTCATCCTGAGCTAAGTTCCTGCTATTATTTCCTCTCTGACATCGTTCTGTTATCCTGTAGTACATGTTTAAACTCATCGTACTAGTTTGATAATAAATTTGTTGTTGCTATCTGGATCTTTAAAATATGCAACACTGACTGTTCGTTTTTCTTTGCATAGAGCTCAAAAGGGAACACTGAACATGTTGGTTTGCGCAGCATCTTCTACAGGTTCACAATCATGATGTCATTGTTTCCTTATCTAGTGTTGGTTCATCCTAAGCAACAACATAACTATCCTCTACTGTGTAGTTCATTCGTGGTTTATGTTCCTGCTCTGCAAGTTCTAGCATGATGCCTTTATAATTTCTATCTCGTTCATTCTTAGCTACTCCTACGAAAGTAACTGCATGCCCATTGTGTAGCTCACCAAAAATTCTGAGTCAACCAACATCTCTTTCATTCCAGGATATAGTACTGCTTCCATATATATTTGTTAAAATTAGTTTATATTTACTGAAATTCTAGGAAACACTATGTCCGATTGCTCAATTCATCTCTAGGCACACTTGTATAATACTTGCTTGTCTTATTCTACATGTTCACAAGCAATGCCATTGTATTTCATGTCTAATGGTTCATCCTAAGCAGCGATATAGCTATCCTCTACTGTATATATCATTCATTCGTAGTTTGCATCCTTTATCTACAAGGTCTCTTATGATGCCTTTATAATTTATATTTCGTTCCTAGCTACGACAGTAACTGCATGCCCATTGTGTAGCTCACCGCGAATTATGGGTCACCCAACGTCTCTTGCATTCCAGGATAAATGACTTCTTTCATATATATTTGTTGAAATGATCTGGCCAATTTATATTTGCTAAAATTCTAAGAAACACTTTGATTGACTGCTCATTTCATTGTATGCACACTTGTCTAATGCTTGCCTGTCCTCTTCTACAGGTTCGCAAGATACGCCATTATATTTCTAATCTGGTGCTGGTTCATCCTAAGCAACGACATAACTATCCTCTACTGTGTAATTCTTTCGTAGTTTGTGTTCCTGCTCTGCAAGTTCTCGCATAATGCCATTATAATTTCTATCTCATTCATTCTTAAGACGAAAGTAACTGCATGCCCATTGTGTAGCTCACCATAAATTCTGAGTCACCAAACGTCTCTTGCATTCCAGGATATACTACTGCTTCCATATATATTTGTTGAAATGACCTGGCTAGTTTATATTTGCTGAAATTCTAGGAAACACTCTGTTCAATTGCTCAATTCATTTGTAGCCACACCTGTGTAATGCTTGTTTGGTTCTACAGGTTCACAAGCAATGCCATTATATTTCATATCTAATGGTTCATCCTAAGCAGTGACATAGCTATCCTCTATATATAGTTCATTCGGGGTTTGCATTATTGCTCTACAAGTTCTCTTATGATGCCATTATTATTTCTGTTCGGTTCCTAGCTACGACAGTAACTGCATGCCCATTGTGTAGCTCACCGCAAATTCTGGGTCACCCAACGTCTTTTGCATTCCAGGATAAAAGACTGCTTCCATATACATTTGTTGAAATAACCTGGCTACTTTATATTTGCTGAAATTCTAAGAAACACTTTGATTGATTGCTCATTTCATTGTAGGCACACTTATATAATGCTTGCTTGTCCTCTTCTACAGGTTCGCTAGAGACGCCATTATATTTCTAATCTGGTGCTGGTTCATCCTAAAGCAATGACATAACTATCCTCTACTGTGTAGTTCATTTGTGGTTTGCGTTCCTACTCTACAAGTTCTGATATGATGTCATTATAATTTCTATCTGGTTCATTCTTAGGTACAACAGTGACTGCATGTCTTGTGTAGCTCACCGTAAATTCTTGGTCATCCAACGTCTCTTGCATTCTAGGATAAACAAACGCTTGCATATACATTTGTTGAAATGACCTGGCTAGTTTATATTTGCTGAAATTCTAAGAAACACTTTGATTGATTGCTCATTTCATTGTAGGCACACTTGTCTAATGCTTTCTTTTCCTATTCTGCAGGTTCGCCAGAGACGCCATTATATTTCTAATCTGGTGCTGATTCATCCTAAAGCAACGACATAACTATCCTCTACTATGTATTTCATTCATGGTTTGTGTTCCTGCTCTGCAAGTTCTGGTATGATGTCATTATAATTTCTATCTTGTTCATTCTTAGGTACGATAGTAACTGCATGCCATTGTGTAGCTCACCGCAAATTCTGAATAAACCAACGTCTCTTGCTTTCTAGGATATACAACTGCTTCCATATATATTTGTTAAAATAGCCTGGCTAGTTTATATTTGCTGAAATTCTAAGAAACACATTGTTTGACTGCTCATTTCATTGTAGGCACACTTGTCTAATGCTTGCATGTCCTGTTCTACAGGTTCACAAGCGACGCCATTATATTTCGTATCTGGTTCTGGTTCGTCCTAAGCAACGACCTAACTATCCTCTACTGTATATTTCATATGTGGTTTGCATTCCTGCTCTATAAGTTCTCGCATGATGCCATTATAATTTATATCTCGTTCATTCTTAGCTACGACATACATTCATGCCATTGTCTAGTTTATTCTTCTATATATATTTGTTGAAGTGACTTGGTTAGTTTATATTTGCTTAAATTCTAAACCACACATATTGTTATACACGTTTCATGGTAGGCACACTTGTTTAATGCTTGCTTGCCTTGTTTGTTTGATGTGATGGTCAATATATTTGAACCATTGACCAATAGTAAACTCCAGGTCATAGATCCTGTTGTATCAGTTAAATGAGTAGTTTGCCTTGTTTGTCGTATTAACTTGTTATTACTTAGTTTTAGACTGCAATTATTGCTATCGCCACCAAAGAGGGGGCTGCAAGATCATGTCTCAAGTTTGTTTTCCAACGTAGATGTCAGACTCAAAAGGGAGATGCGGGTGATGGAGAAAGCAAATTGAGGACTATTATCAACTTGATTGTCAACTGAAATGCCAATTTTTTTCCCTGGAGTTGATAATATGTAATAATTTTAAGTAGTTTGCATTTGATGTAATATCTATACTAATTGCATAGGCCGTGTAGGCATTTATTTGATGTCATCCACACATAGAGGTAGTCGGTACCGTACCTGTGATGACCCACAAGTATAGGGGTGTATCATAGTACTTTCGATAAATAGGAGTGTCAATCCCAATGAGGAGCAGAAGGTTCTAACTAGTGGTATGGAGCAGGAAATCTCTGTAAATACTTAGCAAACTGATTTTCAGGGGGTTTTGATAAAGCAAGTAAATAAAGTGCAAGTAAACAAAGACAGCAAATAATTGCAGCAAGTGGCCCAATCCTTTCTTAGCAAAGGACAAGCCGGAGGAAATACTAATAAGGACCAAACGTTCTCGAGGACACATGGGAATACTGTCAAGTGCTTTCGTTTCATATAGCTGATTAATCTTCTTTGATTTTATAAGTGTTGTGTGGGTGAACTTGTGCTAATGTACTGACCTTACTTGGACTAATACATACTTGTGATTAAACCCCTTGCAAGCATCCGTAACTACAAGAAAGCAATTAAGATAAAAACCTAACCACAGCCTTAAACTCTGAGATCCTACACTCCCTTGTGCAATGGTTTCCTAACGGGGGTTCAGGTTTCTATCACTCCGGCAACCCCACAATTAGTAGCCAAATACACAATGCATTCCCCTAGGCCCATAAATGGTGAAGTATCATGTAGTCGACGTTCACATGACACCACTAGAAGAATAGCACCACAACTTAAATATTAAACCATTGAATAATACCTCAACACAATTCCACTACTATATATAGCTTCCTCTATTATGTATGTAGCATCCAAGGTAAGTTCTACATGCTATAAATGGTGAAGAGTGGATAAATTTAGGTGGGAAGAAGGAGGATCACGACTAGATCCAAGGAGGAAGGAGGGGAAAGTGATGTGTGGGTGTGGTAGTGGATAGTCACATGTGCAAAAAGGAGGCTGCCAAAAAGTGGACAGCACATCCGTGGACCACATGGTGATGATGCACCACAGGATTTAATCACAACCGTGGTGCACATGGGGTGGTGCGCCACGGATGTGTTTGCCCAGTTATAGAGCAGAGTGGCCTGAGGTTAGGCATAGCACACGGGCCTCATGTGCGCCACATCTACCCCTCATAATCGTAGTGCACTACACCGAGGTGCGCTACGGGTATGTGGCATGCGGCCGGCAGGGCCCTGGCCCACACATAGCCGTGGTGCACCATCCCCATGTGCGCCACAATTGCTATAGTTAGCAGTAGGACACCTTAGGGGAGTGCGCCACGCTTATTTTACCCGTGGGGCACTCCGGGCACGTTAGCCACGGATGTGCGGATTACCTATAGCCATTTTCCTAGTAGTGTCTCTCCCACCATAGTTAAGATCCAACTTACAATCTGCACTTGACAACACTTGTATCAGTGTTGTGGTTCTTGTTCGTAGGTAAGAACGGTTCTCATTTAAAATCCCAAAGCCACGTAAAACATGCAAAGAAAATTATAGGCGTCTAACTTGTTTTTGCAGGGCTTGTGTTGTGATTTTATATGGCCATGATGTGATTGTGATTATATATGATGTATGCAATGATCCTTATTGTAAGTTGGCAACCGGCAAGAGCCTTATGATTGTCTTTAAAAAATTTAAGACCTGCATGTCTACTCATCAAAGTAGTTGTAATAGTTGTTGTTGGTGGAGGACAACCATGAAGTGACGCCATTGACCTTGACGCCATGCCGGTGATGATGGAGATCATGTTCGTGCTTTGGAGATGGAGATCAAAGGCACAAGAAGAAAGGTCATATCATATCACATATTATGAATTGCATGTGATGTTAATCCTTTTATGCATCTTGTATTGCTTAGATTGCGACGGTAGCATTATAGGATGATCCCTCTCACTAAATATCAAGTAATAAAGTGTTCGTCCTTAGTAGGCACCAATGCTAAGACTCGTCGTTTCGAAGCACCACATGATGATCGGGTGTGATAGATTCTACGTGTGCATACAGCGGGTGCAAGCCAGATTTGCACATGCGGATACTAAGGTTAACCTTGACGAGCCTAGCATGTACAAACATGGTCTCGGAACACGGAATACCGAAAGGTAAAGCATGAGTCATATGATTGATATGATGAACATGTTTATTGTTCGCTTTTAAAGCTACATCATCTCTCGTGATGATCATACTCTCTGCGGCTTGATGTGTGGATAGCTGAGTCGTGTGGCGTCGTGGCTCGAGTGTGAGCGGTGGTAAGTCGAGATGGTGGTCCCGGAAGGTGGTGTTGGCGGTCTGATCGACGTGGTAGAGCAGCTGGATGTCGGGGCAGCGGCCCCAAAGCTTTGGTAGTGTTGAGGACGTCAATCTAGTTTTGTTATGGGCGACAATATCAATCTCATAGAATTCTCCAGGAGGTTCGTCTCTTCAGCTACGTTGGAGCGTCTCATGTCTACTTCTCCCATAAAGGGCATGGTGTCTTCTCTCTAGTATTGGTGGGAGGTTCGACTAGTCTCGGCAAGTGCGTCGTCCTTTGTTTTGTTAGTTGTGGGGCTTGAGTGGGCGTGGCCCAGTGTGTTCATGTTCGTTGTATGTTTTTCCCGGGTTTTCTCTAATTAACTAGACATGTTTTTGTAATTAATAATATGTCAAAGCATTTGCAAACGTTTTTAAAAAAGGAAATTTGCTAAAACGCCGTTAATTTTTTAACATTCGTCGAAACATGTTGTTTCATTATGTCTTTTCTAGGAGTCGTTACAATTTTGTAACACTTGCCGGAGCACACCCCATGGCCGAAAATAATAAGTTTGACACTTTGTTTGGATGATCATGCTATGGCCGATTTCAAAGAAAAGTCAGCGGGTGTTGAGATTGACGAAGTCACCGTAGGAGACTCGATACGTCGTCTTCCACTGAAAGTATATTTCGCCTTTATGAGACATCAAAGTGTCAAATCTGGAGTTTGAACTCTGGTGGGCGGGGTACCACTGTCCTCCTAACCATCCAACCACGGGTTGGCTCTCACATGCCGCATATTCTGTTCAAATATGACACAAAAATTTCCCCAAAAAAATCCACAGAATTATAATGCTATCTGGCAAAAATAGAGTATAATGGATGATGTGTTTCAACAACCGTAGAAAAATAACGGTTCCTTGTAGCAAAGTTTTCAATAAAGAAAAAATATTTCTGTTGATTCCGAGACTAGTATCCGTGTATTGTAATCGACCTGGCGGGCGACGATGGCTTCCTGTGGTTTCCCACCGCATGTGCCCGGATCAACAACCGCTGTGTAGCTAATCCGCATCGACTTGCCCATCTCAATCGAAATCAAGAGATTATTTGGGAGAAATCATTGGCCGGTACGCGCAAGGTAACATGGCATAGCGGCCGAGATGTGATTTTTATAATGGCGATGCTCGTGAACTGAACCCTCCAACCCTCCATGATTTGCTCCCAACCCCATGTGAGTGTATGTGACTAAGTGAGGCACGCACCTATAGCTCTAACGCGGCACGTTCGGTACGGTGCATTGCGAGTGCGACGACCGTTGCCGATGCGGTGACGACGCCGGTCGAATCACTCGATCATCTCCCTCACCCGTTTTGCCTGCCTATAAATAGCCCGGCAATGGTCCTCCCCTTGGACCATCAAGACACAGACCAGAGTCCAAAGCAGAGCACGAGTCTAGTACAGCATACTCCGCAACTCCAACAAGGTTCTAGCTCAGCTAAAGATGGCCGGGGTCAAGGCCGTCGCCCTCGCCGGGCTGATCTTCTCCGTGCTTGCTGCCACGTATGTCTCCTCCTCCGCCGCAGAGAAGCCGCCAGTGAACTACAGCACCTCCGCCGCGTCTTACAGCCCTAACTGGCTCCCTGCTAGGGCCACCTGGTACGGCGCGCCCACCGGCGCCGGGCCCGACGACAACGGTACGTGCCGTGTGGTGTGGAGGCGTGCTCTGCCTTCAGCGTTCTGCTATGGTTGCTTACTTGGACTGGCCGATGTACTTATATATGCAGGCGGCGCTTGCGGGTTCAAGCACGTGAACCAGTACCCCTTCTCCTCCATGACCTCCTGCGGCAACCAGCCCTTGTTCAAGGACGGCAAGGGCTGCGGCTCCTGCTATCAGGTACGTACCTGAGATGAGCAGGTTGCATTTTTCCTCGGCGGGCGGACGCTGCCGTTGCCTGGTGGAAACACACACACTTACAGTGTTGACTTGGTTTTTCAGATACGATGCACGAACGACCGTTCCTGTTCGGGCAACATCGAGACGGTGATGATCACCGACATGAACTACTACCCTGTCGCCCAGTACCACTTCGACCTGAGCGGCACGGCGTTCGGCGCCATGGCCAAGGCCGGCCTGAACGAGAAGCTCCGCCACTCGGGCATCATGGACATCCAGTTCAGGAGGGTGCCCTGCAACTTCCCCGGCCTGAAGATCAACTTCCACGTGGTGGAGGGCTCCAACGCGGTGTACCTGGCGGTGCTGATCGAGTACGAGGACATGGACGGCGACCTGACGCAGGTGGACATGAAGGAGGCCAACTCGCGGTCGTGGGCGCCGATGCGCGAGTCCTGGGGATCCATCTGGAGGATGGACTCCAACCACCGCCTCCAGGCGCCATTCTCCATGCGCATCACCAGCGACTCCGGCAAGCAGCTCGTCGCCAACAACATCATCCCGGCCAACTGGAGGCCCAACACCGACTACCGCTCCTTCGTCCAGTTCAGTTCATGAGCCACACCGACCCCGACCGATCCAGCAGCCAGCCACGGAGCCACGTGCACATGCATCATGCGTGCACGCGCTCTGGCCCTCCCCGGCCGGCTACGATCGATCGATCGAAATCATTGGCATATTTTTATTTTGCATTTTCCGAGTGATCCCGGAGTTTGAGATGCCCTCTGTCTGGTGTCATGTGTGCGTGCGTGGCCGTCGTTTAGCGTCTTCAACATGTGTGGCAAATGTATGTAGGAGGCAAACTTTGCATGTGCTCTCCCGCCCAGTGTGTAACCAAATTCAAGTTATAAATTATATATACATACAGTTTGTGCTAAGTACTTATTTCTCTGAGTCCCTTCTTATACTGTATGACACATCCGAGTCATACTATGTTCTGTCACATCCGCAAGCATATGACATTTCAATGGATGAGCAGCTCCAAATTCGGGCTCTTCCAATCCATGGCTTCCAGCAATGGACCCATTTAGAGGCCAGCATATTAAGATTAGTTTAGAGGTACGACGGCTGGAAAGGGTCTTGCTACTATTTTAGAGGATCTGCAGCTGATATGCATGGTATATAAGTCCGCTTTTCAGAACAGTGCCAGGCAGTATTCGGAGTAAAGAGTGCACAGAAAAGGTCAAGTAGTTTGCTTTCTCTGCTTTGCCAATCCAGAAAAGGTACCAACATAATCATCACGACCACCAGAGAGAGCTTAATTAATTAACTTGACTGATCAAGGATTATTTAACCGTCATTCTGTCAGCCTTAGCTGCGTGTGATAGCTCTTTGTGCGACAAGGAGTAGATGGGTATTGTGCTGGATTTTCATGAATGATTTCTCTCTCTTACGTGAAAGCTTAATATTCACTCCAACATTGTACTTTCAGTTTTTTTTATCAGAGGAAGCCACTTGGGTCCCAGTTTCGTTAAGAAACTGAAGTCCGAACAGGTATACACATTGTCGTTATAGGAAAACAATGCATCACATCCTAAAGGATGCTCAAAACAGCAACAAACCAAACACTATCATGAAACGACCAAACATACCATCATCAGCGGGCCAACAACTATAACAATGACAAGAAGTGCATCCATATAAGAAAAACTACAACTCGAAATATTAATTTTTGAATACCTTGATTGTCTTTTTGAAGATAGGCGACAATGTGCTCCACCTAGTTGAACTCGAAGGTTCATCCTGAATCAATTAGCACATAAGAGCATCTCCACTCGGCCACCCTAAAGGCCTCCAAAGGCCTATGGGGGCGCCGGCGCCAAAATGTACGCCCAGCCCCCCACCCCCACCCCCACCACCACATCCAATTTGGTTTTGGTGCCCGCTCGACCCAACTAGTTCTCCGGAAAGCGGCCGGCGGTGTGGGGATCGCTGTGTCGGATCTAATAAAGGAGGTGGTCCTTTGGTTTCTTTTGCACGAAGACGAAGATCTGCTTGATGTATGTCCTCGTTGATCTGGTCTGAGAGGCGGGTTCCGGAAGGCTCCGCCGGCGAACTTCCATGGGTGTATCATGCCTGGAGATTGCTGGATCGAAAGGTATTCGGTCGTGCGCACCTTGTTTTTCTGGCCGTTTGGTTTCAGCGGGAGAGTTGCGAAGGTCTGTTGTTTGTTTCCACCAAGTGCCATTCTTAGAGCCATGGTGAAGTCAGATGCGAAGAATGTCAGGAAAGCGGAAATATGAGGGTAGCGATGGTGATTTTAGTTCTTGTGGCGACGGAGAACTGGCTGCGTGATCTGGGACTCGTTGCAGCGACTGTTGGTGCGCGAATACAACACATGGGGAGTTCCTAGTCTTACCTTGCAGGGTGAAAACCCAAGGTCTGGCCTTAACTAGTTGTGTCTGGCAATGACCTTGTTGAAGGCATTGTTTTGTGAGCGAGGACTTTCTCCAGGGTGAAAACCTATGATCTTTGACCGGGCAACGACGGCACTTGGGCACTGTTTCCTTTTTGAAGGCGTTGTTATTGGAGTAGAGGACTACTGGTGTTGTTCTGATGGTGTCAGTGTCATTGCTTTGAGGATTAGTTCTCTGTAGCGGGACTTTTCTTTTTTTAATTATTTTTTCTTTTTTTCTAGGTTGTGTGCATCCGTAGGGCCTCTAGGGCATGCGTAGTTGCAGAGGCTGGGTGTAATTGGTATCCCTGTGATATTAATATATACTCTTTTCCAAAAAAACTAGTTATCCAGCGCCGAAAATACCCCACCGCCGCATACACTTCCCGCATCCCGCGCCCCAGTCCTGCCGTAGTCTGACGCCTCCAAGAAGGTGCTTTCCCACCCCGTGTCCACCTTGCACGCGAGGTGTTTGGCCGTTTTCCAAGGCGATGGATTCGGAAAACGAGGAGGTCCTCGCTGCTCTAATGGACGAGGAGGTCGTTGCTGCCGCTGTCGTGCGTGACTCTGTCGATGAAGAGGAACATCTGACGATTCTCACTGCCCTACTAGCCATGACCGTCGAGGAAGAACAACCGATTGTTGGAGGGTCAGCGCCAGGGCACCGCAAGAGCAAGCCGAGACATATGATGGAAGGCTAATGCATGATATATGCAGACTACTTCACCGATGATCCATTGCACGGAGATGTGACATTCTGGCGCTATTTCAGGATGAGCTGGAAGATTTTCCTGAATATCGTTGAGGATTTGAGGGCGTACGTCGACTACTTCAAATTGAAGAGAGACGTCGTCGGCCTACTTGGTTTCTCCACAATTTATAAGTGCATAGTTTTCCTCTGAATGCTTGCATATGGAATGCCTGGAGATACACAAGACGACTACCTGCGCATGGCCGAGTTCAGGGCCATTGATTGCATATACAGGTTCTGCAGGGTGATCGTGGCAATGTTCGGAAAGAAGTACCTACACACACCCAACACAAAAGACACAGATCGGATCCTGGCATAGAACACAGAAAGAGGGTTTTCAGGGATGCTTGGAAGCATCGACTGTATGCACTGGGCGTGGAAGGACTGTCCTTTTGCCCACCAAGGCAAGTACAAAGGTCACAAAGGATCATTTAGTGTGGTGCTTGAGGCAGTGGTAGATCAAGATCTCTGGATTTGCCATGCATTCTTCCGTATGGCAGGATCACACAATGGCATATGTCCTGCAATGCTCCAATGTATTCGCCAAGCTTGTTGAAGACACTACTCCTCCAGTGTAGTTTGAGATCAATGGCCAATAGTATGGTAAGGGCTACTACTTGGAAGATGGCATCTACACAATATGGTCAACATTTGTCAGGACAATCTCAAACCCTATGCTTGGAGGGAAGAAAGCTTGGTTTGCAACATGCTAGGAAGCTTGCATGAAGGATGTGGAGCGGGTATTTGGTGTACTGCAAGCTTGATTCGCCATTGTCCAGTACCCATCTCTTACATGGTCGAAAGATCAGATGTGGGAGGTCATGACTGCATGTGTGATCCTGCAAAACATAATCATTGAGAGCGAGCGGGAGAACCTAGTGTTTGACATTGAAATGTATTATCGCCAGGGTCCTCTAGCAAATGTTGATCACCAGGTGCCGCCGGCGTTTGCTTCTTTCCTCGCCAGGCGTCAAGAGCTTCGAGACACCAACACTCATCACCAACTGCAAGATGACTTGCTGGAGCATTTGTGGAGGCTCAAAGCTGCCGAGTAGTTGGTTTGTGTGTTTGAAATTGTTATTAAAAACTATTTATTTATGGATTGTAATGAACTTGTTAAATTATTTGTTTGATTTGGTAAACTTGTAATAAATTATTGTGTTGAATTTTATGTTTAATTTGATTTATTGGTTTTCTATATATTTATATATAAACAATGTACATGGGACGTGTGGGGGTGAGCGGCTGGATGGTGTCGCCTCCCCATATCTCCATGCATGCCAACACCCCCAAAAGGTGCCAAAAAACGAATGCGCCGAACGTTTTATAGGGGGTGAGTGGAGATCCTCCAACCATCTTGCTTCGGGCATCCAAACATATCTTATTCCAAAAAAAATCACTAGCCACCGTTCGCAGAAGATTAGAGACCACATCAGCATTCTTGAAGCTTATTTTTCTGAAGGACAATCCAACCATACCAAATCGACACAAACAAAAAAATCTTGAAGCTTATTTTTCTGAAGGATAATCCAATCATACCGAATCGACACAAAGAAAAATACCACATCAATAGTATCCTTAGGGAATAATCTTTGAAAACAAGCTGCATATCTTGTATTCCTTAAAATTCCACATGCAGAGGGACCGACCCAAAAAGAACTTGTGCTCCTATTGCTCCCTGAGGAGATGGGGAATCGCCGATAGGGGCCACCAAACGAGGCCCAGGTGGCCCCAGCGATGACGGACTGCTTCTCCCCGATACAAGAAGGCGGGGTCGGAGCTCTCTTGCTCTCGGTGGTGGTGTACCGGGATGGCAACGGCTCGGCTCAGGCTGGGTGATGGTGGCAACGTAGGGGCGTGGACACTGTGCAGCACATCTGGTTGTTATGGTTTGACGCTAGCTCAGCCCCTTTGGTATAGATCTTGGGCCCTCGGGCCTGATCTGGGTCTGGGCGGGTGGGCATGTCATGCGCGCAATGCGCTTTGCAGATGGTGGCGGTGGTGTAGTGTACGGTTCGTAGCAAGGAAAAAAATTCTATCGTGGGAACACACAAAACCAAGATCTATTATATGAGATCGGTGCAACGAGATTATAGAGAACTAACTCTCAAAGATCCAAAGCGTTTAACGAGATTCAGATCTCGTGGTTGATGTAGTCGATCACTTGCCGATCTCAAGATAGCGTAGACGATCCTTCCGACGCCACGTTCCGGCAGCGCTTCCGCAAATGATCACACGTACGGTAGTTGACATGGTTATACCCCACGGGTACACGACCTTAGCATACCTGGCCCAGCCCAAGGAAGGCCCACGAGAATATACACAACCCATGAAGACTTTCGGGTGGCCCAAGCCCATGACGTCTTCGGATCCTTGGAGAGCAAGACTAGATTAGATAGAATATTCAAAGGGGCAAACCCTAAATCTGTAACCGACTCGATCTGTGCCCGGGACCTGCCTACCTCTATATAAAGGCTAGGAGGGCACGACGAAGATGACACTTCGCATACCACCGCATACACACCTCCACGCCAGATTGCATCTGCGCACCCCAGTAACTTTTGGTTCCGCCGTAATCAAGAGCAGACAAGCAGGAGTAGGGTTTTCCCTCCGGGGGCCTGAACCTGGGTAAACCTCGTCTCCCCACGTTGCTTGTTTGCTAACCTTTCCGTGATCTCCAGCATCCCCATCTTCTCCAAAACCCAAGTTCACAACAATGGGCATTGGCGAGATTAAACCTCGTCAATTGGCACCGTCTGTGGGAACTGGGGGCGCTGATTGTGCGATCGTGACGGTCCCAACCAAAGCGATCTACAAATCTTCAGCGACGGAGAGCCATCTCCTCTTTGGCGCTTTCGACTTCACCGCCCACTCGCCAGCCACCATGAAGGACTTCGAGCCCGTAGGCGACGGACTCGAGATCCTGTTCGGGAGCTTCTGCTTCCAGGTGGGACGGATCGGCACTCTCCGCCTCCCAGAGCGGGTGCCACTGCCATCAATCAGGCCCGCCTCATGGGCTCCACATCCCGTGCTACGCACATCACCATCGACAGATGAGTCCTATGACAGCAGCAACTGCAACTCAGATCTGTGCGATCCCCCATCGGATGAAGGGACCTACGGTTCCGGATCTGAAAGCTGCGGCAGCAGCGATCCAACCTACAGACGCTACCAATGCGCCGTAGTCATCCAGAGTGATGTGGATCAGGAACAACCCAACTGTAACACCCTCAGAATCGGACCTATGCAAGTTTTAGCGAAACCCGCCAAACCCACATAGAAACGATTCAAAGGTGCCCACCAGGCACTTTCGTGCGGGTGGAAAACGAAGTAATAACATTACACAACAGTCCTCGATGGGACCCACATAACAGATATATATATACAATACGACTCCATGAGTCAAGAATACAGATATAATATACAAAGATCCAAATCACCTTGAAAACGATAGAGCGTCCAGCTACGGACAAGATGCAAATGGGGCTAAGAGCCCTGAGGAATAACCAATGGCGTCCATAATCCTGCCCAGGCCAAGCCGGAAGGGTAACCCTGCTAACGACGTCGATCTCAAAACCTGCTTAAACAAAAAGGGGTGCCGACGAAGGGCAAAGGAAAAAGAGAGAGCGGTCAGTACTGAGGCCAGTACACGGCGAGACTAGAATTCGGCGGTCCTCGCCTACATAGGTATGGTGGACTGAAGCGGCAGCGGCAGCTTGCGCTAAACAACCTATAGAGACTCGATACAACTGGCGGCTATCAGAGAGGGGTAAGAAAGACCTATTCGGACCCATCCTGATACTACCATCAAACAAACCCGTCCTGATGTTTCCCCCTCGAGACCAAACGAGGAAGTCAACCGAGGAATGCACACAGTTGGCAGTTTTATTTATTCAGTTATCGTTGCAGCAGTTACTAGTCAAATATAGATGGTCATCCTGATAAAATAAGCAGTGGGCAATTTTAGTTAACCATTCCGTTATAGTTGCAACACTTACTAATCAGATACAAATAGCATTAGATAACCCCAAAAACCCAGCAGTTGTTGGTATTTTTATTTAGCCATTCCGTTGTAGTTGTAATACTTACTAGTCAGATACAATGGTCGCAAGCGACAACCCAAACAAGAAATTGTGGGCAGTTTTATGTAGCCATTCCATTATAGTGAAGCTGATTACTAGTCATTATAAAGTCAAATTTATAGCACTACTTTAGTTATAGTTGTCTATGATCGAGATACTGTGCTCCAAGTCGTCCATAACCGCGGACACGGCTTTCAGAAAGTTTTACCCGGCCGGGGTGCACAAATAGCAACACACACTCGATCAACCTCGGAAAAACCAAATCAAAACCCAACGAGGCCTTCACGACAAAGCAATCACAGGATTCAGAAATATTTCAGGGGGGCACCCCTTGGAGTACACCCGCAACGAAGCTAGCTGACTCCGAGACGGACCCGAGGTTTGGGTGGACGGCTGTGAACGACTGGGAACCCAAAACTGGGCTTGTCGACACCGCGAAAACGTGTCCCGATCCTAAACAGTACAGGTGCTATCCATCGCACAATTTAAATAAAACAGTAAAGCATGGCATAAGTACAGGATGGTAAATAAAACCTCAAACTAGTTTGTGGCCCCAAGAAATAAGACTGAATCAAGCTCTGGCTCAGGGGGGTCCCATAAGCCTCCCGGATGTGGATAGCGCGAATATTCAAGGAACAGGTATCAAGTACTCGGGGTCCTACGGGACACAAGTGGACGGTTAACAACCAAATAACATCTATTGCCCACCTGTGCCTCTGCTTACCTACTTCAATTTTAGTTGTTAAACAATAATTAAAGTGAACGATAATTAAAGCCATGATCATCTCCAACATTAAACATGCGGCAATGCTCCAACAACTGTGGTACTTGTCGATACGCAACAGCACTCGAGCAAGCGACTACGACACGCAAGTCCAACTATCTACCAAACAACAGGTAATAGGATGTGTCCAAGGCAATATAAGGCTGCAAGGGATAACACGGGTTCGAAAACTAGAGCATCGCAACAAAGATAGCGATAGATCAACAGGAGGGAATAAATACTATAAAAGTAAGATAGGTAGAAAGGGGGAGATGCTCGCCTGAAAACATTGCCGAAGGTTCAACCGACGATCGGGTCGACACTCGCATCAACTCAACGGCCTTATCCGCGAAGAACCAAAACACTAGAAGAAGCACCGGATGCACTATTTAATACTACGGCAAAAGATCGAGCATGATGCATGTATGATGCATGGCATGGTAAAAGGTGCAATGCGATTAGGCCATATTAAGCGGAACCGGGGTCCCGACATTTAATTAAATGGTTCAAGTTGTTTAACTACCCCGCAATTTAAATGTTGCATTATCAAGACAAAAGATAGCACCGGTTCACTACACAAATTTGAATGGGACCAATATACGACTAGATTTGCCCGCATATGGGCCCCATATTTAATTATATGGTGAATCGGCATAATGCCCCCAAACCCACATGATATGCATGCAAGCATGACAATTTAATATGCAACAAGTTTATATTTCATTTTATAAAATAGGGCTCGGGAAGGAATCACATTAGGGTTTGACGATCTTGGGTTCCGGGGTTCGGGTTGGTCTCAGGGTCCGGATCTAGGGTTCGGCCTCGGCGGGGTCGGTCGCGGACAACAGAAGTAGATCTTGTCGCATCCGCGGTGTTCGGGCCATGTTGTCGGTCTTGTCGTCTCACGCGGAGATCTTGGCGTTCCGGGAGGAAGTACTTGGTCTGGCGTCGGGGCATCGGTCTCGCCCTGGTTGCTGTCGTTCTTGTCGTCGTGAAGACCTTGTCGGGTCCGCGGTTCGGGTCAGACTTGACGTCCGGGGAAGTACTTGGCGTCCCTGGTTCCGGGAAGAAGAGCTCACCGTTCCGTGATCGGTTACTTGAAGGAGCATTCGTGTCCCGCGATGGAGTTCTTGGCGTGCTGAGGGATCGGTCCTCGGAGTCGATCTTGGATCTCGGCGCCGGAAGATCTTGAGGTTCCATTGGGGTTCGTCGAGGTTCGATGTCTTAGGATCCGTGTGGGCAACCTTGGTGTTTTCGGGCGCTTTCGGGTCGGGGTCTCGACACCGGTAGATCTTGGCTTGACACACAGAGGAGATACACAAGAAGCACTTGCGACAGAGGCTCGGGTGGAACTTGCGGTCGATGGTTGCGTCAAAGGCAACGGGGCGCGTGGGGCCGGCCAAGGAGGACCCGAGGCAGCCGGGCCGGGCTGCCCTGAGAGAGAGCGGTCGGTGGCGGCGGTGCGGGCGTCGGCGCGGCCGGGGCCGGCGCTGGAGGCGGCGGTCGGCGCAGGACCGGCGAGGCCGAGGGCGCGGCGGGAGGCGGCCTCCGGTCAGGGACGAACGGAGGAGGCCGGCGGCGTGGCGAGATGCGGCGGAGAGGAGGAGCTGAGGGTGGTGGCGAGGTCGACGGCAGCTGGTGGCGGGGACCGAGGGCTGCGCGGTGGCGCCGGGGAGGAAGGAGGCTGGCGCGGGCCCTGGAGAGGTGGGGAGAAGCTTGGGGTGAGCCGGCGAGGCGGTAGAGGGAAGGCCGCGCGGTGGAGGTCGAACGACGACCGGCGAGGATGCGGGGGGACCGGCGACGGGCACGGGGCAGCGGCCGGGGCGGCGCGCCGCGCGGAGGAAGGCGGGCCGGAGCAGAGCGAGGGAGGGCGGAGAAGGTGGGGCTTGGCGCTGGCGGCGCGGCGAGGTGGAGGCCGCGGGCGGCGGTGGAGGCGGGCGCGGAGAGGGAGCGAGGATGGGGAGGGGAGCCGGCGAGCGGCGGTGGTTGGCGCGCGGCGAAGGAGGCGAGGCGGCCGGCGGTTGGAGGGCGCGGCGCCGGAGATGGGGGGGCGAGCGGAGGGGGCGGCTCAGGCGGCGCTGGAGGGCCGCGGTGGAGGCGGATGCCGGAGTGGAGGGAGAAGGAGAGAGGCGGGGCGGTTGCGGGAGCGTGGGGGCGAGAGGAGGGAGTGGGGGAAGAGTGGGGTGGGACCCAGGGGCGTGGGTCCAGGCGGGGGGGGGGTGAGTGGGGGGGTAGAGAGTGGGGCCTGGGGGAGTGGGGCTGGCTCGGCCCAAGGGGTGGGGCCAGGTGGGGGTGAGGTTAGTGGTGGGTGGGGCTGTGGTCGGTGTGGGGCTGCTGCGGGTGGGGCCAGGGAACAGGGAGAGGGGGTAGGGAAGCTGTGGGTGAGAGAGGGAGTGGAGGGAAAAGGAAGAGGATTGGTGAGGTGGCAAGGTGGGTAGGGATTGGGTCCAGGGGTGAGGTGGCGAGCTGTGGTTGGTGGGTAGGATAGGATTGGGTAGGTATAGGATTTAGAGTTTAGGTTTTATTAGTTTTGTAAATATTTGTTTGTTTTGTTTTGTTTATTTTAAAACAAGGCTACTTTGCAATTAGTTTATAGGTAAATAAAATATCCGATATGATCGGGGCTTTGCATTTGAAATAAAGAGGGGTATTTGTACAAAGCAAAACTAGGCTTTTAGCAAATTCTTTTAGACAAACAGATGCATGCTGAGGTCATGATGATGCAATGCACAAAAACAACGCGATTTTCTAGTAGTGGTTTTGCGGGATGCCACACCAACCCACCACCCAACCCGCAGGGTAGAAACTGCGAAAACAGGAGGAACCAGTCCCCCCCGCCCAACGAGGAGGACACCGATCCCAATCGGGTAATCCACCTCAGCGAGGAAGGATGGACCCAAGCACGTGAAGCCGTGGCAGGCAACAAGATCCTGCCTATGGGTGCCTCATGGGACCTACTGATGGCGTACCACCTGCTCCTCGTCAAAGAGCACAAAAAGCAGGTGAAGATGCAAGAGGTGCTTGACAAACGCAAGCAAGCGGCCTCAGAGTCTAGTGCGCGGCGAGCTACGCTCTCCGCCATGGGCGGCTCCAGCTCGCACGGCAACAACGCCAACAAACACCGTTCTCGAGTAGAGAACATGGACCCCACTTCACGTCGCGAGGTGACCCGAACCCTCAACACGTCCTTCATGGAGATGGATGCCAACGACAATGTCATCCCGAAGACACCGCAAGCTGCGATCATGGCAGCCACCACATACCTTGCATCCCATCCACCTCCGGTGGGGGACCCAAAAAGGGCCATGCACAACTCCGCACTAGCCGGACTCAGACTCATTGGAGCTGCGCTCCACGGAGAAGCTCCTACGGAGCCAAAAAGAAGGTTGCGGTCAGGTTCAACCGTAGTCCCACACCTTCATCCGACGAGGAAGAACATGACCTACCTCGAAGGCACAAGCACTCGCGACTACAACGCTCGAAGCGAGCTCACCCAACGCAATATCGACAAGGCACGCGCCAAGCGCGTATGCTCATCCGAATCCGAAGAGGATGACGATGAAGGAGAACTCTGCGGGGCTCGATGCTTCAGCAGATCTGTTCGACGGACACGGATGCCAAGGAACTTCAAGCTCCCTTCGGACACTCTGAATTTTGACGGAACACAGGACCCCAAGGCGTGGCTAAGCGACCACCTGTCGTCCGTCAAGCTACACGGCGGAAACAAAAACACCTCCCTGCAATGCCTTCAGTTGCAGCTGACAGGCGCAGCCCGGATCTAGGTCAGCAGCCTATCCTCGGGATCCATTCGAAGCTGGGAGGAACTGGCGTACAGTTTCATCCAAAACTTCAAGGGCACCAGCAAGAGGCCATCCTCGATCGAAGAGATGAGGGCCTGTACCTAGCGAACGGGCGAATCCATTCGCTCGTATATATGATGTTGGGCCAACACCAAGAACTCCATGGTACATTTCTCTGAGGACGGAGCAATCGACGCCTTCAAGGACGGCGTCAAACGCCAAGACTTCAAGGAAGAACTTGGGCGCGTCAAGCCCAAGACACTCGACCACCTCATGTACATCGCCAACAGGTGGGCAGATGGTGAGGACTCCGTCCACCGAGCACACTCGGAGGAGGAAGATGACTACGGCCGTTGACATGAATGCCGTAGCAAGCGAAGATCGCGCGTCTACGACGATTGCGACGGACCTGACATGGTCGCAGCTGGCTACGCCGAACGTCGCAGCGAAGGCAACCGCAACAGCAGTGGATACCGTGGAAACAACTTCCGCGATGGAGGACGCCTAGCGCAGTCATGGCAACACCGCGGCCGCAACGACGGGCCCTCGGCATATGACAAGTTGTCGGGCCCATGCACCATCCACTTCTACATCGACAAGCAGGATGGTAAAAAGAAGGCAAGCCACATGCTCAAAGACTGCCGCGAGTTCTAGAAACTCAGCGAGAGCATGTCCCATATGAGGCAACAATCCCCGAACCCTGGGTATGGGAATGCACCCGCACCAGGTGACATCGCCCACGGAGCTCCTCCACCACCACTCGTGGGGCCTTCGAATCACCCAATCTCACCTGCGCAGAACAACGGCGGAAACGGGTACCCCGTGCCAAAGGGGTCACTGATGATCCAAAAAGGGCGCCCAACAAACAGGGTGCAAAAGAAAATCACCCATCAGGTCAGTTTGGCTGTGAGCGCTCCACCCGCCCTCCCTGAGTACCTCAGCGGTTCGGAGTCTTGCATCACGTTCAGCCGTTCGGATCACCCCCGCCAGATCCCTCGCCCAGGTCATGCTGCCCTGGTGCTCGAGGCGCAGATCGGAGGGTTCGATATGAGCCGCGTCTTCATGGACGGCGGCAGCGGCATCAATCTGATGTTCACTAGCACCTTAGCAGCAATGCAGATCCCGCTGTGCAGCCTGGAACAATCCGACACAACGTTCCACGACATCGTTCCAGGGAAGGGCATATTCCCCCTAGGAAAGATATGGCTCGACGTCATCGTCGGCAAGCCCGATAACTTTCGGTGTGAGCGACTCGAGTTCGAAGTGGTGGACTGGCCATTACAATACCACGCCATCCTCGGGCGCGTGGCATTCGCACGGTTCCTGGCAGTACCGCACTACGTGTACCTGCTACTCAAGATTCCAGGACCTAGGGGCGTCATCACGGTCCACGGGAGCTTCACCCGATCAGATCACTGCGACAGGGACTTCAATAGAATCTCCCAGTCATTCGGCATCCAGGAGGAGCTCATGAGGCTCCGAGAGGTGACAGACAATGGGGCACCCCCAGTCTTAAGGCAGAACGCACCTGACATGTCCTTCGACTCCACAGTCAACACAAAGAAGGTGCAGGTCCACCTGATGGACGCCTCCAAGACGGTGCTGATCGCCAAAGACCTTAGCCCCGCATAGGAAAGTGTGCTCGTCGAATTCCTCCGTGAGCACTGGGAAATCTTCGCCTGGTGTACTGCGGACATGCCAGGAGTTCCCAGGGAATTCGCCGAGCACGCACTTAACGCATTTCCAAACGCCGAGCCCGTCAAACAGTCCATCTGAAGACTGTCCGATCCACGGGCTGAAGCCATCGGAGTCGAGGTCAACAGACTGCTCGACGCTAACTTCATCAGAGAGATCAAGGAGAGCGAGTGGCTGGCCAATATCGTGATGGTCCCCAAAAAGGACACGGACATCCTACGGATGTGCGTGGACTTCACATCGCTGAATAAGCATTGCCCGAAGGATCACTTCCCTCTCCCTCGGATCGATCAGATCATCGATTCGACTGCAGGATGCGAGAAGCTCTCCTTCCTCGACGCCTACTCAGGCTACAACCAGATTTGATTAAAGGTCGAAGATCAGGAGAAAATGGCGTTCATCACGTCGTTCGGAGTGTTCTGCTACAACACGATGCCCTTCGGGATGAAGAACGCAGGTGCCACATACTAGCGGTGCATGCAGGCATGCCTGAAGAACCAGATCGGCCGCAACATACAAGTCTATGTCGACGACATAGTAATCAAAACAAGGAGGCCAAGACACTGATCGACGATCTCCGCGAGATGTTCGACAACCTTGATCGATACAAGATCAAGATAAACCCAGAAAAGTGCGCCTTCGGCGTCCCATCTGGCCAACTGCTCGGCTACTTCATGTCCCAGCGAGGGATCGAGGCGAACCTGAAGAAAATTCGGGCCATAATGGCCATGCAAAAGCCGAAGAACCTCAAAGGCATCTAGCAGCTCGCTGGGCGAATCGCAGCGTTGAGCAGGTTCATCAGCCGCATGGGCGAAAAGCCCTGCCTTTCTATCAGTTGCTATGCAAGGCAGACAAATTCGAGTGGACGCCCGAAGCGGACGACGCATTCGAAGATCTGAAGCGGCTGCTATCCACCTCGCCCGTCTTGGTCACACCAAGGGAGCGCGAGCCTCTACTGCTATACATAGCAGCTACACACCAGGTGGTAAGCACCGTGCTCGTGGTCGAACGACCCAAAGATGGCAAGACCCATGGGGTCCAACGCCCAATCTACTACCTCAGCGAGGTATTGACGCCGATAAAACAGAGGTACCCTCACTACCATAAACTCGCCTACGGCGTGTTCATGGCGGCTCGTCGGCTGAGCCACTACTTCCAAGAGCATCAGGTGATGGTTCAACGAAAGCACCCCTGAACAGCATCCTGAACCCGGAGGCCACAGGACGCGTGTCCCTGTGGGGCATTGAGCTGTCACCTCTATACATAGTCTATGAGAAGCGCCATGCGATCAAGTCCTAGGTCCTTCCGAACTTCCTCGTCCAATGCATGGAAATGCAGCTGCCGGATACCCCGGACATAACACAGTCATGGACGATGCACTTTGACGGCTCCAAGCACGAGGCAGGAGCAGGAGCCGGGGTCATACTAACGCCCCCGCAGGGCGACAAGATGAAATACGTCCTCCGGATGAAATTTCGAGCTTCCAACAACGAAGCCGAATACGAGGCCCTCATCCACGGCATGAGGATGGCCAAGATCTGTGGCTCAACGCGCCTAGTCATCTACGGCGACTCAAATCTCGTCGTCCAGCAGACGATGAACGAGTGCGACGCGCACGCTGCCAATATGATTGCGTACCGCGCACTCTACAACTCACTTGAAGGTGACTTTGACGGCTGCGAGCTTCGGCACGTTGGAAGAGAAAGCAACGAAGAGGCTGATAGACTCGCCAACATTGGCTCCACCTGCACGAGGGTGCCACCAGGTGTGTTCCTCGAACAGCTCTGCGTGCCATCCATCAAAAGGAAATTCCCCAAGGGATCACCCGAAGAAGCAGAACACTCAGGGGCTGCGCTACTCGAAGGACAGGAAGGACCAGAAAAACTCGACACAGAGGTCGCAGTGGTCAACCTGATGCAGGTCATGGCAGTCGAAGAAACATGGACACAGCCATATCTCCGATACCTGGTAGACAGGGAACTTCCTGATGACCTGATAGATGCCTGGCGCATATCTCGCCGGTCCAAGGCCTTCACCATCATCAATGGCGAGTTGTACAAGCGCAGCATTTCGGGTGTACTCCAAAGGTGCGTCACCATCGGTGACGGCAAAACAATTCTCCAAGACATCCACGAGGGCATTTGCGGCCATCACGCGGGCAGCCGCGCCCTTGTCGCCAAAGCTCTACGAGCTGGATTCTACAGGCCAACGGCCATGAACGATGCCAAGGACATCGTCCGAAGATGCAACGGGTGCCAGAGGTTCGCAGATAAAATGCACGCACTAGGATCGGAGCTCAGGCCCATACCCTTGGCCTGGCCCTTCGCCCAATGGGGCCTCGACATGATCGGAAAACTGTCGAAGTCCTCGAAAGGAGGCCACGTCTACCTCTTGGTCGTAGTCGACAAATTCACCAAGTGGATCGAGGCCATGCCCGTTACTAATCAAAAGGGTAAAACGGACGTGAAGTTCTTCCAATCCATAGTCTACAGGTTCGGCGTGCCGCACAGCATCATCACCGACAACTGGTCGAACTTCATCTCCAAAGAATTCTAGGACTTCTGCGAAGGCCTCGGGATCAACATAACATACGCCTTAGTGGCGCACCCGCAAACGAACGGGCAGGTCGAAAAGGCCAACGGCCTCGTTGGCGGCGGCATCAAGAAACGCCTGATGAGCCCACTTCAGCGACTTGCGGGAGCCTGGCCAGAAGAGCTACCCTCCGTCCTTTGGAGCCTGCGCACAACGCCAAATAGCTCAATCGGCTACACGCCTTTCTTCATGGTGCACGGAGCCGAAGCCGTGTTGCCCGCAGAAGTACGCCACAAGGCCCCACGGGTCGTCGCCTACAGCGAAGCTGAATCGACAGGCGCACTCGAAGACGCCGTTGACACACTCGATGAGGCACGCGACATAGCCGCAGCTCGATCGACGGTCTATCAATAGAGCCTCCGCAACTATCACAGTCGTCGGCTGCGCCCAAGGTCCTTTGTCGAAGGAGACCTAGTCTTACGACTCAAGCAAGAGCGACCGAAGAAGCTTGAGTCACCCTAGGAAGGACCCTGCGTCGTCACCGAAGTCATCCCAGGTGGCGCCTATCGCCTCAAGCACGTGGAGTTTGGAGTCGCATACTCCAACCCATGGAACGTCGCACAACTGCGACGCTTCTACCCCAAGCTACCCCCCTCCTTTTACTTTCAATAAGGCTATTCGGCCAAGGCTACTCAGCCGAACAATGTACCTCCTCCTTACGATATGAATAAAGCTAAGTGTCTCGCCCCAAAAAAATATCTCTTATTCGCATTTTCTTCATGTTACAACACACTCGGGGGCTCCCATCACCTCACGACTTCGTCGGCTGAGGATAACGCATGTACACCTGAGTAGCTAATCACGTCAGGCTAACGAAAAGGACATGCATACAAACAAAGCACCACGTGCTAAAAACAATCAACCTTTACAGCAAGGGGCATAACATGCCCAGTCGAATACATACAAGTTTTACATCTATCTTTTTTACAGGTCCTACCTATTCTGAAGAATCACCTGCGCACGATGCTCAAAGAGATCTACAACTTGTTCGGCATACTGCCTTACAGCCGCATAGTGTGGACGCATGTCCCACATACCACCATCGGGCCGAAGAGGCGGCCCAGCCGCAACAGCAGCAAGATCTACATCAAGGCGATGCAGCTGCACGAGGGAAAGCGCAGCCTTCACCCCGCAACCAACTGATGTCGCACCAGCTCCCTGACATGATGCACATCTCGAAACTTTGCCAGCAAGCCCCAGAGAGTCGATGGTGCCTCATCCAGGGGAAACATTACGTGCAGAATTGACGCCAGGGAAGTCTTCACTTGCCGCAGCACCCGCGACACTTGGTGAACACGATCCTGCACAGTCGCAAGGACCATGCCACGATCGCGGTCCATCCAGAAAAAGCCACCGGCTTCCATATCTTGCTGCGTCAAGCAATTGATCCGAACAGCAACACGCTCCTTTTCCTCCCTAGGAACAAGGTTAGCACCTGCAGCACCTACAAAGTAAGACGACAAGCCAACAGGCGCATCCGAAAATAAGCAGCAGCTCGAAGAAACTTACACAGAAGCTATTCGGCCAAACGCCGCAACTCCCCCATCAGATACTCCTCTCTAGCGGCGCCTCGCTCCGCCTTTGACTTCCAAACATCCGCGTGGCCTCGGATGCCAAGCAACTCCTTCTCAAGACTACGGACACGGTCACGAAGAAATACAAGTTGCGACGCATCATCCAAGGATGGCCGCAGCTGCGGCGCACGCGAAGTATCGACGGGATCATCACCCGAAGGTCCCTAGAGGCAAAGAAGCAAGGATATGAACAAACACGCGAATGGGCAAACAACTCTGAGATTCATTATATACAACAAAAGCCACTGCATGGCACAAGGAGTGTTCATAAATATATTACAACAAAAGCAGACGAAAGCTATCCTACAAATACAAGGCCTAAGCAGCTGCATCCTGAGTGGCCTCAGAGCCGGATTGCCTGCTCTTGGCCTCCCCCTTCTGCCTCACCGCTTACTTCGCCAGCAGGTCAATCAGCTTCGGCCCATAGCGTTTACAGCGGGCAGCATAGAGGGCAAAGGCTACCTCGGATCCGTCGGGAGCCGTCGGCATCTGGCAGGTGACCTGATGAAGATCCAGCTCCGCTCCAAACGCCATGGCCATCGCCAGCCCCATGGACGCGCCGATGCCTTTCTGCTTGCGCTTGTATGTTGCAGGCGCCTCGGCTGACAGCGCATCCGCCAACAAGTCGACATCCTCGAGGGCGACGCCCTTGGGGACGAGCTCCTTATAGAAGCGCCCGAGAACCTCCTTGGCCTTGGCAAGAGAGCCAACCACAGTGCTGCAACGGTCTTCAACCGCCGCAGTAGCATCATCCAAAGCACTTCCGTGCTCCAGAACACTGCGGTCAAACTCAATGCCCGCGGCATCTAGATAAATGAAAAAGGCAAAGTGAGAATCAAACAAAACCAGAGAGACAAGGAAGCCGAAAAGGAACAAGTAACAGACGAAACTACTCACCTGAAATAGCCTTGGCAACAGCCATCAGCTTGTCGGCTACCTCCTTCTCGCGCGAGGCCGCAGTGGTGGCGAGCTGCTCCTCGCGGTCCGTGGCCTCTTGCTGCAGGCGCTCCTTGGCCGCAGCTGCGTCGGCTAGCTCCTGCTGAAGGCGCTCCTTAGCGCCAACGGCGTCCTCATCCTTTTTCTCCGATCGCCCGAGGCTCTTTTTGAGAGCATAAAGCTCGCGGAGGGCCATATTATTCTCATCTACAAAAAGCAACAAGAACATGTGTGAGTTTTATAAGCTAGCAAGCAGACGAAGAAGTGGAAGACCTAGTTACAGATGTACCTTGAAGCCGCTGGAGGCTGGCCTCCAATGCCAGATGCTGCTTCACCAGCTGGTTGACGCCTTGCACAAAAGGCTGCAAGAAGAAGCAACTTATCAGGAAAAGGGCTCGGGGGATGCGCCCAAGAAACGAGCAAAACAAATCAAGCATACGAAAAGCGCTCGGGGGCTCCCCCTGAGACACGCAAAAACAGAAGCCATGAACAGCAGATCATCCGAAAAGCACTCGGGGGCTCCCCCCATGGCAAAAACAAAAACACTTACATGATTAGACGGAGACTCCGAAGGTCCGGCTGTAGTCTTCTGGGAGACGATCACCTGAGCCTCCTACGGAGAGGGGTTCGGAGCAATGCCCCTAGAGGCGGCCACCGTCTGAGAAGGAGGAGGCGCAATCTTCGACTCCCCCACCATCTCCTGAGTGCCATCGCTAAACAAGCCATCAGAGGAGTGGCTACAAAACAAAACATCAGTCAAATACAAGCAAGAAACGATGAAAGATAGCAAAAGGAAACCGAAGGTACTTACGAGTCCATATCGCTCAAGTTGAAGACAGGAAAGGTCCTCTTGCCCTTCTTCTCTTCCTTCTTCTGCTTCGCCGGCGGCTGCGGCGCTACAGCCCGCATAGGCACGGCCGGAATAGGAGAGTAAGAGCCACCATCACCTCCACTGTGACGCACATGGCGGGTTCCTAGGCTTCGGCGGAGTCGAAGCATCCGACGACTCGCTCGAGCTCCGTGTCCGCTTTCGAGTCTGATCCTCGCTCGACTCAAAGGTCTCTTCAGCCGGTGACCGTGCTGACGGAAGCTCAGACATGGAGTCCACTACCTCATTGTCTGGCGCATCCGGAAAACGTTCGGGTAGTGGAGGCACCATGCCCGGTACCTTGAACTCCTGCACAAAAGAAGCAAACTTTCAGAACAAAAGAAGTACAAGAAAACGCAGTCGGAAAAAGCGCTACGCGCACGTCCCAGATATACACCTGCGGCACCGGTCGAGAGGCCCTAAACGGAAGGGTCAGCGAGCTACCCGGAAGGTCCTCTTCAGCTTTAAACTTCAGCAGCGGCCGAAGGATTCTGTCGAGATCCACCCTGGAGAGCTCCTCAGTCGAAACCCTAGTCGGATCGTGGCGGCCAGAATAAAGGAACTTCGGGTGCGCCCTAGCCTGGAGCGGCTACACCCGACGTTTGAGGAAGGTGCGGATAATATCCACACCGTTCACCTCCTTATCCGGAATCACCTGGAGGTCCTCCACCCGATGATAGAGCTCCTCTATCTCCGCCACCTCGCCATCCAAGATATGCTTCTTCCAGGACCTCTTCGACTGTATTATCTGGGTGGAGTCGAAGGGAGCAAGGCCAAATTTTTGCCCGTCCACTGTGGAGTCGCGGATGTAAAACCACCGCCTCCGCTAGTATTGGACGGACTCATACATATAAAAAGAGAATAGAAAATTAGATTTAAGGGAAATGATGCAGGCACCAATGGGATAAACTCCATCGGAGCCAGATTGCCTCTTCACGAGTAGAGTTTCCGGAAAAGGCCAAAGTGCGGCTCGATACCTAGCCAGCACTCCCAGAAGGTGATGAAACAGGCGATGTGGAGAAGGGAATTTGGCGAAAGATGATGGAGTTGGATGCCATAGAATAAAAGCAATCCACGGAGAAAATCGTGGACTGGGAGAGAGAGGCCCCGAAGGACAAAAGCAACAAACATGACCCGAAACCTCGTCGCCGGAAATCTTGACGGCCTCCTTGTCCCGCGGGATCAGACCCCGCTCACGAAGCTTGTGCAGGTCGCCCTCGCGCTTCTCCGACCGCCGCCAGCCACCATCGGTGACGCGAGTGGTGGCGGTACCCTTCTTGCCGCCGGAAGCAGTGCTGGTGCCCACTGCGGCGGAGGCCTTCTTCGGCTTCCCCATTGCAGCACGATGACGACGGCGGCATGAGCGTAGAAAAGAAGACGGGAAGGATCAAAGAACTTCCAGCGCGCGGTGAGAAAAGCTCAAGAAAGTGGAAGCAGTGAAACGAGAATGGCTGCGGTGAAAACAAACAAAATTTTCCCCACAGATTATAAGGACGAAGACAATACACAAGGACCGTTCATCGGGAAGCCCTAGAGCCAGTATCAAAATCCAACCATCCACGTGTCAGCACAGCAGCGAACCGTCGCTCGCACGCCGTCCACTACGCACGAAAACTGAGGCGACGATGTAATTATCTCCACGTCGCGTGTGACCAGTCAATTCAAAGTCAGAAGGTGAGACCCACACTCGCCAAGTCACGTCACCTCTGGCGCCGCAGACGCTTGAGGTCACCGATTTTCAGCACTGACGTCATCAAAGCTATACTAGCAACGGTTACAATTCTTCGACTACACAACTACAGTACTCACTCGAATCTACGATTCGAGTTACTACTCGGGGGCTACTCCTATCAGGAGCGCTGGCCGCGCACCCGGAGTATGACTAAGGTACTACACCGCTGAACTATTCTTCGAGTCCTACGTCGAGTCTACGACTCCACTACGGATTCGGGGGCTACTCCCATAGGGAGGATGGATTCAAGCATCCGAAAAATTTGTGTCCTACGGACCTAAAGTCAACAACGACTGAATTAAAGTCTCTGCTCGAGTCTATGACTCGAACAGACACTCGGGGGCTACTCCCATAGGGAGCCTGGTCGCGCACCCTATGAATTCTTCGACTATGATCCTTCGGATCAGCATGCAAAAACTTTTTGGCAACTCTGCCCCAGCCAACGCTAAGTGAGTAAACATCCTCCTTGGCCACCCGAAACACCTCCGCGGTGATAAAATTTCGGATGCTGTGTCTGCGACGCAAAGATAAGACCTACAGATACCATCTGATGGCCTGGAAACGCACACAACTGCGCTCTGCTAGTAATAATCTGTGCCAGCAGGCGCGATGAAAATCCCGACGGACGCGTTGGGTACATCATTCGAAAATTACTGGAATTCTACTCCTGTAAGTCCTCAACGGCCTGAGTTGAATTACGCTAGCATTTGTTCCGGGTTTGAGTCGAGGGACTCGAATCTGAAGAAGATCGTGTTGTTTTGTCCTAAGACAGTTAACTGGCCCTGATCCGTCGGGAGAGTCAGGCACGCGCATCAACAATCCCTATACACTAAAATCATTCTCTGACGAACAGAAAACAGCTGCACCCGAAAGATTGAAGAGTCCTCAGCCGAATCTACGATTCGACTGAACACCCGGGGGCTACTGACATGGTTATATCCCACGAGTACACGACCTTAGCATACCTGGTCTAGCCCAAGGAAGTCCCACGAGAATATACATGGCCCATGAAGACTTTCGGGTGGCCCAAGCCCATGAAGTCTTCGGATCCTTAGATAGCAAGACTAGATTAGATAGAATATTCAAAGGGGCAAACCCTAAATCTGTAACTGACTCGATCTGTGCTCGGGACCTGCCTACCTCTATATAAAGGCTAGGAGGGCACGACGAGGAGAGCACTTCGCATACCACCTCATACACACCTCCATGCCAGATTGCATCTGCGCACCCCTGTAACT
The DNA here is from genome assembly GCA_916181665.1 of Avena sativa. NCBI lineage: Eukaryota > Viridiplantae > Streptophyta > Magnoliopsida > Poales > Poaceae > Avena > Avena sativa. Next base: position 260,637,646 of record OV702279.1, on the reverse strand, counting down.
TTCGGTTCCGCCGTAATCAAGAGCAGACAAGCAGGAGTAGGGTTTTCCCTCCGAGGGCCTGAACCTGGGTAAACCTCGTGTCCCCGTGTTGCTTGTTTGCTAACGGTTCCGCGATCTCCAGCATCCCCATCTTCTCCAAAACCCAAGCTCATAACAATGGGCATTGACGAGATTAAACCTCGTCAGTAGTCGATGAAGACCTTCCTCTCCCTTGTTCCAGCAGGACAACGGAGGTCGTAGATCTCGTCGAAATCCCACAACACGACCGTGTGGCGATGGTGGTGGTGGAGGAGAAGATATTACTGTAAGGCTTTGCCTAAGCCGGAGCAGTGTATGGAGGAGAGAGGGGAGGCGCCGACAACTAGGGTTTAGGGTGAGGGTCTATGGGGCGCCCTCACCCCTCCTTATATGGGTGGGGGGTTGTGGCCAGGGTTCCTATCCATGGACAAGTCCTTACCCAACTCCTATAGGCTGGAGACAAGGAAGGGGAGAGGAATAACTTGTCCCTCAAGGTTTCCCTTTTCTTCCCTAACTAGGATTTGACTTTTTCAAACTAGGATTTAACTTTTTCAAACTAGAGTTTGACTTTTCAAACTAGAGTTTGTTTCTCTCTTCCTAGTCCTTGCCCGAGTTGGGGTACCATGCGCCCATCCCATCAGGGTATGGTGCATTCCAAGTACCCCCCCCCCCCCCCCTCCCGGGGTGGTGGACCTTCCATAACATTCTAGAAGCTTCCGGTCAAAACACCGAAAACATTTCCGAACCCCGGAAATTGACTTTCCTTATATGAATCTTATTCTCCGGACCATTCCGGATCTCCTCGTGATGTCCTGGATCCAATACGAGACTCCGAACAACATTCTGTCTCTAACTCACATTACATATCTACTCAAACAACATCGAATCTTTAAGTGTGTCTCCCTACGGTTCGTGAACTATGCAGACATGATCGAGACACCTCTCCGATCAATAACCAATAGTGGGATATGGAAATCCATAATGGCTCCCACATATTTCTATGATGACTTCGTGACCAAATGAACCATTTACATACGATACTGATTTTCTTTATCGTGCGATATTTTACTTATCTAAGGTTTGATAGTAGGTATCTCTATACCTAGTTCAACCTTGTTACTGATAAGTAATCTTTACTCATTCTGTGATATGACATATCTTGTGACCTAGTCACATGCTTGCAAGCCAATTGGATGACATTCCATCGAGAGGGACCAAAGTATATATATCTGTCATATGGATGGACAAATCCCACTCTTGATCCATGTGCTTCAACACATACTTTCAGAATACCTAATGTCACATTTATAACCACCCAGTTACGAAGTGGTGCTTGATGTCATCAAAGTATCCATTTGGTGATGGTGATTAACATGATCTCATGGTCGAAGGATTAGGTTACTATGTATTTGAAAGCTTATAGCAAACAAACTCTAAATGGCTTGATCTTACGCTACGCTAACTATAGGAGTGTGTCCATCACATCATTCTCCTAATGATATGATCTTGTTATTAATAAAATCTAATATCCATGATCAGCTATTAATCAACAAGCTAGTTCAACAACAAGCTTACTAGGGACTCTTTTATGTTTACAAAACACATAAGTATTAATGTTTTCGGTTAATACAATTATAGCATGGGATGTAAACATTTATCATAAACACAAAGATATAATAATAACCATTTTATTATTGCCTCTTGGGTATATCTCCAACATGTAGCTCATGCATGGGAGAACCGGTGATCACAGCCAGCCCGTTGAAGCGTGTTTTGGGAATATGCCCTGTAGGCAATCATGTATGATGATATTTCCCATTGTATTCATAAAGATATTAAGTTATACTTGTATAAACATCTAATTTATATCATTGAATATGTGATTCAATTGTGGAACTATACATTCATTTTGATTTTACTAAATATCCTTGGTCATCGAGGTTGTGCTGGACACACAACTTAGACCAATGTGAAAGTCAGCTGATGACTCGGTTCCACTTGTCATGGGCATGTAGATGCTATTATGACTTACACAGATTTGGCTAAAGAGTTTAGGGAGTCGAATTGACCCATACTGAGGTACAACGAACAAGTTGTTATTTGTATATCTCAATCAATGTAATCCTTAGACATGAGGTTGTTGCACATTACGAATTGAGGATCACCGACTTAGGTTCTGTCAAACGATGATCCGTAACTGGGCAGTTATAAAGGCAGAGTTCGGGTTGACTAAGAATCAAGTTGCGTGATGTGAATAACCAAGATGGGATTTTGCCCCTCCAGTTGGAGAGATATTCTCTGGGCCCTCTCAGATGATATGATTCAGAAAGCATGGCCATGCACGACTCGGTTAAGTATTAACCGAGGCGATCGACTAAAAGTTAGTCGGATGAATCACTTATATCGGATCGAGAAGAGATTCAGACTATTTAAGGGATGACAAATATTCGCCTATAGTCTGACAAGGTATATCGTGAGGCAAAAGAGACTTGGACGCAAGTCGCATTGGAAAGACAAGTTGTCATGACTCGTTGGTACTTGGGAGTCGGCACGTTCTGCTAGGAGCCGCTACCGACTGATTGATTGAGAGTCGGACTCCAATCGCGTCCAAATTACCATGAGCCTGCGGGGTCACCCACTTAAGAGCGGGAGCAAGTTAAGATTGGATCTGAACCGGAAATCTGGTTGGGTTGGACCCGAGCAGAATTTTGGACTGAGTCAGTGAGTCGGACTCAAGGTGACTAATATTATATGGGCTTTAGTGAATGGGCCACGAGTGAGTCGAGCCCACGTTCACTCCCTATATATAGTGGGGCGCAGAAACCCAGGAGGGTTAACGTTTAGGTCATTCCATGCGTTGGAAACCCTAACTCCACAACGGTCCTGCCACCGTAACGAACCTAACAGTTCACCACCAGCGCTCCTCCTTGTATGTGTGGATACCAGCAGCGGTGCTATACGATCATCACCAGGACAATCGTGATCGGATCGGATCGTGAGGATTGCACTGCATTCAACTGACGCGCTCCATCAGTAATCCGCAACCGTGCGTCTAGTGGTAATCCTCGTGACCTTCTACCTCAGCTAGATCTTGGGATCACCACGTTAGAGGGAAAAAGTTTTGTTTTATCTCTACATGGCCAAACAGCATGGCGGCGGGCTTGCGGGCCCGATCTGGGCCCTGACGGACCCTTTTGGGATTGTGTGCTTTTCTAGGGGCTTTATAGACCCGATGGACCCAACCGGACCTAACTAGGACTGGTGTGCCCTACTGTCATGCCGGTCGACTACCACCTTTGGCAGTGGAGGTAGTTCCCTCCCCCGCTGTCGTGGTACTGCCGGTCCGATTCAAGCTACTATTCTTCTCCGTTTTGTAGACCTCACGAAGGTAGCTTTGGTGAGACGGCAATGGAGACTTCGTGACCGTAGTGGCGCATGTTGTTGGGTGGCGAGTTTGCTGGTGTCGAGGCCTTGACCTTGCAGGACTCTTGTGTAAGATCAACTCGGGGCTGTGAATAGGGTTTCTTGGGAGAAATCATTGTCTTCTCGTGTGACACCAATGTGGTGCCGCCTTCAGGTGGCTCCATTCCTTCCTAGAGGGCGTCGTGGCTACCCTACATGCACTTACCTCTGTGTGTCGAGGAAAACCTAGGACTAATGCGGTGGTCTAGGAAATAGCGCCATCGCTTTCCTTCTTGAAGGTGTTGCTTGGTACTTGATGATTCGCTCCTAGGATTATGGTGGTACTTCTCCGAAGGGCGCAACGGTTGCAGGTTATCTTCGCTTAGTCAATCCGCCTGTCTTCATTTTCTTTCTTCTTTTCTCCTTTTGGGTGTATGTTTGCAGTTGCCCCAGCATTTCTTTCGTTTCGAGACTCTCGTTTGGTTGTGTCATGTGGTTGCTACATTAATATAGCAGGACGAAAGACTGTTTTGAGAAGATAAAATTCCACATTAATCATACATTTAGTCATGACAACTACTCTAGCCCTACCATTAAACGGAGGAAACCAATTTTGACAAAGGTCAAAAGAATTTTCAGGTTTTGCTACTAGCTCTCAGAAAACTACAGACCACGCTCAAGTTATACTTTGCTAGGAGAACAGTTGGTCATTGCTCTCCTTTTCTCCATAAAATTCACAATTCTAATTGCCTTTCAAATCTTTCTTAGCTAAATAATCTTTTGTTAAAAGTTAAAACTCTTCTTTTCACCAACAAGAACACAAATGCTTTGTTTTTAAGAGGTAATTTCAACCACCAAATCATCTTATATGGAAATAAAACTTCTCTAGCCACAAAATAAATATACAAAGATTTAACACTACCTTGAGCGTACTAGCTACTAGTGCAGATAATATTTTCCTTAGAGTACAAAGGCCTGCTAGATCCTCGCCGTAATTACTGGCGCCAAATCCTCTCTGGGCAGAGCTGACTGCAGTTAAAGGTTAACAGAGTCAACAGACGACCGCACCAAATTGGGTAAAATTATCTTTTGTTAAGACTGTTCTTTTCACCAACAACTCCTCGAAACAGGCACACGAATCCTTTGATTTTAAGAGGTAACTATAACTTCAACCTCCAAATCATCTTATATCGAGATAGTATAACATTTCTAGCCACCGAAGATTGAATACTGCCTTGAGCATACTAGCTACTAGCGCCGATTATATTTTTCTGAGCGAACAAAGACCTGCTAGATCCTCGCCGTAATTACTGGCGCCAAATCCTCCCTGGGCAGGTCTGACTACTGCAGTTAAGGTTAACAGAGTCAACAGACGACTGCACTAATAAGTGTTAATGAATGCTTTGCCGCGATATATGCTGAAGAACTTGTCTTCTTTAGCCACGACGATCGAGGATGGGTCTCTGGTTCCGTGCTGAAAAAAATGGAGGAGTTGCGATTCGTCCCGCAATTTCATGGACCGTGATTCTCGCATGTTCACATGATCATATGCTCATTTGTACTGTTGTCAGTTAGTGCCACGCCTCTGTTTTTGCTTCTTCTTGCAGATAGAGAGAGAAACATGCATGGTGCTCCGAGTACGTCCAGGATAATCCGATATTTGGACTTTGCTCGGCTCCATGGGCAACATCTCACTTCTATTTTCCTGCACTTACAAGATGTACTCCTACTGTACAAAGGAAGAAGGCACATGCAGTGGCCATTCAATAGGTTACGTGGCGTCTTCTGGGTTGCCCTTTAATTAGTCCGAAACGTTCACCGGGGAAAGGGACAAAATAAAGGGTAACTGACTCATGATTGTTCAGGTGCATGTGCAGAGCTGAGAAGTTGGACGCAGACGGCTGCAGCGCATGTGAGGTGGGGCCAACTTGCTGCTATACTACTACTGTATTTTCCACGAAATTTTCTCGGCAGGCTACTGGGCAGGAGAAATGGGCCCTGTTGCCGCACATCTTTCAGGGCCCAGTTGCCGTGATGCGCCGATGCCCGGCTAATTTTTTTTAAATAATACATTTTTTTTATTCATTTTCACAAATAATACGCAAATTTAGCAATTTTTATTTCTGTCCGTCCGTCGTCCGTTCAACGGACGACAGAGCTTCTTCGTTGGTTGCGCGGACGACAGATGGGTTCGTCCTTTGAGCAGACGATACAGGTCGGCGTCCTTGAAGAGACGACATGATCTGTCGTCCTTTGAGCAGCCGACGCCCCAGTGCTCCCGCCGCTAAATAATCATCGCTAAATAATCGTCCGCTCCTCGGCAATCCTTCGCGCCGATTTTTCCCGCCGGTACTCCCCGCCATTTTTTCCCGCCGTTACTCCCCGCAAATTTTTCACGCCAGTAATCCCCGCCCTTTGTTCCCGCCACGACTTCCCGCCCTCTTTTTCCCGCCACGACTTCCCGCCCTTTTTTCACGCCTATTCGGTTCGGTGCCTCTATAAATCCGGGCAACAGGATGTATCCTTTAACCCAGTTCATCTCTTCCTCCTCTTACTCTCTCATTTCCCTCTCTCCTTTTGCTCTCGCATTTTCCTCCACTCCTCTCCACTATGACCGACGCGTCTCCCTGGCCTGTAGATATGTCCATTGGGCTTTTCTTTATAGCCAGAACTGTTGAGATAGACGATAAACCAGCCGACTGGGATACGTTGGTATCGAACTATGATGCTCTCGTTATACTTGGTAAGTCACTTCATCGAAGAGGGTGGAAACTGAAGACCCCAAATCAGGTACGAGCAGAGCTTCTCAGGATCAAGGCAAGGTGGGACAAGCTCACCTTCAAGAGTGAAGCTCGCATGATGGAAGTGGCTAATACACCTTGGTCCTGGATAAAAGATAGCGAAGATGAGGATGATATCTTCATGCCACCACCGGTTGGAAGCAAGGCAAGAGCTGAGTGGGACAAGAGACAGGAGAAGAAGAAAGAGCAGGCCAAGAAGAGTCAAGCTGACATGACGGAGCAGGTTGTGGCACGTAGGGCCTGGATAGAAGAGAGAGAAGATGAGGATGATATCTTTATGCCGCCACCCGTTGGAAGCAAGGCAAGAGCTGAGTGGGACAAGAGGCAGGAGAAGAAGAAATCGCAGGCCAAGAAGAGCAAGTGCGAGGGATCGTCCAAGGGAAAGGGCGAGGCATCATCGAAGGGAAAGGGAAAGGCATCATGCTAGGGATAGATAGGACTCTTATTTATGTACCGCAAGTTATGTTGAACTATGTTGCAAGTTATGTTGAGTAGTTTGTCGAATAAAATCATGAAATAATAGAATGATGTCTCATACATAGATAGGTAAAAGACTGATACATAAGTAGATATCACTGGTGTCGACGACGAGGTGGCGGAGGCTTCGGTGTACTCCATCCATATCTATGGGGTGGCATCACATCACGGCGAGGTGCAGTTGACCCTTCACCTTGATCCTGTGTATTCTGTGTGGGGATAGGTGGTGGAGTACCTGGCTGATACTGACTAAACCAGTCTACCTGCTCGTGATGTGTCTGCTGATGACGGTCGTCAGTACTGTCCCATGTAACAGAGTCTCCTGCTATTGTACAAGAAATTAAGTACTGAACAATGGCATACTGCATCTAATAATAGTAGGAAGGGACACGCTTACCATGAGGATGAGATTGTGGTCGATAAGCAAAGTCCATGTAGGGGATCGGCTGCTGATGCTGCCATTGTTCGAAAGTAATCTGGTTCTGGTGCAACTGGTCGATATTGAACTGCGATTGCTGCCACGGGTCAGAAGTAAACTGTGATTGCTGCCACCCCAAGCCTCCAGCCTGGTCTGGAGGTGGTGCTCTCGGCGGCGCCTGCTGTGAGAGTCGTGGACGAGGCCCGTGGCGGAGTGGTGGAGAAATATGCTCATCGTGCTGTCCCGAGCCTCCAGCATGGTCTGGAGAAGGTGGCTGCTCCATGGATCGACGTGGGGCGCGCTCCTGCACCGAGTGACGCGGTGGGCGCTGCTGCGTGGATCGACGTGGGGCGCGCTCCTCCACCGAGTGACGCGGTGGGCGTTGTGCTTCTCGGTGTTGAAAGACGTCTGAGACGCTGGTGCATGTGATGGACGCGTAGATACACCGCAGCTTCTCCTCGACCCGCCGGGCAAAGGACTGAGCCTGCTGACGGGGCACAAGAGGAACGTTCGAAAGCGATCGTCCGTACTGAGCCACCTCAGTCTGTAGCTCCCACGTCATATCGGCCTGCATTTGTCTCATAGTTAGGTATGCACTACATAGGCACTCATGTTGATTATGCTCTAAATAAAGTACTTACCGCTGACTGTCTGGACTCCAGTGTTGACTGGCTAGGGTATATCTCATCGTCATGTGCGTGTGGAATGGGACGTAGTCGTGTCATCGACATGTACCTCTGTAGGTATCCGTGGGATAGCTCCATATCAAACGGGCCAGCGTGCCACACTTGTGTTGGTGTATTCTGCCACTCGTTGACGTAAATCCCCACCTGTTGGAGCCATTGAGTGGCGGTCTTGCTACTTTTCTGAGAGTACCTGTCATTAGAATTTGTTAGACCATCATTAAAGAACATAGATGAAGTATAAGATGCATTCCTTATGTACATATATTTACTTACGCGTGCACGACATCTGGAAGGGGAACATCCGGACGCGGGGGATCTACCATCTGGCAAAGACCAAACTGTCGCATGACCCTCTGTTGAGACATCTCCTCAACTTGGCAATCAAAGATGATCTTCGATTTAGTCAGCCAGTACTCTCGATCTCTAGTGCACATAATAGATAACCCGCCGGGATATCGTGCGTATCGTGTCTGCAGGGTGTACGGCTCCCAGATCACGACATCCTCTTTCAGTGTGTCGAACTGCCCGCTGAACGATGGATAGCATCTAACGACTTGCTCTCCCGCGAAACGACACTGCATGACAAAATAGTTGTTAGTAACTTTCATATTGTAGTACCAGAAGTGCAATTTATTAAGACATTACACTGACCTTGCGACGGGTCCAGTGAGTGCCAAATGTAGGCAAATCAATTTGCTCTTCGTCGAACAGCAGGTCAGAGTGGTAGACAATTGTTTCATGTTCCTGGTTGCCGACTATTTGGTTGACACTTACATCTGGACGGCCGATAGGAAACCTCTCCCACGACCACAGTTGCAGCAACAATGGGCATCCTAGTAAGGCAGAACTGTCCTTGGTTAACTGGCAAGCATTGCACATACCTCGGTACGTAGCTGCTAAGACAGCTGAACCCCAACTCCACTGTGTGCATTCTTCCTGGCACGTCGCCTCCGCGATCCCTCTAGCAAAATGGATGTATCGCGCACTAATGGTCGACACGTGGTTCTCAGTGAACATCACCTTCCCGAGCAGCCACATAAGGTATGCCTCCAGGCTGCGTGTAATCTGTGGGGCAGTCATCGGAGTGGCCGGGAACCCAAACCTCTGTATCTGTATTGGCAAATAGAACAATTTTCAGTACATGATACTTCTCAAACAAAATAGAACAAATAAATGAAACACACCTGATACTGCTCCAACCATCCAAATTTTGGCCCATGATTGTCATGGCCAAAGGCCAGAGCTCCATCACGGATGCCAAAGAATCGTTGGGCCATGTCTTGGGCCCAATTTGCCGGTGGATCCACTGGGCCTATGGGCACGCCAGCCAACGGAAGTCCCAGCAAGTACGAGACGTCCTGAAGGGTAGGAGCCATCTCTCCCCATCGAAAATGGAAAGTGTGAGTCTTGGGCCTCCATCGATCCACCAAGCACGTGAGCAAAGACGAGTCGTACCGTAAGCGACTAGTCTGGAACCCAAGTTGTCGCCCTTCTATCTCCTCCATACGAGTGGCCTCAACCAAACGAATGAATGGTAAGAGCCCAGCCCACTTCAATCTACATAAGAAGAAAGCAGAACAGTTTAGTCACATTGGTCCATAAATATCCCAACAGCAAGAGAAATAAATGTCACATGCCTCTGAAGCCAATCAGGATGTATGCACCAGTTCGAAATGGGAGTGCGAGTCACTAGGTGCTTCAAGGACCCCGGGTTAGCATCCAGTACCGTCGATCGGTGCTTTCTATCTATGTCAGCATTCAGCAAAGATCCCGCCATCTGCACATTAGTTCCACACATATTACAAATTTAATACATAGTTCCACACATATTACAAATTTAAGACATAGTTCCACACATATTACAAATTTAAGACATAGTTCCACACATATTACAAATTTAAGACATAGTTCCACACATATTACAAATTTAAGACATAGTTCCACACATATTACAAATTTAAGACATAGTTCCACACGTCTAGTTTCTTCCTCGACTGCCACGTCCACGAGGAGCAGCTCCACCAGTCCCGAAGATGTGGCAACTGGTGTCTATATGACCAAATTGATTACACAGAAAACATTGCCTAGTAGGGCCTCCGGCTTCAGATTCATCCATATCATTACGGATGCGGACACATTGTCGCCTTCCTCTTCTTGTCCTCATCAGTACAGGATCTGGGATGTAAACCCTTTCACCTGGATTTACTTTATTGAAATTTCCCCATGCCCTATATCCCATCATCTCGCCTGTCCACGTATTGACCACCGCATCCTTAAGGAAATAAGGAGACACAAACGAGATCGCATCCATACCCATCAGCCCGCATGCAGCTAGTACATGAGAGCAAGGAAGATGCAACAGCTTGGGTTTATTGCACGTGCACTCACACGTTGGACAGGCTTCGTTGCCTATCCTCACCTCCTGTGTCTTTACCTGTTCTCCTGTTCCAATCCGGTTGGAAGGGAGGCGTACCTCGAACCTTCTTTCCTGATTACCGATGGCGATGACATGCATGGACCGAGCCTTCTCCATCTTGGCATCCATGTAATGCATGATCTTTGAACAATACCTCGTGTTTGGGTTGTTCATGATATGCATCTGAGCCATCTGGAGTCTGTCTCTGAAATACTTCAGAGTTCCGGTGAAAATACACTCCACAATGGCTGTTAATGGTAGAGCCCTACTTCCTCTCAAGACAAAGTTGTAAGTTTCAGCCAGATTTGTAGTCATGACGCCAAACCTAGCACCATGAGTGTCATGCAGCAGAGACCACCTCTCTACAGGCTCGTGTTGTATCCATTCCTGAAAATTTTTAATCCTTCTGCCAGGCCTTCTCCTAGTATCGGGTTGGTCAAATCCTGGCAAGTCACAAAGGGCAATGGGTTCTTCCTCCGGTGGTGCTGCTCCTGTTGTTGCCTGTTCAGCTAACGCCGTTGCATGAGCCGCGACCGCTGCTGCTCTCCTCTGAGTCACATGTTTTTAGTGAAGTCATCAAGATAGCCACGACACTTGATATACTTCCACTCTTGGTTCTGCTTGCAAAGATTCTTGAATAGGTTCATAAGAGCTTTGTTCCTGAACTGTGAGAAAAAATTGGCCCCTAGATGCCGCATGCACCAACGACTCTGCATGTCCAGCCATGGAGTTACTTCATCAGGAGTGGGCTGTGTGAGCTTCTTTATCGCGCTTAGTATACCTGGATGCCTATCATGAAGCACGCATACATTCGGTGTATCTCTCACAATTGCTATCTTCAGCTGCCTGAAAAACCATACCCAACTCTCGGTGTTCTCGCTCTCCACGAAAGCAAAAGCAAGTGGAACCACTTGATTGTTTCCATCTTGGCCTATGGCAGTCAATATCTGACCCCTATACTTGCCAGTGAGAAATGTACCATCCACACAGATGACTGGTCGACAGTGAGTGAAAGCTTCTATGCATATAGCAAATGAGAAGAACACTCGATGAAGTACCCTCAAATTAGGTTCATGTGGCAATGTAAAGTGTTGGATGTCCACGTAGGTGCCTGGATTCCTAGCCTGCAGTGTCTGGAGCATCCTAACAACACAGTCATACCCGTCTCGAAACGAACCAAACCTTGCCTCCAGTGCCCTTTGCTTAGTCCTTGAAGCCTTCCCGTATGAAATATTGTAGCGGAATCTGACAGAAACTTTGTTAATGATAGCTTTCACCCCCATGGCTTTGCCCTCCACTATCTCTGTGTACAACAGTCTAGCCAGGAGGGTTGACGTGAGGTTACGATGGTCCTGAAGGACACTTTCAAGTGTGCATGTGTGCATCACAACATCGGTGACCTTCCAGTTTGTGTCATACCTAGGGACATGGGCATGCACCCTTGCAGGACATCCAGCTTCCTCGCAAACCAATGTCAAATATTGTTGTGATGACACCTTCGTTTTCATGACCCGTTGCATGGACATTGACCACTCAACAATTGCTTCCTGCAGATGTCTCTTGCTAGGATATAATGCACCCAGAGAGATGCTGTTCGCGTGATAATGCCACGCCGAATCATGCCCATCGTTCACAGTCATTGCTGCTGTGTTGTCATTATTCCATGATGCCGGAATAGGTTGGCCGATCTCTTCTTGATCAGACTCGCCAGAATCATCAGCCGTATCACTGTTGCCTTCTGAGTCTTCGGCTTCCATTTGATGTTGCAACAAACCATCATATATCTCGTCCTCATCAGCTTCGCCACTGAATATGTCTTCCCCTAATCCTTCACCACCGTCCTCTGATACATAACCATCACCCCCGGTGTGTGCATAGCTACTGTGACCTGATTCATATCCGCCGCCACCCTCTTGGCCCTGACTACTCTGGCTATGATCATAACTACCTCCAGCATGACCGGTCTGACTATTCTGGCCATGATCATAACTACCTCCAGCATGACCGGTCTGACTACTCTGGCCATGATCATAACTACCTCCAGCATGACCGGTCTGACTACTATGGTCATGATCATACCCAGCCTCTTTCACCACAGGTAACACTAAGAGACTGGGGTTAACTTCTCTTTTCTGGCAAGCTTGCACAAATTTGACCCATTTCTGTTGCGCTTCTATTGGCCTTAAATAAAAATTAGGGGTTTGCCTTGACTTAGTCCATAAAGCATGCACACCGACAGTATGGGTAGGAGGGAGCCCTAAACGAACACATAACCAATCCTTCAACTGAGTAACGGGCACTGTTTCAGGATTCTGAAGCACTTCATCCATAAATCTAAACTCGCTCAAATCAACTCCGTGCTGGTTTATTCTGACGGAACCAGGACCATACAAGAACCTAAACACTACATTATTTGACATGATTTTCGACCTAAAAAATACCAAAAATAGTCAAAAACAGGTACATAGATACATACCCCATCAAACGCTACCTATGAACATACACACATGACTGCAATAAGCAAGAAATTAGGGTTTACCCTTGAAGCGTGCGAAGTCCTGCCGTGCAGCTGCCTCAGGTCAACGGATCAGCACCTCCACCATGCACCTTCCTCAAGTCCCAGCACCAGCCTCCACCATGGCCATTGCTCAACAAGAAGCTAAGAACACCACCAGATCCCTCCACCAAAACGCCTCAAATCACTACACCAGGCTATCCCATTAGTAGATCGGGACTCTACTAGTTTGCTAATGTGTTAGAGCAGCGAGTTTAGATAGAAATCTAGGCTACAAATCGGTGCAACGGCTGAGAAAATGAGAGCAAGCGAGAGAGGAAGAAGAGCTAGCAGACGGGCGAGCTGGAAATGAGAGCAAGGAGACGATGGGCACGGACGGGCGAGCTAATATAGCCGGGACACGTCGTCCGTTCAAGGGACGAAACAGCCGTCGTCCGTTCAACAGCCGACGCGGCTGACCCCTGGCACCCCGACAGCTCGGTCGTCTTTTGAAGAAAAGACGACAACTCCGTCGTCCGTTGAACCGCCGACAGTCAAATCCCTGCCACCCGACACGCTTGGTCGTCTTTTGAACAAAAGACGACATGTTTGTCGTCCGCGCAACCAACGAAGGAGCTCTGTCGTCCGTTGAACGGACGACGGACGGACAGAAATGAAAATTGCCAAATTTGCGTATTATTTATGAATATGAATAAAAAAATGTATTATTTAAAAAAAAATAGCCGATGCCCGTCTCAGACTGAGCTCTCGCCGATATCTTGGTATAGCTCCGCCCGCGCCGCCGTACGTGGCTGCAGTTTGTGGCGCCGCGACGACTGCGAGTGTCTTGTGGCGCGTGCGCACAGTCTGCCCGAAAGCTGACCCTCCCCATGGGGCCACTGCATGATGTAACAACAGTTGTGCACCGTCCGTGCCAAAAAAAAAAAAGAGAAGAAGCCATCGACGTGCACGGAGGTACCAGGATTGGGGCCTGCATTTCGGGTTTTGGTCATTGTTAGCTTGCTCAAGTGCAATCCTTTGCTAGTAGTCTGCAGACGGAATGTTTGAACAAACACGGGCACAAAAATATGCCACCGCCACCAGCATGCGTCTAGATTGTTCCAGGAGCCCATCACGAGCATGCATGGGCGCTTGATCAAGTGTATGCACCGATTGCGTGCAGTGCAATTTTTTTCTTCCTTTTTTTGCGAAAGCGTGCAGTGCGATTGATTTGAAGGATTTTCTCTTCTTCCAACCGGACAATTAACCCGAGGCGATGGACGTGACACCGACGTGTATATATGTTCGTATTGCTTATATGCATCAGCAAGCGAACATGGGGCAGAATTTCCAAGTTCACGTGGAAGATCGGTGTGGTCAGGAAGAACGTACGAGCGGGCCTGGATTGTGGATTACCCTAACGTGATTCAAGGACTTGCCGTCACGTCCTTTCGCCATCAGATACCACGGACTCTCCGTCCCGTTGATTGCCTATTGCTGTTACGGGGGCACGCAAGTCGGACCCGAAGCGTGCGTGCTCGGGAAATTTCAACCCGGGTCACATGAATCCGCTGTTTGTAATGGGGACTGACGCTTTGACCTGGAGATCGAGCAGATCAGGAAAGCAACCCGCACTAGTTAGAGAACCTGTGCCTGATTATTCGTGCTTTGGTCCAGCAAGACTCCACTTGAGAGACGATGAAAGCGGCAACGCAACGGATAATCACGCCACTAGCTAGCTAGCTAGGGCGCCCCCCATGTGCGCGCGCTGCGGACCATGCCGGCATCGGCATGCCCTGCTACGTCTCTTCGTCGTCCATGGTCCGTTCATTACTCATTGATGATGATGCTGTTTAGGACCCGTCCGTTGCTTTGCTTACGATTCGTTAACTCCCGAGACATCTGGGGTCAGCACCGCACCGGTCGATGTGTACGTGTGGAGCGTGGGGGCGTCCGGCCCAGCCGCGGGACTCGCACCCATAGATACGACCAGATTAAAGAGACAGAGACCATGCATACGGCCCAGCAGGGACCACCAACTACCGGCAGCCGGCAGGGCATCGGCAGGTCAGGTGCGTTCCTGCGAGCGGGTATATGCTGGCTGGCCGAACAACGACCGGCCAACCATCGGATCGACCTCACGTTCGTCCTATGGCCGACTGTCGCTGTGCGTCTCCGCTCGATCCATGTGAGCCCAGTGGACTTTGTGGTCCATGTTGGCACTGGATAAGGGCTTGCTGAGTGTTTGAGTGATCCGACGTGTGGCTCTGCGAACAAAAAGGGCATTTTATTCAGGATAGAAACCAGGGGTTCATGGGTGGTGTCATTAGGGACTACTCGGCGGGTGTGATCTGCTCTATGGCCGAGAAGCTTACCAGCTGTGATGACGCACGTGAAGCGGAGGCCAAAGCGCTCTTAAAGTGTCTCCAAATCTGGTGTTGCTCAGGGCATACACCCAACGGAGATAGAAACTGACTGTGCAGCTCTTTGCGGCTGTCAATGCTGCTTATAAAGATATGTCCAAGCTTTGTTTCATTTATAGAGAGATCGATAGGATTCGAAATTCAGTGTTCTACTTTTCTCTGTCTCTAGTTAAAAGAGATTGTAATACAGTGACCCATGAGCTAGCAAAATGTAATAGGATAGAAGGTACGCAAGGCATCTGGAACATGTGTCTACCTGACCAGATCAGGCCCTTCGTCAGTAACGATTGTAACAAGCTCTTGCATCAATGAAATCTCTTCGACGTCAAAAAAAAAGGGCATTTACCATGGAAACGTCGCGGGATCGCGCCTGATACTGACGCCAAGGGTGGCATCAGAAGCGAGGCAGCCTAGCACGATGTGCTCGAGGTCGTGGCGGCTTCAAGCGCCGACCTTGGGGCTTGTTGCCGGTGGGGAGACTGGGGATGCGTCTTCCCGTGGGCTGACAGGGTGGGAGCTGCTGAATTGGGTCAATAAAGGTGAAGGCACTAGTGTTCTTCATGTGCCAAATCATCGATCTTTTTTTTTGAAAAAAGTATATATTAATATCATAAGGACACCAATTACACCCAGCCTCTGCAACAACGCATGCCCTAGCGACTCTACGGATACACACAGCTCAGAAAAAAGAACGAGAAATTACAAAAAAGAAAAATCCCGCTACAGAGAACTAATCCTCAAAGCAACGACGGTGACACCATCAGAACAACACCAGTAGTCTTCCACTCCAATAACAACACCTTCAAGAAGGAAACAGTGCCCAAGCGCCGTCGTTGCCCGACCAAAGGTCATAGGTTTTCACCCTGGAGAAAATCCTTACTCACAAAACAATGCCTTCAACAAGGTCATTGCCAGGCACAACCAGCTAAGGCCAGATCTTGGATTTTCACCCTGCAAGATAAGACTAGAAACTTCCCTATGTTGTCTTCCCGCACCAACTGTCGCTGCAACGAGTACCAGATTACACAGCCAGATCTTCGTCGCCACAAGAACAAAAATCACCATCGCTATCCTCAAAATTCCGCTTTCCTGACATTCTCCGCATCTGACATCATCATGGCTCAAAGCATGACACTTGGTGGGAACAAACAACAGAGCTTTGCAATGCTCCCGCTGAAACCAAACGGCTAGAATAACAAGGTGCTCGCGACCGAATACCTTCCGATCCAGCAATCTCCAGGCATGATACGCCCATGGGAGTTCGCCGGTGGAGCCTTCCGTAACCCGCTTCTCCAGACCAGATCAAGGAGGGCAAACATCAAGCATATCTTCGTCTTCTTGCGAAAGAAATCAAAGGACCACCATCTTTATTAGATCCGACACAGCGATCCCCACACCGTCGGCCGGTTCCCGGAGGACGGATCGAGCAGGCAAAAAGGGAGAGAACCAAATCGGGAACCACCGTAGCAGCGCCAGAGCCGCCGCCTAGCAGGATCCCAGCACCACGCCTTGACTGCTGCCTACCACATCGTCCCTGCCGAGGGCCGACCTGGCCGAGATCTAGATCTAGCCCACGCGGTGCACCCGCAAACGGTCGTCGTAGCGAGGCCCCTCCGTGCGCCACCCACACCGCCTCCGTCGAGCCACCATGCGCCGCCCGCGACCCAGAGCAGGCCACGCCATCGCCCCGACCAGCCAAAATGCCTCCACGGCAGCTCCCCCTCCAGCCTTCGGCGGCAAGGGCGCCCACCGCCACCGCGTGAGGGATCTGCGGCAGCAGCGGCGAAGGGAGACTCGCGGGGGGAGCTCGCCGGCGGCGGCGGCTAGGGTCCCCCCCCCTCGAGTTGCCCCGGGTCAGGAGCGACGCGGGGTCAGGAGAAGAGGTTGTCAATACTACTTGATTTGGCTGCCGATGAGTTCTGGAATTCTTCGTTGGAGATCTAGGTTGATCATGTGCGCCCATACATCAGTCTGTGCGGCTTCAAGATGGTGTGGCGCGAAGCTCCACTTTATGTCTATACGATGGGACATGTCTACCTGGTTTCCATGGTATTGACAAAGACAGAGAATATCATGATGGCTGCGATTGGAGGACATAAAGAAATGATGGAGAGGTGTCTTAGATGTAGGGGCGTTGGGGCCGACCTGGGCCATGGCTCGGCCAGGATTTTCGCAATACTTTATTTTTCTTGCTGGGCTAGCCCATAAATGCTCCAGTTCTGTAGAAAAATCATGCTCTGTTGAAGCCCGGCCTGTCCAACATTTGTACTGTAGCTCTGCCAGTGCTTAGATGCATTGAAGATTTTGCTTCATAGGTTGTTGTACGAGCATGGCATGTAGGGCGTTCCTATCCATCTCCGACATATGGTATTGTGAGTCTAGTGTTTGTAGACTTGCAGTAGCGGCACTGGAAAATGGGGCAATGGTACCCGGGGACTTCATTATTGGTGGAACATCCTGAGTATGGAGTCGAGATTTTCAAGGTGAATGCCCATGATCTACCCTTTGTTGGTCGTATCTAGCAATGGCATTATCGAAGGTATTGTTTTAAAAACTCGAATTATCTCAAGGTGAAAACCCAAGATCAGTTAATTGGGCAACAAGGGCATACATTGTTCTTTTTTGGAGGCGTTTTTTAGATGTTCTTAGAGGCGTTGTTGGAGAACCTCGTTTGTTATTCGGGTGATGTCTTTTGTGATGGTTTATGTGAGCTGGTGTGAGTGATTAATCACCGTAGTGGGACTTTTTTCTTTTAGACCGATGTGTGCATCCTTAATGTCTAGTTGCATTTTATTGATGCGGAGGTTGAGTGCAATTGGTGATATTGATATCTATTTCTTTTGTCAAAAAAAAATACAAAATCAAAGGTGACTAATAAAGATTGATGTTGTTTATTTTGCTTCCGTGAAATATTCCCAAGGGTTGCACTTGCATGTGTGAGGTTAGTAGGAAACATCACAAATTTGAACAAGAGGGAATTTCTATTACGGCCTCAGGCTAGTTTTCAATTCTCGGTCGACTTGCCTACCAAGTACTTCCTTCGTCGGTTATAATTGACTCAAATTTATTTTTATTCGTATATATCAACACTTAAAAACACGTTAGATACGTATAAATCCAGATAAATCAAAATCACTTACTATCTTATTTTCAGAGGAAGTGCGTTTTTTCCCAGGTGAACGTGGTCTCCTCTGGTTGTTGGTATGTTGGGCCTTTCCATTCATGGGCTATTTTCTCCATCTAAAATCCTGATAGGCCTGTAGGACACTGGGTGAATTTTTTTTCTGTTTGCTCTTTTGCTTACAACACAAGATTTAATTTCTCTACCTCACGTATGCTGTCAAATCAGATGCTTATGGTCTACTTCCTCTTTAACGTTTTAACACGTGCTCAAATGACTGACAAAATATAGTTGGTTCTACGTAAAAAATAAAATAAAATATGCAACTAAGGAAAAAACTCTTCTTCACAACTTATGCACAATGGTCCAATGTATGCAGCTAAGCGCACCTACACTTCGTCGTGGAACTTCCAGGCCACCACTAATCATAGATGAGAATTCAATTGCTGAATTTTTTTTCTTTTGTTGTTGCATCCCATGTATAACTGAGGTTGCAACCCATGTGTAACTGAAGAATTCTCAATTGCAATCCATATTCAACAGAAAAAAATTCTTAGTGTAACTCATGTACAACTAGAAAAATCTCAGTTTAACTCATATTTAACAAAATCTCAGTTGCAACCACTTGATTGTGTTTTAACTTCTATGGCTCACAGGCCTACTGGGCTAGTTCTATGTTTTTGGGTGTAGTCTCTACAAAGCTAGTGAGAATCAAAATATAATACGCAAAAAACTCAGTTACAACTCCTCTTGTAAATGAAAAAATCTTAGTTGCAACCCTGGTTACAAGTGGAAAAATTTCAGTTGTAAGTAGAAAAAGCTCAGTTACAACTTCTGTGTAAATGAAAAAAGTCAGTTCCAATCCCACTTGCAACCAAAGAAAAGCTTAGTTGTAATCCCAATAATAACCGGGGAAAAACTCAATTGAAACCCACTTATAACTAAAAAAAGAGAGTTTCGTTGCAACCCCACCTATAACTTAAAAAGAGTCAATTATAATCTCACTTTCAACTAAAAACTGCAGCTGGGACCTCACTTGCAACTATCATGATAGACCGAATCATGACATAATCCAACGTTCTAGGAATTGACCAAGCTCTAACTTAATTATATGCCCACTAAAAATTAGAAGAAGCGGAAAAAATAGACAAACACAACAAAACCTTATAATAACAAAAGGCGAAAACATAAATGGGGAAACATAACAAAAGCAACGAGCCAAGCTCACCAGCACACAAAGAAAAATAAAAGGCTCATGTGAAGGCGGCAATTCTGCTCATAGGTGCAAATACACTCATTGTGAGAAAACATATTTTGAAATGTCACAAAGTTCAAAAAAATCTACATATACATTCAAACATTTTATGTTGGTTCATCTTTTTTATACATGACATATAAAATATTCTTTCATTCCAAAGACATGTAAACCAACATAAAATGTTCTAATGTATATGCGGATTTTTTCTAAAAAAATTAACATTTCAAAATATGTTTTCGCACAGTGGGTGCTTTTACACCTGCGAGCCAGAGTAAATATCTGCACGTGAGAAATATTTCTATCCTTGTGTACACAAGAAAAAACAAAACACCTTCCATGTTGAGAAAAATGGCCCAATGCATCGAAGGCCCATACATACTACATGAATTATCGGACACATTGAGCCCACCGAAGAAACAGGCACGAAGGCAGATATCAGGGGCCACCCCAGTAACAGTCTATTTTTATAGAAACTAGAAAACATGCCCGTGCGTTGCAACGGAAGATTAAAAGATTGCATCACCAATACAACACCATGTAAATAAACACACGTCAAATAGAACTTCATGAACATGTGTCATGGGACCGTCATACCTAAGGAGTAACTGGGTAGCAATTTCATAATCAGCATTTATCATGAAACTATGAGTTGATTTTAGTAAAGAAGGGAAATCATTTGCCGATTGAGTTGCCATGTTGTAGTTGAAGTTAAACGCTAAGGAGAAAGAAGTCATTAAGAGAGTCGATGTAGGAAAATGGAAGTGATATTAGCCAAATAAATCATCACTTTAAATAGTTAGAATATACGACATGAACACACTTTTCATGTATTAAGACGATCTCAAGCGGCAAGGGGTTGTGGTCGACCATCCTCTAACCCAAGCTCGCCGTAATCCATGCTCACATACTTCAGCCTCTGCCCCGCTAGCTTCTACACTTAAACTCTAGAAATATAAAATCTTGTTTGAACACAGTGGTTAGAGCAAAGAAACTTAGTACAATATTTTCTTATAAAATGAGTGGTCTGGAATCATGCAACCATCATATTCACCGAACTTAAATCAAGTGCTATAGGGAATCACACCGGATTTAAATTCAAATAAGTATATTTTCTGTAAGTTCTCAAAAAAATAGTTTTGTAACCGTCCATCTACCTTGGTCAGTGCTACGATTCTATACCATGACCCAAAGGAGTATGCGATAGACCTGCTTAGCTTGGAACCGAAAGAGCCAATAGTTAATGTCCAATTTTGCTTATTTTTCAAATAAGACGTAGGGAGAAAAAAATACAGTACTTGACAATGGCTACGGCTGCATCCCACACAAGCCAATACAGCTTCCATCTCCTGTATGCAAATAGCTGGACCATGCTGAGTGTAACAAATCTATACTTAATAATAGCTCAGTTTTGGATGTTAAAATATTCTTGGATCGGCTATTTGTTTGGATTCTAAGAGCTAAGAAGAGTAACCATCCGAAGCGATAATATTCAGAACATTGCTGCAGATTTGTCTCTGAAGAATTGTTTGCAGACTTGTCGTCACTTAACAGGAATAGCTCCGGGTATGCGCGTTTGTAATACCTGAACCAAGCAAACATTGTTATTGAGTATCAAAACATCAGAGTTCATAATGATCTAAACCAAAGAAAAACTACAAGAGGGAGATGGGCAAATGGGCTAGGTTTCAGTGAACATAACTGCTATATGGCCATTTTAGGTTACATGTAGCCACAAGTAAAACGATCAAGCAAAGCAGAGCAAAGATACAACATAAAGTAATCGGCCTAGGGAGAATAAATGCACAATACTGGCTTGCATCTCCTATAATAGAGCACAAAACAAAGAAAATGCACTGATCAATAAGGAACAAACGCCTAAAATGTGTTTCAGTTTCGAAACATGAGAGAATTGTCAATTGTGTGTGCATAAATACCTCAAGCTTCTTCATACAATCTGAACCATACAGATCAGTCAGAATGAATCTAGTCTTTATGCAGAACTGAGGCATCTCCATGAAACAATCGACAATTCTGCGGGGCATCGGCAAAGAAAATAAACAGGTTAGCACAACTGAGAACTTCCTTAAACAAAAATAATTGCACATGTAGCATTAGAAAAGTAATTTTTTTTGTAACACTTACTTGAGTTCAAATGCCCTCAAGATTTGACGCAACGTGATGCCATCATCTGCCTTTGCATTCGACCCTGCGCTGAACTTTGACACGCAGTAGAGAACACAAGGAAGTACAGCTGTAGTGATCCAAAATATAATCTAAGAAGAAATAGAGAACTACTCTACTCCCACTCAAGTTTTGTAGGTACCACAAAATAAGAAGTACAGCTGTAGTGATCCAAACTATAATCTATATTAAGTTTGCTAACGCGTCTAGGTGCATGCGAATCTAAATAAATCCAAGCCACTTATCTTGGGACGAAGGGAGTAGTACTTATCCAATCGAGCAGTCCAAATTGCTCTAGTTTGACGTGCAAGTGCAATAGCTGGATAGGAGAATAGTTCAAATTTCTGATATGCACAGTACTGCTATGAAAATTTGTAATTTCCTACTGACTTCTACACAAACAACTTCAGCTTTTTCATTTAACTATGGAAACTTAAGGCTCCCTTGCAAAAGGCATGTATCCCTCTTTTAATCGTGAAACTTTTAAGCGCTATTTGACTGGTTTTGATGATACACTTCTCAAGAAGATACTGGGAACGCTTCTGTCCTGAGTACGCATGTTAATGAAGTATAAACAAATGACAGCTTCCATGTCAGTGCTCCAAGATGCCATCATATATATTGTGATCTTTCTATAAGCGCAATTTGACTGGTTCTGATGATACACTTCTCAAGAAGATACTGGGAACGCTTCCTGTCCTGAGTACGCATGTTAATGAAGTATAAACAAATGACAGCTTCCATGTCAGTGCTCCAAGATGCCATCACATATATTGTGATCTTTCTATAAAGTTGAAAAGAAATCACAAGTAGGGAACTTAATTTATCAAGGAAAATGACAATTCTGGTAACATGAAAGCCTTAATCAAGTTCAACGAGTACCATATAGGCATGGATAGAAGTTGTAATTTGTAGCACATTGTTATAGATTCAAGGTGTGCGCAAAAGAAGGTCTGGCAAAATATACAATATTGATCCCTTCATAATCCAAGAACAAATAAACGTACAACCTAGAAATTCCAATAATATAATACCTCTTCCACTCGAGGGGCGAGTCATCCTGTATCTCAACTCATGTTGTTTCTCCATCATGTTGAATTCATATATAAACACCTAATAAATCAGCTACACCCATAACATATGATCAATCAAAAGTTGGTTCTATGCATGTCTATTTGTGAGCACTGTTGATTTTGACACTATTATGTCCTGTAGGGAGTGGAGGAGAGCGACTTGGTGTGGTCTGCATCTACATTGTCATGTCAGTTTGCTTTGATATATACCGGAAGCTAAATGTACAGAATTTTTTCCAAATTATGTCCTGTAGGGAATGGAGGAGAGCGACTTGGTGTGGTCTGCATCTACATCGTCATGTCAGTTTGCTTTGATATATACCGGAAGCTAAATGTACAGAATTTTTTCCAATTGGATTGACTCGGTCGTGCAGAGAATGTGTGTACACACCGAGAGGGAGTCGAGGAAGACGAGAACGTCTGCGTCGTCCCTAGTGATGATCGTCTCGGCCTCGTCCACAGTGGTGACATTCTACAGCCAAGGCCCCAACAAAGAAATAAATCCCAATGAGTACAGCAGTAGCTAACACATAGTGGAGAAGGCGGTTACATACTTGGTACCCTCGCCGGTATACTCCTTTGTGCTTGCCCTCGACGAAGTAGAGGATGATGTAGAAGCCTTGCAAGCCACAGTCCTCCGCGAGGCCAACACCCTCGGTGACGTCAACCTTGGCGAGCGCTACGTCGAGGTACTGTTTGACGAGGAGCAGATGAGGAGGCGGCGGCATAGTCCGGGGCGAGCGGCGGGCGTCATAGTAGCTTCAGTGCACGCCCACGATTGGCCCTCCATGTAGGCCACGCCGATGTGCTCATCCCCTCCAGTTAATCCAGCGCGTACAAGCAAGCAGTAGAGGCGTGTCTCATCTATGATACAGGGCCACCAGCGAGGAGCCCAAAGCCATCACCGATGTGTGCACCTTGGCGGCTTGGCCTAGGCGGTTTCCACGATTGTCGGTGTCGGGCGTCGGTGATGGCGGTCTATCCATCCTCGCGTGGTAATTGAGTAGCGGAGGCACCCATGAGGGTGGGCTTGGCCTTAGTCGTGGAGCAGCTTGAGTAGGCAGGGTTGGAGCTTGTGGGGGTATGAAGCGAGATCCCCATGACCCGGGAGGTTTCAATGGTGGTGGCTGGGGCGAGTGTGTGCATCGGTCCTGCTGGTGGAGGAGCGCGTCCGCAAGGGGGCTAAGCGCGAGGGACGACGGCCACGACGCGGGTGGTGCGTTAGTGGAGAGGCGTGGAGGCTTGCAGGCACGGAGAGTGGTCGGGATCAAGGATGCAGTGCGGCTAGCCGGCCCTGCAGGCAGTGGCAGGCGGCGAAGGAAGGCAGGCACGACGGGTGGCTCGTGGCGCAGGGCGGCGATTTCGGCAGTGGATGGCGAGGCGGACGCGGTGTTCGCCGATCCGCGAAGAAGAGAGGGATTGCCCTGGCGCGTGGTTTGAGGAGAGAATCAAGCCCGCAGGACAGCGTCAACGCGATGTTTGGGGAAAAAATAGGACTGGTTTTGCGGGGAGGGAGCGAACGGAGGTGCAAGGAAGCGACGGACGCAGTTGTTGACGAAAAAAAGACGTAGTGGGTCTGTGGGCAGAAAACGGAACCGCTTCGTCTTTTTTAGATAGTAGAGATAAAAGACTCGGATTTTGAGAAAAGATTTATTTCGAAAAAAATTCAACTTTGGAAAAATATTCAAATTTAAAATATGTTTAAATATGAAAATTGTTAGAATATGAAAAATGTTCAAATTTGAAACATGTTTGTACTTAAAATGTTCAAAATTTAATTTGTTTAAATTTTAAAATGTCTATTTTCTAAAAATGCTCTAAAAAAAGGAACCAGGAAATAAAATAAAATCAGGAGAAAACCAGAACTAGGAAAAACATAAAAAATAAAAAATTTAAATAATACCTACTCGTGCTAATGAGCCAGTCCAACGCGGGCACCCAAGTGAGAGGAGTGCCAGATAGCGCCCGCGTTTGGCGGTGAATAGGGATAGCGCCTGCGTGGGGGTGGTGAATAGGATTTGCATAAGATTTCAGGTGTTGTTCTGACCACTAAGGAACATGTTTGATTTAAAGGATTTTCAAAGGAATTCTA
Organism: Avena sativa; assembly: GCA_916181665.1. NCBI lineage: Eukaryota > Viridiplantae > Streptophyta > Magnoliopsida > Poales > Poaceae > Avena > Avena sativa. Next base: position 260,612,786 of record OV702279.1, on the reverse strand, counting down.
TAGGATTTCTATTCATAGGAATTTTTTTAATACGGTGTGTTTGTTTCAAAGGAATAAATTCTTCAAAATTCCTATGCATGACTTTCCTACACTACAATTTTATAGGATTTCTAACAAGAGGTGAGACCTCTTGGAAAATTTCCTTTATGTCTATGACAACTATGACATGTACCTAAATCCTATAAAATTTCCTGTATTTTTTCTGCGGTGCAATCAAATAGCTTATCTTATCGATTCCTACATTTTTCATTCCTATAGGATTCTAAATATCATGCCATTCTATTCCTACATTTTTCCTATTCCTATGTCTTACAAATCCTTTGAATCAAACAAGCCCTAACTTTGACATTAAAATCAAATGTCGACTGAATTAGCGAACCTTTTCTTTTGCAAATTAGAACGGCCTTAAATTGTCATTAAAAATTCAGCACTCGGCCCATTGAATTTTCAAATCGAACAGTTACATCCAAACGCTCTGTCCCAAATGCAGAAGTCATAAACTCCATGCTATTAACAATTGCGTCCTTACATCTCTCCTCCCGCAAAACAAAGACGTGGTGGACTAGGTTCCACCCTCGGTGCTGTCACCACCTACCCTGTCCTCGCCATCTACAATCGGGTTTTAACGGGTATCTGCCTCCTATGCTTGCCGCTCTGGCGGCCAAAGGAGGTAGGGACCTCGGATCTGCGCTCGGTGTTGTAGAGGAGTTCCTAAAGTTAGAGTTTGGTCTAGCAGCATCGACATTATGGTGGCTATGGCAGTGATGTGCGTTACAAGAATAAGGTTTATCCACCTCCTCATCCACCTCATCAGCAACGACAATGCTGGTGGCGTTGAGAATGGATATTTGAGTGCCTCTATAATCTGCAAAAGATTTTAGACAATCCTTATTTGTTGGATAGTATCAATATCATATCTACTATCACATTCGTCGGATATCCGCTCAATAAATATCCACGCCCGCATGCATATATGCCAGATCTCTAAAACGTACCACTTACATCCTTATCCCTCCAATATATGGTCTTTTAGGGTAGCTGTTTCAAAATCTTTTCCAGCAAAAGATACTTTTTGGATAGTTTCAAAGGCTGCATGGGCCAATTTTAGGTCCATCTTTTAACTTCTGTTGACATTATCCCATGGAATGGCTGTCGAGGCCACCTCGGGACGTGTTCACCCATTATTTCACTCCACTCTTCAATTTTTTGCGGGTAAAGAAACACTAGTATTATTTCTTATGTTTATATGCGAGCCTGCAGCGTCCGTTCTGCTTAACTGCTTGTTTGCTATGGGGTGGTTGATAACCTGTACTCTGTTGAACTCTCGGCAGGGGACATAAGATTCAGAAACGGCACTTGATATTCAGGTAAATTATGCAGAGGGTAATGACCGGAATGGAAGTTTTACTGTCCCTGTTGAGAAAATGTAGAGTTTGCACTAATATGTTGTACGTGGCCGTGGCCGTGGGTGTCAGTTCGCAATACAACCAAGAAAAATTAAAACGTATATAAAAGTTGTGGAAAACTGAAAAAACAATTGACCAGAGTGGGATTTGAACCCACGCCCTTTCGGACCAGAACCTTAATCTGGCGCCTTAGACCAACTCGGCCATCTGATCTTTGTGATATTTAGGATACACAAAGTAATAAAACTATTTGTTATCTCTGAGATTGGGTCAATGAACTTCCTGCCCAACTTTCCTCTTCGGCTTCAGAAGCTTCAGTCGTGCACTCTGCGCATTCCCCGGGCTTGGTCGGATGAGTATCCATGTGATCCTTTTCTTCCTCCTCATTTCTTGAGATGGCATTCGTGGATCCATCGCTCGTCGCCTCCACATCTACCTACCGGTCGGAATTTCTGTGACAGGTACGATCGATCGGATGCCTCACGTGTAGTTTGTTGGTCTGCTCCACGCGACGACGACAGCGCTTTAAGCGCGCTGGACGGACAGGTAATCGGTAGCGTCGAACGTTGTCTGCTGCTGCAATTCGGCTGGACTGGTGCAAGGGCGATCGATCAGTGCGCGCGGCCGGGCCAACCGGCCGGCGGTACCTGAGGCCCTGAGCATAGTAGCCGGAAACGGGGAACGGTAGACCGTTCCCTGTCCCGGGATCGCCGTCCCGAATCGAGGTACGGGGATGAGGAGCGGTACGATGGGAGTCGATGTCCGGTACGCGTCCCCGGACAGTCGGTGCAGTACCCGATTCACATATCCCATACGGTTAGAACCCGTTTCGAAATTATCAATCTGGCATGGGAAACAGAAGCTTGATTCACGGGAACAGACGTCCCTGGCGTCCAAATAGCTATAACCAATCACCGTATATTAGGCAACATGTGATATACTTCCTTCGTTCACGTATATGTAGTTATGCATACCAGATTTATGGAATCAATCTAAGATCTTTTTTAATGCACGGCGATATATCTAGCCCTGCAAGGTTGCAACCCTAGCGCCATTCTCCTCGTCCCCAGTTTCCTACCGGAGTCGTCGTCCCCAAATAGTTATTTGGATCGCGTCCCCCTTGATGAAAAAACGTTCGAAAGATGTATACCCCCGCCGTCCCCTGGTTTTGGCAGCCGCCGACTCTCGTCCCTCGTTCCCGTCCGTTGTTCCCGTCGTACCGGAAACATGGCAACTAAGGCCCTGAGCTAGTAGCTGCAGCTGCAACCGACGGACCCATCAGTCATCACACCAATGCCGTTAGCCGTACGCGCTCACGTGAACTATGGCTGAGCACCCTTCGGTGTGACGAACCACCAGCTGACCAAAGGGCGAACCTCTGTACCTGTACGTACGGCAGGTCGCGTGATACCAAGTATGAGCAGCCGTGAGCTATTGCGCTGTGCCCACTTAAGTAATGCAGCCAACTGCTACCTCCTGCTCACTAATCAGTTTGGGTGAGACATGTCTCCCTTCTTTCTGGAATTAAGGAGCTCAAGCCCCCGAATTCATTTCAGAAACCGATAAAACATCCACAATGTCTGCAACTCATCAGACGACCGGTATACACACGTGCCTCTGATAATTAATCAAAGTCTGGTGCACAGATCACTTACACATGGTATTAGGAAAAGGAAAATCTAGGAAGGCAATGGCTTCTATGGTCATGCTCGTCCCGTGAGAGATCGAGGGTTAATGCTCCTCAAAAATGCAAGAAAGTCGAGATAATATATTCTCAAAACCTGCAGGTCCAGATGGGTAGAGGGTAGAGAGAGGTGAGCACTCAAGATGATATGGAACAGATGGCCACTGATTTCTACGAGGAAATTCTTGGAAAACCTGCAGAACGTGAATGCAATCTGAACCTTGATCGCTTGGACTTTATGTTAGATAGATCTCTCCCACATTCGGGCCCAACAGCTCTAACGGAGCCCTTATCCGCGCCCTGATCGGGGGCGCCCAACCCTATCTGGTTGGTGGGCCCCTGTCGCCGCGCTATATAAAGTGGTGGGGGCTGGCAGCACGGAGTACGGGGTTCGCCGTTGTGCCAATCATCCCACCTACATCCCTACCGATCTAGGGTTAGCGCGTGCCGACGGGAAGCGCCGCCACCACCGCACACCCACGCCGTCGACCCTTTCCCATGGCTAACGACGGCGGCTCCAGCTCCGGGACAAGTTCCGGCATCCCCTCTGGCTCGTGTTTGTCGAGTCAGGGAGCAGGTAGTTCCCCTCATCTCGGATTCCCCTCTCCCTCTCTCTGTTTCGGATCTAGATAGGCAAGGTAGAGTGCTACTGATAAATCTAGACTAGTTTTATTGCAAAGTCATTTTAACATTGGTATCAGAGCGCTAGTCGCTAGATTTTTCGGTGCAAAAGGAAAGAACAAAAGTAAAATCCTAGATCTAAAGTGCGCCTGCCCTATGGTCGCGCTGTCCCCCTTGATCCCTATGCGCATCGGCAAGCCGAGGCATAGGGAAGAAGGACATACCCCATCTGGGGCAAAGTGAAAGAAAGCAAAACCCTAAATCCCCAGATCCCACGAGAAAGAAACCCCAGATCCAAATCAAACACAGAGAAAAGCAAAATCCCAAACCCCAGATCCCCAGATCTAACCCTAGATCGAACCCCGGATCCAAAAGAGAAATCCCCACAGATACCCACCCAAAAGAAAATACCATCGGCCGCCACCGCGCGCCGGCAAGGGGCACCGCCGCTACTCCTCTTGACGGTCGTGCGCCCACCCTCGGGTGGACGCACCGCCGGCAAGGGGGGCAGGGGGCGCCGTAGCTCCGGCCGTCATCCTCCTCTACTCTCTCTGCCTCGCCTTTTTTCGCGTGGGGCAGTGAGGGAGCGAACGAGAGGAAGGGGAGAGCAAGGTGGGGGGAGGCGCTCGCGGTCTCGGAGAGGTAGGGGGCCGCCAGCAATACCGGGCGACGCCGCCTCACCTCGAGCTGCATAGCGAGCGCCGCCAGAGAGGAGGTCGCGGGGTGGAAGGGGGGCTGTTGGAATTATGCCCTAGAGGCAATAATAAAGATGTTATTATTATAATTCTTGTTCATGATAAAGTTTATATTCCATGCTAGAATTGTATTAAGCGGAAAATTTAATACTTGTGTGGTTTGTGAACAACACCGTGTCCCTAGTATGCCTCTATGGACTAGCTCATTGATTAATGATGGTTAAGGTTTCCTAACCATAGACATGAGTTGTCGATTAATAATGAGATCATATCATTGGGAGAATGATATGATGGACAGACCCAAACTAAGTGGAGCAATTATATCGTGTCATCGTGTTCATCTTTGCGAAGTTTTTCTTATGTCAAATATTGTATTCCTTAGACCATGAGATAATGCAACTCCCTGGTATCGGAAGAAAGCTTTGAGGTCATCAAACGTCATCCTATGAGAGGGTGATCATAAAGGTGTCTCTCAGGTGATCGGAAAGTACCTGTTGGGTTGTATGTATCGAGATGGGATTTGTTCCTCCCAAGTCGGAGAGATATACTTCGGGCCCACTCGGTAATCGATATCAACACCGCTTGCAAGCATGTGGTTAAGGATTTAATCACAAAGTGATATTGGATTACGGAACGAGTAAAGTACTTGCTGCGAACGAGATTGAACTAGGTATGACGGTACCGACGATCAAATCTCGGGCAAGTAAAATATCGCGAAACGAAGGGAATATATATATGGGATTGATTGAATCCTGGCATCGTGGTTCATCCGATATGATCATCGATGAATGTGTGGGAGTCAATATGGGTTTCCAGACCCTGCTGTTGATTATTGATAGAAGATCATGTCTGCATATTCTCGAACCCGAAGGGTCACACACTTAACGTGTCTCGACGCTAGGATAGATTGGATAATTGGTTTATGAGTTTTTGTTCGGAGTCTCGTATGAGATCCAAGACGTCACGAGAGGTTCCGGAATGGTCCGGAGAATAAGATTCATATAAGGCAATGCAGTTTTTGGAGTTCGGAATTGTTTCGGGTTAATCGGTATTATACCGAAAGCTTCTAGAACCTTCCGGAGTGGGACCAACGTGGCCCCACTTGTCGGCAGGGGGAATGGGCCTATGAGGGAGTGCCCTGGCCGCATTGGGCCAGGGTCACAAGGCCCCATAGGTCCCAGCCGGCCAAACCCTAGGGAAACCCTAGGGGAGCTTCTAGAAGGGGGGGGGGGAACTTGCCCCCCACTCCTCCCTCCTTTGGCCGCCGGCCTAGGGCTTGGGGGAGGGGCAAGGGCCAGCCGCCCACCCCTATATATAAAGAGGGCTGGGGGCGCACCCTCCCTACACCTCCTCCTCAACCCTAGCCGCCCTGCTGCCTCTCTCTCTCTCTCTCTCTCTCTCTCTCTCTCTCTCTCTCTCTCTCTCTCTCTCTCTCTCTCTCTCTCTCTCTCTCTCCCGACTGCGCGTAGGCAAAGTCCTGCCGCAGAAACTCTCCACCGCTTGCACCGCGCCATCGCGTTGTAGATCCAATCCATCTCTCCACCCCACTTGCTAGACCGAGGAAGGAGGAGACGTCGAGGTGCCGCACGTGTGCATCTCTCGGAGGCATCGCCACTTGCGGTGTTAGATCGGATCGGATCGCGAGGAGGAGAAGCGAGTACGACTACATCACCCATGTTCCGTCGAACGTTCCGTTGTGCGAATCTTCAAGGGTATGAAGATCTCATCTATTCCCCCTCGTTGTTTGCATCTTCTAGATTAGATCTTGGCTTTCCCGTTCGCATCCGTAGAATTTTTTTGATTTATTATGCTGCGAAACCCTTCAGGGGCAAATGGGGCTAGGGTTTCGTGGGGGCTGCGGGAGGGTGCTTTTATTCGGCCGAAACCCGCGCGTGGCCATTAGATCTAGGGTGGCTTGTTTCGACGGCCACGATCGATCGAAGCGGGTGGCTGCGGCGGGCCCGTGGCGGGCTGCTGGCAGGCCGCGCAGACAGGCTGCTGGCAGCTCTGTAGGGTTCGTAGCATGGAAAACAAAAATTTTCTATCGCATACAAACAAACAAGCCAAGATCTATCTACTAGATTGTAGCAACGAGTCGATGGAATAACTTACCCTCGAAGATTCCAAAGCGTTTAACGAGAGCGGATTCTCGTGGGTGATGTAGTCGTACTCTTTCCGATCTCAAGATCGTGTAGACGATCCTTCCGGCGCCACGTTCCGGCAGCGCTCCCGCAGTCGGTCACACGTTCGGTACTCGACGAAGACCTTCCTCTCCCTTGTTCCAGCAGGCAGCGGAGGTTGTAGCACTCTCCTCGCGATTCCGGCAGCACAACGGCGTGGTACCGGAAGTAGAGGGGAAATCCCGCAGGGCTTCGCCTTAAGCCGGTGCGAGTATGGTGGAGCTTATGAGAGAGGCTATTAGTGGTCTAGTAATTAGACACACCAATTAGAAGGCTCTAAACCAATTAGAAGGCTCTAAACCGCTGGCTAAAGCAATTAGAAGCTCTAAACCAAAACGGCTCTAAACCGGAGGTAGAAGATAGGAACTTGTGTGTTCTAGGAGGGGAGCCCTGCCCCTCCTTTTATGGGTGGGGAGGCGCGGCCAGGGGAGGGGAGTCCCTCCCCAAGTCGGCCTTGGGCTGGGCGCTGGCTTGGAGGAGTGGGACTCCTCCTCCAAGTTGGTTCCAACTCCTCTTGCTTGTTTCCCACAGTTTCCTGTTTCCCACAGTTTCCTGTTTTAGCCGTTTGACTTTCAAACTGGCAATTTGACTTTCATGTTTTTGGAACAGCAAGAACACTTAGTACATGATGCAATCATTCAATGACACACTCATGTACCCTCCCCCCCCCCGGAGTGCCGGACAATCCGAAACCTTCTAGAACATTCCCGATGAAAACACCGGAATCATTCCCGAACTCCGAAACGGGACTTTCCTTATATGAATCTTATTCTCCGGACCATTCCGGATCACCTCGTGATATCCCGGATCCCATCCGAGACTCCGAACAACATTCGGTCTCTTTCTCATAATACCATAACTACTCAAACAACGTCGAATCCTTAAGTGTGTCTCCCTACGGTTCGTGAATTATGCGGACATGATCGAGACACTTCTCTGAACAATAACCAATAGAGGAATCTGGAAATTCATATGGCTCCCACATATTTCTACGATTACTTTGCGATCGAATGAACCACTTACATACGATACCAATTTCCCTTTGTCTCACGATATGTTACTTATCCGAGGTTATGATCGTCGGTATCTTTGCATACCTAGTTCAACCTCGTTACTGATAAGTACTCTTTTCTCGTTCCCGTGATATGTGATCCCTTGTGACCAAGTCACATGCTTGCAAGCCAATTGGATGACATTCCACCGAGAGGGCCCAGAGTATATCTATCCGTCATGTGGATGGACAAATCCCACTCTTGATCCATGTGTTTCAACCAATACTTTCCGAACACTTAATGCCACCTTTATAGCCACCCAGTTATGGTGTGGTGTTTGATGTTATCAAAGCATCCATCCGGTAAAGGTGATATGCATGATCTCATGGTCGAAGGAATTAGGTTACTATGTATCAGAAAGCATATAGCAATTGAACTATTGAAATGACTTGATCTTTATGCTACGCTTATCAATAGGAGTATGTCCACCATATCATTCTCCTAATGATATGATCTTGTTGTTGATAACATCTCAATGTTCATGATATGGAAACCACAATCATTTAATCAACCAACAAGCTAGTGAAGTATAGAGGCTATACTAGGGACTTCAATTTAAGTTTACAATTCACACAAGTATTAATGTTTCCTTGTTAATACTATTATAGCATGAATATAAACATTTATCATAAACACAAAGATATAATAATAACTATATTTATTATTGCCTCTAGGGCATATCTCCAACAGTCTCCCACTTGCACTAGAGTCATCTAATCTAGATTACATGGTAATATACCGAACACCCATGGCAGTTTGGTGTTGGTCATGTTTTGCCCTCGGGAGAGGTTTAGTCAACGGATCCGCCACATTCAGATCTGTGTGTACTTTGCAAATCTTTATATCCCCATCCTGGATATGTTCTCGAATAGCGTGAAAACGCAGCTTGATATGCTTCAGCTTCTTGTGTGACCTTGGTTCTTGCGCATTGGCTATGGCGCCCATGTTATCACAGTAGATAGACATTGGGTCCAGCGCACTTGGAACCACACCCAGCTCTGTAATGAACTCTTTCATCCATATCGCTTCTTGTGAAGCCTCCGAAGCAGCCATGTATTCCGATTCAGTTGAAGATCTCGCCACAACGCTTTGCTTTGCACTCCTCCAGCTAACTGCTGCACCATTCAAAATAAATACGTATCCGGATTGTGATTTAGAATCATCTGGATCGGTGTTCCAACTAGCATCGGTGTAACCATTAACAACGAGCTGTTCATCACCTCCATAAGAAAGAACCATATCCTTAGTTCTTCTCAAGTACTTAAGGATGTTTTTGACCGCTGTCCAATGATCCACTCCTGGATCACTTTGATATCTGCTAGTTAAACTAACAACATATGCAATGTCGGGTCTAGTACATAGCATGGCATACATTAGAGATCCTATGGCTGAGGCATAGGGAGTCTTACTCATCCTTTCTCTATCTTCTGCCGATGTTGGACTTTGAGTTTTACTCAAGGTCGTATTGGGCAACATGGGCAAGAACCCTTTCTTGCTTTCTTCCATTCCAAACTTCTTTAGAACTTTGTCCAAATATGTACTCTGTGACAATGATATTTGGCGTTTCGATCTATCTCTATAAATCTTTATGCCTAATATGTAAGCTGCTTCGCCAAGATCCTTCATTGAAAAACTATTATTCAAATATTCCTTGACACTATTAAGAAGGTCTACATCATTCCCAATCAACAATATGTCATCCACATACAGTATTAAGAATGCTACAGAGCTCCCACTCACTTTCTTGTAAATACAAGCTTCTCCATAAGTTTGTATAAAACCAAAACTTTTGATTACCTTATCAAAACGTTGATTCCAACTTCGGGATGCTTGCTTCAATCCATAGATGGACCGTTGAAGCTTGCATACCTTGTTAGCATCTTTAGGATCGACAAAACCTTTGGGTTGCATCATATACAACTCTTCATCAATGTCTCCATTGAGGAATGCTGTTTTGACATCCATCTGCCATATCTCATAATCATAATGTGCAGCGATTGCTAACATAATCCTCACAGACTTTAGCTTCGCTACCGGTGAGAAAGTCTCATCGTAGTCAACTCCTTGAATTTGTCGAAACCCTTTTGCGACAAGTCGAGCTTTATAGACAGTAACATTACCATCAGCATCTGTTTTCTTCTTGAAAATCCATTTGTTCTCGACAGCCTTCCGGCCATCCGGTAAGTCCACCAAAGTCCATACTTGGTTTTCGTACATGGATCCAATCTCGGATTTCATGGCTTCTTGCCATTTATTGGAATCTGGGCTCATCATCGCTTCCTCATATGTCTCGGGGTCATCGGTGTTGTCCACCAACATGACACTCATAACGGAATCATACCAATCTGGAGTGGTACGAGTTCTCGTTGACCTCCGAGGCTCTGTAGTAACTTCAACCGAAGTTTCATGATCACCATCATTAGCTTCCTCTCTTATTGGTGCAGGCACCACAGGAACTTCTTCCGGTGCTGCGCTACTCGCAATTTCGAGAGAAGGTTCAACAACCTCGTCGAGTTCTACTTTCCTTCCAGTCACTTCTTTCGAGAGAAATTCCTTCTCTAGAAAGGATCCATTCTTGGCAACGAAGATTTTGCCTTCGGATCTATGATAGAAGGTATACCCAATAGTTTCCTTCGGGTATCCTATGAAGACGCATTTTTCCGCTTTGGGTTCAAGCTTGTCCGGCTGTAACTTCTTTACATAGGCTTCGCATCCCCAAACTTTAAGGAACGACAATTTAGGTTTCTTCCCAAACCATAATTCATACGGTGTCGTTTCAACGGATTTAGACGGTGCCCTATTTAAAGTGAATGCGGCTGTTTCTAATGCATAACCCCAAAATGATAGCGGTAAATATGTAAGTGACATCATAGAACGAACCATATCTAAGAGAGTTCGATTACGACGTTCGGACACACCATTACGCTGTGGTGTTCCCGGCGGTGTCAATTGTGAAAGTATTCCGCACTTCTTTAAATGCTCGCCAAACTCGTAACTTAGATATTCACCTCCACGATCAGAACGTAGAAACTTAATCTTCTTGTTACGTTGATTCTCTACCTCACTTTGAAACTCCTTAAACTTCTCGAAAGTTTCGGACTTATGTTTCATGAAATAGATATACCCATATCTACTCAAGTCATCCGTGAAGGTAAGAACATAACGATAACCACCGCGCGATGCTACACTCATTGGACCACACACATCGGTATGTATGATTTCCAATAAGTCCGTAGCTCGCTCCATCATACCAGAAAATGGAGTCTTAGTCATTTTGCCCATCAGACATGCTTCGCATCTATCAAGTGATTCAAAATCAAGTGATTCAAGAAGTCCATCGGAATGGAGTTTCTTCATACGCTTCACTCCAATGTGACCAAGACGACAGTGCCACATATAGGTCGAATTATCGCTTGATTTTAAACGTTTAGCTTCAATATTGTTGATATGTGTATTTCCACTATCGAGATTCAATAAGAATAGACCATCTATCAAAGGTGCATGTGCGTAAAACATATTACTCATATAAATCGAACAACCATTATTCTCTGACTTAAACAAGTAACCGTCTCGCAATAAACAAGATCCTGATATAATGTTCATGCTCAACGCAGGCACTAAATAACAATTATTTAAGTATAAAACTAATCCCGATGGTAGATGAAGAGGTAGCGTGCCGACCGCGATCACATCAACCTTTGATCCGTTTCCCACGCGCATCGTCACCTCGTTCTTCGCTAGCTTCCGTTTATTCTGCAGCACCTGTTTCGAGTTACAAATATGAGCAACCGAACCAGTATCAAATACCCAGGCACTACTACGAATACTAGTGAGATACACATCAATAACATGTATATCAGATATACCTTTCTTCTTGATGTTGCCGTTCTTCAAATCCGCCAAGTACTTTGGGCAATTCCGCTTCCAGTGACCTTCTCCCTTGCAGTAAAAGCACTCAGTTTCAGGCTTTGGTCCAGCCTTGGTTTTCTTCGTCGGCGTGGCAACTTTCTTACCACCCTTCTTGAAGTGTCCCTTTTGCTTAGACTTGCCTTTCTTGAATTTGGTGGTCTTATTGACCATCAACACTTGGTGCTCTTTCTTGATCTCCACTTCTGCAGATTTTAACATAGCAAATAGTTCTGGCAACTCTTTGTTCATGTTCTGCATGTTGTAGTTCATCACAAAGTTCCTGTAACTTGGTGGCAATGACTGGAGGACGCGGTAAACCCCCAAAGCATTAGGAATCACTATACCCAAGCTTTGAAGTTTGTTTGCGTGCCCAGACATCTTAAGCACATGCTCACTGACGGAGCTGCCCTCTTCCATCTTGCAGTTAAAGAACTTTTCAGAAGCTTCATAACTTTCAATTGCCGCATGAGTCTCAAAAATTAATTTGAGATCCTCGACAATATCATATGGGTCTGACTCTTCAAACCTTTTCTGAAGCTCCGATTCTAAACCATACAAGATAGCACACTGAACTATGGAGTACTGATTCTTCCGAGCGAGGTAAACATTCTTTACTTCATCGGGAGCATCAGCTGCAGGTGGGTCACCCAGCGGTGCATCCAGCACATAGGTCAAATTACCAGCTGTGAGGACAATCCTCAAATTGCGGAACCAATCCGCGAAGTTGCTTCCATTGTTTTTCAACTTTTCTTTCTCTAGGAACGCATTAAAATTGATGGTAGGGGCTGCCATTGATCTACAACATATTTGCAATAGTTTAGACTAAGTTTATGACAAATTGAGTTCAAATTAATTAAATTAAACTAGGTGAACTCCCACTCAAAACAACATCCCTCACATTGTTTTAGTGATCACACGAACCAAATCCACTACATCAACACCGATCATCACGAGAGTTGATATAGTTTCAATGGCGAACAATCATCATGTTCATCATATCTACTATATGATTCATGCTTTACCTTTCGGTAATCCGTGTTCCTGAGACCATGTTTGTACATGCTAGGCTCGTCAAGATCAAACCTTAGCCACCGCATAAGCAAATCTGGCTTGCTTACGTTGTATACACTTGCGGAATCTAACACACCCGATCATCACGTGGTGCTTCGAAACAACAAGCTTTAGCAACGGTGCTAACTAAGGGCGAACACTTTATGATTTGAAATTCATGTGCATGAGGGATCATCTTATAATGCTACCGTCGTATACTAAGCAATACAAGATGCATAAAGGATTAACATCACATGCAATTCATAATATGTGATATGATATGGCCTTTCTTCTTTGTGCTTCCGATCTCCATCTTCAAACACGAACATGATCTCCATCATCACCGGCATTGCATCAAGGTCAATGACGCTTTACCATGGTTGTCGTCCACCGGCTTCAACTATTACAACTACTTTGAATAGACACGCGGGTCTTAACATAAATTAAAGACAACCATATGGCTCCTGCCGGTTGCCAACTTACAATAAGGAACATTGCATACATCAAATATAATCACAATCATGGCCATATCACATCACTGCACACCCCTGCAAAACAAAGTTAGACGCTTCTACTTTCTTTGCATATTTTACGTGGTTTGGGGCTTTCAATAAGTGTCGTTCTAACTTACGAACAAGAACCACAACATTGATACTAGCATTGTTGATTACCCGTTGTAAATTGGATCTTAACTATGCTAGGAGAAACAGGCACCCGCAAAGCCACTTATGCAATACAAGTTGCATGTCAAGCGTGGAGCAAGTCTCATGAACGATGTCATGTAAGGTTAGCCCGGGCCGCTTCATCCCAACATACCGCAAGATGCAAAGTACACAAAAAACAATCTACAATAAAAGCATCAACGCCCACAATGACCATTGTGTTCTACTCGTGCAACAGATCTACATATAGACACGGCTCTGATACCACTGTAGGGTTCGTAGCATGGAAAACAAAAAATTTCTATCGCATACAAACAAACAAGCCAAGATCTATCTACTAGATTGTAGCAACGAGTCGATGGAATAACTTACCCTCGAAGATTCCAAAGCGTTTAACGAGAGCGGATTCTCGTGGGTGATGTAGTCGTACTCTTTTCGATCTCAAGATCGTGTAGACGATCCTTCCGGCGCCACGTTCCGGCAGCGCTCCCGCAGTCGGTCACACGTTCGGTACTCGACGAAGACCTTCCTCTCCCTTCTTCCAGCAGGCAACGGAGGTTGTAGCACTCTCCTCGCGATTCTGGCAGCACAACGGCGTGGTACCGGAAGTAGAGGGGAAATCCCGCAGGGCTTCGCCTTAAGCCGGTGCGAGTATGGTGGAGCTTATGAGAGAGGCTATTAGTGGTCTAGTAATTAGACACACCAATTATAAGGCTCTAAACCAATTAGAAGGCTCTAAACCGCTGGCTAAAGCAATTAGAAGCTCTAAACCAAAACGGCTCTAAACCGGAGGTAGAAGATAGGAACTTGTGTGTTCTAGGAGGGGAGCCCTGCCCCTCCTTTTATGGGTGGGGAGGCGCGGCCAGGGGAGGGGAGTCCCTCCCCAAGTCGGCCTTGGGCTGGGCGCCGGCTTGGAGGAGTGGGACTCCTCCTCCAAGTTGGTTCCAACTCCTCTTGCTTGTTTCCCACAGTTTCCTGTTTCCCACAGTTTCCTGTTTTAGCCGTTTGACTTTCAAACTGGCAATTTGACTTTCATGTTTTTGGAACAGCAAGAACACTTAGTACATGATGCAATCATTCAATGACACACTCATGTACCCTCCCCCCCCCGGAGTGCCGGACAATCCGGAACCTTCTAGAACATTCCCGATGAAAACACCGGAATCATTCCCGAACTCCGAAATGGGACTTTCCTTATATGAATCTTATTCTCCGGACCATTCCGGATCACCTCGTGATATCCCGGATCCCATCCGAGACTCCGAACAACATTCGGTCTCTTTCTCATAATACCATAACTACTCAAACAACGTCGAATCCTTAAGTGTGTCTCCCTACGGTTCGTGAATTATGCGGACATGATCGAGACACTTCTCTGAACAATAACCAATAGAGGAATCTGGAAATTCATATGGCTCCCACATATTTCTACGATTACTTTGCGATCGAATGAACCACTTACATACGATACCAATTTCCCTTTGTCTCACGATATGTTACTTATCCGAGGTTATGATCGTCGGTATCTTTGCATACCTAGTTCAACCTCGTTACTGATAAGTACTCTTTTCTCGTTCCCGTGATATGTGATCCCTTGTGACCAAGTCACATGCTTGCAAGCCAATTGGATGACATTCCACCGAGAGGGCCCAGAGTATATCTATCCGTCATGTGGATGGACAAATCCCACTCTTGATCCATGTGTTTCAACCAATACTTTCCGAACACTTAATGCCACCTTTATAGCCACCCAGTTACGGTGTGGTGTTTGATGTTATCAAAGCATCCATCCGGTAAAGGTGATATGCATGATCTCATGGTCGAAGGAATTAGGTTACTATGTATCAGAAAGCATATAGCAATTAAACTATTGAAATGACTTGATCTTTATGCTACGCTTATCAATAGGAGTATGTCCACCATATCATTCTCCTAACGATATGATGTTGTTGTTGATAACATCTCAATGTTCATGATATGGAAACCACAATCATTTAATCAACCAACAAGCTAGTGAAGTATAGAGGCTATACTAGGGACTTCAATTTAAGTTTACAATTCACACAAGTATTAATGTTTCCTTGTTAATACTATTATAGCATGAATATAAACATTTATCATAAACACAAAGATATAATAATAACTATATTTATTATTGCCTCTAGGGCATATTTCCAACAAGCTCTAGCGAGCGCCCCGCGCGGCAGATAACGACGGGCTGTTGGGCCATGCTGGGCCACTTGATAGCTTCTGTTTTATTTTCCCTATACAGTTTTATTAGCTGGTTTTAATGTTTTTTGCTTATTTTAAAGCAAATTTTAACACAGATTTCTCTAGTCATATTATTTCAATGAATATTTGTCTAGAGAATGCATGAGAGGCAGAATTTTTCTGTAAAGTTCAAAGTTTTATGAATAGTGTAATAATTGTTTTCGCTGCAAATAGTTGATTTAAATTGCTAGAATGCAATAAAGTTTGTTTAAATTTTGTTTTAAAAGATGTGACAAAGTAATTAAAGATGATTGTGCCCCATGTTATTAATTGAATAATTGACCAACATTATTAATAAACATGATCATGATCTTTTCCATTGAGTATTAAAGGTGCATTTTATTTTATTTTTACCCAACGGTGATATATCTTTAAATGGCACAAACAATTACATGCTTAATTTATACCAACGTTGGATTAATGCATACAGTTGTTTTTGGTTATCTCACATCTTTTGTGGTTTTCAGAAGGTCTCAAACTCATGAGCTGCCTAAAGGATATCCCACTGTTCAGAGGGGATAACTATTCCGAATGGAGGAAAAAGGATGATCTGGTCTTTGTCTGTGCCGAGGTGGACTGGGTTGTTGATACTAAACAGTCAGTCAAGTCTGAGGACCCAGTGAGGGGTGATGCTCAGGAAAGTGCTGCATTTGAAAATAAAAAGAGAGACCATGCTCCTTTGGAGCTGGCCTACTCAATAGACAACCAAAAGTGGGTCAATGCAAACAAGAAATGCTTGGCTTTTGTCAAGAACACAATTAAGAACGCAATAATGGGCTCAATTGAAGAGTGTGCCTCTGTTGGTGAGTACCTTGCAAAGATAAAGAGCCAGTTTACTGGCTCTTCAAAGATGTATGCAACCCAGCTGCTCAAACAACTGGTGACAGAAAAGTATACGGAAGGGCCAAATGGCATTAGAGAGCACATCTTGAGGATGTCCAACATGGCGGCTAAATTAAAGCCCATGGATGCGGACCTCGAGCTCAAGCCTGCTCTTCCGGTGCATCTTGTCATGGCCTCTCTTCCCCAACAGTTCGAGAACTTCGTCATCAACTATAACATGTCCCCTGAAAAGTGGGACATTGAAAAGACCATAGGGATGTGTTCTCAAGAGGAAGAAAGGCTAAAGTCCATTCACGATGGTTCCTTGAACTACGTGAAGGAAAATAGGAAGAAGAACTTCACCAACAGTAACCATGGTGGCTCACCTTCCAAGCCACATGGCAAGGGCCCACTACAGCACCAGCATCAGTACTAGCAGTCTACCCCTGGGGACAAAGACCAGTGCCACCATTGCAAAAAGGTTGGCCACTACAAAAAGGATTGCCCAATATGGCTAAAGTCCATAATGGCAAAAAATGGTAAAGATATAGTCTCTTTTGTAAATGAATCTCTGTATGAAAAGTTTTCTAAATCTATTTGGTGGATTGACTCTGGTGCAACTGTTCATGTTGCCAACTCTTTACAGGGGTTCCATTCGACAAGGATTTTGCCAAAAAGAGAAAGACTCATTGAAGTGGCGAATGGGATTCAAGCAGAAGTGGAGGCTGTTGGCGACATTCCTCTGAAGCTGGCTGATGGCTTTACTCTTTTGCTTAAGGATGTTTTATTTGTTCCTTCCATTCATAGAAATTTAATAAGTGTGTCATGCTTGGAGAAAGACATGTATGG
Organism: Avena sativa; assembly: GCA_916181665.1. Taxonomy (NCBI): domain Eukaryota; kingdom Viridiplantae; phylum Streptophyta; class Magnoliopsida; order Poales; family Poaceae; genus Avena; species Avena sativa. Next base: position 260,595,585 of record OV702279.1, on the reverse strand, counting down.
GTGTTATTTTGGACATGGCAAATGTGCCATTTGGTTGAAAGATACTTGTGTGGGTGTTGCTACACTACATGACAAACTTTATTTATTATCTTTGCATGAGAAAGTATTTTCTGTGTGTGATGTGAATGAACAAGTTCCCTTGTCAAATAAAGAACAAAAGAAAAGAAAGCGAACTCTTGACTCATCGAAGTTATGGCATTGCAGATTAGGCCATATTTCGAGGGGAAGAATAGAAAGACTCGTTAAAAATGACATTCTTCCTCCGTTAGAGTTCTTAGACATCGAGAAATGCATAGATTGCATCAAAGGAAAGTATGTGAAACAAATTAAAAAGGGTGCAAACCGAAGTATAGCTACACTAGAAATAATCCACACTGATATTTGTGGACCGTTTCCGGTGAAAAGTGTGGATGGTATGATTCATTCATAACATTCACGGATGATCACTCCCGGTATGGTTATATTTATCCAATTAAAGAAAGATCTGAAGCATTGGATAAATTTAAAATTTTCAAAGCTGAAGTATAAAATCAGCATGATAAAAGAATTAAGATAGTCCGGTCTGACCGTGGGGGGGAGTACTACGGGCGGCATACTCCATATGGTCAAGTACCAGGACCTTTTGCAAGGTTCCTACAGGAAAATGGAATAGTCGCTCAGTATTCTATGCCGAGCGAACCTCAGCAAAACGGAGTAGCTGAAAGGCGTAATCGTACCCTTATGGATATGGTGCGCAGCATGATGAGCTATTCCACCCTCCCATTGGGATTGTGGATGGAGGCGCTTAAAACCGCCATTCACATTCTCAACAGAGTACCAAGTAAGTTGGTGCCCAAAACACCGTACGAATTGTGGACAGGCAGAGTCCCCTCTCTGCACCACTTGAGGGTCTAGGGGAGCCCAGCTGAGGCAAAAGTTTTCAATCCAAACATTGCAAAGTTAGACCCCAAAACAGTATCTTGCCACTTCATTGGCTATCCAGATAAATCAAAAGGCTATCGTTTCTACTGTCCTGACAGATACACAAAGTTTGTAGAAACGAGATATGCAGTCTTCTTGGAGGACGAATTGATGAGGGAGAGCACGGTAGCTCGGGAAATAGATCTTGAGGAGAAGAGGGTGCATGCACCTAATCCGATGACTCAGGAGCCATTTTTCTCGCTACCTGTTGTGCCACCATCTACAACCCCTGAGGTTGTGGTGCCGGCACCTGTTGTGACTCCACACGTGACAACAATGGGCGAAAGTTCGGAACCTGTCCACCAGGAGCCACCTGAACCCACTGTTGAGCATGAAAGAGAGCTAGAACAGCCACATACTGTAAATGTGCCTGAACCCGAGGCAAGAAATGAGCAAGAGTCTGATGAACTCAGAAGGTCTAAAAGAGAACGAATACCAGCCATTTCCAAAGAAATTTACAAAGTCTACAACACAGTTCATATGGAGGGTGATCCTACCTCATATGAAGAAGCCATGAGTAGCCCTCACTCAGCCAAGTGGGTGGAGGCAATGGAAGATGAAATGAAATAGATGAGTTCCAACAATGTTTGGGACTTAGACGAAATTCCTAAAGGAGCCAAAACAGTAGGATGCAAATGGGTCTACAAAACAAAGTATGACTCCAATGGGAATGTAGAAAATTACAAAGCTAGACTTGTGGCAAAAGGCTTTACGCAAAGAGAAGGGGTAGATTACAATGGGACCTTTTCTCCGGTCTCATGTAAGGACTCCTTCAGAATCATAATGGCACTAGTTGCACATTTTGATTTAGAGTTACATCAAATGGATGTTAAGACGACATTTCTAAATGGATATTTAGAAGAAAATGTTTACATGAAACAACCCAAGGGTTTTTTCATGGAGGGGAAGGAACATATGGGATGCCGCCTAAAGAAATCCATTTATGGATTAAAGCAAGCCTCTAGTCAGTGATATTTAAAGTTCAATGATACAACTAAAAGATTTGGATTCAAAGAAAATGTTGAGGACAACTGCATGTATGCAAAGTTCAAAAGTGGGAAATATATTTTCCTAATTATGTACGTGGATGACATCTTGCTTGCTAGCAGTGATGTTAGTCTACAACTAGAGACAAAGAAGTTCTTGTCATCAAATTTTGATATGAAAGACCTTGGTGAAGCTTCTTATGTTTTGGGCATAGAAATTCACCGAGATAGAAAGAATGGAGTGTTAGGACTGTCGCAGAAAGCGTATTGTGAAAAGATTCTAAAGAAATACAATATGCATGCGATTAATGCAACATCTGCTCCCATAGTCAAGAGCGATAGTTTTGGGAAATTCCAATGTCCAAAGAACCAATATGAGATCGATCAAATGAAGTCAGTACCATATGCTTCGGCTGTTGGAAGCTTATAGTAAGCACAAGTGTGCACTCGCCTTGACTTGGCCTTTATCACCGGGGTACTCGGTAGATATCAAGAGAATCCAGGCATAGAGCACTGAAAGATGGTAAAGAAAGCTTTGCGTTATGTGCAAGGCACAAAAGGCCTCATGCTAACATATAAAAGATCTGATTCCCTAGAGATAAAAGGGTATTCAGATGCGGATTTTGCGGAAGATAAAGACGACAAAAAGTCCACGACAGGATATGTATTTACTCTCACAGGAGGTGCTATTTCGTGGAGAAGCGCCAAATAGTCGATAGTTGCATCATCTACGATGTATGCAGAATTTATAGCATGTTATGAAGCCATGGGACATACGTTATGGTTAAAGAAATTTTTACCCAACTTGAAAGTGGTTGACTGCATCAGCAGGCCACTAAAGATGTACTGTGACAACGAGCCCGCAGTATTTTATGCTCACAACAACAATTCGAGTAATGCTACAAAGTCTATAGATATAAAGTACTATGTTGTGAAGGATAAAGTCCAGGATCAAACTATAAGACTCGAGCATATAAGGACAAAGGATATGCTTGCGGATCCGCTAACGAAAGGCTTACCACCCAATATGTTCAAGGAACACATAGCCGGCATGGTTTAATGGAAAGCCTGTGATTCCTGGACTACAGAGTTCCAAAAGTAACATAATTTATTTCAAAATAGAAAAGTATGTAGTGGCTGTCTGATTCTATCAGCAATTGAGCTGAGACGATGAAACATGCTCTATGTACCGATCCGTGATGAAATGAGTAAAGTGCAAAGTTAAAAGTAAAGTCGAGATCTAGGGAGAGAATGTTAAATAGATCTCTCTCATGTTCGGGCCCAACGGCCCGAACGGATCCCCTATCCACGCCCTGATCGGGGGCGCCCAACCCTATCTGGTTGGTGGGCCCCTGTCGCTATATAAAGTGGTGGGGGCTGGCAGCACGCAGTACGGTGTTCGCCGCTGTGCCAATCACCCCACCTAAACCCCTATCGATCTAGGGTTAGCGCGTGCCGACGGGAAGCGCCGCCACCACCGCACACCCACGCCGTCGACCCTTTCCCATGGCTAACGACGGCGGCTCCAGCTCCGGGACAAGTTCCGGCATCCCCTCTGGCTTGTGTTTGTCGAGTCAGGGAGCAGGTAGTTCCCCTCATCTCGGATTCCCCTCTCCCTCTCTCTGTTTCGGATCTTGATAGGCAAGGTAGAGTGATACTGATAAATCTAGACTAGTTTTATTGCAAAGTCATTTTAACACTTTCCTGTTGTGGATCTGCAAGATCCTGAGGGAGTTTTTACAGAAGAAGAAATATGGGGTGTGATCAAGTCGATGCCGGCAGAAATATGGGTTCTCGACGAGGTTTTATCAAACATGCTGGCCAATAATCAAAACTTATCTAACCGTGGCCATTACTCATGCAACTACTCAGGATGGCCGGAACTTCCATTGGCTAAATCAGGCGTATATAACACTTCTTCCCAAGAAAGATGGTGCAGTTGATATTGCAGATTTTAGGCCCATCGGTCCGGTGCATGGAGTTGCAAAAATTATTTCCAAACCAATTGCTTGTAGGTTGGCTCCTATGCTGGATGTGTTGATCGCTGTGAACCAGAGTGCCTTCATAAAGGGTGGTTCAATTCAGGACAATTACATGTTGGTGAATCAATCTGCCAAAACTTTCAAGCACAAAAAGGTACGGGCACTGTCCCTCAAGGTGCTGAGGCATATATAGGGGTTTTTGACCTCGTTGGTGTAGGCTGATAATTTTTCTATTGAGCACAGCGAGCTGCAGAGTCTTGGTTAATGGCAGTTCAGGAGAAAGGGTATGGCTAGGCAGAGGTCTCCGGCAGGGGGTCCCCTTTGCTATTCATTGGGATCATGGATGTGTTGAATGCAATATTCTGCAAGGCGGAATCGAGAGGGATCTTTCAAAACCTTCAACGGTGGGGCATCAAGTATAGACTGTCACTATTTTTCAGATGGTGCGGCAATGTTTCTGAAACCAATAAAGGAAGAACTTATTGCAGCAAAGGCACGACTGGACCTGTTTGGGGATTTTTCAGGGCTGAAGTGCAACTTTGGGAAGTGCTCTCTATCACCAATTGCTTGTAGCGACCTGAATGTGGAGGAGATAACCGTGCCCTTTCCTTCCCAAATCACCAATTTCCCATGCTTCTATCTAGGACAGCCACCGTCACTCAATAATTTGACAAAAGCAGACTTGCAAGCAGATAAGATAGCAAGGAAACTTACAATGTGGAGAACCCTGTTATTAACTCAGAGTGGATCGTTGGTGCTTGTAAAGGCAGTACTTTCTGCAATTGCGTTATACCATATGGTGTCCCTAGATTTACCACCTTGGGTAATTCAACTGCATCGACAAGATCTGCAGGGCATTCTTTTGGCATGGGACTAAGAGCATCTTCACTGGAGACCCCTAATGATGCAGCCCGTCCTACGGATGCGTCTACATCTCCGCCAACTAGTCCCCCAAGTGGACCGATGACCCGCGCTCGAGTCAAGCTACTACAAGCTAAGGTTAACTCACCCCTTTCCTCGTGTGACTTCGATACACCCTTGGACGACTTGCTACTTCATTCCCAAACTTTATGCATTCTCAGCTATGAACCCAATCAAGCATCGTCAAGGGAGGGACCAAAGGAAACCCGAGGAGATATGCCAGAGCAAACCGGCGCCAGGCTCGGCGAACCGGTTCCCTCGCCGGAACGTTCGGCGACAGGCCCGGTCGACCGACCCCCTTGCCGACAATCCCGGCGACGACCGGAAACTCCCGGCGACGACCGGAAACTCCCGGCGACGACCGAAAACCTGTTCAGTAAGGCTTTCCGGTTCGCGACCGGAAATGTCGGCGTCCACCGGAATTTCCGGCTACCACTCCGGCGCCGCCGGGCCTCTCGCCGGAAATCCTCAGAGCCAAGTCAACTTCCGGGCTTGACCCGTGTAACCCCTTATTTCGCCTAGACTTTACCGTTTCGTACCCAAACTACCCCTGTTTATGTGGCTGGCCTATAAATAGCCTCCACCCTCTATTGTAAACCCTAGACTTGGATAATTGTAATTGAAGACACCCCTAGTGGATCTATCAATTGCTAGTCTCATGCTCCTTGACAAGGAGCACCAATTATCCTCCACAACCTCTTGGATTTTGCCTCGTGCGTTCAAGTTGTACAAGTCCTTGGGATCTCGGTGTCTCGTCCCCAAGTAGTCAATATTTCATCAAGCCTCTCGCCCCCGTTGTTGGCCGTGGGAGAGTGTCTTGCCCAACGTCGATCCTAGGGATTGTGTTGGACCGGTTGCCACAGGCGTGAGCTAACGTCTTGTATCGTATTTTCGTGTGTGTGTGTCTTCATCGAGTTCTTCGCGTGTGTGTTCGTGGACTTCATCCCCCCTCCTCTTTCCACTCGCTTTCCCTCGATTTCCACGGGATTCGTGAAAGATCGGGCCACCCCAAGGGATCACCCCTAACACCTAAAGTCACCAAAGGGCTATAGGAGGTGCCGGCGTTAAAATGGACGCCCAGCCGGCCTCCCCAATTTGGTTTTGGCGCCAGCGCAGCCCAACTAGTTATCAGCGCCCCCCAGGCCGAACTCAACCCAAGGGGTTTCTATCAGGAAAGCTGGATGGGCGAGAAAACGTCACGGGCTAGTCCTGTGGGTGAGTGAAACAGAAATACCCCCCTCCATCTCACTACTTCGCCGTGCGATAGCCACCTCTGCCCCAGATCGCCGCCGCAACCACCCCACTTCTCCTGCTGGTCGTTCCCCCGCCGATGGACGCCGCCGAAAATACCCCACCGCTGCATACACATCCCGCGCCCCCGTCTCGCTGTAGTCTGACGCCTCCTAGGAAGGTGTGTTCCCACTTCGCGTCCACCTTGCGCGCGAGGTGTTAGGCCGTTTGCCAAGGTGATGGACTCGGATGACGAGGAGATCCTCGATTCTCTGATGGATGAGGAAGTCGCTGCTGCCGCTGCCGCTGCCGTGCTTGACTCTGTCAGCGATGCGTAACATCTGGCGATCATCACCTCCCCACTGGCAATGATCGTCAAGGAAGAATAGCCGACCATTGGAGGGTCGGCGCCGGGGCGCCGCAAGAGCAAGCCAAGATAGAGCATGGCTATTGCATGCTATATGCAGACTACTTCGCCGATGATCCACGTGTCAAGCTGCAACCCTGCTTCGCGTTCTCTATCAACATGACTTCCAGAGGAGGCGGGGAAACTGCAATAACAGTCAGAATCAAGGGAACTGCAAGCTTATCAGTTATTAGAGGCGAAGCTCCAAGCAATTCTCACCGACGCCATTCTCCACAGAGGCCGTGTAGTGAGTAGAAGTCATTGCATCCCAAAGTTGCTCCCCCACATCATTCAAAAGCACCAAGACGGCATGATGCCAATTGTCACAGAGTCAACCCAAACCTTAGACCTAGACGTACAATGCATAGACTCAGGCCTCACCCTCTCATCCCCACCCAGACCTTAGTGCCATCGCAGAGAGAGATAGAGAGAGACCACTCTCAAGGGGCAAGATGGGAAGAAAGGGATGTCAAAGCTTACCTCATAATGTCTCCTATGTAATGCAAATGTGCATGGACAAACCAAGTTCTTCATCAAATAACTAGACAACCATGTTCTTGAATTTTATTTACATTTTAATATACACTTGAACGTGTTTGGTTCGCCTGTTTTGTACCGGTATCTGATTACAGTGGAATCTGATACCCTTAAACTTGTTTGTTTGGCTTTTTTCGTAAATAGATACTCTCTCCGTTTTAAAATATAAGATGTTTTAAATTTATGAAGAAAATATATTTAAACTTATTTTAGTATGTAGATTCACTCCAAGTCTACGTAAACCTATGTACTAAAAGATGTCTTAATACAAAAAAAATCTTATATTTTAGAACAGAAGGAGTACCACGTAATCGAGTCCCACGGCAGTGTAATCTTGTTACCGTCCTCCCCCAGCGCAAACAAATCGTTACCAGCGATATCTCTACTCGCGAGTCAAGACCTTCCGCTCCCGGTCGTTCGACGGCCCCGCCAAGTCCAGCAGCCATCGCCCCTCAGCAGCTCCGCCAAGTCCGGCAGCAATCGCCCGTCAGCGGCCGAGTCCGTCATCGTCTTACACCCCAATCCCCTCCTTGATCTCATCCTTCCCTGATCCCCTACCTCCAATCTTCTCCGTCCACACTCCAACAAGGAGCAGCACCAGCGCATGAATTTTTCGCTGATCCATGGATTGGCTATGAAATTTATCCAGATCAGATCGATTTGTGACTAGTTTCCAGAATTCTGGATAGATGATTTGGGGCTTTTTTTGCTGCATCATCTCTACAAATTGGAAAAGCTTGGGATCTTTAAACAGATACCGATACCTCTATTGAACCAAACAGTTTTCTGTTTTTACCAATTCCATTAACGATATGTTACCGTTTCTGAACCAAACACGTTCTTAAGAAATATAAGATAAAACAGTTAATGTTTGTAAAATAGGAAGATTTGATTGATTGTATTCACTTGTGTTCAAAGTTGTAGATCCACTGAGACTTGAAGCAAGTACTTCATTTGTTGGGACTAGTTGTACGCTGTTTTTACACTTGTTTAAAAAAAACTAAAGTGGAATGGATGGTATTCCAGTCGGTTTCGTTAGTTTTATGTCCACTAAGAGTTGATTCAAGTTTTTTTTGACCAATTGTACACCATTTTCCAGGAATAGGCTGAGTTTCGGGTTAAACTATATAATGATGTTATTTTGATCAAACACTTTTTTGCAAAAAGTTAATGATTGATGTGATAGTTTATAAAACACTTTTGAAGAAGAAAACTGACCATAGTGGGATTTGATTGGTATTGCAGCTGGTTTCAAAGTTTTATGTCCACTAAGAGTTGAAACCAATATTTTGTTGTGATCAATTGTACACCATTTTTTCGAACTGGAGTCTAAACTTAGAGAGGTTCGGGTTCATCTATATAATGATGTTATTTTGACCAATAATATTAGAGAGATCTGTTGGCAGGAAGGGCCACCGAGAAGGAGGAAGGCGGGGCGGGAGGTCAACCTTGCTGCTTTAGGTCTCCCACGCGCGTTTTGGTCAAGGGAGGGAGAATATGCTTGTTTCAAGCAGGGTGTGTGTCGAAGCGGTAGGTAGCCCGAATACCTCAAAATGTTCAGGGGTTAGCCTCTACATCAGGCTTCCTCTTTTTTTGCTGCTTGGACATGTGCTTCATATCTAGCCCGAATGCACCACCTTTTTTGAACTAGGAGCGTCCCCGAAGGGACTGGAAGCATCGTGTTAATTCCAAGCGGTGGAGGTATAAAGTATTACAAAGGACCCCATAAAATAAGAAATAATACATAGGTCCCTGGTAAATGTAGAAAAGACCTCACCGAAAGATGGAAAACTGCAACCTTATCCTTCTCTTTCGCCATCGCCGAGCCGGAAGTCAGACTTGCCGCCATCAAAGTTGGAAGCGGGGACGAAACCACTTGCTTCCGCACAGACGAGGAATGCAGCTGCTAACCTCAGAAGGGGCATCACCGAGGAGGTTAAACAATTGTCGGGACCCTTCGCCGGCTTCTGGATAGACCATGTTCTGGCCTTGGATGTCGGACGGCTGTCACCTGCCGCTGAGGTGGTGCTCGAGAAAATCTCTTCCCAACTCCACTGTTGTCTGACACTGTTGCTCACCCAATCAATACCTCCAACTTCCGCAACCACTACGTTTGCTGGAGGAAGAAGAAGAAATGAGGAGCAAAAGTGACCTGCAACAATGGGTTCATTACCAACACCACGGGTGGGAGAGGGCAGGCAGAGAGGAACATCCCCAGTAAGAGCCCCATAAGCAGGCTTATTAGACCAGCAGCAGTCAAAGGTCTCCGTTGAGGAACTCCCCCACGGAGCTTTAGGGACCAACGACGTGCCCGCACCGCCGCTAGGATAGCTGTTGCAAATCCTCAACCAGTTGCCTGGCCGATGAAACCTGAGGCCTTTCTCATCCTTCCGAACATCACCACGACCACAAGAAGGGGAAAAGAGCTTCTTTTCATCTCCATTGGCACCAGCGGGCAGAACCACCATCGGAGCGCAGCCAAGGATGTCGCACGAGGACGCTTCCCCTCCTTGCCTCCACGGCTGGCCAGGGGAAATCCCACCATGCATAGCACCATGAAGCTCTGTCCCTCCCCCTTGCCACCACCGCCGGCTAGGAGAGACATTGCTTCATAGCGCCTCGGCATCCCACCGCCAAACCTCTCCCCGACGCCACCATGGCCGGCCAGGAGGGGCAGGGCATCACCGCGTCCACGCAGGTGACGAGAATCGTTGAGGACTACACCAAAAGTAGTAGATCGAACCGCCTCCGACCTCCAACCTCCACCATGGTGGTTGAAATTGGGAGGAGCAGATCGAAATAGAACTCCCCCGAGCTTATTGAAGGGAGGCGCCTAGGAGTCCATCCCCTCCACCAACTCCGGCCAACGGAGCATCAAAGAGAAGAAGACCACCATGGATGGATGGCCAGAGCTACTCGACTGCATCGGCCCCCAAATCCACCCAAGACAAGGCAAGATGCCAACACGACATAGAGCCAAACCAACGAAGAGAAGACCTAGACTATGTTGTACAGGGCACCGGCCTCCTCCCTCTCGTCTCCTCCGGCCGGCGAGGCCGCCAAAGAGGAGAGAGGGAGGAGCCGTGAGGGACTTGGCGACTCTCAAGGAAAGTTCTCGAGGAGGCAGGGGATATGCAACGTGTGTATCTGCTGCCAGTTCGAAGAACATGAAACTTTTAATGCACCACCTGCATATCTAGACCAGCCAAACAGCCTCAATCGTTGTTTTCAGGGCTCAAATCACTTGAATGTACAATATATGTCCCAATACAAACATCCAAACATAACATTGGATTATCTTAATCTGGGATCAGATGTCCCAATTGCAATATCGGTAATAGCATGACACCATATGCAGAAGCAACGTGTATAGCTGGCCGATGAACTAACTGGGTTGTCTAGGTATATGGTGTCAGGATAATTTTATGAGATTATCCTTTTTTAGGAAAGAATTATCATATTTAAGTGCCTCTATAATCTGCAAAAGATTTTAGATAATCCTTATTTGTCGGATAGTATCAATATCATATCCACTACCACATCCGTTAAATATTCGCTCGATAAATATCCACACACGCGTGAATATCTGCCAGATCTCTAAAACTTCATAGCATATCCTCAAAAAGAATGTGGATGCAGATTTAGATAAAAAATTATCCGTACCATTTACATCCTTATCCCTTCAATATGGTCTTTTAGGGTAGCGGTTTCAAAATCTTTTCCAGCAAAAGATACTTTTTGGATAGTTTCAAAGGCTACATGGGCCAATTTTAGGTCCACCTTTTAACTTATGTGGACGTTAATCCCACAAACAAAGAACATCGCCTGTGCCGGCGCAATCGGTCCATGTATTAATCCTCTATAGGTTCCAAGTGAGAAGCAGCCCATGGAATGGCTGTCGGAGCCACCTCGGGACGTGTTCACCCATTATTTCACTTCACTCTTCAATTTTTTGCGGGTAAAAAATCACCATTATGTCTTATGTTTATATGCGAGCCTGCAAGCGTCAGTGCTGCTTGTTTGCTATGGGTGGTTGCTCTGTTGAACTCTCGGCAGGGGGCATAAGGTTCAGAAACGGCACTTGATATTCAGGTAAGATATGAAGAGGGTAATGACCGGAATGGAAGTTTTACTGCCCCTGTTAAGAAAATGTACGTGGCCGTGGGTGTCACTTCGCAATACAACCAAGAAAAATAAAACGTACAGAGCGACAAGCTCTGTCAGCACACTCAAACTCATGAAGAAAAATAAAACGTAAAGGTTGAAAAAAAAGATTGACCAGAGTGGGATTTGAACCCACGCCCTTTCGGACCAGAACCTTAATCTGGCGCCTTAGACCAACTCGGCCATCTGATCGACTTGTTCTTATTTCGTGCGAGATTTATACGAGGGCTAATAATTCGACATGCATTTGCAGCTCGCACCAACGACGCCGGCCGATTGCCGTGACCAGGGACGCGGCGGCTGGTCGTGAAGTTAGAACAGTAATTTTGTCAAGAGAAGTGTGGGAGGGACTTTTCGAGTCTTCTGCATGGGCCGGCCTATTACTTGTTTATATAGCCGTGAGCAGGTGAATGCAGGCTCGGTCCATTAGTGCTTCGCTAGTTTCTCTTTTCAGTTTGCTTTGATATTTTTTATTTTATTAAAATTTAAATCTAAACATTGTCTAAAACTGAAAAAAAACACAAATTTGAACAAATTTCGAATCTGAATTTTTTTTGAATCTGTACAAATTTTGAATATGAACAAATTTTGAATCCAAACAAAAATCAAATTTGAAGAAAACATATTCAAATTCGTGAAAACTATTCGAATTGGAAAACTGTTCACAAGAAAAAAACAGGAAATAGAAAATAAAAAAGAGAAAAGAGACACAGAAAAACAAATAAGACAAGAATAAGCGTTATATGGGCCGGCCAGCGCGCCAGTATGAGCGGAGCCTACTAACGCGCGCGTTAGGCGATAAATAGCATTCCCGGTAAATGCATCTCTTGTGCTAAAAAGAGCTGAACGCATGCTAGGCCCAATATGAGACAACAGCCCATAATGTACACAAATATTTTGCCTCCTACAAATCAAAGTCATTTCCACACAACAGATAAACCCCCATCCCCGCGAAAACATTCATGTTAATTACTACAGAAATATGTAATAAATAGGATGGTTAAAAGTTCCACACACCTATACACTTACCGAAAGTTAATATTTTCTTCACTCGTATTTGTCCCAGAAATAGGTGGCCACCTATCGTTTGGAACTGGGGAGATGTATACGCTGTGAAAGAAGAATTTGTTGAAGAGCAGGGATACCCGAATCACAGCCTGACTAGATTGATTTTATGTGCGATTTTGTTAATTAATCATGGCTACAGAATATGACAACCCCCTTAGTTCGTTTGCATCCTGTGTTTACTATGCTCCTACTTTTTTTTGAACATGAAAGGACCCGAAGGGTCCACATTCATAAAACGGTGGGATTAATTTTACAAGGACCTCTAAATAAAAAGAAAGAACCTTTTTTGAATGGAGAAAGGCCCACATGACCCAAAAGTTTTATTCCAAGCAGTGGGTTACATTTACAGAGTATACCTCATAAACATAAAGAAAAACACCACCCTCATATTTTGCAAAAAGGACTTCACGGGAAACTTTGAAAAAACGATCGAGTCCTCCCACCATAGCTGATTTGCTTCGCTACCATGGCCGTCGGTCCCACCACCGGGGACGAACCATTTGGGGTTGATTTGACAAGGGGCGCCACGCAAGAGCCATGGGTCCTCCCCTAAGGAGGAAGAAAAAACAACAGAGAACAACAAACTGCACATAGACAACAAACATATAGAGTCTAAGGTTAGTACTACTATATACGGGGTGAAAGTGCACAGATGCCACCTAGAGGGGTGATTAGGCGGTTAATTTTTTTTATGAGATGGGCTTAATAAAGGCAGAATAAAACTAGCGATTACTTTTTCAAGCATAAAACCTATATATACTATGGTTCACCTATGTGCACCAACAACTTATGCTAAGTAATACAAGCAACTATGTGATAGCAAGATATATGACTTCAAGCACGAAGGCTATCACAAAGTAAAGTGCATAAGTAAAGAGCTCGGTAAAGAGATAACCGAGGCATGCAGAGATGACGATGTTTTATCGAGTTCCTCTCTATAAGAGAGTACGTATCGTTGAAGGGATGGGCGGTACTAAGACCACCAACATCACAAGAGGCCTCACCATATTCTCCCGAGCACCCGCCACACGACAAGCACCCGATCTACTATGGGACACTTGAGGGTGGTCACCAAACCCGTACAAGATTGGGGCAATATCCACAACTTAATTATAGGCTCCCAATAATCACCACCAAGGCACCGTCTAGGATTTCAAGAACCCAAGAGTAACAAGCTTTTTGATCTTACCAACCAAATCCTCCGAGAAGAACTCAAACCGATACACCTAATGCAATGACAAGTCCTTCACTCCCAAATTCCACCAAAACTACAAAAGATATTAAGGTAATGAGAGAGGAAGAATACAAGAGTAAAACCACACGAGAAACCTCAAGATCTAGATCCTAAGATGTTCCCCTCACATAAAGTAGAGTTGGATTTGTGGAGTTAAAGATCTAGATCTTCCCTTTCAAATCTCCAAAAAAGATTCAAGAAAGATGGGAGGGATTGAGAGTATTTGCAAGCTTTTGAAGGTACAAAAAATGGAGGAGAGAGGGAAAGCAAGCAACCAGCCCCTTGGGGAAGAAGGGGGCCCTTTATTGGTACCCTCACGACAACTAGTCATTGCACAACACTTATCCCGGAGTCTCTGCCCCCAGCACCGGAGTCTCCGGGGCCCAGACTCCGGTCAGGACTCCGGGCGAGCTCTAGATGCTCCCAGTACACCCTTTCCAGAGTCGGGGATGGAAATTGGACCGGAGTCTCCGGTTCCTCGGAGTCTCGGGGGTGCAACACCGGATTCTCCGCCCCTTCCAAAACTGACAGAAAAACCAATATGAAAACGACCATAAGTTTTGCATCTGGACTTTGATTTTGATGATCTTGGGCTCGTTTTGAAGATTGTAACGAACTCTAAAAGATCATGCAGGGAACCATCATAGTCCAACAAAGGAGGATATAATAAAATGATGAAGGGATTAACCTATCTATAAAGACGAACCGATAAAAACCTCCAAATCAAAAACGCAATAGAGAACGCATATGAAATCCATTTTTATGAATTTGAGCTTGTCATGGAGATTAACACAAGCTCTAAATCCTCTCATGGATAAGAACCAAATAGAACCAAGAAAGATTATGCCAAGTATGCAAAGGTTTGAGATCTCTCCGAAATATTTGATCAAGTTACTCACTCGAGAACCCCTCTTGATAGTACGGTTATCTATCTTATAAACAGTCTCGTAATTAACGACATGAGACTGGAAAAAGATAAAACCTATCAAGATTATACCTTTCCCTTGAGAATTCCACTTGAGTTTGATGTAGATGACCTTATGGAACTTTTTCTTGATTGCTCTTGCTCGCGCTTTCTTAATGAAGACTTACGCATTGCTCCCCATACACCATGGGGAAACCCCTTCTTTGAAATTGTCTTAATCAATCCATGATCACCGGGATGGAAATATTCAAGCATGTGATATCCTAGATATGGCGCATCTTGAGCTTGCACTTCATGTAGGGTTCATTGCATGGAAAAAAAATTATATTGCGTGAACACACAAAACCACGATCTACTCTATGGAAAAGCCAAGATCTAATCTACGAGATTGGTGCAATGAGATTGTAGAGAACTAACCTCATAGATCCAAAGCATTTAACGAGATCAGATTCTCGTGGTTGATATAGTCGATCACTTGCCGATCTCAAGATTGTGTAGACGATCCTTCCGGCACCGTGTTCCAGCAGCGCTTTCGCAGTAGGTCACACGTACGATATTCGATGAAGACCTTCCTCTCCCTTGTTCCAATAGGGCAGCGAACATTGTAGATCTCCTCAGAATCCCAATAACACGATGCTGTGGTGGAGGAGGAGAGATTTCTGCAGGGCTTCGCCTAAGCTGGGCTAGGGTTAGGCGCCAAGGGACAAGGGGTGTGGGGGGTGCGCCCCCAACCCTCATTATATAGGTGGGGGCGGCCGTCCAAGGGTTCCCAACCCAGGCCATGTCCCCCCTCCCAACTCGGCCACCAAGGGGAGAGTTGGAACCTTTCCCACCAAGTCCTCCCTCTTACCAAAAACTAGAGTTTGACTTTTCAAACTAGGATTTGACTATTCAAACTAGGGTTTGACCCTTTTACTAGTGTTGGACGAATTGGCCCTTTAGGGTTTGGTGCGGCTAGCCCCTAGGGCATGCCACTATCCAAGTGACCCCCTCCCGGGGTGGTGAAACCATTGGACAAAATATTGTTCCTATCAAGAGTCAAAGCCCAAGGGTTTAGTGCGGCTAGCCCCTAGGGAATGTTGTTTTTGGTTTCAGAAAAGCTAGTAAAGAAATATTCTCGGAATTGGACGAAACAAAAGCCAAAGTTCCTATTTTTCTGACACGACACAGAGTCTGAAGGGGAGACGAAGAGTAGCCACGAAGCAACCACACCACCTGGACGCGCGGGATCTCCTGGTCGCGCCACCGTATGGTGTGGGCCCATCAAACGTCCACCGACCTTGCCCCTTCGCCTATATATTCCCCCAAGGAAAAAACCCTAAATACCAGATTAGAAATCCATGAAAATTTCCGCAGTGCCGCCGCCACCGAAGACGAGATTCGGGGGACAGAAGTCTCTATTCCGACACCCTGCCAGGACGAGGAATTGCCCCCGGAGCCATCTTCATCGACTCCACCACCATATCCATAGTTGTTGCTGACTCCCATGATGAGGAGGGAGTAGTTCTCCCTCGAGGCTAAGGGCTCTACCAGTAGCTATGTGTTCATCTCTCTCTCTATGCATGATCTTATTGTGATCATGAGATTTGTAATCTAGTTGAATAAGTAGATCTATTATGCTACTCGAGTGCTTTTATTAATGTAATCTCCTGATACACCTTGTACCACGTGTGTGAAGGTGATAATGTGCACACCGTGTGTGTCTCTTAGGCTAAAGATTATAGAAATACCTATCATGAGTTATAATTTGAGTTGGATGTCTCTATGAAATTGTGGTGTTTGTCTGGAACCATCTAGCACTGAAGGTGACGGTGTGGGGTTACCTAGATGGGAAATGCGAACTTTAAGGAGTGCTCTTATAGCCGTACCGTGGATTAGTGTTTGTTATCCAACCGGAGAGGAGTTCAGGGTAGCATAGTGAAGAGAAGATATTATATGTTTATTGAGAGTGTCCACTAGTGAAAGTATGATCCCTAGCCTTGTTTCTAAGCATTGAAACACCGTTTACAATTAGTCCTGCTACATGTTGAAGGGAATATGCCCGAGAGGCAATAATAAAGTGGTTATTATCATATTCCTTGTTTATGATAAATGTTTATTTTGCATGCTATAATTGTATTAATACGGGAACGTTAATACATGTGTGTTTAATAAACAAACAGAAAGTTCCTAGTTATGCCTCTCTCATAAACTAGCTCGTTGATTAACAAGATGATCAAGGTTTCCTGATCATGGACATTGGATGTTGTTAATAACGGGGTCACAACATTAGTGTAATGGTGTGATGAACATTCATCCGAAGTATAGCATTACGATCGAAGTCATTGAGTTTATATTGCTATAACAACTTATGAAGTGATCCTAATCCTTAGACCATGAGATCATGTCAATCACTAACACCGGAAGAGTTTCTTGATAACATCAAACGTCGCACCGTAACAGGGTGATTATAAAGATGGATTCAGAACTAATAAAGTGTTATGTTGAGGCTCATGGATCGAGAGTGGAATTTGTTCATCCCGATGACGGATAGATATACTCTGGGCCCTCTCGGTGATATCACATTGATTAGCTTGCAAGCAAGTGATTTGATCACTAGAATGTTATATCACGGGAACGAGAAAAGAGTGCATGTCAGTAACGAGATCAAACTAGGTATGGAGATACCGATGATCGAATCTCGGACATGTAATATATCGCGAAACAAAGGGATTAAGATACTAGCGTAAAAAGGTTCCGACGATCACAAGAAAGTCATCGTTGAATGTGTGGGAGTCAGTATGGGTCTCCAGATCCCGCTTCTGATTATTGATCTGAGAGGGGTCTCGATCATGTCCGCATTATTCACGAACCGTAGGGTGACACACTTAAGAGACACCGACATCCAATTGGAGCAAAAGTTTCATGCCGAAAGAATGAACAAGCGCAGGAATTTATTTCACTAGATACCGAAACAGGTTTTCGGGTGAAATTGCATAAAGTGGTTATGCATGTGAAATAGAATTCTAGCAAGGGGTTATTTGTGAATGTTTGTCATTAAAGTAATTGACAAAATTCTGAATAAAATAAAATAGTTTTATTTAATGAGAGTTTGCATTAAATTTGGTGGAAATTTAATGGGAATTTGAGTGGGTTTTTGAGTGGAGAAAATTGAAGGGCCATTTTGTGAGTGGAGTGTCCACCCACATGAATGATGGAGAGGTGGGGGCACCCTCCATGGCCGGCGGCCATGCCCCCTTGGGCTGCCCCCCTCCCCTATATAAGGAGCCCCTCCTCTCACTTCTCACTCACACCTCCTCGTGAAGGATCTCTCTCCCCCTCTAGAATTTATCCCCCATGGTCTCGGACTAGCGAGATACATGTTCCCGGTGGCTTTTCAGCAAGAAAGAGTTGTGCTTCCGCTGCATCGCTGGAGTGAGGAGGCGGAGGTTGCTCGGTGCCTCGAACGTGTGTGCGAGCACGGATGCGCTGCTGTTTTGCGGCGCTAGGACTTCCTCTCGATCTTGAGATCGGCAAGAGATCGTCTACATCAACCACGAGTTTGGACTCGTTAAGCTTTGTCGGTCTTCAAGGGTATGTTCTCTACGGATATACATCCGCACGTTGTTTGTATCTAGTAGATAGATCTTGGTACATAGTTGTTCCCATCGTAGGAAATTTTTTGTTTTCTATGCTGCGAACCCTACAGTGGTATCAAAGCCGGATCTATGCGTAGATGTTTTGCACGGGTAGTACACATATGATTATGTGGGCGATGATGATCATTTTATTGCTTCTTAGTTGTACTTTGGATATTGGTGGCATAGTGGGATGAAGCGGCCCGGACAAACTTTACATGTCCTCGCACATGAGACCTGTTCCACGCTTGACATGCAACTAGTTTTGCATAAGTGGCTAGCGGGTGTCTGTCTCTCCTACTATAGTCAATATCTAATTTGCAACGAGTTGTCAACAATTTGGTTATCCTCGTTGTGGTTCATGTTCGTAGGTAAGAACGGTTCTATCTTCGAAAGCCCTAAGCCACGTAAAATTTGCAATGGATAAATTAGAGGCGTCTAGTTTAGATTGTTGCTGGGCTAGTGTTATGATATGGTGATGTTGTAAGTAGAAGTATGAGATGATACTCTTACAACATACATAACGTGTAAAATCCATAGACCTTGGATTTACACATAAAGGTATGATAGTGATCATACCACGGTGCACATGATAGAGATCATATACGAGAACCATATCATTCCACTAATAAACATGTGATGTTTGATAGCATCTTATATTGCTTGTTTGGCGTTTTATTAGCATAATAAGATGATCCCTCATTTAGATATCAAGATAAAAATGTGTTCTTCCTTAAGTATGCATCGACAATGTTTCGTCGCTTCAAGACATCACGTGATGATCGGGTGTACTTGAATCCACGAGCATATCTCGGGTGTAAGACAGTTACACACGCGAATACTAAGGTTCTTACTTGGCGAGCCTAGCATGTACAGACATGGCCTCGGAACACGGACCGAAAGGTTAAGCATGAGTCATATGTTTTGATATGATGACCATATGGATGCTCGCCTTTGAAGCTACGCCGACTCACGTGATGATCGGACTTGGTGTAGTGGATTTGGTTCATGTAATCACCAAAAGGACACGAGGGATGTCGTTTTTGAGTGGGAGTTCATTTCTAATTTGGATTAGTAGAACTCAATTTATCATAAATTAAATCAAAGTGAATTTGCATAATTTGTTGTAGTCATTGGCATTCGTTCACCACCTTATGCATAGTTGTAATTGAGATAATAGAACTATAGAATTCTGGATATTTACTTTACGAACTGGTATCGTATTGTGTTGAGTGTCAATCAAAGTTTAAAGTCCTATTGCAAACTTTCAGCAAACTCTATTTACTCCGTGAAATTTAATAATTGGTATTAAATCGAGAGTAACAATTCCAGTGTTAGTATCTTAAGTATCATGTTTGCCTCCACGATTCTTGATTGTTTTAATATCAAGTTTATCTAGGAGCTGAAAGAATTGTTTCAGAAACCATCATGTGTGGCAGATATAATGATATCTGAAACAATGTTTTGGTTGCAATATGATAGAGTATAATATATGTTCTCATATTGGATGAGAATTTACGAAGGTTGGAGATGCTAGACATCCTAATCATCCAAAAGGGTTTTGGAAAGTAATGTTATACTCACGATTCTCCTTTATAAGCTAAATTGGCTTGATCATGAAAGTCGTCATGATAAGGATGAATAGAAGATGTATGTAAAGTGTTTACTACACTAAAAGATTACTAAAGAATGGATTTTGAAAGAATACCGATCATTTTGATGATGGTGATCTACTTCAAAGTGCAAGTCCAAAGGTATTATTGTTTGAATATACACGCTTTGGACTATGTGTCATGTATATGGCGCCACTTTTGATGTTGATAGATTCTTTTAAAAGGAAAAGGAAATGCTGAAAGAGAATCTATAAAATATATTTGGCAGAAAAGAAAAGATTGGAAATATCCAATTTAGGTATATGGATGATATACATGTTATGGTTGTATTCTTTGCTTGTTAAACAATGTGGTTCTTGGGTATTGGATACCGAATTGGTTGGTATGAAATTTCATATGGAATAACGCAATTCATGAACCACAATGGCCTAAGTAACTAGCAAGAGAATATGTGATGATGTTCATCGAAAACAAACAAACCGTTGTTTGTATTTCTCGTTGACATCAAAGCTTGACTTCAAGATTTGTTTTAATAATTGTTATTTGAATCAGGTATTATAAGAACAAAGGTTGTTCAAATAATTACCGTATTCCATATAAGATGGATGATTTACAAATCTAGTTGAAGAAATCACATCCATAAAACCTAATGCTAAAATGTCGCAAGACAAATGATTGAAAGATCACTTATGAAGTGACATCGCTGTTTAAATTATATTGGAAAGAAAACATGAAGAATCTCCATATTCATGGATTTTTGGAGTCTTTGATTTGATCAAGTGACGCTTGTGAGACTTTCCACATGATAATTAAAACTTCGTTCAAAGGCCAAAGAAGAACGAACGACTAAATTATTGGAATTTATACATATCGATGTATGTAGTCCATTATGTGTAGTCGTAAGCGATGGGTTTCAACTTCATATGCTTTCTCCGGAATTTTGAGTGAATGTTCACTTAATGAGAAAGAAGTATGAAATATTTGAAAATGTTTCAAAGACTTTCAAGATGAAGTGGAAAATCATTGTAACAAGAAAAATAAATAAATTATGATTTGATCATAAAGGGATTTATTTGAGTTACAAGTGTAACAAGAAAATAAATGAATTATGATTTTATCATAAAGGGATTTATTTGAGTTGCAAGTTTAGCAAAACACCTAGATTTACATCTCCCGAAACACCATAGGAGTATGGAGTGTTTGAGATTTGTAATGAAACCTTGTGAGACATGGTTGGATCAAAGGTGTTATTTATAAAACTGCCATTATGTTTTAAAAGATTAAAGCTTTAGAGACTACCGCTTTTACACTGAAAAGAGCTCCATATTGATCCGTTGAAATGACACCATGGAAGTTATGGTTTGGGGTAAAACCCAAGTTGTCATTTCTTAAATTTTGGTATGCTAAACATAAGTAAGATGTTTACAACCGAATTCGGATGAGCATGTCTTTGTAGGTTATTCCGAATAACAATTGGTTATTCCTCCATAACACCGAGGACAATAGAACTTTGATAAGGTTAACGAACCTTAGCTAAATGTGCTGAGTTGCGCAGCGCCGGAAATCGTTCTGGAGGCTGCCATAATGCTCATAGCTTATGTGCCTCAAAGGTTGTGGTCACGGAGGTCTAAAGTTCCTATTGAACCAAGAAGGTCGGTTAAACAATCAAATGCTAAGATTTGAGAGTAAATCATTATTGTTTGACAATGATGAACTGAATACATACAAAGAAGCGATGATGGGCCCTGACTCCGTCAAATGGCTTGAAGCCATAAAATCCGTGATAGTTCCATATACGAGAAATCAAGTTTTGAACTTGGAAGACCCTCCGGAAAGGTGTAAAAACCTATCGGTCATATTTGGATCTATAAAGAAACAGACATGGATGTCTCACATCTATGAAATATTCGACATGTTGTAAAGTGTTTTATGACAATGTTCAAAGAGTTGACTATGACAAGATTTGATCTTTCATAGCGATATTTAGTCTGAATGGATTAAAGTAGCAACCACTACATATAATTTGGTATATGGTAGATGAATAAACAAAACAAAGTTCTTCTAATAGAATGGTTACCTAGGACGTGTACATGGCACGGTCCAAAGGGTTTTGTTAAATTCAAAGGATGCTAAAAGGGCATGCAAACTTCAATGGTTGAAGTAAGCATCGCGGAGTTGGAATCTTCACCATGATGAAAAATGAGTTTTTCATCTGGAGACGATGAAGATGCTTGCATTTGCAAGAAATTAAGTGGGAGCGTTGAGACATATTTCTAATACATTATGTGAAGGACATCTTGTTGATTAGAAATGATGTATCTTTTATTGACAAAGGTTAAGAATTTCATTTCGATGAAAGACTTAGGCAAAACCCGAATATTTAGCATGAATGTCTATAGTGGATAGACTGTAACGCTAATATGTTTATGCCAAACGTACATATATGAGATATTGAAGGAGTTCAATATAGAAACGACAAGAAACGGTTCTTGTTGCATGGAAAGGAATTGAATCAAGATTCAAGTGTATCGACACTTGATAAGTGAAACAAGATTCAAGTGCTTTGACACTTGATGAGTGCAATCACGAGAATGTTTTGATCAATCATACCATGATATGTACACATCCAGATATGTCCTATGCTCTAAGTGTTATGAGCATATACCAGAATGAATCATAAAATGATCATTGGACGATAGTGAGGATATTCTTATGATCTTTTGGAAGAACTAAGAATATATTTGTGTAGAGGTGACAAACAATTACAAATAGTTCATTGTAAAGCGTTACATTGATACTAGTTTTGTCACAAGATACAAATTAAGTTTATCTCAATTTAAACTATGGGTGGCACAATGTAATGGAAAGGAGATTCCATGATGGATTTGGAAGAGTTCCAAAGTTAAGACATTGTGACGAATACTACAACAAAAGGCTAAGTATATGACTGCTATAGTAGCAGCAAAGGAGGGAATTTGTGTCAAGTAGTTTGTTATCAAACTAAGGTGTGGTTCGCAACGGGCTAACACTAAATATATATTGTATGACAATAGTATCGATGTGTTTTAACCCCAAGGAACTAAAGGTCTCACCAAAAGACCAAATTTATACAATGCCATCTCATTGGAGAATGAGTGATGCGTGGAGACGCAAAGACATGCAAATACACACGGACCTGAAGCGTCAGATCCGTAGATTATGTTAACCACTTGCAATTGCGTATATGGAACACCAGAAAGCCATAGGTGTTCAATACGCAGAGTTTTCAAACTAGATTATTGTCTCTAGTGCAAGTGGGAGACTGAAGGGAATATGCCCGAGAGGCAATAATAAAGTGGTTATTATCATATTCCTTGTTTATGATAAACGTTTATTTTGCATGCTATAATTGTATTAATACGGGAACGTTAATACATGTGTGTTTAATAAACAAACAGAAAGTTCCTAGTTATGCCTCTCTCATAAACTAGCTCGTTGATTAACAAGATGATCAAGGTTTCCTGATCATGGACATTGGATGTTGTTAATAACGGGGTCAGAACATTAGTGTAATGGTGTGATGAACATTCATCCGAAGTATAGCATTACGATCAAAGTCATTGAGTTTATATTGCTATAACAACTTACGAAGTGATCCTAATCCTTAGACCATGAGATCATGTCAATCACTAACACCGGAAGAGTTTCTTGATAACATCAAACGTCACACCGTAACAGGGTGATTATAAAGATGGATTCAGAACTAATAAAGTGTTATGTTGAGGCTCATGGATCGAGAGTGGAATTTGTTCATCCCGATGACGGA
This sequence comes from Avena sativa, assembly GCA_916181665.1. Taxonomy (NCBI): domain Eukaryota; kingdom Viridiplantae; phylum Streptophyta; class Magnoliopsida; order Poales; family Poaceae; genus Avena; species Avena sativa. Next base: position 260,572,137 of record OV702279.1, on the reverse strand, counting down.
TAGATATACTCTGGGCCCTCTCGGTGATATCACATTGATTAGCTTGCAAGCAAGTGATTTGATCACTAGAATGTTATATCACGGGAACGAGAAAAGAGTGCATGTCAGTAACGAGATCAAACTAGGTATGGAGATACCGATGATCGAATCTCGGACATGTAATATATCGCGAAACAAAGGGATTAAGATACTAGCGTAAAAAGGTTCCGACGATCACAAGAAAGTCATCGTTGAATGTGTGGGAGTCAGTATGGGTCTCCAGATCCCGCTTCTGATTATTGATCTGAGAGGGGTCTCGATCATGTCCGCATTATTCACGAACCGTAGGGTGACACACTTAAGAGACACCGACATCCAATTGGAGCAAAAGTTTCATGCCGAAAGAATGAACAAGCGCAGGAATTTATTTCACTAGATACCGAAACAGGTTTTCGGGTGAAATTGCATAAAGTGGTTATGCATGTGAAATAGAATTCTAGCAAGGGGTTATTTGTGAATGTTTGTCATTAAAGTAATTGACAAAATTCTGAATAAAATAAAAGAGTTTTATTTAATGAGAGTTTGCATTAAATTTGGTGGAAATTTAATGGGAATTTGAGTGGGTTTTTGAGTGGAGAAAATTGAAGGGCCATTTTGTGAGTGGAGTGTCCACCCACATGAATGAGGGAGAGGTGGGGGCACCCTCCATGGCCGGCGGCCATGCCCCCTTGGGCTGCCCCCCCTCCCCTATATAAGGAGCCCCTCCTCTCACTTCTCACTCACACCTCCTCGTGAAGGATCTCTCTCCCCCTCTAGAATTTATCACCCATGGTCTCGGACTAGCGAGATACATGTTCCCGGTGGCTTTTCGGCAAGAAAGAGTTGTGCTTCCGCTGCATCGCTGGAGCGAGGAGGCGGAGGTTGCTCGGTGCCTCGAACGTGTGTGCGAGCACGGATGCGCTGCTGTTTTGCGGCGCTAGGACTTCCTCTCGATCTTGAGATCGGCAAGAGATCGTCTACATCAACCACGAGTTTGGACTCGTTAAGCTTTGTCGGTCTTCAAGGGTATGTTCTCTACGGATATACATCCGCCCGTTGTTTGTATCTAGTAGATAGATCTTGGTACATAGTTGTTCCCATCGTAGGAAATTTTTTGTTTTCTATGCTGCGAACCCTACACATGTTTGCTTTCTGCCATTTTTATTTCAGATTGCAATTACCACTTATAATCATCCATATTACTTGTATTTCATTATCTGTTCACCAAACTAGTGCACCTATACACCTGACAAGTGTATTGGGTGTGTTGGGACACAAGAGACTTCTTGTATCTTGATTGCAGGGTTGCTTGAGAGGGATATCTTTGACCTCTTCCTCCCTGAGTTCGATAAACCTTGGGTGATCCACTTAAGGGAAACTTTCTCCTGTTCTACAAACCTGTGCACTTGGAGGCCCAACACTGTCTACAAGAATAGAAGCGTTTGTAGACATCAAGCTCTTTTCTGGCGCCGTTGCCGGGGAGGTAAGGTAAAAGGTACTCACATCCTCTAGCTACTAAGCTATCATCTAGTACTGTTGCTGGTGTGTGAGTGCTCGAAGTTATTTCCTTTAGATTCGCAATTATATCTTTTTGTTTCTTGTTTTTATGTTCACTAGTTAGGCTTAATGGAAAACAAAAACAAAATTAGAGAGCTTTATATCTTGAGTAAGGACATGAAGTGTTTGAAGAGAAAATTTAAAAACCTATGGAACTTTATTTGCACGCTAATAACAATGTTATTAGTATGAATTCTTTGAACACCATTATTGCTAATGCTATGGAAACGTCTAAGCTTGGGGAAGCTAGTTTTTATGATCTTTTTAGTTCCCCAACTTTAGAGGAGAAAATTTGCTATGATGATACTATACCTCCAATATATGATGATTGCAATGATGAATATGATATTTTTAGTCCACCTACTATTGAGGAGAAAATTAATTATGATTACAATATGCCTCCTATATTTGATGATTATGGTGATGAGAATAATAATGATAGCTATTTTGTTGAATTTGCTCCTATATTTGATGATTATGATATTTTCAGTCCACCTACTATTGAGGAGAAAATTAATTATGATTACAATATGCCTCCTATATTTGATGATTATGGTGATGATAATAATAATGATAGCTATTTTGTTGAATTTGCTCCTACTACAGTTAATAAGAATGACTATGCTTATGTGGAGAGTAATCATTATTATATGCATGTGGCTCATGATAAGAATGTTTTATGTGATAGTTATATTGTTAATTTTATTCATGAGTCTACTGAAAGTTATTATGAGAGAGGTAAACATGGTTTTATGTATCTCAACAATATTAAGTTTCCCCTCTTTATGTTGAAAATTTTGAAGTTGCACTTGTTTTGCTTTCCTATGCTTGTTGCTTTGTGCTTTCATGAATTGTTTCTTTACAAGATTATTTTTCATAGGAAGTGGGTTAGACTTAAATTTGTTTTATATTTGCTTCTTGATGCTCTCTTTTACTTCAATTCATATTTCTTATGTGAGCATCATCGAAATTATCATGCCTATATTAATGGCTATAAAGAAAGAGCTTTTGGGAGACAACCCAATATATTTTTGTTTATTTGAGTCTTGGAAGTTGTTACCTCTGTAGCAACCTCTCCTTATCATTTGTATTTCATTTATGTGCCAATAATAGCCTCTAATGAGAGGGAAGTAAGATTTGGGGAAGTTGCTGTCCCGAAATAGATTTTTGTGCTTCACTGTAAAAAATCCCAGAACGTCATACTGATCTGAATTATTTTTTGCATATGCCCATGGTATTTAGCTAACTTTCGTTAGTTTTGCACTTTTCGATTTGAGCAACAAAATATTTTCGAAAAAATTGGTCTTTACCTGTTGGTCTGTTTTGACAGATTTCTGCCATTATTTGCATTTGCCTCTTAATCGGTTTCTTTTTGAGTTCTCTTCGATCACTTAAGTTTTTAAAAGGAGTTGCTACAATAGCTTATGTTTTAATGGATGATTTACTTGAGTTGAAACTAAACCCCAAAAAAGGTTTATTATCCTGAATACACTAATGTTGCTAATAAAGATTGTGTGAAGTTTTGTATGAAGGAAATTTTCAAGTGTAGGGAGAGAATGATGTGATGAGATTAAGTATGGACAAAAGTTCAATCTTGGGGATGCCACTCGTGTCACCCCAAGAAATATTCAAGAAGTACAAGCGTCAAAGATTTGGGATGCCCAAGGCATCCCCTTCTTCATCAATAAAGAACCTCAGGTCTTCTTTCAAGACACTATATTTTAATTGCTTCATGCACTATGTGTTGTTCTTGGAGCGTCTTTGTTTTTGTTTTTAGTTTTATTTTGATTTGTTTGCTGTAATAAGTTGGTTGGATCCCAGCACACTTATTTTTGGAGAGAGACACGCTCCATTTTCATTGTTTAGAACACTCTAGTTTGCACTCTTATTGTTCTGTGAGTGTTCTCTTTTGCTAGCACTGCGTTTAGCTTTAGTTTTATTCTTCTTTTTGCTTAGAAATTTTTAGTTCTTATTTGTAGTTAGGTGAGACATGCTCTCTGGTATTTATTTATTATTATCTTTGTGAGTTGTTTCAAATAAGTTGATTGGTGTTGGAAAAGAGTAGAATGTTTCATGCTTATAGTGGTACAAAAGGAAGCTTGTTTTGACTGTGGCTTAGACTTTATCATGTTATGTTAGATGTTGCTTTGACCATATGATTAGTTATTATTTCTGTAGCATGACTTGTTTCAAACAATTGAGATTGCTTAATGTGACATGAAAGAATCATGCGTTGTTTTAGCATACAAAAGCATAGCATTGTGGTATTCTCCTTTGATTCTTTATTTGGGTTGACTTGGCACATGCTTACACCATGTTATGACTATTAACTAGTCACCTTAGCCTCTATGATCATTTAGTTTTTGACTTGTGATATCACTTTATGCTTTGATTAATAATGTTTTGTCGCTCTACATGATTATGGCCATTATTGCTCTCTTAGTTGGTCGCTCCCAGTCTTTTCCTAGCCTCCACCTGTACTGAGTATGAGCTCTACTCGTGCATACAACTCACAAGAAACCAAGTTATTCCAAAGAATACACTATAAATTCTATGCATGGTGTGTTACACCATTCCAAGTATATTCATGTTTTTATCTATCTTCCAAATTAAAATTTTGTTATGTGAAAATTAGTGATTAAAGCTCTCACGAACTTGATGGCACACTTTATTTTCTTGCACTTAATAAACTTGAACCATTGTGCCCATCTATGATGCTTATATGCTTGCAAATTATGGGTTGGGAGTTAGTAGAACCATGCTGTCATGGGGCACGCTTTCGACATTGCACTTATTTATTCAGTTGATATCATGTTATTTTGTTTATGTATGCCGACGGTGTGAAATAAAAGGGGATATTATAAGTCCATGGAGTTTTTATATGTGTTAGAGAAACGCCTGGGCGGCTAGCCTAAGCCATGCCTCATCATGGTGGAAACTTTTAGCATAACGATAATGAGCAATCTATGAAGCATCTTCAATAAAAAAAGAGAAAAAGTAATAAAAAATAAAACCATGCTCGTGGTAAATAAAAAGATTGCTGAGATGCTCATTGTCTGTTGCCTTGTCATTTTGATATGGGATAGCTCCTGTGTTATGGGGCAAGGGGTGCCCTGTTGGCGGTTCTCTATGATACACATATACTTACAATGACAAGAACTTGCCTGTGACTAAAGTTGAGTAGCATGAGGAACGGTACTCGTACTCAAGGGGCATGAGATTTTCAACTTGTGATTTGTCAAGCATATAACTCATATTTGTCTCACTTTAACCTTATTCACTTCAAGATGCTCGTGTGTCACATCCCGAATTTTAGATTTGGTTCTGCATATCATTCATATCATTGCATCATGTTCTTCCATGCAAAAACTTCGATTGAAATGATTCGGCAAAATGCTATTTTCAAAACCCTATTTTATTTTACTAAAATGCTCCTACGGGAGGGTATATTAGGACTTGTGTTTTCCACCCTTGTAAACTAGTGGAATCAATTACCACTTGACCCTAGGTTGATCTCCTAGATTTTAGAAAAATTTAGGAACAAGAATCGCTCGATTCGGAGTTCGTATGGAAAAGTTACGGTGGAAATACTAAACAGAAATTGGAAAAAGGAAAAGATAAAAAAAATTAGAGCAGCGCAGCCGCGCCAGCCTGCTGGGCCGCACCGGCCCAGCCAGCGCCCCAGCGCACGCGCGCGCGCGCCGCAGCCCGCCACCCGCGCGGCAGATTGTATCTGCCGCCGGCACACCTGTCGGCGCCGACATCGCCGCCGCCTGCCGCGTCCGACGCGGACTGCAACCGCCCGCCGCCGATTCCGCCTCGGGCCCGCGTGGGACCCCTCCCCCTCTTAGCCGCCCGAGCCCCCTGCCTCTCCCCATCGCGTCCCGCACCCCTCGTGACGCCGTCGCCCTCTCCTTCCCCTCGCCCCGCCGCGCGCCCTTCCCCGCGAGCCGCGACCCCTGACCCCTCTCCTCTCCTCCTCGCAGGGAACCATCCCGCCGCCGCCGCGGACGACCGCCGCCGAAGCTTCGGCCAGCCGCCGCCACGACGCCTGGAGCTCCGCCCCGACCTCACCAAGCCCGCTCGCCTCCCCTCCGCGCCGACGCCGACGTCCGCCGCCGCCGGAACCTCGCCGCCACCTCTCCCTGCCGCACGATCTGCCACGAACGACCCAGATCGGCCGTTGACTGGTCAGCCCAGGCACTGACCGGTCAACCGCCCAGTCAGCGCCCAGTCAGCCGCCACGTCGGCTAGTCAAAGTTTGACTGGGCGATTTCTTAAATAGATTTAGTTGGCAGAATTCTAGGTAAAACTTGTAAATTATGTAGAAATTGATCTACTGGGCCAAAATTTGCAAATAAAATATGTGTAGGTTCAGTAAGTCGTGTAGAATCTTGCTATATCATTGTTTTACATTTTTGCAGCAAGATTTTGTCCAGATTAATTAAATGAGTTAATGCCCTTTTTGGAGTAATTAATTCGTAGAAAAAGATCTGTAACTCCAAAAATTGCATGTAATATGTCCCTGGATTCAGTAGAACAAGGGGAATCACAAAGTGAATTAAAAGGGTAGGCTTACAGTTAAAACTTTTGCAGAAACTATTTAGTGGCTTTCTGCAGTATTTTAATTACTCAGGAAGTTATATAACTCCTTTTTGAGTAATTCCAATTGGTACTGTTCTTAAATAGCAATGCCTATACAGTAGAATTTTCCCAGGATTTTACAAACAGTATGCTATCGGTAGTGAATTATTTGGGCTCTAGCTCTAGTTTTGAGCATTATAAATTGCATAATGGTTTTCCTTGCGACAAAATTTATTTTCCATGCATGCATTCAGTAGCCTTACTGAATAAGTTTATGTGGTGCTGTTGTAGCATCAATCCACCTGTCATGCATGCATTCATGCATCATCTTTGTTTGCATATGCTTGCGGATGGTTTGTTTATGGATGCAATTGTATCGTGTAGATTGTGACGAGTGCAACGCTTGCTCGTGTGTGGATTGTTCTTCCGACCGCTACAACCAAGGCAAGTAGATGCTACCTTGTTCATGATATTGTCCTACTATTTTCAATGCATTGTCGTGTATTTTGTAGATGCATGTGTAGGATGATACTATCGCTATGCTATGTCCCATTATGTGGTAGGGCTTTCCTTATAGATGAACCACCGTTGGTAGATGTGCTTAGCCATGCTATGGTGAACGAGGGCTGGGTTACATCACTGAAAGTTGTTTCTAAATGTGTTGGTTTGCGAAAACTAAAACAACTTAATCAATGAATCTCCTGGGTGTGATGGGATTGCTAATTTTTGGTGGTATCATTGCGGAAAGGCACCCAGGTATCAGGAGAAAATGATTGGCTTCTTTATTTGGTAGCTTACGTGTACAACCATGTGCCAATAATGAAATGGGCGGTTGGTTGGACTCAGTAGGTTGTGGTAACTCGAACCCGCATATCCAGAGATGTAGAATTTTGGTAGGTTGGACCGGTGCGCGTCGGGATTGGGGAGCTACTTCCCGAACGGTCTCTTCTTGGACTTCTCCCTATCATCACCCAAAATGAGAGTGATGGTACGAGCTGGGCTGGCCAAGTCACATGGGTAAAGTGTACTAACCCCTGCAGGGTGTATAATCTAATCGATTAGCCGTGTCCCCGGTTATGGATATCTGAGTCGCTTGATATTGATTCCATGACATGTTTCTTGCTCATTCTAATTTCATAATTGCTTTAACTTTGTTGGGTTAACTTAATTGGGATCTTTTCAAAGAAAATCAAAAACTGTTTACGAAAGTAGGACAAAGGTATTTGCAAATGCAAGCTAGCCACAGCTCCACTTGCCGGATATGCATGTAGATGTTAGCATTATTGTATCCTTTACTAGCTCTACTTGCCATACATTCCATGTATTGACCCTTTGGGGCTGCTACATTTCATGTTGCAGGATATTCCGATTCCGAGTAATCGATATAGGCCACGGTACTCCACTCGGCACTTGTTCACTTGTGGGCAATTTGAAGAATGGAGGATTTGCTTTATTTATGTTGCTACCTGAATAATTTGAGCTAGCCTTGAGCTAAGCTTTTATTGTAATAATGGTACTCTGGATCTTTGTTATTTATGATACACGGATATTTTCTATGTTATTCATCTTATTCTATTATGGGCCAATGAACCGATCCAGGGATTGGCATGTCACATAGAAGTCACGATCTTTTCAGAACCGTGGTGTTACAAGATGGTATCAGAGCCCATGTGTCGACTGTAGGATCGTGACCTAGGATTGGATTAGGAAGCCATAGAATTATTAAAGCTTATATTAACTCTGTCTTTCATCTTATGCCTTTCACTCTCGTAAAATTCTTACCATATGCTATTCTCACACTTTCCTCTTTTAATTGATAGATGGGAGAAGTCAGGACTGAGTATGCAACCATGGAGTCACCAACGCCCTTTGCAAGACAGTTAGCACAGCTCTTGCAGTCATTGGGATTGCCACTGCCCATGTTCAATGGAAGAAGGCTGTACACTTATGGATATGGTGAGGATGCATGGGAGATCACCACCTTCATCTTCAGGGATGCCGCCTTGCCAAACCCTGTGCATCTGATCTACACCAAGACATACTGCAACTGGGGACTTGGAATTAACTTGGCCGTACATGAAGCCCTGTCTCGCCAGTGCCATCTTGTCAGACACCTACTGCCAGCAGATTCACCCTACCGTGACTATGGGAGGCGTGATGAAGATGGGCACATTGTGGTTACCCCGGGCAACAGGAACAACATGCCGCCCCGTCGGAGGCACATAGAGGACATGGAAAGGGAGAATGGAGCTCTAGCTGAGAAAGTGATGATGATAAAGGAGATTGCAGATTTTGCCAGCAATGGTATGGTGGACCAAGGACAGGAGATTGACACCTTGCATAAAGCTGTGGGAGTTCTGGAAAATTCCCTGATAGGCAGGGATGCAACCATATCTCATCTTAATGGGACTATGCAGGATAACACCCAGACCATACAACAGTTGCAAGGGACAGTCCAGGAAAGGGATCAGACTATTGAAGTTATGGCAGCCCAGATTGCCGCTCTCCAAGCACAACTGAATCCACCCTCTGATGATGAAAATGGAGATGGTGGCAACAATGATGATGATGATGATAGTGGGAACGATGATGATGATGAGGACGAGGATGATGATGATGGAGACGATGATGGTGGAGGAGATGAGGCTGTTGCAGTTGCAGCTGAAAGTGAAGAAGAAGAGGAGGATCCAGAAGAGGTGGAGTTTGAGATATCAAGTGATGACTCAGGAGAGGTGTACACTCCGCCGCCATGGTTGAACCGTGGACAGAAGCGCCAACGCATGAGTGCAAGGACCTACCGCAACCTCTTCAAGAAGTAGATAGAAGTCCACCAATTAGTCCTCGTTAGGTAAAATCGTTAGGATTAGTCTCGATCGATGTAAAACTTAATTACTGTTAGTTTAAGAGTGTTTAGTTTCTTATTTGTGTACTCCAATATTCCAGGATTATTTGTGCGAATTTTTATGAAAGAGTTATGGAAAGTTTAGTTAATATCTGTGTTATTCCTGCTGTAGTTTTCTGCTGATACAACAGTACTGTACGATTTTTCATATTTTACTGGTATCTGGTAAAAATCTGAAAAAATAGGGCTGGTGCGAAACTCTCTGTACTGTATGTGCAAAAATCAACTAAAATTCCTGACGAGTCTAAATCAGGTAGAAAAATTCGTGAACACTGCTGGACTGTTCTGGCAGATTGCTGTTTTTGCTGCTTTGTTGATCAACTGTTTAGTTAACCATTGCCAACTCTTCTAAAACTATTTCAATAGATATATACTGCTAGGATAACTCCTGGGATGTTGCTGGATCACTTGTTTGTTGATGTGTTGCTTGCTTGAGATTGTCTGCGATTGTTTGTTGTTGTTTGATCATAATGCATGGGTAGAATCCTGTTTTCGTAGTTGATTATTTCTAAGCTTACCTGTGCTGAACCGCAGATGCCTCCCCGCCGTCAACCCACTGAGTTGGAGCAGCTCATGGCAGCTCAGGCACAGCTGACCCAAGTTATGACTCAGTTCATGGAAGCTCAAAACAACAACAATGGGAACAACCAGCCTCAGGGAGATGCTCTCACCAGGTTTCTGAGGCTAAGGCCAGCTAAGTTCTCTACTGCAACGGAACCAATGGTTGCTCTCGACTGGTTGCGTTCAGTCAACAAGGATCTGGTAACTGTTGGATGCACTGATGCTGAGAAGGTGAGGTTTGCCGCTCACCTACTGGAGGGACCAGCCGCTTCTTGGTGGGACACTTTTCAGATCACCCACCCGCTGGACACTGTGACTTGGGCAATGTTTGAGGAAGGTTTCAGGACCAACCACGTGTTTTCAGGTGTTCTGAGCCTAAAGAGGAAGGAGTTCCGCAACTTGCGCCAAACCAATCGCACCGTGGCTGAGTACATCGAGGAGTTCAACAACCTGTCCCGTTATGCACCTGAGGATGTTGACACTGATGCAAAAAGGAGGGAGAGATTCCTGGATGGCCTCAGTGATGAGCTTTCAGTGCAGCTACTGGTGGTTTATTGCCCCACTTTCCAGGAGCTCATGGACAAGTCCAGGATCTTAGAAGGGAAGCACAAGCAGGTGGAGAACCGCAAGATAAAGAGCAGCAATCACCACTCTGGTTCTCACCACAAGTCTCGCCCTTCTTACGATGGATACTCCAAGCATGGAGGGAGTGACCATGGGAGCCGTGACCGCCACAACCATGGGGGCGATGGACACCGCCATGACAACCACAAGAGCAGCCACCACATCCACAAGGGAGGACACACTCACCATTCTGGAGGACACGGTGGACATGACCGCAGCCGTGATCGCAGCTTTGTGAAGAAGGATCTGAGTGAGGTGACATGCTTCAAGTGTGGCCAGAAGGGACATTATGCTGACAACTGTCCGGAGAGGAAGGGACTGAAGCCAACCAACAACCAGAAGGCCACAGTGAACCACATGAATGTGGAGGAGATTCCAGATGAGCCTGGCCTTGTGATTGGTAAGTTCCCAATCAACACTCACCCTGCACTTATACTTTTCGATACTGGTGCATCGCATTCATTCATATCAAGGGCATTTGTGGATAAGTATAAGCTACCTACTGAGTCTATGAAAGAGTCTATTAGAGTAAGCTCACCTGGAGGAGATATGATAGCTAGCGCGGGATGCCGCGACTTAACTGTGAGGATTGGAGCACACAATTTCATTGCACATCTGGTAGTGTTGGAATCACAAGGGTTAGATGTTATTGTGAATATGGATTGGATGTCTATACATGGGGGACACATAGATTGTGCACAACGAGCTGTTTCACTCAAAACCCCGGATGGTAAGAGAATTAGGTTCAAGTCGGCAGTGCGACCGGGAAGGTGTAAGATGAATTCTCTTAAGGGGGTTAGCATGGATACCGTTCCTGTGATTAAGGATTACCCCGACGTGTTTCCGGAAGAACTGCCAGGGATGCCACCTGACAGGGAAGTGGAGTTTCTCATAGATCTGATGCCGGGAACAGGACCTATAGCAAAGAGACCGTATAAGATGGATGTGGATGAGCTGAAGGAGTTGAAGAAGCAGATGAAAGAGCAGTTGGACAAGGGATTCATTCAGCCAAGTTCATCGTCATGGGGTGCACCTGTTCTGTTTGTGGATAAGAAAGACAGCAGGAAGAGATTAGTGGTGGACTATCGCTCGCTGAATGAAGTGACTATCAAGAACAAATACCCCCTGCCGAACATAAATGATTTGTTTGATCAACTAGAAGAAGCAAATGTGTTTAGCAAGATTGATCTGCGATCGGGCTACTTCCAATTGAAGATCCGGGAGGAGGACATACCAAAAACCGCTTTCACCACTAGGTATGGTTTATATGAGTATACAGTTATGTCTTTTGGACTAACGAATGCCCCGACATATTTCATGACCATGATGAACAAGGTATTTATGGAGTACTTGGACAAGTTCGTGGTGGTGTTTATTGACGACATACTGATATATTCCAAGGATGATGCTGAGAATGAGAAACATCTGCGACTGATTATGGAGAAGCTGAGGGAACACAAGATGTATGCCAAATTCAGCAAGTGTGAATTCTGGCTTAACACCGTTGGATTTCTTGGACACGTGGTGTCAGGAGAATGAGTCGCTGTTGATCCAAGCAAAGTGGCTGCAGTAACTGAGTGGGAAGTGCCCAAGAATGCGAGAGAGATTCGAAGCTTTTTAAGACTTGCTGGATATTACAGGAGATTCATTGAAAACTTCTCCAAGATTGCTAAGCCAATGACAGAACTTCTGAAGAAGGAGAGGAAGTTTGAATGGACGGATGGGTGTGAAGCCAGCTTTCAGGAACTGAAGCGTCGACTAGTGACTGCACCTGTTCTGTGTTTACCAGATCTTCAGAAGGATTTCCAAGTGTACTGTGATGCTTCTCGATAGGGACTTGGGAGTGTACTGATGCAAGATGGGAGAGTGGTGTCATATGCCTCGCGGCAACTTAAACACCATGAGAGGAATTATCCCACGCATGATTTGGAATTAGCATAAGTGGTTCATGCACTCAAAGTATGGAGGCACTACTTGATGGGGAAACACTGTGATGTGTACACCGACCACAAGAGCCTGAAGTACATATTTACACAGAAGGAACTGAACACGAGGCAAAGGAGATGGTTGGAACTTATCAAGGAATATGATATGAATCTGCAATACCACCCAGGAAAGGCCAATGTAGTAGCAGATGCTCTGAGCCGGAAGGTTTATGCCAATGGATTGACAATTGGGGAATTGCCTGAGGATTTGTGCAAGCAATTCAAGGACCTTAGACTGGAGGTAGTGTCTGAAGGATACTTGGCAGCAATGGAAGTCCAACCAACGCTACAGGACAGAATCAGGAAGGCTCAAGTGGGAGACAAAGAGAATGATGAAGTAAAGGAAAAGATGAAGGAGGATCGAGCAAGGGAATTCCGCGAGGATGAGCAAGGGACTTTGTGGTATGGAGATCGTTTGTGCGTCCCCAACGATCCGGAGATAAGGAAGTTGATTATGCAGGAAGCTCATGACTCGCCGTACTCCATACATCCGGGCAATACGAAGATGTATATGGACCTAAAGGACAGATTCTGGTGGAACAACATGAAGGGCGACATCGCAGAGCATATTGCCCTATGTGATGTATGTAGCCGAGTGAAGGCGGAACACCAGAAGCCAGCAGGACTGCTACAACCATTGCCCGTGCCGGATTGGAAGTGGGATAGAGTGGGAATGGATTTTATCACAGGATTGCCCAGGACCAGGTCAGGATATGACTCCATTTGGGTAGTGGTCGACCATTTGACCAAGGTAGCCCACTTTATACCGGTGAAGACGACCTATACGAGTGCAAAGTTGGCCAAGATTTATATGGACAGAATTGTGTGCCTACATGGACTTCCCAAGAGTATTGTATCTGATAGGGGCACCCAATTAACCTCACACTTCTGGCGCCAGCTACACGAGTCACTTGGTACTAGATTGGAGTTTAGCACAGCGTTTCACCCACAGACTGATGGACAGACCGAGAGGGTGAATCAGATTTTGGAAGAAATGCTGAGAGCTTGCGCCTTGGCTCATGGTTCTAGTTGGGATGAGAATCTGTCGTATGCTGAGTTTTCCTACAACAACAGCTATCAAACCAGCATCAAGACATCACCGTTTGATGTAATGTATGGGAAACAGTGCCGGACACCATTGCTATGGGATGGAGTAGGAGAACGCCGGTTGTTTGGGCCTGATTTGATCAAGGACGCTGAGGAGAAGGTCGCCTTGATTAGGGACAGAATAAAGGTAGCACAATCAAGGCAGAAGAGCTACGCTGACGCCAAGCGCAAGGAAGTGGTGTATGAGATAGGTGATAGAGCATACCTCAGAGTGTCGCCACTTCGTGGAATCAAGAGATTTAGAATTAAGGGTAAGCTGGCACCTCGGTTTATTGGACCATATCGGGTCTCAGCACGCAAGGGAGAAGTTGCTTATCAGTTGGAGTTGCCAGAGGCTCTGTCCGCTGTTCACAATGTGTTCCACGTATCCCAGCTGAAGAAGTGCCATCCGGAGATGGTGGATACACCATTAAGAGACACTGTGCCACTAGAGGAGGTTTAGCTTGAGAATGACTTGACCTATGAGGAGAAGCCGGTCAAGATTCTGGAGACAGCGGAGAGGATTACCCGTACCAAGACGATCAGGTTTTGCAAGGTGCAGTGGAGCCACCACACCGAAGAGGAAGCCACTTGGGAGCGTGAGGATGACATCCGAGAGGACTACCCGCACCTATTTGCTAGCCGCGCCGAATCTCGGGGACGAGATTCATCTTAAGGGGGTTAGTCTTGTCACATCCCGAATTTTAGATTTGGTTCTGCATATCATTGCATCATGTTCTTCCATGCAAAACCTTCGATTGAAATGATTCGGCAAAACGCTATTTTCAAAACCCTATTTTATTTTACTAAAATGCTCCTACGGGAGGGTATATTAGGACTTGTGTTTTCCACCCTTGTAAACTAGTGGAATCAATTACCACTTGACCCTAGGTTGATCTCCTAGATTTTAGAAAAATTTAGGAACGAGAATCGCTCGATTCGGAGTTCGTATGGAAAAGTTACGGTGGAAATACTAAACAGAAATTGGAAAAAGGAAAAGATCAAAAAAATAGAGCAGCGCAGCCGCGCCGGACCAGCCAGCGCCCCAGCGCACGCGCGCGCGCCGCAGCCCGCCGCCCGCGCGGCAGATTGTATCTGCCGCCGCTCCGCGCCCGGCCACCGACAGGTGGGGCCCACCTGTCGGCGCCGACATCGCCGCCGCCTGTCGCGTCCGACGCGGATTGCAACCGCCCGCCGCCTATTCCGCCTCGAGCTCGCGTGGGACCCCTCCCCCTCTTAGCCGCCCGATCCCCCTGCCTCTCCCCATCGCGTCCCGCACCCCTCGCGACGCCGCCGCCCTCGTGAATCGCGCCGCCGCCGCCCTCCGTTTCCGCCGCCTCGCGCTGCCGGGTAAGCGCCGCCGCCGCCCTCACCTTCCCCTCGCCCCGCCGCGCGCCCTTCCCCACGAGCCGCGACCCCTAACTCCTCTCCTCCCCGCAGGGAACCATCCCGCCGCCGTAGCTTCGGCCAGCCGCCGCCGTCGTCGCCCGCACCGCCTACCGCCACCACGACGCCGAGGAGCTCCGCCCCGACCTCGCCGAGCCCGCCCGCCTCCCCTCCGCGCCGACGCCGACGTCCGCCGCCACCGGAACCTCGCCGCCACCTCTCCCTGCCGCACGATCTGCCACGAACGGCCCAGATCGGCCGTTGACTGGTCAGCCCAGGCACTGACCGGTCAACCGCCCAGTCAGCGCCCAGTCAGCCGCCACGTCGGCCAGTCAAAGTCAAAGTTTGACTGGGCGATTTCTTAAATAGATTTAATTGGCATAATTCTAGGTAAAACTTGTAAATTGCATAGAAATTGATCTACTGGGCCAAAATTTGCAAATAAAATATGTGTAGGTTCAGTAAGTCGTGTAGAATCTTGCTGTACCATTGTTTTACATTTTTGCAGCAAGATTTTGTCCAGATTAATTAAATGAGTTAATGCCCTTTTTGGAGTAATTAATTCGTAGAAAAAGATTTGTAACTCCAAAAATTGCATGTAATATGTCCCTGGATTCAGTAGAACAAGGAGAATCACAAAGTGAATTAAAAGGGTAGGATTACAGTAAAAACTTTTGCAGAAACTATTTAGTGGCTTTCTGCAGTATTTTAATTACTCAAGAAGTTATATAACTCCTTTTTGAGTAATTCCAATTGGTACTGTTCCTAAATAGCAATGCCTATACAGTAGAATTTTCCCAAGATTTTACAAACAATATGCTATCGGTAGTGAATTATTTGGGCTCTAGCTCTAGTTTTGAGCATTATAAATTGCATAATGGTTTTCCTTGCGACAAAATTTATTTTCCATGCATGCATTCAGTAGCCTTACTGAATAAGTTTATGTGGTGCTGCTGTAGCATCAATCCACCTGTCATGCATGCATTCATGCATCATCTTTGTTTGCATATGCTTGCGGATGGTTTGTTTATGGATGCAATTGTATCGTGTAGATTGTGACGAGTGCAACGCTTGCTCGTGTGTGGATTGTTCTTCCGACCGCTACAACCAAGGCAAGTAGATGCTACCTTGTTCATGATATTGTCCTACTATTTTCAATGCATTGTCGTGTATTTTGTAGATGCATGTGTAGGATGATACTATCGCTATGATATGTCCCATTATGTGGTAGGGCTTTCCTTGTAGATGAACCACCGTTGGTAGATGTGCTTAGCCATGCTATGGTGAACGAGGGCTGGGTTACATCACTGAAAGTTGTTTCTAAATGTGTTGGTTTGCGAAAACTAAAACAACTTAATCAATAAATCTCCTGGGTGTGATGGGATTGATAATTTTTGGTGGTATCATTGCGGAAAGGCACCCAGGTATCAGGAGAAAATGATTGTCTTCTTTATTTGGTAGCTTACATGTACAACCATGTGCCAATAATGAAATGGGCGGTTGGTTGGACTCAGTAGGTTGTGGTAACTCGAACCCGCGTATCCAGAGATGTAGAATTTTGGTAGGTTGGACCGGTGCGCGTTGGGATTGGGGAGCTACTTCCCGAACGGTCTCTTCTTGGACTTCTCCCTATCATCACCCAAAATGAGAGTGATGGTACGAGCTGGGCTGGCCAAGTCACATGGGTAAAGTGTACTAACCCCTGCAGGGTGTATAATCTAATCGATTAGCCGTGTCCCCGGTTATGGACATCTGAGTCGCTTGATATTGATTCCATGACATGTTTCTCGCTCATTCTAATTTCATAATTGGGATCTTTTCAAAGAAAATCAAAAACTGTTTACGAAAGTAGGACAAAGGTATTTACAAATGCAAGCTAGCCACAGCTCCACTTGCCGGATATGCATGTAGATGTTAGCATTATTGTCTCCTTTACTAGCTCTACTTGCCATACATTCCATGTATTGACCCTTCGGGGCTGCTACGTTTCATGTTGCAGGATATTCCGATTCCGAGTAATCGATATAGGCCACGGTACTCCACTCGACACTTGTTCACTTGTGGGCAATTTGAAGAATGGAGGATTTGCTTTATTTATGTTGCTACCTGAATAATTTGAGCTAGCCTTGAGCTAAGCTTTTATTGTAATAATGGTACTCTGGATCTTCGTTATTTATGATACACAGATATTTTGCTATTTTATTCATCTTTTTCTATTGTGGGCCAATGAACCGATCCAGGGATTGGCATGTCACATAGAAGCCACGATATTTTCAGAACCGTGGTGTTACATCGTGATAGGGGAAATGAGAGCTCAAAGCTAGTAAGTACCATATTTTTTGGAAGCTCTTTATGAAACTTGAAATCCCTAGTTCCCTCTGCGAAGGGCCTTTCTTTTTACTTTCTATTGACTCTCCATATTCTATCTTTATGCACCAATTAGGAGAGCGTAGTTGTCATTCTTAGTTCAATGTGCATTGTCCCAAAACTTATTGATTGATTCATAATTATTGTATTGCTTGTTCTTAAATTATTTGTATCTAGTCACCCTTATAAACTCTGAAGGTGTCTTATGCATTTATGTTTTTCTATTCCATGAAGGACAAACTGATTACCACTCTTGCTATGTTTTCTATATGTGAAACAAACAAACGACTTTCAAAGCATTATTCATGATTTTTTTTGTGTTGCCTTTCATGTTGCAACATAGTTGCTATGTCTTATTGTTAGAAATATATCTTTCATGCTTATGTTAGAGTACTTTGATCCCAACTATCAATGCTTTGCAATACCTTGATCAAGATTGTGATGGTGCATGTCACCTAAAAAATATTCTTTTTATCACTTACCTACTCGAGGACGAGCTGGAGTTAAGGTTGGGGATGCTTGATACATCCTAAACGTATCTATAATTTTTGATGCTCCATGCTTGTTTTGCACCAATTGCTTTATGTTTTGTCTACACTTCGTGGCATTTTTATGCATTTTCTGGAACTAACCTATTAACAAGATGCCACAGTGCCAGTTCCTGTTTTCTACTGTTTTTGGTTTCGAAAAAGCTAGTATATAAATATTCTCGGAATTGGACGAAACAAAAGCAGAAGTTCCTATTTTTCCTGACACGACATGGAGTCCGAAGGGGAGACGAAGAGTAGCCATGAAGCAACCACACCACCTGGCCATGCCACTGTATGGTGTGGGCCCCTCGGACGTCCACCGACCTTGCCCCTTCGCCTATATATTCCCCCCGAGGCAAAAACCCTAAATACCATATCAAAAACCCACGAAAAGTTCTGCAGTGCCGCCGCCGCCATCGAAGACGAGATTCGGGGGACAGAAGTCTCTGTTTCGACACCCTTCCGGGATGGGGAATTGCCCTCAGGGCCATCTCCATTGACTCCACCGCCATCTCCATCGCCGTTGCTGACTCCCATGATAAGGAGGGAGTAGTTCTCCCTCGAGGCTAAGGGCTCTACCGGTAGCTATGTGTTCATCTCTCTCTTTATGCATTATCTTATTGTGATCATGAGCTTTGTAATCTAGTTGAATAAGTAGATATATTATGCTACTCAAGTGCTTTTATTAATGTAATCTCCGGAGACACCTTGTACCACGTGTCTGAAGGTGACAGTGTGCACCACCGTGTGTGTCTCTTAGGCTAAAGATTACAGAAATACTTATCATGAGTTATAATTTGAGTTGGATGTCTCTATGAAATTGTGGTGTTTGTCTGGAACCATCTAGCACTCAAGGTGACAATGTGGGGTTACCTAGATGGGGAATGCGAACTTTAAGGAGTTCTCTTATAGCCCTACCATGGATTAGTGTTCTTTATCCAACTGGAGAGTAGTTCATGGTAGCATAGTGAAGAGAAGATATTATATGTTTATTGAGAGTGTCCACTAGTGAAAGTATGATCCCTAGGCCTTGTTTATAAGCATTAAAACACCATTTACAATCAGTCCTGCTACATGTTTGCTTGCTGCCATTTTTATTTCAGATTGGAATTACCACTTATAATCATCCATATTACTTGTATTTCACTATCTCTTCGCCAAACTAGTGCACCTATACGCCTGACAAGTGTATTGGGTGTGTTGGGGACACAAGAGACTTCTTCTATCTTGATTGCAGGGTGGCTTGAGAGGGATATCTTTGACCTCTTCTTCCCTGAGTTCGATAAACCTTGGGTGATCCACTTAAGGGAAACTTGCTGCTGTTCTACAAACTTCTACACTTGGAGTCCCAACACTGTCTACAAGAATAGAAGTGTGTGTAGACATCAAAGGCCCAGAGTATATCTATCCGTCATATGGATGGACAAATCCCACTCTTAATCCATGCCTTTTAATCCATAGTTTCAAAATACCCAATGTCGTCTTTATAACCACCCAGTTACAGAAGTGGTGTTTGATGTCATCAAAGCACTCATCTGGTGATGGTGATTAACATGATCTCATGGTCGAAGGATTATGTTACTATGTATTTGAAAGCTTGTAGAAAACGAACTCTAAATCACTTGATCTTATGCTATGCTAACTATAGGAGTGTGTCCATCACATCATTCTCCTAATGATATGATCTTGTTATTAATAACATCTAATGTCCATGATCAAGAAACCATGATCATCTATTAATCAACAAGCTAGTTTAACAAGAGGCTTACTAGGGACTCTTTTATGTTTACAAAACACACAAGTATTAATGTTTCCTATTAATACAATTATAGCATGGGATGCAAAAATTTATCATAAACATAAAGATATGATAATAACCATTTTATTATTGCCTCTTGGGCATATCTCCAACAGTCTCCCACTTGCACTAGTCAATAATCTAGTTTGAAAAAATTTATGCATTCAACACCTATGAATTTCTAGTGTTGTATATACACGATTGCTAGTGGTAAACATATTCTTCGGATCTGACACTTCTAGGTCCGTGTGTATTTGAATGTCTTTGCGTCTCTACGCATCACTCATTCTTCAATTCGTCATACAAATTTGGTCCTTTGGTGAGACCTTTAGGTCTTTGAGGTTAAAACATGCCGATACAATTGTATGTACACGATTGCTAGTGGTCAACCGATCTTCGGATCCGGCACTTTCAGATCCATGTGTAATTGCATGTCTTTGCGTCTCTACGCATCACTCGGTCTATAATGATACGACTTTATAAAAATTTGGTCCTTTGGTGTGACCTTTAGTTCCTTGGGGTTAAAACATGTTGACAATATTGTCGTACAATATATCTTCATAGTACTAACCCGTTGTGAACCATACCTAGTTTGATAACAAACTACTTGACACAAATGCCCTTTTTTGCTGCTACAATAACAATATATACTTAGCCTTTTGTTGTAGTATCTGTCACAATGTTAACTTTGGAACTCATCCAAATCCATTATGGAACTTCCTTTCCATTACATTGTGCCACTCATAGTTTAAATTGAGACAAACTTAATTTGTATCTTGTGACAAGACTAGTACCAATGTAATACTTTAGAATGAACTATTTGTCACCTCTACATAAATAACATATTCTTAGTTTTTCCAAAGATCATAATAATATCCTTACTATCGTCCAATGATTATCTTATGAATCATTCTGGTATATGCTCATAATTTTTAGAGCACATGACATATCTGGATGTGTACATATCACAACATGATTGATCAAAATATTCTTGTGATTTCACTCACCAAGTGTCAAAACACTTGAATCTTGATTCAGTCCTTCCTGTGCAACAAGTACCTTTATTGTCATTTCCATATTGAATTCATTCAATATCTTATCTATGTACATTTTGCATAACCATATTAGCGTCTCAATCTATCCATATAGACATTGATACCTAATATTCGGGTTTTGCCTAAGTCTTTCATCAAAATGAAAATTTTAACATGTGTCAATAAATGATATATCATTTTCAATCAACAATATGTCCTTCACATAATGTATTAGAAATATGTCTTAGCGCTCCCACTTAACTTCTTACAAATGCAAGCATCTTAATCGTCTGCGATGAAATTAAACTCTTTTAACAGTTTCATCACGGTGAAGATTCCAACTCCGTGATGCATACTTCAACCAATGAAGTTTGCATGCGATTTTAACATCCTTTTAATGAACAAAACCCTTTGGATCATGTCATGTACACATCCTAGGTAACCATTCTATTAGAATAACTTTGTTTTGTTTGTTCAACTACCATATACCAAAATTATATGTATTGGTTGCTACATTAATCCGTACAGACTAAATATTGCTTATGAAAGATCAAATCTTGTCATAGTCAACTTCTTGAACATAGTTGTAAACTCTTTACCGATATGTCAACTATTTCATAGATGTAATACATACATGTCTATTTATAGATCCAAATACGACTGATAGGTTTTACACTTTCCAGAGGGTCTTCCAAGTTCAAAAACTTGATTTTTCGTGTATGGAACTATCATGGATTTTATGGCTTCGAGCCATTTAATGAAGTCAGGGCCCATCATTGCTTCTTTGCATATAATCGGTTCATCATTGTCAAACAATAATGTTTTACTCTCAAATTTTATTACTTGATTGTTTACCTGACCTACTCGGTTCAATAGAAACTTA
Source organism: Avena sativa (assembly GCA_916181665.1). NCBI lineage: Eukaryota > Viridiplantae > Streptophyta > Magnoliopsida > Poales > Poaceae > Avena > Avena sativa. The sequence continues at coordinate 260,550,822 of OV702279.1, read as the reverse complement.
GAACTCCGTGACCACAAACTTTGAGGCACGTGAGCCATGAGCATTTTTGCTTCCTTTGGGACACTTTCCGGTGATGCGCAACTCCACACATATAGATAAGTTTCAATAACCTTATCAAAGTTCTATTGCCCTGTCAATTAACTTTTCACGAAAAAATCCTTCTCAAGAAATTTGATGTTCTAAGCGACAAACACCTTTTGTCTTTGGTTTTATGGAGGAACATCCAACGGTTATTCAAAAAAACATACAAATACATGCTCATCCGACTTTGGTTATAAACATTGTACTTATGCCTAGCATACCAAAGTTTAAGAAAGGACAACTTGGGTTTTATCCCAGACCATAACTTATATCGTGTCAGTTCAACGGATCATGATGGAGCTCTTTTCAGTGTAAAAGCGGTAGTCACTGAATATTTAATATTTAAAATACAATGAAAGTTTTATATCTTACACCTTTGATTTCACCATGTCAAACAAGTTTTCATTTCATATCTTGAAGACTCAATACTCATATGGTGTTTTAAGAAATGCAAATCCATGGAACGATTCCTCAAATCTTAGGTGTTATCTTAAACTTGTAACTCAAATATCTTCTTTTATGATCCAATCATAAATTCTTTATTTTCTTATTACAATGATTTTCCACTTCATCTTGAAAGTCTTTGAACATTTTCAAATATTTCACACTTCTTCCTAATTAAGTAAATATGCACATATATTCACTCAAATTTCCGGAGAAAACGTATGAAGTTGAAATCCGTCGCTCGCGACTACACATAATGGACTACATACATCAATATGTAAAAATTCCAATAAGTTAGTCATTCGTTATTCTTTGGCCTTTGAACGAAGTTTCAATTATCTCCAGAAAAGTCTCACAAGCGTCATTTGATCATAATCAAAAGACTCCAAAATTACATCAACATTAATTTTATTTATGTTTTATTTCCAGTATAATTTAAACGGCGATGTCACTTCTTAAGTGATCTTTTAATTATTTGTCTTTCAACATTTTTAGCATTAGTTTTATGGAAGTGATTTCTCCAACCAGACTTGTAAATCATCCATCTTATATGAAATACGGTAATTATTTGAACAACCTTTTGTTCTCATAATACCTGACCAAAATAACAATTACTGAAACAAATCTTGAAGGTAAGATTTGATGTAAACGAGAAACACAACAACACCTTGTTTGTTATCTATGAACATCATCACATATTCTTATGGCACCCCCGGGTTCAGGGCTAAACAAATCCCAGACCTCCGTCTGACATAAGCTTAACCTTGAGCTCGAGAATATCCAGTGAAGAATTGATAACACAGCAGTGACCCTATGACAAAAATTAATATAGCAAGCTCATAACTGAGTAGAGACCAAATTATTACAAGCAGAGGTCACTGACCACAAACATCAAACAACGGAAGGCAAATCATGCTATTAAGTATAGCAAACTTAACAAATGGCCTAAGAGGCCTGAAGCATAACGATGACGTCCCAGCCCATATATTCCAGGCTGCCGACCGGGAACCCCAAGCTACTCGTCGGTCTCGATGTAGTACCAAACTGATATTCAGGGAACACTTACTCTACCAAAAGTATCAACAAAGAAAGGATGAGTACAAGGTGTACTCCGCAAGACTTATGGCTGGTGGAGTTGTTTTGCATAAAGCCATCTTTTGTTTATAAAACAAGAGGGAGAAGAAGCTCGTCTAATCAGAGTATTTTAAAAGGGGATAAGAGAGCGACTTCTCCAAAGTATTGATCATCATCTTTTGATATCCACCAAATCATCATCATCTACCAACTAGGATCACCCCCTCGTACCCATGAGGAAGCATCCTTAAGCACACATTGATCTACCAAGTTTTATGATTAGGTTATAGTTCTCTATGATCTTAGAATCTGGTCACCAAGCGTTCATAACCGTGAACACGGCTTTTCGAAAAGATTATTACCCTGCAGGGGTGTAAAACTTTACCCACACGTACCAAGCGACTCTTAATCCAAGCCTGAACCAAATTGCATGAAACCAATTTTGTTAGAAAGGTACTAGATTTATTAACCCAAGCCTGTTGGATTCAAACCATTTAGATTTGTAGATTACCTATAGTAAAAATAACAAGGCAAAAGTTTTTTTGCATTCAAATATTTTTCAAAATTCAACCACAAAATCTTTTGAGTTGATTCCAACTCTCAAAAATCACATTTAACTAGACCTTTCTGAATATATAAAAATATCTAGGTTTACTTGCAGAAATATGGGACAAGCAATAAAATAATGCCCCATAGGCCATTCTATTCACTTTAATTAATAAAAATAAAAATGTTAAACCTTATTAAATTGTGACACCACTTTAAATCACATTCCCAAGTACTGAAATATGTGGTGATGACATGTGTCAACATGATCCCATGTTTTAGTTGGAGAATATTAAATCTTAAGAAGTTTTTCAATGAGCAGAAATTACTTTTCTGAAATAAAGGAAATGAAACATTGCCTTAATGATTGTAATATTTGTGATGATAATAGATCATCTAGTGAAAACCTTGATGTGATAAATAGAAGTAATTAAGTATTGTTTGGTGATTGTGTACCTCGTATTTATTTATAGATGCTAGTACCGACCAAGGATACGAGGAGGAAGGAGAATACTACGAGGAAGAAGCCAAGGAGAACTTCAACCACTGCTCTGCACAAGGCAAGCTATTAACTGAGCAAGCTAAACCTTGCAAGCTTATACTAATATCTTAGCAAGCTACTATCTAAGCAAGCTAACACTTGCAACTATGAAAGTTAGATAACCTATGCAATGCATTAAGCATGCTTGGTTAGATAAATTGGATTATACCCAATCCTAGTTTTGTTTGCAAGCTTAGTTATTTTATTTCTTTATCAAAGCTTTCTGTTAGAGTTTACTTAGTGACTTGTAGAATTTAGAAAGATATTTAAAGGTAGCATAAAGAGCATAAAACTTGGCCTAAGTTAGATAATCTTGATGTCATCCTAAGGCATGAGATTGAATTTAGATAAGTCACACTAGATTACCACCCCTCCTTAGTGTTCACCCTCACTTGTAGATGCTAGTGCTAAGCATAAAACTTGATAACTTTAGATGGGAATACTTGGTGAAATTGATTATGAAAACCTTAGAATGATTAGTCATTCTACTGAAATGTTTTGACATGTGTTCTTGAACAACAGATGATTTTGATGATGAAAATTTTAAGGCATGAGCCTTAGCCCTTTATAAAACTGATGATTATCTGGATGCGATACCATTCCAATTTTACCGTACAAGCACAATACCAGAAATTTGGGTAGGGATTGACTGGAAATTTATATACCTTAGTATGGGTTCCCTTGCGGCCAAGGTTTGAGCCGAGGCTACCTTGTGAAGATTGACCACCTGTGCAGTTTCCAAGATGACAGTTGGTCATGGTTGGGAGGCCAAACTCACAGGAGAGGTGCCTATACTAGGGCGTGTAATTGAAAGGTTAGGATTGATTATCCACATACTGAGTATGGTGAATTCAGGATTGTTCCTGACGGATGTATCGAATATTGTGGTGAAAGTGTACCACCTCTACAAAGTGTCAAACTATTCGAATAGCCGCGTCCGCGATTATGAACAGTTGGAGTGGCCATATTGTTCCGTCGTCTGATGTTTTCAAAATGACTTTTGAAATGATTTATGACTTGACTTGACCAAAACAGGGTTGTGATATGAAATTCAAGTTCCCACTTAGGTGTTATAAAACTTTCAACTAGCTTTCTTTGCTTCTGAACTCAGTAGATATAAATCTGCCTTTTTGCAAAACAACCTAGAGCTTAGTATTTCCTACTCAAAAACCACTTCACTTGTTAGTCTTAGTTTGCAAGTACTTAAAGAGTACTCATGGCTTTATCCCTGGCTATTCCCGTGGCCAGACTATGAAGAGGACTATCAGGAAGACGGAGAGCAGGAAGGTTATGACAACTAGGACCATCTCCCATCCTCAGCATTGCCTGTGACCATGAAGATGGAGCTTCGCCCACGCTACCGTTATCATTACGTTATTCCGCTACTTGATTTGTATTAAGACTGGATCATGTGATCCTTTTTTGTTGTAAGACCTTATGTATGGTTTGTAATGGATGATGTACTGTGATATCCACTCTGTTATGTCTCGCAAAAATGGTAATCCTGGGATTGCGATGTATGGCATAACAGGCATCTGGGATTAAAAATCCGGGTGTTGACAGTGGGGATGTTTGTCAATGAGGCAGGGGCTGGCAGGTGGGGCTGAGGCACGTCGACGCCACAGTGGCAGTAAAAGGTCAAAGAGGGCATACGGACCCATGCGGCTACGTCAGCATGACACAGGCGTGACGTCATGTCGCCGGCAACCTACAGATGGTCATCGACGCCGGCGTTTTCAAGCACGCGCGCGCGAGATGGGTACGTGGCTCGAACCGGGGCTGCAAGGCGAGCTAGCTAGTGTCGGCGCCGCCCAAAATAGGTCACCGGAGCAAGGTCTACGTCGGTTTCTGGCGGCAGAGCACGGGGAGCTACGACGGCAGTGCGATACAGAGCGATAGGAGAGGGGGAGAGGGTCGGGGAGGACCGCGTGCTCACCAGGAACATTGCAAGCTTGTCGGCGAGGCCGGGGGAGGGTGGAATCGTCCATGGCGATGGTGGCCGGAGCTCAGGAAAGAGGTGGCAATTGGAGCGAAGGAGGCGGCTTCTGCTAGAGCTAGCCACGGCAATCGACCAATGCGACCACGGCGGTCATGCCTGTGAGCTCGGAACGACTAGGGGTGGTGGGGAACGACGACGCGACGCGGCGGCCATACGGCTAGGGTTCCTGGTTCTAAATAGAAGAGGAAGAGAGAGCCAGGGGAAGGGAATGGAGAGGCATAGGGGAAGAGGGACACGTCACGGCTCGGTCTTATCCTTCTCCTGATGCTCGATGGACGGCGGTGAGTAGGCGGCGGAGATCGACGGCGAGGCCGACAACAGCGAGTTGCTTCCCGTCGGACGCGAGGAATAACAAAAGGAAAAGACGTCGAAGGCGTACCGGGAAGGGTGGGCTCTGGCTCGGCCAGGGATGGGCCGCGGAAAAGGGAGGGAGGAAAATAAAGAAATTGGGCTGCGCTGCCTGGAACGGTCTGGCTCTAGTTTTTCTTTATAAAACATTTTTATTTTTTTTTTCTGTTGTTCTCTTTTGTATTCAGATTCAATTTCTGTTTTGAATAATTTCAGAAGTACCAGAAGATTTTCAAAATATATAAATATTGTAGGAACCCCTTTAGGCAATTTGGGATCCTTACATTTTGATACTTTTCAAAATACAAAACCTTTTTGAATTGTTTTCAAATAGAGGGAGAGAGTAGGGTTTGGGGTTTCCATTAGTTTTCTTAAATGCATGTTTAAGATATGATTCTCATGAATGCACAACCAACCCTAAGTTACTATTTAGCTAAAGCTGGGGTGTTATAGCTCTATGCCCCTTATGAGAATCTCGACCCGAGATGCCAAAGGTAGGAATAGAGACAGAGAGAGAAAGAAATAGGGTCACTCTAAAGATAAGAGGGAAACACACTAAACATCACACAGAGTATCTCATGGTCAACTCATGGATAGAATGTTTAAAAACAACTCTGAGATGACAAACATGAAACACGCCAAGGGTATGGAGGAAACAAAATGAGATGGTTTCAAATGTTAGATAGATGGTCTTCATAAGGATTGAGACCATGGAGCTTCAGAAGAATTTAAACTTCTGAGAAGGAAGGTTTCAACGGAAATAATATAACAATAGACTTCGATAGAGAACCTCTACTAAACAACTTAAGTAGAGATTTCAGGTTACAGAGACATCGATCAACAAAGCCAAGCCGTTGAACTACTTTTGACACAAAAGGGTCACTCTTTCATTCAATTGAAGGCCAAGACAGAAAGGTGTTTTGGTGGAGAGGACTCGTAAAAGTCACAACGAACATGTAATGAGAGAAACTACACATTACCAAAATCATAGTCACTCTTAAAACATGGCTGAGAAAATGAAGGAAACTCTTTATTCATCCAGGTTTATCAAAATCTCTGCCAAAGATCATGATATCACTTTACACCACTAAGATGAATAATAAATAAGATTCCTGATGACACGACAAGAAAGAAACTTCATTCTCAGACTTCAATTATTTGGCACAACCAAAATGATTGCCAACATAAAAGGGTCTGGAGGATCGACCGAGAGACATTTAGCAACTCTACTTTAAATGTTCTCCTTGATGTTCGAGAAATCAAACATCAAGTAAAGGTTGTACTTCGGAGACAAAGGAGACCATAAGCACAACTCCTATAATAAATCATAGAAGAAGCCTTATGAAGAGTGGTTGTTCTTGCTGATTCAAGAGAATATGACAAAAGGTCTTTCCGGCTAAGTGTGTGTCAACCATTACAACAATCTTGCCATATTACAGAGAGACCTATGTCAAAACCTTTAGGAACACCAACCATCGTATCTGCTTGAGATTCAGATTTGGTCAGGCGAGATGATTCTTCAGACTCAGCATGTGTAAATAGAAAGTTTGCAACATTTACCACAAAGATAAAGTTACTAGATTCTCAAGATATGGACTATAGTGTCAAGCTCTAAAAGAATGAGCTAGATTGCTAGACCCATGTATTTAGCAACTTGTCGATAGAAAACTGCCTACATATGAAGTACTAACAATAAAATACACGTGTATCCTTAAGGAACAGAATAACTCTACTCGAATCCATGGCGACATCTTTCAACATTTGCACATGAATCGGAGAGGGTTACTTCTAACATCCAGAACACATACTTCAAGATGACTCAAGGATGGTTCTCAAAAGTTTCCAACACTAATGTCAATTGTTCCATATGAATCTTGTCTAGCATGCAGAATATAAGGGTGTCATTGATGGGCTCAACAACAACTTATCAAAACACTCCGAGAAGATGTACTCATGTGTTGCGTGAACAAGGCAAGAATATTGGTCAGACCAAAATACATGAAGATGTACTTGAATGAAACATCACAAGTAGAAATACCATCAAGATAGTCCTTGGAACTGAGTTTGACATGACAATATCCCAAATCAAATAAAAGGTGGGGAAGATAATATATCCACAAAGGAAATACTATCTTTCTTCAACACGAACAAAACTAGAAAATCCTTTAAGAAAGAACAAAGTCGGATAAAGCTTTTGTCTTACAACTCTCCAAGTTGTTGTTTAAGCTCAACCAACTAGTTCAGGGGTATCCAGTGCAGATCCTTAGAGATAAGAGCAGTTCAGAGAACTTTCTTGCTCAAGAACTTGACAACATGGTCATGTGGCAACATGTCGATACTTCTAGTAGACATATAGAATATCACGAACCATCGATATGTCACTTTGTTCGAGAGGGAACTTTCTTTGTAAGGCAATAAGACACCATCTTAGAGCTTCGGCACCAGCCTAACTCTTTGACCGAGGAGAGTGTACCAGAATATCGGACTTGGTATCACAGTCATACTTTTTCTTAGTGATAGGGTTAACCAATCATGCTAAGAATGACACAACTATCCTTTGAGGTCTAACAATGAATATTGCTAGAATCTCAAATGTCCACATTATTACGCACACGCATCATTCACGAGCGCGAAAGCTCGAGTGAGGGTGGGTAAATATGTGTAAGAGCATCACTTCATTAACGGGTCATGAAACTCAGCACAACCTCTTAATATAAAAAAAAGGGTGTGATACTATATGGTAGAATAGATAGCAGCTTATGAACGCCTCTTAATCATGGATTACAACACTTTGACCTGGTCCTAGATATGACGAGGTACCGGAGTTTGTTTTTCCCGGACATCCCGAAATGGTTTATCTTGATGGACCACAAGAGTATATTACATCGGAAGGCACCGATGCACATTTACTACTTGACTACCAACTGGTAGAAAAAGGTCAGAATAGAACAAGGGGAAGTAACATACTCAGGATAGAATCCCGAGATGTGGATGCATAGATTATATCCTTCCGAAAACCAATGCATAGAAGGGGTAAGGGGTGGTGATGCAGCGCTGAGTTGATGTAGGAGCGCTTCGTTGGGAACCCCAAGAGCAAGGTGTGAAGCAGCACAACAACAAGTTTTACCTCAGTAAGAAACCGAGGTTATCGAACCAGTAGGAGGAAGGAAATGTCACACAGGTGCTGCTGGCAACGTGGAGACCCGCACAACACAAACTCAAGACTTTGCCCCAACGAATCAGTGAGGTTGTCAAGCTCACCGGTTTGCTGTAACAAAGGATTAAACATATGGTGTGGAAGGTAATGGTTTGCAACATGTAAACAAGTAACAGTGGATTATGTATCAATGGTAAAGATTGGACCGGGGTCCATAGTTCACTAGAGGTGCTCTCCTTAGATAAACAACATGGCATGAAGGGTAAACAAATTACATCAGGGCAATTGACAGGAACTGAGCAAGGCATAACAATGCAATTACTAGTCAGAAAGATCCTATGAGATTCGATTGGGCAATACAACAAGATACATAGACCGCCATCCAACTGCATCTATGACTAGAAGTCCACCTTCAGGTTATCATCCGAACCCCCTCTAGTATTAAGTTGCAAGCAACAGACAACTGCTTTAAGCAAAGTGTGTAAGGTAAACAGTCCACATGTTCCATGAACAAGAGACCGTTGTTTTCTCCCTAGTGGCAACAACACATCTACAACCGAAGAGATTTCTGTCACTTCCCTTGGAAACTAGAGGCATGAACCCACTATCGAGCATAAATACCCCCTCTTGGAGTCACTAGCAACTACTTGGCAAAGATAGCAACTAACAACGGAGAGCATGCAAGATCACAAACAACACAGACATGATAGAATCATAAATACAAAACCATTAATCAAACCAACATAATAATCTCAATATCCATCGGATCCCCGCAAACACAACATGCATGATTACAAATAGATTAGATCTTGATCATGAATGGAGCTCAAAATATCTATACATGAAAGCACAAAGGAGGAGATACAACCATCTAGCTACTACATGGACCCATAGTACAAGGTGGAACTACTCACGCATCATACCGGAGAGAAGGCCTCCGGGATGATCTCCCCTCCGGTAGGGTGCCGGGAAGAACTGCAGATCCCCCGATCTAGGGACGATGGTGGCGGCGACTACAAACGGTTTCGTGGAGATTTGATCGGCTTCTTAGGGTTTCTGCATCAGGGTCATCTTATAGGCGAAGGGGGAGGCCGAGGAGGCGCCAGAGCGGTCAAACCCTACCCAGGCACGGAGCAGGGCCCACCCGCGCCTTGGGGGGGGGGGTCTGGCCGCCCTAGCTTGCATCTCTGTCTCTTCTTCTGGATTCTTGTTCCCCGCGGAAAGTAATTGACTTTGACGTTTGTACCGTCCATGTCCGAGAATATTTCTTTACTAACTTTTCTGAAATCAAAAACAGCAAAAAACAGGCAACTGGCACTGTGGCAACTTGTTAATAGGTTAGTACCAGAAAACATGTAAAAAGCACCTCAAAGTGTAGACAAGCAAAGAAAAGTAGATACTAAACAAGCATGGAGCATCAAAAATTATAGATATGATTCCGACGTATCAACATCCCCAAGGTTAACTACTGCTCGTCCTCGAGTAGGTAAGTGATAAAAAGAATAATTTTTGAGGTGATATGCACCCTCACAATAAAGATCCAACCATTTGCAAGCATTGAAAGCTGGGATCAAAAAACTTTAAACATGTGCATGAAAGATGGAGTTCTAATAATAGGACATAGTAATTATGCATGCAACATGATAAGCTACAAACAAAGATCATGAATAACATGCATTGAAAAACGTTTGTTTGTTTCACAAACAGAAAACGTAGCATAGTGGCATTCGGCTTGTCCCTCATAGAGTATCAAATAGATGCATATGACACCTTCAAAGTTCACATGGGTGACTAGAAACAAATAGTACAAGAACAAGTAATATTACAATATGCATCAATCAATAAGCTTTGGAACACTGCACACAGAATGACAACTATGCTCTCTTAATGGTGCCTAAAGGTAGAAGGTGGAGACTCAATAATGGTAGAAGAAAGGCCTTTTTGTAAAGGAAGCAGGGATTTCAAGTTTCAAAAAGAGCTTCCAAAAATTATGGTACTTGTTAGCTTTCAGCCCTCATTGCCCCTATCATAAGCATCTTGAAGTGATTAAGGTTAAAGTGAACAAAGATGGAGTATATGCTTGACGAAGTATAAGTTGGCAATCTCAAGACCCTTGAATACGAGGGACACACCTCATGCTACTCAACTTTAGTCACCTGTAAGTTCTTGTCATTGTAAGTATTTACATATCATTGAGAACCGCCAACGGGGTACCCCTTGCACATGGTACATGAGCTATCCCATAACCACAATGACAAGGCAAGCAGACAATGAGCATCTCAGCAATCTTTTTATTTACCATGGGAATATGGTGCTTTTTCTCTCTTTCCTCTTTTCTCAATGTGCCTCTTTTTTATAAGAAGAATGCTTCATAGATGTCACTATGGTGATGCTGCAAGTTTCCACCATGATTAGGCATGGCTTAGGCTAGCGGCCCAGGCGTTTCTCTAACACAGGATACAAACTCCAAGGACTTACAAGTTCCTCTTTATTTCACATCGGTGAAATCCATAGACAAAAGAGCATGATATCAACTGAGTACAAATTACAAGTGCAATGTTGAAAACGTTCCCCGTGACAGCACGGTTCTGCTAATTCCAACGTATAAGTGCAAGCATATACAACATAGATGACACACTGGTTCAAGTTTATTAGGGGCAAGGAATATAAAGTGTGCCATCAAGTTTTTGAGGGCTTTAATCACTAAGTTTTCACATAACAAAATAGTTTTTAATTGGAAGATACAAGAATATACTTGGAATGGTGTAACACACCATGCATAGGAGTTTATAGTGGACACTTTGGAATAACTTGGTTTCTTGGGAGTTAGAAGCATGGGTAGAACTTACTCATACAAGTGGATGCTAGCAAAAGACTGGAGAAACCAACTAAGAGAGCATAATGGCCATAATCATACAGAGCAACAAAACATTACTAATCAAAGCATAGAGTGGTACTACAAGTCAAGGACTAAATGATCATAGAGGCTATGGTTACTTGTCATGGTCATAACATGGTGTGAGCATGTGCCAAGTCAACCCAAACAAAGCATTAAAGGAGAATACCACAATACTATGCTTTTGCATGCTAAAACAACGCATAATTTTTTCAAGGCACACTAAGAAATCCCAATTGTTTGGAACAAGACATGCTACAGGAATAATCACTAAGCATAAGGTCAAAAGAATACCTAGCATGTCATGCTAAAGTCTAAGTCATAGTCAATGCAAGCTCCTCTTGCACTTCAAGAAAGAACTTACTACTCCTTTCCAATACCAAGCAACTTATTTGCAAAACAACACAGCGAGAACGGGGGTCCAAACTAACTTATTCGAGCAAACTAAACAACCTAAGCAAAGCAAAAAAAAAACTAAGACGCTCAAAGAACAACACAACTGTGCATGAAACAATAAAAATGAAGTGTCTAGACAAACCTGAGCTTTTTATTAATGACGAAGGGGATTCCTTGGGAATCCCCAAGCTTTAACGCTTGTACCTCTTGGATATTTCTTGGGGTGAAGTCATTACTGAAGTAATAACTTCCAAGACTCAAGGAAACTCTTGGGTTATCTCCCAACAAGTACTTTTATTTAACGTCTTTAAGTTAGGTGAAATGATCGTCTGGGCACCTAGAGGGGGGGGGTGAATAGGTGATACTTCAAATTTTCTTCTTTTTCAAATTAGGGTTTGACAAGAAAGATAAATTCTCTAGATTATGCAACTATGGTGAATTTACCTATATGAAAACCAAGCAATAACTATCACAACACTAAGCAAGAACAAGTAAGTAAAGTGCGGTAAAGGATAGAAGTAACCAAAGGAGTGGATGCAGAGACACAAGGATTTGTTTCCCGTAGTTCCTTACTTTTGAGGGGAAGTACGTCTACGTTTGGAGAGAGGGTGGTTTCAAACCACCAACGCCATGAGAGGCCTCCCTTGTTCTCCGATGAATCTCACCCCAATGGGATTGATCCACCTTCCACTATATCGGCAACCTTCAAGCTGGAAGTCGGCACCTTTACAAGTTTAGGGCACACATCCACAACTTAATTGGAGGCTCCCAAATACAAGCAAGCTGTCAACACAAATCAAAGACAAGCTTGTAAGAACCAAATCAAAGTTAGGGTTTCCAAAGAAACACTAGAGCTTGGGGGCCCTCAAGTGAATGAGGGGGAAATGAAGATCTCTCTTGGTGAAGATGTAGATCAAGGCCTCCTCCTTCGATTCTCCAAAGATCAATGACTTTGGATGGTTGGACGAAGAGATCTTGTAGATTTGGTGGCTCTAATGGAGTTGGTGTTCTTGAGCAGCTCGAGCAACTCGAGGAAGAAGATAAGGGTCCCCTTTTATAGGCAGCTCCCTCCACGAACCGTTTTCTGACCGTTGGAGAAAAGTCAGACCGGAGGGCCAATCTCCAGACCAGCCTCGACACCACCCATCTGAATGACCCAGGCCATCTACGACCCAACATGACCGGAGACTCCGGTCTTCCAACACCGGAGACTCCGGACTGAGCCAGCACCGGAGACTCCGGAGTATCCTCCAGAGCAGGCTTCGGACCCCTAGTCAGAATGTCCCAGCCCAGATCCTGAAGTCACCACCGGAGATAGATCCGGAAACTCCAGACCACACCGGAGACTCCGGTCTTGGCAGACCGGAGACTCCGGTCTAGAGTTTCCAGAATTGTTTCACATGAGTATGGACTTTTCCCAAGTGTGAGGGTGCTTTTTACTTATCATAATACCAACACGTGGACAATGACAAACTGTAAAATGATCTACTTGTTGTTAACGAACACCAAAAGTGATTATGACAATAAATGCCCTTTCAATCTCCCCCTTTTTGGTGTTCAATGACAACAAGTGATTTGCATGGAATAAAATTATATATGGGGCTCCCCCTGACTATGTGTAATAAGATAATTAAGTAAATCATGCAAGGTAGATAGTATCAATGATAACACACATAAATCTCACATGAGTTACAATAGATAGTGCACACAAGCACATAGTCACACACATGAACAGCAAATAACACACATGAAGTTCAAGTTCGAATATGGCAAATAAAAGCAGATAGTACCAAATCCAAAGCCCCAAACCCATGCAAAACGATGAGAATGTCTTCTCCCCCTTTGGCATCGAAACGCCAAAAAAGGGAAAAGACATAAGCTAGCGCCCCAACAACTCAGTAGTCATAGTCATCCTCGGCATCCTCATCCTCATCCTGGTCATCACCACCCTCATCATAGTCATCATCATCGTCTTCAGGGACATCAGGCCCTTTGCCGTGAGGGCGAGAAGAGGAGGTACCCTGGTACCCGAAACCGGAGGTGACATCAGCAAAGGTCTTCCAATCCACCAAGCTATCATGTTGGGCATTCCATGCCCCAAATGAGAGTGTGTGGTCAGACTCTATGGACTGCTGAGCACCATGTGTTGGAGATATGCCCAAGAGGCAATAATAAAGTGGTTATTATCATGTCTTCACACTTATGATAAATGTTTACATACCATGCTATAATTGTATTAACCGGAAACATTAATACTTGTGTGATTTGTAAACTAAAATAAGAGTCCCTAGTAAAGCCTCTTGTTAAACTAGCTTGTTGGTTAATATATGGTCATGGTTTCCTGATCATGAACATAGAGATGTTATTAACAACAGGATCATATCATTAGGAGAATGATGTGATGGACATACTCCTATAGATAAGCGTAGCATAAAGATCAAGTCATTTCAATAGTTCAATTGCTATATGCTTTCTGATACATAGTAACCTAATTCCTTCGACCATGAGATCATGCATATCACCTTTACTGGATGGATGCTTTGATGTCATCAAACACCACACCGTAACAGGGTGGCTATAAAGGTGGCATTGAGTGTTCGGAAAGTATTGGTTGAAACACATGGATCAAGAGTGGGATTTGTCCATCCATATGACGGATAGATATACTCTGGGCCCTCTCGGTGAAATGTCATCCAATTAGCTTGCAAGCATGTGACTTGGTCACAAGGGATCACATATCACGGGAACGAGAAAAGAGTACTTATCAGTAACGAGGTTGAACTAGGTATACAGAGATACCGACGATCATAAACTTCGGATAAGTAAACTATCGTGAGACAAAGGGAAATTGGTATCGTATGTAAGTGGTTCATTCGATCGCAAAGTAATCGTAGAAATATGTGGGAGCCATATGAATTTCCAGATTCCTCTATTGGTTATTGTTCGGAGAAGTGTCTCGATCATGTCCGCATAATTCACGAACCGTAGGGAGACACACTTAAGGATTCGACGTTGTTTGAGTAGTTATGGTATTATGAGAAAGAGACCGAATGTTGTTCGGAGTCTCGGATGGGATCCGGGATATCACGAGGTGATCCGGAATGGTCCGGAGAATAAGATTCATATAAGGAAAGTCCCGTTTCGGAGTTCGGGAATGATTCCGGTGTTTTCATCGGGAATGTTCTAGAAGGGTCCGGATTGTCCGGCACTCCGGGGGGGAAGGGGTACATGAATGTGTCATTACATATTGGAATGATTGCATCATGTACTAAGTGTTCTTGCTGTCCCAAATATAGGATTAAATTGAATCCTAAAACAGAAAAGTCAAATGTCCAGTTTGAAAGTCAAACTGCCAAAACAAGAAACTGTGGGAAACAAGCAAGAGGAGTTGGAACCAACCTGGAGGAGGAGTTGGACTCCTCCAGGCCGGCGCCCAGCCCAAGGCCGAGTTGGGGAGGGACTCCCTCCCTCCCCTGGCGCGCCAAGACCCCCCTCCCATAAAAGGAGGGGCAGGGCTCCTCCTAGACACACACAAGTTTCCTATCCTCTAAACTAAACCCTAGATCTAGACCCCGGTTTAGAGCTATTCGGTTTAGAGCCTTCTAATTGGTTTAGAGCCTTCTAATTGGTGTGTCTAATTACTAGACCACTAATAGCCTCTCTCATAAAGCTCCACCATACTCGCACCGGCTTAAGGCGAAGCCCTGCGGGATCTCCCCTCTACTTCCGGTACCACGCCGTTGTGCTGCCGGAATCGCGAGGAGAGTGCTACAACCTCCGCTGCCTGCTGGAACAAGGGAGAGGAAGGTCTTCGTCGAGTACCGAACGTGTGACCGACTACGGGAGCGCTGCTGGAACGTGGCGCCGGAAGGATCGTCTACGCGATCTTGAGATCGGAAAGAGTACGACTACATCACCCACGAGAATCTGCTCTCGTTAAACACTTTGGAATCTTCGAGGGTGAGTTATTCCATCGACTCGTTGCTACAATCTAGTAGATAGATCTTGGCTTGTTTGTTTGTATGCGATAGAAAATTTTTGTTTTCCATGCTACGAACCCCTACAGTGGTATCAGAGCCGTGTCTATATGTAGATCTGTTGCACGAGTAGAACACAATGGTCATTGTGGGCGTTGATGCTTTTATTGTAGATTGCTTTTTGTGTACTTTGCATCTTGCGGTATGTTGGGATGAAGCGGCCCGGGCTAACCTTACATGACATCGTTCATGAGACTTGCTCCACGTTTGACATGCAACTTGTATTGCATAAGTGGCTTTGCGGGTGCCTGTTTCTCCTAGCATAGTTAAGATCCAATTTACAACGGGTAATCAACAATGCTAGTATCAATGTTGTGGTTCTTGTTCGTAAGTTAGAACGACACTTATGGAAAGCCCCAAACCACGTAAAATATGCAAAGAAAGTAGAAGCGTCTAACTTTGTTTTGCAGGGGTGTGCAGTGATGTGATATGGCCATGATTGTGATTATATATGATGTATGCAATGTTCCTTATTGTAAGTCGGCAACCGGCAGGAGCCATATGGTTGTCTTTAATTTCTGTTAAGACCTGCGTGTCTATTCAAAATAGTTGTAATAGTTGAAGCTGGTGGACGACAACCATGAAGAAGCATCATTGACCTTGATGCTATGACCGGTGATGATGAAGATCATGTTCGTGCTTGAAGATGGAGATCGGAAGCACAAAGAAGAAAGGCCATATCATATCACATATTATGAATTGCATGTGATGTTAATCCTTTATGCATCTTGTATTGCTTAGTAGACGACGGTAGCATTATAAGATGATCCCTCATGCACATAAATTTCAAGTTCTAAAGTGTTCACCCTTAGTATGCACCGTTGCCAAAGCTTGCTGCTTCGAAGCACCACGTGATGATCGGGTGTCTTTGATTCCGCGGGTGAATACAACGTAAGCAAGCCAGATTTGCTTATGCGGTAGCTAAGGTTTGATCTTGACGAGCCTAGCATGTACAGACATGGCCTCAGGAACACGGATCACCGAAAGGTAAAGCATGAATCATATAGTAGATATGATGAACATGTCGATTGTTCGCCATTGAAACTATATCAACTCTCGTGATGATCGGTTTTGATGTGGTGGATTTGGTTCGTGTGATCACTAAAACAATGTGAGGGATATTGTTTTGAGTGGGAGTTCACCTAGATTAATTTAATTATTAATTAGAACTCAATTTATCATAAACTAAATCAAAGTGAATTTGCATAGTTGTTGTAGTCATTGGCATCCGTTTACCACCTTGCGCTTAGTTATAATTGAGATGATAGAACTATAGAATTCTGGTTAGTTACTTTACGAACTGGTATCGTATTGTTTTGAAGTGTTAATCTAAAGTTTAAAAGTCCTATTGCAAACTTTTAGTAAGTTCCGGTTACTCCATGAAGTTTAATAATTAGTATTAAATCAAGAGTAACAATTCCAAGTGTTAGTATATAAGTATCATGTTTGTATCCATGATTCTTGATATTCAAAGGATTCCCTTAATATCAAGGTTATCTAGGATCTGAAAGAGTTGTTTCAGAAACCATGATGTGTGGAAGATATTGTGATATCTGAAACGAAGTTTTGGTTGCAACATGATAGAGTATAATATGGCAAAAGTCATGTTCTCATATTTGATGAAAATTTGCAAAAAGGTTGGAGACACTTGTTGTCCCAATCCTCCAAAAGGTTTTGGATAGCAACATTATACTCATAATTCATCGTTGTAAGCTAAAAGTAGCTTGATCATGGACGATTCCATGATAAGGGTGAATATTTGATGTAGGTAAAATGTTTACTACACCAAGAGATTACTAAAGAAAGGAATTTGAAAGAACACCAAATATTTAATGATGGTGATCTACTTCAAAGTGCAAGTCCAAAGACATTTGTATTTAATTATACACGCTTTGGACTAGATGTCATATGTATGACTCCACTATTGATGTTGATAGATTCTTTCAAACTGAAAAGGAAATACTGAAAGATAATCTCATAAATATATGGCAGAAAAGAAAAGACTAGAATCGTTCAGTTTAAGTATATAGATGATATACATGTTATGGCTGTATTCTTTGCTTGTTAAACAATGTGGTTCTTAAGTATTTGATACTGAATTTGTTGGTGTGAATCGTCATACGAAACAACACAATTCATGAACTACAATGGCCTAAGTAACTAGCAAAAGAATATGTGATGATGTTCATCGAGAACAAAATAAAGGGTTATTGTGTTGCTTGTTAAACATCAAAGCTTGCCTTCAAAGATTTGTTTTATCAGGTATTATGAGAACAAAAGGATTGTTCAAATAATTGCCGTAATCCATAAAAGATGGATGATTCGCAAATCTCGTTGGAAACATCACATCCATAAAACTAGTGCTAAAAATGTCGAAAGACAAATTGATTGAAAGATCACTTAGGAAGTGACATCGCCGTTTAAATTATATTTGAAAGAAAACATGAAGAAACTCCATGTTGATGGAATTTTGGAGTCTTCTGATTTTTGATCAAATGACGCTTGTGAAACTTTCTTAGAGATAATTAAAACTTCGTTCATAGGCCAAAAGGGAACGAATGACTAGCTTATTGGAACTTGTACATATTGTTGTACGAAGTCCGTTATGTGTAGTCAAGAGCGATGGATTTCAACTTCATATGCTTTCTCCGAAAATTTGAGTGAATATATGAATATTTACTTAATAAGGATGAAGTGTGAAATATTTGAAGAGTTCAAAGACTTTCAAGATGAAGTGCAAAATCATTGTAACAAGAAAATAAACAGTTTATGATAAAGATCATAAAGGAAGATATTTGAGTTACAAGTTTAGCATAATACCTAAGATTTAAGGAATCGTTCCGTGGATTTGCATTTCCCGAAACACCATAAGAGTATGGAGCGTTCGAGATATGTAATTAAACCTTGTTTGACATGGTAAGATCGAAAGGTGTAATTCATAAAACTGCCATTGTATTTTAAAGATTAAAAGCTTTAGAGATTACCGTTTTTCCACTGAAAAGAGCTCCATCATAATCCGTTGAAATGACACCATATAAGGTTATGGTTTGGGATAAAACCCAAGTTGTCCTTTCTTAAACATTGGTATGCTATACATAAGAAAGATGTTTGCAACCAAAGTCGGATGAACCTGTCTTTGTATGTTATTTTGAATAACTGTTAAGTACTCCT
This sequence comes from Avena sativa, assembly GCA_916181665.1. Classification (NCBI taxonomy): domain Eukaryota; kingdom Viridiplantae; phylum Streptophyta; class Magnoliopsida; order Poales; family Poaceae; genus Avena; species Avena sativa. The sequence goes on along the minus strand of OV702279.1, from coordinate 260,532,132 downwards.
CCATAACATCGGAGACAAAAGTGTTTGTTGCTTAGAACGTCAAGTTTCTTTAAGAAGAAATTTTTCGTGAAAGGTTAAGTGGGAGGACAATAGAAACTTTGATAAGGTTAAAAGAACCTTAGCTATATGTGCAGAGTTGCGCAGCGCCGAAAAGTGTTCCGGAGACAGCAACAATGCTCATGGTTCACGTACCTCAAAGGTTGTGGTCACGGAGATCCAAGTTCCTATTGAAACAAGTAGGTCGGATGAACAATCAAATACCAAGATTTGAGGGTTGAATCATTATTTGAGAATAATGAACCGACTACATACAGAGAAGCGATGATGGGCCCTGACTCCGTCAAATGGCTTGAAGCCATATAATCCGTGATAGTTCCATACACGAGAAATCAAGTTTTGAACTTGAAGGACCCTCGAAAAAGGTGTAAGACCTTGCAGTTGTGTTTGGATCTATAAAGAAGTAGACATGGATGTTTCACATCTATGAAATATTCGACATGTTGGGAAAGAGTTCACAACAATGTTCAAAGGTTGACTATGACAAGATTTGATCTTTCATAGTGATATTTAGTCTAGACGGATTAATGTAGCAACCACTACATATAATTTGTTATATGGTAGTTGAATAAACAAAACAAGTTCTTCTAATAGAATCGTTACCTAGGACATGTGCATAACACGGTCCATAGGGTTTTGTTAATTCAAAGGATGCTAAAAGCATATGCAAACTTCAATGGTTAAAGTAAGCATAGCGGAGTTGGAATCTTCACTGTGATGAAACTGTTAAAGGAGTTTAAAAGTTCATCAGAGACGATGGAGATGCTTGCATTTGCAAGAAATTAAGTGGGAGCGCTAAGACATGTTTCTAATACATTATGTGGAAGACATATTGTTGATTGGAAATAATGTATCTTTTATTAACACATATTAAGAATTTCATCCCGATGAAAGACTTAGGCAAAACCCAAATATTTGGCATCAATAGACGCTAATATGGTTGTGCCAGAAGTACATAGACAAAATATTGAATGAGTTCAATATAGAAACTACAAAAGAAGGTTCTTGTCGCACAGAAAGGATTGAATGAGTTCAATGTTGATGATATATTCAAGTGTATTGACATTTGGTAAAGTGAAACAAATAATCAAGTATAGATTGATACTTGATGTATGAAATCACAAAGAGTATTTATATCAATCATACTGTGATATGTACAAATCCAGATATGTCCTATGCTCTAAATGTTGTGAGCATATACCAGAATGATTTGTAAGATGATCATTGGACAATAGTAAGGATATTCTTATGATCTTTTGGAAGAACTAAGAGTATATTATTTGTAGAAGTGACAAATAGATGGTTAGTTCATTGTAAAAGTACTACATTGATACTAGCTTTGTCACAAAGTACAAATTAAGTTTATCTCAAACTAAACTAAGGGTGGCACAATATAATGGAAAGTGAGTTCCATAATGGATTTGTATAAGTTCCAAAGTTAAGACATTGTGACAGATACTACAACAAAAGGCTAAGTATATGACTGCTATTATAGCAGCAAAAGAGGGCATTTGTGTCAAGAAGTTTGTTATCAAACTAGGTGTAGTTCACAGTGGGATAATACTATGAAGATATATTGTGCGACAATATTATCAACATGTTTTAACCCCAAAGAGCTAAAGGTCACACCGAAAGACCAAATTTATGCAAAGCCATCTCATTAGAGAATGAGTGATGCGTAGAGACGCAAAGACATGCAATTACACACGGACCTGGAAGTGTCGGATCCGGAGATCAGTTGACCACTAGCAATCGTGTACATACAACACCGGAAAGCCATAGGTGTTATATACACAAAGGTTCGAAACTAGATTATTGACTCTAGTGCAAGTGGGAGACTGTTGGAGATATGCCCAAGAGGCAATAATAAAGTGGTTATTATCATGTCTTCACACTTATGATAAATGTTTACATACCATGCTATAATTGTATTAACCGGAAACATTAATACTTGTGTGATTTGTAAACTAAAATAAGAGTCCCTAGTAAAGCCTCTTGTTAAACTAGCTTGTTGGTTAATATATGGTCATGGTTTCCTGATCATGAACATAGAGATGTTATTAACAACAGGATCATATCATTAGGAGAATGATGTGATGGACATACTCCTATAGATAAGCGTAGCATAAAGATCAAGTCATTTCAATAGTTCAATTGCTATATGCTTTCTGATACATAGTAACCTAATTCCTTCGACCATGAGATCATGCATATCACCTTTACTGGATGGATGCTTTGATGTCATCAAACACCACACCGTAACAGGGTGGCTATAAAGGTGGCATTGAGTGTTCGGAAAGTATTGGTTGAAACACATGGATCAAGAGTGGGATTTGTCCATCCATATGACGGATAGATATACTCTGGGCCCTCTCGGTGAAATGTCATCCAATTAGCTTGCAAGCATGTGACTTGGTCACAAGGGATCACATATCACGGGAACGAGAAAAGAGTACTTATCAGTAACGAGGTTGAACTAGGTATACAGAGATACCGACGATCATAAACTTCGGATAAGTAAACTATCGTGAGACAAAGGGAAATTGGTATCGTATGTAAGTGGTTCATTCGATCGCAAAGTAATCGTAGAAATATGTGGGAGCCATATGAATTTCCAGATTCCTCTATTGGTTATTGTTCGGAGAAGTGTCTCGATCATGTCCGCATAATTCACGAACCGTAGGGAGACACACTTAAGGATTCGACGTTGTTTGAGTAGTTATGGTATTATGAGAAAGAGACCGAATGTTGTTCGGAGTCTCGGATGGGATCCGGGATATCACGAGGTGATCCGGAATGGTCCGGAGAATAAGATTCATATAAGGAAAGTCCCGTTTCGGAGTTCGGGAATGATTCCGGTGTTTTCATCGGGAATGTTCTAGAAGGGTCCGGATTGTCCGGCACTCCGGGGGGGAAGGGGTACATGAATGTGTCATTACATATTGGAATGATTGCATCATGTACTAAGTGTTCTTGCTGTCCCAAATATAGGATTAAATTGAATCCTAAAACAGAAAAGTCAAATGTCCAGTTTGAAAGTCAAACTGCCAAAACAAGAAACTGTGGGAAACAAGCAAGAGGAGTTGGAACCAACCTGGAGGAGGAGTTGGACTCCTCCAGGCCGGCGCCCAGCCCAAGGCCGAGTTGGGGAGGGACTCCCTCCCTCCCCTGGCGCGCCAAGACCCCCCTCCCATAAAAGGAGGGGCAGGGCTCCTCCTAGACACACACAAGTTTCCTATCCTCTAAACTAAACCCTAGATCTAGACCCCGGTTTAGAGCTATTCGGTTTAGAGCCTTCTAATTGGTTTAGAGCCTTCTAATTGGTGTGTCTAATTACTAGACCACTAATAGCCTCTCTCATAAAGCTCCACCATACTCGCACCGGCTTAAGGCGAAGCCCTGCGGGATCTCCCCTCTACTTCCGGTACCACGCCGTTGTGCTGCCGGAATCGCGAGGAGAGTGCTACAACCTCCGCTGCCTGCTGGAACAAGGGAGAGGAAGGTCTTCGTCGAGTACCGAACGTGTGACCGACTACGGGAGCGCTGCTGGAACGTGGCGCCGGAAGGATCGTCTACGCGATCTTGAGATCGGAAAGAGTACGACTACATCACCCACGAGAATCTGCTCTCGTTAAACACTTTGGAATCTTCGAGGGTGAGTTATTCCATCGACTCGTTGCTACAATCTAGTAGATAGATCTTGGCTTGTTTGTTTGTATGCGATAGAAAATTTTTGTTTTCCATGCTACGAACCCCTACACCATGCTCATCATTGTACTCATCCTCACCTTCCTCATTATCCTCAGCACCCTGTTCTTTGATCTCCTTGAGGACCTTCTCAATGCGACAGTTGCTTTGGTAGGATGCATGCTGCTGCTTACGGATGTCAACGTTCATGCAACAAAGGGTCCTCTCCCAAAAGCTGGCCTTCTTGACCCGCTCATGCACATAGTCTCGAGTCATAGTAGGCATAGGGGCATTGGAGGCATTCTTCTTTCGAACTCTAGGTGGAGAGGGAGCACTCTCAGCCTCAATCTCTTCATCATCATCCCCATAGCGATGCCTCGGAGCAGGCCCCATACGCCCCTTCTGCTGCAGTGAGACCATAGCGTGGTCAGTGAGGTGTGGTGGTATGCCATATGGAGAATCATGCTCCTGGGAGTTGATGAGCCTCATAACCAAGGGTGCATATGGAGGAGATTTCTTATAAAGAATAGCATGGAACATCTCCTCAAAAATAAAATCCATCACATCAATAGGTGCAGCATCTGCCTCTGGTCTAGCATTGCAGGTCCGGTGAGTGTGGTGCAGAAGGTTGACAAGCCCACCCCTGATTGCATCATCATTCCCAGCACTTGGTGCAATGGTATGACGGAAAATCCTCAGCATAAGGTTGCAGAGGGTCTTGAGTCCCTTGGACCCCCACAACACCCTCGTCATACAGAGGTGCCAGCTTCAACTTGTTCTCACCCAGAGCTGCAGAGTGCATACGCAACCCAATGGGAGTAGATACTCCATGAAAGATCACAAAGATGACGTTGACAAAGTCATGGAATGTAGCAGTGCAATGAGTGGTACCAGACATCCAAACCATGGTCATGTCTTGATCAGACCCAAACACAACTGTGGCATAGAACTTGTGCACAAGGTGGACATTGTAGTCTTCACGCAGCTCCATCAAGTTATATAGTCCCAGCTTCTCACAGATCCACAAAGCATCATTGAAGTAGGGGCTGAGACGCATCTGCTCAACACTCATAAACTTCTGAGGGCAGACAGGTGATTTGGTGAGCACACCATACACATCCTTCATGAACACAGCCTGTTCCTTCCTCCAGAAACGAGGGTCATCACTGGTACGAGGCAGCGCATAGAAATCTGTCTTTCTCAGCTCACGGTACTCCTCTTTTGACATTTTGGCTAAGGACTGAAGGTTGTCATATTTGGCCTTCTTGGCACGATCCTCTCGTTCAGCCCTCTCCTGATCCCTCTTCAAGTATGCTACATCAAGTGCCTGCTGTTTCCGGTTGGACGGAGGCACGATAAATTGACCCTAAGCTTCATCATAGCGAGGATTGCCCCTTTGGGACTTGGCCTTGGTACGACGAGGACGACTAGAACCATCACCTGTGAATAGCAGTGAGGGAGATAGCATGGAGATGAGTATATATGTCCCAATAGTGCAGTACAAGAGCTTTGATGCAATTCTGGTCTAGTTTGATTCACCCAACACCGGAGTCTCCGCACCTCATACCGGAGTCTCTGGCTCAGACCGGAGTCTCCGGCCTGGACCGGAGTCTCCGGACCTAAGTCCGGAATCCCCGGTCGGGAGGATTGGGCATGAGATGGGGAGATGGTGGGGGTGAATCTAGTAGATCGGGTAGTGCAATAAGGCTAAAGTACTAGATTGCACGCAAACAAGTGATTCCAATGGACAAATCAGCACCAATCCTCAAAAACACATCTAGAGATGAACCCTAGGAGAAAAAGTAGAGGGGAGGTACCAGATCTGTCCATGGGATCAATTCCTCCGGCGGGAATGACCCAATGGAGGAGGGGGAAGATTGGCCGGCTGCATGGCGGATCCCGGGGGCTTCTTGACCTCTGGGGAGGAGTTTTGGAAGAGGAGGCGACGGGTTTGGAGGTAGGGGACGAGGTGAATAATGAGGAACTGATGTACCAGTTCACCCCGTCCCCTTCTTTAAGTGGCAGAAACCGTATGGACCGGAGACTCCGGTCTACACTGGAGACTACACCGGAGACTCCGGTCCTCTTTGACCAAAAGCTCCAGGATGGGTGTTTGGGGACATATATGAGAGATAGACAGGTTTAAGATAGGGAAAGGGCTTGGGTTGAGACATCAAACTGCGAAGAGCCAACACGAGCCATAGGAATTCATAAAAATATTCAGAAAAGCTCCAAGAGACTAAAATCAAGCGAATGACAAACATGAGTAAGTGCCAACCTCTCAAGTTTGAGAGGGTGGTGGCCTTGTCCACCATATTTGAGTATACTCGGCTTGGCACCATGAAGGTATATCTTGGGTCCATTACCGAAACTCATCATTAAGCTCACATATCACAAAATGATATTAAGAGGAATGATTTTGATTGCTTTGGGCATAATGGGGGGAGGGATGGTCCAATCAATTAGGACCGCACTCCCCCTATATCCATGCCTACACCTAAACCAAATATGGGTTGAAACATAGGTGAGAATGCAAGAAAGTCAAGTCAAGCTCCTTGAATCTACGACATTTAGTTCATTCCTCAAATAGCAAAACCTTGCTTCATCAAGTGGCTTCGTGAAGATATCGGAACGTTGATCTTTGGTTGACACATATGATAGATCAATATCACCTCGAGCAACATGATCTCTAATGAAGTGATGGCGAATCTCAATATGCTTTGTCCTTGTGTGATCCACTGGGTTGTAGGCAATCTTGATGGCACTTTAATTGTCACATAGAAGAGGCACTTTGTCACAATGGACACCGTATTCCTTTAAAGTTTGCCTCATCCATAGAAATTGGGTGCAAGCACTAGCAGCTGCCACATACTCGGCTTCGGCGGTGGAGAGAGATATACAATTTTGCTTCTTAGAAGACCAACATACCAAGGACCTACCAAGGAATTGGCAAGCCCCAGATGTTGATTTTCTATCATCCTTATCACCCTCCCAATCCGAATCCGTGTACCACAAAGAGCAAATGTTGAGCCTCGAGGATACCAAAGACCATAAAATGGGGTATGAACTAAATATCGAAAGATTCTCTTGACCGCCATTAAATGACTTTCTTTAGGAGCCGCTTGATATCTTGCACACACACCTACACTCAACACAATATCGGGTCTAGATGCACAAAGGTAAAGCAAAGAACCAATCATAGACCGGTATACCTTTTGATCCACATCTTTACCATTTGGATTTTGTTATAGATGAGTCTTTGTAGACATGGGAGTAGGATCTCCATTTAAATCTTGCATTTTGAATCTGTTGAGCATATCTTGATTATACTTGGCTTGATTGAAGAATGTCCCTCCTCTAACTTGCTTGATCTCAAAGCCAAGAAATACTCTCAACTCCCCCATCAAAGACATCCGGAACCTACTAGTCATAAGTTTTGAGAATTCATCATTAAAAGCTTTGTTAGATGAGCCAACGATAATATCATCAACATATATTTGGCATACAAAAAGCTCCCCATTGACTTTCTTAGTAAAAAGAGTGGGATCGATTTTCCCAACCTCAAATCCACGGTCAAACAATAACTCTCTAAGGTGCTCATACCACGTGCGTGGGGCTTGCTTGAGCCCATAGAGAGCCTTATCAAGTTTGTAGACATGGTTTGGGAAGTTGGGGTCCTCAAATCCCGGGGGTTGCTTAACATATACCAACTCATTTAGTGGACCATAAAGAAATGCACTTTATACATCCATTTGTTGCAACTTGAATTTATGATGTGTCGCATAAGCAAGAAGTATACAGATGGACTCAAGGCGAGCCACGGGTGCATAAGTCTCTGCATAGTCAATGCATTAAATTTGAGAGAACCCTTGTGCAACCAATCTAGCCTTGTTCCTTACTATAATTCCATGCTCATCTTGCTTGTTCTTGAATATCCACTTTGTTCCAATAACATTGCGGCAATCCTTTGGCTTGTCTACTAACTTCCATACTTTTTTTCTCTTAAAGTTGTTGAGCTCTTTGTGCATAACTTCTAACCAATCCGAATCTTCAAGAGCTTCCCACACTTTCTTTGGTTCAATCATGGAGATGTGTGCTTGGTGTTCACTGAACCTCTTGTGCTCTTGTGGAAATGCCTTTCCTTAGGTCACCAACTACATTTTGTAGAGAGTGGTCTCTTAATTCCAACATTCTTTCCTTTCTAGCTTCGCGGCGAGCGTGGATCTTCGTGTTGTTTCTTGGGGGACCCTCTTCATCATTTTGATCCTCGTATTGACCATCAACTTGACCTTGATCATCATCGGAATCATTCTCTTCATTTAGAGGCAAAGATTGACCTTGGTCTTGACCAAGTGCTCTTCTAGCATCAATTTGAGCTTGTCTCAAAGCAGTTTGTACGAATCTTCCTTGAGTAATTGCCTGACACCACTTGACATCCTGGAGAATGAATCAAGCTCCCCTGGACTAGAGTTGTCACTATGATCATCATGTTGAGGGTCCAGATCTTGTCTTTGGTTTGAGTCATTGCCCTCGTCGGTGGATGGAGCTTGTTAGTGTTGTGAACATGAGGGATCCACTTTAGTGGAGCATAGTTCTTCTCGATCCGCCATAAGGGGTTCCTCAACGGGGCGGATATATCCCACACCCATTCTTCCTATGGCATCCTGAGGCATTTCATCATCTGCATCACAAGCATCAACACGCCCCCCTTGGGGACCATCATATTCTTCGAAGGTCACACTACAAGATTCTATGACGGCTCCGGAGAGCTTATCATAGATTCTATAAGTGTGAGATTCGAGACCATAGCCAACAAAAATACCCTCTAATGCTTTAGACTCGAATTTGGACAAATGAACACCTTTTATGAGATAGAAACACTTACAACCGAACACCCGGAAGTAAGATATGTTGGGCTTGTTCCCGGTAAGTATTTCATATGGAGTCTTGTTGATATCTTTGTGGAGGTAGAGCCGGTTTGAAGCATGATAGGCGGTGGAGATGGCTTCGGCCCAAAAGTTGTATGGAGATTTAAACTCCGCCAATATGGTCCTAGCCATCTCAATAAGAGTCCGGTTCTTCCTTTCGGCCACACCATTTTGTTGAGGGGTGTATGCAGCGGAATATTAGTGTTTTATCCCCTCATCACTAAGGAAATCATTCAAGGTGTAGTTCTTGAACTCGGTTCCATTGTCGCTTCTTATAATCAACACGGGAACATTGTATTGCCGTTGAACCAAGTTGATGAAGTCAATGAAGGTCTTTTGGGTCTCACTCTTCAACTTGAAGAAATAAACCCAAGAGTATCTTCCCTCCAACAATATTTCTTCCCTCCAAGACTTGCATGAGATGGAGGACCAAAGAGGTTCACATGGAGGAGCTCCAAGATCTTGGTTGACTTGATGCGATTATTGGGCTTGTGAGGAGCATCATGCATCTTCCCTAGAACACATGCCCTGCAAACACGATCTTTGGCAAAGGAAACATTTTCTTTTAGTCCAACAATATGGCCCTCCTTGTGGAGACTTTGCAAAGTTCTCATATTGACATGGGCTAGTCGGCGATGCCATAACCAACCCACATTAGCCTTTCCGAATAAGCACATCGCACTTGTAGTGGTTTGCCCCGAAAAGTGCACCACGTACAAGTCATGTTAGACGTACCCTACGAAAGCGACCTTGAGAGACTTGCTCCACATGAGGAACACAATATCATCATCTATAAAGATGGCAAAGCCCATCTTTCCAAGAGCACAGACTGAAAGTAAATTGTAACCGAGGGTCTCAACAAGCATGACGTTCACGAGTGTAATGTTGTGAGCAACCACAACCTTGCCGAAACCCATTACCTTAGACTTTGACTTGTCGGCATATGTAATAGATATTTGATCATCATTTGACCTTAGATCTTGTACAATAGAAGAGCTTCTGGTCATATGACTTGTGCAACCACTATCGAGCACCCACTTTGACCCTCCGGAAGCATATGTCTACAAAAGATCAAGCTAATTTTTAGGTACCCATTTTTCAATGGGTCCTCTTTTGTTAGCAACAAGGGTCTTGGGAACACAAATAGACCAATCAATATAACCATCATATGGGCCAACATATTGTGCATACACATCACCATAATAATCATGCATTAGAACATAGTGAGGGTTAGCACTTCCCGCAAAGTCATCATGAGACATAGTTTTACCACTTGTGGTCTTACTATCCACAATGGCCTTGTTGGTCTCTTGTGTGGGTTTGGCATTCTTCTTCTTGTTGTTCTTCTTCTTCCTAGTTTTGGAGACAAAACCAATGCCCCCTTTATCACCACTAGGCCTTTTCTTACTCAAAAGATCATCGATGGACTTGTTGCCTTGTGGAAATGTGGCCTTAGATAGCCCCACCTTCAACCTAGCATTTTCTTCAAGAATAGTTGTACTACTAGATGGAATGAAGTTACTAGGTGAAGGAATATTGGCCAATTGAGTTTGAAGCGTTTCATGGGACTTTGTGAGTGACAAGAGTTCACTTTCCAAAGCCTTGTGAGCCTTGTTAAGCAAACTAAAGTCCTCGGCAAGTTTTTCATGAACCACAACAAACTCAATCTTGTCCTTTTTAGACCTTTTGTATTTAGCAATAGCATGATCACACTCTTTGATGAGTTTGTTAACAATAATGTCATTGGCGTCATCAAGCTCTTCAAGTTTTAATTCAAGTGATAACCTAGTCTCTTATTATTCTTCTAGAGCATTGTTTAAAGCCTCTAGCTCAATCATGTGTTCATGCCCAAGTTTACATCTTACATCTAGGAGCTCTTGTGTGTGGGAAAGTTGATCTAAGATGTTACCAAAATGTATCTTAGCATCCCCTTGTAGGTTAGTCATAAACTCATCGAAAGCAATTAATTCCCTTTTAACATCAAGAGACATCTCATCATCAATTTCATCATTAGCTAAAGGAGTGGAGTGAGATGATGAGGATACCTCCGTTCCTATTGCCATAAGGCAAGTGACGTTCTTGACTGGAGAATTCTCATTTGGAGAATCAAAGAGAGAGAATGTCGGAGTAGAAGTAGTGGCTAGAGCCGCCACACCATTAGAAGTTTCCTCTCCCTCATCTTCATTGTCGGAGGAGTATTCTTCATGAGTGATCAAGACAATTTCTCCCGACTTCTTGTTGATGGGATTCTTCTTGATGAAGGGTTTCTTGTAAGGTGCTTTGAGAGTCTTCTTCAACACAAGCTTACCCCCATGATCTTCTCTCTTCTCATAGGGACAACTTGCCACAAAGTGATAGCGGTCACCACAATTGAAGCAAGTTCTCAATCTAGTAGTATTTTATCTTTTACCATTTGGGTTGCTTCTTCGTTGCATTTCCATCTTGGCCTTGGCGGGGTTCTACCAAAAGTTCTTTGCATAGAAGGCCATATATTGACTATGAGAAATCTTGACATCATCGGGGTGGTCCATGGAGAGGCCTTCATCACTATCATCTTCATCCCCATGGTCCACAACTTTGGCCTTCAAAGCAACATTTACAACGTTGCTCATACCAAGGGCACGGGCACGGGCATCTTTGGCATTCTTGGCGGCAACTTTTAAGGCGGCCATCTCTTGCATAACTTCATTTGAGGTCATGAGATGATAGTTGTGTCTTCCTTGTAGGCTCTTCAAGTCGGTGGGCTCAAAGGGCATGAGTGCACTCACATATTTCCTTTTTATCCATGCATCATCCACATGTGAGGCACCCACGTTTCTAAAAGCGGTGGCGGTAGTCTTGAGCCTTCGGTACATGTCCTCTTGATCTTCACCGTCCATCATGTAGAAGCCTTCGGATTCATTGCTTAGAGCATCATACCGGTTCCTCCTCATACTCTCATTTCCAACAAACAATACAGGGAGGGCATCCCAAGCTTCCTTGGCAATGCTAAAGTGCTCAATGTATGGATAATCCTTTGTACCCAATCTTGTTGAATCATATGCAAGGCAGTGGAATTGAGTTGACTATTGACAACCTCTCTTCTTGTCAAGTTGTTTGGATCCCCAATAGAGTCCATGCTCGATGATGTTCCATAGTTCAATACAAGAGCTGCGCATATGAGTTCTCATTAGTGATTGCCATTGAGCGAAAGTAGCAGATTCTTCAAGCTTAGGTGGGTCACCTCTATTGTATACATGAGGGTGAGGGATTGGAGGGTCGGGAGAGTACCATGAATCACGGTGCTCACCCTTCCCCCCATCATTTTGTGTGGAGGAATTAGTGTTGTATTGTTTACCCCTTACCATCAGATCCTCAGGGGATACCGGAGTATTCCCTTTAGGTAAAATGGATGGAGGATCCTCTTGAGGAGAGGGGGATGATGAGCCATCTTTGTCTTTAAGAAGTTGCTCAAGCATCTTCTTGACTTCCTTGACCAAGGAAGAGCTCAATCTTGTTTCCAAGTTTTTGAGATATTCCATGGTCACCGTGGTAGGCTCACCATCACCATCCCCTTCGCGGCTACCCATATTCTCTTAGGCGGTAAAGCCCGATTAAAGAGCCGAGGATCTGATACCAATTGAAAGGATCGTATGGGCACCTAGAGGGGGCGGGTGAATAGGTGCTACTTCAAATTTTCTTCTTTTTCAAATTAGGGTTTGACAAGAAAGGTAAATTCTCTAGATTATGCAACTATGGTGAATTTACCTATATAACAACCAAGCAATAACTATCACAACACTAAGCAAGAACAAGTAAGTAAAGTGCGGTAAAGGATAGAAGTAACCAAAGGAGTGGACACAGAGACACAAGGATTTGTTTCCCGTAGTTCCTTCCTTTTGAGGGGAAGTACATCTACATTTGGAGAGGGGGTGGTTTCAAACCACCAACGCCACGAGAGGCCTCCCTTGTTCTCCGATGAATCTCACCTTTACAAAGGAAGTCGGTCCACCTTCCACTATATCGGCAACCTTCGTGGTGGAAGTAGACACCTTTACAAGTTTGGGGCACACATCCACAACTTAATTGGAGGCTCCCAAATACAAGCAAGCTGTCAAGACAAATCAAAGACAAGCTTGTAAGAACCAAATCAAAGTTAGGGTTTCCAAAGAAACACTAGAGCTTGGGGGCCCTCAAGTGAATGAGGGGAAAATGAAGATCTTTCTTGGTGAAGATGTAGATCAAGGCCTCCTCCTTCGATTATCCAAAGATCAATGACTTTGGATGGTTGGATGAAGAGATCTTGTAGATTTGGTGGCTCTAATGGAGTTGGTGTTCTTGAGCAGCTCGAGCAACTTGAGGAAGAAGATAGGGTCCCCTTTTATAGGCAGCTCCCTCCACGAACCATTTTCTGACCGTTGGAGAAAAGTCAGACCGGAGACTCCGGTCTGTGTACCGGAGACTCCGGTCTACACCGGAGATTCCGGCCAATCTCCGGACCAGCCTCCGGACCGCCCATCTGAATGACCCGGGCCATCCACGGCCCAACATGACCGGAGACTCCGGTCTTCCAACACCGGAGACTCCGGACTGAGCCAGCACCGGAGACTCCGGAGTATCCTCCGGAGCAGGCTCCGGACCCCTAGTCAGAATGTCCCAGCCCAGATCCTGAAGTCACCACTGAAGACAGATCCGGAAACTCTGGACCACACCGGAGACTCCGATCTTGGCAGACCAGAGACTTCGGTCTGGAGTTTCCAGAATTGTGTCACATGAGTATGGACTTTTCCCAAGTGTGAGGGTGCTTTTTACTTATCATAATACCAACCTGTGGATAATGACAAACTGTAAAATGATCTACTTGTTGTTAACAAACACAAAAAGTGATTATGACAATAAATGCCCTTTCATTAGGCTTGATAGCTTGAGAAGATGCTCACATAAGAAATATGAATTGAAGTAAAAGAGAGCATCAAGAAGCAAATTCAAAACACATTTAAGTCTAACCCACTTCCTATGCATAGGAACCTTGTATGGAAATAAATTCACAAAGAACAAAGTGGCAAGCATAGGAAGATGAAACAAGAGTAACTTCAAAACTTTCAGCACATAGAGAGGTGTTTCAGTACTATGAAAACTTCTACAACCATATTTTCCTCTCTCATAATAATTTTCAGTAGCCTCATGAATAAACTCAACAATATAGCTATCACATAAAGCATGCTTTTCATGATCTACAAACACATAATTTCTATCAAGCTCAAAAATAGTGGGATTAAAACCTTCGCAGGTTTTACCCAAAGTAGATATTTCAAAAGGATCCACAGGAACATAACATTCATCCTCCTTTGGTAAGCATGGGGGACAATCAAATAATGTAAGGGATAAAGAGTTACTCTCATTAGAAGGTAGGCATGGGTAGATAATCCATTCTTCCTCCTTTTGTTCATCACTCTCCTCCTCTTTTTCATCTAATGAGCTTCCAGTTTCAACAATTTCTTCTTCCATAGGCTCCTGCAAGGCATTAGACTCTTCCATTTGTCGAAAGCATCTATTAAAATATTCAAGAATATAGCCATTTTATTCCTTGTAATTATCAAATCAAAATTTGAGTATCTCATAAACCTCATATTATAAGGTGCATCATCAGTATTTTCAAGCAAACTGGCAAGTTCAAATGGACCCTTGAAGGCAATAAATTCTTCAATTTGTTCCACATCATAAAATTCATAATTTCCTTTAACATAAGAGGATATGGTAACATCATAATTATACTCACACTGAAAAGGAAGGTGTTTATACCTCCTACAGCAACAAGCTTTATCAAAGCAATAAGTAACATTATAAGTAGAGCACACATTTCTAGCAATAGTATTCAACTTATCAATTTGTTCCCATAAGTGTTTCCCTTTTTGTGACAAACGGTGTTCCTTGTAATAATACTTTTATTCTTCCGTGAACCCACCTTTCCAATAAGAACTAGTTTCAAAGAAACCATCCATCGATGGAAAGCATGACCAAGCAAGGCAAAGACAGACCAGCAACTAGAGTAGGAACTAATTTTTTTGTGTTTTTGAATAAAGAAAGCAAACCAAACTAGACTAATTTTTGGGTTTTTTTTGAAAAGAGGCGAACAAAACCAAGCAAAATAAACAAAGCAAACTAAAAACAAAGTAAAGAGAAAGAAAGTGGAGGACTCCCCTTGTGAAGACGTCCTTAGCCTCCCCGACAAAGGCGCCAGAAAAAGCTTTATGCGGTGCTGAGTTGATGTAGGAGCCCTTCGTTGGGAACCCCAAGAGCAAGGTGTGAAGTAGCACATTAGCAAGTTTTCCCTCAGTAAGAAACCGAGGTTATCACACCAGTAGGAGGAAGGAAATGTCTCATAGGTGTTGCTGGCAACGCGGAGACCTGCACAACACAAACTCAAGACTTTGCCCCAACGAATCAGTGAGGTTGTCAAGATCACCGGTTTGTTGTAATAAAGGATTTAACATATGGTGTGGAAGGTAATGGTTTGCAACAAGTGAACAAGTAACAGTGGAGGATGTATCAATGGTAAAGATTGGACCGGGGTCCATAGTTCACTAGAGGTGCTCTCCTCAGATAAACAACATGGCATGAAGGGTAAACAAATTACAGCAGGGCAATTGACAGGAACTAAGCAAGGCATAACAATGAAATTACTAGTCAGAAAGATCCTATGAGATTCGATTGGGCAATACAACAAGATACATAGACCGCCATCCAACTGCATCTATGACTAGAAGTCCACCTTCAGGTTATCATCCGAACCCCCTCCAGTATTAAGTTGCAAGCAACAGACAACTGCGTTAAGCAAAGTGTGTAAGGTAAACAATCCACATGTTCCATGAACAAGAGACCATTTTTTTCTCCCTAGTGGCAACAACACATCTACAACCGAAGAGATTTCTGTCACTTCCCTTGGAAACTAGAGGCATGAACCCACTATCGAGCATAAATACCCCCTCTTGGAGTCACTAGCAACTACTTGGCCAATATAGCTACTAACAACGGAGATCATGCAAGATCAAAAACAACACAGGCATGATAGAATCATAAAGACAAAACCATTAATCAAACCAACATAATAATCTCAATATCCATCGGATCCCCGCAACACAACATGCATGATTACAAATAGATTAGATCTTGATCATGAACGGAGCTCACAAGATCTATACATGAAAGCACAAAGTAGGACATACAACCATCTAGATACTACATGGACCCATAGTCTAAGGTGGAACTACTCACGCATCATACCGGAGAGAAGGCCTCCGGGATGATCTCCCCTCCGGCAGGGTGCTGGGAAGAACTTTAGATCCCCCCGATCTAGGGACGATGGTGGCGGCGGATACAGACGGTTTCGTGGAGATTTGATCGGGTGCTTAGGTTTTCTGCATCGGGGGCTTCTTATAGGAAAAGGGGAGGCCGAGGAGGCGGCCAGAGGGGTCAAACCCTACCCAGGCGCGGGACAGGGCGCACCACGCCTGGGGGCGGGGGGTCTGGCCGCCCTGGCTTGCGTCTCCGTCTCGTCTTCTGGATTCTTGTTCCCCACGGATAGTTATTGACTTTGACGTTTGTCCCGTCCAATTCCGAAAATATTTCTTTACTAACTTTTCTGAAACCAAAAACAGCTAAAAACAGGTAACTGGCACTGTGGCCACTTGTTAATAGGTTAGTACCAGAAAACATGTAAAAAGCACCTCAAAGTGTAGACAAGCAAAGCAAAGTAGATACTAAACAAGCATGGAGCATCAAAAATTATAGATACGTTTCTGACGTATCAGGTGGCAGAGTCACGAGTATAGAGGCGAGACTCTCGAGGAGTACCCTTTTCGTGATCTATTTGGTTCCATTAAAGAACATCTGTCATAGCTAGTGGTAGGGGAAGTCCTTAGTTGTCACAATTCAATCGCGACAAAGACCACAATCGCGACAGAGATCATGATGGAAAGGAATCTCTCAGGTGAACAAGAGCAAGGGGAACAAGGAGTTCACAACACACACAACTCTAGAGAACTCAATACTAGGTCAACTGGCTTAGAAACGACATGCCCAGAAGGCACCTAAGATTTGAAATACTAGAAGAGGTATCAAAACTTTTCCAAAATCAACACCAGATAAGATAACCCAGAATTAGAGAGAAACTGGATAAGGAGAAAAGGAAGAATACCAGAGTTTTCGCAAATACTTTTTAGCTTTAAAATAGTTTTCACAAACACTAGACTCAACATCGACCAATAGCAAGGTTTTCCTACGGTCGGTACTGCTCTGATACCAAAACCTGTGACACCCCCGGGATCAGGGCTAAACAAATCCCAGACCTCCGTCTGACATAAGCTTAACCTTGAGCTCAAGAATATCCAGTGAAGAATCGATAACACAGCAGTGACCCTATGACACAAAAATTATTACAGCAAGCTCATAACTGAGCAGAGAACCAAATTATTACAAGCAGAGGTCACTAAACACAAACATCAAACAATGGAAGGCAAATCATGCTATTAAGTATAGCAAACTTAACAAATGTCCTAAGAGGTCTGAAGCATAACGATGACATCCCAGCCCATAGATTCTAGGCTGCCGGCCGGGAACCCCAAGCTACTCGTCAGTGTCGATGTAGTACCAAACTGATCTTCAGGGAACACATACTCTGCCAAAAGTATCAACAAAGCAAGGGTGAGTACATGGTGTACTCTGCAAGACTTATGGCTGGTGAAGTTGTTTTGCATAAAGACATCTTTTGTTTATAAAACAAGAGGGAGAAGAAGCTCGTCTAATCGGAGTATTTAAAAAGGGGATAAGAGAGCGACATCTCCAAAGTATTGATCATCATCTTTTGATATCCACCAAATCATCATAATCTACCAACTAGGATCACCCCCTCGTACCCATGAGGAAGCATCCTTAAGCACACGTTGATCTACCAAGTTTTATGATTAGGTTATAGTTCTCTATGATCTTAGAATTTGGTCACCAAGCGTTCATAACCGTGAACACGGCTTTTCGAAAATATTATTACCCTGTAGGGGTGTACAACTTTGCCCACACGTACCAACCGACTCTTAATGCCAAGATATTAACCCTCTTCCATAGAAGGCTGACAGTGGGTCTGTTGGCCACGACCTTTACCTTGCTATCACCGAGACCATGAGTCACGCAATAAGGATGGTTCCACCGTAACGGTTCAATTCCCGAAGCCGGTCCTTAAATATGTGAGGCGAGGTTGGTTTACCAGTGGCGCTATCTACCCCAAGCAACCCCGGCCATGCTTACCGACCTGTTATGAATGCACCTCCTTCACCGCCTTCGAGAAGATCCAGAATGCATGTCGAATGGAAGGCCCGAACTATGTGACTCATGGAATCTACTAGGCAAGTTAATCAGGCAAGGGGTTCCCAAGCCCCGTGTGGCTGTACGCTCATCTCGGTTCCAAAGGCAAGAACTCACTTCCTAGTGGTGGCGAGCATGGGACTAGAAAAACCACATCCCAAAGTGGCCTCCCATACAAGCCTTAGCATGTTTAATCTCATATCACTTCTGATCTCATCTCACCACGTTCTCCTGTCATACTAGATTATCTGCATCTGATACATCATCTGGATGAACTAGAACTGACACCTACGCAGGGCTAAGTAAGACACATATATAAGCTCTAGCATAGCACACAAACCAAACCTAATTATGCTAGGTGCAGTGGAACAGGTAATATAAGATCAAAGGGAGTAATGCAACAGATACTCTATCTATTGATAAAATACCACAGTAGAATCGTATGCATCATGGCAAGTAATGAAATGCTTTCGAAATCGTATGGTTATATCAAGGTGGGGCTATGCTTACCTTTGCCTGTTGATAATAGATATACACTTCTTCGGAATCCTTGTACTTGACTTGATTATAGTTGGTCAAGTATTGTTAATCGATCTTCGATCTTCGACGGTGTTGATCTCGGGCTTCGATCTTGATCTCGATATCGTATTCTATCGGGAAGAACCAAACACCGGAAAGAAAGGGAAACAATCAACACATGTCATCAATGCAATGCTCAAGCAAGGATGATGATATGACAAGTTAATTTTATCGAAATGTAACCCTAAAGCACGCTCGACAATTTAATTAGGGTTTCGAGGGGTGAAAACCCTAACTCGGGGAAACTCCGGATGTATATGAGAGGGGTTGGTTTGTTCTTCTAATTAAACTTGTCATGTAAGTTGTTGAAAAATGCATGATTATAGCTTAGATAGATAGTTTTCATTTTTCTGAACATTTTGATATATTATACATATTTTTTCTGATTTATAAATAATAAGATATTGAATTTACAAGATTAAACCAATTTCTGGAACTATTAAATTATTTAAAAGGGTTTATTGCGTCACTATGACATCAACATGGGGGTGGGGATGTTTGTCACCGAGGCAGGTGCTACCCGCTGGGGCTGGCAGGTGGGGCTGAGGCCACGTCGACGCCACAGTGGCAGTAAAAGGTCAAAGAGGGCAGACGGACCCACGCGGCTACGTCAGCATGATGCAGGCGTGACATCACGTCACCGGCAACCTATAGATGGTCATCGGTGTTTTTGAGCACGCACGCGCGAGCTGGGTATGTGGCTCGAACCGGGGCTGCAAGGCGAGCTAGCTAGTGGCGGCGCCGCTCAAAATAGGTCACCGGAGAAAGGTCTACATCGGTGTCTGGCGGCGGAGCACGGGCAGCTGCAGCGCCAGTGCGATACAGAGCGATAGGGAGAGGGGGAGAGGGTCGGGGAGGACCGCGTGCTCACCAGGAACACTGCAAGCTTGTCGGCGAGGCCGGAGGAGGGTGGAATCGTCCATGGCAACGGCGGCCGGAGCTCGGGAACGAGGTGGCGATTGGAGCGAAGGAGGCGGCTTCCGCTAGAGCTGGCCGGGGCAATCGACCAATTCGACCACGGCGGTCATGCCTATGAGCTCGGAACGACGAGGCGAGGTGGGAAACGGCGACGCAATGCGGCGGCCATACGGCTAGGGTTCCTGGTTCCAGAGAGAAGAGGAAGAGAGAGCCAGGGAAAGGGAATGGAGAGGCATAGGGGAAGAGGGACACGTCGCGGTTCGGTCTTATCCTTCTCCTGGCGCTCGATGGACGGCGGCGACAGCGAGCTGCTTCCCGTCGGATGCGAGGAAGAAGAAAAGGAATACGTCGAAGGGGTACGAGGCAGGGTGGGATCTGGCTGGGCCGGGGATGGTCCGCAGAAAAGGGAGGGAGGAAAAGAAAGAAATTGGGCTGCGCGGCCTGGAACGGTATGGCTCCGGTTTTTCTTTATAAAACATTTTTATTTTTGTTTTCTACTGTTCTCTTTTGTATTTCATATTCAATTTCTATTTTGAATAATTTCAAAAGTACCATAAGGTTTTCAAAATATATAAAATACTGTAGGAACCCCTTTAGGCAATTTGGGATCCTTACATTTTGATACTTTTCAAAATGCAAAACCTTTTTGAATTGTTTTCAAATAGAGGGAGAGAATAGGGTTTAGGGTTTCCATTAGTTTTCTTCAATGCATGTTTCAGAGATGATGCTCATGAATGCACAATCAACCCGAAGTTACTTTTTAGTTAAAGCTGGGGTGTTACAATTCTCTTGCTGGTTACTTAGGCCATTGAAGTTCATGAATTGTGTTGTCATGTATGACACTTCACAATAACCAATTTGGTATCCAATACCCAAGAACCACATTGTTTAACAAGCAAAGAATATAGAGATAACATGTATATCATCTACATATCCAAGATGGACATTTCCAACCTTTTATCTTTCCGCCAAATATTTCAAAGATTCTCTTTCAGCATTTCCTTTCCCTTTTAAAAGAATCTATCAACATCAACAGTGGCGTCATACACATGACACATAGTCCCAAGTGTGTATAGTCAAATATTAATACCTTTGGACTTGCACTTTTAAGTAGATCACCATCATCAAATGTTTGGCGTTCTTTCAAAATCCATTCTTTAGTAATATTTTAGTGTAGTAAACATTTTACCTATATCTTCTATTCATCCTTATCATGACAACTTTCATGATCAAGCTACCACATGTTATAAAGGAGAATCACGAGTATGATGTTGCTTTCCAAAACCTTTTGGAGGATTAGAACGTCTAGCATCTCCAACCTTCGCAAATTCTCATAAAATATTAGAACATAAATTTTGCCAAATTATACTCTATCATGTTGCAACCAAAACATTTTTAGATATCACAATATCTTCCACACATGATGGTTTCTGAAACAATTCTTTCAGCTCCTAGATAACCTTGATATTAAAACAATCTTTTGAATATCAAGAATCATGGAGGCAAACCTGATACTTTAGATACTAACACTGGAATTGTTACTCTTGATTTAATACTAATTATTAAACTTCATGGTGTAAACGGAGTTTGCTGAAAGTTTGCAATAGGACTTTTAAACTTTAGATTGACACTCAAAACAATACGATACCAGTTCGTAAAGTAACTATTAAGAATTCTATAGTTCTATTATCTCAATTATAACTAAGCATAAGGTGGTGAACGAATGCCAATGGCTATAATAATTATGCAAATTTACTTTATTTAATTTATGATAAATTGTGTTCAACTTTAATCATATTACTTTTGAACTCCCACTCAAAACAACATCCATCGAGCCATTTTGGTGATTACATGAACCAAATCCACTACACCAAGTCCGATCATCACGAGAGATAATGTAGCTTCAAAGGCGAACAATCAACATATTCATTATATCATCCATATGACTCATGCTTTTCCTTTCGGTATTCCGTGTTCCGAGACCATGTCTGTACATGCTAGGATCGTCAAGGTTAACCTTAGTATCTATATGTGAAAATCTGGCTTGCACCCGTTGTATGCACACGTATAATCTATCACACCCAATCATCACGAGATGCTTCGAAATGACGAGTCTTAGCAATGGTGTCTACTAAGGACGAACACTTTATTAATTGATATTTAGTGAGAGGGGTCATCTTATAATGTTACCGTCGCGATCTAAGCAATACAAGATGCATAAAAAAGGTTAACATCATATGAAATTCATAATATGTGATATGGTATGGCCTTTCTTCTTGTGCCTTTGATCTCTATCTCCAAAGCACGAACATGATCTCCATCATCACCAGCGTGGCGTCAAGGTCAATGGTGCCCCTTCATGATTGACCATCACCAACATCAACTGTTACAACTACTTGAAATAAAACGATTACATGATGAATAGACACACATGTCTTAATGGATTTAATGACAACCATAAGGCTCCTGCCAGTTGCCAACTTACAATAAGGATCATTGGATACATCAAATACAATCATAATCACATCATGGCTATATCACATCACATGCTCTATAAAAACAAGTTAGACGCCTCTAATTTTTTTTGCATGTTTTACGTGGCTTGGGGCTTTCGAATAAGAACCGTTCTTAACTACGAACAAGAACCACAACGCTGATACAAGTATTGTCAAGTTCCCATTGTAAATTGAATTGAGAGACAAACACCCGCAAAGCCACTTGTGCAATGCAAGTTTCACGTTGAGCATGGAGCAAGTCTCATATACGACGACATGTAAGGTTAGCCCGGGCCGCTTCATCCCACCATCCCACAAGATGCAAAGTACACGAAAATCAAGTGACAACAAGAGTATCAACGCCCATAAAACCATTGTGTTCTACTCGTGCAACATATCTACGCATAGATTCGTCTCTGATACGCGGTAGGGTTCGTTGCATGGAGAACAAAAAATTTCTATCGCGTGAACACACAAAACCAAGATATAATATATGGCAAAGCCAAGATCTAACCTGCGAGATCGGTGCAACGATACTGTAGAGAATTAAACCTCGTAGATCCAAAGCGTTTAATGAGATCAGATTCTCATGGTTGATGAAGTCGATCACTTGCCGATCTCAATATCGCGTAGACGATCCTTCTGGCGTCGCATTCCAACAGCACTTCCGCAGTCACTCGCACGTACGGTAATTGATAAAGGCCTTCCTCTCCCTTGTTCCAGCAGGGTAGCATAGGTTGTAGATCTCCTCGGAATCCCAACAGCACGACGGTGTGGTGGTGGTGGTGGAGGAGGAGAGATTTCTGTAGGGCTTCGCCTAAGTCGGAGTAGGACGATGGATGAGAGAGAAGAGAGGCGGCGGCTAGGGTTAGGCGCCAAGGGACAAGGGGTGTGTGTGGGGGGGGGGGGGAGGGTGCGCTGCGCCCCTACCCCTCATTATATAGGTAGGGGCGGACGGCCAAGGGTTCCCAGTCCAGGCCGTGTCCCCCCTAACTCGGCCACCAAGGGGAGAGTTGGAACCTTTCCCACCAAGTCTTCCCTCTTACCAAAAACTAGAGTTTGGCTTTTCAAAGTAGGATTTGACTATTCAAACTAGGGTTTGACACTTCTACTAGTGTTGGCCGAATTGGCCCTTTAGGGTTTGGTGCGGTTAGCCCCTAGGGCATGCCACTGTCCAAGTGACCCCCTCCCGAGGTGGTGAAAAAACTGGTGGTCCCTCTAAAACATTCTAGAAGTATCCGGTCAAAACACCGGAACTTTTCCCGAACCCCGAAAAACACTTTCCTTGTATGAACCTTATTCTCCAGACCATTTCGGATCTCCTCGTGATGTCCTGGATCCAATCTGAGACTTGGAACAATATTCCGTCTCCAACTCATATTCCATATCTACTTAAACAACATCGAATCCTTAAGTGTGTCTCCCTATGGTTCGTGAACTATGCAGACATGAACGAGACACCCATTGATTAATAACAAATAGAGGGATCTGAAAATCCATATGGCTCCCACATATTTCTATGACGACTTTGTGATTGAATGAAACATTTACATATGATATTTATTCCCTTTGTCGCCCGATACTTTACTTATCCGAGGTCTGATCGTGGGTATCTGTATACCTAGTTCAACTTCGTTACCGGTAATTACTCTTTACTCGTAATGTGATGTGACATCCCTTATGACCTTGTGACATGCTTGCAAGCCAATTGGATGACACTCTACCGAGAGAGTCTAGAGTATATCTATTCGCCATATGGATGGACAAATCTCACTCTTGATCCATGCGCTTCAATCCATACTTTCAGAATACCCAATGCCATCTTTATAACCACCCAGTTACAGAAGTGACGGTTGATGTCATCAAAGCACTCATTCGGTGATTGTGATTAACATGATCTCATGGTCAAAGGATTAGGTTACTATGTATTTGAAAGATTGTAGCAAACAAACTCTAAATGACTTGCTCTTATGCTATGCTAACTATAGGAGTGTGTCCATCACATCATTCTGCTAATGACATGATCTTGTTATTAAGAACATCTAATGTTCATGATCAGAAAACTATGATCATCTATTAATCAACAAGCTAGTTTAACAAGAGGCTTACTATGGACTCTTTTATGTTTACAAAACACACAAGTATTAATGTTTCCTATTAATAGAATTATAGCATGGGATGCAAACATTTATCATAAACATGAAGATATGATGATAACCATTTTATTATTGCCTCTTGGGCATATCTACAACACTTCATTTCTTTTAACTCCATTAGGATGATGTCTTGAAGATACACACCAGGAACTCTACCTTCTTCAACACACTCTTGATCTTATTTTTATATTCTTCTTCTTCCTCTTCTTGTTTTTCTCCAACATGATTCCAATAGACCCAAAGTCCTTGGACATTGCTTACTGTTCTTCATTTCTTCATTTCTTTAACCTTAAAGCCAACACATGGTCCAAGCGATGCTAATGGAAAAATTCTACAAGTGCATCTCAATGCAACCATTAGTACACAAAGATCGTTATTAATAACCAAAACTACACATGAGGCACACATGTCCTTTTACAGGGCGGGCCTCCCCAGGAGGAGAGAGCCAGGAAGTGAGAGAGGACTCTCGACGAGAGGAGGAGGAGAGAGAAACAAGGGAGGAGGTGAGAAGAAAGAACCATATGGTCCTCAAAGTTTATAGAAAGGACCCTACAAAAATAATAAAGAAAAGTAAGGACATCAAATTTTTTTGTTTCCTAATATTCATTCGTCTATTTCCTAGATGAATTGTTCAAAGATACTGTTAATCTCGATGAACAGGTGCGAGTTCGCGTAGGGTCATTGCTTGCTGAACTTGCGCTCTTTGACGATGCTCGACATATCATTCTTCTGGGTGCGTCCCTCCTACATGCCTATGCAGAGTTACCGCTGCTCATGGTGCAACTGCAAGCACGTTGTTGATAATCTGTAGATAAGAGGATCGTGGCTAAGAAAGATTCGGAACGGAACTTCTACAAGCAACAAAATTGGATATGCAATAGTGTAAAACACATAAATGGAATTTTAAAGGATTAATTGATAGACACAACTATAATTTTCAGCTATTTGAGAAATGCCACCGGAACTGTGAACTTTATAAAAACGCCACTACAATTCTGTATACATCTCATAGAAGAAATTGCATAAACCACCATCTATTGCTGTCGTCGTTGCATAAAACACAAACTTTACATGTTTTTTGCATAGACCACCAACTATTGGTGTAATACGTTGCGCGTAGGTCTAAATCACATATTAGATTAATTAATTGCAAATATAACGACCGGGGTTCACGAGATAGTGATGACGTGGCGGTCAACGTGTCTTTCTCCAATGTGTCGTTTTAAAAAATTAGAAAAATGAAAAAATAGTAATTAAAATAGTATAAACTGTTAGAGTATTGTATGTATACGGTTTTTATGGTAGTTTAAAATAGTTAGGACTCTACCCTAACTTGACTTGTACTCCAAGATGATCCATGTATGTCTATATATACTCGCCAATGAGGCTCAATAATACATTCAATATATTTCGCCAATATCATACTCTTACATGGTATCAGCCTAAACCAATCTAAAACCCTAGCCGCCGCCGGCACGCTTTCGCCGCGTCGCCCCCGGGGAGGTCTATCTCCATGATCTCCGTCGGGGGCCGCACAACCCGTACGCAGGGTTCGTCCGTCGATCCGTGATCGGCTGCCCTGCAAGTCTTTTTTTCCGATCTCTTGATCGATTTTCTTTTTTGGTTTACCGATCTTAGATCGGATTGCGTCGCTCTCCACCGTCGTCGTCATTGCCGCGCCTCTACTCCGACCATCGGCACCGACGATCTACACCGCGCTTGTGCGCCTGCCCTCTACGCTGCCGCGCCTGCCTTTGCAGGCTGTTGCGGCCTCACGGCAGGCTGCCGCGCACCACGGACGGCTGCTACGCCTTTCTTGGAAGGCTGCCGTGGCTGCCCCCCTTGTATCATCTTCGTCGTCATCGTTCGGGACTTCATCGACAACGCCACCATCGACTCCGATCTACGCGTCGTCCACGCCATGACGCATACGGCGCACCGTCGGTCTGATCAACCGATCCCGCGTCTGTCTACGCCAAGCACGTCCCCGAGCACGCGCCTACCATCGATCGAGCTACGGGCTGCCGCTGCGCCCCCCGAGGTTTGGTCCATGCTACCGGCTTCCAACGCGCCTTCCTTAGCATGTACGTCGCTGGTGATCTCCCAGCCGCTGCACCGACTTGCGCCCTGCAACCATGCCGCCTCCTCGGGTCATAGCGTCGCTTCACGCAGTCTACTTAGATATATAGACTAAACAACATACACTTGTATTTCCATCATATATACATATGAATGGTCGGGTCCACCGGAATTAGGCTTATAACTAGAGAAAACATGCGAAAAATCGTCGCAGGATATAAATGTGTCACAAAATATAAATGGAGACACGAAAATAAATCTCTTATAGCTCATGTCTACAGCTTCACAAATTTCAAATACATGGTTTAACGACAAGCCTCGTTTACACTGAATAGTAAAAACTGAATTAATCTTCGGTTAGACAAGAAGGATGACCGATGACTGTAGACGTAAGCTGTTGATTGCTACGGGTACATTGTAAGTGAAGCGATACTTGCTATCAACAGTTCAACACTTATAATTGAATATTGGTAGGGTACAACGCGTTAAAAAAAAGAATATTGACAGGATACTGACAAGTCGTCATTGCCATCGGGTCCGGTCCGCCGGCATGCTCTCGCAATAGTCCACCACGACTGCCTTCTTGAACAAAGGGGAGAGGAGAGATTCTGTCGGCTCGGAGAGGATGGGAGGGAATGCAAGAAGCAGCTGCTCGCCGCCTCCCACCAGCACCACCGCCGTCATTCTCGCCACGTTCGGCCGCCAAGGGGAGGGAGGATCCGACGGGCTTCCGTCCTGTCGGCGAGGTAGGGAGGGAGTGCGGGAACCAGGTACTCTCTGCCACCAGGATCGCCAACGTTCGCCGCCGCCATTATGATGCTCGCCTGCGTCCGTTGTCCTAGCGTTTGGGTCACGATTGGGGGAGAAAAGAGGAATCATGGGTTGACCAGATCACACTTCTATTTTGACTCGACTAGTCAAGCGAGACGGTTGCCCAGTCATTGGTGATACGTATCTAACACAAAATACAAAATATATATTGTCTAATATATACGTCGAATTTAGTGGGTGTAATGGTATACATAAGATGTACATATAATTGTAGTGGCGTTTTTCCAAAGTTGAAAATTGCGACGGTATCTCTTAAGTAGCTGGAAATTACAGTGGCGTCTATCCATTTAATCTAATTTTAAAAACTTTCAGAATCGCGTGTTTGATATTTCACAGGCGGGATCGAGGAGTCCACTGGTGACAAGTTTGTGTGGTTGGCTTTTGCTAAACTCGTACCTGATGATCAGAAGAAGGGTGTGCGCAAAAAACAGCACCACACCGCTGATAGAGCGGCATGGCACTGCTCGTGGACCGGTATTTTGGGAGGTAAGATAGACTGATCACTGTAGTGAGAGAACGTGAAAACCTATAGCAAGTTGGTGTTTCTTTGGTCCGAGTGAGTTGTCTTTGGTTTGTGTTGTGGACGTTGTCCGATGGAAGGATCCATGATGCTCTTGGTGCGACGATGTTGCGACGCGGCGCATAGAAAGGGCAACAGAAATCTCGTAATCTTGAAGACGTGGGAAAGATGCTTGATGGCGCCATGGATACACTTCAGGGATGGAGCAAGAGAACCATTGGCTCGGTTTTCAGGAAAATTCAGAAACTACGCAAGAAGCTTGGAGTTGTTTCCATGCAACAAGATGATTTCAGCAAAAAGGAAAAGATAAGAATATCTCGTTAAATGGATGAACTACTGGCTAAAGAGGAACTTACGTGGAAACAGAGATTCCGCGTTGAGTGACTAAAATCTAGGGACCAAAACACTAGTTATTTCCACAAAAAGGTCTCTTGGCGAGCCAAAAAGAACAACATTACAAAGCTAACAAAGACCAATGGTGCTACAACTGAAGAAGAGGATATAAAGGAACTGACAACTGATTTCTTTAAGAATCTTTATAGCAAAGATGATTTGGTTGAGCCTGCTGGGATTCTGAATTTGTTACAAAACAAGACCAGTGCTGAACTGAATGAAAAACTATGCACTGAGTTTACAAATGAAGAAATATGCGATGCACTCTTCCATATTGGTCCTATGAAAGCTCCTGGGCCAGATGGATATCCCGCACATTTCTTCCAGAAAAAATGGGGACGGTTAAAGAAAGAGATCATTTGTGCAGTCGGAGCTTTCTTTCAAACTGGAATAATGCCTGAAGATATAAATGATACTAAAACTATGCACTGAGTTTACAAATGAAGAAATATGCGATGCACTCTTCCATATTGGTCCTATGAAAGCTCCTGGGCCAGATGAATATCCCGCACATTTCTTCCAGAAAAAATGGGGACGGTTAAAGAAAGAGATCATTTGTGCAGTCGGAGCTTTCTTTCAAACTGGAATAATGCCTGAAGATATAAATGATACTACAATAGTTCTTATCCTGAAATCTAATGAGGCTTCTAGCTTGAAAGATTATCGGCCGATAAGCCTTTGCAACATAATATACAAGATTACCTCAAAATGCATGGCCAACGGACTAAGACAGCTTCTTGATGACACTATCTCTCCCATGCAAAGTGTGTTAATCTCGAGAAGGATGATTACGGATAATGCCCTTATCGCGTTTGAGTGCATTCATGCAATTCAGACGAATTCCAACAAACGTGGTAAGTTTTATGCCTACAAGCTCGACCTAGCCAAAGCTTACGATCGAGTAGACTGGGGTTCCTTCAAGGAGCTATGCAAAAGCTCGATTTCGCTGATATTTGTATTTGCTGGATTATGAAATGTATTACCTCTGCCAGATACTCTGTTCGATTAAATGGAGTAATGTTGGAAATATTAAGCCCCACGAGAGGCCTAAGGCAAGGCAACCCCTCTCCCTTATATTCACATATTTGCATCATATATAATGTTATATCCATGTTTTATATTAATTTTGGGGGATTTACCAATGATTTCATTTATTTTGGCTATAACCCGACAGGGCAGAAAAACTCTGTTTTCAATGTTTGATGTTTCAGGACCTATACGAAGTCAAATGGACCTGAACTTTTGGAAATGTCAATATTTATCCATGATAAACATCTGGAGCACAAGAATCCCACCAGGAGGGCCAGGAGTCCCAAACGAGCCTATATGGCGCGCCCAGCCTAGGTGGGCGCACCACCCACCCTCGTTTCCTTCTCGACAGTCCGATCGCCTTGATTTTTTTTGTCAACACCCGGATTTTTCAATCCTAGATGCATGTTATGTCATACATCGCAATCCCAGGATTACCATTTTTGCGAGACATAACAGAATTGTATACCATAGTACATCATCCATTACAAACGATACATAAGTTCTTACACAAATAGGGATCTCATGATCCAGTTCTTAATACAACATCAAGCAGCGGAATACGAAATAATAACGATAGCGTAGGCGAAGCTCCATCTTCGGAGTCACAGGAAATGCTGACGATGGGAGATGATCCTAGTTGTCGTAACCTTCCTGGGGTCCATCTTCCAGGTACTCCTCTTCATAGTCTGGCCATGGGAATAGCCAGGGACAAATCCATGAGTACTCTTTAAGTACTCGCAAACCAATACTAACAGGTAAAGGGGTTTTTGGATAATAGGACACTAGGCTCTAGGGTTGTTTTGCAAAAGCCAGATTTATCTCTACTAAGTTCTAAAGCTAGTCACAATTTTATAACTCCTAACTGGGATCTTGTAACTCATGTCACAACTCTGTTGTGGTTAAGTCAAAGTCTTAATCCATTTCACAAGTCATTTTGAAAAGTCTGACGGGGGAACAGTATGGCCACTCCAACTGTCCATAACCGCGGACGCGGCTATTCGAATAGTTTGATACTCTGCAGAGATTGTACACTTTCACCACAACATTCGATACATCCTTCAAGAACAAATCCTGAATTCATCATACTCAGTATGCGGATAATCAATCCTAACCTTTCAATTACACACCCTAGTATAAGCACCTCTCCTGTGAGTTTGGCCTCCCAACCATGACCAACTGTCATCTTGGGTACTGCACAGGTGGACAATCTTCACAAGGTAGCCTCAGCTCAGACCTTGGCCGTGAGGGAACTAATACTAAGGAATATAAGTTTCCAGTGAAGCCCTACCCAATATTCGGGTATTGTGGTTGTACGATAAAATTGGAATGGTATCGCATCCAGACAACCATCAGTTTTATAAAGGGCTAAGGCTCATGCCTCCACGTTTTCATCACCAAAATCATCAAGTGTTCGGAAACACATGTCCAAAACATTTCAATAGAATGATCCATCATTCCAAGGTTTTCATAACCATTTTTCCACCAAGTATTCCCATCTAAAGTTTCTCAAGTTTTAGGCTTTGCACTAGCATCTAAGTTGGGGGTAGTACTAATGATGGGGTAGTATCTAGTGGAGTTTTAACTAAGTACAACCTTATATCTTAGGATGATATCAAGGTTCCTGGCTTAGGTAAAATTTAATGCTCCTTATGCAACCTTCAGAATCTTTCCAGTATCTACCAGTCACTTAAGTAAACTCTAAGTAAGCTTTGATAAAGAAATAAAGTAAGAAGCTTGCAAATAAAACTAGGATTGGTTTATCAAGTGGGTATGATCACATATGCTTAAGGCATATAGTAGGCATAGTAACAAGCAAGTATTTGCTTGAACAAAACCAGTATCAGTTTGCTAAATTGCAAGTGTTAGCTTGCATAGGTCAACTTGATTAGTAAGGCTTGCCTTGGGAAGAGCAGTGGTTGAAGTTCTCCTTGGCTTCTTCTTCGTAGTATCCTCCTTCCTCCTCGTATCCTTGGTCGGTACTAGCGTCTATGAATAAATACGAGGTACACAATCACCAAACAATACTTAACTACTTGC
Organism: Avena sativa; assembly: GCA_916181665.1. Lineage (NCBI taxonomy): Eukaryota > Viridiplantae > Streptophyta > Magnoliopsida > Poales > Poaceae > Avena > Avena sativa. Next base: position 260,501,084 of record OV702279.1, on the reverse strand, counting down.
AATCATCACACACAAGGGTCCTATAGATGATCTAGCATCATCCCTAACATTACAAGGTTAAGGCTTGATTTAATTCCTTTTATTTTTAGAAAAGTAATTTCTACTCATTGAAAAACTACTTAAGATTTAATATTCTCCAAACCAAACATGGGATCATGTTGACACATGTCATCACCACATATTGTAGTCCAAGGGAATGTGATTTAAAGTGGTGTCACGATTTAATAAGGTTTTACCCTTTTATTTTAATTAATTAATGTGGCTAGAAATGCTTATGTAGCATTCTTTTATTACTTGAACATTATTTATACAAGTAAACCTATATATTTTTATATATTCTGAAAGGTATGGTTAAATGTGATTTTTGGGAGTTGGAATCAACTCAAAAGCTATTTGTTTTAAATTTGAAAAATGTTTGAATGCAGAAAAGCTTCTGCCTTGTTATTTTTACCATGGGTGATCTATAGATCCAAATGACTTGAATCCAATAGGCTTGGATTCAGCACTCAGTGACCTTTTCAACAAAATTGGTTTCATTCAATTTGGTGCACTGAATCGATCTGGGTTGATTTTTGAAGTTGGGTACAGAAGTGTGTTTGAATTGAAATAGAAAAAGTTTAATTTGAAAAACTGGGTTGCACGGGAAAAGTTAACGGGCCGGCCTGCTAAGCGCAGTGATCCCGCGGGCTGCTTAAGTGGGTGTCCCCACTCGTCAGTGACACGGGGCTGGGCGAAGCGGTAAGGGGCAACGTGGATCGTTCGATCTAGTTCTAATCCAATGGCTGGGAGTCATCATCGACGCGAGACAACGCCGGCGAGAACGAAACCTAGCGCGGCCAGTGAGGGTTGTTGGGGGCTCCCCGGGGTACCGGCGAGGGTCGGCGAGACGGGCGAACGACGAAGTCGATGACGGCGAATCTCCTGGTACCGGTGGCTTCTCCTGGGGCGGCTCCAATCGCTGGCTCCCTTCTTCTCCAGAGGCGGCGGGCTCCGGTGAAATTCAGGCGGGGTGGTGCTCGCCTTGCTCTGAGAACGGTGTGGCACGATCAGTAAGGAGAGGGGAGTGAGATGGTGTGAAGAAATCGTGCGGGGGGGGGGGGGGGGGGGGGGGGGAGGGCGTCGGGGCGCACGGTGAGATCGTCGGGGGCGAGGTTACAGGCGGCTAATGGCATGGGAAAGGGTAGGGGACGGTGCGGTGTCTCCTGGCGATGCTCAACGACATGGTCTCGAGGCATGGGGCGGTGTGGTTTGGTCTGGAACGGGCGGTGCTCTGCGCGGCAGAGGCGGCGTCTTCGACGACGGGCGGTGGCTGTGCGGCACGGGGCGGCAAACGGGGATGTCTGGTGGTCTCCTGGGTTGATGGTGATCGTGTGTGCACGCGGTGAGGGCGGCGCGCGGTCTGTGGGCGCTGGTCGAGGGTGGTGCTCTGGCGCATGCTCAACATGGTCTCTGGAGGTCTGGGCGCGGCTTGTGCGCGTGGTCCAGGGCTTCTCAAAGCTCGCGGCTGGGACATGGAGTGGCGGTGGACGGTGGGCTGCCTCCCAGACAAGGTTGGCACGACTAGTTCTTCCTCTAGCCTGCTGTCCACAATGGGGTGACAAGGGGGTGCTCGGTTGTTCACCATTGATGGCAATGGCAAGCTCACAGGGGTGCTAGTCCTTAGTTAAACTTCCTAGATGATCTACTGAGTTGGGTGTGAGCTAACTAGGGAACAAGTTAGGCCAATTTTACTGCACACTATAGTGTTTGATGTTTGTTTGATTTGTGTCTGCAACCTGTTTGATGAAATGGCCGCATGAACTCAAGTTTTGAATTTTGAAAAGATTTTTGGTGGGTTTGCTAGATTGGTGCTGGTGAATCTGCAGATGTTGGGGTTTTGCAAGTTGAGCTTGTTTGAGTGGTTTTTGAATAAGTGGGATCTTCCCATATGATAAAGATTCAATTTTGAATTGTCATTTAAACTATGCATTTGAAAGTTTCTGGATGATCACAAAGTGGGCCTTGATACCTTGTTATGAGTACATTCAAGGGGTGCAAAGATCCAGAAAAGTTTCTGTTAGGTTCTGAAAGTTTGAGACAGCCAAAGTAGGCATGAGAGTTAAATTGGTCAAAGTGACCATTCATTTAATATATGTGTTTTGATTTACTTGTCTTTAGTAAAAGTGTGGGAAATGTTTTAGATGATGTTTATTTCACCTAAGAAACATTTTACAAGCAATGAAACAAACAAACAAGGTGGTTTAAAAGAATTTCAAAATCAATGCATACACATATGCATGCATTCCTAATTTTAATTAGAAAAGTTTTTGTTAACCCTAATTTTGATGATTAGAATTTGATGATCCAAGCTTAGTATTTTTGGGATGTTACACTTTTGCCCACAGAGTTCTCTTGACCTAAAAACCCCTATATAAGGATCCTCCGGGGATTCCTCGAGACAAAGCACACCTTAAATGAAAACACCACCAAACATAGTAAGATCCAACAAAGATTGGAGGGGTAAACTCCGCCGGAGCCACCTTCGGGGAGATCTCCACCCTATATAACATTTCTGACATCATCACCATGTCCACCTCCGGACTATGGGTTTGTGGAAGTAGCTTGATCTATTTCTCTCTTTTTATTCATAGATCTAGTACCAAATGAGCTGCCTTACATGATTATGGTCATATTTATAATTCCTATGTGGTGGATCCAACTTGTATATGGGGAGAAGTGTGTATTAGATGGAGTATAATGGTGGTAGAGATTGAATAAAGTGAAATCATGAGCTATAGTTATCATGTGACAGTGTGATAATCTTGTTAGATCGAGGTAGCATATTTGTATTTCAAACATCATGTTATATTACTTAAAGCTATACTTTGATTTGTTCTTAATTCAAGATTGCATGGAGTTTCCCTTTCTTGAGGAGTATAAGAGAGATGTATTTCATCTCTATGTTAGAACGTGATGCCCATATTGATTTCTTTATCAAACACGTATATAAGTTCCATGAATATTTATCATTGATGAATTGTTTTGTGATAATTACAACTTAAAAAGAGAGTAGACAAGTGAACCCATGAATCCTGGTCCGATTTTTATCATAAGAAACGCCTTTCCATTGCATCTACTATCTTTTATATTTTCTGCAATTTATTATTTCGAAAATATAAAAATAGTTTCCCTACTTGCAATCATCCATAAAAACCCAAAAACAACTCTACTATCTTCCATATCATCTAGTTTGCATTACTTTATTTTATTTTCTTTATTTATTTTGGTTTATATTATATTTTATTTCATATTATTAATACAGAACCTTGTGCTTAACAACTACTTGGTGGAGTTGGGGACACAAGACAAATTATTTTACTTTACATGTTGCTTGTAGAGGATAAGACAAATACCCTTCCATAACCAATTCCCCAAGAGTTCAATATAAACCCTCGAGTCACCCTTGTGGGGAAAAGAAGCTTGCTACAATAATCTGTACTTGGAGTCCCAACGAAAAGTGGCCACGATTGTTGCCATCAAGACTATTTTCTGGCGCCGTTGCCGAGGAGTTGGCGAAGGTACACCACAACTGCATTCTCATCAAGTTTGAAGAGGAAGTTATTTCTCATGGCAACTGCCAAGACTATTTTCTAGCGCTGTCGTCTTCATCAACTTGTGCAACAACCCAAGCTCGGGGAGGGTGCATCACTGTGAGCCTTTTCTTCTCCTTTCATATTTTTGAAGTATTTTATTTTGTCTTATTTTTAGTCTTTTTAAGTTTTCCTTAAAATATAAAAACAAATTAAAATGGAAAAAGAGCTTATTGGCCTTTTAGTGTAAAGAACTTCCCAAAAGAAGGTGAAATACCCTTTAAACCATTTGAAATAGACCCCATGGCTACTAAAGCCATTTATGAAAACCGTTTTTATGGGAAGCTGATGGCTGTGAAATATAGCCATCCACGTCCGCATTTAAACTAGATATTATTCATATATTTGATGAAATATCTCTCTAAAACCTACCACTAATGCCTAATGATCAAAGGGGTATGCAATCCTTTCTTGCTATTTTTTCCTGGGCAGATAATGACGTATGATGATGGGAATCACTACATAAATGCCAAAGATATGAGATTTCCAACACGTCAAAGAAACCAGGAGCCGAAGTTAATACTGAAGCTTTAACAACCAACTATATGGCGGGAATTTTATTCCGGCCGTATAATTGGCATCGACTTCATTAGGTCAAACAGAACAACTTTTGTGAAATGACCCCTATATAAAGAGGCTTCGGGCGACGGGAAACAGAGCCTCTCTTTCGACCACAACTCTCCCTGCCACCAGAAGCCGCCACGCCAAAGGAATAGATCTAGATCTAAACCTCTAAACCACTAGTAGGAAAATGCTTATCCATAGGGTCCTTATCAGTGGCGCACATGTAAACGGTGCCCCACGGGTCCTTATCCGTGGCGCACCGGCTGACCCGTGCTCCACTGAACTTCTCATATCTGCGGCGCACGTCCAACGCGGTGCGCCACTAATATGTGGGTCCCAGAGCTGGCGGCGGACCCCGTCCTTGGGCAGCCATCTCCACCACCATAGCCATCTTCCACCACTTATAATAGTAGATATCTTTTCCAATTGGCGACATTATAAGACTATTTGCTATCAACCTTATGATCTCTATTACAATGTTTATGATTGTTGATTTCATCTCTATGTGTGAGTAATTCTCTTTGGGCTAAGGGCTTCAGCCTAGCCATGTAACTTTTTATGCATGTTATTTATCATAGATGGGATCATGTATTAGTTTGTATGAAATGATGATTGTAGTACCATCTCTTGCCTCAATCTAAGGACTTGTCAGGTACCTAAGACCCCGAGGATTGATCCAGGTAAAGGGAGTGTGAGTAATGACTAATTAAAGGATAGGAACCCTAGTGACAGAAATATTAGTAAGACTGTATGTGAGGAATTTACTTGAGATTAACAGTGACATCACGATGCATATTATTAGTTCTCTTTCTTCTATGGATGAGACTAGTAGGTTATTGCTATAAGAGGTTGCGAAGGCAATAACAATTATGGATGCACTACCCACATATAATTATCTTGCTCTAACAATTGCGTGCATACTTTATTATTATCTATTATTTCCATCAGATGTTTTGCACAACTACTAGTGAAAACCGAAGACCCTAGGCCCTCTCTCTCTCCATCATCATCATCAACAACAACAAGATCGCAAACTCTTGGTCCGGTGAAAACGCAATAGGAATTCTAAAACTCTCGAAGGTCCGTTTAAGTAATCTCACTTTGCTTTCTGCTTCCCGAGGATTCGATAAACCTAGGTCTACTAGGGAAAAAGAGCAATACTACATCCGTAATCCGGATCGAAGGTATCAACCCTTTTTCTGGCGCCGTTGTCGGGGAAGCAATAGCTACCCTGGTGAGGTTAGTAGGAACCTTGCTAGTTTTAAATTCTCGTTTTTAATTTTGTTAGTTTGCTTTTAGTCTTTATTTGAAAAACAAAAAAAATATTAGTTAGCCTTTTAATTCTTGTTTTATCATCATTACTACTTATTTAAGAAAATACAAAAACATAGGAAGTATGGCTGAAAAGAAGCTTGGGAACTTTGCAACTCCTAACAATGATTATTTGCGTACTCCTATTACTCATCTAGCAATTGTTGCTGAAGATTATGAAATTAAGCCCCACTATTTAAGTTTGGTTCAACAGAATAAATTTGGAGGCTCTGCTGTAGAAGATGCATGTGTGCACTTAAATACTTTCACTGAAATATGTGATATGATGCGCATTAAAGATGTTGACCCCGACACGGTCAAGTTGCGCTTATTTCCTTCTCTCTTAGAGAAAGATCAAAAGAATGGTTGCTATCTTTGCCTAGAAATACTATTGCATGATGGGTGGAATTTAATTCTTTATTCATGACTAAATTCATTCCACATGCAAAGATTATGCAACTCAGATCTAATATTACTGGTTTTAGACAGGAAGAGCATGAGCCACTAGCGCTTGCATGGGAGAGAATGAAATAATGCATGATAAACTATCCTAGCCATGGGATGAAATATTGGTTAATTCTCCATTTATTTTATAATGCTCTTAATCCTGTGTCTAAGTCTATGATAGATACTGCAGCCGGAGGAACATTTATGGGTAAGAAAATTACCGAAGCAAAGAAGCTGCTAGACAATATGCAAGACAACCATGCCCAATGGCATGTGGAAAGATCAAACACAAAGAAGGTGAACTCCGTCACACCTCAAGAAAATGAAGAACTCAATGCTAAGTTGGATGAGCTCATATTAGCCGTTAAAGATAAGGAAACCCCGGTAAGAGCTACTCCCGAACTAACTATTGAAGAAATAGACTTCATAGCTTGTAATGATTATAACCCTGCTTGGAAAAAGAATTATAATCCAAACTTTCAGAAACATTATTCTAGTCCTGCAGGTAACTCTAATAATAATATGACGTCAAGTAAAAGTAGTCTCCAAGAAAATCTTAAATCTTTTATGGATTCACAAAATAAGCAAAACAATATTCTAGTCAAAATTACGGAGAATCATGATTCTATGCTTGGTAAATTATCTAACCAAGCTGTTAGTTTGAGAAATGATTAGCAGGCCCTCCAAGAAAGAACAAGGATTGTTGAGGCACAACTAGGTAAGATAACCGAGAGTCAAACTCTCATTCTAGCTAAATTTGCAGATAAAGCTAAGCCTAATCCAGTTGAAGACCTCAAGATGATAAGGATCCAAAGGGAGGAGCCCGAAGAACTTTATTATAGCAATGCTCCTTCGATGAACTACATAGTTGAAGATCTTGTAAAAAGGATTAATGTCAAGATTCCGATAAGTGAAGGAAATGAGGAAGCCATGTATCAACACTTTGTTAATCAGGTAGCAATAAAGGTACGTGAGCTTGAGGAAGAATATAAAAAATTGTTGAAAATTGCCTATTAAGCTAGATGATATATTTGAGCCTACTATTAAGATTAAAATTGGGACTAATGAAATAGTTGCACTATGTGATCTAGGTGCAAGTGTTTCAATAATTCTAAAGAATCTTTTTAACAAGTTAAATCTTGGCTCTTTTGAAATCACCGAACTAAAATTACATATAGCAGATTCTACTTATAAACAAGCAGTAGGCATTAAAGATAATACCTTAGTGTACATTAAAGGTTGTCCTGCTCTTATTGATTTTGTTATTGTTGACATGCCTGAAGATGCTACTGCCCCTATTATATTAGGCTGTCCTTTCTTAAGAACTATTAAGACTTTGATCAATTTGCATGAAGGAAACGTGAAGCTCCAATTGCCTTCGCGGGATACTTTTGTTATTCATTTCCCCAGGAAAAAGAAAGCCAAGCAAGATAATAAGGAGGCCATCACTTTGAAGGCCAACTACTTTGGAGTGGGTGTTCCACTCATATGGCCTAAGTGAGCAACATCAAGGTCAAGCTATTGACCATAAAAGAGCACTGCATGGGAGGCAACCCATGTAAAATAAAGGTTTGAGTAAAGTTTTAAAGTTTTAGTTTAAGTTTTATATAGAATAAAGTGAGCAAGAAAACTCCAGTGAGAAGGAGAGATTCAACGGTACTAAAAATTCCTGTTTTATACATGCCAAAGTTGGTCGACAATTTATTCTGTCATTTTTCTATAAAAACAAGGTATTTCGCTAAGTTTCAGTCTAAAAAGTAATTCTTTGGAGAAATAGAATTTTTTGATGTGTACAGAAACTTTAACGACCAACTATACGACGGGAATAAAAATTCCCACCGTAGAGCTCCGGCTGTATAGTTATTTGAGGCATCGACAATTTTTCATCTCAGGATAGGGAAGGTTTGACGACCAACTATATGGTGGGAAAAAAGTCCAGTCGTATAGTTCCGGCCGTATAGTTATAGCCGTCAGGAAAGAAACCCTAAAATTTTGCCGTCAGACCAACTATACGGCGGTAAAAAGTGTTCCGGCCGTATAGTTGTGGCCGTATAGTTGCATCAGACCATTTAAATGCACGGGGAGGTACCCAAAGCATCAAAACATTAATCCTTTTTCTCTGTTCTACCTCCAAACTCTCTCAAAACCTCAAGGGATCTTCACCCCTACTCGATTTCGTTCGATTTCCTCGCACACAAGTGATCCGTGGTATGTTTCTTCTTCGATCCTCTAATTACTTTTCACGAATTCATCTTTGATCTATTATCATCATCAATCTAGGGTGAGACTTATTTTGAACTAGTTGCCATGATTATCTTTCCTAGATTATTATGTTGAGGAGATTCTTTAGTATGCTATGATGAGGATTATGCTATGACTATTACTATTGGATCAAAAAGTTTTATAAATGTCTTTCTTATTTTTTTAGAATATGAACACGACGATCCATACATGTTCTATTGCCGCAGCTAGTTCTTCTCGGGCTGTAGCTCAGGAATGCATGGGGATTCGATTCAAGAACGAGTCTCACCGTGAACGTTTCGACAAGATCAAAAACTGAGAAGTCAGGGAAACCAAGTGGGCTTGCCCCATCACATTGAACCAACTCGATATTTCGGATGACTTTAATTTACTTTGCAATAGAGTTGGCCTACAAAACTTTGTATTTCATGATGCACCAACCTATTGCTGGTTAACCATTGAATTCCTTAGTTCTTTGAAAAGAAACGTTAAATCATGGCATGGGGAGGATAGAATTGCTTTCCGACTCATGAACAATAATTATTCTTTATCACTTGATGAATGTTGCAATTGTTTTGGTTTACTCAACAATGATCGTAATGCTCTACGCGCATCTTTTACCGACATAGAACCATCCCCTAAACTCTTCTATAATAGAATGAGCTTTACTTCTAGAGTCAACAAAGGGAAAAATATTCAACATCTTGTTATTCGCTATTTGTTCTATGTTATTGCTAACACCTTGTAGGCGCGTAATGAGTTTACAAGACTCGGTGAGGAGGACATATTAGTCCTTGCAAAAGCTGATTTCAACTATGACAACTTGTCACTTCACTTGGGCGCAATTCTTGTGCTCTACTTGGAGTACCAATCCAACCAAAGACAAGGACCAATAACTTGTGGAGGCGTCATCACCGTGCTCGCCAATGTCCTAGGCATCGACCTAGGTGAGTTACAACCGGTACTAGGTGAGCGACGTGTTGGTTTCTCTACATTGAGGGCTTGTGGAATGCTCACTAGGAGAGGTGGTGTTTATTATATGCATATTGCTAGAGTTGTGCGTCTCTATCCCGCTCATTTGCCTAATGGTCTTTTATCTATCGAGGAAGGACGCGTGCTTTATGACTTGCAGGTTGAGGAACACCAACCCGAGGAAGAGATTCTAGAAGAGGATGAGGACCAAGAGGAGGAGCAAGAAGTCCCTCATCATGAGGAGCATCCACCAAACCGGTTTGTTACATATCAAGATTTCCAAGAACTTGGAGGAACTATGGAGGGAATGCATAATCATGCCTTGAACCTCCGAGAAATAACAAGTAAATTATCAAATCAATTTGCGGACTGAAGTTACAACTTTTTCCCCCACCACAGTGATTTGAAGGGCTTGCAAAAGCCTAAGCTTGGGGAGGTTTTCTATCTATTTTTATTTGGCTTTCATTTCCTTTATTTTATTTTCGAGGTAATGCTTTTATTTGAGTCTATAAGCACGAGTGTTAGTTTCCCCAACACTTTATCTTAGTTATTTTATTTTTTTAAGATTTTCAAGCCGAGCTTTGCAGCCAATTTTCTAATTCCCCTTCTCAAAAATCACAAAAATGTTTCTCTGTTTATCTTTATTTTCCCTCTCTCTTTTTCTTTTCCCCTCGAAGTTCTCGTTAATTTGCAGGAGAGTGATTGACTTCGAGTTTCCAAGAAACAAATAAAAAGGGAAGAGAGAAGAGGAACTAAAAATGAGAGTTATGCCTTATGATTCCCCACTTTTGAAGTTTGAGAAACCCATGCTAGTTTGCAGTAATGTTAAGATGTTATATTGGTGGAGTGAGTCTCTATATTGTAGTAAAATTTTGTTTGCATGGGTATTTAATTGGGTACGTTTTGTTCTAGCTCTTGTAGTTAACCTTCCTAAAATTTGCTAAACAAATTTAAATAATAAAAAGTCTCACAAATTGAATACTTGGGTGTTATAGTGTTTAATATTGAAAGCTTATTCCTAGACACACTCAACACCACAGTAAATAATGATTGACTTGATAGCTCTCTTTGAAAAGATTTATTCAATTGAATTAATGTTTAGCGGTTTTTGTGAGCATGCCAAAGTTTTGACTTGTAAATCATAAGAATGGTATAGCTTTATGCGTGTCAAACTTCATGGATTCCAACAACTCCGCTAGCCTACGAATGATCTTCATGGAGGAAACTCCTAGATTTCGGCTATGAGTTGATTAAAGATATGTAGCAGCAATGCTATAATGGGTAAGATTCTTGGCACTCCCGGGTAGCTGTAACAAGATGGAATCACTCCTCTGGCTGATGAGTAATCATTATGCAAAAGGAACAAAAACCTTAGTGATGCCACGAGTGTCCATCACAATCCGATAAACTAATGAATTTTTTGGCATGCTCTCAATTTCTTAAGAACTGAAATTCTTGAAAGACAATGAATAGACAAGTAGTGCTTGAAACGTCTTAATTTATTGATGTGGGATAATTGAGATACTCTAGTGTATATGCTTTTCATGACAAACTCTCACACTGTTAATTCTACATGATTACAATTTATTGTTCAAAGGCAAGCTTATGAGTTGATTACATGACATGGAATAAAGTTTACTCTTTTGAATCATCCATGCTTACAATAATTTTGCTACGCTATAAGGATTCATGAAAACCATATGATATGCTTGCCATTACTCTATCTATGCTGAAGTTTTTTCAGATTAATAAAGTGGAGGAAACATGAGACTACTAATCATGAGTAAGATCATCATCTCGTTATTTCAATTTAAATGTTGAGTTCCCTTTTGATTATGGTTTTATTGCTCGAGGACAATCAAGTTTAAGCTTGGGGAGGTTGATGGCTGTGAAATATAGCCATCCACGTCCGCATTTAAACTAGATATTATTCATATATTTGATGAAATATCTCTCTAAAACCTGCCACTAATGCCTAATGATCAAAGGGGCATGCAATCCTTTCTTTCTATTTTTGCCTGCGCAGATAATGACGTATGATGATGGGAATCACTACATAAATGCCAAAGACACGAGATTTCCAACACGTCAAAGAAACCAGGAGCCGTGAAGTCAATACTAAAGCTTTAATGACCAACTATACGACGGGAATTTTATTCTGGCCATATAGTTCTGACCGTATAGTTGGAATCGACTTGATTAGGTTAAACAGAACAACTTTCGTGAAGGGACCCCTATATAAAGAGGCTTCGGGCGATAGGAAATATAACCTCTCTTTCGAACACAACTCTCCCTACCACCAGAAGCCGCCACACCGGAGGAATTGATCTAGATCTAAACCTCTAAACCCTTCTCCACCACCATAGCCATCTTCCACTACTTGCAATAGTAGATCTCTTCTCCAACTAGCAACATTGTAAGACTATTTGCTATCAACCTTATGATCTCTATTATAATGTTTATGATTGTTGATTTCATCTCTATGTGTGAGTAATTCTCCTTGAGATAAGGGTGTAAGACCCCACCTTTATAAGGTAAGGGTCCCTGTGATTTCAATGCTAGTCCCTGGATCAAATGCTAGCATCCATAGTTTAAGATGAAGTATACAGATACAAAGGTCTTTATTACATCGTCATTCCAGAGATAAACATAGTATTTTACAACTCCATAGCCAAAGTCTAGTACAAGAGTTCACAACTTAATTAAAATAAAGTAAAGTCTTCATCTTCATGTGCCACAGGCAAGCATGTTGAGTGTAGACTCATAACCCTAATCCTCATCAGAGTAACCTGCAACATCATAAGTTACAGCCATAGTGGGTCAATACATTTGGAATTGTATTGGAAAGTGATACCATAGTAGAATAGTAGTATCTAACTTCTATATGAATTTGGCTAAGTGTAGCTTAGGCTTGCTTTACTCAAAATAGGGTTTTCCTATCAGTTGAAAACACTAAGTTTTTGTTTGTCAAAAACTCCCAAGGAACCACCAATGGACATTGGGGAACCTTTACCCTTGTTCAACCACAAGTTTTTAACTTAGAAATTGGGATGAGGAGATCCTTGATAGCTTCAACGTCTTGATGCTCAAATTGTCCGTTGCCAGGGACACGACTAAGTACTTAGTTTTTTCCCTTCTCGAGAGCTGGTGCACTTTCCCCACAAGACTCGACATGCATCGAGACGAGATCTTTCAGAAGCCTTCCCTTAGAACAAATGGCCTTCCCTTAGAACAAATGGACGCGTTCCATCCTATCACCCTACCACCATCTGTCCATCTGACTAAGTTATTGCAACCTATATGATCAAGGCAGAGCCCATATGCCATGTGGCTGCACTAGAAGCTTCTAAACACTAAGTATCTCAAATTCCTTTGTTCCTGGATGGCTTTCCACAAGTGAGATACACCAGGGAGGCCATAGAAATGGGCCCTGAGTAACCACTCAACACAAACCATTCTTTCCATTCCACCAAGGTGATTCATTCACTTAGTTGTTTTATTAAGCAAAAACATAAGTCAAAGACTTAGCAAAATTTCCATAGCATGTAATAATCCACCCTTGTTTGCTACTAGCTAGGCTAAGCATGATATCAACAAGTATTTTAACTTAGATAAATTCTACCAAGACTAAAACTACTAGGATTTCCCAAGGTATAGCATATATACTTAGTAAAAATTCTATGCAAGACCTATTAAAAATAACACTAGTGCATAGTCAAAAATCATAGGAAAAATACATGAAGCACCACTGTAAGATCCCTCCTTTGTAAAGGAAAAGGATCCCTGTGATTGCAATGCTAGTCCCTGGATCATTGCTAGCATCCACAGTTTAAGATGAAGTACACAGATACAAAGGTCATTTATTACATCCATTCCAGAGTTAAACATAGTCTTTACAACTCAAGGCCAAAGGCCTAATACAAGAGTTTGAATAAGTAAATAAATTGGATCTTACAGATGGTATCAGAGCCAGGTTGCCTGTAGGATTATGACCCTAGGATTGGAAACCACTAAGGAAAAATTTTCAACTACTTCTACACTTGTCTATTCTTCTCGTAAACTTTTCTAATCTTCTCTCTCATCTCTATTTGTAGATGAACTCCATCAAAGAAGCCATAAGGAAAGGACCACTCATGACAATCACTTTGGAGTGTGAGACAGAATTCCCCAAGGCTCTCAAGGACCTCATGGTTGCATTAGAGATACAAGGTGCAGCTGTGTACAAGGGTTTTCCAGTGATGGATGAAGGAGTGGAATACTGTTGGGTGCAACTTCACTTGTATAAAAACAAGGAAGACAACCATCAGGAAAAAGGATTCTGCATGTTCACCAATTCAGTGGTGCACCCTACATTCTTTGAATCAGCAAGGGATGCAGCTTGGAAGACCATCAAAGAACTTGGTGATAGAGTCAAGTGCAGAATGCTCAACCTCCAAAATGAACTAAGGAAAGAGAAGGAACATACCCAAGAGTTGGAAGCTACCAACCAAACCTTAAGAGGAGATATTATAGACTTAGTGATGGAATCATGTGAGCAAGATAGGTTGATTTCTTCTAGAAACATTGTGTTAGCCAACAGATCCAGTGAGATAGGATTGTAAACGTACTTCGTTAGTTGGACCACCACCTATCACCCTATTTTCCAAAATGTTGCTTTAAAATAAGATTGAACCTCGGTTGATGTAATGATTTCATGTATGCATGACTTGTGTGTTTTGCTTTCCAAGGTTATGTATGTGATGTTATGCCTTTTACTTTATCTTGAATTGTGTTGTTCTAACTTTTCTATCTTATAAATAGATGCCTATTACCATCAGCACTGTTGAGGAGTTCCAGGTTACCCGCTTTGGTCCTCGTATCGTTGAGCTTACTACTTTTCTCAATCTCCCTCTTCCCACCATCATGGTGCACCCCCTCACCAAGTTCGAGAGGAAGGACCTCTGGGGCTTCAAGGTGAACCAGCCCGGACGCCAGACAGAGCCTACTACGGAGGCCATCGTCTTCAAGCTTATGCACGATGATAGGGAGAGAGGCATGGAGGTAGTTATGCAGGATCTGATAGGACGTCTGCTAGGACGACACTCCCGACAGGTTAGAGGCACCCACTTCCACGTCTTCGGAAGACGTGATGAGGACGGAGAGTCCATCGACTTCGAGGACGACTCGAGGGACGCAGCAGAGCCGATACGCCTGTACCTCCAGGACTTAGAGTCACTCATTAGGCACGTGGACACGGATAGGACCAATGTCATGCTCAACAATGACGAGCTCCAGGTGCAGCTTCGCGAGAAGGACAAGCTCTTCGCGCAGCAGGACAAGATAGTCAAGGAAATGGAGGCAAAGTTCGAGACCCAGGATAGGAAGTTCAAGAGTCAGGAAAAGCGTGTCCAGGATAGAAACAAGAAGATCCGGGACATGACTGAAGAACTGCAGTCCAAGGACTTCGAGCTAGAGCAGCAGCAGACGGTGATCGAGAGGCTTCGTTCCCAGAAGAGGGCTCTCAAGGCCAAGATAGAGTCCTTGACCACTACCATCAAGGAGAACAAGGCCGCGATGGAGAACGCGGGTCTTACCTTTGTCGAGGAGGAGATTGATGCCGATGAGTAGACTTGACTACTCGTTTATCTTTTGTTATCATACTTGTTATTTGAGAACTTGTTATTGGACCATCCGACATGTGGATGGCTTGCTACTTGTGTGTTTTACTTTGTGAACTTGTTATCTTGTTGTTGAACCTTTATCTTGTGTTGCATGCTTTGTGTTTGCTTATGTGATGTAATGTGCATGAAAGCATCTATGGGTATCTCATTCTTATCTTTATTTGAACAAACCACAGATGCCTCCCCGTCGTGCAAACCCCAACCCCAACAACAACAACAACAACAACAACAACATCACTCCAGAAATGCAACAAATGATGACTGCTCAAACACAGCTGATGCAGATGATGACAACATTCATCCAGAACCAAAACAATAACAACAACAACAACAACAACAACAATAACAACAACAACAACAACCCTCCGGGCTTTGATATGCTCACCAGGTTCTTGAGATTGAGGCCAACTAAGTTCTCAGGGACGACTGATCCCATGGCGGCCAACGATTGGCTACGTTCTGTGAACAAGGACTTAGTAACCTTGGGCTGCACAGATGCGGAGAAGGTCAGATTTGCAGCACATCTGCTGGAAGGGCCAGCCACCACTTGGTGGGACAACTTCCAGATCACCACTCCCATAGATGAAGTGACATGGGCTATCTTTGAGGATGGCTTTCGCACTGCTCATATCTCATCAGGAGTGATGAGTCTGAAAAAGAAGGAGTTCCACAATCTGAAGCAGCGCCACCGCAGCGTGGCTGAATACATTGAGGAGTTCAACAATCTGGCGCGTTATGCACCAGATGAAGTTGACACAGATTCCAAGAGAAAGGAAAAATTTCTGGAAGGCTTGAATGATGAGCTGAATCTGCAATTGGCTGTGGCATATGTTCCCACTTATCAGTCGCTCTATGACAAGGCTGCTATTTTGGAGAACAAAATGAAGCAAGTCGAGAGTAGAAAGAGAAAGCACTCCAACAAGCACAGCTCGGGATCGTCTCACAAACGATCTCACTATGATGACAGCGGAAGCTCAGGATCCCACAAGCATGGGAAATTCAACAAGCACCACAACCACAACCGTCATGACAACAAGCATCACCGTAGTCATGACAAAGACAAGTACAAGAACCACAAGAGTGGACATAAGAGCCACCACAGTGGTAATGGAAGTGGAAGTGGAAGTCAGCCTGTTAAGAGAGACATCAGTCAGGTTGAATGCTTCAAATGCAAGAAGATGGGGCATTATGCAAATGAGTGCCCTGAAAATAAAGTTGAAGGACCTGTCAAGCCCAATCCTTTCCATAAAGGACAGGTGAACCACATCAGTGTGGAGGAGGTCTATGAGGAACCTGATGCTGTTGCTGGTAAGTTCAGACTCAATTCTATTCCAGCATTTGTTCTTTTTGATACTGGAGCATCGCATTCATTCATATCAAAAGCATTTTTTTATAGAAATGGGTTTCCAACTGAAAATATTGGGTGTCCAATAAAAGTTAGTTCTCCGGGTGGAGATATGATAGTAAGTTTTGGATGCCGGGATCTAGTAATAGAGTTTGGAAAACATAAGTTTCCCGTGAGTCTGATAATCCTAGATTCCCAAGGACTGGACGTAATATTGGGAATGGATTGGATGGCTAAGTATGAAGGAGTACTAGATTGTGCTAATCGTACTGTTGCACTCACAACCCCGGAAAGAAAACGGATTAAATTCAAGTCCAACTTTGAATCTAAAGGAAGTAAGCTAAATTCTCTTAAGGGGGTTAGCATGGATAGTGTGCCAATTGTGAGTGAGTATCCGGATGTGTTTCCAGAAGAATTGCCGGGAATGCCACCAGACAGAGATGTGGAATTTCTGATAGATTTAGTACCAGGTTCTGGACCAATAGCAAAGAGACCGTATAAAATGTCAGTTGATGAACTGAAAGAGCTCAAGAAGCAACTTGGAGAACAGTTGCAGAAGGGATTTATTCAACCAAGTTCTTCATCTTGGGGAGCCCTAGTTTTGTTCGTGGAGAAGAAAGACAGAAGTCAAAGGTTATGCATAGATTACCGTTCACTCAACGAGGTAACTATCAATAACAAATATCCTTTGCCTAGAATCAATGACTTGTTTGATCAGCTTGAAGGAGCATGTGTGTTCTCAAAGATTTATCTAAGGTCAGGCTATTTTCAACTCAAGATAAGAGAACAAGACATACCTAAAACAGCGTTCACCACAAGGTATGGATTGTATGAGTATACTGTGATGCCTTTTGGGTTGACCAATGCTCCAGCATACTTCATGAATATGATGAACAAGGTGTTCATGGAATTTCTTGACAAGTTTGTTGTCGTTTTCATCGATGACATCTTAGTCTACTCCAAGAGCAAAGAAGAACATGAAGGACACTTGCGTTTGATACTTGAGAAGTTACGGGAGCATAAGCTTTATGCCAAATTTAGCAAGTGTGAGTTCTGGTTAGAGGAAGTTGGTTTTCTTGGTCATGTTATGACGAAGGATGGTGTAGCAGTTGATCCTGCTAATGTTTCAGCTGTGACTGAATGGGAATCTCCCAAATCCGTGAAAGAAGTTCGTAGTTTCCTTGGCTTAGCAGGTTACTACAGAAGGTTCATTGAGAATTTCTCTAAGGTAGCTAAGCCCATGACTGAATTGTTAAAGAAAGACAAGAAGTTTGCTTGGTCTGAAGGTTGTGAACTCAGCTTTCAAGAATTGAAGAAGAGACTTGTGACAGCACCAGTCTTGTGTCTGCCAGACTTGGAAAAGGATTTCCAAGTATATTGTGATGCATCTCATCAAGGTTTGGGTGCAGTACTTATGCAAGACGGTAAAGTTGTGGCTTATGCCTCGAGACAACTCAAAACTCATGAAGTGAACTATCCTACTCATGATTTAGAGTTAGCCTCTGTTGTCCATGCACTCAAAACATGGAGACATTATCTTTTGGGAAAGCGATGTGAAGTGTTCACAGATCACAAAAGTTTGAAGTATATCTTCACTCAGAAGGAAATTAATATGAGACAAAGAAGATGGTTAGAGCTTATCAAGGATTATGACTTAAGTTTGCAATACCACCCCGGTAAAGCAAATGTCGTAGCAGATGCTCTAAGTCGTAAGGTATTTGTGAATGGCCTTACCAAAGGAGAATTGCCAGATGATCTGTGTACCCAATTTAGGAAACTCAGATTGGAGATTGTGCCTGAAGGACATCTCATGTCTTTGGATGTTCAACCCACTTTGTTGGACAAGATCAAAGAAGCCCAGAAGATTGATAAAGAAATTGAAGAGATTAAAGGAAAGATTAGCTTGGGAAAAGCCAAAGGATTCCATGAAGACGAATAGGGTACTTTATGGCATGGGAAACGTATCTGTGTTCCACAAGATCCGGAACTGCGGAAACTGATTTTGCAAGAAGCACATAACTCTCCGTATTCTATTCATCCGGGTAAGACCAAAATGTACATGGACATGAAAGAAAGATTTTGGTGGAATAATCTCAAGAAGGACATCGCCGAACATATTACTTTGTGTGATGTGTGCAGTAGAGTGAAAGCGGAGCATCAGAAACCAGCAGGTTTGCTTCAACCACTACCTATTCCTGATTGGAAGTGGGACAAAATTGGTATGGATTTCATTACCGGATTACCAAGGACCAGGTCAGGATATGATTCCATATGGGTAGTAGTGGATCGCCTAACCAAAGTGGCTCATTTCATACCCGTGAAGACAACCTATACAAGTGCTAAGTTAGCCAAAATCTACATGAGTAGAATTGTATGTCTACATGGAGTGCCCAAGAGTATTGTGTCAGATAGGGGAACTCAATTCACTTCCCATTTTTGGAGACAGCTACATGAGTCATTGGGAACGAGGTTGGAATTTAGTACTGCTTTTCATCCTCAAACCGATGGACAAACAGAAAGAACTAATCAAATTCTTGAAGACATGTTGAGGGCATGTGCCCTAGACTATGGAGCCAGTTGGGATGAAAGTCTGCCTTATGCAGAATTTTCTTATAACAACAGCTATCAAGCCAGCATTGAGATGGCACCGTTTGAGTTTCTCTACGGAAGAAAATGTACCACCCCATTGTTATGGAATGGTGTGGGAGAAAGAAGTTTATTCAGGCCAGATCTTATCAAAGAAGCCGAAGAGAAGGTCAAGATTGTTAAGGACGGGTTGAAGATAGCACAGTCCCGACAGAAAAGCTACGCGGATCCTAAGCGTAGAGAAGTCACCTACGAAGTTGGTGATAGAGCCTATCTTAGAGTGTCACCACTTCGCGGAGTGAAAAGATTCGGAGTCAAAGGAAAATTGGCACCAAGATATGTTGGGCCATTCAAGATTCTGAGTCGCAAAGGAGAAGTTGCCTATGAAATAGAACTGCCAGAATCTCTATCAGCTATCCATAATGTGTTTCATGTGAGTCAGCTTAAGAAGTGTCATCCAGAAATGGAAGAAACTTCTTTGAAGGATACTATACCTTTGGAGGAGGTTCAGCTAGAAAGTGATCTCACTTATGAAGAGAAACCTATCAAAATTCTTGAGACTGCAAAAAGAGTCACAAGGACAAAGACTATCAAGTTTTGCAAATTGCAGTGGAATCATCACTCCGAAGAGGAAGCAACATGGGAAAGAGAAGATGATCTTCGAAAATACCACCCTCACCTATTTGCTAGCCAATATGAATCTCGAGGGCGAGATTCACCTTAAGGGGGTTAGATTTGTAACATCCCTAAAATCATGATTTCAAAGATTGCATATCATTCATGCATGCATATAGAATTGAGATCAATTTCAAACTCATTTCAAGAAAACAGAAGCACATAGTGCTATCATTTTATGTGAGCAAACTTGAATCAAATGCCCATCCTCATTTGAGAGCTTAGTGTTTTAAAACCAAGTTTGGTTGCTTCCTTGTTGATTGGTTTGAGTGTGGAATTTGAACAAAATTTTACAAAATATAAATGGTTTCAAAAACCATTTTCAAACATTTGCAAACCAAGTGCAATGTCCCTGTTATTTTGTTTTTCCAAAAATGACCAAGCCAACTCAAAGTGACCACATGGTTTTATGCCAAGTTTTGTGACTGTTGCACACTAGAAAAATCCCAAAAAGATTTGAATTCAAATAGCTTTTGAAATCATTTGAAAACCATTCCTGAAAATCAATTCAGAAATAGAAAAGGATTAAAGAAAAAGAAAAAGGCCAGGCGCTCCTATTCTAGCCCAACAGCAAAACCGGCCCAGCTAGCCCACCCGGCCCCCTCTCTCTCTCTCGCACGCGCGGACGCACCCAGCAAGTAGCTGACACCCAGACCCCACTCCCCTCTGTTCTGTTCGCTGACGAGCGGGCCCTCTCCACGTCAGCGTCGTCTTCCCCAATTTCTCGTGCGCAGACGCCGCTCCGCCGTTACCACCGTGCAGTGACGCCGCGATTAAAACTCGCTTAAATTCCATTGATTCAGCGCGCAATCCTCGCCCCGCTTCTGGCTACTTAAACCCCTCACCGCCGCGGTCATTTCCCCCCACTTTCCTCGCTCACTCCGCCACCAGGCTGCGCGCATTCGACCTCGAAACGCCGCAGCACCGACGACCTCCGGCGACTGATTCTGGTGAGCTTCGACCGCCCCCTTTCTCTGGTTCAAACTATCGTGTCCAGCATGATCTCGTGCATCTCCTGATACCTTTCGTTTGCCTGCTCGTGACCTAGGACGCCGTCCCCGTTCGTGCCCGCAACCGACCGAGCCGCCGCTCAACTCCGGCGACCAATTACGGTAAGCAGAGCGCGCCCCTTGCCCCCTCTTGCATACGAGGATGTTCGCCACTGTTTTGCGCGTCTCCTAATCCATCTGGTTCATGCTAGGGCGACGCGAAACCTCGTCAACGACATCATCTGCAACCTCCTGACGCCGTCCACGACTCCGACGAGCTCCAGTAGCCCCTGCCGTGCGCCCCTTGCCAAGCCACCTCCACGTTGAGCTTCGCCTCGACCCTGCGGTTCTGGTAAGCACACTCTTTCCTCCCCTGGCGACCTAGAACACCGGCACCGCCACGGACAGAGCGCTCCGCTGCTCACCGTCGCCGCGTGCCGCCAGACCTTGGTCGTTTGACCAAGAGCCGTTGGATCTAGATCCAACGCGTGCGACAGAACCACTTAGCGAAGCGTTAAGTTTTGATCTGAACCGTGCATCGCCACTTAGATACTACGGCTCGCGTGCGTGATCCAACGCGAACCGGTACGCGCCAGTAAGATTAAGACGCGTGGCTAGGGTTTGAATTAAAACAGAATTTGAAATCAGATTTGTATCCAAATTTGATTTGCTTGTAACTTTTGATTCCCACGTTAGATTTTAGCAAATTTTATACCGTTGGAATCAGGAAGACAAGCCCTTTCTGTTTATGCAATGTGTTTAGTGTTTAGTTTCTGTTAAAATGACTTTATTTGGAGAAACTTTTTTAGGACTATTTTGAGTATAGGAATTGTTTAGGAAATTGTTTTAGTGTAAAATAAACTTGGTTTAGCAAGTTTTTGACTTGTTTATGATTCAGTACTATGCACTTGCTTGCTTGGGTTTTAAAAATCATCACTTAGCTAAGTCTTTACCACCCCAGTAAAGCAAATGTTATAGCAGATGCTTTAAGCCATAAGGTTTATGTGAATGGCCTTACTAAAGGAGAATTTCTTGATGATCTGCGTGCCCAATTCAAATATCTCATATTGGAAGTAGTACCTGAAGGACATCTCATGTCACTGGATGTTCAACCCACATTGTTGGACAAGATCGAAGAAGCCCAAAATTTGGACAAGGAAATTGAAGAGATTAAAGGAAAAATTAGCAAAGGGAAAGCTAAAGGATTCCATGAAGACAAACATGGTACTTTATGGTATGGAAAACGTATCTGCATTCTGCAAGATCCAGATCTTCGGAAACTGATACTGCAAGAAGCACACAACTCACCATATTCCATTCATCTAGGTAACACCAAAATGTACATGGATGTGAAGGAAAGATTTTGGTGGAACAACCTCAAGAAATATATTGCGGAACATATTGCCTTGTGTGATGTGTGTAGTCGAGTGAAGGCGGTACATCAGAAATCGGCAGGGTTATTACAACCACTACCTATTTCTGATTGGAAGTGGGACAAGATTGGTATGGATTTTATCACCAGACTGCCAAGGACTAGATCTGGATATGATTCCATTTGGGTTGTGGTAGATCGCCTAACTAAAGTGGCTCATTTCATTCCCATGAATACAACCTATACAAGTGCTAAGTTAGCCAAGATCTACATGAACAGGATTGTGTCTGCATGGAGTACCCAAGAGTATTGTGTCTGACAGAGGAACTCAATTCGCCTTGCATTTTTGGCGAAAATTACATGAGTCATTAGGAACAAGGTTAGAGTTCAGCACAACTTTTCACCCCCAGACTGATGGACATACAGAAAGGACCAATCAGATTTTGGAGGATATTTTCCTAGACTATGGCGCTAGTTGGGATGAAAGTATGCCTTACACAGAATTCTCTTACAATAACAGCTATCAAGCCAGTATTGAGATGGCACCGTTTGAATTTCTCTATATAAGAAAGTGTACTACACCATTGCTATGGAGTGGTGTTGGAGAAAGGAATTTGTTTGGACCAGAACTGATCAAGGAAGATGAAGAGAAAGTCAAATTGGTAAAGGACAGATTGAAGATAGCACAGTCCCGACAGAAGAGCTATGCAGATCCAAAGCATAGAGAAGTCACCTATGAGGTAGGTGATAGAGCTTATCTTAGAGTCTCACCACTTCGTGGTGTGAAGAGATTTGGAGTCAAAGGAAAATTGGCACCAAGGTATGTTGGACCATTCAAGATCTTGAGCCGAAAAGGAGAAGTAGCTTATGAGATTGAATTGCCCAAGTCTCTGTCTGCTATTCATAATGTGTTTCATGTGAGTTAGTTGAAGAAATGCCATCCGGAGATGTAAGAAACTTGTTTGAAGGATACTATACCCTTGGAAGAGGTTCAGTTGGAGAGTGATCTCACCTATGAGGAGAAACCTATCAAGATTCTTGAGACTACAGAAAGAGTTACTCGAACCAAGACTATCAAATTCTGCAAAGTTCAGCGGAACCACCATTCCGAAAAAGAAGCAACTTGGGAAAGAGAAGATGAACTTTGGAAAGATCACCCTCACCTACTTGCTAGCCAATCCGAACCTCGAGGGCGAGATTCATCTTAAGGGTGTTAGATTTGTAACATCCCAAAAATCATGATTTGCAAAAGCATGCATTGCATTCATATTGTCAAAGCATTTAGAGCTAGCACAAAAAATTTCAAAGTTTGAATTCAAACAAAACCATTTCTAATGCCCATTTTATCAATCATATGAGGCATGGTTTTGTTCTATTTTTCAAAGGGCCAAAGTGATTCTAAGTGAATTTATGTGTTTAACACACTCTTGAACACTAGATTGGTCTCACAAATTTTTGGTGGACATTTGAATTTATTTGGAGTTGATTTGAGCTTTCAAACATTGTTTAGAAAATCAAATCAGAAAAAGAACAAAAAAAATAGGAGCAAACCAGCCAAATGGCTCAGCCCACCCCCACAGCCCAACTCGCGGCCCAGCAAAGCCCACCCGGCTCCCCCGTACCCCCTGCCGATTCTTTTTCCACCGCACGCCCCACACCCCCCTCACTGACATGCTGGCCCCACAGCCACGTCACCCCTTCTTCCTCAGTCAACGCCCGCAGACTCCCCGTCAATGCCCGTTACTGGCCGATTGATTCTCGTATCAATTCACGTTAACCTCGCAGTAATCCCGCGCCCGAACCCCCTCTACTTAACCCCCTCCTCCTTCCGCTCCTTTACCCTCACTCACCACCCTTTGAACGCTGCTAGGCTGTCCACACGCAAGCTCGCACCGCCTCTGTCCCGAACATATCCGGCGAGCAAATTTGGTAAACCCTAGCCCCCTTCTATCTGGTTGACACTCGTGCACTCGTCGTGTCCGTGCGCGTCTAACGCCACCTCTTGCCTGTCTTCACGTGCCTTGTAGCGTCGCCAACGACAACTCCCGAACGTGCCCGACGCCGACGCCAACTCCGACGAGGAATCATCGTCGTGTCCGTGCACCCTAGCCCCGTCCGTGAGCATGTTGAGCTTCACCGCATCTCCACGACCTTGGTAAGCCCCAGTACCCCCTCCCTTACCCTCTAGCCTGGCCGAAACACCGTCGTCTATCGCGCCACCGCCATGGTGGCCATTTGCGCCACCCGCGTTTTGTCAAATCAGTAGGATCTGTCGCGCCGCCACCGTGGTGGCCATTTGCGCCGCCCAAGATTAGACTAGACGCGAAAGGGTACGCTTAGATCTGAGCCATAGGATTTAGATCTGGCAGTTTAGGTTAGATCGTTAGCGAAGGGGTAAGTTGCGATCTGGCGCATTGGATCTGATTTGATCCAACGACGTGGAAGCGCGATCCACCCGAAGCGGTATCGTCCAATCAGACGCTGCCGCGTGGCTCGGTTTTTGATTTAAAAACCAGATTTTTATCTATTAGAGATTCGAACTTGTAAAATTCATAACTTGAGTTCTATTTATCCAAAAACTACAAATAAGATATCATTGGATTCATAAAAATGAGCCCTACACTACAGTGGGCTTGAAATTGTATTTTGCTTCTGTAAATTTTGGTTTATTTGCAGAATCATCTATAGTCTTATTTTGGCTATAAAAATTATTTGGAAAATGTTTTTAAAGCAAATTTAAGTTTATTTAGACTATAAATAGATTTTTTTTGTGTTCAGTACTGTTTGAATTGAATAGTTTAGTGTAGAAATTCATTTTATTGCATTTGCATGCATTCATATATTTTTGCTTGATTATTTGAATGTAAATTTGGTGCTATCATTTTATGTGTAGATTTTGGTGCTAGTGGTGATTGTGAAGATTGTTGCTACTCCCCCAACTACCAAGGCAAGTGGTGCTTCATGTATATTTGTCCTATTATTTTGACTATGCACTAGTGATATTTTGGATAGGGCTTGCATGGAATTTTTGCTAAGTATGAACTATGCTATGACTTGGGAAATCCTAGTAGTTGTAGTCCTGGTAGAATTTTCTCTAAGTTAAGGTGCTTGATATGTTATCATGCTTAGACTAGATATTAGCAAACAAGGGTGGATTATATACATGCTATGGAAATTTTCTAAGTCTTTGACTTATGTTTTTGCTTAATAAAATAACTAAGTGAATGAATCACCTATGTGGAATAGTATGATTGGGTTATGTTGAGTGGTTACACAAGGCCCATGTCTATGGTCTACCTTGTGTATCACACTTGTGGAAAGCCACCCAGTAACAAAGGGATTTGAGATACTGAGTGTTTAGAGGCTTCTAGTGCAGCCACATGGCATATGGGCTCTGCCTTGATCATATAGGTTGCAAAAACTTAGCCAGATGGACAGATGGTGGTAGGGATGATAGGATGGAACGCGTCCATTTGGTCTAAGGGAAGGCTTCTGAAAGATATCGTCTTGATGCATGTTGAGTCTTGTGGGCAAAGTGCACCACCTCTCGAGAGAGTAAAACCTAAGTACTTAGTTGTGTCCCCGGCAACAGACAATTTGAGCATCAAGACATTGAAGCTATCAAGGATCTCCTCATCCCATTTTCTAAGTTAAAACTTGTGGTTGAACAAGGGTAATGGTTCACCAATGTCTATTGGTGGTTTCTTGGGAGCTTTTGTCAAACAAAAACTTAGTGTTTTCAACTGATAGGAAAAACCTATTTTGAGCAAAGCAAGCCTAAGCTACACTTAGCAAAATTCATATAGATGTTATATACTACTATTCTACTATGGTATCACTTGCATATACAATTCCAAATGTATTGACCCACTGTGGCTGTAACTTATGATGGTGCAGGTTATTCTGATGAGGATTAGGGTTATGAGTCTACACTCAACATGCTTGCATGTGGAACATGAAGATGAATACTTTACTTTATTTACTTATGTTATGAACTCTTGTACTAGCCTTTGGCTATGGAGTTGTAAAAGACTATGTTTATCTCTGGAATGACGATGTAATAAAGACCTTTGTATCTTTGTACTTCATCTTAAACTGTGGATGCTAGCATTTGATCCAGGGACTAGCATTGAAATCACAGTGGCCTTTACCTTATAAAGGTGTGGGCTTACAAATTTGAAAGTGTTCAAGAGTTGTGTCAATTATAAACACTCTTTTACATTAATATTTGTATAATATTTTCAATTTGAAAGTGTTCAAGAGTTGTGTCAATTATAAACACTCTTTTACATTAGGAGTTGCATTTTTTTAATTTCAAAGTGTTCAAGAGTTGTTTCAATTATAAACACTCTTTTATATTAAGAGTTGTATAATTTTTTAATTTGAAAGTGTTCAAGAGTTGTGTCAATTATAAACACTCTTTTACATTAAGAGTTGTATAATTTTTTAATTTGAAAGTGTTCAAGAGTTGTTTCAATTATAAATACTCTTTTACATTAAGAGTTTTATAATTTTTTAATTTGAAAGTGTTTAAGAGTTGTATCAATTATAAACACTCTTTTATATTAAGAGTTGTATAATTTTTCTAATTTGAAAGTGTCCAAGAGTTGTGTCAATTATAAACACTCTTTTACATTAAGAGTTGTATAATTTTTTTAATTTGAAAGTGTTCAAGAGTTGTTCATTTTATTATTTCTTACACATCCATCTCCCTAAATCTAAAAGTTTGAATTTCACCTCATAGATTCACTTGATTGCATCCGAGACATTAACTCGATAAACCAATTAAATCATCGGAATGGCTCACCGGCCGCATTCTCCACATCAAGTGCCCCCTTCTAATTGGAACATTTTGGTGCGAGATCTAACCTTATCTATGCACGGTTTCCATTGTCATCCTTCATACAGGTCAATGATACGGCACCATACTACGGCCAGGATAAACGGGAGGCCGAAGTGAAGCTCGACAAAGGGCCGCCATCGCCAGAGAAGGGTCGTTGTAGCCAGAGAAGAAGAAGAAAGGGGAGGCAATGGCACGGGCGCAGGCGCGGGGCTAGCTCACGTGGATAAGATATGGTTTCGACGCTCATGTGGATAATATGTGGGCCCCATGTTGATCTGGATAAGTGGAGAGAGGTGTCCACTACGCAAACCAACTTAACACGACCCCACTTGTCAGCATGTAACGACAAGGGTCCACTACGGGACCCGACAAACCGTGGCCCCACTTTTTAGCACGTAACGGCGAGGGTCCACTACGGGACCCGACTGAATACGGTCCCACTTGTCAGCATGTAATGGCAAGGCTAACAGACAGCGAGTTTCAGGCCGTGTGAGAGTTCTATAGTAGAAGATGGGCAAAAGTGAGGAAAAGTTAAGCGGCTAGGGAAAAGTGAGTACAACTAATGAACCAAGGGCAAGGAAATAGAAATCCCAAATAATTTTAGCTACTGTTATTTACCAATTAGTTTAAGATTTTAACTAAATATAAATTTTTGAAAAGCAAATGAGAAGGATTAGCAATGGAGAAGTTGGGGTCGACCTTGAGCATGTGTTGTTCATGCCAATGGAACCATTTCAAAGCCTATATCATTAAAACTTTCCGCATATAAAAACCAAATAAAAAGAGCATCTCTTTTGTAGTATATTAGCTTCTTGAATAAAATGGTTTCCCAGTAACTACTAAAGTTTGCATCATGGTAGAAACTATTATATCATTTATTTGGAGAACAAACCATTTTGTAGGTATTCAAGTAACATGAAGATGAAAATATTTCTTTGTTTGAGATGAGTGACATGATATGATGATACATAAGTACAGGACAAGAACTAGGAATACCACAAGCTTGGGGATGCCCACACATCCCCCCTTCTTTCAAGTATTTCAAGTAATATCATTCGAAACTCATGTTTTAGTTTTACCTTCATGTTTTTGTTTGTATGTTTGTGTAAACCATGTTTGAATTACCTTTTTTTTGGATATTATTTTGCATATTATTTATGAAAACAAAATACCAAAAATATATTTTTTTATTTGGTTCTTTTTGCTTCTTCTTGCCTTTTGTTTTTAAAACTTAAAAACATTTTATGGTTGCTCATTTGGTTCTTATTTGCTTCTTGTTTTTCCTTAAAACAAAAACAACAAAAAGATTTTATGTTTTTTATTTGGTTCTTATTTGTTCTTGTTTTTATAAAACCCAAACAACAAAAATATTTTATGCTTTATCATTTTTGTTTGCTTCTTGCTTTTCATCTTTCAGAAAACAAAAGTAACAAAAAGATTTTGTTTCTTCTTTGTTTGCTTCTCTTGAGTCTTTTTGCTTCTTTTAGATTTTTGGTTTTTGGACATTTGTTCTCTGTTAAAATAAAGGTTTTATATTTTTTAAAATATTTACAAAAATAAAGTACCAAGTTTTACCTATTTTGGATGTTAAAAGTTGAAACATATATTTGGAGTTGAAAATTTCTACATGTTGTTGTTTACCAAATGATTTTTATGATTTTTCTGTAACTCCTATTGAGCTAAATTTTCTACTGAAGTTACAACTTTTCATCCTCTATACGCACAAAATTAGGCTATCATACTTGACATGTTTAAGTGGGTGAAATAAATATGTGCTGCAGTTGTTGTTTTTCTAGACATAATCTGTCTTTTCTTGTAAGAGTGGCATTTT
The DNA here is from genome assembly GCA_916181665.1 of Avena sativa. Taxonomy (NCBI): domain Eukaryota; kingdom Viridiplantae; phylum Streptophyta; class Magnoliopsida; order Poales; family Poaceae; genus Avena; species Avena sativa. The sequence continues at coordinate 260,472,619 of OV702279.1, read as the reverse complement.
GAGTTTTGATTTGAATCTTTTTAAGTCTTTTGATATTTATGGATATTGGACACTTAAGTAACTCTCTGGAAATTTAAAACCAAATTTTATTTGGGGCTTTTATCACAACAGGCACTATATCTTTGTACCACTAATGTCACCACATAGAAAAGAAATGGGAGAAAGTTTCGTGTTGAAGTTTTTTGATAGGGAATGGAGGAACACCACAATAAGAGTTGTCCAATAATGGTGAAGACCATAAGCTTGGGGATGTCCAAGGCACCCCACTTGACCTATCAAATTCTTGGTTTGGAAACCTCTAAACTTTGTTTTTGAGCAACATAGAATGATCATAGAAAATTGGAGCATCTTTGTCTAATTTTATGTCTAGTTTTGCATGTTTCCTTGAGAATAAATGAAACCACCATGATAGATGTTTTGCATTGTTAGGAAATATCTACTTAAACAATCTATCCCATGATTAAATTCCTTGATGAGAATGAGTTGTGTGCTATCAAAATAAAAAGGGAATAAAAGCAAAAGGCTAAAATTCAAAGTCATGCTTAGTGTTGCTAGCTCAAATACTTCAACGAATGATAATTTGATAGTGACTTATTTAGTGATAACTTTTAATCATATAGATTTATGTCTAATACTAAGGAGCATTGTGTGATGCTAAATGTTGGGCACTATGGATCCAATGGCATACTTGTAGATCTTTTTGCTAGCCCAAAAATTCCTATACAAGCAAAGCTTGTTTATCCAAATACCCTTAAAACCAATTCCTATAGCGTACACCATACCTATATATAATTAATGCTATTCCAAGTATATTTCTCATGTGCCTTGTTTTATTTAGCTTCCAAACAATATTGCTCTTATGGTTATGGTTGTCATATATAAGTTGGTTGTGGGGTGACCACGAACTTGAAGGCACAACCATCAAAAAGGTGGTAATGATTTATGAAACATAAAATGTTTTTATAAGATAAAAGGTGGAAGGAATGATAACAAGGGGACATTAGATACTCTTGTTATACTTAGTAACCAATGAGTAAACTAAGGGTCATGGGTATTTTAATACATATGCTCTAGGGAAAAGTGTTGGAGAGGTAGGAACCCGAGGATTCGGCTAGCCATGGAAAGTGAAAAGCTAAGGTTGTTTTAGAGCATATGACATGATTGAAACACCCATGAATAAGGTTTATATTGGTTACTAGGAGGTCAAGACCGTTAACTGATGCCATATAAAAAATGGTGAAAGTGTTCGACAAAAGTTGAACTTCATGTCTATCTTGTTATAATTATTCTCTTCTTTAAACTGGAAAGATGCTAATGATAGGGGTAAATAGAACCAAACACTAATGATGAACTATTGTTCAATCATAAACTTAATAAAATAGAGTTTGTAAGCTAAATATGCCTTTGCACATGTTTAATCCATGCTTACTTTCGGTATGAGATATAAAAATATCTTAAGGGAAGACATAAAACTAAGAAGTGAGTCTTCTAGGTCAAGGGCACGAAACTAAAAAATATCCCAAAGTATAAAGGCATAAAAAACCATGCTAATAATATGAAAGAGTCTTCCAACAATTCTATAGGTTCATCTAAGTATGCTTGAAGGTTTTTTACCTCTCATTTATTTGAACACAAGTCTACTTATTATTGAGCATGTTTGTACAGTGCGAAAGATATTACTTTATAGCTCACTTGCTTGTTGTTATTCCTTAAAGATTGAACCTAGTGAAATTTGTGTGGCAATGAAAAAGAAGCAAAGAAACAAACTCCAATGTCCATGTTAAATTTATCACCTTTATGTTCGAGGACGAGCATAGGTTAAGCTTGGGGATGCTTGATGCATGTAAAATGCATACATGAACTTTGTAGTTTATTGTGATAAAATATTTATTATTTTGAAACATTATTATATTTATTGGTAATAACCTACTAATAGTTTCAAAAGTGCACAGGTTCTTATTTTACCCTTTGTTGTGTAGGAAAAAGATGAATATGGAAGAAAATCACTTAATATGGCAATATTTGGAATTTCCAAAATATTTTCTCCTGAACACTTTTTAATGATTGACTAGGAACAAATTGAAGATGACATCAAATGAAAAGGTAATCAGCATGAAAGTGGTAGATAATTTCAATCCATGCGATTTAGACATAAAATTCTCCTCAATCGGAGTCCGGATGCATTTTCCATGGCCCGATTACTGAAGGGTACAGAAAACAGTTTTGCGATTCCAAAATTTGGTGACGTGGTTGACCCAAACTCTTGCCATATGTGATCAATTCGGCCAACAATGAATTTGGTGTCACATCCCAAGATTTTCCAAATCTTGTAATGTGAAAAATAAATGAACAAAATAAAACTTTGTTGATTTTCAGGGTGAGAAGGAACTTTTTGAATCTTCAAACCTATTTTGATCAAGATAAATCCTAAAGGGATTTAAAAAGATGAACTTTCAATAAAGAAAAAAAATAAAATAATTGGATTTACTATTTTGGATCTTTTAATAAAAGATTTGGTTTTCAAAAGAAAAGGAGGATTTATGAATAAAGATTATTTTATAGAGCCAAATTAAACCTTGGCCAAGTTTTTGAAATAAAATGTTTTGTTTTGATAAAAATAGTAAAGGTTATTTAAATAAAATAATAAGGATTTAATATCCAATTTTATTTAAGTAAAGGCTTTTCCCATTTTAAATAAACACAAAAACTTATTTATTTATTTTAAATAAGTTTTCCAAGTAAATTATATTCTCAAATAAAACCTACTGAAGTGTTTTAGTTTTATTTTAGATTTCAAATAAAGTTTTTAATAAACAAATCCTATTTGATTTAATAACTAAAGTCCATTTTATTTAATTGTTAATGGACCCTAAAATAAAAATGTTATTAGGTCTAAACAAGTTTTCCAAGTATCTTATATTTTCAAATAAAACCTACTGATTTGGTTTTGAAAATACTTAGTTCCCACATGGAGATTTTGTTAAATAAAATCAAAACCTATTTTGAATTAATAATTAAAGGTCTATTTTATTTAATTATTAAATAAATCCTAAAAAGAATAAAATTATTTTATTTTATTTTGGGACTTTGGTTTATGTTGTTAAACAGAACCAAAAACTCATTACAAGTGTGGTGATTGTTTGAATTGTTTGAATGTTTGAATAGTTGATTGAAATTCAAAACAGAAATTGATTTGGAAAAAGAAAAAGATTCAGAACTGGAAAAAAATAGGAATCTGGTCGACCCAACCCAGCAGCCCAGTTTAGGCCCAACTCCAGCCCACCTTTCTTTCCCTCAGCGAAACGTTGTTCACTCGATCACGCACCCATACAGCCGATGACAAGTGGACCCCGTCCCCTCACTCCCTTTCTCACTGACAAGCGGACCCCACCCCTCCAGCTCACCGTCTTCAACCCCGCGACCAGTTCTTCTCCCGTCTCTGCCACTGATTTCGTGTCGTCAATTCGCCTTAATGCCGCGATTAAACCTCGCAGTGATCACGCGTGATAAATCCCCTCTTTCTCCTCTTCCATTCCCCCCAAACACCACGCCTCGAGAGCCACCAGGCTGTCCCAAATTTCTTCTGCACCGCCGCCGTCTCCGACGAGGTTCTCGGCCAATTCCGGCAGCACCGCATCGCCCCCTGCCTCCCCGACCAAGCTCACATACTCCCCAAGCCCTGGCGCATCTCTCTGCATCCCCAGCTCGCTCGCGCGTGCCTCACAGCGTCGGCAACGACCTCAACTGACAGCACTGCCGTCTGTAGACAACTCCGGTAAGCCACATCGCCTGAACCCGTGCGCGCCTTGACCAGAGCCTCACACCATTTTGTTCGCATGTGCCTTGTGATCATCCAGGTACTCGCAAACTAGTCGCGCAGGACCCATAGCCTCGCCCCCGTCGACGTCTGACCGTACCGAGGCCCGATCAACTTCGGTGAGCAATTAAAGACGAACCCGCGCGCCCCTCGACGAGTTGCCACAACGTTGAGCATCAGCAGGCTTCGGCAATTCTGGTGAGCTACCCCTCTGCTTCCCTTGCCTCCTAAATCACCGGCGACCGCACCGTCTGAGCGCGCCGCCGCCAACCACCGCCGCCAGCGCCGCCACTTTGTGGTCAAATAGATCAGGGCCATTCGTTTTAGATCGGACGCGTAGGAACAAGCGACTTAAACGAAAGGGTAAGAACTGATCTGTGCCGCACGATCTCATTTTAATCCAACGCCTCGCAACACTTGATCCGCACGAACCGTTTTTGACGAATCAGAACAGCCCACGTGTCCAGTGCTTTGTTTTAAAAACAGAAATGTGTCTATTAGAGATTCAATTTTGTAAATTCCATAACTTTAGTTCCACACGTCCAAAATTTGCAAAATTTATATCATTGGAATCAGTGGAACAAGCCCTAACCAACCATGCCATTTGTTTAGTAAAAAGCCTCTGGTAAAATGTTTGTTTTTGCAGAAACATTTGTATGCTTGATTAGATTATAAAAATTGTTCAAAAATGATTTTGGGGATAAAATCTTTGGAAAATGGTGTGATTTGAACCTACTGACCATAGGAAACACTTTGTGGATTCAAAAATGTATTTGGTGAAACAAAAGAATGATTCTTTAATTTAAAACCATTTCTAGTCAAATAGAAATATGGTTTATTTATTAAAAATGGTTTTGAAGGAAAACTTTTGGGAAATGTTTTGTTTTAAAACTCTTTGACCCTAAACACAAAATTTTATGGTTTGAAAACATATTTGGTGAACCCTATAGATTAATGCCTTAGACAAAATATTTCTACACCACATAAAATGATACTTTGTTTTGAAAATGGTTTATAAAGTGAAACCTTTTGCAAATGACTTTGCCACTTTATAAAATGACCATTAGGTGTACCCAAATGTCTATGACCCATTAGGAACCACTTTTTCAAACAAAACAAAGCTTGGCATGCTTGCATGCATTACTTTGACTTTGTCATTTTATGTGATGTTTTTGCTTGATTGGTAGATTGAGTTTGTGCCTTGCTTGATTGAATTGTAGTGACTTGAAGAGTGTGATTGTTGCAAGGACAATAAGTGAACCCATACTCTACCAAAAAGGCAAGTGATGCTTCATACTTTTTGTCCCATTACTTTCACTATGCATTAGTGATTTTCTCTAAGTAAAACTTGCATGGAATTTTGCTAAGTATAAACCTTGCTATAGAAAAACCTAGTAGATGAAACCTTAGTAGAAAAATCCTAAGTTAAGACTCCTACTACTATCATTCTTAGCTTAGCTAATAGAAAACAAGGGTGGAAATATATTCACACTATGGAAAATTTCTAAGTCTGAGGACTTGTGTTTTTGTTTAATAAAACAACTAAGTTAATGAATCACCTGGGTGGAATGGGTCTTGAATGGTGGTTTTTGGTTGAGTGGTTCACAAGGCCCATGTCTATGGTTGACCTTGTGTATCTCACTTGTGGATGGCCACCCAGGAACAAAGAGATTTGAGATGTCAAATGTTGAGAAGCTTCAAGTACAACCACTTGGCATTATGGGCTCTGCCTGGATCATATAGGTTGCAAGAACTTAGCCATATGGACAGTTGGTGGTAGAATTTGATAGGTTGGAGCGCGTCCATTTTGGTCTAAGGGAAGGCTTCTGAAAGATCTTGTCTTGGGAAACCAAGTCTTGTGGGGAAAGTGCACCACCTCTGCAGAGTGTAAAATCTAAGTACTTAGCCATGTCCCTGGTAAAGGACAATTTGAGCATCAAGACATGGAAGCAATCAAGAATCTCATCATTCAAATTTCTAAGTTAAAAACTTGTGGTTTGGAACAAGGGTTAAAGGATCTTCAATCTTTGATTGGGAGATGCCTTGCAAAAGACTATTTTGTCAAGCAAAAACTTAGTGTTTTCAAATGTTAAGGAAAAATCTATTTTGATCAATGCAAGCCTCAAACTCCACTTAGCCAAATGCATATAGATGATAGACTCCACTATACTACCATAGTATCACTTGCCAATACAATTCAAATGTATTGACCATTGTGGCTGTAACTTGTTATGTTGCAGGTTTGACTGATTTAGTGAAGTGTGTTGATTAGGATTACAAAGTCTACAACCAACATGTCTGCCTGTGGCACTTGAAGATGAAGGACCCCATGTTATAGTTATTCCGCTGCAATGTAATGTAATAGCCAAATGAGCTATGTAAGATGTAATAAAATTATGTTATTCCTGGTTAGAAAGTTATATTATGACCTTTGTTTCTTGATATTACATCTTAACTGTGGATGCTAGCTATTGATCCAGAGACTAGCATTGTAAACACAGGGGACTCTACCTTATTTAAAGGTTAGGACCACTACATTTGGAAACTTGTGGGCCTTTATGGGATTCACCATGAAGGTTTTAGAGGTCAAGAGTCCTTGGATTCAAGGATTTTGATGAGATGGGGTGAAGTCTCCACCACTATATATTGAGAGGAAACCCTATTTTTGGAGGCATCCACCCATAGCTGCGAATTTACCTCCCCCTTGGATGTCATCTCCAAGGGGGAAGGATCATCTACAACACCAAGAAGATCCAATAAAGAAAAAGTACAAGGGGGCGGTGCTCCCCTAGGGCCGGCCGTCGTTGGGGAGCCCTGCACTACCGCCGGCGGCGTGCTGCCCTTCACCGCCACCTTCTTCGGCCGGGTCGCCGCCTCTCCTCCTTGGGAGGCACTTCTCCATCATCATATACATTACCTCCTCATCATCCCTACTGTGATACCTTGGCAAAACATGATGTGTGATGCAATCTATTATTTTCCCAAGATCTATTGTATCTATGTGTAAGTTTGAGTAGTGATTGTTCATGGTAGCTGTGAAATACTTTGTTGATTGGTTGCATACAAGTTTGTTATCTTCTATGATGGTCTTATGTAATGATATCTGAGTGCACAGATATGTTGGGGGATGCATCAGGTTATCACCGTTACATGTTGTTAGGAGGAGGAACGGAGGGAGTTGAACAGAAACCGTGTTCCAAGTCTTATAGGCATGCTATATTAATTCATGGTTAATTAACGGGGAATATATTGGGTACCTTAGAACTTAAAGCGGTGGTTGGACATATTTGTCTTAATGAATCCCTTGTTATCACATTAACTTGGCATAGGGACAAATCACTAGGGTGTATGGTAGTTCATTTACTTGACTACTCCATGATTTAGGGCTCCACCTAGAAGAAACAATAGACTTTATCTATACAAGTTAGATGTGATGGTTAGGAGTGTCACCTTCTAGACACATGTCCTTAATTAATCCTATTGTTGTTATAGATTATAGTGCCTAGGGATTTTAGTCATCAAGTTCTTTATGCTTTATTGTGCTTAGTACTGATGCATCTAGCTATAATATGTGCTTCACTAATTGTGACAACCAAACGAATAAAATAACAATTTGCCTAAACATTTACCCCCTTGAGAAAACTTGCCATAACTCCACTTCACTAGTTCCTATTTTAATTTCATTAGTTCACTTGCAATATTTACTTTGAGCACTTTACAGTCCTATAATTAATAGTAAAATAACCACACATACACACTCTAGATGCTAGCTTTGCATAGAAGTCCATATAAATCGGTTATAGGGATTTAGAGGATAGATAGTTTACCTTCAGCTTCTTGTGGGTTCGACACTCAAATACTTATCAAATTGTACTACGGTGATCCCCTGCACTTGGGGTTTATCACTTGGCAGGGCAGAAAAACCCTGTTTTCAATGTTTTTAATGTTTCGGGAACTATACGAAGTCAAATGGATCTGAACTTTTGGGAATACCAATATTTATCCGCCAGAAGCATCTAGAGCACAAGAATCCCACCAGGAGGGCCAGGAGGCCCAAACGATCATGTGTGGCATGCCCAGCTGAGGTGGGAACGCCACCCACCCTCGTTTCCTCCTCGGCCGTCCGATCGCCTTGATTCTTTCGCCCACAGAGTTCTATTGACCAAAAAACCCTTATATAAGGATCCCCTGGATAGTTCTCAAGACAGAGCACACCACAAATGAAAACACCACCAAACAGAGTCAGATCCAGCGAAGATTGGAGGCGGAAACTCCGCCGGAGCCACCTCCAAGGAGATCTCCACCCTCTCCAACATCTCCGCCATCATCACCATGATGAAGAGGAAGTAGTCCACCTTCGGGCTATGGGTTTGTGGCAGTAGCTTGATCTATTTCTCTCTTTGTCTTCATAGATCTAGTACCATATGAGCTGCCCTACATGATTATGGTCATATTTGTAATTCCTATGTGGTTGATCTTTGTTCTATGATTTGATATTTGAGATAGGACTCTATTTTGTGTAAGATGTATTGATAGATGCATATCATGCACCCCGTTCTTAATTTCTTGTTTTGATCCAACTTGTATGCAAGAACTTATATGGGGAGAAGTGTGTATTAGATGGAGTAGCATGGTGGTAGAGATTGAATTGTGACAAACAATATTCAAGATCTACTTTGGTTTTTACCTTTCTTTTCCTACCTCACTAGGGATAAAGTGAAATCATGTGTTATAGTTATCATGTGACAGTGTGATAATCTTGTTAGATCAAGGTAGCATATTTATATTTAAAAAATCATGTTATATTACTTAAAGCTAAACTCTGATTTGTTTTTAATTCAAGATTGCATGGAATTTCCCTTTCTTGAGGAGTATAAGAGAGATGTATTTCATCTCTATGTTAGAACGTGATGCCCATATTGATTTCTTTATCAAACACATACAGAAGTTCATGAATATTTATCATTGATGAATTGTTTTGTACTCACTACAACTTAACAAGAGAGTAGACAAGTGAACCCATGAACCCCGGTCCGATCTTTATCATAATAAACACATTTCTATTGCATCTACTATCCTTTATATTTTCTACAATTTATTATTTATAAAATACAAAAATTCTTTCCCTACTTGCAATCATCCATAAAAATCCAAAAACAACTCTACTATCTTCCATATCATCTATTTTGCATTACTTTACTTTATTTTCTTTATTTATTTCAGTTTATATTATATTTTATTTCATACAACTAATACGAAACCTTGTGCTTGAAAACCACTTGGTGGAGTTGGGGACACAAGACAAATAATTTTACTTTACAGGTTGCTTGAAGAGGAGAAGACAAATACCCTTCCATAACCTGAGTTCGATATAAACCCTCGAGTCACCCTTGTGGGGAAAAGAAGCTTGCTACAACACTTTGCACTTGGAGTCCCAGTGAAAAGTGGCCACAATTGTTGCCATCAAGACTATTTTCTGGCGCCGTTGCCGGGGTGTTGGCGAAGGTACACCACAACTGCATCCTCATTAAGTTTGAAGAACAAGGTATTTCTCACGGCAACTGCCAAGACTATTTTCTAGCGCCGTCATCTTCATCAAATTGTGCAATAACCCAAGCTTAGGGAGGCTGCACCACTATGAGCTTTTTCTTCTCCTTTTAGTTTTTTAAAGTATTTTATTTTGTCTTGTTTTTAGTCTTCATAAGATTTCCTTAAACATAAAAGCACATAAAAATAGAAAAAGGAGCTTATTGTCCTTTTAGTGTAAATAACTTCCCAAAAGAAGGTGAAATATGAACCATTTGAAATAGAACCCGCAGCTACTAAAACCATTTATGAAAACCGTTTTTATGGGAAGCCTAATAAAAAACCTATGCAGCATTTCAGTATTTTTAATGAAAGATAAAATCTAAACATGAGTAATAAAAACAATAGTATGATTAAAGTTAAACTTTTTCCATATTCACTTGCTGGTAAGGCTTTAGATTGGATATTAAAATGGCCACCCGGAAATTTTAGCTCTTGGTTTAATGTTAAAGCTGCTTTTGTTGAATGGTTTGGAACCCCTGAAGTAATAGGACATCTTAGGGAAATGCTTATCATGTTCAAACAAAATAAAGATGAACCCCTTATAAGAGCTTGGGAAAGATTTAGAGAACTAGCTTTTGGAACAAAACATGGTTTTAGAGATTGGATGTTAATGTGTATCTTCTATAGAGGGCTAACTAAAAGTTCAATGGCCTATTTAGATAAATAAAGTGTAGGTTCTTTCATAAATATAACAGCCAACAACACTTATATATTGTTAGATGGCCTACTCTTAGAAGTAAAAGTAAAATGAATCCTTGAAAAAGCTAAAGTACCAGAAGATGTATTTGATAATAGATATGAATCTTCAATTTATATAACAGAGATAACAGGTAGAAGACGTTGAAATGTTAAGTGAAACAAAATAACCTCTACTTGATCTTGATAAATGTAGCTTGCATGAACTCATTAACTTATTGCAAAAGTTTGCCCAAAATCCATCTTTTAATGGTCATCAAGCATGATATGGTTCCTACCTATAGCAAATTATGTTATAAAAGAAAAGACCGAAAGATATAATAATGAAGCTATGATACCACCTAAGGTTGGGGATGTATGTATCCCCAAGATATTAATCACTATTGTAAAAGAGACACATCATTCTATTTTAGATTTAGGATCTAGTGTCTCGGTTTTATCTAAAGATCTACACAATTTACTTGATTTGAAACCTATGGAAAAATGCTCTATAGATCTTTTACTTGCTGATGATTCAACTAAACATGCTTTAGGAAAAGTTTAAGATATCATGGTTGAATTACATATGACATTTGTACCTATTGATTTTATTGTCATGGACATGGGGAGCAATACCTCAAGTTCTATAATACTTGGTAGACCTTTTTTGAGAACCACAAGTGCAGTCATTAATACACAAGAAGGAAATGTGAAGTTTCTATTTCCTCATAAGAAGTGTATGGAACACTTTCCAATAAAGTAGGAGGTAGAAAATAAGCACAAGCTACCACATGAATTCCATATCACTTAAACCAAGTAAGTAAGGCCTAGCTATATGGCTATAAAGAAAGCGCTTTGTGGGAGGCAACCCGGTTATTTTTATGGATTTTTGTTTTGAACTCTTGTTGTATAAAGAGAGTATTGTTTTGGTTTTATTTATGTATTTTTTCATAAAGTACCAAGTGGAACCCATTTTGGATCTTTTAAAAGTTGTTAAATATATGGAGTAGCAAATTTCTATAGAATAGTTTTTAGTGCAAAAAAATTCTAATTTTTTCCATAACTCCGATTATGTTGAAATTTATACAGAATTTACAAATTTTTATCCTCTGTATGCACGAAAATTGTCTAAAATTCCTGACATGTCTAAGTGGGCAAACAAAATTCATTTTGCTGCTGCTGAAAATCTCAACAAATTCTGCCATGTTTTTTCTTAACCATTCCGAAGTGTCCTAAAATGATTATTATGAGTCATATTATATGCTAGGGATATTAATAAACATTATATGCTTGATGGAACATTTAGAAAGAATTTTTTCTTCGATATATATGCAGAAACTATTATGATTTTGTGCCACTAATGTCACCAATCAGAAAAGAGATGGGAGAAAAAGTTTTGTGTTGAAGTTTTTTGACAGGGAATAGAGGAACATCATACCAAGAGCAATCCAAGGATGGTGAAAACCATAAGGTTGGGTATTCCCAAGGAACACCACTGGACCTATTAAACTCTTGGTTTGTAAACCTCTAAACTTTTGTTTTTCGAGCAAGATAAAACTATCATAGAAACTTGGAGCATCTATTTTGTTTGTTTTACTTTTGTTTGCATTAAAAGGACCACCACCACCATTATTATGAATGTTTATGATAAATATACTGAAAAGAAACTTTGACATGGTGATATTAAAAATTAATAATAATGCCTTGAAATAAAAGAAAAAGGGGCGATAAAAGCAAAAGGTTGGAATTCATGTTGTGTCTAGTTCTTAAGCTCAAGTACTTTATATGAAGTATGATTTGTTTTGTGCCTATTAATTTGTATACTTTGCTTGTGTATATTTATGTTCAACATTAAGGAGCAAGGTGAGAAAATAAATGTTGGCATTATGAACTAGATGGCACACTCTTTAGATCTTTTTTTTGTCTAAGCCTTCACAATACAAGCTAAGACTTGTTCCAAACCCTATAAACTAGACTAGGAATATCCACCTATTCATGGCAAAATCTACTTTCAAGTATAGTATGTATGTTAATACTCCAAACATTCTTAAAAACACATTTTCATGTATTCTAAATCTCATAAGAAAGTAAGGTTTAGGGTGATACCACTATGGATTTTTTTTGTGCTTTACATCTTATTAGTTGTTGGCTAAACCATGTTGTTGATACGTTGGAAACGTATCTATAATTTTTTATGGTCCATGCTTGTTTAGCATCTACTTTGCTTTACTTGTCCACACTTTGAGGTGCTCTTTACATGTTTTCTGGCACTAACCTACTAACAAGTTGCAACAGTACCAGATGCCTGTTTTCTGTTGTTTTTGGTTTCATAAAAGTTAGTAAAGAAATATTATAGGAATTGGACGGGACAAAGGACAAAGTCAATTACTTTCCGTGGGGAACAATAAGTCCATAGGAGAGCCGGGGGGCGAGCCAGAGGGGCCAGACCCACCCCAGGCGCGGGTGGGGCCCACCCCGCGCCTGGCTAGGGTTTGGTCACCCTGGCGGCCGCCTCGGTCTCCCCCTTCTCCAATAACAAGCCCCCTATGCCGAAACCCTAAGTACCCAATCAGAAATCCATGAAACCGTATGTAGCCGCCACCACCATCGTCCCTAGATCGGGGGTATTTGAAGTTCTTCCTGGCACCCTGCCGGAGGGGAGATCATCCCGGAGGCCTTCTCTCCAGTATGATGCATGAGTAGTTCCACCTTCGACTATGGGTCCATGTAGTAGCTAGATGGTTGTATATCCTCCTTTGTGCTTTCATGTATAGATCTTGTGATCTCCGTTCATGATCAAGATCTAATCTATTTGTAATCATGCATGTTGTGTTTGTGGGGATCCGACGGATATTGAGATTATTATGTTGGTTTGATTAATGGTTTTGTCTTTATGATTCTATCATGTCTGTGTTGTTTGTGATCTTGCATGCTCTCCGTTGTTAGTAGCTATCTTGGACAAGTAGTTGCTAGTGACTCCAAGAGGGGGTATTTATGCTCGATAGTGGGTTCATGCCTCTAGTTTCCAAGGGAATTGACAATAATCTCTTCGGTTGTAGATGTGTTGTTGCTACTAGGGAGAAAACAACGGTCTCTTGTTCATGGAACATGTGGACTTTTTACCTTACACACTTTTCTTAAAGCAGTTGTCTGTTGCTTGCAACTTAATACTGGAGGGGGTTCGGATGATAACCTGAAGGTGGACTTCTAGTCATAGATGCAGTTGGATGGCGGTCTATGTATCTTGTTGTATTTCCCAATCAACCTCATAGGATCTTTCTGACTAGTAATTGCATTGTTATGCCTTGCTCAGTTCCTGTCAATTGCCCTGCTATAATTTGTTTACCCTTCATGCCATGTTGTTTATCTAAGGAGAGCACCTCTAGTGAACTATGGACCCCGGTCCAATCTTTACCATTGATACATCTTCCACTGTTACTTGTTTACTTGCTGCAAACCACCATTACCTTCCACACCATACGTTTAATCCTTTGTTACAGCAAACCGGTGAGCTTGACAACCTCACTGATTCATTGGGACAAAGTCGTGAGTTTGTGTTGTGCAGGTCTCCGTGTTGCTTGCAACACCTGTGTGACGTTTCCTTCCTCCTTCTGGTTCGATAACCTCAGTCTCAACTGAGGGAAAACTTGATGCTTGCTCTTCACACCCTGTGCTTGGGGTTACCAAAAAAGTGCCACGTCGAGCACCATCAAGTCTTTCTAGCGCTGTTGCCAGGGAGGCTAAGGACGTATTCACAAGGGGAGTCCTCCACTTCCTTTCTCTTTACTTTGTTTTTAGTTTGCTTAGTTTCTTTTGCTTGGTTTTTTTGCCTCTTTTTAAAAACTCCAAAAAATATAGTTTAGTTTGGTTTGCTTTCTTTATTCAAAAACACAAAAAAATTAGTTCGCACTCTGGTTGCTGGTCTGTTATTGCCTTGCTTGGTCATGCTTTCTATCAATGGATGGTTTCTTTGAAACTAGTTCTTATTGGCAAGGTGGGTTCACGGAAAAACAAAAGTATTATTATAAGGAACACCGTTTGTCACAAAAAGGGAAACACTTATGGGAACAAATTGATAAGTTGAATACTATTGCTAGAGACGTGTGCTCTACTTATAATGTTACTTATTGCTTTGATAAAGCTTGTTGCTGCAGGAGGTATAAACTCCTACCCTTTCAATGTGAGTATAATGATAATGTTACCATATATTCTTATGTTAAAGGAAATTATGATTTTGATGATGTGGAACAAATTGAAGAATTTATTGCCTTCAAGGGTGAATTTTAACTTGCCAATTTTCTTGAAAATACTGATGATGCACCTTATGAATATGAGGTTTAGGAGATACTTAAATTCTGCTTTGATAATTAGAAGGAAGCAAATGGCTATATTCTTGAGTATTTTAATAGATGCTTTCCACAAATGGAAGAGACTAATGCCTTGCAGGAGCCTATGGAAGAAGAATTTGCTGATACTGAAAGCTCATTAGATGAAAAAGAGGAGGAGAGTGATGGTAAAGAGGAGGAAGAATGGATCTACCCATGTGTACCTTCTAATGAGAGTAACTCTTTACCTCTTACATTATTTTATTGTCCCCCATGCTTACCAAATGAGGATGAATGTTATGTTCCTATGGATCCTTTTGAAATATCTACTTTGGGTAAAGCCTGTGAAGGTTTTAATCCCACTATTTTCGAGCTTGATAGAAATTACGTGTTTGTAGATCATGAAAAGCATGCTTTATGTGATAGCTATATTGTTGAGTTTATTCATGATGCTACTGAAAATTATTATGAGAGAGGAAAAATGGTAGTAGAACTTTTCATGGTACTGAAACATCTCTCTATCTGATGAAAGTTTTGAAGTTGCTCTTGTTTCATCTTCCTATGCCTGTCTCATTGTTCTTTGTCAATTTATTTGCATACAAGATTCCTATGCATAGTAAGAGGGTTAGACTTAAATGTGTTTTGCATTCGCTTCTTGATGCTTTCTTTTACTTCAACTCATAGTTCTTATGTGAGCATCTTCTCAAACTTTCCGAGCCTAACTTAAAGGCGTTAAAGAAAAGTACTTGTTGGGAGATAACCCAAGAGTTTCCTTGAGTCTTGGAAGTTATTACTTCAGTAATGACCTCTCCTTATCATTTTCGTTTGCTTTTTGTGCCAAGAATAACCTCTAATGAGAGGGAAGTAAGATTTGGGGAGTTGTTGTCCCGAAACAGATTTCTGTCATCCACCAAAACAATTCGTGAGGAGGCTCTGTAACTCAGTTTGAGCTCAAAATTTACGAATAAATCCCCCAGTATGTTAGCTAACTTTAGTTATTTCAACACCTTTTGATTTTAGGAACAGAAGATGTTCGAAAAAATCGGTTTCTACCTGCTGTTCTGTTTTGAAAGATTTCTGCCATTATTTGCATTTGCTTCTTATTGATTCCTTTTTGAGTTCTCTTTAGGTAAATTGAGCTTTTTGAAGGAGTTACTACAGTATCTTGTGTTTTTAGTGAAAATCCTTGCTGTTACAAAGCTTTTCCAGTGGTCTAATATCTTTTGAATAAACTAATATTGTTAATGAAGATTGTGTGAAGTTTTGTATGAAGGAAAAATTTCAGGTGTAAAGAAAGAATGATGCAATGAGATCAAGAATGGACAAAATCTCAAGCTTGGGGATGTAACCATGGTGTCACCCCAATAAATATCCAAGAGGTACAAGCGTCAAAGCTTGGAGATGCCCAAGGCATCCCCTTCTTCATCAATAAAAAGCTCAGGTCTGTCTAGACACTTCGTTTTTATTGTTTCATGCACAGTTGTGTTGTTCTTGGAGCGTCTTAGTTTTTGTTTGCTTTGCTTAGATTGTTTAGTTTTCTTTAGTAGTTTGGACCCCCGTTCTCGCTGTGTTGTTTGCAAATAAGTTTGCTTGGTGTTTGGAAAGGAGTAGTAAGTTCTTGCTTGAAGTGCAAAAGGAGCTTGCATTGACTGTGACTTAGACTTTAGCATGACATGCTGGGTGTTGTTTTGGCATTATGCTTAGTGATTATTGCTGTAGCATGTCTTGTTCCAAACAATTGGGATTGCTTAGTGTGCCTTGAAGAAATTATGCGTTGTTTTAGCATGCAAAAGCATAGTATTGTGGTATTCTCCTTTGATGTTTTGCTTGGGTTGACTTGGCACATACTCACACCATGTTATGACTCTCACAAGTCACCATTAGCCTCTATGATCATTTAGTCCTTGACTTGTAGTACCACTCTTTGCTTTGATTAGTATGCTTTGTTGCACTGCATGATTATGGCCATTATTGCTCTCTTAGTTGGTTGCTCCCAGTCTTTTGCTAGCCTCCACTTGTATGAGTAAGTTCTACTCATGCCTCCAACTCCCAAGAAACCAAGTTATTCCAAAGTGTCCACTATAAACTCCTATGCATGGTTTGTTACACCATTCCAAGTATATTCCTGTTTTCAACTATCTTCCAATTAAAAACTATTTTATTATGTGAAAACTTAGTGATTAAAGCCCTCACAAACTTGATGGAACATTTATTCTTTGCCCCTAATAAACTTGAACCATTGTGACAACTTTGTTGTATATGCTTGCACTTATAAGTTGGAATTAGCAAAACCATGTTGTCACGGGGAACTTTTTCAACATTGCACTTGTACCTTGTTGTACTCACTTGATATCATGTTCTTTTGTCTATGGATGTCACCGGTGTGAAATAAAGAGGGGACTTGTAAGTCCATGGAGTTTGTATTATGTGTTAGAGAAACACCTCGGTCGCTAGCCTAATCCATGCCTAATCATGGTGGAAACTTGCAGCATCACCATAATGAGCTATCTATGAAGCATCCTCAATAAAAAGCTATGCATATGGTAAATAAAAAGATTGCTGAGATGCTCATTGTCTGCTTGCCTTGTCATTTTGGTTATGGGAAAGCTCATGTACCATGTGCAAGGGGTACCCTGTTGGTGGTTCTCAATGATATGCAAATACTTACAGTGACAAGAACTTACCTGGACCCAAAGTTGAGTATGCATGAGGTGTGGCCCTCGTATTCAAGGGACTTGAGATTTCCAACTTATACTTCGTCAAGCATATACTCCATATTTGCCACTTTAACCTTAACCACTTCAAGGTGCTTATGATAATGGCAATGAGGGCTAAAATCTAACAAGTACCATAATTTTTGGAAGCTCTTTTTGGAACTTGTAATCCCTGCTTCCTTTACAAAAAGGCCTTTCTTCCACCACTAATGAGTCTCCACCGTCTACCTTTAGGCACCATTAAGAGAGCATAGTTGTCATTCTGTGTGCAGTGTTCCAAAACTTATTAATTGATGCATATTGTGTTATTACTTGCTCTTGTGCTATTTGTTTCTAGTCACCCTTGTGAACTTTGCAGGTGTCATATTCATCTATTTGCTACTCTATTAGGGACAAGTTGATTGCCACTATGCTATGTTTTCTGCATGTGAAACAAACAAACGTTTTTCAATGCATGTTATTCATGATCTTTGTTTGTAGCTTGCCATGTTGCATGCATAGTTACTATGTCGTATTGTTAGAACTCCATCTTTCATGCACATGTTTAGAGTTCTTTGATCCGAGCTTTCAATGCTTGCAAATGGTTGGATCTTTATTGTGAGGGTGCATGTCACCACAAAAGTTATTTTGTTTATCACTTACCTACTCGAGATGAGCAGGAGTTAAGCTTGGGGATGTTGATATGTTGGAAACGTATCTATAATTTTTGATGCTCCATGCTTGTTTAGTATCTACTTTGCTTTACTTGTCCACACTTTGAGGTGCTCTTTACATGTTTTCTGGTACTAACCTACTAACAAGTTGTAATAGTGCCAGATGCATGTTTCTGCTGTTTTTGGTTTCGGAAAAGTTAGTAAAGAAATATTCTCGGAATTGGACGGGACAAATGACAAAGTCAATTACTTTCCGTGGGGAACAAGAAGTCCAGAGGAGAGCCGAGGAGGCGAGCCAGAGGGGCCATAGCCACCCCAGGCGCGGGTGGGCCCCACCCGCGCCTGGCTAGGGTTTGGTCGCCCTGGCAGCCACCTCGGTCTCCCCCTTCGCCTATAAGAAGCCCCCGATGCCGAAACCCTGAGCACCTGATCAGAAATCCACGAAACCGTCTGTAGCCGCCGCCACCATCGTCCCTAGATCGGGGGGATCTGAAGTTCTTCCCGGCACCCTTCCGGAGGGGAGATCATCCCGGAGGCCTTCTCTCCGGTATGATGCGTGAGTAGTTCCACCTTGGACTATGGGTCCATGTATTAGCTATATGGTTGTATCTCCTCCTTTGTGCTTTCATGTATAGATCTTGTGAGCTCCGTTCATGATCAAGATCTAATCTATTTGTAATCATGCATGTTGTGTTTGTGGGGATCCGATGGATATTGAGATTATTATGTTGGTTTGATCAATGGTTTTGTCTTTATGATTCTATCATGTTTGTGTTGTTTGTGATCTTGCATGCTCTCCGTTGTTAGTAGCTATCTTGGTCAAGTAGTTGCTAGTGACTCCAAGAGGGGGTATTTATGCTCGATAGTGGGTTCATGCCTCTAGTTTCCAAGGGAAGTGACAATAATCTCTTCGGTTGTCGATGTGCTGTTGCTACTAGGGAGAAAACGACGGTCTCTTGTTCATGGAACATGTGGACTTTTTACCTTACACACTTTGCTTAAAGCAGTTGTCTGTTGCTTGCAACTTAATACTGGAGGGGGTTCGGATGATAACCTGAAGGTGGACTTCTAGTCATAGATGCAGTTGGATGACGGTCTATGTATCTTGTTGTATTGCCCAATCAACCTCATAGGATCTTTCTGACTAGTAATTGCATTGTTATGCCTTGCTCAGTTCCTGTCAATTGTCCTGCTGTAATTTGTTTACCCTTCATGCCATGTTGTTTATCTAAGGAGAGAACCTCTAGTGAACTATGGACCTCGGTCCAATCTTTACCATTGATACATCTTCCACTGTTACTTGTTTATTTGCTGCAATCCACCATTACCTTCCACACCATACGTTTAATCCTTTGTTACAGCAAACCGGTGAGCTTGACAACCTCACTGATTCGTTGGGACAAAGTCTTGAGTTTGTGTTGTGCAGGTCTCTGTGTTGCTTGCAACACCTGTGTGACGTTTCCTTCCTCCTTCTGGTTCGATAACCTCGGTCTCAACTGAGGGAAAACTTGCTGCTTGCTCTTCACACCCTGCGCTTGGGGTTACCAATGAAATGCCACGTCGAGCACCATCAGTTGTCATGCCACAAGCTTTCAATGTTGAATGTTGATAATTAATCATGTTTAAGTTCTGCCTATGGATTGCATCGATGTGAAATAAAGTGTGCATAGTGGAGTAGGCATGTTGAGAGAAAATGCTCCTGAACCGCTAATCAAATCCATGCGTCGTGCAGCAACTCATGGTGGAAACTTACAACATGATGATCCTCGTTGATATAATTCATATGTCTGTTTTTCTTGTTCTTCTGGAGTAGAGATACTTCCCCCTCCCACCTTGAACATAATAACTCTTATGCTAAATAAATACAAAAAGTGGGCATATAGCTACACAGGGAGCAGGAGGTACTTAAGTGATGTGGTTTCAATGACCAACATATGCATGCAATGACAGGCTTGAGTTGAGTAGCATGAGGAGTGCAAGGTCATAGGTATGGTGCATGAAACAATCAACTTGTAAGATGTTTAACACATAAACCATATGAAGCAGCTTTGAAATAAAAGATACTTGGAACCCCATCCTTATTACTATTGTTGGCATGAATTACATAGCTCAAAACTTTATTTTTTTACATTCTTTATGGACGATTAACATATGTATTCAATGCTTACATTCAGTACGAGATACAAAACATCTCAAGGGAAGACATAAAACTAAGAAGCGAGTCTTCCAGTCAAGGGCATTAAACTAAGAAGTAGACCAACAATAAAGGCATAAAACACAAATGCCAATCATGAAAAGTGTCTCTTATTCTATAGGTTCATCAAAGTGTGCTTGAAGGTTTGTTTTGTTCATCATTTGTTTTATTAAACCATTACTTATTGTTTAATATGTTTATAGATGTGTAAAAGATACAACTTGATATTTCACTTGCATATTATGTTTCATTGAAAGGAATTGAGCCTATGAAATTTACATAATAATGAAGGAAGCAAAGGTAACAAAATCCAAAGTCCATGTTTAGTTTTTATCACCTTCATCCTAGAGGATGAGCATAGGTTAAGCTTGGGGATGTTGATGCATGTAAAATGCATACGTGAACTTTGTAATTTGTTAACAAATTTTCCCACATATTTGCATCATATATAATATTATACCCATGTTTTATATTGATTTTTGGGGATTTACCAATGATCCCTTTTATTTTGGCTATAACCCGGCAGGGCAGAAAAACCATGTGTTCAGTGTTTTTGATGCTTAAGGACCTATACGAAGTCAAATGGACATGAACTTTTGGGAATGCCAATATTTATCCACGAGAAGCATCTGGAGCACAAGAATCCCACCAGGGGGTCTAGGAGGCCCAAACGAGCTTGTGTGGCACGCCTAGCCCAGGTGGGCGTGCCAGCCACCCTCGTTTCCTCCTCGGATGTCTGATTGCCTTGATTCTTTTGCCCATGAAGTTCCTTTGACCTAAAAACCCCTATATAAGGATCCCCTGGGGAGTCCTTGAGACAGAGCACACCAGAAACAAAAACACCACAAAATAGAGTCAGATCCAGCGAAGATTGGAGGGGGAAACTCCGTAGGTGCCACCTCCGGGGAGATCTCCACCCTCTCCAACATTTCCAGCATCATCACCATGATGAAGAGGAAGTAGTCCACCTCTAGGCTATGGGTTTGTGGCAGTATCTTGATCTATTTCTCTCTTGTTCTTCATAGGTCTAGTACCATATGAGGTGCCCTACATGATTATGGTCATATTTGTAATTTCTGTGTGGTGGATCTTTGTTCTGTGATATGATATTTGAGATTGGAATCTATTTTGTAATGCATATCATGCACCCCGTTCTTAATTGCTTGTTCTAATCCAACATGTATGCAAGAACTTGTATGGGGAGAAGTGTGTATTAGATGGAGTAGCATGGTGGTAGAGATTGAATTGTGACAAACAATATTCAAGATCTACTTTGGTTTTTTACCTTTGTTTTCCTAACTCCCTAGGGATAAAGTGAAATCATGTGCTATCATGTGATAATGTGATAATCTTGTTAGATCAATGTAGCATATTTGGATTTCAAACATCATGTTATATTACTTAAAGCTAAACTCAGATTTGTTCTTAATTCAAGATTGCATGGAGTTTCCCTTTCTTGAGGAGTATAAGAGAGATGTATTTCATCTCTATGTTAGAACGTGATGCCCATATTGATTTCTTTATCAAACACAAATACAAGTTCCATGAATATTTATCATTGATGAATTGTTTTGTGATCAGTACAACTTAAAAACAGAGTAGACAAGTGAACCCATGAACCCTGGTCCGATTTTTATCATAAGAAACACCTTTCCATTGCATCTACTATATTTTATATTTTCTGCAATTTATTATTTCGAAAATACAAAAATACTTTCCCTACTTGCAATCATCCATAAAAACCCCAAAACAACTCTACTATCTTCCATATCATCTAGTTTGTATTACTTTACTTTATTTGCTTTATTTATTTCATTTTATATTTTATTTTATTTCATATTACTAATACTAAACCTTGTGCTTGACAACCACTTGGTGGAGTTGGGGACACAAGACAAATTATTTTACTTTACAGGTTGCTTGAAGAGGAGAAGACAAATATCCTTCCACAACCAATTCCCTGAGAGTTCGATATAAACCCTCAAGTCACCCTTGTGGGGAAAAGAAGCTTGCTACAACACTCTGCACTTGGAGTCCCAATGAAAAGTGGCCACGATTGTTGCCAACAATTGCAAAGGATGAATTTGAAGATAAGTATGTGGGGCTTCCGATACCAGAAGGCAGAATGAAAAATGCCAATTTCAATCGACAAAAGACAGAGCTTTCAAACACATGAACGACTAGGCAGAAAAGTATATGTCGTCGGGAGCAAAGGAAGCGCTTGTAAAATCCGTGATCCAAGTGATACCTTCCTATGCAATGAGTGTCTTTAAATTCTCAGCTGGACTATGTGATGAGATAGAGAAAATCATCCGCAATTTTTGGTGGGGAGATGAAAAAGACCGTCGCAAGATCCACTGGAGAGCATGGGATAAAATCACAGTTCCTAAACATTTTGGAGGAATGGGTTTTAAAAACCTTGGACCTTTTAACCAAGCCCTCTTAGATAGATAGGCATGGAGACTTCTGGGTTTTCCAAATAGCCTTTGTGCTCGTAT
The DNA here is from genome assembly GCA_916181665.1 of Avena sativa. Taxonomy (NCBI): domain Eukaryota; kingdom Viridiplantae; phylum Streptophyta; class Magnoliopsida; order Poales; family Poaceae; genus Avena; species Avena sativa. The sequence goes on along the minus strand of OV702279.1, from coordinate 260,450,154 downwards.
CCTAAAGGCAAAATACAACCCAGGGAGAACTAACATACACCTCTTTTCCTCAAAGCTCCTCTCCAAGGTGGCAATGGATTTGTCATGGTTTAGAGATGTTAAATAAAGGGTTTATCTAGAGAGTGCGGAATGGCCAAAAATCCAAATTTGGCGGGACAATTGGATCCCAAGAGGGAACCTGAAAGCCAACACTAAGGCCGATGGTGGCTGCTACAGGAGGGTGTTTGACTTAATTGACACAAGCATAAAAAGTGGAAAGAGGAACTAATTAGATCCATGTTTCCTCACTACGATGCTGAAGAAATGTAACATCCCAGCATTAGAGCTTAGAAATAAGCTAAACACAGATGTGTGCATTGCATTCATGCATAGAAAATCCGAATAATTTTCGCGCTTTTGAACAAAACTTGTCAAAGTGATTGAAGCTTCTCTTAACTTGATGGAATTGAAGTAGATCATCAAGTTGACTATGATAAGTTTCAATATGACCTTTGCTAAAACATTATTTTGGGTAAAGGAGATTTGATCTAAGGGTAGATCAAATGTAATAAAATAAAACCACCACATATTACTTAATGTTTGATGTTAATCTTTAAGTAGTCATATCCCAGTATTCATTGCACAACCCATGAATACCAAGTTGTAAATATAACTTAAGTAATAAGAATGTAACAGCTAAATCTTGATCTATCTTAATCTCATCTGCTTATACCATGAGTATCATGGTAATATCTAACCTTAACTCTTTAGTGATATTGAGTAGGGAAGAAACCAAGTCAAGATCATTCACCGTATATCTTTCTTTCCATATCAATCCTTATGGAATCATATCCTTATATTTGTTGTTCATCAATGTTGAGTAATCAACTATTGATTCACCAATTCTTAACCTATCAATTCTTGACCTATTAACTCTTGTACTTATCATAGCATTCACTTCATACCTTTAGATAAGAAGTAAGAAGAGGTAAATAGTAATGCTAGTTTTAGATATCATCTATAGGATGGGAGTGATTGGAGGAAATCAAATCAACATGGTAACAAACAAGATTACAAGGATGAATTATGAAGATAAGTTACCAGGAGTAATCCTATTGAATAAAGTAGGAATAGTAAATGAATAATCTCTCTTAGTCAGATAGATACACTAAGAAGATAATTATAATACAACTGTAGTGTTGTATTGATGAAGGCCTTGATTATTCAACTGGAAACCTAAGCCATAAATGATCAAAGGATTCTAATGATCATGCTTTTGTCACCAAGATTGAATTCTTATATCATGTATAAGTGACATTGGTGGATAGAACATGATTGAACCCTAATATAGATATGTTATTCTAGATTATCCATGACAAGTCATCATGATATGATGTAAAGCTTGTATATAAGATACTGGACTTAAGTAGATATAAGACAGTATAATTAAGCTGAAGCTAGAGTAGCATGGAGTTATTGAAGTAATATTATTCCTATTAAAGGATAGTAAACTTTTGAGGAGAGTAGTTGATATATACATCTACTAGAGAAATATTAATGGTGGATGATTAAGGAAGAGTATGAGTGGAGTTAGAAGTAACTACTTGTTGGATTGGAGGTTATCAGCAGTATAGTAGTGGATATAACCAAGTATGAATATGAGAAGATTATGAAAAGCTTTAGTGTCAAGATCATTGGATTTATAAATGGATTTAGAAGAATAAAAGGTGGATAAGAATATTATTGTGAAGCAAAGCTCATCATGTTAACACATGATGATAGTTATGAAGAAGAAGTATATCTAGGAAAGGAATTACTTAATTAGAATTCTAGAATTATTGAAGTATGGAAGATAGGAATTCTGGATAAAACACTAAACCCTAAATCTATAACCAAACAAAATCCATTTCATCTGATTGATCTATCATCTTGTTTCCACAATGGTTTATAGGAATATTTCCTATAGCAAATCACTTAAGCACATCTTTGTTATTCCTAATTATCATAATTAAAGGTGCTTAGGAGTTATCTTTATCAAATACTTTTCATAAGACATACCAGATAATAACTTTCTATTTTAAATGGTGATATCATTAAAGATCACAAACATAAAGACAATATGTTTAGCCATTAATCCTTATTTACATCAACAAAAGAAAATAAGTATATTAAGAACCCTAAACCCTAGGGTAAGCATTTACAATTCAAAACCTAACTACTATGATAGTTATAATAAAATATATATACCTTATTATTCCCTAGATCTATGGAAGTAATATCAACCAAATGATTACCTTTGTATATCATGCACCAAATAATGATATATGATCATCATATAAAAATTTCCATCCAAACGATGAGCTAACTAGAATTAAGTTTTATAAACAAATAAGGAAATATCATATAATAAAGCCATGGTTTATTATAGAAAGAAAATCAATAACAAAGACTTCTACAAAATATTAAAAGTATTCATATAAAGAAAATAAAGTAATATAACAATATATATAATAAAGGTTCACAAAATGATACTTAATACGTTCCAATATTGCTACAATTATTTAGCAAATAAATTCTGTAAAGAAAGATTCCAAAACAAATGAAAAATACAAAAATGAAAGATGAAACAGGAAATAAAAAAGGAAAACGGTAAGAAAAAAACTGCAACCAAACCGCAGCCTATTTCCCTCTCTACCTATCCACCGCCCAGCAGTAGCATCCTTCCTCTTCCGCTCCCTTGGCTACAGCCCACGCCGGCCCACTGCCGGCCCGCGTACCTTTTCACTCTTTTCCTCCTTTCTTCTTCCTCTCGCCAGAATGCAGCATCGGCGAAGCAGCTGCCTGGCAAATCGACTGCCGTCCGCTGTCGTCGTGATACCCGCTGACGCCAAGATCCGCGCCGCCGCTGATCGTTGCCTATAAGAAGATCGCCGTCGTGTCGGAGAGCCTTATCTCCTTCTCTTTCCCATTTTCCTCCTCTGTTTCGAACCCTAGCTACAAAGGTCAATGAATCGTCGCTGTTCCTGACCTCGTCTCGTCCTGCCATGATGCCTGGAAGAAGCCCCGCATCACGCTCAACGTTCTCGTCGAGTCTCGCAAGTCGGGGCGTTGTCGTTTGCGTGGAATCGAGGTCGGACTCTCGCCGGCCACCGCAGCCATCACCGGAAATACACCATTTCCGGTCCTCCCCACGCCTCCTCTACCTCTCCATCTTCATCAGGGTGAGATCCTGGATCTTCTAGTAACCTCCAATCATTCTATCTCGCCATAAATCATCATGGCACCACGCACCACCGTCGGCCGCCGCAGTAGAGGGTCATCGAAGTAGCTCCGGTGACCAAAATTGGGTTGCACCGCCACTATTAGACTCCCCGTATCTCGCTCTTTCGAACGCAACCATCCTCGCGTGCCCGCGCTCTCCCAATCGATGGAGTGGTCACCAATCTAGGAGGGTTTCCGGCGGGATGACGTCAGGATGATCTCATCCTTGACCAAGTCCACGGTTGACTGGTCCACTGCTCGCGTGGCATCTGATGTGGTCCTGACCCCACGGGTCAGTGACCAGAGTAGAGTTAGACTGGGTGTAAAAAAATAAAATGGTTATATAGAAAATAATTTAGAAAATGATTAAATCCTAGAAATTCAATAACTTTAGTTTTGTAATTAAGAAAAATATGTTTTATATATGAAAATTTTCAGAAAATAAAATATATAACATTAAACTATTATCAAACATTTTTATGCCAATAATTTAAATAAACATTATGTAATAAAGGTTTTATAAATTTTAATACTTAGATAATTCATATTTTAATATTGGTAAATATTAAAAATATAAATAAAATACCAAAAATCTTAAAAATAAAAATAAAAACAATACTTTAAAACTATAATCATACATTATTAATTACAATTAATTAAATATTTATTGTGTATTAAGTCTTTAAAAAGTAATAAAACTTATAAAAACCATATCATAATATTTATTAATCACAAAAATAAATGTAATATACCAAAATAATAACAAACATAATACCCACATATTAAAAATATAATATTCCATTTTTGAGGTAAATAAAAATTTAAAATACTTTAACAACTTGAATTTAAACCTAACTCCTTAGTTAATAATTCATATAAGGGTAAATAAAATTGCTAATATTTAATAAATTAGCCAATTGAGTCTAATCAATAGTATTAGTCCTAAATATTAATATTTTGAAGTCAAAATGGTTTAACACATTTTTAATACAATTTTGTAGAATTATCATTCAACCTTAAGTGTATATTATTTTCCAGATGGAGTTATCAAATATTAAATTCTCAAGATTATTATTTTGACTTGATAAAATCTATTGCCATTGTTTTAATCATAAATGTATAAACATATCAAAACTCTATAGTAAATTCATAAGTAATTAAGTGATATTATTCGTTAGATACAAATCTTAACCACACCTTTATAAAGAGATAAAAGTTTCTATTCCATTATAAAATCAAGAAACCACTACACCAAATAAAAGTATAACCTTTCTTAAGTAACTTTAAGGAAACATTATAAAGTGAACAAGGTACAAATAACATAAGCAATATACAGTAACATCCCTAAAATCATGTTTTCAAAGATTTCATATCATGCATGCATGCATATCATTTAGGGATCAAAACTCAAACTCATTTGAAAGAAAACAGAATTTGAGAGCTATGATTTTATGTGATCAACATTAAATCAAATACTACTCTCCAATGAGGGATTAATTGTTCAGAACCAAACCTTGTTGCTCTCAGATTGTTTTGCTTGATTGCTAGTGTTTAAACCAAAATTTACAAAACAAATATGGATTTAAAACCAATTTCAAAACTTGATCAAATCAAGTGCTATGTCACTGTTTATTTTGTTTGATCAATAGGACCAAGCTAATATAGAGAGACCACATGATTTTATGCCTAGAAATATGAGTGTTACACTCTACAAAAATCCAGAAAAAGTTTGAATTCAAATGGTTTTGAAATCATTTGAAAATGTTTCCTGGAAATTCAAATAGAAAAAGAAAAGGAGTAAAGAAAAGGGAAAAGGCCGACGCCAGACTTCTGGCCCAACAGTGAAAACAGCCCAGCAACCAGCCCACCCGGGATTTCCCTCTCTCCCTGTTTTTCTCACCGCACCCGCACTACCTAAGCAGTCGTTGACGGGTGGACCCTCTCCGCGTCGACTCCTTCTTCCCCAAACCCCGCGCGCAGACGCCGTCGCCGCCCGTTTCTTCCCTGCCTCTGTCGCGATTTTAATCCTCTTAATAGGCGATGAATGCGTGCGTGATATCCGCCCCTGCTCTGGCTATAAGATCCTCTCCCCACTCTGCTCCATTCCCCTCACTCACCAACCGCAGAGCACCGCTAGGCTGTCCATAATCGAACTCGTGTCGCCGCAGTACTGAACATCTCCGGCAGCAAATTCCGGACGCCGTCCCCGTTCATTTCTGCAAACGACCGAGCCGCCACTCAACTCCGGCGATCGATTACGGAAGGTCCAGAGCGTCGGCAACAACTCCGTCTACAAGGACCCGACGCCGTGCACGACTCCGACGAGCTCCAGCGACCACCTCTGCGCGCCCCTTCGCCATCGAAGCCCACCTTGAGCATCAGCAGCACACGGCGAGCACAGTAAGCCCCTTCTCCCTCTCCTGCGCGACCAAGAACGTCGGCAACGACTCTGACAGAGCCGTCGCCACCAGTCGCCGACGCTAGCGCCGCCTGTCCGTGGTCGATAGATCTGTGGCCGTAGGATCTAAATCCAGTGGGTGAGATTAGAAGCTAGGCGAAGAGGTATAGGCAGATCTGAGCCGCGCGATTTAGTTAGATCTGACGGTGCGCAAGCACGATCCGGTGCGAAGCGGTACCAGCCAGTAAGAAAGCGCCGCGTGGCATGTTCTTCGTTTTAAAATTCTGATTTAAATCTATTAGATGTTTAAACTTGTTTAATTCATAACTTTTGATTTCCACGTCCAAATTTGACAAATTTTATATCAATGGAATCAGGAGAGAAAGCCCTTTCCATATATGCAATGTGTTTAATGTTTTGTTTCTGTTAAAATGGTTATTTTTACAGAAATATGTGTAGGCCTATTTTGTTTATAACAATTACTTGGGAAATGTTTTAGTGTTAAAATAAAGGTTGTTTGGCAAGTTTTGAACTTGTTATGAATCAGTACTGTGCACTTGTCTTGTTGAGTATAGAAAATCATCACATATCTTATTGCATGCATCCATATATTTTTGCTTGTATTTATTTTGTATGTGATTTGGTGCTATCATTTTATGTGTAGATTTTGGTGCAAATAGTGATTGTGATTGTGAGGATTGTAGATACTCTCCAAACTACCAAGGCAAGTGGTGCTTCATGATTTTATTCCTAAGTTTTTCAACTTTGCATTAGAAATATTTTGCTAGTCTTGCATGGTTATTTTGATCTATATGCTATGCTTGGGAAATCCTAGTAGTTGTAGAATTGCTAGAAATTTCTAAGTTAAGATGCTTATCTATGCCATGCTTAGCCTAGCTAGTAGCAAACAAGGGTGGTTAAATATTCATGCTATGATAAAATATTTCTAAGTCTTTGGACTATGTTTTTGCTTAATAAAACAACTAAGTGAATGAAACACCTGGGTGGAATGGAAGGAATGGTTTATGTTGAGTGGTTACACAAGGCCCATTTCTATGGTTTACCTTGTGTATCTCACTTGTGGAAAGCCACCCAGGAATAAAGGGATTTGAGAGGCCAAATGTTAAGAAGCTTCTAGTGCAGCCACTTGGCAATATGGGCTCTGCCTGGATCACATAGGTTGCAATAACTTAGCCATTTGGACAGTTGGTGGTAGTGGGATGATAGGTGGGAACGCGTCCATTTGGTCTAAGGGAAGGCTTCTAAAAGGTCCTGTCTTGGTGAAAATCAAGTCTTGTAGGGAAAGTGCACAACCTCTACAGAAGGAAGAATCTAAGTACTTAGCCATTGTCCCTGGTATTGGACAACTTGAGCATCAAGACATGGAAGCTATCAAGAATCTCCTCATCCCAATTTCTAAGTAAAAACTTGTGGTTGAACAAGGGTGAAGGACCCCAATGTCTATTGGTGGTTCCTTGGGAGAGTTTTTGACAAAGAAAAACTTAGTGTTTTCAACTAATAGTCAAAACCTATTTTGAGCAAAGCAAGCCTAAGCTACACTTAGCCAAAATGCATATAGTGTTTAGCCCACCAATATTCTACTAAGGTATCACTTGCCAATACTTTTCCAATGTATTGACCCACTGTGGCTGTAACTTGTGATGTTGCAGGATATTCTGATGATGATTAGGAGTCATGAGTCTACACTCAACATGCTTGCTTGTGGCACATGAAGATGAAGACTTATTTATCTTATTATATATTTGAACTCTTGTATTAGGCCTGTGGCCATGGAGTTGTAAAGACTATGTTTGTCTCTCGAATGATATGTAATAATGACCTTTGTTTCTGTGTACTTCATCTTAAACTGTGGATGCTAGCATGGATCCAGGGACTAGCATTGCAATCACAGGGATCCTTTCCTTTACAAAGGAGGGATCTTACATATACCTTAAGTCCATCTATGTCTTTAAAGTTAACTTTAGTCTACAATACATTAAATACTATGCTAAAGACTTTGTTATGTGTTTTATATTTAACTTTGGTCTGTTATAATTAAGACCTAAAGCATCTCAAGTCCAAACTATTCAAGCAGGCACAAACAACATCAATCACATTTGATTAACCACAAAGATTGCTTAGACCTTAGAAAAGAAATCTTTTCTTCAAAAGTTATTCGTTTTGCCACTTCAGTCAACATATGACAATTAATCATAATCACATTACTTCATACTTTACTTGTATACTTAGGATTGATAACACTTAAGTTCTTTATAAGTGGCATTACTTGTAGAGTAAAAGTTTGAAGATAAACAATTATAGTATAAGCAATCTTAAGTAGCATTTCACATTTGTGTGTATCTCATTGTTTTATGATATTATAATTACATGTTGTTTCACACACAATCACAAGCCTTAATAAGAAGCACAAATATGAAACTTATCTAAAAGGACAACACATTCTAACAGTAACCATTCCAGTATCCAAACCCTAGATCAACGTTATCCCCGGTATTCGAGTTTATCAACTTGCATTACATTACTTATGCATAAAAGCATCTTGCTTCTATAAACATTAGTCCTTACCGGACCAATGATGCTGATTTCAGATATTGGATCTTTTATATTGTCTCGAAGACCGTGAGTGCATAATCTTGCAATCACAAAATGCAAGTTCACACTTGCTCATGTCCCTTGATTATTTTCTGTAAAGTATTTTACAAATCCAGTGTTGTCATCACCCGTATTTGAAAAAGGTCAGAAAACACTATTTTCATAATAATATGATTATAGGTTATTTACCCTGAGGTAATAATCTACTATGAAAGTTCCGGTGGTAAAGGAACCTATTATTTAGGACTTAACAACCAATGTCGCCAGTGATTCTTGCGCAGTATATTACGCGTTAACCATGAGATTTGGAATGGGACGGAGAAGTCAGTTGGACCGGCTCCCTTTCGCATGCATTGGACACTGTTCTGGGCATTTGTGAGTTGCAGATCGTGGGTATAGCCGTTTTATACGGGGAAAGGTCTACCGTGGATCTGGTCTTACAAAAGACAGATTACTAGTGTTAATGGTTGTTGTTTGTATCCAACTAAGGTATAGCCATTTTATACGGGGAAAGGTCTACCTTGAGTTTGGGCATACAACAATTGCGGTGTATGTGGGGTCGCGGAGAAGGACAATGATTGGCTTGGATCTTAGTCTGGACCTCATACCAAGGAAGTATGAACGGGTTCATAGCCCGGATGTACAACAAAGCTAAGATCTCTCATGGGTAAAGTAACGCACCTCTGCAGAGTGTAAGAACTGTAACTTGTTACTCCCTGCTCTGGGAAGGAGCTGCGAACGCTGCGGGAAAGGAACTCCATGAAAGTTCTGATAAACCCGTGAAGGCTGACGGACATAGCTTTTCAGAATAAAAGCAACCTTTGAAGAAATATTTACAAAAACCTGCATTGCCTATGACCTATGGTCTGTGGCTGTAGATATAGTGCATCAAACACTCTTTTCTACTGAACTTGCTGAGTACGCTCGTACTCAACGCATCTTCTTAACCCTTGCTAGGTTCTAAAGCCAGTACAGACAATGTCTACCTCAAGTTATGCTCCATGAATCATCATCAAAAGCTAAAGCTCTTCAATGAAGTCAACATACACATCAACTCAAGTGACGCTGAAGTTACTGATAAGATAGGAATATAATCTCTAGCCATAGAACCTATTTCTATAGTGTATTGCAATAGCAGCAATACCAAACCAATAGTTCAGATACGAGTCTTATTAGTATGATAGTTTTTGAGTTGTTTATTTCTAATTCTTCTTTGTAAGAAGTTTCTTTCTCTCTCTTTAACCTAGAGTATTCTCTGGATCTTGTGTAAAGAGTTGAGTTGTAACCTATAGTCATGTCTTGGACCTGCTGTGTTTCTGTTGTACCACTCTGAGGGATGTAATACTAGTGAACGGTGTTTCATTGGTGTTATGTCAACTACTATAGTGTACTACATCATGCAGTGGTATGCTGGGTCACCGCAAGAAATTCTTCGTATCTAACTCCCATAAAATGGCAATGAATTTGTTTCCTGGCACTATGAAAAACTAGGGTCTTCAGTGCTCGCAGTGCATACAGGCTGGCTCTGCTGAAAAACAGTGCAAACTTCTGTTCTGGACAACAAAGTAAGAAGCTTGATGGTGATCGATCAACCTGGGATGTGATCAGGAAGACGAATGTTCTGCATAAAGTTAGGATCTCCACTTGGAGATTAGCTACATAAGCCCTAGCTGTCGAAATCAGGTTCTCTAGGAACATGACACTTGAATCCGACATGTTCTATCTGCGGGAGGGAACCAGAAGATGGATATCACGCAACCATGCGTTACACTAAATCTGTAGCACTCCGACATAATATAAGGAAAATCTGGGTACTATCGGATGAAAGGATTCTACAGAAATTTGGTGATGAGTGGACACTAAATATTCTGAATATTGTTGATACCAATATGAGAGAAAGACTAATGATGCTTTGGTGGCGGGCCTGGCACCTCAGAAACAACATCATCTTTGGAAACGAGAAAACTAGTATTGATCAATCATCTCAGTTCCTGAATAACTACTTAAGTACTCTAATAAACATAAAAGACGGGAACCTAGTCGCTGGTGCCAAAGGGAAAAGAGCAATCTTTGATCTAAAGGAAATTCAAAACAGCAATAAGTTACCACAATGGAAACCTCCTGACATTGACTGGCTCTGCTTAAACGTTGATGCTAGCTACATCCTTAACACTAGTACTTCTTCCTGGGGTGCACTTATTTGTGACCACAAATGACAGATCCAGTGTTCTGCTTGGAGATTAATCCCAAACTGCGATAGTGCAGAAACTATGGAGGAAATTGCTTGCTTGGAGGGTATAAAACATTCTACCTGTTGGTTGTCAATGACATAACCATTGAAAATGAATGTGCCATATTAATCAAGAATATTATCGCGGATGAAAAAGATCGTTCACATACGTCAAGTGTGGTAACTGATATCCAACGCCTAGTAGCTCTTTTCCTAAGCTTTCGATTCTGCAAAATCTCAAGAGAAGACAACAGACCAGCTCACGAATTAGCAAAATTTAGTCGGGTCGAGTATAATGCTGGTGTTTTACAAGGCTCTACTCCTCCCTGCGTGTTGGAGCTAGCTCTGCTGGATTGTAATCATAACAATGTCTCTATTTAATTTATAGTTCACCAAATTTTTTTAAATGTTGCGACGCGGTTTCTCCCTATAGGAGATCGAACGGGTGGATTGTCATGCATTGCTATGCCCCATGATAGCCCACTATTTTACATGTTAAATACCATTGTTGATAATAGTCACGGTGTCTTAGACTTAATTTTTTTTAGGAACACAGTATAAACACAAACGCTCACAATGCGTACATATACTTATTCCTATGAACACACGCACGCATACCCTAACCCTATGAGCACCTCCAAGAGAATGGCCGTTGGGTCTTAATATTGACGAAGTCATCACAGACGCCTCGCTATTGAGGGGAACGTCGCCTCCCACTGAAAGAATATTCCGTTTTCATAAGAAATCAAAGCGTTAAACCTAGGGGGTTGAACTCTTGTGTGCTGGGGGTATCACTGCCCTCTAACCATCCAACCATGAGTTGGTTCTCCTTAGTCTTATTTTCTATTAGAATAGAAGTATTGAAAAAATAATAGAACTTGACGTAGAGAGCATTTTTATTTTTAAGGCATCAAAAGCCAAATCTTGACACCTAGGTAGACATGTGGAGTAATTGGAGGAGGAATTGAATGTGAGATTTCAGATTTGACAGTATGTCACCATCTCCAGGATTAACCCCGCTCTGTTACCTACGGCCATGATGACCGCATAACATAAATCTGTTGCGGGTCAGATCCAATGCACCTGCAAAACAGAAAAGTAGAGTACTCCACACGCACAACTAATAAATAAGTACCCCAATTTTCTTCTGTCAAGGTGCGTTTGACAACCTATCACTCCTTAATTCTGTGCTAAAGGAAAGGTCAAACGTATGGAATTGTGAAGGGGCGTAACTCCCACCAGCAATACATATACGCCCCATATGGCGCGTGACTTGAAGAGCTTCCAAAAGCCGACGATCCTCTTGATTTTGCCAGTTTTACAATCCAACTTCTCGTTTCGATTTTGTGGCGCTTGCAGGTGGGCCATTCTGTTTGGGCAGTTAAGTCTGCGAATCTTCAGTTCACTAATCCTCATCAAGACCTTTTTGCAACGTGAAATGCCCATCAAATTCTGCCATTTTTTCATTCATTCATTCATTGACGGGCCATTGAGGATTGCTGCGTATTTAAGTGTTGTGCTTGAGCAACTTTCTCACCGCCTCCCTCCCACTTGTTTCTTCCTCTTCGATTCGATCGTCTGGCTATTCCTCCTTGGCGCTGGCGGAGCGGGGGTGGAGGCATGCTTGTCACCTACTACTCCTTTTAAGTTTCCCCACTGTCTCCACCTCTCACACTTCTTCTACCTCCATCTTTCCCATCAAATTATTGTTAGTTATATCCTTCGGTCGATCAACCGAAAGCCATCGTCGAGCAACAAAGAAGCTAAGCGATCAGCTGCTCACGGTTGCAAGCATTGCGGCATCTGATCGATCTCTGTTGCTCCATTGCCTTTGCTTGGTTGGTGTTAGATGGACAGGCACACCTGCAAGCTCTGCTTCCGGCGGTTCCAGAACGGCCGCGCGCTCGGCGGCCACATGCGCTCCCATGTCATGGCGGCAGCCGCCGCCGCCGCTGCTTCTGCGTACTCGCCACCCCAGCAGCAGCAGCAGCAGCAGTCGCCACCAGTCTCCTTCGCGTCCACCTCGTCGACGGACATGGACGGTAAGCTGGCGCAGCCGATCCGGCTGTCGTGCGTCTTGCGCGAGGATCCCAAGGGAAGCTGCAAGGTAGGCGCGCCTGAATTCTCCGGTGCCGTGGTAGCCGCGGCGGCCGGCGAGTCGTCGGTCGTGCAGGACGGCGAGAGCGACACCGAGTCCCCGCGAGGCAGTGCGGGGTTCGCCGTGAGCCGCCGCCGCTCGAAGCGGGCGCGCCGGCGGGCGCCGCTGCCGGCGCCGGATCCCGAGCCGGCGAGCAGCGTCTCCGACGCGACGCGGGAGGAGGACGTGGCCATGTCGCTGGTGATGCTATCTCGGGACTCGTGGACGCGGTCCAGATCCGAGCCGGAGGCCGAGCAAAACAACAGCAGGGTCAACAACCTGTTCGACGAGGACGAGGACGAGTACGACGTGGCCGGCTACGGCAAAGCGACTGCTGCCGCGCGCCCACGCGGCAGGCACCAGTGCGGCGCGTGCAAGAAGGTGTTCCGGTCGTACCAGGCTCTGGGCGGCCACCGCGCCAGCGTCAAGAAAGGCAAGGGCGGCTGCGTGCCGCCGGCGGCGGCGGCGGGCAAGGCCTGCGTCGCCTATGCCCCGGTCATCATCCACGAGTGCCCGTTCTGCTTCCGCGTGTTCGGCTCCGGCCAGGCCCTGGGCGGCCACAAGCGCTCGCACATGCCGTCCGTCGGCCCGTCGCCTTCCCCAGGGGCGAAATGCGGCGACAGCTTCGGGGGGCCGTTCGATCTCAACGTGCCGGTGGCGTTCGACGACGACTTCGAGCTCTCCGCGGTGTACGACGCCGAGTTCGGCAGCAGCACCAGACGGTGAGATCGGCTGGTGGTCTGGTCTGACCGTTCCATCGTACAGCCCAGCTTGTGCATGCAAGGATGGATCCGATCGTGGTAAAGGGCTCTCTGCGTGACTGCAAGAACCAGGTGGAGAACAGTCGAGCAAATAAAAATTCTCTTCGTTTTTCTTCTTGCTTAATATTCCAGTTACAATATATTGTTGTGATTGGTAGTAGTAGGACCGAGTTAGCTGAACAACCGAGTTCATTTTTGTTCTCCTGTATCTATATGGTTCAGATCATATTTTCTACAGTACTACATTCGCTCGCTCCTTAACACGCGGCATTAACCTCGCGAAACTGCCAAATGGCTCCTAGGATTGCCATTGAACACTTCTTTTTCTGAAACGGATCGCCATTGCTCTAGGGGAACTACCGTTGAACACTTGTTTTTCTGAAACGGATCAAGATTGAACACTTGAAGACTTTGTTCTCGCCTAATGCCCTTTCCTTCGCCTAATGCCAATATGCATCCACGGTTCAGGTCAGCGGCCATGGATCGTGTCGTGTGGAGTGCACTACACTCAGTAGCCTTTTCACCTCAGCAACAGTAGGCTCCACCGTGACAGAGTGTGTGTGTGTCGGTTCAGCTTTAGGTGGGCTGATGATAGGTACGCTGTTGCTTTGCATCTCGGAGGCAACTGCTTCTGTTGGCTTCCCTGCCCTGCTCTCACTGGTACTACTTGTCCGTGTCCTCTAGTACTGCAGTTCTGGTATTTATTCGCCTACTCCTGTATCTACCCCCTACACGGCACGGGCTCGGCGGTGGGCGTGAGGCTGCACGTGGGACCAAAGAAGCTGGGTCTTGTATGTGCTCGCCCCTCCGTGGACTCGGTTTGTACGGCCCGCGCTAACTGCTCGTCTTCGCTTCCTGTGCTGGTCTGTGTGGATTCTCTGTCCTCCCACGATTTGGAGCCTAGCGGGGATCGGCTATGCTCGATTCCTTTCAGCTTCCTCCTGGCCTCTCCTACCCATTTGACCTTCCCAAATTAGGTACCGTACTAGGTAAATCCCAACTAACAGTCGTACCTTGTACTAGTGTTCTCGAGAGTTACAGTGGGTTCTGGGTGAATTTCACGGGCCCGTACGTACAGTACAGCGTGGCATGTTGTCCGCACCGGTCAATGCATCGACCAGTTGGCCGTATCTAACGCACAACCCCGTGGCCGGATTTATGGTAGGCTATCCGGACGTTAAAAATAGGTTCGGACGTTAAAAATTGGTTCAGTCGCATTTTCAGAAACCTCTTTTCGTTTGGATTCAGGCAAACTTTGGTCCGGACTTTCCAGGTCATATCCAGCTTTCCGGAAACGTCCTGAAAACGCCGGACGCAGCGAAAACGGGCGTAGGCCAGCTCTGTCGATGAGACAGTCCCATTTTCCCCACTTCACTCGCCCAGACTGCGGTGAAGAGCTCCCAGCGCCTCTGTCGCCATGACTTCGCCGGCGGAGCTCCTCCATGCCGAGACATGCCCACGCCTCTAGATATGCTCGCCATAGTCGCCGCCCATTCCGCCGCCGCTTTTGCCGCCTGAACTTCAATGTAGCTCTGCTTTGCTGCGAGCTCCCACCACCATGCCCGCCAAGTGTTCGGCATTTGGCCGGTTCGGCCATGGACTCTGACGACGAGCAGACACTCGCCGTACTGCTGGAGAAGGAGAACGCCGAGGTCGCTGAAGACGCAGAGCACATAGAGATCCTCGCCTTCCTCGCCCAGTTGTACCTGCAGATGGCGAAGCCGAAGCGCGGTGGTTCGGCGTCGGGTCGTCGGAAGTGCAAGGCGAGGCAAAGGATTGAGGGCTATTGCTTGTTGTTCGCCGACTACTTCGTCGACGAGCCGCTCCACGGAGAGGCCGTGTTTAGGCGTCGTTTCAGGATGAGCCGGAAGCTCTTCCTCAAGATCGTGCATGCCATCCGGGAGTTCGACCCCTATTTCGTTTGCAAGAAGAACTGCACCGACATGGTTGGATTTTCCTCACTACAGAAGTGCACCGTGGCGATGAGGTTGGTTGCATATGGAGCGCTGGGTGACAGTGCCGATGACTATCTCCGCATGGCCGAGTCCACTGTCATCGATTGCTTGTGCAGCGCAGTGATTGCAGTGTTCGGGAAACAGTACTTGAGATCACCCCACTGCTGAAGACACTGCTCGGATCCTCGCAGTCAATGAAAGTAGAGGATTTCCTGGTATGCTTGGAAGCATAGAAAGAATGCACTGGAAGTGGAAGAACTGCCCATTTGCATGGCAAGGAATGTACAAAGGCCACAAAGGAGGTTGCACTGTGATACTTGAGGCAGTTGCTACACATGATCTTTGGATCTGGCACTCCTTCTTTAGCATGGCAGGATCGAACAACGACATCAACTTCCTCAACTGTCTTTTCCAAGCTTGTTGAGGGTCATGCTCCCCCTGTGGAATTTGAGATCAACGGGCACCACTACAACAAGGGATACTATCTAGCAGATGGCATCTATCCAAGATGGCCACAATTTGTGAAGACTATCTCAAGCCCAATGCTCCCCAAGCATTCTCAGTTTGCCAAGGAACAGGAAGCTTGCAGGAAAGACGTGGAGCGGGCATTTGGTGTGCTCCAGCAGAGGTTTGCAGTTGTCCGGATCCCTGCTATGACCTGGTCGAAAGATCAGATGTGGGAAGTGATGAACTGTTGTGTGGTCTTGCACAACATGATCATTGAGGATGAGAGGAAGGATCCAGTGAGTTTGCTCGAGCAGAACAAGCCATACTACAGACAAGGACCTCTTGCCGAGCCTGATCATCAGGTGTCTCCAACCTAGGCTGCCTCACTAGTGGAAAACAGGCCTTTCGTTTGGCGCTGCCCCAGCCTCTAGTCCCAGCCCTGTCTGGAACCGGGACTATTGTTAGCACTAGTCCCGGTCTATAAACTTTGCAACGGCTAGATGGCGCCACATGACTAGTCCCGGTCCGTGGGCAACCTCTAGTCCAAGCTGGTAACACAAGGCGAGACTAGAGCTCCTGTGGGACCCATGGATATATTTAGTCTGGGTTCGTGTTATCACCCGAGACTAGAGATCAATATCTAGTTTGGGTTCTTTTTACCACTCGGGACTATATATTACCACTATATATCCCTCTTCGACCCTGCACAAAATCATGGCCATTTCCTCTAAGCTACAACTCAAGTTCATCCTCATTTTTTGTCCAATTTGGTGGCAACTTTCAATCCAAGCTTTGTCAAGATTTGGTGGCATCATCTATCAATCCAAGCTTCTAAAATGGTTAGCAACTTCAATATTTCATATCTTATTGTTATAGTTTAGCTCAATGCTCTAGAAGTAGAGAGGGATTTCATGCTTAGAAGTGTAGAGGCAATTTTAGATGTGTAATTTTAAGCATAGTTTGATTATACAAAAAGTTACTGAAAGTTGAGATGTGCATTTTAAGAGTTTCGGATCTCAGAGTTGAATAAGGTTTTCACTGATAGAGCAATAATTAAATAGTCAACATTTTTTATATTAACAGTTTTGTCCAATTCAAAAATTAGTGCATGTAAAATTTTAGATTTGTAAAAGTAATTGTAGTAAAAAATGATCCAAACTTTTTATATGATAGAAAATTTTAATTATACTGCAGATGAGCCGAGAATGGATGTACGACGCTCCCCGAATGTCTGACGCATTCATTAAAGGCTTGCATTCTTTCCTCGATTTGGCTGAGGCAAACAAGCGGAATGGTTTTATGTGTTGTCCATGTCGTGTCTGTCGGAATGAGAAGGATTACTCTTCATCCAAAACCATTCATATCCACCTGATTCAATCAGGTTTCATGTCCGGCTATATTTTTTGGACAAAGCATGGAGAAAGCAAGGTTATGATGGAAGACAACGAAGAAGACGAAGAGAACGATGACAACTATCCAATGTTCCCTGAATACGGTGATACTGCACTAGAAGACAATGAACAAGAAAAAGGTGAAGAACTAGAATTAGATGAGACTGCTGATGATCTTCGTCAGGACATTCTTGATGCATGGAGCGAATGCAAAAATGAAAACAACAAGAAGAAGTTGGAGCGCATGTTAGAGGATCACAAAAAAAATTTATACCCAAATTGCGAAGATGGCAACACAAAGGTCGGTACCACACTGGAATTACTGCAATAGAAAACAGAGAATGGTTTATCTGACAAGGGATTTGAGAAGCTATTTAAAATTTAGAAGAAGAAGCTTCCAAAGGATAACGAATTTCCTGTCAGTACATACGAGGTAAATAAAGGTCGTCTGCCCTCTAGGACTAGAGGTGCAGAAGATACATGCATGCATTAATGACTGCATACTATATCGCGGTGAGGAGTACGAGAATTTGGATGCATGCCCGGTATGCGGCGCATTGCGTTATAAGATCAGACGAGATGACCTTGGTGATGTTGAGGGCGAGCAGCGCCCCAAGAAGAGGGTTCCTGCAAAGGTGATGTGGTATTCTCCTATAATACCACAGTTGAAACGTTTGTTTAGAAACAAAGAGCATGCCAAGTTGTTGCGATGGCACAAAGAAGAGCGCAGGAAAGACTCGATGTTGAGACACCCTGTTGATGGGTCGCAATGGAGAAAAATCGATAAAGAGTACCCGAGCTTTGTAGATGACGCAAGGAACTTAAGGTTTGGTCTAAGTACAGATGGCATGAATCCTTTTGGAGAGCAGAGCTACAGCCATAGAACCTGGCTTGTAACTCTATGTATATATAACCTACCTCCTTGGTTGTGCATGAAGCGGAAGTTCATTATGATGCCAGTGCTCATCCAAGGCCCAAAGCAACCCGACAATGACATTGATGTGTATCTAAGGCCATTAGTTGAAGAACTACTACAGTTGTGGCGCGACGAAGGTGTTCGCATGTGGGATGAGCACAAACAGGAGCCATTTGACCTACGGGCCTTGTTGTTCGTAATCATCAATGATTGGCCTGCTCTTCGTAACCTTTCAGGATAGTCAAACAAGGGATACAATGCACGCACACATTGTTTAGATGATACTAGAAGTATATATTTGGATAAAGGTAGGAAGAATGTGTACCTGGGGAATCATTGATTTCTTTTGGCCAGGCATCCCGCAAGAAAGAAAGGCAAGCATTTCAATGGTGAGGCAGATCACCAGAAGAAGCCTATCCGTCGTACTGGTGATGATATATTTGGTATGGTCAAGGATCTAGAAGTAATCTTTGGAAAGGGCCCTGGCGGTCAATCTGTTCCAAATGACGCTGACGGACATGTGCCCATGTGGAAGAAGAAATCTATATTTTGAGAGCTACCCTATTGGAAAGTTCTAGAGGTCCGCTCTGCAATCGACGTGATGCATATGACGAAGAATCTTTGTGTGAACCTGCTAGGCTTTATGGGCGTATATGGAAAGACAAAAGATATGCCAGAAGCACGGCAGGACCAGCAAGGTATGAAAGACCGAGACGGCGTGCATCCAATAAATATAGATAAAGGACGTCTAAGTGCTGCAAGCTATGCTCTTATCAAAGAAGAAAAGGAATTTTTTTGAAGTCCTAAGAAGTATGAAGGTCCCGTCTGGCTTCTCGTCGAATATAAAGGGAATAATAAATATGGTAGAGAAAAAATTCTAGAACCTAAAGTCCCATGACTGCCATGTGCTTATGACGCAATTGCTTCCGGTTGCATTAAGGGGGATTCTACCGGAAAATATTCGACTGCCCATTGTGAAGCTATGTGCATTCCTCAATGCTATTTCTCAGAAGGTAGTCGATCTAGAAATTCTATCGAGGTTACAAAATGATGTGGTCCAGTGTCTCGTAAGTTTTGAGCTGGTGTTCCCACCATCCTTCTTCAATATTATGACGCATCTGCTGGTACACCTAGTTGACGAGATTACCATTTTGGGTCCTATATTTCTACACAATATGTTCCCCTTTGAGAGGTTCATGGGAGTCTTGAAGAAATATATTCATAACCGTGCTAGGCCAGAAGGAAGCATCTCGAAGGGCTATGGAACAGAGGAGGTCATTGAGTTTTGCGTTGACTTTATTCCTGACATTAAGTCGATTGGTGTTCCTGAATCACGGCATGAGGGGAGACTGAGTGGAAAAGACACAATAGGAAGGAAATCAATAATATGTAGGGACGAACATTCTTTCACTCAAGCACACTACACGGTTTTGCAAAATTCCAACTTGGCAGCTTCGTATATAAAGGAACACAAGAATATTGTACGTTCAAACAACCCGGGAAAGCCTGACTCCTTGAGTAGAGATGAACACATGAAGACTTTTGGCGGTTGTTTCCAAACATATCTCATAAATAACAACACTGTTTGTGATGAGATGTACTTGTTGTCCAGCTCACCATCTTCGACTATATGGACTTTCCAAGGGTACGAGATAAATGGGAATACACTTTACACGATCGCTGATACGTTGGAAACATATCTATAATTGTTTATGTTCCATGCTTGTTTAGTATCTACTTTGCTTTGCTTGTCTACACTTTGAGGTGCTTTTTACATGTTTTCTGGTACTAACCTATTAACAAGTTGCAACAGTGCCAGATGCCTGTTTTCTGCTGTTTTTGGTTTCAAAAAATTAAGCAAAGAAATATTCTACGAATTGGACGGGACAAACGCCAAAGTCAATTACTTTCCGTGGAGAACAAGAAGTCCAGAGGAGAGCCGGAGGGGCCAGACCCACCCCAGGTGCGGGGCAGGTGGGCCCGCGCTTGGCTAGGGTTTGGTGGCCCTGGCCGCCTCCCAGTCTCGCCCCTTCACCTATAAGAAGCCCCCGATGCAGAAACCCTGAGTACCCAATCAGAAATCCACGAAACCGTTTGTAGCCGCTGCCACCATCGTCCCTAGATTGGGGGGATCTGAAGTTCTTCCCGGCACCCTGCCGGAGGGGAGATCATCCCGGAGGCCTTCTCTCCGGTATGATTCGTGAGTAGTTCCACCTTGGACTATGGGTCCATGTAGTAGCTAGATTGTTGAATATCCTCCTTTGTGCTTTCATGTATAGATCTTGTGAGCTCCATTCATGATCAAGATCTAATCTATTTGTAATCATGCATGTTGTGTTTGCGGGGATCCGATGGATATTGAGATTATTATGTTGGTTTGATTAATGGTTTTATCTTTATGATTCTATCATGTCTGTGTTGTTTGTGATCTTGCATGCTCTCCGTTGCTAGTGGTTATCTTGGCCAAGTAGTTGCTAGTGACTCCAAGAGGGGGTATTTATGCTTGATAGTGGGTTCATGCCTCTAGTTTCCAAGAGAAGTGGCAGAAATCTATTCGGTTGTAGCTGTGCTGTTGCTACTAGGGAGAAAACAATGGTCTCTTGTTCATGGAACATGTGGACTGTTTACCTTACACACTTTGCTTAAAGAAGTTGTTTGTTGCTTGCAACTTAATACTGGAGGGGGTTCGGATGATAACCTGAAGGTGGACTTATAGTCATAGATGCAGTTGGATGACGGTCTATGTATATTGTTGTATTTCCCAATCAACTTCATAGGATCTTTCTGGCTAATAATTGCATTGTTATGTCTTGCTCAGTTCCTGTCAATTGCCTCGCTGTAATTTGTTTACCCTTCATGCCATGTTGTTTATCTAAGGAGAGCACCTCTAGTGAACTATGGACCTCGGTCCAATCTTTACCATTGATACATCTTCCACTGTTACCTGTTTACTTGTTGCAAACCATTACCTTCCACACCATACGTTTAATCCTTTGTTACAACAAACCGGTGAGCTTGACAACCTCACTGATTCGTTGGGGCAAAGTCTTGAGTTTGTGTTGTGTAGGTCTTCGCGTTGCTAGCAACACCTGTGTGACGTTTCCATCCTCCTTCTGGTTCGATAACCTCAGTCTCTACTGAGGGAAGACTTGCTGCTTGCTGCTTCACACCTTGCTCTTGGGGTTTCCAACGAAGTGCTAATCAGCACCATCAACAAGTTTTCTGGCGCTGTTGTCGGGGAGGCTAAGGACATCTTCACTAGGGGGGTCCTTCACTTCCTTTCTATTTACTTTGTTTTTAGTTTGCTTTATTTATTTTGCTTGGTTTTGTTTGCCTCTTTTCAAAAAACCAAAAAAATTATTCTAGTTTGGTTTGCTTTCTTTATTCAAAAAAACACAAAAAATTAGTTCCTGCTCTAGCTGCTGCTGCTGTTTTTGGCTTGCCCACCTTTGCCAAAATGAACTCTGCTGAGAACACCAAGTTGTGTGACTTCAATAGCACCAACAACAATGATTTCCTAAGCACTCCTATTGCTCAACCTCCTCCTACTATGCCTACCACTAGTGATTCTAAGTTTGTCTTTGATATTGATGGTTGTAATATTTCTAAAGTGATTATGTTCCTACAAAAGCTTGCTAGAAGTCTGCGGTGACCCAGCATACCACTTCATGATGTAGTACACTATAGTAGTTGATATAACACCAATGAAACACCGTTCACTAGTATTACATCCCTCAGAGTAGTACAACGGAAACATAGCAGGTCTAAGACATGACTATAGGTTACAACTCAACTCTTTACACAATATACAGAGAACACTCTAGGTTAAAGAGATAGAAAGAAACTTCTTACAAAGAAGAGTCAGAAATAAACAACTAAAAAACTATCATACTAATAAGATTAGTATCTAAACTATTAGTTTGGCATTGCTGCTATTGCAATATACTACATGAATAGGTTCTATGGATAGAGATTATATTCCTAACTATTCAGTATCTTCGTCTTCACTTGAGTTGATGTAAATGTTGACTTTCTTGACTTCATTGAAGAACTTTAGCTTCTGGTGATGATTCCTAGAGCATAACTTGATGTAGATATCATCTATACTGGATTTAGAACCTAGCAAGGGTTAAGAAGATACGTTGAGTACGAGCGTACTCAACAAGTTCACTAGAAAAGGAGTGTTTGATGCACTATATCTATAGCCACAGACCATAGGTCGTAGGCCATGCAAGTTTTCGTAAACATTTCTTCAAAGGTTGCTTTTATTCTGAAAAGCTATGTCCTTCAGCCTTCACAGGTTTACCAGAACCTTCATGGGGTTCCTTTCCCGCCGCGTTCGCCGCTCCTTCCTGGAACAGGGAGTAACAGGTTACAGTTCTTACACTCTGCAGAGGTGCGTTACTTTACCCATGAGAGATCTTAGCTTTGTTGCACATCCAAGCCGCAAACCCGTTCACACTTCCTTGGTGTGAGGCCCAGACTAAGACCCAAGCCAATCACTGCCTTCTCCGCGACCCCACATGTCTCCTTGGTGTACGCCAGCGCACCTATTGAATTACGGCAATGGCAGTACAGACCGTTCAGATGCAGGAACTATCGTGGGACGTTGAGGGCTCCCACCCATATGCTGAATATCCTCTACGAATTACCATATAATATGCATACTATGAGTGATAACAGCCACGACCCGCACATCCGGCTCCATGCGAGAGGGAAAAGATACAGCTGACTTCTCCGTCCCATTCCAAATCTCATGGTCAACGCGTAATATACGGCGCAACAATCACTGGCGACATTGGTTGTTAAGTCCTAGATAATATGTTCCTTTACCACCGAAACTCTTATAGTAGGTTATTACCTCATGGTAAATAACCTATAATCATATTATGATGAAAATGGTGTTTTCTGACCTTTTTCAAATGCAGGTGATGACAACACTGGATTTTTAAGATACTTTACAGAAAATAATCAAAGGACATGAGCAAGTGTGAACTTGCCTTTTGTGATTGCAAGATTATGCACTCACGGTCTTCGAGACGACATAAGATCCAATATCTGAAATCTGCATCATTGGTCTGGTAAGGACTAATGTTTAAAGAAGCAATATGCAGTTATGCATAAGTAATGCTATGCATTTTTGTAAAACTCCCAAATTGAATCCCCAATACTTTGAGTGAAGTGAATTCAAGTGATTCTTTTCAGAGTTGGTTTATCTTCAAATTTTACTTTACAAGTAATAACCCTTATAAGGAACCTAAGTGTTAACAATACAAAATATGTAAGTAAAGTATAAGATGATATGATTATGGTGAATTGTCATGTGGTGACTATGATAAAAGTCCTTGGGATTGAGTTGTTAAGAGTTGAAGAACTTATTATAAAATTATTGTTTGAAGTGGCAAAAAGAATAACATTTGAAGAAAAGATTTCCTTTCTAAGGTTTAAACAATCCTTATTGTTTAATAGAACATAATTAATATCTTTTGATGTTTGATTGCTTAGTTTGGATTTGAGATGCTTTATGTCTTAGGTTAAATAGACCAAAGTTAACTATAAAAACATAAGTAGTTATTAGACATGATGTTTATAAACTTTGAGACTAAAGTTAACTTTAAAAAGGTAAGTAAACTTAAGATGTAATATGTTTTAATTATTCCCAAGTTTTAGATTTATGATAGGTATAACTAAGGTGTGGAATTATTCACTTTCTATTTAAGTTCATGATTAGATTAAATTTGTTTTGCTATTATGAAAGGAATATGTATTTATTTAATGGAATCATAATTAGATGGTCTTAGTAATTTGTTAGAATTTAAAGTTATGTTAATAGTGGTTAAGATATAATGATTATTCACCATATTATATAAATCGGTGATACCCAATGTTTATTTAAAAGGATTCTTAATAAGATTTTTAAAAGAATATTTTAAAGTTAAAAGTTATACTTAAGTTTGATTATGAATTCAAGTTATGGGTTTGGAATTAGTACTAAGACACTAATTGCTCAAGGTTTTATAAGAATTGTGATTATTTCTTACTTAAGAATTGTTTGTAAAGAATTCAGAAAATAGGTATTAGGTAAGGATTTATTATTTAAAATATTAAAGACTTTCCTAATAATATATTTAATATTTTTCTAGTGTAATATATTTATTCAAGACCTTAAAAATTAATTTTATTTATTTTTAAGTATTATCTTTATTTTTATAAAATTCATCAAAGAATTAAGTGTCTTTAAATATTTTCTTTATGTTTTATTTGTAAAACTCTAAGTGAGTATTTTTATAAAATAATAGAGTTATTTTGATACACAAAAATGATTTTTCATTTATTTGTAGGGTTTTTGTTTTATTTTATAAAATTTCATTTAAGATTTAATGGTGTTAATAATTATTTTACTTTAAATTTATTTTAAACACTTAAAATTATATTTTTATTAGGTAGATATTATTTTTGTGGTCATTTTGATATATCATATGTATTTTTAGGATTTTTTTTATAATTTTCTATAGCTAAAAATGTTTGGAGGTTATTTTAATAATTCATTTTTATCTTATTTTATTTCTAAACCTAATCAACCTAGGCCGTTTGGTTGAATATATGGGCTGACCTGGCCCAATTGAACCATGCCAGACCCCTCACCCCATCCCACCCCTCACTCCACACACACACGCACACACACACAGAATCCCCACCCTCGCACGCCCTGTGGTTCCTTTGCTTGCTACGCTCGACGCCATGGCTGGTAGCTCAAATCCGGCGAGGACCTACCATTGCGGTCGTTGTTATCGGCCGCCGAAGCCTTGCCACCCGAAGGCCTTCACTTCTGACCAACTAGATTTGAAAGGGAAGCTCACTTAATCTCCCTCCCCCTCCTTCATTTCTAACTAGGGTTCGGTTTTGTCTCCTCATGGTTACGTGTCTGCTACTCAGATTAGCCATGGCCTCTTGCTTCCTCAACTATGGCCATGCTGCTGCCAATTTGATGCTAGCGGGACGGTGACCACGGTTGCTGTAGGGGTTCGTAGCATGGAAAACAAAATTTTTCTATCGCATACAAACAAACAAGCCAAGATCTATCTACTAGATTGTAGCAACGAGTCGATGGTATAACTTACCCTCGAAGATTCCAAAGCGTTTAACGAGAGCGGATTCTCGTGGGTGATGTAGTCGTACTCTTTCCGATCTCAAGATCGCGTAGACGATCCTTCCGGCGCCACGTTCCGGCAGCGCTCCCGCAGTCGGTCACACGTTCGGTACTCGACGAAGACCTTCCTCTCCCTTGTTCCAGCAGGCAGCGGAGGTTGTAGCACTCTCCTCGCGATTCCGGCAGCACAACGGCGTGGTACCGGAAGTAGAGGGGAAATCCCGCAGGGCTTCGCCTTAAGCCGGTGCGAGTATGGTGGAGCTTATGAGAGAGGCTATTAGTGGTCTAGTAATTAGACACACCAATTAGAAGGCTCTAAACCAATTAGAAGGCTCTAAACCGCTGGCTAAAGCAATTAGAAGCTCTAAACCAAAACGGCTCTAAACCTGAGATTTAGAGGTGGAAACTTGTGTGTCTAGGAGGGGAGCCCTGCCCCTCCTTATATAGGTGGGGAGGCGCGGCCAGGGGAGGGGAGTCCCTCCCCAAGTTGGCCTTGGGTGGCGCGCCGGCTTGGGGAGGAGACTCCTCCCTCAAGTCGGTTCCCAACTCCTCTTTCTTGTTTCCCACAGTTTCTTGTTTTAGCCGTTTGACTTTCAAACTGGACATTTGACTTTTCTGTTTTAGGATTCAATTTAATCCTATATTTGGGACAGAAAGAACACTTAGTACATGATGCAATCATTCCAATATGTAATGACACATTCATGTACCCCTCCCCCCCCGGAGTGCCGGACAATCCGGAACCTTCTAGAACATTCCCGATGAAAACACCGGAATCATTCCCGAACTCCAAAACGGGACTTTCCTTATATGAATCTTATTCTCCGGACCATTCCGGATCACCTCGTGATATCCCGGATCCCATCCGAGACTCCGAACAACATTCGGTCTCTTTCTCATAATACCATAACTACTCAAACAACGTCGAATCCTTAAGTGTGTCTCCCTACGGTTCGTGAATTATGCAGACATGATCGAGACACTTCTCCGAACAATAACCAATAGAGGAATCTGGAAATTCATATGGCTCCCACATATTTCTACGATTACTTTGCGATCGAATGAACCACTTACATACGATACCAATTTCCCTTTGTCTCACGATATGTTACTTATCCGAGGTTATGATCGTCGGTATCTCTGTATACCTAGTTCAACCTCGTTACTGATAAGTACTCTTTTCTCGTTCCCGTGATATGTGATCCCTTGTGACCAAGTCACATGCTTGCAAGCTAATTGGATGACATTCCACCGAGAGGGCCCAGAGTATATCTATCCGTCATGTGGATGGACAAATCCCACTCTTGATCCATGTGTTTCAACCAATACTTTCCAAACACTTAATGCCACCTTTATAGCCACCCAGTTACGGTGTGGTGTTTGATGTCATCAAAGCATCCATCCGGTAAAGGTGATATGCATGATCTCATGGTCGAAGGAATTAGGTTACTATGTATCAGAAAGCATATAGCAATTGAACTATTGAAATGACTTGATCTTTATGCTACGCTTATCAATAGGAGTATGTCCACCATATCATTCTCCTAACGATATGATCTTGTTGTTGATAACATCTCAATGTTCATGATATGGAAACCACAATCATTTAATCAACCAACAAGCTAGTGAAGTATAGAGGCTATACTAGGGACTTCAATTTTAAGTTTACAATTCACACAAGTATTAGTGTTTCCTTGTTAATACTATTATAGCATGAATATAAACATTTATCATAAACACAAAGATATAATAATAACTACATTTATTATTGCCTCTAGGGCATATCTCCAACAGTCTCCCACTTGCACTAGAGTCATCTAATCTAGATTACATGGTAATATACCGAACACCCATGGCAGTTTGGTGTTGGTCATGTTTTGCCCTCGGGAGAGGTTTAGTCAACGGATCCGCCACATTCAGATCTGTGTGTACTTTGCAAATCTTTATATCCCCATCCTGGATATGTTCTCGAATAGCGTGAAAACGCAGCTTGATATGCTTCAGCTTCTTGTGTGACCTTGGTTCTTGCGCATTGGCTATGGCGCCCATGTTATCACAGTAGATAGACATTGGGTCCAGCGCACTTGGAACCACACCCAGCTCTGTAATGAACTCTTTCATCCATATCGCTTCTTGTGAAGCCTCCGAAGCAGCCATGTACT
Organism: Avena sativa; assembly: GCA_916181665.1. Lineage (NCBI taxonomy): Eukaryota > Viridiplantae > Streptophyta > Magnoliopsida > Poales > Poaceae > Avena > Avena sativa. The sequence continues at coordinate 260,422,754 of OV702279.1, read as the reverse complement.
CCGATTCAGTTGAAGATCTCGCCACAACGCTTTGCTTTGCACTCCTCCAGCTAACTGCTGCACCATTCAAAATAAATACGTACCCAGATTGTGATTTAGAATCATCTGGATCGGTGTTCCAACTAGCATCGGTGTAACCATTAACAACGAGCTGTTCATCACCTCCATAAGAAAGAACCATATCCTTAGTTCTTCTCAAGTACTTAAGGATGTTTTTGACCGCTGTCCAATGATCCACTCCTGGATCACTTTGATATCTGCTAGTTAAACTAACAGCATATGCAATGTCGGGTCTAGTACATAGCATGGCATACATTAGAGATCCTATGGCTGAGGCATAGGGAGTCTTACTCATCCTTTCTCTATCTTCTGCCGATGTTGGACTTTGAGTTTTACTCAAGGTCGTATTGGGCAACATGGGCAAGAACCCTTTCTTGCTTTCTTCCATTCCAAACTTCTTTAGAACTTTGTCCAAATATGTACTCTGTGACAATGATATTTGGCGTTTCGATCTATCTCTATAAATCTTTATGCCTAATATGTAAGCTGCTTTGCCAAGATCCTTCATTGAAAAACTATTATTCAAATATTCCTTGACACTATTAAGAAGGTCTACATCATTCCCAATCAACAATATGTCATCCACATACAGTATTAAGAATGCTACAGAGCTCCCACTCACTTTCTTGTAAATACAAGCTTCTCCATAAGTTTGTATAAAACCAAAACTTTTGATTACCTTATCAAAACGTTGATTCCAACTTCGGGATGCTTGCTTCAATCCATAGATGGACCGTTGAAGCTTGCATACCTTGTTAGCATCTTTAGGATCGACAAAACCTTTGGGTTGCATCATATACAACTCTTCATCAATGTCTCCATTGAGGAATGCTGTTTTGACATCCATCTGCCATATCTCATAATCATAATATGCAGCGATTGCTAACATAATCCTCACAGACTTTAGCTTCGCTACAGGTGAGAAAGTCTCATCGTAGTCAACTCCTTGAATTTGTCGAAACCCTTTTGCGACAAGTCGAGCTTTATAGACAGTAACATTACCATCAGCATCTGTTTTCTTCTTGAAAATCCATTTGTTCTCGACGGCCTTCCGGCCATCCGGTAAGTCCACCAAAGTCCATACTTGGTTTTCGTACATGGATCCAATCTCGGATTTCATGGCTTCTTGCCATTTATTGGAATCTGGGCTCATCATCGCTTCCTCATATGTCTCGGTGTCATCGGTGTTGTCCACCACCATGACATTCATAACGGAATCATACCAATCTGGAGTGGTACGAGTTCTCGTTGACCTCCGAGGCTCTGTAGTAACTTCAACCGAAGTTTCATGATCACCATCATTAGCTTCCTCTCTTATTGGTGCAGGCACCACAGGAACTTCTTCCGGTGCTGCGCTACTTGCAATTTCGAGAGAAGGTTCGACAACCTCGTCGAGTTCTACTTTCCTTCCAGTCACTTCTTTCGAGAGAAATTCCTTCTCTAGAAAGGATCCATTCTTGGCAACAAAGATTTTGCCTTCGGATCTATGATAGAAGGTATACCCAATAGTTTCCTTCGGGTATCCTATGAAGACGCATTTTTCCGCTTTGGGTTCAAGCTTGTCCGGCTGTAACTTCTTTACATAGGCTTCGCATCCCCAAACTTTAAGGAACGACAATTTAGGTTTCTTCCCAAACCATAATTCATACGGTGTCGTTTCAATGGATTTAGATGGTGCCCTATTTAAAGTGAATGCGGCTGTTTCTAATGCATAACCCCAAAATGATAGCGGTAAATCTGTAAGTGACATCATAGAACGAACCATATCTAAGAGAGTTCGATTACGACGTTCGGACACACCATTACGCTGTGGTGTTCCCGGCGGTGTCAATTGTGAAAGTATTCCGCACTTCTTTAAATGCTCGCCAAACTCGTAACTTAGATATTCACCTCCACGATCAGAACGTAGAAACTTAATCTTCTTGTTACGTTGATTCTCTACCTCATTTTGAAACTCCTTAAACTTCTCGAAAGTTTCGGACTTGTGTTTCATGAAATAGATATACCCATATCTACTCAAGTCATCTGTGAAGGTAAGAACATAACGATAACCACCGCGCGATGCTACACTCATTGGACCACACACATCGGTATGTATGATTTCCAATAAGTCCGTAGCTCGCTCCATGATACCAGAAAATGGAGTCTTAGTCATTTTGCCCATCAAACATGCTTCGCATCTATCAAGTGATTCAAAATCAAGTGATTCAAGAAGTCCATCGGAATGGAGTTTCTTCATACGTTTCACTCCGATGTGACCAAGACGACAGTGCCACATATAGGTCGAATTATCGCTTGATTTCAAACGTTTAGCCTCAATATTGTTGATATGTGTATTTCCACCATCGAGATTCAATAAGAATAGACCATCTATCAAAGGTGCATGTGCGTAAAACATATTACTCATATAAATCGAACAACCATTATTCTCTGATTTAAACAAGTAACCGTCTCGCAATAAACAAGATCCTGATATAATGTTCATGCTTAACGCAGGCACTAAATAACAATTAAATATAAATCTAATCCCGATGGCAGATGAAGAGGTAGCGTGCCGACCGCGATCACATCAACCTTTGATCCGTTTCCCACGCGCATCGTCACCTCGTTCTTCGCTAGCTTCCGTTTATTCTGCAGCACCTGTTTCGAGTTACAAATATAAGCAACCGAACCAGTATCAAATACCCAGGCACTACTACGAATACTAGTGAGATACACATCAATGACATGTATATCAGATATACCTTTCTTCTTGATGTTGCCGTTCTTCAAATCCGCCAAGTACTTTGGGCAATTCCGCTTCCAGTGACCTACTCCCTTGCAGTAAAAGCACTCAGTTTCAGGCTTTGGTCCAGCCTTGGTTTTCTTCGTTGGCGTGGTAACTTTCTTACCACCCTTCTTGAAGTGTCCCTTTTGCTTAGACTTGCCCTTCTTGAATTTGGTGGTCTTATTGACCATCAACACTTGGTGCTCTTTCTTGATCTCCACTTCTGCAGATTTTAACATAGCAAATAGTTCTGGCAACTCTTTGTTCATGTTCTGCATGTTGTAGTTCATCACAAAGTTCCTGTAACTTGGTGGCAATGACTGGAGGACGCGGTAAACCCCCAAAGCATTAGGAATCACTATACCCAAGCTTTGAAGTTTGTTTGCGTGCCCAGACATCTTAAGCACATGCTCACTGACGGAGCTGCCCTCTTCCATCTTGCAGTTAAAGAACTTTTCAGAAGCTTCATAACTTTCAATTGCCGCATGAGTCTCAAAAATTAATTTGAGATCCTCGACAATATCATATGGGTCTGACTCTTCAAACCTTTTCTGAAGCTCCGATTCTAAACCATACAAGATAGCACACTGAACTATGGAGTACTGATTCTTCCGAGCGAGGTAAACATTCTTTACTTCATCGGGAGCATCAGCTGCAGGTGGGTCACCCAGCGGTGCATCCAGCACATAGGTCAAATTACCAGCTGTGAGGACAATCCTCAAATTGCGGAACCAATCCGCGAAGTTGCTTCCATTGTTTTTCAACTTTTCTTTCTCTAGGAACGCATTAAAATTGATGGTAGGGGCTGCCATTGATCTACAACATATTTGCAATAGTTTAGACTAAGTTTATGACAAATTGAGTTCAAATTAATTAGTGAAATTAAACTAGGTGAACTCCCACTCAAAACAACATCCCTCACATTGTTTTAGTGATCACATGAACCAAATCCACTACATCAACACCGATCATCACGAGAGTTGATATAGTTTCAATGGCGAACAATCGACATGCTCATCATATCTACTATATGACTCATGCTTTACCTTTCGGTGATCCGTGTTCCTGAGGCCATGTCTGTACATGCTAGGCTCGTCAAGATCAAACCTTAGCTACCGCATAAGCAAATCTGGCTTGCTTACGTTGTATTCACCCGCGGAATCAAAGACACCCGATCATCACGTGGTGCTTTGAAGCAGCAAGCTTTGGCAACGGTGCATACTAAGGGTGAACACTTTAGAACTTGAAATTTATGTGCATGAGGGATCATCTTATAATGCTACCGTCGTCCACTAAGCAATACAAGATGCATAAAGGATTAACATCACATGCAATTCATAATATGTGATATGATATGGCCTTTCTTCTTTGTGCTTCCGATCTCCATCTTCAAGCACGAACATGATCTCCATCATCACCGGCATAGCATCAAGGTCAATGACGCTTCTTCATGGTTGTCGTCCACCAGCTTCAACTATTACAACTATTTTGAATAGACACGCAGGTCTTAACAGAAATTAAAGACAACCATATGGCTCCTGCCGGTTGCCAACTTACAATAAGGAACATTGCATACATCAAATATAATCACAATCATGGCCATATCACATCACTGCACACCCCTGCAAAACAAAGTTAGACGCTTCTACTTTCTTTGCATATTTTACGTGGTTTGGGGCTTTCAATAAGTGTCGTTCTAACTTACGAACAAGAACCACAACATTGATACTAGCATTATTGATTACCCGTTGTAAATTGGATCTTAACTATGCTAGGAGAAACAGGCACCCGCAAAGCCACTTATGCAATACAAGTTGCATGTCAAGCGTGGAGCAAGTCTCATGAACGATGTCATGTAAGGTTAGCCCGGGCCGCTTCATCCCAACATACCGCAAGATGCAAAGTACACAAAAAGCAATCTACAATAAAAGCATCAACGCCCACAATGACCATTGTGTTCTACTCGTGCAACAGATCTACATATAGACACGGCTCTGATACCACTGTAGGGGTTCGTAGCATGGAAAACAAAATTTTTCTATCGCATACAAACAAACAAGCCAAGATCTATCTACTAGATTGTAGCAACGAGTCGATGGTATAACTTACCCTCGAAGATTCCAAAGCGTTTAACGAGAGCGGATTCTCGTGGGTGATGTAGTCGTACTCTTTCCGATCTCAAGATCGCGTAGACGATCCTTCCGGCGCCACGTTCCGGCAGCGCTCCCGCAGTCGGTCACACGTTCGGTACTCGACGAAGACCTTCCTCTCCCTTGTTCCAGCAGGCAGCGGAGGTTGTAGCACTCTCCTCGCGATTCCGGCAGCACAACGGCGTGGTACCGGAAGTAGAGGGGAAATCCCGCAGGGCTTCGCCTTAAGCCGGTGCGAGTATGGTGGAGCTTATGAGAGAGGCTATTAGTGGTCTAGTAATTAGACACACCAATTAGAAGGCTCTAAACCAATTAGAAGGCTCTAAACCGCTGGCTAAAGCAATTAGAAGCTCTAAACCAAAACGGCTCTAAACCTGAGATTTAGAGGTGGAAACTTGTGTGTCTAGGAGGGGAGCCCTGCCCCTCCTTATATAGGTGGGGAGGCGCGGCCAGGGGAGGGGAGTCCCTCCCCAAGTCGGCCTTGGGTGGCGCGCCGGCTTGGGGAGGAGACTCCTCCCTCAAGTCGGTTCCCAACTCCTCTTTCTTGTTTCCCACAGTTTCTTGTTTTAGCCGTTTGACTTTCAAACTGGACATTTGACTTTTCTGTTTTAGGATTCAATTTAATCCTATATTTGGGACAGCAAGAACACTTAGTACATGATGCAATCATTCCAATATGTAATGACACATTCATGTACCCCTCCCCCCCCGGAGTGCCGGACAATCCGGAACCTTCTAGAACATTCCCGATGAAAACACCGGAATCATTCCCGAACTCCGAAACGGGACTTTCCTTATATGAATCTTATTCTCCGGACCATTCCGGATCACCTCGTGATATCCCGGATCCCATCCGAGACTCCGAACAACATTCGGTCTCTTTCTCATAATACCATAACTACTCAAACAACGTCGAATCCTTAAGTGTGTCTCCCTACGGTTCGTGAATTATGCAGACATGATCGAGACACTTCTCCGAACAATAACCAATAGAGGAATCTGGAAATTCATATGGCTCCCACATATTTCTACGATTACTTTGCGATCGAATGAACCACTTACATACGATACCAATTTCCCTTTGTCTCACGATATGTTACTTATCCGAGGTTATGATCGTCGGTATCTCTGTATACCTAGTTCAACCTCGTTACTGATAAGTACTCTTTTCTCGTTCCCGTGATATGTGATCCCTTGTGACCAAGTCACATGCTTGCAAGCTAATTAGATGACATTCCACCGAGAGGGCCCAGAGTATATCTATCCGTCATGTGGATGGACAAATCCCACTCTTGATCCATGTGTTTCAACCAATACTTTCCAAACACTTAATGCCACCTTTATAGCCACCTAGTTACGGTGTGGTGTTTGATGTCATCAAAGCATCCATCCGGTAAAGGTGATATGCATGATCTCATGGTCGAAGGAATTAGGTTACTATGTATCAGAAAGCATATAGCAATTGAACTATTGAAATGACTTGATCTTTATGCTACGCTTATCAATAGGAGTATGTCCACCATATCATTCTCCTAACGATATGATCTTGTTGTTGATAACATCTCAATGTTCATGATATGGAAACCACAATCATTTAATCAACCAACAAGCTAGTGAAGTATAGAGGCTATACTAGGGACTTCAATTTTAAGTTTACAATTCACACAAGTATTAGTGTTTCCTTGTTAATACTATTATAGCATGAATATAAACATTTATCATAAACACAAAGATATAATAATAACTACATTTATTATTGCCTCTAGGGCATATCTCCAACAGTTGCAACCTGGTGTTCTTCGATTATGGACTCCGATGTGCTGATGGTGTGTTGGGGGTTTGGCTGCCTCGGTTCTAGCACTGGCGGGATGGCGCTACAGCTGCGCAACCCTGGCGCCGAACCTGTTGTGCTCCTACTACCTCTTCCTCCACTCTAATTCAGGTAATCCATGTGTGACCGGCTCTCTGGACAAAGCATTATTTTTGGTTAGGGTTAAGGCTGTATGGTGATTTCCTGGTCCTGTACTAGGTGATTGTGTGATATAACCTGATTAACATGTGATAGAAAAATGCAATCTTATGTCTCTGTTTGGATAATGATTGTGCTTCTAGTGTTGGTGAGTGCTAAACTATGGCTCAAATTGATAACTCCAGGCCCTAGTGTGATTCTTCTATGCTTGTCTGAATCTTTGATTCAGTAAAATGATTATAATGGGTAAATACTGATTCTTAGGAATACTACCTAGGAATATGATGTAATTCTATCTGGAATGATTTTTTCTCTAGTATTGCTTACTGAATATGGGATGACAACATGATAGTGAATCATTTGTACAACTTTTGAAACCTTTGGTTGGAAATAAATGATTCAATGGTTCTAAAGAGTGATTTTGGTGACTTCTGTTTGCTATAGGACCCTACTGTGGTGCCTCAAGTGAGTGTGCACAGTAGTGATGTACTCCCTTTTGAGTGTACACAATGATAGCTATCCCTTGTAGTTGGCTGTTGGATTTGGGTTAAGCTATCAGGGAACCATAATTGGATACCAATGAGGTTAAAGCTGAGGTTTTACCTTGACTTGATTATTTTTGTGGTGCCTCCCTATGGGAGTGAGCACAATAGTACTTCAGGAAGGATGAATTGCTGCTTATACAGTTGGATAAAATCCATAGATAATTAATGCTTATGATGCTGGTTTGAAGCTTTGGTGAATTAGGTTAAGTTCACTTTGAATTTAAAGTTGGAATGCTAGCATTAGTACTGTTATTATGTCACAGTACATCTTTGGATGATTTCTAGCTATTATTAGCTAGAAAATGATGTGCACAATCCATATTCAGGTTTACAAAGTTTCTGAATTTTATATGATGATGGAAATTCTAGTACTCTAGTGACTTCTGGTAACTTCTTTTGTTGTTGTGGTGCCTCCTATTGGAGTGTGCACAACACAGAGTGGTTTAGCATGATTAGCTGGCATTGAGTAATTGCTTGCTGGAATCCATCACCATGTTAAATGAACAATGACTGAAATTGAGTGGAGATTACACATGCCTATGATGCTCAAGCTGAGGCTATATCTTTTTGGACACATAGCTGTTACTAGATCTGTAGGTCAAACATCTCTATGATGAGCTTCCCATAGAAATACTATGGAAGCCTGAGAGCTCTACTTCTCTCCCAATTTCCGTTTCAAGATAGAACTGTTAAGAACAGATGCTTTAGCCTGTGATGCAAAACGCTGAGATCCATTTTATGTAAGGAAGGATAAATCATAAACTTGCTATGTGTGCTTGTTTCCAGATTCTCTTATATGATGCTATGCACATATATAACACTAGATCTGGTTATTGTGATTGAGAATTTTCCTACCTGCTGTAGTTGGTACTTGATTACTTGATATCCAATCTTGTGGATGTTGCTCCTGGTACAGCTGACCTCCTCCTCCTTATTCCCATGTCCAGCTTCTTCTATAACTATGGCCTGGATTTCTTTTCCTGGAGCTGCTGCCTTTCCTTGATTTCCTCCTTATCCTAACTCTTGGATGGCTCTAGGGAGTGACCAGAGCTAAGGATGAGATGGAATCTGGCTAGTGGTGTGGTTGGTTTGTTTAGCTGAGATCCAAAGCTAGAGTTATATGTGATGTGGTCTTGTGTTTTGAGTTGATTTAGCTTGTGCTGTCCTGGGAGAGAATGAATGTGTGAGCAGCACCTCTCCCAGTAGTGGCTGCAGTTGCTTTTTCTACATTGGTCACTTCCCTTGCTTAATCGACAGCACATCAGATGCAGTTGTGTGTGTAAGCTGCCTGCCTGTTCCAGGGGTTTTGTCCCATTGCTAGATATTTCCTAACCTGGAAGCTGATCCTTTGTGGATGTACTCGGCTGGTTTGAATATCATCTCTTTGCCACTTACCTGTCCTTGGTGAAACTTGCCCCTGTACCAGCCTATGATGCACTAGTCTGAGACATTATTCCAGAATACGAACTGATACTACTCTTTGGCCCCTTTTTAAAGAAATACTCAATGATGTGTTCAGCAATGCATCACATTGCCAGACTGAGAGTAGCATTCACCTAAACAATTCTCTTTATTTTCTTTCCTTTTCTTTTGTTTTGTTGTCTTTTATGCTGTTTTGCAGGGACAAAGGAATATGAAGAAAATAAGATACCAGAGATGAATAAGAATTTGAGTTTAGAAATAGTTTTAGGGTTTTACTTTATTCTTTTGTAATTTACCCTTTTATTTATTTATTTTGGTGAGGTGGAAAGCATTGTAATTTTTAATATAATTGTAATAAAGAAATTCTTTTTATTCTTGGTACTTGTAATTTTATTTATCCATTTTGTAAACTTTGGATTATTCTAATTGTAACAAAGGAAATGTTTTATTTTATTTCTTTTAGTAATTGTACTAGTTACTAATTGTTGTACCTCTTATACACTTGTATTATTAAATATTATGTAATATTTGTTGTTTTTGAAATAATAATTCCAAATTCTTGTATAATTCAAATGTATGGTGAATATGATGATATCTATTTGTTTATTCAAGAATTTACCATTTCAATTCTATTGTTAATTCTTTCCAATTTACTTTTGAATTCAAATAAAGTATTTGAATATTCAACCTAAATTGTTTTCCCTCAAACATGAACATTCAGTAGAGGTCATGTCAAAATCCGTCGCACTTGCTCTATTGTTTCCTTTAGAACAAGAGAGACCTCGATCCCTCTATAGGTCTTTTTGTTTTGCGCGAAAATTCTCCGGATTTTATTATGCATGAATGCAATGCACAAACCTGTGTCCTCTATAATTCTAGGTGCTAATCCTGGGATGTTACAAAGTCCTGATGCTAGTAATATGCATGTTGCCTTTACCAAACACATTACAGATGCTCTTGTTAAGATTAAGGAAGAGAAGCTAAAATACTAGGATTCTATTCCTACTCAAGTAGAAGATAGTTGGGAACCCATTATTAATATGCAAGTGAATGACTTTGATCTCAAAGCTTCATGTGATCTTGGTTCTAGTGTCTCTATTATGCCTAGGAAGATTTATGAAATGCTTGATTTGCCACCATTAGAAGATTGTTATTTGGATGTCCCACTCAATGATAATGCTAAGAATAAACTCATAGGGAGAATTAATGATGTTCTCATTATGGTTAACAATGCTTATGTCCCTGTTGATTTCTATGTTTTCGATGTTGAATACAATGCTCCTTGTCCTATTACTTTGGGAAGACCTTTTCTTAGAATAGTTGGTGCCATCATTGATATGAAAGAAGGCACCATCAAATATCATTTTCCATTCAAGAAAGGTATTGAACACTTCCCTATGAGAAGAGAGAAGTTGCTTTTTGCTCCCCCTTTGAAACCAAGATTTGATGTTAATGCTTCCTCATTTGAAAATACTTGATTCTTCTTGCTTCTTGTGCCTAACTTAAAGGCGTTAAAGAAAAGTGATTGTTGGGAGATAACCCAAGAGTTTCCTTGAGTCTTGGAAGTTATTACTTCTGTAATAACCTCTCCTTATCCTTTTTGTTTGATTTTTGTGCCAAGAATGACCTCTAATTAGATGGAAGTAAGATTTAGGGAGTTGCTGTCGAGGAACAGATTTCTGTCCTCCACCAAACAAATTCTTGAGGAGGCTCTGTAACTCGGATTGAGCTCAAAATTTATGAATAAATCCCCTAGTATGTTAGATAACTTTATTTAGTTCAAAACTTTTTGATTTGAGCAGCAGAAGATGTTCGAAAAAATCGTTTCTACCTGCTGGTCTGTTTTGACAAATTTCTGCCATTATTTGCATTTGCTTCTTATTGATTCCTTTTTTAGCTCTCTTCAGGTAAATTGAGTTTCTTTGAAGGAGTTACTACAATATCTTGTGTTTTAGTGAAAAGCCTTCCTGTTCCAAATCTTTGCCAGTGGTCTAATATCTTTTGAATACACTAATGTGACTAATGAAGATTGTGTAAAGTTTTGTATGAAGGAAAAAATTCAGGTGTAGAGAGAGAATGATGCAATGAGATGAAGAATGGAAAAAAGCTCAAGCTTGAGGATGCCACCATGGTGTCACCCCAAGAAATATCCAAGAGGTACAAACGTCAAAGCTTGGGGATGCCCAAGGCATCCCCTTCTTCATCAATAAAAAACTCAGGTCTGTCTAGACACTTCATTTTTATTATTTCATGCACACTTGTGTTGTTCTTGGGGCGTCTTAGTTTTTGTTCGCTTTGCTTAGTTTGCTTTAGTAGTTTGGACCCATGTTATCGCTGTGTTGTTTTGCAAATAAGGTTTCTTGGTGTTTGGAAAGGAGTAGTAAGTTCTTGCTTGAAGTGCAAGAGGAGCTTGCATTGATTGTGACTTAGACTTTAGCATGACATGCTAGGTGTTGTTTTGGCATTATGCTTAGTGATTATTGCTGTAGCATGTCTTGTTCCAAACAATTGGGATTGCTTAGTGTGCCTTGAAGAAATTATGCGTTGTTTTAGCATGCAAAAGCATAGTATTGTGGTATTCTCCTTTGATGTTTTGCTTGGGTTGACTTGGCACATGCTCACACCATGTTATGACTATGACAAGTCACCATTAGCCTTTATGATCATCTAGTCCTTGACTTGTAGTGCCACTCTTTTTCTTGATTATTAAGCTTTGTTTCAAGTCTTTTGCTAGCCTCCACTTGTATGAGTAAGTTCTACTCATGCCTCCAACTCCCAAGAAACCAAGTTTTTCCAAAGTGTCTACTATAAACTCCTATGCATAGTGTGTTACACCATTCCAAGTATATTCTTGTTTTCAACTATCTTCCAATTAAAAACTATTTTGTTATGTGAAAACTTAGTGATTAAAACCCTCACGAACTTGATGGCACTTTATTCTTTGCCCCTAATAAACTTGAACCATTGTGACAACTTTGTTTTATATGCTTGCACTTATAAGTTGGAGTTAGCAGAACCGTGCTGTCACGAGGAATGTTTTCAACATTGCACTTGTACCTTGTTGTACTCAGTTGATATCATGCTCTTTTGTCTATGGATGTCACCGGTGTGAAATAAAGAGGGAACTTGTAAGTCCATGGAGTTTGTATCCTGTGTTGGAGAAACGCCTGGGCCGCTAGCCTAAGCCATGCCTAATCATGGTGGAAACTTGAAGCATCACCATAGTGACATCTATGAAGCATTCTTCTTATAAAAAAAGAGACACATTGAGAAAAGAGGAAAGAGAGAAAAAACACCATATTCCCATGGTACATAAGAAGAATTGCTGAGATGCTTATTGTCTGCTTGCTTGTCATTTTGGTTATGGGAAAGCTCCTGTACCATGTGCAAGGGGTACCCCGTTGGAGGTTCTCAATGATATGCAAATACTTACAGTGAGAAGAACTTACCTGGACCCAAAGTTGAGTATGCATGAGGTGTGGCCCTCGTATTCAAGGGGCATGAGATTGCCAACTTATACTTCGTCAAGCATATACTCCAGCTTTGCCACTTTAACCTTAACCACTTCAAGATGCTTATGATAGGGGCAATGAGGGCTGAAAGCTAACTAGTACCATAATTTTTGGAAGCTCTTTTTGAAACTTGTAATCCCTGCTTCCTTTACAAAAAGGCCTTTCTTCCACCATTATTGAGTCTCCGGCTTCTACCTTTAGGCACCATTAAGAGAGCATAGTTGTCATTGTGTGTGCAGTGTTCCAAAGCTTATTAATTGATGCATATTGTGTTATTACTTGTTATTGTGCTACTTGTTTCTAGTCACCCTTGTGAACTTTGCAGGTGTCCTATGCATTACATTTCTACTCTATGAGGGACAAGCTGATTGCCACTATGCTATGTTTTTGACATGTGAAACAAACAAACGTTTTTCAATGCATATTATTCATGATATTTGTTTGTAGCTTGCCATGTTGCATGCATAGTTACTATGTCATATTGTTAGAACTCCATCTTTCATGCACATGTTTAGAGTTCTTTGATCCCAGCTTTCAATGATTGCAAATGGTTGGATCTTTATTGTGAGGATGCATGTCACCTTAAAAAATATTCTGTTTATCACTTACCTACTCGAGGACGAGCTGGAGTTAAGCTTGGGGATGCTGATACGTTGGAAACGTATCTATAATTGATGGGGGAATACTAATCGGGGTATACCCACGAAGCGGAGTCGCCAGCTGGATCGCCAATCCTAGAGCGGGTCGACTCGCCAAGTACGGCGACTGGCGCATACTGGATCCAGACGAGTGGCGCCGACTGGAGGCCCAAGATGGCGACTCCAATACAAAGCCCATTAGTGCACTTGTAAACCCTAGGTGGCTGCATATATAAAGCCACCAGGTGCACCCCCACGGGAGAGGTTTTTCCACAATAGATTAGATCTAGTCTCCCTCCGCCTACAACGGCTCCCATGTAAACCAATCTATGATCATATACTGGATTGACAGCAGGACGTAGCGATCCTCCACCGAGGGGACGTGAACCTGGGTACATCGTGTGCCAATCTCGCTCCCGGATTCTCCTACGTCGCCTTACTCCCTCTACGTAAGCTACCCAGTAGCATCTGCCGTGCAATACCACGACAGTTGGCGCCCACCATGGGGCAAGCGATGCTTGGAGGGTGATAATCTCTCTATCAATGCCTACCAGATCGCATCAAGCAGACTCTAGCCAATCGCCGGCCAATCGTGATGTCCGCTTGAGAAATCTCGCATGAAAACCACATAGCAGCTGAGTTTTTAATTCCATCCTGTTTCACTTTTGCTACTTCGCAATTTATTTATTTTATTTATACTTGACGCCCTGCAGGTGAGCTGTTTCCATGTACGATTCTTTGAAGAATCGAATTCCTGAAGCTAAACCGGACGAGTGCTATCTGCGTATGGCAGTAACTGCCGCCGCCGTACGATCTGATCTCGGCTCACCAAGAAATAACTAAAATAGCCATACGTCCATGGGTTTCTTCTATTTAATCTAGATCTTTATAAGTGGTTACTCTATTGATTTAATTTATTATTTAATTAAGATTAGCCTACTTCTTCCTACATGGTTTTTCATGAGCATACCGCGGAGAATCGATCTATGGAGAGGAGGCGACATGCTGGTTTACATCTACCACGGACTCGCTCCTCGCGATTCTCTAGGCTCGGCGACTCATCCGCCACATAGTCGTCATGCTTGGGGACTCTCCTACCATGAACTCGTCATGAACGGCTCACCACATCGTCCGACTCGCTCGCCCTATATTCGCCGCGCTCTGCGACTCCCCTGCTGCAGCGACCCTGTCCGCATTTGACAGTCGGATCGAGCTGCAACCTCCACGCGATCTAAGAAGCTATATTATGCAAACTAGGCTCGATCCCAGATCGACCTAACTAATAGGTTATTTCTATCTGATCCTGTCTTCTCATATATTGTGGCATCCCGCCAAAACCACTACTAGAAAATCGCGTTGTTTTTGTGCATTGCACCGTCATGACCGCATGCTCATGTCATCATGCCACATTGCATTTGAGCATCGTCATCATCTTGCATTTGCTTGCATAAAACTATTTTCGAAAAAACCTATTTTTGTTTTCTAAACGCCCTGTCTTTGTTCAAACGCAAAACCCGGGTCTCCGGATTATTTTGTTTTGTCTGCTATCGGTTTGCAAAAGCCCTGTTTGAAATAAATAAAATATTTAATTATTTTTAATGGGACAGTCGAACGGGCCGATTCGACCCAGTCGGCCACCCCAGAATAAAACCAGCCCACCCGAATTCCTAAAACTACCTAGTCCTAATCTACCCACCAATCACAGCTCGCCACCTCACCCCTGAACCCAATCCCTACCCACCTTGCCACCTCATCAATCCACCCGCACTCCCTCTCTCTCTCTCTCTCTCTTCCTCACCTAGCCCCATTTACCCCCCTCACTTACACCCCGGTCCCACCGTCCCTGTCCCTACCGCCACTCAGCACTCAACTTTCCCACACGCTCACCAACACACACACTGCCGACCCTCCCTGGCTGACACCCCTACCCCACGCGAGAGTGGCCCCACCTACCGGACCCATCTCCCCACCTGCCTCCCCTGGTCAAACCTTCCCAACCGCCCCCTGGACCCGCTCCTGGTCCACCCGCGGGTCCCGCCACTCCCACCTACCCTCTCTCTCCCCCGCGTCCTCTCCCTCCTCCCCCGCGCTTCCTCCTCCCACCTCCCCACGCGCTGCCCTCCCTGCAACCTCCGTCGTCGGCCCTCCCCTTCCTCTGCTCCGGTCCGCCTCCCTCCGCCTGCGACCTTCGGCCTCCGCCCGTGCCCGAGCTTCCTCGGCTGCCCTCGCCGGCCGCGGCCTCTCCTTCCCCACCTCCGACCCGAGCACCTCCGCGCGTCCTCGTCCCATCTCGCCGGCCGGCGCCGGCGCAGCCGTCTCCCCGCCGTCCGGCCTCTCCCCTCCTCGAGCGCCGCCGGCGCCCAAGACCTGCTCGCCCCCCAGGCCACGTCCTCGTCCCCTCCGCAGACCGCCGGCGCCTCCCCGCCACCGGCAGTCACAGCCGCGTCCGCCTCGCCGAGCCCTGCTGCCCGAGCCCCGCGTCGGCCTCGCCCCTGCACCGCCTCCCTCTCCTCTGCGCCGCTCGTCCCCGCCGGCGCCCGCCTCGGCCCCTTCGTCCTCGCCCGCGCCGGCGCCGCCTCGCGTCCGGCTGTGCCCCGCCCGAGCTCCCTCTCGCGCGAGCCCCGCGCGCCGCCACCGGACCGCCGACCGTCGTTGCCTCTCTGTCGCCGAGCTCCATGCCCGGCCGCGCGTCTCTGCCTTAGCAGCGCACCACCAGGGACCTGCCCTCACCGACCCGCGCCGCATGCCCTCTCCATGGCGCCGTCGCGAAAGACAAGGCTGCTGTAGCCAAGCCTAAGTCCAGGACCAGACCATGTGTTCCCTAAGTTCCTCTCAAGATCATCGTGGCCACTAGAGTACCATCCGTAGATCGCCTGCGTCGAAACTCAAGCACTGCACCTTCGATCGAGCCGAAGCCTCAAGATCCCCGACATGGCGTAGATGGACAAACCTCGAAGACTGAACCCCTCGGAACGCCAAGTTCTCCTCATGTACCCCGAAGACCGAACCTGAAATCCTCGCCACAGATCGACAAGGATTTCTACATGGGACGACAAGTACTTCGTCATGGACCCGGAAGAATCCCCGGACCCCAAGAACGACATCGTCACCCGAGAACTCGGACAAGGTCGCCAAGCTCGACGGAATCCCATACGCCAAGATCTCCTTCATAGATGCGGATCCGAAGACCCTAAATACCGGAGTCCGAGAACGTTTCCGTCGAACCCTGAGCCCCTGTCGAACCCCGAACCCCCGGAACCCAAGATCTGCCGAACCCTAATGTGTGAACCTTTTTCTGAGCCCTATTTTATAAATGCTATATATAAAACTTGTTGCATATTAGATTGTCATTCTCGCATGCATATTGTCATGTGGTTTGGGGGCCTTAGGCCGATTAACCTAATTAAATATGGGGCCCATATGCGGGAGAATCTAGTCTAATATTGGCCCCATTTAAATTTGTGCATCGAACCGGTGATATAATTTGCCTTGTTAAGACAACATTTAAATTGCGGGGGTTCTAAACAACTTGAACCATATATTTAAATGTCGGGACCCTAGTTCCGCTTAACATGACCTAAGTGCATCGCACCTTTGCCGTGGCATACATCATACCTGCATCATGCCGATCTTTTAGCATAGTATTAAATATTGCATCCGATGTTTATTTTTAGTGTTTTGCTTCTTCGCGGATAAGGCCGTTGAGTTGATGTGAGCTTCGCCCTGATCTTCGGATGAACCTTCGACAATGTTTTCAGGCGAGCATCTCCCCCTTTCTACCTATCTTACTTTATAGTATTTATTCCCTCCTGTTGATCTATTGCTATCTGTGTTGCGATGCTCTAGTTTTCGTACCCGTGTTATTCCTTGCAGCCTTATATTGCCTTGGACACATCCTATTACCGGTTGTTTGGTAGATAGTTGGACTTGCGCGTTGTAGTCGCTTGCTCAAGTGCTGTTGCGTGTTGTCCAGAACCACAGTTGTTGGAGTATTGCCGCATGCTTGATGTTGGAGATGATCATGGCTTTACTTATCGTTCACTTTAATTACTGTTTAACAACTAAAATTGAAGTAGGTAAGCAGAGGCACAGGTGGGCAATAGATGTTATTTGGTTGTTAACCGTCCACTTGTGTCCCGTAGGACCCCGAGTACTTGATACCTGTTCCTTGAATATTCGCGCTATCCACATCCGGGAGGATTATGGGACCCCCCTGAGCCAGAGCTTGATTCAGTCTTATTTCTTGGGGCCACAAACTAGTTTGAGGTTTTATTTACTATCCTGTACTTATGCCATGCTACTGCTTTATTTACGATTGTGCGAGGAGCACACTGTACTGTTTAGGATCGGGACACGTTTTCGCGGTGTCGACAAGCCCAGTTTTGGGTTCCCAGTCGTTCACATCCGTCCACCCAAACCTCGGGTCCGTCTCGGAGTCAGCTAACTTCGTTGCGGGTGTACTCCAAGGGGTGGCCCCCTGAAATATTTCTGAATCCTGTGATTGCTTTGTCGTGAAGGCCTCGTTGGGTTTTGATTTGGTTTTTCCGAGGTTGATCGAGTGTGTGTTGCTATTTGTCCACCCTGGCCGGGTAAAACTTTCTGAAAGCCGTGTCCGCGGTTATGGACGACTTGGAGCACAGTATCTCGATCATAGACAACTATAACTAAAGTAGTGCTATAAACTTGACTTGATAATGACTAGTAATCAGCTTCACTATAATGGAATGGCTAAATAACACTGCCAACAATTGCTTGTTTGGGTTGTCGCTGGCGACCATTGTATCTGACTAGTAAGTATTGCAACTACAACGGAATGGCTAAATAAAAGTATCAACAACTGCTGGGTTTCGGGTTATCTCATGCTAATTGTATCTGACTAGTAAGTGTTGCAACTACAACGGAATGGTTAACTAAAACTGCTCACTGCTTATCTTATCAGGATGATTATCTATACCTGACTAGTAATTGCTGCAACGATAACGGAATGAATAAAACTGCCAACTGTGTGAGTTCCTCGGTGGACTTCCTCGTTTGGTCTCGAGGGGAAATACCAGGATGGGATTGTTTGGTGTTAGATTCAGGTTGGATCCGAATAGGTCTTTCTTACCCCTCTCTGGTAGCCGCCAGTTGTATCGAGTCTCTATAGGTTGTTTAGTGCATGTTGCGCTGCCGCTCAGTCCACCATACCTATGTAGGCGAGGACCGCCGAATTCTAGTCTCGCCGTGTACTGGCTTCAGTACTGACGCTCCTCTTTTTCCTTTGCCCTTTGTCGGCACCCCTTTTGTTTAAGCAGGTTTTGAGATCGACGTCGTTAGCAGGGTTACCCTTCCGGCTTGGCCTGGGCAGGGTTATGGACGCCATTGGTTATTCTTTAGGGCTCTTAGCCCCATTTGCATCTTGTCCGTAGTCGGACGCTCTATCGTTTTACAGGTGATTTGGATCTTTGTATTGTATATCTGTATTCTTGACTCTTTGAGTCGCTGCTGTATATATATCTGTTTTTGTGGGTCCCATCGAGGACTGTTGTGTAATGTTATTACTTCGTTTTCCACCCGCACGAAAGTGCCTGGTGGGCACCTTTGAATCGTTTCTATGCGAGTTTGGCGGGAATCGCTGAAACTTGCATAGGGTCGATTCTGAGGGTGTTACAGAGTGGTATCAGAGCTCAGCAGTTGCGATACCCCACAAGTCCAGCCTGTAGGATAACCTAGCTAACGGACGAAGTAGAGTGTCAAAACTATTTTTGAAAAATCGGTTGGATAGTTCTGATTAGGTCTGGTTTTTATTCCTTACCCCTCTGCTATTCTCCTCTTACCTCTACGTGTTTTGAATCCGCTCTCGTCTTTTTCTTCGAGTCCAGGATTTCTCGTGGTTGGGATCCGTCGTACCTTTAGGATTTCGCTTCCTTCTTTGATAACGGTGTTCTACCATCCGGTGTTCATGCTGCCTGAGGAATCCGTCTACTGTGGTGCCATTCTTTGTTCCTTGTTTGTGCTTTCCGGTGTTTTCCGACGCGACGACATCATCTACGCTAGATCCGATGCAGAGTCTGCATCACCCCTTTGTTTCTGAAACTTGTTTGTCGAGAACTTCAGTCTAAATTCTGAAAGTTGGTTGCATAATCCGTCTGTTCATGTACAGAGTAATGCTTTGAGTGCGGGATGGAGTCGCGACCATACCACTACTCTTATCATTCGCTTTTGTATATTGAATGGTGGATCGATGCAATTCTTACTCCTTCCATGGGCGTTAGAGGTGGCCTTACCCTTAACTTCGTCTGTTGTTTATCCGGAGTGTTCTCTTGACGGACAGGATCAATGACCTCTTGTTGGTGGTGTCGCCGATTTCAAGACGGACAACGACCTCTTGTTAGTGGTGTCGCGAGGATCTACACGATGCGATAAGACGCAGATCGCCGACCTTCCTTCCGGTACCATGAGGCGGATCTCGAGGGCGAGATCCATTGTTAGTGGTGTCGAATTGTGGCATCCCGCCAAAACCACTACTAGAAAATCGTGTTGTTTTTGTGCATTGCATCGTCATGACCGCATGCTCATGTCATCATGCCACATTGCATTTGAGCATCGTCATCATCTTGCATTTGCTTGCATAAAACTATTTTCGGAAAAAACTATTTTTGTTTTCTAAACGCCCCGTCTTTGTTCAAACGCAAAACCCGGGTCTCCGGATTATTTTGTTTTGTCTGCTATCGGTTTGCAAAAGCCCTGTTTGAAATAAATAAAATATTTAATTATTTTTAATGGGACAGTCGAACGGGCCGATTCGACCCAGTCGGCCACCCCAGAATAAAACCAGCCCACCCGAATTCCTAAAACTACCTAGTCCTAATCTACCCACCAATCACAGCTCGCCACCTCACCCCTGGACCCAATCCCTACCCACCTTGCCACCTCATCAATCCACCCCCACTCCCTCTCTCTCTCTCTCTCTCTCTCTCTCTCTCTCTTCCTCACCTAGCCCCATCTACCCCCCTCACTTACACCCCGGTCCCACCGTCCCTGTCCCTACCGCCACTCAGCACTCAACTTTCCCACACACTCACCAACACACACACTGCCGACCCTCCCTGGCTGACACCCCTACCCCACGCGAGCGTGGCCCCACCTACCGGACCCATCTCCCCACCTGCCTCCCCTGGTCAAACCTTCCCAACCGCCCCTGGACCCGCTCCTGGCCCACCCGCGGGTCCCGCCACTCCCACCTACCCTCTCTCTCCCCCGCGTCCTCTCCCTCCTCCCCGCGCTTCCTTCTCCCACCTCCCCACGCGCTGCCCTCCCTGCAACCTCCGCCGTCGGCCCTCCCCTCCCTCTGCTCCGGTCCGCCTCCCTCCGCCTGCGACCTCCGGCCTCCGCCCGTGCCCGAGCTTCCTCGGCCGCCCTCGCCGGCCGCGGCCTCTCCTTCCCCACCTCCGACCCGAGCACCTCCGCGCGTCCTCGACCCGTCTCGCCGGCCGGCGCCGGCGCAGCCGTCTCCCCGCCGCCCGGCCTCTCCCCTCCTCGAGCGCCGCCGGCGCCCAAGACCTGCTCGCCCCCCCCAGGCCACGACCTCGTCCCCTCCGCAGACCGCCGGCGCCTCCCCGCCACCGGCAGTCACCGCCGCGTCCGCCTCGCCGAGCCCTGCTGCCCGAGCCCCGCGTCGGCCTCGCCCCTGCACCGCCTCCCTCTCGTCTGCGCCGCTCGTCCCCGCCGGCGCTCGCCTCGGCCCCTCCGTCCTCGCCCGCGCCGGCGCCGCCTCGCGTCCGGCTGTGCCCCGCCCGAGCTCCCTCTCGCGCGAGCCCCGCGCGCCGCCACCGGACCGCCGACCGTCGTTGCCTCTCTGTCGCCGAGCTCCATGCCCGGCCGCGCGTCTCTGCCTTAGCAGTGCACCACCAGGGACCTTCCCTCACCGACCCGCGCCGCATGCCCTCTCCATGGCGCCGCCACGAAAGACAAGGCTGCTGTAGCCAAGCCCAAGTCCAGGACCAGACCATGTGTTCCCCAAGTTCCTCTCAAGATCATCGTGGCCACTAGAGTACCATCCGTAGATCGCCTGCGTCGAAACTCAAGCACTGCACCTTCGATCGAGCCGAAGCCTCAAGATCCCCGACATGGCGTAGATGGACAAACCTCGAAGACTGAACCCCTCGGAACGCCAAGTTCTCCTCATGTACCCCGAAGACCGAACCTGAAATCCTCGCCACAGATCGACAAGGATTTCTACATGGGACGACAAGTACTTCGTCATGGACCCGGAAGAATCCCCGGACCCCAAGAACGACATCGTCACCCGAGAACTCGGACAAGGTCACCAAGCTCGACGGAATCCCAGACGCCAAGATCTCCTTCATAGATGCGGATCCGAAGACCCTAAATACCGGAGTCCGAGAACGTTTCCGTCGAACCCTGAGCCCCTGTCGAACCCCGAACCACCGGAACCCAAGATCTGCCGAACCCTAATGTGTGAACCTTTTTCTGAGCCCTATTTTATAAATGCTATATATAAAACTTGTTGCATATTAGATTGTCATTCTCGCATGCATATTGTCATGTGGTTTGGGGGCCTTAGGCCGATTAACCTAATTAAATATGGGGCCCATATGCGGGCGAATCTAGTCTAATATTGGCCCTATTTAAATTTGTGCATCGAACCGGTGATATAATTTGCCTTGTTAAGACAACATTTAAATTGCGGGGGTTCTAAACAACTTGAACCATATATTTAAATGTTGGGACCCCGGTTCCTCTTAACATGACCTAAGTGCATCGCACCTTTGCCGTTGCATACATCATACCTGCATCATGCCGATCTTTTACCGTAGTATTAAATATTGCATCCGATGTTTATTTTTAGTGTTTTGCTTCTTCGCGGATAAGGCCGTTGAGTTGATGTGAGCTTCGCCCCGATCTTCGGATGAACCTTCGACAATGTTTTCAGGCGAGCATCTCCCCCTTTCTACCTATCTTACTTTATAGTATTTATTCCCTCCTGTTGATCTATTGCTATCTGTGTTGCGATGCTCTACTTTTCGTACCCGTGTTATTCCTTGCAGCCTTATATTGCCTTGGACACATCCTATTACCGGTTGTTTGGTAGATAGTTGGACTTGAGCGTTGTAGTCGCTTGCTCAAGTGCTGTTGCGTGTTGTCCAGAACCACAGTTGTTGGAGTATTGCCGCATGCTTGATGTTGGAGATGATCATGGCTTTACTTATCGTTCACTTTAATTACTGTTTAACAACTAAAATTGAAGTAGGTAAGCAGAGGCACAGGTGGGCAATCGATGTTATTTGGTTGTTAACCGTCCACTTGTGTCCCGTAGGACCCCGAGTACTTGATACATGTTCCTTGAATATTCGCGCTATCCACATCCGGGAGGATTATGGGACCCCCCTGAGCCAGAGCTTGATTCAGTCTTATTTCTTGGGGCCACAAACTAGTTTGAGGTTTTATTTACTATCCTGTACTTATGCCATGCTACTGCTTTATTTACGATTGTGCGAGGAGCACACTGTACTGTTTAGGATCGGGACACGTTTTCGCGGTGTCGACAAGCCCAGTTTTGGGTTCCCAGTCGTTCACAGCCGTCCACCCAAACCTCGGGTCTGTCTCGGAGTCAGCTAACTTCGTTGCGGGTGTACTCCAAGGGGTGTCCCCCTGAAATATTTCTGAATCCTGTGATTGCTTTGTCGTGAAGGCCTCGTTGGGTTTTGATTTGGTTTTTCCGAGGTTGATCGAGTGTGTGTTGCTATTTGTGCACCCCGGCCGGGTAAAACTTTCTGAAAGCCGTGTCCGCGGTTATGGACGACTTGGAGCACAGTATCTCGATCATAGACAACTATAACTAAAGTAGTGCTATAAACTTGACTTGATAATGACTAGTAATCAGCTTCACTATAATGGAATGGCTAAATAACACCGCCAACAATTGCTTGTTTGGGTTGTCGCTGGCGACCATTGTATCTGACTAGTAAGTATTGCAACTACAACGGAATGTCTAAATAAAAGTATCAACAACTGCTAGGTTTCGGGTTATCTCATGCTAATTGTATCTGACTAGTAAGTGTTGCAACTACAACGGAATGGTTAACTAAAACTGCTCACTGCTTATCTTATCAGGATGATTATCTATACCTGACTAGTAATTGCTGCAACGATAACGGAATGAATAAAACTGCCAACTGTGTGAGTTCCTCGGTGGACTTCCTCGTTTGGTCTCGAGGGGAAATACCAGGATGGGATTGTTTGGTGTTAGATTCAGGTTGGATCCGAATAGGTCTTTCTTACCCCTCTCTGATAGCCGCCAGTTGTATCGAGTCTCTATAGGTTGTTTAGTGCATGCTGCGCTGCCGCTCAGTCCACCATACCTATGTAGGCGAGGACCGCCGAATTCTAGTCTCGCCGTGTACTGGCCTCAGTACTGACGCTCCTCTTTTTCCTTTGCCCTTTGTCGGCACCCCTTTTGTTTAAGCAGGTTTTGAGATCGACGTCGTTAGCAGGGTTACCCTTCCGGCTTGGCCTGGGCAGGGTTATGGACGCCATTGGTTATTCTTTAGGGCTCTTAGCCCTATTTGCATCTTGTCCGTAGTCGGACGCTCTATCGTTTTACAGGTGATTTGGATCTTTGTATTGTATATCTGTATTCTTGACTCTTTGAGTCGCTGCTGTATATATATCTGTTTTTGTGGGTCCCATCGAGGACTATTGTGTAATGTTTTTACTTCGTTTTCCAACCGCACGAAAGTGCCTGGTGGGCACCTTTGAATCGTTTCTATGCGAGTTTGGCGGGAATCGCTGAAACTTGCATAGGGTCGATTCTGAGGGTGTTACATATATTCATTATTTTTCTAGTCAATTAATATTTTATTTAGATCTAATCGTATTTGTATGTTGCCTGTATGCGAGTGGTGCACACGCCTCAGCAAACGGTGCGCATTCTTGCAATTACTCGTGACCAAGGTAGGGCTATGGTCCTAAATCAAAGAAGCAAGGATGTGGAGCAGTGCACATGCGCCAGATAAGCACAAGATAAAATCTCTCTCCACTCAAACTTTTGTTAATTATTTTATTTATATTTATCATGTTTGCTAATCGTCTTAGCTCTGAAAATATAAGAGGGACCAGGTCGCGTCATGCAGTCCGCGGAACCACAAAATTTAGTATCCGTTGTACGATCAACTCGCAGACTACTCGTCACAGCAGGTCGATTCTGGCCTCCTCGCTGTCACAACCGACGACAGAACCGCGACTTCATCACTGCACTTGCGTCATCCTACGCGCCGACCCCGTCGAGCGCATCCATCGCCGATTCTCCAAACGCGGACACGCTTAAACACGGACTCGCTAGGCTCGGGGACTTGCCCGTTGCAGACTCGCCACGCTCGTGGATCCTCCTGCCGCGGACTCGCCACCATCGTGGACCCTCCCGCCGCGGACTCGCCATGTCAGGCGACTCGTCCATCGCGGACTCGCCATGCTCCGGACCTCGTCTAAACGCGGGCACGCTTAAACACGGACTCGCTAGGCTTGGGGACTCGCCCAGCGCAGACTCGCCTGCCGCGGGATCGCCATCGCGACCTCGCCCTCGCAGCCTCACCATCATTGTCTTCGCCATAGCGCGACCTCCGTCCGCCGCGTAGACCCCGTGTCCGCCGCGTCGACTTCGCCATAGCGCGACCTCCGTACGCCGCGTAGACCCCGTGTCCGCCGCGACGACTTCGCCAAAGCGCGACCTCCGTCCGCCGCGTAGACCCCGTGTCCGCCGCGTCGACTTCGCCAAAGCGCGACCTTCGTCCGCCGCGTAGACCCCGTGTCCGCCGCGTCGACTTCGCCAAAGCGCGACCTCCGTCCGCCGCGTAGACCCCGTGTCCGCCGCGTCGACTTCGCCAAAGAACGATCTCCGTCCGGCGCGTAGACCCCATGTTCGCCACGTTGACTTCGCCATAACGCGACTTCGTCCGCCGCGTCGACTCTGTGTCCGCCGCGTCGACTTTTTCCGGCTAAACGCCGTGCGACCCTGTCCGCTACGACAAATGCGTACGCCGCGCCTGCTAAGGGACCTTCATCGTCCGAGTCGCCAGAGAGGGTCGCTTGCCACACTGCATGGACTCACCACTGGGCGTCTCTTCCGCTCGGGAAGAATCAATTCGCCTTTGTCAACCCTTGAAAGAGCGACTCGCAATGGCCAAGTAGTGCGGACGAGGACTCGCAAACCGAGCCTCGGTTCGTCCACGAAAAACGCTAACCGAGAGCCATCGTTGGAGTCGCCTTGCTCGACTGGCCTTCCGGGCCAAGACAAATGGCAGTGCTACACAAAAAGCACCATGTCCTCCTCAACCTTAGATAGTGCGAATCGCACGGCCAAGTACTGCGGACGAGGACTCGCAAACCGAGCCTTGGATCGTCCAGGAAGAACGCCAAGTCGAGAGCCATCTTTGGAGTCGCCATGCGACTGGCCCCCCGGGCCAAGATGAGAGACCCGCTAACAAAACAGCGTAATCAACATCATCGCAGACTCGCAATCATCGCGGACTCGCCACATTCGCCCTCGCGTACTCAACACGCTCAGGGACTCGCCACTCGGCACACTATAGACAGCGCCACTCGCCGGTCGCCCGACCTGGCCACTCGACACGCTACAGACAACGCCACTCGCCGGTCGACTGGCTTTGCCGCTCGTCGCACTCGGGGACTCGGCGCACGCCGGTCACTCGGCTTCGCCGCTCGTCGCGCTCGGGGACTCGGCGCACGCCGGTCGCTCGGCTTCGCCGCTCGCCGCTCTCGGGGACTCGGCGCTCGCCGGTCGCTCAACCTCGCCACGCTCGAGGCTCGACGCTCACCGGTCGCTCGACCTCGCCACTCGCCGCGCTCGGGGGCTCGGTGCTCGCTAGTCGCTCGACCTCGCCACTCACCATGCTCGGGAACTCGTCACTCAACCTCGCCAGTCTCCGCGCTCGGGGACTCGGCGCTCGTCGTTCGCTCGACCTCGCCACTCGCCACGCTCGGGGACTCGGCGCTCGCCGGTCGCTCGACCTCGCCACGCTCGAGGCTCGACGCTCACCGGTCGCTCGACCTCGCCACTCGCCGCGCTCGGCAGCAACCACTACTATTTTCAGAATATGCATCTCTAAAGAGCCTCAAGTCGCCTCTACAAGCCAACTCGAGCCTCGGGGACTACTCCTAGGCATGCTCATGTACGCGTGATTCCCCGACCGCGGCTCGCCCTCGTCGACTCGCCACCGCGGACTCTCCACTCGCGTACTCTCCATGCTACTCCTAGGCATGTTGTATGTACGCGTGGTTCCACGACCGTGGCTTGCTCTCGTCGACTCGCCACCGCGGACTCTCCACTCGCGTACTCTCCATGCTTGGGGACTCGCTGCCGCGGACACTCGCCCTCGTCGACTCGCCACCGCGGACTCTCCACTCGCGTACTCTCCATGCTACTCCTAGGCATGCTGCTTATACGCGTGGTTCTACGACCGTGGCTCGCCCTCGTCGACTCGCCACCGCGGACTCTCCACTCGCGTACTCTCCATGCTTGGGGACTCGCTGCCGCGGACACTCGCCCTCGTCGACTCGCCATGGCGGACTCGCCCTCGCGTACTCTCCATGCTCGGGGACTCGCCGCCGCGGGCACTCGCCCTCACGTACTCAACGCGCTCGGGGACTCGCCGCCGCGGACTCTCCACTCACGTACTCTCCACGCTCGGGGACCCGCCACCGCGGACTCGCCCTCGCGTACTCAACATGCTTGGGGAATCGCCACAGCAGACTCGCCCTCGCGTACTCAACGCGCTCGGGGACTCGGCGCCCACAGGGACTCGGCACGCTCCACATCCGGGGACTCGCCACAACTGGCGGCTTCACTGACACCCTGCGTCTTTCGCCAACTGGCCATCACCGACTGGCTCACGCCGACCGCCTCCCGCTTCACGGTTCTTTTCTTTATTCAGGAGCTCGTCGCCGATTCGCCACGACCCATCGTCAAGACTCTCCGCGCCCTGCCTCAATCCCGCGTCGAATCGACAACACGCTCGGGGACTACTGATGGGGGAATACCAATCGGGGTATACCCACGAAGCGGAGTCGCCAGCTGGATCGCCAATCCCAGAGCGGGTCGACTCGCCAAGTACGGCGACTGGCGCATACTGGATCCAGACGAGTGGCGCCGACTGGAGGCCCAAGACGGCGACTCCAATACAAAGCCCATTAGTGCACTTGTAAACCCTAGGTGGCTGCATATATAAAGTCACCAGGTGCACCCCCACGGGAGAGGTTTTTCCACAATAGATTAGATCTAGTCTCCCTCCGCCTACGGCGGCTCCCATGTAAACCAATCTATGATCATATACTGGATTGACAGCAGGACGTAGCGATCCTCCACCGAGGGGACGTGAACCTGGGTATATCGTGTGCCAATCTCGCTCCCGGATTCTCCTACGTCGCCTTGTTCCCTCTACGTAAGCTACCCCAGTAGCATCTGCCGTGCAATACCACGACAATAATTTTTGATGTTCCATGCTTGTTTAGTATCTACTTTGCTTTGCTTGTCTACACTTTGAGGTGCTTTTTACATGTTTTCTGGTACTAACCTATTAACAAGTTGCAACAGTGCCAGATGCCTGTTTTCTGCTATTTTTGGTTTTAGAAAAGTTAGTAAAGAAATATTCTCGGAATTGGACGGGACAAACGCCAAAGTCAATTACTTTCGGTGGGGAACAAGAAGTCCAGAGGAGAGCCGGAGGGGCCGGCCAGGGGGGCCAAACCCACCCCAGGCGCGGGGGCAGGTGGGCCCATGCCTGGATAGGGTTTGGTGGCCCTGGCCGCCTCCCGGTCTCGCCCCTTCACCTATAAGAAGCCCCGGATGCAGAAACCCTGAGTACCCGATCAGAAATCCATGAAATCGTCTGTATCCGCCGCCACCATCGTCCCTAGATCAGGGGGATCTGAAGCTCTTCCCGGCACCCTGCCGGAGGGGAGATCATCCCGGAGGCCTTCTCTCTGGTATGATTCGTGAGTAGTTCCACCTTGGACTATGGGTCCATGTAGTAGCTAGATGGTTGTATCCCAGTGGCGTCCCGGGAACTCGGTCTGGGAACGTGAGCGGGAAACTCGGCGGTCCCAGGCCACGAGTTTCGTCCGGCCAAATTTTGGTTCGGATTTCGCCGTGGGAACGCCCAACGAGTGGGGATGCTCTTACAGGCTAAAGCCATTTCGAACTATAGTTTATGTGAGATCATGAGATCCACGTGGCATGCCTTGCATCTCGATCTTAGTGGTGTGAGAGACCGATCGATCAGCGCATTGAAGCAAAGGTGAATCATAGAGTAGAATCCTTCGCGCCGCGTCGTAGTATACCGAAGGTGACAATTGTGTGTGCTCAAATATTGAGTGATGATGAAATTTAGGTATGCCAGGCCTTCCACAATGTGGTCGATGCCCAAAGAGTAAAAAGTTTGCCACCTAATCATCGATGCCCAGAAAAATTACTTGGGCTCTGGTCTCACAGCGTGTGAAGAAAACTGTCGATGCCCGAATAAAAATTGCAGGGCCTACCTCTCCATGCATGTGTCCTTTTCTCATCTAGTTCTCTGCATTGCCATCTTAATATAGTAGTATTTTATACCTGCTGTGTTTGGGCATCGGAGCACCTAGCTGCTCCGATTCCTTGAAAAATGTTTGGGCACCTTCTACACAGCGGAAGGCATCGGCCCTCGATGCCTGAAAAACGAGTTTGGGCACCGATTTGCTACATGCTGTGGAAGGCCTCAATGGGGTCAATTATCAATTGGAGATCCATTATAACTAATGTGCATGGCATAATGTATTCTAGCGGATCGGCGGCATTAGTGTGCGCATTTTTCGTGCCTACTGTCCTTGCGACAGTCGGTTGATCTAACATCTCGCTCAACACCCGAGGTGGACCGCCTAGCTTGATCAGTCATGGGCACAAGGAAGGCGATACTTTTGCATCTCGCTTTGAACATGCAAGTTTCAGTGGTGATGTCCATGGCGGGATCGTGCATATGAGCAATTGTCTCACTATGTGTTTGCAATGGATGAGGTGGAAGATGATGCTCGATGGCACCTTGCATTTGCATGCCCTTGTCCAGCGTCATAATCGTGTGCATAGCAACTATGAGCCTAGCATCGCATTGCAATTAGTGATATCCACGGATGAGGGAGACAACACGTAGTGATCTTGTTTTGGTGGTGCTTCTCGAGCACCAAGTCTCGATCTTTGTGGTGAAACCCTAGGTTTTATCTTCACTATTGTCTATCGCAATGCTGGACTTCTAGCCATTTTCCTTGCTGGTGACATTGTATGAAATTGCTTGGTCTTTCTCTAGGGTGAGATCCATAATCTGACTTTGGTGGTTAGATTAAGTAATAACGTCGTTTGACCATTGTTCTCTTCCTTGAGGTGTTGGCCGCACTCCAGGTTTCACAAACGGCTATTGTTGTTTTCACAAATCGGCCTAGAAACGCGAGTGGGAAACTCGGCGTTCCCAGGCCAAAAACGAGTTTCGTCCGGCCAAAGTTTGATCCGGATTTCGCCCTGAAAACGCCCAACGAGTGGGGATGCTCTTATAGGCTAAAGCCATTTCGAACTATAGTTTATGTGAGATCATGAGATCCGCGTGGCATGCCTTGCATCTCGATCTTAGTGGTGTGAGAGACCGATCGATCAGCGCAATGAAGCAAAGGTGAATCATAGATGGAATCCTTCCCGCCGCGTCGTAGTATACCGAAGGTGACAATTGCGTGTGCTCAAATATTGAGTGATGATGAAATTTAGGCATGCCAGGCCTTCCACAACGTGGTCGATGTCCAAAGAGTAAAAATTTTGCCACTTAATCATCGATGCCCAGAAAAATTACTTGGGCTCTGGTCTCACAGCGTGTGGAGAAAACTGTTGATGCCTGAATACAAATTGCAGGGCCTACCTCTCCATGCATGCGTCCTTTTCTCATCTAGTTCTCTGCACTGCCAGCTTAATATAATAGTATTTTATACCCTGTTGTGTTTGGGCATCAGAGCACCTAGCTGCTCCGATTCCTTGAAAAATGTTTGGGCACCTTCTACACAGCGGAAGGCACCGGCCCTCGATGCCTGAAAAACGAGTTTGGGCACCGATTTGCTACATGTTGTGGAAGGCCTCAATGGGGTCAATTATCAATTGGAGATCCATTATAACTAATGTGCATGGCATAATGTATTCTAGCAGATCGGCGGCATTAGAGTGCACATTTTTCGTGCCTACTGTCCTTGCGACAGTCGGTTGATCTAACATCTCGCTCAACACCCGAGGTGGACCGCCTAGCTTGATCAGTCATGGGCACAAGGAAGGTGATACTTTTGCATCTCGCTTTGAACATGCAAGTTTCGGTGGTGATGTCCATGGCGGGGTCGTGCATATGAGCAATTGTCTCACTGTGTGTTTGCAATGGATGAGGTGGAAGATGATGCTCGATGGCACCTTGCATTTGCATGCCCTTGTCCAACGTCATAATCGTGTGCATAGCAACTATGAGCCTAGCATCGCATTGCAATTAGTGATATCCATAAATGAGGGAGACAACACGTAGTGATCTTGTTTTGGTGGTGCTTCTCGAGCACCAAGTCTCGATCTTTGTGGTGAAACCCTAGGTTTTATCTTCACTATTGTCTATCGCAATGCTGGACTTCTAGCCATTTTCCTTGTTGGTGACATTGCATGAAATTGCTTGGTCTTTCTCTAGGGTGAGATCCATAATCTGACTTTGGTGGTTAGATTAAGTAATGACGTCGTTTGAGAATTGTTCTCTTCCTTGAGGTGTTGGCCGCACTCCAGGTTTCACAAACGATGATTGTTGTTTTTACGACGTAGTGAATTACCGATCGCTTTGGTGGGGCATGTTCCTTTCTCTCGTTTTTTCCTTTGACTTAGTTTTTTGGTTGTGTCGCAATTAATTATGTTTTTCAGAATAATTGGCATTATCTTAGTATTAATTGTATTTCTTCATAAATGACATTGTTAGGTGCGAGAAAAGACCGGGCTTTGATTATTCTTGTTAAGAAAAGTAAGGGATTAGTACGTACTAGCATATATGCAGCGGTTGTGAAGGCTGATCAGTGGAATACGTCGGACAACACACGCACGTAAGCGTACTACTTGACCAACTTCATAAAAGGGGTGGCTACCTAGCTAGCTACCCTGCCGGCTTGAGATGCATAGTGTTGGTTCATGTCCATGTCCCAAACCAAACGAGGAAAACATCATCTCCAGAAATATAGTTATGACAGCTACCGTGACAGTCAGTGCACGTACGCATCATCCTGATAGCTCCTTTCCTGCCGAGTACTAGGTCACTGGTTTCCGAAGCTTGGCTTTTCGTCGAAAGACACTTATTTTTGTTGGCAAAGAGGATACTCAATTATTTATTTATTTGGAAGTCAGGCATTCTCGTAAGAGTACTTACTAGGAAAAAGGAAAGAAACGGCGAGACTTGCTTCGGAATCAACTCGTGTAATCTCCTAAGGAGTAATCAAAGCGAAGTTAGTGCTTGAACAGCGACGGGGTATAAACTGGTGAGAATATCGTGATTAAGGGTGAGAGGAGGAGCACGCTGGACTCACGGTGGAGCCCTTCCAAAGTAACAAACGGAGATCTGGATCTGACACTGAACGAAGCTAGCATAGCTTGTGCGTGCATGCGCTTCCTGTGAGTCTGTGAATAGTTTGGTGGAAGCTAACTGTGTACAGCTACTAGCCTGCTTCAAGTGTGCGATACACAGTTGCTTCAGTTTCCTGCCAGATCGATGAGTTTTTTTCGTTGGAAATGGGGGCTTTACTACAAAAATAATATTTACATTCGGCCTCTGTATAACCAAAATATACACTTCTGACAACAAATCGAAACAACAATTATAAAAACTAGGCAACCATTACAACAAAATCAAAGACTTGATGCCTGATGCCTAAGAGGAGGGGAGCTCAATTCTCAAATCATGCTGCAATCCAAGTTGGAAAAAAATAACCCTCGCTGTATTTTTCAATCGTATACAACCATTTATAAACAGGTCGCAAAACTCCACACATTATAGAGGTGCCCAAAAACGGAGAATAGTCGTACACCGATGGATAACCTACAAGTTAAAAGACAATTTATTATTAAAGATCTTATCATTTCTACACAGCCATAGCGCCTAAATAATGGCAAACGCCCCCACCCTAAACAGAATCTTGTACTTATCATTTAACCCATGTAACCAGTTATTAAAAATATTAGGAACCGAATTTGGGGGTGATAAACCAGATGCTACTTGGATGATTGACCATATAGACTTACCGAATTTATATTGGAAGAATAGGTGCTTAATCGTCTCATCGCGATGACAGAAAATACACTATTTACTTCCATGTGAATTCCTCTTAGCAAGATTATATTTAGTAAGAATTATACTACGACGTAGATACCATGCATTTTTTTTTCAAATGTATCTTCATCTTCCAAATTTTCTTATTATCACCACCGACTGGAATATCAGATTATATCAAAGTTCTATACATGGAGTCTACCGTGAATTTACCGTTCTCAAGTAATTTCCACTGAAACTCATCCGATCCAGCCGAAAGCTAAACCAAGGATAACCATAGTAGAAGGTTGTTCCAAGATTCCAATCAAGGTCCGATGAGGTCTTTTCTGAAAGACATATTTGGGGGATTGGTTTCCATTACTTTGGATTTTGTATCCCATTTATGTCTAACAATAGTGTATAGCGCTGGATATTACTCTCGTGAGGTAGATTGGCCTAACCACCTATCCTCCCAAAAGGCGTATATGAGATCCGTCCTTGATATTAGAAGCACCAAAACAGGAAAATGTTTTTTCATTGCCATTAGACCCGCTCATATGTAACACCCCAGTTTTAGTTAATCTTGTATTAGGGTTTGTTTGTGCATTCATATGCATCATAAAAAATGCAACAAGAAATAAAGTGAAAACCCAAAACCCTAATCTCTTCCCTCTCTATTTGAAAACCTATTCAAAATGGTTTTGAATATTTGAAAGTTACCAAAAAAGTGGAGCCCAAATAGAGTCAAAGGGACCCCACATTATTTTCCACATATTTACAAAATCCTGGTATTTTGAGTCATTTAAAACAGTACTCAAATCATTTTACAAGAGAGACAAATTAAAACAAAAATTGGAAAATCATTTTGGAAATAAAAACGGGAGCAGAGCAGCAGCCCAGGCATGCCCAGCTTGTAGCATCCCATTTGTCTAACAATTGTAATGCTACTTGGTCTAGTAATATAATGGCTACTTCATATATACAATTGTTGCATCATCATTATATCATGCTCATGTCATCATACCACCTTGCATTTGAGCATCATATAAAACCCTTTTGATTTGGTTCCTCTCTCATATGCATTGTAAATTGTATTTGCCTCTTGATATTGTATTTGGTTCTGGATATATTGTGTAAATGCCCAAGATGAGTTGGGGGCATATCTTTTATTGACTCCACCACCTTTCTTGTCATCACCCCAACATTCCACCATTCCACCATATATGAGCATTGCAACTTATTTGGTTTTACCTCTAGCTCATATGGGTTGGGATGGATCCAATTCTATCTCACATGCTCTCATCTTAGCATCATGTTGTTTTCACATTATTGATATGTGGAGCCACCTTTGCATGCATTATGAGTAGTGCTCCTTTTCCTAGCTTTCATATGGATTATTATGGATTTATGCTCATGTTGGGATATTTTGGGACTATTCAACATCTAGTGGCACATACACACTAGCAAGTCCCATTTCTATTCAAATATGGTCATCTCCATCTACTTCACATGGGCCATCCTTTTAATTTCTCTTGCTTGGGCTATACTCCACATTTTGGGTAATGCATAGGAGTAATGCCATGTTTATTATTTTGTTTTCACAAGGATGATACATGGCAATTATTATCTTGCATGGGCCATGCAACCATCACCATCTTTTGCCTCCTGTGTTTTTATTTGGTCATTTGAGTGGATCATCTCTCTCTCTCTCTCTCTCTCTCTCTCTCTCTCTCTCCTTTCCTCACCTTCCTCTCCTTTCACCTCCACACATGCATGGTCATGTGGATCATGCCTAAAACCCTAAACCACCCTCTCTCTCTAATCTTTTCTCCAAAATTCTCTCACCTAAGCTAGACCCTAAACCTAACCCCTCATCTACCCTAGTTACACCCTACCACCACCATGATCTACCCCTCTCTCCTTTTTCTATCTCTAAAACCTAATCCCTCTCCCTATCCCTCTCTCCTCTCTCTATCATGCATGCCCCACCGGCCACCCTCTCTCCCTGGCCACACCCCAGCTACCTACCCCTCCCTAACCTAAGACCAAACCCTAACCCGAGTCCCTCCCTAGCTAACCCTAGCTCTAACCCGAGCCTCCTCTCCTCTCTCTCTTACTCTCTCCCTGCTGGGCTAGCCCCACCCGAGCCTCCCCTTCTCCTCTCTCTGGTCCCATCTGCAGCCCCTTAACCCTACCTTGGCCTGCCCGAGCACGTGAAGGAGAGAAGGGAAAAGGTGGCCGAAGCCACCTTTAACCCTACCCACTCCCCCACGGCACCACCTCCCTCTGGGCTCGCCCTTATCTACTCCCACCTCTCTGCCTCGCCAGATCCATCCCCAGAACTCCCCAGGGCCTTGCCCTCTCCTCCCTTTCTTCTCCATCGCCACCAGCTACCCTCTCTCGCCGGCCACCGCCAGGACATCGTCGCCTCGTCGATCCAAGAGGCGCAGGCGCGCAGGAGGCTGTCGGCGAGGTCGGGGAGGTCCTCTGCAGCAGCCCTGTACGCACCAGCGAGGAGGAGAAGGACCAGAGCCACCAGGCCGACGCCGCTCCGACGCCAAACCCTAGCTCGCCGTCCGTCTGCATCGCTGTCGTTCCACCGCGTCCCAGCCCGATCCGACCCCACCAACCCAACCGCGGTGAGCCTCTCTCCCTCCCAGACACGCCCCTCTTCACCGTTGCTTCCTGTGCTTGCCGGACCAAGCGTCGAGTGCCCTCGGTGCACCGCCGCTCGCTGCTGTCTGCTCGCTCCCGCACCGCAAAAACCCTATCTAGGCCCCGTCCGCCCTCCTAACAACTACCCCCGCCTAGCCCAGTGGTCGCCGCGTCCGCGCGCGCCCCAGGTCCTGGGTTCGAACCCCGCCTCGCCGCGCCGTTCTCTGCCTTTTCCGTCAGATGCAGAGAAGAACAACAGTGGGCCGTTGCCACTTTACACTTAGCCCCCCTTTTATTTTCGCCTCAACCCGCAGACCCTCCCGTCTTGGTTTTTTGCAAAAAGGCACCCACCTTCTGTTAACCTTGACCCGCGGTCCTCAACCCCACCAGTTCTTTGCCCAGTCAGCATGTGGCCCACCTGTCACTGACTGTGGCTAAGTTTGCCTGAGTAGAAAAAGTTTTACTGTTTATCTGTTTTAATTTAAACTATTCAAATTTGTTTTAAATTCAAATTCAAATCAGTATTTAAATAACTTTTAAAATATGAATTCAAATAATACAAATAATATATGTTTTCAAATCAGAAAAATATGAGGAATTCAAATATGCTATCCAAAATATATATTGAACACTTAAAATTTCAAGTTGATTTAAATTACATTAAAATGCCCTTTTGCATTAATTAATTAATAACTTTTGATTTATAACTCCAAATTTAACAAATGATATGTCTAAAATGATTAGCTCGACGAGACCTTTCTGTTTATGCATTACTTGTTCTGTTTTGAAGCATGCGTCACATAAATATTGCAAAACCAGAACTGTTTATGAGGATAAATTGTGGCCAAAACTCAATAAAATGTTTACTTCTTGTTTTCTCATCTCACCCATGCCATGCTACTTTATTGCCATGCAAATTGTGCATCATTCATCATGGCATGATTGTTTGCTTATCGCATTTTATTCTTATGCTTGTGCACTTTATTTATGTTGGCCCTTGTTTGTTTGGTTCTTCTTCGAATAGACGTTGAGCAGGGGATATACCAAGAAACCCAGGAGCACTACCCAGATCCTTCTCTCGCTTCAACTGAGCTACCAGGCAAGCACTACCACATGTTTGCATACATATAGTACCTATTGCCTCTATCTTATTCTTGCATCATTGAGTCGCGATTGCATTAAACTGAATCCCAAGTATTGCATAGCCTTTACTTTTAAACCCCACCGGAGCTTGTTCCTCCATCCCATGAGCCATTACTACAGGAGTTGTTTGAGCCATGCGGGTCGTAGAACAGCATGTGTAGGGTATGTGAGTGTCTGATGGATAACGAGGTACCTAAACAACTTAACTTGAGTAGTATGGGATAACTAATGAAAGTGGCACCGGTGAGCAATATCTGCTATTTGGTTTTTCATGCTCACTTGTGTCCCGTAGGGCCCCGAGTACTTGATTCCTATTCCTTGAATAGTCGCGCTATCCACATCCGGGAGGATTATGGGACCCCCCTGAGCCAGAGCTTGATTCATTCTTATTTCTTGGGGCCACAAACTAGTTTGAGGTTTTATTTACTATCCTGTACTTATGCCATGCTTTACTGCTTTATTTAAATTGTGCGAGGTACTGCACCTGTACTGTTTAGGGAAGCGGAGTGTTTTCGCGGTATCGACAAGCCCAGTCACATTTTCGGGTTCCTAGTCGTTTACAGCCACTGACGCAAACCTTGAGTCCGTATCGGAGTCGGCTAACTTCGTTGCGGGTAGCTTAATGGGGTGGCCCCCTGAAATATTTCTGAATCTGGTGATTGCTTTGTCGTGAATGCCTCGTTGGGTTTTGATTTGGTTTTTCCGAGGTTGATCGAGTGTGTGTTGCTATTTGTGCACCCCTGCAGGGTAAAACTTTCTGAAAGCCGTGTCCGCGGTTATGGACGACTTGGAGCACAGTTTCTCGATCATAGACAAGCATAACTAAAGTACCGCTTTAATTTGACTAAGTAACTGACTAGTAAATAGTGCAACACTCATGAAATGGATAATAAAACTGCCAACGGATGGGGGTGTTCGTCCGCTTCCTCGTTGGTAAGCGAGGAGGAGGATGGATCTGTTGATATTACTATTATAACTGTTGTCATTAATTCACAGACATCCGTCTATCTTTGGTTAGGCGGATGGTTAGCGAGTATCTATAGAATTGCTAGGTATTATCTTTTGCTGCAATTGCGTCACCCCAGGTTGTGTCCCCTTTAGAGGCATAAAGACTTGCTGAGTACCCCTAGGGTCTCACACGATAAATTGTTTGATTCAGATGAACAGGTAAACTCGCAAGATGGATACTGGGTGGAGGATACGGACGATGTGGGCAACGATCATTCGGTGTAGAGATTCCGGGAACGGGGATCCGTGGGATCTGTGGGCGGGATGTGTTTATTTTAATGGGCATCTTATGCCAATTTGCTTATTATCCGTACTCGGATCTTGTTGCCGCTTCCGCCTGATACTCTGATGTTTGATGTATGAGGAGATATCCTAAACTATTATATCTATCTAGGATATTTGGATCTTGCCGTATGGCGTTGCAATATTTCTATTTCTTTTAGATGGAATGGCTCTGATGTACTGTTGTATGGTGGCTTGCATACATACCCATTTGTGTATGTAGTTGATCCCTTCGCCTGCCGATTACGCCGCCCGTTCTTGTCCCGATGTTTGGAAATGGTTGGGACGGCCGAAAGGTCTACCCTGTGAGTGGCATTTGGGCCCCACCGTACTATTTCAACCATTTCCGCTCATCCAGGCTTGTAACTAGGAGCGTAATTCACCGAGGTAGTTACAATTGGTATCAGAGCCATCCCGCCCTTCAGGGTCTCAGCCAAATGGTCGTTGTCGGTCTAGCAAATATTTTTGGTAGTTATGTATACTAGGGAAAAACAAAACGTGAGAGTAGGACTGCTTCCACTTTTCTTCTTACCCACCCACCCACCCTTTTCTGGTAAGGAAGTGTAACGTTTTCAATCCTCTTCTTAAAAGTTCAAACTAGGATTCACGTGTTCTGGGTTTCCGTAGTACCATAGGTTGTGTGTGTGCGTGTGTGTGTGTGTGTAATTCCTTGTCTATCTGTTGCATCCAACATGTTATCTTTATCGGCCTTTTGGTTATCAACTGTTGGTACATTCCATACCGACAGGCTTTTGCAAACCGACGCGATCTATCTGATTCGTTGTATACCGCCGCGATCTGTCTTACTCTTTGTTATCCGACGTTATCTTGTTTGGGGTGCTCGTTCCGTAGTTACCAATCTTTAGGTTCATCGTGAGAAGAAGGGGTTAGGATATGTGTTCTACTTATTCATGTGCGGAGTAATGATTTGAGTGCGGGATGGAGTCGCGACCATACCACTACTCTTATCATTCGCTTTTGTATATTGAATTGGTAAAGTCACTAATCTTGATTCGTTAAGTGATTTTGCGCATCTACTGGTATTTTAATGCCGAAATTTGCGGAAAATTTTTCTTTGATATATCTGTGTACCACACTCCTTTTCAGTCGTGTGCGATATGCTTAATATCTTCTAGGTGCTTTGAACTTTGTTGATATTTTAATATCATCTTAGTAAATTGTATCCTTTAATCTTGGTTAATTCCATCTTGGTACTATTTTGGATTATTATTATTCTCCATTATAGTACTGACTTGTGTTTTATATCAATCACAGGATGGCACCACCACGCCGTTCTAATGAGGACATTCCACCTGAACTGGGGTCCGCGTTGTCAAACATCGCCAATGCCTTGGCAGCAATGCAGCAGAACCAGCAGCGTTTTGAAGAGAGTGTTCGGAGGAATGAGTTTTCTCCGCTACCTCCACCTCCCAAGCGAGGAGACATCAAAAGCTTCCTGAAGTTCAACCCACGCCAATTTGATGTTTCTGATCAACCACTTGATGCTGATGATTGGTTGCGTGAGATGTCAAGGCTACTGACGACTGCTGATGTTCCTGAGCAACAATGGGTAAAGTGTGCCACTCACCTTCTGAAGGGAGATGCAGCTCTCTGGTGGGAGAATTACCTGAAGGCAAACCGCACTGATTTTCAGCCTACTTGGGAACAGTTCACTAGAGCGTTCAAAGAGCAGTATCTGTCAGAAATTGTCATGGAGAGGATGAAGGAAGTGTTTCTCAACCTCAAGCAGGGAAATGACAATGTCAATACCTACATCAGGAACTTCATGAACCTTTCTCGTTATGGTGGCGATGAGATCTCCGATGACAAGAAGAAGCAAAAGAGGTTCCGGCAAGGGCTCAACGCATCGATTAAATATGCAATCACACATGCAAGGCCGGCGTCTTTTCTGGAACTTCAGCATACAGCTCTGCAGGAAGAAGCAAGTAAGCAAGTGTTTGAGGAGTCAAAGAAACACAACCGTGATGCAGCAAGCTCTTCAGCTATGTCAACTCCTTCTAAGCGTCGTGTCTGGGTTCCTAACACCCCACCGTCGCTCCCGGCTCCACCAAGACCTTCAAGCTTCGCGGCAAGGCCACCAAACTTCCTCACTGCTGCTCCCAGGGGCTACAACCACCACTACCCTGGAGCGCCTGGCGGAGTCCCTGGCTACGTTTCTCCACGTCCACCTGGTGCTTGTTTCACTTGCGGAGACACTGGGCATCAGTACTGGAACTGTCCGATGAAAAACAAAGCTCTTCCTCCACCACCTCCAAGATCTGCGGCAAGCTCTCCTATGGTTCGTGCACCACCACCTCGGGCTCTCAACATCAACACCAAGCCCAGGTCTACTGTTGCTCGTGCCAACTGTGTCAACGCCGCTCAAGCTGAGCATGCACCTGGAGTTGTGATGGGTATGCTATCCGTTAATTCAGTCCCTGCACGAGTTTTGTTTGATTCTGGTGCATCGCATTCTTTTGTTTCTCACAAGTTTGCAAATGAGAATGAGTTAGCGTTGGATCCTCTCCTCGAGCGTTTAATGGTCCTTTCTCCTGGAGCAAAGATGGCAGCTTCTAAAATCAGCCATGGCAATCAAATTGAGATTGGTGGCTCTTCGTTCTCGGCGTCCTTAATTGTTCTGGGCAATTCTGACATTGATGTCATCTTGGGCATGGATTGGTTGACAGCGAATGCAGCTATGATTGATTGTGCTGAACGCTCGGTTTCTCTGAAGATTCCTGAAGGCCATATAGTCTATTCCCCAAGTCTGACTCCTGCAATCCAGCTTTTCTCTTTGGCGGCTCTGAATGATGATGCTATGGAAGCTATTCAGAGTGTTCCGGTGGTCTGTGAGTTCCCAGATGTCTTTCCTGAAGAGTTGCCAGGTATGCCTCCGGATCGTGAGGTTGAGTTTGTAATTGAGCTTGAACCTGGAACGGCTCCTATCTCCAAGCGGCCTTATAAAATGGGTCCTGCTGAGTTGGCTGAACTCAAACGTCAGCTTGATGAACAAGAGAAGTTGGGTTTCATTCAACACAGTACTTCTTCTTGGGGTAGCCCAACAATCTTTGTGAAGAAGCGAGACATGACTAATAGACTTTGTGTTGACTATCGGGCTCTTAATGCTAAAACCATCAAGAATAAATATCCCCTTCCGCGGATTAATGATCTCTTCGATCAGCTAGCTGGAGCTGTGGTATTCTCTAAGCTTGACTTGAGAAGTGGTTATCACCAAATCAAGATTCGCAAGGAAGATGTTCCTAAAACAGCTTTCACCACCCGCTATGGCCTGTATGAGTACACGGTCATGTCTTTCGGTCTCACCAACGCACCTGCCACCTTCTCGAGGCTCATGAACTTGGTTTTCATGGAGTATCTTGATAAGTTCGTTGTGGTCTATCTGGATGACATCCTAGTCTATTCTAAGTCAAAGGAAGAGCATGAAAAACACCTTCGGTGTGTCCTAAACAAGCTTCGTGAGAACCGCTTGTATGCAAAGTTCTCCAAGTGTGAGTTTTGGCTGCCTCAAGTAACCTATCTTGGTCACGTCATCTCTGCCAAGGGCATTGCAGTCAACCCGGAAACTGTGAAGACAATTGTTGAATGGCTTCCTCCTGTTAATGTCAAAGAAGTGCGGAGTTTCCTTGGTTTGGCTAGTTATTGCCGTCGCTTCGTTCAGAACTTTTCAAAGATAGCAAAGCCTCTTACCGATCTCCTCAAGAAAGGCAAGAAATACCTTTGGACTCCTGCATGTCAAGCAAGCTTTGAGACACTCAAAGAGAAGCTCACTTCCACGCCAGCCTTGGTTCCTCCGGACACATCTAAGCCTTTCCAGATATTCTGTGACACCTCTTTGCAAGGATTGGGTGCGGTCCTTATGCAAGAAAAACAAGTTGTTGCTTATGCCTCTCGACAGTTGAAGACGCATGAGATCAACTATCCTACACATGACCTCGAGCTCGCAGCAGTTGTCTTTGCTTTGAAACTATGGAGGCATTACTTGCTGGGCAACCGTTGTGAAATCTTTTCTGATCACAAGAGTCTGAAGTATATCTTCACTCAGCCTGATCTCAACCTTCGGCAGAGGAGGTGGATTGAAGCAATCAATGATTTTGATTTGACCATCAACTACACTCCGGGCAAAGCTAATGTCATGGCCGATGCTCTCAGCCGCAAAGCTTATGTCAATAACCTCATGATGGAAGAACAACAGCCTCTCTTGTGCGAGGAATTCCGTCAGCTCAACCTTGAAATTGTGGAACAAGGGCATCTCCTGAACCTTCTGGCTACTCCTCTCTTGGAAGAAAAGGTTCGCTCCTTTCAGCGTGGTGATCCGCACACCAAAAAGATCATCTCAAAACTTCAGCTTCCGAAGTATGAGTCCTTCCACGTCGATGATCAAGGCACGCTTTTCTTTGAACACTGGATGTTTGTTCCGAACTACCCAGGTTTGAGAGAGCAAGTTCTCAAGGAGGCGCATGAATCTGTTCTTTCTATCCACCCTGGCAGCACAAAGATGTACATGGACTTGAAAACACAATATTGGTGGCCGGGATTGAAACGATATTGTGCCAAGTATGTCTCGGAGTGTGATGTCTGCCGTCGAGTGAAAGCTGTCCATCAGAAACCTTACGGTCTTCTACAGCCATTGAAACCCCCGGAATGGAAATGGGAGAAAGTAGAGATGGACTTCATCACTGGTTTTCCAAGGTCGCAGAAGGGAAACAATGCAATCTTTGTTGTCATTGACAGGCTTTCTAAAGTGGCTCACTTCTTCCCCGTCAAGGAAACAATTTCTGGAATTCAGTTGGCTGAGCTCTATATCAACAGAATTGTCTCTCTGTATGGGGTTCCGCTTGAGATCAGTTCAGACCGTGGGAGCATCTTCACTTCCAAGTTCTGGGAAAGTTTCCAAAATGCTTTGGGAACAAAATTGAACTTCAGCACAACTTACCACCCTCAGTCGCAAGGACAAGTTGAAAGGATCAATCAGATTCTGGAGGATATGCTTCGTGCTTGCGTCATCTCTTTTGGCATGAAGTGGGAGGAATGTCTTCCTTATGCTGAATTCTCTTACAACAACAGCTTCCAGAAAAGTCTGAAGATGGCACCATTTGAGGCTCTCTATAGCCGCAAATGCAGAACTCCGATTGGTTGGTCGGGTGCAGGAGAAAGAATATGGTTTGGCCCTGACATTGTAACTCAAGCGGAGGAGAAGGTGCACATCATTCTTGAAAATCTGAAGATTGCTCAAAGTCGCCAGAAGAGCAATTATGACAGAAAGCACACGGACATGGTGTATGTCCCTGGTGATCTCGTTTACCTTCGTGTCACTCCCATGAAAGGCACGCACCGTTTTGGTATCAAAGGAAAGCTGGCTCCTAGATACATCGGCCCTTTCAAAATTCGTGGAAGAAGAGGAGAAGTTGCTTATGCTCTTGAGCTCCCGGAAAAACTCAAGGTTCATGATGTTTTCCACATCTCTCAACTCAAGAAGTGCTTCAAGGATCCCGGCAGGACCGTGGATCATGAGCTAATCAATCTCCAAGAAGACCTGTCTTATCAAGAACACCCCACAAAAATCCTTGAGATCGCAGAAAGAAGGACTCGCAACAAGTCCATCAAGTTCTGCAAGGTGCAGTGGTCGCACCATTCCGTTGATGAAGCCACTTGGGAGCGTGAAGATGAGCTCCGTGCCAACTATCCTACCCTCTTTGAGTCTTCTTCTTCTTCCTAGAATCTCGGGGCGAGATTCCTGTTTAGTGGGGGAGAGTTGTAGCATCCCATTTGTCTAACAATTGTAATGCTACTTGGTCTAGTAATATAATGGCTACTTCATATATACAATTGTTGCATCATCATTATATCATGCTCATGTCATCATGCCACCTTGCATTTGAGCATCATATAAAACCCTTTTGATTTGGTTCTTCTCTCATATGCATTGTAAATTGTATTTGCCTCTTGATATTGTATTTGGTTCTGGATATATTGTGTAAATGCCCAAGATGAGTTGGGGGCATATCTTTTATTGACTCCACCACCTTTATTGTCATCACCCCATCATTCCACCATTCCACCATATATGAGCATTGCAACTTATTTGGTTTTACCTCTAGCTCATGTGGGTTGGGATGGATCCAATTCTATCTCCACATGCTCTCATCTTAGCATCATGTTGTTTTCACATTATTGATATGTGGAGCCACCTTTGCATGCATT
This sequence comes from Avena sativa, assembly GCA_916181665.1. NCBI lineage: Eukaryota > Viridiplantae > Streptophyta > Magnoliopsida > Poales > Poaceae > Avena > Avena sativa. The sequence continues at coordinate 260,379,044 of OV702279.1, read as the reverse complement.
ATGAGTAGTGCTCCTTTTCCTAGCTTTCATATGGATTATTATGGATTTATGCTCATGTTGGGATATTTTGGGACTATTCAACATCTAGTGGCACATACACACTAGCAAGTCCCATTTCTATTCAAATATGGTCATCTCCATCTACTTCACATGGGGCATCCTTTTAATTTCTCTTGCTTGGGCTATACTCCACATTTTGGGTAATGCATAGGAGTAATTCCATGTTTATTATTTTGTTTTCACAAGGATGATACATGGCAATTATTATCTTGCATGGGCCATGCAACCATCACCATCTTTTGCCTCCTGTGTTTTTATTTGGTCATTTGAGTGGATCATCTCTCTCTCTCTCTCTCTCTCCTTTCCTCACCTTCCTCTCCTTTCACCTCCACACATGCATGGTCATGTGGATCATGCCTAAAACCCTAAACCACCCTCTCTCTAATCTTTTCTCCAAAATTCTCTCACCTAAGCTAGACCCTAAACCTAACCCCTCATCTACCCTAGTTACACCCTACCACCACCATGATCTACCCCTCTCTCCTTTTTCTATCTCTAACACCTAATCCCTCTCCCTATCCCTCTCTCCTCTCTCTATCATGCATGCCCCACCGGCCACCCTCTCTCCCTGGCCACACCCCAGCTACCTACCCCTCCCTAACCTAAGACCAAACCCTAACCCGAGTCCCTCCCTAGCTAACCCTAGCTCTAACCCGAGCCTCCTCTCCTCTCTCTCTCTTACTCTCTCCCTGCTGGGCTAGCCCCACCCAAGCCTCCCCTTCTCCTCTCTCTGGTCCCAGCTGCAGCCCCTTAACCCTACCCTGGCCTGCCCGAGCACGTGAAGGAGAGAAGGGAAAAGGTGGCCGAAGCCACCTTTAACCCTACCCACTCCCCCACGGCACCACCTCCCTCTGGGCTCGCCCTTATCTACTCCCACCTCTCTGCCTCGCCAGATCCATCCCCAGAACTCCCCAGGGCCTTGCCCTCTCCTCCCTTTCTTCTCCATCACCACCAGCTACCCTCTCTCGCCGGCCACTGCCAGGACATCGTCGCCTCGTCGATCCAAGAGGCGCAGGCGCGCAGGAGGCTGTCGGCGAGGTCGGGGAGGTCCTCTGCAGCAGCCCTGTACGCACCAGCGAGGAGGAGAAGGACCAGAGCCACCAGGCCGACGCCGCTCCGACGCCAAACCCTAGCTCGCCGTCCGTCTGCATCGCTGTCGTTCCACCGCGTCCCAGCCCGATCCGACCCCACCAACCCAACCGCGGTGAGCCTCTCTCCCTCCCAGACACGCCCCTCTTCAGCGTTGCTTCCTGTGCTCGCCGGACCAAGCGTCGAGCGCCCTCGGTGCACCGCCGCTCGCTGCTGTCTGCTCGCTCCCGCACCACAAAACCCTATCTAGGCCCCGTCCGCCCTCCTAACAACTACCCCCGCCTAGCCCAGTGGTCGCCGCGTCCGCGCGCGCGCCCCAGGTCCTGGGTTCGAACCCCGCCTCGCCGCGCCGTTCTCTGCCTTTTCCGTCAGATGCAGAGAAGAACAACAGTGGGCCGTTGCCACTTTACACTTAGCCCCCCTTTTATTTTCGCCTCAACCCGCAGACCCTCCCGTCTTGGTTTTTTGCAAAAAGGCACCCACCTTCTGTTAACCTTGACCCGCGGTCCTCAACCCCACCAGTTCTTTGCCCAGTCAGCATGTGGCCCACCTGTCACTGACTGTGGCTAAGTTTGCCTGAGTAGAAAAAGTTTTACTGTTTATCTGTTTTAATTTAAACTATTCAAATTTGTTTTAAATTCAAATTCAAATCAGTATTTAAATAACTTTTAAAATATGAATTCAAATAATACAAATAATATATGTTTTCAAATCAGAAAAATATGAGGAATTCAAATATGCTATCCAAAATATATTTTGAACACTTCAAATTTCAAGTTGATTTAAATTACATTAAAATGCCCTTTTGCATTAATTAATTAATAACTTTTGATTTATAACTCCAAATTTAACAAATGATATGTCTAAAATGATTAGCTCGACGAGACCTTTCTGTTTATGCATTACTTGTTCTGTTTTGAAGCATGCGTCACATAAATATTGCAAAACCAGAACTGTTTATGAGGATAAATTGTGGCCAAAACTCAATAAAATGTTTACTTCTTGTTTTCTCATCTCACCCATGCCATGCTACTTTATTGCCATGCAAATTGTGCATCATTCATCATGGCATGATTGTTTGCTTATCGCATTTTATTCTTATGCTTGTGCACTTTATTTATGTTGGCCCTTGTTTGTTTGGTTCTTCTTCGAATAGACGTTGAGCAGGGGATATACCAAGAAACCCAGGAGCACTACCCAGATCCTTCTCTCGCTTCAACTGAGCTACCAGGCAAGCACTACCACATGTTTGCATACATATAGTACCTATTGCCTCTATCTTATTCTTGCATCATTGAGTCGCGATTGCATTAAACTGAATCCCAAGTATTGCATAGCCTTTACTTTTAAACCCCACCGGAGCTTGTTCCTCCATCCCATGAGCCATTACTACAGGAGTTGTTTGAGCCATGCGGGTCGTAGAACAGCATGTGTAGGGTATGTGAGTGTCTGATGGATAACGAGGTACCTAAACAACTTAACTTGAGTAGTATGGGATAACTAATGAAAGTGGCACCGGTGAGCAATATCTGCTATTTGGTTTTTCATGCTCACTTGTGTCCCGTAGGGCCCCGAGTACTTGATTCCTGTTCCTTGAATAGTCGCGCTATCCACATCCGGGAGGATTATGGGACCCCCCTGAGCCAGAGCTTGATTCATTCTTATTTCTTGGGGCCACAAACTAGTTTGAGGTTTTATTTACTATCCTGTACTTATGCCATGCTTTACTGCTTTATTTAAATTGTGCGAGGTACTGCACCTGTACTGTTTAGGGAAGCGGAGTGTTTTCGCGGTATCGACAAGCCCAGTCACATTTTCGGGTTCCCAGTCGTTTATAGCCACTGACGCAAACCTTGAGTCCGTCTCGGAGCCGGCTAAATTCGTTGCGGGTAGCTTAATGGGGTGGCCCCCTGAAATATTTCTGAATCTGGTGATTGCTTTGTCGTGAATGCCTCGTTGGGTTTTGATTTGGTTTTTCCGAGGTTGATCGAGTGTGTGTTGCTATTTGTGCACCCCTGCAGGGTAAAACTTTCTGAAAGCCGTGTCCGCGGTTATGGACGACTTGGAGCACAGTTTCTCGATCATAGACAAACATAACTAAAGTACCGCTTTAATTTGACTAAGTAACTAACTAGTAAATAGTGCAACACTCATGGAATGGATAATAAAACTGGCAACGGATGGGGGTGTTGGTCCGCTTCCTCGTTGGTAAGCGAGGAGGAGGATGGATCTGTTGATATTACTGTTATAACTGTTGTCATTAATTCACGGACATCCGTCTATCTTTGGTTAGGCGGATGGTTAGCGAGTATCTATAGAATTGATAGGTATTATCTTTTGCTGCAATTGCATCACCCCAGGTTGTGTCCCCTTTAGAGGCATAAAGACTTGCTGAGTACCCCTAGGGTCTCACACGATAAATTGTTTGATTCAGATGAACAGGTAAACTCGCAAGATGGATACTGGGTGGAGGATACGGACGATGTGGGCAACGATCATTCGGTGTAGAGATTCCGGGAACGGGGATCCGTGGGATCTGTGGGCGGGATGTGTTTATTTTAATGGGCATCTTATGCCAATTTGCTTCTTATCCGTACTCGGATCTTGTTGTCGCTTCCGCCTGATACTCTGATGTTTGATGTATGAGGAGATATCCTAAACTATTATATCTATCTAGGATATTTGGATCTTGCCGTATGGCGTTGCAATATTTCTATTTCTTTTAGATGGAATGGCTCTGATGTACTATTGTATGGTGGCTTGCATACATACCCATTTGTGTATGTAGTTGATCCCTTCGACTGCCGATTACGCCGCCCGTTCTTGTCCCGATGTTTGGAAATGGTTGGGACGGCCCAAAGGTCTACCTGTGAGTGGCATTTGGGCCCCACCGTACTATTTCAACCATTTCCGCTCATCCAGGCTTGTAAGTAGGAGCGTAATTCACCGAGGTAGTTACACAGCTCCCCTCTCCCCTCTGCCTGCCGCACACCTGCAGCTCCCGTGGCCCAACAGCGGCCCAACTGGCCCATACCTGTTGGGGATATGCTATATGGGTGTCCTCATAGAATATCACCTATCCGGATAACCCGGGTGGCCCACAGTTGGTAGCATGGCCTATGGCCTGCTGGGCGGCCCAGTTAGATGGATCCAGAAGGGAGGCCCATGCCGGATAAAGGAAGGCTACGGTTGGAGTCACCGACGTACCCGGAGCCTTGGAGTGCAAGATACACAAGACTAGTAATGGACGGTGTAGGACTCTATGACCTGTCCGGCTAGGACTTTTCCCTGTAACCCTAGGACCTGCGACTATATAAGTCGGTCCTATGGGAGCCTTTATGGCATCGATTCATACAACCTCGCATAGAGAACCTATCTCTGTAACTCGGCGTATTGCCCTTATAGTGATTTATAGCAGGAGTAGGATTCCGCCACCGTTGTGGGATCTGAACCTAGGTAAGCTATGTTACCTCGTACCCGTCAACCGTCCGCCTTCCCCCACGTCTCTCAACACGCACTGTGAGGACCCCTCCATGGCGTACTCGTCGGCAATACCACGACAGTTGGCGCCCACCATGGGGCAAGAGGCGCTTCAGGCTCTTCAGCGGGCGAGGACCAAGATCTTCACGGGAATCGACGAAACAGTAGCCAACGGTCGTGTTCTCTTCTCCGGCAACGTTCCGATCGTCCCTCCCGACGAGTTCTGGATCCCGGCGAAGACGAACCCTACGCGGTGTTCGATCGTTCCTATCGAAGACATCCACCTCTTCATCGGCGAAACCGACTCGGGCACTAGTTCCCTGGGAGTCGTAGGAGCATCAAGCCTGCACGGACCTCCTACGGGCAGGTTACGTTCGCGGAAGGATCAATGTCGGATCTCTCTTCGGAGTTGGCCGACAAAGATCGGAAAATTCAAATCCCACCCAAACCGCCCCTATGCGGGATATAAAGGTGGAAGATCGCTGCAAATCCGCCGGCTTCGCCTGTGCGTCTAGACAACAGAGATCCAAGTTTGTCGGAGTGGTTACCATCTTCGATTTGGCGCGTTGCGTTCAGAGAGAGGGCGAAAACCCCCGCGATTACCTGGCCAAGTGGCTCCGTATACGAGCCGATCTGGCCCACTACTCCGATGATAACGCTTTGTATCACTTCGTGGAAGGACTGGACCGTGGCACGCTTCTCCGACATTCTTTAAGACGGCAGCAGGCAACAGGACGCCTTACCCTTGAAGAGATGGTTAGCACCATCAACAACTACGTGGAGGCTGACGCAGCAGCCCAGAAAGCGCTTGCGCTCATCGACGGAGAACCTCCGATTCAGCCACCGCCACCACCGCCTCCGGCCGCCATCGTCGCAGCTGCACTGCCACCTCCAGTCATCGTCGCTGCTGTTGCACCTCCACCGCCCGTCATTGAGGAAGTCCTGGCACCCTCCGACTCTGGCATTGACGCGCTTTATGCTGACTTCAGTGCAGACTCAGAGGAGATAGATTTCAGTCCAGAAGAGCTAGACTTCGCCATGCAGGAGATGGAGGAGGAGTACATGCGCGACGAGCAAGCCAACAATGTCGTCACGTCTCGAGGGGTGTTCGTCACCATTGGGACGGCAATGGATGAAGATCAACCCGGACGAGCTCCGCCTACAGCGTTGGAGAAGGGGAAGGGGCCACTTATTGCCGCTGACGATGATCGCACAAAGGTCATGCCTCCTCCGCCTAACCCAGTGCAGCAGCCGCAGGAACTCGGCACCGGCCCGAGCAACAACAACACTGCAAACTTGCTGCCCCCAGCATCTACGTCTGCAGCAGCCCAAGTTACTCTAGCTGATAGAGTGATGTACGACAATATCCTCGTCGAGCCACTGACTGTTGCTCATATCCGGAACGTGACCCAGCTTGACGTGAAGCGCCAGCAGCTGCTGGAGGAAGCGCAGGCCATCGCGGAGCAAGGCGCTAAGCTAGATCAAGATCTGGTCACCGCGCGGAAATCCATAGAGAAAGCTAGAGCAATGGAGGCCGAGTACAAAACTTCGCTGCAGCAGCAGAAGGCCAAGAAAGCTCCGGCTCGTGTCATCAACGATCCTGGTGTATGGCGCAACCTAGGATGGGATCCCTCGAAGCTGGCACAAGCCAAGCCATACATTGACAGTGAAGGCAAGCAGGTGATGCCCACCCCACTCCTCAACCTCGTCGTCGCCAAGACCCTTCTGGAGCAGGATAGATCGCCCGAAGCAGTGGAACAAGTCTATGACCTAGTAGCCAAGGCGGTGAAGCAGCAGGAAAAGGCCACCTCTCAGAGGCTTGAGTCTGACCCATCACTTTGCTAGTCTAGCCAGTATAAGCCGCCAAGGGACAGATCTCCTCTTGATGTCGGGTCCCATACGGGTTCATCAGAACGAATACGAAGGGATGCACGCAACAAGAAGGATGCCATCCCCATATCCTCCGACCACGGAGAAAAGGCCCGACCTCGTCGCCCATCGCCACCGCCCCGGTCCCACCGACATCGCGAAGATTACAAGGCTCACCATCGTACGGATATGCCCCCACCAAAGCAGTGCGGCATCGTCATCCGTGACAACGCGGAGCAGACCCGTCATGACGGAGAGCACAACCAAGGACACAGGAGCAGGTCACACCATGACCCTCCGTGTCCGACAAGCAACCGTGACAGACGTGAGGCGTCGCAGGAGGGTAACAACAAGAAGGCTAACCCACCACCACCTCCGCCTCCATCACCACCAAGCAGTCACCATGGCGGAGGAGGCCCGCATCGTTAACGCAACCCATCCCCTGTTGACAAGAAGAAGAAAAACCCAGAGTTGTACGATGCACGTTCGCGGATCGATAAGATCCACAAGGCCCGGAAAGGACCATACCTGGGACCACGTTGCTTTGGACCTGCAATACGGTCCGCAACTTACCCCAAAGGTTTCCGGATTGACAAGACCATTAAGCCCTATGACGGCACCGCCAAGCCATGCACATGGTTGCAGGACTACGGCAACGCAGTGGAGATTGCCGGAGGCAACCCCAACGTCGCCATCAAGTAACTCCCGTTAATGTTGGCGGGCACGGCCCGTCAATGGATCGACGACTTGCCGGAGAAATCTATCTACAACTGGTTGGACATGCAATAAGCGTTCACCAAGAACTTTGAGGGTACATACAAGCGTCCCTGTACTGTGGGCGATCTACAGCGGTGCGTGCAAGAGAAATACGATACATCTCGTGTCTACCTCTCCCGCTGGCTGGAGATGAAGAATTCCTGTGCAGGAGTGCATGCTCAGACCGCCATGGCCGCCTTCATCGATGGGTTGGAAAGAGGCACGTTGCTCCGACATAAGCTGAAGCGCTTGCAGGACAATCACCAGCTCGACTTGAACCAGATGATTCAGTTGGCTAGTGAGTTCGCAGCTGCCGACGATGATGCTCGCGGCTCCTTGCCGGCAACAGCCGTTCCAACTCAAGCTCGGAGGAACAGCGGTACAAAGCGGAAAACCGCTCCAGAAGAAAAGCAATCTACCGACATGGTCGCTATGACTTTTGCAGGACAAGGTGATGGCGGACAACATGGCCGAGGAAGAGGAGCTGGTCGTGGGCAGCAACGAGGAAGTGAAACTACCTCGGGGCCGCTCCGCGTTCCGCAAACCTACGAGGAGTACCGCGATATGCCGTGCCTCTTACACCTCGGCATCAACGGCAAGGCCACCCATACCAATCGACACTGCAAGTTCGTCAATGACCTCAAGGAAGACCCGGAGTCCGGCTACAAGCAAATTCGGAAGAACAGACCACGAGGCAAGGGCAAGGGAAAGAAGAAGGAGGAGGAATCCAAGGATTCAAGTGATATGGACGAGGACGTTGACCCCAAGCACGCCGCCAAGAGAGAAGACAAGGGCAAGAACCCATTCGCGAAGAAGGCTCCAGTCTACCACACTTTCCTTGGCACCCCCACTGTCCGACAACAGAAGACCTCTCTAAGGATCCTGATGGCTACCCTACCCCCAGTTCCCCAGTACCTGCGCTAGTCGGAGGTTCCAATAACTTGGGACAGGACGGACCACCCAGACCATATACCTACGGAGAACCAGTACGCCATGGTCATCAACCCCTTGATTGACGGCGTGGAGTTCACCAAGTGTATGGTGGATATTGGAAGCAGCATAGCATCATGTACCTGGATACACTGTAGAAGATGAACTTGACAGAGGCAAACCTAAGACGGACCAACACCATCTTCCACGGCGTAGTTCCTGGTCGGAAGGCTCGGTCGCTTGGGTGCATTACACTTCAGGTTGCCTTTGGCGATGTTAACATTTATCGCCAAGAGTGCATGACCTTTGAGGTGGTCCCCTTCAAGAGCGTGTACCACGTCATATTCGGCCGCGACATATTCCAAACGTTAATGGCCAAGCCATGCTTCGTCTACAACAAACTCAAGATACCCGGACCAAACGGTGTCATCATCGTATCCGGAAGCTTTACCAAGGCAAGGGACTGCGAGATCAATGAAGCAGCCGTTGCAGAAGCTGTCCTCTACAACGAAGAATTCAAAGAGATCCAGAGCAAGGCCGATGACTCAGAGATGCCCGCGTCGAAGAAACAGATCTCCGACTCCGCTCCTGCGTTCAAGGCCGCCATCGAGACCAAGCCGGTGGAACTTGTGGTAGGCGATGCCTCCAAGGTCACCGCCATTGGGACGAACCTGGATCCCAAATAGGAAAGCGCGCTCGTCGAGTTCCTCCGTGAGAATAGGGACATCTTTGCCTGGCAACCTGCCGACATGAAAGGCGTACCTAGGGAACTTGCCGAGCACAGCCTAAACATTGATCCAAAATCCAAACCAGTGAAAAAACCTCTACGACGCTTTGGAGATGAGAAGAGACGCGCCATTGGCACAAAGATAGCTAGATTACTTAAGGCTAGATTTATCCGAGAAGTCCTTCACACCCAATGGGTGGCCAATCCTGTATTGTCCCCAAAAAGGGAACAAATGAATTAAGAATGTGCGTTGATTACACCGGCTTGAACAAAGCATGTCCCAAAGATCCATTTGCTTTGCCTCGCATTGACCAAGTCATTGACTCGATGGCTGGCTCGGAGCTTTTGTGTTTTCTCGATGCATACTCAGGATACCACCAGATCAAGATGAGGAAGTCGGACCAATTGGCCACTTCGTTCAATACCCCATACGACACGTTTTTCTATGTTACGATGCCCTTTGGGTTAAAAAATGCAGGTGCTACATACCAGCGGACAATGCAACGGTGCCTTCACGATCAAATTGGTCGGAACGTTCATGCCTATGTGGACGATATCGCGGTGATGTCTAAAAAGTCAAATGACTTAATCTCCGACTTAAAAGAAACCTTTGATAATCTTCGAAAATACAACATGATGCTCAACCCTAAGAAGTGCGTCTTCGAGGTTCCAGACGGAAAATTTTTGGGTTTCATCGTTTCCCATCGAGGAATCGAGGTCAACCCGGAGAAAATCAAGGCCATCTTAAACATAAACCGTCCGACATGCCTAAAGGACATACAACGACTAACAGGTTGTGTTGCAGCAGTTAGTTGTTTCGTCAGCCGACTTGGGGAGAAGGCTCTGCCGCTGTACAAGCTGCTGAAGAAGGCGGACAAATTCACGTGGACGGACGAAGCAGATGCGGCATTGAAGCAGCTCAAGGAGATTCTTTCCTCAGCGCCTATCCTTGCAGCACCCGGGCCTGGTGAGCCCCTGTTAATCTACATGGAGGTAACCAACCGGGTAATCATCATCGTCGTCGTGGTAGAGCGGAAGGAACCAGGCTATGAGCACGGCGTTCAACGACCAGTTTACTATGTGAGCGAGGTCTTGACAGAGTCCAAGCAGCGTTACCCGCACTACCAGAAAATAGCTTATGGAGTATTCCTTGCTTCTCGGAAGCTGAGGCATTACTTTCAGGAGCACCCAATCACAGTGGTGAGCAAGACTCCATTGTCCGACATAATCAACAACAGCGACGCTACAGGAAGGGTCGCAAAGTGGGGCATTGAACCGCCTCCGAGATCACTTACAAGAGACGCGACGCTATCAAGTCACAAGCCTTGGCGGATTTTGTTGCAGATTGGACGGAGATGCCAGATGCTACTCCGTTGCCGGAACTAGAGTACTGGGTGATGCACTTTGACGGATCAAAGCTGCTCAACGGCTCGAGGGCTGGTGTATTGCTACAGTCACCAACAGGAGACAAGATACACTACGTTCTGCAGATCCACTTCGAGGATACAAACAACATGGCGGAGTATGAAGCACTCATTCACGGGCTACGTGTAGCCAAGGATATTGGCATCAAGCGCATAGTTTGCTGTGGAGATTCCGACTTGGTTGCCCAGCAAGTAGCTGGCACCTGGAATGCGTGGAACCCTATGATGGCGGCATATTGAGACAAACTGGACGAGATAGCCAAGAGCTTCTTGGGGTACGAATTCAAGTATGTGCCTAGGGAGCAAAATGAGGCGGCTGATCTGCTGTCTAAGCTTGGATCAGGGTGCAAGCAAATTCTGCCAGGAGTTTTCCTAGAGCACATGCGCACACCATCTGTGAAGGGAGCCGACATCGACAACTCAGATAGAGCTGACTCTTTCGTCAACATGGTGACTAAGGTCCCTCCGGCTTGGACAAAACCGTTCATGGAATATCTCGAACACGGAACTTTGCCCGACGACAAAGTCGAAAGACGGCAAGCAGTACGACGAGCAAAGGGTTATACCATAATCAATGGGCAACTCTACAAAAGGAGCACTACTGGTGTATACCTAAAGTGTGTTTCCCAGCTAGAAGGCATGGAAATCCTACGCGAAATCCATCTCGGAGATTGCGGGCATCACGCCGCTCCTCGATCGTTGGTCGCGAAAACCTTCCGGCAAGGATTCTACTGGCTGACCGCGAAGGCGGATGCGGACAAGCTGGTTGAGACATGCATGGGATGCCAGTATTATGCCCGACAACCACATGTTCCTGCTGAAGAATTGCGAACAATACCAATAACTTGGTTGTTTGCAGTCTGGGGGCTAGACATGGTGGGGCCGTTACAGACGGCACCTTGTGGGTTTATGCATCTGCTTGTAGCAATTGATAAATTCACTAAACGGATAGAAGCTAAACCCATTAGAAAGCTTGATGGGGCAACTGCCCTCAGGTTTTTTCGGGATCTAGTGGTGAGATTTGGTCTCCCACATAGCATTATCACCGACAACTGCAGTAACTTGTCACTCGGAGAAGTGGAGGCTTATTGTTGGGAGAAAGGCATCCGACTTGACCTTGCATCTGTGGCACACCCATAGTCCAATGGTCAGGTTGAGCAAGCTAATGGATTAATTCTGCAGGGAATCAAACCATGTCTTGAGGCACCGCTACATAGAGCAGCTGGAGCCTAGGCAGAAGAATTTCCATCTGTGTTGTGGACTTTACAAACTACACCCAACAGATCCACTGGCTACACCCCTTACTTCATGGTATATGGAGCAGAAGCCATCCTGCCTTCCGACATCCTTCACGATGCACCAAGAGTTTCCGCCTACGACGAAGATGACGCTGAAGAATCCAGACGCCTAGATGTGGACCTTCTCGAGGAGGAGCACGTTTTGGCATGCCAAAGATCCGCCATCTACCAGCAGAAGCTACGCAGCTACCATAGTCGCCGCGTTAGGCATCGCTCGTTTAAAGAGGGGGATTTGGTGCTCCGACTTAAGTAGAAGAAGTCACACAAATTATCCCCGCCATGGGAAGGACCGTTCATCATAAGCAAGGCGCTACTCAATGGGTCTTACTACCTCGTTGACAATCTTGAACTGAAGGATAGACCCAACGAGGATCATAAGCGTAAGCGACGTGACCCGGATGATGACTACCCGGAGCTTGATCGGCCATGGAACATAGCACAGCTACGTCCTTTTTACACTTAGCATTTTTTATCTAATTGTGTACCTCTTATATGATCAATGAAATAAAGCTCTTTGGTTCACTCATATTTCTAAGTCTTTTACCTCCTTTAGTGTTCATTTTTGGATCATGTAAAACCTTTATGCACAAGCTTTTTGATTGCACTTGTGAAAATTTTCTGGTCTACACGTTCTTTGTCATTTTTATGTGGATTCTGGAGTAGTGACTTTCGGCACTTATTGTCGGTGATTTTGTGCTTAGGTTATTGACGGTGCCATTGGGCATCATCACCTGAGTGCATGGTTCCGACAACGAGTCTTCCGACTCACGAAAGGTCAAGCATAAGAACCAAAGTAATGGATATGCCAGCACTTGCTTAAAACAATATATACATGCTGGAAACTAGTTCTTGAGCAGCAAGAAATAACAACCATTGTTTTCCGCCTTAAGTTACATAAACAAGTTTTTTCCGCATATGCACCAAAGATGAAACAAATATTACAAAGTTGTTCTTCATTACTTTGGCGCAGGTGACTTGGAAGCAGCGTCATCACCAGCCGGAGAACCACCCTCGAAGTCGGCGCTGTGGAGGGACTCAGAGGAACCTTGGTTGCCGCTGTCGATGGTGTTCATTGGCACAAAGACGTTGACGTCTACCAACTCGGCAACTCTGGTGTCATAGCCCGCGAGCGACGACAAGATGGATTCATGATTAATCTCTTTGCCATCGTCGTCTACGTCGGGAATGCCAGTGGTCACCGTGTCGATGTCGGCATCTTCATAGTGTGCCTTCACCATTGACAGCGCCATCCTTGCGTCAGCCCGTGCACATGAAGCTTTCCAGCTTGCGATACGCTCGGGGGCTCGGCGCAGAATCTCCCAGTACTTCACCATGGAGTTTGATGCCTTGATTTTATCTGGAGGGGCATGGCGATCTCCTTGGCTTGCGTGATGGTGGTTTTGATGAAGTTGCCGGCAAGAACCATGCATTCCTTGGCTGGAGGAGGCGATCGGGTTAAACCCATGGGAGCTGCAAATTCCGACAAGAAGTGCATGAGTTCAACAATTCAAAGTACCCAGACTACAGAAATCCAAGACGGAGCAAACTTACTGAAGATGCTGGCCTCAGCTTGCTAGAGGGTGTCCGTCAAGGATTCTTTCTCTTGTTGGAGGAGCTTATACGCCTCATGATGGCGTTGATTCTGCTCATCGGCAGCTTGCTTCTGATCTCTTAAGATCGAGATCTCCTCCTTCAAGCGATTGATTTCCTCGGTGGCGGAGTCCTGCAGGGCCTTCATCGACTCCTCATGCATTTTCAGCATGTCATTCCACTCCTGCTTAAGAATTTTGTTCTCGCTATCCAGCTCTCGAATGTGCTTGGATTGCTCGACAATATTCTTGGCCTTGGCGATGGTTTCTGCAAAGTCGGAGAAAGTAAAGTACACAGTGAGTACTCGGAGAATGCGGGCACAAAACCAAGTTGGAATGCAAAAAATAAAACAGACGCTTACTCTTGGTGATCTGTTCCTTCAAGAAGGCAGTTTTACCCTTTTCAGCTTCCAGGTCTGCGCGCATCTTCTGGTACTTGTCATTGGCCATGCCCCTCCAAGCACTCTCATTCTGTGGAAAAAAAGGTCAAAGTTAAAGTGTTGTTTGGTCTGCTTGGAGCATCTAGTCGGAAATTTTCCACCTAGACGCTCGAGGGCTACAGCGAGAGTTTTTGACATAGTAATATGCTTAGCTTTTCTTTAAGCATATAGTCGGAACTTATTCAGTTTTTGATTAGAAGCTTGGGGGCTATAGTATAAAGTTTTTAACTCGGATATATGCTTAGCTTTTCTTTAAGCATCTAGTCGGAACTAATTCAGTTACAACTAGAAGCTTGGGGGCTACAGTATTGAAAATTATAAACACTGCGTATGCTACTCTTAAAGCATCTGGTCGAAACATTTCATTCCACCTACATGCTTGGGGGCTACAGTGAGAGTTTTTCTAACTTAGTCACTCTTAGAGCATATAGATGCAAAAACCTATGGTTTTTCCGTCTACATCCTCGGGGGCTATAGTGGGATACTCATATGAAATGCAAAAGGCAAATAAAACTTACAAGTGCGATGATCTTGAGGTTTGTAGCACTCTCGGCCAGCAGCTTTCCAAAGGATTCGATGTTTCCTTGCAAGATTTATGCTTGCCGGCGGAGCTCCTCTAGACCGCACGTCGGAGATTTCGGCGCCGCACCAGGGACCAAAGAAGTGATATCCGGTGTAAGTACCGGATAGACTATCTTTGGATAGGCTATGGTTTTCTTGGGTGCGGGAGCGCCGCCAACAACAGAGGTACCTGCTTCCACCACTGCCTTACCGCTACCGATGGCATCCTTAGCCGGAGCTTCAGCCATTTGGTGGGCGGCACTCTCCTGCGTCGCCTGCTCGCCGACGACAGCAACCTCGGTAGAGGCACCTGAGTCCACTTCCATGGCGGAAGGGCCAGATGCCTCCTTAGATTGTGAGCTTGTCGGGACAGTCGAAGGCTTGACGGAGGGAGTGTTAGGGGCGATGGCGGGAGATGCGTCGTGATGCAGCATGTCCTTGATGGTTCTAGAAGCCCCCAATTTGGAGGTCTTCTTGAGGCTGGTCGTGGCTTTCTTCCTGAAACATGCGAAATGCATAAGTACAGGAGTAAGACAGATAAATAGACAATGTCGGAGGAAGAGAAGCTTACACAAGTGGGGGTGCTTTGGCAAAGGGGATCCCAGTAACTTTTCTCTTTTCCGCCTCCAGGGCAGTGGTAGTCTTCTTGGAGGCTCCACCCTCCATCTTCTTCTTCTTCTTGCCTCTGTCGGCAGCGTTAGAGGTGGAGCTCTTCCGCTTTCGCGCCAACGGAGCATCATCGTCGGACATGACCGTGACTTCCTTCATCTTTGGATCATAGATTTGAGGAGCCATGCCGTCCTCATCTATGTCGCTAAGCTGTTAAGTGAAAAGTCACCATGTTAGATGAGGTGCCATTTGCAAGACAGAAGAACTAGAGTGCATGTCATACACGGAAAATAAATACCTACCTTTGGGCACTTGCCGTCTACGAACATGTCATAGGTGATGGTGAAGCCACGCTTCTTGTCCTTCACCTTGACGATGTCCTTAAGGCGGAGCTTGACAGAGTCGCTCGAGAAGTTGACCACGGAGATGCGGAGGCTATCCCTTCTATCGCTGGTATACTCGTGCATGAGCTTCGCGCGGTGCTGCAGAGGTTGGATTCGCCTGATGAACCAGCACATGGCTAGGTCCAAGACGGTCAAACCCATCTCTACGAACCATTCTATCTGCCTTATGGCGTGGGAAGCATCGAGGTCGGAGGGAAGGGAGGCCTCGGATCTCCATGACGAGGCTTCAGCGGCGGCTCCGTCAACAAAGTCCGGGTACGTTACTTGTCGGCCAGCCAGAGGGATATCTAGGACGTAGAAGTACGTCCGTTGCCAATTTTTGCAGGACTCGTGGCCGACGATGTCGAGGAACCGCCGGCCAGGTCGAATCTTGAAGCTTATGGTGCCGCAGTTCCTAAGTTCTTCCTTACTAGCTCCGGCTTCACGTTTGACGATGAAGAAGTACACAAAGAGGTCTAACCTAGGCTTTATCCCTCAGTAACCCTCGCAGAGCGCCGCATAGTTGCTAAGTGCTAAGATACTGTTGGGAGAAAGATTCTGGGGCTGGACTCTGTAGTGGTTTAAGACGAAGAGGAAGAAATTGGAGATGGGCAGGGAGACGCAGCGTACCAGTTGGGCCTTGAGGTACACCTTTTCTCCGGCTTGGGGAGAAGGTGTCACCTCGCCGGATGGCGCCGCCCGCCAGGCGAGCCCCTCCATTGCAGAGAGGTAGCCCTCGGCGATCAGCTCTTGGATGTCACGATCAGTGATATCTGAGCCACGCCAGTCGCCCTTGTGTGAATCCAGTTCCTCCTCCAACGGCTCCAACGCCGCCAGATTAAGGTCGTCGCTGGTGGACTCGATCACCGCCGATGCGGGGATGACCAGGCCCTCTGGGGGCACGACAATGGATCTCGCCGGCTTCACCGCGGCTTCGCCGTGGCTTCGCTCGACGCCGCCATGGAAGGAGAGATGCTGCTGCTGGCCATGGAGCGAGGTTGGATGTGACTGGTGCGGATTTGAGGCTAGGGTTTTTTGCGAGTTAGGCGCGGAGAGCTCGAGGAGGCACGCGCTGGAGGAAGAAGATGATGCGAGGAGAGAATGAGGTAAAAAGTGGAAATTCCACCACAGTTACTATTTATCATCTCCAGCGTCAAGATTCGTGCAGCTTGATCGGACGGTTGCCGCGTAGATGAAGTGTTCGTGAACGTGCGCGAAAATTTCGCCACGTCTCCAACCATCGCCACCAACGGTTCGTATCGCTCGCACGGGAAAATCGGACATGATTGCGTTTTCTACATATGTGAGTTGCGAGGCGTCGCTGACCTAAGCCTACGTCGTCCTAGCTAACATAGGCAGATGAGCCGTCACATCAAAAGATTCCGGCATGGACGGATCCTGTCCGGCTACGGAAGAGTACGATGGAAGATTCAACATTTCTCCGACTTATGTGTTGAAGACCCCTCCTGCTCTGTGCTGTCGTGCCAGCAAGCGCCACCGCGCACCGCCGCTCTTGTGGTCTTCGGGGTCATGTACGGTGACCAAATGGTCTCTAGCGCCGCTCGTTAGAATCCCCGCGCTGCCACGCTCTCGGTATGCTAGGTCCCGAGCCCGCGTGTGCACCCAAACCGCATCTTCGGCGATCACCCGAACCGGCCAGCCATGGTTGACCATGTCAACCAGTCAGTTGGCCCAGCACGCCTACGTGGCTTCCTATGTGGCATATGGGCCCAGCAGTCATCCACTGAGTCTAGGTGTAGCCTCAGTGCAAAAAGAACCACGCATCGGTGCTGGCCTCATGATGACGTCACCCTAGCAACATAATTCCCTTTAATCATTTCAGAAATTGTTAAAATCTTATAAATTCAATATCTAATTATTTATAAGTCAGAAAAATTAAATAATATATCAAAATGTTTAGAAAAATGAGATATATATATAAGCTATAATCATGCATTGTTCAACAATTTTCATATCAAGTTTAATTAGAAGAACATAGTAACCCCTCACAGGTGATTCCGGAGTTTTCCTGAGTTAGGGTTTTCACCCCTCGGAACCCCGATTAAATTGTCAAACATGCCTTAGGGTTACATTTCAACGCAATTTAACTTGTCATGTCATCATCCTTGTTTGAGAATTGCATCGATGCCATGTGTTGACTATTTCCCTCTCTTTCCGGTATTTGGTTCTTCTCGGTAGAATACGATATCGAGATCAAGATCAAAGACCGAGATCAACACCGTCGAAGTTCGAAGATCGACGAACAATACTTGACCAACTGTAATCAAGTCAAGTACCAGATGTCCGAAGCTCTGCTTATTGCATATCAACTGCCAAAGGCAAGCATGGCCCCACCATGATATAATCCTATGATTTCGAAAGCATTTCAATTACTGCCATGATGCCTATGATTCTACTGTGGTCTTTTATCAATAGATAGAGTATCCTATCTGTTGCATTACTCCCTCTGAGCATATATTATCTGATCCACTTCTCCTAGCATAACTAGGTTTGGCTTGTGTGCACCGCTAGAGCTTTTATCTGTGTAATTCTTAGCCATGCATAGCTGTTGAGTCTGGTCCATCCAGATGATGTATCAGATGCAGAGAATCTAGTATGACAGGAGAACGTGATGATATGAGATCAGTGATATGAGATTAAACATGCTAAGGCTTGTATGGGAGGCCACAGTGGGATGTGGTTTTTCTAGTCCCATGCTTGCCACCACTAGGAACCGAGTTCTTGCCTTTGGAACCAAGACGAGCGTACAACCACACGGGGCCTGGACAACCTCACGAGTAACTAACTATCCTAGTAGATTCCATGAGTCACATAGTTCGGGCATTTCATTCGACATACGCATTGAAAACATTTAGAAAGAAGGAGGCGAAGGAGCTGCATTCATAACAGGTAGGGAAGCTTGGACCGGGTTGCTTGGGGTCGATGGATCCCCTGGTAAACTAACCTCGCCTCACAACTTAAGTACCGGCTTCGGGATTTGACACGTTACGGCGGAACCATACTTATTGCGTGACTCATGGTCTCGGCGAAAGCAAGGTAAAGGTCGTGTCTAACCACCCTCTGCCGGCCTTCCAAGGAAGAGGGCTAATGATTCTGGCATTAAGAGAAGGTTAGTACGTGTGGGTAAATTTGTACACCCCTGCAGGGTAATAATCTTTTCAAAAAGCCGTGTTCACGGTTATGAACGACTTGGCGACCGGACTCAAGATCATAGAGAACTATAACCTAATCGTAAAACTTGGCAGATCAACGTGTATTTAAGGATGCTTCCTCATGGGTACGAGGGGGTGATCCTAGATAGGGTTCAGATGATGATGGTTTGGTGGATATCAAAACATGATGATCAATATTTCGGAGATGTCGCTCTATTATCCCCTTTTAAAATACTCTGAATAGACGAGCTTCTTCTCTCTCTTGTTTTATAAACAAAGATGGCTTTATACAAAACAACTCCACCAGCCATAAGTCTTGCGGAGTACACCCTGTACTCACCCTTGCTTTGTTGATACTTTTGGCAGAGTAAGTGTTCCCTGAAGATCAGTTTGGTACTACATCAACACCGATGAGTAGCTTGGGGTTCCCGGTCAGCATCCTGGAATCTATGGGCTGGGACGTCATCGTTATGCTTCAGGCCTCTTTGGCCATTTGTTAAGTTTGCTATACTTAATAGCATAATTTGCCTTCCGTCGTTTGATGTTTGTCGTCCGTGACCTCTGCTTGTAATATTTTGGCTCTTCGCTTAGTTATGAGCTTGTTGTAATAATTTTTGTGTCGTAGGGTCAATGCCGTGTTACCGATTCTTCACTGGATATTCTTGAGCTCAAGCTTAAGCTTATGTCAGATGGAGGTCTGGGATTTGTTTAGCCCTGATCCCGGGGGTGTCACAGGTTTTGGTATCAGAGCAGTACCGACCGTAGGAAAACCTTGTTATTGGTCGATGTTGAGTCTAGTGCTTGTGAAAACTATTTTAAAGATGAAAAGTATTTGCGAAAACTCTAGTATGCTTCTTTTCTTCTTATCCAGTTTCGCTCTAACTCTGGGTTATCTTATCTTGTGTTGACTTTGAAAAGTTTTGATATCTCTTCTAGTCTTTCAAAGCTTAGGTGCCTTTTGGGCACGCCGTTTACCAGCGAGATGACCTAGTGTTGAGTTCTCTAGAGTTGTGTGTGTTGTGAATTCCTTGTTCCCCTTGCTCTTGTTCACCTGAGAGATTCCTTTCTATCATGATCTCTCTATCTTTTGGATCCTACCATATAATGATCTCTCTAGGCTTCGAGGTTTCCTTTCACCTCGTGTGCCTCCTGTTAGTTTGTTCGGGTATTTCAGAAGGTGTTCCTTCTTTCGGAAGCTACCCTGTGATTACTACCTTGTAGTGTACGCTATGTCACTCAAGTAGTAGTTACTTCTTTCTCGGGTTTTAACGCTTGGACTTGAATCTAAGATCCCGGATTGTGCCAGATTCTATCGTTGTGAATCTTGTACATGAAGCTGACCTTTAACCCAAGATCCTTCCTTTGACCCCTGTCGTTAATGTTCACACATTACCTCAGGATGTCTAGTATTACCATTCTAGCCTTCAAGCTTGTGGTATTTGTCGCAATTGAACTGTGACAACTAAGGACTTCCGCTGCCACATGTTATGGCAGATGTTCTTTAATGGAACCAAATAGATCACGACAAGAGTATCCCTCGTGAGTCTCGCATCTATACTGGTGACTCTGCCACACCTTACCCCTTCTTTGCATTGGTTTTTGGAAGATTGTTAATCTGTGCATCCACATCTTGGGATTCTATCCTGAGCATGTTCTTTTCCCCTTGTTTTTTTCCGACCTTTGTCTACCAGTTGGTAGCCAAGTAGTTATCTGCATTGGTGTCTTCCGATGCAAGATACTGTTGTGGTCCATCATGAAAAACATTTCGGAATGTCAGGAGAAACAAACTCTGGTACCTCATCATATCTAGGACCAGGTCAAAGTATTGTAATCCGTAGATCTAGAGGCATTAATGAACTTCTATCTGTTCCACCTTAAGGCATCACACTCTTTTATACTAAGAGGTCGTGCCGAGTTTCATGACCCTTTAACAAAGTGATACTCTCACACATTGTTACCCACCCTTCCTCGAGCTTTCGCACTCGTGAGTGACGTGTGTGCGTAATAATGTGGCTATCTGAGATTCTTAGCAATTATTATTGTTTAGAATTCCAAGGACAGTTATGTCATTTTTAGCACGATTGATTAAGCCTATCACTAAGCGAAGAATGATTGTGCTACCAAGTCCATTATTCTTGTACACTCTCTTCGGTCAAAGAGTTAGGCTTGTGCCGAAGCTCTAAGACTATGTCGTCTTGCCTTACCAAGCAAGTTTTATCTCGAACTAAGTGACATATCGGTGGTTCGTGATATTCTAGATGTCTACTAGAAGCATCGCCATGTTGCCACATGACCGTGTTGTCAAGTTCTTGAGCAAGTTAGTTCTCTGAACTGCTCCTTTCTCCAAGGATTTGTACTGGATACCCCTGAAATAGTTGGTTGAGCTTAAACAACAACTTGGAGAGTTATAAGACAAATGTTCTTGCCGACCCAGTTCCTTAATAATGGGATGTCTAGTTTCGTTCGTGCTGAAGAAAGATAGTATCTCCTTCATGGATATGTTATCTCCCCCATCTTTGATTTGATTTGGGTTATCATCAAATCAAACTCAGTTCCAAGGACTACTTTGATGGTGGTGCCACTTGTGATGTTTCACTTCAGTACATCTTCATGTCCTTTTGTCTGACCAATACTTCTGCCTTGTTCAAGCAACATGCGAGTTCATCCTCTTGGAGTGTCTCGATAAGTTTGTTGTTGAGCCCATCAATGACATCCTTATCTTCTCCATGTTAGATTGAATACATATGGAACATTCGGCATTAATGTTGGAAACTTTTGAGAACCGTGTTTGAGTCATCTCGAAGTATGTGTTCTGGATGTTAGAAGAAACCTTCTCCGGTTCATGTGCAAATGTTGAAAGATGTCGTCGTGGATTAGAGTAGAGTTATCTCCATTCCTTAAGGATACATGTGTGTTTGATTGTTAGTACCTTAAGTGTGTGCAGTTGTCTTTCGACAAAATGCTAAATACATGGGTCTAGCAATCTAGCTCAGTCTTTTGGAGCTTTACACTGTAGTCCCTGTCTTGAGAATCTAGTAACTTTGCCTGGTGGTAAATGTTACACACTTTCTATTCGGACACGCTGAGTCTGAAGTATCATTCCATTTAACCAAAGCTAAATCTCAAGCAGCAATAATGGTTGGTGTCCCTCAAGGTTTTAACATAGGTCTCTTTGAAAATCTGACAAGATTGATGTAATGGTTGACCTACTTAGTTGGAAAGACCTTCTGTCATATTCTCTTGATTTAGCAGTAACAACCACTCTTTATGAGGCTTACTCCATAATTTGATTATAGGAGTTGTGCTCATGGTTTCCTTTGTCTACGAAGTCCGATCTTTACTTGATGATTGATTTCTCGAACATCAAGGAGAACATTTGAAGTAGTGTTGCTGAATGTCTCTCGGTCGATCCTACAGACCTTTATGTTGGCAAGCGTCTTTTTGTTCCAAGTAAACGAAATCTGAGAACGAAGTTTCTTTCTTCTCGTGTCATCAAGAATCTTTTTATCTATTCCACTAGTGGTGTAAAGTGATATCATGATCTTTTGCAAAGATTCTGATAAACCTGGATGAATAAAGAGTTTCCTTCGTTTCTCAACCATGTTTTAAGAGTGACTATGATTTTGGTAATCTGTAGTTTCTCTTGACACATGTTCCTTGTGACTCTTATGAGTCCTTTTCACCAAAACTCCTCTCGGTCTTGGCCTTTTGTTGAATGAAAGAGTGATCCTTCTATGTCAAAAGTAGTTCAACAACTTGGTTTTTGTTGATCCAAATCTCTACAACCTGAAATCTCTACTTAAGTTGTTTAGTAGATGTTCATTCTTCTTGAAGTCTGGGGCCATGTTCTTTCTGTTGAAGCCTTCCTTCTTAGAAGCTTAAACTCTTTTGTGACCTCCATGGTCTCAATCCTTATGAAGACCATCTACCTAACAACTTGAAACCATCTCCTCATGTTTCCTCTGTTACCTTGACGTGTTTTATGTTCGTCATCTCAAAGTTGTTTCTAAACACTCCATACATGAGTTGACCATGATATACTCGGTATGTTGTTTAGTGTGTTTCCCTCTTATCTTCAGAGTGGCCCTGTTTCTTCCCCCCTCTGTCTCTCTTCCTACCTTTGGAATCTTGGGTCGAGATTCTCGTAAGGGGGATAGAGTTGTAACACCCCAGTTTTAGTTAATCTTGTATTAGGGTTTGTTTGTGCATTCATGAGCATCATAAAAAATGCAACAAGAAATAAAGTGAAAACCCAAAAACCTAATCTCTTCCTCTCTATTTGAAAACCTATTCAAAATGTTTTTGAATATTTGAAAGTTACCAAAAAAGTGGAGCCCAAATAGAGTCAAAGGGCCCCACATTATTTTCCACATATTTATAAAATCCTGGTATTTTGAGTTATTTAAAACAGTACTCAAATCAGTTTACAAGAGAGAGAAATGAAAACAAAAATTGGAAAATCATTTTGTAAATAAAAATAGGAGCAGAGCAGCAACCCAGGCAGGCCCAGCTCCCCTCTCCCCTCTGCATGTCGCACACCCGCAGCTCCCGTGGCCCAGCAGCGGCCCAACTGGCCCATACCCCTTCGCCGACTTTCTTCTTTCTTCTTCCTCCAGCCAGAAGGACACCGCAAGCTGCTGCGTGTCCCGTCGCTCACCGTCGATCCCGTGTGTGCAATGATGCCGCCGCCGCCCCTGGAGCTGAGGATAAGAATGCCAAGGCTCTCCTCTCTCTTTCCATACCCATTTCTCCCCATCTCATGCTCTCTATGATTTTTCCCCAAATTTCCAAACCCTAGACCGGCCAGACGTCGTTCGCCGCCGCCGATTTACGCCTCCCCAAGCCACGCCGAGACGCCCACGAGAACCCCTGTGCTCCCCTCGTCAAACTCCCCTAAGGAATCGAATGCTGGTGGTCGAAATCGAGCTCACGGTCTCCGCCTTCCCGAGCTCCGGCCACCGCTTTCATCGAAGTTGCCGACGCCATCCGACCTCCCATCGCGCCAACGACCCCACAATTCCGTTCTAGGTGAACACCCGGTCCTCCTGGACCCTCCACCTCGACCTCTCCTGCTATGTGCTATCGTGCCAGCAAGCGCCGCCCGTGCCGCCGCTCTTGTGGTCATCGGGGTCATGTCCGATGACCAAATGGTCTCTAGCGCCGCTCGTTAGAATCCCCGTGCTGCCACGCTCTCGATATGCTAGGTCCCGAGCCCGCGCGTGCACCCAAACCGCATCTCCGGCGATCACCTGAGTCGGCCGGCCATGGTTGACCATGTCAACCAGGCAGTGGGCCTAGCACGCCTACGTGGCTTCCTATGTGGCATATGGGCCCAGCAGTCAGCCACTGAGTCTAGGTGTATCCTCAGTCCAAAAAGAACCATGCGTCTGTTCTGGCCTCATGATGACGTCACCCTAGCGACATAATTCCCTTTAATCATTTCAGAAATTGTTATAATCTTATAAATTCAATATCTAATTATTTATAAGTAAGAAAAATACAAATAACATATCAAAATTTTCAAAAAAATGAGATCTATCTATCTAAGCTATAATCATGCATTGTTCTACAGTTTTCATATCAAGTTTAATTAGAAGAACATAGTAACCCCTCACAGGTGATTCCGGAGTTTTCTCGAGTTAGGGTTTTCACCCCTCGGAACCCCGATTAAATTGTCAAACATGACTTAGGGTTACATTTCAACGCAATTTAACTTGTCATGTCATCATCCTTGTTTGAGCATTGCATCGATGCCATGTGTTGATTGTTTCCCTCTCTTTCCGGTATTTGGTTCTTCTCGGTAGAATACGATATCGAGATCGAGATCGAAGACCGAGATCAACACCGTTGAAGTTCGAAGATCGACGAACAATACTTGACCAACTGTAATCAAGTCATGTACCAGATGTCCGAAACTCTGCTTATTGGATATCAACTTGCAAAGGCAAGCATAGCCCCACCATGATATAATCCTATGATTTCGAAAGCATTTCAATTACTGCCATGATGCATACGATTCTACTATGGTCTTTTATCGATAGATAGATTATCCTATCTGTTGCATTACTCCCTCTGAGCATATATTATCTGATCCACTGCTCCTAGCATAACTAGGTTTGGCTTGTGTGCACCGCTAGAGCTTTTATCTGTGTCCTGCTTAGCCATGCATAGCTGTTGAGTCTGGTCCATCCAGATGATGTATCAGATGCATAGAATCTAGTATGACAGGAGAACGTGATGATATGAGATCAGTGATATGAGATTAAACATGCTAAGGCTTGTATGGGAGGCCACGGTGGGATGTGGTTTTTCTAGTCCCATGCTCGCCACCACTAGGAACCGAGTTCTTGCCTTTGGAACCAAGACGAGCGTACAACCACACGGGGCCTGGAAAACCTCACGAGTAACTAACTATCCTAGTAGATTCCATGAGTCACATAGTTCGGGCGTTCCATTCGACATACGCATTGAAAACATTTAGAAAGAAGGAGGCGAAGGAGGTGCATTCATAACAGGTAGGGAAGCGTGGATTGGGTTGCTTGGGGTCGATAGATCCCCTGGCAAACCAACCTTGCCTCACATCTTTAAGTACCGGCTTCGGTATTTGACCCGTTACAGCGGAACCATACTTATTGCGTGACTCATGGTCTCGGCGAAAGCAAGGTAAAGGTCGTGTCTAACCACCCTCTGCCGGCCTTCCAAGGAAGAGGGCTAATGATTCTGGAATTAAGAGAAGGTTAGTACGTGTGGGTAAAGTTGTACACCCCTGCAGGGTAATAATATTTTTGAAAAGCCGTGTTCACAGTTATGAACGACTTGGCGA
Organism: Avena sativa; assembly: GCA_916181665.1. Classification (NCBI taxonomy): domain Eukaryota; kingdom Viridiplantae; phylum Streptophyta; class Magnoliopsida; order Poales; family Poaceae; genus Avena; species Avena sativa. Next base: position 260,353,833 of record OV702279.1, on the reverse strand, counting down.
CCGGACTCAAGATCATAGAGAACTATAACCTAATCGTAAAACTTGGCAGATCAACATGTGTTTAAGGATGCTTCCTCATGGGTACGAGGGGGTGATCCTAGATAGGGTTCAGATGATGATGGTTTGGTGGATATCAAAAGATGATGATCAATATTTCGGAGATGTCGCTCTGTTATCCCCTTTTAAAATACTCTAAATAGACGAGCTTCTTCTCTCTCTTGTTTTATAAACAAAGATGGCTTTATGAAAAACAACTCCACTAGCCATAAGTCTTGCGGAGTACACCCTGTACTCACCCTGAAGATCGGTTTGGTACTACATCAACACCGACGAGTAGCTTGGGGTTCCCGGCCGGCAGCCTGGAATCTATGGGCGGGGACGTCATCGTTATGCTTCAGGCCTCTTAGGACATTTGTTAAGTTTGCTATACTTAATAGCATAATTTGCCTTCTGTTGTTTGATGTTTGTGGTTAGTGACCTTTGCTTGTAATATTTTGGCTCTTCGCTCAGTTATGAGCTCGCTGTAATAATTTTTGTGTCGTAGGGTCACTACCGTGTTATCGTTTCTTTACTGGATATTCTAGAGCTCAAGGTTAAGCTTATGTCAGACGGAGGTCTGGGATTTGTTTAGCCCTGATCCCGGGGGTGTCACAGGTTTTGGTATCAGAGCAGTACCTACCATAGGAAAACCTTGCTATTGGTCGATGTTGAGTCTAGTGCTTGTGAAAACTATTTTAAAGATGAAAAGTATTTGTGAAAACTCTAGTATGCTTCTTTTCTTCTTATCCAGTTTCGCTCTAACTTTGGGTTATCTTATCTTGTGTTGACTTTGAAAAGTTTTGATATCTCTTCTAGTCTTCCAAAGCTTAGGTGCCTTTTGGGCATGCCGTTTCCCGGCGAGTTGACCTAGTGTTGAGTTCTCTAGAGTTGTGTGTGTTGTGAATTCCTTGTTCCCCTTGCTCTTGTTCACCTGAGAGATCTCTCTATCTTTTGGATCCTACCATATAATGATCCACAGTGTTCTGTTCTAGGCTTCGAGGTTTCCTTTCACCTCGTGTGCCTTCTATTAGTTTGTTCGGGTATTTCAGAAGGTGTTCCTTCTTTCGGAAGCTAACCTATGATTACTACCTTGTAGTGTACACTATGTCACTCAAGTAGTAGTTACTTCTCTCTCGGGTTTTAACCCTTGGACTTGAATCTAAGATCTTGGATTGTGCCAGATTCTATCGTTGTGAATCGTGTACATGAAGCTGACCTTTAACCCAAGATCCTTCCTTTGACCCCTGTCGTTAATCTTCACACATTACCTCAGGATGGCTAGTATTACCATTCTAGCCTTCAAGCTTGTGGTATTTGTCGCAATTGAACTGTGACAACTAAGGAATTCCCCTACCACATGTTATGGCAGATGTTCTTTAATGGAACCAAATAGATCACGACAAGAGTATCCCTCGTGAGGCTCGCATCTATACTCGTGACTCTACCACACCTTACCCCTTCTCTGCATTGGTTTTTGGAAGATTGTTAATCTATGCATCCACATCTTGGGATTCTATCATGAGCATGTTCTTTTCCCCTTGTTGTTTTCCAACCTTTGTCTACCAGTTGGTAGCCAAGTAGTTATCCGCATTGGCGTCTTCCGATGCAAGATACTCCTGTGGTCTGTCATGAAAAACCATTTCGGAATGTCAGGAGAAACAAACTCCGGTACCTCGTCATATCTAGGACCAGGTCAAAGTATTGTAATCCATAGATCAAGAGGCATTGATGAACTTCTATCTGTTCCACCTTAAGGCATCACACTCTTTCATACTAAGAGGTCGTGCCGAGTTTCATGACCCTTTAACAAAGTGATACTCTCACACATTGTTACCCACCCTTCCTCGAGCTTTCGCGCTCGTGAGTGACGTGTGTGCGTAATAATGTGGCTATCTGAGATTCTTAGCAATTATTATTGTTTCGAATTCAAAGGACACTTATGTCATTTTTAGCGCGATTGGTTAATCCTATCACTAAGCGAAGAATGATTGTGCTACCAAGTCCATTATTCTGGTACACTCTCTTCGGTCAAAGAGTTAGGCTTGTGCCGAAGCTCTAAGACTATGTCGTCTTGCCTTACCAAGCAAGTTTTCTCTCGAACTAAGTGACATATCGGTGGTTCGTGATATTCTAGATGTCTACTAGAAGCATCTCCATGTTGCCACATGACCGTGTTGTCAAGTTCTTGAGCAAGTTAGTTCTCTGAACTGCTCCTTTCTCCAAGGATTTGTACTGGATACCCCTGAAATAGTTGGTTGAGCTTAAACAACAACTTGGAGAGTTGTAAGACAAATGTTCTTGCCGACCTACTTCCTTCATAATGGGATGTCTAGTTTCGTTCGTGTTGAAGAAAGATAGTATCTCCTTCATGGATATGTTATCTCCCCCATCTTTGATTTGATTTGTGTTATCGTCAAATCAAACTCAGTTCCAAGGACTACTTTGATGGTGTTGCCACTTGTGATGTTTCACTTCAGTACATCTTCATGTCCTTTGGTCTGACCAATACTTCTGCCTTGTTCAAGCAACATACGAGTTCATCCTCTTGGATTGTCTCGATAAGTTTGTTGTTGATCCCATCAATGACATCCTTATCTTCTCCATGTTAGAAATTTATCTTCAATTTGGAAAGTTGTTCGAATATTGATAATATTAGTTTTAGGTTCTTTGCCTTCTCCAGATCATGTTCCATAAATAAGATTTTATCATCAGCATATTGAAGAATAGAAATGCCACCATCGACAAGATGAGGAACTAATCCTTCAATTTGGCCATCAGCCTTTTTCCCTTTCGATCAGTATTGCCAACATATCCGCCACTACATTAAATAGTATTGGAAATAGCGGATCTTCTTGTTGCAACCCTTTCTTTGTCTAGAAGTAGTTACCAATGTCATTATTGGCATTAATGGCCACACTACCTCCAGACAATTTTTTTTTGAAGAAGAGCACAACACTCCTTCGAAAACCTTTATACAGAGTGTCTACCGAAGAAAAGACTATTTTACTTTGTCGTAAGCCTTCTAAAAATCTCTTTTGAACATAACTCCATTCATCTATTTTGAATGAGGTTTATGAACTGTTTCATGCATAATTATTACGCCATCCAAGATGTTTCGTCCTTGCATGAATGTTATTTGATATGGACGAACAACATGATAAGCTACAAAGTTCACCCTAGTCGTGATAAATTTTGTGAGTATTTTGAAACTAACATTAAGAATACAAATAGGACGATATTGTTGTATTCATCCTGCATCATTAATCTTAGGTAGTAAAATAATGTTGCCAAAGTTAAGACAAAGTAAATCAGGTTGACCAACATGAAGAGCCCCAAACAACTCCAGAAGGTCCAATTCATTTACTTTCCAAATTTTTTGATAGAATTAAGCAGGGAAGCCATCCGAACCTAGTGCTCTGTTATGTTACATTTGGAAAATAGCTTTCGTAATCTCCTCCTCTTGATAGGGAGCAATTAAAAAGTTTTGTTTCCTCATCAGAAACCTAATAAATATCCGTTGTTTGGTTCTCATCCATAGAGAAAGAATTCTCAAGAGAAGGTCCAAATAAGCCTTTATAAAAAATAGTAATATAAAACTTGAGATTTTCCTGTCCCTCAATCGTACTGTCATCCTGTACTAGAGAATGAATAAGTTTTTTTTTGTGTTTGTCATTGGCCACACCATGGAAGTACCTTGTAAATTCGCATCTCCTTCGAGGATGAATTTTAACTTAGATCGTTGATATCAGTTGAGTTTCTCCTTTCGCAGCAGTCATGCTATTTTTGCATTTGATTAAATTTTGAGCTCAATTTCTTATACAGATAAAGGCCCGACTTCTGCATGATCCTCTAAATCATTAATAATAGCTATAAGATGTGGTTTTTCTTTTTTTAGGATTCCAGCAGTATGTCTCGCTCAACCACATAGGAACTTGTGTAGAGCATATAATATGTTATTCCATCGTTGTATAGGCGTCTGACCATGAACCGGTCTATGCCAATTATCCTTCACCATATCATGAAACCCATACCAAAGCAACCAACCGAGTTCAAATTTGAACACATGTTTGTGCTTTGGAGTAGGTGTCCCGACAAATAAAAGAATTGGCGCATGATATGACAGAGCCTCGATACGTTCTAGAGAACGAACGATTACCATAGGGAACTTGTTTTCCTAGTTTCTATCCATAAGTAGCCTATACAGTTTCTTATAAGTAGGATCTGAGAGACTATTAGCCCAAGTAAACTGTCTACTAAACATCGGAACCTCCTGTAAATTCAAACTATCAATGCCAATATTGAAAAGTAAATGCAAATGCTCGTTGAACTTCCCGACTTTTCTCATGAGGGAATCTTAACAAATTGGAAGTTCCACCTATAAGAATAGAACACGGATTATATTTTGCTAGAAAGCAGTAGCACGGGTCAGAATGTCATGATTTTAAGGAACCCCTCCCGTGGCAACCCTCGGGCGCCGCCAGAGGGCCCCCAAGTTCCACCGTCGTCGACCTCCCTCCTCTAGATCGCCTCCCTCTGCCACTGCCACTTGAGTTGGCTACGGTGCCGGCGGCCCCCTAGTACCTAAGGTGCTAGGGGTGGTGGTTGCGGCGGTCTTCTTCGATGGGGTGGCTGGGGCTACGCTATTTCAAGAAGGCCCCAACGATGGTCAGGATGATGCTTCCTGTCCAGGCGGAGGCTGCAACCAAACTTCCCTCCCTTGATGGCTACGGGTGTTGGTGTTCTGGCCGCGGGTCTAGGGTTCCTCCTAGATCCACGGTCCTCGTGGCGGCACGGTGGGACTGGGGACACCGCGCCGGTCACCGGATGGTTGGTTCCCTAAGCGAGGAAGTGGAGGGTGAGGGGCTCGGGACGAAGCGTCGATGCGGTCATGAGTTTGGCCTCAGATCTGGGCCAGGCTTTGTTGCGGATGAGCACGCCGGTGATGTTCTGCGACTTCTTTCTACAAACAACGTTCCACTTTGCCAGTTCATATTTTTTTCTACTATCCATTTGCCAAAAGAATCTTGATCAGAAATAATCCAATCTATTCAAGACTCCTTTTGACAACTGGAAGAAAAATATCATATACGGTACCATATTGGTAAGCACTGAATTAATGAGTACCAGTCTTCCTCCAAGGGATAGCAATTTACCTTTCCAATTGCTAAGATGTTTTTGTAATATTTCCTCAACGAGTTTCCATTCACAATCATAAGACACCGATAATGAATCAGAATTTCTAGATAATTGATTGGAAAAATCCCTTGCCCACAGCCAAAAAATTTAGCGTATAGATGGGTCTCGTTTTGAGCATCGCCATAATAATACAAATCACTCTTATAGAAATTTATCTTCAATTTGGAAATTTGTTCGAATATTGATAATATTAGTTTTAGGTTCTTTGCCTTCTCCAGATCATGTTCCATAAATAAGTTTTATCATCAGAATATTGAAGAATAGAAATGCCACCATCGACAAGATGAGGAACTAGTTCTTCAATTTGGCCATCAGCTTTTTCCCTTTCGATCAGTATTGCGAACATATCCGACACTACATTAAATAGTATTGGAAATAGTGGATCTTCTTGTCGCAACCCTTTCTTTGTCTAGAAGTAGTTACCAATGTTATTATTGGCATTAATGACCATTCTACGTCCAGACACAAAATTTTGAACAAGAGCACACCACTCCTTCGAAAACCTTTTGGACGGAGTGTCTGCCGAAGAAAAGACTATTTTACTTTGTCGTAAGCCTTCTAAAAATCTCGTTTGAACATAACTCCATTTATCTATTTTGAATGAAGTTCACGAACTATTTCATGGATAATTATTACACCATCAAAGATGTTTGGTCCTTGCATGAATGTCATTTGATATGGACGAACAACATGATCAGCTGCAAAGTTCAGCCTAGTAGTCACAACTTTTGTGAATATTTTGAAACTAACATTAAGAATACAAATAGGACGATATTGTTGTATTCGTCCTGCATCATTAATCTTAGGTAGTAAAATAATGTTGCCAAAGTTAAGCCGAAATAAATCAAGTTGACCAACATGAAGATCCCGAAACAACTCCAGAAGGTCCAATTCATTTACTTCCTAGAAATTTTGATAGAATTGTGCAGGGAAGCCATCCGAACCTAGTACTTTGTTATGTTCCATTTGAAAAATAGTTTTCCTAATCTTCTCCTCTTGACAGGGAGCATTTAAAAAGATTTTTTTCCTCGTCAGAAACCTGGGAAATATCCGTTGTTTGGTTCTCATCCATAGAGAAAGAATTCTCAAGAGGAGGTCCAAACAAGCCTTTATAAAAATTAGTAATATAAAACTTGAGGTTTTCATGGAACTCAATCATACCGTCATCCTGTACTAGAGAATGAATAAGTTTATTTTTGTGTTTATCATTGGCCATACCATAGAAGTACCTTGTAAATTCGCATCTCCTTCGAGGATGAATTTTGACTTAGATTGTTGATACCATTTAAGTTTATCCTCTCGCAGCAGTCATGCTATTTCTGCATTTGATTGACTTTTGAGCTCAATTTCTTATACAGATAAAGTCCTGATTTCTGCAAGAGCCTCTAAATTATTAATAATAGCCGTAAGACGCGGGTTTTCTTTTTTAGGATTCCAGCAGTACGTCTCGCTCAACCACATAGGAACTTGCGTAGAGCACATAATTTGTTATTTCATCATTGTATAGGCGTCTGACCATGAACCGGTCTATCCCAAATATCCTTCACCATATCATGAAACCCTTACCAAAGCAACCAACCGAGTTCAAATTTGAACACATGTTTGTGCTTTGGAGTAGGTGTCCCGATAGATAAAATAATTGGTGCATAATCTGACAGAGCCTCGATACATTTTATAGCACGAACGATTACCATAGGGAACTTGTTTTCCCAGTTCTATCCATAAGTAGCCTATACAGTTTCTTATAAGTTGGATCTGAGAGACTATTAGCCCAAGTAAACTATCTACCAAACATCGTAACCTTCCGTAAATTCAAACTATCAATGCCAATATTGAAAATTAAATGCAAATGCTCGTTGAAACGTCCCGACTTTTCTCATGAGTGAATCTTAACAAATTGAAAGTTCCACCTATAAGAATAGAACACGGATTATATTTTGCTAGAAAGAAGTAGCACGGGTTAGAACGTCATGATTTTAAGGAACCCCTCCCGTGGCGACCCCCAGGCGCTGCCAGAGGGCCCCCAAGTTCCACCGTCGTCGACCTCCCTCCTCTAGATCGCCTCCCTCAGCTGCCACTTGAGTTGGCCGCGGGGGCGGCGGCCCCCTAGTACCTAAGGTGCTAGGGGTGGTGGCTGCGGCGGTCTTCTTCGATGGGGTGGCTGGGGCTACGCTGTTTCAAGAAGGCCCTGGCGGTGGTCAGGACGGTGCTTCCTGTCCAGGCGGCGGCTGCAACCGAACTTCCCTCCCTCGGCGGCTACGGGTGTTGGTATTGTGGCCGCGGGTCTAGGGTTCCTCCTAGATCCACGGTCCTCGTGGCGGCGCGGTGGGACTGGGGGCACCACGCCGGTCACCGTATGGTTGGTTCCCTGAGCGAGGAAGTGGAGGGTGAGGGGCTCGGGACGAAGCGTCGATGCGGTCGTGAGTTTGGCCTCAGATCTGGGCCAGGCTTTGTTGCGGATGAGTACGCCGGTGATGTTCTGCGACTTCTTTCTGGTATGTCGTCTTCTCCACATGCTCGGATTGAATAAAAGGTGGTCGTCCTAGGGTTCCTACTCTTCGCCAAGGTGAAGATCTATATGTATGTCATCATCGATCTGGCTGAAGCGTCGTGTTCCGGAAGGCTCTGTCGACGAACTCCACAATGCGCATATGCCGAGAGATCGCTGGATCGGGTAGGATTTGGCCGTGCGCACCCATGTTTTTACTCTGGCCGTTTGGGTTCAGAAGGAGAGCTTCTAAGCTCTATTGGCTGTTAATATCATGGGCCATGTTCACGTCCCATGGTGCCGACAGAGAATGTCATGAAGGCTGAGATATGAGGACTACCAATGGTGGTTCGAGTCCGGGTGGTGATGAGGAATTGGCTTGGTGATTCATGACTTGGAGCAGTGGTATGCAAGCAGGTGCGACAGTACAGGATAAGCTCATGGTCCTATTTTTTAGGGTGAAAACCCGGGGTCTGGCCTTAATTGGCCGTGTCTGGCAATGACCTTGTTAAAGGTATTGTTTTGAGAGCGTGATCTTTTTTAGGGTGAAAACCTAGATATTTGATCGGGCGATGACGATGTTTTTGCATTGTTTCCTTCTTGGAGGCGGCATCGTTTTTTTGTAGAAGATGGACTTCTGATGCTGTCTTGGTGGTGGTAGTAGCGTTGTTTTAATGAATGAGGAACTGCAGAGGGACTTTTCTTTTTTGTAATTCTTCTTTTTTTTTGCTGTGTGCATCTGTATGATCGATAGGGCAATGCGTTGTTGCAGATGATGGGTGTAATTAGGATCCTCTGATATTAATATATGATCATTTCAAAAAATGAGAGGGGGGGGGGGGTAGTGCATCATTGTTTCGTATGGGGCTGAAAGTTTCTACAAGTCATGACGCAATGCTGACCTTGGTGTCTAGAAGCGCGATGTTTTTAATTTGTAAATCATGTATGCTAAGACCATCTTGTTCCTTTGGTCTACAAACAACGTTCCATTTTGCCAATTGATATTTGTTTTTTCCACTATCCTCTTGCCAAAAGAATCTTGAGCGGAAATAATCCAATTTACTCAAGACTCCTTTTCGTAACTGAAAGAAAGATATCATATACAGTACCATATTGGTAAGGAATGAATTAATGAGCACCGGTCTTTCTCCAGGGGATAGCAATTTACCTTTCCAACTGCTAAGACGTTTTTGTAATATTTCCTCAACGAGTTTCGATTTGGCAATCATAAGACACCGATAATGAATCGAAATTCCTAGATAATTGATTGGAAAAATCCCTTGCCCATAGCCAAAAAATTAGTGTATAGATCACTCTTATAGAAATTTATCTTCAATTCAGAAAATTGATCAAATACTGATAATATTAGTTTCAGATTCTTTGCCTTCTCCAGATCATGTTCCATAAATAAGATTTTATCATCAGCATATTGAAGAATAGAAATGCCACCATCGACAAGATGACTGACTAGTCCTTCAATTTGGCCATCAGCCTTTTCCCTTTCGATCAGTATTGCCAACATATCTGCCACTATATTAAATAATATTGGAAATAGCGGATCTTCTTGTCACAACCCTTTATTTGTCTAGAAGTAGTTACCAATGTCATTATTGGCATTGATGGCCACACTACCTCCATGACACAAAATTTTGAACAAGAGCACACCACTCCTTCGAAAAACCTTTCATACGGAGTGTCTATCGAAGAAAAGACTATTTTACTTTGTCGTAAGCCTTCTAAAAAACTCTTTTGAGCATAACTCCATTCATCTATTTTGAATGAAGTTCATGAAATATTTCATGCATAATTATTACGCCATCCAAGATGTTTCGTCCATGCATGAATGTCATTTGATATGGACGAACAACATAATCAGCTACAAAGTTCAGCCTAGTCGTGATAACTTTTGTGAATATTTTGAAACTAGCATTAAGAATATAAATAGGACGATATTGTTGTATTCGTCCTACTTCATTAATCTTAGATAGTAAAATAATGTTGCCAAAGTTAATCCGAAATAAATCAAGTTGACAAACATGAAGAGCCCCAAACAACTCCAGAAGGTCCAATTCATTTACTTCCCAGAAATTTTGATAGAATTATGCAGGGAAGCCATCCGAACCTAGTACTTTGTTATGTTTCATTTGGAAAATAGCTTTCCTAATCTCCTCCTCTTGATAGGGAGCATTTAAAAAGTTTTTTTTCTCTTTAGAAACCTGGGAAATATCCATTTTTTGGTTCTCATCCATAGAGAAAGAATTCTCGAGAGGAGGTCCAAACAAACCTTTATAAAAATAAGTAATATAAAACTTGAGATTTTCCTGGCCCTCAATCGTACCCTTATCATGTACTAGAGAATGAATAAGTTTCTTCGTGTGTTTATCATTGGTCACACCATGGAAGTACGTTGTAAATTCGCATCTCCTTCGAGAATAAATTTTGACTTAGATCGTTGATACCATTTGAGTTTCTCCTCTCACAACAGTCATGCTATTTCTGGATTTGATTTGACTTTTGAGCTCAATTTCTTACGCAGATAAAGGCCCGACTTCTTCAAGATCCTTTAAATCATTAATAATAGCTGTAAGATGCGGTTTTTCTTTTTTAAGGATTCTAGCAGTATGTCTCGCTCAACCATATTGGAACTTGCGTAGAGCATATAATTTTTTATTTCATCGTTGTATAGGCGTTTGGTCATGAACCAGTCTATCCCAAATATCCTTCACCATAGTATAAAACCCACCCCGAAGAAACCAACCGAGTTAAAATTTGAACACATGTTTGTGCTTTGGAGTAGGTGTCCCAACAGATAAAAGAATTGGTGCATGATCTAACAGAGCCTCGATTCGTTCTAGAGCACGAACGATTACCATAGAAAACTTGTTTTCCCAATTGCTATCCATAATTAGCCTATCCAGTTTCTCATAAGTTGGCTTTAGGAGACTTTTAGCTCAAGTAAACTTCCTACTAAGCATCGTAACCTTCCGTAAATTTACATTGTCAATGCCAACATTGAAAAGGAAACACCAATGCTTGTTGAAATGTCCCGACTTTTCTCGCGAGGAAATCGTAGCAAATTGAAATTTCCACCTATAGGAATAGAACACGAATTTTCTTTTGCTAGATTCATCGGTTCACATAAAAAGATAGATTTATAAACATCCTAAGCAGTAGCACGGGTTAGAACGTCATGATTTTAAGGAACCCCTCCCATGGCGACCCACAGGCACCGCCGGAGGGCCCTCAAGTTCCGCCGCCGCCGATGTCCCTCCTCTAGATTGCCTCCCTCTGCCGCTTCCACTGGCGTCGGCTGCGTTGGCGGCGGCCCCCTAGTACCTAAGGTGCTAGGGGTGGTGGCCGCGGTGGTCTTCTTTGATGGGGTGGCTAGGGCTGCGCTGTTTCAAGAAGGTCGCGACGGTGGTCGGGATGACGCTTCCTGGCCAGGCGGCGGCTGCTTCCGAGCTCCCCTCCCTCGGCGGCTACGGATGTTGGTGTTGTGGCCGTGGGTCTAGGGTTCCTCCTAGATCTGCCGTCTTTGTGGCAGCGCGGTGGGACTCGGGGCGCCACGCCAGTCACCAGACGGTTGGTTCCCTGAGCGAGGAAGTGGAGGGCGAGGGGCTCGAGACGGAGCGCTGATGTGGTTGCGAGTTCGGCCTCGGATCTAGGCCAGGATTTGTTGCGGATGAGCACGCCGGTGACGTTCTGCGACGACTTTTTGGTATGTCGGCTTCTCCACATGCTCGGCTTGAATAAAAGGTGGTGGTCCTAGGGTTCCTACTCGACGCCAAGGTGAAGATCTGTCTGTTGCCTGTCGTCATCGATCTGGCTGAAGCGTCGTGTTAAAGGTATTGTTTTGAAAGCGTGGACTTTTTTCAGGGTGAAAACCTAGATATTGATCGGGCGATGACGATGTTTATGCACAGTTTCCTTCTTGAAGACATCATTTTTGTAGAAGATAGACTTATGATGCTGTCTTGGTGGTGATAGTAGTGTTGTTTTAATGAACGAGAAAGTGTAGCGGGACTTTTCTCTTTTGTAATTCTTCTTTTTTTCGATTGTGTGCATCCGTATGAACAATAGGGTAATGTGTTATTATAGATGTTAGATGTAATTGGTATCCTCTAGTATTAATATATGCTCCTTTAAAAAAAAGGAGTAGAGAGTCATGGATTCGTATGGGGCTGAAAGTTGCTACATGTCATGAAGCAATGCAGACCTTGGCGTCTCGTGGGTGCCGGTGCCATGCAAAATTGCTACTTCTTTCGATCCATGTTAATTGATTTGGATTTGTTAAAATTTAGATGAACCTATATACTAAATGGTGTCTAGATTTATTCGAATCTAGATAAATTTAAGTCAACTAAGTCGGAGGGAGTACTAGATTGTGAAACTTTTACAAATCCGATTCATTTTGTGTTCAAGATCCAGAAGAGGTTTAAGTTCCACCCATTTACGCTGGGTGCACAAAGAACCCGTGATCGATGGATGTCTCGAAAGATTAAGGCTGTTTCTAATTAATTTAGGTACACGAGTTTCTAGCTAGGATGTTTTAGCTGGCTGTGAGAGAGCCCTCGTCTCCATCGAGATCGATCTTCTCCCAGGAAATTGGGAAGGTCCCATGCATGAGCATATCCATCCAAAGCAACCTAACGGCAGGTGCTGCCTCGTGGACCCTGCCAAATAATAAAAGCTCAAGTCACTCTGCACTTCTGCAGATTGCAGCACCGATCGTACCAAACCACTTCAACCCAAATTGCCTGGCGTGGTCATGATTCAGAAATATTCTACTCCGTCTAGGAGGGTAAAAAACTATACTACTCTGCTGCTGCGAGGTGGATTAATCAGCCGAGAAATCAGACACTACCTAGATGCAGATCGCGAGTGCAGTTAGGTGGATCCAAGTGGTGGAGGGTAACCACACGTTGTCGTTAAAGAATGGTGCTAATCCAACCTAACTTCTCGCTAAGTATAGTGTTATCATGGGAGGTGGTGTGAGCTGCAGGGCAGCGGGTAGGCTCTGCAGTCTGCAGGGCGTATCGTTCGTCGTTGGGATGGGCTGGGGCTGCACTGCATGCGCGCACGCAAGTTAGTTAGCTGTCGGCTGAGAGCGAGGTGAAAGACGATCAAGCGGCGAGGGCCGAGCGAACTCGACCGATCGAGTGCAGCGTGCAGCGTGCAGGATGGCCTCCTCCTCCTCAGCCTGGCAACTTTATTCGCTCCGGCGGCATCATATTGCGTACTCAACCGCATCGACTGTCATCAGTGCAGAGATCGTCTTAATTATAGCGCTCCTACTACTACTACCAACTCCCAAACCAAACTGTCATCGCAAACAAAGTCGTTCCGAGGAACAAAAGTGAACAGTGCATCCTGCTTTCAGCACGCCAGCGGCACGAATTATAGCTGCATAATTAATCAAGCCTCGAGCGTCATGTGCTGATGTGCAGACTGTTCGGATGGGAAAAGGTTTGCAGGTCGCTCCCAGACTGAAGCGATCTTTCTTTACGAGGGGGAGAATGGATTTAGTGGATCCAGTACTAGTAGTAGAAAAATCCACTGATTTCGAAGAGGCGTATATATACGAACATGTCGAAGCAAGGTCAAACAGTAACCGGCAGGTGTTGCCTGGCAGGCAGAGGCGTGCACACAAACTCTCCTGCTGTTAGGAAATGCGAGCCGGCCGAAATGTTCGATACCAAAAAAATGGTGAAACTTAATAATAAAGATATACTACGTACAAAAGCGGATGACGAGATCTCGCGGGATCATACTTAAGCCACGAACCATCACTGGACCAACAACAACAATCACTGGACCAAGCTGTTGAGAACGCATGTCGGCTTTACGTGCATCGGTCGGGGAAGGAAGCTATACCGAGTACTTGACGTCTGACTGACGATGTGGCTCTCGTTGCACTACGTTTACCTTTTCTTCTGAAGCAGAGACCAAAGAAGCAATTGACCATTCTGCCGCTACACCGAAGCAAATATGTAGGAGTATCCGGCTAGAGTTGACAAGGCAAATGTCCAAGTCAATGCCCAACTATAATATGCTGAGTAAACTGAAACAATTGAGCTCCATCTGAGCATCGAATCTTTTGTTTTGTGTTTCTAAATGTACTAGTAGTAGGAGTTTTCTGGGTGAAAGAAAATCCTTGTATGTCAAAGTCTCCTAAGAAAATTACGCCCCCCCCCCCCCCCCTCCCGAGGATGAATCTTATTTTGGTGAGTAAACTAGAAAATAATGAGCACATTCTGATAAACCATGTTACAATTGCGACAAGAAGATAACGAAGAACGAAAACAAAAAACACAGCAAGGGGACACAGATTTAACGTGGAAAACCTCTCAAACAAAGAGAGGAAAAATCCACGGGCGCTAGCCAGCGAAACTTCACTATATCGAGGAGTGTTTACAAACGCCGGGGATTTCACAGATGCAACTCATCTCAACCGGCGGCTTACAAGGGGTTTATATATCGGTGGAAACATAGGTCTTCGACGATCCGTACCGTACACTCGGCCCAAGCCTCCGGCGACGGGCCTCGCTCCACTCGTCAGAAGTTGGCCTATACTTTGTAGAATTTGGATCAACATATAACAAACTCCACCTTGAGACAAATTCCTCCTTGTAGCATCAACAACCATCTCCCTGAACAAACAAAGCAAATACTTTCGGCGCCAATAGCCACTTAGGCTAATCAGTTAAACCAACTAAGTTCGAGCAAAGCTCAAACTTAGCAACATGAACATGTTTAGTCATCATATCAGCAGGATTATCATGAGTGCTGATCTTGCATACCTTTAATTTACCTTGAGCAACAATGTCTCTAACAAAATGGTACTTGACATCAATGTTCTTAGTTCTCTCATGGAACATCTGATCTTTTGTAAGGTATATGGCACTTTGACTGTCACAAAACAAAGTAATGCAAGAATCATCTCCACAAAGCTCAGCAAATAAACCTTTCAACCAAACAGATTCTTTGCAAGCTTCAGCAATAGCCATGTATTCAGCTTCAGTAGTAGATTGTGCAACAACAGCCTGCAATGTAGCCTTCCAGCTAAGAGCACAGCCTCCAACATTAAACACATAACCTGTGAGGGATCTTCTCTTATCCAAATCGGCAGCAAAATCTGAATCCACATAGCCAACGAGTCCCTCACCGGTCCTGCCAAACTTCAAACAAGCATTGGAAGTGCCAAGAAGGTACCTGAAAACCCACTGAACAGCCTTCCAATGTTCTTTACCAGGATTAGCCATGTATCTACTTATCAAACTCATAGCATATGATAAATCAGGACGAGAACAAACCATGGCATACATCAAAGAACCAACAGCACTAGAATATGGCACCTTTGACATGTACTCAAACTCTTCATCAGTAGTAGGACATTGAGAAACTGACAATTTAAAATGAGGAGCAATAGGAGTACTAACTGAGTTGGCACCATCCATATTAAAACGATAAAGAACTTTCTTAATGTAACTTTGCTGACTAAGAAATAACAAACCAGATTTTCTATCTCGGGTAATCTCCATACCTAAGATCTTCTTAGCAGCACCAAGATCCTTCATCTCAAACTCACTACTTAGGTGTGCCTTCAAAGTAGTGATTTCTTTCATGCCCTTGGCAGCAATTAACATATCATCAACATATAGCAGCAAGTATATAGGTGACCCATCAACAAACTTGATATAAACACAACTATCATATTTAGACCTCTCAAAACCATGTGAGATCATAAATGAATCAAACCTTTTATACCACTGTCTTGGAGATTTCTTTAAGCCATAAAGAGACATCTTTAATTTGCACACAAAATCCTCTTTACCAGGCACTATGAACCCTTCTGGTTGGTCCATGTATATTTCCTCATCAAGCTCTCCATGCAGAAAAGCAGTCTTGACATCTAACTGCTCAAGCTCAAGATCACGCATAGCCACAATACTAAAGAAAGTACGAATGGAACTATGCTTCACAACTGGAGAGAACACATCATTGTAATCAATACCTGGAATCTGGCTGAACCCTTTTGCTACTAACCTTGCCTTGTACCTTGAAGGCTCTTTGGGAGATAGACCTTCCTTTTTCTTGAAGATCCACTTGCAGCGGACCGCCTTCTTTTGTTTAGGTAAGCGCACAACATCCCATGTGCCATTTTTCTCAAGCGATTGCATCTCTTCTTGCATAGCAGAAACCCTCTTCTCGCGGTCAACGGATGCAATGGCTTCATTATATGTAGCAGGTTCAGAATCGTTCTCCACCTGTTCATCACAACTCAAAGCATAATGTACAAGATTACACTCTTCAATTAAACGAGGACGAGGACCACAGTTACGCCTCGGTCTATCAGCAGCAATGGACTCATGTGGCTGCTGCAAAACAGTAGGTGAGTGCTGAACAACAATATCATCAATGTTTTCCTCATGTGTATCTTCAACGATAGCATCATTATCAACAGTTTTCTGCAGGTTCTCCACCTGCACATTAACTCTCTCCTCTCCAACAGCAACAGGAGAGGTATCTGATGGCAAGCTATCATGATACATAACGGACTCATTGAAAACAAAGTTTCTACTTAGCAAAATCTTTTTAGTTTCAGGATTCCATAGTTTATATGCTTTAACTCCTGAACCATAACCAAGGAATATGCACTTAACAGCCCTAGGCTCTAGCTTTCCATTATCAACATGAGCATATGCAGTGCAGCCAAAAACTCTCAACTGTGAATAATCAGCAGGCGAACCTGACCATACCTCAATGGGAGTTTTCTTCTCAAGTGGAATATAAGGTGACCTGTTGATGAGGTAACACGCTGTGTTGGCTGCTTCAGCCCAGAAACGCCTATGCTTACCTGCATTAGACAACATACAATGAGCCCTCGAGATGATGGTTCTGTTCATGCGCTCTGCCACGCCATTCTGCTGAGGAGTATATGGGATGGTGTGATGCCTGATCATGCCATCGTTACTGCAAAACTCCTCAAACTCATTAGAACAGAATTCCATACCATTGTCAGTACGTAGTAACTTTACCTTCTTCTCAGTTTGTTTTTCAACCATAACTTTCCACTTCTTAAAAGCATAAAAAACATCAGATTTATGCTTCAGAAAATAAGGCCACACTTTTCTTGAGTAATCATCAATAATAGTAAGCATATAATTAGCACCACCAATAGAAGTCTTACGGGACGGACCTCATACATCAGCATACACATAATCTAATATGCCTTTGGTGGTGTGAACGGAAGCATTGAATTTAACTCTTTTATGCTTACCAAAGATGCAGTGCTCACAGAACTCAAACTTACTCATGTTGCAACCATCAATCAGCTCTCTCTTGACCAACTCTGCCATGCCTTGTTCGCTCATATGCCCAAGACGCATATGCCACAGATGTGTTTTACCACAATCATCAGAATCATTAGAAGTAACAGCAGCAGCAATACCAGGCAAAGTGCTACCTCTAAGAACATATAATTTAGCAGAATTCATATCACCTATCATGTGAATAAGAGAACCTTTTGATACCTTCAGAACTCGATGCCCACCGGCATACTTGTATCCATCAACGTCCACGGTACTCAGGGAGATCAAATTTCTGGCCATGCTTGGTATGTGCTTCACCTCACTCAACGTGCGTGTCACGCCATCATGTGTCCTAATCTTAACAGATCCAACACCAACGATATGGCATGGGTTGTCATTCCCCACACGCACAAAATCTCCAGTCTGCACAGGCTCATATGAACTGAACCAATCTTTATTACAGCAGATATGAAACGAACATGCAGTATCAAGTATCCATTCATCATCACGAGAAGCACAAGCAGCAAAAACAGCTAAGCATTCACCATCAGAACTATCAGAAACAACAGCAGCCTTACCAGAACCTTCAGACCTATCTTTCGGTTGGTAAGTTCCGTTTCTTTTCTCCTTATTCTGCAACTTCCAACAATCATCAATAACATGATTAGATTTCTTACAATACCTGCAGAATTTATCCTTTCCCTTGGACTTTGAACGACTTCTACCGTCCTTGCTCTTATCTCTGTTGCCATAGTTGTTGTATCTCTGCTCGGTCCTGCCACGAACCTGCAGAGCCTCAGCCTTGGATGACGTCCCATCTGACCCTACCAAAGTTTTCATCTTTTCCCTCTATTTGAGGGCGTCATGTACTTCGGCAAGGGTTAGTTTATCACGGCTCAACAATATTGTATCACGAAAATGTGTATAGGAACTAGGCAACAAGCATAAGAGTAGAAGAGCTAAATCCTCATCATCATATTTTACCTCCATAGACTGCAAGTCTGAAACAATCTCTTTAAAAACAGATATGTGATTCATTACCGATCCACCTTCTTGCAGCCTGTGCGAGAACAACTTCATCTTCACGTTCATCTTACTGGTTAGATCCTTTGACACACAGATCGTTTCCAGTTTTTCCCATAGGGAAGCAGCAGATTTCATCTCCAGTACTTCCTGCAAAATATTATTGGACAGATGAAGTTGAATCAAAGACAAAGCCTTACGGTCCTTCCGCTTCTCTTCGGCGGACCAGGTCTTAGCATCCTTTTCACCGAATCCATCCAGCGCTTCATCCAGATCAGAAGTTTGGGCGAGAATCGCCCGCATCTTCACCTGCCACAAGGAGAATCTTGTGGTGTAGTCCAGCTGTGGTAGATCGAACTTCAAAGACGACATGTCGCAAACCCTAGATTAGAACCTGGGGCTCTGATACCACTTGTTACAATTGCGACAAGAAGATAACGAAGAACGAAAACGAAAAACACAGCAAGGGGACATAGATTTAACGTGGAAAACCTCTCCAACAAAGAGAGGAAAAATCCACGGGCTCCAGCCAGCGAAACTTCACTATATCGAGGAGTGTTTACAAACGCCGGGGATTTCACAGATGCAACTCATCTCAACCGGCGGCTTACAAGGGGTTTATATATCGGCCCAAGCCTCCGGCGACAGGCCTCGCTCCACTCGTCAGAAGTTGGCCTATACTTTGTAGAATTTGGATCAACATATAACAAACCAGTCATCAAATAAAAAGAGTAGAAGAAGGTAAAGGATATTTTTATGCCATACGGATGACAACATAGTCTATGGATCAGAAATTTAGTGCCCTAGTCGTTTTTTCAGTAGTGATGGTGGAGAATGTTCTACGCCTGGTGGATGGTGGCATAGTTTACCAAGTATCTCAAAATAAGCTTTCGTCTCGCTATATTAATATGGCAAATACACGATACAACAACGAGAGCTTTGCTGGGGCAAACAACACAAGCAATCCCAAGAGAAATAACAAAAGGAAATAATGCCGACAGCGCCAGGTCGCCAAAACCATGATGCCCCGCAACCGCTGCACCCTCCGGAGTAGTCCCATCACGCTCCTATGTCTGAATCGCCAAGTAACAAGCAACACCTTTAAGAAGGACCGCGACGACAATGACGCTGCTGCCCGGACAGGTCCTAGGATTTCTCCCGGTACACGAGGGGTGAGGAAGGGGTACATCCGACGCCCTTCAGAAGGAATGGCGATGCCCGCAGGCGACACCATGTCAATGCCAGGGGAGCCGACAAGGATTTCTCCCGAACCCAAAAAACCACTGCCCGACCAATCCGAAACACTCCGCCAAGCTTGCCGCCCACCAACATGCGCCAACACGGTCTTGTCGGCATTATCGTCGCCTCACCATGACAAACGTTGTGAAGTCAGTCGGATCGAGAAGAAACAGTCATAGACTCGGGGGGAGGGGGGAGGGGTAGTATCGTAGCACTCGGGAGGGAACACATCTTCGAGTCAGAATAAAGTTCTCTCCGACCTATCCTTACTTCGTTGCTACGTCTAATGCTGACGGAGGGCGCGTGGAGTCAGAATGTGTTCTATTAGCTTCGACATTACAGATGAATCAAATTATTTGGATAAAAACATAAGATAATCCTAAATGATTTTGGGTAGAAATATTTGCTTGTATTAGAGCACCCGTTGTCGAAAAAATGTGTTACAATTAGGCTGAGTAGTTGATGTTTTTGTTATGAAGTCTCAAGGGTTAATTTTCTTACTCCAACCCCAATAGATGTTGTTGTGCAGTTTATTATTCTAGAATACTATACACGTATAAGCACATGGCATTACCATGTTTCTTTTTAACTCTTGAGACGCATGCGAACCCAAAAATAGATCTTCGAGAACTTCTGCACAACTAAAAATAATAATACAACAGCCAAATCTTGGATTCAGGTCAACAATGGTGTCCTTGTTCTCTTCTTTGGGAGCATCATTCTCGGAGTTAGCTCTGGTCGGCGAAGACTAGTCCTTGGAGGCTTATCCACGCCAATCCTTGGCCAATGCCTAAGATGCTTGGTGTTGCGACCTTGTTTGGCAACGATGATGGTGGAGACCGTGGTCCGTCTGGTGGGTTTGTGTCATGATGCGACCTCACTATCTATTGTCTTTCTTTTGAGACACAGTATGATGCAGCCCGACCTACGGTCGTTACCACATCATGGTCTCCAACTTACGCCAAGTCGTCATGGACTCCAAAGGTGAATCTGTTCCTCTATGCGAGCCCACTTCCTACCCTATTGAATGGTATGCTACTTCATACTCCGTCACATATGCATGATAGGTTCACACCGACAAGTACGGAGGCAAGGGAGGAAGCCTGGAACATCAAGCCCGACAAGACGGAGGCTTGGAAGAGGAGGTGGAAGAAGCCACGGCTAAACCACCGGAGTCTCTGGCCTACACCGGAGTCTCCGGTCCTGCTACACCGGAGTCTCCGGTCCTGCGCACCGGAGTCTCCGGACCGACCTCCGGACTGACCCCAGCATCCGACCCGGGGACAGTCAGTACGCCACTCCGGAGACGACACCGAAGTCTCTGGCCTAGACCGGAGTCTCCGGACCCCACACCGGAGTCTCCGGACTACATGATGGGCCTGCGCGCCGTCAGCTGGGCCTTCGGCCCTTGTACCCCTCTAGCTCGTCCAAACCCTAGTTTTATCCCCAAACTACCCCTGTTTATGTGGCTGGCCTATAAATAGAGCCCCACCCCTTCATGTATCCCTTAGGCATAGATGATAGACTAAAGACAACCCCCTTGTGTGGAATCTCTAGTTTTGCCTCATCTCCTTTACCAAGGGGACCGACTATCGTCACCAACCTCGATTGGACTTTGCATCACGCATCCATCGTTGAACAAGGCCTTGGAGTTCATTGTCTCGTCTCCAAGTTGTCAAGACCCTCCCCAAGGTGTTATTCCCTCTCCGATGTGGATTTGAGGGAGCACGTTGACCGATCTTTCCTTGTGAGGACTCTATCAGACTGATGGCCGCCGTTCGGGAGCAATCGGCCTTGTATCGTGTGAGTTTTGCGTGTGTTCATCGTGTTCTTCGCGAGGTGTGTGTTCGCTTCCGCTACCTTCTCCCTTTCCCCTCGCTTTCCCATCGATTTGACCACGAGATCCGTGAAGATCGGGCCACCCAAGAGGTTAACCCCTCCATCATCTGGTATCAGCAGCTTTTGGTTACCACGGATTTCTCATCGATTTGGTCTTTTCCCCATAAATTAGAAAATTCCACCAAAAACAGCCCCAATTTGTGTTTTGGATTGATCTGTGATTTGAGTGAGTTTTGGTAGGTTTTGATCCATGGATTACTTGCTAAACTAGTTGATCTACCTTCCCCTGCGTTCCCATGGCCTAATTCCTTGATTTCCCCCATCAATCTGAGGTTTTGGTTCGAGTTTTCCGCCCAAAACGCGTCCCGTTCGAGTTCTGGACGCTCTGGAATCTCCCGGACCGGAGTCTCCGGACTTTTCGAGCTCCAGACCGGAGTCTCCGGACCACCAGACCGGAGTCTCCGCCCCTCCCTGCAGACAGAAAAACTGCAGCACGGTTTTGAGCATAACTTTTGCATTTCAACTCGGATTTTTGTGTTCTTTAGCTCGTTTCGAAGAGGAGAAGGATCTCTACATCATCATCCACGTTGTTCATGCTGTCTACTCCATCCAAATTCTGTGAGCAAAGCGGAATCCAACAAGAAAGGGTGAAGATCGTCGACGAAAGGTATAACATTCCCCGACTTTTTCCCACTTGCATTCCTTTGTGAACCCCACTATCTTTGCGAGCAACAAACACATATTGAGACTAGTTCCTCTTATGATTGCTTGGGCTATGCACATTTGATACCTTGTAGAATTCCGAGCAAACGTGTGAGCGCTATCTCATATAGTTATCTTGTATAGTTGTTGGCATAAGGAAGAGGCAAGTGAAAAAGAAAAAGAGAAAAGAAAAGAAAAAAAGATAAAAAAATAGAAAAAAGGAAAAAGAAAAGAGAAACAAACAAACAAGTGCCTCATAGAATAGGAAGCGCAAGCTCGATGAACATCATATAGGTGGTACTTATTGTGCATATCTTGTAGCCCACCAATTAATTGCAATCGAACTAGCGTCTCTCCTTGTACTTGTGTGACACGAGCTTATAGTCTTCGCTAGGTAATCATTTGGTTCTTAGCTCACTTTCTCCGTCGCATAAGTCCCATTTATCCCACCGTGTGTGTTTCCTTGTACATATTTCCTATCTTGTGGATTAACTTGTTTTGCTTTGTGATCATTGTGGTTCTTTACTTGCCATTACAACATCTTGATTTCGGATTGTTTCTTGACATGCCACTTTTCATACCTATCCACCATAGGCCTTGTGTGTGTGTTTTTTGGTTAGTAGTTGGTTTTGGTGTTCCGCGTGAACTTCACTTTGCTTGGTTTATTGCTCTCAAGTGTGGCCACTTGCACGATACGATCTTCCAAGGTAAATTAAGGTTCGACGTTGTATCCCTAACACCCTCTACCACTTCCATATACAACACTTGGTCTTGTGAAGCATGTCTAGGGACTCCGGGACCGAGGATGATTTCTATGAAGAATCCACAATGAGCCACCATGCCTATGTCTCCACAAGCATGGATAACATGATGGAGCACTACACCAACAATGGCTCCACATGCTTGGGTGACATGGAGTGCTACAACAACAACGACTCCCCAAGCATGGGCGACTTCAAGAACGACAACGACAAGCTCCTCAAGTCGCACCGACCAAGACGGAGCCTCCAACTCGAGTGCGCCAAGGTCCATCATCAAATGGACAAGTTCCAAAGCGACCTCCACAACTTCACGAAGGACATGGACGACTTCGACAAAAACATGAGGATGGTCGCCAAGACTAATGATGCTTTGCGCTCATTAGAAAAACTTACAAGGAAGAGTGCCAAGGTCAAGGGCCATCGTCGTGAGCGTCATATGGATGACCAAGTGCGCCACCTACATCAACCATCGGCAAGGAACGCCAATGACCTCCGTCGACACCATCACAAGGCACCTTCAACTTCTAGTGCCACCACCAAAATGGCACCAAGAGCAAGCCTTCGTCCACGCCATCAAGCTTCAACGACTACGCTTGCATTTGAAGACCTCATGAACGAGGAAAATGAAGACCTCTACTTCGCTAAGTTGGATAGCACTACCTCCACCACTACTACAAGATGGCCACAAGACGGTCGAGCATGAGATTTTCCCTTCGACCATGGAGGAGAGTGATGATGCCCATCTTATGGCATCCAACCTTGAAGGCGACAAGGTCAAGAATGGTGAGCATGGGATTTTCCCTTCACCAAAGGAGGCGCTTGAAGTTGAGGAAACCGAGCCTATCCCCATATGCTTGAGTGATGATGTGGTACCAATCCCATGTGAGTATGAGATCCACTTAACCCACTTGAGTGAGAACAAGAGTGAGATGAGTGACTCCACCTAATGTGATATTGAGTGCTTCCACTTGGAGGGCATGAGCGATACTACTAGTGAGTTGAGAGTGGTAGTTGATAGGTCAAGTGAGACCGTTTCGTTTTCTAACAACTTACCCTCTACCTCTAGTGTGTTCTCTTGTGTTGTGCTAGGTTCCATGGGGGAAGACGCGCCAATCCATGGAGCACTGATGCCTCAATTGGAGAAGATGTACATGGTGCACGAAGATGATGCTACGCCATGGCTACATCAAGAAGACGAAGTCGTCCACAAGGAGACCACTACGTCCACAACACCCACTTCATATGAGAGGTATGAACAAGGTAACAATAAGGGTGTTGATGATGCCATGATCCCACTAGTGGACATGATGAATTGTGAGGATATGCATGCTATGGATGATACTTGTGACATTACATATGCTTCATCCACATTCCCATGTGATGCTTTGCCTTTGCATAATATTGATCATGTGGAATTGTTTAATTGCGATATCATTGCCATAAACATGCCATGCTATGCATCTTGTGTGTATCCTCCAATTGCTTCGGACTTGTCTTGTCATGATAGTCATTCAATTTCTCCCGTTGCTTGCGATAAGATGAATGCTTGCTATTTCACTTGTTTTGCTTGCAACAATATTGATCTTATGCGTTATAATGAGATGGCCCCCATAGCTTTCTCAATTTTTGGAGATTTTGATGATTGCCATGATAAGCATGTTCCCCACTTGCATACTCACCATGCATCTCTTTCATACTTGATTGACATTAATGGTGATGTGCACAAGAAGAGATACGTCATGATGGATGATGTGTATCTCTACCATGCACACACGTTCTTACTTTTACATATGATGTGTGTAGGTACCCGCACTATCATGTCAACCTCGGTTGAGCACGAGTTGACAAAAAGAGCTCTTGAGAGCATCCCACAAGTGAGTTCAAGATCGAACCCAGCTCTGATACCTTTTGCATGCTTTGCATCTTTCATGTTGGCAAATTGCTCTTTCCTATGGTTTGATTGCAAGCATGTTGATGGTATTATCTCACCTTGTGACATTCATGTTTCTTCGCTTTTGGATAATGATGCTTTGTGTGTTGCAACAAAAATGTTGAACATTTTCTCTTTCCGATGTTTTGTGTGCAACCACAATTCCATTAAGAGCATGTATTGTCATGAGATCTTCCAAGAATCTCGTCTTGTTGTTGCAACAAACATAAGGACCACTTGCTCTTTCATTTGGTTTGTTTGCAAACATGCCATTTTTGCTTCCACTTGGGATACCCATACTCCCATGAAATTTTCTTTTGATGATTTGTGGGTGACATCCAACATGTTGAACAATTTCTCTTTCCAATGGTTGGTTTGCACACATAATGATGTTTCTTTGGATATGCTTCCTCGTGTGTTTTTGCCAAATTCTCCTATTCTTTCATCAAATATGTTGATATATTTACTCAATTGCTTTGCATGCCACCCTACTATGTTATATGGAGTTTTTGAGTTCCCACATTTGGATGATGTTCAAACGATTTCCATGCACATTGACCTTGCATATGCATTCCATTTGCTATACATGTATTGTGCTAACAGTGTTGTGAACAAGAATGGACATGCCACATTTGACATGCTCCTCTATCACACACGGAAATATTTTGCTTGGTCTTTATTATGTGTAGGTACAAATGCATACACGTCAACCTCTACCAACCACATGTTGACAAGAAGAACCGAAGAGAGTTACCTATGTCTACCCTTCATCGAGCTATCTCTACAAGATAAGGTGACTTCCTTCTACTTGAGTACTCATGCAATAATCTTCATGAATTGGCTACGCTTTGAGTGTTGCTTCGCTTTTGTTGTGAGCTTTGTAGGCTTCAAGGAAGGTGAAGTAACATTGAAGTGTTGTCAAGTCAATCTTCCCGAGGACGACTATATGGTGAACCCCAGGATCAAGGATGTCCTTTGACCTCTTCTACTTCGTGATGAACATGGAGAGTCAAGGACGAATCTTTTTGAAGGGGGGGAGATGATGCAGCCCTGGCAACACCCGGATTTTTAATCCCAGATGCCTGTTATGCCATACATCGCAATCCCAGGATTACCATTTTTGCGAGACATAACAGAATTGGATACCATAGTACATCATCCATTACAAACGATACATAGGTTCTTACACAAATAGGGATCTCATGATCCAGTTCTTAATACAACATCAAAGCAGCGGAATACGTAATAATAACGGTAGCGTAGGCGAAGCTCCATCTTCGGGATCACAGGCAATGCTGACGATGGGAGATGATCCTAGTTGTCGTAACCTTCCTAGGGTCCATCCGCAAGGTACTCCTCTTCATAGTCTGGCCATGGGAATAGCCAGGGACAAAGCCATGAGTACTCTTTAAGTACTCGCAAACTAATACTAATAGGTAAAGGGGTTTTTGGATAATAGGACACTAGGCTCTAGGGTTGTTTTGCAAAAGCCAGATTTATCTCTACTAAGTTTAGAAGCAACGAATGCTCGTCACAATTTTATAACTCCTAAGTGGGAATTTGTATTTCATATCACAACTCTGTTGTGGTCAAGTCAAAGTTTCCAATCATTTCACAAGTCATTTTGAAAAGTCTGACGGGGGAACAGTATGGCCACTCCAACTGTCTATAACCGCGGACGCGGCTATTCGAATAGTTTGACACTCTGCAGAGATTGTACACTTTCACCACAACATTCGATACATCCGTCAGGAACAAATCCTGAATTCACCATACTCAGTATGCGGATAATCAATCCTAACCTTTCAATTACACGCCCTAGTATAAGCACCTCTCCTGTGAGTTTGGCCTCCCAACCATGACCAACTGTCATCTTGGGTACTGCACAGGTGGACAATCTTCACAAGGTAGCCTCAGCTCAGACCTTGGCCGTGAGGGAACTAATACTAAGGTATATAAGTTTCCAGTCAAGCCCTACCCAATCTTCGGGTATTGTGGTTGTACGATAAAATTGGAATGGTATCGCATCCAGACAACCATCAGTTTTATAAAGGGCTAAGGCTCATGCCTCAATATTTTCATCACCAAAATCATCAGGTGTTTGGAAACACATGTCCAAAACATTTCAATAGAATGATCCATCATTCCAAGGTTTTCATAACCATTTTCCCACCAAGTACTCCCATCTAAAGTTGATCAAGTTTTATGCTTAGCACTAGCATCTACAGGTGGGGGTAAGCAATAATGAGGGGTGGTAAACTAGTGGAGTTCTAGCTAAGTTTAATCTCATGCCTTAAGATGACATCAAGATTATCTAGCTTAGGACAAATTTTATGCTCTTTATGCAACCTTCAAATATTCTTCTAGTATCTACCATTTATTTCAGTAAACTCTAAGTAAGAGTTTTGATAAAGAAATAAAGTAATAGACTTGCAAATAAAAGTAGGATGGTTTATCAAGTGGTATAAGCTTGCTAAGTTCATAGCTTGCATAGGTCAATTGATGTAGTAAGGCTTGCTAAAGTAGAGTATCTTTCAAGTTTTAGCTTGCATAGGCATAGTATCAGCTTGCCTTGTGCAGAGCGGTGGTTGAAGTTCTCCTCGGATTCTTCTTCGTAGAATCCTCCTTCCTCCTCGTATCCTTGGTCGGTACTATCGTCTATGAATAAATACGAGGTACACAATCACCAAACAATACTTAACTACTTGTAATCATCACACACAAGGGTCCTATAGATGATCTAACATCATCACTAACATTACAAGATTAAAGCTTGGTTTAATTTCTTTTATTTTTAGAAAAGTAATTTCTACTCATTGAAAAACTACTTAAGATTTAATATTCTCCAAACCAAATATGGGATCATGTTGGCACATGTCATCACCACATATTGTAGTCCATGGGAATGTGATTTAAAGTGGTGTCACAATTTAATAAGGTTTTACCCTTTTATTTTAATTAATTAAAGTGGCTAGAAATGCCTGTGTAGCATTCTTTTATTACTTGAACATTATTTCTGAAGGTAAACCTATATATTTTTATATATTCTGAAAGTTATGGTTAAATGTGATTTTTGAGAGTTGGAATCAACTCAAAAGCTATTATGGTTTAAATTTGAAAAATGTTTGAATGCAGAAAAGCTACTGCCTTGTTATTTTTACCATGGGTGATCTATAGATCCAAATGACTTGAATCCAACGGGCTTGGATTCAGCATTCTCAGACCTTTCTAACAAAATTGGTTTCATTCAATTTGGTGCAATGAATCGATCTGGGTTGATTTTTGAAGTGGGGTACAGAAGTGAGTTTGAAATAAAATGGAAAAGGTTTAATTCAAATCACTGGGCTGCGCGGGAAAAGTTAACGGGCCAGCCTGCTAAGCGCAGTGCTCCCGCAGGCTGCTTAAGTGGGTGTCCCCACTCGTCAGTGAGACAGGGAGGGGCGAAGCGGTACGGGGCGATGTGGATCGTTAGATCTAGTTCTAATCCAACGGCTGAGAGTCATCGTCGACGTTGAGCAACGCCGGCGAGAAAGAAACCTAGCGCGGCCAGTGAGGGGTGTTGGGGGCTCACCGGGGTGCAGGCGAGGGTCGGCGAGGCGGGCGAACGACAAAGTCGACGACGGCGAACTCAGGGGTGGTCGCGGCAGCTCTTGGGGTGGACGAAATCGATGGCGCCCTTCTTATCCAGAGGCGGCGGGCTCCGGTGAAATTCCGGCGAGGTGGTGCTCGCCTTGCTCCGGGAACGGTGTGGCACGATCAGTGAGGAGAGGGGAGTGAGATGGTGTGAAGAAATCGACTGGGGGTGGCCTCTATTTATAGTCGAGCGAGGGGACCGACGGGGCGCACGGTGAGCTCATCGGGGGCGATGTTACAGGCGGCTATTGGCATGGGCGAAGGTTAGGAATGGTGCGGTGTTCCCTGGCGATGCTCAACGACATGGTTTTGTGGTGTGGGGCGATGCGGCTTGGTCTGGAACATGCGACGCTCTGCGCGGCAGAGGCGGCGTCTTCGACGGCGAGCGGTGGCTGTGCGTCACAGGGCGGCGAACGAGGATGTCTGGCGGTCTCCTGGGTCGGTGGTGATCGTGTGTGCACGCGGTGAGGGCGGCACGCGGTCTGTGGGTGCTGGTCGAGGGTGGCGCTCTGGCGCACACTCGGCATGGTTGCTGGCGAGGTTGGCATGGTTCGTGCGTGTGGTCCAGGGCTTGGACATGCTCGCGGCTGGGACAGGGAGTGGCGGTGGACGGTGGGCTGCCTCCCAGACATGCTGGCTAGGCTTGATTCTCTTCCTAGCTTGCTGTCGACATGGGGGTGACATGGGTGTGCTCAGCTGTTCACCATTGATGGCAATGCCAAGCTTACATTGATGCTAAGGGTTAGTTTAGGTTGTTAGATGATCTACTAAGGCTAGTGGTGCCCAGAGAGGGAACAAGTTAGGCTTCAATCACTGCTCACTATAGTGTTTAGGATTTTGATGATTTGTGTCTGCAACCTGTTTGATGAAATGGCCGCATGAAATCAAGTTTTGAATTTTGAAAAGAGTTTTGGTGGATTTGCTAGATTGGTGCTGGTGAGTCTGCAGATGCTTGGGTTTTGAAAGTTGAGCTTGTTTGAGTGGTTTTTGAAAAAGTGGGATCTTCCCATATGATAAAGATTCAATTTTGAATTGTCATTTAAACTATGCATTTGAAAGTTTTTGGATGATCACAAAGTGGGCCTTGATACTTTGTTATGAGTACATTCAAGGGGTGCAAAGATCCAGAAAAGTTTCCATTAGGTTCTGAAAGTTTGAGATAGCCAAAGTAGGCATGGGAGTTAAATTAGTCAAAATGACCATTCCTTTATTTTATTGGTTTTGATTTATTTGTCTTTCGGAAAAGTTTGGGAAATGTTTTAGATGATGTTTATTTCACCTAACAAACATTTTACAAGCAAAGAAACACACAAACAAGGTGGTTCAAAAGAATTTCAAATTCAATGCATACACATATGCATGCCATCATAATTTTAATTAGAAAAGTTTTTGTTAACCCTAAATTTGATGATTAGAGTTTGATGATTCTAGTTTAATATTTTTGGGATGTTACAAACCTTACCCCCTTAAACAAAATCTCGTCCCGAGATTTGAAAAAGTACGAAAAGATTACCTAGGATTTGAAGAGATCGGGAAACTCCGTCCTGATGTGATCTTCGCGCTCCCAGGTAGCTTCCTCTTCTGTGTGATTACTCCACTGAATCTTGAGAAACTTGATGCTTCGGGTTCTGGTAGTTCGAAAAGCTTCTTCCAAAATACGGATGGGTACTTTGGGATAGGTCAGGTCATCGTTGATCTCTATGGTCCAGTGATCGATATACTTGAACACTTCGGTCTTCTCGGGGACTTCGAGACACTTGCGAAGTAACAAGATATGGAACACATTGTGCATGGCTGACATCTCTTCGGGTAGTTCCAATTGATACGACACTTCTCCTCGACGGTTCAGAATTTTGAAAGGTCCGATATATCTGGGGGCTAACGTTCCTTTGAGTTGGAAACGCCGCATTGCCTTCAATGGCGACACTTTCAGATAAACAAAATCTCCTATGTTGAAGGCGAGGTCTCGACGTCTCTTGTCGGCGTAACTCTTCTGTCGGGATTGGGCGGTCTTGAGGTGCTCACGAATCTTGTGAACCTTCTCTTCTGCTTCTCGTAGGATGTCGGGTCCGAAGATCTGACTCTCTCCTACTTCCGACCAGTTCAAAGGGGTGCGACACTTCCTTCCATACATGAATTCAAATGGGGCCATTTGCAAACTGGCTTGATAACTATTGTTGTATGAAAATTCTGCAAACGGCAGACAGTCTTCCCACTTGGATCCATATTCTAACACACATGCTCTCAGCATATCTTCAAGTATTTGATTTACTCGCTCCGTTTGTCCATCGGTCTGAGGGTGATACATGGTACTGAAATCTAGACGGGTTCCTAAACCTTCTTGAACTTTCTTCCAGAATCTCGAGCTAAACTGAGTTCCTCGATCCGATACTATGTTCTTGGGGACTCCGTGCAAACTGACGATTCTAGCGATGTACAACTCTGCTAGTTTCGAACTCTGATATGTGGTCTTGACGGGCAAGAAATGGGCGACTTTGGACAATCTGTCCACTATGACCCAGATAGAGTCATTTCCCCTACTAGAAGTAGGTAGTCCAGTGATAAAGTCCATTCCTACAGAATCCCATTTCCATTCCAGAATCTGCAAGGGTTGCAACAATCCAGCGGGTCTTTGATGTCCTGCCTTGACTCGCTGACATATATCACACTTGGCGATATAGCTTCCAATTTCTCTCTTCATCTTATGCCACCAAAATTGCTCTTTTAAATCTTGATACATCTTAGTTCCTCCGGGATGGATAGAATAAAGAGTATCATGAGCCTCATTCAAGATAACTCCTTTCAACTCGGAATCTGCTGGTACACAAAGGCGTCCTTTGTACCACAGAACTCCTTCGTCTTCGGTGAATCCGGGTACTTTGCCTGTACCGATACGACGCTTGATTCCGTCAATACTAGCATTTCCCTTCTGTGCCTCTTTAATCTGACTGGTCAAAGTGGGCTGGAGTTCTATGCTAGCCAAAAATCGTTCACTTACTAATTCCATTCGAAAATCTTCCATCTCCTTGTGCAGACTTGGTTGCTCCTTCAAAATCATAGAGTTCAAGCGGCACGGCAATCTGCTAAGGGCATCGGCTACCATGTTGGCTTTACCAGGGTGATAGTGAATGTCCAGATCATAATCCTTGATTAGCTCAATCCATCTTCTCTGCCTCATATTCAGCTCCTTCTGAGTGAATATATACTTCAGGCTCTTGTGATCCAAATAAATCTCACAACGGTTTCCCATCAGGTAATGTCTCCATGTCTTCAGGGCTAGAACTACGGCTGCGAGTTCGAGGTCATGGGTTGGGTAGTTTTGCTCATGTTGTTTCAGTTGTCGAGATAAATAAGATATAACTTTGCCTTCTTGCATTAGCACACATCCAAGACCGATCTTGGATGCGTCACAATACACATCAAAGGGCTTTGTGATATCCGGCATGATCAAGATTGGGGCTGAAATCAATCTCCTCTTGAGTACTTGAAAACTCGCTTCACATTTGTCGGTCCATTCAAACTTCTTGTCCTTCTTCAGCAATTGGGTCATGGGTCTGGCGATAGTAGAGAATTTGCGGTAATATCCCGCCAATCCGAGAAATGCACGAACTTGGGTTTGAGTGGTTGGGGCTTGCCAATCTTCTACATCTTTCACTTTGGCAGGGTCAACGGCAATTCCTCCGGCTGATACAATGTGACCGAGGAATCCTACCTCCTGTAACCAGAATTCACATTTGCTAAAATTTGCATACAACTGATGCTCTCTAAGGGTTCCAAGAATGGTCCTTAGGTGTAGCTCATGTTCTGCTTCTGATTTGGAATAAATCAGAATGTCATCGATGAAAACAACGACAAACTTATCCAGGAAGTCCATAAAAATCTTATTCATGAGATTCATGAAATAAGCGGGGGCATTGGTTAATCCAAAAGACATGACTGTATACTCATACAATCCATATCTGGTGGTAAAGGCAGTCTTTGGAATATCCTCTACACGAATTTTGAGTTGATGATAGCCAGTCCTAAGATCAATCTTAGAAAACACTTTGGCACCGGTCAACTGATCAAACAAATCTTCTATCTTGGGCAAGGGGTACTTGTTCTTGATGGTGATGTCATTCAATTTCTGATAATCCATACACAAACGGTTACCTCCATCCTTCTTATCCACAAACAAGACAGGTGATCTCCAAGGTGACGCACTTGGTTGAATCAATCCAATTTCCAGCATGGAATCCAGTTGCTTCTTCAGTTCTGCGAGCTCTGACGGGTTCATACTATATGGTCTCTGGGCTATGGGTCCGGTTCCAGGAATTAGTTCAATGATAAACTCGATATCCCGATCTGGGGGCATACCGGGCAAAACATCTGGAAATACATCAGGGTATTCATAGACTATCCGGACTTGGTCAATAGTAGGTTGGGCTATACTCTTGTTGCATTTGAATTGGCGAGGTAAGGTTTCAGATATATGCTCGACTGATATTCTGGCGGTACTGGTCATAGTTATGGCTTTCTTGGCACAGTAAATTAATCCTTTATGTTTGGACATCCAATCCATTCCTAGTACTACTTCCAAACCTTTAGTTCCAAGTACTATCAGGTTAGCATAAAAATCTATGCCATGGATTCAGATAGGGACGACTTTGCAAATTTTCCTAGCCTTGGTGGTTGATCCGGGAATTTGAACAATCATAACATGCTTCAGTTTGGTTGGTTGAATTTTACTAGTGCATGCAAATTCTTCGTGACAAATGAATGCGATGCACCAGAATCAAACAACACTCTTGCAAGTACTGAATTAACCGAAAACATACCCAGAACGACGCCTGGCGCTTCCTGAGCTTCTTCAGCATGCATGAGAAAAAGACGGCCGTTGCGGTTGAGCGAATTCCCTGGGGCATATCTTCTTCCTGGCTGAACACGACGCTGCTGCTGAGCTGGGACATTGGCATTGGGGGCTGTAGCATTCTTCTTGTTGGGGAACTCGTTGGAATAGTGGCCTTTATTTCCACAGTCATAACAGGTCACTTGCGACTTGTCCTTGGCTGCTACAGGCACAACATTTCTTCCAGTCCTCGGGCAGTGTTGGTGTTGGCGGTAGCATTGTTGTTGTTGAACTTGGGTGGGGCACGATTGAAATTGCTAGAGTTGCCGGGTTGTTGTGATTTCCTCCGGGTCTAGGGTTTCCACGGTTGGGATAGGTCGGACGGTTCATAGGGGGTCTGTTGGTCCTTGGGGCAAATCCTGGAGATGGGTTAGGGCGATACTTTGGGGTCTGATGGGTTCCTGGCTGATGCATCATACGACGCTTGCGGTTCTCATTGGCTTGGTTGATCTTTCCTTCCATCTGGATAGCAGAGTCAACAAGGGCTTCAATATCCGCAAAGGGGATATTGACTAACACCGTCTACATCTCATCATGCAAACCATTCAGGAATCTTTCTTTCTTCTTGGCTTCAGTTTTCTTTCTTCTTGGCTTCAGTGTCTATTTCATCCGGGGCATACCTAGCTAATGACAAAATTTTGTCACGGTATTCCACTACAATCATCCTTCCTTGCTTCAGCTCTCTGAACTCGTCTCTCATTCTCTTGATCAAACCCGGTGGCACATGGGTTCTGCTAAACTTGACCTTGAATTCCTCCCAGGTCATCATCTGGCCTCCGGTCATTGCGCGAACACTGTTCCACCATGCTCTGGCATCTCCGGCTAGATAGTGGGTGGCGAACAGGACTTTCTCGTTGGCTTCCACTCCGGCTACTTCTAAGTTATTTTCCATGGTTTGTAGCCAATCATCGGCGTCTAGGGGTTCTTCGGACTTAGTGAAAACAGGTGGGTTGGTATTATGGAAATTCTTGAGTTTAGATCCATGGTTGTCCTGATTTCCGTGGCCTTGGTTGTTGTGGGCTAACTGGGCTATCTGCTGAAGGGTGGCTAGGTTGGCTTGACGTTCTGCTCTTTCAGCTTCACGGTCAGAAGTCAACATTTGCAGTATCTGCAACATCGGGTCCGGGGTTGAACCACTTCCTCCACTTGGCATCTGAAGATTGAGGTAGATCATGAGAAAAGAGGGAAATTTCTAAATTTTTGGGTCTTTTTTTTAAAAAAAAATTAAAGTCTGACTCAGATTTCTAGCAACTTGCTTTTTCATTCATTCATTCACACGATACAACACACACCACATCAAAGGAAAGCAGATGGTTTTAAGAACCATTCTGAGAACTACGATACAGTGGGACCGAATACTACTCACTACGCTAGTGCTCAAGTGCTACTACTCCTCGGAATCTGTGGCTTCCTCCTCCTCATCATCATCAATGAAGGAGAAATCATCCTCATCGGTGAACAAATCCATAGCCTGATCCTCCAGAAAATCGTCGTCATCGCTGAGATAGAGTAGGGATCTCCATGAAGATCCTCTCCGGCATTCTCCCTTTCCTCCAACTGCATGTCTCTCTCGTGGATGGTATCCTCCAGAGATGAGATGCGGTGGCGAAGACGGGCAATAATGCACTCCTTCTTGTCGAGCTGACGGCGGCGAGACTTGCGATCCTTTGCTAGCAGATCTGGTCCTTCGTCTTGATGATGGCAGACTTGTGGTTGCAGTAGTCACGGCAGTTATCCAACTCTTGCTGATGATCGTACATCATGAAGCTAAGGTGGTCCAATTGGGTCTTCAGCTCGGGGTGGTATGGGGCTTCCAGTGGTTGTCCATTAGCATCACGCCTTGGGCAAAACTCAAAGCGAGTACCCTTGATCTGATTGATGCTCTGCCCACACAAACGAGAAAGAGCTTCCTACATTGCTCTGGCAAGTCCATCGAGCCCGTTGTTTTCCCTCAAGGTAAACTGAATTCCCTCCGCAGTGGGAGGTTCAATCTTTCCTCGGAGACTTGCAACAATTAGCCACTGCAGGTCTTCTCCTCCTTGATCATTGAGCTGAGCTCCAAAGAACTCGGGGTGCGGACGCTCCAGAAGTTCCGAAAGCTGGTCCAAATCCCTCTCAAAGATCAGGTCTCCTCCATTCCCAAGTTGGTAAAACTTGTTGTACTTCACGTACATTTACAAGAATATAGGATGAGTAAGTTAGTAGAGTGATTAAGTGTGTCAAAATTTTATGTATTTTGCAAGAGCTTTTGGAGGACCATGAATTTTCATGAAAGAATCAAAAGGATAAGAATGAGAATAAGTTTTTGTAAATATTTGTTTTCTTTGGTTTTGGGAAATAAGTTTTTGGTTTAAACGTCCAGTCTAACTAGGGTCTCCTATGGTCAGGATGGCTCTGATACCAACTTGTCAACACCCGGATTTTTAATCCCAGATACCTGTTATGCCATACATCGCAATCCCAGGATTACCATTTTTGCGAGACATAACAGAATTGGATACCATAGTACATCATCCATTACAAACGATACATAGGTTCTTACACAAATAGGGATCTCATGATCCAGTTCTTAATACAACATCAAAGCAGCGGAATACGTAATAATAACGGTAGCGTAGGCGAAGCTCCATCTTCGGGGTCACAGGCAATGCTGACGATGGGAGATGATCCTAGTTGTCGTAACCTTCCTAGGGTCCATCCGCAAGGTACTCCTCTTCATAGTCTGGCCATGGGAATAGCCAGGGACAAAGCCATGAGTACTCTTTAAGTACTCGCAAACTAATACTAATAGGTAAAGGGGTTTTTGGATAATAGGACACTAGGCTCTAGGGTTGTTTTGCAAAAGCCAGATTTATCGTTACTAAGTTTAGAAGCAACGAATGCTCGTCACAATTTTATAACTCCTAAGTGGGAATTTGTATTTCATATCACAACTCTGTTGTGGTCAAGTCAAAGTTTCCAATCATTTCACAAGTCATTTTGAAAAGTCTGACGGGGGAACAGTATGGCCACTCCAACTGTCCATAACCGCGGACGCGGCTATTCGAATAGTTTGACACTCTGCAGAGATTGTACACTTTCACCACAACATTCGATACATCCGTCAGGAACAAATCCTGAATTCACCATACTCAGTATGCGGATAATCAATCCTAACCTTTCAATTACACGCCCTAGTATAAGCACCTCTCCTGTGAGTTTGGCCTCCCAACCATGACCAACTGTCATCTTGGGTACTGCACAGGTGGACAATCTTCACAAGGTAGCCTCAGCTCAGACCTTGGCCGTGAGGGAACTAATACTAAGGTATATAAGTTTCTAGTCAAGCCCTACCCAATCTTCGGGTATTGTGGTTGTACGATAAAATTGGAATGGTATCGCATCCAGACAACCATCAGTTTTATAAAGGGCTAAGGCTCATGCCTCAATATTTTCATCACCAAAATCATCAGGTGTTCGGAAACACATGTCCAAAACATTTCAATAGAATGATCCATCATTCCAAGGTTTTCATAACCATTTTCCCACCAAGTACTCCCATCTAAAGTTGATCAAGTTTTATGCTTAGCACTAGCATCTACAGGTGGGGGTAAGCAATAATGAGGGGTGGTAAACTAGTGGAGTTCTAGCTAAGTTTAATCTCATGCCTTAAGATGACATCAAGATTATCTAGCTTAGGACAAATTTTATGCTCTTTATGCAACCTTCAAATATTCTTCTAGTATCTACCATTTATTTCAGTAAACTCTAAGTAAGAGTTTTGATAAAGAAATAAAGTAATAGACTTGCAAATAAAACTAGGATGGTTTATCAAGTGGTATAAGCTTGCTAAGTTCATAGCTTGCATAGGTCAATTGATGTAGTAAGGCTTGCTAAAGTAGAGTATCTTTCAAGTTTTAGCTTGCATAGGCATAGTATCAGCTTGCCTTGTGCAGAGCGGTGGTTGAAGTTCTCCTCGGCTTCTTCTTCGTAGAATCCTCCTTCCTCCTCGTATCCTTGGTCGGTACTATCGTCTATGAATAAATACGAGGTACACAATCACCAAACAATACTTAACTACTTGTAATCATCACACACAAGGGTCCTATAGATGATCTAACATCATCACTAACATTACAAGATTAAAGCTTGGTTTAATTTCTTTTATTTTTAGAAAAGTAATTTCTACTCATTGAAAAACTACTTAAGATTTAATATTCTCCAAACCAAATATGGGATTATGTTGGCACATGTCATCACCACATATTTTAGTCCATGGGAATGTGATTTAAAGTGGTGTCACAATTTAATAAGGTTTTACCCTTTTATTTTAATTAATTAAAGTGGCTAGAAATGCCTGTGTAGCATTCTTTTATTACTTGAACATTATTTCTGAAGGTAAACCTATATATTTTTATATATTCTGAAAGGTATGGTTAAATGTGATTTTTGAGAGTTGGAATCAACTCAAAAGCTATTATGGTTTAAATTTGAAAAATGTTTGAATGCAGAAAAGCTACTGCCTTTTTATTTTTACCATGGGTGATCTATAGAACCAAATGACTTGAATCCAACGGGCTTGGATTCAGCATTCTCAGACCTTTCTAACAAAATTGGTTTCATTCAATTTGGTGCAATGAATTGATCTGGGTTGATTTTTGAAGTGGGGTACAGAAGTGAGTTTGAAATAAAATGGAAAAGGTTTAATTCAAATCACTGGGCTGCGCGGGAAAAGTTAACGGGCCAGCCTGCTAAGCGCAGTGCTCCCGCGGGCTTCTTAAGTGGGTGTCCCCACTCTTCAGTGAGACAGGGAGGGGCGAAGCGGTACGGGGCGATGTGGATCGTTAGATCTAGTTCTAATCCAACGGCTGAGAGTCATCGTCGACGTTGAGCAACGCCGGCGAGAAAGAAACCTAGCGCGGCCAGTGAGGGGTGTTGGGGGCTCACCGGGGTGCAGGCGAGGGTCGGCAAGGCGGGCGAACGACAAAGTCGACGACGGCGAACTCAGGGGTGGTCGCGGCAGCTCCTGGGGTGGACGAAATCGATGGCGCCCTTCTTATCCAGAGGCGGCGGGCTCCGGTGAAATTCCGGCGAGGTGGTGCTCGCCTTGCTCCGGGAACGGTGTGGCACGATCAGTGAGGAGAGGGGAGTGAGATGGTGTGAAGAAATCGACTGGGGGTGGCCTCTATTTATAGTCGAGCGAGGGGACCGACGGGGCGCACGGTGAGCTCATCGGGGGCGATGTTACAGGCGGCTATTGGCATGGGCGAAGGTTAGGGGCGGTGCGGTGTTCCCTGGCGATGCTCAACGACATGGTTTTGTGGTGTGGGGCGATGCGGCTTGGTCTGGAACATGCGACGCTCTGCGCGGCAGAGGCGGCGTCTTCGACGGCGAGCGGTGGCTGTGCGTCACAGGGCGGCGAACGAGGATGTCTGGCGGTCTCCTGGGTCGGTGGTGATCGTGTGTGCACGCGGTGAGGGCGACACGCGGTCTGTGGGCGCTGGTCGAGGGTGGCGCTCTGGCGCACACTCGGCATGGTTGCTGGCGAGGTTGGCATGGTTCGTGCGTGTGGTCCAGGGCTTGGCCACGCTCGCGGCTGGGACAGGGAGTGGCGGTGGACGGTGGGCTGCCTCCCAGACATGCTGGCTAGGCTTGATTCTCTTCCTAGCTTGCTGTCGACATGGGGGTGACATGGGTGTGCTCAGCTGTTCACCATTGATAGCAATGCCAAGCTTACATTGATGCTAAGGGTTAGTTTAGGTTGTTAGATGATCTACTAAGGCTAGTGGTGCCCAGAGAGGGAACAAGTTAGGCTTCAATCACTGCTCACTATAGTGTTTAGGATTTTGATGATTTGTGTCTGCAACCTGTTTGATGAAATGGCCGCATGAAATCAAGTTTTGAATTTTGAAAAGAGTTTTGGTGGGTTTGCTAGATTGGTGCTGGTGAGTCTGCAGATGCTTGGGTTTTGAAAGTTGACCTTGTTTGAGTGGTTTTTGAAAAAGTGGGATCTTCCCATATGATAAAGATTCAATTTTGAATTGTCATTTAAACTATGCATTTGAAAGTTTTTGGATGATCACAAAGTGGGCCTTGATACTTTGTTATGAGTACATTCAAGGGGTGCAAAGATCCAGAAAAGTTTCCATTAGGTTCTGAAAGTTTGAGATAGCCAAAGTAGGCATGGGAGTTAAATTAGTCAAAATGACCATTCCTTTATTTTATTGGTTTTGATTTATTTGTCTTTAGGAAAAGTTTGGGAAATGTTTTAGATGATGTTTATTTCACCTAAGAAACATTTTACAAGCAAAGAAACACACAAACAAGGTGGTTCAAAAGAATTTCAAATTCAATGCATACACATATGCATGCCATCATAATTTTAATTAGAAAAGTTTTTGTTAACCCTAAATTTGATGATTAGAGTTTGATGATTCTAGTTTAATATTTTTGGGATGTTACAAACCTTACCCCCTTAAACAAAATCTCGTCCCGAGATTTGAAAAAGGACGAAAAGATTACCTAGGATTTGAAGAGACCGGGAAACTCCGTCCTGATGTGATCTTCGCGCTCCCAGGTAGCTTCCTCTTCTGTGTAATTGCTCCACTGAATCTTGAGAAACTTGATGCTTCGGGTTCTAGTAGTTCGAAAAGCTTCTTCCAAAATACGGATGGGTACTTTGGGATAGGTCAGGTCATCATTGATCACTATGGTCCGGTGATCGATATTCTTGAACACTTCGGTCTTCTCGGGGACTTCGAGACACTTGCGAAGTAACGAGATATGGAACACATTGTGCACGGCTGACATATCTTCGGGTAGTTCCAATTGATACGACACTTCTCCTCGACGGTTCAGAATTTTGAAAGGTCCGATATATCTGGGGGCTAACGTTCCTTTGAGTTGGAAACGCTGCATTCCCTTCAATGGCGACACTTTCAGATAAACAAAATCTCCTATGTTGAAGGCGAGGTCTCGACGTCTCTTGTCGGCGTAACTCTTCTGTCGGGATTGGGCGGTCTTGAGGTGCTCACGAATCTTGTGAACCTTCTCTTCTGCTTCTCGTAGGATGTCGGGTCCGGAGATCTGACTCTCTCCTACTTCCGACCAGTTCAAAGGGGTGCGACACTTCCTTCCGTACATGAATTCAAATGGGACCATTTGCAAACTGGCTTGATAACTATTGTTGTATGAAAATTCTGCAAACG
The DNA here is from genome assembly GCA_916181665.1 of Avena sativa. Taxonomy (NCBI): domain Eukaryota; kingdom Viridiplantae; phylum Streptophyta; class Magnoliopsida; order Poales; family Poaceae; genus Avena; species Avena sativa. Next base: position 260,313,597 of record OV702279.1, on the reverse strand, counting down.
GCAGACAGTCTTCCCACTTGGATCCATATTCTAACACACATGCTCTCAGCATATCTTCAAGTATTTGATTTACTCGCTCCGTTTGTCCATCGGTCTGAGGGTGATACGCGGTACTGAAATCTAGACGGGTTCCTAAACCTTCTTGAACTTTCTTCCAGAATCTCGAGGTAAACTGAGTTCCTCGATCCGATACTATGTTCTTGGGGACTCCGTGCAAACTGACGATTCTAGCGATGTACAACTCTGCTAGTTTCGAACTCTGATATGTGGTCTTGACGGGCAAGAAATGGGCGACTTTGGACAATCTGTCCACTATGACCCAGATAGAGTCATTTCCCCTACTAGAAGTAGGTAGTCCAGTGATAAAGTCCATTCCTACAGAATCCCATTTCCATTCCGGAATCTGCAAGGGTTGCAACAATCCAGCGGGTCTTTGATGTCCTGCCTTGACTCGCTGACATATATCACACTTGGCGATATAGCTTCCAATTTCTCTCTTCATCTTATGCCACCAAAATTGCTCTTTTAAATCTTGATACATCTTAGTTCCTCCGGGATGGATAGAATAAAGAGTATCATGAGCCTCATTCAAGATAACTCCTTTCAACTCGGAATCTGCTGGTACACAAAGGCGTCCTTTGTACCACAGAACTCCTTCGTCTTCGGTGAATCCGGGTACTTTGCCTGTACCGATACGACGCTTGATTCCGTCAATACTAGCATTTCCCTTCTGTGCCTCTTTAATCTGACTGGTCAAAGTGGGCTGGAGTTCTATGCTAGCCAAAAATCGTTCACTTACTAATTCCATTCGAAAATCTTCCATCTCCTTGTGCAGACTTGGTTGCTCCTTCAAAATCATAGAGTTCAAGCGGCACGCCAATCTGCTAAGGGCATCGGCTACCATGTTGGCTTTACCAGGGTGATAGTGAATGTCCAGATCATAATCCTTGATTAGCTCAATCCATCTTCTCTGCCTCATATTCAGCTCCTTCTGAGTGAATATATACTTCAGGCTCTTGTGATCCAAATAAATCTCACAACGGTTTCCCATCAGGTAATGTCTCCATGTCTTCAGGGCTAGAACTACGGCTGCGAGTTCGAGGTCATGGGTTGGGTAGTTTTGCTCATGTTGTTTCAGTTGTCGAGATAAATAAGATATAACTTTGCCTTCTTGCATTAGCACACATCCGAGACCGATCTTGGATGCGTCACAATACACATCAAAGGGCTTTGTGATATCCGGCATGATCAAGATTGGGGCTGAAATCAATCTCCTCTTGAGTACTTGAAAACTCGCTTCACATTTGTCGGTCCATTCAAACTTCTTGTCCTTCTTCAGCAATTGGGTCATGGGTCTGGCGATAGTAGAGAATTTGCGGTAATATCCCGCCAATCCGAGAAATGCACGAACTTGGGTTTGAGTGGTTGGGGCTTGCCAATCTTCTACATCTTTCACTTTGGCAGGGTCAACGGCAATTCCTCCGGCTGATACAATGTGACCGAGGAATCCTACCTCCTGTAACCAGAATTCACATTTGCTAAAATTTGCATACAACTGATGCTCTCTAAGGGTTCCAAGAATGGTCCTTAGGTGTAGCTCATGTTCTACTTCTGATTTGGAATAAATCAGAATGTCATCGATGAAAACAACGACAAACTTATCCAGGAAGTCCATAAAAATCTTATTCATGAGATTCATGAAATAAGCGGGGGCATTGGTTAATCCAAAAGACATGACTGTATACTCATACAATCCATATCTGGTGGTAAAGGCAGTCTTTGGAATATCCTCTACACGAATTTTGAGTTGATGATAGCCAGTCCTAAGATCAATCTTAGAAAACACTTTGGCACCGGTCAACTGATCAAACAAATCTTCTATCTTGGGCAAGGGGTACTTGTTCTTGATGGTGACGTCATTCAATTTCCGATAATCCGTACACAAACGGTTACCTCCATCCTTCTTGTCCACAAACAAGACAGGTGATCTCCAAGGTGACGCACTTGGTTGAATCAATCCAATTTCCAGCATGGAATCCAGTTGCTTCTTCAGTTCTGCGAGCTCTGACGGGTTCATACTATATGGTCTCTGGGCTATGGGTCCGGTTCCAGGAATTAGTTCAATGATAAACTCGACATCCCGATCTGGGGGCATACCGGGCAAAACATCTGGAAATACATCAGGGTATTCATAGACTATCCGGACTTGGTCAATAGTAGGTTGGGCTATACTCTTGTTGCATTTGAATTGGCGAGGTAAGGTTTCAGATATATGCTCGACTGATATTCCGGCGGTACTGGTCATAGTTATGGCTTTATTGGCACAGTAAATTAATCCTTTATGTTTGGACATCCAATCCATTCCTAGTACTACTTCCAAACCTTTAGTTCTAAGTACTATCAGGTTAGCATAAAAATCTATGCCATGGATTCGGATAGGGACGGCTTTGCAAATTTTCCTAGCCTTGGTGGTTGATCCGGGAATTTGAACAATCATAACATGCTTCAGTTTGGTTGGTTGAATTTTACTAGTGCATGCAAATTCTTCGTGACAAATGAATGCGATGCACCAGAATCAAACAACACTCTTGCAAGTACTGAATTAACCGAAAACATACCCAGAACGACGCCTGGCGCTTCCTGAGCTTCTTCAGCATGCATGAGAAAAAGACGGCCGTTGCGGTTGAGCGAATTCCCTGGGGCATATCTTCTTCCTGGCTAAACACGACGCTGCTGCTGAGCTGGGACATTGGCATTAGGGGTTGTAGCATTCTTCTTGTTGGGGCACTCGTTGGAATAGTGGCCTTTATTTCCACAGTCATAACAGGTCACTTGCGAATTGTCCTTGGCTGCTACAGGCACAACATTGCTTCCAGTCCTCGGGCAGTGTTGGTGTTGGCGGTAGCATTGTTGTTGTTGAACTTGGGTGGGGCACGATTGAAATTGCTAGAGTTGCCGGGGTTGTTGTGATTTCCTCCGGGTCTAGGGTTTCCACGGTTGGGATAGGTCGGACGGTTCATAGGGGGTCTGTTGGTCCTTGGGGCAAATCCTGGAGATGGGTTAGGGCGATACTTTGGGGTCTGATGGGTTCCTGGCTGATGCATCATACGACGCTTGCGGTTCTCATTGGCTTGGTTGATCTTTCCTTCCATCTGGATAGCAGAGTCGACAAGGGCTTCAATATCCTCAAAGGGGATATTGACTAACACCGTCTGCATCTCATCATGCAAACCATTCAGGAATCTTTCTTTCTTCTTGGCTTCAGTTTTCTTTCTTCTTGGCTTCAGTGTCTATTTCATCCGGGGCATACCTAGCTAATGACAAAATTTTGTCACGGTATTCCACTACAATCATCCTTCCTTGCTTCAGCTCTCTGAACTCGTCTCTCATTCTCTTGATCAAACCTGGTGGCACATGGGTTCTGCTAAACTTGACCTTGAATTCCTCCCAGGTCATCATCTGGCCTCCGGTCATTGCGCGAACACTGTTCCACCATGCTCTGGCATCTCCGGCTAGATAGTGGGTGGCGAACAGGACTTTCTCGTTGGCTTCCACTCCGGCTACTTCTAAGTTATTTTCCACACCGTGAGGGAACTAATACTAAGGTATATAAGTTTCCAGTCAAGCCCTACCCAATCTTCGGGTATTGTGGTTGTACGATAAAATTGGAATGGTATCGCATCCAGACAACCATCAGTTTTATAAAGGGCTAAGGCTCATGCCTTAATATTTTCATCACCAAAATCATCAGGTGTTCAGAAACACATGTCCAAAACATTTCAATAGAATGATCCATCATTCCAAGGTTTTCATAACCATTTTACCACCAAGTACTTGTAGGGGTTCGTAGCATGGAAAACAAAAATTTTCTATCGCATACAAACAAACAAGCCAAGATCTATCTACTAGATTGTAGCAACGAGTCGATGGAATAACTCACCCTCGAAGATTCCAAAGTGTTTAACGAGAGCAGATTCTCGTGGGTGATGTAGTCGTACTCTTTCCGATCTCAAGATCGCGTAGACGATCCTTCCGGCGCCGCGTTCCCGCAGCGCTCCCGCAGTCGGTCACACGTTCGGTACTCGACGAAGACCTTCCTCTCCCTTGTTCCAGCAGGCAGCGGAGGTTGTAGCACTCTCCTCGCGATTCCGGCAGCACAACGGCGTGGTACCGGAGGTAGAGGGGAGATCCCGCAGGGCTTCGCCTTAAGCCGGTGCGAGTATGGTGGAGCTTATGAGAGAGGCTATTAGTGGTCTAGTAATTAGACACACCAATTAGAGGGCTCTAAACCAATTAGAAGGCTCTAAACCGAAACAGCTCTAAACCGGGGTCTAGGTCTAGTTTCTAGTTTAGAGGATAGGAACTTGTGTGTCTTGGGAGGGGAGCCCTGCCCCTCCCTTTATAGGTGGGAGGGCTGGCGCGCTAGGGGAGGGAGGGAGTCCCTCCCCAACTCGGCCTAGGGCTGGCCGCCGGCTTGGGGACTCCTTCCCCAAGTCGGTCTCCTCTTCTCCTCCTCTTCCCACTTTCCAAAACTGGCAGTTTGACTTTCAAACTAGCCGTTTGACTTTTCCAATTTAGGAATTAAATAAACCCTTTATTTTGGACAGCGAGAACACTTAGTACATGATGCAATCATTCCATCTTGCAATGACACATTCATGTACCCCTTCCCCCCCGGAGTGCCGGACATTCCGGGACCTTCTAGAATGTTCCCGATGAAAACACCGGAACCATTCCCCAACTCCGAAATGGGACTTTCCTTATATGAATCTTATTCTCCGGACCATTCCGGATCACCTCGTGATATCCCGGATCCCATCCGAGACTCCGAACAACATTCGGTCTCTTTCTCATAATACCATAACTACTCAAACAACGTCGAATCCTTAAGTGTGTCTCCCTACGGTTCGTGAATTATGCGGACATGATCGAGACACTTCTCCGAACAATAACCAATAGAGGAATCTGGAAATTCATATGGCTCCCACATATTTCTACGATTACTTTGCGATCGAATGAACCACTTACATACGATACCAATTTCCCTTTGTCTCACGATATGTTACTTATCCGAGGTCATGATCGTCGGTATCTCTGCATACCTAGTTCAACCTCGTTACTGATAAGTACTCTTTTCTCGTTCCCGTGATATGTGATCCCTTGTGACCAAGTCACATGCTTGCAAGCTAATTGGATGACATTTCACCGAGAGGGCCCAGAGAATATCTATCCGTCATGTGGATGGACAAATCCCACTCTTGATCCATGTGTTTCAACCAATACTTTCCGAACACCCAATGCCACTTTTATAGCCACCCTGTTACGGTGTGGTGTTTGATGACATCAAAGCATCCATCCAGTAAAGGCAATATGCATGATCTCATGGTCGAAGGAATTAGGTTACTATGTATCAGAAAGCATATAGCAATTGAACTATTGAAATGACTTGATCTTTATGCTACGCTTGTCTATAGGAGTATGTCCACCATATCATTCTCCTAACGATATGATCTTGTTGTTGATAACATCTCAATGTTCATGACAAAGAAACCACATCATCAATCAACCAACAAGCTAGTGAAGTATAGAGGCCATACTAGGGACTTCAAATTAAGTTTACAAATCACACAAGTATTAATGGTTTCCTTGTTAATACTATTATAGCATGAATGTAAACATTTATCATAAACACAAAGATATATAATAATAACTACATTTATTATTACCTCTAGGGCATATCTCCAACAGTCTCCCACTTGCACTAGAGTCATCTAATCTAGATTACATGGTAATATACCGAACACCCATGGCAGTTTGGTGTTGGTCATGTTTTGCCCTCGGGAGAGGTTTAGTCAACGGATCCGCCACATTCAGATCTGTGTGTACTTTGCAAATCTTTATATCCCCATCCTGGATATGTTCTCGAATAGCGTGGAAACGCAGCTTGATATGCTTCAGCTTCTTGTGTGACCTTGGTTCTTGCGCATTGGCTATGGCGCCCATGTTATCACAGTAGATAGACATTGGGTCCAGCGCACTTGGAACCACACCCAGCTCTGTAATGAACTCTTTCATCCATATCGCTTCTTGTGAAGCCTCCGAAGCAGCCATGTATTCCGATTCAGTTGAAGATCTCGCCACAACGCTTTGCTTTGCACTCCTCCAGCTAACTGCTGCACCATTCAAAATAAATACGTATCCAGATTGTGATTTAGAATCATCCGGATCGGTGTTCCAACTAGCATCGGTGTAACCATTAACAACGAGCTGTTCATCACCTCCATAAGAAAGAACCATATCCTTAGTTCTTCTCAAGTACTTAAGGATGTTTTTGACCGCTGTCCAATGATCCACTCCTGGATCACTTTGATATCTGCTAGTTAGACTAACAGCATATGCGATGTCGGGTCTAGTACATAGCATGGCATACATTAGAGATCCTATGGCTGAGGCATAGGGAGTCTTACTCATCTTTTCTCTATCTTCTGCCGATGTCGGACTTTGAGTTTTACTCAAGGTCGTATTGGGCAACATGGGCAAGAACCCTTTCTTGCTATCTTCCATTCCAAACCTCTTTAGAACTTTGTCCAAATATGTACTTTGTGACAATGATATTTGGCGTTTCGATCTATCTCTATAAATCTTTATGCCTAATATGTAAGCTGCTTCGCCAAGATCCTTCATTGAAAAACTATTATTCAAATATTCCTTGACACTATTAAGAAGGTCTACATCATTCCCAATCAACAATATGTCATCCACATACAGTATTAAGAATGCTACAGAGCTCCCACTCACTTTCTTGTAAATACAAGCTTCTCCATAAGTTTGTATAAAACCAAAACTTTTGATTACCTTATCAAAACGTTGATTCCAACTTCGGGATGCTTGCTTCAATCCATAGATGGACCGTTGAAGCTTGCATACCTTGTTAGCATCTTTAGGATCGACAAAACCTTTGGGTTGTATCATATACAACTCTTCATCAATGTCTCCATTGAGGAATGCTGTTTTGACATCCATCTGCCATATCTCATAATCATAATATGCAGCGATTGCTAACATAATCCTCACAGACTTTAGCTTCGCTACCGGTGAGAAAGTCTCATCGTAGTCAACTCCTTGAATTTGTCGAAACCCTTTTGCGACAAGTCGAGCTTTATAGACAGTAACATTACCATCAGCATCTGTTTTCTTCTTGAAAATCCATTTGTTCTCGACAGCCTTCCGGCCATCCGGTAAGTCCACCAAAGTCCATACTTGGTTTTCGTACATGGATCCAATCTCGGATTTCATGGCTTCTTGCCATTTATTGGAATCTGGGCTCATCATCGCTTCCTCATATGTCTCGGGGTTATCGGTGTTGTCCACCAACATGACATTCATAACGGAATCATACCAATCTGGAGTGGTACGAGTTCTCGTTGACCTCCGAGGCTCTGTAGTAACTTCAACCGAAGTTTCATGATCACCATCATTAGCTTCCTCTCTTATTGGTGCAGGCACCACAGGAACTTCTTCCGGTGCTGCGCTACTCGCAATTTCGAGAGAAGGTTCGACAACCTCGTCGAGTTCTACTTTCCTTCCAGTCACTTCTTTCGAGAGAAATTCCTTCTCTAGAAAGGATCCATTCTTAGCAACGAAGATTTTGCCTTCGGATCTATGATAGAAGGTATACCCAACAGTTTCCTTCGGGTATCCTATGAAGACGCATTTTTCCGCTTTGGGTTCAAGCTTGTCCGGCTGTAACTTCTTTACATAGGCTTCGCATCCCCAAACTTTAAGGAACGACAATTTAGGTTTCTTCCCAAACCATAATTCATACGGTGTCGTTTCAACGGATTTAGACGGTGCCCTATTTAAAGTGAATGCGGCTGTTTCTAATGCATAACCCCAAAATGATAGTGGCAAATCTGTAAGTGACATCATAGAACGAACCATATCTAAGAGAGTTCGATTACGACGTTCAGACACACCATTACGCTGTGGTGTTCCCGGCGGTGTCAACTGCGAAAGTATTCCACATTTCCTCAAATGCTCGCCAAACTCGTAACTTAGATATTCACCTCCACGATCAGATCGTAGAAATTTAATCTTCTTGTTACGTTGATTCTCTACCTCACTTTGAAACTCCTTAAACTTCTCGAAAGTTTCGGACTTATGTTTCATAAAATAGATATACCCATATCTACTCAAGTCATCCGTGAAGGTAAGAACATAACGATAACCACTGCGCGATGCTACACTCATTGGACCACACACATCGGTATGTATGATTTCCAATAAGTCTGTAGCTCGCTCCATCATACCAGAAAATGGAGTCTTAGTCATTTTACCCATCAGACATGCTTCGCATCTTTCAAGTGATTCAAAATCAAGTGATTCAAGAAGTCCATCGGAATGGAGTTTCTTCATACGCTTCACTCCAATGTGACCAAGACGACAGTGCCACATATAGGTCAAATTATCGCTTGATTTCAAACGTTTAGCCTCAATGTTATTAATATGTGTATTTCTACTATCGAGATTCAATATGAATAGACCATCTATCAAAGGTGCATGTGCATAAAACATATTACTCATATAAATCGAACAACCATTATTCTCGGATTTAAACAAGTAACCGTCTCGCAATAAACAAGATCCCGATATAATGTTCATGCTCAACGCAGGCACCAAATAACAATTATTTAAGTATAAAACTAATCCCGATGGTAGATGAAGAGGTAGTGTGCCGACCGCGATCACATCAACCTTTGATCCGTTTCCCACGCGCATCGTCACCTCGTTCTTCACTAGCTTCCGTTTATTCTGCAGCTCCTGTTTCGAGTTACAAATATGAGCAACCGAACCAGTATCAAATACCCAGGCACTACTACGAGTACTAGTGAGATACACATCAATAACATGTATATCAGATATACCTTTCTTCTTGATGTTGCCGTTCTTCAAATCCGCCAAGTACCTTGGGCAATTCCGCTTCCAGTGACCTTCTCCCTTGCAGTAAAAGCACTCAGTATCAGGCTTGGGTCCAGCCTTGGTCCTCTTCGTCGGCGTGGTAACTTTCTTACCACCCTTCTTGAAGTGTCCCTTCTGCTTAGACTTGCCTTTCTTGAATTTGGTGGTCTTATTGACCATCAACACTTGGTGCTCTTTCTTGATCTCCACTTCTGCAGATTTTAACATAGCAAATAGTTCTGGCAACTCTTTGTTCATGTTCTGCATGTTGTAGTTCATCACAAAGTTCTTGTAACTTGGTGGTAGTGATTGGAGGATGCGGTAAACTCCCAAAGTATTAGGAATCACTATACCCAAACTTTGAAGTTTATTTGCGTGCCCAGACATTTTAAGCACATGCTCACTGACGGAGCTACCCTCTTCCATCTTGCAGTTAAAGAACTTTTCAGAAGCTTCATAACTTTCAATTGCCGCATGAGTCTCAAAGATTAATTTGAGATCCTCGACAATATCATATGGATCTGACTCTTCAAACCTTTTCTGAAGCTCCGATTCTAAACCATACAAGATAGCACACTGAACTATGGAGTACTGATTCTTCCGAGCGAGGTAAACATTCTTTACTTCATCGGTAGCATCAGCTGCAGGTGGGTCACCTAGCGGTGCATCCAGCACATAGGTCAAATTACCAGCTGTGAGGACAATCCTCAAATTGCGGAACCAATCCGCGAAGTTGCTTCCATTGTTTTTCAACTTTTCTTTCTCTAGGAACGCATTAAAATTGATGGTAGGGGCTGCCATTGATCTACAACATATTTGCAATAGTTTAGACTAAGTTTATGACAAATTGAGTTCAAATTAATTAATGAAATTAAACTAGGTGAACTCCCACTCAAAACAACATCCCTCACATTGTTTTAGTGATCACACGAACCAAATCCACTACATCAACACCGATCATCACGAGAGCTGATATAGTTTTAATGGCGAACAATCATCATGTTCATCATATCTACTATATGATTCATGCTTTGCCTTTCGGCGATCCGTGTTCCTGAGGCCATGTCTGTACATGCTAGGCTCGTCAAGATCAAACCTTAGCTTCCGCATAAGCAAATCTGGCTTGCTTACGTTGTAGTCACCCGCGGAATCAAAGACACCCGATCATCACGTGGTGCTTCGAAGCAGCAAGCTTTGGCAACGGTGCATACTAAGGGTGAACACTTTTAGAACTTGAAATTTATGTGCATGAGGGATCATCTTATAATGCTACCGTCGTCTACTAAGCAATACAAGATGCATAAAGGATTAACATCACATGCAATTCATAATATGTGATATGATATGGCCTTTCTTCTTTGTGCTTCCGATCTCCATCTTCAAGCACGAACATGATCTCCATCATCACCGGCATAGCATCAAGGTCAATGACGCTTCTTCATGGTTGTCGTCCGCCAACTTCAACTATTACAACTATTTTGAATAGACACGCAGGCCTTAACAGAAATTAAAGACAACCATATGGCTCCTGCCGGTTGCCAACTTACAATAAGGATCATTGCATACATCAAATATAATCACAATCATGGCCATATCACATCACTGCACACCCCTGCAAAACAAAGTTAGACGCTTCTACTTTCTTTGCATATTTTACGTGGTTTGGGGCTTTCCATAAGTGTCGTTCTAACTTACGAACAAGAACCACAACATTGATACTAGCATTGTTGATCACCCGTTGTAAATTGGATCTTTACTATGCTAGGAGAAACAGGCACCCGCAAAGCCACTTATGCAAAACGAGTTGCATGTCAAGCGTGGAGCAAGTCTCATGAACGATGTCATGTAAGGTTAGCCCGGGCCGCTTCATCCCAACATACCGCAAGATGCAAAGTACACAAAAAGCAATCTACAATAAAAGCATCAACGCCCACAATGACCATTGTGTTCTACTCGTGCAACAGATCTACATATAGACACGGCTCTGATACCACTGTAGGGGTTCGTAGCATGGAAAACAAAAATTTTCTATCGCATACAAACAAACAAGCCAAGATCTATCTACTAGATTGTAGCAACGAGTCGATGGAATAACTCACCCTCGAAGATTCCAAAGTGTTTAACGAGAGCAGATTCTCGTGGGTGATGTAGTCGTACTCTTTCCGATCTCAAGATCGCGTAGACGATCCTTCCGGCGCCGCGTTCCCGCAGCGCTCCCGCAGTCGGTCACACGTTCGGTACTCGACGAAGACCTTCCTCTCCCTTGTTCCAGCAGGCAGCGGAGGTTGTAGCACTCTCCTCGCGATTCCGGCAGCACAACGGCGTGGTACCGGAGGTAGAGGGGAGATCCCGCAGGGCTTCGCCTTAAGCCGGTGCGAGTATGGTGGAGCTTATGAGAGAGGCTATTAGTGGTCTAGTAATTAGACACACCAATTAGAGGGCTCTAAACCAATTAGAAGGCTCTAAACCGAAACAGCTCTAAACCGGGGTCTAGGTCTAGTTTCTAGTTTAGAGGATAGGAACTTGTGTGTCTTGGGAGGGGAGCCCTGCCCCTCCCTTTATAGGTGGGAGGGCTGGCGCGCTAGGGGAGGGAGGGAGTCCCTCCCCAACTCGGCCTAGGGCTGGCCGCCGGCTTGGGGACTCCTTCCCCAAGTCGGTCTCCTCTTCTCCTCCTCTTCCCACTTTCCAAAACTGGCAGTTTGACTTTCAAACTAGCCGTTTGACTTTTCCAATTTAGGAATTAAATAAACCCTTTATTTTGGACAGCGAGAACACTTAGTACATGATGCAATCATTCCATCTTGCAATGACACATTCATGTACCCCTTCCCCCCCGGAGTGCCGGACATTCCGGGACCTTCTAGAATGTTCCCGATGAAAACACCGGAACCATTCCCCAACTCCGAAATGGGACTTTCCTTATATGAATCTTATTCTCCGGACCATTCCGGATCACCTCGTGATATCCCGGATCCCATCCGAGACTCCGAACAACATTCGGTCTCTTTCTCATAATACCATAACTACTCAAACAACGTCGAATCCTTAAGTGTGTCTCCCTACGGTTCGTGAATTATGCGGACATGATCGAGACACTTCTCCGAACAATAACCAATAGAGGAATCTGGAAATTCATATGGCTCCCACATATTTCTACGATTACTTTGCGATCGAATGAACCACTTACATACGATACCAATTTCCCTTTGTCTCACGATATGTTACTTATCCGAGGTCATGATCGTCGGTATCTCTGCATACCTAGTTCAACCTCGTTACTGATAAGTACTCTTTTCTCGTTCCCGTGATATGTGATCCCTTGTGACCAAGTCACATGCTTGCAAGCTAATTGGATGACATTTCACCGAGAGGGCCCAGAGAATATCTATCCGTCATGTGGATGGACAAATCCCACTCTTGATCCATGTGTTTCAACCAATACTTTCCGAACACCCAATGCCACTTTTATAGCCACCCTGTTACGGTGTGGTGTTTGATGACATCAAAGCATCCATCCAGTAAAGGCAATATGCATGATCTCATGGTCGAAGGAATTAGGTTACTATGTATCAGAAAGCATATAGCAATTGAACTATTGAAATGACTTGATCTTTATGCTACGCTTGTCTATAGGAGTATGTCCACCATATCATTCTCCTAACGATATGATCTTGTTGTTGATAACATCTCAATGTTCATGACAAAGAAACCACATCATCAATCAACCAACAAGCTAGTGAAGTATAGAGGCCATACTAGGGACTTCAAATTAAGTTTACAAATCACACAAGTATTAATGGTTTCCTTGTTAATACTATTATAGCATGAATGTAAACATTTATCATAAACACAAAGATATATAATAATAACTACATTTATTATTACCTCTAGGGCATATCTCCAACAGTACTCCCATCTAAAGTTGATCAAGTTTTATGCTTAGCACTAGCATCTACAGGTGGGGGTAAGCAATAATGAGGGGTGGTAAACTAGTGGAGTTCTAGCTAAGTTTAATCTCATGCCTTAAGATGACATCAAGATTATCTAGCTTAGGACAAATTTTATGCTCTTTATGCAACCTTCAAATATTCTTCTAGTATCTACCATTTATTTCAGTAAACTCTAAGTAAGAGTTTTGATAAAGAAATAAAGTAATAGACTTGCAAATAAAACTAGGATGGTTTATCAAGTGGTATAGCTTGCTAAGTTCATAGCTTGCATAGGTCAATTGATGTAGTAAGGCTTGCTAAAGTAGAGTATCTTTCAAGTTTTAGCTTGCATAGGCATAGTATCAGCTTGCCTTGTGCAGAGCAGTGGTTGAAGTTCTCCTCGGCTTCTTCTTCGTAGAATCCTCCTTCCTCCTCGTATTCTTGGTCGGTACTATCGTCTATGAATAAATACGAGGTACACAATCACCAAACAATACTTAACTACTTGCAATCATCACACACAAGGGTCCTATAGATGATCTAACATCATCACTAACATTACAAGATTAAAGCTTGGTTTAATTCCTTTTATTTTTAGAAAAGTAATTTCTACTCATTGAAAAACTACTTAAGATTTAATATTCTCCAAACCAAATATGGGATCATGTTGACACATGTCATCACCACATATTGTAGTCCATGGGAATGTGATTTAAAGTGGTGTCACAATTTAATAAGGTTTTACTCTTTTATTTTAATTAATTAAAGTGGCTAGAAATGCCTATGTAGCATTCTTTTATTACTTGAATATTATTTCTGAAGGTAAACCTATATATTTTTATATATTCTGAAAGGTATGGTTAAATGTGATTTTTGAGAGTTGGAATCAACTCAAAAGCTATTATGGTTTAAATTTGAAAAATGTTTGAATGCAGAAAAGCTTCTGCCTTGTTATTTTTACCATGGGTGATCTATAGATCCAAATGACTTGAATCCAACGGGCTTGGATTCAGCATTCTCAGACCTTTCTAACAAAATTGGTTTCATTCAATTTGGTGCACTGAATCGATCTGGGTTGATTTTTGAAGTGGGGTACAGAAGTGAGTTTGAAATAAAATGGAAAAGGTTTAATTCAAATCACTAGGCTGCGCGGGAAAAGTTAACGGGCCGGCCTGCTAAGCGCAGTGCTCCCGCGGGCTGCTTAAGTGGGTGTCCCCACTCGTCAGTGAGACAGGGAGGGGCGAAGCGGTACGGGGCGATGTGGATCGTTCGATCTAGTTCTAATCCAACGGCTGAGAGTCATCGTCGATGTTGAGCAACGCCGGCGAGAAAGAAACCTAGCGCGGCCAGTGAGGGGTGTTGGGGGCTCACCGGGGTGCAGGCGAGGGTCGGCGAGGCGGGCGAACAACGAAGTCGACGACGGCGAACTCAGGGGTGGTCGCGGCAGCTCCTGGGGTGGACGAAATCGATGACGCCCTTCTTATCCAGAGGCGGCGGGCTCCAGTGAAAATCCGGCGAGGTGGTGCTCGCCTTGCTCCGGGAACGGTGTGGCACGATCAGTGAGGAGAGGGGAGTGAGATGGTGTGAAGAAATTGACTAGGGGTGGCCTCTATTTATAGTCGAGCGAGGGGACCGACGGGGCGCACAGTGAGCTCGTCCGGGGCGATGTTACAAGCAGCTATTGGCATGGGCGAAGGTTAGGGGCGGTGCGGTGTTCCCTAGCGATGCTCAACGACATGGTTTTGAGGCGTGGGACGGTGCGGCTTGGTCTGGAACATGCGACGCTCTGCGCGGCAGAGGCGGCGTCTTCGACGGCGAGCGGTGGCTGTGCGTCACAGGGCGGCGAACGAGGATGTATGGCGGTCTCTTGGGTCGGTGGTGATCGTGTGTGCATGCGGTGAGGGCGGCACGCGGTCTGTGGGCGCTGGTCGAGGGTGGCGCTCTGGCGCACGCTCGGCATGGTTGCTGGCGAGGTTGGCATGGTTCGTGCGTGTGGTCCAGGGCTTGGCCACGCTCGCGGCTGGGACAGGGAGTGGCGGTGGACGGTGGGATGCCTCCCAGACATGTTGGCTAGGCTTGATTCTCTTCCTAGCTTGCTGTCGACATGGGGGTGACATGGGTGTGCTCAGTTGTTCACCATTGATGGCAATGCCAAGCTTACAGTGATGCTAAGGGTTAGTTGAGGTTGTTAGATGATCTACTAAGGCTAGTGGTGCCCAGAGAGGGAACAAGTTAGGCTTCAATCATTGCTCACTATAGTGTTTAGGATTTTGATGATTTGTGTCTGCAACCTGTTTGATGAAATGGCCGCATGAAATCTTTGAATTTTAAAAAGATTTTGGTGGGTTTGCTAGATTGGTGCTGGTGAGTCTGCAGATGCTTGGGTTTTGAAAGTTGAGCTTGTTTGAGTGGTTTTTGAAAAAGTGGGATCTTCCCATATGATAAAGATTCAATTTTGAATTATCATTTAAACTATGCATTTGAAAGTTTCTGGATGATCACAAAGTGGGCCTTGATACTTTGTTATGAGTATATTCAAGGGGTGTAAAGATCCAGAAAAGTTTCCATTAGGTTCTAAAAGTTTGAGACAACCAAAGTAGGCATGGGAGTTAAATTGGTCAAAATGACCATTCCTTTATTTTATTGGTTTTGATTTATTTGTCTTTAGGAAAAGTTTGGGAAATGTTTTAGATGATGTTTATTTCACCTAAGAAACATTTTACAAGCAAATAAACACACAAACAAGGTGGTTCAAAAGAATTTCAAATTCAATGCATACACATATGCATGCCTTCATAATTTTAATTAGAAAAGTTTTTGTTAACCCTAAATTTGATGATTAGAGTTTGATGATTCTAGTTTAATATTTTTGGGATGTTACAAGCCCGACCTACGGTCGTTACCACATCATGGTCTCCAACTTACTCCAAGTCGTCATGGACTCCAAAGGTGAATCTGTTCCTCTATGCGAGCCCACTTCCTACCCTATTGAATGGTATGCTACTTCATACTCCGTCACATATGCATGATAGGTTCACACCGACAAGTACGGAGGCAAGGGAGGAAGCTGGAACATCAAGCCCGACAAGACGGAGGCTTGGAAGAGGAGGCGAAAGAAGCCACGGCTGAACCACCAGAGTCTCCGGCCTACACCGGAGTCTCCGGTCCTGCGCACCGGAGTCTCCGGACCGACCTCCGGACCGACCCCAGCATCTGACCCGGGGACAGTTAGTACGCCACTCCGGAGACGACACCGGAGTCTCCGGCCTAGACCGGAGTCTCCGAACCCCACACCGGAGTCTCTGACCTACACGATGGGCATGCGCGCAGTCAGCTGGGCCTTTGGCCCATGTACCCCTCTAGCTCGTCCAAACCCTAGTTTTATCCCCAAACTACCCCTGTTTATGTGGCTGGCCTATAAATAGAGCCCCACCCCTTCATGTATCCCTTAGGCATAGATGATAGACTAAAGACAACAACCTTGTGTGGAATCTCTAGTTTTGCCTCATCCCCTTTACCAAGGGGACCGACTATCGTCACCAACCTCGATTGGACTTTGCAACACGCATCCATCGTTGAACAAGGCCTGGGAGTTCATTGTCTCGTCTCCAAGTTGTCAAGACCCTCCCCAAGGTGTTCTTCCTCTCCGATGTGGATTTGAGGGAGCACGTTGACCGATCTTTCCTTGCGAGGATTCTATCGGACCGGTGGCCGCCGTTCGGGAGCAATCGGCCTTGTATCGTGTGAGTTTTGGGTGTGTTCATCGTGTTCTTCGCGAGGTGTGTGTTCGCTTCCGCTACCTTCTCCCTTTCCCCTCGCTTTCCCATCGATTTGACCACGAGATCCGTGAAGATCGGGCCACCCAAGAGGTTAACCCCTCCATCACAGTACAAACACAGACGCTCGCAATACGTACATAAACTCACCACACACGCATACCCTACCCCTATGAGCACCTCCGAGAGGCTGAGCCGACGGGTCTTGAGATTGACGAAGTCATCACAGACGCCTTGCTATCGACGGAAACGTCGCCTCCCACTGAAAGAATATTCCGCCTTTATGACACCAAAGCGTCAAACTTGGCATTTGAACTCTGGTGAACTGGGAGTACTACTGCCCTCCTAACCATCCAACCACGGGTTGGTTCTCCACTATCTATGGTCTTTTGAACTTTTCTATGGATAAATTTTGATGTGTAGAAATGAAGTTGCATTTAGTGTTTTGTGTATATTTGTTTTCTAGGATAATAGTGTTGTGTGTATGTAATGTTATTATAGACCCATCAGTGATCTTTCTAAATCGAATGGACATGACCAGTGTTATATGTCGCCTTTAGCAACCTAGAGTGATGCGTCGCATACCCCCTTAGCAAACTTGGGCTAGGCCCATGAACCATTGCGGGTGCGTTGTAGCCGCGGCCTAGTAAAGTATTCGCCTTTTTTTCTTTCACATGGTTTATGTGTTTTTTGTCTTAATTTTATTTTAAACTGGAATAGTTTAAAATCATTATTTTTTAATACAAATTGAACTTTGTAAGAAATCAAGAAGATTTTTCAAATCCTGATCAAAATTTCCAAACCATGAACAATTTTTCAAAAATCATGAACGGTTTTTTAAGAAAAGAACAATTATTGAAATCTTGTACGAAATTTTCTAAAAAAAATCATGAATCAAATTTAAGAAATCATGAATAAAAATTTCATGAAAAAACACTACTTCCTAAGATCCATATTAATTGACTTTGATTTGTCAAAATTTAGATAAACCTATATTCTAAATAATGTTAGATTCATTTAAATCTAGACAAATTTGAGTCAATTTATATGGCCAGAGAGAGTAGAAGAAACGAACCGAAAAAACATGGAGGAAAACAAACTAAAAAACACAGCAGAACGAGGGCCGCCGGAGCAAAGCGAGCCAATGGGTTTACCTGCACAACCCATAGAAAGCATAGCCCGTGCATTCGTACAGCCCAATGTTAAGGGCCCAGGCTTAGTTCCTTATCCAAAAAGGTAAAAAGAAAATAATGCGAATCCGAGACTCAGGGCGTGTTTGGTAGACCGGATCATCTTAGAAATTCCCATCTCAGCAGAGAATTCTAAGATTTTAGGTGTTTGGTAGACCGGTTTTCCCACATGGGCACTGCCCAACTCGCCCGAAAAATGCCCCTCAGCCCTGCCCGGTAGAGAAGCTCGAATCGAGCTTCGTAGGTGGGCAGGGCTGAACTCGCCCGAATTCCCCCCCCCCCCCCGCGCATCCTGGGCTCACGCTCACGCCCACAGGGGTCAAACCCTCCTGCCTCATTTCCCCCTTCTCATCTCTCGCCTCCTCACTCCAGCGCCTCCGCCTCTCTCTCTGCCGACGCGGCCTCTGCTTCCTCCGTCGACGCCAGCCTCCGCCTCCTCAACTCCAGCATGCGCCGTCGCCTCCGCATACCCGCTTGGACGCCGATGGCCGCGCCACACCCTGCACCTTCACGCCAGAGCTCCCTCGACTGGGACATCCACGGTCAGCGGAGATCCCCTCTCCTCGGCCGCCATCGGAGCTCCCTCGCCATGGAGCCGGCTTGCCGGAGTTTCCTCGCCATAGAACATATGCGGATGGCCACCGGAGCTTCCTCACCATGACCAGCCACCGGAGCTCCCTCGCCATGGACAGCCATGGCCATAACCGCGATGGCCAGCCACGACCAGAGCCGCGATGGCCAGCCACGGCCAGGGCCGCGACGGCCAGCCACAGCCTCGCGCCGCCACCGGAGCTCGCTCGCCGGAGCTTCCTCGCGAGAGTTTACTCGCTAGGGACCCGATTGCGTTTTCTACAGGGACCCGATTGCTTTGTATCTTGTACACAGGGACCTGGCTGCCTTTTTATTTTGTATGGAGGGGTCTGAATACTTTTTATTTTTGTGTCCAGGGTGTTTGTGCAAATCTTAGACCTCCTCAGCATCTCTCACCATGTACAACCCACCAAACAACAGATGCACTCAGCATGTCTCAACCCACACAAGCTACCAAACGCGTGAAAAAATCTGAGCTTAGCTTAGTTAGAGACAGCTTGTATGAAGACAGATAGCTATTCTCAGTTGGTCCAGGCTACCAAACACACCCTCAGTTCCCCATCCGCGGCTCCGCCATGGCGCCGGTGCCGCTCGCGCGAATTCTTCCCCTTCACTCGCCAGGCCGCTGGAGAGCCGATTCTACCAGGGCATTGCCTCCTTCCATCACCTGCAGTGCAGAATCTGGAGGCGAGCTTCCTGCCCGGCTTCAGCCGAACGCGCGGCGGCCGCTCTGGCACGGAGGCGGG
The DNA here is from genome assembly GCA_916181665.1 of Avena sativa. Taxonomy (NCBI): domain Eukaryota; kingdom Viridiplantae; phylum Streptophyta; class Magnoliopsida; order Poales; family Poaceae; genus Avena; species Avena sativa. The sequence continues at coordinate 260,294,407 of OV702279.1, read as the reverse complement.
TTCAGCCTCGGCGTTGACCTGGGCGCCGCCCGCACGGGGCTCGCCGTCGGCCGAGGCATCACCCAATCCCGCCCCCTCACCGTACGCTCCTTCGCACTCTGTAGTGATCTGTTTAATCGTTTGCCGTGTTGAGTGACTTGTGATTTGAAGATTGGTTGGTGGATTCCGCCAGGTTCTGAAGCTGCGGGGGCAGAAGCTGGAGCTGATGCTGCTCGATGTAGCTCAGCAGCAGGTTGAGAATCACCTCATATATTTCTTATTGGTTCTCTCATCTGTGCCCTGAGTCTCTCTGACATTTGAAATGTGTGAATTTACTGTTCTTCTCTATTTCGCAGGAGGCGGGCGAGCTGATCATCGGGCTGCCTGTCTCGGCAGATGGGAGAGAGACGCCACAGTCCAACAAGGTGCGGAGCGTCGTCGGAAGGCTCGCCGTCCAAGCGGCCGACAGGTGCGTGCGCTTCTTAGTTCCAAGCACACAATGGGCAGCGCACTAGTAATGAGGATGGGAAGCAGTGTTCTTCAGGCTGGTACACATGGGGTTCAGTGTTGTTTATTCGAACAGTGCAGGGGCTTGAGGGTTTATCTGCAGGATGAACATGGGACGTCAATAGAGGCACTTGACTACATGATCTCAAGGTAGTATGTTCTACTCTCTCCTGGCAAGTTTGTTTCTTCATGTGTCGTAGTTGCGGCTGGTCTTGTTAGATATTTCTACTACGTATTTACTTTTGAATTGGACCACTCCAGACTCTCCGGTGTCCACTGAACATAAGTCCATTACCATATGTATCAAATTATTCTGACGGATTCATCAAATTATTATGGCTGCCAAATTCATGGAAGCCACACACTGTTGACTATTTCCATTGAAATTTAGTATTTCCAAAACCAAAAAAAAAAACAAGTTCAATTGGGAAATTCTCGAATCTGAAGCTCATATTTTTCAGGGGTGTTAAAAGGTCTGCCCGTGACATCAAATCTGACGCGTATGCTGCTGTGGTATACATCAGTCTCGCATATTTACATGTTTTGGTACCAGCTTTCATACTGGAGCTGCACTAATTTAATTTGGTTGCAGATGATTTTGGAGAGATATTTTTCGTCATCGGGTCAAGGTGCTCAGATTGTTCTTCCTAGACAGCAGGAATTGCAGGACAAATTAATACTAAAATCAGGGAAAGATGCTGAACTTTAGGAAGGCATGTCTACTTTTTTTCCAACTTAGAACACATTACCTTCTAGTAGTAGAATCTAGAGTGAACCATTTTATTTTGTGGCGTTAAATCCTGAATATATAATGTGATCAGATAACTTCAATTGATTATACCATCTCATCGTCAGCTCTTGTATGGATTGTAGCTACACATCATTTTCCAGATATCCGTGTAACTGATTCATACCCCCTCAAGTCCTAGTTTTGTCCTTAGTCAAAATTTTAAAATTTCACCAACTTTTTATGGACAGTAGTATCATTAGTACAAAAATAACATATTTCAAAATGTTGAAAAATTTCAAAAAAAAATGTTCATGTGTAGCTTCATGTTTTAGGTTCACACGAAGTCATTCCACGAAAAACCCATATGTTTTGTGGGCTGTGCAAAAAGGACAAAAAATTGTCTTGTGTAGCACGTTACTTTAGCACCATTTTTTTTCTTTTTGCACAAGTCACCCAAAATGTCCATTTTTCGCGAAACGACTTTGTGCGCACCTAAAATTTGAAGTTCTACATGCACATATTATTTTATTTTATTTTTGGCATTTCAAATTTTGAAAAAATCAAATTCAAATAAAGGGTGCAGAGGAGCTCGGGAGCCAAATAGCCGCGTCCCATTAGATCCATCTTGAAATGTACTTCTAGTATATTATATAAGTTGATGTTACATATCTTGCTAATCTTTTCTGCAAAGTTGGTCAAATTAAAAAATGTTTGACTTAATACAAAAGCTAGAAGTACACTTGTTCAGAGACAGAAGGATAAGCTCTGTATATTAACGCTGTAATGTGCTGCTGCACTGTTATCCACTTGAAATTAGATACTAGTACCAAGGGCCCACAAGCTTCTCATTTTCGTTAAAAATGATCTACTCCCTCCGGCCCATATTAATTGACTTGAATTTGTCAAAATTTGAATGAATCTATATACTAAATAGTGTCTAGATTCATCCAAATTTTGACAAATCCAAGTCAATTAATATGGGTTGGAGGGAGTAATAAGCTTTCAATCGGACAGACATGTATAGTTCTAACCGAGACAGAAAATGGATTTTGTTCAAATAGAATTTTAACCACCAGAGCTAGCAAGCAATGAAGATGCCTATTTTCAGTTCACTAAAACTGATCTATCTTTTCTGTATCTGCATCAATAATGGTTGCTGCAGGCAATGTTTATACATTCTTCTGATACAAACTACATTACCTGAGACAAAAATATCAGAATGAATCATGAATCAGCCGATCTGGATCAGCTATCCATATGAATGATGATGATGCATCTCAAACCTATACAAAAGAATCAGTACAGCTTGCTGAATTCAGTCTCCTGTGCTTGTTCACCAAGCCGGGGGAAGAATGGATCCCTCTCAAGAATTGTCTGCAATGAGTCCATCACCCTCACCAAGGATGCCCACAAGAACGGGGCAGAGCAAAATGCGTAGGCAACGACTACCAGAATCCTCTGGATACCATCATGGTACCATGGGAATGCCATAACAAAGAGCATCCCAACCATCCCAAGCCAGGCAGTCAGCACTGCAAGCGGCGGCAGCAGGAATGCATTGATCACAGCCGATGAGAAGGCGAGGACACCAAGCAGGTACAAGGACCAGCCCATGAATGGATGAACCGTGCATGGGATTACGAAGAATGGGATGGTATATGCTGCCACCATGGCCACAAAGGCAACCAGCTTGATTAGCCCCTGTACCAGGACACTTTGTTTCTCGGGTCGCCGGTAATAGCACAGTTTTGTCATCTGTGGCCTTGCTAATCTGGTGATAGTTATGATTGCTATGTACATCAGCACTTCAATGAGGACCGCCGGAATTTCAGCAGCATAACTATGAAACATGGAGAGGGGAAAGTAATGTTAGCAGGCAGAAATTAAACTTACAAAGATATGACATATAGTTTCTTTTCTTGTACTCACCCAAGATCATTCCACCGTTGCTTGTGCCAGGAAAGGCCCAATGGCAAGATTGGCCAGGACCACCAGTACCAAGGTTTAAACCAAGGGGCACTGGGGAATGTGATCATGCTGTTTGGCCTGCATGGAACATGCCAGTGAAGCTTGAGATCTGCAATATTTTGGTAAATGGATGTAAAAATCTTTGGAAGCACAACCCACATATGATTGGAGCTGAATAGCAGCAATGCTCACAATAGTATGATGCGTCCATCTGATAGCCGAGAGGAAGGCGATATGTCCCGTTGAGCTTGGTGCCGTTCTCAGGAGGGTGGAATAGTGGTTTGTCAAGCAAGTCTGGGAAGCAGCCGACGAGAAAGCCTTGGTCTGCACCATCGGAGTTGCCGCGGCTGATTTCCAGGTCGTGAAGCATGCCTTGAATACATCCATAGAAGGCTGTAAATTGGAGAAAAGACACCAACATCAGATACTTCTTTGGGACTTTTTATCTGAGTAGAGGATATTTTCAAGTGCATTGACAATGCAATAATGTTGCATATTGCATAACTTCCAATTTGAACTTAGTCCTCACTGGAAGTGTTGGTGAGTGCGTGGAATGCACATGCATGAAACTTGGGTTCGATCCCCGGGCCAGGCATTATCTGGTGCTTGCACCGTTTCAGAAAAAACTTCCATTCGGAACCATGTAGACGAGTATCCAAGAAAAACCTTTGGCTACGTGCTGGTGGTGGTTTAGTGGAGCAATCATGCCAACCATGCATATTGGCAGAAGACATGCAACATGATATGGCTCTGTTTTGGAAATGCTCTATCAGCGTACTAGGAATAGGAATATCATGCTATTGAACACAAATCGTTGCACATTCAACTCGACAGGCCCATACCATTTGAAGGAAAATGAAGCAGAATTTGACGTTTTGTACAGGTATTTGTACCAGGACATACCTGGAGCACCAAAAGACTTGTGTGGAAGTAACATGGATTGATGAAAACAGCACAGAACTGGCCACACTGAAAGATCTCATCGGTGTTCTAGAGGAAGATGTTGTCGGAGTCAATCATGACGACACGCTCATAGTCGACCAGGCTCCATGCATAGAACTTGTTAAGTGTCAGCTTGAACCTCGTGTTCATCCATCCAAGGTTGCCCTCATAGGGATTCTTCAGGTTCTCCACGACCACCACCGTCATGCCATCATCCTCCCCAATGTTGCCGTTCACCACCGTCATACCATGTCAATTTCAATTCATACTTAGCACGAAATATATATCTTTGTTTGCATAGCACATTTTTTTTCTTTTCTGGAACGAATTAGCCAGGATTGGGGCCTGGAAGCCATAGCTTAAACCAATTGTTGGGGATTTTGAGCATCTCCATTTATTTTGGCATTTGACCAAAGGAAGAAAGGTTGACCACTCTAACTGGAACCAATCGGTTACTAGTAGGAAGTACTTCTAACCAAAGGCACCAAAAAAATACTAGTCAAAGCTCATACTCTCTCCATATGGGTTTATTGGCCTAATACGGAGGCTAAGAAATACGTTTGACTGCTGCAAATTTGACCAATAAAATATGAATCATATGTCGTAAAAATTATATCATTGGAAAGTGTTTTTAAATATCAATCGAATGGTTTTTTATAATATATAACGCATGTTATATTGATAAATTTTATGGTCAAACTTTTTTTTAAACTCCTTATTAGCCCAATAAACCCTTATGGAGGTACTATCTCTGTTTGGGATTATAAGGGCCGAGAGCTTTTTTATTTTGTTGAAAATTATAAGGGTTATTTTATTTATTAGTCTTTCTTTTCTAATACATGTTTTCATTTTCCTCTCACTTGTATCATGCATGTAAAACTATTGGTACATGCATAGATTAGACTAGTCACAATGGAGAGTATTGTATGGTAGTATCATGCATATGATACCATCTCCAGAATGCATAGTAGTATCATGTAGTAGTATTATAGTCTTAGTGTATTTATTGTTTTGTAAAATGTCAATGTAAATTTGTGTACAAGATTTATTTGAGATTATTTTTTCTAGTTCCACGTGCTATGATACTAACACAATCTCTTTTATCATTAATTGCAGCGACACATAAGCATTCTGCATACATGTAATGCATGATACCACCTATGATATCTCTATTGGGGCTAGTCTTAATGAAGAGAGCTACTCCCTCCGTCCGGGTTTATTAGGCTAACACGTAGTCCAAGAAATATGTTTGACTATAAATTTGAGCAACAAAATATAAATCATATGTCACCAAAAAATATATCATTGGATTGATATTTAAAAGCTCTTTCTAATGATATAATTTTTGTGACATATGATTCATATTTCGTTGGTCTTATAGACAAACATATTTCTTGGACTGCATGGGAGTATGAAGTGTCTTGGTATTAGCAACTTGGCCCTTAGGACTAATAATACTAAACAGAGATAGTAGTAGCATGTACGCCCATAAAGGTAAATTAAATAAAAATAACCCAAAGTCGTAACAATTTTAAAGATTAACCCTATTTGGAAAGAAATTCAAACTGGATAACCCTTTTCTGCTACTCCCGCGTGGCGCTGCAAGCACTTATGCAGCGCCATCTAGGACGACGCCGCACGCCTGCCACGTTGTCTGGCTGGGGCCCGACGCCGCACACCTGCCATGCTGGCTCGCATCTGCAGCACCGTCAATCCCGGCGTGGCATGCACGTTTGCTGCGCCTCTCGGGCTGGCGCGACATGCCTTGCCACGCTGGCTCCGCGGGCTCGACAGCTTGAGTGCGGTGCCAGTCGGGGAGGCGCCGTACCCACCTATGCCGCGCCATGGTGGCTGGCGCCGCACACTTGGAGTCCTCAAGGTCGTGCTGGGTCGGCCCAGCCCGACCCTCTTCTCCCTTTTCCTCTCCCCTCACCACTTAGCACTCAAGAACGAATGGCGGCGGCTAGGGATCATTCTTCCCCAATCTCCACTCAAAACCCCAAGATTTGAAGAAAAACTTAGGGGATTTCTTCCCCAATCACCTCACCAAGGTATTCTCCTCTTCTTCCCTCAATTCATCCGAAAATTTCAAGTTATTTGTCCCTAGATTGAGAAATTCCTCCAAATGCTAGGCCAACAATTGGATATGTAAATTTGTATGGAGCAATGATATGTTTGGTTGATATATAGAGTTAGGATTGGTATATTAAACCTTCATGTGTATAGATAAGATTGTTAGCGTCAGGGTTAGGGTTAGAGTTAGGGTTAGGGTATGGTTGTATGAGCATGTTGTTAGTGTAAATTTTGGCATAGATACTTATTGAATTTATCTACCATTATGTTCTTATATTTATTTTAGGGATGGCTAGAATTGTCCATGTTCATCATATGGACATGAAGGGTTTCGCAGCATAGTAAATCAAAAAAATTCCTACGGATGCGAACAAGAAAGCCAAGATCTAATCTAGGAGATGTAATCAACAAGAGAGATTGATGAGATCTTCATACCCTTGAAGAAATCGCACAGCGGAAACGTTCAACATAACGTGGTTGATGTAGTCGTACTCGCCGTCTCCTCCTCGCGATCCGATCCGATCCTACGCCGCAAGTGGCGGCGCCTCCGAGAGATGCACACGTACGGTGCAGCGACGTCTCCTCCTTTCCTTGGTCCAGCAAGTATGGTGGAGAGACAGATTGGATCTGCAGCACGACGGCGTGGTGCTTATGGTGGAGAGTTTCTGCGGCAGGGCTTCGCCTACGTGCAGTCGGGAGAGAGAGAGAGAGGTGGAGGAGCAGTAGTTGGATGGCGGCTAGGATTGGAGTGGGGGAGGCTGCGCCCCTGCCCTCCTTATATAGGGGGCTGGCCGGCCCCTTGACCCCTCCTCCAAGCCCTAGGGCGGCGGCCCAAGGGGTGGAGTGGGGGGCAAGTCATCCCCCCCTCTTCTGGAAGGTTCCCTTAGGGTTTCCCCTAAGGGCTGGCCGGCTGGGCCTTAGGGGCCTTGTGCCCCTGGCCCAAAGTGGCCAGGGCACTTCCCCTTAGGCCCACGCAGGCCTCCGACAAGTGGGCCTACGTTGGTCCCACTCCGGAACCTTCTAGAACCTTCCGGTACAATACCGATAAACTCCGAAACGATTCCGAAATCCAAAAACTGCTTTCCTTTATATGAATCTTATTCTCTGGACCATTCCGGAACCTCTCGTGATGTCCTGGGTCTCATCTGAGACTCCGAACAAAAAACTCATAAACCAATTATCCATTTTATCCTAGCGTCGATGCACGTTAAGTGTGTGACCCTACGGGTTCGAGAATATGCAGACATGATCTTCTATCAATAATCAACACCGGGATCTGGAAACCCATATTGACTCCCACATATTCATCGATGATCATATCGGATGAACCACGATGCCAGGATTCATTTAATCCCATATATGTATTCCCTTCGTCATGCGATATTTTACTTGCCCGAGATTCGATCGTTGGTATCGGCATAACTAGTTCAATCTCGTTCACGGCAAGTACTTTACTCGTTTCGTAATACGATATCACTTTGTGATTAACTCCTTAACCACGTTCTTGCAAGCGGTGTTGATATCGATTACCGAGTGGGCCCGAAGTATATCTCTCCGACTCGGGAGGGACAAATTCCATCTCGATACATACAACCCAACAAGTACTTTCCAATCACCTGAGAGACACCTTTGTGATCACCCTCACATAGGATGACGTTTGATGACCTCAAAGTTTTCTTCCGATACCAGGGAGTTGTATTATCTCATGGTCTAAGGAATACAATACTTGACATAGGAAAAAGCTTCGCAAAGATGAACACGATGACACGATCTAATTGCTCTGCTTAATTTGGGTCTGTCCATCATATCATTCTCTTAATGACATGATCTCATTATTAATCGACAACTCATGTCTATGGTTAGAAAACCTTAACCATCATTAATCAATGAGCTAGTCCATAGAGGCGTACTAGGGACACAGTGTTGCTTATAAACCACACAAGTATCAAAGTTTCCGCTTAATACAATTCTAGCATGGAATATAAACTTTATCATAAACAAGAATTATAATAATATCTTTATTATTGCCTCTAGGGCATAATTCCAACAGTCTCCCACTTGCACTAGAGTCAATAATCTAGTTTACATCTGGCAAAAATCTAACACCCATGGCAGATCCGTATGTACTTTGCTAATCTTCAGATCTCCATCTGCTATATAATCTAGAATTATATGAAAACGGCGGTTGATGTGCTTGGTCTTTGGATGATACCTTGGTTTCTTAGCCAGTGCTATGGCGCCAGTGTTGTCGCACAATATCTCCAGTGGGTCCAAGGCACTTGGAACCACACCAAGCTCAGTGATGAAGTTCCTGATCCAAACTCCTTCACTTGACGCTTCTGAAGCAGCCATGTATTCCGCTTCTGTTGTAGATCCCGCGATCACGCTTTGCTTGCAGCTTCTCCAGCTCACAGCTCCACCATTAAAAATATAAACGTATCCTGTCTGAGATTTAGAATTATCCGGGTCGGTGTCAAAACTAGCGTCGACGTAACCTTTTATGACGAGCTGCTCATCACCTCCATAGACCAAGAATATTTCTTTAGTCCTATTTAAATACTTTAGGATGTTCTTTACGGCTGTCCACTGTTCCACTCCTGGATCACTTTGGTATTTGCTCGTCAAACTAAGAGCATTGGACACATCCGATCTAGTACATACCATGGCATACATGATAGAACCTATGGCCGAGGCATATGGCACTTTTCTCATAGTGTCTCTATCTTTTACCGTAGCTGGACACTGAGCCTTGCTCAATATCTTACCTGACAACATGGGCAATGAACCTTTCTTTGCTTTATCCATTCTGAACCTTTTCAAAACTTTGTCTAGATATGTACTTTGGCTTAAAGCTATTAGGCGTCTTTGTCTATCTCTATAGATTTTGATGCCTAATATATAAGCAGCTTCTCCTAGGTCTTTCATTGAACATTTATTCAAATAACTCTTCACATCGTTAAGCATACCAATGTCATTTCCAATAATCAATATGTCATCCACTCACTTTCTTGTAAATACAAGCTTCGTAGCAATTTGGAACAAATCCAAAACTCTTGATCACTTGATCAAAACGAAGGTTCCAACTCCGAGATGCTTGCTTTAGTCCATAAATGGAACGCTGAAGTTTGCACACCTTATTAGCATCCTTAGGATCGACAAAACCTTCGGGCTGCATCATATACAACTCTTTATCAATGTTGCCATTGAGGAACACGGTCTTGACATCCATCTGCCATATTTCATAATCATGAAATGCAGCAATTGCTAATAAAATCCGAATAGACTTAAACATCGCTACGAGAGAGAAAGTCTCATCGTAGTCAACACCTTGAACTTGCCAAAACCCTTTTGCGACAAGCCGAGCTTTATAGACCGTAACATTACCATCCGCGTCCGTTTTCTTCTTGACAATCCATTTGCACTCAACGACCTTACGGTCGCTAGGAGGGTCCACCAAAGTCCATACATGGTTTTCGCTCATGGATCCCAATTCGGATTTCATTGCCTCTAGCCATTTCTCAGAGTCTGGGCTCATCATTGCTTCCTCATAGTTCGCAGGTTCACTGTTGTCTAACAACAAGACGGTTAAGACAGGGTTGCCGTACCATTCAGGAGTGGCACGTGACCTTGTCGACCTGCGAAGTTCAGTAGTAGCATCGTCCGAAGTTTCATGATCCTCGTCATCAGCTTCCTCTCTTGTTGGTGCAGACGACACTAGAACAATTTCAGGTGCTGCGCTACTCTCCAACTCGAGAGAAGGTTCAATAACCTCGTCTAGCTCTACCTTTCTCCCACTCACTTCTTTCGAGAGAAACTCCTTCTCAAGAAAGGATTCGTTCTTTGCAACAAACACTTTGCCTTCGGATCTGTGGTAGAAGGTATACCCAATCGTTTCCTTAGGGTATTCTATGAAGACGCATTTCTCCGCTTTGGGTTCGAGCTTGTCCGGCATCAACTTCTTGACGTAAGCTTCGCATCCCCAAACTTTAAGAAACGACAACTTAGGTTTAGCACCAAACCATAGTTTATACGGTGTCGTCTCAACGTATTTTGATGGTGCCCTATTTAAAGTGAATGCATCGGTTTCTAATGCATAACCCCAAAATGATAACGGAAAATCTATAAGAGACACCATTGATCGCACCATATCTAATAGAGTTTGATTCCGGCGTTTAGACACACCATTGCGCTGTGGTGTTTCGGGTGGCGTGAGTTGCGAAACGATTCCGCTTGCTTTAAGATGCGTGAGAAAATCATAACTCAAATATTCACCTCCACGATCGGATCGTAGAAATTTAATTTTCCTGTTACGATGGTTTTCCACTTCGTTCTGAAATTCTTTGAACTTTTCAAACGTTTCAGATTTATGTTTCATTAAATAGATATACCCATATCTACTTAAGTCATCAGTAAAAGTGACAAAATAGCGATATTCACCGCGTGTCGAAACACTCATTGGTCTGCATACATCGGTATGTATGATTTCCAATAAGTCCGTTGCTCGCTCCATTATTCCGGAGAACGGGGTTTTGATCATCTTGCCCATGAGGTATGGCTCGCACGTGTCAAATGATTCAAAATCAAGAGACTCCAAAAGTCCATCAGAATGGAGTTTCTTCATGCGTTTTACACCAATATGACCTAGACGGCAGTGCCAAAAATAAGTTGGATTATCACTCTCTACTTTGCATCTCTTAGCCTCAATGTTATGGATGTGCATTTCATTGCTTTCGAGATTCAGAAGAAATAAACCATTCACAACAGGTGCATGACCATAAAAGATGTTATTCATATAAATAGAACAACCATTATTATCTGATTTAAATGAATAACTGTCTTGCAATAAACACGATCCATATATAATGTTCATGCTCAACGCAGACACATATAACACTTATTAAGGTTTAAAACTAATCCCGAAGGTAAAACTAAGGAGAGCGTGCCGACGGCCATCACATCAACTTTTGATCCATTGCCAACGCGCATCGTCACCTAATCCCTTGCTAGCCGCCGTCTATTCCGTAGCTCCTGTTTCGAGTTACAAATATTAGCAACTGAACCAGTATCATATACCCAGGCACTACAACGAGCGCTAGTAAGGTAAACATCAATAACATGTATATCAAATATACCTTTATGGTGCCAGTCTTCTTGTCCGCTAAGTACTTCGGACAGTTGCGCTTCTAGTGACCCTTGTCCTTGCAATAGAAGCACTCAGTGTCCGGCTTAGGTCCAGACTTGAGATTTTTCTCAGCAGGGACAACGCGCTTGCCGCTGCCTTTCTTGAAGGATTTCTTTGCACCCTTAGCTTTCTTAAAGCTAGTGGTCTTGTTGACCATCAACACATGATTATCTTTCTTGATATCCACCTCCACAACTTTCAGCTTAGCGAAGAGCTCAATGATCGTATTAGTGGAACCAATTTGATTGTGAGTAACTACAAAACCTTTGTAGCTAGGAGGGAGTGATTGCAGAACTCTGTCAATCTTGAGCTCTTCTGGAATCTTGCAGTCCAGTTGCTCAAGACGTTGAGTGTAGCTCGACATCTTAATGGCGTGCTCGCTAACGGAACTCCCTTCCTCCATCTTGCAGTTAAAGAACTTCTTAGAGATCTCATATCTCTCAGAACGGGCCTGAGTCTGAAACATGGTTTTCAGTTCCTCAAGTATATCAAAGGGCCCATCGAACTCCTCAAAACGATTTTGAAGTTCCGGTTCCATAGCAAACAACATGGTACTCTTGATCGCTCCATAATCATCTTTGCGTGACTGATAAACAGCTTTTTCATCAGCCAGCGCATCAGTAGCAGGGGCGTCACCTAGCGCTTTCTCAAGTACATAGGCTTTTTGTCCGCCAGCGAGAATGATTCTCAATGCGGAACCAGTTGGTGAAGTTAGACCCATTGTTCTTAAGCTTTTCTTTCTCAGCAAAAACGTTGAAGTTGAAGTTGGACTTAGCCATTTGATCTACAAAATTTGCAAATACAATTTAGACTATGTTCATGATAACTAGTTCAACTTAATCAAATTACTAGATGAACTCCCACTAAATTCAACATCCCTCAAGTTGTTTAGTGAACACGATCCAAATTCACCACACCTAATCCGATCTTCACGAGAAGAGATGTGGTTTCAATGGTGGAAAACAAAGTGTCGATCATATCATTCATATGACTCATGTTTAACCTTTCGGTTCGTGTGTTCCGAGGCCATGTCTGTACATGCTAGGCTCGTCAAGTCAAACCCAAGTATTTCCGCGTGTGCAAAACTGGCTTGCACCCGTTGTATGTGAACGTAGAGTTTATAGCACCCGATCATCACGAGGTTCTTGAACACGACAAACTTTCGCAACGGTGCATACATGGGGAGAACACAATTTTATCTTGATCTTTAAGTGAGGAATCATCTTATAATGCTACCGTCGCGATCTAAGCATAATAAGATACATAAAAGGATAAACATCACATGCATATAATTTTATGTGACATGGTATAGCCAATCTCCGTGCAATGATCTCCATCTTGTGCGCGCCAGCATGATCTCCATCACTCCACCATGATTGCCTCCACCACGAATAGCAACTACAACTATTGCTAACTACTTAGCGATAAAGTAAAGCTATTACATGGCGAATAAGAAGTTGACACGCAGGTCATATACAATTATAAAGACAACCATACGACTTCTGCCGGTTGTGAACTCATTGACATGCAAGTCGTGAAATATTACAAAACATGATCATTGCATACATCTCAATTCATACACATCATGTCTTGGGCCATACCATATCACTAAACACTCCCTGCAAAAACAAGTTAGACGCCTCTAGTTTGTTGTTGCATGTTTTACATGGCTTATGGGAGTAACAAGCTAAGAACGATTCTTACCTACGGAAAGCCACAACGGTGATATTATGGTTGCTAACATCCGTTGTAAATCCCATGACTACTATAGTGAGAAAAACGGGCATCCACCAGCCGCATGTGTGGAACAAGCCACACGTCAAGTGCGAAGCCGATCTCGTGAACGAGGTCGCGTAAAGTTGGCCTGGACCGCTTCGATCTCACTATGTCGCGCCATAAGAAATACACAACAAGAGGTTTGCAACATAAAACATCAACGCCCGCAACAAGCATGTTGCGTTCTAATCGTGAAACACATCTACGCATAGATCTAGCTCTGATACCACTGAAGGGTTTCGCAGCATAGTAAATCAAAAAAATTCCTACGGATGCGAACAAGAAAGCCAAGATCTAATCTAGGAGATGTAATCAACAAGAGAGATTGATGATATCTTCATACCCTTGAAGAAATCGCACAGCGGAAACGTTCAACAGAACGTGGTTGACGTAGTCGTACTCGCCGTCTCCTCCTCACGATCTGATCCGATCCTACGCCGCAAGTGGCAGCGCCTCCGAGAGATGCACACGTACGGTGCAGCGACGTCTCCTCCTTTCCTTGGTCCAGCAAGTATGGTGGAGAGATAGATTGGATCTGTAGCACGACGACGTGGTGCTTATGGTGGAGAGTTTCTGCGGCAGGGCTTCGCCTACGTGCAGTCGGGAGAGAGAGAGAGAGGTGGAGGGGCAGCAGTTGGATGGCAGATAGGGTTGGAGTGGGGGGAGGCTGTGCCCGTGCCCTCCTTATATAGGGGGCTGGCCGGCACCTTGACCCCTCCTCCAAGCCCTAGGGCGGCGGCCCAAGGGGTGGAGTGGGGGGCAAGTCATCCCCCCCTCTTCTGGAAGGTTCCCTTAGGGTTTCCCCTAAGGGCTGGCCGGCTGGGCCTTAGGGGCCTTGTGCCCCTGGCCCAAAGTGGCCAGGGCACTTCCCCTTAGTCCCACGCAGGCCTCCGACAAGTGGGCCTACGTTGGTCCCACTCCGGAACCTTCTAGAACATTCTGGTACAATACCGATAAACTCCGAAACGATTCCGAAATTCAAAAACTGCTTTCCTTTATATGAATCTTATTCTCCGGACCATTCCGGAACCTCTCGTGATGTCCTGGGTCTCATCCGAGATTCCGAAGAAAAAACTCATAAACCAATTATCCATTCTATCCTAGCGTCGATGCACGTTAAGTGTGTGACCCTACGGGTTCGAGAATATACAGACATGATCTTCTATCAATAATCAACAGCGGGATCTAGAAACCCATATTGACTCCCACATATTCATCGATGATCATCTCGGATGAACCACGATGCCAGGATTCAATTAATCCCATATATGTATTCCCTTCGTCATGCGATATTTTACTTGCCCAAGATTCGATCGTTGGTATCGGCATACTTAGTTCAATCACGTTCACAGCAAGTACTTTACTCGTTCTGTAATCCGATATCACTTTGTGATTAACTCCTTAACCACATGCTTGCAAGCGGTGTTGATATCGATTACCGAGTGGGCCCGAAGTATATCTCTCCGACTCGGGAGGGACAAATTCCATCTCGATACATACAACCCAACAAGTACTTTCCGATCACCTGAGAGACACCTTTATGATCACCCTCACATAGGATGACGTTTGATGACCTCAGAGCTTTCTTCCGATACCAGGGAGTTGTATTATCTCATGGTCTAAGGAATACAATACTTGACATAGAAAAAAGCTTCGCAAAGATGAACACGATGACACGATCTAATTGCTCTGCTTAATTTGGGTATGTCCATCATATCATTCTCCTAATGACATGATCTCATTATTAATCGACAACTCATGTCTATGGTTAGGAAACCTTAACCATCATTAATCAATGAGCTAGTCCATAGAGGCGTACTAGGGACACGGTGTTGCTCATAAACCACACAAGTATCAAAATTTACGCTTAATACAATTCTAGCATGGAATATAAACTTTATCATGAACAAGAATGATAATAATATCTTTATTATTGCCTCTAGGGCATAATTACAACAGGACAAGGAAGCTTTCTTGAGAGGCAATATTGAGCCGGACCCGGATGAGATTGACTTGGTGTTTGATCGTAGTCCAAACTATGCGGAGGTGTTGCAACAAGTTCGGGTAGATTTGAATTGGATGGATCCTAGTGATGTTGTTGAGTTGGAGGGTAGGCACAATGTGGGATTTGGGATGCACAATCGTTGGAAGACAATGTGTATCAGCTCGGAGCAACGTTGGTTTGTATACAAGGAAGTGGTGGCCGAATCACAAGACAAAGCTCTTAAGTTATTTGCCACGAAAAAGGTTGATGGTAATATGCAAAGGAGTATCATACCGGTTGCCTCCCCATATGAAGCTCGGAGTCCTCCACCCATGAAGCAAGAGGAATTGACTGAGCCTCCTTTGACCCAGCAAGATGAATTGAGGACATCTCTTAGACCCATTTCAATGAACCAAGATGAAGCATTGGAAGAGGAGAATGATGAGTATGGGGATAGTGATAGGGAGGTTGAGCTTTGTGACAACACTATTGGAAATTTGGACTTATATCGTACATAAGAGAACATGGATCATGACATCCCGTATTCTCGAATGTATGCATCAGACTTGGATGAGGATGGTCCCGATGAAGAAGTTGATGAGGAGGGGTTCACTAAGGATGAGGCCGAAGTGCATGAGAAGGTATTGGGCAGGGATCATCGGGTACCCTTGTTTCGTGATCTTAGTCTAGCGGATGAAGCCACGGTTGATGGCGGCAAGGGTGTAGTGCTTGGACCAAGTCCAACTTCCTATCGGGATGTTAGTCACGAGAATAATGGGATTTCAAAAGGACAGAGGTTTGACACATTGTTGGAACTTAAGCAATAGATCAAGGACTTCTCTATTAGGTATCATCGTCCTTTCACAGTGGTTCACTCGGACGTGAAGAAGTGTTACACGGTTAAATGCGAGGATGATGGTTGTCCTTGGATTTTGCGGGCAAGACCATACAGGGGGGGGGGGGGGCGATTGGCGCATTTCAAGCTGTGTGTCAACACACATGTGCCATGGAAAAAGGGTGGATGGCAAAGATGTGAAGCACGAGCACCGACAGCTGACCTTTGAGTTCCTCACCTTTAGGCTTTCAAACCAAATTTCTTCACTTCCGACAATGACCATCAAGATGGTCATGGAGTTCATGGAAGCAAATCTTTCACTATGAGGTGAAGTATGGGAAGGCATGGAAGACGAAGCAAGCCGCATTCAGGATGTTGTATGGTGGTTGGGAAGAATCATACAGCCTAATCCCTAGGTTGTTCTTAGCAATGGCCGATGCTAACCCAGGCATGGTTCATGTGGTTGAGCCATATGGCACCGAAACGATGGTTCGTAATGAAAGAAATGTTCGAATATTTGGGCGTGATTTTTGGGCATTTGAGCAATGTGTGAGGGGCTTCGAACATTGTAGGCCGGTAATCTCCGTGGATGTCACCTTCTTGACCGGGCAGTTCCGTGGCACTCTCTTGATTGCAATAGCAAACGATGCAAATAACCGGTTGCTTCCCTTGGCTTTTGCTTTGGTAGAGGCGGAGATCAATGTTAATTGGGAGTGGTTCTTCCGTCTTTTAAGAACGAAGGTATTACCTCTTGATAGGGAAATATGTGTCATCTCGGATCGCCATCAAGGAATTCTCAACGTGGTGACGATTGACATTCCCGGGCATCCTCCTTTACACCACCGATGGTTCATGAGACATTTTTGTTCCAACTTCTATAGGGCATGTAAGAGCAAGGAGTTGGCTGGTGATCTTCAAGATTGTTGTCTTGCTTTCACAGACCGACGTTTCACAAATCTATATCTCAGATTGCGGAACAACAAAAAACTTGATTCCAAGGGTCAAGAGTTTATCAATAAGCACATTCAAATCCAAGACAAGTGGGCACAGGCTTATGATGAGGATGGCCGGAGGTATGGTCAAATTACAAGCAACATGGCAGAGGCCTTCAACAAGGTTCTTAAGGGTGTCCGTGCATTGCCCGTCACTGCAATAGTTCGATACACATTCGACAAGTTGAATGGGTATTTTCTGAACTACTCACTTGAAATCGATAAGAAAATTGCGGGACAAAACAAGGAGTACAAGTACGAGTTCCCACCCAGGGTTGACGATTGGAGGACATTTCAGTCAAGGAAAGCGGACTCCCAAGTTGCCACGGTTTTTTATAACGACGAGCTTATTTACCAGGTGGTCGAGCCTAGAGGAACCACTTCGGATGGTGTCCAACACGGAGGTCGAACCTTTTAGGTCTCTCTAAGGGATTGTGATTGCACATGCGGAAGGCCGTTGTTGCTTCATCTAGCTTGTTCTCACTTGCTATGTGCGTCTCGAAAACGCCATGTGGATTATAATCACGAGCGCACCGTTAGAGAGTCCGAGTTCTCTATCATGAAGACAAAAGATACATGGGCTCCTAGATTTCATCCATACCTTGACCAATCACAATGGCCGGAGTACCATGGACTCCAACTATGGCCTCATCCGGAATGGAAGGTCGTTAAACATGGTAGACGAAAGACAAAGCGTTTTAGAAGTGACATGGACGGATGGGGACGTGTCGGTGCACGGGAATCGGGAAACGACCAATTTCAAGAACCTCATGAGAGATCTCGTTGTGGGAAGTGTAGTGGTGAAGGACACAATGCACGGAGTTATGCAACACAAGGGAAGAGGGCAAAAGGAAATGAAGCGAGCACAAGTGGTCCAAGCCAACAAATTCCTAGCCAATCTAGAAGTAGCCAACAAAGTGGTCCAAGCCAACAAATTCCTAGCCAATATAGAAGTAGCCAACAAAGTGGTCCAAGCCAACAAATTCCTAGCCAACCTAGAAGTAGCCAACAAAGAGGTCCAAGCCAACAAATTCCTAGCCAACCTAGAAATAGCCAACAAAGAGGTCCAAGCCAACAAATTCCTAGCCAACCAAGAAGTAGCCAACAAGTGCCTAGGCAACAAAGAGGGAGGCAACTTGGGATTACGAGAGGTCGTTCACAACAAGTTCGTAGGCACCAAGTTCCTAGGCAACAAGCTCCTAATCGGACAAGAATGTTTACATACCTAAATGGACCATTCCCGTATGTATATTCTTATACAGTGACATGTTTAATACATATCTTGTTCAAAATGTTCACCTTCATGCTTACTTTACTAACTTATGTCTACGCACTTCTATTCTTATACACAGTTGTTGGGCCTCCAAGTGCAGAGGTTTTTAGAACAGCAGCAAGTTTCCCTTAAGTGGATTACCGAAGGTTTATCGAACTCAGGGAGGAAGTGGTCAAAGGTATTCCCTCTCAAGAAACCCTACAATCAAGATATAAGAAGTCTCTTGTATCCCCAACACACCCAATATAGGTGCACTAGTTCGGCGAAGAGATAGTGAAATACAAGTGGTAACGGTGCCAAAAAATAGCTGATGGCGTGGAGGACTAAAGCAAGCAAATATGCAACAGATCTAGTAGCAAACGGTGTTTTAATACTTAGAAACAAGGCCTAGGGATCATACTTTCACTAGTGAACACTCTCTCATATAGATATCCTCTCTTCATGATACTACTCTTAAATACTCTCCGGTTGGACACTCTAATCATCGGTAGGGCTATAACAACACTCCTCAAAGTCCGCCTTCCCCAATCTAGATAACCCCACACTGTCACCTTGAGCGCTAGATGGTTCCAACAAACACCACAATTTCATAGAGACATCCAACTCCAAATATAACTCATAAAAAATATTCAATCTAGCCAAAGTGCCACACACAGTATGCACGCTGTCACTTTCACACACGTGGGGAAAAGCATAGATCTATTAAAGCACAAAGAGTATTTATGTAGACTCAAACCTAAGTGTCACCATGGCGTGCACGCTGTCACTTTCACACACATGTAGACTCAAACCTACAGAGGTTTTCATGGATTTCTTCTGGATGTCCTAGGGTTTTGGGGTCGGAGGCTTCTTATAGACGCATGAATCAAGGTCGGTGGGGGTCCAGGGGGCCCACACCCCCTGTGGGCGCCTCCAGGGCTTGCCCGCGCCTAGGGGGTGTGTCCACCCTGTGGCCCCCCTCCGGCTCTACTTCGTAGTTCCGTGTTGCTCCGGAAAAAATAATGACTTTGGCTTTTGTCCCGTCCAATTCCGAGAATATTGATTTTCTGCCTTTTTGGAACCAAAAATAGAAGAAAACATGCAACTGGCACTATCGCAACTTGTTAATAGGTTAGTTCCATAAAAGATATAAAAACACCTCAGAGTGTAGACAAAGCAAAGCAAAGTAGATATTAAACCAGCATGGAACATCAAAAATTATAAATACGTTTCCGACGTATCACTAACTTATACCTTTCATTCTTATAATAGGTATGACGACTCAACCCAACAAGTACAATGATGGGGAAGGTGTGAACTACTCGAAGTACTGGGAGTACGCTATGGAGGTGGTGAGGAAGAGGAAGGAAGCTGAGGAAGAGAGGAAGAGAGGAAGAGAGGAAGAGGAAGGAAGCTGAGGAAGATAAGAAGAGGAAGGAATTTGATTCGGTAGTTCAACTTGCTCGTGACTTGGCTAAAAATAAGGATGAAGAGAACGAGGTGAAGAGGAAGAAGAAGAGGAGGAGAGGAAGAGGAAAAAAGAGAAGGAAGAGGAAGAAAGTAAGAGGCAAAAGGAGAAGGACGATGAAGAGAGGAAGAGGAGGGCCAATGCTAGGCCACCTTGCGCCGACCAAGAGGAAAGGCCACGGAAGGCGTTTCGTACTTCTGAGGACCATGGAAAGGAGGTTCCTATTTGTTGGTGCGAAACCGATTGCATTGTTAAGCAGTCCCAAGACTACCATTCCGATAGTTGGGGAAAGAAGTTCTTCATGTGTTCCAACTACAATCGCTCTCCCGTGCTGTCAACACCCGGATTTTTAATCCCAGATGCCTGTCATGCCTTACATCGCAATACCAGGATTACCATTTTTGCGAGACATAACAGATTGGTACCATAGTTCATCATCCATTACACACCATCATAAAGGTCTTACAAATAAAGGATCTCATGATCCAGTCTTAGTACAATCAAAACAACGGAATAATATAATAACGGTAGCATGGTCGAAGCTCCATATTCATGGTCACAGGCAATACTGACGATGGGAGATGATCCGAGTTATCGTAACCTTCCTGCGGTCCATCCTCGTGATAGTCCTCTTCATAGTCTGGCCACGGGAATAGCCAGGGACAAAGCCATGAGTACTCTTTAAATACTCGCAAACTATCACTAATAGGTAAATTGGTTTCAAGTAGGAATCCAAAGCTCTATGTTGTTTTGCCAAAAAGCCAGTTTACCTTAACTGAGTTCAGAAGCAAAGAAAACTAGTTTAATATTTTATAATACCTAAGTGGGAACTTAGTTTCATGTTCACAACCCTATTGTGGTCAAGTCAAAGTTATGATTCATTTCACAAGTCATTTTGAAAACATCTGACGACGGAATAGTATGGCCACTCCAACTGTCCATAACCGCGGACGCGGCTATTCGAATAGTTTGACACTCTGCAGAGGTGGTACACTTTCACCACAATATTCTATACATCCGTCAGGAACAATCCTGAATTCACCATACTCAGTATGCGAATAATCAATCCTAACCTTTCAATTACACGCCCTAGTATAGGCACCTCTCCTATGAGTTTGGCCTCCCAACCATGACCATCTGTCATCTTGGGAACTGCACAGGTGGTCAATCATCACGAGGTAGCCTCAGCTCAAACCTCGGCCGCAAGGGAACCCATACTAAGGTATATAAACTTCCAGTCAAGCCCTACCCAATTTTGGGTATTGTGGTTGTATGGTAAAATTGAAATGGTATCGCATCCAGACAACCATCAGTTTTATAAAGGGTCTAAGGCTCATGCCTCAACAATTTCATCATCAAAAATCATCTGGTGCTCATAACACATGTCAAAACATCTCATTAGAATGACTCATCATTCTAAGGTTTTCATAATCCTTTTCACCAAGTATTCCCATCTAAAGTGATCAAATTTTAAGCTTAGCACTAGCCACTAAAGTTGAGGGTAAACACTAATGAGGGGTGATAATCAAGTGTGACTTATATAGGTTCAATCTCATGCCTCAGGATGACATCAAGTTCTATCTAACTTAGGCCAAGTTTTATGCTCTTTATGCTACCTTTAATATCTTTCCAAAATCTACAAGTCACTAAGTAAACACAAATAGAAAGCTTTGATAAAGAAATAAAATAACCAAACTTGCAAGTAAAACTGGGATTTGGTATGATAAGGTGGTATAATCACATATGCCTAAGGCATCTATTTGGCATAGTTATCTTGCAAGTGTTAGCTTGCAAAGTTAACTTGTATTGTGAAGCTTGCCTTGTGCAGTGCAGTGCAGTGGTTGAAGTTCTCCTCTGCTTCTTCCTCATAGTAGTCTTCTTCCTCTTCGTATCCTTGCTCAGTACTAGCGTCTATAAATAAATACGAAGTACACAATTACCAAACAATTATTAACTACTCTATTTAGCACACAAGGGCTCACACTAGATGATCTAGCATCATCACAATCATCACAAGGATTAAGGCAATAGTTTTATTTATTTAATTTTAGAAAAGTAATTTCTAATCATTGAAAAACTACTTAAGATTTAATATTATCCAATTAAAACATGTTATCATGTTGACACATGTCATCACCACATATTTTAATACTTGGGAATGTCATTTAAAGTGGTGTCACAATTTAATAATGTTTAACCTTTCCAGATATTTTTGTTTATCTAAAAATAATTACAAAATCTTTTACTAAAATTAAAATAAACAATATTTCTAAATAATATAGCTTTGATCAGGGGAGGCAGCCCGGCCCAAAAGCCAGGCCACCTACCACCCCGATCGGCCCAACGCAATCCCACCTCAAACCCTAGACCACACCTCTCACCTCAAACCCTATCCTCCACCCCTACGCCCTCCTCTCATCCGCCGCCACCCACTCTCTGTGCGCTCAGCCTCGCGCCCGCAATCCACTCCCTCTCTCACCCGATCAACACGACAAGTACCACTAGACCCACCCTCCTGCCGATCGAACACGCAGCCGCACCCACACCTGACCCAAACACCAAACACGCAGCCGCACCCACCAATCCTTTGACTCGACACGTCCCTGGAAACCGCCCGCACCCCCACCCAGCGTACGCGCTCGAGGCTACCCACCCCGCGTCGGGATACCCCTCTTGCCTCGCTCCTCTCCTCAAATCCCTGGCAGCGCCGCCACTGTTGCCCCATCTACCGCCGCCCTTCCTCACCTCCCTGGCGTCGCCCAGGTCACTGTCCCCGCGTGGCTCCTCCCCTGCGCCGACCTCCCCGCCAGGCACTCGACTGCTGCAAAGCTCCCCTCCTCCGTCTACCTCGCCTGCCTTGCAGCCCCCTCACCGTCGTCCTGCGCTTCGCCTCGGCCGCCTCCTTCCTGCTGTCACTGGCCACGCGACGCACGCTCATCCCCGACGTGCCTCCTCCAGCCTGGTACTCTGCCACGTGGTCTCCGTCTTCCTCTGCCTCTCGTCGCCCTCTCACGAGCTCCGGCCCAGCTATCCATCGTCCGCGCCGCTGAAGTCCTCGGGCCGCACCCTAGTACCGCCCCTTTGCGAGCTTTCCTCTGTTCCCTGGTGCGCTCGCAAGGCGCATGCCTTTGCAGTTTATCTGTGTTGCCTCTGCAGCAGTAACCAGCGACCTCACATCTGGTGCTTTGACTTGTTTGTATCTGAAATCCTCCATGTCGTTTTACAATAGACCAAGACCCGGGAGATCTTTGTTGTTGTTGCCGTGCCCGTGTACTCATGGGCTGACGCAAGTTTCCCCAAGGCCGTCTTCATCTTACACCTCAAGATCTTGGAACCGACATCTCGGTGTCGTACCCGAAGACCATACCAAAACCCGATGAACCATCGACGCCGAGCCCTCGTCACGACAAGACCTTCCGCATGGAAACCGAAGGCAATGACGCCGGATCCTCAAGTTCTCCTTCATGGACGCCAAGACCGCAGTGCTCTTCCACCCGGATCCGAAGACCGATCCCGGCGATCCCGAACCCGAACCCTCGGCAAACCCCAAGATCTTCGGACCAATGTGTGACGCCCTTTCCAAGCCCCGTATTTTTATAATATATGATATATACTTGTTGCATTAAATCATTCATGTCGCATACATATTTGTGTGGTTTGGGGGCCTTATGCCGATTCACCTCATAATTAAATATGGAGACCGTATGCGGGCGAATCTAGTCTAATATTGGATCCATTTAAATTTGTGTAGCGAACCGATGATATATATATTTTTCCCTTATAAGCCAACATTTAAATTGTGGGGTACCTAAACAACATGAACCTTCTATTTAATCGTCGGGATCCCGGTTCTGCTTAATATTGACTAATTGCATCGCATCTTTGTCATGTCATACATCATACATGCATCATGTCCAATTTTCTGTCGTAGTATTAAATATTGCATCCGGTGTTTCTGCTAGTGCTTTGCTTCTTCACGGATTAGGCCGATGAGTTGATGTGAGTGTCGACCCGATCTTCGGATGAACCTTCAGCAATGTTTTCAGGCGAGCATTCTCCCCCTTTCTACCTATTTTACTTTTATAGTCTTTATTTCCTCCTGTTGATCTATTGCTATCTGTGTTGCGATGATCTAGTTTTCGAACTCGTTACATCCCTTGCTGCCTTATATTGCCTTGGACACATCCTATTACTTGTTGTTTGGTAGATAGTTGGACTTGCGTGTCGTAGTCGCTTGCTCAAGCGTTGTTGCGTGTCGTCAAGTACCACAGTTGTTGGAAGACCGCCATATGCTTTAT
The DNA here is from genome assembly GCA_916181665.1 of Avena sativa. NCBI lineage: Eukaryota > Viridiplantae > Streptophyta > Magnoliopsida > Poales > Poaceae > Avena > Avena sativa. The sequence goes on along the minus strand of OV702279.1, from coordinate 260,270,421 downwards.
GTTGGAGATGATCATGGCTTTAATTATCGTTTAATAACTAAAATTTAAGTAGGTAAATAATGCAGAGGCACCGGTGGGCAATAGATGTTATTTGGTTTTTAACCGTCCACTTGTGTCCCGTAGGACCCCGAGTACTTGATATCTGTTCTTTGAATATTCGCACTATCCGCATGTGGGACCATGAATCCCCCTAGCCAGAGCATGAGTCATATTTATTTCTTGGGGCCACAAAGTAGTTTGGGGATTTATTACTATCATGTATTTATGCCATGCTTTACTGCTTTATTTACGATTGCGCGTGCAGCGCCTGTACTATTCAGGAATTGTGATACGTTTATGCGGTATCAACAAGCCCATTCACACTTTCGGGTTCCCAGTTGTTTACAGCCATCGACACAAACCTCTAGGTCCGTCTCGGAGCCGGCCAACTTCGTCGCGGGTAGCTTGGTGAGGTGGCCCCCTGAAATTTATATGAATCTTGCAATTGCTCTGTCGTGATGCCTCGTTGGGTTTTCATTTGGTTTTTCTCGAGGTTGATCGTGCGTGTGTTGCTATTTGTGCCCCCTACAGGGTAAAACTTTCTGAAAGCCGTGTCCGCGGTTATGGACGACTTGGAGCACAGTATCTCGATCATAGACAACTATAGCTAAAGTAGTGCTATAAATTTGACTTTATAATGACTAGTAATCAGCTTCACTATAATGGAATGGCTAAATAAAAGTGCCAACAATTGTTGGTTTGGGTTGTCACCTGTTACCATTGTATCTGACTAGTAAGTATTGCAACTACAACGGAATGGCTAAATAAAAGTACCAACAACTGCTGGGTTTTGGGATGCCTCATGCTATATGTATCTGACTAGTAAGTACTACAACTACAACGGAATGGTTAACTAAAACTGCCCACCGCTTATTATATCAGGATGACTCATGCTATCTATATCTGACTAGTAATTGCCGCGACTATAACGGAATGAATAAAACTGCCAACTGTGTGAGTTCCTCGGTTGACTTCCTCGTTTGGTCTCGAGGGGGAAATACCAGGATGGGTATGCTTGGTGATAGTTTCAGGTTGGATCCGAATAGGTCTTTCTTATCCCTATCTGATAGCCGCCATTTGTATTGAGTCTCTATAGGTTGTTTAGTGCATGCTGCGCTGCTGCTTCAGTCCACCATACCTATGTAGGCGAGGACCGCCAAATTCTAGTCTCGCCGTGTACTGGCCTCAGTACTGACCACTCTCTTTTTCCTTTGCCCTTTGTCGGCACCCCGTTTGTTAAGCAGGTTTTGAGATCGACGTCGTTAGAAGGGTTACCCTTCCGGCTTGGCTTGGGCAGGGTTATGGACGCCATTGGTCATTCTTCAAGTCTCTTAGCCCCATTTGCATCTTGTCCGTAGTCGGACGTTGTATCATTTTCAAGGTGATTTGGATCTTTGTATGGTATATCTGTATTCTTGACTCTTTGAGTCATTGACGTTTATATAAGTTTTGTGGGTTTCATCATGGACTATTGTGTAATGATATTACTTCGTTTTCCACCCGCACGCAAGTGCCTGGTGGGCACCTTTGAATCGTTTCTACGCGGGTTTGGCGGGAATCGCTAAGACTTGCATATGGCCGATTCTGAGGGTGTTACAGGGTGCGAAGGGGTACGGGGAGATTACGACCATAGGATTAGATGCAAGATCAATGACTGAGGGTCGTCATCAACGATGAGCTATTCCGGCGAGGAACTAACCCTAACGCGGCCAGTGGGGGTCTGGGGCGGCTCATCAGGGCTTAGGCGATGGTCGGCGATGGGGGCGAATGACGAAGTCGATGACGGTGGTTCTCCTGGTACTGGCGGATCCTCTTGGGGTGGCCGCAATCAACGATGCCCTTATCCTCCAGCAGCAACAGGCTTCGACGATGCTGCGCTCGCCTTGGTCCAGGAAGAAGTGGGGACGATCAGTGAGAGATGGGCAGTGGAATGGTGTGAAGAAATCGAGCGGGGGAGTCCTCTATTTATACTGTGACGAGGAAGGCAGCACAGAATGGGCAGAGGTCGTCGGAGGCGAGGTACGGGCGGCTATCGGCGTGGCTGGTGCTAGGGGATGGTGTGCGGTCTCCTGGTGGTCGTTTCTAGCTTAAAGGCGAGGCGTGGGGCGGTGCGGTTCGGTCGGGAACGTGCGCTGCTCTGAGCGGTACCGACGACGAACTCCGCGGCGTGCAGCGACTATGGGGCACGGTCGATGAAACGAGTATGTCTAGTGGTCTCCTGGGACAGTGGCGATTGTTTAGACGGGCGGCGAAGGCTCGAGGTGGTCGGGTTGAGTGGGAGCGGCGCATGCACTGCGGTGCGCATCGGCATGGTTGACAGCAGCGTGGGCACGGCATTTCTAGCGGTTCCCTTCTATGTCTTCGAGCTGGGGCTGGTCTAGAAGGGGCAGTGAGACACATGCGGCATGGTAGACAAGGTTGGCGAGGCTGGCTATGCTTCTAGCTTGCTGTCGATGGTGGGGGTGGCAAGTGTGCTCGGCATGTTGGCCATTAATGGCATGGTCGAGTTCACAGTGAGCTAGAGCTGCTTAGGCAAGTTTAATGACCTACTTGGAGTGTAGTGAGATCTAGAGAGGGAACAAGTTTGGCACAAACACTGCTCACAATAGTGTTTGTTGTTTAATTTGATTTGTGCTCAGAAGGTGTTTGATGAAATGGCCGAAAGAATTTCATATTTTAATTTTTGGATAAAACTTGGTGAATGCAATGGTCACATACTAGGTAGTCTATGGTTGATTGGATTTTCCAAGGTGCACTGGTTTCGTTGGGTTTTGAGAAATGATGATCTTCCCATATGAACTAGATTCAATTTTCAAATGTCATTTGAATAAGGTTGCCAAATGTTTCCGTGGGTTTGCAAGGTGGGCTTGGGTTCACTTTCACTTGGTCTAGCAAGGGGTGAAAAGAAATGGATTTGTTTCTGCTTGAAATCTTGGACTAGAAACACTCAAAGTGGTCTAGTGAGCAAGATTGGCAAAAATGACCATTTGCTTATTTTGTTTGTTTTTGAATTTCTAATGATTTGATTCTGCTTGGAAATGATTTAGATGATGTTTTCATCTTTAAACCATTCCTTTCTATTCACAAAAATCACACACGTCCATTCAAGCATTCATGCATTCATCACATACACACATGCATTCATAAAGATTTTAATTCACAAAAGTTTTTGTTAACCCTAAATTTGGGTGATTGGAATTGATAACCTTGATTAATTTTTTTGGGATGTTACAAACCTTCCCTCCTTAAACAAAATCTCGTCCCGAGATTTGAGAAAAAAAGAAAACTAGGATTTAAAGAGATTTGGAAACTCAATCCTAATGTAATCTTCTTGCTCCCAGGTAGCTTCTTGTTTGGTGTGGTTACTCCACTAGATCTTGAGAAACTTGATACTCCGGGTCCTGGTGGTTCTGAAAGCTTCCTCCAAAATACGGATGGGTACTTTGGGATATGTCAGGTCATCGTTGATCTCTATGGTTCGGTGATCAATATTCTTGAAAGCTTCGGTCTTCTCCGGGACTTACTAGGCATTTGCGAAGTAACGATATATGAAACACATTATGCACGGCTGACATCTCCTCTGGCAGTTCCAATTGATATGATACTTCTCCTCGACGATTCAGAATCTTGAAGGGTCCGATATATCTGGGGGCTAACTTTCCTTTGAGCTGGAAACATTGTATTCCTTTCAAGGGTGATACTTTGAGATACACAAAATCTCCAATATTGAAGGCTAGGTCTCGACATCTCTTGTCGGCACAACTCTTCTGTCTGGATTGGGCGGTCTTGAGGTGCTCACAGATCTTGTGAACTTTCTCTTCTGCTTCTCGTAGGAAGTCTAGTCCGAAAATCTGACTCTCTCCTACTTCCGACCAATTCAAAGGGGTACGACACTTCCTTCCATACATGAATTCAAATGGGTGATACGTCGGAAACGTATCTATAATTTTTTATCCTCCATGCTTGTTTTGTATCTACTTTGCTTTCCTTTGTCTATACTTTGAGGTGTTTTTATATCTTTTCTGGAACTAACCTATAAAAAAGTTGCCACAATGCAAGTTGCATGTTTTCTTCTGTTTTTGGTTCCAGAAAGGCAGAAAATCAATATTCTCGGAATTGGACGGGACAAAATCCAAAGTTATTATTTTTCCCGGAGCAACACGGAACCACGAAGCAGAGCCGGAGGGGGGCCACAGGGTGGCCACACTCCCCTAGGCGCGGGCAAGCTCTGGAGGTGCCTGGAGGGGGTGTGGGCCCCCTGTACCCCCACCGACCTTGATTCCTGCGCCTATAAGAAGCTTCCGACCCAAAAACCCTAGAGAATCCAGAAGAAATCGATGAAAACCTCCGTAGCGCCGCCGCCACCGAAAGGGAGATTCGGGGGACAGAAAGTCTCTGTTCCGGCACCCTGTCGGGACGGGGAAGTGCCCCCGGAGCCATCTCCATCGATCTCCATCGCCATATTCATCACCATTGCTGATTCCCATGATGAGGAGGGAGTAGTTCTTCCTCGAGGCTAAGGGATCTACCGGTAGCTATGTGTTCATCTCTCTCTCTATGCATGGTCATATTGTGATCATGAGCTTTGTAATCAAGTAGATCTACCTTGCTACTCAAGTGCTTTAATAGATCTCTGCTCTCCCCATGTTTGTGAAAGTGACAGCCTGCACGCCATGGTGGCACTTAGGTTTGAGTCTACATAAATACTCTTTGTGCTTTAATAGATCTATGCTTTTCCCCACGTGTGTGAAAGTGACAGCATGCATATCGTGTGTGGCACTTTGGCTAGATTGAATATTTGTTATGAGTTATATTTGGAGTTGGATATCTCTATGAAATTGTGGTGTTTGTTGGAACCATGTAGTGCTCAAGGTGACAGTGTGGGGTTATCTAGATTGGGGAAGTCCCTAATGTGGATTAGAGTGTCCAACCGGAGAGTAGTTAAGAGTAGTATCATGAAGAGAGGATATTTATATGAGAGAGTGTTCACTAGTGAAAGTATGATCCCTAGGCCTTGTTTCTAAACATTGAAACACCGTTTGCATCTAGATCTGTTGCATGTTTGCTTGCTTCCACCTTTGTTCCATTTGCCGGGGAGGTTTTGGGATTTTACCTTTTCCTCCATGCCATCAGCTCTTTTCTGGCACCGTTACCACTTGTATTTCACTATCTCTTCGCCGAACTAGTGCACCTATACACTTGACAAGTGTATTGGGTGTGTTGGGGACACAAGAGACTTCTTGTATCTTGATTGCAGGGTTGCTTGAGAGGGAATACCTTTGACCACTTCCTACCTGATTTCGATAAACCTTGGGTGATCCACTTAAGGGAAACTTGTTGCTGTTCTACAAACCTCTGCACTTGGAGGCCCAACAACTGTCTATAAGAATAGAAGTGCGTAGACATCAAGCTCTTTTTGGCACCGTTGCCGGGGAGGTAAGGTAAAAGGTACTCACATCCTCCGGTGTGAGTGCTCAAAGTTATTTCCTTTAGATTGTGCAATTTTGTCTTTTTGTTTATTGTTTTCACTAGTTAGGCTTAATGGAAAACAACAACAAAATTAGAGAGCTCTATAGCATTTATCTTGAGTTAGTACATGAAGTGTTTGATGAGAAAATAAAAAAATCTATGGAGATTTATTTGCATGCTAATAGGAATGTGATTAGTATGAATTCTTTGGGCACCATTGTTGCTAATGCTATGGAAACGTCTAAGCTTGGGGAAGCTAGTTTTTATGAAAATGATCTTTTCAGTTCCCCAGCTTTGGAAGATAGCTATTCTATTCCTTATGATGATACCAGACCTCCAATATATGATGATTACAATGATGAATATGATATTTTTAGTCCACCTACTATTGAGGAGAAAGTTAATTGTGATTACAATCTTCCTCCTATATTTGATGATTATGGTGATGAGAATAATGATGATAGCTATTTTGTTGAATTTGCTCCCACTACAATTAATAAGAACGGCTATTCTTATGTGGAGAGTAATAATCATTTTATGCATGTGGCTCATGATAAGAATGTTTAATGTGATAGTTATATTGTTAATTTTGTTCATGTTGCTACTGAAAGTTATTATGAGAGAGGGAAACATGGTTTTATGTATCTCAACAATATTAAGTTTCCCCTCTTTATGTTGAAAGTCTTGAAGTTGCACTTGTTCTGCTTTCATATGCTTGTTGCTTTGTGATTTAATGACTTGTTTCTTTACAAGATTCCTATGCATATAAATTGGGTTAGACTTAAATGTGTTTTGAATTTGCTTCTTGATGCTCTTTTTTACTTCAATTCATATTTCTTATGTGAGCATCTTTTCAAGCTATCAAGCCTAACTTAAAGGCATTAAAGAAAAGTACTTGTTGGAAGATAAAACTAAGAGTTTTCTTGAGTCTTGAAAGTTATTACTTCTGTAATGACCTGTGGCATCCCGCAAAACCACTACTAGAAAATCGCGTTGTTTTTGTGCATTGCATCATCATGACCGCATGCTCATGTCATCATGCCACATTGCATTTGAGCCTCGTCATCATCATGCATATTATCTTGTCCAAAAACAATTTGCGAAAGGCTATGGTTTTCTGAAACTAGCCCTCCTTCTATTTCAAATTAAACCCCGGTTGCTGCCGGATATTTTTGTTTGTCTAAAAACTATTGCAAAAGTTTACTGCAAATTAAATAAAAGTTTGAATTATTTTTAGTGGGGCAGTCGAACGGGCCGAATGACCCGAACGACCACCCCCGGAAAATAAATCGGTCCACCCCTTAATCCTTTTTACACCCAACCTATCCTACCCACACCCCCTCCACCTCATCCCAACCAACCCCCTCCTGACACCTCACCCTCTCCTCTCCCCCAACCAACCACCACCTGCCACATCAGCCTGGTCCCACCCCCACTCTCCTCACACACCCGAACCACACCTCCCCACCACACAACGCACGCACTCACACGCCACCTCTCTCACCCGCTGGTCCTTCCTCTCCATCTCTTCTCCGGCCCCACCCCGTCAGACCCGGTCCCACCTCCTGGCCACCGGCCCCGCGTGTCCCCTTCCTCTCCCCTTCCCCCACGACGCGCCGCTCATGCCTCCCTCCCTCGTCTGCCTCGCGCGCGCCCCACCCCACCTCCTCTCCCCTCCTGGCCACCGCCGGCGACCCTCACCCTCGCGCCCGCGCCTCCGCGTCTCCCCACCGTCCCCAGACCGACGGGCCCCGCTCCTCTCTGCTCGCGTCCGACCGCGCCGGAGCGGCCCCGCGGTGCTCCCCCGCTCCTCCGGCGCCGCCTCTGCCGGCCCTCCCCTCCCCGCGCGGCCCCGAGCACGACGTCAGCCGCCGCCGGCCGCTACTCCTCCCGCGAGCGCGCGCCGCCAGGGACCCCGACGCCGGTCGCCTCTCCCCAGGCCCCACCGTCGCCGCGCCCAGCTCCCCTCCTCCGCGCCTCGGCTCGCCTCTCCGCCCCTCCGGCAAGCCTCCCACGCGCCGAGCCCGCCCCGCCGACCTCGGCAGCACCCCGCCGAGCCGGTCCCCTCATGCGCCGCCCGCCGCCCAGCGCCGACCCCGGCCCCCTCCTTCTTTGCAGCGACGTCCCAGCCGAGCCGTTGACCGTCCCGAGCTCGCCGGACTCGCGCCGCCCTCGCCTGGGCCCCGTCTGCGCCGCAGCGCCTCTGCTCGCCCCGACCGCGTGTAGCCTCCGGCCATCCCCCTCTGCGCGTCGGCTACCTCGTCCTCCACCACACGATCGACCCCGGCGACCGTTCTTTTGGCGGCCGTGAAGTCCCTGCTTGTGCGGAGGCATGCCAAGGGGCCGTGCGTGGCTGTGCTGGTCGTGTTGTCCGTTGCCAGCCAGGTGTTCGAGAATATAACCGAACCGGACTTAATATCGCTGCAAGCCACTCGAGTCCGACAAGTTCGCCATCGACCACCATGACGCCAAGGTCGTCTACACGGACCGCAAGACCGTTCCCCGAAACCGAAGATAGATCCCGAACCCGGTGCCGCGCCAAGATCTCCTCCACAGACGCGGAACCGATGCCGTTCACGGAGTCCGGAGACCGATACCGCCGAACCCGAGCGCCAAGGTCGCCTCCCCGGACCCCCGAAGAGTGAACCGAAGCACCAGGACTCGAACCTGAAGCACGCCAAGACCGCCGGTGCCGAATTCCGAGGAAATCCAACCTGGAACATCAAGATCTACCGATGACCGAGAGCCCGGACGCCAAGATCCACGACTCAGTGATGCCAGTACACCAAGTTCATCTACCCCGAGGACCGAACGCGACAAGATCTGCGCAACGACAAGATCGGCACCGACCAGGGCGGACCCGCTACGCCCCGACGCCGAACCAAGTCCTGCTTCCGGAGCGTCAAGACCTACCTCTGTTATCCGAGAACGTTTCCGTCGAACCCTGGACCCTGTCGAACCCCGAACCCCCGGAACCCCAAGTTCGTCGAACCCTAATGTGTGCCCCTTTCCGAAACCCTATTTCATAACATAATACAATTGTTGCATATTAAATCATTCATCTCGCATGCACATCATGTGGTTTGGGGGCCTTACGCCGATTCACCTAATAATTAAATATGGGGCCCATATGCGGGCAAATCCAGTCGTATATTGGCCTCATTTAAATTTGTGTAGCGAACCCGGTGCTATCTTTTGCCATGCTAAAACAACATTTAATTTGCGGGGTAGATAAACAACTTGAACCATATAATCATTGTCGGGACCCCTGGTTCCACTTAATATGACCTATTTGCATCGCACCTTTGCCATGCCATGCATCATATCATAAGCATGCCGATCTTTTGCCGTAGTATTAAATATTGCATCCGGTGTTTATTCTAGTGTTTTGCTTCTTCGCGGATAAGGCCGTTGAGTTGATGCGAGTGTCGACCCGATCTTCGGATGAACCTTCGACAATGTTTTTCAGGCGAGCATCTCCCCCTTTCTACCTATCTTACTTTTATAGTATTTATTCCCTCCTGTTGATCTATTGCTATCTGTGTTGCGATGCTCTAGTTTCCGTACCCTTAATATCCCTTGCAGCCATATATTGCCTTGGACACATCCTATTACTTGTTGTTTGGTAGATAGTTGGACTTGCGCGTCGTAGTCGCTTGCTCAAGTGTTGTTGCGTGTCATCAAGTGCCACAGTTGTTGATGTATTGCCGCATGTTGATGTTGGATATGATCATAGTTTTACTTATCGCTCACTTTAATTCCTGTTTAACAACTAAAATTGAAATAAGCAGAGGCATCGGTGGGTGATAGATAATATTTGGTTTCCGAACGCCCACTTGTGTCCCGTAGGACCCCGAGTACTTGATACATGTTCCTTGATTTATCGTGTTATCCACATCCAGGAGGTATATGGGACCCCCCTGAGCCAGAGCTTGATTCAGTCTTATTTCTTGGGGCCACAAACTAGTTTGAGGTTTTATTTACTATCCTGTACTTATGCCATGCTACTTCTGTATTTACGATTGTGCGAGGAGCACACTGTACTGTTTAGGAATTGTGACCCGTTTTCGCGGTATCGACAAGCCCAGTCACACTTTCGGGTTCCCAGTCGTTTACAACCGGCCCCACAAACCTTGAGGCCGTCTCGAAGTCAGCTAACTTTGTTGCGGGTCTACTTTAAGGGGTGGCCCCCTGAAATATTTCTGAATCTTGTGATTGCTTTGTCGTGAAGGCCTCGTTGGGTTTTGATTTGGTTTTTCCGAGGTTGATCGAGTGTGTGTTGCTATTGGTGCACCCCGGCCGGGTAAAACTTTCTGAAAGCCGTGTCCGCGGTTATGGATGACTTGGAGCACAGTGTCTCGACCATAGACAAGCATAACTAAAGTTTATTGCTATAAATTTGACTTATAATGACTAGTAATCAGCTTCACTATAATGGAATGGCTAATTAATACTGCCCACAATTGCTTGTTTGGAGTGTCGCTTGCGACCATTGTACCTGACTAGTAAGTATGATAACTACAACGGAATGGCTAAATAAAAGTACCAACAACTGCTGGGTTTTGGGTTTTATCTCATGCTAATTGTATCTGACTAGTAAGTGTTGCCACTATAACGGAATGGTTAACTAAAAGTGCCCACTGCTTACTTTATCAGGATGATTATCTAAACCTGACTAGTAAAGTGCCGCAACTATAACTGAATAATTAAAACTGCCAACTGTGTGAGTTCCTCGGTTGACTTCCTCGATTGGTCTCGAGGGGGAAACACCAGGATGGGTTTGTCTGATGGTAGTATCAGGTTGGTTCCGAATAGGTCTTTCTTACCCCCTCTGATAGTCGACAGTTGTATCGAGTCTCTATAGGTTGTTTAGTGCATGCTGCCGCTGCCGCTTCAGTCCACCATACCTTTGTAGGCGAGGACCGCCGAATTCTAGCCTCGCCGTGTACTGGCCTCAGTACTGACGCTCCTCTTTTTCCTTTGCCCTTTGTCGGCACCCCTTTTGTTTAAGCAGGTTTTGAGATCGACGTCGTTAGCAGGGTTACCCTTCCGGCTTGGCCTGGGCAGGGTTATGGACGCCATTGGTTATTCTTCAGGGCTCTTAGCCCCATTTGCATCTTGTCCGTAGTCGGACGCTCTATCGTTTTCCAGGTGATTTGGATCTTTGTATTTTATATCTGTATTCTTGACTCATTGAGTCGCTGTTATATATATATCTGTTCCGTGGGTCCCATCGAGGACTGTTGTGTAATGTTATTACTTCGTTTTCCAACCGCACGAAAGTGCCTGGTGGGCACCTTTGAATCGTTTCTATGCGGGTTTGGCGGGTTTCGCTAAAACTTGCATAGGTCCGATTCTGAGGGTGTTACATGACCTCTCCTTATCTTTTTTGTTTTCTTTTTGTGCCAAGAATGACCTCTAATGAGAGGGAAGTAATATTTGGGGAGTTGCTGTCCCGAAACAGATTCATGTCCTCCACCATAAAAATCCGTGAGGAGTCTCTGTAAGTCGGATTGAGCTGAACATTTACGAATAAATTCCTCATTATGTTAGCTAACTTTTGTTATTTTAACACTTTTTGATTTGAGCAACAGAAGGTCTTTGAAAAAATCGGTTTCTACCTGATGGTCTGTTTTGACAGATTTCTGCCATTATTTGCATTTGCTTCTTATTGATTCCTTTTTGAGTTCTCTTTTGGGGAATTGAGCTTTTTGAAGGAGTTTCTACAGTAGCTTGTGTTTTTAGTGAAAAGTCTTGCTGTTCCAAAGCTTTTCCTAAGGTCTAATATCTTTTGAATACACTAATGTTGCTAATGAAGATTGTGTGAAGTTTTGTATGAAGGAAAATTTGCAGGTGTAGAGAAAGAATGATGTAATGAGATGAAGAATGGACAAAATCTCAAGCTTGGGGATGCCACCCCGTGTCACCCCAATAAATATTCCAGAGGTACAAGCATCAAAGCTTGGGGATGCCCAAGGCATCTCCTTCTTCATCAATAAAAATCTCAGGTCTTTCTAGGCACTTCGTTTTTATTATTTCATGCATTGTTGTGTTGTTCTTTGAGCGTCTTAGTTTTTGTTTTTGGTTTTCGTTTGCTTAGTTTGCTTGAGTAAAGTTGGTTGATCACAACACGCCTTTTTTTTGGAGAGAGACACACTCTGTTTTCATTGCCTAGAACACTCTAGTTTTCACTCTTATTGTTCTGTGAGTGTTCTCTTTTGCTAGCACTGTGGTTAGCCTTAGTTTTCTTGAGCTTTTAGCTTAGAACTTTTTAGTTCTTATTTGTGGATTTGTGAGAAGCTCACTGATCTTTATTGATTATTATCTTTGTGAGTTGTTTCAAATAAGCGTTTGGTGTTGGAAAAGAGTAGTAAGTTCTTGATTGTAAGTGCAAGAGGAGCTTGCATTGACTATGACTTAGACTTTAGCATGACATTCTAGGTGTTGTTTTGACCTTATGCTTAGTGATTATTGTTGTAGCATGTCTTGTTCCAAACAATTAGGATTGCTTAGTGTGCCTTGAAGAAATTATGTGTTGTTTTAGCATGCAAAAGCATAATATTGTGGTATTCTCCTTTGATGATTTGCTTGGGTTGACTTGGCACATGATCACACCATGTTATGACTCTCCAAGTCACCATTAGCCTCTATGATCATTTAGTCCTTGACTTGTAGTACCACTCTTTGCTTTGATTAGTAATGATTTTTTTGCACTGCATGATTTTGGCCATTATTGATCTCTTATTTGGTTGCTCCCAGTCTTTTGCTAGCCTCCACTTGTATGAGTAAGTTCTACTCATGCCTCCAACTCCCAAGAAACCAAGTTATTCCAAAGTATCCACTATAAATTCCTATGCATGGTGTGTTACACCATTCCAAGTATATTGTTGTTTTCAGATATCTTCCAATTAAAAACTATTTTGTTATGTGAAAACTTAGTGATTAAAGCCTTCACAAACTTGATGGCACACTTTATATTCTTTGCCCCTAATAAACTTGAACCATTGTGTCTTCTATGTTGTATATGATTGCACTTATACGTTGGAATTAGCAGAACCATGCTATCATGGGGAACGTTTTCAACATTGCACTTGTACTTTGTACTCAGTTGATATCATGCTCTTTTGTCTATGGATGTCACCGGTGTGAAATAAAGAGGGAACTTGTAAGTCCATGGAGTTTGTATTCTGTGTTAGAGAAACGCCTAGGCCGCTAGCCTAAGCCATGCCTAATCATGGTGGAAACTTGCAGCATCACCATAGTGACATCTATGAAGCATTCTTCTTATAAAAAAAGACACGTTGAGAAAAGAGGAAAGAGAGAAAAAGCACCATATTCCCATGGTAAATAAGAAGATTACTGAGATGCTCATTGTCTACTTGCCTTGTCATTTTGGTTATGGGAAAGCTCATGTACCATGTGCAAGGGGTACCCCGTTGGCGGTTCTCTATGATATGCAAATACTTACAATGACAAGAACTTGCAGGTGACTAAAGTTGAGTAGCATGAGGTGTGGCCCTCGTATTCAAGGGACTTGAGATTTCCAACTTATACTTCGTCAAGCATATACTCCATATTTGTTCACTTTAACCTTAATCACTTCAAGATGCTTATGATAGGGGCAATAAGGGCTGAAAGCTAACAAGTACCATAATTTTTGGAAGCTCTTTTTGAAACTTGAAATCCTTGCTTCCTTTACAAAAAAAGGCTTTTCTTCCACCATTATTTGAGTCTCCACCTTCTACTTTTAGGCACCATTAAGAGAGCATAGTTTCCATTCTGCATACAGTGTCCCAAAACTTATTGATTGATGCATATTATGATATTACTTGTTCTTGTGCTACTTGTTTCTAGTCACCCTTGTGAACTTTGAAGGTGTCCTATGCATCTATTTGATACTCCATGAGGGACAAGCTGAATGCCACTATGCCATGTTTTCTGTATGTGAAACAAACAAACGTTTTTCAATGCATGTTATTCATGATATTTGTTTGTAGCCTTTCATGTTGCATGCATAGTTACTTTGTCTTACTGTTAGAACTCCATCTTTTATGCACATGTTTAGAGTTCTTTGATCCCAGATTTCAATGCTTGCAAATGGTATTATCTTGGTTTTGATGGTGCATGTCACCTAAAAAATTATTCTTTTTATCACTTACCTACTCGAGGACGAGCAGGAGTTAAGCTTGGGGATGCTTGATACGTCGAAAACATATCTATAATTTTTGATGCTCCATGCTTGTTTTGTATCTACTTTGTTTTGCTTTGTCTATACTTTGAGGTGTTTTTATATCTTTTCTGGAACTAACCTATAAACAAGTAGCCACAATGCCAGTTGCCTGTTTTCTTCTGTTTTTGGTTCCAGAAAGGCAGAAAATCAATATTCTCGGAATTGGACGGGACAAAAGCCAAAGTTATTATTTTCCCGGAGCAACACGGAACCACGAAGAAGAGCCGGAGGGGGGCCACAGGGTGGCCGCACCCCCCTAGGCGCGGGCAAGCCCTGGAGGCGCCTAGAGGGGGTGTGGGCCCCTTGGACCCCCACCGACCTTGATGCCTGCGCCTATAAGAAACCTCCGACCCAAAAACCCTAGGCATCCAGGAGAAATCCACGAAAACCTCTGTAGTGCCGCCGCCACCGAAGGGGAGATTCAGGGGACAGAAAGTCTCTGTTCTGGCACCCTGCCAGGACGGGGAAGTGCCCCCGGAGCCATCTCCATCGATCTCCATTGCTATCTTCATCACCGTTGCTGATTCCCATGATAAGGAGGGAGTAGTTATTCCTCAAGGCTAAGGGCTCTACCGGTAGCTATGTGTTCATCTCTTTCTATGCATGGTCATATTGTAATCATGAGCTTTGTAATCAAGTAGATCTACCTTGCTACTCAAGTGCTTTAATAGATCTCTGCTCTCCCCATGTGTGTGAAAGTGACAGCGTGCACGCCATGGTGACACTTAGGTTTGAGTGTACATAAATACTCTTTGTGCTTTAATAGATCTATGCTTTTCCCCACGCGTGTGAAAGTGACAGCGTGCATACCGTGTGTGGCACTTTGGCTAGATTGAATATTTGCTATGAGTTATATTTGGAGTTGGATATCTCTATGAAATTGTGGTGTTTGTTGGAACCATGTAGTGCTCAAGGTGACAGTGTGGGGTTATCTAGATTGGGGAAGTCCCTAATGTGGATTAGAGTGTCCAACGGGAGAGTAGTTAAGAGTAGTATCATGAAGAGAGGATATTTATATGAGAGAGTGTTCACTAGTGAAAGTATGATCCCTAGACCTTGTTTCTAAACATTGAAACACCGTTTGCATCTAGATCTGTTGCATGTTTGCTTGCTTCCACCTTTGTTCCGTTTGCCGGGGAGGTTTTGGGCTTTTACCTTTTCCTCCATGCCATCAGCTCTTTTTTGGCACCGTTACCACTTGTATTTCACTATCTCTTCGCCGAACTAGTGCACCTATACACCTGACAAATGTATTGGGTGTGTTGGGGACACAAGAGACTTCTTGTATCTTGATTGCAGGGTTGCTTGAGAGGGAATACCTTTGACCATTTCCTCCCTGAGTTCGATAAACCTTGGGTGAACCACTTAAGGGAAACTTGCTGCTGTTCTACAAACCTCTGCACTTGGAGGCCCAACAACTGTCTACAAGAATAGAAGTGCGTAGACATCAATGGGGCCATTTGCAAACTGACTTGATAACTGTTGTTGTATGAAAATTCTGCGAAAGGCAGACAGTCTTCCCATTTAGATCCATATTCTAACACATAGGCTCGCAACATATCTTCAAGTATTTGATTTACTCGCTCCGTTTGTCCATCAGTTTGAGGGTGATAAGCTGTGCTGAAATCTAGTCTTGTTCCTAGTCCTTCTTGGACTTTCTTCCAAAATCTCGAGGTAAACTGGGTTCCTCTCCGACACGATGTTCTTGGGGACTCCATGCAAACTGACGATTCTAGCAATGCACAACTCTGCTAGCTTCGAACTCTGATAGGTGGTCTTGACAGGTAAGAAATTGGCGACTTTGGAAAGTTTATCTACTATGACCCAAATAGAGTAATTTCCCCTACTAGATGTAGGCAAACCGGTGATAAAATCCATTCCAACTGAATCCCATTTCCATTCCGGAATCTGCAATGGTTGCAATAGTCCTGTGGGTCTCTTATGTCCCGCCTTGACTCTCTAACAAGTATCACATTGGCTATGTAGCTTCCGATTTCTCTATTCATCTTATGCCACCAAAATTGCTCCTTCAAATCCTGATACATCTTCGTTCCTTTGAGGTGGATAGAATAAAGAGTATCATGGGCTTCTTTCAAAATAGATTGCTTCAAGTCTGAATCTTCTAGAACACAGATATGTCCTTTGTACCACAAAACTCCTTCTTCATCTTCGGTGAATCCGGGTACCTTTACTGTACCGATACGACGTTTGATTCCGTCGATACTAGCATTTCTTTTCTGCGCCTCCTTAATCTGACTGATCAAAGTGGGTTGAAGTTCTATGCTAGCCAAAAATACTTTGCTTACTAGCTCCATTCTGAAATCTTCCAAATCCTTGTGCAAACTTGGTTGCTCCTTCAAAATCATATAGTTCAAGCGACACGGCAATCTGCTAAGGGCATCTGCTACCACATTGGCTTTACCGGGGTGATAGTGGATGTACAGATCATAGTCCTTGATTAGCTATATCCATATCATTTGCCTCATATTTAGCTCCCTCTGAGTGAAAATATACTTCATGATCTTGTGATCCGAATAAATCTCACAGCGGTTTCCCATGAGGTAATGTCACCATGTCTTCAAGGCTAAAACTACTGCTGCTGTTCCAGGTCATGGGTAGGATAATTCTGCTCATGCTGCTTCAGTTGTCGGGATAGATATGATATGACTTTGCCTTCTTTCATAAGCACACATCCGAGACCGATCTTGCATGCATCACAAAACACATCAAATGGCTTCATGATATCCGGCATAATCAAGATTGGGGCTGAGATCAATCTCTTCTTGATCTCTTGGAAACTTGTTTCACATTTGTCCGTCCATTCAAACTTCTTATCTTTCTTCAACAATTGGGTCATGGGTCTTGCGATGCTCGAGAATCCTTCTACGAACTTGTGGTAATATCCCGCTAATCCTATAAATGCACGAACTTGGGTTTGAGTGGTTAGGGCTTGCCATTCTTCAACATCCTTAACCTTGGCGGGGTCAACAGCAATTCCTCCGCCCGACACTATATGTCCGAGGAATGCTACTTCCTGTAACCAAACTCACATTTGCTAAACTTGGCATACAACTGATGCTCCCTAAGGGTTCCAAGGATGGTCCTTAGGTGTAGCTCATGTTCTTATTTTGATTTGGAATAGATCAAAATGTCATCGATGAAAACAACGACAAACTTATCCAGGAAGTCCATAAAAATCTTATTCATGAGGTTCTTGAAATAAGCAGGGGCATTGGTTAATCCAAAGGACATGACAGTGTACTCATACAATCTATATCTGGTGGTAAAGGCAGTCTTTGGAATATCCTCATCCTGAATCTTGAGTTGATAACCAGTTCTAAGATCAATCTTAGAAAACACTTTGTCACCAGTCAACTGGTCAAACCGATCTTCTATCTTTGATAGTGGGTACTTTTTCTTGATGGTGACATCATTCAGCTTCCTATAATCCGTGCACAAACGGTTACCTCCATCTTTCTTGTCCACAAACAAGACAGGTGATCTCCATGGCGACGCACTTGGTTGAATCAGGCCTATCTCCAGCATAGCATCCAGTTGCTTATTTAGCTCCTCTAATTCATATGGGTTCATACTATAGGGTCTCTGAGCTATGGGTCTGGTTCCAGGGATTAGTTCAATGATAAACTCGATATCCCTATCTGGGGGCATACCGTGCAAAACATATGGTAATACGTCGGGGTATTCACAAACTACTCTGACTTGGTCAATGGTTGGTTGGGCTAGACTCTTGTTGCACTTGAATTGACGGGGCAAGGTTTTAGATACATGCTCTACTGATATTTCGGTTGTACTGGTCATGGTTATGGCTTTCTTGGCATAGTCGATTAATCCTTTATGTTTCGACATCCAATCCAATCCTAGTACTACTTCCAAACCTTTAGTTCCAAGTACTATTAGATTAGCATAAAAATATATGCCATGGATTCGGATAGGTACGGCCTTGCAAATTTGTCTAGCTTTGGTGGTTGAACCAGGTATTGGAACTATCATAACATGCTTCAATCTTTTTGGTTGAATCTTACTAGTGCATGCAAATTCTTCTGTAACAAATGAGTGTGATGCTCCAGAGTCAAACAACACTCTTGCAAGTACTGAGTTAACAGAAAACATACCCAACATGACATCTGGCGCTTCCTGGGCTTCTTCGGCATTCATGAGAAATAGGCGGCCGTTGCGGTTGAGCGAATTCACTGGGGCAAATCTTCTTCCAGGATGAACACGACGCTGCTGCTGAGTTTGGGCATTCACATTGGGGGCTGCTGCAAGCTTCTTGGGGCACTCATTGGAGTAGTGACCGTTGGTTCCGCATTCATAACAAGTCACCTGAGACTTGTCCTTTCCTGCAATAGGCACAACATTGCTTCCAGTCCTTGGGGTAGTATTGGTGTTGTTGGTGACATTGTTGTTGTTGAACTTGGGCGGTGCACGGTTGAAATTGTTGGAGTTTCCAGGGTTGTTGTTGTTGTGGTGGTGGTTTCCTCCGGGCCTTGGGTTTCCTCCTCCATGGTTGGGATAGGTTGGACAGTTCATCGGGGGTCTATTGTTTCTTGGGGCAAATAATGTAGACGGGTTGGGGCGATACTTTGGGGTATGGTGGTTTCCTGGTTGATACATCATTCTACGCTTGCGATTCTCATTGGCTTGGTTGATCTTGCCTTCCATCTGAATGGAAGAATCCACTAGGGCTTCAATGTCAGCAAATGGAATATTGACTAACACCGTCTGCATCTCATCATGCAGACCATTCAGGAATCTCTCCTTCTTCTTAGCTTCAGTGTCAATCTCATCTGGTGCATACCTAGCTAGTGACAGAAATTTGTCATGGTATTCAACTACTGTCATCCTCCCTTGCTTCAATTCTCTGAATTCATCTCTCATCCTCTTGATTAAACCTGGTGGCACATGGGTTCTGCTGAACTTGAGTTTGAATTCATCCCAAGTCATCATTTGTCCTCCATTCATGGTGCGAACGCTGTTCCACCAAGCTCTTGCATCTCCTGCCAGATAGTGGGTGGCAAACAGTACTTTCTCATTGGCCTCCACTCCTGCGACTTCTAAGTTGTTCTCCATGGTCTGCAGCCAATCATCGGCATCTAAGGGCTCTTCAGACTTAGTAAAGATGGGTGGATTGGTGTTCTGAAAGTTCTTGAGCTTGGATCCATGGTTGTCCTGGTTTCCACGGCCTTGATTGTTGTTAGCCATCTGAGCTATATGTTGAAGGGTGGCTAGGTTGGCTTGATGTTCGGCTCTTTCAGATTCACGATCGGAAACCAATATTTGCAGGATTTGCAGCATTGGGTCCGGGGATGAGCTGCTTCCTCCGCGAGGCATCTGAAGATTGAGATAGATCATGAGACAAGAGAGAAATTTCTAAGGTTCAGGGGTTTGTTTTTGAAAAGTTTTTGAAGTTGACTCAGATTTTTCTAGCAACTTGCTTTTCATTCATTCCTAACACACAATACAAACAACAAGGAAACAGATGGTTTTAAGAACCATTCTATGAAACTACGATACAATGGGACCAGATACAACTTCACTAACGCTAGTGCTAAAGTGCCACTACTCCTCTGAATCCATGTCTTCCTCCTCATCATCATCAATTAAGGCGAAGTCATCCTCATTGGTGAAGAAGTCCATGGCTTGATCCTCCAGAAAGTCATCATCATCACTGAGGTAGGAGTAGGGGTCTCCACGGATATCTTCCCCTGCATTCTCCCTCTCCTCAAGCTCCAAGTCCCTCTCGTGGATGGTCTCCTCCAAGTATGTCACCTTGTGACGAATGCGAGCAAGATCCTTCTTGTCAAGCTGACGGCAACGAGACTGGCGATCCTGCACAAGAATGGCAATGGTCTGGTCCTTCTTGACTGCGATGTTTTAGTTGTGGTTGGCGTAGGAGCAGGCATTGTCCAACTCCTTATGCCGGTCATACATCATGAAGCTGAGATGGTCCACTTGATGCTTCAGCTCCGGGTGACGTGGCACCTCCAGTGGCTGTCCCATAGCATCACGCCTTGGGTAATACTCAAAGTGGGTGCCCTTGATCTGATTGATACTTTGCCCACACAGATGGGCAAGAGCTTCCTGCATGGCCCTGGCAAGTCCATCTAGCCAGTTATTCTCCCTTAAGGTGAACTTGATTCCCTCTGTGGTGGGGGCTTCAATCTTACCTTTGAGACTTGCAGCAATCAGCCATTGCAATTCTCCTCCTTCCTGATCGTTGAGCTGGGCTCCAAAGAACTAAGGATGCGGGCGCTCTAGAAGTTCCGAGAGTTGGTCCAAATCACGCTCAAAGATGAGATTTCCTCCGTTGCCCAACTGATAGAACGTTCTATACTTCACGTCCATCTATAAGAATGTAAGATGAGTAAGTTAGTAGAGTGATCAAGTGTGTCAAATTTTATGTAAGTTTGCAAGAATTTTTGAGGTACATGAATTTTCATGAAAGATTCTAAGTGATAAGAATGAGAATAGGTTTTCATAAATACTCACTTCTTTTGTTTTGAAACTAAGTTTTTGATTCAAATGTCCATTCTAACTAGGGTCTCCTATGGTCAGGATGGCTCTGATACCAACTTGTCAACACCCGGATTTTTAATCCCAGATGCCTGCCATGCCATACATCGCAATCCCAGGATTATCATTTTTGCGAGACATAACAGATTGGTATCGTAGTACATCATCCATTACACACCATCATAAAGGTCTTACAAATAAAGGATCTCATGATCCAGTCTTAGTACAATCAAAAGAGCGGAATAATATAATAACGGTAGCGTGGGCGAAGCTCCATCTTCATGGTCACAGGCAATGCTGACGATGGGAGATGATCCTAGTTGTCGTAACCTTCCTGCGGTCCATCCTCCTAATAGTCCTCTTCATAGCATGGCCACGGGAATAGCCAGGGACAAAGCCATGAGTACTCTTTAAGTACTCGCAAACTATCACTAACAGGTAAATTGGTTTCAAGTAGGAATCCTAAGCTCTAGGTTGTTTTGCCAAAAAGCCAGTTTACCTTAACTGAGTTCAGAAGCAAAGAAAACCAGTTTAATATTTATAAGACCTAAGTGGGAACTTAGTTTTCATGTTCACAACCCTGTTGTGGTCAAGTCAAAGTCATGATTCATTTCACAATTCATTTTGAAAACATCTGACAATGGAACAGTATGGCCACTCCAACTGTCCATAACCGTGGACGCGGCTATTCGAACAGTTTTACACTCTGTAGAGGTGGTACACTTTCACCACAATATTCTATACATCCGTTAGGAATAATCCTGAATTCACCATACTCAGTATGCGGATAATCAATCCTAACCTTTCAATTACACTACCTAGTATAGGCACCTCTCCTATGAGTTTGGCCTCCCAACCATGACCATCTGTCATCTTGGGAACTGCACAAGTGGTCAATCATCACGAGGTTGCCTCATCTCAAACCTCGGCCGCAAGGGAACCCATACTAAGGTATATAAACTTCCAGTCAAGCCCTACCCAATTTTGGGTATTGTGGTTGTACGATAAAATTGGAATGGTATCGCATCCAGACAACCATCAGTTTTATAAAAGGCTAAGGCTCATGCCTCAACATTTTCATCATCAAAAATCATCTGGTTCTCATAGCACATGTCAAAACATCTCATTAGAATGACTCATCATTCTAAGGTTTTCATAATCCTTTTCACCAAGTATTCCCATCTAAAGTGATCAAGTTTTAAGCTTAGCACTAGCCACTAAAGTTGAGGGTAAACACTAATGAGGGGTGATAATCAAGTGTGACTTATCTAAGTTCAATCTCATGCCTCAGGATGACATCAAGTTCTATCGAACTTAGGACAAGTTTTATGCTCTTTATGCTACCTTTAATATCTTTCCAAAATCTACAAGTCACTAAGTAAACACAAATAGAAAGATTTGATAAAGAAATAAAATAACCAAGCTTGCAAGTAGTGGGATTTGGTATGATAAGGTGGTATAATCACATATGCCTAAGGCATCTATTTGGCATAGTTATCTTGCAAGTGTTAGCTTGCAAAGTTAACTTGTATTGTGAAGCTTGCCTTGTGCAGTGCAGTGGTTGAAGTTCTCCTCTGCTTCTTCCTCGTAGTAGTCTCCTTCCTCTTCGTATCCTTGCTCGGTACTAGCGTATATAAATAAATACGAAGTACACAATCACCAAAAAATTCTTAACTACTCTATTTAGAACACAAGGGCTCACACTCGATGATCTATCATCATCACAATCATCACAAGGATTAAGACAATAGTTTTATTTATTTCATTTTAAAAAGTAATTTCTACTCATTGAAAAACTACTTAAGATTTAATATTCTCCAATTAAAACATGGTATCATTTTGACACATGTCATCACCACATATTTTAATACTTAGGAATGTGATTTAAAGTGGTTTCACAATTTAATAATGTTTAACCTTATTATTTTGATTAATTAAAGTGCTATAAATTCCTATGGGACATTCTTTTATTACTTGTTCATTATTACTGCAAGTAAACCTAGATATTTTTATATATTCAGAAAGGTCTTATGAAATGTGATTTTTGAGAGTTGGAGTCAACTCAAAAGCATTTATGGTTGAATTTTGAAAAATGTTTGAATGCGGAAAAGTCTCTGCCTTGTTATTTTTACTATAGGTGATCTATAATTACAAATGGTTTGAATCCAACGGACTTGGATTAATAATTTCAATACATTTCTAGCAAAATTTGTTTCATGCAATTTGGTTCAGTAAAACTCTCTAAATTGAATTTTGAATCTATTGCCAAAACTAGGTTTGAAACTAAATAGATAAATCTAAATTCAAACTAACTGGGTCGTGCGGGAGAGCTAACTGGGCCAATGGGCGGTTAAGTGGTTGTCCCCATACGTCAGTGGGACAGGGGGTGCGAAGGGGTACAAGGAAATTACGACCGTAGGATTAGATGCAAGATCAACGGCTGAGGGTCGTCGTCGACGACAAGCTAATCCGGCGAGGAACAAACCCTAACGCGGCCAGTGGGGGTCTGGGGCGGCTCACCGGGGCTCAAGCGATGGTTCGAGATGGGGGCGAACGACGAAGTCGACAACGGAGGTTCTCCTGGTACTGGCGGCTCCTCCTCGGGTGGCCGCAATCAACGAAACCCTTCTCCTCCAGCAGCGGCAGGCTCCGGCAATGCTACACTCGCCTTGCTCCGGGAAGAAGTGGGGACGATCAGTGAGAGGTGGGGAGTGTAATGGTGTGAAGAAATCAAGCGTGGGAGTCCTCTATTTATACTGCAACGAGGGAGGCAGCACGACATGGGCAGAGGTCGTCGGAGGCGACAGTACGGGCGGCTATCGGCGTGGCTAGTGCTAGGGGACGGTGTGCGGTCTCCTGGCGGTCGTTGCTAGCTTAAAGGCGAGGCATGGGGCGGTGCGGTTCGGTCGGGAATGTGCGCTGCTCTGAGCGGTACCAACGGTGAACTCCGCGGCGTGCGGCGACTACGGGGCACAGTCGATGAAACGAGCATGTCTAGTGGTCTCCTGGGACAGTGGCGATTGTGTAGACGGGCGGCGAAGGCGCAAGGTGGTCGGGTTGAGTGGGAGCAGCGCGTGCACTGCGGTGCGCCTCGGCATGGTCGATAGCGGCGTGGGCATGACATTTCCGACGGTTCCCTTCTCTGTCTTCGGGCTAGGGCTGGTCTAGAGGGGGCAGTGAGGCACGGGCGGCATGGTAGACAAGGTTGGCGAGGCTGGCTATGCTTCTAGCTTGCTGTCAATGGTGGGGGTGGCAAGTGTGCTCGGCATGGTGGCCATTGATGGCATGGTCGAGTTCATAGTGAGCTAGAGCTGCTTAGGCAAGTTTAATGACCTACTTGGAGTATAGTGAGATCTAGAGAGGGAACAAGTTTGGTACAAACACTGCTCACAATAGTATTATTGTTTAATTTGATTTGTGCTCAGAAGGTGTTTGATGAAATGGTCGAAAGAATTTCATATTTGAATTTTTGGATGAAACTTGGTGGATGCAATGGTCACATACTAGGTAGTCTCTGGTTGATTGGATTTTCCAAGGTTCACTGGTTTGGTTGGGTTTTGAGAAATGGTGATCTTCCCATTTGAACTAGATTCAATTTTCAAATGTCATTTGAATAAGGTTACCAGATGTTTCTGTGGGTTTGCAAGGTGGGCTTGGGTTCACTTTCACTTGGTCTAGCAAGGGGTGAAAAGAAATGGATTTGTTTATTCTTGAAATCTTGGACTAGAAACACTCAAAGTGGTCTAGTGAGCAAGATTGGCAAAAATGACCATTTGCTTATTTTGTTTGTTTTTGAATTTCTAATGATTTGATTCTTCTTGGAAATGATTTAGATGATGTTTTTTTCATCTTTAAACCATTCCTTGATATTCACAATAATCACACAAGTCAATTCAAGCATTCATGCATTCATCACATTGATGACCCACAAGTGTAGGGGATCGCAACAGTCTTCGCGGGTAGTATTACCCAATTTATTGATTCGACACAAGGGGATCCAAAGAATACTTCCAAGTCTTAACAACTGAGTTGTCAGTTCAGCTGCACCTAGAAATAGTTCTTGCTCACAGAAGTTTATCGATAGTCACAGTTTGTAGTGGCAACAACAACAACAAAAGCAAAATATGAGCAATAGTAATAGTAACGGTAACAGTAGTATTCGAGTGCGGTAGGCATAGGGATGGATGGACGGGCGTTGCATGGACGAGTCTAAACATGTAACTTCAAGATCTAGGGCATTACAGATAAATAATAACAAGCATCCAAGTACTAAACAATCCTAGGCATGTGCTCCAAATATAGTCATACGTGCTCGCAATGAGAACTTGCACAACATCTTCTCTCCAGGCAGTCCGTGGCAGCGGGGCCTCTAGGGAACTACTAGCAATTAAGGTGCTCCTTTTAATAGAGCACCAGAGCAAAGCATTAACACTCTGTGAACACATGTGATCCTCACACCACATCCATCCCCTCCGGTTGTCCCAATTATTGTCACTTTGGGGCCTTTGGATCCGGACAATGATATGCATACACAACTTGCAGATAAGATCACAAACAATACTATCATAATAATTCAATAATAAGTTCAGATCTGAGATCATGGCACTCGGGCCCTAGTGACAAGCATTAAGCACAAAAAGTTGCAACAAAGTCAAATAGCACTAATAGAGATACTAGGCACTATGCCCTAACAGATCTTATTCGATTACATGATATAACTCATCCAATCCCTATCATCCCCAAGCCTATAGCGGGGGATTACTCACTCATGGATGAGGGAAACATCGGTGGTTGATGGAGATACGTTGGTGATGACGATGGTGATGATCCTCTCCAAATTCCCCGTCCCGGCAGGGTGCCAGAACAGAGTTTCTAGATCCGAATCTTGGTTTCTAGTGGCGGCGGCGGAGCGTAACTCTTTCTGGAAAACTATCGACCCTCCTCCCCGGGGTTTTAGGTTGAAAGGCATCTTATAGGCATAGAGGGAGTCCGAGGGGGTGCCTGGGGTGGCTGCACCCCCTCCAGGCGTGGGGTTAGGTGGGACCGCGCCTGGGGTGGGTGTGGGCCCCTGAGGCCTCATCTCCGTCTCTTCTTCTGGCTCTGTTGATCTTCTGGTGAAATATAATTTTTGGCATATTTTTCGGGATTTTTCCTGATAGTTGATTTTCTACACAAAAACAAGACACCAAGATAATTCGGCTGAAAACAGCGTAAGTCTATGTTAGTTGTATCCAAATCGCACAAGTTTAGAGAAGAAACAATAGCAAAGTGTTCGAGAAAGTAGATACGTTTTGGACGTATCACACATACACACATACATTCATAAAGATTTTAATTCACAAAAGTTTTTATTAACCCTAAATTTGGGTGATTGGAATTGATAACCTTGATTAATATTTTTGGGATGTTACACATGCGAAGCCGCAACCCATACGAGACTCCACCGGTATGCACAAAGCTTTTTAGTTCTTCATGTGTCCCAACTATTCCATATCATAGTACTAACATGCATTATTTTCTTGTAGTATCCCCCTTCGGTATGCAAGTACTACACTTGGATAGATCTCGAGCAACCTAAAGCCAACAAGAGTATCCAAGAGATCAATCGTGCCATAATAAGAAGGCGCTACCACAAAGGGCTGCGTAACGAGAAGATGGCGAATAAGCGCAAGCAACGTGATGACGAGCTCCGCAAGAAAGAGGGAAAGGATGCGTCGAACAGCGTGGCATTCCATGGAGGAAGAGGAAGAGAGGAAGAAGAAGGGAAAAGGGCCTCTGCTCTAGACTTTGAGTATGTAACCGGGAGCCATGGAGGGGGCTCGCGTACTAGCGAGTGCCCTAGTTCGTGATGTCGAAGACTTGTTATCATTATTTGTATGTGAACTTAGTGTGATATGCAAACTATGTCTGATGGGTGAACTTAGTGTGATGTTCGAACTATGTGTGATGGGTGAACTAAGGTTATCAGAAACTTACTCATTTATCATGTGTGATGTGTGATGGGTGAACTAAGGTTATCAGAAACTTACTCATTTATCATGTGTGATGTGTGAACTAATGTATGTGTGATGGTTGATACAAATCAAGATTATCAAAAATTTCTTACCAAGGCCTGGTAAGCGTGCGGAGCCAGCACCCACGGCGCTGCACGTACTGCTGCAACGCCACGCGAATCCTGGCGCGGCAGAGATATCTCCTGTCAATTCGAGAAGGAGCCTTGGGAAGCGTGCGACGCCAGCACCCAAAGCGCTGCACGTACTGTTGTAGCACCACGCGAATCCTGGCGCGACAGAGATATCTCCTGTAAATTTGAGAAGGAACCCTGAGAAGCGTGCGGCGCCACGCAGGCTGGCGTGGCAAGGTTTGACATGCGGCGCCAGCATCCACGGCGTTGCACGTACTACTGTAGCGCCACGCGAATCCTGGCGCGGCAGAGATATCTCCTGTCAATTTGAGAAGGAGCCCTAGGAAGCGTGTGGCACCATGCGGGCTGGCGCGGAAAGGCTAGACGTGCGGCACCAGCACCCACGGCGCTGCACGTACTACTATAGCACCACGCTTATCCTGGCATGACAGATATATCTTCTGTCAATTCGAGAAGGAGCCCTGGGAAGCGTGAGTCGCCATGCGGGCTGGCGTGGCAGGCCTGGAGGGTGCGGCGCTAGGCGCAGCAGGCCTGGTAGGGTGCGGCGCCAGGGTTGGTGGCGCGGCAGGCCTAGGAGGGTGCAGCGCCTGGCGCGTCAGGCCTGGAGGGTGCGTTGCCAGGCACGGCAGGCCTAGGAGTGTGCGGCGCCGCCAGCCCTTGTGCCGCATGTACTGATGATGCGCCTCCGTCCATGGCGCCGCAGGCCTGGAGGGCACTTCTTAGTGGTCTGAATGCGTATCAACCCAAAGCCAAATTATTAGAACAAGCTCCAACCAAATTACATTGTCATAGAACATTGTCATACAAGACAAAATACAAGCTCAAACATTGTCATACATTGTCATAGAATATTAGTCTGAATGCATATCTGAGAACATTGTCATAAAAGCCAAAATACATAAGAGGTCAAACAAGCTCCAAACCAACATAGTCTCAAACAACCTCGAACTACTACTTTCTAGCATGGTGAAAACGACAACAAAAGCAACTACTTTCTAACACGCTTGCTCTTGCCTCCTCTCCTCGGAGCAATCTTCTTCTGGCGCGACTCGTCCTCGGGATTGGACTCTACAATAGGACGATTTCTTGGCCTTAGCTTGATTGCGAACCATACCTTTTGTTGATACTTATCCAATAACATGTCGTCCGACACGGCCTCGTCTTTGTCTTCGACCTTTACAATAAGAGCAATGATCTCATTAGAGTGATACATGGTAATTCAAGAAAGATGTCATCGCCACAAGTTTATCTCTTACCGTGGAAGATTGCTCATCGTCGGGGCTGCTTTCCTCTCGTGAAGTGGACTTTGCCGGTTGCTTGGACGACGTCGCAACAACCTCGGGATCCCGACAACCAAGAAAGTTCGCGAAGCGTTGTAGCGTTTGTGCCTACTTCCTAACAAAATCCCTTAACTTACTATTGCCCTCCTCATCCCTCGGGAACTCCAAAGCGCCCTCCAACTCATCCGCTTGCTTCTGGACCTCCGTGCGCTGCATTGCAAGCAAATGAATGACACATATTACACAATTTGGCATATCACAAATCCAACAAAGATAGTAACATGAACATGAACTACAGACTTACCACAAAGTTCATCACGGGAGCAAAGGAGGTTTGTCGCCCTTATCTAACATCTTGGTTGTACTCAAGGTTCCTCAGCTCGTCCCACCGAGGCAGCAACTCTTCCAATATATCTTCCGGATATGCATCCGGTAGGAGCTTCACACGAGTGTTCTCTAGAAACCAATGGAGGTACTCACTGAAAGCGTCCTCACAATGGGGTTTTGCGACCATTCTTTTTGATTTCTTAGCTTCTCTCACACATAAAAGAAATCTAGCCACGTGTTTCTTGTGAATCTTGCCCCAGTCGGTCTTCTTGCTCTTAAGCCTGTCCAACCTGTATGTGAACAAAGCGCAACTTTTTTTAGCACACACAACTATCATATATTGTCTTCAAAAACATGTATAGAACCAATTCTTACCGATGAAGAGCTTCGTTGGTGTCCTGCCAATCCGGTGGGGTAGCCTGATAGATACCAAACAATCTCATAACCCGCTGCGGCATATAATGCTCAACAACCCACATGCAAATCATGGGGCACTCCATATACCATAGATTGCATTCCGTGTTAAGACGGAACTCCTCGCAACCAAAATTGTCCCTAGGACCATATACCTCCCATACAACCTTAATCACAAACAACATAGTTCAATGAGAAGAGCACTTGAAAGGAATGCTAAACGGTGTATGGTCAGAAATTCTTACTTGCTCCGGTAGAAGGTTGTCAAACTCATTGGTGTATCTCACGTACACGTTTTGTAGGTCGGTTGGAGGCTTTGAGACCACGTCCCAATTGTAAGCCCATGTGGGCCACTTCAACCTTTCCCCGCCATCGCTATAGGGTTTGGAAGGCATATGTTTTGGCCTACCAACTGGAAAGCGTTCCCACATCCACACTGAGAGGAATAGAAATGGACCACTGATATAAGCCTCAGCCCCAGTCCTTCGACAAGCCTCATCCAGCTACGCAAGAAAGCAAACAAATTTTGTCATTCATAAGTTGGAAGAGCATATGTAAAGAGGGAAACAATAGAAACACCCCATTACCTACCGGTACAAGAAGGCCAATGCCGCCAAACCCCAGCTCCATTTTTTATCCATCACAGTTAAGGCCTTCAGCCAGTGCCAGTGAGCCATGTTGCCCTTACCATAAGCAAATATAGTCTTCGTGATGACATACCACACATACACACAGACATATATAATAATCTCATCCTCATTAGCATTCTCAGGACATGTACTAAAGTTTTGTGCTATCCACTTGAAAGTAGCCCCAGCTGTGACTCTTAATTTCTCCTCCTTTGAGTTTATAGTGTCACCAGGACACTTACCACCGGTAAGGGCACACATCCGCTCACAGCAGTTGTCGGAGGCTGTGTTAATGCACAGAGTATCCCCCTGGATAGGGAGTGCAAGGATCATGGACATGTCCTGCAGAGTAACGGTCATCTCACCGGTACGGAGGTGAAAACTATGCGTCTCCGGTCTCCACCGGTCGACGAGCGCGGTGATGGCAGCAGGGTTCATGTGCGGTGAACCATGATTGACCATATGGATGAATGGGAGCAATCCTAGCGCTTTGATGTGCACCCTGTACCGATCATCATACCGCATCATCTCTTGGAAATGCCCGTGATACCTCATTCGTAGGGGAACAAGAGGCCGCACATATAGAAGCTCGATTATAACATGTCCATCCAACTTGAGAAACATATAATGATTTGGAAGGTTTATTTTTCTTACCTTGATCCCCTCGGAAATAATGTAGCCACAGTGAACCTTATCATACGACGGCTCAAGAAGCGACATGCCTTCTACGAACCCGGGTTGTGCATGGGGTGGTGTACGGGTTTCTTCCGATTCCGATTCCGACATCCTAGTTAATTAAAAAAGTAGAACTATATATGTGAGCATCTATGAGAGCAAAATATATAAATAATTCTTTCTATATGAGCATCTCTATGTGACCAAGGTTCCAATAGTTATGAAAAAAATTACAACTAACAAGTACATGGAGAATTCATAGTATGAAAGTTTCCTAGTATGAAACTAACAAGTATTAATGCCATGTACGGCATATTGAGTGCTTGGCAGCTACAATTTCAAAATAACAAAGATTTCTATGCCGAAGTACCAAAGTAGATTTTGCGAATCTAATTTTTCTACTTCTTATGATATTCTGACTTGTGTAAATCAGTGCCGAAGTGTGAAACAACCCACACCATATGTGTAAAATCACAGCTAAACTGTGAAACTGACATGCAATATGGGGCGGAATAAAAAATGGTAGTTTGTGTCTGCTTACACGTTACCTCAAACACATGGTGAGCATCTCCAAGAGGTAAAATGTGGGAAAGACTAGAACTGAATTCCAGCTGGAACTCTTCTGTTATGCTGGAAGGACACGTCTTGGATGGATTCTGTCCTCGAAGAAATCACTCAAGCTCCGCCATGATCGCGTCCGTCCGCGTTGACCCCTTCCCGCTCGACCACGTCATCCCCCTCCTGCTCGACCGCGTGGGACTCTTTCTCTGGCGCATCGACCAAGCCGTTCGCCTCCTCCTGACGTCACCGTGTGGTCCGGCGAGGCCGTCCACCTGCAGGAGGCGCTGCGCCGCTGCTTCACCGAAGAAGTCCTCGCCGTCCACCTCGGACACCACCTCCTTCCGTTCCTCGACGCCGCCGCGTGGTCCGGCGAGGCCGGCGACCCGTGGGAGGCATTGCGACGGAGTGAGGAGGGTGGGAGGTGAGCGGCAAAGTGAGGTGATGAAATTTTTGGAACCCTAGATGTGGTCTTTGGGGGAAGAGAGAGGACCACGGGCACGCGTGTTTTACCCCGACACAGAAGACCGCGGACCGGGGCCACATGCAGCGGCACAACCCGGCGAGAAGGCGCGGCAATTGCGCTGAAAACGCTTGCTTTTTCTCATGCTTAAGTTATAGAATAATATGAAGGATTACTATATCAACAAACTCTAGTATTAACGTTTATTACAACAACAAATTATAACTAAAATATACATAAGGAATTCTTACCAATTACTACTAACAATAATTTTCAATCTAGACCAAAAACATACTTTCCCACAGTATTATCCACAACAATTACTACTAACAATTTTTACCACTTACTACTAACAATTACCAATTACTACTAAGCAAGAATATTCCCACATTATTATCTACAACAAACATACTATAAATTTATATTCCTACATATTTTCCAACCTCAATCATACTAAAAGCTCATCCTATACCTAAACATACTACCATCTTATCTATTCTCCCTCTAAGTAATCAACAAATCAACTATATATCTTCATTTTTTTATAAACTAGGGTTTCCCTAAACCATCAACATTAATGCAAAATAGAGAGATTTCTTGGACAAATTTAAGAGGAATACCTGGGGATGTGGTGAAGAACAAGATCCACGGAGGGTTTCTTCAGATCTGAGCAATTGGGGGAGGGATTAGAGGAGGGGGACATGAACCCTAGCCACCGCCGCCGACATGTCTCTGTTTGTGAGTGCATAGAGGAAAGGAAGGAAAGGAATAAGAGGGTCGGGCTGGGCCGACCCAGCTCGAGCTTAAGTCCTCCAGGTGTGCGGCGCTGCAGAGGTGGGTGCGGCGCCACGTGGGGTGGCGCCACACTTACGAGGCTGGGGCCCGCGGAGCCAGTGTGGCAAGGCGTGCCGCGCAAGCCCGAGAGGCGCAGCAAACGTGCATGACGCGTCGGGCTTGACGGCGCTGCATATGCGAGCCAGCGTGGCAGGTGTGCGGTGCCGGGCCCCAGCCAGACAGCGTGGCAGGCGTGCGGCGCCATCCTAGATGTCGCTGCATACGGGAGTAGCAGAAAAGGGTTATTCAGTTTGAATTTCTTTCCAAATAAGGTTAATCTTTGAAATTGTTACGACTTTGGGTTATTTTTATTTAATTTGTCGCTCATAAACAGTACATTCTCCGAGAGTGACATAGAGTATTCCCCTGTCTCGTAGATATGTGACGTTTTTGAAGTAAGACATATGTTTGGTATGTTTGGTCACGAGAATCCAAATATTAGTATTTAAAATGACACGAGCATCCAAAGTTATATAATACTATAAACTATTCCCACATACCCATATTAGTTAACTTGGATTTATCAAAATTTGGATGAACCTATATAAAAAATAAGGTCGAAGTTGGGACGGTGACTGCCCTCACGTCGTCCACACCGGGCGGCTCGAGGGGAACCCAGCGCCTCGCCGCCGCCCCCCTCCCACTTCCCCATCTCCGCTGCTGCCACTGGCCTCGCCGCGGTGGCGGCGGCTCCTGACCACGAAGGTGGATGGGAGCGAGCTCGCGGTGGACGCGCTACCAGATCGGTGTCGCGCGAGTGGCGTCACGTGCGGGCAGTCCTCGGCACGGGAAGGACGTCTTCTGGCGGCGAGCGGGCTTCGTCAGCTCGTGCTGGAAGCTCCCGGCAGCGTGGGAAGGGCGACGGCCCTCGGTGTTGCTGCTGGAGTTATGTGCGGCCAGGGCCCGATCTAGGCTCAGATGGTCCTGGCGGGCCGCTCCTCTCCCGTGCTGATGCTGCTCTGTCCAGCAGCGGTTGCCGGCTTTTGGAAGCCGAGGTGGCGGCCCCGGGATGCGGCGGTGTGCGCTCTGCTCCTCTCCCTGCGTGGGCGGCGAGGGGCAGCGCTCATGGAGGTGGTGGAGGTGAGGTGGGGGGGGGGGGTGTCCTACCTGCTTGCTGGCATGCGGGTGACAGGGCGGCGACCCTGGGTTGTGGTGGTCTTCCTCCACTCCGGCGTGGCACGGGTGGCCGTGGCGACATGGAGGGTTGGGTCAACACCGTGTGGCTGTTTTTTTGCGGCCATATCGCGTGGAGCTGAGCGTGGATGCCGGATCGGCGGCTCCGGGAGCTTGTTGATGGTGAGGCTTCTCCTCGGCCGTGTGGGCGGCGGGGTTGCCTCTGTTGGCGTGGGCGTCTTCTCACTTGCCAGTGGTCGTGCTTGTCCGACGGCATGGGTTGTCTTCGTGACGGTCCACGAGCCTCTCATTTTCATTAAAAGGATCTAATAAGCTTTCAGTCGGATGGATTATACGTATAGTTCTAACCGAGACAGAAAATGGATTTGTTCAAACAGAATGTTAACCACCAGAGCTAGCAAGACTGACAAAGGCAATTTACATCAGTCCTTTCACCACGACAAGCAATGAAGATGCCTATTTTCAGTTCACTGCAATTGATCTATGTTTTCTGTATCTGCATCAATAATGGTTGCTGCAGGCAATGTTTATACATTCTTCTGATACAAACTACATTACCTGAGACAAAAATATCAGAATGAATCATGAATCAGCCAATCTGGATCAGCTATCCATATGAATGATGATGATGATCCTTATCCAAAAAATGAATGATGATGATGCATCTCAAACCTATACAAAGGAATCAGTACAGCTTGCTGAATTCAGTCTCCTGTGCTTGTTCACCAAGCCGGGGGAAGAATGGATCCCTCTCAAGCATTGTCTGCAATGAGTCCATCACCCTCACCAGGGATGACCACAAGAACGGTGCAGAGCAAAATGCGTAGGCAACGACTACCAGAATCCTCTGGATACCATCATGGTACCATGGGAATGCCATAACAAAGAGCATCCCAACCATCCCAATCCAGGCAGTCAGCACTGCAAGCGGCGGCAGCAGGAATGCATTGATCACAGCCGATGAGAAGGCGAGGACACCAAACAGGTACAAGGACCAGCCCATGAGTGGATGAACCGTGCATGGGATTACGAAGAATGGGATGGTATATGCTGCCACCATGGCCACAGAGGCAGCCAGCTTGATTAGCCCCTGTACCAGGACACTTTGTTTCTCGGGTCGCCGGTAATAGCACAGTTTTGTCATCTGTGGCCTTGCTAATCTGGTGATAGTTATGATTGCTATGTACATCAGCACTTCAATGAGGACCGCCGGAATTTCAGCAGCATAACTATGAAACGTGGACAGGGGAAAGTAATGTTAGCAGGCAGAAATTAAACTTACAAAGATATGACATATAGTTTCTTTTCTTGTACTCACCCAAGATCATTCCACCGTTGCTTGTGCCAGGAAAGGCCCAATGGCAAGATTGGCCAGGACCACCAGTACCAAGGTTTAAACCAAGGGGCACTAGGGAATGTGATCACGCTGTTTGGCCCACATGGAACATGCCAGTGAAGCTTGAGATCTGCAATATTTTGGTAAATGGATGTAAAAATCTTTGGAAGCACAAACCGCATATGATTGGAGCTGAATAGCAGCAATGCTCACAATAGTATGATGCGTCCATCTGATAGCCAAGAGGAAGGCGATATGTCCCGTGGAGCTTGGTGCCGTTCTCAGGAGGGTGGAATAGTGGTTTGTCAAGCAAGTCTGGGAAGCAGCCGACGAGAAAGCCTTGGTCTGCACCATCGGAGTTGTCGCGGCCGATTTCCAGGTCATGAAGCATGCCTTTGAATACATCCATAGAAGGCTGTAAATTGGAGAAAATACACCAACATCAGATACTTCTTTGGGATTTCAAGTGCATTGACAATGCAATAATGTTGCATATTGCATAACTTTCAATTGGAACTTAGTCACTGGAAGAGTTGGTGAGTGCGTGGAATGCACATGCCTGAAACTTGGGTTCGATCTCCGGGCCAGGCATTATCTGGTGCTCGCACCGTTTCAGAAAAAACTTCCATTTGGAACCATGTAGGTGAGTATGCAAGAAAAACCTCTGCCTACGTGCTGGTGGTGGTTTAGTGGAGCAATCATGCCAACCATGCATATTGGCAGAAGACATGCAACATGCCATTTTTTGTAAGAGTCAGTGCAAATGTAGGCCAACATCGAAACAGCTATATGGCTCAGTTTTAGAAATGCGCTATCAGCATACCAAGAACATCATGTTTTTAGCACAAATCGTCACACATGCAACTCAACAGGCCCATACCATTTAAAGCAAAATAACACAGAATTTGATAATTTGTACAGGTACTCGTAGTTGTTACTGCGACATACCTGGAGCACGAAAAGACCTGTGTGGAAGTAACATGGATTGATGAAAACAGCACAGAACTGGCCACACTGAAAGAGCTCATCGGTGTTCTGGAGGAAGATGTTGTCGGAGTCGATCATGATGACACGCTCATAGTCGACCAGGCTCCATGCATAGAGCTTGTTAAGTGTCAGCTTGAACCTCCTGTTCATTCCTCCAAGATTGCCCTCGTAGGGATTCTTCAGGTTCTCCACAACCACCACCCTCATGCCATCCTCCTCCCTAATGTTGTCATTTACCACCGTCATAACATGTCAATTTCAATTTATACTTAGTACGAAATGTATAGCTTTGTTTGCATTGCACATTTTTTTTCTTTCATGGAAAGAATTAGGCAGGATTGGGGCCTGGAAGCCATAGTTTAAACCAGTCATTGGGGATTTTGACCATCTCCATTTATATTTTGGCATTTGACCAAAGGAAGAAAAGTTGACCACTCTAACTGGACCCAATCAATTACTAGTCTCCTAGGAAGTATACTCTAACCAAAGGCACCAAAAAAATACTAGTCAAAGGTCATAAACAGCACATTCTCTGAGAGTGACATAGAGTATTCCGCTGACTCGCAAATATCTGACGTTTTGAACTAAGACGTATGTTTGGTCACGAGAATCTAAATATTATTTAAAATGACACGATCAGCCAAAGTTGTAAAATATGACAGGCAACATGAGCAGATTAATTTCGTATCTATCCAGTGCATAAATCTTCCGGTGAAAAACACCATGGAGTACTGAATAAAGAAACAGACTAGCTGACAAGAAGCTTCCTAAAATCCTACTACTGCAGGTGGAAAGGTGGGCCCGGACTCGCCGGCAAAACCTCGTCGTCGCCTCACACAAGGAAAGAAACGCTTCCTTTAATTTGATACTATATAATTAATTGCGACGCGTTAAACATTTCCTGATATAGCACTAGTAATTCCATTTACTCGTGCGTTGAAACGAAATCGAAAGCAGCGGAGAGTCCAAGGGAGGGAGACGCTTGCTTGCGTGCGTGGACTCACATTGCGCGGACCCAGTCGCGGGGCACGTCGGAGGAGGCGATGACGACGCGGTCGGCGTCGGCGCCGACCGTGGCGAGGGAGCGCATCATGACGCGCACGGCCACGTAGAACTCGTAGTCCCGCGGCGTCCCCATGTACATCATCGCCGCGTACGCGTGCCGGTGGTGGCGGCGCCCTGCTTGCCCCTCGCTCGGCTCCACGGCCAGCGCCCTCTGCCGGTGCTCCTGCGCCGCCGCCGCCGCCGCCGAGGCCGAGGCGAGGAACAGGCACAGAATCGCTACCGCCGCTGCGGCCGCCGCGAGTCGCCGCTCCGCAGCCGGCGGCCACCCCATCGTCGACGCGCGCGCGTGAACTCCCCCGATCAGCAGGCCAGCCGCGCGCCGTCCGCGGTAATCCGGCCGCTCGGCGTGGGACGGATACTCCTGCTCCCGGTGAGTACCACTTGTACGCACGTGTGTGGAGGGGCGGCGAGGGGGAGGGTGGCGCTCGCCTCGGGAGTTCCCTCTCGTGTTGATCCTTGTGGCTGGCAAAAGCAAAGGAGGGGAGAAGAGACAGGGAGAGCACAGGAGCGGAAACGGGCCGGTACTCGTTTACTTATGGGTTCGGGGGAAGAGACCGGCCCGGTCGCAACGCTCGCCTCGCCCTCGTGCCGAGACGCCGTCGTAGGCTCCTACCATAGTTAGTGTGGTAAAGAAGACTAGGCGCACCTGAACGCCCGTCACTGGCAGGTGGGGACAGAGCCCGGCCTGAAGGAACGTTCTTGTAGGGGTACGGGCGCGGGCGCGTGCGTCCCGTGCCGGGGTAAAGCGGAAGGTCACGCGACGAGGGCACCTCTGCTGTCGCTTCCTTTTCCTAGCTTAGCTGCGACCTGTCGCTGTAGAAACGTGAAGGAAACGTTTTGGGTACCGCGAAGTAAAGAGGTATGCCAAGTAAAGACGCGGTTATTTTGGCAAGGGGAGACGCGGGCGGTTGGTAGGGGTGGTGTGCGGGGGGGGGGGGAGATAGACGACTCGGATGGACCCGTTCTACTACGGCTGGACGGAATTGATTGCAGCAGCAGACGTGTTGAAACTCCCACGCCACCACCCAAAACCTGCCTAAAATGGGGATGGACGATGTGAGGGCCAAACCCTAGGGGTCAAAGGGTGTCCCCCTCCCCTCCGCCTTCGCTAGAGGACGTGGTCGGGCGAAGCTCGTGTTGCCGACGACGGAGGCGAGGGCGTCTTGTTATGAAGGCCGATGACCTGGACGGCGGTAGTGGTCTAGGACAGTGTGGCGGCGGGTGGCACGTAGGGATAGTGCTTGGTGGCATCAAGGTGCTTGTGGTCGTGTATGGAAGTTGGGCCTGATTTGATCTGAATCTGAGTATGTGCGGGCCACGGCTTTGTGGCGCGGGAATCCAGCTGATGGCTAGGTTTTCTGTATTAACAGAGTTATTGCGGTACTCTCGTAGCAAAGTTTCGAGCATCTCATAGAAAAATTTCAAGCATCTTGTAGCGCGCTGACATCATGTCGATGAATAACTTCTCGCTTTCAAGATAGTGTTGATGTACCAAGCATCGTGATGCCTCCTTATATAGCTGCAACGAGAGGGTTAGGGATTTAAATATAACTCTTAAAGCTTCACCTTGTCTACTATTTTAGGGGAACACTTCATAGTATTCTTCTTGTGCGTTAGGGGAAGACTCATAAGTGTCTTCCTCCTCTAGTTTATCACCCTTGCTAGCGTTTTCATCGAGTTATCATACCACTCGAAGAAATAAGAATCATCCACAAATGTATTTTTGGTGGTGTACCAACCAGGTTCCGACATATTAGCGCAAAGATTTGTGGCAAGGTTCTAGTTCGTCAATGTTAATAGTCCCAAACATAGTATCTATGAACAAGTACTCCTCGGAACAATTATCAGTAAATTGGGCATAATAAGAGTCATATTATTTGTACTGTGCCGCCTTTTGTCAACCTTACCTTTGTGCTCCTCTTTTTCATCTTGTGACTAATGAGAATGGTTATCTTCGGGCAATACGACTTTATGCCATGCCTTATATTCTCCACCACAAATGTATTATCACTAAGATGTTCTTCAACATGCATGTTACTAGCAATGGTAGGTTTAAGAGTAGAAGCGGAAGGTTTGAGCGGGTGATCAATCCATTTCTCCTCCTCTTCATGGTGCTCCTTTTTCTCATTGCCTTTCATTGTGTCCTGCAAAAGATTATTTTTTCATGGAGGTTTTAATCAGATCTATGTAGTCAATCACTAATGCATAATCACTTAGATTACCTTCGCAAAAAAGGAACATAGGAAGAACCAAAACATAGAGTCTATCAAGGAAGGCACACTGCCCTAGTTGAACTTTTCCAGTATGAGTATTATATCACAAGTACCCATGAAAAACACATGTTCAACAACTTCCAAACTAGCATAGGATTTGCTTGGTAATTACCTTCCCACTCACATATAGTTTATTTCCGTCTGTTGCTATTTATCTTAATATTTATATTTATTTAAAAAATAAAAAAATATAAGACCCAAATATCTAAATATATATATTGTTAATCATGTCTTCCAAGATAATTATTGTTGAACAGATGATACAAGCAATGGAGGATACAAATAATAAAAGTTCATCGAGCATAGCTACCAGATACGAGATGGTAAAAAACCGTTGGACAAGATGGAAAAGTATTCATGCATTATATGTGTTATATGCATAGAAAAGTGTGCTAACTCTGGAGCCATGGAGCGCATCCATTATCAATGTGAGTATAGCAACGATCCTCTATTAGCAATCTGGGTTCTCTGCATCAACAACTAGGTTATTACAATACTTGTAGCGATATATATTTATTAAAATATCGTCCCTTAAAAGCTTTCCAGAATGGAAATCCTCACAACCCCACAACTATGTTTTCGGCGCAGCCACATTTGCACTTAAACAAGAGTTTGGAAATAGCCTATTCTATAAGTTACTAGAAAGCTAAAATAAAAAAGTTTAAAGTAACAAGTAACTAAGAACAAAATAATAACAAGGTAAAATAAAACAGAAAGTAAACAAGAGCAACTAAAGACATTATAGGGGAATCTAAAATCACCACTAAAGAGTAGCATTTATAAAACATGATAAGGATGCGTTATAATTTGTGCACGGGCGGAGTACCAAAGGTGTGCTCAGAGGTCTCGATCATCACACCCCTTATAACCACCACTAGGGCTCCATTAGGAAAATTTCACGGAAGTCCATGGCGGTCGCTAGGATACACTAGCAATTAAGTGTTACCTTGGATCCCTGTTACACGGTTACTCCCTCGTTGATGCATGATTTAGTGGGAAATGAATATTTCATTTTACGTTCACCCACATCTACCATACACCAACGATAACATCTTTCAAGTCGCCGAAGGTCAAATACCATGCACTTGACATCCACACAATATCAAGAAGAACATTACTACACATAAACAAAACCTATTTATTTTAATTCATGATGGTGCTAGAGTTCATCCATATGCTCAACTAAACTACTAGACACAGGGGCACACGACATCATATGAATAAATATGGATGAATGAATGAAGCACGTAGGGGCACAAGACAAGTGCGTAGATGACAATGACGATGATGGAGATTGATGCCATGGCCTCTTCGTACCAAGACTTCTTCTCCTATTCCTTGGATGGTGTGTAGGTGTTGATGGACATGGATATCTCATGGAAGTGTGGCGGTGGCCAGGACTCTACTATCGAGGATTGTGGTGAGGAATTCTTGACGATAGGGTTCTCCCACTTTAAATAGGCAATATGAGGCCGGCTCTGCATTTTCCTGGAGGCCCGCTCCAAACATGTCCCTAGGCCCTTCACAAACTAGGTTTAGGTTTGACGTTTTGGACACACCAAGGTTAGTATGGCGGCACGGTATGGCATCCTGGCCGTAGTGCAGGTCATTATGATTACTATTGCCTTTAGTATTTTGGATGTTATTTTCTCATATGAACTCCCATTGAGTGTTGTTGGACTTGTTGGATTTGTATGGACGAGAGCTATTTCACCATGGTATTGGATCTTCATTTTGTGCTGATAGAAAAATATTACTTTTCCACATTTTGACCAAATATTTAGAAAAAAAAATTACATCTATACTATTGAATAAAAAATTGTGAAAATATATTTTATGCTCAATCTATTGATATTGATTCAAATGTCTATATTTCTGTATATATACTTGATCAAACTTAGACAATGTTGACTCTTAACTAGTATTGTTTTCATTTTGGGACGAAGGGAGTATCAAGGCACATGTACTTGCTATTTCCATTTTTTCTGAAACTTGCACTATGAATTACCGACTTTAGAGCGTTGTTTTTATTTATTTTGTGAAAATCACTAACCTATTATTAATAATCATCAATAGTAGTATCAAGCGTATCTAAAGTGATAAAATACAAAAAGGTCTTTGATCCACCTAGCGCAACTACTTGCACCAGCGTGAGCCGAAGCTGTGGCGACATTCTCGTCTCTCCATCATCGGAGCCAGACAAAGCTTTATTTTTATGTTTTTTAAAAAAACCTCGCAACTAAAAATGTATTCTGTTTTAAGAGAGCGTTCCTTTTTATGTTATATAAGTTGTGCTAGAGTTCTAGAGTGCATGACGGCGCTATGCAGAAATGCATGTACTTAGTTTGCACCCCAAGCAAACTCTTATCCAGAACTCGGAACCGTAGACTTGTCCGTGCGAAAAACGTATGTGGGCGATCAACGAGCTAACGGTCGCGACTCACGTGTCGACATACCCACGTGAATGACCAGCCGTGCAATCCATCTGCCATATGGAGCCGTCGCTGTCGAGAGTAGGATGCCACGACACGGCCGACAAGCGAAAAATTCTGAAACAAAGCACAGACTCCATCCATCCATTGATCTGTCGCGAACTAGCTATTAGCTTCGCAAGAAATAGCGGAACACCTGACCCCGTGCTTCAGGTGTAGAACCATCGAATGATCCGCACGGTGACAGGTGTATGGTGTACCCACACATGGTTATTCATCTGTCTCGCGAGAGATGGTGCTAGTGAGAGTAGGCACGCGTCGAATGATTCCGACTAATCAAATGCAACGCCGGGCCAGGACGAGACGACTCGCGTAATATCCCGTCTTTGCTAAATTTATAAAACCGAAAACATAAGAATAGTCAGATTGATCTATAACCTTGTTGGGCCACGCAGAGATAAAACAAAACTTTTTCCTCTAACGTGGTGATCCCAAGATCTAGCTGAGGTAGAAAGCCACGAGGTTTACCACTAGACGCGCAGTTGCGGATTACTGATGGAGCACGTCAGTTGATGCAGTGCAGTCCTCACGATCCGATCGT
This sequence comes from Avena sativa, assembly GCA_916181665.1. NCBI lineage: Eukaryota > Viridiplantae > Streptophyta > Magnoliopsida > Poales > Poaceae > Avena > Avena sativa. Next base: position 260,228,996 of record OV702279.1, on the reverse strand, counting down.
CCTAGTGCTGATCACACAGCATCTCTGCTGGTATCCACACGTACAAGGAGGAGCGCCGGCGGCGAACTGCTAGGTTCGTTACGGCGGCTGGACTGCTGTGGAGCTAGGGTTTCCAACACATGGAATGACCTAACCGAACAACGATTAACCTTTTTGGGTTACGGTGCTCCACTATATATAGGGAGTGAACGTGGGTTCTGCTCACGCGACCCATTCACTAAAGCCCATATAACATTAGTCACCGTGAGTCCAACTCACTAACTCAGTCCTAATCTGGTTTAGGTCCAACCCAACCAGATTACAGATTCGGATCCAATCCGAACTTGCTCCCGCTCTTAAGTGTGTGACCCCGCAGGCTCATGGTTACTTGGACACGATTAGAGTCCGACTCACAATCGATCAATCGGTATCGGCTCCTAGCAGAACGTGCCGATTCCCAAGTACCAAAGAGTCATGACGACTTGCCTTTTCAATGCGACTTACGTCTGAGTCCCTTTTGCCTCATGATATACCTTGTCAGACTATAGGCGAATATACGTCATCCCTTAAATAGTCCAACTCTCTTCTCGAACCGAGATAAGTGATTCACCCGACTAACTCTTAGCCGATCGCCTCGGTTAACACTTAACCGAGTCGTGCATGGCCATGCTTTCCGAATCATATCTCACGAGAGGGCCCAGAGAATATCTCTCCGAGTGGAGGGGCAAAATCCCATCTTGGTTATTCACATCACGCAGCTTGATTCTCAGTCGACCCGAACCCTGCCTTTATAACTGCCCAGTCACGGATCAGCGTTTGACAGAACCTAAGTCGGTGGTCCTCAACTCGGACTATGCAACAACCTCAGGTCTAAGGATTACATTGATTGAGATATACAAATGACAACTAGTTCGTTGTACCTCAATATGGGTCAATCCGACTCGCTAAACTCTTTAGCCGAATCTGTGTAAGTTGGAATAGCATCTCCATGCCCATGACAAGTGGAACCGATTCATCAAGCCAACTTTCACATTGGTCTAAGTTGTGTGTCCAGCACAACCTCAATGACCAAGGATATTTAGTATAAACAACATGAATGCATAGTTCCACAACCGAATCACATATTCAATGATACACATCAGATGTTCATACAAGGACTACTTAATAACTTTATGAATACAATGGGAAATATCATCATACATGATTGCCTCTAGGGCATATTCCCAACAGTCTCCCACTTGCACTAGAGTCAATCTTCCGACATCACATGTCTAAGCATCTAATGCCCATGGCTCTCAGGTGCGCCTCATGCTTCGGCTGGGGTAACGGCTTTGTCAACGGATCCGCAATATTTGCATCCGTGTGTACCTTGCATAACTTTATATCACCCTGATCCACGAACTGGCGAATTAGGTGGTACCGCATGAGTATGTGCTTGTTCTTCTGGTGTTGTCTAGGTTCTTTGGCTTGTGCAATAGCACCATTGTTGTCACAATACACGTCCAACGGATTGGACGAGCCCTGAACCACACCAAGATCCATGAGGAAATTCCTCATCCAAACAGCTTCCTTTGCTGCCTCCGAGGCGGCAATATACTCAGCCTCTGTTGTAGATGAAGACACAGTCTCTTGCTTGGAACTTTTCCAGCTCACAGCACCTCCGTTTATAATAAACACGTATCCGGATTGCGAGCGAGAATCATCAGAGTCGATGAGATAACTCGCATCCGTGTAACCCTTTACACTGAGTTCATCTTCACCACCATAAACCAAGAACATATCCTTAGTCCTTCTTAAGTACTTTAGGATATTTTTAGCCGCTGTCCAGTGGATCTCTCCAGGATCAGCCTGGTATCTGCTCACAACACTTAGAGCATAGGAAACATCCGGTCTAGTACAAATCATGGCGTACATGATGGATCCAACTGCAGAAGCATATGGAATCGCACTCATCCGACTTCGCTCATCAGTTGTCGAAGGACACTGAGTCTTGCTAAGTTTTACACCATGGGACATCGGTAATAACCCTTTCTTAGACGATTCCATGTTGAACTTCTTCAACACTTTGTCCAAATAAGTACTCTGACTCAATCCAATGAGCCTCCTTGATCTATCTCTATAGATCCGGATTCCGAGGATGTATGTTGCCTCACCCAAGTCTTTCATTGAGAAACTCCTTTCTAATGATTCCTTGATTTCTTGCAACATCTGGACATCATTTCCAATCAGTAATATGTCATCCACATATAAGATTAGAAAATTTACTTTGTTCCCACTAAACTTCTTGTACAAACAAGAATCATGATCACTCTTGATGAAGCCAAACGATTTGACTACCTCATCAAAGCGAATATTCCAACTCCGAGATGCTTGCTTCAACCCATAAATGGATTTCTGAAGTTTGCATACCTTGTCAGCATTAGCCGGATCGACAAAACCCTCGGGCTGTATCATATACATGTCCTCGGTTAAATTTCCGTTAAGGAATGCCGTTTTGACATCCATCTGCCATATCTCATAGTCGAAATAGGCTGCTATAGCTAACATGATCCGAACTGATTTAAGCATCGCTACGGGCGAGAAAGTCTCGTCGTAGTCAACTCCTTGAACTTGTCGGAACCCCTTCGCGACAAGGCGTGCTTTATAGATTGAAACATTTCCATCCATATCAGTTTTCTTCTTAAAGACCCATTTGCACTCGACGGGTCTTGCACCGTCAGGCAGATCAACCAAGTTCCAAACTTGATTTTCATCCATGGACTTTATCTCGGATCTCATGGCTCCAAGCCATGACTCGGAATCAGATCCCACCATCGCTTCCGAATAATTTGTCGGCTCATCACTGTCTAACAGTAACACATCACGAACACTTCGTAATCTTGCCGATCTTCGTAGTACAGGTGCGGCTGTCGGCTCAGCTGCCACGATCGGCTCATCCTCCAAGGTTTTTGCTGACTCGCTACTTGCCGATTCCTCTCGAATTTCTTCGAGTTGCACCGTGCTCCCACTTACTCTCCGACTGAGAAACTCTTTCTCAAGGAAGACACCGCTCCGAGCGACAAACACTTTGCCCTCTTCTCGGTTGTAGAAGTAGTAACCCAAGGTTTCCCTCGGATACCCCACGAAAATACATTTATCCGACTTGGCCGTAAGCTTGTCCGACTGAAGTCGCTTGACAAAAGCTTCACAACCCCAAATCTTAAGAAAAGACAAACTCGGCTTTTTGCCTGTCCACATCTCATGCGGTGTCTTCTCTACCGACTTTGATGGTACTTTGTTTAGTGTGAACGCCGCTGTTTCTAGACAATAACCCCAAAATGATAAAGGCAGATCTGTCCGACTCATCATTGATCGTACCATGTCCAACAAGGTCCGATTCCGCCTTTCCGAAACACCATTCCTTTGTGGCGTTCCTGGCGGAGTAAGTTGAGGAACTATTCCACAACTTTTCAGATGGTCATCAAACTCATGGCTCATGTACTCGCCTCCTCGGTCCGACCGAAGAAACTTTATTTTCTTGCCGAGTTGATTCTGTGCTTCATTCTGGAATTCTTTGAACTTTTCAAAGGCTTCCGACTTATGTTTCATCAAGTAGATATATCCATACCTACTCAAATCATCAGTGAAGGTAATGAAGTACTCATAACCACCCCTGGCTGTCGTGCTCATTGGTCCACATACATCACTATGTACTAGTCCCAACAAGTCGGACGCCCTTTCGCAACTCTTTGCAAAAGGTGTCTTGGTCATTTTGCCGAGTAGGCAAGATTCGCATGTCTCGAACGACTCCAAGTCGAACGAAGTTAGGAGTCCATCATCATGGAGCTTCTTCATGCGTTTCCAACTTATATGACCAAGCCGACAGTGCCAAAAGTAAGTCATATTCAGATCATTTGGTTTCAACCTTTTAACATTTATGTTATAAATCGACTCACCATCAAGATTCAAAATAAATAACCCGTCCTGGACGGGTGCAAAGCCGTGAAACATATCATTCAAATACAAAGAACAACCATTATTCTTGATATTCGACTCATAGCCTTGCCTCATCAAACATGAAGCAGAAATAATGTTTCGACTGAGCACTGGAACATAATAACAATTATTTAGTTCCATAATGAATCCGGAAGGTAAATGAAGTTGCATCGTGCCGACTTCCAACGCAGCAACTCTTGCTTTGTTGCCGACTCGAATATCAACCTCGCCTCTTGCTATGCTCCTAGTTCTTACCAGTCCCTGCAACGAGTTGCAGATGTGAATAACTGATCCGGTATCATATACCCAAGAACTATTAGGTGCATCAGCAAGATATATGTCTATAACATTGCAAACAAGTGTACCTGAGTCGGAAGTCATACCTCCACTCTTGGCTTTGTCGGCCAAGTACTTGCTGCAGTTCCTCTTCCAGTGGCCATCCGCCTTGCAGTAGAAGCAAGTGGATCCGACTGAAGGAGATGGTTTAGTCCCTGAGGAAGCGCTTGGGACCGGGTCCTGAGCCTGCTTTCCTCCTGACTTAGCCTTCTTCTTAGTCCAAGAACTTTTCTTGAACTTAGCCTTATTCTGCACCATCAACACTTGACTGGTGCCCTTCTTGAGATCCGCCTCTGCCTGCTTGAGCATCCCATGCAATTCAGTGAGCTTCTTATCCATACCATGCATGTGGTAGTTCGAAATGAACTGCCCATATGCACTAGGAAGAGAGTTCAGAATTATATCCGTAGCGAACTCTTCGCTAATGGGGTAGCCAAGCCTCTCCAGAGACTGCACGTAACCAACCATTTTGATCACATGCGGACTCAGTGGATCACCATCCTTAAGCTTGCAACTCAGCAAAGCCTGAGAGACTTGATACCTCTCAGTCTTCGCCTGAGCCTGGAACATACTCTTGAGGCTTTCGATCATATCGTAGGCCTCAACATGCTCGAACTGCTTTTGCAAGTCCGGTTCCATGTGAGCAAGCATAAGACAGCTAATATCCGTGGACTCATCCTTAGCCCGACGGTAGGCATTGGTGGTTGCGACAGTCGCATTCTCATTCGGCTCATCTGGAAGTGGGTTGTCTAGGACATGGTCCTTCTTTTCTTGTTTGAGAACAATTCTCAGATTTCGATACCAGTTGGTAAAATTAGTGTCGTTCAGTTTATCTTTCTCAAGAATAGTTCTCAACGCAAAACCGGATATCTGAGAGTGACTGCTACTTGGTGCCATGATCTACAACAGAAAATATGCAAAACACTTAAGACATGTATTCATAAAAGAGCAAGCATATTAAACATTTTAATATTTTATGCTCCCACTAGAACCAACACCCCTCCGATGGTTACTTAGTGATTCAGGATCCTAAATAAGCAAGTCGGCTAGTGAGCTTTAGCATCACCGCTAGCCGCCAAGTGATCTAGGTAGACAACTCCTTGTCAATCGCATCTCATGCGACTCCTGTTGGACGGGTGGCATCACATGCCCCGGCTCCCATCCGACCTTTCCCCGAGTCCCACAACCGTTGTGATAGACCCGTCTAGCTTACCAAGTGTTTCTGCAGTAAGAGTCCGACTCGAACACACCTAGTCGGAAAGAATTGGCAGCACCTCAATTTTATGAGCCCACTACCAAAAATGTCCGACTTGTGATGGTGCAAACACTGGCGGGAAAACCGACTAGACCTTCTTTGAGGGATTAAATGTTACCGACTATCTAATAGAGGTAAAACTGAGACATAACAATAACACAAAATAAAGCAATTATAATGTGAGATGGTATGGCTCTCTTCATGGCGATCTCCATCTCCACAAAGCCTGTAATCCGACTCGTGCCAACTCTTGTCACTTGCCGTCTTACTCCATGTCGCCGACATGTACAACGCCTTGCATGCCTTCCGGGTTCTCAAACAGCTACACTAGCTTAGTAAAGTAAATTACATAGAGAATCCGACACGCAGGTCGTTATACAATAAAAAGATAGCACCTAGGCTCCAGCCGGCTGACATAAACCGTGATTCGCAGATCACGTATGGATTACACACATACATCACATGCACATGAACCATACCATTCACAACTTCCTGCAAAAACAAGTTATGCAGAGATACAATATCTACCGGCGTTGTGAAACTCGCAACGACATCTAAGGCGCTACGACAGGGCGAAGCCGGCGGTCCCGCTAGCCGGATAGAGGGCGGGGATCGAAGGGGCAGCGCCCCTCGCGGGTGCGGGCAGCGCCCGACGATTTTTCCGAAAACGTAGATCTCATCTACGATCCGAACATGGATTCCGACCATCGTTCCGATTCGATCAAACTCTTTGATCTTCGATCACCACTTCTGGATTTACGTGTCACAGTCTACCCCGATGGCGGAAGCCGACCGGTAGGGGTATGTCGTTCCACGACCTCAGCAGTATGATCACGGAAATCAGATCTACCAATCCCCGAGTACAGTTGATCCAATCAACCTCGTACAAAACCGATCTATCTCATAGATCGACCACCAAACAGCACATAGATCTCATCTACATCCTACCGCATATCACATATGCGAGATCTCGAGCCTAAAACCAGAAGCTATCGCTCTGATACCACTGTTGGGCCACGCAGAGATAAAACAAAACTTTTTCCTCTAACGTGGTGATCCCAAGATCTAGCTGAGGTAGAAAGCCACGAGGTTTACCACTAGACGCGCAGTTGCGGATTACTGATGGAGCGCGTCAGTTGATGCAGTGCAGTCCTCACGATCCGATCGTCCTGGTGCTGATCACACAGCACCTCTGCTGGTATCCACACGTACAAGGAGGAGCGCCGGCGGCGAACTGCTAGGTTCGTTACGGCGGCTGGACTGCTGTGGAGCTAGGGTTTCCAACACATGGAATGACCTAACCGAACAACGATTAACCTTTTTGGGTTACGGTGCTCCACTATATATAGGGAGTGAACGTGGGTTCTGCTCACGCGACCCATTCACTAAAGCCCATATAACATTAGTCATCGTGAGTCCAACTCACTAACTCAGTCCTAATCTGGTTTAGGTCCAACCCAACCAGATTACAGATTCGGATCCAATCCGAACTTGCTCCCGCTCTTAAGTGTGTGACCCCGCAGGCTCATGGTTACTTGGACACGATTAGAGTCCGACTCACAATCGATCAATCGGTATCGGCTCCTAGCAGAACGTGCCGATTCCCAAGTACCAAAGAGTCATGACGACTTGCCTTTTCAATGCGACTTACGTCTGAGTCCCTTTTGCCTCATGATATACCTTGTCAGACTATAGGCGAATATACGTCATCCCTTAAATAGTCCAACTCTCTTCTCGAACCGAGATAAGTGATTCACCCGACTAACTCTTAGCCGATCGCCTCGGTTAACACTTAACCGAGTCGTGCATGGCCATGCTTTCCGAATCATATCTCACGAGAGGGCCCAGAGAATATCTCTCCGAGTGGAGGGGCAAAATCCCATCTTGGTTATTCACATCACGCAGCTTGATTCTCAGTCGACCCGAACCCTGCCTTTATAACTGCCCAGTCACGGATCAGCGTTTGACAGAACCTAAGTCGGTGATCCTCAACTCGGACTATGCAACAACCTCAGGTCTAAGGATTACATTGATTGAGATATACAAATGACAACTAGTTCGTTGTACCTCAATATGGGTCAATCCGACTAGCTAAACTCTTTAGCCGAATCTGTGTAAGTTGGAATAGCATCTCCATGCCCATGACAAGTGGAACCGAGTCATCAAGCCAACTTTCACATTGGTCTAAGTTGTGTGTCCAGCACAACCTCAATGACCAAGGATATTTAGTATAAACAACATGAATGCATAGTTCCACAACCGAATCACATATTCAATGATACACATCAGATGTTCATACAAGGACTACTTAATAACTTTATGAATACAATGGGAAATATCATCATACATGATTGCCTCTAGGGCATATTCCCAACAAACCTTCGGTTTAAAGATGGCAAAGGGGCATCGGCCGATCCCGAGTGTCTTTATATTTTCAGTTTAGAAGAAGAGGACACCGAAATAAAAGTCTAGTGGATCTGAGAGGTTGTCGAATAGAAAGTCGACCCTAGCGCCTAGCCACCACAGGCCCTTCCACCTTCCACTTTCCCCTCGTCGCCCCTAGAGGTGGCCGCCAGAAACCGCGCACGTCATCAGTGAAGGGTGCGGCGGGGAGTTTTTCTCGTGGAAGGTGCGCGGCCGGTAGCCTGGAGGGGGCTGCGCCCTGGCGGTGAATGGAGCACGGAGGAGCTTGCCAGGGCATGGTCGGGGGGCATCGAGGAGAGGAGGTCCCTGACGGGGATGCAACGGAGGATGGGCGCGAGGAGAGGCACCGCATGGGCCGGCCACGGGAGAGGGGTCTGCGAGTGGAGGGAGGTGTGACATCGTTTGGCAAGTGTGCCTTGATGCAACGGCGGCCTGGTTGCGGGAATGGAAGCGGGGCGGCAGGGATGTGGGGCTGATATGGGTCTTGCGGGCTAGATCTGGGCCAGTGAGGGCCTGATCTGGGCCTTGCAGGGCCCTGGACGCCACGTCCTGGCTCGGCCAGGAGGCTGCTACGCACCATCCCTGGTAATGTGGCTAGGGGGCATGTCCAGACCGGGCGGGCCTAGATCTGGAGGCTATCTGTGGGTTTTGACTTGCAAGCAGTCTAGAGGTGCCGTGAATGCCTGCTTGTCGACCGTGTGCTGCTAGGTGCTGGTTCGCGTGGACCCCTCTCGTTTATACCATTCCCGGTTCAGTGATTGTTATAGCCTCGCATGTGCGAGATCATGGTTTTTCTCAGATCGATGGCGGTCCGGCAGGTCCGGGTGAGCACAGTGTCGATGGTGTAAATGACGAGGTTTAATCTCGTCAATGCCCATTGTTATGAGCTTGGGTTTTGGAGAAGATGGGGATGCTAGAGATCACGGAACAGTTAGCAAATAAGCAACGCAGGGACACGAGGTTTACCCAGGTTTAGGCCTCCAGGGGGAAAACCCTACTCCTGCTTGTCTGCTCTTGATTACGGCGGAACCGAAAGTTACAGGGGGTGCGCAGATGCAATCTAGCGTGGAGGTGTGTATGCGGTGGTATGCGAAAAAGTGTCCTCCTTGTCGTGCCCTCCTAGCCTTTATATAGAGGTAGGCAGGTCCCGGGCACAGATCGAGTCGGTTACAGTTTTAGGGTTTGCCCCTTTGAATATTCTAATCTAGTCTTGCTCTCCAAGGATCGGAAGATGTCATGGGCTTGGGCCACCCGAAATTCTTCATGGGCCGTGTATATTCTCGTGGGTCTTCCTTGGGCTGTACCAGGTATGCTAAGATCGTTTACCCGTGGGGTATAACCATATCAGTAGCCCCCGAGTGTTCAGTCGAATCGTAGATTCGGCCGAGGACTCTTCAATCTTTCGGGTGCAGCTGTTTTCTATTCATCAGAAAATGATTTTAGTGTGTAGGGATTGTTGATGCGCGTGCCTGACTCTTCCGACGGATCAGGGCCAATTAACTATCTTAGAACAAAACAACGCGATCTTCTTCAGATTTGAGTCCCTCGACTCGAACCCGGAACAAATGCTGGCGTAATTCAACTCAGGCCGTTGAGGACTTACAGGAGTAGAATTCCAGTAATTTTCAAATGATGTACCCAACGCGTCCGTCGGGATTTTCATCGCGCCTGCTAGCATGGATTATTACTAGCAGAGCACAGTCGTGTGCGTTGCCAGGCCATCAGATGGTATCTGTAGGTCTTATCTTTGCGTCGCAGACATAGCATACGAAATTTTATCACCGCAGAGGTGTTTCGGGTGGCCAAGGAGGATGTTTTCTCACTTAGCGTTGGTTGGGGCAGAGTTGCCGAAAAGTTTTTGCATGCTGATCCGAAGGATCGTAGTCGAAGAATTCATAGGGTGCGCGACTAGCGCTCCCTATGGGAGTAGCCCCCGAGTGTCTGTTCGAGTCGTAGACTCGAGCAGAGACTTTAATTCAGTCGTTGTTGACTTTAGGTCCGTAGGACACAAATTTTTCGTATGCTTGAATCCATCCTCTCTATGGGAGTAGCCCCCGAGTCCGTAGTGGAGTCGTAGACTCGACGTAGAACTCGAAGAATAGTTCAGCGGTGTAGTACCTTAGTCATACTTCGGGTGTGCGGCCAGCGCTCCTGATAGGAGTAGCCCCGAGTAGTTACTCGAATCGTAGATTCGAGTGAGTACTTTAGCTGTGTATTCGAAGATTTGTAACCGTTGCTAGTATAGCTTTGATGACGTCAGTGCTGACGATCGGTGACCTCAAGCGTCTGCGACGCCAGAGTTGACGTGACTTGGCGAGCGTGGGTCCCACCTTCTGACTTTGAATTGACTAGGCACGCACGACGTGGAGATAATTACGGCATCACCTCGGTTTCCGTGTGTAGTGGACGGCGTGCGAGTGACGGTTCGCTGCTGTGCTAACACGTGGACGGTTGGATTTTGATTCTGTCTCTAGGGCTTCCCGATGAACGGTCCTTGTGTATCGTATTTTTCCTTATAATCTGTGGGGAAAATTTTGTTTGTTTTCACCGCAACCATTATCGTTTCACTTCTTCCACGTTCTTGATCTTTTCTCGCCGCGCGCTGGAAGTTCTCTGATCCTTCCCGTCCTCTTTTCTGCGCTCACGCCGCCGTCGTCGTTGTACTGCAATGGGGAAGCCGAAGAAGGCCTCCGCCGCAGTGGGCACCAGCGCTGCTGCCAGCGGCAAAAGGGTACTGCCGCTGCTCGCGTCACCGACGGTGGCTGGCGGCGGTCGGAGACGCGCGAGGGCGACCTGCGCAAGCTTCGTGAGCGGTGTCTGATCTCGCAGGACAAGGAGGCCGTCAAGATTCCCGGCGACGAGGTAATTCCCCGTCCACCCGTTGGGTTTCGGGTCATGTTTGTTGCTTTTGTCCTTCGGGGCCTTTCTCTCCCAGTCCACGATTTTCTCCGTGGATTGCTTTTCTTCTATGGCGTCCAACTCCATCATCTTTCGCCAAATTCCCTTCTCCACATCGCTTGTTTCATCACCTTCTGCGAGTGCTGGCTCGGTATCGAGCCGCACTTTGGCCTTTTCTAAAAACTCTACTCCGTGAAGAGGCAATCTGGCTCCGATGGCGTTTATCCCATCGGCAGCTGCATCATGTCCCTTAAATCCAATTTTCTCTTCTTCTCTTTTTACATGTCTGAGTCCGTCCAATACTGGCGGAGGCGGTGGTTTTACATCCGCGACTCCACAGTGGACGGGCAAAATTTTGGCCTTGCTCCCTTCGACTCCACCCAGATAATCCAGCCGAAGAGGTCCTGGAAGAACCATATCTTGGATGGCGAGGTGGTGGAGATAGAGGAGCTCTATCGTCGGGTGGAGGACCTGCAGGTGATTCCGGATAAGGAGGTGAACGGTGTGGATATTATCCGCACCTTCCTCAAACATCGGGTGCAGCCGCTCCAGGCTAGGGCGCACCCGATGTTCCTTTATTCTGGCCGCCACGATCCAACTAGGGTTTCGACTGAGGAGCTCTCCAGGGGGGATCTCGACAGAGTCCTTCGACCGCTGCTGAAGTTCAAAGCTGAAGAGGACCTTCCAGGGAAGTCGCTGACCCCTCCGTTCGCCGCCTCTCGTCCGGTTCCGCGAGTATAGATCTGGGACGTGCGCGTAGCGCTATTTTTGAGTGTGTTTTTCTTGTACTTGCTTGTTCTGAAAGTTTGCTTTCTTTGTGCAGGAATTCAAGATACCGGGCATGGTGCCTCCACTACCCGAACATTTTTCGGATGCGTCGGACAATGAGGTAGTGGACTCCATGTCTGAGCTTCCTTCGGCGCGGTCACCGGCTGAACAGACCTTTGAGTCGAGCGAGGAGCAGACTCGAAAGCGGACACGGAGCTCGAGCGAGTCGTCGGATGCTTCGACTCCGTCGACGCCTAGGAACCCGTCATGCCTTGTGCGTCACAGTGGAGGTGATGGTGGCTCTTCCTCTCCTATTCCGGCCGTGCCTGTGTGGTCTTTAGTTCCGCAGCCACCGGCGAAGCGGAAGAAGGAAAAGAAGAAGGGCAAGAGGACCTTGCATGTCTTCAACTTGAGTGATATGGACTCGTGAGTACCTTCGGTTGCCTTTTGATATCTTTCATTGTTGCTTGTTGTATTTGTCTGGTGTTTTATTTTGTAGCCACTCCTCTGATGGCTCGTTTAGCGATGGCACTCAGGAGATGGTGGGGGAGTCGAAGATTGCGCCTCCTCCCTCTCAGACGGCGGCCGCCTCTGGGGGCATTGCTCCGAACCCCTCTCTGCAGGAGGCTCGGGTGATCATCTCCCAGAAGACTACAGCCGGACCTTCGGAGTCTTTGTCTGATCATGTAAGTGTTTTTGTTCTTGCCGTGGGGGGAACCCTCGAGTGCTTTTCGGATGATCTGCTGATCATAGCTTCTCTTTTTTTGCGTGTCTCGGGGGGGGAGCCCCCGAGCGCTTTTCATATGCTTGATTTGTTTTGCTCATTTCTTGGGCGTAGACCCTGAGCCCTTTTCCTGATAAGTTGCTTCTTCTTGCAGCCTTTTGTGCATGGCGTCAACCAGCTGGTGAAGCAGCATCTAGCATTGGAGGCCAGCCTCCAGTGGCTTCAAGGTACATCTGTAACTAGGTCTTCTACTTCTTCGTCTGCTTGCTAGCTTATGAAACTCACACATGTTCTTGTTGCTTGTTGTAGATGAGAATAATACGGCCCTCCGCGAGCTTGATGCTCTCAAAAAGAGCCTCGGGCAAGCGGAGAAAAAAGCTGAGGACGCCGTTGGCGCTAAGGAGAGCCTCGAGCAGGAGCTAGCCGACGCAGCTGCGGCCAAGGAGCGCTTGCAGCAAGAGGCCATAGACCGCGAGGAGCAGCTCGCCACCGCTGCGGCCTCGCGCGAGAAGGAAGGTAGCCGACAAGCTGATGGCTGCTGCCAAGGCTATTTCGGGTGAGTATTTTCGTCTGTTACTTGTTCTTTTTCGGCTTCCTTGTCTCTCTGGTTTTGTTTGATTCTCACTTTGCCTTTTTCGTTTATCTAGATGCCGTGGGCATTGAGTTTGACCGCAGCGTTCTGGAGCACGGAAGTGCTTTGCATGATGCTACTGTGGCGGTCGAAGACCTCTGCAACACTGTGGTTGGCTCTCTTGCGAAAGCCAAAGAGGTGCTTGTGCGCTTCTACAAGGAGCTCATCCCCAAGGGCGTCACCCTCGAGGATGTCGACTTGTTGGCAGACGCGTTGTCAGCCGAGGCGCCCGCGGCGTACAAGCGCAAGCAGAAGGGCATCGGTGCGTCCATGGGGCTGGCGATGGCCATGGCGTATGGAGCGGATCTGGATCTTCATCAGGTCACCTCCCAGATGCCGACGGCTCCCGAAGGATCCGAGGTAGCCTTTGCCCTCTATGTTGCCCGCTGTAAACGTTATGGGCCGAAGCTGATTGACCTGCTGGCGGAGTACGCGGTGAGGCAGCAGGGGGAGGCCAAGAGCAGGCAATCCAGCTCCGAGGCCACTCAGGATGCAGCTTCTTAGGCCTTGTATTTGTAGGATAGCTTTCGTCTGCTTTTGTTGTAATATATTTATGAACACTCCTTGTGCCACGCAGTGGCTTTTGTTGTATATAATGAATCTCCGAGCTGTTGGCCCATTCGTGTGTTTGTTCATATCCTTGCTTCTTTTCCTCTAGGGACCTTCGGGTGATGATCTCGTCGGTACTTCGCCTGCACCGCAGCTGCGGCCATCCTTGGATGATGCGCCGCAGCTTGTATTTCTTCGTGACCGCGTCCGTGGTAGTGAGAAGGAGTTGCTTGGCATCCGAGGCCACACGGATGTTTGGAAGTCGAAGGTGGAGTGAGGTGCCACCAGAGAGGAGTATCTGATGGGGGAGTTGTGGCGTTTGGCCGAACAGTTTCAGTGTAAGTTTCTTTGAGTTGCTGCTTATTTTTGGATGCGCCTATTGGCTTGTCATCTTACTTTGTAGGTGCTGCAGGTGCTAACCTTGTTCCTAGGGAGGAAAAGGAGCGCGTTGCTGTTCGGATCAATTGCTTGACGCAATAAGATACGGAAGCCGGTGGCTTTTTCTAGATGGACCGCGATCGTGCCATGGTCCTTGCGACTATGCAGGATCGTGTTCACCAGGTGTCGCGGGTGCTGCGGCAAGTGAAGACTTCCTTGGCATCAAATCTGCACGTAATGTTTTCCCTGGATGAGGCACCATCGACTCTCTGGGGCTTGCTGGTGAAGTTTCGAGATGTGCATCATGTCAGGGAGCTGGTGCGGCATCAGTTGGTTGTGGGGGTGAAGGCTGCGCTTTTCCTCGTGCGGCTGCATCGCCCTAATGTAGATCTTGCTGCTGTTGCGACTGGGCCGCCTCTTCATCTAGATGGTGGTATGTGGGACATGCGTCCGCACTATGCGGCTGTAAGGCAGTATGCCGAACATGAAGGGTTCCGCAGCATAGTAAATCAAAAAAAATTTACGGATGCGAACGGGAAAGCCAAGATCTAATCTAGGAGATGCAAACAACGAGGGGGGATAGATGAGATCTTCATACCCTTGAATATTCGCACAGCGGAACGTTCGACGGAACGTGGGTGATGTAGTCGTACTCGCTTCTCCTCCTCGCGATCCGATCCGATCTAACACCGCCAGTGGCGATGCCTCCGAGAGATGCACACATGCGGCACCTCGACGTCTCCTCCTTCCTCGGTCCAGAAAGTAGGGTGGAGAGATGGATTGTATCTACAACGCGACGGCGCGGTGCAAGCGGTGGAGAGTTTCTGCGGCAGGGCTTCACCTACGCGCAGTCGGGAGGGAGAGAGAGAGAGAGGAGGGGCAGCAGGGCGTCTAGGGTTGAGGAGGAGGTGTGGGAGGGGTGCGCCCCAGCCCTCTTTATATAGAGGGGTGGGCGGCTGGCCCTTTCCCCTACCCAAGACCTAGGCCGGCGGCCAAAGGAGGGAGGAGTGGGGGGCAAGTTCCCCCCCTTCTAGAAGCTCCCCTAGGGTTTCCCTAGGGTTTGGCCGGATGGGCCCTATGGGACCTTGTGCCCCTGGCCCAAAGTGGCCAGGGCACTCCCTCATAGGCCCATGCCCCCTCCCGACAAGTGGGGCCACGTTGGTCCCACTCCGGAAGGTTCTAGAAGCTTCCGGTACAATACCGATTAACCCGAAACAATTCCGAGCTCCAAAATCTGCTTTGCCTTATATGAATCTTATTCTCCGGACCATTCCGGAACCTCTAGTGATGTCCTGGATCTCATCCGAGACTCCGAACAAAAACTCATAAACCAATTATCCAATCTATCCTAGCGTCGAGACATGTTAAGTGTGTGACCCTTCGGGTTCGAGAATATGCAGACATGATCTTCTATCAATAATCAACAGCGGGGTCTGGAAACCCATATTGACTCCCACACATTCATCGATGATCATATCGGATGAACCACGATGCCAGGATTTAATCAATCCCATATATATATTCCCTTCGTCTCGCGATATTTTACTTGCCCGAGATTTGATCGTCGGTACCGTCATACCTAGTTCAATCTCGTTCACAGCAAGTACTTTACTCGTTCCGTAATCCGATATCACTTTGTGATTAACTCCTTAACCGCATTCTTGCAAGCGGTGTTGATATCGATTACCGAGTGGGCCCGAAGTATATCTCTCCGACTTGGGAGGGACAAATCCCATCTCGATACATACAACCCAGCAGGTACTTTCCGATCACCTGAGAGACACCTTTATGATCACCCTCTCATAGGATGACGTTTGATGACCTCAAAGCTTTCTAACGATACCAGGGAGTTGCATTATCTCACGGTCTAAGGAATCCAATATTTGACATAAGAAAAGCTTTGCAAAGATGAACACGATGACACGATCTAATTGCTCCGCTTAGTTTGGGTCTGTCCATCATATCATTCTCCCAATGATATGATCTCATTATTAATCGACAACTCATGTCTATGGTTAGGAAACCTCCATAGAGGCATACTAGGGACACGGTGTTGTTCACAAACCACACAAGTATTAAAGTTTCCGCTTAATACAATTCTAGCATGGAATATAAACTTTATCATGAACAAGAATTATAATAATAACATCTTTATTATTGCCTCTAGGGAATAATTCCAACAGAACAAGTTGTAGATCTCTTTGAGCATCGTGCGCAGGTGATTCTTCAGAATAGGTAGGACCTGTAAAAAAGATAGATGTAAATCTTGTATGTATTCGACTGGGCGTGTTGTGCCCCTTGCTGTAAAGGTTGATTGTTTTAGCACGTGGTGCTTTGTTTGTATGCATGCCCTTTTCGTTAGCCTGGCGTGATCAGCTACTCAGGTGTACACGCATTATCCTCAGCCGACGAAGTCGTGAGGTGAGGGGAGCCCCCGAGTGTGTTGTAATATGAAGAAAATGCTAATAAGAGATAAATTTTTGGGGCGAGACACTTAGCTTTATTCATATCGTAATGAGGAGGTACATTGTTTGGCTGAGTAGCCTTGGCTGAATAGCCTTATTGAAAGTAAAAGGATGGGGAATAGCTAGGGGTAGAAGCGTCGCAGTTGTGCGGCGTTCCATGGGTTGGAGTATGCGACTCCAGACTCCACGTGCTTGAGGCGATAGACGCCACCTGGGATGACTTCGGTGAGGACGTAGGGTCCTTCCCAGGGTGACTCGAGCTTCTTCAGTCGCTCTTGCTTGAGTCGTAAGACTAGGTCTCCTTCGACGAAGGACCTTGGGCGCAGCCGACGGCTGTGATAGTTGCGGAGGCTCTGTTGGTAGACCGCCGATCGAGCCGCGGCTATGTCGCGTGCCTCGTCGAGTGTGTCGACGGCATATTCGAGTGCGGCCGTCGATTCGGCTTCGCTGTAGGCAACGACCCGTGGGGCCTTGTGGCGTACTTCTGCAGGCAACACGTCTTCGGCTCTGTGCACCATAAAGAAAGGCGTGTATCCAGTTGAGATATTTGGCGTTGTGCGCAGGCTCCAAAGGATGGAGGGTAGCTCTTCTGGCCAGGCTCCCACAAGTCGCTGAAGCGGGCTCATCAGGCGTTTCTTGATGCCGCCGCCGACGAGTCTGTTGGCCTTTTTGACCTGTCCGTTCATTTGCGGGTGCACCACTGAGGCGTATGTTATGTTGATCCCGAGGTCTTCACAGAAGTCCTGGAACTCTTTGGAGATGAAGTTCGACCCGTTGTCGGTGATGATGCTGTGCGGCACGCCAAACCTGTAGACTATGGATTGGAAGAACTTCACGGCCATTTTACCCTTTTGATTAGTAACGGGCATGGCCTCGATCCACTTGGTGAATTTGTCGATTGCGACCAGGAGGTAGACGTGGCCTCCTTTCGAGGATTTGGGCAGTTTGCCGATCATGTAGAGGCCCCATTGGGCGAAAGGCCAGGCCAAGGGTATGGGCCTGAGCTCCGATCCTGGTGCGTGCGGTTTATCTGCGAACCTTTGGCACCCGTTGCATCTTCGGACAATGTCCTTGGCATCATTTATGGTCGTTGGCCAGTAGAATCTAGCTCGTAGAGCTTTGGCGACAAGTGCACGGCTGCCCGCGTGATGGCCGCAGATGCCCTCATGGATGTCTTGGAGGATAATTTTGCCGTCACCGATGGTGACGCACCTTTGGAGACACCCGAAATGCTGCGCTTGTACAACTCGCCATTGATGATGGTGAAGGCCTTGGACCGGCGAGATATGCGCTGGGCATCTGTCGGGTCATCAGGCAGTTCCCTGTCTATCAGGTATCGGAGATATGACCGTGTCCATGTTTTTTTGACTGCCATGACCTGCATCAGGTTGACCACTGCGACCTCTGTGTCGAGTTTTTCTGGTCCTTCCTGTCCTTCGGGTAGCGCAGCCCCCGAGTGTTCTGCTTCTTCGGGTGATCCCTTGGGGAATTTCCTTTTGATGGATGGCACGCAGATCTGTTCGAGGAACACACCTGGTGGCACCCATGCGCAGGTGGAGCTGATGTTGGCGAGTCTTTCGGCCTCTTCGTTGCTTTCTCTTCCAACATGCCGATGCTCGCAGCCGTCGAAGTCTCCTTCGAGTGAGTTGTAGAGTGCGCGGTACGCAATCATGTTGGCGGTGTGCGCGTTGCACTCGTTCATCGTCTGCTGGACGACGAGATTTGAGTCGCCATATATGACTAGGCATGTTGCGCCGCAGATCTTGGCCATCCTAATGCCGTGGATGAGGGCCTCGTATTCGGCTTCGTTGTTGGAAGCTCGAAATTTCATCTGAAGGACGTACTTCATCTTGTCGCCCCGCGGGGACGTTAGTATGACCCCGGCTCCTGCTCCTGCCTCGCGCTTGGAGCCGTCGAAGTGCATCGTCCATGACTATGTCATGTCCGGGGTATCCGACAGCTGCAGTTCCATCCAGTGGACGAGGAAGTCCGGAAGGACCTGGGACTTGATCGCATGGCGCTTCTCATAGACTATGTCTAGAGGTGACAACTCGATGCCCCACAGGGCCACGCGTCCTGTGGCCTCCGGGTTGTTCAGGATGCTGTTCAGGGGTGCTTCGTTGACGACCATCACCTGATTCTCCTGGAAGTAGTGGCTCAGCCGACGAGCCGTCATGAACACGCCGTAGGCGAGTTTCTGGTAGTGAGGGTACCTCTATTTTGTTGGCGTCAATACCTCGCTGAGGTAGTAGATTGGGCGTTGGACCCCATGGGTCTTGCCATCTTCGGGTCGTTCGACCATGAGCACGGTGCTTACCACCTGGTGTGTAGCTGCTATGTACAGCAGTAGAGGCTCGCGCTCCCTTGGTGTGACCAAGACGGGCGAGGTGGAGAGCAGCCGCTTCAGATCTTTGAATGTGTCATCCGCTTCAGGCGTCCACTCGAATTTGTCTGCCTTGCGTAGCAGCTGATAGAAAGGCAGGGCTTTTTCGCCCATGCGGCTGATGAAGCTGCTTAACGTCGCGATTCGCCCAGCGAGCTGCTGGACGCCTTTGAGATTCTTCGGCTTCTCCATGGCCATTATGGCTTAGATTTTATTCGAGTTCGCCTTGATCCCTCGCTGGGAGATGAAGTAGCCGAGCAGTTGACCAGATGGGACGCCGAAGGCGCACTTTTCTGGGTTTACCTTGATCTTGTATCGATCAAGGTTGTCGAACGTCTCGCGGAGATCGTCGATCTGTGTCTTGGCCTCCCTTGTTTTGATTACTATGTCGTCGACATAGACTTGTATGTTGCGGCCGATCTGGTTATTCAGGCATGCCTACATGCACCGTTGGTATGTGGCACCTGCGTTCTTCATCCCGAAGGGCATTGTGTTGTAGCAGAACACTCCGAACAGCGTGATGAACGCCGTTTTCTCCTGATCTTTGACCTTTAGTCGAATCTGATTGTAGCCTGAGTAGGCATCAAGGAAGGAGAGTTTCTCGCATCCTGCTGTCGAATCAATGATCTGATCGATCCGAGGGAGAGGGAAGTGATCCTTCGGGCAGTGCTTGTTTAGCGAGGTGAAGTCCACGCACATACGTAGGATGTCTGTGTCCTTTTTAGGGACCATCACGGTGTTGTCCAGCCACTCGCTTTCCTTGATCTCCCCGATGAAATCGGCGTCGAGTAGTCTATTGACTTCGACTCTGATGGCTTCGGCCCGTGGCTCGGACAGTCGTCGGATGGACTATTTCACGGGCTTGGTGTCTGGAAACACGTTAAGTGCGTGCTCGGCGAATTCCCTGGGAACTCCTGGCATGTCTGCAGGACACCAGGCGAAGATTTTCCAGCGCTCACGGAGGAATTCGACGAGCGCACTTTCCTATGCGGGATGAGGTCGTTGGCGATCAGCGCCGTCTTGAGGCGTTCGTCGGGTGGACCTGCACCTTCTTTGTGTTGACTGTGGAGTCGAAGGACATGTCGGGTGCGTTCTGCCTTGAGACTGGGGGTGACCCGTTGTCTGCCACCTCTCGGAGCCTTATGAGCTCCTCCTGCATGCCGAATGACTGGGAGATTTTATTGAAGTCCCTGTCGCAGTGATCCGATCGTGTGAAGCTCCTGTGGACCGTGATGACGCCCCTAGGTCCTGGCATCTTGAGTAGTAGGTACGCGTAGTGCGGTACTCCCAGGAACCGTGCGAATGCCACGCGCCCGAGGATGGCGTGGTATTGTGATGACCAGTCCACCACTTCGAACTCGATTCGCTCGCACCAGAAGTTATTGGGCTTGCCGAAGATGACGTCGAGCCATATCTTTCCCAGGGGGAATATGCCCTTCCCTGGAATGATGCCGTGGAACGTTGAGTCGGATTGTTCCAGGCTGCACAGCGGGATCCGCATTGCTGCTAAGGTGCTAGCGAACATCAGATTGATGCCGCTGTCGCCGTCCATGAAGACGCGGCTCATATCGAACCCTCCGATCTGCGCCTTGAGCACCAGGGTAGCATGACCTGGGCGAGGAATCTAGCGGGGGTGATCCGAACGGCTGAACGCGATGTCACCTGGTGCGGGTACGTTCCCATACCTAGAGTTCGGGGCTTGTTGCCTCATCTGGGACATGCTCTCGCTGAGTTTCTGGAACTTGCGGCAGTCTTTGAGCATGTGGCTTGCCTTCTTTTTACCATCCTTCTTGTCGATGTAGAAGTGGATGGTGCATGGGCCTGACAACTTGTCGTATGCCAAGGGTCCATCGTCGCGGCCGTGGCATTGCCATGACTGCGATGGGCGTCCTCCATCGCGGAAGTTGTTTCCGCGGTATTCGCCGCTGCTGCGGTTGCCTTCGCTGTGGCGGTCGGTGTAGCCAGTCGCGACCATGTCGGGTCCGTCGCGATCGTCATAGATGCGTGATCTTCGCTTGCTACAACGTTCACGTCGACAGCCGTAGTCATCTTCCTCCTCCGAGTATGCTCGGTGGACGGAGTCCTCACCATCTGCCCACTTGTTGGCGATGTCCATGAGGTGGTCGAGTGTCTTTGGCTTGAAGCGCCCAAGTTCTTCCTTGAAGTCTTGGCGTTTGACGCTGTCCTTGAAGGCGTCGATTGCTCTCTCCTCAGAGATGTGCGCCGTGGAGTTCTTGGTGTTGGACCAGCGTAATATATACGAGCGAATGGATTCGCCCGTTCTCTGGGTACAGGCCCTCGACTCTTCGATCGAGGCTGGCCTCTTACTGGTGCCCTTGAATTTTCGGATGAAACTGTACGCCAGTTCCTCCTAGCTTCGGATGGATCCCAGGGATAGGCTGCTAAGCCAGATCCGGGCTGCGCCTGTCAGCTGCAGCTGAAGGCATTGCAGGGCGGTGTTTTTGTTTCCGCCATGTAGCTTGACGGACGATAGGTGGTCGCTGAGCCACGCCTTGGGGTCCTGTGTACCGTCAAACTTCGGAGTGTTCGAAGGGATCTTGAAGTTCCTTGGCATCCGTGTCCGTCAAACAGATCTGATGAAGCATCGGGCCCTGCAGAGTTCTCCTTCATCGTCATCCTATTCGGATTCGGATGATCATACGTGCTTGGCGCGTGCCTTGTCGATCTTGCGTTGGGTGAGCTCGCTTCGAGCGTCGTAGTCACAGCTGCGATATCGCGAGCTCTTGTGCCTTTGAGGTAGGTCGTGTTCTTCCTCGTCGGATGAAGGTGTGGGACTGCGGTTGAACCTGACCGCAACCTTCTTTTTTGGCTCCGTAGGAGCTTCTCCGTGGAGCGCAACTCCAATGAGTCCGAGTCCGGCTAGTGCGGAGTTGTGCATGGCCCTTTTATGTTCCCCCACCGGAGGTGGATGGGACACAAGGTATGTGGTGGCTGCCATGATTGCAGCTTGCGGTGTCTTCGGGATGACGTTGTCGTCGACATCCATCTCCATGAAGGACGTGTTGAGGGTTCGGGTCACCTCGCAACGTGCAGTGGGGTCCATGTTCTCTACGCGAGAACGGTGCTTGTTGCCGTGGTTGCCATGCGAGCTGGAGCCGCCCATGGCGGAGAGCGCAGCTCACCGCGCACTAGACTTCGAGGCCGCTTGCTTGCGTTTGTCAAGCACCTCTTGCATCTTCACCTGCTTTTTGTGTTCTTCGACGAGGAGCAGGTGGTACGCCATCAGTAGGTCCCGTGAGGCACCACAGGCAGGGTCTTGTTGCCTGCCACGGCTTCGCGTGCTTGGGTCCATCCTTCCTCGCTAAGGTGGATTACCCGATTGGGATCGGTGTCCTCCTCGTTGGGCGGGAGGAGTGGTTCCTCCTGTTTTCGCCGTTTCTACCCTGCGGGTTGGGTGGCGGGTTGGGTTGTCGCTGGTCCACATCGCTCTCGATGACCGCGGCACATTGGTAGCGCTTGTAGGTCGGGTCGCTGCTGCGGCAACTTTCGGATCCGGAACCATAGGTCCCTTCATCCGATGGTGGATCGCACAGATCTGAGTTGCAGCTGCTGCTGTCATAGGACTCATCTGTCGATGGTGATGTGCATAGCACGGGATGCGTAGCCCACGAGGCGGGCCTGATCGATGGCAGGGGCACCCGCTCTGGGAGGCGGAGAGTGCCGGTCTGTCCCACCTGGAAGCAGAAGCTCCCGAACAGGATCTCGAGTCCGTCGCCTACGGGCTCTAAGTCCTTCATGGTGGCTGGCGAGTGGGCGGTGCTCCGTCGCCGAAGAGTTGTAGATCGCTTTGGTTGGGACCGTCACGATCGCACAATCAGCGCCCCCAGTTCCCACAGACAGCGCCAATTGACGAGGTTTAATCTTGCCAATGCCCATTGTTATGAGCTTGGGTTTTGGAGAAGATGGGGATGCTGGAGATCGCGGAATGGTTAGCAAACAAGCAACACAGGGACACGAGGTTTACCCAGGTTCAGGCCCCCGGAGGGAAAACCCTACTCTTGCTTGTCTCCTCTTGATTACGGAGGAACTGAAAGTTACAGGGGGTGCGCAGATGCAATCTGGCGTGGAGGTGTGTATGCGGTGGTATGCGAAAAAGTGTCCTCCTCGTCGTGCCCTCCTAGCCTTTATATAGAGGTAGGCAGGTCCCGGGAACAGATCGAGTCGGTTACAGTTTTAGGGTTTGCCCCTTTGAATATTCTATCTAATCTAGTCTTGCTCTCCAAGGATCGGAAGACGTCATGGGCTTGGGCCACCCGAAAGTCTTTATGGGCCGTGTATATTATCGTGGGCCTTCCTTGGGCTGGACCAGGTATGCTGAGGTCGTGTACCCGTGGGGTATAACCATGTCAGTAGTTGTTTGGCGACGGGGATCTGCGGTGGTGGCGGTTCTACTGGTGGATGGAGGAGTAGGGACTAGCTCTACGGTTGGCATCGACGGTGGCACCCTTGCTGCAGTGTGGCGGTGGGGCTTCACAAGTCCATTTGGGCTCGGCCGGGCCAAGAGGGCCTGATTTGTCTATGTTGCTGCATCCGGTCGGCTATCGCCCTCTGGTGGTGGAGGTAGTTCCCTCTGCGTGTTACTGTATCGTCGACCCCTGCCGAAGTTTTTTCTTTTCGATCATACCTCCCTCGCAACGTGGGTCACGGTGAGACGACGGTGGTGACTGCAACACCGTGGTGGCGTGTGCATGTGGGCGGCAAGCTGGATGGATTCATACGAACCGTCCGGGAGTGTTTTTTTGAGGGATTAGGAGAAAATTTTGTCGTCCAGACACCGACATGGTGACGCTGCGGGTGTCACCGTCCTTCATGAAGGGCGTCGGGAGTATCTCTTCCCCAGCTCCCATAGCGTACCAGGGGAAACCCTAGGACCTGTCCGGGCAGCAGCGTTGTTATCGTCGCTTCCCTTCTTAGAGGTGATGTTTGGTACGTGACGCTTCAGAGTGCTAGACGTGTGACAGTATATTTTTGTAGGACGCAACGATTGCAAGTTATCTCTGTTTTCGTTGAACCGCCGCTTTGGCTTTGTTTTCTTTTGCTTTTTTTTTTTGGCTGGTTGTTGTGCCGTTTGCCCCATCATTAGTCTTACTCTTATATCAGTTGGTTGCTATATTAATATAGTTGAACGTAAGTCTGTTTCAAAAAAATAAAAGTCTAGTTTAAGACACCATAAGGTAACGGTCAATCCTAAGTGTTCTTAGATTTTCAGTTTATAAGAGAGGTGGACACATGTCTAACCATTCTAAGCACGTGTGGGCGGAGCTGTTTTGGTGGTTCCACCGAATGAGTTGTCCAATCATCTGTCAACATGCCCCGTACGTAGCCGCAAGGTACATAGATTACTGAACGTTTTGCCATTCTTCTATTCAACTTCATGGGTAAGTAACTTCTTTGGCTGGATGAGTACCAAGCTCGGGCCACGCAGCGAACGGAACTTGACCAACGCGCACTACGAGGAACACCACAGGTTGCTGCTGAGTGCCGATCTTTGACGAGAAGCTACTTTTCTTCTATTCCGACGAGTCAGAGGCAGAGCAGAACAGCACTGCATGCGGATGCAGAGGAGAAGGTCCGGATCTCCACATCCGGGGAAAGGTGAGTACGACTGATGTTTCACTAACTAAGACCATTTCGCTACTCGATCCAAAGCCCGATCGATCGGTCTTCGTAACCCTCGGTCGTCCCGTCGTACACTTTAGCGCTATCCGGTGGGTTCCTACTCATCTAGCAGATCTCCTTGAATATTCATCCTCTGAAATAGTGTTACAGCTACACGGCTGCACCTGTGGTGGAGCCATAGGTGGGCTGGATCCGACAGTGGGCCACTGTTAGGCTTGTGTTGGGTTGTAACTGTGGGACTGTCGATATAACAGTCGAGGCGTGCGTTGTAAGGGAGGAATTATGACTGATAATGAATGAACTCTTCCGTTCTCGTCTTCTTCCTCCCCAAGCCAACTTCTTGTTCTGATCCCCACCTCTCTCTCCTTGCCGGAATCCCTAGTCGCGGCAATCATACCGCCGGCGACGGGACATAACACTGTGGTATCAGAGACAAGCCGATTCGCGCGCGCTTCAGATCTCGACGCCGTCCCAGTAACATCGACCAATCAGTTGTGAGTTTCTCCGGGAACTCGCTGTAAATCCGAGATTGGCGTGTGGGTGGTTTAGAGGAAGCTGCGATGGCTCCCAAGGTCTCCACCCCGTCCGCGCAGAACCGCTTCGTGCTCGCCACCATGGAGGCGTTTCAAGCGGCGATGTTGGCGCGGTTCAATGCGCTGGATGCCAAGTTTGGTGCGTTGGAAAAGGTTCAGACTCATCTGGACGAGATCGAGGTCAATATGAACAAGCAAGCGGAGTCTCTAGAGCAGATGCAAGTGAAGGTGAATCTCTCCATGGAGACGCTCGACAAGGTCTAGGCAGAGCAGAACCACGCGAGAAGTGCGCTGCGGGGACCAGTTGTTTCTCCGTTGTCGATCCTAGAACGGGACATGACGGCCATTCTCGGGATGCATCCGGAGCAGCGCCGCGTGGAGTAACGACCACCGCTTCCGTCAACAAGCAACGTCGTCCCTAAGGTAACATTACCACCACCAACACCTACTCCTGTCTATGAGGAGATGGGTGGAGTAGGATCTAGTCATGGGGGCCGAGAGCATAACAGGCGTAGCTGGATGCCCAAGATGGACTTCCCAAAATTTGATGGCACTGATGTACGGATTTGGATTGATAATTGTAACACGTTTTTCCTGTTATAAAATATAGCAGAAGGATTCAAGGTGTCGGCAGCTACCATGTATATGCAGGAGAGTACAACTCACTGGTATAAGGCATACAAATTGGAGAATCCTTGGCACAATTGGTCCACGTTCTCTGTGGATGTCGTGCAGGAATTTGAGGGCAATGCTGAGCGTGACAAGATCAGGGAACTCTTGACTCTGAAGCAAACTGGTTCGGTGGAAGAGTACAGGAAGCTGTTTGACAAATTGGTGTATCAAGTGCGGTTATATGATCCAAACATGGGAGGTCTGATGCTGGTGAAACGGTTTATCCTCGGCCTGAAGGATGAACTACGAACAATGTGGAAGTTCAGTTACCTAACACAGTGGCAGAGGCAGCCTCTTTTGCCATGATACAGGAAGTTGTTCTGGAAAGGAGTCAATCGGGAGCTACCAAACATTTTCCTAAGAGAACTGGGTACAATTTCCAGAAGGAAGACCATCATGGTACTGTTAATGCTTACAGTAAGTTTGAGAAAGGGGATTTGTGGAAGTCCAAGCAGTTGAAGGAGTACATAAGAGCTAATAGTTTGTGTTACAAATGTGGGGAGAAATATGCCCCAGGTCATCAATGTAATTTACCAGTAACTGCTCAGAATAAAGCATTAGAAGCAAATGAGATTTTGTTTGATGAAATGTTGGACACTCTAGTGGCTCATGGAGAGAACCATGGGGAGGACTGTCATGTCTCCCTAAATGCTGTGTCTGGTGCCACTAAACCTGGTACTATCCAATTTAAAGCTCTCATAGGATATCAAGTTATGCTCTTGTTACTGGACTCAGGTAGCTCTCATAGCTTTGTGGACCAATCTTTAGTGGCCAAGTTGCACTGTCAGACAACACCAGTTCCAATAATCAAAGTAAAATTTGCCAGTGGAGATTTCTTGTTCTGTGATGCTGTTGTTACTCACATGCAATGGTGATTACAGGGCCACACCTTTTCTCATGACATGAAAGTCATCTCTCTTGGAGGATATGATGGCATGTTGGGGATGGATTGGCTGACAAAATGGGGACTGATGAACTATAACTGGGAACAGAAATGGATAGAGTTTCAGTATCACAATGAACTCATCAGGCTAGAGGGAATCACAGTTGTAGCTGGCCAGGAAATTCTGGCTGTCACGATGGAGCTGGCTAAAAGTTTGAAGGGGAATGATGTCTGGGCCATGGCAGAGTTGTCTATGGTGGACAACAAGGTACAAGCAATTGTTCATGTACATGTAGCTATCCAAACCTTGTTGGATCACTCCGCTACTGTGTTCTAGGAGCCAAAAGGACTGCCTCCACACAGAGAGTTTGGTCATGCTATCAATCTCATTCCAGGAGCTCAACCAACAAACTGTAGGCCTTACAGATGTTGTAGATATGCCCAAGAGGCAATAATAAAGTGGTTATTATCGTATCTTCATACTTATGATAAATGTTTACATACCATGCTAAAATTGTATTAACCGAAAACATTAATACTTGTGTGATTTATAAACATAAAAGAGTCCCTAGTAAAGCCTCTTGTTAAACTAGCTTGTTGGTTAATATATGATCATGGTTTCCTGATCATGAACATAGAGATGTTATTAACAACAGGGTCATATCATTAGGATAATGATGTGATGGACATACTCCTATAGTTAAGCGTAGCATAAAGATCAAGTCATTTAATATAGTTCATTTGCTATAAGTTTTCTGATACATAGTAACCTAATTTCTTCGACCATGAGATCATGTTAATCACCATCACCAGAAGGATGCTTTCATGACATCAAACACCACACCGTAACTGGGTAGCTATAAAGGTGGCATTGAGTGTTCGGAAAGTATGGGTTGAGGCACATGGATCAAGAGTGGGATTTGTCCATCCATATGACAGATAGATATACTCTGGGCCCTCTCAGTGGAATGCCATCCAATTAGCTTGCAAGCATGTGACTGGCTCACAAGGGATCACATATCACGGGAACGAGAAAATAGTACTTATCGGTAACGAGGTTGAACTAGGTATGCAGAGATACCGACGATCAAAACCTCGGATAAGTAAACTATCATGAGACAAAGGGAAATTGGTATCGTATGTATGTGGTTCATTCGATCACAAAGTAATCGTTGAAATATGTAGGAGCCATATGAATTTCCAGATTCCTCTGTTGGTTATTGATCGGAGAAGAGTCTCGGTCATGTCTGCATAATTCACGAACCGTAGGGAGACACACTTAAGGATTCGATGTTGTTTAGTAGATATGGAATGATGAGTAAGAGACCGAATGTTGTTCGGAGTCTCGGATGGGATCCGGGATATCACGAGGAGATCCGGAATGGTCCGGAGAATAAGATTCATATAAGGAAAGTCCTGTTTCGGAGTTCGGAAATGATTTCGGTGTTTTCATCGGGAATGTTCTAGAAGGGTCTAGAAGGTCCGGCACTCCGGAAGGGGAAGGGTACATGGATGTGTCATGACAATGTGGAATGGTTGCATCATGTACTAGGTCACTTGGCTGGGCAATATGAAGAGAGAAATCAAATTCAAGTTTGAAAGTCAAACGCCAATTTGAAAAAGTCAAATCCGAACATTGCTTGGTGGAGGGAGAGTAGGAAACCTACCTAGGGTAGGAATCCCACTCCCTCCATCCGCCGGCCATGAAGAGGAGTTTGGGGAGGACTCCCTCCTTCCCAAACCGCCTCTCCCCACCTATATAAGGAGGGGTAGGGCGCACCCCTACCCCTCACACCAAAACCCTAGCTAAGGCGCCACCATCTCCAAGTGTTGCCGCCGCCAGGGCCTCCTCCAAGTCGCCGACTTGGGCTTCTCCAAGCCCTAGCCGCTGGACACACCACCTCCCCTTGGTGCCTCTAATCCGTAGATCGCCAAGGCCCTCTCTTACTTCACCATACTCGCTCCGACTTAGGCGAAGCCCTGCGGGATCTTTCCTCTACTTCCGACACCACGCCGTCATGCTGCCGGAATCACGAGGAGAGTGCTACAACCTCCGCTGCCTGCTGGAACAAGGGAGAGGAAGGTCTTCATAGAGTATCGAACGTGTGACCGACTACGGGAGCGCTGCCGAAACGCAGCGCCGGAAGGATCGTCTACGCGATCTTGAGATCGGCAAGTGTACGACTACATCACCCACGAGAATCTGCTCTCGTTAATCGCTTTGGAATCTTCGAGGGTGAGTGCTTCTATCGATTCGTTGCTACAATCTAGTAGAT
This sequence comes from Avena sativa, assembly GCA_916181665.1. NCBI lineage: Eukaryota > Viridiplantae > Streptophyta > Magnoliopsida > Poales > Poaceae > Avena > Avena sativa. The sequence goes on along the minus strand of OV702279.1, from coordinate 260,200,227 downwards.
AGATCTTGGCTTGTTTGTGTGCATGCGGTAGAATTTTTTTGTTTTCCATGGTACGAACCCCTACAGTGGTATTAGAGTCGTGTCTATATGTAGATCTGTTGCACAAGTAGAACACAATGGTCATTGTGGGCGGTGGTGCTTTTATTATCAATTTCTTCTTGTGTACTTTGCATCTTGCGGTATGGTGGGATGAAGAGGCCCGGGCTAACCTTACATGACATCGTTCATGAGACTTGCTCCACGCTCAACATGCAACTTGTATTGCATAAGTGGCTTTGTGGGTGTTTGTCTCTCCCATCATAGTAAAGATTCAGTTTACAACGGGCACTTGATAGTTCAAGCATCAACGTTGTGGTTCTTATTCGTAAGTTAGAATGACACTTATTGAAAGCCCCAAAACACGTAAAATACGCAAAGAAAATTACAGGCGTCTAACTTTGTTTTGTAGGGGTGTGTTGTGATGTGGTATGGCCATGATTGTGATTATATATGATGTATGCAATGTTCCTTATTGTAAGTCGGCAACCGGCAGGAGCCATATGGTTGTATTTAAATTCTGTTAAGACCCGCGTGTCTATTATTCAAAGTAGTTGTAATAGTTGATGCTGGTGGATGACAACCATGAAACGGCGCCATTGACCTTGACGCCACACCGGTGATGATGGAGATCATGTTCGTTCTTGAAGATGGAGATCGGAAGCACAAGAAGAAAGGCCATATCATATCACATATTATGAATTGCATGTGATGTTAATCCTTTTATGCATCTTGTATTGCTTAGTTCACGACGGTAGCATTATAAGATGATCCCTCGAGCACACAAATTCAAGTTTTAAAGCATTCATCCTTAGTAAGCACCGTTGCTAAAGCTCGTTGTTTCGAAGCACCACGTGATGATCGGGTTTGTTAAATTCTGCGAGTGTATACAACGTGAGCAAGCCAGATTTGCTCATGCGGAAGCTAAGGTTTGATCTTGACGAGCCTAGCATGTACAGACATGGTCTCGGAACACGTATCACCAAAAGGTAAAGCATGAGTCATATAAGTAGATATGATGAACATGTTGATTGTTCGCTATTAAAGCTACATCAACTCTCGTTATGATTGGTTTTGATGTGGTGGATTTGGTTCGTGTGATCACTAAAACAATGTGAGGGATATTGTTTTGAGTGGGAGTTCACCTATATTAATTTAATTATTAATTAGAACTCAATTTTTCATAAACTTAGTATAAACTATTGCAAATATGTTGTAGATCAATGGCGGCCCCTACCATCAATTTTAATGTGTTCCTAGAGAAAGAAAAGTTGAAAAACAATGGAAGCAACTTCACAGATTGGTTCCGCAATTTGAGGATTGTCCTCAATGCTGGTAATTTGACCTATGTGCTGGATGCACCGCTGGGTGACCCACCTGCAGCTGATGCTACCGATTAGGTAAAGAATGTTTTCCTTGCTTGGAAGAATCAGTACTCCACAGTTCAGTGTGCTATCTTGTATGGTTTGGAATCGGAGCATCAGAAAAGGTTTGAGAACCATGACCCACATGATATTGTCCGTGAACTCAAAATGATATTTGAGGGTCATGCGAGAGTTGAGAGTTATGAGACTTCTGAAAAGTTCTGTAACTGCAAGATGGAAGAGGGCAGCTCCATCAGTGAGCACGTGCTTAAGATGTCTAGGAACGCAAGCAAGCTTCAAAGCTTAGGTATAGTGATTTCTAATGCTTTGGGGATTCACCGTGTCCTCCAATCACTACCACCAAGTTACAAGAACTTTGTGATGAACTACAATATGCAAAACATGGACAAGTCATTGCCAGAACTCTTCTCCATGTTGAAGTCTGCAGAAGTGGAGATCAAGAAAGAGCACCAAGTGTTGTTGGTCAATAAGACCACCAAATTCAAGAAGCAAGGCAAGTCTAAGAAAAAGGGAAACTTCAAGAAGGGCGGTAAGAAAGTTACCGCGCCGGCGAAGAAGACCAAGGCTGTGCCTAAGGCTGATACTGAATGCTTTTACTACAAGGGAGAGGGTCATTGGAAGCGGAATTTCCCAAAGTACTTGGCGGATTTGAAGAACGGCAACATCAAAAAGAAAGGTATATCTGATATACATGTTATTGATGTGTATCTCACTAGTACTCGTAGTAGTGCCTGGGTATTTGATACTGGTTCGGTTGCTCATATTTGTAACTCAAAACAGGTGATGCAGAATAAACGAAAGCTAGCGAAGAACAAGATCATGATGCGTGTTGGAAATGGATCAAAGGTTGATGTGATCGTGGTCGGCACGCTACCTCTTCGTCTACCATCGTGATTAGTTTTATACTTAAATAATTGTTCTTTGGTGCCTGCGTTGAGCATGAACATTATATCCAGATCATGTTTATTGCGAGACGGTTACTTGTTTAGGTCCGAGAATAATGGTTGTTCGATTTATACGAGTAATATGTTTTATGCACATGCACCTTTGATAGATGGTCTATTCTTATTGAATCTCGATTGTAGTAATACACACATTAATAACATTGAAGCTAAACGTTTGAAATTGAGTGATAACTCGACCTATATGTGGCACTGTCGTCTTGGTCATATTGGAGTGAAGCGTATGAAGAAACTCCATTCTGATGGACTTCTTGAATCACTTGAAAGATGCGAAGCATGTCTGATGGGAAAAATGACTAAGAATCCATTTTCTAGTATGATGGAGCGAGCTACGGACTTGTTAGAAATCATACATACCGATGTGTATGGTCCAATGAGTGTAGCATCGCGCAGTGGTTATCGCTATGTTCTTACCTTCACGGATGACTTGAGTAGATATGGATATATATATTTCATGAAACATAAGTCCGAAACTTTCGAGAAGTTTAAGGAATTTCAAAGTGAGGTAGAGAATCAACATAACAAGAAGATTAAATTTCTACGATCTGATCGTGGAGGTGAATATCTAAGTTATGAGCTTGGCAAGCATTTGAAGAAATGCGGAATACTTTCACAATTGACACCTCCGGGAACACCACAACGTAATGGTGTGTCCGAACGTCGTAATCGAACTCTCTTAGATATGGTTCGCTCTATGATGTCACTTACAGATTTCCCGCTATCATTTTGGGGTTATGCATTACAAAAAGTCGCATTCACTTTAAATAGGGCACCATCTAAATCCGTTGAAACGACACCGTATGAATTATGGTTTGGGAAGAAACCTAAATGGTCGTTCCTTAAAGTTTGGGGTTGCGAAGCTTATGTAAAGAAGTTACAGCCTGACAAGCTTGAACCCAAAGCGGAAAAATGCGTCTTCATAGGATACCCGAAGGAAACTATTGGTATACCTTCTATCATAGATCCGAGGGCAAAATCTTCGTTGCCAAGAATGGATCCTTTCTAGAGAAGGAGTTTCTCTCGAAAGAAGTGACTGGAAGGAAAGTAGAACTCGACGAGGTCGTTGAACCTTCTCTCGAACTTGCGAGTAGCACAGCACCGGAAGTAGTTCCTGTGGCGCCTACACCAATAAGAGAGGAAGCTAATGATGTTGATTATGAAACTTCGATTGAAGTTACTACGGAGCCTCGCAGGTCGACAAGAACTCGTATCACTCCTAATTGGTATGATCCCGTTATGAGTGTCATGTTGGTGGACAACACCGATGACCCTGCGACATATGAGGAAGCAATGATGAGCCCAGATTCCAATAAATGGCATGAAGCCATGAAATCCGAGATTGGATCCATGTACGAAAACCAAGTATGGACTTTGGTGGACTTACCGGATGGCCGGAAGGCTGTCGAGAATAAATGGATTTTCAAGAAGAAAACAAATGCTGATGGTAATGTAACTGTCTATAAAGCTCGACTTGTCGCAAAAGGGTTTCGACAAATTCAAGGAGTTGACTATGATGAGACTTTCTCACCAGTAGCAAAGCTAAAGTCTGTGAGGATTATGTTAGCAATCGCTGCATATTATGATTATGAGATATGGCAGATGGATGTAAAAACGACGTTCCTCAATGGAGACATTGATGAAGAGTTGTATATGATGCAACCCAAAGGTTTTCTCGATCCTAAAGATGCTAACAAGGTATGCAAACTTCAACGGTCCATATATGGATTGAAGCAAGCATCCCGGAGTTGGAATCAATGTTTTGATAAGGTAATCAAAAGCTTTGGTTTTATACAAACTTATGGAGAAGCTTGTATTTACAAGAAAGTGAGTGGGAGCTCTGTAGCATTCTTAATACTATATGTAGATGACATATTGTTGATTGGGAATGATGTAGACCTTCTTAATAGTGTCAAATATTATTTGAATAATAGTTTTTCAATGAAAGATCTTGGCGAAGCAGATTACATATTGGGCATAAAAATTTATAAAGATAGATCGAGACGCCTAATATCATTGTCATAGAGTCCATATTTGGACAAAGTTCTAAAGAGGTTTGGAATGGAAGATAGCAAGAAAGGGTTCTTGCCCATGTTGCCCAATACGACCTTGAGTAAAACTCAAAGTCCTGCGACGACAGAAGATAGAGAAAGGATGAGTAAGACTCCCTATGCCTCAGCCATAGGATCTCTTGTGTATGCCATGCTATGTACAAGACCCGATATTGCATATGATGTTAGTTTAACTAGAAGATATCAAAGTGATCCTGGAGTGGATCATTGGACAGCAGTCAAAAACACCCTTAAGTACTTGAGAAGAACTAAGGATATGGTTCTTTCTTATGGAGGTGATGAACAGCTCATTGTTAATGGTTACACCGATGCTAGTTGGAACACCGATCCGGATGATTCTAAATCGCAATCTGGATACGTATTTACTTTGAATGGTGCAACAGTTAGCTGGAGGAGTGCAAAGCAAAGTGTTGTGGCGAGATCTTCAACTGAATCGGAATACATAGCTGCTTTGGAGGCTTCACAAGAGGCGATATGGATGAAGGAGTTCATTACAGAGCTCGGTGTGGTTCCAAGTGCGCTGGACCCAATTTCTATCTATTGTGATAACATGGGCTCCATATCCAATGCGCAAGAACCAAGGTCACACAAGAAGTTTAAGCACATCAAGCTACGTTTTCACGCTATTCGAGAGCATGTCCAAGATGGTGACATAAAGATTTGCAAAGTACACACAGATCTGAATGTGGCGGATCCGTTGACAAAACCTCTCCCGAGGGCAAAACATGACCAGCACCAAACCTCCATGGGTGTTCGGTATATTACCATGTAATCTAGATTAGTTGACTGTAGTGCAAGTGGGAGACTGTTGGAGATATGTCCTAGAGGCAATAATAAAAGTGGTTATTATTATATCTTTGTGTTTATGATAAATGTTTACATTCATGCTATAACAGTACTAACCGGAAACATTAATACTTGTGTGATTTGTAAACTAAATTAGAGTCCCTAGTAAAGCCTCTTTAATAATACTAGCTTGTTGGTTAATAGATGATCGTGGTTTCTCGATCATGAACATTGAGATGTTGTTAACAACGAGATCATATCATTAGGAGAATGGTATGATGGACATACTCCTGTAGATAAGCGTAGCATAAAGATCAAGTCATTTCAATAGTTCGTTTGCTATAAGCTTTCTGATACATAGTAACCTAATTCCTTCGACCATGAGATCATGCTAATCACCATCACCGAAAGGATGCTTTGATGACATCAAACACCACACCATAACTGGGTGGTTATAAAGGTGGCATTAAGTGTTCGGAAAGTATGGGTTGAGGCACATGGATCAAGAGTGGGATTTGTCCATCCATATGACAGATAGATATAATCTGGGCCCTCTCGGTGGAATGTCATCGAGTTAGCTTGCAAGCATGTGACTGGTTTACAAGGGATCACATATCACGGGAACGATAAAAGAGTACTTATCAGTAACGAGGTTGAACTAGGTATGCAGAGATACCGACGATCAAAACCTCGGATAAGTAAACTATCGTGAGACAAAGGGAAATTGGTATCATATGTAAGTGGTCCATTCGATTGCAAAGTAATCGTTGAAATACGTGGGAGCCATATGAATTTCCAGATTCCTCCATTGGTTATTGATCAGAGAAGTGTCTCGGTCATGTCCGCATAATTCACGAACCGTAGGGAGACGCACTTAAGGATTCGATGTTGTTTAGTAGATATGGAATGTTAATAAGGGATACCGAATGTTGTTCGGAGTCTCAGATGGGATCCGAGATATCACGAGGAGATCCGGAATGGTCCGGAGAATAAGTTTCATATAAGGAAAGTCCGATTTCGGAGTTCGGGAAGTTTCCGATGATTTCACCGGAGAGGTTCTAGAAGGTTCTAGAAGGTTGTAGAAGGTTCACCGGTCCGAAAGGGGAATGGTCCATGAATGTGTCATGGATATGTGGAATGATTGGATCATATCCTAGGTCACTTGCTGTTGGCATTTGCAAGAGAGAAATTAAACTCTAAATTGAAAGTCAAACTGGAACAATTGTTTCCTAGTGCAAGAAGAAACAAGTCCTTCTCTCAATCCAACTTGGGTTTGGGTTTGGATTCAAACCCACCCCTCCCAAGGCTGCCCCTCCTCTCATAAATAGAGCGGGAGGGCTGCCCCAACACCACAAGAGCCAAGCCCTCCCCACACACGCGCCGCCGCCGCCTCACGCCGCCGCCGACACCTCCTCCTCCTGGTCGTCTAAACCCTAGATCTCCAGGAAACCCTAATCCACCATAACTCGCACCGGCTTAGACGAAACCCTGCGGGATCTTCCCTCTACTTCCGACACCTCACCATCGTGCTGCCGGAATCACGAGGGGAAGATTTACAACCTCCGCTGCCTGCTGGAACAAGGGAGAGGAAGGTCTTCATCGAGTACCGAACGTGTGACCGACTGCGGAAGCGCTGCCGGAACGCAGCGCCGGAAGGATCGTCTACGCGATCTTGAGATTGGCAAGTGTACGACTATATCACCCACGAGAATCTGCTCTCGTTAACCGCTTTGGAATCTTCGAGGGTGAGTGCTTCTATCGACTCGTTTCTACAATCTAGTAGATAGTTCTTGGCTTGTTTGTGTGCATACGGTAGAAATTTTTTGTTTTCCATGCTACGAACCCCTACAAGATTTTCCTGCAGAAAAAGGAAGATGCTACATCCATAAGAGAGCCATTCTGGTTATCTTTTTTTGAGGAAACACAATGTTGATATCCATGATTTGGTGACCTTTAGCTTAATCACAGAATATGATGAAGAAGATAAAGGAGATGAAGAGGAAGGAGATGATAAGTCTGTGCTTAGTATGAAAGTACATACCCCTAATGGTGACATCAAGGGATACCGGACTATTTATGGTATGTGTCTTTTCTCCATTAAATGTATGTATATTAATATTTCCATTTGTGGATCCCTATATTATTTCTTCTTTTAATGGTAATTTAATTTTACAGGATTTAGGGTTCCATTTGCGGATCCCATCATTAGAGGTGTTTTCTACATGAGTTTTTTCACACATACTCCGTTAGTTCAGAAATATAAGATGTTTTATCTTTGTGAATCGAATGTATCTAGAAGTCTTTTAGTGTATAGGTGCATAGAGGTTCGGATGAACCTATACACTAAAATTAATCTAGATAAATTCATTTCACAAATCTAGAATGTCTTATATTTCTGAAAGGAGGAAGTATGTATCTAATTACTTTGGAAGACATGTATGCCATTACTTTTGAGATGCTGAAGGATGTAAGCAGAATATATGTGCCGACTTCATGATGAGGATGATTTTTTCCATATCTCTGACATGCAATACTATGTTACAAGTCTCAGTGCACTTAATTTAGCTAACACCACATTTGCGAGTTATTGTACCTAATAAGTACATGGTTTATATTTTACCTGTGTGTTTATAATTACTAATGTGTTTTAATTATTTCACCATTTTAGGTCATGCCATAAAGCTTTGCACTTGGTTACAACATCCCAAAGAATGGTACTGCTTTGTTTCATGATTATAGCATGGGCGACATAGTTAATGGCCAGTACACTATCTTGTGTGGCAGATTGAACCAGATAGTGTTCTCTAATGGTTGGAACCTCTTCTGCAACATGAAATAACTTGAAGGTGGTTCACTAGTTTCTGTGAGGTGGAAATGGGAGAACACTTCATTGGCTTGTTCATGAAGAAAATTTGCTGAACCCTCTAGGGAAGACCTGCATCATTATTTTGTTTTGCTAGATCTAACTAGGAACTGTTATATGTTGATCCAAATTCTACAAAGTATAGGCCAAATTCTGACCAGTGGAGCGAGGCCTCCGCGGTACGTTACAGATCGTCGAAGACCTAGGTTTCCACCGATATATAAACCCATTGTAAGATGCCGGTTGGGATGAGTTGCATCTGTAAAATCCCCGGCGTTTGTAAACACTCCCCGATATAGTGAAGTTTCGCTGGCTGACGCCCGTGGTTTTTTCCTCTCTTTGTTGGAGAGGTTTTTCCACGTTAAATTTGTGTCCCCTTGCTATGATTTTGTTTTCGTTCTTCGTTATCTTCTTGTCGCAATTATAACAGGAACTATGTTTGAAGTATTCGATGTTGTGAAAAACTTGTTTGAAGTATTCGATGTTGTAAACAACTATGTTTGTAATATATTCACCTCCCTTACCTTTTGGTACTGAATATAATTCTCAAGTTTTAGGATTATCAAATCTGGAGTGTCCGAATATATCTGGAGTTCCGACTACACGGAGTTCATGAAAAAAAGTTCAAATTGGTGAAAAAAGTTTAAATTGATGATAAATTCATATTTTAGTAACCAAATGATCTCACATCACGATTAAACATTGGAATTAGTCGATTTCTAAACACTTGCACCTTATTGCTATGCAACAAGTGCATGAACACTAGGAGTTGTCATGCCTTTCAGGATAAGATCCAAGCTTTATACTACACCATATATTTTCTTCAATGCATGAGCCTAATTTAGTCGTAGGACTTAATTTAACACTAGTAAGAATGTATAGCCACCTTCGTATGCCTTTTTGTTCTCAATAATTCTCAATTGTTAGGATCGCCAAAATCCGGAGGGTCCAAATATATGCGGAGTACCCAAATATATTGTTAATTTAGAGGCGGTTATTTTTATGGGATTACTCCTACAGAATCCCTCCTTCCATTTACTATCGAGTGACGAGGTTTGATCTCATCAATGCCCATTGTTATGGACTTGGGTTTTGGAGAAGATAGGGATGCTGGAGATCGTGGAACGGTTAGCAAACAAGCAACACGGGGACACAAGGTTTACCCAGGTTCAGGCCCCCGGAGGGAAAACCCTACTCCTTCTTGTCTGCTCTTGATTACGGCGGAACCGAAGGTTACAGGGGTGCGCAGATGCAATCTGGCGTGGAGGTGTGTATGCGAAAGTATGAGGAGAAGATCTAGGTCATGCCCTCCTAGCCTTTATATAGACTCAGGCAGGTCCCGGGCATTGACCTAGTCGGTTACAGGTTCTAGGGTTTTACCCCTTTGAATTTCCTATCTACTCTAGTCTTGCTCTCCAAGGATCCGAAAGCGTCATGGGCCTTGGCCACCTGAAAATCTTCATGGGCCGGCGTACGATTCCCGTGGGCCTTCCTTGGGCTGGACTAGGTATGCTAAGATCATGTACCCGTGGGGTATAACCATGTAAGTAGCCCCCGCAGTCGAATCGTAGATTCGGCTGAGGACTCTTTAATCCTTCGGATGCAACTATGTGTTTCAATAGTAAGTGTGTAGGGATTGTTGATGTGTGTGTCTGACTCACTCGATGGATCAGGGTCAGTTAACTGTCTTAGGACGAAACAACACGATCTTCTTCAGGTTCGAGTCCCTCAACTTGACCCAGAACATATGCTAGCGTAATTCGACTTAGGCCGCGGAGAACTTACAGGAGTGGAATCCTAGTGAATTTAATTGATGTACCCAACGCGTCCGTCAGGATTTTTCATCGCACCTGTTAGTACGGGTTTTCACTAGCAGAGAGCAGTCGTGTGCGTTGCCAGGCCACCAGATGATATCTGTAGGTCTTATCTTTGTGTCGCATACACAACATCCGATTTTTTATCACCGCGGAGGTGTTTCGGGTGGCCAAGGAGAACGTTGCTCACTTAACGTTTAGTTGGGGCAGAGTTGCCGAAAAAGTTTTTTGCATGCTGATCCGAAGGATCGCGGTCGAAGAATTCATAGGGTGCGCGATCAGCGCTCCCTATGGGAGTAGCCCCCGAGTGTCTGTTTGAGTCGTAGTCTCGAGCGGAGACTTTATTTCAGGCCTTGTTCAGTGTTAAGTCCGTAGGACACAAAAAATTCCGGATGCTTGAATCCATCCTCCCTATGGGAGTAGCCCCGAGAATGTAGTGGAGTCGTAGACTCGACGTAAGACTTGAAGAAATATTTCGCTTCTATTGATGTTTCGGGTGCGCGGCCAGCGCTCCTGATAGGAGTTGCCCCCGAGTAACTAGTCGAATCGTAGATTCGAGTGAGTACTTTTAGCTTTGAAGCCGAAAAATGTAGCTGTTGCTAGTATAGCTTTTGATGACGTCAGTGCTGACGATCGATGACCTCAAACGTCTGCTGCGCTAGAGATGACTTGACTGGATGAACATGGGTCCCACTTGATGACCTTGAATTGACCGGTCACGCGTGGCGTGGAGATAATTATGGCGTCGCCTCGATTTCTGCGCGTAGTGGACGGCGTGTTAGCGACGGTTCATTGTGATGCTGACACGTGTATGGCCAGATCTGCCGTTGGCGTTAGGTCTTCTCGATGGACGGTTGTCATGCGTCGTCTTCGTTGTTATAATCATTGGGGAAAGCTGCATTTTGTTTTCACCGCATCTAGTCTTGTTTTCACTGCCTCCTTGTGCTCTAAGAGTTCTTGCTGGGTGCTGGAATATCCTTGCACATTTCCTTCCTCCCTTCTGCGCTCTCACCGCCGGCGCCGCCGCACCGCGATGGGGAAAACGAAGAAGTCATCATCTGCGGCTGGTACCAGTGCCGCCGGAGGGAAGAAAGGCGCCACTGCTACCCGTGTCACCGACGGTGGTTGGCATCGATCAGAGATGCGAGAGAGTGACCTCCGCAGGCTTCGCGAGCGGGGCTTGATCCCGGAGGATAGGGAGGCCGTCAAACTCCCAGGCAACGAGGTAATCCCCCGCCCCCCGCTGGGTATCGGGTTATATTTCTTGCCTTCGTTATTCGCAGGTTTTCCTTTCCAGTCCATGACTTCCTTCGTGGGCTGCTCTTTCTCTATGGCATCAAACTACATCATCTTTCCCCCAATTCTCTTCTTCACATTGCTTGTTTTATCACCCTCTGCGAGTGCTGGCTCGGCATCGAGCCTCACTTTGGCCTCTTCCAGAAACTCTATTCCGTGAAGAGGCAATCTGGTTCGAATGGTGTGTATCCCATTGGGGGTTGCATCATCTCCCTCAAGGCCAATATTCTTTTATTTTCTTTTTCCATGTCCGAATCTGTCCAGTACTGGCGGAGGCGATGGTTTTACATTCGCGACTCCACAGTGGCTGGGCAGTATTTTGGTCTTGCTCCTTTCGACCCCTCCCAAATAATCGAGCCGAAGAGGTCCTGGAAAAACCAGATCTTGGATGGCGAGGTAGTGGAGATAGAGGCCCTCTACCGTCGGGTGGAGGATCTCCAGTTGATTCCGGAGAAAGAAGTGAACGGTGTGGATATTATCCGCACGTTTCTCGAGCGTCGGGTGCAGCCCCTCTAGGCTAGGGCGCACCCGATGTTTCTTTATGCTGGGCGCCGTGATCCGACGTGAGTTTCGGCCGAGAAGCTTTCCCAGGGAGATCTCGATAGGGCCCTTCGTACGCTGCTGAAGTACAAGGCTGGAGAGGATATCCAAGGGAAGTCGCTGACTCCGCCATTTTCTTCTACGCTGGCCGTTCCACAGGTGTAGATTCGTGCGCGTAGCGCTTTTGTTGGCTGCATGTTTATTTTCTTTTGTTTGCTAACAATGTCTCTTCTTTTCTGCAGAGCTTCAAGGTGCCGGGCATGGTTCCGCCATTGCCTGAAATCTTTCCGGATGCTCCGGATAATGATGTGGTGGATTCCATGTCTGAGCTGCCGTCGGCATGATCTCCGGCTGAAGAGGCCAATGAGTCGAGCGAGGACCATACTCGCAAATGATCACGGAGTTCCAGCGAGTCTTCGGATGCCTCGACTCCTCCGACTCCCAGGAACCCTCTGTGCGTTGAACGTCACAATGATGGGCATGGAGGTTCTTCCTCTCCTATTCCTGCCCTTCCCGTGCGAGCTGTAGCGCCACACCCGCCAGCGTAGCGGAAGAAGGAAGAAAAGAAGGAGGAGAAGAAGGAAGAGAAGAAAGGGGAAAAGAGAGCCCGAAGGACTTCTCTTGTCTTCAACCTGAGCTCACTGGACTCGTAAGTTTCCTTTGTACTGCTTTTCTTTTGCTGTTGAGCTTTGCGCCTGTGCTAAATTTTCCTTGTGCAGGCACTCCTCCCACGACTCCTCTAGCGATGGTGCTCGGGAGATGAGGGGGGAGTCGAAAATCGCGTTTCCTCCTCCTCAGACGGTGGCAACCTCTGAGGGCGCTGCTCCGAACCCTCTTCTGCAGGAGGTGCAGGTGGTTGCGCCTTAGAATTTCGCCAGTAGACCTTCGACGTCGCCATTGGATCATGTAAGTCTCCGTCTCATGCCACGAGGGGAGCCCCCGCGCGCTTGTAAAAGAGTTTTCTTGTTTTGTTCTTCGAGTCTCGTTGGGAGCCCCCGAGCATTTTTGTGTGTGTCTTTTGCTTCTGTTCTTTTCTGTTGGGCATAGCCCCCGAGTCCTTTTTCTGACTGTGAGGTCTTCTTCCTGCAGCCTTTTGTGCAGGATGCCAAGTGACTGGTGCGGGAGCACCTGGTGCTGGAGGCCAGCCTCAAGTAGCTTCAAGGTACTGTATGCCTTTGATGTTTGCTTCTTCGTGCATTCTTGTCCTGTTGTCTGATGCTTGTATTATTTGGGTGCAGAGGAGCATAACACTTCCCTCCGTGAGATTGATGCTCTCAAGAAGAGCCTCGGTCAAGCGGAGAAGAAGGCCGAGGTCGCTACTGGTGCGAAAGAGCGCCTCGAGCTGGATCTGGCCACTGCGGCGGAGGCTAAGGAGCGCCTGCAGCGGGAGGCCACGGACCGCGAGGAGCAGCTTGCCACTGCTGCGACTGCGCGTGAAAGAGAGGTGGCGGGCAAGCTCATGGCTGCTGCCAAGGCTGTTTCAGGTGAGTATCTTCTTGTGCCCCTTTTGTATTTCTTGTCTTTCTTGTGGGTGCTTTCTTCATTCCCTTTCTTTATTGTCTCAGATGCCGCAGGCATCGAGTTTGACCGCAGCGCTCTGGAGCACGGTAGTGCTCTAGATGATGCTACTACAGCGGTCGAAGATTGCTGCAGCACCGTCGTCAGCTCACTTGCCAAGGCCAAGGAGGTCCTTGGCCGCTTCTACAAGGAGCTTGTCCCCAAGGGCGCGGCTCTTGATGATGTTGACGCCTTGGCGGAGGCATTGTCAGCCGAAGCGCCTGCGGCGTACAAGCGCAAGCAGAAAGGCATCGGCGCGTCCGTCGGGCTTGAAGGGAATATGCCCGAGAGGCAATAATAAAGTGGTTATTATCATATTCCTTGTTTATGATAAATGTTTATTTTGCATGCTATAATTGTATTAATACGGGAACGTTAATACATGTGTGTTTAATAAACAAACAGAAAGTTCCTAGTTATGCCTCTCTCATAAACTAGCTCGTTGATTAACAAGATGATCAAGGTTTCCTGATCATGGACATTGGATGTTGTTAATAACGGGTTCACAACATTAGTGTAATGGTGTGATGAACATTCATCCGAAGTATAGCATTACGATCAAAGTCATTGAGTTTATATTGCTATAACAACTTACGAAGTGATCCTAATCCTTAGACCATGAGATCATGTCAATCACTAACACCGGAAGAGTTTCTTGATAACATCAAACGTCACACCGTAACAGGGTGATTATAAAGATGGATTCAGAACTAATAAAGTGTTATGTTGAGGCTCATGGATCGAGAGTGGAATTTGTTCATCCCGATGACGGATAGATATACTCTGGGCCCTCTCGGTGATATCACATTGATTAGCTTGCAAGCAAGTGATTTGATCACTAGAATGTTATATCACGGGAACGAGAAAAGAGTGCATGTCGGTAACGAGATCAAACTAGGTATGGAGATACCGATGATCGAATCTCGGACATGTAATATATCGCGAAACAAAAGGATTAAGATACTAGCGTAAAAGGTTCCGACGATCACAAGAAAGTCATCGTTGAATGTGTGGGAGTCAGTATGGGTCTCCAGATCCCGCTTCTGATTATTGATCTGAGAGGGGTCTCGATCATGTCCGCATTATTCACGAACCGTAGGGTGACACACTTAAGAGACACCGACATCCAATTGGAGCAAATGTTTCATGCCGAAAGAATGAACAAGCGCAGGAATTTATTTCACTAGATACCGAAACAGGTTTTCGGGTGAAATTGCATAAAGTGGTTATGCATGTGAAATAGAATTCTAGCAAGGGGTTATTTGTGAATGTTTGTCATTAAAGTAATTGACAAAATTCTGAATAAAATAAAAGAGTTTTATTTAATGAGAGTTTGCATTAAATTTGGTGGAAATTTAATGGGATTTTTGAGTGGACTTTTGAGTGGAGGGAATTTAGAGGAGTTTTGTGAGTGGAGTGTCCACCCACATGAAGAGGGGAGGGCAACGGGGCAGCCCCCATGCGCCGGCCACCCCCTTGGGGTTCCCCCTCCTCCTATAAAAGGAGCCCCTCCTCCTCACTTGTCTCTCACACCTCCTCGTGAAGGATCTCTCTCCCCCTCTAGAATTTATCCCCCATGGTCTCGGACTAGCGAGATACATGTTCCCGGTGGCTATTCGGCAATAAAGAGTTGTGCTTCCGCTGCATCGCTGGAGCGAGGAGGCGGAGGTTGCTCGGTGCCTCGAACGTGTGTGCGAGCACGGATGCGCTGCTGTTTTGCGGCGCTAGGACTTCCTCTCGATCTTGAGATCGGCAAGAGATCGTCTACATCAACCACGAGTTTGGACTCGTTAAGCTTTGTCGGTCTTCAAGGGTATGTTCTCTACGGATATACATCCACCCGTTGTTTGTATCTAGTAGATAGATCATGGTACATAGTTGTTCCCATCGTAGGAAATTTTTTGTTTTCTATGCTGCGAACCCTACAGTGGTATCAGAGCCGGATCTATGCGTAGATGCTTTGCACGGGTAGTACACATATGAGTATGTGGGCGAGGATGATCATTTTATTGCTTCTTAGTTGTACTTTGGATATTGGTGGCATAGTGGGATGAAGCGGCCCGGACAAACTTTACATGTCCTCGCACATGAGACCTGTTCCACGCTTGACATGCAACTAGTTTTGCATAAGTGGCTAGCGGGTGTCTGTCTCTCCTACTATAGTCAATATCTAATTTGCAACGAGTTGTCAACAATTTGGTTATCCTTGTTGTGGTTCATGTTCGTAGGTAAGAACGGTTCTATCTCGAAAGCCCTAAGCCACGTAAAATTTGCAATGGATAAATTAGAGGCGTCTAGTTTAGATTGTTGCTGGGCTAGTGTTATGATATGGTGATGTTGTAAGTAGAAGTATGAGATGATACTCTTACAACATACATAACGTGTAAACTCCATAGACCTTGGATTTACACATAAAGGTATGATAGTGATCATACCACGATGCACATGATAGAGATCATATGCGAGAACCATATCATTCCACTAATAAACATGTGATGTTTGATAGCATCTTATATTGATTGTTTGGCGTTTTATTAGCATAATAAGATGATCCCTCATTTAGATATCAAGATAAAAATGTGTTCTTCCTTAAGTATGCACCGACAATGTTTCGTCGCTTCAAGACATCACGTGATGATCGGGTGTACTTGAATCCACGAGCATATCTCGGGTGTAAGACAGTTACACACGCGAATACTAAGGTTCTTACTTGGCGAGCCTAGCATGTACAGACATGGCCTCGGAACACGGACCGAAAGGTTAAGCATGAGTCATATCTTTTGATATGATGACCATATGGATGCTCGCCTTTGAAGCTACGCCGACTCACGTGATGATCGGACTTGGTGTAGTGTATTTGGTTCATGTAATCACCAAAAGGACACGAGGGATGTCGTTTTTGAGTGGGAGTTCATTTCTAATTTGGATTAGTAGAACTCAATTTATCATAAATTAAATCAAAGTGAATTTTCATAATTTGTTGTAGTCATTGGCATTCGTTCACCACCTTATGCATAGTTCTAGTTGAGATAATAGAACTATAGCATTCTGGAAATTTACTTTACGAACTGGTATCGTATTGTGTTGAGTGTCAATCAAAGTTTAAAGTCCTATTGCAAACTTTCAGCAAACTCTATTTACTCCGTGAAATTTAATAATTGGTATTAAATCGAGAGTAACAATTCCAGTGTTAGTATCTTAAGTATCATGTTTGCCTCCACGATTCTTGATTGTTTTAATATCAAGTTTATCTAGGAGCTGAAAGAATTGTTTCAGAAACCATCATGTGTGGCAGATATGACGATATCTGAAACAATGTTTTGGTTGCAATATGATAGAGTATAATATATGTTCTCATATTGGATGAGAATTTACGAAGGTTGGAGATGCTAGACATCCTAATCATCCAAAAGGGTTTTGGAAAGTAATGTTATACTCACGATTCTCCTTTATAAGCTAAATTGGCTTGATCATGAAAGTCGTCATGATAAGGATGAATAGAAGATGTATGTAAAGTGTTTACTACACTAAAAGATTACTAAAGAATGGATTTTGAAAGAATACCGATCATTTTAATGATGGTGATCTACTTCAAAGTGCAAGTCCAAAGGTATTATTATTTGAATATACACGCTTTGGACTATGTGTCATGTATATGGCGCCACTTTTGATGTTGATAGATTCTTTTAAAAGGAAAAGGAAATGCTGAAAGAGAATCTATAAAATATATTTGGCAGAAAAGAAAAGATTGGAAATATCCAATTTAGGTATATGGATGATATACATGTTATGGTTGTATTCGTTGCTTGTTAAACAATGTGGTTCTTGGGTATTGGATACCGAATTGGTTGGTATGAAATTTCATAGGGAATGACGCAATTCATGAACCACAATGGCCTAAGTAACTAGCAAGAGAATATGTGATGATGTTCATCGAAAACAAACAAACCATTGTTTGTATTTCTCATTGACATCAAAGCTTGACTTCAAGATTTGTTTTAATAATTGTTATTTGAATCAGGTATTATAAGAACAAAGGTTGTTCAAATACTTCCCGTATTCCATATAAGATGGATGATTTACAAATCTAGTTGAAGAAATCACATCCATAAAACCTAATGCTAAAATGTCGCAAGACAAATGATTGAAAGATCACTTATGAAGTGACATCGCTGTTTAAATTATATTGGAAAGAAAACATGAAGAATCTCCATATTCATGGATTTTTGGAGTCTTCGATTTGATCAAGTGACGCTTGTGAAACTTTCCACGTGATAATTAAAACTTCGTTCAAAGGCCAAAGAAGAACGAACGACTAAATTATTGGAATTTATACATATCGATGTATGTAGTCCATTATGAGTAGTCGTAAGCGATGGGTTTCAACTTCATATGCTTTCTCCGGAATTTTGAGTGAATGTTCACTTAATGAGAAAGAAGTATGAAATATTTGAAAATGTTTCAAAGACTTTCAAGATGAAGTGGAAAATCATTGTAACAAGAAAAATAAATAAATTATGATTTGATCATAAAGGGATTTATTTGAGTTACAAGTGTAACAAGAAAATAAATGAATTATGATTTTATCATAAAGGGATTTATTTGAGTTGCAAGTTTAGCAAAACACCTAGATTTACATCTCCCGAAACACCATAGGAGTATGGAGTGTTTGAGATTTGTAATGAAACCTTGTGAGACATGGTTGGATCAAAGGTGTTATTTATAAAACTACCATTATGTTTTAAAAGATTAAAGCTTTAGAGACTACCGCTTTTACACTGAAAAGAGCTCCATCTTGATCCGGTGAAATGACACCATGGAAGTTATGGTTTGGGGTAAAACCCAAGTTCTCATTTCTTAAATTTTGGTATGCTAAACATAAGTAAGATGTTTACAACCGAAGTCGGATGATCATGTCTTTGTAGGTTATTTCGAATAAAAATTGGTTATTCCTCCATAACACCGAGGACAAAAGGGTTTGTCGCTTGAAATGTGAAGTTTCTTGAAAAGGAATCTTTCGCAAAAGTTAAGTGGGAGGACAATAGAACTTTGATAAGGTTAACGAACCTTAGCTATATGTGTTGAGTTGCGCAGCGCCGGAAAATGTTCTGGAGGCTGCCATAATGCTCATAGCTTATGTGCCTCAAAGGTTGTGGTCACGGAGATCTAAGTTCTTATTGAACCAAGTCGGTCGGATAAACAATCAAATACTAAGATTTGAGAGTAAATCATTATTGTTTGACAATGATGAACTGACTATATGCAAAGAAGCGATGATGGGCCCTGGCTCCGTCAAATGGCTTGAAGCCATAAAATCCGTGATAGTTCCATATACGAGAAATCAAGTTTTGAACTTGGAAGACCCTCCGGAAAGGTGTAAAAACCTATCGGTCGTATTTGGATCTATAAAGAAACAAACATGGATGTTTCACATCTATGAAATAGTCGACATGTCGTAAAGTATTTTACGACAATGTTCAAAGAGTTGACTATGACAAGATTTGATCTTTCATAGCGATATTTAGTCTGATCGGATTAAAGTAGCAACCACTACATATAATTTGGTATATGGTAGATGAATAAACAAAACAAAGTTCTTTTAATAGAATGGTTACCTAGGACGTGTACATGACACGGTCCAAAGGGTTTTGTTAAATTCAAAGGATGCTAAAAGGGCATGCAAACTTCAATGGTTGAAGTAAGCATCGCGGAGTTGGAATCTTCACCATGATGAAAAATGAGTTTTTCATCTGGAGACGATGAAGATGCTTGCATTTGCAAGAAATTAAGTGGGAGTGCTGAGACATATTTCTAATACATTATGTGGAGGACATCTTGTTGATTAGAAATGATGTATCTTTTATTGACAAAGGTTAAGAATTTCATTTCGATGAAATACTTAGGCAAAACCCGAATATTTAGCGTGAATGTCTATAGTGGATAGACTGTAACACCAATATGGTTGAGCCAAACGTACATATATGAGATATTGAAGGAGTTCAATATAGAATCAACAAGAAACGGTTCTTGTCGCATGGAAAGGAATTGAATCAAGATTCAAGTGTATCGACACTTGATTAGTGAAACAAGATTCAAGTGCTTTGACACTTGATGAGTAAAATCACAAGAATGTCTTGATCAATCATACCATGATATGTACACATCCAGATATGTCCTATGCTCTAAGTGTTATGAGCATATACCAGAATGAATCATAAAATGATCATTGGACGATAGTGAGGATATTCTTATGATCTTTTGGAAGAACTAAGAATATATTTGTGTAGTGGTGACAAACAATTACAAATAGTTCATTGTAAAGCGTTACATTGATACTAGTTTTGTCACAAGATACAAATTAAGTTTATCTCAATTTAAACTATGGGTGGCACAATGTAATGGAAAGGAGATTCCATGATGGATTTTGAAGAGTTCCAAAGTTAAGACATTGTGACGAATACTACAACAAAAGGCTAAGTATATGACTGCTATAGTAGCAGCAAAGGAGGGAATTTGTGTCAAGTAGTTTGTTATCAAACTAAGGTGTGGTTCGCAACGGGCTAACACTAAATATATATTGTATGACAATAGTATCGATGTGTTTTAACCCCAAGGAACTAAAGGTCTCACCAAAAGACCAAATTTATACAATGCCATCTCATTGGAGAATGAGTGATGCGTGGAGACGCAAAGACATGCAAATACACACGGACCTGAAGCGTCAGATCCGTAGATTATGTTAACCACTTGCAATTGCGTATATGGAACACCAGAAAGCCATAGGTGTTCAATACGCAGAGTTTTCAAACTAGATTATTGTCTCTAGTGCAAGTGGGAGACTGAAGGGAATATGCCCGAGAGGCAATAATAAAGTGGTTATTATCATATTCCTTGTTTATGATAAATGTTTATTTTGCATGCTATAATTGTATTAATACGGGAACGTTAATATATGTGTGTTTAATAAACAAACAGAAAGTTCCTAGTTATGCCTCTCTCATAAACTAGCTCATTGATTAACAAGATGATCAAGGTTTCCTGATCATGGACATTGGATGTTGTTAATAACAGGGTCACAACATTAGTGTAATGGTGTGATGAACATTCATCCGAAGTATAGCATTACGATCAAAGTCATTGAGTTTATATTGCTATAACAACTTACGAAGTGATCCTAATCCTTAGACCATGAGATCATGTCAATCACTAACACCGGAAGAGTTTCTTGATAACATCAAACGTCACACCGTAACAGGGTGATTATAAAGATGGATTCAGAACTAATAAAGTGTTATGTTGAGGCTCATGGATCGAGAGTGGAATTTGTTCATCCCGATGACGGATAGATATACTCTGGGCCCTCTCGGTGATATCACATTGATTAGCTTGCAAGCAAGTGATTTGATCACTAGAATGTTATATCACGGGAACGAGAAAAGAGTGCATGTCGGTAACGAGATCAAACTAGGTATGGAGATACCGATGATCGAATCTCGGACATGTAATATATCGCGAAACAAAAGGATTAAGATACTAGCGTAAAAGGTTCCGACGATCACAAGAAAGTCATCGTTGAATGTGTGGGAGTCAGTATGGGTCTCCAGATCCCGCTTCTAATTATTGATCTGAGAGGGGTCTCGATCATGTCCGTATTATTCACAAACCGTAGGGTGACACACTTAAGAGACACCGACATCCAATTGGAGCAAATGTTTCATGCCGAAAGAATGAACAAGCGCAGGAATTTATTTCACTAGATACCGAAACAGGTTTTCGGGTAAAATTGCATAAAGTGGTTATGCATGTGAAATAGAATTCTAGCAAGGGGTTATTTGTGAATTTTTGTCATTAAAGTAATTGACAAAATTCTGAATAAAATAAAAGAGTTTTATTTAATGAGAGTTTGCATTAAATTTGGTGGAAATTTAATGGGATTTTTGAGTGGACTTTTGAGTGGAGGGAATTTAGAGGAGTTTTGTGAGTGGAGTGTCCACCCACATGAAGAGGGGAGGGCAAGGGGGCAGCCCCCATGCGCCGGCCACCCCCTTGGGGTTCCCCCCCTCCTCCTATAAAAGGAGCCCCTCCTCCTCACTTGTCTCTCACACCTCCTCGTGAAGGATCTCTCTCCCCCTCTAGAATTTATCCCCCATGGTCTCGGACTAGCGAGATACATGTTCCCGGTGGCTATTCGGCAAGAAAGAGTTGTGCTTCCGCTGCATCGCTGGAGCGAGGAGGCGGAGGTTGCTCGGTGCCTCGAACGTGTGTGCGAGCACGGATGCGCTGCTGTTTTGCGGCGCTAGGACTTCCTCTCGATCTTGAGATCGGCAAGAGATCGTCTACATCAACCACGAGTTTGGACTCATTAAGCTTTGTCGGTCTTCAAGGGTATGTTCTCTACGGATATACATCCGCCCGTTGTTTGTATCTAGTAGATAGATCATGGTACATAGTTGTTCCCATCGTAGGAAATTTTTGTTTTCTATGCTGCGAACCCTACAGGGCTGGCGATGGCCTTGGCAGCTGGAGCGGAGCTAGACCTTCCCCAGATCACCTCCCGGATGCCGACGACCGCGGATGGATCCGAGGTAGCCTTCGGTACCTATTCTGCTTGCTGCAAGCGCTATGGGCCCAAGCTGATTGATCTGCTGGCCGAGTACGCGCTACGGCAGCAGGGGGAAGCCAAGGCGAGGCAATCCGGCTCCGAGGCGAGTCAGGGCGCCGCGTCTTAGGCGCTGTAGCTGTAGGATAGCTTTTAGTTTTCTTTTGTTGTAATTATGTTGATGATCAAATCCTCGTGCCACGTAGTGGCCTTCTATGCACTTAATGAATTCTGTTGAGATGTGTTCTCCTCTGTCTGACTGTTCATGTCTTTTGCCTTTCTGCTGCTCTAGGGTCCTTAGGGTGCTGATCCCGTTGACGCCTCGCCTGTCGCGCGGCTGCGGCCATCTTTGGATGATTCATTGCAGCTTGCTTTCCTTCGAGACCGTGTTCGTAGTTTTGAAAGGGAGTTGCTTGGGGTGCGTGGCCATGACGACGTTTGGAAGTCCAAGGCTGATTGCGGTTCGGCCAGAGAGGAGTACTTGATGGCAGAATTGCTTCGACTGTCTGAGCAACTTCAGTGTAAGTTTTTTCGAGCTGCTGCTCATTTCTTCGGATGCGTATGCTGGCCTGGCATCTTACTTTTGTGCGAGTATCGCAGGTGCTAACCTTGCTCCAAGGGAGGAGAAGGAGCGTGTTGCTGTTCGGGTCAATTGTTTGACTCAGCAGGACATGGAAGCTGGCGGGTTCTTCTGGATGGATCGCGACCGTGCCATGGCTCTGGCAACGGTGCAGGATCGCGTTCACCAAGTATCGCGGGTGCTTCGCCAAGTGCAGACTTCACTCTCATCGGTTCTGCATGTGATGTTTCCCCTGGATGTTGTGCCAACAACCCTGTCCGGTCTTCTGTCTAGATTTTGGAGCGTGACTCGTGTCCAGGAATTGGTGAGGCAGCAGCTCGTCGCAGGGGTGAAGGCTGCATTGTCCCTTGTTAGGCTGCATCATCCTGATGTAGATCTCTCTGTTATAGCAGCTGGGCCACCTCTTCGGCCGAATGGTGGCGAGTGGGATATGCGTCCGCATTATGCGGCTGTAAGGCAGTATGCTGAACAGGTCGTAGATTTGTTTGAGCAGCATGCTCAAGTTATTCTCCAGAATAGGTAGTACCTGTAAAAGAGATAGATGTAAAATTTGTATATTTCGACTGGGCATGTTGTGCCCTTTGTTATAAAGGTTTGTTTGTTGTTTGAGCACGCAGTGCTTTGTTTGAGTACGTGTACTTTTCGTTTTCCTGACGTTGTCAGCTACTCAGGTGTACACGTGTGATCCTCGGTCGATGAAATCGTGAGGTGGGGGAGCCCCCGAGTGCGTTTATAGCATAAAGTAAAGTTGCAAATAGCGAACGAAATTTTGGGGCGAGACACTTAGCTTTATTTATATCGTATGGAGGAAGTACATTGTTCGGCTGAATAGCCTTGGCTGAAAAGCCTTATTGAAAGTAAAGAGGTAGGTAGATAGGGGTAGAATCGTCGCAAGTGTGCGATGTTCCATGGGTTGGAGTAGGCGACTCCAGACTCCACGTGCTTGAGGCGATAGGCGCCACCTGGGATGACTTCGGTGATGATGTAGGGCCCTTCCCATGGTGACTCGAATTTCTTCGGTCTCTCTTGCTTGAGTCACAAGACGAGGTCTCCTTCGACGAAGGACCTTGGGCGCAGCCGGCGACTGTGGTAGTTGCGGAGACTCTGCTGGTACACCGCTGATCGAGCTGCTGCTACGTATCTTGCCTCGTCGAGTGTGTCAACGGCGTCTTCGAGTGTAGCCGTGGATTCGGCTTAGCTGTAAGCGACGACCCGGGGGGCCTGGTGGCATACTTCGGCTGGTAGTACAGCTTCGGCTCCGTGCACCATGAAGAACGGTAGCCGGTGGAGCTGTTTGGCGTGGTGCGCAAACTCCATAGGACGGATGGTAGCTCTTCCGTCTAGGCTCCGGCCTTTCTTTCGAGTGGGCTCATGAGGCGCTTCTTGATCCCAGCGCCGATTAGGCCGTTGGCCTTTTTGACCTGCCCATTCGTTTGCGGGTGAGCCACTGAGGCGTATGTGATGTTGATCCCGAGGCCTTCGCAGAAGTCTTGGAATTCTTTGGAGATGAATTTCGATCCATTGTCGGTAATGATGCTGTGCGGTACGCCGAACCTGTAGACAATGGATTCGAAGAACTTGACGGCGGTCTTGCCCTTTTGGTTGGTAACCGGCATGGCTTCGACCCACTTGGTGAATTTATCGACTGCGACCAGGAGGTAGACGTGCCCCCCTTTCGAGGACTTTGGCAGTTTGCCGATCATGTCGAGGCCCCATTGAGCAAAGGGACAGGCTATAGGTATGGGTCTGAGCTCTGACCCGGGTGCGTGCAGTTTGTCGGCGAACCTTTGGCACCCGTTGCATCTTCGGACGATGTCCTTTGCATCGCTCATGGCCGTTGTCCAGTAGAATCCAGCTCGTAGAGCTTTGGCGATAAGGGAGTGGCTGCCTGCGTGATGGCCGCAGATGCCCTCGTGGATGTCTTGGAGGATGGTTTTCCCGTCACCGATGGTGACACACCTTTGTAGTACACCCGTAATACTGCGCTTGTACAGCTCGCCATTGATGATGGTGAAAGCTTTTGACCGGCGAGATATGCGTCGGGCATCCGTTGGGCTGTCAGGCAGCTCTCCGTTTATCAAGAACCGGAGGTACGGTCGCGTACAAGTTTCTTCGACTGCCATGACCTGCATCAGGTTGACCATAGCGACCTCTGTGTCCAGTTTCTCGGGTCCTTCGTGTCCTTCGGGCAGTGCAGCCCCCAAGTGTTCTGCTTCTTCGGGTGATCCCTTGGGGAATTTCCGCTTGATGGATGGCACGCAGATCTGTTCGAGGAACACACCTGGTGGCACCTTTGCGCAGGTGGAGCCGATGTTGGCGAGTCTATCGGCCTCCTCGTTGCTTTCTCTTCCAACGTGCCGAAGCTCGCAGCCGTCGAATTCTCCTTCGAGTGCGTTGTAGAGCGCGCGGTACGCAATCATGTTTTCGGCGTGTGCGTCGCACTCGTTCATCGTCTGCTGGACGACGAGGTTGGAGTCACCGTAGATGACCAGGCGCGTTGCGCCGCAGATCTTTGCCATCCTCATGCCGTGGATGAGGGCTTCGTATTCAGCCTCGTTGTTGGAAGCTCGGAATTTCATCCGGAGGACGTACTTCATCGGGTCGCCCTGCGGGGAGGTCAATATGACCCCGGCTCCTGCTCCAGCTTCACGTTTGGAGCCGTCGAAGTGCATCGTCCATGATTGCGACATGTCTGGGGTGTCTGGCAGCTGCAGCTCCATCCAGTGTACAAGGAAGTCCGGGAGGAATTGAGACTTGATTGCGAGTTGCTTCTCGTAGACGATGTCTAGGGGTGACAGCTCGATGCCCCATAGGGCCACGCGTCCTGTGGCCTCTGGGTTATTCAGGTTGCTGTTTAGGGGTGCTTCGTTGACGACCATCACCTAGTGCTCCTGGAAGTAATGGCTCAGCCGTCGAGCCGTCGTGAACACACCGTAGGCGAGTTTCTGGTAGTGAGGGTACTCTGCTTTGTTGGCATCAGTACCTCGCTGAGGTAGTAGATTGGGCGTTGGACCCCGTGGGTCTTGCCTTCTTCGGGTCGTTCGAGCACTAGCACGGTGCTGACCACCTGGTGTGTGGCTACTATGTACAGCAGCAGAGGCTCGCACTCCTTTGGCGTGACCAAGACAGGCGAGGTGGAGAGCAGCCGTTTGATTTCGAACGCATCGTCGGCTTCAGGCGTCCACTCGAATTTATCTGCCTTGCGTAGCAGCTGGTAGAATGGCAGGGCCTTCTCGCCCATGCGGCTGATGAATCTGCTCAACGCCGCTATTCGTCCTGTGAGCTGTCGGACACCCTTGAGGTTTTTCGACTTCTCCATCGCCATGATGGCCCTGATTTTCTTCGGGTTCGCCTCGAACCCTCGCTGAGAGATGAAGTACCCAAGCAGCTGACCCGATGGGACGCCGAAGGCGCACTTTCGGGGTTGAGCTTGATCCTTTAGCGGTCGAGGTTATCGAACGTCTCGCGGAGATCGTCGATGAGCGTTCTTGCCTCCCTGGTTTTGATGACTATGTCGTCGACATAGACTTGGACGTTGCGACCGATCTGGTCCTTGAGGCATGCTTGCATGCATCGCTGGTACGTGGCACCTGCGTTCTTTAGCCCGAAGGGCATTGTGTTGTAGCAGAACACTCCAAACAGTGTAATAAACGCCGTTTTTTCTTGATCTTCGACCTTGAGTCGAATCTGGTTGTAGCCTGAGTAGGCGTCGATGAAGGAGAGTTTCTCACATCCTGCGGTCGAATCGATGATCTGGTCGATCCGAGGAAGAGGGAAGTGGTCCTTTGGGCAGTGCTTGTTCAGCGACGTGAAGTCCACGCACATCCGCATGATATCCGTGTCCTTCTTGGGAACCATCACTGTATTTGTGAGCCACTCGCTTTCTTTGATCTCCCTGATGAAGTCTGCGGCGAGTAGCCTGTTTATTTCCTTCCCGATGGCTTCGGCCCGTGGCTCGAACAGTCTCCGGATGGACTGCTTGACGGGCTTGGTGTCTGCAAAGACGTTGAGTGCGTGCTCGGCGAATGCCCTGGGAACTCCTGGCATGTCCGCAGGACACCAGGCAAAGATTTCCCAGCGCTCACGGAGGAATTCGATGAGCGCGCCTTCCTATGCGAGGCTAAGGTCGTTGGCGATCAGCGCCGTCTTGGAGGCATCCGTCGGATGGACCTGCACCTTCTTTGTATTGACGGTGGAGTCGAAGGACATGTCAGGTGCGTTTTGTCGTGCGACTGGGGGTGCCCCATTGTCCGTCTCCTCGCGGAGCCTTATGAGTTCCTCCTGCATGCCGAATGATTGGGAGATTCTGTTGAAATCCCTGTCACATTGGTCCGATCGGGTGAAGCTCCCGTGGATTGTGATGACGCCCTTCGGCCCTGGCATCTTGAGTAGCAGGTATGCATAGTGTGAAACAGCCAAGAACCTTGCGAATGCTACACGCCCGAGGATGGCGTGGTACTGTGATGGCCAGTCCACCACTTCGAATTCGAGCCGTTCGAGTCGGAAATTGTCCAGCTTGCCGAAGATGACGCCGAGCCATATTTTGCCCAGGGGGAATATGCCCTTTCCTGGGACAATGTCGTGGAACGTTGTATCTGATTGTTCCAGGCTGCACTGCGGGATCCGCATTGCTGCTAGAGTACTTGCGAACATCAGATTGATGCCGCTGCCGCCGTCCATGAAGACGCGGCTCATCTCGAAACCTCCGATCTACGCCTCCAGCACCAGGGCAGCATGGCCTGGGCGAGGGATCTGGCAAGGGTGATCCGAACGACTGAACGTGATGCAAGACTCCGATCCGCTGAGGTACTCAGGGATGGCGGGTGTAGTTGCCACGGCCAGGTTTATCTGTCGGGTGATTTTTTTCTGCACCCTATCGTGGGGCGCCCCTTCTGGATCATCAGTGCTCCTTTCGGCGGAGGATACCCGTTCCCAGCGTTGTTCTGTGCTGGTGCGACTGGTTGGTTCGGGCCTCCCACAGGTGGCGGTGGAGGAGCTCCATGCGCTATCTCACCTGGCGCGGGTGCGTTCCCGAATCCAGGAAGTGGAGCTTGCTGCCTCATCTGGACCATGCTTTCGCTGAGTTTCTGGAACTCGCGGCAGTCCTTGAGCATGTGGCTTGCCTTCTTCTTGCCATCCTGCTTGTCGATGTAGAAGTGGATGGTGCATGGACCCGAAAGTTTTTCGTATGCTGAGGGTCCGTTATCGCGGTCGCAGCGCTGCCATGACTGTGCTGGCGTCCTCCATCACGGAAGTTTCCTCCGCGGTATCCTCCGCTGTTGCGGTTGGCGTCATTGTGGCGATCGGCGTAGCCGGCCGCGACCATGTCGGGTCCATCGTGATCGTCGTAGACGCGCGATCTTCTCTTGCTACGGCGCTCTTGTCGTCGGCCGTAGTCGTCCTCTTCTTCCGATTGTGCTCGGTGGATGGAATCTTCGCCGTCAGCCCACCTGTTGGCGATGCCCATGAGGTGGTCGAGTGTTTTGGGCTTGACGCGCCCGAGTTCCTCCTTGAAGTCTTGGCGCTTGACGCCGTCCCTGAAGGCGTCGATGGCCCTTTCTTCGGAGATGTGCGCTGCGGAGTTCTTGGTGTTGGACCAGCGTAGTATGTACGAGCGAATGGATTTGCCCGTTCGTTGAGTGCAGGCTCGCAACTCTTCGATTGAGGCGGGCCTCTTGCTGGTGCCCTTGAAGTTTCGGATGAAGCTGTAAGCTAGCTCATCCCAACTTCGCATGGACACTGAAGATAGGCTGCTGAGCCAGATCCGGGCCGCTCCTGTCAGCTGCAGCTGAAGGCATTGCATGGCGGTTTCCTTGTTTCCGCCGTGCAATTTTACGGATGACAGGTGGTCGCTGAGCCATGCCTTTGGGTCTTGTGTGCCGTCGAACTTCGGAGTATCCGAAGGAAGCTTGAAATTGCGCGACATCTTTGTTCGCCGAACAGATCTGCTGAAGCATCGGGCTCCGCAGAGTTCTCCTTCGTCTTCGTCCATCTCGGATTCAGACGAGCATGCGCGCTTGGCTCGCGCTTTGTCGATCTTGTGCTGTGTGAGCGCGTCTCTGGCGTCTTAGTCGCGGTTGCGGTGGCGCGAACTCTTCTTCCTTCGAGGAAGTTCATGTTCCTCTTCTTCGGATGAAGGGGTGGGGCTGCGGTCGAACCTGACCGGAGCTTTCTTCTTCGGCTCCGTGGGAGCTTCTTGGTGGAGCGCAGCTCCGACGAGTCAGAGTCCGGTAAGTGCGGACTTGTGCATGGCCCTCTTCGGGTCCCCCTCTGGAGGTGGGTGGGCTGCGAGATACGCAGTGGCTGCCATGATCGCAGCCTGCGGAGTTTTCGGGATGATGTTTTCGTCGGCGTCCATCTCCATGAAGGTGTGTGGAGGGTTCGGGTCACCTCACGACGCTCCTTGGGATCCATGTTCTCCATCCTAGAGCGCTGCTTGTTGCCTTGGTTGCCGTTCGAGCTGGAGCCGATGCCCATGGCGGAGAGCGCGGCTCGTCGCGCGCTGGACTCTGAGGCTGCTTGCTTGCGTTTGTCAAGCACCTCCTGCATCTTGACCTGCTTCTTGTGATCCTCGATCAGGAGCAGGTGGTAGGCCATCAGCAGATCCCGGGAGGAGTCTGCAGGCAGGACTATGTTTCCTGCCACGACGTTGCGTGCCTGGGCCCATCCTTCTTTGCTAAGCCAGATGACATGGCCGTTGTTTTACCCTTCGGGTGGGGGGGACTGGCTTCTTTTATTCCCGCCGTTTCGATCTGGCGGGTTAGGTGTTGGCTTGGGCGGCGGGTTGGGCGCCTGCTGGTCCACGTCGCTCTGGATGACTACGGCGCATTGGTAGCGCTCGTAGATTGGTCTGCTGCTCCCGCAGCTTTCGGATCCGGAACCGTAGGTCCCTTCATCCGATGGCAGATCGCACAGGTCGGAGTTGCAGCTGCTGCTGTCGTAGGAATCATCTGTTGATGATGTTGTGCGTAGCACGAGGTGCGGGGTCCATGAAGCGGGCCTGATTGATGGTAGGGGCACCCGCTCAAGGAGGCGGAGGGTGCCAGTTTGCCCCACTTGGAAGCAGAAGCTCCCGAACAGGATCTCGAGTCCGTCGCCTACGGGCTTGAAGTCCTTCATGGTGGCCGGTGAATGGGCGGTGAAGTCAAAAGCGCCGAAGAGGAGGTGACTCTCTGTCGCCCGCAGAGTTGTAGATTGATCGGGTTGGGACCATCACGATCGCACAATCAGCGTCCCTAGTTCCCACAGACGGCGCCAATTAACGAGGTTTGATCTCATCAATGCCCATTGTTATGGACTTGGGTTTTGGAGAAGATAGGGATGCTGGAGATCGTGGAACGGTTAGCAAACAAGCAACACGGGGACACAAGGTTTACCCAGGTTCAGGCCCCCGGAGGGAAAACCCTACTCCTGCTTGTCTGCTCTTGATTACGGCGGAACCGAAGGTTACAGGGGTGCGCAGATGCAATCTGGCGTGGAGGTGTGTATGCAAAAGTATGAGGATAAGATCTAGGTCGTGCCCTCCTAGCCTTTATATAGACTCAGGCAGGTCGCAGGCATAGACCTAGTCGGTTACAGGTTCTAGGGTTTTACCCCTTTGAATTTCCTATCTACTCTAGTCTTGCTCTCCAAGGATCCGAAAGCGTCATGGGCCTTGGCCACCCAAAAATCTTCATGGGCCGGCGTACGATTGCCGTGGGCCTTCCTTGGGCTAGACTAGGTATGCTAAGATGATGTACCCGTGGGGTATAACCATGTCATCGAGAAATCCTCCACATGTCGGCTTCCTCTTTTCCAGATACAACTCCCCCTTCTGCCGCACCTAAGTCTAGAACGAGGCCGCCGCCATGCATTGACGCCGACTAGCTCAACAACGCCCGCATCAACGATGCTGGCCCCCCTGCGACAAGAAATATGGCAACGTGCCATTTTTGCAAGACTCGTTGGAAGGAAAGAATATTGTTAACTGACTCACTGTTCAATGTTCATCTCGTACCTTGTTATTTAGAGAAATCAGTGGTATATTCTCTGGCACTTGTACAATTTAAATTCATCTCATACTTGTCAGCATATTAAACTCATTAATTTAATGTGTACGTTTAGTGCACAGACTATCTCATGCAATGCAAGGGCACATTTCAATGAACTCACAAGAGATATGGTACAATTTTAAGCTTGTGGGCGGACATACATGGTTGAAGTGCAAAAGGGTACATCTAGGACTCTATTGGGAGGTGAAGGGTGGGGTCGGTTATTTTTGATAACCATCTCACCAGAGATGGTCAGTTGGTGTGCTTTTCCTTGCAAGGAGACAGACCAAGGATAACTATCATCTATCAAAAACAATGTTGGAGAAGAGGAAGAAGATGACGAAGCCGAGAAACCGCCTATGGACCGGTTATCTCCAATTATCTCCCAGAGATGCAAACTTACCGACGGTGAGAATGATCACCTCCAACAAATCATCCCTCCAAGTATTTCCATCAATGGGGTGCCACCTGCCACCCGCTTGATGAAGACGAATGTCGATAGACGCCTTATGGTAAGTATATCATGTCAACGAAGCTATACATATCGATCTACTATATTACTTGTGATAATGGTCGCTTGTAATATTGAGTCATCTTAACTTTGCATCATAGAAATTACCTAAGGACATGGTTTGTCATATTCATATCCCTGAAGATGGCTTGGTTGGACTACGCGTTGGATCACGAGGTGGCATCAACACCGTTGAGTACAAGACGGATTTTGGTGGCCGCATCTCCTTCACCGCTAGTGGGTGGAATAACTTCCTCCAAACCGAGCATCTCTAGATTGGACAATCCATACTCATCACAACAAGGTTGACCACCACGCGCAGGGAACTGCATATGATGTTCGTCATCGACATCATAAATGATTTGGCATCCCTGTCGGACTCGGACTCGTAGGAGTGATACTCGGAGGAGTACACCATGTGACCTTAATAATATTGTTTGCTAGATTATTGTCTGAACACTTTGGCTATAGCTATCTAGTTTCATCTCTATGTTTTATACATAATTCATATTAATTAGCCCTTTAACGCTGTATGATAAGTGCTCTTGGTCGCCGATCTCAACTTTCAAATATTTCGATCTATAATGGGCCTCTTATCTCCCTTAATTACTTCCTTTGTGTAAATATAACCTATAATTTAAAGAAGTTTCCCATAGCAAATGAAATTTGAAGTAGTCCTTTTAAAATTCGAGACGGTTGTAATTTCTAGCCGCCTGAGGGAAGTACTTGGCAGAAAAATATGAATTTCAGATGTTGTCAGAGACGTTTTCCTTTCGCATCCATTTGAGATTAGTACTTGGCGGCAAAGATCTGAAAATATTTTTACAAATTTTTCAAATCCGTGCCATATTTTTTGTTCCCTGCCCGCTGAGGTTAGTACTTGACCCCCACTGTCCACCGCTGCCTCCGGTCCCCTGCCTCTCCTCCCTACCGCCTTCGGTCCCTTGTGGTGCGGACACTCTCCCTCGCCTCTGAGGACCCCTTCGTCGTCCAGGTAGGTATGCGTGAAAACCAAACCCCCAAAACCCTAATGTAGAGCTTTGATTTAGAAATTTTTGGATGGAATTTTCCATTTTGCTTGTCGAATTTAGGGTTCAGTGTTTTCGAGCTGTAGAGACACAATGTCGGCGTCGGGAGAGCCTCCCCAGCCTACCTCTATCTGCCACACCTCTTTTCCCGTTGTATACATCTCAAAATATGCAATTTTTATTGATTCCTCATTGTTCCTTGCCCTTCTTGCAATATGGATTTAATTGTTACTTCATTAATCTGCTTGCATCTTGTTTATTCGATGAATTTTAAATTATTTGGCTGTGTATGCTTTTTATTAATGTACAATAATAAGAACCGTGTTTATGTTTTCAGTCTAATTCATTATTATATTTGATTGCATTAAAATGCTCAATGTCTATATCTATTTAAAAGATGGGAACCTGTTATGATCTTGCAATAGTGCTCTATAGCGATGACCATGTTGCCATTAGCTCTGGCAGTTTTGAATTCCAGTCATCAAAAGATCCCACTGAGAGGCTTGATCTTAGAGGTATCAAAGAACATAAAAATTCCAGTCATCTATTTTCAATTTGTATGTGTTTAGACTGTAGACACGGGAATATTCCACCGTAATAAATTTTGTATGTGTTATTGCATCAGGGACTCAACACAAGGGGAAAACCAATTGATAAGCAAAGACTTTTGGGGAAAGACATGTATCTGAAAGAAGTTCATGTAGACTTCCTTTTAGACTAGTGTGAACCCGATTTTTCACAAAAAATCAAGTACTACGTCTACAAGTTTCCCTATTCATCTGTCGTGCAAAAGAAGTGCAATTTGGTAAAATGATATATTCTTGAACACGTGATCAACAAGCTACCCTGTGATATTTAAATACTTATAGTAATCAAAGCATGCTAATTCTTAAACTATTTGTACTTGCGCAGATATTTGGAGCTGAGTTCACAAGAAAATATCTAAAGAATCGCCTTGATGAATGTAACACCCTCAGAATCGTCCCTATGCAAGTTTTAGCGCTTTCCGCCAAACCCGCATAGAAACGATTCAAAGGTGCCCACCAGGCACTTTTGTGCGGGTGGAAAACGAAGTAGTATCATTACACAATAGTCCTCGATGGAACCCACAAAATAGATATATACAACAACGACTCAAAGAGTCAAGAATGCAGATATACAGTACAAAGATCCAAATCACCTTGAAAATGATGCAGCGTCCGACTACGGACAAGATGCAAATGGGGCTAAGAGCCCTGAAGAATAATCAATGGCGTCCATAACCCTGCCCAGGCCAAGCCGGAAGGGTAACCCTGCTAACGACGTCGATCTCAAAACCTGCTTGAACAAAAGGGGTGCCGGCAAAGGGCAAAGGAAAAAGGGAGCGGTCAGTACTGAGGCCAGTACACGGCGAGACTAGAATTCGGCGGTCCTCGCCTACATAGGTATGGTGGACTGAAGCGGCAGCGCAGCATGCACTAAACAACCTATAGAGACTCGATACAACTGGCGGCTATTAGAGAGGGGTAAGAAATACCTATTTGGATCCAACCTGAAACTATCACCAAGCATACCCATCCTGGTCTTTCCCCCTCGAGACCAAACGAGGAAGTCAACCGAGAAACTCACACAGTTGGCAGTTTTATTTATTCAGTTATCGTTGCAGTAATTACTAGTCAGGTATAGATAGTCATCCTGATATAATAAGCAGTGGGCACTTTTAGTTAACCATTCCGTTGTAGTTGCAACACTTACTAGTCAGATACAATTAGCATGAGATACCCCAAACCCAGCAGTTGTTGGTACTTTTATTTAGCCATTCCGTGGTAGTGGAGCTGATTACTAGTCATATCGGATACCAGTCAAATTATAACAGTAAACTTTAGTTATAGTTGTCTATGATCAAGAACTGTGCTCCAAGTCGTCCATAACCGCGGACACGGCTTCTCGAAAAGATTTAACCCTGCAGGGGTGCACCAAAGTTTCCACACGCACCTACACCCTTGTT
This sequence comes from Avena sativa, assembly GCA_916181665.1. Lineage (NCBI taxonomy): Eukaryota > Viridiplantae > Streptophyta > Magnoliopsida > Poales > Poaceae > Avena > Avena sativa. The sequence continues at coordinate 260,166,184 of OV702279.1, read as the reverse complement.
GTCAGATCAGGTAGGTACAAGATCACAAAACATACACCCAACGGTATGTCGACGGGGTTTCGGACACGACGTTTCCCAGACCCAAAGCAAGCACGGGGGGCCACCCCACTAAGGTACCCGCAACGAAGTTGGCCGGCTCCGGAACGGACCCAGGGTTTGCGTCAGTGGCTGTAAACGACTGGGAACCCGAAAATGTGACTGGGCTTGTCGATACCGCGAAAACACTCCGCTTACCTAAACAGTACAGGTGCTCCTCGCACAATCTTAAATAAAGCAGTAAAGCATGGCATAAGTACAGGATAGTAATAAAGCTCCAAACTACTTTGTGGCCCCCAGTACAGTACTTGGAATCAGGTACTAAATCGATGGGGGTGCCCACACACCCCACCTGTGGTTAGCGCGCTCGATCTCGGAACAGGTGTCAAGAACTCGGGGTCCTACGGGACACCAGTGAGCGGTTAAAATCCAAATATTGTCTATTACCCACCGGTGCCTCTGCATTTACCTACTTCAATTTTAGTTATTAAACAGTATTTAAAGCCATGATCATCTCCAACATTAAACATGCGGCAATACTCCAACAACTGTGGTACTGGACGACACGCAACAGCACTTGAGCAAGCGACTACGACGCGCAGGTCCAACTATCTACCAAACAACAGGTAATAGGATGTGTCCAAGGCAATATAAGGCTGCAAGGGATATCACGGGTACGAAAACTAGAGCATCGCAACACAGATAGCAATAGATCAACAGGAGGGAATAAATACTATAAAAGTAAGATAGGTAGAAAGGGGGAGGTGCTCGCCTGAAAAACATTGCCGAAGGTTCACCGGGGATCAGGTCGACACTCGCATCAACTCATCGGCCTAATCCGTGAAGAAGCAAAGCACTAGCAGAAACACCGGATGCAATATTTAATACTACGGCATAAGATCGGGCATGATGCATGTATGATGCATGACATGGCAAAGGTGCGATGCAACTAGGCAGTATTAAGCGGAACCGGGGTCCCGACAATTAATTATTAAGTTCATGTTGTTTAGATACCCCGCAATTTAAATGTTGTATTAGCAGGGCAAGATAAGTTACCGGTTCGCTACACAAATTTAAATAGGGTAAATATTAGACTAGATTCGCCCACATATGGACCCCATGTTTAATTTAGGTGAGTCGACATAAGCCCCCTAACACCCACAAAACATGTATGCATCATGAACAATTTAATTATGCAACAAGATAGATGTTATATTACAAAATAGGGACGGATAAGATAGGGGTCACACATGAGGGGTCTCGGCGATCTTGGGGGTTGGAGGGGTTCGCGTTCGGCTTCGGTCTCGATCGGATCGGTCTTCATCTCTGGGAACAGGGTCTCGACGTCTCCGTGAAGGAGTTCTTGGGCTTCCGGCGTCACCGGGTCCAAGATGGATATCTTGGCACCGGACGGTCCTCGTTGAGCGACGGTCTTGTCATCAAAGGAGAACCTGGGTACATCCTTGGCTGTGGTGTGAGTGGCACCGAAGATCTTGACGGAAGGCCTTGTACTCGAACATAGAGACAAACCCACAGATGTTCTTATATATGCCAGTGCACACATAGATTGCCGGAGACATAGCCTTGGCCGATGGATTATTGTATTGGAACCACAACAGCAACACCAGTACACAAGCAAACATGCCTGCCTAGGAGAGCCACGATTGGTAGCAGGACACGCATGCCAGAAACTTTCGTTCCCGACGACGAGGCACAAGGAGGCGGCGCCCCGGGCACTTCTAGCGGCTCCTGCTAGGTGCGTTCGACGCGAACATCAACGTCGGAGCTGCTGCTTGCCTTGGGCTCTGCTGGCGGAAGCTCGCACTTTGGTGGGAGGACACGCACGACATCGGCCAACGAGGAGGTTGAGGAAGGGGCGGGGGACCATGCCGACATAGGACACGAGGCCGAGGCAACGGCCATGGAATGGCAAGGCAGCGGCCGCCGTTGGAAGGAAACAGAGGCGCTAGGGCGACTGCACGCAGACTCGTGGACGGAAGCTCGCTGCCGGCTGCGGGACGGCGGGAGGAGGGTCGGGTCGAGGTAGCGGCCTAGTGGATGCTCGCCTGGGAGGGAGGCGCCTGTGTGGAAGCGACAGAGGGGGCCGGACGCAGGGCGGCCGGCAAGCACGACGCCGTCGGGGAGGAAGACGGCCGGAGAAGGCGGTGCCAAGCAGAGGAAGAGGGCGAGCTTGGCGGCGCTCGCTCATGAGCCAGGAAGGAGACGAGGCGACGGAGGAAGGGCCTCTTGCGGGGAGGTGGTCGGGGAGGAAGAGGGGCGTGAGACAGCGGTGGGCGTGCCTGTTGTGGGGAGGCGAGCTCGCTGGCGAGCTTGGGCCACGCGGCGAGGGGGACGGCCGATAGGGGCTCACGAGGGAGGCGCGGGCGGCCGGGCGGCTGTTGGCCAAGGTTGGGATCGACGAGGCAAGGAGAGGGAGGCGGCGGCGCTGTAGGGGAGTCGAGCAGGAGGCAGGCGAGCTCGCTGGCGAGGGAGCGATGGTGGCGGCGGGGTCCTGCGCGAGGTGGGGAGGAGGAAATCGCGAGGAGATAGGGGTCGGGGACGGGGTTCCCGTGCGGGGCCGTGGTCGGTTGCGGGAATCACGGGGAGGGGGAGAGAGGGAGCAGGACGGGGCGATGTGGCCCGGTTCGGTCGCAGGTGGGTCTTGCAGGGTGGGGCCAGGGAGAGAGGCAGGTGGAGTGGGTGGCGGGGCAAGGGCCAGGGGTGAGGTGGCGCGTGGTGGTTGGCTGGAGGATTGGGCCAGGGTGAGGTGGCGACATGGGATTGGAGGGGGTGAGGTGGAGGGGTTGGGTAGGGAAAATAGGGTAGGGTTTTTGGTAGAAAAGGTTAGGGTAGATTCTGGGTAGGTAGGATTTTATCTGGAGGTGGCCGGCTAGGCTTTCGGGCCTGGCTGACTGCCTCCCAAAAAATAATTTAACTATTTTATTTATTAAAAAACAAGGCGTTTGAAAACTGTTGGCAGACAAAACAAAATATTCCGGAGACCCGGGTTTTGGATTTTGAAATAAAGGCGGGGTATTTAGAAAACAAAATATGTTTTTCGAAAATAGTTTCAGACAAACAAATGCATGATGATGACGATGCTCAAATGCAATGTGGCATGGTGACATAAGCATGCGGTCATGATGATGCAATGCACAAAAACAACGCGATTTTCTAGTAGTGGTTTTTGCGGGGCGCCACAATTCGACACCACTAACAATGGATCTCGCCCTCGAGATCCGCCTCATGGTACCGGAAAGAAGGTCGGTGATCTGCATCTTCTCGCTTCTTGTAGATCTTCGCGACACCACTAACAAGAGGTCGTTGTCCGTGATCGTCGAGAGAACACTCCGGGAACAAAAGGTCGAAGGTAGAGGTATCAACAAATAAAGCCACCTCTAGCTTCGATGGAAAGAGGGAACCGATGCATTCTCATCCACTTCAATGTACACAAGCGAATAGAGTGAGTAGTCGGCATGGGGGCCAATCCATCACGCACCCAAACTATTACTCTGCACAATCAGTGGAAAAGTGTGCAACCATTCTCGGAATCAGACTGAAGATCTTGACAATCGAGGTTCAGAAACAAAGGAGTGATGCAGACTCTGCATCGGATCTGGCGTAGATGATGTCGTCGCGTCGGAAAACACCGGAAGGCACGAGAAGGAACAAAGAGAAGTCCACCAGACGAAGGATTCCTCGGATAGCATGAAGACCAGATGTAGCAACACCGTTACCAAAGGAGGAAGCGAGACCCTGAAGGTACGATGGAACCCAACCACGAGAAATCCTGGACTCGAAGAGAGAGAAGAGAGCGGATTCAAAACACGCAGAGGTGAGAGGAGAGCAGCAGAGGGGTAAGGAGTAAAATCAGACCTAATCAGAACTATCCAACCGATTTTTCAAAAATAGTTTTGACACTCTACTTCGGCCGTTAGCTAGGTTATCCTACAGGCTGGACTTGTGGGGTATCGCAACTACTGAGCTCTGATACCACTCTGTAACACCCTCAGAATCGGCCCTATGCAAGTTTTAGCGCTTTCCGCCAAACCCGCATAGAAACGATTCAAAGGTGCCCACCAGGCACTTTCGTGTGGGTGGAAAACGAAGTAATATCATTTCACAATAGTCCTCGATGGAACCCACAAAACAGATATATACAACAACGACTCAAAGAGTCAATAATGCAGATATACAGTACAAAGATCCAAATCACCTTGAAAATGATGCAGCGTCCGACTACGGACAAGATGCAAATGGGGCTAAGAGCCCTGAAGAATAATCAATGGCGTCCATAACCCTGCCCAGGCCAAGCCGGAAGGGTAACCCTGCTAACGACGTCGATCTCAAAACCTGCTTGAACAAAAGGGGTGCCGGCAAAGGGCAAAGGAAAAAGAGAGCGGTCAGTACTGAGGCCAGTACACGGCGAGACTAGAATTTGGCGGTCCTCGCCTACATAGGTATGGTGGACTGAAGCGGCAGCGCAGCATGCACTAAACAACCTATAGAGACTCGATACAACTGGCGGCTATTAGAGAGGGGTAAGAAATACCTATTTGGATCCAACCTGAAACTATCACCAAGCATACCCATCCTGGTCTTTCCCCCTCGAGACCAAACGAGGAAGTCAACCGACAAACTCACACAGTTGGCAGTTTTATTTATTCATTTATCGTTGCAGTAATTACTAGTCAGGTATAGATAGTCATCCTGATATAATAAGCAGTGGGCACTTTTAGTTAACCATTCCGTTGTAGTTGCAACACTTACTAGTCAGATACAATTAGCATGAGATACCCCAAACCCAGCAGTTGTTGGTACTTTTATTTAGCCATTCCGTGGTAGTGGAGCTGATTACTAGTCAAATCGGATACCAGTCAAATTATAACAGTAAACTTTAGTTATGGTTGTCTATGATCAAGAACTGTGCTCCAAGTCGTCCATAACCGCGGACACGGCTTCTCGAAAAGATTTAACCCTGCAGGGGTGCACCAAAGTTTCCACACGCACCTACACCCTTGTTGTCAGATCAGGTAGGTACAAGATCACAAAACATACACCCAACGGTATGTCGACGGGGTTTCGAACACGACGTTTCCCAGACCCAAAGCAAGCACGGGGGGCCACCCCACTAAGCTACCCGCAACGAAGTTGGCCGGCTCCGGAACGGACCCAGGGTTTGCGTCAGTGGCTGTAAACGACTGGGAACCCGAAAATGTGACTGGGCTTGTCGATACCGCGAAAACACTCCGCTTACCTAAACAGTACAGGTGCTCCTCGCACAATCTTAAATAAAGCAGTAAAGCATGGCATAAGTACAGGATAGTAATAAAGCTCCAAACTACTTTGTGGCCCCTAGTACAGTACTTGGAATCAGGTACTAAATCGATGGGGGTGCCCACACACCCCACCTGTGGTTAGCGCGCTCGATCTCGGAACAGGTGTCAAGAACTCAGGGTCCTACGGGACACCAGTGAGCGGTTAAAATCCAAATATTGTCTATTACCCACCGGTGCCTCTGCATTTACCTACTTCAATTTTAGTTATTAAACAGTATTTAAAGCCATGATCATCTCCAACATTAAACATGCGGCAATACTCCAACAACTGTGGTACTGGACGACACGCAACAACACTTGAGCAAGCGACTACGACGCGCAGGTCCAACTATCTACCAAACAACAGGTAATAGGATGTGTCCAAGGCAATATAAGGCTGCAAGGGATATCACGGGTACGAAAACTAGAGCATCGCAACACAGATAGCAATAGATCAACAGGAGGGAATAAATACTATAAAAGTAAGATAGGTAGAAAGGGGGAGGTGCTCGCCTGAAAAACATTGCCGAAGGTTCACCGGGGATCAGGTCGACACTCGCATCAACTCATCGGCCTAATCCGTGAAGAAGCAAAGCACTAGCAGAAACACCGGATGCATCATTTAATACTACGGCATAAGATCGGGCATGATGCATGTATGATGCATGACATGGCAAAGGTGCGATGCAACTAGGCAGTATTAAGCGGAACCGGGGTCCCGACAATTAATTTTTAAGTTCATGTTGTTTAAATACCCCGCAATTTAAATGTTGTATTAGCAGGGCAAGATAAGTTACCGGTTCGCTACACAAATTTAAATAGGGTCAATATTAGACTAGATTCGCCCACATATGGACCCCATGTTTAATTTAGGTGAGTCGACATAAGCCCCCCAACACCCACAAAACATGTATGCATCATGAACAATTTAATTATGCAACAAGATAGATGTTATATTACAAAATAGGGACGAATAAGATAGGGGTCACACATGAGGGGTGTCGGCGATCTTGGGGGTTGGAGGGGTTCGCGTTCGGCTTCGGTCTCGATCGGATCGGTCTTCATCTCTGGGAACAGGGTTTCGACTGGGTCTCGACGTCTCCGTGAAGGAGTTCTTGGGCTTCCAGCGTCACCGGGTCCAAGATGGATATCTTGGCACCGGACGGTCCTCGTTGAGCGACGGTCTTGTCATCAAAGGAGAACCTGGGTACATCCTTGGCTGTGGTGTGAGTGGCACCGAAGATCTTGACGGAAGGCCTTGTACTCGAACATAGAGACAAACCCACAGATGTTCTTATATATGCCAGTGCACACATAGATTGCCGGAGACATAGCCTTGGCCGATGGATTATTGTATTGGCACCACAACAGCAACACCGGTACACAAGCAAACATGCCTGCCTAGGAGAGCCACGATTGGTAGCAGGACACGCACGGCAGAAACTTTCGTTCCCGACGACGAGGCACAAGGAGGCGGCGCCCCGGGCACTTCTAGCGGCTCCTGCTAGGTGCGTTCGACGCGAACATCAACGTCGGAGCTGCTGCTTGCCTTGGGCTCTGCTGGCGGAAGCTCGCACTTTGGTGGGAGGACACGCACGACATCGGCCAACGAGGAGGTTGAGGAAGGGGCGGGGGCCCATGCCGACATAGGACACGAGGCCGAGGCAACGGCCATGGAATGGCAAGGCAGCGGCCGCCGTTGGAAGGAAACAGAGGCGCTAGGGCGACTGCGCGCAGACTCGCGGACAGAAGCTCGCTGCCGGCCGCGGGACGGCGGGAGGAGGGTCGGGTCGAGGTAGCGGCCTAGTGGATGCTCGCCTGGGAGGGAGGCGCCTGTGTGGAAGCGACAGAGGGGACCGGACGCAGGGCGGCCGGCAAGCACGGCGCCGTCGGGGAGGAAGACGGCTGGAGAAGGCGGTGCCGAGCAGAGGAAGAGGGCGAGCTTGGCGGCGCTCGATCATGAGCCAGGAAGGAGACGAGGCGACGGAGGAAGGGCCGCTTGCGGGGAGGTGGTCGGGGAGGAAGAGGGGCGTGAGACAGCGGTGGGCGTGCCTGTTGTGGGGAGGAGAGCTCGCTGGCGAGCTTGGGCCACGCGGCGAGGGGGACGGCCGACAGGGGCTCGCGAGGGAGGCGCGGGCGGCCGGGCGGCTGTTGGCCAAGGTTGGGGTCGACGAGGCAAGGAGAGGGAGGCGGCGGCACTGCAGGGGAGTCGAGCAGGAGGCAGGCGAGCTCGCTTGCGAGGGAGCGATGGTGGCGGTGGGGTCCTGCGCGAGGTGGGGAGGAGGAAATCGCGAGGAGATAGGGGTCGGGGACGGGGTTCCCGTGCGGGGCCGTGGTCGGTTGCGGGAATCACGGGGAGGGGGAGAGAGGGAGCAGGACGGGGCGATGTGGCCCGGTTCGGTCGCAGGTGGGTCTTGCAGGGTGGGGCCAGGGAGAGAGGCAGGTGGAGTGGGTGGCGGGGCAAGGGCCAGGGGTGAGGTGGCGCGTGGTGGTTTGCTGGAGGATTGGGCCAGGGTGAGGTGGCGACATGGGATTGGAGGGGGTGAGGTGGAGGGGCTGGGTAGGGAAAATAGGGTAGGTTTTTGGGTAGAAAAGGTTAGGGTAGATTCTGGGTAGGTAGGATTTTATCTGGAGGTGGCCGGCTAGGCTTTCGGGCCTGGCTGACTGCCTCCCAAAAAATAATTTAACTATTTTATTTATTAAAAAAAACAAGGCGTTTGAAAACTGTTGGCAGACAAAACAAAATATTCCGGAGACCCGGGTTTTGGATTTTGAAATAAAGGCGGGGTATTTAGAAAAAAAAATATGTTTTTCGAAAATAGTTTCAGACAAACAAATGCATGATGATGACGACGCTCAAATGCAATGTGGCATGATGACATGATCATGCGGTCATGATGATGCAATGCACAAAAACAACGCGATTTTCTAGTAGTGGTTTTTGCGGGGCGCCACAATGAACCAATTGGTGTCCATGTTTGGCAAATGAAGAGCGAGAAGCCAAAGATGGTTACGATGAAGATGTGAGCTGGTGGGTCAAATACAATCTTGACGACTGGATAGGAGAAGGTTGTGAGAAGCTTCAACTTAAAGCAGGATAGCATTGTCCTTTTTTGCTTTGATGAAATAAATAATGTAGACGTATATTCTGGTTCAGAAACTTTCACTGGACGGCCTATTACCACTCAAGTACTAATTATGCTTCTTCGATTTATGGACTCCACATTGTATGTACTGCCATAATATAATGGCTAAACATATATGGATTTTTCCAACTATTGGATTAATGTTAATTGTTAATATAATGATCTTCTTTTGACTGGCTACTGTAAGTTCTTGAGTTAATCTGTCTATCTAGATGCTGAATCATGATTATATGTCATGTCAACTATGATCGAGTTTAAATTAGCATGCTACTATTTAAAATGGTTTACACAGAGTGGAGACGGTCACTTTAAAAAGCCGTTTCGAGCCACACTAGTTCTAGAGACGGTCTTTGATAAAATCCGACTCAGGTCGCCTGACTATTGGAGACGGTCCCTAGTACAGATCATCTGAGGTTGAGGAGTTCTTGCAAGCGGTCAGAAATATTGGCCGTCTCTAGCTCGTATATGTTAGAGACGTTTTTCTTTTTACACCGTCCGAGATCGCGTATCTTAGAGCCGCAAAAAAAAACCGTCTCAGTTGGTATACCCTTAGAAGCTATGCGCTTGAGTCAGAACGAGGAACCATCTAAAGCCTATGGGATATTGACGTCTCTAATTAATCGCGTTTGTACTAGTGCTTGCACTATAAATTACCGACTTTAGAGCTTTTTTATTTATTTTATAAAAATCATTGACCTATTAATAATCATTAACAGTAGTACAAAGCGCATCTAAATAAAGTGATAAAAATACAAAAAATTCTTTGTTCCACCTAGCGCAAATACATGACTAGTGTGAGCCGAAGCCAAAGCCGTGTCGCTGTCTCTTCATCACTAAAGCCAGGCAACGTTTTACTTATTTTTATGTTCTTTTAAGCAGTCCTCATGACCTACAAATATATTTCTGTTTTAAGCAAGCCTTATTTTTTATGTTACTCTCTCCGGTACATATTACACTAGTGCAGAACGCCCCATTGGTCCCGGTTGGTAAGGGGCATTAGTCCCGGTTACCCAACCGGGACGGGGCAATCGGGACTAAAGTCCCAAACCTTCAGTCCCGGTTGCCCCACCAACCGGGACAAATGGGGGGTACACGTGGCCGCGGCAGAGGGCAAGGGAGGGTGGAGCAACCGGGACAAATAACCTTCTGCCGCGGCAGATATTTGGCACATTTCTCTGCCGTGGCAGAGAATTCATTTTGGCAACTTTTGTTGCCTCGGCAGCATTTTGACCGCTTTTTGTGCCGCGGCAGAGAATTAATTTAGGCTGTTTTATTGTTTATTTAGTGTTTTGCACTCATCAATGAAGGAACCATTATATTACACAAGATCATCATGACAATATTACATTCGATACACGGATCGAGTTCATGCACTACATACAAAAGTTGCTCTTTTTACAATCCCTATTGTCTATACACAGCCGAATAGTATTCCCCTTTTGGGTTTAGGACTTCTGCATCCAAGAATTCCGCCAATTCCTCCTGAATTGCTCGTACGCGATCCTTTGGCAGAAGACTGTCCCGTAGACGTTCAATCTGATTTAAAAAAGGAGTCATCCTATATGAATGAAACTAAACACAATTTGATTGTAATTAAAAACTATAGAAATTGTTTATGTACGTGGAGTTGCTCTAAATTTCCGCCCTTCTCATCGCACGTCTGCCAGATGAACTCGCAAACATAGTATCCACATAGATTGTTACCTGGTCCCTGCGTCAGGCACTTTATGAGAACATAGTTCAATCAAAATAATAATCAAGCATGATAATAACTGTATCAAAACTAGAATCAAAGATATGCGCGGATATAGTTAGTGGTGCTTACATCTAGTGCTTGAAATGTAAGCTCCGCTTTCCAAACACCCCTAGCCTTGTTGGTGAACCGTTTCCAAGCGCTGCCCGGCGAAGAAAACGAATAAAATAAGTTATTAATTACTTGATATCATAAAATTCACGAACGTTGCCGATATAGTGTCGTAATGATTAGAATTACTGCTGGAGAAGCATCTGCATGTCCTTCCACTGCTCAAGGGGTTTATGTTTCGAGTCTATGACTAGTACACGCCCTTTATCTAGTTGAATGATTAATAGAATATAGTGTAAGCTGCGAATGCATAACTAATCAATTATATACTTAACATCGAGTAAGCGAAATAGAAAGTGTATACAAGACAATAACACTCACTCGAAGTTGTAAGGAAAAAGTATTTCCCTTCTGGTTTCTTGAAACCTTAACGCGTGTACTATATTATCCTCCGTATCCTGGGGGCTTGTTTTGAGATTAGCTTCATGAACCCAATATGGGTCAATGAAGACAATGTCATAGATTTGTCCTCTGCTGCATTCGAGAATCTTTATTCTGCATATTACAGTATCATTATATACATGCAATAAACAAGGTGAGATAGATGGAGACTAAATTAATTATAGAATTAGTACTTACAGACAATAGACACTGATGATTGATTTGTCCAAGGCGTCTTGATTGAATAATTGAAACAGTTCATCAAATTCAATGGATATCATGTCATCATTTTCTTTTCCATGATGTTTTTTTGTAACCCTCAGCACTATCCAGTTAGCCCCGGCCTTTATGGCATGCATGTACCAGTTATGCAATCTTCGCATTTTTGTTGGAAGATTATTTACCTCCTCAGGTTTGACGAGAGGTTTGCTGTACTGGTATTTGTATGCTACTTCACTCACGAGAAAGTACTCTAACTGGGATAAGTACTGGGCAATAGTCATACCTTGAGCAGCGGCATCTTCTCCGTATTGTGCAACTACCTCTGGATCATACTGCTCTTCGGCCCCATATTTGCTCGACCCCACATTGGTTTGGGAAATCACCTTGAGAGGGGCGCAAGACTGTTTTGCTTGTTCTCCGAGCTGGGCAACAGATTTCTCGCTTGCATCAGTATTGCTCTTCGAGGCTTGTTGTGCCGCATGTGACTTGAGAATAGAACGTGGGTGTATTGATCTAGTTAGAGAAGTTACAAGCTGCAAGATGGTTTTCGAGAGCAGGGACACCACTACGACCAGTTTCAAGGAGATGCCGCCGGATCCCAGTCCTCTGGCATCTCCAAGAAACTGGTCATAGAGGCAATCCCTAATATGTGACCGTGCGCGTTTGGAGATTAGATCTTAATGGTAAGTACGAAACGGGACAACTTCTTCATAGTCCCGGTCCAGCCACAAAACAGTACTAACACTCAAGACATTTATTAATATTAAAAACCGAGACTACAAAACCGGGACTAAAGTCCCCTATATATAGTCCCGGTCAAGCCACAAACCGCGAAAGATATCCTTCGGTGAAGCCACAAACTGCGAAAGACATGAACTAGAGTTACATAATATGAGCATGAACTTCTTGGCATATGTCCTTCCTTATGATCGCTTAAGACGTAACCATGGAGCATCTTCTTTACTTAACGAAATGCTTGGGTCAGTTTTCACTGTGAAGGACGGAATTTCATCAAACTTATTACAATCTTCTGACATGTCTGTCTTGTCCTCGATTCCCACGATGTTTCGTTTCCCTGAAAGAACTATGTGACACTTTGGCTCATCATATGATGTATTCGTTTGTATATTTTTTCTTTTTTTCGGTCTGGAGGACATGTCCTTCACATAGAAAACCTAAGACACATCATTGGCTAGGACGAATGGTTCATCTCTATAACCAAGATTGTTGAGATCCACTGTTGTTATTCCATACAACTGGTCTATCTTTACCTCTTCCCCATTCAGGTTGACCCATTTGCAGCGAAACAAAGGGACCTTAAAAGAGACTCCATAGTCTAGTTCCCATATCTCCTCTATGTAACCATAGTATGTGTCCTTTTGTCCATTCTCGTCTATTGCATCAAAGCAGATACCACTATTTTGGTTGGTGCTCTTTTTATCTTGGGCGATCGTGTAGAATGTATTCCCATTTATTTCGTATCCTTGGAAATTCAATACAGTAGAAGATGGTGACGCTGCCAACAAGTATAGCTGATCTCCAACAGTAGTGTCATTCAAGAGATGTATCCGCATCAACCACCGAAAGACTTCATGTGTTCATCTGTAATCCATGATTCAGGCTTCCCCGGGTTTTTGAAGCGTACAATATTCTTGTGTTCCTCGATATAAGGAGCTGCCAAGGTGGAATTATGTAGAACTGTGCAGTGTGCTTTAGTGAAAGAATCCCCATCCCTACATATCATTGCTTTCTTTCCCAACGTGCCTTTTCCACTTAGTCTTCCCTCATGTCGCGATTCAGAAACAACAATCGGCTTAAGGTCAGGAATAAAGTCAACACAAAACTCAATGACCTCCTCTGTTCCATATCCCTTGGAGATGCTTCCTTCTGGTCTAGCACGTTATGAACATATTTCTTTAAGACTCCCATGAACCTCTCAAAGGGGAACATATTGTGCAGAAATACCGGACCGAGAATGGCAATCTCTTCCACTAGGTGAACCAGGAGATGCGTCATAATATTGAAGAAGGATGGTGGGAACACCAATTCAAAACTAACAAGACATTGTACCACATCCTTCTGTAACCTTGGCAGAATATTTGGATTGATTACCTTCTGAGATATTGCATTGAGGAATGCACACAGCTTCACAATGGGTACTCGAACATTTTCCGGTAGAAGCCCCCTCAATGCAATCGGAAGCAACTGCGTCATAATCACGTGACAGTCATGAGACTTCAGGTTTTGGAACTTTTTCTCTGCCATATTTATTATCCCCTTTATATTAGATGAGAAGCCCGATGGCACCTTGATACTGTAAAGGACTTACAAAAAAGATTTCCTTCTCTGCTTTGGTAAGAGCATAGCTGGCACGACTTAAGTGACGCCCTTTATCCGTCTTGTTCTGTGTATGCATGTTCTTTGGGTCTTTCATAATTTGTTGGTCCTCCCGTGCTTCTGGTGTATCTTTTGTCTTTCCATACACGCCTAGGAATCCTAGCAGGTTCACGCAAAGATTCTTCGTCACGTGCATCACGTCGATTGAAGAGCGGACACGCAGGACTTTCAATATGGCAGCTCCCAAAATATAGATTTCTTCTTCCACATGGGTGCGTGTCCTATAGCGACGTCGTTCGGAACTGATTGACCGCCAGGACTCTTTCCAAAGATTACTTCTATGTCCTTGACCATACCAAATACATCATCACCAGCAGGGAGTTCAGGCTTCTTCCGGTGATCTGCCTCACCTTTGAAATGCTTGCCTTTCTTTCTTATGGGATGATTGGTCGGAAGAAATCGTCGATTCGCCAGGTACACAACCTTCTTGCATTTATGCAAATATGTACCTTTAGTCTTATCTAAACAGTGTGTGCATGCCTTATATCTCTTGTTTGTCTGTCCTGAAAGGTTACTAAGAGCAGGCCAATCATTGATGGTTACGAATAACAACCCTCGTAGATCAAATGGCTCCTGTTTGTTCTCATCCCACATACGTACACCTGGTTTGCCCCATAACTGTAAGAGTTCTTCAACTAATGGCCTAAGGTACACATCAATGTCGTTGCCCGGTTGCTTCGGGCCTTGGATGAGCACTGGAATCATAATGAACTTACGCTTCATGCACAACCAAGGAGGCATGTTGTAGATACATAGTCACGGGCCAGGTCTTGTGACTGCAGCTCTGCTTCCCAAAAGGATTCATGCCATCCGTACTTAGACCAAACCATAAGTTCCTTGCGTCACCTGCAAAGTCTGGGAAGTCTCTCTCAATTTTTCTCCACTGTGACCCATCAGCAGGGTGTCTCAACTTCCCGTCTTTCTTACGGTCTTCTTTGTGCCATCGCAACAACCTGGAATGCTCTTTGTTTCTGAACATGCGTTTCAACCTTGGTATTATAGGAGCATACCACATAATCTTAGCAGGAACCCTCTTCCGGAGGGGCTCTCCCTCAATATCACCAGGGTCATCTCGTCTGATTTTATACCGCAATGCATTGCATACCGGGCATTTATCTAAATTCTCATACTCCTTACCATGGTAGAGGATGCAGTCATTAATGCATGCATGTATCTTTTGCACATCTAATCCTAGAGGACAAAGAGTCTTCTTTGCTTTGTAGGTACTCTCGGGAAGTTCGTTATGTTTTGGAAACTTCGGCTTCATTATTTTCAGCATCTTTTCAAATGAGGAGTCAGTTAGACCACACTCTGCCTTCCATCGCAACAATTCCAGTGTGGTACCGAGCTTTGTGCTGCCATCTTCACAATTTGGGTACAACAATTTCTTGTGATCTTCTAACATGCCCTCTAACTTCAACTTTTCATTTTCTGTTTCACAGTCTCGCTTTGCATCAGAAATGACCCTACCAAGTTCATCAGCCGGCTCATCTGATGCCCGTTCTTCACCTCCTTTCTCTCCATTGTCTTCCATTGCAGTATCACTGTATTCAGGAAACATATGATGATAGTTGTTATCACCATCTTCTTCTTCACCATCTTCCATCATAACCCTTCTTTCCCCGTGCTTGGTCCAGCAATTATAGTTGGGCATGAAACCTTTCATAATCAGGTGGCCGCGAATGATTTTCGAGGAAGAGTACTCCTTGTTGTTCCAACATTAAACACATGGATAACGTATAAAACCATTCTCTTTGTTTGCCGTAGCCACATCGATAAATTTATCCACGCCTTTCATATACCCGTCTACGCGCCGGTCACCGTACATCCATTCCCGACCGTTCATCTGCATCATATAAGTAAGTTTATCAAAAAACATGATATCATAAATAGTGAAATGACCAATTCACATCGACACATGCATTGTATCAATGACAGAGAAAAGATAAGATTGCTAACCTCGATCGAGGAAAATAAAGAGGAGAAAGCTCAAGTGCGTCTCGGACACCTTCTATAATTTTGTTCTATGAGAAATTGAACGGGATCATTCACTCAAACATTTCATCAAACACCTTGAATGCATGCATGGGGAAAAAAACTAGCACACCCCTCACACCTTTCACCAAGAAAAAACACAGTGAAGGCAGAGGACTAGGGCGTTGCATTTATAGAGGGCGAGAGCATACGTCCCGGTTTGTGTTACAAACCAGGACGTATGCCCACTTACCAACCGGGATGCATGCCTTCGGACCCGTGTCCGCTCGAACCGGGACGCGTGCCAGCATTAGTCCCGGTTCGTGGCGCAACCGGAACTAATGCTCTGAGGGGCGCGCACGGATGGCCTGTTTTCTACTAGTGTTAATGAACTCAACTTTTCAACATATATATAAGTTCTGCTAGAGTTCTAGAGTGCATGACGACGCTACGCAGAAATGCATCATGTACATAGTTTGCACCCTATAAGCAAACTCTTACCCAGAGCTCGGAACCATAGCGACTTGTGTGTGAGAAAAACGTATGTGGGCGATCAAATTGCTAACGGCCGCGACTCACGTGTCGACATACCCGTAGACCACGTGAATGACCAGCCGTGCAATCCATCTGCCATATGGAGCCGCTTCATGCCTGGTCGCCGTCGAGAGTAGGGATGCCACGACACGGCCGACCAGCGCAAAATTCTGAAACAAAAACACATACTCCATCCATGATCTGTCGCGAGATACTTTTGATTTATAGGATCTGTGGTCTGTCGGGAGCTAGCTATTAGCTTCGCATGGAGTTAAAAAAAAATTCGCATGAAAGAGAGGAACACCTGACAGGTGCATGGCATGGCTATTCATCTGTCTTGCCGCTTGGGAGAGATGGTGCTTGTGAGAGTATACGCACGTGTCGAATGATTCCGACTAATCAACTGAGAAAGGGATATGTATGATCCTACGCCTGGACGGGACAAGATGACGTAAATATTGAACCATTCTTTGCATGTGTGGGTGACTATTTCGACGATTCCACCAAGTCAGCTGTTCAATCATCCGTCAACATGCCCCTTATGCAGGGCCGTACCTGAGAAAAGGGAGGCTCTGTGCGAAACAAAAAAATTTAAAACATCAACATAACCGTTCAATCAGAAAAACAAGGTTTTATTTTATATTATTATCAGGTTGGTGGTGAATTTTTTAGAAAGAATTACATCTTATAGGAAAATGAACTTTTTTTTACGGATAATAGAATATATTACTTAAGGAACGGGAATGTTGTCCTCATTACAAGCAACTATGATCTCGTCTGGACCAGGACGGATCCAGACTTTGGTACACATCTGCGAACAGCCTGTTGCTGCTAGAAGGTGACTGACACCATTAGCATTTCTACTAATATGTATAAACTTGCACTTCTTAGGGTTATTCTGACACCAACAAGCAACTATCAGCGTGAAAGGACAATTTTGATGTACTCTATTTGTTGCTTGTTCGGACCGCAGTGAATATTTTATATTTTTCTCCTTATTATTTAAAACTAGTTGAATGCCCGTGCGTTGCTACAGCTCGACAATTTGTTTTTGCCACACATGTAATAAATATAATACACCTGAAAGTTTCACGCGTGTAGCAAATTCAAACATAATATTTCAGAAAAAATGTATTTATACTTTATTTAAAATGTAACTTGATAATAAGGTATAATTTAACAACATATGCTTGGAAAGAAACAACCTATCTAATAATCTTAATGTCAAGTTTGGTGACCATTGCTACCGAATAGCACAACAAAATGTACCGGTATAATTAAAATGTTGCTTAGGTCGTATGGAAAAAAGAGGAAATGATGAGCTATTATCATGGTGAAGTTCTTTTTGTTCGGAGATAATGTTGCACTTTGTGAACTGAAAGGTAGTATCAATAGCACTATTTTTTGGCCAAGATCATAAAGTTGACATGTTGTTACTAGATTAATGAATTAATAAAAATGGACATGGTAATTTTTGCAAGGTGAAACTAATCACAACCATGTAATATATTTAATAGTAGAGAAAATAAAGCATTTTATTCATTAGCTATTTAAAGCTTTAAATTCCACCTAGGATCAAAACCTAAAAAGCATCCACCGATGCACATTCCCAGGATTTGCCGGACTTGGATCCTAGGTAAACCAATATTGTTGCTTGTGGCAAACCAATATCAAAACCTACAAAAGTGCTAAAAATTGGTACTACTACAAATTTAAACCGACATCATTGCTTGTAGTTGTTCGACATTGTATATTTACATATGTGATCTTTGCAAAACCTCAAGACTCTTACAATAATAATTATTATACGCAAAAGATACGCTACAAAAGCTATTGGTCCATATACAATAATGAGTAATATGCATATTGTATCAATGTTCTGGAAAACTCATGGTCACTTGTACTTTTATAGGAGCTTTCTCTTTCTCCCTTGAATGGCTCTTCTTCAGAACCGTTTTTATTGAGACATGTGTGCAAGAGGAACACGAAGATCAGAATATAATCTAGCAATATGTATGCTCGAATTTTCGTAGAAAGGAGCATCTGTTGTTTTGTAAGACAATACTATATCCTTAAGTTTCCCAAGAATAGAGTTGAACTTTAATCCCAATCACAACGATGAGATAGATGAATACATCAAAACTGACATTGATACTCTGGAGCAGATTTTTCAAAAATTAATCTACAAGGCTCCAAAAAGGTTTAGAACCTGATAAAATAAATAAAAAAACTAAATCAAGAAATTCAAAAGAAATAAAGTCACATATAAAAAATACTTCTCCAAGCATATACACAACAGATAATCATATCACAATACTTTGTATTTTTCTAACATTTACCTAGTTCTCCTTTCCTTCAGTTTCAGGGCTTTGAAGAACATGCAAAGGTATGTAGGATAAAATCAAGCACTAAGATATGTTCTAAATTGAGATTCATTTTAGAGGCTAGTGCAATGAATTTGTTCTCGAAGAGTCTTGCAAGCTGAAATATATTTTTCCCAAAATATACCACTTCCCATGACGTGCACATAGACTTGTGGTGTCCATATCCTCTCTCTATTCTCAAAAAATCCTCTCTGTCACTTGTAGTTTACATAAATGCAATCTAACTCTGTCACTCTCAACATATCCTCTCTCTGCACAGCTCTTATAACATCTTCCTTTAGAATCCCCCAGTTTCGTTGCAAGAAACGAGTCGGGAACCCGTCTGGACCAGGTGCTTTCAGAGGACCAATTTGAAATAGTGCATCGCTAATCTCTTGTTCGGAAAAAGTTGCACACAAGCGCTCGTAATTGTCGTTTTCCACACGGGGAACCAATCGATCAAGAATGAAGTTCGGTTGTAGTCCCTCTTCATGGCTGTACAGATTTTGGAAGAAGGCAGCAGCCATGCCCTCCAACTCGTCAGGTTTAGTTACCCAAGTGCCGTCACCATGTTTCAGCTTACTAATACAGTTATTCTTGTGTTGCCAAGATGCTTTACGATGAAAGTACTTAGTATTGCGATCTCCGTCTCGCAGCCAGGCAATCCGGGACCTCTGCAACCACATGAGCTCTTCCTGGTACAACTGTCCATCCATCTCTGCGAGGATCCGTTTCTGTTCAGCAACACTATCTGTGTCCGATAAAAGACTCAGCTCATTCAATTTTTTCCTACACTTTTCAAGATGTTGTGGCACAGACCCAAAATACTTCTTCCAGTCATGTAGGGACGTCATCACATAACGGAAGCTGGCTATGGTGTCCCCTAGATTCTGTGTGGGTACTCTCCTTGACCATGCATCCTCCACCGCAAAAGCCAATGATAGTTCTTGCTCCCACATTATCTCATACCGACGTGCTTGGCTAATGTGCCGCTGGTCGCGTTCCTGTTTTACTGTCAACAACAGAGGTCTATGATCAGATCGAGAGGATATTAAATGGTGAACACGTATCTCCGGGAACAAAACAGACCATGCCGGGATGGCCACCGCACGGTCCAGCCGAACTTTTACATTCCTTTCTCCAACCTGTTTGTTGTCATGCGTCCATGGGGTGCCCACAAAGCCGAGATCATGTGCATCGCAATACGAACAAGTCCTCACGAAAATCTAACATGAGTCGCTCAGACCGTCATGACCTTGAGAAATGCTCCGACTGCCACATAGCTTTGTTAGAATCCCCCAAAAGTAGCCACAGATCCAATGAGCGCAACTTGAGACCTCGTAGAAGGTTCCACATGTTGTGCCTATTAGTCGTCTTTGGTTCACCGTAGACGAAAGTGCCACGCCAGCGCGTGCTATAGGGCCCTCCCTTCACATGCACGTCAATGTGTCTCTGGCTGCACGAGAGTAGCTCCACATCAATCCATTCCTGCCAATATAATGCAATACCTCCTTTTCATCACCATCTACTTGACAACACCCTTTCATGTCAATACGGAATCACAGATTTCTAACTCGATCCTTTTGTCGTCTAGTCTCACTAAGGAACACCATTGCGGGTTTGTGAACTTGCACAAGGCAAGAGAGTTCTTGAACCTTCCGAGTTTGCCCTGCCCCTTGGAGGTTCCAGCCTAAAGACTCGTTTCTCATGTCGGTCCTCACGGTGAGAGCCCGACATGTTTATGTTATTCGCTGTTAAAACTTCCTCAGACATGAGACGCTTTGGTCCCAGCAAAACCTCAAAGTTGTACTCTTCTTCCTCATGACTCACCACCATTCTTGCCAAGCAGACTGTTGGCTCGCTCATGCTGTTTCCTTTTTTTCAGCGGCCTGCCTGAGTTGCTCTATACCCCCGTATCTCTTAATGATAACAATAACCTCAAGATTGGGACTCTTTCCATATGATTCCATCACATCTTCATTTTTCTTCCCATGATGGCGACCAGTGTGCTACAACTGTCATGCAAGTTTGAGCGCTTCTGTCATTACCTTGAGCCTGAAGAAGTGATTTTCCATGATCATCAGGTGGCTTATCATCACCACGAAGGATCAGGCCACCAATACATATTAAATCATCAAGCAGAGTGCACGTAGAATTAATCACAACACAATCCATACCTGGTTTATTGACTATGTACTCTACATCTGCGATCCCAACTACCAAGGTCTGCTTCCCGGTCACCGTTTGAATACTGATCGATCCTACCGCCCCGGTCACAAACGTTAGCTCCACCATCTATGTTCTGTTGTTATCATCCTCAATTACCTCGTCCTCTATCAGAGTCATCTCCACCGGTACGGGCGTCGGTTCCTTAACGTGGACAGCCGTCGAAAGAGGGGACAAAATTTCTGGACAGGAGTCAGATTCATGCCCGCTCTCCATTAAAATCTCCTTACGGACAACATCCAGGCCACCGGCCTCGAGAACCACCGCCGCCTTAGCCCGCATTAGCTGCAGGCTTCACGCTGGATCCCGTGACGATTTGGAGGGCCCTATCTTCAATCCTTTAAATTCCAACAGAAGGAAACCAGGGCGCTCGAGCGCCATCCGCGGGGACACAGATAGGTCCCGGGTGCAGCGCCGTCATCGAGAACCCCAAATCAACGCCGTCGCTGCCAGGTCGCCCTAGAATCGCCGCAGGGTACGAAGACACGAAATGCCTCCCTTTGGGGTGTGATATCGGCTGTGCTATACGTATGCGGTGACCCAGCATACCACTGCATGATGTAGTACACTATAGTCGTTGACATAACACCAATGAAACACCGTTCACTAGTATTACATTCCTCAGAGTAGTACAACAGAAACACAGCAGGTCCAAGACATGGCTATAGGTTACAACTCAACTCTTTACACAAGATCCAGAGAACACTCTAGAT
Source organism: Avena sativa (assembly GCA_916181665.1). NCBI lineage: Eukaryota > Viridiplantae > Streptophyta > Magnoliopsida > Poales > Poaceae > Avena > Avena sativa. Next base: position 260,145,010 of record OV702279.1, on the reverse strand, counting down.
TAAAGAGAGAGAAAGAAACTTCTTACAAAGAAGAATTATAAATAATCAACTCAAATCTAATATACTAATAAACTAGTATCTAAACTATTGAGGCTTGCATTGCTACTATTGCAATACTCTACAGAAGTAGGTTCTATGGCTAGAGATTCTATTCTTATCTAATCCGCAACTTCGTCTTCATTTGAGTTGATATATATGTTGACTTCCTTGACTTCATTGAAGAGCTTTAGCTTTTAATGATGATTCCTGGAGAATAACTTGATGTAGACATCGTCTATACTGGCTTTAGAACCTAGCAAGGGTTAAGAAGATACCTTGAGTACGAGCGTACTCAGCAAGTTCACTAGAAAAGGAGTGTTTGATGCACTATATCTACAGCCACAGACCGTAGGTCGTAGGCAAAGCAAGTTTTCATAAACATTTCTTCAAAGGTTGCTTTTATTCTGAAAAGCTATGTCCGTCAGCCTTCACGGGTTTATCAGAACTTTCATGGAGTTCCTTTCACGCCGTGTTCACAGCTCCTTCCCGGAAAAGGGAGTAACAAGTTACATTTCTTACACTCTACATAGGTGCGTTACTTTACCCATGAGAGATCTTAGCTTTGTTGCACATGCAGGTTCATTCACACTTCCTTGGTGTGAGGCCCAGACTAAGATCCAAGCCAATCACTGCCTTCTCCTCGACCCCGCATGTCTCCTTGGTGTACGCCAGCCCAACTATTGAATTATGGCAATTGGCAGTACAGACCGTTCAGATGCCGGAACTATCGTGGGACATTGAGGGCTCCCACCCATATGCTGCATATCCTCTACGAATTACCATATAATATGCACGCTACGAGTGATAACAGCCATGACCCGCACATCCGGCTCCATGCGAGAGGGAAAAGATACAGCTGACTTCTCCGTCCCATTCCAAATCTCATGGTCAACGCGTGATATATGGCGCAAGAATCACTAGCCACATTGGTTGTTAAGTCCTAGATAATATGTTCCTTTACCACTGGAACTCTTATAGTAGGTTATTACCTCATGGTAAATAACCTATAATCACATTATTATGAAAATAGTGTTTTCTGACCTTTTTCAAATGCAGGTGATGACAACACCGGATTTGTAAAAGACTTTACAGAAAATAATCAAAGGACATGAGCAAGTGTGAACTTGCCTTTTGTGATTGCAAGATTATAAACTCACGGTCTTCAAGACAATATAAGATCCAATATCTGAAATCAGCATCATTGGTCCGGTAAGGACTAATGTTTAAAGAAGCAAGATGCTATTATGCATAAGTAATGTAATGTATTTTCGTAAACTCGAATCCCGGGGTTAACGTTGTTCTAGGGTTTGGATACTAGAGATGGTTACTTTAGAATATGTTGTCCTTTTTAGATAAGTTTCATACTTGTGCTTCTTATTAAGGCTTGTGAGTGTGTGTGAAACAACATGTAATTACAATATCATAAAACAATGAGATACACACAAATGTGAAATGCTACTCAAGATTTCTTATACTATAATTGTTCACCTTCAAAAAAATTACTTTACAGGTAATGTCACTTATAAAGAACTTAAGTGTTAACAATACTAAATATATAAGTAAAGCATGAAGTGATGTGATTATGATTAATTGTCATATGTTGACGGAAGTGGCAAAAAGAATAACATTTGAAGAAAAGATTTCTTTCTAAGGTTTAAACAATTTTTGGTGGTTAATCAAATGTGGTTGATGTTGTTTGTGTTTGCTTGAATAGTTTGGACTTGAGATGCTTTATAACTTAATTATAACAAACTAAAGTTAACTATAAAATACATAATAAGTTTTTTAGCATTATACTTAAAGTCTGGTAGACTAAAGTTAACTTTGAAAAATAGATGGACTTTAGGTGAAATGCTTATTATACTTATACCTTGTTCACTTCATAATGTTTCTTTAAAGTACTTAAGAATGGTATTACTTTTATTTGTTAGTGGTTTCTTTACATTATAAATGTATGAAGGGATTTATTTCCCTACAAGGGTGTGATTAAGGTTTGTGAATATGTAAACAATATTATTTATTACTTATGAACTCACTATAGTGTTTTGATTTGTTTATAAACTTGTGGTTAAAGTAAAAGAATGGGTTTTATCTCATTACATTATTCTTGGAGATTTTACATTGGATAAGGATCCTTTTATAAAATAATCTACATTAATGGTTGAGAGATAATTTAATAAAATTGTATTTAAAGTGTGTTAATTCATTTTGAATGCACATTACCAATATTTAAGACTAATACTATTTATTAGACTCAATTGACTAATTTTTAGAATTATTAACAATTTTATTTACCTTTATATGAATTATTAATTAAGGAAAGGGTTTAAATTCAAGTTGTTAAAGTGTTAGAATTTTTATTTAAATTAAAAGTGGAATAATATATTTTTAACATATAGGTATTATTTTTGTGATCATTTTGGTATATTACACTTATTTTTGTGATTTATAAATAATAAGATATGATTTTTACAAGGTTTATTAATTTATAAATACTTAATAAATAATAATTATTTAATTAGATGAAATAATAATACATTATTATAATTTATAATTATAGTTCTTATTTTTCTGGTGTATTATTTATATTTTTAATATTTATTAATATTAAAATGTGAATTACCAAAATTTTATAAGTTATAAAATCTTTATTAAATAATATTTATTTAAATAGTAATCATAATAATATTTGATAATAGTTTTAAGTTGTAGATTTTATTTTTCTGAAAATTTTCATATATTAAACATATTTTTCTGAATTATAAAACAGAAGTTATTAAGTAAACAAGATTTAATCATTTTATTACAATATTTATATTTGAATTAATATTGTTTTATCTAATTCCTAAAGAGAAATACTTTTTATACCAAAGCTACATCTAGCCTAGTCACTGACTAGTGGGCTAGTAGCCACCTCACACTCTCAGGTTAGTAATTGCATTTGTTACCGACCCTATCTCTACTCCCAGTCAATGACAGATGTGCCATAGGCCACATCACACGCCACGCTAGCAAGGACTGGTCAAACTAGCTGACATGGTTCGGATCTGATGCAAGCATGACATCACGCGAGTTGATCCTCACTAGTTGAGGATCGATCGATCGATCTAGTGCGCGCGCGAAGCAGTGGATGGGTTCGTTGGAAAGAGTGGAGCACAGGGAGTTTGGCTGTGGTCGCGCCGCCCTTAAATGGTCACTAGAGAGATGTTGAAAGGATATGGATGTCGCCTAGAGGAGGGGTGAATAGGCGATTAAAACTTTTCCTAGAGTGGCTCAACAAAGGCGGAATAAAACTAGTGTTTACTTTGTTAAGACAAACCTAGAACAACTAAGGTTCACCTATGTGCACCAACAACTTATGCTAAGCAATATAAGCAACAAAGTGATAGCAAGATATATATTACTTCAAGCACGAAGGCTATCACAATGTAAAGTGCATAAGTAAAGAGCTCGGGTATAGAGATAACCGAGGCACGCGGGGACACCGATATTTTACCGAGTTCCTCCCAACATGGAGTACGTCTCGTTTGGAGAGGGGGTGGTATCAAACCACCAACGCCACAAAAGTCCTCCCTTATTCTCTGGTGAATCTCACCCCAATGGGATCAATCCACGCTTCCACTATCGGTGCACTTGTCGGTGGCAACCGGAACCTCTCACAAGGTTGGGGCACTTCTCCACAACTTAATTGGAGGCTCCCAACAAACGCCACCAAGGCCACAATGCCACCAAGGCCACAACCTGCAACTCCAACACACCGTCTAGGGTTCCAAGAACCCAAGAGTAAAAAGCTTCTCAACTTTCACTCACCAAATCCTCCGGGGAGAACTCAAACCGATGCACCAAATGCAATGGCAAGAACACAAGTAGTGCTCAAATCCTTCTCTCCCAAATTCCACCAAAGATACAAAAGCTTGTGGGGGAATAAGAGAGGAAGAACAATGGAGGAAATCCACAAAAGACTCCAAGATCTAGATCCCAAGATGTTCCCCTCACTTAGAGGAGAGATGGATTGGTGGGATTGTAGATCTAGATCTCCTCTTTCAAATCCCTAAAGTATATGCAAGAATCAAGGGAGGTATTGAAGGGGGAGCAAGCTCAAGAGGGTCAAGAATGGAGGAGAAAGCCTGTAAAACTCGAGCAGTTGCATTGGGGAAGAAGGGCCTCTTTTTATAGGCCCACAGATTTCTGACCGTTTTCTGCCCGTTGGGGAAAAGTCAGACCGGAGACTCCGGTCTACACCGGAGATTCCGGCCCAACCTCCGGACTAGCCTCCGGACTGCCCATCTGAATGACCTGGACCAGCCACGACCCAACAAGACCGGAGACTCCGGTCTTCCAACACCGGAGACTCCGGACTGAGCCAACACCGGAGACTCCGGGGTAGCCACCGGACCTGGCTCCGGACCCCCATACAGTATGTCCCAGCCCTGATTTTGTAGTCACCACCGGAGACACATCCGGAAACTTTGGACTACACCGGAGACTCCGGTCCATGCAGACCGGAGACTCCGGTCAGAACCAAATAAGAGGCAAACTTCAAATGGCGATATCTAGAGTTTGGAAACTCCGATTGACCCGAAACCAATTTTGTTGGAAACATGACAACAAGGGCTATCCAACAAAAAGTGGAAATATTGGATACCACCAAGAGATAACATTTCATGTATTATAAAGTGAGATACCTCTCTTGGTGAGAAACCGGAAAACCTCAAAGATCAAAAACGCAATAAGATATAAAGGGGAAATCCGTTTTTGATGAACTAGGGCTTGTTATGAATATTTCCACAAGCTCTAGAACCTCACATGGATAATATCCAAATAACAACCAAGAAAGGATGATGAAAAGTATGCAAAGGTTTGAGCTCTCTCTGAAAGATATGATCGAGTTACTCACTTGAGAGCCCCTCTTGATAGTACGGTTGTCTATCCTATAAACCGGTCTCCCCAACTAACATCCCGAGACAGGTAAGATATAAACCCTATCAAGATCATACCGTTGCCTTGCACATATTACACTTGATTATGATGTAGACGGTCTTGTCCTTCTCAAGATGGAACACCTTTCTTGATTGCTCTTGTACGCACTTTCTTGATGAAGACTTGCAAGTTACTCTCCCATACAACATAGGGAAACCTTTACTTTGACCTTGTCTTCATCGATCCATGTTCACCGAGGATGGAAAGCTTCAACCATGAGATCTTCTAGATATTGCACATCTTTAGCTTGCACATCATTTCTTCTTTTCTTCATTATGTTGATGCCTTGAAGGTGCACCAGAGATATTAATCCATCTTATTCTTCAAGACATACTTGCCATAGGTTTAACTCTCACATGAACAATCTGTGGATCACTCTTTGAACACCTTGGTCACCACTTGATCCTCTTCACTTTCTTCTTCTCCAAACCTTGAAGCCAACATATGGTTCAAGCATTGTCTATGGATAATTCCTACAAGTACAACTTGATACAAGCATTAGTCCATATAGATTGTCATTAATTACTAAAACCACACATGGGGCACACATGTTCTTTCAGATGTCCACGGCGGTGACTGGCGGCGGTGCACGACGGCGCACGACGAGGTCTCGACACAGGACGCAATCGAACCAACAAAGACTACTGGAAGATAGAGAAGCTCACCCTGATTGTGATGGAGTGCTTGGGGTAGTGAGAGGAGGCGTGCAGACCACGAATCGACGACGATGGCCACGGTGGACGTCAGAAGGGGACCCTCGATTCCGCTTGATTCCCGACGCGCCAACTCCCGTTCTTGGTCCTAATCGAACGAGTCCATGATGGAGCTTCTAACGGTGGCTTTGGTGAGCCACAGGGTGGTCGGACTTGGCCGGAGCAACTAACATCGACGAGCTAGGGTTTGGAACAGAGGAAGAAAACAGGAAAGAGGAGGAGATAAGGCTCTCAAGCGTGACGACGATCTTCTTATAGGCAATTATCAGTGGCGGCTCGGATCTTGGCGACAACGGGCATCGCGGCGACGGCGGACGACCGACGATGTGCCAGGCAGCAGCTTCGCCGGCGTTGCATTCTAGCGAGAGGAAGAAGAAAGGAAAAGAAACGTTGAACCAGTATGGGCTGTGGAATTGGGCCAAGTGGGCCGCGATGTAACGCGCGTGTGCGACAGAAAGTGAAGAGGAAAGATGGGGCGTGGGCCATTGCTGTTCTGGCTCCTTTTTTTATTAAGCAGAAACTTTTTATTATTTCATTTCTGTTTTGTTTTCAATTCAAATTTCTCCAGTGTTTTAAATACCATAATTTTTGTATAATATTTTAAATATTCCAAAGATAACTATACTGATTGATTACTCTAATCATATTGATATTTTTCAATGCTCACAATTATATCAAAAATCATTTATTGAATGGAATAATTAAGAAGTAGGGTTTCTAGATTTGTATTTTAATATTTGATTTAAAATTTTCTTTATGGAATATATTTGCTGAATACTTGCAGCAACAATAAAGTTATTATGAATCAATTTGTGAACTTTATTATGTATTATTATATTTTCTTTATTTTATTTATCTATATATTTTCCTATTATTATTTATGAGGGATTTTGATATGAATTTAATTGAGCTAATATCGACAAATTTATTGTAGAATGCCTTACTATTAACTAATGATATTTTATTCTTATTAACTCATAATATTAAGTAAATCATTATATGGTGAATTCTATTATTTAAAACCTAATAACAGGTGAATCCTAACCACCTTTCTTATTTTGAATATGCATAATTCTTTTCTTGGAATTAGTTATTCACTACTTTCTTAAGTGTGATTAATATATGGATATAATATTGGGCATAATAGTTTATAGTAATTTCCAATTATGTGCTACACATGATTTAAAGGTTTAAAAGTGTAGAAGATATACTTGAGTGATTTGCTATATGAAATTATTCCTATAAGACATTGTGGAAATAGGATGATAAATCACTTAGATGAAATGGATTTTATGTTTGATTAAAAATTTAGGGTTTTAATGTTTACCAAGAATTCATACCTTCCATAATTCACATTCCTGGGCTGCTAATTAAGGAATTCCTTTCCTAGATATATTACTTCCTTATATCCTTCATCATGTGCTAACATGATGAGCTTTACTTTACAGAAATATTCTTATCCACCTTGTAAATCCAATGAGCTTGACACTGAAGCTTTCATAATCTTCTTATATCCATACTTGGTTACAACAACTACTCTACTGCTGATAACCTCCAATATAACAATTGTTTTAAAGTTACTTCCATTCATACTCTTTTTTAATCATCCTTCACTAATATCATTTCAATAGATGTATACATCAAATCCTACTTCATCTCAAGTGCTTAGTATTTCCAAAGAGGAAACTACGACTTGTATAATCCAATGTTACTCTAGCATCATCTTATTCATACTATATTGTCTCTTCTTAACTCCAGTATCTAACATTCCAACATCTCATTATATTAATGTGACTTGTCATGGCTAACCTAGAATAACATATCTATACTAGGGTTCAATCATGTTCTATCCACCAATGTCACTTATACATGATATAAGCATTCAATCTTGATGACTTAAACATGATCATTATAATCTGTTGATCATTTATGGCTTAGGTTTCCAGTTGGCTAATCAAGGCCTAATCAATACACCATTATAATTGTATTATAGTTATCTTCTTAGTATCTCTATCTAACTATGAGATATTACTCATTGACTATACCTACTTGATCCAATAGGATTACTCCTTGGTAACTATCTTCATAATCCATCCTTATAATCTTCTTTGTTACCACATATAATTATGTCTTCCAGATAACTCTTCTATCCATTTAGGAGTGAGTTAACTCCATCAATTATCATAATGATTTCATTCTATCCAAACTCTTCCATCCTATAGATGATATTCAATTCTAGCATTACTATTTACCCCTTCTTACTTATTTCCTTATAGGTCTTAAGTGAATGCTAATAATAAGGACAAGAATTGATAGGTCAAGAATTGATAGATGAAGAATTGGTGAATCAATAGTTGATTACTCAGCATTGATTAACAGCAATTATTAAGATAGGGTTCATTAGAGATGATAAAGATTGATATGGAAAGAAAGATATATGATGAATGATCTTGACTTGGTTTCTTTCCTACTCAATCTCACTAAAGAGTTAAGGTTAGGTATTACCATGAGATTCATGGTATAAGTATTGAGATTAAGATTTAGTTGTTACATTCCTATTACTTAAGTTATATTTATAACTTGGTATTCATGAGTGTGTAATGAATACAAGGATATGATTACTTAAGGATCAAATATGAACCATTAAGTAATATAATAGGGTTAACTTTTATCACATTTGATCTACCCTTAGATCAAATCCCCCTTACCCAAAATAAGGTTTTAGCAAATGTCGTATTGAAACTTATCGGAGTCAACTTGATGATCTACTTAAATTCCATCAAGTTAAGAGAAGCTTCAATCACTTTGACAAGTTTTTATTCAAAAGCGCAAAAATTATTCAGATTTTCTATGCATGAATGCAATGCACACATCTAGGTTAAGCTTATTTCTAAGTCTAATGCTTTGATGTTACAGACTCCCCCCTTAAAATAAACTTTGTCCTCGAAGTTCGTAAACTCTCACGTTTCGGAATGAGGAATTGTCCTGTATTGGTTATGACAAGTCTCAACTCCATGGTAACCTTTAAATGGAATAATTGTGGTATTACATATTCAAATCCTTTTCTTGAATTCTCATCATACTCTGCAATCTTTAACTTGTTGTCTCCACTAATCCAAAGTTCCTTTTACTATATTGTATAAGGTTTAGGAATTCTCACTAAAACAGGGTTCTAAATTTTATTAGACAATAAGTATGGTCAAAACACTAACTTTTGATTTGTTATTATATGGTTTATACTGGTAGTCCTTCCGAAGATTGGATTTGAACACATTTAGTCCATACCCATTGGAATTTCTTGTTCCTCTACACATGTCCAATTGGATATGTTTTATTCCCTTTTAAAGGGTCACTTAAGAGTTGTTTCCTCTAGACTTAGTCTATTAAGATTAATCTATTTTATCACCCCTGAGCTTTTGTCTTAGCAAGCTTTAGATAATGTTTTCATTATTACCTTAAGTACTTCTTCAACTTCCATTTATTAGTTACTTCAAGGTTTGAGTACTACTACCTTGAAATAAACTCCGATCTTTCATCCACACATACTTCAAAGAGTACCTTTCTAATGATTATATTTTAACCTTATGAAAATAAGCTTAATGTTATCATAAGTTAATACTTCTTCTTCAATCTTTACTTGGAATTCGGATAACAATACTTTCGTTTATTGTTTACTCTCCCCCTTAGGGTTTACTAATGGCCTTTAAACTACATAATAGTAACCATTGGTTTTATAATTAGATTGTAGGGCTTTGACTAGATTATTCTCTACCTAGTTAGGGTCTTATGAAAGATTGTATGGTGTATCCACACAATTGTGGATCTCCGAGGTGAATCTTTCAGCATTACTTTGTCTTACTATTTGGTCATTTTCGCTTTGATAGGTCAATTTTCGCGAAGAGTCTCGAAAGACGATCGCTTAAGTTTTATACTCCTTTAGGTCTTACTTAGCTTAGGCCAAGTTTTATGCTCTTTATGCAACCATTAAGATGATCTGGTTAACTATGTCAACCAATTACCAGCTGCGAACAAGATACCAACTGTGGATTAATTACCACTATGGATCAAATACCATCTGCGGATCATTCTAGGTTCTAATTATTACCCTACGGTTTCCGACATACTTCTAGCATTCTCTCTGAATTGTTAGAGCTTGAATACCATTTTGGATTCCAAAACTTCTTATTTGTACTCATTCATGATGCTTCCATGAACTTGGTACAACTACTTTATTACTTCTTAGCAACATATTCTACTTTCATTGAACTTTAAGTTCATCACTTCTTGCTGCTCCATGTATTTTCTACATTAAAATTCTTTCTTATATCTGGCTAAGAATAACCTGAGCTTGACCTATCCTCCATATAAGTCTTCATATTGGTCTTCGGAACTCGTCACTCCCTTACACGAATTCCCATTCCTATCTAGGTCTATAACATCAAGTAGTAACTGGATGTTGCAACATGCATTTGCGCATCAAGTCAAACTTCATGTACATATATATTCAAGCAAGAAGATCCAAGAAAAACAAATAAATCCAAATGTGGTACATATAACACACAATATTCTAAGCCCGAAATATAGTAGTTGGGTATAGTATCTCTAGAATTCAGGCTTAGTTGTGTAGTATATGACACCTCCTCGTATAGGTTTCATTGTGATACTTAGCACATAGGGTCAAACTATTCTTTGTTTCTTAATTTACCCAAATTACTCAATTGCAATAGGATAATCTTAAGCGAAGTGGTCTCAAATTTGGCTTTGACTAAACTTTTGTCTCGCCTTTGGAATGACTAGCTATAACCATCCTTTCTTTATTAGTAAACTAACCTCACATGATTACTCCAAAAGAATAATCGGATTCTATTTGCTACTTAAACCAAAGATTATTGGAAATTTCTAGCACCTATGACTTCTATCATAGTTCTTCCATGATATTTTCTTACTTCTACCTCATGATAATTTACTAATTACCTTTCATATTATACTCTCATCATGGTTTCAGAGATAATCTCACCATTCTCTTGCTATATTTTACCTATTAATTATGATTTAAGGGCTAATCTAACCATGATAACTTTGTTTCACATTACTCTATTATTCAGTCTTAACATAATCTCACTTCATCATGTAGAATTCTCAAATGAATTCCACATGATTACTACTCATTGCATCAACATTTATCCTAATGATATTCATCATATTGTCTTTGGTTATCAACTAACCACAAAATTCCACTGGCTACTTGAATTTTAGAGTTAGGCTACACCATTAAGACTACTTCCATATGATGTCTTACACTTTCCTACAGTATCTTGGTGGTTTATATCTCCTTCTGAAGACACTTCATAGCACTATACTGAGAAAGGTTAAAATATTTACTCCTAAGAAAGAATGACTTATGTATCTGACTTAGGTGTGACAAGGTTTATCCTCAAGTGGATACTTATCACAATTCATATGAATATTTGGTTTAGATAAGATGGCTTCCTACAGTCACTATCCAACCTACAGATCTTCCTAAAAGGGTTTTAATCCTAATATCAAAGCATATGCTCTGATACCAACTGCGGTGATCCAGCATACCACTGCATGATGTAGTACACTATAGTCGTTGACATAACACCAATGAAACACCGTTCACTAGTATTACATCCCTCAGAGTAGTACAATAGAAACACAACAGGTCCAAGACATGACTATAGGTTACAACTCAACTCTTTACACAAGATCCAGAGAACACTCTAGGTTAAAGAGAGAGAAAGAAACTTCTTACAAAGAAGAATTATAAATAATCATCTCAAATCTAATATACTAATAAACTAGTATCTAAACTATCGAGGCTTGCGTTGCTACTATTGCAATACTCTACAGAAGTAGATTCTATAGCTAGAGATTCTATTCTTATCTAATCCGCAACTTCGTCTTCATTTGAGTTGATATATATGTTGACTTCCTTGACTTCATTGAAGAGCTTTAGCTTTTAATGATAATTCTTGGAGCATAACTTGATGTAGACATCGTCTATACTGGCTTTAGAACCTAGAAAGGGTTAAGAAGATACTTTGAGTACGAGCGTACTCAGCAAGTTCACTATAAAAGGAGTGTTTGATGCACTATATCTACAGCCACAGAACGTAGGTCATAGGCAATGCAAGTTTTCATAAAAATTTCTTCAAAGGTTGCTTAAATTCTGAAAAGCTATGTCCGTCGGCCTTCATGGGTTTACCAGAACTTTCATGGAGTTCCTTTCCCACCACGTTCGCAGCTCCTTCCCGGAACAGGGAGTAACAAGTTACAGTTCTTACACTCTGCATAGGTGCGTTACTTTACCCATGAGATATCTTAGCTTTGTTGCACATCCTAATTGCAGGTTCGTTCACACTTCCTTGGTGTGAGGCCCAGACTAAGATCCAAGCCAATCACTGCCTTGTCCGCGACCCCGCATGTCTCCTTGGTGTACGCCAGCCCACCTATTGAATTATGGCAATTGGCAGTACAGACCGTTCAGATACCGGAACTATCGTGGGACGTTGAGGGCTCCCACCCATATGCTGCATATCCTCTACGAATTACCATATAATATGCACGCTACGAGTGATAACAGCCACGACCCACACATCCGGCTCCATGCGAGAGGAAAAAGATACTGCTGACTTCTCCGTCCCATTCCAAATCTCATGGTCAACGCGTGATATACGGCGCAAGAATCACTGGCGACATTGGTTGTTAAGTCCTAGATAATATGTTCCTTTACCACTGGAACTCTTATAGTAGGTTATTACCTCATGGTAAATAACCTATAATCACATTATTATGAAAATAGTGTTTTCTGACCTTTTTCAAATGCAGGTGATGACAACACTGGATTTGTAAAAGACTTTACAGAAAATAATCAAAGGACATGAGCAAGTGTGAACTTGCCTTTTGTGATTGCAAGATTATGCACTCACGGTCTTCAAGACAATATAAGATCCAATATCTGAAATCAGCATCATTGGTCCGGTAAGGACTAATGTTTAAAGAAGCAAGATGCTATTATGCATAAGTAAATGCATTTTTGTAAACTCGAATCCCGGGGTTAACGTTGTTCTAGGGTTTGGATACTAGAGATGGTTACTTTAGAATATGTTGTCCTTTTTAGATAAGTTTCATACTTGTGCTTCTTATTAAGGCTTGTGAGTGTGTGTGAAACAACATGTAATTACAATATCATAAAACAATGAGATACACACAAATGTGAAATGCTACTCAAGATTGCTTATACTATAATTGTTCACATTCAAAAAAATTACTTTACAGGTAATGTCACTGAACTTAAGTGTTAACAATCCTAAATATATAAGTAAAGCATGAAGTGATGTGATTATGTTTAATTGTCATATGTTGACGGAAGTGGCAAAAAGAATAAAATTTGAAGAAAAGATTTCTCTTCTAAGGTTTAAACAATTTTTGGTGGTTAATCAAATGTGGTTGATGTTGTTTGTGTTTGCTTGAATAGTTTGGACTTGAGATTCTTTATAACTTAATTATAACAGACTAAAGTTAACTATAAAATAGATAATAAGTTTTTTAGCATTATACTTAAAGTCTGGTAGACTGAAGTTAACTTTGAAACATAGATGGACTTTAGGTGTAATCCTTATTATACTTATACCTTGTTCACTTCATAATGTTTCTTTAAATTCACTTAAGAATGGTATTACTTTTATTTGGTAGTGGTTTCTTTACATTATAAATGTATAAAGGGATTTATTTCCCTACAAGGGTGTGGTTAAGGTTTGTGAATAAGTAAACAATATTATTTATTACTTATGAACTCACTATAGTGTTTTGATTTGTTTATAAACTTGTGGTTAAAGTAAAATAATGGGTTTTATCTCATTACAATTATTCTTGGAGATTTTAGATTGGATAAGGATCCTTTTATAAAATAATCTACATTAATGGTTTAGAGATAATTTAATAAAATTGTATGTAAAGGGTGTTAATTCATTTTGAATGCACATTACCAATATTTAAGACTAATACTATTTATTAGACTCAATTGACTAATTTTTAGAATTATTAAAAAATTTATTTACCTTTATATGAATTATTAATTAAGGAAAGGGTTTAAATTCAAGTTGTTAAAGTGTTTGAATTTTTATTTAACTTAAAAGTGTAATATTATATTTTAACATATATGTATTATTTTTGTGATCATTTTGGTATATTACACTTATTTTTGTGATTTATAAATAATAAGATGTGATTTTTACAAGGTTTATTACTTTATAAATACTTAATAAATAATAATTATTTAATTAGATGAAATAATAATACATTATTATAATTTATAATTATAGTTCTTATTTTTCTAAGATTTTTGGTGTATTATTTATATTTTTAATATTTATTAATATTAAAATGTGAATTACCAAAATTTTATAACTTATAGAATTTTTATTAAGTAATATTTATTTAAATAGTCACTATAATAATCTTTGATAATAGTTTTAAGTTGTAGATTTTATTTTTCTGAAAATTTTCATATATTAAACATATTTTTCTGAATTATAAAACATAAGTTATTAACTAAACAAGATTTAATCATTTTATTACAGTATTTATATTTGAATTAATATTGTTTTATCTAATTCCTAAAGAGAAATACTTTTTATACCGAAGCTGCATCTAGCCTAGTCACTGACTAGTGGGCCAGTAGCCACCTCACACTCTCAGGTTAGTAATTGCATTTGTTACCGACCCTATCTCTACTCCTAGTCAATGACAGATGTGCCATCGGCCACATCACATGCCACGCTAGCAAGGACTGGTCAAACTAGCTGACGTGGCTGGGATCTGATGCAAGCATGACATCACGCGAGTTGATCCTCACTAGTTGAGGATCGATCGATCGATCGATCTAGTGTGCACGCGAGGCAGTGGATGGGTTCGTTGGAAAGAGTGGAGCACGGGGACTTTGGCTGTGGTCGTGCCGCCCTTAAATGGTCACTGGAGAGATGTCCACGGCGGTGACTGACGGCAGTGCATGACGGCGCATGGCGAGGTCTCGATACAGGACGCAATCGAACCAACGAAGACTACTGGAAGATAGAGAAGCTCACCCTGATTGTGATGGAGTGCTTAGGGTTGTGAGAGGAGGCGTGCAGACCACGAATCGACGACGATGGCCACGGTGGCCGTCAGAAGGGAACCCTCGATTCCGCTTGATTCCCGGTGCGCCAACTCCCGTTCTTGGTCCTAATCGAACGAGTCCATGATGGAGCTTCTAACGGTGGCTTTGGTGAGGCACAGGGTGGTCGGACTTGGCCGGAGCAACTAACACCGACGAGCTAGGGTTTGGAACAAAGGTAGAAAACAGTAAAGAGAAGGAGATAAGGCTCTCCAGCGCGACGGCGATCTTCTTATAGGCAATGATAAGTGGTGGCTCGGATCTTGGCGACAGCGGGCATCGCAGCGACGACGGACGGCCGACGATGTGCCAGGCAGCAGCTTCGCCGGCGCTGCATTCTGGCAAGAGGAAGAAGAAAGGAAAATAAACATTGAACCGGTATGGGCTGTGGAATTGGGCCAAGTGGGCCGCGGTGTAACGCGCATGTGCGACAGAAAGTGAAGAGGAAAGATGGGTCGTGGGCCATTGCTGTTCTGGCTCCTTTTTTTATTAAGCAGGAACTTTTTATTATTTCATTTCTATTTTGTTTTCAATTCAAATTTCTTCAATATTTTAAATACCATAATTTTTGTACAATATTTTAAATATTCCAAAAATAACTATACTGATTGATTACTCTAATCATGTTGATAATTTTCAATGCTCACAATTATATCAAAAATCATTTATTAAAAATGGAATAATTAAGAAGTAGGGTTTTAGGGTTTTTGTTTCTAGATTTGTATTTTAATATTTGATTTAAACTTTTCTTTATGGAATTTTTTTGTTGAATACTTGCAGCAACAATAAAGTTATGATGAATCAATTTGTGAACTTTTATTATGTATTATTATATTTTCTTTATCTATATACTTTTCCTATTATTATTTGTGAGGGCTTTTGATATGAATTTAATTGAGCTAATATCCACAAATTTATTGTAGAATGCCTTACTATTAACTAATGAGATTTTATTCTTATTAACTCATAATATTAAGGAAATCTTTATATAGTGAATTCTATTATTCAAAAACTAATAACAGGTGAATCCTAACCACCTTTCTTATTTTGAATATGCCTAATTCTTTTCTTGGAATTAGTTATTCACTACTTTCTTAAGTGTGATTAATATATGGATATAATATTGGGCATAATGGTTTATAGTAATTTCCAATTATGTGCTACACATGATTTAAAGGTTTGAAAGTGTAAGAGATATACTTGAGTGATTTTCTATATGAAATTATTCCTATAATACATTGTGGAAATAGGATGATAAATAACTCAAATGAAATGGATTTTATGTTTGATTAAAAATTTAGGGTTTTAATGTGTACCAAGAATTCATATCTTCCATAATTCACAATCCTGGGCTGCTAATTAAGGAATTCCTTTCCTAGATATATTACTTACTTATATCCTTCATCATGTGCTAACATGATGAGCTTTACTTTACAGAAATATTCTTATCCACCTTGTAAATCCAATGAGCTTGACATTGAAGCTTCCATAATCTTCTTATATCCATACTTGGTTATAACTGCTGGTAACCTCCAATCTAACAATTGTTTTAAAGTTACTTCCATTAATACTCTTCCTTAATCATCCTTCACTAATATCATTTCAATAGATGTATACATCAAATCCTACTTCACCTCAAGTGCTTAGTATTTCCAAATAGGAAACTACTACTTCTATAATCCAATGTTACTCTAGCATCATCTTATTCATACTATATTGTCTCTTCTTAACTCCAGTATCTAACATTCCAACCTCTCATTATATTAATGTGACTTGTCATGGCTAACCTAGAATAACATATCTATACTAGGGTTCAATCATGTTCTATCCACCAATGTCACTTATACATGATATAAGCATTCAATCTTGATGACTTAGACATGATCATTATAATCCTTTGATCATTTATGGCTTAGGCTTCCAGTTGGCTAATCAAGGCCTAATCAATACAACATTACAATTGTATTATAGTTATCTTCTTAGTATCTCTATCTAACTATGAGATATTACTCATTGACTATACCTACTTGATCCAATAGGATTACTCCTTGGTAAATATCTTCAGAATCCATCCTTATAATCTTCTTTGTTACCACATATAATTATGTCTTCCAGATAACTCTTCTGTCCATTTAGGAGTGAGTTAACTCCATCAATTATCATAATGATTTCATTCTCTCCAAACTCTTCCATCATATAGATGATATTCAATTCTAGCATTACTATTTACCCCTTCTTACTTATTTCCTTATAGGTCTTAAGTGAATGCTAATAATAAGGACAAGAGTTGATAGGTCAAGAATTGATAGATGAAGAATTGGTAAATCAATAGTTGATTACTCAACATTGATGAACAACAATTATTAAGATAGGGTTCATTAGAGATGATAAAGATTGATATGGAAAGAAAGATATATGATGAATGATCTTGACTTGGTTTCTTTCCTACTCAATCTCACTAAAGAGTTAAGGTTAGGTATTACCATGAGATTCATGGTATAAGTAAATGAGATTAAGATTTATTTATTACATTCCTATTACTTAAGTCATATTTATAATTTGGTATTCATGAGTGTGTAATGAATACAAGGATATGATTACTTAAGGATCAAATATGAACCATTAAGTAATATAATAGGTTTAACTTTTATCACATTTGATCTACCCTTAGATCAAATCTCCCTTACCCAAAATAAGGTTTTAGCAAAGGTCGTATTGAAACTTATCGCAGTCAACTTGATGATCTACTTCAATTCCATCAAGTTAAGAGAAGCTTCAATCATTTTGACAAGTTTTTATTCAAAAGTGCGAAAATTATTCAGATTTTCTATGCATGAATGCAATGCACACATCTGGGTTAAGCTTATTTCTAAGCTCTAATGCTGGGATGTTACAACGTACGACATAGCGTGTCCTATATCTGTACGATCCCACGCGGTTGTGAGTATTCCTCACGCGGGAAAACGGGAATAGCTACACACACGGTTTGGCCGTCTGAGTCTGGTGTCTCAAGATAAACCTCATTGTTAGACTTGGGATTGAACCAGCTCTCATGTTTGAACAGACTGTTATACTCCGAATGCTAGCTCGACGCCTGGTTGATCGGGTGGAATCTATCAAAGGTTGATTTGCAGTACGGCAAGCCCGAGCCACAACGACCATTGGTATCATGCTCGTGACCGGCAACCTCCAAGATGAGGCACCGCTTTTGGGTCTGGGTTTGGGTTTGTGCTAGGCGAAGGACACGAGCACACAGGGAAATGCTTGCTTGGCGTTGGTGGCCATCTGAACAAATGGGAGCTGTGGAGCAAGTAGCATCGTACAAAAATCGGATGCAACTTGTCATACGTGAAGCAATTTCGGTGTGATATTGTGTTGTCATGTTTTAGTAGTATTGAGATAAGGTTGTTATGAAATTTGTTTGGATAAGTTAAGTTTGTTGGGACTGCTGTAGCACGTCGAGATATTTTTGAAGGAGGGGTTGCGGTGGCATATTTCTTGTAATTTTTTGAAGTGTGACACCAGACACTCGCAGCTTTGAAAATAATAGTAAAGATAAGTGAGCCACCTCTTTAGGTACAAGATTCTATCATTACCGTTCAGAAATTCTTTTAGGGCCCGTTCGTTTAATCTCTCGGACGCAAGGATTGACCTGGATTGTGATCCAAACCCAGCTATCCAGTCCGGTGAGGTAGAATTTCCAGCACACCAAATTTGATGCCTTCGTTTACTCCCGGGCTGGATTTTGGCCCAGTCCATCCCATTCATTCTTCTATGTCTAGGCTTGGAAAAAAACTCTTCCCGACTGACCTATGGAATTATTCCCACGCGAGACAACTGAAGATGACAGCTGCTCTGCGAGCGCGCGGGGGACGTGATGCATTCCAGGATCTGTGGTAACCGAATGAAAAATGAAAAGCATAATTATAATTATTTATTGGAAAAGGGATTGGGTGAAGCATATGGATCAACCAAATCTACCTGAGTCTCAGTTCCATGCCTTGGATTTGTTCCCGCACAATCGAACGAGGCCTTACTAGGAAACTAGCACCATCCCAACGATTCAATGTTATTCTTCTTTTCAAATTAACGATAAAATGGAATCAAGAAAGAAGGGTTTCCGTGCCTTTTATAACCTGGTGAACCACTAGCATTACATCCAAGGGTCGAACGACCAGGATTATTCTTTAGACCTTGCACCGGAAGAAAATCCCAAGAATTTCACAAATCAAAGATAAAGAATTTTAGAACAAGTAAAAACAATTTTAAATTGTCTCAACAATAGAATTGGATTGAAATAAGAGGATAAGCGTGGCGATATGGCATATCCAGAATAAGCATATGTCCTTCTATTTGGCCTACACGTCCCATTCACATTAAATTTGGATCAACTCTTGAACTCTTGCAGCATGCTTGAGAGTTTATATCTAAAAATAGACGACCAAATCCTGTGACTTTTCTCTCTCCTCCTGCTCACATGTCAATTGCTAAAGTTGGTCCACCGGTAATCTGTGACTCAATCGGATTGTCTGCACATGTTCGAGCCTAGGAGGTCGGGTATATGTGTCGTTACGTAAGTTGAAAAGCCTCCTAGAGAAGAAACATTGGCCTCATCCTGTATTGTTCTTTCGGCTATATACGCCACCAAGATAAGAAGGATGATTCAGTCGTCATTCAGGAACCTTGAGGTGTTCTCATGCGCGTCCGTTGACCCTTTTCTAACCAACACTGTCATGATATTGCTGACTCTCCCCCGTGGTCATCACCGTTTGCATCGTGATCCCCCTATGTACATAGTACGTACATGGAGATATCCCTTATCAAGGGTCCATTCTTCTATTCAACTTCATGGTTAGAGCATCTCCACTCGCGCATCTTCCCATACGGGGTCTGACGGTTGGTCTTAGGGGGGCGCCAATGCAGGTACTTCCTATCGGGGGTCACCGCCTTCCAGCCGTTGCCTCCAAACAGCCCCACTCCCCAATCCCCAAATCGCAATTGCAAATTCAAACATTCAAAAGGTCGCCAGAAATTAAACATAGTTTTGTCCGCCACCAGACACAACATAGTTTAGGCGATGAAATCTCCGCAAATCACCAGAATACAAACCCATTGGTCAAAATAAACATGTGAGGAACACGAAAATCAAACGGGAGGAGATCATCTATCGCGGTAGGAGGCACCTCCGGGGTTGCCGGTAGCGGAACATTGGTGCTGTGTAACATCCCAAAATATTAATCAAGATTATTAAGTTTCAATCACCCAAGTTTAGGGTTAACAAAAACTTTTATTATTAAAATGAATATGAATCCATGTGTGTGTGTGTGATGAATGCATGAATGATTTAAATTGCCATGTTTGATTACTATGAATGGCAAGGATTGGTTTAAAGATGAAAACAATATCATCTAGATCATTTCCAAGCAGAATCAAATGAAGAGAAAATAAAAAATAAGATATATAAGCAAATGGTCATTTTGACCAAAGTTAACCACTAGACCACTTTGGGTGTTCCTAGTCCAAGATTTCTAACAGAAACAAATCCAATTCTTTTCACCCCTTGCTAGACCAAGTAACAATGAACCCAAGCCCACTTTACAAACCAACATAAACAAATTCCGAATCTGTTTAAAGGACAGTTCAAAATTGAATCAAGTATAGGTACTAAGATCACCATTTCTCAAAACCCAACCAAACCAGTTCACCTTGACAAACCCAAGCAACCTCAGACCTACCAAGCATGTGACCAGAGCACTTACCAAAATTCAGCCAAAAATTCAAATTCAAATCTTATGCGGCCATTTTATCAAACACATGGTGAGCACAGATCAAACTGCCCAACTTTCACTATTCTTGATCAATGCCTTGTTCCCCCCATTGTCCTCGATTCACTCCCCTTCTCTTCCCCAGTGACCACCAATGCATTTAACACGCTAATAACCCTACCCTTGCACCAGTGCCATGCCACCTGAGCTCACCCTTGCCAGCCGACCATGGCCAACACGTAGGAGCGAACACCGCGCCCGTCCACGATGTCCAGGAGGCAGGACACCGTCCACCTCCAGCCCCTGTCCAACCCTCGAGCGCAGCCAAGCCCTGGACCACTGAGAACAACCATGCCCCTTTTCTCTCTGCCATGCCGAGAGCGCGCCAGAGCGCCGCAGCCGACACGCTCGCACACGCCGCGCCTCGCCCTCGCCGCGCATAACTACGATCGCCACGACCCTAGCTACCCCAGACATGCCCTTTTGCCGCCGCGCGACCAGTAGCCCATGTACGTCGTATAAAACGCCATCGGTGCCGCGCAGAGCGTCGACCCATTCCGACCGTTCTCGACCGCCCCTTGATGACCCACAAGTATAGGGGGTGTATCGTAGTACTTTCGATAAATAGGAGTGTCGATCCCAACGAGGAGCAGAAGGTGTTGACTAGTGGTATGGAGCAGTAAATCTCTGTAAATACTTAGCAAACGGATTTTCGGGGTTTTCTGATAAAACAAAGAAATAAAGTGCAAGTAATAAAGACAACGAACAAATGCAGAAAGTGGCCCAATCCTTTCTTAGCAAATGACAAGCTAGTGGAAATACTTATAAGGACCAAACATTCTCAAGGATACATGAGAATTCTATCAAGTGCTTTCGTTTCAAATAGCTGAGTACCCTTCTTTGGTGTTGTATGTGTTGTGTGGGTGAACCTGTGCTAATTTACCGACCTTACTTGGACTAATACATACTTGTGATTAAATCCCCTACAAGCATCCGTAACTACAGGAAAGCAATTAAGATATAAACCTAACCACAACCTTAAACTCTGAGATCCTACGCTCCCTTGTGCAATGGTGTCCTAATGGGGGTTCAGGTTTATGTCACTCCGGCAATCCACAATTAGTAGCCAAATACACAATGCATTCCCCTAGGCCCATAAATGGTGAAGTATCATGTAGTCGACGTTCACATGACACCACTAGAAGAATAGCACCACAACTTAAATACTAAACCATTGAATAATATCTCAACACAAATCCACTACTAACAACATGACATCTCCCATCTCCTCAAGAACTAAACGAACTACTCACAAGACATCATATGGATCAAGATCAAAGATGATATGGTGATGGATAACAATCTGAACATAAACAATAATCCAATGGTTCCACTCACAAGCATCAACTACAATAGTAATCAACAACAGGAAAGTTTCCCCTAAGAACTATGGAAGTATTCAACACAATTGTTACAGCAGGATGGAGTGGTGATGATGGTGCTAGTGGAGATGATGGTGTGGATGATGATGATGATGATCCGATGAACTCTAGCTTGACGATGGTGTTGATGGCGATGATCTCCCCTCTCCGGGAAGGAATTTCCCTGGCAGAAATCTATCTTCCATAGAGCTCTTTCTCTCTCGGTGCTTTCCGCCTCACAGAGGTGGCGAAATCTTTCTGTGGTCGCTCCCCCTATTTTAGGGTTTCGAGGAGAAGATATAGGCGAGAGGGCGGAGCCAGAGGTGGGCCAGGTGGTCCACACCCCTATAGGCGCGGTCAGGAGTGGCCCACGCCTGGGAGGGTGTGGGCCCCCTGTGGCCCATCTCCGCCTCCCCTTCTGGCTTCCTTCGTCTTTTGGCAAAATATGATTTTCCATAATTATTCTGGTATTTTTCTGATCTTCGCGAAACTGCATCCAAAACACCTCTTTTTCTGTCAAAATCCTGACTCCGGCAGTCCATCCTCCAAGAATCATCCAACATGCAAAAACAGATGAAAAGACATATGTAACACCTCTTAATATGAAATATGTCAATGAATAGAGGCAAATTATGATATAGAATGGTAATGCAAATTGGACGAATGACCCCTTGCCGCGCCTTCAAGCCCACGATGATCGCCAGGGAACACCGCACCGGCCTACTGTAGGGTTCGCAGCATAGAAAACAAAAATTTTCCTACGATGTGAACTATATACCAAGATCTATCTACTAGATACAAACATCGGGCGGATGTATATCCGTAGAGAACATACCCTTGAAGACCGACAAAGCTTAACGAGTTCAACTCGTGGTTGATGTAGACGATCTCTTGCCGATCTCAAGATCGAGAGGAAGTCCTAGCGCCGCAAATCAGCAGCGCATCCGTGCTCGCACACACGTTCGAGGCACCGAGCAACCTCCGCCTCCTCGCTCCAGCGATGCAGCGGAAGCACAACTCTTTCTTGCCGAATAGCCACCGGGAACATGTATCTCGCTAGTCCGAGACCATGGGGGATAAATTCTAGAGGGGGAGAGAGATCCTTCACGAGGAGGTGTGAGAGACAAGTGAGGAGGGGGGCTCCTTTTATAGGAGGAGGGGGGCACCCAAGGGGTTGGCCGCTGGCCATGGGGGCTGCCCCCTCCCCTCCTTCATTCATGTGGGTGGACACTCCACTCACAAAATGCCCTTTAAATTCCCTCCACTCAATAGTCCACTCAAATTCCCATTAAATTTCCACCAAATTTAATGCAAACTATCATTAAATAAAACTCTTTTATTTTATTCAGAATTTTGTCAATTACTTTAATGAAAAAAATTCACAAATAACCCCTTGCTAGAATTCTATTTCACATGCATAACCACTTTATGCAATTTCACCCGAAAACCTGTTTCGGTATCTAGTGAAATAAATTCCTGCGCTTGTTCATTCTTTCGGCATGAAACATTTGCTCCAATTGGATGTCGGTGTCTCTTAAGTGTGTCACCCTACGGTTCGTGAATAATGCGGACATGATCGAGACCCCTCTCAGATCAATAATCAGAAGCGGGATCTGGAGACCCATACTGACTCCCACACATTCAACGATGACTTTCTTGTGATCGTCGGAACCTTTTACGCTAGTATCTTAATCCCTTTGTTTCACGATATATTACATGTCCGAGATTCGATCATCGGTATCTCCATACCTAGTTTGATCTCGTTACCGACATGCACTCTTTTCTCGTTCCTGTGATATAACATTATAGTGATCAAATCACTTGCTTGCAAGCTAATCAATGTGATATCAGCGAGAGGGCCCAGAGTATATCTATCCGTCATCGGGATGAACAAATTCCACTCTCGATCCATGAGCCTCAACATAACACTTTATTAGTTCTGAATCCATC
The DNA here is from genome assembly GCA_916181665.1 of Avena sativa. NCBI lineage: Eukaryota > Viridiplantae > Streptophyta > Magnoliopsida > Poales > Poaceae > Avena > Avena sativa. The sequence continues at coordinate 260,120,964 of OV702279.1, read as the reverse complement.
TTTATAATCACCCTGTTACGGTGTGACGTTTGATGTTATCAAGAAACTCTTTCGGTGTTAGTGATTGACATGATCTCATGGTCTAAGGATTAGGATCACTTCATAAGTTGTTATAGCAATATAAACTCAATGACTTTGATCGTAATGCTATACTTCGGATGAATGTTCATCACACCATTACACTAATGTTGTGATCCCGTTATTAACAACATCCAATGTCCATGATCAGGAAACCTTGATCATCTTGTTAATCAACGAGCTAGTTTATGAGAGAGGCATAACTAGGAACTTTTTGTTTGTTTATTAAACACACATGTATTAACGTTTCCGTATTAATACAATTATAGCATGCAAAATAAACATCTATCATATACTTGGAATACACATAATAAACACTTTATTATTGCCTCTCAGGGCATATTCCCTTCAGTCTCCCACTTGCACTAGAGACAATAATCTAGTTACATAGTGATAAATCTAACACCCATTGAGTTCTGGTGTTGATCATGTTTTGCTCTAGGGAGAGTTTTAGTCAACGGATCTGCTACATTGAGATCCGTATGTACTTTACAAATCTTTATATCTCCATCCTTGACATGCTCGCGGATGGAGTGAAACCGGCGCTTAATATGCTTGGAATGCTTGTGAGACCTTGGCTCTTTGGCATTAGCAATGGCACCATTGTTGTCACAATAGATCACCATTGGGTCCAACGCGTTTGCCACCACTCCTAGTTCGGATATGAACTCCTTCATCCAAACTGCTTCCTGAGCCGCTTCTGAAGCAGCAACATATTCGGCCTCCATTGTTGATCCCGCTACCACAGGTTGTTTGGAGCTCCTCCAACTAACCGCTGCGCCATTCATGAGAAATACGTATCCGAATTGAGACTTAGAGTCATCCGGATCGGTGTCAAAGCTAGCGTCGACATAACACTTAGCGACGAGCTCTTCTTCACCTCCGTATACAAGAAACATATCCTTAGTTCTTCATAAGTACTTAAGGATATTCTTGACCGCAATCCAGTGTTCCGAACCTGGATCCGATTGGTACCTACTAGTCAAACTAATAGCATGTGCCACATCCGGTCTTGTACATAGCATGGCGTACATTATAGAGCCTATGGCTGAAGCATAGGGGACTTTGTCCATTATCTCTCTTTCTTCCGCCGAAGCCGGACTTTGAGTCTTACTCAATGTCTTGCCTTGCAACATAGGTAAGAACCCCTTCTTACTTCCGTCCATTTTAAACTTCTTTAAAATCTTATCAAGGTATGTACTTTGCGATAGCCCTATTAGGCGCCTAGATCTATCTCTATAGATCTTTATGCCTAATATGTATGACGCTTCACCTAGGTCCTTCATTGAAAATTTGCTGTTTAGATAACTTTTAACACTGTTTAAAAGATCTATATCATTTCCGATCAATAATATGTCATCCACATATAATATCAGAAATGCCACATTGCTCCCACTCACTTTCTTGTAAATACAAGCTTCTCCATAAGTTTGGACAAATCCAAACTCTTTGATCACCTCATCAAAGCGGAGATTCCAACTTCGTGATGCTTGCTTCAATCCATAGATGGATCGCTGAAGCTTGCACACCTTGTTAGCATCCTTAGGATCGACAAAACCCTTTGGTTCTATCATATACAACTCTTCTTCAATATTACCATTGAGAAACGCGGTTTTGACATCCATCTGCCATATCTCATAATCGAAATATGCAGCAATTGCTAACATAATCCTAACTGACTTTAGCATCGTTACGGGAGAGAAAGTCTCATCGTAGTCAACTCCTTGAATTTGTCGAAACCCCTTTGCGACAAGTTGAGCTTTATAGATGGTCACATTACCATCAGCATCAGTTTTACTTTTGAAAATCCATTTGTTCTCCACGGCCTTTCGGTCGTGAGGTAATTCCACCAAGTTCCAAACTTGATTTTCATACATGGATTCCATCTCGGATTTCATGGCTTCTAACCATTTGTTGGAATCCGGGCTCATCATCGCTTCTTCATACGTCGCAGGGTCATCATTTTCATCAACCATGAAATTCATGACAGGATTTCCGTACAGCTCGGGAGCTGCACGCGTCCTGTTTGACCTGCGAGGTTCGGTAGTACTCTCTTTCGGAGTTTCATGATCATTATCATTAGTTCCCTCTTCAACAGGTGGAGCCAACTCCGGAACAACTTCCGGCGCTGTGCTACTCACCATACTTTGAAGAGAAGGTTCCACAACCTCTTCGAGTTCTACCTTCCGACTACTCACACCTTTCGCGAGAAACTCTTTCTCTAGAAAGGATCCATTCTTGGCAACAAAAACCTTGCCCTCGGATCTGTGATAAAAGGAATACCCAATAGTTTCTTTAGGGTATCCTATGAAGACGCATTTTTTCTGCTTTGGGTTCGAGTTTATCCGGTTGAAGTTTCTTCACATAAACATCGCATCCCCAAACTTTAAGAAATGACAGCTTAAGTTTGTTTCCAAACCACAATTCATACGGTGTCTTTTCAACGGATTTAGATGGTGCCCGATTTAAAGTGAATGCAGCAGTTTCTAGTGCATAACCCCAAAATGACAACGGCAAGTCCGTCAGAGACATCATAGATCGAACCATATCTAATAAAGTACGATTACGATGTTCCGACACACCATTTTGCTGTGGTGTTCCGGCAGGTGTGAGTTGTGAAACAATTCCACACTCTTTCTTGTGAGTGCTAAACTCGTAACTTAGATACTCACCTCCACGGTCGGACCGTAGAAATTTGATCTTTCTATTACGATGATTTTCCACTTCATTCTGAAATTCCTTGAACTTTTCAAAGGTTTCAGACTTGTGTTTCATCAAGTAGATATAACCGTATCTACTCAAATCATCCGTGAAAGTAACAAAATAACGATATCCACCTCGCGCCGACACACTCATTGGACCACATACATTAGAATGTATGATTTCCAATAAATCTGTCGCCCGTTCCATTGAACCGGAAAACGGCGTTCTAGTCATCTTGCCCATAAGGCATGGCTCACATGTATCAAATGATTCCAAAAGTCCATCCGAATGGAGCTTCTTCATGCGTTTAACGCCAATATGACCTAGACGGCAGTGCCACATATATGCGGATATATCATCATTAAGTTTAATCCTTTTAGCATCAACATTATGAATATGTGTAACATTATCATCGAGATCTAATAGAAATAAACCATTCATCATCGGTGCATGACCATAAAAGATTTCATTCATATAAATGGAACAACCATTGTTCTCGGATTTAAATGAATAACCACTTCGCATCAAACACGATCTAGATACAATGTTCATGCTCAGTGCAGGCACCAGATAACATTTATTCAAGTTTATAACTAATCCCGACGGCAAGTGGAGAGGCAGCGTTCCGACGGCAATCACATCAACGCTTGATCCATTGCCGACACGCATCTTGACCTCACCCCTTGCTAGCGGTCGCTTGTTCCGCAGCCCCTGATTCGAGTTACAAATATTAGCAACTGAACCGGTATCAAATACCCAGGTGCTACTGCGAGCACTAGTCAAGTACACATCAATAACATGTATATCATATATACCTTTGTTTGCCTTGTCGGCCTTCTTGTCTGCCAGATACTTGGGGCAGTTGCGCTTCCAGTGGCCAGTCCCCTTACAATAGTAGCACTCGGAATCAGACTTAGGTCCAACTCGGGGTTTCTTTTCAGGCGCGGCAACCGGCTTGCCGCCCTTACTTCCCTTCCGTTTTCCCTTCTTGTCTTTCTTGAAACCAGTGTTCCTATTGATCATCAACACTTGATGTTCCTTTTTGATCTCCACTTCTGCAGTTTTAAGCATTGACAGAAGCTCGGGGAGAGACTTCTTCATGCCTTGCATATTATAGTTCATCACGAAGCTCTTATAGCTAGGTGGCAGAGACTGCAGAACACGATGGATGCCTAAGTCAATGGGAATCGATATTCCCAAGGACACAAACTTATCGGCGTAACCCGACATCTTGAGTACATGCTCACTAACGGAGCTGTGCTCTTCCATCATGCAGCTAAAGAACTTTTCTGAAGCGTTGTAGCTCTCTACAGCAGCATGTGTGTCGAAAATCATTTTCAACTCACCCATTGTATCAAATGCATTGCCGTTTTCGAAACGCTTTCGAAGTTCCGGCTCTAGCCCATACAATATGCCGTAATGAACTAAGTTGTGGTCCTCCTGACGAGTCTGATAGACATTCTTCTCCTCGTCAGGGGCATCATCAAAAGGTGGGGTGCCTAACGGTGCTTCTAGCACATATTGCTTTTGTGCAGCAGAGAGGAGAATCCTCAAATTCATGGCCCATTCGGTAAAGTTGCTACCGTTCGTTGCTAGTTTCTCTTTCTCCATGAACACATTGAAATTAAAAGCAGGTGGTGTCATCTACAACAGAATTTGTCAAGTTTAGACTAAGTGTATGATAGATTGAGTTCAACTAATCTATATTACGAATGAACTCCCACTCAAAAACGACATCCCTCGTGCCTTTTTGGTGATTACATGAACCAAATCCACTACACCAAGTCCGATCATCACGTGAGTCGGTATAGCTTCAAAGGCGAGCATCAAATGGGCATCATATCAACTATATGACTCATGCTTGACCTTTCGGTCCGTGTTCCGAGGCCATGTCTGTACATGCTAGGCTCTCCAAGTTAGAACCTTAGTATTCGCGTGTGTAACTGTTTTACACCCGAAATATGGTCGTGGATCCAAGAACACCCGATCATCACGTGATGTCTTGGAGCGACGAAAACATAATCGGTGCATACTAAAGGAAGAACACATTCTTATCTTGATATTTAAATGAGGGATCATCTTATTATGCTAACAAAGCACTAAACAAGCAATATAAGATGCTATCAAACATCATATGTTTATTAGTGAAATGATATGGTTCCCGCAGATGATCTCTATCATGTGCATCGTGGTATGATCACTATCATACCTATATGTGTAAATCCAAGGTCTATGGATTTTACAGCTATGTGTGTTGTAAGAGTATCATCTCATACTTCTACTTACAACACTACCATATCATAACACTAGCCCAGCAACAATCTAAACTAGACGCCTCTAATTTATCCATTGCAAGTTTTACGTGGCTTAGGGCTTTCGAGATAGAACCGTTCTTACCTACGAACATGAACCACAACGAGGATAATCAAATTGTTGACAACTCGCTTGCAAAATAGATATTGACTATAGTAGGAGAGACAGACACCCTCTAGCCACTTATGCAAACTAGTTGCATGTCAAGCGTGGAACAGGTCTCATGTGCGAGGACATGTAAAGTTTGTCCGGGCCGCTTCATCCCACTATGCCACCAATATCCAAAATTACAACAAAGGAGCAACAACATGATCATCATCGCCCACATACTCATATGTGTACTACCCGTGTAAAGTATCTACGCATAGATCCGTCTCTGATACCACTGTAGGGTTCGCAGCATAGAAAACAAAAAATTTCCTACGATGTGAACTATATACCAAGATCTATCTACTAGATACAAACATCGTGCGGATGTATATCCGTAGAGAACATACCCTTGAAGACCGACAAAGCTTAACGAGTTCAACTCGTGGTTGATGTAGACGATCTCTTGCCGATCTCAAGATCGAGAGGAAGTCCTAGCGCCGCAAATCAGCAGCGCATCCGTGCTCGCACACACGTTCGAGGCACCGAGCAACCTCCGCCTCCTCGCTCCAGCGATGCAGCGGAAGCACAACTCTTTCTTGCCGAGTAGCCACCGGGAACATATATCTCGCTATTCCGAGACCATGGGGGATAAATTCTAGAGGGGGAGAGAGATCCTTCACGAGGAGGTGTGAGAGACAAGTGAGGAGGGGGGCTCCTTTTATAGGAGGAGGGGGGGGCACCCAAGGGGTTGGCCGCCGGCCATGGGGGCTGCCCCCTCCCCTCCTTCATTCATGTGGGTGGACACTCCACTCACAAAATGCCCTTTAAATTCCCTCCACTCAATAGTCCACTCAAATTCCCATTAAATTTCCACCAAATTTAATGCAAACTCTCATTAAATAAAACTCTTTTATTTTATTCAGAATTTTTCAATTACTTTAATGAAAAACATTCACAAATAACCCCTTGCTAGAATTCTATTTCACATGCATAACCACTTTATGCAATTTCACCCGAAAACCTGTTTCGGTATCTAGTGAAATAAATTCCTGCGCTTGTTCATTCTTTCGGCATGAAACATTTGCTCCAATTGGATGTCGGTGTCTCTTAAGTGTGTCACCCTACGGTTCGTGAATAATGCGGACATGATCGAGACCCCTCTCGGATCAATAATCAGAAGCGGGATCTGGAGACCCATACTGACTCCCACACATTCAACGATGACTTTCTTGTGATCGTCGGAACATTTTACGCTAGTATCTTAATCCCTTTGTTTCACGATATATTACATGTCCGAGATTCGATCATCGGTATCTCCATACCTAGTTTGATCTCGTTACCGACATGCACTCTTTTCTCGTTCCTGTGATATAACATTCTAGTGATCAAATCACTTGCTTGCAAGCTAATCAATGTGATATCACCGTGAGGGCCCAAAGTATATCTATCCGTCATCGGGATGAACAAATTCCACTCTCGATCCATGAGCCTCAACATAACACTTTATTAGTTCTGGATCCATCTTTATAATCACCCTGTTACGGTGTGACGTTTGATGTTATCAAGAAACTCTTTCGGTGTTAGTGATTGACATGATCTCATGGTCTAAGGATTAGGATCACTTCGTAAGTTGTTATAGCAATATAAACTCAATGACTTTGATCGTAATGCTATACTTCGGATGAATGTTCATCACACCATTACACTAATGTTGTGATCCCGTTATTAACAACATCCAATGTCCATGATCAGGAAACCTTGATCATCTTGTTAATCAACGAGCTAGTTTATGAGAGAGGCATAACTAGGAACTTTCTGTTTGTTTATTAAACACACATGTATTAACGTTTCCGTATTAATACAATTATAGCATGCAAAATAAACATCTATCATATACTTGGAATACACATAATAAACACTTTATTATTGCCTCTCAGGGCATATTCCCTTCACCTACGCCCTTCGCCACGCCGTTAGCTCACTGCATCATCGTCACCGACAAGCTCTGACCATCCCGCGCTGCCCCTCTTGCCGGTGTATAAATAGAGGCCACCCTAGCCCTCATTCTCCACACCATCTCACTCCCCTCTCTCTCAGAACCACCCCTGACCCTTCCCTGGATCAAGGCGAGCACCAGCCCGCTGGAATTTCACCAGAGTCTGCCGCTGCAGAGGAGGAGCGGAGCCGTTGATTGGAGCCACCCCAGGATCCGCCGCGACCACCGTTCGAACCATCGTCGTCGACAACGTCGTTTGCCCCCATCGCTGATCCTAGATGGAGCCCAGGTGAGCCAGAGCGTACCCCCATCGTCACCGTTAGGTTTCACTCTCGCCGGCGCTCTTCGAAGGAGACGACGAACCACAGTCGTATATCCTACTCTAATCGCACGGCCCGGATTGAAACGTACCCCTTCACTTAGACTCAGCCACTGACGCCTGGACCCCCCTATCAGCAGCCCGTTGCACGCGCGCTATGCACCTGGGCTGGCCCAATAACTTACCCGCGCGTAGACCAGTAGTTCAAATAGATATTTTCTGTTTTAATTCAAACCTAGTTCAGTCAGTGACTTTTAAAATCAATTCAAAGAGTTTTACCAAACCAAATTGCATGAAACAATTTTGTTAGAAAGGTATTCAAATTATTAATGCAAGCCCGTTGGATTCAAACCATTTGAAACTATAGATAACCTTTAGTAAAAATAACAAGAAAGAGACTTTCCCACGTTAAAACATTTTTTAAAAATCAACCGTAAATGGTTTTGAGTTGATTCCAACTCTCAAAAATCACATTTGACAAGATCTAACTGAATATGTAAAAATATTTAGGTTTACCTGCAGTAATCTTGGAAAAGTATTAAAAGAATGCCTGATAGGCATTTCTAGTCACTTTAATCATATAAAATAATAAGTTTAAACTTTATAAAATATGACCACCACTTTAAATCACATTACCAAGTATTAGAATATGTGTTGATGACATGTGTCAACATGATCTCATATTTTAACTGGAGAATATTAAATCTTAAGTAGATTTCAATGAGTATAAATTACTTTTCCAAAATAAAATAAATAAGACTAGGTCTTTATTTCATGTGATGTTTGTGATGATGCTAGATCATCTAGTGTGAACCTTTGTGTGCTAAGTAGAGGTAGTTAAGTATTGTTTGGTGATTGTGTACCTTGTATTTTTTTATAGACGGTAGTACCGACTAAGGCTACGCGGAGGAGTACGAAGAAGAAGAACAACAAGAAGAAGAAAACTTCAACCACTGCACCAATCAAGGCAAGCTATTACTGTCAAGCTGAGCTATGCAAGCTAAGCTAAACCATGCAAGTCATCCTTGCGAGCCTAAACCTACCAGTTAACATATGCAAGATGCATTAGGCATACTTTGGTCATGCAACCTTGATTATACCAAATCCCAGTTTTACTTGCAAGCTTTATTCTTTTAGTTCTTTATCAAAGTTCTTTATTACCCTTTTACTTAGTGATTTGTGAGTTTTGGAAAGTTATTATAGGTAGCATAAAGAGCATAAAACTTGGCCTAAGTTAGTTAGAACTAGATGTCATACTGAGGCATGAGATCTAGATTTGGATAGTCACACTTGATTAGCACCCCTCATTAGTGATTACCCTCAATTCTAGTGGCTAGTGCTAAGCATAAAAGTTGATTACTTTAGATGGGAATACTTGGTGAAAATGATTATAAAAACCTTGGAATGATGAGTCATTCTAATAAAATGTTTTAACATGTGTGTTGAACACCATATGATTTGATGATGAAAATGTTGAGGCATGAGCCTTAGCCCTTTTATAAAAGCTGATGGTTGGGTTCGAATGCGATACCATTCCAATTTTACCGTACGAATTTGGGTAGGGCTTGACTAGAAGTTTATATATCTTAGTATGGGTTCCCTTGCGGAAGAAGTTTGAGCTGAGGCTACCTCGTGATGAATGTCCACCTGTGCAGTTCCCAAGATGACAGATGGTCATGATTGGGAGGCCAAACTCATAGGGGAGGTGCCTATTCTAGGGTGTGTAATTGAAAGATTAGGATTGATTATCCACATACTAAGTATGGTGATTCAGGATTGTTTCTAACGGATGTATCGAATGTTGTGGTGAAAGTCTACCACCTCTGTAGAGTGTCAAACTATTCGAATAGCCGCGTCCGCGGTTATGGATAGTTGGAGTGGCCATACTGTTCTGTCGTCAGATGTTTTCAAAATGACTCGTGATATGAACTGTGACTTTGACTTGACCATAATAGGGTTGTGAACATGAAAACTAAGTTCCCACTTAGTTGTTGTAAAACTTTAACTAGTTTTCTTTACTTATAAACTCAGTTAGAGATAAACCTGGATTGTTGCAAATAAACATAGAGCTTATGATTCCTACTCGAACTACCTTACTTGTTAGTATTAGTTTGCGAGTACTTAAAGAGTACTCATGGCTTTATCCCTGGCTATTCCTTTGGACATACTATGAGGAGGACTACCAGGATGATGGCCAGCAGGAAGTCTATGACAACTAGGATCATCTCCCATCGTCAGCATTGCATGTGACCCTGAAGTTGGAGCTTCGACCATGCTACCCTTATTATTATTCCGCTGTGTTGATTGTATTAAGGCTGGTTCATGAGATCCTTTATTTGTAAGACCTTTATTATGGTTTGTAATGGATGATGAACTATGGTACCAATCTGTTATGTCTCGCAAAAATGGTAATCCTGGGATTGCGATGTATGGCATAATAGGCATCTGAGATTAAAAATTTGGGTGTTGACAAGTTGGTATCAGAGCTATCCTGACCATAGGAGACCCTAGTTAGAATGGACGCTTGAATCAAAAACTTAGTTTCCAAACAAAGAAGTGAGTATTTATGAAAACCTATTCTCATTCTTATCACTGAGATTCTTTCAAGAAAATTTATGTTCCTAAAAAAATCTTGCAATCTTACATAAAATTTTGCACACTAGATCACTTTAGTAGGACTCACACCTACGAAAGAGATCACTATTTGTGAGTTTTATCCGGCCCCACTGTATCGTAGCTTCACAGAATGGTTCTTAAACCCATTTGTTACCTTAGTATGTGTGTGTTTGTATTGGGTGCTATGAATGAATTAATGAAAAGCAAGTTGCTAGTTGGCAAAACCAGAGTCAAACTCAAAGTTTAAAAGATTTCAAAAACAAATCCATGAACCTTATAAAATTTCCCTCTTGTCTCATGATCTATCTCAATATTCAGATGCCTTGCGGAGGAACCAGCTCGTCTCAAGACCCAATGCTGCAAATCTTGCAAATGTTGGTTGATGACCGTGAAGCTGGAAGAGCTGAACGTCAAGCTAACTTAGCCACCCTTCAATAGATAGCTCAGATGGCCCATAATAATCAAGGCCAGGGAAACCAAGATAACCATGGATCCAAGCTCAATAACTTTCAAAACACCAATCCCCCCATATTTAGTAAGTCTGAAGAGCCATTAGATGCTGAAGAATGGCTGCAGACCATGGAGAACAACTTAGAAGTCACAAGAAAGGAGGCCAATGAGAAAGTAATATTTGCAACCCATTATCTGGCAGGAGATGCAAGAGCTTGGTGGAATAGCATTTGCAGCATGAATGGAGGACAGATGATGGCTTGGGATGAATTCAAACTCAAGTTCAGCAGAACCCATGTGCCCCGGGTTTAATCAAGAGGATGAGAGATGAGTTCAGAGAAGTGAAGCAAGGGAGGATGACAGTAGTGGAGTACCGTGACAAATTTCTGTCATTAGCTAGGTATGCACCAGATGAGATTGACACTGGAGCTAAGATGTAGAGGTCCCAACCTTTAATAAGGTAGAGATCCCTGTGTTTATAATGCTAGTCCCTGGATCAATAGCTAGCATCCATAGTTAAGATGTAATATCAAGAAACAAAGGTCATATTACAACTTTATAACCAGGAATAAAATAATTCATTACATCTTACATAGCTCATTTGGCTATCTCATTACAACGCAGAAGAAATAACTATATAGCATGGAGTCCTTCATCTTCAAAGTGCCACAGGAAATCATGTTGGTTGTAGACTTGTAATCCTAATAAACACACTTCACTAACATCAAACAAATCTTCAACATAATAAGTTACAGCCACAAGGGTCAATACATTTGAAGTGTATTGGCAAGTGATACTATGGTAGTATAATGGAGTCTATCATCTATATGCATTTGGCTAAGTGGAGCTTAGGCTTGCTTTGCTCAAAATATATTTTCCTTATCATTTGAAAACACTAAGTTTTTGTTTGGCAAAATCACCCAAGGCATCTACCAATCAAAGATTGAAGATCCTTTACCCTTGTTCACCCACAAGTTTTTAACTTAGAAATTGGGATGAGGAGATTCTTGATAGCTTCCATGTCTTGATGCTCAAATTGTCCATTGTCGGGGACATGACTAAGTACTTAGATTTTTCCTTCTGCAGAAGTGGTGCACTTTCCCCACAAGACTCGACATGCATCGAGACAAGATCTTTCAGAAGCCTTCCGTTAGAACAAAATGGACGCTTTCCCAAACCTATCATCCCCTACCACCAACTGTCCATTTGGCTAAGTTATTGCAACCTATATGATCCAGGCAGAGCCCATAATGCCAAGTGGCTGCACTTGAAGCTTCTCAACATTTGACATCTCAAATCTCTTTGTTCCTGGGTGGCATTCCACAAGTGTGATACACAAGGTTCACCAGTCCCCTGGCCTTGCGTAACCACTCAACATAAATCCATCCTTTCCATTCCACCCAGGTGTTTCATTCACTTAGTAGTTTTATTAAGCAAAAACATAAGTCAAAAGACTTAGCAAAATTTCCATAGCATGTATATATGAACCACCCTTGTTTGCTACTATCTAGGCTAAGCATGATAGTGGTAGGACTCTTAACTTAGGGAAAATTCTACTAAGGTTTCATCTACTAGGATTTCCCATGGCATAGTTGACACTTAGAAAATTCCATGCAAGTCCTACCTAGAAATATCACTAATGCATAGTGAAAATATTGGGACAAAGCATGAAGCATCACTTGCCTTTTTGGTAGAGAATATAAGTTCACTCCTTGATCTTACAATGGTCACACTCTTCAAATTTCACTACAATTCAATCAAGGTACAAATTCAATCTACCATTCAAGCAATTCATCACATAAAATAATAAAAACAAAGCAACGCATGCAAGCATGCCAAAGATTGTTTTATTTGGAAAAGTGGTTTATAATAGGTTATAAACATTTTAAAACACCTATTGGTCATTTATAAATGTGGCAACACCATTGGATATCAAGTTAGTGAAAATGGCCATTTTAAATCATTTTGTTTTACTAGAAATGATTTAAATCAAAGTAGTAATTCCTAGTGTTTGAAAAATATACTTTTAAACACAAATGTTAGTGTTTTATGGCCAAGTGTTTAATATTAAAACCATTTGTAAAAGGTTTTACCTATAAACCATTTTTAAGTCAAAGCAATATTTTATTCTGTTGGAAATTCCTTTAAACAATGTAATAATTTTATAGGGTTCACCAAATATATTTTTAAATCCAAAAACTTGGTGTTTAGGGTCAGAGAATTTAAATCAAATCATTTTCCAAAGGTTTTACTCAAAAAGCATTTTTAAAACATAAACAATATTTTTATTTAGCTAGAAATGCTTTTATTCAAATATTTATTCCTTAGCCTCACAAAATATGTTTTTAAATCCAAAAGTTGGTTTATATGGTCATTAGGTTCAAAAAAATCCATTTACAAAAGATTTTATCCTAAAAACATTTTTAGAATAAATTTTATACACAAAATATGCCTACACAAGTTTCTGCAAAAACAACTAGTTTTCCAGAAACAATTCATTAAACAAAGTACATGGTTGGATAGAATTATTTTTGCTAATTCCATTGATATAAAGTTTGCAAAATTTGGACGTGTGGATCAAAAGTTATGAATTTTGCAAGTTTAAACATCTAATAGATATATTTCTGTCTATTTAAACAAAACAGTGCCACGTGTCTTGATTCTACTGGTCGAAAACGGTTCGTGCGGATCGGCTGTCAAATAGCGTTAGATCTAAAGAAAATCATGCGGCTCAGATGGACTCATACCCCTTCGGGTTAGTTCTAATCTTGCGCCTACGATCTAGATCTAACGGTCCATATCGCATAACCAAAAACGGTCGTGGCTGGCGGCGGTGGCTGGCGGCGGAGCGGTCAGACGAGGACGGAGCCGGCGTTACAGGAAGCGAGAGGGGGAGATAAATAGCTCACCAAACTCGCCATGATGTGCTGGTTCTCGAGGTGGTTGCCGTTTTTCGAGGGATGCACGGGGTCGTCAGGGATTGCTCGCCGGAGTTGCGCTTCTCCTTGGGCACGCTCTGTCATCGACGGAGACGAAGCTACAAGGCTCGGGAAGGCAAGCGGAGTGTACCGTTAGGTTCGTACGCGAGTCGCAAACATGTGAGCATCAAAGAGAGGGCAAGGGGAGGTTGAAATAAAAAAGTTCCTTTTCACCCTAAATTTCAACAATTATTTATTTTGTATATTTATTTTTCACATTTCAAAATTTGGGAAATTTTGGGATGTGACATAAGAAGGAGAGATTCCTAAATGGTTTGCATTATGAGATGCAGACGGTGTTAGTCAATATTCCGTGCGCTGACCTTGAAGCCTTAGTAGATTCTTCAATCCAGATGGAAGGCAAGATCAATCAAGCTAATGAGAATCGCAAGCGTCGAATGATGCATCAACCAGGATCCCACCATACCCCAAAGTATCGCCCCAACCCGTCTGCAGGATATGCCCTGAGAAACAATAGACCCCCTATGACTCGTCCGAACAATCCCAACCGTGGAGGAGGAAACCCAAGGCATGGAGGAAACCACAACAACAAAAAACCGGGAAACTCCAACAATTTCAACCGTGCACCTCCCAAATTCAACAATAACAATCCCAGCAACACCAATACTGCCCCAAGGATTGGAAGCAATGGTGTGCCTATTGCAGGAAAAGACAAGTCTCAGGTTACTTGTTTTGAATGCGGAGTCAAGGGTCACTACTCCAACGAGTGTCCCAAGAAGCTTGCAGCAGCCAATGTGAATGCCCTAGCTCAGCAGCAGCGTTGTATTCAACCTGTAAGTAGATTTGCCCCAGGGAATTCGCTCAACCGCAATGGCCATCTGTTTCACATGAATGCTGAAGAAGCCCAGGAAGCGCCAGATGTCATGATGGGTATGTTTTCTGTTAACTCAGTACTTGCAAGAGTGTTGTTTGATTCTAGAGCATCGCACTCGTTTGTTACGGAAGAATTTTCATGCACTAGTAAGATTCAACCAACAAAATTGAAGCATGTTATGATAATTCAAATACCTTGTTCAACCACCAAAGCTAGACAAATTTGCAAGGCCGTACCTATCAGAATCCATGGAATAGATTTTTATTCTAATCTAATAGTACTGGGAACCAAAGGTTTGGAAGTAGTACTAGGAATGGATTGGATGTCAAAACATAAAGGATTAATTGACTGTGCCAAGAAAGCCATAACCATGACTAGTACCACTGGAGTATCAGTAGAGCATATATTTGAGACCTTGCCACGTCAATTCAAGTGCAACAAGAGTCTAGCCCAACCAACCATTGACCAAGTCAAAGTAGTCTGTGAATATGTAGGGGTTTGTAGCATGGAAAACAAAAAAAATCTACCACATGCACACAAACAAGCCAAGATCTATCTACTAGATTGTAGCAACGAGTCAATTAGAGTACTCACCCTCGAAGATTCCAAAGCGGTTAACGAGAGCATATTCTCGTGGGTGATGTAGTCGTACAATTGCTGATATCCACATCGCGTAGACGATCCTTCTGGCGCTGCGTTTCGGCAGCGCTTCTGCAGTCGGTCACACATTCGATACTCAATGAAGACCTTCCTCTCCCTTGTTCCAGCAGGCAGCGGAGGTTGTAGTTCTCCCCTCGAGATTCCGGTAGCACGACGGCGTGGTGTCGGAAGTAGAGGGAAAATCCTGCAGGGCTTCGCCTAAGCCGGAGCAGGTTATGGTGGATCTAGGGTTTCCCACGATCTAGGGATTAGAAGGCCGGAGAGGAGGAGGCATGGCCGGCGGCAGCAGCGGCGGCGCTGAGGGGCGGTGCTGCGGCTAGGTGGGTAGGGGCTGGTGTTGTGTGGCCTTGGGGCACCCCTCCCCTCTATTTATGAGAGGGAGGGAACCTTGGGAGAGGGGAGTTTGAATCCTTCCCAACTCCCTCTCCTTGTTGGCTTGTGCTGGAGGGAAAGAAGGATTCTTTCCTTCCTCCACCAGGATACATTGTCCCAGTTTGACTTTTCAAACTTGCCTTTTGACTTTCAATTTGGAGCTTGATTTCTTTCTTGCTAATGCCTGACCAAGTGACCTAGGACATGATTCAATCATTCCACTTATCCATGACACATTCATGTACCCTTCCCCTTCTGGTCCGGTGAACCTTCTAGATCCTTCTAGAACCTCTCCAATGAAATCATCAGAATCATTCCCGAACTCCGGAAATGGACTTTCCTTATATGAATATTATTCTCCGGACCATTCCGGATCTCCTCGTGATACCCCGGATCCCATCCGAGACTTTGAACAACATTCGGTCTCCCTATTTACATTCCATATCTACTAAACAACATCGAATCCTTAAGTTGTGTCTCCCTACGGTTCGTGAATTACGCGGACATGACCGAGACTCTTCTCCGATCAATAAGTACTCTTTTCTCGTTCCCGTGATATGTGATCCCTTGTGATCCAGTCACATGATTGCAAGCTAATTGTATGACATTCCACCGAGAGGGCCTAGAGTATATCTATCTGTCATATAGATGGACATATCACACTCTTGATCCATGTGACTCAACACATACTTTCCGAACACTCAATGCCACCTTTATAGCCACCCAATTACGATGTGGTGTTTGATGTCATCAAAGCATCCACATGGTGATGGTGATTAGCATGATCTCATGGTCGAAGGAATCAGGTTACGATGTATCAGAAATCTTATAGCAAACGAACTATTGAAATAACTTGATCTTTATGCTACGCTTATCTATAGGAGTATGTCCATCACACCATTCTCCTAATGATATGATCTTGTTGTTAATAACATCTCGATGTTCATGATCAGGAAACCATGATCATATATTAACCAACAAGCTAGTTTAACAAGAGGCTTTACTAGGGACTCTTACATGTTTACAAATCACACAAGTATTAATGTTTCCGGTTAATACAATTATAGCATGGTATGTAAACATTTATCATAAGCATGAAGATATGATAATAACCTCTTTATTATTGCCTCTTGGGCATATATCCAACAGTCTCCCACTTGCACTAGAGACAATAATCTAGTTTCAAATCTTTGTCTATTCAACACCTATGGCTTTTCGGTGTTGTATGTACACGATTGCTAGTGGTCGACTGATCTTCGGATCCGACACTTGCAGGTCCGTGTGTAATTGCATGTATTTGAGTCTCTACGCATCACTCATTCTCTAATGAGATGGTTTTGTATAAATTTGGTCCTTTGGTGAGACCTTTAGTTCCTTGGGGTTAAAACATGTTGACAATATTGTCGTACAATATATCTTCATAGTACTATCCTGCTGTGAACTACACCTAGTTTGATAACAAACTACTTGACACAAATGCCCTCTTTTGCTGTTATAATAGCAGTCATATACTTATCCTTTTGTTGTAGAATCTATCACAATGTCTTAACTTTGGAACTCATCCAAATCCATTATGGAACTTACTTTCCATTATATTGTTCCACCCTTAGTTTAGATTGAGATAATCTTTAATTTGTACTTTGTGACAAAACTAGTATCAATGTAGTACTTTTACAATGAACTAACCATCTATCTGTTACCTCTTACAATAATATATTCTTTAGTTCTTCCAAAAGATCATAAGAATATCCTTACTATCGTCCAATGATCATCTCATGAATCACTCTGGTATATGCTCATAACATTTAGAGCATAGGACATATCTAGATTTGTACATATCACAGTATGGTTGAAAAATACTCTTTGTGATTTATTCACCAAGTATCAATCAATACTTGAATCTCTGTTTCACTTACCAAGTGTCGATACACTTGGATTTTGATTTAATCCTTTCTGTGTGGCAAGAACCTTTCTTGTCATTTCGATATTAAACTCATTCAATATCTCATCTATGTACATTTGGCACAACCATATTAGCGTCTCAATCTATCTATATAGATATTGATGCCAAATATTTGGGTTTTGCCTAAGTCTTTCATCGATATGAAATTTTTAATATGTATTAATAAAAGATACATCAACAATATGTCTTCCACATAATGTATTAGAAATATGTCTTAGCGCTCCCACTTAATTTCTTGCAAATGCAAGCATTTTCATCGTCTCTGATGAATTTAAACTCTTTTAACAATTTCATCATGGTGAACATTCCAACTCTGCGATGCTCACTTCAACCATTGTAGTTTGCATACGCTTTTAGCATCCTTTGAATTAACAAAACCCTATGGACTGTGTTATGCACACGTCCTAGGTAACTATTCTATTAGAAGAACTTCTTTTGTTTATTCAACTACCACATAACAAAATTATATGTAGTGGTTTCTATATTAATCCATCTAGACTAAATATCGCTATGAAAGATCAAATCTTGTCATAGTCAACGTTTGAACATTGTTGTGAACTCTTTCCCAACATGTCGACTGTTTCATAGATGTGAAACATCTATGACTATTTTTTTATAGATCCAAACACGACTGTAAGGTCTTACACCTTTCTCGAGGGTCTTTCAAGTTCACGGCTTGATTTCTCGTGTATGGAACTATCATGGATTCTATGGCTTAAAGCCATATGACGGAGTTAGGGCCCATCATCGCTTCTTTTCATATAGTCGGTCCATCATTATCAAACAACAATGATCTACTTTCAAATCCTAGTATTTGATTATTTACCTGACCTACTAGGTTCAATAGGAACTTAGACCTCCGTGACCACAACCTTTGAGACACGTGAGCCATGAGCATTGTTGCTGCCTCCAAAATGCTTTCCGGTGCTGCGAAACTCAGCACATATTACTAAGGTTCTTTTAACCTTATCAAATTTCTATTGTCCTCCCACTTAACTTTTCACGAAAAATTTCTTCTCGAGAAACTTGACGTTCTAAGCGACAAACACTTTTGTCTTCGGTGTTATGGAGGAATACTCAACGGTTATTCGAAATAACATACAAAGACATGTTCATCCGACTTTGGTTGTAAACAACTCTCGTATGCATATCATACCAATGTTTAAGAAAGGACAACTTGGGTTTTATCCCAAACCATAACTTTATATGGTGTCATTTCAACGGATCATGATGGAGCTCTTTTTAGTGGAAAAACAGTAGTCTCTAAATATTTTAATCTTTAAAATATAATGGCAACTTTATGAATTACACCTTTTGATCTTACCATGTCAAACAAGGTTTCATTACATATCTCAAACACACCATACTCTTATGGTGTTTCGAGAAATGCAAATCCAAGGAACTATTCCTTAAATGTTAGGTGTTATGCTAAACTTGTAACTCAAATATCTTCCTTTATAATCCTATCATAAATTCTTTATTTTCTTGTTACATTGATTTTGCACTTCATCTTGAAAGTCTTTGAACTTTTCAAATGTTTCACAATTCATCCTTATTAAGTAAATATTCATATATTCACTCAAATTTTCGGAGAAAGCATATGAAGTTGAAATCCATCGCTCTTGACTACACATAATGTACTTCATACAACAATATGTACAAGTTCCAATAAGCTAGTCATTCGTTCCCTTTGTCCTATGAACGGAGTTTTAATTATCTCTAGGAAAGTTTCACAAGCGTCATTTGATCAAAAATCAAAAGACTCCAAAATTACATCCACATGGAGTTTCTTCATGTTTTCTTTCCAATATAATTTAAATGGCGATGTCACTTCCTAAGTGATCTTTCTTATCAATTGTCTTTCTACATTTTAAGCAATAGTTTTATGGATGTGATCCAACGAGATTGGTAAATCATCCATCTTTTATGGATTATGGCAATTATTTGAACAACCCTTTTGTTCTCATAATACCTGATAAAACAGATCTTGAAGGCAAGCTTTGATGTTAACAAGCAACACAACAACCCTTTATTTGTTCTCGATGAACATCATCACATATTCTTTTGCTAGTTACTTAGGCCATTGAAGTTCATGAATTGTGTTGCTTCGTATGACGATTCACACGAACAAATTCAGTATCCAGTACTTAAGAACCACATTGTTTAGAAGCAAAGAATATAGCCATAACATGTATATCCTCTATATACCTAAGCTGGACAATTCTAGTCTTTTCTTTTCTGCCATATATTTATGAGATTCTCTTTCAGTATTTCCTTTTCTGTTTGAAAGAATCTATCAACGTCAATAGTGGAGCCATACACATGACACATAGTACAAAGCATGTATAGTTAAATACCAATGTCTTTGGACTTGCACCTTGAAGTAGATCACCATCATCAAATGTTTGGTGTTCTTTCAAATTCTATTCTTTAGTAATCTTTTAGTGTAGTAAACATTTTACCTACATCAAATATTCATCCTTATCATGGAACTATTCACGATCAAGCTACTTTAGCTTATAACGGTGAATTACGAGTATAATGTTTCTCTCCAACACCTTTTGGAGGATTAGGAAGACTAGCGTCTCCAACCTTTTGAAAATTCCCATCAAATATGAGATCAAAAAATTTGCCATATTATACTCTATCATGTTGTAATCAAAACATCGTTTCAGATATCGCAATATCTTCCACATATGATGTTCCTAGATAACCTTGATATTAAAACAATCTTTTGAATATAAAGAATCATGGAGATAAACATGATACTTATATACTAACACTGGAATTGTTACTCTTGATTTAATACCAATTATTTGTAGGGGTTCGTAGCATGGAAAATAAAAAAATTCTATCGCATGACCACACACAAGCCAAGATCTATCTACTAGATTGTAGCAACGAGTCGATAGAGTACTAACCCTCGAAGATCCAAAGCGGTTAACGAGAGCAGATTCTCGTGGATGATGTAGTCGTACACTTCCAATCTCAAGATCGCGTAGACGATCCTTCCGACGCTGCGTTCCGGCAGCGCTTTCATAGTTAGTCACATGTTCGGTACTCGATGAAGACCTTCCTCTCCCTTGTTCCAGCAAGCAGCAGAGTTTGTAGTTCTCTCCTCGTGATTCCGGCAGCACGACGGCGTAGTGTCGGAAATAGAGGGGAGATCCCGCAGGGCTTCACCTAAGCCGGAGCGAGTTATGGTGGATCTAGGGTTTCCCAATGATCTAGGTTTAGAAGGCCGGAGAGGAGGAGGAGGTGTTGGCGGCGGCTAGGGCGACGGCGACGGGCCGGCGACGGCGCACGGGGTGGGGAGGGCTGGCTCTTGTGTTGTTTGGGGGTAGCCCTCCCCCTCTATTTATGAGAGGGGGGAAGCCTTGGGAGGGTTGAGTTTGAATCCAAACCCAAACCCAAGTTGGATAGAAGGAAGGACTCTTTCCTTTTTCCACTAGGAAACTATTGTTCCAGTTTGACTTTTCAAACCTCCCTTTGACTTTCAATATAGAGCTTTAATTCTCTCTCGCAAATTCCCAAACCAAGTGACCTAGGATATGATCCAATCATTCCAGTTACCCATGACACATTCATGGACCATTCCCCTTCTGGTCCGGTGAACCTTCTAGACCCTTCTAGAACCTCTCCGATGAAAACATCGAAATCATTTCCAAACTCTGGAATTGGACTTTCCTTATATGAATCTTATTCTCCGGACCATTCTGGATCTCCTCGTGATACCCCGGATCCCATCCGAGACTCCTAACAACATTCGGTCTCCCTACTTATATTCCATATCTACCAAACAACATCGAATCCTTAAGTGTGTCTCCCTACGGTTCGTGAATTATGCGGACATGACCAAGACACTTCTCCGATCAATAACCAGTAGAGGAATCTGGAAATTCATATGGCTCCCACATAATTATACGATTACTTTGCGATCGATTGAACCACTTACATACGATACCAATTTCCCTTTGTCTCGCGATAATTTACTTATCCGAGGTTTGATCGTCGGTATCTCTGCATACCTAGTTCAACCTCGTTACCGATAAGTACTCTTTTCTCGTTCCCGTGATATGTGATCCCTTGTGAGCCAGTAATATGCTTGCAAGCTAATTGGATGACATTCCACCGAGATTGCCCAGAATATATCTATCCGTCATATGGATGGACAAATCCCACTCTTGATCCATGTGCCTCAACACATACTTTCCGAACACTCAATGCCACCTTTATAGCCACCCAGTTACGGTGTGGTGTTTGATGTCATCAAAGCATCCTTCCGGTGATGGTGATTAGCATGATCTCATGGTCGAAGGAATTAGGTTACTATGTATTAGAAAGCTTATAGCAAATGAACTATTGTAATGACTTGATCTTAATGCTACGCTTATCTATAGGAGTATGCCCATCACACCATTCTCCTAATGATATGATCTTGTTGTTAATAACATCTCAGTGTTCATGATCGAGAAACCACGATCATCTATTAACCAACAAGCTAGTATTACAAAGAGGCTTTACCAGGGACTCTAATTTAGTTTACAAATCATACAAGTATTAATGTTTCCGGTTAATACAATTATAGCATGGTATGTAAACATTTATCATAAGCATGAAGATATGATAATAACCTCTTTATTATTGCCTCTTGGGAATATCTCCAACAGTCTCCCACTTGCACTAGAGACAATAATCTAGTTCCAAACCTGTGTGTATTCAACACCTCTGGCTTTCTGTTGTTGTGTGTACACTATTGCTAGTGGTCAGCTGATTTTCAGATCCGACTCTTTCAGGTCCGTGTGTAATTGCATGTATTTGCGTCTATACGCATCACTCATTCTTTAATGAGATGACTTTGTATAAATTTGGTCCTTTGGTGAGACCTTTAGTTCCTTGGGCTTAAAACATGTTGATAATATTGTCATACAATATATCTTCATAGTATTATCCCATTGTGAACTACACCTAGTTTGATAACAAACTACTTTAAACAAATGCCCTCTTTTTGCTGCTATAATAGTAGTCATATACATAGCCTTTTGTTGTAGTATCTGTCACAATGTCTTAACTTTGGAACTCATCCAAATCCATTATGGAACTTCCTTTCCATTACATTTGTGCCACCCATAGTTTTAAATTGAGATAAACTTAATTTGTACTTTGTGACAAAACTAGTATCAATGTAGTACTTTTACAATGAACCAACCATCTATTTGTCACTTCTACAAAATAATATATTCTTAGTTCTTCCAAAAGATCATAAGAATATCGTTACTATAGTCCAATGATCATCTTATGAATCATTCTGGTATATTCTCATAACGTTTAGAGCATAGGACATATATGGATTTGTACATATCACAGTATGATTAAAATACTCTTTGTGATTTTATTCATCAACTATCAATCAATACTTGAATCTTTATTTCACTTACCAAGTGTCTATACACTTGAATTTTGATTCAATTCTTTCTGTGTGGCAAGAAACTTTCTTGTCATTTTCCTATTGAACTCATTTCAATATCTCATCTATGTACATTTGGCACAACCATATTAACGTCTCAATCTATCTATATAGATATTGATGCCAAATATTTGGGTTTTGCCTAAGTCTTTCATCGGGATGAAATTCTTAATATGTGTTAATAAAAGATACATCATTTCCAATCAACAAAATGTCTTCCACATAATGTATTAGAAATATGTCTTAGCGCTCCCACTTAATTTCTTGCAAATTCAAGCATCTTCATCGTCTCTGATGAATTTAAACTCTTTTAACAATTTCATCATGGTGAAGATTCCAACTCCGCGATGCTCACTTTAATCATTGTAGTTTGCATATGCTTTTAACATCCTTTGAATTAACAAAAACCCTATGGACCGTGTTATGCACACGTCCTAGGTAATAATTCTATTAGAAGAACTTGTTTTGTTTATTCAACTACCACATAACAAAAATATATGTAGTGGTTGCTACATTAATCCGTCTAGACTAAATATCGCTATGAAAGATCAAATCTTATCATATACAACCTTTGAACATTGTTGTGAACTCTTTTCCAACATGTCGACTATTTCATAGATATGAAACATCCATGTCTATTTCTTTATAGATCCAAACACGACTATAAGGTCTTACACCTTTCTCGAGGGTCTTTCAAGTTCACAGCTTGATTTATTGTGTATGGAACTATCACGGATTTTATGGCTTCAAGCCATTTGCGGAGTTAGGGCTCATCATCACTTCTTTGCATGTAGTCCATTCGTTATTCTCAAATAATGATTCAACCCTCAAATCTTGGTATTTGATTGTTTACCCGACCTACTTGGTTCAATAGAAACTTTGACCTCCTTAACCACAACCTTTGAAGCACGTGAGCCATGAGCATTGTTGCTGCCTCCGGAACACTTTTCGGTGCCGCGCAACTTTGCACATATAACTAAGATTCTTTTAACCTTATCAAAGTTCTATTGTCCTCCCACTTAACTTTTCGTGAAAAATTCCTTCTCAAAGAAACTTGACGTTCTAAGCGACAAACATTTTTGTCTTTGGTGTTATGGAGGAATACTCAACGATTATTCGAAATAATGTATAAAGATATGTTCATCCAATTTTGGTTGCAAACATCTTTCTTATGCATAGCATACCAATGTTTAAGAAAGGACAACTTGGGTTTTATCCCAAACCATAACTTTATATGGTGTCATTTCAACGGATCATGATGGAGCTCTTTTTAGTGAAAAAACGGTAGTCTCTAAAGCTTTTAATCTTTAAAATATAATGGCCGTTTTATGAATTACACCTTTGATCTTACCATGTCAAACAAGGTTTAATTACATATCTCGAACGCTCCATACTCTTATTGTCGTGGGAATGACCATGGCAGATGCTGCAATCGGCAGCGAGTAGTAGAACATGGGTCAAGGGCGGCCAACCATCTGCGGTGCGAGATGAGGGCTGAGACACAAGGGTTTACACAGGTTCGGCCCACCGGAGGGTAAAGACCTACTCCTGCTAGATTGTATTATGGTGAGAGTACAATGGGGCGAGCTCGACGGCTAGGCGGCGATTCGCTGGGGTGTATGATGGAACGTATCCTCTATGCATCCTCTAGGGAGGTTTATATAGACTCACCTCCCTAGGGTTTACAGATCTCAACCGAATCACTTAAGGATTCAGCGATTCTACGACCTAGTCCGACTGGGCCTATTTACACTTCTGGGCCTTCAGCTTCCAGTCGCTTGAGTCCACGCCAGATCTTGATCCAGTCGCCGTCCTGCAGGCCCACTCGCTGGCGCCTGGGCCAGTTGGAAACATCCTGCTGGGTATACCCCGGTAGGCATATCCCCATCAGTAGTCCCCGAGGCTGTCGTTGATTGGTCGCAGGCGTACGCTGGCAGTCGGAGTATGCGGGTCCAATGCGGACGTCCAGTCGAATCGGTGGCGGACTCCTGAATAAAGGAAAAACTAGTTATTCCAGTCGCAATAACGGCGACCAATCGGGTCGCAGCTCGGCGAACGGATCGGCGAGTACTCAGTCACTGTTATAGTGATCGGGTCGGCGAATCGTCGAGTCGCGTGGAGCGACGAGTTGAATGGATGAAGTTGGACCGTCAATTGGGGTCAAACTAGCCGTTGGGGTAATCCAACGGTAACTTCGGCGTAATTACCACGTAGTAATGACTCCCGAAATTGGCGGGTAGCAACCGCTATATAAGGAGAATGATAGGCGAACGGGGAAACACTCCTTCGTTCTTCCTCCGATCTCACCCGTCTCCGTTTCCCACTCCGCATCGTGATCCAACCAATC
Source organism: Avena sativa (assembly GCA_916181665.1). Taxonomy (NCBI): domain Eukaryota; kingdom Viridiplantae; phylum Streptophyta; class Magnoliopsida; order Poales; family Poaceae; genus Avena; species Avena sativa. Next base: position 260,095,777 of record OV702279.1, on the reverse strand, counting down.
CAGAGAGCCCCGACCTCCGCGAACTTCCAACCGATGGCCCCCTCCACCGAACCATGGGGCAGATCTAAGTGTACCAGGGCGCTACTGGCGTCCTTCGAGGAGGCCGGGATCCTGTGCGCCGGCAGATGGCGCATCCTCGCGGCCGGAGAAGTGACTCTGGACCCGCGCGAGGGAGAATTCATCTACTTCACCAGCCACCTGGAGCGGGGGCTGGGGTTTCCCACTTTCCTCTTCTTCCGGCGTTTCTGCGCCTACTACGGGATCCAGCCGTCGGACCTAGGTCCGCATAGTATCGAGCAGCTCGCCATCTTCGTGGCTTTCTGCGAGTGCTATCTGGGCTGCAGGCCCTACTTCCCCTATGGCAAGATCTGTTCCATGGGAGGATCTGCCGCGAAGAGTCAGGCGACCCGATGCTGGCCGCGGGTGGGCTGACATTCCAGCTGAAGTCGAAGGCGTCGTTCTTCGACCTGATGCTGCCCGCCAAGGCGGCAAAGGAATGGAAGAAGTCCTGGTTCTACGTCACCGAGTCGACTCCAGACGGCGAGGTGGCGCTTCAAGGTACTCCACCAACAGGCCCGAACCGCGTCTGCTCCAGGTCGGCAAGCTCCCGCTGGACCAGTGGATGGTTGTCGACGAAATGCTGCAACCATCCGCGGCCTGAAGAATAAGGGCCTCCAGACCATCAATCTCTATAACTGCTGGTTCGGGCGGCGGCTCATGCCCTTGGCCCGCCGCGACCACTAGATGTACGAGTATACGGGTAAGGACGATCCGACTGTCCTCCTTCGCCGAATGGCATCTTGAAGACTACACCCTGGCCCTGAAGAAAATTACCCAGACGGTGTATCTGGACACGAAGGCCGGGGTCTCCCCCTATACTACAAGGCGCCCAGCTCCGACGGTAAGTCGTCATTTCGCCACCACTCGCAGTCGCAGATGGTGCATTCGCGGTTGTGCTGACGTTGTCTCATGCTTACTGTAGTTGTTCCAAGTGGTGGAAGGGTGGCTCCCACCCGCAGACGACGAGAACTCGAGCTCGTCCGTCCAGGACGGGAGCAAGTCTCCACCCGCCCAAGGCAACATCGGGAGCGACTAGGGTGATGACGACGACGACGAGGACGAGCCCGTGGAAGAGCTGCCCCAACAGTTCGCAAGACTCGCGGGCAACACCAGCGCGAGCTCGAAGCGAGTAGAAGCCTCGAACCTCACGATGATGATGACGACGAGCTTCCCGAGCACACCTCACATCGTGAGGCTACGCCATCGAAGAAGAAGAAGAAGAAGGAGGCGAAGGCTCAGCCGAAGAAGAAGACGAAACCGGCAAAGCAGACGACTCCGCCCCGATCTGCGACCAGTTCTGACACCACCAGCTCGGCTAAAGGCGAGGCGGCGCGCGCGACCGTGGCACCGGACGCTGTCGCCCCCCTGGACAAGGTGCCTCTAGCATCGCTACCACCTCCATTCTCCCCTGTCTCTAGGTTGGGATCTACTCCAGCCGCAGCAGCTTTGCCTCCCAGGAAAGCTCCCGCAGCTGTCATCACGGAGGCTCCTGCCGCGGCCTCGTCTTCGAAGAAGCCCTCTGTGTCTTGGGCACACAGTGTGTTTGAGACGGGTCTCAGTCAGAATTTGGGGCCCGAGCTGGAATGGCCGGCCAGCATCCGCACCGGTCTGTGGTTCATACCAGTCGCCAAGTAAGTGTTGTTCATCTGCTTGTCTTTCATTGTAGTCGAACAGTCTTATTCATATCGTTGTTTCATAGGACTGGTGTTAAAAAGATCGGCCATCCTTCCGTGGCCAAGGTTCTGCCAGTCATCACCGAGGAGGACCCCTCATGGAAGAGGAAAACCGACGAAGTCGCTGCTCCCGCCGACGGTGCCAAAAGGGCGAAAGGCGACGACGTTGTCACGGTCTCTAATGACACGGCGGTTGCTCCGAGCGAACCTCCGACTGCGGCGGAAGTGGCCTCGAAGACCAAGGAGGCTGTTGCCTCGCCCGACGTGGCCGAGCCGACTCCTAGTGGCGCCGCGGCATCTGCAGCGACTTTCCCTCGCTTCATGGCCAAGGCGGCCGCAGCGAGTGGCACGGCGCCAACGAGCCGGATGCCTGGGGTCGCCGAGACAGAGGTCGAGCAGCGTCGCGGCCACACTCCGGTCGTGCTTGCGTCTGTGGACGCGCTGGAGCTTCACGGCATGTTGGGCGCTGCCATCCAAGTGGTCGGATTCTTAATGTTTTTGTATCGTATAGTCCCCGAGTGCCTAGTCGCTGAACTTCAGCGGGTGGGCACTTAGGATTTTCAATGTCCAGTCCCCGAGTGCCTAGTCGCTGAATTTCAGCGGGTGGGCACTTAGGATTTTCAGTGTCATTGACGGTTTAGTTTGTGCGCAGGGCCTGCAGCGCGAATCGGCCGATCGGCTTGCAGCAAAGTGTCGCATGGAGTACGGCCGAGAAGCGAATCGCTGATCTGGAGCGTGAGCTCAAGGAGGCAAAGGCAGAGGCGAGCTCGGCCGAGGGCAAGCGAAGGCTGCTGTTACGTCTACCACTGAAGAGCGGAAAGTGTCTGACGCACTCGTTGTTGGGCTGCAGAACAACTTCTCCTTGCTTCAAAGTTTCATCATGGGCCTCTGCTATCCGCTAATTGGTAAACCTTTCTTCCTCTTTCCTCTGCCTGCAACAACTGCGTTGTGGAGTCGTTGGTGTACTCACTGCTGGCTTTTGTCCACATGCCGGATTATTGATAGCTCGGAGGAGGCGCAGTCATACGACGCGCGGCAGTGTGTGACCACTCTGGTCGACTCGGCCGCATTGTCCGCGACTTGCATTCGAGCATATCTTCAGGAGATATCGCCCACGGAATTTATTCCCAGCGACCTCGTCGAGGTATGGCGCTACCTGGAGAAGGCTCCTTCAGTCGTCGAATTCATGACGCGGTCGGCCTTCAGGCGTGGGGTGGCGACGGCGCTCAGCCTTGGGCTTGCCCATTTCTCGGAGGACTTCGACCTTCATGATGTGACGAGCGGCTACCCCTCGTCCACAAGCTCTGTCGAGATTGCCGAGGTGCTGAAGCTGACGGACCGGGCCGCGGTGTATTCCGATCGCGTTTGGGCGATGGGCGACCTCCTCCCCTATCAGGAGACGATTATCGCCCCCAACGATCCCGAACCGAAGCATCTGGACTTCAAAGTCGAGCAGCCATTCCGTGCGGCGATGGCGGGCGAGTTGACGACGTATCCGTCGAACCCGTACGTGCCCTTCATTCGCAACCGGCGAGTCGGCGTCAAAACCTGCGGAGTAAAGCGTTGTGCCCTGGGGCATTAGTAAAAAATAGCCATTGAACTTTTCTTGTATTTTGGAACGACTTTGTTCTGCTATAATGGAAATTCGTGTTGTTTTGTCATTTGTTTCACGATTTTGATTGTTGATTGGATGAGTCCCCGAGCGCGTCCGCCCTTTTTATGGGGTTTACCTCGTTTGTTATGTGTTTGCGAGTTTTTAATGGATTGAGGTCGACTCGCCAGGGCTCGAAGAGCCAGTCGCAGGGCGACTCCCTTGGGTTCTCTTTACTTGACCGCTTTCCCGTGCGCGAACGAGGTCGGCTAGCCGAGTCCCCGAGCGTGGTACTTGGTGGTTCTAGTTGCAGCTCCAAGGTAGGCGAGGACTAAGCGCGTTAAGGTAAGCGCGTCACTCCTTCCTGACCCGAAGGATCAGTCGCATGGCGAATCCTGGGCATGATCTCATACTGGGCGTTTTTCCCTAGTCGCTCGTATTTGACTGGTCGTTAGTCCCCGAGCGTGGTACTTGGCCGTTCGAGTCGCTGTGCCGAGGATGCGGAGGACCTTGGTCGCTTTGAGGAGCGAGGGCAGTTGTCTTGGCTTAGTAAGCCAGTCAGGCTAGGCGACTCTAATGGGGCTCCGGGTTGGCGTTTTTCGTGGACGTTACAAGGCCTGGGGTCTCCCAGTGCCCTTGTACCGCACTACTTGGCCGTGCCGGTCGTTTTACCAGAGGTTGACTTTTGCGAATAGCTTAACGCTGTTATTACGAGTGCGAGTGGCACAAGACACGGAGAGTAGACGCAATTTGCGGTAACCGATCTGTTTTATTTCATAGCAGGTGGAGAGTACATGTATGGAGTTCTAGGAGTATAACTTCCGTAGGAGGTTTACATTCCACGGCCGCTTGACGTCGAGTTTCCCGTCTCCTCGGACGTCGGTGAGGTAGTAGGCGTCGTTGCCTAGGACTCGCCCGATGGCGAATGGTCCCTCCCAAGGGGGGGAGAGCTTGTGCATGCCCTTCTTGTCCTGGATGAGGCGTAGTACCAGGTCGCCTTCCTGGAAAGTGCGAGTCCTTACTCGCCGGCTATGGTAGCGGCGGAGCCCTTGCTGGTAGATGGCAGTGCGGGAGCGAGCTAGGTCGCGTGCCTCGTCGAGCTGGTAGACTCCGTCTTGTCGTGCGAGTTCGTTTGCATCTTCCGTGTAGTTGACCGCCCTTGGCGAGTCGTGCTCGAGGTCGGTGGGCATGACTGCCTCGGCGCCATATACCATGAAGAAGGGTGTAAACCCTGTCGACCTGTTGACGGAGGTGCGAATGCCCCAGATGATGGAGGGTAGCTCCTCGACCCAGCACCCAGCGGTGCGCTCGAGTGGTACTTGGAGCCGTGGCTTCAGGCCATGGAGGATGCTCTGGTTGGCGCGTTCCGCCTGACCATTGGACTCCGGGTGGGCGACTGAGGTGAGGTCGAGTCGGATGTGGTGTTCCTCGCAGAACTCGGCCATGGCTCCTTTGGCGAAGTTGGTGCCGTTGTCCGTGATGATGTTGTTTGGGAACCCGTAGCAATAGATGAGCTCACATAGGAACTTGGTGGCGGTCTTCCCGTCGCGTTTGCGTACTGGCTTGGCCTCCACCCATTTTGTGAATTTGTCGACTGCAACCAGGAGGTGGGTGAAGCCGGAGGGGGCCTTCTAGAAAGGGCCTACCATGTCCATGCCCCACACGGCGAATGGCCAGGTGATGGGGATTGTCTTGAGCGCCGAGCTCGGCACGTGGGTCTGGTTCGCGTATTTCTGGCATCCGACGCACCGCTGGACAATGTCGACAGCGTCTGCATGTGTGGTGGGCCAGTAGAAGCCGTGTCGCATAGCCTTTGCCACCAGAGAGCGGGCGCTGGCGTGGTGGCCGCAGTCACCGGAGTGAATGTCTTGGAGGATTTTGCATCCTTCAGCAGGTCGAACGCAGCGTTGGAACACGGCGGTCACGCTGCGCTTGTGGAGCTCGCCGTTGATGATGACGAAGGATTTGCAGCAGCGTGCTATCATCCGGGCGTCCGTTTCGTCCGCTGGCAGGGTGCCTCCCTCCAAGTAGGCAATGTACGGCGCGGTCCAGTCGTCTGGCTCGGCGATAAGTGCGACCAGGGCTGCCTCTGGTTGCAACGGGATTCCTATGTCGATCTCCCTTGGGGGAGAGACGGAAGGCTTGGTGATGGTGTCGAGGAAGACGCCGGCGGGTGGTGCGAGTCGAGCCGAGCCGATGCGAGAGAGTGCATCGGCCTCCTTGTTCTTCCGCCTGTCAATCCACTCGACGGAGTAGCCTGCGAAGTGTCCACCCAGCTTGTCTACTGCTTGGCGGTATGCCGCCATGGTGGGGGAGACGGCGTCGCAGGTGCCAGCGACTTTCCCGGCGACGAGGTCGGAGTCTCCGTAGCAGCGCAGGCGGTTGACGTTCATCTCCTTGGCAGCTCGCATGCCGTGGAGTAGCGCCTCGTACTCGGCCATGTTGTTGGTGTAGGGGGTGAAGTCGAGGCAGAGGACGTAGCAGAGCTTGTCGCCCTTCGGAGAAGTTAGCACGATCCCTGCTCCTGTGCCGTCCGCGTTCTTGGAGCCGTCGAAGTGTAAGCTCTAGTAATGGAGGTATGGCAGCTTTTCTGGCTGTTGGGCCTCCTCCCAGTCGGCGATGAAGTCCGCGAGAGCCTGTGACTTAATCGCCTTGCGCGGCTCGTACTTGATGTTGTGGACGCTGATCTCGACGGCCCACTTGGCGACTCGCCCAGTCGCCTCACGGTTGCGGATGATGTCCTGCAACGGTGCTGAGGAGACGACTGTTATCGGGTGCTCCTGGAAGTAGTGTGGCAGTCGCCGCTGTGCTCTGAACACCGCGTATACCAGTTTCTCGGTACTGCGGGTAGCGCTGGCGCGATTCGGTGAGGACTTCGCTGATGTAGTACACTGGTCGCAGCACCGGGCGCTCCTTTCCTTCCTCTGGTCGTTCGACGACCATGACGGCGCTGACGACGCGCTCGGAAGCCGCGATGTAGACCAGCATGGGTTCCTTGTCAACGGGGGCGGCGAGTAGCGGTGCTGCGAGTAGCACCTTCTTGAGGTCGCGGAGCGCATCATCTGCCTCTTTGTCCCACTGGAAGGTGGGGTTCTTGCGCATCAGGCGGTAGAGGGGCATCGCCTTTTCGCCCAACCAGGGGATGAAGCGACTGAGATCCGCGACTCGCCCGGCCATCTTCTGGACGTCGCGCAGGCACTCGGGTTTGCCAAGTCGAGCGATCGTGTCGATCTTGGTGGGGTTAGCCTCGATCCCACGCTTGGAGACAACGTATCCCAGTAGCTGCCCAGCTGGTACATCGAAGGTGCATTTGCCTGGGTTTAGCTTTATCTTGTATTTCCGCAGGTTGGCAAATGTTTCCGCCAGGTCAGCGAGTAGGTCGCTCTAGCGAGCGGACTTCACCACCACGTCATCGATGTAGACGTGGATATTGCGGCCAATTTGGCTCGCAAGGCACTCCTGCATGCACCGCTGGTAGGTTGCCCCGGCGTTCTTCAGGCTGAAGGTCATGGCAGTGTAGCAGAAGGCTCCAAATGGCGTGATGAACGCCATCTTCTCTTCGTCCTCAATGGCCATTTTGATCTGGTTGTACCCAGAGTAGGCGTCGAGGAAGCATAGCGACTCTGAGCCCGCGGTGGAATCGATGATTTGGTCGATCCGCGGGAGGACGAATTGATCCTTCGGGCAGGCACTGTTTAAGTTTGTGTAATCGATACACATCCTCCAGGTCCCATTTTTCTTCTCGACCAGGACTGGGTATGCCAGCCACTTGGAGTATTGATTGGCCGGATGAAGCCTGCAGCGAGTAGACGCTGCACCTCCTCGGAGATGGCTCGGCGACGCTCTTCATTGAAGGGCCGCAGCGACTGTTTGACAGGTCGCACTTTGGGGTCGGCGTTGAGTTTGTGCTCAGCGAGTTCCCTAGGGACATCGGGCATGTCAGAGGGCTTCCATGCGAAGATGTCCCTGTTCTCACGGAGGAACTCGATGAGCGCGCCTTCCTATGCTGGGCTCATGCCCGTCCAGATCATCACCGTCTGGCTGGAGTCACCTGGGAGCAGCTCGACGGTGCGGGTATGCGTCGTTGCCTCGAAGGCTGTGGGGTTGCCGCCCTCCGAGTTGGGCTTCTTTAGTATGGTGGGGTCGTCGTTCTTGACCCCGCTCGCGTACTTGGCGTTGGCGAGCTCATCGGCGTAGTTGGCCTCTGCCGCGATGACGACGTCGGCGATTTCGGCTCCTTTGGCCTCGCACTCGGCGGCCATGTCGGGGTCGCCGTGGATGGTGATGACGCCGCACGGCCCGAGTAGCTTCATCGCGTTGTACGCGTAGTGGGGCGCTACCATGAACTTGGCGAACGCCTGGCGCCCCAGGACGCAGTGGTAGGGGATGTCGAAGGGCACCAGCTCAAAGACGATCCGCTCGGTGCGGAAGTTTGCCGGTGTGCCGAAGGTGATTGGTAGCGTCACCTTGCCGATCGGGTACGCCTTTCGACCGGGGACGATGCCGTGGAACGTGGTGTAGGTCGTCTTGATCATCGACTGTGGGAGCCGCAGTCGCCTGAAGGTGTCCAGGTACAGGATGTTGATGGAGCTGTCGCCGTCCATCAATGTCTTGGGGAGCCAGTAGTCTCCCACCTTGGGCTTGACCACCAGGGCGACTCGGCCTGGGTACTCGATCTGTGGCGAGTGGTCCTGGCGGCTCCAAGTGATTGGTTGCTCAAACCAGTTGAGGAACTGGGGGATGTCCACCTGGGCCACCGCATTGACGGCGATGGCGTGGGCGATGACCTTCTTCTCGCGCTTCGTGTTGAATCCTGTGAAGGTGTGGAGCGAGACGGCGACGCTGCCGAATTTTCCACCGTTTGGCGGGTTGTTGTCGGGGTCTTCCCGCGCATGTCGTGCCTTCTCGATCTCCTTGAGAGAGTGGCAGTCGGCGGTCGTGTGCGTAGCGGGCTTTCCTTCCCTGCTGTGAAATACACAAGGTTGGTTAAGAAGGGCCGCAGGGTCGAACCTCGGCTTCGCCTTGTAGTTGCCAACGTCGCGGCGTTGTCCCCTGTCGTGGCGGAAGCTCTTGGGCTCGCGCTGCGCGTATCCAGCGTTGGCGACGAAGTCGACTCGCCCGTCACTGCGGCGCTTGCCGGTGAGGCGAGTGTTGCTGTAGCGTAGATCGGGTCATCTCCCGTTGTCCTGGCCGCTCGTGCGGCGTTGTCCTCCCGACTCGTCGTCGGTTTCTTGGTTTGGGTCTTCCTCCGCATACCTTTTTGCGATCTCTAGGAGATCTGGTATGTTGTCGAGTGTGCGGTACGCTCGTTTGAGCTTGGCGACCAGGGGCTCATAGCGGCACAAGGTCTTGAAGAAGTGGATCGCGGTGTCTGGGTGGATGCCGACCGCGTTGTACCACAGGTCTTGCCACCATTGGACCTAGATGCGGGTCGACTCGCGAGGTCCCTGGACGCACCATTCCAGGTCCTCGATGGTGGTGGCGCGGGTGTATGAACCCTCGAAGTGCCTGACGAAGGCGTCGCGCATCTCTTCCCAGGAGTCGATGCTATCCGCGGGAAGAGTGTTAATCCACTGCCTGCACGCCCCCTCCATCATCAGGGGAAGGTAGCGGGAGGCTAGTAGATCGGTGTGACCGGCGATCCCCATCGCCATGAGGTAGGTATCCAGCCACATGGAGGGATCGTACGAGGGGTCGTACTTCTCTATTTCCTTCGGTGCTTTGAAGTTTGCCGGGTATCTCTCGCCTCGGATCATCGGTCCGAAGCACCGGGGCCCGAGTCGGCTTAGCGACCCCCTCGGCTCACCGTCGCGGCGGTTGGTGAGGGTGTGCCGCAGGTCGTCGGGCTGGCGTGCGCGCCAGCTCTGGTTGTTGATGATGTGGGTGCGGGCGTCGATAGGTTAACCGTTGGCAGCGATGAAGTTGGTCGCCGGCCGGGGGTCGTTGGTGGAGAGTGCCGCGTTCGCGGGTCGGTGTTGGAGCTGTAGTGGTTCGGGTGGCGGGCAGTTGAGGGTGTTTGCCGCCATAGGGCGGCCGCTTGAGGCCGCTCTGCTGCCCGATGAACGCGAGTACATCCGACCCTGTGAGTTCACGCCTGCGTTTTGTTGCTCGATCGCTTTTGCGAGCAGGGCCTTGGCGTACTGGATCTGCAGGGCGCCTTCACCAGTGGCTGTGATGTTGTCGACTGCTGCTCGGCCCGTGACGAGGTTGTCCATTGGGGTAGAGAACAGCGGGAGGCCGTTCGCGTCTCTCTCCCGTGAGGAGACCACGATCCTTGGCTGGTCCCTGGGGGGTGCGCGGTTGGGTGGTGGCGGGGCGCCATTGGCCGTTGCCCCTGGTGGGGGCCGAGTGCTTTCTCCTGGTGGCGCGTTCTCGCAGATCGCGCGCTCGGCCGCGCGGGCTGGGTCATTCTCGTCGTCGAAATTCAGGGCGCGCCCCTGGACGGTGGGGTTTAGGCGCGACCTGATTTGGAGCTTGTGGTAGCGCGACATCTCCTGCGCTGTCACCTGCTCGAGGCGAAATTTTTTCACGCTCGGCTTATTCCTTGTGGACTGCTTCCGCCAGCTTCAGGCGGAGTTCCTCGACCTCCGTTGTCGTCGCGTTGGGAGGGATCAGCGTGGAGAATGGATCTTCCGGCGGGTCGGCGCTAGTCGCCATGTAGGTAGCGGCGTGGCGGCCGATTCCGTCGCGGAGGTCGGCGGAGTTCTCCGACCCGGAGTCAAAGTCGAAGATCCCAAGGATAGAGGGATCCTCGAAGTCTCCAACATTGGAGACCTGGGTGATGGAGCCCGCGGGTGACGCGGCGACAATGGATCCGGCGAGTGACGCCGGGGTCGCCGAATCGGCGTCGTCGTTGAGGGCCGCGTCTTCCGTGGACACGGTGGTTTCGGCCACGTTGCTGTGGGCCGAGTCGTACTCGGAGGCAAGGCGGTGGATCGTGCGGACCTGACTCTCAGAGAGCCGGTCGCATGGCGGCACGCGGATGCGAGCCGAGTCCTCCGAGACGATGACGTCGGTGAGACCGACGAAGAGGCTGATCGTGCCGACCTGCAGGATCATGCTATGCGTGACAGGTCGCTCCGCCAGGACGTAGCTGCTAGGCAAGATCTGGAGCATCTCGCCGATCGCGATCATGCGGCCGGTGGCGATCGTCTCATTGATGGGCAGATTGGATCTCGCTGCAGAACACCAGCCTGACCGGCCAGGCCCCACGGTGGGCGCCACTGTCGTGGGAATGACCACGGCAGATGCTGCAATCGGCAGCGAGTAGTAGAACATGGGGCAAGGGCGGCCAGCCATCTGCGGTGCGAGATGAGGGCTAAGACACAAGGGTTTACCCAGGTTCGGCCCCCCGGAGGGTAAAGACCTACTCCTGCTAGATTGTATTATGGTGAGAGTACAATAGGGCGAGCTCGACGGCTAGGCGGCGAGTCGCTGGGGTGTATGATGGAACGTATCCTCTATGCATCCTCTAGGGAGGTTTATATAGACTCACCTCCCTAGGGTTTACAGATCTCAACCGAATCAGTTAAGGATTCAGCGATTCTACGACCTAGTCCGACTGGGCCTATTTACACTTCTGGGCCTTCAGCTTCCAGTCGCTTGAGTCCACGCCAGATCTTGATCCAGTCGCCGTCCTGCAGGCCCACTTGCTAGCGCCTGGGCCAGTAGGAAACGTCCTGCTGGGTATACCCCGGTAGGCATATCCCCATCACTTATGGTGTTTCAGGAAATGCAAATCCATGGAACGATTCCTCAAATCTTAGGTGTTATGCTAAACTTGCAACTAAAAATCTTCCTTTATGATCCTATCATAAATTCTTTATTTTCTTGTTACATTGATTTTGCACTTTATCTTGAAAGTCTTCAAACTTTTCAAATGTTTCACACTTCATACTTATTAAGTAAATATTCATATATTCACTGAAATTTTCGGGGAAAGCATATGAAGTTGAAATCCATCGCTCTTGACTACACATAATGGACTTCATACAACAATATGTACAAGTTCCAATAAGCTAGTCATTCGTTCCTGTTTGGCCTATGAACGAAGTTTTAATTATCTCTAGGAAAGTTTCACAAGCGTTATTTGATCAAAAATCAAAAGACTCCAAAATTCCATCCACATGGAGTTTCTTCATGTTTTCTTTCCAATATAATTTAAACGGCGATGTTACTTCCTAAGTGATCTTTTAATCAATTTGTCTTTCGACATTTTTAGCACTAGTTTTATGAATGTGATTTCTCCAACGAGATTTGTAAATCATCCATATTTTCTGGATTACGGCAATTATTTGAACTACCCTTGTGTTCTCATAATACCTGATAAAACAAATCTTGAAGGCAAGCTTTGATGTTAACGAGAAACACAATAACCCTTTATTTGTTATCGATGAACATCATCACATATTCTTTTGCTAGTTACTTAGGCCATTGTAGTTCATGAATTATGTTGTTTCGTATGATGATTCATACCAACAAATTCAGTATCCAATACTTAAGAACCACATTATTTAACAAGCAAAGAATACAGCCATAACACGTATATCCTCTATATACCTAAACTGAACAATTCTAGTCTTTTCTTTTCTGCCATATATTTATGAGATTCTCTTTCAGTATTTCCTTTTCTGTTTGAAAGAATCTATCAACATCAATAGTGGAGCCATATACATGACACATAGTCCAAAGCATGCATAGTTAAATATCAATGTCTTTGGACTTGCACTTTGAAGTAGATCACCATCATCAAATGTTTGGTGTTCTTTCAAATTCCTTTCTTTAGTAATCTCTTGGTGTAGTAAACATTTTACCTACATCAAATATTCACCCTTATCATGGAATTATTCATGATCAAGCTACTTTAGCTTATAACGGTGAATCGCGAGTATAATGTTGCTCTCCAAAACCTTTTGGAGGATTAGGACAACTAGTGTATCCAACCTTTTGCAAATTCTCATCAAATATGAGAACATAAACTTTGCCATATTATACTCTATCATGTTGTAAACAAAACATTGTTTCAGATATCACAATATCGTCCACATATGATGGTTTCTGAAACAATTCTTTCAGCTCCTAGATAACTTTGATATTAAAACAATATTTTGAATATCAAGCATCATGGACATAAACATGATACTTATATACTAACATTGGAATTGTTACTCTTGATTTAATACCAATTATTAAACTTCACGGAGTAACCAGAACTTACTGAAAGTTTGCAATAGGACTTTTAAACTTTAGATCAACACTTCAAAACAATACGATACCAGTTCGTAAAGTAACTAACCAGAATTCTATAGTTATATTATCTCAATTATAACTAAGAACAAGGTGGTAAACGGATGCCAATGACTACAACAACTATGCAAATTCACATTGATTTAATTTATGATAAATAGTGTTCAACTTTTAATCATATTGTTGTTGAACTCCCACTCAAAACAATATCCCTCACATTGTTTTAGTGATTACATGAACCAAATCCACCACATCAAAACCGATCATCACGAGAGATGATGTAGCTTTAAAGGCGAACAATCAACAAGTTTATCATATCTACTATATGATTCATGCTTTACCTTTCGGTGATCCATGTTCCGAGACCATGTTTGTACATGCTAGGCTCGTCAAGATCAAACCTTAGCTTCCGCATGAGCAAATCTGGCTTGCTCCCGTTGTATACACTCGCAGAATCTAACACACCTGATCTGATGGGTTTCGTAGCATAGTAAATCAAAAAAATTCTATGGATGCGAACAAGAAAGCCAAGATCTAATCTAGGAGATGTAATCAACGAGAGAGATTGATGAGATCTTCATACCCTTGAAGAAATCGCACAGCGGAAACGTTCAACAGAACTTGGTTGACGTAGTCGTACTCGCCGTCTCCTCCTCGCAATCCGATCCGATCCTACACCGCAAGTGGCGGTGCCTCCGAGAGATGCACACGTACAGTGCAACGACGTCTCCTCCTTTCCTTGGTCCAGCAAGTATGGTGGAGAGATAGATATTGGATCTGCAGCACGACCGCGTGGTGCTTATGGTGGAGAGTTTCTGCGGCAGGGCTTCGCCTACGCGCAGTCGGGAGAGAGAGAGAGGTGGAGGGGCAGCAGTAGGATGGCGGCTAGGGTTGGAGTAGTGGAGGGGGAGGGTGCACCCCTTCCCACCTTATATAGGGGTATGGCCAACCCCTTTGGCCCCTCCTCCAAGCCCTAGGGCGGCGGCCCCAAGGGTGGAGTGGGGGCAAGTTTTCACCCTTCCTTCTAGAAGGGTTCCCTAGGGTTTCCCTAGGGTTTGGCCAGCTGGGCCTATGGGGCCTTGTGCCCCTGGCCCAAAGCGGCCAGGGAACTCCCCCTTAGGCCCACGCAGGTCTCCGATAAGTGGGCCCATGTTGGTCCCACTCTGGATGCTTCTAGAACCTTTCGGTACAATACCGATAAATTCCGAAACGATTCCGAAATCCAAAAACTGCTTTCCTTTATATGAATCTTATTCTCCGGACCATTTCGGAACCTCTCGTGATGTCCTGGATCTCATCCGAGACTCTGAACAAAAACTCATAAACCAATTATCCATTCTATCCTAGCGTCGATGCACGTTAAGTGTGTGACCCTACGGGTTCGAGAATATGCAGACATGATATTCTATCAATAATCAACAGCGGGATCTGGAAACCCATATTGACTCCCACATATTCATCGATGATCATATCGGATGAACCACGATGCCAGGATTCAATTAATCCCATATATGTATTCCCTTCGTCACACGATATTTTACTTGCCCGAGATTCGACCGTTGGTATCGGCATACCTAGTTCAATCTCGTTCACGTCAAGTACTTTCCTCGTTCCATAATCCGATATCACTTTGTGATTAACTCCTTAACCACGTGCTTGCAAGCGGTGTTGATATCGATTACCGAGTGAGCCCGAAGTATATCTCTCCAACTCGGGAGGGACAAATTCCATCTCGATACATACAACCCAACAAGTACTTTCCGATCACCTGAGAGACACCTTTATGATCACCCTCACATAGTATGACATTTGATGACCTCAAAGCTTTCTTCCGATACCAGGGAGTTGTATTATCTCATGGTCTAAGGAATACAATACTTGACATAGGAAAAAAGCTTCGCAAAGATGAACACGATGACACGATCTAGTTGCTCTGCTTAATTTGGGTATGTCCATCATATCATTCTCCTAATGACATGATCTCATTATTAATCGACAACTCATGTCTATGGTTAGGAAACCTTAACCATCATTAATCAATGAGCTAGTCCATAGAGGCGTACTAGGGAGACGGTGTTGTTGATAAACCACACAAGTATCAAAGTTTCCGCTTAATACAATTCTAGCATGGAATATAAACTTTATCATGAACAAGAATTATAATAATAACATCTTTATTATTGCCTCTAGGGCATAATTCCAACAGTCTCCCACTTGCACTAGAGTCAATAATCTAGTTTACATCTGGCAACAATCTAACACCCATGGCATTAAGGTGCTGATCATGTTTTGCTCGTGGAAGAGGTTTAGTCAACGGATCTGCGACATTGAGATCCGTATGTACTTTTCTAATCTTCAGATCTCCATCTGCTATATAATCTCGAATTATATGAAAATGGTGGTTGATGTGCTTGGTCTTTGGATGATATCTTGGTTCCTTAGCCAGTGCTATGGCGCCAGTGTTGTCGCACAATATCTCCAGTGGGTCCAAGGCACTTGGAACCACACCAATCTCAGTGATGAAGTTCCTGATCCAAACTCCTTCACTTGACGCTTCTGAAGCAGCCATGTATTCTGCTTCTGTTGTAGATCCCGATATCATGCTTTGCTTGCAGCTTCTCCAGCTCACAGCTCCTCCATTCAAAATATAAACGTATCCTGTCTGAGATTTAGAATCATCCGGGTCGGTGTCGAAACTAGCATCGACGTAACCTTTTACGACGAGATGCTCATCACCTCCATAGACTAAGAACATTTCTTTAGTCCTATTTAAATACTTTAGGATGTTCTTTACGGCTATCCAGTGTTCTACTCCTGGATCACTTTGGTATCTGCTCGTCAAACAGAGCATTGGACACATCCGGTCTAGTACACAGCATGGCATAGATGATAGAACCTATGGCCGAGGCATAAGGCACTTTGCTCATAGTGTCTCTATCGTTTACCGTAGCTGGACACTGAGCCTTGCTCAATATCTTACCTGACAACATGGGCAATGAACCTTTCTTTGCTTTATCCATTCTGAACCTTTTCAGAACTTTGTCTAGGTATGTACTTTGGCTTAAAGCTATTAGGCGTCTTTGTCTATCTCTATAGATTTTGATGCCTAATATATAAGCAGCTTCTCCTAGGTCTTTCATTGAAAAACATTTATTCAAATAACTCTTCACATCGTTAAGCATACCAATGTCATTTCCAATAATCAATATGTCATCCACATATAGTACTAAAAATGTCACCGAGCTCCCACTCACTTTCTTGTAGATACAAGCTTCGTAGCAATTTGGAACAAATCCAAAGCTCTTGATCACTTGATCAAAACAAAGGTTCCAACTCCGAGATGCTTGCTTCAGTCCATAAATGGAACGCTGAAGTTTGCACACCTTATTAGCATCCTTAGGATCGACAAAACCTTCGGGCTGCATCATATACAACTCTTCATCAATATTGCCATTCAGGAACGCAGTCTTGACATCCATCTGCCATATTTCATAATCATGAAATGCAGCAATTGCTAACAAAATCTGAATGGACTTAAACATCGCTACGGGAGATAAAGTCTCATCGTAGTCAACACCTTGAACTTGTCGAAACCCTTTTGCGACAAGCCGATCTTTATAGACAGTAACATTACCATCCGCGTCCGTTTTCTTCTTGAAGATCCATTTGCACTTAACGGCCTTACAGTCGCTAGGAGGGTCCACCAAAGTCCATACTTGGTTTTCGCTCATGGATCCTAATTCGGATTTCATGGCCTCTAGCCATTTCTCAGAGTCTGGGCTAATCATTGCTTCCTCATAGTTCGCAGGTTCACAGTTGTCTAACAACAAGACGTTTAAGACAGGGTTGCCGTACCATTCAGGAGTGGTACGTGACCTTGTTGACCTGCGAAGTTCAGTAGTAGCATCGTTCGAAGTTTCATGATCCTCATCATTAGCTTCCTCTCTTGTTGGTGCAGACGGCGCTGGAAATATTTCAGGTGCTGCGCTACTCTCCAACTCGAGAAAAGGTTCAATAACCTCGTCTGGCTCTACCTTCCTCCCACTCACTTCTTTCGAGAGAAACTCCTTCTCAAGAAAGGATCCGTTCTTTGCAACAAACACTTTGCCTTCGGATCTGTGGTAGAAGGTATACCCAATCGTTTCCTTAGGGTATCCTATGAAGATGCATTTCTCCGCTTTGGGTTCGAGCTTGTCCGGCATCAACTTGTTGACGTAAGCTTCGCATCCCCAAACTTTAAGAAACGATAACTTAGGTTTAGCATCAAACCACAGTTCATACGGTGTCGTCTCAACAGATTTAGATGGTGCCCTATTTAAAGTGAATGCAGCGGTTTCTAATGCATAACCCCAAAATGATAACGACAAATCTGTAAGAGACATCATCGATCGCACCATATCTAATAGAGTTCGATTCCGGCGTTCAGACACACCATTGCGCTGCGGTGTTCCGGGTGGCGTGAGTTGCGAAATGATTCCGCCTGCTTTAAGATGCGTGAGAAAATCATAACTCAAATATTCACCTCCACGATCGGATCTTAGAAATTTAATTTTCCTATTACAATGGTTTTCCACTTCGTTCTGAAATTCTTTGAACTTTTCAAACATTTTAGATTTATGTTTGATTAAATAGATATACCCATATCTACTTAAGTCATCAGTAAAAGTGAGAAAATAGCGATATCCATCGCGTGTCGAAACACTCATTGGTTCGCATACATCAGTATGTATGATTTCCAACAAGTCCGTTGCTCGCCCCATTATTCCGGAGAACGGGGTTTTGATCATCTTACCCATGAGGCACGGCTCGCACATGTCAAATGATTCAAAATCAAGAGACTCCAAAAGTCCATCAGAATGGAGTTTCTTCATGTGTTTTACACCAATATGACCTAGACGGCAGTACCATAAATAAGTTGGATTATCACTATCTACTTTGTATCTCTTAGCCTCAATGTTATGGATGTGCGTTTCATTGCTTTCGAGATTCAGAAGAAATAAACCATTCACAACGGGTGCATGACCATAAAAGATGTTATTCATATAAATAGAACAACCATTATTTTCCGATTTAAATGAATAACTGTCTTGCAATAAACACGATCCAGATATAATGTTCATGCTCAACGCAGGCACATAATAACACTTATTAAGGTTTAAAACTAATCCTGAAGGTAAAACTAAGGAGAGCGTGCCGACGGCCATCACATCAACTTTTGATCCATTGCCAACGCGCATCGACACCTCATCCCTTGCTAGCCTCCGTCTATTCCGTAGCTCCTATTTCGAGTTACAAATATTAGCAACTGAACCAGTATCAAATACCCAGGCACTACAACGAGCGCTAGTAAGGTAAACATCAATAACATGTATATCAAATATACCTTTAATGGTGCCAGCCTTCTTGTCCGCTAAGTACTTCGGACAGTTGCGCTTCTAGTGACCCTTGTCCTTGCAATAGAAGCACTTTGAGCTTCTTCTCAGCAGGGGCAACGCGCTTGCCACTGCCTTTCTTGAAGGATTTCTTTGCACCCCTACCTTTCTTAAAGCTAGGGGTCTTGTTGACCATCAACACATGATTATCTTTCTTGATGTCCACCTTCGCAGCTTTCATCTTAGCGAAGAGCTCAGTGATCGTATCAGTGGAACCAATTTGATTGTGAGTAACTACAAAACCTTTGTAGCTAGGAGGGAGTGATTGCAGAACTCTGTCAATTTTGAGCTCTTCTGGAATCTTGCAGTCCAGTTGCTCAAGACGTTGAGTGTAGCCCGACATCTTAATGGCGTGCTCACTAACGGAACTCCCTTCCTCCATCTTGCAGTTAAAGAACTTCTCAGAGATCTCATATCTCTCAGAACGGGCCTGAGTCTGAAACATGGTTTTCAGTTCCTCAAGTATCTCAAAGGTCCCGGCGAACTCCTCAAAATGATTTTTAAGGTCCGATTCCATAGCAAACAACATGGTACTCTTAATCACTCCATAATCATCTTTGCGCGACTGATAAACATCTTTTTCATCAGTCGGCGCATCAGTAGCAGGGGCGTCACCTAGCGCTTTCTCTAGTACATATTCCTTTTGTCCGCCAGCGAGAATGATTCTCAGATTGCGGAACCAGTTGGTGAAGTTAGACCCATTGTTCTTAAGCTTTTCTTTCTCAGCAAAAACGTTGAAGTTTAAGTTGGACTTAGCCATTTGATCTACAAAATTTGCAAATACCATTTAGACTATGTTCATGATAACTAGTTCAACTTAATCAAATTACTAGATGAACTCCTACTAAATTCAACATCCCTCAAGTTGTTTAGTGAACACGATCCAAATTCACCACACCTAATCCGATCTTCACGAGAAGAGATGTGGTTTCAATGGTGGACAACAAAGTGTCGATCATATCATTCATATGACTCATGTTTAACCTTTCGGTTCGTGTGTTCCGAGGCCATGTCTGTACATGCTAGGCTCGTCAAGTAAAACCCAAGTATTTCCGCGTGTGCAAAACTGGATTGCACCCGTTGTATGTGAACGTAGAGTTTATAGCACCCAATCATCACGAGGTGCTTGAAAACGACGAACTTTTGCAACGGTGCATACATGGGGAGAACACAATTTTATCTTGATCTTTAAGTGAGGAATCATCTTATAATGCTACCGTCGCGATCTAAGCATAATAAGATACATAAAAGGATAAACATCACATGCATATAATTTTATGTGACATGGTATAGCCAATCTCCGCGCAATGATCTCCATCTTGTGCGCACCAGCATGATCTCCATCACTCCACCATGATTGCCTCCACCACGAATAGCAACTACAACTATTGCTAACTACTTAGCGATAAAGTAAAGCTATTACATGGCGTATAAGAAGTTGACACGCAGGTCATATACAACTATAAAGACAACCATACGGCTCATGCCGGTTGTGAACTCATCGACATACAAGTCGTGAAATATTACAAAACATGATCATTTCATACATCTCAATTCATACACATCATGTCTTGGGCTATACCATATCACAAAACACTCCCTGCAAAAACAAGTTAGACGCCTCTACTTTGTTGTTGCATGTTTTACGTGTCTTATGGGAGTAACAAGCTAAGAACGATTCTTACCTACGGAAAGCCACAATGGTGATATTATGGTTGCTAACATCCATTGTAAATCCCATGACTACTATAGTGAGAGAAACTGGCATACACCAGCCGCATGTGTGGAACAAGCCACACGTCAAGTGCGGAGCCGGTCTCGCGAACGAGGTCGCGTAAAGTTGGCCTGGACCGCTTCGATCTCACTATGCCGCGCCATAAGAAATACACAACAAGAGGTTTGCAACAGAAAACATCAACGCCCACAACAAGCATGTTGCGTTCTACTCGTGAAACACATCTACACATAGATCTAGCTCTGATACCACTGATGGGTTTCGCAGCATAGTAAATCAAAAAATTCAATGGATGCGAACAAGAAAGCCAAGATCTAATCTAGGAGATGTAATCAATGAGAGAGATTGATGAGATCTTCATACCCTTGAAGAAATCGCACAGCAGAAACGTTCAACAGAACGTGGTTGACGTAGTCGTACTCATCGTCTCCTCCTCGCGATCCGATTCGATCCTACGCCTAAGTGGCGGCGCCTCCGAGAGATGCACACGTACAGTGCAGCGATGTCTCCTCCTTTCCTTGGTCTAGCAAGTATGGTGGAGAGATAGATTGGATCTGCAACATGACGGCGTGGTGCTTATGGTGGAGAGTTTCTGCGGCAGGGCTTCGCCTACGCTCAGTCGAGAGAGAGAGAGAGAGAGAGAGAGAGAGAGAGAGAGAGAGAGAGAGAGAGAGAGAGAGAGAGAGAGAGAGAGAGAGAGAGAGAGAGAGAGAGAGAGAGAGAGAGAGAGAGAGGTGGAGGGGAAGCAGTAGGACGGCGGCTAGGGTTGGAGTAGGGGAGGGGGAGGGTGCGCCCCTGCCCACCTTATATAGGGGGCTGTCCAGCCCCTTTGGCCCCTCCTCCAAGCCCTAGGGCGGCGGCCCCAAGGGTGGAGTGGGGGCAAGTTTTCCCCCTTCCTTCTAGAAGGGTTCCCTAGGGTTTCCCCTAGGGTTTGGCCGGCTGGGCCTATGGGGCCTTGTGCCCCTGGCCCAAAGCGGCCAGGGCACTCCCCCTTAGGCCCACGCAGGCCTCTGACAAGTGGGCCCACGTTGGTCCTACTCCGGAAGCTTCTAGAACCTTTCGGTACAATACCGATAAACTCCGAAACGATTCTGAAATCCAAAAACTGCTTTCCTTTATATTAATCTTATTCTCCGGACCATTCCGGAACCTCTCGTGATGTCCTGGATCTCATCCGAGACTCCAAACAAAAACTCATAAACCAATTATCCATTCTATCCTAGCGTCGATGCACGTTAAGTGTGTGACCCTACGGGTTCGAGAATATGCAGACATGATATTCTATCAATAATCAACAGCAGGATCTGGAAACCCATATTGACTCCCACATATTCATCGATGATCATATCAGATGAACCACAATGCCAGGATTCAATTAATCCCATATATGTATTCCCTTCGTCACGCCATATTTTACTTGCCCGAGATTCGATCGTTGGTATCGGCATACCTAGTTCAATCTCGTTCACATCAAGTACTTTACTCGTTCTGTAATCCGATATCACTTTGTGATTAACTCCTTAACCATGTGCTTGCAAGCGGTGTTGATATCGATTACCGAGTGGGCCCGAAGTATATCTCTCCGACTCGGGAGGGACAAATTCCATCTCGATACATACAACCCAACAAGTACTTTCTGATCACCTGAGAGACACCTTTATGATCACCCTCACATAGGATGACGTTTTATGACCTCAAATCTTTCTTCCGATACCAGGGAGTTGTATTATCTCATGGTCTAAGGAATACAATAATTGACATAGGAAAAAGCTTCGCAAAGATGAACACGATAACACGATCTAGTTGCTCTGCTTAATTTGGGTCTGTCCAACATATCGTTCTCCTAATGACATGATCTCATTATTAATCGACAACTCATGTCTATGGTTAGGAAACCTTAACCATCATTAATCAATGAGCTAGTCCATAGAGGCGTACTAGGGACACGGTGTTGTTCATAAACCACACAAGTATCAAAGTTTCCGCTTAATACAATTCTAGCATGGAATATAAACTTTATCATGAACAAGAATTATAATAATAACATCTTTATTATTGCCTCTAGGGCATAATTCCAACACGATCATCACGTGGTGCTTCGAAAAAACGAGCTTTGGCAATAGTGCCTACTAAGGATGAACACTTTATAACTTGATATTTTGTGAGAGGGATCATCTTATAATGCTACCGTCGCGATCTAGGCAATACAAGATGCATAAAAGGATTAACATCACATGCAATTCATAATATGTGATACGATATGGTCTTTATTCTTGTGCTTCCGATCTCCATCTTCAAGCACAAACATGATCTCCATCATCACCGGCGTGCGTCAAGGTCAATGGCGCCGCTCCATGGTTGTCGTCCACCAGCATCAACTATTACAACTACTTTGAATAATAGACACGCAGCTCTTAACGGAATTAAAATACAACCATATGGCTCCTGCCGGTTGCCAACTTACAATAAGGAACATTGCATACATCATATATAATCACAATCATGGCCATATCACATCACACCATACCCCTGCAAAACAAAGTTAGACGCCTCTAATTTTCTTTGCATGTTTTACGTGGTTTGGGGCTTTCAATAAGTGTTGTTCTAACTTACGAAAAAGAACCACAACGTTGATACTGTTATTGTCAATTACCCGTTGTAAATTGAATCGTCACTATGTTGGGAGAAACAGGCACCCACAAAGCCACTTATACAATACAAGTTGCATGTCAAGCGTGGAGCAAGTCTCATGAATGATGTCATGTAAGGTTAGCCCGGGCCGCTTCATCCCACCATCCCGAAGATGCAAAGTACACAAGAATCAATCGACAACAAAAGCATCAACGCCCACAATGACCATTGTGTTCTACTCGTGCAACAGATCTACATATAGACACGACTCTGATACCACTGTAGGGGTTCATAGCATGGAAAACAAAAAAAATCTATCGCATGACCACACACAAGCCAAGATCAATCTACTAGATTGTAGCAACGAGTCGATAGAGTACTAACCCTCAAAGATCCAAAGAGGTTAACGAGAGCAGATTCTCGTGGATGATGTAGTCGTACACTTCCGATCTCAAGATCGCGTAGACGATCCTTCCGGCGCTACGTTCCGGCAGCGCTTCCGCAGTCGGTCACACGTTCGGTACTTGATGAAGACCTTCCTCTCCCTTGTTCCAGCAGACATCGGAGGTTGTAGTTCTCTCCTCGCGATTCCGGCAGCACGACAGCGTGGTGTCGGAAGTAGAGGGGAGATCCCGCAGGGCTTTGCCTAAGCCGGAGCGAGTTATGGTGGATCTAGGGTTTCCTGGCGATCTAGGTTTATAAGGCCGGAGAGGAGGAGGTGTCGGCGTCCGCGACGGGCCAGCGGTGGCGCAAGGCAGCGGCGCGGCGGCGGCTAGGCAGCGCACGGGGTGGGGAGGGCTGGCTCTTGTGTTGTTTGGGGCAGCCATCCCCCTCTATTTATGAGGGGGGTAGCCTTGGGAGGGGAGAGTTTGAATCCAAACCCAAACCCAAGTTGGATAGAAGGAAGGACTCTTTCCTTCTTCCACTAGGAAACTATTGTTCCAGTTGACTTTTCAAACCTCCTTTTTGACTTTCAATTTAGAGCTTTAATTCTCTCTTGCAAATGCCCAAACCAAGTGACCTAGGATATGATCCAATCATTCCACTTACCCATGACACATTCATGGACCATTCCCCTTCCGGTCCGGTAAACCTTCTAGTCCCTTCTAGAACCTCTCC
Source organism: Avena sativa (assembly GCA_916181665.1). Lineage (NCBI taxonomy): Eukaryota > Viridiplantae > Streptophyta > Magnoliopsida > Poales > Poaceae > Avena > Avena sativa. The sequence goes on along the minus strand of OV702279.1, from coordinate 260,072,290 downwards.
GATGAAAACATCGAAATCATTCCTGAACTCCGGAATCAGACTTTCTTTATATGAATCTTATTCTCCGGACCATTCCATATCTCCTCGTGATATCCCAGATCCCATCTGAGACTCCGAACAACATTCGGTCTCCCTAATTATATTCCATATCTACAAAACAATATCGAATCCTTAAGTGTGTCTCTGTCAATACCCGTATTTTTAATCCCAGATGCATGTTATGCCATACATCGCAATCCCAGGATTACCATTTTTGCGAGACATAACAGAATTGGATACCACAGTACATCATCCATTATATACCATACATAAGGTCTTACACAAATAAGGATCTCATGATCCAGTTCTTAATACAACTCAAGCAGCGGAATACGTAATAATAAAGGTAGCGTAGGCGAAGCTCCATCTTCGGGGTCACAGGCAATGCTGACGATGGGAGATGATCCTAGTTGTCGTAACCTTCCTGGGGTCCATCCTCCAGGTACTCCTCTTCATAGTCTGGCCATGGGAATAGCCAGGGACAAATCCATGAGTACTCTTTAAGTACTCGCAAACTAATACTAATAAGTGAAAGGGTTTTTGGATAATAGGACACTAGGCTCTAAGGTTGTTTTGCAAAGGCCAGATTTATCTCTACTAAGTTAAGAAGAAAGAGAAACTAGTCACAAATTTATAATTCCTAAGTGGGATCTTGTAACTCATGTCACAACTCTGTTGTGGTCAAGTCAAGGACTCAATTCATTTCACAAGTTCTTTTGAAAACATCTGACGGGGGAACAGTATGGCCACTCCAACTGTCCATAACCACGGACACGGCTATTCGAATAGTTTGACACTCTGCAGAGATTGTACACTTTCACCACAACATTTGATACATCCGTCAGGAACAAATCCTGAATTCACCATACTCAGTATGCGGATAATCAATCCTAACCTTTCAATTACACGCCCTAGTATAAGCACCTCTCCTGTGAGTTTGGCCTCCCAACCATGACCAACTGTCATCTTGGGTACTGCACAGGTGGACAATCTTCACAAGGTAGCCTCAGCTCAGACCTTGGCCGCGAGGGAACTAATACTAAGGTATATGAGTTTCCAGTCAAGACCTACCCAATCTTCGGGTATTGTGATTGTACGATAAAATTGGAATGGTATCGCATCCAGACAACCATCAGTTTTATAAAGGGCTAAGGCTCATGCCTCAACATTTTCATCACCAAAATCATCTGGTGTTCAGAAATACATGTCAAAACATCTCAGTAGAATGATCCATCATTCTAAGGTTTTCATAACCATTTTTCCACCAAGTATTCCCATCTAAAGTTGATCAAGTTTTATGCTTAGCACTAGCATCTACAAGTGGGGATAAGTACAAATGAGGGGTGGTAAACTAGCGGAGTTTCAACTAAGTACAACCTTATATCTTAGGATGATATCAAGGTTCCTAACTTAGGCCAAATTTTATGCTCTTTATGCAACCTCCAACTATATCTTTCTAGAATCTACAAGTCACTTGAGTACTCTCTAAGGAAGTAGCTTTGATAAGGAAATAAAATAGAAAGCTTGCAAATAAAACTAGGATTGGGTTATCAAGTGGGTAATATCACATATGCTTAAGGCATATAGTAGGCATGGTAACAAGTAAGGGTTTGCTTGTATCATTAGAATTTCTTGCAAGGGTTATCTTGAACATTCACTAGTAGTATTAGGCTTGCCTTGTGCAGAGCAGTGATTGAAGTTCTCCTCGGCTTCTTCTTCGTAGTATCCTCCTTCCTCCTCGTATCCTCGGTCGGTACTAGCGTCTATAAATAAATACGATGTACACAATCACCAAACAATACTTAACTACTTGCAATCATCACAAAAAAGGGTCCTATAGATGATCCATCATCATCACTAACATTACAAGATTAAAGCTTGGTTTAATTCCTTTTATTTTTAGAAAAGTAATTTCTACTCATTGAAAAACTACTTAAGATTTAATATTCTCCAAACCAAATATGGGATCATGTTGACACATGTCATCACCACATATTTTAGTCCATGGGAATGTGATTTAAAGTGGTGTCACAATTTAACAAGGTTTTACCCTTTTATTTTAATTAATTAAAGTGGCTAGAAATGCCTATGTGGCATTCTTTTATTACTTGGTCATTATTTCTGTAAGTAAACCTATATATTTTTATATATTCTGAAAGGTATGGTCAAATGTGATTTTTGAGAGTTGGAATCAACTCAAAAGCTATTGTGGTTTAAGTTTGAAAAAATGTTTGAATGCAGAAAAGCTTCTGCCTTGTTATTTTTTCCAAGGGTGATCTACAGATCCAAATGACTTGAATCCAAGGGGCTTGGATTCAGCATCCCCAGACCTTTCTAACAAAGTTGGTTTCATTCAATTTGGTGCACTGAATCGATCTGGGTTGATTTTTGAAATTGGGTACAGAAGTGTGTTTGAAATAAAATGGAAAAGGTTTAATTCAAATAACTAGGCTGCGCGGGAAGTGATACTGGGCCGGCCTGCTAAGCGCAGCGCTTCCGCAGGCTATTTAAGTGGCTATCCCCACGCGTCAGTGAGACCGGGGGGGTGCGAAACGGTATGGGGCAATGTGGTGCATTCGATCTGGTTCTAATCCAACGGCTGAGGGTCATCATCGATGTTGGGCAACGCCGGCGAGACAGAAACCTAGCGCGGCTAGTGGGGGTCGTTGGGGGCTCACCGGCGTTCGGGCGAGGTTCGACGAGGCGGGCGAACGACGAAATCGACGACGGCGAACCTCCTGGTACCGGCAGCTTCTCCTGGGGCGGCTCCAATCGCTGGCTCCCTTCTTCTCCAGCAGCGGCGGGCTCCGGCAAAATTCCAGCGTTGCGCTGCTCGCCTTGCTCCGGCAACGGGGTGGAATGATCAGTGAGGAGAGGGAAGTGATATGGTGTGCTCAATTCGGCTGGGGTGGCCTCTATTTATAGTGGCGAGAGGGGACCGACAAGGTGCACGGTGAGCTCGTCGTGGTCGATGGTACAGACGGCTATCGGCATGGGCGATGGTAGGTGGCGGTGCGGTGCTCCCTGGCGATGCTCAACGGCACGGTGGCGAGACATGGGGCGGTGCGGCTTGGTCGAAACGCGACGGTGCTCTGCGCGTGCCCGATGGAGATTTTAATGGCGCACAGCGCGCGTGGTCCACGCGGCGGCGAACGAGCGTGTCTGCGGGGTTGCTGGTTCGGTGGTGATCACGTATGCACGCGGAGAGGGCGGCGCGCGGTCTGTGGGCGTCGGTCGAGCGTGGCGCACGGGGCGTGCTCTCGGCATGGTTGCTGGCGAGGTTGGCATGGTTCGTGTGTGTGGTACAGTGGCTGGCAACGTTCGAGCGCTGGACAGGGAGTGGCGGTGGGATGTTGGCTTTATCCCAGACATGCTGGCTAGGCTTGTTTCTCCTCCTAGATTGCTGTCGACATGGGGGTGACAAAGGTGCATTCAGCCTGCTCACCATTGATGGCAATGCCAAGCTTACAGTGATGCTAAGGGTGTGCAATTGAGCTAGATGATCTACTAAAACCTAGTTGTAACCAGAGAGGGAACAAGTTAGGCTTCAATCACTGCTCACAATAGTGTTTGGATTTTGTTTGATTTGTGTCTACCAAGTGTTTGATGAAATGGCCGCAAGAACTCAAGTTTTGAATTTTGAAAAGATTTTTGGTGGGTGTGCTAGGTTGGTGCTGGTGAGTCTGCAGATGCTTGGGTTTTGAAAGTTGAGCTTGTTTGAGTGGTTTTTGAAAAAGTGGGATCTTCCCATATGATAAAGATTCAATTTTGAATTGTCATTTAAACCATGCATTTGAAAGTTTTTGGATGATCACAAAGTGGGCCTTGATACCTTGTTATGAGTACAATCAAGGGGTGCAAAGATCCAGAAAAGTTTCTGTTAGGTTCTGAAAGTTTGAGACAGCCAAAGTAGGGATGGGAGTTAAATTGGTCAAAATGACCATTCCCTTATTTTATTTGTTTTGATTTACTTGTCTTTGGGAAAAGTGTGGGAAATGTTTAGATGATGTTTATTTCACCTAAGCATCCATTTACAAGCAAAGGAACACACAAACAAGTTGGTTCAAAAGAATTTCAAATGAAATGCATACACATATGCATGCTTTCATAATTTTATTTAGAAAAGTTTTTGTTAACCCTAATTTTGATGCTTAGAGTTTGATGATCCAAGTTTAGTATTTTTGGGATGTTACAAACCTTACCCCCTTAAACAAAATCTCGTCCCGATATTTGAAAAAGGACGAAAAAGATTACCTAGGATTTGAAGAGATCGAGAAACTCTGTCCTGATGTGATCTTCGCGCTCCCAGGTAGATTCCTCTTCTGTGTGGTTGCTCCACTGAATCTTGAGAAACTTGATGCTTCGGGTTTGGGTAGTTCTGAAAGCTTCTTCCAAAATACGGATGGGTACTTCGGGATAGGTTAGGTCATCGTTGATCTCTATGGTCCGGTGGTCGATGTTCTTGAACACTTCGTTCTTCTCTGGGACTTCGAGACACTTGCGAAGTAACGAGATATGGAACACATTGTGCACGTCTGACATCTCTTCGGGTAGTTCCAATTGATATGATACTTCTCCTCGACGGTTCAGAATCTTGAAAGGTCCGATATATCTGGGGGATAACTTTCCTTTGAGTTGGAAACGCTGCATTCCCTTCAATGGCGACACCTTCAGATGAACAAAATCTCCTATGTTTAAGGCGAGGTCTCGACGTCTCTTATCGGTGTAACTCTTCTGTCTGGATTGGGCCGTCTTGAGGTGCTCACGAATCCTGTGAACCTTCTCTTCTGCTTCTCGTAGGATGTCGGGTCCGAAAATCTGACTCTCTCCTACTTCCGACCAGTTCAAAGGGGTGCGACACTTTCTTCCGTACATAAATTCAAATGGGTCCATTTGCAAACTGGCTTGATAACTATTGTTGTATGAAAATTCTGCAAACGGCAGACAGTCTTCCCACTTGGATCCATATTCTAACACACATGCTCTCAGCATATCTTTGAGTATTTGATTTACTCGCTCCGTTTCTCCATCGGTCTGAGGGTGATACGCGGTACTGAAATATAGGCGGGTTCCTAAACCTTCTTGAACTTTCTTCCAGAATCTCAAGGTAAACTAAGTTCCTCGATCAGATACAATGTTCTTGGGGACTCCATGCAAACCAACTATTCTAGCGATGTACAACTCTGCTAGCTTCGAACTCCGATATGTGGTCTTGACGGGCAAGAAATGGGCGACTTTGGACAATCTGTCCACTATGACCCAGATAGAGTCATTTCCCCTACTAGAAGTAGGCAGTCCAGTGATAAAGTCCATTCCAACAGAATCCAATTTCCATTCCGGAATCTGTAATGGTTGCAACAATCCAGCGGGTCTTTGATGTCCTTCCTTGACTCGCTGACATATGTCACACTTGGCGATATAGCTTCTGATTTCTCTCTTCACCTTATGCCACCAAAATTGCTCTTTCAAATCTTGATACATCTTCGTTCCTCCGGGGTGGATAGAATAAAGAGTATCATGAGCTTCCTTCAAAATAACTTCTTTCAACTCAGAATCTGCTGGTACACAAAGGCGTCCTTTGTACCAAAAAACTCCTTCTTCGTCTTTGGTGAATCCGGGTACTTTGCCTGTACCGATACGACGCTTGATTCCGTCGATACTAGCATTTCCTTTCTGCGCCTCTTTGATCTGACTGATCAAAGTGGGCTGGAGTTCTATGCTAGCCAAAAATCCTTCACTTACTATTTCCATTCGAAAATCTTCCATTTCCTTGTGCAGGCTTGGTTGCTCCTTCAAAATCATGGAGTTCAAGCGGCACGGCAATTTGCTAAGGGCATCTGCTACCACATTGGCTTTACCAGGGTGATAGTGAATGTCCAGGTCGTAATCCTTGATTAGCTCAATCCATCTCCTCTGTCTCCTATTCAGCTCCTTTTGAGTGAATATATACTTCAGGCTCTTGTGATCCGAAAAAATCTCACAATGATTTCCCATCAGGTAATGTCTCCATGTCTTCAGGGCTAGAACTACGGCTGCGAGTTTGAGGTCATGGGTTGGGTAATTTTGCTCATGTTGCTTCAATTGTTAAGATAGATAAGATATAACTTTGCCTTCTTGCATTAGCACACATCCGAGACCGATCTTGGATGCGTCACAATACACATCGAAGGGCTTCGTGATATCCGGCATGATCAAGATTGGGGCTGAAATCAATCTCCTCTTGAGTTCTTGAAAATTCGCTTCACACTTGTCGGTCCATTCAAACTTCTTGTCCTTCTTCAGTAATTGGGTCATGGGTCTGGCGATACTCAAGAATCCTTATACGAACTTGCGGTAGTATCCCGCCAATCCGAGAAATGCACGAACTTGGGTTTGAGTGGTTGGGGCTTGCCAATCTTCGACATCTTTCACTTTGGCAGGGTCAACGGCAATTCCTCCGGCTGATAAAATGTGACCGAGGAATCCTACCTCCTGTAACCAGAATTCACATTTGCTAAACTTGGCATACAACTGATGCTCTCTAAGTGTTCCAAGAATGGTCCTTAGGTGTAGCTCATGTTCTTCTTCTGATTTGGAATAAATCAGAATGTCATCAATGAAAACAACGACAAACTTATCCAGGAAGTCCATAAAAATCTTATTCATGAGATTCATTAAATAAGCGGGGGCATTGGTTAATCCATAGGACATAACGTTATACTCGTATAATCCATAACGGGTGGTAAAGGCAGTCTTTGGAATATCCTATGCGCGAACCTTGAGTTGATGATAGCTAGTCCTAAGATCAATCTTAGAAAACACTTTGGCACCGGTCAACTGATCAAACAAATCTTCTATCTTGGGCAAGGGGTACTTGTTCTTGATGGTGACATCATTCAACTTCCGATAATCCGTACACAAACGGTTACCTCCATCTTTCTTGTCCACAAACAAGACAGGTGATCTCCATGGTGACGCACTTGGTTGAATCAATCCAATTTCCAGCATGGCATCCAGTTGCTTCTTCAGTTCTGCTAGCTCCGACGGGTTCATACTATATGGTCTCTGGGCTATGGGTCCAGTTCCGGGGATTAGTTCAATGATAAACTCGATATCCCGATCTGGGGGCATACCGGGCAAAACATCTGGAAATACATCGGGGTATTCACAGACTATCCGGACTTGGTCAATGGTAGGTTGGGTTGTACTCTGGTTGCATTTGAATTGGCGAGGTAAGGTTTCAGATATATGCTCGACTGATATTCCGGCTGTACTGGTCATGGTGATGGCTTTCTTGGCACAGTCAATCAATCCTTTATGTTTGGACATCCAATCCATTCCTAGTACTACTTCCAAACCTTTAGTTCCGAGTACTATCAGATTAGCATAAAAATCTATGCCATGGATTCAGATAGGGATGGCTTTGCAAATTTGCCTAGCCTTGGTGGTTGATCCGGGAATTTGAACAATCATGACATGCTTCAATTTGGTTGGTTGAATTTTACTACTGCATGCAAATTCTTCGGTGACAAATGAATGCGATGCACCAGAATCAAACAACACTCTTGCAAGTACTAAATTAACAGAAAACATACCCATCACGACGTCTGGCGCTTCCTGAGCTTCTTCAGCATGCATGAGAAAAAGACGGCCATTGCGGTTGAGTGAATTCCCTGGGGAAAATCTTCTTCCTGGCTGAACATGACGCTGCTGCTGAGCTGGTGCATTGGTATTGGGGGCTGCGGCATTCTTCTTGTTTGGGCACTCCTTGGAGTAGTGACCCTTATTTCCACAGTCATAACAAGTCACTTGCGAATTTTCCTTTGCTGCGATAGGCACAGCATTGCTTCCAGTCCTCGGGGCAGTGTTGGTGGTAGCATTGTTGTTGTTGAACTTGGGTGGGGCACGGTTGAAATTGCTAGAGTTCCCGGGGTTGTTGTTATTTCCTCCGGGTCTAGGGTTTCCACGGTTGGGATAGGTCGGACGGTTCATCGGGGGTCTGTTTGTTCTTGGGGCAAATCCGGGAGATGGGTTAGGGCGATACTTCATCATGCGACGCTTGCGGTTCTCGTTGGCTTGGTTGATCTTTCCTTCCATCTGGATAGCAGAGTCTACAAGGGCTTCAATATCGGCAAAGGGGATATTGACTAACACCGTCTGCATCTCATCGTGCAGACCATTCAAGAATCTCTCCTTATTCTTGGCTTCGGTGTCAATCTCATCCGGGGCATACCTAGCTAATGACAAGAATTTGTCACGGTATTCCACTACAGTCATCCTTCCTTGCTTCAGCTCTCTAAACTCATCTCTCATCCTCTTGATCAAACCCGATGGCACATGGGTTCTGCTGAACTTGACCTTGAATTCCTCCTAGGTCATCATCTGGCCTCCGGTCATTGCGTGAACACTGTTCCACCATGCCCTAGCATCTCCGGCTAGATAGTGGGTGGCGAACAGAACTTTCTCGTTGGCTTCCACTTCGGCTACTTCTAGGTTATTTTCCATGGTTTGCAGCCAATCATCGGCGTCTAGGGGCTCTTCTGACTTAGTGAAAACAGGTGGGTTGGTATTCTGGAAATTCTTGAGCTTAGATCCATGGTTGTCCTGATTTCCGTGGCCTTGGTTGTTGTGGGCAAGCTGAGCTATCTGTTGCAGGGTGGCTAGGTTGGCTTGACGTTCCGCTCTTTCAGCTTCACGGTCAGAAGTCAACATTTGCAGGATCTGCAACATCGGGTCTGGGGATGTACCACTTCCTCCGCGTGGCATCTGAAGATTGAGATAGATCATGAGAAAAGAGGGAAATTTCTAAGGTTTCGGGGACTTTGAAAAGTTTTTAAAGTTTGACTCAGATTTTTCTAGCAACTTGCTTTTCATTCATTCACTCATAGCACACGATACAACACACACCACAACAAAGAAAAACAGATGGTTTTAAGAACCATTCTGAAAACTACGATACAGTGGGACCGAATACTACTCACCACGCTAGTGCTCAAGTGGTACTACTCCTCGGAGTCGGTGGCTTTGTCATCTTCATCATCATCAATGAAGGCGAAATCATCCTCATCGGTGAAGAAATCCATAGCCTGATCCTCCAGAAAATCATCATCATCGCTGAGATAGGAGTAGGGGTCTCCACGAAGGTCCTCTCCGGCATTCTCCCTTTCCTCCAACTGCATGTCTCTCTCGTGGATGGTCTCGTCCAAAGATGAGATGCGGTGGCGAAGACGGGCAATGATGCGCTCCTTCTTGTCGAGCTGACGGCGACGAGACTTGCGATCCTTTGCTAGCATGGCGATGGTTTGATCCTTCATCTTGATGATGGCAGACTTGTGGTTGGAGTAGTCACGACAGTTATCCAACTCCTGCTGACGATCGTACATCATGAAGCTAAGGTGGTCCAATTGAGTCTTCAGCTCGGGGTGGTATGGTGCTTCCAGTGGTTGTCCATTTGCATCACGCCTCGGGCAAAACTCAAAGCGAGTTCCCTTGATCTGATTGATGCTCTGCCCACACAGATGGGCAAGACTTTCCTGCATGGCCCTGGCAAGTCCATCGAGCCAGTTGTTCTCTCTCAAGGTAAACTGAATTCCCTCAGCAGTGGGAGGTTCAATCTTTGCTCGGAGACTTGCAACAATTAGCCACTGCGGATCTTCTCCTCCTTGATCATTGAGCTGAGCTCCGAAGAACTCGGGGTGCGGACGCTCCAGAAGTTCCGAAAGCTGGTCCAAATCCCTCTCAAAGATAAGGTCTCCTCCATTTCCCAACTGATAAAACTTGCTGTACTTCACGTCCATCTATAAGAATATAGGATGAGTAAGTTAGTAGAGTGATCAAGTGTGTCAAATTTTATGTATTTTGCAAGAATTTTTGAGGAACATAGATTTTCATGAAAGAATCAAAGGGATAAGAATGAGAATAAGTTTTTGTAAATATTTGCTTCCTTTGGTTTTGAAACTAAGTTTTTGATTCAAACGTCCAGTCTAACTAGGGTCTCCTATGGTCAGGATGGCTCTGATACCAACTTGTCAACACCCGGATTTTTAATCCCAGATGCCTGTTATGCCATACATCGCAATCCCAGGATTACCATTTTTGCGAGACATAACAGAATTGGATACCACAATACATCATCCATTACAAACCATACATAAGGTCTTACACAAATAAGGATCTCATGATCCAGTTCTTAATACAACTCAAGCAGCGGAATACATAATAATAAAGGTAGCGTAGGCGAAGCTCCATCTTCGGGGTCACAGGCAATGCTGACGATGGGAGATGATCCTAGTTGTCGTAACCTTCCTGGGGTCCATCCTCCAGGTACTCCTCTTCATAGTATGGCCACGGGAATAGCCAGGACAAAGCCATGAGTACTCTTTAAGTACTCGCAAACTAATACTAATAAGTGAAAGGGTTTTTGGATAATAGGACACTAGGCTCTAAGGTTGTTTTGCAAAGGCCAGATTTATCTCTACTAAGTTAAGAAGCAAGAGAAACTAGTCACAAATTTATAATTCCTAAGTGGGATCTTGTAACTCATGTCACAACTCTGTTGTGGTCAAGTCAAGGACTCAATTCATTTCACAAGTTCTTTTGAAAACATCTGACGGGGGAACAGTATGGCCACTCCAACTGTCCATAACCACGGACACGGCTATTCGAATAGTTTGACACTCTGCAGAGATTGTACACTTTCACCACAACATTTGATACATCCGTCAGGAACAAATCCTGAATTCACCATACTCAGTATGCGGATAATCAATCCTAACCTTTCAATTACACGCCCTAGTATAAGCACCTCTCCTGTGAGTTTGGCCTCCCAACCATGACCAACTGTCATCTTGGGTACTGCACAGGTGGACAATCTTCACAAGGTAGCCTCAGCTCAGACCTTGGCCGCGAGGGAACTAATACTAAGGTATATAAGTTTCCAGTGAAGCCCTACCCAATCTTCGGGTATTGTGGTTGTACGATAAAATTGGAATGGTATCGCATCCAGACAACCATCAGTTTTATAAAGGGCTAAGGATCATGCCTCAACATTTTCATCACCAAAATCATCTGGTGTTCAGAAACACATGTCAAAACATCTCAGTAGAATGATCCATCATTCTAAGGTTTTCATAACCATTTTTCCACCAAGTATTCCCATCTAAAGTTGATCAGGTTTTATGCTTAGCACTAGCATCTACAAGTGGGGATAAGTACTAATGAGGGGTGGTAAACTAGTGGAGTTTCAACTAAGTACAACCTTATATCTTAGGATGATATAAAGGTTCCTAACTTAGGCCAAATTTTATGCTCTTTATGCAACCTTCAACTATATCTTTCTAGAATCTACAAGTCACTTGAGTACTCTCTAAGGAAGTAGCTTTGATAAGGAAATAAAATAGAAAGCTTGCAAATAAAACTAGGATTGGGTTATCAAGTGGGTAATATCACATATGCTTAAGGCATATAGTAGGCATGGTAACAAGTAAGGGTTTGCTTGTATCATTAGAATTTCTTGCAAGGGTTATCTTGCATATTCACTAGTAGTATTAGGCTTGCCTTGTGCAGAGCAGTGGTTGAAGTTCTCCTCGGCTTCTTCTTCGTAGTATCCTCCTTCCTCCTCGTATCCTTGGTCGGTACTAGCGTTTATAAATAAATACGATGTACACAATCAGCAAACAATACTTAACTACTTGCAATCATCACACAAAAGGGTCCTATAGATGATCTAGCATCATCACTAACATTACAAGATTAAAAGCTTGGTTTAATTCCTTTTATTTTTAGAAAAGTAATTTCTACTCATTGAAAAACTACTTAAGATTTAATATTCTCCAAACCAAATATGGGATCATGTTGACACATGTCATCACCACATATTTTAGTCCATGGGAATGTGATTTAAAGTGGTGTCACAATTTAACAAGGTTTTACCCTTTTATTTTAATTAATTAAAGTGGCTAGAAATGCCTATGTGGCATTCTTTTATTACTTGGTCATTATTTCTGTAAGTAAACCTATATATTTTTATATATTCTGAAAGGTATGGTCAAATGTGATTTTTGAGAGTTGGAATCAACTCAAAAGCTATTGTGGTTTAAGTTTAAAAAATGTTTGAATGCAGAAAAGCTTCTGCCTTGTTATTTTTTGCCAAGGGTGATCTATAGATCCAAATGACTTGAATCCAACGGGCTTGGATTCAGCATTCCCAGACCTTTCTAACAAAATTGGTTTCATTCAATTTGGTGCATTGAATCGATCTGGGTTGATTTTTGAAACTGGGAACAGAAGTGTGTTTGAAATAAAATGGAAAAGGTTTAATTCAAATAACTGGGCTGCACGGGAAGTGATACTGGGCCGGCCTGCTAAGCGCAGCGCTTCCGCGGGCTGTTTAAGTTTCTGTCCCCACAAGTCAGTGAGACCAGGGGGTGCGAAACGGTATGGGGCGATGTGGTGCGTTCGATCTGGTTCTAATCCAACGGCTGAGGGTCTTCGTCGACGTTGGACAACGCCAGCGAGATAGAAAACTAGCGCGACCAGTGGGGGTCGTTGGGGGCTCACCGGGGTTCGGGCGAGGTTCGACGAGGCGGGCGAACGACGAAATCGACGACGGCGAACCTCCTGGTACCGGCAGCTTCTCCTGGGGCGGCTCCAATCGCTGGCTCCCTTCTTCTCCAGCAGCGGCGGGCTCCGGCAAAATTCCGGCGCTGCGCTGCTCGCCTTGCTCCGGGAACGGGGTGGAATGATCAGTGAGGAGAGGGGAGTGAGATGGTGTGCTCAATTCGGCTGGGGTGGCCTCTATTTATAGTGGCGAGAGGGGACCGACGAGGTGCACGGTGAGCTCGTCGTGGTCGATGGTACAGACGGCTATCGGCATGGGCGACGGTAGGTGGCGGTGCGGTGCTCCCTGGCGATGCTCAACGGCACGGTGGCGAGACGTGGGGCGGTGCGGCTTGGTCGGAACGCGACGGTGCTCTGCGCGTGCCCGACGGAGATTTTAATGGCGCACAGCGCGCGTGGTCCGCGCGGCGGCGAACGAGCCTGTCTGCGGGGTTGCTGGGACGGTGGTGATCACGTATGCACGCGGCGAGGGCGGCATGCGGTCTGTGGGCGTCGGTCCAGCGTGGCGCACGGGGCATGCTCTCAGCATGGTTGCTGGCGAGGTTGGCATGGTTCGTGCGTGTGGTCCAGTGGCTGGCAACGTTCGAGCGCTGGACAGGGAGTGGCGGTGGGATGTTGGCTTGCTCCCAGGCATGCTGGCTATGCTTGTTTCTCCTCCTAGCTTGCTGTCGACATGGGGGTGACAAAGGTGCATTCGGACTGCTCACCATTGATGGCAATGCCAAGCTTACAGTGATGCTAAGGGTGTGCAATTGAGCTAGATGATCTACTAAAACCTAGTTGTAACCAGAGAGGGAACAAGTTAAGCTTCAATCACTGCTCACAATAGTGTTTGGATTTTGTTTGATTTGTGTCTGCCAAGTGTTTGATGAAATGGCCGCAAGAACTCAAGTTTTTAATTTTGAAAAGATTTTTGGTGCGTGTGCTAGGTTGGTGCTGGTGAGTCTGCAGATGCTTGGGTTTTGAAAATCGAGCTTGTTTGAGTGGTTTTTGAAAAAGTGGGATCTTCCCATATGATAAAGATTCAATTTTGAATTGTCATTTAAACCATGCATTTGAAAGTTTTTGGATGATCACAAAGTGGGCCTTGATACCTTGTTATGAGTACAATCAAGGGGTGCAAAGATCTAGAAAATTTCTGTTAGGTTCTGAAAGTTTGAGACAGCCAAACTAGGCATGGGAGTTAAATTGGACAAAATGACCATTCCATTATTTTATTTTATTTGATTTACTTGTCTTTGGGAAAAGTGTGGGAAATGTTTAGATGATGTTTATTTCACCTAAGCATCCATTTACAAGCAAAGGAACACACAAACAAGTTGGTTCAAAAGAATTTCAAATGAAATGCATACACATATGCATGCTTTCATAATTTTATTTAGAAAAGTTTTTGTTAACCCTAATTTTGATGCTTAGAGTTTGATGATCCAAGTTTAGTATTTTTGGGATGTTACAGTCTCCCTACGGTTCGTGAATTATGCGGACATTACCGAGACACTTCTCCGATCAATAACCAATAGAGGAATCTGGAAATTCATATGGCTCCCACATACTTCTACGATTACTTTGCGATCGAATGAACCACTTACATACTATGCTGATTTCCCTTTGTCTCACGATAGTTTACTTATCCGAGGTTTGATCGTCAGTATCTCTGCATACCTAGTTCAACCTCGTTACCAATAAGTACTCTTTTCTCGTTCCCGTGATATGTGATCCCTTGTGAGACAGTCACATGCTTGTAAGCTAATTGGATGACATTCCACCGAGAGGGCCCAGAATATATCTATCTGTCATATGGATGGACAAATCCCACTCTTGATCCATGTGCCTCAACACATACTTTCCGAACACTCAATGCCACCTTTATAGCCACCCAGTTAAGGTATGGTGTTTGATGTCATCAAAACATCCTTCCGATGATGGTGATTAGCATGATCTCGTGGTCGAAGGAATTAGGTTACTATGTATCAGAAATCTTATAGCAAATGAACTATTGTAATGAATTGATCTTAATGCTACTCTTATCTATAGGAGTATGTCCATCACACCATTCTCCTAATGATATGATCTTGTTGTTAATAAAATATCAATGTTCATGATCGGAAAACCACGATCATCTATTAACCAACAAGCTAGTATTACAAAGAGGCTTTACCGGGGACTCTAATTTAGTTTACAAATCACACAAGTATTAATGTTTCCGGTTAATACAATTATCGTATGGTATGTAAACATTTATTATAAGCATGAAGATATGATAATAACCTATTTATTAATGCCTCTTGGGTATATCTCCAACATAATTAAACTTCATGGAGTAACCGGAACTTACTGAAAGTTTGCAATAGGACTTTTAAACTTTAGATTAACACTTCAAAACAATACGACACCAGTTCATTAAGTAACTAACCAGAATTCTATAGTTCTATTATCTCAATTATAACTAAGCGCAAGGTGGTAAACGGATGCCAATGACTACGACAACTATGCAAATTCACTTTGATTTAATTCATGATAAATAGTGTTCAATTTTTAATCATATTTCTTTTGAACTCCCACTCAAAACAATATCCCTCGCATTGTTTTAGTGATTACATGAACCAAATCCACTATACCAAGTCCGATCATCACGTGACATGATGTAGTTTCAAAGGCGAACAATCATCATGTTCATCATATCATCTATATGACTCATGCTTTACCTTTCGGTATTCCGTGTTTCGAGACCATGTCTGTACATGCTAGGCTCGTCAAGATGTAACCTTAGTTTCAGCATGAGCAAATCTGGCTTGCTCCCGTTGTATACACTCGCAGAATCCAACACACCCGATCATCACGTGGTGCTTTGAAACAACAAGCTTTGGCAACGGTGCCTACAAAGGATGAACACTTTATAACTTGATATTTTGTGAGAGGGATCATCTTATAATGCTACTGTCGTGATCTAAGCAATACAATATGCATAAAAGGATTAACATCACATGCAATTCATAATATGTGATATGATATGGCCTTTCTTCTTGTGCTTCTGATCTCCATCTTCAAGCACGAACATGATCTCCATCATCACCGGCGTGGCGTCAAGGTCAATGGCACCGCTCCATGGTTGTTATCCACCAGCATCAACTATTACAACTACTTTGAATAATAGACATGCAGGTCTTAAAGAAATTTAAAAGATAACCATAAGGCTCCTTCCGGTTGCCGACTTACAATAAGGAACATATATAATCACAATCATGGCCATATCACATCACAGCACACCCCTGCAAAACAAAGTTCGACGCCTCTAATTTTTTTTGCATGTTTTACGTGGTTTGGGGCTTTCAATAAGTGTCGTTCTAACTTACGAACAAGAACCACAATATTGATACCAGTATTGTCAATCACCCGTTGTAAATTGAATCTTTACTATGTTGGGAGAAATAGGCACCCGCAAAGCCACTTATGCAATACAAGTTGCATGTCAAGCGTGGAGCAAGTCTCATGAACGATGTCATGTAAGGTTAGCCCGGGCCGCTTCATCCCACCATCCCGCAAGATGCAAAGTACACAAGAAGCAATCAACAACAAAAGCATCAACGCCCATAATGACCATTGTGTTCTACTCGTGCAACATATCTACATATAGACACGGCTATGATACCACTATAGGGGTTCGTAGCATGGAAAACAAAAAAATTCTACCGCATGCACACAAACAAGCCAAGATTTATCTACTAGATTGTAGCAACAAGTTGATTAGATTACTCACCCTCGAAGATTCCAAAGCGGTTAACGAGAGCAGATTCTCATGGGTGATGTAGTCGTACACTTGCGATCTCAAGATCACGTAGACGATCCTTCTGGAACTGCGTTCCGGCAGCGCTTCCGCAGTCAGTCACACATTCGGTACTCGATGAAGACCTTCTTCTCCCTTGTTCTAGCAGGCAGCGGAGGTTGTAGTTCTCCCCTCGCGATTTCGGCAGCACGACATCGTGGTGTCGGAAGTAGAGGGAAAATCCTGCAGGGCTTTGCCTAAGCCGGAGCAGGTTATGGTGGATCTAGGGTTTCTGGTGATCTAGGGATTAGAAGGCCGGAGAGGAGGAGGCGTGGCCGGCGGCGGCTAGGGCGGCGACCGGCAGTGGCGGCTG
Organism: Avena sativa; assembly: GCA_916181665.1. Lineage (NCBI taxonomy): Eukaryota > Viridiplantae > Streptophyta > Magnoliopsida > Poales > Poaceae > Avena > Avena sativa. The sequence continues at coordinate 260,055,518 of OV702279.1, read as the reverse complement.
CGGCGCTGAGGGGCGGCGGCGGTGCTGTGGCTAGGTGGGGAGGGGCTGGTGTTGTGTGGCCTTGGGGCACCACCTCCCCTCTATTTATGAGAGGGAGGGCAACTTGGGAGAGGGGAGTTTGAATCATTCCCCAACTCCCTCTCCTTCTTGGCTTGTGCTGGAGGGAAATAAGGATTCTTCCCTTCCTCCACCAAGATACATTGTCCCAGTTTGAATTTTCAAACTTGCCTTTTGACTTTCATTTGGAGGTTGATTTCTTTCTTGTTAATGCCCAACCAAGTGACCTAGTACATGATTCAATCATTCCACTTATCCATGAAACATTCATGTACCCTTCCCCTTCCGGTCCGGTGAACCTTCTAGAACCTTCTAGAACCTCTCCGATGAAATCACCGGAATCATTCCCGAACTCCGAAATTGGACTTTCCTTATATGAATCTTATTCTCCGGACCATTCTGGATCTCCTCGTGATATCCCGGATCCCATCCGAGACTCTGAACAACATTCGGTCTCCCTACTTACATTCCATATCTACTAAACAACATTGAATCCTTAAGTGTGTCTCCCTACGGTTCGTGAATTACGCGGACATGACCGAGACTCTTCTCTGATCAATAACCAATAGAGGAATCTGGAAATTCATATGGTTCCCACATATTTCTATGATTACTTTGTTATCGAATTAACCACTTACATATGATACCAATTTCCCTTTGTCTCGCGATAGTTTACTTATCCAAGGCCTGATCGTCGGTATCTCTGCATACCTAGTTCAACCTCGTTACCGATAAGTACTCTTTTCTCGTTCCCGTGATATATGATCCCTTGTGAGCCAGTCACATGCTTGCAAGCTAATTGTATGACATTCTACCGAGAGGGCCTAGAGTATATCTATCCGTCATATGGATGGACAAATCACACTCTTGATCCATGTGCCTCAACACATACTTTCTGAACACTCAATGGCACCTTTATAGCCACCCAATTATGGTGTGGTGTTTGATGTCATCAAAGCATCCATCTGGGGATGGTGATTAGCATGATCTCATGGTCGAAGGAATCATGTTACTATGTATCAGAAAGCTTATAGCAAACGAACTATTGAAATGACTTGATCGTTATGCTATGCTTATCTATAGGAGTATGTCCATCACACCATTCTCCTAATGATATGATCTTGTTGTTAATAACATCTCGATGTTCATGATCAGGAAACCATGATCATATATTAACCAACAAGCTAGTTGAATAAGAGGATTTACTAGGGACTCTTACATGTTTACAAATCACACAAGTATTAATGTTACAATTATAGCATGGTATGTAAACATTTATCATAAGCATGAAGATATGATAATAACCTCTTTATTATTGCCTCTTGGGCATATCTCCAACGGAATACCCCGACGTATTCCCTGATGTATTGCCCGGTATGCCCCTAGATCGGGATATCGAGTTTATCATTAAACTAATCCCTGTAACTGGACCCATAGCTCAGAGACCTTATAATATGAACCCGTCTGAATTAGTGGAGCTAAAGAAGCAACTAGATTCTATGTTGGAGATAGGACTGATTCAACCAAGTGCATCGCCATGGAGATCACCTGTTTTGTTTGTGGATAAGAAAGATGGAGTTAACCATTTGTGCATGGATTATCGGAAGCTGAATGATGTCACCATCAAGAACAAGTACCCACTGTCGAAGATAGAAGATTAGTTTGACCAGTTGACCGGTGCCAAAGTGTTTTCTAAGATTGATCTTAGAACTGGTTATCATCAACTCAAGATTCGCGCAGAGGATATTCCAAAGACTACCTTCACCACCAGATACGGATTGTATGAGTACACTGTCATGTCTTTTGGATTAACCAATGCCCCCGCTTATTTCATGAACCTCATGAATAAAAAAATTATGAACTTCCTGGATAAGTTTGTTGTTGTTTTCATCGATGACATTCTGGTCTATTCCAAATCAGAAGAAGAACATGAGCTACACCTAAGGACCATCCTTGAAACCCTTAGAGAGCATCAGTTGTATGCCAAGTTTAGCAAATGTGAGTTTTGGTTAAAGGAAGTAGGATTCCTAGTACATATCGTATCTGCAGGAGTAATTGCTGTCGACCCTGCCAAGGTTAAGGATGTTGAAGAATGGTAAGCCCCAACCACTCAAACCCAAGTTCGCGCATTTCTCGGATTAGCGGGATATTACCGCAAGTTCATAGAAGGATTCTCGAGTAATGCAAGATGCATGACCCAATCCTGATTATGCCGGACAAATGCGAAGCAAGTTTTCAAGAGCTCAAGAAGAGATTGATTTCAGCGTCAATCCTGATTATGCCGGATATCAAGAAGTCTTTTGATGCGTATTGTGACACATCCAATATTGGTCTCGGATGTGTGCTAATGCAAGAAGGCAAAGTCATATCCTATCTATCCCGACAACTGAAGCAACATGAGAAGAATTACCCTACCCATGACCTCAAACTAGCATCCTTAGGCCCAGTTATTTTAGCGGCTTCTCCGAAAAGCTGCCCTACCCCAGCTTTCTGGGGAAGCCGGTTCAAAAAAATTATGAGGCTTCTAAAGTGGTTAAGCCTAAACTAATTTGGAAGCCTCATAAAATTTTGGAACCGGCTTTCCTAGAAAGCTGGGGTAGGGAGGCTTCTCGGAGAAGCCACCAAAAGAACTAGACCTTAGTTTAAGCCTTGAATACATGGCAGCATTACCTCATGGGTAACCGCTGTGAGATTTATTTGGATCACAAGAGTCTGAAGTATATTTTCACCCAGAAGGAGCTAAATATGAGGCAAAGGAGATGGATAGAGTTAATCAAGGATTATGACCTTGACATTCACTATCACCCCGACAAAGCCAATGTGGTAGCATATGCTCTTAGCAGATTGCCGTGTCGATTGAACACCATGATAAAAGAAGCCTAGCCAAGTTTACATGAGGAGATGGAGAATTTCAGAGTGGAGCTAGTTAGTAAAGGATTTTTGGCTAGCATAGAACTTGAACCCACTTCGATCAGTCAGATCAAGGAGGCGTAGAAAGGAAATGCTAGTATCGACAGAATCAAACGTCGTATCGGTACAGGGAAGGTAATTTACCGAAGATGAAGAAGGAGTTTTATGGTACAAAGGCCGTATCTATGTACCAGCAGATTCAGAGTTGAAACAAGATATTTTGCAAGAAGCCCATGATACTCTTTATTCTATCCACCTTGGAGGAACGGAGATCTATCAGGATTTGAAGGAGCAATTTTGGTGGCATGAGATGAAGAGAGAAATCGGATCCTACATAGCTAAGTGTGATATCTGTCAGAGAGTCAAAGTGGGACATCAGAGACCCGCAGGACTTTTGCAACCATTGCAGATTCCAGAATGGAAATGGGATTCTGTAGGAATGGATTTTGTCACCGGTTTGTCTACATCTAGTAGGGGAAATGACTCTATTTGGGTTATAGTGGATAGACTGTCTAAAGTAGCCCATTTCTTACCAGTCAAGACCACTTAGCAAAGTTCGAAGCTAGCAGAGTTGTACATTGCTAGGATAGTCAGTTTGCATGGAGTTCCCAAGAACATTGTATCGGATCGAGGAACCCAGTTTACCTCGAGATTTTGGAAGAAAGTCCAAGAAGGATTGGGAACAAGACTGGATTTTAGCACAGCTTATCACCCTCAGACTGATGGACAAACGGAGCGAGTAAACCAGATACTCGAAGATATGTTGAGAGCTTGTGTGTTGGAATATAGATCTAAATGGGAAGACTGTCTGCCTTTCGCAAAATTGTCATACAACAATAGTTACCAAGCCAGTTTGCAAATGTCCCCATTTGAGTTTATGTATGGAAGGAAGTGTCGTACCCCACTGAATTGGTCGGAAGTAGGAGAGAGTCAGATTTTCGGACCCGACATCCTAAGAGAAGCCGAAGAAAAAGTTCACAAGATCCGTGAGAACCTCAAGACCGCCCAATACAGACAGAAGAGTTATGCCGACAAGAGACGTCGAGATCTAGCCTTCGTTATCGTTGATTTTCTGCATCTGAAAGTATCACCCTTGAAAGGAATGCAACATTTCCAACTCAAAGAAAAGCTTGCCCCCAGATATATCGGACCCTTCAAGATTTTGAATCGCCGAGGAGAAGTATCATATCAACTGGAACTGCCGGAGGAGATGTTAGCCGTGCATAATGTATTCCATATCTCGTTAATTTGCAAATGCCTAGAAGTCCCGGAGAAGACCGAAGTTTTCAAGAATATTGATCATAGGACCATAGAGCTCAACAATGACCTAACTTATCGCAAAGTACCCATTCATATTTTGGAAGAAGACTTCAGAACCACCAGAACCCGGAGTATCAATTTTCTCAAGATCGAGTGGAGCAACCATACTGAAGAAGAAGCTACTTGGGAGAGAGAAGATTACATTAGGACTGAGTTTCCAGATCTCTTTAGTTCCTAGTTTTATTTTTCTTAAATCTCGGGACGATATTTTGTTTAAGGAGGGAAGGTTTGTAACATCCCAAAAATATTAATCAAGATTATCAAGTTCCAATCACCCAAGTTTAGGGTTAACAAAAACTTTTGTTATTAAAATGAATATGAATGCATGTGTGTGTGATGAATGCATGAATGATTTAGATTGCCATGTTTGATTACTATGAATGGCAAGGATTGGTTTAAAGATGAAAACAATATCATCTAGATCATTTCCAAGCAGAATCAAATGAAGAGAAATAAAAAATAAGATATATAAGCAAATGGTCATTTTGACCAAAGTTAACCACTAGACCACTTTGGGTGTTCCCAGTACAAGATTTCTAACAGAAACAAATCCAATTCTTTTCACCCCTTGCTATACCAAGTAACAATGAACCCAAGCCCACTTTACAAACCAACAGAAACAAGTTGCAAATATGTTTAAAGGACAATTCAAAATTGAATCAAGTATAGGTACTAAGATCACCATTTCTCAAAACCCAACCAAACCAGTTCACCTTGACAAACCCAAGCAACCTTAGACCTACCAAGCATGTGACCTGAGCACTCACCAAAATTCAGCCAAAAATTCAAATTCAAATCTCATTCGCCATTTCATCAAACACATGGTGAGCACAGATCAAACTGCCTAACTTTCACTATTCTTGATCAATGCCTTGTTCCACCATTGTCCTCAATTCTCTCCTCTTGTCTCCCCCAGTGACCACCAGTGCATTTAACAATCTAATAACCCTACCCTTGCAGCAGTGCCATGCCACCCGAGGTCACCCTTGCCAGCCGACCATGGCCAGCACGCAGGAGCGAACGCCGCGCCCGTCCACGATGTCCAGGAGGCAGGCTGTAACATCCCAGCATTAGAGCTTAAACATAAGCTGAACCCAGATGCGTGCATTACATTCATGCATAGAAAATCTGAATAATTTTCGTGCTTTTAAACAAAACTTGTCAAAGTGATTGAAGCTTCTCTTAACTTGATGGAATTGAAGTAGATCATCAAGTTGTCTGTGATAAGTTTCAATAGGATCTTTGCTAAAACCTTATTCGGGTAAACATAATTTGATCTAAGGGTAGATCAAATATAATAAAATGCTACTCATAATACATTGCTTAATTAATTAATATCTTATCCTTAAGGGATTCTATCATCACATTCAGCACAACAATTCATAAGTGCCAAGTTAAGATTACAAACTGAAGCCATATAAATGTAATGACTAACCCTGACCTATCCTACTCTTATCTATTCTTACTATGAATATCATGGTAATACCTAACTTTAACTCTTTAATGAGTTTGAGTTGGAAAGAGACTAAGTCAAGATCATTCACCATATATCTTTCTTTCCATATCAATCCTTAACATCTCTATTGAATCCTATACTTATAATTGTTGTTCATCAATATTAAGTAATCAACTATTGATTCACCAATTCTTAACCTATCAGTTCTTAACATATAAACCCTTGTTCTTATTACAACATTCACTTAAGGCTTATAAAGAAAGAAGTAAGAAGAGGTAAATAGTGTTGCTAGTTTCAGATGTCATCTATTGGATAGGAATGATTGAAAAGAATCCAATCAATAGGATAATTGATGGATTTAAAGCCCTTCTAGATAAATAGAAGAATTATTTATATTAACCAATCATATGGTAGTAAAGGGGATTACAAGGATGAAGCCTAAAGACAGTTACCAGGAGTAGTCCCATTGGATCAAGTAGGTATAGTCAATAAATTATATCTCTTAATCCAATAGAGTTAAACATAAGATAATTATAATACAACTGTAATGTTGTATTGATGAAGCCTTGATTAGCCAACTGGAAATCTAAACCATAAAGGATCAAAATATTATAATAATCATGCCTTATTCACCAAGATTGAATGCTTATATTATGTATAAGTGACATTGGTGGATAGAACATTATTGAACCCTAGTCTAGATATATTATCCTAGGTTAACCATTACAAGTCACAATAATAAAATGTAAGGTTGGAGTCTGAGTTATTAGAGTAAAGTAAATATAAGGCAATATGATTCAATCAAAGCCAGTATAGCATTGAGTTATGGAAGTATTGTTATTTATTTTGAAGGATAATAAGCCTTAGAGCAAGGTAGTTGGATACATACATCTGATGGAGGAATAGTGATGAATGATTAAGGAAGCTTATGAGTGGAGTTTAAAGGAAACTATAAAAGCTTCAATATCAAGCTCATTAGATTTATCCATGAGTTTAGAAGAATAAAAAAGTAAATAAGAACATTTTTGTGAAGTAAAGCTCATCATGTTAACAATGAAGATAGATAGGAAGAAATAATATATCTAGGAAAGAAATTCCTTAATTAGAAATCCAGGATTGTAAATTATAGAAGATAGACATTCTTGTTAAATAACCAACTCTAAATATTAAACCAAGTATAATGTCTATTCAAGGAATTGATCCACCATCTTATATCTATAACACTTTATAGTAATATCTTCCTATAGCAAATCACATAAGCACATCTCTGTCAATTCCCAACCATCATAATTATATATTCTTAAGAGTATAATTACCAATTCCTTGCTATAAAACATTCTAAATATAACTTTCTAGTACTAAAGGTGATGTCATCAAATAACACAAACAGAAGACAATAGGCTTAGTTGTTAAAATATTTCCTCACATCAACAAAGAAATATAAGTGAGTTAAGGACCCTAAACTTCTTTGCTTATCATAATGGAATATATACATTGCCATTTTCTAAATCAATGGGAGTATTAATAACCATACAAATTTCTTTTATATTTCATGCATCAAATAATGATATAGGATCACCATACATATAAAAATATCTATTCAAACTATGAGCCAACTAGAGTTAAGTTCTGTAAAAAAATAAGAATATACCATTCACTTAATCCATGGTTAAAAGTGGAAAGAAAAATAATAAGAAAAGCTTCTACTAAATATTAAAAGGGGTTCATATTAAGAAAATGATAAAAATACAAGAAGATTATATAATAAAAGTTCACAAATGATACTAAATATATTTTAGTATTACTATAATTATCCAGCAAATAAATTCTACAAAGAAAAGTTCAAATTAAAGATTTTATACAAGAGGAAAACAGAAAATGGAAAAATAGAAAACAAATAAAAAACATCACTTGGCCGTAGCCCAACTTCTCTTTCCTTAAATGACGCCCATGTGCAGCCCACAAAAGCCCAACAGCCAGCCCAGCTCGTTTACATCTGTGACTGACAGGTGGGGCCTGGGAAGGACTGCGGATTGAGCTGAAAGAATCGCTAGGGGGTTTTCTGCAAAACAGCACGTCGTCGTCATCCTCACGCACACAGACAGCTCGCTGGAGGAGCTCGCCACCGCCCGATGCCGTCATCGTCGTTCTTGTGCCAAGATCAACATCGCCGTCACCAGGAGATGATAAGGAGGCCACCACGACGTCCCTGCTCGTCCTCATCCTCAATTTCCCCCTCTAAAACCCTCTCTGCCTCTTTTCCCCAACCATGCCGAAAATCTAGCTCATCGGAGCCACACTTCGTCATCGAACCACACCTCCCCACTCTCTTCCAAGTAGCCATGGAGAAGCCCTGTCCTCCGTAGATCCTCTGGGTGGAAACTTGCATCAAGGGGAGCACCTGAGTGGGCGAGTTTTGTCCTTCCTCTTTGCGGCAGTTCGTCGGAATCCTCGTCAGGGGGCTCGTTTCCGACCACGCATGTCCTCACCGACCTCTCTATCATCATCAGGGTGAGTTACTGAACACTACAGCATCCCTAAATCGCTGTATTTCGTTGTTAAACGCCGTCGCACCTTCTGTCACTGTCGGCCACTGTCGGAGCTCATCGAAGTTGAGGCTCCGATGACTATTTCCGAGCGGCGCCGCCACTTTAGGGTTCAGCGCGTTGCGCTGGTTCGAACTAGGTTAGTTTTGCTTGCTTAGGCACCATGGATCGTCGCCGACGACCACTCCACTGATGACGGCGATGGTGCTGACGGCATAGCTATGTCACGCCGACATCACCCTGGACCCAGATCCCTGTTTGACCAGTCTTTGTATCACGTGGCATGTGACATGGCCTAGGGCCCATATGTCATTGACAGGGGTAGCCAACCAGTCGGTAACAAATACATTTTCTAAACCTGAGAGCTGAGGTGGACATAGGCCCACTGGTCAGTGACTTAGGCTAGATGTGGGTGCGGTGTAAAAAGTTATTTCCTATTTAAGAAATAAATAAAAAGTTATAAACTCAATTATTAATATTCAAGAAATCAAATAAATAATTAAATATTGTTTAATTAATAACTTTTGATTTATAATTCAAAAAAATGTGTATAATATATGAAAGTTTGTAGAAAAATATAATATACAACTTAAACTTATTATACAATATTATTATGATAATTACTTAAATAAATATTATTTAATAAAGTTTTTAATAGTAATAAAAATTTGATAATTTAAATTTTAGTAATGGTAAAGGTTAAAAAATATAAATAGAATACCAAAAATCCTAGAAAAATAATAGTTATAATTTAAAATTATAACCATACATTATAATTCAAGTTAATTAAGTATTTGTTATTTATTAAGTATTTATAAAATAGTAAATCTTATAAAAATCATATCTTAATATTTATAAATCACAAAAATAAATGTAATATACCAAAATGATCACAAAAATAATGCCTACATGTTAAAAATATAATATTCCACTTTTGAGTTAAATAAAAATTCAAATATTTTAATAACTCAAATTTAAACTTATTTACTTAATTAATAATTCATATAAGGATAAATAAAATTTGTTAATATTCCTAAAATGAGTCAATTAAGTCTAATAAATAGTATTAGTCTTAAATGTTAACAATATGAAGCCATACTGGTTTAAAACATTATAAACACCTTTTTATTAAAATTATCTTCAACCTTAAGTGAAGATTATATTCTCAAAAGATTCCAATTCATAATAAAAACCTTAAAGAACAACTTTTGAATAAATCAGATCCTTTCTATCTACCTTAACCACCAGATTACAAAAACTACCACAACACTATTGTAAGTCCATAAATAGTTAAGTAATATTATATCTTGGTTCATAAATTATAACCCCTCCTCTATAAAAAAGGTAAATAATACTATTCCATTATGAACTCAATAAACCACCACAACAAGTAAAAGTACAATCACTCTTAATTAACCTTAAGGCAACATTACCAAGTACACCAAAATACAAATGTTATAAACATTATACTTTCAAACTGTCTTTGTTTTAAAGTTAACTTTAGTCTACAATAATCTAAATATAACACTATAAGCAATATTATATGTTTTATAGTTAACTTTGGTCTGAACTAGTTAAGTTATAAAGCATCTCAAGACAAAACTATGAAACCAAGTACAAATAACATCAACCAGACTCAACTAACCACAAAGGTTGTTTAGACTTTAGAAAAGAAATCTTTTCTTCAAATGTTATTCTTTTTGCCACTTCAAACAAGAACTTTTATATAAGCCATTTTAAGTGGTATCTCACATTTGTGTGTATCTTACTGTTTTATGATATTATAATTATATGATTGTTTTAGACACACTCACAAGCCTTAATAAGAAGCACAAGTGTATAACTCATCTAAAAGTATAACACATTTCAAAGACATCATTTCTAAAATCCAAACCCTAGAACCATGTTATCCCCTAGATTCGCGTTTATAACGTGCATCACATTACTTATGCATAAAAGCATATTGCTTCTTTAAACATTAGTGATTAGTCCTTACCGGACCAATGATGCTGATTTCAGATTTTGGATCTTATATTACCTTGAAGACCGTGAGTGCATAATCTTGCAATCACAAAAGGCAAGTTCACACTTGCTCATGTCCTTTGATTATTTTCTGTAAAGTATTTTGCAAATCCAGTGTTGTCATCACCTGCATTTGAAAAAGGTCAGAAAACACTATTTTCATAATAATATGATTATAGGTTATTTACCATGAGGTAATAACCTACTATGAAAGTTCCGGTGGTAAAGGAACATATTATCTAGGACTTAACAACCAATGTCGCCAGCGATTCTTGCGCCGTATATCACGCGTTAACCATGAGATTTGGAATGGAACGGAGAAGTCAGCTGTATCCTTTTCCTCTTGTATGGAGGCAAGAAGACCTTAACGTGACATTGTGATTCCTTGTGCGGATCCAACATATGGGTGGGCACCCTTACGCCCCACAATTTTGGTGTCTAGATTATCTATGGATGGTGTTTAGTGGATGGACCATTTAATATGGTACTTGCCAGGGCAACACCAGGTCATAGAGTCTTCGGGAACTCATCAGGGTTTTAGCCTGCCCGAAAGGGAGCTTAACGAAGGTGATTGGCTTGGACCAACTACTGGGCCCCACAACATGGAATTGTGGACGGGTAAGCTGCCCGGTTGTGCAACAAGGAGTTGATCTCTCATGGGAAAAGTAACGCACCTCTACAGAGTGTAAGAACTGTAACTTGTTACTCCCTGTTCCGGGAAGGAGCTGCACGGCGGGAAAGGAACTCCATGAAAGTTCTGGTAAACCCGTGAAGGCTGTCGGACATAGCTTTTCAGAATAAAGGCAACTTTTGAAGAAATGTTTATGAAAACTTGCATTGCCTACGACCTTTGGTCTGTGATTGTAGTTATGGTGCATCAAACACTCCTTTTCTAGTGAATTTGCTGAGTACGCTCGTACTCAAAGTATCTTCTCAACCCTTGCTAGATTCTGAAGCCGGAATAGACAACATCTACATCAAGTTATGCTCCAGGACTCGTCATCCAAAGCCAAAGCTCTTCAATGAAGTCAAAGGAAGTCAACATATACATCAACTCAAGTGAAGACGAAGTTACTAAATAGATAGGAATATAATCTCTAGCCAAAGAATCTAATTCTGTAGTGTATTGCAATAGCAGCATTACCAATCCCTTAGTTAGAATACTAGTCTTAATAGTATGATAGTTCTTGCATTGTTTATCTTTGATTCTTCTTTGTAAGAAGTTCTTTCTCTCTCTTTAACCTAGAGTGTTCTCTGGATCTTGTGTAAGGAGTGAGTTGTAACCTTTAGCCATGTATTGGACCCGCTGTGTTTCTGTTGTGCCATTCTGAGGGATGTAATACTAGTGAACGATGTTTCATTGGTCTTATGTCAACGACTATAGTATACTACATCATGCAGTGGTATGCTGGGTCACCGCACATGCCACCGTCCACTGCCACCCCCTATCCAGCCCTCGAGCGCACCTGGACCACTAAGAACAACCACGCCCATTTTCTCTCTGCCATGCCAAGAGCACGCCATAGCGCTGCAGCCGACACGCTCGCCCATGTCGTGCCTCGCCCTCGCCGCGCATAACTACGATCGCCACGATCCTAGCTACCCCCCAGACATGCCCGTTTGCCGCTGCGCGAACAGTAGCCCATGTACGTCATCTAAAACGCCATCGGTGCCGCGCAAAGCGTTGACCCGTTCCGACCATTCTCGACCACCCCTTATCGCGCCATCAAGCCCACGATGATCGCCAGGGAACACCGCACAGGCCTACGCCCTTCGCCATGCCGTTAGTTCACTGCATTGTCATCACCGACGAGATCTGACCATCCCGCGCTACCCCTCTTGCCGGTGTATAAATAGAGGCCACCCCAGCCCTCATTCTCCACACCATCTCACTCCCCCCTCTCTCTCAGAACCACCCCTGACCCTTCCCCGGAGAAAGGCGAGCACCAGCCCGCCGGAATTTCACCGGAGTCCACCGCTGTAGAGGAGGAGCGGAGCCGTTGATTGGAGCCACCCCAGGAACCGTCGCGACCACCGTTCGAACCGCCTTCATCGACAACGTCATTCGCCCCCATCGTCGACCCTAGTTGGAGCCCAGGTGAGCCACCGCGTACCCCCACCATCGCCGTTTAGGTTCAGTCTCGTCGGCGTTGTTTGATGAAGATGACGAACCACGGCCATAGATCCTAGTCTAATCGCACGGCCCAGATTGAAACGTACCCCTTCGCTTAGACTAAGCCACTGACACCTGGACCCCCATGTCAGCAGCCCGCTGCACGCGCGATGTGCACCTGGGCCGGCCCAGTAACTTTCCCGTGCGTAGCCCAGTAGTTCAAATAGATATTTTCCATTTTAGTTCAAACCTAGTTCACCCAGACACTTTGAAAATCAATTCGAAGAGTTTTACCGAACCAAATTGCATGAAACCAATTTTTTTAGAAAGGTATTCAAATTATTAATCCAAGACCGTTGGATTCAAACCATTTGAAATTATAGATCACCTATAGTAAAAATAACAAGACAAAACTTTTCCACATTCAAACATTTTTGAAAAATCAATCATAAATGCTTTTGAGTTGATTCCAACTCTCAAATATCACATTTTACAAGATCTAACTGAATATGTAAAAATATTTAGGTTTACATGTAGTAATCTTGGACAAGTATTAAAAGAATGCCCCATAGGCATTTTTGGTCACTTTAATCATATAAAATAATAAGTTTAAACTTTATAAAATATGACCACCACTATAAATCACATTCTCAAGTATTAGAATATGTGGTGATGACATGTGTCAATATGATCCCATATTTTAATTGGATAATATTAAATCTTAAGTAGATTTCAATGAGTAGAAATTACTTTTCCAAAATAAAATAAATAAGGTCTTTATTTCATGTGATGTTTGTGATGATGCTAGATCATCTAGTGTGAACCTTTGTATGCTAAATAGAGGTAGTTAAGTATTGTTTGGTTATTGTGTACCTCGTATTTATTTATAGACGCTAGTGCCGACCAAGGCTACGAAGAGGAGGAGTATTACGAAGAAGAAGAAAACTTCAACCACTCCACCAATCAAGTCAAGCTATTACTGTCAAGCTGGGCTATGCAAGCTAAGCTAAACCATGCAAGTCATCCTTGCGAGCCTAAACCTACCAGTTAACCTATGCAAGATGCATTAGGCATACTTTGGTCGTGCAACCTTGATTATACCAAATCTTAGTTTTACTTGTAAGCTTTATTCTTTTAGTTCTTTATCAAAGTTCTTTATTACCCTTTTACTTAGTGATTTGTGAGTTTTGGCAAGTTATTATAGGTAGCATAAAGAGCATAAAACTTGGCCTAAGTTAGTTAGAACTAGATGTCATACTAAGGCATGAGATCTAGATTTGGATAGTCACACTTGATTAGCACCCCCTCATTAGTGATTACCCTCAATTCTAGTGGCTAGTGCTAAGCATAAAAGTTGATTACTTTAGATGGGAATACTTGGTGAAAATGATTATGAAAACCTTGGAATGATGAGTCATTCTAATGAAATGTTTTGACATGTCTGTTGAACACCATACGATTTGATGATGAAAATGTTGAGGCATGAGTCTTAGCCCTTTTATAAAAGATGATGGTCGGATTCGGATGCGATACCATTCCAATTTTACCATACAACCACAATACCCGAATTTGGGTAGGGCTTGACTAGAAGTTTATATATCTTAGTATGGGTTCCCTTGCAGAAGAGGTTTGAGCTGAAGCTACCTCGTGATGAATGTCCACCTGTGCAGTTCCTAAGATGACAGATGGTCATGGTTGGGAGGCCAAACTCATAGGGTAGGTGCCTATACTAGGGTGTGTAATTGAAAGGTTAGGATTGATTATCCGCATACTAAGTATGGTTATTCAGGATTATTCATGTGGATGTATCGAATGTTGTGGTGAAAGTGTACCACCTCTGCAGAGTGTCAAACTATTCGAATAGCCACGTCCATGGTTATGGACAGTTGGAGTGGCCATACTGTTACGTCGTCAGATGTTTTCAAAATGACTTGTGATATGAATTGTGACTTTGACTTGACCACAACAGGGTTGTGAACATGAAAACTAAGTTCCCACTTAGGTGTTTTAAAACTTTAAACTAGTTTCTTTACTTCTAAACTCAGTTAGAGATAAACTTGGATTTTTGCAAATAAACCTAGAGCTTAGGATTCCTACTCGAACTACCTTACTTGTTAGTATTAGTTTGCGAGTACTTAAAGAGTACTCATGGATTTGTCCCTGGCTATTCCTATGGCCAGACTATGAGGAGGACTACCAGGATGATGGCCAGCAGGAAGTCTATGACAACTAGGATCATCTCCCATCGTCAGCATTGTCTGTGACCCTGAAGATGGAGCTTCGACCACGCTACCCTTATTATTATTCCGCTGTGTTGATTGTATTAAGGCTGGATCATGAGATCCTTTATTTGTAAGACCTTTATTATGGTTTGTAATGGATGATGAACTATGGTACCAATCTGTTATGGCTCACAAAAATGGTAATCCTTGGATTGCGATGTATGGCATAACAGGCATCTGGGATTAAAAATCCGGGTGTTGACATGCTGGCCTAGGTGCCGATTGGGGCCCAGGTCGCAGCTGCCGATGTCGAGGTGCTGGCCTGGTTGGCGGCCGCTCGGCTCTCGGAGAGGATCAAGGCGCGCTGATCAACACACCACACCTTCACCTCGTCGTCCATGTCCTTCGTGTCGACCATCAAGATCTCCAAGTCCTCCCTCCTGTTCTTTGCCTCCATGTTGGCCTTGATGAGACCGAGCTTGATGTCCTGCCGCTCGATGACCTGACACCCACCTTGCCACTCGGCTCTCAAAAAAGAGAGGAGAAAAAGGAGGGAAGATTTTGGTGTCCCACCGACAGGGCTGGCCCGCCTAGTTTTTCATGTTGCGCCGGTACCGCCGATTGACAACCCCTCGGGTTGGGTTCAGCCTGGGGTGGATGTTCAGTTGAGCCACATCGGCGCCATTTCAGTTTTGGAGAAGGGCTGGACGAGTTTTTTTGCGCCGGCGCCCTTATTTCATCCTTAGGACTTTAGGAGGGTCGAGTGGAGATGCTCTTAGGTAACTTGTTTCATTGGATTAGTACCAAGCTCGCAGCTTCAAGACTTGACAAAACACCGGGCCACATAGAGACGGAACTTGATGACCAACGCGCATAACGAGGAACCGCAGGTTGTTGCCGATTGCCAACGAGGATCTGCTTTTCTTCTATTCCGACGAGTCATAGGCTCATAGCGGACCAGCACTGCATGCAGATGCAGAGGAGAAGGTCCGGTTCTCCACATCCAGGGAAACTTGACTACCACTGATATTTGACCAACTGAAGGCCATTTAGCTCTTCCAAAGCCCGATCGATCTTCGTACCCTCGGTCATCCTACTCTTGCGCTATCCAGTGGGCGCCTATTAATCGATAAGAGCTAACTCTGGCAGATCTCCTTGAATATTCATCCTCTAAAATACTATATCTTCATTGTAGTATAAGCGTTTTTCTGAAACACATCACTCTTTCCTCGGCGTGGGAAGAGGTGACCGGGAGAGAATAATGCACGTGTTTATCCCTTTCCAGTTAGAGGGAGGTGATGATTTGGCGGTGCTCCTGGCCAGGTGTGGATATGAGGAGGAGCAGTGTTGCTGCATGATGGTGGTTGTTGTTCGTCTCCCCCTTGGCCGGCCGTGGCGGCGAGGGACTGGGGAGTGGTGTCGTGCTGGCCCTTGTCTCATCTTGGAAACTCGGATTTGGGGATATTCTCTGGGTGATTCTTCTTTCCCTGCTTTCTCCCACCCGTGAAAGGTGTGGTGAGTTCAATAGAGAGCTGGCTATCTCTGCCGGTGCCGGTAAAGATCCTTGTGTTGGAGTTCTTCATCAGCTCCTTCTTCTCTGTCTTGGCGCCATGGAGGCGCCAGACTGAGAAAGTTGCTGCAGGCGTGAGCTCTGTGGAGGCTTCTTCGAAGAGTGGATCACGCGGTGTCCTGGGATGGAGAGGCGATCTTTGGCCGGCATGGCATCCCATCATCTTCCTCCTCCACGGAGATTCTTCGTCCCCTGCGCCAGAGCTCAACATCTAGTAGTCACCAAGCGGTTCGTCCCCGAAGACTTCGAGCTGGCCGGCGGTAGTGGTTCTTCGCCGAAAGAGATGATTCGAGCATCTCCGTCTTGGATCTCGGTGTGCTCAACACCTTGAGGTCACCGGCGATCGACGGCGGAGGCACCTAATTGCTTTTTCTATTTTTGTGCTAGGGCCATTTTTGTAAGAACGGATGCCTTATCTTCAAATTACAGGTTTTTAGGGCAATAGTTGTTAGGGGCCTCTGTGAAATTCTATACCCGCCACGTGTTGTGAATTTTTAATGGTAATTTTGGGGTCCTTCGTGACCCCATCCCTTGTGTGAAAAAAATAGGTATCGGTATCGATCAACAGTTCAACCTTATATGTCACTAGTAATGGACAAAACGAAGGCCCGCTCATAGTGGGCAGTGCCCATTATAGGTATGCATCTCTCTCTCTGTGTGTTTTTTTAATTTCTATTTTATGTTTCTCTATCTACTCTCTATTTTTCTTTTCCTTTTTATTTCTCTTATTTTTAAATGTTCATGACCTGTAAAAAGTGTTCATGGTATTAAAATAAGCTAATATTTTAAAAAATTGTTTAACATTCCTTAAAATCGAACATCTATATGAGAATAAAATATTTTTGCATTTTATAAAATATTCACATGTATTTATGTAGACGAATAGTTCTTTTAGATGCGTACACTACATTTAATATTTGACATATGTATAGAGATGCAAGTGGGTCACCACTATGGTATAATCTGGTATATTATTACAATACTATTTAATATAGTGACTAATATGTTGACTATTTTGATCGAGAGAGTGAAGATTGATGGCTAGATTGAAGTAGACTCTCCATTCTTACATATGATGATGATATAATTTTATTTATGGAACACAATTTGGAAAAAAGACAAAAATCTGAAATTAATCTTATCGGTATTCGAGCAGCTTTCTGAATTAAAGATAAACTTTCATAAAAATGAGTTGTATCGTCTTGGTGAGGCCCATGATGAGACTCACCTATATGCTGATCTCTTTGGCTGTGGCAGGGTTAGTTTCCAATCAACTATTTGGGTATTCCGATTCACTATCAAAGACTTATAAATGATGAGTGAAAACTCGTCGAGAGAAGACTACAAAAATGGCTTGGTAGTTGGAAAGACAAATTGCTATCTTTGGGTGGAGGACCTGTACTCATAAACTTAGTACTCAAGAATATGGTACCGTATATGATATTGTTTTTCCACTTACCAAAGGGAGTCTTGAAAAGATTGAATTATTTCTGTTCAAGATTTTTTTGGCAGGAAGATAGCGAGAAAAAGAAATATCGACTGGCCAAATAGAGTGTGGTTTGTCGTCCAAAGGACCAAGGTGGTCTTGGTATTCATGACCTATAGGTCAAGAACACCGCTCTTCTACGTAAATGGCTTCTTAAGCTACTCACAGAGGACGGTATGTGACAAACTATTCTTCGGAGAAAATATGTTGGCTCAACATTCGTGTCTCAAATGCTATAAAAGCCTAGAGATTCGCATTTTCGGGCTGACCTCATGGCTTCTAAACATTATTTCTTTAAATTTGGTACCTTTAGTATTAAGGACGGATCGCATATATGTTTTTGAAAGGATAAATGGCTTGGTGAGACTACTCTCTGAGAATAATATCTTGCTCTATACAATACTGTATGGCACAAAGGAGTTATAATTTCTACTGTGATAGGATCGAACCCTCCGAATGTGATGTTCATGCATGATCTCATTGGTCCTAGACTAGCATCATAGAACGATCTTTGATTTAGATTAACCATGGTACAATTGTCTGGGGTCCTGATGTGTTCAGATGGAATTTACTGGAGAGTGGTAAATTCTCGATAGATTCCATGTATAGGGGCTAATTCAACCGGATATTTCAGTTGATGATAATAAGAAAATCTGGAAGATGAAAAATTATTTAAAGACGAAAGTATTCACATGATACTTTGTAGAGGAATTATTCTCACCAAATACAATCTTGTAAACCTGAATTTGCAAGAAAGTAAGTAGTGTGTTTTTTTGTCATCAAGATGAGATAATTCAACATTTATTCTTTTGATGTAATTTCGCTCATTTTATATGGTCAATCATCCAAACAACGTCTGGATTATGTTCTCCCTGTTCTGTTGCCAGTGTATTAGGTAATTGGTTACATGGGATTGCTGATAAATAGATAATTTTGTTTGAGGGTGGAGCACTTGCCATTATTTGAACGCTATGACTATTTAGAAATGACAAAATTTTTAATGATAAAATGTCTTTTAGTTTGCACGTTATCTACCAGAGGATCGGCTACTCTCCTTCTATGGTCCTCTCTACGACATGTGGAGTTCCAAGGCTTTTTACGGATGGTTGTACATGTTTGGAGGATACTGCGAGGGATATTTTTTCCGACATAGATGGCAAAGTAATCTGGGGTTTGAACTTCCATCTTTCTAGGCATTGTTTAATCAAACAATTGTGTACTTCTCGCCTAGCTGGTTTATTTTTGTGTAATTTTGGATGGTTGTCGGTTGTGTGTATCTGGTTATGCAGAGGCCAGGTGTAATACGCTCTTCAATTAAAAAAAAGAACTTTCTTTTTTAAAATAATGACATTTTTAGAAAAGTTGGTTTATTTTATTTAATCAGAGAGGGTACCCTGATATTGACCTATTTGTATCTCAACATATGTGAATACTCTCTTCGATTCATAATAAATGTCACTGATTTAGTACAACTAAATCCGCGATACTTATTATGGATCGGAGGGAGTATTCCTTATTTATTTTGCAGCTCGTTTTTTTTGCATTATTAAACTAACTTATAGAATAAGTAGACACTTGATATAATTGTTGAGTGTAGTACTCCCTTCGAACCAAATTAATTGACTCGGATTTTTTATTTTTAAATATATCTAACATAATTTAATGCTAAATACGTCCGTATCTACATAAATCTAAGTCAATTAATTTAGAGAAAGTATTAAAAAATAAAAAACCAAACAATATATGTGTATTGGGCCGCACCAAATAAGGCCCGTGATGAACCGGTGTAAGGGGAGCTCCCGGCAAACCACACCATAAAACCCTGCTCCAAAGATCTTAGTTTGGATTGAGAGTTAGAAATCATACATGACCATGTCTTATGAAATATAGGCCGGTAAAAGGGCCTATCATCATTTCAGGCATTTTGCTTTTGTAAGGGCCGAATCAGGACGCACGTACAATTCAGTAGCTTCCCTAAACAAAAGAACAACTCCTATAAGCACGTTCATCGCTACCTACAGGGGAAATGTGAGCTCACCAAAGTATGGCACCCACGACATATTGTCCTGTTTGCAGCTGTGCGTCGAACACTTAAAGGCATGCACCGTTGGAGTGTAACATGTCCCGTTCATTTTGGGCAATGAAAGATGACGATATAATGCTCCCTGTTTTCAGCGATGAGACGAGCGATCCAAAGCTATGGTTGTTCACTCTGAGCACCACATTGTCACAGGACAAATTTATCAAGGATCTTGTGTAGCCTTGCAAAATTAGAAAGTAGAAGCTCCGTCCGCTGCTAGAGTTATACCTACAGCAAGGCCGGTCTGCAAGCCACCTCCGGAAGGTACAGTTAAGTTACATGTTGATCGTGCAGTCGCAAGATCCCTTTAGCGAGGCGCCGTCGGTGTAGTCTGCAGAGACACTAGTAGAAAAAAGACTATCCATTCGTGTCTCCTAACAGCATTAGTCCCGGTTCCGCCACGAACCGGGACTAATGCTGGCACGCGTCTCGGTTCGAGCGGACGCGGGGCCGGGAGGCATGGGTCCCGGTTGGTAGGGGAGAATACGTCCCGATTTGTAAACCGGGATCTTGTGTAGCCCTGCAAAATTAGAAAGTAGAAGCTTCGTCCGCTGCTAGAGTTATACCTACAGCAAGGCCGGTCTGCAAGCCACCTTCGGAAGGTACAGTTAAGTTACATGTTGACCGTGCAGTCGCAAGATCCCTTTAGCGAGGCGCCGTCGGTGTAGTCTGCAGAGACACTAGTAGAAAAAAGGCTATCCGTTCGTGCCTCCTAACAGCATTAGTCCCGGTTCCGCCATGAACAGGGACTAATGCTGGCACGCGTCCCGGTTCGAGCGGGCACGGGGCCGAAAAGCATGCGTCCCGGTTGGTAGGGGAGAATACGTCCCGGTTTCTTGTGTAGCCCTGCAAAATTAGAAAGTAGAAGCTCCGTCCGCTGCTAGAGTTATACCTACAGCAAGGCCGGTCTGCAAGCCACCTCCGGAAGGTACAGTTAAGTTACATGTTGACCGTGCAGTCGCGAGATCCCTTTAGCGAGGCGCCGTCGGTGTAGTCTGCAGAGAGATAGCAATGGTACGTTTCTTGAAGCCTCTGAGTGTTGTAATATATGGTGTTGTTGATCTGGAGACTGAAGTTAAGGCATGCGCTGAAGCTCTCGTGCTTGGATCTGACCTACAGTCACATAAAATACTAGTATCATATGACTGTCTAAACGTGGTGAAAGAAATAAATGGTGACGCTGGGAAGGGTCCTCACTGCATGATTCTGAAAGAGATTGAAGATGGCCGTAAGAGATTCCAGGAGACTAAGTTTATTCATGAACGACGCGAAGCAAACGAAGAGACGCATATGATAGCTAAATTAGCGACTTCATTAGATACTAGACGGCATGTGTGGTTTTATGTGTCCCCAAACCGGTTTAGGGATTCCTGTAAACGATTTATCAAGTGATCAATAAAGCTTTAGATCGTTCCGCTAAAAAACACCCTATAAGCAGCTCTAAAAAAACATGATAATACGACCCCCTTGCGTCACCTCCTCCAGGGCGACGGAGGAGCCAAGTCCTAGCCCTCCGCGGCCACCCCTCCCACCTCCCCCTACCCCCACCATCCTCGGAAGTGGCCCGTAGAAAGCCGGCGTGTCGCCGGTGAAGGGGGCAGCAGGATTCAATGTCTCACGGCCAGGTCTAGACAAACCCCTGCCCTGTGGCAAGAGGCGCGACAAGGAGGGGCGGCGCGCGACGGAGTACGCCGGGAGGTACGGAGGTAAGCTCGCGAGAGGGGCCTCGGCGGTCGCGCAGCGACAACTAGGGACCTGGGCACATGTCGGCTTCCTGTTGCAATGGCGAAGACACGACGGAGCTATGATGCACACGCGAGGAGCAGGCGTTGCTCCACCTCGCGGATGTGGGTGTTCTGGTGATGATGCTAGCAACAGCGCCAACGCCAGTGGCTAGAGTTGGCGTAGGCCATGGCAGCACGGGTCTGTCGACTTAGATCTAGGCCCATCGGGCCTAAACTAGGTCGAACAGGCTCTGGCCGGTCTGGCCCTAGGCACCTAGGTACGGATGCCTTTCCCCCTCGCCCATCCTCCTCATCGTTGATATGCTTATGCACTGGGCGGGTTGAGTTGAGCCCAATGCCATCTTGGTGTGGCAGCTCCAGGCGTCTATGTGGCGTCGACGACGGGGTTAGCGGTGCTAGGTGGCCGGTGATGTATCTCTGTGGCGGCTAAGCGCAGACCTACCGGTGAATCCTCCCATGACGGCACCTATGCCTCTCTTGCAGCTCGGTGGTGGCCCACTCAGGAGGCTTGTCTCCTTTGGGCATGGCCGCCCGAAATCTGGCGCGTTAGACGTGTTGTGAGCGGGGTGGGAAGGGCTAGCGCGGGAGCTCTAAGCAAGGAATGAACGGTGTTCGGTTGTGGTGTTGAGGTACCATGCTTCGGGAAAAATGCCCGCCTTTCAGGCCGGTGTAGATGATGCCTGAGGGCACCATTTCTTTCTGAGGCGTCATGGGAGGAGTTTCGGTACCTCCCTAGCCTAGAGTCTGATGTTCTTGGTGAAAACCTTAGATTTGGCTTGCCAGATCATGAGACGATGGCATAGTCGTCTTGGGGACTTGACTATGGTTTGGGTCGTATTTATTTGGCATGAATCCCGGTGTTGTCCACATAGGAGGCGTCTTGTGGTGTTGGCGTGCTGGCCTCTCGAGTGGTATCGTGGTGGCTTGCGTGACGAGGATATTCCTCAGAAATTGCGACCAAACCTTTGTATGTGCGGTGGTGGGTTGGCCTCTGTGTTTGATGGTGAGCTGGTGAAGACTACATGATTGTGTCTGTTGAGGTTGATGGGAGGTGGCCATTGCGGCAACGACGTACCACAGATTTGGGCTGAGGCTGTTGGGTCACATAGAGATAAAACAAAAAAAAAATCCCCTACGCGATTAACCGAAGATCTAGCTGAGGTGATAAGCCACGAGAATTACCACTAGACGCGTAGTTGCGGATTATTGATATAGAGCGTCAGTTGATGCAGTTCCGTCCCCACGATCCAATCCAATCACGATTGCCGGGGTGTTGATCCTACAACACCACTGCTGGTATCCACACGTGTGAGGAGAGCCGGCGATGAACTTCTAGGTTCGTTATGGCGGCTAGACTGAACTAGAGGTAGGTTTCCCAACGCATGTAAATGACCTAATCACACCCACTCTCTAGGTATGTGTTCCCTAGTATATATAGGGAGTGAAAGTGGGATCCACTCACTTGTGGCCCATTTACTAAAGCCCATATTAGTCACCATGAGTTCGAATCACTGACTCAGTCTGAATCCGGTTGGGTCCAACCCAAATGACTTGCTCCCGCTCTTAAGTGCATGACTCCGCAGGCTCATGGCAACTTGGACATGATTGAAGTCCAACTCTCAATCGATTAATTGGTAGTGACTCCTAGCATAACATGCCGACTCCTAAGTACAAAGAGTCATGACGACATGCCTTTCAAATGCGACTTACGTCCGAGTACCTTTTGTCTCATGATATACTTTGTCGAACTATAGGCGAATAATTGTCATCGCTTAAATAGTCTGACTCTTTTCTCGATCCGAGATAAGTGATTCATCCGACTAACTCTTAGTCGATCGCCTCGGTTAACACTTAACCGAGTCATGCATGACCATGCTTCTTGAATCATATCATCCGAGAGGTCCTAAAGAATATCTCTCTAGATGGAGGGGCAAAATCCCATCTTGGTCATCCACATCACGCAGCTTGATTCTCAGTCGACCCGAACTCTGCCTTTATAACTCCCCTGTGACGGGACAATGTTTGAAAGAACGTAAGTCGGCGATTGATATGTCGTAAACGTATCTATAATTTTTGACATTCCATGCTTGTTTAGTATCCACTTTGCTTTGCCTTCTCTATACTTTGAGGTATTTTTATATGTTTTTTTTGGGAATAACCTATTAACAAGTTGCCACAGTGCCACTTGCGTATTTTCTGCTGTTTTTGGTTCCAGAAAAGTCAGAAAATAAATATTCTCGGAATTGGACGGGACGAAAGCCAAAGTCAATATTTCACCGAGGAGAATACGGAGCCACAAGACGAGACGAAGGAGGGCCTCGAGGGGCCCACACCCCTGGCTGCGTGGCCTGGGTTGGCCCGCGCCTGGGGGTGCGGCCGCCTCGGTCACCCCCTCGGTCTCACCATGCCAGCCTCCGGTATGATGCGTGAGTAGTTTCACCTTGGACTATGGGTCCATACAGTAGCTAGATGGTTGTTTCTCCTCCTTTGTACTACCATGTTTATATCTTGTGAGCTCTGTTCATGGTCAAGATAATCTATTTGTAATCATGCATGTTGTGTTTGCGGGGATCCGATGGATATTGAGATTACTATGTCAGATTGGTTAATGATTCTATCTTATTGATTCTATCATGTCTGTGTTGTTTGAGATCTTGCATGCTCTCCGTTTCTAGTAGCTATCTTGGCCAAGTAGATGCTAGTGACTCCAAGAGGGAGTATTTATGCTCGATGTGGGTTCATGCCTCTATTGAATCTGGGGAAGTGACAGAAATCTCTAAGGTTGTAGATGTGCTTTTTCTACTAGGGAAAAAACAACAATCTCTTGTTTATGGAACAATTTTGTTGTTTACCTTACACACTTTGCTTAAAGCAGTTATCCATTGCTTGCAACTTAATACTGGAGGGGGTTCGGATGATAACCTGAAGGTGGATTACTAGTCATAGATGCAGTTGGATGGTGGTCTATGTATATTGTTGTATTACCCAATCAAATCTCATAGGATTATGAATATCTAGTATTGCATTGTTATGCCTTGCTCTGTCCTGTCAATTGCCCTGTTGTAATTTGTTTACCCAACATGTTATGTTATATTTCTTAAGAACAACACCTCTAGTGAACTGTGGACCCCGATCCAGTCTTTACCATTGATACATCTTCCACTGTTACTGTTTACTTTCTACAAGCTACCATTACCTTCCACACCATACGTTTAATCCTTTGTTTTCAGCAAACCAGTGAGATTGACAACCTCACTGTAAGTTGGGGCAAAGTCTTGAGTTTGTGTTGTGCAGGATTCCAAGTTGCTAGAAACACCTTTGAGTTGTTTCCTTCCTCCTACTGGTTCGATAACCTTGGTTTCATCACTGAGGGAAAACTTATTGATGTGCTCATCATACCTTTCTCTTGGGGTTTTCCAACGAAGCTCTACAGTGATCTGAGCTCCTCAACTTGGATTATGCGACAACCTCAGATCTAAGAATTACATTGATTGAGATATACAAATGAGGAATTGTTTGCTGTACCTCAATATGGGTCAATCCGACTCGCTGAACTCTTTAGTCGAATCTGTGTAAGTCAGAATAGCATCACCATGCCCATGATAAGTGGAACCGAGTCATTAGCCAACTTTCATATTAGTCTAAGTTGTGTGTCCAGCACAACCTCAATGACCAAGGATATTTAGTATGAACAACATAGACATATAGTTCCACAACTGTACCACATATTCAATGATATACATCATATGTTCATGCAAGGACAACTTAATAACTTTATGAATACTATGGGAATTATATCATATATGTTTGCCTCTAGGGCATATTCCCAACAGTCTCCCACTTGCACTAGAGTAAATCTTCTGACATCACATGTCTAGGCATCTAATGCCCATAGCTCTCAGGTGCGCCCCATGCTTCGGCTGTGGTAACAGCTTTGTCAATAGATCCACATATTTGCATCTATGTGTACCTTGCATAACTTGATATCACCCTGATCCACAAACTGGCGAATCGGGTGGTACCGCATGAGTATATATTTTTTCTTCTAGTGTTGTCTAGCTTCCTTGGCGTGTGCAATAGCAGAATTTTTGTCACAATACACGTCTAATGGATTGGACGAGCCCTGAACCACACCAAAATCCATGAGGAAATTTCTCACCCAAACAGCTTCCTTTGCTGCCTCCGAGGCGGCAATATACTCTGCTTCTATTGTAGATGCAGACATAGTCTCTTGCTTGGAACTTTTCTAGCTCATAGCCCTCCGTTTATACAAAAACATATCCGGATTACGAACGAGAATCATCAGAATCAGTAAGATAACTCGCATCAGTGTAACCCTTTACACTGAGTTCATCTTCACCTCCATAAACTATGAACATATCATTAGTCCTTCTCAAGTACTTAAGGATATTTTTAGCTACTGCCTAGTGGATTTCTCCAGGGTCAGTCTGGTATCTTCTCACAACACTTAGAGCATAGAAAACATCTGACCTAGTACAAATCATGGTATACATGATGGATCCGACTGCCGAAGAATATGGAATCACGCTCATCCGACTTTGCTCATCAGTCGTCGAAGGACATTGAGTCTTGCTAAGTTTTATACCATAAGACATCGGTAAGAATCCCTTCTTAGACGATTCCATGTTGAACTTTTTCAACACTTCGTCCAAATATGTACTCCGACTCAATCCAATGAGCCACCTTGATCTGTCTCTATTGATACCAATTCTAGTGTAAGTCGCCTCACCCAAATATTTCATTGAGAAACTCCTTTCCAATAATTTCTTGGTTTATTACAATATCTGGACATCATTTTCAATCAGTAATATGTCATACACATATAAGATTAGAAAGTTTACTTTGCTTCCACTAAACTTCTTGTATAGATAAGAATCATGATCACTCTTGATGAAGTCAAACGATTTAACTACCTCATCAAAGCAAAAAATTCCAACTCTGATATGCTTATTTCAACCCATAAATGTATTTCTGAAATTTGCATACCTTGTCATCATTAGCCGAATTGACAAAATCCTTGGGCTATATCATATACACGTCCTCGGTTAAATTTCCGTTAAGGAAACCTGTCTTAACATCTATCTGCTGGATCTCATAGTTAAAATAGGATGCTATGGCTAACATGATCCAGACTGTCTTAAGCATCGCTACGAGCGAGAAAGTCTCGTTGCAGTCAAATCTTTGAACTTGTCGGAACCCATTCACGACAAGCCGTGCTTTATAGACATAAACATTTCAATCCATATTATTTTTGTTCTTAAAGACCTATTTGTACTCGACGGGTCTTACACTGTTCTGGCAGATAAACCAAGTTTCAAGCTTGATTTTCATCCATGGACTTTAACTCGTATCTCATGGCTCCAAGCCATGACTCAGAATCAGATCCCACCATCACTTCCGAATAATTTGTCGGCTCATCACTGTCTAATAGTAATACATCAAGAACACTTCGTAATCTTGCTGAACTTCATAGTAAAGGTGCTGCTGCTGGCTTAGCTACCATGACCGGCTCAACCTCTAAGGCTTTTGCCGACTCGCTACTATCCGGTTCCTCTCGAATTTATCTGAGTTGCACCATGTCAGGGGCAATTTCCAAGGATCAGAGGGATCGTTGCTAAGAAGAATCATAACAGGAAGCTCTTCCAAGACAATCCACCTGGTATGTAGTCGTCCTTTTTTTTAGTCCATCGACTATCTAAGAGAGCCTCGAGCAAGAAACATATAAAACTTGTACTTGTTGAATATAAGAGCAATTTAACCAAGATAAACGCTAGATAAAACATGAATAGAATAATAGAAATTAAACTAATCATGTCAATTAGCGGATACAAATTAAGGCAAATATCCAAGAGGATTACAAGGCATACAACTTGAGATAATATTAGAGCAAGGTTTACAGCAAACCAAAAGGAACGACATACTATCTGACTGATATAAACAAGATTAAGGAAGATGATGTACATGACATCAGGGGAACCGCCAGGGTTGGTGTTGGCACTATCGTCAGCCATGTTGTCAAGGAAGAGGTTCTTGATGTGAGGGAAGAAGTCGTCGTTGGGAAAGACATCGACCTATCGCTATCCGTGAAGGAGTACGTGATGACGCCAGTAGTGCTCCCCAAAAACCTTATCGCCCTTCTCCCGTACAGGACTCGAAGCAGCAGGGTCTCAGAGGCCTACTGTCCCGGCTAGCGGTGCACGCCGCAAGACGGGATGGGGAGGAATGAACTAGAGGCGATGTACTGAAGCGTGTCTAAGGAGAGGAGCGACCTCTCACTCTTATAGGCACGGGTAGGCAGGCGAATAGACATTGTCGGGAGAGGAAACGAATAGGCAACAAACGGAGCCAAACAACCACCACTAAGTTCGAATTAAATCTCCACTAAGTTCATATTAAAACACCCACTTACGCAGACTATTCGGATTATTAGTCCATTCATGCCCGGCAAAAAGAAAGAGAAGCTCTCGGCTCGAGGCATTCCTACAACCCGCGGCGCGCGCATATGGTGACGACGCGAGGCGAGAAAGGAGGAGGAGCGCGCGTGTATATGTCTTCTATTCTCAAGCTCGTACAAGTGGTGGAAGAGCTCTCCTTATAAGTTGGTCCAACTTCCACTCAACAAGCAATGTGGGACTAAAATTTTATCCTAGTTGTTGCCTTGCATGAATGGGCAAAATGGGACTCTAAGATTTTAGGAATTTATTGGCATATAATAAATGGACTGGGCCTATTTAGGCCAAAAATTAGCAATCCCCCACCAGATCCCAGAGGCACATGAAGTTCTCCTTTGGTTCCAAAATATTTTTTATATACCAGTACTATAGTGGAGACTGTTAAGTTAAACTTCCAACTAGAGCTTTATGTTATACTAGGATGCAACTTGTACAGTGGACTATGCCTTGAAGTGCAAGTTTACTGCGAACCTAGATCCACACAAAGTCTTGACCAATACTAGGCTACCGTGGGACTTTCCCGTGGGTCGAGATTATGCGTCATACTCCATGGCCTTTCATAAGTTTATTAGAGAGCACCCTACTCTCATAGATAGCGACATTTAACAGCCAGACTCATATAGGTGTGTTCTTCAAAATATGTTCTGCAGGACAACATCTCTGCTTAAGATAAGCCACTTAGAACACATTAAGATAATAAATCAATCTGCCGTGCAGAATAGGAAAGTATTGTATCTTTATGAAGTGGTGTTTATTAAAGTAGGGATACTTTCCTCTCAGCTAACCAACAACTTGTCTCCCAATTCTAATTTATGGGATCTCCGATCACATAGAGTGGTTTACCACTGTGGAAAGCTCATATTGTGGGTCTCATACCCATCTCCTTTGATGCATTTTCTATCATGTTGCATGATAGACCCTTTGTGAAGGTATCCAAATTTTTAGATGTTTGTATATATCCAATGCAATAAATCTAGCGTTTCTCATTTTCTTGATAGATTTAAATCTCCTCTTCACATGTCTTGATGACTTCATATTATCCTTAGAACTATTTACTTTGAAAATCACAGTTTGATTATCACAGTTCATAAGGATTGTGGGTATTGGTTTTTCAACCACATGTAATTTCATCAAGAGTTCACAAAGCCACTCTGCTTCAATAGTGGTTGTATCCAATGTTGTGAGTTCTGCTTCCATAGTTAACCTCGTTAAGATGGTCTGCTTGCAAGACTTCTGAGAAACAACGCCACCACCAAGTGTGAATACATATCCACTCATGGCCTTTATCTTGTCAGCATCAGATATCCAATTTGAATCACTATAACCCTCTAGTACCCTCGAATACCCGATATAGTGAATGCCATAGCTCGTAGTGCCTTTTAGATAGCGCATAACTCTCTCAAGAGCATGCCAATGATCATCTCCTAGATTTGAAACAAATCGACTGAGCTTGCTTACAACAACGGTGATGTTAGGGATCGTGGCACTAGATAAATACATAAGCGAGCCAATAATTTGAGAGTATCTCACTTGGTCTCTAGCATTTCCTCGATTCTTTTGAAGCAACATGCTAGGATCATACGGTGTGGGAGAATACTTGCAGTCGCTATACCCAAGACGACTCAAGACCCTTTCCACATAGTGAGACTGAAGCAACGTAATCCCACCATCATCATATCTCAATAGCTTTATGTTCAGGATAACATCAGCTACTCCCTGATCCTTCATCTCAAAAGAACGAGATAATAAACCCTTGACCTCCTTAATTGTGTTAAGGTTGGTCCAGAAAATTAGTGTTGTCGTGGTATTGCCGACGAGTATGCCATGGAGGGGTCCTCACAGTGTGTGTTTAGAGACGTGGGGGAAGGCGGACGGTTGACGGGTACGAGTTTACACAGCTTACCCAGGTTCAGATCCCACGATGGTGGCGGAATCCTACTCCTGCTATAAATCACTATAAGGGCAATACACCGAGTTACAGAGATAGGTTCGCTGTGCGAGGTTGTATGAATCGATGCCCTAAAGGCTCCCATAGGCCCGACTTATATAGTCACCAGGTCCTAGGGTTACAGGGAAAAGTCCTAGCCGGACAGGTTACAGAGTCCTAGACCGTCTATTACTAGTCTTGTGTATCTTGCACTCCAAGGCTCCGGGTACGCTGGTGACCTCACTGTAGCCTTCCTTTATCCGGCATGGGCCTCCCTTCTGGATCCATCTAATTGGGCCGCCCAGCAGGCCATGGGCCATGCTACCAATTGTGGGCCACCCGGGTTATCCGGATAGGAGACATGCTATGAGGACATCCATATAGCATATTCCCAACAGTAGCCCCCGGAGAACTCCGAGATCTTGCGCCGTCTTGCCTCTTCGTGTGGAATGCTCCGTCTAGATGGATGTCGGCAAATCATCAAGCAATATCTTGTAGTCCTCCCAAAGAACCCTGCAAGGTTTTCTCCGTCTTCACCACGTTAGTCGGAGAAATGCTAAATCTTCCATCGTACTCTTCCGTAGCCGGACTGGATCCGCCCATGCCGGAATCTTCTGATGTGACGGCTCATCTGCCTATGTCAGCTAGGGTGACGTAGGCTTAGGTCAGCGACGCCTCGTAACTCACACATACAGAGAACGCAATCATGTCCGATTTTACCACGCGAGCGATACGAACCGTTGGCGGCGACGGTTGAAGACGTGGCAAAATTTCTGCGCACGTTCACAGACACGTTGTCTACGCGGCAACCGTCCGATCAAGCTGCACGAATCTTGATGCTGGAGATGATAAATAGTAACCGTGGTGGAATTTCTACCTTTTACCTCATTCTTTCCTCGCATCGTCTTCTTCCTCCAGCACGTGCCTCCTCGAGCTCTCCGCGCAAAACTCACGAAAAAACCTAGCATCAATCCGCACCAGTCATCTCCATACTCACTCCATGGCTAGAAGCAGCACTTCCCCTTCCATGGCGGCATCAAGCGAAGCCGCGGCGAAGCCGGTGAGCTCTGTCGTCGTGCCCCCAGAGGGCTTGGTCATCCCCATCACGGCGGTGACTGAGTCCACCAGCGGCGACCATAATCTAGCGGCGCTGGAGCCGTTGGAGGAGGAGCTAGACTCGCACAAGGGCGACTGGCGCGGCTCAGATATCACGGACCGTGATATCCAGGAGCTGATCGTCGAGGGCTACCTCCGTGCGACGGAGGGGATCGCCTGGCGGGCGGCACCAGCCGGCGAGGTGACACCTTATCCCCAAGCCGGAGAAAAGGTGTACCTCAAAGCCCAACTGGTACGCGGCGTCTCCCTGCCCATCTCCAACTTCTTCCTCTCCGTATTGAACCACTATAGGGTCAAGCCCCAGAACCTTTCTCCCAACAGTATCTTAGCGCTTAGTAACTATGCGGCGCTCTGCGAGGGTTACTTAGGGATAAAGCCTAGGCTAGACCTTTTGTGTACTTCTTCACCATCAAACATCAAGCCGGAGCTAGTAAGGAAGAACTTAGGAATTGCGGCACCATAAGCTTCAAGATCCGTCCTGGCCGGCGATTCCCCGACATCATCGGTCACGAGTCCTGCAAAAACTGGCAGTGTACCTACTTCTACTGCCCAGATATCCCTCTGGCTGGCCGACAAGTAACGTACCCGGACTTCGTCGATGGAGCCGCCGCCGAAGCCTCGTCATGGAGATCCCAGGCCTCCCTTCCCTCCGACATCGAAGCCTCTCGCGCCATAAGGCAGATAGAGTGGTTCGTAGAGATGGGTTTAACCGGCTTGGACCTAGCCATGTGCTGGTTCATCAGGCGAATCCAACCTCTGCAGCACCGCGCGAAGCTCATGCACGAGTATATCAGCGATAGAAGGGATAGCCTCCGCATCTTTGTGGACAATTTATCGAGCGACTCCGTCAACCTCCGCCTTAAGGACATCGTCAAGGTGAAGGACAAGAAGCGTGGCTTCACCATCACCTACGACATTTTCGTAGACGGCAAGTGCCCAAAGGTAGCTGTTTATTTTCTGTGTATGACATATACTCCAGTTCTTCAGTCTTGCAAATGTCATCCCATCTAACACGGTGGTTCTTCACTTTACAGCTTAGCGACATAGATTAGTTCAGCATGGCTCCTCAAATCTATGATCCAAAGATGAAGGAAGTCACTATCGTGTCCGACGACGATGCTCCATTGGCACGAAAGCGGAAGAGCTCCACCTCTGACGCAGCTGACGGAGGCAAGAAGAAGAAGACGGAGGGTGGAGCCTCCAAGAAGACTACCGCCGCCCTGGAGGCGGAAAATAGAAAAGCTACTGGGATCCCCTTTGCCAAAGCACCCCCACTTGTGTAAGCTTCTTTCTTTCCGACATTGTCTATTCAACTGTCTTGTTCCTGTACTTATGCATTTGCACGTTTCAGGAAGAAAGCCACGACCAGCCTCAAGAAGACCTCCAAGTCATCGGGGGCTTCTAGAACTATTAAGGACATGCTGCATCGCGACGCATCTCCCACCATCGCCCCTGCCACTCCCTCCGTCAAGCCTTCGTCTGCCCCGACAAGCTCACAAGCTAAGGAGGCATCTGGTCCTTCCGCCATGGAAGTGGACTCAGGTGCCTCTACCGAGGTTGCTGTTGTCGGCGAGCAGGCGACGCAGGAGAGTGCCGCCCACCAAATGGCTGAAGCTCCGGCTAAGGATGCCATCGGTGGTGGTAAGGCGGAGGTGGAAGCAGGTACTTCTGCTGTAGGCGGCGCCCCGCACCCAAGAAAGCCATAACTTATCCGAAGATAGTCTATCCGGTACTTACCCCGGGTAGCACTACTATGGTCCCTGGTGCGGCACCGACATCTCCGACGTGCGGTCTAGAGGAGCTTCTCCGTCAAGCAGAAATCTTGCAAGGAAACAGCGAATCCTTTGGCAAGCTGCTGGCCGAGAGTGCTACAAACCTCAAGATCATTGCACTTGTAAGTTTTATTTGCCTTTTGCTTTTCATATGAGTATCTCATTGTATCCCCCGAGGATGTAGACAGAAAACCGTAGGTCTTTGCATCTATATGCTCTAAGAGTGACTAAGTTAGAAAACCTCTCACTGTAGCCCCCAAGCATATAGGTGGAATGAAATATTCCGACTAGATGCTTTAAGAGAGCATACGCAGTGTTCATAAATTTCAATACTGTATCCCCCAAGCTTCTAGTTGTAACTGAATTAGTTCCGACTAGATGCTTAAAGAAAAGCTAAGCATACATCCGAGTTAAAAACTTTATACTGTATCCCCCAAGCTTCTAATTGAAGATTGAATTAGTTCCGACTAGATGCTTAAACAAAAGCTAAGAATATTGCTAAGTTAAAAACTCTCGCTGTAGCCCCCGAGCGTCTAGGTGGAAAATTTCCGTCTAGATGCTCCAAGCAGACTAAACAACGTTTAACTTTTTTCCTTTTTTCCATAGAACGAGAATGCTCGGAGGGGCATGGCCAACGACAAGTACCAGAAGATGCACGCAGATTTGGAAGCTGAAAAGGGTAAAACTGCCTTCTTGAAGGAACAGATCACCAAGAGCAAGCGTCTGTTTCTTTTTCGCATTCGGACTTGGTTTTGTGCCCATATTCTCCGAGTACTCACTGTGTACTTTGCTTTCTACGACTTGCAGAAACCATCGCCAATGCCAAGAATATTGTCGAGCAATCGAAGCACATTCAAGAGCTGGATAGCGAAAAAAAATTCTTAAGCAGGAGAGGAAGGACATGCTGAAAATGCATGAGGAGTCAATGAAAGTCCTGCAGGACTCCGCCACCGAGGAAATCAATTGCTTGAAGGAAGAGATCTCTATCTTAAGAGATCAGAAGCAACCTGCCGATGAGCAAAATCAACACCATAGTGAGGCGTATAAGCTCCTCCAACAAGAGAAAGAATCCTTGGCGGATACCCTCTGGCAAGCTGAGGCCAGCATCTTCAGTAAGTTTTCTCCGTCTTGTATTTCTGTAGTCTGGGTACTCTGAATTGTTGAACTCATGCGTTCCTTGTCGGAATTTGCAGCTCCTATGGGTTTAACCCGATCGCCCCCTCCAGCCAAGGAATGCATGGTTCTTGCCGGCAACTTTATCAACACTGCCATCACATCAGCTAAAGAGATCGCCAAGCCCCTCTAGATAAATATCAGGGCATCGGACTCCGTGGCGAAGTACTCGGAGATTCTGCGCCGATCCCCCGAGTGTATCACAAGCTGGAAGGCTTCATGTGCACGGGCTGGCGCAAGGATGGCGCTGTCAATGGTGAAGGCACACTATGAAGATGCCGACATCGATACGTGACCTCTGGCATTCCTGACGTGGACGACGATGGCAAAGAGATTAACCATCAATCCATCTTGTCGTCGCTCGCGGGTTATGACACCAGAGTTGCCGACTTGGTCGACATCAACGTCTTCATGCCGATGAACACCATCGATGGCGGCAACCAAAGCTCCTCCGAGTCTCTTCACACCGCCGACTTCGACGGTGACTCTCCTGCTGGCAATGACGCTGCTTCTAAGTCTCCTGCGCCAAAGGAATGAAGAACAACTTTGTAATATTTGTTTCACCTTTGGTGCATATGCGGAAAAAAAACTTGTTTATGTAACTTAAGGCGGAAAACAATGTTGCATGTCCTACTACTTAAGAATCAGTTTCCAGCATGTATATATTCTTTTAAGCAAGTGTTGGCTTATCCATTACTTTGGTTCTTATGCTTGACTTTTTCATGAGTCGGAAGACTCGTTGTCGGAACCATGCGCTCAGGTGATGATGCCCAATAGCACCATCAATAACCTAAGCACAAAATCGCCGACAATAAGTGCCAAAAGTCACTACTCCAGAATCCACAGAAAAACGACAAAGAACGTGTAGACCAGAAAACTTAAGCTAACGCCCGTAGGCGGAATTTTCACAAGTGCAATCGCAAAACTTGTGTATAAAGGTTTTACATGATCCAAAAATGAACACTAAAGGAAGTAAAAGACTCAGAAATATGAGTGAACCAGAGAGCTTTATTGCATTGATCATATAAGAGGTACACGATTAGATAAAAAATGCTAAGTGTAAAAAGGACGTAGCTGTGCTATGTTCCATGGCCGATCAAGATCCGGGTAGTCATCATCCGGGTCACGTCGCTTATGCTTATGATCCTCGTTGGGTCTATCCTTTAGTTCATGATTGTCAACAAGGTAGTAAGACCCATTGAGCAGCGCCTTGCTTATGATGAACGGTCCTTCCCATGGCGGGGATAATTTGTGTGACTTCTTCTGCTTAAGTCAGAGCACCAAATCCTCCTCTTTAAACAAGTGATGCCGAACGTGGCGACTATGGTAACTGCGTAGCTTCTGCTGGTAGATGGCGGATCTTTGGCATGCCAAAACGCGCTCCTCCTCAAGAAGGTCCACATCTAGGCGTCTGGATTCTTTAGCGTCATCTTCGTCATAGGCGGCAACTCTTGGTCCATCATGAAGGATGTCGGAAGGTAGGATGGCTTCTACTCCATATACCATGAAATAAGGGGTGTAGATGGTGGATCTGTTGGGTGTAGTTAGTAAACTCCACGCACAGATGGCAATTCTTCCGCCCAGGCTCCAGCTGCTCTATGTAGCGGTGCCTCAAGACGTGGCTTGATTCCCTGCAGAATTAATCCATTGGCTCGCTCAACCTGACCATTGGATTGTGGGTGTGCCACAGATGCAAGGTCAAGTCGGATGCCCTTCTCCCAACAATAAGCCTCACATCTCCGAGTGACAAGTTGCTGCCGTTGTCGGTGATAATGCTATGTGGGAGACCAAATCTCACCACTAGATCTCGGACAAACCTGAGGGCAGTTGCCCCATCAAGCTTTCTAATGGGTTTAGCTTCTATCCATTTAGTGAATTTATCAACTGCTACTAGCAGGTGCATAAACCCACATGGTGCCGTCTGTAACGGTCCCACCATGTCTAGCCCCCAGACTGCAAACGGCCAAGTTATTGGTATTGTTCGCAATTCTTCAGCAGGAACATGTGGTTGTCGGGCATAATACTGGCTTCCCATGCATGTTTCAACCAGCTTGTCGGTGTCCGCCTTCGCGGTCAGCCAGTAGAATCCTTGTCGGAAGGCTTTCGTGACCAATGATCGAGGAGCGGCGTGATGCCCGCAATCTCCGAGATGGATTTCGCGTAGGATTTCCATACCCTATAGCTAGGAAACACACTTTAGGTATACACCAGTAGTGCTCCTTTTGTAGAGTTGTCCATTGATTATGGTATAACCCTTTGCTCGTCGGACTATTTGCCGTCTTTCGACCTCGTCGTCGGGCAAAGTTCCGTGTTCGAGATATTCCATGAACAGTTTTGTCCAAGCCGGAGGGACCTTGGTCACCATGTTGACGAAAGAGTCAGCTCTATCCGGGTTGTCGATGCCAGCTCCCTTCACGGATGGTGTGCACAGATGTTCTAGGAAAACTCCTAGCGAAATTCGCTTGCGCCCTGATCCAAGCTTAGATAGTAGATCAGCCGCCTCGTTTTGCTCCCTAGGTACATACTTGACTTCGTAGCCCAAGAACCTCTTGGCTATCTTGTCCACTTCGTCTCGGTATGCCGCCATCATAGGGTTCGGCGCATACCAGGTGCCAGCCACCTGCTGGGCAACCAACCCGGGTGGCCCACAATTGGCGCATACCAGGTGTCTTCACTAGGAGTTCCAGTATTTCCTAGACTAGCCATAGTAGCATCTAGGAAAGGACCTACTGAACCACTCGCATCAAGCACAGTAGAAGTAATATCATGAGTATAAAAAGCAGTTTCAAATTCAGCAGTAGTAGCAGTGTGTGTAGCATGAGTATGTGGTGGTGGTGTAACAAGCTTACTTATAACAGACGGTGAATCAAGAGTAGCAAAGGTGTTTAGGAATGTACCTCTTCTTGTAGTGGATGGTTAAATAGGGAACTTTCCATCACGAGACTTCCCCATGATGAAAATCCAAGTGAACTTACAAATAAAGCTATGCTCCCCGGCAACAGTGCCAGAAAATAGTCTTGCTGACCCACAAGTGTAGGGGATCGCAACAGTCTTCGCAGGTAGTATTACCCAATTTATTGATTCGACACAAGGGGAGCCAAAGAATACTTGCAAGCCTTAACAACTAAGTTGTCAATTCAGCTGCACCTGGAAATAGTTCTTGCTCACAGAATTTTATCAGTAGCAATAGTTTGTAGTAGTAACAGCAAAGCAACAGCAATAGTGAAACAGGAGCAATAGTAACAGTAACAGTAAATGGTGGGATTCGAGTGCGGTAGGCATAGGGATGGATGGACGGGCGTTGCATGGACGAGTCTAAACATGTAACTTAAAGATCTAGGGCATTGCAGATAAATAATAACAAGCATCCAAGTACTAAACAATCCTAGGCATGTGCTCCATATATAGTCATACGTGCTCGCAATGAGAACTTGCACAACATCTTCTGTCTAGCCAGCCCGTGGCAGCGGGGCCTCTAGGGAACTACTGGAAATTAAGGTGCTCCTTTTAATAGAGCACCGGAGCAAAGCATTAACACTCCGTGAACACATGTGATCCTCACACCACAGCCATCCCCTCCGGTTGTCCCAATTATTGTCACTTTGGGGCCTTTGGATCCGGACAATGATATGTGTATACAACTTGCAGATAAGATCACAAACAATACTATCATAATGATTCAATAATAAGTTCAGATCTAAGATCATGGCACTCGGGCCCTAGTGACAAGCATTAAGCACAACAAGTTGCAACAAAGTCAAATAACACTAATAGAGATACTAGGCACTATGCCCTAACAATCTTATTCGACTACATGATAGAACTCATCCAATCCCTACCATCCCCACAGCCTACTGTGGGGGATTACTCACTCATGGATGAGGGAAATATCGATGGTTGATGTAGGGGCGTTGGTGATGATGATGGTGATGATCCTCTCCAAATTCCCCGTCCCGGCAGGGTGCCAGAACGGAGTTTCTGGATCCGAATCTTGGTTTCAGGTGGTGGCGGCGCAGCGGAACCTTTCTGGAAAAAACGTCGAACCCCCCTCGGTTTTTAGGTCAAGGGGTAACTTATAGGCGCAGAGGGAGCCCGAGGGGGTGCCTTGGGTGGCTGCACCCCCCTAGGCGCGGCCAGGGCTAGGCTCGCGCCTGGCAGGGGTGTGGGCCCCCCAGGCATCCACTCCATCTCATCTTCTGGCTCCGTGGATCTTCTAGTGCAATAGGATTTTTGGCATATTTTCCGGGATTTTTCCTGATAGTTGATTTTCTGCATAAAAACTAGACACCAAGGTAATTCTGCTGAAAACAACGTTAGTCCGTCTTAGTTGCATCCAAATCATATAAGTTTAGAGGAGAAACAATAGCAAAAGTGTTCGAGAAAGTAGATATGCTTTGGACGTATCAAACCCCAAGAGGATGGTGTGATGAGCACAGCAGCAAGTTTTCCCTCAGTAAGAAACCGAGGTTATGAAACCAGTAGGAGGAAGGAAACGTCTCAAAGGTGTTGCAAGCAACGTGGAAACCTGCACAACACAAACTCAAGACTTTGCCCCAATGAATCAGTGAGGTTGTCAAGCTCACCGGTTTGCTGTAACAAAGGATTAAACGTATGGTGTGTAAAGTAATGGTTTGCAACAAGTAAACAAATAACAGTGGAAGATGTATCAATGGTAAAGATTGGACCGGGGTCCATAGTTCACTAGAGGTGCTCTCCTTAGATAAACAACATGGCAAGTAGGGTAAACAAATTACAGCAGGGCAATTGACAGGACATGAGCAAGGCATAACAATGCAATACCAGATAAAAAGATCCTATGAGATTCGATTGGGCAATACAACAAGATACATAGACCGCCATCCAACTGCATCTATGACTAGAAGTCCACCTTCAGGTTATCATCCGAACCCCCTTCAGCATTAAGTTGCAAGCAACAGATAACTGCTTTAAGCAAAGTGTGTAAGGTAAACAATCCACTTGTTCCATGAACAAGAGACCGTTGTTTTCTCCCTAGTAGCAACATCACATCTACAACCGAAGAGATTTCTGTCACTTCCCTTGGAAACTAGAGGCATGAACCCACTATCGAGCATAAATAACCCCTCTTGGAGTCACTAGCAACTACTTGGCCAAGATAGCTACTAACAACGGAGAGCGTGCAAGATAACAAACAACACAGACATGATAGAGTCATAAAGACAAAACCATTAATCATTCTGACATAGTAATCTCAATATCCATCGGATCCCCGCAAACACAACATGCATGATTACAAATAGATAGATCTTGATCATGAACGGAGCTCACAAGCTATATACATGAAAGCACAAGGAGGAGATACAACCATCTAGCTACTACATGGACCCATAGTCCAAGGTGGAACTACTCACGCATCATACTGGAGAAGAAGGCCTCCGGGATGATCTCCCCTCCGGCAGGGTGCCGGGAAGAACTTCAGATCCCCCCGATCTAGAGACGATGGTGGTGGCGGCTACAGAAGGTTTTATGGAGTTTTGTTTGGGTGTTTAGGGTTTCTGCATCGGGGGCTTCTTATAGGCGAAGAGGCGCGTCCGGGTGGCGACCAGGGGGGCCACACCCTGCCCAGGCGTGGGCCCACCCCTGGCCGCGCCTAGGGGGGTTTGACAGCCCTGGTTTGCTTCTCTGTCTCGTCTTCTGGATTCGTGTCCCCCACGGTAAAATATTGACTTTGGATTTTGTCCCGTCCAATTCCGAGAATATTGATTTTCTACCTTTCTGGAACCAAAAACAGAAGAAAACAGGCAACTGGAACTGTGACAACTTGTTAATAGGTTAGTTCTAGAAAAGATATAAAAACACCTCAAAGTGTAGACAAGGCAAAGCAAAGGAGATACTAAACAAGCATGGAGCATCAAAAATTATAGATACGTTTTCAACGTATCAATCTCATATGAGTAAACACTACTTATTCTGAGATAAGTTTAAGTGTCAATGCCAGCCGACATAAATTTTTTAGGAATAAACATAAGGGGCAGTCCCCGAGTCAGATTTTCGAGTCATACCATTTTATTATCAGCACATAGCCGGCATGAGTATCCGACATATGAGAGTTCGAGAGATACATACATTGCTTCTCCTAAGTGTAGAAAGGATGAAGCAATGCCACATTCCACGACCGTTTGGTCTCATCACCCGATCTGTCTGCCTTGTTCTTTTGTGCTTCACGAGTATCTATTAGGTAATATGAATCATTGTGCAATTCTTTGCTTATAATGAATGGTCCTTCCCATGGGGGTGATAGTTTATGCATCCCAGCTGTGCGTTGCACTAGTCTGAGCACCATATCCCTTCTCGGAAAACACGAGGTTGGACTTTCTGGCTATGATAGCGTCGGAGAATTTGTTGGTATATGGCGGATATGGATAATGCCAATTGCCTTGCTTATTCGAGTAAGTCAACTCCATCTTCTCGGGCCTCTTTTACCTCGGCTTCCGAGTATTGTCTTACTCTTGGCGAGTCATGCTCTATGTCGGCAGGCAAAACTGCTTCTGCCCCATACACAAGTAAAAACGTCGTATAGCCTGTTGATCGATTCTGAGTTGTCCTTAAGCTCCATAGCACCGTGGGTAATTCCTCGACCCAGCAACCAAGTGACCGCTGGAGTGGTTCCATTAGGTGGGGTTTTATCCCGGATAGAACTAAGCCGTTAGCTTGTTCAACTTGTCCATTTGATTCTGGATGAGTGACTGACTCTACGTCAAGTCTTATTCAGTTTTTCCCACATAAGCGAGTGAAAGCTCCTTCGGCAAAGTTTGTGCCATTGTCTGTGATCACACTGTGTGGGTGACCGTATCCCAGGATTATGTCTTTTAAGAATGTGACAGCTGTTTTCCATCTAGTTTTTTGATGGGCTTCACTTCTATCCATTTGGTAAACTTGTCAACCATCACTAGTATGTGAGTCATGCCGCCCCTCGCTGGTTTGAATGGTCCTACCATATCCAGGCACCATACTGCGAATGGACACGTGATTGGTATAGTTTTTAACTCGGATGCTGGTAAATGTGACTTTGATGCGTAGCATTGGCAGCCGTTGCATTTCCTCACTAGTTCTTACACATCTGCTAGTGCACTTGGCCAGTAGAATCCATGTCGGAATACCTTGGCTACCAATGCTCTTGACGAGGCATGGTGCCCACACTCTCCTTGGTGAATATTCAACAGTATTTCTTGGCCTTGCTCTGGACTTATGCAACATTGCAATACACTTGTCACACTCCTTTTGTACAGCTCCCTATTAATTATTGTGTACACTTTCGCTCTTCTCTCTGTTTGACTTGCCAATATCTCATCATCAGACAATGTTCCATCTCTCAAGTAGTTGAATATTGGTTTCGCCCAGGCTGGTATCACTGGTGCCGGGTCTGTTTCTCCGTCAATTTCCATTGGCTCAGCCGACATATGTTCTGCCGACATAACCTGAGGAGTCCCCGAGTGTGATTTGGCAGCCCCTGGGTTGGGTGGTATAGTCCCTGAGTTACTCGAACCTGCCCCTGGGTCAATGTCCATTGGCACAGCGTTTGACTCTTGGCTTGCCGGGATGAATATTGACTCGGACTCTAGTGACGGCTTGATTGATGGTTTTCTAAGATGTTCCAACGCTACTCCTGGTAGGATTTCTTACCGAGATGAGCCTAACTTGGATAATACATTAGCTGCCTCGTTCTCTGCTCTGGGTATATGATGAAACTCACACCCGTCAAAGTATCCCTAAATATGCTGCACATGAAAACAATATAATGCCATATTTGCATCTAATACATCTCAATTTCCAGATACTTGCTGGATAACCAAGTCCGAGTCACCGAAACACATGATCCTTTTGATGCCAATTTCTTTGGCCACTTTTATCCCATGGACAAGTGCTTCATACTCGGCTACGTTATTGGATGCAGCGAAGTGGATCTGCAACAGATATTTGAGTTGATCCTTCTTTGTTGATGTGAGTACTATCCCGGCACCCAGGCCCATTTTTGTCTTGGACCCGTCAAAGTGCATCCTCCACTAATTCGGGTCTAGCAGTGGTGGCTCGTATTGCATTTCTATCTAGTCCACGAAGAAATCCGCTACAACTTGAGATTTTATTGCATCTCGCATGTCATATTGTGGAGTGTATGGTGCTAGCTCTATGGCCCATTTCTCTACTTGGCCACTGGCATCTTTGTTGCCCTATATATCCGAGATAGGTGTCTCACACATTACCCGGATTGGGTGTTATTGGAAATAGTGCTTCAGCTTTTTTGCTGCCATATACACCCAATATGTCATTTTTTGGTAATGGGGTAGTTTTGCTTTGATGTAGAGAGCACTTTGCTTAGGTAATAAACTGGCCTTTGGAATGATTTGCCCTCTTCTTCACGCTCTACCACTATTACTGCACTAACAACTATATTGGTTGTCGCGACATAGAGCAGCATTGGCTCTTTGGATAGTGGTGAGGCTAATATTGGTGTTGTTGCCAACATCTTTTTGAGTTCATGGAAAGTGCTATCATCTTGCTGTGTCCATGTAAATTTGTCTGATTTCTTCATTAGTTGATATAATGGTAAGGCTTTTTTCCCTAGCCGACTCACAAACCTACTCAACGAGGCCAGGCATCCTGTAAACTTCTGGACATCGTTGAGTGTTTTCGACAACTTCATTCTTTCGATGGCCCTGATCTTTGTCGAGTTAGCCTCAATTCCTTAGCTGGACATGAGAAATCTGAGTAACTTTCTAGTTGGGACACCAAACGTGCATTTTTCCGGGTTAAGTTTCATCCGGAATCTTCTTAAATTTGCAAATGTTTGACGCAAGTCCTCGATTAGAGTACGACTTTGTTTGGTTTTTATTACCATGTCATCGACGTATACTTGAACATTTTTGTCCAGTTGATCTTGCAAGAATTTTTGCATGCATCTTTGGTATGTTTCACCTGCATTTCTCAATTCGAACGGCATAGTACGATAGCAATAAGCCACATACGGTGTGATAATAGCTGTATTTATTTGATCATCCGGATTCAGTGGTATCTGGTGGAAACCATAGTACGCATCCACAAATGACAACAACTCACACCCGACAGTAGAGTCAATGACTTGATCGATCCTTGGAAGGGGGAATGGATCTTTTGGACACGCCTTATTGAGGTTCGTGTAGTCAATACACATGCACCATACCACCGCCACATTCGGGTCATCCTTTTTCTTTTCGACCAAGACTGGATTTAACAACTAATCTGGGTGGAGTACTTCCATGATAAACCCGGCAGCCAAGAGCCTGGCTATCTCGGCAGCTATCACTTTCCTCCTATCTTCGGCAAAGCGGCGGAGGGGTTGCTTCACTGGCTTAGCATCTGTCCTTACATGAATAGAGTGTTCAGCCAGCTCCCTCGGAACTCCTTACAGGTCTTGTGTGGACCATACAAAGATATCCCGATTCTCACGGAGGAAGCTGGTGAGCTCGCTTTCCTATTTGTCAGATAGCCCAACACCAATGGTAACTGTGCGCTCTGGGAAGGCCTCATCAATCTGTATCTTCTTTGTTTCCTTGGTGGCTTGGAAAGATACACTGCCATGCGGGTTAGTGAGTGCCGGCATGGACATCTGTGCCGCCTTGGCCAGTGCTGCAACTTCCATCATTTGCTGCTTTTCCTGCGCTATGATCAGTGACTCGGCCAGTGAATATCTGGCTGAGGCGCATGCAATAGATATCTTGTAGTCACCCTCAACTATGATGACTCCACATGGACCTGGCAGCTTCATCTTCAAGTAAGCAATATGAGGAGTGGCCATAAACTTTGCCATAGCCGGCCTGCCGAGTAAGGCATGGTATGAGCTGACCAGGTCTACCACTTCAAACTCTATGGCCTCGGTGCGACAATTTTCTCTGTTGCCGAATAAGACGTCAACCCATCTTGCCAATTGGCTCACATGATAGTCCCGACACAATGCCATGGAAGGTCATCTTAGTCGGCTCCAACATGTTCATAGTGATACCTAACTTGAGCATGGTATCCTTGTACATGATGTTGATACTACTGCCATCATCTATCAGCAACTTGGGAAACTTCACATTGATGTCTGGGCCCATGAACGTCGGATCCAAGACAAGGGCATAACATCCTGGTGTTGGCATGATCTTGGGGTGATCCTTTATGCTCCAAGTTATCTCCTGTTCAGACCAATGCATGTACTTTGGTATTGCCAGCATTGTGGCGTTCACTGCCATCATCCGTCTCTGTTGACTTTTCTTGTCATTCGGCTCTGTGACGAACACGACATAACTCTAGTGATGCTCTATGTACTCGTTCTGGTCCCATGGCCGACATGAGCGTCATCACTTCTTGGGTCATGCAACTGGTGCACAGCCTCTCTTCTTTCTTGGTTGTGATATCTTGGTTGCCTGTTCTCATATCTATGCTCGGCTCCAACAGCTTGAGCATTTCCTCCTGTTAGCGGTGGTAGGGGAGGTGGTGGTAACTGCTGAGTCGGCGATTCCACTCAGTCTCCCTTCTAAAAC
This sequence comes from Avena sativa, assembly GCA_916181665.1. Taxonomy (NCBI): domain Eukaryota; kingdom Viridiplantae; phylum Streptophyta; class Magnoliopsida; order Poales; family Poaceae; genus Avena; species Avena sativa. The sequence continues at coordinate 260,010,992 of OV702279.1, read as the reverse complement.
CAAGTGCATTGTCTTATTGTGTGATTTGCCGGCTTACTCGGACTTGGCGTGTGAAATTTACACGGTTGATCCAACATCATCTCATAAGTATAATTTTGCCTGTCTTGGTATGGCTTTCTTTGTTCATATGGCTTTATGCCATCATTCTTTGGTATCCACTGCTAATGCCCATTTGTCCTTTGATGTTGGCTACTTCCAGCATCTGGATGATCCTGACTTATGGCTGCGACTTGAGTCGAACCATACCTATAGTCTGGTCTTTCATCTCTTCTCTTGCTTCTATACTCGGCCCTTTCTTAGCGCCTTTGCGACCTGGCCGCATCATAGATCTGAGTTTCAGTCATTCTGTCTGCCGACATAAGCAGAGGCTGAGTCGGATCTCCTAACGCGTATGAGTCGGCAATTCTTATCGTTTCTACGAAACTTGCCGACATCTCTCTGTAACCTTTGCCACAGTACACTTCCATGCCTGCATCCTTGTGCGAACCATGCAATGGCCTGAGATTCGATTACCCCTTCACAAGAGTTGTGCATAGTGCACCATCTAGTGAGGAATTCTCTATCTATTTCATTCGGCCTTTGCTTGCACATAGACAGTTGTTGTGGGCGATTCGGCCTCTTGTACGTGCTTGTGAAATTGCTCATAAAAGCTTCCCGGAAATCAATCCAACTTTTGATGCTTTGGGGTGGAAAATTATTTAGCCACACCCTCGCTGGTCCTTCTAGCATTTGCGGTACATACCGCACTGCCCATCTCAGATTTCCCTGCACGATCTTTACTGCAGTTCCATAATCTATGAGCTAGTCTTCTGGCTTTGTGCTTCCATCCTAGGTTTTTGTTCCTATGGCTAGCTGAAAGTTTGGCACTGGCGGCTCTTTCATGACTCTTGGGCCAAAACATGGTAGACCCTGTGGACCTTGAGATTCGATTAATTCTGCCATCTTTATCCGATCGAGCTTTAGCCTTGCATCATTCGGCTGGAGATTTCTGCCTCCAAGTCTTGCTCCTATCGCCTGATACACGTGATCCGACAATTCGTACCTGTCATTTACCATTGCTGAGTAACCATCATTGTATCTATTGGCGTTTGGGTCTGCCAGCTGTTGCACTGCTTTTCCTGCACTTTGCTGTCTCCTTTCGGGTTGGGCTAGTGGAGGATTCAGAGCTGGGTTTCCCCCTCTTGTCGAGTGAGTTCCACGCCTAGGCTGAGGTGCAAAGTTTTGCCCTCCATTGTCATTTCTTTGCCCTGCTTGCCTTTCTCAGCCAACATTCTCTTGGTTCTCATTTCCCTGAGCAACATTCCTTCGTGCTCTCTGTGCATGGGCCGGGTATCCTTGAACCACTGCCGAGTCATAAGCAACTATTTGCTTGTTCCTTCCTGAATCTACACTCTTTTCTTTTCTCTGTCTCGGCGCCGCTCCTGGCGAGAAAGCTATATGGCATGCTGACCTCGCCGGGACTGGAGTTGCCAAGTGAACCAGCTGTGACCTCCCAGCTATACCCGGATTTGCCCTGTAGTACACTTCATTCAGCATTTCTTCTTCTCTTACCAACTCATTTACTCGTTCCTATTGTTTTTTCTTCGCTTCACCCGTTAGATGGGGTAGCTCAGCCATTGCTTCCTCTACGGCTCTCAAATTTGATGTTGTAGTGTTGTATGTCGGCCGCATGGCTGTTTTATTGATGTTTTCTGGTGTTATTTTTGACGTTGCGTCCACTAATTCTTCATTGAGTTTTCTTCCTCTTAACCTTGTTGCATCAAGCCGGGTCTTAGCGCCCTTGACTTGATTTGCCGAGTTATATTCTCGGATCGTGATATCCATATCCTGCTGCATCTGTGCTAACTCCTTTGCCTTCTCCAGAACTTTTTTCCTGGTCTCCTCTAACTCGGCCTGCACTCGCGCCGGATCAGCTGCTGGTGCTACTGGCTCGGCTATTTTTTCTATCGCTTCCTGCAACTCCTTGGCCCTCTTACTCCTAGCTATGTTCTCTGGCTTCTCTAGCGGTGCCTTTGCAGTTCTTTCTACCCTTGGCGTCCCTTCTGGGTTTTCTCCCTCATTCTCATTCACTGCAGGTGCTACTGGAGGAGCTGGGGGATGCGATGGGTTTGGAGCTGTCATCATTACCTCGACGGAGACGAGCTGATGAAGCTTTCCCATGGCGCGAACCGCAGGTGGATCTGGCGCCAGGATGACACGCTCCGGGTACGCGCGCTCCACGTGCACCGTGATGTAGACCTGGTGCTGGACAAACTTGATGAAGTGACCGCCCCTTGGGAACGGCTTGGTCCCGAAGCAGCCCGCGTTGTTGCTGACGAAGTTGAGTGCCTCGAACTTCTGGATGAGGCTGGAGTAGATGCGTTTGCCTGTCTTGGCGATGATGTTTTCCGTCCGGATGAAAACTCCGGCAAGCGCCTGCTTCTACCCCACGGTGGGCGCTAACTGTCGTGGTGGTGTCACGACAGATGCCATGGGTAGTCTTAAGTTGGGGGCCGAATGGACACTTGTGGTAACCGGGGAGGGAGTGCATGGTCTATCTGCGCACGAAGAACAAGATGAACTCTCCACACTTAGGATTTTTATTAATCCAAGAAGTTTACAAGTGCTCTTAGAGCTGTTTCAGCATAGCCTTAGGGCACTAGTTTCATACTTGATACAACCTCCTCAAACCCTAGCTATGCCCCTCCTTATATAGGAGATGGCCAGCTAGGTTACATCCTTTTGGATCCTAGGGTTACTGTTTGGATCTTGGTCTTTACTGTGCGGGCTGGGTCTTGGGCTAGTCCTGAGCCCTTGACCCAGTCCACAAAGCCATACTGCCAACGGTCTTCACGTACGTAGCCTCCAGCTCTTTTGGCGTCACACGGTGACTTTATACGTCAGCCCTTGCTTTGGGCGTCACCCGGCTCCTTTTATGTCACCCGGCGTCGCCCTTCTCTTTTGACCATGATTTACCTTGGTCCCTCCCGAATCTCACTCGGAAAGCTGTCACGCATCCTCTCTGACTCGGCCTTCCCTCGTGAGACCCGGCTCATTGCTTCCTGTAAGGTAAACAAATTTGTCTTATGCGGGCTGACATAGTTTTATGTCGGACACGCCTATACTTCTCACCCGGCCGCTGATACCCGGCCATAGGATTCTTTGACTCGGCATAAGCCAAGCTGTAACACCCTCAGAATCGGCCCTATGCAAGTTTTAGCGGAAACCCGCCAAACCCGCATAGAAACGATTCGAAGGTGCCCACCAGGCACTTGCGTGCGGGTGGAAAACGAAGTAATAACATTACACAACAGTCCTCGATGGGACCCACAGAACAGATATATATACAGCAGCAACTCCAAGAGTCAAGAATACAGATATAATATACAAAGATCCAAATCACCTTGAAAATGATATAGCGTCCAGCTACGGACAAGATGCAAATGGGGCTAAGAGCCCTGAAGAATAACCAATGGCGTCCATAACCCTGCCCAGGCCAAGCCGGAAGGTTAACCCTGCTAACGACGTCGATCTCAAAACCTGCTTAAACAAAAGGGGTGCCGACAAAGGGCAAAAGAAAAAGAAGGAGCGTCAGTACTGAGGCCAGTACACGGCGAGGCTAGAATTTGGCGGTCCTCGCCTACATAGGTATGGTGGACTGAGCGGCAGCGGCAGCATGCACTGAACAACCTATAGAGACTCGATACAACTGGCGGCTATCAGAGAGGGGTGAGAAAGACCTATTCGGATCCAACCTGATACTAGCATCAAACCAACCCATCCTGGCGTTTCCCCCTCGAGACCAAGCGAGGAAGTCAACCGAGGAACTCACACAGTTGGCAGTTTTACTTATTCAGTTATAGTTGCGGCACTTTACTAGTCAGGTCTAGATAATCATCCTGATAAAGTAAGCAGTGGGCACTTTTAGTTAACCATTCCGTTATAGTTACAACACTTACTAATCAGATACAATTAGCATGAGGCAACCCCAAAACCCAGCAGTTGTTGGTACTTTTATTTAGCCATTCCGTTGTAGTGAAGCTGATTACTAATCATATCGGATACAAGTCAATTTGTAACAGTAAACTTTAGTTATAGTTGTCTATGATCAAGCACTGTGCTCCAAGTCGTCCATAACCGCGGACACGGCTTCTCGAAAAGATTTAACCCTGCAGGGGTGCACCAAAGTATCCACAGGCACTTCGACCCTTTTTGCCAGATCAGTTAACATACACCCATCGGTATGTCGGCGGGGCCTAAGTCACGACGTTCCCAGACCCAAAGCAAGTACATGGGGGCCACCCCACCAAGTCGACACCCGTAACGAAGTCGGCCGGTCTCCGAGACGGACTTAGGGTTTGGGTAGACGGCAGTGAGCGACAGCAAATCCCCAAACGGGGACTGTCGACACCGCGAAAACGTGTCCCGATCCTAAACAGTACAGGTGCTATATGTCGCACAATTTAAATAAAGCAGTAAAGCATGGCATAAAACCTCAAACTAGTTTGTGGCCCCCAGTACAATACTTTGAAATCAGGTAATAATCAATGGGGGGCCCATATCTCCCCACCTGTGGTTAGCGCGCTCGATCTCGGAACAGGTGTCAAGAACTCGGGTCCTACGGGACACAAGTGGGCGGTCGGAAACCAAATAGTATCTATCACCCACCGATGCCTATGCTTAATTCAATTTTAGTTGTTAAACAGGAATTAAAGTGATCAATAAGTAAACCATGATCATCTCCAACATCAACATGCGGCAATTCTCCAACAATTGTGGTACTCGGCGACATGCAACAGCACTTGAGAAAGCGACTACGACGCGCGGGTCCAACTAGCTACCAAACAACAGGTAATAGGGTGTGTCCAGGGCAATATAAGGCTGCAAGTAATATCAAGGGTACGGAAACTAGAGCATCGCGACACAGATAGCAATAGATCAACAGGAGGGAATAAATACTATAAAAGTAAGATAGGTAGAAAGGGGGAGATGCTCGCCTGAAAACATTGTCGAAGGATTCAACCGAAGATCGGGGCGAAACTCACATCAACTCATCGGCCTTATCTGCGAAGAAGCAAAACGCTAGAATAAACACCGGATGCAATATTTAATACAACGGCAGAAGATCGGCATGATGCATGTATGATGCATGGCATGGCAAGGTGCGATGCAATTAGGTCATATTAAGCGGAACCGGGGTCCCGACATTTACTTAAATGGTTCATGTTCTTTACCTACCCCACAAATTAAATGTTGTATTAGCAAGACAAAAGTTGGCACCGGTTCGCTACACAAGTTTAAATGAGGCCGATATGAGACTAGATTTGCCCGCATATGGGCCCCATATTTAATTATTAGGTGAATCGGCATAAGGCCCCCAACCAATGATATGCATGCGAGATAACAATTAAATATGCAACAAATTGTTGTTATGTCATAAAATAGGGTTTCGGGAAGGGGTTCACACATTTAGGGTTTGGCAGATCTTGGGGTTCCGGGGTTCGGGGTCGGTCTCAGGGTCCAGGATTCGACGGAAGCGGCGGGAGCGGATACAAGACGGGGAACTCGTCGTGACGCGCCGGAGATCTTGGTTCCAAGCGGTCGATCTTGTCGGGTTCACGGATCGGCCGGTCTTGTCGTATCCGTGGTTGCCGGGTCGTGTCGAGGGTTTTGTCGTGCGGGATGCAGAACTTGGTGTTCCGTGTCGGGGCGCATCGGATTCTTCCGGGTCGGTGCCGATCTTGTCGTCGCCGCGGTCTTCGGGTCCGGGGTGATGTACTCGGCGCCCTTTGGTTCCATGTCGACGGTCTTGGCGTTCGGGTGCGGACTCAGGACCCGGGAAGGCGCTCTTGGTGTCCTTGTCGAAGGCCTTCGGTGTCCACAATTTCTCGGTGTGGTTTTCCTCAGGTCGATGAAGATCTTGACGAGAGCTCTTCGTTAAAGACGACAACCAAGAGGATGGAAACTGGCACCGTTAGGATGTCACACCCAGGCCCTAGCTGAAGCGTTTACAGGAACACACATACAAGCACGCACGTGTACCGAGCCAGAACAGATGACACAAGAACCCAACAGGTACCTGTTACCAAACATGGCAGAACATAGTGGCCCTGGTTGGTGGCGGCGGCACGGCACAGGCGACGCGCGGCCAGAGAGGAGGCCGGGCCTGGAGACAGAGGAGAGGCGGCCCTGGCCTCGCGCGGCGCGGAGGCAGACACAGGGCGGCGGCGGCCGGTGGCGAGGAGCACAAGGCCGATGGGGTCGGGGACAGCCGGCGAAGGAGGGCGGTGCCAGCGGAGGTGAGGGGTGCCCACGGCGGCGGCGGGAGGATGGGGCAGTGGCCGGCGAGGACGCGCGGCCGGGTCGAGGAGGGGAGAAGGGCGCCGGGCGGAGGGAGGCTCGGCTCCGGCGGAGCAGAGGGGAAGAGGCCGCGTCGGGGGAGGGGGAGGCGCCGCGGGGTGAGCGGAGGCGCGCCGGAGGAGACGGGGCGGGCGGCCGCGCCGGAGACGAGGTGGGGAACGCGGGCGGAGAGCGACGGAGAGGTGCGGAGGTTGGAGGGTTGGGCTGGGTAGATAGTTTGGTAGGTTTAGGAATAAGGGGTGGACCGATTTAGTTTTCTGGGGGTGGTCGTTCGGGTCGGGTCGGCCCGTTCGACTGCCCCACTAAAAATAACTTAACATCTTATTTAATTTGCAATTCATTTTGTAACTAGTTTTTGGACAAACAAAATATTCCGGAAGTAGCCGGGGTTTAATTTGAAATAAAAGGAGGACTAGTTTCAGAAAACCATAGACTTTCGCAAATAGTTTTTAGGCAAGATAATATGTATGATGATGACGATGCTCAAATGCAATGTGGCATGATGACATGAGCATGCGGTCATGATGATGCAATGCACAAAAACAACGCGATTTTCTAGTAGTGGTTTTGCGGGATGCCACAATTCGACACCACTAACAATGGATCTCGCCCTCGAGATCCGCCTCATGGTACCGGAAAAACGGCGGCGTTCTGAATCTTCTCGCTTCGTGTATATCCTCGCGACACCACTAACAAGAGGTCGTTGTCCGTGATCGTCGAGAGAACACTCCGGGAACAAAAAGGTCGAAGGTAGGGGTATCAACAATTAAGCCACCCCTAACTTCGATGGAAAGAGGGAACCGATGCATTCTCATCCACTTCAATGTACAAAAGCGAATAGAAGGGGTAGTCGGCATGGGGGCCAATCCATCACGCACCCAAACTATTACTCCGCACAATCAGTGGAAAAGCGCGCAACCATTCTCGGAATCAGACTGAAGATCTCGACAAGCGAGGTTCGGAACAAAGGAGTGATGCAGACTCTGCATCTGATCTGGCATAGAGGATGTCGTCGCGTCGGAAAACACCGGAAGGCACAAACACGGAACAAAGAATGGTACCACAGTAGACGGATTCCTCAGGCAGCATGAACACCGGATGGTAGAACACCGTTATCAAAGGAGGAAGCGAAACCCTAAAGGTACGACGGAAACCCAACCACAAGAATTCCTGGACTCGAAGAAAGGGACGAGAGCGGATTCAAAACACGTAGAGGTAAGAGGAGAACAGCAGAGGGGTAAGGAGTAAAATCAGACCTAATCAGAACTATCCAACCGATTTTGCAAAAATAGTTTTGACACTCTACTTCGGTCGTTAGCTAGGTTATCCTACAGGCTGGACTTGTGGGGTATCGCAACTGCTGAGCTCTGATACCACTCTGTAACACCCTCAGAATCGGCCCTATGCAAGTTTTAGCGGAAACCCGCCAAACCCGCATAGAAACGATTCGAAGGTGCCCACCAGGCACTTGCGTGCGGGTGGAAAACGAAGTAATAACATTACACAACAGTCCTCGATGGGACCCACAGAACAGATATATATACAGCAGCAACTCCAAGAGTCAAGAATACAGATATAATATACAAAGATCCAAATCACCTTGAAAATGATATAGCGTCCAGCTACGGACAAGATGCAAATGGGGCTAAGAGCCCTGAAGAATAACCAATGGCGTCCATAACCCTGCCCAGGCCAAGCCGGAAGGTTAACCCTGCTAACGACGTCGATCTCAAAACCTGCTTAAACAAAAGGGGTGCCGACAAAGGGCAAAAGAAAAAGAAGGAGCGTCAGTACTGAGGCCAGTACACGGCGAGGCTAGAATTTGGCGGTCCTCGCCTACATAGGTATGGTGGACTGAGCGGCAGCGGCAGCATGCACTGAACAACCTATAGAGACTCGATACAACTGGCGGCTATCAGAGAGGGGTGAGAAAGACCTATTCGGATCCAACCTGATACTAGCATCAAACCAACCCATCCTGGCGTTTCCCCCTCGAGACCAAGCGAGGAAGTCAACCGAGGAACTCACACAGTTGGCAGTTTTACTTATTCAGTTATAGTTGCGGCACTTTACTAGTCAGGTCTAGATAATCATCCTGATAAAGTAAGCAGTGGGCACTTTTAGTTAACCATTCCGTTATAGTTACAACACTTACTAATCAGATACAATTAGCATGAGGCAACCCCAAAACCCAGCAGTTGTTGGTACTTTTATTTAGCCATTCCGTTGTAGTGAAGCTGATTACTAATCATATCGGATACAAGTCAATTTGTAACAGTAAACTTTAGTTATAGTTGTCTATGATCAAGCACTGTGCTCCAAGTCGTCCATAACCGCGGACACGGCTTCTCGAAAAGATTTAACCCTGCAGGGGTGCACCAAAGTATCCACAGGCACTTCGACCCTTTTTGCCAGATCAGTTAACATACACCCATCGGTATGTCGGCGGGGCCTAAGTCACGACGTTCCCAGACCCAAAGCAAGTACATGGGGGCCACCCCACCAAGTCGACACCCGTAACGAAGTCGGCTGGTCTCCGAGACGGACTTAGGGTTTGGGTAGACGGCAGTGAGCGACAGCAAATCCCCAAACGGGGACTGTCGACACCGCGAAAACGTGTCCCGATCCTAAACAGTACAGGTGCTATATGTCGCACAATTTAAATAAAGCAGTAAAGCATGGCATAAAACCTCAAACTAGTTTGTGGCCCCCAGTACAATACTTTGAAATCAGGTAATAATCAATGGGGGGCCCATATCTCCCCACCTGTGGTTAGCGCGCTCGATCTCGGAACAGGTGTCAAGAACTCGGGTCCTACGGGACACAAGTGGGCGGTCGGAAACCAAATAGTATCTATCACCCACCGATGCCTCTGCTTAATTCAATTTTAGTTGTTAAACAGGAATTAAAGTGATCAATAAGTAAACCATGATCATCTCCAACATCAACATGCGGCAATTCTCCAACAATTGTGGTACTCGGCGACATGCAACAGCACTTGAGCAAGCGACTACGACGCGCGGGTCCAACTAGCTACCAAACAACAGGTAATAGGGTGTGTCCAGGGCAATATAAGGCTGCAAGTAATATCAAGGGTACGGAAACTAGAGCATCGCGACACAGATAGCAATAGATCAACAGGAGGGAATAAATACTATAAAAGTAAGATAGGTAGAAAGGGGGAGATGCTCGCCTGAAAACATTGTCGAAGGATTCAACCGAAGATCGGGGCGAAACTCACATCAACTCATCGGCCTTATCCGCGAAGAAGCAAAACGCTAGAATAAACACCGGATGCAATATTTAATACAACGGCAGAAGATCGGCATGATGCATGTATGATGCATGGCATGGCAAGGTGCGATGCAATTAGGTCATATTAAGCGGAACCGGGGTCCCGACATTTACTTAAATGGTTCATGTTCTTTACCTACCCCACAAATTAAATGTTGTATTAGCAAGACAAAAGTTGGCACCGGTTCGCTACACAAGTTTAAATGAGGCCGATATGAGACTAGATTTGCCCGCATATGGGCCCCATATTTAATTATTAGGTGAATCGGCATAAGGCCCCCAACCAATGATATGCATGCGAGATAACAATTAAATATGCAACAAATTGTTGTTATGTCATAAAATAGGGTTTCGGGAAGGGGTTCACACATTTAGGGTTTGGCAGATCTTGGGGTTCCGGGGTTCGGGGTCGGTCTCAGGGTCCAGGATTCGACGGAAGCGGCGGGAGCGGATACAAGACGGGGAACTCGTCGTGACGCGCCGGAGATCTTGGTTCCAAGCGGTCGATCTTGTCGGGTTCACGGATCGGCCGGTCTTGTCGTATCCGTGGTTGCCGGGTCGTGTCGAGGGTTTTGTCGTGCGGGATGCAGAACTTGGTGTTCCGTGTCGGGGCGCATCGGATTCTTCCGGGTCGGTGCCGATCTTGTCGTCGCCGCGGTCTTCGGGTCCGGGGTGATGTACTCGGCGCCCTTTGGTTCCATGTCGACGGTCTTGGCGTTCGGGTGCGGACTCAGGACCCGGGAAGGAGCTCTTGGTGTCCTTGTCGAAGGCCTTCGGTGTCCACAATTTCTCGGTGTGGTTTTCCTCAGGTCGATGAAGATCTTGACGAGAGCTCTTCGTTGAAGACGACAACCAAGAGGATGGAAACTGGCACCGTTAGGATGTCACACCCAGGCCCTAGCTGAAGCGTTTACAGGAACACACATACAAGCACGCACGTGTACCGAGCCAGAACAGATGACACAAGAACCCAACAGGTACCTGTTACCAAACATGGCAGAACATGGTGGCCCTGGTTGGTGGCGGCGGCACGGCACAGGCGACGCGCGGCCAGAGAGGAGGCCGGGCCTGGAGACAGAGGAGAGGCGGCCCTGGCCTCGCGCGGCGCGGAGGCAGACACAGGGCGGCGGCGGCCGGTGGCGAGGAGCACAAGGCCGATGGGGTCGGGGACAGCCGGCGAAGGAGGGCGGTGCCAGCGGAGGTGAGGGGTGCCCACGGCGGCGGCGGGAGGATGGGGCAGTGGCCGGCGAGGACGCGCGGCCGGGTCGAGGAGGGGAGAAGGGCGCCGGGCGGAGGGAGGCTCGGCTCCGGCGGAGCAGAGGGGAAGAGGCCGCGTCGGGGAGGGGGAGGCGCCGCGGGGTGAGCGGAGGCGCGCCGGAGGAGACGGGGCGGGCGGCCGCGCCGGAGACGAGGTGGGGAACGCGGGCGGAGAGCGACGGAGAGGTGCGGAGGTTGGAGGGTTGGGCTGGGTAGATAGTTTGGTAGGTTTAGGAATAAGGGGTGGACCGATTTATTTTTCTGGGGGTGGTCGTTCGGGTCGGGTCGGCCCGTTCGACTGCCCCACTAAAAATAACTTAACATCTTATTTAATTTGCAATTCATTTTGTAACTAGTTTTTGGACAAACAAAATATTCCGGAAGTAGCCGGGGTTTAATTTGAAATAGAAGGAGGACTAGTTTCAGAAAACCATAGACTTTCGCAAATAGTTCTTAGGCAAGATAATATGTATGATGATGACGATGCTCAAATGCAATGTGGCATGATGACATGAGCATGCGGTCATGATGATGCAATGCACAAAAACAACGCGATTTTCTAGTAGTGGTTTTGCGGGATGCCACACAAGCTGGGCAATGTTTTACCCTTAATGACCCTACCGGGGGTTATCCCCCTGACATAGAACCTCCCTCGGTACCTCGAGCACGTGTGTCTTTTGCTCTTGCCTTCTCTTCCATATCAAGAGTCCCAATGAGATCTATCATGGAAAACTCTTGTCTCTTGTGCTTCAAAGAAGTAGCAAAATTCCTCCATGACTGGGGAAGCTTGGCAATAATGCCTTCGGCAACAAACTTGTCCGATAACACATAGTGAAGTGCTCAAGCTCCCTGGCAAGTGACTGTATTTCATGAGTCTGCTCACAATGAGGCGGTCATCAACCATCTTATAGTCATAGAATAGTTCTATGACATACAGTTCACTGCCAGCATGGAAGACTCCAAATTTTCTCTCGAGCGTATCCCGCATATCCTTGCCATTGCTAAATCATAGGTATGAATCGACAATATTGTCGCCAAGAATGCTGATCAAGGCAGCCTTAAAAGTGGTATCAAGTTTTTGAAAAGCCTCTTCCTGAACAGGATTAAGATCTCCCTCAGGTACGCCATAGACGACATTATAGCAGCTCATGGTTTGAAATCAGAGCACTGCCCTCGCATGCCATCTTTTATAATTGACACCCTCAAACAGAGATGGCTTCATGGATGCAACAAAGCCACTTGGGGCAAATTTCCTACAATAAGATTTTTGGATTGTTGAATATAAGAGAAATTTAACCAAGATAAACGCTAGATAAAACATGAATAGAATAATAGAAATTAAACTAATCATGTCAATTAGCGGATACAAATTAAGGCAGATATCCAAGAGGATTGCAAGACATACAACTCTAGATAATATCAGAGCAAGGTTTATAGAAAACCAAAAGGAACGGCAATACTATCTGACTCAGATAAACAAGATTGAGAAAGAGGATGTACATGAAAGCAGAGGAACCGCCATGGTTGGCATTGGCATTGTCATCGGCCATGTCGTCAAGGAAGAGGTTCTTGATGTCGAGGAAGACGTCGTCATTGGAAAAGACGTCGGCGCTATCGCTATCCGTGATGAAGCCAGTAGTGCTCCCCAAAAACCTTATTGCCCTTCTCTGGTACAGGACTCGAAGCAGCGGGGTCTCAGAGGCCTACTGTCCCGGCTAGTGGTGCACGCCACAAGACGAGATGGGGAGGAACGGAGCGGCAACGCAATGCGTTGGAACTGGAGGCGATGTACTGAAGCGTGTCTACCCGCGGCGCGCGCACGCGTGTTGTGACGAGGCGTGGCGAGCAAGGAGGAGGAGGAGGAGTGCGTGTATATGTCTTCTCTTTTCAAGCTCGCACAAGTGGTAGAAGAGCTCTTCTTATAAGCTGGTCCAACTTTTACTCAACTAGCAATATGGAACTAAACTTTTGTGCCAGCTCTTGCCTTGCATGAATAGGATAAATAAGACTTTAAAATTTGAGAAATTTATTAGCATATAATAAATAGGCCAAGCCTATTTAGGCAAAAAATTATAACAATACTCTGCAGGGACTGTTTTTGATCCTGGTATTGTTCAGCGGTTAGTAAGTTGTACTGACTCTTGAGTATTACAGGAATTTCATATCCTTGTTTTGTTGATTTCAAGCGGTTGTGCATGTTAAAATCGACCAGGAACTTATACGTTAGAGTTTTCTTGCTTCGGTATCTTATATGCTCTCCCGGCGGCCTTGACTAGATCTGGGCGTGGTGACCATTTGTTGAATTGGTTGGAGCCAACTAAGAGCATCTCCAGCAGCGGCCCTAAACTTTGGCGTTGTAAAACAGCTTTACCGCGCGCTGTATCATGTTTGCCGCGCGCAACTTGGTTCGCCAAAAGACAGACGCTGTAAAAACACGTTTTAGCGCGCGCGCAAAAAATAAGCGCAAAGACAAGCGCTGTAAAATGCAGCGCGCGCCCAGCAAACAACAAAATGCAATGCAAATGATCAAACAAAGATCAAACACACACAATAAATCAAGAATAAATAGTTCAAATATTTATACAACATCAACACAAATGAATAGTTCAAAGTACCGATGCACCATCACCACATACAACAAGCATACAACAAATGTATCTTAAAGAACATACAACAAACAATGGATAGCAAGGTCTTCCTCTTTTTCCGCATCCTATTCTTCGTCGGACTCTTCCCTCGACGGCGGCGCACCATCTACATATGACGGCTACATCTAAAAATGGTATCCTAGAACAAGAAGGCATGGCAATGGAGGTGAGCACATACCTTGGTGGGGACTAGTGCCGGCGGTGGCGCGGGAGCGACGGCGGCGGCTGTGGACGGCCGGGGCAGCGCCGGATCTGAGCGCGTGGAGCTCGAATCGGCGAGTTGTGGCGCCGGTGCTCGCGCGGAAGCGACGGGGGCGCGGCGACGGTCGTCGATTTAGCACGGCGGCGGCGACTCGCGAGGCGCCATGGAGACGACGGCAGGCGCAGCGACGGTGCGTAGCGTCGGCGGTCACGGACGGCGGCGGTCACTAGCGGGGCGAGGCGCGGCGGCGAGCTGTCGGCGCCGGCGGGATTTGGGAATAGGAAGCGGAAGCGCGGGCGCGGGGGTGAAATTTCAGCTCAGCGCGCGCAGCTCGTGTTTCCAGCGCGCGTCAACAGAGGCTCTAGATCTAGCGCTCGCGATAGCGCAAATAAGACACGCTGAAAATTTATTTTGGGCGCGCGCTATTTTAGCGCCGCTGCTGGAGCGCCGAAAACAAGACAGCACGCGCTAAAAAACAGTTTTTTGGACACGCGCCATATTTAGCGCCGCTGCTGGAGATGCTCTAAGTGCTAGTAGTGTTGAGCCTGCCTGCCTGCCGTAGCAGCTGACAGTAAGTTAGGCAGCGATCATTTTTGGGACGAGACCTGGTGGCGACCCGTTCGTTCGCCGCATCCTACCGATTCTATCGGAGTACTATGGGAGTAGGGATTGGATAGGGAATCCGACGGGAGTTTCCTAGTTGTATACGTTGTGTCCAACGTATATAAGTAGAATCCAGGAAGGAGTACCACGCAGGGTCTAAGTAGTTTTGCAGCCAACAAGTCTGTGTGTGTGTGTCGTCGTCCCAGCTGGTTTCGATTCTCGCTAGGGTTGCCGCGAAATCCAACATGTCGCCGCCAACACGGTGTGTTCCTCTCTCTATCTCTCTCTCCATCCTTCCTACGTACTGTAGTATTTAAGTTTCTACTTTTTTCGAAAACCTTAATTTTCTACTAGCTGCTATCTTTATATGCGTTCGTTTTCTGGATTAGAGAACTGTTCGTATGTGGATTCATCGCTTCATGTCGGATGGGTATTTTTTCACAAAGTAGCAATAAAGATCAGGCGTGTATAAGTTAGCCTAACTACCAACAAGATCTCATTTCGTATCATTTCACGTCAAACAAACAAACAAACAAACAAACAAATAAAATTAAATGTTACGTATATATTAGGGTTTTGGTTACCGGGCCGGTTACCGCGGCCGGTAACCCATTTTACCGACACCCCTGGTAAATTGGTTTCTCGGGCAAAAAATTTCAGACATGTTTGAATTTGATTCATATTCATACAATGTTTGAAAAATTGGACATTATAAATTTTCTCGGTTTTGAATTCAAATTTTATTTTCAAATTTCAGTAACCACGGTAATCCAAAATACCGACCACCCCCGCGGTAGCCAAAACCTTAGTATATATTCAACACATTAAAATATATACTACGTATACTCCACGCAAAAAGGAGGAAAATATACTACTACCCGAGGACGAACCCTAATAGCCATGGCAACCTCCCCGCCCCTCTTCCCCTTCCCCTTCCCGTACCTTGTCAGCCATGGCTGCTGGACGAAATCTATGATCGACAAGTCCATGCCTTTGCACTTTATGGTTCCCATCGACAAAGTCAGAGCGGTCCTAATCTCCGTCGATCGAGATGGGAACCACACGCGGAGCGATCCTCATCCGAAATTACCCTTAATCCGGGGCGTAAGGGTCGTCGCCGCTTCGCCCGTCGGCTCAGGGCCACTCATCTTCGTCGACCTACAGATCGATAGGAAATACTACATCACTGCATTCCCTGTCCCGGCCGGGGGATTCAGGACAATCCAGGATCTCATCGACGCAACCTGTAACGCCCTGGACCGCCCCCGCCCCGGCTTCATCGATCTGTATCCTTCGATTGCACCCTTGGGGGGACTGTGTGTTTCAGTCGGATTTCTGGCTTCTATCGACTTTCTTTCTTATAGAAAAGATCCCCTTTTTTCCCTACCACAAGTTGGCCGTAGAAACCATTTTGTTAAGGAATTTCTATCCGTGCACTGAGCTAAGCTAAATTATTTCTTCTACTCAGGTTTACCTTACTTCCAGATGACTCGGCCTTGCTCAACAGTCCGACACGCGAGATCACTTCCCCAACCTGGCCGCGGGCAGACGCAGTATCAACTCCTGTCTCACCCATTTTGGCCCAGGAACAAATTGATTGGGGTATGGAAACCTACATCAGGGTTGATCTGAGGGCTTATTCCACACATATCCTCATGTGGGTGGCCCATTTCAGAGGATTGAGCAAGCTGAGGATGCTATTCATCGCCACCTTCAAGGCCGTCGGGTTGACTCAATGTAAAGTTTCTCGACTTCATCTCTCTAGATTATCATATGTCTTGCTGTTATGTATTCAAAATTGTATGATGCAAGATAACCACAGTTTTTTACACCATGAATCAAGAAAAAAAATGCCCCAAGTTGGATTATATATAGGAGCACACAGGTTCATAATAAAAAGACATAGTTGCACCTTCTTACATTCCAGCTGTTCTCGAATCAGGCTTTCACCCCGCTATATTAATATAGCAAATAACCGATACATTTGGGATCACCTGCTGGGGCAGACAGCACAAAACCAGCCCAAAAGAAACAAGAAAGAAGAGGAAAAGAAAACAATGCCGACACCGGCGGTACAACGCAAAAGGAGATGACTCGCCACCGCTGCGCCCTCCGGAGAATAACCACCTCGCACCTAGCACTCCAGAGCGCCGCATACCAAGCAACACCTCCAAGAAGGAAAGCGACGACGACGACGCTGCTGCCTGAACCCATCCAAGGGTTCTCCCTGGAACGCGTTCCAGGGATTCCCCCGGTATGCAACGGGGGGGTGGGACGGAGGCACACCTGACGCCCTTCAGGAAGGACGGCGACACCCGCAGGCGTCACCACGCCGGTGTCGAGACGGCAAGGATTTCTCCCGACCCCCAAAGACCCATACCCCCGGACGCTCTGCCTCGCTCCACCAAGCTTGCCGCCCACTAGCGCACGCCACCACGATCTTGCAGTCATCACCACCGTCGCACCATGACTCGGGATGTGAGGCCGGTTGACCGAAAAGAATAAGCTTTGGCAAGGTCCGCGAGGCAATCGCACGCGGGAGGGAACTACCTCCGCCGTCGGAGGACGGTCGCCGACCGGATGCAGTAGCAGGGGAAACTAGGCCTTTCGGCCCGGCCGAGCCCAAATGGACCCGTAAAGCCTCCGCCGCCGCACTGCAGCAAGGGCGCCATCGACACCGCCAAACCCCGCACCAGCTCCAGCTTCACAGTCCACCGGGAGAGTCAACGCCGCACCGGGCAGCCCACCCAGGCCCAGATCTAGCCCGACGGGCCCAGATCTCGGTCGGGAGGGCGAGCTCCACCAGCACGGCACCGTTCCCCGCCGCCAACAGCAGCGCCTGCGCCTCCTGCTCCATCCTCGCCAGCGCCGGAGCCTCCGCCGCCGCGTCGGGCCGCTGCCGCCTGGGGACACCCTCCTCGCCTCGCCATCCCGCGAAGGAGAAGCCAGGAGGGGGAAGGGCCGGGAGCTGCCGCCGCCAGCGCCTCCCGGGGCTAGCCCGGCTTTGGCCGCTGACGACGGTGGGAGGGAGGAGGCCGGGGGGGAGGCTTGAGACGGGGAGAGGTGGCGGCGCGGCCGGTCGCCCGCGGGGGCGAGCCGGTCGCGAGACGGGGAGTTTTTTTTCTGGTCTCGGGATAAATAAGTCCACATTCCAGCTGTTGAGAGGTCACTTGTACTTGCTGACACATTTTTTTTGTTCTTCTGTTTGTGAGAGTTACTTGTGTAAACCATAAGGATAGCTGAAAAGTATATATAGATGCCATCCTTCCACTTTTTATGTTGGCAAATACTTTATCTGAATTATAAGTTGTGCAATTGGTAACCAGGCATGCCCACCCTTCTCTGTTTCCTCGTGCACAATCGTTATTCACAGCACAACAGTTGGCTCCATTATCCGGCGAAAGCAGTGCAGTAAAAGCACTAAAAGCACATAAGTCCCCAATCTGAAAATGAAATAAATGTGTGCATTTCCTTTATGTTGCATAACCTGTCTGTAGGCACTTAACATATTCAGTTTTAGTAGTTGATTTCACAGAGTACATTGTACCTTGTATTCTCCAAGTTTTCAACAAGAACAATTCTCTTAATCATATTGAATGCTCTGATGTAAACTAGGTGCCAGGAGAAAGCTGGTGTTTCCAAAGTCGAGATGGTTATAAGAAAATATGTTTTCTGGCCGGATGGCACGCGGAAGAGGCGTACAAAATCGCATGTGCTTGCGAAAGCCCGTGATCAGATGAGCAAATTGGTTCATGCTGTCATCGACCAATATAATGAGGATCACGATCTTGTGGGGGTCTGTGCTGTCATTCTCATCTTTCCTTGTTCCGCTACAAGGGCAGCATTTTTATCTCGTATGACAGGTACTGATCCAATCCATGCCTTTTTGTTTCAGGATTTTGCTTATGTACTCGAAGATATGTTGGAGCACGAACAATTTCGTGAGAAAAACACGTGGTACCTTCATCTGAATTTCGTTGTGAAGGCTAAAGTAGCTGATACTAATGATGATGATGGTGATGATGATGATAATGACTTGGCGGACTGCTGGGTCCAGAAACTATTCTTTGCTGAGGTCAAGGAAACCAAACAAGAAGGAATACATGCAGAGTTGGTAGTCAGCTGTTTCTGCGTGGTTGAACCACTAGATAATGGTATTCTTTACTCTTATCTCATCTTAAACTTAACTTTTTGTTAAATAGAGTTTGTGGGCTTCGTTAAGTTAATGCATCTGTTTGTGTGTATGGCTTCAGTTCTCTGCATACCTGTTTCACCTCAAAGATATAACTTGGAACATATCTGTTTGTGCATATATTTACTTTGTTGACATATAACTTTTAGCATACTTTTTTCATAGCTCAGAGAGATAACTTGGAACATATCTTTTTCTCCATATATTTACTGAGTTGACGACCTGATGTATAACTTTTAGCATACTCTTGTCTTAGCTCGAGATATAACTTGAAACATACTTTTTCTCCATATATGTTTACTATGTTGACATGACTTAGACATACTCTTCTCTTAGCTCAGACATAACTTAGAACATATCTTTTTCTCCATACATTTACTATGATGACATGAATTGGACATACTCTTGTCTTAGCTCAAAGATATATCTTGGAATATATGATCCATTTCTGCGGATATGCTTGTTTGACCTTTGTGTCATGCTTTTTTTCATCTTCATCCATTATCCTTGATCCATGTGTACTGACAAAGCACACGCACGCACACACTCCTAATTTTTGCCTTCGGTTATCTGCTACTCGCTCCGTTTCAAAATATAAGATGTTTAGGTTTATGAAGAAAATGAATTTAGGCTTCTTTTAGTGTATAGATTCACCCTAAAGTTGAGTGAACCTACATACTAAAATAAGTCTAGATACATTTGCTTCGCAAAGCTAAAACATCTTATATTTTGAAACGGAGGGAGTACTAGAGTATATGTGTCTGTCGGTTGAATAATAATTAACCCTCCTCTCTCTCTCTCTCTCTTTTTTGATTAAGGTCCCTGCTATGCATGTACGAATGGCTTGAAGCACCCCAACAAAGCGGATGCATACACTGGTGGTCATATGTGCCCGGATGTGCTAGGTGGACTTCCGCCAATGTGGAGTGACTCTGAGGAAGAGGTATGTTGATTTATTTCCTCTTTGTGCGTTTAACATGTTTTTTATTTCATTGATTTTGTTTGTTTCTTTGTCAGTAACATGTCTTCCTCTCTCTTTCACAGGAGGATGAAAAAGGAACGCAGGATAAGACGTAGTTATGAGGTAAGGGCATAACCTTTTGTGTACCATTTCTATTAGCAGGATGTTGGTTACTTGATTGATTGTAATGCTTGCTTCTGTACTTCAGGACCAGGAACCTTTTGTGGGACCTTGGTGAAGAAGACGTAGCGTGTGACATACTTCAGTTTTAGAATTTCGACTGGATGTATTTGCTGCCAGTGTGTGGTCTTACCCAGATTGGTAGACCTAATTATGTAGCTTTCCTATTTCCTGTTTCTAAGCTGGAGGCCAAACTCTAAGAGGCATCTTAGAGTGGTGGCATCGAGAAGTAATGTACTACTTGGTTTAAGATGAACCTAAGCTTTGTGATTGGATTGATGTAAGTTCTGTCAGTCACAGACATTTTAATATTAAACTTCCCTAACTGGTGGACCTAAGTAACTCTCCTACTCTCCTGCTTCGATGGTTACATAAGGCATCTTTGCACTGAGTGATAGTACTTATATCTTTTGGTTTAAGACGAACCTAATCTACACCTGAAGAAGTACTTTCTGGATTGGCGGTTACAACACACGGCTTGGCTAGCATAGCACTTGAATTTTGAAGTCTTCCTAGCTCTTTTTGCTCACTTTACTAGGGGATTGAAATGTGTATATATATAGGCAAAGGGAAAAATCTGACCGGTTTCAGAAAAAGTCAGACATCCCACAGTTCTGGATGGTTAAATCTGCTAAGAAATTTAAATAGCCCACTGGGAAACCAAATTCCTGATCGTCTTCCTGGGTGATCTTTTGTCCACGGGCGACTCGGCCTTAATAGTTAGTGGGTTCGGGTCGCTTCTAAATCATGGGATATATGTAACCGATTTGAACGTGCGAGTTATTGACTTGTTTCAAACTGTGTCTTATGGGGGATTTTCCGATCCGCTCTATATAAATGTATGTGCGGCCTTCACCAATCGAACCAATCTAGGATTTTGTCTTTTTTCTGCTTGCACCACCACCGTAGTCTATTTCATCCCGCGCGCTGGCGTGCGTCGGCGGACGGGAGAGTAGGTCTTCGGAACCACTCGTCTTTGTAATCCTATACGGGAGAGGACGGATAAGGTTTTAGGGAAGTGTCTCGCGCGACTGTTTAAGTTCGTCATCACGGCTCGTCTTTCTAGGCGATCTCCTGGTCAGCATGTGACTCATCTTCAACGCCGACTTTTTCGATAGTCTACGACAATCTCTACACCAATGATGAGTACATCGGCAATCAATCAGTACGTATACCGTGATTGATATGTTGCTATACTATGGGTGTTATCGCATACGCATTGCTACTGTTCATGTTGATTAATACATCTGGTATGTTAAAGTTTTACGTGACTGTAGCTATTACTGTCATGATTTATATTCTGAAATTAATTATAAAAATTATGCCTAATAATCCAATATTTCTCAATTAACATGGAGGGTCACCATCCCAACAAAAAAATTATCAGAATCAAAACTTAATCTAACTTAATTGTGGGCCACTTGATTTGCTTCTCTTTTGCAATGCTGGAAGGAAACCAGACCTATACGATTTGAAATCTGAAAACAGTCTGCTAACACCACCGTGTATGGACTCCACAACTCAATGGCATCACTGCGTGCATTGATCAACTCCAAGTTATCTGGTTCCACTATGGTGGGAGTACACAGCCCGCACCTTCAAGCAACATTAGAGCACCTCTAACTTATCCTCTATTCATTAGAGGAGAAAACGGTCGGAGTAAACTTAGCACCGAAGAATGATACACAAAAAACTTAGAGGACTAAAATTTTATTTTTTGCAAATCAAAACTTTTAAACCAAAGTATGAATATTACAAACTGAATAAGTGTAATAAATTAAATTATTCATTATTACAAACGCAAATAAATGTAATAAATCAATTGTTCAATATTACAAACCAAATTGAATGTAATAAATAAATTTTTTTGAAAGAAAATTAATGAAAACAAACACAATTAATTGTTGTGGAGACGTCAGATATGCTCAAGATCGGCCTATAGCTGAGTATGTGTCCCCTTATTCTCGATGCTTCGGTGCATTGCGAGGAACTGGTCGATCCTGGATAGATCATGCTCAGGCAGAACATGATATCCATTTGCTAAAGTCAGCAATTATGTCTCTCTTATCTTCGATGATCATGTTATGCAAAATGATGGAACATGTCATTATATTCCAGAGGACCTCTGGCTTCCAATACTCGACAGGTCCACGAATAATGTTTAAGCGCTTCTGAAACACACCGAAAGCTCTATCCACATTTTTTCTTGCTGCCTCTTGTTCTGTTGCGAAGTGTGATTTCTTTGGGTTATTGCAAAGATGCCTAGGGATTATCTTCACAAATGTGGACCATGGAGGGTAGATCCTGTCAGCAAGATAATAACCCTTTGTGCACTGACAACCTTCGACCTTAAAGTTGCAAGGAGGAGCTTCACCCTTAACAAGCCTTGGGAACAATGGTGACCCTGACAACACATTCAGATCATTGAGAGACCAGGCAATCCAAATAATGAATGTCATATCCATAGATCATGCGAGGCAACTGCCTCAAGGATGATTGTTGCATCTTTGTAGTGAATGGCGTCGGCCTCCAAAACTATATCCTCCCCAATGCGAACGTAGTCATCAATGGCGTCGGCCGAACACCATATGCAAGTACCCTCATGGCTGCCACACACTTCATCACCGGGCTAACACTGATCTCTCCCGTAGCACTCCTCCGAAGCTTGATCAATCATCATAGTCTTCAATGGCTCTTGTGATGTTGAGGAACAAGTCTTTTTGCATCCGAAACCAACGCTAGAATTGCTTGTTCGTGTAGGTTGCATCGGGGTTGAAATAATCTCTCATGATCTTTGCATGACCCTCGGTTCTATTTCGGTTGATCCATGTATGGCCGAACTGAGATCCCCTTCTCGGCGCTCGAAAATCTTCGTTCAAAACCATGATCATTGCCATTTCCAAATCTTCGTCTTCATCGTCTTCCTCCTCGTACGAAGAATCGTCAGAAATTATCTCTCTCAACCTCTTCATATACAGCCGAAGGTGCTCTTGGTAAAGCTAAGTTGCGAACAAAGGCAAAAAACAAACTAAATTTCATATGGGAATTCGAATACCTTGTGCGTGGCAGAGGTGCAGATCACGGCTAGGGCAGTTACGCCGGCCAAAAAAGGCTCGACAACCGCGGGGTCTACGCGATGACCGGATGGCAAGGTCGTGGCCGAGAAATGCCCTCCTGGAGGCAGTGCTACGACCGGACGGCGACAAACCGACGTCTCCACCGCCGCGAAAAGTTCGTCAGAATTTGGCCACAGACCTCGGTTTTGGCCACGAACTGGTCAGCCGTTGTCGATCTACACCACTTCCATTTTTGGAGATATGCCCTAGAGGCAATAATAAATGTAGTTATTATTATATCTTTGTGTTTATGATAAATGTTTACATTCATGCTATAATAGTATTAACAAGGAAACATAATACTTGTGTGATTTGTAAACTTAATTTGAAGTCCCTAGTATAGCCTCTATACTTCACTAGCTTGTTGGTTGATAAATGATTGTGGTTTCCCTATCATGAACATTGAGATGTTATCAACAACAAGATCATATCATTAGGAGAATGATATGGTGGACATACTCCTATAGATAAGCGTAGCATAAAGATCAAGTCATTTCAATAGTTCAATTGCTATATGCTTTCTGATACATAGTAACCTAATTCCTTCGACCATGAGATCATGCATATCACCTTTACCGGATGGATGCTTTGATGACATCAAACACCACACCGTAACTGGGTGGCTATAAAGGTGGAATTGAGTGTTCGGAAAGTATTGGTTGAGACACATGGATCAAGAGTGGGACTTGTCCATCCATATGACGGATAGATATTCTCTGGGCCCTCTCGGTGAAATGTCATCCAATTAGCTTGCAAGCATGTGACTGGCTCACAAGGGATCACATATCACGGGAACGAGAAAAGAGTACTTATCAGTAACGAGGTTGAACTAGGTATGCAGAGATACCGACGATCATAACCTCGGATAAGTAACATATCGTGAGACAAAGGGAAATTGGTATCGTATGTAAGTGGTTCATTCGATCGCAAAGTAATCGTAGAAATATGTGGGAGCCATATGAATTTCCAGATTCCTCTATTGGTTATTGTTCGGAGAAGTGTCTCGATCATGTCCGCATAATTCACGAACCGTAGGGAGACACACTTAAGGATTCGACGTTGTTTTGAGTAGTTATGGTGTTATGAGAAAGAGACCGAATGTTGTTCGGAGTCTCGGATGGGATCCGGGATATCACGAGGTGATCCGGAATGGTCCGGAGAATAAGATTCATATAAGGAAAGTCCCGTTTCGGAGTTCGGAAATGATTCCGGTGAATGTTCTAGAAGGTTCCGGAATGTCCGGCACTCCGGGAGGGGGGAGGGGTACATGAATGTGTCATTACATATTGGAATGATTGCATCATGTACTAAGTGTTCTTTCTGTTCCAAATAAAGGATTAAATTGAATCCTAAAACAGAAAAGTCAAATGTCCAGTTTGAAAGTCAAACGGCTAAAACAAGAAACTGTGGGAAACAAGCAAGAGGAGTTGGGAACCGACTTGGGGGAGGAGTCTCCTCCTCAAGCCGGCGCTCCAACCAAGGCCGACTTGGGGAGGTACTCCCCTCCCCTTGGCCGCACCCTCCACCCATAAAAGGAGGGGCAGGGCCTCCTCCTCTAGACACACAAGTTCCTATCCTCTAATCTCCGGTTTAGAGCCGTTTTGGTTTAGAGCTTCTAATTGCCCTAGCCTTCGGTTTAGAGCCTTCTAATTGGTGTGTCTAATCCCTAGACCACTAATAGCCCTCTCTCATACTCCACCATACTCGCTCCGGCTTAAGGCGAAGCCCTGCGGGATCTCCCCTCTACTTCCGGTACCACGCCGTTGTGCTGCCGGAATCACGAGGAGAGTGCTACAACCTCCGCTGCCTGCTGGAACAAGGGAGAGAAAGGTCTTCGGCGAGTACCGAACGTGTGACCGACTGCGGGAGCGCTGCCGGAACGCAGCGCCGGAAGGATCGTCTACACGATCTTGAGATCGGGAAGAGTACGACTACATCACCCACGAGAATCCGCTCTCGTTAAACACTTTGGAATCTTCGAGGGTAAGTTATTCCATCGACTCGTTGCTACAATCTAGTAGATAGATCTTGGCTTGTTTGTTTGTATGCGATAGAAAATTTTTGTTTTCCATGCTACGAACCCCTACAGTGGTATCAGAGCCGTGTTTATATGTAGATCTGTTGCACGAGTAGAACACAATGGTCATTGTGGGCGTTGATGCTTTTATTGTTGATTGCTTCTTGTGTACTTTGCATCTTGCGGTATGTTGGGATGAAGCGGCCCGGGCTAACCTTACATGACATCGTTCATGAGACTTGCTCCACGCTTGACATGCAACTTGTATTGCATAAGTGGCTTTGCGGGTGCCTGTTTCTCCTAGCATAGTTAAGATCCAATTTACAACGGGTGATCAACAATGCTAGTATCAATGTTGTGGTTCTTGTTCATAAGTTAGAACGACACTTATTGAAAGCCCCAAACCACGTAAAATATGCAAAGAAAGTAGAGGCGTCTAACTTTGTTTTGCAGGGGTGTGCAGTGATGTGATATGGCCATGATTGTGATTATATTTGATGTATGCAATGTTCCTTATTGTAAGTTGGCAACCGGCAGGAGCCATATGGTTGTCTTTAATTTATGTTAAGACCCGCGTGTCTATTCAAAGTAGTTGTAATAGTTGAAGCCGGTGGACGACAACCATGGAGAAGCGTCATTGACCTTGATGCAATGCCGGTGATGATGGAGATCATGTTCGTGCTTGAAGATGGAGATCGGAAGCACAAAGAAGAAAGGCCATATCATATCACATATATATTGAATTGCATGTGATGTTAATCCTTTATGCATCTTATATTGCTTAGTAGACGACGGTAGCATTATAAGATGATCCCTCATGCACATCAATTTCAAGTCATAAAGTGTTCACCCTTAGTTAGCACCGTTGCTAAAGCTTGTTGTTTCGAAGCACCACGTGATGATCGGGTGTGTTAGATTCTGCAAGTGTATACAACATGAGCAAGCCAGATTTGCTCATGCGGAAACTAAGGTTTGATCTTGACGAGCCTAGCATGTACAGACATGGTCTCGGAACACGGATCACCGAAAGGTAAAGCATGAATCATATAGTAGATATGATAAACATGTCGATTGTTCGCCATTGAAACTATGTCAACTCTCGTGATGATCGGTGTTGATATGGTGGATTTGGTTCGTGTGATCACTAAAACAATGTGAGGGATATTGTTTTGAGTGGGAGTTCACCTAGTTTAATTTCATTATTAATTTGAACTCAATTTGTCATAAACTTAGTCTAAACTATTGCAAATATGTTGTAGATCAATGGCAGCCCCTACCATCAATTTTAATGCGTTCCTAGAGAAAGAAAAGTTGAAAAACAATGGAAGCAACTTCGCGGATTGGTTCCGCAATTTGAGGATTGTCCTCACAGCTGGTAATTTGACCTATGTGCTGGATGCACCGCTGGGTGACCCACCTGCAGATGATGCTCCCGATGAAGTAAAGAATGTTTACCTCGCTCGGAAGAATCAGTACTCCATAGTTCAGTGTGCTATCTTGTATGGTTTGGAATCGGAGCTTCAGAAAAGGTTTGAGGATTCAGACCCATATGATATTGTCGAGGATCTCAAATTGATTTTTGAGACTCATGCGGCAATTGAAAGCTATGAGGCTTCTGAAAAGTTCTTTAACTGCAAGATGGAAGAGGGCAGCTCCGTTAGTGAGCATGTGCTTAAGATGTCTGGGAACGCAAACAAACTTCAAAGCTTAGGTATTGTGATTCCTAATGCTTTGGGGATTTACCGTGTCCTCCAATCACTACCACCAAGTTACAAGAACTTTGTGATGAACTACAACATGCAGAACATGAACAAGACGTTGCCAGAACTCTTTGCCATGTTGAAATCTACAGAAGTGGAGATCAAGAAAGAGCACCAAGTGTTGTTGGTCAATAAGACCACCAAATTCAAGAAAGGCAAGTCTAAGCAAAAGGGACACTTCAAGAAGGGTGGTAAGAAAGTTACCACACCGGCGAAGAAGACCAAGGCTGGACCTAAGCCTGATACTGAGTGCTTTTACTGCAAGGGAGAAGGTCACTGGAAGCGGAATTGCCCAAAGTACTTGGCGGATTTGAAGAACGGCAACATCAAGAAGAAAGGTATATCTGATATACATGTTATTGATGTGTATCTCACTAGTACTCGTAGTAGTGCCTGAGTATTTGATACTGGTTCGGTTGCTCATATTTGTAACTCGAATCAGGTGCTGCAGAATAAACGGAAGCTAGCGAAGAACGAGGTGACGATGCGCGTGGGAAACGGATCAAAGGTTGATGTGATCGCGGTCGGCACGCTACCCCTTCATCTACCATCGGGATTAGTTTTATACTTAAATAATTGTTATTTGGTGCCTGCGTTGAGCATGAACATTATATCGGGATCTTGTTTATTGCGAGACGGTTACTTATTTAAGTCCGAGAATAATGGTTGTTCGATTTATATGAGTAATATGTTTTACGCACATGCACCTTTGATAGATGGTCTATTCTTATTGAATCTCGATAGTGGAAATACACATATCAACAACATTGAGGCTAAACGTTTGAAATCAAGCGATAATTCGACCTATATGTGGCACTGTCGTCTTGGTCACATTGGAGTGAAGCGTATGAAGAAACTCCATTCCGATGGACTTCTTGAATCACTTGATTTTGAATCACTTGAAAGATGCGAAGCATGTCTGATGGGAAAAATGACTAAGACTCCATTTTCTGGTATGATGGAAGCGAGCTACGGACTTATTGGAAATCATACATACCGATGTGTGTGGTCCAATGAGTGTAGCATCGCGCGGTGGTTATCGTTATGTTCTTACCTTCACGGATGACTTGAGTAGATATGGGTATATCTATTTCATGAAACATAAGTCCGAAACTTTCGAGAAGTTTAAGGAGTTTCAAAGTGAGGTAGAGAATCAACGTAACAAGAAGATTAAATTTCTACGTTCTGATCGTGGAGGTGAATATCTAAGTTACGAGTTTGGCGAGCATTTGAAGAAATGCGGAATACTTTCACAATTGACCCCGCCGGGAACACCACAGCGTAATGGTGTGTCCGAACGTCGTAATCGAACTCTCTTAGATATGGTTCGTTCTATGATGTCACTTACAGATTTACCGCTATCATTTTGGGGTTATGCATTAGAAACAACCGCATTCACTTTAAATAGGGCACCGTCTAAATCCGTTGAAACGACACCGTATGAATTATGGTTTGGGAAGAAACCTAAATTGTCGTTCCTTAAAGTTTGGGGATGCGAAGCCTATGTAAAGAAGTTACAGCCGGACAAGCTAGAACCCAAAGCGGAAAAATGCGTCTTCATAGGATACCCAAAGGAAACTATTGGGTATACCTTCTATCATAGATCCGAAGGCAAAACCTTCGTTGCCAAGAATGGATCCTTTCTAGAGAAGGAATTTCTCTCGAAAGAAGTGACTGGAAGGAAAGTAGAACTCGACGAGGTTGTCGAACCTTCTCTCGAAATTGCGAGTAGCGCAGCACCGGAAGAAGTTCCTGTGGTGCCTGCACCAATAAGAGAGGAAGCTAATGATGGTGATCATGAAACTTCGGTTGAAGTTCCTACAGAGCCTCGGAGGTCAACGAGAACTCGTACCACTCCAGATTGGTATGATCCCGTTATGAGTGTCATGTTGGTGGACAACACCGATGACCCCGAGACATATGAGGAAGCAATGATGAGCCCAGATTCCAATAAATGGCAAGAAGCCATGAAATCCGAGATTGGATCCATGTACGAAAACCAAGTATGGACTTTGGTGGACTTACCGGATGGCCGAAAGGCTGTCGAGAACAAATGGATTTTCAAGAAGAAAACAGATGCTGATGGTAATGTTACTGTCTATAAAGCTCGACTTGTCGCAAAAGGGTTTCGACAAATTCAAGGAGTTGACTACGATGAGACTTTCTCACCGGTAGCGAAGCTAAAGTCTGTGAGGATTATGTTAGCAATCGCTGCATATTATGATTATGAGATATGGCAGATGGATGTCAAAATAGCATTCCTCAATGGAGATATTGATGAAGAGTTGTATATGATGCAACCCAAAGGTTTTGTCGATCCTAAAGATGCTAACAAGGTATGCAAACTTCAACGGTCCATCTATGGATTGAAGCAAGCATCCCGAAGTTGGAATCAACGTTTTGATAAGGTAATCAAAAGCTTTGGTTTTATGCAAACTTATGGAGAAGCTTGTATTTACAAGAAAGTGAGTGGGAGCTCTGTAGCATTCTTAATACTATATGTGGATGACATATTGTTGATTGGGAATGATGTAGACCTTCTTAATAGTGTCAAAGAATATTTGAATAATACTTTTTCAATGAAGGATCTTGGCGAAGCAGCTTACATATTAGGCATAAAGATTTACAGAGATAGATCGAAACGCCAAATATCATTGTCACAGAGTACATATTTGGACAAAGTTCTAAAGAGGTTTGGAATGGAAGAAAGCAAGAAAGGGTTCTTGCCCATGTTGCCCAATACGACCTTGAGTAAAACTCAAAGTCCGACATCGGCAGAAGATAGAGAAAGGATGAGTAAGACTCCCTATGCCTCAGCCATAGGATCTCTAATGTATGCCATGTTATGTACTAGGCCCGACATTGCATATGCTGTTAGTTTAACTAGCAGATATCAAAGTGATCCAGGAGTGGATCATTGGACAGCGGTCAAAAACATTCTTAAGTACTTGAGAAGAACTAAGGATATGGTTCTTTCTTATGGAGGTGATGAACAGCTCGTTGTTAATGGTTACACCGATGCTAGTTGGAACACTGATCCGGATGATTCTAAATCACAATCCGGATACGTATTTATTTTGAATGGTGCAGCAGTTAGCTGGAGGAGTGCAAAGCAAAGCGTTGTGGCGAGATCTTCAACTGAATCGGAATACATGGCTGCTTCGGAGGCTTCACAAGAAGCGATATGGATGAAAGAGTTCATTACAGAGCTGGGTGTGGTTCCTAGTGCGCTGGACCCAATGTCTATCTACTGTGATAACATGGGCGCCATAGCCAATGCGCAAGAACCAAGGTCACACAAGAAGCTGAAGCATATCAAGCTACGTTTTCACGCTATTCGAGAACATATCCAGGATGGGGATATAAAGATTTGCAAAGTACACACAGATCTGAATGTGGAGGATCCGTTGACTAAACCTCTCCCGAGGGCAAAACATGACCAACACCAAACTGCCATGGGTGTTCGGTATATTACCATGTAATCTAGATTAGATGACTCTAGTGCAAGTGGGAGACTGTTGGAGATATGCCCTAGAGGCAATAATAAATGTAGTTATTATTATATCTTTGTGTTTATGATAAATGTTTACATTCATGCTATAATAGTATTAACAAGGAAACATTAATACTTGTGTGATTTGTAAACTTAATTTGAAGTCCCTAGTATAGCCTCTATACTTCACTAGCTTGTTGGTTGATAAATGATTGTGGTTTCCCTATCATGAACATTGAGATGTTATCAACAACAAGATCATATCATTAGGAGAATGATATGGTGGACATACTCCTATAGATAAGCGTAGCATAAAGATCAAGTCATTTCAATAGTTCAATTGCTATATGCTTTCTGATACATAGTAACCTAATTCCTTCGACCATGAGATCATGCATATCACCTTTACCGGATGGATGCTTTGATGACATCAAACACCACACCGTAACTGGGTGGCTATAAAGGTGGCATTGAGTGTTCGGAAAGTATTGGTTGAGACACATGGATCAAGAGTGGGATTTGTCCATCCATACGACGGATAGATATTCTCTGGGCCCTCTCGGTGAAATGTCATCCAATTAGCTTGCAAGCATGTGACTGGCTCACAAGGGATCACATATCAAGGGAACGAGAAAAGAGTACTTATCAGTAACGAGGTTGAACTAGGTATGCAGAGATACCGACGATCATAACCTCGGATAAGTAACATATCGTGAGACAAAGGGAAATTGGTATCGTATGTAAGTGGTTCATTCGATCGCAAAGTAATCGTAGAAATATGTGGGAGCCATATGAATTTCCAGATTCCTCTATTGGTTATTGTTCGGAGAAGTGTCTCGATCATGTCCGCATAATTCACGAACCGTAGGGAGACACACTTAAGGATTCGACGTTGTTTTGAGTAGTTATGGTATTATGAGAAAGAGACCGAATGTTGTTCGGAGTCTCGGATGGGATCCGGGATATCACGAGGTGATCCGGAATGGTCCGGAGAATAAGATTCATATAAGGAAAGTCCCGTTTCGGAGTTCGGAAATGATTTCGGTGAATGTTCTAGAAGGTTCCGGAATGTCCGGCACTCCGGGAGGGGGGAGGGGTACATGAATGTGTCATTACATATTGGAATGATTGCACCATGTACTAAGTGTTCTTGCTGTTCCAAATAAAGGATTAAATTGAATCCTAAAACAGAAAAGTCAAATGTCCAGTTTGAAAGTCAAACGGCTAAAACAAGAAACTGTGGGAAACAAGCAAGAGGAGTTGGGAACCGACTTGGGGGAGGAGTCTCCTCCCCAAGCCGGTGCGCCAACCAAGGCCGACTTGGGGAGGGACTCCCCTCCCCTTGGCCGCACCCTCCACCCATAAAAGGAGGGGCAGGGCCTCCTCCTCTAGACACACAAGTTCCTATCCTCTAATCTCCGGTTTAGAGCCGTTTTGGTTTAGAGCTTCTAATTGCCCTAGACTTCGGTTTAGAGCCTTCTAATTGGTGTGTCTAATCCCTAGACCACTAATAGCCCTCTCTCATACTCCACCATACTCGCTCCGGCTTAAGGCGAAGCCCTGCGGTATCTCCCCTCTACTTCCGGTACCACGCCGTTGTGCTGCCGGAATCACGAGGAGAGTGCTACAACCTCCGCTGCCTGCTGGAACAAGGGAGAGGAGGGTCTTCGTCGAGTACCGAACGTGTGACCGACTGCGGGAGCGCTGCCGGAATCTTCGAGGGTAAGTTATTCCATCGACTCGTTGCTACAATCTAGTAGATAGATCTTGGCTTGTTTGTTTGTATGCGATAGAAATTTTTTGTTTTCCATGCTACGAACCCCTACATCCATCCCCTCCGACGGCTTCTCCTGACCGAAATCGACCTCATCGAGCCCATACCCTTTCATTTTTATCAATTTCTAATTCCGATCTTCCTCCCCAATATGATATTATAGTTCCGGTGTAGATAGAAATTCCCTTATGGTCTAATTCCAAACGGTAGTAAATACCAGGACTTAGCAATATTTGATTGATCACAATTTGGGGCGGAAACGAGCTTTCTATCGGTTCCGAGTGGAGGCGGGTTCCACATCGATGTGGTGGCTCTTGGGGGCGATTCTGGCGACGACTTGCAATGGCGACTGGGGCGGATCGGGGGGATAGGGAGGCGGTGCTTCGGGTAGTCGGCGGAGGGAAAAGGTGGCTAGCGGGGGCGGCGAGGCAGTGGCAACGTCATGGAGGAGAATAAATTTTCAAGTCGAGGCTTGCGGCACGTATATTTGTGAGTCGTGGAGGCTGATTCCTAAATTTTTTCCTCCTCTAAAGTCTTTTGGGGTTTGATTAGAGAGTGTTTCGGTCATTAGAGGAGAAAATAAAATCCTTTAACAGTCGAAAGGGGATGATTTAAAGATTCTCTTAGTCCATACCTCAGAGCTCAAGCTTCGGCAGTGGCTGCATCAGGTACATTTGTTAAAGGCCATGTGCCACCTGAGATAGCTTCACCGTGATCATCTCTAATGACAGCCGCTGCTGGCTGCTGCACCCTGTCCACTTGGGAAGAACCAAACATCAACATTCATTTTATAATTTCGAGGCAGAGGTTTTATCCATGAAACTTCCTTTGGTGTAGCTCCAACTGCAGCTAAACCATAGTTCAAAGTCAGAGCATGAATCGAGAATGCCGAGCTGATGGAATTCTCTCTCTTTTTCTAGCTTCATGCCGCTGCCACCATATATACCAAGCTGCAGATTGCAGTCGGTGATCCTTAACTCGGATTGTACGACAATCTTAGGTCTAAGGATTGTATTGATTGAGATATATAAATGACGACTTGTTCGTTGTGTCTTAATATGGATCAATCCGACTCGCTAAACTCTTTAGTCGAATTCGTGTAAGTTGGAATAGCATCACCATACCCATACAAGTGAAACTGAGTCATCAGCCGACTTCCACATTAGTCTAAGTTGCGTGTTCAGCACAACCAGGGACTGGCCTAAAATTTTAAGAGCGGGTATTCAAAGTATATAAAAAGTTGTGTATAAATATATTTATAAAAATATTAATAAAATGCAGTCATGGGGCATTTGAGCCCCAAACCAAAAGGTTCAACAGATTGTTCCTAACCATTTGAGCTACTACATCCTTTGTTTCACTAGAAGATGGTTAATATTTTGTATATACATTGCATAAAATTCACATATCAACATTTTGCCAAAATATTTTGGCTATTCAATTGAATACCCTTGACTTGAGCTGAGCCCGCCGCTGATTACCTGGTTGGTGGCCGCCATGTAAATTAACATGGGTTCTCCAGGCTCGGGTGCTGCAAGGATAGGCGCTGAGGAAAGAATCTCCTTAAGCTGCTTCAATGCTACATCTGCTTCGTCCGTCCACGTGAATTTGTCCTCCTTCTTCAGCAACTTGTATAGCGGCAGAGCCTTCTCTCCAAGTCGGCTGATGAACCGACTAACTGTTGCAACAAAACCTGTTAGTCGTTGAATGTCCTTTAGGCATGTCGGACGGTTTATGTTTAAGATGACCTTGATTTTCTTCGGGTTGACCTCGATTCCACGCTGGGAAACGATGAAGCCCAACAATTTGCCGCAGGAACCCCGAAGACGCACTTCTTAGGGTTAAGCATCATGTTGTATTTCCGGAGATTATCAAAGATTTCTTTTAAGTCAGAGATTAAGTCATTTGACTTTTTAGACACCACCGCTATATTGTCCACATAGGCGTGAACGTTCCGACCAATTTGATCGTGTAGGCAACGTTGCATTGTCCGCTGGTACGTAGCACCTGCATTTTTCAGCCCAAAGGGCATCGTAACATAGCAAAACGTGTCGTAGGGGGTAGTGAACGAAGTGGCCAATTGGTCCTACTTCCTCATTTTGATCTGGTGGTATCCTAAGTATGCATCGAGAAAACACAAAAGCTCCGAGCCAGCCGTCGAGTCAATGACCTGGTCAATGCGAGGCAAAGCCAGTGGATCTTTGGGGCATGATTTGTTCAAGCTGGTGTAATCAACGCACATTCTTAATTATTTGGTTCCCTTTTTGGGGATAAGTATAGGATTGGCCACCCATTCGGTGTGAAGGACTTCTCGGATAAAACTAGCCTTAAGTAACCTAGCTATCTCTTTGCCTATGGCGCGTCTCTTCTCATCTCCAAAGCGTTGTAGAGGTTGCTTCACTGGTTTGCATTTTGGATCAATGTTTAAGCCATGCTCGGAAAGTTCCCTAGGTACACCTTTCATGTCGGCAGGTTGCCAGGCAAAGATGTCCCTATTCTCACGGAGGAACTCGACGAGCGCGCTTTCCTATTTGGGATCCAGGTTTGTCCCAATGGCGGTGGTCTTGGAGGCATCGCCTACCACAAGTTCCACTGGCTTGGTCTCGATGGCGGCCTTGAATGCTGGAGCGGAGTCGGAAATCTGTTTCTTCGACGCGGGCATCTCTGAGGCATCGACCTTGCTCTGGATCTCCTTGAATTCATCGCTATAGAGGACAGCTTCCGCATAGGCTGCTCCTCCAATCTCGCAGTCCCTAGCCTTGGTAAAGCTTCCGGATACGATGATGACACCGTTTGGTCCGGGTATCTTGAGTTTGTTGTAGACGAAGCATGGCTTGGCCATGAAGGTGTGGAATATGTCGCGGAAGAATATGACGTGGTACACGCTCTTGAAGGGGACCACCTCATAGGTCATGCGCTCTTGGCGGTAATTATTAACATCACCAAAGGAGACCTGGAGTGTGATGCACCCAAGGGACCGAGCCTCCCGACCAGGAACTACGCCCTAGAAGATGGTGTTGGTCCGTCTTAGGTTTGCCTTCGTCAAGTTCATCTTCTGCAGTGTATCCAGGTACATAATGTTGATGCTGCTTCCACTATCCACCATACATTTGGTGAACTCGTAGCCGCCAACTCAAGGGGTTGATGACCATGGCGTATTGGTTCTCCATAGCGATGAGGTCTGGGTGATCCTTCCTGTCCCAAGTAATTGGAATCTCCGACCAGCGCAGGAACTGGGGAACTGGGGGGGAGAGTGGCCATCAGTATCCTCATGGAGGTATTCTGTTGCCGGACAGTGGGGGTGCCAAGGAAAGTGTGGAAAACTGCCGCCTTCTTCTCGAAGGGGTTCTTGCCCTTGCCATCGCTCTTGGCTGTGTGCTTGGGGTCAACATACTCGTCCATGTCACTTGAATCATTGAACTCCTCCTCCTTCTGCTTCCCCTTGCCCTTGCCTCGCGGTCTGTTCTTCCAACTTCGCTTGTAGCCGGACTCCGGGTCCTCCTTGAGGCCGTTGATGAATTTGCAGTGACGGTTGGTGTGGGTGGCCGCCGTTGTCATCGAGGTGAACGAGGCATGGCATATCACGGTATTCCTCGTAGGTTTGGGGAACACGGTGTGCTGCCGAGGTAGTTTCACTTCCTCGATGCTGCCCACGACCAACTCCCCTTCCTCGGCCACGTTGTCCGCCATCACCTCGCCCTGCGAAGGTCATAGCGACCATGTCGGGAGTTTGCTTTTCTTCTGGTGCGGTCTTCCGCTTTGTGCTGTTGTACCTCCGAGCTTGAGTTGGAACGGCCATTGCCGGTAGAGAGCCGCGAGCATCGTCGTCGGCAGCTGCGAACTCACTGGACAACTGAATCATTTGGTTCAAGTCTAGCTGGTGATTGTCCTGCAAGCGCTTCAGCTTATGTCGGAGCAACATGCCCCTTTCCAACCCATCTATGAAGGCGGCCATGGCGGTCTGAGCGTGCATTCATGCGCATGAATTTTTCATATCCAGCCAGCGGGAGAGGTAGGCGCGAGATGTCTCGTCTTTCTCTTGCACGTACCGCTATAGATCGCCAATAGTGCAGGGACGTTTGTACGTACCCTCGAAGTTCTTGGTGAATGCTTCTGGCATGTCCAACCAATTGCAGATGGATTTCTCCAGCAAGTCATCAATCCATTGACGGGTTGTGCCCGCCAACATCAATGGGAGGTACTTGACGGCGACGTTGGGGTTACCCCCGGCGATCTCCACCGCGTTGCCGTAATCCTGCATGTTGGAGATATGCCCTAGAGGCAATAATAAATATAGTTATTATTATATCTTTGTGTTTATGATAAATGTTTATATTCATGCTATAATAGTATTAAACAAGGAAACATTAATACTTGTGTGATTTATAAACTTAATTTGAAGTCCCTAGTTAAGCCTCTATATAATACTAGCTTGTTGGTTAATAGATGATTGTGGTTTCCCTATCATGAACATTGAGATGTTATTAACAACAAGATCATATCATTAGGAGAATGATATGGTGGACATACTCCTATAGATAAGCGTAGCATAAAGATCAAGTCATTTTAATAGTTCAATTGCTATATGCTTTCTGATACATAGTAACCTAATTCCTTCGACCATGAGATCATGCATATCACCTTTACCGGATGGATGCTTTGATGACATCAAACACCACAACGTCACTGGGTGGCTATAAAGGTGGCATTGAGTGTTCGGAAAGTATTGGTTGAAACACATGGATCAAGAGTGGGATTTGTCCATCCATATGACGGATAGATATTCTCTGGGCCCTCTCGGTGAAATGTCATCCAATTAGCTTGCAAGCATGTGACTGGCTCACAAGGGATCACATATCAAGGGAACGAGAAAAGAGTACTTATCAGTAACGAGGTTGAACTAGGTATGCAGAGATACCGACGATCATAACCTCGGATAAGTAACATATCGTGAGACAAAGGGAAATTGGTATCGTATGTAAGTGGTTCATTCGATCGCAAAGTAATCGTATAAATATGTGGGAGCCATATGAATTTCCAGATTCCTCTATTGGTTATTGTTCGGAGAAGTGTCTCGATCATGTCCGCATAATTCACGAACCGTAGGGAGACACACTTAAGGATTCGACGTTGTTTTGAGTAGTTATGGTATTATGAGAAAGAGACCGAATGTTGTTCGGAGTCTCGGATGGGATCCGGGATATCACGAGGTGATCCGGAATGGTCCGAAGAATAAGATTCATATAAGGAAAGTCCCGTTTCGGAGTTCGGAAATGATTTCGGTGAATATTCTAGAAGGTTCCGGAATGTCCGGCACTCCGGGAGGGGGGAGGGGTACATGAATGTGTCATTACATATTGGAATGATTGCACCATGTACTAAGTGTTCTTGCTGTTCCAAATAAAGGATTAAATTGAATCCTAAAACAGAAAAGTCAAATGTCCAGTTTGAAAGTCAAACGGCTAAAACAAGAAACTGTGGGAAACAAGCAAGAGGAGTTGGGAACCGACTTGGGGGAGGAGTCTCCTCCCCAAGCCGGCGCGCCAACCAAGGCCGACTTGGGGAGGGACTCCCCTCCCCTTGGCCGCACCCTCCACCCATAAAAGGAGGGGAAGGGCCTCCTCCTCTAGACACACAAGTTCCTATCCTCTAATCTCCGGTTTAGAGCCGTTTTGGTTTAGAGCTTCTAATTGCCCTAGCCTTCGGTTTAGAGCCTTCTAATTGGTGTGTCTAATCCCTAGACCACTAATAGCCCTCTCTCATACTCCACCATACTCGCTCCGGCTTAAGGCGAAGCCCTGCGGGATCTCCCCTCTACTTCCGGTACCACGCCGTTGTGCTGCCGGAATCACGAGGAGAGTGCTACAACCTCCGCTGCCTGCTGGAACAAGGGAGAGGAAGGTCTTCGTCGAGTACCGAACGTGTGACCGACTGTGGGAGCGCTGCCGGAACGCAGCGCCGGAAGGATCGTCTATACGATCTTGAGATCGGGAAGAGTACGACTACATCACCCACGAGAATCCGCTCTCGTTAAACACTTTGGAATCTTCGAGGGTAAGTTATTCCATCGACTCGTTGCTACAATCTAGTAGATAGATCTTGGCTTGTTTGTTTGTATGCGATAGAAATTTTTTGTTTTCCATGCTACGAACCCCTACATCCATCCCCTCCGACGGCTTCTCCTGACTGAAATCGACCTCATCGGGCCCATACCCTTTCATTTTTATCAATTTCTAATTCCGATCTTCCTCCCCAATATGATATTATAGTTCCGGTGTAGATAGAAATTCCCTTATGGTCTAATTCCAAACGGTAGTAAATACCAGGACTTAGCAATATTTGATTGATCACAATTTGGGGCGGAAACGAGCTTTCTATCGGTTCCGAGTGGAGGCGGGTTCCACATCGATGTGGTGGCTCTTGGGGGCGATTCTGGCGACGGCTTGCAATGGCGACTGGGGCGGATCGGGGGGATAGGGAGGCGGTGCTTCGGGTAGTCGGCGGAGGGAAAAGGTGGCTAGCGGGGGCGGCGAGGCAGTGGCAACGTCATGGAGGAGAATAAATTTTCAAGTCGAGGCTTGCGGCACATATATTTGTGAGTCGTGGAGGCTGATTCCTAAATTTTTTCCTCCTCTAAAGTCTTTTGGGGTTTGATTAGAGAGTGTTTCGGTCATTAGAGGAGAAAATAAAATCCTTTAACAGTCGAAAGGGGATGATTTAAAGATTCTCTTAGTCCATACCTCAGAGCTCAAGCTTCGGCAGTGGCTGCATCAGGTACATTTGTTAAAGGCCATGTGCCACCTGAGATAGCTTCACCGTGATCATCTCTAATGACAGCCGCTGCTGGCTGCTGCACCCTGTCCACTTGGGAAGAACCAAACATCAACATTCATTTTATAATTTCGAGGCAGAGGTTTTATCCATGAAACTTCCTTTGGTGTAGCTCCAACTGCAGCTAAACCATAGTTCAAAGTCAGAGCATGAATCGAGAATGCCGAGCTGATGGAATTCTCTCTCTTTTTCTAGCTTCATGCCGCTGCCACCATATATACCAAGCTGCAGATTGCAGTCGGTGATCCTTAACTCGGATTGTACGACAATCTTAGGTCTAAGGATTGTATTGATTGAGATATATAAATGACGACTTGTTCGTTGTGTCTTAATATGGATCAATCCGACTCGCTAAACTCTTTAGTCGAATTCGTGTAAGTTGGAATAGCATCACCATACCCATACAAGTGAAACTGAGTCATCAGCCGACTTCCACATTAGTCTAAGTTGCGTGTTCAGCACAACCAGGGACTGGCCTAAAATTTTAAGAGCGGGTATTCAAAGTATATAAAAAGTTGTGTATAAATATATTTATAAAAATATTAATAAAATGCAGTCATGGGGCATTTGAGCCCCAAACCAAAAGGTTCAACAGATTGTTCCTAACCATTTGAGCTACTACATCCTTTGTTTCACTAGAAGATGGTTAATATTTTGTATATACATTGCATAAAATTCACATATCAACATTTTGCCAAAATATTTTGGCTATTCAATTGAATACCCTTGACTTGAGCTGAGCCCGCCGCTGAGCACAACCTCAATGATCAAGAATATTTAGTATGAACAACATAGATATATAGTTTCACAACTGAATCACATATTCAATGATATACATCAGATATTCATACAAGGACAACTTAATAACTTTATGAATACTATGAGAATTACATAATATATGATTTCCTCCAGGGCATATTCCAAACAGAGGCCGGCGCATCGATGCTCCCGGTTGAGACTTTGTTGGCTCGTGGGGTGATGGCGGAACGCGTCTTAGCTGCAACTGGCAGTTTCTTGGTAATATCGATATACATAAGCATTTCGACTTTCATCACCAAGGGTTCTGTTCAGCGGAGGATTCACTCTATGCCATTTTGGAAAAGAACTCGACGGATTTCAGCCACTTAGTTGCAGTCTTATTTGGAGTGGTGGGTGTGTAAGCTTTTCGGCCATTTCTTAGGATTATAAATCAACCTTTTTCTATCAAAACGTAAAGAATTTTGTGTTTTGTAAAAGAAACATAAGCTACAAGTCTCTGTCGCAAAACAATGAAAAATAAATAAAAAAGGTACACCTTTCTCTCAAGAGATAGACACGATTTTCTCACCTAAAAAGGCCAGTTTCATCGCCCCCAACGTTGACATGTTTCTCTTTCCCCCTTCCTGCCTTGTCCTGTACTCGAGACGAAAAGAAATCGCAGCGTGCGCACGGCCAAACTGACCATATTTTGTCTCTAGATGGCGCACCGGCCGGCACGGCTCTCCTCTCCCTTTCTCACACCAAATCCACCATATTCCACAGCACATCATCTTCATTCCACCGTTGGAGAAGAAAATCATCAATCTAAAAAAAATCTCCTCGTGCGCGCATAAACAAAAGTTTCAAGTGATTTAACTGTGTGATATATACGAGTCATCAGAAGTACGATCGAGCTCGAACATTTTCAAGAAATCTGAA
This sequence comes from Avena sativa, assembly GCA_916181665.1. Taxonomy (NCBI): domain Eukaryota; kingdom Viridiplantae; phylum Streptophyta; class Magnoliopsida; order Poales; family Poaceae; genus Avena; species Avena sativa. Next base: position 259,970,648 of record OV702279.1, on the reverse strand, counting down.
ATCGTCGTTCGGTCGAGAATAAATAGCGTCTGGTCATTCAACCATGCATTGTCACCACTCAGGAGAGCGACACGCCGTCGCGTTCATGCAAGGGCCACTTCTTCTTCTTCCCCATGGCGCAACCCGGCAATCCATGTCGATCGGTTCCAACCGCAAGCTCTAGCTATATATACCTACTGCCATTTTTGTAGCTAGCTAGTGTCCTCGTGGCGCGTTTGCTTCTTTCTTCTCCCCTTCTCGCAGTAGTATTTAGGACGATGCTGCGAGCAAAGTTCTTGCTCTGAGCGCGATCGGCGAAGCTTAATTATATATTTATTATTTATTAACATATTTGTACATTCTTGATTTTATATTTATTAATTTATCGACGCACGTCCTCCATGGAGTCCATCGGCGGCGGCGGCGGCGGTAGCATCCCGAGGCCGCAGACGTCATCCTCGCGGCGTCTGGGGCGCAGCACCAGCTCGGCCTCCCGCGCCGGCGCCGGCGCGTTCGCCTACGACGGGATGCGCACGGCTCCGCTATTCTCGTCCGCCAACTTCGCGCGCTCCCTCCGCAAGGCGGCCTCCTTCGGCAACAAGAAGGGCAGCGCAGGCGACGTGGACGCGGCCGCGCCGCGGCCCAGGCGGGCGCTGAGCAGCAAAGATCAGAACACTGTCCACGCCGCGGACGCCGGGGCAGCAGTGCTGCTGTCCCCGCGCCGGTCGCTGCCAGAGCCTGGTGTCGCCGCGAAGCAGGTCCCCTCGGACCCGTCGAGGCGGAGGCGGAGCACTGGGGGCACGTCGCCGGAGCAAACCTCTGGGAAGGGACCGTTGACAGGCGCGGTCAGGGAGACGATGGCGCGTAAGATGAAGGAGGGGCCCGAGAAGGAGGAGGCGGCGCACCGGGCCCGCGTGCTCGCCGGGCGTCTGCTGCAGTGGCGGTTCGCCAACGCCCGGATGGAGAAGGCCGTCGCCCGCGCCACCTCCGCCGCTGAGGTGAACCATCGCCGTGTGTGCAGTGCAGGACGCGCGTAGTTGTGCAGCATGCATCGGTTGGTTTTCCGGTGGTCGTGACAACGAGTCTATGGGTGCAGAACAAGCTGTTCTACACGTGGCTGCGCGTGGCGGAGCTGCGCAACATCCAGGCGGCGAAGCGGATCGTGGCGCAGCGGCGGCGACAGAAGCTGAAGCTGGCAAGGCTGCTGCGACCGCACCTCCCCCTCCTCGCCTCGTGGGAGCCCCTTGATAAGCCGCACGCCGACGCCGTCTCGGACCTCGCCCGCGTCCTCTCCGCCGCCTGCACCGCCCTCCCCCTAACCGCCGGCGCCCAAGTACTTAGTACTACGCACTCTGTTGTACTGTACATACACGGCGCACCTCTCCCTCCATCTGACAGCTCGGGATCGACGTGATGCAGGCCGTCGTGGAGCAGCTGCACGAGACCATGTTCGCCTGCGTGGGCACGGTGACCGAGATCGAGGCCAACGCCGACATGTCCTACGCCACGGTACGCACGCACGCAAGAATCATGTCAAGGGGCTTCTTTCCTGCACATGTTCTTAACGCGTAGTACTTGAATTGATTCCCGGCCGTGTGTCCGGCACCGGCCGCCGCTGCGTTTCTTCAGGCCGGCGCCACGAGCGGCACGCTGAGCGAGCTGGCGAGGACGATCCGGCAGGAGCTGGACGGGCTGGAGGAGGCCATGCGCCTGTCCAGGATCGTCACTCGGTTGCAGGTGGGTGGTCGTTTTTCCCTCTCACAGTCACAGGAGCTGATGTCTCACTCTCACCGCATCAAACCAACTCTGAATCTTGTGTCCTACTGAACTCTTTTTGGATCGATTCGATCATTGTCAGACGACACTGCACCTTTTTGATCCTTAATAATTGCCATTATACCTCTTTGCTTAACGAGTAGTTTCTGGTGTGCGTCCGGTACAGCAGATGCAGGAGGTGAGCCTGCGAGCCAACTTAGTTCAGGCCAAGAAGAGGCTTGATCACGACACGACGGGAGTCGCCGTCGCCGTCGCCGTCGCCGTCGCCGTCCCGGCCAGCGCACCTTCCGGATGGTGCTTTTGAGCTTTCATCAATCTCGCACGCCATGGTGATAGATTAAAGATGAGATGCGGGACATGCTTGTGTCATCGTGACAGACTGACGGGATAACCTCTCCCCTCCCCAACTGATCAGTGTATGTATGTGCCATTTAATAAGTAACATTTGTACTGTACTAAATTTGAGTTATTCAGAGGGGTATGCCGTATGTGTGTGTTGTGAATAGTGAAGTGAGTCGTTTGTGGATATGTGCGTATGGAGTCCGGTATGAATTTTTTTAACAAAGAAAATATATTAATAAACGAGTTAAACATCTGACGGGTCTATCAAGTTGCCACCCATGAGCGTGTTGGTCACTAATCGGAAAGTTGCAAACTACCGGTCGTGAAGTTGTGTGGTTGTGTCCCGTTAATCATTCTGTCACGTTGGTTGTCTGTTTTTTTAAATGTCCCCTCAAAATTTAGTTTCTTCTAATTGCTAGGTTCTTTTTCCCTTAAACTGTGTAGACCAATCTTCGGTGGCCCTCCTACACGCTAGTCCCGTCACTTTTGTGGGATAGTCATGTCAGCGGGTAGCAGTACCAAAGTTAGAATTGTCCCACACAACTCAAATTTTGCATGGCAGCTGAATTCTCCCGAGCCTCCATGCTACATTGTTGCTCCTCTTTTGCACATGTATGATTCCAAGAAGGCAGGAACAACTCGAAAGGCAATTAATCATGCTTTGTTCTCTCTATAAATAGGAAATGCTCTATGTTGATCTACATGATTTTGAGATGATTATTTCTGAAGAAGCTCAATAACTTTACATATGCTCAAAAGCGGAGTGCATCCTGAGTGGATATGTGCGCATGTAGAGCTCCTGGCCGCCCTTAATCTTTCAACCTCTACCGCGTCATGGCGGCAAACAAGTGCTCCGAACTAGACCGTACTGGCGGGGAGGGTGACCTTGCTGCTGTGTGGCTGGCTTGCAACCGACTTATGCAGTCCTGCTGGCCATGACGATTGACGGGTGGCTTCCCCGATGCGTTCGTGCACAGGACATATTTGATAAAATATCTAGGAGAGTCGAGGGTGAAGAGGCTGACAGGTGGGCCCTACATATATTTTGACGGCTCAACCATAGGATAGTGGGAAAATGACTTTGTAATTAGAGAAAATAACATTGTAAGGGGGTATTTGAAAAAACAAGTAACCGTGTAAACGTGATGCAATGACTAACGGGGCACATCCACACAACTTCGTGATCGATAGTTTGCATTTTCCTATTCGGTGACCAATGTGCTCGTGCGTGGCAACTTGATAGACCACACATATGTTTAACTCTTAATAAACAATGGTTCATATGCACCCATGAGTCGAATATGATTTATCTATATGGATACAGAGGGCATAAGCTATCCTGCTTCCCCAAAAACACCAATAAAAAGCACGAATGAATTGGAAATTTTCGATCTCAACAGTCTCAAACCTAAAATCTAGCTTCATACACATCCATCCAGTTGCTATGGTCAAATATGGTACTGTCTCATGATCACAGATCCATTGACTTACAATCTGTTTATTACACTTATTGCCTATAGGTATTCTCAGTTTGAGTAGTAAGTACTTGCTCCTTTCATACATATAAAATATTTTAGCTTTGTGAAACTAATGTATCTAGATGTCTTTTAGTGCATAGTTTTACTCCGAATCTATACACAAAATTCATCTCTGAATCTATACACAAAAGTCATCTAGATACTCGTTTTACAAAGCTAAAACGTATTATATTTTTAGACGGAGGGAGTAGATGATACCTCGCGCGTTGAGGCAGGAATTTGTAGCAAGAAAAGTTGGATATATAAGACAAAAATAATTCATGATGCTTCCTAAATAACCACAACCTCCAACAACAGAAAATTAAACAATTGCATAAGGATAATTTATGCACGGTTAGAAGGAAAGTGGGAATTGTGTGTGCAAAAATAGGTTAGATGTTCATACAACACGAAGGAATAGAACAGATCAAACCATCCTTAGAATGCAGTATAAGTTACAATAATTATCATAGGTTTTACAAAATGAGTTTAATTTGTGACAATATTATTAAAAGAATGCGGCGGGAGTACAAATGCGATCATTGCAGATGAAAATTATTTGTACAAATGACAAAAGTAACACATCCATGTTGAAGTGTTGCTAGTATAATATCGCTTGAAGTTTCACACACAAATGTCTGGACAGATTTTTATCAGCCTACACAAAAAACCAAGAAACGTAATGTTGGATATAGAATATTGGTCAGACACATGGAAACAAAAAAATTAATCATGAAACTATCAACACAAATTTGTAGGCCTGACCAACTAGCCAAAATAAACTAAGCGTAAAGAACAATAAGTATATGTTGCATTGACACAAAAAGGATTAGCAGAATGCAAATGTGTGGCATATAAGAACAAAAATACTGATGCAAGGTGTGTCATACAAAACCTGATGCCCTAACTCTAGTTTATCGACTATGTGACTTTCTTTACCCAGTATGCACCAATCACTTGAATTTGTATATTCGGCTTTGTAGGAAGAGCTGTTTGTTTCCTTTTTCGGGAAAATTGCATATCTGGATCAAAGTAGTAAACTGGGATACATATAGAGATTTAGCTTCGAGACCTAGGAAATTCACGACCACAAGTAGTGTAGTCGATACTCATCCATGAACCATGCAAATCCCCTAGAAAATGGTACAAATTAGTCTTTACTTTTTGTGTGAATATCGAAGTCTACATTTGTAACGAAGGCGGTGTATATAGCAATTAGTGATATGTTACCGTTTTTTCATCTCATTAAGCATGTTTACCATTGGGTGGTGGTGGTGGGGTGGGGGGGGGGATAGTCTCTCAAGCGTCCTACCTTAAGGAAATTAACCGAAAGGTTTCATCCCTTAGTAGACTATGTTTGAAGCCGTGTCCATCCCTTCCAGGAGATTCTGAGTGGCAGATCTAGGTTTAGCTTAGAGGACGGGAGTGAAAGAGAGTGGCCACAAAAATTATCATCGGTAATAAATATCCTAGTAGCCACATACTTCTCTTTGTTATTATCGAGTATATACATCTAGAAATATTTCAAGTTGGGTAACCTGTGTTCGGATTAACATATGGAAGAGTCCATAACAGTCTGCAGCAACTCAAAGTCCACATTACAGAAGATCCCTTTGTTCGGCATTGTAAGGAGTATATTTTTTTAATCAAAATTTGAAGCTTTCTAAGATGGACCAAATATAGAAGAAATATGAATTACACTATGTGGCTCTATTGAGATTGATTTGGTATTGTATAGGGTGATAAATTTTTCTATAGCTCTTGACAAACTTGAAGGGCTTTGACTCTTCCTTAAATTCATATGTATTTTTCTATAAGAGAGAGTACATGTACAAATTAAGAAAGGCATGCTAATTTAGCATAAGTTTTTGTGTCTCTCTAGTGATTGGAATTTTGATTACTTACACTTAATTCGTATGTGCATGAAAGCTTCAAGGATTTACATGTCCTTCCCCACAAGCTAGCCATCGAGGATGTTAGAATGTATTTGTATATAACTGTATAGCCTCTGTAATTTACATCTTGGTACCTATATATAAAGAGATAGTCCACACACCAGATACATTGAGCCAGTTCCCACCCAAACATTGTTTAACAGAGGATTGTTACTAATACAATGTAAAGTTGCATTTGTTGATAGCCTTTGAAAGCAACCGCGAGTTAGAGCAGTAAACCATCTTCAATACTGTTATCATCAACAAGCTTATTTCTAAGGTAGCAGACTGTTAATTTTCCATGTGTTGAAAACACTCCATAAGAGCATAATCCTCATAAAGTTGTCCTAGCTGTTTGACGCACGCATAAAATTGATTAGTTAAATGACTTATGTTGATAAAAAATTCTTACATATTTCATGCTAAACTGACACTAAACAACAGCCTTTGACACTAAACAACACCATTTCTGGTGGATAATAGCGGAAGAACACCACGAAGACCATATTTTGAAGCATTGATTTTTGCATGTTGATCTTGTTGTGTTTTATTATTTGAAATTTTTAGCTTTGTTTTTGCAGGTGCATAAGAACTCACACGTGGCAGATTCATGGGCCAACAAAAGTTTTGTTTCGGGTGACGGGATTTGCAACGGTCAATTGGAGATGATCATATGAGCCCATTTGCCCCTGTGCACGTGCAAAATACAACAGGACAAGGTAGATGGACAAAAATAACCTAAACTCGTAAGAAATTTAAATAATAAACTGTTATGACCGGTATATCCTATACCCCGAGGAGGCCCAATGGGCAGGCTTAGTTAGGGGCTTAGCCCAATTATCTTATTTTCATTATATATAGGAGTTGTAATCAGATATTGAAAGACAAGCAATAAACATAATTTATTGCCGACTCCTGAAGGAGTCGGAACCCTCAGCCCTAGCTGCCGCCTCCTACACTTGCGTCGCCGCCTCCCTGCTCGCGCACGACGGCGCCCAGTCGCCGACGACCCTGCCTCCGGTCGCACACCACTCCCTCCTTCCCCTACAATCTCCGCCCTAGACCTGGTAGACTAGTCGATCCTACCAATTTGGCATCAGATTGCTCTTGTTCGATCATGTCTTCTTCATCAGCCACCACCACCACCGCACCCACGCCGACTGCCGCCACCACCCAGGCGTCCACCCCGGCGCCGGTCCCCGTCGTCTACACCCCCGAGGAGATGACCGGGGCCCTCAACGACCTCGTCACCGTTGTCCAAGGGATCCGGTTGTACTTGATGATGTCCCAGGGGCCGCCACCACCACCGCAGTCGCCCGCCGTCACCGAGCCGTCCTCCATGCCATGGACCACGGCGTTCCCGAGCATGCATCCGCGGCCTCCGCCCCTGCCATGGCTGCCCCTCAGCACCGGCCCGTTCGACACCATCCCGGGAGGCGTCCCGATTCAGCACATCCGCTCCCCCCGTCGCCGTCACCACTCCCGGCGTGGCTCACTGCGTCCTCGCCCCCGCAGGCCTACACCACAGTCGGGGACCTGCCACGGCCTACCCTCCCGGACGCCACCTCCTCGAGGTTCGCCGGCTCCCACGCTGCCCGCGCCGAGCAGTACGGCCAGGGCGGCGCGGCCCAGACACCTCCACGCTACGCCAAGCTCGACTTTGCCACCTATGACGGCTCGGAGGACCCCCTCAACTGGCTCAACCAGTGCAAGCAGTTCTTCCGCGGGCAGCGCACCCTCGCGTCGGACCGCACCTGGCTCGCCTCCTATCACCTCCGGGGCGCCGCCCAGACGTGTTATTACTCCCTCGAGTAGGACGAGGGTGGCATGCCCCCATGGGACCGCTTCCGCGAGCTATGCCTCCTCCGCTTCAGGCCGCCGATCCGCGTAAGCCGCTTGGCGGAACTTGGGCGCCTGCCGTTCACCACCATGGTGCAGGACTTTGCCGAACACTTCCAGACCCTCGCTTGCCATGCTCCTGGGGTGATGGGACAGCAGCGGGCCAAGCTCTTCATCGGTGGCCTACCGGACCACATCCAGGTGGACGTGGAACTCCTGGCCCCCCAAGACCTCCAGACGGCGATGCACTACGCCCGCGCTTATGAGCGTCGTGCCCAGGCGATGCAACAGGCCCCACCGGGCCAAGGAGGACGGCCGACCGCCCGCCCGCCTCCAGCGGCTGCGCCAGCCGGTCGGCCGAGCCCGACGAACCCGGCGACCCCTGTCCCGGCTGCCACGCGAACCTTCCGTCGGCTCACCCCGCCGAGCAGGTCGGGCGCCGTCGCCTCGGACTCTGCTTCAACTGCGACGAGCCCTACGCTCCCGGCCACACCTGATCGCGCCTTTTCTACTTGGAGACGGTCGATGATGACGAGGCGACTACACTGGCCAAGGCGCCTGGCGCGCTGCCCCCACTGGCGCCTGGCGCGTCCACACCTACAACCGCTCCGGCCACGGCATTCGCGGTCTCGCTCCATGCACTGGTCGATATCCGCCATGAGCGCACTCTTCTCCTGCCGGTGACGATTCACGGCGAGCGGCTGGTGGCATTGCTAGACACAGGCTCCACACATAACTTCCTGCCCGCCGCCACCATGCGCCGCTTAGCCCTCCAACCGACGGGCGGGGATCATCTCCAAGTAACCATGGCCAACGGAGACCGCCTTCGATGCCATGGAATGGCGCAGGACGTGCCTCTCACCATAGGCGACGAGCACTTCACCATCACGTGCGCAGGCATCGACTTGGGATGCTTCGACTTCATCATCGGCGTTGATTTCTTGCGGACCCTCGGCCCCATCCTTTGGGACTTCGACACCCTGACGATGACCTTTTGGCGCCAGGGCCGCCGCGTCCGGTGGGAGGGCCTCGGGGGCACCGCTCCGGCACCACAGCTTCAGCTCACCGTGGCGGACGACGAGGCCGACCACCCGATGCTGACCCATCTCCTGCAGCAGCACGTCGACCTCTTCGATGAGCCCTAGGGCCTGCCGCCCGTCCGGGAGTACGACCACCACATCCACCTCCTGCCGGGCATGGCACCTGTGGTGGTGCGACCCTACCGCTACCCCCAGCTGCAGAAGGACGAGATGGAGCGGCAGTGCGCGCTCATGCTCGCCGCGGGCATCATTTGGATCTCTACATCGCCGTTCTGCATCGATTACCACGCCCTTAATGCCCTGACGCTGAAGGACAAGTTCCCGATTCCGGTGGTTGATGAGCTCTTCGATGAGCTCCATGGGGCGTGCTTCTTCACCAAGCTCGACCTCTGATCGGGCTACCACCAGGTGCGCATGCACCCGGAGGATATCGCCAAGACGGCGTTTCAGACTCATCATGACCACTTTGAGTTTGTGGTGATGCCTTTCGGCCTCACCAACGCCCCGGCGGCCTTTCAAGCCCTGATGAACGACGTGCTCCGCCCATACTTACGCCGGTTTGTGCTCGTTTTCTTTGATGACATACTTATCTATAGCACTTCGTGGGCGGAGCACCTCCAGCATATCGCCATCATCTTCAATGAGCTTTGAGCGCATCGTCTTCACCTTAAGCGCTCGAAGTGCTCGTTGGGGACGTCATCGATCGCCTACCTTGGCCACATCATCTTAGCCGAGGGGGTGGCTATGGACACCGACAAGGTGGCGGCCGTCGCGGCTTGGCCGACACCGCACTCACTGCGCGCCCTCCACGGTTTCTTGGGCCTCACCGGGTACTACCGAAAGTTTATCCAGGACTTCGGCCTCATCGCTTCGCCACTCACGCGCCTGCTGCATCATGATGCCTTCGCTTGGGACGACGAGGCTACCATGGCGTTCGAGGCCCTGAAGGGGGACCTCACGACGGGCCCTGTTCTCCAGATACCGTACTTCGACCGTCCCTTCATCATCGACTGCGACGCCTCCGGTGCGGGGTTCGGTGTCGTCCTTCACTAGGGCGACGGTCCCCTCGCCTACTTCAGCCGTCCCTTCGCCGCACGTGACCTCAAGCTCACGGCATAGGAGCAGGAGCTCATTGGCTTGGTGCAGGCCATGCGCCATTGGCGGCCCTATCTGTGGGGTCGATCGTTCCGGATTCGTACGGATCACTACAGCCTCAAGTTCCTCTTGGACCAGCGGCTGTCGATAGTGCTGCAACATCAGTGGATCAGCAAGCTCTTTGACTTTGACTTCACGGTCGAGTATCGTCCAGGGCGCCTCAACACCGTGGCCGACGCCCTGTCTCGCCGCGACGCCGACCCCGACGCGGCCGTTGGCGACACCGAGGGGACGATGTTGTGCATCCACTCGGGCCCCACCTTCGCCCTCTTCGCCCATATTCGTCGGGCCACCACGGTCGCACCAGACGCTCAGCTCCTGCGACAGCAGTTGAAGGCAGGCGAGTTGGATGAGCCATGTCGCCTGGTGGATGGCTTGCTCCTGCATGGGCGCCGTATCTTCGTGCCCGACCACGACGACCTCCGCCATCAGGTGATGCTGATGGCTCACTCAACCGGTCATGAGGGTGTTTAGAAGACCCTCCACCGTCTCCGTGCCGACTTCTACATCCCCGGTGATCAGGCCTTGGTTCGGGACTGGGTGCGTTCTTGCGAGACATGCCAGCGCAACAAGACTGAGACCCTGTGGCCGACAGGGGTGTTGCAGCCGCTGGAGGTGCCATCGCAGGTCTGGGATGATATCTACATGGACTTCATCGAGGTCCTCCCCAAGGTGGGAGGCCAGTCCGTCATCCTCATGGTGGTCGATCGCTTCTCCAAGTATGCCCACTTCATCGCGCTCGGCCACCCCTACACTGCCGCGTCGGTGGCTCGTGCCTTCTTCGACGACATCGTTCGCCTCCACGGGTTTCCCGCGTCGATCGTTAGTGATCAGGACCCAGTGTTCATGGGGCATGTGCGGCGTGATCTATTCAGGATGGCGGGGGTGAAACTCCGGTTCAGCGCGGCCTTCCATCCCCAGACGGACGACCAGTCGGAGGTGGTAAACAAGGTGATTGCCATGTATTTGTGCTGTGTTACAGGTGATCGTCATCGCGCTTGGGTGGATTGGCTTGCATGGGTGGAGTACTGTTACAACACCTCTTATCACTCTGCCCTACGCGCCATGCCATTTGAGGTGGTCTGCGGGCGACCGCCTCCACCCATCCTGCCGGTGGATCCGGCGACGGCTCAGACGGAGGCTGCGGGGGAGCTCCTCCGCAACCGTGATGAGATGCTTGCCGAGGTGCGGCAGCGTCTCATCCAGGCCCAGCAGTTGGCCAAGCACTACTACGATGGCCACCATCATGAGGTGGAGTACGCGGTGGGTGACTGGGTGTGGTTGCGCCTTCTTCACCGCTCCACTCAGTCCTTGGACTCACAGGCGAGGCACAAGCTGGGTCCCCGCTACGCTGGGCCGTTCGCCATCCTGGAGCGGATTGGGAAGCTGGCGTATCGCCTTCAGCTGCCAGCCGGGGCTTGCATACACGAGTATTCCATGTGGGGATGCTCAAGCCCTATCATGGTGCGGCACCGACCGTTCTGCCAGCCCTTCCTCCGACTGCAGATAGGCGTTTGCTCCCTAGCCCAGCAAAGGTGTTGCGCGCATAGCTCCGTTGCGACGTATGTTACTTATTGGTTTAGTGGGAGGGCCTTTCGGAGGAGGAGGCTACTACTTGGGAGCAGCATGCTGAGTTCCAGCAGCACTATCCGGACTACCAGCTCGAGGACGAGCTGTTTGCGTAGGCGGGGAGAGATGTTATGACCGGTATATCCTATATCCGGAGGAGGCCCAATGGGTAGGCTTAGTTAGGGGCTTAGCCCAATTATCTTATTTTCGTCATATATAGGAGTTGTAATCAGATATTGAAAGACAAGCAATAAACATAATTTATTGCCGGCTCTTGAAGGAGTCGAAACCCTCAGCCCTAGCCGCCGCCTCCTGCACTTGCGCCGCCGCCTCCCTGCTCCCGCACGACGGCGCCCAGTCGTCGGCGACCTCGCCTCCGCTTGCACACCATTCCCTCCTTCCCCTACAATCTCCGCCCTAGACCTGGTAGAGTAGTCGGCGAAACAATTTCACTCGACTAACCTTTTTTCTGTCGTGTCTATCTCTACAGCGTGGAAAATCATTGTGGCACACCATCTGTAACGGTGTGGCAAACGTTTGTGCCGGCATAACCATAGTGTCGCGCCACTAGTGGAAACGAGGCCTTTGGTTGAGCCTGGAAATGGGCTTTAACACCGGTCCTTCTATGAACCGGTGTTAAAGGGGGGGCCATACCAGCGTGGCCCGTGCAGCAAAAAGGAGCCCCCCTTTAACACCGGTTCGTGGCACGAACCGGTGTTAAAGGCCCCTGCACCAGTGGCCCGTGCAGGCCCCCCCTTTAACACCGGTTCGTGGCTTGAACTGGTGTTAAAGGGGGGGCTATATAACACACCGCAGCCCACACCCCTCTCTTCCATTTTTTCACTCTCTCATTTTGGAGCCTAACAAGAGGGTGTGAGGTGTGCTAGTTTGTGTTTTTTTTCCTATGCACAAGAGGTGTTCGGTGAAATGCCCGAGAGCTCAAAATAAGTTTGCTCGTTGCTCTTTCCTTCTCGGTCGAGGTCGGCAACTATCCTTTCATGTGTCATTGATGTACTATATATAAATGGTCATCTCCCTATTAATTTTTGATATATACTATATATTAATGCAGATGAACCGGCAATGGATGTACGGTGACCAACGCACTTCCGAGTACATTACGGGCCTCCAAAATTTCATCGTTGTGGCTAATGCAAACCGTGTTCACAATGGTTTTATGTGCTATCCGTGTGTTCACTGTCAGAACAAGAAAGACTACTCAAATACCAGAACCATTCACGCCCACCTGCTTCGATCCGGTTTCATGCCCAGCTATAATTGTTGGACCAAGCACGGATAAAAAGGGGCTGTGATGGAAGACAACGAAGAAGAAGAGGATGATGACAACTATCATAATATGTATCCTGAATATGATGATACTGCAACGGGGGTAGATAATGAAGATCAAGAGGCAACAGATGGGCCCGCTGATGACGATCTTGGTCGGGCCATTACTGATGCAAAGGAAGAATGTGAAACTGAAAAGGAGAAGGAGAAGCTGGAGCAGATGTTAAAGGATCACAAAACATTGTTGCACCCAACTTGCGAAGATGGCCACAAAAAGCTAGGTACCACACTGGATTTGCTGCAATGGAAAGATGAGAACGGTGTGACTGACAGCGCATTTTCAAAGTTGGTGGTAAAAATGAAGAATCTTCTTCCAAGAAATAATGAGTTGCCCGACAGTACATACCAAGCAAAGAAGGTTTTCTGCCCTCTAGGATTAGACATGCAGAAGATACATGCCTGCATTAATGACTGCATCCTCTACCGCGGTGCGAAGTACGAGAATTTGGATGCATGCCCGGTATGCACTGCACTGTGGTATAAGATCAGACGAGACGATCCTGGCGATGTTGAGGGCGAGGCCCCTAGGAATAAGGTTCCTGCCAAGGTTATGTGCTATGCTCCTATAATACCACGTTTAAAACGTCTTTTCAGAAGAGCTGCAGTCAGAGCACCTGGCCTTGACTCTATGTATCTATAACCTTCCTCCTTGGTTGTGTATGAAGAGGAAGTTCATTATGATTCTATTATTTATCCAAGGCCCGAGGCAACCCGGCAACGACATTGATGTGTACCTAAGGCCATTAGTTGAAGAACTTTTACAGCTGTGGGCCAAACCAGGTGTACGTATGTGGGATGAACACAAATGGTAGTCATTTGACCTACGAGCATTGCTTTTCGTAACCATCAATGATTGGCCTGCTCTTATTAACATTTTAGGGCAGACAAACAAGGGATACAATGCATGCACACACTGTTTAGATGAGACTGAAAGTGTATATTTGGATAAATGTAAGAAGATTGTGTACCTAGGGTATCGTCGATTTCTTCCGAACCTGCATCCAGTAAGAAAGAAAGGCAAGCATTTCAAACGTCTGGCAGGACCCCGGAGGAAGCCTGCCCTCCGTACCGGTGAGGAGGTATTTGGTATGGTTAAGGACCTAGAAGTAATCTTTGGAAAAGGTCCTGGCGGTCTATCTGTTCCGAATGACGATGCCGGACACGCGCCCATGTGGAAGAAGCAATCTATATTTTGGGACCTACCCTATTGGAAAGTCTTAGAGGTCCGCTCTTCAATCGACGTGATGCACGTGACAAAGAATGTTTGTGTGAACCTGCTAGGCTTCCTAGGAGTGTATGGGAAGACAAAAGATACACCGGAAGCACGGCAGGACCAGCAACGTCTGAAAGACCCTGAAGAGCCTATGCATCCTGAGAACGAGAAGGGTAACGATGTCACTTAACTCCTGCCAGCTACGCTCTTACCAAAGCAGAGAAGGAAATCTTTTTTGAATGCTTGAGCAGTATCAAGGTCCCGTCTGGCTTCTCGGCGAATATAAAGGGAATAATAAATATGGCAGAGAAAACATTCCAAAACCTGAAGTCTCATGACTGCCACGTGATTATGACACAATTGCTTCCGATTGAATTGAGAGGGTGTGGCATCCCGCTAAAACCACTATTAGAAAATCGCGTGTTAAATAATATTTTGTGCACCATCTTTGCATCATGCATTTTTTCTCCTCTCAAAATATTCTAACTAAAGCTATTTTGGGTTACTGCAATACCTCTCCTCTTGCTTCAAAACAAAATCCTATATTTATCTGCTAAACTATTTGCTAAAAATATTTAAAACAAATCAAAACAAAACAAAATATCTTATCAAAATAAATAAACCTAGCCCTAAACCGGCCAGGCCCAAAAGGCCCAACCGGTGGAAACCCTAATTCCCCTAGCCTACCTACTCCCTCCTTCCACTCAGCCGCCGCCACCCCAATCCACTCCCTGCCCCTACCCGACCCGGCCACTCCACGCGCACGCAGCACACACAACCACCACACACACGCATCCAACCCCGCCCTGGGCCCCACCGCGCCCATCTCCCCCCGGATCCCACCTCCCCCTGGACCTGGCCCCACTCTCACGCCTCCACCCCGATCCCCATGCAGCCACACACCACGCACGCACCCCCGCGGGGTCCACCCCGTCTCCGCACGCGTCCCACCCCCACCTGGAACCTCCCCCGCTTGCCCCCTTCCTCCCTTCTCTCGCTCCCTCCCCGAGCGCCTCCCCTCTCGCCTCCGGCAGCCGCCGCTCGCCCCTTAGCGCTCCCCTCGCCCGACCTCCGCCTCGCGCGCCGCCCGACCCGCCCCGTCTTCCTCTCCGGCCGTCGCCTCCCCGTTCTCCTCCGCCGCCGTCGACGCCACCTCCGGCCACCTCGCCCTCGCCCCTCTTCCCCGGCCCGGCCGCACCCCTGGCGCCGCCATCGGCCTCCTCCGCCAACCTCGCCGGCCTCCCGCGCTAGCCCGACCCTCCCCGAGCTCCCTCCTCTCACCTGCCCCCGCTCTTCACCCACGCGCGCCGTCCGACCGCCCTCCTCCTCGCCGCGTCGGCCTCGCCCCGAGCTCCTCTACCCCGCCGCCAGGAGCCACCCCGCCTCCCCAAGCTCCTGCCAGGGCCGCGTCTCTCTGCTGCGGCACCGCCTGCCTCGCCCTCGCCTTCTCTGCCCTGTACCGCGCCCGGTCGTGCATCCTCCTCTCCGACGCCACCACATCCCTGGCCCTATTCGGCTCCTCCACCGTCGACCTCTCCGTCGGCAACCTCCTCTGCACCGTCTCTCGTGCGGGACAGCGCCGCCACCTACGCCTATCCGTTGCCGTCATCCTCCTTCCGTCTGGCGCTGCGTCCGAGCCCGTGCGCCCCCTGTTTTGCCTCTGTGTACCACAAGCACCTTGTATGCTGGCATTGTTGCCCTGTTGTGGACAAGGTTTTTCCCCAATCTGTGGATATGTTGATGTCCAAGGCGAGCGGTTTGCCGCAGAACGCCACGACCTTCCATGAGATAAATTGATGCATGTCTGATGCGGCAAGGCCTCTCGTTGACAAGAAACCCGAGTCCGACGTCGATAATCGAGCTCCAACCTCGAATTCGAAGACCGATCCCGGCGCCCGAAGCCGAGAACCCCGGCAAGGACCATGACATGGATACACCGAGTTCTTCATCGAGGACACCAAGGCCGTCGACATGGAACCGAAGGACGTCAAGTTCTTCATCCCGGCACGTCAAGTTCTTTCTCTCGGATCCGAAGACGCCGAGACCCGGGACACCAAGATCTCCGCCGTGAAACGACAAGACCGACGACACGACCCGACGACCGCGGATGCGACAAGATCGTCTCTCGGACGCCAAGTTCTTCTTCCCGCATGCCAAGACCGATCTCATCGAACCGAACCTTGCCTTCCCGTCGAACCCTGAGACCGAACCCCGAACCCCCGAAACCAAGATCTGCCGAACCCAGATGTGTGAACCTTTTCCCGAGCCCCTATTTTTATAAATTCTTTATATAAAACTTGTTGCATATTAATTGTCATTCTCGCATGCATATTGTCATGTGGTTTGGGGGCCTTATGCCGATTCACCCCTAATTAAATATGGGGCCCATATGCGGGCAAATCTAGCCTTATATTGGCCTCATTTAAATTTGTGTAGCGAACCGGTGACTTATCTTGCCCTGTTATTACAACATTTAATTGCGGGATAGTTAAATAACTTGAACCATATATTAATTGTCGGGACCCCCGGTTCCGCTTAATCTTGCCTAATTGTATGGCATCCTTGCCATGTCATACACCATGCATGCATCATGCCGATCTTCTGACGTAGTATTAAATATTGCATCCGGTGTTTATTCTAGTGTTTTGCTTCTTCGCGGATAAGGCCGTTGAGTTGATGTGAGCTTCGCCCCGATCTTCGGTTGAACCTTCGGCCATGTTTTCAGGCGAGCATATCCCCCTTTCTACCTATCTTACTTTTATAGTATTTATTTCCCTCCTGTTGATCTATTGTTATCTGTGTTGCGATGCTCTAGCTTTCGTACCCGTGATATACCTTGCAGCCTTATATTGCCTTGGACACCTCCTATTACCTGTTTTGTGGTAGTTAGTTGGACCTGCGCGTCGTAGTCGCTTGCTCAAGTGCTGTTGCGTGTTGTCAAGTGCCACAGTTGTTGGAGTAATGCCGCATGTTTGATGTTGGAGATGATCATGTCTTTACTTATCGTTCACTTTAATTCCTGTTTAACAACTAAAATTGAAGTAAGCAGAGGCATCGGTGGGTGATAGATAATATTTGGTTTCCGACCGCCCACTTGTGTCCCGTAGGACCCCGAGTGCTTGATACCTGTTCCTTGATTTATCGCGCTATCCACATCCGGGAGGATTATGGGACCCCCCTGAGCCAGAGCATGATTCATTCTTATTTCTTGGGGCCACAAACTAGTTTGAGGTTTTATTTACTATCCTGTACCTATGCCATGCTACTGCTTTATTTACGATTGTGCGAGGAGCACACTGTACTGTTTAGGTAAGCGGAATGTTTTCGCGGTATCGACAAGCCCAGTTTTGGGTTCCCAGTCGTTTACAGCCATTGTCGCAAACCTTGAGTCCGTCTCGGAGTCAGCTGGCTTCGTTGCGGGTCTACTCAATGGGGTGGCCCCCTGAAATACTTCTGAATCCTGTGATTGCTTTGTCGTGAAAGCCTCGTTGGGTTTTGATTTGGTTTTTTCGAGGTTGATCGAGTGTGTGTTGCTATTGGTGCACCCCGGCCGGGTAAAACTTTCTGAAAGCCGTGTCCGCGGTTATGGACGACTTGGAGCACAATATCTCGATCATAGACAAGCATAACTAAAGTAGTGCTATAAATTTGACTTTATAATGACTAGTAATCAGCTTCACTATAATGGAATGGCTAACTAAAACGGCCCACAATTGCTTGTTTGGTTTGTCGCTTGCGACAATTGTATCTGACTAGTAAGTATTGCAACTATAACGGAATGGCTAAATAAAAGTACCAACAACTGCTGGGTTTTGGGTTATCTCATGCTATTGTATCTGACTAGTAAGTGTCGCAACTACAACGGAATGGTTAATTAAAAGTGCCCACTGCTTACTTTATCAGGATGATTATCTACACCGGACTAGTAATTGCTGCAAAGATAACTGAATAAATAAAACTGCCAACTGTGTGAGTTCCTCGGTTGACTTCCTCGTTTGGTCTCGAGGGGGAAACACCAGGATGGGTTTGTTTGGTGTTAGCTTCAGGTTGGATCCGGATAGGTCATTCTTATCCCTCTCTGATAACCGCCAGTTGTATCGAGTCTCTATAGGTTGTTTAGTGCATGCTGCCGCTGCCGCTTCAGTCCACCATACCTATGTAGGCGAGGACCGCCGAATTCTAGCCTCGCCGTGTACTGGCCTCAGTACTGACGCTCCTCTTTTTCCTTTGCCCTTTGTCGGCACCCCTTTTGTTCAAGCAGGTTTTGAGATCGACGTCGTTAGCAGGGTTACCCTTCCGGCTTGGCCTGGGCAGGGTTATGGACGCCATTGGTTATTCTTCAGGTCTCTTAGCCCCATTTGCATCTTGTCCGTAGTCGGACGCTCCATCGTTTTCGAGGTGATTTGGATCTTTGTACCGTATATTTGTATTCTTGACTCATGGAGTCGTGTTTTATAAATATCTGTTCTGTGGGTCCCATCGAGGACTGTTGTGTAATGTTATTACTTTGTTTTCCACCCGCACGAAAGTGCCTGGTGGGCACCTTTGAATCGTTTCTATGCGGGTTTGGCGGGTTTCGCTAAAACTTGCATAGGTCCGATTCTGAGGGTGTTACAGAGTGGTATCAGAGCTCAGCAGTTGCGATACCCCACAAGTCCAGCCTGTAGGATAACCTAGCTAACGGCCGAAGTAGAGTGTCAAAACTATTTTTTGCAAAATCGGTTGGATAGTTCTGATTAGGTCTGATTTTATTCCTTACCCCTCTGCTATTCCCCTCTTACCTCTACGTGTTTTGAATCCGCTCTCTTCTCTCTCTTCGAGTCCAGGATTTCTCGTGGATGGGTTTCGTCGTACCTTCAGGGTTTCGCTTCCTTCTCTGATAGCGGTGTTCTACCATCCGGTGTTCAAGCTGCCTGATGAATCCGTCTATGGTGTTACCATTCTTTGTTCCTTGTCTGTGCCTTCCGGTGTTTTCCGACGCGACGACATCATCTACGCCAGTTCTGATGCAGAGTCTGCATCACTCCTTTGTTTCCGAACCTCGCTTGTCGAGATCGTCAGTCTAATTCCGAGAGTTGGTTGCAGAATCCGCTTATTCGTGTGCAGAGTAATGGTTTGAGTGCGGGATGGAGTAGCTGCCATACCACTACTCTTATCATTCGCTCTTGTACATTGAATTGGCGAATTAATGTGCTTTTACTCCTTCCGCGAAAGTTAGAGGTGGCCTTACCTTTAACTTCGTCCGTTGGTTATCCGGAGTGTTCTCTCGACGATCACGAACAACGACCTCTTGTTAGTGGTGTCGCGAGGATCTACACGAAGCGAGAAGACGCAGATCGCCGACCTTCCTTCCGGTACCATGAGGCGGATCTCGAGGGCGAGATCCATTGTTAGTGGTGTCGAATTGTGGCATCCCGCTAAAACCACCATTAGAAAATCGCGTGTTAAATAATATTTTGTGCACCATCTTTGCATCATGCATTTTTTCTCCTCTCAAAATATTCTAACTAAAGCTATTTTGGGTTACTGCAATACCTCTCCTCTTGCTTCAAAACAAAATCCTATATTTATCTGCTAAACTATTTGCTAAAAATATTTAAAACAAATCAAATCATAACAAAATATCTTATCAAAATAAATAAACCTAGCCCTAAACCGGCCAGGCCCAAAAGGCCCAACCGGTGGAAACCCGAATTCTCCTAGCCTACCTACTCCCTCCTTCCACTCAGCCGCCGCCATCCCAATCCACTCCCTGCCCCTACCCGACCCGGCCACTCCACGCGCACGCATCACACACAACCACCACACACACGCATCCAACCCCGCCCTGGGCCCCACCGCGCCCATATCCCCCCGGATCCCACCTCCCCTGGACCTGGCCCCACTCTCACGCCTCCACCCCGATCCCCACGCAGCCACACACCACGCACGCACCCCCGCGGGTCCCACCCCGTCCCCGCACGCGTCCCACCCCCACCTGGAACCTCCCGCGCTTGCCCCCTTCCTCCCTTCTCTCGCTCCCTCCCCGAGCGCCTCCCCTCTCGCCTCCGGCAGCCGCCGCTCGCCCCTTAGCGCTCTCCTCGCCAGACCTCCCCTCGCGCGCCGCCCGACCCGCCCCGTCTTCCTCTCCAGCCGTCACCTCCCCGTTCTCCTCCACCGCCGTCGACGCCACCTCCGGCCACCTCGCCCTCGCCCCTCTTCCCCGGCCCGGCCGCACCCCTGGCGCCGCCATCGGCCTCCTCCGCCAACCTCGCCGGCCTCCCGCGCTAGCCCGACCCTCCCCGAGCTCCCTTCTCTCACCTGCCCCCGCTCTTCACCCACGCGCGCCGTCCGACCGCCCTCCTCCTCGCCGCGTCGGCCTCGCCCCGAGCTCCTCCGCCCCGCCGCCAGGTGCCACCCCGCCTCCCCAAGCTCCTGCCAGGGCCGCGTCTCTCTGCTGCGGCACCGCCTGCCTCGCCCTCGCCTTCTCTGCCCTGTACCGCGCCCGGTCGTGCACCCTCCTCTCCAACGCCACCACATCCCTGGCCCTATTCGGCTCCTCCACCATCGACCTCTCCGTCGGCAACCTCCTCTGCACCGTCTCTCGTGCGGGACAGCGCCGCCACCTACGCCTATCCGTTGCCGTCATCCTCCTTCCGTCTGGCGCTGCGTCCGAGCCCGTGCGCCCCCTGTTTTGCCTCTGTGTACCACAAGCACCTTGTATGCTGGCATTGTTGCCCTGTTGTGGACAAGGTTTTTCCCCAATCTGTGGATATGTTGATGTCCAAGACGAGCGGTTTGCCGCAGAACGCCACGACCTTCCATGAGATAAATTGATGCATGTCTGATGCGGCAAGGCCTCTCGTTGACAAGAAACCCGAGTCCGACATCGACAATCGAGCTCCAACCTCGAATTCGAAGACCGATCCCGGCGCCCGAAGCCGAGAACCCCGACAAGGACCACGACACGGATACATCGAGTTCTTCATCGAGGACACCAAGGCCGTCGACATGGAACCGAAGGACGTCAAGTTCTTCATCCCGGCACGTCAAGTTCTTTCTCTCGGATCCGAAGACGCCGAGACCCGGGACACCAAGATCTCCGCCGTGAAACGACAAGACCGACGACACGACCCGACGACCGCGGATGCGACAAGATCGTCTCTTGGACGCCAAGTTCTTCTTCCCGCATGCCAAGACCGATCTCATCGAACCGAACCTTGCCTTCCCGTCGAACCCTGAGACCGAACCCCGAACCCCCGAAACCAAGATCTGCCGAACCCAGATGTGTGAACCTTTTCCCGAGCCCCTATTTTTATAAATTCTTTATATAAAACTTGTTGCATATTAATTGTCATTCTCGCATGCATATTGTCATGTGGTTTGGGGGCCTTATGCCGATTCACCCCTAATTAAATATGGGGCCCATATGCGGGCAAATCTAGCCTTATATTGGCCTCATTTAAATTTGTGTAGCGAACCGGTGACTTATCTTGCCCTGTTATTACAACATTTAATTGCGGGATAGTTAAATAACTTGAACCATATATTAATTATCGGGACCCCCGGTTCCGCTTAATCTTGCCTAATTGTATCGCATCCTTGCCATGTCATACACCATGCATGCATCATGCCGATCTTCTGACGTAGTATTAAATATTGCATCCGGTGTTTATTCTAGTGTTTTGCTTCTTCGCGGATAAGGCCGTTGAGTTGATGTGAGCTTCGCCCCGATCTTCGGTTGAACCTTCGGCCATGTTTTCAGGCGAGCATCTCCCCCTTTCTACCTATCTTACTTTTATAGTATTTATTTCCCTCCTGTTGATCTATTGCTATCTGTGTTGCGATGCTCTAGCTTTCGTACCCGTGATATCCCTTGCAGCCTTATATTGCCTTGGACACCTCCTATTACCTGTTTTGTGGTAGTTAGTTGGACCTGCGCGTCGTAGTCGCTTGCTCAAGTGCTGTTGCGTGTTGTCAAGTGCCACAGTTGTTGGAGTAATGCCGCATGTTTGATGTTGGAGATGATCATGGCTTTACTTATCGTTCACTTTAATTCCTGTTTAACAACTAAAATTGAAGTAAGCAGAGGCATCGGTGGGTGATAGATAATATTTGGTTTCCGACCGCCCACTTGTGTCCCGTAGGACCCCGAGTGCTTGATACCTGTTCCTTGATTTATCGCGCTATCCACATCCGGGAGGATTATGGGACCTCCCTGAGCCAGAGCATGATTCATTCTTATTTCTTGGGGCCACAAACTAGTTTGAGGTTTTATTTACTATCCTGTACCTATGCCATGCTACTGCTTTATTTACGATTGTGCGAGGAGCACACTGTACTGTTTAGGTAAGCGGAATGTTTTCGCGGTATCGACAAGCCCAGTTTTGGGTTCCCAGTCGTTTACAGCCATTGTCGCAAACCTTGAGTCCGTCTCGGAGTCAGATGGCTTCGTTGCGGGTCTACTCAATGGGGTGGCCCCCTGAAATACTTCTGAATCCTGTGATTGCTTTGTCGTGAAAGCCTCGTTGGGTTTTGATTTGGTTTTTTCGAGGTTGATCGAGTGTGTGTTGCTATTGGTGCACCCCGGCCGGGTAAAACTTTCTGAAAGCCGTGTCCGCGGTTATGGACGACTTGGAGCACAGTATCTCGATCATAGACAAGCATAACTAAAGTAGTGCTATAAATTTGACTTTATAATGACTAGTAATCAGCTTCACTATAATGGAATGGCTAACTAAAACGGCCCACAATTGCTTGTTTGGTTTGTCGCTTGCGACAATTGTATCTGACTAGTAAGTATTGCAACTATAACGGAATGGCTAAATAAAAGTACCAACAACTGCTGGGTTTTGGGTTATCTCATGCTATTGTATCTGACTAGTAAGTGTCGCAACTACAACGGAATGGTTAATTAAAAGTGCCCACTGCTTACTTTATCAGGATGATTATCTACACCGGACTAGTAATTGCTGCAAAGATAACTGAATAAATAAAACTGCCAACTGTGTGAGTTCCTCGGTTGACTTCCTCGTTTGGTCTCGAGGGGGAAACACCAGGATGGGTTTGTTTGGTGTTAGCTTCAGGTTGGATCCGGATAGGTCATTCTTATCCCTCTCTGATAACCGCCAGTTGTATCGAGTCTCTATAGGTTGTTTAGTGCATGCTGCCGCTGCCGCTTCAGTCCACCATACCTATGTAGGCGAGGACCGCCGAATTCTAGCCTCGCCGTGTACTGGCCTCAGTACTGACGCTCCTCTTTTTCCTTTGCCCTTTGTCGGCACCCCTTTTGTTCAAGCAGGTTTTGAGATCGACGTCATTAGCAGGGTTACCCTTCCGGCTTGGCCTGGGCAGGGTTATGGACGCCATTGGTTATTCTTCAGGGCTCTTAGCCCCATTTGCATCTTGTCCGTAGTCGGACGCTCCATCGTTTTCGAGGTGATTTGGATCTTTGTACCGTATATTTGTATTCTTGACTCATGGAGTCGTGTTTTATAAATATCTGTTCTGTGGGTCCCATCGAGGACTGTTGTGTAATGTTATTACTTCGTTTTCCACCCACACGAAAGTGCCTGGTGGGCACCTTTGAATCGTTTCTATGCGGGTTTGGCGGGTTTCGCTAAAACTTGCATAGGTCCGATTCTGAGGGTGTTACAGAGGGCTTCTACCTGAAAATGTTCGAGTACCCATTGTGAAGCTATGTGCATTCCTCAATGCAATATCTCAGAAGGTAATCGATCCAGAAAGCCTACCAGGGTTACAGACAGATGTGGCCCAATGTCTTGTCAGCTTTGAGTTGGTGTTCCCACCATCCTTCTTCAATATTATGACGCATCTCCTGGTTCACCTAGTAGAAGAGATTGTCATTCTCGGTCCTGTATTTCTACACAATATGTTCCCCTTTGAGAGGTACATGGGAGTCTTAAAGAAATATGTTCATAACCGTGCTAGGCCAGAAGGAAGCATCTCCAAGGGCTATGTAACAGAGGAGGTCATTGAGTTCTGTGTTGATTTTATTCCTGACCTGAAGGCGGTTGGTGTTCCAGAATCACAACATGAGGGGAGACTGCGTGGAAAAGGCACCCTAGGATGTAAAGCAATGATATGTAGGGACGGGCATTCTCTCAATCAAGCACACTACATGGTTTTACAAAGATCTATCTTGGTTGCCCCGTATATCAATGAACACAAGAATTTAATACGCCTCAAACACCCGGGGCAGTCTGATGAATGGATTATAAGTGAACACATGGCGAGTTTTGGCGTCTGGCTGCAAAGACTTCTCACGAATAACACCGCTGTTGGGATCAGGTGTACTTGTTGGCCAGGACACCATCTTCGACTGTATGTACTTTCCAAGGGTACGAGATAAATGGGAATACATTTTACACGATAGGCCAAGATAAAAAGAGCACCAACCAAAACAGTGGTGTCCGCTTCGATGCAGCAGAAGACAATGGGCAAAAGACCACGTATTATGGGTTCATAGAGGAGATATGGGAACTTGACTATGGACCTAATTTTAAGGTCCCCTTGTTTCGATGCAAATGGGTCAAGCTAATAGGAGGAGGGGTTGAGGTAGACAAGAAGTACGGAATGACAACAGTGGATCTCAACAATCTTATGAAGGTAGACAAGAACTTAGACGAACCATTCGTCTTAGCCAATGATGTGGCTCAGGTTTTCTATGTGAAGGACATGTCTACCAAACCGAAAAAAAAGAAAAAAATAAGCAAACAGATACATCACACGATGAGCCAAAGCGTGTATGCAGGCGCAAGTGAATGCACAGATGGCGCGGCAGAAAAGAAAAAGAGCGTACAGAGCGGATGACACAGATAGAGCATGCACTTGTGGCGCTGCAGGCGCAAGTGAATGCACAACAGAGCCAGCAAGCTACCGGCCCATCTCAGCGGCACAAAGAGCCTGCATTGGAAGCTGCCGGCGGCCCAGACTCTGCGCGGAAAAGCAGCATGGCTTCCACGGAGAACGTGTAGCCCACGGTTGAAATGGCGGGTCCACGATACCCCGTGGATGAGATCACGGAGAGCGAACACGCTGAGCTGCATGTGAGATTAATGGGCTTATACATTAAGGTGGCTGTCGGCTATGCCTTACCTCATGTAGCTGGTGGAACTTACCACTGCCGACCGATTCCAGATGGCTATGCTATTCTCGAGATGGATGAGGTTGTGAAGGAATATGAGGAAGCACAGCTTGACCATGCTATAGGTGAAGGGGAAACTCAACTCAAATTTGCAGTGAAAACAACCATTCTTTGGAAGAAGGAACACATCGTGCTTCCAAATTGGAGGACACTGGCACCCCCACCGTCTCCGCAGTGTCAGCAGTCTGAGCCGCCTCAGCCGTCTCCAAGTCATCAGAATACTACCCTGTCGTCTCCGGCGCTTCACCCATCTCCTGCGCGGCAGCCATCTCCGGCGCGCCAGCCATCTCCTGCGCGGCAGCCATCTTCGGCGCGCCAACCATCTCAGCGTAAGCGGAAGAGCACTGCCATGAAGAGCATCACTAGCACTGCCACGAAGAAATCCGCAGGAAACCGCAGACCAAAGAGTTCAAGTAACTACGTCTCGCAACCTTCCGCCAAGCCATTGCCGGTTTTACCGTGGAATCGCAGCGACGAGAAGACCAATAGGATCTCGGAAGAAGAGGTCAAGAAATTCTTTACACCTAGACGGGCCGAGCCAAAGGATAAAATAGATCCGGCGGTGGTGGAGAAGTTTTACAATAATCTTTTGAAACCTGAAACCCCACTTGTGTCGGACTACGAGCGCCAGATTTTGAAGGGGGATGCAAGGCAGAGGGAGACTAAAAGTAGCAGTCGTGCGGCACCCCAGAAAACAGTTCCCATGCTCGGAGAGCAGGAAAAGCAATCATGCGCCCCGCTCCAAGTGTTCGACACACGGAACGCTCCCCCTGTAAATGATTACGAGGCAGAGCTATAAAGAAAGGCAAATGAGATGGGGATGACTTAAATTGCATACTTGAACCTCATGGGAGACAACATTCCCACAGGAGATGTCAACCCCATATAGCCATGGAAGTATGGGAACAATCTCGTCAAGAAAGAGGAGCTCAAGAATCTGCCAACAAAGATGCGAAGATTGCACAAGTGGTACCTTGATTTCTGCAAGACGAGAAAGGAAGAATAGATCACGGCGCATATAAGAGATCAGATTTTCTTGTGGGGGAGACGACGAGATCGACTTCAACATTCAAGACTTGCATTTTCTATTCAATCAGAAGGAACTCGACAAAGCTGCCATCAGCCTTTATTGTGTGTAAGTACTATTTCTGTAATTTCTATCTGATCTCATTCACTTCATTAATTGCATGTATATATATATGCTCACCATATATGTATACACTATTATGCAGGAAAAAGGTTATGGAATGCATGAAAGGAGGCCCTTTTGACATTGGGTTCGTTGACCTAAATAGAGTTCATGAAGAAGTGGTAAGAACCAGACCCGGGCAAACAGAAGATTACTTGCTAAGGTCTTTACTGAGACAACAAACCAAAAGGGAAATACTATTGCCTTACAACTTCTCGTGAGTATTGTTACCCTCTCTTGTACACATTCTGTTTCGGCTTACTCGATGTTAAGTGTAACTGATGATGAGTTATGCGTGCGTAGGTTCCACTTTATTCTGCTAGTCATTCAACTTGACTCAGGAAAAGTCCTTGTCATGGACTCGTTACGAAAAGAAAAAGAGCTATGGCAGACTTTAGAGAGATGCTCCAGAGGTAATTTCAATCATATTATCGCACTTGATCGGTAACTTTCGTGACAATAAGTAATTAATTACTCCTTTATCTATTTTCTTTGCCGTCAGGGTTTGGAAAAGGTTCACGGGCAGGGCCGTGGGTGAATGGTCAGAAGAAATAAAATTTGTAGACCAAAATGTAAGTAATACTAGCTAGCTAGGTCTGCGTATCTCTTTGATTCTGCTTCCAATTCCATTATATCATGCTTTATTGATTATTATTTTGATTGAACTCTCTATTCTCGTAAAGTGCGCGTATTAGGGACCCGGCAATAACTTATGTGGATACTATGTTTGCGAGTTCATTCGCAACACGATATGTGCGATGGGCCAAGCCGCACTAGAACAACTTAGAGTAAGTAAACAAAGTACACAACATTATTTTATTACCATCAATTGTGTTGAGTTTTATTCTTATATATATATTGACCCCATTCTTCATATATATTTAGATCGAACGGATGCGGGACCAACTCCTACCATTTGACCGCATACGAGCCATTCAAGAGGAATTGGCGGGGTTCATACTTGATGAGGTCGTAACGCCTGGCGGAGAACTCTTTAGATATCCAAAAACTCTTTAGATGCTTGAACGTGTTTGTCTTGTACTTGATGCTTCAACGTTTACGGAGAATACCACACAATGACGATGTTTGTGTAAAATAATAGTTGCTTAATTATTCATGTACTCGTATATACCAACGACGATGTATGTGTATATACTGCTCCCGATCGATTCCCCCCTCCACCTTCCCCGTCCCCGCCGCGCCGTAGAAATACGCCCAGAACGGGGCGGCGGCAGAACTCTGCCGCGGCAGCGATTTATGCCGTTTTCCTGCCGCGGTAGAACTCTGTCGCTGCAGAGATTTATCTCTTTTTCCTTGCCGCGGCACAGAACCTTTAAAACCGGTGTTAAAGGGGGGAGGGGGGCTGAGCGCTACGACAGCCCCACGTGCGCCACCCTTTAACACCGGTTCGTATAAGAACCAGTGTTAAAGGGGGGTCTCTAACCTCGAACCCTCAACAGCGGTTCTACAACCACGGGTCTTAGGAACCGGTGTTAAAGGCCCCCGGGCCTGTCCCTATGGCGTGGGAAACCATTGTACCGTGCCGGCAAATGCGGCAGAAAAGGGTTAGATCGAGTAAAATTGTTTTGCCGATAGTTTATTATTTAATTTTTTATGAATTTAAGTTATTTATTTTCCAATTTGCCACGAGACAATCAGAGAAAAGGAGCGACATGCACATCACATGATCGGACCTTGCGTTGCAGTACACAGCAGGCACATGCCCCCTAGGGCACGGATGGGGATAACTACGTGTATATGTGTGCATTGCATACACCTAGCTCGTGACCGGCAAGTTGCATTTAGTAGGAATATTTGAATAAAAACAGAGATCACGTGCTGGACGCAGACATGAGATTTAATGTCTGCTCATCAGCTTGTGGTTTGATGCCTTTTGAATCAGAAAGTAGTTTTTTTTGTAAGAACCAACTTGATATACTCCCTCCATTTCAAAATATAAGATGTTTTAGGTTTGTGAATAAAATGAATCTAGGCTTCTTTTAGTGTGTAGATTCATCCTAAAATTGAGTGAACCTACATACTAAAACAAGTCTAGATACATATGCTTTACAAAGCTAAAACATCTTATATTTTAAAACGGAGGAAGTAGATCTTGAACATCAAGTACAAGTTGAAGTATGATAAAACAAGTACAAGTTGAAGTATGCTAAGACAAGTACAAGGTGAAGTCGATCTTGGTATATCATAGATAGCCGTCTCGATCTCTCACTTCCGGACTTCCCAGTAACCAAAACTAGCCCTAAAAGGTTCTTGTTGGAGGTGACTCGGGAGAAGTGTGTTGGCTATCCTAATACCCTTATTTTTATGCGAAAATTTCACCCGTATATTAATAATCATTAAAAGCAATATAAAATGATTCAATAATAATAATAATAAATATGTCTCTTGGACCACTTAGCGGTGACTATAAATGCTAGTGCGAGCGTGAAACATGCCGCCATCCTCGCTCCTCCGTCATAGAAGCGGACAAATCTTGTTATAGTAGAACATGCTATAGTAAAAAAAGGAAAGACGTACCTTGAGAGAGCCATCTAACCTAGGAGAATATTAGGATGTCATATCCCTCTATTATTATTTTTTGTGGGCAATCACCCCTCTATTCAGTGATATAATAACCACTATATTGAAAATTGAATTCGGCTTGTTAGAGTATTATACAGACATGATTGTTATGATAGTTTAGGATAGTTGAGAATTTAGCCTAACTTGACTTGTACTCCAAGATGATCTCCTGTACGTCTATATACGTACATGAGGCTAAATAGTAAATCCATCATATTCCGCCAATCCCTCTCTATCCTTTTACATGGTATCAACCCTAAATTCGATCTCACCCTAGAGTCGCCGCCGACGCCAAAACCCTAGCGCCGTCGCCGTCTCTCCCCAACCTTGCGCTGTCCCCTCCTATGGTGCCACGCTAGCCGAGCAACATGCTTCTGCCGCGCTGTCCCCAGGGAGGTCGATCTCCATGATCTCCGCCGAGGGTTGTGCAACCCGTACGCAGGGTTCGTCCACTGATCTGTGATCGTCTGCCCTATAAGTCTTTTTTTCCGATCTCTTGATCGGTTTTGTTTTACCGATCTTAGATCGGATTGAGTCGTCCACCACCGTCCTTTACTCGCGCCTCTACTCCGACCATCGGCATTGACGATCTACACTGCGCCTGTTTGCCTGCCCTTTCCACTGCCACGCTTGCCTCAGCAGGCTGCCGAGCACCGCGGACGGCTGCTACGCCTTCCTTGGAAGGCTGTCGTGGCCGCCCCCCTCGGATCATGTTCGTCATCATCGCCCAGGACTTCACTGACAATTCCGCCATCGACTCGGATCTACGCATCGTCCATGCCATGGCGCATACGACGCACCGTCGGTTTGATTAATCGATCTCGCGCTTGTCTATGACAAGCACGTCCCCGAGCATGTGCCTACCACCGATCAAGCTACGGGGTGTCGTTGCATCGCCCCTTCGGGCCACAGCGCCACCGCCTTTGGTCCATGCTACCGGCTTCCAACATGCCTTTCTTGGCGTGTATATCTCTGGTGTCCTCTCAGCCACTGCACCTACTTGTGCCCTGCAGCTATACCGCTCCTCGGGTCGTAGCATCACTGCACGTAGTCTACTTCGCTGTCCCCGCGCATCGACGTCCTCGGCTTCCACCGCACCATCTCCTAAGGCGCGGATCACCACCGCCTGCGCATGGTCTTCGTCACGTCATCGGATTCTTCCTCGCCTACTTCGAGCACCGTCGCCGCATTTCACAAGGTAACCTGCACGGCGACCTCTTGCTATCACATGTCTCACCGACTACCCCATCGCCACTCTAGGAATCTAGAATGACCACCCCAGGTCGCTGCTGTTTTTGCCGCCCTCTCCGTCTTCGTCCACTACAACTTCTCCGCCAGCGTCATCGCCACGTCCCCAACTACACCACCTGCTTTTCTACTCCGACAATCACGGATAGCATCGGCATCTCTTCCTTTGCTGCTCTGCGCCTTGCAACCGTTATGGAGGCTTCCTTTGCTAGTCTCTCTGACATGGTGACAAGTTCATGATGGTCCCTGCCCCTCGCACGTCTGGTACTGGCAACACCGGGAGTGCCTTCTTGCCCAACACGTTCCCGAGTCTGGCAAGCTCGGATTGGCACCTTGTCTTCATTGGCTTCAACATGGTCTTCTTCAGCATCGCCCCCTCCTCTACGACTGCCTCGACCGCGTCACCGACAAGTTCTTCTTTGCATACTTGGTTCTGGAAAACCCGGAGTGTGCTTTCTTCCACGACGTGCGCCTAGTTCTGGCAAAACTATGGTCGCACCTCGTCCTCGACTGCTCTGACTGCATCGTCCCTCGACAGGTCTCCGCGAACCCTCGGAAAGCCTCCGCGGACCCTCGACGCATCTCCGTCATCATCACCACGACGCTCTCCTTGCGCCCGTGGCTTCACATGCGGCTACCTCGACACTGGCATCCCTGACCAAGACATCTACCACGGTAACCCCTCTCAACGGCTACCCCGACCTCGGCACCGCCTCACGCTCTCGGCTCCCTCTACATCGACACAAGGGCTATCACCTCGCTTGAGCATCTCACCAGTTTCCTCTACAGTCCAAGCTACCGCGATGCGACACCGTCTATGACGTTCCCACTCGGACTGCGGGGGGAGGGGGTGTGTCATCCTACTGGATTCTACTTCGGTTTATCTCCAGTCTGACCGGCCGCGATGTTTCAGTTGTTTACGACGCTACCGCTATAACTACGGGGGATGTTAGAGTATTATACGGATATGGTTGTTATGATAGTTTAGGATAGTTAAGGCTCTAGCCTAACTTGACTTGTACCCCAAGATGATCCGATGTACGTCTATATATATACTCGCTCATAAGGCTTAGTAATAAATTCATCATATTTCGCCAATCTCTCTATCCTTCTACACTGCTCATGGGTGCATATAAACCCATTGTTTAAAAATATATTTCAAAACATTAAAAAATAGAAACCAATAATATCCGCATGTATATTCGGACATAACTTTTCGGGAAAGAATATTTTTGTGTTCCGTATAGAAAGACAAATTTGATCATAGGAGGTGGTTGCAGGTGGCACGCTGATCGACGGCGCGCGAGAAGTGTGCTGGCTCACACGAGCTAAGCAACGATGATAAGAAGAGAGCGGCCGGGCAGCGCTTATTAGTTAGATGAAGGTCTTGCCAATAACTTAGACCGTCGAATACAATTTGATCATAATATTGCAATTGACTGCTCTCCAGCAACAAGTTAATATACTCCATACTAAATATCTCGAGAAAACTAAAATTCATTAGAGATTGCAAATGCACCTTTCAAGTTCAAATAGGGAAAATATGATTTGTAAACAAACACGTACAAACGGACACATTTCGTCGCCCGCCAAAATACAATGGCAGCTAGTACAAGCTACAAAACTCAAACATTACTAAACAAATTCAGAAAGGGAACAGCTAAACGGAAGTTGATTATTGATGGCATACATGCATGCATGCATGTGACCTCGCGATGCTGATGCGCGGGGTGATCGATCGTCCATGACCTCGAATCCTGGACCGTGTCACACCCAGGGTTGCTAGGTAGGGCACATGAAGCCGGTCGGGACGCCCTTGCCGCAGAAGTTGAGGATGAGGCTGAGGTGGATGGGGAGGTTGAGGTGGATGCCCAGCACGTCGGCCTTGATGGCGGTGCAGAGGCAGATCGCGGCGTCCAGGTCGACGAGCCCGTTCAGCAGCGGGCAGCACCGGTCGTTCAACGGAGGCACGCCCACCTTCGCCTTGATCAGGTCCAGCACGTTGGCGCACACGTGCAGCTTCAGCGCGTCCGTCGGGCACTTGCCGTACCAACCGCTCGTCCCGCCGCCGCTACCGCTGCCGCCGCCTCCACCTCCTCCAGATCCGCCGCCTCCATATCCGCCGCCACCGCCGCTTCCACCACCACCGCTCCCGCCGCCTATGATCCCACCCACAGGGCCGCCGATGATCCCGCCACCAGGGCTTCCGCCGATGATCCCACCACCAGGGCTGCCGCCGATGATCCCACCACCACCCCCGGTACTGCCACCACTCCCGCCGCTTCCGCCTCCATACCCACCGCCGCCTCCGCCTCCGTGGCCACTACCGCCCCCGCCTCCATGCCCTCCGCCGCCCCCGCCACCCCTCCCGCCGCCGCTGCTGCCGTGTCCACCAGTGTTGCCCGAGTCGCCGCAGGCAGGGCAGGCACTGGTCACTGCAAACAGGAGGAGGTTAAGAGCAAGGAAGAGGCTGCATGCAGCCGACGTCTTGGACGCCATTGCTCACGGGCAGTAACTAGGTCAAGCGAGCACACCTAGCCACCTACAGCTACTGCAAGTACTGTGCGAGTCTGGACGTTTGGTCTTGGCTCTATATAGAAGGTGGCCACGACTCCACGAGTACAATGCTGGTGCCCTTCGGGGGATGGGCCAAACGGGACAAAGGTCCGTGATCGGATGACACATGCGTAGATCCACCAAAACACAGGCCTGTTTCAACCCGTGGGCTAGGTGCACTGGTTTGGTGCCTGCTTGGACCTTGGCAGTGGCAGGCACCCGCGTGCAGATCATGGGTGACAGCGGTGACATTTTGGAGGTTTACTCGTTTTAAATTGGATGGTTAATCGCTTGAACATATCTATATTCAGCAAGAAGTTTAAAACAAACAAAAAATCCAAATCCAGCAATGTA
Source organism: Avena sativa (assembly GCA_916181665.1). Lineage (NCBI taxonomy): Eukaryota > Viridiplantae > Streptophyta > Magnoliopsida > Poales > Poaceae > Avena > Avena sativa. The sequence continues at coordinate 259,937,861 of OV702279.1, read as the reverse complement.
AATGTTAGATGTATATATTCGTATATTGTAGTTTCCTCATATGTTACGGGGCTTCCTGCATATTTGTCCTATACCTGTACTATATATTGTGGCCTTTGGCCTAGAGGAATACAAGTTGCCTATTTCTAACATGGTATTAGAGCCTGTCCTGACTTTCGCAATTTATCCTAAAATTGCTGTAGACCCCTATGTGTCCACGCATAGGCCTCTTGAGTCATACGTGAGTTTCGCGCGCCGTCGCTCTTTTCCGGTTGCACGTGCTGACTTCTCCCCGTCACACGTGAGAGGGGGTGTTGAAGTGTATAAGTGGATTACACTAGCCAGAGCCACGTTAGCCCCGTCCTCTTTCTCGCAACTTCGTCGGCCGCCACCGTCCCTGTCGCCGCCGGCCTTGCCGTCGTCGTCGCCGCCGACCGCCCGTTTTGACCCTTTTTCAGATCTGGATCGACTTGGGTGTGCCTGATCTGGGTTTGCCCGACCCGATCGAGATCCATCCACCACGCGAGCTGATCAGGACTCCACCTCGCTGGATCGAGCTGCAACTCCCTGGATCGATTCCCGTCCCTCCCTGCCTTGCGAGGTGCCTGCCTGCTCGACGCCTCCCCGTCCCTGGATTGATTCCCGTTCCTGCCAGATCGATTCAACTCCCCCTGGATCGATTCACCTTGCGTCCGAGCTACACCAGGACGCCACCTCGCGCCCGAGATGCCTCCCTGACCACGCGCGTACACGCGCGCCTGGCGCCCTGCTGCTTCCTGCTTCCCGACGACCGACCGCCCGGCCCGGCACTACTGCCCGCCCGCCCCGTCCGCCGTCACCCCGTGCTCTGTCTGCTGGCCCCGTGCTCCGCCAGCTCGCCCCGATCGAATCTGACTGCTGTTCTTCGTCAGTTCCCGATTGAATCTGAGAGTTGACCTCAAAAATAAATTAAGAGAGAGATGTCTTCTGCATCGGGCTATGTTGTGATTCCTCGCTGCCCGGTGATCTTCGATGGCGCGAATTATCCTGATTTTGCTGCCTTTATGCGCGTTCACATGCGCGGTCTCCATCTTTGGGGTGTGCTCTCCTGCGAGGTCTCTTGTCCGCCGTGCCCCCTGCTCCTGTGGCTCCTCTTCCGCCAACGCCGATTGTTCTCGGTGCTGATGCTTCTCAGGAGGCCAAGAATGCTGCTCAGAGTGCCGATGATAGTGCTGTTGCTGCTTATGAACTGAAGTTCAAACAATACTCTGCTGATCTCGAGACCTATCGCCACGCTCTGACTGCCTACACTCAGTGGATCGATGAGGATGCTCGTGCTGCTGATGTTCTCACCTCCAGTGTTCTGCCTCAGTATGTTGCTGAGTTCATGAGTCTCCCTACTATTGCCGCTCAGTGGGCACATCTTCGTCAGCGCTATCAGCCGTCTGGGGATGCTCTTTACCCGTCCGTGGTTCGCCAGGAGCATGCTCTTCAGCAGGGTGATTCTACTATTGATGAGTTCTATACTCAGAGTGTTGCTATCTGGCGTCAGCTTGATTCTCTCTGTACTGCTGTTTGTGGCACATGCTCGTGCTGCCAGATTGTGCGCTCAGATTTGGAGTTTCACCGCATCTATGAGTTTCTGTCTCGGCTCCGCCAGGAGTTTGAGCCCCGGCGTGCTCAGCTGAATGCTTGTGGTCGTGTTCCGCTCTCTGAGGTGTTGTCCGAGCTTCGGGCTGAGGAGACTCGTCTCCGTGGTGCTGGTATTCTTGCGGTTCCGTCTGTGCTTGCTACTTGTGCTCCTCCTATGCCGTCTGCTCCCTCGACTCAACCACGTTCCTATGTGTCGCCGCCGATACTACCCACTCCTCCAGGTCAGGGTCAGAGTCAGCACCAGCAGTCTTAGGGTCCGAGTCAGCACCAGCAGGATCGTGGTCAGGATCGTCGTGGTTCTCTTCGTCACTGCTCTTACTGTAACAAGGATGGTCACACTTGGGCCACCTGTTATACACGGGATCCCAGTTTACGTCAGCAGCACTAGGCTCGTGGGCAGTCGGCTTCTTCTGGATCTTCAGTAGTTGCTCTCTCCGATCAGGACATTATCAGGAGTCTTCGCGGTCTTCTTGCTGCTACAGGCTCCTCTTCGACAGGCACTGCTGGTTCTATGACTGATTCTTCAGGCACTGCGCGACCACCACCTTCTACACAGTCAGGTATGTCCCCGTGGTATCTGGATTCTGGAGCTTCTTTTCATATGACCTCTGAGTCTTATTTTCTGTCCGCTCTTTGTTCTCTCCCTTCTCCTGTCTGTGTTTTAACGGCTGATGGTACCTCTCTTCCTGTTTCTAGTCGGGGCACCCTTTCTACTTCTTTTTCTGTTCCTGATATTTCTCATGTTCCTCGTCTTAAGATGAATCTGTTCTCTGCTAGCCAGCTTACCGACTCTGTTGTCGCGTCATTCTTGATGCTGATTCTTGTGTTGTCCAGGACCGTCGCACACAGGCCCTGGTTGGAGCTGGCCCTCGCAGCCGTGACTCTTCAAGACTTTGGGAGTTAGACTGGCTTCGTGTTCCTTCCGCTGCCACTTCATCTGCCAGTTCTTCTCCGGTCGTCGCCTCTGCTACCAGCTCCTTTCAGCAGTGGCATCATCGTCTTGGTCACCTTTGTGACTCTCGCCTGTCGTCATTAGTTCATCGTGGTCTTCTGGGGTCTATCTCAGGAGATGGATCTTTACATTGTTAGGGCTGTAGGTTGGACAAACAGATTCAGCTTCCCTATCCTACTAGCACGTCTGTATCTCAATGACCTTTTGATTTAGTTCATTCCGATGTTTGGGGTATGGCTCCTTTCGCTTCGAAAGGGGGCCATCGCTACTATATTTAATTCATCGATGATTTTTCTCAGTACACTTGGTTGTATTTTACGCGCTCTCGTAGTGAAGTGCTCTCCATATATCAGCGTTTTGCGTCCATGGTCCGTACTCAATATTCTACACCCATTCGTGCGTTTCGTGCTGATTCTGCTGGTGAGTATATCTCCCAGATGTTGCGAGGTGTTCTTGCTGAGCAGGGCACCCTTGCTCAGTTCTCCTGTCCTGGCGCACATGCCCAGAATGGCGTTGCTGAGCGTAAGCATCGCCATCTTCTTGAGACCACTCGTGCCATGATGATTGCTTCTTCCCTTCCTCCGCATTTCTAGGCTGAGGCTGTCGCTACATCGACTTACCTCATCAATATTCAGCCCTCCGCTGCTTTGCAGGGTGGTATTCCTCTTGAGCGTCTATCTGGACAGTCTCTAGACTACTCCATGCTTCGCTTGTTTGGTTGTGTTTGCTATGTTCTCCTTGCTCCTCGCGAACGCACCAAATTGACCGCTCAGTCTGTTGAGTGTGTCTTCCTTGGATACAGTGATGAGCATAAGGGCTATCGCTGTTGAGACCCCGTTGGTCGTCGGATGTGTATCTCTCGTGATGTTACTTTTGATGAGACGCGTCCTTTCTATCCTCGTACCACCGCTGGTACCTACCTTGTGGAAGATATCTATTTTCTTCTTTTTCCTGACACACCTCCTTCTACTTCTGTTGTGCCTTCTTCAGGATCCCCTCCCCCAGATGTCTCTTATTCGTCAGGATAAGAGACACCATCCTCCTCTGCTCCGTCTAGTTCTCCTAGTTCTCCTCGTTCTCTGGAGCCTTCTTCTGCTATTCCTTCTTCCTCATCGTCGTCTCCTGAGTCGTCTTCCTCTGATGAGATTCCTTCTACTCGTCCTGTTCGTCAGCGTCGTGCCCCCAACCGTTACTCTCCTAGTCAGTATGGTCTTTCTGTTGCTTCCGAGCCGACTTCTTATCGGGATGCTGAGCATCGTCCTGAATGGCAGCTGGCCATGGCTGAGGAGATTGCTACGCTTGAGCGCACTGGCACCTGGGATCTTGTCTCTCCCCCTCCTGGTGTCCGTCCTATCACGTGTAAGTGGGTCTATAAGATTAATACCCGCTCCGATGGATCTCTTGAGCGCTATAAAGCGCGTCTTGTGGCTCGTGGTTTTCAGCAGGAGCATGGTCGTGATTATGATGAGACCTTTGCTCCTGTGGCTCATATGACCACTATGCGTACTCTTCTTGATGTTGCTTTTGTTCGTCACTGGTATGTGTCCCAGCTTGATGTTCAGAACGCCTTCCTCAACGGTGAGTTGAGTGAGGAGGTTTATATGGAGCCTCCTCCTGGTTATTCTGTTCCCGCGGGGATGGTTTGTCGTCTTCGCCGCTCTCTTTATGGCCTCAAACAGGATCCTCGTGCCTGGTTTGAGCGCTTTGCCTCTGTAGTGACTGCTGCTGGTTTCTCCCCTAGTGTTCATGATCCAGCGCTGTTTGTTCACACTTCTCCTCGTGGACACACTCTTCTTCTTCTCTATGTTGATGATATAATCATTACTGGTGATGATTCTGAGTATATCGCCTTTGTTAAGGCTCTTCTTCGTGATCAGTTTCTTATGACTGATCTTGGTCCTCTTCGTTACTTTCTTGGGATTGAGGTTTCCTCCACTTCTGATGGTTTTTACATCTCTCAGAAAAAATATATTCAGGATATTCTTGCTCGTGCTGCTCTTGGGGATGAGCGCACTGTTGAGACCCCTATGAAGCTTAATGTTAAGCTTCAACCTACTGATGGTGATCCTCTTCCTGATTTGACGCGTTATCATTATCTTGTTGGGAGTCTTGTTTATCTTGTTGTCACTCGTCCTGACATCTCTTATCCTGTTTATATTCTGAGTCGGTTTGTTTCTGCTCCTACCACTGTTTACTATAGTCATCTGCTCCGTGTTCTTCGTTATCTTCGTGGCACGATCACTCGTCGCCTTTTCGTGGGCGAGTGATCCTTCGGATCGCCGTTCACTTTCTGCTTACTGTGTGTTTTTGGTGGTTCGCTCATTGCTTGGAAGACGAAGAAACAGACAGCGGTTTCCTGTTCGAGTGTTGAGACTGACACTACTAGGAAAACAGCTATAGGTAATCAGCACATCCGTGGCTCACATGGTTGAAGTGCCCCACGGCTAAAACAGGCGTGGCTCACCTGTGGGTAGTGCCCTACTAGTAACTAGAACAACCGTGGCGCACATGACTATAGTGCGCCACAGATGTGTGTGGGCCAGGGCCCTGTTGGCCGCACGCCAAACATCTGTAGCGCACTATAGTCATATGCGCCACGGTTGTTAGTGTCATCTGTGGCGCACATGGGGGGGTGCGCTACGCCTAAGCGCACGCCCCTCTCTGCTGTGAACCATCCGCAAGCATCTGTGGCGCACATGGCATAGTGCGCCACAGAAGTTTGTACTCTCTGTGGCGCACTATGGCATGTGCGCCACAGATGTAGTGGCATGCACCAACTCCACCCCCCCCCCCCCCCCCCGTGGATCGCCTTTTTAGGGTTTGTAAAAAATAAAAGAAAATGATAAACACTTCAAAAAATTAAATCCTTTCATATTTAGGTAGGTAATGTGGTATAGCTTCTAGTAAAATTAACAAAAATGAGTTTCGACTTTATTTGCAAAAAAAAGTTATGCCACGGTAAAAAGGCCGTAACTTTTGCATACGATATCGAAAAAAATCGTATAATATACCAAAATGACGAGAACGAGATTTCGCATCTGCTCGCAACATGGTCGTTTAGCGATTTTTTAGATTTTCAAAATTCGAAAAGAGTAAAAAGTTACGGTCAAAAAACCGTTTTTTCCTGCAGAAAAAAAAATACAGGGCGACTTATCCGTAGCGCACCTACACCTAGTGCGCCACGGATAAGCTTGGGCGGGATTCAAATTTGAATCCCCACCCCGCCCTCCTCCTCCCTTTCCCCTTTTCCCTCTTCCTCTCCCTTTCCCTTTCCACTTTTCCCTTCCCCTTTTCCCTCTCCCTTTCCCTTTCCCTTCTTCTTCTTCCTTCTTCCTTCTCCCTTCTCCTCCTTCCCCTTCTCCTCTTCTTGCAGTGATGGCACGACGTCGACCTCCTTCTCCTCCTCCTCGCAGTGACAAAGGGCGACGGCGGTGCAACAGCGGCCTCCTTCTCCTCCTCCTCGCGACGGCGGTGCAACGACGGCCTCCTTCTCCTCCTCTTCCTCCTCTGCCTCCTGTTCTTCTCCTCCTCTTCCTCCTCTGCCTCCTCTTCTTCTTCTCCTCCTCTTCCTCCTCTTCTCCTCCTCCTCCTCTTCTTCTCCTCCTCTGCCTCATCTTCTTCTTCTCCTCCTCTTCCTCCCATTCTCCTCTTCCTCCTCCTTGCAGTTCCGACGACGACACCGACGCGCGACCGCACTGACGGCGATGGCGACCTGCACCGACGCGCGGCCGCACTGACGACGAGATCCAGATCTGCTGCTTTTTTTTAAATTTTGAAATTTACATCCGTGGCGCACAGCACCTAGTGCGCCACGGCTGTGCGCCACGGTTATCGTTTCATACGCGTGGCGCACCTGCCCAAACTTCTGTGGCGCACTGGCATGTGCGCCACGCCTGTCTCTAAACTTCTGTGGCGCACTGGGCAGTGCGCCACAGAAGTTTAAACTTCTGTAGCGCAAGGCACGTGGCGCACTGCTAGTGCGCCACAGATGATGTTTCATGGTGCGCCACTAAAGGCCATTTTCCTAGTAGTGTGAGTTGCGTGCTATGGCCTTGTTGACTGTTGAGGTGACCTGGTTACGGTGGTTACTTGCGGATTTTAGGGTCTCTATTACCACACCCACTCTGGTTTTGTCTGACAGTACATGTGCTATTAGTGTTGTACGTGATACGGTCAAGCATAAGCTTACCAAGCATATTGATATTGATGCTTTCTATACACATACTCAGGTGCAGACTCAGGTTGTTGTGCTTCAGTATGTACCTTCAGATTTACAGCTGGCGGATTTCTTTACGAAGGCACAGACCAGAGCGCAGCATAATTTCTTACTCTCTTATATATTTGTATATTATAGTTTCCCAATATGTTAGAGGGCTTCCTACATATTTTCCATATACCTGTACTATATATTGTGGCCTTTGGTCCCCAGAGGAATACAAGTTGCCTATTCTTAACAGTAAGCACCGTGATAAAGCGTGAGGCCACGGGATTGGTATGGGGTTTTCTACTGAAAAATATTACTCCCTCTCACCTTGTTTCGACGAGTTAAAACATGAACGTTTTACTATTGTCGTTTCAGTTCGCTGGTCAACAAATTACAAATTTGGCAATAATTTATAACTATAATATTATTCACAATACTAATGTAAAGATAAAGGAAATGGAAGAATTTTGCAAGACATATAGACAATTCAATTTATCCATTCTCAATCCAAATAATTTGGTACAAATTGATGATAGTCCGTGCAAAATAAAGCGGGCTTTGCATGTTGGAACATAAGGCGTATATTGTTGGACGCAGGAAATACTACATTTTACTGTTAAAAGGAGCTCATTGCAAAGTTCTAAGAAAGTAGGAAAAAAAGGTACATTAGTCTACAAAATTGAGGAGGAATTCTTCAATCGGAGAGCCCATTTCACAAGTGTAACGATCATGAAGCCCATGCTAGGTGACACCTTCTTCCACACACGCCATCTCTGAGAAAGTGGGTAAACAAGAAGGCGTGCCACACAGAAATGGAGGAAAGACTTTGCAGACGATGGGGCAAAATTCGGCGAACTAAAATTTTGACCATTGTTGGTCGACTAGAGCCGAGAACAAGGGATTTCATAAGAACAACACCAAGGGGATGGGAATCGAATTTACCCAGTATATAGGAGGAGAGTCCCATTTCTACCACGACACAACTTTGCTAGTTGTCCATATCCACTTCTGGTTCTTTGATTCTAGGGTCAACATGGACAAATGCGATGATGAAGGTGAGATTGAGAATAGCTTAGAAGAGATTAGAGTAAGCAATGTGATCGCTATGGTTTGATACTTTGGAGTGTGGGATGGTAGTGACTAGGTCGCCGGTTTCCGGCAACCCTACATCATCATGAATCAACAATGTCCAGCTCCTCGGAGATACTAGAACAACTCATACTAAGATATAAAAAAAATCAGAACTTTTTTTCGGAAAGGGGTCTGCCTGGCCTCTGCATCGGCAGATGCATACAACCTTTATTGCATTATTAAAAGAGTACTGTTACAAATTATTATAGCTCATGGATCACACAAAGTCTCAACAATAATGAGCCACCGAAACAAAAAACTAAAGAGATCAATGAAGTACCACCTTTATGTTATCCGTTGTTCAGACCGCCAACCACATTGGTTGTAGAAATCTCATGCTACCGTCTTTAAACGGCCGCATCCAGTATCCATAGCCTAGCGTTTTTCCGCCGGCTATTGGAAAGACCACATATGGATCCAGTGTTTGAACAAAGGTATAACCTACATAAATGATAGAAAACTTTTTTGTTAAAGATAAAATCATTTCTGACATTCCAAATTGCCCACAACAAGGCACACACACCAACTCTAGTGTGTCCTTTATCTTTCTTATGAACCTCATTTAACCAATTGCCAAATAGATTTACAATATTAGCAGGAGGTGGAATATTGAAAGTTATAAAGACAATCCTCCATAGTAATTTAGCAAACAGGCAAGATATGAAAAGGTGTTGAATGGTCTCCTCCTAATCACAAAAAGAACACGTGGTATCCCTGCCAATTTCTTTTAACCAAAAATTATTTTGTAAGTATTTCCTTTCTATGAAGAAACCACATAAGAATTCTAATCTTAAGAGGCACTTTTATTTTCCAAATGTATTTCTTTAGATACACCATATGACTATTATGAAAATCCAAATACATAGATCGAACAATGTAGGATCCTTAGGTTGTTAGTTTCCATCTAGCAACATCTTCATTATCATCTAAATGAACTAACATTAAACGAGATACAAGATGTAACCACCTTTCCCATTTATTAAGAGGAGCCAATAATAAAACATTAGGCACCGTGGCATTATTATGATGTACTATATCATAGAGAATTGGATATAATAAACTGAGAAAATTCCTTATTTAATACCGGCTTAAAATTCAATTCCTTATTTGACACTGAGCAATTTTTTCTTCTCTATTTGACATCTTGTTAAATTTTCTTTCCCTATATGACATCCCGTTAGATCCCATTATACTGTTCTGTTAATATTTAGTTGTATGGACCAACATGCCCTCGAGTGGATAGAAGGGAGAGAAGTACACGAGCAGACCGGCCAAACCAGCCCCGTGCTCTATCGATCCCAGCTCTCTCTCTCTCTCTCTCTCTCTCTCTCTCTCTCTCTCTCTCTCTCTCCCGACCCACCATAGGGTTAGTGCCGCCGATGGCTCGTAGAGGCGAGGATGGAAGGAGTGGTGGTGGACGGCGGGCCAGGCGAAGGCATGGCGGCAGACGGTGGGCCAGGCGAGGGTGCGGCGGCGGACGGCAGGCCAAGCGAGGGCGTGACGGCAGATGGCTGGGCAGGCCAGGTCGTGGCACCGGACGGCGGGCCAGGCCATGGCCATGGCGCGGATGCAGGGTGAGTACAATGAAATACAGTAGAAGTAGTGAGCATGGAGATATCCAGTAGCAAACTAGCAAGAGATTGATGATAATTTTTGAAGTTATTTGCTGAATTGATGCAAATTCAGGATAGGTCTCTGTTCTATTTACATAGGTCTGTTCTATTTACAGGATTGATGCAAATTCAAGTTATTTGCTGAAAATTAGAATGCTTGGTAACCCAAAAACATCTAGAAAAGATATCAAGTCTTTTTTATTTTGAGAAGGTTATTCATTCAGACTTGACAAATTATGAAGATCTGGTTGAATCAATTAAAGTGCAGTACTCACCTCGTTATTTGGAAGTTCCACATGTTCATTATTATGATGATGATCTGAAAACATTTCCAGAACTAAAATCATACCAAGAGTTGTTGTCTATGTTTGAGAAACACAACAAGACAAAGAAGGTGCACATGTTTTTTTGCATATTGTGATCCTTCTCAACCATATGAGGAAAGTTATCTTAACGAATATCACAGTGATGTGGATTTACAAGCTAATAGAAACACAAATCAAGATGAGGAAAGTTATCTTAACGAATATCACAGTAACTAATATCACTACTTTTCTTACTTGATTGTGTAGAGAACCACCAAAGAAGAGGGCAAAGAGAGCCAAAGTAGCTGATTCATCCATTGTTGCTTGTGAGGATGAAGAACCAACAAGAATGTGTTTTCCCCCAAGGTTAGTAATTTGAGATCTCTAGTAATTTTACACTTATGTTCATGATTACATAAAAGGATGTTTTAATTCTAAGTTGCTTCCTTCTCACCATAGCCAAAACTTGGGAACTACAACTAAGAAAAATGGAAAAGATGTCCATTATAGTGCTAGAACATCAAAAAGGTGATTATAACTAGTTTATATTTTTACATTTAATTAAACTTAACTTGTTTATATTCCGATTGATTCCTTCTCAATACCAATAGCTTGGAGAATACAAGTAAAAAGAAGGGAAAGGGGCAAATTATGAATCAGATGGATCTATGTAACACCCTCGGAATCGACCCTATGTAGGTTTCAGCGCTTCCCGCCAAACCCGCATAGAAACGATTCAAAGGTGCCCACCAGGCACTTGCGTGCGGGTGGAAAACGAAGTAATATCATTACACAATAGTCCTTGATGGAACCCACAAAACATATATATACAACAGCGACTCAAAGAGTCAAGAATACAGATTTACAGTACAAAGATCCAAATCACCTTGAAAACAATACAGCGTCCGAGTACGGACAAGATGCAAATTGAGCTAAGAGCCCTGAAGAATAACCAATGGCATCCATAACCCTGCCCAGGCCAAGCCGGAAGGGTAACCCTGCTAACGACGTCGATCTCAAAACCTGCTAAAAACAAAAGGGGTGCCGACAAAGGGCGCAGGAAAAAGAGAGCGGTCAGTACTGAGGCCAGTACACGACGAGACTAGAATTCGGCGGTCCTCGCCTACATAGGTATGGTGGACTGAAGCGGCAACGCAGCATGCACTAAACAACCTATAGAGACTCAATACAACTGGCGGCTATCAGATAGGGATAAGAAGGACCTATTCGGATCCAACCTGAAACTATCACCAAGCATACCCATCCTGGTATTTCCCCCTCGAGACCAAACGAGGAAGTCAACCGAGGAACTCACACAGTTGGCAGTTTTATTCATTCCGTTATAGTTGCGGCAATTACTAGTCAGATATAGATAGTCATCCTGATATAATAAGCAGTGGGCACTTTTAGTTAACCATTCCGTTGTAGTTGTAGTACTTACTAGTCAGATACATATAGCATGAGGCATCCCAAAACCCAGCAGTTATTGGTACTTTTATTTAGCCATTCCGTTGTAGTAAAGCTGATTACTAGTCATATCGGATACAAGTCAAATTATAACAATAAACTTTAGTTATACTTGTCTATGATCGAGAACTGTGCTCCAAGTCGTCCATAACCGCGGACACGGCTTCTCGAAAAGATTTAACCCTGCAGGGGTGCACCAAAGTTTCCACACGCACCTACACCTTTGTCGTCAGATCAGGTAGGTACAAGATCACAAAACATACACCCAACGGTATGTCGACGGGGTTTCGGACACGACGTTTCCCAGACCCAAAGCAAGCACATGGGGGCCACCCCACTAAGCTACCCGTAACGAAGTCGGCCGGCTCCGAGACGGACCCAGAGGTTTGTGACAATGGCTGTAAACGACTGGGAACCCGAAAATGTGACTGGGCTTGTCGATACCGCGAAAACATTCCACGTTGGTTCCAAAATAGTACAGGCGCTCCACGCGCAATCGTAAATAAAGCAGTAAAGCATGGCATAAGTACAGGATAGTAATAAATCCCCAAACTACTTTGTGGCCCCCGGTACAGTACTTTGAAATCAGGTACTAATCGATAGGGGTGCCCACACACCCCACCTGTGGTTAGCGCGCTCGATCTCGGAACAGGTGTCAAGAACTCGGGGTCCTACGGGACACCAGTGAGCGGTTAAAAATCAAATATTGTCTATTACCCACCGGTGCCTCTGCATTTACCTACTTCAATTTTAGTTATTAAACGATAATTAAAGCCATGATCATCTCCAACATAAAGCACAAGGCCTTCTCCAACAATGTGGTACTTGACGACACGCAACAGCACTTGAGCAAGCGACTACGACACGCAAGGCCGACTATCTACCAAACAACAGGTAATAGGATGTGTCCAAGGCAATATGAGGCTGCAAGGGATATCACGGGTACGAAAACTAGAGCATCGCAACATAGATAGCAATAGATCAACAGGAGGAAATAAAAACTATAAAAGTAAAATAGGTAGAAAGAGGGAGAATGCTCGCCTGAAAACACTGCCGAAGGTTCATCCGAAGATCGGGGCAAAGCTCACATCAACTCAACGGCCTTATCCGCAAAGAAGCAAAACACTAGAAGAAACACCGGATGCACTATTTAATACTATGGCAGAAGATCGGGCATGATGCATGTATGATGTATGACAAAGGTGCAATACAATTAGTCAAAATTAAGCGAAACCGGGGTCCCGATAATTTCTTAGGTGGTTTATGTTGTCTAGATACCCCGCAATTTAATGTTGTATTAACAGGCCAAAATTAGCACCGGTTCGCTACACAAATTTAAATGGGGCCAATATAAGACTAGATTTGCCTGCATATGGACCCCATATTTAATTTAGGTGAATCATCTAGATACCCCCAAACACCCACAATATGTATGCGAGTATGAACAATTAAATATGCAACAGTTTACATCGTTGGCAATTTATAAAATAGGGGCTCGAAAAAGGTCCCACATCTTGGATCGAAGATCTTGGGGCTCGGAGGGGTTCGAGTTTGGTCTCGGGGTCTTCGAGTCCGACTCCGGGAAGGAGAACTTCGTGTTCCGAGGGGGATCTTCGGGTCATCGGCTCCAATTGTTGACGGTGTTCTTGGTTTGGTGTCGGTGTGTCTTTAGGTACCGCAGATCATGTACATCCTTGGCAGCGACACGATTACACACATACGAAAGGCTCCTGGCACGAAACGACATCGGTTCGATCTTGGCAACAACCACACAGGAGAACCCGCAGCAGACATTGGTCAAGGATAGACCTAGTGATGCGCAGGAGGGGCAGGACGAGGCGAACCTGGCCACGGCACCGAGGAACAGCAGCGCTGGCTCGCTGCAGCAGAGAGGAGGCGGGGAGGGTGCGCCCGCGCGACGAAGGGCAACAGCGGCGGGATCTACGGTGCTGGCTGGAGACGTGGGAGCCAAACGGTGGCACAGAGCAGGGAGGAAGGATCTCAAGGCCAGAGGAGGTGAGGCGATGGCGGTGCTCGCAGGGGACCGGAGGACGCGCACCGTCCTCTGGCAAGCTTGGGGAACCGGCCGCCGATGAAGAGGAAGCCGGTGGGGCTTGCAAGGCGTCGGGACCGCGGGGGAAGGCTCGCAAGGATCGGCCTGGAGCAGGGCTCGAGCTGGGCGCGGCCGAGCTTGATGGGCGGGGAAGGGTGACGGCGGCCACAGAACAGGGGGAAGAGGAAGGAAGGAGGGCGGTGAGGAGAAAGAGGGCGCTGGCCGGGACGGGCCAAGTCAGCGTCGGGGAGGAAGGATCCCAGGGGCGGCGGCAGGGTGGAAGTAGGGAGAGAGAAGCGCTCTGAGCGGGGGATCGAGGGAGAGTACGGGGTCACGGGGTTGCGTCGCTTCCACGCGGGATGCGTGGGGTCAGGGTGGGGCCGGGGTTGTTGTGGCGATACAGGGAGAGCGGGAGCAAGGCTTGTGCGGGCGGGATGCGTGCGTGTGTTGAGTCGCGGTGGGTCGGGGTCTGGTCAAAGAAACGGGTGCGTGGCATGGTGTGCGCTGAGATGAGTGGGTGGCGGCGGCTGGTGGAGGGGTGGGGTGAGAGAGGTGGTTAGGGTTTGGGGTAGGTTAGATTAGGGTTTTCTAGGTTGGGGTGGTAGGTGGCTGCGGGCTGGGCTTTTGGGCCTGGCCTGCGGCTGCCTCCCCCGATAAAAATATTTTATATTTATTTATTTTAAAAGAAAAACATTTACAAATAGGGTTTTGACAAATAGAGACATCCGAAACACCAGGGTTTTATATTTGAAATGAAGATGGGGAATATCTAGAAAACAAAGAGGGGCTTTTCAAAAATAGTTTTAGTTAAAACATGCATGCATATATGATGATGATGCACATATATAAATGCAGGTAATTTTCTAGTAGTGGTTTTACCCGGGGTGCTACAATCTAAGAGGTATTGTTTCTATTTTTAGTTCACATGATGCCTATATTTTGTGTTTTCAATTGCTAGAAAACATTGTTGTCATATATTTGTGTACATGCAGATCAAGAACCAACTCAAGTCAACCGGAGAAAGCCTTGCTTCCTGTGGTTCCAGTTGACAGCAGGCCTGCTATATGCACGAGAAGCAAAATATTTAAACCTACGTGCCCTGCAATGAACACACGAAGCAAAATAAGACTCAGCTTGTGATTGTTATGTGATGCATGTGAACGAGTAGTGTTGATGTAGTGTTTAGTACTGATATAGTGTTGATTTTGAACATGGCTGTGATGCATGTGCTGATGTAGTGTTGATTTTGAACATGGCTGTTATGCATGTGAACGAGTAGTACTGATGTAGTGTTGATTTTGAACATTGCTATGATGCATATCAAATAGTGCTGATGTAGTTTTCCATGTCATGATACTTTTGGATATATTTATGTGAACCGTATAGACGTGGCATCAAATACAGAGGAGGTTCTGCCCAAATTTGTAATCAAATTGACCAAATATGTAACATTACTGCAAGCTACAGTTTTGAATATATTTTGGTCAAATTATGCACTAGGGGTAGAAAGGTCTTTTCACATCTCTCTTTAACACCGTTAGTGGAGAAAATGAACTAAAGTGTCATATAGGGAAAGAAAATTTAACAAGATGTCAAATAGGAAAGAAAAAATTACTCAATGTCAAATAATTAATCGAATTTTAAGCCGGTGTCTGATGGCTCAGATATGTAGAGCTCGTTGGGAACCCCAAGAGGAAGGTATGATGAGCACAGAAACAAGTTTCTCTCAGTTATGAAACCAAGGTTATCGAACCAGTAGGAGTAAGGAAACAACCTCAAGGTGTTGCTAGCAACTTGAAACCTGCACAACACAAACTCAATACTTCGCCCCAACTTACAGTGAGGCTGTCAATCTCACCGGTTTGCTGAAAACAAATAACTAAACATATAGTGTGGAAGATAGTGATTTGCTTGTAGAAAACAAACAGTAAACGGTAAACAATAGATGGTATATCAATGATAAGGAATGGACCGGGGTCCACAATTCACTAGAGGTGTTCTTCATAAGATAGATAGCATGTTGGGTGAACAAATTACAGCGGGGCAATTGACAGATTGAGAAAGCATAACAATGCATATACTAGACATCTTGATTCCTACGAGATTTGTTTTGGCATTACAACATAATACATAGACCATAATCCAACCGCATCCATGACTAATAATCCACCTTCAGGTTATCATCCGAACACCTTTCAGTATTAAGTTGCAAGCAACATATAATTGCATTAAGCAAAGTATGTAAAGTAAACAATACAACTGCCCGTAGACAAATGATTATTGTTTTCTCCCTAGTAGCAACAACACATCTACAACCTTAGAAGTTTCTGTCACTCTCCCAGATTACTAGAGGCATGAACCTACTATCAAGCATAAATACTCCCTCTTGGAGTTACAAACATCTACTTGGCCAAGATATCTACTAGCAATAGAGAGCATGCAAGATCACAAATAACATAGACATGATAGAATCAATAATCAATCTGACATAGTATATCAATATCCATCGTATCACCGCAAACACAACATGTATGATTACAAATAGATGATCTTGATCATGAACGGAGCTCACAAGATCTAAACATGATAGCACAAAGGAGGAGAAACAACCATCTAGCTACTGTATGGACCAATAGTCGAAGGGTAAACTACTCATGCATCACTCCGGAGGCTGGCATGGTGATGAAGAAGGCCTCCGGGATGATCTCTCCCCTCGGGCAGGGTGCCGGGAAGAGCTTCGGACCCCCCCGATCTAGGGATGGAGATGGCGGCGGCTATAGACCGTTTCATGGATATTTGCTCGAGTGCTTAGGGTTTTTGCATCTGGGTGCTTATATAGGCGAAGAGACAAGGTCGGTGGGCGCCCGAGGGGCCCACACCTAGGGCTGGCGCCCCCCTTGGCCGCGCCACCATATGGTGTGGCAGCCTCGTGGCTCCACTTCTTCTCCCCTCCGGACTCCGTGTTCCTTCTGGTAAAATATTAACTTTGGCTTTTGTCCCGTCCAATTCCGAGAATATTTCTTTACTAGCTTTTCTGAAACCAAAAACAGCAGAAAATAAGCAACTGGCACTGCGGTATCTTGTCAATAGGTTAGTTCCAGAAAATGTATAAAAATACCTCAAAGTGTAAACAAAACATAAGAAATTTGATATAAAACAAGCATGGAGAATCAAAAATTATAGATACGTTTACGACGTATCAAGCATCCCCAAGCTTAACTCCCGCTCTTCCTCGAGTAGGTAAGTAATAAAAAGAATAATTTTTGAGGTGACATGCTATCACAATTGATCAAGGTATTGTAAAGCATTGATAGCTGGGATCATAGTACTTTAAACATGAGCATGAAAGATGTAGCTCTAATAATAAGACATAGCAACTAAGTTGTAACATGAAAAGGTACAAACAAAAGATCATGAATAACAATGCATTGAAGGACATTTGTTTGTTTGTTTCACATATAGAAAACATAGCAAGAGTGGTATTCAGCTTGTCCTTCATGGTATAGCAAAACATAAATGCATAGGACACCTTCAAAGTTCATAAGGGTGACTAGATACAAATAATTTAAGAACAAGCAATATCAAAGTTATGAATCAATCAATAAGTTTTGGTACAATGCACATTAAACTAAGAATGAAAACTATGCTCTCTTAATTGGTGCATAAAGATAGAAGATGGAGACTCAACATAAAGGTAAAAAGAAAGGCCCTTCACAAAGGGAAGCAGAGATTTCAAGTTTCATAAAGATCTTCCAAAAATTATGGTACTTATTAGCTTTCAGCTCTCATTGCCCCAATCATAAGCATCTTGAAGTGATTAAGGTTAAAGTGAGGCAAATATGAGTTATGTGTTTGACAGATCATAAGTTCAAAGTCTCATGCCCCTTGATTACAAGTACCAGACCTCATGCTACTCAACTTTGGTCACAAGTAAGTTCTTGTCATTGTAAGTGTATGTGTATCATAGAGAACTGCCAACGGGGTACCCCTTGCCCCATGACACAGGAGCTATCTCATATCAAAATGACAAGGCAACAAACAATGAACATCTCAGCGATCTTTTTATTTGCTATTTGCATAGGTTTTTATTGAGGATGCTTCACATAATGCTCATTATGGTTATGCTGCAAGTTTCCACCATGATTAGGCATGGCTTAGGCTAGCCGCCCAGGCATTTCCCTAACACAAATACATACTCCATGGACTTACAAGTTCTCATCTTATTTCACACCGCCGACATCCATAAACAAAAGTACATGATATCAACTGAATAAATAAGTGCAATGTCGAAAGCGGACCCCATGAGAACATGGTTTTGCTACCTCCCAACTTATAATTTGCAAGCACACAAGCATCATAAGATTGTCACAATGGTTCAAGTTTATTAAGTGCAAGAAATAAAGTGTGTCATCAAGTTTGTGAGAGCTTTAATCACTAATTTTCACATAACAAAAGTTTAATTTGGAAGATAGATAAACACATGAATATACTTGGAATGGTGTAACACACCATGCATAGGAGTTTATAGTGTACTCTTTGGAATAACTTGGTTTCTTGGGAGTTGGATGCACGAGTAGAGCTCATACTTAGTACAAGTGGAGGCTAGCAAAAGACTGGGAGCGACCAACTAAGAGAGCAATAATGGCCATAGTCATGCAAAGCGACAAAATATTATTAATTAAAGCATAAAGTGATATCACAAGTCACAAACTAAATGATCATAGAGGCTAAGGTGACTAGTTCATAGTCTTAACATGGTATAAGCATGTGCCAAGTCAACCCAAATAAAGCATCAAAGGAGAATACCACAATATTATGCTTTTGTATGCTAAAACAATGCATGATTCTTTCAAGGCACATTAAGCAATCTCAATTGTTTGAAACAATTCATGCTACAACAATAATTACTAAGCATATGGTCAAAGCAACATCTAACATGACATGATAAAGTCTAAGCCACAGTCAAGATAAGCTTCCTTTGGTACCACTATAAGCATGAAACTTTCTACTCTTTTCCAACACCGATCAACTTATTTGAAACAAATAAGAATGCGGGGGTCCTACTAATTTATTCAGAAAACCAAAGAAAAGAAAACTAAAGACAAAAACAAATACGCTCCAAGAACAACACAAAAGTGCATGAAGCAATAAAAATAAAGTGTCTAGAAAGAGACCTAAGATTTTATTTGATGAAGAAGGGGATGCCCCTTTGACGCTTGTACCTCTTGAATATTTCTTGGGGTGACATGGGTGGCATTCACAAGATTTATTTTTTGTCCATACTTCATCTCATCACATTATTATTCCCCTACACTTGAAAATTTCATTCATACAAAACTTCACACAATTCTTCATTAGCAACATTAGTGTATTCAAGATAACAAGTCCTTGGGTTCAGTTTAAACACAAGTAAAACATTCATTAAAACACAAGCTAGTGTAGAAATTTCTTTAAAAAGCTCAAGTGATCAAAAAGAACTAAAAAAGAAACCGATTAAGAGGCAAATGCAAATAATGGCAGAAATCTATCAAAACAGACCAGCAGGTAAAAAACCGATTTTTTCGAAGACGTTCTGTTGCTCAAATAAAAAAGTGCTAAACTAACTAATGTTAGATAATAACCTAGGGCATATGCTCAGAAAATTACAGCTCAAACCGATGTAATGGGAGTTTTCATGATATTTTACAGTGAAGCACAAAAATCTGTTTCGGGACAACAACTTCCCCAAATCTTACTTCTCTCTCATTAGAGGTTATTCTTGACACAAAAACCACACAAAAAGGATAAGGAGAGGTTATTACATAAGTAATAACTTCCAAGACTAAACAAAAGAAAAACTTACTGAAATAAAAATAATTTGGGTTATCTCCCAATAATACTTTTCTTTGACGCCTTTAAGTTAGGCATGGAAAGCAAGAATCAAGTATTTTTGAATGAAGAAGCATTAGCATAAACTTTGTTTTAATAGGAGAGTCAAAAGATATCCTCTCTCTCTTTTTAGGGAAGTGTTCTATAACTTTCTTGAGTGGAAATTTATATTTAGTGGTTCCTTCCTTCATATCAATAATGGCACCAACAGTTCTAAGAAAAGGTCTTCCCAAAATGATAGGATAAGAAGCATTGCATTCAATATCCAAAACATAGAAATCAACAGGGACAAACATATTGTTAACCATAATAAGAACATCATTAATGCTCCTCGTAAGTTTATTTTTAGCATTATCATCAAGTTGGACATCCAAATAACAATCTTCCAATGGTGGTAAATCAAGCATTTTATAATTTTTTTCTAGGCATAATAGAGACACTAGAACCAAGTGATACGTCCAAAACGTATCTACTTTCCCGAACACTTTTGCTATTGTTTCTCCTCTAAACTTGTGTGATTTGGATACAACTAAGATGGACCGACGCTGTTTTCAGCAGAATTACCTTGGTGTCTAGTTTTTGTGCAGAAAATCAACTATCAGGAAAAATCCCGAAAAATATGCCAAAAATCCTATTTCACTAGAATATCCACGGAGCCAGAATACGAGACGAAGGGGAGCCCTAGGTGTCCCTGACATGGTTATACCCCACGGGTACACAACGTCAGCATACCTGGTCCAGCCCAAGGGAAGGCCCACGACAAGATACGCGACCCGTGGAGATTTCGGGTGGCCCAAGCCCATGACGCCTTCGGATCCTTGGAGAACAAGACTAGAGTAAATAGAATTTTAAAGGGGCAAACCCTAATCTGTAACCGACTTGACCTATGCCCGGGACCCGCCTATATATATAAAGGCTAGGAGGGAACGGTGAGGAGGACAATCAACTCACCTCTTACGCACCTCACGCCAGATTGCAACTGCGCACCCCTGTAACCTTCGGTTCTGCTGTAACCAAGAGCAGACAAGAAGGAGTAGGGTTTTCCCTCCATGGGCCTGAACCTAGGCAAACCTCGTGTCCCCGTGTTGCTTGTTTGCTAACCGTTCCGCGATCTCCAGCATCCCCATCTTCTCCAAAACCCAAGTCCATAACAATGGGCCTTGCCGAGATTAAACCTCATCAATTGGCGCCGTCTATGGGAACTGGGGGCGCTGATTGTGAGATCATGACTGTCCCATCTGAAGCGATCTACAACTCATCGGTGACGGAGAGTCATCTCCTCTTCGGCACTTTCGACTTCACTGCCCACTCGCCAGCCACCATGAGGAATTTCGAGCCCGTAGGCGACGGGCTCGAGATTCTGTTCGGGAGCTTCTGCTTCCAGGTGGGACGGACCGGCACCCTCCGCCTCTCGGAGCAGGTTCCACCTCCATCCATTAGGCCCGCTTCGTGGGTCCTGCCCATAGGCGTGCTACGCACGTCGACGCTGACAGATGAGTCCTATGACAGCAGCAGCTGCAACTCATATCTGTGCGGCCGTCCATCAGACGAAGGAACCTATAGTTCCAGATCCGAAAGCTACGGCAGCAGCGACCCGATCCGCAGGCGCTACCAATGCGCTGTGGTTATACAGGGTGAATCGGAACTGCCACTAGGTTCGAGCACACCCAACCCACCTCCCAATCCACGCCCAACCCGCAGACTGAGAACGGAGGGAACGGAGGAAACCCTCCCCTCCTGCCCAATGAAGGCGACTCTAACGCCTACCAGAAGATCAACCTCAACAAGAACGGATGGAGCCAGGCACGCGAAGCCGTGGCGGGCAACAAGATCCTACGTGTGAATGCTTCACGGGATCTGCTGATGGCGTACCACCTCCTCCTCATCGGCGAGCATAACTGGCAGGTAAAACTACAGGAGGAACTCGACAAACGCAAGCAGGCGGCTTTGGAGTCTAGCGCGCGGCGAGCTGCGCTCTCTGCCGCTGGCGGTTCCAGTTCGCACGGCAACCATGCCAACAAGCATCGCTCTCGCACAGAGCACATGGAACCCTCCGCACGACATGAGGTCACCAAAACCCTCAACACGTCCTTCATGGCAATGGACGTCAACGGCAATGTCATACCGAAGATGCTGCAGGCTGTGATCATGGCAGCCACAACGTATCTCGCATCCCACCCACCTCCGGTGGGTGACCCGAAAAGCACCATGCACAAGTTCGCGTTAGCCGGACTCAGACTCGTCGGAGCTGCGCTCGATGACGAAGCTCCCGCGGAGCTGAAAAAGAAAGCTGCGGTCAGATTCAACTGCAGCCCCACACCCTCATCCGACGAGGACGAGCACGATCTACCTCGATGCCGCAAGAGCCCAGGGCGTCGCAGCAGCGACTACGACTCTCGAAACGACCTCGCGCAGCGCAAGGTCGACAAGGCACACGCCAAACGCACACATTCAACTGGATCCGACGAGGATGACGATGGAGAGATGTGCGGAGCCCGATGCTTCAGCAGATCCGTTCGGCGCACACATATGCCGAAAAATTTCAAGCTCCCTTCGGACACTTCGAAGTTCGACGACACGCAGGACCCGAAGGCCTGGCTCAGCGACCACCTCTCATCCGTCAAGCTGCACGACGGTAACAAAAACACCACGCTACAATGCCTTCAGCTGCAGCTGACAGGTGCAGCTCGAATCTGGCTTAGCAGCCTATCCTCTGGCTCCATCCGAAGCTGGGAAGAGCTGGTGTACAGTTTCATCCGAAACTTCAAGGGCACCAGCAAGAGGACAGCCTCGATCGAGGAACTGCACGCCTACACCCAACGTACCGACGAATCCATTCGCTCGTACATCCTTTGCTGGTCGAACATCAAGAACTCAGCCGCGCATATCTCCGAGGAAAGGACAATCGACACCTTCAAGGATGGTGTCAAACGTCCGGACTTCAAGGAAGAACTTGGTGCGTCAATCCCAAGCCGCTCGACCACCTCATGGGCATCGCCAACAAGTGGGGAGATGGCGAGGATTGCCTCCACCGAATGCATTCAGATGACAAGGATGACTATGGCCGCAGGCGAGAATGCTGTAGCAAGCGAAGATCGAGCGTCTACGACGACCGCAACAGAGTCGACATGGTTGCGGCTGGTTACGCCGATCGACGCAATGATGGCAACCACAACAGTGGAGGATACCGCGAAGGCAACTTCCGTGACGGAGGACGCCCCACGCAAACATGGCAACGCCGTAGCCGTGATGATGAGCCCTCGACATACGACAAGTTGTCTGGCCCTTACACCATACACTTCTACATCGACAAGCAAGATGGCAAAAAGAAGGCCAACAACATGCTAAAGGACTGCCACGAGTTCCAGAAACTCAGCGAGGGTCTCACCCAAATGCAATGCGAAATCGTGAACCCTGGATTCGGGCCTGCACCCGCACCAGGTGACATCGCCCACGGAGCTCCTTCACCACCACCCGTGGGACTGTCGAATCCAGCAATCGCACCTGCACCAAACAATGGTACAGGAGGATACCCACCACCAAAGGGGCCCCTGATGATCCAGAAGGGATGCCCTACCAACAGGGTGCAAAAGAAGATCACCCGCCAAGTTAGCCTAGCCGTGACCGCTCCGCCCGCCATCCCTGAGTACCTCAGTGGCTTGGAGTCCTGCATCACGTTCGATCGTTCGGATCACCCCCGCCAGATCCCTCGCCCAGGTCATGCTGCCCTGGTGCTCGAGGCGTAGATTGGTGGATTTGAGATGAGCCGCGTTTTGATGGACGGTGGCAGCTGCATCAACCTGATGTTCGCCAGCACCCTCGCAACAATGCGGATCCCGCTATGCAGCCTGGAACAATCAGGCACGACGTTCCATGGCATAGTCCCAGGGAAGGGCATTTATCCCCTAGGAAAGATATGGCTCGACGTCATCTTTGGCAAGCCAGAAAACTTCTGATGCGAAGTGGTGGATTGGCCATCACAATACCACGCCATCCTCGGGCGCGTGGCGTTCGCAAGATTCCTGGTAGTACCGCACTACGCGTACCTGCTGCTCAAGATGCTAGGGCCTAGGGGCGTCATCACAGTCCAGGGAAGCTCCACCTGATCGGACCACTGCGATAGAGATTTCAATAGAATCTCCTAGTCGTTCGGCATGCAAGAGTAGCTCACGAGGCTCCAAGAGGTGACAAACAACGGGGCTGTAGGGGTTCGTAGCATGGAAAACAAAAAATTTCTACCGCATACAAACAAACAAGCCAAGATCTATCTACTAGATTGTAGCAACGAGTCGATAGAATAACTCACCCTCGAAGATTCCAAAGTGTTTAACGAGAGCGGATTCTCGTGGGTGATGTAGTCGTACTCTTGCCGATCTCAAGATCGTGTAGACGATCCTTCCGGGGCTGCATTCCAGCAGCGCTTCCGCAGTCGGTCACACGTTCGGTACTCGACGAAGACCTTCCTGTCCCTTGTTCCAGCAGGCAGCGGAGGTTGTAGCACTCTGCTCGTGATTCCGGCAGCACGATGGTGTGGTATCGGAAGTAGAGGCGAGATCTCGCAGGGCTTCGCCTTAAGCCGGAGCGAGTATGGTGGACTATGAGAGAGCCCTCGATGATCTAGGGTTTAGACACACCAAGGAGAAGAGGCTAGGCCGGCGGATAGGGCAAGGGGGTGCCCCAACTCGGCGGCTAGGGTTTAGCCCTAGGCGGCGGCAGCAGCAGGTGGTGGCGGCACCGGCGGCTTGGAGCTAGGGTTTGCGGGGTGCAAGTTGTGTGTCTGGAGGGGCAGCCCTGCCCCTCCTTATATAGGTGGAGGGCGGCGGCCAAGGGGATGGGAGTCCCTCCCCAACTCGGCTTCCAAGGCCGGCGGGTGGAGGGAGAGGAACTCCTCCCCAAGTAGGTTTCCTACTCTCCCTCCACCAAGCAAAATAGCCGTTTGACTTTTCAAATTGGCGTTTGACTTTTCAAACTAGGATTTGATTTATCCCTTTATTTCGCTCAGCGATGACACCTAGTACATGATGCAATCATTCCAACTTGTTATGACACATTCATGTACCCTTCCCCTCCGGAGTGCCGGACATTCCGGAACCTTCTAGAACATTCCCGATGAAAACACCGGAACCATTCTCCAACCCCGAAACAGGACTTTCCTTATATGAATCTTATTCTCCGGACCATTCCGGATCTCCTCGTGATATCCCGGATCCCATCCGAGACTCCGAACAACATTCGGTCTCTTACTCATCATTCCATAACTACTCAAACAACGTCGAATCCTTAAGTGTGTCTCCCTACGGTTCGTGAATTATGCGGACATGATCGAGACACTTCTCCGAACAATAACCAATAGAGGAATCTGGAAATTCATATGGCTCCCACATATTTCTACGATTACTTTGCGATCGAATGAACCACTTACATACGATACCAATTTCCCTTTGTCTCACGATAGTTTGCTTATCCGAGGTTTTGATCGTCGATATCTCTGCATAACTAGTTCAACCTCGTTACCGATAAGTACTCTTTTCTCGTTCCCGTGATATGTGATCCCTTGTGAGCCAGTCACATGCTTGCAAGCTAATTGGATGACATTCCACCGAGAGGGCCCAGAGTATATCTATCAGTCATATGGATGGACAAATCCCACTCTTGATCCATGTGTCTCAACCAATAATTTCCGAACACTCAATGCCACCTTTATAGCCACCCAGTTACGGTGTGGTGTTTGATGTCATCAAAGCATCCTTCCGGTGATGGTGATAAGCATGATCTCATGGTCGAAGTAATTAGGTTACTATGTATCAGAAAGCATATAGCAATTGAACTATTAAAATGACTTGATCTTTATGCTACGCTTATCTATAGGAGTATGTCCATCATACCATTCTCCTAACGATATGATCTTGTTGTTAATAACATCTCAATGTTCATGATAGGGAAACCACAATCATTTATTAACCAACAAGCTAGTATTATGAAGAGGCTTTACTAGGGACTTCTATTTAAGTTTACAAATCACACAAGTATTAATGTTTCCCTGTTAATACTATTATAGAATAATGTAAACATTTATCATAAACACAAAGATATAATAATAACTACATTTATTATTGCCTCTAGGGCATATCTCCAACAGTCTCCCACTTGCACTAGAGTCAACTAATCTAGATTACATGGTAATATACCGAACACCCATGGCAGTTTGGTGTTGGTCATGTTTTGCCCTCGGGAGAGGTTTAGTCAACGGATCCGCCACATTCAGATCTGTGTGTACTTTGCAAATCTTTATGTCACCATCTTGGACATGTTCTCGAATAGCGTGAAAACGTATCTTGATATGCTTCAGCTTCTTGTGTGACCTTGGTTCTTGCGCATTGGCTATGGCGCCCATGTTATCACAGTAGATAGACATTGGGTCCAGCGCACTTGGAACCACACCAAGCTCTGTAATGAACTCTTTCATCCATATCGCTTCTTGTGAAGCCTCCGAAGCAGCCATGTATTCCGATTCAGTTGAAGATCTCGCCACAACGCTTTGCTTTGCATTCCTCCAGCTAAATGCTGCACCATTCAAAGTAAATACATATCCAGATTGAGATTTAGAATCATCCGGATCGGTGTTCCAACTAGCATCGGTGTAACCATTAACAACAAGCTGTTCATCACATCCATAAGAAAGAACCATATCCTTAGTTCTTCTCAAGTACTTAAGGATGTTTTTGACCGCTGTCCAATGATCCACTCCTGGATCACTTTGATATCTGCTAGTCAAACTAACAGCATATGCAATGTCGGGTCTAGTACATAGCATGGCATACATTAGAGATCCTATGGCTGAGGCATAGGGAGTCTTACTCATCCTCTCTCTATCTTCTGCCGTTGTCGGACTTTGAGTTTTACTCAAGGTCGTATTGGGCAACATGGGCAAGAACCCTTTCTTGCTATCTTCCATTCCGAACCTCTTTAGAACTTTGTCCAAATATGTACTTTGTGACAATGATATTAGGCGTCTCGATCTATCTCTATAAATCTTTATGCCTAATATGTAAGCTGCTTCACCAAGATCTTTCATTGAAAAACTATTATTCAAATATTCCTTGACACTATTAAGAAGGTCTACATCATTCCCAATCAACAATATGTCATCTACATATAGTATTAAGAATGCTACAGAGCTCCCACTCACTTTCTTGTAAATACAAGCTTCTCCATAAGTTTGTATAAAACCAAAACTTTTGATAACCTTATCAAAACGTTGATTCCAACTTCGGGATGCTTGATTCAATCCATATATGGACCGTTGAAGTTTGCACACCTTGTTAGCATCTTTAGGATCGACAAAACCTTTGGGTTGCTTCATATACAACTATTCATCAATGTCTCCATTGAGGAACGCTGTTTTGACATCCATCTGCCATATCTCATAATCATAATATGCAGCGATTGCTAACATAATCCTCATAGACTTTAGCTTCGCTACTGGTGAGAAAGTCTCATCGTAGTCAACTCCTTGAATTTGTCGAAACCCTTTTGCGACAAGTCGAGCTTTATAGACAGTAACATTACCATCAACATCTGTTTTCTTCTTGAAAATCCATTTGTTCTCGACAGCCTTCCAGCCATCCGGTAAGTCCACCAAAGTCCATACTTGGTTTTCGTACATGGATCCAATCTCGGATTTCATGGCTTCTTGCCATTTATTGGAATCTGGGCTCATCATCGCTTTCTCATACGTCGCAGGGTCATCGGTGTTGTCCACCAACATGACACTCATAACGGGATCATACCAATCAGGAGTGGTACGAGTTCTCGTTGACCTGCGAGGCTCTGTAGAAACTACAACCAAAGTTTCATGATCATCATCATTAGCTTCCTCTCTTATTGGTGCAGGCACCACAGGAAATTCTTCTGGTGCTGCGCTACTCGCAAGTTCGAGAGAAGGTTCGACAACCTCGTCGAGTTCTACTTTCCTTCCAGTCACTTCTTTCGAGAGAAATTCCTTCTCTAGAAAGGATCCATTCTTGGCAATGAAGATTTTGCCTTCGGATCTATGATAGAAGTTATACCCAATAGTTTCCTTTGGGTATCCTATGAAGACGCATTTTTCCTCTTTGGGTTCAAGCTTGTCCGGCTGTAACTTATTTACGTAGGCTTCGCAACCCCAAACTTTAAGGAACGACAATTTAGGTTTATTCCCAAACCATAATTCATACGGTGTCGTTTCAACGGATTTAGATGGTGCCCTATTTAAAGTGAATGCGGCTGTTTCTAATGCATAACCCCAAAATGATAGTGGTAAATCTGTAAGTGACATCATAGAACGAACCATATCTAAGAGAGTTTGATTACGACGTTCGGACACACCATTACGCTGTGGTGTTCCCAGCGGTGTCAATTGTGAAAGCATTCCGCATTTCTTCAAATGCTCTCCAAACTCGTAACTTAGATATTCACCTCCACGATCAGAACGTAGAAATTTAATCTTATTGTTACGTTGATTCTCAACCTCACTTTGAAATTCCTTAAACTTCTCGAAAGTTTCGGACTTATGTTTCATGAAATAGATATACCCATATCTACTCAAGTCATCCGTGAAGGTAAGAACATAACGATAACCACCGCACGATACTACACTCATTGGACCACACACATCGGTATGTAAGATTTCCAATAAGTCCGTAGCTCCCTCCATCATACCAGAAAATGGAGTCTTAGTCATCTTACCCATCAGACATGCTTCGCATCTTTCAAGTGATTCGAAATCAAGTGATTCAAGAAGTCCATCGGAATGGAGTTTCTTCATACGCTTCACTCCAATGTGACCAAGACGACAGTGCCACATATAGGTCGAGTTATCGCTCAATTTCAAACGTTTAGCTTCAATGTTATTAATATGTGTATTTCCACTATCGAGATTCAATAAGAATATACCATCTATCAAAGGTGCATGTGCATAAAACATATTACTCATATAAATCGAACAACCATTATTCTCAGACTTAAACAAGTAACCGTCTCACAATAAACAAGATCCCGATATAATGTTCATGCTTAACGCAGGCACCAAATAACAATTATTTAAGTATAAAACTAATCCCGATGGTAGATGAAGAGGTAGCGTGCCGACCGCGATCACATCAATCTTTGATCCGTTTCCCACGCGCATCGTCACCTCGTTCTTCGCTAGCTTCCATTTATTTTGTAGCACCTGTTTCGAGTTACAAATATGAGCAACCGAACCAGTATCAAATACCCAGGCACTACTACGAGTACTAGTGAGATACACATCAATAACATGTATATCAGATATACCTTTCTTCTTGATGTTGCCGTTCTTCAAATCCGCCAAGTACTTTGGGCAATTCCGCTTCCAGTGACCTTCTCCCTTGCATTAAAAGCACTCTGTATCAGGCTTGGGTCCAGCCTTGGTCTTCTTCGTCGGTGCGGTAACTTTCTTACCACCCTTCTTGAAGTGTCCCTTTTGCTTAGACTTGCCTTTCTTGAATTTGGTGGTCTTATTGACCATCAACACTTGGTGCTCTTTCTTGATCTCCACTTCTGCAGATTTTAACATGGAGAAGAGTTCTGGCAACTTCTTGTTCATGCTTTGCATATTGTAGTTCATCACAAAGTTCTTGTAACTCGGTGGTAGTGATTGGAGGACACGGTAAATCCCCAAAGCATTAGGAATCACTATACCCAAGATTTGAAGTTTGTTTGTGTGCCCAGACATCTTAAGCACATGCTCACTGACGGAGCTGCCCTCTTCCATCTTGCAGTTAAAGAACTTTTCAGAAGCCTCATAGCTCTCAACTGCCGCGTGAGTCTCAAAGATCAATTTCAGTTCACGGACAATATCATGTGGGTCTGAATTCTCAAACCTTTTCTGAAGCTCCGATTCTAAACCATACAAGATAGCACACTGAACTGTGGAGTACTGATTCTTCCGAGAGAGGTACACATTCTTTACTTCATCGGTAGCATCAGCTGCAGGCGGGTCACCCAGCGGTGCATCCAGCACATAGGTCAAATTACCAGAATTCAGGACAATCCTCAAATTGCGGAACCAATCCGCGAAGTTGCTTCCATTGTTTTTCAACTTTTCTTTCTCTAGGAACGCATTAAAATTGATGGTAGGGGCGCCATTGATCTACAACATATTTGCAATAGTTTAGACTAAGTTTATGACAAATTGAGTTCTTATTAATAGTTAAATTAATCTAGGTGAACTCCCACTCAAAACAATATCCCTCACATTGTTTTAGTGATCACACGAACCAAATCCACCACATCAACACCGATCATCACGAGAGTTGATGTAGCTTCAATGGCGAACAATCGACATGTTCATCATATCTATTATATGATTCATGCTTTACCTTTCGGTGATCCGTGTTCCGAGACCATGTATGTACATGCTAGGCTCGTCAAGATCAAACCTTAGCTTCCGCATGAGCAAATCTGGCTTGCTCACGTTGTATACACTTCAGAATCTAACACACCCGATCATCACGTGGTGCTTCGAAACAACAAGCTTTAGCAACGGTGCTTACTAAGGATGAACACTATAGAACTTGAAATTCATGTGCATGAGGGATCATCTTATAATGCTACCGTCGTTAACTAAGCAATACAAGATGCATAAAGGATTAACATCACATGCAATTCATAATATGTGATATGATATGGCCTTTCTTCTTTGTGCTTCTGATCTCCATCTTCAAGCACGAACATGATCTCCATCATCACCGGCATTGGATCAAGGTCAATGACGCTGCTCCATGGTTGTCGTCCACCAGCTTCAACTATTACAACTACTTTGAATAGACACGCGGGTCTTAACAAAATTTAAAGACAACCATATGGCTCTTGCCGGTTGCCAACTTACAATAAGGAACATTGCATACATCAAATATAATCACAATCATGGCCATATCACATCACAGCACACCCCTGCAAAATAAAGTTAGACGCCTCTAATTTCTATGCATGTTTTACGTGGTTTGGGGCTTTCAATAAGTGTCGATCTAACTTACGAACAAGAACCACAATGTTGATGTTTGAACTATCAAGTGCCCGTTGTAAATTGGATCTATACTATAATGGAAGAGACAGACACCCGCAAAGCCACTTATGCAATACAATTTGCATGTTGAGCGTGGAGCAAGTCTCATGAACGATGTCATGTAAGGTTAGCCCGGGCCGCTTCATCCCATCATACCGCAAGATGCAAAGTACACAAGAAGCAACTGATAATAAAAGCACCACCGCCCACAATGACCATTGTGTTCTACTCGTGCAACAGATCTACATATAGACACGGCTCTGATACAACTGTAGGGGTTCGTAGCATGGAAAACAAAAAATTTCTACCGCATACAAACAAACAAGCCAAGATCTATCTACTAGATTGTAGCAACGAGTCGATAGAATAACTCACCCTCGAAGATTCCAAAGTGTTTAACGAGAGCGGATTCTCGTGGGTGATGTAGTCGTACTCTTGCCGATCTCAAGATCGTGTAGACGATCCTTCCGGCGCTGCATTCTAGCAGCGTTTCTGCAGTCGGTCACACGTTCGATACTCGACGAAGACCTTCCTCTCCCTTGTTCCAGCAGGCAGCGGAGTTTGTAGCACTCTCCTCGTGATTCCGGCAGCACGACGACATGGTACCGTTAGTAGAGGGGAGATCTCGCAGGGCTTCGCCTTAAGCCGGAGTGAGTATGGTGGACTATGAGAGAGCCCTCGGTGATCTAGGGTTTAGACGCACCAAGGAGAAGAGGCTAGGCCGGCGGCTAGGGAATGGGGGTGCCCCAACTCGGCGGCTAGGGTTTAGCCCTAGGCGGCGGCGACAGCAGCTGGTAGTGGCGGCGCCGGCGGCTTGGAGCTAGGGTTTGCGGGGTGCAAGTTGTGTGTCTGGAGGGGCAGCCCTGCCCCTCCTTATATAGGTGGAGGGCGGCGGCCAAGGGGAGGGAGTCCCTCCCCAACTCGGCTTCCAAGGCTGGCGGGTGGAGGGAGAGGAACTCCTCCCCAAGTAGGTTTCCTACTCTCCCTCCACCAAGCAAAATAGTCATTTGACTTTTCAAATTGGCGTTTGACTTTTCAAACTAGGATTTGATTTATCCCTTTATTTCGCTCAGCGATGACACCTAGTACATGATGCAATCATTCCAACTTGTTATCACACATTCATGTACCCTTCCCCTCCGGAGTGCCGGACATTCCGGAACCTTCTAGAACATTCCCGATGAAAACACCGGAACCATTCTCCAACCCCGAAATAGGACTTTCCTTATATGAATCTTATTCTCTGGACCATTCCGGATCTCCTCGTGATATCACGGATCCCATTCGAGACTCCGAACAACATTCGATCTCTTACTCATCATTCCATAACTACTCAAACAACGTCGAATCCTTAAGTGTGTCTCCCTACGGTTCGTGAATTATGCGGACATGATCGAGACACTTCTCCGAACAATAACCAATAGAGGAATCTGGAAATTCATATGGCTCCCACATATTTCTACGATTACTTTGCGATCGAATGAACCACTTACATACGATACCAATTTCCCTTTGTCTCACGATAGTTTACTTATCCGAGGTTTTGATCGTCGGTATCTCTACATAACTAGTTCAACCTCGTTACCGATAAGTACTCTTTTCTCGTTCCCGTGATATGTGATCCCTTGTGAGCCAGTCACATGCTTGCAAGCTAATTGGATGACATTCCACCGAGAGGGCCCAGAGTATATCTATCCGTCATATGGATAGACAAATCCCACTCTTGATCCATGTGTCTCAACCAATACTTTCCGAACACTCAATGCCACCTTTATAGCCACCCAGTTACAGTGTGGTGTTTGATGTCATCAAAGCATCCTTCCGGTGATGGTGATAAGCATGATCTCATGGTCGAAGGAATTAGGTTGCTATGTATCAGAAAGCATATAGCAATTGAACTATTAAAATGACTTGATCTTTATGCTACGCTTATCTATAGGAGTATGTCCATCATACCATTCTCCTAACGATATGATCTTGTTGTTAATAACATATCAATGTTCATTATAGGGAAACCACAATCATTTATTAACCAACAAGCTAGTATTATGAAGAGGCTTTACTAGGGACTTCTATTTAAGTTTACAAATCACACAAGTATTAATGTTTCCTTGTTAATACTATTATAGCATGAATGTAAACATTTATCATAAACACAAAGATATAATAATAACTACATTTATTATTGCCTCTAGGGCATATCTCCAATAGGTGCACCCCTAGTCGCCAGGCCAAAAGCACCCGATATGTCGTTCGACTCCACAGTCAACATGAAAAAGGTGCAGGTCCACCTAACGGATGCCTCCATGAGCGCTAGGAAATATTCGCCCTGGTGTCCTGCGGACATGCCAGGAGTTCCCAGGGAATTCGCCGAGCATGCACTCAATGTGTTCCCCGACGCATGGCCAGTCAAGCAGTCGATCCGACGACTGTCCGAACCACGAGCCAAAGCAGTTGGAATCAATGTCAACAGACTACTCGATGCCAACTTCATCCGAGAAATCAAGGAGAGCGAGTGGTTGTCCAATACTGTGCTGGTTCCCAAAAAGGACACGGACATCCTGCGGATGTGCGTGGACTTCACGTCACTCAACAAGCACTACCCCAAGGATCACTTCCCTCTTCCTCGGATCGATCAGATCATCGATTCGACTGCAGGATGCAAAAAACTCTCTTTCCTCGACGCCTACTCAGGCTACAATCAGATTCGGCTGAAGGTCGAAGATCAGGAGAAAACGGTGTTCGTCACGCCGTTCAGAGTATTCTGCTACAACACCATTCCTTTTGGGCTGAAGAACACAGGTGCCATGTACCATAGGTGCATGCAGGCGTGTTTGAAAAACCAGATCGGTCGCAGCATCCAAGTCTATGTCGATGACATAGTCATCAAGACCAGGGAAGCCAAGACACTGTTCGACGATCTCCGCGAGACGTTCGATAACCTGGATCACTACAAGATCAAGTTGAATCCAGAAAAGTGCGCCTTCGGCGTCCCATCTGGCCAACTACTCAGCTACTTCATCTCCCAACGAGGGATCGAGGCGAATCCGAAGAAAATCCGGGCCATACTAACAATGGAGAAGCTGAAGAACCTCAAAGGTGTCCAGCAACTAGCTGGGCGCATCGCGGCACTGAGAAGATTCATCAGCCGCATGGGCGAGAAGGCCCTGCCCTTTTACCAGCTGCTGCGCAAGACAGACAAATTCGACTGGACACCCGAAGCAGACGACGCATTCGAAGCACTCAAGCGGCTGCTCTCCACCTCGCCTGTCTTGGTCACGCCAAAGGATCGAGAGCCTTTGCTGCTATACATTGCAGCCAGGCATCAAGTGGTAATCACCGTACTCGTGGTCGAACGACCCGAAGATGGCAAGACCCATGGGGTCCAACTCCCAATCTACTACCTCAGCGAGGTACTGACACCAACAAAACAGAGGTACCCTCACTACCAGAAGCTCGCCTACGGCGTATTCATGACGGCTCGTCGGCTGAGCCACTACTTCCAGGAGCATCAGATAATGGTCATCAACGAGGCACCAATATCCAACATCCTGAACAACCCCGAAGCTACGGGACGCGTAGCCCTGTGGGGCATCGAGTTATCCCCTCTAGACATAGTCTATGAGAGGCGCAAGTCCATCAAATCTCAGGTCCTCCCTGACTTCCTTGTCCACTGGATGGAACTCCAATTGCCGGACACTCTGGACATGATGCAATCATGGACGATGCACTTCGACGGATCCAAATGTGAGGCTGGAGCATGAGCTGGTGTCATACTGACATCCCCCTAATGACTCCTTGATGGTGCCAGAAAACTTGTTGGCTGATGTGGAGTCTTGTTGGGAACCACAAGAGCAAGGTGTGAAGAGTACAGCAACAATTCTTCCCTCAGTTGAGACCGAGGTTATCGAACCAGTAGGAGGAAGGAAACGTCACACAGGTGTTGCAAGCAACGCGGAGACCTGCACAACACGAACTCAAGACTTTGCCCCAACGAATCAGTGAGGCTGTCAAGCTCATCAGTTTGCTGTAACAAAGGATTAAACGTATGGTGTGGAAGGTAATGGTTTGCAGCAAGTAAACATGTAACAGTGGAAGATGTATCAATGGTAAAGATTGGACCGAGGTCCATAGTTCACTAGAGGTGCTCTCCTTAGATAAACAACATGGCATGAAGGGTAAACAAATTACAACATGGCAATTGATAGGAACTGAGCAAGGTATAACAATGCAATTACTAGCCAAAAAGATCCTATGAAGTTGATTGGGCAATACAACAATATACATAGACCGTAATCCAACTGCATCTATGACTAGAAGTCCACCTTCAGGTTATCATCCGAACCCCCTCCAGTATTAAGTTGCAAGCAACAAACAACTGCTTTAAGCAAAGTGTGTAAGGTAAACAGTCCACATGTTCCATGAACAAGAGACCGTTGTTTTCTCCCTAGTAGCAACAACACATCTACAACCGAAGAGATTTCTGTCACTTCCCTTGGAAACTAGAGGCATGAACCCACTATCGAGCATAAATACTCCCTCTTGGAGTCACTAGAAACTACTTGGCCAAGATAACCACTAGCAACGGAGAGCATGCAAGATCACAAACAACACAGACATGATAGAATCATAAATATAGAACCATTAATCAAACCAACATAATAATCTCAATATCCATCGGATCCCCGCAAACACAACATGCATGATTACAAATAGATTAGATCTTAATCATGAACAGAGCTCACAAGATCTATACATGAAAGCACAAAGGAGGAGATACAACCATCTAGCTACTACATGGACCCATAGTCCAAGGTGGAACTACTCACAAATCATACCGGAGAGAAGGCCTCCGGGATGATCTCCCCTCCGTCAGGGTGCTGGGAAGAACTTCAGATCCCCCCGATCTAGGGACGATGGTGGCGGCGGCTACAGCCGGTTTCGTGGATTTCTGATTGGGTCCCGAGAGTTTCTGTATCGGGGGCTTCTTATAGGCGAAGGGTCGAGTCCGGGAGGCGACCAGGGTCGCCAAACCCTACCCAGGCGCGGGTCCACCTGACCCCGTGCCTGGGGTGGGTCTGCCCCCCTGGCCAGCCCCTCCGGCTCTCCTCTGGACTTCTTCTTCCCCATGGTAAGTTATTGACTTTGGCATTTGTCCCGTCCAATTCCGAGAATATTTCTTTACTAACTTTTCTGACACCAAAAATAGCAGAAAACAGGCATCTAGCACTGTTGCAACTTGTTAATAGGTTAGTACCAGAAAACATGTAAAAAGCACCTCAAAGTGTGGACAGGTAAAGCAAAGTAGATACAAAACAAGCATGGAGCATAAAAAATTATAGATACGTTTCCAACGTATCACCCCCTAGGGCGACAAGATGAAATACGTACTTCGGAGTGCGACGCTCATAGCGCCAACATGATCGCGTACCGTGCGCTCTACTATTCGCTCGAAGGAGACTTTGACGGTTGCGAGCTTCGGCACATTGGATGAGAAAGCAACGAGGAAGCCGATAGGCTCGCCAACATCGGCTCCACCTGTGCACGGGTGCCACCAGGTGTGTTCCTCGAACAAATCTGAGTACCTTCTATCAAAAGGAAATTCCCCAAGGGATCACCCGAAGAAGTAGAGCACTCGGGGGCTGCGCCACTCGAAGGACATGGAAGGGCCCAAAAATCTCAACACGGAGGCCGAGCTTGTCAGCCTGATGCAGGTCATGGCGATCGAGGAGACATGGACGCAGCCGTACCTTCGGTACATGCTAAACAAAGAACTAACCGACGACCCGATAGATTCCCGACACATATCTCGCCGGTCCAAAGCGTTCACCCTCCACAATGGAAAGCTATACAAACGCAGTATTTCGAGTGTACTCCAAAGGTGTGTCACCATTGGTGATGGCAAAACCATCCTCCAAGACATCCACGAGGGCATCTGCGGTCATCATGCAGGCAGCCGCGCCCTCGTCGCCAAAGCTTTAAGAGCTGGATTCTACTGGCCAACGGCCATGAACGATGCTAAGGACATCGTCCAAAGGTGCAACGGCTGCCAAAGGTTCACAGACAAACCACACGCACCAGGATCGGAGCTCAGGCCCATACCACTAGCCTGGCCCTTCTCCCAATTGGGCCTCGACATGATTGGCAAACTACCCAAATCTTCGAAAGGAGCCCACGTCTACCTCCTGGTCGCAGTCAACAAGTTCACCAAGTGGACCGAGGCCATGCCCGTCACCAACCAAAGCGGCAAAACAACCATCAAGTTCTTCGAGTCCATAGTCTATAGGTTCGGCGTACCGCACAACATCATCATGGCCAATGGCTCGAACTACATCTCGAAGGAATTCCATGACTTCTGCGAGGGCCTTGGCATCAACATATCATACGCCTCTGTGGCGCACCCGCAGACCAATGGGCAGGTCGAAAAGGCCAACGGCCTCATAGGCGGTGGCATCAAGAAACGCCTACTCAGCCCACTCGAACCGCTTGCGGGAGCCTGGGCAGAGGAGCTACCCTCCGTCCTCTGGAGCCTACGTACAACACCGAACAACACAACTGGCTT
Organism: Avena sativa; assembly: GCA_916181665.1. NCBI lineage: Eukaryota > Viridiplantae > Streptophyta > Magnoliopsida > Poales > Poaceae > Avena > Avena sativa. The sequence continues at coordinate 259,901,027 of OV702279.1, read as the reverse complement.
CACACCCTTCTTCATGGTGCACGGAGTCGAAGCCGTACTACCTGCCGAGGTACGCCACAAGGCCCCACGGGTCATCGCCTACAGCAAAGCTAAATCAACGACCGCACTCGAGGACACCGTCGACACACTCGACGAGGCACGCGACATCACCGCGGCTTGCTCAACGGTCTACCAGCAGAGCCTCCACAACTACCATAACCGCCGGCTACGCCCAAGGTCCTTCGTCGAAGGAGACCTCGTCCAACGACTCAAGGAAGAGCGGCCAAAAAAGCTCGAGTCACCCTGTGAAGGACCCTACATCGTCACAGAAGTCATCCCAGGCAGCGCCTACCACCTCATGGACATCGCGTCAGGAGTCGAATACTCCAACCCCTGGAACGCCGCACGACTGCGACGCTTCTACCCCTAGTTACCCCTTTACTTTAAATAAGGCTACTCAGCCGAAAAATGTACCTCCTCATTACGATATGAATAAAAGCTAAGTTCCTCGGCCGAAAATTATTTTCCTTACTTTTTGCTATAACACGCTCGGGGGCTATGCCTCACCTCACGACTTCGTCGACTGAAAACAAAAGCATACAACCTGAGTAGCTGACCACGTCAGGCTAACGAAAAGGACATGCATAAAACAAGGCACAACATGCTCACACAAATAAAACTTTACACATGGCACAACAAGCCCACCCGAATACATACAAATTTTACATCAATTTGTTTTCTTTACATGACCTACGTATTCTGGAGCATTACACTCGCTCGTTGCTCAAAAAGGTCAACAATATCTTCGGCGTACTGCCTTATAGCCGCATAATGCGGGCGCATATCCCAAAGACTACCATCTGGCTAAAGGGGTGGCTTAGTCGCCACCGCCACGAGATCAACATCACGATGATGCAGCCGAACAAGTGAAAGAGCGGCCTTCACCCTAGCAACCAGTTGACTCCGCACCAATTCCTTGACGTGGCTCACGTCCCGAAATTTCGCCAGCAGACCCCAAAGATCGGAAGGTGCCTCATCCAGGGGAAACATGGTGACCCAAGTGGACGCCAGGGAAATCCTCACCTGCCTCAGCACCCGAGAAACCTGGTGCGTGCGATCTTGCACCATCGCAAGGATGATGGCCCGATCCTGGTCCATCCAGAAGAAGCCGCCAGCCTCCAAGTCCTGTTGGGTCAGGCAATTCATCCGAACAACAACACGCTCCTTCTCCTCCTTCAGAACAAGATTGGCGCCTGCACCAAACACAAGAAGAAGATGCCACATCAAAAAGGTGCATCCGAAAAGAACAACAGTTCAAGGAGACTCACATTGAAGCTGCTCGCTGATCGTCCGTATCTCCCCCATAAAAAATTCCTCCCTAGCAATGGCTCGCTTAGCCTTCGACTTCCACACGTCCGCGTGGCCTCGAATGCCGAGAATATCCTTCTCCAGGTTGCGGACGCGGTCGCGAAGGAAAACAAGTTGTGACGCATCATCCAACGATGGTCGCGGATCAGGAGCAGTCGAAGTATCTACGGAATCTCACCCGAAAGACCCTAAAAGCAAACAAGTAAGGAAATGAACATCACAAACATCGTTGATGGGAGATCGGAACATAACTTATATACATAAAAGCCACCCTGTGGCATAAGTCAAGATTGTTCATCAACAAAAGCATACATTACAAAAGGAAGAGGATATACTATCCTAAACTACAGCAATAGAGCCTAGGCACCCGCATCCGGAGTGGCCTCAGAGCCAGACTGCCTGCTCTTGACCTCCTCCTGCTGCTTCTCCGCGTACTCCGCTAGCAGGTCAATGAGCTTTGGCCCATAACGCTTACAGCGGGAGGCAAAGAGAGAGAAAGCTACCTCTAAGCCATCAGCAACATTGGCATCTGGGAGGTGATGTGCGGCAGGTCCAGCTCCGCTCCGGATGCCATGGCCATGGCCAACCCCATCGAGGCGCCAAGGCCCTTTTGCTTGTGCTTGTAGGACGCAAGACCATCCTCCGACAGGGCATCCGCCAGCGTGTCGACATCCTCAAGAGCAGTGCCCTTGGGGACGATCTCCTTGTAGAAGCATTGGAGCACCCCCCCTTAGCCTTCGCCAAGGCACCAGCAGCAGTACCACAGCGGTCTTCGACCGCTACGGTGGCATCATCCAGAGCTTTTCCGTGCTCTAGTACACCGCGATCAAACACGATGCCTGACACGTCTAAAGATAATGAAGAAAGGACCCAAGTAAGAACAAGACACAGAACATCCGAAGAAAAGTACAAGACCAGAGAAAGCGAAAGATACTCACCAGAGAAAGCTTTAGCCACAGCCATCAGTCTGTTGGCCATCTCCTTCTCGCGAGTGGCAGCTGCAGAAGCAAGCTGCTCCTCGCGATCGGCAGACTCCTTCCACAGACGCTCCTGGGCCTCAGCAACATCGTCCACCTCTTTCTGCATGCGCTCCTTCGGCTCCGCAGCATCCGCAGCTTTCTTCTCTGCTCGACCGAGGCTCTTTTCAAGAGCGTCCAGCCGGCGGAGAGCGGCGTTATTCTCTTCTACAAACATCAAGAACAAAAGATCAACAGAAGCAAAGCAAACAAAAGAATGATCAAAATACGCACCTTGTAGCTGTCGCATGTTGTCCTCCAATGCCAGCTGCTGCTGGATCAGGAGATTAGCGCTATGCACGAAGGGTTACAAAACAAAAAGCAAAACAACCATCAGAAAGGGTTCGGGGGCTACGCCCCACAAGAGCAGAAAAATGACCAACAGGTCATCCGAAAAATGACTCGGGGGATCCCCCCTACAAGATAAAGATGCAAATCACTTACGTGCTCAGGTGGAGACTCCGAAGTTCCGCGTGCGGTCTTCAGAGTCACAACTACCCGAGCCTCTCGCTTGGAGAGGTTCGTCTCGTCATCCTAAGAATCGGCCACCACCTGAGAGGGATGAATCATCGGCTTCGACTCTCCTACGGCCTATTGAGCGCCCTCACTTGGAAAACCCTACGAGGAGTGGATGCAAAGAAAATATTGATAAAGACAAGAAGAAACATTGCAAACAGAATAAAACACAACTGAAACTACTTATGAGTCAATGTATGACAAGTTGAAAACCAACATGGCCTTCTCCTTCTTATTCCTCTTGGCCGGCGGCTGCGGCGCCATCACCCGAATTGGCACAGCAGGAAAAGGTGCAGAGGAAGCACCTTCATCCTCACCATGCTGCTCCAGGAAGGGCACCGAGGAGTAGGCAGTGTCGATGCATCCGAAGAATCACTCCGGGAGCGCTTTCGGTTCTGCCCCTCGCTCGGCTCGGGGGCTTCCTAGGTTGGAGATTGCACTGGCGGAAGCTCGGACTCAGAGTCCACAACCTTGTTGTCCGGCGCAACCAAAAAAATTCTCAGGCAGCGGAGGCATCATGCCAGCTACCTTCATCTCCTGCATAGAAATACAAAAGTTTTGATTAGCAATAATATTACAGCATTCGAAAATAAAAAGGCGCAACGCGCATGGAGAAATTCTACACGTAAGGAACTGGATTCAAAGCACTGAAGGGGGTGGTAAAGGACTTCTTCGGGAGGTGCTCGTCGGTTTTGAACTTCAGCAGCGGCCAAAGAGACCTATCAAGGTCGCCCCTCGACAGCTCTTCGGCTGAGACCCTCGTCGGGTCATTGCGGCTAGTGTAAAGAAACATCGGATGCACCCTCGCTTGGAGCAGCTGCACCCGATGTTTGAGGAAGGTGCAGATGATATCCACACCATTGAAGTCCTTCTCAGCAACCATCTGGAGCGCCTCCACCCGACGGTAGAGCTCCTCCACCTTGCCCTCTAAGACGTGGTTCTTCCAGGATCTCTTTAGAAGGATTTCCTGAGAGGAGTCGAAGGGAGCAAGGCCAAAAACTTATCCGTCCACTGTGGAGTTGTGCATATAAAACCACTTCTTCCGCCAGTATTGGACGGACTCGCACATGGAAAAGGAAAAGAAAAGAACAGACGAACGGATGGAGATGATGCAACCACCGAGCGGGTAAACCCCGCCGGTGCCAGACTGCCTCTTCACGCAATAGAGCTTCCGGAAGAGGCCAAAGTGCGGCTCGATACCGAGCCAGCACTCGCAGAAAGTGATAAAACATGCGATGTGGAGGAGAGAATTGGGCGAAAGATGATGAAGTTGGATGCCATAGGAAAAAGGAGTCCACGAAGAAAATCTTGGACAGGGAGCGACAAGCCACGAAGAACAAAAGAGACAAACATCACCCAAAACTTTACGGGTGGACGGGGGATTACCTCATCGCTTGGAAGTTTCGTAGCCTCCTTGTCCTACGGGATCAATCCTGCATCGTGCAGCTTGCGCAGGTCAGCCTCGCGCGCCTCCGTGTGCCTCCAGTTGCCATCAGTGATGCGCGCGACACCATCAACCTTCTTGCCGCCGCCGGTGGCGCTCGAGCCCGCTCCGGTAGAGGTCTTATACGATTTACCCATTGCGGGGCATCGACCTTGGCGATGCGCGCGAATGAATGAAGAGGAAAAGGATCGAAGAACATCCTGTGTGCGCAAGGGAGGTAGTGCTCGCGAAAATGGAGGCAATGGTGGAAGCAAATGGCAAGGGGTGAAAATAAAATCACTATTTTCGCACGGTTATAAGGATGAGGACGATGAACACAAATCATTCATCCAGAAGCCCTAATGTGCAAGTTAAATCCAACCCTACACATGTCAACACAGTAACGAACCATCGCCCGCATGCCGTCCACTATGCACGGAAACCGAGGAGATGCCGTAATTTTGAGCTCAATCCGAGTTACAGAGCCTCCTCATGAATTTTTTTGGTGGAGGACAGAAAAATCTGTTTCGGGACCAGCAACTCCCCAAATCTTAGTTCCCTCTCATTAGAGGTCATTCTTGGCACAAAAAGCAATCAAAAAGGATAAGGAGAGGTCATTACAGTAGTAATAACTTCCAAGACTCAAGGAAACTCTTGGGTTATCTCCCAACAAGTACTTTTCTTTAAAGCCTTTAAGTTAGGCACAAGAAGCAAGAAGAATCAAGTATTTTCAAATGAAGAAGCATTAACATCAAATCTTGCTTTCAAAGGAGGAGCAAAAGGCAACTTCTCTCTCCTCATAGGGAAGTGTTCAATACCTTTCTTGAATGGAAAATGATATTTAATGGTGCCTTCTTCCATATGAATGATGGCACCAACTGTTCTAAGAAAGTGTCTTCCCAAAGTAATAGGACAAGAAGAATTGTATTCAACATCCAAAACATAGAAATCAACAGGGACATAAGCATTGTTAACCATAATGAGAACATCATTAATACTCCCCATGAGTTTCTTTTTAGCATTATCATTGAGTGGGACATTCAAATAACAATCTTCTAATGGTGGTAAATCAAGCATTTCATAAATCTTCCTAGGCATAATAGAGATACTAGAACCAAGATCACATGAAGCTTTGAGATCAAAGTCATTCACTTTCATATTAATAATGGGTTCCCAACTATCTTCTACTTTCCTAGGAATAGAAGCTTTGTGTTTTAGCTTCTCTTCCTTAATCTTAACTAGAGCATCTGTAATGTGTTTTGTAAAGGAAACATGCATATCACTAGCATCATGACTTCCAGCAAGCTTTTGCAAGGACATAATCACTTCAGAAATATTGCAACCATCAATATCAAAATCAAACTTAGCATCACTAGTAGTAGGATCAATAGGCTTAGGCATGGTAGGAGGAGGAATAGGGGCTACTTGTGGTTTAGTGGTTATAGTGCACACACTATTGTTTCTATCAATTTCAGCTTCCCTTTCCCACCTAGCATGAAGTTGAGCTAACAACCTAACATTCGCATCAATAGTAACTTGTATGGCATGAGCAGTAGCAAAGGTATTTTCCATATTTTCAGGTTTAGTAGCCATTTTATTAACAAAGGAAGTTTGAGCTTCAGACAAAGAGGATATATTTTTCTCAACAGTTAAAAGCTTTTCCTCTATAGTCTTATTGAAAGTGGTTTGTTTACTAATAGAGTCCTTGAGCATGACTTCAAGTTCAGAGGGGGCACTTCTAGCATTATTGTAAGAACTTCCATAGGAGTTGCCATTATTAGGAGGATAAGGCCTATAATTGTTGTTTCTACCAAAATTATTCCTATAGGCATTGTTGTTGAAATTGTTGTTTCTAATGAAGTTCACATCAACTTGCTCTTCTTGAGAAACCAAAGAGGCTAAGGGAACACTATTAGTATCTAGAGGAGCTTTCCCATTAACAAGCATAGCCATAATAACATCAATCTTTTCACTCAAAGAGGAAGTTTCCTCAACAGAATTTACCTTCTTACCATGTGGAGCTCTCTCAACATGCCATTCAGAGTAGTTAACCATCATATTATCAAGGAGCCTTGTTGCAACACCCAAGGCGAGTCCCATAAAAGTACCTCCAGCAGCAGAATCCAACAGGTTTCTTGAGGAGAAGTTCAAACCTGCATAAAAAGTTTGGATAATAATCCAAGCAGTGAGTCCATGAGTAGGGCAATTTTTAACCAAAGATTTCATTCTTTCCCAAGCAGGAGCAACATGTTCACTCTCAAGCTGTTTAAATTTCATAATATCACTTCTCATAGCAATAATCTTAGCAGGAGGGTAGTACTTTCCAAGAAAAGCATCTTTGAACTTAGTCGAAGAATCAATACTATTTTTAGGCAAGGATAGCAACCATTCTTTAGATTTTCCCCTCAAAGAGAAAGGAAAAAGCCTGATCTTAATAATATCTCCATCTACATCCTTATACTTTTTCATCTCAGAAAGTTCAACAAAGCTATTAAGATGGGCAGCAGGATCATCAGAACCAGCACCAGAAAATTGCTCTCCCATCACAAGATTCAACAAAGTAGGCTTAATTTCATAAAAGTCAGCATCAGGAGCAGGTGGAGAAATATGCGTGCTTAGTAAATCATTGTTGTTGGTGCTAGTGAAGTCACACAACTTAGTGTTCTCAGTAGAGTTAATTTTGGCAAAGGTGGGCAAGCCAAAAACAGCAGTAGCAGCAGCTAGAGCAGGAACTAATTTTTTTGTGTTTTTGAATAAGGCAAGCAAACCAAGCTAGACTAATTATTTTGGGTTTTTTGAAAAGAGGCAAACAAAACCAACCAAAAGAAACTAAGCAAACTAAAAACAAAGTAAAGAGAAAGGAAGTGAAGGACTCTCTAGTGAAGACGTCCTTAGCCTCCCCGGCAACGGTGCCAGAACACTTGTTGATGACTCCTTGATGGCGCCAGAAAACTTGTTGGCTGATGTGGAGTCTTGTTGGGAACCCCAAGAGCATGGTGTGAAGAGTACAACAGCAAGTCTTCCCTCAGTTGAGACCGAGGTTATCGAACCAGTAGGAGGAAGGAAACATCACACGGGTGTTGCAAGCAACGCGGAGACCTGCACAACACGAACTCAAGACTTTTCCCCAACGAATCAGTGAGGTTGTCAAGCTCACGATGTATCAATGGTAAAGATTGGACCGGGGTCCATAGTTCACTAGAGGTGCTCTCCTTAGATAAACAACATGGCATGAAGGATAAACATATTACTGCGGGGCAATTGACAGGAACTGAGGAAGGCATAACAATGCAATTACTAGCCAGAAAGATCCTATGAAGTTGATTGGGCAATACAACAATATACATAGACTGTAATCCAACTGCATCTATGACTAGAAGTCCACCTTCAGGTTATCATCCGAACCCCCTACAGTATTAAGTTGCAAGCAATAGACAACTGCTTTAAGAAAAGTGTGTAAGGTAAACAGTCCACATGTTCCATGAACAAGAGACCATTGTTTTCTCCCTAGTAGCAACAACACATCTACAACCGAAGAGATTTCTGCCACTTCCCTTGGAAACTAGAGGCATGAACCCACTATCGAGCATAAATACTCCCTCTTGGAGTCACTAGCAACTACTTGGCGAAGATAACCACTAGCAACGGAGAGGATGCAAGATCACAAACAACACAGCCATGATAGAATCATAAAGATAGAACCATTAATCAAACCAACATAATAATCTCAATATCCATCGGAGCTCACAAGATCTATACAAATAGATTAGATCTTGATCATGATTACAAATAGATTAGATCTTGATCATGAACGGAGCTCACAAGATCTATACATGAAAGCACAAAGGAGGAGATACAACCATCTAGCTACTACATGGACCCATAGTCCAAGGTGGAACTACTCACAAATCATACCGGAGAGAAGGCCTCCGGGATGATCTCCCCTCTGGCAGGGTGCCGGGAAGAACTTCAGATCCCCCCGATCTAGGGACGATAGTGGCGGCGGTTACAAACGGTTTCGTGGATTTCTGACAGGGTCCCGAGAGTTTCTGTATCGGGGGCTTCTAATAGGCGAAGGGGCGATCCGGGAGGCGACCAGGGTCGCTAAACCCTACCCAGACGTGGGTCCACCTGACCCCACGCATGGGGTGGGTCTGGCCCACCTAGCCAGCCCCTTTGGCTCTCCTCTGGACTTCTTGTTCCCGACGGAAAGTTATTGACTTTGGCGTTTGTCCCGTCCAATTCCGAGAATATTTCTTTACTAACTTTTCTGAAACCAAAAACAGCAGAAACAGGCATCTAGCACTGTTGCAACTTGTTAATAGGTTACTACCAGAAAACATGTAAAAAGCACCTCAAAGTGTGGACAAGTAAAGTTGATACAAAACAAGCATGGAGCATCAAAAATTATAGATACGTTTCCAATGTATCACCCCCTAGGGCGACAAGATGAAATACGTCCTTCGGATGAAATTTCGAGCCTCCAACAATGAGGCCGAATATGAGGCCTTCATCCATGGAAGGCGGATGGCCAAGATCTACAGCGCAATGCACCTAATCATCTATGGTGACTCGAACCTTGTCCTCCAGCAGACGATGAACGAGTGCGACGCTCACAACGCCAACATGATCGTGTACCGAGCGCTTGTAAGGGTCCCAACCTTTAATAAGGTAGAGTCCCCTGTGTCTACAATGCTAGTCCCTGGATCAATAGCTAGCATCCACAGTTAAGATGTAATATCAAGAAACAAAGGTCATAATACAACTTTATAACCAGGAATAACATAATTCTATTACATCTTACATAGCTCATTTGGCTATTACATTACATTGCAGCAGAATATCTATAAGCATGGGGTCCTTCATCTTCAAAGTGCCACAGGCAGACATGTTGGTTGTAGACTTTGTAATCCTAATCAACACACTTCACTAAATCAATCAAACCTGCAACATACAAGTTACAGCCACAAGGGTCAATACATTTGAATTGTATTGGCAAGTGATACTATGGTAGTATAGTGGAGTCTATCATCTATATGCATTTGGCTAAGTGGAGTTGAGGCTTGCATTGCTCAAAATAAGTTTTTCCTTAACATTTGAAAACACTAAGTTTTTGCTTGACAAAATCATTTTTCTCAATCAAAGATTGAAGAATCCTTTAACCCTTGTTCAAACCACAAGTTTTTAACTTAGAAATTTGAATGATGAGATTCTTGATTGCTTCCATGTCTTGATGCTCAAATTGTCCTTTACCAGGGACATGGCTAAGTACTTAGATTTTTACACTCTGCAGAGGTGGTGCACTTTCCCCACAAGACTTGGTTTCCCAAGACAAGATCTTTCAGAAGCCTTCCCTTAGACCAAAATGGACGCGTTCCAACCTATCAAACTCTACCACCAACTGTCCATATGGCTAAGTTCTTGCAACCTATATGATCCAGGCAGAGCCCATAATGCCAAGTGGTTGCACTTGAAGCTTCTCAACATTTGACATCTCAAATCTCTCTGTTCCTGGGTGGCCATCCACAAGTGAGATACACAAGGTAAACCATAGACATGGGCCTTGTGAACCACTCAACCAAAATCCGCCAAGAAATTACCATTCCACCCAGGTGATTCATTAACTTAGTTGTTTTATTAAACAAAAACATAAGTCCCCAGACTTAGAAATTTTTCATAGTATGGATATATATCCCACCCTTGTTTTCTATTAGCTAAGCTAAGCATGATAGTGTTAGGTATCTTGACTTAGGAATATTTCTACTAAGGTTTCATCTACTAGGTTTTCCTATAGCAAGGTTTATACTTAGCAAAATTCCATGCAAGTTTTACTTAGCAAAATCACTGATGCATAGTGAAAGTAATGGGACAAAAAGTATGAAGCATCACTTGCCTTTTTGGTAGAGGGTATAGGTTCACTCCTTGTCCTTGCAACAATCACACTCTTCAAGTCACTACAATTCAATCAAGCAAGGCACAAACTCAATCTACCAATCAAGCAAAACATCACATAAAATAATAAAACAAACAACACATGCAAGCATGCAAAAGGGTTGTTTTATTTGTAAAAGTGGTTCCTATTGGGTCTTAAACATTTGGGTACACCTAATGGTCTTTTTATAAAGTGGCAAAGTCATTTGCAAAAGGTTTCACTTCATAAACCATTTTCAAAACAAAGTATCATTTTATGTGAATATTTTTACTAAGGCATTAATCTATAGGGTTCACCAAATACATTTCAAATCATAAAACTTGGTGTTTAGGGTCAGAGAGTTTAAAACAAAACATTTCCCAAAGGTTTTCTTCCAAAACCATTTTTAACAAATAAACCACATTTCTATTTGACTATAAATGGTTTTAAATCAAAGAATCATTATTTTGTTTCACCAAGTACATTTTTTAATCCACAAAGTGTTTCCTATGGTCAGTAGGTTCAAATCACACCATTTTTCCCAAGATTTTATCCCCAAAATCATTTTTGAATAATTTTTATAATCTAAACAAGCATACAAATGTTTCTGCAAAAACAAACATTTTAACAGAAGCTTTTTGCTAAACAAATTGCATGGTTGGCTAGGGCTTGTCTTGCTGATTCCATTGATATAAAGTTTGTAATTTTTGGACGTGTGGATCAAAAGTTATAAGGTTTTCAAAATTGCATCTAATTCTGATTTCAAATTCTATTTTAACTCAAACCAGTGACACACGTCCTAATTCTATTCGTCCATACCGTTTCGGTTGGATCGACTGCTCTGGTGCGTTGGATCAAGTCAGATCATGCGGCACAGGTGGATACTTACCCCTTCGGCTAAGGATCTATCGTGAGCATCGGATCAAGATCCTACGGCGCGCAGCACGCTTGCCAACTAGTGGCGGCGCTGGCGGCGACTGCGCGGCGGCGGCGCTCTGGCGGCGAGGTTTCCGGCGATACAGGGAGCTAGAGAAGGAGTGGGGTGGCTCACCGGAATCATCGGCGCTTGCTGATGCTCAACGTGTTGTTGGTTCGACGAGGGGTGCACGGGGTAGTCCCGAATCGCTCGCCGGAGTTGGTTTGGGCGGCGGTGTTCTCAGTTCGTCGTCGCTGGCATCGTTTGGAACCACGTTAAGACAAAGTGGAGGCATGGTTAGATGCAGGATGATCTGGGGAAGATGTGTGCATCACCGAGAGAGCTTAGGGCGGTCGGAGTTCACCTGGGGTGCTCGACGGAGAAATGGCAGACGGCGGCGCACGCTCGGTGTCGACGAAGCCGAGGCTACAGGGCACTCGCGGGGGAACCAGTGGCACAGGGAGATGCGCCAGGACGTGTGGAGTATGTGTGCGTGGTCGTTGACGAAAGGGGCGGCGCTGGGTCACTGGAATTTGCACCAGAGCATCGTCGGAATAGAGGGAGTGTTTGAGCTAAATTCGACAGCCTGGGGGCGCACTTGGGGGAGGAGACAGAGAGGAAATGGAGGGGAGACGCTGGCGTTTAAATGGGCGTGGTCACGGCGAGTAATGGTGGCCGCATTAAGGTGAATTGAAGCCGCGGAATCACTGCCAGAAACGGCGACGAGGGGAGGGAGAAGAGGTCGTCGCGGGTGAGGAAGAAGGCTCGGGTGTGGGGCCGTTTCGTCAGTGGAGTGAGAGAGGGAGCTGGGGTCCACAAGTCATTCACTGCACGGGTCGTCTGGTGAGTGAGAGAAAACGCTTCGGGGGGGGAGAGGAGCTGGGCTGCTGGGCTTAGTGGGCTAGGATAGTTGGGCTGGCCAGATTCTATTTTTTTCTTCCTGTTTGCTTTTTCTTTTTCTAGTTCTAAAATTTTGTTTTGAATTAAATCAAACCAATCAATTCACAAATCAAATCAAAACAATCACCAAACTTTGTAATTGAATTTGGTTTTGTTTAACAACATAAACCAATTCCCAAAATAAAATAATATTTTTATTTCAGAGTCCATTTATAATTAAATAAAATGAACACTAGTTAATAAACCAAATAGGATTTGTTTTATTAAAATCTTTATTTTTAAATCTAAAATAACACCAAAACACTTCAGTAGGTTTTATTTGAGAATATAAAATACTTAGAAAGCTTATTTAAAATAATTTAATAAGTTTTAGTGTTTATTTAAAATGGGAAAGCCTTTACTTAAATAAAATTGGATATTAAATCCTTATTATTTTATTTATATAAACCTTTACTATTTTTATCAAAACAAAACATTTTATTTCAAAAACTTGGCCAAGGTTTAATTTGGCTCTATAAAATAATCTTTATTTATAAATCCTCCTTTTCTTTTGAAAACCAAAACTTTTATTAAAAGATCCAAAAATAGTAATTCCACTTATTCAAAATATTTTCTTTATTAATTGTTTAACTTTTCAAATCCCTTTAGGATTTGTTTGATCAAAAAGGTTTGAAGGTTTCCAATTGGAATCAAAAAGTTTCTTCTCACCCTGAAAATCAACAAAGTTTTATTTTATTCATTTATTTTTCACATTACAAGATTTGGAAAATCTTGGGATGTGACAACGCTCTACAATTCAATCGAAGGATACTTTGACGGTTGCGAGATTCGACGCGTTGGATGGGAAAGCAACGAGGAAGCCGATAGGCTCGCCAACATCGGCTCCACCTGTTCACGGGTGCCACCAGGTGTGTTCCTCGAACAAATCTCGGTCCATCCCGAAGAAGCCGCCAGCCTCCAAGTCCTGTTGGGTTAGGCAATTCATCTGAAAAACAACACGCTCCTTCTCCTCCTTCGGAACGAGATTGGCGCCTGCACCAAAAACAAGAAGAAGATGCCACATAAAAAAGGTGCATCCAAAAATAACAACAGTTCAAGGAGACTCACATTGAAGCTGCTCGCTGATCGTCCGCAGCTCCCCCATAAAAAATTCCTCCCTAGTAGTGGCTCGCTCAGCCTTCGACTTCCACACGTCCGCGTGGCCTCGAATGCCGAGAATATCCTTCTCCAGGATACGGACGCGGTCGCGAAGTAAAACAAGTTGTGACGCATCATCCAACGATGGTCGCGGCTTAGGAGCAGTCGAAGTATCTACGGAATCTCACCCGAAAGACCCTAAAAGAAAATAAGTAAGGAAATGAACATCACAAACATTGTTGATGGGAGATCAAAACATAACTTATATACATAAAAGCCACCCCATGGCATAAGGCAAGATTGTTCATCAGCAAAAGCATACATTACAAAAGGAAGAGGATATACTATCCTAAACTACAGCAACAGAGCCTAGGCACCCGCATCCGGAGTGGCCTTAGAGCCAGACTGCCTGCTCTTGACCTCCTCCTGCTGCATCGCCACGTACTCCGCTAGCAGGTCAATGAGCTTTGGCTCATAACGCTTACAGCGGGAGGCGAAGAGAGCGAAAGCTACCTCTAAGTCATCGGCAGCCGTTGGCATCTGGGAGGTGATGTGCGGAAGGTCCAGCTCCGCTCCGGATGCCGTGGCCATGGCCAACCCCATCGAGGCGCCGAGGCCCTTATGCTTGCGCTTGTAGGCCGTAGGAGCATCCTCCAACAAGGCATCTGCCAGCATGTCGACATCCTCAAGAGCAGCGCCCTTGGGGACGTTCTCCTTGTAGAAGCGTTGGAGCACCCCCTTAGCCTTCGCCAAGGCACCAGGAGCAAAACCACAGCGGTCTTCGACCGCTGCGGTGGCATCATCCAGAGCTTTTCCATGCTCCAGCACACCGCGATCAAACGCGATGCCTGACACATGTAAAGAGAATGAAGAAAGGACCCAAGTAAGAACAGGACACGGAACAGCCGAAGAAAAGTACAAGACGAGAGAAAGCGAAAGATACTCACCAGAGAAAGCTTTAGCCATAGCCATCAGCCTGTTGGCCATCTCCTTCTCGCGAGTGGCAGCCGCAAAAGCAAGTTGCTCCTCGCGATCGGCAGACTCCTTCCGCAGACGCTCATGGGCCTCAGCAGCATCGTTTACCTCCGTCTGCAGGCACTCCTTCGCCTCCGCAGCATCCGCAGCTTTCTTCTCCACTCGACCGAGGATCTTTTCAAGAGCGTCCAGCCAGCGGAGAGCGGCATTATTCTCTTCTACAAACATCAAGAACAAAAGATCAACAGCAGCAAAGACGAAGGGGACAGCCAAAGCAAACAAAAAAATGATCAAAATACGTACCTTGCATCTGCCGCATGTTGTCCTCCAACGCCAGGTGCTGCTGGATCAGGAGATTAGCGCTATGCACGAAGGGCTACAAAACAAAAAAGAAAAACAACCATCAGAAAGGGCTCGGGGGCTACGCCCCACAAGAGCAGAAAAATGACCAACAGGTCATCCGAAAAAGGACTCGGGGGCTCCCCCCTACAAGATAAAGATGCAAATCACTTATGTGCTCAGGTGGAGATCCGAAGTTCTGCGTGCGGTCTTTAGAGTCACAACTACCCGAGCCTCTCGCTTGGAGAGGTTCGGCTCATCGTCCTCAGAATCGGCCACCATCTGAGAGGGATGAACCATCGGCTTCGACTCCCCTATGGCCTCTTGAGCGCCCTCACTTGAATAACCCTCCGAGGAGTGGCTGTAAAGAAAATATTGATCAAGACAATAAGAAACATCGCAAACAGAATAAAACGCAACTGAAACTACTTACGAGTCAATGTCTGACAAGTTGAAGACCAACATGGCCTTCTCCTTCTTCCTCCTCTTGGCCGGCGGCTGCGGCGCCATCACCCGAATTGGCATAGTAGGAAAAGGTGCAGAGGAAGCAACTTCATCCTCACCATGCCGCTCCAGGAAGGAAGGGCCCCAAGGAGTAGGCGGCGTCGATGCATCCGAAGAATCACTCCGGGTCTGCCCCTTGCTCGGCTCGGGGGCTTCCTAGGTTGGAGATTGCGCCGGCGGAAGCTCGGACTCAGAGTCCACAACCTTGTTGTCCGACGCAACCGGAAAACTCTTAGGAAGCGGAGGCATCATGCCAGCTACCTTCAGCTCCTGGACAGAAATACAAAAGTTGTGATTAGCAATAATATTACATCATTCAAAAAAAAAGGCGCAACGTGCATGACGCAATTCTACACCTAAGGAAATGGATTCAAAGCACTGAAGGGGGCGGTCAAGGACTTCTTCGGGAGGTCCTCGTCGGTTTTGAACTTCAGCAGCGGCCAAAGAGCCCTAACAAGGTCGCCGCTCGACAGCTCTTTGGCTAAGACCCTCGTCGGGTCATTGCGGCCAGTGTAAAGAAACATCGGATGCACCCTCGCTTGGAGAGGCTACACCCGACGTTTGAGGAAGGTGCGGATGATATCCACACCATTGAACTCCTTCTCAGCAACCATCTGGAGCGCCTCCACCCGACGGTAGAGCTCCTCCACTTATGCCACCTCGCCCTCCAAGACGTGGTTCTTCCAGGATCTCTTCGGAAGGATTTCCTGGGAGGAGTCGAAGGGAGCAAGGCCAAAATTTTGTCCGTCCACTATGGAGTTGTGGATATAAAACCACTTCTTCCGCCAGTATTGGACGGACTCGCACATGGAAAAGGAAAAGAAAAGAACAGACGAACGGATGGAGATGATGCAGCCACCGAGCGGGTAAACCCCGCTGGTGCCAGATTGCCTCTTCACGCAATAGAGCTTCCGGAAGAGGCCAAAGTGTGGCTCGATATCGAGCCATCACTCGCAGAAAGTGATAAAACATGCGATGTGGAGGAGAGAATTGGTCGAAAGATGATGAAGTTGGATGCCACAGAAAAAAAGGAGTCCACGAAGAAAAGCATGGACAGGGAGCGACAAGCCGCGAAGAACAAAAGCGAAAAACATCACCGAAACCCTATAGGTGGACGGGGGATTACCTCATCGCCTGGAAGCTTCGTAGCCTCCTTGTCCTACGGGATCAATCCCGCATCTCGCAGCTTGCGCAGGTTAGCCTCGCGCGCCTCCGTGCGCCTCCAGTTGCCATCAGTGATGCGCACGGCACCAGCAACCTTCTTGCCGCCGCCGGCGGCGCTCGAGCCCGCTCCGGTAGAGGTCTTCTTCGATTTACCCATTGTGGGGCGTCGAAGTTGGCGATGCGCGTGAAGGAATGAAGAGGGAAAGGATCGAAGAACGTCCTGTGCATGCAAGGGAGGAAGTGCTCGCGAAAATGGAGGCAATGGTGAAAGCAAATGGCAAGGGGTGAAAATAAAATCACCCACGGTTATAAGGATGAGGACGATGAACACGAATCATTCATCTAGAAAGTGGGACCCACGTCCGTCCTGTCACGTCCTCTCTGGAGCTGCAGACGGTTGAGATCACCGTTCGTCAGCACTGACATCATCAAACACCAACCTAGCAACGGTTGGAAATCTTCGGCTGATGAATCAAGTACTTACTCGAATCTACGATTCGAACAACTACTCGGGGGCTACTCTTATCAGGAGCGCTGGCCGCGCACCTAAGACATGATTAAGGTACTATACCTCTCATCTACCTTCGAGTCCCACGTTGAGTCTACGACTCCACTAAGGACTCGGGGGCTACTCCCATATGGAGGATTGTTCAAGCATCCGAACAAAATTGTGTCCTTCAGACCTGAAGCTAAAAAAGACTAAACTAAAGTCTCTGCTCGAGTCTATGACTCGAACAGATACTCGGGGGCTACTCCCATAGGGAGCGCTGGCCGCGCACCCTATGATTTTTTCGACTGCGATCCTTTGGATCAAGATACAAAACTTTTTCTGGCAACTTTGCCCAAATAAACGCTAAGTGAGAGGCAATCTCCTTGGCCACCCGAAACACCTCCGCGGTGATAAAACTTCGGATGCTGCGTCTACGACGCAAGGATAAGACCTATAGATACCATCTGATGGCCTCGTAACGCACCTGACTGCGCTCTACTAGTAAAAACCATGTCAACAAGCGCGATGAAAAATACTAATGGACGCTTTGGGTACATAACTTGAAAAATCACTGGGATTCGACTCCTATAAGACCTCAACGGCTTGAGTCCAATTACACCAGCATTCGTTCCAGATTCGAGTCCGGGGACTTTGATGGCTGTCTACGCACAGCCTGTTGGGAACCCCAAGAGCAAGGTGTGAAGCATCAAGCATCAAGTTTTCCATCAGTTGAGACCGAGATTATTGAAACAGAAGGAGGAAGGATATGTCACACAGGTGTTGCAAGCAACGCGAAGACCTGCACAACACGAACTCAAGACTTTTCCCCAACGAACAGTGAGGTTGTCAAGCTCACCAGTTTGCTGTAACAAAGGATTAAACGTATTGCGTGGAAGGTAATGGTTTGCAGCAAGTAAACAAGTAACAGTGGAAGATGTATCAATGGTAAAGATTGGACCGGGGTCCATAGTTCACTAGAGGTGCTCTCCTTAGATAAACAACATGGCATTAAGGGTAAAAAAATTACAACATGACAATTGACTGGAACTGAGCACGACATAACAATGCAATTACTAGCCATAAAGATCCTATGAGGTTGATTGGGCAATACAACAAGATACATAGACCGACATCCAACTGCATCTATGACTAGAAGTCCACCTTTAGGTTATCATTGGAACCCCCTCCAGTATTAAGTTGCAAGCAACAGACAACTGCTTTAAGCAAAGTGTGTAAGGTAAACAGTCCACATGTTCCATGAACAAGAGACCGTTGTTTTCTCCCTAGTAGCAACAACACATCTTCAACCAAAGAGATTATTGTCACTTCCCTTGGAAACTAGAGGCATGAACCCACTTTCGAGCATAAATACCCCCTCCTGATTCACTAGAAACTACTTGGCCAAGATAGCTACTAACAACAGAGAGCATGCAAGATCACAAACAACACAGACATGATAGAATCCTAAAGACAAAACCATTAATCAAACTAACATAATAATCTCAATATCCATTGGATCCCCGCAAACACAACACACATGATTACAATTAGATTAGATCTTGATCATGAACGGAGCTCATAAGATCTATACATGAAAGCACAAAGGAGGAGATACAACTATCTAGCTACTACATGGACCCATAGTCCAAGGTGGAACTACTCACGCATCAAACAAGAGAGAAGGCCTCCGGGATGATCTTCCCTCCGACAGGGTGCCGAGAAGAACTTCAGATCCCCCCGATCTAGGGACGATGGTGGCAGCGGCTACAGACGATTTCGTGGATATTTTATCGGGTACTCAGGATTTCTACATCAGGTGCTTCTTATAGGTGAAGGGGGAGACCGAGGCGGCGGCCAGGGGCGCCAAACCCTGGCCAGGCGCGGGGTGGGGCCCACCCAAGCCTGGGGTGGGTCTGTCCCCTCTGGTCGGCCCCTCCGGCTCTCCTCTGGACTTCTTGTTCCCCACAAAAAGTAATTGACTTTGTCCTTCATCCCGTCCAATTCCGAGATTATTTCTTTACTAACTTTTCTGAAACCAAAAACAACAGAAAACATGCATCTGGCACTGTTGCAACTTGTTAATAGGTTAGTACCAGAAAACATGTAAAAAACACCTCAAATTTGGACAAGTAAATAAAAGTAGATACTAAACAAGCATGGAGCATCAAAAATTATAGATACGTTTCCAACGTATCAACATCCCCAAGCTTAACTCCTGCTCGTCCTCGAGTAGGTAAGTGATAAAAAGAAGAATTTTTAAGGTGACATGCACCCTCACAATAAATATCCAACCATTTGCAAGCATTGAAAGCTGGGATCAAAGAACTCTAAACATGTGCATGAAAGATGGAGTTCTAACAATAAGACATTGTAACTATGCATGCAACATGACCAGCAAACAAAGATCATGAATAACATGCATTGAAAAACGTTTGTTTGTTTCACATGCAGAAAACATAGCATAGTGGCAATCAGCTTGTCCCTCATAGAGTAGCAATTAAATGCATATGACACCTGCAAAGTTCACAACGGTGACTAGAAACAAGTAGCACAAGACAAGTAATAACACAATATGCATCAATTAATAAGCTTTGGAACACTGCACATAGAATGACAACTATGCTCTCTTAATGGTGCCTAAAGGTCGAAGGTGGAGACTCAATAGT
Organism: Avena sativa; assembly: GCA_916181665.1. Classification (NCBI taxonomy): domain Eukaryota; kingdom Viridiplantae; phylum Streptophyta; class Magnoliopsida; order Poales; family Poaceae; genus Avena; species Avena sativa. The sequence continues at coordinate 259,881,723 of OV702279.1, read as the reverse complement.
GGTGGAAGAAAGGCCTTTTTGTAAAGGAAGCAGGGATTACAAGTTTCAAAAATAGCTTCCAAAAATTATGGTACTTGTTAGCTTTCATCCCTCATTGCCCCTATCATAAGCATCTTGAAGTGGTTAAGTTTAAAGTGGCAAAGCTGGAGTATATGCTTGACGAAGTATAAGCTGGCAATCTCAAGTCCCTTGAATACGAGGTCCACACCTCATGCATACTCAACTTTGGGTCCAGGTAAGTTCTTGTCACTGTATGTATTTGCATATCATTGAGAACCGCCAACGGGGTACCCCTTGCACATGGTACAGGAGCTTTCCCATAACCAAAATGACAAGGCAAACAGACAATGAGCATCTCAGCAATATTTTTATTTACCATTATGCATAGCTTTTTATTGAGGATGCTTCATAGATAGCTCATTATGGTGATGCTGCAAGTTTCCACCATGATTAGACATGACTTAGGCTAGCGGCCCAGGCGTTTCTCTAACACAGGATACAAACTCCATGGACTTACAAGTCCCCTCTTTATTTCACACTGGTGGCATCCATATACAAAAGAACATGATATCAACTGAGTACAAAGTACAAGTGCAATATTGAAAACATTCCCCGTGACAGCACGGTTCTTCTAATTCCAACTTATAAGTGCAAGCATATACAAAAAAGTTGTCACAATGGTTCAAGTTTATTAAGGGAAAAGATTATAAAGTGTGCCATCAAGTTCGTGAGGGCTTTAATCACTAAGTTTTCACATAACAAAATAGTTTTGAATTGGAAGATAGATGAAAACAAGAATATACTTGGAATGGTGTAACACACCATGAATAGGAGTTTATAGTGGACACTTTGGAATAACTTGGTTTCTTGGGAGTTGGAGGCATGAGTAGGAATTACTCATACAAGTGGAGGCTAGCAAAAGACTGGGAGCAACCAACTAAGAGAGCAATAATGGCCAAAATCATGCAGTGCAACAAAGCATACTAATCAAAGAAAAGAGTGGTACTACAAGTCAAGGTCTAAATGATCATAGAGGCTAATGGTGACTTGTCATAGTCATAACATGGTGTGAGCATGTGCCAAGTCAACCCAAGCAAAACATCAAAGGAGAATACCATAATACTATGCTTTTCCATGCTAAAACAACGCATAATTTCTTCAAGGCACACTAAGAAATCCCAATTGTTTGGAAAAGACATGCTACAGTAATAATCACTAAGCATAAGGTCAAAACAACACCTAACATGTCATGCTAAAGTCTAAGTCACAGTCAATGCAAGCTCCTCTTGCATATCAAGCAAGAACTTACTCCTTTCCAAACACCAAGCAAACTTATTTGCAAAACAACACAGCGAGAACGGGGGTCCAAACTAATCTAGGAAACTAAACAAACTAAGCAAAGCAAATGAAAACTAAGACGCTCCAAGAACAACACAACTATGCATGAACAATAAAAACAAAGTGTCTAGACATACCTGAGCTTTTTATTGATGAAGAAGGGGATTCCTTGGGCATCCCCAAGCTTTGACGCTTGTACCTCTTTGATATTTCTTGGGGTGACACCGTGGTGGCATCGCCAAGCTTGAGATTTTGTCCATTCTTCATCTCATTGCATCATTATCTCTCTACACCTGAAATTTTTCCTTCATACAAAACTTCACACAATCTTCATTAGCAACATTGTGTATTCAAAAGATATTAGACCACTGGCAAAGCTTTGGAACAACAAGGATTTTCACTTAAAACACAAGCTACTGTAGTAACTCCTTCAAAAAGCTCAATGTACCTGAAGATAACTCAAAAAGAAATCAATTAGAAGCAAATGCAAATAATGGCAGAAATCTATCAAAACAGACCAACAGGTAGAAACCAATTTTTTCGAACATCTTCTGTTGCTCAAATCAAAAAGTGTTGAACTAACAAAAGTTAGATAACATACTTAGGGACTTATTCGTAAATGTTGAGCTTAAACAGAATTACAGAGACTCCTCACGAATTTTTTTGGTGGAGGACAGAAATCTGTTTTGGGACAGCAACTCCCCAAATCTTACTTCCCTCTCATTAGAGGTCATTCTTGGCACAAAACTCAAACAAAAAAATATAAGGAGAGGTAATTACTGAAGTAATAACTTCCAAGACTCAAAGAAACTCTTGGGTTATCTCCCAACAAGTACTTTTCTTTAACGCCTTTAAGTTAGGCACAATAGCTTGAGAAGATGCTCACATATGAATTATGAATTGAAGTAAAAGGGAGCATCAAGAAGCAAATTTAAAACACATTTAAGTCTAACCCAATTCCTATGCATAGGAATCTTGTATCCAAATAAATTCACAAAGAACAAAGTGACAGGCATAGGAAGATGAAACAAGAGCAACTTCAAAACTTTCAACACATAGAGAGGTGTTTCGGTACCATGAAAAATTCTACAACCATACTTTCCTCTCTCATAATAATTTTTAGTAGCATCATGAATAAACTCAACAATATATCTATCACATAAGGCATGCTTTTCCTGATCTACAAACTCATAATTTCTATCAAGCTCAAAAACAGTGGGATTAAAACCTCCACAGGTTTTATCCAAAGTAGATATTTCAAAAGGATCCACAGGAACATAACATTCATCCACCTTTGGTAAGCATGGGGGACAATCAAATAATGTAAGAGGTAAAGAGTTACTCTCATTAGAAGGTAGGCATGGGTAGATCCATTCTTCCTCCTTTTGTTCATCACTCTCCTCCTCTTTTTCATCTAATGAGCTTCCAGTTTCAACAATTTATTCTTCCATAGGCTCCTGCAAGGCATTAGTCTCTTCCAGTTGTGGAAAGCACCTATTAAAGTATTCAAGAATATAGCCATTTGCTTCCTTGTAATTGTCAAACCAAAATTTAAGTATCTCATAAACCTCATGTTCATAAGGTGCATCATCAGTATTTTCAAGCAAACTGGCAAGTTCAAATGCACCCTTGAAGGCAATAAACTCTTCATTTTGTTCCACATCATAAAAATCATAATTTACTTTAGCATAAGAAGATATGGTAACATTATCATTATACTCACATTGAAAGGGTAGGTGTTTATACCACCTACAGCAACAAGCTTTATGAAAGCAATAAGTAACATTATAAGTAGAGGACACCTCTCTAGCAATAGTATTCAACTTATCAATTTGCTCCCATAAGTGTTTCCCTTTTTGTGACAAACGATGTTCCTTATAATAATACTTTTGTTCTTCCGTGAACCCACCTTGCCAATAAGAACTAGTTTCAAAGAAACCATCCATTGATAGAAAGCATGACCAAGCAAGGCAATAGCAGACCAGCAACTAGAGTGGGAACTATTTTTGTGTGTTTTTGAATAAAGCAAGCAAACCAAACTAGACTAATTTTTTGGGTTTTTTTAAAAAGAGGCAAACAAAACCAAGAAAAAGAAACAAAGCAAACTAAAAACAAAGTAAAGAGAATGGAAGTGAAGGACTCCCCTTGTGAAGACGTCCTTGGCCTCCTCGGCAACAGCGCCAGAAAAGCTTGATGGCTGTCTACGCACAGCCTGTTGGGAACCCCAAGAGCAAGGTGTGAAGCAGCAAGCAGCAAGTTTTCCCTCAGTTGAGACCGAGGTTATCAAACCAGAAGGAGGAAGGAAACGTCACACAGGTGTTGCAAGCAACGCGAAGACCTGCACAACACAAACTCAAGACTTTGCCCCAACGAATAGTGAAGTTGTCAAGCTCACCGGTTTGCTGTAACAAAGGATTAAACGTATTATGTGGAAGGTAATGGTTTGCAACAAGTAAACAAGTAATAGTGGAAGATGTATCAATGGTAAAGATTGGACCGGGGTCCATACTTCACTGGAGGTGCTCTCCTTAGATAAACAACATGGCATGAAGGGTAAACAAATTACAGAAGGGCAATTGACAGGAACTGAGCAAGGCATAACAATGCAATTACTAGCCAGAAAGATCCTATGAGGTTGATTGGGAAATACAACAAGATAATAGACCGCCATCCAACTGCATCTATGACTAGAAGTCCACCTTCATGTTATCATCGGAACCCCCTCCAGTATTAAGTTGCAAGCAACAGACAACTGCTTTAAGCAAATTGTGTAAGGTAAACAGTCCACATGTTCCATGAACAAGAGACCATTGTTTTCTCCCTAGTAGCAACAACACATCTACAACCGAAGAGATTATTGTCACTTCCCTTGGAAACTAGAGGCATGAACCCACTTTCGAGCATAAATACCCCCTCCTGATTCACTAGAAACTACTTGGCCAAGATAGCTACTAACAACAGAGAGCATGCAAGATCACAAACAACACAGACATGATAGAATCCTAAAGACAAAACCATTAATCAAACTAACATAATAATCTCAATATCCATTGGATCCCCGCAAACACAACACGCATGATTACAAATAGATTAGATCTTGATCATGAACGGAGCTCACAAGATCTATACATGAAAGCACAAAGGAGGAGATACAACTATCTAGCTACTACATGGACCCATAGTCCAAGGTGGAACTACTCACGCATCAAACCAGAGAGAAGGCCTCCGGGATGATCTTCCCTCCGACAGGGTGCCGAGAAGAACTTTAGATCCCCCCGATCTAGGGACGATGGTGGCAGCGGCTACAGACGATTTCGTGGATATTTTATCGGGTACTCAGGGTTTCTACATAAGGTGCTTCTTATAGGCGAAGGGGGGGACCGAGGCGGCGGCCAGGGGCGCCAAACCCTATCCAGGCGCAGGGTGGGGCCCACCCGCGCCTGGGGTGGGTCTGGCCCCTCTGGTCGGCCCCTCCGGCTCTCCTCTGGACTTCTTGTTCCCCACGGAAAGTAATTGACTTTGTCCTTCGTCCCGTCCAATTCCGAGAATATTTCTTTACTAACTTTTCTGAAACCAAAAACAGCATAAAACAGGCATCTGGCACTATTGCAACTTGTTAATAGGTTAGTACCAGAAAACATGTAAAAAGCACCTCAAAGTGTGGACAAGTAAAGCAAAGTAGATACTAAACAAGCATGGAGCATCAAAAATTATAGATACGTTTCCAACGTATCAGACTTGAGTCTGAAGAAGATTGTGTTGTTTTGTCCTATGACAGTTAACTGGCCCTGATCCTTTAGGAGAGCCAGGCACACGCATCAACAATCCCTACAAACTAAAATATTTCTCTTACAAACAGGTCCAACTACACCCGAAAGATTGAAAGATTCCTCAGCCGAATCTACGATTCGACTGAACACTCGGGAGCTACTGACACGGTTATACCCCACGGGTACACAATGTTATCATACCTGGTCCATGAAGGAAATATGCCCTAGAGGCAATCATAGAGATGATTATATTTCTTATGTATCCATGAGTTATTGTAATGTTCCTTTAATATCCATATCAGGCAACTTGTATTGATTGGCAATTATGTGAATTGTTTGTAAAACTCTCTACCTGTATGGTTATCTAATAGTTGTCCCTAGTCGGAGTTCATGTGAGGACACACGTGAATATTAGACTAGCACATCGATTGGTTGATGACTATGTTTCGCAAGTCATAGACATGGAAATATCAAACCAATGATGTAGACACATGTTATGAACATGGGGTTGGACTGACCCAACTTGGGACTGGCAATTAGTTGCAGCTCTCTCTCTACACATCGTGTACATTTTGTCCTTAGACCTGAGATTGTCGCATGTACTTGAGATGTGGATCGACCTACTTTGGGGCTATCAGACGCTACTCCGTAACTAGGTAGTTATAAAGGTAGCTTTCGGGGTTTGTCCTGAAGCATGCTGCAAGGCATGGTCAATCAAGATGGGATTTGCCCCTCTCTACTTGAGAAATATATCTCTGGGCCCCTCGAGTGATCGGATCCAGAAATGCACGGTCATGCTACATAAGGTTAAGATTTAACCTAGTAAAGGCATTTCGAATCACAATATCGAGAAAGGGAGGTCAGCTTGGAGTCAGACCAAATATCGTGAGGCAAAGGGAAATACATGTACTAAACCTTGTGATGGTTCGTCTGATATGATCTTTGTATGCGTTTAGGAGTTGGCACATCTTTCTAGAGGCCGCTACCAACTATTTACAGAATAAGTGTATTCGTGTCATGTCTATATGTATATGAACTTATAGGTTCGCACACTTAAGGGGCTGGAAGCCTAATGAGGATTGGATCCAAATTAAACCAAGCTTAAGCCACTAATGGGTTGCTAATGTAGAAGCCCACTAGGGATGCCTATATAAGAGAGGGTGGGGCGAGCAGACCATTCTACCCAGACGCCACTCCTCACGCATGTGTTGCACGCGCGGACCTAGCAGTCCGGCGTCCGACGCTTCCACCCTATACGTGTGGATACCTCGGAGGTGCTGTATCTATAGCACTTGGATGAGCCTCGCAAAGGGGAGCTGATCGTGGGACGAGGACAAGAAGGAGATGTAGAACGTCTACACTGCCTCGACGCGCTTCATCAAGTTCTGCAACTGCGCGTCTAGTGGTAATTCTGATCTATGACAACAGTAATCCTAGTTTATGCGGTAGAAATTTTTGATTTGTGCTAGTGTAGCCTACCCGTATCCCTTTAGTGGTATCAGAGCCGATGCTGTTCATTTATAGGTTCGGGATGTTTGGATATGGTGATATGCAGATTGATATGAATGTTGTGATCATTTATATGGCGGTGGTTCAGGATTGATCTATGATTTTGCTTTTCATGATCGTGATTCTGAGGTTGTCGAACAACTTACCCCTACCGGTCGGTTTCTTCCATCAGGGTAGATAGTGACACATAAATCCCATTGAATCACGCGAAGATCAATATGATTGATCGAATCGGAACCTAGATCTAAAATCGATGTACTGTGATCAAAGGAGTTTGATGGAATAGGAACAATGGTTGGCTAATGGTAAATTTGATTTGTTGATCAAAATCCTTAAAGAAAATTGTGTAGATTCGATCTCTCATTTTTATAGAAAATTTCCCCTTCGAACCCCGCAGGGGGAGACCCCCTAGTCGTAGCCCCTTTTGTATCTCGTTAAGGTAACTAGGTGCTGCGAGTTCACATGATCCGGTAGAATGCGATTCTATGCATAACTTGTTTTTGCAAGATGTATGTGATCAGTATGTCCCATATATGTATGTGATGCATGCATGAAATTTATCATGACCTGCGTGTCGTGAGTAGGGCAACACGGTTGGAGCCATATGTGTTGTCAATTATTGTAATGGCCTGCGTGCCAACTTGTGATGATCCCAATTCTATGTAATTTTGATTACTAGCTATTAGGGGTAATAGCTTGTATTAGTTCTTGGAGGAATCATCACTTGGAGGATGGCTCACATGGAACATGAAGATGGAGATCATCATGGTGTACATGTTCTATGGCGATAGAGATCACCATGAGAAAATGGACCATACTATGTCACAACTATATGAATGTTATTCTTATGTTTTTTACTCTATGCATGCTTAGATGATAGAAGTAGAATGACCCCTCACAAAGTTTAAGTTAAACCATGCCCTCCCAACCAAACCTTGCACCATCCTATGCCCTGTACAATCGTTGATGGGCCTATGAAATTAGGGTGCCACGGTTTTCCTTGGCTGGATGGGTTTGTATCGGATACCTACACGCATAAGGGTTGGTGAGCTTGACAAGGTCATCTTAACAGTTAAGGACCTTGGGGCATAAAGGTTGGGCGCCTAGTTTTGACATAGAGATGTCACCCAACAAGAAGAGTCATATGTGATATGATTAGCAAGTGTTTCTTACCGATTTACCTTGTCTTCTAGCAGTGATGCTAAAGCTCACTGGTCGACTTGTTAATTGTGGATCTTGAATCACTTAGTATCAATAGAGGGATATTGATTTAAGTGGGAGTATATGCTATTAAATTGTTTAATATGTTTTACTCTTTCATGGTTACATGGCTTAGTATTTTGCATGTTTTCTGTTGTAGATCAATGGCACCGAACACTGCATCACCTTTTTTCTTTGCGTTCGATTCTTGACAAAGATAAACTAAATGGAACAAACTATTCAGACTGGGTCTGTAACCTGAGAATTGTTCTCATGTCTGATAAAAAGGAAACGGTTCTGGATAACCCAATCCCCGATGAACCTGCTGATAATGCATCTGCTGCCCTCAAGAATGCCTACAAGAGAGCATGTGATGATTCTCTTGAGGTTAGCTGTATTATGCTTGCATGCATGGAACCTGAACTCCAAAAGAAGTTTGAGGATCAGGATGCGTATGATATGATCGTTGCGCTTAAGGACATGTCCCAGACTTAGGCCAGGACTGAGAGGTACAATGTCGCCAAGTCCTTTGTGGAATGCAAGCTAGTAGAGGGAGCAGTTGTAGGCCCCCATGTGATAAAAATAGTTGGTTACAGTCAGACTTTGGAAAAGCTTGGTTTTCCACTAGGCCAAGAGTTGGCTACTGTTTTCATTTTGGCATCTCTTCCATCTAGCTATGCGCAGTTCATTTCGAACTACCATATGCATGGGGTGGAGAAGGGCCTTAATGAGTTATGCGGGATGCTAAAAACAGTCGAAAGTGACATGAAGAAGTGTGCAGGGCATAGCCATGTGATGGCTATGCAGAACAAGCCTAGCTTCAAGAAAAAGGGTACTTATTGGAAGAAGAAGGGAAAGGCTAAGGATACGATCCCTAAGCCTGCACCCAAGCAAAAGGCTAGACCTGTAGAAGACACTGAGTGCTTCTTTTTTCATGAACATGGCCACTGGAAGAGAAACTGCAGCAAGTACCAGGCTTCTTTGAAGAAGAGTGGAAGTAAGAGTACTTCCCACTCAGGTACGCTTGTTGTAAATGTTGTGGACATTCTTCTCCCTAATTCCTATGTTAACTCTTGGGTATTTGATACCGGATCGGTTGCTGTAAGATCCCTCCTTTGTAAAGGAAAGGATCCCTGTGATTGCAATGCTAGTCCTTGGATCAATGCTAGCATCCACAGTTTAAGATGAAGTACACAGAAACAAAGGTCATTATTACATATAATTCCAGAGACAAACATAGTCTTTTACAAACTCCATGGCCACAGGCCTAATACAAGAGTTCAAATTTATAATAAGATAAATAAGTCTTCATCTTCATGTGCCACAGGCAAGAATGTTGAGTGTAGGCTCATGACTCCTAATCATCATCAGAATATCCTGCAACATCACAAGTTATAGCCACAGTGGGTCAATACATTGGAATAGTATTGGCAAGTGATACCTTAGTAGAATATTGGTGGACTAGATACTATATGCATTTTGGCTAAGTGTAGCTTAGGCTTGCTTTGCTCAAAATAGGTTTTGCCTATCAGTTGAAAACACTAAGTTTTTCTTTGACAAAACTTTCCCAAGGAACCACCAATAGACATTGGTGAACCTTCACCCTTGTTTAACCACAAGTTTTTACTTAGAAAATTGGGATGAGGATATTCTTGATAGCTTCCATGTCTTGATGCTCAAGTTGTCCAATAACAGGGACATGGCTAAGTACTTAGATTCTTCTATCTGTAGAGGTTGTGTACTTTCCCCACAAGACTTGATTTTCACCAAGACAGGACCTTTCAGGAGCCTTCCTTTAGACCAAATGGACGCGTTCCAACCTATCATCCCACTAGCACCAACTGTCCAAATGGCTAAGTTATTGCAACCTATGTGATCCAGGTAGAGCCCATATTGCCAAGTGGCTGCACTAGAAGCTTCTTAACATTTGGCCTCTCAAATCCCTTTGTTCCTGGGTGGCTTTACACAAGTGAGATACACAAGGTAAACCATAGAAATGGGCCTTGTGTAACCACTCAACATAACCCATTCCTTCCATTCCACCCAGGTGTTTCATTCACTGAGTTGTTTTATTTAACCAAAAACATAGTCCAAAGACTTAGAAATATTTATTCATAGCATGAATATATAACCACCCTTGGTTGCTACTAGCTAGGCTAAGCATGGCATTGTTAAGACTTAGAAATATTTCTAGCAATTCTACAACTACTAGGATTTCCCAAGCATAGCATATAGATCAAAAATATCCATGTAAGACTAGCAAAATAATTCTAATGCATATTTGAAAACATAGGAATAAAATCATGAAGTAACACTTGCCTTGGTAGTTTGGAGAGTAGCTACAATCTTCACAATCACAATCACTATTTTTACCAAAATCTACACATCAAATGATAGCACCAAATCACATACAAAATAAATACAAGCAAAAATATATGGATGCATGCAAAATGATATGTGATGATTTTCTATACTCAACAAGACAAGTGCACAGTACTGATTCATAAACAAGTTCAAAACTTGCCAAACAAACTTTATTTGAACATTAAAACATTTCTCAAATAATTATTATATCCAAATTATGCCTACACATGTTTCTGCAAAAACACCCATTTTAACAGAAGCAAAACATTAAACACATTGCATAAATGGAAAGGGCTTTCTCTCCTGATTCCATTGATATAAAATTTGTCAAATTTGGATGTGGAAATCAAAAGTTATGAATTAAACAAGTTTAAACTTTTAATAGATCAAATTTCTGATTTTAAATCTAACTCACTGACACGCGGCGGCATCTGATTGGCTGGTACCGTTTCACGCTGGATCGCGTTTGCGAACAGTTGGATCTAACTAGATCGTGCGTCACAGATCTAAACTTACCCCTTCGTTAAGTGATCTATCATATGCGTTAGATCTAGATCCTACGGTGTTCGATCAACCTTCCAAGAACTGGCGGCGCGCGCCGGCGGTGAGCGGCGGCGCGCTCTGTCTACGGCGGCACGGTGGCTACAGAGGGGGTTGGGGTCGTCGGAGATGCTTACCAGACTCGCGGCGATGTGTTGAAGCTCAACGTGGCAGTGGCTTGACAAGGGGCACGCGGACACGGCGAGGATTCCTCGTCGGTGTAGAGGCAGACGTCGGGCAAACCTTGGCGTCGTCGGAGGCGAGGTTCTGGTGCGCGCTAAGACGAACCAGTGGGGCTGTTAGATGCGCACAAACCTGGCGAACATGTACGTATCGAAAAGGAGAGAAGGGGTGGTCGGGAACTACCAAGAGGGGTCGCCGGAGTTGCGCCGAGCTTCGGTTGCTTCTAGTGGGGGACAGTGACGACGTTCTAGGATGATACATAGAGAAAGAAATGCATGAGAAGAAGCACAGGGTCATGTAGATCATGCTCGCATGAAGCAGAGACAAAGGGGTGGACGAGGCTCACCGGAATTGGTCGCCGGAGGTCGTCGGTGCTGCGTCGGTGTGGGCACGATTACGGGCAGCCTGGTGGCATGGAGTCTGTGCTGAGTGAGGGGAAATGAGCGGCAAGGGTAGGGGTTTAAGTAGGCAACAGCGCGACAGGAAACGTTCGCGGAATCAAGGCTAATTACGCCTCGCCATTATCGGCATCAACGGCAGCGGCGACGTGGTCTGCGGGCGGGATTTTGGGGATGACGTAGTGACGTGGCCGTAGGGTCCACTTGTCAGCGAGAGGGTATGCGTGAACGCGGTGAGAAACAGAGGGAGAGGGGGAACCCAGGTGGGCTGGTTGTTGGGCTGGTTTCGCTGTTGGGCCAAAAGCCTGGCGCCGGCCTTTTTCCTTTTCTCTATTCTTTTTCCATTTCTGTTTTAATTTTCTGAATCCATTTTCAAACAAATTCAAATGCCATTTGAATTCAAATTTGTTCTGGATTTTTTTTGTAGAGTGTAACACTCATATTTCTGGGTATAAAAACATGTGGTCTCACTGTATTACATTGGTCCTTTTGTTCAAACAAAATAAGCAGTGACATAACACTTGATTTGAACAAATTTTGAAAATGGTTTTAAATCCATATTTGTTTTGTAATCTTTGGTTTGAGCACTAGCAATCAAGCAAAACATTTTGAGAGCAACAAGGTTTGGTTTTGAAACAAATAATCTCCATTTGAGAGTGGTTTTTGATTAATGCTTGATCACATAAAATCATAGCTCCCAAGTTCTGTTTTCTTTCCAAAAAGAGTTTGAATTTGATCCCTAAATGATATGCATGCATGCATGATATGAAATCTTTGAAAACATGATTTTAGGGATGTTACAAATCTAACCCCCTTAAGGTGAATCTCGCCCTCAAGATTCGGGTTGGCTAGCAAATAGGTGAGGGTGGTCTTTCCGAAGATCATCTTCTCTTTCCCATGTTGCTTCTTCTTCGGAATGATGGTTCCATTGAACTTTGCAGAATTTGATAGTCTTAGTCCGAGTAACTCTTTCTGCAGTCTCAAGAATCTTGATAGGTTTCTCCTCATAAGTGAGATCACTTTCCAACTGGACTTCCTCCAATGGTATAGTATCCCTCAAAGAAGTCTCTTCCATCTCTGGATGGCATTTCTTAAGCTAACTCACATGGAACACATTATGAACAGCTGATAAAGATTCTGGCAATTCAATCTCATAGGCTACTTCTCCTTTACGACTCAGAATTTTGAATGGACCAACATATCTTGGGGCCAATTTACCTTTGACTCCAAACCTCTTCACTCCACGAAGTTGTGACACTCTAGATAAGCCCTGTCACCTACTTCATAGGTGACCGCTCTATGCTTTGGATCTGCGTAGCGCTTTTGTCGGGACTGTGCTATCTTCAATCTGTCCTTAACCAGCTTGACTTTCTCTTCAGCCTATTTGATGAGTTCTGGTCCAAACAAACTTCTTTATCCCACACCATTCCATAGCAATGGGGTGGTACACTTTCTCCCATAGAGAAACTCAAATGGTGCCATCTCAATACTGGCTTGATAGCTGTTATTGTAAGAAAATTCTGCGTAAGGCAGACTTTCATCCCAACTGGCTCCATAGTCTAGAGCACATGCTCTCAACATATCTTCAAGAATCTGATTAGTCCTTTCTGTCTGTCCATCAGTTTGAGGATGAAATGCAGTGCTGAATTCCAAACTCGTTCACAATGACTCATGTACTGCCTCCAAAACTGAGAAGTGAATTGGGTTCCCCTATCAGACACAATACTCTTGGGTACTCCATGTAGACATACAATTCTGCTCATATAGATCTTGGCTAACTTAGCACTTGTGTAAGTTGTCTTCACGGGTATAAAATGAGCCACTTTAGTTAGGCGATCCACCACTACCCAAATAGAATCATATCCTGACCGGGTCCTTGGCAATCCGGTGATGAAATCCATACCAATCTTATCCCACTTCCAATCAGGAATATGTAGTGGTTGTAAAAATCCTGCTGGTTTATGATGTTCCGCTTTCACTCTACTACATACATCACACAAAGCAATATGTTCGGCGATGTCCTTCTTGAGATTATTCCACCAAAATCTTTCCTTCATATCCATGTACATTTTGGTGTTACCCGGATGAATAGAATATGGTGAGTTATGTGCTTCTTGTAAAATCAGTTTCCAAAGCTCCGGGTCTTGTGGAACATAGATACGTTTCCCATGCCATAAATTACCATGTTCGTATTCATGGAATCCTTTGGCTTTTCCCTTGCCAATATTTTCCTTAATCTCTTCAATTACCTTATCTGCCTTTTGGGCTTCTTTGATCTTGTCCAACAAGGTGGGTTAAACATCCAAAGACATGAGATGTCCCTCAGGCACAATCTCCAATCTGAGATCTCTAAATTGGGCACATAGATCATCTGGCCATTCTCCCTTAGTAAGGCCATTCACAAAAACCTTACGGCTTAGAGCATCCGCTACAACATTTGCTTTACCGGGGTGGTATTGCAAACTCAAGTCATAGTCCTTGATGAGTTCTAGCCATCTTCTTTGTCTCATGTTAATTTCTTCCTGGGTGAAGATATATTTCAAACTCTTGTGATCTGTGAACACTTCACAACACTTTCCCAAAAGATAATGTCTCCATGTTTTGAGTGCATGGACAACAGAGGCTAACTCTAAATCATGAGTAGGGTAGTTTACTTCATGAGTTTTGAGTTGTCTCGAGGCATAAGCCACAACTTTCCCTTCTTGCATAAGTACTGCACCTAATCCATGATGTGATGCATCACAATACACTTGGAAATCTTTCTCCAAATCTGGCAAACATAAGACTGGTGTTGTCACTAGTCTCTTCTTTAATTCTTGAAAAATGAGTTCAGAACCCTCAGACCAAGCAAATTTCTTGTCCTTCTTTAACAATTCTGTCATAGGTTTAGCTACCTTGGAGAAATTCTCAATGAACCTTCTGTAGTATCCTGCCAAGCCAAGGAAACTACGAACCTCTTTGACTGACTTAGGTGATTCCCATTCAGTTACAGTTGAAACTTTAGTAGGATCAACTGCAACACCATCTCCTGACACAACGTGTTCAAGAAATCCAACTTCATTCAGCCAAAACTCACACTTGCTGAATTTGGCATACAACTTATGCTCTCTAAGCTTCTCAAGTATCAAACGCAAATGTCCTTCATGTTCTTCTTTGCTCTCGGAGTAGATGAAAATGTCATCAATGAAAACGACAACAAACTTATCAAGAAATTCCATGAACACCTTGTTCATCATATTCATGAAGTATGCTGGTGCATTGGTCAAACCAAATGGCATCACGGTATACTCATACAACCCATACCTTGTGGTGAAAGCTGTCTTAGGTATGTCTTGTTCCCTTATCTTAAGCTGAAAATAACCTGACCGGAGATCAATCTTTGAGAACACACAAGCTCCTTCTAGCTGATCAAACAAGTCATTGATTCTAGGCAAAGGGTATTTGTTCTTGATAGTCACCTCATTGAGTGAACGGTAATCTATGCATAATCTTTGACTTCCATCTTTCTTTTCCACAAACAAAACTGGTGCTTCCCAAGATGAAGAACTTGGTTGGATAAAACCTTTCTGCAACTATTCTCCAAGTTGCTTCTTGAGTTCTTTCAATTCATCAACTGACATCTTGTACGGTCTCTTTGCTATTGGTCCAGATCCTGGTAGCAAATCAATAAGAAATTCCATATCTCTATCAGGTGGCATTCTAGGTAATTCTTCCGGAAACACATCCGGATATTCACTCACAATTGGCACACTGTCCATGCTAACCCCCTTAAGATAATTTAGCTTACTCCTTTTTGCCTCAAAGTTGGTCTTGAATCTGATCCTTATTTTCTGGAGTTGTGAGTGAGATAGTATGGTTTGCACAATCTATCACTCCCTTGTGCTTAGTCATCCAGTCCATTCCCAAAATAACATCCAATCCTTGGGAATTTAGGATTATCAGGTTAACAGGAAACTTATACTTCCCATACTCTATGACTAGATCATGACATCCCGAATTCACTATCATTTCTCTGCCAGGAGAACTTACTTTTATAGGACACCCAATAGTTTCTACCGGTAGTTCGTTTCTTTCAACAAATGCTCTTTATATGAATGAATGAGATGCACCAGTATCAAAGAGAACAAATGCTGGAACAGAATTTAGTTTGAACTTACCAGCAACAGCATCAGGTTCCTCATAAATTTCCTCCACATTGATGTGGTTCACTTGTCCCTTTTGAAAAGGGTTGGGCTTGTTGGGTCCTTCAACTTTATTTTCTGGGAATTCATTTGCATAATGCCCCATCTTATTGCACTTGAAACACTCAACCTGACTAAGATCCTTCTTGACAGACTGGCTTCCACTGCCACTTCCACTGTTGTGGCTCTTATATCCACCCTTGTGATTCTTGTACTTGTCATTGTCATGACTACGGTGACTCTTGTTGTCATGATGACGGTTGTGGTTGTGGTGCTTGTTGAATTTCCCATGCTTGTGGGATCCTGAACTCCCACTATCATCATAATGGGAACGCTTGTGAGACGATCCCGAGCTATGCTTGTCAGAGTGCTTTCTCTTCCTACTTTCAACTTGCTTCATCTTGTTCTCCAAAATAGCAGCCTTGTAACAGAGAGACTGGTATGTGGGAACATAGGCCACAGCTAACTGCAGGTTCAGTTCATCATTCAACCCTTCAAGGAACTTTTCCTTCCTCTTAGCATCAGTGTCAACTTCGTCCGGTGCGTATCGCGCCAGATTGTTGAACTCCTCAATATATTCAGCCACGCTGCGGTGGCGCTGTTTCAGGTTATGGAACTCTTTCTTCTTCAAACTCATCACTCCGGATAAGATGTGAGCAGTACGGAAACCATCTTCAAAGATAGCCCATGTCACATCCGCAATGGGAGTGGTGATCTGGAAGTTATCCCACCAAGTGGCTGCTGGTCCTTCCAACAAGTGAGCTGCAAATCTGACTTTCTCTTCATCAGTACAGCCAACTGTTACCAAGTCCTTATTCACAGAGCGTAGCGAATCATTGGCCACCATAGGATCAGTAGTTCCTGAGAACTTTGCTGGCCTCAATCTTAAGAACCTGGTGAGCATGTCAAAACCCGGTGGGTTGTTCTGATTGTTGTTGTTATTATTGTTATTGTTGTTGTTGTTGTTGTTCTGATTCTGGATGAACGTAGTCATCATTTGCATCAGCTGAGTCTGAGCTGTCATCATTTGCTGCATCTCAGGGGTGATGTTGTTGTTGTTGGGGTTGGGATTGGCACGTCGGGGAGGCATCTGTGGTTTGTTCAATAGAAATAAGAATGAGATACCCATAGATGCTAACATGCACAATACATCACATAAACAATCACCAAACATGCATCAATAATAAAAGTTCAAAGACATAGACAACAAGTTTGCAAAGTAAACACACCAATAGCAAGCCATCCACATGTTGGATGGTCATTGCGACTCAATAATCAAAGACATGATAAATAAAGGTAAATGAGTAGTCATCACTAATCCTCGGCATCAACCTCCTCCTCAACAAATGTAAGACCTGCATTCTCCATAGTGGTCTTGTATTCCTCAACATTGGTGGTCAAGGTCTCTACTTCGGCTTTGAGATCCCTCTTCTGAGAACGAAGCCTCTCAATCACAGTCTGCTGATGCTCGAGCTCGAAGTCCTTGGCCTCCAGTTCTGCAGTCATGTCTCGAATCCTCTTGTTCCTATCTTGGACTCGCTTCTCTTGACTCTTGAATATTCTGTCCTGACTCTCAAACTTGGCCTCCATCTCCTTGACTATCTCATCTTGCTCCGCGAAGAGCTTGTCCTTCTCACGAAGCTGCACCTGGAGTTCGTCATTGCTGAGCATGACGTTGGTCCTATTAGTGTCTATGTGCCTAAGAAGAACCTCTAAGTCCTGGAGGTATAGACGAATCGGCTCTACTGTCTCCCTCGAAGTATCCTCGAAGTCAATGGCCTCACCATCCTCATCACGTCTACCGAAGGTGTGGAAGTGAGTACCTCTATCCTGTCGAGAGTGTCTCCCTAACAGACGTCCAATCAAGTCTTGCATGACTACCTCTAGGCCTCTCTCCTTGTCATCATGCATGAGCTTGAAGATGATGGCCTCCGTGGTAGGCTCAGTCTGGCGTCCGGGATGATTAACCTTGAAGCCCCAAAGGTCTTTCCTCTCAAACTTGGTGAGGGGAAGCACCATGATGGTAGGAAGAGGGAGATTGAGTAAACTAGTGAGCTCAATAATACGAGGGCCAAAACGAGTTCCCTTGAACTCTTCAGCCGTGCTGATAGTAACATTAGGCATCTATTTATAAGATAGAAAAAGTTAGGATCAATACAATTTAAGACATTTCACAAGACAAGGCATCACATGTATAACATTGGCAAGCAACACTCAAATATAACATACATAATACAAGCAACCTAATTTCACTATAACTTAGTCAAAACTTTGGAAATGTAATGATGAGTGTGGTATTCCAACTAATAAGGCTCAGTTCATCTTTCACTTTCTAATCTAAAGGCTAACAATGCATCCTTCTATCAAAAGAGATGAGAAAAGAAGATTAGAAAAGTTTACTAGAAGAATAAGACAAGTGTGGAAGTTGTTGAAAACTTTTCCTTAGTGGTTTCCAATCCTAGGGTCATAATCCTACAGGCAACATAGTGCTCTGATACCATCTGTAAGATCCCTCCTTTGTAAAGGAAAGGATCCCTGTGATTGCAATGCTAGTCCTTGGATCAAAGCTACCATCCACAGTTTAAGATGAAGTACACAGAAACAAAGGTCATTATTACATATCATTCTAGAGACAATCATAGTCTTTTACAAACTCCATGGCCACAGGCCTAATACAAGAATTGAAATTTATAATAAGATAAATAAGTCTTCATCTTCATGTGCCACAGGCAAGCATGTTGAGTGTAGACTCATGACTCCTAATCATCATCAGAATATCCTGCAACATCACAAGTTACAACCACAGTGGGTCAATACATTGGAATAGTATTGGAAAGTGATACCTTAGTAGAATATTGGTGGACTAGATACTATATGCATTTTGGCTAAGTGTAGCTTAGGCTTGCTTTGCTCAAAATAGGTTTTTCCTATCAGTTGAAAACACTAAGTTTTTCTTTGACAAAACTTTCCCAAGGAACCACCAATAGGCATTGGTGAACCTTCACCCTTGTTCAACCACAAGTTTTTACTTAGAAATTTGGGATGAGGAGATTCTTGATAGCTTCCGTGTCTTGATGCTCAAGTTGTCCAATACCAGGGACATGGCTAAGTACTTAGGTTCTTCCATCTGCAGAGGTTGTGCACTTTCCCCACAAGACTTGATTTTCACCAAGACAGGACCTTTCAGAAGCCTTCCCTTAGACCAAATGGACGCGTTCCAACCTATCATCCCACTACCACCAACTGTCCAAATGGCTAAGTTATTGCAACCTATGTGATCCAGGCAGAGCCCATATTGCCAAGTGGCTACACTAGAAGCTTCTTAACATTTGGCCTCTCAAATCCCTTTGTTCCTGGGTGGCTTTCCACAAGTGAGATACACAAGGTAAACCATAGAAATGGGCCTTGTGTAACCACTCAACATAACCCATTCCTTCCATTCCACCTAGGTGTTTCATTCACTTAGTTGTTTTATTTAACCAAAAACATACTCCAAAGACTTAGAAATATTTATTCATAGCATGAATATATAACCACCCTTGGTTGCTACTAGCTAGGCTAAGCATGGCATTGTTAAGACTTAGAAATATTACTAGCAATTCTACAACTACTAGGATTTCCCAAGCATAGCATATAGATCAAAAATATCCATGCAAGACTAGCAAAATAATTCTAATGCATATTTGAAAACATAGGAATAAAATCATGAAGTAGCACTTGCCTTGGTAGTTTGGAGAGTAGCTACAATCTTCACAATCACAATCACTATTTGCACCAAAATCTACACATCAAATGATAGCACCAAATCACATACAAAATAAATACAAGGAAAAATATATGGATGCATGCAAAATGATATGTGCTGATTTTCTATACTCAACCAGACAAGTGCACAGTACTGATTCATAAACAAGTTCAAAACTTGCCAAACAAACTTTATTTGAACATTAAAACATTTCTCAAATAATTATTATATCCAAATTATGCCTACACATGTTTCTGCAAAAACACCCATTTTAACAGAAGCAAAACATTAAACACATTGCATAAATGGAAAGGGCTTTCTCTCCTGATTCCATTGATATAAAATTTGTCAAATTTGGATGTGGGAATCAAAAGTTATGAATTAAACAAGTTTAAACTTTTAATAGATCAAATTTCTGATTTTAAATCTAACTCACTGACACGCGGCGGCATCTGATTGGCTGGTACCGTTTCGCGCTGGATCGCGTCTGCGAACCGTTGGATCTAACTAGATCGTGCGGCACAGATCTAAACTTACCCCTTCGTTAAGTGATCTATCCTATGTGTTAGATCTAGATCCTACGGTGTTCGATCAACCTACCAAGAACTGGCGGCGTGCGGCGGCGGTGAGCGGCGGCGCGGTGGCTACAGAGGGGGTTGGGGTCGTCGGAGATGCTTACCAGACTCGCGGCGATGTGCTGAAGCTCAACGTGGCAGTGGCTTGACAAGGGGCGCGCGGACACGGCGAGGATTCCTCGTCGGAGTAGAGGCAGACGTCGGGCAAACCTTGGCGTCGTCGGAGGCGAGGTTCTGGTGCGTGCTAAGACGAACCAGTGAGGCTGTTAGATGCGCACAAACCTGGCGAACATGTACGTATCGAAAAGGAGAGAAGGGGTGGTCGGGGACTACCAAGAGGGGTCGCCGGAGTTGCGCCAAGCTTCGGTTGCTTCCAGTGGGGGACGGTGACGACGTTCTAGGATGATATAGAGAGAAAGAAATGCATGAGAAGAAGCGCAGGGTCATGTAGAACATGCTCGCATGAAGCAGAGACAAAGGGGTGGACGAGGCTCACCGGAATTGGTCGCCGGAGGTCGTCGGTGCTGCGGCGGTGTGGGCACGATTACGGGCAGCCTGGTGGCATGGAGTTTGTGCTGAGTGAGGGTAAATGAGCGGCGAGGGGAGGGGTTTAAGTAGGCAGCAGCGCGACAGGAAACGTTCGCGGAATCAAGGCTAATTACGCCGCACCATTATCGGCATCAACGGCAGCGGCGACGTGGTCTGCGGGCGGGATTTTGGGGACAATGTAGTGACGTGGCCACAGGGTCCACTTGTCAGCGAGAGGGTATGCGCGAACGCGGTGAGAAACTGAGGGAGAGGGGGAAACCCGGGTGGGCTGGTTTCGCTGTTGGGCCAAAAGCCTGGCGCCGGCCTTTTTCCTTTTCTCTATTTTTTTTCCATTTCTGTTTTAATTTTCTGAATCCATTTTCAAACAAATTCAAATGCCATTTGAATTCAAATTTGTTCTAGATTTTTTTTGTAGAGTGTAACACTCATATCTCTGGGTATAAAAACATGTGGTCTCACTGTATTACATTGGTCCTTTTGTTCAAACAAAATAAGCAGTGACATAACACTTGATTTGAAATTTTTTTGAAAATGGTTTTAAATCCATATTTGTTTTGTAAACTTTGGTTTGAGAACTAGCAATCAAGAAAAACATTTTGAGAGCAACAAGGTTTGGTTTTGAAACAAATAATCTCCATTTCAGAGTGGTATTTGATTAATGCTTGATCAAATAAAATCATAGCTCCCAAGTTCTGTTTTCTTTCCAAAAAGAGTTTGAAGAGTTTGAATTTTATCCCTAAATGATATGCATGCATGCATGATATGAAATCTTTGAAAACATGATTTTAGGGTTGTTACAGTTGCTCATATTTGCAATTCGATGCAGGGGCTAATAAGGACTAGATAAGTGAAGAAGGCGAAGTGGATTTTCGCGTCGGAAATAAAGCAAGGGTTGCTGCATTGTTTGTCGGCGTCATGCAACTTCACCTTCCGTCAGGATTTATTATGGAGTTGAATAATTGTTATTACATTCCAAGTATGGGTCGAAACATTTTATCACATTCATGTTTGATGAGGGGTGGATATTCATTTGCGAGTATGAACAATGGTTGTGTAATCTCTAAGAATGATATGTTTATGGCTAATGCTCCCATTGTGAATGGGTTATTTATTTTAAATCTTGATGATGCATCTGTTTACAATGTTAGTGCTAAAGGGCTTCGGCCTAATGATTTGAGTCCTACCTATTTATGGCATTGTCGTTTGGAGCATATAAGTGAAAAGCGCATGAAGAAGCTCCATGGTGATGGTCTTCTAACTTCGTTTGATTTTGAATCATACGAGACATGTCAGGCTTGTTTACTTGGAGAGATGACAAAATCGCATTTTTCTGGTTTTCCCGAGAGAGCGACAGACTTGTTGGAACTCATACATACTGATGTATATGGACCAATGAGCACGACAGCCAGAGGAGGATATCACTACTTCATTACTTTCACTGATGATTTCAGTAGATATGGTTATGTCTACTTAATGAAGCATAAGTCTGTAACTTTTGAAAGGTTCAAGGAGTTTCAAAGTGAGGTAGAGAATCAACGTGGCAAGAAAATAAATGCCTTGCGATTTGATCGTGGAGGTGAATATTTGAGTCACGAATTTAGCAATCATCTTAAGAGTTGCGGAATTGTTCCACAGCTCACGCCGCCCGGAACGCCTCAAAGAAACGGGGTCTCCGAACGGCGAAATCGAACTTTTTTGGACATGGTTAGATAGATGATGAGCCAGTCGGATTTACCATTATCATTTTGGGGATACGCTCTAGAAACGACAATTTTCAAACTTAATAGGATACCATCTAAATCCGTAGTTAAGACACCATATGAGATGTGGACTGGAAAGAATCCCAGTTTGTCTTTTCTAAAGATTTGGGGTTGTGATGCATTTGTCAAGAGACTTCAGTCGGACAAGCTAACACCCAAATTGGATAAGTGCATTTTCGTGGGATATCCGAGGGAAACCTTAGGGTATTACTTCTACAACCGAGAAGAGGGCAAAGTGTTTGTCGCTCGTAGCGGTGTTTTCCTAGAGAAAGAGTTTCTCACAAAAGGAACGATTGGAAGGTCGGTGCGACTTGAAGAAGTTCAACATGAGCCAGTCGGGGATGCTTCTACGAGTGATGCTATTGTAGCAGAACAAGTTGAGGAACCCGTGGCAATAGAAGCACCACAACCACGAAGGTCGGCGAGGCTCCGCGAAATGCGGGGATTATTATTGTTAGACAATGATGAGCCTGCAACCTATGCAGAAGCGATGGTGGATCCAGGCTCTAAGAAATGGCTGATCGCCATGAGATCTGAGATAGATTCCATGGGAGACAATCAAGTTTGGAACTTGGTTGACCTGCCTGATGGTTTTAAAGCCATCGAGTGCAAATGGATCTATAAGAAGAAGATTGATATGGATGGAAATGTTCACATCTATAAAGCTCGACTTGTTGCAAAAGGTTTTTGACAAGTTCAAGGAGTTGACTACGATGAGACTTTCTTGCCCGTAGCGATGCTTAAGTCTATACGGATCATTCTAGCCATTTTTGCACTGATTCCTTTTGCAACAATGCCTAAACCCAATAAAAATGCTGAAATTTTTTGAAATATGGGAAACAATAGTTCTACTACCTTGGATGCTAATTTTGATTTTGATCTTGATGGTTGCAATATTTCTGAAGTAATTATGTTCCTAAAAAATCTTGCTAGAAGTCCTGATGCTAGTGCTATGAATATGGCTTTTACAAAACACATTACATATGCCCTCATTAAAATTAAAGAAGATCTGAGATCATGGCACTCGGGCCTTAGTGACAAGCATTAAGCACAACAAGTTGCAACAAAGTCAAATAGCACAAGAGAAACTAGGCACTATGCCCTAACAATCTTATTCGATTACATGATAGAACTCATCCAATCCCTACCATCCCTAGTCTACAATGGGGGATTACTCACTCATGGATGAGGGAAAAATTGATGGTTGATGGAGAGGCGTTGGCGATGACGATGGTGATGATCCTCCCCAAATTCCCCGTCCCGGCAGGGTGCCAGAACAGAGTTTCTGGACCCGAATCGCGGTTTGTGGTGGTGGCGGCGCAGCGGAACTCTTTCTGGAAAAATGTCGAACCCCCCTGAGTTTTTAGGTCAGAAGGCATCTTATAGGCAAAGAGAGAGGCCGAGGGGGTGCCTAGGCTGGCCACACCCCTCCCAGGCGCGGGGTGGGCCCACCCGCATGGCAGGGGGTGTGGGCCACCCAGGGCTCCCCTCTGTCTCTTATTCTGGCTCCGTGGATCTTCTGGTGAAATAGGATTTTTGGCATATTTTCCTGGATTTTTCCTGATAGTTGATTTTCTACACAAAAACTAGACACCAAGGTAATTCTGCTGAAAACAGCGTCAGTCCGTGTTAGTTGTATCCAAATCACACAAGTTTAGAGGAGAAACAATAGCAAAAGTGTTCGGGAAAGTAGATACGTTTTGGACGTATCAACTCCCCCCAATCTTAACTTATTGCTTGTCCTCAAGCAATTCAGTTGAAAACTAAGTGCGATAAAAGAACTTTCGCAAACACATTTGCTTCATATGATGTATATATTCTCAGCACAGGAGTTGATACTTAAACCATTCATAATAAGAAGTATGCAACTAAGTCTACTCAATAGTCATTGCAAGCTATGAAGAGAAACCAACTCAATAATAATAAGTAGCATGAAACATAAACATAAGCAACATTGAAATTCTCATAATAAGGTATGATAGAGTGGTATCTCTCTTGCCTTTGTTTGTAGAGCACAATATAAATTCCAAGGCACCTCTGAAGTTCAAGTGAAGACTAGAAGTAAAGATATCAGAGATATAAGCATCAAAGTCATGACATAATTAACCAAGTTTTGAGACAAACACAAGAATGAAAACTATGCTCTCAAGAAGGTGCTCATAGAATAAATGGTGACTCAACAAGTGAAAAATTTTTGAAAAGTTTGAAAAGCTTCCAAATGCTGAAAGTAAGGTACTCATTAGCTTTGAGCTCTCATTGCCCCTATCATAGGCATCTTTATATGGTTAATGGTGAAAGTGAGGTCCAATATGAGTTATATGCTTGACATACCATAAACAGGAAATCCCATGTCCCTTGAGTACGAGGGCCGCTCCTCATGCTACTAAACTTTAGTCACGTGTAAGTTCTTGTCATCATAAATACATGCATATCATAGAGAACCACCAACAGGGTACCCCTTGCACATGATACAGGAGCTATCCCATGATCAAAATGACAAGGCAAGCATACAATGAGCATCTCAGCAATCTTTTTATTTGCTATTTGCATAGGTTTTTATTGATGATGCCTCACGGATGCTCATTATGGTAATGATGCAAGTTTCCACCATGATTAGGCATGGCTTAGGCTAGCGGCCCAGGCGTTTCTATAACACATATATACAACTCCATGAACTCACAAGCTCCCCTTTTATTTCACACCGACGACATCTGCAAACAAAAGAGCATGGTATCAACTAGATACGTATCCATAAATGTTGAAAGCGTTCCCCGTGACTGCTCTCCCAGCCTATAATTTGCAAGCATATAACTTTCATGGACAGTCACAATGGTTCAGGTTTATTAAGTGCGAGAAATAAAGTGTTCCATCAAGTTTGTGAGATATTTACTAACTAACTTTCTCAAAATAGACAAACATTTTATTTGGAAGAAAACAAGGCATAATGAATATGCACCGAATAGCAAATGATGCTAATAGGTAGGTATGGTGGACACTGTTGGCAATATTGTTTTTGGGGAGTTGGATGCACAAGTAGAGCTCATACTGAGTGCAAGTGAAGGCTAGAAATAGAGAGCGAGCGACAAACGAGAGAGCAATAATTGTCATAATCATGCTTGCAACAAAACATGACTAATTATGGCATGAAAGTGATACAAGAACTCTGAGGCAAAATAAATCATCGAGGCTTACTGACTATTGTTTAATCATATGCATGCATGAGCATGTGCCAAGTCGATTCATATGAAACTTTCAGAGGAGGATACCACAATATCATACCAAGTTACGAATAGAACAATGCAAGCAAACATTCATCTAACATGCTACAAACTATTAGAAAGCTGGAGCTAATCACAAGAAAGCAAGAACTACTAAGCATCCACCAATAACATACACCTTACATGAACAGACTAAGCATGCTCACAATGATGAGTATATGTACAAAAATGAAAACAAATAGAGTTTGTTACCAGCCTCTTACCACACCTCAAGTTGTCTTAATCTTCATTTTTGCCCTTCACATGTGTGACTTGAATAATAACACGAAACCAAAATCCACTGAGGATGGCTGAACCCTACAAAGAACTCACAAAACCCAAGAAGAACAACAAATATTTTTGGTGTTTTCGATTTTTCAAACAAGCAAACAAAGCAAAAACAAACAAAGCAAAATCTTTTTGGATTTTTCTTTAAGGCAAACCTAAGCTAAAAAAATCAAAGAAACAAACCAAGAGAAACAAAGAAAATATTTTTGGTATTTTTGTGTTTTGGGAAAGCAGAAACAAGAACCAAAAAGAAAGCGAAACAATGTATATACAAAGAACCAACGAAACATGATATATAGATGAGTGTGATGTCGGTATACCTCCTCCCATGCTTAGGCTTTTGGCCTAAGTGGGGCTCAACTCCATGGTGACCAAGTGGGTGCACCTCCGTAGTACGACGAGGAGGCCCCTTCGTCCTGGTAAGAGCTCAAGGACTCCCTGTGTAGTGCACAGAGGGGTCGTATGAGGGCACGTCCCCCTGATAGTGTCCATGGAAGCCAAGAATGCACAGCTTCTCATCCATCTCCTCCTTGGAGCATGACAAAGGTCCCTGGGAAATACTGAATTAAACTGGTTTGGGGCAGAGGGATCTCTCTCTCTTCCCCGTCAGTAAATAACATTCTATAAAACAAGCTCTCAAGGGTAGAGCCAGCAGTGACAAAGTGATGCGCTTTCATGGCAGCAAGATCAAGCCTCTGAGGAGCCAAGACTGTATCATTTGGATCAACAGCAAGGTCCAAGGCAGCAACAATGTAACATCCCAAAAATATCAAACTTAGATCAACAAAACACTAATCCTAAAGTTTAGGGTTAACAAAAACTTTTCTAAATCAATTCATGAAAGCATGTATATGTGTATGCATGAATTTTGAAATTCTTTAAAAACTACTTTGTTTGTGTGATCCATTGCTTGTAAAATGTTTCTTAGGTGAAAAGAACATCATATAAAACATTCCCCACACTTTTCTTAAAGAAAAATAAGTCAAAACCAATATATTAAGTGAATGGTCATTTTGACCAATTTAACTCCCATGCCTACTTTGGCTGTCTCAAACTTTCAAAACCTAACAGAAACTTTTCTGGATCTTTGCACCCCTTGAATGTACTCATAACAAAGTATCAAGGCCCACCTGGTTATCATCCAGAAACTTTCAAATGCATAGTTTAAATGACAACTCAAAATTGAATCTTCTTCATATGGGAAGATCCCACTTTTTCAAAACCCACTTAAACAAGCTCAATTTTCAAAACCCAAGCATCTGTAGACTCACCAGAACCAATCTAGCAAACCCATCAAAAATCATTTCAAAATTCAAAACTTGATTTCATGCGGCCATTTCATCAAACAGGTTGCAGGCACAAATCAAACAAAACACAAAACACTATAGTGTGCAGTGTTTTGAGCCTAACTTGTTCCCTAGTTAGCTCTCACACAATCCAGTAGATCATATAGAGAGGTTAGACCAGCCCTAGCACCCCTCTGAGCTTGCCATTGCCATTAATGGTGAACAGCTGAGCACCTCAATGCCACCCCATAGTCGACAACAGGCTAGAGGAAGAACTAGCCGTGCCAACCTTGTCTGGGAGGCAGCCCACCGTCCACCGCCACTGCCTGTCCCAGCCACGAGTGTTGCCAAGCCCTGGACCACGCGCACCAGACACGCCCAGACCATGCCGAGCGTGCGCCAGAGCGCCACCCTCGACCACCACCCACAGACCGCGCGCCGCCCTCACCGCGCGCACACACGATCACCACCGACCCAGGAGACCGCCAGACATCCCCTTTTAACGCCCGCGCCATACAGCCACCGCCCGCCGTCGAGAACGCCGCCTCTGCCGCGCAGAGCACCGCCCGTTCCAGACCAAACCACACCGCCCCATCCCTCGCGACCATGTCGTTGAGCATCGCCAGGAGACACAGCACCGTCCCCTACCCTTGCCCATGCCAGTAGCTGCCTGTAACGTCGCCTCCGACGAGCTCACCTTGCACCCCGACGGTCCCCTCGCTCGACTATAAATAGAGGCCACCCCCGCACGATTTCTTCACACCATCTCACTCCCCTCTCCTCACTGATCGTGCCACACCATTCTCAGAGCAAGGCGAGCACCACCCCGCCGGAATTTCACTGGAGCCTGCCGCTGCCGGAGAAGAAAGGAGCCAGCGATTGGAGCCGCCCCAGGAGAAGCCACCGGTACCAGGAGGTTCGCCGTTGTCGACTTCGTCGTTCGCCCGCCTCGCCGACCCTCGCCCGTACTCCGGTGAGCCCCCAGCACCCCTCCCTGGCCGCGCTAGGTTTCATTCTCGCCGGAGTTGTCTCGCGTCGACGATGACCCTCAGCCGTTGGATTAGAACCAGATCGAACGAACCACGTTGCCCCATACCGCTTCGCCCAGCCTCGTGTCACTGACGAGTGGGGACACCCACTTACGCAGCCCGCGGGAGCACTGCGCTTAGCAGGCCGGCCCGTTAGAATTTCCCGCGCAGCCCAATAATTCAAATTAAATCATTTCTTTTTAACTTCAAACACACTTCTGTACCCAACTTCAAAAATCAACCCAGATCGATTTAGTGCACCAAATTAGATGAAACCAATTTTGTTGGAAAGGTCTGTGAATGCTTAATCCAAGCCCATTGGATTCAAGTCATTTGGATCTGTAGATCACCCTTAGCAAAAATGACAAGGCAGAAGCTTTTCTGCATTCAAACATTTTTCAAATTTAAACCACAATAGCTTTTGAGTTGATTCCAACTCTCAAAAATCACTTTCAACCATACCTTTCAGAATATATAAAAATATATATAGGTTACTTGCAGAAACTTTGTTCAAGGAATAAAAGAATGCTTCATAAGCATTTCTAGCCACTTTAATTAATTAAAATAAAAGGGTAAAACCTTGTTAAATTGTGACACCACTTTAAATCACATTCCCATGGACTACAACATGTGGTGATGACATGTGTCAACATGATCCCATGTTTAGTTTGGAGAATATTAAATCTTAAGTAGTTTTTCAATGAGTAGAAATTACTTTTCTAAAATAAGAAGACTTAAACCAATCCTTAACCTTGTAATGTTAGAGAGGATGCTAGATCATCTATAGGACCCTTGTGTGTGATGATTGCAAGTAGTTAAGTATTGTTTGGTGATTGTGTACCTCGTATTTATTCATAGACGCTAGTACCGACCAAGGCTACGAGGAAGAAGGAGGATACTACGAAGAGGAAGCCGAGGAGAACTTCAACCACTACTCTGCACAAGGCAAGCTTATACTGATATTGATGCAAGCTATACTAACCAAGTTTACCAATGCAAGCTAACACTTGCAAGATACTATACCTATGCAAGCGCATAAGACACCCTATTGTTGCCACAACCCATGCTTGTGATATGATTACTATATGCCCTCAGCGTATGTAACCATACCCACTTGCTAAACCAATCCTAGTTTTATGGCAAGCTTTTTACTTTATTTCTTTATCAAAGTTTACTTAGAGGCTACCCAAGAATTTTGGTAGATACTAGACAGTTGTGCTGAAGGTTGCATAAAGAGCATTAAAATTTGGCCTAAGCTAGAAACCTTGATATCAGCTTATGATATAAGGTTGGACTTAGTTGCAACTCCACTAGTTACCACCCCTCTATTAGTACTACCCCACCTGTAGATGCTAGTGCTAAGCATAAAACGTGATCAACTTTAGATGGGAATACTTGGTGGAAAAATGGTTATGAAAACCTTGGAATGATGGATCATTCTATTGAAATGTTTTGGACAGGTGTTTCCAAACACTTGATGATTTTGGTGATGAAAATGTTGAGGCATGAGCCTTAGCCCTTTATAAAACTGATGGTTGTCTGGATGCGATACCATTCCAATTTTATCGTACAACCACAATACCCGAATATTGGGTAGGGCTTGACTGGAAACTTATATACCTTAGTATTAGTTCCCTCACGGCCAAGGTCTAAGCTGAGGCTACCTTGTGAAGATTGTCCACCTGTGCAGTACCCAAGATGACAGTGGTCATGGTTGGGAGGCCAAACTCACAGGAGAGGTGCTTATACTAGGGAGTGTAATTGGAAGGTTAGGATTGATTATCCGCATACTGAGTATGGTGAATTCAGGATTTGTTCCTGACGGATGTATCGAATGTTGTGGTGAAAGTGTACAATATCTGCAGAGTGTCAAACTATTCGAATAGCCGCGTCCGCGGTTATGGAAAGTTGGAGTGGCCATACTGTTCCCCCGTCAGACATTTCAAAATGACTTGTGAACGACTTGAGACTTTGGCTTGGCCACAACAGAGTTGTGACTTGGAAATACAAGATCCCACTTAGGAGTTATAAAATTGTGACTAGCTTGGGAACTGAGTAGTATAAATCTGGCTTTTGCAAAACAACCCTAGAGCCTAGTGTCCTATTATCCAAAACCCCCTTTTTCTTGTTAGTATTAGTTTGCGAGTACTTAAAGAGTACTCATGGCTTTGTCCCTGGCTATTCCCATGGCCAGACTATGAAGAGGAGTACCTGGAGGATGGACCCCAGGATGGTTACGACAACTAGGATCATCTCCCATCGTCAGCATTGCCTGTGACCCCGAAGATGGAGCCTCGCCTACGCTACCGTTACTATTCCGTATTCCGCTGCTTGATGTTGTATTAAGGACTGGATCATGAGATCCCTATTTGTGTAAGAACTTATGTATCGTTGTAATGGATGAAGTACTATGGTATCCAATTCTGTTATGTCTCGCAAAAATGGTAATCCTGGGATTGCGATGTATGGCATAACAGGCATCTAGGATTGAAAAATCCGGGTGTTGACAAGTTGGTATCAGAGCCATCCTGACCATAGGAGACCCTAGTTAGATTGGACGCTGAACCAAAAACTTAGTTTCAACACTCAAAAACAAAACTATTTACGAAAAACTTATTCTCATTCTTACCTCTTAAATTCTTTAATAAACTTCATGTACCTCAAAAACTTTTGCAAAATATATAAAATTTTGACACACTTGATCACTTTGCTAAACTACTCATCCTCTATTTTTATAGATGGACGTGAAGTACAGCAAGTTTTACCAACTCGGAAATGGAGGAGACCTTATCTTTGAGAGGGATCTGGATCAGCTTTCGGAACTTTTGGAGCGCCCGCATCCCGAGTTCTTCGGAGCTCAGCTCAATGATCAAGGGGGAGAAGATCTACAGTGGCTAATTGTTGCAAGCCTCCGAGGAAAGATTGAACCTCCCACTGCGGAGGGAATTCAGTTTACCTTGAGGGAAAACAACTGGCTCGATGGACTTGCCAGAGCAATGCAGGAAGCTCTTTCCCGTCTGTGTGGGCAGAGCATCAATCCGATTAAGGGTACTCGCTTTGAGTTTTGCCCAAGACGTGATGCAAATGGTCAACCACTGGAAGCCCCATACCACCCCGAGCTGAAGACTCAATTGGACCAGCTTAGCATCATGATGTATGATCGTCAGCAGGAACTGGACAACTGCCGTGACTATTGCAACCACAAGTCTGCCATCATCAAGACGAAGGATCAGACCATCGCCATGCTAGCAAAGGATCGCAAGTCTCGCCGCCGTCAGCTCGACAAGAAGGAGCGCATTATTGCCCGTCTTCGCCATCGTATCTCAGCTCTGGAAGAGACCATCCATGAGAGAGACATGCAGTTAGAGGAAAGGGAGAATGCCGGAGAAGATCTTCGTGGAGACCCTTACTCCTATCTCAGCGATGACGATGCTTTTCTGGAGGATAAGGCCATGGACTTCTTCACCGATGAGGATGATTTCGCCTTCATCGATGATGCGGAAGATGATGAAGCCATAGACTCCGAGCAGTAGTAGCACTGAGCACTAGCGTAGTGAGTAGTAGTCGGTCCCACTGTATCGTAGTTCCCAGAATGGTTCTTAAAACCATCTGTTTTGCTTTGTTGTGGTGTGTGTTGTACTGTGTGCTATGAGTGAATGAATGAAAAAGCAAGTTGCTAGAAAACTTGAGTCAAACTCTAAAAACTTTTCAAAGACCCAAAACCTTAGAAATTTCCCTATTTTCTCATGATCTATATCAATCTTCATATGCCACGTGGAGGAAGTGGTTCAGCCCCGGACCCAATGTTGCAGATCCTGCAAATGTTGACTTCTGACCGCGAAGCTGAACGAGCGGAACGGCAAGCCAACCTAGCCACTCTGCAACAGATAGCCCAGTTAGCCCACAACAACCAAGGTCATGGAAATCAGGACAACCACGGATCTAAGCTCAAGAATTTTCAGAATACCAACCCACCCGTTTTCACCAAGTCAGAAGAACCCCTAGATGCCGATGATTGGCTGCAAACCATGGAGAATAACTTAGAAGTAGCCGGAGTAGAAGCCAACGAGAAAGTCTTGTTCGCCACTCATTATCTAGCCGGAGATGCCAGGGCATGGTGGAACAGTGTTCGTGCAATGACCGGAGGCCAAATGATGACCTGGGAGGAATTCAAGGTCAGGTTTAGCAGAACCCATGTGCCGCCAGGTTTGATCAAGAGAATGAGAGACGAGTTCAGAGAATTGAAGCAAGGAAGGATGACTGTAGTGGAATACCGTGACAAATTTTTGTCATTAGCTAGGTACGCCCCAGATGAGATAGACACCGAAGCCAAGAAGAAAGAAAGATTCCTGAATGGTCTACATGACGAGATGCAGACAGTGTTAGTCAATATTCCCTTTGCTGATATTGAAGCCCTTGTCGACTCCGCTATCCAGATGGAAGGAAAGATCAACCAGGCCAATGAGAACCGCAAGCGTCGCATGATGCATCAACCAGGAACCCATCAGACCCCAAAGTATCGCCCCAACCCATCTCCAGGATTTGCCCCAAGGACCAACAGACCCCCTATGACCCGTCCGACCTATCCCAACCGTGGAAATCCTAGACCCAGAGGAAATCACAACAACCCCGACAATTCTAGCACTTTCACCCGTGCCCCACCCAAGTTCAACACCAACCATGCTACCACCAACCCCAATACTGCCCCGAGGACTGGAAGCAATGCTGTGCCTGTCGCAGCCAAGGACAAGTCTCAAGTGACCTGTTATGACTGTGGAAATAAAGGCCACTATTCCAACGAGTGCCCCAACAAGAAGAACGCTACAGCCCATAATACCAATGTCCCAGCCCAGCAGCAGCGTCGTGTCCAGCCAGGGAGAAGATTTGCCCCAGGAAATTCACTCAACCGCAATGGCCGCCTTTTTCTCATGCATGCTGAAGAAGCTCAGGAAGCGCCAGACGTCGTGCTGGGTATGTTTTCTGTTAATTCAGTACTCGCAAGAGTGTTGTTTGATTCTGGTGCATCGCATTCATTTGTCACCGAAGAATTTGCATGCACTAGTAAAATCCAACCAACCAAACTGAAGCATGTGATGATTGTACAAATTCCCGGATCGACCACCAAGGCTAGGCAAATTTGCAAAGCCGTCCCTATCCGAATCCATGGCATAGATTTTTATGCTAATCTAATAGTACTCGGAACTAAAGGTTTGGAAGTAGTACTAGGAATGGATTGGATGTCCAAACATAAAGGAATGATTGACTGTGCCAAGAAAGCCATTACCATGACTAGTACCGCCGGAATATTAGTCGAGCATATATCGGAAACCTTACCTCGCCAATTCAAGTGTAACAAGAGTCTAGCCCAACCTACCATCGACCAAGTTCGGATAGTCTGTGAATACCCCGATGTATTTCCAGATGTTTTGCCCGGTATGCCCCCAGATAGGGATATCGAGTTTATCATCGAACTAATCCCCGGAACAGGACCTATAGCCCAGAGACCCTATAGTATGAACCCGTCAGAACTAGAAGAACTGAAGAAGCAACTGGATTCCATGTTAGAAATCGGATTGATTCAACCAAGTGCGTCCCCATGGAGGTCACCTGTCTTGTTTGTGGACAAGAAGGATGGAGGTAACCGTTTGTGTACGGATTATCGAAAGTTGAATGATGTCACCATCAAGAACAAGTACCCCTTGCCCAAGATAGAGGATTTGTTTGATCAGTTGACCGGTGCCCAGGTGTTTTCTAAGATTGATCTTAGAACTGGTTATCATCAACTCAAAATTCGTGCAGAGCATATTCCAAAGACTGCCTTTACCACCAGATATGGGTTGTATGAGTATACAGTCATGTCTTTTGGATTAACCAATGCCCCCGCTTATTTCATGAACCTCATGAATAAGATTTTTATGGACTTCCTGGATAAGTTTGTCGTTGTTTTCATCGATGACATTCTGATTTATTATCGGAAGAAGAACATGAGCTACACCTAAGGACCATTCTTGGAACCCTTAGAGAGCATCAGCTGTATGCAAAATTTAGCAAATGTGAATTCTGGTTACAGGAAGTAGGATTCCTCGGTCACATTGTATCAGCCGGAGGAATTGCCGTTGACCCTGCCAAAGTGAAAGATGTAGAAGATTGGCAAGCCCCAACCACTCAAACCCAAGTTCGTGCTTTTCTCGGATTGGCGGGATATTACCGCAAATTCGTCGAAGGATTCTCTAGTATCGCCCGACCCATGACCCAATTGCTGAAGAAATACAAGAAGTTTGAATGGACAGACAAGTGTGAAGCGAGTTTCCAAGAACTCAAAAGGAGATTGATTTCCGCCCCAATCTTGATCATGCCGGATATCACGAAGCCCTTCGATGTGTATTGTGACGCATCCAAGATTGGTCTCGGATGTGTGCTAATGCAAGAAGGCCAAGTTATATCCTATCTATCGCGACAATTGAAGCAGCATGAACAAAATTATCCAACCCATGACCTCGAACTCGCAGCCGTAGTTCTAGCCCTGAAGACATGGAGACATTACCTTATGGGAAACCGTTGTGAGATTTATTCGGATCACAAGAGCCTAAAGTATATATTCACTCAGAAGGAGCTGAATATGAGGCAGAGAAGATGGATTGAGCTAATCAAGGATTACGACCTGGACATTCATTATCACCCTGGAAAAGCCAACGTAGTAGCCGATGCCCTTAGCAGATTGCCGTGCCGCTTGAACTCCATGATTTTGAAGGAGCAACCAAGTTTGCACAAAGAGATGGAAGATTTTCGAATGGAATTAGTAAGTGAAGGATTTTTGGCTAGCATAGAACTTCAGCCCACTTTGATCAGTCAGGTTAAAGAGGCGCAGAAAGGAAATGCTAGTATCGACGGAATTAAACGTCGTATCGGTACATGCAAGGTACCCGGATTCACCGAGGACGAAGAAGGAGTTTTGTGGTACAAAGGACGCCTTTGTGTACCAGCAGATTCTGAGTTAAAAACAGTTATCTTGAAGGAGGCTCATGATACTCTTTATTCTATCCATCCAGGAGGAACTAAGATGTATCAAGATTTGAAAGAGCAATTTTGGTGGCGTAAGATGAAGAGAGAAATCGGAAGCTATATCGCTAAGTGTGATATATGTCAGCGAGTCAAGGCAGGACATCAAAGACCCGCTGGATTGTTGCAACCTTTGCAAATTCCGGAATGGAAATGGGATTCTCTAGGAATGGACTTTATCACTGGACTACCTACTTCTAGTAGGGGAAATGACTCTATTTGGGTCATAGTGGACAGATTGTCCAAAGTCGCCCATTTCTTGCCCGTTAAAACCACCTATCAGAGTTCGAAGCTAGCAGAGTGTACATCGCTAGGATCGTTAGTTTGCACGGAGTCCCCAAGAATATCGTATCGGATCGAGGAACTCAGTTTACCTCGAGATTCTGGAAGAAGGTCCAGGAAGGTTTAGGAACCCGCCTAGATTTCAGTACCGCGTATCACCCTCAAACCGATGGACAAACGGAGCGAGTAAACCAAATGCTCGAAGATATGCTTAGAGCATGTGTGCTAGAATATGGATCCAAGTGGGAAGACTGTCTACCGTTTGCAGAATTTTCCTACAACAATAGTTACCAAGCCAGTTTGCAAATGGCCCCATTTGAATTCATGTACAGAAGGAAGTGCCGCACCCCTTTGAACTGGTCGGAAGTAGGAGAGAGTCAAATTTTCGGACCCGACATCCTACGAGAAGCAGAAGAGAAGGTTCGCAAGATTCGAGAGCATCTCAAGACAGCCCAATCCCGACAAAAGAGTTACGCCGACAAGAGACGTCGAGACCTCGCCTTTAACATTGGAGACTTTGTTTACCTGAAAGTGTCGCCATTGAAGGGAATGCAGCGTTTCCAACTCAAAGGAAAGTTAGCCCCCAGATATATCGGACCTTTCAAAATTTTGAACCGTCGAGGAGAAGTATCGTATCAACTCGAGCTACCAGAAGAGATGTCAGCAGTGCACAATGTGTTCCACATCTCGTTACTTCGCAAATGTCTCGAAGTCCCCGAGAAGACCGAAGTGTTCAAGAATATCGATCATAGGACCATAGAGATCAATGATGACCTGACCTATCCTGAAGTACCCATCCGTATATTGGAGGAAGCTTTTCGAACGACCAGAACCCGAAGCATCAAGTTTCTCAAGATTCAGTGGAGCAACCACACAGAAGAGGAAGCTACCTGGGAACGCGAAGATCACATCAGGACGGAGTTTCCAGATCTCTTCAAATCCTAGGTAATCTTTTCGTCCTTTTTCAAATCTCGGGACGAGATTTTGTTTAAGGGGGGAAGGTTTGTAACATCCCAAAAATATCAAACTTAGATCAACAAAACACTAATCCTAGAGTTTAGGGTTAACAAAAACTTTTCTAAATCAATTCATGAAAGCATGTATATGTGTATGCATGAATTTTGAAATTCTTTAAAAACTACTTTGTTTGTGTGATCCATTGCTTGTAAAATGTTTCTTAGGTGAAAAGAACATCATCTAAAACATTCCCCACACTTTTCCTAAAGAAAAATAAGTCAAAACCAATATATTAAGTGAATGGTCATTTTGACCAATTTAACTCCCATGCCTACTTTGGCTGTCTCAAACTTTCAAAACCTAACAAAAACTTTTCTGGATCTTTGCACCCCTTGAATGTACTAATAACAAAGTATCAAGGCCCACCTGGTGATCATCCAGAAACTTTCAAATGCATAGTTTAAATGATAACTCAAAATTGAATCTTCTTCATATGGGAAGATCCCACTTTTTCAAAACCCACTTAAACAAGCTCAATTTTCAAAACCCAAGCATCTGCAGACTCACCAGAACCAATCTAGCAAACCCACCAAAAATCATTTCAAAATTCAAAACTTGATTTCATGCGGCCATTTCATCAAACAGGTTGCAGGCACAAATCAAACAAAACAGAAAACACTATAGTGTGCAGTGTTTTGAGCCTAACTTGTTCCCTAGTTAGCTCTCACACAATCCAGTAGATCATATAGAGAGGTTAGACCAGCCTTAGCACCCCTGTGAGCTTGCCATTGCCATTAATGGTGAACAGCCGAGCACCTCAATGCCACCCCATAGTCGACAGCAGGCTAGAGGAAGAACTAGCCGTGCCAACCTTGTCTGGGAGGCAGCCCACCGTCCACCGCCACTGCCTGTCCCATCCGCGAGCGTTGCCAAGCCCTGGACCACGCGCACCAGACACGCCCAGACCATGCCGAGCGTGCGCCAGAGCGCCACCCTCGACCACCACCCACAGACCGCGCGCCGCCCTCACCGCGCGCACACACGATCACCACCGACCCAGGAGACCGCCAGACATCCCCTTTTAACGCCCCGCGCCATACAGCCATCGCCCGCCGTCGAGAACGCCGCCTCTGCCGCGCAGAGCACCGCCCGTTCCAGACCAAACCACACCGCCCCATCCCTCGCGACCATGTCGTTGAGCATCGCCAGGAGACACAGCACCATCCCCTACCCTTGCCCATGCCAGTAGCTGCCTGTAACGTCGCCTCCGACGAGCTCACCTTGCGCCCCGACGGTCCCCTCGCTCGACTATAAATATAGGCCACCCCCGCACGATTTCTTCACACCATCTCACTCCCCTCTCCTCACTGATCGTGCCACACCATTCTCAGAGCAAGGCGAGCACCACCCCGCCGGAATTTCACTGGAGCCTGCCGCTGCCGGAGAAGAAAGGAGCCAGCGATTGGAGCCGCCCCAGGAGAAGCCACCGGTACCAGGAGGTTCGCCGTCGTCGACTTCGTCGTTCGCCCGCCTCGTCGACCCTCGCCCGTACTCCGGTGAGCCCCCAGCACCCCTCACTGGCCGCGCTAGGTTTCGTTCTCGCCGGAGCTGTCTCGCGTCGACGATGACCCTCAGCCGTTGGATTAGAACCAGATCGAACGAACCACGTTGCCCCATATCGCTTCGCCCAGCCTCGTGTCACTGATGAGTGGGGACACCCACTTACGCAGCCCGCGGGAGCACTGCGCTTAGCAGGCCGGCCCGTTAGAATTTCCCGCGCAGCCCAATAATTCAAATTAAATCTTTTCTTTTTAACTTCAAACACACTTCTGTACCCAACTTCAAAAATCAACCCAGATCGATTTAGTGCACCAAATTAGATGAAACCAATTTTGTTGGAAAGGTCTGTGAATGCTTAATCCAAGCCCGTTGGATTCAAGTCATTTGGATCTGTAGATCACCCTTAGCAAAAATGACAAGGCAGAAGCTTTTCTGCATTCAAACATTTTTCAAATTTAAACCACAATAGCTTTTGAGTTGATTCCAACTCTCAAAAATCACTTTCAACCATACCTTTCAGAATATATAAAAATATATATAGGTTACTTGCAGAAACTTTGTTCAAGGAATAAAAGAATGCTTCATAAGCATTTCTAGCCACTTTAATTAATTAAAATAAAAGGGTAAAACCTTGTTAAATTGTGACACCACTTTAAATCACATTCCCATGGACTACAACATGTGGTGATGACATGTGTCAACATGATCCCATGTTTAGTTTGGAGAATATTAAATCTTAAGTAGTTTTTCAATGAGTAGAAATTACTTTTCTAAAATAAGAAGACTTAAACCAATCCTTAACCTTGTAATGTCAGAGAGGATGCTAGATCATCTATAGGACCCTTGTGTGTGATGATTGCAAGTAGTTAAGTATTGTTTGGTGATTGTGTACCTCGTATTTATTCATAGACGCTAGTACCGACCAAGGCTACGAGGAAGAAGGAGGATACTACGAAGAGGAAGCCGAGGAGAACTTCAACCACTGCTCTGCACAAGGCAAGCTTATACTGATATTGATGCAAGCTATACTAACCAAGTTTACCAATGCAAGCTAACACTTGCAAGATACTATACCTATGCAAGCGCATAAGACACCCTATTGTTGCCACAACCCATGCTTGTGATATGATTACTATATGCCCTCAGCGTATGTAACCATACCCACTTGCTAAACCAATCCTAGTTTTATGGCAAGCTTTTTACTTTATTTCTTTATCAAAGTTTACTTAGAGGCTACCCAAGAATTTTGGTAGATACTAGACAGTTGTGCTGAAGGTTGCATAAAGAGCATTAAAATTTGGCCTAAGCTAGAAACCTTGATATCAGCTTATGATATAAGGTTGGACTTAGTTGCAACTCCACTAGTTACCACCCCTCTATTAGTACTACCCAACCTGTAGATGCTAGTGCTAAGCATAAAACGTGATCAACTTTAGATGGGAATACTTGGTGGAAAAATGGTTATGAAAACCTTGGAATGATGGATCATTCTATTGAAATGTTTTGGACAGGTGTTTCCAAACACTTGATGATTTTGGTGATGAAAATGTTGAGGCATGAGCCTTAGCCCTTTATAAAACTGATGGTTGTCTGGATGCGATACCATTCCAATTTTATCGTACAACCACAATACCCGAATATTGGGTAGGGCTTGACTGGAAACTTATATACCTTAGTATTAGTTCCCTCACGGCCAAGGTCTGAGCTGAGGCTACCTTGTGAAGATTGTCCACCTGTGCAGTACCCAAGATGACAGTGGTCATGGTTGGGAGGCCAAACTCACAGGAGAGGTGCTTATACTAGGGAGTGTAATTGGAAGGTTAGGATTGATTATCCGCATACTGAGTATGGTGAATTCAGGATTTGTTCCTGACGGATGTATCGAATGTTGTGGTGAAAGTGTACAATATCTGCAGAGTGTCAAACTATTCGAATAGCCGCGTCCGCGGTTATGGACAGTTGGAGTGGCCATACTGTTCCCCCGTCAGACTTTTCAAAATGACTTGTGAACGACTTGAGACTTTGGCTTGGCCACAACAGAGATGTGACTTGGAAATACAAGATCCCACTTAGGAGTTATAAAATTGTGACTAGCTTGGGAACTGAGTAGTATAAATCTGGCTTTTGCAAAACAACCCTAGAGCCTAGTGTCCTATTATCCAAAACCCCCTTTTTCTTGTTAGTATTAGTTTGCGAGTACTTAAAGAGTACTCATGGCTTTGTCCCTGGATATTCCCATGGCCAGACTATGAAGAGGAGTACCTGGAGGATGGACCCCAGGATGGTTACGACAACTAGGATCATCTCCCATCGTCAGCATTGCCTGTGACCCCGAAGATGGAGCCTCGCCTACGCTACCGTTACTATTCCGTATTCCGCTGCTTGATGTTGTATTAAGGACTGGATCATGAGATCCCTATTTGTGTAAGAACTTATGTATCGTTATAATGGATGAAGTACTATGGTATCCAATTCTGTTATGTCTCGCAAAAATGGTAATCCTGGGATTGCGATGTATGGCATAACAGGCATCTAGGATTGAAAAATCCGGGTGTTGACAAACAACACGTGCATCAATAATTCCTCCATAAATGGGTCCCTTAGCAGCTAAGCGACGAGCAATGAGAGAACCAAGATTGTACCTAGTTTCATTCTTGAGCGCAGCAGCTATGAAGGCCAAATGATAGTTTGAAATGTTGCTAGTGTTCTCCCTACCAAGAACACTAGTTGCAAGATAATAAGCAAAGTACCTGATAGCTGGGAGTTGAATATTTATTATCTTTCCCCTTTGGGCCCTATGGTCATCATCATTAGTTATCCCGCGATAGAGCTCCAACAAATCAGTGGGTTGAGCTGGAATCTTCTTCACCGTCCCAGCTGTACCAAGATCCAGGTCCTCACAAAATTTCTTCAATGTCATGGTGTAAGGCCTGCAATAAATTTCGAAAGACACATCTAGTTTGAACAGGCTATGAGAAAAAGAGAAACTCTCCACAAATGTTTTAGTGAGCGTAGCATATTGCACGCTCTCATCCTGCATATAACTTGTTAGTCCAACCCTCCGAACCAAGGTTAGAAAATCCTCAACAATACCAGCAGCCCGTAAGAAGGTTGGGCAAGGAAAGGTGGAAGGGTGCGCATCCCCTCATCTCCCTCGTCGCCAAATCGCGGTGTAATGAGATACTCATTGTATGAGAGCCTAGCTCGGGAAGATGATCTTGAAGGCCTTGCCCTCCTAGGTGTATCACTCTCAAATATTTCACCAAAGGTGTGGTTGTCCATGACCTCTTTTTTCTAAAATCTTTAGACAAACATGAAACCAAGTGATTTCAAGTTGATAAATGATGAGAAACTACTATAGGAACTTGATAGAGGGATACACATGCATCACAATGGAATCTCTAAGCATAGAACAAGCATGAAAGCTCACACAACCTGTCACCTATTGCAGCAAAATACTCAAGAAACAATCTACCAATCACAAATCTAATTGGACAAGCGGAGGAGGCACATACCAAGGATCAATCCCTCCAAAAATCAGCAGCAAAGATGGGCTGAGCAAGGAGATCGAAAATCGGGAGCAAGAACAGCAGGAACTCGAGCTTGAGAAAGCTTTCCGGTGTTTTTCGGGAGAGAGAAAGAAGATGGCTGGGAGGAGGCATCTTGGAGGTCCACAAGTGGGGCCACACCATGCTAGGCGCCACCTGGGGGCTGGTCGCGCCACCCAGGGGTGTGCTGGCCTGGGGTGGCCCCCTGGGTCACTCCAGGTGTCCCTATGCCCCTTTTTTCGAGGAAAAATTTATTTTGAATTTTCTGGGATTTTTTGGGAAACTTTATTTTTGGCCAATTTTCAGGGTATGAAAATTGATTTTCTCGTAGAAAAGATTTTTTAGAATAAGCAAAAGCAAACCAAAACCAAACTACAGAAGCTCTAAGACACTCTAAGAAGCAAACAAATAGCAAACCAAAGCTAACAAGAGAAAAGGAAAAACTAGGAAGGAGAAAAGTAAAAGAAAGCAAGAATAACCACAGTGAAAACATTGTTTTGTTCATTAAAATACTTTTGTTAACAAGGTTGGTCAAGTCTTGTTACCAAAACAATCTTATATGAAACAAAACTTTGCATTCCACATGGTGATTATGTTACCTCAAACTTGATAGCAATGGTCCCAATAATAATAGTTTCAAAACTTTCTTGTGGAATGGGACAATATATTTCTCCAACCTTGATGCTCTCAATATTTTCAATGGAATTCAGGCAATAGCTCTTGGCAACCTTTTGGGGGAATAGACAGTATGCTCTTTGTCATTAATATTAAATGTTACTTTTCCTTGATTGCAATTGATGACAACACCTATAGTATTAAGAAAAGGTCTCCAAAGAATAATAGACATATTATTATCTTCAGGCATTTCAAGCACAACAAAATCAGTTAAAACCAAGAAATTATGAGCCACTTGAATAGGAACATCCTCACATATACCAACAGGAATAGTAGTTGACATATAATCCATTTGCAAAGATATATCAGTTGGTATCAACTTTTCTAGCTGGAGTCTCTTGTAAAGATAAAAAGGCATAACACTAACTCCAGCTCCCAAATCACGTAAAGCAGTTCTAACATAATTATTTTTAATAGAGTAAGGAATAGCTGGTATACCTGGATCACCAAGTTTCTTTGGAACCTTACCATTGAAGGAATAATTAGCAAGCAAAGTAGAAATCTCCTCATTAGGAATCTTCCTTTTATTAGAGACAATATCCTTCGTATACTTTAAATAAGGAGGCAACTTAATAGCATTAGTGAAAGGAATTTGCAAAAATAAAGGCTTCATCCACTCACAAAACTTGTTGTAGTGTTCTTCCTTCTTTGACTTGTGTTTCGTATTTGGAAAAGGCATAGGTCTCTGCACCCAAGGTTCTCTCTCACTACCATGTTTATTAGCAATAAAATCTTCCATAGTGTACCTAGTGTTCTTAGTGTGCTTCTCAGGTTCTTCCTCAACTTCCTCCTTATCAGGAGCATCATTTTTATCATTACCACTCTCAGTTTAAGCATCAGAGACAGATATACTATTAGGATCTACTGCAGGTTCAAGTAGTTCCTCAACTATTTTATGTTTCTTTCTCTTACGAGGACTACCACTACTTTCACCTTGTTGAGAATCCTGCTCAATTATTTTAGGGTGTCCTTCAGGATATAAAGGATCTTGAGTAGCTATGCCACTCCTAGTTCTAATTCCATAAGCATGTTTACCTCATGAGGCATTAACTAGCATATCTTTTTGTACCTTAGCAAGTTGATCAATTTGGGTTTGAACCATTTGAAAGTGTTTACAAAGCATTTTAATATCATTAGAAGTTCTTTCCACAATATCTTTCAACTCTTTAATAGCTCTAGAGTTTTCCAATAAATGATTCTGAACTTGTTTATTAAAATTACATTGTTTAACAATAAATATGTCAAGTTCCTCTAGACATTGATCAGGAGGCTTACCATAGGGAATATCACCTTCATAAAAGTGGAGAGAGTGTACCTCAATAGTGGATGAGTGGGGAATTGTCTTACATAATTCTTCTATAGGAGGTAGATTCTTCACATCCTCAGCTCTAATATCTTTCTCCTTTAGACATTTCTTAGCTTCTTTCATCACTTCATCATTTAATGAAATTACTCCCCTCTTCTTTGGTGTTGGTGTTGGAACTGGTTCAGGAGTAATAGGCTCAGGTGTATTTAGCTCAGTTGAAGTCCAATCATCATAATTCTTGCTTATTTTAGCCATTAATTCTTCAACATATGTAGGATTTCTTTTCCTGAAAACACAATCAGCAAAGCTATCTAGGTATGTCCTAGACTCATCAGTTAGTCCATTATAATAAATAACAAGAAGCTCATTTTTAGGTAATGAACATCCAGGATGTGCATGAATCAAGGCACAGAACCTTGTCCATGACTCAGGCAATTTCTCTTCCTCTCCTTGTTTAAAATCAAAAAGTCTCTGCAAAGCAGCATGTGTAGCACTGGGAGGAAAATATTTCTGGAACAAAGAAGCAATCAAGCAATCAGGACTATCAATGGAACCAGGAGGTAATCTATTAAACCAAGCCCTAGCTTATCCTTTTAGTGAAAAAGGGAAGATCTTAGTAACAAAGTACTTGCACATCTTAAAATCATCAGAGAATAAAGCACTCATAGTGGAAAGCTCATTCATATGAGCTACAACACTCTCATTTTCAGTCCCACAAAAAGGTTCTTTCTCAACAATGTCTAAATAGGATAGATCAAGAGAGAAATCATAAATCTTCATCTTTAATATCTACGGGAGAGGTGGCAAACTTAGGATCGGAGGACAGTTTAGGAATAATGGTACGTCTTGCATGGAGACTCTTAATAGCACTAGCACCATGTGTGTTTCGGCACTCTTCAACAAATTCATCAGTAAACTCAATGTAGCCATCATTAATATCATAACTCTCTAGACTCACGTGAGCTAACAGGTGTAATAGTGTCTTCACTAGGAGTTTCAGTATTTCCTAGACCAGCCATAGTAGCATCTAGGAAAGGACCTAATGAACCACTCGCATCAAGCACAGTAGAAGTAACATCATGACTATCAAAAGCAGTTTCAGATTCAGTAGTAGTAGCAGCATGTGTAGCATCAGTATGTGGTGGTGGTGTAACAAACTTACTTATAACAGACGGTGAATCAAGAGCAGCAGAGGTGTTTAGGACTGTACCTCTTCTTGTAGTGGATGGTAAAATATGAAACTTTCCATCACGAGACTTCCCCATGATGAAAGGAGTAGCAATGAACAATAATAGATCCAAGTGAACTTACAAATAAAGCTATGCTCCCCGGCAACGGTGCCAGAAAATAGTCTTGATGACCCACAAGTATATGGGATCGCAACAGTCTTCGAGGGTAGTATTGCCCAATTTATTGATTCGACACAAGGGGAGCCAAAGAATACTTGCAAGCCTTAAAAACTGAGTTGTCAATTCAGCTGCACCTGGAAATAGTTCTTGCTCACAGAAGTTTATCAGTA
The DNA here is from genome assembly GCA_916181665.1 of Avena sativa. Lineage (NCBI taxonomy): Eukaryota > Viridiplantae > Streptophyta > Magnoliopsida > Poales > Poaceae > Avena > Avena sativa. The sequence goes on along the minus strand of OV702279.1, from coordinate 259,836,846 downwards.
GCAATAGTTTGTAGTAGCAACAGCAAAGCAATATCAGCAGTAAAACAAGAGCAATAGTAACAGTAGTAGCAAACAGTAGGATATGAGCGCGGTAGGCATAGGGATGGATGGACGGGCGTTGCATGGACGAGTCTAAACATGTAACTTTAAGATCTAGGGCAATGTAGATAAATAAGAATAAGCATCCAAGTACTAAACAATTATAGGCATGTGCTCCATATATAGTCATGCGTGCTCGCAATGAGAACTTGCACAACATCTTTTGTCCTGCCAGCCCGTGGCAGCGGGGCCTCAAGGGAACTACTGGCAATTAAGGTGCTCCTTTTAATAGAGCACCGGAGAAAAGCAATAACACTCCGTGAACACATGTTGTCCTCACATCACAGCCATCCCCTCCGGTTGTCCTAATTTCTGTCACTTCGGGGCCTTTGGATCCGGACAATGATATGTGTACACAACTTGCATATAATATCACAAACAATACTATCATAATGATTCAATAATAAGTTCAGATCTGAGATCATGGCACTCGGGCCCTAGTGACAAGCATTAAGCACAACAAGTTGCAACAAAGTCAAATAGCACTAATACAGATACTAGGCACCATGCCCTAACAATCTTATTCGATTACATGATAGAACTCATCCAATCCCTACCATACCCATAGCCTACAGAGGGGGATTACTCACTCATGGATGAGGGAAACATTGATGGTTGATGGAGAGGCGTTGGCAATGATGATGGCGATCATCCTCCCCAAATTCCCCGTCCCGGCAGGGTGCCAGAACAGAGTTTCTTGATCCGAATCGCGGTATCTGGTGGTGGCGGCGCAGCGTAACTCTTTGTTGAAAGACGTCGAACCCCCCCCCTGAGTTTTTAGGTCAGAAGGCATCTTATAGGCAAAGAGAGAGGCCGAGGGGGTGCCTGGGCTGGCCACACTCCTCCCAGGTGCGGGGTGGGCCCACCCGCATTGCAGGGGGTGTGGGCCTGACGAGGTTTAATCTCATCAATTCCCATTGTTATGGACTTGGGTTTTGGAGAATATGGGGATGCTGGAGATCGCGGAATGGTGAGCAAACAAGCAACACGGGGACACGAGGTTTACCCAGGTTCAGGCCCCCGGAGGGAAAACCATACTCCTGCTTGTCTGCTCTTGATTACAACGGAACCGAAGGTTATAGGGGTGCACAGATGCAATCTGGCATGAGGTGCGTAAGAGGTGAGTTGATTGTCCTCCTCGTCGTGCCCTCCTAGCCTTTATATAGATAGTCAGGTCCAGGGCGTAGGTCGAGTCGGTTACAGATTAGGGTTTGCCCCTTTGAAATTCTATATACTCTAGTCTTGTTCTCCAAGGATCCGAAGGCGTCATGGGCTTGGGCCACCCGAAATCTCCACGGGCCGCGTATCTTGTCATGGGCCTTCCCTTGGGCTCTACTGAAGGGATACGGGTAGGCTACACTAGCGCAAATCAAAATTTTCTACCGCGTAAACCAGGATTACTGTTGTCATAGATCACGGAATTACCACTAGACGCGTAGTTGTGGAACTTGATGAAGTGCGTCGAGGCAGTGTAGATGTTCTACGTCTCCTCATTTTCCTCGTCCCACGAGCAGCTCCCCTTTGCGCGACTCGTCCAAGTGCTACATATGCAGCACCTCTGAGGTATCCACACGTACAGGGTGGAAGCGTCGGACGCCGGAATGTATGCTTACCCCACCCTCTCTTATATAGGCGCCCCTAGTGGACTTCTACATTAGTATCCATTAGTATCCTAAGTCTGGTTTAATTCGGATCCAATCCTCATTAGGCTTCCAGCCCCTTAAGTGTGTGACCCTATAGGTTCATATACGTATAGACATGACACGAATACACTTATTCTGTCAATAGTTGGTAGCGGCCTCTAGCAAGACGTGCCAACTCCTAAACGCATACAAAGATCATATCAGACGAACCATCACAAGGTTTAGTACATGTCTTTCCCTTTGCCTCACGATATTTGGTCTAGCTCCAAGCTGACCTCCCTTTCTCAATACTGTGATTCGAAATCCCTTTACTAGGTTAACTCTTAACCTTATGTAGCACGGACATGCATTTCTAGATCCGACCACTCGAGGGGCCCAGAGATATCTCTCTCAAGTAGAGAGGGGCAAATCCCATCTTGATTGACCATGCCTTGCAGCATGCTTCTGGACAAACCCAAAAGCTACCTTTATAACTACCCAGTTACAGAGTAGCGTCTGATAGCCCCAAAGTAGGTCGATCCACATCTTAAGTACATGCGACAATCTCAGTTCTAAGGACAAAACGTACACGATGTGTAGAGAGAGAGAGAGATCTGCAACTAATTTCTAGTCTCAAGTTGGGTCAGTCCAACCCCATGTTCATAACATGTGTCCACATCATTGGTTTGACATCTCCATGTCTATGACTTGCGAAACATAGTCATCAACCAATCGATGTGCTAGTCTAATATCCACGTGTGTACTCACATGAACTCCGACTAGGGACAACTATTAGATAACCATACAAGTAAAGAGTTTCACAAACAATTCACATAATTGCCAATCAATACAAGTTGCCTGATATGGATATTCAAGAAACATTACAATAACTCATGGATACATAAGAAATATAATCATCTCTATGATTGCCTCTAGGGCATATTTCCTTCAGTCTCCCACTTGCACTAGAGTCAATCTAGATTGTATCTAATACATATTGCTCTTGCGTGCGCCTCATGCGCAGGCTGCGGGAGTGGCTTTGTAAAGGGATCAACAACATTTGAGTCCGTATGTACTTTGCATATCATGACACTACCATCCTCAACGAACTCTCGAATCTGATGGTAACGCATGCGAATATGTTTGTTCTTCTGGTGCTGTCTAGGCTCCTTGGCTTGTGCAATAGAACCATTGTTGTCACAATAAACGTCCATGGGATTGGATGCGTCCTGAACGACACCAAGAGCGATCAAGAAATTCCTAGTCCAAACTGCTTCCTTTGCAGCCTCCGAGGCGGCAATATATTCAGCTTTTGTTGAAGAGGAGGCCACCGTATCTTGCTTGGAACTTTTCCAACTCACAGCACCACCATTCATGACAAACACATAACCAGATTGCGATCTGGAGTCATCTGAGTCATTAAGGTAACTCGCATGTGTGTAACCCCTTACACTGAGTTCATCCTCACATCCATAAACTAGGAACACATCCTTAGTCCTTCTCAAGTACTTAAGGATATTCTTTACTGTTGTCTAGTGACCTTCACCTGGATCAGCCTGGTATCTGCTCATAACACTTAGAGCATAGGAAACATCTGGGCGAGTACATATCAGCGCATACATGATGGATCCAATAGCCGAAGCATATAGAATCCTGCTCATGCGCTCACGCTCATCAGTAGTCGAAGGACACTGAGTCTTGCTGAATGGCACACTGAGAGAGCTCCACAAGGTAAGAAGGTAAATTATGTTGAAGAAACCTCCTCCTTGAGTGATAAAATTGATGTTATTATGTTTATGCTTATTAATGGAAAAGCTCATATTGATCCAAATAATGTTACTTTAGCCTCTTTGGTTGCTCAAGAAGAGCAAGTTGATGTGAACTTCATTAGAAATAAAAAATTTAGCAACAATGCCTATAGGAATACTTTCGGTAATAATAATTATAGGACATATCCTAATAATGGTAATGCTTATGGAAATTCCTACCACAACAATAGAAGTGCTCCCTCTGAACTTGAAGTCATGCTTAAGGATTTTATTAGTAAACAAACTGATTTCATTAAAACTGTTGAGGAAAGACTTTCAAATGCTGAAAAAATATTTCGTCTTTGTCTGAAGCACAATCTTCTTTGATTAATAAAATGGCTGCTAAACCTGAAACCATGGAAAATCCCGTTGCTGTTGCTAATGCCATACAAGTTAGAATTGATGAAAATGTTAGACTGTTAGCTGAATTGCATGCTAAGTGGGAAAGAGAAGATGAAATTGCTAGAAATAGTAGTATTTGTACTATTACCACCACCAATGTTGATGCTAGCAAACAACAAGAAGTCCTTGATGCGTGCACCTAGTGTTTGATGTGGGACACTTCGTTGGAACACCAAGAGCAAGGTGTGATGAGCACAGCTGCAAGTTTCCCTCAGTAGAGACCGAGGTTATCGAACCTGAAGGAGGAAGGAAACATCTCAAAGGTGTTGTTGGCAACATGGAGACCTGTACAACACAAACTCTAGACTTTGCCCCAACGAATCAGTGAGGTTGTCAATCTCACCGGTTTGCTGTAACAAAGGATTAAACATATGGTGTGGAAGATAATGGTTTGCAGCAAGTAAACAAGTAACAGTGGAAGAAGTATCAATGGTAAAGATTGGACCGGGGTCCATAATTCACTAGAGCTGCTCTCCTTAAATAAACAACATGGCATGAAGGGTAAACAAATTACAGCGGGGCAATTGACAGGAACTGAGCAAGGCATAACAATGCAATTACTAGCCAGAAAGATTCTATGAGGTTGAATTGGCAATACAACAATATACATAGACCGTCATCCAACTGCATATATGACTAGAAGTCCACCTTCAGGTTATCACCCGAACCCCCTCCAGTATTAAGTTGCAAGCAACAGACAACTGCTTTAAGCAAAGTGTGTAAGGTAAACAGTCCACATGTTCCATGAAAAGAGACCGTTGTTTTCTCCCTAGTAGCAACAACACATCTACAAACGAAGATATTATTGTCACTTCCCTTGGAAACTAGAGGCATGAACCCACTATCGAGCATAAATACTCCCTCTTGGAGTCACTAGCAACTACTTGGCCAAGTTAACCACAAGCAACGTAGAGCTTGCAAGATCACAAACAACATAGACATGATAGAATCATAAAGATAAAACCACTAATCAAACCAACATAATAATCTCAATATCCATCGGATACCGACAAACACAACATGCATGATTACAAATAGATTAAATCTTGATCATGAACGGAGCTCACAAGATGTATACATGAAAGCACAAAGGAGGATATACAACCATCTAGCTACTACATGGATCCATAGTCCAATGTGGAACTACTCACGAATCAATACCAGAGAGAAGGCCTCTAGGATGATCTCCCCTCCGGCAGGGTGCCGGGAAGAACTTCAGATCCCCCCTGATCTAGGGATGATGGTGGCGGCTGCTACAGACGGTTTCGTGGATTTCTGATTGGGTACTCAGGGTTTCTGCATCGGGGGATTCTTATAGGCGAAGGGGGAGGCCGAGGCAGCGGCCAGAGGGGGCAAACCCTACCCAGGCGTGGGGTAGGTCCCACCCGCGCCTAGGGGGGTTTAGCCGCCCTGGCACGCCTCCTCGTCTCTCCTCTGGACTTCCTGTTCCCCACTGAAAGTTATTGACTTTGTCCTTCTTCCCGTCCAATTCCGAGAATATTTCTTCACTAACTTTTTTGAAACCAAAAACAGCAGAAAACAGGCAACTGACACTGTGGCAACTTGTTAATAGGTTAGTACCAGAAAACATGTAAAAGGCACTTCAAAGTGTGGACAAGTGAAGCAAAGTAGATACCATGCTTATTTAGTATCTACTTTGCTTCACTTGTCCACACTTTGAGGTGCTTTTTACATGTTTTCTGGTACTAACCTATTAACAATTTGCCACAGTGCCAGTTGCCTGTTTTCTGCTGTTTTTGGTTTCAGAAAAGTTAGTAAAGAAATATTCTCGGAATTGGACGGGACGAAGGACAAAGTCAATAACTTTCCGTGCGGAACAAGAAGTCCAGAGGAGAGACGAGGAGGCATGCCAGGGTGGTTAAACCCCCCTAGGCGCGGCTGGGCCCTACCCCATGCCTGGGTAGGGTTTTCCCCCTCTCCTAGGAGCGGCTGGGCCCTACCCCGCGCTTGGGTAGGGTTTGCCCCCTCTGGCCGCTGCCTCGGCCTCCCCCTTCGCCTATAAGAAGCCCCCAATGCAGAATCCCTGAGTACCCAATCATAAATCCATGAAACCGTCTATAGCCGCCGCCATCATCATCCCTAGATCGGGGGATCTGAAGTTCTTCCCGGCACCCTACCGGAGGGGAGATCATCCCGGAGGCCTTCTCTCCGGTATGATTCGTGAGTAGTTCCACCTTGGACTATGGGTCCATTTAGTAGCTAGATGGTTGTATCTCCTCCTTTGTGCTTTCATGTATAGATCTTGTGAGCTCCGTTCATGATCAAGATCTAATCTATTTGTAATCATGCATGTTGTGTTTGCGGGGATCCGATGGATATTGAGATTATTATGTGCAACACCCTCGGAATCGGCCCTATGCAAGTTTCAGCGCTTCCCGCCAAACCCGCATAGAAACGATTCGAAGGTGCCCACCAGGCACTTGCGTGCGGGTGGAAAATGAAGTAATATCATTACACAATAGTCCACGATGGAACCCACAGAACAGATATATACAACAACGACTCAAAGAGTCAAGAATGCAGATATACAATATAAATATCCAAATCACCTTTAAAACGATATAGCGTCCGAGTACGGACAAGATGCAAATTGAGCTAAGAGCCCTGAAGAATAACCAATGGCGTCCATAACCCTGCCCAGGCCAAGCCGGAAGGGTAACCCTGCTAACGACGTCGATCTCAAAACCTGCTTAAACAAAAGGGGTGCCGACAAGGGCAAAGGAAAAAGAGAGAGCGGTCAGTACTGAGGCCAGTACACGGCGAGGCTAGAATTCGGCGGTCCTCGCCTACATAGGTATGGTGGACTAAAGCGGCAGCGCCACATGCACTAAACAACCTATAGAGACTCGAGATAACTATCGGCTATCAGAGAGGGATAAGAAAGACCTATTCGGAACCATCCTGATACTACCACCAAACATACCCATCCTGGTATTTCCCCCTCGAGACCAAACGAGGAAGTCAACCGAGGAACTCACACAGTTGGCAGTTTTATTCATTCCGTTATAGTTGCGGCAATTACTAGTCAAATAAAGATGGCATGAGTCATCCTGATATAATAAGCAGTGGGCAGTTTTAGTTAAACATTCCGTTGTAGTTGCAACACTTACTAGTCAGATACAATTAGCTTGAGATATCCCAAACCCAGCAGTTGTTGGTACTTTTATTTAGCCATTCCGTTGTAGTGGAGCTGATTACTAGTCATATCGGATACAAGTCAAATTATAGCAGTAAACTTTAGTTATAGTTATCTATGATCGAGACCTGTGCTCCAAGTCGTCCATAACCGCGGACACGACTTCTCGAAAAGATTTAACCCTGCAGGGGTGCACCAAAGTATCCACACGCACTTCGACCCTTTTTGCCAGATCAGTTAACATACACCCATCGGTATGTCGGCGGGGCCTAAGTCATGACGTTTCCTAGACCCAAAGCAAGTACATGGGGGCCAGCCCACTAAGCTACCCGCAACGAAGTCGGCCGGTCTCCGAGACGGACTCAGGGTTTGCGCCAATGGCTGTAAACGACGGGGAACCCGAAACTCTCGGGCTTGTCGATATCGCGAAAACACTTCGCAATCCTAAACAGTACACGTGCAGTACCTCGCACAATTTAAATAAAGCAGTAAAGCATGGCATAAGTACAGAATAGTAATAAAGCCCCAAACTACTTGTGGCCCCCGGTACAATACTTTGAAATCAGGTACTAAATCGATGGGGTGCCCATACATCCCACATGTGGTTAGCGCGCTCGATCTCGGAACAGGTGTCAAGAACTCGGGGTCCTACGGGACACAAGTGGACGGTTAACAACCAAATAACATCTATTGCCCACCTGTGCCTCTGCATTTACCTACTTCAATTTTAGTTATTAAACAATAATTGAATTAAACGATAATTAAAGCCATGATCATCTCCAACCTTAAACATGCGGCAAAACTCCAACAACTGTGGTACTTGACGACACGCAACAGCACTTGAGCAAGCGACTACGACGCGCAAGTCCAACTATCTACCAAACAACAGGTAATAGGATGTGTCCAAGGCAATATAAGGCTGCAAAGGATGTTCCGGGTACGAAAACTAGAGCATCGCAACACAGGTAGCAATAGATCAATAGGAGGGAATAAAGACTATAAAAGTAAGATAGGTAGAAAGGGGGAGGTGCTCGCCTGAAAACATTGTCGAAGGTTCATCCGAAGATCGGGTCGACACTCGCATCAACTCATCGGCCTAATCCGTGAAGAAGCAAAGCACTAGAAGAAAACACCGAATGCACTATTTAATACTACGGCAGAAGATCGGGCATGATGCATGTATGATGTATGACATGGCAAAGATGCGATGCAATTAGGCAATATTAAGCGGAACCGGGGGTCCCGAAAATTAAATATATGGTTCTAGTTGTTTAGAGACCCCGCATTTTAAATGTTGCATTAACAAGGCAAAAGATAGCACCGGTTCGCTATACAAATTTAAATGGAGTCCGGAATAAGACGAAGTTATTCCGCATATCGACTCCCTATTTAATTATGCGGTGAATCGGCATAATGCCCCCAACCCACAGACAGGTATGCATGCATGAACAAATTAATATGCGACAGTTTTATATCTAGCATTTATAAAATAGGGGCTCGGGAAAAGGTTCACACATCTGGGCTCGGGAGATCTTGATTCCGGGGGTTCGGGGCCGGACTCAGGGTTCAACAGGGATCGAGGTTCAGATACAAGATGGAGAACTTGTTGTGTCGTGACGGAGAACTTGGGTCCAAGCGGTCGATCTTGCCGTCCCGAAGATCTTGTCGGGTCCGTGTATCGGTCGGTCTTGGCATTCGGGGTGAAGAACTTGGCGTCCTCGAGGAAGTACTTGGCGTATCCGTGTCGACGACCTGGGCGTCCGGGTTCTCGGACATCAGTTCCGGGAAGAAGTACTTGTCGCATCTGTGGCCTTCGGGTCGAAGAATTCGGCATGTCCGGGTTCGGTCTTCGGGTCCGGGTAGAAGAACTTGTCGTTCCGACAGGTTCAGGTTCCGTCTTTGGACTCCGGGATCGGGGCCTTTGGTCCGGGGTTCGGCCTTCGGGTTCCAGGAGGGAGAGCTCGGCGTCCATCGAATCCGCGGAGAAGAGCTTGACGTCCACTTGTGCTTGTCGAACCATCGGGGCATCGTCATGGACATAAGAAGCACTAAAATGTACAACACCACCAACATCCCCACGCCGACACATGCTACAGAGAAAAAACAGGGCCAGAACACCTGCTGGTTCACAGGAGAACAACCGCGACAAGACAAAGCGGCCCTACTCGCGCATGGGAGACGCACGGGCAGAGCACGGATGACGTGCGGACACCCGACCAAGGACGCGCTCGGACAGGGCGCAGGAAGCTCATCGGCACGGTGGATCTTGCAGGCTTGAGGAGGGGCGGCCAGGTCGACGCTGGCGACGGCGAGAAGCAGGACGTCGCTGGGGAGACTCGGCCAACGGATGGAAGCGAGGAGGACAGCGGAGTGGTCCGATGGCGTGCAGAGGGAGGCCTCGGGGAAGGGCACGCGGGCCAGGCGACGACGAGGTTAGGCCGGCCGAGGAGGAGGCGGCCACGCCGGAGAGGGTGCTCGCAAGGAGGTCGAGCGGCAGGGCGCGCCGACCCACGCCGGTGCCGCAGCAGAGGACACGGCCGCTGCTCACGGCTGGGGAAGGAGGGTCTGGTGGGAGGCACCGATGCGCAGGACGGTAGAAGGGAGGAGCGGGGTCGGGCGACGGTCGCGGTCGGGCTCGGGGCTGCGGCCGGGCTCGGGGGAGGCGAGGGAGGCACGGCGCCGAGAGGAGAAGCGTGCGGTGGCGCGGGCTGCCGAAGGGCGGAGGCGCTCAGGCCGGAGAGGGAGCACTGCAGGGGAAGGTGAGGACGAGGGGCCGCTCGGGTCGCGGGGAGCTCGACGGGCGGCTGCAGAGGGGCGCCGGCGGGCTCGGGCGGCGAAGTCGACGACGATGCTCTGTCGCGGGGAGGTCGGCCGGAGAGGGAGGGAGAGAGAGGAGCGGCCGCGGGAGGAGGCGAGGCGCTGGAGGCGGCCAGACGGCGACGCGGTGGCGAGGAGGAAGCCGGGAGAGGCGGCGGGGAGAGGCGAGGTGGCGGTGGCCCGAGCAGCAGCGGGGCGGTCGCTGGAGCTAGGGAGGCCGGCGAGGTCCGGCGACGGAGGGAGGCGGCGGCGGGCTGTGTCGGGTTGGGGAAGGAGACGAGCGAGGAGGGGGTCGCGTGGCGACAGGGACGTGGGGAGTGGGTGCGGGACGCGGGGCAGGTGGGTGGATAGGTGGGGCCAGGCGCGGGCAGTGCGTGTGTGGCGTGAGTGTGCGTGTGAGGAGCGGCCCAGGTGGTGGGCCAGGTGGGGAGGTGGTGAGGGTGTGGTCTGGTGGTGGGTGGGTGCGTGTGTGGCAGGTGGTGATAGTGTTAGGGGTGTGGGTTGGTGAGGTGGCGAGACGGGGTTGGCCGGGGTGATGTGGAGGGGGCTGGGTAGGATAGGATTGGGTAGTTTTAGGAATTTTGGAGGTGGCCAGTCAGGCTTTCGGGCCTGGCGGGCTGCCTCCTAAAAAATAAAAGAAATATTTTATTATTTGAAACGGCGCTTTTGCAAACCGTTGGTAGACGAAACAAAATAATCCGGAGACCCGGGTTTTAATTTGAATAAAGACGGGAATATTTAGAAAACAAAACTAGGCGTTTCGAAAATAGTTTAGACAAAAACCATGCAGGATGATGACGATGCCCAAATGCAATGTGGCATGATGACATGAGCATGCGATCATGATGATGCAATGCACAAAAATAACGCGATTTTCTAGTAGTGGTTTTGCGGGATGCCACATTATGTTGCTTTGATTAATGGTTTTTTCTTTATGATTCTATCATGTCTGTGTTGTTTGTGATCTTGCATGCTCTCCATTGCTAGTGGTTATCTTGGACAAGTAGTTGCTAGTGACTCCAAGAGGGAGTATTTATGCTCGATAGTGGGTTCATGCCTATAGTTTCCAAGGGAAGTGACAATAATCTCTTTGGTTGTAGATGTGATGTTGCTACTAGGGAGAAAACAACGGTCTCTTGTTCATGGAACATGTGGACTGTTTACCTTACACACTTTGCTTAAAACAGTTGTCTGTTGCTTGCAACTTAATACTGGAGGGGTTCGGATGATAACCTGAAGGTGGACTTCTAGTCATATATGCAGTTGGATGACGGTCTATGTATATTGTTGTATTGCCCAATCAACCTCATAGGATCTTTCTGGCTAGTAATTGCATTGTTATGCCTTGCTCAGTTCCTGTCAATTGCCCCGCTTTAATTTGTTTACCCTTCATGCCATGTTGTTTCTCTAAGGAGAGCACCTCTAGTGAACTATGGACCCCGGTCCAATCTTTATCATTGATACTTCTTCCACCGTTACTTGTTTACTTGCTGCAAACCATTACCTTTCACACCATACGTTTAATCCTTTGTTATAGCAAACCGGTGAGCTTGACAACCTCACTGATTCGTTGGGGCAAAGTCTTGAGTTTGTGGTGTGCAGGTCTCCACGTTGCCAGCAACACCTTTGAGACGTTTCCATCCTCCTTAAGGTTCGATAACCTCGGTCTCTACTGAGGGAATCTTGCTGATGTGCTCATCACACCTTGCTCTTGGGGTTCCAACAAAGTGTCCCACGTCAAACATTGGGTGCACGCATCAAGATTTCTGGCGCCGTTGCCGAGGAGGCTAAGGACGTCTTCACTAGGGGAGTCCTTCACTTCCTTTCTCTTTACTTTGTTTTTAGTTTGCTTTTTTTCTTTTGCTTGGTTTTGTTTGCCTCTTTTCAAAAAACCCAACAAAAATTAGTCTAGTTTGGTTTACTTGCCTTATTTAAAAACAAAAAAAATAGTTCTTACTCTAGTTGGTGGTCTATCATTGCCTTGCTTGGTCATGCTTTCTATCAATGGATGGTTTCTTTGAAACTAGTTCTTATTGGCAAGGTGGGTTCACGGAAGAACAAAAGTATTATTATAAGGAACACTGTTTGTCACAAAAAGGAAAACACTTATGGGAACAAATTGATAAGTTGAATACTATTGCTAGAGACGTGTGCTCAACTTATAATGTTACTTATTGCTTTGATAAATCTTGTTTCTATAGGAGGTATAAACACCTCCCATTGCAATGTGAGTATAATGATAATGTTACCATATCTTCTTATGTTAAGGGAAATTATGACTTTTATGATGTGGAACAAATTGAAGAATTTATTGCTTTCAAGGGTGCATTTGAACTTGCTAGGTTGCTTGAAAATACTGATGATGCACCTTATGAATATGAGGTTGATGAGATACTTAAATTCTGCTTTGATAATTACAAGTAAGCAAATGGCTATATTCTTGAATATTTTAATAGACGCTTTCCACAAATGGAAGAGACTAATGCCTTGCAGGAGCCTATGGAAGAATAAATTATTGAAACTGGAAGCTTTTTAGATGAAAAAGAGGAGGAGAGTGATGAACAAAAGGAGGAAGAATGGATTGTCTACCCATGCCTACCTTCTAATGAGAGTAACTCTTTAACTCTTACATTATTTAATTGTCCCCCATGCTTACCAAAGGAGGATGAATGTTATGTTCCTGTGGATCCTTTTGAAATATCTACTTTGGATAAAACCTATGGAGGTTTTAATCCCACTGTCTTTGAGCTTGATAGAAATTATGTGTTTGTAGCTCATGAAAAGCCTGCTTTATGTGATAGCTATATTGTTGAGTATATTCATGAGGGTACTGAAAATTATTATGAGAGAGGAAAATATGGTTGTAGAAGTTTTGATGGTATTGAAACACCTCTCTATATGCTCAAAGTTTTGAAGTTGCTCTTGTTTCATCTTCCTATGCTTGTCACTTTATTCTTTGTGAATTTATTTGTATACAAGATTCCGATGCATAGGAAGAGGGTTAGACTTAAATGTGTTTTCAAATTGCTTCTTGATGTTCTCTTTACTTCAACTCATAGTTCTTATGAGAGCATCTTCTCAAGCTATCAAGCCTAACTTAAAGGCGTTAAAGAAAAGTACTTGTTGGGAGATAACCCAAGAGTTTCCTTGAGTTTTGGAAGTTATTAATTCTGTAATGACCTCTCCTTATCCTTTTTGTTTTCTTTTTGTGCCAAGAATGACCTCTAATGAGAGGGAAATAAGATTTGGGTAGTTGCTCTCCTGAAACAGATTTCTTTCCTCCACCAAAATAAATCCTGAGGAGGCTCTATAACTCGGATTGAGCTCAAAATTTACGAATAAATCCCCCGATATGTTGGATAACTTTCTTTAGTTTAACACTTTTCTATTTGAGCAACAGACGATGTTTGAAATTTTTTATTTCTACCTGCTTGTCTGTTTTGACAGATTTCTGCCATTATTTGCATTTGCTTCTTATTGATTCCTTTTTGAGATCTCTTCAGGTAAATTGAGTTTCTTTGAAGGAGTTACTACAGTAGCTTGTGTTTTTAGTGAAATCCTTGTTGTTCCATTGCTTTGTCAGTGGTCTAATATCTTTTGAATACACTAATGTTGCTAATGAAGTTTGTGTGAAGTTTTGTATGAAGGAAAAATTTCAAGTGTAGAGAGAGAATGATGCATTGAGATGAAGAATGAATTTCTTGAAGAAAAATTCAGTCCTGCATAAAAGATTTGGATAATCATCCAAGCAGTCAGTCCATGAGTGGGGCAATTCTTTACCAAATATTTCATTCTTTCCTAAGCTTGAGTAGCATGTTCATTATCAAATTGTTTAAATTTCATTATTTCACTTATCATAGATATAATTTTAGCAGGAGGATAACATTTTCCAATAAAAGCATCTTTGCATTTAATCCCAGAATCAATACTATTTCTAGGAAAAGATAGCAATCATTCTTTAGCTCTTCCTCTAAAAGAAAAAGGAAACAATTTAAACTTAATAATATCTCCATCTACATCCTTATATTTTTGCATCTCACAGAGTTCAACAAAATTATTAAGGTAAGCAGCAGCATCATCGGAACTAGCACCAGAAAATTGCTTTCATAACAAGCTTCAGCAAAGCAGGTTTAATTTCACAAAACGTAGCATCAGAAACAGGTGGAGCAATAGGTGTACACATAAAATCATTGTTGTTTGTGCTAGTGAAGTCACACAACTTAGTGTTTTCATGAGTAGTCATTTTTGCAAGAGTAAAGCAAGCCAACAGAAATAGAAACTAAAGTAGGAACTAATTTTTTTGTGTTTTAGATAAAAAGGAAACAAAGCAGTACAACTATTTTTTTGTTTTTTTGATAAAAATAAACAAGCAAAACAAACTAAGCAAAACAAAAAAAAGTAAGGAGATTGGTTGTGAGAGACTCCCCTTGCAAGAATCTTCTTTCTCTCTAAAAAGTGATTGACGAGGAGGAAGACATTGAAGCTGTCCTTATCTCCCCGACAACGGCACCAGAAAAGTGCTTGATGGCTCAGATATGTAGAGCTCGTTGGAAATCCCAAGAGGAAGGTATGATGAGCACAGCAGCAAGTTTCCCTCAGTTATGAAACCAATGTTATCGAACCAGTAGGAGTAAGGAAACAACTCCAAGGTGTTGATAGCAACTTGGAACCTGCACAACACAAACTCAATAATTTGCCCCAACTTATAGTGAAGTTTTTAATCTCACCGGTTTGCTGAAAACAATGGATTAAACGTATAGTGTGGAAGATAGTGATTTGCTTGTAGAAAATAAAAAGTAAACGGTAAACAGTAGATGGTATATCAATGATAAGGAATGGACCAGGGTCCACAGTTCACTAGAGGTATTCTCCATAAGATATATAGCATGTTGGGTGAACAAATTACAGTGGGGCAATTGACAGATTTAGAAAGCATAAAAATGCATATACTAGACATCTTGATTCCTACGAGATTTGTTTGGGCATTACAACATAATACATAGACCATAATCCAACTGCATCTACGACTAATAATCCACCTTCAGGTTATCATCCAAACCCCTTCCAGTATTAAGTTGCAAGCAACAGATAATTGCATTAAGTAAAGTATGTAAAGTAAACAATACAATTGCTCCTAGACAAAAGATTGTTGTTTTTTTCCTAGTAGCAACAACACATCTACAACCTTAGAAGTTTTTG
The DNA here is from genome assembly GCA_916181665.1 of Avena sativa. NCBI lineage: Eukaryota > Viridiplantae > Streptophyta > Magnoliopsida > Poales > Poaceae > Avena > Avena sativa. Next base: position 259,821,742 of record OV702279.1, on the reverse strand, counting down.
TCACTCTCCCAGATTACTAGAGGCATGAACCTACTATCGAGCATAAATACTCCCTCTTGGAGTTACAAGCATCTACTTGGCCAAGATAGCTACTAGCAATGGAGAGCATGCAAGATCACAAATAACATAGACATGATAGAATCAATAATCAATCTGACATAGTATCTCAATATCCATCGGATCCCCGCAAACACAACATGTATGATTACAAATAGATGATCTTGATCATGAACGAAACTCACAAGATCTAAACATGATAGCACAAAGGAGGAGAAACAACCATCTAGCTACTGTATGGACCCATAGTCCAAGGGTGAACTACTCACGCATCACTCCGGAGGCTGGCATGGTGATGAAGAAGGCCTCCGAGATGATCTCTCCCCTCCGACAGTGTAACACCCTCAGAATCAGACCTATGCAAGTTTCAGCGATTCCCGCCAAAACCCGCATAGAAACGATTCAAAGGTGCCCACCAGGCACTTTCGTGCGGGTGGAAAACGAAGTAATAACATTACACAACAGTCCTCGATGGGACCCACAGAACAGATATATATATAACAGCGACTCAATGAGTCAAGAATACAGATATACAATACAAAGATCCAAATCACCTTGAAAATGATAGAGCGTCCGACTACGGACAAGATGCAAATGGGGCTAAGAGCCCTGAAGAATAACCAATGGCGTCCATAACCCTGCCCAGGCCAAGCCGGAAGGGTAACCCTGCTAACGACGTCGATCTCAAAACCTGCTTAACACAAAAGGGGTGCCGACAAGGGCAAAGGAAAAAGAGGAGCGTCAGTACTGAGGCCAGTACACGGCGAGACTAGAATTCGGCGGTCCTCGCCTACATAGGTATGGTGGACTGAAGCGGCAGCGGCAGCATGCACTAAACAACCTATAGAGACTCGATACAACTGGCGGCAATCAGAGAGAGGTAAGAAGGACCTATTCGGAACCAACCTGATACTACCAACATACAAACCCATCCTGGCGTTTCCCCCTCGAGACCAAAGGAGGAAGTCAACCGAGGAACTCACACAGTTGGCAGTTTTATTTATTCAGTTATTGTTGCAGCACTTACTAGTCAGGTTTAGTTAATCATCCTGATAAAGTAAGCAGTGGGCACTTTTAGTTAACCTTTCCGTTGTAGTTGCAACACTTACTAGTCAGATACAATTAGCATGAGATAACCCAAAACCCAGCAGTTGTTGGTACTTTTATTCAGCCATTCCGTTGTAGTTGCAATACTTACTAGTCAGGTACAATGGTCGCAAGCGACACTCAAAGCAAGCAGTTGTGGGCAATATTAGTTAGCCATTTCATTATAGTGAAGCTGATTACTAGTCATTATAAGTCAAATTTATAGCAATAAACTTTAGTTATGCTTGTCTATGGTCGAGATACTGTGCTCCAAGTCGTCCATAACCGCGGACACGGCTTTCAGAAAGTTTTACCCGGCCGGGGTGCACCAATAGCAACACACACTCGATCAACCTCGGAAAAACCAAATCAAAACCCAACGAGGCTTTCACGACAAAGCAATCACAGGATTCAGAAATATTTCAGGGGGCCACCCCTTAAAGTAGACCCGCAACGAAGTTAGCTGACTTCGAGACGGCCTCAAGGTTTGTGGGGCCGGCTGTAAACGACTGGGAACCCGAAAGTGTGGCTGGGCTTGTCGATACCGCGAAAACGGGTCACAATTCCTAAACAGTACAGTGTGCTCCTCGCACAATCGTAAATACAGAAGTAGCATGGCATAAGTACAGGATCGTAAATAAAACCTCAAACTAGTTTGTGGCCCCAAGAAATAAGACTGAATCAAGCTCTGGCTCAGGGGGGTCCCATATACCTCCCGGATGTGGATAGCGCGATAAATCAAGGAACAGGTATCAAGTACTCGGGGTCCTACGGGACACAAGTGGGCGTTCGGAAACCAAATATTATCTATCACCCACCGATGCCTCTGCTTATTTCAATTTTAGTTGTTAAACAGGAATTAAAGTGAGCGATAAGTAAAACTATGATCATATCCAACATCAACATGCGGCAATACATCATCAACTGTGGCACTTGACGACACGCAACAGCACTTGAGCAAGCGACTACGACGCGCAAGTCCAACTATCTACCAAACAACAAGTAATAGGATGTGTCCAAGGCAATATATGGCTGCAAGGGATATCACGGGTACGGAAACTAGAGCATCGCAACACAGATAGCAATAGATCAACAGGAGGGAATAAATACTATAAAAGTAAGATAGGTAGAAAGGGGGGGAGATGCTCGCCTGAAAACATTGCCGAGGGTTCAACCGAAGATCGGGTCAACACTCGCATCAACTCAACGGCCTTATCCGCGAAGAAGCAAAACACTAGAAGAAACACCGGATGCAATATTTAATACTACGGAAAAAGATCGGCATGATGCATGCATGATGTATGACATGGCAAAGGTGCGATGCAATTAGGTCATATTAGGTGGAACCGGGGTCCCGACAATTAATTAGATGGTTCAAGTTGTTTAGCTACCCTGCATTTTAAATGTTATTTAGCAAGGCAAAATATAATACGGGTTCGCTACACAAGTTTAAATGAGGCCAATATAAGGCTAGATTTGCCCGCATATGGGCCCCATATTTAATTATTAGGTGAATCGGCATAAGGCCCCCAACCACACAAATATGCAAGCGAGTATGACAATTTAATATGCAACAATTTGTTATTATATATTATAAAATAGGGTTCTCGGATAAGAGGTCACACATTAGGGTTCGGCAGATCTTGGGGTTCCGGGGTTCGGGGTCGGTCTCAGGGTCCAGGGTTCGACGGAAACGTTCTCGGATAACAGAGGCAGGTCTTGGCGCATCCGGGGTCTTCGGTTCATGTTGTCGGCCTTGTCGTCTCACGCGGAGATCTTGGCGTTCCGGGAGGAAGTACTTGGTTTGGCGTCGGGGCACATCGGGTTCTCTTGGTCGCTGTCGTTCTTGTCGTCATGCAGATCTTGTCGGGTCCCACGGGGTCGAACTTGCCGTTGCGAGGGTCTTGTCGGGCCCGCGCCATCGAGTCGGTGCTAGCGCTCGGGATCGTTCTCGTGGCAATCTTGGCGTCCTCTGCGTCGGGGTGGTCGATGTCGGGCTCGGATGGGTACCGGGGTTCATCGGATTCGGGGAGGAGGACTTGGCGTCCCACGGAGAAGGAGTTCATGGCGTCCCAGGATCGGGTTCCGCGTGGCGGTCTTGGCGTCCGGGGATTTTTCCCGGGTCCATGGCGGCATCCTCAAAGCTCTTTGTCGAAGTCATCGGGGTTTCCGTGACGAAGATCTTGTAGAGGGTTCGTCTAGCGCCTCCGGGAACGGTACGGCCTTTGGAGCACGCGGGTTCTTGACGTGGTCCATCGGGCTCGGAGATCTTGTTTCGGCTTCGGACTCCGGGATCGGTCTTCGGACTTCGACACCGACCTTCGGGTGTCAACTCGGAACCCATTGAGTATCCTCGTCCCATGCCGATCTTGACTGGATTGGACTCCTGGTCTGCTTGGAGAGGTAACACCGGACCAGGGAAGAAAAACGACGCCTGCACGGAAGCGCACAGGGGCGGCTAGAGGTGACGCTGGCGCGCATAGCAACGAAGGAGGAGGCCATCCGCGCGGAGGAGATCGAGGACGGGGCGGCCAGAAAGGAGACGACGGGGAGGGGGTCGCGCGATGGTGGGGAAGAAGGAACCCAGGCGAGGGCAGAGGCCAGGCCGGGGGAGGCGGGGCAGCGGCCGACGATGGCGACGCAGCGAGGTTGCAGGGGTGGCGGCAACGTGCAGCAACGGGGGCCGGGCCGGCGGGAGGACGACGGCGAGGGAGGTCGGAGCGGGGCCGGGGTTGAGCGGCTCTGCCGGGGAAGGAGGAGGGGCGGGCGCGCGCGTCGGGCAGAGGAGGTAGAACGGCGGCGAGGCGGTCGCGCGGGGCGAGCGGGAGGTGGTGCGCGCCGGCGGCGGGCGCAGACGAGGCGAGGAGGGGCGCCGACGGAAGGGACGTGCGGGGCCGCGGCGGCCGGCGGCGCTCGGGGTTGGCGGGCGGCGAGGGTTGGTGGCGGGGGGGGGGCCGCGGCTCGGGGACGCGTGGCCGAGCGCGGAGGCGGGAGCCGGCGCCGGAGGAGGCGCAGAGGCGGGGCGGCTCCGTGCGGGGAGGCGAGCTGGCGGCGAGGCGGCGCGCCGGCGGCTGCGGGCGGAGCTTGCAGGGGTGAGGCGGGGGTCCGGCGGCGAGGGTTGGTGGCGGTGGAGGCAGCCGGGCGGGGAGAGAGCGGCCGAGGGAGGAGACGCGGGGAGGGGAGAAGGAGCAGGGGGAGAAGGGGCGGTGGCCGGAGGGAAGAGGGCGGGCCGGCGGAGCGGGGGCGGAGCGTGGTTGGGGAAGCCGGCAGCGGCGGGGATGGGGCGCGCTAGGAGAGAGAGAGGGGGCCGTGCACGGGGTGGGGCGGTCTCGGGGTCTCCCCAGGTGGTGGGTCCGGGCGTGGGGACGCGCCCAGGTGGGGGCTGCCGGTTGTATGGAGTTGGAGGTGGGGCTGTGGGTGTGAGGGAGTGGGGTGAATTAGCCTAGGTGGTAGAGTGGGATAGGGTAGAGGGAGAGGAGAGGGTGAGGTGGTAGCAGGTTATTGGGTGGGGTGATGTGGAGAGGGTTGAGGGTAGAATAGGTTGGGTGGGTTTAGGAATAAGGGGTAGACCGATTTATTTTCTGGGGTGGTCGTTCGGGTCAATTCGGCCCGTTCGACTACCCCATTAAAATAATAGTTTAATATTTTATTTGTTTTAAACGGGCCGTTTGCAAACCGTAGTTGGTCAAAACAAAATATTCCGGAGTCCCGGTTTTGGTTTGAATTAAGGACGGGGCGTTTAGAAAACAAAACTAGGTTTTTCCGCAATTAGTTTGATGCAAGCAAATGCAAGACGATGACGATGCTCAAATGCAATGTGGCATGATGACATGAGCATGCGGTCATGATGATGCAATGCACGAAAACAACGCGATTTTCTAGTAGTGGTTTTGCGGGATGCCACAGACAGGGTCCCGGGAAGAGCTTCGGATCCCCCCGATCTAGGGATGGAGATGGCGGATGCTATAGACTGTTTCATAGAGATTTGATCGGGTGCTTAGGGTTTCTGCATCGGGGTGCTTATATAGGCAAAGAGACAAGGTCGGTGGGCGCCTGAGGGGCCCACACCTAGGGCTGCCCCCCCCCCTTGTCCGCGCCACCACATGGTGTGTTCGCCTCGTGGCTCCACTTCGTCTCTCCTCCGGACTCTGTGTTCCTTCTGGTAAAATATTGACTTTGGCTTTTGTCCCGTCCAATTTTGAGAATATTTTTTACTAGATTTTCTAAAACCAAAAAGAACAGAAAATAAGCAACTAGCACTGTGGCACCCTCTCAATAGGTTAGTTCCAGAAAATGTATAAAATTACCTCAAAGTGTAAATAAAACATAAGAAAGTTGATATAAAACAAGCATGGAGCATAAAAAATTATAGATATGTTTACAACGTATCAGTGTCAAATAAGAAATTTTCTCTATGCACTTAAAGGCTCATCCCCTATATCAACACTACCACAATAAGTGTTATATGGAAAATATACGACGTTCGGCTAGAACATGGGTGAATAGGCGATTGTAAATTTTCAGGAGAAGTTATCAATTTATCAAAATTATTTAGCGTTGTTGTCTTAAAAAAATATTAGAATGCAATTATATAAATCTTACTGAAGGGGTTCCATGGTAGAAAACAAAATTTTATGACGATGAACACACCTAGCCAAGATCTATCTATGCAGATGTAAGATAACGAGAGGGAATTCGATGTTCATACCTTTGAAGACCGAAAGCGGTTAACGTACCACGAGGAATGTGATTGAAATAGTCGTACTCACCTAACCTCAAGGTCGCAAAGCTCCTCGCAAGTCACCCCTAGTACTTGTACGACATAGCCGACCTCATGGTCGTGTCGACGTCCAAGCTGCAATCTCCAAGGAAAAGCACCACAAGTGGTGGTGCCTTGTGTACATGCGTACAATGTAGAGATGTCTCCTGGGTTCCGGTCCAGCAAAGCAGCAGAAGAAGATTGATCCAGACCGAGTCTAGCAGCATAATGGCGTGTGTACGATGGAGAAATCCCTATCCCCGTATGCAGTTCCAAACTTGGAAACCACACATGAGGGGAGAGAGAGGAAAGAGAGAAAAGGCAAAGGCCAATTGATGGGATGGATTTGGGGAGAGGGGTGTCCCTCTTTATATAGGTGGAAGGGAGGCACCACCTCCTTCAAAGTCTCAGGGGACTAATCAAGGGAGGAGGTGGAGGAGGCGGCAACGTCCAGCCCCACATGGGCCCCACATGGTAGGGAGCCTACTTGGTGGCTAGCGGCCTCCCTTGGCCATCCCTAGGGCGCGGCCCCCTCTCGGGCCTCCTTCGATGAGGCTCAATTAGGTGGGTGGCCCAAAAATCCATTTTAAATAATATTTTTAATATTAATTTATTAAATTAATACTAAATACATATTATTTAAACCCTATCATTCCGAAATTGGACCCCTCCGATCATCACTGGATATTCCCAAAACACTTTCGGTATCTCTCCAAAACAATTCTGGAGGTCTCTCTCTTTTCTCCTATGATCTTGGATCAGTCCCTAAGCATCATATACCCTTAAGTGTGACACCCTATGACTCAGGAATACATAGACATAGTCGACCTTGAATGTCAAGTCTCATTCCCTTTGCTCTATGATACCTAATTTGTCCAAGATCTGATCTTTGGTATTGACATACCTAGTTTGACCTTGTTAAACAACAAACACGTTTACTCGTTTACGTGGTATTACATCCCCGTGAACTAGTCACATGTTTGCAAAAACTTGTAGATGTAATTTCACCGAATGGGCCTAGGGTATCTATTCGTCACTCGGACGGGCAAATCCTAGTCTTAATACATAGGCCTCAAAAGTTCCTATGAAATACTTGACGAACACCTTTATGGTCACCCAGTTACGATCATGATGGTTGATATGATCAAAACAACCTCGGGAGACAGTGATTAATATGATCTGACGATCGAAGGACTGAATCACTACGCTTTGCTAGATATCGCAATGTTGAACTTTGTGACTGGATCACATTGTAATACTAGGGTTGGGTGTTTTCCATCACATCATTCATCTAATGAAGCGACCTCGTTTATAGTTGACATGTTAAAGTCCATGATTAGGAAATCTTAATCATCAATTTCCCAATGAACTAGTCTAGAGGATACTAGGGACCTGGTTTTTTTATATATCATACATGTATTAATGTTTCCATTTAATATAGTTATAGCATGATACAAAACTATTACAAACTAATGAGATATGTCAATAAAAACATTTTTAGTATTGGCCTCTAGGGCATATCTCGTTCACTTACAAAAAGTAAATCACAAAAAGTAAGAAGATCATAAACATAGACATTTAACTATAGCTTAAGCGTGGTGAAAGTCGAAAGCGTTGAACACCGGCTCAGCTACGCTAAATAGTAAAAAAAACATTCACTAATAACCGGCTAGCCACTTCATAAGACCGGTCGACCCTCTCGAAGTCTCGATCCCTCTTCTCTCCTCTTCCCCCTGAGGTGAGAACAGCCCCTGTGCCCTGCAAGCTAGGGTTCGCGTCGGCCTCCCAACTACTCTCGCCGAACTGCATGCTCCACGTCGGCCTCGACGACTTCTTGCCAGGATCCGCCGCTGCCTTCGTGGAATACTCCTGCACCATGGAGGCGCTGCTTAGGTGCATGGACCGATGGTCGTCGAGGCCTTGCTCAAGGCCGGGGGCGTCGATTTGGCCTGTGCAGAGGAGCCACAGGGATGGGAAGGGCTGGGGCAGCGGTCAGGGGAGAGGAAGGCCCTCTGACATGGCTGATTGGGTGAGAAGGAGGCACATGGGTGTGGGGATCCGGTACATAGCAGCAGAGGCGTGTGTTACTGCTTGCCACAGCTAGGACGTGCCTGCAGCCTATGAGAATGGCACAATGTTTCTGAGTGCTTCTAACGCTGAGTAAAATGAGAAAGATTGAGAGATTAAGTGGTGGGAGATATTGGGAGATGTGCCGTATTGCTAGGAGATGTGCTATTGGTTTGCTGAACAACTTCAGTGGTGGTGCATCATATTGATTACATAGAAATTCACATAGGGGTCTTGGTTTTGTAGATTTTCATATGTGAATGTCAAATATCAGTCTCTGATCTGCCATATCATTGTTTCTCAGGTCTTTAGATGTACACATGATCTTCTAAATTATGTAGATCAAATCACATGAACGGTACAAAAGTATGCATTGACATTTGTATTTTCTCAATGAATTATTTATGTAGGTTATCAAGAATAATAAAGTATTGATTTGCATGAAAGGTTATCCGTCATGATGTCCTCTCTTGCGACCTCAATGCATTGGCTAATAAGGATGTACCAGTTTTTCTAAAGAATTTGTTCAATATGAAACTATGTCTGGTGCACCCTAGGTTAACCAACATTACTAGAGATATTCGGAGTAGTACGGAGCTAAAGGGAAGTGTCAAATCTCACATGTAAGTTACTATGTACTCATATCTCTTGAGTGATATGCTTTTAGATGGAAAACTATTGTTTCTCTAAAAGGAAATAGAACTAGATTTTGGCTATATATTCAAAAAAATCACATCTTGACATCCCTTCAGCTACAACATCCGTTTTCACTTCAATCTATTTTTTCTCTATCTAAATTTATCACTGAATTTATATAGTTATATATCATGGGTGATTTTAGTGATTCTTTCTCTATGAATTATTGGGGGGAGCATTGTTATGGTTGTTACAATTCTACAATTGGTGCCGATGATAGGTGCGACAGTCTGTACTCCTCTGAGTATCTCCTCTCCTCCTGCAAGCTCACGACCCCAACCGAGGTGGCGGTGCCCTTCTTGGACTCCGGGCATTTCGGCAATTTTTACCGTAAAATGAATGAATGATGCTATAATTATGAAAAAAATATTATATTTTTCTTGAAAATCATTACTACAGAATGACACAAATCCTTTGACTATATAGTGCACTGATGATCGATTTGCATATTGAAATCTAACCAAAGTTACCAAATTACATGTTTGTTCACTTGTCCCCTCTTAAGTGTTGCAGATTTATCTTTCTTCTACTCTGAACGTTTGCACGTGGTTGTATCTTAGTTTGGCGGGTGTATTCTCTTTTAGTATAACTAGGATAATATTCTGAATGGGTTGTTTATTGTTTGATTCTATGTTCAATTATATAATACCATGATTTATTATAGGATGCTAGAGCTATGATTTTTCTTATCCTTTGGTTCTATGCAGGGATGCAGTGAAAATAGACATGTCCATGCATCAAGAAAAGGAATAGATACGTTGAATGTCGAATAGGTGTACAAATTAAGTTCAAGATCCAATTATTGCTATAATCACGAGTGTTTTTCCCTGTACAGGTTAGGGAAGGAAACACTCAAGAGATGTCTTCCTATTTTTATCTGTGCATGTACTGAAGATACAAATGTTACTTATTATTCTTATTATATGCATATTTATAGGAAAATAGAAAAGCATTGCTTATCTTTTCCTTGGTCGCTGTCTATTTTTCATATGATGAATTCAACATTATTGAAGCTCTGTTGAACAGATCCCTGTTCAGAAGAGACTTGTTTCAGTTAAATTTGCTCACATGCAGAAATTATTCGGCTGGCTATTGCTATTTTATAGATCTGTATGAAATTTCTTCTAAATTACATTTAGAAGAATGTTGTATTTATGAGCTTATAGCACATATAATAACTACATCCCTATTTCAGATTGCTAGCTTAGCATGCATTTAAGTTATCAAAAGAAGAAACTTCAGTACAATTGGTAAAAACTCTGATTGCTTGAGATATAGATGAAGGTGATGCTACTATTTATGCAAACATTTTGTAGTTCACATATTTATATGCAATATTTTTGACTTATGTTTTCAAGAATATTGAGTTATGTGTAGCGATATGTTTTTATGTTTAGGTTAATAAAATAAGTTTCTTAGATTGACGAAACCTTAGATTGTTGAATCATTGTGGTTCGTCTTCCTACATGTCCATGTTTATTATATGTGTTATACATTCAATGATGATATTATTCTCTCTCTTCTTTGTTGCTTGGATGGATGCACCCTTATAGTATTGTGCGTTCTTGTTTGACACGAGAAAAAACATACTAGGACGCCTCCGCGAGTATGTGCGGGAGCGGTAGCTTCTCTCATGCGCACCGGTGTACGGTAAAATAAAAGAAGGGTGCGGGCGTGCCAGTGTATCGTAAATACACAAATAAAACAAAGAGGAAGGAACAGTATTTTATTAATCATATGAGATAACAAATACAATTCCCAATGTTGCACTCCGTGGCCTACTAGCGCGGCCAGCCTGACAATGGCGATTGTGCGATCTCCTGGTTCCCGGGACCTCGGAAGGCTCCCGGTTAATTACTCCCGCGGGTTACGCCGCGAGACACCTCCGATTAAGCCGCGTGGTCGTCTTTGTCGTCTTCGCTTCACGTCCTGCATATATGGTGGTGGTGATGGTGTGTGTGTGTGTGGGCAGCGGCAGAGCCCGTGTCCTCGTCGGTACACGCGCCGCTGAAAGCGTGGCCTTTGCTCCGGCCTCGCCCGCCCTCGCCGTTGCGCCTCGTCGGTCTTGAACGGCAATGAAGAGTTGTTGATTTAGATGGATGCAGTCCGCTTGGCTGGGACTTCTTGACGACCTTGCGGCTTCGTCGGGGTGTGCAAAGGGTATGCCTTGCGGGAGTACTTTGTAAGAAGACCGGTGTCGCTCGTATCGGCATGGCCGGCATGGTCGGTCCTTTGTCTCGGCGTGGCGCCGAGCCGTCTTACAGGATCACGGAGTTTAATTTGTAATGTTGGAGGCGCCGTCCGGCTTGTACGTGATGGGTCGCTGCTCCTCCTGTGCATGGGACATGCATGTATGGCTTGACAAAACTATGCACGGGTGCACAGCTATCTGTATGTCCACCGCCGCGCTGTCCGAGTTAGCCGACTTGTACACTCGGAACCTTGTACATCGTCTTCAGCATGTACGCCTCCTGCCGACGAACAAAACTCGTCCGCCAGGCTGTGCTTGGGGTAGAGTCCAACCTGTACGCCGCGCATGCCCGCCGGTGAGTCTTGAACCTGTACGCCCAGTACCGAAGAGCTGCGCGCGCGGAGGACAGCGTGTTGGCGAGCCCCGTCGGCCTTGTTTTATCAACTCCGGCTCTGGCAAACGAGACGCGGGCTGGTCCGTGCCATCAGGCTCCACGCCTCCGGCAACCGGTGGCGACCGCGAGCCTCCCCGGTGTGGAGGACACACCAGCCGATGGGCTGCGCGAAGGCGAGCTCCGGTGTTTCGATGGAGTTGTCGCTGTATCTTCTCGCAGCCCCCGACAGCGGCGATCCGATGGCGTGGACGACGCACCGGCCAACGGGCTGCTCCTTGGAGCGCTCCGGCGTTTTGGCAAGCTTCGTTGGCTAGCAGTCTGCGTCTTGGACGAGCTCTGGTGGTGTCGGGCTCCTCGGCTCCGTCCATGCAGTTGCTCCGCGTGTGTGAGAGCCTCCATCCGACGTGCTAGCTTCCTTCCCAGATCGTTTCTGCAGGGTGGCTTGTTCTTGTGCGTGTTCTCTTCTGGCTCCTTCGATCGTTTTCTCTCTGCCCCGTCTTCCTTCTACCTGGGTATATATATAGGCGGAGGATAGAGCTGCGCATCGCGGTCGTTTGGCTGTTGCCGATTTTCTTGAAATAGATAGCGATGGAAACGTCCGGACTGTTTATCTCCTCCGCTTAACTTCTTGGCGCACACGATCTGCACAGTAAGATAAAAAGAAGAATAAAACCATACGTACCTGGTTGCACGGCTGCCTGTGGGCCTCTGGTCGCCGCGTGATATTCTAGTCGAGCCCAGGCAGTTTAAACGTAGCTAATCTCTTATCTTCGTTGTCCAGTTGGCTGGTTATGCACAAGTATCTGCGTACGTATACACGTACAATCGCCCCGCTGCATCCATGGAGAGTCCAGACGCTAGCTAGCTAGGAAGACTCCTACAGCTTACGATTTGGCTAGCTATATTTGGAGTCCATCAGCTACTCTGGTTGCAATACCAACATGTGATGCTAGTCCATGAACGTGTAAAATAAAGCAAAGAGAAATACATGTATGCATATAGAAGTAGTATACTTGTATCCACGACTTTCAAATATCATGCAGTGTTTTAACTGTTATCTGGTACAAAATCACGTCAAACAAATGCCCCCCACCAAGTCGAGTCCGAGTGCGAAGCAAATCGAACTTGACTTGGTGAAAAAAAAAACTTTTTTTCTCTTGGACGCACCCGCCCGGCTCCTCTTCGAGTCATCCCGTGGAGGCCATGCGTTAGAAAGAAGAAAGAAAGAAAGAAAGAAAGAAAAAAAACGCAGAAATTACAGCGCACACATCCTTCTTGTGACGGCCCGTGGTCGTTATGGTGACAGCCGTTTACACTGACCCTAGAGTCAGGTCGTGGTTGATGTAGTTGATCTTCCAATTTGACGTGACTTGTCGCATGTCGCCGGGTGTTGGTGCAAATTAGTGCGGGCATGAACATCCGCGACTCTGAAGAAAGCCGATTGAGACCGTGTATAGTGCTAGTGAACCAGCTAACCCTCGCTCATCTTCATTTCGTGGCGAAAGAACGTGCCATGTCCTGAAAATAATTTTATCAATCTAGTCGGGACCGCCTAGCCAGGCAGTGCCAGCCGACTAGACTGAAGGGTTTCACATATTCACGCTAGCCGCACTAGCGCGTGTCACTGCTCCCGTATCTTGACGCATTGATGTAGATGGGCGCCGGTAAGCCATCGGTGTAGAGACTCCATCCTTAAGGCGGAGAGAGCGTTGTTCCATGGGCATCGCCATCGATGACGAGGTGTATGTCGCCGAGGGCAAGGAACACCACCAGTATTGTCGATGTAGGGCGACATTGGGCCCTCTCGACGATGTACCTGCTCAAGCTTGATGGACAAAGCATCCAAGGCAAAATAAAAGAAGCGAGGGACAACATCGACAAAACATGGTTTTGGGTTTGTGTTTTTTTAAAATGTTGGCTTTCCCGTTATACACTAGCTCTATGTGTGATATCCGAAAAAGGCGCCAAAGGACTTGTCATTGGGAATCGTCGCAAGACCATGACGATCATAACTTTTCCTTCCGTGTGCGTGTGTGGAGACGCCGTCTTCGGAGATGCTCCCGAGAGGCAGCGGATAGTCAATGCCCTAGCCCATTGCGGTACCGAGGAACCCCATAGCTCAACCATTCCCCCGGCGCGACGCCCCGCGAAAGCAGAGACTTGGGAATGGTGGATGATGGTAAATGGTTTTGGGATGAAAATTTGAGGTTTTTCATGCCTTCTTGAGGGGTGGTGAACAACTACCTTCCTCCTTCTTTCCATGATTTGCTTAATATTCGGAACCATTGGACTTGATTCTTGACCTTCTGGATATTCGCCCTCTTGAGAGGATTGCTTGAATGGACCACTTGGGTGTTCATGGACTTCATTGATTTCTGGAACTTGTGATTTTTTTGCTTGAACTTTCTTTGGATTTCTTGCTTGCTTGTGGACCTCCACGAGAACTTGGAAGGCAACCATTCACCTTGGTGGACTACGTCACCCTCTGGCACTTTATCTGGAGCTTTTAACGCCACGCCCCAGAGTTATCATGCGGCTACGCACCAAATCCGGCAGCCTTTTCATGATCTTTTCCTATGGTCTTCCCTGGGGCGTGAGTCCCTATGAGCGTGTGGCCCGCCTGAAAGCATGAGGGGCGTGGAGCCTCGGTACGTTGAAGTGCCCAAGAATCTTCTCCGCTGCCTCCGGAAGAATACACCTGGTACATGTCGTGCTTTGTGGGTGTGAGAGCCGCTCCACCTGCAATTTGATACGTTGTGCCACCCTCCGACAAATCCTAGGGTAGCGAGATCTTCTATCATCAGCGTGGTATGATGAGGGAAAGCCATTTTTTTGTTGGGGAAAATAAATATCCATGTTATGCAAAAGAGAATGCAACATGGATCCGAGCCGACCGAAGGATTCCCCATTAAAAAACGAAAAAAAGGCAACGTAAGAGGCAAATCTTTTAGCAAAAATACTTTTTGAGAAACCTTCCGTTGATTGGAGGCATAGGCCGGGATCCTTGGGGATCGACCAGCTGGTATGCACCTCCGTCGTAGACTTGCTCGATGGCGTAAGGCCCTTCCCACTTAGGCTCGAATTTCCCTTCGTCTTGTGCGTGACGACGATGGGACGCCTTAGCACCAGGACTAGTTTGCCCTTTCGAAAGACGATCTGCTTGACGGGCTTGTCGTAGGCTCTCACCATGTTCGAGCGATAGAGCTCTAGGTTTTGCATGACATTGACTCGCTCCTCTTCTAGGGCCTCAAGCTCCTGGAAACGCAGTTGTACCTGTTCATCTTTGGTGAGTTCGTCCTGGATGGCCACCCGTAGAGAGGGTAGCTCGACCTACAATGGTAAAACTGTAGGGTTTCGTAGCATGGAAAACCAAAATTTTCTACCGTATACAAACAAACAAGCCAAGATCTATCTACTAGATTGTAGCAACGAGTCGATAGAATAACTCACCCTCAAAGATTCCAAAGTGTTTAACGAGAGCGGATTCTCGTGAGTGATGTAGTCGTACTCTTCCGATCTCAAGATCGCGTAGACGATCCTTCCGGCGCTGCGTTCCGGCAGAGCTCCCGCAGTCGGTCACACGTTCGGTACTCGAAGAAGACCTTCCTCTCCCTTGTTCCAGCAGGCAGCGGAGGTTGTAGCACTCTCCTCGCGATTCCGGCAGCACAACGGCGTGGTACCGGAAGTAGAGGGGAGATCTCGCAGGGCTTCGCCTTAAGCCGAAGCGAGTATGGTGGGCTATGACAAATCCCTCGACGATCTAGGGTTTAGACACGCCGAGGAAGAAGTGCTAGGGCCGGCGGCTAGGGCTTGGAGGTGCCCAAGTCGGCGGCAAGGAGATCCCTAGGCGGCGGCGGCTTGGAGGGCAGCGGCGGCTAGGGTTAGGGTTTTCGGGGCAAGGGACTTGTGTCTCTAGGAGGGGAGCCCTGCCCCTCCTCTTATAGGTGGAGGGAGGCGCGCCTGGGGAGGGGAGTCCCACCCCAATTCGGACCCAAGGTGGGCCGGCGGTGGGAGGAGGAACTCCTCCCCCAAGTCGGTTTCAAACCTCCTTCTCCTCTTTCCCAAAACTAGCAGTTTGACTTTCAAACTAGCCGTTTGACTTTTTCAAACTAGGATTTGAATAAACCCTCTATTTTGGTACAACGATGACACCTAGTACATGATGCAATCATATCAACTTGATATAACACATTCATGTACCCTTTCCCCTCCGGAGTGCCGGACATTCCGGAACCTTCTAGAACATTCTCGATGAAAACACCGGAACCATTCTCCAACTCCAAAACGGGACTTTCCTTATATGAATCTTATTCTCCGGACCATTCCGGATCTCCTCGTGATATCCCGGATCCCATCCGAGACTCCGAACAACATTCGGTCTCTTACTCATCATTCCATAACTACTCAACAACATCGAATCCTTAAGTGTGTCTCCCTATGGTTCGTGAATTATGCGGACATGATCGAGACTCTTCTCCGATCAATAACCAATAGAGGAATCTGGAAATTCATATGGCTCCCACATATTTCTACGATTACTTTGCGATCGAATGAACCACTTACATACGATACCAATTTCCCTTTGTCTCACGATAGTTTACTTATCCGAGGTTTTGATCGTCGGTATCTCTGCATACCTAGTTCAACCTCGTTACCGATAAGTACTCTTTTCTCGTTCCCGTGGTATGTGATCCCTTGTGAGCCAGTCACATGCTTTCAAGCTAATTGGATGACATTCCACCGAGAGGGCCCAGAGTATATCTATCCGTCATATGGATGGACAAATCCCACTCTTGATCCATGTGCCTCAACACATACTTTCTGAACACTCAATGCCACCTTTATAGCCACCCAGTTACGGTATGGTGTTTGATGTCATCAAAGCATCCTTACAGTGATGGTGATTAGCATGATCTCATGGTCGAAGGAATTAGGTTACTATGTATCAGAAAGCTTATAGCAAATGAACTATATTAAATGACTTGATCTTTTATGCTACGCTTAACTATAGGAGTATGTCCATCACATCATTCTCCTAATGATATGACCATGTTGTTAATAACATCTCTATGTTCATGATCAGGAAACCATGATCATATATTAACCAACAAGCTAGTTTAACAAGAGGCTTTACTAGGGACTCTTTTATGTTTACAAATCACACAAGTACTAATGTTTCCGGTTAATACAATTATAGCATGGTATGTAAACATTTATCATAAGTATGAAGATATGATAATAACCACTTTATTATTGCCTCTTGGGCATATCTCCAACAGTCTCCCACTTGCACTAGAGTCAATAATCTAGTTTCAAACCTTTGTGTATTCAACACCTATGGCTTTCCGGTGTTGTATGTACACGATTGCTAGTGGTCAACTGATCTCCGGATCTGACACTTCCAGGTCCGTGTGTAATTGCATGTCTTTGCGTCTCTACGCATCACTCATTCTCTAATGAGATGGCTTCGTACAAATTTGGTCCTTTGGTGTGACCTTTAGTTCTTTGGGGTTAAAAACATGTTGATAATATTGTCGTACAATATATCTTCATAGTATTATCCCACTGTGAACTACACCTAGTTTGATAACAAACTACTTGACACAAATGCCCTCTTTTGCTGCTAAAATAGCAGTCATACACTTAGCCTTTTGTTGTAGTATCTGTCACAATTTCTTTAACTTTGGAACTCATCCAAATCCATTATGGAACTCACTTTCCATTATATTGTGCCACCCTTGGTTTAGATTGAGATAAACTTAATTTGTACTTTGTGACAAAACTAGTATCAATGTAGTACTTTTACAATGAACTAACCATCTATTTGTCACTTCTACAAATAATATACTCTTAGTTCTTCCAAAAGATCATAAGAATATTCTTACTATTGTCCAATGATCATCTTATGAATCATTCTGGTATATGCTCACAACATTTAGAGCATAGGACATATCTGGATTTGTACATATCACAGTATGATTGATATAAATACTCTTTGCGATCAAGTATCAATCTATACTTGAATCTTGTTTCACTTATCAAATGTCAATACATTTGAATATATCATCAATATTGAACTCATTCAATCCTTTCTGTGCGATAAGAAACTTTCTTGTAGTTTCTATATTGAACTCATTCAATATCTCGTCTATGTACTTCTGGCACAACCATATTAGCGTCTATTCATGCCAAATATTTGGGTTTTGCCTAAGTCTTTCATCGAGATGAAATTCTTATCCTGTGTTAATAAAAGATACATTATTTCCAATCAACAATATGTCTTCCACATAATGTATTAGAAACATGTCTTAGCGCTCCCACTTAATTTCTTGCAAATGCAAGCATCTTCATCATCTCTGATGAATTTAAACTCTTTTAACATTTTCATCATAGTGAAGATTCCAACTCCGTGATGCTTACTTCAACCATTGAAGTTTGCATATGCTTTTAGCATCCTTTGAATTAATAAAACCCCTATGGACCATGTTATTCACATGTCCTAGGTAACAATTCTATTAGAAGAACTTGTTTTGTTTATTCAACTACCATAAAACAAAATTATATGTAGTGGTTGCTACACTAATCCGTCTAGACTAAATATCACTATGAAAGATCAAATCTTATCATAGTGAACCTTTGAACATTGTTGTGAACTTTTTCCCAACATGTCGACTATTTCATAGATGTAAAACATCCATGTCTATTTCTTTATAGATCCAAACACGACTGTAAGATCTTACACCTTTCTCGAGGGTCCTTCAAGTTCAAAACTTGATTTCTCGTGTATGGAACTATCACGGATTTTATGGCTTCAAGCCATTTGACGGAGTCAGGGCTCATCATCGCTTCTTTGCATGTAGTTGGATCATTATTGTCAAATAATGATTTAACTCTCAAATCTTGGTATTCGATTGTTCATCCGACCTACTTGTTTCAATAGGAACTTGGATCTCCGTGACCACAACCTTTGAGGTACGTGAGCCATGAGCATTGTTGCTACCTCCGAAACACTTTTCGGCGCTGCGCAACTTTGCACATATAGCTAAGGTTCTTTTAACCTTATCAAAGTTCTATTGTCCTCCCACTTAACTTTTCACGAAAAATTCCTTCTCAAAGAAACTTGACGTTCTAAGCAACAAACACTTTTGTCTCCGGTGTTTATGGAGGAATACTTAACAGTTATACAAAGACAGGTTCATCCGACTTTGGTTGCACACATCTTTCTTATGCATAGCATACCAATGTTTTAAGAAAGGACTACTTGGGTTTTATCCCAAACCATAACTTTATATGGTGTCATTTCAACGGATTATGATGAAGCTCTTTTCAGTGGAAAAAAAACGGTAGTCTCTAAAGCTTTTAATCTTTAAAATATAATGGCAGTTTTATGAATTATACCTTTGATCTTACCATGTCAAACAAGGTTTAATTACATATCTCGAATGCTCCATACTCTTATGGTGTTTCGAGAAATGCAAATCCACGGAACGATTCCATAAATCTTAGGTATTATGCTAAACTTTGTGACTCAAATATATTCCTTTATGATCTTTATCATAAACTGTTTATATTCTTGTTACAATGATTTTGCACTTCATCTTGAAAGTCTTTGAACTTTTCAAATGTTTCATACTTCATCCTTATTAAGTAAATATTCATATATTCACTCAAATTTTCGGAGAAAGCATATGAAGTTGAAATCCATCGCTCTTGATTACACATAATGGACTTCGTACAACAATATGTACAAGTTCCAATAAGCTAGTCATTCGTTCCCTTTTGGCCTATGAACGAAGTTTTAATTATTTCTAGGAAAGTTTCACAAGCGTCATTTGATCAAAAATCAAAAGACTCTAAAATTCCATCCACATGGAGTTTCTTCATGTTTTCTTTCAATATAATTTAAATGACGATGTCACTTCCTAAGTGATCTTTCAATCAATTTGTCTTTCGACATCTTTAGCACTAGTTTTATGGATGTGATTTCTCCAACGAGATTTGCGAATCCATCTTTTATGGATTACGGCAATTATTTGAACAACCCTTTTGTTCTCATAATACATGATAAAACAAATCTTTGAAGGCAAGCTTTGATGTTTAACGAGCAACACAATAACCCTTTATTTGTTCTCGATGAACATCATCACATATTCTTTTGCTAGTTACTTAGGCCACTGTAGTTCATGAATTCTGTTGTTTCGTATGACGATTCACACCAACAAATTCAGTATCAAATACTTAAGAACCGCTTTGTTTAATAAGCAAAGAATATAGCCATAACATGTATATCATCTATATACTTAAGCTGAACAATTCTAGTCTTTTCTTTTCTGCCATATACTTATGAGATTCTCTTTCAGTATTTCCTTTTCTGTTTGAAAGAATCTATCAACATCAATAGTGGAGTCATACATATGACACATAGTCCAAAGCGTGTATAGTTAAATACCAATGTCTTTGGACTTGCACTTTGAAGTAGATCACCATCATCAAATGTTTGGTGTTCTTTCAAATTCCTTTCTTTAGTAATCTCTTGGTGTAGTAAACATTTTACCTACATCAAATATTCACCCTTATCATGGAATCGTCCATGATCAAGCTACTTTTAGCTTATAACGATGAATTACGAGTATAATGTTGCTATCCAAAACCTTTTGGAGGATTAGGACAACAAGTGTCTCCAACCCTTTGCAAATTCTCATCAAAATATGAGAACATGAACTTTGCCATATTATACTCTATCATGGTGTAACCAAAACTTCATTTCAGATATCACAATATCTTCCACACATCATGGTTTCTGAAACAACTCTTTCAGATCCTAGATAACCTTGATATTAAGATAATCCTTTGAATATCAAGAATCATGGAGACAAACATGATACTCATACACTAACACTTGGAATTGTCACTCTTGATTTAATACCAATTATTAAACTTCATGGAGTAACCGGAATTTACTGAAAGTTTGCAATAGGACTTTTAAACTTTAGATTAACACTTCAAAACAATACGATACCAGTTCGTAAAGTAACTAACCAGAATTCTATAGTTCTATCATCTCAATTATAACTAAGCGCAAGGTGGTAAACAGATGCCAATGACTACAACAATTATGCAAATTCACTTTGAGTTAATTTATGATAAATAGTGTTCAACTTTTAATCATATTGCTGTTAAACTCCCACTCAAAACAATATCCCTCACATTGTTTTAGTGATCACACGAACCAAATCCACCATATCAAAACCGATCATCACGAGAGTTGATATAGCTTCAATGGCGAACAATCAACATGTTCATCATATCTACTATATGACTCATGCTTTACCTTTCGGTGATCCGTGTTCCTGAGACCATGTCTGTACATGCTAGGCTCGTCAAGATCAAACCTTAGCTTCCGCATGAGCAAATCTGGCTTGCCCACGTTGTATACACTTGCGGAATCTAACACACCCGATCATCACGTGGTGCTTCGAAACAACAAGCTTTAGCAACGGTGCTAACTAAGGGTGAACACTTTATGACTTGAAATTCATGTGCATGAGGGATCATCTTATAATGCTACCGTCGTCTACTAAGCAATACAAGATGCATAAAGGATTAACATCACATGCAATTCATAATATGTGATATGATATGGCCTTTCTTATTTGTGCTTCCGATCTCCATCTTCTAGCACGAACATGATCTCCATCATCACCGACATTGCATCAAGGTCAATGATGCTTCTCCATGGTTGTCGTCCACCGGCTTCAACTATTACAACTACTTTGAATAGACACGCGGGTCTTAACAGAAATTAAAGACAACCATATGGCTCCTGCCGGTTGCCGACTTACAATAAGGAACATTGCATACATCATATATAATCACAATCATGGCCATATCACATCACAACACACCCCTGCAAAACAAAGTTAGACGCCTCTACTTTCTTTGCATATTTTACGTGGTTTGGGGCTTTCAATAAGTGTCGTTCTAACTTACGAACAAGAACCACGACATTGATACTAGTATTGTTGATCACCCGTTGTAAATTGGATCTTAACTATGCTAGGAGAAACAGGCACCCGCAAAGCCACTTATGCAATACAAGTTGCATATCAAGCGTGGAGCAAGTCTCATGAACGATGTCATGTAAGGTTAGCCCGGGCCGCTTCATCCCAACATACCGCAAGATGCAAAGTACACAAGAAGCAATCGACAATAAAAGCATCAATGCCCACAATGACCATTGTGTTCTACTCGTGCAACAGATCTACATATAGACACGGCTCTGATACCACTCTAGGGTTTCGTAGCATGGAAAACCAAAATTTTCTACCGCATACAAACAAACAAGCCAAGATCTATCTACTATATTGTAGCAACGAGTCGATAGAATAACTCACCCTCGAAGATTCCAAAGTGTTTAACGAGAGCGGATTCTCGTGGGTGATGTAGTCGTACTCTTCCCGATCTCAAGATCGCGTAGACGATCCTTCCGGCGCTGCGTTCCGGCAGCGCTCCCGCAGTCGGTCACACGTTCGGTACTCGACGAAGACCTTCCTCTCCCTTGTTCCAGCAGGCAGCGGAGGTTGTAGCACTCTCCTCGCGATTCCGGCAGCACAACGGCGTGGTACCGGAAGTAGAGGGGAGATCTCGCAGGGCTTCGCCTTAAGCCAGAGCGAGTATGGTGGGCTATGAGAAATCCCTCGACGATCTAGGGTTTAGACACGCCGAGGAAGAGGTGCTAGGGCCGAAGGCTAGGGCTTGGAGGTGCCCAAGTCGGCGGCAAGGAGATCCCTAGGCGGCGGCGGCTTGGAGGGCGGCGGCGGCTAGGGTTAGGGTTTTCGGGGCAAGGGACTTGTGTCTCTAGGAGGGGAGCCCTGCCCCTCCTCTTATAGGTGGAGGGAGGCGCTCCTGGGAAGGGGAGTCCCTCCCCAACTCGGACCCAAGGTGGGCCGGCGGTGCGAGGAGGAACTCCTCCCCCAAGTCAGTTTCAAACCTCCTTCTCCTCTTTCCCAAAACTAGCCGTTTGACTTTCAAACTAGCCGTTTGACTTTTTCAAACTAGGATTTGAATAAACCCTCTATTTTGGTACAACGATGACACCTAGTACATGATGCAATCATATCAACTTGATATAACACATTCATGTACCCTTTCCCCTCCGGAGTGCCGGACATTCCGGAACCTTCTAGAACATTCTCGATGAAAACACCGGAACCATTCTCCAACTCCGAAACGGGACTTTCCTTATATGAATCTTATTCTCCGGACCATTCCGGATCTCCTCGTGATATCCCGGATCCCATCCGAGACTCTGAACAACATTCGATCTCTTACTCATCATTCCATAACTACTCAACAACATCGAATCCTTAAGTGTGTCTCCCTACGGTTCGTGAATTATGCGGACATGATCGAGACTCTTCTCCGATCAATAACCAATAGAGGAATCTGGAAATTCATATGGCTCCCACATATTTCTACGATTACTTTGCGATCGAATGAACCACTTACATACGATACCAATTTCCCTTTGTCTCACGATAGTTTACTTATCCGAGGTTTTGATCGTCGGTATCTCTGCATACCTAGTTCAACCTCGTTACCGATAAGTACTCTTTTCTCGTTCCCGTGGTATGTGATCCCTTGTGAGCCAGTCACATGCTTGCAAGCTAATTGGATGACATTCCACCGAGAGGGCCCAGAGTATATCTATCCGTCATATGGATGGACAAATCCCACTCTTGATCCATGTGCCTCAACACATACTTTCCGAACACTCAATGCCACCTTTATAGCCACCCAGTTATGGTGTGGTGTTTGATGTCATCAAAGCATCCTTCCGATGATGGTGATTAGCATGATCTCATGGTCGAAGGAATTAGGTTACTATGTATCAGAAAGCTTATAGCAAATGAACTATATTAAATGACTTGATCTTTTATGCTACGCTTAACTATAGGAGTATGTCCATCACATCATTCTCCTAATGATATGACCATGTTGTTAATAACATCTCTATGTTCATGATCAGGAAACCATGATCATATATTAACCAACAAGCTAGTTTAACAAGAGGCTTTACTAGGGACTCTTTTATGTTTACAAATCACACAAGTATTAATGTTTCCGATTAATACAATTATAGCATGGTATGTAAACATTTATCATAAGTATGAAGATATGATAATAACCACTTTATTATTGCCTCTTGGGCATATCTCCAACAAAAACTGCTTCACAAACATAGGCAAGAGAATATGGAGTAGCTTGAGTTGGGGTACGGACGGTAACGCGGTACGCCCATAGAGACTCCTAGAGACGGTCCGACCAATCTCTTCTGTGTCTGGTCACCGTCTTCTTGAGTATCTTGCCCAGCGTCTTGTTGAAGACCTCAATTGCTCCGTTGGCTTGAGGATAGTAGCCGGTTGAGTAGTTCCACTTGATCTTGTATTTCGCCATGAACCTGTACATATTATTGGACTTGAATGCCTTGCCGTTGTCGGAGGTGATGCGGTGTGGTATCCCAAAGCGATGGATGATATTTCGCTCTAGGAAGTTGATGACGTAGTCACTCTTCACTTCCCGCTGCGGGACAGCCTCCGCCCACTTGGAGAAGTAGTCCGTCGCTGCAAGGATGAAACGGTGGCCCCTGGAAGATGGTGGGTCAATGGGGTCGATGAAGTCTTTCCCCCGTGCGTCGAACGGCCATGAGGGAATGGTAGGGTGTAGAGGAACCGGAGGTTGGTGCTTGAAGTCGCCATGGATTTGGCAACCATGGAATGACCTGGCTACCTGAAGGCAGTCCGTCATGATACCGGGCCAATAGTATCCAGCCAAGCGTATGGCATGGTACATTTTGGCTCCGCCCTGGTGGCCACCGCAGACATCGTGGTGTACCTCCTGCAAAACCTTCTTGGCCTCTCTTTGGTTGACGCACCTGAGAAGAAGCTCCTGTCCATGAGACCGCCCTTACAAGACACCAGCCTTATAGACATAGAAGGGCAATCGTCGTTGTAGTTGGCGCCTCTTAGCAAGGTTGTCAGGGAGGCTACCATCCTTGAAGTAGTTGAGGAAGGGTCGCAGCCTTGTTCACCCATGGTAATTTGGATTGATTGCTTCTGGGTCCAAGTTGATCCTCTTCTCATTGACGGCCCTTTCGAGCCATTCTTTGAATGCGACACAGTCCTTGATGACATGACCCACATACCTGTGATATGGGCAAAATCAATGTTAAGGAAATCGGTAATCGTTAGCTGCTCGGTTGGCTTGGGAGTAGCGATTAATCGGAATTCGGAAGATTAACTGATTTAATCGGTCGACTATTAATCGGTGCGGCCTACAAAAATTAGCACCTAAAACACGTATGAATCCTCATACTTAAGCTCCCGTCTGAGATCCTTAAGGCGCTCGAGCTCTTGTATCTGAGGTCTGGTCGGCAACTACGAGGATCTGGTCAACAACGACAAGGAACTAGTTGGTGATGGCTGAAATCAAGATCCTGGAGGCAGGGATTGAACAGGAGCTTCGCAAAACCTACTTCATTAGGGCGGGCTAGCGTATGGATGGGCGATATGTGTTGATAATTTTGCAGCTTTTTTGACCAAGTGTAGTGATTAATCAGGAACATACCTAGTAATCGGAGTGTTAGACCTATTAATCGGGCTAAACGATTAACACAAAGGATTAGTGGTAATCGACACGGTCAGGTCCCTAGTAGCGATTAATCGGCCTATTAATCGCTGATTCGGCCTATTTTTTGAAAGTGGGCAAAATAAAGCATTATCAGTCAACCTCGCCTGATCCGGTCTTTGTGGTTCTGGTAGGTTCAAGGCTCGGTGTTCAATCAACTGGTTGAACATGTCCTCCACTAGCTCCCTACGGAAGATGTATTCCTTCTTGAGGAGCTCTTGCATTGTTGGTCGTTGCCTTCCTCCAGCTTGCTCGCCTCTTGCGCCCAACATGGGCACATTGCCTTGTGGTGTAGAAGAGAAGACTCTTGTGGCATTCGCCTCCATCGGTGCCTTCATCTTGTCACTGTTATTGCTTGGCTTGGATGTCGAGGTGAAGCGCTTGGACGAGTCGAATGCACTGGCATTCTTGTAGAGCTCCATGATCTGCGGTGATTTCTCAAACTCGAGCTTTGTCGCTGCCACCGCCGTGCTTAGAGCACTAAAGGTTCTAGGCTCGCGGCGAGAGACCTCAAGTGACCAATGTTGCTGCATCCCGTGGACACACATCTCGATGGCATCCTCGAGGTGCATCGCTCGGGCGAGCTGCACATAGCTATTGCGGAAGCGAATGACGTAGTCATTGATGGACTCATCTCGTCGCTGACGAACTTGTGCGAGCTCCACAACTGAGAAGTCCTTCTTCATGGCGACAAAGTGCTTCTTGAAGACTTCCTTCATGCCTGACCAACTTCCGATGGATGCAACCTGTAGACGGCTATACCAATGAAAGGCAGGGCCGGTTAACGATCCTGAAAATTGTCTTAGGAGAAGTGACGAGTTGTTCGCGGTGTCGCCGCATGCCGCCTCGAAGTATGCCAAGTGCTCCTTTGCATCGCCTATCCCATCGAATTGACGAAACTTTGTTGGGTGCCACCCTGCGGGGAATGACACTAGGTCGTGCCATGCTTCATAGGGCTTCTCCAGCTCGCTTCCTGTGGTGCGAGGAGCATTATCTACCTTCAATTGCCTGAATCTCTCGTCCACCATGCCTTTAAGCATATCATGGTAGCCTTTTAGCATGCTTTGTTGTGTCACTTCGGTGGTTGGGACGGCGGGTGTAGCCCAATGCCGAGTGTGTGCACTTGTTCCTTCATGTTGCCATTCCTGATTGGGTGGCGCAGTCGCTAGAGTGCCAGCCTGCAGCTCCTCCACTTGCGGGTCTACCACTCCTTGTGGTATGCTTGGGGTTGGAACACCGTTGTTGTTGCTGTTGTTCATCATGAGCTCGATGAATTGGTCAAGCTTTGACGTCAGTTGGTCAATCTTCTGGCGTTGCTCTTGAATCTGTTCTTCAAGTGCGGTTTCTCGTGCGACCGTCGTACTTGCTTCGTCGCCCTTTCCACCATCTACCGCCATGCGGGTAGGCGCGGTATGAAGATCTTCAAGGCCATCTTCACAATCGGATGGCACAGACGGTGCAAGCTCATGATATGGAAGAGAGTTTGGAAGCTTCTCCAATGAGGATGAAGAAGAAGAGTCGGATAAGCTCCCTTCATCATCGATGTAGTCGTCCCGTCCTTCCTCTCTAGCTCATCCATCTGTCACACTTCGAAGTGCAACAGACTTTAGCCGTGTCTTGGCCCCTGGTCGACTTGCCATCTGCAAGATCTTGTTTGAATTCTGGGGAAGTCGTGAGTTGATGACGGTGTAGCGACGCGGTGATATGTCCGGATCATATCCCGCATCTCCTTCGGAGAGTGAGCCCTTCCCCATCATGATAGGAAGGCATGGGGCTGTCGATCTCGCTCCATCTTGAGATGAGGATGTGGTTGGCCTTGATTCTGTCTCGGCGCCTTTGAACCATGAGCGTACGTGGCCAAGGCGTGGTAGGAATGCCTTCTTGAAGTCCGCCTTAGGATTTGGCACAATATCATCATCCGAGGGATAGCCGAATTCATGAGTGACCTGCGGAGGTTGCCATCCATCGCTTGACTCCATCCGCGGCCGCACCGCCAGAGTGCCGCATGGGGCGAGGTTCTTTTCTGTCATCTCTTTCTCCTTGTCTTGTTCTACATCTGCGAGGGAAACAAGAGAAGGTAGCACGTGGAGCTTCGCGCCTTGTCCTGGGGCAACATTAGTTGTAGCCCCGGGCTCCTCTTCGTGGTTTGGGGAGGTCGTGTGGTGAGACTCCTCCACACCCTCCATTGGCGTGGCCGTTGATGCAGGTGTCTTTTGCTTCTCGGAAGATGAGGCTATCACGGCAGCCTTCACATGTTCATCGTCTTGATGTGTGGTTGCTTGTGAAGGGAATATGCCCGAGAGGCAATAATAAAGTGGTTATTATCGTATTCCTTATTTATGATAAATGTTTATTTTACATGCTATAATTGTATTAATACGGAAACATTAATACATGTGTGTTTAATAAACAAAAAGGAAGTTCCTAGTTATGCCTCTCTCATAAACTAGCTTGTTGATTAACAAGATGATCAAGGTTTCCTGATCATGGACATTGGATGTTGTTAATAACGGGATCACAACATTAGTGTAATGGTGTGATGAACATTCATCCGAAGTATAGCATTACGATCAAAGTCATTGAGTTTATATTGCTATAACAACTTACAAAGTGATCCTAATCCTTAGACCATGAGATCATGTCAATCACTAACACCGGAAGAGTTTCTTGATAACATCAAACGTCACACCGTAACAGGGTGATTATAAAGGTGGATTCAGAACTAATAAAGTGTTATGTTGAGGCCCATGGATAGAGAGTGGAATTTGTTCATCCCGATGACAGATAGATATACTCTGGGCCCTCTCGGTGATATCACATTGGTTAGCTTGCAAGCGAGTGATTTGATCACTAGAATGTTATATCACGGGAACGAGAAAAGAGTGCATGTCAGTAACGAGATCAAACTAGGTATGGAGATACCGATGATCGAATCTCGGACATGTAATATATCGCGAAACAAAAGGATTAAGATACTAGCATAAAAGGTTCCGACGATCACAAGAAAGTCATCGTTGAATGTGTGGGAGTCAGTATGGGTCTCCAGATCCCGCTTCTGATTATTGATCTGAGAGGGGTCTCGATCATGTCCGCATTATTCGCGAACCGTAGGGTGACACACTTAAGAGACACCGACATCTATTTGGAGCAAAAGTTTCATGCCGAAAAGAATAACAAGCGCAGGAATTTATTTCACTAGATACCGAAACGGGTTTTCGGGTGAAATTGAAGAAAGTGTTTCTGCATGTGGAATGAAATACTAGCAAGGGGTTATATGTGAATGTTTGTCATTAAAGTAATTGACAAAATTCTGAATAAATAAAAGGAGTTTTATTTAATGAGAGTTTGCATTAAATTTGGTGGAAATTTAATGGGAATTTGAGTGGGTTTTTGAGTGGAGAAAATTGAAGGGCCATTTTGTGAGTGGAGTGTCCACCCACATGAATGAGGGAGAGGTGGGGGCACCCTCCATGGCCGGCGGCCATGCCCCCTTGGGCTGCCCCCCCTCCCCTATATAAGGATCCCCTCCTCTCACTTCTCACTCACACCTCCTCGTGAAGGATCTCTCTCCCCCTCTAGAATTTATTCCCCATGGTCTCGGACTAGCGAGATACATGTTTCCGGTGGCTTTTTGGCAAGAAAGAGTTGTGCTTCCGCTGCATCGATGGAGCGAGGAGGCGGAGGTTGCTCGGTGCCTCGAACGTGTGTGCGAGCACGGATGCGCTGCTGTTTTGCGACGCTAGGACTTCCTCTCGATATTGAGATCGGCAAGAGATCGTCTACATCAACCACGAGTTTGGACTCGTTAAGATTTGTCGGTCTTCAAGGGTATGTTCTCTACGGATATACATCCGCCCGTTGTTTGTATCTAGTAGATAGATCTTGGTACATAGTCGTTCCCATCGTAGGAAATTTTTTGTTTTCTATGCTGCGAACCCTACAGTGGTATCCGAGCCGGATCTATGCGTAGATACTTTGCACGGGTAGTACACATATGAGTATGTGGGTGCTGATGATCATTTTATTGCTTCTTAGTTGTACTTTGGATATTGTAGCACCCCGGGTAAATCCAGTACTAGAAAATCGCTGTTGTTTATACTTTGTGCATCATCATGCATCTATCTGTCTAAAACTATTTCCGAAAAGCCATATTTTGTTTTCTAAATATCTCCCTTTCTATTTCAAAAGTCAAACCCCGGTCCGTTCAGATCTTTATTTGTCTAAACATATTTGCAACTATTTTGTTCTAAACAAAATAAAATAAATATAGTATAATAAAAACCTATTTAATTCCCGGGGAGGTAGCCACCGACTAGGCCCAAAAGGCCCAACCGGCAGCCACCTACCACCCCACCTTGCAACCCTAGCCTATCTGGAAACCCTAGCCTACCCCAGCACCCTTCCACCCGCCGCCAGGCACCCGACCAGCTGCCACAGCACGCACGCCTCCACTCTGGCCCCAACCCCGCAATCCCTCTCGCTCACATGCCGCCAGGCCCCACCCACTCGCCCCACACTCGACGCGTCCCCAACGCGCTCCACGCGACCACACTCCCGCAACCCACCAACCACCGACCGCGTCCGCGTGATTCCCACGCGAGCATCCCCGATCCTGCACCCATCTCTCCCCCGATGCCTTTCTCCCCCAACCTTCCACTGCCGCCTGCAAGGTTCCTATCGAGCCGAGCCCCTCGCGCGCGCCCCTCGTCGCCCTCCCCGATCTCCTCTTCTCTCCCCTTGGGAAAGCTCTGCAACATCGCCAGCGCCTTGCTCGGCACCGCCGGCCTCTGCGTCGTCCTCCTCTGGCGAGCCCTCCTCCCTCTGCTGCGACATCGGCCGCCCCTGCAGGGCGCCCCTGCCGCTCTGCCTCTGTCCGCCTCCGGCCGCCTCCACCGGTGCGAGCTCCTCCGCCCGGGATGGACAACATCGCCGCCGCCCGTCCTCTGATGTCGCGCCGCCGGTTCGGCAGGAGTTCCGCCGCCGCGGCCCTCTCCCTGTTTCCCTCGCGTGCCCACCGCTACTGTAGCATGCCCCGCGAGCTTCCCCTCTTCGGCCTCTGACCTATGCAGCCGCGAGCTCTCTTCCGACCCCACGTCTCGCGCCCTCCTCCAGCGACCGCCCTGGCCCTATCCTCGACCAACGTCCCGTCCTCGCAGTCGCTCCCCTGCGCCTCCTTTCCTCGACACCACACGCTCGCGGACGTCGTCTGCAGCCCTCCTGCTCGCCAACGTACTCCTCTGGTTGTAGTTCCTGGTGCTCTGTTTTGTTCATGTTCCAGACTTTCCCAGTGGCATGTCTTTTGTTTTCAGTGAAGTCTCGGTGTGGTGAAATATGTGGAGATGGCGGCATGAGGCTATGACACGGGCGACCCCCAATCCTAGTGAGATGGTACATCTGGTCAAGTGCTTCCTTCCGGAAAACGATCCATCGGAACGCCAAGTGCTCCTCCCTAAGTCCGAAGTTCCGAAGGCCGATCTCGTCGACCCTCGAAGACCGATCCTGGCGTCCGAGACCCCGAGACCGAACCCGAACCATGGCACGCCAAGATCGTCGAGACCCCGATGTGTGACCCCTATCTTATCCGCCCCTATTTTGTAATATAACATCTATCTTGTTGCATATAAAATTGCCATGCTTGCATACATATTGTCATGTGGTTTGGGGGCCTTATGCCGATTCACCATATAATTAAATATGGAGACCATATGCGGGCTATTCTAGTCTTAGTTTGTCTCCATTTAAATCTATGTAGCGAACCGATGCTATGTTTTGCCATGTTAATACCACATTTAAAATGCGGGGTATCTAAACAACTAGAACCATATATTTAATTGTCGGGACCCCCGGTTCCGCTTAATATTGCCTAATTGCATCGCACCTTGCCATGTCATACACCATACATGCATCATGCCCGATCTTTTTGCCGTAGTATTAAATAGTCCATCCGGTGTTTCTTCTAGTGCTTTGCTTCTTCACGGAATAGGCCGATGAGTTGATGCGAGTGTCGACCCGATCTTCGGATGATACCTCGGCAATGTTTTCAGGCGAGCACCTCCCCCCTTTCTACCTATCTTACTTTTATAGTATTTATTCCCTCCTGTTGATCTATTGCTATATGTGTTGCGTTGCTCTAGTTTTTGTACCCGTGATATCCCTTGCAGCCTTATATTTCCTTGGACACATCCTATTACCTGTTGTTTGGTAGATAGTTGGACTTGCGCGTCGTAGTCGCTTGCTCAAGTGTTGTTGCGTGACGTCCAGTACCACAGTTGTTGGAGTATTGCCGCATGTTTAAATGTTGGAGATGATCATGGCTTTAAATACTGTTTATTAACTAAAATTGATGTAGGTAAATGCAGAGGCACCGGTGGGTAATAGACAATATTTGGATTTTAACCGCTCACTGGTGTCCCGTAGGACCCCGAGTTCTTGACACCTGTTCCGAGATCGAGCGCGCTAACCACAGGTGGGGTGTGTGGGCACCCCCATCGATTTAGTACCTAATTCCAAGTACTGTAATGGGGGCCACAAGTAGTTTGGCGCTTTATTACTATCCTGTACTTATGCCATGTTTTACCGCTTTATTTACGATTGTGCGAGGAGCACCTGTACTGTTTAGGATCGTGACACGTTTTCGCTGTATCGACAAGCCCAGTCACACTTTCGGGTTCCCAGTCGTTTACAGCCGTCTACACAAACCCTGAGTCCGTCTCGGAGACCGGCCGACTTCGATACGGGTAGCTTAGTGGGGTGGCCCCCCGTGCTTGCTTTGGGTCTGGGAAACGTCGTGTCCGAAACCCCGTCGACATACCGTTGGGTGTATGTTTTGTGATCTTGTACCTACCTGATCTGACAACAAGGGTGTAGGTGCGTGTGGAAACTTTGGTGCACCCCTGCAGGGTTAAATCTTTTCGAGAAGCCGTGTCCGCGGTTATGGACGACTTGGAGCACAGTTCTCGATCATAGACAACTATAACTAAAGTTTACTGTTATAATTTGACTTGTATCCGATGTGACTAGTAATCAGCTTCGCTACAACGGAATGGCTAAATAAAAGTACCAACAACTGCTGGGTTTTGGGATGCCTCACCTATATGTATCTGACTAGTAAGTACTACAACTACAATGGAATGGTTAACTAAAAGTGCTCATTGCTTATTATATCAGGATGACTATCTATACCTGACTAGTAATTGCTGCAACGATAACTGAATAAATAAAACCGCCAACTGTGTGAGTTCCTCGGTTGACTTCCTCGTTTGGGCTCGAGGGGGACATACTAGGACGGGTATGCTTGGTGGTAGAATCAGGATGGTTTCGAATAGGTCTTTCTTATTTCTCTCTGATAGCCGACAGTTGTATCGAGTCTCTATAGGTTGTTTAGTGCATGCTGCCGCTGCCGCTTCAGTCCACCATACCTATGTAGGCGAGGACCGCCGAATTCTAGTCTCGCCGTGTACTGGCCTCAGTACTGACCGCTCTCTTTTTCCTTTGCCCTTTGTCGGCACCCCTTTTGTTTAAGAAGGTTTTGAGCTCGACGTCGTTAGCAGGGTTACCCTTCCGGCTTGGCCTGGGCAGGGTTATGGACGCCATTGGTTATTCTTCAGGGCTCTTAGCTCAATTTGCATCTTGTCCGTACTCGGACGCTGTATCGTTTTAAAGGTGATTTGGATCTTTGTATTGTATATCTGTATTCTTGACTCATATAGTCGCTGTTGTATATATCTGTTTTGTGGGTTCCATCGTGGACTAATGTGTAATGGTATTACTTCGTTTTCCACCCGCACGAAAGTGCCTGGTGGGCACCTTTGAATCGCTTCTATGCGGGTTTGGCGGGAATCGCTGAGACTTGCATAGGGTCGATTCTGAGGGTGTTACAGATATTGGTGGCATAGTGGGATGAAGCGGCCCGGACAAACTTTACATGTCCTCGCACATGAGACCTGTTCCACGCTTGACATGCAACTAGTTTTGCATAAGTGGCTAGCGGGTGTCTGTCTCTCCTACTATAGTCAATATCTAATTTGCAACGAGTTGTCAACAATTTGGTTATCCTCGTTGTGGTTCATGTTCGTAGGTAAGAACGGTTCTATCTTCGAAAGCCCTAAGCCACGTAAAACTTGCAATGGATAAATTAGAGGCGTCTAGTTTAGATTGTTGCTGGGCTAGTGTTATGATATGGTGATGTTGTAAGTAGAAGTATGAGATGATACTCTTACAACACACATAGCGTGTAAGTTCCATAGGCCTTGGTCTTACACATAAAGGTATGATAGTGATCATACCATGGTGCACATGATAGAGATCATATGCGGGAATCATATCATTTCACTTACAAACATGTGATGTTTGATTGCATCTTATATTGCTTGTTTGGCGTTTTATTAGCATAATAAGATGATCCCTCATTTAGATATCAAGATAAGAATGTGTTCTTCCTTAAGTATGCACCGACAATGTTTCGTCGCTTCAAGACATCACGTGATGATCGGGTGTATTTGAATCCACGAGCATATCTCGGGTGTAAGACAGTTACACACGCGAATACTAAGGTTCTTACTTGGCGAGCCTAGCATGTACAGACATGGCCTCGGAACACGGACCAAAAGGTTAAGCATGAGTCATATGTTTTTGATATGATGACCATATGGATGCTCGCCTTTGAAGCTACACCAACTCACGTGATGATCGGACTTGGTGTAGTGGATTTGGTTCATGTAATCACCAAAAAGACACGAGGGATGTCGTTTTTGAGTGGGAGTTCATTTCTAATTTGGATTAGTAGAACTCAATTTATCATAAATTAAATCAAAGTGAATTTGCATAATTTGCTGTAGTCATTGGCATTCGTTCACCACCTTATGCTTAGTTATAATTGAGATAACAGAACTATAGAATTTTGGATATATACTTTACGAACTGGTATCGTATTGTGTTGAGTGTCAATCTAAAGTTTAAAGTCCTATTACAAACTTTCAGCAAACTCTGTTTACTCTGTGAAATTTAATAATTGGTATTAAATCGAGAGTAACAATTCCAGTGTTAGTATCTTAAGTATCATGTTTGCCTCCATGATTCTTGATTTAAACATCAAGTTTATCTAGGAGCTGAAAGTATTATTTTAGAAACCATCATGTGTGGCAGATATAACGATATCTGAAACAATGTTTTGGTTGCAATATGATAGAGTATAATATATGTTCTCATATTGGATGAGAATTTACGAAGGTTGGAGATGCTAGACATCCTAATCATCCAAAAGGGTTTTGGAAAGTAATGTTATACTCATGATTCGCCTTTATAAGCTACAGTAGCTTGATCATGAATGTCGTCATGATAAGGGTGAATAGAATATGTATGTAAAATGTTTACTGCACTAAAAGATTACTAAAGAATAGATTTTGAAAGAATACCGATCATTTTGATGATGGTGATCTACTTCAAAGTGCAAGTCCAAAGGTATTATTATTTGAATATACACGCTTTGGACTATGTGTCATGTATATGGCACCACTGTTGATGTTGATAGATTCTTTTAAAAGGAAAAGGAAATGCTGAAAGAGAATCTATAAAATATATTTGGCAGAAAAGAAAAGATTGGAAATATCCAATTTAGGTATATGGATGATATACATGTTATGGTTGTATTATTTGCTTGTTAAACAATGTGGTTCTTGGGTATTGGATACCGAATTGGTTGGTATGAAATTTCATACAGAACAACGCAATTCATGAACCACAATGGCCTAAGTAACTAGCAAGAGAATATGTGATGATGTTCATTGAAAACAAACAAACCGTTGTTTGTATTTCTCGTTGACATCAAAGCTTGACTTCAAGATTTGTTTTAATAATTGTTATTTAAATCAGGTATTATGAGAACAAAGGTTGTTCAAATAATTACCGTATTCCATATAAGATGGATGATTTACAAATCTAGTTGGAGAAATCACATCCATAAAACCTAATGCTAAAATGTCGCAAGACAAATGATTGAAAGATCACTTACGAAGTGACATCGCTGTTTAAATCATATTGGAAAGAGAACATGAAGAATCTCCATATTCATGGATTTTTGGAGTCTTTGATTTGATCAAGTGACGCTTGTGAGACCTTCCTCGGGATAATTAAAAACTTCGTTCAAAGGCCAAAGAAGAACGAACGACTAAATTATTGGAATTTATACATATTAATGTATGTAGTCCATTATGTGTAGTCGTAAGCGATGGGTTTGAACTTCATATACTTTCTCCGGAAATTTGAGTGAATGTTCACTTAATGAGAATGAAGTATGAAATATTTGAAAATGTTTCAAAGACTTTCAAGATGAAGTGGAAAATCATTGTAACAAGAAAATAAATGGTTTATGATTTTATCATAAGGGATTTGTTTGAGTTACAAGTGTAACAAGAAAATAAATGAATTATGATTTTATCATAAAGGGATTTATTTGAGTTGCAAGTTTAGCAAAACACCTAGATTTACATCTCCCGAAACACCATAGGAGTATGGAGTGTTTGATATTTGTAATGAAAGCATGTTTGACATGGTTGGATCAAAGGTGTTATTCATAAAACTGCCATTATGTTTTAAAAGATTAAAGCTTTAGAGACTACCGCTTTTACACTGAAAATAGCTCCATCTTGATCCGTTGAAATGACACCATGGAAGTTATGGTTTGGGGTAAAACCCAAGTTGTCATTTCTTAAATTTTGGTATGCTAAACATAAGTAAGATGTTTACAACCGAAGTCGGATGAGCAAGTCTTTGTAGGTTATTTCGAATAACAATTGGTTATTCCTCCATAACACCGAGGACAAAGGGGTTTGTCGCTTGAAATATGAAGTTTCTTGAAGAAGGAATTTTTCATAAATGTTAAGTGGGAGGACAATAGAACTTTGATAAGGTTAACGAACCTTAGCTAAATGTGCTGAGTTGCGCAGCGCCGGAAATGGTTCCGGAGGCTGCCATAATGCTCATAGCTTATGTGCCTCAAAGGTTGTGGTCACGGAGATCTAAGTTCTTATTGAACCAAGTCGGTCGGATAAACAATCAAATACTAAGATTTGAGAGTAAATCATTATTGTTTGACAATGATGAACCGACTATATACAAAGAAGCGATGATGGGCCCTGACTCCGTCAAATGGCTTGAAGCCATAAAATCCGTGATAGTTCCATACACGAGAAATCAAGTTTTGAACTTGGAAGACCCTCCGGAAAGGTGTAAAAACCTATCGGTCGTATTTGGATCTATAAAAAAACAGACATGGATGTTTCACATCTATGAAATAGTCGACATGTCGTAAAGTATTTTATGACAATGTTCAAAGGAGTTGACTATGACAAGATTGGATCTTTCATAGCGATATTTAGTCTGGACAGATTAAAGTAGCAACCACTATATATAATTTGGTATATGGTAGATGAATAAACAAAACAAAGTTCTTTTAATAGAATGGTTACCTAGGACGTGTACATGACACGGTCCAAAGGGTTTTGTTAAAATTCAAAGGATGCTAAAAGGGCATGCAAACTTCAATGGTTGAAGTAAGCATCGTGGAGTTGGAAACTTCACCTTAATGAAAAGGAGTTTTCATCAGGAGACGATGAAGATGCTTGCATTTGCAAGAAATTAAGTGAGAGCGCTGAGACATATTTCTAATACATTATGTGGAGGACATCTTGTTGATTAGAAATGATGTATCTTTTATTGACCAAAGGTTAAGAATTTCATTTCGATGAAATACTTAGGCAAAACCCGAATATTTAGCATGAATGTCTATAGTGGATAGACTGTGACGCTAATATGGTTGTGCCAAACGTACATATATGAGATATTGAAGGAGTTCAATATAGAAACGACAAGAAACAGTTCTTGTTGCATGGAAAGGAATTGAATCAAGATTCAAGTGTATCGACACTTGATAAGTGAAACAAGATTCAAGTGCTTTGACACTTGATGAGTAAAATCACAAGAATGATTTGATCAATCATACCATGATATGTACACATCCAGATATGTCCTATGCTGTAAGTGTTATGAGAAAATACCAGAATGAATCATAAAATGATCATTGGACGATAGTAAGAATATTCTTATGATCTTTTGGAAAGAACTAAGAATATATTTGTGTAGAGGTGACAAACAATTACAAATAGTTCATTGTAAAGAATTACATTGATACTAGTTTTGTCACAAGATACAAATTAAGTTTATCTCAATTTAAACTATGGGTGGCACAATGTAATGGAAAGGAGATTCCATGATGGATTTGGAAGAGTTCGAAAGTTAAGACATTGTGACGAGTACTACAACAAAAGGCTAAGTATATGACTGCTATAGTAGCGACAGAGGGAATTTATGTCAAGTAGTTTGTTATCAAACTAAGGTGTGGTTCGCAATGGGCTAACACTAAAGATATATTGTATGACAATTGTATCGACGTGTTTTAACCCCAAGGAACTAAAGGTCTCACCGAAAGACCAAATTTATACAATGCCATCTCATTGGAGAATGAGTGATGCGTGAAGACGCAAAGACATGCAAATACAAATGACGAGGTTTAATCTCGTCAATGACCATTGTTATGGACTTGGGTTTTGGAGAAGATGGGGATGCTGGAGATCGTGGAACGGTTAACAGACAAGCAACCAGGGGACACGAGATTTACCCAGGTTCAGGCCCCCAGAGGGAAAACCCTACTCCTGCTTGTCTGCTCTTGATTACGGAGGAACCGAAGGTTACAGGGTGCGCAGATTCGATCTGGCGTGAGGTGCGTATGCGAGAGTATGAGTCGAGAGATCTAGGACGTGCCCTCCCGGCCTTTATATAGATTTAGGCAGGTCCCGGGCATAGTCCTAGTCGGTTACAAGTTCTAGGGTTTTACCCCTTTAAATTTCCTATCTAGGCTAGTCTTGCTCTCCAAGGATCCGAAGGCGTCATGGGCCTTGGCCACCTGAAAATCTTCATGGGCCAGCGTATGCCTGCTGTGGGCCTTCCTTGGGCTGTACCAGGTATGCTGAAGTCATGTACCCGTAGGGTATATCCATGTCAACAAACGGACCTGAAGCGTCAGATCCATAGATTATGTTAACCACTTGCAATTGCGTATATGGAACACCGGAAATCCATAAGTGTTCAATACGCAAAGTTCTCAAACTAGATTATTGTCTGTAGTGCAAGTGGGAGACTGAAGGGAATATGCCCGAGAGGCAATAATAAAGTGGTTATTATCGTATTCCTTATTTATGATAAATGTTATTTTACATACTATAATTGTATTAATACGGAAACATTAATACATGTGTGTTTAATAAACAAAAAGGAAGTTCCTAGTTATGTAACACCCCGGTTCTGATAAGACCGTGGCCTCTATGTGACATGCCAATCCCTGGATCGGTTCATTGGCCCACAATAGAGTAAGATGAATAACATAGCAAAATATCCGTGTATCATAGATAACGAAGATCCAGAGTACTATTATTACAATGAAAGCTTAGCACAAAGCTAGCTCAAATTATTCAGGTAGCGACATAAACAAAGTAAATCCTCCATTCTTCAAATTGCCCACAAGTGAACAAGTGCCGAGTGGAGTACCGTGGCCTATATCGATTACTCAGAATCGGAATAACCTGCAACATGAAACGTAGCAGCCCCGAAGGGTCAATACATGGAATGTATGGCAAGTAGAGCTAGTAATGGAGACAATAGTACTAACAATTACATGCATATCTGGCAGGTGGAGCTGTGTCTGGCTTGCATTTGCAAATACATTTGTCCTACTTTCATAAACAGTTTTTGATTTTCTTTGAAAAGATCCCAATTAAGTTAAACCAACAATATTAAAACAATTATGAAATTAGAATGAGCGAGAAACATGTCATGGAATCAATATCAAGCAACTCAGATGTCCATAACCGGGGACACGGCTAATCGATTAGATTATACACCCTGCAGAGGTTAGTACACTTTACCCATGTGACTTGGCCAGCCCAGCTCGTACCATCACTCTCATTTTGGGTGATGATAGGGAGAAGTCCAAGAAGAGACTGTTCGGGAAGTAGCACCCCAATCCCGACGCGCACCGGTCCAACCTACCAAAATTCTACATCTCTGCATACGCGGGTTCGGGTTACCACAACCTACTAAGTCCAACCAACCGCCCATTCCATTATTGGCACATGGTTGTACACGTAAGCTACACAATAAAGAAACCGATCATTCTCTCTTGATACCTGGGTGCCTTTCCGCCATGAAACCACCAAAAATTATCAATACCATCACACCCAGGAGATTCATTGATTAAGTTGTTTTAGTTTTCATAAACCAATACTTTTAAAAACAAGTATCAATGATGTAACCCAGCCCTCGTTCAACATAGCATGACTAAGCACATCTACCAACGGTGGTTCATCTACAAAGAGGGTCCTACCACATAATAGGACATAGCATAGCGATAGTATCATCCTACACATGCATCTACAAAATACACGACAATGCATTAAAAATAGTAGGACGATATCATGAACAAAGTAGCATCTACTTGCCTTGGTTGTAGCGGTCGGAGGAACAATCCACACACGAGCAAGTGTTGCACTCGTCACAATCTACACGATACAATTGCATTCATAAACAAACAATCCACAAGCATATGCAACAAATATGATGCATGAAGGTATGCAAGGCAAGCGAATTGGTGCTACAGCTGCACCACGTAATCCTAATCAATAATACTACTGATTGTATGCATGGAAAATAGTTTTAGCGCTAGGAAAACTATTCCGCAGAATATAATGCTCAAAACTAGAGCTAGAACTCGAATAATTCACTACCGGTAGTATACTGTTTGTAAAATCTTGGAAAAATTCTACCGCATAGGCATCGCTGATTAGAAACAGTACCAATTGGAATTACTCAAAAAATAATTATAAAACTCCCCGAGTAATTAAAACACTGCAGAAAGCCGCTAGACAGTTTCTGCAGAAGTTTTTACTGTAAGCCTATCTTTTTAATTCATGATGAGATTCCCCTCATTCCACTGAATCCAGGGACATATCATACGCGATTTTTGGAGCTATGGATCTTTTTCTACGAATTTATTACTCCAAAAAGGCCACTAATTAGTTTGATTAAACTGTACTAAACCTTGCTGCAAAAGCCTGAACCAAAGGTACAGCGAGATTCTACACGACTCACTGAATCTACACATATTTTATTTGCAATTTTTGGCCAAGCGGTTTAATTTCTACGCAATTTACAAGATTCTACCGAAATCTGTCAACTAAAGGGATTAACGAAATTAACCAGTCAACTGTGTCTGTTGACTGGTCAAAGCGTCTGCTGACTGGGCGCTGACTGGGCGTCTGACTAGTCAATGCCTGAGTCTGACTGGTCAACGAACGATCTAAGCCGCTGATCTGAGATCTGACGGTGGCTGCAGGCTTACCGGAAACAAACGGCGAAACGGACTCCGGGCGGTGCGGCGATCGATTCCGGCGACAACGGTGACCTGCGCGAGAGGGAGACGGTCAACGTACGGTCCAAGATCTCAGGCATGCGGCACGCGTGCATGCAAGCGCGTGTGGGTAGACGTGTGCGCGAAGGCGCGCTAGCGCGCAGCGCGGCAAGCGGCAGCGGCACGGCGGCAGCGGGCGCGCGCAGCAGCAGCTTGCAGCGGCGGCAGCGCGCGCAGCTAGTGGCGCAGCAGCAGCGCGCGGCGGCGGCAGGCGCAGCGCGCGCGAGCGGGGCGGCGAGGCGGCGGCTGCATGCGGCGGCGGCGGCGGCAGCTGCATGCGCGGAGGCGCGCGGCGGCGGGGAATAGAAGCGGCGGCGGCGCGGTTACCTCCTAGCGGCGGCGTGCTCGCGGGCCGAGGCGGCGGCGATCGGCGGAGGGGCGGAGGGGTCTCGGTAGCCGGCGGCGGCGCGGCACGCGGAACGAGGGGAGGCGGCGCAGCGATCGAGGGCAGGGGCGACGCGCGGGTGCGGATCCCGAGGGCGAGGCGGCGGGGCGAGTTGTGGCGGCTCGAGCCAGGTGGGGTCCCTTTTGTGGCCCCCACGCGGAATCCTAAACTGATTCGGCGCGAAACTAGACACGAACTCGGAAATCGGTCCGGAAATTCGGACCGTTTTCC
Organism: Avena sativa; assembly: GCA_916181665.1. NCBI lineage: Eukaryota > Viridiplantae > Streptophyta > Magnoliopsida > Poales > Poaceae > Avena > Avena sativa. The sequence goes on along the minus strand of OV702279.1, from coordinate 259,780,673 downwards.
GACGATTCACTAAAACGGCGACAACTTCTCCGTACGAGCTCCGAATCGAGTGATTCTTGCTCCTACGGGTTTGTACAGTCGAGGGAAATAATCTAGGGTCAAGGGTTGAGCGAAACCGCTAGGCTACAAGGGTGGACAACGCTAGTCCTACTAAAGCCTCCTGCAGGAGCCTCGTAGCAAAATAGAATAAGGTTTCGAAAATAGCGTTCCGCCGATTCATTTCGATCGACGATTTTGCATGGAAAAGTATGATGCGATGCAATGAATGATATGCTAGACCAAATCTAAAATTTGGGATGTGACAAGACTAACCCCCTTAAGATGAATCTCGTCCTCGAGATTCGGCGCGGCTAGCAAATAGGTGTGGGTAGTCCTCTCGGATGTCATTCTCACGCTCCCAAGTGGCTTCCTCTTCGGTGTGGTGGCTCCACTGTACCTTGCAAAACTTGATCGTCTTGGTACGGGTAATCCTCTCTGCTGTCTCCAGAATCTTGACCGGCTTCTCCTCATAGGTCAAGTCATTCTCAAGCTGAACCTCCTCTAGCGGTACGGTGTCTCTCAATGGTGTATCCACCATTTCCGGATGGCACTTCTTCAGCTGGGACACGTGGAACACGTTGTGAACAGCGGACAAAGTCTCTGGCAACTCCAACTGATAAGCAACTTCTCCTTTGCGTGCTAAGACCCTGTACGTCCAATAAACCGAGGTGCCAGCTTACCCTTAATTCCAAATCTCTTGATTCCACGAAGTGGCGACACTCTGAGGTATGCTCTATCACCTATCTCATACACCACTTCCTTGCGCTTGGCGTCCGCGTAGCTCTTCTGCCTTGATTGTGCTACCTTCAGTCTGTCCCTAATCAAGGTGACCTTCTCCTCAGCGTCCTTGATCAAATCAGGTCCAAACAACTGACGTTCTCCTACTCCATCCCATAGCAATGGCGTTCGTCACCGTTTCCCATACAGCACATCGAACGGTGACGTCTTGATGCTGGTTTGATAGCTGTTGTTGTAGGAAAACTCCGCATATGGCAAATTCTCATCCCAACTAGGGCCATGAGCCAAGGCGCAAGCTCTCAGCATGTCCTCCAAAATCTGATTCACCCTCTCGGTCTGTCCATCGGTCTGCGGGTGAAACGCTGTGCTAAACTCCAATCTAGTACCTAGTGACTCGTGTAGTTGGCACCAGAAGTGTGAGGTAAATTGGGTGCCCCTATCAGATACAATACTCTTGGGAACTCCGTGTAGGCACACAATCCTGTCCTTGTAAATCTTGGCCAACTTTGCACTCGTGTAGGTTGTCTTTACCGGAATAAAGTGGGCTACCTTGGTCAAATGGTCGACCACTACCCAAATGGAGTCATTGTAGGGTTCGCAGCATAGAAAACAAAAAATTTCCTACGATGTGAACTATATACCAAGATCTATCTACTAGATACAAACAACGGGCGGATGTATATCCGTAGAGAACATACCCTTGAAGACCGACAAAGCTTAACGAGTTCAACTCGTGGTTGATGTAGACGATCTCTTGCCGATCTCAAGATCGAGAGGAAGTCCTAGCGCCGCAAATCAGCAGCGCATCCGTGCTCGCACACACGTTCGAGGCACCGAGCAACCTCCGCCTCCTCGCTCCAGCGATGCAGCGGAAGCACAACTCTTTCTTGCCGAATAGCCACCGGGAACATGTATCTCGCTAGTCCGAGACCATGGGGATAAATTCTAGAGGGGGAGAGAGATCCTTCACGAGGAGGTGTGAGAGACAACTGAGGAGGGGGGCTCATTTTATAGGAGGAGGGGGGAACCCCAAGGGGGTGGCCGGCGCATGGGGGCTGCCCCCTTGCCCTCCCCTCTTCATGTGGGTGGACACTCCACTCACAAATCTCCTTTAAATTCCCTCCACTCAAAAGTCCACTCAAATTCCCATTAATTTTCCACCAAATTTAATGCAAACTCTCATTAAATAAAACTCTTTCATTTTATTCAGAATTTTGTCAATTACTTTAATGACAAACATTCACAAATAACCCCTTGCTAGAATTCTATTTCACATGCATAACCACTTTATGCAATTTTGTGGCATCCCGCAAAAACCACTACTAGAAAACCGCGTTGTTTTTGTGCATTGCATCATCATGACCGCATGCTCATGTCATCATGCCACATTGCATTTGAGCATCGTCATCATCATGCATATTATTTTGCCTAAAACCTATTTGCGAAAGACTATGGTTTTCCGAAACTAGCCCTCCTTCTATTTCAAATCACACCCCCGGATGCTTCCGGATATTTTGTTTGTCTAAAAACTATTTACAAAAGTTTGTTGCCAATTAAATAAAAGTTATATTATTTTAGGGGGCAGTCGAACGGGCCGATTCGACCCGGACGACCACCCCCAGAATAAAACGGTCCACCCATAATCCTAAAGCTACCCAACCTAATCTACCCACAACCCCTCCACCTCACCCCAACCTATCCTATGTCGCCACCTCACCTCTCTTCCCCCTCCCCACCACTCATAAGCTGCCAACTCACCCCCCCAAACACCCCCTCTCCTTTTCCCTCTCTCTCTCCTGAATCACCCAACACACCCAGCCACACACGCACACCGCACCCGCCACTCTCCCCACCCCCTGCCACCGGGACCCACGCACCCTGGGCCCCACCCACGCGCCACACGCACGCCAGCGCGCAGCGCCAGCCCCGCATGCGACCTGCGCCCCGCTCCTCTCCCTTCTTCCCCGCTCGCGGTTCTCTCTCTCTCGCCTCGCTCCCTCTCTCTGCATCCCGCACGCCAGCGCGCCGGCCACTCCCCTCCCCCGCGTCCCCGCCCGACGCCGGCCGCCTCCTCCCCGTCGCCTCGCCGCGGCGCCTGCTCCCACCACCGCCGGCGCGGCCGCCCCGCCTCCTCCGCGCCCCGCTCCACCTCCTCCTCCTCCTCCCGACTGCTCCCTCCTCCGGCCGCGGCCGCCGCCCTCCACGCCGCTGCCCCCTCTCCTCCAAGCTCGCCGCCTCCCTCTGGCCGGAGTCCGCGCCTCCCGGCCCTCCTCCTCCTCCTCCGCTCCGGCGCCGCCGCCGTCCTCCTCCCCCGAGCCATCCTCCGCCGAGCCGCGCCTCTCCGGCCGATCTCCCCGACCGCCCGCCGCCACGCCCTCCGCTCGCCCCGCCCTGCTCCCTCTCCGGCAGCCAGGCGTTCGCCGCCGCCCCGGGCGCGAGCCCACACGTGCCGCCCCTGGCCCTCACCGGCTATCCTCTGCCTCGGCCCCGCGAGTCCGCCGGGCCCCTCCCTCTCCTCCGCCTCGAGTCCCCGGTTGCCGCCGATCGTGGGTCCCTGCTCGCCAGCGTCGCCCCGTCTCCAACTTGGGTCACCTCGCGAGGCTCTGCCGCTTCGCTGTCGCCGTTCGCGGGCCCCGTGGTCGCCCCTTGTCCGTCTGCTCGCCCGCGTGTTCGAGGCCGTGACCGTCAAAGTTTCTGCCAGTTGGCTTCGTGGGACGCCAAGTCAGCAACACCGACAAGATCAGCCACCGCTGGACCCCAAGATCTACACCTCGGATTCGATGCCTCAGAGCCGCTCCCGAAGACCGATCACGGATCCGGTGGCCGAGACCCTGAACTTGGAGGTCCTCTCCACGCAATGCCAAGTACGCCGACATGGAATCGACCAGTTCGACGAGCTCTTCTACCCGGACCCGAAGACCATATGTGCGACAAGTACTCCTTCTCGGATGCGATGCTCGAGAACACGGACGGTACGGACATCGACGCGGAGCGCCAAGTTCTTCCCTCGGACGCCAAGGTCTAACCCTCGGACCCGAAGACCGCGATGATGTTGAACCAAGATCCCCATCGGACAAGATCGTCACCGAGACCGGCCATGTGAGATCCGAAGACCGATCCCGGAGTCCGAACCTCGATCCCGTCGAACCCTGAACCCCGAGACCGACCCCGAACCCCGGAACCCCAAGTTCGTCGAGACCCCCCCTAATGTGTGACCCTTATCCGAACCCCTATTTTTATAAATGCTAAACATAAAACCTGTTGCATATTAAATTGTCATACTTGCATGCATACTTGTCTGTGGTTTGGGGGCCTTATGTCGATTCACCATATAATTAAATATGGGGCCCATATGCGGGCAAAGCCAGTCGTATATTGGCCTCATTTAAATTTGGGTAGCGAACCGGTGCTATCTTTTGCCATGTTAAAACAACATATTAAATTGCGGGGTAGCTAAACAACATGAACCACCTAATTAATTGTCGGGACCCCGGTTCCACTTAATATTGCCTAATTGCATCGCATCCTTGCCATGTCAGGCATCATACATGCATCATGCCCGATCTTCTGCCGTTGTATTAAATAGTGCATCCGGTGTTTATTCTAGTGTTTTGCTTCTTCGCGGATAAGGCCGTTGAGTTGATGCGAGTGTCGCCCTGATCTTCGGTTGAACCTTCGACAATGTTTTCAGGCGAGCATCTCCCCCTTTCTACCTATCTTACTTTATAGTATTTATTCCCTCATGTTGATCTATTGCCATCTGTGTTGCGATGCTCTAGTTTCCGTACCCGCGATATCCCCTTGCAGCCCTATATTGCCTTGGACACATCCTATTACCCGTTGATTGGTAGATAGTTGGACTTGCGCGCCGTAGTCGCTTGCTCATATGTTGTTGCGTGTCGTCAAGTACCACGGTTGTTGGAGTATTGCCGCATGTTCTATGTTGGAGATGATCATGGCTTTACTTATTGTTCACTTTAATTCTTGTTTAACAACTAAAATTGAAGTAAGTAAGCAGAGGCATCGGTGGGTGATAGATAATATTTGGTTTCCGACCGCCCACTTGTGTCCCGTAGGACCCCGAGTTCTTGACACCTGTTCCGAGATCGAGCGCGCTAACCACAGGTGGGGAGATATGGCCCCCCCATTGATTATTACCTGATTTCAAAGTATTGTACTGGGGGCCACAAACTAGTTTGAGGTTTCATTTACTATCCTGTACTTATGCCATGCTTTAGTGCTTTATTTACGATTGTGCGAGGAGCACACTGTACTGTTTAGGAAGCGGAGTGTTTTCGTGGTATCGACAGTCCTAGTTTTGGGATTTGCTGTCGTTTACAGCCACTGACGCAAACCCTAAGTCCGTCTCGGAGGCCGGCCGACTTCGTTGCGGGTGTACTTAGTGGGGTGGCCCCCCGTGCTTGCTTTGGGTCTGGGAACGTCATGACTTAGGCCCCGCCGACATACCGATGGGTGTATGTTAACTGATCTGGCAAAAAGGGTCGAAGTGCTTGTGGATACTTTGGTGCACCCCTGCAGGGTTAAATCTTTTCGAGAAGCCGTGTCCGCGGTTATGGACGACTTGGAGCACAGTGCTTGATCATAGACAACTATAACTAAAGTTTATTGTTATAAATTGACTTGTATCCGATATGACTAGTAATCAGCTTCACTACAACGGAATGGCTAAATAAAAGTATCAACAACTGCTGGGTCTTGGGTTATCTCATGCTAATTGTATCTGACTAGTAAGTGTTGCAACTATCACGGAATGGTTAACTAAAAGTGCCCACTGCTTACTTTATCAGGATGATTATCTAAACCTGACTAGTAATTACTGCAGCGATAACCGAATAAATAAAACTACCAACTGTGTGAGTTCCTCGGTTGACTTCCTTGTTTGGTCTCGAGGGGGAAACACCAGGATGGGTTTGTTTGATGGTAGCACCAGGTTGGGTCCGAATAGATCTTTCTTACCCCCCCTGTTAGTGATTGACATGATCTCATGGTCTAAGGATTAGGATCACTTCGTAAGTTGTTATAGCAATATAAACTCAATGACTTTGATCGTAATGCTATACTTCGGATGAATGTTCATCACACCATTACACTAATGTTGTGATCCCGTTATTAACAACATCCAATGTCCATGATCAGGAAACCTTGATCATCTTGTTAATCAACGAGCTAGTTTATGAGAGAGGCATAACTAGGAACTTTCTGTTTGTTTATTAAACACACATGTATTAACGTTTCCATATTAATACAATTATAGCATGCAAAATAAACATCTATCATATACTTGGAATACACATAATAAACACTTTATTATTGCCTCTCAGGGCATATTCCCGTCAGTCTCCCACTTGCACTAGAGACAATAATCTAGTTACATAGTGATAAATCTAACACCCATTGAGTTCTGGTGTTGATCATGTTTTTCTCTAGGGAGAGTTTTAGTCAACGGATCTGCTACATTGAGATCCGTATGTACTTTACAAATCTTTATATCTCCATCCTTGACATGCTCGCGGATGGAGTGAAACCGGCGCTTAATATGCTTGGAATGCTTATGAGACCTTGGCTCTTTGGCATTGGCAATGGCACCATTGTTGTCACAATAGATCACCATTGGGTCCAACGCGTTTGCCACCACTCCTAGTTCGGATATGAACTCCTTCATCCAAACTGCTTCCTGAGCCGCTTCTGAAGCAGCAACATATTCGGCCTCCGTTGTTGATCCCGCTACCACAGGTTGTTTGGAGCTCCTCCAACTAACCGCTCCGCCATTCATGAGAAATACGTATCCGGATTGAGACTTAGAGTCATCCGGATCGGTGTCAAAGCTACCGTCGACATAACACTTAGCGACGAGCTCTTCTTCACCTCCGTATACAAGAAACATATCCTTAGTTCTTCGTAAGTACTTAAGGATATTCTTGACCGCTATCCAGTGTTCCGAACCTGGATCCGATTGGTACCTACTAGTCAAACTAATAGCATGTGCCACATCCGGTCTTGTACATAGCATGGCGTACATTATAGAGCCTATGGCTGAAGCATAGGGGACTTTGTCCATTATCTCTCTTTCTTCCGCCGAAGCCGGACTTTGAGTCTTACTCAATGTCTTGCCTTGCAACATAGGTAAGAACCCCTTCTTACTTCCGTCCATTTTAAACTTATTTAAAATCTTATCAATGTATGTACTTTGCGATAGCCCTATTAGGCGCCTAGATCTATCTCTATAGATCTTTATGCCTAATATGTATGACGCTTCACCTAGGTCCTTCATTGAAAATTTGCTGTTTAGATAACTTTTAACACTGTTTAAAAGATCTATATCATTTCCGATCAATAATATGTCATCCACATATAATATCAGAAATGCCACATTGCTCCCACTCACTTTCTTGTAAATACAAGCTTCTCCATAAGTTTGGACAAATCCAAACTCTTTGATCACCTCATCAAAGCGGAGATTCCAACTTCGTGATGCTTGCTTCAATCCATAGATGGATCGCTAAAGCTTGCACACCTTGTTAGCATCTTTAGGATCGACAAAACCCTTTGGTTGTATCATATACAACTCTTCTTCAATATTACCATTGAGAAACGCGGTTTTGACATCCATCTGCCATATCTCATAATCGAAATATGCAGCAATTGCTAACATAATCCTAACTGACTTTAGCATCGCTACGGGAGAGAAAGTCTCATCGTAGTCAACTCCTTGAATTTGTCGAAACCCTTTTGCGACAAGTCGAGCTTTATAGACGGTCACATTACCATCAGCATCAGTTTTCCTTTTGAAAATCCATTTGTTCTCCACGGCCTTTCGGTCGTGAGGTAATTCCACCAAGTTCCAAACTTGATTTTCATACATGGATTCCATCTCAGATTTCATGGCTTCTAACCATTTGTTGGAATCCGGGCTCATCATCGCTTCTTCATACGTCGCAGGGTCATCATTTTCATCAACCATGAAATTCATGACAGGATTTCCGTACAGCTCGGGAGCTGCACGCGTCCTGTTTGACCTGCGAGGTTCGGTAGTACTCTCTTTCGGAGTTTCATGATCATTATCATTAGTTCCCTCTTCAACAGGTGGACCCAACTCCGGAACAACTTCCGGCGCTGCGCTACTCGCCATACTTTGAGGAGAAGGTTCCACAACCTCTTCGAGTTATACCTTCCGACTACTCACACCTTTCGCGAGAAACTCTTTCTCTAGAAAGGATCCATTCTTGGCAACAAAAACCTTGCCCTCGGATCTGTGATAGAAGGAATACCCAATAGTTTCTTTAGGGTATCCTATGAAGACGCATTTTTCCGCTTTGGGTTCGAGTTTATCCGGTTGAAGTTTCTTCACATAAACATCGCATCCCCAAACTTTAAGAAATGACAGCTTAGGTTTGTTTCCAAACCACAATTCATACGGTGTCTTTTCAACGGATTTAGATGGTGCCCGATTTAAAGTGAATGCAGCAGTTTCTAGTGCATAACCCCAAAATGACAACGGCAAGTCCGTCAGAGACATCATAGATCGAACCATTTCTAATAAAGTACGATTACGACGTTCTGACACACCATTTCGCTGTGGTGTTCCGGCAGGTGTGAGTTGTGAAACAATTCCACACTCTTTCATGTGAGTGCTAAACTCGTAACTTAGATACTCACCTCCACGGTCGGACCGTAGAAATTTGATCTTTCTATTACGATGATTTTCCACTTCATTCTGAAATTCCTTGAACTTTTCGAAGGTTTCAGACTTGTGTTTCATCAAGTAGATATAACCGTATCTACTCAAATCATCCGTGAAAGTACAAAATAACGATATCCACCTCGCGCCGACACACTCATTGGACCACATACATCAGAATGTATGATTTCCAATAAATCTGTCGCCCGTTCCATTGAACCGGAAAACGGCGTTGTAGTCATCTTGCCCATAAGGCATGGCTCACATGTATCAAATGATTCATAATCAAGTGATTCCAAAAGTCCATCCGAATGGAGCTTCTTCATGCGTTTAACGCCAATATGACCTAGACGGCAGTGCCACATATATGCGGATATATCATCATTAAGTTTAATCCTTTTAGCATCAACATTATGAATATGTGTAACATTATCATCGAGATCTAATAGAAATAAACCATTCATCATCGGTGCATGACCATAAAAGATTTCATTCATATAAATGGAACAACCATTGTTCTCGGATTTAAATGAATAACCACTTCACATCAAACACGATCCAGATACAATGTTCATGCTCAGTGCAGGCACCAGATAACATTTATTCAAGTTTATAACTAATCCCGACGGCAAGTGGAGAGGCAGCGTTCCGACGGCGATCACATCAACACTTGATCCATTGCCGACACGCATCTTGACCTCACCCCTTGCTAGCGGTCGCTTGTTCCGCAGCCCTTGATTCGAGTTACAAATATTAGCAACTGAACCGGTATCAAATACCCAGGTGCTACTGCGAGCACTAGTCAAGTACACATCAATAACATGTATATCATATATACCTTTGTTTGCCTTGCCGGCCTTCTTGTCTGCCAGATACTTGGGGCGGTTGCGCTTCCAGTGGCCAGTCCCCTTACAATAGTAGCACTCGGAATCAGACTTAGGTCCAACTCGGGGTTTCTTTTCAGGCGCGGCAATAGGCTTGCCGCCCTTACTTCCCTTCCGTTTTCCCTTCTTGTCTTTCTTGAAACCAGTGTTCCTATTGATCATCAACACTTGATGTTACTTTTTGATCTCCACTTCTGCAGTTTTAAGCATTGACAGAAGCTCGGGGAGAGACTTCTTCATGCCTTGCATATTATAGTTCATCACGAAGCTCTTATAGCTAGGTGGCAGAGACTGCAGAACACGATGGATGCCTAAGTCAATGGGAATCGATATTCCCAAGGACACAAGCTTATCGGCGTAACCCGACATCTTGAGTACATGCTCACTAACGGAGCTGTGCTCTTCCATCATGCAGCTAAAGAACTTTTCTGAAGCGTTGTAGCTCTCTACAGCAGCATGTGTGTCGAAAATCATTTTCAACTCACCCATTGTATCAAATGCATTGCCGTTTTCGAAACGCTTTCGAAGTTCCGGCTCTAGCCCATACAATATGCCGCAATGAACTAAGTTGTGGTCCTCCTGACGAGTCTGATAGACATTCTTCTCCTCGTCAGGGGCATCATCTAAAGGTGGGGGGCCTAACGGCGCTTCTAGCACATATTTCTTTTGTGCAGCAGAGAGGAGAATCCTCAAATTCATGGCCCATTCAGTAAAGTTGCTACCGTTCGTTGCTAGTTTCTCTTTCTCCATGAACACATTGAAATTAAAAGCAGGTGGTGCCATCTACAACAGAATTTGTAAAGTTTAGACTAAGTGTATGATAGATTGAGTTCAACTAATCTATATTACGAATGAACTCCCACTCAAAAACGACATCCCTCGTGCCTTTTTGGTGATTACATGAACCAAATCCACTACACCAAGTCCGATCATCACGTGAGTCGGTATAGCTTCAAAGGCGAGCATCAAATGGGCATCATATCAACTATATGACTCATGCTTAACCTTTCGGTCCGTGTTCCGAGGCCATGTCTGTACATGCTAGGCTCGCCAAGTTAGAACCTTAGTATTCGCGTGTGTAACTGTTTTACACCCGAAATATGGTCGTGGATCCAAGAACACCCGATCATCACGTGATGTCTTGGAGCGACGAAAACATAATCGGTGCATACTAAAGGAAGAACACATTCTTATCTTGATATTTACATGAGGGATCATCTTATTATGCTAACAAAGCGCTAAACAAGCAATATAAGATGCTATCAAAACATCATATGTTTATTAGTGAAATGATATGGTTCCCGCAGATGATCTCTATCATGTGCATCGTGGTATGATCACTATCATACCTATATGTGTAAATCCAAGGTCTATGGATTTTACACGCTATGTGTGTTGTAAGAGTATCATCTCATACTTCTACTTACAACGCTACCATATCATAACACTAGCCCAGCAACAATCTAAACTAGACGCCTCTAATTTATCCATTGCAAGTTTTACGTGGCTTAGGGCTTTCGAGATAGAACCGTTCTTACCTACGAACATGAACCACAACGAGGATAATCAAATTGTTGACAACTTGCTTGCAAAATAGATATTGACTATAGTAGGAGAGACAGACACCTGCTAGCCACTTATGCAAACTAGTTGCATGTCAAGCGTGGAACAGGTCTCATGTGCGAGGACATGTAAAGTTTGTCCGGGCCGCTTCATCCCACTATGCCACCAATATCCAAAATTACAACAAAGGAGCAACAACATGTGTACTACCCGTGTAAAGTATCTAATGTTGGAGATATGCCCTAGAGGCAATAATAAATGTGGTTATTATTATATCTTTGTGTTTATGATAAATGTTTACATTCATGCTATAATAGTATTAACAAGGAAACATTGATACTTGTGTGATTTGTAAACTTAATTTGAAGTCCCTAGTATAGCCTCTATACATCACTAGCTTGTTGGTTGATAAATGATTGTGGTTTACCTATCATGAACATTGAGATGTTATCAACAACAAGATCATATCGTTAGGAGAATGATATGATGGACATACTCCTATAGATAAGCGTAGCATAAAGATCAAGTCATTTCAATAGTTCAATTGCTATATGCTTTCTGATACATAGTAACCTAATTCCTTCAACCATGAGATCATGCATATCACCTTTACCGGATGGATGCTTTGATGACATCAAACACCACACCGTAACTGGGTGGCTATAAAGGTGGCATTGAGTGTTCGGAAAGTATTGGTTGAGACACATGGATCAAGAGTGGGATTTGTCCATCCATATGACGGATAGATATACTCTGGGCCCTCTCGGTGGAATGTCATCCAATTAGCTTGCAAGCATGTGACTGGCTCACAAGGGATCACATATCACGGGAACTAGAAAAGAGTACTTATCGGTAACGAGGTTGAACTAGGTATGCAGAGATACCGACGATCATAACCTCGGATAAGTAAACTATCATGAGACAAAGGGAAATTGGTATCGTATGTAAGTGGTTCATTCGATCGCAAAGTAATCGTAGAAATATGTGGGAGCCATATGAATTTCCAGATTCCTCTATTGGTTATTGTTCGGAGAAGTGTCTCGATCATGTCCGCATAATTCACGAACTGTAGGGAGACACACTTAAGGATTCGACGTTGTTTGAGTAGTTATGGTATTATGAGAAAGAGACCGAATGTTGTTCGGAGTCTCGGATGGGATCCGGGATATCACGAGGAGATCCGGAATGGTCCGGAGAATAAGATTCATATAAGGAAAGTCTCGTTTCGGAGTTCGGGAATGATTCCGGTGTTTTCATCGGGAATGTTCTAGAAGGTTCCGGAATGTCCGGCACTCCGGGGGGGAAGGGTACATGAATGTGTTGTATCAAACTTGGTATGATTGCATCATGTACTAAGTGTCATCGCTGTTCCAAATAAAGGATTAATCGAATCCTAGTTTGAAAAGTCAAATTGCTAAATTGAAAAGTCAAACGGCTAAATTTGGAAAGTGGAAAAGAGGAGGAGGGGGTGAAACCGAGTTGGGGAGGGAGTTCTCCTCCCCAAGCCGGCGCACCACCCAAGCCAAGTTGGGGAGGGAATCCCCTCCCTCCCCTTGGCCGCCGGCCCCTCCACCTATATAAGGAGGGGCTGGGCTCCCTCCTAGTACACACAAGTACCTCTCCTCAAACCCTAGCTTGGCGCCTACCACCATAGCCGCCGCCGCCCCCTAGGGTTTTGCCCTAGCCGCCGACTTGGGGTCCCCGGAACCCTAGCCGCCGGCTCTAGCACCTCCTCCTTGGTGTGTCTAAACCCTAGATCGCCGAGGAGCTCTCTCATACTCCACCATACTCGCTCCGGCTTAAGGCGAAGCCCTGCGAGATCTCCCCTCTACTTCCGGTACCACGCCGTTGTGCTGCCGGAATCGCGAGGAGAGTGCTACAAACTCCGCTGCCTGCTGGAACAAGGGAGAGGAAGGTCTTCGTCGAGTACCGAACGTGTGACCGACTGCGGGAGCGCTGCCGGAACGCAGCGCCGGAAGGATCGTCTACGCGATCTTGAGATCGGGAAGAGTACGACTACATCACCCACGAGAATCCGCTCTCGTTAAACACTTTGGAATCTTCGAGGGTAATTTATTCCATCGACTCGTTGCTACAATCTAGTAGATAGATCTTGGCTTTTTTGTTTGTATGCGATAGAAAATTTTTGTTTTCCATGCTACGAAACCCAACAGTGATATCAGAGCCGTGTCTATATGTAGATCTGTTGCACGAGTAGAACACAATGGTCATTGTGGGCGTTGATGCTTTTATTGTCGATTGCTTCTTGTGTACTTTGCATCTTGCGGTATGTTGGGATGAAGCGGCCCGGGCTAACCTTACATGACATCGTTCATGAGACTTGCTCCACGCTTGACATGCAACTTGTATTGCATAAGTGGCTTTGCGGGTGCCTATTTCTCCTAGCATAGTTAAGATCCAATTTACAACGGGTGATTAACAATACTAGTATCAATGTTGTGGTTCATGTTCGTAAGTTAGAACGACACTTATTGAAAGCCCCAAACCACGTAAAACATGCAAAGAAAGTAGAGGCGTCTAACTTTGTTTTGCAGGGGTGTGCAGTGATGTGATATGGCCATGATTGTGATTATATTTGATGTATGCAATGTTCCTTATTGTAAGTAGGCAACCGGCAGGAGCCATATGGTTGTCTTTAATTTATGTTAAGACCCGCGTGTCTATTCAAAGTAGTTGTAATAGTTGAAGCCAGTGGACGACAACCATGGAGAAGCGTCATTGACCTTGATGCAATGCCGGTGATGATGGAGATCATGTTCGTGCTTGAAGATGGAGATCGGAAGCACAAAGAAGAAAGGCCATATCATATCACATATTTTGAATTGCATGTGATGTTAATCCTTTATGCATCTTGTATTGCTTAGTAGACGACGGTAGCATTATAAGATGATCCCTCATGCACATGAATTTCAAGTCATAAAGTGTTCACCCTTAGTTAGCACCGTTGCTAAAGCTTGTTGTTTCGAAGCACCACGTGATGATCGGGTGTGTTAGATTGTGCAAGTGTATACAACATGAGCAAGCCAGATTTGCTCATGCGGAAACTAAGGTTTGATCTTGACGAGCCTAGCATGTACAGACATGGTCTCGGAACACGGATCACCGAAAGGTAAAGCATGAATCGTATAGTAGATATGATGAACATGACGATTGTTCGCCATTGAAAATATATCAACTCTCGTGATGATCGGTGTTGATGTGGTGGATTTGGTTCGTGTGATCACTAAAACAATGTGAGGGATATTGTTTTGAGTGGGAATTCACCTAGATTAACTTTATTATTAATTTGAACTCAATTTGTCATAAACTTAGTCTAAACTATTGCAAATATGTTGTAGATCAATGGCAGCCCCTACCATCAATTTTAATGCGTTCCTAGAGAAAGAAAAGTTGAAAAACAATGGAAGCAACTTCGCGGATTGGTTCCGCAATTTGAGGATTGTCCTCACAGCTGGTAATTTGACCTATGTGCTGGATGCACCGCTGGGTGACCCACCTGCAGTTGATGCTTCTGATGAAGTAAAGAATGTTTACCTCGCTCGGAAGAATCAGTACTCCATAGTTCAGTGTGCTATCTTGTATGGTTTGGAATCGGAGCTTCAGAAAAGGTTTGAGAATTCAGACCCATATGATATTGTCGAGGATCTCAAATTGATCTTTGAGACTCATGAGGCAATTGAAAGTTATGAGGCTTCTAAAAAGTTCTTTAACTACAAGATGGAAGAGGGCAGCTCCGTCAGTGAGCATGTGCTTAAGATGTCTGGGCACGCAAACAAACTTCAAAGCTTGGGTATAGTGATTCCTAATGCTTTGGGGATTTACCGTGTCCTCCAATCACTACCACCAAGTTACAAGAACTTTGTGATGAACTACAACATGCAGAACATGAACAAGCAGTTGCCAGAACTGTTTGCTATGTTAAAGTCTGCAGAAGTGGAGATCAAGAAAGAGCACCAAGTGTTGTTGGTCAATAAGACCACCAAATTCAAGGAAGGCAAGTCTAAGTAGAAGGGACACTTCAAGAAGGGTGGTAAGAAAGTTACCGCACCGGCGAAGAAGACCAAGGCTGGACCTAAGCCTGATACTGAGTGCTTTTACTGCAAGGGAGAAGGTCACTGGAAGCGGAATTGCCCAAAGTACTTGGCGGATTTGAAGAACGGCAACATCAAGAAGAAAGGTATATCTGATATACATGTTATTGATGTGTATCTCACTAGTACTCGTAGTAGTGCCTGGGTATTTGATACTGGTTCGGTTGCTCATATTTGTAACTCGAAACAGGTGCTGCAGAATAAACGGAAGCTAGCGAAGAACGAGGTGACGATGCGCGTGGGAAACGGATCAAAGGTTGATGTGATCGCGGTCGGCACGCTACCCCTTCATCTACCATTGGGATTAGTTTTATACTTAAATAATTGTTATTTGGTGCCTGCGTTGAGCATGAACATTATATCGGGATCTTGTTTATTGCGAGACGGTTACTTGTTTAAGTCCGAGAATAATGGTTGTTCGATTTATATGAGTAATATGTTTTATGCACATGCACCTTTGATATATGGTCTATTCTTATTGAATCTCGATAGTGGGAATACACATATCAACAACATTGAGGCTAAACGTTTGAAATCGAGCGATAACTCGACCTATATGTGGCACTGTTGTCTTGGTCACATTGGAGTGAAGCGTATGAAGAAACTCCATTCCGATGGACTTCTTGAATCACTTGATTTCGAATCACTTGAAAGATGCGAAGCATGTCTGATGGGGAAAATGACTAAGACTCCATTTTCTGGTATGATGGAGCGAGCTACGGACTTATTGGAAATCATACATACCGATGTGTGTGGTCCAATGAGTGTAGCATCGCGCGGTGGTTATCGTTATGTTCTTACCTTCACGGATGACTTGAGTAGATATGGGTATATCTATTTCATGAAACATAAGTCCAAAACTTTCGAGAAGTTCAAGGAGTTTCAAAGTGAGGTAGAGAATCAACGTAACAAGAAGATTAAATTTCTGCGTTCTGATCGTGGAGGTGAATATCTAAGTTACGAGTTTGGCGAGCATTTGAAGAAATGCGGAATACTTTCACAATTGACACCGCCGGGAACACCACAGCGTAATGGTGTGTCCGAACGTCGTAATCGAACTCTCTTAGATATGGTTCGTTCTATGATGTCACTTACAGATTTACCGCTATCATTTTGGGGTTATGCATTAGAAACAGCCGCATTCACTTTAAATAGGGCACCATCTAAATCCGTTGAAACGACACCATATGAATTATGGTTTGGGAAGAAACCTAGATTGTCATTCCTTAAAGTTTGGGGTTGCGAAGCCTATGTAAAGAAGTTACAGCCGGACAAGCTTGAACCCAAAGCGGAAAAATGCGTCTTCATAGGATACCTGAAGGAAACTATTGGGTATACCTTCTATCATAGATCCGAAGGCAAAATCTTCGTTGCCAAGAATGGATCCTTTCTAGAGAAGGAATTTCTCTCGAAAGAAGTGACTGGAAGGAAAGTAGAACTCGACGAGGTTGTCGAACCTTCTCTCGAAATTGCGAGTAGCGTAGCACCGGAAGAAGTTCCTGTGGTGCCTGCACCAATAAGAGAGGAAGCTAATGATGGTGATCATGAAACTTCGGTTGAAGTTGCTACAGAGCCTCAGAGGTCAACAAGAACTCGTACCACTCCAGATTAGTATGATCCCGTTATGAGTGTCATGTTGGTGGACAACACCGATGACCCTGAGACATATGAGGAAGCGATGATGAGCCCAGATTCCAATAAATGGCAAGAAGCCATGAAATCCGAGATTGGATCCATGTACGAAAACCAAGTATGGACTTTGGTGGACTTACCGGATGGGCGGAAGGCTGTCGAGAACAAATGGATCTTCAAGAAGAAAACAGATGCTGATGGTAATGTTACTGTCTATAAAGCTCGACTTGTCGCAAAAGGATTTTGACAAATTCAAGGAGTTGACTACGATGAGACTTTCTCACCAGTAGTCTGTGAGGATTATGTTAGCAATCGCTGCATATTATGATTATGAGATATGGCAGATGGATGTCAAAACAGCATTCCTCAATGGAGATATTGATGAAGAGTTGTATATGATGCAACCCAAAGGTTTTGTCGATCCTAAAGATGCTAACAAGGTATGTAAACTTCAACGGTCCATCTATGGATTGAAGCAAGCATCCCGAAGTTGGAATCAACGTTTTGATAAGGTGATCAAAAGTTTTGGTTTTATACAAACTTATGGAGAAGCTTGTATTTACAAGAAAGTGAGTGGGAGCTCTGTAGCATTCTTAATACTATATGTGGATGACATATTGTTGATTGGGAATGATGTAGACCTTCTTAATAGTGTCAAGGAATATTTGAATAATAGTTTTTCAATGAAGGATCTTGGCGAAGCAGCTTACATATTAGGCATAAAGATTTATAGAGATAGATCGAAACGCCAAATATCATTGTCACAGAGTACATATTTGGACAAAGTTCTAAAGAGGTTTGGAATGGAAGATAGCAAGAAAGGGTTCTTGCCCATGTTGCCCAATACGACCTTGAGTAAAACTCAAAGTCCGACATCGGCAGAAGATAGAGAAAGGATGAGTAAGACTCCCTATGCCTCAGCCATAGGATCTCTAATGTATGCCATGCTATGTACTAGACCCGACATTGCATATGCTGTTAGTTTAACTAGCAGATATCAAAGTGATCCAGGAGTGGATCATTGGACAGCGGTCAAAAACATCCTTAAGTACTTGAGAAGAACTAAGGATATGGTTCTTTCTTATGGAGGTGATGAACAGCTCATTGTTAATGGTTACACCGATGCTAGTTGGAACACCGATCCGGATGATTCTAAATCACAATCTCGATACGTATTTATTTTGAATGCTGCAGCAGTTAGCTGGAGGAGTGCAAAGCAAAGCGTTGTGGCGAGATCTTCAACTGAATCGGAATACATGGCTGCTTCGGAGGCTTCACAAGAAGTGATATGGATGAAAGAGTTCATTACAGAGCTGGGTGTGGTTCCTAGTGCGCTGGACCCAATGTCTATCTACTGTGATAACATGGGCGCCATAGCCAATGCGCAAGAACCAAGGTCACACAAGAAGCTGAAGCACATCAAGCTACGTTTTCACGCTATTCGAGAACATATCCAAGATGGGGATATAAAGATTTGCAAAGTACACACAGATCTGAATGTGGCGGATCCGTTGACTAAACCTCTCCCGAGGGCAAAACATGACCAGCACCAAACTGCCATGGGTGTTCGGTATATTACCATGTAATCTAGATTAGATGACTCTAGTGCAAGTGGGAGACTGTTGGAGATATGCCCTAGAGGCAATAATAAATGTGGTTATTATTATATCTTTGTGTTTATGATAAATGTTTACATTCATGCTATAATAGTATTAACAAGGAAACATTGATACTTGTGTGATTTGTAAACTTAATTTGAAGTCCCTAGTATAGCCTCTATACATCACTAGCTTGTTGGTTGATAAATGATTGTGGTTTCCCTATCATGAACATTGAGATGTTATCAACAACAAGATCATATCGTTAGGAGAATGATATGATGGACATACTCCTATAGATAAGCGTAGCATAAAGATCAAGTCATTTCAATAGTTCAATTGCTATATGCTTTCTGATACATAGTAACCTAATTCCTTCGACCATGAGATCATGCATATCACCTTTACCGGATGGATGCTTTGATGACATCAAACACCACACCGTAACTGGGTGGCTATAAAGGTGGCATTGAGTGTTCGGAAAGTATTGGTTGAGACACATGGATCAAGAGTGGGATTTGTCCATCCATATGACGGATAGATATACTCTGGGCCCTCTCGGTGGAATGTCATCCAATTAGCTTGCAAGCATGTGACTGGCTCACAAGGGATCACATATCACGGGAACGAGAAAAGAGTACTTATCGGTAACGAGGTTGAACTAGGTATGCAGAGATATCGACGATCATAACCTCGGATAAGTAAACTATCGTGAGACAAAGGGAAATTGGTATCGTATGTAAGTGGTTCATTCGATCGCAAAGTAATCGTAGAAATATGTGGGAGCCATATGAATTTCCAGATTCCTCTATTGGTTATTGTTCGGAGAAGTGTCTCGATCATGTCCGCATAATTCACGAACCGCAGGGAGACACACTTAAGGATTCGACGTTGGTTGAGTAGTTATGGTATTATGAGAAAGAGACCGAATGTTGTTCGGAGTCTCGGATGGGATCCGGGATATCACGAGGAGATCCGGAATGGTCCGGAGAATAAGATTCATATAAGGAAAGTCCCGTTTCGGAGTTCGGGAATGATTCCGGTGTTTTCATCGGGAATGTTCTAGAAGGTTCCGGAATGTCCGGCACTCCGGGGGGGAAGGGTACATGAATGTGTTGTATCAAACTTGGTATGATTGCATCATGTACTAAGTGTCATCGCTGTTCCAAATAAAGGATTAATCGAATCCTAGTTTGAAAAGTCAAATTGCTAAATTGAAAAGTCAAACGGCTAAATTTGGAAAGTGGAAAAGAGGAGGAGGGGGTGAAACCGAGTTGGGGAGGGAGTCCTCCTCCCCAAGCCAGCGCACCACCCAAGCCGAGTTGGGGAGGGAATCCCCTCCCTCCCCTTGGCCGCCGGCCCCTCCACCTATATAAGGAGGGGCAGGGCTCCCTCCTAGTACACACAAGTACCTCTCCTCAAACCCTAGCTTGGCGCCTACCACCATAGCCGCCGCCCCCTAGGGTTTTGCCCTAGCCGCCGACTTGGGGTCCCCGGAACCCTAGCCGCCAGCTCTAGCACCTCCTCCTTGGTGTGTCTAAACCCTAGATCGCCGAGGAGCTCTCTCATACTCCACCATACTCGCTCCGGCTTAAGGCGAAGCCCTGCGAGATCTCCCCTCTACTTCCGGTACCACACCGTTGTGCTGCCGGAATCGCGAGGAGAGTGCTACAACCTCCGCTGCCTGCTGGAACAAGGGAGAGGAAGTTTCACACCCTCAGAATCGGCCCTATGCAAGTTTCAGCGCTTCCCGCCAATACCCGCATAGAAACGATTCAAAGGTGCCCACCAGGCACTTGCGTGCGGGTGGAAAACGAAGTAATATCATTACACAATAGTCCTCGATGGAACCCACAAAACATATATATATACAACAGCGACTCAAAGAGTCAAGAATACAGATATACAATACAAAGATCCAAATCACCT
The DNA here is from genome assembly GCA_916181665.1 of Avena sativa. NCBI lineage: Eukaryota > Viridiplantae > Streptophyta > Magnoliopsida > Poales > Poaceae > Avena > Avena sativa. The sequence goes on along the minus strand of OV702279.1, from coordinate 259,760,479 downwards.
TTAAAACGATATAGCGTCCGAGTACGGACAAGATGCAAATTGAGCTAAGAGCCCTGAAGAATAACCAATGGCGTCCATAACCCTGCCCAGGCCAAGCCGGAAGGGTAACCCTGCTAACGACGTCGATCTCAAAACCTGCTTAAACAAAAGGGGTGCCGACAAAGGGCAAAGGAAAAAGAGAGCGGTCAGTACTGAGGCCAGTACACGGCGAGGCTAGAATTCGGCGGTCCTCGCCTACATAGGTATGGTGGACTGAAGCGGCAGCGTAGCATGCACTAAACAACCTATAGAGACTCAATATAACTGGCGACTATCAGATAGAGATAAGAAAGACCTATTCGGATCCAACCTTTAACTATCACCAAGCATACCCATCCTGGAATTTCCCCCTCGATACCAAACGAGGAAGTCAACCGAGGAACTCACACAGTTGGCAGTTTTATTCGTTCCGTTATAGTTGCGGCAATTACTAGTCAGGTATAGATAGTCATCCTGATATAATAAGCAGTGGGCACTTTTATTTAACCATTCCATTGTAGTTGCAACACTTACTAGTCAGATTCAATTAGCATGAGATATCCCAAACCCAGCAGTTGTTGGTACTTTTATTTAGCCATTCCGTTGTAGTGGAGCTGATTACTAGTCATATCGGATACAAGTCAAATTATAACAGTAAACTTTAGTTATAGTTGTCTATGATCGAGAACTGTGCTCCAAGTCGTCCATAACCGCGGACACGGCTTCTCGAAAAGATTTAACCCTGCAGGGGTGCACCAAAGTTTCCACACGCACCTACACCCTTGTTGTCAGATCAGGTAGGTACAAGATCACAAAACATACACCCAACGGTATGTCGACGGGGTTTCGGACACGACGTTTCCCAGACCCAAAGCAAGCACGGGGGCCACCCCACTAAGCTACCCGCAACGAAGTTGGCCGGCTCCGAAACGGACCCAGGGTTTGTGTAGATGGCTGTAAACGACTGGGAACCCGAAAGTGTGACTGGGCTTGTCGATACAGCGAAAACGTGTCACGATCCTAAACAGTACAGGTGCTCCTCGCACAATCGTAAATAAAGCAGTAAAGCATGGCATAAGTACAGGATAGTAATAAAGCCCCAAACTACTTGTGGCCCCCAGTACAGTACTTGGAATCAGGTACTAAATCGATGGGGGTGCCCATACACCCCACCTGTGGTTAGCGCGCTCGATCTCGGAACAGGTGTCAAGAACTCGGGGTCCTACGGGACACCAGTGAGCGGTTAAAATCCAAAAATTGTCTATTACCCACCGGTGACTCTGCATTTACCTACTTCAATTTTAGTTATTAAACAATAATTAAAGCCATGATCATCTCCAACAAATAAACATACGGCAATACTCCAACAACTGTGGTACTTGACGACACGCAACAGCACTTGAGCAAGCGACTACGACGCACAAGTCCAACTATCTACCAAACAACAGGTAATAGGATGTGTCCAAGGCAATATAAGGCTGAAGGGATGTTCCGGGTACGAAAACTAGAGCATCGCATCACAGATAGCAATAGATCAACAGGAGGAAATAAATACTATAAATGCAAAATAGGTAGAAGGGTAAGGGATGCTCGCCTAAAAACATTGCCGAAGGTTCATCCGAAGGTCGGGTCGACACTCGCATCCACTCATCGGCCTAATTCGTGAAGAAGCAAAACACTAGCAGAAACACCAGATGCACTATTTATTACTACGGCAAAAGAGCGGCATGATGCATGTATGATGTATGACATGGCAGGCATGCGATGCAATTAGGCCATATTAAGTGGGACCGGGGTCCCGACAATTTATTACATGGTTCATGTTGTTTAGATATCCCGCAATTTAAATGTTGTAGTAACAAGGTGAAACATGGCATCAATTCGCTACACCAATTTAAATGGAGGCGGTATAATACAAGTGTATCCCGCATAAACACTCCATATTTAATTATGAGGTGAATCGGCATAATGCCCCCAAACCACAGACAGATATGCAAGCATGAACAATTAATATGCAACAAGTTTTATATATAGCATTTATAAAATAGGGGCTCGGGAAAAGGTTCACACATCTGGGTTCGGACGATCTTGGGGTTCGATGTGGTTCGGGGTCCGGTCTCAGGGTTTGACGAGATCGGTCTCGGCAGTAACATTCTCGGACAACGGAGTAGATCTTGTCGCATCCGGGAAGAAGGACTTGGTTGGCGTCAGGGGCGTGTCGGATTCGCCCTGGTCGGTGCCGATCTTGTCGTTGCGAAGATCTTGTCGGGTTCGCGCCATCAAGTCGGTCTTGGCATTCGGGGTGAAGAACTTGGCATCCTCGAGGAAGTACTTGTCGTATCCGTGAAGAAGATCATGTCGGTCCACGGGGTTCGGTCTTCGGGGTTCGACGGGTGTCTTGGCGTCCCATGAAGGCATCCTCGGTGCTCCGTGTCGAAGGCATCGGGGTCTCCGGGTAGGAGAACATGGAGTTCCGAGGGGTTCAGTCCCGTGAGGCAGATCTTGGGGTTCGGTCTTCAAACACCGGGATCGGTCTTCGGAGTTCGTCTTTGGATCATCAGAATCGTGAAGGAGTACTTGTGTTTCCACGTCAAAGGCCTAGGGGTCCGGCGTCAATGATGAACTTGAATCAACTCACGTGTCCTCGGGAGGTGCTTGACAAAACATTAGCACAGAGACAACAACACATGAACAGAGGAGTACATCAAGGGCCACGGTGACTGCTGCAACCTCCATGTTCATCAACACTAGAACATCACGGTGCCCCTCTAGCAAGGAAACCAGATAGCATCGGGAGAAACTCAAAAAGGCGACAAGGGCCTGCAAGCGACTTGACGGCATCAGGGAGGAGTTCGCTGGACGCGAGGTGGCCGGAAGGAGGCGACGCTCGGGGTCGGGGACGGGCGAGGCCGACGGCGGCGGTCCACGAGCAAGGGGTGGCGCTCGCGGGCCCGACGAGAAGGGCGGTGGAGGGCGTCGTGCTGCCGAGGCGGTGGCAGCGAAGGCGAACGACGGCTGGCAGACGCGGGAGGGGCCGGGGCCGTCAGACGAGGAGGAGGAGACAGGCACAGGCGGCGGCCGGTGCTGCAGATGTAGGGAGTACCGGGGCATGCCGAGCTCGATGCAGAGAAGCGGGGGGAGGGGCGGCCGACGATGGCCCGCTGGGGAAGCCGACGAACGGAGGAAGGAGAGGGCCCTGGCGGTGGCGCCATTGCCCAAGAGCCAGGCCAGAGAGAGGCCCGAAGGTCGGGAACGAGCTCCAAGGACGGGGACGGGAGGCAGCGATGGCGCTCGCTGGGACCGGGCGGGCGGCGACCGGGGCTCCAGGAAGGAGGGCGACGACGGGAGAGAAGCGGGCGGAGGCCTCGCTCCTGGCGGTGACAGGGATGGTGAGGAAGAGACGTGGGCAGGGGAGGTTGCGGGCTGCCGCTCGCGTGGTGAGTGGGTCCAGGCACGTCGGGTGGATGGTGTGGAGGCGGGGCAGGGGCCAGGGGGTGAGGTGGCGATCCGGGGTTGGTTGATTGGGCCAGGGTGAGGTGGCGACATGGGATTGGAGGGGGTGAGGTGGAGGGCTGGGTAGGGAAAATAGGGTAGGGTTTTTGGTAGAAAAGGTTAGGGTAGATTCTGGGTAGGTAGGATTTTATCTGGAGGTGGCCGGCTAGGCTTTCGGGCCTGGCTGACTGCCTCCCAAAAATAATTTAACTATTTTATTTATTTAAAACGAGGCTTTTGAAAACCGTTGGCATACAAAACAAAATATTCCGGAGACCCGGATTTTGGATTTGAAATAAAGGCGGGGTATTTAGAAAACAAAATATGCTTTTCGAAAATAGTTTCAGACAAACAAATGCATGATGATGACGATGCTCAAATGCAATGTGGCATGATGACATGAGCATGGGGTCATGATGATGCAATGCACAAAAACAACGCGATTTTCTAGTAGTGATTTTTGCGGGATGCCACAATTCGACACCACTAACAATGGATCTCGCCCTCGAGATCCGCCTCATGGTACCGGGAAGAAGGTAGGCGATCTGAATCTTCTCGCATCGTGTAGATCCTCGCGACACCACTAACAAGAGGTCGTTGCCCGTGATCGTCGAGAGAACACTCCGAGAAACAAAGGCGAAGGTAGAGGTATCAACCAATCAATCCACCTCTAACTTCGATAGAAAGAGAGAACCGATGCATTCTCATCCACTTCAATGTACACAAGCGAATAGAGTGAGTAGTCGGCATGGGGGCCAATCCATCACGCACCCAAACTATTACTCTGCATAATCAGTAGAAAAGCGTGCAACCATTCTCGGAATCAGACTGAAGATCTTGACAATCGAGGTTCAGGAACAAAGAAGTGATGCAGACTCTGCATCGGATCTGGCGTAGATGATGTCGTCGCGTCAGAAAGCACCGGAAGGCACAAGAAGGACCAAAGAGAAGTCCACCAGACGAAGGATTCCTCGGATAGCATGAAGACCAGATGTAGCAACACCGTTACCAAAGGAGGAAGCGAAACCCTGAAGGTACGATGGAACCCAACCACGAGAAATCCTGGACTCGAAGAGAGAGAAGAGAGCGGATTCAAAACACGCAGAGGTGAGAGGAGAGCAGCAGAGGGGTAAGGAGTAAAATCAGACCTAATCAGAACTATCCAACCGATTTTGCAAAAATAGTTTTGACACTCTACTTCGGCCGTTAGCTAGGTTATCCTACAGGCTGGACTTGTGGGGTATCGCAACTGCTGAGCTCTGATACCACTCTGTAACACCCTCAGAATCGGCCCTATGCAAGTTTCAGCGCTTCCCGCCAATACCCGCATAGAAACGATTCAAAGGTGCCCACCAGGCACTTGCGTGCGGGTGGAAAACGAAGTAATATCATTACACAATAGTCCTCGATGGAACCCACAAAACATATATATATATACAACAGCGACTCAAAGAGTCAAGAATACAGATATACAATACAAAGATCCAAATCACCTTTAAAACGATATAGCGTCCGAGTACGGACAAGATGCAAATTGAGCTAAGAGCCCTGAAGAATAACCAATGGCGTCCATAACCCTGCCCAGGCCAAGCCGGAAGGGTAACCCTGCTAACGACGTCGATCTCAAAACCTGCTTAAACAAAAGGGGTGCCGACAAAGGGCAAAGGAAAAAGAGAGCGGTCAGTACTGAGGCCAGTACACGGCGAGGCTAGAATTCGGCGGTCCTCGCCTACATAGGTATGGTGGACTGAAGCGGCAGCGCAGCATGCACTAAACAACCTATAGAGACTCAATATAACTGGCGACTATCAGATAGAGATAAGAAAGACCTATTCAGATCCAACCTTTAACTATCACCAAGCATACCCATCCTGGAATTTCCCCCTCGATACCAAACGAGGAAGTCAACCGAGGAACTCACACAGTTGGCAGTTTTATTCGTTCCGTTATAGTTGCGGCAATTACTAGTCAGGTATAGATAGTCATCCTGATATAATAAGCAGTGGGCACTTTTATTTAACCATTCCATTTTAGTTGCAACACTTACTAGTCAGATTCAATTAGCATGAGATATCCCAAACCCAGCAGTTGTTGTACTTTTATTTAGCCATTCCGTTGTAGTGGAGCTGATTACTAGTCATATCGGATACAAGTCAAATTATAACAGTAAACTTTAGTTATAGTTGTCTATGATCGAGAACTGTGCTCCAAGTCGTCCATAACCGCGGACACGGCTTCTCGAAAAGATTTAACCCTGCAGGGGTGCACCAAAGTTTACACACGCACCTACACCCTTGTTGTCAGATCAGGTAGGTACAAGATCACAAAACATACACCCAACGGTATGTCGACGGGGTTTCGGACACGACGTTTCCCAGACCCAAAGCAAGCACGGGGGGCCACCCCACTAAGCTACCCGCAATGAAATTGGCTGGCTCCGAAACGGACCCAGGGTTTGTGTAGACGGCTGTAAACGACTGGGAACCCAAAAGTGTGACTGGGCTTGTCGATACAGCGAAAACGTGTCACGATCCTAAACAGTACAGGTGCTCATCGCACAATCGTAAATAAAGCAGTAAAGCATGGCATAAGTACAGGATAGTAATAAAGCCCCAAACTACTTGTGGCCCCCAGTACAGTACTTGGAATCAGGTACTAAATCGATGGGGGTGCCCATACACCCCACCTGTGGTTAGCGCGCTCGATCTCGGAACAGGTGTCAAAAACTCGGGGTCCTACGGGACACCAGTGAGCGGTTAAAATACAAAAATTGTCTATTACCCACCGGTGCCTCTGCATTTACCTACTTCAATTTTAGTTATTAAACAATAATTAAAGCCATGATCATCTCCAACAAATATACATACGGCAATACTCCAACAACTGTGGTACTTGACGACACGCAACAGCACTTGAGCAAGCGACTACGACGCGCAAGTCCAACTATCTACCAAACAACAGGTAATAGGATGTGTCCAAGGCAATATAAGGCTGCAAGGGATGTTCCGGGTACGAAAACTAGAGCATCGCAACACAGATAGCAATAGATCAACAGGAGGAAATAAATACTATAAATGCAAAATAGGTAGAAGGGTAAGGGATGCTCGCCTGAAAACATTGCCGAAGGTTCATCCGAAGGTCGGGTCGACACTCGCATCCACTCATCGGCCTAATCCGTGAAAAAGCAAAACACTAGCAGAAACACCGGATGCACTATTTATTACTACGGCAAAAGAGCGGCATGATGCATGTATGATGTATGACATGGCAGGCATGCGATGCAATTAGGCCATATTAAGTGGGACCGGGGTCCCGACAATTTATTACATGGTTCATGTTGTTTAGATATCCCGCAATTTAAATGTTGTAGTAACAGGGTGAAACATGGCATCGATTCGCTACACCAATTTAAATGGAGGCGGTATAATACAAGTGTATCCCGCATAAACACTCCATATTTAATTATGAGGTGAATCGGCATAATGCCCCCAAACCACAGACAGATATGCAAGCATGAACAATTAATATGCAACAAGTTTTATATATAGCATTTATAAAATAGGGGCTCGGGAAAAGGTTCACACATCTGGGTTCGGACGATCTTGGGGTTCGATGTGGTTCGGGGTCCGGTCTCAGGGTTTGACGGGATCGGTCTCGGCAGTAACATTCTCGGACAACGGAGTATATCTTGTCGCATCCGGGAAGAAGGACTTGGTTGGCGTCAGGGGCGTGTCGGATTCGCCCTGGTCGGTGCCGATCTTGTCGTTGCGAAGATCTTGTCGGGTTCGCACCATCAAATCGGTCTTGGCATTCGGGGTGAAGAACTTGGCATCCTCGAGGAAGTACTTGTCGTATCCGTGAAGAAGATCATGTCGGTCCACGGGGTTCGGTCTTCGGGGTTCGACGGGTGTCTTGGCGTCCCATGAAGGCATCCTCGGTGATCCGTGTCGAAGGCATCGGGGTCTCCGGGTAGGAGAACATGGAGTTCCGAGGGGTTCAGTCCCGTGAGGCAGATCTTGGGGTTCGGTCTTCAAACAACGGGATCGGTCTTCGGAGTTCGTCTTTGGATCATCAGAATCGTGAAGGAGTACTTGTGTTTCGACGTCAAAGGCCTAGGGGTCCGGCGTCAATGATGAACTTGAATCAACTCACGTGTCCTCGGGAGGTGCTTGACAAAACATTAGCATAGAGACAACAACACATGAACAGAGGAGTACATCAAGGGCCACGGTGACTGCTGCAACCTCCCTGTTCATCAACACTAGAACATCACGGTGCCCCTCTAGCAAGGAAACCAGATAGCACCGGGAGAAACTCAAAAAGGCGACAAGGGCCTGCAAGCGACTTGACGGCATCAGGGAGGAGTTCGCTGGACGTGAGGTGGCCGGAAGGAGGCGACGCTCGGGGTCGGGAACGGGCGAGGCCGACGGCGGCGGTCCACGAGCAAGGGGTGGCGCTCACGGGCCCGACGAGAAGGGCGGTGGAGGGCGTCGTGCTGCCGAGGCGGTGGCAGCGAAGGCGAACGACGGCTGGCAGACGCGGGAGGGGCCGGGGCCGTCAGACGACGAGGAGGAGACAGGCACAGGCGGCGGCCGGTGCTGCAGATGTAGGGAGTACCGGGGCATGCCGAGCTCGATGCAGAGAAGCGGGGGGAGGGGCGGCCGACGATGGCCCGCTGGGGAAGCCGACGAACGGAGGAAGGAGAGGGACCTGGCGATGGCGCCATTGCCCAAGAGCCAGGCCAGAGAGAGGCCCAAAGGTCGGGAACGAGCTCCAAGGACGGGGACGGGAGGCAGCGATGGCGCTCGCTGGGACCGGGCGGGCGGCGACCGGGGCTCCAGGAAGGAGGGCGACGACGGGAGAGAAGCGGGCGGAGGCCTCGCTCCTGGCGGCGACAGGGATGGTGAGGAAGAGACGTGGGCAGGGGAGGTTGCGGGCTGCCGCTCGTGTGGTGAGTGGGTCCAGGCGCGTCGGGTGGATGGTGTGGAGGCGGGGCAGGGGCCAGGGGGTGAGGTGGCGATCCGGGGTTGGTTGATTGGGCCAGGGTGAGGTGGCGACATGGGATTGGAGGGGGTGAGGTGGAGGGCTGGGTAGGGAAAATAGGGTAGGGTTTTTGGTAGAAAAGGTTAGGGTAGATTCTGGGTAGGTAGGATTTTATCTGGAGGTGGCCGGCTAGGCTTTCGGGCCTGGCTGAGTGCCTCCCAAAAATAATTTAACTATTTTATTTATTTAAAACGAGGCTTTTGAAAACCGTTGGCAGACAAAACAAAATATTCCGGAGACCCGGATTTTGGATTTGAAATAAAGGCGGGGTATTTAGAAAACAAAATATGCTTTTCGAAAATAGTTTCAGACAAACAAATGCATGATGATGACGATGATCAAATGCAATGTGGCATGATGACATGAGCATGGGGTCATGATGATGCAATGCACAAAAACAACGCGATTTTCTAGTAGTGATTTTTGCGGGATGCCATAGGAAGGTCTTCGTCGAGTACCGAACGTGTGACCGACTACGGGAGTGCTGCCGGAACGCAGCGCCGGAAGGATCGTCTACGCGATCTTGAGATCGGGAAGAGTACAACTACATCACCCACGAGAATCCGCTCTCGTTAAACACTTTGGAATCTTCGAGGGTAAGTTATTCCATCGACTCGTTGCTACAATCTAGTAGATAGATCTTGGCTTGTTTTTTTGTATGCGATCGAAAAATTTTGTTTTCCATGCTACGAAACCCAACATCTACGCATAGATCCGGCTATGATACCACTGTAGGGTTCGCAGCATAGAAAACAAAAATTTTCCTACGATGTGAACTATATACCAAGATCTATCTACTAGATACAAACAACGGGCGGATGTATATCCGTAGAGAACATACCCTTGAAGACCGACAAAGCTTAACGAGTTCAACTCGTGGTTGATGTAGACGATCTCTTGCCGATCTCAAGATCGAGAGGAAGTCCTAGCGCCGCAAATCAGCAGCGCATCCGTGCTCGCACACACGTTCGAGGAACCGAGCAACCTCCGCCTCCTCGCTCCAGCGATGCAGCGGAAGAACAACTCTTTCTTGCCGAATAGCCACCGGGAACATGTATCTCGCTAGTCCGAGACCATGGGGTAAATTCTAGAGGGGGAGAGAGATCCTTCACGAGGAAGTGTGAGAGACAAGTGAGGAGGGGGGCTCCTTTTATACGAGGAGGGGGGAACCCCAAGGGGGTGGCCGGCGCATGGGGGCTGCCCCCTTGCCCTCCCCTCTTCATGTGGGTGGACACTCCACTCACAAATCTCCTTTAAATTCCCTCCACTCAAAAGTCCACTCAAATTCCCATTAAATTTCCACCAAATTTAATGCAAACTCTCATTAAATAAAACTCTTTTATTTTATTCAGAATTTTGTCAATTACTTTAATGACAAACATTCACAAATAACCCCTTGCTAGAATTCTATTTCACATGCATAACCACTTTATGCAATTTCACCCGAAAACCTGTTTCGGTATCTAGTGAAATAAATTCCTGCGCTTGTTCATTCTTTCGGCATGAAACATTTGCTCCGATTGGATGTCGGTGTCTCTTAAGTGTGTCACCCTACGGTTCGTTAATAATGCGGACATGATCGAGACCCCTCTCGGATCAATAATCAGAAGCGGGATCTGGAGACCCATACTGACTCCCACACATTCAACGATGACTTTCTTGTGATCGTCGGAACCTTTTGCGCTAGTATATTAATCCCTTTGTTTCACGATATATTACATGTCCGAGATTCGATCATCGGTATCTCTATACCTAGTTTGATCTCGTTACCGACATGCACTCTTTTCTCGTTCCTGTGATATAACATTCTAGTGATCAAATCACTTGCTTGCAAGCTAATCAATGTGATATCACCGAGAGGGCCCAAAGTATATCTATCCGTCATCGGGATGAACAAATTACACTCTCGATCCATGGGCCTCAACATAACACTTTATTAGTTCTGAATCCATCTTTATAATCACCCTGTTACGGTGTGACGTTTGATGTTATCAAGAAACTCTTCCGGTGTTAGTGATTGCCATGATCTCATGGTCTAAGGATTAGGATCACTTCGTAAGTTGTTATAGCAATATAAACTCAATGACTTTGATCGTAATGCTATACTTCGGATGAATGTTCATCACACCATTACACTAATGTTGTGATCCCGTTATTAACAACATCCAATGTCCATGATCAGGAAACCTTGATCATCTTGTTAATCAACGAGCTAGTTTATGAGAGAGGCATAACTAGGAACTTTCTGTTTGTTTATTAAACACACATGTATTAACGTTTCCGTATTAATACAATTATAGCATGCAAAATAAACATCTATCATATACTTGGAATACACATAATAAACACTTTATTATTGCCTCTCAGGGCATATTCCCTTCAGTCATATCCTGATCTGGTCCTGGGCAGTCCTGTGATAAAATCCATTCCCACTCTATCCCACTTCCAATCCGGCATAGGCAATGGCTGTAGCAGTCCTGCTGGCTTCTGGTGTTCCGCCTTCACTCGGCTACACACATCACATAGGGCAATATGCTTGGCGATATCTCCCTTCATGTTGTTCCACCAAAATCTGCTCTTCAAATCCATATACATCTTTGTGTTGCCCGGATGTATGGAGTATGGCGAGTTATGAGCCTCCTGCAGAATCAACTCCCTTATCTCTGGGTCGCTGGGCACACACAAGCGATCTCCATACCACAAGCTACCATGCTCATCCTCGCGAATATCCTTTTCCCGATTCTCCTTCATCTTTTCCTTTATCTCTTCTATTTCCTTGTCTCCTACTTGAGCCTTCTTAATTCTGTCCCCTAGCATTGGTTGGACTTCCATTGTTGCCAAGTATCCTTCTGATACTACTTCCAGTCTAAGGTCCTTGAACTGCTTGCACAAATCCTCAGGCAATTCACCAATTGTCAATCCGTTGGCATAGACCTTCCGGCTCAGAGCATCTGCTACTACATTGGCCTTTCCTGGGTGGTATTGTAGATTCATATCGTAGTCCTTGATAAGCTCCAACCATCTCCTTTGTCTCATGTTCAGTTCCTTCTGTGTAAATATGTACTTCAGGCTCTTGTGGTCGGTGTACACATCACAGTGCTTTCCCATTAAGTAATTTCTCCTTACCTTGAGCGCATGAACCACTGACGCTAACTCCAAGTCGTGTGTGGGGTAATTCCGCTCATGGTGCTTTAGTTGTCGCGAGGCATACGACACTACTCTCCCATCCTGCATCAGCACACTCCCAAGTTCCTGTCGAGAAGCATCGCAGTACACATGGAAATCCTTCTGAAGATCTGGTAAACACAGAACAGGCGCAGTCACTAGTCGACGCTTCAGTTCCTGGAAGCTGGCTTCACATATGTCTGTCCATTCAAACTTACTCTCCTTCTTCAGAAGTTCAGTCATCGGCTTAGCAATCTTGGAAAAGTTTTCAATGAACCTCCTGTAATATCCAGCAAGTCCCAAAAAGCTTCGAATCTCTCCCGCATTCTTGGGTGCTTCCCACTCAGTTACTGCAGTCACTTTGCTTGGATCAACAGCGACTCCTTCTCCTGACACTACGTGTCCAAGAAACCCAATGGTGTTAAGCCAGAATTCACACTTGCTGAATTTGGCGTACAGCTTGTGTTCCCTCAGCTTCTCCATAATCAGTCGCAGGTGTTTCTCATGCTCAACATCATCCTTGGAATATATCAGTATGTCATCAATAAACACCACCACGAACTTGTCCAAGTACTCCATAAATACCTTGTTCATCATGGTCATGAAGTATGCCGGGGCATTCGTTAGTCCAAAAGACATAACCGTATACTCATATAAACCATACCTAGTGGTGAAGGCGGTTTTTGGTACGTCCTGCTCCCGGATCTTCAATTGAAAATAGCCAGATCACAAATCAATCTTGCTGAACACCTTCGCTCCTTCCAGTTGATCAAACAAGTCATTTATGTTCGGCAGAGGGTACTTGTTCTTGATGGTTACTTCATTCAGCGAGCGATAGTCCACCACTAATCTCTTGCTATTGTCTTTCTTCTCCACAAACAGAACAGGTGCACCCCATGACGACGAACTAGGCTAAATGAATCCCTTTTCCAGCTGCTCTTTCAACTGCTTCTTCAATTCCTTCAGCTCATCCACATCCATATTATATGGTTTCTTTGCTATAGGTCCTGTTCCCGGCATCAGGTCGATAAGAAACTCTACTTCCCTGTCAGGTGGCATCCCTGGCAGCTCTTCCGGAAACACGTCGGGGTAATCCCTAATCACTGGCACAGTATCCATGCTACCCCCCTTAAGAGAATTCAACTTACTCCTTCCTGGTCGTACAGCCGACTTCAATCTAATCCTCTTACCATCCGGGGTTTTGAGTGAAACGGCTCGCTGTGCACAATCTATGTGTCCCCCATGCATAGACATCCAATCCATACCCAGAATAACATCTAATCCCTGTGAATCCAACACTACCAAATGTGCAATGAAGTTGTGTGTTCCAATCCTCACAGTCAAGTCGCGGCATCCCGCGCTAGCTATCATATCTCCTCCAGGTGAACTCACTCTAATAGACCTTCTCATAGACTCAGTAGGTAACTTATACTTATCCACAAATTCCCTTGATATGAATGAATGTGATGCACCAGTATCGAAAAGTATAAGTGCAGGGTAAGTGTTGATTGGAAACTTACCAATCACAAGGTCAGGCTCATCTGGAATCTCCTCCACATTCATGTGGTTCACTGTGGCCTTCTCATTGTTGGTTGGCTTCAGTCCTTTCCTCTCCGGACAGTTGTCAGCATAGTGTCCCTTCTGTTTACACTTAAAGCACGTCACCTCACTCAGATCCTTCTTCACAAAGCTGCGATCGCGGTTGCGGTCATGTCCACCGTGTCCTCTAGAGTGGTGAGAGTGTCCTCCCTTGTGGCTGTGGTGGGTGCTCCTATGGTTGTCATGACGATGCCCATCGCCTCCATGGTGGTGGCGGTCATGGCTCCCATGGTCACTCCCTCCATGCTTGGAGTATCCATCATATAAAGTGCGAGACTTGTGGTGTGAACCAGAGTGGTCATTGCTGCTCTTTCTCTTGCGGTTTTCCACCTGTTTGTGCTTCCCTTCCAAGATCCCGGCCTTGTCCATAAGCTCCTGGAAAGTGGGGCAATAAACCACCAGTAGCTATACTGAAATCTCATCACTGAGGCCATCCAGGAATCTCTCCCTCCTTTTTGCATCAGTGTCAACATCCTCAGGTGCATAACGGGACAGGTTGTTGAACTCCTCAATGTACTCGGCCACGGTGCGATTGGTTTGGCGCAAGTTGCGGAACTCCTTCCTCTTCAGGCTTAGAACTCCTGAAGACACGTGGTTGGTCCTGAAACCTTCCTCAAACATTGCCCAAGTCACGGTGTCCAGTGGGTGGGTGATCTGAAAAGTGTCCCACCAAGAAGCGGCTGGTCCCTCCAGTAGGTGAGCGGCAAACCTCACCTTCTCAGCATCAGTGCATCCAACAGTTACCAGATCCTTGTTGACTGAACGCAACCAGTCGAGAGCAACCATTGGTTTCGTTGCAGTAGAGAACTTAGCTGGCCTTAACCTCAGAAATCTGGTGAGAGCATCTCCCTGAGGCTGATTGTTTCCATTGTTGTTGTTCTGATTTGCCATGAACTGAGTCATCACTTGGGTCAGCTGTGCCTGAGCTTCCATGAGTTGCTCCAACTCAGTGGGTTGGCGGCGGGGAGGCATCTGCGGTTCAGCACAGGTAAGTTTAGAAAGAATCAACTACGACAATAGGATTCTACCCATGCATATGATCAAACAACAACAAACAATAGCAGACAATCACAAGCAAGCATCACATCAACAAACAAGTGATCCAGCAACATCCCAGGTGTTATCCTAGCAGTATATACCTACTGAAATAGTTTTACAAGAGTTGGCAATGGTTAACTAAACAGTCGATCAACTAAGCAACAAAAACAGCAATCTGCCAGAACAGTCCAGCAGCGTTCACGAATTTTTTCGCCTGACTTAAACTCGTCATAAAATTTAGCTGATTTTTGCACATATAGTACAGAGAGTTTCGCATCAGCCCAATTTTTTTCAGATTTTTCCCAGTTACCAGAAAAATATGAAAAATCGTGCAGTACTGCTGTATCAGCAGAAAACTGCAGCGAAAATAACACAGATAGTAACCAAAATTGCCATAACTCTTTCATAAAATTCGCACAAATAATTCCTGGGATATTGGAGTACACAAATAAGCAACTAAACACTCTTAAACTAACACGAACTAAGTTTCACAACGATCGAGACTAATCCTAACGAATTTGCCTAACGTGGACTAATTGGTGGACTTCTATCTACTTCTTGAAGAGGTTGTAGTAGGTCCTTGCTGTCATGCGTTGGCGCTTCGGCTCGCGGTACAACCATGGAGGCGGAGTGTACACTTCTCCTGAATCATCACTTGAAATCTCAAACTCCACCTCTTCTGGATCCTCCTCTTCTTCACTCTCAGCTGCAACTGCAACAGCTTCATCTCCTCCACCATCACCGTCTCCATCATCATCATCCTCGTCCTCATCATCATCGTCTCCACTGTCATCATCATCACCATTGTTGCCATCATCTCCATTGTCATCATCAGAGGGTGGATTTAGCTG
Organism: Avena sativa; assembly: GCA_916181665.1. Classification (NCBI taxonomy): domain Eukaryota; kingdom Viridiplantae; phylum Streptophyta; class Magnoliopsida; order Poales; family Poaceae; genus Avena; species Avena sativa. The sequence continues at coordinate 259,745,273 of OV702279.1, read as the reverse complement.
TGCCTGGAGAGCGGCAATCTGGGCTGTCATAGCTTCAATAGTTTGATCCCTTTCCTGGACGGTCCCTTGCAACTGTTGTATGTTCTGGATGTTCTCCTGCACAGTACCATGAAGATGAGCTATGGTTGCATCTCTGGCTATCAGGGCATTCTCCAGAACTCCCACAGCTTCATGCAGGGTGTCAATCTCCTGTCCTTGGACCACCATACCATTGCTAGTAAAATCTGCAATCTCTTTTATCATCATCACCTTCTCTGCTAGAGCTCCATTCTCCCTTTCCATGTCCTCTATGTGCCTCCGACGGGGCGGCATGTTGTTCCTGTCGCCCGGGGTAACCACAATGTGCCCATCTTCATCACGCCTCCCATAGTCACGGTAGGGTGAATCTGCTGGCAGTAGGTGTCGGACATAATGGCACTGGCGAGACAGGGCTTCATGTATGGCCAAGTTGATCCCAAGTCCCCAGTTGCAGTATGTCTTGGTGTAGATCAAATGCACTGGATTTGGCAAGGCGGCATCTCTGAATATGAAGGTAGTGATCTCCCATGCATCCTCTCCATATCCATAGGTGTACAACCTTCTTCCCTTGAACATGGGCAGTGGCAATCCCAATGACTGCGAGAGCTGAGCTAACTGCCTTGCAAAGGGCCTTGGTGACTCCAAGGTGACATACTCAGTCCTGACGTCTCCCATCTATCAAGTAAAAGAGGAAAGTGTGAGAATAGCATATGGTAAGAATTTACGAGGGTGAAAGGCATAAGATGAAAGACAGAGTTAATATAGGCTTTAATGAATCTATGGCTTCCTAATCCAATCCTAGGTCACGATCCTACAGTCGACACATGGGCTCTGATACCATCCTGTAACACCTCGGTTCTGATAAGACCGTGGCCTCTATGTGACATGCCAATCCCTGGATCGGTTCATTGGCCCACAATAGAGTAAGATGAATAACATAGCAAAATATCCGTGTATCATAGATAACGAAGATCCAGAGTACCATTATTACAATAAAATCTTAACACAAAGCTAGCTCAAATTATTCAGGTAGCGACATAAACAAAGTAAATCCTCCATTCTTCAAATTGCCCATAAGTGAACAAGTGCCGAGTGGAGTACCGTGGCCTATATCGATTACTCAGAATCGGAATAACCTGCAACATGAAACGTAGCAGCCCCGAAGGGTCAATACATGGAATGTATGGCAAGTAGAGCTAGTAATGGAGACAATAGTACTAACAACTACATGCATATCTGGCAGGTGGAGCTGTGTCTGGCTTGCATTTGCAAATACATTTGTCCTACTTTCATAAACAGTTTTTGATTTTCTTTGAAAAGATCCCAATTAAGTTAAACCAACAATATTAAAACAATTATGAAATTAGAATGAGCGAGAAACATGTCATGGAATCAATATCAAGCAACGCAGATGTCCATAACCGGGGACACGGCTAATCGATTAGATTATACACCCTGCAGAGGTTAGTACACTTTACCCATGTGACTTGGCCAGCCCACTCGTACCATCACTCTCATTTTGGGTGATGATAGGGAGAAGTCCAAGAAGAGACTGTTCGGGAAGTAGCACCCCAATCCCGACGCGCACCGGTCCAACCTACCAAAATTCTACATCTCTCGATACGCGGGTTCGGGTTACCACAACCTATTAAGTCCAACCAACCGCCCATTCCATTATTGGCACATGGTTGTACACGTAAGCTACACAATAAAGAAACCGATCATTCTCTCTTGATACCTGGGTGCCTTTCCGCCATGAAACCACCAAAAATTATCAATACCATCACACCCAGGAGATTCATTGATTAAGTTGTTTTAGTTTTCACAAACCAATACTTTTAAAAACAAATATCAATGATGTAACCCAGCCCTCGTTCAACATAGCATGGCTAAGCGCACCTACCAACGGTGGTTCATCTACAAAGAGGGTCCTACCACATAATAGGACATAGCATAGCGATAGTATCATCCTACACATGCATCTACAAAATACACGACAGTGCATTGAAAATAGTAGGACGATATCATGAACAAAGTAGCATCTACTTTCCTTGGTTATAGCGGTCGGAGGAACAATCCACACACGAGCAAGCGTTGCACTCGTCACAATCTACACGATACAATTGCATTCATAAACAAACAATCCACAAGCATATGCAACAAATATGATGCATGAAGGTATGCAAGTCAAGCGAATTGGTGCTACAGCTGCACCACGTAATCCTAATCAATAATACTACTGATTGCATGCATGGAAAATAGTTTTAGCGCTAGGAAAACTATTCCGCAGAATATAATGCTCAAAACTAGAGCTAGAACTCGAATAATTCACTACCGGTAGTATACTGTTTGTAAAATCTTGGGAAAATTCTACCACATAGGCATCGCTGATTAGAAACAGTACCAATTGGAATTACTCAAAAAGGAATTATAAAACTCCCCGAGTAATTAAAATACTGCAGAAAGCCGCTAGACAGTTTCTGCAGAAGTTTTTACTGTAAGCCTATCTTTTTAATTCATGATGAGATTGCCCTCGTTCCACTGAATCCAGGGACATATTATACGCGATTTTTGGAGCTACGGATCTTTTTCTACGAATTTATTACTCCAAAAAGGCCACTAACTAGTTTGATTAAACTGTACTAAACCTTGCTGCAAAAGCCTGAACCAAAGGTACAGCGAGATTCTACACGACTCAGTGAATCTACACATATTTTATTTGCAATTTTTGGCCAAGCGGTTTAATTTCTACGCAATTTACAAGATTCTACCGAAATCTGTCAACTAAAGGGATTAACGAAATTAACCAGTCAACTGTGTCTGTTGACTGGTCAAAGCGTCTGCTGACTGGGCGCTGACTGGGCGTCTGACTAGTCAACGCCTGAGTCTGACCGGTCAACGAACGATCTAAGCCGCTGATCTGAGATCTGACGGTGGCTGCAGGCTTACCGGAAACAAACGGCGAAACGGACTCCGGGCGGTGCGGCGATCGATTCCGGCGACAACGGTGACCTGCGCGAGAGGGAGACGGTCAACGTACGGTCCAAGATCTCAGGCATGCGGCACGCGTGCATGCAAGCGCGTGTGGGTAGACGTGCGCGCGAAGGCGCGCTAGCGCGCAGCGCGGCAAGCGGCAGCGGCACGGCGGCAGCGTGCGCGTGCAGCAGCAGCAGCTTGCAGTGGCGGCAGCGCGCGGCGGCGGCAGGCGCAGCGCGCGCGAACGGGGCGCGAGGCGGCGGCTGCATGCGGCGGCGGCGGCAGCTGCATGCGCGGAGGCGGGGAAGAGAAGCGGCGGCGGCGCGGTTACCTGCTGGCGGCGGCGTGCTCGCGGGCCGAGGCGGCGGCGATTGGCGGAGGGGCGGCGGGGTCTCGGCGGCCGGCGGCGGCGCGGAGCTCCTGCGGCGGCGCGGAGCTCCTGCGGCGGCGCGGAGCTCCTGCGGCGGCGCGGCACGCGGAACGAGGGGATGCGGCGCAGCGATCGAGGGCAGGGGCGGCGCGCGGGTGCGGATCCCGAGGGCGAGGCGGTGGGGCGAGTGGTGGCGGCTCGGGCCAGGTGGGGTCCCTTTTGTGGCCCCCACGCGGAATCCTAAACTGATTCGGCACGAAACTGGACACGAACTCGGAAATCGGTCCGGAAATCGGCCCTCCCTCCCCTATATAAGGAGCCCCTCCTCTCACTTCTCACTCACACCTCCTCGTGAAGGATCTCTCTCCCCCTCTAGAATTTATTCCCCATGGTATCGGACTAGCGAGATACATGTTCCCGGTGGCTTTTCGGCAAGAAAGAGTTGTGCTTCCGCTGCATCGCTGAAGCGAGGAGGCGGAGGTTGCTCGGTGCCTCGAACGTGTGTGTGAGCACGGATGCGCTGCTGTTTTGCGGCGCTAGGACTTCCTCTCGATCTTGAGATCGGCAAGAGATCATCTACATCAACCACGAGTTTGGACTCGTTAAGCTTTGTCGGTCTTCAAGAGTATGTTCTTTACGGATATACATCCGCCCGTTGTTTGTATCTAGTAGATAGATCTTGGTACATAGTCGTTCCCATCGTAGGAAAATTTTTGTTTTCTATGCTGCGAACCCTACAGCTTGAGGGAGCGAGGGTGGAGCCTCTATGTTCTTCTCCCCCGCATGCCGCGATGATGGCTTGCGTGGCTTCGGTGTTAGGCGACTGAGCAGGTAATTGTACCGCTCGTGTCGCTCCAACTCGGGAGAGATGCGGAAGCGGATCCTGTCGTTTTCTTGCACGACCCCACCATCGGGTCGTACACGAACTTGGGTATACCAAAGTACCAAGTCTTCTAGTTCTTTGTACAGAACTCGTCGGTTCCTTCGACGCCTCTCCCGTTTGCGCTGGTTCTCCGTGGCGGCCCTGGAAGTTACACGAGGTGTGGGCCGAAGAGGTGGTGCAGCACGAGAAGCGGACATAGACGTTTCCTGTGGTGGCTGCACTTGGAGTTGATCTCCCCGCCTTGAAGGATAAGAGGGTCGTGGTGGAAGTGGAGCTCGCGGAGGATCCCTTGGTCGCCACACTTGGGTGGGACGAGAGTTCCTCTCATCTCCTTGATGGCGTGACCACTGATTCTGCCGTGGGGGCATATTAGGATGCCTCCCATGAATGGGACGAGTTGGTGAAGGCGGACGTCGTGGCGCCAAGGTACGACGCTCATGTTGAGGACGATAGCTCGGGGCTTGCCGTGTCGTCCTTCCCCCAGCTCGTGTCGGTGATGCACGTGGCGCTTCTTGATGATGGAGCCGCCTCTGGATGTTGTCCATTTGCTCTTGGAGTTGGCGAAATTCACGTCGTAGGTCCTCGTTGCGTGGAGCAGGTGCCTCGTTTCGAAGAACGGCAAACCTGTTATCATTTGGAAGGGACCGTCCTTCCACCGTCGAAGTGTGGAGGCATGGTGCCCACATGCCTCCCCGAGAAGCGTTGCGGTTGATGGCGATCGTAGGGCCTGGAAGAATGGGCTCCTTGCGTGAGCTCCGCTTCCAGAACTCCTTCATGATGGCGCGTCGCACCATCTGCTTGACCTTCAGTGGTTTGTTCGCCCATTCATCGAGGAACAAGTTGTATGGTGGGGTGATGGTGTTCGCATAGGTGAACACCTTGTCGGCCAGGTCCCCGGCACCAAGGGACCAGTCTTCCTCGGGCACCGCGCATTGAGCGACGCGCGAGCTTATCTGGTGTTGGAGCCGTTGTACCTTGCGGTACTTCCTCCTGTAGTTCCGAAGCGGGTGCAGGCTATCTGACAAGCGTGCGCTTGCCATCAGCCTCCGCAAGTGGTAGGAGGTGGCCTCCAAACCCTCGATGAGTTCCACCTCGGTGCGCCTAGCTGTCGGTTTAGGCAGCGTTGGTGGTGGTGTCGAGGTAGGCGCGCGAAGTGACGCCGCACCTGTCCGTCTGTTGGCAGCCTTGATGCGGAGGCGCTGAGCCGCCTCCACGTCTCCTTTGATCTCGGCCCTCGTTGACTCCTTCAACAAGGCGCGAGCCTCGAGCATCAGCTCGCGGCGCTCCTTCTTAGCTTTGGCAGCTGCCCGCTTTTGCGCCTTCTTGTTCTTCAAGACCTGAAATTGCGCAGGGTCTTGAGCTTCGTGCATGTACACCTTGGCGCCCATCTCAAAGAACACCATGGGCGGCCGCGATCCGAACTGGATCGTCATAGGCTCGGTGTAGTTGTATGGTCCTCCTGCATGAACATGATCATTGGTCAGCGGGACTCAATATATGTGCCTTGTCATGCAGTATGTTGTGCTGGTGGATGAACGGGCGAAGACGATTCCGACGACCACGTCGAAGCAAAGATGGAAGGAGAACCATGTCCCACCGGGCGTGCCAATTTGTTTGACACGAGAAAAAATGTACTAGGACGCCTCCGCGAGTACGTGCGGGAGCGGTAGCTTCTCTCATGCGTACCGGTGTACGGTAAAATAAAGGAAGGGTGCGGGCGTGCCAGTGTATCGTAAATACACAAATAAAACAAAGAAGAGGGAACAGTATTTTATTAATCATATGAGATAACAAATACAATTCCTAATGTTGCACTCCGTGGTCTACTAGTGCGGCCAGCCTGACAATGGCGATTGTGCGATCTCCTGGTTCCCGGGACCTCGGAAGGCTCCCGGTTAATTACTCCCGCGGGTTACGCCGCGAGACACCTCCGATTAAGCCGCGTGGTCGTCTTTGTCGTCTTCGCTTCACGTCCTGCATATATGGTGGTGGTGATGGTGTGTGTGTGGGGGCAGCGGCAGAGCCCGTGTCCTCGTCGGTACACGCGCCGCTGAAAGCGTGGCCTTTGCTCCGGCCTCGCCCGCCCTCGCCGTTGCGCCTCGTCGGTCTTGAACGGCGATGAAGAGTTGTTGATTTAGATGGATGCAGTCCGCTTGGCTGGGACTTCTTGACGACCTTGCGGCTTCGTCGGGGTGTGCAAAGGGTATGCCTTGCGGGAGTACTTTGTAAGGAGACCGGTGTCGCTCGTATCGGCATGGCCGGCATGGTCGGTCCTTTGTCTCGGCGTGGCGCCGACCGTCTTACAGGATCACGGAGTTTAATTTGTAATGTTGGAGGCGCCGTCCGGCTTGTACGTGATGGGTCGCTGCTCCTCCTGTGCATGGGACATGCATGTATGCTTGATGGCTTGACAAAACTATGCACGGGTGCACAGCTATCTGTATGTCCACCGCCGCGCTGTCCGAGTTAGCCGACTTGTACACTCGGAACCTTGTACATCGTCTTCAGCATGTACGCCTCCTGCCGACGAACAAAACTCGTCCGCCGGGCTGTGCTTGGGGTAGAGTCCAACCTGTACGCCGCGCATGCCCGCCGGTGAGTCTTGAACCTGTACGCCGAGTACCGAAGAGCTGCGCGCGCGGAGGACAGCGTGTTGGCGAGCCCCGTCGGCCTTGTTTTATCAACTCCGGCTCTGGCAAACGAGACGCGGGCTGGTCCGTGCCATCAGGCTCCACGCCTCCGGCAACCGGTGGCGACCGCGAGCCTCCCCGGTGTGGAGGACACACCAGCCGATGGGCTGCGCGAAGGCGAGCTCCGGTGTTTCGATGGAGTTGTCGCTGTATCTTCTCGCAGCCCCCGACAGCGGCGATCCGATGGCGTGGACGACGCACCGGCCAACGGGCTGCTCCTTGGAGCGCTCCGGCGTTTTGGCAAGCTTCGTTGGCTAGCAGTCTGCGTCTTGGACGAGCTCTGGTGGTGTCGGGCTCCTCGGCTCCGTCCATGCAGTTGCTCCGCGTGTGTGAGAGCCTCCATCCGACGTGCTAGCTTCCTTCCCAGATCGTTTCTGCAGGGTGGCTTGTTCTTGTGCGTGTTCTCTTCTGGCTCCTTCGATCGTTTTCTCTCTGCCCCGTCTTCCTTCTACCTGGGTATATATATAGGCGGAGGATAGAGCTGCGCATCGCGGTCGTTTGGCTGTTGCCGATTTTCTTGAAATAGATAGCGATGGAAACGTCCGGACTGTTTATCTCCTCCGCTTAACTTCTTGGCGCACACGATCTGCACAGTAAGATAAAAAGAAGAATAAAACCATACGTACCTGGTTGCACGGCTGCCTGTGGGCCTCTGGTCGCCGCGTGATATTCTAGTCGAGCCCAGGCAGTTTAAACGTAGCTAATCTCTTATCTTCGTTGTCCAGTTGGCTGGTTATGCACAAGTATCTGCGTACGTATACACGTACAATCGCCCCGCTGCATCCATGGAGAGTCCAGACGCTAGCTAGCTAGGAAGACTCCTACAGCTTACGATTTGGCTAGCTATATTTGGAGTCCATCAGCTACTCTGGTTGCAATACCAACATGTGATGCTAGTCCATGAACGTGTAAAATAAAGCAAAGAGAAATACATGTATGCATATAGAAGTAGTATACTTGTATCCACGACTTTCAAATATCATGCAGTGTTTTAACTGTTATCTGGTACAAAATCACGTCAAACAGTTCTATCACAAAGATGGGGCAAGTTTTGATTAATCTGTGGTCATGTAGTGTATCGTTTTTCAATGGTTTTGGAGTACCCTTGAGTCATGTCTTACATTTTAGGAAGTTATTTCCAAAATTCCATACCACAACAACTTTTTCGAAATATAAGTTGCCAAATTTAGGAGATTCTCTTGCTTTGAATATTTGTATGATGTAACAAAACTATGGTCATGTAGAAATGTCCAATGCTCTGAGCATTGTTCGTCCTGGAGCGGACCAAACCCTTTGAATTTTTTTTACTTTAGGTATGCTACCTAAGACATGTACCTCTGGTTTAGGTAAAGGATAGTAATTTAGGGAACTCATTTCGAAAACTCTGTTCTTATGAGAGCCCTGAACTAGAGCATTGAGGATGTGTTATCTTCATTGATTACCCTGTAAACTGTAATTAACTACCACTATCAGGGTAACCATGTCTTATCCTATGGTCCTATCTATACGCCGAATCTCTTAGATACAATTTCAGTAGTACACTTAGTATCCATCTATAAACCTAGTATTATGTGAGATTTGTCAATTCTCTATCACCATGACTGTTGAAAAGATATGTTTATAGGATAGCAAAATTAGGTAGTAGCCTAGAACTACGTTTTTGCTCATATTCTTTATGATTAGTGCTCTTGGTACCCATTATGTAAACATGTGCAGCTTTAGTTGCATAACATACCGGTTAATTGTTACTATTTTTTCTAATTATGACATCCTTTTGTACCTTTAGTTTCGCTAAGCTGAGGTTTGTACTACATGCCCTTCAAAGTTGGCGATGCTAGAACAAAATTTTAACTGCTAGTAGATTCACATAACAGGTGCTTGCTTGATTATTTCTCTAGCAATGGTGAACATCTGTCTACATCATGTGTTGTGTCGGTGTGTGACTGGTTGGTTCTTTCAAGTCTTATTAGCCTGAGTTTTGTGTCTAATTTTTTTTTTGAGAGAAATCTTAGAATTTCTTCTGAAGTTGCTCATACAAAGCATATGTATAAGCTAGGGATTTAGCTGAGGATAGTTGTACCATCTATGATATGTATAAATTTTGCATAAATACTTGAGTAATATGGGGCTGATGTGAACATCTGAACTTAATGAAAAAGCTTCTATTGTAGTGAGACACATCAGAGATTGCCGATCCTGGCAAGATTGTTGGTGTTAAGGTTTTTTTACCTTATGGATTTATTGTGCTTATATGGCCTAAAACTATCAGGATGAAAATGGCTATTTTTGGGTCTTATGATGCCTCTCTCTGTTTGTGGCTCACCCGTAAAATGTCGGTGTTTAGTCTCTAAACATACAAACCCAAATTCTTCATCATATATCACCGATTCTTAACCATATGTTCTTCCAGGCATGGCACTGCGTGCGCATCTCAAGGCAAAACATACTCCACCAGGTTTGCATGGCTCTGAAGCTATCTATATGCTGCATGTACACATGTACAGAAGGACCGCCCCAGCTCCGTGAGTGTGAAGATGGACGTTCTTGTGGAAGATATCTTCTAATATACAAAAGGGAGATATTCCAGGGCAACACTGCCCTCGCTGAGTACGGCACGATTGAAAAAACAACGAGATGCTGTTGTTTCTGGCTAACCACCAAAACGTCAACATTGAGGACCTGAATCACATTGAACTGGTCTGGTCTTGGAGGGCCAAAGCCATGGCAGAAAGTTACTAGGAGGTCTACAAAAATGCCTTACATACGTCGAACAACTATGGCACGAAGCTACGTGCCAGGTGTGGCGATCTGACCAATACCTTGCGTGTCGTATGCACTCAGTATAGCGAGTTCTTAGTTTGACATTGGCTAATAAGGATGTACCAGTTTTTCTCAATAAATTATGTATGTAGGTTATTAAGAATAATAAAGTATTGATTTGCATGAAAGGTTATCCGTCGCGATGTCCTCTCTTGCGACCTCAATGCATTGTCTAATAAGGATGTACCAGTTTTTCTAAAGAATTTGTTCAATATGAAACTATGTCTGCTGCACCGTAGGTTTACCAACATTGCTAGAGATATTCAGAGTAGTATGGAGCTAAAGGGAAGTGTCAAATCTCACATGTAAGTTACTATGTACTCATATCTCTTGAGTGATATGATTTTAGATGGAAAACTATTGTTTCTCTAAAAGGAAATAGAACTAGATTTTGGATATATATTCAAGAAAATCACATCTTGACATCCCTTCGGCTACAACATCCGTTTTCACTTCAATCTATTTTTTATATATCTGAATTTATATAGTTATATATCATGGGTGATTTTATTGATTCTTTCTCTATGAATTATTGGGGGGGGGAGCATTGTTATGGTTGTTACAATTCTACAATTGGTGCTGATGATAAGTGCGACAGTCTGTACTCCTCTGAGTACCTCCTCTCCTCCTGCAAGCTCACGGCCCCAACCGGGGTGGTGGTGCCCTTCTTGGACTCCAGGCATTTCGGCGATTTTTACCGTAAAATGAATGAATGATGCTATAATTATGAAAAAATAATTACATTTTTCTTGAAAATCATTACTGCAGAATGACACAAATCCTTTGACTATATACTGCACTGATGATCGATATGGATATTGAAATCTAACCAAAGTTACCAAATTACATGTTTGTTCACTTGCCCCCTCTTAAGTGTTGCATATTTATCTTTCTTCTACTCTGAAATTTTGCACGTGGTTGTATCTCAGTTTGGCGGTTGTATTCTCTTTTAGTATCACTAGGATAATATTCTGAATGGGTTGTTTATTGTTTGATTCTATGTTCAGTTATATAATCCCATGATTTATTATAGGATGCCAGAGCTGTGATTTTTCTTATCCTTTGGTTCTATGCAGGGATGCAGTGAAAATAGACATGCCCATGCATCAACAAAAGTAATAGATACGTTGAATGTCGAATAGGTGTATAAATTAAGTTCAAGATCCAATTATTGCTATAATCACGAGTGTTTTTCCCTTTACAGGTTAGGGAAGGAAACACTCAAGAGATGTCTTCCTATTTTTATCTATGCAATATAAGGTAATTTAGTAAGTCATAAGTTATCAATAACAGAAGATTCATATCATTACATGTACTAAAGATATAAATGTTACTTATTATTCTTATTATATGCATATTTATAGGAAAATAGAAAATCATTTCTTATCTTTTCATTGGTCGCTAGCTGTTTTTCATATGATGAATTCAACATTATTGAAGCTCTGTTGAACTGATCCCTGTTCAGAAGAGACTTGTTATAGTTAAATTTGCTCACATGCAAAACTTATTTGGCTGGCTATTGCTATTTTATAGATCTGTATGAAATTTCTTCTAAATTACATTTAGAAGAATGTTGTATTTATGAGCTTATAGCACATATAATAAGTACATCCCTATTACAGATTGCTAGCTTAGCATGCATTTAAGTTATCAAAAGAAGAAACTTCAGTACAATTGGTAAATACTCTGATTGCTTGAGATATACATGAAGGTGATGCTACTATTGATGCAAACATTTTGTAGTTCACATATTTATATGCAATATTTTTGACTTATGTTTTCAAAAATATTGAGTTGTGTTTAGCGATATGTTTTTATGTTTAGGCTAATAAAATAAGTTTCTTATATTGATGAAACCTTAGTTTGCTGAATCATTGTGGTCCGTCTTCCTACATGTCCATGTTCATTATATGTGTTATACATTCAATGATGATATTATTCTCTCTCTTCTCTGTTGCTTGGATGGATGCATCCTTATAGTATTGTGCGTTCTATCACAAAGACGGGGCAAGTTTTGATTAATCTGTGGTCATGTAGTGTATCGTGTTTCAATGGTTTTGGAGTACCCTTGAGTCATGTCTTGCATTTTAGGAAGTTATTTCCAAAATTCCATACCACAACAACTTTTTTGAAATATAAGTTGCCAAACTTAGAAGATTCTCTTGATTTGAATATTTGTATGATGTAACAAAACTATGGTCATGTAGAGATGTCCAATGCTCTGATCATTGTTCGTCTTGGAGCGGACCAAACCCTTTGAGAAATTTTTACTTTTAGGTATGCTATCTAAGACATGTACCTCTGGTTCAGGTAAATGATAGTAATTTAGGGAACTAATTTCGAAAACTCTGTTCTTATGAGAGCCCTGAATGTGGCATCCCGCAAAACCACTACTAGAAAATCGCGTTGTTTTTGTGCATTGCATCATCATGACCGCATGCTCCTGTCATCATGCCACATTGCATTTGAGCATCGTCATCATCATGCATATTATTTTTACTTGAAACTATGTCGCGAAAGTCTACTATTTTCTGAAACTAGCCCTCCTTCTATTTCAAATTAAACCCCGGATGCTTCCGGATATTTTGTTTGTCTAAAATCTATTTATAAAAGTTTATTGCAAAAATTAAATAAAAGTTATATTATTTTAGCGGGGCAGTCGAACGGGCCGATTCGACCCGAACGACCACCCCCAGTACATAAACCGGTCCACCCCAAACCCTTTTCTACCAACCTATCTACCCACACCCTCCGGCCACCTCACCCGGACCAGTCCCACGCCGCCACGTCGCCCTGTCCCCAACCCCCACCCAATCAGACACCGCCACTTGGCCACAGCCCTCTCTTCCTTCCCTCTCTCTCTCAGCACACAACACGTACCCACACAACACACACACACACTCAGCACACCCACCCGCTGCCAGCCTGGCCCGCCCCTGCCCCGGTCCCGCCTCCCAAACCCGACCCTGCCCCGTGGCCCCGACCCCACTTCCCCCGTCCCCACCCCTTCTCTCCTCTTCCCCCTCGCAGCGCGCGCGTCTCCCTCCTTCCCCTACCTCCAGCCGCGCCGTCGAGCCTCCCTCCGACCGCGTCCCCGACCCCGGCGCCTCCCCGCTCCGGCGAGCGCCACCCCCTGCTCCACCCTCCCCTCGCCATCAGCCTCTCCGCCCCTCCCGCGTCGCCCCGTCGCCCCTCGATGCCCGAGCGCCGCCGCTCCCTCCTCGTGCTCCGGCCGCAAGCTCCGCCCCACCTCCGCTCGAGCGCCGCCACGCCCCGCCCGCACCGCGCCCGCCCCTTCTTCCCGCCCCTCGGCCGCGCCCCGCTCCGCCGCCTGGAGCCGGCCCGTCGCCCGGCCCTCGCCCGCCCTGCCTCGGACGCGCCCTCCCCGCCGCTCGGGCTCGCCGCCGCCAACCGCCTCCTCCCCTCGCAGCGCAGCGCCGCCGGCCGCCTGCGAGCCCGCCGCATGCAAGAGCCTCCGCCGCCGCGCGTCCCCGACCGGCCTCCCTAGCGCGGCTGCCCCCGCCTTCCTTCCGTGCGCACGCCTCCTGCCTCTGGCCGGCGCTGCCTGCAACTCCTGCCGCCACCTCGGTCTCGCCATCCTCTGTCGCCCTCTGTAGCGTCACGAACCAGGAGCACCTCCGTGCTCGAGCACACGCACATGGTGCCGCTGTCCAGATGCTGCCGCTGCCGCGTTCCCTGCTGTATTGTTTGTACCTGGTGGAAAGGGAAGACCCTGGCGCTGATCCCAAGTTCGCCATCGGCAGACAAGATGTTACCCAAGGTCGTCGACACGGAACGACAAGACCCCGCTGTTTTGATGCCGCACCTTGGACACCAAGATCTACGGACGCCGAGACCCCCGAACCCGAAGGCCGATCCCGTACCCGGTGCCGCGCCATGAACTCCGAAAAACCCCGGTACCGGACAAGTTCGCCATCGACCTCGAGTTCTCCTACACGGATGCACCGAGTTCTCCAACGAGGACACCTAGGCCGTCGACATGACCCGAAGACCCCGGATGCGACAAGATCTACCTCAGTTATCCGAGACCGACCCCGTCGAACCTTGTCGAACCCTGAGACCGACCCCGAACCCCGGAACCCCAAGACCGTCGAGAACCCTCAATGTGTGAACCCCTTCCCGAAACCCTATTTTATAATATAATACAACCTGTTGCATATTAATCATTCATCTCGCATGCATATCATTGGTTTGGGGGCCTTATGCCGATTCACCTAATAATTAAATATGGGGCCCATATGCGGGCAAATCTAGTCTCATATTGGCCTCATTTAAATTTGTGTAGCGAACCGGTGCTATGTTTTGCCTTGTTAATACAACATTTAAAAATGCGGGGCATCTAAACAACTGGAACCATATATTTAATTGTCGGGACCCCGGTTCCGCTTAATATGACCTAATTGCATCGCATCTTTGCCATGTCCTACATCATACATGCATCATGCCCGATCTTTTGCCGTAGTATTAAATAGTGCATCCGGTGTTTATTCTAGTGATTTGCTTCTTCGCGGATAAGGCCGTTGAGTTGATGTGAGCTTCGCCCCGATCTTCGGTCGAACCTTCGGCAATGTTTTCAGGCGAGCATCTTCCCCTTTCTACCTATCTTACTTTTATAGTATTTATTCCCTCCTGTTTATCTATTGCTATCTGTGTTGCGATGCTCTAGATTCGTACCCGTGTTATCCCTTGCAGCCTTATATTGCCTTGGACACCTCCTATTACCTGTTGTTTGGTAGATAGTTGGACTTGCGCGTCGTAGTCGCTTGCTCAAGTGCTGTTGCGTGTCGTCAAGTGCCACAGTTGTTGGTGTATTGCTGCATGTTGATGTTGTAGATGATCAGGGTTTTACTTATTGTTCACTTTAATTATTGTTTAATAACTAAAATTGAAGTAGGTAAGCAGAGGCACCGGTGGGTGATAGATAATATTTGGTTTCCGACCGCCCACTTGTGTCGCGTAGGACCCCGAGTTCTTGACACCTGTTCCGAGATCGAGCGCGCTAACCACATGTGGGGAGATATGGGCCCCCCATTGATTTAGTACCTGATTTCAAAGTATTGTACTAGGGGCCACAAGTAGTTTGGGGCTTTATTACTATCCTGTACTTATGCCATGCTTTACTGCTTTATTTACGATTGTGTGAGGAGCACGCTGTACTGTTTTGGAAGCGGAGTGTTTTCGCGGTATCAACAGTCCCCGTTTGGGGATTTGCTGTCGTTTACAGCCACTGTCGCAAACCCTGAGTCCGTCTCGGAGACCGGCCGACTTTGTTGCGGGTGTACTTAGTGGGGTGGCCCCCGTGCTTGCTTTGGGTCTGGGAAACGTCATGACTTAGGCCCCACCGATATACCGATGGGTGTATGTTAACTGATCTGGCAAAAAGGGTCGAAGTGCGTGTGGATACTTTGGTGCACCCCTGCAGGGTTTAATCTTTTCGAGAAGCCGTGTCCGCGGTTATGGACGACTTGGAGCACAGTGCTTGATCATAGACAACTATAACTAAAGTTTACTGTTATAATTGACTTGTATCCGATATGACTAGTAATCGGCTTCACTATAACGGAATGGCTAAATAAAAGTACCAACAACTGCTGGGTTTTGGGATATCTCATGCTATCGTATATTGGACTAGTAAGTGTCGCAACTACAACGGAATGGTTAAATAAAACTGCCCACTGTTTAATTTATCAGGACGATTATCTATACCTGACTAGTAATTGCCGCAACGATAACCGAATAAATAAAACTGCCAACTGTGTGAGTTCCTCGGTTGACTTCCTCGTTTGGTCTCGAGGGGGAAACACCAGGATGGGTTTGTTTGATGTTAGAATCAGGTTGGATCCGAATAGGTCTTTCTTACCCCTCTCTGATTGCCGCTAGTTGTATCGAGTCTCTATAGGTTGTTCAGTGCATGCTGGCGCTGCCGCTCAGTCCACCATACCTATGTAGGCGAGGACCGCCGAATTCTAGTCTCGCCGTGTACTGGCCTCAGTACTGACGCTCCTCTTTTTCCTTTGCCCTTTGTCGGCACCCCTTTTGTTTAAGCAGGTTTTGAGATCGACGTCGTTAGCAGGGTTACCCTTCCGGCTTGGCCTGGGAAGGGTTATGGACGCCATTGGTTATTCTTCAGGGCTCTTAGCCCCATTTGCATCTTGTCCGTAGTCGGACGCTCTATCATTTTCAAGGTGATTTGGATCTTTGTATATTATATCTGTATTCTTGACTCATGGAGTCGCTGTTGTATATATATATGTTCTGTGGGTCCCATCGAGGACTGTTGTGTAATGTTATTACTTCGTTTTCCACCCGCACGAAAGTGCCTGGTGGGCACCTTTGAATCGTTTCTATGCGGGTTTGGCGTGTTTCGCTAAAACTTGCATAGGGTCGATTCTGAGGGTGTTACACTGAACTAGAGCATTGAGGATGAATTAATTACCCTATAAACTATAATTAACTCCCACTAGCAGGGTAACCATATTTTATCCTATGGTCCTATCTATATGCCGGATCTCTTAGATACAATTTCAGTAGTCCACTTAGTATCCATCTACAAACCCAGTATTATGTGAGATTTGTTAATTCTCTATCATCATGACTGTTGAAAAGATATGTTTATAGGATAGTAAACTTAGGTAGTAGCCTAGAATTACGTTTTTGCTCATATGCTTTATGATTAGTGCTCTTGGTACCCATTATATAAACAGGTGCAGCTTTAGTTGCATAATATATCAGTTAATTGTTACTATTTTTTCTAATGATGACATCCTTTTGTACCTTTAGTTCCGCTAAGCTGAGCTTTGTACTACATGCCCTTCAAATTTGGCGATGCTAGAACAAAATTTTAACTACCAGTAGATTCACATAACAGGTGCTTGCTTGATTAGTTCTCTTGCACTGGTGAACATCTATCTACATTATGCATTGTGCCGGTGTGTGACTGGTTGGTTCTTTCAAGTCTTATTAGCCTGAGTTTGGTGTCTGGTTTTTTCTTGAGATAAATCTTAGAATTTATTCTGAAGTTGCTCATACAAAGCATATGTATAAGCTAGGGATTTAGCTGAGGATAATTGTACCATCTATGATATGTATAAATTTTGCATCAATACCTGAGTAATATGGGGCTGATGTGAACATCTGAACTTAATGGAAAAGCTTCTGTTGTAGTGAGACGCATCAAAGATTGCCGATCCTGGCAATATTGTTGGTGTTAAGGTGTTGTTACCTTATGGATTTATTGTGCTTATATGGCCTAAAACTATCAGGATGCAAATGGCTATTTTTGGGTCTTATGATGCCTCTCTCTATTTGTGGCTCACCCATAAAATGTTGGTGTTTAGTCTCTAAACATACAAACCCAAATTCTCCGTCATCCATCATAGATTCTTAACCATATTTGTTCTTGCAGGCATGGCACTCTGTGCGCATATCAAGGCAAAACATACTCCAGCAGGTTGACCGTCCCAGCTCTGTGAGTGTAAAGATGGACGTTCTTGTGTCAGATATCTTCTAATATATAAAAGGGAGATATTACAGGACAACACCGCCCCCGCTGAGTACGGAACGATTGAAAAAACAACGAGATGTTGTTGTTTCTGGCTAACCACCAAAACAGCAAAATTGAGGACATGAATCACATTGAACTGGTCCGGTCTTGGAGGGCCAAGGCCATGGCAGAAAGTTACTAGGAAGTCTACAAAGATGCCTTACATGCGTCGAACAACTATGGCAGGAAGCTACGTGCCAGGTGTGGCGATCTGACCAATACCTTGCGTGTCGTATGCACTCAGTATAGCGAGTTCTTAGTTTTGCCAGCGAATAAATTCAAAGATCAAACTCTAACTGTGCTCACTGGGAGAGGATTTTGCCATGGCTCGCGCGCAATTGCTCCACCACAAGAAATTGACCGAGAAGCTTCTTCTTCGGAAGGTACGATAGTACAAAATCAAAGCCAGCTTCTAAATATTGCTTAATCTTTATTTTATAATTGTCGCTACTGATTGTGTGCTATTTTTTCATATAAAATCACATGTTTAAAAGAGTAGACATCCGAGACCAGGCCATCGGCATTCACGGTTACATGAAACGGAAAAAGAAAGTGCCATGTCAAAGCGAATGGTCGGGTCACATGGGATTAGGTTTTGCAATGCATCCCACTAAGACTATTCGTGTAGGATATTTATTTTGCTACCGGTTTATCATGAAGAAGCCTCCAAGTAAGTATTTTATTGTAAGCAAAAGACCTAGGCATGTAAGTATTTTCACAACCTCTCAGACCTGTCATGTTTGTTATACCTACGTTATGGGTTATGGTTATGTCTGCAACATATTTGTTGGTTCGATGAAACTCTTTAGTTACTCGAATGAGTGAGTATATGTTAGAGCAATGGGCTCTGTGCATAGGACCATATCTTAGTTAAAGATGGCAATGGGCAGGGTATGAGTAGGGTAGAGCAATACCATACTATACTCATGTATTTAATGGGTACAAAAGCTTACCCATACCCGTACCCATGGGTATAAAACTTTACTCATACCCATACCGGCGGGTACCCGTATCCATTGGGTATCCGGCGGGTATCCAGCGGGCATATTCAATAGTACACAAGTTATTCAAAATTTTACTTTCATCAGTAGCATATTTAAAGAAAATACAGTAATCTCTACTTACTAATAGTAGATTATATGAAAGTATCAAATTGAAGTTTAAAAGTCGCAATCTCATACTCGTTCCTAGGCTTATCGGCCCCATGTCAGTTTAAAAAGGAAGAGTATGGGTATATCTATGGTACAAGTTTATACCCATGCCCATACCCGTGACTTAAGAGGTAGGGTATGGTATTACCCATAAATATAAAAGTGTTCTAATATCCTACCCATGTGGGTATGGTACCCGCGGATACTCGTATCCATAGGTAAAATTGCCATCCTTAATCTTAGTCCTGCCGTTAACACAGTGATAACTTTGGTTTTCTGAACCGCAATGGTGTGCTAAACTCCTAGCTAATTGTGGTTTTCCATCGGTGCCATCTGTCCTAAATGTGCTGTCAAATTGGCTAGCACCGTACTGATGCCTGCTGATCATTGTTGTCGTTAAATCTACTGTGTCCATATTAATGATACATGTCTATTGTGGATCCTTTTAAACTTTATTTATGTACTATAGGATACCCATTTTATGTCCTTTGAATAGCTTTTGAGTTCTAAAAAAAATAGTTTGCACGTACGCACAAACTTTTTTTTCTGTACTTGTGACCACAAAATGCTTACTGTTGGAAAATTTAGATCATCTAATCCACACCATTAACCCATAATATATATATATATATATAATCCTATAAAAATGTTTAATCCAAATAATCACATGCAACAACATAGAAACTTACCACCAGCAAATGCATCGCAGTAGACACGCCGTGTAGACGGCAAGGCGAGTCGCGTGTCCGTCTAGTAGAATCTACGCTTGAATTACAGGTGCAATCTTAAATCCTTATTGAAGGAGGTTCCGACATGAAGCCCCGACCACAAATACCTCATATCTAGTTGCAGAGCTAGCCCAAAATCCTGTGGTCGTCAGACCATCTTCAGAGGAAGGACCAATTTACATATATATATGTGCAAATTGATGAAGGAGTTTTCGAGAAAAGTTGTGGGGTTAGCTAACCACACAACTAACAAGCAGCTCCGCCACTGTTGTAACCCTCGTGATAGGACATCAAGTTCACTAAAGGTAGACTTCACACAAATCATTTATGCCTTTCATAAACTTCTCCTTTACGATCCAAATAGAGACACACGCCTTTTAAAAGATAAAAATGAACGACCTTCACTTAGAGGTTGGACCCTTGTAAAATATCTCAAGGGATGTAAACAAATAGGGTAATTTTCATACAGAATTGGCGGTTTCGGGAAATTCGACGGATAAGGATATCTGGTTCCTTACTTCACACCCGAATGGACAATTCAAAAATTAATATTGATTATGTGATGGTTTTAAACCAAGTTAACCGATTTCCACAAAAATTTCCAACCTAACATAGCACAATCAGTATGAATAAGTTTTCGAGTTTTTCCATTAAAGCACAACTAACTTAGTCATTAACTCATTATATCAAATATGGAGTACAATCTTGTTAGGTTAGGTATTGCCTTGTGTTTGTATTATTATATCCAGATGGATATATTCTGCTGAAGTGCCATCTTATACTTCTATTTAGTTTTGTTCGTAGGGCATGTCAATCTACTTATCTGTTACCCGATTAGCTTTGTTTTTTGCTTCGAGTAGGCTCTGTTTCCGTTTTGTTCCATATTAACGGTCTAGGATATCTGGGTTCAGATCTGCAACCCCCATTATACAACCCGCTCTAGGTCTGAGGAAAATTATTGTACTAGAAGAAACCTATCCTATATCCTATATCCTATATAACTAAGAAGTTCACACCCACTAACCTATTTTTCTAAATATGCAGCCTATCCACCTCATCAAGTACTACTGGCCAATCCTAACTTGCCCTGTCATGCAAGCATCACACATCATTTACCATATCATCTACCGACTCATCAGAATTTTTTTATTATCTCTCATGTTGTCCTAGCAGCGTCTCTAGCTATCTCTGTTGGTATACTAAAAGCAACTCTAACCGATCCCCTTTAATTGGTTAAAAGACTTTATTTTGGTTGCTAACGGCCAGGGACGCACCAAACCGATTCCCTTTCAGCCATTAGCGGAGAAAACTTTTAGTCTGGCCCCCAAAAACTCTCCCGTGGCTCTTATATTTCCTCGGCACCAACCTCCGTGACTAAAACTCTCCCTCACGCCGAGAACCTGATCCTCCCGCCCAATTCCGCCGCCAGTCATCGCCGGCGTCACGGTTCTCCCCTCCCCTCGGCCGAAATGGCACCACAGTTCCATCCAGCATGCCCGTCTGAGGTTTCCGTCGGCGAAACTGCGCCGGATTCGACCCCAGCGACGCATCCGATGCCGATGAAGCCGTTGGGAAACACCGTCGTGGTACGGTTGGCGGGAACGGCTACCAAGGCCACTAGGAAGGCGTCAACGGTGGGTGATACGTTGGAAACGTATATATAATTTTTGATGCTCCATGCTTGTTTAGTATCTACTTTTCTTTACTTGTCTACACTTTGAGGTGATTTTTACATGTTTTCTGGTACTAACCTATTAACAAGTTGCAACAGTGCCAGATGCCTGTTTTCTGGTATTTTTGGTTTCAGAAAAGTTAGTAAAGAAATATTCTCAGAATTGGACGGGACGAAGGACAAAGTCAATAACTTTCCGTGGGGAACAAGAAGTCCAGAGAAGAGACGAGGAGGCCGGCCAGGGGGGCAGACCCACCCTAGGCACGGATGGGCCCTACCCCGCGCCTGGGTAGGTGCGGTGACCTAGCATACCACTTCATGATGTAGTATACTATAGTAGTTGACATAACACCAACGAAACACCGTTCACTAGTATTACATCCCTGAGAATGGCACAACGGGAACACAGCGGGTCCAATACATGGCTAAAGGTTACAACTCACTCTTTACACAAGATCCAGAGAACACTCTAGGTTAAAGAGAGAGAAATAACTTTTTACTGAGAAGAATCAAAGATAAACTGTTGGAGATATGCCCAAGAGGCAATAATAAAGTGGTTATTATCATGTCTTCACACTTATGATAAATGTTTACATACCATGCTATAATTGTATTAACCGGAAACATTAATACTTGTGTGATTTGTAAACTAAAATAAGAGTCCCTAGTAAAGCCTCTTGTTAAACTAGCTTGTTGGTTAATATATGATCATTGTTTCCTGATCATGAACATAGAGATGTTATTAACAACAGGATCATATCGTTAGGAGAATGATGTGATGGACATACTCCTATAGATAAGCGTAGCATAAAGATCAAGTCATTTCAATAGTTCAATTGCTATATGCTTTCTGATACATAGTAACCTAATTCCTTCGACCATGAGATCATGCATATCACCTTTACTGGATGGATGCTTTGATGTCATCAAACACCACACCGTAACAGGGTGGCTATAAAAGTGGCATTGAGTGTTCGGAAAGTATTGGTTGAAACACATGGATCAAGAATGGGATTTGTCCATCCATATGACGGATAGATATACTCTGGGCCCTCTCGGTGGAATGTCATCCAATTAGCTTGCAAGCATGTGACATGGTCACAAGGGATCACATATCACGGGAACGAGAAAAGAGTACTTATCAGTAACGAGGTTGAACTAGGTATGCAGAGATACCGACGATCATAAACTTCGGATAAGTAAACTATCGTGAGACAAAGGGAAATTGGTATCGTATGTAAGTGGTTCATTCGATCGCAAAGTAATCGTAGAAATATGTGGGAGCCATATGAATTTCCAGATTCCTCTATTGGTTATTGTTCGGAGAAGTGTCTCGATCATGTCCGCATAATTCACGAACCGTAGGGAGACACACTTAAGGATTCGACGTTGTTTGAGTAGTTATGGTATTATGAGAAAGAGACCGAATGTTGTTCGGAGTCTCGGATGGGATCCGGGATATCACGAGGTGATCCGGAATGGTCCGGAGAATAAGATTCATATAAGGAAAGTCCCGTTTCGGAGTTCGGGAATGATTCCGGTGTTTTCATCGGGGATATTCTAGAAGGTTCCGGATTGTCCGGCACTCCGGGGGGGAAGGGGTACATGAATGTGTCATTACATATTGGAATGATTGCATCATGTACTAAGTGTTCTTGCTGTCCCAAATATAGGATTAAATTGAATCCTAAAACAGAAAAGTCAAATGTCCAGTTTGAAAGTCAAACTGCCAAAACAAGAAACTGTGGGAAACAAGCAAGAGGAGTTGGAACCAACCTGGAGGAGGAGTTGGACTCCTCCAGGCCGGCGCCCAGCCCAAGGCCGAGTTGGGGAGGGACTCCCTCCCTCCCCTGGCGCGCCAAGACCCCCCTCCCATAAAAGGAGGGGCAGGGCTCCTCCTAGAGACACAAGTTTCCTATCCTCTAAACTAAACCCTAGATCTAGACCCCGGTTTAGAGCTATTCGGTTTAGAGCCTTCTAATTGGTTTAGAGCCTTCTAATTGGTGTGTCTAATTACTAGACCACTAATAGCCTCTCTCATAAGCTCCACCATACTCGCACCGGCTTAAGGCGAAGCCCTGCGGGATCTCCCCTCTACTTCCGGTACCACGCCGTTGTGCTGCCGGAATCGCGAGGAGAGTGCTACAACCTCCGCTGCCTGCTGGAACAAGGGAGAGGAAGGTCTTCGTCGAGTACCGAACGTGTGACCGACTGCGGGAGCGCTGCGGGAACGCGGCGCCGGAAGGATCGTCTACACGATCTTGAGATCGGAAAGAGTACGACTACATCATCCACGAGAATCTGCTCTCGTTAAACACTTTGGAATCTTCGAGGGTGAGTTATTCCATCGACTCGTTGCTACAATCTAGTAGATAGATCTTGGCTTGTTTGTTTGTATGCGATAGAAAATTTTTGTTTTCCATGCTACGAACCCCTACAGTGGTATCAGAGCCGTGTCTATATGTAGATCTGTTGCACGAGTAGAACACAATGGTCATTGTGGGCGTTGATGCTTTTATTGTAGATTGCTTTTTGTGTACTTTGCATCTTGCGGTATGTTGGGATGAAGCGGCCCGGGCTAACCTTACATGACATCGTTCATGAGACTTGCTCCACGTTTGACATGCAACTTGTATTGCATAAGTGGCTTTGCGGGTGCCTGTTTCTCCTAGCATAGTTAAGATCCAATTTACAACGGGTAATCAACAATGCTAGTATCAATGTTGTGGTTCTTGTTCGTAAGTTAGAACGACACTTATTAACAGCCCCAAACCACGTAAAACATGCAAAGAAAGTAGAGGCGTCTAACTTTGTTTTGCAGGGGTGTGCAGTGATGTGATATGGCCATGATTGTGATTATATATGATGTATGCAATGTTCCTTATTGTAAGTCGGCAACCGGCAGGAGCCATATGGTTGTCTTTAATTTCTGTTAAGTCCCGCGTGTCTATTCAAAGTAGTTGTAATAGTTGAAGCCGGTGGACGACAACCATGGACAAGCATTATTGACCTTGATGCAATGTCGGTGATGATGGAGATCATGTTCGTGCTAGAAGATGAAGATCGGAAGCACAAAGAAGAAAGGCCATATCATATCACATATTATGAATTGCATGTGATGTTAATCCTTTATGCATCTTGTATTGCTTAGTAGACGACGGTAGCATTATAAGATGATCCCTCATGCACATAAATTTCAAGTTCAAAAGTGTTCACCCTTAGTATGCACCGTTGCCAAAGCTTGTTGCTTCGAAGCACCACGTGATGATCGGGTGTCTTTGATTCCGCGGGTGAATACAACGTAAGCAAGCCAGATTTGCTTATGCGGTAGCTAAGGTTTGATCTTGACGAGCCTAGCATGTACAGACATGGCCTCAGGAACACGGATCACCGAAAGGTAAAGCATGAATCATATAGTAGATATGATGAACATGTCGATTGTTCGCCATTGAAACTATATCAACTCTCGTGATGATCGGTTTTGATGTGGTGGATTTGGTTCGTGTGATCACTAAAACAATGTGAGGGATATTGTTTTGAGTGGGAGTTCACCTAGATTAATTTAATTATTAATTAGAACTCAATTTATCATAAACTAAATCAAAGTGAAATTGCATAGTTGTTGTAGTCATTGGCATCCGTTTACCACCTTGCGCTTAGTTATAATTGAGATGATAGAACTATAGAATTCTGGTTAGTTACTTTACGAACTGGTATCGTATTGTTTTGAAGTGTTAATCTAAAGTTTAAAAGTCCTATTGCAAACTTTTAGTAAGTTCCGGTTACTCCATGAAGTTTAATAATTAGTATTAAATCAAGAGTAACAATTCCAAGTGTTAGTATATAAGTATCATGTTTGTATCCATGATTCTTGATATTCAAAGGATTCCCTTAATATCAAGGTTATCTAGGATCTGAAAGAGTTGTTTCAGAAACCATGATGTGTGGAAGATATTGTGATATCTGAAACGAAGTTTTGGTTGCAACATGATAGAGTATAATATGGCAAAAGTCATGTTCTCATATTTGATGAGAATTTGCAAAAAGGTTGGAGACACTTGTTGTCCTAATCCTCCAAAAGGTATTGGATAGCAACATTATACTCATAATTCATCGTTATAAGCTAAAAGTAGCTTGATCATGGACGATTCCATGATAAGGGTGAATATTTGATGTAGGTAAAATGTTTACTACACCAAGAGATTACTAAAGAAAGGAATTTGAAAGAACACCAAATATTTGATGATGGTGATCTACTTCAAAGTGCAAGTCCAAAGACATTGGTATTTAATTATACACGCTTTGGACTAGATGTCATATGTATGACTCCACTATTGATGTTGATAGATTCTTTCAAACTGAAAAGGAAATACTGAAAGATAATCTCATAAATATATGGCAGAAAAGAAAAGACTAGAATCGTTCAGTTTAAGTATATAGATGATATACATGTTATGGCTATATTCTTTGCTTGTTAAACAATGTGGTTCTTAAGTATTTGATACTGAATTTGTTGGTGTGAATCGTCATACGAAACAACACAATTCATGAACTACAATGGCCTAAGTAACTAGCAAAAGAATATGTGATGATGTTCATCAAGAACAAAATAAAGGGTTATTGTGTTGCTTGTTAAACATCAAAGCTTGCCTTCAAAGATTTGTTTTATCAGGTATTATGAGAACAAAAGATTGTTCAAATAATTGCCGTAATCCATAAAAGATGGATGATTCGCAAATCTCGTTGGAGACATCACATCCATAAAACTAGTGCTAAAAATGTCGAAAGACAAATTGATTGAAAGATCACTTAGGAAGTGACATCGCCGTTTAAATTATATTTGAAAGAAAACATGAAGAAACTCCATGTTGATGGAATTTTGGAGTCTTCTGATTTTTGATCATATGACGCTTGTGAAACTTTCCTAGAGATAATTAAAACTTCGTTCATAGGCCAAAAGGGAATGAATGACTAGCTTATTGGAACTTGTACATATTGTTGTACGAAATCCATTATGTGTAGTCAAGAGCGATGGATTTCAACTTCATATGCTTTCTCCAAAAATTTGAGTGAATATATGAATATTTACTTAATAAGGATAAAGTATGAAACACTTGAAAAGTTCAAAGACTTTCAAGATGAAGTGCAAAATCATTGTAACAAGAATATAAACAGTTTATGATAAAGATCATAAAGGAAGATATTTGAGTTACAAGTTTAGCATAATACCTAAGATTTAAGGAATCGTTCCGTGGATTTGCATTTCCCAAAACACCATAAGAGTATGGAGCGTTCGAGATATGTAATTAAACCTTGTTTGACATGGTAAGATCGAAAGGTGTAATTCATAAAACTGCCATTGTATTTTAAAGATTAAAAGCTTTAGAGATTACCGTTTTTCCACTGAAAAGAGCTCCATCATAATCCGTTGAAATGACACCATATAAGGTTATGGTTTGGGATAAAACCCAAGTTGTCCTTTCTTAAACATTGGTATGCTATACATAAGAAAGATGTTTGCAACCAAAGTCGGATGAACCTGTCTTTGTATGTTATTTCGAATAATTGTTAAGTACTCCTCCATAACATCGGAGACAAAAGTGTTTGTCACTTAAAACGTCAAGTTTCTTTGAGAAGAAATTTTTCGTGAAAAGTTAAGTGGGAGGACAATAGAAACTTTGATAAGGTTAAAAGAACCTTAGCTATATGTGCAGAGTTGCGCAGCGCCGAAAAGTGTTCCGGATACAGCAACAATGCTCATGGCTCACGTACCTCAAATGTTGTGGTCACAGAGATCTAAGTTCCTATTGAAACAAGTAGGTCGGATGAACAATCAAATACCAAGATTTGAGGGTTGAAACATTATTTGAGAATAATGAACCGACTACATGCAGAGAAGCGATGATGGGCCCTGACTCCGTAAAATGGCTTGAAGCCATAAAATCCGTGATAGTTCCATACACGAGAAATCAAGTTTTGAACTTGAAGGACCCTCGAGAAAGGTGTAAGACCTTATAGTTGTGTCTGGATCTATAAAGAAATAGACATGGATGTTTTACATCTATGAAATAGTCAACATGTTGGGAAAGAGTTCACAACAATGTTCAATGGTTGATTATGACAAGATTTGATCTTTCATAGTGATATTTAGTCTAGACGGATTAATGTAGCAACCACTACATATAATTTTGTTATATGGTAGTTGAATAAACAAAACAAGTTCTTCTAATAGAATCGTTACCTAGGCCATGTGCATAACACGGTCCATAGGGTTTTGTTAATTCAAAGGATGCTAAAAAGCATATGCAAACTTCAATGGTTGAAGTAAGCATAGCGGAGTTGGAATCTTCACTATGATGAAACTGTTAAAAGATTTTAATTTCATCAGAGACAATGAAGATGCTTGCATTTGCAAGAAATTAAGTGGGAGCGCTAAGACATGTTTCTAATACATTATGTGGAAGACATATTGTTGATTGGAAATAATGTATCTTTTATTAACACATATTAAGAATTTCATCCCGATGAAAGACTTAGGCAAAACCCAAATATTTGGCATCAATAGACGCTAATATGGTTGTGCCAGAAGTACATAGACAAAATATTGAATGAGTTCAATATAGAAACTACAAAAGAAGGTTCTTGTCGCACAGAAAGGATTGAATGAGTTCAATGTTGATGATATATTCAAGTGTATTGACATTTGGTAAAGTGAAACAAATAATCAAGTATAGATTGATACTTGATGTATGAAATCACAAAGAGTATTTATATCAATCATACTGTGATATGTACAAATCCAGATATGTCCTATGCTCTAAATGTTGTGAGCATATACCAGAATGATTTGTAAGATGATCATTGGACAATAGTAAGGATATTCTTATGATCTTTTGGAAGAACTAAGAGTATATTATTTGTAGAAGTGACAAATAGATGGTTAGTTCATTGTAAAAGTACTACATTGATACTAGCTTTGTCACAAAGTACAAATTAAGTTTATCTCAAACTAAACTAAGGGTGGCACAATATAATGGAAAGTGAGTTCCATAATGGATTTGGATGAGTTCCAAAGTTAAGACATTGTGACAGATACTGCAACAAAAGGCTAAGTATATGACTGCTATTATAGCAGCAAAAGAGGGCATTTGTGTCAAGAAGTTTGTTATCAAACTAGGTGTAGTTCACAGTGGGATAATACTATGAAGATATATTGTGTGACAATATTATCAACATGTTTTAACCCCAAAGAGCTAAAGGTCACACCGAAAGACCAAATTTATGCAAAGCCATCTCATTAGAGAATGAGTGATGCGTAGAGACGCAAAGACATGCAATTACACACGGACCTGGAAGTGTCAGATCCGGAGATCAGTTGACCACTAGCAATCGTGTACATACAACACCGTAAAGCCATAGGTGTTGAATACACAAAGGTTCGAAACTAGATTATTGACTCTAGTGCAAGTGGGAGACTGTTGGAGATATGCCCAAGAGGCAATAATAAAGTGGTTATTATCATGTCTTCACACTTATGATAAATGTTTACATACCATGCTATAATTGTATTAACCGGAAACATTAATACTTGTGTGATTTGTAAACTAAAATAAGAGTCCCTAGTAAAGCCTCTTGTTAAACTAGCTTGTTGGTTAATATATGATCATTGTTTCCTGATCATGAACATAGAGATGTTATTAACAACAGGATCATATCGTTAGGAGAATGATGTGATGGACATACTCCTATAGATAAGCGTAGCATAAAGATCAAGTCATTTCAATAGTTCAATTGCTATATGCTTTCTGATACATAGTAACCTAATTCCTTCGACCATGAGATCATGCATATCACCTTTACTGGATGGATGCTTTGATGTCATCAAACACCACACCGTAACAGGGTGGCTATAAAAGTGGCATTGAGTGTTCGGAAAGTATTGGTTGAAACACATGGATCAAGAATGGGATTTGTCCATCCATATGACGGATAGATATACTCTGGGCCCTCTCGGTGGAATGTCATCCAATTAGCTTGCAAGCATGTGACATGGTCACAAGGGATCACATATCACGGGAACGAGAAAAGAGTACTTATCAGTAACGAGGTTGAACTAGGTATGCAGAGATACCGACGATCATAAACTTCGGATAAGTAAACTATCGTGAGACAAAGGGAAATTGGTATCGTATGTAAGTGGTTCATTCGATCGCAAAGTAATCGTAGAAATATGTGGGAGCCATATGAATTTCCAGATTCCTCTATTGGTTATTGTTCGGAGAAGTGTCTCGATCATGTCCGCATAATTCACGAACCGTAGGGAGACACACTTAAGGATTCGACGTTGTTTGAGTAGTTATGGTATTATGAGAAAGAGACCGAATGTTGTTCGGAGTCTCGGATGGGATCCGGGATATCACGAGGTGATCCGGAATGGTCCGGAGAATAAGATTCATATAAGGAAAGTCCCGTTTCGGAGTTCGGGAATGATTCCGGTGTTTTCATCGGGGATATTCTAGAAGGTTCCGGATTGTCCGGCACTCCGGGGGGGAAGGGGTACATGAATGTGTCATTACATATTGGAATGATTGCATCATGTACTAAGTGTTCTTGCTGTCCCAAATATAGGATTAAATTGAATCCTAAAACAGAAAAGTCAAATGTCCAGTTTGAAAGTCAAACTGCCAAAACAAGAAACTGTGGGAAACAAGCAAGAGGAGTTGGAACCAACCTAGAGGAGGAGTTGGACTCCTCCAGGCCGGCGCCCAGCCCAAGGCCGAGTTGGGGAGGGACTCCCTCCCTCCCCTGGCGCGCCAAGACCCCCCTCCCATAAAAGGAGGGGCAGGGCTCCTCCTAGAGACACAAGTTTCCTATCCTCTAAACTAAACCCTAGATCTAGACCCCGGTTTAGAGCTATTCGGTTTAGAGCCTTCTAATTGGTTTAGAGCCTTCTAATTGGTGTGTCTAATTACTAGACCACTAATAGCCTCTCTCATAAGCTCCACCATACTCGCACCGGCTTAAGGCGAAGCCCTGCGGGATCTCCCCTCTACTTCCGGTACCACGCCGTTGTGCTGCCGGAATCGCGAGGAGAGTGCTACAACCTCCGCTGCCTGCTGGAACAAGGGAGAGGAAGGTCTTCGTCGAGTACCGAACGTGTGACCGACTGCGGGAGCGCTGCGGGAACGCGGCGCCGGAAGGATCGTCTACACGATCTTGAGATCGGAAAGAGTACGACTACATCATCCACGAGAATCTGCTCTCGTTAAACACTTTGGAATCTTCGAGGGTGAGTTATTCCATCGACTCGTTGCTACAATCTAGTAGATAGATCTTGGCTTGTTTGTTTGTATGCGATAGAAAATTTTTGTTTTCCATGCTACGAACCCCTACATAAACAACGCAAGAACTATTATACTATTAAGTCTAGTATTCTAGCTAAGAGGTTGGCATTGCTGCTATTGCAATGTACTACAGAAATAGGTTCTTTGGCTAGAGATTATATTCCTATCTAATCAGCAACTTCGTCTTCACTTGATATGAGGTATTGGTTGACTTCCTTGTCTTTGTTGAAGAGCTTTAGCTTTGGATGATGCTTCCTGGAGCATAACTTGGTGTAGACATTGTCTCAATGGCTTCAGAATCTAGCAAGGGTTAAGAAGAAACGTTGAGTACGAGTGTACTCAGCAAATTCACTAGAAAAGGAGTGTTTGATGCACTATAACTATAGCCACAGACCAGAGGTCGTAGGCAATGCAAGTTTTCGTAAACATTTCTTCAAAGGTTGCTTTTATTCTGAAAAGCTATGTCCGTCAGCCTTCACGGGTTTACCAGAACTTTCATGGAGTTCCTTTCCCGCCGCGTTCGCAGCTCCTTCATGGAACAGGGAGTAACAAGTTACTTTAGAATGTGTTGTTATATTAGATAAGTTTCACACATGTGCTTCTTATTAGGGCTTGTGAGTGTGTGTGAACAGCACATATTTATACAGCAATAAAATATATATCTATGAAATGCTATTCAAAATTGTTTACACTTTAATATTTTATCTCCAAACTTTACTTTATAAGTAGAGTCACTTATAAATAGCTTAAGTGTTATTACTCCTCGGTATTCAAGTGAAGTATGAAGTAATGTGATCTTGATTATTTGTCATATATTGTTTGAAGTGGCAAAACGAATAACTTTTGAAGAAAGGATTCCTTCTCTAAGGTTTAAACAATCTTTGTGGTTAGTTATTGGTGGTCGATGTTATTTGTGTTTGCCTAAATAGTTTTGGCTTGAGATGCTTGTAACTTAACTAGTTCAGACCAAAGTTAACTATAAAACATATAGTAATGTTTATAGTATTATATTTAGATTCTTGGATACTAAAGTTAACTTTAAAATATAGATAGTTTTGAAAGTATAATACTTATAACATTTGTATCTTGTGTATCTGGAATGTTTCCTTTAGGTTACTTAAGATTGGTTATCCTTTTACTTGGTGTAGTGGTTTCTTTATTCTATAATGGAGTAGTATGATTTACCTTTTATAGATGAGTGATTATAGTTTATAAACCAAGATATATTATCACTTAACTACTTTTGAACTTTCTATAGTGTTGTGTTAGTTTTTGTAATTTGGTAGCTAACATAGATGGAAAGGATTTGGTGTATTTATAAGTTTTTCTTTTAAGGTTAATTTTATAAGTGGAAATCCTTTAAGAATATAATTTTTACTTAAAGTAGAAGATAATTTAATGAAAATATATTTATAAGATTTTAAACCATTATGGCTTTATATTATTAATATTTAAGACTAATACTATTTATTATACTCAATTGGTTGATTTAGACATATTGGCAATTTTTATTTACCCTTATATGAATTATTAATTAAATAAATAAGTTTAAATTTGAGTTATTAAAGTATTTGAAAGTTTTATTTAACTCAAAAGTGGAATATTATATTTTTAATATGTAAATATTATTTTTGTGATCATTTTGGTATATTACAATTATTTTTGTGATTTATAAATAATAAGATATGATTTTTTACAATTCTTATTACTTTATAATTATTTAATAAATAATAAATATTTAATTAAGTGAAATAATAATGCATGATTATAATTTTAAATTATAATTCTTATTGTGCTAAGATTTTTGGTATTCTATTTATATTTTTTAATATTCACCATTATTTAAATATAAATTATTAAAGTTTTATTACTTATAAGACCTTTATTAGATAATATTTGTTTGAATAATTATCACAATAATATTTGATAATAGTTTTAAGTTATAGATTTTATTTTTCTGAACATTTTCATATATTATACACATTTTTCTAAATTACAAAACAAAAGTTATTAATTAAACAAGATTTAATCATTTATTTGATTTCTGGAATATTAATAATTAAGTTTATAACATTTTATCTATTTCTTAAACAGGAAATACTTTTTACACCGCACCTAAAGCTAGCTTTAGTCACTGACTAGTGGGCCAGTGACCACCTCAGCACACTGGTTAAAAAAAATACATTTGTTACCGACCGTGTCTTTACACCCAGACGATGACATATGGGCCCAAAGGCCATGTCATCAGCCACGCGAGGCAAAGACTGGTCAAACTCGCTGACGTGGCTCGAACCTGAGGTGAGCATGACGTCACCTGGTCTGATCCTCACTGGTTGAGGATCAATCGATCGATCTGGTGCGCGCGGGGGGCTGTGGTTAGGTTCGTTGGATAGAAGAAATCAAGGCGAACCTATTGGTGGTGGCGCCGCCCCTTTTTGGTCACCGGAGGTCAACCGGCGACGAGCTCATACGGCGGTGCTTGCGGTCGATCACGGTGGCGTGGATTTAGGAAGCAAACGAAATATCTACGCATACTAGGAGATTCAGTGACTCACCAGGAACGCGATGGTGTGCTTGGTTTGGCGAGGCGCGGTCGGAGATGCCGGCAAGGTCGACGAACAGTGTCGGGGACGAGGGTTCGATTGGGTTGATTCACGCCTTCTCCGCTATTGCGAGTTGGGGCAAACGTATGAGAAGATCACGGCGGTCTCCACCGTGGTCTTACATGGCCGAGGCAAGCACGGAATCGCCGGCTCTAGCTCACCTCCGAGCTAGGGTTCTCGGGTCAGAAGAAGAAATTGAGAGAGAGAGAGCTGCAAAGGGGGAAATTGAGGATGAGGACGAGCAAGGACGTCGCGATGGCCTCCTTATCCTCTCATGGCGACGGTGGCGTTGATCTTGGCGCAAGGACGACGATGACGGCATCGAGCGGCGGCGAGCTCCTCCAGCGAGTTGTATGTGTGCGTGAGGATGACGACGACGTGCTGTTTTGCGGCTAACCCCCTCGCGTTTCTTTCCTCTCAACCCGCAGTCCTTTCCTGGCCCCACTCGTCAGTCACAGATGAGAAAGAGCTAGGCTGGCTGTTGGGCTGTTGTGGGCTGCACATGGGCGTCAGATAAGTACAGAGGTGTTGGGCCATGGCCAGGTGATGTTTTTTATTTGTTTTCAATTTTTCTATTTTCTGGTTTCCTTTTCAGATTTGAATTTGATCTATATTTTGAACTTTTCCTTGTAGAACTTTATTTGATGGATATTTGTAGTAATATTAAAATAGATTTAGTATCATTTGTGAACTTTTATTATATAATGTTTTTATATTTATTTTATTTTCTCAATATGAACCCCCTTTTAATATTTTGTAGAAGCTTTTCTTATTATTTTTCTTTCCTCTTTTAATCAGGGTTTATTAAATGATATATTCTTATTTGTTTATATAACTTAACTCTAGTTGGCTCATAGTTTGGATAGAAGTTCTTTTATATGTATTAAGATCCTATATCATTATTTGATGCATGAAATATAAAAGAAATTAGTATGGTTATTACTACTTCCATTGACTTGGAAAATGGCAATGTATACATTCTGTGATGATAAACAAAGATGTTTAGGGTTTGAATTGTGAATATTCATCCTAGGGTTTAGGGTTTTCAATATACTTATATTCCTTTGTGGATATGAGTAAAGATTTAATAACTAAGCATGTTGTTTCCTCTTTGGGATATTTGATGACATCACCTTTAGCACTAGAAAGTTATATCTTGAATGTTTTATAGAAATGAATTTATAAAGATACTCCTAAGCACATATAATTATGATGGTTGGAATAGGCAGAGATGTGCTTATGTGATTTGTCATAGGGAAATGTTCCTATCAAGTGATATAGATATAAGATGAGGAATTCTTAATATGAAATGCATATTATCCTTGGTTTTAAGATTTAAAGTTGATTGTTTACTGTAACACCCTCAGAATCGGCCCTATGCAAGTTTCAGCACTTCCCGCCAAACCCGCATAGAAACGATTCAAAGGTGCCCACCAGGCACTTGCGTGCGGGTGGAAAACGAAGTAATATCATTACACAATAGTCCTCGATGGAACCCACAAAACAGATATATACAACAGCGACTCCAAGAGTCAAGAATGCAGATATACAGTACAAAGATCCAAATCACCTTGAAAATGATACAGCGTCCGACTACGGACAAGATGCAAATGGGGCTAAGAGCCCTGAAGAATAACCAATGGCGTCCATAACCCTGCCCAGGCCAAGCCGGAAGGGTAACCCTGCTAACGACGTCGATCTCAAAACCTGCTTAAACAAAAGGGGTGCCGACAAAGGGCAAAGGAAAAAGAGAGAGCGGTCAGTACTGAGGCCAGTACACGGCGAGACTAGAATTCGGCGGTCCTCGCCTACATAGGTATGGTGGACTGAAGCGGCAGCGCAGCATGCACTAAACAACCTATAGAGACTCGAGATAACTGTCGGCTATCAGAGTGGGATAAGAAAGACCTATTCGGAACCATCCTGATACTACCACCAAACATACCCATCCTGGTATTTCCCCCTCGAGACCAAACGAGGAAGTCAACCGAGGAACTCACACAGTTGGCAGTTTTATTCATTTCGTTATAGTGGCGGCAATTACTAGTCAAATATAGATAGCATGAGTCATCCTGATATAATAAGTAGTGGGCACTTTTAGTTAACCATTTAGTTGTAGTTGCAACACTTACTAGTCAGATACGATTAGCATGAGACATCCCAAACCCAGCAGTTCTTGGTACTTTTATTTAGCCATTCCGTTGCAGTGAAGCTGAATACTAGTCATGTCGGATACAAGTCAAGTTATAACAGTAAACTTTAGTTATAGTTGTCTATGATCGAGAACTGTGCTCCAAGTCGTCCATAACCGTGGACACGGCTTTTCGAAAAGATTTAACCCTGCAGGGGTGCACCAAAGTATCCACACGCACTTCGACCCTTTTTGCCAGATCAGTTAACATACACCCATCGGTATGTCGGTGGGGCCTAAGTCATGACGTTTCCCAGACCCAAAGCAAGTACATGGGGGCCACCCCACTAAGCTACCCGCAACGAAGTCGGCCAGTCTCCGAGACGGACTCAGGGTTTGCGTCAATGGCTGTAAACGACTGGGAACCCGAAAATGAGACTGGGCTTGTCGATACCGCGAAAACACTCCGCTTACCTAAACAGTACAGGTGCAGTACTTCGCACAATTTAAATAAAGCAGTAAAGCATGGCATAAGTACAGGATAGTAATAAAGCCCCAAACTACTTGTGACCCCCGGTACAATACTTTGAAATCAGGTACTAATCGATGGGGGTGTCCATACACCCCACCTGTGGTTAGCGCGCTCGATCTCGGAACAGGTGTCAAGAACTCGGGGTCCTACGGGACACAAGTGGACGGTTAACAACCAAATAACATCTATTGCCCACCTGTGCCTCTGCATTTACCTACTTCAATTTTAGTTATTAAACAATAATGAAGGTCTTGTTCATCTCCAACATTAAACATGCGGCAATACTCCAACAACTGTGGTACTTGACGACACGCAACAGCACTTGAGCAAGCGACTACGACGCGCAGGTCCAGCTATCTACCAAACAACAGGTAATAGGATGTGTCCAGGGCAATATAAGGTTGCAAGGGATATCACGGGTACGAAAAATAGAGCACCGCAACACAGATAGCAATAGATCAACAGGAGGGAATAAATACTATAAAAGTAAGATAGGTAGAAAGGGGGAGATGCTCGCCTGAAAACATTGCCGAAGGTTCATCCGAAGATCGGGTCGACACTCGCATCAACTCATCGGCCTAATCTATGAAGAAGCAAAGCACTAGAAGAAACACCGGATGCAATATTTAATACTACGGCAGAAGATCGGGCATGATGCATGTATGACGTATGACATGGCAAAGGTGCGATGCAATTAGGCAATATTAAGCGGAACCGGGGTCCCGACAATTAAATAGATGGTTCATGTTGTTTAGATAGCCCGCAATTTAAATGTTGTCTTAACAAGGCAAAATATATCATCGGTTCGATGCACAAATTTAAATGGAACCAATATTGGACTAGATTTGCCCGCATATGGATCCCATATTTAATTATGATGTGAATCGGCATAATGCCCCCAAACCACAAGATATGTATGCGACATGAACAATTAAATGCAACAAGATGAATATCATATATTATAAAATTATGGGGCTTGGAAAGGGGTCACACATGGGGTCTTGACGATCTTGGTTAGGGTTCAACGAGGTTCGGTCTTCGGACTCCAGGGATCGGGCTTCTCGAATTCCGTGAAGAACTTGGTGTTCCATCTTGACCTGTTCCGGGAAGGAGAGCTTGGTCCTTCGAGAAGAGGATGCTTGGCACCGGCATCATCGGTCAATGACAGAGTTGGTTCCAACGTCGGTAATCCTCGAGTAGCATCGTGGTCATCCTTCGGAAAAGTATGCATCGCGTCGGCCTTGTTTCAAGAAGGTCTCGAGAGGGGCCCGGGTAGACGGGTTCAAATGACAAGGCATGTTGTAGAGAACCAAACTCAGATTGAATCGGGGAAGCTTGAACTAGTCATGGCCCATCAACAGACGCTGGAACAGGATCATGCACGAGACAAGTTTTACTGAGACGGGGCGTCGGTCTTGGTGAGCAGCAGACAGAGGACGAAGGGCGGGTAGCAAACGGTGGTCACGAGCATGCCAACGGAGGACGCAGGAGACGAGCTTAAGGGGGGCCTCACGCACGCTGCAGGAGGAAGCTCACAGGAGGCACCGCGATGCGAAGCAGAGGGAGACGCGCAGCGCGGCGACACCCATGACAGTGAGGAGTTGCGGCGAGGTGGAGGGCGCCTACGACGTTGACGGGAAGCTCACGGGGCTGGGCGACACGCGGAGGCCGAGGGCGAAGCCGGTGGTGGATGGTCGGAGAGGCGGAGGGCCGAGTTGGCGAGGAGCGCGGGGTGGTGCAGAGGGCGCCGCGAGGGGAGGAGGGCGGCGGCCGGAGAGGCGGTGGCCGGACATGGGGAATCCCAGCGACGGGGTCGCGGGGGCGGACGAGGAGGTGGCCGCGGGAGGCGCAGGTGGCCGGCGGGGTAGATGGCGACGGCGGCCGAGCTTGCGGGAGATGCGGGCCGGGGTGGCGTTGCCGGTAAGGGAAAAGGCGGCGACGCGGACGGCTTCCGGCGAGGAGAGGAGGGAACGACGGTGGCGGCGGCTTGCGTGGACGGCCGCGGAAGAGGGCGAGGGGGGGCGCGATGGCGAGGCTGGGCCGGTGGCGGGGAGCTCGGCTTGCAGGCCCTGGCGGCGGAAGCAGGGGAGGTTCCGCGCGAGGAAGGTGAGGTTGGGGACGCGGGGATCGGGGGGCGTGCGGGAGTGGTGGGCCATGGGGTGGGGCCAGGCAGGGAGCGGGATGGGTGCGGGCTCGCGTGCGTGTGTGCGTGGTGGGTGAGGGAGTGGGTGGGTCCGGTAGATGGGGCCAGGAGGTGGGGAGCGCGCCCAGGTGGCGGCATGGGAG
The DNA here is from genome assembly GCA_916181665.1 of Avena sativa. NCBI lineage: Eukaryota > Viridiplantae > Streptophyta > Magnoliopsida > Poales > Poaceae > Avena > Avena sativa. The sequence continues at coordinate 259,707,505 of OV702279.1, read as the reverse complement.
TGGAGGGAGGATAGGGCCAGGGTGAGGTGGCGACCGATGATTGGCTGGGGTGAGGTGGCTGGGGATGGGTAGAATAGGGTGGGGTAGGAAAAGGGTCTGGTTAGTCTGGTTTTTGTACTGGGGGTGGCCGACTGGGTCGGATCGGCCCGGTACGGCTGCCCCCTAAAAATAATTAAACATTTTATTATTTAAAACGGGGCTTTTGAAATCCATTGGTCGACAAAATAAAATATTCCGGAGACCCGGGTTTTTGGATTTGAAATAAAGACGGGAGTATTTAGAAAACAAAACTAGGCGTTTCGAAAATAGTTTAGACAAAACCATGCATGATGATGACGATGCTCAAATGCAATGGGGCATGATGACATGAGCATGAGGTCATGATGATGCAATGCACAAAAACAACGCGATTTTCTAGTAGTGGTTTTTGCGGGGCGCCACAATTCGACACCACTAACAATGGATCTCGCCCTCGAGATCCGCCTCATGGTACCGGGAAGAAGGGCGGCGATCTGAATCTTCTCGCTTCGTGTAGATCCTCGCGACACCACTAACAAGAGGTCGTTGTCCGTGATCGTCGACAGAACACTCCGGGAACAAAAGGTCGAAGGTAGAGGTATCAACAAATAAAGCCACCTCTAGCTTCGATAGAAAGAGAGAACCGATGCATTCTCATCCACTTCAATGTACACAAGCGAATAGAGTGAGTAGTCGGCATGGGGGCCAATCCATCACGCACCCAAACTATTACTCCGCACAATCAGTGGAAAAGCGTGCAACCATTCTCGGAATCAGACTGAAGATCTCGACAATCGAGGTTCAGAAACAAAGGAGTGATGCAGACTCTGCATCGGATCTAGCGTAGATGATGTCGTCGCGTCGGAAAACACCGGAAGGCACGAGAAGGAACAAAGAGAAGTCCACCAGACGAAGGGTTCCTCGGATAGCATGAAGACCAGATGTAGCAACACCGTTACCAAAGGAGGAAGCGAAACCCTGAAGGTACGATGGAACCCAACCACGAGAAATCCTGGACTCGAAGAGAGAGAAGAGAGCGGATTCAAAACACGCAGAGGTGAGAGGAGAGCAGCAGAGGGGTAAGGAGTAAAATCAGACCTAATCAGAACTATCCAACCGATTTTTCAAAAATAGTTTTGACACTCTACTTCGGCCGTTAGCTAGGTTATCCTACAGGCTGGACTTGTGGGGTATCGCAACTGCTAAGCTCTGATACCACTCTGTAACACCCTCAGAATCGGCCCTATGCAAGTTTCAGCGCTTCCCGCCAAACCCGCATAGAAACGATTCAAAGGTGCCCACCAGGCACTTGCGTGCGGGTGGAAAACGAAGTAATATCATTACACAATAGTCCTCGATGGAACCCACAAAACAGATATATACAACAGCGACTCCAAGAGTCAAGAATGCAGATATACAGTACAAAGATCCAAATCACCTTGAAAATGATACAGCGTCCGACTACGGACAAGATGCAAATGGGGCTAAGAGCCCTGAAGAATAACCAATGGCGTCCATAACCCTGCCCAGGCCAAGCCGGAAGGGTAACCCTGTAGGGGTTCGTAGCATGGAAAACAAAAATTTTCTATCGCATACAAACAAACAAGCCAAGATCTATCTACTAGATTGTAGCAACGAGTCGATAGAGGAACTCACCCTCGAAGATTCCAAAGCGGTTAACGAGAGCAGATTCTCGTGGGTGATGTAGTCGTACTCTTTCTGATCTCAAGATCGCGTAGACGATCCTTCCGGCGCCACGTTCCGGCAGCGCTCCCGCAGTCGGTCACACGTTCGGTACTCGACGAAGACCTTCCTCTCCCTTGTTCCAGCAGGCAGCAGAGGTTGTAGCACTCTCCTCGCGATTCCGGCAGCACAACGGCGTGGTACCGGAAGTAGAGGGGAAATCCCGCAGGGCTTCGCCTTAAGCCGGTGCGAGTATGGTGGAGCTTATGAGAGAGGCTATTAGTGGTCTAGTAATTAGAAACACCAATTAGAAGGCTCTAAACCAATTAGAAGGCTCTAAACCGCTGGCTAAAGCAATTAGAAGCTCTAAACCAAAACGGCTCTAAACCTGAAATTTAGAGGTGGAAACTTGTGTCTAGGAGGGGAGCCCTGCCCCTCCTTATATAGATGGGAGGGGGTGGCGCGCCAGGGGAGGGAGGGAGTCCCTCCCCAACTCGGCCTAGGGCTGGCGCCGGCTTGGAGGAGTGGGACTCCTCCTCCAAGTTGGTTCCAACTCCTCTTGCTTGTTTCCCACAGTTTCTTGTTTTGGCAGTTTGACTTTCAAACTGGACATTTGACTTTTCTGTTTTAGGATTCAATTTAATCCTATATTTGGGACAGCAAGAACACTTAGTACATGATGCAATCATTCCAATATGTAATGACACATTCATGTACCCCTTCCCCTCCGGAGTGCCGGACAATCCGGAACCTTCTAGAACATTCCCGATGAAAACACCGGAATCATTCCCGAACTCCGAAACGGGACTTTCCTTATATGAATCTTATTCTCCGGACCATTCCGGATCACCTCGTGATATCCCGGATCCCATCCGAGACTCCGAACAACATTCGGTCTCTTTCTCATAATACCATAACTACTCAAACAACGTCGAATCCTTAAGTGTGTCTCCCTACGGTTCGTGAATTATGCGGACATGATCGAGACACTTCTTCGAACAATAACCAATAGAGGAATCTGGAAATTCATATGGCTCCCACATATTTCTACGATTACTTTGCGATCGAATGAACCACTTACATACGATACCAATTTCCCTTTGTCTCACGATATGTTACTTATCCGAGGTTATGATCGTCGGTATCTCTGCATACCTAGTTCAACCTCGTTACCGATAAGTACTCTTTTCTCGTTCCCGCGATATGTGATCCCTTGTGACCATGTCACATGCTTGCAAGCTAATTGGATGACATTCCACCGAGAGGGCCCAGAGTATATCTATCCGTCATGTGGATGGACAAATCCCACTCTTGATCCATGTGTTTCAACCAATACTTTCCGAACACTTAATGCCACCTTTATAGCCACCCAGTTACTGTGTGGTGTTTGATGTTATCAAAGCATCCATCCGGCAAAGGTGATATGCATGATCTCATGGTCGAAGGAATTAGGTTACTATGTATCAGAAAGCATATAGCAATTGAACTATTGAAATGACTTGATCTTTATGCTACGCTTGTCTATAGGAGTATGTCCACCATATCATTCTCCTAACGATATGATCTTGTTGTTGATAACATCTCAATGTTCATGATATGGAAACCACAATCATTTAATCAACCAACAAGCTAGTGAAGTATAGAGGCTATACTAGGGACTTCAAATTAAGTTTACAAATCACACAAGTATTAATGGTTTCCTTGTTAATACTATTATAGCATGAATGTAAACATTTATCATAAACACAAAGATATAATAATAACTACATTTATTATTGCCTCTAGGGCATATCTCCAACAGTCTCCCACTTGCACTAGAGTCATCTAATCTAGATTACATGGTAATATACCGAACACCCATGGCAGTTTGGTGTTGGTCATGTTTTGCCCTCGGGAGAGGTTTAGTCAACGGATCCGCCACATTCAGATCTGTGTGTACTTTGCAAATCTTTATATCCCCATCCTGGATATGTTCTCGAATAGCGTGAAAACGCAGCTTGATATGCTTGATTTCAAACGTTTAGCTTCAATGTTATTAAGATGTGTATTTCTACTATCGAGATTCAATAAGAATAGACCATCTATCAAAGGTGCATGTGCGTAAAACATATTACTCATATAAATCGAACAACCATTATTCTCTGATTTAAACAAGTAACCGTCTCGCAATAAACAAGATCCTGATATAATGTTCATGCTCAACGCAGGCACTAAATAACAATTATTTAAGTATAAAACTAATCCCGATGGTAGATGAAGAGGTAGCGTGCCGACCGCGATCACATCAACCTTTGATCCGTTTTCCCACGCGCATCGTCACCTCGTTCTTCGCTAGCTTCCGTTTATTCTGCAGCACCTGTTTTGAGTTACAAATATGAGCAACCGAACCAGTATCAAATACCCAGGCACTACTACGAATACTAGTGAGATACACATCAATAACATGTATATCAGATATACCTTTCTTCTTGATGTTGCCGTTCTTCAAATCCGCCAAGTACTTTGGGCAATTCCGCTTCCAGTGACCTACTCCATTGCAGTAAAAGCACTCAGTATCAGGCTTTGGTCCAGCCTTGGTTTTCTTCGTCGGCGTGGTAACTTTCTTACCACCCTTCTTGAAGTGTCCCTTTTGCTTAGACTTGCCCTTCTTGAATTTGGTGGTCTTATTGACCATCAACACTTGGTGCTCTTTCTTGATCTCCACTTCTGCAGATTTTAACATAGCAAATAGTTCTGGCAACTCTTTGTTCATGTTCTGCATGTTGTAGTTCATCACAAAGTTCCTGTAACTTGGTGGTAGTGATTGGAGGACACGGTAAATCCCCAAAGCATTAGGAATCACTATACCCAAGCTTTGAAGTTTGTTTGCGTGCCCAGACATCTTAAGCACATGCTCACTGACGGAGCTGCCTTCTTCCATCTTGCAGTTAAAGAACTTTTCAGAAGCCTCATAGCTTTCAATTGCCGCATGAGTCTCAAAAATTAATTTGAGATCCTTGACAATATCATATGGGTCTGACTCTTCAAACCTTTTCTGAAGCTCCGATTCTAAACCATACAAGATAGCACACTGAACTATGGAGTACTGATTCTTCCGAGCGAGGTAAACATTCTTTACTTCATCGGGAGCATCAGCTGCAGGTGGGTCACCCAGCGGTGCATCCAGCACATAGGTCAAATTACCAGCTGTGAGGACAATCCTCAAATTGCGGAACCAATCCGCGAAGTTGCTTCCATTGTTTTTCAACTTTTCTTTCTCTAGGAACGCATTAAAATTGATGGTAGGGGCTGCCATTGATCTACAACATATTTGCAATAGTTTAGACTAAGTTTATGACAAATTGAGTTCAAATTAATTAATGAAATTAAACTAGGTGAACTCCCACTCAAAACAACATCCCTCACATTGTTTTAGTGATCACATGAACCAAATCCACTACATCAACACCGATCATCACGAGAGTTGATATAGTTTCAATGGCGAACAATCGACATGTTCATCATATCTACTATATGATTCATGCTTTACCTTTCGGTGATTCGTGTTCCTGAGGCCATGTCTGTACATGCTAGGCTCGTCAAGATCAAACCTTAGCTACCGCATAAGCAAATCTGGCTTGCTTATGTTGTATTCACCCGCGGAATCAAAGACACCCGATCATCACGTGGTGCTTTGAAGCAGCAAGCTTTGGCAACGGTGCATACTAAGGGTGAACACTTTAGAACTTGAAATTTATGTGCATGAGGGATCATCTTATAATGCTACCGTCGTCCACTAAGCAATACAAGATGCATAAAGGATTAACATCACATGCAATTCATAATATGTGATATGATATGGCCTTTCTTCTTTGTGCTTCCGATCTCCATCTTCAAGCACGAACATGATCTCCATCATCACCGGCATAGCATCAAGGTCAATGACGCTTCTTCATGGTTGTCGTCCACCAGCTTCAACTATTACAACTATTTTGAATAGACACGCAGGTCTTAACAGAAATTAAAGACAACCATATGGCTCCTGCCGGTTGCCAACTTACAATAAGGAACATTGCATACATCAAATATAATCACAATCATGGCCATATCACATCACTGCACACCCCTGCAAAACGAAGTTAGACGCCTCTACTTTCTTTGCATATTTTACGTGGTTTGGGGCTTTCAATAAGTGTCGTTCTAACTTACGAACCAGAACCACAACATTGATACTAGCATTGTTGATTACCCGTTGTAAATTGGATCTTAACTATGCTAGGAGAAACAGGCACCCGCAAAGCCACTTATGCAATACAAGTTGCATGTCAAGCGTGGAGCAAGTCTCATGAACGATGTCATGTAAGGTTAGCCCGGGCCGCTTCATCCCAACATACCGCAAGATGCAAAGTACACAAAAAGCAATCTACAATAAAAGCATCAACGCCCACAATGACCATTGTGTTCTACTCGTGCAACAGATCTACATATAGACACGGCTCTGATACCACTGTAGGGGTTCGTAGCATGGAAAACAAAAAATTTCTATCGCATACAAACAAACAAGCCAAGATCTATCTACTAGATTGTAGCAACGAGTCGATAGAGGAACTCACCCTCGAAGATTCCAAAGCGGTTAACGAGAGCAGATTCTCGTGGGTGATGTAGTCGTACTCTTTCCGATCTCAAGATCGCGTAGACGATCCTTCCGGCGCCACGTTCCGGCAGCGCTCCCGCAGTCGGTCACACGTTCGGTACTTGACGAAGACCTTCCTCTCCCTTGTTCCAGCAGGCAGCGGAGGTTGTAGCACTCTCCTCGCGATTCCGGCAGCACAACGGCGTGGTACCGGAAGTAGAGGGGAAATCCCGCAGGGCTTCGCCTTAAGCCGGTGCGAGTATGGTGGAGCTTATGAGAGAGGCTATTAGTGGTCTAGTAATTAGACACACCAATTAGAAGGCTCTAAACCAATTAGAAGGCTCTAAACCGCTGGCTAAAGCAATTAGAAGCTCTAAACCAAAACGGCTCTAAACCTGAAATTTAGAGGTGGAAACTTGTGTCTAGGAGGGGAGCCCTGCCCCTCCTTATATAGATGGGAGGGGGTGGCGCGCCAGGGGAGGGAGGGAGTCCCTCCCCAACTCGGCCTAGGGCTGGCGCCGGCTTGGAGGAGTGGGACTCCTCCTCCAAGTTGGTTCCAACTCCTCTTGCTTGTTTCCCACAGTTTCTTGTTTTGGCAGTTTGACTTTCAAACTGGACATTTGACTTTTCTGTTTTAGGATTCAATTTAATCCTATATTTGGGACAGCAAGAACACTTAGTACATGATGCAATCATTCCAATATGTAATGACACATTCATGTACCCCTTCCCCTCCGGAGTGCCGGACAATCCGGAACCTTCTAGAACATTCCCGATGAAAACACCGGAATCATTCCCGAACTCCGAAACGGGACTTTCCTTATATGAATCTTATTCTCCGGACCATTCCGGATCACCTCGTGATATCCCGGATCCCATCCGAGACTCCGAACAACATTCGGTCTCTTTCTCATAATACCATAACTACTCAAACAACGTCGAATCCTTAAGTGTGTCTCCCTACGGTTCGTGAATTATGCGGACATGATCGAGACACTTCTTCGAACAATAACCAATAGAGGAATCTGGAAATTCATATGGCTCCCACATATTTCTACGATTACTTTGCGATCGAATGAACCACTTACATACGATACCAATTTCCCTTTGTCTCACGATATGTTACTTATCCGAGGTTATGATCGTCGGTATCTCTGCATACCTAGTTCAACCTCGTTACCGATAAGTACTCTTTTCTCGTTCCCGCGATATGTGATCCCTTGTGACCATGTCACATGCTTGCAAGCTAATTGGATGACATTCCACCGAGAGGGCCCAGAGTATATCTATCCGTCATGTGGATGGACAAATCCCACTCTTGATCCATGTGTTTCAACCAATACTTTCCGAACACTTAATGCCACCTTTATAGCCACCCAGTTACTGTGTGGTGTTTGATGTTATCAAAGCATCCATCCGGCAAAGGTGATATGCATGATCTCATGGTCGAAGGAATTAGGTTACTATGTATCAGAAAGCATATAGCAATTGAACTATTGAAATGACTTGATCTTTATGCTACGCTTGTCTATAGGAGTATGTCCACCATATCATTCTCCTAACGATATGATCTTGTTGTTGATAACATCTCAATGTTCATGATATGGAAACCACAATCATTTAATCAACCAACAAGCTAGTGAAGTATAGAGGCTATACTAGGGACTTCAAATTAAGTTTACAAATCACACAAGTATTAATGGTTTCCTTGTTAATACTATTATAGCATGAATGTAAACATTTATCATAAACACAAAGATATAATAATAACTACATTTATTATTGCCTCTAGGGCATATCTCCAACAGTCTCCCACTTGCACTAGAGTCATCTAATCTAGATTACATGGTAATATACCGAACACCCATGGCAGTTTGGTGTTGGTCATGTTTTGCCCTCGGGAGAGGTTTAGTCAACGGATCCGCCACATTCAGATCTGTGTGTACTTTGCAAATCTTTATATCCCCATCCTGGATATGTTCTCGAATAGCGTGAAAACGCAGCTTGATATGCTTCAGCTTCTTGTGTGACCTTGGTTCTTGCGCATTGGCTATGGCTCCCATGTTATCACAGTAGATAGACATTGGGTCTAGCGCACTAGGAACCACACCCAGCTCTGTAATGAACTCTTTCATCCATATCGCTTCTTGTGAAGCCTCCGAAGCAGCCATGTATTCCGATTCAGTTGAAGATCTCGCCACAACACTTTGCTTTGCACTCCTCCAGCTAACTGCTGCACCATTCAAAATAAATACGTACCCAGATTGTGATTTAGAATCATCTGGATCGGTGTTCCAACTAGCATCGGTGTAACCATTAACAACGAGCTGTTCATCACCTCCATAAGAAAGAACCATATCCTTAGTTCTTCTCAAGTACTTAAGGATGTTTTTGACCGCTGTCCAATGATCCACTCCTGGATCACTTTGATATCTGCTAGTTAAACTAATAGCATATGCAATGTCGGGTCTAGTACATAGCATGGCATACATTAGAGATCCTATGGCTGAGGCATAGGGAGTTTTACTCATCCTTTCTCTATCTTCTGCCGATGTCGGACTTTGAGTTTTACTCAAGGTCGTATTGGGCAACATGGGCAAGAACCCTTTCTTGCTTTCTTCCATTCCAAACTTCTTTAGAACTTTGTCCAAATATGTACTCTGTGACAATGATATTTGGCGTTTCGATCTATCTCTATAAATCTTTATGCCTAATATGTAAGCTGCTTTGCCAAGATCCTTCATTGAAAAACTATTATTCAAATATTCCTTGACACTATTAAGAAGGTCTACATCATTCCCAATCAACAATATGTCATCCACATACAGTATTAAGAATGCTACAGAGCTCCCACTCACTTTCTTGTAAATACAAGCTTCTCCATAAGTTTGTATAAAACCAAAACTTTTGATTACCTTATCAAAACGTTGATTCCAACTTCGGGATGCTTGCTTCAATCCATAGATGGACCGTTGAAGCTTGCATACCTTGTTAGCATCTTTAGGATCGACAAAACCTTTGGGTTGCATCATATCAATGTCTCCATTGAGGAATGCTGTTTTGACATCCATCTGCCATATCTCATAATCATAATATGCAGCGATTGCTAACATAATCCTCACAGACTTTAGCTTCGCTACTGGTGAGAAAGTCTCATCGTAGTCAACTCCTTGAATTTGTCGAAACCCTTTTGCGACAAGTCGAGCTTTATAGACAGTAACATTACCATCAGCATCTGTTTTCTTCTTGAAAATCCATTTGTTCTCGACAGCCTTTCGGCCATCCGGTAAGTCCACCAAAGTCCATACTTGGTTTTCGTACATGGATCCAATCTCGGATTTCATGGCTTCTTGCCATTTATTGGAATCTGGGCTCATCATCGCTTCCTCATATGTCTCGGGGTCATCGGTGTTGTCCACCACCATGACATTCATAACGGAATCATACCAATCTGGAGTGGTACGAGTTCTCGTTGACCTCCGAGGCTCTGTAGTAACTTCAACCGAAGTTTCATGATCACCATCATTAGCTTCCTCTCTTATTGGTGCAGGCACCACAGGAACTTCTTCCGGTGCTGCGCTACTCGCAATTTCGAGAGAAGGTTCGACAACCTCGTCGAGTTCTACTTTCCTTCCAGTCACTTCTTTCGAGAGAAATTCCTTCTCTAGAAAGGATCCATTCTTGGCAACAAAGATTTTGCCTTCGGATCTATGATAGAAGGTATACCCAATAGTTTCCTTCGGGTATCCTATGAAGATGCATTTTTCCGCTTTGGGTTCAAGCTTGTCCGGCTGTAACTTCTTTACATAGGCTTCGCATCCCCAAACTTTAAGGAACGACAATTTAGGTTTCTTCCCAAACCATAATTCATACGGTGTCGTTTCAACGGATTTAGACGGTGCCCTATTTAAAGTGAATGCGGCTGTTTCTAATGCATAACCCCAAAATGATAGCGGTAAATCTGTAAGTGACATCATAGAACGAACCATATCTAAGAGAGTTCGATTACGACGTTCGGACACACCATTACGCTGTGGTGTTCCCGGTGGTGTCAATTGTGAAAGTATTCCGCACTTCTTTAAATGCTCGCCAAACTCGTAACTTAGATATTCACCTCCACGATCAGAACGTAGAAATTTAATCTTCTTGTTACGTTGATTCTCTACCTCACTTTGAAACTCCTTAAACTTCTCGAAAGTTTCGGACTTATGTTTCATGAAATAGATATACCCATATCTACTCAAATCATCCGTGAAGGTAAGAACATAACGATAACCACCGCGCGATGCTACACTCATTGGACCACACACATCGGTATGTATGATTTCCAATAAGTCCGTAGCTCGCTCCATCATACCAGAAAATGGAGTCTTAGTCATTTTACCCATCAGACATGCTTCGCATCTTTCAAGTGATTCAAAATCAAGTGATTCAAGAAGTCCATCGGAATGGAGTTTCTTCATACGTTTCACTCCAATGTGACCAAGACGACAGTGCCACATATAGGTCGAATTATCGCTTGATTTCAAACGTTTAGCTTCAATGTTATTAAGATGTGTATTTCTACTATCGAGATTCAATAAGAATAGACCATCTATCAAAGGTGCATGTGCGTAAAACATATTACTCATATAAATCGAACAACCATTATTCTCTGATTTAAACAAGTAACCGTCTCGCAATAAACAAGATCCTGATATAATGTTCATGCTCAACGCAGGCACTAAATAACAATTATTTAAGTATAAAACTAATCCCGATGGTAGATGAAGAGGTAGCGTGCCGACCGCGATCACATCAACCTTTGATCCGTTTTCCCACGCGCATCGTCACCTCGTTCTTCGCTAGCTTCCGTTTATTCTGCAGCACCTGTTTTGAGTTACAAATATGAGCAACCGAACCAGTATCAAATACCCAGGCACTACTACGAATACTAGTGAGATACACATCAATAACATGTATATCAGATATACCTTTCTTCTTGATGTTGCCGTTCTTCAAATCCGCCAAGTACTTTGGGCAATTCCGCTTCCAGTGACCTACTCCATTGCAGTAAAAGCACTCAGTATCAGGCTTTGGTCCAGCCTTGGTTTTCTTCGTCGGCGTGGTAACTTTCTTACCACCCTTCTTGAAGTGTCCCTTTTGCTTAGACTTGCCCTTCTTGAATTTGGTGGTCTTATTGACCATCAACACTTGGTGCTCTTTCTTGATCTCCACTTCTGCAGATTTTAACATAGCAAATAGTTCTGGCAACTCTTTGTTCATGTTCTGCATGTTGTAGTTCATCACAAAGTTCCTGTAACTTGGTGGTAGTGATTGGAGGACACGGTAAATCCCCAAAGCATTAGGAATCACTATACCCAAGCTTTGAAGTTTGTTTGCGTGCCCAGACATCTTAAGCACATGCTCACTGACGGAGCTGCCTTCTTCCATCTTGCAGTTAAAGAACTTTTCAGAAGCCTCATAGCTTTCAATTGCCGCATGAGTCTCAAAAATTAATTTGAGATCCTTGACAATATCATATGGGTCTGACTCTTCAAACCTTTTCTGAAGCTCCGATTCTAAACCATACAAGATAGCACACTGAACTATGGAGTACTGATTCTTCCGAGCGAGGTAAACATTCTTTACTTCATCGGGAGCATCAGCTGCAGGTGGGTCACCCAGCGGTGCATCCAGCACATAGGTCAAATTACCAGCTGTGAGGACAATCCTCAAATTGCGGAACCAATCCGCGAAGTTGCTTCCATTGTTTTTCAACTTTTCTTTCTCTAGGAACGCATTAAAATTGATGGTAGGGGCTGCCATTGATCTACAACATATTTGCAATAGTTTAGACTAAGTTTATGACAAATTGAGTTCAAATTAATTAATGAAATTAAACTAGGTGAACTCCCACTCAAAACAACATCCCTCACATTGTTTTAGTGATCACATGAACCAAATCCACTACATCAACACCGATCATCACGAGAGTTGATATAGTTTCAATGGCGAACAATCGACATGTTCATCATATCTACTATATGATTCATGCTTTACCTTTCGGTGATTCGTGTTCCTGAGGCCATGTCTGTACATGCTAGGCTCGTCAAGATCAAACCTTAGCTACCGCATAAGCAAATCTGGCTTGCTTACGTTGTATTCACCCGCGGAATCAAAGACACCCGATCATCACGTGGTGCTTTGAAGCAGCAAGCTTTGGCAACGGTGCATACTAAGGGTGAACACTTTAGAACTTGAAATTTATGTGCATGAGGGATCATCTTATAATGCTACCGTCGTCCACTAAGCAATACAAGATGCATAAAGGATTAACATCACATGCAATTCATAATATGTGATATGATATGGCCTTTCTTCTTTGTGCTTCCGATCTCCATCTTCAAGCACGAACATGATCTCCATCATCACCGGCATAGCATCAAGGTCAATGACGCTTCTTCATGGTTGTCGTCCACCAGCTTCAACTATTACAACTATTTTGAATAGACACGCAGGTCTTAACAGAAATTAAAGACAACCATATGGCTCCTGCCGGTTGCCAACTTACAATAAGGAACATTGCATACATCAAATATAATCACAATCATGGCCATATCACATCACTGCACACCCCTGCAAAACGAAGTTAGACGCCTCTACTTTCTTTGCATATTTTACGTGGTTTGGGGCTTTCAATAAGTGTCGTTCTAACTTACGAACCAGAACCACAACATTGATACTAGCATTGTTGATTACCCGTTGTAAATTGGATCTTAACTATGCTAGGAGAAACAGGCACCCGCAAAGCCACTTATGCAATACAAGTTGCATGTCAAGCGTGGAGCAAGTCTCATGAACGATGTCATGTAAGGTTAGCCCGGGCCGCTTCATCCCAACATACCGCAAGATGCAAAGTACACAAAAAGCAATCTACAATAAAAGCATCAACGCCCACAATGACCATTGTGTTCTACTCGTGCAACAGATCTACATATAGACACGGCTCTGATACCACTGTAGGGGTTCGTAGCATGGAAAACAAAAAATTTCTATCGCATACAAACAAACAAGCCAAGATCTATCTACTAGATTGTAGCAACGAGTCGATAGAGGAACTCACCCTCGAAGATTCCAAAGCGGTTAACGAGAGCAGATTCTCGTGGGTGATGTAGTCGTACTCTTTCCGATCTCAAGATCGCGTAGACGATCCTTCCGGCGCCACGTTCCGGCAGCGCTCCCGCAGTCGGTCACACGTTCGGTACTCGACGAAGACCTTCCTCTCCCTTGTTCCAGCAGGCAGCGGAGGTTGTAGCACTCTCCTCGCGATTCCGGCAGCACAACGGCGTGGTACCGGAAGTAGAGGGGAAATCCCGCAGGGCTTCGCCTTAAGCCGGTGCGAGTATGGTGGAGCTTATGAGAGAGGCTATTAGTGGTCTAGTAATTAGACACACCAATTAGAAGGCTCTAAACCAATTAGAAGGCTCTAAACCGCTGGCTAAAGCAATTAGAAGCTCTAAACCAAAACGGCTCTAAACCTGAAATTTAGAGGTGGAAACTTGTGTCTAGGAGGGGAGCCCTGCCCCTCCTTATATAGATGGGAGGGGGTGGCGCGCCAGGGGAGGGAGGGAGTCCCTCCCCAACTCGGCCTAGGGCTGGCGCCGGCTTGGAGGAGTGGGACTCCTCCTCCAAGTTGGTTCCAACTCCTCTTGCTTGTTTCCCACAGTTTCTTGTTTTGGCAGTTTGACTTTCAAACTGGACATTTGACTTTTCTGTTTTAGGATTCAATTTAATCCTATATTTGGGACAGCAAGAACACTTAGTACATGATGCAATCATTCCAATATGTAATGACACATTCATGTACCCCTTCCCCTCCGGAGTGCCGGACAATCCGGAACCTTCTAGAACATTCCCGATGAAAACACCGGAATCATTCCCGAACTCCGAAACGGGACTTTCCTTATATGAATCTTATTCTCCGGACCATTCCGGATCACCTCGTGATATCCCGGATCCCATCCGAGACTCCGAACAACATTCGGTCTCTTTCTCATAATACCATAACTACTCAAACAACGTCGAATCCTTAAGTGTGTCTCCCTACGGTTCGTGAATTATGCGGACATGATCGAGACACTTCTTCGAACAATAACCAATAGAGGAATCTGGAAATTCATATGGCTCCCACATATTTCTACGATTACTTTGCGATCGAATGAACCACTTACATACGATACCAATTTCCCTTTGTCTCACGATATGTTACTTATCCGAGGTTATGATCGTCGGTATCTCTGCATACCTAGTTCAACCTCGTTACCGATAAGTACTCTTTTCTCGTTCCCGCGATATGTGATCCCTTGTGACCATGTCACATGCTTGCAAGCTAATTGGATGACATTCCACCGAGAGGGCCCAGAGTATATCTATCCGTCATGTGGATGGACAAATCCCACTCTTGATCCATGTGTTTCAACCAATACTTTCCGAACACTTAATGCCACCTTTATAGCCACCCAGTTACTGTGTGGTGTTTGATGTTATCAAAGCATCCATCCGGCAAAGGTGATATGCATGATCTCATGGTCGAAGGAATTAGGTTACTATGTATCAGAAAGCATATAGCAATTGAACTATTGAAATGACTTGATCTTTATGCTACGCTTGTCTATAGGAGTATGTCCACCATATCATTCTCCTAACGATATGATCTTGTTGTTGATAACATCTCAATGTTCATGATATGGAAACCACAATCATTTAATCAACCAACAAGCTAGTGAAGTATAGAGGCTATACTAGGGACTTCAAATTAAGTTTACAAATCACACAAGTATTAATGGTTTCCTTGTTAATACTATTATAGCATGAATGTAAACATTTATCATAAACACAAAGATATAATAATAACTACATTTATTATTGCCTCTAGGGCATATCTCCAACAAACCCTGCTAACGACGTCGATCTCAAAACCTGCTTAAACAAAAGGGGTGCCGACAAAGGGAAAAGGAAAAAGAGAGAGCGGTCAGTACTGAGGCCAGTACACGGCGAGACTAGAATTCGGCGGTCCTCGCCTACATAGGTATGGTGGACTGAAGCGGCAGTGCAGCATGCACTAAACAACCTATAGTGACTCGAGATAACTGTCGGCTATCAGAGTGGGAAAAGAAAGACCTATTCGGAACCATCCTGATACTACCACCAAACATACCCATCCTGGTATTTCCCCCTCGAGACCAAACGAGGAAGTCAACCGAGGAACTCACACAGTTGGCAGTTTTATTCATTCCGTTATAGTGGCGGCAATTACTAGTCAAATATAGATAGCATGAGTCATCTTGATATAATAAGCAGTGGGCACTTTTAGTTAACCATTCCGTTGTAGTTGCAACACTTACTAGTCAGATATGATTAGCATGAGACATCCCAAACCCAGCAGTTGTTGGTACTTTTATTTAGCCATTCCGTTGCAGTGAAGCTGAATACTAGTCATGTCGGATACAAGTCAAGTTATAACAGTAAACTTTAGTTATAGTTGTCTATGATCGAGAACTGTGCTCCAAGTCGTCCATAACCGCGGACACGGCTTTTCGAAAAGATTTAACCCTGCAGGGGTGCACCAAAGTATCCACACGCACTTCGACCCTTTTTGCCAGATCAGTTAACATACACCCATCGGTATGTCGGCGGGGCCTAAGTCATGACGTTTCCCAGACCCAAAGCAAGTACATGGGGGCCACCCCACTAAGCTACCCGCAACGAAGTCGGCCGGTCTCTGAGACGGACTCAGGGTTTGCGTCAATGGCTGTAAACGACTGGGAACCCGAAAATGAGACTGGGCTTGTCGATACCGCGAAAACACTCCGCTTACCTAAACAGTACAGGTGCAGTACTTCGCACAATTTAAATAAAGCAGTAAAGCATGGCATAAGTATAGGAAAGTAATAAAGCCCCAAACTACTTGTGGCCCCCGGTACAATACTTTGAAATCAGGTACTAATCGATGGGGGTGCCCATACACCCCACCTGTGGTTAGCGCGCTCGATCTCGGAACAGGTGTCAAGAACTCGGGGTCCTACGGGACACAAGTGGACGGTTAACAACCAAATAACATCTATTTCCCACCTGTGCCTCTGCATTTACCTACTTCAATTTTAGTTATTAAATAATAATGAAGGTCTTGTTCATCTCCAACATTAAACATGCGGCAATACTCCAACAACTGTGGTACTTGACGACACGCAACAGCACTTGAGCAAGCGACTACGACGCGCAGGTCCAGCTATCTACCAAACAACAGGTAATAGGATGTGTCCAAGGCAATATAAGGCTGCAAGGGATATCACGGGTACGAAAAATAGAGCACCGCAACACAGATAGCAATAGATCAACAGGAGGGAATAAATACTATAAAAGTAAGATAGGTAGAAAGGGGGAGATGCTCGCCTGAAAACATTGCCGAAGGTTCATCCGAAGATCGGGTCGACACTCGCATCAACTCATCGGCCTAATCCGTGAAGAAGCAAAGCACTAGAAGAAACACCGGATGCAATATTTAATACTACGGTAGAAGATCGGGCATGATGCATGTATGACGTATGACATGGCAAAGGTGCGATGCAATTAGGCAATATTAAGCGGAACCGGGGTCCCGACAATTAAATATATGGTTCATGTTGTTTAGATAGCCCGCAATTTAAATGTTGTCTTAACAAGGCAAAAATATATCATCGGTTCGATGCACAAATTTAAATGGAACCAATATTGGACTAGATTTGCCCGCATATGGATCCCATATTTAATTATGATGTGAATCGGCATAATGCCCCCAAACCACAAGATATGTATGCGACATGAACAATTAAATGCAACAAGATGAATATCATATATTATAAAAATATGGGGCTTGGAAAGGGGTCACACATGGGGTCTCGACGATCTTGGTTAGGGTTCAACGAGGTTCGGTCTTCGGACTCCAGGGATCGGGCTTCTCGAATTCCGTGAATAACTTGGTGTTCCATCTTGACCTATTCCGGGAAGGAGAGCTTGGTCCTTCGAGAAGAGGATGCTTGGCACCGGCATCATCGGTCAATGACAGACTTGGTTCCAACGTGGGTAATCCTCGAGTAGCGTCGTGGTCGTCCTTCGGAAAAGTATGCATCGCGTCGGCCTTGTTTCAAGAAGGTCTCGAGAGGGGCCCGGGTAGACGGGTTCAAATGACAAGGCATGTTGTAGAGAACCAAACTCAGATTGAATCGGGGAAGCTTGAACTAGTCATGGCCCATCAACAGACGCTGGAACAGGATCATGCACGGGACAAGTTTTACTGAGACGGGGCGTCGGTCTTGGTGAGCAGCAGACAGAGGACGAAGGGCGGGTAGCAAACGGCGGTCACGAGCATGCCAACGGAGGACGCAGGAGAGGAGCTTGAGGGGGGCCTCACGCACGCTGCAGGAGGAAGCTCACAGGAGGCACCGCGATGCGAAGCAGAGGGAGACGCGCAGCGCGGCGACACCCATGACAGTGAGGAGTTGCGGCGAGGTGGAGGGCGCCTACGACGTCGACGGGAAGCTCACGGGGATGGGCGACACGCGGAGGCCGAGGGCGAAGCCGGTGGTGGATGGTCGGAGAGGCGGAGGGCCGAGTTGGCGAGGAGCGCGGGGTGGTGCAGAGGGCGCCGCGAGGGGAGGAGGGCGGCGGCCGGAGAGGCGGTGGCCGGACATGGGGAAGCCCAACAACGGGGTCGCGGGGGCGGACGAGGAGGTGGCTGTGGGAGGCGCAGGTGGCCGGCGGGGTAGATGGCGACGGCGGCCGAGCTTGCGGGAGATGCGGGCCGGGGTGGCGCTGCCGGTAAGGGAAAAGGCGGCGACGCGGACGGATTCCGGCGAGGAGAGGAGGGACCGACGGTGGCGGCGGCTTGCGTGGACGGCCGCGGAAGAGGGCGAGGGGGGCGCGACGGCGAGGCTGGGCCGGTGGCGGGGAGCTCGGCTTGCAGGCCCTGGCGGCGGAAGCAGGGGAGGTTCCGCGCGAGGGAGGTGAGGTTGGGGACGCGGGGATCGGGGGGCGTGCGGGAGTGGTGGGCCACGGGGTGGGGCCAGGCAGGGAGCAGGGTGGGTGCGGGCTCGCGTGCGTGTGTGCATGGTGGGTGAGGGAGTGGGTGGGTCCGGTAGATGGGGCCAGGAGGTGGGGAGCGCGCCCAGGTGGCGGCATGGGAGTGGAGGGAGGATAGGGACAAGGTGAGGTGGCGACCCATGATTGGCTGGGGTGAGGTGGCTGGGGATGGGTAGAATAGGGTGGGGTAGGAAAAGGGTCTGGTTAGTCTGGTTTTTGTACTAGGGGTGGCCGACTGGGTCGGATCGGCCCGGTATGGCTGCCCCCTAAAAATAATTAAACATTTTATTATTTAAAACGGGGCTTTTGAAATCCATTGGTCGACAAAATAAAATATTTCGGAGACCCGGGTTTTTGGATTTGAAATAAAGACCGGAGTATTTAGAAAACAAAACTAGGCGTTTCGAAAATAGTTTAGACAAAACCATGCATGATGATGACGATGCTCAAATGCAATGGGGCATGATGACATGAGCATGAGGTCATGATGATGCAATGCACAAAAACAACGCGATTTTCTAGTAGTGGTTTTTGCGGGGCGCCACATTTACCAAGAATTACTATCTTTCATAATTCATAATTCTAGACTTCTTATTAAGGAATTCCTTTCCTAGATATACTACCTTTTCCTATCTATCATCATGATTAACATGATGAGTTTTACTTCATAGAAATATTCTCATTCACTGATTAACCTTCTAAACTCATGGGTGAATCCAATGAGTTTGATACTATAGTATTTAATAACTTCCTCATATCCTTGCTTGGTTGTATCTACTACTCTAATGTTGATAGCCTTCCATCCAACAAATAGTTCCTTTAAACTCTACTCATAATCTTCCTTAATCATTCATCACTAATGTATCTCTAATAGTTGTATGCATCCAACTACCTTTCTCTAAAGTTAACTATCCTTTAAGATGAATAACACCACTTCTATAACTCTATGCTACACTAGCTTTAATTGAATAATATCATCCTATATTCACTTTACTCCAATAACTCACACTCCAACCCTAAATCATATTTATGTGGCTTGTAATGACTACTCTAGGATATCTTATCTCTACTAGGGTTTCAATCATGTTCTACCCACCAGTATCACTTATACTAAATATAAGCATTCAATATTGGTGGCTAAAGCATCACCATTACAATCCTTTAATCATTTATTTCTTAAGTCCTTAGTTGGCTAAGCAAGGCTTTATCAATCCTACTTTTAATTGTATTGAAATTATCTCCTTAGTATCCCCTATTGGATTAGGGTTATTCATGGACTATGCCCTCTTGAAAATATTTAAGTAGAAGTTATGATAAGATCAAGAAATAGTAGATCAAGGATTGATAGTTAAAGAATTTGTGAATCAATTGTGGATTACTCAACATTGATGAACAGCAGATATTATAATAAGTTCCATAAAAATTGATATGGAAAGAAAGATATATAGTGAATGATCTTGACTTAGTCTCTTTCCAACTCAAACTCATTAAAGGGTTAAAGTTAAGTACTACTATGGTACTCATAGTAAGAATAGATAAGAATAAGATAGGTGAGGATTAGTCATTACATTTATATTACTTTAGTTTGTAATCTTGACTTAGAACTTATGAATTGTTGGGATGAGTATGGTGATAGAATCCCTTAAGGATCAGATATTAATTAATTAAGCAATGTATTATGAGTAGCATTTTATTATATTAGATCTAGCCTTAGATCAAATCATGTTTACCCAAATAAGGATTTAGCAAAGGTCATAATGAAACTTATCGCAGTCAACTTGATGATCTACTTCAATTCTATCAACTTAAGATAAGCTTCAATCACATTGACAAGTTTTGTTCAAAAGCACGAAAATTATTCAGATTTTCTATGCATGAATGCAATGCACACATCTGGGTTCAGATTATTTCTAGGTTCTAATGCTGGGATGTTACAGTAGGGTTTGCCTGCCCTGGCGGCCGCCTTGGTCTCCCCCTTCGCCTATAAGAAGCCCCCGATATAGAAACTCTCAGTACCCGATCAGAAATCCACGAAACCGTCTGTAGCCGCCGTCACCATCGTCCCTAGATTGGGGGGATCTGAAGCTCTTCCCGGCACCCTTTCGGAGGGGAGATCATCCCAGAGGCCTTCTCTCCGGTATGATTCGTGAGTAGTTCCACCTTGGACTATGGGTCCATGTAGTAGCTAGATGGTTGTATCTCCTCCTTTGTGCTTTCATGTATAGATCTTGTGAGCTCCGTTCATGATCAAGATCTAATATATTTGTAATCATGCGTGTTGCGTTTGCAGGGATCCGATGGATATTGAGATTATTATGTTGGTTTGATTAATGGTTCTATCTTTATGATTCTATCATGTCTGTGTTATTTGTGATCTTGCATGCTCTCCGTTGCTAGTGGTTATGTTGGTCGAGTAGTTGCTAGTGACTCAAAGAGGGACTATTTATGCTCGATAGTGGGTTCATGCCTCTAGTTTCCAAGGTAAGTGACAGAAATCTCTTCGGTTGTAGATGTGTTGTTGCTACTAGGGAGAAAACAACGGTCTCTTGTTCATGGAACATGTGGATTGTTTACCTTACACACTTTGCTTAAAGCAGTTGTCTGTTGCTTGTAACTTAATACTGGAGGGGGTTCGGATGATAACCTGAAGGTGGACTTCTAGTCATAGATGCAGTTGGATTATGGTCTATGTATATTGTTGTATTGCCCAATCAACCTCATAGGATCTTTCTATCTAGTAATTGCATTGTTATGCCTTGCTCAGTTCCTGTCAATTGCCCCGCTGTAATTTGTTTACCCTTCATGCCATGTTGTTTATTTAAGGAGAGCACCTCTAGTGAACTATGGACCTCGTTCCAATCTTTACCATTGATACTTCTTCCACTGTTAATTGTTTACTTGCTGCAAACCATTATCTTCCACACCATATGTTTAATCCTTTGTTACAGCAAACCGGTGAGCTTGACAACCTCATAGATTCGTTGGGGCAAAGTCTTGAGTTTGTGTTGTGCAGGTCTCCACGTTGCCAACAACACCAGTGCGACGTTTCCTTCCTCCTACTGATTCGATAACCTCGGTTTCTTACTGAGGTAAACTTGCTGCTGTGATGCTTCATACTTTGCTCTTGGGGTTTCCAACAAAGCGTTCCACGACAAGTATTGGGCGCCATCAAGCTATGAGGCTAAGGACGTCTTCACTAGGGGAGTCCTTCACTTCCTTTCTCTTTACTTTGTTTTTAGTTTGCTTAGTTTCTTTTGCTAGGTTTTGTTTACCTCTTTCCAAAAAAAACCAAAAAAAATTATTTTAGTTTGGTTTGCTTTCTTTATTCAAAACACACAAAAAATAGTTCCTGCTCTGGCTGTTGCTGCTGTTTTTGGCTTGCCCACCTTTGCCAAAATGAACTCTGCTGAGAACACCAAGTTGTGTGACTTCACTAGCACCAACAACAATGATTTCCTAAGCACACCTATTGCTCTACCTGCTCCTGATGCTGACTTTTATGAAATTAAGCCTGCTCTGTTGAATCTTGTGATGAGAGAGCAATTTTCTGGTGCTGGTTCTGATGATCCTGCTGCCCATCTTAATAGCTTTGTTGAACTTTGTGAGATGCAAAAGTATAAGGATCTAGATGGAGATATTATTAAGCTTAGGCTTTTTTTCCTTTCTCCTTGAGAGGAAAGCTAAAGAATGGTTGATATCCATGCCTAAAAATAGTATTGATTCTTGGACTAAGTGCAAAGATCCTTTTATTGGAAAGTACTATCCTCCTGCTAAGATTATTGCTATGAGAAGTGACATTATGAAATTTAAACAGCTTGATAGTGAACATGTTGCTCCTGCTTAGGAAAGAATGAAATCTTTGGTTAAAAATTGCCCTACCCATGGACTCACTGCTTGGATGATTATCCAAACTTTTTATGCAGGTTTGAACTTCTCCTTAAGAAACCTGCTGGATTCTGCTGCTGGAGGTACTTTTATGGGACTCACCTTCGGTGCTGCAACAAGGCTCCTTGATAATATGATGGTTAACTACTCTGAATGGCATGTTGAGAGAACTCCACATAGTAAGAAGGTAAATTCTGTTGAGGAAACTTCCTCTTTGAGTGAAAAGATTGATGTTATTATGGTTATGCTTGTTAATGGGAAAGCTCCTCTAGATCCTAATAGTGTTCCCTTAGCCTCTTTGGTTGCTCAAGAAGAGCAAGTTGATGTGAACTTCATTAGAAACAACAATTTCAACAACAATGCCTATAGGAATAATTTTGGTAGCAACAACAATTATAGGCCTTATCCTCCTAATAATGGCAATTCCTATGGAAGCTCTTACAATAATGCTAGAAGTGCCCCCTCTGAACTTGAAGTCATGCTCAAGGACTTTATTAGTAAACAAACCACTTTCAATAATACTATAGAGGAAAAGCTTTTAACTATTGAGAAAAATATATCCTCTTTGTCTGAAGTTCAAACTTCCTTGGTTAATAAAATGACTGCTAAACCTGAAACTATGGAAAACACCTTTTCTACTGCTCATGACATACATGTTACTATTGATGAAAATGTTAGGCTTTTAGCTCAACTTCATGCTAGGTGGGAAAGGGAAGCGGAAATTGATAGAAATAATAGTGTGTGCACTATCACCACTAAACCACAAGTAGCTCCTATTCCTCCTACTATGCCTAAGCCTATTGATCCTACTACTAGTGATGCTAAGTTTGATTTTGGTATTGATGGTTGCAATATTTCTAAAGTGATTATATTCCTGCAAAAGCTTGCTAGAAGTCCTGATGCTAGTGATATGCATGTTGCCTTTACCAAACATATTACAGATGCTCTTGTTAAGATTAAGTAAGAGAAGCTAAAACACAAAGCTTCTATTCCTAGGAAAGTAGAAGATAGTTGGGAACCCATTATTAATATGCAAGTGAATGACTTTGATCTCAAAGCTTTATGTGATCTTGGTTCTAGTGTCTCTATTATGCCTAGGAAGATTTATGAAATGCTTGATTTTCCACCATTAGAAGATTGTTATTTGAATGTCCCACTCAATGATAATGCTAAGAAGAAACTCATGGGGAGTATTAATGATTTTCTCATTATGGTTAACAATGCTTATGTCCCTGTTGATTTCTATCTTTTGGATGTTGAATACAATGCTTCTTGTCCTATTACTTTGGGAAGACCTTTTCTTAGAATAGTTGGTACCATCATTGATATGAAAGAAGGCACCATCAAATATCATTTTCCATTCAAGAAAGGTATTTAACACTTCCCTATGAGGAGAGAGAAGTTGCTTTTTGGTCCTCCTTTGAAAGCAAGATTTGATGTTAATACTTCCTCATTTGAAAATACTTGATTCTTCTTGCTTCTTGTGCCTAACTTAAAGGCGTTAAAGAAAAGTACTTGTTGGGAGATAACCCAAGAGTTTACTTGAGTCTTGGAAGTTATTACTACTATAATGACCTCTCCTTATCCATTTTGTTTGCTTTTTGTGCCAAGAATGACCTCTAATGAGAGGGAACTAAGTTTTGGGGAGTTGCTGTCCCGAAACAGATTTCTGTCCTCCACAAAAAAATTCGTGAGGAGGCTCTGTAACTCGGATTGAGCTCAAAATTTATGACTAAATCCCCCCAGTATGTTGGCTAACTTTTGTTAGTTCAACACCTTTTGATTTGAGCAACATAAGATGTTAGGAAAAATTTGTTTCTACCTGCTGGTATGTTTTGACAGATTTCTGCCATTATTTGCATTTGCTTCTTATTGATTCCTTTTTGAGCTCTCTTCAGGTAAATTGAGTTTGTTTGAAGGAGTTACTTCAGTAGCTTGTGGTTTTAGTGAAAATCCTTGTTGTTCCAAAGCTTTGCCAAGTGGTCTAATATCTTTTGAATAAGCTAATGTTGCTAATGAAGATTATGTGAAGTTTTGTATGAAGGAAAAATTTCAGGTGTAGAGAGAGAATCATGCAATGAGATGAAGAATGGACAAAAGCTCAAGCTTGGGGATGCCACCATGGTGTCACCCCAAGAACTATCCAAGAGTTACAAGCGTCAAAGCTTGGGGATGCCCAAGGCATCCCCTTCTTCATCAATAAAAAGCTCAGGTCTGTCTAGACACTTCACTTTTATTGTTTCATGCACAGTTGTGTTTTTCTTGGAGCATCTTATTTTTAGTTTGCTTTGCTTAGTTTGTTTAGTAGTTTGGACCCCCATTCTCGCTGTGTTGTTTTGCAAATAAGTTTGATTTGTGTTTGGAAAGGAGTAGTAAGTTCTTGCTTGAAGTGCAAGAGGAGCTTGCATTGACTGTGACTAAGACTTTAGCATGACATGCTAGGTGTTGTTTTTGCATTATGCTTAGTGATTATTGCTGTAGCATGTCTTGTTCCAAACAATTGGGATTGCTTAGTGTGCCTTGAAGAAATTATGCGTTGTTTTAGCATGCAAAAGCATAGTATTGTGGTATTCTCCTTTGATGTTTTGCTTGGGTTGACTTGGCACATGCTCACACCATGTTATAACTATGACAAGTCACCATTAGCCTCTATGATCATTTAGTCCTTGTAACACCCTTAGATTCGGCCCTATGCAAGTTTTAGCGATTCCCGCCAAACCCGCATAGAAACGATTCGAAGGTGCCCACCAGGCACTTGCGTGCGGGTGGAAAACGAAGTAATATCATTACACATTAGTCCATGATGGAACCCACAGAACAGATATATACAACAGCGACTCGATGATTCAAGAATACAGATATACAGTACAAAGATCTAAATCACCTTGAAAACGATACAGCGTCCGAGTACGGACAAGATGCAAATTGAGCTAAGAGCCCTGAAGAATAACCAATGGCGTCTATAACCCTGCCCAGGCCAAGCCGGAAGGGTAACCCTGCTAACGACGTCGATCTCAAAACCTGTTAAAACAAAAGGGGTGCCGGCAAAGGGAAAAGGAAAAAGAGAGCGGTCAGTACTGAGGCCAGTACACGGCGAGACTAGAATTCGGCGGTCCTCGCCTACATAGGTATGGTGGACTGAAGCGGCAGCGCAACATGCACTGAACAACCTATAGAGACTCAATACAAGTGGCGGCTATCAGAGAGGGATAAGAAAGACCTATTCGGATCCAACCTGATGCTAACACCAAACATACCCATCCTGGTGTCTCCCCCTCAAAACCAATTGAGGAAGTCAACCGAGGAACTCACACAGTTGGCAGTTTTATTTATTCCGTGATAGTTGCGGCAATTACTAGTCAGATATAGATAGCATGAGTCATCCTGATATAATAAGGAGTGGGCAGTTTTAGCTAACCATTCCGTTGTAGTTGTAGTACTTACTAGTCAGGTACATATAGCATGAGGCATCCCAAAACCCAACAGTTGTTGGTACTTTTATTTAGCCATTCCGTTGTAGTTGCAATACTTACTAGTCAGATACAATGGTAACAGGTGACAATCTAAACCAGCAGTTGTTGGCACTTTTATTTAGCCATTCCATTATAGTGAAGCTGATTACTAATCATTATAAAGTCAAATTTATAGCACTACTTTAGTTATAGTTGTCTATGATCGATATACTGTGCTCCAAGTCGTCCATAACCGTGGACACGGCTTTCAGAAAGTTTTTACCCTGCAGGGGGCACAAATAGCAACACACGCACGATCAACCTCGAGAAAAACCAAATGAAAACCCAACGAGGCATCACGACAGAGCAATTGCAAGATTCACATAAATTTCAGGGGGCCACCCCACCAAGCTACCCGCTACGAAGTTGGCCGGCTCCGAGACGGACCTAGAGGTTTGTGACGACGGTGTAAACGACTGGGAACCTGAAAGTGTGACTGGGCTTGCCGATACCGCGAAAACGTGGCACGGGGTTCCAAAACAGTACAGGCGCTCCACGCGCAATCATAAATAAAGCAGTAAAGCATGGCATAAGTACAGGATAGTAATAAAGCCCCAAACTACTTTGTGGCCCCAAGAAATAAATATGACTCAAGCTCTGGCTAGGGGGATTCATGGTCCCACATGCGGATAGTGCGAATATTCAAAGAACAGGTATCAAGTACTCGGGGTCCTACGGGACACAAGTGCAACAATATGTATGCAAACATGTTCGAGACCAATATTGGACTAGATTCGCCCGCATATGGCCTCTATATTTATTTTAGGTGAATCATCTAGATACCCCCAAACACCCACAATATGTATGCAAACATGTTCATTTAATATGCAACAAGATTAATATCATATATTATAAAAATATGAGGGGTCTCGGATAGGGGTCACACATGGACTTCGGTGATCTTGTTCGATGTGGTTCGGGTTCGGTCTCGCCGAGTTCGGGTTCGGTCTCGCCGAGTTCGGGTTCGTGTCTTCGGGGTTCCCTGACGAAGATCTTGGAGTCCATGCCGAGGTTCCTAGCGAACCGTGTTGGAGATCAAATCGGTCGTCTTTCTTCCATGGCAAACTTGGCAGATGGTCTTTACCACTCCAGGATCAAACTTGTTCAACCACAACAATCTTGGCGTACCCATGTTGGAGATCTTGGAAGAGTTCCCAGACAAACATACACGACAGAAGGGCACAGGCTAACTCGTTATGTACTCAAACATGAGGAACGGAAGAATTGACAGAGGGCATGTTGCCAAGGGGATCATGGCAACCTGATAATTGGATAACAACAGCGGTAGGACGACGATGTCAACTTGGACACGGAGCCCCGAGGTCAATTACCACGGTGTGGACGACGCGGGGTTGGGTGGAAGCAGGGCGGGCCAGGCCTTGGGCGCGACCGAAGACGGCGAGGGAGAGGCCAGGGAGCTCGGGGGTCGCGGAAGGGCGCGGATCGTCGAGGTCCTGCAGGTGGTGGAGCGACGCTGTCGAGGGCGCGGCCGACGAGATGGAGAGGTGGCCAGAGAGGGAAGGGCGCAGGTCGGCGAACGGCGACGGCAGGGTGCTCTGCTCGGTTTGGTGAGGGAGCTCCAGAGGCGGGGACGGAGTAGTTCCGGGGCGGCCGGACACGAGCGACGCGAGGGCGCCGAAGACAGAGAAGGCAACTGGCGGCGCTTGGCGACGCGCGTCAGCAGGCGCGCCTGCAGCAGGGAGGCGAGCTCGCGGGGAACGAGGAAGATGGGGAGCGACGCGGGCGAGCAGGGTCGGGGTGGGCCAGGTATCGCGATAGCATGCGGGGCACGTCGGGAAGGACGACGAGCTCGGCGGCGAGCGGGGTACGGGTCTGGCGGCGGAGCTTGCTCGTGTCATCGGTGCATGGGGAGCACAGGGGACGGCGGGGAGACGGTATCGGGTCCGGGCCTGCGGGAGGATGGACCGCGGGCGCCAGATCTTGGGGAGGAGAAGCCCAGGCGGAGGCCGGCGAGGCGCGGCGCTGCTGCTTGGGCGTATGGCGGCGCGAGGTGCTCGAGATGCGACCAGAGGAGAGGAGAGGAAGGCCGACGATGCAGGGTGGCCGCGGTGGCGCAGAGGGTGAGAGGAGGGAGGAGGCCAGGGGAACGGCGGCGGGCAAGGCCGGCGACGGTTGCTCGCGAGCGGGAGGAGGCCCGCTGGCAGCGGCGGCGGCTCCCGGGAGGAAGGAGAGAACGGGGAGGCGGGGGTTGCGGGGTCGAGCAGAGAGGGCCACGAGGTGGGGTGGGGCCAGGAGCGGTTCGGGAGGGGGACGCGTTGGATGAGTGGAGGTGGGGTTCGGGAGAGTGCCAGGGTGCGATCGGGTCCAGGGATGGTTGACCGCGCGAGTGGGGTGGGCTCGTTCGCTGCAGGTGGGCCAAGGGAGGGGCACCAGGGGTGTGGCGTGTGTGTGGAGCCAGGGGTCGCGGCGGAATAGGGAGTAGGTCTGGCTAGGGTTTGGGGTTAGCAAGAGAGGGTAGGGTTTGGGTTAGGCTAGGTTTTCGCTGGGTCCAGCCGGCTGGGCCTGTTGGGCCTGGCCGGTTTAGGTCTAGGTTTTTTTTAAAATAAAATATTATTTTCTTTTGTTTTACATATTTTTTAGCAAATATTTTTTAGGCAAATAGTTTAGCAGGTAAATATAAGAGTTTGTTTTGAAACAAGAGGAGAGGTATTGTAGTAAACAAAAATAGTTTTAGTTAAAATATTTTGAGAGGCAAAATAAATGCATGATGCAATGATGGTGCATAAAATAGATGACAATAGGCCATATTATAATTAGGTTTTACCCGGGGTGCTACAATTCGACACCACTAACAATGGATCTCGTCCTCGAGGTCCGCCTCATGGTACGGGGAAGAAGCCGACGGTCTGAATCTTTTCGTTTCCTGTAGATCCTCGCGACACCACTAACAAAGATTCTTCTTCGTCTTGAAATCCGCGACACCACCAACAAGAGGTTGTTGATCATGTTCGTCGAGCGAACACACCGGGAACAAAGGATGAACGCAAAGGTCTCGAAAAATAAGGCCACCTTTAACTTCTGCGGATGGAGTAAAATTGCTTGATCCACCGATTCAATGCACAAGAGCGAATGATAAGAGTAGTCGGATGGTGATCAGTCCATCGCGCACCCAAAGCATTACTCTACACATGAATAGGAGAATTATGCAACCAACTCTTGGAATTCAGACTGAAGATCTCGACAAGCGAGGTTCGGAAACAAAGGACGGGTGGAGATTCTCATCAGATCTGATGTGGATGACTTTGTCGTATCGGAAAACACCGGAGGATAGAAAGAAAAATTTTAGTGAATTTTCGGTCCACTGAAAGGTACAACAGATGAAAGATTCATCAGATAGCGTGAAGGTCGGATGTCGAAGCACCGTTACAAGAGGAGGAAGTGAAACCCTGAAGGTACGACGGAAACCCAACCAGACTCGAAGAAAAGATAAGAGAGCAGATTCAAAACACGTCGAGGTAAGAGAAGAATAGCAAAGGGATAAGGAGTAAAAGCAGACCTAATCAGATCTATCCAACCGATTTTTCCAAAATAGTTTTGACACTCTACAACGTCCATTAGCTAGGTTATCCTACAGGCTGGACCAGTAGGGTATCGTAACTGCTGAGCTCTGATACCACTCTGTAACACCCTCAGATTCGGCCCTATGCAAGTTTTAGCGATTCCCGCCAAACCCGCATAGAAATGATTCAAAGGTGCCCACCAGGCACTTGCGTGCGGGTGGAAAACGAATTAATATCATTACACATTAGTCCACGATGGAACACACAGAACATATATATACAACAGCAACTCGATGAGTCAAGAATACAGATATACAGTACAAATATCTAAATCACCTTGAAAACGATACAGCGTCCGAGTACGGACAAGATGCAAATTGAGCTAAGAGCCCTGAAGAATAACCAATGGCGTCCATAAACTTTCCCAGGCCAAGCCGGAAGGGTAACCCTGCTAACGACGTCGATCTCAAAACCTGTTAAAACAAAAGGGGTGCCGGCAAAGGGCAAAGGAAAAAGAGAGCGGTCAGAACTGAGGCCAGTACACGGCGAGACTAGAATTCGGCAGTCCTCGCCTACATAGGTATGGTGGACTGAAGCGGCAGCGCAACATGCACTGAACAACCTATAGAGACTCAATACAACTGGAGGCTATCAGAGAGGGATAAGAAAGACCTATTCGGATCCAACCTGATGCTAACACCAAACATACCCATCCTGGTGTCTCCCCCTCAAAACCAATCGAGGAAGTCAACCGAGGAACTCACATAGTTGGCAGTTTTATTTATTCCATGATAGTTGCGGAAATTACTAGTCAGATATAGATATCATGAGTCATCCTAATATAATAAGCAGTGGGCAGTTTTAGCTAACCATTATGTTGTAGTTGTAGTACTTACTAGTCAGGTACATATAGCATAAGACATCCCAAAACCCAGCAGTTGTTGGTACTTTTATTTAGCCATTCCATTGTAGTTGCAATACTTACTAGTCAGATACAATGGTAACAGGTGACAATCCAAACCAGCAGTTGTTGGCACTTTTATTTAGCCATTCCATTATAGTGAAGCTGATTACTAGTCATTATAAAGTCAAATTTATAGCACTACTTTAGTTATAGTTGTCTATGATCGAGATACTGTGCTCCAAGTTGTCCATAACCGCGGACACGTCTTTCAGAAAGTTTTTACCCTGCAGGGGGGCACAAATAGCAACACACGCACGATCAACCTCGAGAAAAACCAAATGAAAACCCAAAGAGGCATCACGACAGAGCAATTGCAAGATTCACATAAATTTCAGGGGGCCACCCCACCAAGCTACCCGCTACGAAGTTGGCCGGCTCCGAGACGAACCCAGAGGTTTCTGACGACGGCTGTAAACGACAGGGAACCCGAAAGTGTGAATGGGCTTGTTGATACCGCGAAAACGTGGCACGGGGTTCCAAAACAGTACAGGCGCTCCACGCGCAATCATAAATAAAGCAGTAAAGCATGGCATAATTGCAGGATAGTAATAAAGCCCCAAACTACTTTGTGGACCCAAGAAATAAATATGACTCAAGCTCTGACAGGGGGATTCATGGTCCCACATGCGGATAGTGCGAATATTCAAAGAACAGGTATCAAGTACTCGGGGTCCTACGGGACACAAGTGGACGGTTAAAAACCAAATAACATCTATTGCCCACCTGTGCCTCTGCATTATTTACCTACTTCAATTTTAGTTATTAAATGGTAATTAAAGCCATGATCATCTCCAACATTAAATATGTGGCAATCTTCCAACAATTGTGGTATTTGATGACACGCAACCGCACTTGAGCAAGCGACTACGACACGCAAGTCCAACTATCTACCAAACAACAGGTAATAGGATGTGTCCAGTGCAATATAAGGCTGCAAGGGTATATCACGGGTACGAAAATTAGAGCATCGCAACACAGATAGCAATAGATCAACAGGAGGGAATAAATACTATAAAAGTAAGATAGGTAGAAAGGGGGAGATTGCTCGCCTGAAAACATTACCGAAGATTCATCCGAAGATCGGGTCGACACTCGCATCAACTCATCGGCCTAATCCGTGAAGAAACAAAGCACTAGCAGAAACAGCGGATGCAATATTTAATACTACGGCAGAAGATCGGGCATGATGCATGTATGATGTATGACATGGCAAAGATGCGATGTAATTAGGCCATATTAAGCGGAACCAGGGTCCCGACAATTAATTAGGTGGTTCATGTCGTTTAGATACCCTGCAATTTAAATGTTGTCTTAACAAGGCAAAATTATATCACCGATTCGATGCACAAATTTAAATGGGACCAATATTGGACTAGATTCGCCCGCATATGGCCTCTATATTTATTTTAGGTGAATCATCTAGATACCCCAAACACCCACAATATGTATGCAAACATGTTCATTTAATATGCAACAAGATTAATATCATATATTATAAAAATATGAGGGGTCTCGGATAGGGGTCACACATGGACTTCGGTGATCTTGTTCGATGTGGTTCGGGTCCGGTCTCGCCGAGTTCGGGTTCGTGTCTTCGGGGTTCCCTGACGAAGATCTTGGAGTCCATGCCGAGGTTCCTAGCGGACCGTGTTGGAGATCAAATCGGTCGTCTTTCTTCCATGGAAAACTTGGCAGATGGTCTTTACCACTCCAGGATCGAACTTGCTCAACCATAACAATCTTGGCGTACCCATGTTGGAGATCTTGGCAGAGTTCCCAGACAAACATAAACGACAGAAGGGCACATTCTAACTCGTTATGTACTCAAACATGAAGCACGGAAGAATTGACAGAGGGCATGTTGCCGAGGGGATCATGGCAACCTGATAATTGGATAACAACAGCGACGTGGGGTTGGGTGGAAGCAGTGCGGGCCAGGCCTTGGGCGCGATCGACGACGGCGAGGGAGAGGCCAGGGAGCTCGGGGGTCGCGGAAGGGCGCGGCTCGTCGAGGTCCTGCAGGTGGTGGAGCGACGCTGTCGAGGGCGCGGCCGACGAGATGGAGAGGCGGACAGAGAGGGAAGGGCGCAGGTCGGCGGACGGTGACGGCGGGGTGATCTGCTCGGTTTGGTGAGGGAGCTCCAGAGGCGGGGACGGAGTATTTCCGGGGCGGCCGGACACGAGCGACGCGAGGGCGCCGGAGACGGAGAAGGCGCTCGGCGACGCGCGTCAGCAGGCGCGCCTGCAGCAGGGAGGCAAGCTCGCGGGGAATGAGGAAGATGGGGAGCGACGCGGGCGAGCAGTGTCGGGGTGGGCCAGGTATCACGGCAGCATGCGGGGCGCATCGGGGAGGACGACGAGCTCGGCGGCGAGCGGGGTACGGGTCTGGCGGCGGAGCTTGCTCGCGTCATCGGTGCATGGGAGCACAGGGGACGGCGGGGAGACTGCATCGGGTCCGGGCCTGCGGGAGGACGGACCGCGGGCGCCAGATCTTGGGGAGGAGAAGCCCAGGCGTAGGCCGGCGGGGCGCGGCGCTTCTGCTTGGGCGCATGGCGGTGCGAGGTGCTCGAGATGCGGCCAGAGGAGAGATGAGTAAGGTCGACGATGCAGGGTGGCCGCGGTGGCGCGGAGGGTGAGAGGAG
Source organism: Avena sativa (assembly GCA_916181665.1). Classification (NCBI taxonomy): domain Eukaryota; kingdom Viridiplantae; phylum Streptophyta; class Magnoliopsida; order Poales; family Poaceae; genus Avena; species Avena sativa. The sequence goes on along the minus strand of OV702279.1, from coordinate 259,674,569 downwards.
AGAGGAGGCCAGGGGAATGACGGAGGGTAAGGCCGGCGACGGTTGCTCGCGAGCGTGAGGAGGCCCGCTGGCGGCGGCGGCTCCCGGGAGGAAGGAGAGAACGGGGAGGCGGGGTTGTGGGGTCAAGCAGAGAAGGCCACGAGGTGGGGTGGGGCCAGGAGCGGTTCGGGAGGGGGACGCGTTGGACGAGTGGAGGTGGGGTTCGGGAGCGTGCCAGGGTGCGATCGGGTCCAGGGATGGTTGACCGCGCGAGTGGGGTGGGCTCGTTCGCTGCGGGTGGGCCAGGGGAGGGGCACCAGTGGTGTGGCGTGCGTGTGGAGCCAGGGGTGGCGGCGGAATAGGGAGTAGGTCTGGCTAGGGTTTGGGGTTAGCAAGAGAGGGTAGGGTTTGGGTTAGGCTAGGGTTTTGCTGGGTCCAGCCGGCTGGGCCTGTTGGGCCTGGCCGGTTTTGGTCTAGGTTTTTTTAAAATAAAATATTATTTTGTTTAGTTTTACATATTTTTAGCAAATAGTTTTTAGGAAAATAGTTTAGCAGGTAAATATAAGAGTTTGTTTTGAAACAAGAGGAGAGGTATTGTAGTAAACAAAAATAGTTTTAGTTAAAATATTTTGAGAGGAAAAATAAATGCATGATGCAATGATGGTGCATAAAATAGATGACAATAGGCCATATTATAATTAGGTTTTACCCGGGGTGCTACAGTCCTTGACTTGTAGTACCACTCTTTGCTTTGATTAGTTTGCTTTGTTGCATTGCATAATTATGGCCATTATTGCTCTCTTTGTTGGTTGCTCCCAGTCTTTTGCTAGCCTCCACTTGTATGAGTAAGCTCTACTCATGCTTCCAACTCCCAAGAAACCAAGTTATTCCAAAGTGTCCACTATAAACTCCTATGCATGGTGTGTTACACCATTCCAAGGATATTCTTGTTTTTAACTATCTTCCAATTAAAAACTATTTTGTTATGTGAAAACTTAGTGATTAAAGCCCTCACGAACTTGATGGCACACTTTATATTCTTTGTCCCTAATAAACTTGAACCATTGAGGCAACTTTGTTGTATATGCTTGCACTTATAAGTTGGGATTAGTAGAACCGTGCTGTCACGGGGAACGTTTTCAACATTGCACTTGTACTTTTTGTACTCCGTTGATATCATGCCCTTTTGTTTATTGATGTTACCGGTGTGAAATGAAGTGGGAACTTGTAAGTCCATGGAGTTTGTATTATGTGTTAGAGAAACGCCTGGGCTGCTAGCCTAAGCCATGCCTAATCATGGTGGAAACTTGCAGCATTACCATAGTGAGCTATCTATGAAGCATCCTCAATAAAAAGCTATGCATATGGTAAATAAAAATATTGCTAAGATGCTCATGGTCTGCTTTCCTTGTCATTTTGGTTATGGGAAAGCTCCTATACCATGTGCAAGGGGTACCCCGTTGGCGGTTCTCAATGATATGCAAATACTTAAAGTGACAAGAACTTGCCTGGGCCCTAAGTTTAGTATCCATGAGGTGTAGCCCTCATAGTCAAGGGACTTTAGATTGCCAACTTATACTTTGTCAAGCATATACTCCAGCTTTTCCACTTTAACCTTAACCACTTCAAGATGCTTATGATAGGGGCAATGAGGGCTGAAAGCTAATAAGTACCATAATTTTTGGAAGCTCTTTTTGAAACTTGTAATCCATGCTTCCTTTACAAAAGGCCTTTCTTCCATCATTATTGAGTCTCCACCTTCTACCTTTAGGCACCATTAAGAGAGCATAGTTGTCATTATGTGTGCAGTGTTCCAAAGCTTACTAATTAATGCATATTGTGTTATTACTTGTTCATGTGCTATCTGTTTCTAGTCATCCTTGTGAACTTTGCAGGTGTCCTATGCATTATAATGCTAATCTATGAGGGACAAGTTGAATGCCACTATGCTATGTTTTCTGCATGTGAAACAAACAAACGTTTTTCAATGCATATTATTCATGATCTTTGTTTGTAGCTTGTCATGTTGCATGCATAGTTACTATGTCCTATTGTTAGAACTCCATCTTTCATGCACATGTTTAGAGTTCTTTGATCCCAGCTTTCAATGCTTGCAAATGGTTGGATATTTATTGTGAGGGTGCATGTCACCTCAAAAATTATTCTATTTATCACTTACCTACTCGAGGATGAGCAGGAGTTAAGCTTGGGGATGTTGATATGTTGGAAACGTATCTATAATTTTTGATGCTCCATGCTTGTTTAGTATCTACTTTGCTTTACTTGTCTACACTTTGAGGTGCTTTTTACATGTTTTCTGGTACTAACCTATTAACAAGTTGCAATAGTGCCAGATGCCTGTTTTTTGCTGTTTTTGGTTTCAGAAAAGTTAGTAAAAAAATATTCTCGGAATTGGACGGGACGAAGGACAAAGTCAATAACTTCCCGTGGGGAACAAGAAGTCCAGAGGAGAGACGAGGAGGCCGGCCAGGGGGGGCAGACCCACCCTAGGCGCGGGTGGGCCCTACCCCACGCCTGGGTAGGGTTTGCCTGCCCTGGCGGACGCCTTGGTCTCCCCCTTAACCTATAAGAAGCCCCCGATACAGAAACTCTCAGTACCCGATCAGAAATCCACGAAACCGTCTGTAGCCGCCGTCACCATCGTCCCTAGATCGGGGGGATCTGAAGCTCTTCTCAGCACCTTGCCGGAGGGGAGATCATCCTGGAGGCCTTCTCTCCGGTATGATTCATGAGTAGTTCCACCTTGGACTATGGGTCCATGTAGTAGCTAGATGGTTGTATCTCTTCCTTTATGCTTTCATGTATAGATCTTGTGAGATCCGTTCATGATCAAGATCTAATCTATTTGTAATCATGCATGTTATGTTTGCGGGGATTCGATGGATATTGAGATTATTATGTTGGTTTGAGTAATGGTTCTATCTTTATGATTCTATCATGTCTGTGTTGTTTGTGATCTTGCATGCTCTCCGTTCCTAGTGGTTATCTTGGAAAAGTAGTTGCTAGTGACTCCAAGAGGGAGTATTTATGCTCGATAGTGGGTTCATGCCTCTAGTTTCCAAGGGAAGTGACAAAAATTTCTTCAGTTGTAGATGTGCTATTGCTACTAGGGAGAAAACAATGGTCTCTTGTTCATGGAACATGTGGACTGATTACCTTACACACTTTGCTTAAAGCAGTTGTCTGTTGCTTGCAACTTAATATTAGAGGGGGTTCGGATGATAACCTAAAGGTGGACTTCTAGTCATAGATGCAATTGGATTACGGTCTATGTATATTGTTGTATTGCCTAATCAACCTCATAGGATCTTTCTAGCTAGTAATTGCGTTGTTATGCCTTGCTCAGTTCCTGTTAATTGCCCCGCTATAATTTGTTTACCCTTCATGTCATGTTGTTTATTTAAGGAGAGCACCTCTAGTGAACTATGGACCCCGGTCCAATCTTTACCATTGATGCATCTTCCACTGTTACTTGTTTACTTGCTGCAAACCATTATCTTTCACACCATACGTTTAATCCTTTGTTACAGCAAACCGGTGAGCTTGACAACCTCACTGATTCGTTGGGGAAAAGTCTTGAGTTTGTGTTGTGCAGGTCTCCACGTTCCCAGCAACACCTGTGTGACGTTTCCTTCCTCCTACTGGTTCGATAACCTCGGTTTCTTACTGAGGGAAACTTGCTGTTGTGCTGCTTCATATCTTGCTCTTGGGGTTTCCAACGAAGCGTTCCAGACAAGTATTGGGCACCATCAGCGGCAAGACACCCCTTGCGCCGGTGTTGAGTGTCCCGAGTTCCCGGAAGCCGACGGCGGCGGTGCAAGCATTGTCATAGGAGGCGAAGGAGAAGAAGAAGAGGAAGGCCGCGGTGACGATGGGGTCAACTTCTACACGAAAGGCAAAGCCATCGTCGGCGTCCTTATCACCCACGCCTTCTTCCTCTGCGAGGACGCCGACGAGGAGATCGAGCGTTGACTCGGGCCCAACTGCGGGTGAAGTCGTGGCGGCGATCTCAACGGCAGCCTCCCCGATGACGGGGGTTCAAATTAGTCCGTGTTTAGTTAAATTTATGCAATGTTTTAGTTTTATCTATGAACTATGTATGAAATCGTTCGATGAAAACGGTTTGAATTGAATTAGTATGAAATCGTTCGAAAAATGTCGAATTTAGTGCAAATTCAATTTACAATCTATTATAGTCCTATAAACTAAAGGAGATCGAACCCGGCGGACACCTTTTAGAGGACTTGTAAGACGCCTAAGAAATTGAAGGAGCAATCAATTGGTCTAATATGTGTACGATGATGGAACCGAGACATATATAGAATCAATGCCCCTCCCACATGATCTGTAGGCAACTGAGGTATGGCTACTTGCCTATTTTTCATCATCTCACGACATCAAGAAAATCTTCCCAGAAAGTTGTTTCTAGATTTTAGGGAAAACCAGACTAAGATTGGCTTCTCTTTCTGCGTGTTGTTTTTCAGTGTAAAATAATGCACTAAGCGACCATCATGCAATTGTTGACTTCACTTTGCAGATTTCAGAGAAAGCAGACTAAGCATTGGCAAAATTGCGGGAACTACCTTGTGGCACAGATCTCTTCTGCACTAGCTACATAAAAGCACCTAATACATTCACCAGACAACACATTCGAACGTTGCCCCATTTTCTCAGTATTATTCATGTCAGGCTATATTGACAGAGCTTATTGCCAACCTTTCATCATGCATACCTAACAATGGGAATTTATTTCTGGTTGGGTAGCAGTTCATTATGATCTGCAATGTGCATGCAACAATCCATTAAGGACTATAAAATGAAGTTGGCAACATTTTTATGAATTTCACCTTTTCATCATTATTGCCAAAGATATACGGAGCCAGGTGAGTGCCCCCCCCCCCAATACTGATTTCTATGGATTATCTGATATTTCACGTTTTCATCATTATTGCTAAATTTTGGTTTACAATGCTTCTTTTGTTTGCACTCCAGGTCTATATGAGTATATGCTAATTCTGTTGGGATTAATACCTCATTCTCTTAAATCTTAAGAACTCAATTCTCTTGACATTTCTCTTCTCCACAAATATTTACAGTTTAACCTTCCATATTTTCCACTATTCATTACTAAGCTTCTTCTACTTCTGATGAACAACAATGATGTAAGTTTCTGCATCATCTGTTTCCCGAAGTAGTATTCTTCAGATGGTATTTCCAAGCTAAGATATAGGTTAGAAAAATTGAGAAACAAAAAGGATGCTATTTAAGGAAAATGGCTATTGTGGATCAATGGGTGCACGATGACTTATCATGTGGAAATGAAATGTACCCTCCTCAATGTAGGTAATTATTGCCATACTATAGATATTTCTCTTGTTGTTTTCTCGCAAATAAACATAGTTAATTGCCCTCTTTCCTCAGTTAAATGAATTGAGTTATTCATCTTTACCTACTTATGCCTGCTTTGATTTCAGTACCCCTCCCCCATGGTGCCTTGATTGTGTGGCCTTACCTCATGATGCATCAATATGAGGATTCAGCATATCGCAGATTTTAGTGTGCAGACTAAGTTTACAACATGAACACACCTGGCACTCTTTGTTATACTCCCTCCGACCCATATTAGTTGACTCAAATTTGATTAGATTTGGATGAATCTAGACGCTATTTAGTATATAGGTACATCCAAATTTTAACAAATTCAAGTCAACTAATATGAATCGGAGGGAATACTATATATATGTTTATGTAGGATTATGATTAACTCTTTGTTTTGTACATTGGGTAGTCTTGTTTTGAACTCTCAAATTCGTAAATATAAATATATGCGATTCACTGCAACTTTCTGCAGGATGCCGAGAAGCATAATAGTATATTTTAAGCTTTATTGATATCCTCTATTGCTAAATATAGATTGTTACTTTTATTTTAACAAATTTCAAAGATATATAAACATGTGGAATTACTCAGGTGCCAAATACCACATAAAAATGTTGAAGTAAAGTGCATCGCTTGTCAAATTCCGACGACGAGTCCATGTAATGGAAACACATAGTACATTTACATCACATCTGTTTAGAGATTTTTTTTCAAGAATACATCCTGGGAGGTGTATCGTATTCGTAGAAGAAGAGGCCAAGATGGCCGATACAACGCCAAAAGGCTACATAGTAGAAGAGGCCAAGATGGCCGATACAACACCAAAAGGCTACACGATACAAACACAATGCCACCCGGTTACAACACAATCGCACCAACCACACGACAAAGACTCCTTAAACCATCTCTAACCAAGAATGGCGAGGGGATGACACACTGAACTTCTAGGCCGCATCACAATCGAAGAAAGGAGCTGCACAAGACCGATCCAACTCAAGGAAGACACAAGACGACACACCGTTCGCCCATAGCGCCTAAGAGTTGGTGAGTGAACGGCTGGACCGAGCCCGACTGGAGGAAGCATCGAGGAGGAAGCTCCATCGACGGTGTACATAGCGTCCCGGAAGCCCAAGCTCTAGGCGGCAGCCAAGACCAGACTCCAACTAGCGCATCGAGGACTCCAGGAACCACCAAGGCAACACCCCCAAGGAGGGAACGGCACAACTGTGCCGCCGCCGCTCGATCCTTTAGCAGGGTCTAGGGTTTCCCCCGGTGTTCGAGGCGGGAAAGCACGGGCAGTGCCATGACGACACCTCCAAGAAGGTAACGGCGCCCACGGGCGTCGCCGCTACCAGCATCACGCAGGGATTTCTCCTTGGCCCTGCCGCCAACCCCAACATCACCGGACACGCAGCAAGGAGCCTCCATGGACTCACCGCTCGTGAGAAGATAGTCACAAATGCCATCGGTGGAGCAGGGGCTGATCGCCGTCTCAACACCACGGAAACGGGGACTGGGCGGTGAGGACCAAGCCGCCACTGTCGCCTGGCTGGCTGGCGGCACCGCCAAGGACGTTGCCCACCATCGGGCCTGCCGCCAGCCAACATGGGCTCTGGAGAGGAGGCCCCCCATGTCGGCCGACCACCATCGCTGCAACATCCACGCAACACGCCGGAGCAGGAACTCCTCGCGCCGCCACCGCACTCGGAGCCGTGGCCCGTGCGGCCTGTACGGGCCTAGATCCAGCCTTGCCTCCACGCGGGATCGCGGGCACGGGAAGCTCTCCACCTGCTGCAGCCTCCGGTGTGTGCCCTCTGCATCGTCACGACACGCCATCCCTGCGCCTGCACCCGCCACCGCCCAAGCCGGCGTCCCTCACGACGAGGCTACACGGGAGAGCGAGGCCCCACCCCCATCATCGGTGGCGCGAGCTTTGCGCGACTGCATCCTCCGATAGAGGCGGGGGAGAGAGGGGAGGGAGGGCGGGCCACCGGCGGTGGCTAGGGTTGGCCTCCGGTACCGCCCGAGCGGGACGGTACGGGATGGAGTTTGATGTTTTTTGTGTATTTGATTTAATTCTAAGATTCACATCTGTTCAGAGTAGATGGCCCATAATGGACTAAACAATGGCGATAGTACGAGGTGTAAGAGCAATAATGGGTTCATGGCGACATGGCGTACGATAATTTACACTTGGGCACGTGAGGGCTACGCTCCACGACAGAACACGCGTGTTTTTGCTAAAAAAATTTAAATAATACATTTTTTATGGAATTTCACAAATAATACATAAAACGGGCAAATTGCAAATCTGTTGGTCGGTCGGCCGTTCAACAGACGAAACACAGCCTTCGTCCATTCAACGGACGACACACAGCCTTCGTCTGTTTAATAAAAAAAATGTATTATTTAAAAAAAAATAGCCGTGTTTTTGGTCAGATTTTGTTCTGGTTTCTGAATACCCTCAGCTACCGTTCTCCACGAGACCATGATTAACGTTCCCCGTGGCCAAATCACTCGAGGGCTCACCAGCGCAGGCGGACGGAATGCAGCGCGTGCTTGCGGTGGCCGTGGTTGGCGCGGGTGCGGCGGGGCTGGTGGCCGCGCGCGAGCTGCTCCGCGAGGGCCACGCCGTCACGGTCTTCGAGAGGTCGGACCACGTGGGCGGCACGTGGGCCTACGACCCGTGCCCCGACGGTACGGACCTGCTGGCCAGCGGCGGCGCCGTTCACGGCGGCAGTAGCATGTACGCGTCGCTGCGCACGAACCTGCCACGGGAGCTCATGGGCTTCTCGGGCCACGAGAGCCTCGCTGGGCGGGTCTTCGTGGGCGACCCGCGCGCGTTCCCGAGCCACCGGGAGGTGCTAGCCTTTCTGCGCGCGTTCGCCGAGGAGTCCGGCGTCGCTCGGCACGTCAGGCTCCGCGCCGAGGTGGTGCGCGTGGCGTCGCCCCCCGGTCGTCCCGTGGAAGAAGAGGACAGGTGGAGCGTTGCGTGGCGCGGCGAGAGCGGCGAGGTGGCCGTGGAGGTCTTCGATGCCGTCGTCGTCTGCAACGGGCACTGCACCGTGCCCCTCGTGCCCAAGCTCCGAGGTGAGTGAGCTGCCGTTTGTTCCACTCTCACTTCAGATCGGCAAAAGTAAAAATAAAATAAAAAAAGCTGCTGTCAGATGCTAAGAGGAATGTTCATTTGCGCGATGCAGGAATTGGCAAGTGGCGAGGAAAGCAAATGCACAGCCACAACTACCGCATTCCTGAACCATTTCGAGATCAGGTACTTCTCCATTGGTATGCAGCAAAGAAAAAAATGTGGTTTGAACAATTGGTTCGATATCTCTGCAGATCGTCGTGGTGGTAGGATTAGGAGCCAGCGGAATCGACATCGCTAGAGAGATCTCGCAAGTGGCCAAGGAAGTACACATCGCATCAAGAGGGAACGAGCATAGGCTGGGAAAGATTGACCTCTACCTGAATGTCTGGATGCACGCTGAGGTTCTCAGATCTCTGAACTTTCCTGCTCCTACAAAATCTCGTTTCTTGCAAGTTATACATACGCCTACTAGCGAACTTGATGATCAGGTCAGGTGGATTCTCTTCATCCCATTCAGAATGATCTCTAGCTGATTTGATGATCGCAGGTGGACTGCATCCAAGATGATGGCCAGGTGCGTTTCGCTCAAGGCGCAGCAGTGACAGCAGACACGATCCTCTACTGCACAGGGTACCGTTACCACTTCCCGTTCTTGGACCTGGACGACCTCAGCGTCGACGAGGACAACCGTGTCGGGCCTCTGTACAAGCACGTCTTCCCCCCGAAATATGCGCCCAATCTATCCTTCGTCGGACTGCCGGTCAAGGTATGGCGAACTTCTCACACCATCACAATGTTCAGAGCTTCAGAGAACGCTGACGCCGGTCTGGTGCTCGTCCGAGCAGGCCATCCCCTTCCAGTCGTTCGAGCTTGAGTCCAAGTGGGTGGCGCGCGTGCTGTCGGGGAGAGCGGCGCTGCCCAGCGAGGAGGGCATGATGGCCGCCGTGCGGGAGCACTACAGGCAGATGGAGGAGAGCGGGAAGCCACGGCGCCACACGCACGTCCTCATGCCTGAATGGGTTAGTACTTAGTAGCGGCTCGATCGGCTTCTGAAACCTTTTGGTGACTGATGATGTCTGATGGTGTTTGTGCTTGGGTTTTGCCGGCGGCAGGTGGAGTACATGGACTGGATGGCGGAGCAGGTCGGGGAGCCGCGTCTGGAGGTGCCGAGAAGGGAGATGTACGAGAGGGCCCTCGAGTGCATCTGGTCTCTGGACGGGGGATACCGGGACAGCTGGGAAGAAGGAGGGAGTGGCGACACTGCATCCTAAGATCAAATGTGTTCATGGTTATTGCTAGTTCCAGATGGTACATCAGGATCTCCACCAATAGCGAGCAGCTATATGCACTAGTAAAGAGATCTTCAGCCCGCAATTCGGGGAGCATGTACTCTTGCGGAAGACATGATTTGCTACGTACAGTACCTGTTTGAAGAGTCTTACTCCCGGATACGTTCCTCTGTGTATTCCTACTCTCTACAAATCGACCAAGAGTTTAACCAATGCCCAACAGTCCCAATCAGAACAAAAGAATCCTGAATTCTTTTTCTCTCAAAAACAAGAATCATTTCGAATTTGTCAAATTGTCCAAAACACAGCAGCAATCCCTACTGTGACAAATTTCATTTTCTTTTCTCCAAAGATGTGTGCTTCGGTGTCCCCCCTCCCCCTCCTCTTCAACTTAAGTTTGGATAGACCAGTTTTCTTTTGACACCATTGAAACCCATATCCAGGCAATGTGTACGTTCATATAGGTGTACTCGGTCGAGCCGGGTATACTCTATGTTTTCATCGGTTGATCCCACCTTTCGTTATGGTGATCTACGTCTTTGCATGTTAAATTTAAATTTTTTGTTGCTGCCTTTATATATCTTCTGATTTTCACCTCCCACAGACACGTGGGTGTACGTGTATGATGAGTATGCGTCTAGAAGGACCATACGAGCTTAGGATGGGTTTGTATGGTCTTCAAAATGAATCAGTATCAAGTTTTTATTTATCAAAGTTTAAAGGGAGAGAAGACACCATAGCAAAAAGTGTTCTCTAAAACTGTTACGCCACCTCACAAGTCCCAAACAGATCATTAACTGATTCAGTGACCAGAGAGTGGCAGCAAACCCAGCCTGAACCAGCTTCGATTGAGCGTAAGTGAACCGGATAACTACTGTCAGTGGTAATACTAGCTAATAGCGATATAGGGTTGAGGTTGAAACCAAAGGGATAATTGCAGAGTAGACCAAGTACACATATGGCAAGGGGCAACTTTAAAATTGGTCAATGCTCTCATCACGGAATAAATTTTTTCGTCCGCTCTACAGCCCATGTAAGGTTTGATGCTCACGGCAGTGGAGGAGCCTTCCCGACTCATCTAGACCCCTAGGAACGAAGCACCTATAATCTTGTGCTACATGGAGCTGCACATCTTCTGGTTGCTGCTAGGCCAGATGGTGCAAAGGCCTTTGATGGTCTCTATTTTTTTATCCTCACGGACCATATCAGATTGGCCTGGACATAAAGCCTACCGCACTAGTGAGGAGAGACTTTGTCGCATATGCCTAACTCTTTCCTGGTGCCTCGCATGTCTAACCTACCGTTAGTGGTGGGCAAAATGTGAAACCGTTCAAACCATATAAACCATTCAAACTTGTGCTAGTTCATTTTCCTTCACAAGCCTATTTCAGATTTCCAATCTAGTTTTAAAAAATGAATTGGCCCAAACCGGTTAAACCAACCAAACCGTTTTTGCCCACCCTTACCTACCGTGTATGTTCAAATGCTCCTAACATCTACTCCTTGAAATGAACTAGATTCCTTAAGGCGACAATGAGACATATATTTGTTTCTCCACCATGTTTATATACCTCCTCAGGATATAAGAGATCATCCTTGAATTGGATGCAATATAAATGCTTGCAACAAGATATTGTCGTCTTATTGAATGCTCAAGATATCTCGTCCTTCACGGAGAGTCCAAGACCTTATATGTAGTAAGGACTATGCCGGAAATCCAATTCGGCTCACGGACTATGCACCATAATATTTCTAGGTGTAGTCACTTGAATATGGTTGCACGGCTTATTTAACTAGTGCGGTTGGCGACAATGCCAGTAGATTAACTTGATGGTACATATGTGCTTCATACTTCTTATTTTCTAATGGTTTATCCATGTTGAGATATTGTGTGATCCATAAGCTACCGACATAATGTAATAAAAAGCTATGCATATATCGAAGCAGGGGCTAGGGATTAGAGCACTTCTCTATCCACTGACCTGGTTCGATATCTTCCTAAGCAAAATTATCATTGTGTACATCTCGAATGGATCGAATGCTCAAGATATATTGTTTTTTAAACGCTATGGTATATTCAATGTGGATTGTGAACCATAGTACACTAGTTTGCTCCATATAGGAGTAGTTTTCTTCTTTACGAAAATGATAGAGTAGTTTTCTTGCCACGATTTCGTTTGATTTTTTTTACAAAGCTAAGGTTGTGTGTATCCCCATCCCGGATTAACAGAATAACATGAGGGTGTCAAGCATCATACACTACCAAGTATCTTCAGCATCCCAGTCGATGACGCGCTGGCACACATCCATTAGAAAATGGTCTGACACTCCCGTGTTGGACCCATCCCACCGGGGAAGGGTTGGGGTGCCGACAATGCTGGCCACGCCGAATCGGCTGCATGGGGCCCTTGGAAGCCACACAACCAAACCATATACTCATTTATCCATTTTCAACCTAAATTACCGCCATTCCATTCTCTCGCATGGTGTGCCGCTATGGTTCTCGTTCCCACCCAGGCCATGCAGTCGTGCCCGTCATCGCCGTAGGTCCCAAGAAGTGGAGGAGGGAGAGTCAGAGGAGGAAGAAAAGGAAGATGGTAGATGAGGGCAGCTAGCACAACAGAGGCATCGGCATCGGTAGTGACACAGGCGACAAAGGAGCCAACACCGTCGGTGACCTAGGGGCACTGACGTCCATTTGATCTCTATATGCTTTTTTTGCAATATGGTTGCCAAACTTTGATGATGTTTTGGGCCCGTCTTAGTGATCGTGGATTTGAATTGCATGCTCCTTGTGACTTGAACTAATGTGAATTTTTAGGATTTGAATTTTTTATTGGGCCAAAAATATTTGGGAGGCCATTTGGGGTGTGTGTGGGGGGGGGGGGGGAGAGGCGGGCTGGTGTGGACAGGTCATTCCAAACCGTTAGCGACCACACTTTGGGGACGTCGGTGGAGATGCTCTCTCTTTCCCTCTCTCTCTCTCAAACTCATTTCTTAGCTCCTCGTGCGCCTTAGTTCTCTGTAGATCGGCCCAGATGACAAACACTCTATCCACTCGTAGATGTAGAAAATCACCCTTGTAGGACTGTCAAGTATCACACACTTGAAGCAAGAATAGTTTTCGGTCTTTCATAGTGAACATGCCGTGGCAAAAAATGAGCCTGAACTAGTTCAGCTGATGCGGGGCCACCACTAGCCTGGTGCGCCCCGTCGTCGCAGATCCCACGGTTAAGGGTTTCCTTGTCCCTGAAGGGATACAGGTAGGCTACACTAGCGCAAATCAAAATTTTTTACCGCGTAAATCAAAATTACTGTTGTCATAGATCACGGGATTACCACTAGACGCGCAGTTGCGGAATTGATGAAGCACGTCGAGGCAGTGCAGACGTTCCACGTCTCCTCCTTTGTAACACCCTCAGAATCGGACCTATGCAAGTTTTAGCGAAACCCGCTAAACCCGCATAGAAACGATTCAAAGGTGCCCACCAGGCACTTGCGTGCGGGTGGAAAACGAAGTAATAACATTACACAACAGTCCTCGATGGGACCCACAGAACAGATATATATACAACACGACTCCATGAGTCAAGAATACAGATATACGGTACAAAGATCCAAATCACCTTGAAACCGATAGAGCGTCCAGCTACGGACAAGATGCAAATGGGGCTAAGAGCCCTGAAGAATAACCAATGGCGTCCATAACCCTGCCCAGGCCAAGCCGGAAGGGTAACCCTGCTAACGGCGCCGATCTCAAAACCTGCTTAAACAAAAGGGGTGCCGACAAAGGGCAAAGGAAAAAGAGGAGCGTCAGTACTGAGGCCAGTACACGGCGAGACTAGAATTCGGCGGTCCTCGCCTACATAGGTATGGTGGACTGAAGCGGCAGCGGCAGCATGCACTGAACTCCCTATAGAGACTCGATACAACTAGCGGTTTTCAGAGAGGGGTAAGAAAGACCTATCCGGAACCAACCTGATGCTACCACCAAGCAAACCCATCCTGGTGTTTCCCCCTCGAGACCAACGAGGAAGTCAACCGAGGAACTCACACGGTTGGCAGTTTTATTTATTCAGTTATCGTTGCAGCAATTACTAGTCAGGTTTAGATAATCATCCTGATTAAGTAAGCAGTGGGCATTTTTAGTTAACCATTCCGTTATAGTTGCAACACTTACTAGTCAGATACAATTAGCATGAGATAACCCCAAAACCCAGCAGTTGTTGGTGCTTTTACTTAGCCATTCCGTTATAGTGAAGCTGATTACTAGTCATATCGGATACAAGTCAATTTATAACAATAAACTTTAGTTATAGTTGTCTATGATCAAGCACTGTGCTCCAAGTCGTCCATAACCGCGGACACGGCTTCTCGAAAAGATTAAACCCTGCAGGGGTGCACCAAAGTATCCACAAGCACTTCGACCCTTTTTGCCAGATCAGTTAACATACACCCATCGGTATGTCGGCGGGGCCTAAGTCATGACGTTCCCAGACCCAAAGCAAGCACGGGGAGCCACCCCACTAAGTCTACCCGCAACGAAGTCAGCCGGTCTCCGAGACGGACTCAGGGTTTGCGACAGTGGCTGTAAACGACAGCAAATCCCCAAACGGGGACTGTCGATACCGCGAAAACACTCCGCTTCCAAAACAGTACAGCGTGCTCCTCACACAATCGTAAATAAAGCAGTAAAGCATGGCATAAGTACAGGATAGTAATAAAGCCCCAAACTACTTGTGGCCCCCAGTACAATACTTTGAAATCAGGTACTAAATCGATGGGGGGCCCATATCTCCCCACATGTGGTTAGCGCGCTCGATCTCGGAACAGGTGTCAAGAACTCGGGGTCCTACGGGACACAAGTGGGCGGTCGGAAACCAAATATTATCTATCACCCACCGGTGCCTCTGCTTACCTACTTCAATTTTAGTTATTAAACAATAATTAAAGTGAACAATAAGTAAAACCATGATCATCTCCAACGTTGAACATGCGGCGATACTCCAACAACTGTGGTACTTGACGACACGCAACAGCATTGAGCAAGCGACTACGACGCGCAAGTCCAACTATCTACCAAACAACAGGTAATAGGATGTGTCCAAGGCAATATATGGCTGCAAGGGATATCACGGGTACGAAAACTAGAGCGACGCAACACAGATAGCAATAGATCAACAGGAGGGAATAAATACTATAAAAGTAAGATGGGTAGAAAGGGGGGAGATGCTCGCCTGAAAACATTGCTGAAAGTTCATCCGAAGATCGGGGCGAAGCTCACATCAACTCAACGGCCTTATCCGCGAAGAAGCAAAACACTAGAATAAACACCGGGTGCAATATTTAATACTACGGCAAAAGATCGGGCATGATGCATGTATGATGTATGGCAAGGCAAAGGTGCGGTGCAATTAGGCCATATTAAGTGGAACCGGGGTCCCGACAATTAAATAAACGGTTCATGTTGTTTAGCGACCCCGCAATTTAAATGTTGTATTAACAAGACAAAAGATAGCACCGGTTCGCTACGCAAATTTAAATGGGACCAATATTGGACTAGATTTGCCCGCATATGGGCCCCATATTTAATCATAAGGTGAATCGGCATAGTGCCCCCAACCCACACAAATATGCATGCGAGATGAATGATTAATATGCGACAAGTTGTATTATATTATAAAATAGGGTTTCGGGAAGGGGTTCACACATTAGGGGGGGTCTCGACGAACTTGGGGTTCCGGGGTTCGGGGTTGGACTCGGGGTTCAGGGTTCGACGGAAACGGCGGGAGCGGATACAAGACGGAGAATTTGTCGTGACGTGCCGGAGATCTTGGTTCCAAGCGGTCGATCTTGTCGGACCCACGGATTGGCCGGTCTTGTCGTTCGGAAGTAGAACTTGTCGTACTTGTGGCGTCCTTGGCGTCCTTTCGGTTCGGTTTTGTGGCGTCCGAGGGAAGCACTTGTCGTATCCGTGAAGACGATCATGTCGGTCCACGGGGTCCAGCCTTCGGGGTTCGACGGGTGTCTTGGCGTCCCATGAAGGCATCCTCGGTGCTCCGTGTCGAAGGCTTCGGGGTACTCAAGTCCGTGTGGGCGATCTCGTCGTTCCGGGGGGTTTTTCCCGAGGTTCGGTCTTCGGATCTTCGGAGTTGTGTCTTCGGGGTTCCGGGGGTTCGGGGTCTCGGATGTCCAAGAAGGAGGGCTTGTGGATCCATGATGGCGACCTTCGGGTTCCACCTCGTACGTCGGTACCGGTACACGGGGGTCTCCGCATCGAAGATCTTGGCGACGCCGAGGAGAACGGGGGCAGCGGTCTCGGGGCAGGTGCTGCGGCAGGGAGGCGTTGCTGCGGGGTCCGGCGGCGCTCGGGGAGCCGCGGGCGAGGAGGTGCAGCCCCTGGCGGTGGTCGCCGCGGAGGGGCCCGCCGGCGACGGAGGCGGCCCGAGCGGAGGCGGACGGCGAGGCGAGCCGGCGACAGAGGGGAGGCCGCGCGAGGAGGCGGGCGGCGCTGGCTCGGGCCCGGGCGGCCGTGGCTGGAGGCGGGGCTTCTGGGCGGCGGCGGACGACGGCGTTCGGAGGGGAACAGCGGCGAGGCGGCCGCGGCTCTGCCTGGGAGGCGCAGAGGGAGGCGACGGGGAGGGCAGAGGGCGTGGAGGCGAGGCGGGCCGGAGCGGAGGGTGGAGGCGGGTCGCGGGTTGGCGGTGGCCGGAGGCGAGGCGGAGGCCGGGGAGGCGGCGCCGGAGGAGCAGAGGCGGGCCGGCGTCGGCGGGGAACGCGGCCGGCTCGGGAGAGGGAGGCAGGCGGCGCGCCGGGAGGAGGAAGAGAGCGGGGCGGCGGCGGTTGGTGGGGCGCGGCGGCGGCGGGTGACGATCGGCGAGGAGAGGCGACGGGGAGCGCGGCGGTCCGGCGAAGGGGCTAGCAGAGGAGGTTGGTGGTCGGTGGGAGCGAGCGGCCACAGAGGAGAGGAGGGAAGGAGGAAGAAGATGGGAGAGAGGAGGCGAGCGCGTCGCGTGGGGGGACGCGTGGGGCGCGTGGGACCCGCGCGGGTGGGGCCAGGGGGAAGGGTGGCTGCGGTGGGAGGTTGAGCGGGAGTGGGAAAGGAAGGCGCGCCCAGGGGGGGTCTGGTCGGGCGGCAGGTGGTCCTGGGCGACACGGGAGTGCGTGCCCAGGTGGAAGGGAGGGCCAGGTCGCTGGGGGTGAGGAGAGGAGAGAGAGTGTGGGGTGGCTGGTGGGGTGATGTGGCATCTGGGGGTTGGCTGGAGGGAAGGGAGAGGGTGAGGTGGCGAGAGGCTATTGGTTGGGGTGAGGTGGCTGGAGGGGTGGGTAGATTAGGACTGGTAGGAATAGGATTTTGGGTGGACCGATTGTTTGTACTGGGGGTGGTCGACTGGGTCGAATCGGCCCGTTCGACTGCCCCCACTAAAATAATTAAATAATTTTATTTGTTTCAAACCGACTTTTGCAAACCGATAGCAAACAAAACAAAATAATCCGGTGTCCCGGGTTTTGCGTTTGAATAAAGACGGGCCGTTTAGAAAACGAGAACAGGTTTTTCCGCAAATAGTTTTATGCAAGCAAATGCAAGATGATGACGATGCTCGAATGCAATGTGGCATGATGACATGAGCATGCGGTCATGATGATGCAATGCACAAAAACGACGCGATTTTCTAGTAGTGGTTTTGCGGGATGCCACATCCTTGTTCTCGTCCAAGTGCCATAGATACAGCACCTCCGAGGTATCCACACGTGCGGGGTGGAAGCGTCAGACGCCGGACTGCTAGGTCCGCGCGCGCAACACATGCGTGAGGAATGGCGGCCGGGTGGAATGGTCTGAGGTCTAACCTTGGTCAGCTCGCCCCACCCTCTCTTATATAGGCATCCCCCGTGGGCTTCTACATTAGTAGCCCATTAGTAGCCTAAGCCTGGTCTAATTCGGATCCAATCCTTATTAGGCTTCCAGCCCCTTAAGTGTGTGACCCTATAGGTTCATATACGTATAGAGATGACACAAATACACTTATTCTGTCAATAGTTGGTAGCGGCATCTAGCAAGACGTGCCAACTCCTAAACGCATACAAAGATCATATCGGACGAACCATCACAAGGTTTAGTACATGTATTTCCCTTTGCCTTACGATTTTTGGTCTAGCTCCAAGCTGACCTCCATTTCTCGATACTGTGATTCGCAATCCCATTACAAGGTTAACTCTTAACCATATGTAGCATGACCATGCATTTCTGGATCTGATCACTCGAGGGGCCCAGAGATATCTCTCTCAAGTAGAGAGGGGCAAATCTCATCTTGATTGACCATGTCTTGCAGCACGCTTCAGGACAAACCCGAAAGCTACCTTTATAACTACCCAGTTACGGAGTAGTGATTGATAGCCCCAAAGTAGGTCGATCCACATCTCAAGTACATGTGACAATCTCAGGTCTAAGGACAAAACGTACACGATGTGTAAAGAGAGAGCTGCAACTCATTGCCAGTCTCAAGTTGGGTCAGTCCAACCCCATGTTCATAACATGTGTCCACATCATTGGTTTGACATCTCCATGTCTATGACTTGCGAAACATAGTCATCAACCAATCGATGTGCTAGTCTAATATTCACGTGTGTCCTCACATGAACTCCGACTAGGGACAACTATTAAATAACCATACAAGTAAAGAGTTTCACAAACAATTCACATAATTGCCAATCAATACAAGTTTCCTGATATGGATATTCAAGGAACATTACAATAACTCATGGATACATATAAAATATAATCATCTCTATGATTGCCTCTAGGGCATATTTCCTTCAGTCCCACCCTACACGACGATTCTTGGCTGAATTTCTGGCCGGAAATGGCGGATGTAGATCCGGTCTCTATGCAGGATCTCAAGCCAAGTTGGCAGAGGCAGGGTTGGTCTCCGCGAAAGCTTTTGCCAGAGATAGAGCATCGTATAGTCGCCTACAACCAACACATTTGATAAAAAAATGGTGAAAATTCCCTCCTTTTCTTCTTGTAAAATGGAGTAGAAGAAGTTGTGGATTATTGGATTTTTCTTACAAATGAAGTAAAAGAAACACTAAATTGACCGAGGAAGAGGACAACTGAGTTGTATTTTGCATAGACCCATCAAGGGATTTTTGATAAGGCATTATACAAAGAGAGTGGTGTTCATCAACCATTGCAACAATTTTGGAAAAAAATTAGGAGAACTTTGATAAAAAAAGGTAGAGAGGGTAGATTGCTATGAATAGATGGCACGTTCTTGTTATGTGTTCTAATGCATAACTTGAACACTACAGTTTGTCTCAGATTGTATTAGTATGTATTCAGTATGTATCCATATGTATCGATATGTACCGATTGCATCATATTGTATTGGATTGTATCGGTTTGTATTAGGTTGTATGCACTACTAATCTATGATTATATATTATATGTATGAACCAATTTTTTTGTAAATAAGAAGAATTTTTTTAAGGAGCTAAGTTTAAGGGTTTGGTTAAGAACTGCTTTTTAGAGGGGTAAATATACTCCTCTAAAGGACAAGGGATGCGTTTTACTCTCTAAATATAAGGGATGGGCTAGAGATAACCCTAAAATGGGAATTGATGTTTCTACACCATTATTTTTTGATTAAAAAATTGTACCAGCACCCTTGCTAGATAAATTAGAGAACGTTCATGTGTTCCTGTGGCACCGGACACTGCCTAGATCCTCCATACTCTCTTACTTGCACCTGCCACCAAAGAATGACCCGCACAAAGATCAGAGACGGTCTAGGGGGGCACGGTGGTAGGTTCCTCCTTGCCCATGGACGAGGTCTACGGTTGCGGTGGATTCTGGCGGATGTTCACTGGTTGGCGTCATGCTGAAGACGTGGCTTGGTAGGCACCGATCAGGAACAAAGCACATATCGATATGGTGCAACAACAAACTCCATATCTTGTGGTGACGGCTAGGCTAGCTGGTGCAAAGGAGGCTGGAGGTCCCTACTACTTATTTGGTTTCGTCCTTGGGACATCAAGCCTACCGCACTAGGAAAGGTGTTTCAAGCTTTGTGTGGCACGATGGCCACGAGTTTTTCCATGCCTTGTGTTAGCGGGACTTGCAGAACAGGCACGTTTGTCACATATGGTCAATTCTTTCCTGGTGCCTCGCATTTCTAACGTACTGTCTACATGCAAATGCTCCTAACATCTACTCCCTCCGTTTTAATATTATGAAACCGAGGGAGTACACACCTTGTCTCCTCCCTAGTGAAATAAACTAGATTCCTAGCCGCCATAATGCGACTGCATTTTTGCTTTCTTCACCATGTTTATATACCACCTCAGAATAACGCAGATTGTCCTCGAATTGAATGCAATATAAACGCTCGTAACGAGCTAGTGTCGCCTTGTTGAATGCTCAAGATATCTCGTCCTCCGATCATCGAGATCATATATGCAGAAAGGACTGTGCATTATCATATTACCATAGAAAGTATAGAGGGTTGCACACTACTTTGCCTCATGTCAGAACACTTTCCTTTGCACCGACTTAGGCGTACATCTCGGGTTGGTTGAATGCTCAATATATATTGTTCTTTCACTTGGGATCGTATATGCAGTATGGATTGTGCACAACTATAATATCTAGAAGGTGCAAAAGATTTGCACTAGTTTAACCACCCAACCGTCCCAATCAGAACAAAAGGATCCTGCATTCTTTTTCTCTCAAAAACAAGAATCATTTTGAATTCGCCAAATTGTCCAAAACACAGTAGCAATTCCTACTGTGATAAATTTCATTTTCTTTTCTCCAAAGAGGTGTGTTTCGGTCCCCCCTCCCCTCCTCTTAAACTTAAGTTTGGATAGACCAGTTTTCTTTTGACACCATCGAAACCCATATCCAGGCAATGTGTACGTCCATATAGGTGTACTCGGTCGAGTCGGGTATACTCTATGTTTTCATCGATTGATTCCACCTTTCGTTATGGTGATCTACGTCTTTGCATGTTAAATTTTAAATTTTTGTTGCTGCTGTTATATATCATCCGATTTTCACCTCCCGCAGACACGTGAGTGTACGTGTAAGATGAGTATGCGTCTAAGAGGACCATACGAGCTTAGGGTGGGTTTGTATGGTCTTTAAAATAAATCAGGATCAAGTTTTTATTTATCAAAATTTGAAGGGAGAGAGGACACCGAAGCAAAAAAGTGTTCTCTAAAACTGTTAAGCCACCTCACAAGTCCCAAACAAATCAGACAGTTTCGCGTTGCTCTCGCGAGCCGGCGGCGGCGGCAGCGAAAAATTCCTCCCGATCTCATCCGGCCAGGTGTGGCATCCCGCAAAACCACTACTAGAAAATCGCGTTGTTTTTGTGCATTGCATCATCATGACCGCATGCTCATGTCATCATGCCACATTGCATTTGAGCATCGTCATCATCTTGCATTTGCTTGCATAAAACTATTTGCGGAAAAACCTATTCTTGTTTTCTAAAACGCCCCATCTTTATTCAAAACCAAAACCGGGTCTCCGGAATATTTTGTTTTGACTGACTATGTTTTGCAAACGGTCCGTTTAACATAAATAAATTAATTAATTATTTTAGGGGGGCAGTCGAACGGGCCGAATCGACCCGAACGACCACCCCAGAAATTAAACGGTCCAACCTAGACCCTTTTCTACCCCAACCTAACCTACCCAACCCCTCTCCACCTCACCCCGACCACTCCCCTCGTGACACCTCACTCCACCCCTCTCCCTTACCCAACCCCATCCCGCCACCTGGCCACCTGCTCTCACCCCCACTCCCCACTTCCCCCACCAACCAGGCCACCTGGGCGGGGTCCACCGCCACCTGGCCAACGCCCCACCAGCCCCTGCCGACAACCCCCTGGATCCCCACCACCCACGCGCTCCTGCCCCAGACTCCGCCCCGCTACCCCCTGGCCGCCCTGGGACCCACCTCACGCACGCTCCCCAACCCACCGACACGACGCCCTCCCCTCTCCTCTCTCTCTGGCGCGTCCCGCTCCTTCCACCACCCCGGCCCCGCCCTTCTTCCTCACCCAATCCCCGAGCCCGACCGCTCCCGCCCACCATCTCCGGCCGACGAGCACACGCCTTCACCCTCCCTGGCTACCTCGCCCCTAGACCGCTCTCGGCCCCGCCTCCTCCGCCTCGTCGGCGGCCGCGTCCGCCGCCGGCCGGACCTCGCGCAGGCCGCCTCCCCGTCCCCGTCGGCCCCGCTCACCACCGCGTTCCCCTCCTTCCTCCTCCTCGGCCCGGACCCGACGCCCCGGCCTCCATCCTCTCCGGCAGGACCGCCCCAGGAGGCCGCCGTCCGCTCCGACCGCCTCCCTACGGCGGCGCGACAACCACGCCCTTCGGCTGCGACCCCGCGCGGCCTTCTCGAGCGCGTCCTTCGCCGCCGGCCTCCACCTCGCCGCTGTGCCCCTCCGCCGCCGTCGAGCCCACCGCTCCTTCCCTCCTGGCCCGGCGCCGCCGGCGCGGAGCCTCTCCGCCGCCTCCTCCCCCGGAGCTCCGCCGCCCCTCAAGCTCCGCGCGACCCCCTCCGTCGGCCCTACGCCCTCGCCGCCGGACCGCCTCCCTCGCACGCCTCTGCAGCCGCCCCAGCCCGTCGCCCTCCACCCGGCCGCGACCACCTCGCCCCGCGCAGGCCACCCTCCCGCGCCGCCGGCGATGCTCGCCTCGACCGCCGCGTCCGCCGGCGCCTCCCCGCAGCACCGCCGGTCCCGTCGTGCGCAAGGCCACCTTCCCCCTTGTCCTCCCGCGCCGCCGGCGATTCTCGCCTCGCCATCGTCCCGCGTCTGACCCGCCCTCGCCGTCGCAGTCAAGCACCTCGCCGCCGTCCGCCGCGCCTCTCTCGTCGGCCCGCTCGGCTTGTGTATGTGTGTGTATGTTGTGGCACTCGCGGGCACCAAGTTCTCCTCTCGGGCCTTCAAGATCTCCGTCACCGAACCCTCGGAACCTCCGACACGGAGCGGCGATGCATGACCTTGAGAAGGCCGACAAGGTCCAAGATCCCCGGAACGCCAAGACCATCTACACGGGTCCGAAGACCGATCACGGCGCGCCCGAACCCCGTCAGAACACGCAAGACCCCTGGCGCTTGAACCGAGGGAACCTCGTCGAGAAACCCCGGTACCAGAGGTTGACATCAGACCGAAGCATCAAGGCTCCTTCACGGATCTCAAGTTCTCCGTCTCGGACGCCAAGATTGCCACGAGAACGCTCCCGAACGCTAACACCGACTCGATGGCGCGGGCCCAACAAGACCCTCGCAACGGCAAGACCGACCCCGTGGGACCCGACAAGACCTTCGCGACGACAAGAACGGCATCGACCCGGAAGAATCCGACGCGCCCCGACACCGACCCAAGTCCTGCTTCCCGGACGCGTCAAGAACTACCCCCGATATCCGAGAACGATCCCGGAGTCCGAGAATGTTTCCGTCGAACCCTGGACCCTGAGACCGACCCCGAACCCTCGGACCAAGATCGTCGAGACCCCTAATGTGTGAACCCCTTCCCGAAACCCTATTTTATAATATAATACAACTTGTTGCATATTATTTGTCCATCTCGCATGCATTTTTGTGGTTTGGGGGCCTTATGCCGATTCACCTCATAATTAAACATGGGGCCCATATGCGGGCAAAGCTAATCTCATATTGGCCTCATTTAAACTTGTGTAGCGAACAGGTGCTATCTTTTGCCATAATAATCCAACATCTAAATTGCGGGGTATCTCAATAACTTAAACCGTTTAATTAATTGTCGGAACCCCGGTTCCGCTTAATCTTGCCTAATTGCATCGCACCTTGGCCATGTCATACATCATACATGCATCATGCCCGATCTTCTGTCGTAGTATTAAATATCGCATCCGGTGTTTCTTCTAGTGTTTTGCTTCTTCGCGGATAAGGCCGTTGAGTTGATGTGAGCTTCGCCCCGATCTTCGGTTGAACCTTCGGCAATGTTTTCAGGCGAGCATCTCCCCCCTTTCTGCCTATCTTACTTTTATAGTATTTATTCCCTCCAGTTGATCTATTGCTATCTGTGTTGCGATGCTTTAGTTTCCGTACCTGGATATACCGTGCAGCCCTATATTGCCTTGGACACATCCTATTACCTGTTGTTTGGTAGATAGTTGGACTTGCGCGTCGTAGTCGCTTGCTCAAGTGCTGTTGCGTGTCGTCCAGTGCCACAGTTGTTGATGTTGGAGATGATCATAGTTTTACTTATCGTTCACTTTAATTCCTGTTTAACAACTAAAATTGAAGTAAGCAGAGGCATCGGTGGGTGATAGATAATATTTGGTTTCCGAACGCCCACTTGTGTCCCGTAGGACCCCGAGTACTTGATACCTGTTCCTTGTTTTATCGCGCTATCCACATCCGGGAGGTATATGGGACCCCCCTGAGCCAGAGCTTGATTCAGACTTATTTCTTGGGGCCACAAACTAGTTTGAGGTTTTATTTACGATCCTGTACTTATGCCATGCTTTACCGCTTTATTTAAATTGTGCGACAGATAGCACCTGTACTGTTTAGGATCGGGACATGATTCCGCGGTGTCGACAAGCCCAGTTTTGGGTTCCCAGTCGTTCACAGCCGTATACCCAAACCTTGAGTCCGTTTCGGAGTCAGCTAACTTCGTTGCGGGTAGCTTAATAGGGTAGCCCCCTGAAATATTTCTGAATCCTATGATTGCTTTGTCGTGAAGGCCTCGTTGGGTTTTGATTTGGTTTTTCCGAGGTTGATCGAGTGTGTGTTGCTATTTGTGCACCCCGGCCGGGTTAAAACTTTCTGAAAGCCGTGTCCGCGGTTATGGACGACTTGGAGCACAGTATCTCGATCATAGACAAGCATAACTAAAGTAGTGCTATAAATTTGACTTTATAATGACTAGTAATCAGCTTCACTATAATGGAATGGCTAAATAAAACTGCCAACAATTGCTTGTTTGGAAGTCGCTTGCGACCATTGTACCTGACTAGTAAGTATTGCAACTATAATGGAATGGCTGAATAAAAGTACCAACAACTGCTGGGTTTTGGGGTTATCTCATGCTAATTGTATCTGACTAGTAAGTGTTGCCACTATAACGGAATGGTTAACTAAAAGGGCCCACTGCCTACTTTATCAGGACGATTATCTAAACCTGACTAGTAAAGTGCCGCAACAATAACTGAATACATAAAACTGCCAACTGTGTGAGTTCCTCGGTTGACTTCCTCGTTGGTCTCGAGGGGGAAACGCCAGGATGGGTTTGTTTGATGATATTATCAAGTTGGATCCGAATAGGTCTTCCTTACCCCTCTCTGATTGCCGCCAGTTGTATCGAGTCTCTATAGGTTGTTTAGTGCATGCTGCCGCTGCCGCTTCAGTCCACCATACCTGTGTAGGCGAGGACCGCCGAATTCTAGTCTCGTCGTGTACTGGCCTCAGTACTGACGCTCCTCTTTTCCTTTGCCCTTTGTCGGCACCCCTTTTGTTTAAGCAGGTCTGAGATCGACGTCGTTAGCAGGGTTACCCTTCCGGCTTGGCCTGGGCAGGGTTATGGACGCCATTGGTTATTCTTCAGGGCTCTTAGCCCCATTTGCATCTTGTCCGTAGACGGACGCTCTATCATTTTCAAGGTGATTTGGATCTTGTATATTATATCTGTATTCTTGACTCATTGAGTCGCCGCTGTATATATATCTGTTCTGTGGGTCCCATCGAGGACTGTTGTGTAATGTTATTACTTCGTTTTCCACCCGCACGAAAGTGCCTGGTGGGCACCTTTGAATCGTTTCTATGCGGGTTTGGCGGGTTTCGCTAAAACTTGCATAGGTCTGATTCTGAGGGTGTTACAGAGTGGTATCAGAGCTCAGCAGTTGCGATACCCCACAAGTCCAGCCTGTAGGATAACCTAGCTAACGGCCGAAGTAGAGTGTCAAAACTATTTTGCAAAATCGGTTGGATAGTTCTGATTAGGTCTGATTTTATTCCTTACCCCTCTGCTATTCTCCTCTTACCTCTACGTGTTTTGAATCCGCTCTCTTCCCTTTCTTCGAGTCCAGGATTTCTCGTGGTTGGGATTCCGTCGTACCTTCAGGGTTTCGCTTCCTCCTTTGGTAACGGTGTTGCTACATCTGGTCTTCATGCTATCCGAGGAATCCTTTATCTGTGGTATCATCCTTTGTTCCTTGTCTATGCCTTCCGGTGTTTTTCCGACGCGACGACATCCTCTACGCCAGATCCGATGCAGAGTCTGCATCCCTCCGTTGTTCCGAACCTCGCTTGTCGAGATCTTCAGTCTGATTCCGAGAGTTGGTTGCATAATCCGCCTATTCGTGTGCAGAGTAATGGTTTGGGTGCGCGATGGACTGATCACCATCCGACTACTCTTATCATTCGCTCTTGTACATCGAATCAGTGGGTCCATTAGTTTTACTCCGTCCACGGAAGTTAGGGGTGGCTTTAATCGTTGATACCTCTACCTTCGACCTTTTGTTCCGGAGTGTTCTCTCGACGATCACGGACAACGGCCTCTTGTTAGTGGTGTCGCAAGGATCTACACGAAGTGAGAAGACGCAGACCGCCGACCTTCTTCCGATACCATGAGGCGGATCTCGAGGGCGAGATCCATTGTTAGTGGTGTCGAATTGTGGCATCCCGCAAAACCACTACTAGAAAATCGCGTTGTTTTTGTGCATTGCATCATCATGACCGCATGCTCATGTCATCATGCCACATTGCATTTGAGCATCGTCATCATCTTGCATTTGCTTGCATAAAACTATTTGCGGAAAAACCTATTCTTGTTTTCTAAAACGCCACATCTTTATTCAAAACCAAAACCGGGTCTCCGGAATATTTTGTTTTGACTGACTATGTTTTGCAAACGGTCCGTTTAACATAAATAAATTAATTAATTATTTTAGGGGGGCAGTCGAACGGGCCGAATCGATCCGAACGACCACCCCAGAAATTAAACGGTCCAACCTAGACCCTTTTCTACCCCAACCTAACCTACCCAACCCCTCTCCACCTCACCCCGACCACTCCCCTCGTGACACCTCACTCCACCCCTCTCCCTTACCCAACCCCATCCCGCCACCTGGCCACCTGCTCTCACCCCCACTCCCCACTTCCCCCACCAACCAGGCCACCTAGGCGGGGTCCACCGCCACCTGGCCAACGCCCCACCAGCCCCTGCCGACAACCCCCTGGATCCCCACCACCCACGCGCGCCTGCCCCAGACTCCGCCCCGCTACCCCCTGGCCGCCCCGGGACCCACCTCACGCACGCTCCCCAACCCACCGACGCGACGCCCTCCCCTCTCCTCTCTCTCTGGCGCGTCCCGCTCCTTCCACCACCTCGGCCCCGCCCTTCTTCCTCACCCCATCCCCGAGCCCGACCGCTCCCGCCCACCATCTCCGGCCGACGAGCACACGCCTTCACCCTCCCTGGCTACCTCGCCCCTAGACCGCTCTCGGCCCCGCCTCCTCCGCCTCGTTGGCGGCCGCGTCCGCCGCCGGCCGGACCTCGCGCAGGCCGCCTCCCCGTCCCCGTCGGCACCGCTCACCACCGCGTTCCCCTCCTTCCTCCTCCTCGGCCCGGACCCGACGCCCCGGCCTCCATCCTCTCCGGCAGGACCGCCCCAGGAGGCCGCCGTCCGCTCCGACCGCCTCCCTACGGCGGCGCGACAACCACGCCCTTCGGCTGCGACCCCGCGTGGCCTTCTCGAGCGCGTCCTTCGCCGCCAGCCTCCGCCTCGCCGCCGTCGAGCCCACCGCTCCTTCCCTCCTGGACCGGCGCCGCCGGCGCGGAGCCTCTCCGCCGCCTCCTCCCCCGGAGCTCCGCCGCCCCTCAAGCTCCGCGCGACCCCCTCCGTCGGCCCTATGCCCTCGCCGCCGGACCGCCTCCCTCGCACGCCTCTGCAGCCGCCCCAGCCCGTCGCCCTCCACCCGGCCGCGACCACCTCGCCCCGCGCAGGCCACCCTCCCGCGCCGCCGGCGATGCTCGCCGCGTCCGCCGGCGCCTCCCCGCAGCACCGCCGGTCCCGTCGTGCGCCAAGGCCACCTTCCCCCTCGTCCTCCCGCGCCGCCGGCGATTCTCG
Source organism: Avena sativa (assembly GCA_916181665.1). NCBI lineage: Eukaryota > Viridiplantae > Streptophyta > Magnoliopsida > Poales > Poaceae > Avena > Avena sativa. Next base: position 259,646,683 of record OV702279.1, on the reverse strand, counting down.
CCTCGCCATCGTCCCGTGTCTGACCCGCCCTCGCCGTCGCAGTCAAGCACCTCGCCGCCGTCCGCCGTGCCTCTCTCGTCGGCCCGCTCGGCTTGTGTATGTGTGTGTATGTTGTGGCACTCGCGGGCACCAAGTTCTCCTCTCGGGCCTTCAAGATCTCCATCACCGAACCCTCGGAACCTCCGACACGGAGCGGCGATGCATGACCTTGAGAAGGCCGACAAGTTCCAAGATCCCCGGAACGCCAAGACCATCTACACGGGTCCGAAGACCGATCACGGTGCGCCCGAACCCCGTCAGAACACGCAAGACCCCTGGCGCTTGAACCGAGGGAACCTCGTCGAGAAACCCCGGTACCAGAGGTCGACATCAGACCGAAGCATCAAGGCTCCTTCACGGATCTCAAGTTCTCCGTCTCGGACGCCAAGATTGCCACGAGAACGCTCCCGAACGCTAACACCGACTCGATGGCGCGGGCCCGACAAGACCCTCGCAACGGCAAGACCGACCCCGTGGGACCCGACAAGACCTTCGCGACGACAAGAACGGCATCGACCCGGAAGAATCCGACGCGCCCCGACACCGACCCAAGTCCTGCTTCCCGGACGCGTCAAGAACTACCCCCGATATCCGAGAACGATCCCGGAGTCCGAGAATGTTTCCGTCGAACCCTGGACCCTGAGACCGACCCCGAACCCTCGGACCAAGATCGTCGAGACCCCTAATGTGTGAACCCCTTCCCGAAACCCTATTTTATAATATAATACAACTTGTTGCATATTATTTGTCCATCTCGCATGCATTTTTGTGGTTTGGGGGCCTTATGCCGATTCACCTCATAATTAAACATGGGGCCCATATGCGGGCAAAGCTAATCTCATATTGGCCTCATTTAAACTTGTGTAGCGAACAGGTGCTATCTTTTGCCATAATAATCCAACATCTAAATTGCGGGGTATCTCAATAACTTGAACCGTTTAATTAATTGTCGGGACCCCGGTTCCGCTTAATCTTGCCTAATTGCATCGCACCTTGGCCATGTCATACATCATACATGCATCATGCCCGATCTTCTGTCGTAGTATTAAATATCGCATCCGGTGTTTCTTCTAGTGTTTTGCTTCTTCGCGGATAAGGCCGTTGAGTTGATGTGAGCTTCGCCCCGATCTTCGGTTGAACCTTCGGCAATGTTTTCAGGCGAGCATCTCCCCCCCTTTCTGCCTATCTTACTTTTATAGTATTTATTCCCTCCAGTTGATCTATTGCTATCTGTGTTGCGATGCTTTAGTTTCCGTACCTGGATATACCGTGCAGACCTATATTGCCTTGGACACATCCTATTACCTGTTGTTTGGTAGATAGTTGGACTTGCGCGTCGTAGTCGCTTGCTCAAGTGTTGTTGTGTGTCGTCCAGTGCCACAGTTGTTGATGTATTGCTGCATGTTGATGTTGGAGATTATCATAGTTTTACTTATCGTTCACTTTAATTCCTGTTTAACAACTAAAATTGAAGTAAGCAGAGGCATCGGTGGGTGATAGATAATATTTGGTTTCCGAACGCCCACTTGTGTCCCGTAGGACCCCGAGTACTTGATACCTGTTCCTTGTTTTATCGCGCTATCCACATCCGGGAGGTATATGGGACCCCCCTGAGCCAGAGCTTGATTCAGACTTATTTCTTGGGGCCACAAACTAGTTTGAGGTTTTATTTACGATCCTGTACTTATGCCATGCTTTACCGCTTTATTTAAATTGTGCGACAGATAGCACCTGTACTGTTTAGGATCGGGACACGATTCCACGGTGTCGACAAGCCCATTTTTGGGTTCCCAGTCGTTCACAGCCGTATACCCAAACCTTGAGTCCGTTTCGGAGTCAGCTAACTTCGTTGCGGGTAGCTTAATGGGGTGGCCCCCTGAAATATTTCTGAATCCTGTGATTGCTTTGTCGTGAAGGCCTCGTTGGGTTTTGATTTGGTTTTTCCGAGGTTGATCGAGTGTGTGTTGCTATTTGTGCACCCCGGCCGGGTTAAAACTTTCTGAAAGCCGTGTCCGCGGTTATGGACGACTTGGAGCACAGTATCTCGATCATAGACAAGCATAACTAAAGTAGTGCTATAAATTTGACTTTATAATGACTAGTAATCAGCTTCACTATAATGGAATGGCTAAATAAAACTGCCAACAATTGCTTGTTTGGAAGTCGCTTGCGACCATTGTACCTGACTAGTAAGTATTGCAACTATAATGGAATGGCTGAATAAAAGTACCAACAACTGCTGGGTTTTGGGGTTATCTCATGCTAATTGTATCTGACTAGTAAGTGTTGCCACTATAACGGAATGGTTAACTAAAAGGGCCCACTGCCTACTTTATCAGGATGATTATCTAAACCTGACTAGTAAAGTGCCGCAACAATAACTGAATACATAAAACTGCCAACTGTGTGAGTTCCTCGGTTGACTTCCTCGTTGGTCTCGAGGGGGAAACGCCAGGATGGGTTTGTTTGATGATATTATCAGGTTGGATCCGAATAGGTCTTCCTTACCCCTCTCTGATTGCCGCCAGTTGTATCGAGTCTCTATAGGTTGTTTAGTGCATGCTGCCGCTGCCGCTTCAGTCCACCATACCTGTGTAGGCGAGGACCGCCGAATTCTAGTCTCGCCGTGTACTGGCCTCAGTACTGACGCTCCTCTTTTCCTTTGCCCTTTGTCGGCACCCCTTTTGTTTAAGCAGGTCTGAGATCGACGTCGTTAGCAGGGTTACCCTTCCGGCTTGGCCTGGGCAGGGTTATGGACGCCATTGGTTATTCTTCAGGGCTCTTAGCTGTAGGGGTTCGTAGCATGGAAAACAAAAATTTTCTATCGCATACAAACAAACAAGCCAAGATCTATCTACTAGATTGTAGCAACGAGTCGATGGAATAACTTACCCTCGAAGATTCCAAAGTGTTTAACGAGAGCGGATTCTCGTGGGTGATGTAGTCGTACTCTTCCCGATCTCAAGATCGTGTAGACGATCCTTCCGGCGCTGCGTTCCGGCAGCGCTCCCGCAGTCGGTCACACGTTCGGTACTCGACGAAGACCTTCCTCTCCCTTGTTCCAGCAGGTAGCGGAGGTTGTAGCACTCTCCTCGCGATTCCGGCAGCACAACGGCGTGGTACCGGAAGTAGAGGGGAGATCCCGCAGGGCTTCGCCTTAAGCCGGAGCGAGTATGGTGGATTATGAGAGAGGGCTATTAGTGGTCTAGAGATTAGACTCACCAATTAGAAGGCTCTAAACCGCAGGATAAAGCAATTAGAAGCTCTAAACCAAAACGGCTCTAAACCGGAGATTAGAGGTGGAAACTTGTGTGTCTCAAGGAGGAGCCCTGCCCCTCCTTTTATGGGTGGAGGGGCCTTGGCGCGCCAGGGGAGGGAGGGAGTCTCTCCCCAACTCGGCCTAGGGCTGGGCGCCGGCCTGGAGGAGTTGGACTCCTCCTCCAAGTTGGTTCCAACTCCTCTTGCTTGTTTCCCACAGTTTCCTGTTTTAGCCGTTTGACTTTCAAACTGGCAATTTGACTTTCATGTTTTTGGAACAGCAAGAACACTTAGTAAATGATGCAATCATTCAATGACACACTCATGTACCCTCCCCCCCCCCCCCGGAGTGCCGGACAATCCGGAACCTTCTAGAACATTCCCGATGAAAAACACCGGAATCATTCCCGAACTCCGAAACGGGACTTTCCTTATATGAATCTTATTCTCCGGACCATTCCGGATCACCTCGTGATACCCCGGATCCCATCCGAGACTCCGAACAACATTCGGTCTCTTTCTCATAATACCATAACTACTCAAAACAACGTCGAATCCTTAAGTGTGTCTCCCTACGGTTCGTGAATTATGCGGACATGATCGAGACACTTCTCCGAACAATAACCAATAGAGGAATATGGAAATTCATATGGCTCCCACATATTTCTACGATTACTTTGCGATCGAATGAACCACTTACATACGATACCAATTTCCCTTTGTCTCACGATATGTTACTTATCCGAGGTTATGATCGTCGGTATCTCTGCATACCTAGTTCAACCTCATTACTGATAAGTACTCTTTTCTCGTTCCCGTGATATGTGATCCCTTGTGAGCCCGTCACATGCTTGCAAGCTAATTGGATGACATTTCACCGAGAGGGCCCAGAGAATATCTATCCGTCATATGGATGGACAAATCCCACTCTTGATCCATGTGTCTCAACCAATACTTTCCGAACACTCAATGCCATCTTTATAGCCACCCAGTTACTGTGTGGTGTTTGATGTCATCAAAGCATCCGTCCGGTAAAGGTGATATGCATGATCTCATGGTCGAAGGAATTAGGTTACTATGTATCAGAAAGCATATAGCAATTGAACTATTGAAATGACTTGATCTTTATGCTACGCTTATCTATAGGAGTATGTCCACCATATCATTCTCCTAACGATATGATCTTGTTGTTGATAACATCTCAATGTTCATGATAGGGAAACCACAATCATTTATCAACCAACAAGCTAGTGAAGTATAGAGGCTATACTAGGGACTTCAAATTAAGTTTACAAATCACACAAGTATCAATGTTTCCCTGTTAATACTATTATAGCATGAATGTAAATATTTATCATAAACAAAAAGATATAATAATAACTACATTTATTATTGCCTCTAGGGCATATCTCCAACAGTCTCCCACTTGCACTAGAGTCATCTAATCTAGATTACATGGTAATATACCGAACACCCATGGCAGTTTGGTGTTGGTCATGTTTTGCCCTCGGGAGAGGTTTAGTCAACGGATCCGCCACATTCAGATCTGTGTGTACTTTGCAAATCTTTATATCCCCATCCTGGATATGTTCTCGAATAGCGTGAAAACGTAGCTTGATATGCTTCAGCTTCTTGTGTGACCTTGGTTCTTGCGCATTGGCTATGGCTCCCATGTTATCACAGTAGATAGACATTGGGTCCAGCGCACTAGGAACCACACCCAGCTCTGTAATGAACTCTTTCATCCATATCGCTTCTTGTGAAGCCTCCGAAGCAGCCATGTATTCCGATTCAGTTGAAGATCTCGCCACAACGCTTTGCTTTGCACTCCTCCAGCTAACTGCTGCACCATTCAAAATAAATACGTATCCAGATTGTGATTTAGAATCATCCGGATCGGTGTTCCAACTAGCATCGGTGTAACCATTAACAACGAGTTGTTCATCACCTCCATAAGAAAGAACCATATCCTTAGTTCTTCTCAAGTACTTAAGGATGTTTTTGACCGCTGTCCAATGATCCACTCCTGGATCACTTTGATATCTGCTAGTTAAACTAACAGCATATGCAATGTCGGGTCTAGTACATAGCATGGCATACATTAGAGATCCTATGGCTGAGGCATAGGGAGTCTTACTCATCCTTTCTCTATCTTCTGCCGATGTCGGACTTTGAGTTTTACTCAAGGTCGTATTGGGCAACATGGGTAAGAACCCTTTCTTGCTTTCTTCCATTCCAAACCTCTTTAGAACTTTGTCCAAATATGTACTTTGTGACAATGATATTTGGCGTTTCGATCTATCTCTATAAATCTTTATGCCTAATATGTAAGCTGCTTCGCCAAGATCCTTCATTGAAAAACTATTATTCAAATATTCTTTGACACTACTAAGAAGGTCTACATCATTCCCAATCAACAATATGTCATCCACATATAGTATTAAGAATGCTACAGAGCTCCCACTCACTTTCTTGTAAATACAAGCTTCTCCATAAGTTTGTACAAAACCAAAACTTTTGATTACCTTATCAAAACGTTGATTCCAACTTCGGGATGCTTGCTTCAATCCATAGATGGACCGTTGAAGTTTGCATACCTTGTTAGCATCTTTAGGATCGACAAAACCTTTGGGCTGCATCATATACAACTCTTCATCAATATCTCCATTGAGGAATGCTGTTTTGACATCCATCTGCCATATCTCATAATCATAATATGCAGCGATTGCTAACATAATCCTCACAGATTTTAGCTTCGCTACTGGTGAGAAAGTCTCATCGTAGTCAACTCCTTGAATTTGTCGAAACCCTTTTGCGACAAGTCGAGCTTTATAGACAGTCACATTACCATCAGCATCTGTTTTCTTCTTGAAAATCCATTTGTTCTCGACAGCCTTTCGGCCATCCGGTAAGTCCACCAAAGTCCATACTTGGTTTTCGTACATGGATCCAATCTCGGATTTCATGGCTTCTTGCCATTTATTGGAATCTGGGCTCATCATCGCTTCCTCATATGTCTCGGGGTCATCGGTGTTGTCCACCAACATGACACTCATAACGGGATCATACCAATCTGGAGTGGTACGAGTTCTCGTTGACCTCCGAGGCTCTGTAGCAACTTCAACCGAAGTTTCATGATCACCATCATTAGCTCCCTCTCTTATTGGTGCAGGCACCACAGGAACTTCTTCCGGTGCTGCGCTACTCGCAATTTCGAGAGAAGGTTCGACAACCTCGTCGAGTTCTACTTTCCTTCCAGTCACTTCTTTCGAGAGAAATTCCTTCTCTAGAAAGGATCCATTCTTGGCAACGAAGGTTTTGCCTTCGGATCTATGATAGAAGGTATACCCAATAGTTTCCTTTGGGTATCCTATGAAGACGCATTTTTCCGCTTTGGGTTCTAGCTTGTCCGGCTGTAACTTCTTTACATAGGCTTCGCATCCCCAAACTTTAAGGAACGACAATTTAGGTTTCTTCCCAAACCATAATTCATACGGTGTCGTTTCAACGGATTTAGACGGTGCCCTATTTAAAGTGAATGCGGCTGTTTCTAATGCATAACCCCAAAATGATAGCGGTAAATCTGTAAGTGACATCATAGAACGAACCATATCTAAGAGAGTTCGATTACGACGTTCGGACACACCATTACGCTGTGGTGTTCCCGGCGGTGTCAATTGTGAAAGTATTCCGCACTTCTTTAAATGCTCGCCAAACTCGTAACTTAGATATTCACCTCCACGATCAGAACGTAGAAACTTAATCTTCTTGTTACGTTGATTCTCTACCTCACTTTGAAACTCCTTAAACTTCTCGAAAGTTTCGGACTTATGTTTCATGAAATAGATATACCCATATCTACTCAAATCATCCGTGAAGGTAAGAACATAACGATAACCACCGCGCGATGCTACACTCATTGGACCACACACATCGGTATGTATAATTTCCAATAAGTCCGTAGCTCGCTCCATCATACCAGAAAATGGAGTCTTAGTCATTTTTCCCATCAGACATGCTTCGCATCTATCAAGTGATTCAAAATCAAGTGATTCAAGAAGTCCATCGGAATGGAGTTTCTTCATACGTTTCACTCCGATGTGACCAAGACGACAGTGCCACATATAGGTCGAATTATCGCTTGATTTCAAACGTTTAGCCTCAATATTGTTGATATGTGTATTTCCACTATCGAGATTCAATAAGAATAGACCATCTATCAAAGGTGCATGTGCATAAAACATATTACTCATATAAATCGAACAACCATTATTCTCGGACTTAAACAAGTAACCGTCTCGCAATAAACAAGATCCCGATATAATGTTCATGCTCAACGCAGGCACCAAATAACAATTATTTAAGTATAAAACTAATCCCGATGGTAGATGAAGAGGTAGTGTGCCGACCGCGATCACATTAACCTTTGATCCGTTTCCCACGCGCATCGTCACCTCATTCTTCGCTAGCTTCCGTTTATTCTGCAGCACCTGTTTCGAGTTACAAATATGAGCAACCGAACCAGTATCAAATACCCAGGCACTACTACGAATACTAGTGAGATACACATCAATAACATGTATATCAGATATACCTTTCTTCTTGATGTTGCCGTTCTTCAAATCCGCCAAGTACTTTGGGCAATTCCGCTTCCAGTGACCTTCTCCCTTGCAGTAAAAGCACTCAGTATCAGGCTTAGGTCCAGCCTTGGTCTTCTTCGCCGGTGTGGTAACTTTCTTACCACCCTTCTTGAAGTGTCCCTTTTGCTTAGACTTGCCTTTCTTGAATTTGGTGGTCTTATTGACCAACAACACTTGGTGCTCTTTCTTGATCTCCACTTCTGCAGATTTCAACATGGCAAAGAGTTCTGGCAACGTCTTGTTCATGTTCTGCATGTTGTAGTTCATCACAAAGTTCTTGTAACTTGGTGGTAGTGATTGGAGGACACGGTAAATCCCCAAAGCATTAGGAATCACTATACCCAAGCTTTGAAGTTTGTTTGCGTGCCCAGACATCTTAAGCACATGCTCACTGACGGAGCTGCCTTCTTCCATCTGGCAGTTAAAGACTTTTCAGAAGCCTCATAACTTTCAATTGCCGCATGAGTCTCAAAAATCAATTTGAGATCCTCGACAATATCATATGGGTCTGAATCCTCAAACCTTTTCTGAAGCTCCGATTCCAAACCATACAAGATAGCACACTGAACTATGGAGTACTGATTCTTCCGAGCGAGGTAAACATTCTTTACTTCATCGGGAGCATCAGCTGCAGGTGGGTCACCCAGCGGTGCATCCAGCACATAGGTCAAATTACCAGCTGTGAGGACAATCCTCAAATTGCGGAACCAATCCGCAAAGTTGCTTCCATTGTTTTTCAACTTTTCTTTCTCTAGGAACGCATTAAAATTGATGGTAGGGGCTGCCATTGATCTACAACATATTTGCAATAGTTTAGACTAAGTTTATGACAAATTAAGTTCAAATTAATAAAGAAATTAAACTAGGTGAACTCCCACTCAAAACAATATCCCTCACATTGTTTTAGTGATCACACGAACCAAATCCACTATATCAACACCGATCATCACGAGAGTTGATATAGTTTAAATGGCGAACAATCGTCATGTTCATCATATCTACTATATGATTCATGCTTTACCTTTCGGTGATTCGTGTTCCTGAGACCATGTCTGTACATGCTAGGCTCGTCAAGATCAAACCTTAGCTACCGCATAAGCAAATCTGGCTTGCTTACGTTGTATACACTTGCGGAATCTAACACACCCGATCATCACGTGGTGCTTCGAAACAACAAGCATTAGCAACGGTGCATACTAAGGGTGAACACTTTCGAACTTGAAATTCATGTGCATGAGGGATCATCTTATAATGCTACCATCGTCTACTAAGCAATACAAGATGCATAAAGGATTAACATCACATGCAATTCATAATATGTGATATGATATGGCCTTTCTTCTTTGTGCTTCTGATCTCCATCTTCAAGCACGAACATGATCTCCATCATCACCGGCATTGCATCAAGGTCAATGACGCTTCTCCATGGTTGTCGTCCACCAGCTTCAACTATTACAACTACTTTGAATAGACACGCGGGTCTTAACATAAATTAAAGACAACCATATGGCTCCTGCCGGTTGCCAACTTACAATAAGGAACATTGCATACATCAAATATAATCACAATCATGGCCATATCACATCACTGCACACCCCTGCAAAACAAAGTTAGACGTCTCTACTTTCTTTGCATATTTTACGTGGTTTGGGGCTTTCAATAAGTGTCGTTCTAACTTACGAACAAGAACCACAACATTGATACTATCATTGTTGATCACCCATTGTAAATTGGATCTTAACTATGCTAGGAGAAACAGGCACCCGCAAAGCCACTTATGCAATACAAGTTGCATGTCAAGCGTGGAGCAAGTCTCATGAACGATGTCATGTAAGGTTAGCCTGGGCCTCTTCATCCCAACATACCGCAAGATGCAAAGTACACAAGAAGCAATCGACAATAAAAGCATCAACGCCCACAATGACCATTGTGTTCTACTCGTGCAACAGATCTACATATAGACACGGCTCTGATACCACTGTAGGGGTTCGTAGCATGGAAAACAAAAATTTTCTATCGCATACAAACAAACAAGCCTAGATCTATCTACTAGATTGTAGCAACGAGTCGATGGAATAACTTACCCTCGAAGATTCCAAAGTGTTTAACGAGAGCGGATTCTCGTGGGTGATGTAGTCGTACTCTTCCCGATCTCAAGATCGTGTAGACGATCCTTCCGGCGCTGCGTTCCGGCAGCGCTCCCGCAGTCGGTCACACGTTCGGTACTCGACGAAGACCTTCCTCTCCCTTGTTCCAGCAGGCAGCGGAGGTTGTAGCACTCTCCTCGCGATTCCGGCAGCACAACGGCGTGGTACCGGAAGTAGAGGGGAGATCCCGCAGGGCTTCGCCTTAAGCCGGAGCGAGTATGGTGGATTATGAGAGAGGGCTATTAGTGGTCTAGAGATTAGACTCACCAATTAGAAGGCTCTAAACCGCAGGCTAAAGCAATTAGAAGCTCTAAACCAAAACGGCTCTAAACCGGAGATTAGAGGTGGAAACTTGTGTGTCTCAAGGAGGAGCCCTGCCCCTCCTTTTATGGGTGGAGGGGCCTTGGCGCGCCAGGGGAGGGAGGGAGTCTCTCCCCAACTCGGCCTAGGGCTGGGCGCCGGCCTGGAGGAGTTGGACTCCTCCTCCAAGTTGGTTCCAACTCCTCTTGCTTGTTTCCCACAGTTTCCTGTTTCCCACAGTTTCCTGTTTTAGCCGTTTGACTTTCAAACTGGCAATTTGACTTTCATGTTTTTGGAACAGCAAGAACACTTAGTACATGATGCAATCATTCAATGACACACTCATGTACCCTCCCCCCCCCCCCCCGGAGTGCCGGACAATCCGGAACCTTCTAGAACATTCCCGATGAAAAACACCGGAATCATTCCCGAACTCCGAAACGGGACTTTCCTTATATGAATCTTATTCTCCGGACCATTCCGGATCACCTCGTGATTCCCCGGATCCCATCCGAGACTCCGAACAACATTCGGTCTCTTTCTCATAATACCATAACTACTCAAAACAACGTCGAATCCTTAAGTGTGTCTCCCTACGGTTCGTGAATTATGCGGACATGATCGAGACACTTCTCCGAACAATAACCAATAGAGGAATCTGGAAATTCATATGGCTCCCACATATTTCTACGATTACTTTGCGATCGAATGAACCACTTACATACGATACCAATTTCCCTTTGTCTCACGATATGTTACTTATCCGAGGTTATGATCGTTGGTATCTCTGCATACCTAGTTCAACCTCGTTACTGATAAGTACTCTTTTCTCGTTCCCGTGATATGTGATCCCTTGTGAGCCAGTCACATGCTTGCAAGCTAATTGGATGACATTTCACCGAGAGGGCCCAGAGAATATCTATCCGTCATATGGATGGACAAATCCCACTCTTGATCCATGTGTCTCAACCAATACTTTCCGAACACTCAATGCCATCTTTATAGCCACCCAGATACGGTGTGGTGTTTGATGTCATCAAAGCATCCGTCCGGTAAAGGTGATATGCATGATCTCATGGTCGAAGGAATTAGGTTACTATGTATCAGAAAGCATATAGCAATTGAACTATTGAAATGACTTGATCTTTATGCTACGCTTATCTATAGGAGTATGTCCACCATATCATTCTCCTAACGATATGATCTTGTTGTTGATAACATCTCAATGTTCATGATAGGGAAACCACAATCATTTATCAACCAACAAGCTAGTGAAGTATAGAGGCTATACTAGGGACTTCAAATTAAGTTTACAAATCACACAAGTATCAATGTTTCCCTGTTAATACTATTATAGCATGAATATAAACATTTATCATAAACACAAAGATATAATAATAACTACATTTATTATTGCCTCTAGGGCATATCTCCAACATTAGCCCCATTTGCATCTTGTCTGTAGACGGACGCTCTATCATTTTCAAGGTGATTTGGATCTTGTATATTATATCTGTATTCTTGACTCATTGAGTCGCCGCTGTATATATATATCTGTTCTGTGGGTCCCATCGAGGACTGTTGTGTAATGTTATTACTTCGTTTTCCACCCGCACGAAAGTGCCTGGTGGGCACCTTTGAATCGTTTCTATGCGGGTTTGGCGGGTTTCGCTAAAACTTGCATAGGTCTGATTCTGAGGGTGTTACACCAGGGCGTTGGCCTTGGTCCCTTCTCCCTCCGCCTGCCGCTCCGACAGGGGCAGGAGGGAGGGGGGCCTCATTCCTCCGTTCTAGCCTAGTAGTTAGGGTTATGTTTTGTCTTATTTGGTGCGCCATTGGGGTTGTGGGAGCGGCGCCCATGGGAATAAATCTGCCTCAACTCTACTCCCACACCGACGATGACCTTCGGGGCGGCGTCTCGGAGTTGATGGCAAGGTGTGCTGATCGGTCCTTCAGATCGACATCTTGGCCTTCTCGCCGTTCTTCGGATCTGGCGAGAACAGTTTCTCGGTGTGTCGTCGACGTTCGTTGTTATCCGCGACGGCGCTGGCGGCCAGGGCGAGGTGGTTCTTCTGGAACGAGGATGTTGGTTTGGAGGTGGTGGATTTGCCGTTCTTCTCCGACTTCGCTGATGGGAGGCAGTGGATCTTGGTCCAAGACAGCACGGGGACGTCCCCCGGTCGATGTGTCACAGCGACATGTGCCTCGCTGCATGCAGCAGACCTGTCCATCGACTCACAAAGCCTTGTTGGCGATGGTGCGACTTTGGATCTTGCAATGGTGGAGGTTCGACTTCTCTCCCGGTGTCCGCCTTGGCGGCGCTGGTGTTGGGCGGCGGCCGCTGGCTATGGTAGTTGCGGGAAATTCTAGAGATCGTTTTGTATTTCTTGATTTCTTAGGATTTTATCTACAGTTTCAGGATAATCAGTTTATCCCACTGTTCAAAAAATCGGCCGATATGCCGATTAATCGTCCGATTTATCGTTATTTAAAGGTGGACGATATGCCAATTTTCTGATTTATCGTCCGATCAATCGGCCGATACACTGAAAATCACCAATTTTCAGCCGGACGATAAATTACCGATAAGCGATATCCTTAACATTGGTTTATCCTGGCCTGTCTTTTTGTTTCCACGTATGTTGCGCCATATAACTCGATTTTCTATTAATTAAATAGGTGTGTTCCTCTAAAAAAAAGTCCTAAACAGATCATTAATTGATTCAGTGACGAGAGAGGTGGCAGCAAACCTAGCCTGAACCAGCTTCGGTTGAGCGTAAGTGAATCAGAGAACTAAACTGTCAGTGGTAGTACTAGCTAATAGCGATATAGGGTTTAGGTTGAAACAAAAAGGACAATTTCAGAGTAGACCAAGTATATATATGGCAAGAGGCAACATTAAAATTGGCCAATGCTCTTATCACGGAATAATTTTTTTGACCGCTCTGCAGTCCATGTAAGGTTTGATGCTCATGGCAGTGGAGGAGCTTTCCCAACTCATCTAGGCCCCTAGGAACGAAACACCTATAATCTTGTGCTACATGGAGCTGCACATCTTCTGGTTGCTCCTAAGCCAGATGGTGCAAAGGCCGTTGACGCCTCACGGACCAGATCAGATTGGCCGGAACATCAAGCCTATCGCACTAGTGACGAGAGACTTGTAGAACGGGCATATTTGTCGCATATACCCAACTATTTCCTCTTGCCTCACATGTCTAACCTACCGTTAGTGGTGGGCAAAATGTAAAACCGTCCAAACCATATAAACCGTTCAAATTTGTGCTAGTTCATTTTCCTTCACAAGCCCATTTCAGATTTCCAATCTAGTTTAAAAAAATGAACTGTCCCAGACCGGTTAAACCAACCAAACCGGTTTTTTCCCATCCTTACCTACCGACTACCGTGTATGTTCAAATGCTCCCAACATCTACTCCTTGAAATGAACTAGATTCCTTGTAATGAGACATACATTTGTTTCTCCACCATGTTTATATACCTCCTCGGGATATAGGAAATCGTTCTTGAATTGGATGCAATATAAATGCTTGCAACAAGCTATTGTCGTCTTATTGAATGCTTAAGATATCTTGTCCTTCACTGAGAGTCCGAGACCATATATGTAGACAGGACTATGCCGGAAATCCAATTCGCCTCAAGGACTGTGCATCATAATATTTCTAGGTGTAGTCACTTGAATATAGTTGCACAGCTTACTTAACTAGTGTGTTGGCAGCAACGTTAGTAGATTAACTTGATGGTGCATATGCTTCATACTTTTTATTTTCTGATGGTTGATCCATGTTGAGATATTGTGTGATCCATAAGCTACCGACATAATGTAATAAAAAGCTATGCGCATATCGAAGCAGGGGCTAGGAATTAGAGCACTTTTCTGTCCACTGACCTGGTTCGGTATCATCCTAAGCAAAATTATCATTGTGTGCATCTCGAATTGATCTAATGCTCAAGATATATTGTTCTTTAAACGCTATGGTATATGCAATGTTGATTGTGAACCATACTGCACTAGCTTGCTCCATGTAGGAGTAGTTTTCTTCTTTACGAAAAAGGATAGAGTAGTTTTGTTGCCATGATTTGGTATGATTTTCTTGATAAAGCTAAGATTGTGTGTATACCCATCCCGAATTAACAAAATAACATGAGGGTGTCAAGCATCCTACACTACCAGGTATCTTCAGCATCCTAGTCGAAGACACGCTGGCACCCATCCATTAGAAAATGGTCTGACACTCCCGTGTTGGACACAACCCAACGGGGAAGGGTTGGGGCAACGACAATGTTGTCCATGCCGAATAGGATGAGTGGGGCCATTGGAAACCACACAACTAAATCATATACCCATTTATCCATTTTAACCTAAATTACCGTCATTCCATTCTCTCGCATGTTGTGCCGCTATGGTTCTCGTTCCCGCCCAGGCCATGCAGTCGTGCCCGTCATCGCCGTAGCTCCCAAGAAGTGGAGGAGGGTGAGTCAGAGGAGGAAGAAGAGGAAGATGGTAGATGAGGATGCCAAATTTTGCCACTCGATGGATCCTGAGCGCATCATGCATGAAATAAGGGCAGCTAGCACAACATAGGCATCAACATCGGTAGCGACACCTGTTGGAGATATGCCCTAGAGGCAATAATAGAAGTGGTTATTATTATATCTTTGTGTTTATGATAAATGTTTACATTCATGCTAAAATAGTATTAACCGGAAACATTAATACTTGTGTGATTTGTAAACTAAATTAGAGTCCCTAGTAAAGCCTCTTTGTAATACTAGCTTGTTGGTTAATAGATGATCGTGGTTTCTCGATCATGAACATTGAGATGTTATTAACAACAAGATCATATCATTAGGAGAATGGTATGATGGACATACTCCTATAGATAAGCATAGCATAAATATCAAGTCATTTTAATAGTTTGTTTGCTATAAGCTTTCTGATACATAGTAACCTAATTCCTTCGACCATGAGATCATGCTAATCACCATCACCAGAAGGATGCTTTGATGACATCAAACACCACACCGTAACTGGGTGGCTATAAAGGTGGCATTGAGTGTTCGGAAAGTATGGGTTGAGGCACATGGATCAAGAGTGCGATTTGTCCATCCATATGACGGATAGATATACGCTGGGCCCTCTCGGTGGAATGTCATCCAATTGGCTTGCAAGCATGTGAATGGCTCACAAGGGATCACATATCACAGGAACGAGAAAAGAGTACTTATCGGTAACTAGGTTGAACTAGGTATGCAGAGATACCGACGATCGAACCTCGAATAAGTAAACTATCGCGAGACAAAGGGAAATTGGTATCGTATGTAAGTGGTTCATTCGATCGCAAAGTAATCATAGAAATATGCGGGAGCCATATGAATTTCCAGATTCCTCTATTGGTTATTGATTGGAGAAGTGTCTCGGTCATGTCCGCATAATTCACGAACCGTAGGGAGACACACTTAAGGATTCGATGTTGTTTAGTAGATATGGAATGTAAGTAGGGAAACCGAATGTTGTTCGGAGTCTCGAATGGGATCCGGAATATCACGACGAGATCCCGAATGGTCCGGAGAATAAGATTCATATAAGGAAAGTCTGATTCCGGAGTTCGGGAAAGATTCCGATGTTTTCATCGGAGAGGTTCTAGAAGGTTCTAGAAGGTTCACCGGACCGGAAGGGGAATGGTCCATGAATTTGTCATGGGTGGTGGAATGATTGGATCATATCCTAGGTCACTTGGTTTGGGAATTTGCGAGATAGAATTAAAGCTCTAAATTGAAAGTCAGACGGGAGGTTTGAAAAGTCAAACTGGAACAATGGTTTCCTGGCGGAAGAAGGAAAGAGTCCTTCCTTCTATCCAACTTGGGTTTGGGTTTGGATTCAAACCCTCCCCTTCCAAGGCTGCCCCTCCCTATCATAAATAGAGGGGGAGGGATGCCCCAAACAACACAAGAGCCAGTCTTCCCCACCCTATGCGCCACCGACGCCCCGTCACCGTCGCCCTAGCCGCCGCCAACACCTCCTCCTCCTCCCGTCCTTCTAAACCTAGATCGCCAGGAAACCCTAGATCCACCATAACTCGCACCGGCTTAGGAGAAGCCCTGTGGGATTTTCCCTCTACTTCCGACACCACGTCGTCGTGCTGCCGGAATCACGAGGGGAGAACTACAACCTCCGCTGCCTGCTGGAACAAGGGAGAGGAAGGTCTTCATCGAGTACCGAATGTGTGACCGAATGCGGAAGCGCTGCCGGAACGCAGCGCCGGAAGGATCGTCTACGCGATCTTGAGATCGGCAAGTGTACGACTACATCACCCACGAGAATCTGCTCTTGTTAACCGCTTTGGAATCTCCGAGGGTGAGTGCTTCTATCGACTCATTGCTATAATCTAGTAGATATATCTTGGCTTGTTTGTGTGCATGAGGTAGAAATTTTTTGTTTTCCATGCTACGGACCCCTAAAGTGGTATCAGAGCCGTGTCTATATGTAGATCTGTTGCACGGGTAGAACACAATGGTCATTGTGGGTGTTGATGTTTTTGTTGTCGATTGCTTCTTGTGTACTTTGCATCTTGCGGGATGGTGGGATGAAGTGGCACGGGCTAACCTTATATGACATCGTTCATGAGACTTGCTCCAGGCTTGACATGCAACTTATATTGCATAAGTGTCTTTGCGGGTGCCTGTTTCTCCCAACATAGTGAAGATTCAATTTACAACGGGTAATTGACAATACTAGTATCAATGTTGTGGTTCTTGTTCGTAAGTTAGAACGACGCTTATTGAAAGCCCCAAACCACGTAAAATATGCAAAGAAAATTAGAGGCGTCTAACTTTGTTTTGCAGGGTTGTGCTGTGATGTGATATGGCCATGATTGTGATTATATATGATGTATGCAATGTTCCTTATTGTAAGTCGGCAACCGGCAGGAGCCATATGGTTGTCTTTTAATTCCATTAAGACCTGCGTGTCTATTCAAAGTAATTGTAATAGTTGATGCTGGTGGACGACAACCATGAAGCGGCGCCATTGACCTTGACGCCATACCGGTGATGATGGAGATCATGTTCGTGCTTGAAGATGGAGATCGGAAACACAAGAAGAAAGGCCATATAATATCACATATTATGAATTGCATGTGATGTAATCCTTTTATGCATCTTGTATTGCTTAGTTCGCGACGGTAGCATTATAAGATGATCCCTCTAGCACAAAATATCAAGTTATAAAGTGTTCATACTTAGTTAGCACCGTTGCTAAAGCTCGTTGTTTCGAAGCACCACGTGATGATCGGGTGTGTTAGATTCTGCGAGTGTATACAACGTGAGCAAGACAGATTTGCTCATGCGGAAGCTAAGGTTTGATCTTGACGAGCCTAGCATGTACAGACATGGTCTCGGAACACGGATCACCGAAAGGTAAAGCATGAGTCATATAGTAGATATGATGAACATGTTGATTGTTCGCCATTGAAGCTACATCAATTCTCGTGATGATCGGTTTTGATGTGGTGGATTTGGTTCATGTGATCACTAAAACAATGCGAGGGATATTGTTTTGAGTGGGAGTTCACCTAGATTAATTTAACTATTAATTAGAACTCAATTTGTCATAAACTTAGTCTAAATTATTGCAAATATGTTGTAGATCAATGGCGGCCCCTACCATCAATTTTAATGCGTTCCTAGAGAAAGAAAAGTTGAAAACAATGGAAGCAACTTCACGGATTGGTTCCGCAATTTGAGGATTATCCTCAATGCTGGTAGTTTGACCTATGTGCTGGATGCACCGCTGGGTGACCCACCTGCAGCTGATGCTACCGATGAGGTAAAGAATGTTTTCCTCGCTCGGAAGAATCAGTACTCCACAGTTCAATGTGCTATCTTGTATGGTTTGGAATCGGAGCTTCAGAAAAGGTTTGAGAACCATGACCCACATGATATTGTCCGTGAACTCAAAATGATATTTGAGGCTCATGCAGCAGTTGAGAGTTATGAGGCTTCTGAAAAGTTCTTTAACTGCAAGATGGAAGAGGGCAGCTCCGTCAGTGAGCACCTGCTTAAGATGTCTGGGCACGCAAGCAAGCTTCAAAGCTTGGGTATAGTGATTCCTAATGCTTTGAGGATTCACCGTGTCCTCCAATCACTACCACCAAGTTACAAGAACTTCGTGATGAACTACAATATGCAAAACATGGACAATTCGTTGCCCGAAATCTTCTCCATGTTAAAGTCTGTAGAAGTGGAGATCAAAAAAGTGTACCAAGTGTCGATGGTCAATAAGACCACCAAATTCAAGAAGCAAGGCAAGTCTAAGAAAAAGAGAAACTTCAAGAAGGGCGGGAAGAAAGTTACCGCGCCGGCGAAGAAGACCAAGGCTGGGCCTAAGCCTGATACTGATTGCTTTTACTACAAGGGAGAAGGTCACTGGAAGCGGAATTGCCCTAAGTACTTGGCGGATTTGAAGAACGGTAACATCAAGAAGAAAGGTATATCCGATATACATGTTATTGATGTGTATCTCACTAGTACTCCTAGCAGTGCCTGGGTATTTGATACTGGTTCAGTTGCTCATATTTGTAACTCGAAATAGGTGCTGCAGAATAGACGGAAACTAGCGAAGAACGAGGTGACGATGCGCGTTGGAAATGGATCAAAGGTTGATGTGACCGCGGTCGGCACGCTACCTCTTCATCTACCATCAGGATTAGTTTTATACTTAAATAATTGTTATTTGGTGCCTGCGTTGAGCATGAACATTATATCAGGATCATGTTTATTGCGAGACGATTACTTGTTTAAGTCCGAGAATAATGGTTGTTCGATTTATATGAGTAATATGTTTTATGCACATGCACCTTTGATAGATGGTCTATTCTTATTGAATCTCGATTGTGGAAATACACACATTAATAACATTGAAGAAAAACGTTTGAAATTGAGCGATAACTCGACCTATATGTGGCACTGTCGTCTTGGTCACATTGGAGTGAAGCGTATGAATAAACTCCATTCCGATGGATTTCTTGAATCACTTGATTTCGAATCACTTGAAAGAGGCGAAGCATGTCTGATGGGTAAAATGACTAAGACTCTATTTTCTGGTATGATGGAGCGAGCTACGGACTTATTGGAAATCATACATACCGATGTGTGTGGCCCAATGAGTGTAGCATCGTGTGGTGGTTATCGTTATGTTCTTACCTTCACAGATGATTTGAGTAGATATGGGTATATCAATTTCATAAAACATAAGTCCGAAACTTTCGAGAAGTTTAAGGAATTTCAAAGTGAGGTAGAGGATCAACGTAACAAGAAGATTAAATTTCTATGATCTGATCGTGGAGGTGAGTATCTAAGTTACGAGTTTGGCGAGCATTTGAAGAAATGCAGAATACTTTCACAATTGAAACCGCCGAGAACACCACAACATAATGGTGTGTCTGAACATCGTAATCGAACTCTCTTAGATATGGTTAGTTCTATGATGTCACTTACAAATTTACCGCTATAATTTTGGGGTTATGCATTAGAAACAACCGCATTCACTTTAAATAGGGCATCATCTAAATCCGTTGAAATGACACCGTACGAATTATGGTTTGGGAAGAAACCTAAATTGTCGTTCCTTAAAGTTTGGGGTTGCGAAGCTTATGTAAAGAAGTTACAGCCGGACAAGCTTGAACCCAAAGTGGAAAAATGCGTCTTCATAGGATACCCAAAGGAAACTATTGGGTATACCTTCTATCATAGATCCGAGGGCAAAATCTTTGTTGCCAAGAATGGATCCTTTCTAGAGAAGGAGTTTCTCTCGAAAGAAGTGACTGGAAGGAAAGTAGAACTCGACGAGGTTGATGAACTTTCTCTCGAACTTGCGAGTAGCGCAGCACCGGAAGTGGTTCATGTGGCGCCTACGCCAATAAGAGAGGAAGCTAATGATGTTGATCATGAAACTTCAATTGAAATTACTACGGAACCTCGCAGGTCAACGAGAACTCATACCACTCCTGATTGGTATGATCCCGTTATGAGTGTCATGTTGGTGGACAACACCGATGACCCTGCGACATATGAGGAAGCGATGATGAGCCTAGATTCCAATAAATGGGAAGAATCCATGAAATCCGAGATTGGATCCATGTACGAAAACCAAGTATGGACTTTGGTGGACTTACCGGATGGCCGGAAGGTTGTTGAGAACAAATGGATTTTGAAGAAGAAAACAGATGCTGATGGTAATGTTACTATGTATAAAGCTCGACTTGTCGCAAAAGGGTTTCAAAAAATTCAAGGAGTTGACTACGATGAGACTTTCTCACCGGTAGCGAAGCTAAAATCTGTGAGGATTATGTTAGCAATCGTTGCATATTATGATTATGAGATATGGAAGATGGATGTCAAAACAGCATTCCTCAATGGAGACATTGATGAAGAGTTGTATATGGTACAACCCAAAGGTTTTGTCGATCCTAAAGATGCTAACAAGGTATGCAAACTTCAACGGTCCATTTTGTAGGGGTTCGTAGCATGGAAAACAAAAATTTTCTATCGCATACAAACAAACAAGCCAAGATCTATCTACTAGATTGTAGCAACGAGTCGATGGAATAACTCACCCTCGAAGATTCCAAAGTGTTTAACGAGAGCAGATTCTTGTGGGTGATGTAGTCGTACTCTTTCCGATCTCAAGATCGCGTAGACGATCCTTCCGGCGCCACGTTCCAGCAGCGCTCCCGCAGTCGGTCACACGTTCGGTACTCGACGAAGACCTTCCTCTCCCTTGTTCCAGCAGGCAGCGGAGGTTGTAGCACTCTCCTCGCGATTCCGGCAGCACAACGGCGTGGTACCGGAAGTAGAGGGGAAATCCCGCAGGGCTTCGCCTTAAGCCGGTGCGAGTATGGTGGAGCTTATGAGAGAGGCTATTAGTGGTCTAGTAATTAGACACACCAATTAGAAGGCTCTAAACCAATTAGAAGGCTCTAAACCGCTGGCTAAAGCAATTAGAAGCTCTAAACCAAAACGGCTCTAAACCTGAGATTTAGAGGTGGAAACTTGTGTGTGCTAGGAGGGAGCCCTGCCCCTCCTTATATAGGTGGGAGGGCTGGCCGGCCAAGGGGAGGGGAGTCCCTCCCCAAGTCGGCTTGGTGGGGCGCCGGCCAAGGGAGGAACCCTCCTCCAATTCGGCCTCCACCAATCCTCCTCTCTTCCCACTTCCCAAAATTGCCGTTTGACTTTCAAACTAGCCGTTTGACTTTTCAATTTAGGATTTAAATAAACCCTTTATTTTGGACAGCAAGAACACCTAGTACATGATGCAATCATTCCAACTTACAATGACACATTCATGTACCCTTCCCCCTTCCGGAGTGCCGGACATTCCGGAACCTTCTAGAACATTCCCGATGAAAACACCGGAATCATTCCCGAACTCCGAAACGGGACTTTCCTTATATGAATCTTATTCTCCGGACCATTCCGGATCACCTCGTGATATCCCGGATCCCATCCGAGACTCCGAACAACATTCGGTCTCTTTCTCATAATACCATAACTACTCAAACAACGTCGAATCCTTAAGTGTGTCTCCCTACGGTTCGTGAATTATGCGGACATGATCGAGACACTTCTCCGAACAATAACCAATAGAGGAATCTGGAAATTCATATGGCTCCCACATATTTCTACGATTACTTTGCGATCGAATGAACCACTTACATACGATACCAATTTCCCTTTGTCTCACGATATGTTACTTATCCGAGGTTATGATCGTCGGTATCTCTGTATACCTAGTTCAACCTCGTTACTGATAAGTACTCTTTTCTCGTTCCCGTGATATGTGATCCCTTGTGACCAAGTCACATGCTTGCAAGCTAATTGGATGACATTCCACCGAGAGGGCCCAGAGTATATCTATCCGTCATGTGGATGGACAAATCCCACTCTTGATCCATGTGTTTCAACCAATACTTTCCAAACACTTAATGCCACCTTTATAGCCACCCAGTTGCGGTGTGGTGTTTGATGTCATCAAAGCATCCATCCGGTAAAGGTGATATGCATGATCTCATGGTCGAAGGAATTAGGTTACTATGTATCAGAAAGCATATAGCAATTGAACTATTGAAATGACTTGATCTTTATGCTACGCTTATCAATAGGAGTATGTCCACCATATCATTCTCCTAACGATATGATCTTGTTGTTGATAACATCTCAATGTTCATGATATGGAAACCACAATCATTTAATCAACCAACAAGCTAGTGAAGTATAGAGGCTATACTAGGGACTTCAATTTAAGTTTACAATTCACACAAGTATTAGTGTTTCCTTGTTAATACTATTATAGCATGAATATAAACATTTATCATAAACACAAAGATATAATAATAACTACATTTATTATTGCCTCTAGGGCATATCTCCAACAGTCTCCCACTTGCACTAGAGTCATCTAATCTAGATTACATGGTAATATACCGAACACCCATGGCAGTTTGGTGTTGGTCATGTTTTGCCCTCGGGAGAGGTTTAGTCAACGGATCCGCCACATTCAGATCTGTGTGTACTTTGCAAATCTTTATATCCCCATCCTGGATATGTTCTCGAATAGCATGAAAACGCAGCTTGATATGCTTCAGCTTCTTGTGTGACCTTGGTTCTTGCGCATTGGCTATGGCGCCCATGTTATCACAGTAGATAGACATTGGGTCCAGCGCACTTGGAACCACACCCAGCTCTGTAATGAACTCTTTCATCCATATTGCTTCTTGTGAAGCCTCCGAAGCAGCCATGTATTCCGATTCAGTTGAAGATCTCGCCACAACGCTTTGCTTTGCACTCCTCCAGCTAACTGCTGCACCATTCAAAATAAATACGTACCCAGATTGTGATTTAGAATCATCTGGATCGGTGTTCCAACTAGCATCGGTGTAACCATTAACAACGAGCTGTTCATCACCTCCATAAGAAAGAACCATATCCTTAGTTCTTCTCAAGTACTTAAGGATGTTTTTGACCGCTGTCCAATGATCCACTCCTGGATCACTTTGATATCTGCTAGTTAAACTAACAGCATATGCAATGTCGGGTCTAGTACATAGCATGGCATACATTAGAGATCCTATGGCTGAGGCATAGGGAGTTTTACTCATCCTTTCTCTATCTTCTGCCGATGTTGGACTTTGAGTTTTACTCAAGGTCGTATTGGGCAACATGGGCAAGAACCCTTTCTTGCTTTCTTCCATTCCAAACTTCTTTAGAACTTTGTCCAAATATGTACTCTGTGACAATGATATTTGGCGTTTCGATCTATCTCTATAAATCTTTATGCCTAATATGTAAGATGCTTCGCCAAGATCCTTCATTGAAAAACTATTATTCAAATATTCCTTGACATTATTAAGAAGGTCTACATCATTCCCAATCAACAATATGTCATCCACATACAGTATTAAGAATGCTACAGAGCTCCCACTCACTTTCTTGTAAATACAAGCTTCTCCATAAGTTTGTATAAAACCAAAACTTTTGATTACCTTATCAAAACGTTGATTCCAACTTCGGGATGCTTGCTTCAATCCATAGATGGACCGTTGAAGCTTGCATACCTTGTTAGCATCTTTAGGATCGACAAAACCTTTGGGTTGCATCATATACAACTCTTCATCAATGTCTCCATTGAGGAATGCTGTTTTGACATCCATCTGCCATATCTCCTAATCATAATATGCAGCGATTGCTAACATAATCCTTACAGACTTTAGCTTCGCTACAGGTGAGAAAGTCTCATCGTAGTCAACTCCTTGAATTTGTCGAAACCCTTTTGCGACAAGTCGAGCTTTATAGACAGTAACATTACCATCAGCATCTGTTTTCTTCTTGAAAATCCATTTGTTCTCGACGGCCTTCCGGCCATCCGGTAAGTCCACCAAAGTCCATACTTGGTTTTCGTACATGGATCCAATCTCGGATTTCATGGCTTCTTGCCATTTATTGGAATCTGGGCTCATCATCGCTTCCTCATATGTCTCGGGGTCATCGGTGTTGTCCACCACCATGACATTCATAACGGAATCATACCAATCTGGAGTGGTACGAGTTCTCGTTGACCTCCGAGGCTCTGTAGTAACTTCAACCGAAGTTTCATGATCACCATCATTAGCTTCCTCTCTTATTGGTGCAGGCACCACAGGAACTTCTTCCGGTGCTGCGCTACTTGCAATTTCGAGAGAAGGTTCGACAACCTCGTCGAGTTCTACTTTCCTTCCAGTCACTTCTTTCGAGAGAAATTCCTTCTCTAGAAAGGATCCATTCTTGGCAACAAAGATTTTGCCTTCGGATCTATGATAGAAGGTATACCCAATAGTTTCCTTCGGGTATCCTATGAAGACGCATTTTTCCGCTTTGGGTTCAAGCTTGTCCGGCTGTAACTTCTTTACATAGGCTTCGCATCCCCAAACTTTAAGGAACGACAATTTAGGTTTCTTCCCAAACCATAATTCATACGGTGTCGTTTCAACGGATTTAGATGGTGCCCTATTTAAAGTGAATGCGGCTGTTTCTAATGCATAACCCCAAAATGATAGCGGTAAATCTGTAAGTGACATCATAGAACGAACCATATCTAAGAGAGTTCGATTACGACGTTCGGACACACCATTACGCTGTGGTGTTCCCGGCGGTGTCAATTGTGAAAGTATTCCGCACTTCTTTAAATGCTCGCCAAACTCGTAACTTAGATATTCACCTCCACGATCAGAACGTAGAAACTTAATCTTCTTGTTACGTTGATTCTCTACCTCACTTTGAAACTCCTTAAACTTCTCGAAAGTTTCGGACTTGTGTTTCATGAAATAGATATACCCATATCTACTCAAGTCATCTGTGAAGGTAAGAACATAACGATAACCACCGCGCGATGCTACACTCATTGGACCACACACATCGGTATGTATGATTTCCAATAAGTCCGTAGCTCGCTCCATGATACAAGAAAATGGAGTCTTAGTCATTTTGCCCATCAAACATGCTTCGCATCTATCAAGTGATTCAAAATCAAGTGATTCAAGAAGTCCATCGGAATGGAGTTTCTTCATACGTTTCACTCCGATGTGACCAAGACGACAGTGCCACATATAGGTCGAATTATCGCTTGATTTCATAACGTTTAGCCTCAATATTGTTGATATGTGTATTTCCACCATCGAGATTCAATAAGAATAGACCATCTATCAAAGGTGCATGTGCGTAAAACATATTACTCATATAAATCGAACAACCATTATTCTCTGATTTAAACAAGTAACCGTCTCGCAATAAACAAGATCCTGATATAATGTTCATGCTCAACGCAGGCACTAAATAACAATTATTTAAATATAAATCTAATCCCGATGGCAGATGAAGAGGTAGCGTGCCGACCGCGATCACATCAACCTTTGATCCGTTTCCCACGCGCATCGTCACCTTGTTCTTCGCTAGCTTCCGTTTATTCTGCAGCACCTGTTTCGAGTTACAAATATGAGCAACCGAACCAGTATCAAATACCTAGGCACTACTACGAATACTAGTGAGATACACATCAATAACATGTATATCAGATATACCTTTCTTCTTGATGTTGCCGTTCTTCAAATCCGCCTAGTACTTTGGGCAATTCCGCTTCCAGTGACCTACTCCCTTGCAGTAAAAGCACTCAGTTTCAGGCTTTGGTCCAGCCTTGGTTTTCTTCGTCGGCGTGGTAACTTTCTTACCACCCTTCTTGAAGTGTCCCTTTTGCTTAGACTTGTCCTTCTTGAATTTGGTGGTCTTATTGACCATCAACACTTGGTGCTCTTTCTTGATCTCCACTTCTGCAGATTTTAACATAGCAAATAGTTCTGGCAACTCTTTGTTCATGTTCTGCATGTTGTAGTTCATCACAAAGTTCTGTAACTTGGTGGTAGTGATTGGAGGACACGGTAAATCCCCAAAGCATTAGGAATCACTATACCCAAGCTTTGAAGTTTGTTTGCGTGCCCAGACATCTTAAGCACATGCTCACTGACGGAGCTGCCCTCTTCCATCTTGCAGTTAAAGAACTTTTCAGAAGCTTCATAACTTTCAATTGCCGCATGAGTCTCAAAAATTAATTTGAGATCCTCGACAATATCATATGGGTCTGACTCTTCAAACCTTTTCTGAAGCTCCGATTCTAAACCATACAAGATAGCACACTGAACTATGGAGTACTGATTCTTCCGAGCGAGGTAAACATTCTTTACTTCATCGGGAGCATCAGCTGCAGGTGGGTCACCCAGCGGTGCATCCAGCACATAGGTCAAATTACCAGCTGTGAGGACAATCCTCAAGTTGCGGAACCAATCCGCGAAGTTGCTTCCATTGTTTTTCAACTTTTCTTTCTCTAGGAACGCATTAAAATTGATGGTAGGGGTTGCCATTGATCTACAACATATTTGCAATAGTTTAGACTAAGTTTATGACAAATTGAGTTCAAATTAATTAGTGAAATTAAACTAGGTGAACTCCCACTCAAAACAACATCCCTCACATTGTTTTAGTGATCACATGAACCAAATCCACTACATCAACACCGATCATCACGAGAGTTGATATAGTTTCAATGGCGAACAATCGACATGCTCATCATATCTACTATATGACTCATGCTTTACCTTTCGGTGATCCGTGTTCCTGAGGCCATGTCTGTACATGCTAGGCTCGTCAAGATCAAACCTTAGCTACCGCATAAGCAAATCTGGCTTGCTTACGTTGTATTCACCCGCGGAATCAAAGACACCCGATCATCACGTGGTGCTTTGAAGCAGCAAGCTTTGGCAACGGTGCATACTAAGGGTGAACACTTTAGAACTTGAAATTTATGTGCATGAGGGATCATCTTATAATGCTACCGTCGTCCACTAAGCAATACAAGATGCATAAAGGATTAACATCACATGCAATTCATAATATGTGATATGATATGGCCTTTCTTCTTTGTGCTTCCGATCTCCATCTTCAAGCACGAACATGATCTCCATCATCACCGGCATAGCATCAAGGTCAATGACGCTTCTTCATGGTTGTCGTCCACCAGCTTCAACTATTACAACTATTTTGAATAGACACGCAGGTCTTAACAGAAATTAAAGACAACCATATGGCTCCTGCCGGTTGCCAACTTACAATAAGGAACATTGCATACATCAAATATAATCACAATCATGGCCATATCACATCACTGCACACCCCTGCAAAACAAAGTTAGACGCTTCTACTTTCTTTGCATATTTTACGTGGTTTGGGGCTTTCAATAAGTGTCGTTCTAACTTACGAACAAGAACCACAACATTGATACTAGCATTGTTGATTACCCGTTGTAAATTGGATCTTAACTATGCTAGGAGAAACAGGCACCCGTAAAGCCACTTATGCAATACAAGTTGCATGTCAAGCATGGAGCAAGTCTCATGAACGATGTCATGTAAGGTTAGCCCGGGCCGCTTCATCCCAACATACCGCAAGATGCAAAGTACACAAAAAGCAATCTACAATAAAAGCATCAACGCCCACAATGACCATTGTGTTCTACTCGTGCAACAGATCTACATATAGACACGGCTCTGATACCACTGTAGGGGTTCGTAGCATGGAAAACAAAAATTTTCTATCGCATACAAACAAACAAACCAAGATCTATCTACTAGATTGTAGCAACGAGTCGATGGAATAACTCACCCTCGAAGATTCCAAAGTGTTTAACGAGAGCAGATTCTCGTGGGTGATGTAGTCGTACTCTTTCCGATCTCAAGATCGCGTAGACGATCCTTCCGGCGCCACGTTCCAGCAGCGCTCCCGCAGTCGGTCACACGTTCGGTACTCGACGAAGACCTTCCTCTCCCTTGTTCCAGCAGGCAGCGGAGGTTGTAGCACTCTCCTCGCGATTCCGGCAGCACAACGGCGTGGTACCGGAAGTAGAGGGGAAATCCCGCAGGGCTTCGCCTTAAGCCGGTGCGAGTATGGTGGAGCTTATGAGAGAGGCTATTAGTGGTCTAGTAATTAGACACACCAATTAGAAGGCTCTAAACCAATTAGAAGGCTCTAAACCGCTGGCTAAAGCAATTAGAAGCTCTAAACCAAAACGGCTCTAAACCTGAGATTTAGAGGTGTAAACTTGTGTGTGCTAGGAGGGAGCCCTGCCCCTCCTTATATAGGTGGGAGGGCTGGCCGGCCAAGGGGAGGGGAGTCCCTCCCCAAGTCGGCTTGGTGGGGCGCCGGCCAAGGGAGGAACCCTCCTCCAATTCGGCCTCCACCAATCCTCCTCTCTTCCCACTTCCCAAAATTGCCGTTTGACTTTCAAACTAGCCGTTTGACTTTTCAATTTAGGATTTAAATAAACCCTTTATTTTGGACAGCAAGAACACCTAGTACATGATGCAATCATTCCAACTTACAATGACACATTCATGTACCCTTCCCCCTTCCGGAGTGCCGGACATTCCGGAACCTTCTAGAACATTCCCGATGAAAACACCGGAATCATTCCCGAACTCCGAAACGGGACTTTCCTTATATGAATCTTATTCTCCGGACCATTCCGGATCACCTCGTGATATCCCGGATCCCATCCGAGACTCCGAACAACATTCGGTCTCTTTCTCATAATACCATAACTACTCAAACAACGTCGAATCCTTAAGTGTGTCTCCCTACGGTTCGTGAATTATGCGGACATGATCGAGACACTTCTCCGAACAATAACCAATAGAGGAATCTGGAAATTCATATGGCTCCCACATATTTCTACGATTACTTTGCGATCGAATGAACCACTTACATACGATACCAATTTCCCTTTGTCTCACGATATGTTACTTATCCGAGGTTATGATCGTCGGTATCTCTGTATACCTAGTTCAACCTCGTTACTGATAAGTACTCTTTTCTCGTTCCCGTGATATGTGATCCCTTGTGACCAAGTCACATGCTTGCAAGCTAATTGGATGACATTCCACCGAGAGGGCCCAGAGTATATCTATCCGTCATGTGGATGGACAAATCCCACTCTTGATCCATGTGTTTCAACCAATACTTTCCAAACACTTAATGCCACCTTTATAGCCACCCAGTTACGGTGTGGTGTTTGATGTCATCAAAGCATCCATCCGGTAAAGGTGATATGCATGATCTCATGGTCGAAGGAATTAGGTTACTATGTATCAGAAAGCATATAGCAATTGAACTATTGAAATGACTTGATCTTTATGCTACGCTTATCAATAGGAGTATGTCCACCATATCATTCTCCTAACGATATGATCTTGTTGTTGATAACATCTCAATGTTCATGATATGGAAACCACAATAATTTAATCAACCAACAAGCTAGTGAAGTATAGAGGCTATACTAGGGACTTCAATTTAAGTTTACAATTCACACAAGTATTAGTGTTTCCTTGTTAATACTATTATAGCATGAATATAAACATTTATCATAAACACAAAGATATAATAATAACTACATTTATTATTGCCTCTAGGGCATATCTCCAACACATTTATGGATTGAAGCAAGCATCCCGAAGTTGGAATCAACATTTTGATAAGGTGATCAAAAGCTTTGGTTTTATACACACTTATGGAGAAGCTTGTATTTACAAGAAAGTGAGTGGGAGCTCTATAGCATTCTTAATACTATATGTAGATGGCGTATTGTTGATTGGGAATGATGTAGACCGTCTTAATAGTGTCAAGGATTATTTGAATAATATTTTTTCAATGAAAGATCTTGGCGAAGCAGCTTACATATTAGGCATAAAGATTTATAGAGATAGATCGAGATGCCTAATATCATTGTCACAAAGTACATATTTGGACAAAGTTCTAAAGAGGTTTGGAATGGAAGATAGCAAGAAAGGGTTCTTGCCCATGTTGCCCAATACGACCTTGAGTAAAACTCAAAGTCCTGCAACGGCAGAAGATAGAGAAAGGATGAGTAAGACTCCCTATGCCTCATCCATAGGATCTATTATGTATGCCATGTTATGTACAAGACCCGACATTGCATATGCTGTTAGTTTGACTAGCAGATATCAAAGTGATCCAGGAGTGGATCATTGGACAGCGGTCAAAAACATCCTTAAGTCCTTGAGAAGAACTAAGGATATGGTTCTTTCTTATTGAGGTGATGAACAACTCGTTGTTAACGGTTACACCGATGCTAGTTGGACGCGGTGACCCAACATACCACTGCATGATGTAGTACACTATAGTCATTGATATAACACCAATGAAGCACCGTTCACTAGTATTACATCCCTCAGAGTGGTACAACAGAAACATAGCAGGTCCAATACATGACTATAGGTTACAACTCAACTCTTTACACAAGATCCAGAGAACACTCTAGGTTAAAGAGAGAGAAAGAAACTTCTTACAAAGAAGAATCAGAAATAAACAACTCAAAAATTATAATATTGTTAAGACTAATATCTTAACTAATGGTCTGGCATTGCTGTTATTGCAATACACTACAGAAATAGGTTCTATGGCTAGAGATTCTATTCTTATCTAATCAGCAACTTCGTCTTCACTTGAGCTGATTTATATGTTGACTTTCTTGACTTCATTGAAGAGCTTTAGCTTTTAATGATGATTCCTGGAGCATGGATTGATGTAGTCATCGTCTGTACTGGCTTTAGAACCTAGCAAGGGTTAATAAGATACGTTGAGTACGAGCGTACTCAGCAAGTTCACTAGAAAAGGAGTGTTTGATGCACTATATCTACAGCCACAGACTATAGGTCGTAGGCAATGCAGGTTTTCGTAAACATTTCTTCAAAGGTTGCTTTTTATTCTGAAAAAGCTATGTCTGTCAGCCTTCACGGGTTTACCAGAACTTTCATGGAGTTCCTTTCCCGCCGCGTTCGCAACTCCTTCCCGGAACAGAGAGTAACAAGTTACAGTTCTTACGCTCTGCAGAGGTGCGATACTTTACCCATGAGAGACCTTAGCCTTGTTGCACAACCAAGTCATGACCTTGTCCATACTTCCTTGGTATGGGGCCCAGTCTAAGATCCAAGCCAATCACTGCCCCCTTCGCGACCCCGCATGCCTCCTTGGTGTACACCATGCCCACATATTGAATTACGACAATGGTTTGTACAGACCGTTAGATGCCAGAACTATCGTGGGACGTTGAGGGTTCCCACCCATATGCTCCATATCCTCTACTAATGACCAATTAATATGCACGCTACGAGTGATAACAGCCACGACCTGCACATCCGGCTTCATGCGAGAGGAAGAAGATATAGCTGACTTCTCTGTCCCATTCCAAATCTCATGGTTAACGCGTGATATACGGCGCAAGAATCACTGGCAACATTGGTTGTTAAGTCCTAGATAATATGTTCCTTTACCACTGGAACTCTTATAGTAGGTTATTACCTCATGGTAAATAACCTATAGTCACATTATTAAGAAAATAGTGTTTTCTGACCTTTTTCAAATGCAAGTGATGACAACACTGGATTTGTAAAATATTTTACAGAAAATAATCAAAGGACATGAGAAAGTGTGAACTTGCCTTTTGTGATTGCAAGATTATGCACTGACGGTCTTCGAGACGATATAAGATCCAATATCTAAAATCAGCATCATTGGTCCGGTAAGGACTAATGTTTAAAGAAGCAAGATGCAGTTATGCATAAGTAATGATATGAATTTTTTAAATCTCCCAAATTGAATCCCCAATACTTCGAGTGAAGTGAATTCAAGTGATTCTTTTGAAAGTTGGTTTATCTTCAAATTTACTTTTTAAGTAATGATCTTTATAAGGAACCTAAGTGATAATAATTATTAATACACAGGTAAAGTATAAAGTAATGTGATTATGTTTAATTGTTATTTGGTGACTAAGGTAAGAGTCCTTGGTTTTCGTTGTGAAGAGTTGAAGAATTTATTAAGAGATTATTCTTTGAAGTGGAAAAAAGAAAACATTTCCTTTCTAAGGTTTAAACAATCATCATTGTTAATAGAACATGATTAATGTCTTTTGGTGTTTGATTTATTAGTTTGGATTTGAGATGCTTTATGTCTTAAGTTAAATAGACCAAAGTTAACTATAAAAACATAAGTGATTTATTAGAACTGATGTTTATAAGGTTTGAGACTAAAGTAACTTTAAAAGTTTAAGTAAACTTAAGATGTAATATATTTTAATTATTCCCAAGTTTTAGACTTATGATAGGTATAACTAAGGTGTGGAATTATTCACTTTCTATTTAAGTGAATGATTAGATTAAATTTGTTTTGCTATTATGAAAGGAATATGTATTTATTTAATGGAATCATAATTATATGGTCTTAGTAATTTGTTAGAATTTAAAGTTATGTTAGTAGTGGTCAAGATATAATGATTATTCACCATATTATATAAATGGGTGATACCCAATGTTTATTTAAAAGGATTCTTAATAAGATTTTTAAAAGAATATTTTAAAGTTAAAATTTATACTTAAGTTTGATTATGAATTCAAGTTATGGGTTTGGAATTAGTACTAAGACACTAATTGCTCAAGGTTTTACAAGAATTGTGATTATTTCTTACTTAAGAATTGTTTTTAAAGAATTCACAAAATAGGTATTAGGTAAGGATTTAGTATTTAAAATATTAAAGACTTTTCTAATAATCTATTTAATATTTTTCTAGTGTAATATATTTATTCAAGACCTTAAAAATGATTTTTATTTATTTTTAAGTATTATATTTATTTTTATAAAAATCATCAAAGAGTTAAGTGTCTTTAAATATTTGCTTTATGTTTTATTTGTAAAACTCTAAGTGATTTTTTTTAATAATAGAGTTATTTCGATATACAAAAATGATTTCTTATTTATTTTTAAGGTTTATGTTTTATTTTATAAAATTTCATTTAAGATTTAATGGTGTTAATAATTATTTTACTTTAAATTTATTTTAAACACTTAAAATTATATTTTTATTAGGTAGATATTATTTTTGTGGTTATTTTGATATATCATATGTATTTTTAGGATTTTCTGTAATTTTCTATAGTTAGAAATGTTTGGAGGTTATTTTAGTAAATCATTTTTTTATTTCTAAACCTAATTGACTTGGGCCGTTTGGTTGGGTATGTGGGCTGGCCTGGCCCAACTGGTCCATGCCAGACACATCACCCCCGGCCCATCCCTCACCATACGCACACACCCGCACACCACTCTTTCTCATCCCCTTGCTCCCGTGCGCCTCCGCCTGTTGACTGCTACGCGCTGCTCCGGCCATCGCCGCTCGACATCCGCCGCTCTGGCCCGCCGGAGAGGCTCCGCCTCCTTCTCCTCCCTCGTTTCCCTGCCACCGTGGTCTGTGCTTGCGACCCCCTACGTGCATACACGGCGAGCCCTAGCCGTGGTGTCTAGCATGGTCGCCGGTGCGCGTTTCCGGCTGATCCCCGGGCTCTGACTGCTCTCCTGTGCTTCCTAGCCTCTTCTTCTCTTTACTACTGGGAACCCTAAAATCCTAGTAACTTGTATTGATGATTAATCGGTTTGTGTTGTCAATTTTTGGTCTAGGTTTTGGTGGGACGGCAGAGCACTTGCAACCCCATCGACCTTGATCTATTTCTATTGGACTGTTTATTGGGGTGGTGTGGTTGATGGTGTGGTATTGGAGTGATGGTGCTATGTTAGTATTGCATCCGATGGGACGGCACTGTAGCTGCACAACCTCGGTGCCAACCTTCCTAACTATTTCAACTCTTTGTTCTTGCTACCTCTCCTTCTAATTTAACTCAGGTAATCCTGGTGTGACCGGCCCTCGAGCCGATGTGTTGTACTGGTTTTGAAACTATGAGAATGGAATCTTCTGATTGTGAGCTTGATGTTATGGTGCTGCTAGGAGTTTGGTCAGATGCTAGTATTTGTTTGCATAGTTAGGTTAGAATTTATCTAGCTCGATGTGTTCTACTTAATGTGTAGTGAATTTGTCTTGCAGAAATGAATAAGGTCAAATTGATTATGTTCAGATTAGCTTTAGTTGCCATTGCATTTGTGAGAAAATGATCTTATCAACATAGTGTTGTGTATCAGGAGTAACTAGGTCCTGCACAGTCTACTTTTATCCAGTAATTATATATGTGAAATGCTTGAGTGTACAGATCAAACAAGTGGTGTGAATAGGTTTGCTGGACTCTGAATTATTTGCTAGACCAATTATTTGATCATATGTCTGAGATTACATAATCTGGTAATGCTTTCTTGCTCTAAATAGAATCTTGCACTGTGCTGTATGTTTTACTAGTTCTTGATAATAAATATATACACTTGCAAGCATTCTTTTAAATGGAGATGGTGTTTATCTTTTTATTTTGTCATGAAATATTTGTATATATACTTAGCTGAATCTTTGATTCAGTTCTATGATTAGTGCTTCTTTGGCTCAATGTGATCTCGAGACATTCTTACTTGTAAAACAAAATGGTATTTATAATAATATTTTTGTGGAGGAATGATTCCTAACTAACTAGCTAAGAAAATAATTTGAACACTTCTATGGTTGCTTGCAGATGGTTTTGAATAATTTAGTGTGTATCCTTGATATGAACAGATGTGTAAGATATGCTTGGTTTAGCTTCTTACATTTTTCTTTAGCCTTGGACTATTGTTGTAGAACACTAGATCTTGTACATGCATGATCTGATTCAAGTGCTATGTTTAATATGATGGACTGAACCAATGGTTCAGTGATAATGTTTGTTTCCTATTAGATATATCTAGATCTCTTAAAATGATCTCTAGCAAGAATATGACTAGAGAAATGATTTATTTTAACTCCTTATGGCTTGAGGACCTAAGTTACTTCTCCTAATTTGTGCTGGTGGCTTCTGCAACCAGGAGGTTTTTGTTGTGGTGCCTCCTTTTGGAGTGTGCATAGTAATCCTTCTTGTAGCATGATTTTGAGTTTGATTTCTTGTGGCTGTGGTTGTGGTGTTTGCCACTGTGGTGCCTTCCTCAGAAGTGTGCATAGTGGTGAGCACCACATCTATTGACATGCTACCTGATTGACTAATTAAAGATCCATAGTTGGCTGCCGATGATGCATAGGCTGAGGCTTAATTATTTTTACATATAAGAACAAATGCTTGAATGTTTCTCCTTGCTCAATGATGACACTAGTGTAGCATTCCTACACCATTCTGAGAGCCCTCTCTCCCATACAACTCCATATCCAGAAATGAAAAGGACAAGAAAAGATGTTGCATGAGCTAGTGGTATATCAACCTTTGATGGTTGCTGAAGCTTGACTGTAGCTTGTGGTTACTTGTTGATCTTGTAATTCTGGTAAAATGGATCTGCTCCCTTGGATTTGTCCTTGTCCTGCTCCTCCTTATTCCCATGTCCAGCTTCTTCTACAGCTGTGGCCTGGATTTCTTTTCCCGGAGTTGCTGCCTTGCCTTGATTTCCTCCTTGTCTTAGCTCTTGGATGGCTCCTGGGAGCAACCAGAGCTAAGGTGTGATGATTTGGTGGAAGGATTGGATGTGTGTTCTTGAGAAGAACATGTACTATGAATAGAACTGGGTGGATGTGGAAAGGAAGTAGTAGCAGTACTGATACGGTTGGTGTTCATTTTCTATGGTTGGTACCTTCCCTGGTGTGTTCCTGTGTTGACAGCAAGGTTTGCTTGCATGCAGTGAATGTGATGTGTGCCTGTTAGTGTCATCTGTGGATCAGATCAAGTGGAACATGATATTTGCTATCAATTCACCTTTTACCACTTCATATGGCTTTGGTGAAACTTGCCCCTGTACCAGCCTGTGATGCACTAGTCTGAGGCTTCTTTTTATGATAAGATCAGATACACACATGTCCCCTAACTAATACTCAGTGATGTGCTTAAGCAGTGAACCTCACTTCTAAAACTGAGAGTATCACTAACCCCCTCTAATCCCTTTTATTTTGTTTGTCCCTTCCTATTTGTTCTTTTATGTTGCAGGGATCACTAAGAAGAGAGGAAGATGTTGGAGGTGAAGAAGTGTAGTTAGGAAGATGTTGGAGATCCATCGCACTTGCTCTATTGTTTACTTTAGAACAAGAGAGACCTCGATCCCTCTATAAGTCTTTTTTATTTTGCGCGAAAATTCTCTGGATTTTCTTATGCATGAATGCAATGCACACACATGTGTTCTGTCTATTTTTAGCTGCTAAATCCTGGGATGTTACATTGGAACATCGATCCGGATGATTCTAAATCTCAATCTGGATATGTATTTACTTTGAATGGTGCAGCAATTAGCTGGAGGAGTGCAAAGCAAAGCGTTATGGCGAGATCTTCAACTGAATCGGAATACATAGCTGCTTCAGAGGCTTCACAAGAGGCGATATGGATGAAGGAGTTCATTACAGAGCTCGGTGTGGTTCCAAGTGCACTGGACCCAATGTCTATCTATTGTGATAACATGGGCTCCATATCCAATGCGCAAGAACCAAGATCACACAAGAAGCTGAAGCATATCAAGCTACGTTTTCACGCTATTCGAGAGCATGTCCAAGATGGTGACATAAAGATTTGCAAAGTACACACAGATCTGAATGTGGCGGATCCGTTGACTAAACCTCTCTCGAGGGCAAAACATGACCAGCACCAAACCGCCATGGGTGTTCGGTATATTACCATGTAATTTAGATTAGTTGACTCTAGTGCAAGTGGGAGACTGTTGTAGATATGCCCTAGAGGCAATAATAAAAGTGGTTATTATTATATCTTTGTGTTTATGATAAATGTTTACATTCATGCTAAAATAGCATTAACCGGAAACATTAATACTTGTGTGATTTGTAAACTAAATTAGAGTCCCTAGTAAAGCCTCTTTGTAATACTAGCTTGTTGGTTAATAGATGATCGTGGTTTCTCGATCATGAACATTGAGATGTTATTAACAACAAGATCATATCATTAGGAGAATGGTATGATGGACATACTCCTATAGATAAGGGTAGCATAAAGATCAAGTCATTTCAATAGTTTGTTTGCTATAAGCTTTCTGATACATAGTAACCTAATTCCTTCGACCATGAGATCATGCTAATCACCATCACCGGAAGGATGCTTTGATGACATCAAACACCACACCGTAACTGGGTGGCTATAAAGGTGGCATTGAGTGTTCGGAAAGTATGGGTTGAGGCACATGGATCAAGAGTGGGATTTGTCCATCCATATGACGGATAGATATACTCTGGGCCCTCTCGGTGGAATGTTATCCAATTGGCTTGCAAGCATGTGAATGGCTCACAAGGGATCACATATCACGGGAACGAGAAAAGAGTACTTATCGGTAATAAGGTTGAACTAGGTATGCAGAGATACCGACGATCGAACCTCGGATAAGTAAACTATCGCGAGACAAAGGGAAATTGGTATCGTATGTAAGTGGTTCATTCGATCGCAAAGTAATCGTAGAAATATGTGGGAGCCATATGAATTTCCAGATTCCTCTATTGGTTATTGGTTGGAGAAGTGTCTCGGTCATGTCCGCATAATTCACGAACCGTAGGGAGACACACTTAAGGATTCAATGCTGTTTAGTAGATATGGAATGTAAGTAGGGAAACTGAATGTAGTTCGGAGTCTCGGATGGGATCCGGGATATCACGAGGAGATCCGGAATGGTCCGGAGAATAAGATTCATATAAGGAAAGTCCGATTCCGGAGTTCGGGAGAGATTCCGATGTTTTCATCGGAGAGGTTCTAGAAGGTTCTAGAAGGTTCACCGGACCGGAAGGGGAATGGTCCATGAATGTGTCATGGGTAAGTGGAATGATGCGGACCGGAAGGGGAATGGTCCATGAATGTGTCATGGGTAAGTGGAATGGTTGGATCATATCCTAGGTCACTTGGTATGGGCATTTGCGACAGAGAATTAAAGCTCTAAATTGAAAGTCAAACGGGAGGTTTGAAAAGTCAAACTGGAACAATAGTTTCCTAGTGGAATAAGGAAAGAGTCCTTCCTTCTATCTAACTTGGGTTTGGGTTTGGATTCAAACCCTCCCCTCCCAAGGCTTCCCCTCCCTCTCATAAATAGAGGGGGGCTGCCCCAAACAACACAAGAGCCAGCCCTCCCCACCCCGTGCACCGTCGCCGCCTAGCCTCCACCGCCTCGCGTCGTCGTCGCCCTATCCGCCGCAGACACCTCCTCCTCCTCCCGGCCTTCTAAACCTAGATCGCCAGGAAACCCTAGATCCACCATAACTCGCACCGGCTTAGGGGAAGCCCTGCGGGATTTTCCCTCTACTTCCGACACCACGCCGTCGTGCTGCCGGAATCACGAGGGGAGAACTACAACCTCCGCTGCCTGCTGGAACAAGGGAGACGAAGGTCTTCATTGAGTACCGAACGTGTGACCGACTGCGTAAGCGATGTTGGGACGCAACGCCGGAAGGATCGTCTACGCGATCTTGAGATCGACAAATGTACGACTACATCACCCACGAGAATCTGCTCTCGTTAACCGCTTTGGAATCTTCGAGGGTGAGTGCTTCTATCGACTCGTTGCTACAATCTAGTAGATAGATCTTAGCTTGTTTGTGTGCATGCGGTAGAATTTTTTTGTTTTCCATGCTACGAACCCCTACAACACCGGCGATAGAGAAGCCAACACCGTCGGTGACCCAGGGGCACCGCCGTCCATTTAATCTCCATATGATTTTGGTTATAATATGGTTGCCAAACTTTGATGATGGTTTGGGCCCATCTTAGTGACCATGGATTTGAATTGCATGCTCCTTGTGACTTGAACTAATGTGAATTTTTAGGATTTTAATTTTTTTTATTGGGCAAAAAATATCTGGGAGGCCATTTGGGGTGTGTGTGTGTGGGGGGGGGGGGGTCTGGTGTGGACAGGTCATCCCAAACCGTTAGCGACCACACTTTGGGGATGCTGGTGAAGATGCTCTTAGCTCTCTCTCTTTTAAAAACTCATTTCTTAGCTCCTCGTGCGCCTTAGTTCTTTGTAGATCACCCCATATGACAAACACTCTATCCACTTGCAGATGTAGAAAATCACCCTTGTAGGACTGTCAAGTATCACACACTTGAAGCAAGAATAGTTTTCAGTCTTTCATAGTGAACAAGCGGTGGCAACTAATGAGCCTAAACTAGCTCAGCTGATGCGGGGCCACTGCTTGCCTGGTGCGCCCCCGTCATCGTAGATCCCACGGTCAAGGGTTTCCTCGGCCCACCCACACGACGATTCTTGGCTGAATTTCTTGCCGAAAATGGCGGATGTAGATCCGGTCTCTATGCAGGATCTCAAGCCAAGTTGGCAGAGGCAGGGTTGGTCTCTGTGAAAGCTTTTGCTGGAGATAGAGCATCAGAATCGCCGCCTAAAACCAACACATTTGATAAAATGGGTGAACATTCCCTCCTTTTCTTCTTGTAAAATGTAGAAGTTGTGGATTATTGGATTTTTCTTACAAATGAAGTAAAAGAAACACTAAATTGACCAAGGAAGAGGACAACTGAGTTGTATTTTGCATGGAACCATCAAGGGCTTGCTGATAAGGCATTATACAAATAGAGTGACGTTTATCAACCATTGCAACAATTTTGGAAAAAAATAGGAGAACTTTGATGAAAAAACAGGTGGGGAGGGTAGATTGCTATGAATAGATGGCACATTCTTGTTATGTATTCTAATGCATAACTTGAACACTTTAGTTTGTCTCAGATTGTATTAGTATGTATCCATATGTATCGATCTGTACCGATTTCATCATAATGCATTGGATTGTATCGTTTTGTATTAGGTTGTATCGATATGTATGCACTACTAATCTATGATTATATATCGGTATGTGTGAACCAATTTTTTTGTAAATAAGAAGAATTTTTTTAAAGAGCTAAGTTTAAGGTTTGGTTAGGAACCGCTTTTTTAGGGGGGTAAATATACTCATCTAAAGGATAGGGATGCGTTTTACTCTCTAAATATAAGGAATAGGCTAAAGATAACCCTAAAATAGAAATTGATGTTTCCGTACCATCATTTTCTGAACAAAACATTGTACCAGCACCCTTGCTAGATAAACTAGAGAACGTTCATGTGCTCCCGTGGCACCGGACATTGCCTATATTCTCCATACTCTCTTTACTTGCACCTGCCACCAAAGAATGACCCGCGCAAAGATCCAAGACGGTCTAGGGGGACACAGTGATAGGTTCCTCCTTGCCCATGGACGAGGTCTATGGTTGTGGTGGATTTTGACGGATGTTCACTGGTTGGCGTCGGGCTGAAGACGTGGCTTGGTAGGAACCGACCATGAACATAGCACATATCGATATGGTGCACCAACGAACTCCGGATCTTGTGGTGACGGCTAGGCTAGATGGTCAAAATGCGGATGGAGGTCCCTACTACTTATTTGGTTCCGTCCTTGGGACATCGAGCCTACCACACTAGGAAAGGTGTTTCAAGCTTTGTGTGGCGTGATGTCCACAAGTTCTGCCATGCCTTGTGTTAGCGGGACTTGCAAAACAGTCACGTTTGTCAAATATGCTCAATTCTTTCCCGGTGCCTCGTATTTCTCGTACCGTGTACATGCAAACATGGGCGGAGAC
Organism: Avena sativa; assembly: GCA_916181665.1. Lineage (NCBI taxonomy): Eukaryota > Viridiplantae > Streptophyta > Magnoliopsida > Poales > Poaceae > Avena > Avena sativa. The sequence goes on along the minus strand of OV702279.1, from coordinate 259,605,646 downwards.
AGGGGCGAGCAGGGGCTAGACCCCCCCCCCCCATCCCCAACGAATGGCCCCCTACAAATATGAGGGGGTAATTACTGTAGCTAATCAGATAATTAGTCCTAGAGGCCCAAGTTTAGTATCTGTATGGCTAGCTAAGTAATATTGGAAGCCCAAGAAAACAGCCCATTAGGCTCTTGTGGAGGACCAGAAACCTGAAAATATCTCGATCGTCATGTTTTTTTGCGTAGTTTCCTCAGCTGGAGCTTCCTCTCGACGCCGCCGATCGATCTATTGGTATAGAATAGGACTCCCATCTTCTTCGTTCTCAACAACTCCATCGCCATGAGATGACACGGCTACTGCTGCTGCCGCGGTGCCATGTTCCGGCATGTCGCCGTGCTAGCCGGCATCATCCTAACGCGGTGTGTGTCGCGGCCACGCGCCATGACGCCATCTAAGGCTAGTCCTAGTGGGAGTATCATAGCTAGTATCATGCATGCCATGTTGGCAAAAATCTGATGTGGCATAACAATTAATGAAGAAAGAGATGATTAGAATATTATAGGTAGATACCGTATCATAGCACGTAAAACTAAAAAATCCTTATACAAATAAATCTTATACACAATTTTGTATTAAGATTCTACAAATTATTAAATATAGTATTAGTATGATACTACCATATGATACCATGCACTATTGAGATAGTATCATACTACTAGTACCATACTATCACTAGTACCAGCCTAATCCATCGAGCACCATACATAAATCTGATGGTACGTACACACAGACTGGACCAATAGGCAATAGCTAGTAGCTTTCCATGGATTGGTACAAATTTATTTGCATATATAGGACGACGGGCTTAATTATTTTACTGCGATGGATGTACATGCTATAGTTGGATGTGTTTCTCTGATTTGTTATGCACCTATATCTTAGGGGTAAAAAGAACACAACATCCTAAATTTGACCAAATAGAAAATTTGTTTTCATTCATACTGCCAAGTAGGGGTGCGGGCCCGCTTAAGCCCGCAAAACGAAACGATTAGTACAAAATATACTAGATGTAGCGATAGAAATCAATTTTTAATTTATACTATGTGTACAGAGCTCAGGCAAAAAGGCTGCCCGCAAGCCCGCCCCGCTTGCAACCCTACTGCCAAGACCTTACTGTTGATATTGCTTGAAGTCAGTACATAGACTTGATATGCATGATTTATTATCCCCTCACAATTTTTTTGATCGCCTCCCTCATGTCCAAATCCTGGCTCTGTCCCTGCATGCAAACGCTCCTAACATCTACTCCCTCTGTTTTAATATTATGAAATGGAGGGAGTACACACCTTGTCTCCTCACTATTGAAATAAACTAGATTTCTAGAGGACATAATGCAACTGTATTTTTGTTTTCTTCACCATGTTTATATACCACTTCAAAACAAGGCAGATCATCCTCAAATTGAATGCAATATAAACACTCGTAACGAGCTAGTGTCGCCTTGTTGAATGCTCAAGATATCTCGTTCTTCGATAACCGAGATCATATATGCAGAAAGGACTGTGCATTATCATATTACCATAGAAAGTGCAGAGGGCTGCACACTACTTGGCCTCATGTCGGAGCACTTTCCTTTGCACCGACTTGATTCGAATTATGGTAGTGTGCATCTCGGGTTGATTGAATGCTCAAGATATATTGTCCTTTTATTAGGATCGTATATGCAATATTTTTTTTCGAAAAGGAGGCAAAAGCTTTGCCCCAATCGATTAATTAAGAAGGAGTTTTACAGGAAGAAGTTTCGAGGCTACTAACAAAATACAATTACTCTCGTGGCATGAATTCACCCAACCGCTTTGCACCCGCACACACCCACAAGCGGGCTTCGCGCTTAATCCTATCTAGCACTATAAGCGGTGGCGCAAGCTTTTTGCGGAAGACCCTGTCATTCCGCTCTTTCCAAATCTCCCAAGTGATAGGGTGAGGGACGCCATAGCTTTGTGGTTCGGGATCTGACCCTCCGTCATCATCTCCCACCAATTCTTTGTGGAGAGGCCCATCCATTGCGTTTGGTCTAATTCAGGAATGCCAATCCAATCTTTGATGGATGCCTAGACTCGTTTAGTGAACCGGCATTCCACGAAAAGATGGGCAATCGTCTCCGTTGTTTGCTTACAAAGCGGACAAGCACCGTAGTTTTGCCATCCCCTCTTGGCCAGACGATCCGCGGTCCAAATCCTATTTTGGGTAAGAAGCCAAGCAAAGAACTTCACCTTCGGCGGTGCCCAAGCCTTCCAAACTTGTTTGTGCATGCTGGAGGCGGTGGAACCCAAGAATTGCACCTCGTAGGCCGACTTGGCCGTATATTCACCATTATCCGTAAGCTTCCAAAGAATGTCGTCCTCAGCATCCTCGTATAGTTGCACCTCTTGAAGTAGAGACCAAAGTTCAGCGCATTGTGCTAGGTGTTCGATAGAAAAGTCATTTCCCAATTTTATGTTACGCACCCATGCATTATCGTGCATGGCTTGGTGCACCTTCCACTTCTTTCTCGTGGAGATACCGAAGATGAGGGGCGCAATGTCCATAGGCTTCCTCCCAAGCAGCCATGGTGCATGCCAAAAAGGAGTTTTATGGCCATTACCAATGGTGATGGTCGTGGCGGCATAGAATATGGACATATCCTTGTCGGAGCAAGGGTTGCCGGACCCAATCCAAATTTTATCGGGATTCTTCCATTCAAGCCAAGGCCATATCAAGCGAAGCGCCACCGCAAATTTGTCCAAGTTTTTAATCCCAAGCCCACCGAGCCTCTTTGGCCTACAAACAGTCTCCCAATTAACCTTGCACTTAGCCCCGGTGGTCTTGTCTTTAGCCTCCCAAAGGAAGGCCCTTTCAATTTTGTTGATGGACTTCAGAGTTTCGGGAGGGACAATGAGAGATGTGAGGTAGTAAGTTGATTGTGATGTAAGCACCGACTTGACGAGCTCATTGCGCCCGGCCATAGTGATGAACTTGCCATTCCAAGTTTGGAGCTTCCTGGCGCACTTATCCTCAAGATGTTGAAAATCTACCCTTTTTAGCTTCCAAACCGAAAGTGGTAGGCCAAGGTACTTCAAGGGTAAGTAGGCTCTAGTAACCGGAAGCCCGCCAAGGATGTCGTCAAGGTTGATATTTTCACATCTAATGGTGACAAAATTGCTCTTATGAAAGTTGGTGCAGAGCCCCGTAACCTCACCAAAACTTTCAAGGATTATGGCAACGTTGCTAATATCCTCTTTTATAGGTGCCACAAAATGGCAGCGTCATCAGCGTATAGAGAGGTTCTTAAGATGGTCCCCCTTCCGCGGAGCCTGTGAAGCAGGCCGTATGAGGTGGCCCTCTCCAAAATTTGGGATAGTGGGTCAATGGCAAGTACAAAAAGTAGCGGAGAGAGAGGGTCCCCTTGCCTTAACCCTCTACCATGCGAGATTGGGTGGCCCGCAATGCCATTGAGTAGCACCCGAGAAGTTGAAGTTGAAAAAAGGGCGGTGATCCAATCTCGGAACCGGCTAGGGAAACCCCGACGATGTAGGATATCAATGATGTATTCCCAACGCACCGAGTCAAAAGCTTTCCGAATGTCAAGTTTGAACAAGAGAGACGAAATCTTCCCCTTGTGGAATCTCTTCGCAAGGTTTTTAACATAGAGGAAATTGTCATGGATGCTCCTCTTCTTGATGAACGCACTTTGAGCATTGGAGACCAAGTCATTCATAAACGGCCCAAGGCGGGAGGCAAACATCTTGGCGATGATCTTTGCGATGGCATGGATCAAAATTATGGGACGGTAATCGCCAATCCCTTCTGCCCCGTCCTTCTTGGCCAATAGAACAATATTTGCGGAGTTAAGCCAATGGAAATTTGCCACTTGGAGGCTCCCAAAATGGTTTGTGACCCTCATGACGTCCTCTTTTATGATGACCCAACATTTCTTGAAGAATAAGCCGGTGAAGCCATCCGGTCCGGGCGCCTTATCCCTAGGCATTTGATTTATTGCATTTTCCACTTCATCCTCAGAGAAGGGATCCCCTAAGCTTTGCAAATCCGGGCTGTCAAAAGGAAGCTCGTCCCAATTAAGGTCTTGTCTTCTTTGCTCCCCGCGGCCCATGACCTCCTTAAAGTGGTCGTGGATGATCTCTTGTTTGTCTTTGTGCTCAGTAACCCACCCTTGGTTGTGCTTTAGGCGGTACATGTGATTCTTCCTTCTACGTGCATTGACCCTCATGTGGAAAAATTTGGTGCTGGCGTCTCCCTCTCTAAGATTCGAAATTCTTGCACTTTGCTTTTTCCTAGATCTCTCCACAACGGATAGGGTGACGACCTTCCTTTTCAAACGGGCCCTAAGATCCCTCTCCCCGGCTGAGAGCACCCTATTTTCTTGGGTTTTGTCAAGGTGGAGGATCACAAGCAGGGCGGCGTGCAAAAGCACCTTCGCATTTGAGAACAGGGCACGCCCCCATTTGGACAAGCATTTGGCCGTCCTGGATAGCTTGTGGAAAAGAGTGTGACAAGGCTCGGTATGAGAAGTGTGCTCGCTCCAAGACTTTTGCACTACTTCCATGAACCCGGGGAGACGAACCCAAAAGTTTTCAAATTTGAAAGAGCGGGGTCTTCTAGGCCCACTATCATCGGCAAGGAGAAGAGGGCAGTGGTCCGAAAGCGATGACGAGAGCGCGTGGAGGACATGGGTGTCGAATCTGATATCCCATTCGGAATTGCAATAGAAGGCGTCAAGTTTGCAAAGCGTTGGTTTCGCCCTCTCATTGCTCCAAGTAAACCGACGATTTTGCAAATGAATCTCATTGAGCTCGTAGGCAAGAAGGGCCGCCCGAAAGCGGTTTATTCTACTTCTATTAATGTTGCGCTTGTTTTTGTCCCTTGCTCTCCGGATTTGGTTGAAATCACCAAGAGCAAGCCATCTCACCCCTGGAGGATGCTTCTGCGCCACAAGCTCGGCAAAAAATTCGTCCTTACGATCAGCCGCCGTCGGACCATAGACCGATGTTATTTTGAAGTCACTCTCATGGCCAGAATTAAGGAGGTGCACGGTCGCTGCTAGACAGAACTCAATTATTTGTACGTCGGTAACCTGCACTCTAGAATCGTCCCACAACAGGAGAATGCCGCCTCTAGTACCAATGGCCGGCCTTTGAGCAAAACTTTTTAATCTGTTGCATCCAATGTAGCAAGCATCAAAGGGGGAGATATCTCCCAGCTTGGTTTCTTGTAAACATACAATATGGCAGGAAGAGGTGGCAATGGTTTCATGCACCGTGTCTTTCCTGTCCTGATTGTTCAACCTTCTGACATTCCAACCTAGAATATTCATACTTTGTTCTAACATGGGGAACCAACAAGACCCTTTTGCACAAGCACACACACCAAATTTGCTAACAGCCCGAAAAAAGACAGACTCGGCATGGCTACAAATTTCAACTCCTGGAACATGCTCTAGCTAGAAGGAAAGGCACCCTCTGTAACAACTCTAAGCCTGGGAGATGAAAGTAACATGGTGGTAAGGCTAGCCCTTCGGAAGCGATCAAGCAAACAACAGCAACTAAACATTGAGAACAGCAACATCTCCAGCTTCTTGGTCCAGCGCTGCGGCTCCACCAAGACCCATCAGTGCAAGGTCAACCGCTTCTTCTTCAGGTGTGTTCACCCTGAACAGCACGCGCATTGTCGCCAGGACATGCCCAGGGACCTGCCCCTGGAAGCGCCGCGAAAATTCTGCCATGGCCTGCTCGGTCACTTCCTCACCATCCTGGATGATACCCAAGCTGCGGCACACCACCGTCTCTGCAGCCTGGACAATGGGCCTGGCCCTCTTCTTCGCCTTCAGCCTTGCACTAGACCTCCTCACTGAGTAGCTAGTGCCGCGGGAGATGGATACACCGGCAAGAGTCTTCCTCCTAGCCGTTCGTATATGCAATATGGACTGTGCACCACTATAATATCTGAAAGGTGCAATAGACTGCACTAGTTTGCTCCATGTATTATTATTCTTTTTTTCGGAAACAAGTATAGTTCTCCTGCCACCGATTTCGTCGGATATATTCTCGGCAAAATTATGGTTGTGTGCATCCTCACCCCATATTAACAGGAATGGTGCCAATCGTTTGATTTTGTAACTGGACGTGCACGTATATAGTGTCTTGTTGTGAATCCTAAACTTAGCTTAACTTAGATGGTCAGGAGTTACACGTACGATGGTTGAAACTCCAGATCTTGAACGCGGACACCAGGCACAACTGAATATAATTGTTCGCATCGTTGTATGTGCTGTATACTATTTGAATGGGGAATGCATACTAGTTTTACTCCTGGGAGAAAATTGACCAAATAATGAGGAAGAACAGACGGTAGTAAAGAACAGGCGTTCGCATATGGAAGAAATGGCCAGTCACACATTGTGAACTGAACCGTGGCTTCGGCACGTGAGAGCTACCGTCCTCCACGAGACCGCGACTAACGATCCCCATGGCCAATTTACTCGAGAGCTCACCAGCCCAGGAGGACGGGGAGCCGCGCTCGCGGGCGGTGGCCGTCGTTGGTGCGGGTGCGGCGGGGCTGGTGGCCGGGCGCGAGCTGCTCCGCGAGGGCCACGCCGTCACGGTCTTCGAGAGGTCACACGTCTTCCCCCCAAAATATGCGCCCAATCTATCTTTCGTCGGACTACCGGTCATGGTACGACGAACTTCTCACACCATCACAATGTTCAGAGCTTCAGAGAACACGGGAGTGGGCCAATTAAGCTGACGCCGTCTGGTGCTCGTCCGAGCAGACCATCCTCTTCCGACTTCCAGTCGTTCGAGCCCGAGTCCAAGTGGGTGGCGCGCGTGCTGTTGGGGAGAGCGGCGCTGCCGAGCGAGGAGGGCATGATGGCCGCCGTGTGGGATCACTACATGCGGATGGAGGAGAGCGGGAAGCCACGGCGCCACACGCACGTCCTCATGCCTGAATGGGTTGGTACAGTAGCGGCTCGGTCGGCTTCTGAACCCTTTTGGTGACTGATGATGTCCGATGGTGTTTGTGCTTGGGTTTTTCCGGCGGCAGGCTGAGTACATGGACTGGATGGCGGAGCAGGTCGGGGAGCCGCGGCTGGAGGTGCCGAGAAGGGACATGTACGAGAGGGCCCTCGAGTGCATCTGGTCTCTGCACGGGGGATACCGGGACAGCTGGGAATAGGATGTCAAGTGAGGTCTCGTCAAAATCCCACTTTTAGTTTATTTGTTAAAATCTAGTGTAAATTTTAAATTTTGAGAAAAAATTTACACTAGATTTTAACAAATGAACTAAAGGTGAGACTTTGGTGGGATCATATTTAACACCCTAGCTGGAAAGGAGGGAGTGGCGACATTGCATCTAAGATCCAGATGGTACATTAGGATCTCCACCAATAGCGAGCAGCTATATGCACTGGTCAAGAGATCTTCAGCCCGTAATTCGGGGAGCATGTACTTTTGCGAAAGACGTACAGTACTTGTTTGAAGAGTTTTACTCCCGGGTACATTCATCTGTGCTTTCCTACTCTCTCTACAAATTGACCAAGATTTTAACTAAGAACAGTACTATGCGTCCCTCGGGGGATAATTCCTCAAAATCCCCTGGGTCCTCCTGCTGACACGTGTCCCCAAACGTGTCTCAGAGTCCCGTTTTTGCTACAAACATACCCGCTTTTGCTACAAATAGATTCGCTTTTGCTACATGTAGCAGAAAACGATTCAGTCTAGAAAATAGAAAAAACTGGATCTCGTCGGAGATTTCGCCGGAGATCTCGCCGGCGACCGTGTAGCAAAAAAATTATGCTAATATAGCAAATCTGACTTCACCGGTGACTCGTCGAAGACTTTGACGGAGACTTTCCTCGGCGCCATATTTGTAGCATGTAGCAATGACGCCATGCGTGTGTAGCAGAAGAGCTTGGCATGTGTTGCAAAAAATTTATGCTAATGTAGCAAATTTGACTTCACCGGAGACTCGCGGAGACCTCGCCGGAGACTTTCCTCGGCGCCATGCTACACGTTTGTAGCATGTAGCAACGACGCTATGCGCGTGTAGCAGAAGAGCTCGACATGTGTAGCAGCAGCGCTGGCCACGTGTAGCAGCAGCGGCGCGAAGTATGTAGCAGTGGCGACCCGGAGCGTGTAGCTACGAAGGCTCACGTGTAGCAGAGGGAATCGACGCGTGTAGCAGTGGCGGCCATCACGTGTAGCAGAGGTGAGAGACGGCACTGAGCGGGACGGGACGGCGTTAGCCACCTCTCCTCGCTGGAGGTAGGAGAAAGGGGAGCGGTAGGGATTATGAGGCCCATGCCAGTGGTGAGTCCGTCGTCCTCGACGCCAGCCTACGGGCTAGATGGAGCAGCGGAACGCCGCGCGTCGGCGGGGGAGCAAGACGACGCCGGCCGAGCTGGAGCATGCGGGCGCGGCGGGCGAGCGAGAGTTCGATCTCCGGTGACCAGCGACAGTGGGTGCGGGTGGCCGGTGTGGCCGAGCTAGCTGGGGCGGCGAGGAGATGCGTTTGGGGATTTTTTTTTCATCTCTGTAAAAGGATAAGGTAACCACATGAAGAAGATGGAACGTGGGCGGGCCCACCCCGTGCTGTGCAGGAGGAAGACCCGGGGGATCGGGAGGATGGATCCCCCAGGGAGGCCAATCATTTTCCTTTAACCAATGCCCAACAGTCCCAATCAGAACAAAAGGATCATGAATTCTTTTACTCTCAAAAACAAGAATCATTTCGAATTCGCCAAATTGTCCAAAACACAGCAGCAATCCCTAATGTGAGCAATTTCATTTTCTTTTTTTCCAAAGAGGTGTGCTTCGGTGACCCCCCCTCCTCTTAAACTTAAGTTTGCATAGGCCAGTTTTCTTTTGACACTATCGAGGTTCCAGTGTCTAGGCTCATATTCTGACTCCGATGGAGGCAAGGCCCTGGCTGCGCGGGGAAAGCTTGACGCCCTAGAGGATCCTACCGGCGAGCTGGGATGGACTACTATTTGTCGCCGGCGGGGGAGGACCGATGCAGACTTGAAGCGGGAATTTTGGGAGGAGATGGGTTTCCCGACGCCGGCATCCCGGTTCTAGGAACGGGATTCGTCTTTGTCGCCCCCGCGGAGTTCGCTGCAACCCTGCCGCTCTACCTTGCCGCCGATGGTCCGTAGGAGTGCTGTGTCGTCGCTGGTGGGGATGTTGGTGCGTCGGGGTCCTCTAGTTTGGCCGTGGAGGGGCCCCCTTCCTGCGAGGAGGGCGTCCGCACTGCCAGTGCTTGCTTTGTTCGTGGAGGGCGCCGCGGACAAAGCGATCCGGGGTGTCGCGATCCGGAATCCACGCAGTCGGTTTCGCGTGCGGGAGTTCTGGCTGACGTGGCTCCTGCAAGTGGGCCTCCAGGTGGGGAGGTTACCGAGTCGGGCTCGGTGTGGAGTTTGGTAGCGAGAAGAGCTGGGATCGGGCATCGCCTGGATAATCTGTATGATTGCAATGCATCGGGCTCTCGGTCTTCTCCTGTTTTGCGATCTCCTACGTCGCCCCTTCTCCACCGCGTTCCTTCGTCCAAGCCCTGCTCGACGTTGCCTTCATGGCCGTGCCACCGCAACGTGATGTTGCGCCGCCGCCGAGTGCTGCGGCCCCTCGAGCTCCAACTCCCCGCGCCCCTCTCAGCCGGCAGGCTCGTCTTCCCCCCTCGCGGTCAGTTGGTGTCGCCGCAGCAAGCTGCCAGGATCGGGTCGGCTCCGGGGCCCCCTTCGTCGGCGCTTTCCCGGGGCAGGGATCTGGGTCGCGACCCTCGCATGCTATGTCGTCTACCTCTGCGCCTGCCTTTGGCCATGGTCCACCGCCATTCTCTGGGCCGCCCAGGATGCCGCCACCGGCTCGCTTCAGTCATGGGATGGAGCTGCTGTTTCAGTCGCCACATGGAGCTTACTTCCCGGCGTCGCAGCCTCAATTCGCCTTGCAGCCACTCCAGTCGCCGTACCGTGGCCATCCATCGGGTGGGGCACCAATGATCTAGCAGAGGGTGCCGTCGCAGCAGTTTGCGGTCGGGGTTGGAAATGTGAGTGCGTCGGTGTTGAAGCGGAAGAAGAAGAAGCAGGATCAGTTGCAGATGGGTCCTGAGGTGGGTTTGCAGTCACTCCAGCAGCAGCCACAGTTTTAGCAATATGGGTATCCCGCTGGTCAGGTGGGGCATCTTCTCAGGTTTTGGGATAGTAGCCGCAATATCAGTATGGGGCAAGGGGACCGTTGACAATGTTTCTCTGGCTGAGGCAGCTTTGGAGGTTACTGTTGCTACAGCGGTGCCTGTTGCCTCGGGTAAGAAGAACGAGAAGTCTGTTCGTTGCTGGAAGTGTGCGGTCAATACGCATGCAACTAAAGATTGTAAGGCGGTTCATAATTGCTATATTTGTGACAATTCTGCTCATCCCACTTTGAGATGTCTGATGACTGATGATGTCTGATGGTGTTTGTGCTTGGGTTTTGCCGGTGGCAGGTGGAGTACATGGAATGGGTGGGGGAGCAGGTCGGCGAGCCGCAGCTAGAGGTGCAGAGAAGGGAGATGCACGAGAGGGCCCTCTGAGTGCATCTGGTCTCTAGATGGGGGATATTGGGACAGCTGGGAAGGAGCGAGTGATGACACTGCATCGTAAGATCAAATGTGTTCCGCGGTACTTTTTGAGTGCACTTATTGAGGCAGCTATGTGCACTAGTCATTTTTGTGTTCATCCCGCAATTTGGGTAGCATCTACTCGCCACCCTTGCTGAACACTTCATTTGCTAAAGGGGGGCTATTAGGCGTCCCCTAGGGGATTAAAATCTGCGATCCCCCGGATGGAGAGGACGGCACGTGTCCTCTCCCAGGTCAAAATCCCGTGTTTACCGGGCACACCATGCAACCTTTGATCCCCGAGACCCCGATCTCCAACATCTGCCTCCTCCTCTGCAGTCGCACTTAGCTACGAGACACAAGCCATCACCTGCAAACCCTCCCTGATCTGGCAGCGTCACCTACCTCTCTCCCCTAGAAAATAGTTTGCTCGGAGTACCACCGCCTCCCATGGCAGGTCGTCGTCGCCGGAGAACACGTAGTAGCCTCCTAGCAAAACGTCGGTAGCTAGTTTTAGCAGCGCCAGTGACCGGCTGTAGCACCACCGCTAGCACCTTATAGCAGCGCCAGTGGCCGGTTGTAGAATCGCCGATGGTGGACGATGCAGGTAGCAACGGCGAGCCCCGCGTGTAGCATCGGCAGAGCACCGTTTCCCTTTAGAAGGCGCGGGGCCGCCCTTGTAGCAAATCAGTGGCGGACCTAGGATTTTACCGATGGGTATGCCCATAAAAAATTTAATGAAATTTTGATAAAATATATTACTTGCATTTTCAAGCGAAAAGAAATAACAAATAATAGCTGAAAGATTAACTTAGAATGTTGCACAAATTACCCCATAAATACTTAAAAGACAACTAATAGTCTGAAATATGCATAAAGAAACTTACAATACTATTTCTTCGACTTGACTGGCCTACGGTTTCTTAAGGTCATGAAACTCTCGATTATATCATCCTCATCCACTTCAAAGAAAATATCCCGCTCTATGTATGTGACGAGACAATCATCCAAGAGACTATCACCCATCTTATTTCTTAACTTTGTTTTCACTAAAGTCATTGCAGAAAACACCCTTTCAACACTTGCCGTCGCCACCGGTAGAACCAATACTAATTTCAAAAGCAAGTAAACCATATCATACACTCTATGTCTCTTTGTCTCAACAAGCTTAACTGAGAGGTCAACAAGACTCTCTATGCCTTGGAAGCTATCATCTCGTCTCATGGCGGCAATATAATTATCAAACTGCATTTCAAGCTTTAGCAAATAATTTTCTGGAATATCATTAGGATAGAATTGAGCTAGTCTGCATATCTTCTGTGCATCAAAAGAAGCAAATGAATTTGAAGGATTTAATGCCGACATACAAGAGAGTAACTCCATATTTACCTCATCAAACCGGTTATCAAGCTCTTGACTAATTTGATCTATGACACCAATATATACTTCTCTTCTAAAGTGGTCATTATTTGTTTGATTTCGAGCACGATCATACCTTGTTGATTTTCCATAAGGCACATAATTACCATCCATAGAAGGAACATCAACACCATGTTCAACACAAAACAAAGTGACCCTCTCAAGAAACTGAACCCAACCATTAGACCTCATTTGTTGTATTTTGTCCTTTGCCCCATTAACAAGTGAGATTGCATTAAGAATATCTTGTTCCCTTCTTTGCAAACACTGAGATAATTCATTTGTATATCCAAGAATAACAACCATCAAGTGTGCAAAGAAAACAAACTCAAAGGACTCAAAAGCTCCAAGTACATAATGTATCCTTGTCCAATCATCCTTAAATGAGGTATCATCTCCAAGATCAGTGAGCATGTCATGAATTGTGGAAAACATAACAACGATGTTGTATATAGTTCTGAAATGAGATCCCCAACGAGTGTCACCTGGCCTAGGCAAACACATCTCTTGATTTAATCCACTCCCAGTTTCAAGTTCACCACAATCAAGTGCTTTCTTGATACTCTCAAGCCTAGCATTTCGAAGCATGTCATGACGCTTACAAGAAACTCCAACAATATTCAGCAAGAGAGACACTTGATCAAAAAAGCTCACACAATCAGCATTTCCCTTAGCAACAGCAATAAGAACTAGCTGGAGTTGATGTGCAAAACAATGTATATAATAAGCAGAAGGTGACTCTTGCATGATCAATGTTTTTAGTCCTTTAATATCTCCTTTCATGTTGCTAGCTCCATCATAACCTTGACCACGAATTTGAGCCATAGTCAAGCCATGACTAGCAAGTAAAGCTTCAATTGCATTCTTCAGTGATAAAGAGGTAGTGTCGCCTACATGAACAACTCCAATGAAGTGCTCATATGGTCTTCCTAATTGATTGACATAGCGCAAACAAAGAGCAAGTTGTTCTTTATGTGATATATCACTAGACTCATCAGCCAAAATTGCATAGGGCTCATCACCAAGTTCTTCAATAATTTTCTTTCTAGTTTCTATAGCACAACATTCAATAATATCCTTTTGTATCTTTGGGCTAGTTAATATGCAATTACCTGGAGCATTGTTCAAAACATACTTATGTACTTCTTCACTGTTTTCTGCAAGAAACTCCAAAAGTTCAAGAAAGTTCCCTCTGTTGCTAGACTCTTTACTTTCATCGTGTCCACGGAATGCCAATCCTTGGTGCAAAAGAAACTTGATACATCTAAGTGAATAAGTCAACCTTATCTTATATAGACGAAGATCCTCATCAATCCACTTCTCAATGTGATAATCAATTGCTACCTTGGGATTCCTGAAGCCAATGTATCTCTCTTGAGCCGTATTATGTGCCTTAGAACCCATATGTTTGAAAAGTGCTTTCTCTCCTATATTCCAGTTTCTCCAGCCATCAACTGTAAATGTATCTGAGCCAGTACCCTTCTTGAACAAGTAACATATAAAGCAAAACACAAAATCCTTCTTGATACTATATTCAAGCCATTCATGATTATGCATCCATACAAAATTGAACTGACGATCTTTTCCAAAAATCTTTCTTTTTGGAAAAACATGTATATAAGGTTTGAATGGCCCGTTCATAACATATGTCCTCCGAACTGAATCTTGATCATTGACAGGATAACTTTGAATGGGTTTCCTTTCACCTGGATCACGCGGAAGGTTGTTGATGTCATAAACCAACTGTGGCGGTGGCGATGGCGACAACGGCGGTGGCGGTGATGGTGGCATATCATTCACAACTTCTTCAACTACATTCTCTTGCTCTTGAGTTTCCTCTCCCTCCACAATTTCATCCTCATAAGCTTTTGAAGCAACGGCGGCCTTCTTTGCCGCGTGTTTTTGAAAAAGGGATGCAATGTCTCTACCTCTCTTCTTCATAGCTAAAAATTTAAATTAGAAGACAATTATTTAATAGCATGATAATGTATACGTGAATCTATAAGCTGAATCTATAAGCTACCGACCATTAGCTTCGCTCGGATGCGCCTTTTAGAATACAAATATCCTAATTTTCTAGGCTCAAGACGATCTTCGAAATAGAAAACATCAAGCCACGAACTGATGTCATACCTTACTTTGTTGCGGCGAGCGCCGTGCCGGTCTTCAGAGTTCAGAAACCTCACGCCGTGTGGGATTGTCGGTGCCCGGCGTCCAGGTCGACAACCAACAATATGATCGGATCCTGGCCTGGCTGTGTGAGGCCCGTCGCGGAGTGGCGGCGCACGGCAATCGGCAAGGCGGCGTCGCGTCTCCCACGGCTCCACGCAAACAGGACCGGAGATTGGAATTGTTGAATCGGTAGAGGAGAGTACTCCTAGTTTTCAGCTGACCGGTTTTGGTTTCCTTCCGATCAATAAAGTAGCACACAAAACGTAACCGGCCGCATGTCTGTTTCAGCTGACCAGTTCCGCAACAAATCGATCGGCGCTATTTTTTCTCAACTAATATATGGTATAGTATACGGTAGCGTTGTCTGGCCGCAGGGTATGCCGGGGGCATACCCGGCATACCCTGTAGGTCCGCCGCTGTAGCAAATGCCGCCGCGTTGCTAGTAGCACAGCACCGTTTCCCTTGTAGAAGGCGCGTCGCCGCCCTTGTAGCATATGCCACCATCGTCGCTAGTAGCAGAGCACCGTTTTCCTTGTAGCAGAGCACGGTGCCCTTGTCCCAGATTGTTGCCATGGTTGTAGCAGACGCCATGGCCTCTTGTAGCAGATGTCACTACCGCCCTTGTAGCAGAACAGAGCTGGACTTGTAGCAGAGCGTCGCCGCCGTTGTAGCGGACGCCATGGCCGCTTGTAGCAGAGCGCCGCCACTGTTGTAGCAGACACCATGGCCTCCTGTAGCAGAGTGCCGTCACCCTTGTAGGAAGTGCGAGCGGAATAAAGGCCATGACGACGATGCCCTGTGAGAGGAAGGGCATGGCGGCGACGCCCTGCGAGAGGAAGGCCATGCGACACATGGCCGATGCGCGGAACGGCTGCATGAGGAAGGCCCTGGTGATGGTGGAGCCGGTGGCGGAGCACCTGTACGAGGTAGAGAGGGATGCGGACAGCCTAACGAGTACGTGGTGACTGGTGAGGGAGGATCAGGGGCTGCATGCCGGGGAGGAGAAGGGAGTAGGGCGGCGCGGCGAGGAGGAGAAGGGGCGACACAGCAGGAGGGAAGGGAGCAGGGTGGCACATTGAGGATCAGCAGGAAGCGCCATGGATTAGGACAGAGAGAAATGCTGGAATAGATAAGTGCGTGGGGATAAGGTGGTCGTGGTGGACCCACACACCGACCATGTCTCACGCGAGCAGTAGTACACGCGTCAATGCTAGGAACCGGGGAACGCGAGTCGGGCGATCCCCCGGATGAACCGTATCATTTTCCTTGCTACAGTACCTGTTTGAAGAGTTTTACCCCTAGATACATTTCCTCTTTTCTTTCCTACTCTCTACAAAAATCGACCAAGAGTTTACCCAATGCCCAACCGTCTGAATCAGAACAAAAGGATCACGGATTCTTTTATTCTAAAAACAATAATTATTTCAAAATCGCCAAATTGTCCAAAACAAGGCAGGGCGGAGTTTTACCCCCGAATACATTTCCAAAACTATTAAACCACCTACCAAACTGATTCAGTGACCAGAGAGTGGCAGCAAACCCGGCCTGAACCAGCTTCGGTTGAGCGCAAGTGAACGAGAGAACTAAATTGACAGTGGTACTAGCTAATAGCGATACATGATCAGGTTGAAACCAAAGTCACAATTGCAGAGTAAACCAAGTATAAAAATGGCAAGGGGCAACTTTAAAATTGGTCAATGCTCTCGTCACAAGCACGGAATAAAAAAAATTCATCCGCTCTGCAGCTCATGTAAGTTTTGATGCTCATGGCAGTGGAGGAGCCTTCCCAACTCATCTAGGCCCACATCTTGTGCTATATCTTGTGCTACATCTTGTGTTACATGGAGATCCACATCTATTGGTTACAGCTAGTCCAGATGGTGCAAAGGCCGTTGACGGTCTCTATTTTTTTGTCATTGCATACCAGACCGGACTGGCCTAGACATCGAGCCTACCGCACTAGCGAAGGTGTTTCAGGCTCCATGTGGAGTGATGGCTGCATCTTTTGCCATGCCTTCTATCATTGGGATTCGTAGAGCGGGTACATTTGTCGCATATGCCAACTATTTCCTAGTGCCTCGCATGTCTAACCTACCTGTAATTTCAAATGCTCCTAACATTTAGTACACACCTAGTTCCCCACCCAAGAGAAACGAATTAGATTCCTTGAGACGACAATGAGACATACATTTGTTTTCTCCACCATTTTTATATACCTCCTCAGGATACAAGAGATTGTCCTTGAATTGAATGCAATATAAATGCTTGCAACAAGCTATTATTGTCTTGTTGAATGCTCAAGATATCTCGTCCTTCACCGAGACCGTATATGTAGTAAGGACATAATACTTTTAGGTGTAGTCGCTTGCAAATTGTTGCACGACTTATCTAACTAGTGTGATTAGTGGCATGCCAGTAGATTAACTTGATGGTGCATATGTGCTTCATACTTCTTATTTTATGATTGTTCATCCATGTTGAGATATTGTGTGATCCATAAGCTACCGACATAATGTAATAAAAAGCTATGCGCGTATCGAAGTAGGGGCTAGGGATTAGAGCACTTTTCTTTCCACTGACCTGGTCAGATATCTTCCTAAGCAAAATTATCATTGTGTGCATGTCGAATTGATCGAATGCTCAAGATATATTGTCCTTTAAACGCGATGGTATATATATGCAATGTGGACTATGAACCATAATGCACTAGTTTGCTCCATGTAGGAGTAGTTTTCTTCTTTTCAAAAAAGGATAGATTATTGCCACGATTTCGTCTGATTTTTTCTTGACAAGCTAAGGTTGTGTGTATCCCCATCCCGGATTAACATAATAACATGAGGGTGTAAAGCATCCTACACCACCAGGTATCTTCAGCATCCTAGTCGACGACGCGTTGGCACCTATCAATTAGAAAATGTTCTGACACTCCCGTGTTGGACACATCCCACCGGGGAAGGATTGGGGGCGCCGACAATGCTAGCCACACCGAATCGGATGCGTGGGCCCTTGGAAGCCACACAACCAAACCATATACCCATTTATCCATTTTCAACCTAAATTACCCCCATTCCATTCTCTCGCATGTTGTGCCACTATGGTTCTCGTTCCCGCCTAGGCCATGCTGTCATGATTGTCGTTGTCCCAAGAAGTGGAGGAGGGTGAGTCGGAGGAGGAGGAAGAGGAAGATGGTAGATGAGGATGCCAAATTTTGCCACTCGGCGGCTCCTGAGCGCATCATGCATGAAATGAGGGTAGCTAGCACAACAGAGGCATCGACATCAGTAGCGACACCGGCGACAGAGGAGCTAACGCCGTCGGTGACCCAGAGGCACCACCGTCCATTTGATCTCTATATGGTTTTGGTTGTAATATGGATGCCGGACTTTGATGATGTTTTGGGCCCATCTTAGTGACCGTGGATTTGAATTACATGATCCTTGTGACTTGAACTAATGTGAATTTTTAGGATTTGAATTTTTTTATTGGGCCAAAATATTTGGGAGGCCATTTGGGGTGAGTGTGGAGGGAAGGGGGCTGGTGTGGACAGGTCATCCCAACCGTTAGCGACCACACTTTGGGGACACCGATGGAGATGGTATTAGCTCTCTCTCTCTCTCTCTCTCTTTCTCTCTCTCTCTCTCTCTCTCTCTTTTTTAATATTTCTTAGCTCCTTGTGCGCCTCAATTCTCTGTAGATCGGCCCAGGTGACAAACACTCTATCCAATCGCAGATGTAGAAAATCACCCTTGTAGGACCACCAAGTATCACACTTGAAGCAAGAATAGTTTTTAGTCTTTCATAGTGAACATGCGGTGGCAACAAATGAGCCTGAACTAGCTCAGCTGATGCGGGGCCACCGCTAGCCTGGTGCGCCCCCATCGTCACAGATCCCACGGTCAAGGGTTTTCTCGGCCCACCCCACACGATGCTTCACGGCTGAATTTCTGGACGGAAATGATGGATGTAGAGCCGGTCTCTATGCAGGATCTCAAGCCAAGTTTGCAGAGACAGGGTCGGTTTGCGAAAGCTTTTGCTGGAGATAGAGCATCCGTATTGCCGCCTATAACCAACACATTTGATAAAAAAGGGTGAAAATTCCCTCCTTTTCTTCTTGTAAAATGGAGTAGAATAAGTTGTGGATTATTGGATTTTTCTTACAAATGAAGTAAAAGAAACGCTAAATAGACCGAGGAAGAGGACAACTGAGTTGTATTTTGCATGGAACCATCAAAGGCTTGTTGATGAGGCATTATACAAAGAGAGTGGCGTTCATCAACCATTGCAACAATTTTGGAAATAAATAGGAGAACTTTGATGAAAAAACAAGTGGAGAGGGTAGATTGCTATGAATAGATGGAACATTCTTGTTATATGTTCTAATGCATAACTTGAACACTACAGTTTGTCCCAGATTGTATTAGTATGTATTCAGTATGTATCCATATGTATCGATATGTACCGCTTGCATTATATTGTATTGGATTGTATCGGTTTGTATTAGGTTGTATCGATATGTATGCACTACTAATCTATGATTATATATCGGTATGTATGAACCAATATTTTTGTAAATAAGAAGAATTTTTTTGAGGAGCTAAGTTTAAGGGTTTGGTTAGGAAGCGCTTTTTTTAGAGGGGTAAATATACTCCTCTAAAGGACAGGGACGCGTTTTACTCTCTAAATATAAGGGATGGGCTAGAGATAACCCTAAAATGGGAATTGATGTTTCCGCACCATTATTTTCTGAACAAAAAATTGTACCAGCACCCTTGCTAGATAAACTAGAGAACGTTTATGTGCTCCTGTGGCACCAGACACTGCCTAGATCTTCCATACTCTCTTACTTGCACCTGCCACCAAAGAATGACCCGCGCAAAGATCCGAGACGGTCTAGGGGGACACGGTGGTAGGTTCCTCCTTGTCCATCGACGAGGTCTACGGTTGCGGTGGATTCTAGCGGATGTTCACTGGTTGGCGTCGGGATGAAGACGTGGCTTGGTAGGCACCGACCAGGAACAGAGCACATATCGATATGGTGCAACAACAAACTCCAGATCTTGTGGTGACGGCTAGGCTAGATGGTGCAAAGGCGGCTGGAGGTCCCTACTACTTATTTGGTTCTGTCCTTGGGAGTCGAGCCTACCATGCTAGGAAAGGTGTTTCAAGCTTTGTGTGGCACGATGGACACGAGTTTTGCCATGCCTTGTGTTAGCGGGACTTGCAAAATAGCCATGTTTGTCAAATATGCTCAATTCTTTCCCGGTGCCTCGCATTTCTAACGTACCGTGTACATGCAAACGCTTCTAACATCTACTTCCCCGTTTTAATATTATGAAACGGAGGGAGTACACACCTTGTCTCCTCCCTAGTGAAATGAACTAGATTCCTAGAGGCCATAATGCGACTGTATTTTTGTTTTTTCACCATGTTTATATACCACCTCAGAATAAGGTAGATCGTCCTTGAATTGAATGCAATATAAACGCTCGTAATGAGCTAGTGTCGCCTTGTTGAATGCTCAAGATATCTCGTCCTTCGATCACCGAGATCATATATGCAGAAAGGACGACGCATTATCGTATTACCATAGAAAGTGCAGAGGGCTGCACACGACTTTGCCTTATGTCGGAGCACTTCCCTTTGCACCGACTTAGTTTGAATTATGGTAGTGTGCATCTCAGGTTGATTGAATGCTCAAGATATATTGTCCTTTTATTGGGATCGTATATGCAATGTGGACTGTGCACCACTATATAATATCTAGAAGGTGCAAAAGACTGCACTAGTTTGCTCCATGTATTATTATTCCTTTTTTGGGAAACAAGTAGTTCTCTTGCCACCGATTTCGTCGGATATCTTTGCCGGCAAAATTATGGTTGTGTGCATCTCCACCCTGGATTAACAGGAATGATGCCAGTCGTTTGATTTTGTAACTATACGTGCACGTGCACGTAAAGTGTCTTGTTGTGAATCCTAAACTTAGCTTAACGTAAACTCCAGATCTTGTACGCGGACACCAAGCACAACTCAATATAATTGTTCGTATCGTTGTATGTGCGTGTACTATTTACTAGAAAGAGGAATGCATACTAGTTTTACTCCTGGGAGAAAATTGACCAAATAATGCAAAACGAGAAAATGAGGAAGAACACACGCTAGTAAAGAGAATAGGCGTTCGCATAGGGAGGAAGAGGAAATGGCCAATCACACAATAGTGAATTGAATCGAAGGGGTGTGCAATGAGCCTCTACCACACATACACAGTTTTATTTTCCATACGCGAATGGACACACGATTCCTAAAACTCAACTGTTTGCGAAAGACCCCGTTTCGTACATGTGTTCTTCCATCTACCATGTGCGTTCACGTTAGATGGGAGACCGGTATATCATGTTGGTCGTGCGAGTTTAACTTTGTCTGCGCAATTGAAGAGGAACTTAGAGTAGGTTCATAAACAACACTGCATTTAGTAAGCCTCTACTTGTCTAAGTTGTTGATCAATGATGGTTATGGTTTCCAAACCATGGACATGTGTTGTCAATTAATAACAGGATCATGCCATTAGGAAAATGACATGATGAACATGCCCAACTAACCAAAGCAATTATACCGTATCACAAAGTTCAAATTGCCAAAGCTGATATATGTCAAGTATCATAATCCTTATACCATCAGATTATGTTACTCTCTAGTACCAGAAGAATACTTTGAGATCATCAACCATCACTTCTTACTAGGACTATCCTAAAGGTAACTCTCAGGTATCCCATAAAGTACTTGTTGAGTTGCATGAATCAAGACTAGTATTTGTCCATTCATATGACAGAGAGTTTACTCTAAGCCTATTCGGTAACACACATTATGTATCGCTTGCACACATCTGACCAATGAGTTTTATCACAAAGAATGATGTATTACGCAGTAAAGAGTACTTGCCTGGTCTAGGAAAATGATACACCTTCGGTTCGCGCTAGTGTTTGTAGTCCTTGCGGTATTTCAAAAAATCTATTTTTAATTATTATTATTATTGGAGCTCTTTATACTGTTGTTCACGATTGTTAATAGTTGAATGGAATTTCGAAAAAACAGAAATTGTAAGCGGATGCGGAAGATGCCAAACGGGCTGACCTCTTTGCTCTCAGGCGGCAAGGCATAACAACTGTCAACTTCCCTTTGGTGGGCCGGAAATTCTTGACTCCAATGTAAATAGATCACTGCGGCCATGTCGCCCATCAATGTCTAGCATCCAGTTCTCAAAAAAAAAAAAAAAAAATCAATGTCTAGCATCCGCTTTCCATGTTTCTTTTCTACTATTCAGCATCTATTTTTGAATTTTATCCAAGCCAGCGCACGTCTGAAGTTTCTCTCGTTCTTGTATTTTCTTTCCTCGCACGAGGACGGTGCTTCAAATAAATATATATTCAATGGAGAAAAATCAACCGCTATAATGAATGTGACTTAACTATATCCCACTCTATGGGAAGAAATAATGAATAGCTCCCTCACAAGTCAATGGGTAGATGGTCAACTAGGAAAAGAACTCTATTTGAATCAGCTGGCTCCGTCAGAAGTCAAGACACTAGCCTGTCGGCAGTAAAAAACATCGTCGTTGAATATATACAGCTATACGTGGAGCAAGAATATACTGTATATTTCTTTTGGAATACGCCTAGTCGAACTGCACTGAGGTCTTTCCTCGAACAGAAATTTACACAAGTCTAAGCATGCACGTATGTACTCCTACACACTGCTAGACAATGCACACCCCTAGCTAGTCACTGAAATTGAAGTTTCATGAAATTAATGAACCCATACTCACTGAAAAAAAATAAGGTCATGATAGCCATAGGTGTCGCAACTCGCAAGACCACCTACTCACTGAAAGTCTGGAACTCAGATAAAAAAAGATGCAAATTTAGTACTACAGTACATAGTACGTACGACGTACTAGGTATTGGCGTTTCTACACCGTCCGGTTGCATACATTATTCGGCGATCCGGCGTTTGGCCTCCGGGGAGAGACGATTGTCGATCCGGACGCGACGTCCCGTAGCAACGTTAACACTTGGCCGAGAGGCGTTTGGGTTTGCACGCAGCTGCCTGCCAGACTGCGAGCCACACACGTACGAAGACTAATTTGTTTGACCCCCAGCAGATCACAGATCAGCGGTGACTCTCCAGGCACACACGTCGGGATCGGCGACAAGAACGATGGAGAAAAAGCGATGCCAGGGTCGTCATCGTCGTCGGTCCTCACCGCCGCCTCGCCGTCGGTCGGCCTCCGCTCGTGACCAGGCCTTGTTGTTCGCCGAGCGGGCATCAGCATACAGCAGCAGCCATACATGCGCCACACGACACGACACGACACGGCACTACACTGCACGCGCGCGCGTAAGTCCGGCCTGTCTTCTCGTTGTAGTACTGTCAACGACCGGTGAAACCCTTTCGCTGTCTCATTGAGCATCCCCACTCCCACTCGATTGCGCGATTCCACGCCGAAATCCGGATCAATTTTGTGCCGGACGAAAATTGATTTCAATCTAGAAACGTCGGGTTTTCTACTCGTATTTTCAGGCCGAGTTCTCGCGTCCGGCGAAAATTTAGACGAATTTAGCAAATTTAGGCAGATTTTATTAAACTTTGGCGAATATAGACGGATTACATCGAATTTAAAACTATATTACTAGATAGTAAACTAAAAACATTAAAAAAGAAGGTCGTCGTCGTCGTCGCCTTCGCTGATGCTGTCGTCGCTTCTACATACCGAGGTTGCTGTAGAAGGACGTGTAGACGGGATCGACCGTGCCATCGTCCTCGCCGCCGTCGTCATCGTCATCCCTCGGCGGCTGTGGCGGGCGGGACCTCCCCTGGCTGGCGTCGCCGCACCTCCAGGGCTGGTAGGAGGGGCCGGCCTCGTCGGCGTGCCCTGGTAGGCGAGAACGCGGCCAGACCAGGCCTGGCGTTCGGCCTCCTGCTGCAGGCGATGGACGCGCCGCCGCTCCGTCTCCTTCCAGTCCGCCCTGGACCAAGCGAGGATGTCCGACGAGGACGGCTCCACCGGCGGCTGCGGCGCCGAGTCCTGGAGGGACTGCTCAACCGCCATCTTGACGGCGAATGCATCCTCGTCGATAGGCACCGCCCAGTCCCCGCGGCTCCGGCTTCGGCTGGCGAAGGCGAAGACGACCGGTGGGCGGCGATGGAGCGCATGGCTTGTTGATGACGATGCCGCGCGACCTAGTCCTCGGCGTCTCCGGCTCCCGCTTAACCGGCCGGAGCGGCGGCGAAGTCACCGCCGCGGACCCGGAGGAGTGTGTCGCCGAGGCAGAGGAGGAAGAGGAGAGACTGGTCATCCTCCTCGGCAGCCAGTTGGCCGGAGGATGGTGCCTCGCCCTTGACGATGGAGTGGGGTTGCGGAGGAAGCCGGGGCGGGGCTCGTTGCCGGCGTGGATGTGCTCCGGCACGGCGGTGAGGGTGTGCCCGGGAGAGCTCCACCAGCGGCGGCGCCCAGCTGCGTTGTTCCTCTTTGGCGGCGAGCCTGGCGGCCCCTTGTGGCGGGCGAGCTCCGACTGCCGCTGGTGGGCGAGGTGTAGGGTTCGCAGCATAGAAAACAAAAAATTTCCTACGATGTGAACTATATACCAAGATCTATCTACTAGATACAAACAACGGGCGGATGTATATCCGTAGAGAACATACTCTTGAAGACCGACAAAGCTTAACGAGTTCAACTCGTGGTTGATGTAGACGATCTCTTGCCGATCTCAAGATCGAGAGGAAGTCCTAGCGCCGCAAATCAGCAGCGCATCCGTGCTCGCACACACGTTCGAGGCACCGAGCAACCTCCGCCTCCTCGCTCCAGCGATGCAGCGGAAGCACAACTCTTTCTTGCCAAATAGCCACCGTGAACATGTATCTCGCTAGTCCGAGACCATGGGGGATAAATTCTAGAGGGGGAGAGAGATCCTTCACGAGGAGGTGTGAGAGACAAGTGAGGAGGGGGGCTCCTTTTATAGGAGGAGGGGGGGCACCCAAGGGGGTGGCCGCCGGCCATGGGGGCTGCCCCCTCCCCTCCTTCATTCATGTGGGTGGACACTCCACTCACAAAATGCCCTTTAAAATCCCTCCACTCAAAAGTCCACTCAAATTCCCATTAAATTTCCACCAAATTTAATGCAAACTCACATTAAATAAAACTATTTTATTTTATTCAGAATTTTGTCAATTACTTTAATGACAAACATTCACAAATAACCCCTTGCTAGAATTCTATTTCACATGCATAACCACTTTATGCAATTTCACCCGAAAACCTGTTTCGGTATCTAGTGAAATAAATTCCTGCGCTTGTTCATTCTTTCGGTATGAAACATTTGCTCCAATTGGATGTCGGTGTCTCTTAAGTGTGTCACCCTACGGTTCGTGAATAATGCGGACATGATCGAGACCCCTCTCGGATCAATAATCAGAAGCGGGATCTGGAGACCCATACTGACTCCCACACATTTAACGATGACTTTCTTGTGATCGTCGGAACCTTTTACGCTAGTATCTTAATCCCTTTGTTTCAAGATATATTACATGTCCGAGATTCGATCATCGGTATCTCCATACCTAGTTTGATCTCATTACCAACATGCACTCTTTTCTCGTTCCTGTGATATAACATTCTAGTGATCAAATCACTTGCTTGCAAGCTAATCAATGTGATATCACCGAGAGGGCCCAGAGTATATCTATCCGTCATTGGGATGAACAAATTCCACTCTCGATCCATGAGCCTCAACATAACACTTTATTAGTTCTGAATCCATCTTTATAATCACCCTGTTACGGTGTGACGTTTGATGTTATCAAGAAACTCTTCCGGTGTTAGTGATTGACATGATCTCATGGTCTAAGGATTAGGATCACTTCGTAAGTTGTTATAGCAATATAAACTCAATGACTTTGATCGTAATGCTATACTTCGAATGAATGTTCATCACACCATTACACTAATGTCGTGATCCCATTATTAACAACATCCAATGTTCATGATCAGGAAACCTTGATCATATTGTTAATCAACGAGCTAGTTTATGAGAGAGGCATAACTAGGAACTTTCTGTTTGTTTATTAAACACACATGTATTAACGTTTCCGTATTAATACAATTATAGCATGCAAAATAAACATCTATCATATACTTGGAATACACATAATAAACACTTTATTATTGCCTCTCAGGGCATATTCCCTTCAGTCTCCCACTTGCACTAGAGACAATAATCTAGTTACATAGTGATAAATCTAACACCCATTGAGTTCTGGTGTTGATCATGTTTTGCTCTAGGGAGAGTTTTAGTCAACGGATCTGCTACATTGAGATCCGTATGTACTTTACAAATCTTTATATCTCCATCCTTGACATGCTCGCAGATGGAGTGAAACCGGCGCTTAATATGCTTGGAATGCTTGTGAGACCTTGGCTCTTTGGCATTGGCAATGGCACCATTGTTGTCACAATAGATCACCATTGGGTCCAACGCGTTTGCCACCACTCCTAGTTAGGATATGAACTCCTTCATCCAAACTGCTTCCTGAGCCGCTTCTGAAGCAGCAACATATTCGGCCTCCGTTGTTGATCCCGCTACCACAGGTTGTTTGGAGCTCCTCCAACTAACCGCTCCGCCATTTATGAGAAATACGTATCCGGATTGAGACTTAGAGTCATCCGGATCGGTGTCAAAGCTAGCGTCGACATAACACTTAGCGACGAGCTCTTCTTCACCTCCGTATACAAGAAACATATCCTTAGTTCTTCGTAAGTACTTAAGGATATTCTTGACCGCTATCCAGTGTTACGAACCTAGATCCGATTGGTACCTACTAGTCAAACTAATAGCATGTGCCACATCCGGTCTTGTACATAGCATGGCGTACATTATAGAGCCTATGGCTGAAGCATAGGGGACTTTGTCCATTATCTCTCTTTCTTCCGCCGAAGCCGGACTTTGAGTCTTACTCAATGTCTTGCCTTGCAACATAGGTAAGAACCCCTTCTTACTTCCGTCCATTTTAAACTTCTTTAAAATCTTATCAAGGTATGTACTTTGCGATAGCCCTGTTAGGCGCCTAGATCTATCTCTATAGATCTTTATGCCTAATATGTATGACGCTTCACCTAGGTCCTTCATTGAAAATTTGCTGTTTAGATAACTTTTAACACTGTTTAAAAGATCTATATCATTTCCGATCAATAATATGTCATCCACATATAATATCAGAAATGCCACATTGCTCCCACTCACTTTCTTGTAAATACAAGCTTCTCCATAAGTTTGGACAAATCCAAACTCTTTGATCACCTCATCAAAGCGGAGATTCCAACTTCGTGATGCTTGCTTCAATCCATAGATGGATCGCTGAAGCTTGCACACCTTGTTAGCATCCTTAGGATCGACAAAACCCTTTGGTTGTATCATATACAACTCTTTTTCAATATTACCATTGAGAAACGCGGTTTTGACATCCATTTGCCATATCTCATAATCGAAATATGCAGCAATTGCTAACATAATCCTAACTGACTTTAGCATCGCTACGGGAGAGAAAGTCTCATCGTAGTCAACTCCTTGAATTTGCCGAAACCCCTTTGCGATAAGGCGAGCTTTATAGACGGTCACATTACCATCAGCATCAGTTTTCCTTTTGAAAATCCATTTGTTCTCCACGGCCTTTCGGTCGTGAGGTAATTCCACCAAGTTCCAAACTTGATTTTCATACATGGATTCCATCTCGGATTTCATGGCTTCTAACCATTTGTTGGAATCCGGGCTCATCATCGCTTCTTCATATGTCGCAGGGTCATCATTTTCATCAACCATGAAATTCATGACAGGATTTCCGTACAGCTCGGGAGCTGCACGCGTCCTGTTTGACCTGCGAGGTTCGGTAGTACTCTCTTTCGGAGTTTCATGATCATTATCATTAGTTCCCTCTTCAACAGGTGGAGCCAACTCCGGAACAACTTCCGACGCTGCGCTACTCGCCATATTTTGAAGAGAAGGTTCCACAACCTCTTCGAGTTCTACCTTCCGACTACTCACACCTTTCGCGAGAAACTCTTTCTATAGAAAGGATCCATTCTTGGCAACAAAAACCTTGCCCTCGGATCTGTGATATAAGGAATACCCAATAGTTTCTTTAGGGTATCCTATGAAGACGCATTTTTCCGCTTTGGGTTCGAGTTTATCCGGTTGAAGTTTCTTCACATAAACATCGCAT
This sequence comes from Avena sativa, assembly GCA_916181665.1. Lineage (NCBI taxonomy): Eukaryota > Viridiplantae > Streptophyta > Magnoliopsida > Poales > Poaceae > Avena > Avena sativa. The sequence goes on along the minus strand of OV702279.1, from coordinate 259,578,163 downwards.
CCCCAAACTTTAAGAAATGACAGCTTAGGTTTGTTTCCAAACCACAATTCATACGGTGTCTTTTCAACGGATTTAGATGGTGCCCGATTTAAAGTGAATGCAGCAGTTTCTAGTGCATAACCCCAAAATGACAACGGCAAGTCCGTCAGATACATCATAGATCGAACCATATCTAATAAAGTACGATTACGACGTTCCGACACACCATTTCGCTGTGGTGTTTCGGAAGGTGTGAGTTGTGAAACAATTCCACACTCTTTCATGTGAGTGCTAAACTCGTAACTTAGATACTCACCTCCACGGTCGGACCGTAGAAATTTGATCTTTCTATTACGATGATTTTCCACTTCATTATGAAATTCCTTGAACTTTTCAAAGGTTTCAGACTTGTGTTTCATCAAGTAGATATAACCGTATCTACTCAAATCATCCGTGAAAGTAACAAAATAACGATATCCACCTCGCGCCGACACACTCACTGGACCACATACATCAGAATGTATGATTTCCAATAAATCTGTCGCCTGTTCCATTGAACTGGAAAACGGCGTTCTAGTCATCTTGCCCATAAGGCATGGCTCACATGTATCAAATGATTCATAATCAAGTGATTCCAAAAGTCCATCTGAATGGAGCTTCTTCATGCGTTTAACGCCAATATGACCTAGACGGCAGTGCCACATATATGCGGATATATCATCATTAAGTTTAATCCTTTTAGCATCAACATTATGAATATGTGTAACATTATCATCGAGATCTAATAGAAATAAACCATTCATCATCGGTGCATGACCATAAAAGATTTCATTCATATAAATGGAACAACCATTGTTCTCGGATTTAAATGAATAACCACTTCGCATCAAACATGATCCAGATACAATGTTCATGCTCAGTGCAGGCACCAGATAACATTTATTCAAGTTTATAACTAATCCCGACGTTAAGTGGAGAGGCAGCGTTCCGACGGCGATCACATCAACGCTTGATCCATTGCCGACACGCATCTTGACCTCACCCCTTGCTAGCGGTCGCTTGTTCCGCAGCCCCTGATTCGAGTTACAAATATTAGCAACTGAACCGATATCAAATACCCAGGTGCTACTGCGAGCACTAGTCAAGTACACATCAATAACATGTATATCATATATACCTTTGTTTGCCTTGCCGGCCTTCTTGTCTGCCAGATACTTGGGGCAGTTGCGCTTCTAGTGGCCATTCCCCTTACAATAGTAGCACTCGGAATCAGACTTAGGTCTAACTCGGGGTTTCTTTTCAGGCGCGGCAACCGGCTTGCCTCTCTTACTTCCCTTCCGTTTTCCCTTCTTGTCTTTCTTGAAACCAGTGTTCCTATTGATCATCAACACTTGATGTTCCTTTTTGATCTCCACTTCTGCAGTTTTAAGCATTGACAGAAGCTCGGGGAGAGACTTCTTCATGCCTTGCATATTATAGTTCATCACGAAGCTCTTATAGCTAGGTGGCAGAGACTGCAGAACACGATGGATGCCTAAGTCAATGGGAATCGATATTCCCAAGGACACAAGCTTATCGGCGTAACCCGACATCTTGAGTACATGCTCACTAACAGAGCTATGCTCTTCCATCATGCAGCTAAAGAACTTTTCTGAAGCGTTGTAGCTCTCTACAGCAGCATGTGTGTCGAAAATCATTTTCAACTCACCCATTGTATCAAATGCATTGCCATTTTCGAAACGCTTTCGAAGTTCCGGCTCTAGCCCATACAATATGCCGCAATGAACTAAGTTGTGGTCCTCCTGACGAGTCTGGTAGACATTCTTCTCCTCGTCAGGGGCATCATCAAAAAGTGGGGGTCCTAACGGCGCTTCTAGCACATATTGCTTTTGTGCAGCAGAGAGGAGAATCCTCAGATTCATGGCCCATTCGGTAAAGTTGCTACCGTTCGTTGCTAGTTTCTCTTTCTCCATGAACACATTGAAATTAAAAGCAGGTGGTGCCATCTACAACAGAATTTGTAAAGTTTAGACTAAGTGTATGATAGATTGAGTTCAACTAATCTATATTACGAATGAACTCCCACTCAAAAACGACATCCCTCGTGCCTTTTTGGTGATTACATGAACCAAATCCACTACACCAAGTCCGATCATCACGTGAGTCGGTATAGCTTCAAAGGCGAGCATCAAATGGGCATCATATCAACTATATGACTCATGCTTAACCTTTCGGTCCGTGTTCCGAGGCCATGTCTGTACATGCTAGGCTCGCCAAGTTAGAACCTTAGTATTCGCGTGTGTAACTGTTTTACACCCGAAATATGGTCGTGGATCCAAGAACACCCGATCATCACGTGATGTCTTGGAGCGACGAAAACATAATCGGTGCATACTAAAGGAAGAACACATTCTTATCTTGATATTTAAATGAGGGATCATCTTATTATGCTAACAAAGCGCTAAACAAGCAATATAAGATGCTATCAAACATCATATGTTTATTAGTGAAATTATATGGTTCCCGCAGATGATCTCTATCATGTGCATCGTGGTATGATCACTATCATACCTATATGTGTAAATCCAAGGTCTATGGATTTTACACGCTATGTGTGTTGTAAGAGTATCATCTCATACTTCTACTTACAACAATACCATATCATAACACTAGCCCAGCAACAATCTAAACTAGACGCCTCTAATTTATCCATTGCAAGTTTTACGTGGCTTAGGGCTTTCGAGATAGAACCGTTCTTACCTACGAACATGAACCACAACGAGGATAATCAAATTGTTGACAACTCGCTTACAAAATAGATATTGACTATAGTAGGAGAGACAGACACCCGCTAGCCACTTATGCAAACTAGTTGCATGTCAAGCGTGGAACAGGTCTCATGTGCGAGGACATGTAAAGTTTGTCCGGGCCGCTTCATCCCACTATGCCACCAATATCCAAAATTACAACAAAGGAGCAACAACATGATCATCATCGCCCACATACTCATATGTGTACTACCCGTGTAAAGTATCTACGCATAAATCCGGCTCTGATACCACTGTAGGGTTCGCAGCATAGAAAACAAAAAATTTCCTACGATGTGAACTATATACCAAGATCTATCTACTAGATACAAACAACGGGCGGATGTACATCCGTAGAGAACATACCCTTGAAGACCGACAAAGCTTAACGAGTTCAACTCGTGGTTGATGTAGACGATCTCTTGCCGATCTCAAGATCGAGAGGAAGTCCTAGCGCCGCAAATCAGCAGCGCATCCGTGCTCGCACACACGTTCGAGGCACCGAGCAACCTCCGCCTCCTAGCTCTAGCGATGCAGCGGAAGCACAACTCTTTCTTGCCGAATAGCCACCGAAAACATGTATCTCGCTAGTCCGAGACCATGGGGGATAAATTCTAGAGGGGGAGTGAGATCCTTCACGAGGAGGTGTGAGAGACAAGTGAGGAGGGGGGCTCCTTTTATAGGAGGAGGGGGGGCACCCAAGGGGGTGGCCGCCGGCCATGGGGGCTGCCCCCTCCCCTCCTTCATTCATGTGGGTGGACACTCCACTCACAAAATGCCCTTTAAAATCCCTCCACTCAAAAGTCTACTCAAATTCCCATTAAATTTCCACCAAATTTAATGCAAACTCTCATTAAATAAAACTCTTCTATTTTATTCAGAATTTTGTCAATTACTTTAATAACAAACATTCACAAATAACCCCTTGCTAGAATTCTATTTCACATGCATAACCACTTTATGCAATTTCACCCGAAAACCTGTTTCGGTATCTAGTGAAATAAATTCCTGCGCTTGTTCATTCTTTCGGCATGAAACATTTGCTCCAATTGGATGTCGGTGTCTCTTAAGTGTGTCACCCTACGGTTCGTGAATAATGCGTACATGATCGAGACCCCTCTCGGATCAATAATCAGAAGCGGGATCTGGAGACCCATACTGACTCCCACACATTCAACGATGACTTTCTTGTGATCGTCGGAACCTTTTACGCTAGTATCTTAATCCCTTTGTTTCACGATATATTACATGTCCGAGATTCGATCATCGGTATCTCCATACCTAGTTTGATCTCGTTACCGACATGCACTCTTTTCTCGTTCCTGTGATATAACATTCTAGTGATCAAATCACTTGCTTGCAAGCTAATCAATGTGATATCACCGAGAGGGCCCAGAGTATATCTATCCGTCATCGGGATGAACAAATTCCACTCTCGATCCATGAGCCTCAACATAACACTTTATTAGTTCTGAATCCATCTTTATAATCACCCTGTTACGGTGTGACGTTTGATGTTATCAAGAAACTCTTCGGGTGTTAGTGATTGACATGATCTCATGGTCTAAGGATTAGGATCACTTCGTAAGTTGTTATAGCAATATAAACTCAATGACTTTGATCGTAATGCTATACTTCGGATGAATGTTCATCACACCATTACACTAATGTTGTGATCCCATTATGAACAACATCCAATGTCCATGATCAGGAAACCTTGATCATCTTGTTAATCAACGAGCTAGTTTATGAGAGAGGCATAACTAGGAACTTTCTGTTTGTTTATTAAACACACATGTATTAACGTTTCCGTATTAATACAATTATAGCATGCAAAATAAACATCTATCATATACTTGGAATACATATAATAAACACTTTATTATTGCCTCTCAGGGCATATTCCCTTTACGAGGTGCTGGTCCCAGAAGACGTGGTTGTCCGGATCCTCGGCGAGGTCCGGGTCCTCCATGGCGGTGATGGCCGCCTGGATCTCGTCGTCGAGCTCCTCAGGCTTCGGCGACGGCGAAATCGGGATCCTGCAGGCGCTGAGCTTCCAGCCGGTTGGGAGGCGGATGTCCGGCAGCGTCATGTATCCCGCCTCGTACAACATGCGGGCCTCCCATGGCTGGAGGGTGTGGCGGCCGAAGCCATTCACCGCCGCTGGGTCACCAGGGTACCTTTCGCCCATGGTGAGAAGTGTGAGGAGGGGGAGCTCGGAGTTCGCCGAAGTATGGATGTCGCCGGAGTTGGGGGGCTGTGAGAGAGTGTGGAGAGTTCCGATGAGGGGTACGGCTTTTATAGACCGAGGCTGGCGGCGAGGGTGGGAGGGGTGTAGCGGCGAGGGTGGGAAAAGCGGAAACAGCGGGAAGTTATTGGCCGCCGGTCCGTCGCGGGAGCCGGGGGGGCGGCGATGGAGCGGTGTTGCGGCGACGCGTGGTCTTCGCGGGGTTCCGAGGACGGCGACGACTCGGCTTCCATCACTGACTGGACGGGTCCACATGCCACTTCCTTTTTTTTGCCGAGTTCGCTTCGTCCGTCGTTTCCATGACGTTTCCGGATTCTGAGAATGGTCTGAAAAGTTCGGACCAAAGTTAGCCTAAATCCGGATGAAAACAGGGAACACGACTGGACAGAAATTTTAGCGTCTGTACCTAATTTCAACGTCTGAATCGGCGTTCTAGAAATGCTACCGGAGATGCTCTTATGCAGAGTAAGTTCCCGATCGATGCATCTCTCTTTCTGGCTCTGACTTGCATTATGCGGATGGCGAAACGGCACACCGACCTTGCACCTGATCGCTTTATCATGGGAGGAATTAATTAGGTTTGTTCCAGGGGTCTAACTGGCCTTTGGAGATACCCAAAAGTAAGGGGGAGGAATCTTGCCGCCGCGGATAGAGTTCGTGAGCGAGCCATCCATCGGCAGATTAGTTTTGGCTCAATAATTGCTCACGGCTTTGACTCAGGCGATCCATCGACGTGTCTACTACTTAAATTATTATGCGCTGGACTTGAACAGCATTGCAACTCTCTTCTTCGTTGAACTCTCTAATTATTTTTCCTATAATTGCTCTAGCCAGCCCACTTCTATTTTTAGTTTACTTATCTACGAGATTAGTAAGTATTATAAGTAGTTCTTCTTCCTCTATGTTGAGCTAGCTTTTGCGAAAATTTTATGTTCAGGTTTAGCTAGTCAGCTTGCCAGCTTGCGTACACGTAATTTTCTACTTATCTGAATATGTATATGCTTATGTCATTCAAGAGTGATCCAGTCGGTGAGCTCCAAACGTATTTATAATGTAGATCTTGTGATCTCGAGCTTGGAAGAGCCGCGATCCTGCATGTCCTTATTACTCGACAATGTAAGCAACAATACCTTGGTCCGCATGAAATAAGAAATTATGTAAGCATAGATTTCTTCCAGCCGGTCTAAAATGGAGGATGTTTTACGCGCTCTTCAATTTAGCAACCTTGATTGTTTTTCTAGCGTCAAGGGGGGCACATGTAGTCGTTTGTCCGGCGAATCTCCCGGGAGTTTGTCCGTTTTTATTTTCGTTGATTTATTTTTAGACCAGTCTCTTTCGATTTATGTTTATCATTATTGGTGATGATTGCTGCTCTAGTGCGCTGGTCTTTTTTGACATTAGCACGACGACTTCCTGTATATCTATTACGACACGCTTTTCCTGGCTTTGGTGATGGAGGGACGATGACGGCGGCGTGCCTTTGGCTCACGCTAGTGTTTGTAGTCGTCGTTAGGTGGTTCAGTGACCTATTTGTAATTCTTATTACTTTTAGGTGTCTTTGTACTACTGTTGATGCAGTGGAATTTTGCAAAAAAAAGAGTAAGTAATAGTTATAAAAGATAATGTGTAAACAATTCATAAAAAAACTACCAATATGATCTCTATATAACAAAGAAAAGTAGATTTTAATAAGCAGTAGATTTTGGAACAAGGGAGTATCGATCTTATTTTTCTCATTCCTACCTGAAGAAGAAAACAAAAATCACAAACCACTCATGTTTCAGTAACACCAACACCTAGACTCCAGGGATTATCCCATTAAATGGTTGGCTGGAGGTTGTACTAATTAACAAGAGATTAAGCCTCTAAGCCGGCATGCGATCATCTGTTTGCCGGATGCCTGCTCCCTAATTAGGAGCCCAGGTTCGATCCAATCCTTCTCGGTAGTATGCATGATTTGTTCGGCCCCAGCTCACGAGTCAGATTTTCTCATGCTCACTCGCCAACCTAATTCTTCCGCCATGTGGTTCTCATCCTGTCACGCATGATCCTTCTCATTATCTTAGAAGAAAGTGCACGATCGAACTAGTTGCATAAGTGCAGGGGAATGGGCTGCAAAATATCTAGATCGATCATGTGCAGGGAGATTGCAGACCAGCAGACATCTGATTTTTTCTTGTGCGTATTGTAGTGCAGATGATTGGTGACCCGGTTGTCGTAATTTTGGGGAGACAATCTGTCCGCCCAGCTGTTTCATATACTTTCATCGGAGCTGGAGTTGAATATTTTGGGCTCCTGATTAAACCATTAATTGGCCCCGCAACCTATTGCAACACAAAATGGTTTGGTTGGAAATTCAAATGGTTACAGATGAGATGGGCGGGGACATGGATGGCTGAATCGATCAATGTTGCTTAATTTCTTCTCTGATTTCTGATAGTGAGGCACTACCTTCCTGTATGATCCGTATAGCTACCATTCAATTACTAGATGTTGAACATTCACTGAGCTTTCCCCTCTCGAAATTAACAAACATTTCACCTTTTTCAGAAAAAAGGGGAATAACATATTTTTTCGGTTCGTCACGAGATGCATGAACAATTTGATTGATTTCTGTCATAGATCTGTCACCGTTCTCAGCCTTGACGTGAAGTTCGTACCTACCCGAGCAGTCGTTGAGACTATCAACATGAAGACTATCTGGCTAAATGCCAGCATCAGTCCATGGACTACGAGAGGTTTTTGCTGAATTTACTAGCGCAATTATTGGCCCAATTGCACGATAACCTATCTCCACTTCCGACCACATTTTTTAATCAGTTTCGTGCGAGGCGTTAAAGATGAAACTCGTCTAGTTGAATCCACCTCGTAGCAAGCTAGTCGGGATATTCAGCAGTGGTCGCAAAGTCCTTTTCAGAAACTTTTCTTTGAATCTTTAGCAGAGTTCATATACAAGTTGCGTAACCTCATAATGCGGAACAGAACGACAAATAAGCAAGCACAGTGATGTGTGTGCATGATTGCACGGCGTTGATGGATAATGTCGGTTTCTGGGATGCTAATTTCCCCTCTCAATTGGACTATACATAAGTTAGAATTGTGAGAAGAAGCCGAATTGTGCTCAACCCTGGACAGGCGGTGGAAACTAGCAAGCTGGAGTACTTTAGGGGCAGAGGGAATTTTCGGTGGAGCGGTAAAATGCATTGAGATCTGTTGTAATAGTGTCGAATATGTGTATAGGCTACAGTTGGACTTGGACTGTGCGGTAGGGTTAGGTGTTTGAGTTGGACACTTGTAACCTGGCCTATTATATAAAGGCACCGGAAGTAGCCAAAATAGACTAGACGCAAGACAAGTTAGACACAAGATCGAGTTTCGGGACGGTCCGGTGCCCGTGGCAGGCGCGCCGGACCGGCGTCGCATTTTGTAGATCTGATGTGTCTGTACACCGTGACGGGCTTGTCGTCGACGGTACTCTGATTATAGTACCAGGGGAGGAGCGCCCGTAAAGCATGTCCCGCAGATGTAGGCTTTGCCGAAATGCGTTACCAAACGTCGTCTTCTCCGTCTACTTTCTGCAATGATCTAATCGCGTATATTGCTAACAAGATCGAAAAGAACACCAACGGCGAAAGCAATTTTGCTGGGCCGACACTGACACAGAGAGACGAAAGCTAGGGAAGCAAATGGGATTAGTGGCTTGATGAAAGCCCAGAGTCTTTAGTTGATCCAGTATATGGGATGTATATCCCATTCCGAAAATAATCAATTAATCTGCTAATAAGTCGTTTCACACCAGTTCTATGTCTTTTCCATTTTTTGGTTATGTATGGAAAGATAGAAATAAAATGAGTGCATTTTTGGGTATTCACCTAATTTTGTTAGGTGCTTTTCTTCTAGTACATACTCAAGGCTCTTTATTTTGGCGGTGTATATGATACCTAGCTTTTGTAGGGTTTCCAGATGGAGGAGACGAAGAGGAGGCGATCAACTCTCCCCTCGGCCGCTGGCACCGTTGCCGCTGGTTCCCTACCCTCAATCGGCCACTATAGTGGCTACAGGGTGGGGGAACCTCGGATCGGGTGCCTGACTCCCTAGGCTTTTCGAGTGATTCGTCTTGGTAAAGTGGCATCGGCGGGTGATGAGAATAAAAGTTTAGGTTGAAGTCTATATGTATGTTGTAAGATTATGTGTTTTGAACAAGATATACTACAAAGAAGAGCATAAGTGGCAGCAAAGTTAACCCATCAAGCTTTTTACAAAATATGGAGACTTGGAGACAGGCCGGCTAGGTTTGTATCAATTTGTAGGGTTCGCAGCATAGAAAACAAAAATTTTCCTACGATGTGAACTATATACCAAGATCTATCTACTAGATACAAACAACGGGCGGATGTATATCCGTAGAGAACATACCCTTGAAGACCGACAAAGCTTAACGAGGTTCAACTTGTGGTTGATGTAGACGATCTCTTGCCGATCTCAAGATCGAGAGGAAGTCCTAGCGCCGCAAATCAGCAGCGCATCCGTGCTCGCACACACGTTCGAGGCACCGAGCAACCTCCGCCTCCTCGCTCCAGCGATGCAGCGGAAGCACAACTCTTTCTTGCCGAATAGCCACCGGGAACATGTATCTCGCTAGTCCGAGACCATGGGGGATAAATTCTAGAGGGGGAGAGAGATCCTTCACGAGGAGGTGTGAGAGACAAGTGAGGAGGGGGGCTCCTTTTATAGGAGGGGGGGAACCCCAAGGGGGTGGCCGGCGCATGGGGGCTGCCCCCTTGCCCTCCCCTCTTCATGTGGGTGGACACTCCACTCACAAATCTCCTTTAAATTCCCTCCACTCAAAAGTCCACTCAAATTCCCATTAAATTTCCACCAAATTTAATGCAAACTCTCATTAAATAAAACTCTTTTATTTTATTCAGAATTTTGTCAATTACTTTAATGACAAACATTCACAAATAACCCCTTGCTAGAATTCTATTTCACATGCATAACCACTTTATGCAATTTCACCCGAAAACCTGTTTCGGTATCTAGTGAAATAAATTCCTGCGCTTGTTCATTCTTTCGGCATGAAACATTTGCTCCAATTGGATGTCGGTGTCTCTTAAGTGTGTCACCCTACGGTTCGTGAATAATGCGGACATGATCGAGACCCCTCTCGGATCAATAATCAGAAGCGGGATCTGGAGACCCATACTGACTCCCAGACATTCAACGATGACTTTCTTGTGATCGTCGGAACCTTTTACGCTAGTATCTTAATCCCTTTGTTTCACGATATATTACATGTCTGAGATTCGATCATTGGTATCTCCATACCTAGTTTGATCTCGTTACCGACATGCATTCTTTTCTCGTTCCTGTGATATAACATTCTAGTGATCAAATCACTTGCTTGCAAGCTAATCAATGTGATATCACCGAGAGGGCCCAGAGTATATCTATCCGTCATCGGGATGAACAAATTCCACTCTCGATCCATGAGCCTCAACATAACACTTTATTAGTTCTGAATCCATCTTTATAATCACCCTGTTACGGTGTGACGTTTGATGTTATCAAGAAACTCTTCCGGTGTTAGTGATTGACATGATCTCATGGTCTAAGGATTAGGATCACTTCGTAAGTTGTTATAGCAATATAAACTCAATGACTTTGATCGTAATGCTATACTTCGGATGAATGTTCATCACACCATTACACTAATGTTGTGATCCCGTTATTAACAACATCCAATGTCCATGATCAGGAAACCTTGATCATCTTGTTAATCAACGAGCTAGTTTATGAGAGAGGCATAACTAGGAACTTTCTGTTTGTTTATTAAACACACATGTATTAACGTTTCCGTATTAATACAATTATAGCATGCAAAATAAACATCTATCATATACTTGGAATACACATAATAAACACTTTATTATTGCCTCTCAGGGCATATTCCCTTCAGTCTCCCACTTGCACTAGAGACAATAATCTAGTTACATAGTGATAAATCTAACACCCATTGAGTTCTGGTGTTGATCATGTTTTGCTCTAGGGAGAGTTTTAGTCAACGGATCTGCTACATTGAGATCCGTATGTACTTTACAAATCTTTATATCTCCATCCTTGACATGCTCGCGGATGGTGTGAAACCGGCGCTTAATATGCTTGGAATGCTTGTGAGACCTTGGCTCTTTGGCATTGGCAATGGCACCATTGTTGTCACAATAGATCACCATTGGGTCCAACGCGTTTGCCACCACTCCTAGTTCGGATATGAACTCCTTCATCCAAACTGCTTCCTGAGCCGCTTCTGAAGCAGCAACATATTCGGCCTCCGTTGTTGATCCCGCTACCACGGGTTGTTTGGAGCTCCTCCAACTAACCGCTCCGCCATTCATGAGAAATACGTATCCGGATTGAGACTTAGAGTCATCCGGATCGGTGTCAAAGCTACCGTCGACATAACACTTAGCGACGAGCTCTTCTTCACCTCCGTATACAAGAAACATATCCTTAGTTCTTCGTAAGTACTTAAGGATATTCTTGACCGCTATCCAGTGTTCCGAACCTGGATCCGATTGGTACCTATTAGTCAAACTAATAGCATGTGCCACATCCGGTCTTGTACATAGCATGGCGTACATTATAGAGCCTATGGCTGAAGCATAGGGGACTTTGTCCATTATCTCTCTTTCTTCCGCCGAAGCCGGACTTTGAGTCTTACTCAATGTCTTGCCTTGCAACATAGGTAAGAACCCCTTCTTACTTCCGTCCATTTTAAACTTCTTTAAAATTTTATCAAGGTATGTACTTTGCGATAGCCCTATTAGGCGCCTAGATCTATCTCTATAGATCTTTATGCCTAATATGTATGACGCTTCACCTAGGTCCTTCATTGAAAATTTGCTGTTTAGATAACTTTTAACACTGTTTAAAAGATCTATATCATTTCCGATCAATAATATGTCATCCACATATAATATCAGAAATGCCACATTGCTCCCACTCACTTTCTTGTAAATACAAGCTTCTCCATAAGTTTGGACAAATCCAAACTCTTTGATCACCTCATCAAAGCGGAGATTCCAACTTCGTGATGCTTGCTTCAGTCCATAGATGGATCGCTGAGGCTTGCACACCTTGTTAGCATCCTTAGGATCGACAAAATCCTTTGGTTGTATCATATACAACTCTTCTTCAATATTACCATTGAGAAACGCGGTTTTGACATCCATCTGCCATATCTCATAATCGAAATATGCAGCAATTGCTAACATCATCCTAACTGACTTTAGCATCGCTACGGGAGAGAAAGTCTCATCGTAGTCAACTCCTTGAATTTGTCGAAACCCCTTTGCGACAAGTCGAGCTTTATAGACGGTCACATTACCATCAGCATCAGTTTTCCTTTTGAAAATCCATTTGTTCTCCACAGCCTTTCGGTCGTGAGGTAATTCCACCAAGTTCCAAACTTGATTTTCATACATGGATTCCATCTCGGATTTCATGGCTTCTAACCATTTGTTGGAATCCGGGCTCATCATCGCTTCTTCATATGTCGCAGGGTCATCATTTTCATCAACCATGAATTTCATGACAGGATTTCCGTACAGCTCGGGAGCTGCATGCGTCCTGTTTGACCTGCGAGGTTCAGTAGTACTCTCTTTCGGAGTTTCATGATCATTATCATTAGTTCCCTCTTCAACAGGTGGAGCCAACTCCGGAACAACTTCCGGCGCTGCGCTACTCGCCATACTTTGAAGAGAAGGTTCCACAACCTCTTCGAGTTCTACCTTCCGACTACTCACACCTTTCGCGAGAAACTCTTTCTCTAGAAAGGATCCATTCTTGGCAACAAAAACCTTGCCCTCGGATCTGTGATAGAAGGAATACCCAATAGTTTCTTTAGGGTATCCTATGAAGACGCATTTTTCCGCTTTGGGTTCGAGTTTATCCGGTTGAAGTTTCTTCACATAAACATCGCATCCCCAAACTTTAAGAAATGACAGCTTAGGTTTGTTTCCAAACCACAATTCATACGGTGTCTTTTCAACGGATTTAGATGGTGCCCGATTTAAAGTGAATGCAGCAGTTTCTAGTGCATAACCCCAAAATGACAACGGCAAGTCCGTCAGATACATCATAGATCGAACCATATCTAATAAAGTACGATTACGACGTTCCGACACACCATTTCGCTGTGGTGTTTCGGAAGGTGTGAGTTGTGAAACAATTCCACACTCTTTCATGTGAGTGCTAAACTCGTAACTTAGATACTCACCTCCACGGTCGGACCGTAGAAATTTGATCTTTCTATTACGATGATTTTCCACTTCATTATGAAATTCCTTGAACTTTTCAAAGGTTTCAGACTTGTGTTTCATCAAGTAGATATAACCGTATCTACTCAAATCATCCGTGAAAGTAACAAAATAACGATATCCACCTCGCGCCGACACACTCACTGGACCACATACATCAGAATGTATGATTTCCAATAAATCTGTCGCCTGTTCCATTGAACCGGAAAACGGCGTTCTAGTCATCTTGCCCATAAGGCATGGCTCACATGTATCAAATGATTCATAATCAAGTGATTCCAAAAGTCCATCTGAATGGAGCTTCTTCATGCGTTTAACGCCAATATGACCTAGACGGCAGTGCCACATATATGCGGATATATCATCATTAAGTTTAATCCTTTTAGCATCAACATTATGAATATGTGTAACATTATCATCGAGATCTAATAGAAATAAACCATTCATCATCGGTGCATGACTATAAAAGATTTCATTCATATAAATGGAACAACCATTGTTCTCGGATTTAAATGAATAACCACTTCGCATCAAACACGATCCAGATACAATGTTCATGCTCAGTGCAGGCACCAGATAACATTTATTCAAGTTTATAACTAATCCCGACGGTAAGTGGAGAGGCAGCGTTCTGACGGCGATCACATCAACGCTTGATCCATTGCCGACACGCATCTTGACCTTACCCCTTGCTAGCGGTCGCTTGTTCCGCAGCCCCTGATTCGAGTTACAAATATTAGCAACTGAACCGGTATCAAATACCCAGGTGCTACTGCGAGCACTAGTCAAGTACACATCAATAACATGTATATCATATATACCTTTGTTTGCCTTGCCGGCCTTCTTGTCTGCCAGATACTTGGGGCAGTTGCGCTTCTAGTGGCCATTCCCCTTACAATAGTAGCACTCGGAATCAGACTTAGGTCTAACTCGGGGTTTCTTTTCAGGCGCGGCAACCGGCTTGCCTCTCTTACTTCCCTTCCGTTTTCCCTTCTTGTCTTTCTTGAAACCAGTGTTCCTATTGATCATCAACACTTGATGTTCCTTTTTGATCTCCACTTCTGCAGTTTTAAGCATTGACAGAAGCTCGGGGAGAGACTTCTTCATGCCTTGCATATTATAGTTCATCACGAAGCTCTTATAGCTAGGTGGCAGAGACTGCAGAACACGATGGATGCCTAAGTCAATGGGAATCGATATTCCCATGGACACAAGCTTATCGGCGTAACCCGACATCTTGAGTACATGATCACTAACGGAGCTGTGCTCTTCCATCATGCAGCTAAAGAACTTTTCTGAAGCGTTGTAGCTCTCTACAGTAGCATGTGTGTCGAAAATCATTTTCAACTCACCCATTGTATCAAATGCATTGCCGTTTTCGAAACGCTTTCGAAGTTCCGGCTCTAGCCCATCCAATATGCCGCAATGAACTAAGTTGTGGTCCTCCTGACGAGTCTGATAGACATTCTTCTCCTCGTCAGGGGCATCATCAAAAGGTGGGGGGCCTAACGGCGCTTCTAGCACATATTGCTTTTGTGCAGCAGAGAGGAGAATCCTCAAATTCATGGCCCATTCGGTAAAGTTGCTACCGTTCGTTGCTAGTTTCTCTTTCTCCATGAACACATTGAAATTAAAAGAAGGTGGTGCCATCTACAACAGAATTTGTAAAGTTTAGACTAAGTGTATGATAGATTGAGTTCAACTAATCTATATTACGAATGAACTCCCACTCAAAAACGACATCCCTCGTGCCTTTTTGGTGATTACATGAACCAAATCCACTACACCAAGTCCGATCATCACGTGAGTCGGTATAGCTTCAAAGGCGAGCATCAAATGGGCATCATATCAACTATATGACTCATGCTTAACCTTTTGGTCCGTGTTCCGAGGCCATGTCTGTACATGCTAGGCTCGCCAAGTTAGAACCTTAGTATTCGCGTGTGTAACTGTTTTACACCCGAAATATGGTCGTGGATCCAAGAACACCCGATCATCACGTGATGTCTTGGAGCGACGAAAACATAATCGGTGCATACTAAAGGAAGAACACATTCTTATCTTGATATTTAAATGAGGGATCATCTTATTATGCTAACAAAGCGCTAAACAAGCAATATAAGATGCTATCAAACATCATATGTTTATTAGTGAAATTATATGGTTCCCGCAGATGATCTCTATCATGTGCATCGTGGTATGATCACTATCATACCTATATGTGTAAATCCAAGGTCTATGGATTTTACACGCTATGTGTGTTGTAAGAGTATCATCTCATACTTCTACTTACAACACTACCATATCATAACACTAGCCCAGCAACAATCTAAACTAGATGCCTCTAATTTATCCATTGCAAGTTTTACGTGGCTTAGGGCTTTCGAGATAGAACCGTTCTTACCTACGAACATGAACCACAACGAGGATAATCAAATTGTTGACAACTCGCTTGCAAAATAGATATTGACTATAGTAGGAGAGACAGACACCCACTAGCCACTTATGCAAACTAGTTGCATGTCAAGCGTGGAACAGGTCTCATGTGCGAGGACATGTAAAGTTTGTCCGGGCCGCTTCATCCCACTATGCCACCAATATCCAAAATTACAACAAAGGAGCAACAACATGATCATCATCGCCCACATACTCATATGTGTACTACCCGTGTAAAGTATCTACGCATAGATCCGGCTCTGATACCACTGTAGGGTTCGCAGCATAGAAAACAAAAATTTTCCTACGATGTGAACTATATACCAAGATCTATCTACTAGATACAAACAACGGGCGGATGTATATCCGTAGAGAACATACCCTTGAAGACCGACAAAGCTTAACGAGTTCAACTCGTGGTTGATGTAGACGATCTCTTGCCGATCTCAAGATCGAGAGGAAGTCCTAGCGTCGCAAATCAGCAGCGCATCCGTGCTCGCACACACGTTCGAGGCACCGAGCAACCTCCGCCTCCTCGCTCCAGCGATGCAGCGGAAGCACAACTCTTTCTTGCCGAATAGCCACCGGGAACATGTATCTCGCTAGTCCGAGACCATGGGGGATAAATTCTAGAGGGGGAGAGAGATCCTTCACGAGGAGGTGTGAGAGACAAGTGAGGAGGGGGGATCCTTTTATAGGAGGAGGGGGGAACCCCAAGGGGGTGGCCGGCGCATGGGGGCTGCCCCCTTGCCCTCCCCTCTTCATGTGGGTGGACACTCCACTCACAAATTTCCTTTAAATTCCCTCCACTCAAAAGTCCACTCAAATTCCCATTAAATTTCCACCAAATTTAATGCAAACTCTCATTAAATAAAACTCTTTAATTTATTCAGAATTTTGTCAATTACTTTAATGACAAACATTCACAAATAACCCCTTGCTAGAATTCTATTTCACATGCATAACCACTTTATGCAATTTCACCCGAAAACCTGTTTCAGTATCTAGTGAAATAAATTCTTGCGCTTGTTCATTCTTTCGGCCTGAAACATTTGCTCCAATTGGATGTCGGTGTCTCTTAAGTGTGTCACCCTACGGTTCGTGAATAATGCGGACATGATCGAGACCCCTCTCGGATCAATAATCAGAAGCGGGATCTGGAGACCCATACTGACTCCCACACATTCAACGATGACTTTCTTGTGATCGTCGAAACCTTTTACGCTAGTATCTTAATCCCTTTGTTTCACGATATATTACATGTCCGAGATTCGATCATCGGTACCTCCATACCTAGTTTGATCTCGTTACCGACATGCACTCTTTTCTCGTTCCTGTGATATAACATTCTAGTGATCAAATCACTTGCTTGCAAGCTAATCAATGTGATATCACCGAGAGGGCCCAGAGTATATCTATCCGTCATCGGGATGAACAAATTCCACTCTCGATCCATGAGCCTCAACATAACACTTTATTAGTTCTGAATCCATCTTTTTAATCACCCTGTTACGGTGTGACGTTTGATGTTATCAAGAAACTCTTCCGGTGTTAGTGATTGGCATGATTTCATGGTCTAAGGATTAGGATCACTTCGTAAGTTGTTATAGCAATATAAACTCAATGACTTTGATCGTAATGCTATACTTCGGATGAATGTTCATCACACCATTACACTAATGTTGTGATCCCGTTATTAACAACATCCAATGTCCATGATCAGGAAACCTTGATCATCTTGTTAATCAACGAGCTAGTTTATGAGAGAGGCATAACTAGGAACTTTCTGTTTGTTTATTAAACACACATGTATTAACGTTTCTGTATTAATACAATTATAGCATGCAAAATAAACATCTATCATATACTTCGAATACACATAATAAACACTTTATTATTGCCTCTCAGGGCATATTCCCTTCACAATTTTGTTACTGCACTATGTATAGTTTGTCCTTCTCAAATGGAGGTAAGACATTTACATAGTTTTGTCACTGAAGAGAGTTCTTTATTACATTTTTTCGAAATGAAGGTGGAAGACAGAGTTCTTTACATGGAGTATAGTAAAGCATGCCCCGCAGATGTAGGCTTTGCCGAACTGCGTTACCAAACGTCGTCTTCTCCGTCTACTTTCTGCAATGATCTAATCGCGTATATTGCTAACAAGTGGTATCAGAGCCATCAGGTTACAAGATCGGATTCATGGTGCAGATGATCGTAGAGGAAGGCGAGTCGATGGATTTTCTGATGGGTGGCAGGCTTCTGTCGAGCGGAGGACGGAGCTACGGTACGCGTTGTTGATGACGACAGAACACCATCAACAAAGGACGACATTGATCGCGGGCGTGACGACGCGAGGCGGCCATGTCGTCGAAGAAGATCCGATTGGCAGGCACCGTCGGTTGGATAGCTTGGCACGCAAGTTGGGGGAGATCGTACCGACTGAGGCAGTGCAACAGGTTCGAGCGGTCAGACTGGCTGGTTCAACCGGAGAGGCTGGCTCGACGGAAGGAGACCAGTGCAATACGGCAAGGACCCGACGTGTTCTGATGTCGTGACGATTATGGTCTCTGAGGCAGGTAAACAGACGTGCGGGTGTGGACTCTAAGATTCGAAATATCTGGTGGAGTCCAACACGGTTTCAATTCGACACGGCGTGAACCGACTCTATTATGGTGTACACACGGAACAAGGAAGGCCGAGTTGGATGACGCAAGGCGTGGCTTGGAGCTTAGGAAAGAGAGTCACGTACGGTTCGGTTTGAAGGTGGAGATAGATCCGAACTGTCTCGAGGTCAATAAAAGGAAGGCTGAGGAGGCAACGGAGAGCTCACAAGTTGCTTTGCCCTAAGTTCGAGCACGGAATTTTGGAGGCGAGGCGGCGCACGCGAGAAGGCTTTGCTGAACCGAAGGAGAGGCTCTGGTTGGTTGGATCGTCCTGACCTAAACGATCTGATCGGTGGCTGTTCGTGGGAGAGCAGCGGGAGGACGCGATGTCTTCCACCAGGTTCGAGGTGACGAAGTTCGAGGTTTGACGCGATGTCTTCCACCAGGTTCGAGGCGAGAAGGCTTTGCTGAACCGAAGGAGAGGCTCTGGTCGGTTGGATCGTCCTGACCTAAACGATCTGATCGGTGGCTGTTCGTGGGAGAGCAGCGGGAGGACGCGATGTCTTCCAACATGTTAGATATGTGCCAAGGGCTTGCAAGAATCTAATCTCACTGAGAGAACTCCATGACAACGGTTATACCTATCGTGTTGACAGGGACAAGTTGTCTATGCGGGTCAAGAAGAACAAGAAGCTGGTGCTAAAAGGCAGAATGACTAGGAATAACCTGTACAAGGTGCGTGTGAGCATCGTTCCAGGTGGAGCTGAAGAGGAGCACGATGAGGCGGCAGGATTAGCTGGGGCGACCGGGTCCGATGAGGGCTCGGACGACGGCTCATGCAAGTGAGCAACAAGAAAACCAAGTTCAACATACACTGAGGTGTTCGCGCGAAGACGGCGGTTCCATTGGCGACATATTCGCCAAGGTGGAGATTGTTGTAATAGTGTCGTATATGTGTATAGGCTACAGTTGGACTTGGACTGTGCGGTAGGGTTAGGTGTTTGAGTCGGACACTTGTAACCTGGCCTATTATATAAAGGCACCGGGAGTAGCCAAAATAGACTAGACACAAGACAGGTTAGACACAAGATCGAGTTTCGGGACGGTCCGGTGCCTGTGGCAGGCGCGCCGGACCGGCGTCGCATTTTGTAGATCTGATGTGTCTGTACACTGTGACGGGCTTGTCGTCGACGGTACTCTGATTATAGTACCAGGGGAGGAGCGCCCGTAAAGCATGCCCCGTAGATGTAGGCTTTGCCGAACTGCGTTACCAAACGTCGTCTTCTCCGTCTACTTTCTGCAATAATCTAATCGCGTATATTGCTAACAAGATCGAAAAGAACACCAACGGCGAAAGCACTTTGCTGGGCCAACACTGACACGGAGAGACGAAAGCTAGGGAAGCAAATGGGATTAGTGGCTTGATGGAAGCTCAGAGTCTTTAGTTGATCCAGTATATGGGATGTATATCCCATTCCGAAATGATCAATTAATCTGCTAATAAGTCGTTTCATACCAGTTCTATGTCTTTTCCATTTTTTGGTTATGTATGGAAAGATAGAAATAAAATGAGTGCATTTTTGGGTATTCACCTAATTTTGTTAGGTGCTTTTCTTCTAGTACATACTCAAGGCTCTTTATTTTGGCGGTGTATATGATACCTAGCTTTTGTAGGGTTTCCAGATGGAGGAGACGAAGAGGAGGCGATCAACTCTCCCCTCGGCCGCTGGCACCGTTGCCACTGGTTCCCTACCCTCAGTCGGCCACTATAGTGGCTACAGGGTGGGTGAACCTCGGATCGGGTGCCCGACTCCCTAGGCTTTTCGAGTGATTCGTCTTGGTAAAGTGGCATCGGCGGGTGATGAGAATAAAAGTTTAGGTTGAAGTCTATATGTATGTTGTAAGTTTATGTGTTTTGAACAAGATATACTACAAAGAAGAGCATAAGTGGCAGCAAAGTTAACCCAGCAAGTTTTTTACAAAATATGGAGACTTGGAGACAGGCCGGCTAGGTTTGTATCAATTTTGTTACTGCACTATGTATACTCTGTCCTTCTCAAATGGAGGTAAAAGATTTACATAGTTTTGTCATTGAAGAGAGTTCTTTACATTTTTTCGAAATGGAGGTGGAAGAGAGTTCTTTACATGGAGTACCTTACATAGTTACATTATTGGATGGCTTTAATATGTAACCTAGGCATGTAGGTAGAGTGCTACTATATCATTTTTGTGTAAGTGTAATGGCGCTACGATTCTCTCGTTTGTTGGTCCTGATTCCGCTGCCGCCTGTACGCAGGCATGCATCACCAAAAATGGTTGGAGTGCCTGTATTAGCCTTTCCAATCGCGGAAGGACGGGATAAGCAAATAATTTGTAATTAGTTAATTAAACCATAGATACGACGGCTAATCAAACATACATACCCATGAGGCCATCAAACCATAGTATGATGTAGCAGCTGAGATGAATCAGTAGGACCAAATTGTCAATTTAATTAGGCCGTGACCTAACCGCCACTTGTGTTTGTGGCCTGTGCATGCTCATGTCCATTGAATCCATGTCACGCACTTGGTTCTTGTGGTATCGCTATTTGCAGGTAACGCAAGCTTTTGCTCTAGAAAAATTCAGGGCAATGACAGTATTGCTGTGCTGTGATCATATATACAAGGACGCGACAGTGACAGATTCATCGCCTTGCTTGCGTAGTCTGTTCGATTTGTACCGACAGAAAATGCATCTTTGGCTTGAGCATAGCCACAAGAATCGTACAGTACATGACAAAATGGAATGATTTTAGTGAAAAAACCATGAATTACATACTCAATTATATCTGCACCGCAAGTTCATGTAATTCGCTGACTGACCAGGAACTAGCAACTATTATAACGGTCTGTCTTGCATATTATATCATTTTTCGAAATGAAAGCAAAAAATTTGCCTCATGCATCCATTAATTAACAAGAAGAGAGTTGCCGATTAATTTTCAGAAAACCAGGAAAAAACCGATACAACTTGGTCATAAAAGGTAATATAACCAAGCGACTAACACAGAGACAAACGAATTACTACCAACACAACGCATATCATATCACCCATTTGCATTAAATTAAGAGTAGTGTCATGTCTGATTTGCTACTTGCCGCGCTGTAACACGCCACATAATCTGAACTACTCAATGGACAAAGAAACTCGAAGGCGCAAACCAATAATCAAGCTAGCCAGCTTAGCTAAGCGAAAATGGGGTGGTAGTACTATAAATATGTCATCATGCACATGAGGCAAAAGTCAAAACTCGAAGTTGTGAGCAAGCCATAGACAACTCGACAATGCATATGCATCCAGCGAGACCTGAGAGAGAAGGTCGATCGAGAAGGTGTGCAATTTTTTTTACATCAATAATGGTCGTTTAAAATTAGATACCCTAGCTGCAGCATGCATGAATTAACTAGCTCTTCTTCATGCATGCCCATGTGATGGTCATGGCTTGCTCATCCCTGTTAGGTTGTTAACCTAGCTTTCCGACTAACTATGCAATAACTAAGATGCGTAGAAAAAAGAGTTTCCATATGGTGCTAGATCGCGTGGGGACCACTTCACGAAGATGCAAGCAAAGTTTGTTGCATGTTATGGATCTACCATTGTCCATGTGATGAGTGGCCATACAATAGCACAAAACGAGAGCCTTTACGTACAATGGATATATAACACACACTCCCGGTAGGTTTTGTCTACTACCGTTTATTAGCAAACTGAGCTAATACTCCATCTTACTTGAGGCGGTTTTAAAATCGTCCGTAATAAAATTATAAAGTCATAGTCCGTTTGAAAAAAAAATTGAGGTGGCTATTTCCGCGTGCATAGGCCGAAATCCCGACCATTACGTTGCAATTTTTGTTGTTGTGGCTATATATATATGTACATTGCAAAAACAAAAGCCTCTTGGATCGCTCTCCGCCCGAGCGCCCTCAAGGCGATCTTTAACCCTGTCGCTGGTCCCCCCCCTCCAGCAATTCCTGACCGGCACCACCATCGACACCGGCAGCGGTGGCGGCCCCCCTCTCAGAAAAGCGCCTGAAGCAGAGGCGATCGGTTGGTGGCGGACTCCGTGGTGCTCCTTCAAGATCCTTCGGCGGCGCAACGGTGGGTCAAGGATCTAGAGACTTAGGGCCCGACCTGGGCCTGCCAACTGCCATGGATAGATCTCTTGGATGCTTTTGTGGCTGCCTCCTCCTTGGCTGCTCCAACCGGTGGCGCGGGGGCCTGTTGGTGTGCTCAAATAAGGAGGCAAAAGTTGGTGTTCTTCTCATGCCAATATAGAGTTTCGCTTGATGCATGCCCTCATTGATCATGCCGGTGACGAGTTTCAGAAGGCTCCACTAGAGATCTCCAGTGGGCAATTGAAGCCTAGTGATTGCTGGATCGGATGGGATTCGGTCGTGTCGTGTGCACCCATATTTCTGGTTGTGTGGCTTCGGGAAGGAGTGACGCAAAGCTTCGTTGTCTGTTGTAACCATGGGACATGTCTGTGCTTCGACACTACAAGAAATGTGTTAATCTATGACCTTCTAATAGTGACCATGGATCAAATCATCATAGATCTATGACGATTTCCCAACAGATGGTCGCAAGATGTTAGAAGAGGTCAGAACCCTAAAAAATTAAGACGATTTGGCTAAAAAACGTCATACGTTGACTAGGTAAAATCGTCATAATCTGCCTAATATAGAGTACGACGTTATTTGTAGCCAATTGCGACGATTTAAATTGGTCTTAATGTCTAAAATAGAGTAAATTGCAATAAGTAAGCCTACGTGTCAACAATTTAATCCAAGTGGCATGTCTATGTGTCAATTTTTTGTCTATATAAAGTGTCTATGTCAAATTTTGTTGGCCAACGTGGACACCAGATAGACATGCATGCACGCGTGCTTATTTTGAAATAATGAAGCAAAAATGTGGTTTTACTGAAATTCCACCAGATCCCACTGGCTAGTTCTAGTTGTCACTGCAATTCCACCTCCTTGCATTTAGCTCAGCGGAACTGTGGTTTTACTGAACTACAGGGATAAAGGAGTTTGACACTGGATTAGCTCCACCAAGCCAGTGAGATCTTGTATCAGATAAACAGATGATGCTGGAGGAGCAATAATTGCAGGTGAATTTTCTTGATTCCCATCATCAACATTAGACATTGGGATGCTTATGGCTGCTAGTTGTTTTACACCATTATGCTTTCATGTCGCCCCTAATAATAAGTTTCATCCTTTTGTGAAGGTTGCTAGATGCATCAAGATCATAAGTACTAACACCGATGATGCCAAATACGTCATCAACATCAAACAAATCGCAAAGGTGCTTCAGCATAGTACTATCTTATGTCAATTACATATCCCTGGAGGTTCAAAATTCAATTATTTTCATGTTCATTTTGGGGTGTGATTGCAGTTTGTGGTAGGTTTAGGAGACAAAGTTTCGCCCACTGATATTGAGGAAGGAATGCGAGTTGGGTAAGTTTCCTGTTCTCTCCATGAATATTCTCTGGTATCCCCCTCTCATTTGGTTGTTTCCAGAATGCTTCTTGCATGTGATTATGCTTTCTATCGACACTATCAGTAAAAGCATAGGTCTAAGAGCGAACTATTTTTTCATAGAAGACTAGAATAAATAAACATGATAGTTACAGTAACTTCTAGATCTAAGCTATTTCACTGATATGCAACGAACAACAAAATTTGCTAAGAAGCATCTTAAGATTAAGGAAATCATTTTGGTATCATAGTATACTTAGTAAGATGACATGACAGTATTCGGACTCGTTGGAGAATTTATCAACAAATCTCATGCCGCGTTGTTACTCTACTATTGTTGCCTATTTTATGATTCTACTGTTTCATAATAGTTGTCAATTATTTGCTATATCCTGACTCTAAAAACATGGCCTTTCCTCTCTTTCCAGGAGTTCCAGCCAAAGAAATTTGATAAAAGCTTGAAGACCCTATAATTTTTGAGCTAGTTGTATTCTAACAGTCAAAACATCTGGCTGTTTGGAATGAACCATGTAATGACTGTAATAGACTAATAGACTATTCTTGCCTGTTGTTTGAAATTTTTCATATCTTTCATGTTTCAGTATAAATGTTATGTGATGATGAATAGAAATTTGATGAGCGGAATCATCTTATGAAATTATGTACTATGATTTTCGCATAGAACAAATATGAAAAAAGGGCTGAAAATTGTTCTGTACCAAATATTAATTGGGCTCTAAATAGGCACTAGTCCAAATTATATTGACACAAATGTTTCAAAAAACATAAAAAGCTAAGAACTAATTGGACAGTAAAAAGGCCAAGGCCCAAAACTAAAATATGAAACACAATGGCCAGAGCCCATAACAGTAATGAATAGTGGCAGAGGAAGTAAAAGGCTAGAATTATTGGGCTCAGCCCAAGTAAGAAAGTAAAATGGACTGGGCTGATTTTGATTTAAGACAATTTATTTTCGTCACAATTTTGCCACGTAGGATCGGCCACGTAGGATCTGACTTGGCCAGGCTAGATGGCTCATGACGATATTGGATCGTCATAGACGTTATGACAATCCAATATCGTCATAGATGGTTATGACGATTTTACCAAAATCGTCGTTATAGTTCATTTGCGACGCCCAGCTTTCGACGATCTCAAAATCGTCATAGAATCGTCATAAACAGAGTACTATGACGATTTTGTGACGAAAATGGAGGGTCATATATAGACAAATTCCTTGTAGTGCGATTTCTGGTGAAGAGAATGTCATGGCAGCTGAGATCTCAGCTCTAGTAATGGTGGACCGCGTCTTGAAGGCGATGAGGACTTTGCTTGGTATTTCTTGGCTTGTAGATGTGACATCAGCAAGCGGGGGGAGGAAACACAGGAGGGGTACAATGTCTTACTTTTTAGGGTGAATATCCAAGGTCTGGCCTTATTTGATTGTGCATGGCAATGGCCTTGAATGGCCTTGTTGAACACATTATTTTGAGAGAGCGGGATTTCTTTAGGGTGAAAACCTATATCTATGATCGGGTGGCGGCGCTTTTGTACTGCTTCCTTCTTGGAGGCGTCGCTTTTGGAGAAGTTGGACTCCGGGTGTTGTCTTGGCAGTGGTTTGTGTTGCAGCTACAATGTTTTGATCACTGTAGCAGGATCTTTTGTTTTTTTCTTCTTCTTCCTTTTGTTTTAGATTTGTGTGCATCTGTAATGTCTTTAGGACATTTTGTTGTTGCAAAGGGTAGATGTACTTGGTAGCTCCACGATATTAATATATTTCCTTTGCCAAAAAAAATATATGTAGCATGAAAATAATCTTACTCTTACTTAACATGTAGAAATAGTACCGTATTGATATGACATAACATGCGGGCCCATGCGCTTATTAGCACCGGGGCTTCTTAATGATGCGAAGAAGCATTTCTCTTCACTCCACGTGTCATTTACACAAAGGGGAAACGATGGGAACAGAGCCATGTCCAAGGCACAAATGGAGCTAGTATATACTCCACAAGGGAACCATGAAATAGAGCAGAGTACGCGCAATACACTTACCATTGCTCTAACAATGTTGGTGAAATACGACAGATAGGGGTGACGTGGGGTCTATGATGGGGGGAAGGGAGTGACTTATGGTCGTCGGTGGCGGCCGTCGGCGATGATGAAATCGGTGAGTGTCAACGACATCGAGTGTTTATGCGGAGAGAGGAATGGATATTTAGCAAAGGGGAAAGAAAATGTTTGCCTAAGGATCCACATGGCAGTCATATTTCAGGCAGAGCCATTCGTATTCTAAGCGGGATCAACGAAAGTGTGGTGCCAATAGCCAAAAGCGTGGCGGGAACATCGAAAATGGGAGTAAGGCCCAGTAAAAATAGTTGCAGCACATATAGACGTCACAAATAACATAATAGTGGTGATAAATAGAGCATTGCATGAAGTTTGTGCCGCTAAATCTCATCCGCCGACTAAAAAACATACAACAAGTTTTTTTTGGATCCAGTGATGGAGGTATGAGGACAACGGCGCGGTTTAGGATCGTTCTAGTATTTGTAGTTGTGACTATGTGATCCAAAGAAATATTCGCAACTTCTATTATTTTTAATGATCTTTGTACTGCTGCCGTTGATATTGTTGAAATTTCCGCAAAAGTAAAAATAACAAGTGTATAGTACTTACTTGTTGGCTTTAATCCATCATCAAGAGACAAAAACGCACATGTGAGACGATCAACCTGGTAGCTAGCCTGGCCAGTTCTTGGTTGGTCTGCACGCGACAGACCAGCAAATAGATTCTTCCCAAACATGCATGCATGCTATCAACTCTTTTGTCTGTTCAGCTAGCTGACTCTATCGAGCTAGACCCCATTGTCTTTACAAGGAAAAAGATTGTCGTTGCATAGCTCTATGGTGAAACTATATATGTGGCAGTATGGGCAAAATTGACCCAAAGTTTAAAAAAATTCACAAAATAAACTTTTGACGAACTCAACTAACCCTTTTGGATAACGCCCAACACAAAGACGTTATGCTCAACATGGTAGCGCCTCTCCGAAAGACGCTATACTTCTTGCTAGCGTGACACGTCACTGTACATAGGATGGCGCCTATGTGTAAGACGCTACACTAGTCCATATATAAACGTCTGTGTATTGGTGACAAAGAGCTCTAGTCGCTGAGTTTAGAGCCCTTTTGTTGCTAGCTCTAGCAGGTCGTGAGTTCAAGTCTCCAAAACAACACTTTTTTTTTAAATGATGTGACATTGATTTTATTGTTGTATGTATGAAAATATAATTCTAGCATTCTTATTTATTTTTAAAAAAATAGAAATCAAGTATGCACGTTTATAATATCTGTTTAAAATAGAAAATACAAAATTTTCAAAAGCATGAAACCGAGTAACTTTTGGAACATGTATATAGAAGCAGTGATTTTATTGTTGTACGCTATGAAAATATAGTAATTCTAGCAGTATTATTTATTTTTTAAAAATAGAAACGAAGTATGCACGTTTATAATATCTGTTTAAAATAGAAAATACAAAATTTTCAAAAGCATGAAATCGAGTAACTTTTGGAACCTGTATATAGAAGCAGATTGTGTCTACACAAACCTCATCGTTGGGTTGATTCTTATGTAATGAGGCACTTGATTATTTAATATCTTAGTTAGCGCTAGTTTAGGGGATCGCTTCGATCAATTAAAGTTATAATTATCTTTGGACAGTAATGTAAGAGGTTTGTTGTCTTTCAAACAGTATATTTCATTTTAAAAAACAAGAGACAAGTATATAAACACATCGAGGAAGTCGACAAAGTTCTTGCCGTTGCTGAACCTGCCGGTGGGCTCGCGACCCGGGTAGTACACGCCTTTGTGCTGGAAGTTGGCATTGAGCAGCGTCGGCAGGTAGTTGTTCATCCCGCCGCCAGTGAATCGTCGATTGAGTTTGTTAAAGCTAGCAAGATTCCAAAAGTTATTTGGTTTCATGCTTTTGAAAATTTTGTAT
Organism: Avena sativa; assembly: GCA_916181665.1. Classification (NCBI taxonomy): domain Eukaryota; kingdom Viridiplantae; phylum Streptophyta; class Magnoliopsida; order Poales; family Poaceae; genus Avena; species Avena sativa. The sequence goes on along the minus strand of OV702279.1, from coordinate 259,550,236 downwards.
TTTCTATTTTAAACAGATATTATAAACTTGTATATTTTCATACATACAACAATAAAATCAATGTCACAACATTTAAAAAAGAAAAAGAAAAGTGTCGTTTCGGAGACTTGAACTAACAACCTGCTAGAGCTTGCAACAAAAGGGCTCTACCAACTCAACCAATAGAGTTTTTTGTCACAAATATACAGACTTTGTATATATGTACTAGTGTAGCGCCTTACACATAGGCGCTATCCTATGTACAGTGGCGTGCCACGCTGGCAAGGAGTATAGCGTCTTTCGGAGAGACGCTACCATGTTAAGCATATCGCCTTTGTGTGGGCGTTATCCAAAAGGGTTAGTTAAGTAAAATAATTTCGTCAAAAGTTTATTTTGTGAATTTTTTTAAACTTTGGGTCAATTTTGTCCATACTGCCTATATATGTTCACTGTCATTCCGTGCATGTTCCACGTATGACTATGACTTTGCTAATGCAAGTGCAGTTAATGTAGGCGAAGGATCCTGCTCCGGTGCATTCCAAAAAGAAATGGTAGGATGATCCTGTGGGATCACAAAGTTCGTAGTCGGAGGGAGGTAAGGACAAGGGGCTAGCGGAGACTATCAGAAATCCATGTCGGCAATCTACTGCTCCCTCAGTTTTGAAATATAAGATGTTTTAGTTTTATAAAAAGAATGTATCTAGATTTTTTTAGTGTATAGATTTTTACTGAACCTATATATTTAAAAAAAAGCTAGATACACTCTTTTTACAAATTAAAACATCTTATATTTTGAAACATAGGAAGTAGATATGTATAGTTACAGTGGCGGATTAAACTGCACAGCAGAGGTGTCACATTTTATCTACTTGCTTTGTTTAAAATAAGTGACTTAGATTTGTCTAAGTTCACATGTATACATGCAAATTTAGACAAACCTCAAGTTAATTATTTTAGGACAGAATGAATAAAAAAAAGTAGATTGTCAATATATGTTGGGTTACTAGGCAATTTTTGGCAAAGTTTAATCAACTAAATCAGCAGCATATATACACTAGGACACTTAACAACACAAATCAGACTAAGCACATCTAGCAGATTTGCATATATATACAAATATTAATACAAACAAGGAAATGAGACAAACATACATGTTGACCAAAGAGGTTACCACCGCAGAAACTTTCGTTGTTGATGTCAGCCATGGTGGTATTGAATCGCCCGGTAGCCGGATGTGAAGAGGAAGAAGACGTACGGCCCATTTGGATGCAGCGAACGGAGACGAGCAGTCGTGTCGAGAAGTTCCTCGAAAACCTTATCTTTTTTTTTCTGATACAGGAATCACAAAATAATGGACTTTAGAGGCCTGCTCTTCTGGACGACCATACACACCGAGGCGAGGAAACGTAGAGACAAGCGCAATAAAAAGAACTTTGGAAGAGAGAGATAGAAAAAGAATATGCGAGTTCTAGATATATTCTCTATATCTCTCTCTTATAGCCTGGAACACGAGCCGAGAGAACCGCCACACGTCGGAAGATCCGGACATGCATCAAACATGCATGCACACACATGTTGACATGTACCAAACATTTGGTGCACTGTGCAAAAAATAGTCTTTTATAAAATGAGTTTCTAACTAAACTTGATTCGTGAAATGTGTCGCGCGTGCAGGACGAGGCGAGCGGAGGAGAAGGATGAGTGCACATGGACTTTTTTTAGTGACTTAGTGGGAGTGGAAGAGTTGCCCTTATAAGCTGCTCAACTCTTTCCTAACTTTTTTTAGAAAAAAGTATATATTAATATTACAGTGATACCAATTACACTCAGCCTCTGCAACAACGCATGCCCTAGCGGCCCTACGGATGCACACAACTCAGAAAAGAAGAATTACAAAAAAGAAAAGTCTCGCTAGAGAGAACTAATCCTCAAAGCAACAACACTGACACCATCAGAACAACACAAGTAGTCTTCCACTCCAATAAAAACGTCTTTAAGAAGGAAACAGTACCCAAACGCTGCCCGATCAAAGATCATAGGTTTTCACCCTGGAGAAAGTCCTTGCTCACAAAACAATTATTTCAACAAGGTCATTGCCAGGCACAACCAGTTAAGGCCAGACCTTGGATTTTCACCCTGCAAGATAAGACTGGGAACTCCCCTGTGTTATCTTCCCGCACCAACAGTCGCTGCAACGAGTCCCAGAACACGCAGCCAGATCTCCGTCGCCATAAGAACAAAAATCCCCATCGCTACCCTCATATTTCCGCTTTCCTGACATTCTCCGCATCTGACTTCACCATGGCTCTAAGAATGGCACTTGTTGGGAACAAACAACAGAGCTTCGCAACGCTCCTGCTGAAACCAAACGGCCAGAAAAACTAGGTGCGCACGACCGAATACCTTCCGATCCAGCAATCTCCAGGCATGATACACCCATGGGAGTTCGCCGGTAGAGCCTTCCGGAAACCGCCTCTCCAGACCAGATCAACAAGGGCAGACATCAAGAAGAACTTCGTCTACGTGCGAAAGAAACCAAAGGAACACCACTATTATTAGATCCGACACAGCGATCCCCCCACAACGTCGTCCGGTTCCGGAGAACAGACGAGCAGGCAGTTAGGGAAAGAGAGATGATCTAACTCTTTCCCAACTAGCAGCTGCGACAAAACTTTATCTCCTAATAGTTGTGATAAAAATGCGTTTAGCCGGACAATTCCCGCGTCTCTAAGTGTCTCCCCCATGTTCTTCCTAGGCCCAAATAGAAGTTCCATAGGAAACTACTTCCACTCCCTCCACTTCCATACAAATTCCACCACTGTTGTCTCCCAATCCCTAACTTGCCATAGAGGATGCCTCCGCCACCCCAATGCCAAGGATAAGGCCCTACTCAATGCGAAGAAGGAGTTTACAATGGTAGAGTGAGCCAACAATACTAGTAAGTGAATCGATCATAAAGAAGTAGCCAGAGCACAAGTGGATGAAGCCAAGGCCGCTCGAACGAAAGAGAGAGGTCGAGATCATCCTCGGCCTTTAGGCCAAGGCCAACACTGATGCCACCATCTCCCGAGATGTCGCCCAGGCCGTTATCCCGCTGAAGCAAGAGGTGTTCACCACTGCCCTGACCCCCGCGAGCGGTGGCATCGTCACCAGCACCTATTTGAAAAACTTGGTGTCGTCCGCAAGAGGGCGGTTGCATATTCTCCTCGATCACCATATACAGTGGCGGAGATACCATGCGCTCCCGTTCCACATGTCGCCATTCTCTCCTGGATCAGTGGCTCCCGTTCCATGTCACCAAAGATATTTTCCATGGCAATGCGAGTCCTAGACCTCAGGCACACACATGGGCACAGTGAGGTGATGTCGGAGACTAGCAAGTGGACACGAGTGATCCCAACCATGAACATGCCCATGCCCCGCAACCTGTTCAATGGAATGACTGTCCATATGCATGTCTTCCTAGTAAGTTCCCAACTTATCTTTCGACTGTGCATTGTCATGTTGTACCGGGTTGTAGTGTCAAATTGCTTGTAGAAACACGATGACGAGGAGGATGACAATGACGCCATCGTGTAAGCCATTATTGCTGGCAATGGATTGACCCTTGGCTCCTGGTGTCCCTGTCGTGCGATCAGTTCACGTGCTATATGCCATCACCGCCTCCCCAGCGATCCTCGTAGTCAAGGCCTTTCGAGAGGGCGCTGTAACATCTTGTTTCGGCGAACCTTTAGTCTGGCCGGGGCAAGGGAATATCAGAGCCTGATGGCTGCCCTACCTACTTCCTTGTCCGAGGAGCAGAACTCGGCATCCTGGCGGCTGACCCTGGATGGGGAGTTCTCGGTGAGCTCGTCATACAGGGCCCTCTTCTAGGGCCCGGAGCTGTGATGGACCTCGCCCCTTTGGAAGGCCCCTCTTCCCCTTAGCATTTGCATCTTTGTCTGGCAGCTTCTTCGTGATCGCCTGCTGTCAAGGGTGGAAGTGGCTAAGCATAATAGCTCGGGCAATGGTCTATGCCCCTCTATGTGGGACTCTAGAGGCACGTGCTCATATTATGTTCTCGTGCACGGCAGCTCAATTTCTGTGGAGATTTTTCAAGGAGGCGTTGGGGCCATCTTGGCAGGCCTAGGAGCTCGGGGAGTTCCTGCAGGCCAAGGCGAACCGTGTTGGAAGGAGATGCCGCCTATTTTGGCTAGTGTTTGCGGCCCTAGCTTGGACCCTGTAGAACATGAGGAACAGGATGGTGATTCAGCGGATTTATCCCACCGTGTCTTTGAATCGATTTTTCTCTTATTGACTTTCTCCAGCAGTGGTCCCCGTTGGTGAGACAGCGTGACCGGGCGGCTCTCAATGACACTTTTCGGGCCTTGAGGACGACGGCATCCCCCTTCTCGATGCCGATTCGCTCCCCCTTCTTGGTGCCAGTTCGCTCGTGATGATGCCTACCCCAAGCAACGTCTAGAGTGTTGTTGTGGTCCCTTCGTTTTCCTTTTTTCTCTAGGCTTTGATGTGATGTGGCCCCAGCGGACGTGCATATCTTTTTTCTTTTCTTTTGGCCTCGGCCGATTATCGTGGATGGATGCTTGTATGAACCTGGATGTTGCTTTCTTTATAAAGCGGGGGAAAGCCTGATTCGAGAATATCTTCTACATGTCCTCAAGCATGACCAGATTGTAATCCCTATTGAGTAATAAAATCTTGTTTTGCTCGAAGAAGGATGAAATGCCAAAACCTAGTCAAAACTGGTCATTGAGGACCAAATAGGTCACGTCCCTGAATGCACCCCATCGTAAACGGACTAGAGACGAACAACATCTTTAGGGCATCTCCACCTAGACGACCCACCCGGACGCCCCAAACTATCCATTCGGGTCGGGCCGTGGTCGATATGGGGAAAGGGTCCGACCTGTTGGCCATCCGCGCCCAGCGGCACGACTCATTTGTCCACGCAGGCAGACGTTGGCGCCATCACTGGGAAAGAGATGCAAATCAGTTGAAAATGGTGCCATCGTTGGCCAAAGACACACAAATTAATTGGCAAATAACATGGCAGACGTGCGCCAACGCCCTTTGGGCATCACCTGTTGGAATTATGCCCTAGAGGTAATAATAAAGATGTTATTATTATAATTCTTGTTCATGATAAAGTTTATATTCCATGCTAGAATTGTATTAAGCGGAAACTTTGATACTTGCGTGGTTTATGAACAACATCGTGTCCCTAGTACGCCTCTATGGACTAGCTCATTGATTAATGATGGTTAAGGTTTCCTAACCATAGACATGAGTTGTTGATTAATAATGAGATCATGTCATTAGGAGAATGATATGATGGACAGACCCAAATTAAGCAGATCAATTATATCGTGTCATCGTGTTCATCTTTGCGGAGCTTTTTCCTGTGTCAAGTATTGTATTCCTTAGACCATGAGATAATACAACTCCCTGGTATCGGAAGAAAGCTTTGAGGTCATCAAACGTCATCCTATGTGAGGGTGATCATAAAGGTGTCTCTCAGGTGATTGGAAAGTACTTGTTGGGTTGTATGTATCGAGATGGAATTTGTCCCTCCCGAGTCGGAGAGATATACTTCGGGCCCACTCGGTAATCGATATCAACACCTCTTCCAAGCACGTGGTTAAGGAGTTAATCACAAAGTGACATCGGATTACGAAACAAGTAAAGTACTTGCTGTGAACGAGATTGAACTAGGTATGCCGATACCAACGATCGAATCTCGGGCAAGTAAAATATCGCGTGACGAAGGGAATACATATATGGGATTAATTGAATCCTGGCATCGTGGTTCATCCGATATGATCATCGATGAATATATGGGAGTCGATATGGGTTTCCAAATCCCGCTGTTGCTTATTGATAGAAGATCATGTCTACATATTCTCGAACCCATAGGGTCACACACTTAACGTGCATCGACGCTAGGATAGAATAGATAATTGGTTTATGAGTTTTTGTTCGGAGTCTCGAATGAGATCCAGGACATCACGAGAGGTTCCGGAATGGTCCGTAGAATAAGATTCATATAAAGGAAAGCAGTTTTTGGATTTTGGAATCGTTTCGGAGTTTATCGGTATTGTACCGGGAGGTTTTAGAAGCTTCCGGAGTGGGATCAACATGGACCCACTTGTCGGAGGCCTGCATGGGCCTAAGGGGAAGTGCCCTGGCCACTTTGTGCCAGGGGAACAAGTCCCCAAAGGCCCAGCCGGCCAGCCCTACGGGAAACCCTAGGGAACCCTTATAGAAGGAAGGGGGAAACTTGCCCCCCACTCCACCCTTGGGGCCGCCGCCCTAGGGCTTGGAGGAGGGGACAAGTGGGGGCCGGCCAGCCCCCTATATAAGGTGGGCAGGGGCGCACCCTCCCCCTCCCATCCTCCAACCCTAGCCGCTGTCCTGCTGCCCCTCCACCTCTCTCTCTCTCTCCCGACTGCGAGTAGGCGAAGCCCTGCCACAGAAACTCTCCACCATAGCACCACACCGTCGTGATGCAGATCCAATCCATCTCTCCACCCCACTTGTTGGACCAAGTAAGGATGAGACGTCGCGGCACCGTACGTGTGCATCTCTCGGAGGCGCCGCCACTTGCAGCGTGGGATCGGATCGGATCGCGAGGAGGAGACGGCTCGTACGACTACATCAACCATGTTCTGTTGAACGTTTCCGCTGTGCGATTTCTTCAAGGGTATGAAGATCTCATCTATCTATCTCGTTGATTGCATCTCCTAGATTAGATCTTGGCTTTCTTGTTCGCATCCGTAGAACTTTTTTGATTTACTATGCTGCAAAACCCTTCAGTGGTATCAGAGCTAGATCTATGCGTAGATGTGTTTCACGAGTAGAACGCAACATGCTTGTTGTGGGCGTTGATGTTTTCTATTGCAAGCCTCTTGTTGTGTATTTCTTATGGCACGGCATAGTGAGATCGAAGCGGTCCAGGCCAACTTTACGCGACCTCATTCGCGAGACCGGCTCCGCACTTGACGTGTGGCTTGTTCCACACACGCGGCTGGTGGATGTCAGTTTCTCTCACTATAGTAGTCATGGGATTTACACCGAATGTTAGCAACCATAATATCACCGTTGTGGCTTTCCGTAGGTAAGAATCGTTCTTAGCTTGTTACTCCCATAAGCCACGTAAAACATGCAACAACAAAGTAGAGGCGTCTAACTTGTTTTTGCAGGGAGTGTTTTTGTGATATGGTATGGCCCAAGACGTGATGTGTATGATGTATGCAATGATCATGTTTTGTAATATTTCACGACTTGCATTTCGATGAGTTCACAACCGGCAGGAGCCATATGGTTGTCTTTATAATTGTGTATGACCTGTGTTTCAACATCTTATACGCCATGTAATAGCTTTACTTTATCGCTAAGTAGTTAGCAATAGTTGTAGTTGCTATTCGTGGTGGAGGCAATCATGGTGGAGTGATGGAGATCATGCTCGCGCACACAAGATGGAGATCATTGCGCGAAGATTGGCCATACCATGTCACATAAAATTATATGCATGTGATGTTTATCCTTTTATGTATCTTATTATGCTTAGATCGTGACGGTAGCATTTTAAGATGATTCCTCACCTAAAGATCAAGATAAAATTGTGTTCTCCCCATGTATGCACCGTTGCGAAAGTTCGTAGTGTTCAAGCACCTGGTGATGATCGGTGCTATAAACTCTACGTTCACATACAACGGGTGCAAGCCAGTTTTGCACACGCGGAAATACTTGGGTTTGACTTGACGAGCCTAGCATGTACAGACATGGTCTCGGAACACACGAACCGAAAGGTTAAACATGAGTCATATGAATGATATGATCGACACTTTGTTGTCCACCATTGAAACCACAACTCTTCTCATGAAGATCAGATTAGGTGTGGTGAATTTGGATCATGTTCACTAAACAACTTGAGGGATGTTGAATTTAGTGGGAGTTCATCTAGTAATTTGATTAAGTTGAACTAGTTATCATGAACATAGTCTAAATTGTATTTGCAAATTTTGTAGATCAAATGGCTAAGTCCAACTTCAAATTCAACGTTTTTGCTGAGAAAGAAAAGCTCAAGAACAATGGGTCTAACTTCACCAACTGGTTCCGCAATCTGAGAATCATTCTCGCTGGCGGTCAAAAGGACTATGTACTAGAGAAAGTGCTAGGTGACGCCCCTGCTACCGATGCGCCGGCTGATGAAAAAGCTATTTATCAGTCGCGCAAAGATGATTATGGAATGATTAAGAGTACCATGTTGTTTGCTATGGAACCGGACCTTCAAAATCGTTTTGAGGAATTCGCCGGGCCCTTTGAGATACTTGAGGAACTGAAAACCATGTTTCAGACTCAGGCCCGTTCTGAGAGATATAAGATCTCTGAGAAGTTCTTTAACTGGAAGATGGAGGAAGGGAGTTCCGTTAGTGAGCACGCCATTAAGATGTCGGGCTACACTCAACGTCTTGAGAAACTGGACTGCAGGATTCCAGAAGAGCTCAAGATTGACAGAGTTCTACAATCACTCCCTCCTAGCTACAAAGGTTTTGTATTTACTCACAATCAAATTGGTTCCACTGATACGATCACCGAGCTCTTCGCTAAGCTGAAAGCTGCGGAGGTGGATATCAAGAAAGATAATCATGTGTTGATGGTAAACAAGACCCCTAGCTTTAAGAAAGGTAAGGGTGCAAAGAAATCTTTCAAGAAAGGCAGCGGCAAGCGCGTTGCCCCTGCTGAGAAGAACCTCAAGTCTGGACCTAAGCCGGACACTGAGTGCTTCTATTGCAAGGACAAGGGTCACTGGAAGCGCAACTGTCTGAAGTACTTAGCGGACAAGAAGGCTGGCACCATTAAAGGTATATTTGATATACATGTTATTGATGTTTACCTTACTAGCGCTCGTTGTAGTGCCTGGGTATTTGATACTGGTTCAACTGCTAATATTTGTAACTCGAAACAGGAGCTACGGAATAGACGGCGGCTAGCAAGGGATGAGGTGACGATGCGCGGGTTGGCAATGGATCAAAAGTTAATGTGATGGCCGTCAGCACACTCTCCTTAGTTTTACCTTCGGGATTAGTTTTAAACCTTAATAAGTGTTATTATGTGCCTGCGTTGAGCATGAACATCATATCTGGATCGTGTTTATTGCAAGACGGTTATTCATTTAAATCAGAGAATAATGGTTGTTCTATTTATATGAATAACATATTTTATGGTCATGCACCTGTTGTGAATGGTTTATTTCTTCTGAATCTCGAAAGCAATGAAACGCACATCCATAACATTGAGGCTAAGAGATGCAAAGTAGATAGTGATAATCCAACTTATTTGTGGCACTGTCGTCTAGGTCATATTGGTGTAAAACGCATAAAGAAACTCCATTCCGATGGACTTTTGGAGTCTCTTGATTTTGAATCATTTGACACATGTGAGCCATGCCTCATGGGCAAGATGATCAAAACCCCGTTCTCCGGAATAATGGAGCGAGCAACGGACTTATTGGAAATCATACATACCGATGTATGCGGACCAATGAGTTTTTCGACGCGCGGTGGATATCGCTATTTTCTCACTTTTACTGATGACTTAAGTAGATATGGGTATATCTATTTAATAAAACATAAATATGAAACGTTTGAAAAGTTCAAAGAATTTCAGAACAAAGTGGAAAACCATCGTAACAATAAAATTAAATTTCTACGATCCGATCGTGGAGGTGAATATTTGAGTTATGATTTTCTCACGCATCTTAAAGCAAGCGGAATCGTTTCGCAACTCACGCCACCCGAAACACCACAGCGCAATGGTGTGTCTGAACGCCGGAATCGAACTCTATTAGATATGGTGCGATCAATGATGTCTCTTACATATTTGCCGTTATCATTTTGGGGTTATGCATTAGAAACCGCTGCATTCACTTTAAATAGGGCACCATCTAAATCCGTTGAGACGACATTGTATGAACTATGGTTTGGTGCTAAACCTAAGTTGTCGTTTCTTAAAGTTTGAGGATGCGAAGCTTACGTCAAGAAGTTGATGCCAGACAAGCTCGAACCCAAAGCGGAGAAATGCGTCTTCATAGGATACCCTAAGGAAACGATTGGGTATACCTTCTACCACAGATCTGAAGCCAAAGTGTTTGTCGCATAGAACGGATCCTTTCTTGAGAAGGAGTTTCTCTCGAAAGAAGTCAGTGGGAGGAAGGTAGAGCTAGACGAGGTTATTAAACCTTCTCTCAAGTTGGAGAGTAGCACAGCACCTGAAATTGTTCCAGTGCCGTCTGCACCAACAAGAGAGGAAGCTAATGACGAGGATCATGAAACTTCGAACGATGCTACTACTGAACTTCGCAGGTCGACAAGGTCACGTGCCACTCCTGAATGGTACGGAAACCCTGTCTTACCCGTCTTATTGTTAGACAACGGTGAACCTATGAATTATGAGGAAGCAATGATGAGCCCAGACTCTGAGAAATGGCTAGAGGCCATGAAATCCGAATTAGGATCCATGAGCGAAAACCAAGTATGGACTTTGGTGGACCCTCGTAGCGTCCGTAAGGCCGTTGAGTGCAAATGGATTTTCAAGAAGAAAATAGACACAGATGGTAATGTTACTGTCTATAAAGCTCGACTTGTCGTAAAAGGGTTTCGGCAAGTTCAAGGTGTTGACTACGATGAGACTTTCTCTCCCATAGCGATGTTTAAGTCCATTCGGATTTTATTAGCAATTGCTGCATTTCATGATTATGAAATATGGCAGATGGATGTCAAGACTGCGTTCCTCAATGGAAACATTGATGAAGAGTTGTATATGATGCAGCCCGAAGGTTTTGTCGACCCTAAGGATGCTAATAAGGTGTGCAAACTTCAGCGTTCCATATATGGACTGAAGCAAGCATCTCGGAGTTGGAACCTTCGTTTTGATCAAGTGATCAAGAGCTTTGGGTTTGTTCCAAATTGCTACGAAGCTTGTATCTACAAGAAAGTGAGTGGGAGCTCGGTGACATTTTTAGTACTGTATGTGGATGACATATTGATTATTGGAAATGACATTGGTATGCTTAACGATGTGAAGAATTATTTGAATAAATGTTTTTCAATGAAAGACCTAGGATAAGCTGCTTATATATTAGGCATCAAAATCTATAGAGATAGACAAAGACTCCTAATAGCTTTAAGCCAAAGTACATATCTAGACAAAGTTCTGAAAAGGTTCAGAATGGATAAAGCAAAGAAAGGTTCATTGCCCATGTTGTCAGGTAAGATATTGCGCAAGGCTCAGTGTCCAGCTACGGTAAACGATATAGATACTATGAGCAAAGTGCCATATGCCTCGGCCATAGGTTCTATCATGTATGCCCATGCTATGTACTAGACCGGATGTGTCCAATGCTCTTAGTTTGACGAGCAGATACCAAAGTGATCCAGGAGTGGAACACTGGACAACCGTAAATAACATTCTAAAGTATTTAAATAGGACTAAAGAAATGTTCTTGGTCTATGGAGGTGATGAGAAGCTCGTCGTAAAGGGTTACGTCGATGCTAGTTTCGACACCGACCCGGATGATTCTAAATCTCAGACAGGATACGTTTATATTTTGAATGGTGGAGCTATGAGCTGGAGAAGCTGCAAGCAAAGCATGATCGCGAGATCTACAACAGAAGCAGAATACATGGCTGCTTCAGAAGCGTCAAGTGAAGGAGTTTGGATCAGGAACTTCATCACTGAGCTTGGTGTGGTTCCAAGTGCCTTGGACCCACTAGAGATATTATGCGACAACACTGGCGCCATAGCACTGGCTAAGGAACCAAGATATCATCCAAAGACCAAGCACATCAACCGCTGTTTTCATATAATTCGAGATTATATAGCAGATGGAGATCTGAAGATTAGCAAAGTACATACGGATCTGAATGTCGCAGATCCGTTGAGTAAACCTCTTCCACGAGCAAAACATGATCAGCACCTTAATGCCATGGTGTTAGATTGTTGCCAGATGTAAACTAGATTATTGAATCTAGTGCAAGTGGGAGACTATTGGAATTATGCCTTAGAGGAAATAATAAAGATGTTATTATTATAATTCTTGTTCATGATAAAGTTTATATTCCATGCTAGAATTGTATTAAGCAGAAACTTTGATACTTGTGTGGTTTATGAACAACATCGTGTCCCTAGTACTCCTCTATGGACTAGCTCATTGATTAATGATGGTTAAGGTTTACTAACCATAGACATGATTTGTTGATTAATAATGAGATCATGTCATTAGGAGAATGATATGATGGACAAACCCAAATTAAGCAGAGCAATTAGATCGTGTCATCGTGTTCATCTTTGCAAAGCTTTTTCCTATGTCAAGTATTGTATTCCTTAGACCATGAGATAATACAACTCCCTGCTATCGTAAGAAAGCTTTGAGGTCATCAAACGTCATCCTATGTGAGGGTGATCATAAAGGTGTCTCTCAGGTGATCGGAAAGTACTTGTTGGGTTGTATGTATCGAGATGGAATTTGTCCCTCCCGAGTCGGAGAGATATACTTCGGGCCCACTCGGTAATCGATATCAACACCGCTTGCAAGCACGTGGTTAAGGAGTTAATCACAAAGTGATATCGGATTACGGAACGAGTAAAGTACTTGCTGTGAACGAGATTGAACTAGGTATGCCGATACCAACGGTCGAATCTCGGGTAAGTAAAATATCGCGTGACGAAGGGAATACATATATGGGATTAATTGAATCCTGGCATCGTGGTTCATCCGATATGATCATCGATGAATATGTGGGAGTCAATATGGGTTTCCAGATCCTGCTGTTGATTATTGATAGAAGATCATGTCTACATATTCTCGAACCCGTAGGGTCACACACTTAACGTGCATCGACGCTAGGATAGAATGGATAATTGGTTTATGAGTTTTTGTTCGGAGTCTCAGATGAGATCCAGGACATCACGAGAGGTTCCGGAATGGTCCGGAGAATAAGATTCATATAAAGGAAAGCAGTTTTTGGATTTCGGAATCGTTTCGGAGTTTATCGGTATTGTACTGGAAGGTTCTAGAAGCTTCCGGAGTGGGACCAACGTGGGCCCACTTGTCGAAGGCCTGCGTGGGCCTAAGGGGAAGTGCCCTGGCCACTTTGGGCCAGGGGCACAAGGCCCCAAAGGCCCAGCAGGCCAGCCCTAGGGGAAAACCTAGGGAACCCTTCTAGAAGGAAGGGGAAACTTGCCCCCCACTCCACCCTTGGGGCCGCCGCCCTAGGGCTTGGAGGAGGGGCCAAGTGGGGGCCGGCCAGCCCCCTATATTGAAGGGAATATGCCCGAGAGGCAATAATAAAGTGGTTATTATCGTATTCCTTATTTATGATAAATGTTTATTTTGCATGCTATAATTGTATTAATACGAAAACGTTAATACATGTGTGTTTAATAAACAAAAGGAAGTTCCTAGTTATGCCTCTCTTATAAACTAGCTCGTTGATTAACAAGATGATCAAAGGTTTCCTGATCATGGACATTGGATGTTGTTAATAACGAGGTCACAACATTAGTGTAATGGTGTGATGAACATTCATCCGAAGTATAGCATTACGATCAAAGTCATTGAGTTTATATTGCTATAACAACTTACGAAGTGATCCTAATCCTTAGACCATGAGATCATGTCAATCACTAACACCGGAAGAGTTTCTTGATAACATCAAACGTCACACCGTAACAGGGTGATTATAAAGATGGATTCAGAACTACTAAAGTGTTATGTTGAGGCCCATGGATCGAGAGTGGAATTTGTTCATCCCGATGACGGATAGATATGCTCTGGGCCCTCTCGGTGATATCACATTGATTAGCTTGCAAGCAAGTGATTTGATCACTAGAATGTTATATCACGGGAACGAGAAAAGAGTGCATGTCGGTAACGAGATCAAACTAGGTATGGAGATACCGATGATCGAATCTCGGACATGTAATATATCACGAAACAAAAGGATTAAGATACTAGCGTAAAAAGGTTTTGACGATCACAAGAAAGTCATCGTTGAATGTGTGGGAGTCAGTATGGGTCTCCAGATCCCGCTTCTGATTATTGATCCGAGAGGGGTCTCGATCATGTCCGCATTATTCGCGAACCGTAGGGTGACACACTTAAGAGACACCGACATCCATTTGGAGCAAAAGTTTCATGCCGAAAAGAATAACAAGCGCAGGAATTTATTTCACTAGATACCGAAACGGGTTTTCGGGTGAAATTGCAGAAAGTATTTCTGCATGTGAAATGAAATACTAGCAAGGGGTTATTTGTGAATGTTTCTCATTAAATTAATTGACAAAATTCTGAATAAAATAAAAGAGCTTTATTTAATGAGAGTTTGCATTAAATTTGGTGGAAATTTAATGGGAATTTGAGTGGGTTTTTGAGTGGAGAAAATTGAAGGGCCATTTTGTGAGTGGAGTGTCCACCCACATGAATGAGGGAGAGGTGGGGGCACCCTCCATGGCCGGCGGCCATGCCCCCTTGGGCTGCCCCCCCTCCCCTATATAAGGAGCCCCTCCTCTCACTTCTCACTCACACCTCCTCGTGAAGGATCTCTCTCCCCCACTAGAATTTATTCCCCATGGTCTCGGACTAGCGAGATACATGTTCCCGGTGGCTATTCGGCAAGAAAGAGTTGTGCTTTCGCTGCATCGCTGGAGCGAGGAGGCGAAGGTTTCTCGGTGCCTCGAACGTGTGTGCGAGCACGGATGCGCTGCTGATTTGCGGCGCTAGGACTTCCTCTCGATCTTGAGATCGGCAAGAGATCGTCTACATCAACCACGAGTTGAACTCGTTAAGCTTTGTCGGTCTTCAAGGGTATGTTCTCTATGGATATACATCCTCCCGTTGTTTGTATCTAGTATATAGATCTTGGTATATAGTTCACATCGTAGGAAATTTTTTGTTTTCTATGCTGCGAACCCTACAGTGGTATCAGAGCCGGATCTATGCGTAGATACTTTGCACGGGTAGTACACATATGAGTATGTGGGCGATGATGATCATTTTATTGCTTCTTAGTTGTACTTTGGATATTGGTGGCATAGTGGGATGAAGCGGCCCGGACAAACTTTACATGTCCTCGCACATGAGACCTGTTCCACGCTTGACATGCAACTAGTTTTGCATAAGTGGCTAGCGGGTGTCTGTCTCTCCTACTATAGTAAATATCTAATTTGCAACGAGTTGTCAACAATCTGGTTATCCTCGTTGTGGTTCATGTTCGTAGGTAAGAACGGTTCTATCTTCGAAAGCCCTAAGCCACGTAAAACTTGCAATGGATAAATTAGAGGCGTCTAGTTTAGATTGTTGTTGGGCTAGTGTTATGATATGGTGATGTTGCAAGTAGAAGTATGAGATGATACTCTTACAACATACATACCGTGTAAAATCCATAGACCTTGGATTTACACATAAAGGTATGATAGTGATCATACCACGGTGCACATGATAGAGATCATATGCGAGAACCATATCATTCCACTAATAAACATGTGATGTTTGATAGCATCTTATATTGCTTGTTTGGCGTTATATTAGCATAATAAGATGATCCCTCATTTAAATGTCAAGATAAGAATGTGTTCTTCCTTAAGTATGCACCGACAATGTTTCGTCGCTTCAAGACATCACGTGATGATCGGGTGTACTTGAATCCACGAGCACATCTCGGGTGTAAGACAGTTACACACGCGAATACTAAGGTTCTTACTTGGCGAGCCTAGCATGTACAGACATGGCCTCGGAACACGGACCGAAAGGTTAAGCATGAGTCATATAGTAGATATGATGCCCATTTGATGCTCGCCTTTGAAGCTACACCGACTCACGTGATGATCGGACTTGGTTTAGTGGATTTGGTTCATGTAATCACCAAAAAGACACGAGGGATGTCGTTTTTGAGTGGGAGTTCATTTCTAATTTGGATTAGTAGAACTCAATTTATCATAAATTAAATCAAAGTGAATTTGCATAATTTGTTGTAGTCATTGGCATTCGTTCACCACCTTATGCATAGTTGTAATTGAGATAACAGAACTATAGAATTCTGGATATATACTTTACGGACTGGTATCGTATTGTGTTGAGTGTCAATCTAAAGTTTAAAGTCCTATTGCAAACTTTCAGCAAAATTCTGTTTACTCCGTGAAATTTAATAATTAGTATTAAATCGAGAGTAACAATTCTAGTGTTAGTATCTTAAGTATCATGTTTGCCTCCATGATTCTTGATTTAAACATCAAGTTTATCTAGGAGCTGAAAGAATTATTTCAGAAACCATCATGTGTGGCAGATATAACGATATCTGAAACAATGTTTTGGTTGCAATATGATAGAGTATAATATATGTTCTCATATTGGATGAGAATTTACGAAGGTTGGAGATGCTAGACATCCTAATCATCCAAAAGGGTTTTGGAAAGTAATGTTATACTCATGATTCGCCTTTATAAGCTACAATAGCTTGATCATGAATGTCGTCATGATAAGGGTGAATAGAATATGTATGTAAAATGTTTACTACACTAAAAGATTACTAAAGAATAGATTTTGAAAGAATACCGATCATTTTGATGATGGTGATCTACTTCAAAGTGCAAGTCCAAAGGTATTATTATTTGAATATACACGCTTTGGACTATGTGTCATGTATATGGCGCCACTGTTGATATTGATAGATTCTTTTAAAAGGAAAAGGAAATGCTGAAAGAGAATCTATAAAATATATTTGGCAGAAAAGAAAAGATTGGAAATATCCAATTTAGGTATATGGATGATATACATGTTATGGTTGTATTCTTTGCTTGTTAAACAAAGTGGTTCTTGGGTATTGGATACCGAATTGGTTGGTATGAAATTTCATACGGAACGACGCAATTCATGAACCACAATGGCCTAAGTAACTAGCAAGAGAATATGTGATGATGTTCATCGAAAACAAACAAACCGTTGTTTGTATTTCTCGTTGACATCAAAGCTTGACTTCAAGATTTGTTTTAATAATTGTTATTTAAATCAGGTATTATGAGAACAAAGGTTGTTCAAATAATTACCGTATTCCATATAAGATGGATGATTTACAAATCTAGTTGGAGAAATCACATCCATAAAACCTGATGCTAAAATGTCGCAAGACAAATGATTGAAAGACCACTTACGAAGTGACATCGCTGTTTAAATTATATTGGAAAGAGAACATGAAGAATCTCCATATTCATGGATTTTTGGAGTCTTTGATTTGATCAAGTGACGCTTGTGAGACTTTCCACGTGATAATTAAAACTTCGTTCAAAGGCCAAAGAAGAACGAACGACTAAATTATTGGAATTTATACATATCGATGTATGTAGTCCATTATGTATAGTCGTAAGCGATGGATTTCAACTTCATATGCTTTCTCCGAAAATTTGAGTGAATGTTCACTGAATGCGAGAGAAGTATGAAATATTTGAAAATGTTTCAAAGACTTTCAAGATGAAGTGCAAAATCATTTTAAACAAGAAAATAAATGGTTTATGATTTTATCATAAGGGATTTGTTTGAGTTACAAGTGTAACAAGAAAATAAATGAATTATGATTTTATCATAAAGGGATTTATTTGAGTTGCAAGTTTAGCAAAACACCTAGATTTACATCTCCCGAAACACCATAGGAGTATGGAGTGTTTGAAATTTGTAATGAAACCTTGTTTGACATGGTTGGATCAAAGGTGTTATTTATAAAACTGCCATTATGTTTTAAAAGATTAAAGCTTTAGAGACTTCCGCTTTTACACTGAAAAGAGCTCCATCTTGATCCATTGAAATGACACCATCGAAGTTATGGTTTGGGGTAAAACCCAAGTTGTCATTTTTTAAATTTTGGTATGCTAAACATAAGTAAGATGTTTACAACCGAAGTCGGATGAGCATGTCTTTGTAGGTTATTTTGAATAACAATTGGTTATTCCTCCATAACACCAAGGACAAAAGGGTTTGTCGCTTGAAACGTGAAGTTTCTTGAAGAAGGAATTTTTCATAAATGTTAAGTGGGAGGACAATATAACTTTGATAAGGTTAACGAACCTTAGCTATATGTGATGAGTTGCGCAGCGCCGGAAAATGTTCCGGAGGCTGCCATAATGCTCATAGCTTATGTGCCTCAAAGGTTGTGGTCACGGAGATCTAAGTTCTTATTGAACCAAGTCGGTCGGATAAACAATCAAATACTAAGATTTGAGAGTAAATCATTATTGTTTGACAATGATTAACCGACTATATGCAAAGAAGCGATGATGGGCCCTGGCTCCGTCAAATGGCTTGAAGCCATAAAATCCGTGATAGTTCCATACACGAGAAATCAAGTTTTGAACTTGGAAGACCCTCCGGAAAGGTGTAAAAACCTATCGGTCGTATTTGGATCTATAAAGAAACAGACATGGATGTTTCACATCTATGAAATAGTCGACATGTCGTAAAGTATTTTATGACAATGTTCAAGGAGTTGACTATGACAAGATTTGATCTTTCATAGCGATATTTAGTCTGGACGGATTAAAGTAGCAACCACTACATATAATCTGTTATATGGTAGATGAATAAACAAAACAAAGTTCTTCTAATAGAATGGTTACCTAGGACGTGTACATGACACGATCCAAAGGGTTTTGTTAATTCAAAGGATGCTAAAAAGGGCATGCAAACTTCAATGGTTGAAGTAAGCATCGCGGAGTTGGAATCTTCACCGTGATGAAAAGGAGTTTTCATCAAGAGACGATGAAGATGCTTGCATTTGCAAGAAATTAAGTGGGAGCGCTGAGACATATTTCTAATACATTATGTGGAAGACATCTTGTTTATTAGAAATGATGTATCTTTTATTGACAAAGGTTAAGAATTTCATTTCGATGAAAGACTTGGGCAAAACCCGAATATTTAGCATGAATGTCTATAGTGGATAGACTGTAACGCTAATATGTTTATGCCAAACGTACATATATGAGATATTGAAGGAGTTCAATATAGAAACGACAAGAAACAGTTCTTGTCGCATGGAAAGGAATTGAATCAAGATTCAAGCGTATCGACACTTGATAAGTGAAACAAGATTCAAGTGCTTTGACACTTGATGAGTAAAATCACAAGAATGTCTTGATCAATCATACCATGATATGTACACATCCAGATATGTCCTATGCTCTAAGTGTTATGAGCATATACCAGAATGAATCATAAAATGATCATTGGACGATAGTGAGGATATTCTTATGATCTTTTGAAGAACTAAGAATATATTTGTGTAGAGGTGACAAACAATTACAAATAGTTCATTGTAAAGCGTTACATTGATACTAGTTTTGTCACAAGATACAAATTAAGTTTATCTCAATTTAAACTATGGGTGGCACAATGTAATGGAAAGGAGATTCCATGATGGATTTGGAAGAGTTCCAAAGTTAAGACATTGTGACGAATACTACAACAAAAGGCTAAGTATATGACTGCTATAGTAGCAGCAAAGGAGGGAATTTGTGTCAAGTAGTTTGTTATCAAACTAAGGTGTGGTTCGCAACGGGCTAACACTAAAGATATATTGTACGACAATAGTATCGACATGTTTTAACCCCAAGGAACTAAAGGTCTCACCAAAAGACCAAATTTATACAACGCCATCTCAGAGAATGAGTGATGCGTGGAGACGCAAAGACATGCAAATACACACGGACCTGAAAGCATCAGATCCGTAGATTATGTTAACCACTTGCAATTGCGTATTTGGAACACCAGAAAGCCATAGGTGTTCAATACACAAAGTTTTCAAACTAGATTATTGTCTCTAGTGCAAGTGGGAGACTGAAGGGAATATGCCCGAGAGGCAATAATAAAGTGGTTATTATCGTATTCCTTATTTATGATAAATGTTTATTTTGCATGCTATAATTGTATTAATACGGAAACGTTAATACATGTGTGTTTAATAAACAAAAGGAAGTTCCTAGTTATGCCTCTCTTATAAACTAGCTCGTTGATTAACAAGATGATCAAAGGTTTCCTGATCATGGACATTGGATGTTGTTAATAACGAGGTCACAACATTAGTGTAATGGTGTGATGAACATTCATCCGAAGTATAGCATTACGATCAAAGTCATTGAGTTTATATTGCTATAACAACTTACGAAGTGATCCTAATCCTTAGACCATGAGATCATGTCAATCACTAACACCGGAAGAGTTTCTTGATAACATCAAACGTCACACCGTAACAGGGTGATTATAAAGATGGATTCAGAACTACTAAAGTGTTATGTTGAGGCCCATGGATCGAGAGTGGAATTTGTTCATCCCGATGACGGATAGATATGCTCTGGGCCCTCTCGGTGATATCACATTGATTAGCTTGCAAGCAAGTGATTTGATCACTAGAATGTTATATCACGGGAACGAGAAAAGAGTGCATGTCGGTAACGAGATCAAACTAGGTATGGAGATACCGATGATCGAATCTCGGACATGTAATATATCGCGAAACAAAAGGATTAAGATACTAGCGTAAAAAGGTTTTGACGATCACAAGAAAGTCATCGTTGAATGTGTGGGAGTCAGTATGGGTCTCCAGATCCCGCTTCTGATTATTGATCCGAGAGGGGTCTCGATCATGTCCGCATTATTCGCGAACCGTAGGGTGACACACTTAAGAGACACCGACATCCATTTGGAGCAAAAGTTTCATGCCGAAAAGAATAACAAGCGCAGGAATTTATTTCACTAGATACCGAAACGGGTTTTCGGGTGAAATTGCAGAAAGTATTTCTGCATGTGAAATGAAATACTAGCAAGGGGTTATTTTTGAATGTTTGTCATTAAAGTAATTGACAAAATTCTGAATAAAATAAAAGAGTTTTATTTAATGAGAGTTTGCATTAAATTTGGTGGAAATTTAATGGGAATTTGAGTGGGTTTTTGAGTGGAGAAAATTGAAGGGCCATTTTGTGAGTGGAGTGTCCACCCACATGAATGAGGGAGAGGTGGGGGCACCCTCCATGGCCGGCGGCCATGCCCCCCCTCCCCTATATAAGGAGCCCCTCCTCTCACTTCTCACTCACACCTCCTCGTGAAGGATCTCTCTCCCCCTCTAGAATTTATTCCCCATGGTCTCGGACTAGCGAGATACATGTTCCCGGTGGCTATTCGGCAAGAAAGAGTTGTGCTTCCGCTGCATCGCTGGAGCGAGGAGGCGGAGGTTGCTCGGTGCCTCGAACGTGTGTGCGAGCACGGATGCGCTGCTGATTTGCGGCGCTAGGACTTCCTCTCGATCTTGAGATCGGCAAGAGATCATCTACATCAACCACGAGTTGAACTCGTTAAGCTTTGTCGGTCTTCAAGGGTATGTTCTCTATGGATATACATCCTCCCGTTGTTTGTATCTAGTATATAGATCTTGGTATATAGTTCACATCGTAGGAAATTTTTTGTTTTCTATGCTGCGAACCCTACATATATAAGGTGGGCAGGGGCGCATCCTCCCCCTCCCATCCTCCAACCCTAGCCGCCGTCCTGCTGCCCCTCCACCTCTCTCTCTCTCTCCCGACTGCGAGTAGGCGAAGCCCTGCCACAGAAACTCTCCACCATAGCACCACGCCATCATGCTGCAGATCCAATCCATCTCTCCACCCCACTTGCTGGACCAAGGAAGGAGAATACGTCGCGACACCGTACGTGTGCATCTCTCGGAGGCGCCGCCACTTGCGGCGTGGGATCGGATCGGATCGCAAGGAGGAGACGGCTAGTACGACTACATCAACTACGTTCTATTGAACGTTTTCGCTGTGCGATTTCTTTAAGGGTATGAAGATCTCATCTATCTCTCTCTCTCGTTGATTGCTTCTTCTAGATTAGATCTTGGCTTTCTTGTTCGCATCCGTAGAATTTTTTTGATTTACTATGCTGCGAAACCCTTCATCACCAACAAGTGGCCACTGGTTCTGAAATTTACAAAAGGGGGCATTTTGATACACAAATGTTCCTAAAATGGTAGCTTCCCTGCCAAAAAGTTGCATCCGCCGTCGCCATTTCCCTTTAGGCATCGCGAGCCCTGATGGCATGCTGCCTCTTCGCAACCCAAGCCCTGGGATCGAGGTCAGTGATGCTATCCAGGTCGGTGAGCATGATGGCATTCTCCTTGGCCATGATCTTGGCTTCGGCCTCCAGCACCCTAGACCTGGCCTCGACCTCCTTGGCCTTGGCTTTGGCCTCCTTGGCCTTTGCTTCGGCCTCCAGCACTCTAGACCTGGCATCGGCCTCCTTGGCATTGGCTTCGGCCTTCGTCGACTTTGCCTTGGCCTCGATCTCCATTAGCCTGGCCTTTGTGTTGGCCTCCTCCACCTCGATGGACCTCGTATGTAGCTCGACAAAGGTCTTGACGGTGACCTCTTTCTCTTTGCGCCGCCTCTCCTCTCTCGTGGCGATGGCCTCTTCCCTCTTCTCCAGGATCTTCTTCAAGGTCTCCTGGAATGCCAAGGAACTAGCCTGGCAGGCGAGGTCGGCCTTCTTGCCCTTGTGGCCACCAGGGCGGCGGGCACGACCGGCGGTCCCATCGCTTGCAAAGGTAAGGAAGCCTTCGTCATTGTGAGTGTCTAGGTCGATGACACCGCCCGTTGAAGCACTGGCCTTGCCCCTCTTCTTGTTGTTCGTTTCTCTCCAAAGGGCATAGCTAGTCTCCTATTTATTGGTGTCCTTAAGCAACACCCAACAATGGCCCAATGCCTTGTTATCGTTCACCATCTTGAAGTGCTCCATTGCTTTCATGACCTACACACATGGATGCCAACAATGAATCAATACAAATTCAAGACATTGACAAAGAGAGGAAGAGGTTTTACCATGTCAACCGGCTGCATGCTGCTTATTTCCTTTTTTTCACCATCTCGTAGGAGCCTTGGAACTTGCTACACTCGGCATGGATGGTGCCCCAACGCTTGGAGAGAGAGATATCGTTTTGATCGCTAAAAAGACGTCCTTCCCAAATTTCCTATGCTCATGGAAGAACCTGCCCACCTTCTTCCAATAGGCAAAGTTATTTTGCTCGGCGCCGTATAGTGGATCTTGTGAAATCTCCATCCATGCCTTGCATAGGAGCTTGTCCTCGGCGGGGGTGTAGCCCCCAGTTTGTTGTCTCACCTTCTTGTCATCGGCAATTTAGGTCGCAAGTGAAGCGGCCAACAACGCGGTCGTGAAGCCCTTGGCCATGGAAGTGCCATCATTCCCAAACAATGCCTCGTCCGCAATGTTGCATATATCTTGCTGGGTCTCTTGCTGTGTCTCCGTCTCGGCCTCGCCATCGTCGGCATAGCTGTGGCCACCCTCGTTGATCATGTCGTGCATGATGTCCTCGCCGTCGTTTCCCACGAAATCCTACACCCCAATTGGCCATCATTAAAGTGGTGGGAGCAGTGCACTAGCAATGGCGAAGAAATGTGGCAATCATACCATATCGGCGGCGGCCCGCAGCTCGGCTCGCATTTTGCCGAACAAGTTGACTGGCGTCGGCATGTTCGCGGCAGAGATGGTTCGCCACTTTGTCGATGCCGCAGGGGTTGCGTCCGTGTTGGATGGAGTGCGGTTCAGGTCGATGGCGGGCTCTCCCGCCTCTGACGACCTCATGCGGGGATGGTTGAACCGGACAGCTGGTGGCCTCTAAGCGAGGGCGTGTGCAGCCCTGTCGTCCTGGGCTGAGCTGGTGGCCGGCCGGTAGGCATGGAAGTGACGGGGCTGGTAGGGGACGTGCCGACCATGGCTAGGACGGGAAGAGAAACCGCGCCGCCGAAAGAGGCGGTCATCGCTCCTGCTTGATCATGTTGACAGTGCACCTGACGACACTCACTGCCAGCTCGTTGGCGTCGACCCTGTTCTGGGTGGCGAGGAGGCGCTCCTTCTCCTCCCAGCGCTCCGTCTCATGCCTAGCAGCGACGCATCGATTTCTCTCCGCTACCCGCCGGCCATCGTGATTGTCTGACTCGATCTTCCGCTACTCTGATGTCTGGTCCTTTGCAGGCTTCTTCGGCCGGCCGTGCTTCTTGGTGGCGGGAACGGCGAAGGGCGCACCATCAACCATGGCGGCAGGATCCATCGTCTTCCCTCCCGCTCCCGCCACTGGAAATTAGGGAGAGGTTTTTTGGAGGGAGAAGTGGTGTGATTTCTGTGCTACTGGCGGGAGGGACCGCAAAAGATAAATGAAGGACACGCTCGGACAAACGCATTGTCTAGGCCGACGCAACCGAGACCCAGATTAAGTGCACAGATGAATCGAGCCGAACACGTTTATCTGGATAGGTCAAACCATTAAGACATCGCGCACGTCTGATGCGTCCGCACGAACGAGTTTGGACACCTTCAGACAAAATGTATCGTCACGGTAGAGATGTCTTAGTGTTCGAAATGCGCCGAGCGCGCAGTGGAGATAGCCTAATTCAAATAAAGGATGGATGGTTTCCGAGAGTCGGCACGTCAACGCGTGTCGCCGTTGTAGGAGCTAGCTAGGTCCTAGCTTCAGTCCATTAAGAATGGACACATTTGTTTCTCCCTGTTTGTCCTTGTATATAGGGGGAAGAAACGTTGTCATCCATGGACGCATATACCACTTGCTAGACAGGCTAGCCACGAACGTACTTTTCCTACTGCAGTGATGGATCGAGCAAAAGAATCTTGGATCCTGCTATACGATAGATCTTTCGTCGCCAGCCTTCTTTACGTCCGAAGTTAACGTTTTACCGTCCGCGTGTATACCACGCTGAGAAACTACCTGCCTAATCACTTTCCGACCAACCAGGTACTAGTATAAGCAATGAAAACGTGTAAAGAAAGGCCACGGAAGTACCAACGAATACTTGTGATACTACTGAACAACTTTTTTCCTGAACAAATGTTGAACTACTCTTATGGGGTTTCAAACTGTTAAATCTAAGATTTCACAAAAAAAAGTTACATCTAATTGCTTGTGGGTCTTAAAAAAATTCTACTACCGTAATAGTTTTTCAAAGTTGATTGTATAATCCATTTTTTTCGGGTATTGCATAGTTCATAGTTGCGAGTTGCATATTCTCAATCATACGGTTTCACAACACATCAACTTTCAACTGGCTATAATTTCAGAAAATAAAATAAATAAATAAATAAATTTGCAAAGCAGACCCGTTGGTGTCACTATCCTAATTAGTACACTAAAACTGGTGCTATTGCATATTTGCAACTGTACTTAATAATTTGTCATTTTACCCAGTCCTGTTCATTTGAGCTTCTAGGAATAGAACAGGCTAGCTGGCCAATAATTGAGCAAAACTTGACAAGTATACTTACCAGAGTCGTGGGAGAAAAACCTCCCGGAACCCAGAAACACTGACCGATCAATGATAAAGTAATCTCACGTAGTATCTCATCAACGAAAGCAAAGGTGAGATGCAGCCCGAATCCCGAGGCAGAGATCCACCGGCTTCCGGCTATAAAAAGACCCCTCGACCCCGCAGGACCACTCCCACCACCAGCATCATCACCTTCCTTCCCCTCGATCGAGCTCGAGCCTCCTCGTCACCGCACCACTGGCTGCTCGCTTCATTCTGCCATCACGATCGAGCACGTGATTTTCAAGTAGAGATGGAAACGGTGCTGCCGGAGACCGCGGCGGAGGCCGGGAAGCAGGGCGCCACCCTGACGGACGCCTGGGACTACAAGGGCCGCCCGGCCTCCCGCGCCTCCACCGGCGGGTGGGGATGCGCCGCCATGATCCTCGGCGCGGAGCTGTTCGAGCGGATGACGACGCTGGGCATCGCGGTGAACCTGGTGCCGTACATGACCGGCACCATGCACCTCGGCAGCGCCGCCGCCGCAAACACCGTAACCAACTTCATCGGCACCTCGTTCATGCTCTGCCTCCTCGGCGGCTTCATCGCCGATACCTACCTCGGCCGCTACCTCACCATCGCCGTCTTCTGCGCCGTCCAATCAGCCGTACGTTGCTTGCTTGCCCGTTCGATCGACATGCTTAATTAGCATACATGGCATCCATGCGTGTAATTAGGAGTAGTACTGACTCGTCTTTTGTGCGACCAATCGATGTGGATGCAGGGTGTCATGGTACTGACGATTTCGACGGTGGCGCCGGCCCTGCGCCCGGCGACATGCGCGGACCCGACAGGGCAGAGCGCCGACTGCGTGCGGGCGGACGGGACGCAGCTCGGGGTGCTGTACCTGGGGCTGTACATGACGGCGCTGGGCACGGGCGGGCTCAAGTCGAGCGTGTCCGGGTTCGGGTCGGACCAGTTCGACGAGTCCGACGACGGCGAGCGCAAGAAGATGATGCGCTTCTTCAACTGGTTCTACTTCTTCGTCAGCATCGGCGCGCTGCTCGCCGTCACCGTGCTGGTGTACGTGCAGGACAACATCGGGCGCCGCTACGGCTACGGCATCTGCGCCGTCGGCATCCTCGCCGGGCTGGGCGTGTTCCTGTCCGGCACCAGGAAGTACCGGTTCAAGAAGCTGGTGGGGAGCCCGCTGACGCAGGTCGCCGCCGTGACGGCCGCGGCGTGGAGCAAGCGCGCCCTGCCGCTGCCATCTGACCCGAGCATGCTCTACGACGTCGACGATGCCGCCGCCGCCGGCGAGGACCTCAAGGGCAAGATGAAGCTCCCCCACAGCAAGGAGTGCCGGTAAGCAATAATCCATCACAGTATCCTGCACTTTCTGTCCTTAAATTTGCTAAGTACTCAAATTCTTGTCAGAGTACTAACGCACTAACCACTAGAGACAATTTTATGAGATTTGGATCTGTCTGAAAATTAAGTTAGCTGGCGTTCATGACATGTTCGGCTCAGTAGTAGCAGCAGACCAGGTTGTAGGAAATTTAAACTGAGATTTGAAGCATCCGTGGTAGCTCATCATTGGTGCGTTGGCATAGTAACATTCGTATCCCCAATTCCCCATCCATAGCCCGCCAAATAAACCTCCCACTTGATTTGCCAAAATCAACTGTATTCTTAATCCAAAAAAAAAAAACTCTCTGTCTGTCTAGGTAACCGGTCTCCGGACTCACCACACATCCATGCATATCAGCACATAGATAAATAATCCATCCGTTTTAAAATATAAGATGTTTTAGCTCTGTGAAGCAAATGTATATATACTTCTTTTAATATCAAGGTTTACTCATTTTTAAAAAAATCTACACACTAAAAGAAGTCTAGATTTATTTTCTTTACGAACCTAAAACATCTTATATTTTGAAACCGAGGGAGTACAAAACTGGATAGTACTAGTATGTGTTATACATCGTGTTGTCCTGTACTCTGTAGTTTCGAACGCTGCATGAATGCCTAGTTGGACTCAGTAAAGTACTTGCATAACTAGAGAATATGCTAATTTTGCAATGGAGTACAGTATACCGTTAATTTTGCAACAAAAAGGTAGCTAGACTCACCACACACATGCATGCACATAGACATAGATAAATACAAAACTGGATACTCCTTGGTAGGCATACATGTAGTCTGTACCTTGGTAGGCTTGAACGCTGCATGCATGCCTAGTTGGAGTCAGTAAAGTACTTGCACAATTTTGCAATGGAGTGCAGCTACACAGTTTGGTTCCCTCTGTGTGGACCAAAACGTACACTGTAACTAGTGGGTAGGCGGCCAGTTATGACCAAATTTGGACATGCGAATCGATCGATTGAGTTGGCGCCGACCCACTTACAAACGTGGACACGCTGTGTAGCGTAGAGCGACAGTGCACGCGGCCGCAGCCATAGGAACCATGCAGCATCCACTGTACTGTACTACATCCTGCCTGACATTGAGATCCCAAGACTATCCATATATATGGCCCATAGGATGGTGCCATGAGAACAACTGAACGAACAGTGCGCTACTAGATCCGTATCCAACTACTAGCACCTACTGTGGTGTGGATTTCAGTAGCTTGACGGGATTAATGGGAGGATTGAGTTCCAACGTCCAAGCGTGTAGCTATCAGCCAGATAAGGCTGGTGTTGTGTATCGGTTTGTTTCCCCACCAAGAACCATTAACAAGCGAGATGATTGATGAGAAACCAGAACGCAAAATAATGGAGTAACTACAATCCTTACGGCCGGTCCCGCGACAAGGATCTGGTATCCATGTCTCATTATCTAGTGTGCCTTTTGATCCTTTTGAAAAAAAAAATCCAGCTAGTGAAACAATATCCTTTCAAACTTTTCTGGATTAGTTAGTTTAGGGTTGTTTATATTGTTTCAGTTAGTACTTTTTTTTCATTTTATTGATTTTTTTAAAACAACTCACTAGATAATGATACGAGTTGACACCACATCATCACTCTCTTGTGGAACCCGGTCGTCAGATTTCAACTGATCAACCTAATCTAGGATTTAGACATCTGCGCAAGCGTATTACACCAATAGTTGGTGGTCCGTGCAAAAAAGAGAGAGGTAAAGTTGATGTTTCGCGTGAAATTTGCTCGATCGGCTGCATCCTCTGAACCGTGCGAGATAGGATAGGGCCATCTGTGGCTGGCTCCCTGAAAGAGAAAGATGCGGTGCATCGATTGCCTCTGCTTTCGACCGGCCCACAGACACAAGATGTACTAGCTACTCATCCATCCAGCGATCCAGAAATCCTACACGTGCGGGATTTTTCTTAGGCTATGTTCGGTTAATTCACCTTTAGGTTGGATTGGATTGGATTAGAGAATATTTTAGCTTAGATAGAATTTAAACCACATCAATCCATATCAAACCATGACAATCCAAGATAAACCAAACGGGCCCTTAGACAATTGAATTACATACAGACGTGGAAGTAGTCGGTCGGTGCAAATCCACACCACGCCACGAGGTAATCCCGATCAGTTTGTCTTGCATAAACAAGTTGCCAAGCAGCTCATCGACGGAAAGCCTGGGTGTTAATTTCTCGCCGGACGGCCGGTTGCCTGCTTGCCTGTCCAGTGCACGCCCAGTCGCCCACGGGTGGCACTGCCCAGCCAGTCACACGACACGAGCGCGTGCGTTCGCTTTGCACCGGTTCACGGGCTCGTTGCCACCCACGGCTAATGGTGTCACTCGCAAATCGCAATCACCGTGCGTACATCGGCATCGATTTTGGTAGGGTTAGTGTTAATGTGCGGGCGAGCATGGTTGGATGATTGGATCTTGCGACGTTTGTTTGCATGTTAGCTCCATCCCAGGGGATGGGGAAGCTTGGGCGTATCATATCACCTGTTCGTGCTCACGAGTAGCCTACTGGACTAATCGTGAAGTGACGAGAACGACGTGCCCAAAGTAGATTCTGTTCTGACTCATTGCGTCAGCGCAGATGTTAGATTAAAAGCCCAATTGCCCTTTTTCTATTTCTATACGCGGGTTCAGTGACAACCAGCATCTACTCCTCATACTGCTTATAGTTTCTTACAGACTTTACAATTCGCGCAGCCGGCTAACGAATTGCGATGTACATATGCAGATTCCTCGACCACGCGGCGGTCATTGACCGTGAGTCGTCGTCGTCGGCGGCGGCGAAGGGGAGCAAGTGGGCGCTGTGCACACGGACGGACGTGGAGGAGGTGAAGCAGGTGGTGCGGATGCTGCCCATCTGGGCCACCACCATCATGTTCTGGACGATCCACGCGCAGATGACCACCTTTGCCGTCGAGCAGGCCTCCGTCATGGACCGCGCCATCGGCGGCGCCGGCTTCCTCATCCCCGCGGGCTCCCTCACCGTCTTTCTCATCGGCTCCATCCTGCTCACCGTGCCCCTCTACGACCGCCTCGTGGCCCCTATCGCCCGCCGCGTCACGGGCAACCCGCACGGCCTCTCCCCGCTCCAGCGCGTCTTCGTGGGGCTGTTTCTCTCCATCGCCGGCATGGCCGCCGCCGCGCTCGTCGAGCGCCACCGGCTCACCTCCTCGGCGCACGGGGTCACGCTCACCGTCTTCCTGCTTATGCCCCAGTTCCTGCTCGTAGGAGCAGGGGAGGCGTTCACGTACATGGGCCAGCTCGACTTCTTCCTGCGCGAGTGCCCCAAGGGGATGAAGACCATGAGCACGGGGCTATTCCTCAGCACCTGCGCGCTCGGCTTCTTCTTCAGCACGCTCACTGTTACCATCGTGCACAAGGTCACGGGTCACGGGACGGAGGGCAGCGGCGGATGGCTAGCAAACAACATCGACGATGGTAGGCTTGACTACTTCTACTGGTTGCTCGCTGTGATGAGCGCCATCAACCTATGCTTCTTCACGCTTGCGGCTAGAGGGTATGTGTACAAGGAGAAGCGCCTTGCGGATGCTGGCATCGAGCTTGCAGACGAGGAGGCCATCGTCGTTGGCCATTGAAGATAATATCGCATGCATGCATCTATACTTACATGTGTAACCTTTTTTGTTTTTGCGGTCTAACCCTCCAATTATAAATATGCAAAATGCTTAGTATGGTTCTCACCCCTACTATTTTCCTAAGGAAAATTATGACTTCGCTTATGTGCATACGAATCCAAAGAGCTCACCAACACCTCAATTGAAGTCTGTATGAGAAAAATGACGTTCAAATACGAAAAGACAACAACAACTTTAACGAGCACTGATATGGTGGGATCACTGTTCCACCCTACCACCCTCCAACGGAACCGGAATGTCAAACCAAATCTTCTTTGTGAAGGTCCCGTGGTTATATTCATAGTCAAGCTTCCTAGAAACACAGAACCGATCCAAAGATTCATATTTAAAGAGGGGAACCTTAGCCGCCATTGCATCTATCCATTCTCCACCACGCCGGAGCCTTCCACCATGGCCCCTCCACCTGTTCTTCAACACCATGACATCATCATCACTCAAGACAAAGAGAAAGGACATGGATCCTGAAGGCCTGACATCAATTTGCATCATCATCATCAACAACGCCTCCATCACCAATTCCTCCATTCACCTCATTGTATTTACAAACTCTAGTCATTTTGCCAAGGGTTCTACTAGCTCACTGCCCTCGGGGATGCCGAGGAGATAGTGGGCCACTGCAGAGGATGCCAATTCTACGCTCGGCTAATCCACTCACTGGCTCAGACTCTATAGATGATCCTATTTGCTTGGCCCTTTGCCGGGTTGGAGCTCGACCTGGTCGAGAAACTTCCGACCTACACAAGCTGCTTCACACACATCCTCATCTCCATCAACAAGTTCACGAAGTGGATTGATCCAAAGTCGCCACCTCTGTGACTGCGGAAAACATTATTCCTTGTTTCACGGAATCATCTACTAGTTCGACGTGCCTCACAACATCATCACCGAATTCCGTATTGCGAGTTTAGTATTTTTCAATGAACCTGAGTCACATAAAAGGATTCCATGGGCAAGTTTTCCATTTTCCATTTTTGTTTTCTTTAGTTGAATTCAAATTTTGGTCAAAACGGCTGGCATGTGCATTCATAGTAGGTGTTCAAATTTTTGAAATTGACTGTCGGATACCACATAGGACACTTCTAGGTCACCTTAAAAGATTTTAAAATCCATTTTACAAGATATACTCATGCCTATAAACTAGATATGCTACTTATCCATGTTATATCGGCTAAAGCATCAGAAATCGTATAATAGTGGGCAACACAATGGAGGAAAACGCATGAGATTTATGTCCCAACTGAGTGGTGGATTAGCAATATGCTTCATTCCTTTGTAATTCCTAATTTCTCTGTGTATTGATAGATTTTGATTTCTTTCAAGACTTGTAAGATGTCGTAATAGAATGGGTTTGTGTGTAGCCTCGGGGTATACAAGCCTTTTTTAGAATTATTTTTAGGATGTGAGCACTTGCCATAATTTAATCGGTTTGGCTATGTAGAAACATCAAGGTTTTTAACGATGTTTTTTCTCATATGCAGGTTATATACAAGTGTATTCATATGCTCTGTTTATGGTTGTATCTACAATTGGTGAAGAATCGAGGATACGGTGTATGATAATCAATTCCAGATGGATGGAAGTCCGATCTTCAGATTTATCCACCTTCACCATAGGCGATCTATGATCTTCATGATTTATGTTATCAATGGTTTTTTTTTTCTTTTGCTTATATGTGGTTTGTTTGGGTGTGTGGATCTTAGTTATGCTTTGGCCAGATGTAAGATCATTTGAATCGTATTACTTTAATGTTAATTTTTATATAAAGGATGCTTTATTACTTAAAAGGTTTAAGCATTACCGCCGACCTTAGTATAACTAAGATGCACACAGCCGTAACATGTCCAAGATAGAAAAAGGTAAAAAAAAATTGAATAGATATAATCATCTAGAAAATTTAAAATGCATATAGTGATGGAGGACCAATCTGTAGGTCACGTTGCCATCCACGTTGAATAAAATATTTCTCGTTGTGTTCTCTAACCGTGTAGACACCTCGGTAAACTGCCCATGATTCTTGACACGTTATAGGGATGCATGATCATAAATGGTGTCTACTGATGCACCGGTAGATAACCTGCATAAGACACAATTTTATATCATTAAAAATCTTGTTATATCTATATAGCCAAAGCGACCAAATATGGCAAGCACTCCCATCCTGATAAACTTCCTCGGTGGATAAAAGCCAGAAACTATTTGGATGACTGTCTATATAAAGCATAAAAAAATATTGGAAGAATATGTTTAATTGTCTCATCATGATAAAAATATACATACTTTGTACTTCCATGCCAACCTTTTTTGGGGGTGCAACAGGGGCGATAGCCCACCTGAACGCGGTCTCGTTTTTCATAAAAGGAACTGGTACATGGTAGCGATGTCGCGGGGAACGACGCACGGGGGTGGCATTCCACTGCCCAGGAGCACAAACAGGAGGGGGGCTAAGCTATACGCTCACACCAGCTACGGAGAGGGCCGAGATTGATCCTGCGGGGAGCTCAAACGCCCCAAAAGAGCAGATGATCCACGATCAGGGCAGCGATCTGACGGGGCCTGAGAAAAATGTCGTCGAACACCATGCTATTACGCGACTTCCAGACCGACCAAAGGGTTGCGAGCAGAACAGTGTGGAGGGCAGAATCATGCAATCATGCATGCGGGGGAGCCGGGCGGAGAGGGCGGACAGCAGCATGGTGATATCCGCGTCGGGGGGGGGGGGCAATCGAAGCCCGCCCACGAGGTGCTCCCATAGGGCCAAGAGGTGCGGACACTGGACAAATAAGTGGTCCAGGACCTCCAAAACGCCGGGGCAAAAGGGGCAGTGCGGAGAGGGGGCGCACCCTAGGTGGAACAGGTGGGCACGGGTCCTTGTCCGTCCTACGCGCAGGATCCAGAAGAACACAAGCACCCGAGGAGGCGCGAGGTTCCCCCGGTTGACCTCCTAGTGAGGCACGGAGCACTCGGACGAGCATAACACACGGTAAACATCACCAATGCGCAACTCCCCAGAGGTACCAAAGACGACAGCGCGACGGTCGGGTCCTCCCGGGAGGCGGAGGGTGCGTAGGTGGCCGCGAAGGAATGCCAGCTCTGTGATCGCCTGCACAGAGACGCGCGTCAGGAGTGGGATGTCACCCCCGTCCTCAGCGATCGTTAGGTCGGGCATGAGGCAGTGGGAGAAGGCAACTGGGAGATCGTCGACGAGGGGGCCAAGGGGCGTCCATGAGTCAAACCAAACCGAGGTGGAGGATCCATTGCCCGACATCACCCTTGTAATGGCGCGGTACATGGGGATCAGGGATGAATCCTCGAGAAGATACCAAGCAATGATTATTATCTTTAGTGATATCTTCATCTTCCAAAATTTATTGTTGTTATCGACTGGCATGATTGGCTGGACCATTGCTCTTTACATACATTCCACCAAAAATTTACCACTCTCATGTAGATTTCATCTGCCCTTGGTGATAATTGCACTAATGCCAAAAGGTGAAGCAAAGTGTTCAAGATACAAACCTGGGACCAATTCAATCTCTTCTGAACGTCACATTTATAGGTGACCGCTCCATGGTCGTGGTGATGGTATCACACTTATGGCGAACAATATTATATAGAGCTGGATATTGTTCTTGGAGGGTAGCATTTCCCAGTCACTTATCCTCCTAGAATCTTATTTCCGACCCATCCTTAATTAGAGTCGATCCAAAGTGAAAGAAGTGTTTATTCATAGCCATTAGACCAACCTCTAGGCTTCCAATAAACTTGAGACAAGACATCTGAACCAAATTATTTTATTCTTAGAAGGGTTATCCATACATCGTCTTTGGTAAGTAACTTGAAAAACATTTACCTAGGAAAGCAGTATTTTTTATCTCAAGGTCATGAATACCTAAACCACCTTGATATTTGGGACACCAAACCACACTCCCTTTAACCAGTCGATATTTCTTATTCCCTTGCCAAAATAATCTTGATGGGATATCATCCAACCTTTTTAAGACTCATTTGGCTAGCTGGAAGAAAAAATCATATATAGTACCCACAAGAATTGCTTTTATACAAAGATAGCATTTTTTCCTTTCTAGCTCGTTATTGTTTTTGTAAAATCTCCTCTACATGCTTCCATTCAGCATTTGTAAGTCTTTAAATACATGCCTGCAAATACATGCTAACATCGTCTTGTAAATCACCTTTTCACCTTACTCGCAAATACAGGCTAACATCGTCTTGTAAATCACCTTTTCACCTTACTCACAAATACATGCTAACATCGTCTTGTAAATCACAAGAAACTGACCTTGCCTGCAAATACATGCTAACATCATCTTGTAAATCACCTTGTCACATTGTCTTAGTCCTTTCTTCGTCTGGAAGTATCAACCAACGGCTTAAAGACTTTGATGATCACACTACCTCCCGACACAAAGCTATGGATTAAATCATGTCACTCTATAGAGAAACCTTTCATTTTGAGGTTCTATTGGACGATAAACCACTTGACTTTGTCATAAGCCTTTTCGAATTCAAATTTCAGAATTACCCCATTCAACGTTTTCCGATGTAATTGGTGGAATGTTTTATGTTGTCTTATGCGCAATAAAGCTGAGTAATGAAGTGTCCATTATTTACATATAATACGTAGTAGCTACCTCACAATAAATCACCATTAAGCACATATTACACCCAATTTACAATTCTTGTATATATACTTACCCTCGTGTACGATGTGCATGAATTATGCATACCTTTTCAAAATACATTGTTTGTATGCCACCGAACACACACAAAAAAGTCAAAACAGAGAAGAGAAAACAAAATGAAAAAAGCGGAAGTTATACACACAAGCACACAGGATCAATGGCCGACAATCATGGCCTCCTCGTCGGCGAGCTCGATGCCGGCATCGGCCAAGCGCTTCTCCTTGTACACGTAACCTCTCGCGGCGACCGTGAAAAAGACGATATTGATGATGCTAATGACAGCAAGCAGCCAGTAGAAGTAGTCGAGCCTCCCTTGGTTAAGGTCGTTGGCTAGCCAGCCATCGCTGCCATCTGAGCCATGGCCGGTGACCTTGTGCACGATAGTAACGATGACAGTGCTGAAGAAGAACCCGAGCGCGCACGTGCTGAGGAACAGGCCCGTGCTCATCGTCTTCATCCCCTTGGGACACTCGCGCAGGAAGAAGTCGAGCTGCCCCATGTACGTGAACGCCTCCCCTGCTCCGACGAGGAGGAACTGCGGCATGAGAAGGAACACGGTGAGCGTGACCCCATGCTCGGACGAGGTGAGCCGGTGGCGCTCGACAAGCGCGCCGGCAGCCATGCCGGCGATGGATAGAAAGAGGCCGACGAAGACGCGCTGGAGCGGGGAGAGGCCGTGCGGGTTGCCCGTGAAGCGGCGGGCGATAGGGGCCACGAGGCGGTCGTAGAGGGGCACGGTGAGGAGGATGGAGCCGACGAGGAATACGGTGAGAGAGCCGGCGGGGATGAGGAAGCCCGAGCCGCCGATACCGCGGTCCATGAGGGCGGCCTGCTCGACGGCGAAGGTGGTCATCTGCGCGTGGATGGTCCAGAACATGATGGTGGTTGCCCAGATGGGCAGCATGCGCACCACCTGCTTCACCTCCTCCACGTCCGTCCGCGTGCATAGCGTCCAGTTGCTCGCCTCGGCTGCAGACTCTGCTGATGCCCGGTCGATGATGGCTGCATGGTCCAAGAACCTGCATAAAAGAAACTTATTATGTCCTGTTTTAAATAGTATAATATTTCCTCCAGTCCGAAATATAACCAAATATAAGATGTTTTGGAAATTTAAATTTAGCTTACAAAAACATTTTATTGTCGGTGTAGCCTGCTTATATATCACTTTAATTGGGCTATTACATGCTATCTTGCTGTTGTTCTAGCTTTTCAGAGGCGTTCATTTAGTTAATTTTTTTTGTTTGAGTTGATACTTTGCAATAAAGATGAGGTTGATGCAGAGACCACGGATTTCCTCCTTTTGAAAGAAAGAACTACTGTACTAACAAATTTCATAAATTTAGGACATATGCATAGTCAGTATTTTCTACCACAAAAATTCTCTAGACTTTTTCATGCCAATTAAATACGTTTGCCCAATTAGCTGAATATCCTACAAATTTATCTGCGTGGATATAACTTGTCAAACATATCCTACAACAGTACTATCGCCTATACAAGTGTCTGCAATGGGTCAATGGCAATGGCGGTTGCCGGTGAGTATGCAAAATGTCAGTTTATAATCTACTCCCTCCATTTGGAAATATAAGATGTTTTAGGTTTATGAACGAGTGTATTTAGACACCTTTTAGTGTATAGGTTCAAATGAATCTAAACACTAAAAGGTGTCTAGATACATCTTATTCACAAACCTAAAACATCTTATATTTCTAAATAGAGGGAGTACATGTCAGACATGGTGGCGGCCCATAAATCTGATGGTGTACGTGTTGGTCCACACATGCGAATGGTGGACTCTTCGGATAATTAATTGGAGTTGGACTTACCAATTTCTCTGCTAGTTAATTGGACAGTACACCTGAACTAGTACAGGTGTACGCGAGTTAATCGAATGCTTTGTAGGGATGCTTTTATTGCTTTGGCTTACCGGCATTCCTTGCTGTGGGGCAGCTTCTGCTTCCCCTTGAGGTCCTCGCCGGTGGCTGCCTCGTGGTCGACGTCGTAGAGCATACTCGGGTCAGACGGCAGAGGCAGGGAGCGCTTGCTCCATGCCGCGGCCGTCACGGCAGCTACCTGCGTCAGCGGGCTTCCAACGAGCTTCTTGAACCGGTACTTCCTGGTGCCGGACAGGAACACGCCGAGCCCGGCGAGGATGCCGACGGCGCAGATGCCGTAGCCCCAGCGGCGGCCGATGTTGTCCTGCACGTACACCAGCACGGTGACGGCCAGCAGCGCGCCTATGCTGACGAAGAAGTAGAACCAGTTGAAGAACCACATCATCTTATTGCGCTCGCCGTCGTCGGACTCGTCGAACTGGTCCGACCCGAAGCCGGACACGCTCGACTTGAGCCCTCCGGTGCCCAGCGCCGTCATGTAGAGTCCGAGGTACAGCATCCCTAGCTGCTTCCCGTCCGCCCGCACGCAGTCAGGGCTCTGCCCCGTCACGTCCGCGCACGACGCCGGCCGCAGCCCCGGGGCCACCGTCGTGACCGTCAGTACCATCACGCCCTGCATTGGTCGATCGATCGTACGCGACTTAATACACATGCATGGTCTATTGCTAGCTAGCTGTCTCTCGTATTGGCGCGGGGCAAGGAGCTTACGGTGGCTTGGACGGCGGAGAAGACGGCGATGGTGAGGTAGCGGCCAAGGTAGGTGTCGGCGATGAATCCGCCAAGGAGGCAGAGCATGAAGGAGGTACCGATGAAGTTGGTGACGGTGTTGGCGGCGGCTGCGCTGCCGAGGTGCATGGTGCCGGTCATGTACGGCGCCAGGTTCACCGCGATGCCCAGCGTCGTCATCCGCTCGAATAGCTCCGCGCCCAGGATCATGGCCGCGCATCCCCACCCGCCGGAGGTGGAGCGGGTGGCGGGACGGCCCTTGCTGTCCCAGGCGTCAGTGAGGGTGTCCTTGCCCTCCGCCGCGATCTCCGGCAGCACCGAGGCCATTGTCTCTGCTGCAACACCAAGCTAGCTGCTCCCTCTCGCTCGCGCTTGCCGGACTGGCCGGAAAAGGTGGTGCGTTCGGAGACGAGGAGGCTCGAGCTCGATCGAACTGCTAGTTGGTGCGATGGTGGTCCTCTCGGCCGGGTACCATTTTATAGCCGAGCGCTGGTGGATCTTTGCATCGGGATTCGGGTTGCCCGGGGTCGAAGAGATCCCCCCTGGCTCCTTCTCTTTACCTTTTGCTTGATGAGGTAGCTGTGGCCAAGATTAGTTTATTGTTAACCAGTGTGTTATGTGGGGAATCAGTATCTCCTCCGTGAGTTCCTTCCTTCCTTCCCATGACTCTGCCACTGCTAAAAAGTGCATGTAATCTCACTAATTATTGACTAGCTTGTCCATCAAATTTAGTGGAAGATAAAAAGTGCATGTACTAATTTTACTCGCTTAATTAATAATTATTATGCATAGTACTACATGTACATGGTGGGTCAGAAAGTATGATTAGTGGGAGGGTAATGTTTGTTGTTTCTCACACGATGACGACGGTATATCCTTTGTTCTGAAAAATGCAGGATGTCCTAGATTCATTGTACTAGTCCAACACTTGTATCAATGCGAGTGTGCCCGTCCGGTACTCTCTTGTCTCAGCTACGCACTACTCCAGTATAGACCTGTGAAGTAAAAGCTAGCTTAGGGTGTTTGTGGGGTAATCACACCATGAGAAAAATCACACTTTAGTTAACCCGGCCGGGATGCTTAGGTTTCAGTTTCACCTGCAAATCAGATTCACACGTGCAGCAGACAAGCCTGATTCGGAAATCGGTATGTCTCGAAGTGACAAAAGTATACTTTTGAACTCCAAGATTCTACTTGCTTTCTTGCTCTAGAAGCAAAGAAAATTTCAGATCTGCTAACTGGCCTTAGCTTGCTACACGAAAGTGTTATTTGTGCAAAGGATTGTTGGTGGGAAGCTCGCCATTTCTTTCAAATACTTGGAATTTTGAAGAAACTTATTTACCGACTCCAGTTTCCAACTACACCAGGTCTCGACTGCATGGCACAATGGGGTCTCAGATTGTGGACACATGATGATGAATGCGCGCAGGATGGTGACGCTGGCGGCAGGCCTGGCGAGAGCTATGTCGGATCTCCGTCCTAAAGATGGCTGAGTGGTTCGATGACGATGACGACTTCTGGAGCGTATGCATAAGGTGCTCATGTAGGGTCTGTTGGATCGGATGTGTGCTCCTGGTTCGCCATAGGGTGACTCGGTGATGCCCCTAATACCTAGCCGGTGAGCCTTTGTTTTGTGTTTTAGGACATAAGACCCGATGGCATGATCATCACCTATTGTCGGGTTTTTTAGGTGTTGTGTGGTGGCTTCGGTGTTTGATGCATACTTTTAGCAGAGCTCTGTTGAATAAAATATAAATAAATGTTGCGTGCATCTTTTCGATGCAGAGGCTTGGGATCTAAAATCTCAACCTTAAAATTTTTCGGAAGAAAAAATTGCAGTCCCCAAATACGTACTCTGTAGAAATAGGAATACATACAGCCAGCTATTATTGTTTGTTAGGAGTAATTTATCAGCTAAGTTGGGTTAAAAGGTGAGCAACCATATAGTTCATGCCACATGCATGAAGAAAAACTACTGGGTAATCCATGCTTGCGCGCTGCATGCGCAGTAAACGGCCATTCTTCTCAAGAAAGAGAAAAAAATAAAGAGAGTGACGTATTTCTGGACAATAATTGAGTACAGGTTTGTTCACAACTTCGAGTTTTGTCTCTGAATATATTTCTAATTTCATCCACTTGCATTTACCTAATTAAACTTTGACTGTTCGTTTACATCTTCGAGTTTCTTTATGCGTGCTCACATTTTGTTGTAGCTGGGAATTTGCCATATATTTTAGCAGCAGTTGGCAAATTAGGACTGGCACCACACCTAATGTAATGCAAATGGGCGATAAGATATGATGCCCAGTTAGTTAAAGTAGTTGCTGGCCGCTTATCGGTATAACTATTTAGTCATTTAGTGAGTAAAAAGTCAAAATAATATCAAATCTCATACATCTTACAGAAGGTAAAAGTAGAATGTAGAAATTACGCGCAACTTTGGGTAGCTTTGAACTGGAACTAATTGCTAGTAACAAATTTTGGACGACTAAATCAGCAAAAACATAAATTAAATTTTATGGCTCATTTAATTCAGAGGAATTTCATAGTATTTGGATCCTTAATTAGGATTTTTCTAAGTTTACCGTTTTGATTCACAAGATTGAGATTTCTTAGAATGCACTTGTTTTTTGGTGTTGTGTCCAACACCCTTTAGTCTAAATTCTTGTATATACTATATGATAAAATGACATTCCCGAGTTTTTTTCTATGAGAATAGATAGTGTGGATCAAAGAGACATTAGATAACGAGAAAGAACTCTTTCCCACCGACCGATGCACCACAGCCAAGAAGTTCGAATTAATATAGACACAAAATGTTACTATTTACGCAAAACGATCGGGTCATGTGCCACGTACGTTCATCAATATTGTCACTACTCCAAATTTTTATACAGAAAAATGATAGTGCCTTACGTAGGTACCTCTCCAATACGATAGCACAAGAACCATATATAAGCGTCTCGGCATCCATTACCAGGGCTTATGAGCGGCCGTATGCACGAGTATCATAAGCTCCACGTCACAGCCTCACAGGTGGTTCATTCAGCGAGAAGTCCAATTTTCAATTTAGAGAATATACACAGGCCACAAACGACCCTAATGACCTACTTTTTCTGGTTATACATGGATCAGTGCATTGACTTAATCTGCCACATCATGTGATGTGAACTGTACCCGTGTATATCTGTTTGATTGCTTGTCTCGTTTAGGGTTTAGTTAATAATTTGCTTATCTCGTCGTTCCGCAATTGCAAGGGCTAATACAACCCATCCGGGACAATAATCCATTTTTGGTGATGCATGCCTGTGTAATGTGTACAGGTAGGCAGCATTATTAGAATCTCGTCCATTGGATGTTTTAAACAAAACCATCCAATTGCTAACTGAGGTATGAAGCTGATGCTGGCACACTAAAGAGTTATTGTTAGTCTCGCACTGGCTATGGCAGATCGAGGCGGAGCATGAATTATAGGAATAAAGCACCATTAAAAAAAAGTCCTTTTGTTCGGAGCATTAGTCTTGGCCGTGATTGGATTCGGAACAAATGTGATTATTAGTTCCGGTTTCAACGGCTAATACCGTCATAGAGGCACGGCCAGCTCTAGTCTTCGATCAAACGCGACCATTAGTCTCAACCGGAACTAAAGGGTTTGTGGTAGGTGGGGACCGCGTCAGCCTGTTTAGTCCCGGTAGGTTTCTCCAACCGGGACTAAAGATGGACTTTTAATCCCGTCTGGTGTCTCCAATCGGAAATAATGTCCTTATATCATCTTTTTCCCTGCCCTGAGCCATAGCTGCTTTCTCCTCTCTGTTTCTTCCTAGAGCTCGGGTTTATCCCTATTTTTTCATACGATTTGTCAAGATTTTGCGGCGCCCCAAAGGTTAGCAACTTCATCCTTTCATCTTTCATTTCTAGTTTAGCTCATTTCATTGCTAGTTTAGCAACTTCTCATTTTCAATTCCTTTTTTCCGCCATTTTTCCCTGATTTTTCCAGTCAACGCAGTGAGGATGATGCGACATATTCGCGTAGTCCCACATAGGAGCGTCTCTACCCACATCACCCCCTCTCTCTCTCACCCCTGCCGTCCCACACGCTCACCTCGTCCTTATCTTTCTCACCACCGACAGAGCGTGGCGGCGGACGAGTGCATGACGACGGGGTGATGTTGAATCGATACTAGGCAGGTTCGAGGCGGGGAAGCAGAGACGACCGAGGTTGGATGCGGGATATGGAAAGGAGGCCGTGGCCTCTTGAGTGGAGGGATGTAGGGAGCGGAGGTGAGAAGGAGAGCTCAAGAGCGAAGGGGCCTTCTCCTTTTCAATTCCTTTTTTCCGCTATCCACCCCTGATTTTTCTAGTCAAAGTGGTGAGGATGATGCGACATCTTCGCGTAGTCCCGCATAGGAGCATCTCCCACATCGCCCTCTCTCTCACCCGCACTATCCCACGCGCTCACCTCCTCCTTATCTTCCTCACCACCGGCAAAGCGTAGCAGCAGACGGGTGCGCAAGGTCGAGGGCGATGTTGAATCGATATTGGGAAGGTTCAAGGCGAGGAAGCAGAGGAGGCCGGCGCTAGGTTCGGGAGATGGATGGGAGGCGGTGGCCTCGGTGAGTGGAGAGGGTGGAGGAAGCGGAGGTGAGAGGAAGAGATCTAATGAGTGCGTGAATACTTCATTGGGAGACCCCAAGAGGAAGGTATGATGAGCACAGCAGCAAGTTTTTCCTCAGTAAGAAACCGAAGTTATCGAACCAGTAGGAGGAAGGAAACGACTCAAAGGTGTTGCTAGCAACTTGGAGACCTGCACAACACAAACTCCAGACTTTGCCCCAACGAACAGTGAGGTTATCAATCTCACCGGTTTGCTGTAGCAAAGGATTAACTGTATGGTGTGGAAGGTAATGGTGGTTTGCAGCAAGTAAATAGTAACAGCGAAAGATGTATTAATGGTAAAGATTGGACCGGGGTCCATAGTTCACTAGAGGTGTTCTCCTTAGATAAACAAACATGGCATGCTGGGTAAACAAATTACAATAGGGAAATTGACAGGACTGAGCAAGGCATAACAATGCAATACTAGACATTCATGATCCTATGAGATTCCATTGGGCAATACAACAAGATAATAGACCGCCATCCAACTGCATTTATGACTAGAAGTCCACCTTTGGGTTATCATCCGAACCCCCTCCAGTATTAAGTTGCAAGCAACAAACAATTGCTTTAAGCAAAGTGTGTAAGGTAAACAATCCACTTGTTCCATGAACAAGAGACTGTTGTTTTCTCCCTAGTGGCAACAGCACATCTACAACCTTAGAGATTTCTATCACTTCGCTTAGATTAAAGTAGAGGCATGAACCCACTATCTAGCATAAATACCCCCTCTTGGAGTCACTAGCAACTACTTGGCCAAGATAGCTACTAACAACGGAGAGCATGCAAGATCACAAACAACACAGACATGATAGAATCAATAAGACAAAACCATTAATCAATCTGACATAGTAATCTCAATATCTATCAGATCCCCGCAAACACAACATGCATGATTAGTTGATTACAAATAGATGAGATCTTGATCATGAATGGAGCTCACAAGATCTAAACATGAAAGCACAAAGGAGGAGATACAACCATCTAGCTACTACATGGACCCGTAGTCCAAGGTGGAACTACTCACACTTCATACCGGAGGCTGGTATGATGAAGAAGAAGGCCTCTGGGATGATCTCCCCTCCGGCAGGGTCTCGGGAAGAGCTTAAGATCCCCCCCCCCCCGATCTAGGGACGATGGTGGAGGCGGCTACAGACGGTTTCGTGGAATATTGATCGGATACTTAGGGTTTAGGCATCGGGGACTTTTTATAGGCGAAGGGGCGAGGCAGGGGGGTTGCCAGGGAGGCTGCACCCCCCAGGCGTGGGCCCACCTTGGCCCCCTGGTGGCCCTCCTCCGTCTCATATTCAGGCTTCGTGTTCCCCACGGTAAATTATTGACTTTGGCTTTTGTCCCGTCTAATTTCGAGAATATTGATTTTCTGCCGTTCTGGAACCAAAAACAGAAGAAAACAGGTAACTCGCACTGTGGCATCTTGTTAATAGGTTAGTACCATAAAACATATAAAAACACCTCAAAGTGTAGACAAAGCAAAGCAAAGTAGATACTAAACAAGCATGAAACATCAAAAATTATAGATACGTTTCCGACGTATCAAGCATCCCCAAGCTTAACTCCTGCTCGTCCTCGAGTAGGTAAGTGATAAAAAGAATAATTTTTGAGGTGACATGCATCATCGAAATCAAGATCAAACCATATGCATGTAGGGGTTCGTAGCATGGAAAACAAAAAAATTCTACCGCATGCACACAAATAAGCCAAGATCTATCTACTAGATTGTATCAACGAGTCGATAGAAGCACTCACCCTCGAAGATTCCAAAGCGGTTAACGAGAGCAGATTCTCGTGGGTGATGTAGTCGTACACTTGCCGATCTCAAGATCGCGTAGACGATCCTTCCGGCGCTGCGTTCCGGCAGCGCTTCCGTAGTCGGTCACACGTTCGGTACTCAATGGAGACCTTCCTCTCCCTTGTTCCAGCAGGCAGCGGAGGTTGTAGTACTCTCCTCGTGATTCTGGCAGCACGACGGCAGGGTGACGGAAGTAGAGGGAAGATCCCGCAGGGCTTTGCCTAAGCCAGAAAGAGTATGGTGGAGTAATAGAGGGCCTTGGCGATCTACGAATTAGAGGCACCAAGGGGGGGTGGCTTGGCCGGCGGCTAGGGTTTGGGGAAACCCTAATTCGGCAGCTAGAGGAGCCCTAGGTGGCGGCAGCACTTGGACAGGTGGTGGCGCCTAGAGCTAGGGTTTGGGTGTGAGGGGTAGGGGTGCGCCCTACCCCTCCTTATATAGGTGGGGGAGGCGGTTTGGGAGGAGGGAGTCCTCCTCCAACTCCTCCTCCTTGGCCGGCCGGTGGAGGGAGTGGGATTCCTACCCTAGGTAGGTTTCCTACTCTCCCTCCACCAAGCAATGTTCGGATTTGACTTTTCAAATTGGCGTTTGACTTTCAAACTTGAATTTGATTTCTCTCTTCATATTGCCCAACCAAGTGACCTAGTACATGATGCAACCATTCCACATTGTCATGACACATCCATGTACCCTTC
Organism: Avena sativa; assembly: GCA_916181665.1. NCBI lineage: Eukaryota > Viridiplantae > Streptophyta > Magnoliopsida > Poales > Poaceae > Avena > Avena sativa. Next base: position 259,505,314 of record OV702279.1, on the reverse strand, counting down.
CCCTTCCGGAGTGCCGGACCTTCCAGACCCTTCTAGAACATTCCCGGTGAAAACACCGAAATTATTTCCGAACTCCAAAACGGGACTTTCCTTATATGAATCTTATTCTCCGGACCATTCCGGATCTCCTCGTGATATCCCGGATCCCATCCGAGACTCCTAACAACATTCGGTCTCTTACTCGTCATTCCATAACTAAACAAAAACATCGAATCCTTAAGTGTGTCTCCCTACGGTTCGTGAATTATGCGGACATGACCGAGACACTTCTCCGATCAATAACCAACAGAGGAATCTGGAAATTCATATGGCTCCCACATATTTCTACGATTACTTTGCAATCGAATGAACCATTTACATACGATACCAATTTCCCTTTGTCTCACGATAGTTTACTTATCCGGGGTTTTGATCGTCGGTATCTCTGCATACCTAGTTCAATCTCGTTACCGATAAGTACTCTTTTCTCGTTCCTGTGATATGTGATCCCTTGTGAGCCAGTCACATGCTTGCAAGATAATTGGATGACATTCCACCGAGAGGGCCCAGAGTATATCTATTCGTCATATGGATGGACAAATCCCATTCTTGATCCATGTGCCTCAACCCATACTTTCCGAACACTCAATGCCACCTTTATAGCCACCCAGTTACGGTGTGGTGTTTGATGTCATCAAAGCATCCTTACGGTAATGGTGATTAGCATGATCTCATGGTCGAAGTAATTAGGTTACTATGTATTAAAAAGCTTATAGCAAACGAACTATTAAAATGACTTGATCTTCATGCTACGCTTATCTATAGGAGTATGTCCATCACACCATTCTCCTAATGATATGATCTTGTTGTTAATAACATCTCAATGTTCATGATCGAGAAACCACGATCATCTATTAACCAACAAGCTAGTATTTTAAAGAGGCTTTACTAGGGACTCTGATTTAGTTTACAAATCACACAAGTATTAATGTTTTCGGTTAATACTATTATAGCATGAATGTAAACATTTATCATAAACACAAAGATATAATAATAACTACTTTTATTATTGCCTCTAGGGCATATCTCCGACAGTCTCCCACTTGCACTAGAGTCAACTAATCTAGATTACATGGTAATATACCGAACACCCATGGCAGTTTGGTGTTGGTCATGTTTTGCCCTCGGGAGAGGCTTAGTCAATGGATCCGCCACATTCAGATCTGTGTGTACTTTGCAAATCTTTATGTCACCATCTTGGACATGCTCTCGAATAGCGTGAAAACGTAGCTTGATGTGCTTCAGCTTCTTGTGTGACCTTGGTTCTTGTGCATTGGCTATGGCACCCATGTTATCACAGTAGATAGACATTGGGTCCAGCGCACTTGGAACCACACCGAGCTCTGTAATGAACTCCTTCATCCATATCGCCTCTTGTGAAGCCTCCGAAGAAGCTATGTATTCCGATTCAGTTGAAGATCTCGCCACAACACTTTGCTTTGCACTCCTCCAGCTAACTGCTGCACCATTCAAAGTAAATACGTATCCAGATTGAGATTTAGAATCATCCGGATCGGTGTTCCAACTAGCATCGGTGTAACCATTAACAACGAGCTGTTCATCACCTCCATAAGAAAGAACCATATCCTTTGTTCTTCTCAAGTACTTAAGGATGTTTTTGACCGCTGTCCAATGATCCACTCCTGTATCACTTTGATATCTGCTAGTCAGACTAACAGCATATGCAATGTCGGGTCTAGTACATAGCATGGCATACATTAGAGATCCTATGGCTGAGGCATAGGGAGTCTTACTCATCCTTTCTCTATCTTCTGTCGTTGTAGGACTTTGAGTTTTACTCAAGGTCGTATTGGGCAACATTGGCAAGAACCCTTTCTTGCTATCTTCCATTCCAAACCTCTTTATTACTTTGTCCAAACCTCTTTAGAACTTTGTCCAAATAGGGAGTCTTACTCATCATCTTGATCTATCTCTATAAATCTTTATGCCTATTATGTAAGCTGCTTCGCCAAGATCTTTCATTGAAAAACTATTATTCAAATAATCCTTGACACTATTAAGAAGGTCTACATCATTCCCAATCAACAATATGTCATCTACATATAGTATTAAGAATGCTATAGAGCTCCCACTCACTTTCTTGTAAATACAAGCTTCTCCATAAGTTTGTATAAAACCAAAACTTTTGATTGCCTTATCAAAACGTTTATTCCAACTTCGGGATGCTTGCTTCAATCCATATATGGACCGTTGAAGTTTGCATACATTGTTAGCATCTTTAGGATCGGCAAAACCTTTGGGTTGCATCATATACAACTCTTCATCAATGTCTCCATTGAGGAATGCCGTTTTGACATCCATCTACCATATCTCATAATCATAATATGCAGCGATTGCTAACATAATCCTCACAGACTTTAGCTTCGCTACTGGTGAGAAAGTCTCATCATAGTCAACTCCTTGAATTTGTCGAAACCCTTTTGCAACAAGTCGAGCTTTATAGACAGTTACATTACCATCTGCATCTGTTTTCTTCTTGAAAATCCATTTGTTCTCGACAGCCTTCCGGCCATCCGGTAAGTCCACCAAAGTCCATACTTGGTTTTTGTACATGGATCCAATCTCGGATTTCATGGCTTCTTGCCATTTATTGGAATCTGGGCTCATCATCGCTTCCTCATATGTCGCAGGGTCATCGGTGTTCTCCACCAACATGACACTCATAACGGGATCATACCAATCAGGAGTGGTACGAGTTCTCGTCGACCTGCGAGGTTCCGTAGCAACTTCAACCGAAGTTTCATGATCAACATCATTAGCTTCCTCTCTTATTGGTGTAGGCGCCACAGGAACTAATTCCGGTGTTGCGCTACTTGCAAGTTCGAGAGAAGGTTCAACAACCTCGTCGAGTTCTACTTTCCTTCCAGTCACTTCTTTCGAGAGAAATTCCTTCTCTAGAAAGGATCCATTCTTGGCAACAAAGATTTTTCCCTCGGATCTATGATAGAAGGTATACCCAATAGTTTCCTTCGGGTATCCTATGAAGACGCATTTTTCTGCTTTGGGTTCAAGCTTGTCCGGCTATAACTTCTTTACATAAGCTTCGCAACCCCAAACTATAAGGAACGACAATTTAGGTTTCTTCCCAAACCATAATTCATACGGTGTCGTTTCAACGGATATAGATGGTGCCCTATTTAAAGTGAATGCGGTTGTTTCTAATGCATAACCCCAAAATGATAGCGGTAAATCTGTAAGTGACATCATAGAATGAACCATATCTAAGAGAGTTCGATTACGACGTTCGGACACACCATTACGCTGTGGTGTTCCCGGTGGTGTCAATTGTGAAAGAATTCCGCATTTCTTCAAATGCTCGCCAAACTCGTAACTTAGATATTAACCTCCATGATCAGATCGTAGAAATTTAATCCTTTTGTTACGTTGATTCTCTACCTCACTTTGAAATTCCTTAAACTTCTCAAAAGTTTTGTACTTATGTTTCATGAAATAGATATACCCATATCTACTTAAGTCATCCGTGAAGTTAAGAACATAACGACAACCACCGCGTGATGCTACACTCATTGGGCCACACACATCGGTATGTATGATTTCCAATAAGTCCGTAGCTCGCTCCATCATACCAGAAAATGGAGTCTTAGTCATTTTACCCATCAGACATGCTTCGCATCTTTCAAGTGATTCAAAATCAAGTGATTCAAGAAGTCCATCGGAATGGAGTTTCTTTATACGCTTCACTCCAATATGACCAAGACGACAGTGCCACATATAGGTCGAGTTATCGCTCAATTTCAAACGTTTAGCTTCAATGTTATTAATGTGTGTATTTCCACTATCGAGATTCAATAAAAATAGACCATCTATCAAAGGTGCATTTGCATAAAACATATTACTCATATAAATCGAACAACCATTATTCTCGGACTTAAACAAGTAACCGTCTCGCAATAAACATGATCCAGATATAATGTTCATGCTCAACGCAGGCACCAAATAACAATTATTTAAGTATAAAACTAATCCCGATGGTAGATGAAGAGGTAGCGTGCCGACCGCGATCACATCAACCTTTGATCCATTTCCAACGCGCATCGTTACCTCGTTCTTTGCTAGCTTCCGTTTATTCTGTAGTACCTGTTTTGAGTTACAAATATGAGCAACCGAACCAGTATCAAATACCCAGGCACTACTACGAGTACTAGTGAGATACACATCAATAACATGTATATCGGATATACCTTTCTTCTTTATGTTGTCGTTCTTCAAATCCGCCAAGTACTTTGGGAAATTGCGCTTCCAGTGACCTTCTCCCTTGCAGTAAAAGCACTCAGTATCAGGCTTAGGCCCAGCCTTGGTCTTCTTCGCCGGCGCGACAACTTTCTTACCGCCCTTCTTGAAGTTTTTCTTTTTCTTAGACTTGACTTGCTTCTTGAATTTGGTGGTCTTATTGACCAACAACACTTGGTGCTCTTTCTTGATCTGGCAACGACTTGTCCATGTTCATCACAAAGTTCTTATAACTTGGTGGTAGTGATTGAAGGACACGGTGAATCCCTAAAGAATTAGGAATCACTATACCCAAGTTTTGGAGTTTGCTTGCGTGCCCAGACATCTTAAGCACGTGCTCACTGACGGAGCTGCCCTCTTCCATCTTGCAGTTAAAGAACTTTTCACATGCCTCATAACTCTCAACTGCCGCGTGAGCCTCAAATATCATTTTGAGTTCACGGACAATATCATGTGGGTCATGGTTTTCAAACCTTTTCTGAAGCTCCGATTCCAAACCATACAAGATAGCACACTGAACTATGGAGTACTGATTCTTTCGAGCGAGGAAAACATTCTTTACCTCATCGGTAGCAGTAGCTACAGGAGGGTCACCCAGCGGTGCATCCAGCACATAGGTCAAATTACTAGCATTGAGGACAATCCTCAAATTGCGGAACCAATCCGTGAAGTATCTTCCATGGTTTTTCAACTTTTCTTTCTCTAGGAACGCATTAAAATTGATGGTAGGGGCCTGCATTGATCTACAACATATTTGCAATAGTTTAGACTAAGTTTATGACAAATTGAGTTCTAATTAATAGTTAAATTAATCTAGGTGAACTCCCACTCAAAACAATATCCCTCAAATTGTTTTAGTGATCACACGAACCAAATCCACCACATCAAAACCGATCATCACGAGAGTTGATGCAGCTTCAATGGCGAACAATCAACATGTTCATCATATCTACTATATGACTCATGCTTTACCTTTCGGTGATCCGTGTTCCGAGACCATGTCTGTACATGCTAGGCTCGTCAAGATCAAACCTTAGCTTCCGCATGAGCAAATCTGGCTTCTCACGTTGTATACACTCGCATAATCTAACACACCCGATCATCACGTGGTGCTTCGAAACAACGAGCTTTAGCAACGGTGCTTACGAAGGATGAACACTTTAAAACTTGAAATTGTGTGCTTTAGAGATCATCTTATAATGCTACCGTCGCGAACTAAGCAATACAAGATGCATAAAGGATTAACATCACATGCAATTCATAATATGTGATATGACATGGCCTTTCTTCTTGTGCTTCCGATCTCCATCTTCAAGCACAAACATGATCTCCATCATCACCGGTATGGCGTCAAGGTCAATGCCGCCGTTTCATGGTTGTCATCCACCAGCTTCAAATATTATAACTACTTTGAATAGACACGCAGGTCTTAACGGAATTTAAGACAACCATATGGCTCCTGCCGGTTGGCAACTTACAATAAGGAACATTGCATACATCAAGTATAATCACAATCATGGCCATATCACATCACATCACACCCCTGCAAAACAAAGTTAGACGCCTCTAATTTTCTTTGCATATTTTACGTGGTTTGGGGCTTTCGATAAGTGTCATTCTAACTTACAAACAAGAACCACAACGTTGATGTTTGAACTATCAAGTGCCCGTTGTAAATTGAATCTATACTATAATGGGAGAGACAGACACCCGCAAAGCCACTTATGCAATACAAGTTGCATGTTGAGCGTGGAGAAAGTCTCATGAACGATGTCATGTAAGGTTAGCCTGGGCCGCTTCATCCCATCATACCGCAAGATGCAAAGTACACAAAAGGCAATTGATAATAAAAGCACCACCGCCCACAATGACCATTGTGTTCTACTCGTGCAACAGATATACATATATACACGGCTCTGATACCACTGTAGGGGTTCGTAGCATGGAAAACAAAAAAATTCTACCGCATGCACACAGACAAGCCAAGATCTATCTACAAGATTGTAGCAACGAGTCGATAGAAGCAGTCACCCTCGAATATTTCAAAGCGTTTAACGAGAGCAGATTCTCGTGGGTGATGTAGTCGTACACTTGACGATCTCAAGATCGCGTAGACGATCCTTCCGGCGCTGCGTTCCGACAGCACTTCCGCAGTAGGTCACACATTCGGTACTCGATGAAGACCTTCCTCTTCCTTGTTCCAGCAGGCAGCAGAGGTTGTAGTACTCTCCTCATGATTCTGGCAGCACGACGGCGTGGTGACGGAAGTAGAGGGAAGATCCCGCAGGGCTTCGCCTAAGCCGGAGCAAGTATGGTGGAGTTAGGGAGGGCCTTGGCGATCTACGGATTAGAGGAACCAAGGGGGGTGGCTTGGCCGGTGGCTAGGGTTTGGGGAAACCCTAATTCGGCGGCTAGAGGAGCCCTAGGTGGCGGCAGCACTTGGAGGGATGGTGGTGCCTAGAGCTAGGGTTTGGGTGTGAGGGGTAGGGGTGCGCCCTACCCCTCCTTATATAGGTGGGGGGAGGCGGTTTGGGAGGAGGGAGTCCTCCTACAACTCCTCCTCCTTGGCCGGCGGGTGGAGGGAGTGGGATTCCTACCCTAGGTAGGTTTCCTACTCTCCCTCCACCAAGCAATGTTCGGATTTGACTTTTCAAATTGGCGTTTGACTTTCAAACTTGAATTTGATTTCTATCTTCATATTGCCCAACCAAGTGACCTAGTACATGATGCAACCATTCCACATTGTCATGACACATCCATGTACCCTTTGTAGGGGTTCGTAGCATGGAAAACAAAAAATTTCTACCGCATGCACACAAACAAGCCAAGATCTATCTACTAGATTGTAGCAATGAGTCGATAGAGGAATTCACCCTCGAAGATTCCAAAGCGGTTAACGAGAGCAGATTCTCATGGGTGATGTAGTCGTACTCTTGCCGATCTCAAGATCGCGTAGACGATCCTTGTGGCGCTGCGTTCCGGCAACGTTTCCGCAGTCGGTCACACGTTCGGTACTCGATGAAGACCTTCCTCTCCCTTGTTCCAGCAGGCAGCGGAGGTTGTAGCACTCTCCTCGTGATTCCGGCAGCACGACGGCGTGGTGTCGGAAGTAGAGGGGAGATCCCGCAGGGCTTTGCCTAAGCCGGAGCGAGTATGGTGGAGTAAGAGAGGGGCCTTGGCTTTCTACAGTTTAGAGGGCACCAAGGAGAGGGTGTGGCCGGCGGCTAGGGCTTGGGGAAGCCCCCAAGTCACCGACTTGGAGGAGGCCCTAGGCGGCGGCAACTTTTGGAGGTGGTGGCGCCAAGGAGCTAGGGTTTTGGGTGTGAGGGGTAGGGGCGCCCTACCCCTCCTTATATAGGTGGGGGGAGGGAATCCTCCTCCAACTCCTCCTCCTTGGCCGGCGGGTGGAGGGAGTTGGACTCCCACCCTAGGTAGGTTTCCTACTCTCCCTTCACCAAGCAAACTTCAGATTTGACTTTTCAAATTGGCGTTTGACTTTCAAACTTGGATTTGATTTCTCTCATCATATTGCCCAGCCAAGTGACCTAGTACATGATGCAACCATTCCACATTGTCATGACACATCCATGTACCCTTCCCCCTCCGGAGTGCCGGACCTTCCAAACCCTTCTAGAACATTCCTGGTGAAAACACCGGAATCATTTCCGAACTCCGAAACAGGACTTTCCTTATATGAATCCTATTCTCCGGACCATTCCGGATCTCCTCGTGATATCCCGGATCCCATACGAGACTCCGAACAACATTCGGTCTCTTACTCATCATTCCATAACTAGACAACAACATCGAATCCTTAAGTGTGTCTCCCTACGGTTCGTGAATTATGCGGACATGACCAAGACACTTCTCCGATCAATAACCAATAGAGGAATCTGAAAATTCATATGGCTCCCACATATTTCTACGATTACTTTGCGATCGAATGAACCACTTACATACGATACCAATTTCCCTTTGTCTCACGATAGTTTACTTATCCGAGGTTTTGATCGTCGGTATCTCTGCATACCTAGTTCAACCTCGTTACCGATAAGTACTCTTTTATCGTTCCCGTGATATGTGATCCCTTGTGAGCCAGTCACATGCTTGCAAGCTAATTGGATGACATTCCACCGAGAGGGCCCAGAGTATATCTATCTGTCATATGAATGGACAAATCCCACTCTTGATCCATGTGCCTCAACCCATACTTTCCTAACACTCAATGCCACCTTTATAACCACCCAGTTACGATGTGGTGTTTGATGTCATCAAAGCATCCTTCCGATAGTGATTAGCATGATCTCATCGTCGAAGGAATTAGGTTACTATGTATCAGAAAGCTTATAGCAAATGAACTATTAAAATGACTTGATCTTTATGCTATGCTTATCTATAGGAGTATGTCCATCATACCATTCTCCTAATGATATGATCTCGTTGTTAACAACATCTCAATGTTCATGATTGGGAAACCACGATCATCTATTAACCAACAAGCCAGTATTATAAAGAGGCTTTACTAGGGACTCTAATTTAGTTTACAAATCACACAAGTATTAATGTTTCCGGTTAATACTATTATAGCATGAATGTAAACATTTATCATAAACACAAAGATATAATAATAACCACTTTTATTATTGCCTCTAGGGCATATCTCCAACAGTCTCCCACTTATACTAGCGTCAAAATATACCGAACACCCATGGCGGTTTGGTGTTGGTCATGTTTTGCCCTCGGGAGAGGTTTAGTCAACGGATCCGCCACATTCAGATCTGTGTGTACTTTGCAAATCTTTATGTCACCATCTTAGACATGCTCCCGAATAGCGTGAAAATGTAGCTTGATGTGCTTCATCTTCTTGTGTGACCTTGGTTCTTGCGCATTGGCTATGGCGCCCATGTTATCACAGTATATAGACATTGGGTCCAGCGCACTTGGAACTACACCAAGCTCTGTAATGAACTCCTTCATCCATATCGCCTCTTGTGAAGCCTCCGAAGCAGCTATGTATTCCGATTCAGTTGAAGATTTCGCCACAACGCTTTGCTTTGCACTCCTCCAGCTAACTGCTACACCATTCAAAGTAAATACGTATCCAGATTGAGATTTAGAATCATCCGTATCAGTGTTCCAACTAGCATTGGAGTAACCATTAACAACGAGTTGTTCATCACCTCCATAAGAAAGAACCATATCCTTAGTTCTTCTCAAGTACTTAAGGATGTTTTTGACCGCTGTCCAATGATCCACTCCTGGATCACTTTGATATCTGCTAGTCAAACTAACAGCATATGCAATGTCGGGTCTAGTACATAGCATGACATACATTAGAGATCCTATGGCTGAGGCATAGGGAGTCTTACTCATCCTTTCTCTATCTTCTGCCGTTGCAGGACTTTGAGTTTTACTCAAGGTCGTATTGGGCAACATGGGCAAGAACCCTTTCTTGTTATCTTCCATTCCAAACCTCTCTAGAACTTTGTCCAAATATGTACTTTGTGACAATGATATTAGGCGTCTCGATCTATCTCTATAAATCTTTATGCCTAATATGTAAGCTGCTTCGCCAAGATCTTTCATTGAAAAACTATTATTCAAATAATCTAAGGTCTACATCATTCCCAATCAACAATATGTCATCTACGTATAGTATTAAGAATGCTACAGAGCTCCCACTCACTTTCTTGTAAATACAAGCTTCTCCATAAGTTTGTATAAAACCAAAACTTTTGATTACCTTATCAAAACGTTGATTCCAACGTCGGGACGCTTGCTTCAATCCATATATGGATCGTTGAAGTTTGCATACCTTGTTAGCATCTTTAGGATCGACAAAACCTTTGGGTTGCATCATGTACAACTCTTCATCAATGTATCCATTGAGGAATGCCGTTTTGACATCCATGTGCCATATCTCATAATCATAATATACAGCGATTGCTAACATAATCCTCACAGACTTTAGTTTCGCTACTGGTGAGAAAGTCTCATCGTAGTCAACTCCTTGAATTTGTCGAAACCCTTTTGCGACAAGTCGATCTTTATAGACAGTTACATTACCATTTGCATATGTTTTCTTCTTGAAAATCCATTTGTTATTGACAGCCTTCCGGCCATCCGGTAAGTCCACCAAAGTCCATACTTGGTTTTCGTACATGGATCCAATCTAGGATTTCATGGCTTCTTGCCATTTATTGGAATCTGGGCTCATCATCGCTTCCTCATATGTCGCAGGGTCATCGGTGTTGTCCACCAACATGACACTCATAATGGGATCATACCAATCAGGAGTGGTACGAGTTCTCGTCGACCTGCGAGGTTCTGTAGCAACTTCAACCGAAGTTCCATGATCAACATCATTAGCTTCCTCTCTTATTGGCGTAGGCGCCACAGGAACTACTTCTGGTGCTGCGCTACTCGCAAGTTTGAGAGAAGGTTCAACAACCTCGTCAAGTTCTACTTTCCTTCTAGTCACTTCTTTCGAGAGAAATTCCTTCTCTAGAAAGGATCCATTCTTGGCAACGAAGATTTTGCCTTCGGATCTATGATAGAAGGTATACCCAATAGTTTCCTTCGGGTATCCAATGAAGACGCATTTTTCCGCTTAGGGTTCAAGCTTGTCGGGCTGTAACTTCTTTACATAAGCTTCGCAACCCCAAACTTTAAGGAACGACAATTTAGGTTTCTTCCCAAACCATAATTCATATGGTGTCGTTTCAACGGATTTAGATGGTGCCCTATTTAAAGTGAATGCGGCTGTTTCTAATGCATAACCCCAAAACGATAGCGGTAAATCTGTAAGTGACATCATAGAATGAACCATATCTAAGAGAGTTCGATTACGACGTTCGGACACACCATTACGCTGTGGTGTTCCCAGCGGTGTCAATTGTGAAAGTATTCCGCATTTCTTCAAATGCTCGCCAAACTCGTAACTTAGATATTCACCTCCACGATCAGATCACAGAAATGTAATCTTCTTGTTATGTTGATTCTCTACCTCACTTTGAAATTCCTTAAACTTCTCTAAAGTTTCGGACTTATGTTTCATGAAATAGATATACCCATATCTATTGAAGTCATCCGTGAAGGTAAGAACATAACAATAACCACCGCGCGAGCTACACTCATTGGGCCACACACATCGGTATGTATGATTTCCAATAAGTCCGTAGCTCGCTCCATCATACCAGGAAATGGAGTCTTAGTCATTTTACCCATCAGACATGCTTCGCATCTTTCAAGTGATTTGAAATCAAGTGATTCAAGAAGTCCATCGGAATGGAGTTTCTTCATGCGCTTCACTCCAATATGACCAAGACGACAGTGCCACATATAGGTCAAGTTATTTCTCAATTTCAAACATTAGCTTCAATGTTATTAATGTGTGTATTACCACAATCGAGATTCAATAAGAATAGACCATCTATCAAAGGTGCATGTGCATAAAACATATTACTCGTATAAATCGAACAACCATTATTCTCGGACTTAAACAAGTAACCGTCTCGCAATAAACATGATCCAGATATAATGTTCATGCTCAACGCAGACACCAAATAACAATTATTTAAGTATAAAACTAATCCCGATGGTAGATGAAGAGGTAGCGTTCCGACCGCGATCACATCAACCTTTGATCAATTTCCAACGCGCATCGTCACCTCGTTTTGTGCTAGCTTCCGTTTATTCTGCAGCACCTGTTTCGAGTTACAAATATGAGCAATCGAACCAGTATCAAATACCCAGGCACTACTACGAGTACTAGTGAGATACACATCAATAACATGTATATCAGATATACCTTTCTTCTTTATGTTGCCGTTCTTCAAATCCGCCAAGTACTTTGGGCAATTCCGCTTCCAGTGACCTTCTCCCTTGCAGTAAAAGCACTCAGTATTAGGCTTAGGCCCAGCCTTGGTCTTCTTCGCCGGCGCGGTAACTTTCTTACCGCCCTTCTTGAAGTTTCCCTTTTGCTTAGACTTGCCTTGCTTCTTGAATTTGGTGGTCTTATTGACCAACAACACTTGGTGCTCTTTCTTGATCTCCACTTCTGCAGATTTCAACATGGAGAAGAGTTCTAGCAACGTCTTGTCCATGTTTTGCATATTGTAGTTCATCACAAAGTTCTTGTAACTTGGTGGTAGTGATTGGAGGACACGGTGAATCCCCAAAGAATTAGGAATCATTATACCCAAGCTTTGGAGTTTGTTTGCGTTCCTAGACATCTTAAGCACGTGCTCACTGACGGAGCTGCCCTCTTCCATCTTGCAGTTAAAGAACTTTTCACATGCCTCATAACTCTCAACTGTCGTGTGAACCTCAAATATCATTTTGAGTTCACGGACAATATCATGTGGGTCATGGTTCTCAAACCTTTTCTGAAGCTCCGATTCCAAACCATACAAGATAGCACACTGAACTGTGGAGTACTAATTCTTCCGAGTGAGGTAAACATTCTTTACTTCATCGGTAGCAGTAGCTGCAGGCGGGTCACCCAGCGGTGCATCCAGCACATAGGTCAAATTACCAGCGTTGAGGACAATCCTCAAATTGCGGAACCAATCCGCGAAGTTGCTTCCATTGTTTTTCAACTTTTCTTTCTCTAGGAACGCATTAAAATTGATGGTAGGGGCCGCCATTGATATACAACATATTTGCAATAGTTTAGACTAAGTTTATGACAAATTGAGTTATAATTAATAGTTAAATTAATCTAGGTGAACTCCCACTCAAAACAATATCCCTAAAATTGTTTTAGTGATCACACGAACCAAGTCCACCACATCAAAACCGATCATCACGAGAGTTGATGTAGCTTCAATGGCGAACAATAAACATGTTCATCATATCTACTATATGACTCGTGCTTTACCTTTCGGTGATCCGTGTTCCGAGACCATGTATGTACATGCTAGGCTCGTCAAGATCAAACCTTAGCTTCCGCATGAGAAAATTTGGCTTGCTCACGTTGTATACACTCGAAGAATCTAACACACCCGATCATCACGTGGTGCTTCAAAACAACGAGCTTTAGCAACAGCGCTTACTAAGTATGAACACTTTAAAACTTGAAATTGTGTGCTTGAGGGATCATCTTAAAATGTTACCGTCGTAAACTAAGCAATACAAGATGCATAAAGGATTAACATCACATGCAATTCATAATATGTGATATGATATGGCCTTTCTTCTTGTGCTTCCGATCTCCATCTTCAAGCACGAACATGATCTCTATCATCACCGGTATGGCGTCAAGGTCAATGGCGTTGTTTCATGGTTGTCGTCCACCAGCTTCAACTATTACAACTACTTTGAATAGACACGCAGGTCTTAACGGAATTTAAAAGACAACCATATGGCTCCTGCCGGTTGCCAACTTACAATAAGGAACATTGCATACATCATATATAATCACAATCATGGCCATATCACATCACAGCACACCCCTGCAAAACAAAGTTAGACGCCTCTAATTTTCTTTGCATATCTTACGTGGTTTGGGGCTTTCAATAAGTGTCGTTCTAACTTACGAACAAGAACCACAACGTTGATGTTTGAACTATCAAGTGCCCGTTGTTAATTGAATCTATACTATAATGGGAGAGACAGACACCCGCAAAGCCACTTATGCAATACAAGTTGCATGTTGAGCGTGGAGAAAGTCTCATGAACGATGCCATGTAAGGTAAGCCCGGGCGGCTTCATCCCATCATACCGCAAGATGCAAAGTACACAAAAAGCAATTGACAATAAAACCACCACCACCCACAATGACCATTGTGTTCTACTCGTGCAACATATCTACATATAGACACGGCTCTGATACCACTGTAGGGGTTCGTAGCATGGAAAACAAAAAATTTCTACCGCATGCACACAAACAAGCCAAGATTTATTTACTAGATTGTAGCAACGAGTCGATAGAGGAACTCACCCTCGAAGATTCCAAAGCAGTTAACAAGAGGAGATTCTCGTGGGTGATGTAGTCGTACTCTTGCCGATCTCAAGACCACGTAGACGATCCTTCCGGCGCTGCATTCCGGCAGCGCTTCCGCAGTCGGTCACACATTCGGTACTCGATGAAGACCTTCTTCTCCCTTGTTCCAGCAGGCAGCGGAGGTTGTAGCACTCTCCTCGTGATTCCGGCAGCACGACAGCGTTTTGTCGGAAGTAGAGGGGAGATCCCGCAGGGCTTCGCCTAAGCCGGAGCGAGTATGGTGGAGTTAGAGAGGGGCCTTGGTGATCTATGGTTTATAGGGCACCAAGGAGAGGGTGTGGCCGGCGGCTAGGGCTTGGGGAAGCCCCCAAGTCGCCGACTTGGAGGAGGCCCTAGGCGGCGGCAGCACTTGGAGGTGGTGGCGCCAAGGAGCTAGGGTTTTGGGTGTGAGGGGTAGTGCGCGCCCTACCCCTCCTTATATAGGTGGGAGGGAGGCGGTTGGGAGGAGGGAGTCATCCTGCAACTCCTCCTCCTTGGCCGGCGGGTGGAGGGAGTTGGACTCCCACCCTAGGTAGGTTTCCTACTCTCCCTCCACCAAGCAAACTTTAGATTTGACTTTTCAAATTGGCGTTTGACTTTCAAACTTGGATTTGATTTCTCTCATCATATTGCCCAGCCAAATGACCTAGTACATGATGCAACCATTCCACATTGTCATGACACATCCATGTACCCTTCCCCCTCCGGAGTGCCAGAACTTCTAGACCCTTCTAGAACATTCCTGGTGAAAACACCGGAATCATTTCCGAACTCCGAAACAGGACCTTCCTTTTATGAATCTTATTCTCCGGACCATTCCAGATCTCCTCCTGATATCCCGGATCCCATCCGAGACTCCGAACAACATTCGGTCTCTTACTCATCATTCCATAAGTAGACAACAACATCGAATCCTTAAGTGTGTCTCCCTACGGTTCGTGAATTATGCGGACATGACCGAGACACTTCTCCGATCAATAACCAATAGAGGAATCTGGAAATTCATATGGCTCCCACATATTTCTACGATTACTTTGCGATCGAATGAACCACTTACATACGGTACCAATTTCCCTTTGTCTCACGATAGTTTACTTATCCGAGGTTTTGATCGTCGGTATCTTTGCATACCTAGTTCAACCTCATTACCGATAAGTACTATTTTCTCGTTCCCGTGATATGTGATCCCTTGTGAGCCAGTCACATGCTTGCAAGCTAATTGTATGACATTTCACCGAGAGGGCCCAGAGTATATCTATCCGTCATATGGATGGACAAATCCCACTCTTGATCCATGTGCCTCAACCCATACTTTCCGAACACTCAATGCCACCTTTATAACCACCCAGTTACGGTGTGGTGTTTGATGTCATCAAAGCATCCTTCCGGTGATGGTGATTAGCATGATCTCATGATCAAAGGAATTAGGTTACTATGTATCAGAAAGCTTATAGCAAACGAACTATTAAAATGACTTGATCTTTATGCTACACTTATCTATAGGAGTATGTCCATCATACCATTCTCCTAATGATATGATCTTGTTGTTAACAACATCTCAATGTTCATGATCGGGAAACCACGATCATCTATTAACCAACAAGCTAGTATTATAAAGAGGCTTTACTAGGGACTCTAATTTAGTTTACAAATCACACAAGTATTAATGTTTCCGGTTAATACTATTATAGCATGAATGTAAACATTCATCATAAACTAAAAGATATAATAATAACCACTTTTATTATTGCCTCTAGGGCATATCTCTAACACCCTTCCCCTTCCGGAGTGCCGGACCTTCCAGGCCCTTCTAGAACATTCCTGGTGAAAACACCGAAATTATTTCCGAACTCCGAAACATGACTTTCCTTATATGAATATTATTCTCCGGACCATTCTGGATCTCCTCGTGATATCCCGGATCCCATCCGAGACTCCGAACAACATTCGGTCTCTTACTCATCATTCCATAACTACACAACAACATCGAATCCTTAAGTGTGTCTCCCTACGGTTCGTGAATTATGTGGACATGACCGAGACACTTCTCCGATCAATAACCAACAGAGGAATCTGGAAATTCATATGTCTGCCACATATTTCTATGATTAATTTGCGATCGAATGAACCATTTACATACGATACCAATTTCCCTTTATCTCACGATAGTTTACTTATCCGAGGTTTTGATCGTCGGTATCTCTGCATACCTAGTTCAATCTCGTTACCGATAAGTACTCTTTTCTCGTTCCCGTGAGATGTGATCCCTTGTGAGCCAGTCACATGCTTGCAAGCTAATTGGATGACATTCCACCGAGAGGGCCCAGAGTATATCTATCCGTCATATGGATGGACAAATCCCATTCTTGATCCATGTGCCTCAACCCATACTTTACGAACACTCAATGCCACCTTTATAGCCACCCAGTTACGGTGTGGTGTTTGATGTCATCAAAGCATCTTTCCGGTGATGGTCATTATCATGATCTCATGGTCGAAGGAATTAGGTTACTATGTATCAGAAAGCTTATAGCAAACGAACTATTAAAATGACTTGATCTTCATGCTGTGCTTGTCTATAGGAGTATGTCCATCACACCATTCTCCTAATGATATGATCTTGTTGTTAATAACATCTCAATGTTCATGATCGAGAAACCACGATCATCTATTAACCAACAAGCTAGTATTATAAAGAGTCTTTACTAGGGACTCTAATTTAGTTTACAAATCACACAATTATTAATGTTTCCGGTTAATACTATTATAGCATGAATGTAAACATTTATCATAAACACAAAGATATAATAATAACCACTTTTATTATTGCCTCTAGGGCATATCTCCAACAATGCAAGTATTGAAAGCTGGGATCAAAGAACTCTAAACATGAGCATGAAATATGGAGTTCTAACAATAAGATAAAGGAACTATGCATGCAACATGAAAGGTTACAAACAAAGATCATGAATAACATGCATTGAAAAACGTTTGTTTGTTTCACATACAGAAAACATAGCATAGTGGCAATCAGCTTGTCCCTCATGGAGTAGCAAATAGATGCATAGGACACCTTCAAAGTTCATAAGAGTGACTAGATACAAATAGCATGACAAAAAGTAATATCAACAATATGAATCAATCAGTAAGTTTTGGGACAATGCACATAGAACTAGGAATGGCAACTATGCTCTTTTAACTGGTGCCTAAAGGTAGAAGGTTCATACGTCGAAAACGTATCTATAATTTTTGATGCTCCATGCTTGTTTAGTATCTACTTTGCTTTACTTGTCTACACTTTGAGGTGTTTTTTACATGTTTTATGGTACTAACCTATTAACAAGTTGCAACAGTGCCAGATGCCTGTTTTCTGCTGTTTTTGGTTTCAGAAAAGCTAGTAAAGAAATATTCTCGGAATTGGACGGGACAAACGTCAAAGTCAATTACTTTCTGTGCGGAACAAGAAGTCCAGAGGGGAGATGGGGAAGCGGGACAGGGCAGCCAGACCCCCCCAGGCGCGGCCAGGGGTGAGCCCGTGCCTGGCTAGGGTTTGGCCCCCCTGGTCGCCTCCTCGAGCTCCCCCTTCGCCTATAAGAAGCCCCCGATGCAGAAACCCTGAGCACCCGATCAAATATACACAAAACCGTCTGTAGCCACCACCATCGTCCCTTGATCGGGGGGATCTGAAGTTCTTCCTGGCACCCTGCCGGCGGGGAGATCATCACGGAGGCCTTCTCTCCGGTATGATGCGTGAGTAGTTCCACCTTGGACTATGGGTACATGTAGTAGCTAGATGGTTGCATCTCCTCCTTTGTGATTTCATGTATAGATCTTGTGAGCTCCGTTCATGATCAAGATCTATTCTATTTGTAATCATGCATGTTGTGTTTGCAGGGATCCGATGGATATTGAGATTATTATTTTGGTTTGATTTATGGTTTTGTCTTTATGATTATATCATGTCTGTGTTGTTTGTGATCTTGCATTCTCTCCGTTGTTAGTAGCTATCTTGGCCAAGTAGTTGCTAGTGACTCCAAGAGGGGGTATTTATGACCGATAGTGGGTTCATGCCTCTAGTTTCCAAGGGAAGTGACAATAATCTCTTCGGTTGTAGATGTGTTGTTGCTACTAGGGAGAAAACAAAGGTCTCCTGTTCATGTAACATGTGGACTGTTTACCTTACACACTTTGCTTAAAGCAGTTGTCTGTTGCTTGCAACTTAATACTGGAGGGGGTTCGGATGATAACCTGAAGGTCGACTTCTAGTCATAGATGCAGTTGGATGGCTGTCTATGTATCTTCTTGTATTGTCCAATTGAATCTCATAGGATCTTTCTGACTAGTAATTGCATTGTTATGCCTTGCTCAGTTCCTGTCAATTGCCCTGCTGTAATTTGTTTACCCTTCATGCCATGTTGTTTATCTAAGGAGAGCACCTCTAGTGAACTATGGACCCCGGTCCAATCTTTACCATTGTTACATCTTCCACTGTTACTTGTTTACTTGCTGCAAACCATTAACTTCCACACCATACGTTTAATCCTTTGTTACAGCAAACCGGTGAGCTTGACAACCTCACTGATTCGTTGGGGCAAAGTCTTGAGTATGTGTTGTGCAGGTCTCCGCATTTCTAGCAACACCTGTGTGACGTTTCCTTCCTCCTACTGGTTCGATAACCTCGGTTTCTTACTAAGGGAAACTTGCTGCTGTGCTGCTTCATACCTTGCTCTTGGGGTTTCCAACAAAGCGTTCCACGACAAGTGTTGGGCCCCATCAATCTATTTTCTGGCGCTGTTGCCGGGGAGGCTAAGGACGTCTTCACTACGGGAGTCATTCACTTACTTTCTCTTTACTTTGTTTTTAGTTTGCTTTGTTTCTTTTGCTTGGTTTTGTTTGCTTCTTTTCAAAAACACAAAAAAAAATAGTTCCTGCTCTAGTTGTTGCTGCTGTTTTTTGGCTTGCCCACCTTTGCCAAAATGAACTCTACTGAGAACGCCAAGTTGTGTGACTTCACTAGAACCAACAACAATGATTTCCTTAGCACACCTATTGCTCCTCCTGCTCCTGATGCTACCTTTTATGAAATTATGCCTGCTTTGTTGAATCTTGTGATGAGAGAGCAATTTCTTGGTGCTAGTTCTGATGATCCTACTGCCCATATAAATAGTTTTGTTGAACTTTGTGAGATGCAAAAGTATAAGGATGTAGATGGAGATATTATTAATCTCAAGCTTTTTCCTTTCTCCTTGAGAGGAAAAGCTAAAGAATGGTTGCTTTCTTTGCCTAAAAATAGTATTGATTCTTGGACTAAGTGCAAAGATGCTTTTATTGGAAAGTACTATCCTCCTGCTAAGATTATAGCTATGAGAAGTGACATTATGAAATTTAAATAACTTGATAATGAACATGTTGCTCAAGCTTGGGAAAGAATGAAAACTTTGGTTAAGAATTGTCCCACTCATGGACTCACTGCTTGGATGATTATCCAGACTTTTTATGCAGGTTTGAACTACTCTTCAAGGAACCTGCTGGATTCAGCTGCTGGTGGTACCTTCATGGGCCTCACCTTGGGTGCTACAACAAGGCTCCTTGATAATATGATGGTTAACTACTCTGGATGGCATGTCGAGAGAGCTCCACATGGTAAGAAGGTAAATTATGTTGAGGAAACTTGCTCTTTGAGTGAAAAGATTGATGATATTATGGCTATGCTTGTTAATGGGAAAGCTCCTTTAGATCCTAATAGTGTTCCTTTAGCCTATTTGGTTGCTCAAGAAGAGCAAGTTGATGTGAAATTCATTAGAAACAACAATTTCAACAACAATGCCTATAAGAATAATTTTGGTAGCAACAACAATTATAGGCCTTATCCTCCTAATAATGGCAATTCCTATGGAAGCTCTTACAATAATGCTAGAAGTGCCCCCTCTGAACTTGAAGTCATGCTCAAGGACTTTATTAGTTAACAAACCACTTTCAATAAGACTATAGAGGAAAAGCTTTTAACTGTTGAGAAAATATATCCTCTTTGTCTGAAGCTCAGTCTTCCTTGATTAATAAAATGGCTGCTAAACCTGAAACTATGGAAAATACATTTGCTACTGCTCATGCCATACAAGTTAATATTGATGAAAATATTAGATTGTTAGCTCAACTTCATGCTAAGTGGGAAAGGGAAGCTGAAATTGATAGAAACAATAGTGTGTGCACCATCACCACTAAACCACAAGTCGTCCCTATTCCTCCTCCTACTATGCCTAAGCCTATTGAGCCTACTACTAGTGATGCTAAGTTTGACTTTGATATTGATGGTTGCAATATTTCTGAAGTGATTATGTTCCTACAAAAGCTTGCTAGAAGTCCTGATGCTAGTGATATGCATGTTGCCTTTTCTAAACACATTACAGATGCTCTTGTCAAGATTAAGGAAGAGAAGGTAAAACACAAAGCTTCTATTCCTAGGAAAGTAGAAGATAGTTGGGAACCCATTATTAATATGCAAGTAAATGACTTTGATCTCAAAGCTTCATGTGATCTTGGTTCTAGTGTCTCTATTATGCCTAGGAAGATTTATGAAATGCTAGATTTGCCACCACTGGAAGATTGTTATTTAGATGTCCCACTCAATGATAATGCTAGGAAGAAACTCATGGGGAGTATTAATGATGTTCTCATTATGGTTAATAATTATTATGTCCCTGTTGATTTCAATGTTATGGATGTTGAATACAATGCTTCTTGTCCTATTACTTTGGGAAGACCTTTTCCTAGAATAGTTGGTGCCATCATTGATATGAAAAAAGGCACCATCAAATATCAATTTCCATTCAAGAAAGGTATTGAACACTTCCCTATGAGGATATATAAGTTGCTTTTTGCTCCTCCTTTGAAAGCAAGGTTTGATGTTAATGCTTCCTCATTTGAAAATACTTGATTCTTCTTGCTTCTTGTGCCTAACTTAAAGGCGTTAAAGAAAAGTACTTGTTGGGAGATAACCCAAGAGTTTCCTTGAGTCTTGGAAGTTATTACTTAATTAATGACCTCCCCTTATCCTTTTTATTTGCTTTTTGTGACAATAATGACCTCTAATGAGAGGGAAGTAAGATTTGGGGAGTTGCTGTCCCGAAACAGAATTCTGTCCTCCACCAAAAAAATCACGAGGAGTCTCAGTAACTCGGATTGAGCTCAAAATTTACGAATAAATCCCCCAGTTTGTTAGATAACTTTCGTTAGTTCAACAGTTTTTGATCTGAGCAACACAAGATGTTCGAAAAAATCGGTTTCTACCTGCTGTTCTGTTTTGATATATTTCTGCCATTATTTGCATTTGCTTCTTATTGATTCCTTTTTGAGTTATTTTTGGGAAATTGAGCTTTTTGAAGGAGTTGCTACAGTATCTTGTGTTTTTAGTGAAAAGCCTTGCTGTTTCAAAGCTTTGCCAGTGGTCTAATATCTTTTGAATAAACTAATGTTGCTAATGAAGATTGTGTGAAGTTTTGTATGAAGGAAAAATTTCAGGTGTAGAGAGAGAATGATGTAATGAGATGAAGAATGGAAAAAAGCTCAAGCTTGGGGATGCCACCATGGTGTCACCCCAAGAAATATCCAAGAGGTACAAGCGTCAAAGCATGGGGATGCCCAAGGCATCCCCTTCTTCATCAATAAAAAGCTCAGGTCTCTCTAGACACCTCGTTTTTATTGTTTCATGCACAGTTGTGTTATTCTTGGAGCGTCTTAGTTTTCATTTGCTTTGCTTAGTTGTTTATTTTGCTTGAGTAGTTTGTACCCCCGTTCTTGCTGTGTTGTTTTGCAAATAAGTTTTCTTGGTGTTGGAAAGGAGTAGTAAGTTCTTGCTTGAAGTGCAAGAGGAGCTTGCATTGACTGTGACTTAGACTTTAGCATGACATGCTAGGTGTTGTATTAGCATTATGCTTAGTGGTTATTGTTGTAGCATGTCTTGTTCCAAACAATTGGGATTTCTTAGTGTGCTTTGAAGAAATTATGCGTTGTTTTAGCATGCAAAAGCATAGTATTGTGGTATTCTCCTTTTATGCTTTGCTTGGGTTGACTTGGCACATGCTTACACCATGTTATGACTATAACAAGTCACTATTAGCCTCTATGATCATTTAGTCCTTGACTTGTAGTACCACTCTTTGCTTTGATTAGTATGCTTTGTTGCTCTGCATGATTATGGCCATTATGCTCTCTTAGTTGGTTGCTCCCAGTCTTTTGCTAGCCTCCACTTGTATGAGTAAGTTCTACTTATGCTTCCAACTCCCAAGAAACCAAGTTTTTCCAAAGTGTCCACTATAAACTCCTATGCATGGTGTGTTACACCATTACAAGTATATTCTTGTTTTTAACTATCTTCCAATTAAAAAACTATTTTGTTATGTGAAAACTTAGTGATTAAAGCCCTCACAAACTTGATGGCACACTTTATATTCCTTTCCCCTAATAAACTTGAACCATTGTGACAAATTTGTTGTATATGCTTGCACTTATAAGTTGGAATTAGCAGAACCGTGCTGTCACGAGGAACGTTTTCAACATTGCACTTGTACTTTGTACTCAGTTGATATCATGCTCTTTTGTCTATGGATGTCACCGGTGAGAAATAAAGAGAGAACTTGTAAGTCCATGGAGTTTGTATTCTGTGTTAGAGAAACGCCTGGGCCGCTAGCCTAAGCCATGCCTAATCATGGTGGAAACTTGCAGCATCACCATAGTGAGCTATCTATGAAGCATACTCAATAAAAAGCTATGCATATGGTAAATAAAAAGATTGCTAGATGCTCATCGTCTGCTTGCCTTGTCATTTTGGTTATCGGAAATCTCTTGTACCATGTGCAAGGGGTACCCCGTTGGCGGTTCTCAATGATATGCAAATACTTACAATGAAAAGAACTTGCCCGGGCCCAAAGTTGAGTATGCATGAGGTGTGGCCCTCGTATTCAAGGGACTTGAGATTGCCAACTTATACTTCATTAAGCATATACTCCACCTTTGCCACTTTAACCTTAAACACTTCAAGATGCTTATGATAGGGGCAATGAGGGCTGAAAGCTAACAAGTACCATAACTTTTGGAAGCTCTTTTTTGAAACTTGTAATCCCTGCTTCCTTTACAAAAAGGCCTTTCTTCCACCATTATTGAGTCTCCACCTTCTACCTTTAGGAACCATTAAGAGAGCATAGTTGTCATCTTGTGTGCAGTGTTCCAAAGCTTATTAATTGATGCATATTGTGATATTACTTGTTCTTGTGCTATTTGTTTCTAGTCACCCTTGTGAAATTTGAAGGTGTCCTATGCATCTATTTGCTACTCTATGAGGGACAAGCTGATTGCCACTATGTTATGTTTTCTGTATGTGAAACAAACAAATGTTTTTCAATGCACGTTATTCATGATCTTTGTTTGTAGCCTTTCATGTTGCATGCATAGTTACTATGTCCTATTGTTAGAACTCCATCCTTTCATGCACATGTTTTGAGTTCTTTGATCCCAGCTTTCAATGCTTGCAAATGGTTGTATCTTTATTGTGAGGGTGCATGTCACCTCAAAAATTATTCTATTTATCAATTACCTACTCGAGGACGAGCAGGAGTTAAGCTTGGGGATGTTGATACGTCGGAAACGTATCTATAATTTTTGATGCTCCATGCTTGTTTAGTATCTACTTTTCTTTACTTGTCTACACTTTGAGGTGCTTTTTACATGTTTTCTGGTACTAACCTATTAACAAGTTGCAACGGTGCCAGATGCATGTTTTCTGCAGTTTTTGGTTTCAGAAAAGCTAGTAAAGAAATATTCTCGGAATTGGACGGGACAAATGTCAAAGTCAATTACTTTCCGTGGGGAACAAGAAATCTAGAGGGGAGAAGAGGAAGCGGGCCAGGGCAGCCAGAACCCCCCCCCCCCCAGGTGCGGCCAGGGGTCTGAAGTTCTTCCCAGTACCCTGCCGGAGGGGAGATCATCCCGGAGGCCTTCTCTCCGGTATGATGAGTGAGTAGTTCCACCTTGGACTATGGGTCCATGTAGTAGCTAGATGGTTGTATCTCCTCCTTTGTGCTTTCATGTATAGATCGTGTGAGCTCCGTTCATGATCAAGATCTATTCTATCTGTAATCATGCATGTTGTGTTTGCGGGGATCCGATGGATATTGAGATTATTATGTTGGTTTGATTTATGGTTTTGTCTTTATGATTCCATCATGTCTGTGTTGTTTGTGATCTTTCATGCTCTCCGTTGTTAGTAGCTATCTTGGCCAAGTAGTTGCTAGTGACTCCAAGAGGGGGTATTTATGCTCGATAGTGGGTTCATGCCTCTAGTTTCCAAGGGAAGTGACAATAATCTCTTTGGTTGTAGATGTGTTGTTGCTACTAGGGAGAAAACAACGGTCTCTTGTTCATGTAACATGTGGACTGTTTACCTTACACACTTTGCTTAAAGCAGTTGTCTGTTGCTTGCAACTTAATACTGGAGGGGGTTCGGATGATAACCTGAAGGTGGACTTCTAGTCATAGATGCTGTTGGATGGCGGTCTATGTATCTTGTTGTATTGCCCAATGAAATCTCATAGGATCTTTCCGACTAGTAATTGCATTGTTATGCCTTGCTCAGTTCCTGTCAATTGCCATGCTGTAATTTGTTTACCCTTCATGCCATGTTGTTTATCTAAGGAGAGAACCTCTAGTGAACTATGGACCCCGGTCCAATCTTTACCATTGTTATATCTTCCACTGTTACTTGTTTACTTGCTGCAAACCATTACCTTCCACACCATACGTTTAATCCTTTGTTACAGCAAACCGGTGAGCTTGACAACCTCACTGATTCGTTGGGGCAAAGTCTTGAGTTTGTGTTGTGCAGGTATCCGCGTTGCTAGCAACACTTGTGTGATGTTTCCTTCCTCCTACTGGTTCGATAACCTCTGTTTCTTACTAAGGGAAACTTGTTGCCGTGCTGCTTCATACCTTGCTCTTGGGGTTTCCAACAAAGCGTTCCACGATAAGTGTTGGGCGCCATCAAAGGTGGAGACTCATTATAATAGTGGAATAAAGGCCCTTCATATAGGGAATCAGGGATTGCAAGTTTCAAAAAGAGCTTCCAAAAATTATGGTACTTATTAGCTTTCAACTCTCATTGCCCCTATCATAAGCATCTTGAAGTGATTAAGGTTAAAGTGAACAAACTATGGAGTATATGCTTGGCAAAGTATAAGTTGGCAATCTCATGTCCCTTGAATACGAGGGACGCTCCTCATGCTACTCAACTTTAGTCACCTGTAAGTTCTTGTCATAGTAAGTACATGTGTATCATAGAAAACCACCAACGGGGTACCCCTTGCATATGGTACAGGAGCTATCCCATAACCAAAATGACAAGGCAAGCAGACAATGAGCATCTCAGCAATCTTCTTATTTACCATGGGAATATGGTGCTTTTTTCTCTCTTTCCTCTTTTCAATATGTATCTCTTTTTTCTATAAAAAGAATGCTTCATAGATGTCACTATGGTGATGCTGCAAGTTTCCACCATGATTAGGCATGGCTTAGGCTAGCGGCCCAGACGTTTCTCTAACACACATACATAACTCTATGGACTTACAAACTCCCCTTTTATTTCACATCGACGACATCCATAGACAAAATAGCATGATATCAACTGTGTACAATGTATAAGTGTAATGTTGAAAGCGTTCCCCATGACAGCATGATTATGTTAATTCCAACATATAAGTACAAGCATATACAACATAGATGACACAATGATTCAAGTTTATTAGGGGCAATAAATATAAAGTGTGCCATCAAGTTTGTGAGAGCTTTAATCACTAAGTTTTCACATAATAAAATAGTTTTTAATTGGAAGAGAGATTAAAACAAGAATATACTTGGAATGGTGTAACACACCATGCATAGAAATTTATAGTGGACACTTTGGAGTAACTTGGTTTTTTTTGGGAGTTGGAAGCATGAGTAGAGCTTACTCATACAAGTGGAGTCTAGCAAAAGACTGGGAGCGACCAACTAAGAGAGCAATAATGGCCATAATCATGCAGAGCGACAAAACATTACTAATCAAAGCATAGAGTGGTACTACAAGTCAAGGACTAAATGATCATAGAGGCTATGGTCAATTGTTCATAGTCATAACATGGTGTGAGCATGTGCCAAGTCAACCCAAACAAAGCATCAAAGGAGAATACCAAAAAACTATGCTTTTGCATGCTAAAACAACGCATGATTCTTTCAAGGCACACTAAGCAATCCCAATTGTTTGGAACAAGTCATGCTACATCAATAATCACTAAGAATAAGGTCAAAACAACATCTAGCATGACATGCTAAAGTCTAAGTCACAGTCAAAGCAAGCTCCTCTTGCACTATTCAAGCAAGAACTTTCTACTCATTTCCAACACCAATCAACTTATTTAAAACAACACATCAAGAAAGGGGGTCCAAACTACTTTATTCAAGCAAACTAAACAAACTAAGCAAACCAAACGAAAACTAAGACGCTCGAAGAACAACACAACAGTGCATGAAACAATAAAAACGAAGTGTCTAGAAAGACATGAGCTTTTTATTGATGAAGAAGGGGAGGCCTGAGAATCCCCAAGCTTTGACGCTTGCACCTCTTGAATATTTCTTGGAAAACTAAGACGTTCGAAGAACAACACAACAATGCATGAAACAATAAAAATAAAGTGTCTAGAAAGACATGAGCTTTTTATTGATGAAGAAGGGGAGGCCTTGGGAATCCCCAAGCTTTGACGCTTGTACCTCTTGAATATTTCTTGGGGTGACATGGGGTGGTATCCCCTGTAGGGATTCGTAGCATGGAAAACAAAAAATTTCTATCGCATACAAACAAACAAGCCAAGATCTATCTACTAGATTGTAGCAACGAGTCGATGGAATAACTCACCCTCGAAGATTCCAAAGTGTTTAACGAGAGCGGATTCTCGTGGGTGATGTAGTCGTACTCTTCCCGATATCAAGATCGCGTAGACGATCCTTCCGGCGCTGCGTTCCGACAGCGCTCCCGCAGTCGGTCACACGTTCGGTACTCGACGAAGACCTTCCTTTCCCTTGTTCCAGCAGGCAGCGGAGGTTGTAGCACTCTCCTCGTGATTCCGGTAGCACAACGGCGTGGTACCGGAAGTAGAGGGGAGATCTTGCAGGGCTTCGCCTTAAGCCGGAGCGAGTATGGTGGAGTATGAGAGAGTCCCTCGACGATCTAGGGTTTAGACATGCCGAGGAGGAAGCTTGCCCGGCGGCTAGGGTTGCTAGGCGACGGCTTGACCTAGGGCGGCGGCGGCAGCAGGTGGCGGCGCCGGCGGCTTAGGGTTTGGAGGCGGGGATCTTGTGTGTCTTGGAGGGGAGCCCTGCCCCTCCTTATATAGGTGGAGGGGCCGGCCGGCCAAGGGGAGGGGAGTCCCTCCCCAACTCGTCTTGGAGGTGGGCCGGCGGTGGAGGAGGGACTCCTCCCCAACTCGGTTTCCTCCTCTTTCTCCGCTTCCCAAAAATAGCCGTTTGACTTTCAAACTAGGCGTTTGACTTTTCAAACTAGGATTTGAATAAACCCTCTATTTTGTTCAGCGATGACACCGAGTACATAATGAAATCATACCAACTTGATAGAACACGTTCATGTACCCTTCCCCTCCGGAGTGCCGGACATTCCGGAACCTTCTAGAACATTCCCGATGAAAACACTGGAATCATTCCCCAACTCCGAAACGGGACTTTCCTTATATGAATCTTATTCTCCGGACCAATCCGGATCTCCTCGTGATATCCCGGATCCCATTTGAGACTCCGAACAACATTCGGTATCTTTATCATCATTCCATAACTACTCAAACAACGTCGAATCCTTAAGTGTGTCTCCCTACGGTTCGTGAATTATGCGGACATGATCGAGACACCTCTCCGAACAATAACCAATAGAGGAATCTGGAAATTCATATGGCTGCCACATATTTCTACGATTACTTTGCGATTGAATGAACCACTTACATACGATACCAATTTCCCTTTGTCTCACGATAGTTTACTTATCCGAGGTTATGATCGTCGGTATCTCTGCATACCTAGTTCAACCTCGTTACCGATAAGTACTCTTTTCTCGTTCCCGTGATATGTGATCCCTTGTGAGCTAGTCACATGCTTGCAAGCTAATTGGATGACATTTCACCGAGAGGGACCAGAGTATATCTATTCGTCATATGGATGGACAAATCCCACTCTTGATCCATGTGTCTCAACCAATACTTTCCGAACACTCAATGCCACCTTTATAGCCACCCAGTTACGGTGTGGTGTTTGATGTCATCAAAGCATCCATCCGGTAAAGGTGATATGCATGATCTCATGGTCGAAGGAATTAGGTTACTATGTATCAGAAAGCATATAGCAATTGAACTATTAAAATGACTTGATCTTTATGCTATGCTTATCTATAGGAGTATGTCCACCATATCATTCTCCTAAGATATGATCTTGTTGTTAATAACATCTCAATGTTCATGACAGGGAAACCACAATCATTCATTAACCAACAAGCTAGTGATGTATAGAGGCTTTACTAGGGACTTCAATTTAAGTTTACAAATCACACAAGTATTAATGTTTCCTTGTTAATACTATTATAGCATGAATGTAAACATTTATCATAAACACAAAGATATAATAATAACCTTATTTATTATTGCCTCTAGGGCATATCTCCAACAGTCTCCCACTTGCACTAGAGTCATCTAATCTAGATTACATGGTAATATACCGAACACCCATGGCAGTTTGGTGATGTTCATGTTTTGCCCTCGGGAGAGGTTTAGTCAATGGATCTGCCACATTCAGATCTGTGTGTACTTTGCAAATCTTTATATCCCCATCTTGGATATGTTCTCGAATAGCGTGAAAACGTAGCTTGATATGCTTCAGCTTCTTGTGTGACCTTGGTTCTTGCGCATTGGCTATGGCGCCCATGTTATCACAGTAGATAGACATTGGGTCCAGCGCACTTGGAACCACACCCAGCTCTATAATGAACTCTTTCATCCATATCGCTTCTTGTGAAGCCTCCGAAGCAGCCATGTATTCCTATTCAGTTGAATATCTCACCACAACGCTTTGCTTTGCACTCCTCCAGCTAACTGGTGCACCATTCAAAATAAATACGTATCCAGATTGTGATTTAGAATCATCCGGATCGGTGTTCCAACTTGCATCGGTGTAACCATTAACAACGAGCTGTTCATCACCTCCATAAGAAAGAACCATATCCTTAGTTCTTCTCAAGTACTTAAGGATGTTTTTGACCACTGTCCAATGATCCACTCCTGGATCACTTTGATATCTGCTAGTTAAACTAACAGCATATTCAATGTCGGGTCTAGTACATAGCATGGCATACATTAGAGATCCTATGGCTGAGGCATAGGGAGTCTTACTCATCCTTTCTCTATCTTCTGCCGATGTCGTACTTTGAGTTTTACTCAAGGTCGTATTGGGCAACATGAGCAAGAACCCTTTCTTGCTATCTTCCATTCCAAACCTCTTTAGAACTTTGTCCAAATATGTACTTTGTGACAATGATATTTGGCGTCTTGATCTATCTCTATAAATCTTTATGCCCAATATGTAAGCTGCTTCGCCAAGATCTTTCATTGAAAAACTATTATTCAAATATTCCTTGACACTATTAAGAAGGTCTACATCATTCCCAATCAACAATATGTCATCTACATATAGTATTAAGAATGCTACAGAGCTCCCACTCACTTTCTTGTAAATACAAGCTTCTCCATAAGTTTGTATAAAACCAAAACTTTTGATCACCTTATCAAAACGTTGATTCCAACTTCGGGATGCTTGCTTCAATCCATAGATGGACCGTTGAAGTTTGCATACCTTGTTAGCATCTTTAGGATAGAAAAAACCTTTTGGTTGCATCATATACAACTCTTCATCAATGTCTCCATTGAGGAATGTTGTTTTGACATCCATCTGCCATATCTCATAATCATAATATGCAGCGATTGCTAACATAATCCTCACAGACTTTAGCTTCGCTACTGGTGAGAAAGTCTCATCGTAGTCAACTCCTTGAATTTGTCGAAACCCCTTTGCGACAAGTCGAGCTTTATAGACAGTAACATTACCATCAGCATCTGTTTTCTTCTTGAAAATCCATTTGTTCTCAACAGCCTTCCGGCTATCCGGTAAGTCCACAAAAGTCCATACTTGGTTTTCGTACATGGATCCAATCTCGGATTTCATGGCTTCTTGCCATTTATTGGAATCTGGGCTCATCATCGCTTCCTCATATGTCTCAGGGTCATCGGTGTTGTCCACCAACATGACACTCATAACGGGATCATACCAATCTGGAGTGGTACGAGTTCTCGTTGACCTGCGAGGCTCTGTAGCAACTTCAACCGAAGTTTCATGATCATCATCATTAGCTTCCTCTCTAACTGGTGCAGTCACCACAGGAACTTCTTCCGGTGCTGCGCTACTCGCAGTTTCGAGAGAAGGTTCGACAACCTCGTCGAGTTCTACTTTCCTTCCAGTCACTTCTTTCAAGAGAAATTCCTTCTCTAGAAAGGATCCATTCTTGGCAACAAAGATTTTGCCTTCGGATCTATGATAGAAGGTATACCCAATAGTTTCCTTCGGGTATCCTATGAAGACGCATTTTTCCTCTTTGGGTTCAAGCTTGTCCGGCTGTAACTTCTTTACATAGGCTTCGCAACCCCAAACTTTAAGGAACGACAATCTAGGTTTCTTCCCAAACCATAATTCATACGGTGTCGTTTCAACGGATTTAGATGGTGTCCTATTTAAAGTGAATGCGGCTGTTTCTAATGCATAACCCCAAAATGATATCGGTAAATCCGTAAGTGACATCATAGAACGAACCATATCTAAGAGAGTTCGATTACGACGTTCGGACACACCATTACGCTGTGGTGTTCCCGGCGGTGTCAATTGTGAAAGTATTCCGCATTTCTTCAAATGCTCGCCAAACTCGTAACTTAGATATTCACCTCCACGATCAGAACGTAGAAATTTAATCTTCTTGTTACGTTGATTCTCTACCTCATTTTGAAATTCCTTAAACTTCTCGAAAGTTTCGGACTTATGTTTCATGAAATAGATATACCCATATCTACTCAAATCATCCGTGAAGGTAAGAACATAACGATAACCACCGCGCGATGCTACACTCATTGGACCACACACATCAGTATGTATGATTTCCAATAAGTCCGTAGCTCGCTCCATCATACCAGAAAATGGAGTCTTAGTCATTTTACCCATCAGACATGCTTCGCATCTTTCAAGTGATTCGAAATCAAGTGATTCAAGAAGTCCATCGGAATGGAGTTTCTTCATACGCTTCACTCCAATGTGACCAAGACGACAGTGCCACATATAGGTCGAGTTATCGCTCGATTTCAAACGTTTAGCCTCAATGTTATTAATATGTGTATTTCCACTATCGAGATTCAACAAGAATAGACCATCTATCAAAGGTGCATGTGCATAAAACATATTACTCATATAAATCGAACAACCATTATTCTCGGACTTAAACAAGTAACCGTCTCGCAATAAACAAGATCCTGATATAATGTTCATGCTTAACGCAGGCACCAAATAACAATTATTTAAGTATAAAACTAATCCCGATGGTAGATGAAGGGGTAGCGTGCCGACCGCGATCACATCAACCTTTGATCCGTTTCCCACGTGCATCGTCACCTCGTTCTTCGCTAGCTTCCGTTTATTCTGCAGCACCTGTTTCGAGTTACAAATATGAGCAACCGAACCAGTATCAAATACCCAGGCACTACTACGAGTACTAGTGAGATACACATCAATAACATGTATATCAGATATACCTTTCTTCTTGATGTTACCGTTCTTCAAATCCGCCAAGTACTTTGGGCAATTCCGCTTTCAGTGACCTTCTCCCTTGCAGTAAAAGCACTCAGTATCAGGCTTAGGTCCAGCTTTGGTCTTCTTCGTTGGCGTGGTAACTTTCTTACCACCCTTCTTGAAGTGTCCCTTCTGCTTAGACTTGCCTTTCTTGAATTTGGTGGTCTTATTGACCAACAACACTTGGTGCTCTTTCTTGATCTCCACTTCTGCAGATTTCAACATGGCAAAGAGTTCTGGCAACGTCTTGTTCATGTTTTGCATGTTGTAGTTCATCACAAAGTTCTTGTAACTTGGTGGTAGTGATTGGAGGACGCGGTAAATCCCCAAAGCATTAGGAATCACTATACCCAAGCTTTGAAGTTTGTTTGCGTGCCCAGACATCTTAAGCACATGCTCACTGACGGAGCTGCCCTCTTCCATCTTGCAGTTAAAGAACTTTTCAGAAGCCTCATAGCTTTCAATTGCCGCATGAGTCTCAAAGATCAATTTGAGATCCTCGACAATATCATATGGGTCTGAATTCTCAAACCTTTTCTGAAGCTCCGATTCTAAACCATACAAGATAGCACACTGAACTGTGGAGTACTGAGTCTTCCGAGTGAGGTAAACATTCTTTACTTCATCGGCAGCATCAGCTGCAGGTGGGTCACCTAGCGGTGCATCCAGCACATAGGTTAAATTACCAGCTGTGAGGACAATCCTCAAATTGCAGAACCAATCCGCGAAGTTGCTTCCATTGTTTTTCAACTTTTCTTTCTCTAGGAACGCATTAAAATTGATGGTAGGGGCTGCCGTTGATCTACAACATATTTGCAATAGTTTAGACTAAGTTTATGACAAATTGAGTTCAAATTAATAATAAAATTAATCTAGGTGAACTCCCACTCAAAACAATATCCCTCACATTGTTTTAGTGATCACACAAACCAAATCCACCATATCAACACCGATCATCACGAGAGTTGATATAGTTTCAATGGCGAACAATCGACATGTTCATCATATCAACTATATGATTCATGCTTTACCTTTCGGTGATCCGTGTTCCGAGACCATGTTTGTACATGCTAGGCTCGTCAAGATCAAAACTTAGTTTCCGCATGAGCAAATCTGGCTTGCTCACGTTGTATACACTTGCGGAATCTAACACACCCGATCATCACGTGGTGCTTCGAAACAACAAGCTTTAGCAACGGTGCTAACTAAGGGTGAACACTTTATGACTTGAAATTCATGTGCATGAGGGATCATCTTATAATGCTACCGTCGTCTACTAAGCAATACAAGATGCATAAAGGATTAACATCACATGCAATTCATAATATGTGATGTGATATGGCCTTTCTTCTTTTGTGCTTCCGATCTCCATCTTCTAGCACGAACATGATCTCCATCATCACCGGCATTGCATCAAGGTCAATGACGCTTCTCCGTGGTTGTCGTCCACCGGCTTCAACTATTACAACTACTTTGAATAGACACGCGGGTCTTAACATAAATTAAAGACAACCATATGGCTCCTGCCGGTTGCCAACTTACAATAAGGAACATTGCATACATCAAATATAATCACAATCATGGCCATATCACATCACAGCACACCCCTTCAAAACAAAGTTAGACGCTTCTACTTTCTTTGCATGTTTTACGTGGTTTGGGGCTTTCAATAAGTGTCGTTCTAAATTACGAACATGAACCACAACATTGATACTAGTATTGTTAATCACCCGTTGTAAATTGGATCTTAACTATGCTAGGAGAAACAGGCACCCGCAAAGCCACTTATGCAATACAAGTTGCATGTCAAGCGTGGACCAAGTCTCATGAACGATGTCATGTAAGGTTAGCCCGGGCCACTTCATCCCAACATCCCGCAAGATGCAAAGTACAGAAGAAGCAATCGACAATAAAAGCATCAACGCCCACAATGACCATTGTGTTCTACTCGTGCAATAGATCTACATATAGACACGGCTCTAATACCACTGTAGGGATTCGTTGCATGGAAAACAAAAAATTTCTATCGCATACAAACAAACAAGCCAAGATCTATCTACTAGATTGTAGCAACGAGTCGATGGAATAACTCACCCTCGAAGATTCCAAAGTGTTTAACGAGAGCGGATTCTCGTGGGTGATGTAGTCGTACTCTTCCCGATCTCAAGATCGTGTAGAGGATCCTTCCGGCGCTGCGTTCCGGCAGCGCTCCCGCAGTCGGTCACACGTTCGGTACTCGACGAAGACCTTCCTCTCCCTTGTTCCAGCATGCAGCGGAGGTTGTAGCACTCTCCTCGCGATCCCGGCAGCACAACGGCGTGGTACCGGAAGTAGAGGGGAGATCTCGCAGGGCTTCTCCTTAAGCCAGAGCGAGTATGGTGGAGTATGAGAGAGTCCCTCGACGATCTAGGGTTTATACACGCCGAGGAGGAAGCTTGGCCGGCGGCTAGGGTTGCTAGGCGGTGGCGGCTTGACCTAGGGCGGCGGCGGCGGCAGCAGGTGGCGGCGCCGGCGGCTTAGGGTTTGGAGGCGGGGATCTTGTGTGTCTTGGAGGGGAGCCTTGCCCCTCCTTATATAGGTGGAGGGGCCGGCCGGCCAAGGGGAGGGGAGTCCCTCCCCAACTCGGCTTGGAGGTGGTCCGGCGGTGGAGGAGGGACTCCTCCCCAACTCGGTTTCCTCCTCTTTCTCCACTTCCCAAAAATAGCCGTTTGACTTTCAAACTAGGCGTTTGACTTTTCAAACTAGGATTTGAATAAACCCTCTATTTTGTTCAGCGATGACACCGAGTACATAATGAAATCATACCAACTTGATAGAACACGTTCATGTACCCTTCCCCTCCGGAGTGCCGTACATTCCGGAACCTTCTAGAACATTCCCGATGAAAACACCGGAATCATTCCCCAACTCCAAAACGGGACTTTCCTTATATGAATCTTATTCTCCGGACCATTCCGGATATCCTCGTGATATCCCGGATCCCATTTGAGACTCCGAACAACATTCAGTATCTTTCTCATCATTCCATAACTACTCAAACAACGTCGAATCCTTAAGTGTGTCTCCCTACGGTTCGTGAATTATGCGGACATGATCGAGACACCTCTCCGAACAATAACCAATAGAGGAATCTGGAAATTCATATGGCTCCCACATATTTCTACGATTACTTTGCGATCGAATGAACCACTTACATACGATACCAATTTCCCTTTGTCTCACGATAGTTTACTTATCCGAGGTTATGATCGTCGGTATCTCTGCATACCTAGTTCAACCTCGTTACCGATAAGTACTCTTTTCTCGTTCCCGTGATATGTGATCCCTTGTGAGCTAGTCACATGCTTGCAAGCTAATTGGATGATATTTCACCTAGAGGGCCCAGAGTATATCTATCCGTCATATGGATGGACAAATCCCACTCTTGATCCATGTGTCTCAACCAATACTTTCCGAACACTCAATGCCACCTTTATAGCCACCCAGTTATGGTGTGGTGTTTGATGTCATCAAAGCATCCATCCGGTAAAGGTGATATGCATGATCTCATGGTCGAAGGAATTAGGTTACTATGTATCAGAAAGCATATAGCAATTGAACTATTAAAATGACTTGATCTTTATGCTATGCTTATCTATAGGAGTATGTCCACCATATCATTCTCCTAACGATATGATCTTGTTGTTAATAACATCTCAATGTTCATGACAGGGAAACCACAATCATTCATTAACCAACAAGCTAGTGATGTATAGAGGCTTTACTAGGGACTTCAATTTAAGTTTACAAATCACACAAGTATTAATGTTTCCTTGTTAATACTATTATAGCATGAATGTAAACATTTATCATAAACACAAAGATATAATAATAACTATATTTATTATTGCCTCTAGGGCATATCTCCAACATCCCCAAGCTTGAGCTTTTGTCCATTCTTCATCTCATTACATCATTCTTCCTTTACACCTGAAAAGTTTCCTTCATATAAAACTTCACACAATCTTCATTAGCAACATTAGTGTATTCAAAAGATAATAGACCCTTGGGTTTAGCTTTAGAACAATAAATATTTCACTGAGAACACTAGATACTGTAGCAATTCCCTCAAAAAGCTCAATTTCCCAAAAAGAACCCAAAAAGGAATCAATAAGAAGCAAATGCAAATAATGGCAGAAATCTGTCAAAACAGACCAGCAGGTAAAAACCGATTTTTTAGAAGACTTTTTGTTGCTCAAATTAAAAAGTGTTGAACTAACTAAAGTTAGATAACACACAGGAGGATTTATTCGTAAATTTTGAGATCAATCCGAGTTACTGAGAATCCTCACGAAATTTTATGGTGGATCATAAAAATCTGTTTCGGGACAGCAACTCCCGAAATCTTTCTTGGTTATCTCCCAACAAGTATTTTTCTTTAACTCCTTTAAGTTAGGCACAAGAAGAAAGAATCAAGTATTTTCAAATTAAGAAGCATTAAGATCAAACCTTCCTTTCAAAGTCGGAGCAAAAAGCAACTTATCTATCCTCATAGGTAAGTTTTTAATACCTTTCTTGAATGGAGATTGATATTTATTGGTGCCTTCTTTCATATCAATTATGGCACCAACAGTTCTAAGAAAAGGTCTTCCCAAAATAATAGGACAAGAAGCATTGTATTCAACATCCAAAACATAGAAATCAACAGGGACATAATAATTGTTAACCATAATAATAACATCATTAACACTCCCCATGAGTTTCTTCTTAGCATTATCATTAAGTGGGACATCCAAATAATAATCTTCCAAAGGTGGCAAATCAAGCATTTCATAAATCTTTGTAGGCATAATAGAGACACTAGAACCAAGGTCACATGAAGCTTTGAGATCAAAGTCATTCACTTGCATGTTAATAATGGGTTCCCAACTATCTTCTACTTTCCTAGGGATAGAAGCTTTGTGTTTCAACTTCTCTTCCTTAATTTTAATAAGAGCATCTGTAATGTGCTTGGTGAAAGCCACATTCATATCACTAGCATCAGGACTTATAGCAAGCTTTTGTAGGAACATAATCACTTCATAAATATTGCAACCATCAAGATCAAAATCAAAATCAAACTTAGCATCACAAGTAGTAGGCTTATTGGGTTTAGGCAATGTGGTAGGAAGAATAGGGACATCTTGTGGTTTAGTGGCATTCATATTGGTGGTGGTGATAGTGCACTAACTATTGTTTTTAGCAATTTCAGCTTCTCTTTTCCACTTAGCATGAAGTTGGGCTAACAGTCTAACATTTTCATCAATAGTAACTTGTATGGCATGTGTAGCAGCAAAGGTACTTTCCATGGTTTTAGGTTTAGCATCCATTTTATTAATCAAAGAGGACTGTGCTTCAGACAAAGAGGGAATATTTTTCTCTACATTCAAAAGCTTTTCCTCCACAGTCTTATTGAAAGTGGTTTGTTTACTAATAAAGTCTTTGAGCATGACTTCAAGTTTAGAGGGGGAACTTCTAGTATTTTTGTAGGAGTTTCCATAGGTATTACCATTATTAGAACGATAAGGCCTATAATTGTTGTTACTACCAAAATTATTCCTATAGGCATTATTGTTGAAATTGTTGTTTCTAATGAAGTTCACATCAACTTGCTCTTCTTGAGCAACCAAAGAGGCTAAGGGAACATTATTTGGATCTAAAGGAGCTTTCCCATTAACAAGCATAATCATGATAACATCAATCTTATCACTCAAAGAGGAGGTTTCTTCAACAGAATTTACCTTCTTACCATGTGGAGCTCTCTCAGTGTGCCATTCATAATAATTAACCATCATATTATCAAGGAGTTTTGTTGCAGCACCCAAGGTGATGATCATAAAGGTACCTCCAACAGCTAAATCCAACAGGTTTCTTGAAGAGAAGTTCAAACCTGCATAAAAAGTCTGGATAATAATCCAAGCAACAAGTCCATGAGTGGGACAATTTTTAACCAAAGATTTCATTCTTTCCCAATCTTGAGCAACATGTTCATTATCAAGTTGTTTAAATTTCATAATATCACTTCTCATAGATATAATCTTAGCAGGAGGGTAGTACTTTCCAATAAAAGCATCTTTGCACTTAATCCAAGAATCAATACTATTTCTAGGCAAGGATATCAACCATTCTTTAGCTTTTCCTCTCAAGGAGAAAGGAAACAACTTGAGCTTAATAATATCTCCATCTACATCCTTATACTTTTGCATCTCACAAAGTTCAACAAAGTTATTGAGGTGGGCAGCAGCATCATCAGAACTAGCACCAGAAAATTGCTCTCTCATCACAAGATTCAACAAAGCAGACTTAATTTCATAAAAGGTAGCATCAGGAGCAGGTGGAGCAATAGGAGTGATTATAAAATCATTGTTATTTGATCTAATGAAGTCACACAACTTGGTGTTCTCAGCAGAGTTCATTTTGGCAAAAGTGGACCAAGCCAACAGCAGCAGCAACTAGAGCAGGAACTATTTTTTTGTGTTTTTGATAAGAGAAAGCAAACCAAACTAAACTAATTTTTTTGGAGTTGTTGATAACAATAGGCAAACAAAACCAAGAAAAATAAACTAAGCAAAACAAAAACAAAGTAAAGAGAAAGGTTGAGAAGCACTCCCCTTGTGAAGACGTCCTTACCCTCCCGGCAACGGCGCCAGAAAAAGGCTTTCTGGCTTGCTGTTGACATGGGAGAGAGTGTGTGAGTGCCTTTTACCTTTCCTCCTCGGCAATGGCACCAGAAAAAGGCTTGATGAGTGCGTGAACACTTCGTTGGGAGACCCCAAGAGGAAGGAATGATGAGCACATCAGTAAGTTTTCCCTCAGTAAGAAACCGAGGTTATCGAACCAGTAGGAGGAAGGAAACGACTCAAAGGTGTTGCTAGCAACTTGGATACCTGCAGAACACAAACTCAAGACTTTGCCCCAACAAACAGTGAGGTTGTCAATCTCACCGGTTTGCTGGAACAAAGGATTAACTGTATGGTGTGGAATGTAATGGTGGTTTGCAGCAATTAACAGTAACAGTGGAAGATGTATCAATGGTAAAGATTGGACCGGGGTCCATAGTTCACTAGAGGTATTATCCTTAGATAAACAAACATGTCATGCTGGGTAAACAAATTACAGCAGGGCAATTGACAGGACTGAGCAAGGCATAACAGTACAATACTAGACATTCATGATCCTATGAGATTTGATTGGGCAATACAACAATATACATAGACCGCCATCCAACTGCATCTATGAATAGAAGTCCACCTTTAGGTTATCATCCGAACCCCCTCCAGTATTAAGTTGCAAGCAACAGACAATTGCTTTAAGCAAAGTGTGTAAGGTAAACAATCCACTTGTTCCATGAACAAGAGACTGTTGTTTTCTCCCTAGTGGCAACAACACATCTACAACCTTAGAGATTTCTATCACTTCCCTTAGATTAAAATAGAGGCATGAACCCACTATCTAGCAATACCCCCTCTTGGAGTCACTAGCAACTACTTGGCCAAGATAGCTACTAACAACGGAGAGCATGCAAGATCACAAACAACACAGACATGATAGAATCAATAAGATAAAACTATTAATCAATCTAACATAGTAATCTCAATATCCATCGGATCCTCGCAAACACAACATGCATGATTACAAATAGATGAGATCTTGATCATGAACGGAGCTCACAAGATCTAAACATGAAAGCACAAAGGAGGAGATACAACCATCTATGGACCCGTAGTCCAAGGTGGAACTACTCACGCTTCATACCGGAGGCTGGCATGATGAAGAAGAAGGCCTTCGGGATGATCTCCCCTCCGGCAGGGTGCCGGGAAGAGCTTCAGATCCCCCCCCCCCGATCTAGGGATGATGGTGGCGGCGGCTACAGACGGTTTCGTGGAATATTGATCGGGTACTTAGGGTTTAGGCATCAGGGGCTTCTTATAGGCGAAGGGGCGAGGCAGGGGG
This sequence comes from Avena sativa, assembly GCA_916181665.1. Lineage (NCBI taxonomy): Eukaryota > Viridiplantae > Streptophyta > Magnoliopsida > Poales > Poaceae > Avena > Avena sativa. The sequence goes on along the minus strand of OV702279.1, from coordinate 259,465,086 downwards.
TTGCCAGGGCGGCTGCACCCCCCTGGCACGGGCCCACCTTGGCCGTGCGGCCAGGGGGTGTGGCCCCCTGGTGGCCCTCCTCCGTCTCGTATTCAGGCTTCGTGTTCCCCACGGTAAAATATTGACTTTGGCTTTTGTCCCGTCCAATTCCGAGAATATTGATTTTCTGCCTTTCTGGAACCAAAAACAGAAGAAAACAGATAATTGGCACTGTGGCATCTTGTTAATAGGTTAGTACCAGAAAACATATAAAAACACCTCAAAATGTAGATAAAGCAAAGCAAAATAGATACTAAACAAGCATGAAACATCAAAAATTATAGATACGTTTTCGACGTATCAAGATCGGGAGCGGAGGGGGTAGCGCACGTTGCTGGGGGAGATGGAGGAGGGGCTGGGATGGGTGAGAGCTCAGGTGGAAGGGAACGGGATCAAGATGGGGGTGGGGTGGGACGAAGATGGGAGGGACCAACACCTAAAACTGCAAGGTTGACATGACTCAGAGTAAAGATCAGACGGTCACAAGCATGTGCCGGCAGATGGTCTTAGATGGCTCGCTTTTGCTCAAGATTAAACTATAGCATAATTTTCATTTTCGTTCTTCTGGGGCATAGAATCTGACGCCCTTTTTTCTCTTCAAAGCAAAGCTTCAATCTTTCACGACCGATTTCAAGTTAGCTAGTATCCTACGTAATTTCACTAAAAAGTTATGATGATAATTACAAATGTTGAAATCTAAAAAAGGAATTTTGTGGTAAAACTTGACTTGTAAAATTCTGAAAGGACATATATATTTTGTGTTGGAGGTAGAGAAGATATGCGTAATTATTATCGGGTTTGGATATGGCTATTTGTGGAACATGTTGTTGTTTTTTCTATTAAAAAGTTATGATGAAGGCATTAGAACTCGAGCTTTTCTTTCTTTGAATTTATATACTCTGCGGCAGCTCAAGCAGATTCAGAGAGCCATGTCGGTTGGCAGTGGCACATCAAGATACTCCTGCTTGCTTGGTCGAATAAGCTCACATACATATTGATCATGGCTCTTCCAGGCCCGAGATCGCATATTCGCCATTAAACTAGGTTTGACTCCGCATTATATTTCTCTTATTTTGTGATCAGGTGCACCACCAACACCTGTTAGACTATTATAATTTCACATCTATATATTTAGGCCATCAGTTTGTTCATCTTTTCTAAGGAAAAAAGCATCGGACAGATAATTACGTGTGTTCGCATACCGCCCAATCGATCTGAGCACTCCGTTTCTCATTACATTAGCAGCTGCCACATCGTACCGCTAATTAAGTATTAGAGACGTCAATCCCTGAAACTGAAGTATTGTAGAGACGTCAATCTCTCTCCAGTGTCAAACTGCAAAGCAATTATTGATCAAAAAATAGTCTCGTTCGCGAGCTCTATCCGCGGCAAGATTCCTCCCTCCCTCTTTTGGGTATCTCCAAGAGGCAGTTAGACCCCGCGAACAAACCTAATTAATTCAGCTCCATAATGCAACAAGTGAGAGAGAGAGGGCTTGATCCGAGGGGGGAGGTGGCACATGACTGCTTGCTTCGACCTCGGGAAGCAGACAGGATCATACTACATGCTTTTTCTGGTTTCCCCGGCGTGCACATCTGGGGAGGGGATCGCCTGCCGGACTAGGGGGGTGATCGATCTGGGTGTTTGGTTAAAACAGGAATAATGGCCAAGTGTCAACGTGGTACGAGGCGTCGCGTCCGGCAGCGGCAGCCCCGCCTTTCCCCGCAGGCCAAACGGCAGCTCGAATAAGAAATGTGTGGAAGAAGCTGGTGAAGAAACGCGAATACGTTGTGCAGGGAGCTGGTAAGGGTTGCAGGGGGCAGACTTAAAGGTCTTATACGTGTTAGCTGACGGATCGAGATGGCGTTGACTAGTGACTGGTTATTAGTGTTGTTTATGTTATTGTTAATATTATTATCTTGAAAGTGATGCATCCATGTATGGCTGAAATAACATGTATAAATTTTAACATATTTTAGAAGCTAAACTCGTATGAAAAATACTACCATCTTCGATCCATAATACTTAGCGACACTTGTTATGTATGGGAAGGAGTATTTGGTTTGCCGGAATGAGCAAAAAGTTCTTTAAGCAAAGAGGTCACAGCTTTTCTATGGTTACCTTGTCCCAATGCCATCTTCATCCACCAATCTTTGCAGGTAGCCTCATTTGGGAAGTGTCAATATCATGCATGGAGGCCGAGCCAAGAGAAGATGGCATTCCAAGTTCCCACGGTGAACCGGCACTTGAAAAGAAGCTGTGACGCAGATTCTTGAAGTTGGCGACATAGGGAAAAGTTCCAGGATGTAATAAGCTTATTTGATAGATAGCCGGTGTGGAAATGTGCCATTTGATTGAAAGAAGCAATTCTATTTTCCCTCGTCACCGACGACTTGTCTTGGTGCTAATTCAAAATAGAATACATATTGTTCCTAGTTGACCATCTTCACGCTGATTTGTGAGGGAACCAACCAACTCAGAGCGAAACATATTCCCGTTGAACACATACACAGGGAGAGAAATGACATGTATTGTCGGCTGAAAAACAAAGATGGATTTGATTTCTTTTTAGGGGAAACCTGCCATTTTATTAATCAACGATAACCAAGGGGTAAGATATAGCAGGATCCGTAGTGCTAGCTAACCACAAATAACGACCAACATCGTAATTGACACGACTTGTAGCTAGCTTATGAGCTTCCGTGTTGTGGCATCTGCGTTCATGGACGATCTCTGAAGATTGAAAACTCGACCGCCTCTGCTCAACTTCACGTATAACTGAAACAAAGCCTGTCGAGCTCGCTCCCAGAAATGATGTCCCGCACCAACCCCAAGGCAATCAGAAGCAATACGAACATTCTATGTATAAATGGCCAAAGCAAAACCTTCAGATACCGCCATAGCCTCCAAGGTTGCTGGTTCGGCATATGCCATCAATAACCAAAGCTGAGGCTCCCAACAAAACATCCTGGGCATCACGGCACACAGCACTAACAGCACCACGAATAGAGGTTTTTGCCGCTGCCGCAGACAAAGTTCAGAGGTGGAGTAATCCACTTAGCTGGAGTGATCATAGTTGCTGTAGTAGGATTGATGGTGCGCTTCCTTCCTGCCTCCACGATCTCTAGATCCCTGGGATATATATATATATATATATATATATATATATATATATATGTATTAATGAAGTTAAAGGTTGAGAGTGGGCTCTGAAAACTCTAGCCGACGTACTGTCCAAATAGCCCACAGAGAGACCACAACCCTCGTCAACTCCTCGTGTTTCAGTGTGTCAAAAAGGATGAAAAGCCATTCCTTTGGGTTTGGATTTGGACAGATATTGCTATTGATCTGCTCAACAGGATCTTCATCAATTAAAGCCCAGACCGATCGAAGCCATGTTACAATCCAACAAGGAGTGTCTCCAGCACTCTCAGTCATATGACCATGGTGGAGTACCGACCACCTGGCGACCCATTAAGTTGCCACTGCAGCCCACTAACGACTAACAAATGTTATACCCATGAACAGCCGATTCTGCCTTCTGCATCATCGTTTTTTTTTTCTTATGTGTTTTTTTTAGCTTGGGAGTAAAAGCACACACACACATGTAGTTGTAGATTTTTTTTCTCTAAAGGTGGATATATCTATACTCCTATATAATGTAGTACCAGTTTTGAACTGGTGTGAGTGCATCAATCCTAACGTTGAGTTTTTAAATCCAATGATCAAAAGCAGTTGGATTCGCCATTCGCCATGAACGGTAACAAGTGTTGTCTCTATCATGTTCTAGAACTACCATGTGATTGCGATGTAGTGCTTAATTTTCGGGATTAGTTTCACGGTGGCAATGCTTATTTAATTGTCCCGCACAAGCCAACTCTCTGATAGAAGGGACAAGCCAACTCTCTGATAGAAGTGTGACCGTTGGAGCGTCCTTCCGAGTGCTATGTATATCGCCTGAATGATTAGCTAGCCCAAACAAAATTTGTTAACTGTGTCACACGCGTACAAACTACCGGACGGCCGGACTGTATACACATTACGTAGATCTTCTGTTGACGTTGTACTCGTGAACGTGTCGTGCCCCTTCTAAAAAATTGTCCACACTGCTATAACAGAGGAATAATGCCTTCATCATTAAATGAATGGTTGCAAGGGGACGCGACCATCCAAAGCAACACGGCCTAAACTATGAAAGCAGAAGAAGCGGGACACAAGAGAAAATGAAAGAAAATAGCAGATATATGGGTGCAATATTGTGGATGCATTCGCTGCACATTATCAGACACATATACTGGACCTCCGACAACTAACTGGACAAGAGTTAGAGTGGTACAAACATCTCGGGATAAGATTAGAGAAGAAGTATTACAATAAACCAGTAAACGAGTTTGTGACATATAAATATTTTTCTCGCTTTTTTTCCATCTCTTTATTCGTCGACCAATGGGTGTGCACTACATTTCAAACAAAGAAGTGATTGGGTTTTTGTATCTGCCAGCAACAATCGTATATTATTCCGCAACATGCAGACACAGTATAATCATCTTTCTATTGTCAAATAAATAGGCTCTCTAATGTTATATGTGAATTCCATGTGTTCTCACCCGGGCTAGTTCCTTGATTAATCTTCCTTCGACGCCATGTCAGTCTGTTGTGAGCCGGGTAAGCGGTAGGCCACTATTGCTTGCAATAAGCGGCACATAGAGGTTCACAAAAAAAAAGGCGGCACAGAGTGGGTCCTGGGGCTATTCATCATCTTCAACAACAGCTTTCGCTCAAAAAATATAGTCAATAACAGCAGCGCAGTTCACCGGTTCTCAAAGGCACACAAATGCAGAGCAACTCAAACAAGAGACTACATTGTGAAATTGAGGTGAGATTTAGCTCGACACACTAAAACTAGTAAGTTATGCAAAAAAAAAACGCCTCACTCTGACATTGATTTTGCGGATACACCAAGCATCACTTTGATGCCATGATGTAATTACTATCTAAGCATGTACCACGTACATGTCACACCTTTCATCAAAGACAAGGGGGAGATGATATTATTGACAATTTTAGCAACACTGTTAGCAAAAGTATACCAGTAGACCGAAGTGGGCGACAAGGATAGCCAAGAGGATTTTAGCTCTTCTTTTATACGATAGATGTGAGGAACCGATCAATTATGTACCTTCAAAAATTAATGTGGTGCCAACACCTACTGCTCCCTACACACTTGCACTAGTGTACAGCGTGGACACCCGTGGCTTCGTATTGTCACAGAAATTGCCAAATATGTCATTGCAGTCGATCCATTTCTTATGATCCCTTGCCTCCCAGTAGCCCCCGACATAACGGTATGTTCCATCCTTGCTGTCTCTTTGGAACCATCTTGGCTTCCAGCCACTCTCCTGCATGTTCCTTGCCTGTTTGAGAGTAAGAAGAGACAGCACATGCAGTTCAGATCAGATAAGTATAGTATACTTTCAGTGTTTTCTCTCTAGGAAAGAAAAAGTGGTTCCATGTACAAGCAAAGTGAATCAAGGTGAGCAAATGTAGGAAGATATAGAGAATGAGAGTATTATACCATTCGTTGCCTGGTCTCGAGGCGCAGTTTCTCAGCATTTGCCTTCTCGTACTCTCCATTCTCTAGATGTCGCTGGTCTGGTCTCAGTCTTGAATCTGTTGGTGGAAGCTTCTCCTTAATAAGTGATAAAATCATTTAGATTCTGAGCTGACAAAAGGTCAAAATAATGAGGTATATATACATGCTGTATGTCTACCTTCAGCCCTGGTGTCAGCTCATTTAAAGTAATAGCGAATGATGACAAGTTATATCGAGTGGGATCTGGTGGAGGCTCATTTTTCTCCCACAACAAGGTGGCACCAGTGCTCTGATGTGAAACATGGGAGTTCAGTTTAGAAGCATCATCACTAACAATGCAATACATGCTCTCATCCCACTTGCCCATCAGGGATGCAACCTTGGTCCCATCAGCATCTTTAACAAAGCCTTGAACCTTGCGTAGAAGTATATATATTAGTATGGTCTGTATAGACAGAGGAGACAGAGGGAATTTGATTCGAAATTGTTCATTATACCTGGCGAGGATTACGTTCCAGGAAAGACTGCTCTTTAAACATCAGCTTGCATGAATATTTTCTGTTTCCGCTAATGTTCATTACACCATGGTGATGGCAATAAGCTCGACCAATGATAAGGTTATTAATGGTAGTTGTAACCTTACAAGGAAAACAAACAAAAAATTAGGCATCTACTGTATTTACAACAAGGTAGATTCAATACTTGCAGATCTCAGAACTTTGTGTGCGCATAGAGACAGCGTTTTTCTAGAAATAAATGAAATCATGATATCTAGAGATATTCAAATTCATTAGGAGTAGTGTATCATACTACCTAATGGGAAGGTATACTATGATGGACGAATTAAAAAGCAGGCCAATCAGTTATCATCAAATGTTTTCTCGAGAATATAATCATCAAAAAGAAGAATAGTATGAGTGCCTCTTATGAACAGTGCGTACCTTACTCCACTGGAAAGTTTCTCCATCATCAAACTCTAGGGTTAATACGCCGCTAGGATCCAGTTGAATCGACTGTCCCCAAAATTTACTCTTTAGATTGCTGTCTCCCCAAAATTTCCATCCTTTCCCTTCACAATGGCATGCCATCACCATGGGATGATGACTAACCTAGTGACAAGAACAAACTAACAAATCAACTCAAAGATGACGTCTCATACCATATGTAACCAAATTCTTAAGAGGCCTGGCATCAGATGCCTGCATGTCACTTGCATGCTTTCAATCAAATAAACACTTTGTACCACCTGACTGACATTTCTTTACATAAGAATTCCATCTTGTTTCAGTACACTGGCTCAAATGATAAAAAGCAGATGTGTTGGACATCAGACTAACCTTCTCAGAGAAGAAATGTATACCCTTTTCAGGGTAATCAGCTTCATAGGTTTCCCCTAACAATGGATTGAAAGGTTTGCAAGGACGGCTATCTGTGGAAGCATACCCAGAGACCGCAAAAGCAGCAACATAAAGAATTCTCATCAGACCGTTTCCCTGAATATAAATATGCAAAATTAGATATTATTATCAAATCAATTCAGGGACAAGTACACAAGTAACACCACTAGTCAGAAATTTAGATATCAATGTTGAATGAATTGAGAAAAATACTACTTAGTTAGCTGCAATCTAATATTGCTACTCCAGTTTCAAGTGCTTTATTTAACAGCCAAAGTGCATATTCATCACTTTGTGCTATATACAGATCTATATATTGCAAAACAATTCAATCATGTGCAGAGTTATGTTTCCACGTGTTTAATTTGTTTACAATGGTGCTTTGATCAGAGATTATGGGAAGGCATACCCGTAATCCACATTCATATGCACGGTCCAACAAAAAGGAGTACTCCAACTCCTCATAGCACTTTTGAAGCGATGACAATGGCTCATTGAAGTAAACAGGAAGACAGACTCTTGTAAGATCCTTGCCAACATTATCTTTGATCATTGACCAAAGGCTAACACTTTTCTCCTTTTCTACTGGTTCAGGTAACTTGCAGCGCCTCTTTGAAGACGACAGTAAATATTCGTTGGTCTTGTCAGCAGCTAACGAATCACCAAATTTGCAAGCTTCATTCACATGATTTAAGTATCTATTTGTTATGTCAGGACTAGCAGCACAGTCACTGAAACTTTGCCTTGTATCATAAAAATGAAACTCATCTTCATCTTGCATTTGGCCTAATTTTTCTTGTTTACCAGTATCATCAGAAGATTCTGTATTGCTGTATTCTGATGGCAAAAACAAAAACAGGAAAAAATAAACTAAAGATGGAAGAAGTGTTTCCGGTGAAAACGCATTAAATAAAGATGTAGTGATGTATGGTCTAAACCATGATATATCCATCATTTGACATTCAGATTAATCATATGGAAGAACATAGATAAGTTGTAACAACTCAAATATGCTTGATTTCTACCATGCTATTGAATGCTTAACGGTCAATGATAGTCAGCGCCTTGTTAGTATTAATTTTCAAGTTGACATGATGGAAAATTAATAGTTCTGCTTAGAACTTTTTCTTGACATTACTAAACTCTGAAGAAGCAGTCTAACATCAGCAGGCCAAGAAAATTTGCAATTAACAATTTCACAGCCTGTGTTCTAAAGCCCAAGACAAATCACAGGCACTAGGAGAAGCAAATAGGAAATAAAATACAAAACATAAGCAGCAGTCTAACATTAGCAGTTCAAGAAAAATGTGCAGTTCAAAGGCTCTGAAGGTATACTTGGAGAAATGAATAAAAAACATCCGAAATAAATGGTTACTCTAGTGAGGAAAACTCATGCACCAATAATAACTGCTAGAGAACAACAAAACAAAAAAGAAGAAAAAGTACCACTACATTTTCCAGAGCTGGAACAGTCAGGCTTGAACAACTGCAACTGTGGATTGTCAACAATAGATTCATCACCTGAATTAACTACCTGAGAGAATACAATATATCAGCAGAAGATTTGACGACACCAAATAGTATACCATCAACTTATTATTCGAGTTTCAGACCACACTCACAGACAACCTAATGTTATGGAAAGATCCAAAAACTCAACTTTCTTTTACTGTTTTTTTTCTTTTTCCAGTACCAATAAGGATATGTTTGGGTCACAAGTGGGTTTCACTCATCATGCATAGTTGCATACTAGTCGAGTATTGATCAAGAAAATGTTGGTGGAACCTGATAAAGATTGCCAGCAAAATACAAGACAGACACATAGACAAAAAATATTTAATCATCTTTTGGCACAACTAAGAAAGCCAAATGAATATACAGTTCTAAAGGGTGGTCCAGAATTTTTATGAATCTATGTTCGTTACAAAAGTTGGTCAGAATGACCATCAAGTTCCCTAGCCTATTCCACCTAGTACATTGGTTCCAGGAAAGCATTACCTCGAGTTCCGGTGGAAGACTGCCAATGAAGCTTAAATATGAATCACAACGTTGCTTCATCTGTGTGTGATACTGTGAAAATTCTGAATGAACGATCTGCTCACAATCTTTAACAATTGCTGCACCAACACCTTCAGCATGCAAGCGATCCCTGAGCTTTTCTGTAGAAAATGATCCACCATTCTGGTCACATGGTAAAACACCGCTAAGAGAATATTCACTTCTAGCAGAAACAAGTGCTTCAATCCAAGCCACGCGGTCCTTAGCGCACCGAGTTCTCAGCTGCAGTGTCTTGGTTGGAGTAATAATATAGAACCGTTTGTCATCTGATTTACTTTCGCTGAATGATGAGATCTACAAGCAGTTTAAAAGAATCACAGAATCAGTAGCCAGGCTAGCATTTTAAACCGAAATAGAAGCCCTGATGACAAGTTTATGCAAACTGACATCAACCAACAACTACTACAGTCACAAGAAAAGAAGTATCAGTCTCCAATGTTATAAAATGCAATAGTGAGCGCTAAAGAGTAAGATATATCCTCAGATGATTTTTGAAACCTCCCAGCTCTGTAATACCATACCATTTCAGGGTCTCTTTGATTTGCAGGATTCTCAAAATGCAGATATAGGAAAAATGGATGAGTATAGTGTCATGTCCTCTTGAATCCTACAGCTATTTAGACTAGAGAAAGTTTGACACCATAGGGGGAAAAATTGTAGCAAGAGGTTTGACTGGATTGAAATTTCCGCCAAAACAACCTTTGTATGAACAGTTCTTAAGGATCCAAATCCTCCAAAATCCTAATCAATCAAAGGAGATAACGCTGTTGCATTCATAGATCAGAACTTGATCAGTTATCACCTAAATTCTGAAGGACAAGCTCACATAAAGGTCACCCACTAAAGCAGCAACGGAGACCAGGAAGGGAAAAAGGCCAGGATTAAAAGCTCTCAGAGCATTTAAATGATACGGACAAATTGCGCCGTACTACCCTCAGCCTCATGTTCCCAGTAAACTCACGGACATCTATTCAATATTTCGATACAAACAGAGGCGCCAAGTCATCATCAGCCCGGCCGTTTGAACAAATTACAGCTGGGAGCCGGCTGTTCCCGTGCCGCGAATTAAAGCATCTGGCCGGCCGGCCAGCCGGCCCCTGCTCCTGAGCGCGCGCGGACGACAAGGACACGCCCTCTGTAGCACGCAGATGCAAGCAACTGTTCTTCTTTCACGCCCCGCACTGGTAGCCGATCCCGGCCGCTACTAAGCAAAAAAGGCAGCCAGCTACAATCCAAGCAAGGCATCTCTCTCTTTAGCCGACACAAGCGACAGATAGCTCCAGCTGCACGAAATCTCCGCCGTAGATCGCGGCGACGTGCGGCTGGCGAAGTGCGCTCGCCCGGAAGGCACTGGTGGGGAGCACGGCGTCGCTTTACAGCTAGGTGGCGCTGCTGCGGTTGCGCTTCTACCTGTTGGACTGTTCCGATCCGAGCGACGCGGAAATCGAGCCGCACCAACTCAGTCAAAACAAAACAAAATCTACGAAATCGCTGCGGGAATATACTCGCTCGCCAGATGAAATGCGTTGCGCCCTCACAAGCTGATTCGCAATGGGATTGTACTGGTATAGCTTATACGGGAAACGGAGGGGAGAGGAGACCTTGAGGTGGACGAATCCGATGGGTTGCTCCCCGGCGCCGCAGGCCGCGCCCCCGATCAGCCTCACGCCTGCGGCGGCCTCGGTTGGAGGCGGCGACGTCGTTGTCTCCTCCGCGGCGACGCGGCGGCGGATCTTCCAGTATGCGAGCACGCCTCCGCGGATCGCGAACCAGCGCGGGCGCCAGCCCCTGCCGATGTTGGTCCACTTGTTCAGCACCCCCGCCACCGCCGCCCCATCCGCCGCGGGGGCAGCGGGCTGCGGGGAGCAGTCCCCAGCGTCGGGCTCGGCGCCGCAGCCGCCGCCGCCGGGGCAGAAGTCGGCGGCGAGGCAGCAGAGCGGGTGCATCTCCCTCGCCCGCATCGTCGGCCTCCCTCGTCCCCTGCCTATCACGCCGCTGGCGTCTCCATTTGGGCTTTGTTTATTGCGATCCGCCCACACGGGAGCCTCGTACACCTTCCACGCGGTGGATTGGTTGGATTCTGTTGCGGTGGCCAGTAGAGGTGGGGAGGTGGTTCGGAATAGGAGGACTTGAAGTTGAAGGAGGAGACTCTGATGCGTGTGCGCACGCAGGCACGCAGGCAGGCAGCCTTGTGCTTAACGCTCACTGCTGCTGCTTCGCTTTTGGAACGGCATCTTTCAGCGCGCGATCCCCCGCGTTGCTGTGGCTCCTTGCTCCGGACGCGTGGCCTGTGGGGTTTTGGTTAAGCGTGCGTTTGGTTGTTTTCCGGCCCGATCTAGCCGTGACAGGATGGACACTGCAACACCTTTATATATATGCAATAAAACCACCATTTTGCTCGTTTGGTAAACTGTATAAAAAATTTTGCACGAAAACACCAACAAATACATGTTTTGGTTTATACACTTACCTCCGTTTCAAAATATAAGATGTTTTAGCTTTGTAAAATAAATGTATCTTGACTACTTTTACTATATAGATTTACTCATGTTTGGAGTAAATCTACAACTAAAACAAGTCTAGATATATTCTCGTCACAAACCTAAAACATCTTAAATTTTGAAACGGAGGAAGTAACACTCATCAGCAACGATCTGTATTTTATTTGCGAGTTGCTGCAGCCGTTGGCGTGACACCTGTTGCGGCTGCGCCGACGACGGTGGGCGGCGGCGCACGTGCTGTGGCTAGCTACACCTAAGGATGGCAATAGGTAGGGTATGGGCAGGGTAGAGCAATATCATACCCATACCCGTGTGGCCAATGGGTATAAAAACTTACCCATACCCGTACCCGCGGGTATAAAACTTTACCCATACCCATACCCGGCGGGTATATCCAATAGTGTACAGGTTATTCAAAATTTTACTTTCATCAATAACATATTTGAAAAAAGACAATAAACTCTACAGATGAGTACATGAAAGTATCAAATTAAAGTGTAAAAGTCGCAATCTCATACTCGTCCCTAGGCTTCTCGGCCGAATAGGTTCGAACTCTATAGATAAGTTTGACATATCAGTTTAAACGGGTAGGATATGGGTATACCCATGGGTACAAGTCTATACCCGTGCCCATACCCGTGACTTAACGGGTAGGGTATGGGTATTATCCATGGGTATAAAAGTGTTCTCATACCCTACCCATGTGGGTACGGTACCCGTACCCATGGGTAAAATTGCCATCCTTAGCTAAACCGGTGACGGAGAGCGGCAGGGCACTTGCTACGGTTGCGCGGGCATGCGGGCGATACTTATTGCAGCTGTGTAGACGTTAGAGAATGCAAATAGCCTGCCATAGTAGCATGGATGAGGAACTGCTCGACCTTGCTTGTTGTGCCCGGGTCCTTGCTCGCTACGTCCAGGAACTCGAGCTAGAAGACGGTGGATGGAACGCCTGAAACAGGTGCGAGGTTACGGGGAGCATTGTGCGGTCACAGCCACGGTCGACAGTGATGACGACGGTGGGCGACGGCGCACTTGTTGCGGCTACACCGGTGATGGAGGGCGGGAGGGCATCTGCTGCGGTTGCGCGGGCATGCGGGCGGTGATGACTACAAGTGCACAAATCATTTGTAGCTAGTTTTAAAATAAAGATATCAATCCCACAGGAAGCAGAAGGCAAAAGACTAAAATGCTTTTAACTAAAACTAAATGAAGTACTTAAGAAATAATTTTAAGATGCAAGAAAAATAGAATTGTTTTTGGGTTTTTGATTGAATAAAGCAATTAATTAAACTAAAGTAAAACTTAATGCAGAAAGTAAGAATTAAGAGAGCTTGAAACTGCAATAGGAAAAAAGGCGTTCTCGGGAAGTGGTGGATACACCGCTAGCAATTTAGATAAAGTAATCAAGATTATCATAACAAATATTCTCATGATATATACGTATGTGGGAGGTGCTCCATATATGGACGAATAAGCGGCAACCACTGCTCACATCATCCATCATAACCACAGCAGACAGGTAAACGACATCAATCATATTATCTCGTTATTAAGGGTTTTCTTCCGTGGCATGGACATAGCTTAATGAGTTCTCCTTACTTCCCCAAGTTAGTACGTAAAGAATGACAACAGCTTTATAGTCACAGTAAGTGTTATCATCCCTCCGTCTATCAACAGGTAACCCCCTTCATCAAGTCCCCATAAGAGGCAAATATTAAGAGGTGCACAACTCTCAACATCAGGATGAAGACAATTAACACATACACATAATGATGTATAGTACTTGTCAATCGTATGCTAGGGTTTCTCCATGGTATGCTAGGGTTTCTCCATCTCTACAAGAACTAACGATCTACTCAAACATAGAGGCAAACAACATCATGGCAATAATAATGGAAACAATCATAGATGAATAGTACTTGTATAAATCTACAATGAGTATTAAAATTACAATAAGATCTAGGCAAGATTTAGATGAGGTGGATGGAGATGGTGGTGATGCAACGGTTGATGATGAAGATCGATGCCTTAGTCTCCCGGATCTGCGTAGGGTGAAGATGGATCTTCGGTGGATGAGTTCCCCCTCCATATCACTTTCGGAGGTAAGGTTTCTGCAATTTCTAATCGTTTTGTATGTCGTCTCTCCGTTCTGATTGCACGAGTGAAACTATTTGAGGAGGCGATGGCGTCGGCAACTATACGGCGGGAACTATACGGCCGAAAAAAATATTCCCGCCGTATAGTTGGTCATTAAAGCCTTTGCCTGATGCGATCATCGCGGGTTTTCTTCTGGTGTTATTGATATTTCCCAATTAGCGATTTACGCTATTTTTTACTCCTTTTCGCTCCAGTATAACTGGTCCAAGAATTGTGTCCATTGTATTCATCATCTGTCTTGATCCTGGTGAAAATAGACATAAAATATGCGCACGAGCGCCATAAAATACCAAGATCCTACCACTACAGTGCAAAATAATAATATAAAACATGAAGCAAATATACACTCATCAACTTCCCCAAGCTTAGACTCTTTCTTGTCTCGAGCAAGGTTCTGGCTTAATGGATGTGATCCTCATATTCATCAAGCTGAGTCAATAAAATAAATGACGCATTTGCAGCATGTGCTTATCATACAAGATATATAAGACAAAATTCATGAATAGTACCTTACTTGAACTATCCGGATAATATTAGTAGACTTCCACACCTTAGCATTTAATAGTTCACAAAAGGTTACCTCTCGATATGATGTAAGATTGTGTTGGTTCGACCGAATGAGTTAGCGAGGTAGTCCCAAGTGTCTTACGATTAATATATTCACTTGAGATTCAAAATATCAAACGTTTCTTTGTCTCACGACAAGATAATGGTGTATGCCTATTTGCTCTTTGCACATTTTCTTTTCTTTTTGCTTACACTTTTATCTTTAAGTGTTCTGCAAAGAAGCTAGCCATACATTCCACTTTATGAGGGATTTCAAAGATTAACGATCTCAATTATCAAATTCCAGTTGTATATGAGGTATCTTCATGCTTAAATAGTCCACCTCATCTTGTTCTCACTCTAATTTGATAGCACTTTTTAATTCTTCTTTGTTCAAGGTTTCTTTCTCAACTTTGTTACTAGCAATGTTAGGGATATCGCTTATCGGTAATTTATCGGTTGGCTGCAAATTGGCGATTTCTCAGCATATCGGCCGATTTTTTGAACAGTGGTTACTAGGATAATTCTTTCTTTGTAAATCAAACCATGAACTCACACCATATCAAATAAATTACCTTTGTATGTTCCATTCATACCAATGGTGTGGAAGAATACTAATGATATCATCAAGTGCAAGTAAAATAATACTCAATCTTGTCCATATATCTAATAAGATAACCAAACTCAATAATACTCCATATATAATGATGAACTCGGAAATTCATAAAGGGATCGACTATTTCAGAAGGGAATTCTAATGATGCACAATTTATTTCTAAGTTTGAACTAATGCAAAAACTAAACTTATAAGATAGATTACAAGGTCTTAAAGATCTCCCCAAGCTTGGAATCAAGCCAGGCGGGATCAAATAACTCCTTGTTGGTACATATTCCTTCTCATGGGTGAGAAGAACATCGCCTTCTTCTGTGTTGCAAGCCTTAGCTATGTTTGCAAGGCGACTGTTGAGCTCGGACATGTCGAATTGAAGCTTCAAAATATTCTTCTGGGGGAATTTATTCTCATATGTTAAATCAAAAATAGTTTTAATCGAGAAACCAATTCTACCATCGATGTCATGACATTTTTATCAAGGTATTTGCTCATCATCGGTAGGATTCAATCCCTTCCCCAATAGTTTCAACACATTCTTTTGAGGCTTTTTCCAATTGATAGATCTTATCATGAATCTCATCTGGCCGCACCTTCTTAGGCTTGAGAGGTGACAGACCGAGAAAAGGTTTACAATAAGATTTTAAGTTGTGACGATAAGGATTAGGGGGGTACTTATCCTTTCTCTTTCTCTTCTCTGCTTGCCTCATCATCTCCATCCTCTGCGGGAACATATCCTTCCAATTTGGGAGAGGCTTGAATTCCTTGATCTCCGGGCTGGATGGCGATGATGCTTCTTTAGGTTCTACTTCTTCGATCCTCTTCACAGGCTTCTCTTCTCTCTTCCTCCAAACCTTGTTGACATGAAAAGGCTGCATGACTTCGCTGCACAAATATTGTTAGAAGGAGCTTGTATATGGATGGCGATGATTTTTCGAGTTGGAGGCTTTAGCTCTATGAAAACTTAATGAAAAAGGTTAGATGTAATCAGCTTTAAAAGGGGAGGTCAAAAACCCTAGTCGCCGCCCATAACGAGCAACTATACGGGGGCGGCCTGTATACGTCCCGATGTATAGTTGTGAACCGACTTAGATTTCACTTCTACGACGGTACCAACTATACGACCGCTACTATATGGGCGGGGATTTTATTCCCGCCGTATAGTTGGTCGTCAAACTTTCGGTAGCCTGGAATAAAAATTCGGAGATGGAGTAGATAACTATACGACTGCAACTATACGGTCGTAAAAAGTATTCCCGCCATATAGTTGGTCATTAAACTTACTGTACCTTTCGAAAATAGAAGAGAAGATGCAAAAACATCTATACGACCGGAACTATATGGCCGGAATTTTTATTCCCGCCGTATAGTTGGTCGTTAAACCTTTTGGAGTCACCAAAATTTACCCGTCTCTCCGAGAATTTTTAATTAATCTGAAATTTAATGAAACACCAGGTTTTGACAAAAAAATGACAGCTTAAATTTTCGGCCAATATTAACATCCATTGAACGGGATTTTAGCATTACCAAACTTATTTTGCTTCACTGGAGCTTTAAGTGTTCCTTATTCAACAGAAACTTGAATAAAACTTCATTAAAAGTTTAAAAATTTACTCAAACCTTTATTTTACATGGGTTGCCTCCCATGAAGCGCTCTTTTTTGGTCAATAGCTTGAACGTGATGTTGCTCATTTAGGCTCAATTTTATCCTTCTTGCAGTTTCCTTTCCTTGTATATTTTTGCTTAATCACCTCTTATGGGGTGATCAGATGTATGGTGACTGTACTTATATCTTATTTTGCTCGATAATGTTTCAAGTGTGTTCATTCACCACCCATGAAAGAGAGGGTGTTTTTCTCTGGAGATTCACCGCTCTTGATGAATAGGCTTCTTCAACTATAGAGGGGCCTTCCCACTTCGATCTGAGTTTTCTGTAAACAACTTAAGACGAGAATTATAGAGCAACCCCTTGTCTCCACTTTTAAAGACCTTATTTTCTATTTTCCTGTCATGGCATATTTTTACTTTTTCTTTAAACAATCTAGCATTTTCATAAGCCTAACTCCTAAACTCATCTAAAGCATTAATATCTAATAAACGTTTTCTCCTCGTGCTTTAAAATCATAATTTAAGTTCTTGATTGCCCAAAAGGCTTTGTGTTCCAATTTTAAAGGTAAATGACACGCCTTACTGTAAACCATCTTATACGGTGTCATACCCATTGGATTCTTAAACACGGTATGGTATGCCCAAAGAGTGTCATTCAACTTGTATGACCAATCTTTTCTTGATTTATCCATCGTCTTCTCGAGTATGGTATTTAATTCTCTATTAGAGAGTTCCTCTTGACCACTTGTTTGACGATGATATGGTGAAGCAACGTGGTGAGTTACTCCATATTTGTAAAGGATTTTCCTGAAAGTTTCTTTCATCAAATGAGAACCACCGTCAGTGATTAAAAATCTAGGGACTCCAAACCTGGGAAATATGACATCCTTGATCATCTTTATTGAAGTAGCTGCATCTGCATGGCTTTTTGGAATAGCTTCAACCCATTTAGTGACATAATCGATAGCAACAAGAATATGAGTGTAACCATTTGATTTTACAAAATGTCCCATGTAATCCATTTCTCATACATCAAAGGGTTTAATTATAAGACTATAATTCATTGCCTACCTATATTACCCCTTTTCTGGCAAGCATCACAATGTTCTACATACCTGTGTGCGTCTTTGAACAAGGTAGGCCAATATAATCTGGATTGAAGTACCTTTGTTGTAGTTCCCTTGCCTGCATAATTGCGGTGACCCAGCATACCACTGCATGTGTAGTACACTATAGTCGTTGACATGACATCCACAGAACACCGTTCCGTAAATATCACATCCCTCAGAGTGGTACAACAGAAACATTGTGGGTACATATTACAAACATACACACGTTATTATTATTACAATACCGGAAGTTCAAGACTTCCAAAAGATTCAACTTATAAACCAAAATATAAGTGTTTCAGCGGAAGTTTCAAATTTAAAACTTAAACTCCAAATTGAGCTCAATAACTTATTGTTATATATTGTTCATGTTGCTCGGCTCAAGTGGCTACTAGAACTATAGTAATTATTCGGACTCTTGGAACTCTCCTCCGTATACGATGTCATAGTCCTCCCCTTCTACGGCTCCATATAGGTTGGGCTCTTCATAGAAGACCTCCTCTTGACTCTCAGATGCATACATTGGAGTATCTTCGGGATTCTCAGAGTCTAAGCAAGGATTCCAAGGAAAGGATGAGTAACAACATTACCCAGAAATTCATTATGTGTAAGGTAGGAAGTTTGATGCTCTATCTACCACCTCAGACTATTAGTCTTTGGCACTATGCAATTTTCGTAAATCTTTCTTCAAAGATTGATTTTATTATAAAAATCTATGATCATCAGCCTTCACAGGTTGACCAGAACTTTCATGGAGTTCCTTTCCTTCCGTGTTCGTGCTCCTTCCCGGAACAGGGAGTAACAAGTTACAATTCTTACACTCTGCAGAGGTGAGTTACTTTTCCCATGAGAGATCAACTCCCTGTTGCACAACCGGGCGTACTTTCTCGTCCACAATTCCATGATGTGGGGCCCAGTAGTTGGTCCAAGCCAATCACCGCCCTCTCCGCGGCCTCATATGTCTGCACGATCCTTTGGGGCTGGCTCACCTTCATTAAGCCCCCTTTCGGGCAGGCTAAAACCCTGATGAGTTCCCGAAGACTCTATGACCTAGTGATGCCCGAAATAGTACCATTTACATGGACTATATCCCTAAACACCATTCATAGATAATCTAGACACCAAAAGTGTGGGGCGTAAGGGTGCCCACCCATATGTTGGATCCGCACAAGGAATCACAACGTCACGTTAAGGTCGTCTTGCCTCCATACAAGTGGAAAATGATACAGCTGACTTCTCCATCCCATTCGAAATCTCATGGTTAACACGTAATATACGACGCTAGAATCACTGATGTCATGGGTTATTAATCCCTAATTGTTTATCATTATTGCAATTATAACCCTAAGTTCTATTGCTCCAACATATCATCACTTAGGATGATATTAAGATTTAGTATCTTGAGAAAATAATGTTTTCTTTTTCTATAATATAGATGATAACACATAATTCGCAAATACTTTGATAAAGACTCTTCAAAGGACATGAGCAAGTGATGAACTTGCCTTGTGATTGCAAGGTAGTGAAGTATGATGCTTGCACTGGACCTTGAGCTTCCATGTCTACAAAAACATCATTATTGCCCCATAAGGACAATATTTAAAGAAGCAAAATGATTATGCAAAAGTAATGTAATGCATTATTTAAATTTATATGTATTCTCCCCCATTATTTAAATTATAGAAAAATCCCTTTTTAATAATTAAGGATTTATAAATATTAATTCCTTTAATATTTATTGAATATTTTATTTCCTTTTATTTGAATTTTATTGATTTAATAATTCCTTTAAGAATTATCATTTGAATACCAAAAATTGTTATTAAGTATTTGTTTAGTATTTTTCTAAAATACTACAATATTAATATATAATGAAACTGATTTTTATTTATTTTTATCATCTTTCAATAATTTTGTAAAATTCCATAAGGAATATTTATATTACAAAATTCTAATAAAATTTATATGTCTAAAAATTTATTTCTTAATTGATTTGGATAGTTTGGATTTTTGTGAATCCAAAAATATTTTATTTATAATTTTTGGATTTTTAATTATTTTCTATAATTTATTTAAGTTCGGGGGCATTTTGGTCTTTTCCATTTATTAAAACTGTCTCTAATTGATTTAGGCTGACTGTTTGGCTTTATTGGGCCCTTGTGGCCCAGTAGGGCAAAGTCAAAACAATACCTTTGGTCCAACCCAGCCCAACATTCTATGTCTCTCTCTCGAGCTCACCTCCCTTCTTCTCCTCCCCCGACCCCATGGTCAGCGGTGTCATCGCCGGCGATTCACGCCGCCGTGGACCTCCCTGGCCGCCACCGTGGTGCAGGACGAGGTTTTCGGCCCCGCTCTTCCCTACTGTCCAATTCGATTTGGACCAGGAGCCCTCCTACGGCCAGATCGATTTCGTTCCGAACCCTAGGGTTTGGGGTTGGCGTAGGTGCTGACGCCGCCGCTGCTGTCGTGCACCATGGTGATGCTCCTCGCCCCCAGGCGTGGCTATGGTCACCGTTGTGGCGTTATGTGGGTCGTCGCGCCCCCTTGGGGGTGCTCCCCATGCCACAGTGTTCGTCGTCAACACTCTGCTTCCTCTTCTAATCTATAGCGAGGACCTTCAGTAAGTTGTTCCTCTTCCCCTCGTGCTCTCTGTGCTAGGCCATTCCATGCTAAAGGTTGGTAATGGACATTCTTGTCTAGTGTCATATCCTGATTAGGATTATTTGTTCTGATTAGGGTTCAAATCCCTCTGTGGATTAGATATCTGATAAGTTGGATCAAGTTTTGATGGTCCCTAAGTATGATAAGTGATTTTTAGTTGTGGCTTGCTGCTTATGATTAGCTGTGGTGATGCTAGTGGTTTATTAGATGATTCTATGGATAAATTTTGATATGGTTCAGATGGTAAGGTTGTTCTAGAAGCAATACTTGGGAAATCTAGTGGTTTAATAGCTCACCACTGTCATTGCTTAGTTAATGACAGTGAGTGTCGTGTGATGAAGTTACTGTATTAGTACCATTGGATTAAGAATTCATATATAACTTGAGATCAAATGGTTTCTTACAGTGAAGATATGTATATGGATTTTCCTGGTTATGATTCCTGTGATGTCAGGAAAAATGATTTATAATTGGTTGGTTGTATCTGTGAAGATTAGATGCTTAACTGCTTAGTTTAGAACTATTCTTGTGACACCATCCTTGTATGGCACACAAGATTAGATTCTATTACTTTGTTTGGTTTTGTTCAAGCTTAAAAATTAGCTTGGCATTATAGATAAGTGGAATTCTCTTTCCTTGCATCCCTAGAACCCATGATGTTGGTCTGAGGTTTAGGGATTAGACCCTTCTCTTATTATTTCTCATGGATTGGTTCTGGTAGTGATACCAGCTACTGTTTCTTGAATCAAAGTTGGGGAAAAATGATTGTAGGCATGATAACTTATATAGATCCATAAGATTAAATTCTAAGGTGCTACTCCTATTTAAGAGATGTGCCTAGAAGTTTAAATCTTGGCTATATTCATTCTTGAATTGAAATATAGCTTGATATCTTAGATCAATGATGTTGTCCTGAGATCTTAGTTGGATCTTTATACTTTTCTGATTGCTTTTAGTGTTTTAACACTTCAGTGATGGATTCACCCCACTTGGGTGTTTTTCGAGAATTTGAGTAAGAGAAAAATCATGAATGCTTGTCTAATCTTAGACAGATAGATCATGTGATGGTCTATTTTACTCACCACACTCATTTGATGTTGGGATTGCCAGTGGTTGATCTTATGGTAGCTTGATCTGGTGATCTCCTGGTATTTCCAGCTCCTAGGCTTGTTCTTGATCTAGCCCTTCACCTCCTGGTCCTGGTGGCTTGATCTTGTCCTTGCTATCCACCTGATCTACCCCCTCCTTATGTCACCATTTTGGTGATGTGATCCAGGGTTTTGATTGGTGTGATCTTGCTAGGCCTTGGCTTGGTTTAGCTGGTGGCTGCTGTGCTTGGTGTGTAAGAACAATGAAATGGTGTGGGGATGCCTCCCACGACTGTGCTGATGGTTTTGTGTGTGTGTGCAGTTGTTGATGTGGTGCTGACAGCACACACCATGCATTTTGGTGTGTGTGCTGCCTGTGTGCCTGTTGCACAAGTTGTGGATATGTTCTGAATTTGAAAGTTACTTTTATCAGATTACATTTTACTTGGCTGGTGAATCTTGCCCCTCCTTGCTGTTTATTTGACTTATGGCTTAAAATTATGAAAGATATATTCTTTCATATTGGTGAAACTTGCCCCTTTAAAAGATTACTCAATGATGAAATCTTGAACAGTGCACTTCACTGTCAATTCTGAGAGTAATATAATTTTAACCTTAACTTTTCTTTCTTTTTGTTTATGTTTATTTTGCAGGTACCAGAATTGAAGATCAAGACTTTAGTTTAGGTTTTCTTTTTCTTTGTAGAATAGTCAAATGTAATATTTCTTTATTCCTTTGTAATTTTATTTTTATTGAATAGAATTTTGAAATGAAGATTCTTATTCTTAATTATTTTCTTTATATAAAGTTTGAACTACTAGTTATTAACTCTTGACTAAAGCATAATACTAAAACATAACTTTAAATCCTTTTGAACTATAAATTCAACACTCAAGTTTAAATTCAAATTTCATTTCCCAAAACACTCTAATCCACAAAGATCATATCAAAGTCAATAACAATCATCCTTCAAGACTATACCTAATATCCAAGCATGAATGAAACTTTGATCACTTTAGGTTTTTTATTTGGCGAAACATTAACCCACATTTTCACAGATGAATGCATGCAATATCAATAAATTCCTAAATCTACCCTTCGTTGGTTCCTAAATGTTGGGATGTTACAATGATGTCCTCCATACGGGTTGTCATGACAAGCTTGCAAGATTGCATTCATTTCATGGTTAGGAACACACTTTCGAATCATTCCATCAGGTCCATGATGATATAAATAAGGATCATCCCAAAAGTAATATTTAAGATCATTAAAGGATTTCATACTTTTATTTATTGTCATACCAGGAGGTAGAAATTTTCCTCCAAGATGGTTAGCATAATCCGCAAACCAAGGATCAGCGATTTCAACATTCGCTAAATATTCTCCCGAAAATGACTCATTTATAGTTATGGGGTCACTGATTATTCCCTCTGTCCTAGAGAGATAATCTGCTACCGGATTATCCTTACCCCTCCTGTCTACTATTTGCAAATCATATTTTTGCAGTAATAAGACCCATCTAATAACCTAGGCTTCACATACTTTTTCACAAGGAAATGACACAAATCTTGGTGATCTGTATGAACTATTACCTTAGAATTAATGATGTAAGGTCTTAATTTGTCACAAGCAAAAATTATAGCCAGGAACTCTTTTTCTATAGTAAATATTATTAAGAGTTCTACTAGCTAGCGTAATGAATAACATTTAAGTTCTTTCCGTCTCGCTGTCCTAACACAGCTCCTAAAGCATAGTCACTAGCATCACACATGATTTCGAAAGGTTCATCCCATTTTGGAGATTGCATGATAGGTGCTGAAACTAATTTGTTTTTAAGGTTTTCAAAAGATGCAATCATGATATAAGTAGAACGGGGTATCTTTATCAAGAAGGTTAGTGGGAGGCATAGGTATTTTAGCAAAATCCTTTATAAAACGCCTATAAACACATGCATGTCCCAGAAACATTTTTAAGTTTTTTATGTCCTGAGGTACTGGAAGTTTTTCTATAGCATTTATATTAGACTTATCTATTTCTATAACCTCCACTGAAACCTTATGTCCAAAAACTTTATCTTCTCTTACCATGAAACGACATTGCTCCTAATTCAAAACCAAGTTTGATTGCCTGCATCTCTGCAAAACTTGGTTAATTGTAGAGACAATTATCAAATGTTGTTCCACAAACAATAAAATCATTTTTAGAACTTCCATAGTCTTCTCAACAAGATCATCAAAGATTTTTAAAACACATTCTTAAAAATTTGCAGCTACATTACATAAGCCAAACAAAATTAATCTATAAGCATATGTGTCATAAGGACAAGTGAAAGTCGTTTTCTCTTGATCTTCTAGTTGTATAGAAATTTGAGAGTAGCCGGAATAACCATCAAGAAAACAGAAATAAGAATTATTACTAAGTATTTCTAAAATTTTATCCATAAATGGTATATGTTTATGATTTTTCTGTGTCTCATGGTTTAGTTTCCTAAAATCGATGCACATGCGATATCCAACAATAGGTCTTGTAGAAACTAGCTCACCATCGTCATTCATAGCAGCATCAAGACCACCTTGTCTTGGTATGCAATGAGCTGGGCTAACCCATTTACTGTCAGAAATAGGATATATTATGACGTCATATAATAAGCGTATAACTTATTTTCTTACAACTTCCTTCATTTTTGGATTAAACCTTCTCTATGTGTCAACTACAGGTGCAACATCATCAAGCATGGTAATCTTATGTGTTACAATAGAGGGATATATTCCTTTAATATCACTTAGAGTATATCCAAATGCTTCTCGATGCTTGATCAAGACTAAAAATGAGCTTATTTGTTTCATTTTCTGATAAATTTTTACTACTAATAATAGGACATTTATTTTATTATCTATAAGAACTCATACCTCATATCGTCTGGAAGTCGTTTCAATTCAATTGGCGGAGGTTCTTCGTCTCCTTTTCTTACCAATTCTTCATAGTCTTGTGGGTTATGCGCTTCTGGAACTGAATCAAGGTAATCATCCATGTCTTCTCTTCCTTCATCATCTAGTACCTCCTCCCAATTAATTAGGCTTCTCTCTAATTCGTCTTGCGGAGTGCTAAAATGAATTGCGGCTAGCTCCGCAATTGTTTTCCCTTCTTTGATATCTTCCTCTTCATATGGCCTCTTTTTTAATTTGGCGAAGTGGAATGTCATTTCCTCTTCTCCAAACAACATTGAAATAGTCTCCTTCTTATTATCAATTCGAGCTTTGGTTATGGAGACAAAAGGCCTGCCTAAAAGGATAGGATAAAAAGAGTCTCGAGGCATATCAACAATATGAAAATCAAGGGGATACATAAGTGCTCCAATAGAGACATAGATATTCCTAATAATGCCTTCCGGTCTTATTGATGGTGCTTATAAGCTTCGTTGGGAGACCCCAGGAGGAAGGTATGATGAGCACAGCGGCAAGTTTTCCCTCAGTAAGAAACCAAGGTTATCGAACCAGTAGGAGGAAGGAAACGACTCAAAGGTGTTGCTAGCAACTTGGAAACCTGCACAACACAAACTCAAGACTTTGCCCCAACGAACAGTGGGGTTGTCAATCTCACCGGTTGCTGTAACAAAGGATTAACTGTATGGTGTAGAAGGTAATATTGGTTTGCATAAAGTAAACAGTAATAGTGGAAGATGTATCAATGGTAAAGATTGGACCGGGGTCCATAGTTCACTAGAGGTGTTCTCCTTAAGATAAACAAACATGACATGCTAGGTAAACGAATTATAGCAGGGCAATTGACAGGACTGAGCAAGGCATAACAATGTAATACTATACATTCATGATCCTATGAGATTCGATTGGGCAATACAACAAGATACATAGACCGCCATCCAACTGCATCTATGACTAGTAATCCACCTTCAGGTTATCATCTGACCCCCCTCCAGTATTAAGTTGCAAGCAACGGATAACTGCTTTAAGAAAAGTGTGAAGGTAAACAATCCACTTGTTCCATGAACAAGAGACCGCTATTTTCTCCCTAGTGGCAACATCACATCTACAACCTTAGAGATTTCTGTCACTTCCCTTAGATTAAATAGAGGCATGAACCCACTATCGAGCATAAATACCCCCTCTTGGAGTCACTAGCATCTACTCGGCCAATATAGCTACTAGAAACGGAGAGCATGCAAGATGGTTTAGTTTCCTAAAATCGATGCACATGCGATATCCAACAATAGGTCTTGTAGAAACTAGCTCACCATCGTCATTCATAGCAGCATCAAGACCACCTTGTCTTGGTATGCAATGAGCTGGGCTAACCCATTTACTGTCAGAAATAGGATATATTATGACGTCATATAATAAGCGTATAACTTATTTTCTTACAACTTCCTTCATTTTTGGATTAAACCTTCTCTATGTGTCAACTACAGGTGCAACATCATCAAGCATGGTAATCTTATGTGTTACAATAGAGGGATATATTCCTTTAATATCACTTAGAGTATATCCAAATGCTTCTCGATGCTTGATCAAGACTAAAATGAGCTTATTTGTTTCATTTTCTGATAAATTTTTACTACTAATAATAGGACATTTATTTTATTATCTATAAGAACTCATACCTCATATCGTCTGGAAGTCGTTTCAATTCAATTGGCGGAGGTTCTTCGTCTCCTTTTCTTACCAATTCTTCATAGTCTTGTGGGTTATGCGCTTCTGGAACTGAATCAAGGTAATCATCCATGTCTTCTCTTCCTTCATCATCTAGTACCTCCTCCCAATTAATTAGGCTTCTCTCTAATTCGTCTTGCGGAGTGCTAAAATGAATTGCGGCTAGCTCCGCAATTGTTTTCCCTTCTTTGATATCTTCCTCTTCATATGGCCTCTTTTTTAATTTGGCGAAGTGGAATGTCATTTCCTCTTCTCCAAACAACATTGAAATAGTCTCCTTCTTATTATCAATTCGAGCTTTGGTTATGGAGACAAAAGGCCTGCCTAAAAGGATAGGATAAAAAGAGTCTCGAGGCATATCAACAATATGAAAATCAAGGGGATACATAAGTGCTCCAATAGAGACATAGATATTCCTAATAATGCCTTCCGGTCTTATTGATGGTGCTTATAAGCTTCGTTGGGAGACCCCAGGAGGAAGGTATGATGAGCACAGCGGCAAGTTTTCCCTCAGTAAGAAACCAAGGTTATCGAACCAGTAGGAGGAAGGAAACGACTCAAAGGTGTTGCTAGCAACTTGGAAACCTGCACAACACAAACTCAAGACTTTGCCCCAACGAACAGTGGGGTTGTCAATCTCACCGGTTGCTGTAACAAAGGATTAACTGTATGGTGTAGAAGGTAATATTGGTTTGCATAAAGTAAACAGTAATAGTGGAAGATGTATCAATGGTAAAGATTGGACCGGGGTCCATAGTTCACTAGAGGTGTTCTCCTTAAGATAAACAAACATGACATGCTGGGTAAACGAATTATAGCAGGGCAATTGACAGGACTGAGCAAGGCATAACAATGTAATACTATACATTCATGATCCTATGAGATTCGATTGGGCAATACAACAAGATACATAGACCGCCATCCAACTGCATCTATGACTAGTAATCCACCTTCAGGTTATCATCTGAACCCCCTCCAGTATTAAGTTGCAAGCAACGGATAACTGCTTTAAGAAAAGTGTGAAGGTAAACAATCCACTTGTTCCATGAACAAGAGACCACTATTTTCTCCCTAGTGGCAACATCACATCTACAACCTTAGAGATTTCTGTCACTTCCCTTAGATTAAATAGAGGCATGAACCCACTATCGAGCATAAATACCCCCTCTTGGAGTCACTAGCATCTACTCGGCCAATATAGCTACTAGAAACGGAGAGCATGCAAGATCTCAAACAACACAGACATGATAGAATCAATAAGACAAAACCATTAATAAATCTGACATAGTAATCTCAATATCCATCGGATCCCCGCAAACACAACGTGCATGAATACAAATAGATGATTTTGATCATGAACGGAGCTCACAAGATCTAAACATGGTAGCACAAAGGAGGAGATATAACCATCTAGCTACTACATGGACCCGTAGTCCAAGGTGGAACTACTCACACTTCATACCAGAGGCTGGCATGATGAAGAAGAAGGCCTCCAGTATGATCTCCCCTCCGGTAGGGTGTCGGGAAGAGCTTCAGATCCCCCGATCTAGGGACGATGGTGGCGGCGGCTACAGACAGTTTTGTGGAATATTGATCGGGTGCTTAGGGTTTCTGCATCGGGGGGGTCTTTATAGGCGAAGAGGCGAGGCAGGGGGCAGCCAGGGCGGCCGCACCCACCCCAGGAGCGGGCTAGCGTTAGCCGCGTCGCAAGGGGGTGTGGCCCCCTCGTGCCTCTCCCCGTCTTGTACTCTGGCCGTGTTCCCCACGGTAAAATATTGACTTTGTATTTTGTCCCGTCCAATTTCGAGAATATTGATTTTTTTCCTTTCTGGAACCAAAAATAGAAGAAAACATGCAACTGACACTGTGGCATCTTGTTAATAGGTTAGTACCAGAAAACATATAAAAACACCTCAAAGAGTAGACAAAGCAAAGTAGATACTAAAGAAGCATGGAACATAAAAAATTATAGATACGTTTCCGACGTATCAAGCATCCCCAAGCTTAACTCATGCTCGTCCTCGAGTAGGTAAGTGATAAAAAGAATAATTTTTGAGGTGACATGCACCATCAAAATCAAGATCAAACCATTTGCAAACAATGAAAGCTGGGATCAAAGAACTCTAAACATGAGCATGAAAGATGGAGTTCTAACAGTAAGACAAAGTAACTATGCATGCAACATGAAAGGTTACAAACAAAGATCATGAATAACATGCATTGAAAAACGTTTGTTTGTTTCACATACAAAAAACATAGCATAGTGGCATTCAGCTTGTCCCTCATGGAGTAGCAAATAGATGCATAGGACACCTTCAAAGTTCATAAGAGTGACTAGATACAAATAGCACAAGAACAAGTAATAACAACAATATGCATCAATCAATTAGTTTTGGGACAATGCACATAGAACTAAGAATGGCAACTATGCTCTCTTAACTGGTGCCTAAGGATAGAAGGTGGAGACTCAATATAATAGTGGAAGAAAGGCCCTTCGTAAGGGAAGCAGGGATTTCAAGTCTCAAAAAGCGCTTCCCAAAATTATGGTACTTGTTAGCTTTCAGCCCTCATTTCCCATATCATAAGCATCTTGAGGTGATT
The DNA here is from genome assembly GCA_916181665.1 of Avena sativa. Lineage (NCBI taxonomy): Eukaryota > Viridiplantae > Streptophyta > Magnoliopsida > Poales > Poaceae > Avena > Avena sativa. The sequence continues at coordinate 259,436,448 of OV702279.1, read as the reverse complement.
AAGGTTAAAGTGAACAAACTATGGAGTATATGCTTGACAAAGTATAAGTTGGCAATCTCATGTCCCCTGAATACGAGGGCCTCTCCTCATGCTACTCAAGTTTAGTTACTTGCAAGTTATTGTCATAGTAAGTACATGTGTATCATAGATAACCGCCAACGGGGTACCCCTTGCACATGATGCATGAGCTATCCCATAATCAAAATGACAAGACAAGCAGACAATGAGCATCTCAGCAATCTTTTTATTTACCAAGGAAATATGGTGCTTTTTTCTCTCTTTCCTCTTTTTTCTCAATATGTCTCTTTTTCTCAATCTCTTTTTTTATATGAAGAATGCTTCATAGATGTCACTATGGTGATGCTGCAAGTTTCCACCATGATTAGGCATGGCTTAGGCTAGCGGCCCAGGCATTTCTCTAACACAAAATACATAACTCTATGGACTTACAAGCTCCCCTTTCATTTCACACCGACGACATCCATAGACAAAAGAGCATGATATCAACTGTGTACAAAGTACAGGTGCAATATTGAAAGCGTTCCCCATGAAAACATGGTTCTGCTAATTCCAACATATAAGTGCAAGCATATACAACATAGATGATAAAATGGTTCAAGTTTATTAGGGGCAAGAAAATTAAAGTGTGCCATCAAGTTCATGAGAGCTTTAATCACTAAATTTCACATAACAAAATACTTTTTAATTGGAAGATAGATGAAAACAAGAATATACTTGGAATGGTGTAACACACAATGCATAGGAATTTATAGTGGACACTTTGGAATAACTTGGTTTCTTGGGAGTTGGAAGCATGAGTAGAGCTTACTCATACAAGTGGAGGCTAGCAAAAGACTAGGAGCGACCAACTAAGAGAGCAATAATGTCCATAATCATGTAGAGCGACAAAATATTACTAATCAAAGCATAGAGTGGTACTACAAGTCAAGGAATAAATTATCATAGAGGCTATGGTGACTTGTTCATAGTCATAACATGGTGTGAGCATGTGCCAAGTCAACCCAAACAAAGCATCAAAGTAGAAAACCACAATACTATGCTTTTGTATGCTAAAACAACGCATGATTCTTTCAAGGCACACTAAGCAATCCCAATTGTTTGGAACAAGTCATGCTACAACAAAAATCACTAATAATAAGGTCAAAACAACACTAGCATGACATGCTAAAGTCTAAGTCACAGTCAAAGCAAGCTCCTCTTGCACCATTCAAGCAAGAACTTTCTACTCCTTTCCAACACCAACACCAATCGACTTATTTGAAACAACACAGCGAGAACGGGGGTCCGAACTACTTTATTAAAGCAAACTAAACAAACTAAGCAAAAGCAAACAAAAACTAAGACGCTCCAAGAACAACACAACAGTGCATGAAACAATAAAAACGAGTGTCTAGAAAGACCTGAGCTTTTTATTGATGAAGAAGGGGATGCCCAAGGCATCCCCAAGCTTTGACGCTTGTACCTCTTGGATATTTCTTGGGGTGACACTGGGGTGGCATCCCCAAGCTTGATATTTTTTCCATTCCTCATCTTATTACATCATTCTCTCTCTACACCTAAAAATTTTCCTTCATACAAAACTTCACACAATCTTCATTAGCAACATTAGTGTATTCAAAAGATAATAGACCTTTGGGTTTAGCTTTGGAACAGAAAAACTTTCACTAAAAACACAAGATACTGTAGCAATTCCCTCAAAAAGCTCAATTTCCCAAAAAAAAAATCAAAAAGGAATCAATAAGAAGCAAATGCAAATAATGGCAGAAATCTGTCAAAACAGACTAGCAGGTAGAAACCGATTTTTTTGAAGACCTTTTGTTGCTCAAATAAAAAAGTGTTGAACTAACGGAAGTTATATAACATACTGAGGGATTTATTCATAAGTTTTTAGCTCAATCCGGCTTACAGAGACTCTTCACGAATTTTTATGGTGGAGCACAGAAATCTGTTTCGGGACAGCAAATCCCCAAATCTTACTTCCCTCTCATTAGAGGTCATTCTTGGCACAAAAAGCAAACAAAAAGGATAAGAATAGGTCATTACTGAAGTAATAACTTCCAAGACTCAAGAAAACTCTTGGGTTATCTCCCAACAAGTACTTTTCTTTAACGCCTTTAAGTTAGGCATGATAGTTTGAGAAGATGCCCACATAAGAAATATGAATTGAAGTAAAAGAGAGCATCAAGAAGCATTCAAAACACATTTAAGTCTAACCACTTCCTATGCATAGGAATCTTGTAAGAAAGTAAATCAAATAAGCACAAAGCAACAAGCATAGGAAAGCAAAACAAGTGCAACTTCAAGATTTTCAACATAAAGAGGGGAAACTTAATATTGTTGAGATACATAAGACCATGTTTCCCTCTCTCATAATAACTTTCAGTAACATCATGAGTAAACTCAACAATATAACTATCACATAAAGCATGCTTTTCATGATCTACAAACACATAATTTTTATCAAGCTAAAAAATAGTGGGATTAAAGCCTTCAAACCCGGTTTTAGCAATTTTATAATAAGATAATTGATCATTCAACATAGGACCATCATCTAGAGATTTATTATAAACATTTTCTAGGCAAAACATCTTAGTACCATGCATTTAGAAGTTAGGAACAAATATAGGATTATCATAGATAACAGGAGCATAACTATTATCACAAGTTTTACCCATAGCAGATATTTCAAAAGAATCCACAGAAACATAACATTCATCTGTTGGAGATATGCCCAAGAGGCAATAATAAAGTGGTTATTATCATGTCTTCACACTTATGATAAATGTTTACATACCATGCTATAATTGTATTAACCGGAAACATTAATACTTGTGTGATTTGTAAACTAAAATAAGAGTCCCTAGTAAAGCCTCTTGTTAAACTAGCTTGTTGGTTAATATATGATCATTGTTTCCTGATCATGAACATAGAGATGTTATTAACAACAGGATCATATCGTTAGGAGAATGATATGGTGGACATACTCCTATAGATAAGCGTAGCATAAAGATCAAGTCATTTCAATAGTTCAATTGCTATATGCTTTCTGATACATAGTAACCTAATTCCTTCGACCATGAGATCGTGCATATCACCTTTACTGGATGGATGCTTTGATGTCATCAAACACCACACCGTAACAGGGTGGCTATAAAAGTGGCATTGAGTGTTCGGAAAGTATTGGTTGAAACACATGGATCAAGAGTGGGATTTGTCCATCCACATGACGGATAGATATTCTCTGGGCCCTCTCGGTGAAATGTCATCCAATTAGCTTGCAAGCATGTGACTTGGTCACAAGGGATCACATATCACGGGAACGAGAAAAGAGTACTTATCAGTAACGAGGTTGAACTAGGTATACAGAGATACCGACGATCATAAACTTCGGATAAGTAAACTATCGTGAGACAAAGGGAAATTGGTATCGTATGTAAGTGGTTCATTCGATCGCAAAGTAATCGTAGAAATATGTGGGAGCCATATGAATTTCCAGATTCCTCTATTGGTTATTGTTCGGAGAAGTGTCTCGATCATGTCCGCATAATTCACGAACCGTAGGGAGACACACTTAAGGATTCGACGTTGTTTGAGTAGTTATGGTATTATGAGAAAGAGACCGAATGTTGTTCGGAGTCTCGGATGGGATCCGGGATATCACGAGGTGATCCGGAATGGTCCGGAGAATAAGATTCATATAAGGAAAGTCCCGTTTCGGAGTTCGGGAATGATTCCGGTGTTTTCATCGGGAATGTTCTAGAAGGGTCCGGATTGTCCGGCACTCCGGGGGGGAAGGGGTACATGAATGTGTCATTACATATTGGAATGATTGCATCATGTACTAAGTGTTCTTGCTGTCCCAAATATAGGATTAAATTGAATCCTAAAACAGAAAAGTCAAATGTCCAGTTTGAAAGTCAAACTGCCAAAACAAGAAACTGTGGGAAACAAGCAAGAGGAGTTGGAACCAACCTGGAGGAGGAGTTGGACTCCTCCAGGCCGGCGCCCAGCCCAAGGCCGAGTTGGGGAGGGACTCCCTCCCTCCCCTGGCGCGCCAAGACCCCCCTCCCATAAAAGGAGGGGCAGGGCTCCTCCTAGACACACACAAGTTTCCTATCCTCTAAACTAAACCCTAGATCTAGACCCCGGTTTAGAGCTATTCGGTTTAGAGCCTTCTAATTGGTTTAGAGCCTTCTAATTGGTGTGTCTAATTACTAGACCACTAATAGCCTCTCTCATAAGCTCCACCATACTCGCACCGGCTTAAGGCGAAGCCCTGCGGGATCTCCCCTCTACTTCCGGTACCACGCCGTTGTGCTGCCGGAATCGCGAGGAGAGTGCTACAACCTCCGCTGCCTGCTGGAACAAGGGAGAGGAAGGTCTTCGTCGAGTACCGAACGTGTGACCGACTGCGGGAGCGCTGCGGGAACGCGGCGCCGGAAGGATCGTCTACGCGATCTTGAGATCGGAAAGAGTACGACTACATCACCCACGAGAATCTGCTCTCGTTAAACACTTTGGAATCTTCGAGGGTGAGTTATTCCATCGACTCGTTGCTACAATCTAGTAGATAGATCTTGGCTTGTTTGTTTGTATGCGATAGAAATTTTTTGTTTTCCATGCTACGAACCCCTACAGTGGTATCAGAGCCGTGTCTATATGTAGATCTGTTGCACGAGTAGAACACAATGGTCATTGTGGGCGTTGATGCTTTTATTGTAGATTGCTTTTTGTGTACTTTGCATCTTGCGGTATGTTGGGATGAAGCGGCCCGGGCTAACCTTACATGACATCGTTCATGAGACTTGCTCCACGTTTGACATGCAACTTGTATTGCATAAGTGGCTTTGCGGGTGCCTGTTTCTCCTAGCATAGTTAAGATCCAATTTACAACGGGTAATCAACAATGCTAGTATCAATGTTGTGGTTCTTGTTCGTAAGTTAGAACGACACTTATGGAAAGCCCCAAACCACGTAAAATATGCAAAGAAAGTAGAAGCGTCTAACTTTGTTTTGCAGGGGTGTGCAGTGATGTGATATGGCCATGATTGTGATTATATATGATGTATGCAATGTTCCTTATTGTAAGTCGGCAACCGGCAGGAGCCATATGGTTGTCTTTAATTTCTGTTAAGACCTGCGTGTCTATTCAAAATAGTTGTAATAGTTGAAGCTGGTGGACGACAACCATGAAGAAGCATCATTGACCTTGATGCTATGACCGGTGATGATGAAGATCATGTTCGTGCTTGAAGATGGAGATCGGAAGCACAAAGAAGAAAGGCCATATCATATCACATATTATGAATTGCATGTGATGTTAATCCTTTATGCATCTTGTATTGCTTAGTAGACGACGGTAGCATTATAAGATGATCCCTCATGCACATAAATTTCAAGTTCTAAAGTGTTCACCCTTAGTATGCACCGTTGCCAAAGCTTGCTGCTTCGAAGCACCACGTGATGATCGGGTGTCTTTGATTCCGCGGGTGAATACAACGTAAGCAAGCCAGATTTGCTTATGCGGTAGCTAAGGTTTGATCTTGACGAGCCTAGCATGTACAGACATGGCCTCAGGAACACGGATCACCGAAAGGTAAAGCATGAATCATATAGTAGATATGATGAACATGTCGATTGTTCGCCATTGAAACTATATCAACTCTCGTGATGATCGGTTTTGATGTGGTGGATTTGGTTCGTGTGATCACTAAAACAATGTGAGGGATATTGTTTTGAGTGGGAGTTCACCTAGATTAATTTAATTATTAATTAGAACTCAATTTATCATAAACTAAATCAAAGTGAATTTGCATAGTTGTTGTAGTCATTGGCATCCGTTTACCACCTTGCGCTTAGTTATAATTGAGATGATAGAACTATAGAATTCTGGTTAGATACTTTACGAACTGGTATCGTATTGTTTTAAGTGTTAATCTAAAGTTTAAAAGTCCTATTGCAAACTTTCAGTAAGTTCCGGTTACTCCATGAAGTTTAATAATTAGTATTAAATCAAGAGTAACAATTCCAAGTGTTAGTATATAAGTATCATGTTTGTATCCATGATTCTTGATATTCAAAGGATTCCCTTAATATCAAGGTTATCTAGGATCTGAAAGAGTTGTTTCAGAAACTATGATGTGTGGAAGATATTGTGATATCTGAAACGAAGTTTTGGTTGCAACATGATAGAGTATAATATGGCAAAAGTCATGTTCTCATATTTGATGAGAATTTGCAAAAAGGTTGGAGACACTTGTTGTCCTAATCCTCCAAAAGGTTTTGGATAGCAACATTATACTCATAATTCATCGTTATAAGCTAAAAGTAGCTTGATCATGGACGATTCCATGATAAGGGTGAATATTTGATGTAGGTGAAATGTTTACTACACCAAGAGATTACTAAAGAAAAGAATTTGAAAGAACACCAAATATTTGATGATGGTGATCTACTTCAAAGTGCAAGTCCAAAGACATTGGTATTTAATTATACACGCTTTGGACTATATGTCATATGTATGACTCCACTATTGATGTTAATAGATTCTTTCAAACAGAAAAGGAAATACTGAAAGAAAATCTCATAAATATATGGCAGAAAAGAAAAGACTAGAATCGTTCAGTTTAAGTATATAGATGATATACATGTTATGGCTGTATTCTTTGCTTGTTAAACAATGTGGTTCTTAAGTATTTGATACTGAATTTGTTGGTGTGAATCGTCATACGAAACAACACAATTCATGAACTACAATGGCCTAAGTAACTAGCAAAAGAATATGTGATGATGTTCATCGAGAACAAAATAAAGGGTTATTGTGTTGCTTGTTAAACATCAAAGCTTGCCTTCAAAGATTTGTTTTATCAGGTATTATGAGAACAAAAGGATTGTTCAAATAATTGCCGTAATCCATAAAAGATGGATGATTCGCAAATCTCGTTGGAAACATCACATCCATAAAACTAGTGCTAAAAATGTCGAAAGACAAATTGATTGAAAGATCACTTAGGAAGTGACATCGCCGTTTAAATTATATTTGAAAGAAAACATGAAGAAACTCCATGTTGATGGAATTTTGGAGTCTTCTGATTTTTGATCAAATGACGCTTGTGAAACTTTCTTAGAGATAATTAAAACTTCGTTCATAGGCCAAAAGGGAACGAATGACTAGCTTATTGGAACTTGTACATATTGTTGTACGAAGTCCGTTATGTGTAGTCAAGAGCGATGGATTTCAACTTCATATGCTTTCTCCGAAAATTTGAGTGAATATATGAATATTTACTTAATAAGGATGAAGTGTGAAATATTTGAAGAGTTCAAAGACTTTCAAGATGAAGTGCAAAATCATTGTAACAAGAATATAAACAGTTTATGATAAAGATCATAAAGGAAGATATTTGAGTTACAAGTTTAGCATAATACCTAAGATTTAAGGAATCGTTCCGTGGATTTGCATTTCCCGAAACACCATAAGAGTATGGAGCGTTCGAGATATGTAATTAAACCTTGTTTGACATGGTAAGATCAAAGGTATAATTCATAAAACTGCCATTGTATTTTAAAGATTAAAAGCTTTAGAGATTACCGTTTTTCCACTGAAAAGAGCTTCATCATAATCCGTTGAAATGACACCATATAAAGTTATGGTTTGGGATAAAACCCAAGTAGTCCTTTCTTAAACATTGGTATGCTATGCATAAGAAAGATGTTTGCAACCAAAGTCGGATAAACCTGTCTTTGTATTACTGTTAAGTATTCCTCCATAAAACACCGGAGACAAAAGTGTTTGTTGCTTAGAACGTCAAGTTTCTTTGAGAAGAAATTTTTCGTGAAAAGTTAAGTGGGAGGACATTAGAACTTTGATAAGGTTAAAAGAACCTTAGCTGTATGTGCAGAGTTGCGCAGCACCGAAAAATGTTCCGGAGGCGGCAACAATGCTCATGGCTCACGTGCCTCAAAGGTTGTGGTCACGGAGATCTAAGTTCCTATTGAAACAAGTAGATCGGGTAAACAATCAAATACCAAGATTTGAGGGTTGAATCATTATTTGAGAATAATGAACCGACTACATGCAAAGAAGCGATGATGGGCCCTGACTCCGTCAAATGGCTTGAAGCCATAAAATCCGTGATAGTTCCATACACGAGAAATCAAGTTTTGAACTTGAAGGACCCTCGAAAAAGGTGTAAGACCTTGCAGTTGTGTTTGGATCTATAAAGAAGTAGACATGGATGTTTCACATCTATGAAATATTCGACATGTTGGGAAAGAGTTCACAACAATGTTCAAAGGTTGACTATGACAAGATTTGATCTTTCATAGTGATATTTAGTCTAGACGGATTAATGTAGCAACCACTACATATAATTTGTTATATGGTAGTTGAATAAACAAAACAAGTTCTTCTAATAGAATCGTTACCTAGGACATGTGCATAACACGGTCCATAGGGTTTTGTTAATTCAAAGGATGCTAAAAGCATATGCAAACTTCAATGGTTAAAGTAAGCATAGCGGAGTTGGAATCTTCACTGTGATGAAACTGTTAAAGGAGTTTAAAAGTTCATCAGAGACGATGGAGATGCTTGCATTTGCAAGAAATTAAGTGGGAGCGCTAAGACATGTTTCTAATACATTATGTGGAAGACATATTGTTGATTGGAAATAATGTATCTTTTATTAACACATATTAAGAATTTCATCCCGATGAAAGACTTAGGCAAAACCCAAATATTTGGCTTCAATAGAAGCTAATATGGTTGTGCCAGAAGTACATAGACAAGATATTGAATGAGTTCAATATAGAAACTACAAGAGAAGGTTCTTGTCGCACAGAAAGGATTGAATGAGTTCAATGTTGATGATATATTCAAGTGTATTGACATTTGGTAAAGTGAAACAAATAATCAAGTATAGATTGATACTTGATGTATGAAATCACAAAGAGTATTTATATCAATCATACTGTGATATGTACAAATCCAGATATGTCCTATGCTCTAAATATGAGAGCATATACCAGAATGATTTGTAAGATGATCATTGGACAATAGTAAGGATATTCTTATGATCTTTTGGAAGAACTAAGAGTATATTATTTGTAGAAGTGACAAATAGATGGTTAGTTCATTGTAAAAGTACTACATTGATACTAGCTTTGTCACAAAGTACAAATTAAGTTTATCTCAATCTAAACTAAGGTGGCACAATATAATGGAAAGTGAGTTCCATAATGGATTTGGATGATTTCCAAAGTTAAGACATTGTGACAGATACTACAACAAAAGGCTAAGTATATGACTGCTATTATAGCAGCAAAAGAGGGCATTTGTGTCAAGTAGTTTGTTATCAAACTAGGTGTAGTTCACAGCGGGATAATACTATGAAGATATATTGTACGACAATATTGTCAACATGTTTTAACCCCAAAGAACTAAAGGTCACACCGAAAGACCAAATTTATACAAAGCCATCTCATTAGAGAATGAGTGATGCGTAGAGACGCAAAGACATACAATTACACACGGACCTGGAAGTGTCGGATCCGGAGATCAGTTGACCACTAGCAATCGTGTACATACAACACCGGAAAGCCATAGGTGTTATATACACAAAGGTTCGAAACTAGATTATTGACTCTAGTGCAAGTGGGAGACTGTTGGAGATATGCCCAAGAGGCAATAATAAAGTGGTTATTATCATGTCTTCACACTTATGATAAATGTTTACATACCATGCTATAATTGTATTAACCGGAAACATTAATACTTGTGTGATTTGTAAACTAAAATAAGAGTCCCTAGTAAAGCCTCTTGTTAAACTAGCTTGTTGGTTAATATATGATCATTGTTTCCTGATCATGAACATAGAGATGTTATTAACAACAGGATCATATCGTTAGGAGAATGATATGGTGGACATACTCCTATAGATAAGCGTAGCATAAAGATCAAGTCATTTCAATAGTTCAATTGCTATATGCTTTCTGATACATAGTAACCTAATTCCTTCGACCATGAGATCGTGCATATCACCTTTACTGGATGGATGCTTTGATGTCATCAAACACCACACCGTAACAGGGTGGCTATAAAAGTGGCATTGAGTGTTCGGAAAGTATTGGTTGAAACACATGGATCAAGAGTGGGATTTGTCCATCCACATGATGGATAGATATTCTCTAGGCCCTCTCGGTGAAATGTCATCCAATTAGCTTGCAAGCATGTGACTTGGTCACAAGGGATCACATATCACGGGAACGAGAAAAGAGTACTTATCAGTAACGAGGTTGAACTAGGTATACAGAGATACCGACGATCATAAACTTCGGATAAGTAAACTATCGTGAGACAAAGGGAAATTGATATCGTATGTAAGTGGTTCATTCGATCGCAAAGTAATCGTAGAAATATGTGGGAGCCATATGAATTTCCAGATTCCTCTATTGGTTATTGTTCGGAGAAGTGTCTCGATCATGTCCGCATAATTCACGAACCGTAGGGAGACACACTTAAGGATTCGACGTTGTTTGAGTAGTTATGGTATTATGAGAAAGAGACCGAATGTTGTTCGGAGTCTCGGATGGGATCCGGGATATCACGAGGTGATCCGGAATGGTCCGGAGAATAAGATTCATATAAGGAAAGTCCCGTTTCGGAGTTCGGGAATGATTCCGGTGTTTTCATCGGGAATGTTCTAGAAGGGTCCGGATTGTCCGGCACTCCGGGGGGGAAGGGGTACATGAATGTGTCATTACATATTGGAATGATTGCATCATGTACTAAGTGTTCTTGCTGTCCCAAATATAGGATTAAATTGAATCCTAAAACAGAAAAGTCAAATGTCCAGTTTGAAAGTCAAACTGCCAAAACAAGAAACTGTGGGAAACAAGCAAGAGGAGTTGGAACCAACCTGGAGGAGGAGTTGGACTCCTCCAGGCCGGCGCCCAGCCCAAGGCCGAGTTGGGGAGGGACTCCCTCCCTCCCCTGGCGCGCCAAGACCCCCCTCCCATAAAAGGAGGGGCAGGGCTCCTCCTAGACACACACAAGTTTCCTATCCTCTAAACTAAACCCTAGATCTAGACCCCGGTTTAGAGCTATTCGGTTTAGAGCCTTCTAATTGGTTTAGAGCCTTCTAATTGGTGTGTCTAATTACTAGACCACTAATAGCCTCTCTCATAAGCTCCACCATACTCGCACCGGCTTAAGGCGAAGCCCTGCGGGATCTCCCCTCTACTTCCGGTACCACGCCGTTGTGCTGCCGGAATCGCGAGGAGAGTGCTACAACCTCCGCTGCCTGCTGGAACAAGGGAGAGGAAGGTCTTCGTCGAGTACCGAACGTGTGACCGACTGCGGGAGCGCTGCGGGAACGCGGCGCCGGAAGGATCGTCTACGCGATCTTGAGATCGGAAAGAGTACGACTACATCACCCACGAGAATCTGCTCTCGTTAAACACTTTGGAATCTTCGAGGGTGAGTTATTCCATCGACTCGTTGCTACAATCTAGTAGATAGATCTTGGCTTGTTTGTTTGTATGCGATAGAAAATTTTTGTTTTCCATGCTACGAACCCCTACATCATCCTCCTTTGGTAAACATGGGGGACAATCAAATAATGTAAGAGGTAAAGAGTTATTCTCATTAGAAGGTAGACATGGGTAGATCCATTCATCCTCCTCTTGACCATCACTCTCCTCCTCTTTTTCATCTAATGGGCTTCCAGTTTCAGCAATTTCTTCTTCCATAGGCTCATGCAAGGCATTAGTCTCTTCCATTTGTGGAAAGCACCTATTAAAATATTCAAGAATATAGCCATTTTCTTCCTTGTAATTATCAAAGCAAAACTTGAGTATCTCATAAACCTCATATTCATAAAGTGCATCATTAGTATTTTCAAGCAAACTGGCAAGTTCAAATGCACCCTTGAAAGCAATAAATTTTTCAATTTGTTCCACATCATAAAAGTCATATTTTCATTTAACATAAGAAGATATGGTAACATTATCATTACACTCACATTGAAAAGGCAGGTGCTTATACCTCCTACAGCAACAAGATTTATCAAAACAATAGGTAACATTATAAGTAGAGCACACCTCTCTAGCAATAGTATTCAATTTATCAATTTGTTCCCATAAGTGCTTCCCTTTTTGTGACAAATGGTGCTCCTTATAATAATACTTTTATTCTTCTGTGAACCCACCTTGCCAGTAATAACTAGTTTCAAAGAAACCATCCATTGATATAAAGCATGACAAAGCAAGGCAATAACAGACCAACAACTAGAGTAGGAACTATTTTTTGTGTTTTTCATAAGAGAAAGCAAACCAAACTAAACTATTTTTTTTTGAGTTTTTGATCAAAAGAGGCAAACAAAACCAAGCAAAAGAAACTAAGCAAACCAAAAACAGAGTAAAGATAAAGGATGAGGAGGACTCCCCTTGTGAAGACGTCCTTAGCCTCCCCGGCAATGGTGCCAGAAAATCTTGATGGCGCTCCATCAACGTGGAGAACTTCTTCGGGAAACCACAAGAGCAAGGTGTGATGCAGCACAACAAGTCTTCCCTCAGTAAGAAACCAAGGTTATCGAACCAGTAGGAGGAAGGAAACGTCTCAAAGGTGTTGCAAGCAACGTGGAAACCCGCACAACACAAACTCAAGACTTTGCCCCAACTAACAGTGAGGTTGTCAATCTCACTGATTGTTGTAACAAAGGATTAACTATATGGTGTGGAAGGTGATGATGGTTTGCATAAAGTAAACAGTAACAGTGGAAGATGTATCAATGGTAAATATTGGACCGGGGTCCATAGTTCACTAGAGGTGTTCTCCTTACATCAACAAACATGGCATGCAGGGTAAACAAATTATAGCAGGGCAATTGACAGGACTGAGCAAGGCATAACAATGCAATACTAGACATAAAGATCCTATGAGATTCGATTGGGCAATACAACAAGATACATAGACCGCCATCCAACTACATCCATGACTAGAAGTCCACCTTTGGTTATCATCCGAACCCGCTCCAGTATTAAGTTGCAAGCAACAGACAACTGCTTTAAGCAAAGTGTGTAAGGTAAAAAATCCACTTGTTCCATGAACAAGAGACCGTTGTTTTCTCCCTAGTGGAAACAACACATCTACAACCTTAGAGATTTCTGTCATCCCTTAGATTAAATAGAGGCATGAACCCACTATTGAGCATAAATACCCCCTCTCGGAGTCACTAGCAACTACTTGGCCAAGATAGCTACTAACAACGGAGAGCATGCAAGATCACAAACAACACAGACATGATAGAATCAATAAGACAAAACTATTAATCAATCTTACATAGTAATATCAATATCCATAGGATTCCCGCAAACACAACATGCATGATTACAAATAGATGAGATCTTGATCATGAACGGAGCTCACAATATCTAGACATGAAAGCACAAAGGAGGAGATACAACCATCTAGCTACTACATGGACCCGTAGTCCAAGGTGGAACTACTCACGCTTCATACTGGAGTGCAGCCGAAGCTAGAAGACGAGACGGAGGAGGGCATTGAGGGGGCCACCCACCCTGGCTATGCGGGTGGGCCCACCCTACGCCTAGGGGTGCAGCCGCCTCGGGCACCCCCTCGGCCTCCCTCTTCGCCTATAAGAAGCCCCCGATGCAGAAACCCTAGGCACCCAATCAAAACTCCATGAAACTGTCTGTAGTCGCCGCCACCATCTTCCCTATATCGGGGGGATCTAAAGTTCTTCCCGGCACCCTGCCGGAGGGGAGATCATCCCGGAGGCCTTCTTCTCTGGTATGAAGCGTGAGTTGTTCCACCTTGGACTACGGGTCCATGTAGTAGCTAGATGGTTGTGTCTCCTCCTTGTGCTTTTATGTATAAATCTTGTGAGCTCCGTTCATGATCAAGATCTAATCTATTTGTAATCATGCATGTTGTGTTTGTGGGGATCCGATGGATATTGAGATTACTGTGTCAGATTGATTAATGGTTTTGTCTTATTGATTCTGTCATATCTGTGTTGTTTGTGATCTTGCATGCTCTCTGTTGTTAGTATCTATCTTGGCCAAGTAGTTGCTAGTGACTCTAAGAGGGGGTATTTATGCTCGATAGTGGGTTCATGCCTCTAGTTTCCAAGGGAAGTGACAGAAATCTCTTCGGATGTAGATGTGTTGTTGCTACTAGGGAGAAAACAACGGTCTCTTGTTCATGGAACAAGTGGATTGCTTACCTTACACACTTTGCTTAAAGCAGTTGTCTGTTGCTTGCAACTTAATACTGGAGGGGGGTCGGATGATAACCTAAAGGTGGACTTTTAGTCATAGATGCAGTTGGATGGCGGTCTATGTATATTTTTGTATTGCACAATCGAATCTCATAGGATCTTTTTGTCTAGTATTGCATTGTTATGCCTTGCTCAGTTCCTGTCAATTGCCCTGCTGTAATTTGTTTACCCTTCATGCCATGTTGTTTATCTAAGGAGAGCACCTCTAGTGAATTATGGATCCCGGTCCAATCTTTACCATTGATACATCTTCCAATGTTTACTTTCTGCAAACCACTCATCACCTTCCACACCATACAGTTAATCCTTTGTTACAGCAACCGGTGAGATTGACAACCTTAATGTTCGTTGGGGCAAAGTCTTGAGTTTGTGTTGTGCAGGTTTCCACATTGCTTGCAACACTTGTTTGACGTTTCCTTCCTCCTATTGGTTCGATAACCTCGGTTTCTTATCGAGGGAAGACTTGCTGCTGTGCTGCATCGCACCTTGCTCTTGGGGTTTCCTGACGAAGCGCTCCTTCATCAACCAAGCGCGTCAACAAGTTTTTTGGCGCCGTTGTCGGGGAGGCTAAGGACGTCTTCACAAGGGGAGTCCTCCTCAACCTTTCTCTTTACTTTGATTTTAGTTTGCTTAGTTTCTTTTTCTTGGTTTTGTTTGCCTCTTTTATCAAAAACTCCAAAAAAACTAGTTTAGTTTGGTTTGCTTTATCTATTCAAAAACACAAAAAAATTAGTTCATGCTCTAGCTGCTGCTGCTATTTTTAGCTTGCCCACTTTTGCCAAAATGAACTCTGCTAAGAAAACTAAGTTGTGTGACTTCACTAGCACAAACAATAATGATTTCCTTAGCACTCCTATTTCTCCACCTGCTCCTGATGCTACCTTTTATGAACTTAAGCCTACTTTGTTGAATCTTGTGATGAGAGACCAATTTTGTGGTGCTAGTTCTGATGATGTTGCTGCCCATCTCAATAACTTTGTTGAACTTTGTGAGATACAAAAGTATAAGGATGTAGATGGAGATGTTATTAAATTCAAGCTGTTTCCTTTCTCCTTGAGAGGAAAAGCTAAAGAATGGTTGCTATCCTTGCCTAGAAATAGTATTGATTCTTGGATTAAGTGCAAAGATGCTTTTATTGGAAAGTACTACCCTCCTGCTAAGATTATATCTATGATAAGTGACATTATGAAATTTAAACAACTTGATAATGAACATGTTACTCAAGCTTAGGAAAGAATGAAATCTTTGGCTAAGAACTGTCCCACTTATGGACTCACTGCTTGGATGATAATCTAGACTTTTTATGCAGGTTTGAACTTCTCTTCAAGAAACCTGTTGGATTCAGCTGCTGGAGTGTAAGACCCCACCTTTATAAGGTAAAGGTCCCTATGATTGCAATGCTAGTCCCTGGATCAAATGCTAGCATCCAAAGTTTAAGATGAAGTACACATAAACAAGGTCATTTATTCATCGTCATTCTAGAGATAACATAGTCTTTACAACTCAATAGCCAAATGCTAGTATAAGAGTTCACAACATAAATTAAATAACTATAAGTCTTCATCTTCATGTGCCACAGGAAAGCATGTTGAGTGTAGACTTACAACCCTAATCTCCATCAGAGTAACCTGCAACATCATAAGTTACAGCCACAATGGGTCAATACATTTGGAATAGTATTGGCAAGTGATACTAGAGTAGAATAGTGGTTTCTAACATCTATATGAATTTGGCTAAGTGTAGCTTAGGCTTGCTTTTCTCAAAATAGGTTTTTCTTATCAGTTGAAAACACTAAGTTTTTGTTTGTCAAAACTCCCAAGGAACCACCAATAGACATTGGTGAACCTTTACCCTTGTTCAACCAAAAGTTTTTAACTTAGAAATTGGGATGAGGATATCCTTGATAGCTTCAATGTCTTGATGCTCAAATTGTCCGTTGCCGGGGACACGGCTAAGTACTTAGGTTTTACCCTCTCGAGAGATGGTGCACTTTCCCCACAAGACTCGACATGCATCGAGACGAGATCTTTCAGAAGCCTTCCCTTATACCATCATGGACGCGTTCCATCCTATCACCCTACCACCAACTGTCCATCTGGCTAAGTTATTGCAACCTATATGATCAAGGCAGAGCCCATATGCCATGTGGTCGCACTAGAAGCTTCTAGTCACTAAGTATCTCAAATCCCTTTGTTCATGGGTGGTTTCCACAAGTGTGATACACAAGGCAAACCATAAAAATGGGCCTTGTGACACCACTCAACATAAACCATCATACCATTCCACCTAGGTGATTCATTCACTTAGTTGTTTTATTAAGCAAAAACACAAGTCATAGACTTAGAAATATTTCATAGCATGAATAATCCACCCTTGTTTGTTACTAGCTAGGCTAAGCATGATAACATAACAAGTTTCTTAACTTAGAGGAATTTCTACCAAGAATACAACTACTAGGATTTCCCAAGGCATAGCATATATATACTTAGCAAACAATTCCATGCAAGCCCTATTCAAAATATCACTAGTGCATAGTCAAAATAATAGGAAAAAATACATGAAGCACCACTTGCCTTGGTAGTATTTGGGGGAGTAGCAACAATCCTCGCACTCACAATCACCACTAGCACCAAAATATACACATAAAATAATAGCACCAAATTCACATTCAAATATTCAAGCAAAAATATATATGAATGCATGCAAATGCAATGAAATGATTTTTCTATACTAGCAAGTCTAACCAAACAGTACTGAACACAAATCCATCTATTTAAAGTCTAAACAAACTTAAATTTGCCTCAAAACAATTTTGTAAACATTTTATATAGCTAAAATAAGCATACAATGTGTTCTGCAAATAATCCTATTTTTTCAGAAGAAAAATACAAATTCAAGCCAACAGTAATGTAGGATTTAGTTTTCTGAATCCAATGATATATTATTTACATTTTTTGGATAAACATAACAAAATATATTAATTTTACAAGTTTAAACATTCAAAAACCTTCTCTGGATTTTAATTAAACAGAACATAGACACATGGCTGTGTCTTATTGGCCCGTACCGCTTCGCACGGATCAAGCGTGTGGGCCATTGGATTTAAGTCAGATCCTATGGCTCAGATCTGGCGATACCACTTCGGCCTACGATCTAATCTAAACCCTAGGATCTAGATCTAACGGTGCCAACACATGCGACCATAGATGGGCGACGCGAATGGGTGCTGGCGGCGGCGCTACTGGCGATGGTGCTCCGGCGATTCCAGAGGGGCCTAGGGGCAATGGCGGTGCTTACCAGTGTCGCAAGGATGCGAGGATGCTCAAGGCGGCTTCGGCTTGGACGGGGGCGAGCTGCTGCGGCCGTGGGAGCTCGTCGGAGTTGCGGACAGCGTCGAGTTGATGCAAACGGCGATGGAGGCGACGTTCTGGTTCACCCTAGCGCAATCCAAAGGCATCAGCGTGTGCACAAGGACCAGGCGAACAAGTGAGTTTGAACTAGGAGCCAAGGGGCGGTCGTATATTACCGGGATTGCTCACCGGAGACGAGGACGGCGTCGGGTGCTCACGGTGCTTGACGAAGCCGACGTCCTGGGTCACGAGCAGATGAACAAAGGGCATGATAAGAAGCGCAATATGAAGGGAAGCACGATAGCAAGAACCAGAAGGCGCGGGGAGGACGATGCTCGCCGTAATCATTCGCCAGAGATGCTCGAGCAGCGACGGAGCGAGTTCAAATGCGAGCAGCCGGGGTGGAGCTTAAGTAGCCAGAGCGGGGGCAGCATTCATGAGGTGAATCAATGGGATTGATTGTGACAGTAATGGGGGAGGAACAGCCGGCGACGACGTGGTCGCGCGCGGGATTTGGGGAAGAAAGAGCTGAGCTGGCATGGGCCCAGTGGCAGTGGCTGCGGGGTAGGTTGAGCACGGGTGAGAGAGAAAGGGGGAGGGGAAATGGCCTGGGTGGGCTGTTGGGCTGGATATGGTGTTGGGCTGAAAGGCTGGCGCCTGCTCTATTTTTTCTTTTATCCTTTTCTTTTTCTGTTTGATTTTTCAGGAATGATTTTCAAACCCTAATTCAAACAAGTTTGATTTCAAATCTTCTCTAGATTTCTATACAGTGAAATTTGCATTCTAAAGTGTGACAAACACACTTGTCCACTCAAATTCACTTTGGCCCTTTGAAAATAAAAATAAAACCATGCTTTATATGATATATAAATAATAGGCGTAATAATGGTTTTATTTGGAGTTTTGGTTTGAAAATTTTTGTGCAAGACAAATATGCTATGACAATATGAATGCATTGCATGGTTTTACAATTCATGAAATTTGGGATGTTACATGGATATACCTTTATGGGCATCACTTTGGGTGCTGCAACAAATCTCGTTGACAATATGATGGTTAACTACTCTGAATGGCACACTGAGAGAGCTCCACATGGTAAGAAGGTAAATTCTGTTGAAGAAACCTCCTCTTTGAGTGATAAGATTGATGTCATTATGGGTATACTTGTTAATGGGAAAGCTCCTTTAGATCCTAATAATGTTCCCTTAGCCTCTTTGGTCGCTCAAGAAGAGCAAGTTGATGTGAACTTCATTAGAAACAACAATTTCAACAACAATGCCTATAGGAATAATTTTGGTGGTAACAACAATTATAGGCCTTATCCTCCTAATAATGGCAATACCTATGGAAACTCCTACAACACTGCTAGAAGTGCCCCCTCTAAACTTGAAGTCATGCTCAAATACTTTATTAGTAAACAAACCACCTTCAACAAGACTATAGAGGAAAAGCTTTTGAATGTTGAGAAAAATATTTCCTCTTTGTTTGAAGCACAGTCCTCTTTGATTAATAAAATGGCTGCTAAACCTGAAACCATAGAAAGTACCTTTGCTGCTACTCATGCCATACAAGTTAGTATTGATGAAAATGTTAGACTGTTAGCCCAACTTCATGCTAAGTGGGAAAGGGAAGCTGAAATTGATAGAAACAATAGTGTGTGCACCATCACCACTAAACCCCAAGAAGTCCCTATTCCTCCTCCTATAATGCCTAAGCGTAATGAGTCTACTACTAGTGATGCTAAGTTTGATTTGATATAGACGGTTGTAATATTTCTGAAGTGATTATGTTCTTGCAAAAGCTTGCTAGAAGTCCTGATGCTAGTGATATGCATGTTGCTTTCACCAAACACATTACATATGCTCTTGTTAAGATTAAGGAAGAGAAGATAAAACACAAAGCTTCTATTCCTAGGAAAGTAGAAGATAGTTGGGAACCCATTATTAATATGCAAGTGAATGACTTTGATCTCAAAGCTTTATGTGATCTTGGTTCTAGTTTCTCTATTATGCCTAGGAAGATTTATGAAATGCTTGATTTGCTACCTTTGGAAGATTGTTATTTGGATGTCCCACTTAATGATAATGCTAAGAAGAAACTCATGGGGAGTATCAATGATGTTATCATTATGGTTAACAATGCTTATTTCCCTGTTGATTTCTATGTTTTGGATGTTGAATACAATGCTTCTTGTCCTATTACTTTGGGAAGACCTTTTCTTAGAATTGTTGGTGCCATCATTGATATGAAAGAAGGCACCATTCAATATAATTTTCCATTCATGAAATGTATTGAACAATTCCCTATGAGGATAGAGAAGTTGCTTTTTGCTCCTCCTTTGAATGCAAGGTTTGATTTAATGTTTCTTCATTTGAAAATACTTGATTTCTTGCTTCTTGTGCCTAACTTAAAGGCGTTAAAGAAAAGTACTTATTGAGAGATAACCCAAGAGTTTCCTTAAGTCTTGGAAGTTATTACTTCAGTAATTACCTCTCCTTATCCTTTTTTTTTGCTTTTTGTGCCAATAATGACCTCTAATGAGAGGGAAGTAAGATTTGGGGAGTTGCTGTCCCGAAACAGATTTCTGTCCTCCACCATAAAAATTCGTGAGGAGTCTATGTAAGTCGTATTGAGCTGAAAATTTACGAATAAATCCCACAGTATGTTAAATAACTTTAGTTAGTTCAACACGTTTTGATTTGAGTAACATAAGATTTTCTAAAAAATCGGTTTCTACCTGCTGGTCTGTTTTGACAGATTTCTGCCATCATTTGCATTTACTTCTTATTGATTCCTTTTGAGCTCTCTTTTGGGAAATTGAGATTTTTGAAGGAGTTGATACAATATCTTGTGTTTTTAGTGAAATTTTGTGCTATTCCAAAGCTAAGCCTAAAGGTCTATTATCTTTTGAATACACTAATGTTGCTAATAAAGATTGTGTGAAGTTTTGTATGAAGGAAAAATTTCAGGTGTAGAGAGAGAATGATGTAATGAAATGAAGAATGTACAAAAGCCCAAGCTTGTGGATGCCACCCCGATGTCACCCCAAGAAATATCCAAGAGGTACAAGCGTCAAATCTTGGGGATGCCCAAGGCATCCCCTTCTTCACCAATAAAAAAGTCAGGTCTGTCTAGACACTTCGTTTTTATTGCTTCATGCACTGTTGTGTGATTCTTGGAGTGTCCTAGTTTACTTTTGCTTTGCTTAGTTGTTAGTTTTTCTTGAATAAAGTAGTTTGGACCCCCGTTCTCGCTGTGTTGTTTCAAATAAGTCGATTGGTGTTGGAAAGGAGTAGAAAGTTCTTGCTTGGAAGTGCAAGAGGAGCTTGCATTGACTGTGACTTAGACTTTAGCATGACATGCTAGGTGTTGTTTTGACCTTATGCTTAGTGATTATTGTTGTAGCATGTCTTGTTATAAACAATTGGGATTGCTTAGTGTGTCTTGAAGAAATCATGCGTTGTTTTAGCATACAAAAGCATAGTATTGTGGTATTCTCCTTTGATGCTTTGTTTGGGTTGACTTGGCATATGCTCACACCATGTTATGAATATTAACAAGTCACCATAGCCTCTATGATCATTTAGTACTTGACTTGTAGTACCACTCTATGCTTTGATCAGTAATGTTTTGTCGCTCTGCATGATTATGGCCATTATTGCTCTCTTAGTTGGTTGCTCCTAGTCTTTTGCTAGCCTCCACTTGTATGAGTAAGCTCTACTCATGCTTCCAACTCCCAAGAAACCCAGTTATTCCAAAGTTTCCACTATAAACTCCTATGCATGGTGTGTCACACGATTCCAAATATATTCTTGTTTTCAGCTATCTTCCAATTAAAAAGTATTTTGTTATGTTAAAACTTAGTGATTAAAGCCCTCACAAACTTGATGGACACTCTATATTATTTTCCCCTAATAAACTTGAACCATTGTGTCGTCTATGTTGTATATGCTTGCACTTATACGTTGGAATTAGCAGAACCATGCTGTCATGGGGAACGTTTACAACATTGCACTTATACTTTGTACATAGTTGACATCATGCTCTTTTGTCTATGGATGTCACAGGTGTGAAATAAAGAGGGATCTTGTAAGTCCATGGAGTTATGTATTTTGTGTTAGAGAAACGCCTGGGCCGCTAGCCTAAGCCATGCCTAATCATGGTGGAAACTTGCAGCATCACCATGTAGTATCTAGATGGTTGTATCTCCTCCTTGTGATTTCATGTATAGATCTTGTGAGCTCCATTCATGATCAAGATCTAATCTATTTGTAATCATGCATGTTGTGTTTGCGAGGATCCGATGGATATTGAGATTATTATGTTGGTTTGATTAATGGTTTTGTGTTTATGATTCTATCATGTCTTTGTTGTTTGTGATCTTGCATGCTCTCCATTGTTAGTAGCTATCTTGGCCGAGTAGTTGCTAGTGACTCCAAGATGGGGTATTTATGCTCGATTGTGGGTTCATGCCTCTAGTTTTCAAGGGAAGTGACAATAATAGATGTGATGTTGCCACTAGGGAGAAAACAACGGTCTCTTGTTCATGGAACATGTGGACTGTTTACCTTACACACTTTGTTTAAAGCAGTTGTCTGTTGCTTGCAACTTAATACTGTAGGGGGTTCGGACGATAACCTGAAGGTGGACTTCTAGTCATAGATGCAGTTGGATGGTGGTCTATGTATCTTGTTGTATTGCCCAATCAAATCTCATAGGATCTTTCTGACTAGTAATTGCATTGTTATGCCTTGCTCAGTTCCTATGAATTGCCCTGCTGTAACTTGTTTACCCTTCATGCCATGTTGTTTATCTAAGCAGAGCAGCTCTAGTGAACTATGGATCCCGGTCCAATCTTTACCATTGATACATCTTCCACTGTTTACTTTCTGCAAACCACTCATCACCTTCCACACCATACAGTTAATCCTTTGTTACAACAACTGGTGAGATTGACAACCTCACTGTTCGTTGGGGCAAAGTATTAAGTTTGTGTTGTGTAGGTTTACATGTTTCTTGCCACACTTGTGTGACGTTTCCTTCCTCCTACTGGTTCGATAACCTCAGTTTCTTACTGAGGGAAGACTTGTTGCTATGTTGCATCACACCTTGCTCTTGGGGTTTCCCGACGAAGCGCTCCTACATCAACCAGGCGCTCAATGAGTGCGGTAGGCATAGGGATGGATGGACGGGCGTTGCATGGACGAGACTACTCATGTAACTTCAAGATCTAGGGCAATTGCAGATAAATAAGGTAAAGCATCCAAGTACTAAACAATCATATGCATGTATTCCATCTATAGTCATATGTGCTCGCAATGAGAATTTGCACAACATCTTTTGTACTGCCAGCCCGTTGCAGTGGGGCCTCAAGGGAATCTACTGACAATTAAGGTACTCCTTTTAATAGAGCACCGGAGCAAAGCATTAACACTCCATGAACACATGTGATCCTCATATCACAGCCATCCCCTCCGGCTGTCCCAATTTCTGTCACTTCAGGGCCTTTGGATCCGGATAATGATATGTGTACACAACTTGCAGATAAGATCACAAACATTACTATCATCATGAATCAATAATATGTTTAGATCTGAGATCGTGGCACTCGGGCCCTAGTGACAATAATTAAGCACAACAAGTTGCAAAAAATTCAAATAGCACTAATAGAGATACTAGGCACCATGCCCTAACAATATTATTCGGTTACATGATGGAACTCATCCAATCCCTACCATCCCCATAGCCTACAGCGGGGGATTACCCACTCATGGATGGGCGAAACATGAATGGTTGATGGAGAGGCGTTGGTGATGATGATGGCGATGATCCCCTCCAAATTCCCCGTCTTGGCAGGGTGCCAGAATGGAGTTTCTGGTTCCAAATCACGGTTTCTGGTGGTGGCGGTGCAACGGAACTCTTTCTGTAAAAACGTCGACCCCCCCCCCCCCCGAGTTTTTAGGTCAAGAGGCTTCTTATAAGCGAAGAGAGAGGCCGAGGGATGCCCGAGGTGGCCACACCCCTCCCAGGCGCGGCCTGGGCTGGCCCGTGCAGCCAGGGGGTGTGGGCCCCTCGTGGCCCTCCTCCGTCTTGTCTTTTGGCTCCGTGAGTCTTCTGGTGAAATAGGATTTTTGGTATATTTTCCGAGATTTTTCCTAATAGTTGATTTTCTGCACAAAAACTAGACACCAAGGTAATTCTACTAAAAATAGCGTCAGTCCGTGTTAGTTGTATCCAAATCACACAAGTTTAGAGGAGAAAACAATGTCAAAAGTGTTCGGGGAAGTAGATACGTTTTGGACGTATCAACTCCCCCAAGCTTAGCTTATTGCTTGTCCTCAAGCAATTCAGTTTAAAACTGACTGCGATAAAAGAACTTTCACAGACACATTTGCTCCATATGATGTACATATTCTCAGCACATGAGTAGATACTTAGACAATTCATAATAAGGAGTATGCAACTAAGTCTTAATAGTCATTGCAATCTATGAAGAGATTCCAACTCAATAATAATAAGTACCATGAAACATAAACATAAGCAACATTGCAATGCTCATAAAAAAAGGTATGATAGAGTGGTATCTCGCTTGCCTTTGTTTGTAGAGCAAAACATAAATGCCAAGGCACCTCTGAAGTTCAAGTGAAGACTAGAAGTAAAGATATCAAATATACAAGCATCAAAGTCATGACATAATTAACCAAGTTTTGAGGCAAGCACATTACACTAAGAATGACAACTATGCTCTCAAGAAAGTGCTCATAGAATAAGTGGTGACTCAACAAGGAAATGAAAGGTTTTGAAAAGTTTGAAAGGCATCCAAATGCTGAAAGTATGGTACTCATTAGATTTGATCTCTCATTGCCCCTATCATAGGCATCTTTAGATGGTTAAGGTGAAAGTGAGGTCCAATATGAGTTATATGCTTGATAGACCATAATCTAGAAATCTCATGTCCCTTGAGTATGAGGGCCGCTCCTCATGCTACTCAACTTTAGTTACTGGTAAATTTTTGTCATAGTAAATACATGTGTATCATAGAGAACCGCCAACGGGGTATCCCTTGCAAATGATATAGGAGCTATTCCATATCAAAATGACAATGCAAGCAGACAATGAGCATATCAGCAATCTCCTTATTTTCCATGGAAAAATGGTGCTTTTTCTCTCTTTCCTCTTTTCTCATATTTTTTTCTTCTTTTCTCAATATCTATCTCTTTTTTTAATAAGAAGAATTCTTCATAGATTGCTCGCTATGGTTATGCTGCAAGTTTCCACCATGATTAGGCATGGCTTAGGCTAGCGGCCCAGGTGTTTCTCTAACACATATACATAACTCCATGGACTTACAAGCTCCCCTTTTATTTCACACCGACGACATCCGTAAACAAAAGAGCATGATATCAACTGGGTATATATTCACAGGTGTTGAAAGCTGTCACATCCCAAGATTTTCCAAATCTTGTAATGTGAAAATAAATGAATAAAATAAAACTTTGTTTGATTTTCAGAGCCAGAAGAAACTTTTTGAATTCAATTGGAACTTCAAACCCATTTGAATTAAATAAAATCCCAAAGGGAATTAAAGAGTTAAACATTTAATAAAAGGAAATTAAAATATTTTTGGAATTACTGTTTTGGATCTTTTAATAAAAGATTTGGTTTTCAAAAAGAAAAGATGGATTCATAAATAAAGATTATTTTATAAAGCCAAAATAAACCTTGGCTAAGCTTTTGAAATAAAACATTTTGTTTTGATAAAAATAGTAAAGGTTTATTTAAAATAAATTAATAAAGGATTTAATATCCAAGTTTTATTAATAAAGGTTTTTCTATCTCCAAAACATCAAAACTTATTTAATTATTTAAAATAAGTTTTCCAAGTATTTTATATTCTCAAATAAAATCTACTGAAATGTTTTGAAAATAATTAGATTTCAAAAAGGATTATTTAATTAAAACAAATCCTATTTGATTTATTAAACAAGATCTATTTATTTAATTAATAAAAAACCCTAAAATAAAATTATTATTTTTGGGAATTGGATTTTGTTACTGAACAGAACCAAGTTCAAACTTTCAAAGTCTGGTGATTGTTTTGTCTTGATTTGATTGTTAAATTATATGTTTGAAATTCATAAACAGAAATTAGTTTCAGAAAAAGAAAAGGGTTCAGATTAAGAAAAAAAATAAAGCTTTGTCGACCCAACCCAGCAGCCTACTAAGGCCCAGCAAACCAGCCCAGGTTTCTCCCCGAAGAAAACGATTCGCACTCAGTATCAAACCCACAGAGAGAATGACCAGTGGACCTCCCCCTCATTTCTTTTTTCCACTGCCAGGTAGACCCAACCTCCCTGTTCATCGTCCACACCCCGCGCGACCTATTCTTTCCCCCCCTCGTCGCCGTTTCCTGCAGAGATTCCGCGGCCTTAATTCGCCATAATGCAGCCACCATTACTCGCCTTGACCATGCTCGATAAAACGCCTGCGTCTTCTCCTCCTTTCCCCTCTGTCACCACACCTCGACTCGCCCTCAGGCTACTGAATTTTGCCAAAGACCATCCTCTGTTCCGACGAGCTTCCTCTGTCGATTCCGGCCAAGTATCACCGCCCCTTGCCTCACTGAGCACGCTAGCGGACTCCCCACTCCCAGACACTCCTCCCCGTACCACCCATTCGACCGCGGGCGCCCCAGAGCGTCGGCAACGTCAAACTTCCGAACGCCGCCGCGTCTGCAACCTCTCCGACGACCTCCCCCGGTAAGCACTGACCGCCCCGCGTCTTCTCGATCACGCGAACATCTTCACCTTGGTCCTGCATACCTAACTACGCCCTCTGTTTGCCTCCACGTGATCTACAGAGTCGCCTCCGACCGCAACCAGGACCACCCGACGTTGACCTCTACTCCGGCGAGCAATCGCTGCGGTTCCAGGACGCCACTTGCCACGCCGACCACACGACGAGCTTCACCACGTACTCGCGATCACGGTGAGCATTCCCACCTCGAACTTTGCTTCCTAGAACCACCGCTAGCACCTCGTCTGGCCGTCGCCGCCGTCTGCCGCCGCGCAGCGCCGCCAGCTTCTGGTCAAGCACGCGTGAGCCGTTAGATCTCCATCCTGTGGCGTAGACAGAACGATTTAAGCGAAACGGTACAGGAGCATCTGAGCCGCACGATTCACATTAGATCCAACGCACTACAGCCCGCGATCCACCCGAACCGGTACTATCCAGTCAAAACATGACGCGTGGCCAGTTTGATTAAAAACAGAAGTTTGAAATCTGATTTAGTTGTGAAATTCAAACCCTTGTAACTTTGGATCCACACGTCCAAAAATTACAAATTTTATGTCGTTGGATTCAGGAGAGAAAGCCCTAGCCAACCATGCCCTTGGTTTAGTAAATAGTATCTGTTAATTTACTTGTTTTTGCAGATTCATTTGTGTGCTTGTTTAGATTAGAAAAATTGTTTAAAAATGATTTTTGGATTAAAACTTTTGCAAAATGGTTTGTTGTGACCTTACTGACCCTAGGAACCAACCCATTATTTGGAAAAGTTTAGAATGGATTAATTGGTTTATTCCATTTCTAGCTAAAATAAAACTATTGTTTTGTTTATGAAAATGATTTTGAGTAAAATTTTAGAGAAAATGTTTTGGACCAAACCTACTGACCCAAAACACCAAGTTTTGCAAATTAGCAACTCATTTGTGAGAAACTTAAAAGTTCTTGCTATTATAAAAATGTTGTCCACCACATAAAATAATGAAGGGTTTTAAAAATGGTTTTGGGCAAAACCCATTTGCAATGACTTTGCCACTTTGGAAAATGACCAATTTGGAACCTACAAAGTTTAGAGGCCTAGTGGAGACCACCTTTGCAATTAGAACCATCTTTTACATGCTTACATGCATGACTTAGATTTTAGATCCCATAGTTTTATGTGTGTGTAGATTATTGTTTGATTGATTAATGGAATGCTAGTTGATATAGAGTTTGCTTGATTGATTGTAGTGAAATTAGCAAAGTGTGAGACTAGCAAGATCAAGGAGTGAACCATCATTCCCTACCAAAAAGGCAAGTTACACTATCATCAAAAGTCCAACTATTTTCATTATACTTAGTGGATTTTGAAACATGCATTAAAATGATTTATACTTATGCTATGCTAAATCCTAATAGGATTCCCTATACACTCCTTAGTGAAAATATTGTAGTTGTTACATGCTTAGCCATGCTATATTTTGAAAAGAGATACATGTTGAGATTTTACAAAGGTTGAGAAAAGGACTTGTGTTTTACATAATAAAACAAGGACTCAATGAACCACCTAGGTGGAGGATACTTTAAGTTTTGGAGAAGGTGGCAACAAAAGGAACCATGTCTATGGCAATCACTTTGTGTTGTGCTCCAAATGAAAACCACCTAGGAAACTTAGAGATTGAGCATGTTTCTCCAATTGTGGCTTTCGTGTGCAACCACATGCTATTATGGCTCTGGCTTAGTCAAGTACATTGGGAAGACCCATGCACTGTCTTCAGTTAACTGGACATGGGGATCTGGAATGCTTCATGGGTGCTGAAGGCAAGCTAGCAATGGTGTATGGGAGGACCCTTTGGAAAGACTTCGTCACATTCTAAATCTGCCAGTACTCCATCTTGGTGAGCACTAATCCAGTAGGCCACTGGTGGCAAAAGGATGGGATTGTGACATGTGGGTAAAGTGTACTCCTTCTGCAGAAGTTAATAAAATCTAAGTACTTAGCCGTGTCCCCGGTTATGGACAATACTGAGCAACTAAAGTTTGAACCATGGGAGATCTCGACATTCCAACTTCTAAAATAAAAACTTGATGCACTTGGGGGTACCAAGGAATTCAAAGAGATTTTTTTAAGCTTGAAGCACTTGGGGTTACCAAGGTGCTCAAGAGATTTTGCTTAAAGCTTGATGTACTTGGGGTTACCAAGGAACTCATGAGATTTTGATAAAACTTGTTGCACTTGGGGTTACCAAGAAGCTCGAGGGATTTTGACAAGGACTTGAACACTTGAGTTTCTACCAAGGAGTTTCAAGGAACTTGAAAAAAAATGATTTGACAAAGGACCAAACCCAATTTGAAAAGATAGGATAAATTTTGCTTTATGCAAATAAGCCTTAAACTCTACTTAGCCAAATATACATGTATTGATAGGATCCACTCACATTATAAATAACAGCGAAGCTTGCCAATACAATTCAAATGTATTGACCCTTGTGGCTGTAACTTGTAATGTTGCAGGTTTGATTGATTTTAGTGAAGATTGTTTGATTAGGATTACAAAGTCTACAACCAACATCTGCCTGTGGCACTTTGAAGATGAAGGACCCATGACTATAGTTATTCCGCTGCAATGTAATGTAATAGCCAAATGAGCTATGTAATGATGTAATAAAATTATGTTATTCCTGGTTATAAAGTTATATTATGACCTTTGTTTCTTGATATTACATCTAAACTGTGGATGCTAGCTATTGATCCAGGGACTAGCATTGCAATCACAAGGATCCATTCCTTTACAAAGGAGGGGTCTAACAGATGGTATCAGAGCATTGTGTTGCCTGTAGGATTTATAAACCCTAGGATTGGACAAAAACCCTTAGAAGAATAGGAGTTATATTTCTATCCAAAACTTATTTACGAAAATATTTGTAAACTCTTTCCTCAACCATTTTGGTTTCAACTCTACATCTCTTCTATTTTCAACTGATGGAAAAACCTACCCCATGGCCAAAGACTACACCATGTGCAAAGGACTTCTTCAACTCTAATGACTTCAACATCTTCAGCATATTCACCAAGGACTTCCAACTTGGATACCACTAAGGACTACAAATGAGACAAGGAAATCTTACTCAAAATTTAGAGACTGAGGGAATGCAAAATAAGAAGGAGCCATCAACAACTTTGAAGTATTGCAACTAAGAGTTTATCTCAAGGAAACCATGATCTCATACAAGAAGAATCATGAAGGAAGGAAGGATCACAAGTGAACCATGTAGATGGACCACCATATTTTAGTTAAGACAAACACACCAACCTATGTGGTGTAGCAAAAATATTTTGTTGACTAAGTATGTGCTTGAACCTTGTTTGAGTGAAATGTTTGGTTTGTGATTGCATGCACATTGTTTGTGTGAATTGAGGTGATGTGAGTAGAAATATTTCCTTAGAAATATCTTGCCTATTCTAATCTCCCTTCAACCCAAACAGATGACTACTCCAAAAGACTCCAAGGTTGATGACACCAACACCAACCAAGAGGACAGCATGAAAGAGCTCATAGCAACACAGAACCAGTTAAACCAACTGACAGCTCAGTTCATAGCCAACAATAGTGATAAAGATCCAGCACTGCAAAAGTTTTTGGAAGAACAGTCCCAACTGATGCTTAAGGTGACTAATCAAATGATCAGCATGGAAGAAAACTATCCCAAAAGAGTGTATGATAACAAGGATGACAAGAATGTTATTCTAGATGGAGCACCAGCTTGCATTATTTGTGGAGACAAGGATCATACTTACAAGGAGCATGAAGGACAATGCCCTAACTGTGAAGAAAATCATCCTGTTGGACAATGTCCCACCTCTCAAGCTACTTGTTATCTTTGTGAAGGAAATGACCATGTTCCTAACCAATGCCCCATCTATGCCCTTGTTGAACAAAGGAAACAAGAAGGATCCAAGTATGCCAAGAATGTTGATGGCAAAGGAAAAGGACCACTTATACCTCCAAACAAGACAACCCAATTCAAAGGATCAAAGAAACCCAGGAAACCACGACCATACATGAACCTTGTGCAATGCCGTAAATGTAAGGAAATGGGACACTACTCCAGTGAGTGCCCAGAGAACAAGAAGAATAAAGAGATTGACCAAGTGTGGTGCAACAACTGCAAAGAGTTAGGCCACTATGTAGCAACTTGTCCACAAGAGCCACGTAAAGAACTCAAGGACATTCATTGTTTCAACTACAAGAACCCAGGACATTATGCAAGCAACTGTCCAGAAAAGATGAAGAACAAGTTGAACAAGCCTATGGAGAAACTCAACCTTGGCCCATGAGTCAAGAAAGGAAACCAAGGACACAATGCAAAAGTTTGCTTAGAGAAGTTTTCCTAGGATCCCCAAGAAGGACAATATGTAATTTTTGTTTGAAAAATTTTAAGGGTGGTAGTACCCTAGTTGTTTTGAACCTGCTTGTAACCCTAGCCTCCCCAAATCTCGGGACGAGATTTATTTTAAGGGTGGTAGCCTGTCACATCCCAAGATTTTCCAAATCTTGTAATGTGAAAATAAATGAATAAAATAAAACTTTGTTTGATTTTCAGAGCCAGAAGAAACTTTTTGAATTCAATTGGAACTTCAAACCCATTTGAATTAAATAAAATCCCAAAGGGAATTAAAGAGTTAAACATTTAATAAAAGGAAATTAAAATATTTTTGGAATTACTGTTTTGGATCTTTTAATAAAAGATTTGGTTTTCAAAAAGAAAAGGTGGATTCATAAATAAAGATTATTTTATAAAGCCAAAATAAACCTTGGCTAAGCTTTTGAAATAAAACATTTTGTTTTGATAAAAATAGTAAAGGTTTATTTAAAATAAATTAATAAAGGATTTAATATCCAAGTTTTATTAATAAAGGTTTTGCTATCTCCAAAACATCAAAACTTATTTAATTATTTAAAATAAGTTTTCCAAGTATTTTATATTCTCAAATAAAACCTACTGAAATGTTTTGAAAATAATTAGATTTCAAAAAGGATTATTTAATTAAAACAAATCCTATTTGATTTATTAAACAAGATCTATTTATTTAATTAATAAAAAACCCTAAAATAAAATTATTATTTTTGGGAATTGGATTTTGTTACTGAACAGAACCAAGTTCAAACTTTCAAAGTCTGGTGATTGTTTTGTCTTGATTTGATTGTTAAATTATATGTTTGAAATTCATAAACAGAAATTAGTTTCAGAAAAAGAAAAGGGTTCAGATTAAGAAAAAAAATAAAGCTTTGTCGACCCAACCCAGCAGCCCACTAAGGCCCAGCAAACCAGCCCAGGTTTCTCCCCGAAGAAAACGATTCGCACTCAGTATCAAACCCACAGAGAGAATGACCGGTGGACCTCCCCCTCATTTCTTTTTTCCACTGCCAGGTAGACCCCACCTCCTTGTTCATCGTCCACACCCCGCGCGACCTATTCTTTCCCCCCCCCCTCGTTGCCGTTTCCTGCAGAGATTCCGCGGCCTTAATTCGCCATAATGCAGCCACCATTACTCACCTTGACCATGCTCGATAAAACGTCTGCGTCTTCTCCTCCTTTCCCCTCTGTCACCACACCTCGACTCGCCCTCAGGCTACTGAATTTTGCCAAATACCATCCTCTGTTCCGACGAGCTTCCTCTGTCGATTCCGGCCAAGTATCACCGCCCCTTGCCTCACTGAGCATGCTAGCGGACTCCCCACTCCCAGACACTCCTCCCCGTACCACCCATTCAACCGCGGGCGCCCCAGAGCGTCGGCTACGTCAGACTTCCGAACGCCGCCGCGTCTGCAACCTCTCCGACGACCTCCCCCGGTAAGCACTGACCGCCCCGCGTCTTCTCGATCACGCGAACATCTTCACCTTGGTCCTGCGTACCTAACTACGCCCTCTGTTTGCCTCCACGTGATCTACAGAGTCGCCTCCGACCACAACCAGGACCACCCGACGTTGACCTCTACTCTGGCGAGCAATCGTTGCGGTTCCAGGACGCCACTTGCCACGCCGACCACACGACGAGCTTCACCACGTACTCGCGATCACGGTGAGCATTCCCACCTCGAACTTTGC
This sequence comes from Avena sativa, assembly GCA_916181665.1. Taxonomy (NCBI): domain Eukaryota; kingdom Viridiplantae; phylum Streptophyta; class Magnoliopsida; order Poales; family Poaceae; genus Avena; species Avena sativa. The sequence continues at coordinate 259,403,904 of OV702279.1, read as the reverse complement.
TTCCTAGAACCACCGCTAGCACCTCGTCTGGCCGTCGCCGCCGTCTGCCGCCGCGCAGCGCCGCCAGCTTCTGGTCAAGCACGCGTGAGCCGTTAGATCTCCATCCTGTGGCGTAGACAGAACGATTTAAGCGAAACGGTACAGGAGCATCTGAGCCGCACGATTCACATTAGATCCAACGCACTACAGCCCGCGATCCACCCGAACCGGTACTATCCAGTCAAAACATGACGCGTGGCCAGTTTGATTAAAAACAGAAGTTTGAAATCTGATTTAGTTGTGAAATTCAAACCCTTGTAACTTTGGATCCACACGTCCAAAAATTACAAATTTTATGTCGTTGGATTCAGGAGAGAAAGCCCTAGCCAACCATGCCCTTGGTTTAGTAAATAGTATCTGTTAATTTACTTGTTTTTGCAGATTCATTTGTGTGCTTGTTTAGATTAGAAAAATTGTTTAAAAATGATTTTTGGATTAAAACTTTTGCAAAATGGTTTGTTGTGACCTTACTGACCCTAGGAACCAACCCATTATTTGGAAAAGTTTAGAATGGATTAATTGGTTTATTCCATTTCTAGCTAAAATAAAACTATTGTTTTGTTTATGAAAATGATTTTGAGTAAAATTTTAGAGAAAATGTTTTGGACCAAACCTACTGACCCAAAACACCAAGTTTTGCAAATTAGCAACTCATTTGTGAGAAACTTAAAAGTTCTTGCTATTATAAAAATGTTGTCCACCACATAAAATAATGAAGGGTTTTAAAAATGGTTTTGGGCAAAACCCATTTGCAATGACTTTGCCACTTTGGAAAATGACCAATTTGGAACCTACAAAGTTTAGAGGCCTAGTGGAGACCACCTTTGCAATTAGAACCATCTTTTACATGCTTACATGCATGACTTAGATTTTAGATCCCATAGTTTTATGTGTGTGTAGATTATTGTTTGATTGATTAATGGAATGCTAGTTGATATAGAGTTTGCTTGATTGATTGTAGTGAAATTAGCAAAGTGTGAGACTAGCAAGATCAAGGAGTGAACCATCATTCCCTACCAAAAAAGCAAGTTACACTATCATCAAAAGTCCTACTATTTTCATTATACTTAGTGGATTTTGAAACATGCATGAAAATGATTTATACTTATGCTATGCTAAATCCTAATAGGATTCCCTATACACTCCTTAGTGAAAATATTGTAGTTGTTACATGCTTAGCCATGATATATTTTGAAAAGAGATACATGTTGAGATTTTACAAAGGTTGAGAAAAGGACTTGTGTTTTACATAATAAAACAAGGACTCAATGAACCACCTAGGTGGAGGATACTTTAAGTTTTGGAGAAGGTGGCAACAAAAGGAACCATGTCTATGGCAATCACTTTGTGTTGTGCTCCAAATGAAAACCACCTAGGAAACTTAGAGATTGAGCATGTTTCTCCAATTGTGGCTTTCGTGTGCAACCACATGCTATTATGGCTCTGGTTTAGTCAACTACATTGGGAAGACCCATGCACTGTCTTCAGTTAACTGGACATGGGGATCTGGAATGCTTCATGGGTGCTGAAGGCAAGCTAACAATGGTGTATGGGAGGACCCTTTGGAAAGACTTCGTCACATTCTAAATCTGCCAGTACTCCATCTTGGTGAGCACTAATCCAGTAGGCCACTGGTGGCAAAAGGATGGGATTGTGACATGTGGGTAAAGTATACTCCTTCTGCAGAAGTTAATAAAATCTAAGTACTTAGCCGTGTCCCCGGTTATGGACAATACTGAGCAACTAAAGTTTGAACCATGGGAGATCTCGACATTCCAACTTCTAAAATAAAAACTTGATGCACTTGGGGGTACCAAGGAATTCAAAGAGATTTTTTTAAGCTTGAAGCACTTGGGGTTACCAAGGTGCTCAAGAGATTTTGCTTAAATCTTGATGTACTTGGGGTTACCAAGGAACTCATGAGATTTTGATAAAACTTGTTGCACTTGGGGTTACCAAGAAGCTCGAGGGATTTTGACAAGGACTTGAACACTTGAGTTTCTACCAAGGAGTTTCAAGGAACTTGAAAAAAAATGATTTGACAAAGGACCAAACCCAATTTGAAAAGATAGGATAAATTTTGCTTTATGCAAATAAGCCTTAAACTCTACTTAGCCAAATATACATGTATTGATAGGATCCACTCACATTATAAATAATAGTGAAGCTTGCCAATACAATTCAAATGTATTGACCCTTGTGGATGTAACTTGTAATGTTGCAGGTTTGATTGATTTTAGTGAAGATTGTTTGATTAGGATTACAAAGTCTACAACCAACATCTGCCTGTGGCACTTTGAAGATGAAGGACCCATGACTATAGTTATTCCGCTGCAATGTAATGTAATAGCCAAATGAGCTATGTAATGATGTAATAAAATTATGTTATTCCTGGTTATAAAGTTATATTATGACCTTTGTTTCTTGATATTACATCTAAACTGTGGATGCTAGCTATTGATCCAGGGACTAGCATTGCAATCACAAGGATCCATTCCTTTACAAAGGAGGGGTCTAACAAAAGCGTTCCCCGTGACAGCACGGTTCTGCTAACTCATAGCCTATAATTTGCAAGCATATAACTTTCATGGATAGTCACAATGGTTTAGTTTATTAAATGCAAGAAATAAAGTGTGCCATCAAGTTTGTGAGAGCTTTACTAACTAACTTTATCATAACAAGCAAACATTTCATTTGGAATAAAAACAAGGCATAATAAATATGCATGGAATAGCACGAGTAGAGCTCATACTTAGTGCAAGTGAAGGCTAGCAATAGAGAGGTAGCGACAAAAGAGAGAGCCATAAGTTTCATAATCATGCTTGCAACAAAACAGGACTAATTACGACATGAAAGTGATACAAGAACTCTGAGGCAAAATAATTCATCGAGGCTTAACTGACTATTGTTCAGTCATATGCATGCGTGAGCATGTGCCAAGTCGATTAAAATGAAACATTCAAAGGAGGATACCACAATGTCATACCAAGTTATGAATAGAACAATGCAAGCAAACATTCATATGACATGCTACAAACTATTAGCAAGCTGGATCTAATCATAAGAGAGAAACAACTACTAAGCATCCATAAATAACATACACCTTATATGAACAGACTAAGCATGCCCACAATGATGAGTATATGTACGAAAATGAAAACAAATAGAGTTCATTACCAGCCTCTTACCACCCCTCAAGTTGTCATTAATATTCATTATTGCCCTTCACTTGTGTGGCTTGAATAATAACATGAAACCAAACTCCACTGAGGACTGTTAAACCCTGCAACGAACTTCACAAAACCAAAGAAGAATAGCAAATATTTTTGGTGTTTTCGATTTTTAAAGCAAGCACTAAAAGAAAAAACAAACAAAGCAAAATCTTTTTGGATTTTTCTTAAGGCAAACCAAAGCTAAAAACACAAAGAAACAAACCAAGAGAAACAACAAAAATATTTTTGGTATTTTTGTGTTTTGGGAAAGAAAAAACTAAAAAGAAAGAGAAACATGGATATACAAAAACCGACGAAACATGATATATAGATGAGTGTGATGTCGGTATACCTCCCCCAATCTTAGGCTTTAGGCCTAAGTGGGGCTCAATAGCGCGGGTAGTAACCCCAAGATGGTGGGTCATCGTAGGAATGATCATAATCAGGCCCTCACGATGAAAACGAAGAAGCGCTCCAATCATAGGAGGGCTGCTGTTATGAAGACTCCCCCATGTTGGAGGGCTGAACCGAATCATCTTCGGCATCCTCTCCAACATTCTCCTCTTGCTAGGAGAGCTCCGCCACGTATGTGTCAAGTTCTTCCTCCGTGAGTGACCATCCTTGCATGTTATCAAAATTAAACAAAACAGGTGCAGGCAAAGAGACTACTTTCTCAGACCTACCCCCTCTCCAACCACGCTTGAAAAAGGATATATCATACGGCAAATCACTCAATGTATCCCAAGAGGAAACAAACTTATGCTGAACCATGGAATTGAGATCAAGTATCTCTATGGGGAACTGAAAATCTGAATGATAAGGCTCTAAACCATGGAAAGCTAGCAACCGAGAGGCAATGAGACCTCCACAAATTCCACCTTTCTCGCGGTTAATAGCAAGACGAAAAGCAATCAAAGCACCCCCAAGTTATAAGTTCTATCCATATTCAAAGCAGATGAGATAAAATCTAGATCAAATGAAGATAGTTTTCTAGTAGTGTTTTTAGCAAGAACACACTTGGTAATTAAATAGGCAAAATATCTAATGGATGGGAACTGAATGTTCTGAATTTTACCACTTTCCTTTGAGAAGACGCAACCTTGGCAAATTTCAGCATATAAGTCCATGAGTGGCTTAGGCGTCTCTCTAATCTTCTCACAAGAACCCCACTATGGCACTTTGATAGCTGCACAAAAATCAATAAAAGGGAGGTCGACACTATATTGTAAATTTTACAGTGGACCATGGGATTAGACAAGGACCAACTAAACCAAAAGTCCTGCACCACAGACATGGTTAGCTTAACATATTGGTATGGTTCTTCTCCAAAAAAATGTTCCAACCCCGCATTAGTAATCATAGTTTGGAAATCCTGAAAGATCCCCGTAACTCTCATAAATTCAGGTCATGGATATATGGAAGGGAAGACTTCCTCCTCACGATGGAATTTCATTGGCTCAAGTACCATCAAATCATGTTGATTCAGTTGGTATGCACTCGTCTTCTTTTCTGAAATTTTTAGGCAAACATCAAACCAAGTGATCTCCAAGTTGATAAATGATGAGGAACTACTATAGGAACTTGCTAAAGGGATAATCATGCATAAAAATGAAATATATAATCATAGACCAAGCATGCAAGCTCACATAACCTGTCACCTACAGTAGCAAAATACTCAAGATACAATCTACCAATCAAAAATCTAATTGGACAAGCAGAGGAGGCACATACCGGAGAGCAATCCCTCCAAAAATCAGCATCAAAGATGGGCTGAGCAAGGAGATCAAAAATCGGGAGCAAGAACAGCAGGAACTCGAGCTTGAGAAAGTTTTCCGATGTTTTTTGGGAGAGAGAAAGAAGTGGCTCGGAGGAGGCACTTTGGAGGGCCATAGGTGGGCCCCACCCAGGTCAGGCGCGCCCTAGGGCTGGCCGCGCCACCAGGGGGTGTGCTGGCTTGGTGGGTCCCCCTGGGCCACTCCAGGTGTCACTCTGCCCCTTTTTCGAGGAAAATTTTAATATGAATTTTCTAGAATTTTTCAGGAAACTTTATTTTTGGCCAATTTTCAGGTTATGAAAATTGATTTTCTCGCAAAAAAAGATTTTTTAGAAGAAGCAAAAAGCAAACCAAAACCAAAACTATAGAAGTTCTAAGACACTCTAACAAGCAAACAACTAGCAAAACTAAAGCTAACAAGAGGAAGAGCAAAGACTAGAGAGGGAAAAAATAAAAGTGAGGAAGTATAACCATTGTGAAAGCATTGTTTTGTTCATTAAAATCCCTTTGTCAACAAGGTTGATCAAGTCTTATTACCAAAACAATTTTATATGAAACAAAACTTTGCATTTCACTAAATTATTATGTTACCTCAAACTTGATAGCAATAGTTCCAATCATAATAGTTTCAAAACTTTCTTATGGAATGGGACAATATATTTCTCCAACTTTGATGCTCTCAATATTTTCAATTGAATTCAGGCAATAGCTCTTATCAACCTTCTTGGGGAAATAGACAGTATGCACTTTGTCATTAATATTAAAAGTTAATTTTCCTTGATTACAATTGATGACAGCACCAGCAGTATTAAGAAAAGGTCTCCCAAGAATAACAGACATATTATCATCTTTAGGCATCTCAAGCACAACAAAATCAGTCAAAACCAAGCAATTATGAGCCACTTGAACATGAACATCCTCACATATACCAACATGAATAGTAGTATACTTATCAACCATTTTTTCAACACCCGGATTTTTAATCCCAGATGCCTGTTATGCCATACATCGCAAACCCAGGATTACCATTTTTGTGAGACATAACAGATTAGATATCACAGTACATCATCCATTACAAAACATACATAAGGTCTTACAACAAATAAAGGATCTCATGATCCGGTCTTAGTACAATCAAGCAGCGGAATAATAATGATAGCGCGGGCGATGCTCCATCTTCATGGTCACAGGCAATGCTGACGATGGGAGATGATCCTAGTTGTCGTAACCTTTCTGTAGTCCGTCCTCCTGATAGTCCTCTTCATAGTCTAGCCATGGGAATAGCCAGGGACAAAGCCATGAGTACTCTTTAAGTACTCGCAAACCATCACTAACAGGTAAAGTGGTTTCAAGTAGGAATACTAAGCTCTAGGTTGTTTTGCAAAAAGCTAGATTTATCTCTAACTGAGTTTAGAAGCAAAGAAAACTAGTTTAAGGTTTTTTTAACACCTAAGTGGGAACTCAAGTTTCACTTTCACAACTCTGTTGTGGTCAAGTCAAAGTCATGATTCAATTCACAAGTCATTTTGAAAACATCTGACGACGGAACAGTATGGCCACTCCAACTGTCCATAACCGCGGACGTGGTTATTCGAATAATTTGACACTCTGCAGAGGTGGTACACTTTCATCACAACATTCGATACATCTGTCAGGAACAATCCTGAATTCACCATACTCAGTATGCGGATAATCAATCCTAACCTTTCAATTACACGCCCTAGTATAGGCACATCTCCTATGAGTTTGGCCTCCCAACCATGACCAACTGTCATCTTGGGAACTGCATAGGTTGTCAATCTTCACGAGGTAGCCTCAACTCAAACCTCAGTCGGGAGGGAAACCATACTAAGGTATATAAATTTCCAGTCAAGCCCTACCCAAATTCGGGTATTGTGGTTGTACGATAAAATTGGAATGGTATCGTATCCAGACAACCATCAGTTTTATAAAGGGCTAAGGGTCATGCCTCAACATTTTCATCATCAAAAATCATCTAGTGTTCAAGAACACATGTCAAAACATTTCATTAGAATGATTCATCATTCCAAGGTTTTCATAATCATTTTCACCAAGTATTCCCATCTAAAGTGATCAAGTTTTATGCTTAGCACTAGCCACTACAGTTGGGGGTAAACACTAATGAGGGGTGGTAAACAAGTGTGAATTATCTAAGTTCAATCTCATGCCTCAGGATGACATCAAGATTTATCTAACTTAGGCCAAGTTTTATGCTCTTTATGCTACCTCTAATATCTTTCCCAAAATATCACCAACACTAACTAAAACTAAAAAGGAGATTTGATAAAGAAATAAAATAATAGAGCTTGCAAATAAAGATGGGATTGGGTATCATCAAGTAGTATAACTAAGGCATGCCTAATTCATTGCATAGGTTATCTAGCTTTCATAGTTTCAAGTGTTGGCTTGCATAGGTAACATGCAAGTGGTAGCTTGCCTTGTGCAGTGCAGTGGTTGAAGTTCTCCTCGGCTTCTTCTTTGTAGTATCCTACTTCCTCTTCGTATCCTTGGTCGGTACTAGCGTCTATAAATAAATACGAGGTACACAATCACCAAACAATACTTAACTAACTCGAATTATCACACCAGGGTTTTCACTAGATGATCTAGCATCATGACACTCATCACAAAGATTAAGGCACTAGTTTCATTTATTTTATTTTAGAAAAGTAATTTATACTCATTGAAAAACTAATTAAGATTTAATATTCTCTAACTAAAATAGGGGATCATGTTGACACATGTCATCACCACATATTTCAGTACTTGGGAATGTGATTTAAAGTGGTGTCACAATTTAATAAGGTTTAACCTTTTTATTTTAATTAAATAAAGTGATTATAAATGCCTATGGGGCATTCTTTTATTACTTGTCCATTATTACTACAAGTAAACCTAGATATTTTTCTATATTTAGAAAGGTCTTGTCAAAAGGGATTTTTGAGAGTTGTAATCAACTCAAAAGCTTTTATGGTTGAATTTTGAAAAATGTTTGAATGCAGAAAAGTCTCTGCCTTGTTATTTTTACTATACGTGATCTACAATTCCAAATGGTTTGAATCCAACGGGCTTGGATTAAGAATTTCCATACCTTTCTAACAAAATTAGTTTCATGCAATTTTATTCAGTGAATCTCTTTGAAATGATTTTTAATATAGAGACAGAACTAAGTTTGAAACTAAATTAAAAAACCTAAGTTTGAATTACTGGGTCGCGCGGGAACGTTAACTGGGCTGGCCCACTACGCACAACGCGCTATAACATCCCAGGATTAGCAGCTAAAAATAGGCAGGAGACATGTGTGTGCATTGCATTCATGCATCAGAAAATCCGGAGAATTTTCGCGCAAAACTAAAGAAGTTGTAGAGGGATCGAGATCTCTCTTGTTCTGATGGAAACATCAGGACAGGTGCGATGGATTTCTACATGACCTCTACTGTACTTTTGTGTTTGAGGGGAAGGTAATTCAAATTCAAATATTTAATTGATGAATTTGAATAAAAAAAGAGTTTTAAATAGATTAATAATTGTAAATTAAATTGTAATAAGAGATACTAGGTGAACTCTTATTTATGAAAAGATACAATAATTGCAAGTCTTAATTAATAAACAAAATTGAATGAAATGAATTATAATAATAAATAAGAATGGAATTCTTATTTATAAGTAAGATATAAATATTTAATTAGTTCCAAGAATAATGGAACACTTTATTATAGAATACAATGTTTCATTGTTATTACAATAAAAACATAAAAGTAAATTATTATAAAACAAATAAATATAAAAATGAATTACATAAATAAATAACTAAAATGATTCTTTATTACAAGCATATATAAATAATACATTGTCTTTGCAAATGCATTATAAAAGAAAAAGAAGACTAGTACACTTTATTGAATAAAAATAAATAATACAATATTTCTTTACAAAATAAGAATGAATAAATAAAAAAGAATTCCTTTATTACAATTATACAATGCTTATTACTTCACAAAAGAAAAATAAAAATTTAAAACTAAAGCCATCTTCATTTTCTTCATCTTCTAAATCCACTCTTTATATTTCTGATTCTTGATTCCTGCAAAACAACACAAAAGATAACAAAAAAAATAAAGAATAAAAGAAGGGTTAGTTTATTATTTTTACTCTCAGATTTGGCATACAGATGATATGCTTTGACTCATCATTGAGTATTATTAAAAAAAGGCGTCAATGTAAAAATCTATTCTTATCTAGAATGTTAGCCTCAGAACTGATGCATCATAGGCAGGGGGAAATATCACCAAGTAAGGAGAGAGGCAAGTTCACCATGGATAAAGAAGAGGATCCAGCCAAACAGTAAAGCTCACTTTTACTTGATCTCATCTCTAAGGAGGAGTCACAGACATAGAAACTCGAACTAGAGGGGGGCCACTGGACAACATCTCACACAATACATGCAAGTGTTGTGTTGTCAACACAACAAGGACTGTATTAGATAGCTAAAAGCAGCAGCCAACCGTAGCACCACCAAGCACTTCACCAGTTTCACCACATCTACACATACACACTTCAACTTCCCCACAATCATCCAACACCACTATAACCATCATGCATCATGGTTACCTAGAGGAGTTTAGGAAACATGCCAAGACAGAAGCAAGGAGGAGTAGATCAAGATCAGCAGCATCACAAGGAGGAGCATATCAGTATCACAAGAAGAAGAGCAGGAGAAGATTAAGGAGGAGATGAAACCAGAACCTGAAGGGAAAGTAGTAGTAGATCAAGATCCCCAATAGGCCACCAACAACAGGTACAAGTCCAAAATATAAATTAGATCATGCAGCACCTGTTCTTATTAGCTTGCACCATCAGATTCAAGAGAAATAATGGCTATGTTACAAATCATCCAAATCCATCTACCCTTCCACTAGATGTTTATCTAGGAGGATTGGATGGAGAGTTTTCTCTCAGGCTTGCATAGATATGCTATGCAAAGCTCATCACAGAGAATGAAAGCCACCAAAATAAATAAATATCTGTTCTTATTTCTATCAAGGCCTCAGTATTTGCATCACAGGAAAGGAACTAATCCATCTTAATTTCCATCATTAAACCATCAGGCAAACAATCTTAATAAGCCAAGGCAATAACATAAATATCGTATCATGCTCTCTGGAATTTTAGTGTGCACACTCCATAAGGAGGCACCACACTAGGATTTCCAGAATGGCAGAAGCCATCTAGAATATTGTCAACAGAAATAGAGAAGTATGATACTTCTACTTTACCTGACTGGAATTTTAGTGTGCACACTCCATAAGGAGGCACCACACTAGGATTTCCAGAATGGCAGAAGACATCTAGAATATTGTCAACAGAAATAGAGAAGTATGATACTTCTACTTTACCTCTCAGCAAGGTTTCTTAAGTTCTTCATATCATCTTCCTAGCTAATCAAGCTAGGAATCCTTGCAAGCAACCAGATCATGATTTAAATCATTTTCCTAGATAATTTGATCTAGGAATCATTCAGTCAGGTATCAAGAATTTAAGTAGATAAAGAGAATCTACTTTGCATATTCCAATTCATATCTGTCCAAGATCATGCCTTGCATGATATAACATCATCAGTTCATTTTCTAGTTTATTACTAGACAAGCATGTACCACAACTGCTAGGCTATAGGGCACATTCCCAGAGGGTAGCACCTCTGTACCTAGCAGATTCAAAATGTCTTAAGTACAAACTCAAGTCCATTCTAAGTAAATCACAATCTCACTTATTAAAGAACCCAAATCATTTCTCTAGCTTTAATTGCTAGAAATCATTTCCACTGTAGTCTGTCATATGGACAGTATAACTAAAACAAGTAAAATATACCTGCAAAGCACACCACATGAATTCAGATCATTTTTTTAATCATCTTCCTTGCTTAGTTATCTAGGAATCATATTTAAGATAATTACTACTGAGTTGATAGTCAACACATAGCTCAAGAATCTCAAGTGCAAAGCACCTCATGAGGACAAGCAAATTAGGTGGCTGAATACAGACACAACAATCAAATTGTTTCCTAGTCATCCCTAGGAACCCTCTTATGGAATGATCTCAAATTTTGACCGTAAAGAAATCAAGATACTTGCACCAGACTTTAGACCAAAGGATAACAATAATCACAAACCTCACTTCTAACAAGAAATGTCACAAGCTATCCAATATATTTCATCAACACAATATCCTCCACTTGGTAGATCAGTAGACGGATAGCTTGCATAACCCCATATGTTTGTTTCATCTGCTAATTAGCATAGAGCAATCCAAAGGAGATCAGATCCTTGTCACACAAACCCTAGAACAGAGCATCGGTGCTACTTAGGATGATTCCATCATCACAGAAAGAAATCCAGAGGGGAATCAAGTGAAGAAAATAATAGGAGATTCCCCACTTACCCGTGGTCCTCGCTGGTGTTTGAAGAGGAAGCAGACCAGCGGGGTGGTCGTAGTAGCAAAAACCGCCGCACAGCGGCACGGGCGACACCTGAGCCTGCGCCGAGCTACAACCTGCGACCTGCGCCAAGCTACAACAACCCAAGAACATACCCCATCTTCACCAACATCAACCTCACCACCAAGGCGCCGGCGCGGGAGCCACATCGGGACCTGGAGCCATGGCGACTAGGGTTTTGGTCAGGCGCGCGCGGGGCCGCGACTGAACCCAATCAACAGAGAGAAAGGAAGAGGAGGCGGCGGCAGGCCAGCGCCAGCACACGGCAGCAGCCGGTGGCATGGATTTGGCCGGCGTTGGTCAGGTAGGCACGAGCGGTGGCGTGTGCTGGAGGAGCAGAGGAACGGGGAAGAGTAGGGGTGTCTGTGCGTGTGTGTAGAAGATAAGAGGGAGGGCTGAGATGGGCCGCGGCATGAATGACCCGAGCCAGGTCCAATTGGGCCAAGTTGGCCCATGCCAACTAATAGGCCAAGATAAAAAAATAAGAAAAGAGAAACAATTAGAATTTCCCAAAAAACCCTAAAAATTTCTAAGAGTCCAAGAAAATACATAGAAATCCTAAAAAATACATATAATATATCAAAATGTTCACAAAAATAATATCTACCTAAGAAAAATATAAAACTAATTCTTTAAGTTAAATAAAATACCATTAAAGGTTAAAGTCACTAGAATTCTCAATAAATTATAACAATATAAGAAAATGCCCTAAAAATAAATAAATAAATCATTTTTGTGTATAAAAATAAATCCACTATTTTATAAAAATACTAACTCAACTCTTCTATAAATAAAATTTGAAGTAAATATTTCAATACATTTAATCTTTTATGGAATTTTATAAATATAAAATAATAAATAAAAATAAATAAAAATCATTTTTAAGATCTTGAATAAATATATTACACTAGAAAAACATTAATTATATTATTAGAAAAGTTTTAATATTTTAAAATAATAAATCCTTATCTATTACTTATTTTGTAAATTCCTTAAAAATAATTCTTAAGTAAGAAATAATCACAATTCTTATAAAATCTTGAGCAATTAGTGTATAAGTACTAATTCCAAAACCATAACTTGAATTCATAATCAAACTTAAGTATAACTTTTAACTTTAAAATATTCTTTTAAAAATCTTATTAAAAACCCTTTTAAATAAACATTGGGTATCACTCATATGTATAATATAGTGAATAATCATTATATCTTAACCACTATTAACATGACTTCAAATTCTAACAAATTACTAAGATCATCTAATTATACTTTCATTAAATAAATACATATTATCTTCATAATAGCAAAACAAATTTAATCTAATCATTCACTTAAATATAAAGTGAATAATTCCACACCTTAGTTATACCTGTCATAAATCTAAAACTTGGGAATAATTAAAACATATTACCTCTTAAGTTTACTTAACCTTTTTAAGTTAGATTTAGTCTCAAAGCTTATAAACATCATGTCTAATAAACTACTTATGTTTTTATAATTAACTTTGGTCTATTCCAATTAAGACATAAAGCATCTCAAATCCAAACTAATCAATCAATCACCAAAAGGCATTGATCATGTTCTATTAACTATAAAGGTTGTTTAAACCTTAGAAAAGAAATCTTTTCTGCAAATGTTATTCTTTTTGCCACTTCAAGCAACAACTCTAGGAAAGTTATTTCCAAATCTTAATAATCCAATACATAGACTTCCAGCATAATCACCAAATAGCAACTAATCTAAATCTTAGATTACTATTACACTATATTTTTATATCTTGTATATCAAGACTTAAAATTCCTATAAATGCATTTCATGTGAAGTAAAAATAATTGAAAGATGAACCAACTCTTAAAGGAATCACCTAAATTCACTTCACTTACAGTATTGGGGTTTCAATTTGGGAGTTTTACAAAAAGCATAGCATTACTTATGCACAAAAGCATATTGCTTCTTTAAACATTAGTCCTTACGAGACCAATGATGCAGATTTCAGATATTGGATCTTATGTCATCTCGAAGACCGTGTGTGAATAATCTTGCAATCACAAAAGGCAAGTTCACACTTGCTCATGTCCTTTGATTATTTTCTGTAAAGTATTTTGCAAATCCAGTGTTGTTATCACCTGCATTTGAAGAGATCCAAAAACACTATTTTCATAATAATGTGATTATTGGTTATTTACCATGAGGTAATAACATACTATGAAAGTTTCGGTGGTAGAGGAACATATTATCTAGGATTAACAACCAATGTCGCCAGTTACTCTTGCGCCGTATATTACGCGTTAACCATGAGATTTGGAATGGGACGAAGAAGTCAGCCAGATCGGCTCTCTCTCGCATGCCAACGGATGACCGGGCCGTTGTTGCAACTCCTCTTGTAGAGGGTTAGCAGGTTATGGGTGGGATCCCTCAACGTCCCACGTCTTCTGGTATCTATGAGGGTTGTGCACCTTAGGCTGATAATGGAAACAAGTTTTATCCTAGGTATGATATGCAATCCGTCGGGTATGCGGGGTCGCGGAGAAGGACAGTGATTGGCTTGGATCATCTACTGGGCCCCACACCATAGGAAGTCTGGACGGGAAAGATCGCCTGGTTGTGCAACAAGGATTTGATCTCTCATGGGTAAAGTAACGCACCTCTGCACAGTGTAAGAACTGTAACTTGTTACTCCCTATTTCGAGAAGGAGCTGCGAATGCGACGGGAAAGGAACTCCACGAAAGTTCTGGTAAACCCGTGAAGGCTGACGGACATAGCTTTTCAGAATAAAAGCAACCTTTGAAGAAATGTTTATTAAAACTTGCATTGCCTACGACCTACGGTCTGTGGCTGTAGATATAGTGCATCAAACACTTGTTTTCTAGTGAACTTGCTGAGTACACTCGTACTCAACGTATCTTCTTAACCCTTGCTAGATTCGGAAGCCATTGAGACGAGGTCTACATCAAGTTATGCTTCAGGAATCATCATCAAAAGCTAAAGCTCTTCAATGAAGTCAAGAAAGTCAACATATACGTCAACTCCAGTGAAGACGAAGTTACTGATTAGATAGGAATATAATCTCTAGCCATAGAACCTATTTCTGTAGCATATTGCAATAGCAGCAATGCTAGACCATTAGTTAAAATACTAGTCTTATTAATATGATAGTTTTTGAGTTATTTATTTCTGATTCTTCTTTGTAAGAAGTTTCTTTCTCTCTCTTTAACCTAGAGTGTTCTCTAGATCTTGTGTAAAGAGTTGAGTTGTAACCTATAGTCATGTCTTGGACCTGCTGTGTTTCTGTTGTACCACTCTAAGGGATGTAATACTAGTGAACGGTGTTTCATGGATGTTATGTCAACGACTATAGTGTACTACATCATGCAGTGGTATGCTGGGTCACCGCAGTTGGTATCAGAGCATATGCTTTGACCTTAGGATTAGAACCAAATAATTTTATGAATTGTGATGAGTATCCACTTGAGTATAACCTTGTTCCGATGTGTATAATCGTCTTTCTAGAAATAGTTGTCCATATTCTCTTAGTAAAGTGTTATTTAGTGTCTTCCGAAGGAGACATAACCCACCAAGATACTTTGGGAAAGCCAATTGGTTATAGTAGATTAGGATCAATTGCAAGACATCAATTGAAGTAGTTCTAATTGTAGGGTTCGCAGCATAGAAAACAAAAATTTTCCTACGATGTGAACTATATACCAAGATCTATCTACTAGATACAAACAACGGGCGGATGTATATCCGTAGAGAACATACCCTTGAAGACCGACAAAGCTTAACGAGTTCAACTCGTGGTTGATGTAGACGATCTCTTGCCGATCTCGAGATCGAGAGGAAGTCCTAGCGCCGCAAATCAGCAGCGCATCCGTGCTCGCACACACGTTCGAGGCACCGAGCAACCTCCGCCTCCTCGCTCCAGCGATGCAGCGGAAGCACAACTCTTTCTTGCCGAATAGCCACCGGGAACATGTATCTCGCTAGTCCGAGACCATGGGGGATAAATTCTAGAGGGGGAGAGAGATCCTTCACGAGGAGGTGTGAGAGACAAGTGAGGAGGGGGGCTCCTTTTATAGGAGGAGGAGGGAACCCCAAGGGGGTGGCCGGCGCATGGGGCTGCCCCCTTGCCCTCCCCTCTTCATGTGGGTGGACACTCCACTCACAAATCTCCTTTAAATTCCCTCCACTCAAAAGTCCACTCAAATTCCCATTAAATTTCCACCAAATTTAATGCAAACTCTCATTAAATAAAACTCTTTTATTTTATTCAGAATTTTGTCAATTACTTTAATGACAAACATTCACAAATAACCCCATGCTAGAATTCTATTTCACATGCATAACCACTTTATGCAATTTCACCTGAAAACCTGTTTCGGTATCTAGTGAAATAAATTCCTGCGCTTGTTCATTCTTTCGGCATGAAACATTTGCTCCAATTGGATGTCGGTGTCTCTTAAGTGTGTCACCCTACGGTTCGTGAATAATGCGGACATGATCGAGACCCCTCTCGGATCAATAATCAGAAGCGGGATCTGGAGACCCATACTGACTCCCACACATTCAACGATGACTTTCTTGTGATCGTCGGAACCTTTTACGCTAGTATCTTAATCCCTTTGTTTCACGATATATTACATGTCCGAGATTCGATCATCGGTATCTCCATACCTAGTTTGATCTCGTTACCAACATGCACTCTTTTCTCGTTCCTGTGATATAACATTCTAGTGATCAAATCACTTGCTTGCAAGCTAATTAATGTGATATCACCGAGAGGGCCCAGAGTATATCTATCCGTCATCGGGATGAACAAATTCCACTCTCGATCCATGAGCCTCAACATAACACTTTATTAGTTCTGAATCCATCTTTATAATCACCCTGTTACGGTGTGACGTTTGATGTTATCAAGAAACTCTTCCGGTGTTAGTGATTGACATGATCTCATGGTCTAAGGATTAGGATCACTTCGTAAGTTGTTATAGCAATATAAACTCAATGACTTTGATCGTAATGCTATACTTCGGATGAATGTTCATCACACCATTACACTAATGTTGTGATCCCGTTATTAACAACATCCAATGTCCATGATCAGGAAACCTTGATCATCTTGTTAATCAACGAGCTAGTTTATGAGAGAGACATAACTAGGAACTTTCTGTTTGTTTATTAAACACACATGTATTAACGTTTCCGTATTAATACAATTATAGCATGCAAAATAAACATCTATCATATACTTGGAATACACATAATAAACACTTTATTATTGCCTCTCAGGGCATATTCCCTTCACTAATATTATAGCTTAACCCTAGAATTTAAGTAAGACAGTGGAATCTTATGGTTTGTTGGTAACCAAAGACAACAAGATGAATATCATTAGGATAAATGTTGATGTAATGAGTAGTAATCATGTGGGATTCACTTGAGAATTCTACGTGATGAAGTGAAATTATGTTAAGACTTAATAATAATGTAGTGAGAAACAAAGTCATCATGGTTAGATTAATTCTTAAATCATGATGTATAGGTAAAACATAACAAGACCATGGTGAGATTAGCTCCGAAACCATGATGTTGGTGTAAATATGATAAGTAATTAGTTGATTATCTTGAAGTAGCAGTAAGAAAATAGCATGAAAGAACTATGATAGAAGTCATAGGTGCTAGAAAATTCCAATAATCTCTGGTTTAAGAAACCTACTAGTCATTTGGAGAGATCATGTGAGGTTAGTTTACTAAATGAGGAAAGGATGGTTATAGTTAATCATTTCAAAAGTGAGACAAAAATTTGGTCAAAACCAAATTGAGACCACTTTGTTTAGAATTATCCTGTTGCAATGGAGCAATCTGGGTAAATGTCGAGACAAATTATAGTTTGACCTTATGTGCTAAGTATCACAATGTAAACCTATATGAGGAGGTGTCATATACTACACAACTAAGTCTGAAGTCTAGAGATATTATACTCAACTACTATATTTCGGGCTTAGAATATTGTGTGTTATATGTACCACATTTGGATTTATTGGTTTTTCTTGGATATTCTTGATTGACTAGATCTGTACATGAAGTTTGACTTGGTGTGCAAATGCATGTTTCAACGTCCAGTTACTACTTGATGTTATAGACCTAGATAGGAATAGGAATTCGTGGAAGGAAGTGACGGTTTTCAAAGACCAAGATGAAGATTTACATGATGAATGAAGCAAAGAATAAGGAGTATCAACGCAATTTGAAGGATGGATCAAGTTCAGATAATTACTAAACAGTTATAAGAAGAAAGTCTAGTGTAGAAAATACAAAGAGCAACAAGAAGTAATAAACTTAAAGTTCATTCAAAATAGGTAATATAGCTAAGAAGTAATGGAGTAGTAGTACCAAGTTCATGGAAGTATCATGAATAAGTACAAAGAAGTAGCTTTGGAACAAAAATGGTATTCAAGCTCTGACAATTCGGAGAGAATGCCAGAGGTATGTCGGAAACCATAGGGTAATACCTACAACCTAGGATGATCCGCAGCTGGTATTTGATCCATAGTCGGTATTCTGATCCACAGTTGGTATCGACCAGCCGGTGTTGGTTGACATAGTTAACCAGATCATCTTAATGGTTGCATAAAGAGCATAAAACTTGGCCTAAGTTATTTAAGACATAAATGAGTATAAAATTTAAGCGATCGTCTTTCGAGGCGCTTCGCGAAGTCGGACCTATCAAAGCAAAAGTGTCCAAATAGTAAGTAAGACAAATAATGCTGAAAGATTCACTTCGGAGATCCACAATTGTGTGGATACACCGTACAATCTTTCATAAGACCCTAATTATGTAAAGTATAAGCTGGATAGAGACCAATATTCTAATTATAAATCCAATAAATACTATATAGACAGTTTGAATACTATTAGTAAACCCTAAGGGGGAGAGTAAAACATTAGAAATGAAAGTATCATTATCTGACTTTCCGAATAAAGGTTGGAGAAGAAGGACTAACCCACAACAACAGAAGGCCTTATTTTTATAAGGTTAAAAGAAAATCATCAGAAAATTACTCTCTGAAGTATGTCTGGATGAAAGATCGAAATTTATTTCAAGGTAGTAGTACTCAAACCTTAAGTAAATAATTGTAAGTTAAAGAAGTACTTAAGGTAATAAGGAAAGATTATCTAAAGCCTGCTAAGGTAAAAGCTTGAAGGAGATAGAATAGATTAATTCTAACAAACTAATTCTAGAGGAAACAACTCTTAAATGATCTTTAAGAGTGAATAATCACATCAAATTAGACTGTATAGAGGAACAAGAATTCGAATGGGTATGGAATAAATGATTTCAAATCCAATCTTCAAAAGGACTACCAGTATAAACCATACCATCATAAATCAAAAGTTAGTCTTTTGGCCACAACTATTGACTAATAAAATTTAAAACCCTGTTTTAGTGAGACTTCCAAGACCTTATATAGTATAAAAAGGAAATTTGATGATCAAGTAAAGGAGTTGTATTAGGATACCTAATCAGGGAAATGAACTAAAGAAGAGACTCCAAATTATGGAGTTCATAATAAGGAAATATCCCTAAGGGATGATAGTAAAAGGAAATTTGGGGTATTGGAAACAACATGTTGGAAATTGCCAAGTATGATGAGAATTCAAGAAAAAGATCTAGATATGGGATACTACAATTATTCCCATTTGAGGTTACTATGGAATTGAGAAATGTCGTAACCACTACAATTGCAATTCCTCATTCCAAAACACAAAAAAGTATGAACTTCGAGGGCAAAGTTTATTTTAAGGGGGAGAGTCTGTAACATCCCAGGATTAGCGGCTAAAAATAGGAAGGACACATGTGTGTGCATTGCATTCATGCATCAGAAAATCCGGGGAATTTTCGCGCAAAACTAAAAAAGCTATAGAGGGATCGAGATCTCTCTTGTTCTGATGGAAACATCAGGACATGTGCGACGGATTTCTACATGACCTCTACTGTAATTTTGTGTTTGAGGGGAAGGCAATTCAAATTTGAATATTTAATTGATGAATTTGAATACAAAAAGAGTTTGAAATATATTAATAATTGTAAATTAAATTGTAATAAGAGATACTAGGTGAACTCTTATTTATGAAAAGATACAATAATTGCAAGTCTTAATTAATAAACAAAATTGAATGAAATGAATTATAATAATAAATAAGAATGGAATTATTATTTATAAGTAAGATATAAATATTTAATTAGTTCCAAGAATAATGGAACACTTTATTATGGAATACAATGTTTCATTGTTATTACAATAAAAACATAAAAGTAAATTAATATAAAACAAATAAATATAAAAATGAATTACATAAATAAATAACTAAAAGGATTCTTTATTACAAGCATCTATAAATATTACATTGTCTTTGCAAATGCATTATAAAAGAAAAATAAGACTAGTACACTTTATTGAATAAAAATAAATAATACAATATTTCTTTATAAAAGAAGAATGAATAAATAAAAAAGAATTCCTTTATTACAATTATACAATGCTTATTACTTCACAAAAGAAAAAGTAAATTACAAAAGAATAAATTAAAATTTAAAACTAAAGCCATCTTCATTTTCTTCATCTTCTAAATCCACTCTTTATATTTCTGATTCTTGATTCTTGCAAAACAACACAAAAGATAACAAAAAACAATAAAGAATAAAAGAAGGACTAGTATATTATTTTTACTCTCAGATTTGGCATACAGATGATATGCTTTGACTCATCATTGAGTATTATTCAAAAAGAGGGCCAATGTAAAAATCTCTTCTTATCCAGAATGTTAGCCTCAGAA
The DNA here is from genome assembly GCA_916181665.1 of Avena sativa. Taxonomy (NCBI): domain Eukaryota; kingdom Viridiplantae; phylum Streptophyta; class Magnoliopsida; order Poales; family Poaceae; genus Avena; species Avena sativa. Next base: position 259,383,526 of record OV702279.1, on the reverse strand, counting down.
CTGATGCATCATAGGCAGGGAAAAATTTCACCAAGTAAGGAGAGAGGCAAGTTCACCATGGATAAAGAAGAGGATCCAGCCAAACAGTAAATCTCACTTTTACTTCATCTCATCTCCAAGGAGGAGTCACAGACATAGAAACTTGAACCAGAGGGGGGCCACTTGACAACATCTCACACAACACATGCAAGTGTTGTGTTGTCAACACAAAAAGGACTGTATTAGATAGCTAAAAGTAGCAGCCAACCGTAGCACCACCAAGCACTTCACCAGTTTCACCACATCTGCACATACACACTTCAACTTCCCAACAATCATCCAACACCACTATAACCATCATGCATCATGGTTACTTAGAGGAGTTTAGGAAACATGCCAAAACATAAGCAAGGAGGAGTAGATCAAGATGCAGCATCACAAGGAGGAGCAGATCAGTATCACAATAAGAAGAGCATGAGAATATTAAGGAGGAGATGCAAGCAGAACCTGAAGGGAAAGTAGTAGTAGATCAAGATCCCCAATAGGCCACCAACAACAGGTACAAGTCCAAAATATAAATTAGATCATGCAGCACTTGTTCTTATTAGCTTGCACCATCAGATTCAAGAGAAATAATGGCTTTGTTACAAATCATCCAAATCCATCTACCCTTCCACTAGATGTTTATCTAGGAGGATTGGATAGAGAGTTTTCTCTCAGGCTTGCATAGAGATGCTATTCAAAGCTCATCACAGAGAATGAAAGCCACCAAAATAAATAAATATCTGTCCTTATTTCTATCAAGGCCTCAGTAATTGCATCACAGGCAAGGAACTAATCCATCTTAATTTCCATCATTAAACCATCAGGCAAACAATCATAATAAGCGAAGGCAATAACATAAATATCCTATCATGCTCTCTGGAATTTTAGTGTGCACACTCCATAAGGAGGAACCACACTAGGATTTCCAGAATGGCAGAAGCCATCTAGAATATTGTCAACAGAAATAGAGAAGTATGATACGTCTACTTTACCTCTCAGCAAGGTTTCTTAAGTTCTTCATATCATCTTCCTAGCTAATCAAGCTAGGAATCCTTGCAAGCAACCAGAGCATGATTTAAATCATTTTCCTAGATAATTTGATCTAGGAATCATTTAGTCAGGTATCAAGCATTTAAGTAGATAAAGAGAATCTACTTTGTATATTCCAATTCATATCTGTCCAAGATCATGCCTTGCATGATATAACATCATCAGTTCATTTTCTAGTTTATTACTAGACAAGCATGTACCACAACTGCTAGGCTATAGGGCATATTCCCAGAGGGTAGCACCTCTGTACCTAGCAGATTCAAAATGTCTTAAGTACAAACTCAAGTCCATTCTAAATAAATCACAATCTCACTTATTAAAGAACCCAAATCATTTCTCTAGCTTTAATTGCTAGAAATCATTTCCACTGTAGTCTGTCATATGGACAGTATAACTAAGACAAGTAAAATATACCTGCAAAGCACACCACATGAATTCAGATCATTTTTTTAATCATCTTCCTTGCTTAGTTACCTAGGAATCATATTTAAGATAATTACTACTGAGTTGACAGTTAACACATATCTCAAGAATCTCAAGTGAAAAGCACCTCATGAGGACAAGCAAATTAGGTGGCTGAATACAGACACAACAATCAAATTGTTTCCTAGTCATCCCTAGGAACCCTCTTATGCAATGATCTCAAATTTTGACCGTAAATAAATCAAGATACTTGCACCAGACTTTAGACCAAAGGATAACAATAATCACAAACCTCACTTATAACAAGAAATTTCACAAGCTATCCAATATATTTCATCAACACAATATCCTCCACTTAGTAGATCAGTAGACAGATAGCTTGCATAACCCCATATGTTTGTTTCATCTGCTAATTAGCAGAGAGCAATCCAAAGGAGATCAGATCCTTGTCACACAAACCCTAGAACAGAGCATCGGTGCTACTTAGGATGATTCCATCATCACAGAAAGAAATCCAGAGGGAAATGAAGTGAAGAAAAGAATTGGAGATTCCCCACTTACCCGTGGTCCTCGCTGGTGTTTGAAGAGGAAGCAGACCGGCGGGGTGGTCGTAGTAGCAACAACCGCGGCACATCGGCACAGGCGACACCTGAGCCTGCGCCGAGCTACAACCTGTGACCTGCGCCAAGCTACAACAACCCATGAACATACCCCATCTTCACCAACATCAACCCCACCACCAAGGCACCGGCGCGGGAGCCACAACGGGACCTGGAGCCATGGCGGCTAGGGTTTCAGTCAGGCGTGCGCGGGGCCGCGACTGAACCCAATCAACAGAGAGAAAGGAAGAGGAGGCGGCGGCAGGCCAGTGCCAACACATGGCAGCAGCCGGTGGCATGGATTTAGCCGGCGTTGGTCAGGTAGGCACCAGCGGTGGCGTGTGCCGGAGGAGCAGAGGAACGGGAAAGAGCAGGGGTGTGTGTGCGTGTGTGTGTAGAAGATAAGAGGGAGGGGTGAGATGGGTCGCGGTCTGAGTGACCCGAGCCAGGTCCAATTGGGCCAAGTTAGCCCATGCCAATTAATAGGCAAAGATAAAAAAAATAAGAAAAGAAAAACAATTAGAATTTACCAAAATAACCCTAAAAATTTCTAAGAGTCCAAGAAAATACAGAAAAATCCTAAAAATACATATAATATATCAAAATGTTCACAAAAATAATATCTACCTAAGAAAAATATAAAACTAATTGTTTAAGTTGAATAAAATACCATTAAAGGTTAAAGTCGCTAGAATTATCAATAAATTATAAAAATATAATAAAATGTCCTAAAAATAAATAAATAAATCATTTTTGTGTATAAAAATAAATCCACTATTTTATAAAAATACTAACTCAACTCTTCTATAAATAAAATTTGAAGTAAATATTTAAATACATTTAATTTTTTATGGAATTTTATAAACATAAAAAATAATACTTAAAAATAAATAATTTTTTTTAAAGATCTTGAATAAATATATTACACTAGAAAAACATTAATAATATTATTAGAAAAGTTTTAATATTTTAAAATAATAAATCCTTATCTATTACTTATTTTGTAAATTCTTTAAAAACAATTCTTAAGTAAGAAATAATCACAATTCTTATAAAATCTTGAGCAATTAGTATCGAAGTACTAATTCCAAAACCATAACTTGAATTCATAATCAAACTTAAGTATAACTTTTAACTTTAAAATATTCTTTTAAAAATCTTATTAAAAACCCTTTTAAATAAACATTGGGTATCACTCATATGTATAATATAGTGAATAATCATTATATCTTAACCACTATTAACATGACTTCAAATTCTAACAAATTACTAAGATCATTTAATTATACTTTCCTTAAATAAATACATATTATCTTCATAATAGCAAAATAAATTTAATCTAATCATTCACTTAAATATAAAGTGAATAATTCCACACCTTAGTTATACCTGTCATAAATCTAAAACTTGGGAATAATTAAAACATATTACCTCTTAAGTTTACTTAACCTTTTAAAGTTAGTTTTAGTCTCAAAGCTTATAAACATCATGTTTAATAAACTACTTATGTTTTTATAATTAACTTTGGTCTATTCCAACTAAGACATAAATCATCTCAAATCCAAACTAATCAATCAATCACCAAAAGGCATTGATCATGTTCTATTAACTATAAAGGTTGTTTAAACCTTAGAAAATAAATCTTTTCTTCAAATGTTATTCTTTTTGCCACTTCAAGCAACAACTCTAGGAAAGTTCTTTCCAAATCTTAATAATCCAATACATAGACTTCCAGCATAATCACCAAATAGCAACTAATATAAATCTTAGATTACTAGTACACTATATTTTTATATCCTGTATATCAAGCCTTAAAATTCCTATAAATGCATTTCATGTGAAGTAAAAAAAATTGAAAGATGAACCAACTCTTAAAGGAATCACCTAAATTCACTTCACTTACAGTATTGGGGTTTCACTTTGGGAGTTTTACAAAAAGCATAGCATTACTTATGCACAAAAGCATATTGCTTCTTTAAATATTAGTCCTTACCGGACCAATGATGCAGATTTTAGATATTGGATCTTATGTCGTCTCGAAGACCGTGAGTGAATAATCTTGCAATCACAAAAGGCAAGTTCACACTTGCTCATGTCCTTTGATTATTTTCTGTAAGTATTTTGTAAATCCAGTGTTGTTATCACCTGCATTTCAAAAGATCCGAAAACACTATTTTCATAATAATGTGATAATTGGTTATTTACCATGAGGTAATAACCTACTATGAAAGTTCCGGTGGTAGAGGAACATATTATCTAGGACTTAACAACCAATGTCGCCAGTGATTCTTGCACCATATATTACGCGTTAACCATGAGATTTGGAATGGGACAGAGAAGTCAGCTGGATCGGCTCTCTCTCGCATGCCAACGGATGACCGGGCCATTGTTGCAACTCCTCTTGTAGAGGGTTAGTAGGTTATGGGTGGGATCCCTCAATGTCTCACGGCTTCTGGTATCTATGAGGGTTGTACACCTTAGGCTGATAATGGAAACAAGTTTTATCCTAGGTATGATGTGCAATCTGTCGGGTATGCGGGGTCACAGAGAAGGACAGTGATTGGCTTGGATCATCTAATAGGCCCCACACCATAGGAAGTGTGGACGGGAAAGATCGCACGGTTGTGCAACAAGGATTTGATCTCTCATGGGTAAAGTAACGCACCTCTGCAGAGTGTAAGAACTATAACTTGTTACTCCATGTTCCGGGAAGGAGCTGCGAACGCGGCGGGAAAGGAACTCCACGAAAGTTCTGGTAAACCCGTGAAGGCTGACGGACATGGATTTTCAGAATAAAAGCAACCTTTGATGAAATGTTTATGAAAACTTGCATTGCCTACGACCTACGGTCTGTGGCTTTAGATATAGTGCATCAAACACTTCTTTTCTAGTGAACTTGCTGAGTACACTCGTACTTAACGTATCTTCTTAACCATTGGTAGATTCGAAAGCCATTAAGATGACGTCTACATCAAGTTATGCTTCAGGAATCATCATCAAAAGCTAAAGCTCTTCAATGAAGTCAAGAAAGTCAGCATATACGTCAACTCAAGTGAAGACGAAGTTACTGATTAGATAGGAATATAATGTCTAGCCGTATAACCTATTTCTGTAGCATATTGCAATAGCAGCAATGCCAGACCAATAGTTAAAATACTAGTCTTATTAATATGATAGTTTTTGAGTTATTTATTTCTGATTCTTGTTTGTAAGAAGTTTCTTTCTCTCTCTTTAACCTAGAGTGTTATCTAGATCTTGTGTAAAGAGTTGAGTTGTAACCTATAGCCATGTCTTGGACCTGCTATGTTTCTGTTGTACCACTCTGAGGGATGTAATACTAGTGAATGGTGTTTCATTGGTGTTATGTCAACGACTATAGTGTACTGCATCATGCAGTGGTATGCTGGGTCATCACACGCGCGTAGGCGGTTTAAGTGATTGTCCCCACCAGTCAGTGAGACAGGGGGTGTGAAGGGGTACGGGGTGGTTTGGGCCGTAGGATTAGAAGTGAGATCGACTGCTGAGTTTCATCGTCCATGTATGAACAGAATGTGGCGAGGTCGAACCCTAGCGCGGCCAGTGGGGGTCAGTGGTGGCTCACCGGGGCTCCGGCGATGGTCGGCGATGGGGGCGAACGACGAAGTCGACGACTGTAACACCCTCAGAATCGGCCCTATGCAAGTTTTAGCGAAAACCCGCCAAACCCGCATAGAAACGATTCGAAGGTGCCCACCAGGCACTTGCGTGCGGGTGGAAAACGAAGTAATAACATTACACAACAGTCCTCGACGGGACCCACAGAACAGATATATATACAGCAGCGACTCCAAGAGTCAAGAATACAGATATAATATACAAAGATCCAAGTCACCTTGAAAATGATATAGCGTCCAGCTACGGACAAGATGCAAATGGGGCTAAGAGCCCTGAAGAATAACCAATGGCGTCCATAACCCTGCCCAGGCCAAGCCGGAAGGGTAACCCTGCTAACGGTGTCGATCTCAAAACCTGCTTAAACAAAAGGGGTGCCGACAAAGGGCAAAGGAAAAAGAGGAGCGTCAGTACTGAGGCCAGTAGACGGCGAGACTAGAATTCGGCGGTCCTCGCCTACAAAGGTATGGTGGACTGAAGCGGCAGCGGCAGCAAGCACTAAACAACCTATAGAGACTCGATACTACTGGCGGCTATCAGAGAGGGGAGAGGAAGACCTATTCGGATCCAACCTGATACTATCATCAAACAAACCCATCCTGGCGTTTCCCCCTCGAGACCAAACGAGGAAGTCAACCGAGGAACTCACACAGTTGGCAGTTTTACTTATTCAGTTATAGTTGCGGCACTTTACTAGTCAGGTTCAGATAATCATCCTGATAAAGTAAGCAGTGGGTACTTTTAGTTAATCATTCCGTTATACTGGCAACACTTACTAGTCAGATACAATTAGCATGAGATAACCCAAAACCCAGCAGTTGTTGGTACTTTTATTTAGCCATTCCGTTGTAGTGAAGCTGATTACTAGTCATATCGGATACAAGTCAATTTATAACAATAAACTTTAGTTATAGTTGTCTATGATCAAGCACTGTGCTCCAAGTCGTCCATAACCGCGGACACGGCTTCTCGAAAAGATTAAACCCTGCAGGGGTGCACCAAAGTATCCACAAGCACTTCGACCCTTTTTGCCAGATCAGTTAACATACACCCATCGGTATGTCGGCGGGGCCTAAGTCACGACGTTCCCAGACCCAAAGCAAGTACGTGGGGGCCACCCCACCAAGTCGACACCCGCAACGAAGTTGGCCGGTCTCCGAGACGGACCGGGGTTTGGGCAAACGGCTATGAACGACAGCAAATCCCCAAACGGGGACTGTCGACACCGCGAAACGTGGCCCGATCCTAAACAGTACAGTGTGCTCCTCGCACAATCGTAAATAAAGCAGTAAAGCATGGCATAAGTACAGGATCGTAAATAAAACCTCAAACTAGTTTGTGGCCCCCAGTACAATACTTTGAAATCAGGTAATAATCAATGGGGGGCCCATATCTCCCCACCTGTGGTTAGCGCGCTCGATCTCGGAACAGGTGTCAAGAACTCGGGTCCTACGGGACACAAGTGGGCGGTCGGAAACCAAATCTTACCTATCACCCACTGATGCCTCTGCTTAATTCAATTTTAGTTGTTAAACAGTAATTAAAGTGAACGATAAGTAAACCATGATCATCTCCAACATCAACATGCGGCACTTCTCCAACAACTATGGTACTTGACGACAAGCAAAACACTTGAGCAAGCGACTACGACACGCGGGTCCAACTATCTACCAAACAACAGGTAATAGGATGTGTCCAAGGCTATATATGGCTGCAAGGGATATCACGGGTACGAAAACTAGAGCATCGCAACACAGATAGCAAAGATCAACAGGAGGGAATAAATACTAGAAAAGTAAGATAGGTAGAAAGGGGGAGATGCTCGCCTGAAAACATTGCCGAAGGTTCAACCGAAGATCGGGTCGGCACTCGCATCAACTCAACGGCCTTATCCGCGAAGAAGCAAAACACTAGCAGAAACACCGGATGCACTATTTAATACAACGGCAGAAGATCGGCATGATGCATGTATGATGTATGGCATGGCAGAGAGGCGATGCAACTAGGCCATATTAAGTGGAACCGGGGTCCCGACATTTAATTAGATGGTTCGAGTTATTTAGAACCCCCGCAATTTAAATGTTGTTTTAGCATGGCAAAAGATAGCACCGGTTTGCTACACAAGTTTTAAATGAGGCCAATATGAGACTAGATTTGCCCGCATATGGGCCCCATATTTAATTATAAGGTGAATCGGCATAAGGCCCCCAAACCACACAAATATGCATGCGAGTATGACAATTAAATATGCAACAAGTTTGTTATATTATAAAATAGGGTTAGCGGGAAGGGGTTCACACATTGGGGGGTCTCGACGAACTTGGGGTTCCGGGGTTCAGGGTCGGTCTCGGGGTCCAGGGTTCGACGGGATCGGGATCGGCGGGAGCGTTCTCGGACCACGGAGGTAGGTCTTGTTGCATCCGGGAAGCAGGACTTGGTTTGGTGTCGGGGCGCGTCGGATTCTTCCAGGTCGGTGCCGTTCTTGTCGTCGCGACGATCTTGTCGGTTTCGCGCTTCGGATTCCGTGAGGCGACCTTGACGTTCCGTGTAGGCGTTTTCGAGGTCGATGGCGAACTTGTCCGGTACCTGGGTTTTCCGGAGATCTTGGCGCGGCACCGGGTACAGGATCGGCCTTCGGGTCCGGGGATCTCGGCGTCCGTAGATCTTGGTGTTCCATGCCGGAAGCCTTGGCGTTTCGCGGCGACGATCTTCGGGTCGTCGGAAGGTCTCGGCGATGTCTCCACTTTGCAGTCTCGACCATCAGGTACGAGTCGAAGGTCTTGGCGTTTCCCTGTTCACGCGGCAGATGACGATCTCGGGGTCTCGGAGCAGTTCTGGGTTCGGTGTCGGACGATCTTGTCGGCATCCACGGCACAGCATCGAGCCGGTGTAGATCTTATCGATGAGACGGCCTTGGCATCTTAACCTCGTGCGAGATATAGTCCTTGCTCCGGCCTTGGTCAGCAGACCTTCTTACTGTATCACCATGTCTTCGCACCGGTTCGGCCCGTTGTTTGAACAGAGGCAGAGGATGCGCTGGGTGGACAGAGGGCACAAGCGGCGACACGCGATGCAGAGACAGGCCAAGTGGCAGCATCTGATTGGGTGGGGGGGAGAGGAGAGGTGAGGTGGCGCGAGGCTATTGGAGGGAGTGAGGTGGAGGGTTGGGCTGGGTAGGTAGTTTGGTAGGTTTAGAAATTAGGTGGACCGATTATTTATACTGGGGGTGGTCGTTCGGGTCAGTTCGGCCCGTTCGACTGCCCCACTAAAAACAATTAAACATTTTATTTGTTTTAAACGGGCCATTTGCAAACCGATAGCAGCCAAAACAAAATACTCCGGAGACCCGGTTTTGGTTTTGAATTAAAAGACGGGGCGTTTAGAAAACGAAACGGCTTTGCGAAATAGTTTTAGACAAACAACATATGATGATGACGATGCAATGCACAAATTCAACGCGATTTTCTAGTAGTGGTTTTGCGGGATGCCACAATTCGACACCACTATCAATGGATCTCGCCCTCGAGATCCGCCTCATGGTACCGGAAGGATGGTCGGCGATCTGCGTCTTCTCGCTTCGTGTAGATCCTCGCGACACCACTAACAAGGTTCTTGTTCACGTTCGTCAAGAGAACACTCCGGATAAACAACGGACGAAGTGAAAGGTAAGGCCACCTCTAACTTCAGCGGAAGGAGTAAATTGCATCGATCCACCATTCAATGTACATAAGCGAATGATCAGAGTAGTGGTTTGGTCGCGACTCCATCCCGCACTCAAAGCATTACTCTGTACACGAACAGATAGATTATGCAACCAACCCTCAAGATTCAGACTGAAGATCTCGACAAGCGAGGTTCGGATCAAAGGAGTGATGCAGACTCTGCATCGGATCTGGCGTAGAGGATGTCGTCGCGTCGGAAAACACCGGAAGGCACAAACAAGAAACAAAGAATGGTAACACCGTAGACGGATTCCTCAGGCAGCAAGAACACCGGATGGTAGAACACCGTTATCAGAGGAGGAAGCGAAACCCTGAAGGTACGACGGAACCCAACCACGAGAAATCCTGGACTCGAAGAGAGAGAAGAGAGCGGATTCAAAACACGTCGAGATGAGAGGAGAATAGCAGAGGGGTAAGGAGTAAAACCAGACCTAATCAGATCTATCCAACCGATTTTGCAAAAATAGTTTTGACACTCTACTTCGGCCGTTAGCTAGGTTATCCTACAGGCTGGACTCGTGGGGTATCGCAACTGCTGAGCTCTGATACCACTCTGTAACACCCTCAGAATCGGCCCTATGCAAGTTTTAGCGAAAACCCGCCAAACCCGCATAGAAACGATTCGAAGGTGCCCACCAGGCACTTGCGTGCGGGTGGAAAACGAAGTAATAACATTACACAACAGTCCTTGATGGGACCCACAGAACAGATATATATACAGCAGCGACTCCAAGAGTCAAGAATACAGATATAATATACAAAGATCCAAATCACCTTGAAAATGATATAGCGTCCAGCTACGGACAAGATGCAAATGGGGCTAAGAGCCCTGAAGAATAACCAATGGCGTCCATAACCCTGCCCAGGCCAAGCCGGAAGGGTAACCCTGCTAACGGCGTCGATCTCAAAACCTGCTTAAACAAAAGGGGTGCCGACAAAGGGCAAAGGAAAAAGAGGAGCGTCAGTACTGAGGCCAGTACACGGCGAGACTAGAATTCGGCGGTCCTCGCCTACAAAGGTATGGTGGACTGAAGCGGCAGCGGCAGCAAGCACTAAACAACCTATAGAGACTCGATACTACTGGCGGCTATCAGAGAGGGGAGAGGAAGACCTATTCGGATCCAACCTGATACTATCATCAAACAAACCCATCCTGGCGTTTCCCCCTCGAGACCAAATGAGGAAGTCAACCGAGGAACTCACACAGTTGGCAGTTTTACTTATTCAGTTATAGTTGCGGCACTTTACTAGTCAGGTTCAGATAATCATCCTGATAAAGTAAGCAGTGGGTACTTTTAGTTAATCATTCCGTTATAGTGGCAACACTTACTAGTCAGATACAATTAGCATGAGATAACCCAAAACCCAGCAGTTGTTGGTACTTTTATTTAGCCATTCCGTTGTAGTGAAGCTGATTACTAGTCATATCGGATACAAGTCAATTTATAACAATAAACTTTAGTTATAGTTGTCTATGATCAAGCACTGTGCTCCAAGTCGTCCATAACCGCGGACACGGCTTCTCGAAAAGATTAAACCCTGCAGGGGTGCACCAAAGTATCCACAAGCACTTCGACCCTTTTTGCCAGATCAGTTAACATACACCCATCGGTATGTCGGCGGGGCCTAAGTCACGACGTTCCCAGACCCAAAGCAAGTATGTGGGGGCCACCCCACCAAGTCGACACCCGCAACGAAGTCGGCCGGTCTCCGAGACGGACTGGGGTTTGGGCAAACGGCTGTGAACGACAGCAAATCCCCAAACGGGGACTGTCGACACCGCGAAACGTGGCCCGATCCTAAACAGTACAGTGTGCTCCTCGCACAATCGTAAATAAAGCAGTAAAGCATGGCATAAGTACAGGATCGTAAATAAAACCTCAAACTAGTTTGTGGCCCCCAGTACAATACTTTGAAATCAGGTAATAATCAATGGGGGGCCCATATCTCCCCACCTGTGGTTAGCGCGCTCGATCTCGGAACAGGTGTCAAGAACTCGGGTCCTACGGGACACAAGTGGGCGGTCGGAAACCAAATCTTACCTATCACCCACCGATGCCTCTGCTTAATTCAATTTTAGTTGTTAAACAGTAATTAAAGTGAACGATAAGTAAACCATGATCATCTCCAACATCAACATGCGGCACTTCTCCAACAACTATGGTACTTGACGACAAGCAAAACACTTGAGCAAGCGACTACGACACGCGGGTCCAACTATCTACCAAACAACAGGTAATAGGATGTGTCCAAGGCTATATATGGCTGCAAGGGATATCACGGGTACGAAAACTAGAGCATCGCAACACAGATAGCAAAGATCAACAGGAGGGAATAAATACTAGAAAAGTAAGATAGGTAGAAAGGGGGAGATGCTCGCCTGAAAACATTGCCGAAGGTTCAACCGAAGATCGGGTCGGCACTCGCATCAACTCAACGGCCATATCCGTGAAGAAGCAAAACACTAGCAGAAACACCAGATGCACTATTTAATACAACGGCAGAAGATCGGCATGATGCATGTATGATGTATGGCATGGCAGAGAGGCGATGCAACTAGGCCATATTAAGTGGAACCGGGGTCCCGACATTTAATTAGATGGTTCGAGTTATTTAGAACCCCCGCAATTTAAATGTTGTTTTAGCATGGCAAAAGATAGCACCGGTTTGCTACACAAGTTTTAAATGAGGCCAATATGAGACTAGATTTGCCCGCATATGGGCCCCATATTTAATTATAAGGTGAATCGGCATAAGGCCCCCAAACCACACAAATATGCATGCGAGTATGACAATTAAATATGCAACAAGTTTGTTATATTATAAAATAGGGTTAGCGGGAAGGGGTTCACACATTGGGGGGCCTCGACGAACTTGGGGTTCCGGGGTTCGGGGTCGGTCTCGGGGTCCAGGGTTCGACGGGATCGGGATCGGCGGGAGCGTTCTCGGACCACGGAGGTAGGTCTTGTTGCGTCCGGGAAGCAGGACTTGGTTTGGTGTCGGGGCGCGTCGGATTCTTCCGGGTCGGTGCCGTTCTTGTCGTCGCGACGATCTTGTCGGTTCCGCGCTTCGGATTCCATGAGGCGACCTTGACGTTCCGTGTAGGCGTTCTCGAGGTCGATGGCGAACTTGTCCGGTACCTGGGTTTTCCGGAGATCTTGGCGCGGCACCGGGTACGGGATCGGCCTTCGGGTCCGGGGATCTCGGCGTCCGTAGATCTTGGTGTTCCATGCCGGAAGCCTTGGCATTTCGCGGCGACGATCTTCGGGTCGTCGGAAGGTCTCGGCGATGTCTCCACTTTGCAGTCTCGACCATCAGGTACGAGTCGAAGGTCTTGGCGTTTCCCTGTTCACGCGGCAGATGACGATCTCGGGGTCTCGGAGTAGTTCTGGGTTCGGTGTCGGACGATCTTGTCGGCATCCACGGCACAGCATCGAGCCGGTGTAGATCTTATCGATGAGACGGCCTTGGCATCTTAACCTCGTGCGAGATATAGTCCTTGCTCCGGCCTTGGTCAGCAGACCTTCTTACTGTATCACCATGTCTTCGCACCGGTTCGGCCCGTTGTTTGAACAGAGGCAGAGGATGCGCTGGGTGGACAGAGGGCGCAAGCGGCGACACGCGATGCAGAGACAGGCCAAGTGGCAGCATCTAATTGGGTGGGGGGGAGAGGAGAGGTGAGGTGGCGCGAGGCTATTGGAGGGAGTGAGGTGGAGGGTTGGGCTGGGTAGGTAGTTTGGTAGGTTTAGAAATTAGGTGGACCGATTATTTATACTGGGGGTGGTCGTTCGGGTCGGTTCGGCCCGTTCGACTGCCCCACTAAAAACAATTAAACATTTTATTTGTTTTAAACGGGCCATTTGCAAACCGATAGCAGCCAAAACAAAATACTCCGGAGACCCGGTTTTGGTTTTGAATTAAAAGACGGGGCGTTTAGAAAACGAAACGGCTTTGCGAAATAGTTTTAGACAAACAACATATGATGATGACGATGCAATGCACAAATTCAACGCGATTTTCTAGTAGTGGTTTTGCGGGATGCCACAACGACGATGATCCTCCTGGTACCGGTGGCTCCTCCTGGGGCGGATCCAATCAACGGCGCCCTTCTCCTCCAGCTGCGGCAAGCTCCAGCGAAATTCCAGCCACCTGGTGCTCGCCTTGCTCCGGGGATGAGTGGGTACGATCAGTGAGAGGTGGCAGTGAGATGGTGTGCTGAATTCGAACAGGGGAGGCCTCTATTATAGTGCGGCAAGGGGACCGAAAGGTGCGGGTGGTGCTTGTCGTAGTCGTCGTCACAGTGAGCTAATGGCATGGGCGAAGGTAGGGGACGGTGCGTTGCCTCCTAGCGAAGCTCAACGGCTTGATGGCGAGGCGTGGGGCGGTGCGAGTTGGTCAGAACACTTCGACGCTCTGGGCGGCTCCGAAGGGAAAGTTAATGGCGCATGGGCGCTCCTGGTCGCGCGGCGGCGAACGGGCTTGTCTAGGAGGTTCCTAGGGCGGTGGTGATCACGGACGCGAGCGGCGAAGGCGGGACGTGGTCTGTGCGAGCGTGTCGAGCACGACACTCTGGCGCGCTCTCGGCATGGTAACAGAGAGACTGGGCGTGCTCGTTCTGAGTGGTCTAGTGGTTGGCAGGGCTCAGGGCCTGGACAAGGGGTGGCGGTGGACGATGGAGTGCCTGCTAGACAAGGTTGGCGAGGCTAGTGAGGCTCCTAGCTTGCTGTCGACATTGGGGGTGGCAATTGGGCTCGACCATGGTCACCATTGATGGCACGGTCGAGTTTACAGTGAGCCAGAGCTGGTTAAACAAGTTAGATGATCTACTGAGAGTGTAGTGTGAGCTAGAGAGGGGACAAGGTTGGCACAACACTGCTCACTATAGTTTTTGATGTTTAATTTGATTTGTGCTCAGAAGGTGTTTGATGAAATGGCCGCAAGAGATTTGAATTTGAAGTTTTGAATGAAACTTGGTGGGTGTACTAGTCACATACTAGGTAGTCTATGGTTGCTTGGATTTGTCAAGGTGCACTGGTTTGGTTGGGTTTTGAGAAATGGTGATCTTCACATATGATATAGATTCAATTTTGAATTGTCATTTGAATCAAGTTGCCAAATGTTTATATGGGTTTGCAAAGTGTGCTTGGGTTCACTTTCACTTGGTCTAGCAAGGGGTGAAAAGAAATGGAATTGTTTCTGTTTGAAATCTTGGACTAGAAACACTCAAAGGGAGATAGTGAGCAAGATTTGCAAAAATGACCATTTGCTTGTATTGTTTGTTTTTGAATTTCACTTAATTTGGTTCTGCTTGGAAATGATTTAGATGATGTTGTTTTCATCTTTAAACTGTTCCTTGCCATTCATAACAATCACACAAGTCCAACCATGCATTCATACATTCATCACATACACACATGCATTCATAATGATTTTAATTAACAAAAGTTTTTGTTAACCCTAATTTTGGATGATTGGAATTGATAACCTTGATCAATATTTTTGAGATGCTACACATTTGCAAAGATATATCAGTTGGTATCAAATTTTCTAGCTGGAGTCTCTTGTAGAGAGAAAAAGGCATAACACTAACTCCAGCTCCCAAATCACACAAAGCAGTTCTAACATAATTATTTTTAATAGAGCAAGGAATAGTTGGAATACCTGGATCACCAAGTTTTTTGGAACCTTACCATTGAAGGAATAATTAGCAAGCAAAGCAGAAATTTCCTCATTAGGAATCTTCCTTTTATTAGAGACAATATGCTTCATATACTTTGAATAAGGAGGCAACTTAATAGCATCCGTCAAAGGAATTTGCAAAAATAAAGGTTTCATCCACTCACAAAACTTGTTATAGTGTTATTCCTACTTTGAGTTGTGTTTCTTATTGGGAAAAGGCATAGGTTTCTGCACCAAGGTTCTCTTTCACTACCATGTTTATTAGCAATAAAATCTTCCTTAGTGTACCTATTGTTCTTAGTGTGCTTCTCAGGTTCTTCATCAACTTCTTCCTTATCAGGAGCATCATTTTTATCATTACCACTTTCAGTTTCAGCATCAGAGACAGATATACTATTAGGATCTACAGTAGGTTCAGGAGGTTCCTCAACTGTTTTATGTTTCTTTTTCTTTCTCTTATGAGGACTACCACTATTTTCATCTTGTTGAGAATCCTGCTCAATTCTTTTAGGATGTCCTTCAGGATATAAAGGATCTTGAGTGGCTACACCACTCCTAGTTATAATTCCATAAGCATGTTTATCTCCTGAAGCATTAACTAGCATAACTTTTTTTACCTTAGCAAGTTGATCAATTTGGGTTTCAACCATTTGGAAGTGTTTAACAAGCATTTTAACGTCATTAGCAGTTCTTTCCACAATATATTTCAACTCATTAATATCTCTAGAGTTTTGCAATAAATGGTTCTGAACTTGTTTATTAAAATTACCTTGTTTAACAATAAAAATGTCAAGTTCCTCTAAGCATTGATCAGGAGGTTTACCATAGGGAATACCTTCATCAAAGTGTTGGAGAGAGTGTACCCCAATAGTGTTGGAGAGAGTGTACCTTAAGACATTTCTTAGCTTCTTTCATCACTTCATCATTTAATGCAATCACTCCCCTCTTCCGTGGTGTTGGAGTTGGTTAAGGCGCAATTGGTTCAGGTGTAGTAGGCTCAGGTGTAATTGGCTCAGTTGAAGTACAATCATCATAATTCTTGCTTATTTTAGCCATTATTTTTCAGCTTCTACAGGAGTTCTTTTCCTGAAAACACAATCAGCAAAACTATCTAGGTATGTCCTAGATTCATCAGTTAGTCCATTATAATAAATATCAAGAAGCTCATTTTTAGGCAATGGACATCCAGGATATGCATGAATCAAGTCACAAAACCTTGTCCATGACTCAGGCAATTTCTCCTCTTCTCCATGTTTAAAATCAAAAAGTTTCTGCAAAGCAACATGTCTAGGACTGGGAGGAAAATATTTCTGAAAGAAAGTAGCAATCAAACAATCAGGGCTATCAATGGATCCAGGAGGTAATCTATTAAACCAAGCTTTAGCTTCTCCTTTTAGTGAAAAAGGGAAGATTTTAGTAACAAAGTACTTGTGCATCTTAACATCATCAGAGAATAAGGCACTCATAGTGGAAGGCTCATTCATATGAGCTACAACACTTTCATTCTCACTCCCACAAAAAGGTTCTTTCTCAACAATGTTTATATAGGATAAATCAAGAGAGAAATCATAATCTTTATCTTTAATGTCTATGGGAGAAGTAGCAAACTTAGCATCAGGAGACAGTTTAGGTATAATAGTACGTCTCTCAAGGTGATTCCTAATAGCACTAGCACCACGTGTGTTTTGGTACTCTTCAATAAATTCATTAGTCATTTCAATGTAACCATCATTAATATCATATCTCTCTCTAGACTCAGGTGAGCTAACAGGTGTAATAGTGTCTTCACTAGGAGTTTCAGTGTTTCCCAATACAGTTCTAGCAATAGTAGCATCTAGGAAATGACCTAATGAACCACTTGTATCAAGCATAGTAGAAGTAACATCATGAGTATCAGAAGCAATTTCAGATTCAGCAGTAGTATTAGTGTGTGTAGCATGTGTATGTGGTGGTGGTGTAACAAGCTTACTTATAAAAGACGGTGAATCAAGAGCACTAGAGGTGTTTAGGACTGTACCTCTTATTGTAGTTGATGGTAAAATATGAAACTTTCCATCACGAGACTTCCCCACGATGAAAGGAATAGCAGTGAAGAATAATAGATCCAAGTGAACTTACAAATAAAGTTATGCTCCCCGGCAACGACGCCAGAAAATAGTCTTGATGACCCATAAGTATAGGGGATCGCAACATTCTTTGAGGGTGGTATTACCCAATTTATTGATTCAACGCAAGGGGAGCCAAAGAATACTTATAAGCCTTAACAACTCAGTTGTCAATTCAGCTGCACCTGGAAATAGTCTTGCTCATAGTAGTTTATCAGTAGCAACAATTTTGTAGTAGCAATAGCAAAGTAACAGCACCAGTAAAACAAGAGCAATAGTAACAATAGTAGCAAACAGTAGGATATGAGTGCGCTAGGCATAGGGATGGATGGACGGGCGTTGCATGGACGAGACTACTCATGTAACTTCAAGATCTAGGGAAATTGCAGATAAATAAGGTAAAGCATCCAAGTACTAAACAATCACAGGCATGTATTCCATCTATAGTCATACGTGCTCGCAATGAGAACTTGCACAACATCTTTTGTCCTGCCAGCCCATTGCAGCGGGGCCTCAAGGGAATCTACTGTCAATTAAGGTACTCCTTTTAATAGAGCACCGGAGCAAAGCACTAACACTCTGTGAACACATGTGATCCTCATATCACAGTCATCCCCTTCGGTTGTCCCAATTTCTGTCACTTCAGGGCCTTTGGATCCGGACAATGATATGTGTACACAACTTGCAAATAAGATCACAAACAATACTATCATCATGAATCAATAATAAGTTCAGATCTGAGATCATGGCACTTGGGCCCTAGTGACAAGCATTAAGCACAACAAGTTGCAACAAAGTCAAATAACACTAATAGAGATACTAGGCACCATGCCCTAACAATCTTATTTGGTTACATGATAGAACTCATCCAATCCCTACCATCCTCATAGCCTACAGCGGGGGATTACTCACTCATGTATGGGGGAAACATAGATGGTTGATGGAGAGGAGTCGATGATGATGTTGGTCATGATCCCCTCCAAATTCCCCATCCCGGTAGGGTGCCAGAATGGAGTTTCTGGTTCCGAATCGCGGTTTCTCGTGGTGGCGGCGCAGCGGAACTCTTTCTGGAAAAACGACAACCCCTTCTCCCTGAGTTTTTAGGTCAAGAGGCTTCTTATAGGCAAAGAGGGAGGCCGAGGGGGTGCGCGAGGTGTCCACACCCCTCCCAAGAGTGGCCTAGGCTGGCCCGCGCGGCCAGGGGGTGTGGGTCCCTCGTGGCCTGATGGCGCCCATCACTTGTCGTGGGACGCTTCATTGGAAACCCCAAGAGCAAGGTATGAAACAGCACAGCAGCAAGTTTCCCTCAGTAAGAAACTAAGGTTATCGAACCAGTAGGAGGAAGGAAACGTCACACAGGTGTTGCTAGCAACGCGGAGACCTACACAACACAAACTCAATACTTTGCCCCAACGAATCAGTGAGGTTGTCAAGAAAACCGGTTTGCTGTAACAAAGGATTAAACGTATGGTGTGGAAGGTAATGGTTTGCAACAAGTAAACAAGTAACAGTGGAAGATGTATCAATGGTAAAGATTGGACCGGGGTCCATAGTTCACTAGAGGTGCTCTCCTTAGATAAACAACATGGCATGAAGGGTAAACAAATTACAACAGGGCAATTTACAGGAACTTAGTAAGGCATAACAATGCAATTACTAGTCAGAAAGATCCTACGAGATTCGATTGGGCAATACAACAAGATACATAGACCGTCATCCAATTGCATCTATGACTAGAAGTCCACCTTCAGGTTATCATCCAAACCCCCTCTAGTATTAAGTTGCAAGCAACAGACAACTACTTTAAGCAAAGTGTGTAAGGTAAACAGTCCACATGTTCCATGAACAAGAGACCGTTGATTTCTCCCTAGTAGCAATAGCACATCTACAATCGAAGAGATTATTGTCACTTCCCTTGGAAACTAGATGCATGAACCCACTATCGAGCATAAATACCCCCTCTTGGAGTCACTAGCAACTACTTGGCCAAGATAGCTACTAACAACAGAGAGCATGCAAGATCACAAACAACACAGACATGATAGAATCATAAAGACAAAACCATTAATCAAACTAACATAATAATCTCAATATCCATCGGATCCCCGCAAACATAACATGCATGATTACAAATAGATTAGATCTTGATCATGAACGGAGCTCACAAGATCTATACATGAAAGCACAAAGGAGGAGATACAACCATCTAGATACTACATAGACCCATAGTCCAAGGTGGAACTACTCACGCATCATACCGGAGAGAAGGCCTTCGGGATGATCTCCCCTCTAGCAGGGTGTCGGGAAGAACTTTAGATCCCCTCGATCTAGGGATGATGGTGGCGGCGGCTACAGACGGTTTCGTGGATATTTGATCGGGTGCTTAGTGTTTCTACATCGGGGGCTTCTTATAGGCGAAGGGGAAGGCCGAGGCGGCGGTCAGGGGCCCCACACCCCTTCCAGGCTCGGGGCAGGGCCCACCCGCGCCTAGGGTGGGTATGGCCGCCCTGGCCGGCCCCTCGGGCTCCCCTTTGGACTTCTTGTTCCCCACAGAAAGTAATTGACTTTGACGTTTGTCTCGTCCAATTTCGAGAATATTTCTTTACTAACTTTTCTGAAACCAAAAACGGTAGAAAACAGGCATTTGACACTGTTGCAACTTGTTAATAAGTTAGTACCAGAAAACATGTAAAAAGCACCTCAAAGTGTATATAAGTAAAGCAAAGTAGATTCTAAACAAGAATGGAGCATAAAAAATTAAAGATACGTTTCCGACGTATCATGGCCCTCCTCCGTCTCGTCTTCTGGCTCCCTGAGTCTTCTGGTGAAATAGGATTTTTGGCATATTTTTCGGGATTTTTCCTGATAGTTGATTTTCTGTACAAAAACTAGACATCAAGGTAATTCTGCTGAAAACATCGCTAGTCTGTGTTAGTTGTATCCAAATCACATAAGTTTAGAGGATAAACAATAGAAAAAGTGTTCGAAAAAGTAGATACATTTTGAACATATCAACAAGTCTTTTATCTGCAAGAAAATCGTTAACACAAACATAGTCGGAAGAACTATTTAACATAATTCTCTCCTTATCTTTAAAACTTTATGTTGTCTCCCTCATTTTCATTATTAATTTCCTGGCTTGATCATAGGTATAGGATAGACAACTACCATTAGAAGAAGTATCTAAACTCATTCTATTTTTATCATTAAGCCCTCCATAAAAAGTGTGAGTGATTAACCAATCACGCTACAGATGATGGGGGAAATTACCTAGATAAATTATATACCTCAAATAGCCTTCATAAAAACTCTCATCAGGACAATTTTTGAAACTGATAATAGTACCTCTCATCCTGTGAGATTTGCTTTCTGAGTAATATTTTGATAGGAAATTGATTATCAATTCCGTCCAAGTCCTTGGTGCCTCTTCATAAAAAGATCTATACCTGTTGCAAATATTATTTGAGAGTATTTGTCTAAACAACTGGACTTTAACCTTATCAAGATTACAATTATTGAACATAAAGGAACCAAAAACATCTTCAAAGAATTGTAAGTACCCATATGGACTCTCTTCATCAGTTCCTGTAAATTTCTTAGAGTGTAGCAATTCAAGTAATAAACGATAAATCTCAATACCATCAGGATTTATGCTTTTGTTGACAACTATAAAAGCGTCCATGGGTGAACCTATTTTCCTAACTGCCTCAGGCTAGATTAAATGCTGAGTATTGTCCATTGTCAAAGATTAGTATAACGAAAGTAAATAACTAAAAGTAAAATGACTTATAACGATAATCTCTCTGGCAACGACGCCAGAAAATAGCTTGATTACTACAAGTGCACATATCGTTTATAAATAGTTTTGAAATAAAGATATCAATCCCACATGGAGCAGCTGACAAAAGACTAAAATGCTTTTAACTAAAACTAACCGAAGTACTTAAGAAATAATTTTAAGATGCAAGAAAAATAGAATTGTTTTGGGTTTTTTGATTGAACAAAACAATTAAATTAAATTAAAGTAAAACTTAATACAAAAAGTAAGAATTAAGATAGCTTGGAACTGCAATAGGATAAAAGGCGTTCTCGAGGAGTGGTGGATACACCGCTAGCAATTTAGATAGAGTAATCAAGATGATCAAAACAAATATTCTCATGACATATACGTATGTGGGAGGAGCTCTATATATGGATAAATAGGCAGCAACCACTGCTCACATTATCCATCATAACCACAACATACAGGTAAACGACATCAGTCGTATTATCTCGCTGTTAAGGGATTTCTTCCATGGCATGGACATGGCTTAATGAGTTCTCCTTGCTTCTCCAAGTTAGTACGTAAAGAATGACAACAGTTTTATAGTCACGGTAAGTGCTATCATCCATCCGTCTATCAAGAGGTAATCCCCTTCATCAAGTCCCCATAAGAGGCAAATATTAAGAGGTGCATAACTATCAACATTAGGATGAAGACAATTAACACATACACATAATGATGTATAACATGATAATCTCTATCGTATCTCAATCATATGCTAGGGTTTCTCCATCTCCTCAAGAACTAACGATCTACTTAGACATGGAGGCAAACACATGGCAATGATAATGGAAACAATTATGAATGAATAGTACTTGTATAAATCCACAACGAGTACGGAAATTACAACAAGATCTAGACAAGATGTAGATGAGATGAATGGAGATGATGGTGATGCAACGTTTGATGATGAAGATCGATGCCTTAGCCTCCCGAATCTGCGTAGGGTGAAGATGGATCCTCGGTGGATGAGTTCCTCCTCCAGATCCCTTCTAAAGGTGAGGTTTCTGCGATTTCCGGTCGTTCTGTATGTCGTCTCTCTGTTCTGATTGCACGGGGCGAAACTATTTGAGGAGGCGGTGGCGGCGAAAACTATACGACGGAAACTATATGACCGAAAAAGTATTCCCGCCGTATAGTTGATCGTTAAAGCCTCTGCCTGCTATGATCGCCACGGGTTTTCTTTTGGTGTTATTGATATTTCCCAAATTAGCGATTTACGCTATTTTTTACTACTTTTCTCTCCAGTATAACTGATCCAATAATTGTGTCCATTGTATTCATTATTCGTCCTGATCCTGATGAAAATAGACATAAAAGATGCACACGAGCGCATAAAATACTAAGATCCTATCACTAGAGTGCAAAATAATAATATAAAACATGATATAAAAATGCACTCATCAGGCGGCACCTATTGCATTTGTGCAGACGTTAGAGAACGCAAACAGCCCGCCACAATAGCATGGATGAGGAACCACTCGATCTTTCTTGTTGTGTCCGTGTCCTTGCTCGCGACGTCCAGGAACTCGAGCTGGAAGACGGTGGAATGGAACACCTGAAACATGTGCGAGGTGGCGGGGAGCACTGTGCGGTCACGGCCGCGGTCGACAGTGACGACGACGGTGGGCGGCGACACACCTGTTGTGGCTACACCGGTAACGGAAGGCGGTAGGACACCTGCTTCGGTTGCGTGGGCATGCGGGCGACACCTATTGTAGTTGTGCGGATGTTAGAGAACGCAAACAGACCTCCAAAGTCTGGGTCCTTGCTCGCAACGTCCAGGAACTCGAGATGGAAGATGGTGGAATGAAACACTTGAAACAGGTGTGAGGTGACGCGGAGCACTGTGCAGTTACAGCCGCGGTGGACAGCGACGAGGACCTTAGCGGGCCTTCTACCTGGACGCCCCATCCGTCAAGTAGGTCTTCTTCCTCAACCTCATCTTTAACCTCACGTACAAGTTGAGAAGCTTCAGATGGATTCCTATCTTCACCAAAACGTGAAACTTGCAACACAAGAGTTATGGATAACCTCGAGATCAAGCTAATCCTTAAAGTAATTTTCGAACGGTTGATTGTGTACGAAAAATCTTATATCATGTCACATGTTTCTATTTTTGAAATGAAAAACAATTATTTAAGTAAACAACAATGAATAAGTAAAAATATTATTGAATTCAAATAAAAATATAATGATTTTTTGTATTTTTCTATTTAATATGGAATAATTAATATCTTTAAATCCGTAAATCGAAATTTGACAAATAATATGTCTAAATTGATCATAAAAATGAGAGGAATCCAAATATGATATCAATATCAACTTATCAACAAACTATGTCGTGATTATAGTCATAATTTTGTTTGTCCATTTAAAATAGAAAATGGTTTTTTGGCAACCTCGAATGAGATATGTCATTTTGTGAAGGTTTTCTTTAAGACATAATCAATATACCAAATTTGATATTTTTCTTTCCAACTATGTCACATAATATGACACCACACGAAGGTTTCGCATTGTTTGTATCGTTTTTGAATTTCTTATGCCCGTTTTAAACTATCGTCAAACTTTGTCGAACGATGGACATGAAGATTTTTAGCTCAGGCTGAGCCTCGATAAACTTGAAGTGGATCTTTAATGAAATAGCATATTTTAAACCTAAAAATATTTTTTTGCAAAAAATCATGAGCATCATATATCATGTACCTATAGTTCATATCTAACACACTTTCTACCTATTCGGCAGGAATTTGTCTTTTTTACCAGGAATAGACATAAATGTTTGAGATCTCCCTATTAAGACATTGTCCATGTAAGGTGGTTCAGTATTTTTTGAAAAATGTGGTGGTAGCATTTTGAATTAGCCATTTGATGGTTGCTTCACAAAACCGCCCGTTTTTTACACTCAGAAAATAAAAAATAACTTTTTGGCACGACGAAAAGGAAAACTTCATCCCGCAACATTGTTTGCCATTCCATGATGCACATGATACATAATATGGACGCATTATCACAAACTATTCCTTGATTCTAGCCATAACATTGGTCATTTGACCAGAAAGCCAGGAAACCTCAAATGAGATAGGTCATTTTGTGAAGATTTTTTTGAGACATAATCAATATACCAAGTTTGATATTTTTTTATATAAATTTGTCATATAATATGACACCACGTGAAGGTTTCACATTATTTGGATCTTTTTGAATTTCTTACGCCCGTTTTAAACTATCGCCAAACTTTATCGAACGACGCGCATGAAGATTCTTAGCTCGGGGCTGAGCCTCGATAAACTTGAAGTGGACCTCTGATAAAATAGCATATTTTGAACCTAAAAATAATTTTTTATAAAAAATCATGAGCATCAGATCATGTACCTCTAGTTCATATCTGATCCATTTCCTACCGATTTGGCAGAAATTTGTCTTTTTCACCAGAGATAGACCGAAAGGTTTGAGATCCTTCTGTTAGGACATTGTCTATGTAAGGTGGTATAGTATTTTTGAAAAATATGGTGGTAGCATTTTGAATTAGCCATTGGGTGGTTGCTTCACAAAACCACCCGTTTTTGCACTCGAAAAATGGAAAATAGCTTTTTGACGTGACGAAAAGGAAAACTTCCTCCTGCAACATTGTTCGCCATCCCATGATGCACATATATGCACAATATGGACATATTATCACAAACTATGCCTTGATTCTATCCATAACATTGGTCATTTGACCCGAAAGCCAGAAAACCTCGAATGAGATAGGTCATTTTGTGAAGGATTTTTTTAGACACAATCAATATACCAAGTTTGATATTTTCTTTCTAACTATGTCACATAATATGACACCACGGGAAGGTTTCACATTGTTTGGGTCGTTTTTGAATTTCTTATGCCCGTTTTAAACTACTGCCAAACTTTGTCGAACGACGGGCATGATTTTTTTAGCTCGGGGCTGAGCCTCGATAAACTTGAACTGGATCTATGATGAAATAGCATATTGTGAACCTAAAAATGATTTTTTTTAAAAACTCATGAGCATCAGATCATGTACCTATAGTTCATATCTGACCTACTTCCTACCGATTCGGCAGAAATTTGCCTTTTTCATCGGGGATAGACCGAAAGGTTTGAGATCCCCTTGTTAGGACATTGTTCGTATAAGGTGGTCTAGTATTTTTTAAAAATGTGGTGGTAGCATTTTGAATTAGCCATTTGGTGGCTGCTTCACAAAACCGCCGTTTTTTGCACTCGGAAAATGGAAATGGCTTTTTGACGTATTAAAAGAAAAACTTCCTCCTGCAACATTGTTAGACATCCCATAATGCACATGTATGCACAATATGGCTACATTATCACAAACTATGCCGCCATAACATTGTTCATTTGACCCGAAAGTCAGGAAATCTCGAATGAGATAGGTCATTTTGTAAAGTTTTTTTTGAGACATAATCAATATACCAAGTTCGATATTTTTTCTTCTAACTATGTCACATAATATGACACCACGCGAAGGTTTCGCATTGTTTGGATCATTTTTGAATTTCTTATGCCCATTTTAAACTATAAATAATGTTTTATGTTTCACTTAATTTTTATTTACAAATGTGTAATATTTGAGTGTAGATAGATATATCCTATTTTTATGCAAATTTTAATATATTATTTGTATTTTTTCTAACTTAGAATAATTTAGTTATAATTTTTCAAAGATTAATAAGGTAAAATAAAAACTAATTATGTCGAGGGTAGCCGTCGGCGTACCTATTCTACGCCGAGGGCAATTTTACGCCGACGGCTGTTTGAAGGGGCTGACCTGGTCACAGTCTACGCTGACGGCCTCGACGTTTGGCTGTCGGCGTAGCGTTGGTCGTCTGCGTCTCCATCCAGTCTTGTAGTGTAAGTGTTGGTTGAATACACGAGTAGGCGTTGTGTTGCCGGGTACCTCTTGGCCAAGGTTTTCTTCTCGCCGGAGTTGGAGTTCGCGGTAGAGGGGGAGTGGAAAGGCCGAGAGTGTGTGTTGTGAGCCAGCGAGGGCATCGACTTTTATAGGCCGAAGTGGCGGCAAAGGCGAGAGGGGTGTAACGACATGGGCGGGAAAGGGAAAACAGCGGGAAGCCAAGGCAGCGGTGGCACGCCATTACGGCGACGCGTGATCGACGCAATGGGCAGTCATTGCCTGGTAGTCCGTCGCGAGAGGCGAGGCGGAGGGATGACGACGACTCGGCTTCCACTCGCTGACAGGTCGGGGCCATACGCGTAGCTTTTTTTCTGCCGAATTCGTTTTATCCAACGTTTCATGGTGTTTCCAGCGCCCTAGAATAGGCCTGGAATCTCCAAACAAAAGTTGGCTTAAATTCAAACGAAACCATTCCTAGAAACGCGACTAGACTAATTTTTAACGTCCAGATAAAAAAACTCATCATAAAAACGGTCTGCTAGGAACCGAGTGGAGATGCTCTAAGTGTTTAGGTTGAATACACGAGTAGGCGGTGTGTTGCGGTCGCGGGCAGTCTGGTACGTTTCATGTGTCGTACAACCCGTGTTTGCCAGCGTTGGTGGTCGCACATTCGCACAGATGGGCAGAGACAAGTGCTTCTGGAAGCCATCAACGTAACACACAGCTGGTGATCCAGTGTGTGTGTGCACCTGTGCAGCTATGCACACGTACGCCTCTGGCTAGAATTTGTGCAACGTCCACAGGAGTGGGACTTGTGGAAAGGATGTGACGAGCGCTATTGCTAATTTGCTACCTGTAGGACACACATTATTAAAAGTTTAAAACGAGATAAGTGGTCCATCGTGGATCATGGCTGGTTTGACAAAATCGTTCGATCCTTCGACGAACAGTCCTCCGGCACCATGTCGATGACAGACCAACGGACGTATCTCCTGCTCATACACCGGCTCGCGCGCCGGCGCGCGTACGTGTGTATCTGCACGCGCGTTGGGGGTTGGCCCGTTGGCCCCATCCCCCATACCGTGTGGCTAGCTCCAACCTGGTGGATCGACGACACCGCAACCGCACCGCACGAGGCCTAACTTGAAACCCCAACGTGCGCACGGCCCCCGCCACACGTGCACCGACAAGTCTGCTCACTCACACGCCACGTTGGCCCACCGACAGTCCCATCCAGCCTCAATTCCTAGGCAGGCTAGCTGGCTGAACAATTCCTTTGCCCCGTCTATCCCTCTTGGCTCCAGGGCCTGGGGCTAGTACAGAAAAACAAGCCGAGCCTAATAGTATATCGGGTTCAATCAAGCCCATTATCATAAAAAGACCGACTTTCTTTAAAGCCCGCTCCCTTTTCAGTCAAGTGTCGTCTTCTTTTTCACGTGCATTATCGTCTCGCCAAGTATCATCTTCTCCTTTTGCATGAATCGTATGGATATTTGCACGCTCATCAAGTGTTGCAAAAAGAATAAAATTTGGATGAAGATGAGAGAGTGGGACACGGGAGGATGTGAGGGCAACATTCTTGTATTTCTGAGAGAAAAAAGTTTTAAAACAAAATATCTTTAAAACCGTTCAACTCAAATTATAGACGGGTTTATCGAAATCTTTAAAACTTAACCACCATGATAGATTCTCACAAGAAAAGATTAATTCTAAAACTAGTATGCCTGTACTCCGTGTTGTAGTGTAAGTGTACTCCAGTTTTCAGCATAATTGTGCTCTTGTTTGTTGTATATTTTGTACCCTTTTTATTCTACTAGTACTCATGTGCTACTTCGTACTCCGTCTACAATATACTTTACTATGTTTACTATTTTGATGTACTTGTACTCTATTTTTCTATTTACTTGTGCTCTGTTTTCAGTGTATGATACTCCGTTTTAGTGTATTTGTACTTCATTTGAACATACTAAGTACTACGTTTTTATTCTACTTGTACTCCGGTTTTCTGTGTACTTGGTTTTATCTATAATCGTACTTCATTATACTCTGCTTCTCTAAGTACTTGTATTTCTCTTTCATGTTTTTCGCTTATATTTTGTACCCGTTTTCGTATTTTACACCGTGTATTACTTCTAATGTATTCGTATTGACACGAGAAAAAAGAAAACAACACAAAATGTATAGACGTGCTCGCTCGCTACATGGTGTTAGTCTGAAAGAGTCCGGAGAGGATGTAGAAGGGAGGTGGTTTGATCTGAAATGTGAGAAGGTACCTCACTTTTGCTTTGATTGTGGGCGACTAGTTCATCCGAAGGAGGGCCAGGATCTCAAGCCACCTCTATCAGCCCATTCGTCGGTGTAGTCAAGCAACTTTACAAGCAGGTCAGCTGAGTCTGAATCGAAACAAAGGGAAGGGGTGTTTGTTCATGACATCCCACATCATAGGATTTTGGCAAATGGTCACGCCTACTCGAGCTCATCCCACACTAGTGCAGAACGACCCGAGACGTGAGGGTGGTGATGTGACTAGCCTAGATAAAATCCGCAGGGTGAGGGCTCACACAAGTAGTAGGGAGAAAAGGCGATGATGGGAGAAGCTCCGAGTAAGCAAAAGAAAGGAGAGGCAGTTAAGGACCCATAGGGTTGATTGAAACTCCACCTAGTGTTTTGGTGCCCCAGGGTTTTCCTATGGGGACAGTTGCTGCCCTAGGGAGCCCCTTCTCCAAGTTGATGTCTCCTCTCCTGCCTATATATGCCCCATGAGTGTTGCCCCCTCATAGTATACGTAATTCTCTCACATTTGAGGCACAACCCTCTGTATTTCTCCCTCTAGGAGGTTCTCCACGCATATTCCGCAACGCTGTGAGACTCTCACCATCGGCGCGATGTTCTGGACTGGAAGACCCTAACGAGATCAGAATATCGTAAATCTAGATACTGGTAGAGGGATCATGATTTTGATCCTCGAAAGAGAGCTGCACTGATATCTTCACCAATGATCTCTCTCCCAATTACAACGTTGGTAGGATCTCGATCCAATCAATATGTATTTTCTCCATAATTTGATCTTGGTGGTCTCCGTAGGTCGAGTTTTTGTTTTCCCTATGCGCATACCAACATATAGAACATGTTAAAACATGTGCCACCTGATTACAAACACGATATCTAGAGCTTTTCGCACCCTTCGAGAGAGCCCCTTGACAGTCCCATTTCTCTCTCCCCTTTCGACCTGATCCCAATACCTCTCCGTCGGGGTTGTCGGTTAGAGTGGGGAGGGAGAAGACCCTAGCGTAGTCCTATAACATATTAGGTTTAATCTAGGTTACGTATTGGGCTTGTTGTGTCCGGTGACATGCTGGTTTGGAGTGAGGTGCCTTCGTCTTTGAGCAGCGATAGGCAACATTCGGTAACGGTACTCTTGATAGTGCCTCATGTGTGCCAGCTCCATTTCGGGATCCAGTCGGTGAAAACTTTGTCAATAAGATCGATTGGGTCCCTTCTCTGGAAGAAATCTTCTCCTTCTTCTTTTGACTGCAAAATTGAAGATTTGAAGATGGAGTAGAGGAGATCTCAAGTTCTAGATCAGCTAAGCGCTCTACTCTCACCGTATTTTGAAATGAAGCAACGATGCTTGCTAGGACATCTTCCTAGCAATGGATTGGGGACTTCGCCGCTTCGAGGACTTTTTTGGTCAAAGGGTGACCTCTCCCGAGATCATTCTCGCGCATATCTGGATGCAGAGCAATGCCGCTAGGTAGGAGTTCTTCCTCTTGGCAATGGATGAGCGGGCTTCGTCTCTTTGGTGACTCTTCTAGCCAAAGGGTGGCCTGGTGCAGCTTCGGTTTCTTCCGACCATAATCTTCAACCTCCTCGTGTGATGCCGATTTGGAGACCTTTATCCTTCTGCTGGGAGGCCAGGGCAGTAGCCATGGTGATCTCGCTATACCAAGTGGTGTCATCCTTGGAGGCGAAGAGGCCGAACCTAAGAAAATCGATGGACTTGGTTGTGTTTTAAAGTTTTGTTTGAGGTCCTTTACATTAATGTTCAAGGACCTATTTGTAATTCTTGTTATGTGGTGGGTTTCCATGTAATTTGATGTGTACTATTTCCTAACTAATGTTGCGATGGGGTCCTTCGTGACCCTGCTATGTTGAGGAAAAGATTATAGACATCATTAACACGAACGAAAAAACAACTTGAACATTGATGTCATCTTCCTAATGTCAGGAATGGAAGTATCCTCTGGAGTACAATTTTCTTCGGATGGATTTATCTTTGTGATATGTATACGATGGAAGTAGCCCGACTGCATGGATGATATCGTGATGGGCATCCAAAAGGGCACGAGACATAAGCCAACTCAAAAGCAGTGGCCCATTGATACGAGCACCGTGGAGTCAGCAGAATCAACATTCACCACCGTGCCTTGTCTTCCAATGGTGGACTCCATCTCTTTATTAACTGAGACAATAGGATCACACCATTTGGCTTTTGAAAGATTGCTGCATGATCATCTCGAACTCGGCTTTAATCTCCTTTGTCTTTACTCTTAAAAAGAAGTTGGTGTTGGTACGTCCACTTTGACATCAAACATCCACTTTGACATCAAACATTGAAACAATCTAGACCGTCCATTTTTTGCACATCCAATACTTTGCAAAGTAAACAACAGTTAAGGAAGTATATTATGTACCATCAATTAGGAGATATGCTAATCATCTGTTTCCTCTAAAATTTCTTGCGTGGGACAAGAGAAAAAAGGAAACAATAGTAACCCCCGATTGGTTTCGTCCTTAAATTTTGAAAGAAATCGAATCAATTAGTAACCGGAGATCATTTTCATCCTATTATTAGTTTGGAAAAAAACCAATCTAGCATTAACTCGCGGGATGTATTCCCAGTTGTATCCATGGAGACGCATGCAACAAGTCCAAATGTAAGCGAGACGCCAATGCCCCAGATATTTAACAGGCGACCTTGGCCGTAAAAAAATTGACTGAAAGATCGTTTTATCGGACACCAATATTTTCACACAATTCAATTTTGTGAGCACACAAGTTTTCTTTTCTATGAGCGAGGCGTGCAACAGAATAAAAAGGAGAGGTTGTATCTCCCGCATTCTCTTCATTCTCTATCGTGAGACCACATAAATACATCACCAGCGAAACTGGTGGATTTTCTTCTGCGAAACTCAATCCGAGAAGGGGAAGAATATGTATCCAATATTATTTAAGATTACGACTAGGTAGTTCTAGAGCAAGTTCGACAATCCCGCCTCGCCTTAAACTACTAGGATGAATTGGTCCGCGTCCACGTTCCCAGCTCGACCGGCATGACCTCAGAGACACACAATAGAACTTGGGGTCTATCCGCAAGTTTGCATAAAGAAAATGAATCTTCGATTTTTTATTAATACATAGTATTTACTCAAAAAAGTGAATCTTAAAATTTTTATTAAGACATATTTACGAAAAAGTGAATCTTTAAATTTTCATCAAGACATATATTCCTATGTTTCATAAACTGCTCCTAATGACATATTCACAAGGACCAAGCAGGTTCATGGTATGGCCTAGGGCCCTTCACCATCGGAGGCTGAGTAGATGATATGCACAATTTAACGCATGACCTGAGTAGATCATATCAGGTGAAAATAATAGCGGGTTGGCAATGTAAGGTGTGGTAGATATAGAATAGAAGCAAATTAGATCAGATCTTATTGCACAAACACGATATTATTTTTGATACACTATAGACAGGTTTGATTTTGATCAATTTTATCATTAAATAGACAAAATGCCCTTCATAAGCTTTTTTTGAATCAATGAAC
This sequence comes from Avena sativa, assembly GCA_916181665.1. Lineage (NCBI taxonomy): Eukaryota > Viridiplantae > Streptophyta > Magnoliopsida > Poales > Poaceae > Avena > Avena sativa. The sequence goes on along the minus strand of OV702279.1, from coordinate 259,351,728 downwards.
GTATATAAAACCATTATACTCCATAACTAAAATCTCCAAGGTGTAGCTACTTACAATTATACGAGTAAGCTAAGATAAAACAAAAAAACTCTTTAATGAAATTTCTGAATGGTGCCCAACAGAAAACAGAAAAAACCACATAAAAGTGTGTACCTACAATAATCATGTATAAAAAAAGTGAGTTTGAGCAAGGTGGAACCTTAATTGTCTTATAACACTGCAAGCTGTCTTTTTTATACACATGAGTATTCACATTCATTACATATCACATCATATATATTACGAGTAAACAAAAGAACATAGCAGCGCACGGGTATTCAGCTAGTATTTGTAGTAACTCGGTTCGGATGAGGGCAACGCTTCTCCACTTTTACCTGACTACACTACACCACGATCGGTCGCTCGGCTAGTGCCAATGCCCTTGCCCGATGCAGATAGAGATAGCCAACTTTGACGGAGTGCTTGCTGGGCCAACAAAAAGAAACAAACACCCCAAGAAAGTTCGCACGCACTACGACGCTGGCGTTTGCGCGCGCGTGCTGGCGAGAACAGCTCTGCGTGTTCGAGGCCGCCGGCCCACATGCATCCCCGTACAAGTTTGGGAGGACGTGGTCGTGCGGTTCATACCGCTACTCGTACTAGTACTCCCTCCACTTCTAGCCCAGAGGACTGCTACTGCTGGGCCAAGAGCCGGACAGCCGCGTATCTACCCTTTGGCTCCATGCTGCCGCTCGTATTCTTCGAAGCTCCCGTGCTTGTTCCGTTCCATTCGTGGCTCTTCTTTTGTGGTTTGCCATCTCAACCTCTCCACGTCGCCTTTCCGTCCTTTTTGTTTTCTCGCTTCTTTTCTTTAGAGGGCACCGGGCTCTCCTTTTCACATTTGGATATTCCAGTAGCGGCTGCTGCTGCCCTCTACCGTTTGCTCCCTCTCCCTGACTCTGGCCAAAAATGCAAAAGCTGGTGCCTTTCTTGTTGGCCTTTTCCGGCCTGAAAGACCTGCCCAGCTATATTTTCCCAGTGCAACACTGCTAGTGGAACTGCCAACTTTTTTTCACCCCTGGTCTCCTCTCGTTTCACTTTCACACCACCGACCATCGATCCTCGAACCATATCATCCACCGTCGAAGCGTTACGTCTCCCCGTTTACCGATGATGGATGCGGATGTCTGGTCTCACCCCATGACACTGATGTATACTCCTATAGAAGAATACTCCTATGAAGGCGCTGTATCGAATAGTGTAGTATACTGTATGTATACCATATTTTAGCTAGAGCTACTACTGCTTGCTGGTAGCTGGGTAGTGCAACTCTCTCGTCGGAGCCAAGCCAAAGCAAAGACTACACTAGTAGCTAATCCTAGTATACTACTCCAGTAAGTATGAGTGTAGAGGTGGAACAATAATGGCTGGCAATGGCCGGTCTGTTAGGTGCAACTGCAACGAGTACTCCCGAATTCCCGACCCAACCTGATGTAACACTTGAACTGGCTTCACTCGTATAGCTAGCTGGATTAGTTAATTTGGTGGACGGCCATACTCCACGATTCTGACGCACGAATCTGACTTGCACATCAGTCATTTACTATTTCTCGGCTTTCCTTCGCAGCATTGCAGGGATCTACTACCCATATAGTATACCTTTGCGCAAGTTAAGGCCCCAACTTGCTGCTTGTTACCTGCTGCTTTAATAATCAAAAGCTCTTTTGAACTAATAGATGTATGAGTCTGAAGTCTGAGCTACACACTAGCTAAAGCCATCGATCGGATTCGGTCCGGCCGGAGAGAGTTGGCAGCAGATCTCTTTCGGAGTTGCAGAGCTTCGCCTTGTTGTTGGCGTCCATCAATGGCGGGAAGCATGCATCTGACTGGTCTGCGCGCCGCCGCGCGCTCTGTTTGTCCATGTTCGAGTGCGAATGATTCGTCGAGATCTTTCGGGGGGAATGATCGAGACAATATAAGATCGATGGCGATGGATTGGTTTGGGAATGACTAGATTCTATAGCTTGTCCGAGCGTGCGAAGCATATGCTGCGGCTCATTGGATGCCATCATATCTTCGATCATGAGCTAGCTTAGCTTAGCTTTGTCTCGGTACTGGCAGAAGAATCGAGCGAGCCAACGAGTAAGCCGAGGTTAGATTGCGATGTCTCTTCTTGTTGCCATCATGCATGGCACGCGTGGCTACCACTGCGAATCTGCGATGCGCCAGAGCTAATAATTAACACGTTATTGTTGTTTAGGAGCGTAAGCAAGATCGATGTAATGTGCATACAGAGTCTTGCCGTAGTATGTGTATTGTATAGGGTGTCTTATGATGTTCAGACTTGAGAGTTCAGACAGTTCTGGGCCTTGTCTCTTCTTGTGCAAGGGAAGTTAACATAAACTACAATAGCCTCTAGGTATCACGCTAGGTATCAGACGTGCAGCCTATACTTGTATGAGTTCTTACTATGGTTGATTAATTACACTATCACGTTCTCCATCTTCATATATATACCTGTAGTGGATCTGCAGTTGGCCCAGTGGTTGAGGAATGAGACGTGGCAGCTGAATGCGGTTCACTGAGAAGCGAATTCATCGACACGAATCTTTCCTATTCCTGATTCAGATGACAACGGGATTAACAAATTCCTAGTAGGCAGTTATTTAACAATCCGGATACTGTCTCTCTGGGACCATCAGGGCAACGTGAATGCTAATCTTGGGAGATTGTCGCTAACGTGCTGGTCAACGTCGACACGTGCTAACTTCCAAATAATTTGTGGTCTGCAGAATTCTAACCGCAGACATTTCGATCGGGAGCCTTGTGTAAAATGCGTGTGCCGTTAGGGCATCTCAAACGCCTGCCATTTGACCAGTTTGATCCGTTTACGGGTTAGGACGCACGCTTTTTTCTCGCTTCGTGTTGCCCCCGCGGGCGACCTAAGCAGTGCCCATAACCCCAACCTCGTCCCCTCTTCATCACCATCTCCTTCTTTGCCACTGTCGGCGGTGCAAAGCCCGCGCGATACCGGCGGGTGCGGCCTTTCCTTTCCCGACGGCGAGGAGATTCGAGCATGACTGTGGCCTTAGTGCGCGGTGTCCCTCGGCAGGGGTCGGCGCGGCCCGACGTGGCAACGGCCGGGGGCTGGCCTCACACATATGGAGGCGGCAGCAGGTGGTGCGGTTCGTGGCTGCTACGGCCGGCGGTAGCATGGCTCTGAACTCGCCCCTACAGATGGAAACTATCCGTGCACAGGCGCAACGACACTCGTCATGGCGGCATGTGGCAGAGCACCTCGGCCGGCGGTGGTCTCGCATACTGGCGTGAAACCCAGGTGTGGGGTGGGCGAAGGCGCGCCGGTGTCGGCGTTGGCGGCAGGGTAGCGTGGTGCTGGGTCTGGTGGTGCCCTTCGCGATCCAGATCTAGGTCTGTTATGGCCCATCTGGTTTGGGACGGGCTTGTCGCTGCGTGCTCCTGTGTGGCTCCATGGAGATGGAGTATGGGCCTCGAAATGTCTGGGAGGTGGCAGCGCTCACGGCTTCCCTTGCTCCAACATGGCGACATGGGCTTTACGGGCCCATCTAGCCCTGGTCAGCCCCGAGACTTGGTGTGCCCCGCTTGCCTCGACCGGTCGTCTACTGCCACGGTGGTGGAGGTAGTTCCCTCATGCGCGGCTGCGAGGCTACTACCCCTGGTGTCTTTGTCCCCTTGCTAGGGCCTCGAGGCCTTGAGCCGATGCCCATAGGGATATGTTGAAGTTGGCACCTTTTTATGGTGGCGTGTGTTGGTTGGTGGTGGGTTGGGTGGAGCACTTCGGACCGTCTGGAGTGGTGGTTCTTTGGGGTGAGAAAAATCCCTGTCTGTCCCATTCGACGCTGATGCGGTAGCGCCTGCGGGTGTCGTCTTTCCTTCCTGAAGGGGGTCGGGGTAATTCCTCTCCATCCCCTCTGTATACCGAGGGAAGCCCTAGGACCAGTTTGGGTAGCAGCGACGATGTCGTCTCATTCCTTGTTAAAGGTGTTGCTTGGTACACGACAGTTCAAAATGCGTGGAGCGCGGTGAGACCTTTTCGGAGGACGTAGTGGTAGAGGGCCATCTTCGTTTCATCCGCCGATGTTGGCATTTGTTTACCTTTTTTCTCTTTATTTTCTGTTGGGCTTGGTTGTGTTGTGGCCCTAGCATGCTCGTTGAACCATGTGGTTACTATATTAATATAGCGGGGCAAAAGACTGATTCGAAGAAAGACACTCCTCGTGCCTCTGTATGCGTAGGCTAGATCGATGTATCCAATGGTGCTCCTATTTGTCCGGTCGGCCAATTTCTTAAAAATAGAATTGGATACAATTCAATGAATATAAGATATAAGTTGACATCAAATTTACACCAAATTAGGACCACTTGATACCAAGCTAGCGGCCTATGTCTCGCGTACCCAAAGTGACATTACACATAGTTCATACATACACACAAACATAAAGAAGATCGAGCGATCATGCATCTCGATCAAAGATCATATTCGTCTTCTTCTCGAACCAAGACCGTCGGTGAGATCCATGGTCATGATCCGATCCGCTTTGGCGAGTATGGAGAGCTCAACATCCTTTTGCTTGAGATCTAGCTTCCATGCTCTTGATCGGGCATTGATTTCTTCTATCTCGAGGTGCTCCGTTTGCATCTCATAGAAGTTTGTGGTCACATATTCCCTTTCCTTGCGTTTCCTTCCTTCCCTCTTGTCTGAGGAGACCTCCTTCTCGGCTATCAACACTTTCAACGTCTCTGATAGCAAGTGATGAAGCTTCGCGCTTGACATCCATCCAACTTGGTGTTCATCCTTCCCCTCTGCCTTGGCGTTTTACTACCTCCACTTTGAGTTGGCGCTTCAATGTTGGTGATGACTTTGGAGCCTCCTCCCTTTGCACTTCCCGCACAGAGCTCCTTCTATTTCTTGGCTTTCTCCAACAACGGCGTTGTCCTTGACCTGAATGGCCACGACATGTTCGAGGGCGAGGGCCCTTTCCTAGGCGACTTAGGCAGCTCCAAGGCGACTCCTGACCCTATCTCTCTGAATGTCCCTCTTCCTCGTCTCCTCCTTCCGTTGCTCCTCCGTGAGCTCCTTCTTGACCTTGGTGACAACGGCGGGTTTCGCGAGAGCTGCAGGTCCAGGTGGTGGCGGGGTGGCTCCGTGAGGTACGAACGGGGCCCGGGGGAGGGGCCACGCCGATGCTGCAAACATAGTGCTGGATTGGTGGCTGGTTGCGGGGTGTGGGGTGGCGGCGGGGGCGAGTGGAGGAGAATGTGTCCCTAGAACACGGGCCTAGGAAGGACATTTCTTGTACGCGCGGGTTGTCCGTCCGCTCACAAACGCGCCTCAAGTTTGGGATAGGAATGCGCCCAAGCAAATCGGTCCCGGGCTACGGCTCTGTTTTTTTTTTGCGAAAATGGGCCGTGGCTCTGTTTGCATATAAACGTTGGGCCGTGGCCTCGATCCGTCTAGACGCGGACGGCCCGTTTGCGGGCCGCCGTTGGAGTTGCCCTTAGGGCCGAGCTTTGGACTTGTAGTTAATTGCCGCCGTTTTTCGACAGCAGTATTTAGTTTTGTCTTTTGAATTCAAAGTTGTTACGTCCACCAGATACTCTGTCTTTGATACTCTCTTCCTCTCTCTCAATGAGTTGGAAACAACACAAAATAGCAAAAAGAGAAGCTTCTTTCGTAGACGCCCAGAAACCAGAGCCACGAATCAAACCAAACCAGAGCAGCGCGTGCCAGGGAGCGAGCTGCACGACACAACTGAACTCCACTCCAGGACCAATATAAAAAAGGCAGGCACCACGCACCACCGGCCACGGCTCCAGCAAAAGAAGTGAAGAAAAAAGGGGCAGAAAATCCAATTGCAAATGATCACTCCCACCCTCGCGCTCATCTGGGCAGATCGATCTCCACTAAACTGTGCCCGGTCACCCCATGGCCACAAATCCAGTCAAAATAAAATACAAAATGAGACCAAAGCAAATCGAACACCGAGCACAGCTCAAAAGACCAGCACAAAGTGCAGTACCTTGTTTTAATTTTTTTACAGTAGTACGTCGATTTCAAAAGGAAAAAAAGTACGGTAGTCTTTTGCTAGAGGCCAACGTTTTCACCTGTGGCTGACACTGGGTCCCGTTTCTCTTGAGGGCCACATGTCGTTGACGGTAGACACGCGCAACTAATGTGAGCCGATGGAGATGGGAAGGCAGGTGTGATGTCACTGACACAGCGCCCCACGGCCCGGCTAGACCAGTGGCGAATAAATCGGCCCGCCATAATAACGCCCGGAGCCAAGCAAAGCCAAGCCAGCCGCGGCCACCACCACACCAACACCACACCGGAGTCCCACCACACCACCCATCCATCCACCCAGCGCAATCCCCGAGAAGAAGGCGCCGCCGGCTGGTTCTCTGCCACAAGCTCTGTTCTGGACTCGCCTGCGTTGGCCATCACAATGGCGACGGCGTGGGTGCGGTCGCTCAGTTGCAGGTCGTACGGCGTGGCCGATGCCGTCGTGGCGCCGTCCCCGACCCCGAGCAAGAAGGCGCAGGCCCAGCCGCTTCTCCCTGCTGTCTCGTGCGGTGCCGCCGCGGAGGACGTGAGGGACTCGGTGGCTTCCGCGCGGCCTGCCCTGAAGCAGCATCAGAAGCCGCGACGGGAGCAGAGGCGGAGGGGCGGGCAGGAGAGGCAGCATGACGCGGCGAGACCGCGGCCCAAGAAGAAGCCGAAGCAGATGGTGGCCGCGTTCATGCCGTCTCCCTTGGCGCCCGCGCCGGCGAGCTCGGCGTTCCTGACGATGGCGGAGCTTCCCGAGGGCCACTCCTCGCGGCAGGTGGTGGAGCTCATCTTCTCGTCCGGGTGGGACCCCTTGGCCGCCGCGGCGCCGGAAGTGGAGGCCATGTTCCGGGTGCACAGCGCCGCGCGGGCAGTGGCTCGGTTCGAGGACGCCAGGGCAGCGGCCCGCGCGCACGGCGCCGCGGCGCGGTGCGGCGCCGACGGCAATGAGATGATGCGCTTCCAGTGCCGCCCGGCCGCTGGGGCCGGCGGCGCCTGCGGCGTCTTCGGCGCCGGCGTAGCCACCTGCCAGCTCGGCCCGTCCAGCTCCGCGGTGCGCACCTTCGCCTGCAGCAGCGCCGCTCACGCCAGGGTCGCGTCGTCGCCCGGCGCGGGCCGCAGGGCCATGCTGGTGTGCCGCGTCATCGCGGGCCGTGTCCGGCCGGCGCACGGCGCGGACCAGGCGAGCCGGTACCACCACTCCGCCTCGGACTACGACTCCGTGGACATGGGCAGCGGCGAGCTGGTCGTGCTCGACAGCCGCGCCGTGCTCCCCTGCTTCCTCATCATCTACAAGGTGTAGCCGCGGGGCGAGCGCGCCAGTTAACCACCAACCCGTTAATCCCCGTCCGCCCGTACTTAAAATCACCATCATCCTCTCATCTTTTTGTCTCTTGCTTAACATTCCGGAGGCGGCAGGCGCAGCTGCCACTCCGCCAGTACGTAGGATTAACCGAGATCGATTGGAGCCCAGTGTGTAAAACAGTAAAAGATTGCTTCTTTTTTGCGTCGCTTTGAATCTTGAAATGGTATAGAAATGTTCTCTCGCTTTTTATTCTACCATCCGTTCAAACATCTCTGTCTCTGCCCTCTCCCTTTGCTGCATGTATGTACGAATTCTGTTCTGAAATTTCATCTTTTTTCCCTCTCTTTCCGGCCGGCGCAGAGATTTGTCGCCCTAGGTTTAAAGTTTTCTTGTCGCACATCTCTCGCGTTTGCTTCTTCTTTTGGCATTGCCAGGCAGAATTTGTCGCCGTTTGAGATGATTAGCAACCGTATGTTTTTGTCAGGTACTCCTAGTAGGCTATAAGAGGAAGTTGGCAACATCCTCAGAGGCCATGCGCAAAGTTTTCGGGCTCGTGGTCTGCTTCCTAGAGGAAACAGACGTTTTCTGCAGGCAGGGCTCCCTTGCTGCTGCTCCTTGTCCGTATCCATCCCTTGCCAAACCGCCATGCGTGCTTGCTCTTTACGGCAAGTGTTTTGCTCTCCTGGCAAAGAGTGTGTAGAAGAAGAACTAGTACCCATGTGTGCATATTCTTCTCATTCCTGGTAGGAGTAGTTTTCTTCAGGTGATCTTGCTCCGCTGTCATTTTCGTCGATATGGACTATAGGGTACCCTGATCATGTCAACCGAACAGCGCACTGATTCCAAGCAGTATACACAATACCCCCTATTTTTAGGGTGTTTTGCCATTTGCTCTGTCTTGTTTGTACTACCATCTCCTATGTTGGTAGGTACTACCTGTCTTTCATCTTTGTTCGGCCATATGTCGTATCGCCCATGTTCATCCTACTACCGATCCCGATGTTTGACTACCCCATTGTGTGTCTGGCCCAACAAAAATGCAGTATTTCCCTGCAAGATTTCACCCCCCCTAGCTATTGGTCTTGGATACTGTATGTCCGGATGGATGCCCGGGGGATCAGGGTGTGTAGCATGGCATGTTGTGGTGTCTCTTGTTGAGGCACTGAATCCAGCTCACTGCAGCTCAGTCATGACTGCAGCCAACACTCGGCCGCATGTCTCGCCGGACCACCCTCTCCTCCGGGTGAATCATTGGGCACACAAAGATAAACAATAGGACAGGAACCCTGGATAAGTAGATGGACAGGAACTTGTCCGTATGGTAAATCCGTACGCAGGTTAACTGCCAATCTTATACATACCACTATAAATCAGCAACTGCCTCTTTTCTTTGTCTGCGTGTTGTCCGTGCCAATTTAACCGAGGAAGTCCAAAATAGGCTTAATAAATACTAGTAGTATTCAGAGGATTGGGACGAGACGCACTGCTGCAGCACTGTATGGCTAATTACTAGTAGTGCAGATCACGGCCATGTGGTCAGGCCAAGCAGTCTCTGAAGACGAGCGCCGGTTTGATCCATGATCCGTCCGTGGATCCCCTGGAGCCCACGCCAGTTATTCCTCCTCCTCCCTCTCCTGCTCTGCTCTCGTTATGCTGCCTCGCGCTCAAGGTCTGAAGCGCTACTGTACCTGCACAAGCTGCATAATTTGCCCGTGTTCCTTGCAGACTCCAACACATAACGTTGTACTTACTACAGTATTGTACGCACATACGAGTAGACATTGAGTAGGTACGTCAAAGACTTCGTGCTTTGACTACTAGCTTGGCTTGGTCTTGTCAAGTCGCCCTGATTGACTGCAGCTCTGAATCCTGAGTCCTGTCGTGACGATCCTGGAGAGATAGACAGAGACAATGCATGTCTCTGTGACAGGCGGAGTAAATCTGGAACAATGATGCGCTGCCGCTGCGCAGCGCGAGACAATGCACTTCATTACGACTCTGCCTTTGCCGCCTCCCACCGACCATGGCCGCCCTTCATTACGACTGGATGTGCAACAACTACTGATCCACTGCTGCTGCTGCGAGCTCAGGTCATCATGGTGAGATCCTGTGTCTCGCGAGCAACAGGACCGCGTCATGATATCTGCCGTCAAGAGCGCGCACAGAGAGATGAGATGTCTGCGGATAGCGCGCCGGCGAGTTTCATAAACTAAGAGCATCTCCAGCAACGTTCTAAACTAGCGTTGCCCTAAAAAAATATCGATTTAGGGCTTGAGACGTGAAAAACCGCGCTCCAGCAAAGGCCGTAAAGTAGACCGCGCCCAAAAAAAAATTTGCACCACGCACTAAAATGCGCTATCCAAAGCTATATTTGGTGCTCAGACTAGCAGGCCAACAATGGAAGTTTCCTCGACGGCGGCCGTCTCCCCAACTTGCAGGTGTCCTTCGCCTTGGGTGGATCCTCCTAGTCCGACGGCATGGTGCATGACCCGGCGCGCGCCGGCGTTGTACGGGGGGATCCTCCTCGTCCTCGGTGGTATGCGCCGTGGCGGCCATGGGGCTTTCGGAGGAGATGAACTGGCACAGCCTCGGCGAAGGCGACGTGGCCGGAACGGCCAGGCACCCGTAGTGCGCGTGGAGCCGCGCGGTGAAGGAGGCGGAGCATGGTTTCCTCTGCGGGTTCGGGAGGTGGAGGCTCCGGCGGAAGGCGATGCCGTGGCCGGCGACGATGGCCGTGGCGGTCGTCATGGCGCACGACACCCGCCCCCCCCCCCCCCCCCCCCCCCACACACACACACACCACGGCCGGCGACGTGCACTGTGGCCAGCGATCTGCAGCTGGACGGCATGGTGTGGTCTATGTAAAGGGCCCGATTGATTTTCCTAAACTGTGTGCAGGGTTGTCTTTGCAAAATTTTAGACTCTACTTTACAGCCTCTGGTAAAGCGCTGCTTGTATTTTAGTGCATATGGAAAAGCTCAACACAGCCGCGCGCGCTAAAAATCGATCCAGCGTGCTGCAAATCGTTTTTACAGCGCTAAAATTTAGAGCGTCTGCTGAAAATGGTCTAAAGAGATAGCAGATGCCTACGTGCTTTCCAGGGTGTTAAAATTTTCGTCGAAATGTATGCCTATGGGCTCCCGGTGGGCTACGAATCGAATACAGAGAAAGCAGTGGGTTAGAGTTTATGGGATACGGTAGACAAAATAGACTAAAGGATTCTGATATTGTAAGGGCCAGTTCTTTTCAGATAAGGTTTGTACAGAAACAGCTTAAACTTAGTTGCCTTAGAAAAACTGCAATGAAAATAAGTCCCAGAGAAACTATAGCCTAATTCTTTTCAGCTTATTTTGTCTGAGCTTATTTTATCAGTTGTCTGACAAAAAGTCTATAAACCCTCCCGAACGAGTCGGGATGGAAGTATCGTGGGGAACGAGAGATAACGTTTCGTTTTTTATACGAGGAATAAGGATGTGGGATAGTAGATTAGACATAATAACGGTTCGTTTTAGAGGATACTTTGGGAAAAACGGAATTTACATAAAGTGGGAAGCTCGGAAAGCTGCGGGAATCTGTCTTTCCGTGGCTTGACGCAACTACAAAGCGACCGACGGTGGCTGGAAAATTAAGCCGAGCTTAAAAATCAAGTTTTTTTTTGCTGCAGCTTATTTTCTCAGTTAGCCTGTTTATAAGCTGAAAGAACTGGTCCTAAATCTTCTACTCCATCCATTTCAAAATATTAGATGTTTTAGGTTTGTAAAAAAAATCTAGACTTCTTTTAGTGTGTAGATTTACACCAAATTTGAATAAACCTACACACTAGATACATTTGGTTCACAAAGCTAAAATATCTTATATTTTGAAAAAGAGGGGGTATAACCGAGAAGGTAGAGTTCCCTCTATCTTCATATATAGCAATATATATAGACATTAAAGACCTAATATAATACTAGACATAATAATATACGGGTGCTTGATACAACACATCATTGGATGTTGTAGTGTGTAAGTCGTTAACATAACACTCACGAAACACCTTTTTTATAAATATTGTATCTCTCAGAATTGTACAATTGAAACTATGCGAGCACAATTTCTCATATATTTCTAGTCACAAACCAAAAGTGTTCAAAAGGTTCGAGATCCTTCTCGATGAATGAGGATTCACATTTGAATTCAGATTCAAACTGTTGGGGGATGACCCCTTGTAGGGTCGAGATAAGTAAAAGGATAGGAAGATTCATGATCAAGGATGGATCTAGATATGATCCGGCCGAGTCATGTAAGAGTCGGCCGAATAAGGTCTGACTAACCCCGAATCAAGTGGTTGAGACTTGTCTCGACCGACATATGATATGTCAGAGTAACGTGGTCACGCATCTTGAGTACAGGGTGAGGTCAAGCCGAGTCATGCGAGGCGAGGCCGGGTCAATGGAAGCTTGTACAAGAAGGAGGAGGCAATCCCCGAAGTCAAACCCTAGCCACTGTCTCTCTCTGGAATCTGCACAGTGCCAAGCGCTAGGGACAAGGAGCAGAGCAGCAGAGGAGCATAAGTAGGCCACGGAGGTGACAGTCCTCAGGCCCGAGGCTCAGATGTGGTGGACTCTAGGTCTTTGCCATCGATAGAAGGGGGACACGGAAATAGGTCCGCCGAGTTACCACTTTGGGACAAGCATATTCCACGAATATGCATGTCCACGTCAGCCCTAGAAGGCACCAGGTCATTCCTTTATAAGGAGGGGCTGGGCGTCTGGAGGAGGGGATCGATTCATTTTCTCTTCAGGCACTAGTTGTAGCTTTTTCTTCCTCTCGCTCATACGGCTCGAGGAGCAAGTGTAGCTCCATTGGTGTTGAATAAAGATTGAGTTCTAGCATTCTGTGTGTAGAAACCACTACATCTTCCCTCCCTGGATCCCACTAGCATCCATTGGCCCCCCAACTTAAGCCTACCCATGGCATCTGCCGTGCCACCACCACGACAGTTGGCGCCCACCGTGGGGCCAGCAGCGGTGCTAGCTGGAGTCAAGATCCAGACGGGAAACTTCATCAACACAGGCGAGCGCGTCGTCTCTGGCCTAGTCTAGAGATTCGACATCTGGGACTACGTCAGCGACAACGCTGGCAGCTTCGGGGCAAGACCACCACCGTGCAACGGCATCTTCATCAACTTGGGCTCTCACAAGATCTACATCGGCGTCGACATGTCTCGCGTCTACCCGCGCCGAGTCATCCTTGCGGGAGATCCTTCCTCAGCACTGCGAGCGGTCAGCGTAACGCTCGCCCCGCAGGCAGTGTTGAGGTGATGATGACGGCACCAGCGCCAGTAGCAGGAGCAAGAGCTGGACCAAGCAAGAACCCGGCAACAGCAGACCAGGCGACGGTCAAGCCGGTAGCCGCAAAGCAGGCAGCGACAGATCTGCTAGCAGCAAAAGCACCCGAGGTGCTAGAGGTAACTCCCAAGGCACCAAGGGTAATATGGTGTGGCATCCCGCAAAACCACTACTAGAAAATCGCGTTGTTTTTATGCATTGCATCGTCATCATCATGCATTGTTTGTCCGGAGAGGCAGTCCGACCGGTCAGGCCAGAGGCCCAATCGGACCAGACTACCTACAATCCGGTCCACCTAAACTAAACCCAGTCCTATTCTACCCAATCCTATTCTAGCCACCAACCAGCCACATCACCCCCTCCTATCACTAGTCGCCACCTCACCCTGGCCAATCCTGCAGCCAACCACGGCGCGCCACGTCACCCCAGCCACCTCTCTCACCCCACCCCTCTCACACACGCCACACACGCAGCACACACGACCCACACCCTGGCCCCACCCTGCAGCCCCACCCCACCGCCACCACTCTCCCTCTCTCACGCGGCTCACCCCACGGGTCCCAGCCCCGACCGACCCCTGCGGCCCCACCTCCCACAGACACCCGTCCGTCCCGGCCCCTCTTCCCTGTCCCGATCCCACCTCCCCCCGCTCGAGCCTCCCCCACCAACCCCTCTCTCCCACCCGACGCGCTCGCTCCGCCCCTTCTTCCTCCCCTCCGGCCGCCGCCCTCCTCCCCTCGCGCCGCCCTCTGCACCACCCCGCACGCTCCTTCCTCGCGTCCCCATGGCGCCGCCGCTCCCGAACCCCCAACCTCGTCTCCCCGTCCCCGTCGAGCCGCCGCCACAGCACCCCCCGGCCGGCCTCACCGGCCTCGCCCGTTGGCCGCATCGCCGTCTCTGCCTCTGCGTCGCCTTCCTCTTCCTCAGCTCCTCGCCGCCTCCACCGCCGCCTCCCTCAAGCTCCGGCGCCCCCAGGCCCTCCGCTCCCCGTCGGCCCCGCCCTCCATCGGCAGGCCCGAGCGCCCTCCTCCCTGCGACCGCCTCGCTCGAGTCGCCATCGCCATCTCCGCCCTCCTCGCTGGACCTCGTCCCCGCGCCCGCCGATGTCCGGCCGCCTCCGCGTTTGCTTCTCCGCCGCCAGCGGGCCCCTCCACCGCCTCCTCCTTCCGCGGGTGGTTCCGCATCGACCGGCGCCGCCACAACGGTCTCCCGTGCGTGCAGGCAGAGCCGCCCACGCCTCCCTGTTCCTGAAGCTCACTGCACCGCGTGCGTGTTTGTGTGGCTGACAGCTGGACCGTGCTTGCTTCGTGCCTGGATCCTTTGCGCACGGGCCTCACTCGAATCAGCGTCGTTTTAGCAACCTTGCCAAGACTCATGTACCCTGTTTAGCCGACGCCAAGCGCTGCATCGACATCGAACCGTCAAGTCAAGTTCGTCCGCAGACAAGACCGACAATTGTACATGATAACCCGAGACCGACCCCAGCGCCCGAAGCCGAGAACCCCGACAAGAATCACGACACGGTTACACCGAGTTCTCCATCGAGGACACCAAGACCGTCGACATAGAACCGAAGGACGTCAAGTTCTTCATCCCGGCACGTCAAGTTCTTCCTCTCGGATCCGGAGACGCCGAGACCCGGGACACCAAGATCTCCATCGTGAAACGACAAGACCGACGACCTGACAAGACCTTCGGGACGACAAGATCGGCACCGACCAGGGCGAGTCCGATGAGCCCCCGACACCGAACCAAGTCCTTCTTCTCGGATGCGACAAGATCGACTTCCGTTGTCTGAGACCGATCCCGTCGAACCCTGAACCCTGAGACCGAACCCCGAACCCCGGAACCAAGATCTTCGACCCTAATGTGTGACCCCTGTTCTCGAGCCCTATTTTATAAATGAAATATAAACTTGTTGCATATTAAATTATCATGCTTGCACGCATATCATGTGGGTTTGGGGGCCTTATGCCGATTCACCATATAATTAAATATGGGGCCTATATGCGGGCAAATCTAGTCTTATATTGGCCTCATTTAAATTTGTGTAGCGAACCGGTGCTATCTTCTGCCATGTTAAGACAACATTTAAATTGCGGGGTACCTAAACAACCAGAACCATATATTTAATTGTCGGGACCCCCAGTTCCGCTTAATAATGCCTAATTGCAACGCATCTTGCCATGTCATACACCATACATGCATCATGCTCGATCTTCTGCCGTAGTAATAAATAGTGTATCCGGTGTTTCCTCTAGTGCTTTGCTTCTTCGCGGATAAGGCCGTTGAGTTGATGCGAGTGTCGGCCCGATCTTCGGTTGAACCTTCGGCAATGTTTTCAGGCGAGCATCTCCCCCTTTCTACCTATCTTACTTGTATAGTATTTATTCCCTCCTGTTGATCTATTGCTATCTGTGCTGCGATGCTCTAGTTTTCGTACCCATGATATCCCTTGCAGCCTTATATTGCCTTGGACACCTCCTATTACCTGTTGTTTGGTAGATAGTTGGACCTGCGCGTCGTAGTCGCTTGCTCAAGTGCTGTTGCATGTCGTCAAGTACCACAGTTGTTGGAGTATTGCCGCATGTTTATGTTGGAGATGATCATAACTTTAATTACTGTTTAACAACTAAAATTGAAGTAGGTAAATGCAGAGGCACATGTGGGCAATAGATGTTATTTGGTTGTTAACCGTCCACTTGTGTCCCGTAGGACCCCGAGTACTTGATACCTGTTCCTTGAATATTCGCGCTATCCACATCCGGGAGGATTATGGGACCCCCCTGAGCCAGAGCTTGATTCAGTCTTATTTCTTGGGGCCACAAACTAGTTTGAGGTTTTATTTACTATCCTGTACCTATGCCATGCTTTACTGCTTTATTTACGATTGTGCGAGGAGCACCTGTACTGTTTAGGATCGGGACACGTTTTCGCGGTATCGACAAGCCCAGTCACACTTTCGGGTTCCCAGTCGTTTACAGCCGTCCACCCAAACCTTGAGTCCGTCTCGGAGTCAGCTAACTTCATTGCGGGTGTACTCAATGGGGTGGCCCCCTGAAATATTTCTGAATCTTGTGATTGCTTTGTCGTGAAAGCCTCGTTGGGTTTTGATTTGGTTTTTCCGAGGTTGATCGAGTGTGTGTTGCTATTTGTGCACCCCTGCAGGGTAAAACTTTCTGAAAGCCGTGTCCGCGGTTATGGACGACTTGGAGCACAGTATCTCGATCATAGACAACTATAACTAAAGTAGTGCTATAAATTTGACTTTATAATGACTAGTAATCAGCTTCACTATAACGGAATGGCTAAATAAAACTGCCAACAATTGCTTGTTTGGGGTGTCGCTTGCGACCTTTGTACCTGACTAGTAAGTATTGCAACTATAACGGAATTGGCTAAATAAAAGTACCAACAACTGCTGGGTTTTGGGATATCTCATGCTAATTGTATCTGACTAGTAAGTGTTGCAACTACAACGGAATGGTTAACTAAAATTGCCCACTGCTTATTATATCAGGATGATTATCTATACCTGACTAGTAATTGCTGCAACGATAACTGAATAAATAAAACTGCCAACGGTGTGAGTTCCTCGGTTGACTTCCTCGATTGGTCTCGAGGGGGAAACACCAGGATGGGTATGTTTGGTGGTAGTATCAGGTTGGTTCCGAATAGGTCTTTCTTACCCCTCTCTGATAGCCGCTAGTTGTATCGAGTCTCTATAGGTTGTTTAGTGCATGCTGCCGCTGCCGCTGCCGCTCAGTCCACCATACCTATGTAGGCGAGGACCGCCGAATTCTAGCCTCGCCGTGTACTGGCCTCAGTACTGACCGCTCTCTCTTTTTCCTTTGCCCTTTGTCGGCACCCCTTTTGTTTAAGCAGGTTTTGAGATCGACGTCGTTAGCAGGGTTACCCTTCCGGCTTGGCCTGGGCAGGGTTATGGACGCCATTGGTTATTCTTCAGGGCTCTTAGCCCCATTTGCATCTTGTCCGTAGTCGGACGCTCTATCATTTTCAAGGTGATTTGGATCTTTGTATATTATATCTGTATTCTTGACTCTTTGAGTCGCTGTTGTATATATCTGTTCTGTGGGTCCCATCGAGGACTGTTGTGTAATGTTATTACTTCGTTTTCCACCCGCACGCAAGTGCTTGGTGGACACCTTTGAATCTTTTCTATGCGGGTTTGGCGGGAAGCGCTGAAACTTGCATAGGGCCGATTCTGAGGGTGTTACATATGGCCACCACTGGAAAGGCCAGAGAATATCTTGCAGGCGGCTATAGATAACCTGAAAACACCTGTAGCACCGATAGTTAACCCGGCAAATGCACAAGCCGAACTAGAAGAGACTAGGTTGAAAATGTTGGAGGAGGCTAAGAAAATATCTGCATTGCATGCTAGGGCAAACAAGCTAGATACTGATCCTGCACGAATAAATGACCTGAGAATGAAAGGGAAGAATCTCCTTAGTGACATTAACAAGGAGCATGAATCTCAGCAAGGCGATTCGGCCGACCTAGGGTTGCCAAGGTATAGTACCCCAGCGAAGAACCTCAGGGAAGAGAATGCGGCAGCCTCGAAATTGGAAGGACTAACCGGGGAAGCCCGGCAAAGGCAACAGGAAAGGGTAAATGAGCTGGTACATATAGCGAACCAGCAGAATGAGGAAATACTCAGAGCTAACCCCGCAAAGCCAGGAGCCTCGCTCATGGTTCATTCGGCTGGGGCTGCTCCGGCATTATCAGCTGTCGTGGCATCCTCATCCGGAAATGGTATGCGAAAAGATAAAGCAGTAACCTCGGGAAAAAGGAACAAACAGATTGTTCCATATAACCCGGCAGTGGCCGGAAAATTTAATGAAAATAAAGGCAATGGAAGCCGAGGTAATAGCGGTGAAAGAAACCACGGTCGTGGAAATAGAGAGCATGGGAATCTCGGAAGGGGAAACCCCGAGAATAATAACCCGGCTGAGGGGAGATGGTATCACCCGCAAGACCATCAGCTGAGGCATGAACCTCGGCAGGGGAGAGATTCAGGACATATTCCACATAACCCGGCACATGACAGGTATAATGATGGTTATTCGGAAATGGAAAATGCTGGATTCATTGGGCAAAACCACTATGGGGTGGAATAAAGAGTTGTGTACAGAAAATTGCCGTCGAATGATGCAAGGTTAAAACTTGATAGGTTATATCGGTCCGAGTTATTGGAGGAGCAAGGCCCTCCTGGTCCGGTGTGTTTTGGACCCCGGATTATGGGTGAGCCACCTGTCCCAAACTTCCAGTTGGCAAGAGGCACAAAAACATATAATGGAAGTACTAAACCACAAGATTGGTTGATTGATTATGCCACTGCAGTGAAAATAGCAGGGGGAAATTTGAGATGGGCCGTGAGGTATGTGCCCCAGATGTTGGAAGGGACGGCCAGGGTATGGTTGAATAACTTACCGGCCGACAATATCAATTGCTGGTTGGACTTTGAGAAGATGTTTGTAAGCAATTTCACCAGTACTTACAAGAGGCCGAATAGGACTCAACAACTAGCAATGTGCAAGCAGAGACCAAATGAAACCGATAGAGAATTCCTGACTTGATGGTGAATCTTAGAAACTCCTGCGAAGGGGTAATTAAATCACAAGCGATTGCTTGGTTTGCACAAGGGTGCAGATACGAAAGTGTGTTGTGGCAAAGGCTACAAAGATACATGCCAACTACGTTGGCAGAGACAATTAGAATAGCAGATTCATATGCATTGGGAGATCCAACTCAACCCGAACTTATGTCGGCGGAACACCTTGAGCAGCATGACCATTACACTCGTGATGGTGCAGGATCCCCCTGGCGGAATGAGTTCCGATGTAGGAGAAGAGATGATAGGCCGGATTACAGATACGATTCGAATCAAGTTGCTATAGTTGTTCAGGACCAGCCGGGTGCAGGAAGCAATCAGCGCCAGAAGAACGGTCCTCAACAATGGATGCCGAGGAATGATGGGAAGAAACAATGGACTCCAGAACAGAAGAAACAATGGTAAGAGAGGACGAAGTACACGTTTGAGTCAATGCTGGATCAACCGTGTAAGTTTCACACGCCTAACCCGGCAAAACTAGATAACCAGACGACCCGTCAATGTGCTTGGATGAAGAGTGCAATGGGAAGCCCGACAGCAATGCAAGCACCACAACAGCAACCACACCACCCACATCAGCCATAACTTACAGGAAGAAATGCACAACAATTGATGTTACCTCCACCACCTCCGAGGTATGGGAATCAGGACCGGAGGGACGCAGTTCACCATGTGGAGAATCAAAGCCAAGATGGCAGAGGAAACCCCGGAAGCAATGGACGCAATGATTATAGGGAGCACCTGACTATGTTTTCACCACGGAACATCAAGACAAGCAGATCATACAGCGCCGGCACATGGAAGTAAATGCAGTTATGCCAGCAATTCCGAGGTATATGCCATGGTCTGATCAAGAGATAACTTGGAGCATTAGAGATCATCCCAAGATCATGCCAAATCCCGGGTCATATGCCTTGGTGCTAGACCCAACATTTGTTGGGCCCAGTATCAACGTGAAGTTCTCAAAAGTGCTGATAGATAATGGAATCAGCATCAACATTATGTATAAGGATACAATGCATAAGCTCTGCATATCTCTGAATATGTTGTAGTCGACCAAGACAACTTTCCATGGGATGGTGCCAAGACTATCCTACGAGCCCATTGGAAAGGTCTGAGTAGACGTCTTATTCGGCATGAGGGAAAATTACAGAGCAGAGAATTTGGAATTTGAGGTGGTGGATCTAGAAAGTTGCTATCACGCATTACTCAAACGGCTGGCATTGGCTAAGTTTATGAGCAGCTGTCACATTAGTTTCTTGAAAATGAAGATGCCAGGACCACAGGGGGTAATAACAATAACAGGAGACTACAGGAAGTCGATGGAATGTGCGTAGGCCGGATCAAATCTGGCCGAATCTTTGGTAATCGCAAGGGAGAAAACGAGAATTCAGAAGGTCGCAGCTTTAGCTCAGTCGGCATAGCTTAACATGCCGGCACTTGCTAACCCGCATGCAAGTGTGTCTTTCCAGCCGACTAAGGAGACAAAGAAAATTTAGATTGATGATCAGTTCCTAGAGCGCACCATCACCATTGGTGCCAGCCTGAATGATAAATAGGAAAGCGAGCTCACCAACTTCCTCTATGAGAATCGGGACATCTTTGCATGGTTAACACAAGATCCGCAAGGAGTACCGAGGGAGTTGGTTGAGCACTCTTTGCATGTAAGGCCAGGAGCAAGGCCGGTGAAGCAACCTCTCCGCCGCTTCGTCGAAGACAGGAGAAAAATCATAGGGGATGAGATAGCTTGGCTCCTTGCAGCTGGGTTTATTATGGAAGTGCTTCATCTAGACTGGCTGTCTAACCCGGTGTTGGTAGAAAATAAAAAGGATGACCCGAATGTAGCCGTCGTTTGACATATGTGCATCGATTACACGAAGGCGTGCCTCAAAGATCCTTTTCCTTTACCTAGGATAGACCAGGTTATTAATTCAACCGCAGGTTGTGAACTGTTGTCATTTGTAGACGCGTATTCTGGTTTCCACCAAATACCATTAAACCCGGCTGATCAAATAAAAACCGTGTTTATCACCCCGTATGGGGCTTATTGTTATCGCACCATGCCATTCGGCCTGCGCAATGTAGGATCCACGTACCAAAGGTGTATGCAAAAATGTTTGCATGATCAGATTGGAAAAAATATTCAAGTATATGTTGATGATGTGGTTATAAAGACCAAGAAGAGCCATACGCTCCTGGAAGATATCCGATAAACATTCGTGAATAGAAGATTCCGAATGAAACTTAACCCGGAAAAATGCACCTTCGGTGTACCAGCCGAAAAATTATTCGGTTTCCTCATATCTAGCCGAGGTATAGAGGCAAATCCGACTAAAATTTGCGCAGTCGAAAGGATGGAACTGCCGAAATGCCTCAATGATGTTCAAAAATTTACAGGATGCCTTGCATCCTTAAGTCGGTTCGTGAGTTGGCTAGGTGAAAAAGCATTGCCTTTGTATCAGTTGATGAAAAAATCTGATAAGTTCACCTGGACACCTCAGGCTGATAGCGTTTCATGAGTTAAAAAAGATGCTGGCCACAGCGCCAATTTTAGCTTCGCCACTATCAAAAGAGCCTATGTTGCTCTATGTAGCAGCAACGAACCGAGTTGTGAGCGCTGTGATAGTTGTAGAGCGTAATGAGTAAGGTAAGTCGGTACAAAGGCTGGTTTACTACCTAAGCGAGGTATTATCGGCATCGAAACAAAACTATCCACACTACCAAAAAATGGCTTATGGAGTGTATATGTCGGCAAAAAAGCTCAAGCATTATTTTGAGGAACACCCCATAAAGGTGATTTGCGAGGCACCAATAGCCGAGATAATGAGCAACAAAGATGCAAGCGGCCGAGTAGCAAAATGGGCAATTGAGTTATCCCCTTATGCCTCACAATTTGATAGACGAGATGCAATCAAATCTCAGGCAGTGGCCGACTTTTTTGTCGATTGGGCCGAGATACAGTATGAACCCCCATTGCCTGATCCGAACTATTGGACGATGCATTTTGATGGATCCAAATTAAGGAATGGTTTAGGAGTAGGAATAGTATTGACCTCTCCAAAGAAGGATCAACTGAAATATGTATTGCAGATACACTTCCCTGCATCAAACAATGTAGACGAATATGAGGCACTTGTCCATGGCCTAAAGATGGCGAAAGAGATCGGCATACGTCAGATTCTATGTTTCGGAGATTCAGACCTTGTAGTGCAGCAAGTATCAGGAAATTAGGACGCATTGGATGCAAACATGGCCTTATATCAGTTTCATGTATAGAAAATTAGTGGCTATTTCGACGGGTGTGAATTTCATCACATACCTTGGGCGGAAAACGACACTGCAGATACCCTGTCAAAGCTCGGATCAACCAAACAGTCAATTCCACCTGGTATCGCCTTAGAACACCTGAGAAAGCCATCAATCATACCTTCACTAGAGTCCGAATCAATTCGCCTCTCATCAGATCAGAAATCTGAGTGTGTCCCAATGGAAATTGATAAGGGACATGAGCTGAATAACCCGGGGACTGATTTAGATAACCAGATAGATGATTGGGAAAGTTCGGCGAACATTACGTTGGTAGAAGTAATGGAAATTGATAAAAGAGTTATCCCAGAGCAGGACATACTGGAATGGGCACAACCCATATTCTTATTCCTCAAAAATGAGACCCTTCCGAATAATGAAGTCCTTGCTAGGCAGATAGTAAGAAGGGTGAAAGCTTACACAATAATAAATAATGAGTTTTATAAGAGAAGCGTAACAAACGTGCTGCAACGATGTGTTGACCCGACAAAAGGACAAGAGATCCTCTTGGACATACATCAAGGAGAATGTGGGCACCATGCCTCGTCCAGAGCCCTTGTGGCCAAAGCATTCGGACACGGATTTTATTGGCCAAGTGCGCTAAAGGAAGCAAAAGAATTGGTAGCAAGGTGCAATGGCTACTAGAGATATGCCAGCAAGATACATATGCCTTCATCCGAGTTAAAAACAATACCAATCACTTGTCCATTCTCAGTATGGTGCCTGGATATGGTAGGTCCATTTAAGACGGCTCGCGGAGGCATGACTCACATTTTTTGGTCATGGTGGACAAATTCACAAAATGGATAGAGGTAAAGCCAATAAGAAAATGTGACGGGCCCACAGCAGTGAAATTTCTCAAGGATATAATTCTGAGATATGGTTACCCACACAGTATCATTACGGACAATGGCAAATTTTGATGAAGGAGCATTTGCTCGATTCTGCCAAGAAAAGCACATAAGACTCGATGTTGCTTCGGTAGCACACCTGGCATCAAATGGGCAAGTGGAAAGATTGAATGGACTCGTGTTATCTAGAATAAAACCTCGGCTGATAGAACCACTCCAAAGGTCGGTAGGTTGTTGGATTGAGGAACTCCCAGCGGTGCTATGGAGTTTATGAACTACCCCGAATAGATCAACGGGGTACACCCCATTCTTTCTCGTATATGGGGCAGAAGCTGTGCTCCCAGCCGATATAGTTCATGACTCGCCCAAAGTCACCCAATACATGAACGCCGAAGTAAATGAAATATCTCGGCAAGACGATGTGGATCTACTAGAGGAAGCAAGAGAATTAACATTATCTAGATCAGCTGTTTATCAACAAGACCTCAGACGCTACCATCACAAGAAGGTAAATTCCAGGGTCTTCAAGGAAGGAGATTGTAACATCCTAACATTTAGGAACCAACGTAGGGTAGATTTAGAAATATGTGCAATTGCATGCAATTATCTATAAAGAAATGTGGGTAAATTTTTCGCCAAATAAAAACTTAAAGTGATCAAAGTTTCTTTCACTCTTTAAGTTTAGGGATAGCCTTGGAGAATGATCGTTATAAACTTTGACATGATCTTTATGGATTAGAGTGTTTTGGGAAATGACATTTGAATTCAAACTTGAGTGTTAGAATTATAATTTAAAAGGAATTAGAATTATGCCTGAGTAATCTTATTTAATCAAGCAATAACATTTAGTAACTCAAACTTTAAACATTATAACATAATCAAGAAAATGAATATTCATTCCATATCTTTATTCAATAAATAAGTTACAAAATGAAACTTATAAAAGTAATCAAGGATCTTTACAATAGTAAATGAAAAATAAAAATAAGAACATTTATATATTGAGTAATATTACAATCTTTATTACAAAAGAATAAAATAAAAATTACAAAAGAATAAAATAAATATTACAAGGGAATTATTCTATCAAAAAGAAGACCTATTCCAATCTTGAATCTTCATGTCATGTACCTGCAAAACAATGAATAAACAAAAAGAAATAAAATAAAAGATTAAGATAATTTTTACTCTTAGTAGTGACAGTGAGATGCAGTGTTCAACTTTACATCACTGAGTAATATTTAGGGGCAAGTTTCACCAATATGAAAGAACTAAATCTTTCATAATTTTTAAGCCATAAGTCAAATAACTCCAATCAACAAGAGGGGCAAGTTTCACCAGACAGGTAAATGTAATCAGATAAAAGGTAGATCATTCCCTGAACATATCCACAAGGGTGCAGCAGGCACACAGGCAGCTTACACACCTAAATGCATGGTGTGTGCTCTCGAGTACAACCACATCTGCTCACACAATCAAAACTGATCAACACAGCCGTGGGAAAGCACCCCAACACCATTTCCTTGCTCATACACATCAAGCACCAGCAGCCAAACCAAACCAAACCAGATCACACCAACCACACACTTGATCATCCCACCAAGATGGTGACATAAGGAGGGGGTGGATCAGGTGGATAGCAAGAACAAGGTCAAGCTAATAGGAACCAGGAGGTGTATAGCAAGATCAAGGACAAGTTCCAGGAGCTGGAAGTAGCAGGAGTAGCATCAGGAGAAGAACCAGATCAGGCTAGCCACACAACCAGCAAGATCAAGCCAAAAGATCAACAAGTACAACCCCAACAACTCCACTGTTGTGGTGAGTAGTATAAAACCATCACATGATTTATCTATCTAAGTTAGACAAGAATTCATGTGTTGTCTTATATTCAACTTTTCAGAAAAACACCCAAGTGGAGTGAGTCCATCATAGAAGATGTTAAACACTAAAATCCATCAAAAAACTATACAGATCCAACAAGGATCTCAGAACAACCTCATTGATCCTAGTTATAAAGCCATATCTTAAATTCCAAGGATAAATATAGCTAAGATCTGGAATTCTAGGCACATCTCTTAAACAGGAGTAACACCTTAGAATTTCTAGATCTTATGGATCTATATAACTTAAAAAGCCTACAAATCATTTTTCACAACTTTGACTCAAGAATTAGTAGCTGGTATCACTACCGGAACAACTCCATGAGGAACAACAAGATAGGAACCTAGTCCCTAAGCCTCAGACCAACATCATAGGAATTGGTGTTTAAAGAAAGAAGTTTCGACTTATCTTTGGTATTAAGCCAATCTTAAGCATAAACAGAATTAAGCCAAGTAGTAAAACCTAGTATTGTGTGCCATTTTAGGATGGTGTCACAAGAACAACTTCTAGACCAAGCAGATTAAGTATCTAGCTTTCACAGATAAACTCACAGACAACTAAGCATCATTTTCCTGGTACCAATCACAAGAATCATTTCCAGGTATATATACATACATAACATCACTATAAGAGACCAATTTATCTCGATCTGTATATGAATCCATAAGCCAACAATTACAGATACAGTGACTACATCACTCACAAATCACTATCAATAACCAAGTAATGATAGTGGTGAACTCTCAAATCACTAGGATCTCCAAGTAGTGATTCTACAGTAACACTATCATTTGAACCATATCAAATTAACCAATGGAATCAATCTGGTAAGCCACTAACATCACCAAAGCCAACTATAAGTAGTAATCCACATCAAACAACCATTCATCATGCTTAAGGATCATCATTACTTGATCCAATTCATCATATATAATGTCAACAAAGGGATATGAACCCTAATCAGGACAAGAACCCTAATCAGGATATGAACTCTAACCAGAACATGGATACTAGGCAGGGGTAGCCACTAGATGCACACAGAGGGATTCATGGTGATAAGATGAACTAGAATCCACAGAGGCACAACTCACCCGGGGTCCTTGCTGACGAATTGAAGAGGAAGTAGAATGGTCGACGTGCTCGCGACGGCACGGGGAGCACCCAGAGGGCGCTGCAACCCGCACCAGCCATGGCGGCGGCCATAGCAGCACACGAACACCGCACACTACCATAGGAGGGTCCGTAGCAGTGGTGGCAACACCCAACCCCAAACCCTATGGTTCGGGAACAGGGGCAAACCTAGCCACCGGAGGGCTCCAAAATCAAATCGAAGTGGAGGAGCCGAACCAGCATAGTCGCCAACCTCACCCTCAACCATGGCAGTGGCCAGGGAGGGCCACAGCGGCGGGCATTGCCAGCGGCGGCGCCAGCACCCCACGGGGTCGAGGAAGAGGGAAGATGAGAACGAGGGAGAGACAGAGAGAGTGGGCTGAGAGGGCCAGGACCCCTTCGGGGAGCCATTTTGGTTCTGCCCAATTGGGCCAAGACGGCCCAATAAGCCCCACACAGCCAGCCCAATCACCTAAAGCAAGTTTTAATAATTAAGAAAAGACCAAAATGCCCCTGAATTTAAATAAATTCTAAAAAATAAAATAAATATCCAAAAATTATAAATAAAATATTTTCGGATTCACAATAATCCAATCTATCTAAATAAATTAAGAAATAAAATTTTAGGCATATAATTTCTATCAAGAAATTTATAATATATATTCCTTATGGAATTTTATAAAATTAAAGAAAGATGATAAAAATAAGTAAAAATCACTTTTATTATATACCAATATTGTAGTATTTTAGAAAAATACTAAACAAATAATTTATATTTTTTTTGAATTTAAAAGAAAAATGATATTTCTTAAAAGAATTATTAAATAAGTAAAATTCAAATAAAATGAAAGAAAATAAGGAAAACAAATCAATAATTATTAATAATTAATATTTAGAAATTCTTTACTTATGAAAAGAATTTTTATAATTTAAATAATGGGGGAGAATACACACAAAACTAAATAATGCATTACATTACTTTACGTAATCATTTTGCTTCTTTAAATATTGTCCTTACCGGGCAATAATGATGTTTTATAGACATAGAAGCTCAAGGTCGAGTTCAAGCATCCGACTTCACTACCTTGCAATCACAAGGCAAGTTCATCACTTGCTCATGTCCTTTGAAGAGTCTTTATCAAAGTACTTTATAAGATTATGTGTTATCATCTATGCTCCAAAGGAAGAAAATATTATTTTTCTTAAATAAAGAAATCTTAGGTATCATCCTAAGTGATGATATAATGGAGCAATATAACTTAGAGTTCTAATTGCAACAATGATAATCAATTAGGGACTTAATAACCCATGCCATCAGTGATTCTAGCGCCGTATATCACGCGTTAACCATGAGATTTGGAATGGGACAGAGAAGTCAGCTGTATCTTCTTCCTCTCGCATGTTGCCGGATGTGCAGGTCGTGGATGTTATCACTCGTAGCATGCATATTAATTGGTAATTCATAGAGGATATGCAACATATGGGTGGGAACCCTCAACGTCCCACGATAGTTCTGGCATCTGACAGTCTGTACAAACCATTGTCGTAATTCAATACGTGGGCATGGTGTACACCAAGGAGGAATGCAAGGTCGCGAAGGGGGCAGTGATTGGATTGGATCACCTACTGGGCCCCACATCAAGGAATTGTGGATGGGAAAGTACGCTCGGTTGTGCAACAAGGAGTTGATCTCTCATGGGTAAAGTAACGCACCTCTGTAAAGTGTAAGAACTGTAACTTGTTACTCCCTGTTTCGGGAAGGAGATACGAACGCGGTAGGAAAGGAACTCCATGAAAGTTATGGTCAACCTGTGAAGGATGATGGTCATAATTTTCATAATAAAATCAATCTTTGAAGAAAGATTTACAAAAACTACATAGTGCCAAGGACTTATAGTCTGAGGTGGTAGATAGAGCATCAAACGACCCACCTTGCATATAATGAACTTGCTGGGTAACGTTGTTACTCATGATTTCCTTTGATCCCTTGCTTAGACTCTGAGGATCCCGAAGACACGCCAATGTATGCAGCCGAATGCCAAGAAGATGTGTTCTACGAGGAACCTGACCTGTCAGGAGGTGTTGAAGGAGTGGATTACGAAATACGCTATGGTGTCGATGGCAACGAGTCAAACTAAGTACCCTAGTTAGTAGTAACCGACGGAGCCGATCCGCATGAAACATATAGAATAAGCTGCTGAGCTCAACTCTTAGTTGGAGTTGCTACTTTTAAATTCCGCTGAAACACTTTATATTTTGGTTTGTAAGTTGAATCTTTTCAAAGTCTTGAACTTCTGGTATTGTAATAATAATAATGTGTGTATGTTTGTAATATGGACCCGCAATGTTTCTGTTGTACCACTCTGAGGGATGTGATATTTACAGAACGGTGTTCTGTGGATGTCATGTCAACGACTATAGTGTACTACACATGTAGTGGTATGCTAGGTCACCGCAGAGATCTCGTCCTTCGGCTAGTGCAACGCACTACCGACATGCATAAGCTATCGCCCCCATGGGAAGTCCCATTCATCGTGAGCAAAGCACTACACAATGATGCATATTACCTCATATATGCTCAAGCACCAGAAAGGAACAAGGAAGATAAATCCGGAGACAAGTCAAAAAGACCATGGAATGTAGCATTACTTCGTCCATTTTACACTTAGAGGAAGGGTACTGTATCTAGTATTATTATGTATCGGTTTATTGTGTCAGGAATGAATTAATGAAACCTCGGCAACTCGAGCGGTGACTCAGGGACTGCCCCATGTTGTTTATCACTATGATTATATATTTGATATGAATGAGACTTCGGAAGCTCGAGCGGTGACTCGAGGACTGCCCCATGTTGTTTGTCGTTATAATTATATATTTGATATGAATGAAACTTCGGAAACTCGAGCGGTGACTTGGGGACTGCCCCAAGTTGTTTATCATTATAATTATGTGTTTGATATGAATGATACTTCAACAACTCGAGCGGTGACTCGGGTACTGCCCCATGTTGCTTATCATTATAATTATGTATTTGATCTATCGAAAATAAATCGACAAATAAAACCTTAGCAACACGAGCGATTAACTCGGGGAATGCCATGTAATAGTTATCCTGCTATTGTATATTTGATATGGCGGATGATTTATATGTCCATCAATTCGAATTAGTAACACATGGACATTGGAAGCAACGTCTTTGACCTTTCACGGTCTGAAGAGAGATCTTATGGTAAATAAGACAAGAGCCAACCAAGAATCACACACACGAAAAACGACTAAGGACTGAACTATACACAAGTCGGCGCACGTTATATTATCTTTCTTGTGACCGTTGCGGTATGCTAACCAAAGCGGGCGTCTTTAAACATAGCTCATAATATCTAAGAAAGCACATGAATAATCAAACATCTTCGATTCAAACTTACATATTGAAGTTCACGAACGATAATATACGCAGAATAACTCTACCAGCACGGTAACAACTTAACGATTACCACAACATATGAAAGATTCCGAACTTATACAGATTAACCAGTACCAAAAGAGGCAGATTGTCTTAAAACAGCATACGCCCGGCATACCGAGGACTTAGCAAATAAAAGTTTTATAGCTCAGGCGTTAACCGCAGCCGAATCATCGGCAGGAGGCGTGAAGGTAGTGATAGGGGTTTCCGAAGTAGGTACCTCGGCTACCACCGAAGGCACCTCGGCTTCTATAGAAGCAATAGTTTTAGGAGCAGGGATCTCCGAAGTTGCCTGAGCCTCCGCGGAAGTTACCTCGGCATCGACCGAAGTAACCGGAGTATCTTGAGTAGTGGCTATTTGACGCGAGGTTTCACCTTGGGCTTGGAAAGCTTCAGTTCCCTTGGAGGAAGACCGACCTTCAGCATTTCCTCCCAAACTGCCACTTGACTCATCAGAACTTCCAGAGTCTTCATCTGAATCATGTTCATCACCAGAATACTCGGCAAACTCTTCGTCATCGGTGGCCTCAACATTCTCTTCAGCCTCGTCCGGGAGAAAACTCATCCCCTCATTCCATTGATGCACATTTGCATACTCGATGAGTTGATAGGCACGTGCTTGGCGGCGTGCAACGAAATCCGGATTCTCGACCTAAGGAGAGCCGGTACGCAAATTCATTAATGTGTTGAGGGAGATGTCCTCGTACCATGATGGAACAACAGTAAGCTCCATGTCAGCCTCGGCTCGCCCGGCGGATTCTCTCCAGAGGTTCAACTGATTCTCTCCAAATGTTCACATTCATGCTATAACAGTATTAACCAGAAACATTGATACTTGTGTAATTTGTAAACTAAATTAGAGTCCCTAGTACAGCCTCTTCATAATACTAGCTTGTTGATTAATAGATGATCATGGTTTCTTGATCATGAACATTTGAGATGTTGTTAATAACAAGATCATATCATTAGGATAATGGTATGGTGGAGATACTCCTATAGATAAGCGTAGCATAAAGATCAAGTCATTTTAATAGTTCAATTGCTATAAGCTTTCTGATACATAGTAACCTAATTCCTTCGACCATGAGATCATGCTTATCACCATCACCGGAAGGATGCTTTGATGACATCAAACACCACACCGTAACTGGGTGGCTATAAAGGTGGCATTGAGTGTTCGGAAAGTATGGGTTGAGACACATGAATCAAGAGTGGGATTTGTCCATCCATATGACGGATAGATATACTCTGGGCCCTCTCGGTGGAATGTCATCCAATTAGCTTGCAAGCATGTGACTGGCTCACAAGGGATCACATACCACGGGAACGAGAAAAGAGTACTTATCGGTAACGAGGTTGAACTAGGTATGCGAGATACCGACGATCAAAACCTCGGATAAGTAAACTATCGTGAGACAAAGGGAAATTGGTATCGTATGTAAGTGGTTCATTCAATCGCAAAGTAATCGTAGAAATATGTGGGAGCCATATGAATTTCCAGATTCCTCTATTGGTTATTGTTCAGAGAAGTGTCTCGATCATGTCCGCATAATTCACGAACCGTAGGGAGACACACTTAAGGATTCGATGTTGTTGAGTAGTTATGGAATGATGAGTAAGAGACTGAATGTTGTTCGAAGTCTCGGATAGGATCCAGGATATCACGAGGGATCCAGAATGGTCCGGAGAATAAGATTCATATAAGGAAAGTCCTGTTTCAGAGTTGGGGAATGATTCCGGTGTTTTCATCGGGAATGTTCTAGAAGGTTCCGGAAGGTCCGGCACTCCGGAGGGGAAGGGTACATGAATGTTTCATGACAATGTGGAATGGTTGCATCATGTACTAGGTATCATTGCTGGGCAAAATAAAGGGAGAAATCAAATCCTAGTTTGAAAAGTCAAACGCCAATTTGAAAAGTCAAACGACAAGTTTGCTTGGTGGGGGGAGAGTAGGAAACCTACTTGGGGAGGAAGTCCTCCTCCCTCCACTGCCGGCCAAGGAGGCCGAGTTGGGGGAGGACTCCCTCCTCCCAACCGACGCCCTCCCACCTATAAAATAAGGGGCAAGGGTGCCCCTCTAGCCTACACCCAACACCACCCAAACCCTAGCCCTAGCCGCCGGCCACCACAAGTCGCCGCCGCCCTAGGGTTTTTCCTCCTAGCCGCCGAGTTGGGGCTCTCCCCAAGCCCTATCCGCTGGCCAAGCTTCCTCCCTTGGTGCCTCTAAACCCTAGATCGCCAAGGCCTCTCTCATAGTCCACCATACTCGCTCCGGCTTAAGGCGAAGCCCTGCGAGATCTCCCCTCTACTTCCGGTACCACGCCGTCGTGCTGCCGGAATCGCTAAGAGAGTGCTACAACCTCCACTGCCTGCTGGAATAAGGGAGAGGAAGGTCTTCATCGAGTACCGAACGTGTGACCGACTGCGGAAGCGCTGCCGGAACGCAGCGCCGGAAGGATCGTCTACGCGATCTTGAGATCGGCAAGAGTACGACTACATCACCCACGAGAATCTGCTCTCGTTAACCGCTTTGGAATCTTCGAGGGTGAGTTCCTCTATCGATGTCGTGGTGGTGGCACGGCAGATGCCATGGGTAGGCTAAAGTATGGGGCCAATGGATGCTAGTGGGATCTGGGGAGGGAAGATGTAGTTGATTCTACACACAGAAAATTAGGGAAAAAGTCTTTATTTCTTCTTCCTCGGGCTACAAGTGCTCCTTGAGCTGTATACAGGGAGAAGAGAAGAACTTTACCAGCCTAACGGCTCTAACTCTAGTCGATCCTTCCTTCTGAGTCCAAGCCTCTCCTTATAAAGGAGAGCCCTGGGTTCCTTTAGGGCTGACGTGGCAAGCATATTCGAGGAATATGCTTGTCCCTATATAGTAGTTCGGCGCCCCCTTTCCCTGTCGCCCCTCTAATGACGGCAAGGTTCCAGAGGGCCCCTCCTGTGTGCCTCGGTCTTCTGGACTGTCACCTCCGTGACCTCCTCCTGCCTCTCTGTCGCTCTGCGCCTTTGTCCGTTGCGCTTGGCTCTGCTCAGATTCTCCCTAGCTTGCAGCTAGGGTTTGACTTCAGGCTTCTCCTTCTTCTGCAAGCCTCATATCATTCGGCACTCCCTTGTATAGCTCGGATCGTCCTTCACCTGCATCAAGATCACTCAGGCCAACCCGGCCGACTTACACAGTATCTCGGCCGGGTAATGTCTCAATATACATATACGGGCCTCTCGCCTCCATATGTCGGCCGACTTCTTCATGATTCGGCCGACTTAGACTGTAACTCGGAAACCAGACGGGGATCGTACCTTCGTCTTTCCCCGTCTTTAACCTACCCGGGGTCACCCCCCCAACATTAGTCCCCGAAGCTGGTGTGTCCCTGTCGATAACTTCGGTCGGGTCGTATCAGCTTCATCACATTTTTCTGTATTGTTTCCGAGTTATCTTTTTCTCGTCCGAGGTACCCTTGTTCCTTTTCTCGTACGCCTTGTCCTACGTGTTACTCCCATCATTGTTCTTCTAGTTTTTTGGTTCCTCTACAGTATTTACTGACAGGCTACAGTTAACACTGTACCTGCTGCGCCGCCGCTGCGACACCTCGTGTGCCGTTTCCCTGGGGGATCGCAACCTTCTTCGTTCCTGTGTGGCCGTTGGTGCGGCTCCACCTATCGTCGTGCGTTCGTGCCGCACGCACGATCTACACGGTCAACTGCTGCACCCACGATCCCACTACCTTGTTCGTGGCTCGACTATAAAGAGGGGCACGGCGTCTGGGAATTTACTTTTCCCCTTCTCGTTCGTCTCTGCCCTCCTTCTTCCTCTCGCTTGCGCGCCCTCTCGCAGCTCCGCCGCCGCGCGCTCATCAGAGCTTCCGACGGCGAGGACTCCGCCGCGTCGTTCTGCCCGCCTCGCCTGCGCTCACCAGCTTTGGCACCGTCGCCGGTGAGTCCTTTCCGGCCGCATTGCCTAGGTTTTACCCTAGATTTCTCCGTTTCGATCTTGTGTTCGTGCGGCGGTTCCTCTGCTCCTTTGCCACCGTTCCCGTGCAAAATCACGACGGGGCCTTGCAGCTCCAAACTTTCCTCCGCCGCCATCTCTTCTTCCGGCGATCTTTCCGGGGAACCCATGTCTAGTTCGTTTAGTGGCGCTCTGGTAGAGGATGATGACGCTGGCTCTGGGCCCGAGCGAGGCTCGTGGCAGGGCTCTTCTGTTACACGCCGTGAGATTGAGTGGCTTATCCGAACTCGGAGGATTCCCTCCGAGGTCTCCTATCGCTTACCCGGCAGTGAGTCCTCTCCGGATATTAGGGAGGGCGAGTATGTAGTTTTTATGTCGCACTTCGCGCGTGGCTTCGGTCTCCCTCTTAGCGATTTTGCTAGAGAGTTTCTCGACTACTTCGGCCTTCAGCCGCATCATCTTCCTGCGAACGCTATCGCTTCTCTTTCTGCTTTTATCTCCGCTTCGGAGGGATACTTCGGCCTGTGGCCATCAGTGCACGTTTGGTCGAAGTTCTTCCAGATTCGTTCCAACGTAGTCCCAGACAAGTCTCTGCACCCTTCCGAGAAATTTCTTACTCAATGTGGGGCAGCGTCCATTACACCTCGGAGGAAATCCGTATTTCCTCGCGTCACCGGGTTAGAGTCATGCAAGAAGTGGCACAAATCCTTCTTTTATGTTAAGAACAGAGGGACAGAGGACAAGATTCGGCTTCCTGCCTTCTCAATTGGTCCGCCTTCTAAGGTGAATTGGACTTACAATCCGAGGAAGAGTCATGCCTTGGCCGAGGCTTTTGAGATTCAGCTTAAAGAGCTGATCCGCGCCGGGTTATGCGGCGAAGACCTGATGGCTACTTTTATTAGTAGCCGGATCTGCCCATTCCAAAAGCGGACTCACAAGCTGTGCTACATGAGTGGTCCTCTCGACCCTAACCGAGTCTCGACCGTGGAGCTGGACAATTACCTTATCTATAAGCGTGTCCGAGCTATCTTTAAGACGGAGATGCCCGAGGATTGGGCTTGGGGATTGAAACCGTTCACCCGCGATCATCCGCCTCCCGAAGTAAGCTTGATCAATAATGTTCTGCTATTCCATTGTTTTCGTAACGGACTCCGCTAACTTTCTTTTTCCTCGTCTTGCAGAGGTTCGCAGAGCAGAAAAATGAGAACGCCGAAGTTTTGTTGCTTCCGTGGCCCGCGGACCGGAGCACCCCGGATACTGGTGAGCCGGACTCGGAAGAGTTCGTCCCTAAATCGGATCCTGCCCCGGCTCGAGCTCGTGGCAAGACCTCGGCGCATGAGGAGGAAGGTGATTCGGACGAGGTCCAAGTTCTTGAGGTAGTTGCCGCAATGCCTATTTCTTATGCATTTCCGGCTTCTACTTTCCCAGCTAATCTGGCCGGTCAGGTTCACGACGCCGAGCCCATCGCTTCTCGACCCCCTGTTACCTCGGGGAAACGCGGGGCTCCTGCTAGTGCCTCGGAGGCGGTCCCCAAGAAACGAGTGAAGAGATCCGCTCCGAATCCTCCTAGGCGCAAGATTATGCCTGGGGTCGCCGGGTAAGTTCCTTTTGCTCGTATTTCTTGTTTCTCTCTTTCTGTTTTTCATACTGACATTATTTCTTCCTTCTTATTTTTGCAGTGCTCCGCTTCCTGTTAAGCCCGGTGGGCCTAGCATGACTAGCCGCCCGACTCGGCAGCCGTCTCCTCCGCCCGTCGATGATACTAGGATCCCCAGTCCTGCTCGTGCTGCCTCTCCTCCAGCTCCGAATCCATCGCCTCCTCGTCGCGACATACCTGAAACTCCTTTTGTCGACAGTGATTCCAATCGGCCCTCCGAGATTTCCATCGAACCCGTTGCCCCTTCTGTGGGTCCCAGCGCCGCTACTGAGCCTTTATCTGCCCCAGCAGTTTCTACAGCCACTCCAGCCCCGGCCGTAGAGATCGTTATCCCGGCGCCTTCTGCGACCGTGACTCCTGCTGCTCCTGAAGACACAACCCCAATTACCGAGGTATCGCTTCCTGCTGATGCCTCGTCTAAGGCGAGAAAAGCTTTTGCCGCCAAGGCTTCCTCTTCCCAGAAAGGTCTTGCCGGCTCTTCTCAGCCGAGTATTGCCGACACGCTGCGCAAAGGAACTGCGCCTACCAAGGTCTCCGTTGCCTCGGCTGCCAACACCCAGCTTGCTCTTCATAAGAGCCCTGCAGCTGCAGTGGTTACACAACATGTCCGGGGTAAGGTCTTAACTCGGACAGCTAGTGGGAACAGCCTCGGCGCGCTGGTGGAGTACGCCAATAATTGGAATGCTGCTGATCAATTTGAGGGTAATCCCATCAACCAGCCCTTTCAGCTTTCCGACATCAGCGGCCGTTTCGACCACGCTGCCAAGTTCATCCTTGACACTAACAAGATGAATGAGGTAATTGCTGTTTCTCTGAGTTTAGATTAATTCCCCAGATGTTACTTATATGCTCTAGTCCCCGAAACTTGCAAGGAAATAACTTGTTATATGCTTGGAAGTTTAATGATCTTTGACTTAATTTTAGTTTATTTCTAGGGTTCAAATATCCGGCCATCTAGATCCGAGTTAAGTTTTGCTTGACTCGGATCTGATTTAACTTTGAATATCCAGCCACCTAGATCCGAGTTAAGTTTTGCTTGACTCAGATCTGATTTAGCTTTGAGTATCCAGCCACTTAGATCCGAGTTAAGTTTTGCTTGACTCGGATCTGATTTAACTTTGAATATCCAGCCACCTAGATCCGAGTTAAGTTTTGCTTGACTCGGATCTGATTTAGCTTTGAATATCCAGCCACTTAGATCCGAGTTAAGTTTTGCTTGACTCGGATCTGATTTAGCTTTGAATATCCATTTATCATTTTGCCCCATTGCTCAGGTTGCACATGATCGGCGGACTGCCGAATTTCAGAGGTTGCTTTTTTCGCACCGCAAGTTGGAAGAAAAGTATGAGAAAATCCTTCCTGTGGTAAACAAGGCTGGTAAGTCGATAGTTCCTTTTTGTTATTCTCGGCGGTCTTATTGATTTGTCCGCTAGATGCCGGCTCACTCTTTTGGTGAACAGGTAATATTAATAACCTCAACATTCGTCTTGAGAAGAAGGTGAAGAGCTTGGAAGGTTAGTTTCCCTTTTATCTTAGACCTTTTTCCCCTTTAACATGTATGCTGAGCTTGTTTATTCCGTTTGGCTCTGGTGAAGCCGAGTTGCAAACCTTTGCAGCATCTCACCAAGATTGCACGCCCCTCCCTGACGTGATGCTGCATTTTTTAGAACAAAGCGCTGCTCACTCGGCACAGTTACAAGAAAAGGATGATGAAATAGCCCGCCTTCGAGCCGAGGTGAATACCCTTCAGTACTCTCAGAAATCCGAACTAGAAAAGATCGACCAGGAGTTCTCCGAGGAGAAGAATCGGCTAGCTTTGGAGCTGCAGAAGAATAAAGAACTCCTCGAGGCTGCCGAACTGAAAACTCAGGGAATGAGCGAGGAAATCGCTCGCTTTGAGAAGAGCAAGATTGATTGGGCCAAAGACCTCCAGATTATGATGAGTTACATTCATCGTAAGCTTCTTGGCACGGCCGAATTATCTTTTTCTCTTTGTCCTTGCTGCCACGTGACACGTTCATGTTTTACGCAGATCATTTCCCCGAAGCTAAACCTGTGAGTTCTAAAGCAGTTCTTGCGGCTCGTGTACGCCGAGGTGTCCCTGACACCGCTGATTCGGAGTATTCGATGGAGGATTTTCTGGTTGCTGTTGGTGCTGCGGTTGGTCCAATGAATATTATGGGCTGGGATTTGGTGAAGGCAGCTATTCGAGCTTATCATGTTCTCTGGCCGAACACTTCTGGGACCCCTGATATCGACGAGGTTGGATTACTGGTGAAGAGACGGATGGCATCCGAGAGGCAACTAAGTCTCTGGAGGGAATCAGCCGGGCGAGCTGGCGCTGATATGGCTCTCACCGTTATTATGTCATGGTACGAAGACATCTCTCTTGATATCCTGAGAAATCTGCGCACTGGTTCTCGTTGGGTTGAAGACCCCGCCTTCGTCGCTCTTCGGCAAGCTCGCGCCTTCCAACTCGTCGAGTATGCCGACATGCATACTTGGAATGAAGGGCCGAGTTTCCTTCCAAACCCGGATGAGGAGGTTGTAGTTGAGGATGCCTCGGATAACAATTCGGCTGAGCAAGGGGAAGGTGAGGATGACTCGGCCACATCTGGCAACTCCAGTTCGAGCTCGGACAGCGACGGCGATGCGCGGTCCTCCTCCAAAGGTACTGGTCATTCCACCGCACAGACTGATGCTCCTGAGCAGCCTCGGGCTTCCACTGAAGTTGCACCTGGGACTATGGAAGGCGAGGCAACCTCAGTTGAAGTTCCTCCTACGTCGGAGTGCCCGACGCCTGACCAAGTTGCTGCCTCTCCAGCGAACAACGCTTAAGTTATTTCTTATCCCTGGCATGCCGGGCGTATGATGTACGCAAAACATTTGTCCGCTCTCTGTATGACTTGAATCTCTTTGTCGTGTACTGCTGTGACATATACGCTTGTATTTGTTATCATTTTGTTCAAGTGGGTGTTCGTCCAAGATCTTGCTTTGGTGGCCCGCAATTTCCCGATTTTAGGATGTGTCCTTGCCTTTGTTTTCCCGTGGTTTAGCCGAGTTGTCTAGGTGTGAGCTCTGAATATCATATAATATTGATCTGTTCTGAATAGAGGTTGACTACCACCTTGGAACAGTATATGGCAATCCCTGAGTTACCGTTTATCGCTCCGAATTTCAATATGTAAACCAAATTTCAGAAATAATGTAAGAAAAATACCGAGGTGTTGCTCAAGGTAGTGCTTAACATAAAACTGGGGCAGCATATGGTAGTCCCCGAGTCGCTGCTTTGGATGCCGAGGTTGAAATATTTAGTATGAAATGGAAATAATATATGGCAGTCCACGAGTCACTGCTCTGGGTGCCGAGATTTAGTACATAAGATGATATTGA
Source organism: Avena sativa (assembly GCA_916181665.1). Taxonomy (NCBI): domain Eukaryota; kingdom Viridiplantae; phylum Streptophyta; class Magnoliopsida; order Poales; family Poaceae; genus Avena; species Avena sativa. Next base: position 259,313,780 of record OV702279.1, on the reverse strand, counting down.
AATAATGGACGGCAGTCCCCGAGTCACTGCTCTGGGTGCCGAGGTTCAAATATATAACACGATATTGAGATAACCTTTGGCAGTCCCCGAGTCATTGCTCTGGGTGCCGAGGTTCAAATACATAACATGAAATTGAGATAACATTTGGCAGTCCCCGAGTCATTGCTCTGGGTGCCGAGGTTCAAATACATAACATGAAATTGATATAACATTTGACAGTCCCCGAGTCACAGCTCTGGGTGCCGAGGTTCAAATACATAACATGAAATTGAGATAACATTTGGCAGTCCCCGAGTCATTGCTCTGGGTGCCGAAGTTCAATACATCATTGGTTCTTGACCTTGAGACACAATGCTACGAGTAAAACGGTCAAAGCAAAGCTACATTCCATGGACGCTTCGTTTCTTCGCCGGCTTTGTCGGCCTTGTTCTCTCCGGAGGGCTGAGCGTCGATTAGATAATAGGCATCGTTATGCAATGCTTTGCTCACAATGAATGGTCCCTCCTACGGAGGTGACAACTTGTGCATGCCGGCCGTACATTGCACCAGTCGGAGGACTAAATCTCCTTCTTTGAATACTCTTGGATTCACCTTTTTGCTGTGATATCGTCGCAGGTTCTGCTGATAAATAGTTGATCGTGATAGTGTCAGTTCTCTGGCTTCTTCTAGCAGGTCTACAGCATCTTGCCGAGCTATCTCGTTTATCTCCGAGGTTGTATACTGAGTAACTCTTGGCGAGTCATATATTATGTCGGCTAGAAGTACGGCCTCTGCCCCGTATACCAGAAAGAATGGTGTATAGCCTGTTGATCTATTCGGATTAGTCCTGAGGCTCCATAATACGGCTGGGAGTTCCTCAATACAACACCCTGTCAACCTTTGCAATGGTTCGACAAGTCGTGGTTTTATTCCCGATAGCACCAGCCCATTAGACCTTTCCACTTGCCCATTGGATGCTGGGTGAGCCACAGAGGCAATATCTAGTCTTATGTGTTTCTCTCTGCAAAATCTGGCGAAGGCTCCTTCTGCAAAGTTTGTGCCATTATCTGTAATAATACTGTGCGGATACCCGTATCTTAAGATAATATCTTTGAGAAATTTCACCGCTGTGGACCCATCGCACTTTTTTATTGGTTTCACTTCAATCCATTTTGTGAACTTATCCACCATAACCAATATGTGGGTCATTCCTCCTCGTGCCGGCTTAAATGGTCCCACCATATCTAAACCCCATACAGAAAATGGCCAAGTGATGGGTATTGTTTTTAATTCGGCCGATGGCATGTGTATTTTGGTTGCGTATCTCTGACATCCATTGCATTTCTTAACTAATTCTTTTGCTTCTTTCAATGCCGTCGGCCAATAAAATCCATGCCTGAATGCTTTGGCTACCAAGGCACGAGATGAGGCATGGTGCCCACATTCTCCTTGGTGTATATCTAGGAGGATCTCCTGACCTTCTGCCGAACTCACACACTTCTGCAACACGTTTGTGACGCTCCTTTTATATAGCTCATTGTTTATGATTGTATAAGCTTTTGCTCTCCTTACAGTTTGTCTAGCTAATACCTCATTACTCGGCAACATCGAGTCTTTTAGGTAAGAAAATATGGGTTGCGCCCATAACGGTATGACTTTTTCTGGTGTGATCTCACTGTCTATTTCCATGTTTTCTGCCGACATACCTATCTCGGTTCTTCCCATGATTGTGCTTACCTCGGTTGTCCTCCTCTTGGGGGGTTCCGAATTATATTGCTGATCTACTTCCATCGGCGCGTTATCTTCGGCTGAATTTGCCGGGATAAAGATAGATTCGGATTCTGGTGATGGGATTATTGATGGTTTCCTGAGGTGTTCCAGGGCAATACCCGGAGGAATTGATTGCCGGGTTGATCCTAGTTTTGACAACGTGTCTGCGGCATCATTTTCTGCCCGAGGTATGTGGTGAAATTCACATCCTTCAAAGTATCCACTGATCTTTTGCACGTGAAATCTGTATAAAGCCATATTAGCATCTAATGCGTCCCAACTGCCTGAGACTTGCTGTACTACTAGATCCGAGTCGCCATAGCATAAGATTCGGCGTATGCCAATTTCTTTTGCTACTTTCAATCCATGGACCAGTGCTTCATATTCGGCTACGTTGTTGGACGCAGCAAAATGTATTTGTAACACATACTTCAGTTGGTCTCTTTTAGGCGAGGTTAATACTATTCCCGCCCCCAAACCATTCCTTAGTTTGGAACCATCGAAATGCATAGTGCAATAATTTGGATCTGGCAATGGTGGCTCATACTGCACCTCGGCCCAGTCCACGAAAAAGTCGGCGACCGCCTGAGATTTGATTGCATCCCTCCTATCAAATTGTGGAGCGTATGGTGATAACTCGATTGCCCATTTTGCTATTCGGCCACTTGCGTCTTTGTTGCTCAATATGTCGGCTATGGGTGCCTCACGGATCACTTTGATGGGATGCTCTTCAAAGTAATGTTTAAGCTTTTTCGCCGACATATATACCCCATAAGCCATCTTCTGATAACGTGGGTAATTCTGCTTTGAAGTGGATAACACCTCACTTAAATAATACACCGGTCTCTGAACCGACTTACCATCTTCAAGTCATTCCACTACGACTACAGTACTCACTACTCTGTTGGTAGCCGCTACATAGAGTAACATAGGCTCTTTTGATAATGGAGAAGCCAAAATGGGTGCTGTAACCAACATCTTTTTCAATTCATGAAATGCGATGTCCGCTTGTGGAGTCCAAATGAATTTATCTGATTTCTTCATCAGCTGATAGAGTGGTAGCGCCTTCTCTCCTAGCCGACATACAAACCGACTAAGCGAGGCCAGACAACCCGTGAATTTTTGTACATCATTTAAACATTTTGGCAATTCCATTCTTTCTACTGCCTTTATCTTTGTTGGGTTGGCCTCTATACCTCGGCTAGATACAAGAAAGCCGAGTAATTTTCCTGCCGGCACGCCAAATGTGCATTTTTCTGGATTAAGCTTCATTCGGAACCTTCTCAGAAAGTCTGCCGTATATCTTCCAGTAATGTTTTGCTTTCCTTGGTTTTGATGATCACGTCATCTACATATACTTGTACATTTTTTCCTATCTGATCGTGTAGGCATTTTTGCATGCATCTCTGATATGTCGCTCCTGCATTTCGCAGGCCGAATGGCATTGTGCGATAACAATAAGCCCCGTACGGGGTAATAAACGCGGTCTTTATTTGATCGGCCGGATTTAACGGTATCTGGTGGAAACCAGAATACGCGTCTACAAATGATAATAGCTCACAACCAGCGGTCGAGTCAATGACTTGGTCTATTCTAGGCAATGGAAAAGGATCTTTTGGACACGCCTTGTTCAGGTTGGTGTAATCGATACATATTCGCCATTCAATGGCTACATTGGGATCATCTTTCTTCTTTTCTACTAGCACCGGATTCGATAACCAATCCGGGTACAACACTTCCATGATGAACCCGGCCGCGAGGAGCCGAGCTATTTCATCTCCTATTATTTTTCTCCTGTCTTCGGCGAAGCGGCGGAGAGGTTGCTTCACCGGCCTTGCTCCTGGCCTCACGTTCAAAGAGTGCTCAGCCAACTCCCTCGGAACACCTTGCAGGTCTTGAGTTGACCATGCAAATATATCCCGATTCTCACGGAGGAAGTTGGTGAGCTCGCTTTCCTATTTAGCGTCCAGGCCTGCACCAATAGTAACAGTACGCTCCGGGAATTGCTCATCGATCTGAAATTTCTTCGTTTCTTTAGTCGGCTGAAAAGAGACACTGCCATGCGGGTTGGCTAGCGCCGGCATGTTCAGCTGTGCCGACTGAGCGAGGGCTGCTACCTCTTGAATCCTTCTCTTTTCTCTTGCTATAACCAATGATTCGGCCAAATTTGACCCGGCTGAAGCACATTCCATTGACTTCTTGTAATCCCCCGCAACTGTTATTACTCCTTGTGGTCCGGGTAGTTTCATCTTCAGATAACTTACATGACAGCTGCCCATGAATTTGGCCAGCGCAGGCCGTCCGAGTAGAGCATGATAACAACTTTCTAGATCCACCACTTCAAATTCTAAGTTTTCTGCTCTGCAGTTATCTCTTGTGCCGAATAACACATCCACTCGGACCTTACCAATGGGTTCGCATGAAAGTCCTGGCACTATCCCATGGAAAGTGGTCCTCGTGGACTGCAGCATGTTCTGTGATATTCCGAGTTTATGCATGGTATCTTTGTACATGATGTTGATACTGCTTCCATTGTCAATGAGTACTTTTGAGAATTTCACATTGATGCTCGATCCAACGAATGTCGGATCCAACACGAGTGCATACGACCCTGGATTCGGCATTATCTTGGGGTGATCCTTTATGCTCCAAGTTACCTCCTGGTCTGACCAAGGCACATATCTTGGTACTGCCGGCATAACTGCGTTTACTTCCATATGCCGGCGCTGTACACTCTGCTTGTCTTGCTGTTCTGTTGTGAACACGCAATAAGACTGATGATGTTCTCTGTAATCATTGCGTCTAGTATTCGCTGGATTTGTCCTTCCATCCTGGACTTGGTTCATTACTTGATGTACCGCATCCCTCTGATCCGAGTTATCGTACCTCGGGGGAGGAGGCGGTAACATCAATTGCTGTGCATTTGCTCCAGTCAATTGTGGTTGATGCTGTTGATGTACTTGATGGGGCGCTGCCTGAATGCCTACGGGGTTTCCCATTGCATTTTTCATCCATGCACATTGGCGGGTCGTATGGTTGGCTGGCCTGGATGGGTTTGACGTGTGAAATTTACACGACTGATCTAATATAGATTCGAATGTGTACTTCGGCCTCTCCTGCCACTGCTTCTTTTGTTCTGGGGTCCACTGCCTTTTTCCCTCACTCCTTGGTGTCCACTGCTGAGGACCATTCTTCTGCCGTTGAGTCACTCCGTGACTCGGCGGATCCTGCGCTACTGCTGCCACTTGGGCCGAATTATACCTATAATCCGGCCTTTCTTATCTTCTTCTTCCTCTGAAGTCATTGCGCCTGGATGATCCGGCCAAATCTCTTGCATATTGGTCTTGTTGATCCCGGTGATCTGCCGACATTAATTCTGGTTGTGTTGGATCTCCTAATGCGTAGGAATCCGCTATTCTGATTGTTTCTGCCAATGTGGTCGGCATATCTCTTTGCAGACATTGCCACAACACACTGGCATAACGGTATCCTTGCGCGAACCAAGCTATTGCTTGTGATTCTATAACCCCTTCACATGAGTTTCTCAGGTTGCACCATCGAGTTAAAAACTCTCTATCTGTTTCATTCGGCCTCTGTTTGCACATGGCTAAGTGTTGCGGCCTGTTTGGCCTCTTGTATGTGCTGGTAAAGTTGCTGACGAACATTTCTTCAAAATCCAACCAACAGTGGATACTGCCCGCTGGTAGATTATTCAACCATACCCTAGCTGGTCCTTCCAACATTTGTGGGACATACCGTACTGCCCATCGTAAGTTCCCACCCGCTATTTTCACAACTGTGGCATAGTCAATCAACCAGTCTTGTGGCTTGGTACTCCCATGATATGTTTTTGTGCCTCTCGCTAGCTGAAAGTTCGGCCCGGGTGGTTCGCCCATGATCCGTGGTCCAAAGCAAGTCGGACCTGGTGGACCCTGTTCTTCCAGCAACTCAGACCGGTATAGCCGGTCCAACTTCACTCTTGCATCATTTGATGGCAAATCTCTGTACAGAATTCTGTCTTGCATTCCATAGTGGTTATTTCCACCATGGATCACATATTCCATCTCGGAGTATCCATCATTGAACCTTTCATTCACTTGATGGTGGCGAGCTGGCCTCGCTTCTATTTCCTGCCGGGGTTCATGCCTTGGTTGTGGGTTGAGGGGCAGCTCTCTCCTTACTTCGACCGGGGTATTGTTCTCATGATTGCCTCTTGCGGGTTCTCTTCTTCCGAGATCTCCATTGCCTCGGCTTCCGCCGTCTTTTTCCATACGGCCGTGGTTCTTCTCCCCACTGTTACCTCGGCTTGCATTGCCTCTGTTCTCATTTGCCTTAACAGCCATTGCCGGATCATATGGAACAATTTGCTTGTTCCTTTTTCCCGAGGTTACTGCCTTGTCCCTTCGTGCATTATTTCCGGGTGAAGATGCTGCTGCCACGGATAAGGCAGGAGCTGCCCCTGCCGAGTGAACCATTCGCGAAGCCCCCGGCCTCGCCGGGTTCGTTTTGAGTATTTCTTCATTTTGCTGGTTCGCGATGCGCACCAGCTCATTCACTCTTTCCTGCTGTTTCTGCTGGGCCTCCCCGGTCAACCCCTCTAATTCCAATGCTGCGGCGTTCGCCGCTCTCAGGTTCTTTGCCGGGGTATTGTACCTCGGCAAACCCAAGTCATCTGATTCCGCCCTATGAGCATCATGCTCTTTGTTGATATCATCCATGAGGTTCTTCCCCCTTAATCTTAATTCGTCCACCCGCTCAGGTGCGACATCAAGCTTATTAGCTTTGGCATATTCTCTCAGGGTCCTATTCAGGGACTCCCGCAAGGCCGATACTTTCTTGGCCTCTACCAGCACCTTTTGCCTGGTTTCTTCTAACTCAGCCTAAGCATTTGCCGGATCAAGTATCGGCGCTATAGGTGTAGTCAAGTTTTCTATGGTCGCCTGAAGAATGTTCTCTGGCCTTTCCAGAGGTGGCCCTCTTACTCTTGGTGCCTTTGGGGTGGTGTCCTGCAGCTCGGTCGGGTTGGTCACTGGCGGGATTACCTCGGTGGGTTGAGGTGCGGTCTGCCTGGGTGCGCCTTGTACGCCTGAGGTGGGTTCCCTGCTTGACCCGGCTGCTGCTGCTCCAACCTGCACCCCAGCAGCGACCATCACCTCGACGCTGCCTGCAGGACGCGCTCTGGACGGACGGCTTGCTGCGTTAAGAGGGGGCTCTCCTGCAACAATAACTTGGTGAGGATAAACGCCGGTGACGTCGACGCCGACGTAAACCTTGTGCCCGCCCAGGCTGATGAAGACGCCATTACGCGGGGGAGTTTTCCCCCTGAAGCTCCCTGCATTGTCGCGGACATAGTCACAGAGACCAAATCTCTGGACCAAGCCAGAAACGACGCGCTCGCCCGTGTTGATGAAGTTTCCCGTCCGGATCAGAACTCCAGCTAGCACCGCTGCTGGCCCCACGGTGGGCGCCAACTGTCGTGGTGGTGGCACGACAGATGCCATGGGTGGGCTAAAGTATGGGGCCAATGGATGCTAGTGGGATCTGGGGAGGGAAGATGTAGTTGATTCTACACACAGAAGATTAGGGCAAAAGTCTTTATTTCTCCTTCCTCGGGCTACAAGTGCTCCTTGAGCTGTATACAGGGAGAAGAGAAGAACTTTACCAGCCTAACGGCTCTAACTCTAGTCGATCCTTCCTTCTGATTCCAAGCCTCTCCTTATAAAGGAGAGCCCTGGGTTCCTTTAGGGCTGACGTGGCAAGCATATTCGAGGAATATGCTTGTCCCTATATAGTAGTTCGGCGCCCCCCTTTCCCTGTCGCCCCTCTAATGACGGCAAGGTTCCAGAGGGCCCCTCCTGTGTGCCTCGGTCTTCTGGACTGTCACCTCCGTGACCTCCTCCTGCCTCTCTGTCGCTCTGCGCCTTTGTCCGTAGCGCTTGGCTCTGCTCAGATTCTCCCTAGCTTGCAGCTAGGGTTTGACTTCAGGCTTCTCCTTCTCCTGCAAGCCTCATATCATTCGGCCCTCCCTTGTATAGCTCGGATTGTCCTTCACCTGCATCAAGATCACTCAGGCCAACCCGGCCGACTTACGCAGTATCTCGGCCGGGTAATGTCTCAATATACATATACGGGCCTCTCGCCTCCATATGTCGGCCGACTTCTTCATGATTCAGCCGACTTAGACTGTAACTCGGAAACCAGACGGGGATTGTACCTTCGTCTTTCCCCGTCTTTAACCTACCCGGGGTCACCCCCCCCCAACAATCGACTCGTTGCTACAATCTAGTAGATAGATCTTGGCTTGTTTGTTTGCATGCGGTAGAATTTTTTTGTTTTCCATGCTACGAACCCCTACAGTGGTATCAGAGCCGTGTCTATATGTAGATCTGTTGCACGAGTAGAACACAATGGTCATTGTGGGCGGTGGTGCTTTTATTATCAATTGCTTCTTGTGTACTTTGCATCTTGCGGTATGATGGGATGAAGCGGCCCAGGCTAAACTTACATGACATCGTTCATGAGACTTGCTCCACGCTCAACATGCAACTTGTATTGCATAAGTGGCTCTGCGGATGTCTGTCTCTCCCATTATAGTATAGATCCAATTTACAACGGGCACTTGATAGTTCAAACATCAACGTTGTGGTTCTTGTTCGTAAGTTAGATCGACACTTATTGAAAGCCCCAAACCACGTAAAATATGCAAAAAAAATTAGAGGCGTATAACTTTGTTTTGCAGGGGTGTGCTGTGATGTGATATGGCCATGATTGTGATTATATTTGATGTATGCAATGTTCCTTATTGTAAGTTGGCAACCGGCAGGAGCCATATGGTTGTCTTTAATTTCTGTTAAGACCCGCGTGTCTATTCAAAGTAGTTGTAATAGTTGGAGCTGGTGGACGACAACCATGAAACGGCGCCTTTGACCTTGACGCTATGCCGGTGATGATGGAGATCATGTTCGTGCTTGAAGATGGAGATCGGAAGCACAAGAAGAAAGGCCATATCATATCACATATTATGAGTTCCATGTGATGTTAATCCTTTATGCATCTTGTATTGCTTAGTTAACGACAGTAGCATTATAAGATGATCCCTCATGCACATAAATTTCAAGTTTTAAAGTGTTCATCCTTAGTAAGCACCATTGCTAAAGCTTGTTGTTTCGAAGCACCACCTGATGATCGGGTGTGTTAGATTCTGCAAGTGTATACAACGTGAGAAAGCCAGATTTCCTCATGCGGAAGCTAAGGTTTGATCTTGACGAGCCTAGCATGTACAGACATGGTCTCGGAGCACGGATTACCGAAAGGTAAAGCATGAGTCATATAGTAGATATGATGAACATGTCGATTGTTCGCCATTGAAGCTACATCAACTCTCGTGATGATCGGTTTTGATGTGGTGGATTTGGTTCGTGTGATCACTAAAACAATGTGAGGGATATTGTTTTGAGTGGGAGTTCACCTAGATTAATTTAACTATTAATTAAAACTCAATTTGTCATAAACTTAGTCTAAACTATTGCAAATATGTTGTAGATCAATGGCAGCCCCTACCATCAATTTTAATGCGTTCCTAAAGAAAGAAAAGTTGAAAAACAATGGAAGCAACTTCGCGGATTGGTTCCGCAATTTGAGGATTGTCCTCAATGCTGGTAATTTGACCTATGTGCTGGATGCACCGCTGGGTGACTCGCCTGCAGCTGATGCTACCGATGAAGTAAAGAACGTTTACATCACTCGGAAGAATCAGTACTCCATAGTTCAGTGTGCTATCTTGTATGGTTTGGAATTGGAGCTTCAGAAAAGGTTTGAGAACCATGACCCACATGATATTGTCCGTGAACTCAAAATGATATTTGAGGCTCACGCGGCAGTTGAGAGTTATGAGGCTTCTGAAAAGTTCTTTAACTGCAAGATGGAAGAGGGCAGCTCCGTCAGTGAGCATGTGCTTAAGATGTTTGGGCATGCAAACAAACTCCAAAGTTTGGGTATAGTGATTCCTAATGCTTTGGGGATTTACCGTGTCCTCCAATCACTACCACCAAGTTACAAGTCACTACAATATGCAAAACATGAACAAGACGTTGCCAGAACTCTTATCCATGTTGAAATCTGCAGAAGTGGAGATCAAGAAAGAGCATCAAGTGTTGTTGGTCAATAAGACCACCAAATTCAAGAAAGGCAAGTCTAAGCAAAAGGGAAACTTCAAGAAGGGCGGTAAGAAAGTTACCGCACCGACGAAGAAGACCAAGGCTGGGCCTAAGCCTGATACTGAGTGCTTTTACTGCAAGGGAGAAGGTCACTGGAAGCGGAATTGCCCAAAGTACTTGGCGGATTTGAAGAACGGCAACATCAAGAAGAAAGGTATATCCGATATAGATGTTATTGATGTGTATCTCACTAGTACTCGTAGTAGTGCCTGGGTATTTGATACTGGTTCGGTTGCTCATATTTCTAACTCGAAACAGGTGCTGCAGAATAAACGGAAGCTAGCGAAGAACGAGGTGACGATGCGCGTTGGAAATGGATCAAAGGTTGATGTGATCGCGGTCGGCACGCTACCTCTTCATCTACCATCGGGATTAGTTTTATACTTAAATAATTGTTATTTGGTGCCTACGTTGAGCATGAACATTATATCGGGATCTTGTTTATTGCGAGACGGTTACTTGTTTAAGTCCAAGAATAATGGTTGTTCGATTTATATGAGTAATATGTTTTATGCACATGCACATTTGATAGATGGTCTATTCTTATTGAATCTCGATAGTGGAAATACACATATTAATAACATTGAAGCTAAACGTTTGAAATTGAGCGATAACTCGACCTGTATGTGGCACTGTCATCTTGGTCACATTGGAGTGAAGCGTATGAAGAAACTCCATTCCGATGGACTTCTTGAATCACTTGATTTCGAATCACTTGAAAGATGCGAAGCATGTCTGATGGGTAAAATGACTAAGACTCCATTTTCTGGTATGATGGAGCGAGCTACGGACTTATTGGAAATCATACGTACCGATGTGTGTGGTCTAATGAGTGTAACGTCGCGCGGTGGTTATCGTTATGTTCTTACCTTCACGGATGACTTGAGTAGATATGGGTATATCTATTTCATGAAACATAAGTCCGAAACTTTCGAGAAGTTTAAGAAATTTCAAAGTGAGGTGGAGAATCAACATAACAAGAAGATTAAATTTCTACGTTCTGATCGTGGAGGTGAATATCTAAGTTACGAATTTGGCGAGCATTTAAAGAAATGCGGAATACTTTCACAATTGACACCACCGGAAACACCACAGCGTAATGGTGTGTCCGAACATCGTAATCAAACTCTCTTAGATATGGTTCGTTCTATGATGTCACTTACAGATTTACCGCTATCATTTTGGGGTTATGCATTAGAAACAACCGCATTCACTTTAAATAGGGCACCATCTAAATCCGTTGAAACGACACCGTATGAATTATGGGTTGGTAAGAAACCTAGATTGTCGTTTCTTAAAGTTTGGGGTTGTGAATCCTATGTAAAGAAGTTACAACCGGACAAGCTTGAACCCAAAGCGGAAAAATGCGTCTTCATAGGATACCCTAAGGAAACTATTGGGTATACCTTCTATCATAGATCCGAAGGCAAAATCTTTGTTACCAAGAATGGATCCTTTCTGGAGAAGGAATTTCTCTCGAAAGAAGTGACTGGAAGGAAACTAGATCTTGACGAGGTTGTTAAACCTTCTCTCGAACGTGCGAGTAGCGCAGCACCGGAAGAAGTTCCTGTGGCACCTACACCAATAAGAGAGGAAGCTAATGATGATGATCATGAAACTTCGGTTGAAGTTGATACAGAACCTCGCAGGTCAACGAGAACTCGTACCACTCCTGATTGGTATGATCCCGTTATGAGTGTCATGTTGGTGGATAACACCGATGACCCTGCGACATATGAGGAGGCGATGATGAGCCCAGATTCCAATAAATGGCAAGACGCCATGAAATCCGAAATTGGACCCATGTACGAAAACCAAGTATGGACTTTGGTGGACTTACCGGATGGCCGGAAGGCTATCGAGAACAAATGGATTTTCAAGAAGAAAACATATGCTGATGGTAATGTTACTGTCTATAAAGCTCGACTTGTCGCAAAAGGGTTTCGACAAATTCAAGGAGTTGACTACGATGAGACTTTCTCACCAGTAGCGAAGCTAAAGTCTGTGAGGATTATGTTAGCAATCGCTGCATATTATGATTATGAGATATGGCAGATGGATGTCAAAACAGCATTCCTCAATGGAGACATTGATGAACAGTTGTATATGATGCAACCCAAATGTTTTGTCGATCCTAAAGATGCTGACAAGGTATGCAAACTTCAACGGTCCATATATGGGTTGAAGCAAGCATCCCGAAGTTGGAATCAACGTTTTGATAAGGTAATCAAAAGTTTTGGTTTTATACAAACTTATGGAGAAGCTTGTATTTACAAGAAAGTGAGTGGGAGCTCTGTAGCATTCTTAATGCTATATGTAGATGACATATTGTTGATTGGGAATGATGTAGACCTTCTTAATAGTGTCAAGGAATATTTGAATAATAGTTTTTCAATGAAAGATCTTGGCGAAGCAGCTTACATATTAGGCATAAAGATTTATAGAGATAGATCGAGATGCCTAATATCATTGTCACAAAGTACATATTTGGACAAAGTTCTAAAGAGGTTTGGAATGGAAGATATCAAGAAAGGGTTCTTGCCCATCTTGACCAATACGACGTTGAGTAAAACTCAAAGTCTAGCAACGGCAGAAGATAGAGAAAGGATGCGTAAGACTCCCTATGCCTCAGCCATAGGATCTCTAATGTATGCGATGCTATGTAGTAGACCCGACATTGCATATGTTGTTAGTTTAACTAGCATATATCAGAGTGATCCAGGAGTGGATCATTGGACAGTGGTCAAAAACATCCTTAAGTACTTGAGAATAACTAAGGATATGGTTCTTTCTTATGGAGGTGATGAACAACTCGTTGTTAATGGTTACACCGATGCTAGTTGGAACACCGATCCGGATGATTCTAAATCTCAATCTGGATACGTATTTACTTTGAATGGTGCAACAGTTAGCTGGAGGAGTGCAAAGCAAAGCGTTGTGGCGAGATCTTCAACTGAATCGGAATACATAGCTGCTTTGGAGACTTCACAAGAAGCGATATGGATGAAGGAGTTCATTACAGAGCTCGGTGTGGTTCCAAGTGCGCTAGACCCAATGCCTATCTACTGTGATAACATGGGCGCCATAGCCAATGCGCAAGAACCAAGGTCACACAAGAAGCTGAAGCACATCAAGCTGCATTTTCACGCTATTCGAGAACATGTCCAAGATGGTGACATAAAGATTTGCAAAGTACACACAGATCTAAATGTGGCGGATCCGTTGACTAAACCTCTCCCGAGGGCAAAACATGACCAACACCAAACTGCCATGGGTGTTCGGTATATTACCATGTAATCTAGATTAGTTGACTCTAGTGCAAGTGGGAGACTGTTGGAGATATGCCCTAGAGGCAATAATAAATGTAGTTATTATTATATCTTTGTGTTTATGATAAATGTTTACATTCATGCTATAACAGTATTAACCAGAAACATTGATACTTGTGTGATTTGTAAACTAAATTAGAGTCCCTTGTAAAGCCTCTTCATAATACTAGCTTGTTGATTAATAGATGATCATGGTTTCTTGATCATGAACATTTGAGATGTTATTAATAACAAGATCATATCAGTAGGAGAATGGTATGGTGGACATACTCCTATAGATAAGCGTAGCATAAAGATCAAGTCATTTTAATAGTTCAATTGCTATAAGATTTCTGATACATAGTAACCTAATTCATTTGACCATGAGATCATGCTTATCACCATCACCGGAAGGATGCTTTGATGACATCAAACACCACACCGTAACTGGGTGGCTATAAAGGTGGCATTGAGTGTTCGAAAAGTATGGGTTGAGACACATGAATCAAGAGTGGTATTTGTCCATCCATATGACGGATAGATATACTCTGGGCCCTCTCGGTGGAATGTCATCCAATTAGCTTGCAAGCATGTGACTGGCTCACAAGGGATCACATACCACGGGAACGAGAAAAGAGTACTTATCAGTAACGAGGTTGAACTAGGTATGCAGAGATACCGACGATCAAAACCTCGGATAAGTAAACTATCGTGAGACAAAGGGAAATTGGTATCGTATGTAAGTGGTTCATTTGATCACAAAGTAATCGTAGAAATATGTGGGAGCCATATGAATTTCCAGATTCCTCTATTGGTTATTGTTCGGAGAAGCGTCTCGATCATGTCCGCATAATTCACGAACCGTAGGGAGACACACTTAAGGATTCGATGTTGTTGAGTAGTTATGGAATGATGAGTAAGAGACTGAATGTTGTTCGGAGTCTCGGATAGGATCCGGGATATAACAAGGAGATCCGGGATGGTCCGGAGAATAAGATTCATATAAGGAAAGTCCTGTTTCGGAGTTGGGGAATGATTCCGGTGTTTTCATCGGGAATGTTCTAGAAGGTTCCGGAAGGTCCGGCACTCCGGAGGGGAAGGGTACATGAATGTGTCATGACAATGTGGAATGGTTGCATCATGTACTAGGTATCATGGCTGGGCAAAATAAAGGGAGAAATCAAATCCTAGTTTGAAAAGTAAAATGCCAATTTTAAAAGCCAAACGACAAGTTTGCTTGGTGGAGGGAGAGTAGGAAACCTACTTGGGGAGGAAGTCCTCCTCCTTCCACCGCCGGCCAAGGAGGCCGAGTTGGGGGAGGACTCCCTCCTCCCAACCGGTGCCCTCCCACCTATAAAAGAAGGGGCAAGGGTGCCCCTCTAGCCTACACCCAACACCACCCAAACCCTAGCCCTAGCCGCCGGCCACCACAAGTCGCCGCCGCCCTAGGGTTTTTCCTCCTAGCCGCTGAGTTGGGGATCTCCCCAAGCCCTAGCCACCGTCCAAGCTTCCTCCCTTGGTGCCTCTAAACCCTAGATTGCCAAGGCCTCTCTCATAGTCCACCATACTCGCTCCGGCTTAAGGCGAAGCCCTGCGAGATCTCCCCTCTACTTCCGGTACCACGCCGTCATGCTGCCGGAATCATGAGGAGAGTGCTACAACCTCCGCTGCCTGCTGGAACAAGGGAGAGGAAGGTCTTCATCGAGTACCGAACGTGTGACCGACTGCGGAAGCGCTGCCGGAACACAACGTCGGAAGGATCGTCTACGCGATCTTGAGATCGGCAAGAGTACGACTACATCACCCACGAGAATCTGCTCTCGTTAACCGCTTTGGAATCTTCGAGGGTGAGTTCCTCTATCGACTCGTTGCTACAATCTAGTAGATAGATCTTGGCTTGTTTGTTTGCATGCGGTAGAATTTTTTTGTTTTCCATGGTACGAACCCCTACATAATTTACCTGTCTTCTGCAGAATGGGAACCATCTTCTCATACTTGACCTGAAGCTTCCTATGCGAAAAGAGTAGCTTTTGGAATTTGGTTGTACATCGATTGTGAGCAACCTAAAAGAATAGAGAATTATACAGGGAAACATACGCAAAAGATTCGAATCAAGTAAAACTTTAATCGAATCTAGGTAGCTCGACATTCAAAGCTAAAACTTAAAAATTTCCGAATCAAGTAAAACTTGACTCGAATCTAGGTGGCTGGATATTCAAGGCTAAAACTAAAAAAGATCTGAATCAAGTAAAACTTGACTCGAATCTAGGTGGCTGGATATTTAAAGCTAAAACTTAAAAAGATCAGAATCAAGTAAAACTTGACTCGGATCTAGGTGGCTGGATATTCAAAACTAAAACTAAAATATATCCGAATCAAGTAAAACTTGACTTGAATCTAGGTGGATGGATATTCAGAGCTAAAACTTAATAAGATCCGAATCAAGTAAAACTTGACTCGAACTAGGTGGCTGGATATTCAAAGCTAAAACTTAAAAAGATCTGAATCAAGCAAAACTTGACTCGGATCTAGGTGGCTAGATATTCAAAGCTAAAATTAAAAAAGATCTGAATCAAGAAAAACTTAACTCGGATCTAGGTAGCTGGTCAAAGCTAAGACTTAAAAAGATACGAATCAAGTAAAACTTGACTCGGATCTAAGTGGCTGGATGTTGAAACCAAGAAATCAAAAAGACCCGAATCCAGCAAAAGGCAATTCCAATCTAGTGGCTAGATGTGTTTCAAGCCGAAACGTGCATGTCAAAAAGTATCTACTAGAAACACACGTAATTATATTCTAAACATTGGAAGCTTCCAAACGAATAACAAGTTATTCTTATTCGGTCGCAAGCT
Organism: Avena sativa; assembly: GCA_916181665.1. Lineage (NCBI taxonomy): Eukaryota > Viridiplantae > Streptophyta > Magnoliopsida > Poales > Poaceae > Avena > Avena sativa. The sequence goes on along the minus strand of OV702279.1, from coordinate 259,297,655 downwards.
TGGGGACTAGTGGGCATATAGTACACTATGCGAAAAAGATAAAGTATAGAGCGAAGCACATACCTCGCTCATCTTGTCACTCTCAAGCACAACTTTGGTAGCCAAATGCAAACAGTTGCTAATGTCGGAGAGTTGGAGGGGTTGGTTACTTGGGTTGCCCTCAATTTGATCAGCAAAATTCCAATTATTGGCATACTCTACCAACGACCCGAGGCTTCATCCTCTCTCCGTGCGCGTCAAAACCTTGCCCTTGGCCTCTCACACCTGTTGTGCAGATGTCTCGGCCGCCGGGCTCTTATGAAGCACGAGTTATGTGTCGGCGGCAGAGGCAGGCCCAGGCTTAGCCACAAAATATCTTTTATGGAGCATGTCGGCGACGCTCGGCTGAGAGGAACCAGGTTTTCCTTTCTGAGCTTGTGTAGATTTGGCAGCGCCATATTTCTTGGTCTTGGCAGGAACCTCGGTAACAGGCAAGGACTTAGGGCGGTGAACCATACTCGGAGCAATAATCTCTGCGGCAGAAGGGGCGGTGGCCTCCAAAGGAGCCGAGGTAGTGTCGACTTCGGCAATAACCGAAGCAGCAGGAACTTCGGCAGGGGAAGGCTCGGCGGGAGAAACTTCGGGGACCTTGGAAGAAGTTACCTGATCAATTAAGTGATCCGGCATAATGACATCAACGCCAACACCAGGGGGAACTTTGGCCTCGTCACGATGAGATGGTCTATTAGTCAGCATGATAGGCGAATTATCGCGAAGAGGGCTCAAAACTCGAACATCCCCTTGAGGAGGTGGTGAGGGCGGCCGAGTAATATGCGAGGTCATGCTTGGACCGCTGGGTTTAGCAGAAAGGGGAGCACTGCCAGGATAAAGGTAAATACCAATTCATAAATAGAAAGAGAAAAACAAGAAATACAAATTAAAAGAAGCAAGGAAACTTACCCAGAGACTCCAGGAATAGTTTTGCGCTTCGAAACATGCTGGGAGGATTTCTTAGTTCACTTCTTGGGACCCGCATCCGAAGGATCGTTCGAAGCAGCACGCTTCTTCGACGGAGCGTGAGCTTTGGAAGCGAGGGGTTCGATTTCATGCACCTGGCCAGCCGGATTAGCTGGGAAAGAAGGAGCCAGAAATGCGTAAGAGATAGGCACCACGATAACTACCTCGAGAATTTAGACGTTGTCCGAATCACCTTCATCAGCATGGGCAGAGGCTTTACCCCGAGTACGAGCAGGAGCAGCCTCGGGTTTGGGGATAAACTCCTCCAGATCTGTTTCTCCATTATCCGGGGTGCTGCGGTCAGCGCTCCAAGGAAGAGCCAACACCTCGGCGTCTTCCGAAATTTGCTCGTCAAATTTCTGCAGAAAGATCAGACAAAAGTTAGCAGAATAATCGATGGAAAATAGCTCGTATGGGGAAACTCAAGTTCGAATTACCTGAGGAGGGGGATTATCGTGGCAAAAGGGCTTCATTCCCCACACCCATTCCTCGGGCATGTCGGTTTTGAAGATAACTCAGACACGTTTCTGAATCTGAACATCATCAAGCTCAACCGTAGAGACTCAGTTGGTATCCAAAGGACCGCTCATGTAGCAAATCTTATGAGAGCGGAGTTGGACAGGGCAGATCCGACTACTGATGAACGTAGCCGTCAAATCTTCGCCGTGAAGCCCCGCCCGAATCAACTCCTTCAGTCGAAGCTTGAATGCTTCGGCAAGAGCATTAGTCTTCTTCGGATTGTAAATCCAATTCTGCTTAGAAGGAGGACCAATAGAGAAGGCAGGGAGCCAAATCTTGTCCTCCTTGCCAGTGTTCTTGACATAGAAAAACGACCTATGCCACTTCTTGCAGGACTCTAGGCCTGTGACTCGGGGGAACAAAGAATTCTTACGGGGTGTAATAGAAGCGGCCCCACACTGAGTAAGAGATTTCTCGCAGGGATGGAGAGATTTATCCGGCACAACGTTAGCTCGGATCTGGAAAAACTTCGACCAGACATCTATAGAAGGCCATAGGCTGAAGTATCTCTCTGAGGCCGAGATAAAAGTGACACATAAGCGATGGCGTTAGCCGGCAGGTGATGAGGCTGAAGGCCGAAGAATTCAAGGAAGCTCTTGGCGAAGTCGCTAAGAGGGAGGCCAAACCCTCTGGCAAAATGCGAGATGAAAATGTTGGAATTATGCCCTAGAGTCAATAATAAAGATGTTATTATTATAATTCTTGTTCATGATAAAGTTTATATTCCATGCTAGAATTGTATTAAGCGGAAACTTTAATACTTGTGTGGTTTATGAACAACACCGTGTCCCTAGTACGCCTCTATGGACTAGCTCATTGATTAATGATGGTTAAGGTTTCCTAACCATAGTCATGAGTTGTCGATTAATAATGAGATCACATCATTGGGAGAATGGTATGATGGACAGACCCAAATCAAGCAGAGCAATTAGATTGTGTCATCGTGTTCATCTTTGCGAAGCTTTTTCTTATGTCAAATATTGTATTCCTTAGACCATGAGATAATGCAACTCCCTGGTATCGGAAGAAAGCTTTGAGGACATCAAACGTCATCTTATGAGAGGGTGATCATAAAGGTGTCTCTCAGGTGATCGGAAAGTACTTGTTGGGTTGTATGTATCGAGATGGGATTTGTCCCTCCCAAGTCGGAGAGATATACTTCGGTCCCACTCGGTAATCTATATCAACACCGCTTGCAAGCACATGGTTAAGGAGTTAATCACAAAATGATATCGGATTACGGAACGAGTAAAGTACTTGCTGTGAACGAGATTGAACTAGGTATGCCGATGCCGACGATCGAATCTCGGGCAAGTAAAATATCGCGTGACGAAGGGAATATGTATATGGGATTAATTGAATCCTGGCATCGTGGTTCATCCGATATGATCATCGATGAGTATGTGGGAGTCAATATGGGTTTCCAGACCCCGCTGTTGATTATTGATAGAAGATCATGTCTGCATATTCTCGAACCCGCAGGGTCACACACTTAACGTGTCTCGACACTAGGATAGAATGGATAATTGGTTTATGAGTTTTTGTTCGGTGTCTCGGATGGTATCCAGGACATCACGAGAGGTTCCGGAATGGTCCGGGGAATAAGATTCATATGAGGCAAAGCAGTTTTTGGAGTTCGGAATTGTTTTGGATTGTTCGGTATTGTACCGGAAGCTTCTAGAACCTTCCGGAGTGGTACCAACGTGGCCCCACTTGTCGGGAGGGGGCATGGGCCTACGAGGGAGTGCCCTGGCCGCATTGGGCCAGGGTCACAAGGCCCCATAGGCCCAGCCAGCCAAGCCCTAGGGGAAACCCTAGGGAGAGCTTCTAGAAGGGGGGGGAACTTGCCCCCCACTCCTTGGTCGCCGGCCCTAGGCTTGGAGGAGGGGAAAGGGGCAGCCGCCCACCCCTCTATATAAAGAGGGCTGGGGGCGCACCCTCCCCACACACCTCCTCAAACCCTAGCCGTCCTGGTGCCCTCCTCTCTCTCTCCCTCCCGACTGCGCGTTGGCGAAGCCCTGCCGCAGAAACTCTCCACCGTTTGCACCACGCCGTCGTGTTGTAGATCCAACCTATATCTCCACCCCACTTGCTGGACCGAGGAAGGAGGAGACGTCGAGGTGCCGTACGTGTGCATCTCTCGGAGGCATCGCCACTTGCGGTGTTGGATCGGATCGGATCGCGAGGAGGATAAGCGAGTACGACTACATCAACCACGTTCCATCGAACGTTCCGCTGTGCGAATCTTCAAGGGTATGAAGATCTCATCTATTCCCCCTCGTTCACGAGACCGGCTCCGCACTTAACGTGTGGCTTGTTCCACACATGCGGCTGGTGGATGCCAGTTTCTCTCACTATAGTTGTCATAGGATTTACACCGGATGTTGGCAACCATAATTTCACCGTTGTGGCTTTCCGTAGGTAAGAATCGTTCTTAGCTTGTTACTCCCATAAGCCACGTAAATCATGCAACAACAAAATAGAGGTGTCTAACTTGTTTTTGCAGGGAGTGTTTCTGTGATATGGTATGGCCCAAGATGTGATGTGTATGTTGTATGTAATGATCATGTTTTGTAATGTTTCACGACTTGCATGTCGATGAGTACACAACCGGCAGGAGCCATATGGTTGTCTTTATAATTGTGTATGACCTGTGTGTCAACTTCTTATACGCCATGTAATAGCTTTACTTTATCGCTAAGTAGTTAGCAATAGTTGTAGTTGCTATTCGTGGTGGAGGCAATCATTGTGGAGTGATGGAGATCATGCTGGCACGCACAAGATGGAGATCATTGCGCGGAGATTGGCTATACCATGTCACATAAAATTATATGCATGTGATGTTTATCCTTTTATGTATCTTATTATGCTTAGATCGCGACGGTAGCATTATAAGATGATTCCTCACTTAAAGATCAAGATAAAACTGTGTTCTCCCCATGTATGCACCATTGTGAAAGTTCGTCGTGTTCAAGCATCACGTGATGATCGGGTGCTATAAACTCTACGTTCACATACAATGGGTGCAAGCCAGTTTTGCACACGCGGAAATACTTGGGTTTGACTTGACGAGCCTAGCATGTACAGACATGGCCTCGGAACACACGAACCGAAAGGTTAAGCATGAGTCATATGAATGATATGATCGACACATTGTTGTCCACCATTTAAACCACATCTCTTCTCGTGAAGATCGGATTAGGTGCGGTGAATTTGGATCATGTTCACTAAACAACTTGAGGGATGTTGAATTTAGTGGGAGTTCATCTAGTAATTTGATTAAGTTGAACTAGTTATCATGAACATAGTCTAAAGTGTACTTGCAAATTTTGTAGATCAAATGGCTAAGTCCAACTTCAACTTCAACGTTTTGCTGAGAAAGAAAAGCTTAAGAACAATGGGTCTAATTTCACCAACTGGTTCTGCAATCTGAGAATCATTCTCTCTGGCGGACAAAAGGACTATGTCCTTGAGAAAGCGCTAGGTGACGCCCCTGATGTAGATGCGCCGGCTGATGAGAAAGCTGTTTATCAGTCGCGCAAAGATGATTATGGTGTGATTAAGAGCACCATGTTGTTTGCTATGGAATCGGACCTTCAAAATTGTTTTGAGGATTTCCCCGGGCCCTTTGAGATTCTTGAGGAACTGAAAACTATGTTTCAGACTCTGGCCCGTTCTGAGAGATATGAGATCTCTGAGAAATTCTTTAACTGCAAGATGGAGGAAGGGAGTTCCGTTAGTGAGCATGCCATTAAGATGTCGGGCTACACTCAACGCCTTGAGCATCTGGACTGCAAGATTCCAGAGGAGCTCAAGATTGACAGAGTTCTGCAATCACTCCCTCCCAGCTACAAAGGTTTTGTAGTTACTCATAATCATATTGGTTCCACTGATACGATCACAGAGCTCTTCGCTAAGCTAAAAGCTGCGGAGGTGGACATCAAGAAAGATAATCATGTGTTGATGGTCAACAAGCCCCCAGCTTTAATAAAGGTAAGGGTGCAAAGAAGCCCTTCAAGAAGGGCAACGGCAAGCGCGTTGCCCCTGCAGAGAAGAAGCTCAATTCTAGACCTAAGCTGGACACTGAGTGCTTCTATTGCAAGGACAAGGGTCACTGGAAGCGCAACTATCCGAAGTACTTAGCGGACAAGAAGGCTGGCACCATCAAAGGTATATTTGATATACATGTTATTGATGTTTTCCTTACTAGCCCTCGTTGTAGTGCCTGGGTATTTGATACTGGTTCAGTTGCTAATATTTGTAACTCGAAACAGGAGCTACGGAATAGACGGCGGCTAGCGAGGGATGAGGTGACGATGCGCGTTGGCAACAGATCAAGAGTTGATGTGATGGCCGTCGGCACGCTCTCCTTAGTTTTACCTTCGGGATTAGTTTTAAACCTCAATAAATGTTATTATGTGCCTGCGTTGAGCATGAACATCATATCTGGATCGTGTTTATTGCAAGACGGTTATTCATTTGAATCGGAGAATAATGGTTGTTCTTATATGAGTAACATATTTTATGGTCATGCACCTGCTATGAATGGTTTATTTCTTCTGAATCTCGAAAGAGATGAAACACACATCCATAACATTGAGGCTAAGAGATGCAAAGTAGATAGTGATAATAATACTTATTTGTGGCACTGCCGTCTAGGTAATATTGGTGTAAAACGCATGAAGAAACTCCATTCTGATGGACTTTTGGAGTCTCTTGATTTTGAATCATTTGACACGTGCGAGCCGTGCCTCATGGGCAAGATGATCAAAACCCCGTTCTCCGGAATGATGGAGCGAGCAACGGACTTGTTGGAAATCATACATACCGATGTATGCGGACCAATGAGTGTTTCCACGCGCGGTGGATATCGCTATTTTCTCAGTTTTACTGATGACTTAAGTAGATATGGGTATATCTATTTAATGAAACATAAATCTGAAACGTTTTAAAAGTTCAAAGAATTTCAGAATGAAGTGGAAAACCATCGTAACAGAAAAATTAAATTTCTACGATCCGATCGTGGGGGTGAATATTTGAGTTATGATTTTCTCACGCATCTTAAAGCAAGCAGAATAGTTTCACGCCACCCGGAACACCAAAGCGCAATGGTGTGTCTGAACGCCGGAATCGAACTCTATTAGATATGGTGCGATCAATGATGTCTCTTACAGATTTGCCGTTATCATTTTGGGGTTATGCATTACAAACAACTGCATTCACTTTAAATAGGGCACCATCTAAATTCGTTGAGACGACACGGTATGAACTTTGGTTTGGTGCTAAACCTAAGTTGTCGTTTCTTAAAGTTTGGGGATGCGAAGCTTACGTCAAGAAGTTGATGCCGGTCAAGCTTGAACCCAAAGCGGAGAAATGCGTCTTCATAGGATACCCTAAGGAAACTATTGGGTATACCTTCTATCACAGATCCGAAGGCAAAGTGTTTGTCGCAAAAAACGGATCCTTTCTTGAGAAGGAGTTTCCCTCGAAAGAAGTGAGTGGGAGGAAAGGAGAGCTAGACGAGGTTATTGAACCTTCTCTTTAGTTTGAGAGTAGCGCAGCACCTGAAATTGTTCCAGTGCCGTCTGCACCAACAATAGAGGAAGCTAATGACAAGGATCATGAAGCTTCGGACGATGCTACTACTGAACGTCGCAGGTCGACAAGGTCGCGTGCCCCTCCTGAGTGGTACGGCAACCCTGTCTTAACTGTCTTGTTAGTAGACGACAGTGAACCTGCGAACTATGAGGAAGCGATGATGAGCCCAGACTCTGAGAAATGGCTAGAAGCCATGAAATCCGAATTGGGATCCATGAGCAAAGACCAAGTATGGACTTTGGTGGACCCTCCTAGCGACCGAAAGGCCGTTGAGTGCAAATGGATTTTCAAGAAGAAAACGGATGCGGATGGTAATGTTACTGTCTATAAAGCACAGCTTGTTGCGAAAGGTTTTCGACAAGTTCAAGGTGTTGACTACGATGAGACTTTCTCTCCCGTAGCAATGTTTAAGTCCATTCGGATTTTATTAGCAATTGTTGCGTTTCATGATTATGAAATATGGCAGATGGATGTCAAGACTGCGTTCCTCAATGGCAACATTGATGAAGAGTTGTATATGATGCAACCCGAAGGTTTTATCAATCCTAAGGATGCTGATAAAGTGTGCAAACTTCAGCGTTCCATTTATGGACTGAAGCAAGCATCTCGGAGTTGGAACCTTCGTTTTGATCAAGTGATCAAGAGCTTTGGATTTTTTCCAAATTGCTACGAAGCTTGTATCCACAAGAAAGTGAGTGGGAGCTCAGTGACATTCCTAGTATTATATGTGGATGAAATATTAATTATTGGAAATGACATTGACATGCTTAACGATGTGAAGAGTTATTTGAATAAATGTTTTTCAATGAAAGACCTAGGGGAAGCTGCTTATATATTGGGCATCAAAATCTATAGAGATAGACAAAGACGCCTGATAGCTTTAAGCCAAAGTACATACCTAGACAAAGTTCTGAAAAGGTTCAGAATGGATAAGGCAAAGAAAGGTTTAGTGCCTATGTTGTCGGGTAAGATATTGAGCAAGGCTCGGTGTCAAGCTACGGTAAACGATAGAGAAGCTATGAGCAAAGTGCCTTATGCCTCGGCCATAGGTTCTATCATGTATGCCATGCTGTGTACTAGACCGTATGTGTCCAATGCTCTTAGTTTGACGAGCAGATACCAAAGTGTCCAGGAGTGGAACACTGGACAGCCGTGAAGAACATCCTAAAGTACTTAAATAGGACTAATGAAATGTTCTTAGTCTATGGAAGTGATGAACAACTCGTCGTAAAAGGTTACGTCGATGCTAGTTTCGACACCGACAAGGATGATTCTAAATCTCAGACAGGATACGTTTATATTTTGAATGGAGGAGCTATGAGCTGGAGAAGCTGCAAGCAAAGCGTGATCGCGGGATCTACAATAGAAGCGGAATACATGGCTGCTGCAGAAGCATCAAGTGAAGGAGTTTGGATCAGGAACTTCATCACTGAGCTTGGTGTGGTTCCAAGTGCCTTGGACCCACTAGAGATATTGTGTGACAACACTGGCGCCATAGCACTGGCTAAGGAACCAAGATATCATCCAAATACCAAGCATATCAACCGCAAGTTTCATATAATTCGAGATTATATAACAGATGGAGATCTGAAGATTAGCAAAGTACATACGGATCTGAATGTCACAGACCCGTTGACTAAACCTCTTCCACGAGCAAAACATGATCAACACCTTAGTGCCATGGTTGTTAGATTGTTGCCAGATGTAAACTAGATTATTGACTCTAGTGCAAGTGGGAGACTGTTGGAATTATGCCCTAGAGGCAATAATAAAGATGTTATTATTATAATTCTTGTTCATGATAAAGTTTATATTCCATGCTAGAATTGTATTAAGCGGAAACTTTAATACTTGTGTGGTTTATGAACAACACCGTGTCCCTAGTACGCCTCTATGGACTAGCTCATTGATTAATGATGGTTAAGGTTTCCTAAACATAGTCATGAGTTGTCGATTAATAATGAGATCACATCATTGGGAGAATGGTATGATGGACAGACCCAAATCAGGCAGAGCAATTAGATCGTGTCATCATGTTTATCTTTGCGAAGCTTTTTCTTATGCCAAATATTGTATTCCTTAGACCATGAGATAATGCAACTCCCTGGTATCAGAAGAAAGCTTTGAGGACATCAAACGGCATCTTATGAGAGGGTGGTCATAAAGGTGTCTCTCAGGTGATCGGAAAGTACTTGTTGGGTTGTATGTATCGAGATGGGATTTGTCCCTCCCAAGTCGGAGAGATATACTTCGGGCCCACTCGATAATCGATATCAACACCGCTTGCAAGAACGTGGTTAAGGATTTAATCACAAAATGATATCGGATTACAGAACGAGTAAAGTACTTGCTGTGAACGAGATTGAACTAGGTATGCCGATGCCGACGATCGAATCTCGGGCAAGTAAAATATCGCGTGACGAAGGGAATATGTATATGCGATTAATTGAATCCTGGCATCGTGGTTCATCCGATATGATCATAGATGAGTATGTGGGAGTCAATGTGGGTTTCCAGACCCCGCTGTTGATTATTGATAGAAGATCATGTCTGCATATTCTCGAACCCGCAGGGTCACACACTTAACGTGTCTCGATGCTAGGATAGAATGGATAATTGGTTTATGAGTTTTTGTTCGGAGTCTCGGATGGGATCCAGGACATCACGAGAGGTTCTGGAATGGTCCGGGGAATAAGATTCATATGAGGCAAATCCATTTTTGGAGTTCGAAATTGTTTCGGATTGTTCGGTATTGTACCGGAAGCTTCTAGAACCTTCCGGAGTGGGACCAACGTGTTCCCACTTGTCGGGAGGGGGCGTGGGCCTACGAGGGAGTGCCCTGGCCGCATTGGGCCAGGGGCACAAGGCCCCATAGGCCCAGCCGGCCAAGCCCTAGGGGAAACCCTAGGGAGAGCTTCTAGAAGGGGTAGGGGGGAACTTGCCCCCCACTCCTCCCCCTTGGTCGCCGGCCCTAGGCTTGGAGGAGGGGCAAGGGGAAGCCGCCCACCCCTCTATATAAAGAGGGCTAGGGGCGCACCCTCCCCACACACCTCCTCAAGCCCTAGCCGTCCTGCTGCCCTCCTCTCTCTCTTCCTCCCGACTGCGCGTAGGCGAAGCCTTGCCGTAGAAACTCTCCACCGTTTGCACCACGCCGTCGTGTTGTAGATCCAACCTATCTCTCCACCCCACTTGCTGGACCGAGGAAGGAGGATACGTCGAGGTGCCGTACGTGTGCATCTCTCGGAGGCATCGCCACTTGCGGTGTTGGATCGGATCGGATCGGATCGCGAGAAGGAGAAGCGAGTACGACTACATCAACCATGTTCCATCGAACGTTCCGCTGTGCGAATCTTCAAGGGTACGAAGATCTCATCTATTCCCCCTCGTTATTTGCATCTCCTAGATTAGATCTTGGCTTTCCCCGTTCGCATCCTAGAATTTTTTTGATTTACTATGCTGCGAAACCCTTCAGAAAACTACATACTCGCCATCCTCAACTACGGGGGCAGACTCCTTGCCAGGTAAAAGACACTTTACCTCGACAGGAACACGACGAGTCTTGCGGATCCACTCGATTTCTCGACGAGTGACAGTGGACCCTTGCCATGAGCCACGCTCTAGGCCCACCATGAGATCTTCTTCTCCCACGACGATGCCGCTGTGCAATCTCGACATGGGCTAGTCGAAGGAGCCAACAGAGGAGGAATCGCTGGCGGCAGGGAGCGGCCTATCAATCCAAGGCCCCGTCGCAGCGACGATGAGCACGGTGGCGGTGGAAGAGGAGAACCACCATAGAATCCTGATGTGGAGGCGAAGCACGGTGAGGAAGGACCGAACAGCGGTGGCGCGTCGCGTGAGGAGGAGCGCAACAACGTGGTCGCGGGAACAGAAGCACAGCGGCGGCGGCACAGGAAGGAAGACGAGGAGAGTGAGAATGGGAAAGTAAACCAACCCCTTCCCCACTCCCCCTATTTATAACCACGCGTGGTGAGAGTTAGTGGGATCGCAAGTGCGCCGCGGTAAACGCAACAAGGCGTGTATCGTGCGTTCTCGATCGGTGATTGGAGCCACAACTAGGATCACACGGCACATGAGGAGATCCGGCCGCCATGATCGTTGCGGTGATCGAAGATTCACTGCGCTGATAAGACTGCCGTAGTTATTACTGTAGCAGTGTCAGGACACACTGTAGCGGTACAAAAAATGAGACAAAAGATAATGATTGGTACACTAGGATGAAGCTTACTAGAGAAGCTAAGAGGATACCTTGGACAAAGGAGAATGACTCGGAAAACGAGTCACACCTCGAAAATAGAGGGTGAGCAAAGAGGAGAAAAAATGAGAGAGGCGCCGAATAAATAATAAGTCGGAGAGAAAAGTATAAACAACTAAGTATCTGGAAACTGATGTGGTCCGGCCAAGGTATTCGGCAAGACCGCACCAGCTTTGGGGACTAATGTTGGAGGGATGACCCCAGGTAGGGTCGAGGTAAGTAAAAGGATAGGAAGATTCATGATCAAGGCTGGATCTAGATATGATCCGGCCGAATCATGTAAGAGTCGACCGAATAAGGTCCGACTAACCCCAAATCAAGTGGTTGAGACTTGTCTTGTTCGACATATGATATATGTCAGAGTAATGCGGTCATGCATGTTGAGTACATGGTGAGGTCAAGCCGAGTCATGTGATGTGAGGCTGGGTCAAGGGAAGCTTGTACAAGAAGGAGGAGGCAAGCCCCAAAGTCAAACCCTAGCCACTGTCTCTCTCTAGAATCTGCACAGTGCCAAGCGCTAGGGACAAGGAGCAGAGCAGCAGAGGAGCAGAAGGAGGTCACGGAGGTGACAGTCCTCAGGCCCAAGGCTCACATGTGGTGGACTCTAGGTCTTTGCCATTGATAGAAGGGGGACACGGAAAGAGGTCCGCCGAGTTACCACTTTGGTACAAGCATATTCCATAAATATGTTGGTCCACGTCAGTCCTAGAAGGCACCAGGTCATTCATTTATAAGGAGGGGCTAAGCGTCTGGAGGAGGGCATCGATTCATTTTCTCTTCAGGCACTAGTTGTAGCTTATTCTTCCTCTCGCTCATACAGCTCGAGGAGCAAGTGTAGCTCCATTGGTGTTGAATAAAGATTGAGTTCTAGCATTCTGTGTGTAGAAAGCACTACATCTTCCCTCCCTGGATCCCACTAGCATCCATTGGCCCCCAACTTAAGCCTACCCATGGCATCTTCCATGCCACCACCACGACACAAACTAACTAGCTTTAGGATCAATGATATCACTACGCTTAATACCATCAGGCTCGACAACTTTTTAGTAATTTTCTACACTACTGGGCTCATTGAACTTATTCTAGTTTATCATATATAAGGATTTGTTTCTAATATGTCATATTCTACCCCAACGAAGGCAACCTATCATGGCCGAAAAAGAAAACACAACGGTCGAGATCAAGCTCCTTCGGTGATCACGTGGACTGAGCTAATGGTGGTTGCGATGTCGATGACACGGGACATCGTAGGCGGTCGCTGCAGGTCCGGATCTCCTTCGGCACTGGCAAGAGGTATAATAAACTCTACCAACATGCTATAACTCCTATGGCTAGTGAAGGCGGGCATCTGATTCTGATAGGAACACCCGAGGTGGCGTTCCAATGATGGAGAGGACTGGAGGTGGAAATCGCGATGTGAGAGAGGGTGGACTAGTATGTGTCATGGACATTTTCAGTAAGGGCGCTTTATTACTTAGAGTTTAAGTATTACATCCGGCCTCTGCATAGCTAGTATGCACACAAACGAAAACAGTCCACAGATCCAAGTAGGTGGAAAAAATAAAAATAAGACAAATTACATATCATAATGAGAAATTGTAAACGCCTAGGATTCTGGAGGCATCTCTATTGATGATTATGTTGCCACCCATGTTGGGTAAAAACATCCCGCGCCGTGTCTTTCAGCCTTGTGCACACCTTTGTAAAAAGATCACGGTAATCCGCGCGATGTAACGCTGACCAACACCGAAGGGTGCCGGTGCATTTGTAAAGAACCTGCAAGAGAGAGGAATCTGTATTATTAAAAACTATATCAATTCTATATAGCCATAGCCATAGCGATCATATAATGCCAATCGCTCCACCCCGAAGAAGTAACTTATACTTGTGATCTATACCATGTAACCAATTTCCAAATATATCGGCAATACTACGCGGTGGATACAATACTAAAGTTGCTTAGGTAATTGACCATATAGACCTAGCGATATTGCATTGGAAAACCATGTGCTTGATTGTCTCATTTTGTTGAAAAAATGACCACCTAGGATACCCATACCAATGAAGGGAATATGCCCTGAGAGGCAATAATAAAGTGTTTATTATGTGTATTCCAAGTATATGATAGATGTTTATTTTGCATGCTATAATTGTATTAATACGGAAACGTTAATACATGTGTGTTTAATAAACAAACAGAAAGTTCCTAGTTATGCCTCTCTCATAAACTAGCTCGTTGATTAACAAGATGATCAAGGTTTCGTGATCATGGACATTGGATGTTGTTAATAACGGGATCACAACATTAGTGTAATGGTGTGATGAACATTCATCCGAAGTATAGCATTACGATCAAAGTCATTGAGTTTATATTGCTATAACAACTTACGAAGTGATCCTAATCCTTAGACCATGAGATCATGTCAATCACTAACACCGGAAGAGTTTCTTGATAACATCAAACGTCGCACCGTAACAGGGTGATTATAAAGATGGATTCAGAACTAATAAAGTGTTATGTGGAGGCTCATGGATCGAGAGTGGAATTTGTTCATCCCGATGACGGATAGATATACTCTGGGCCCTCTCGGTGATATCACATTGATTAGCTTGCAAGCAAGTGATTTGATCACTAGAATGTTATATCACAGGAACGAGAAAAGAGTGCATGTCGGTAACGAGATCAAACTAGGTATGGATATACCGATGATCGAATCTCGGACATGTAATATATCGTGAAACAAAGGGATTAAGATACTAGCGTAAAAGGTTCTGACGATCACAAGAAAGTCATCGTTGAATGTGTGGGAGTCAGTATGGGTCTCCAGATCCCGCTTCTGATTATTGATCCGAGAGGGGTCTCGATCATGTCCGCATTATTCACGAACCGTAGGGTGACACACTTAAGAGACACCGACATCCAATTGGAGCAAATGTTTCATGCCGAAAGAATGAACAAGCGCAGGAATTTATTTCACTAGATACCGAAACAGGTTTTCGGGTGAAATTGCATAAAGTGGTTATGCATGTGAAATAGAATTCTAGCAAGGGGTTATTTGTGAATGTTTGTCATTAAAGTAATTGACAAAATTCTGAATAAAATAAAAGAGTTTTATTTAATGAGAGTTTGCATTAAATTTGGTGGAAATTTAATGGGAATTTGAGTGGACTTTTGAGTGGAGGGAATTTCAAGGAGATTTGTGAGTGGAGTGTCCACCCACATGAAGAGGGGAGGGCAAGGGGGCAGCCCCCATGCGCCGGCCACCCCCTTGGGGTTCCCCCTCCTCCTATAAAAGGAGCCCCCTCCTCACTTGTCTCACACACCTCCTCGTGAAGGATCTCTCTCCCCCTCTAGAATTTATCCCCCATGGTCTCGGACTAGCGAGATACATGTTCCCGGTGGCTATTCGGCAAGAAAGAGTTGTGCTTCCGCTGCATCGCTGGAGCGAGGAGGCGGAGGTTGCTCGGTGCCTCGAACGTGTGTGCGAGCACGGATGCGCTGCTGATTTGCGGCGCTAGGACTTCCTCTCGATCTTGAGATCGGCAAGAGATCGTCTACATCAACCACGAGTTGAACTCGTTAAGCTTTGTCGGTCTTCAAGGGTATGTTCTCTACGGATATACATCCGCCCGTTGTTTGTATCTAGTAGATAGATCTTGGTATATAGTTCACATCGTAGGAAAATTTTTGTTTTCTATGCTGCGAACCCTACAGTGGTATCAGAGCCGGTTCTATGCGTAGATACTTTACACGGGTAGTACACATATGAGTATGTGGGCGATGATGATCATGTTGTTGCTCCTTTGTTGTAATTTTGGATATTGGTGGCATAGTGGGATGAAGCGGCCTGGACAAACTTTACATGTCCTCGCTCATGAGACCTGTTCCACGCTTGACATGCAACTAGTTTGCATAAGTGGCTAGCGGGTGTCTGTCTCTCCTACTATAGTCAATATCTATTTTGCAAGCGAGTTGTCAACAATTTGATTATCCTCGTTGTGGTTCATGTTCGTAGGTAAGAACGGTTCTATCTCGAAAGCCCTAAGCCACGTAAAACTTGCAATGGATAAATTAGAGGCGTCTAGTTTAGATTGTTGCTAGGCTAGTGTTATGATATGGTAGTGTTGTAAGTAGAAGTATGAGATGATACTCTTACAACACACATAGCGTGTAAAATCCATAGACCTTGGATTTACACATATAGGTATGATAGTGATCATACCACGATGCACATGATAGAGATCATCTGCGGGAACCATATCATTTCACTAATAAACATATGATGTTTTGATAGCATCTTATATTGCTTGTTTAGCGCTTTGTTAGCATAATAAGATGATCCCTCATTTAAATATCAAGATAAGAATCTATTCTTCCTTTAGTATGCACCGATTATGTTTTCGTCGCTCCAAGACATCATGTGATGATCGGGTGTTCTTGGATCCACGACCATATTTCGGGTGTAAAACAGTTACACACGCGAATACTAAGGTTCTAACTTGGCGAGCCTAGCATGTACAGACATGGCCTCGGAACACGGACCGAAAGGTTAAGCATGAGTCATATAGTTGATATGATGCCCATTTGATGCTCGCCTTTGAAGCTATACCGACTCACGTGATGATCGGACTTGGTGTAGTGGATTTGGTTCATGTAATCACCAAAAAGGCACGAGGGATGTCGTTTTTGAGTGGGAGTTCATTCGTAATATAGATTAGTTGAACTCAATCTATCATACACTTAGCCTAAACTTTACAAATTTTGTTGTAGATGGCACCACCTGCTTTTAATTTCAATGTGTTCATGGAGAAAGAGAAACTAGCAACGAACGGTAGCAACTTTACCGAATGGGCCATGAATTTGAGGATTCTCCTCTCTGCTGCACAAAAGCAATATGTGCTAGAAGCGCCGTTAGGCCCCCCACCTTTTGATGATGCCCCTGACGAGGAGAAGAATGTCTATCAGACTCGTCAGGAGGACCACAACTTAGTTCATTGCGGCATATTGTATGGGCTAGAGCCGGAACTTCGAAAGCGTTTCGAAAACGGCAATGCATTTGATACAATGGGTGAGTTGAAAATGATTTTCGACACACATGCTGCTGTAGAGAGCTACAACGCTTCAGAAAAGTTCTTTAGCTGCATGATGGAAGAGCACAGCTCCGTTAGTGAGCATGTACTCAAGATGTCGGGTTACGCCGATAAGCTTGTGTCCTTGGGAATATCGATTCCCATTGACTTAGGCATCCATCGTGTTCTGCGGTCTCTGCCACCTAGCTATAAGAGCTTCGTGATGAACTATAATATGCAAGGCATGAAGAAGTCTCTCTCCGAGCTTCTGTCAATGCTTAAAACTGCAGAAGTGGAGATCAAAAAGGAACATCAAGTGTTGATGATCAATAGGAACACTGGTTTCAAGAAAGACAAGAAGGGAAAATGGAAGGGAAGTAAGGACGGCAAGCCTGTTGCCGCGCCTGAAAAGAAACCCCGAGTTGGACCTAAGTCTGATTCCGAGTGCTACTATTGTAAGGGGACTGGCCACTGGAAGCGCAACTGCCCCAAGTATCTGGCAGACAAGAAGGCCGGCAAGGCAAACAAAGGTATATATGATATACATGTTATTGATGTGTACTTGACTAGTGCTCGCAGTAGCACCTGGGTATTTGCCGGTTCAGTTGCTAATATTTGTAACTCGAATCAGGGGCTGCGGAATAAGCGACCGCTAGCAAGGGGTGAGGTCAAGATGCGTGTCGGCAATGGATCAACCGTTGATGTGATCGCCGTCGGAACGCTGCCTCTCCACTTGCCGTCAGGATTAGTTATAAACTTGAATAAATGTTATCTGGTGCCTGCACTGAGCATGAACATTGTATCTGGATCGTGTTTGATGCGAAGTGGTTATTCATTTAAATCCGAGAACAATGGTTGTTCCATTTATATGAATGAAATCTTTTATGGTCATGCACCGATGATGAATGGTTTATTTCTATTAGATCTCGATGATAATGTTACACATATTCATAATGTTGATGCTAAAAGGATTAAACTTAATGATGATATATCCGCATATATGTGGCACTGCCGTCTAGGTCATATTGGCGTTAAACGCATGAAGAAGCTCCATTCGGATGGACTTTTGGAATCACTTGATTATGAATCATTTGATACATGTGAGCCATGCCTTATGGGCAAGATGACTAGAACGCCATTTTCCGGTTCAATGGAACGGGCGACAGATTTATTGGAAGTCATACATTCTGATGTATGTGGTCCAATGAGTGTGTCGGCACGAGGTGGATATCGTTATTTTGTTACTTTCACGGATGATTTGATTAGATACGGTTATATCTACTTGATGAAACACAAGTCTGAAACCTTTGAAAAGTTCAAGGAATTTCAGAATGAAGTGGAAAATCATCGTAATAGAAAGATCAAATTTCTACGGTCCGACCGTGGAGGTGAGTATCTAAGTTACGAGTTTAGCACTCACATGAAAGAGTGTGGAATTGTTTCACAACTCACACCTGCCGGAACACCACAGCGAAATGTGTGTCGGAACGTCGTAATCGTACTTTATTAGATATGGTTCGATCTATGATGTCTCTGACGGACTTGCCGTTGTCATTTTGGAGTTATGCACTAGAAACTGCTGCATTCACTTTAAATCGGGCACCATCTAAATCCGTTGAAAAGACACCGTATGAATTGTGGTTTGGAAACAAACCTAAGCTGTCATTTCTTAAAGTTTGGGGATGCGATGTTTATGTGAAGAAACTTCAACCGGATAAACTCGAACCCAAAGCGGAAAAATGCGTCTTCATAGGATACCCTAAAGAAACTATTGGGTATTCCTTCTATCACAGATCCGAGGGCGAGGTTTTTGTTGCCAAGAATGGATCCTTTCTAGAGAAAGAGTTTCTCGCGAAAGGTGTGAGTAGTCGGAAGGTAGAACTCGAAGAGGTTGTGGAACCTTCTTTTCAAAGTATGGCGAGTAGCGCAGCGTCGGAAGTTGTTCCGGAGTTGGCTCCACCTGTTGAAGAGGGAACTAATGATAATGATCATGAAACTCCGAAAGAGAGTACTACCGAACCTCGCAGGTCAAACAGGACGCGTGCAGCTCCCGAGCTGTACGGAAATCCTGTCATGAATTTCATGGTTGATGAAAATGATGACCCTGCGATGTATGAAGAAGCGATGATGAGCCCGGATTCCAACAAATGGTTAGAAGCCATGAAATCCGAGATGGAATCCATGTATGAAAATCAAGTTTGGAACTTGGTGGAATTACCTCACGACCGAATGGCCGTGGAGAACAAATGGATTTTCAAAAGAAAAACTGATGCTGATGGTAATGTGACCGTCTATAAAGCTCAACTTGTCGCAAAGGGGTTTCGACAAATTCAAGGAGTTGAATACGATGAGACTTTCTCTCCCGTAGCGATGCTAAAGTCAGTTAGGATTATGTTAGCAATTGCTGCATATTTCGATTATGAGATATGGCAGATGGATGTCAAAACCGCATTTCTCAATGGTAATATTGAAGAAGAGTTGTATATGATACAACCAAAGGGTTTTGTCGATCCTAAGGATGCTAACAAGGTGTGCAAGCTTCAGCGATCCATCTATGGATTGAAGCAAGCATCACGAAGTTGGAATCTCCGCTTTGATGAGGTGATCAAAGAGTTTGGATTTGTCCAAACTTATGGAGAAGCTTGTATTTACAAGAAAGTGAGTGGGAGTAATGTGGCATTTCTGATATTATATGTGGATGACATATTATTGATCGGAAATGATATAGATCTTTTAAACAGTGTTAAAAGTTATCTAAACAGCAAATTTTCAATGAAGGACCTAGGTGAAGCGTCATACATATTAGGCATAAAGATCTATAGAGATAGATCTAGGCGCCTAATAGGGCTATCGCAAAGTACATACCTTGATAAGATTTTAAAGAAGTTTAAAATGGACGGAAGTAAGAAGGGGTTCTTACCTATGTTGCAAGGCAAGACATTGAGTAAGACTCAAAGTCCGGCTTCGGCGGAAGAAAGAGAGATAATGGACAAAGTCCCCTATGCTTCAGCCATAGGCTCTATAATGTACGCCATGCTATGTACAAGACCGGATGTGGCACATGCTATTAGTTTGACTAGTAGGTACCAATCGGATCCAGGTTCGGAACACTGGATAGCGGTCAAGAATATCCTTAAGTACTTACGAAGAACTAAGGATATGTTTCTTGTATACGGAGGTGAAGAAGAGCTCGTCGCTAAGTGTTATGTCGACGCTAGCTTTGACACCGATCCGGATGACTCTAAGTCTCAATCCGGATACGTATTTCTCATGAATGGCGGAGCGGTTAGTTGGAGGATCTCCAAACAACCTGTGGTAGCGGGATCAACAACGGAGGCTGAATATGTTGCTCCTTCAGAAGCGACTCAGGAAGCAGTTTGGATGAAGGAGTTCATATCCGAACTAGGAGTGTTGGCAAACGCGTTGGACCCAATGGTGATCTATTGTGACAACAATGGTGCCATTGCCAATGCCAAAGAGCCAAGGTCTCACAAGCATTCCAAGCATATTAAGCGCCGGTTTCACTCCATCCGCGAGCATGTCAAGGATGGAGATATAAAGATTTGTAAAGTACATACGGATCTCAATGTAGCATATCCGTTGACTAAAACTCTCCCTAGAGCAAAACATGATCAACACCAGAACTCAATGGGTGTTAGATTTATCACTATGTAACTAGATTATTGTCTCTAGTGCAAGTGGGAGACTGAAGGGAATATGCCCTGAGAGGCAATAATAAAGTGTTTATTATGTGTATTCCAAGTATATGATAGATGTTTATTTTGCATGCTATAATTGTATTAATACGGAAACGTTTCATGTGTGTTTAATAAACAAACAGAAAGTTCCTAGTTATGCCTCTCTCATAAACTAGCTCATTGATTAACAAGATGATCAAGGTTTCCTGATCATGGACATTGGATGTTGTTAATAACGGGATCACAACATTAGTGTAATGGTGTGATGAACATTCATCCGAAGTATAGCATTATGATCAAAGTCATTGAGTTTATATTGCTATAACAACTTACGAAGTGATCCTAATCCTTAGACCATGAGATCATGTCAATCACTAACACCGGAAGAGTTTCTTGATAACATCAAACGTCACACCGTAACAGGGTGATTATAAAGATGGATTCAGAACTAATAAAGTGTTATGTTGAGGCTCATGGATCGAGAGTGGAATTTGTTCATCCCGATGACGGATAGATATACTCTGGGCCCTCTCGGTGATATCACATTGATTAGCTTGCAAGCAAGTGATTTGATCACTAGAATGTTATATCACAGGAACGAGAAAAGAGTGCATGTCGGTAGCAAGATCAAACTAGGTATGGAGATACCGATGATCGAATCTCGGACATGTAATATATCGTGAAACAAAGGGATTAAGATACTAGCGTAAAAGGTTCCGAAGATCACAAGAAAGTCATCGTTGAATGTGTGGGAGTCAGTATGGGTCTCCAGATCCCGCTTCTGATTATTGATCCGAGAGGGGTCTCTATCATGTCCGCATTATTCACGAACCGTAGGGTGACACACTTAAGAGACACCGACATCCAATTGGAGCAAATGTTTCATGCCGAAAGAATGAACAAGCGCAGGAATTTATTTCACTAGATACCGAAACAGGTTTTCGGGTGAAATTGCATAAAGTGGTTATGCATGTGAAATAGAATTCTAGCAAGGGGTTATTTGTGAATGTTTGTCATTAAAGTAATTGAAAAAAATCTGAAAATAAAAGAGTTTTATTTAATGAGAGTTTGCATTAAATTTGGTGGAAATTTAATGGGAATTTGAGTGGATATTTGAGTGGAGGGAATTTAAAGGAGATTTGTGAGTGGAGTGTCCACCCACATGAAGAGGGGAGGGCAAGGGGGCAGCCCCCATGCGCCGGCCACCCCCTTGGGGTTCCCCCCTCCTCCTATTAAAGGAGCCCCCTCCTCACTTGTCTCACACACCTCCTCGTGAAGGATCTCTCTCCCCCTATAGAATTTATCCCCCATGGTCTCGGACTAGCGAGATACATGTTCCCGGTGGCTATTCGGCAAGAAAGAGTTGTGCTTCCGCTGCATCGCTGGAGCGAGGAGGCGGAGGTTGCTCGGTGCCTCGAATGTGTGTGCGAGCACGAATGCGCTGCTGATTTGCGGCGCTAGGACTTCCTCTCGATCTTGAGATCGGCAAGAGATCGTCTACATCAACCACGAGTTGAACTCGTTAAGCTTTGTCGGTCTTCAAGGGTATGTTCTCTACGGATATACATCCGCCCGTTGTTTGTATCTAGTAGATAGATCTTGGTATATAGTTCACATTGTAGGAAAATTTTTGTTTTCTATGCTGCAAACCCTACAACCAATTCCGCTTAATAAGGTTATCTTTGGTAAGGATGACTCCTCGACGAAGATACCAAGAATTTTTTTTGTTTTTCAGAGGTATCTTCATCTTCCAAATGATCCTATTATCTAATAATGGTATGATTGGCTGGCTTAAAGAATTTTATAAGGAAATAACTGTGAAGTATCCATTCTTACTTAAGTTCTAACGAAATTCATCAGGTCCAGTTGACAGTTGAACATCTACTAACCGATGTAGCAACATGATCCAAGAGTTAAGTCTAGCACCAAACAAATTCCTCTTAAAAGTCACATTAGGGGGAGAGATTCCAATACGGTGGAAATAATTTCCTCCTTATATCAGACTATAGAATACAATACATGATATTATTCATAGAGTATATGTGTTACATACATGCAGGACTGGGAGAACACATGAGGATACGCGAGCCGTTTGCAGCATGTCCACGTGGACACAAATCCAGTCCACAATTGGGTTAGAAATGCATGCAAAAGGAAACGAATCTATTTTTCTCGACTCGTTGGAGTTTTCCTACATTTGGATTTATAGTCAAGCTAGAAACTATAAAAAATTATATTTATAAACAAGGAGTAGTATCTTCAATCCTTGAAGTCTACTATGCCATATATTTATATAAAATGCACACTTAAGTCCTTCCCGGATAGCGTGTTCCCTTCCTCCTCTAGACCCTCTCGTTTCTGATGTGGACATCCCATCTATTGATAGAACCGTTGTACCTACAGCTACACAAATACAAGGACCTATCACTCGAGCTCGTGCCAAGCAACCTAACTATCAAGTACTTTTATTTCTTAGAACTATTCCTCACATACATGAGAATATGATGTTGCCTAAATCAGATGTATTTATTACTCTTTGGAATGATGGACCAAGCATGGACGAGAGGGACAAGCATTGGAGCATGATCATGCATGGAAATCACAACAAGCATGTGAGGATTCAAGAGGAGGCCACAGATAAAGATTTCAGAACTTTGAAGCCACCATAATCAAAAAAAGGCTTGGACGAAATATTCAAGAATATTACATCATAAATTCGTCCATAGATTAATTTGGTGCTAAGACACCTTTTATTTTGGGCCAGGCCCATGTAATTTTCGCAGGAATTAAAATAGCCATTTTTAGAGTCCATATTTGAGGAGAAAAGGACTTCTAGGGTTTATTTCGGCCACCACCTCTATGGCTGGCCGAAATCCCACCTTTTCCTCCTTAAATACCCCCATAGCCGTCACTTTAGATTCAGATTTTGTTTAGACTAAATGTTAGCCACCGTCGCAACTATGCCAAGGATCGAGTGTCGCAGAGGCCTCTTGTACTTTGTACCTATACGTGATCCCACCTTTTCAATAAAGCTTTCATCTTAATCCGCAATATCTTGAATGCAATATTAGTTCTTACTTGTTCTTGATTTCAAGTAGGAATTAAGACCCTCATTGGTCAGGCTAATCGTGCTTCTATAGGATCGGTAACCTCCAGGAGATTGGCTTAGCGATTGCATTGACGCTCGTTCTCGCACGTGTAGTCAGATCGTCAAGCCCGAACTCCACTAAATCGACTATCACCATCTCATCGAAAGATCGGACACCTTTGCCCTATCAAGTGGTATCAGATTTCAGGTTGCTTGGTGAGATTTACTATTTTCGTTGATTAGATCTGTTTTTACCTATAACCCACAAAAAAGACAAAAACACTGTTAGAATTAGATCCATCCCATCACCAATCTACGCCTTGCATTATCTTTTCTGTTTTTGCATTGTTGAATTTGTGTCTACATCGTCGCGTTGAGTTGCCACCGCTGGTCTCGTCCCTTAGAGTTTCGATTTCTGGTCACATTAGTCACCGCTGCCACACTCGCAGATCACCGCCATATACACCTACCACATAAACCCTAGCCACCGCCACCATATTCCGCCGCCATACATACCGCCATATACTCTACCACATAAAACCCTAGCCGCCACCACCATATTCCGCCGCCATACACCCTACCACCATAAACCCGACTCCGCCACCTCCTTCCTAACACGACATGGATCCGACCACTTCTCCTACCGCGTCACGAGTCCGAGTTGAGTAATTGTTATAGTTATTTTTCTTTTTCTTTTCTTGCCTTTCCTTGTTGTATCTGTGTAGATTTCTAAGTGTTGAGGTAAAGTCCGATCGCAAGTCCAGAAGGAGAGCAAAAAAAAATTCGACCTCAGAATTTTTTTCTGGCTATACTAGTTTTCGACCTCGGGGATCACTTTTCTCCATTGGTCGTTATAGCGAAAAATTTTTGGCACCTGCTTGCTTTACAGAGCACGATAAAAAAATTTGACAAAAAATTTCGAGGCTATCCTGTTTTTAGACCCCGTAGATCAGTTCTAGACACTCGCCATCATAGTGATTTTTGACATCACGGTTCGCTTTTCAGGGCATCATATCATCATACCATTGCTTGTTGTGTTGCATCGTGACATCGTTGGTGATCTAGGATCGTGTCTCTAGTACGGTCTCTCCTAGGACCAGCACAGTACCGTCGTTGAGCATTCTTTCAACATGTAAGGGTCCCAACCTTTAAATAAAGTAGAGTCCCCTGTGTTTACAATGCTAGTCCCTGGATCAATAGCTAGCATCCACAGTTAAGATGTAATATCAAGAAACAAAGGTCATAATATAACTTTATAACCAGGAATAACATAATTTTTATTACATCTTACATAGCTCATTTGGCTATTAAATTACACTGCAGCGGAATAACTATAAGCATGGGGTCCTTCATCTTCAAAGTGCCACAGGCAGACATGTTGGTTGTAGACTTTGTAATCCTAATCAACACACTTCACTAAATCAATCAAACCTGCAACATACAAGTTACATTCACAAGGGTCAATACATTTGAATTGTATTGGCAAGTGATACTATGGTAGTATGGTGGAGTCTATCATCTATATGCATTTGGCTAAGTGGAGTTGAGGCTTGCATTGCTCAAAATAGATTTTTCCTTAACATTTGAAAACACTAAGTTTTTGTTTGACAAAATCATTTTTCTCAATCAAAGATTGAAGATCCTTTAACCCTTGTTCAACCACAAGTTTTTAACTTAGAAATTTGAATGATGAGATTCTTGATTGCTTCCATGTCTTGATGCTCAAATTGTCCTTTACCAGGGACATGGCTAAGTACTTAGATTTTACACTCTGCAGAGGTGGTGAACTTTCCCCACAAGACTTGGTTTCCCAAGACAAGATCTTTCAGAAGCCTTCCCTTAGACCAAAATGGATGCGCTCCAACCTATCAAATCCTACCACCAACTGTCCATATGGCTAAGTTCTTGCAACCTATATGATCCAGGCAGAGCCCATAATGCCAAGTGGCTGCACTTGAAGCTTCTCAACATTTGACATCTCAAATCTCTTTGTTCCTGGGTGGAAATCCACAAGTGAGATACACAAGGTCAACCATAAACATGGGCCTTGTGAACCACTCAACCAAAAACCACCAAGCAATTACCATTCCACCCAGGTGATTCATTAACTTAGTTGTTTTATTAAACAAAACACAAGTCCTCAGACTTAGAAATTTTTCCATAGTATGGATATATATTCCACCCTTGTTTTCTATTAGCTAGGCTAAGCTTGATAGTAGTAGGAATCTTAACTTAGGAAAATGTCTAGTAAGGTTTCATCTACTAGGTTTTCCTATAGCAAGGTTTATACTTAGCAAAATTCATGCAAGTTTTACTTAGAGAAAATCACTAATGCATAGTGAAAGTAATGGGACAAAAGTATGAAGCATCACTTGCCTTTTTAGTAGAGTATAAGTTCACTCCTTGTCCTTGCAACAATCACACTCTTCAAGTCACTACAATTCAATCAAGCAAGGCACAAGTTCAATCTACCAATCAAGCAAATCAATCACATAAAATAATAGACCCAAGATAATGCATGCAAGCATGCCAAGCTTTGTTTTATTTGAAAAATTGGTTCCTAATGGGTCATAAACATTTTAAAACACCTATTGTTCATTTTGTAAAGTGGAAAAGTCATTTGCAAAAGGTTTCACTTCAAAAACCATTTTCAAAACAAAGTATCATTTTATGTGGTGTAGAAATATTTTTACTAAGGCATTAATCTATGGGGTTCACCAAATATGTTTTCAAACCATAAAACTTGGTGTTTGGGGTCAGAGAGTTTAAAACAAAACATTTCCCAAAGGTTTTCTTCCAAAACCATTTTTAATAAATAAACTATATTTTCATTTGTCTAGAAATGGTTTTAAATCAAAGAATCATTCTTTTGTTTCACCAAATACATTTTTGAAACCACAAAGTATTTCCTATGGTCAGTAGGTTCAAATCACACCATTTTCCAAAGGTTTTATCCCCAAAATCATTTTTGAACAATTTTTACAATCTAAACAAGCATACAAATGTTTCTGCAAAAACAAACATTTTTCCAGAAGCTTTTTACTAAAAAAAATGGCATGGTTGGCTAGGGCTTGTTCCAATGATTCCATTGATATAAAGTTTGCAAAATTTGGACATGTGGTTTAAAAGTTGTGCAATTTACAAAATCCCAAGTCTAATTGATCAAATTCTGTTTTTAAAACAACTCTGGGACACACGTCTGATTCCTATTCGTCGAAAACATTTTGCGTCGATCGACTAACACAGACCGTTGGATCAAGTCATATCACACGGCACGCAGAGGCTACTTACCTCTTCTCTTATTTCTAATCTTATCCGTCAGATCGAGATCCAATGGACCCTATTGCTTTGACTATTTGGCAGCGGCGCTGACGCGGCGGCGACTGGCGGCGCGGTCAGACGTGGACAGTGCCAGCGATCTAAGAAGCGAGGGAGGAGGTGAGGGTGCTTACAGTGATCGCGGTGACGTTCTGATGCTCAAGGTGCTCGTCGTTGGGCAGGGGGCGCACGGGAACGGCGGCTATTGCTCGTCGGAGACGTCGTCGGCGTCGGGCTTGCTCAGGCGTCGTCGAGGACGAGGCTACAGCGCGTACTAGGGCAAACGGAAGACAGGGTCAGATGCGCACAGTCCTGGCGAAGGTGCGTGCGTGAACGAGAGGGAAAGGGGCGGACGGAAACTACCTGGGGTACTCGCCGGAGTTAAACCAGACGGTGGCGGTGCTTGGAGTCGTCGTTGCCGAGGCTCAGGGGCGCGCACGAGCGAGCTGCGGCTGCAGAAAGGTCCACCGGGAGATGGTGATCACGGTTGCGTGCTCGAGGAGGCAAGAGGTGGCGTGGAGCTGCTGGAATCCTCGCCGGAGCATCGTCGGATAGTGGGCGGTGTCTGGCGAAATTCGGCAGCCTGGGGGCGCACTTGGGGGAGGAGACATAGGGCAAATGGAAGGGAGACGCTGGCGTTTAAATGTGCGTGATCACTGCAAGTTATGGTGGCCGTATTAAGGTGAATTCAAGCCGCGAAATCAAAGCCAGAAACGGCGACGAGGGGAGGAAGAACAGGTCGTGGGTGTAGACGATGAACAGGAGGGGTGGGGCATACTTGTCAGCGAGAAATGGAGTGAGGGGGAGGGGTCCACTTGTCATTGGCTCTGCGGGTCGTCTGGTGAGTGAGAGAAAAACTCTTCGGGGGAGAGAGGGAAATGGGCCGCTGGGCCTAGTTGGGCTGCTGGGTTGGGTCGAGTCCAATTCTATTTTTTCCTATTCTGAAACCTTTTTATTTTTCTATTTCTTTTTTTGTTTTGAAATTCAAACAAACAAACCAAACAACCAATTCAAAACAACTTCCACCAATCTTTATATTAAGTTTGGTTCTGTTTATTTACACAAATCAAAGTCCAAAACAAAATAATAATATTTTTATTTTAGAGTCCATTTATAATTAAATAAAATGGACACTAGTTAATAAATCAAATGGGTTTTAATTTATTTAAAAACTCCATTTGAAATCAAAATATTTTCAAAACCAAATCAGTAGGTTTTATTTGAAAATAGAAGATACTTGGAAAACTTGTTTGAAATAAAATAACATTTTATTTTAGGGTCTATTGATAATTAAATAAAATGGACCTTAGTCATTAAATCAAATAGGATTTGTTTTATTAAAAACTTTATTTTGAAATCTAAAATAAAACCAAAACACTTCAGTAGGTTTTATTTGAGAATATAAAATACTTGGAAAACTTATTTTAAATAAATAAATAAGTTTTAGTGTTTATTTAAAATGGGAAAAGCCTTTACTTAAATAAAATTGGATATTAAATCCTTATTATTTTATTTAAATAAACCTTTACTATTTTTATCAAAACAAAACATTTTATTTCAAAATATTGGCCAAGGTTTAATTTGGCTTTATAAATAATCCTTATTTATAAATCTATCTTTTCTTTTGAAAACCAAATCTTTTTATTAAAAGATCCAAAATAGTAATTTTAAATATTTAATATTTTATTTATTAATTGTTTTATCTTTTTAAATCCCTTTAGGATTTATTTGTTCAAAATAGGTTTGAAGGTTTCAAATTGGAATCAAAAAGTTTCTTCTCACCCTGAAAATCAACAAAGTTTTATTTTATTCATTTATTTTTCACATTACAAGATTTGGAAAATCTTGGGATGTGACAGGCTACCACCCTTAAAATAAATCTCGTCCCGAGATTTGGGAAGGCTAGGGGTTACAAATAGGCTCAAAAGCAACTAGGGTACTACCACCCTTAAAAATTTTCCAACTAAATTACATCTTGTCTTACTTGGAATCCTGGGGAAATCTTCTCTGGGCAAACATCTGCATAGTGTCCTTTGTTTTCCCACTTGAAACATGTGACAAGGCTGAGATCTTTTATAGGTTGGTTTATCTTGTGCTTCATCTTTTCTGAACAGAAGTTTGCATAGTGGCCTAGTTCCTTGCTTTTGAGGCACATCACTTGGCTGATATCTTTCTTTTCCTTTGGTATCATTGTCTCTTGTTTGTTTCTTTGATTCTTCTTCTTTTCTGGGTAGTCACTGGCATAGTGTCCCTTCTCTTTGCAATTGTAACATTGCACTTGAGTAATATCTTTCTTCTTCTTTTTGGGTCTCTCCAAAGCTAGGAGTTCTTTTAGTTCATGCTCCTCAAAGGTGGGAAATCTTTCTCTCTTCTTGGGGCAGTTAGTAGAGATATGACTTTCTTCTTCACCATTAGGGCATTGATCTTCATGCTCCTTGGATGCATGATCCTTGTCTCTTCTTGGGACAAAGTTTTCTCCCATGTTGATCATTTGAGTAACCAATCCTTGCAACAATTGGGATTGCAGTTTCAAAATCCTTTGTATGGCTGGGTCTAGTCCATTGTTGTTGGCTAAAAGCTGAGTTGTCATTTGGCTCAACTGGTTTTGGTTTGCTATAAGTTCTCTCATGTTGTCCTCTTGGTTGTTGTTGTTGTCACCATCCTTGATGTTGGTGTCTCTTGGGGAAGTCATCTGCTTGGGTTGGATTGGGATTAGAATAGGCAAAATATTGCTAAGGGAATAATTCTAATCACACACATCACAATTCACTCAAACAATGTGCAATCAAACACAAACAAACACTTCACTCAAACAACAAAGTTCAAGCACATTTTTAGGCAACCAAAAATATTTTTGTTACACCACATAAGTTGGTGGGTTTGACTTAATAAAATATGGTGGTCCATCTATATGGTTCACTTGTGATCTTTCCATCCTTCTTGGTTGATTCTCCTTGAACAAAAATCTTTGTATCCTTGGAGAAAATTTTCTCATGTCTTGGTCACAAAACTTCAAAGGTGATGATGGCTTCTTCTAAGTTGTGTTTCCTTATTCTCCAAATCTTGAGCAAGATTTCCTTGTCTCACTTGTAGTCCTTAGTGGTATCCAAGTTGGAAGTCCTTGGTGAAAATGCTGAAGATGTTGAAGTCATTAGAGTTGAAGAAGTTGAAGTCATTAGAGTTGATGAAGTCCTTTACACATGGTGAAGTCTTGGGCCATAGGGTAGGTTTTTCCATCAAGTTGAAATAGAAGAGATGTAGAGTTTAAACCAAAATGGTTGAGGAAAGAGTTTACAAGATTGTTTGTAAATAAGTTTTGGAACAAATACAACTCCTATTTTTCTAAGGGGTTTTGTCCAATCCTAGGTTTACAAATCCTACAGGCAACACAATGCTCTGATACCATCTGTAAGGGTCCCAACCTTTAAATAAGGTAGAGTCCCCTGTGTTTATAATGCTAGTCCCTGGATCAATAGCTAGCATCCACAGTTAAGATGTAATATCAAGAAACAAAGGTCATAATATAACTTTATAACCAGGAATAACATAATTTTTATTACATCTTACATAGCTCATTTGGCTATTACATTACATTGCAGAGGAATAACTATAAGCATGGGGTCCTTCATCTTCAAAGTGCCACAGGCAGACATGTTGGTTGTAGACTTTGTAATCCTAATCAACACACTTCACTAAATCAATCAAACCTGCAACATACAAGTTACAGCCACAAGGGTCAATACATTTGAATTGTATTGGCAAGTGATACTATGGTATTATGGTGGAGTCTATCATCTATATGCATTTGGCTAAGTGGAGTTGAGGCTTGCATTGCTCAAAATAGATTTTTCCTTAACATTTGAAAACACTAAGTTTTTGTTTGACAAAATCATTTTTCTCAATCAAAGATTGAAGATCCTTTAACCCTTGTTCAACCACAAGTTTTTAACTTAGAAATTTGAATGATGAGATTCTTGATTGCTTCCATGTCTTGATGCTCAAATTGTCCATTACCAGGGACATGGCTAAGTACTTAGATTTTACACTCTGCAGAGGTGGTGAACTTTCCCCACAAGACTTGGTTTCCCAAGACAAGATCTTTCAGAAGCCTTCCCTTAGACCAAATGGACGCGCTCCAACCTATCAAATCCTACCACCAACTGTCCATATGGCTAAGTTCTTGCAACCTATATGATCCAGGCAGAGCCCATAATGCCAAGTGGCTGCACTTGAAGCTTCTCAACATTTGACATCTCAAATCTCTTTGTTCCTGGGTGGCAATCCACAAGTGATATACACAAGGTCAACCATAAACATGGGCCTTGTGAACCACTCAACCAAAAACCACCAAGCAATTACCATTCCACCCAGGTGATTCATTAACTTAGTTGTTTTATTAAACAAAACACAAGTCCTCAGACTTACAAATTTTTCCATAGTATGGATATATATTCCACCCTTGTTTTCTATTATCTAGGCTAAGCTTAAATAGTAGTAGGAATATTAACTTAGGAAAATTTCTACTAAGATTTCATCTACTAGGTTTTCCTATAGCAAGGTTTATACTTAGCAAAATTCATGCAAGTTTTACTTAGAGAAAATCACTAATGCATAGTGAAAGTAATGGGACAAAAGTATGAAGCATCACTTGCCTTTTTGGTAGAGTATAAGTTCACTCCTTGTCCTTGCAACAATCACACTCTTCAAGTCACTACAATTCAATCAAGAAAGGCACAAGTTCAATCTACCAATCAAGCAAATCAATCACATAAAATAATAGACCCAAGATAATGCATGCAAGCATGCCAAGCTTTGTTTTATTTGAAAAAGTGGTTCCTAATGGGTCATAAACATTTGAAAACACCTATTGGTCATTTTGTAAAGTGGAAAGTCATTTGCAAAAGGTTTCACTTCAAAAACCATTTTCAAAACAAAGTATCATTTTATGTGGTGTAGAAATATTTTTACTAAGGCATTAATCTATGGGGTTCACCAAATATGTTTTCAAACCATAAAACTTGGTGTTTGGGGTTAGAGAGTTTAAAACAAAACATTTCCCAAAGGTTTTCTTCCAAAACCATTTTTAATAAATAAACTATATTTTCATTTGTCTAGAAATGGTTTTAAATCAAAGAATCATTCTTTTGTTTCACCAAATACATTTTTGAAACCACAAAGTGTTTCCTATGGTCAGTAGGTTCAAATCACACCATTTGCCAAAGGTTTTATCCCCAAAATCATTTTTGAAATTTTTTTACAATCTAAACAAGCATACAAATGTTTCTGCAAAAACAAACATTTTTCCAGAAGCTTTTTACTAAAAAAATGGCATGGTTGGCTAGGGATTGTTCCACTGATTCCATTGATATAAAGTTTGCAAAATTTGGACGTGTGGTTTAAAAGTTGTGCAATTTACAAAATCCCAAGTCTAATTGATCAAATTATGTTTTTAAAACAACTCTGGGACACACGTCTGATTCCTATTTGTCGAAAACTTTTCGAGTGGATCGACTAACACAGGCCGTTGGATCAAGTCATATCGCACGGCGCGCAGAGGCTACTTACCTCTTCGCTTATTTCTAATCTTATCCGTCAGATCGAGATCCAATGGACCCTATTGCTTTGACCATTTGGCAGCGGCGCTGACGCGGCGGCGACTGGCGGCGCGGTCAGACATGGACAGTGCCGGCGATCTAAGAAGCGAGGGAGGAGGTGAGGGTGCTTACAGTGATCGCGGTGACGTTCTGATGCTCAAGGTGCTCGTCGTTGGGCAGGGGGCGCACGGGAACGGCGGCTATTGCTCGTCGGAGACGTCGTCGGCGTCGGGCTTGCTCAGGCGTCGTCGAGGACGAGGCTACAGCGCGTACTAGGGAATACGGAAGACAGGGTCAGATGCGCACAGTCCTGGCGAAGGTGCGTGCGTGAACGAGAGGGAAAGGGGCGGACGGAAACTACCCGGGGTACTCGCCGGAGTTAAACCAGACGGTGGCGGCGCTTGGAGTCGTCGTTGCCGAGGTTCAGGGGCGCGCGCGAGCGAGCTGCGGCTGCAGAAAGGTCCGCCGGGAGATGGTGATCACGGCTGCGTGCTCGAGGAGGCAAGAGGTGGCGTGGAGCTGCTGGAATCCTCGTCGGAGCGTCGTCGGACAGTGGGCGGTGTCTAACAAAATTCGGCAGCCTGGGGGCGCACTTGGGGGAGGAGACAGAGGGCAAATGGAAGGGAGACGCTGGCGTTTAAATGTGTGTGATCACTGCAAGTTATGGTGGCCGTATTAAGGTGAAGTCAAGCCGCGAAATCAAAGCCAGAAACGGCGACGAGGGGAGGAAGGACAGGTCGTGGGTGTAGATGATGAACAGGAGGGGTGGGGCATACTTGTCAGCGAGAAAGGGAGTGAGGGGGAGGGGTCCACTTGTCATTGGCTCTGCGGGTCGTCTGGTGAGTGAGATAAAAACTCTTCGGGGGAGAGAGGGAAATGGGCCGCTGGGCCTAGTTGGGCTGCTGGGTTGGGTCGAGTCCAATTCTATTTTTTCCTATTCTGAAACCTTTTTCTTTTTCTATTTCTTTTTCTGTTTTGAAATTCAAACAAACAAACCAAACAACCAATTCAAAACAACTTCCACCAATCTTTATATTAAGTTTGGTTCTGTTTATTTACACAAATCAAAGTCCAAAACAAAATAATAATATTTTTATTTTAGAGTCCATTTATAATTAAATAAAATGGACACTAGTTAATAAATCAAATGGGTTTTAATTTATTTAAAAACTCCATTTGAAATCAAAATATTTTCAAAACCAAATCAGTAGGTTTTATTTGAAAATAGAAGATACTTGGAAAACTTGTTTGAAATAAAATAACATTTTATTTTAGGGTCCATTGATAATTAAATAAAATGGACCTTAGTCATTAAATCAAATAGGATTTGTTTTATTAAAAACTTTATTTTGAAATCTAAAATAAAACCAAAACACTTCAGTAGGTTTTATTTGAGAATATAAAATACTTGGAAAACTTATTTTAAATAAATAAATAAGTTTTAGTGTTTATTTAAAATGGGAAAAGCCTTTACTTAAATAAAGTTGGATATTAAATCCTTATTATTTTATTTAAATAAACCTTTACTATTTTTATCAAAACAAAACATTTTATTTCAAAATATTGGCCAAGGTTTAATTTGGCTTTATAAATAATCCTTATTTATAAATCTATCTTTTCTTTTGAAAACCAAATCTTTTTATTAAAAGATCCAAAATAGTAATTTTAAATATTTAATATTTTATTTATTAATTGTTTTATCTTTTTAAATCCCTTTAGGATTTATTTGTTCAAAATAGGTTTGAAGGTTTCAAATTGGAATCAAAAAGTTTCTTCTCACCCTGAAAATCAACAAAGTTTTATTTTATTCATTTATTTTTCACATTACAAGATTTGGAAAATCTTGGGATGTGACACAACATTGCATTGTTGTTTTGATAATTGCTAAGGCTTCCTAGAGCTCCACAAATTTCTCCACGTGCAGTGTCTCGACTCCTGGTAATCACTTGGTTCAATCTCTGTACCACTGGTTTTTGCGGTTGCACATCGCCTTTTCCTGCTATTTGGTAAGAACTTGTAAGAGCGTTGCATATTTCTTGACGGATTATGTCGTGCCTTCCAAAATATTTCCGTATTTATAGGCATATACACATGTGCTTTTTAAAGGACTAACCATGACAGATACTACGCGCGACCCCGCAAAAATGTCGAACGAAGAGCTACATGCCCGCTTCACCGAGCTGTTGGTAGGACGCGCTGAAGATGTGGATTCAAGACTAGAGGAGTTTGACAACAAGTTCACCAACGCCATGGACAAGATCGAAGAACTCGAGAAATCCTTCAACGACAAGCTCGATGCTCGGTTCAAGGAGTTATTGGACAGATTGCCTGCACCTCGACATGGGCCACGGCGCATTCCAATCATAGGTCATACTGCTGGTTCGTTGCCGCCACACCTCGGGTTGCTACTACTGTAGCTGATGCACCTCAGAATTCCAACGCGGCTGCTGCTACGACCTTGGGGAAAGACGACAAGAACGACTACGACATCGACAACGGCAATCTATTCGACGAGGAGGTTGAACAACCTCCACATCCTATTCGACGATGATGATCATGTTGCAAAGATTAAATTAAATATTCCATCTTTTGAGGGTAAATATAATCGTGATGCATATCTTACATAGAAAATGGAAGTAGAGCAACGTTTTGCATGTTTAAAATATCCTGAGAATATGCGTGTTAGTGCTGCTACATATGAATTTACTAAATTTGCTTCACTTTGGTGGTCTAAACATTGTCGCTTAAATATTACTACTATTCCTCATACTTGGACTGCTTTAAAAATTGCTATGTGTGTTCGTTTTGTGCCTCCTACTTATCAACGTGATTTACTCAAAAAACTGACACGTTTAGAACAAGGGAAAAATTCTGTAGAAGAGTATTATCAGGAATTGCAAATGGGGATGGTTCGGTGTGGTCTTGCTGAAACTGCTGAACAAATGCTTGCACATTTATTTGGTGGATTAAACAAGGATATTCAACACATATTAGACTATAAGTAATATAATACCATCACTCGTTTGTTTCATCTTTCTTGCAAAGCTAAACATGAAGTGCAGGATCGCCAAACACCATGGAGGAGGACTAGTAATTCTGCAGGTCGCACATCCTCTTGGACATCCCGACAATCAACGCCTTCTTCTCGTGATACTCCACCAGCTACTACCACAAGGCCTCGTTCAGCTGCTCCTCCACCATCATCTAATGCTCCTGCTCGTAGTGCATCTTCTATGGTTTCCACGGGCAAAACAAAGGATATACAATGCCGCAAGTGCTGGGGTTATGGTCATTTGAGAGACAGTGCACAACACAGCGTGTTATGATGGTGCGTGATAATGGTGAATATGATTCAGCAAGTGATTTTTATAATGATACATTAGCCCTTATTTCTGCTCGAGATGGAGATAATTCTGATTCTGGAGAAGAGACAGAGGTAATGGGAATTGAATCTGCTGATCAATACAAGAGTCTAGTTGCACAACGTGTGTTGAGTGTGCATTTGAGCAAACCTGAGCATGACCAACGCCCCAACCTGTTTCAAACACGCGACGTTTTCAATGAAAGAGCTATAAGGATCATCATTGATGGAGGAAGTTGTAATAATCTGGCTAGTGTTGACATGGTAGAGAAGCTTGCACACCCAACAATACAACTCACACATTCATATTACATCCAATGGTTTGAGATTTCTCGCAAGATCAAGGTAACAAGAACCGTACGCGTGCGTTTTACTATTGGTACATATTCTGATTTTGTTGATTGTGATGTTGTACCTATGCAAGCTTGTTCTTTGTTACTTGGTAGAACATGGCAATTTGATAGAGAATATGTTCATAATGGTAAAACTAATCACTATTCTCTTATGCATGATGGAAAGAAAATTGGTCTAAAACCTATGACTCCCAAACAGATTTTAGAAGATGGTCTTGCTAGAGCTAGTAGAGCTAAAACCGAGGAGAAACATAAAAGTGAGAATCAAATTGTTGCTGCATATTTTGTACCACCAAAGAATACTAAATATGATTCTAAACATGCTACTAAAATTCGTTTGAAGAGTCCATGTATAGTTGCAAATAAAATTGATATTGCTGAACTAGATGTAAACAGTACTTAATGTTATGAAATTATCTGCAAAGAGGTTTTGTTTTTATTTGAGGATATGCCTCCTTTGCCACCTGCTATTGCTAACCTTTTACAGGAATATGAGGACGTTTTTCCATCTAAGATGCCACCAGGACTGCCTCCTATTGGAGGAAATGAGCACAAAATTGATCTAATTCCTGGTGGTACGTTGCCCAACCGCGCGCCATATAGAACCAATCCAGAGGAGACAAAGGAGATACAATGCTAAATTCAGGAACTAATAGACGGAGATTATATTCGTGAGTCTCTTAGCCCATATGTTGTTCCTATTATTTTTGTACCTAAGAAATATGGTTCTTCCCGCATGTGTACTGATTGTAGAGCTATCAACAATATTACTATTCGCTATCATCATCCTATTCCATGTTTAGATGACATGCTTAATAAATTGAGTGGCTATACCATGGTTTCTAAAGTTGATTTGCGTAGTGGTTATCACCAGATTCGTATGAAATTGGGAGATAAATGGAAAACAACATTTAAAACTATGTTCGGTTTATATGAGTGGTTAGTGATGCCGTTTGGTTTAACTAATGCACCCAGCACATTCATGCGATTAATGAACGAAGTTTTACGTGCTTTCACTGGATGCTCTATGGTAGTCTACTTTGATGATATTCTAATTTATAGCAAATCTTTAGAGGATCAGTTCGATCATTTGTGTGATGTTTTCAATGCTTTACACGATGCACGTTTGTTTTGTAATCTTGATAAGTGCACCTTTTGCACT
The DNA here is from genome assembly GCA_916181665.1 of Avena sativa. Lineage (NCBI taxonomy): Eukaryota > Viridiplantae > Streptophyta > Magnoliopsida > Poales > Poaceae > Avena > Avena sativa. The sequence goes on along the minus strand of OV702279.1, from coordinate 259,260,625 downwards.
GATCGAGTTGTGTTTCTTGACTATGTTGTTAGATCACAGGGTATTGAAGTGGATCCAGCCAAGATTGAAGCTATAGAGAACTGGCTGTAGCCCAAGACGGTCACACAAGTGAGGAATTTTCTTGGCATTGCTGGTTTTTATAAGCGCTTTGTCAAAGACATTGGATCAATTGTCGCGCCACTTGATGAACTTACCAAGAAGGATGTGCCCTTTGTTTGGGGCGATGCACAACAACAGGCCTTCATGATATTGAAAGATAAGTTAACACATGCTTCATTACTCCAACTTCCCGATTTTAATAAGACTTTTGAGCTTGAATGTGATGCTAGTGGAATTGGTTTGGGAGGTGTGTTATTACAAGAGGGAAAATAGGTTGCATATTTTAGTGAGAAATTGGATGGGGCTAGTCTGAACTATTCTACTTATGATAAATAATTATATGCGCTGGTTCAGACATTAGAAACTTGGCAACATTATCTATGGCCTAAAGAATTTGTTTTACATTCTGATCATGAATCTTTGAAGCATATTCGTAGTCAAGCTAAGTTGAATCGTCGTCATGCAAAGTGGGTTGAATTTATTGAGTCTTTTCCTTATGTTATCAAACACAAAAAGGGTAAAGATAATGTTATTGCTGATGCTTTGTCGCTCCGTTATACTTTGTTATCTCAACTTGACTTCAAAATATTTGGATTGGAAACTATTAAGGAACAATATTTGCATGATGCTAAATTTAAAGATGTGTTGCAGAATTGTAGAGATGGTAGAACATGGAACAAGTGTAGGGGTTCATAGCATGGAAAACAAAAAATTCTATCGCATGAACACACACAAGCCAAAATCTATCTATTAGATTGTAGCAACGAGTCGATAGAGTACTAACCCTCAAAGATCCAAAGCGGTTAACGAGAGCAGATTCTAGTGGGTGATATAGTCATTGACTTGTCGATCTCAAGATTGCGTAGACGATCCTTCCGGCGCCGTGTTCTGGCAGCGCTCCCGCAGTCGGTCACACGTACGGTACTCGATGAAGACTTTCCTCCCCCTTGTTCCAGCAGCCAGTGGAGGTTGTAGCTCTCTCCTCGCGATTCCGGCAGCACGATGGCGTGGTGTCGGAAGTAGATGGGAGATCCCGCAGGGCTTCTCCTAAGCTGGAGTGAGTATGGTGGAGTAGAGGGAGCCCCGACTATCTAGGTTTTAGAGGGCCGAGGTTTAGAGGTAGCTAGCAACTAGAGTTTAGCTAGTCGGTAGCGGTTTAAAGGAGATATAGATTGTCCGCAACTAGAGAGGGGTGTTGGAGATATGCCCTAGAGGCAATAATAAAAGTGGTTATTATCATATCTTTTTGTTTATGATAAATGTTTACATTCATGCTATAATAGTATTAACCGGAAACATTAATACTTGTGTGATTTCTAAACAACATTAGAGTCCCTGGTAAAGCCTCTTTATAATACTAGCTTGTTGATTAATAGATGATCGTGGTTTCTCGATCATGAACATTGAGATGTTATTAATAACAACATCATATCATTAGGAGAATGGTATGATGGACATACTCCTATAGATATGGCATTAAGATCAAGTCATTTCAATAGTTCGTTTGCTATAAGCTTTCTGATACATAGTAACCTAATTCCTTCGACCATGAGATCATGCTAATCACCATCACCAGAAGGATGCTTTGATGACATCAAACACCACACCGTAACTGGGTGGCTATAACAGTGGCATTGAGTGTTCGGAAAGTATGGGTTGAGGCACATGGATCAAGAGTGGGATTTGTCCATCAATATGACGGATAGATATGCTCTGGGCCCTCTCGGTGGAATGTCATCCAATTAGCTTGAAAGCATGTGACTGGCTCACAAGGGATCACATATCACGAGAACGAGAAAAGAGTACTTATCGGTAACGAGGTTGAACTAGGTATGCAGAGATACGGACGATCAAAACCTCGGATAAGTAAACTATCATGAGACAAAGGGAAATTGGTATCGTATGTAAGTGGTTCATTCGATAGCAAAGTAATCGTAGAAATATGTGGGAGCCATATGAATATCCATATTCCTCTATTGGTTATTGATCGGAGAAGTGTCTCGGTCATGTCCGCATAATTCACGAACCGTAGGGAGACACACTTAAGGATTCGATGTTGTTTAGTAGATATGGAATGTTAATAGGGGTACCGAATGTTGTTCGGCGTCTCGGATGGGATCCGGGATATCACGAGGAGATCCGGAATGGTCCTAAGAATAAGATTCATATAAGGAAAGTCCGATTTCGGAGTTCGGGAAAGTTTCTGATGGTTTCATCGGAGAGGTTCTAGAAGGGTCTAGAAGGTTCACCAGACCGGAAGGGGAATGGTCCATGAATGTGTCATGGATATGTGGAATGATTGGATCATATCCTAGGTCACTTGGTGTTGGCATTTGCAAGAGAGAAATAAAGCTCTAAATTGAAAGTCAAACGCGAAGTTTGAAAAGTCAAACCGGAACAATGGTTTCCTAGTGGAAGAAGAAACAAGTCCTTTTCTCAATCCAACTTGGGTTTGGGTTTGGATTCAAACCCACCCCTCCCAAGGCTGCCCCTCCCTCTCATAAATAGAGGGGGAGGTCTGTCCCAACACCACAAGAGCCAAGCCCTAGCCCCTCTCCTCGCCGCCGCGCCGCCGCCGCCTCACGCCACTGCCAGTTCGTCGCCACCGCCCTAGCCGCCGCCGACACCTCTTCCTCCCGGTCATATAAACCCTAGATCTCCGGGAAACCCTAATCCACCATAACTCGCATCGGCTTAGGCGAAGCCCTGCGGGATCTTCCCTCTACTTCCGACACCACGCCGTCGTGCTGCCAGAATCACGAAGGGAGAACTACAACCTCCACTGCCTGCTGGAACAAGGGAGAGGAAGGTATTCATCGAGTACCGAACGTGTGACCGACTGCGGAAGCGCTGCCGGAACGCAACGCCGAAAGGATCGTCTACGCGATCTTGAGATCGGCAAGTGTATGACTACATCACCCACGAGAAACTGCTCTCGTTAACCGCTTTGGTATCTTCGAGGATGAGTTCTTCTATCGACTCATTGCTACAATCTAGTAGATAGATCTTGGCTTGTTTGTGTGCATGCGGTAGAATTTTTTTTGTTTTCCATGCTACGAACCCCTACAGTGGTATCAGAGCCGTGTCTATATGTAGATCTGTTGCACGAGTAGAACACAATGGTCATTGTGGGCGGTGGTGCTTTTATTATCAATTGCTTTTTGTGTACTTTGCATCTTGCGGTATGATGGGATGAAGCGGCCCGAGCTAACCTTACATGACATCGTTCATGAGACTTGCTCCACGCTCAACATGCAACTTGTATTGAATAAGTGGCTTTGCGGGTGTCTGTCTCTCCCATCATAGTATAGATTCAATTTACAACGGGCACTTGATAGTTCAAGCATGAACATTGTGGTTCTTGTTCGTAAGTTAGAACGAAACTTATTGAAAGCCCCAAACCATGTAAAATATGCAAAGAAAATTAGAGGCGTCTAACTTTGTTTTGCAGGGGTGTGCTGTGATGTGATATGGCCATGATTGTGATTATATATGATGTATGCAATGTTCCTTATTTTAAGTTGGCAACCGGCATGAGCCATATGGTTGTCCTTTAAATTCCGTTAAGACCTGCGTGTCTATTCAAAGTAGTTGTAATAGTTGAAGCTGGTGGAAGACAATCATGAAACGGTGCCATTGACCTTGACGCCATACCGGTGATAATGGAGATCATGTTCTTGCTTGAAGATGGAGATCGGAAGCACAAGAAGAAAGGCCATATCATATCACATATTATTAATTGCATGTGATGTTAATCCTTTTATGCATCTTGTATTGCTTAGTTTGTGACGATAGCATTATAAGATGATCCCTCAAGCACACAATTTCAAGTTTTAAAGTGTTCACCCTTAGTAAGCACCGTTGCTAAAGCTCGTTGTTTCGAAGCACCACGTGATGATCGGGTGTGTTAGATTCTGTGAGTGTATACAACATGAGCAAGCCAGATTTGCTCATGCGGAAGCTAAGGTTTGATCTTGACGAGCCTAGCATGTACAAACATGGTCTCGGAACACGGATCACCGAAAGGTAAAGCATGAGTCATATAGAAGATATGATGAACATGTTGATTGTTCGCCATTGAAGCTACATCAACTCTCGTGATGATTGGTTTTGATGTGGTGGATTTGGTTCGTGTGATCACTAAAACAATTTGAGGGATATTGTTTTGAGTGGGAGTTCACCTAGATTAATTTAACTATTAATTAGAACTCAATTTGTCATAAGCTTAGTCTAAACTATTGCAAATATGTTGTAGATCAATGGCGGCCCCTACCATCAATTTTAATGCGTTCCTAGAGAATGAAAAGTTGAAAACCAATGGAAGCAACTTCGCGGATTGGTTCCGAAATTTGAGGATTGTCCTCAATGCTGGTAATTTGACCTATGTGCTGGATGCACTGCTGGGTGACCCGCCTGCAGCTAATGCTACCGATGAGGTAAAGAATGTTTTCCTCGCTCGGAAGAATTAGTACTCCACAGTTCAGTGTGCTATCTTGTATGGTTTGGAATCAGAGCTTCAGAAAAGGTTTGAGAACCATGACCCACATGATATTGTCCATGAACTCAAAATGATATTTGAGGCTCACGCGGCAGTTGAGAGTTATGAGGCTTCTGAAAAGTTCTTTAACTGCAAGATGGAAGAGGGCAGCTCCGTTAGTGAGCATGTTCTTAAGATGTCTGGGCACACAAGTAAACTCCAAAGCTTGGGTATAGTGATTCCTAATGCTTTGGGGATTCACCGTGTCCTCCAATCACTACCACCAAGTTACAAGAACTCTGTGATGAACTACAATATGCAAAACATGGACAAGTCGTTGCCAGAACTCTTCTCCATGTTAAAATCTGCAGAAGTGGAGATCAAGAAAGAGCACCAAGTGTTGTTGGTCAATAAGACCACCAAATTCAAGAAGCAAGGAAAGTCTAAGAAAAAGGGAAACTTCAAGAAGGGCGGTAAGAAAGTTACCGTGCCGGCGAAGAAGACCAAGGCTGGGCCTAAGCCTGATACTGAGTGCTTTTACTGCAAGGGAGAGGGTCACTGGAAGCGGAATTGCCCAAAGTACTTGGCGGATTTGAAGAACGACAACATCAAGAAGAAAGTTATATCTGATATACATGTTATTGATGTGTATCTCACTAGTACTCATAGTAGTGCCTGGGTATTTGATACTGGTTCGGTTGCTCAGATTTGTAACTCGAAACAGGTACTGCAGAATAAACGGAAGCTAGCGAAGAACGAGGTGACGATGCGTGTTGAAAATGGATCAAAGGTTGATGTGATTTCGGTCGGCACGCTACCTCTTCATCTACCATCGGGATTAGTTTTATACTTAAATAATTGTTATTTGGTGCCTGCGTTGAGCATGAACATTATATCTGGATCATGTTTATTGCGAGACGGTTACTTGTTTAAGTCCGAGAATAATGGTTGTTCGATTTATATGAGTAATATGTTTTATGCACATGCACCTTTGATAGATGGTCTATTCTTATTGAATCTCGATTGTGGAAATACACACATTAATAACATTGAAGCTAAACGTTTAAAAATGAGCGATAACTCGACCTATATGTGGCACTGTCATCTTGGTCATATTGGAGTGAAGCATATGAAGAAACTCCACTCCGATGGACTTCTTGAATCACTTGATTTCGAATCACTTGAAAGATGCGAAGCATGTCTGATGGGTAAAATGACTAAGACTCCATTTTCTGGTATGATGGAGCGAGCTACGGACTTAGTGCAAATCATACATACCGATGTGTGTGGTCCAATGAGTGTAGCATCGCGCGGTGGTTATCGTTATGTTCTTACCTTCACGGATGAATTGAGTAGATATGGGTATATCTATTTCATGAAACATAAGTTCGAAACTTTCGAGAAGTTTAAGGAATTTCAAAGTGAGGTAGAGAATCTACGTACCAAGAAGATTAAATTTCTACGATCTGATCATGGAGGTGAATATCTAAGTAACGAGTTTGGCGAGCATTTGAAGAAATGTGGAATACTTTCACAATTGACACCGCCGGGAACACCACAGCGTAATGGTGTGTCCGAATGTCGTAATCGAACTCTCTTAGATATGGTCCGTTCTATGATGTCACTTAAAGATTTACCACTATCATTTTGGGGTTATGCATTAGAAACAGCCGCATTCACTTTAAATAGGGCACCATCTAAATCCATTGAGACGACACCGTATGAATTATGGATTGGGAAGAAACCTAAATTGTCGTTCCTTAAAGTTTGGGGTTGCGAAGCTTATGTAAAGAAGTTACAACCGGACAAGCTTGAACCCAAAGCGGAAAATGCGTCTTCATAGGATACCCGAAGGAAACTATTGGGTATACCTTCTATCATAGATCCGAGGGCAAATTTTTCGTTGCCAAGAATGGATCCTTTCTAGAGAAGGAATTTCTCTCGAAAGAAGTGACTGGAAGGAAAGTAGAACTCGACAAGGTTGTTGAACCTTCTCTCGAACTTGCGAGTAGCGCAACACCGGAAGTAGTTCTTTTGGTGCCTACACCAATAAGAGAGTAAGCTAATGATGTTGATCATGAAACTTCGGTTGAAGTTACTACGGAACCTCGCAGGTCAATGAGAACTCGTACCACTCCTGATTGGTATGATCCCGTTATGAGTGTCATGTTGGTGGACAACACCGATGACCCTGTGACATATGAGGAAGCGATGATGAGCCCTGATTCCAATAAATGGCAAGAAGCCATGAAATCCAAGATTGGATCCATGTACGAAAACCAAGTATGGACTTTGGTGGACTTACCGGATGGCCGGAAGGCTGTCGAGAATAAATGGATTTTCAAGAAGAAAACAGATGCTGATGGTAATGTTACTGTCTATAAAGCTCGACTTGTCACGAAAGGGTTTCGACAAATTCAAGGAGTTGACTACGATGATACTTTCTCACCAGTAGCGAAGCTAAAGTCTGTGAGGATTATGTTAGCAATCGATGCATATTATGATTATGAGATATGGCAGATGGATGTCAAAACGGCGTTCCTCAATGGAGACATTGATGAAGACTTGTATATGATGCAACCCAAAGGTTTTGTCGATCCTAAAGATGCTAACAAGGTATGCAAACTTCAACGGTCCATATATGGATTGAAGCAAGCATCCCGGAGTTGGAATCAACGTTTTGATAAGGTAATCAAAAGCTTTGGTTTTATACAAAATTATGGAGAAGCTTGTATTTACAAGAAAGTGAGTGGGAGCTCTGTAGCATTCTTAATAATATATGTAGATGACATATTGTTGATTGGGAATGATGTATACCTTCTTAATAGTGTCAAGGATTATTTGAATAATAGTTTTTCAATGAAAGATCTTGGCGAAGCAGCTTACATATTAGCCATTAAGATTTACAGAGATAGATCAAGACACCTAATATCATTGTCACGGAGTACATATTTGGACAAAGTTCTAAAGAGGTTTGGAATGGAAGATAGCAAGAAAGGGTTCTTGCCCATCTTGCCCAATACGACCTTGAGTAAAACTCAGAGTCCTACAACGGCAGAAGATAGAGAAAGGATGAGTAAGACTCCCTATGCCTCAGCCATAGGATCTCTTATGTATGCCATGCTATGTACTAGACCCGACATTGCATATGTTGTTAGTTTGACTAGCAGATATCAAAGTGATCCAGGGGTAGATCATTGGACATCGGTCAAAAACATCCTTAAGTACTTGAGAAGAACTAAGGATATGGTTCTTTCTTATGGAGGTGATGAACAACTCGTTGTTAATGGTTACACCGATGCTAGTTGGAACACCGATCCGGATGATTCTAAATCTCAATCTGGATACGTATTTACTTTGAATGGTGCAGCAGTTAGCTGGAGGAGTGCAAAGCAAAGCATTGTGGCGAGATCTTCAACTGAATCGGAATACATAGCTGCTTCGGAGGCTTCACAAGAGGCGATATGGATGAAAGAGTTCATTACAGAGCTCGGTGTGGTTCCAAGTGCGCTGGACCCAACCTCTATCTACTGTCATAACATGGGCGCCATAGCCAATGCACAAGAACCAAGGTCACACAAGAAGCTGAAGCACATCAAGGTACGTTTTCACGCTATTCGAGAGCATGTCCAAGATGGAGACATAAAGATTGCAAAGTACACATAGATCTGAATGTGGCGGATCCGTTGACTAAACCTCTCCCGAGGGCAAACCATGACCAGCACCAAACCGCCATGGGTGTTTGGTATATTACCATGTAATCTAGATTAGTTGACTCTAGTGCAAGTGGGAGACTGTTGGAGATATGCCCTAGAGGCAATAATAAAAGTGGTTATTATTATATCTTTGTGTTTATGATAAATGTTTACATTCATGCTATAATAGTATTAACCGGAAACATTAATACTTGTGTGATTTGTAAACTAAATTAGAGTCCCTGGTAAAGCCTCTTTATAATACTAGCTTGTTGATTAATAGATGATCGTGGTTTCTCGATCATGAACATTGAGATGTTATTAATAACAAGATCATATCATTAGGAGAATGGTATGATGGACATACTCCTATAGATAAGCGTAGCATTAAGATCAAGTCATTTCAATAGTTCGTTTGCTATAAGATTTTTGATACATAGTAACCTAATTCCTTCGACCATGAGATCATGCTAATCACCATCACCGGAAGGATGCTTTGATGACATCAAACACCACACCGTAACTGGGTGGCTATAAAGGTGGCATTAAGTGTTCGGAAAGTATGGGTTGAGGCACATGGATCAAGAGTGGGATTTGTCCATCCATATGACGGATAGATATGCTCTGGGCCCTCTCGGTGGAATGTCATCCAATTAGCTTGCAAGCATGTGACTGGCTCACAAGGGATCACATATCACGAGAACGAGAAAAGAGTACTTATCGGTAACGAGGTTGAACTAGGTATGCAGAGATACCGACGATCAAAACCTCGGATAAGTAAACTATCGTGAGACAAAGGGAAATTGGTATCGTATGTAAGTGGTTCATTCGATCGCAAAGTAATCGTAGAAATAAGTGGGATCCTTTAAGATCCCTCCTTTGTAAAGGAAAAGGATCCCTGTGATTGCAATGCTAGTCCCTGGATCATTGCTGGCATCCATAGTTTAAGATGAAGTACACAGATACAAAGGTCATTTATTACATCCATTCCAGAGATAACATAGTCTTTACAACTCAAGGCCACAGGCCTAATACAAGAGTTTGAATAAGTAAATAAATATAAGTCTTCATCTTCATGTGCCACAGGCAAACATGTTGAGTGTAGACTCATGACCCTAATCCTCATCAGAGTAACCTGCAACATCACAAGTTACAGCCACAGTGGGTCAATACTTTGGAATAGTATTGGCAAGTGATACCTTAGTAAAATTTAGGTGGACTACATTACTATATGCATTTTGGCTAAGTGTAGCTTGGCTTGCTTTGCTCAAAATAGGTTTTTCCTATTAGTTGAAATCACTAAGTTTTTCTTTGTCAAAACTTTTCCCAAGAAACCTTCAATAGACATTGAGGTCCTTCACCCTTGTTCACCCACAAGTTTTACTTAGAAGTTGGAGTGATGAGATTCTTGATAGCTTCCATGCCTTGATGCTCAAGTTGTCCATTGCCATGGACTTAGCTAAGTACTTAGATTTTTCCATCTGAAGAGGTTGTGCACTTTCCCCACCAGACTTGGTTTCCCAAGACAGGACCTTTCAGAAGCCTTTCCTTAGACCAAATGGACGCGCTCCAACCTATCATTCCCACTACCACCAACTGTCTAAATGGCTAAGTTCTAGCAACTTATGTGATCCAGGCAGAGCCCATATTGCCAAGTGGCTGCACTAGAAGCTTCTCAACACTTGGCCACTAAAATCCCTTTGTTCCTGGGTGGCTTTCCACAAGTGAGATACACAAGGTAAACCATAGCCATGGGCCTTGTGTAACCACTCAACCAAAATCCACCAATCAAGTCCCTTTCCACCCAGGTGATTCATTGACTTAGTTGTTTTATTAAGAAAAACATAAGTCCAAAGACTTATAAATATTTTCATCATAGCATGTATATTTCACCAACCCTTGTTTGCTACTAGCTAGGCTAAGCATGGCATAGATAGTACTTAACTTAGAAAATTTCCTAGCAATTCTACAACTACTTAGGATTTCCCATCATGGCATTTGGCAAAATAGTAACATGCAAGACTTAGCAAAATATTTCTAATGCTTGTATAAAAATATAGGGATAGAAATATTCATGAAGTACCACTTGCCTTGGTAGTTGGGAGAGTAGCACTCTTCACAATCACAATCACTAGCACCAAAGTCTACACAAAGAATATAACCACAATCACATACAAGTCATATACAAGCAAAAATATATATGCATGCATGCAAGATGCTAAGTGATGATTTTGGAAACTCAACCAAGCAAGTGCATAGTACTGAATCATAAAAAAGTCAAAAACTTGCTAAACCAAGTTTATTTGACACTAAAATAATTTCCTAAACAATTTCTATACTCAAAATAGTCCTAAACAAGTTTCTGCAAATAAAGTCATTTTAACAGAAACTAAACATAAACACATTGCATAAACAGAAAGGGCTTGTCTCCCTGATTCCAACGGTATAAAATTTGCTAAAATCTAACGTGGGAATCAAAAGTTACAAGCAAATCAATTTTGGATACAAATCTGATTTCAAATTCTGTTTTAATTCAAACCCTAGCCACGCGTCTTAATCTTACTGGCGCGTACCGGTTCGCGTTGGATCACGCACGCGAGCGGTAGGGTCTAAGTGGCGATGCACGGTTCAGATCAAAACATAACGCTTCGCTAAGTGGTTCTATCGCACACGTTGGATCTAGATCCAACGGCTCTTGATCAAACGACCAAGGTCTGGCGGCGCGCGGCGACTGCGAGCGGCGGAGCGATCTGTCCGTGGCGGTGCCGGCGTTCTAGGTCGCCCGGGGAGGAAAGAGTGTGCTTACCAGAACCGCAGGGTCGAGGCGAAGCTCAACGTGGAGGTGGCTTGGCAAGGGGCGCACGGCAGGGGCTGCTGGAGCTCGTCGGAGTCATGCACGGCGTCGGGAGGTTGCAGATGATGTAGTTGCCGAGGTTTCGCGTCGCCCTAGCACGAACCAGATGGATTAGCAGACGCGCAAAACAGTGGCGAACATCCTCGTATGCAAGAGGGGGCAAGGGGCGCGCTCTGCTTACCGTAATTGGTCGCCGGAGTTGAGCGGCGGCTCGGTCGGTTGCGGGCACGAACGGGGACGGCGTCCTGGGTCACGAGCAGGCAAGCGAGGAGTATCAGGAGATGCACGAGATCACGCTGGGCACGATAGTTTGAACCAGAGAAAGGGGGGCGGTCGAAGCTCACCGGAATCAGTCGCCGGAGGTCGTCGGTGCTGTGGGGTTTCGAGGTCGAATGCGCGCAGCCTGGTGGCGGAGTGAGCGAGGAAAGTGGGGGAAAATGACCGCGGCGGTGAGGGGTTTAAGTAGCCAGAGCGGGGCGTGGAGTTACTCGCGGAATCAAGGGGATTTAACGCGGCAGTGACTGCGGCGAGTAACGGCGGCGAGAGCGGCGCAGGCGCGCGTGATTGACGAAGACGACGACGGGGTCACGGGTCCACCTGTCAACGGAATAAACAGAAGGGAGGTGGGGTCCTGGCGTCAGTGACTCCGCGGGTGCGTCTGTGCGTGCGAGAGAGAGAGAGAGGTGGCCCGGGTGGACTAGCTGGGCCGGTTTTGCTGTTGGGCTCAATTCCTGGCGCCGGCCCTTTTCCATTTCTTATTCCCTTTTCTTTTTCCAGAATGATTTTCAGGAATGGTTTTCAAATGATTTCAAACTCCTTTTGAATTCAAATCTTTTTGGGGGTTTTGCAGTGTGCAATAGTCACAAAACTTGGCATAAAACCATTTGGTCACTTTGAATTGGCTTGGTCATTTTTGGAAAGACAAAATAACAGTGACTTAGCACTTGGTTTGCAAAAGATTTGAAAATGGTTTTGAACCCATTTTTATTTTGTAAAATTTTGTTCTAACTCCACACTCAAACCAATCAACAAGGGAGACAAACAATCTTGGTTTAAAACATTCAAGCTCTCAAATGGGGATGGCCATTTGATTTAAGTTTGCTCACATAAAATGATAGCACTATGTGCTTCTGTTTTCTGAAATGAGTTTGAAATTGATCTCAATTCTATATGCATGCATGAATGCTATGCAATCTTTGAAATCATGATTTTAGGGATGTTACAAATCTAACCCCCTTAAGGTGAATCTCGCCCTCGAGATTCGGATTGGCTAGCAAATAGGTGAGGGTGGTCTTTCCGAAGATCATCTTCTCTTTCCCATGTTGCTTCCTCTTCGGAATGATGATTCCACTGCACTTTGCAAAACTTGATAGTCTTAGTCCTTGTGACTCTTTCTCCAGTTTCAAGAATCTTGATAGGTTTCTCTTCATAAGTGAGATCACTTTCTAGTTGAACTTCCTCCAAAGGTATAGTATCCTTCAAAGAAGTTTCTTCCATTTCTGGGTGACGTTTCTTAAGATGACTCACATGAAACACATTATGGACAGCTGACAGAGATTCAGGCAATTCAAATTCATATGCCACTTCTCCTTTGCGACCCAAAATCTTGAATGGCCCAACATATCTTGGTGCCAATTTTCCTTTCACTCTGAACCTTTTCGCCCCACGAAGTGGTGACACTCTAAGATAGGCTCTATCACCAACTTCGTAGGTGACTTCTCTACGCTTAGGATCTGCGTAGCTTTTCTGTCGGGACTGTGCTATCTTCAACCTGTCCTTAACCAATTTGACTTTCTCTTTGGCTTCTTTGATAAGATCTGGCCCGAATAAACTTCTTTCTCCCACACCATTCCATAACAATGGGGTGGTACACTTTCTTCCATAGAGAAACTCAAATGGTGCCATCTCAATGCTGGCTTGATAGCTGTTGTTATAAGAAAATTCTGCGTAAGGCAGACTTTCATCCCAACTGGCTCCATAGTCTAGGGCACATGCCCTCAACATGTCTTTGAGAATCTGATTAGTCCTTTCTGTTTGTCCATCGGTTTGAGGATGAAAAGCAGTACTGAATTCCAACCTCGTTCCCAATGACTCATGTAGCTGTCTCCAAAAATGGGAAGTGAATTGAGTTCCCCTATCAGACACAATACTCTTGGGCACTCCATGTAGACATACAATTCTACTCATGTAGATTTTGGCCAACTTAGCACTAGTATAGGTTGTCTTCACGGGTATGAAATGAGCCACTTTAGTTAGGCGATCCACTACTACCCAAATAGAATCGTATCCTGACCGGGTCCTTGGTAATCCGGTTATAAAATCCATACCAATCTTGTCCCACTTCCAATCAGGAATGGGTAGTGGTTGAAGCAAACCTACTAGTTTTTTATGCTCCGCTTTCACTCTACTACACACATCACACAAAGCAATATGTTCGGCGATGTCCTTCTTGAGATTATTCCACCAAAATCTTTCTTTCATGTCCATGTACATTTTGGTGTTACCCGGATGAATAGAATACGGAGAGTTATGTGCTTCTTGCAAAATCAGTTTCCGCAGTTCTGGATCTTGTGGAACACAGATACGTTTCCCATGCCATAAAGTACCCTGTTCGTCTTCATGGAATCCTTTGGCTTTTCCCAAGCTAATCTTTCCTTTAATCTCTTCGATTTCTTTATCAATATTCTGGGCTTCTTTGATCTTGTCCAACAAAGTGGGTTGAACATCCAAATACATGAGATGTCCTTCAGGCACAATCTCCAATCTGAGTTTCCTAAATTGGGTACACAGATCATTTGGCAATTCTCCTTTGGTAAGGCCATTCACAAAAACCTTACGGATTAGAGCATCTGCTACAACATTTGCTTTACCGGGATGGTATGGCAAACTTAGGTCGTAGTCTTTGATAAGTTCTAGCCATCTTCTTTGTCTCATATTAATTTCCTTCTAGGTGAAGATATACTTCAAACTTTTGTGATCCGTGAACACTTCACAACGCTTTCCCAAAAGATAGTGTCTCCATGTTTTGAGTGCATGGACGACAGAGGCTAACTCTAAATCATGAGTAGGATAGTTTACTTCATGAGTTTTGAGTTGTCTCGAGGCATAAGCCACAACTTTACCGTCTTGCATAAGTACTGCACCCAAACCTTGATGAGATGCATCACAATATACTTGGAAATCATTTTCCAAGTCTGGCAGACACAAGACTGGTGCTGTCACAAGTCTCTTCTTCAATTCTTGAAAGCTGAGTTCACAAACTTCAGACCAAGCAAACTTCTTGTCTTTCTTTAACAATTCAGTCATGGGCTTAGCTACCTTAGACAAATTTTCAATGAACCTTCTGTAGTAACCTGCTAAGCCAAGGAAACTATGAACTTCTTTCACGGATTTGGGAGATTCCCATTCAGTCACAGCTGAAACCTTAGCAGGATCAACTGCTACACCATCCTTTGTCATAACATGACCAAGAAAACCAACTTCCTCTAACCAGAACTGATACTTGCTAAATTTGGCATAAAGCTTATGCTCCCGTAACTTCTCAAGTATCAAACGCAAGTGTCCTTCATGTTCTTCTTTGCTCTTGGAGTAGACTAAGATGTCATCGATGAAAACGACAACAAACTTGTCAAGAAATTCCATGAACACCTTGTTCATCATATTCATGAAGTATGCTGGAGCATTGGTCAAGCCAAAAGGCATTACGGTATACTCATACAATCCATACCTTGTGGTGAACGCTGTTTTAGGTATGTCCTGTTCTCTTATCTTGAGTTGAAAATAGCCTGACCTTAGATCAATCTTTGAGAACACACATGCTCCTTCAAGCTGATCAAATAAGTCATTTATTCTAGGCAAAGGATATTTGTTCTTGATAGTTACCTCGTTGAGGGAACGGTAATCTATGCATAACCTTTGAATTCTATCTTTCTTCTCCACAAACAAGACTAGGGCTCCCCAAGATGAAGAACTTGGTTGAATAAATCCTTTCTGCAACTGTTCTCCAAGTTGCTTCTTGAGTTCTTTCAGTTCATCAACTGACATTTTATACGGTCTCTTTGCTATTGGTCCAGACCCTGGTACCAAATCTATCAGAAATTCCACATCTCTATCAGGTGGCATTCTCGGCAATTCTTCCGGAAACACATCCGGATACTCACTCACAATTGGCACACTGTCCATGCTAACCCCCTTAAGAGAATTTAGCTTACTTCCTTTGGATTCAAAGTTGGACTTGAATTTAATTCTTTTTCTTTCCGGGGTTGTGAGTGCAACAGTACGATTGGCACAATCTAGTACTCCTTCATACTTAGCCATACAATCCATTCCCAATATTATGTCCAGTCCTTGGGAATCTAGGATTATCAGACTCCCTGGAAATTTATGGTTTCCAAACTCTATTACTAGATCCCGGCATCCAAGACTTACTATCATATCTCCACTCGGAGAACTAACTTTTATTGGACACCCAATGTTTTCAGTTGGAAACCCATTTCTATCAACAAATGCTTTTGATATGAATGAATGCGATGCTCCAGTATCAAAAAGAACAAATGCTGGAATAGAATTGAGTCTGAACTTACCAGCAACAGCATCAGGCTCCTCATAGACCTCCTCCACACTGATGTGGTTCACCTGTCCTTTCTGGAAAGGATTTGGCTTGATAGGTCCTTCAACTTTCTTTTCAGGGCACTCATTTGCATAATGCCCCATCTTCTTGAATTTGAAGCATTCAACCTGATTGATGTCTCTCTTAACAGGCTGACTTCCACTTCCACTTCCATTACCACTATGGTGGTTCTTATGTCCACTCTTGTGGTTCTTGTACTTTTCATTGTCATGACTGCGATGATGCTTGTTGTCATGACGGTTGTGGTTGTGGTGCTTGTTGAATTTCCCATGCTTGTGGGATCCTGAGCTTCCGCTGTCATCATAGTGAGATCGTTTGTGAGACGATCCCGAGCTGTGTTTGTCGGAGTGCTTCCTCTTCCTACTCTCAACTTGCTTCATTTTGTTCTCCAAAATAGCAGCCTTGTCACAGAGCGACTGATAAGTGGGAACATATGCCACAGCCAATTGCAGATTCAGTTCATCATTCAAGCCTTCCAGAAATTTTTCCTTTCTCTTGGCATCTGTGTCAACTTCATCCGGTGAATAACGCGCCAGATTGTTGAACTCCTCAATGTATTCAGCCACGCTGCGGTGGCACTGCTTCAGATTGTGGAACTCCTTCTTTTTCAGACTCATCACTCCTGATGAGATATGAGCAGTGCGAAAGCCATCCTCAAAGATAGCCCATGTCACTTCATCTATGGGAGTGGTGATTTGGAAGTTGTCCCACCAAGTGGCGGCTGGCCCTTCCAGCAGATGTGCTGCAAATCTGACCTTTTCAGCATCCGTACAGCCCACGGTTACTAATTCCTTGTTCACAGAATGTAGCCAATCGTTGGCCACCATGGGATCAGTCGTCCCTGAGAACTTATCTGGTCTCAACCTCAAGAACCTGGTGAGCATATCAAAACCCGGAGGGTTATTGTTGTTGTTATTGTTGTTGTTATTGTTGTTGTTATTGTTGTTTTGGTTCTGGATGAACGTTGTCATCATCTGCATCAGCTGTGTTTGAGCAGTCATCATTTGTTGCATTTCTGGAGTGATGTTGTTGTTGTTGTTGTTGTTGTTGTTGGGGTTGGGGTTTACACGACGGGGAGGCATCTGTGATTTGTTCAAATAGAGATAAGAATGAGATACCCATAGATGTTTTCATGCACATTACATCACATAAGCAAACACATAGCATGCAACACAAGATATAAGTTCAACAACAAGATAAAAAGTTCACAAAGTAAAACACACAAGTAGCAAGCCATCCACATGTCGGATGGTCCAACTAACGAGGTACGTTTACAATCCTATCTCATTGGATCTGTTGGCTAACACAATGTTCCTAGAAGCAATTAGCCTATCATGCTCACATGATTCCATCACTAAGTCTATAATGTCTCCTCTTAAGGTTTGGTTGGTAGCTTCCAACTCTTGGGTATGTTCCTTCTCCTTCCTTAGATCATTTTGTAGGTTGAGCATTCTGCACTTGACTCTGTCACCAAGTTCTTTGATGGTCTTCCAAGCTGCATCCCTTGTTGATTCAAAGAATGTAGGGTGCACCACTGAATTGGTGAACATGCAGAATCCTTTTTCCTGATGGTTGTCTTCCTTGTTTTTATAAAAGTGAAGTTGCACCCACCAGTATTCCACTCCTTCATCCATCACTGGAAAACCTTTGTACACAGCTGCACCTTGTATCTCTAATGCAACCATGAGGTCCTTGAGAGCCTTGGGGAATTCTGTCTCACACTCCAAAGTCATTGTCATGAGTGGTCCTTTCCTCACAGCTTCGTTGATGGAGTTCATCTACAAATAGAGATGAGAGAGATGATTAGAAAAGTTTACGAGAAGAATAGACAAGTGTATAAGTAGTTGAAATTTTTTCCTTAGTGGTTTCCAATCCTAGGGTCATA
Organism: Avena sativa; assembly: GCA_916181665.1. Taxonomy (NCBI): domain Eukaryota; kingdom Viridiplantae; phylum Streptophyta; class Magnoliopsida; order Poales; family Poaceae; genus Avena; species Avena sativa. Next base: position 259,242,985 of record OV702279.1, on the reverse strand, counting down.
ATCCTACAGGCAACACAGTGCTCTGATACCATCTGTAAGATCCCTCCTTTGTAAAGGAAAAGGATCCCTGTGATTGCAATGCGTCCTTGGATCATTGCTAGCATCCACAGTTTAAGATGAAGTACACAGATACAAAGGTCATTTATTACATCCATTCCAGAGATAACATAGTCTTTACAACTCAAGGCCACAGGCCTAATACAAGAGTTTGAATAAGTAAATAAATATAAGTCTTCATCTTCATGAGCCACAGGCAAACATGTTGAGTGTAGACTCATGACCCTAATCCTCATCAGAGTAACCTGCGACATCACAAGTTACAGCCACAGTGGGTCAATACTTTGGAATAGTATTGGCAAGTGATACCTTAGTAAAATTTAGGTGGACTACATTACTATATGCATTTTGGCTAAGTGTAGCTTGGCTTGCTTTGCTCAAAATAGGTTTTTCCTATTAGTTGAAATCACTAAGTTTTTCTTTGTCAAAACTTTTCCCAAGAAACCTTCAATAGACATTGAGGTCCTTCACCCTTGTTCACCCACAAGTTTTACTTAGAAGTTGGAGTGATGAGATTCTTGATAGCTTCCATGCCTTGATGCTCAAGTTGTCCATTGCCATGGACTTGGCTAAGTACTTAGATTTTTCCATCTGCAGAGGTTGTGCACTTTCCCCACCAGACTTGGTTTCCCAAGACAGGACCTTTCAGAAGCCTTTCCTTAGACCAAATGGACGCGCTCCAACCTATCATTCCCACTACCACCAACTGTCCAAATGGCTAAGTTCTAGCAACTTATGTGATCCAGGCAGAGCCCATATTGCCAAGTGGCTGCACTAGAAGCTTCTCAACACTTGGCCACTAAAATCCCTTTGTTCCTGGGTGGCTTTCCACAAGTGAGATTGTTATCGCCATATTTTGGCCAAAGGAGGAGTTGGGCCGTGGTCAAGATGGGCTTAGAAGATACGTATATGCAACGTGTTGTTGAATCGGCCTCGTGTGTTGATTTGGGCTAAATTGCCCGTGTATCTTATATTGTAATAGATTCCGTTTAGATTTAGGTAAGAGATAGAGTTGTAGAGTTATTCCAAAGACAGAAAGTCTCCGGACTATAAATATGTACCTAAGGTTATCGAGAAAAGGAGGACAATCACGTTCACAACAAACACAATCTCGGCGCATCGCCACCCCTTGTTTCTAGGGTTTTTTCTCGGGTAAGTGCCATGCTGCCTAGATCGCATCTTGCGATCTAGGCAGTATCTACTTATGCGTTATCTAGTGTTACTCGTACTGAAGCCTTGTTGATGGCGAATAACACTATTATCATAGATTTGTTTGGATTAGCATCAGTACTTTTCGCTATGATTGTTTAGTTATGCTACCTCTAGCTATCTCGCCGCCGTTGCACCTTTTCCCGGGTGTAAGGGTGGCATCTTGCTTGATCTTTATTTAAGTCGATTTGATCTGTTATAGTTGTGCCTTGTTCTCCAAGGTTTAGTTTGATATCCACATGATCAGGCCTTGCAAACGGGTTGAACGATCCAGTAGTATGTAAGATATGGTTTACCAATCCCAGAGGGGGTGTTCCGGGAATTGACGTTACGTTGGTTTTTAGGCCTTCTCTAGGATTAGTTTTCTATTATCTTTTGTATCTACTAGGCTCAATCACGTGTAGGATGTTCCAGTCATGTAGTGAAAACATTAAACTGTCGTAGATCGATTTAACTTGTATTGATGAAGCAAAACCCCATGTTATAATAGATCTAATGCAGAACCATGGGATAATCGGCTCTGGGAGCCGATTCACAGGGAAACCTGGGAGCCGGTCACGGCTCGAATTTTACGTATACTTGTTTACCATGCAGGAAACCAATCGAAGCAATCCTTCACCTTCCTGACCAGGTATAGGTCAGGTGGCACGCCCTCGAACCAAGCCAGGACGTGTGCCGGAGTTTTGCGGGCCGTTGCCCGAGGGACCAGGGCCCACCAGCAGTCCTGGGAGCCTCCCGGCTCTTCGTGTTGCCCGTCGCTGCTCGCCGGTGGGTTTTGGTAGGCAACAGAGATACACAAGGTAAACCATAGCCATGGGCCTTGTGTAACCTCTCAACCAAAATCCACCAATCAAGTCCCTTTCCACCCAGGTGATTCATTGACTTAGTTGTTTTATTAAGAAAAACATAAGTCCAAAAGACTTAGAAATATTTTCATCATAGCATGTATATTTCACCAACCCTTGTTTGCTACTAGCTAGGCTAAGCATGGCATAGATAGTACTTAACTTAGAAAATTTCCTAGCAATTCTACAACTACTTAGGATTTCCCATCATGGCATTTGGCAAAATAGTAACATGCAAGACTTAGCAAAATATTTCTAATGCTTGTATAAAAATATAGGGATATAAATATTCATGAAGTACCACTTGCCTTGGTAGTTGGGAGAGTAGCACTCTTCACAATCACAATCACTAGCACCAAAGTCTACACAAAGAATATAACCACAATCACATACAAGTCATATACAAGCAAAAATATATATGCATGCATGCAAGATGCTAAGTGATGATTTTGGAAACTCAACCAAGCAAGTGCATAGTACTGAATCATAAAAAAGTCAAAAACTTGCTAAACCAAGTTTATTTGACACTAAAATAATTTCCTAAACAATTTCTATACTCAAAATAGTCCTAAACAAGTTTCTGCAAATAAAGTCATTTTAACAGAAACTAAACACTAAACACATTGCATAAACAGAAAGGGCTTGTCTCCCTGATTCCAACGGTATAAAATTTGCTAAAATCTAACGTGGGAATCAAAAGTTACAAGCAAATCAATTTTGGATACAAATCTGATTTCAAATTCTGTTTTAATTCAAACCCTAGCCACACGTCTTAATCTTACTGGCGTGTACCGGTTCGCGTTGGATCACGCACGCGAGCTGTAGGATCTAAGTGGCGATCCACGGTTCAGATCAAAACGTAACGCTTCGCTAAGTGGTTCTATCGCACGCGTTGGATCTAGATCCAACGGCTCTTGATCAAACGACCAAGGTCTGGCGGCGCGCGGCGACGGCGAGCGGCGGAGCGCTCTGTCCATGGCGGTGCCGGCGTTCTAGGTCGCCCGGGAAGGAAAGAGTGTACTTACCAGAACCACAGGGTCGAGGCGAAGCTCAACGTGGAGGTGGCTTGGCAAGGGGCGCACGGCAGGGGCTGTTGGAGCTCGTCGGAGTCATGCACGGCGTCAGGAGGTTGCAGACAATGTAGTTGCCGAGGTTTCGCGTCGCCCTAGCACGAACCAGATGGATTAGGAGACGCGCAAAACAGTGGCGAACATCCTCGTATGCAAGAGGGGGCAAGGGGCGCGCTCTGCTTACCGTAATTGGTCGCCGGAGTTGAGCGGCGGCTCGGTCGGTTGCGGGCACGAACGGGGACAGCGTCCTGGGTCACGAGCAGGCAAGCGAGGAGTATCAGGAGATGCACGAGATCACGCTGGGCACGATAGTTTGAACCAGAGAAAGGGGGGTGGTCGAAGCTCACCGGAATCAGTCGCCGGAGGTCGTCGGTGCTGCGGGGTTTCGAGGTCGAATGCGCGCAGCCTGGTGGCGGAGTGAGCGAGGAAAGTGAGGGAAAATGACCGTGGCGGCGAGGGGTTTAAGTAGCCAGAGCGGGGCGTGGATTTACTCGCGGAATCAAGGGGATTTAACGCGGTAGTGACTGCGGCGAGTAACGGCGGCGAGAGCGGCGCAGGCGCGCGTGATTGACGAAGACGGCGACGGGGTCACGGGTCCACCTGTCAGCGGAATAAACAGAAGGGAGGTGGGGTCCTAGCGTCCGTGACTCCGCGGGTGCGTCTGTGCGTGCGAGAGAGAGAGGTGGCCCGGGTGGACTAGCTGGGCCGGTTTTGCTGTTGGACTCAATTCCTGGCGCCGGCCCTTTTCCATTTCTTATTCCCTTTTCTTTTTCCAGAATGATTTTCAGGAATGGTTTTCAAATGATTTCAAACTCCTTTTGAATTCAAATATTTTTGGGGGTTTTTGCAGTGTGCAATAGTCACAAAACTTGGCATAAAACCATGTGGTCACTTTGAATTGGCTTGGTCATTTTTGGAAAGACAAAATAACAGTGACTTAGCACTTGGTTTGCAAAAGATTTGAAAATGGTTTTGAACCCATTTTTATTTTGTAAAATTTTGTTCTAACTCCACACTCAAACCAATCAACAAGAGAGACAAACAATCTTGGTTTAAAACATTCAAGCTCTCAAATAGGGATGGCCATTTGATTTAAGTTTGCTCACATAAAATGATAGCACTATGTGCTTCTATTTTCTGAAATGAGTTTGAAATTGATATCAATTCTATATGCATGCATGAATGATATGCAATCTTTGAAATCATGATTTTAGGGATGTTACAGATCCATATGAATTTCCAGATTCCTCTATTGGTTATTGATCGGAGAAGTGTCTCGGTCATGTCCGCATAATTCACGAACCGTAGGGAGACACACTTAAGGATTCGATGTTGTTTAGTAGATATGGAATGTTAATAGGGATACCGAATGTTGTTTGGAGTCTCGGATGGGATCCGGGATATCACGAGGAGATCCGGAATGGTCCGGAGAATAAGATTCATATAAGGAAAGTCCGATTTTGGAGTTCGGGAAAGTTTCCGATGGTTTCATCAGAGAGGTTCTAGAAGGGTCTAGAAGGTTCACCAGACCGGAAGGGGAATGGTCCATGAATGTGTCATGGATATGTGGAATGATTGGATCATATCCTAGGTCACTTGGTGTTGGCATTTGCAAGAGAGAAATAAAGCTCTAAATTGAAAGTCAAACGCGAAGTTTGAAAAGTCAAACCGGAACAATGGTTTCCTAGTGGAAGAAGAAACAAGTCCTTCTCTCAATCCAACTTGGGTTTGGGTTTGGATTCAAACCCACCCCTCCCAAGGCTGCCCCTCCCTCTCATAAATAGAGGGGGAGGTCTGTCCCAACACCACAAGAGCCAAGCCCTAGCCCCTCTCCTCGCCGCCGCGCCGCCGCCGCCTCACGCCACTGCCAGTTCGTCGCCACCGCCCTAGCCGCCGCCGACACCTCCTCCTCCCGGTCATCTAAACCCTAGATCTCCGGGAAACCCTAATCCACCATAACTCGCACCCTCTTAGGCGAAGCCCTGCGGGATCTTCCCTCTGCTTTCGACACCACGCCGTCGTGCTGCCGGAATCACGAAGGGAGAACTACAACCTCCGCTGCCTGCTGGAACAAGGGAGAGGAAGGTCTTCATCGAGTACCGAACGTGTGACCAACTGCGGAAGCTCTGCCGGAACAGCGCCGGAAGGATCGTCTACGCGATCTTTAGATCGACAAGTGTACGACTACTTCACCCACGAGAATCTGCTCTCGTTAACCGCTTTGGAATCTTCGAGGGTGAGTGCTTCTATCGACTCGTTGCTACAATCTAGTAGATAGATCTTGGCTTGTTTGTGTGCATGCGGTAGAAATTTTTTGTTTTCCATGCTACGAACCCCTACAAGGGGGGCGGCGGCCAACCAAGGATTTCTTGTGTGGGCAAGGGGGGCGTCCTCCCCCAACTCCACGTCATGTGTCCGACGCAAGGGAGAGGGAGGAATCCTCCCTTAGTTAGGATTCCTTCCCTCCCTCCACTTGGAAATCATTGTCCCAGTTTGAATTTTTCAAACTGCCTTTTTGTCTTTCAAACTAGAGTTTGATTTCTCTCTTCCAAGTGTCAAGCCAAGTGACCTAGGACATGATGCAACCATCGCACTTTGTCATGACACATCCATGTACCATTCCCCCTCGGGATCGGTGAACCTTCTAGACCCTTCTAGAACATTCCGGTGAAAACACCGGAACCATTCCCGAACTCCGGAATTGGACTTTCCTTATATGAATATTATTCTCCGGACCATTCCAGATCTCCTTGTAATATCCTGGATCCCATCCAAGACTCTGAACTACATTCGGTCTCTTTACTCACATTCCATATCTACTAAACAACATCGAATCCTTAAGCGTGTCTCCCTACGGTTCATGAATTATGCAAACATGATCGAAACTCTTCTTCGATCAATAACCAATAGAGGAATCTAGAAATTCATATGGATCCCACATATTTATACGATTACTTCATGATCGAATGATTCATTTACATACTGACGAGGGTTCAACTCGTCAATGCCCATTGTTATGGACTTGGGTTTTGCAGAAGATGGGGATGCTGGAAGTCACGGAACGGTTAACAGAAAAGCAACACAGGGACACGAGATTTACCCAGGTTCAGGCCCCGGAGGTAAAACCCTACTCCTGCTTGTCTGCTCTTGATTACAGCGGAATCGAAGGTTACAGGGTGCGCAGATGCAATCTGGCATGGAGGTGTGTATGAGGTGAGTTAAGAGATCCTTCTCGCCGTACCCTCCTGGCCTTTGTATAGATAGGCCAGGTCCCGGGATAGGTCGAGTCGGTTACAAATTAGGGTTGATACCCTTTGAAATTCTATCTAATCTATACTTGTCCTCCAAGGAGCCGAAATCGCCACGGGCTTGGGCCAGCCAAAATCTTCATGGGCTGCGTGTCCTTACATGGGCCTTCCTTGGGCGGGACCAGGTATACCAATGTCATGCACCCGTAGGGTATATCCATGTCAGTAGCCCCCGAGTGATCAGTCGAATCATAGATTCGGCTGGAGACTCTTCAATCTTTTGGGTGCTTTGTAGTTTGAGCCTGTTTTACAAGGAGAAATGTTTAGTTCATAGGGATTGTTGATGCGTGTTCCTGGATCACCCGACGGATCAGGGCCAATTAACTGTCATAGGACAAAACAACACGATCTTCATCAAATTCGAGTCCCCAGACTCGAATTCAGAACGATTGCTGTTGTGATTCGACTCAGGCCGTTGTGGTCTTACAGTAGTCGAATCCTAGTGTTTTTTCAAGTGATGTATCCAACGTGTACGTCAGGACTTTCATCGTGCCTGTTGACACGGGTACTTACTAGCAGAGCGCAGTCGGGTGCGTTGCCAGGCCATCAGACGGTATCTGTAGGTCTTATCTTTGCGTCATAGACACAACATCCAAAATTTTATCACCACAGAGGTGTTTCGGGTGGCCAAGGAGACTGCTTATCACTTAGCATTGGTTTGGGCAAAGTTGCCAAAAGATTTTTGTCATATTTGATCCGAAGGATCTCAGTCGAATATTTCATAGGGTGCGCGGCCAGCGCTCCAAATGGGAGTAGCCCCCGAGTGTTTGTTCGAGTCGTAGACTCGAGCAGAGACTTTAGTTTAGTCATTTACATTATTAGTTCGAAGGACACATTTTTTCGGATCCGCGAACGACGCTCCCTATGGGAGTAGCCCCCGAGTCCGTAGTGGAGTCGTAGACTCGACATAGGGCTCGAAGATAATTTCGAGGTGACATTACCTTTGCAATTTATCAGGTGCGCGGCCAGCGCTCCTGATAGGAGTAGCCCCCGAGTAATTTCTCGAATCGTAGATTCAAGTAAGTACTTGTATGATCATTCGAAATCTTCGAGCCGTTGCTGGATTTGCCTTGATGATGTCAGTGCTGACAATTGGTGATCTCAACCGTCCGCGGTAGCAGAAATGATGCAACGGGATTATCGTGGGTCCCATCGCCTGACTTGACGTTGACTAGTCACGCGTAGGCATGGCGGAAGTTACGGCGTCTCCTCGGTTTCCGTGCGTAGTGGACGGCGTGATGGTGACGGTTCGTTTTGATGTTGACACATGGACGGTGAGATCTGAGGTACACGCTAGGGCTTCTCGATCGACGGCTCCAATGCATCGTCTTCGTCCTTTTATACCGTGGGGAAATAGTAGTTTTACCGTTCGCCATTTTCTCTTGCCTCGTCTCCATTGCCACCATTTTCGTGAGTTCCTTGCTTTTTGTTGCGCACTGGACATTCACCACACCTTTCCCCTCTTTCCTCCGGTCGCATCACCGCACTAACCGCTCGAAGATGAGCAAGCCAAAGAAGATGTCATCTGTTGTGGCTGGGATGAGTGCCGCCGGTGCTGGCAAGAAGGTCGCCACTCCGGCCCACACCACCAATGGCAGGTGGAAGCACACAGAGATGCGCAAGGCGGACTTGCGCAAGTTGTGTGATTCCGGCCGGATTTCCAAGGAGAAAGACGACGCCATCCTCCCCGATCAGGAGGTAATCCCTCGCCCACACGAAGGTTTTCGCGTGATGTTTTATTCCTTCGTTGTCCGAGGCCTTTCTTTGCCCGTCCACGAATTACTTCATGGACTCCTTTTTTTCTACGGGATTCAGTTGCATCATCTATCTCCCAATTCTCTTCTTCATATTGCTTGTTTCATCACTCTGTGCGAGTGTTGGCTCGGTATCGAGCCGCACTTTGGCCTCTTCAGGAAACTCTATTCCGTGAAGAGGCAGTCTGGCTCCAGTGGTGTCTATCCACTTGGTGACTGCATCATCTCCATCCGCTCCACCGATCAATTCTTCTCCTTCTCCATTTGCGAGTCCGTCCAGTACTGGCGCAAGAAGTGGTTTTACATCCGCGACATCAAACTGGACGTTCAGCATTATGTTCTCCCCCCTTTCGACTCCGACCAAGAGATCATCCGAAAGAAGTCGTGGGGAAACGACATCTAGAAGGGTGAATATGCAGAGGTGGAGAATCTCTACCAGCGGGTGGAGGCTCTCCAACTGGTCACCGGCAAGGAGGTCAATGGTGTCAACATCATCCGCACCTTCCTCAAGCATCGGGTGCAGCCGCTCCAAGCGAGGGCGCACCCGATGTTTATGTATGCTGGCCACGGTGATCCAACAAGGGTTTCACCTGAGTAGTTATCTTCAGGCGACCTTGATAGAGATCTTCGGCCTTTGCTGAAGTTCAAGGCTGACAAGGACCTCCCGGGGAAATCCTTGACCTCCCCGTTCAGTGCCAAGAAAGTAGTTCCATAGGTGCAGAGACTTGTAGTTGCACGTAGCGCTATTTTGAATGTTAGTTGTTTGCTATTCGTACTAATAATTTGTTCATCTTCTTGTCTTTGATTTGCAGGATCTCAAGGTAGCAGGGATGATGCCCCCTCTACCTGAGAAATTCATGGATGCACCAGATAATGAAGCGGCAGAGTTCGATTCCAAGGTTCCCTCGGTGTCGTCTCCTATCATGGAAGCCCCCGAGCCGAGCGAAGGGAAGACCTGAAAACGCTCCCGGAGTGAATCTTCAGATGGGGCGACACCACCAACACCAAGGGGTCCGTCCTTCCTCGAGAAGCACAGCGAGGATGAGGGTGCATCATATGCGCCTTTTCCTGTCGTGCCCATTTGGGTAGTTGCCCCGCAGCCACTAGCCAAGAATAAGAAGAAGGAGAAGGAGCCTCGTCTTCAAATTTTCAGATATCCAGTCGTAAGTCATTCTACTTGAGCGTTGTTTCCTTATTCATATGCTAAGTATTAACTTGTTTATTGATCTGATAAGTGCTAGCAGTAATCCTTCGAAGGGGTCTCTTGATGGGAACACCGAAGAAGTTATCGCGGAATCGAAGCCGATGGCTTCGTTTCCCAAGGTGGTGGCCAACTCCGAGGATGATGAATCGAGCTCTGTTGGAGATATACTTTCCGGGTATACCCACAGGACTCGCTGACCAGGGTGGCCCACCAACGGGTTAGAGATTTGCTTCACGGGCGGCCCAGTCAGAGAAAGAGGAGGAGCCAGTTTCGGAAACGACAAGGCCCAGGAGAGTTACCAACTTAGGCATGTAGTATTACTTGTAGTCCAAGCTGTACATAGTTACCGACTCTGTAACGTAGCGGGATATGTATCTCCCTGTAACCCTAGGCCCCGGTGACTATATAAACTGGCCCTATGGGAGCCTTTAGGGCAACAACTCGATACACAACCACAACCAACTCGCATAGGTGAACCTCTCTTGTAATGCATTGTAACATCTGGCTTACGCCTATATATTACGGGGTTGCTAGCAGGAGTAGGATCCAATCACCACAGTCGGATCTGAACCTAGGTAAACTTGTGCTCACCGCTCCTAGAACATCTGAAGTCTCACACCCCATCTTTCCAATGCCACTAGGACCCCCTATGGTGTACTTGTCGACAATCCGACGACAGTTGGCGCCCACCGTGGGATAGGTGACCTTTGGAGCATCGTTCCAGGCGGAATCTGCGCGTGCAGGAATTGGCGAAACAATCGTCATGGATCGCGTGGTCTACGCTAGTTATGTCCCTCTCATCCTTCTCGATGAGACTTGGATTCTGGCTTCCAAACCCGTGATGACCTACATAATCATGTAAATTGGCGAGATCGATATTTATCTCGGTTTTGCTGATCCCGCCCAACCCATCCTTGAGGTGATGACCATGGCAGAAGAAACATCCGGATCTACTTTGTCCGCAGAGGCGGAAGAGTTCAAGGTCCCGGAGAAAATAAACCCACCCAGCCCACTCCCATAGTGGAAGAAGAGGTGGAAGAAGAAATCAGATCCGATCTCTCCAGCGAGATCGGATACACAGACGAAGAGTACATCCGCTACGGATCCAGTTTTGCTGACGTCGAAGCGGAAACCAAGTTATACAAATACCTCAAGGACATGAACAAGAAGAAGCATTGTTTCATGTACCACATAAGCACTGGATCTGACTTTGTCGATGCTGGAGCCGGTAGCGACTCGGTCCTAGACGCAATCGAAGAAAACACCGACTTACCTGGCTCCCCAGCAGAGTCAATCACGTCGCAGGAACTTCGAGAATTCGACAAAGAGATAGAGGAGTACGAGCAAGAGCACGTCTCCAGACAAACGCCAGGTGAGCCGGAAACTCCTCCTAGTCCATATGATAGCATGGATGAAAGCTACACCTCGCAGGATGATATGGACACCGGAGATTCCTCCAAGGTCTACAAGCCAACCATGATGGAAAGTACCGACGGAAGTTTATCCCCCGGTACCGGACCAAAAGCCGTCTTTGCCACTGGTACGCACGTTAAGGCTACTGGGCGGTCAAAGAAGAAGAACAACAAGAACAAGAATCCGACTCCGGCGGAGCCGGACATCGAGGAAACCAACAAAGAAAAAGTTGATGAAGAGATCGAGATGGAGAATCAGGACGGAGATCCGATTAATCCCACCCTGATCGATCCTCCTGTGGATGGACACGTTGTCACCAAGGGTGAACGTGAAATTTTCGGAGATGCTCTCACAATTCCAATCCCAACGGCTTCGGATCTTACACCGGAGGCGCTGGAGAAAAGGGCCGAGGACCTGGAGAAGCACCGCTTGTTCCTAATTGAAGAGGCCGCACGGCTCGTCGAGATGAGACATGAATTAGACAGTGATCCTGCCAGATATCAGTCAGATTCCAAGAGACATCCAAACAAAACAAGGGGAGTTCCGTTTCTTGCAAACAAGAACCCGGATATCCACAAAGATCTATTCGACGGAAAAGATGGAGAGAAGATCCGAGTCTACAGCAGGCCAGTTGAAAACGCTGCTGCATCTCGAGCCATCCTCGCCAACAATCCGTCTCCGCAGCAGGTCCAGCAGTGTGTCGCGTTGCTGGACAAAGGACTAAAACAACAAAAGACGGCCTCGTCATTTAGTGGCAAGTTGGCCTCAAAATCCGAGTTTTGCCACACTGACGCTAACCAAAGCGCTGATGTAAGGCTCCGCAGGGATAGGGCTCAGTGCTATCGTCCCCGTGGAGAAGAAGAAAACTCCAAGACCGGCTCCAACAACCACTCTCGTCATCCGACACGTGACTGGGCAAGAGTTACTCCAGCTGCAGCCGAAGACGCCATCAGGGCAATGGTTCCTCATTAGGACCATCGCCGGCAAAACAATTCCTATAGAGAAGACCCGGAAACAAGCCGCCAGCGAGAGGAGCAAGATCGGCTAAGGATGCTGCCACCGAGCCATCCGGCTGGAACACCGGACGAAGAGATGATCCGGATCATCCTGAATCTAGTAGGGACGGTGCCCAAAGAAACAGGCATCGGAGTCAGCATAATAAGGCTCCACCGCCACCACCAACAAATCCAGCCGAAAATAATCCACCAGGGCCACCATCGTCTCCCAGCAGCGACCATGAAGGATCACGTCGTAGCCACGGAAGCCGTAGGGGCGGAGGCGGCAATGGTGAGAGAAGAAGCAGAAATCCAACTCCACCGCGCAGAAGCCGCAAGCCTCCAACGCGCAGATCTCTCTCGCCAAACGACGCTCGCCATCGCATCGACTCAAACATAGAAGCACAGCGGTACGAGGAAGAGGATGTGTACGTGGGACCCAAGTGCTTTGGTCCATGCATACGTCAGACAAAATTTCCAGTTGACTTTGGCATCTCTAAACATATTCATCCCTATGACGGTGCAGCTCGGCCAGATACTTGGCTCCAGGATTTTTTCCAGGCTTGCTGCATTGCCAAAGGAGGAAACAGCCTGGTTGCAGTCCGATATCTCCCACTGATGTTGAGGAAGACATCTCGATCATGGCTCAATGAACTGCTAGAAAATTCAATTCATAACTGGTATGGTATGCAAAGTGCGTTCTTTTCAAACTTCGAGGGAACATACAGGAGGCCCTGCACCGTCGGAGACTTGCAGCGTTGCACCCAAAGACCCAGAGAAACCTGTCGGGATTACCTTGGATGCTGGATCGATACAAAGAACTCTTGCGAAGGAGTAAATGAGCAAACTGCGATAGAAGCTTTTATTGCAGGACTTCCAGTCAGACTTCTACGTCATAGGCTGAAGCGTGACCACGTCATAGATTTGGGAGAAATGATAGAGATGGCAAGCAAATATGCTGACGTCGATGATGATTCAGAAGGGCTGCTAAATATTCTGGCCAATCCCAATGCGGCCAAACAGCCAAAGCAAACTCAGAAGCGCAAGAGCACCTCGGACGAAAAGCCGGCTCCGAACAACGCAACATTCGGATCTGAAGGACGAGGAGGGCGCGGAGGCGGCCGTGGTAGAGGCCGAGGAACTTCCCGAATCCAGAGCAAAGGAGACCAACAACCCGGAAGAACCTATACCTGGGCTGACATTGCCAATAATCCCTGTGTCCACCACTTGGATAGTAACGGAGGATCTACCCATACAAATGCCGAGTGTCGTTTCAATGACGACATCAAGAAAGACGAATCCGCTGGCTACAGAGCCAAGCGACAAAAAGGAAAGAAAAATTCCGAGAAAGGAAAGGAGCCCAAGAAAGATTCCGACATAGAAGAAGCGAAAGCCACTGCAGAGCCCAAGTCGAACAAAAAGAAGACTTTTCCAACTAAGAAAGACGCGTACGTATTCTTCCTTGGATCCCAACCAGCTAAGGACAAAAAGGCGGTTATTAGTGAGCTCAATGCCATGGTTCCGGCTGTCCCCCAATTCCTAGACTGGTCCGAGGTGACTATCACCTTTGATCGTTGAGATCACCCGAGGAAAACACGTCATCGAGGAAAGTACCCTCTGGTCGTCAATCCTCTTATTGATGGCTATGAGTTCTAAAAACACTCATGGAGAGTGGGAGCAGTATCAATATCCTCTACATCGAGATGCTCCACTGCATGAAGCTACACGAGAGCCAGTTGAGTTACAGCAGTGTAACTTTCCATGGCATTGTACCAACTAGACAGGCAAATTCTCTGGGTGAGATTACTCTAGACGTGACATTCAGAACCCGAGATAATTACTGGACCGAGCCACTCTCTTTTGAGGTGGTACCATTCAAAAGTGCTTACCACACCATCTTCGGACGTCCGGCTTACTGGGCGTACATGGCCCGTCCCTGTTACATCTACAACATGATTAAACTTCTAGGTCCAAAGGGCGTAATCACCGTACGAGGAAATCCGAGGAAGGTGCGAGAGTGCGATGAAGGATCTGTTGCCTTCGCCGAAGCCGTGCTACACGCCCAGGAGTACCATGAGATCAAGAAGACCATCAATCCATCCGAGATGCCCGCTACAAAGAGCGAGGTGCTGAAGCCAAGTTTGTAGTTCAATGCGTCGGAAGAGACGAAGAAGACGCCACTGAAGGAAGATGATCCCTCCAAGACGACGAACATAGGGGTAGGCTTAGGCCACGCATAGGAAAGCGCGCTCGTCGAGTTCCTCAAAGCTAATAGTGACATCTTCGCATGGCAGCCATCTGACATGATCGGAGTACCTAGGGAACTTGCCGAGCACTCTCTTAATGTGTACCCAGACGCTAAACCTGTCAAAAAGTCCTTATGACGGTTTGGTGAGGAAAAGCGCAAAGAAATAGCCAAGGAATTAGCTCGCTTAGAGCTAGAGGATTTCATAACAGAGGTCATCCATACAGATTGGGTGGCAAATCCTGTACTCGTCCCTAAAAAGGACACCATTGATTTAAGGATGTGTGTTGATTATACCGCTTTGATAAAGGCATGCCCAAAAGATCTGTTTCCTTTGCCAAGAATCGATCAAGTTATTGACTCAATGGCAGGGTCGGAATACTCTGTTTTCTCTACGCATATTCCAGATATCACCAAACACCGATGAAAGTCGGATCAAATTAAGACGTCTTTCGTCACTCCTTTCGGAACCTTCTGCTACAAAACTATGCCTTTTGGCTTAAAGAACGCAGGAGCAACATATCAACGTACCATGCAACATTGTCTCAACAACCAAATAGGACGCAATGTCCACGTATACGTAGATGACATAGCAGTTATGTCCAAAAAGAAGGAAACTTTAATTTCTGACTTGGATGAAACTGTTGGGTTCGTAGCATAGAAAACAAAAAAATTCCTGCGATGGGAACTATGTACCAAGATCTATCTACTAGATACAAACAACAGGCAGATGTATATCCGTAGAGAACATACCCTTGAAGACCAACAAAGCTTAACGAGTTCAACTCGTGGTTGATGTAGACGATCTCTTGCCGATCTCAAGATCGAGAGTAAGTCCTAGCGCCGCAAAGCAGCAGCGCATACGTGCTCGCACACACGTACAAGACACCGAGCAACCTCCGCCTCCTCGCTCCAGCGATGCAGCGGAAGCACAACTCTTTATTGCCGCATAGCCACCGGGAACATGTATCTCGCTAGTCCGAGACCATGGGGAATAAATTATAGAGGGGGAGAGAGATCCTTCATGAGGAGGTGTGTGAGAAGTCAGGAGAGGGGTGCCTTTTATAGGAGAGCGGGAACCCCAAGGGGGTGGCCAACGCATCGGGGTTGCCCCCTTGCCCTCCCCTCTTCATGTGGGTGGACACTCCACTCACAAAAATCCATTCAAATCCCTCCACTCAAAATCCCACTCAAACTTGCTATTAAATTTCCACCAAATTTAATGCAAACTCTCATTAAATAAAACTCTTTTATTTATTCAGAATTTTGTCAATTAATTTAATGAAAAACATTCACATATAACCCCTTGCTAGAATTCTATTTCACATGCATAACCTCTTTATGCAATTTTACCCGAAAACCTGTTTCGGTATCTAGTGAAATAAATTCATACGCTTGTTTATTCTTTCGGCATGAAACATTTTCTCCAATTGGATGTCAGTGTCCCTTAAGTGTGTCACCCTACGGTTTGTGAATAATGCGGACATGATCGAGACCCTTCTCCGATCAATAATCAGTAGCGGGATCTGGAGATCCATACTGACTCCCACACATTCAACGATGACTTTCCTGTGATCGTCGGAACCATTTACGCTTGTATCTTAATCCCTTTGTTTCACGATATATTACATGTCCGAGATTCGATCATCGGTATCTCCATACCTAATTTTATCTCATTACTGACATGCACTCTTTTCTCGTTCCCGTGATATAACATTCTAGTGATCAAATCACTTGCTTGCAAGCTAACCAATGTGATATCACCGAGAGGGCCTAGAGTATATCTATCCGTCATCGGGATGAACAAATTCCACTCTTGATCCATGATTCTCAACATAACACTTTAGTAGCTTTGAAGCCATCTTTATAATCACCCAGTTACGGTGTGACATTTGATGTCAACAAGAAACTCTTCTGGTGTTAGTGATTGGCATGATCTCATGGTCTAAGGATTAGGATCACTTCGTAAGTTGTTTATAGCAATATAAACTCAATGATTTTGATCGTAATTCTATACTTCGGATGAATGTTCATCACATCATTACACTAATGTTGTGATCTCGGTATTAACAACATCCAATGTCTATGATCAGGAAACTGTGATCATCTTGTTAATCAACGAACTAGTTTATGAGAGAGGCATAACTAGGAACTTTCTGTTTGTTTATTAAACACACATGTATTAACGTTGCCGTATTAATACAATTATAGCATGCAAAATAAACATCTATCATATACTTTGAATACACATAATAAACACTTTACTATTGCCGCTCAGGGCATATTCCCTTCAGTCTCCCACTTGCACTAGAGACAATAATCTAGTTACATAGTGATGTATCTAACACCCATGGAGTTCTGGTGTAGATCATGTCTTGCTCTAGGGAGAGTTTTAGTCAACGGATCTGCTACATTGAGATCCGTATGTACTTTACAAATCTTTATATCTCCATCCTTGACATGCTCGCGGATGGAGTGAAATCGGCGCTTAATATGCTTGGAATGCTTGTGAGACCTTGGCTCTTTGGCATTGGCAATGGCACCATTGTTGTCACAATAGATCACCTGTAAGATCCCTCCTTTGTAAAGGAAAAGGATCCCTGTGATTGCAATGCTAGTCCCTGGATCATTGCTAGCATCCACAGTTTAAGATGAAGTACACAGATACAAAGGTCATTTATTACATTCATTCCAGAGATAAAACATAGTCTTTTACAACTCATGGCCACAGGCTTAGTACAAGAGTTTTGGAATAAGTAAATAAACACAAGTCTTCATCTTCATGTGCCACAGGCAAGCATGTTGAGTGTAGACTCATGACTCCTAATCATCATCGGAGTAACCTGCAACATCACAAGTTACAGCCACAGTGGGTCAATACTTTGGAATAGTATTGGCAAGTGATGCCTTAGTAAATTTTAAGTGGACTATATTACTATATGCATTTTGGCTAAGTGTAGCTTGGCTTGCTTTGCTTGAAAATAGGTTTTCCCTATTAGTTGAAATCACTAAGTTTTTTTCTTTATCAAAAACTTCCCAAGAAACCACCAATAGACATTGGGGTCCTTCACCCTTGTTCACCCACAAGTTTTACTTAGAAGTTGGAGTGAGGAGATTCTTGTAGCTTCCATGTCTTGATGCTCAAGTTGTCCATTGCCATGGACTTGGCTAAGTACTTAGATTTTCCATCTGCAGAGGTTGTGCACTTTCCCCACCAGACTTGGTTTCCCAAGACAGGACCTTTCAGAAGCCTTTCCTTAGTCAAATGGACGCGTTCCAACCTATCATTCCCACTACCACCAACTGTCCAAGTGACTAAGTTCTAGCAACCTATATGATCATGGCAGAGCCCATATTTCCAAGTGGTTGCACTGTAAGCTTTCTCAACACTTGTCCTCCAAATCCCTTTGTGCCTGGGTGGCATACCACAAGTGAGATACACAAGCCATATCCATGGCCTTGTGTAACCACTCAACCAAAAACCACCATTCAAGTCCCATTCCACCCAGGAAGTTCATTGACTTAGTTGTTTTATTAAGAAAAGCATAAGTCTAAAAGACTTAGAATTATTTTCATCATAGCATGTACATACTTTACCAACCCTTGTTTTCTACTAGATAGGCTAAGCATGGCATAGTAACTTAATTTAGGAAATTCCCTAGCAATTCTACAATTCTACATCTACATAGGATTTCCCAACATAGCATTTGGCAAAAGTAGCATGCAAGACTTAGCAAAAATAATTCTAATGCTTATTCAAAATAAAAAAGGGTGGAAATATCATGAAGTATCACTTGCCTTGGTAATGGGGAGAGTAGCACTCTTCACAATCACAGTCACTAGCAAAATCTACACATAAAATTTGTAGCACACAATTTATATACAAACAAAATTATGAATGCATGCATGCAAGAAAATGCTAAGTGATGATTTTTGAAAACCCACGAAGCAAGTGCATGATACAGAAATATAACCAAGTCAGAAAGTTTGCTAACTAAACTTATTTAGCCCTAAAACAATTTGCTAAACAAAAACTATACTCAAATTGGACCTAAATATGTTTCTGCATACAAAGTCATTTTAACAGAAACTTTTTGTTAAACACATTGGAGATTCAGAAAGGGCTTGACTCACTGATTCCAACGGTATAAAATTGCAAAAATCTAACGTGGGAATCAAAAGTTATAGCCTTTTGAAAATTAGATCTAAATCTGGTTTGAAATCTGTTTTTGAACTGAACTGGTGACACGCGTCGTGTTTTGGTTGGTCGGTACCGATTCGTTCGGATCGACTGACGCAAACCGCAGGATCTAACTTAGATCTAACGGCGTAGAGACATACGATACCTCTTCGATTATAATCTATCCTAGCCCTACGATATTGATCTAACGGACGCAAACAACAAGCCACTAACTGGCGGCGCTTAACGGCTGCGCGCGGCGGCGACGGTCAGATGGTGGCGGCGCCGGCGATACAGGGAGCTAGAAGGGTAGGGAAGGTACTCACCATGATCGCAAGGACGTGGTGATGCTCAACGTACGGACGGCTCGGCAAGGGGCGCTCAGGGCTGCGGTGGATTGCTCGCCGGAGTAGGATCTGGCGACGGGTGGCTCTGTTCGAGGTCGTAGGCGATGTTGTCGATCACGAGGAGGCAAACAGAGGGTGTGGTCAGATGCAGGAGATCACGGAGAAGTCGCGTGCGTGAAGGAGAAGGCTTGGGGCGGTCTGAACTTACCGGAGGAGCTCGACGGAGTTGAAGCCGAAGACGGTGGCGCTCAGTCGCTTGTGTTGCCGACGTTCTGGGTCACACGCGGGCGAGCTAGTGGTACTGGGAGGTGCGCAAGATCAAATGGAGCCTGCTCGTGTGAACCAGGAGCAGAGGGGTGGTCGAGGTTGGCCGGAATCGTGGCTGCAGTTCATCGGAGACAGCGGGGTTGCGGTGAGCAATTCTTGCAGCCTGGGGGCACTCTGGGCTTGGGGTTTGGGGGAGAATGGAGAGGGGGCAGAGGGGGTTTTAGTAGCCAGGATACGAGCGAGATTTACTCGTGCATTTACGCGAATTGAAGCTGCGAATCAAAACAGGAAACGCCCGGCGTCAATTGGGGAAGAACCAGTCGCGGGGGTGGAGACGACGATACCCGTGTGGGCCGTGGTTGTCAGCGAGAGGGGAGGAGAGGGAGTGGGTCCTTCCTGTCATCGAGCCAGTGGGTGCGGGGGCGGGTGAAATAAAAAGTTTCGCGGGGTGGGAACTGCTGGGCTAGCTGGGCCGAGTTGGGCTGGGTTGGCCAGATTGGCTGGTTGTCTATTTTTTTCCTCTTTACTCCTTTTCTTTTTCTGATTGTTTTTCTAGAAATGGTTTTCAAACCCTATTTCAAATAATTTTGAATACAAACCTTCTCTAGCTTTTTGTACAGTGTTCCTTGCACCCAAATAAGTGTCAAACCCTCTGTTCACTCAGACTTACTTGTGTCATTTAAAAATAATGAAATAAAACCAAGCCTTTTAGGAGATAAAATAATAGGCATAAATTTGGTCCTATTTCTATACTTTGTTTTGAAACCTTGCTCAAGCTTTTGAAATCACTTAAGTTTGAGCCCAACACATTCTGAATGAATGAAAGCTACTTTCTCAATAGCAAGTAGCACAAAGGCTAGAGTTTTCATACATAAAATAATAAGCAACAAAAGTTCCTGTTTTTTGAAATGATTTTGGGATGAAACCCTAAATGATGATGGATGCATGGATGATATGCATGAGTTTTGAAAGATGATTTTAGGGATGTTACATCACCATTGGGTACAACGCGTTTTCAACCACACCTAGTTCGGATATGAACTCCTTCATCCAAACTGCTTCCTGAGCCGCTTTCGAAGCAGCAACATATTCAGACTCCGTCGTTGATCCCGCCACCACAGGTTGTTTGGAGCTCCTCCAACTAACCGCTCCGCCATTCGTGGGAAATACATATCCGGATTGAGACTTAGAGTCATTCGGATCAGTGTCAAAGCTAGCGTCGACATAACACTTAGCAACGATCTCTTCTTCACCTCCGTATACAAGAAACATATCCTTAGTTCTTCGCAAGTACTGAAGGATATTCTTGACCGCTTTCCAGTGTTCCGAACCTGGATCCGATTGGTACCTACTAGTCAAACTAATAGCATGTGCCACATCCGGTCTTGTACATAGCATGGCATACATTATAGAGCCTATGGCTGAAGCATAGGGGACTTTGTCCATTTTCTCTCTTTCTTCTGCCGTAGCCGGACTTTGAGTCTTATTCAATGTCTTGCCTTGCAACATAGGTAAGAACCCCTTCTTACTTCCGTCCATTTTAAACTTCTTTAAAATCTTATCAAGGTATGTACTTTGCGATAGACCTATTAGGCGCCTAGATCTATCTCTATAGATCTTTATGCCTAATATGTATGACGCTTCACCTAGGTCCTTCATTGAAAATTTGCTGTTTAGATAACTTTTAACACTATTTAAAAGATCTATATCATTTCCGATCAATAATATGTCATCCACATATAATATCGGAAATTCCACATTGCTCCCACTCACTTTCTTGTAAATACAAGCTTCTCCATAAGTTTGGACAAATCCAAACTCTTTGATCACCTCATCAAAGCGGAGATTCCAACTTCGTGATGCTTGCTTCAATCCATAGATGGATCGCTGAAGCTTGCACACCTTGTTAGCATCCTTAGGATCGACAAAACCCTTTGGTTGTATCATATAAAACTCTTCTTCAATATTACCATTGAGAAACGCGGTTTTGACATCCATCTGCCATATCTCATAATCGAAATATGCAGCAATTGCTAACATAATCCTAACTGACTTTGGCATCGCTACGGGAGAGAATGTCTCATCGTAGTCAACTCCTTGAATTTTTAGAAACCCCTTTGTGACAAGTCGAGCTTTATAGACAGTTACATTACCATCATCATCAATTTTCCTTTTGAAAATCCATTTGTTCTCCACGGCCTTTCGGTCGTGAGGTAAGTCTACCAAGTTCCAAACTTGATTCTCATACATGGATTCCATCTCGGATTTCATGGCTTCTAACCATTTGTTGGAATCCGGGCTCATTATTGCTTCTTCATACGTCGTAGGGTCATCATTTTCATCAACCATGAAATTCATGACAGGATTTCCGTACAGCTCGGGAGCTGCACGCGTCCTGCTAGACCTGCGAGGTTTGGTAGTACTCTCTTTAGGAGTTTCATGATCATTATCATTAGTTCCTTCTTCAACTGGTGATGCCAACTCCGGAACAACTTCCGGTGTTACGCTACTCGCCATACTTTGAAGAGAAGGTTCCATAACCTCTTCGAGTTCTACCTTCCGACTACTCACACCTTTCGCGAAAAACTCTTTCTCTAGAAAGGATCCATTCTTGGCAACAAAAACCTTGCCCTCGGATCTGTGATAGAAGGAATACCCAATTGTTTCCTTAGGGTATCCTATGAGACGCATTTTTCCGCTTTGGGTTCGAGTTTATCCGGTTGAAGTTTCTTCACATAAACATCGCATCCCCAAACTTTAAGAAATGACAGCTTAGGTTTGTTTCCAAACCATAATTCATACGGTGTCTTTTCAACGGATTTAGATGGTGCCCGATTTAAAGTGAATGCAGCAGTTTCTAGTGCATAACCCCAAAATGACAACAACAAGTCCATCAGAGACATCATAGATCGAACCATATCCAATAAAGTACGATTACGGCCTTCCGACACACCATTTCGCTATGGTGTTCCGGCAGGTGTGAGTTCTGAAACAATTCCACACTCTTTCATGTGAGTGCTAAACTCGTAACTTAGATACTCACCTCCACGGTTGGACCGTAGAAATTTGATTTTTCTATTACGATGATTTTCCACTTCATTCTGAAATTCCTTGAACTTTTCAAATGTTTCAGACTTGTGTTTCATCAAGTAGATATAACCATATCTACTCAAATCATCCGTGAAAGTTACAAAGTAACGATATCCACCTCGCGCCAACACACTCATTGGACCACATACATCAGAACGTATGATTTCCAATAAATCTGTCGCCTATTCCATTGAACCGGAAAACAGCATTCTAGTCATCTTGCCCATAAGTCATGGCTCACATGTATCAAATGATTCAAAATCAAGTGATTCCAAAAGTCCATCGAATGGAGCTTCTTCATGCATTTAACGGCAATATGACCTAGATGGCAGTGCCACATAGATGCGGATATATCATCATTTAGTTTAATTCTTTTAGCATCAACATTATGAATATGTGTAACATTATTATCGAGATCCAAAAGAAATAAACCATTCATCATCAGTGCATGACCATAAAAGATTCCATTCATATAAATGGAACAACCATTGTTCTCGGATTTAAATGAATAACCACTTCGCATCAAACACGATCCAGATACAATGTTCATGCTTACTGCTGGCACCAGATAACAATTCTTCAAGTTTATTACTAATCCCGACGGCAAATGGAGAGGTAGCGTTCCGACGGCGATCACATCAATGCTTGATCCATTGCCGACACGCATCTTGACCTCACCCCTTGCTAGCGGTTGCTTGTTCCGCAGCCCCTGATTCGACTTACAAATATTAGCAACTGAACTGGTGTCAAATACCCAGGTGCTACTGCGAGCACTAGTCAAGTACACATCGATAATATGTATATCATATATACCTTTGTTTGCCTTGCCGGCCTTCTTGTCTGCCAAATACTTGGGGCAGTTGCGCTTCCAGTGGCCAGTCCCCTTAGAATAGTAGCACTCGGTATCAGACTTAGGTCCAACTCGGGGTTTCTTTTTAGGCACGGCAACCGGCTTGCCGCCCTTACTTCCCTTCCGTTTTCCCTTCTTGTCTTTCTTGAAACCAGTGTTCTTATTGATCATCAAAACTTGATGTTCCTTTTTTATCTCCACTTCTGCAGTTTTAAGCATTGACAGAAGCTCGGGAAGAGACTTCTTCATGCCTTGCATATTATAGTTCAACACGAAGCTCTTATAGCTAGGTGGCAGATACTGCAGAACACGATGGATGCCTAAGTCAATGGGAATCGTTAGTCCCAAGGACACAAGCTTATCGGCGTAACCCAACATCTTGAGTACATGCTCACTAACGGAGCTCTGCTCTTCCATCATGCAGCTAAAGAACTTTTCTGAAGCGTTGTAGCTCTGTACAGCAGCATGTGTGTCGAAAATCATTTTCAACTCACCCATTGTATCAAATGCATTGCCGTTTTCGAAACGCTTTCGAAGTTCCGGATCTAGCCCATACAATATGCCGCAATGGACTAAGTTGTGGTCCTCCTGACGAGTCTGATAGACATTCTTCTCCTCGTCAGGGGCATCCTCAAAAGGTGGGGGGCCTAGTGGCGCTTCTAGCGCATATTGCTTTTGTGC
Source organism: Avena sativa (assembly GCA_916181665.1). Taxonomy (NCBI): domain Eukaryota; kingdom Viridiplantae; phylum Streptophyta; class Magnoliopsida; order Poales; family Poaceae; genus Avena; species Avena sativa. The sequence continues at coordinate 259,219,470 of OV702279.1, read as the reverse complement.
AGCAGAGAGGAGAATCCTCAAATTCATGGCCCATTCGGTAAAGTTGCTACCGTTCGTTGTAAGTTTCTCTTTCTTCATGAACACATTGAAATTAAAAGCAGGTGTGCCATCTACAACATAATTTTTAAAGTTTAGACTAAGTTTATGATATATTGAGTTCAACTATTTCATATTACGAATGAACTCCCACTCAAAAACGACATCCCTCGTTCCTTTTTGGTGATTACATGAACCAAATCCACTACACCAAGTCCGATCATCACGTGAGTCGGTGTAGCTTCAAAGGCGAGCATCAAATGGGCATCATATCTACTATATGACTCATGCTTAACCTTTCGGTCTGTGTTCCGAGGCCATGTCTGTACATGCTAGGCTCGCCAATTTAGAACCTTAGTATTCATGTGTGTAACTGTTTTACACCCGATATGTGGTCGTGGCTCCAAGAACACCCGATCATCACGTGATGCCTTGGAGCGACGAAAATATAATCTGTGCATACTAAAGGAAGAAAACATTCTTATCTTGATATTTAAATGAGGGATCATCTTATTATGCTAACAAAGCGCTAAACAAGCAATATAAGATGCTATCAAACATCACATGTTTATTAGTGAAATGATATGGTTCCCGCATATGATCTCTATCATGTGCATCGTGGTATGATCACTATCATACCTTTATGTGTAAGTCCAAGTTCTATGGAGTTTACACGCTATGTGTCTTGTAAGAGTATCATCTCATACTTCTACTTACAATATCACCATATGATGACACTAGCCCAGCAACAATCTAAACTAGACGCCTCTAATTTATCCATTGCATGTTTTACGTGGCTTAGGGCTTTCGAAGATAGAACCGTTCTTACCTACGAACATGAACCACAACGAGGATAACCAAATTGTTGACAACTCGTTGCAAAATAGATATTGAATATAGTAGGAGAGACAGACACCCGCTAGCCACTTATGCAAACTAGTTGCATGTCAAGCGTGGAACAGGTCTCATGTGCGAGGATTTTTAAAGTTTGTCCGGGCCGCTTCATCCCACTATGCCACCAATATCCAAAATTACAACTAAGGAGCAACGACATGATCATTATCGCATACATACTCATATGTGTACTACTCGTGTAAAGCATATACGCATAGATCTGGCTCTGATACCACTGTTGGGTTCGCAGCATAGAAAACAAAAATTTTCCTACGATGGGAACTATGTACCAAGATCTATCTACTAGATACAAACAACGGGCGTATGTATATCCGTAGATAACATACCCTTGAAGACCGACAAAGCTTAACGAGTTCAACTCGTGGTTGATGTAGACGATCTCTTATCGATCTCAAGATCGAGAGGAAGTCCTAGCGCCGCAAAGCAGCAGCGCATCCGTGCTCGCACACACGTACAAGAAACCGAGCAACCTCCGCCTCCTCGCTCCAGCGATGCAATGGAAGCACAACTCTTTCTTGCCGAATAGCCACCGGGAACATGTATCTCGCTAGTCTGAGACCATGGGGAATAAATTCTAGAGGGGGAGAGAGATCCCTCACGAGGAGGTGTGTGTGAGAAGTGAGGAGAGGAGTGCCTTTTATAGGAGAGGGGGACCCCAAGGGGGTGGCCGACACATGGGGGCTGCCCCCTTTCCCTCTCCTCTTCATGTGGGTGGACACTCCACTCACAAAAATCCATTCAAATCCCTCCACTCAAAATCCCACTCAAACTTGCTATTAAATTTCCACCAAATTTAATGCAAATTCTCATTAAATAAAACTCTTTTATTTATTCAGAATTTTTTCAATTACTTTAATGACAAACATTGACATATAACCCCTTGCTAGAATTCTATTTCCCATGCATAACCTCTTTATGCAATTTCACCCGAAAACCTGTTTCGGTATCTAGTGAAATAAATTCCTACGCTTGTTTATTCTTTCGGCATGAAACATTTGCTCCAATTGTATGTCAGTGTCCCTTAAGTGTGTCACCCTACGGTTCACGAATAATGCGGACATGATCGAGACCCTTCTCTGATCAATAATCATTAGCGGGACCTGGAGATCCATACTGACTCCCACACATTCAACGATGACTTTCATGTGATCGTCGGAACCTTTTACGCTTGTATCTTAATCCCTTTGTTTCACGATATATTACATGTTCGAGATTCGATCATCGGTATCTCCATACCTAGTTTGGTCTCGTTACTGACATGCACTCTTTTCTCGTTCCCGTGATATAACATTCTAGTGATCAAATCACTTGCTTGCAAGCTAACCAATGTGATATCACCGAGAGGGCCCAGAGTATATCTATCCATCATCGGGATGAAAAAATTCCACTCTTGATCCATGATTCTCAACATAACACTTTAGTAGCTTTGAATCCATCTTTATAATCACCCAGTTATGGTGTGACGTTTGATGTCAACAAGAAACTCTTCCGGTGTTAGTGATTGGCATGATCTCATGGTCTAAGGATTAGGATCACTTCGTAAGTTGTTTATAGCAATATAAACTCAATGATTTTGATCGTAATGCTATACTTCGGATGAATGTTCATCACATCATTACACTAATGTTGTGATCTCGTTATTAACAACATCCAATGTCTATGATCAGGAAACTGTGATCATCTTGTTAATCAACGAACTAGTTTATGAGAGAGGCATAACTAGGAACATTCTGTTTGTTTACTAAACACACATGTATTAACGTTTCCGTATTAATACAATTATAGCATGCAAAATAAACATCTATCATATACTTGGAATACACATAATAAACACTTTATTATTGCCTCTCAGGGCATATTCCCTTCAGAAACGTTTGCTAGTCTACGAAAAATTAACATGATGATAAATCCGAAGAAGTGTTTCTTTGGAATTCCAACTGGAAAATTGTTAGGTTTCATCGTCTCTGAGCGAGGCATCAATGTGAACCGGTACAAAATCAAGGCTATCTTAAACATTACCAGGATGACTCGCCTGAAGGACGTACATCGTCTCACTGGTTGCATTGCAGCAGTGAGTTGGTTCGTCAGCCGGCTCGGTGAAAGAGCCGCACCTTTATACAAACTCTTGAAGAAAACCGACAAATTTGTCTGGACCCCAGAAGCCGAAACTGCCATACAATGTTTGAAAGACCTACTTTCAAATCCACCAGTTCTCGCAGCGCCAAAACCTCAGGAACCTATGTTACTCTACATCGTAGCGACCAAAAAAGTCATAAGCGTGCTAACAGTAGTTGAGCGCGAGGAAGAAGGCCACGAGCATAAGGTGCAGCGGCCAACTTATTATCTAAGTGAGGTCCTGACAGAATGAAAGCAACGGTATCCACATCACCAGAAGCTATCCTATGGAGTTTTCTTTGCATCGAGAAAGCTACGCCACTATTTTGAAGAGCACAAGATCACAGTAGTGAGCACAGCTCCTCTGCGAGATATAATCAACAATCACGACGCCACAGGACGTGTCGCAAAGTGGGAAATAGAGCTTGCAGCTTTCGACATTGAGTACAAACCACGTACATCAATCAAGTCCCAAATTCTCGCCGACTTTGTCGTCGATTGGACAGAAACGGCAGAAAACTTAGGCCCTCCAGACTCTAAATTTTGGACCCGTCACTTTGACGGATCAAAAGCACGAGGAGGCTCGGGGGCTGGTGTGGTACTCAAATCGCCCCAAGGAGATAAGCTATTCTATGTGTTGGAAATACACTTCACGGCAACCAATAATATTGCCAAGTACGAAGCATTGCTACATGGAATACGCATGTCCAAGAACATTGGCATATCAAGACACATGTGTTACGAAGACTCGGATTTAGTTGCTCAGCAAGTATCCAACATCTGCAACGCAAACAAGCACATGGCAGCATACAAATCTGTTGTGGATGAATTATCTAAATCGATCGAGGGTTTTGAGGTTCAACACATCCCTCGAACAGAAAATGAGGAAGCAGATGCTCTATCAAGGATAGGTTCTGCGCGGAAACAAGTACTGGATGGAGCTTTTCTAGAGCATTTAAGGGTCCCCTCCATAGTCGGAGTTGATGAGGACTATCCGACAAAATCCGACTCACCTTTAATAGCAGTTCTGGCTGTAATTCCCAGCTGGACAAAACTCTATCTGGATTTCCTGATAGACGGAAAACTTCCCGAAGACGAAGGCTTGAGCCGGCAGATTGTCCGACGAGCAAAAGCATACACTATAATAAATGGTGAGCTCTATAAGTGGAGTGTTTCTGGCATGTTCCAGAGATGTATTTCTTCGAAAGAAGGAGTGGAAATCTTAAGAGAAATCCACAAAGGCGAGTGTGGTCACCACGCTGTAGCCAGATCCTTAGTGGCAAAAGCTTTTCGACACAGATTCTTTCGGCTTACAGCTAAGGCAGATACCGATAAACTGGTCAAAACATGCAAGGGCTACCAAAAGTACGCTCATCAGGCACACGTTTAGGCTGAATAGCTGCGAACAATCCCTATTACATGGCTGTTCGCGGTCTGGGGGCTTGATATGGTAGGGACGTTGCGCATGGCAAAATGTGGATTTACTCACCTACTAGTCATGGTGGATAAATTTACAAAATGGATTAAGGCTAAACCCGTAACAAGTTGTGATGGAGCCACAGCCAGAAGATTCGTCGAAGACGTAATCATCAGATTCGGATATCCGCACAGTATAATTACTGATAATGGGAGCAACTTTTCCATGAGAGAACTTGCCAAATTCTACGAAGAACAAGGGATCCGACTGGATATTGCATCAGTCATGCATCCACAAGCCAATGGACAAGTCGAAAGAACTAATGGCCTTATTCTACAAGGAATCCGACCTCGCCTCGAGGCACCGCTTCGTCGGGCTGCGGGGGCTTGGGCGGAAGAATTACCGTCTGTGATTTGGAGCTTACGTACAACTCCTAACAGGTCAACCGTCTATACTCCTTTTTTCTTGGTCTACGGTGCAGAAGCAGTTCTTCCAAGTGATCTGATTCATCAGGCTCCACGAGTCAAAGCATATATCGAAGAACATGCAGAAGTTTCTCGTCAAGATGATCTCTGTAACATCCCAAAAATCATGGTTTATAAAGTTCCTCCCCTTTGCTTCTGGTTGAAATGAGTGTGACCCTCGTGTCCTAGTGCACCTTCTGATGCCTCTGGTTTTCCTGCTCGTGACCCAGGTCGTTGTCTTCGTCGAGTTCCGCGAATGGCAGAAACGCCGCCCAACTCCGGTGAAGGATCTAGGTAAAACCCGAGCGCCCCTTGCCTTCTGCTTGTCCCTGTCATGTTCGGCGTGTCCTTGCGCACCTCCTAATGCTCATGGTCTATGCTAGGGCAATCCGGAACGTCATCAACGTCGCCGTCCGCGTGAACCCGACGCTGCCCGCAACTCTGACGAGCACTAGCCACTGCTACAGCACGCCCATGTCCACGCCAGCAGCACGTTGAGCTTCCTCGTGCTCTTGCAAGTCTGGTAAGCACCATCGCAACCCCCAGCCCCCTCTGTATTCGCCGGGCCATCGCCGCCAGTAGCGCCGCCGCCACTGCAGCCATGCGCGCCGCCAGTTCATGGTCAAGCCGTTGTGAGCCGTTAGATCTAGATCCAGCGCGTCAGATTAGATCACTTAGCGAAAGAGTATGATTAGATCTGAGCCGTGTGATTTACTTTAAATCCTGCGGTCCACAGAGCACGATCCGTGCAAAACGGTACCAGCTAATAGAAACACTCCACGTGACCTATCTTGTCTGTTTAAAATTCCAGAAATGATTTTTGAATGCTTAAACTTGTAAAATTCATAACTTTTGTTCTGTTTATCCAAAAAATACAAATAATATATCAATGGATTCACAAAATTAAATCCTACACATAAGTAGGCTTGATTTTGTGTTTTGTCTCTGTTAAAATAGAATTTTATGCAGAGACATTTGTAGGCTTATTTTGTATACAAAAATTATTAGGAAAATGTTTTTAAAGCCAAATTAAGTTTGTTTAGTGTATGAATGTTTAGTTTAGAGTTTATTACTGTTTAATTGTATTTCTTAGTTTAAGAAAAATCATCACATGGCATTTGCAGGCATTCATATATTTTTGCTTGATTATTTGAAATATGAATTTGGTGCTATCGTTTTATGTGTAGATTTTGGTGCTAGTGGTGATTGTGAGGATTGTTGCTACTCACCCAACTATCAAGGCAAGTGGTTCTTCATATTTTTGTCCCAATATTTTGACTACGCATTAGTGATATTTTGTATAGGGTTTACATGATATTTTGCTAAGTATCTATATGCTATACTTGGGAAATCCTAGTAGTTGTAGACTTGTTAGAAAATTTCTCTAAGTTAAGATACTTGCTATATTACCATGCTTAGCCTAGCTAGTAGCAAACAAGGGTGGAATATATTCATGCTATGGAAAATTTTGCTAAGTCTTTGACTTGTGTTTTTGCTTAATAAAACAACTAAGTGAATGAATCACCTGGGTGGAATGGTATCATGGTTTGTGTTGAGTGGTTACATAAGGCCCATATCTATGGTTTACCTTGTGTATCACGCTTGTGGAAAGCCACCCAGGAACAAAGGGATTTCAGATACTTAGTGTTTAGAAGCTTCCTGTGCAACCACATGGCATATGGGATCTGCCTTGATCATATATGTTGCAATAACTTAGCCATTTGGACAGTTGGTGGTAGGGTGATAGGTTGGAACACGTCCATTTGGTCTAAGGGAAGGCTTCTGAAAGGTCTCGTCTTGATGAATGTCAAGTCTTGTGGGGAAAGTGCACCATCTCTCGAGAAGGAAAAATCTAAGTACTTAGCTGTGTCCCCGGAAATGGACAATTTGAGCATCAAGACACTGAAGCTATGAAGGATCTCCTCATCCCAATTTCTAAGTTAAAACTTGTGGTTGAACAAGGGTAAAGGTTCACCAATGTCTATTGGTGGTTCCTTGGGAATTTTTATCAAACAAAAACTTAGTGTTTTCAACTAATAGGTAAAACCTATTTTGAGCAAAGCAAGACTAAGCTACACTTAGCTAAATTCATATAGAAGTTAGAAACTAGTATTCTACTAAGGTATCACTTGCCAATACTATTCCAATGTATTGACCCACTGTGGCTATAAGTTGCAGGTTACTCTGATGAGGATTAGGGTTGTGAGTCTACACTCAACATGTTTGCCTGTGGCAGATGAATATGAAGACTTTTATTTATGTTGTTAAGTTAAACTCTTGTGCTGGCCTATGGCTATGGAGTTGTAAAAGACTATGTTATCTCTGGAATGACGATGTAATAATGACCTTTGTTTCTGTGTACTTCATCTTAAACTGTGGATGCTAGCAATTGATCCAGGGACTAGCATTGCAATTACAGGGACCTTTACCTTTATAAAGGTGGGGTTTTACAGATGGTATCAGAGCACTGTGTTGCCTGTAGGATTATGACCCTAGGATTGGATTAGACTAAGAAACCACTAAGGAAAATTTCAACACTTTGAAAATGTCCACACTTGTCTTTTTCTTCTCGTAAACTTTTCTAATCTTCTTTCTCATCTCTATTTGTAGATGAACTCCATCAACGAAGCCGTCAGGAGGGGATCACTCATGACCATGACTTTGGAGTGTGAGACTGAATTTCCCAAGGCACTCAAGAACCTTATGGTTACCATGGGGATACATGGTGCAGATGTGTACAAGGGATTCCCTGTGATGGATGAAGGAGAAGAGTATTGGTGGGTGCAACTTCACTTGTACAAAAACGAGGAAGACAACCACAAAGAGTCAGGATTCTGCATGGTCACCAACACTAAAATGCATACAACATTCTTTGACTCTTCAAGAAATGAAGCTTGGAATGCCATCAAGGAACTTGGTGACAGACTCAAGTGTAGAATGCTCAATACTCAAAATGACCTTAGAGAAGAGAAGAAGCATACCCAAGACTTAGAGACTACCAATCAACAACTAAGGGGATACATCATAGACTTAATATGGGAGTCTTGTGAACAAGATAGACATATTGCCACTAAGGATGCCCTGATAGCTATTTTGTCTAGTGATTAAGGATTGTAACGTACTCCGTTAGTTGGACCACCACACTTGTCATTTTTACTTCCAAAATTTGTCTAAGTTATGTTGAACCTTTGGTGTTTTTAATGGTTTTGTGTATGCCATGACTTGTGTGTTTGTTGCTAAAGATGTGCTTGTGTTATTTTTGTCTTGTGAATTTTCTCTACTTGTGTTGGTTCTAACTTTTCTCTATCTTATAAAAATAGATGCCTAATGTTGTTATCAGCACGGCCGAGGAGTTCAAGGGAACTCGTTTTGGTACTCGTCTCATTGAGCTCACTAGTGTGCTCAACCTCCCACTTCCTAGTATCACGACACTTCAGCTCACCAAGTTTGAGAGGAAGGACCTTTGGGGCTTTAGAGTCACACAACCGGGACGTCAGGCAGAGCCACCCATGGAGGCTATCACTTTCAAGCTGATGCATGATGACAAGGAGAGAGGCTTACATGTAGTCATGCAGAAGTTACTTGGACGCCTGGTTGGGCGGCACTCCACCGAGCTTAGAGGTCTCTACTTTCACTCGTTCGGGAGACGTAACGAGGAGGGTGAGGCTATAGAGTACGATGATGCTACTAGAGAGACGATGGAGCCGATTCATCTGTACCTTCAGGACCTAGAGGGTCTTATAGACACCTTGACGCTGATAGGACCAACGTCATGCTTAGCAATGATGAGCTCCAGGTTCAGCTGCGGGAGAAGGACAAACTCTTCGTGGAGCAAGACGAGATCTTCAAAGAGATGGATGCCAGATTTGAAAGCCAGGACAAGAAATTCAAGAGCCAGGAGAAAAGAGTCCAAGACAGGAACACGAAGATTAGGGAGATGAAGGATGAGCTAGAGGCCAAGGACTTCGAGCTTGAGCACCAGCAGGGAGTGATCGAGATGCTTCGCTCACAGAAGAGGGCTCTTAGGGCCAAGATTGAGGCCTTGACCACTAGTGTTGAGGAGTACAAGACCGCCATGGAAAATGCAGGTCTTACCCTTGTTGATGTGGAGGTCGACATGGAGGAGTAGTATAGACTACTCGATTATCTTTCATCTATCATACTTTGATTATTGAGTTGCAATGACCATCCAACATGTGGATGGATTGCTATGGTGTGTTTGCATTTTAAAACTTGTTGTTATGTCGTTCAAACTTTATATTATTTTGAGCTTGGTTATTGTAATTTTTTCTATGTGATGTATTGTGCATGTTAAGCATCTATGGGTATCTCATTCTTATCCTTATTGAAACCACAGATGCCTCCCCGTCATGCCAACCCCAACCAAATCAACAATGTCGCTCCCGAGATGCAATAGTTGATGACAGCACAAGCTCAACTGATGCAGCTGATGACACAGTTCATGCAGAACCAGAACCAGAATAACAACAACAACAACAACAACAACAACAACAACAACAACAACAACAACAACAACAACAACAATCAGAATAATTCACCAGGATTTGACATGCTCACCAGATTTCTGAGACTAAGGCCTGCAAAGTTCTCAGGAACCACTGATCAAATGGTAGCCAATGACTGGTTACGTTCAGTGAACAAAGACTTAGTGACTTTTGGTTGCACCGACGAGGAAAGGTCAGGTTCGCAGCACATCTGCTTGAAGGGCCAGCAACAACATGGTGGGATAACTTTCAGATCACCACTCCCCTTGAGGATGTGACTTGGGCTATCTTTGAGGATGGATTCCGTATAGCTCACATCTCATCCGGAGTGATGAATTTGAAGAAGAAGGAGTTCCACAATCTGAAGCAGCGTCACCACAGTGTGGCTGAGTACATTGAGGAATTCAACAATCTGGCGCTCTATGCACCGGATGAAGTTGATACTGATGCTAAGAGGAAGGAGAAATTCCTCGAGGGACTTAATGATGAGTTGAACCTGCAGTTGTCGGTTGCCTATGTCCCCACCTACCAATACCTTTGTGACAAGGCTACCATCTTGGAAAACAAGATGAAACAGGTTGAGGGCAGAAAGAGGAAGCACAGCTTTGATAAGCACAACTCGGGAACGTCTCACAAGCATTCCCATCATGATGATAGTGGGAGTTCTGGATCCCACAAACATGGGAAATACAACAACCACCACAACCACAACCCTCACCATGACAACAAGCACCATCGCAGTCATGATAATGACAAATATAAGAGCCACAAGAGTGGACACAAGAGCCACCACAGTGGAGGTGGAAGTGGAAGTCAGCCTGTAAAGGAAGATCTCAGTCAGGTTGAATGCTTCAAGTGCAAGAAGATGGGACACTATGCTAATGAGTGCCCAGAAAAGAAAGTTGAAGGTGCCAACAAGCCCAATCCCTTCCAAAAGGGACAAGTGAACCACATCAATGTGGAAGAAATATATGAGGAATCTGATGTCATGGTTGGTAAGTTCAAACTCAATTATGTTCCAGCACTTGTTCTTTTTTATACTAGCGCATCGCATTCATTCATATCAAGAGCATTTGTTGATATAAATGGACTTCCAGTTGAAACTATTGGATGTCCTATAAAAGTAAGTTCTCCTGGTGGAGAAATGATAGTGAATTTAGGATGTCACGATCTAGTGATAGAATTTGGAAAGTATAAGTTTCCAGTTAGTTTGATAATCCTAGATTATCAAGGTCTGGATGTCATTCTAGGAATGGATTGGATGACCAAATATGAAGGAGTACTAGATTGTGCCAATCGTACTGTCACACTCACAACCCCGGATAATAAAAGGATTAGATTCAAGTCTAACTTTGAATCAAAAGGGAGTAAGCTAAATTCTCTTAAGGGGGTTAGCATAGACAGTGTGCTAATTGTGAGGGAGTATCCGGATGTGTTTCTGGAGGATTTACCTGGAATGCTACCAGATAGAGATGTTGAGTTTCTGATTGACCTGCTGCTAGGATCAGGCCCAATAAAAGAGACCGTACAAGATGTCAGTTGATGAGTTGAAGGAACTCAAGAAACAACTTGGAGAACAGTTACAGAAAGGATGTATTCAACCAAGTTCTTCATCTTGGGGTGCACCAGTTTTGTTTGTTGAGAAGAAAGATAGAAGTCAAAGGCTATGCATAGATTACCGTTCACTCAATGAGGTAACTATCAAGAACAAATACCCTTTGCCAAGAATCAATGATTTGTTTGATCAGTTAGAAGGATCCCGTGTGTTCTCAAAGATTGATCTCCGATCAGGCTACTTTCAGCTAAAGATAAGGGAACAAGACATACCTAAGACTGCTTTCACCACTAGGTATGGATTGTATGAGTACACTGTGATGCCATTTGGTTTGACAAATGCACCAGCCTACTTCATGAATATGATGAACAAGGTGTTCATGGAATTTCTTGATAAATTTGTTGTTGTATTCATCGATGACATTTTGATATACTCCAAGAGCAAAGAGGAGCATGAAGATAATTTGCGTTTGATACTTGAGAAGCTTAGAGAGCATAAGTTGTATGCCAAATTCAGCAAGTGTGAATTCTAGCTGAATGAAGTTGGATTTCTCGGACATATTGTGTCGGGAGATGGTGTAGCAGTTTATCCCGCAAAAGTGTCAGCTATAACTGAGTGGGAACAGTCAGTGAAGGAAGTGTATAGTTTCCTTGGCTTGGCAGGATATTATAGAAAATTCATTGAGAATTTCTCAAAGGTAGCTAAGCCAATGATGGAGTTACTTAAGAAAGACAATAAATTTGATTGGACTGAAGGATGTGAACTCAGTTTCCAAGAGTTGAAGAAGAGACTAGTGACAGCACCAGTCTTATGTCTGCCAGATTTGGAGAAAGATTTCCAAGTATATTGTGATGCATCTCACTAAGGACTAGGTGCAGTTTTGATGCAAGAAGGGAAAGTTGTGGCTTATGCCTCGAGACAACTCGAAACTCATGAAGTGAATTATCCTACTCATGATTTGGAGTTAGCCTTTGTTGTCCATGCACTCAAAACATGGAGACATTACCTTTTGGGAAAGCGTTGCAAAGTGTTCACAAATCACAAAAGCTTGAAGTATATCTTCACTCAGAAATAAATCAACATGAGACAAAGAAGATGGCTAGAACTCATCAAGGACTATGACTTGAGCTTGCAATACCACCCCGGTAAAACAAATGTTGTAGCGGATGCATTAAGACGTAAAGTTTATGTGAATGGCCTTACTAACGGAGAATTGCCAGATGATCTGTGTGCCCAATTCAAAGATCTCAAATTGGAGATAGTGCCTAAAGGACATCTCATGTCATTGGATGTTCAACCCACATTGTTGGACAGGATCAAGGAAGCCCAAAAGATGGACAAGGAAATTGAAGAGATTAAGGAAAAAATTGGCAAGGGGAAAGCCAAAGGATTCCATGAAGTCGAACAGGGTACTTTATGGTATGGAAAACGTATCTGTATTCCACAAGATCCGGAACTTCGGAAACTGATTCTACAAGAAGCACACAACTCACTGTATTCCATTCATCCAGGTAACACAAAAATGTACATGGATGTGAAGGAAAGATTTTGGTGGAACAATCTCAAGAAGGACATCGCCGAACATATTGCTTTGTGTGATGTATGTAGTAGAGTGAAAGCGGAACATCAGAAACCAGAAGGATTGTTACAACCACTACCTATTCCTGATTGGAAGTGGGATAAGATTTGTATGGATTTCATCACCGGACTACCAAGGACAAGATCAGGATATGATTCTATTTGGGTCGTGGTAGATTGCCTAACTAGAGTGGCTCATTTCATACCCATGAAGACAGCCTATACAAGTGCTAAGTTATCCAAGATTTATATGAATAGGATTGTGTGTCTGCATGGAGTACCCAAGAGTATTGTGTCTGATAGAGGAACTCAGTTCACTTCATATTTTTGGAGGCAGCTACATGAGTCCTTGGGAACGAGACTAGAATTCAGCACTGCTTTTCATCCCCAGATTGATGGACAGACAGAAAGGACCAACCATATTTTAGAGGATATGTTGAGGGCATGTGCCCTAGATTATGGTGCTAGTTGGGATGAAGGGCTGCCTTACGCAGAATTCTCTTATAATAACAGCTATCAAGCTAGTATTGAGATGGCACCGTTTGAATTTCTCTATGGAAGTAAGTGTACTACACCATTGCTATGGAGTGGTGTTGGAGAAAGAAATTTGTTCGGGCCAGAGCTAATCAAGGAAGCTGAAGAGAAAGTCAAGTTGGTAAAGGACAGATTGAAGATAGCACAGTCCTGACAGAAGAGCTATGCAGATCCAAAATGTATAGAAGTCACCTATGAGGTGGGTAATAGAGCTTATCTTAGAGTATCACCACTTCGTGGAGTGAAGAGGTTTGGAGTCAAAGGAAAATTGGCACCAAGGTATGTTGGACCATTCAATATTCTGAGTCGCAAGGGAGAAGTGGCTTACGAGATTGAGTTACCTGAATCATTGTCTGCAGTTCACAATGTGTTTCACATGAGTCAGCTGAAGAAATGCCATCCGGAGATGTAAGAGACTTCTTTGAAGGATAATATACCTTTGGAAGAGGTCCAGTTGGAAAGTGATCTCACTTATGAAGAGAAACCTATCAAGATTCTTGAGACCGCAGAAAGAGTCACTCGTACAAAGACTATCAACTTCTGCAAAGTTCAGTGGAACCATCATTCTGAAGAAGAAGCAACATGGGAAAGAGAAGATGATCTTCGGAAAGACCACCCTCACCTATTTCCTAGCCAATCCGAATCTCTAGGGTGAGATTCACCTTAAGGGGGTTAGATTTGTAACATCCCAAAAATCATGGTTTATAAAGTTGCATATCATTCTTGCATCCATATGCATTTGGGTTATTTTCAAACAAGGTTTCAAACAAGAAGCCATTTGTTTTGCCTAATATTTCATGTAAGAAAGGCAATGGCTTTATTTCTACTTCCAAAATATGAGAATACTTTGATTTAACCAGAAAAGTTTAAAGGATGATTCCAAAGCTTGCACAAGTTTTCAAAACAAGAATCTAAATTAAAACCATTTATATGCCTACTATATATATTTAAATAGGGCATGGTTTTATTTTATTTTCAATGGGCCAAAGTATTTTTGAGTAAACAACAGTGTTTTATACACAAATATGTGCATGGATCACTCTACAAAAATGCATAAGTGGTTTGAATTTAAACTCATTTGAAAATCATTTGAAATTGGATTTAGAAAATCAAAACAGAAAAAGAAAAAGAGAAAAAGAGAAAAAAATAAACCCAGCGACCTAACTAACCCAACCCACCCACGGCCCAACAACCAGCCCAGCAAGCCCACCCGGGAAAACCCCCTCCCCCTCTCTGTTTCTCACCCGCGCACACACCCTCTCCCTCGCTATCAAGTGGACTCAACGCCAGGTCAGCTCATCGTCCCCAAACCCCACCCACGACCTGGCCCTCCGCCATTTCTTACTCCTTCACTTCCGCGATTTAAATTTTACTAATTGGCGATGAATGCGTGCGTACTTCCCTCGCCCCTTCTAGCTACTCAAACACCTCGCCAACGCGGTCATTCCCCCCCCACACAGCACACTCGCTCCGCCACTAGGCTGCCCGTATTTTGAATCGCACCGCCGCTGCCCGATGAGCTCCGGTGAGTGATTACGGTGAGCTCCGACCTCCCCTTTGCTTCTGGTTCAAACGAGCGTGACCCTCGTGTCCTAGTGCCCCTTCTGATGCCTCTGGTTTGCCTGCTTGTGACCCAGGTCATCATCGTCGTCGAGTTCCGTGAACGGCAGAAACGCCACCCAACTCCGGTGAAGGATCTAGGTAAAACCCGAGTGCCCCTTGCCTTCTGCTTGTCCCTGTTGTGTTCGTCGTGTCCTTGCGCACCTTATAATGCTCCTGGTTTGTGCTAGGGCGATCCAGAACATCGTCAACGTCACCGTCCGCGTGAACCCGACGCCGCCCGCAACTCCGACGAGCGCTAGCCACTGCTACAGCACGCCCCTGTCCACACCAGCAGCACGTTGAGCTTCTTCGTGCTCTTGCGAGTCTGGTAAGCACCACCGCAACCCCCAGCCCCCTCTGTATTCGCCGGACCATCGCCGCCAGTAGCGCCGCCGCCACTGCAGCCACACGCGCCACCAGTTCATGGTCAAGTCGTTGTGAGTCGTTAGATCTAGATCCAGCGCGTCAGATTAGATCACTTAGCGAAAGTGTATGATTAGATCTGAGCCGTGCGATTTACTTTAAATCCTGCGGTCCACAGAGCACGATCCGTGCGAAATGGTACCAGCCAATAGAAACACTCCACGTGGCCTATCCTGTCTGTTTAAAATTTCAGAAATGATTTTTGAATGTTTAAACTTGTAGAATTCATAACTTTTGTGATTTTTATCAAAAAAATACAACTAATATATCAATGGATTCACAAAATTAAATCCTACACATCTGGAGGCTTGGTTTTTTGTTTAGCCTCTTTTAAAATAGAATTTTATGCAGAGACATTTGTAGGCTTATTTTGTATATAAAAATTATTTGGAAAATGTTTTTAAAGCCAAATTAAGTTTGTTTAGTGTATGAATGTTTAGTTTAGAGTTTACTGTTTAATTGTCTTGCTTAGTTTAAGAAAAATCATCACATGGCATTTGCATGCATTCATATATTTTTGCTTGATTATTTGAAATATGAATTTGGTGTTATCATTTTATGTGTAGATTTTGGTGCTAGTGGTGATTGTGATTGTGAGGATTGTTGCTACTACCCCAACTATCAAGGCAACTGGTGCTTCATATTTTTGTCCCAATATTTTGACTATGGATTAGTGATATTTTGTATAGGGTTTACATGATATTTTGCTAAGTATCTATATGTTATGCTTGGGAAATCCTAGTAGTTGTAGACTTGTTAGAAATTTTCTCTAAGTTAAGATACTTGCTATATTACCATGATTGGCCTAGCTAGTAGCAAACAAGGGTGGAATATATTCATGCTATGGAAAATTTGGCTAAGTCTTTGACTTGTGTTTTTGCTTAATAAAACAACTAAGTAAATGAATCACCTGGGTGGAATGGTATGATGGTTTGTGTTGAGTGGTTACACAAGGCCCATGTCTATGGTTTACCTTGTGTTATCACACTTGTGAAAATCCACCCAAGAACAAAGGGATTTGAGATACTTAGTGTTTAGAAGCTTCCAGTGCAACCACATGGCATATGGGCTCTGCCTTGATCATATAGGTTGCAATAACTTACCCATTTGGACAGTTGGTGGTAGGGTGATAGGTTGGAACGCGTCCATTTGGTCTAAGGGAAGGCTTCTGAAAGGTCTCGTCTTGATAAATGTCAAGTCTTGTGGGGAAAGTGTACCACCTCTCGAGAAGGAAAAATCTAAGTACTTAGCCGTGTCCCCGAAAATGGACAATTTGAGCATCAAGACACTGAAGCTATCAAGGATATCCTCATCCCAATTTCTAAGTTAAAACTTGTGGTTGAACAAGGGTAAAGGTTCACCAATGTCTATTGGTGGTTCCTTGGGAGTTTTTGTCAAACAAAAACTTAGTGTTTTCAACTGATAGGTAAAACCTATTTTGAGCAAAGCAAGCCTAAGCTACACTTAGCCAAATTCATATAGAATTTAGAAACTAGTATTCTACTAAGGTATCACTTGCCAATACTATTCCAATGTATTGACTCACTGTGGCTGTAACTTGTGATGTTGCAGGTTACTCTGATGAGGATTAAGGTTGTGAGTCTACACTCAACATGTTTGCCTGTGGCACATGAAATTGAAAACTTTTATTTATGTTGTTAAGTTAAACTCTTGTACTAGCCTATGGCTATGGAGTTGTAAAAGACTATGTTATCTCTGGAATGACGATGTAATAATGACCTTTGTTTCTGTGTACTTCATCTTAAACTGTGGATGCTAGCAATTGATCCAGGGACTAGCATTGAAATCACAGGGACCTTTACCTTTATAAAGGTGGGGTCTTACAGTCTCGATATAATCAAATAAGTACGCGTCGTTGCTGAGCAGAGATCTACAGCCTATCAGCAGAAGTTATGCAAGTATCATAGTCAGAGAGTGTCAAACCGTTCTTTTAGAAAAGGCGATTTGGTTCTCCGACTTGTGCAAAAAAGAAAGCACAAACTTTCCCCAATTTGGGAAGGACCTTTTATGGTTAGCAGAGTTTTGCATAATGGGTCATAATATTTAACCGACATGAGACTAGTCAAGGAAAGACCTGACAATTGGAAAAGGAAGAGAGGCGGTGGCAGCATAAACCCAGATGAAATAGACCGTCCATGGAATATTGCACAACTATGTCCCTTATATTCTTAGTTATATTTCCTTGTAATCATATATGTACATGTTCAAAGTGAAATAAAGTATTGGTTTCCTCATATTGTTATTTTGAGACGTTTTTGCCATCTTATTTCCAAAAGAGCATGTAATTTTTTCAAAAATCCCAGGATGCCTGAAATTACTTTATGCTCATGTTCATTCTGGTTACGATTTTTGAACAATCTAAAAATGTTACCTTAGGTACAGAGTTTAAATTATTATCTATACTTTGATTCTTTATCTGATTGCTTAGACATGGGCATTTTTCCGAGTAATGAGTTGTTGGTACTGGAAGCCGACTTTGTTTCTGAGTTTAAACAAGTTTAGCAATTGCGCTCTGTTGCTCCGCAAAGTTTCCATGCTAAAGGTTGGCTGACCCATGAAAGGGACGAGGTAGAGAGCCAGATAAACCGATAAGTATAGACATGAAAAAAAGAGTGCTTTAGAAACATTCAAGCACAAAGCATGAAAATATATAAACAAAAAGTGCTAAGATAGTAAAAGCATTAGTTTTTACAGACTAGCACAAAATAAATATTGTAGCCATCATTATATTGCCATAAGTTAAGGATAATGCATAGAAATTGTTTATGCTGCAGGCGGTGGTGATGAAGCGGGTGGAACACTGGAATCAACAGCAGTGTCGCCCTCGATCTCAGACTTGGAAGCGTTGCTGATTTCTGGCTCTTGAGGCGAAGGAGGCGCGGCGACGGATTTGAAGAATGGCGTTGTGTAGTTGGTCATCTCCGCCACCCGACAAGCGTAACCTGCACAAGGTTCTTGGATGGCCTTGATGTCTTGCGGGTTACCCTCAATCTCCTCGTCGCCAATGCCCTTGGTGACGTTCTTGATTTCCATCTCGTTATGGTGGCTCATCACCATGGTCAGAGCTATTTACGCAGCAGTCCGAGCGTAGGAGATCTTCCAGTCCTCAATCAACTTCAGAATCTCCTTACATTTGTCCCTCGCCTCATGCACTGACATTGTGTGCAAGTCGGAAATCTTGACGTCTTCGCCAGCCTCTTCTAGAGTTTGGCGGAAGTCGAACAAGACATCTCCGACGAGCTTAATGCGCTCGAGGCAAGGTTCAGAAGTGGAGGAGTCGGAAAGATTCAGGGGGGCTGGGAAAGAACCAAAAAAGTCAAATTCCGGCTAAAACAAAAGTCAAAAAATGAACAACACAAAAGAGTCACAAATCTTACCAAGCACGGAGTGATTCCATTCAGCATGCTCCTTGAGAAGGTTGTCTAGTTCACTTGCTGAGGCCTGGGCAAGATCTTTTTGGATATCAAAATCCTTTCTGAGATTAGCAAGTTCCTTATCTCAGAGGGCTAGGAGCCTCTCGAGCCTCACGGTCTCGTGGTTGCTTGACTCTAGGACAGCGGCTACGGATTTCTCTGATTCCAAAGTTAGCTTCTCAAGCTTTTCCCGGAGTTCAGCATTTTCTGCTTGCAAGACCTTGAAGTTTTCGGCCTGCTCCACCATCTTGATGGATTTGCATAATAATTCTGCAAAGACAATAATATCAATCGGATAAAGCAAAATTCGACTATGAGAAAACATTTAATTGACAAAGAGGAAGCCGGAAATGTTTACCTTCTGCTTTATCTTTTTCAACCTTTAACTTTGAATTTTCAAAACGCAAGGCTTTGATTTCTTTGCGCTTGTTGGAAATATTATTAAGCAATTCCTGGTTGAAAGATGCAATTTTCTGTAAGTTTAGAGACGGAATACCGTTAGACGGCTACTAAGACTCGGGCTGCAAGTTTAGTAAAGCAAAATTAGAGCACGAGCCTTGGGGGCTACACTATATCGTTCTTTTGCAATCTAAAAGCATCAACCCGGATTCAGCAATGTTTATCCGACTTTATGCTTGGGGAATAGAGGATATGATAATAAATGCAAATAAGAATCGGAAACTTACAATGTATTCCGGGTGCAACTTTTTGAATCCGAGCTTGGTGCTGTGAAACACCTTCTCGGTAAGGGTGAGGGACAGAACATCCGTCACTGGAAGTTTGCCAGATGCGATTTTAGCATCCTCGGACCAAAATTTCGTCCAGGAGGCTGACCAGCTTGACGTCTTCCTCCTCTTGGCTCGCTGCTTCTGGGGTCAAGATTTGCTTCTCAAGACTGGACTGAGCCAGTTTGAGGATATATTCTTTCTACTTCCTCTTGAGTCCAGGAACAACAGATTCAACCACCTTAGCAATGTTACCTGTGGTCATTACCATGGGATCACCCTTTATGGGTTCACCCTTGTTAGTTGCCTGGTCATCAATGGTGACCAGGGCTTTCGAGATCTAGCCAGCGTCAGGAGATGTAGAAGCTCCGTGCGCTGACGGAGTAGTGAATGGGGTCGACGGAGGCATCTTCTTGACCGTCTTGTTGTCCGGATTTACCTTGCTCTTCAACAATGATTTAACTCTAGAACAAGAAAATCCTAAATATTAGGTGTGCTCTGGAAAGATAACAAAGGTACAGGAGTACTAAAAATAGAAGGTGAGGTGCTTGCTTTTTAACTACTGGCAGCACTTGGCTACCAGCAGCGACAACTTCCTTCGCCTTACATTTCTTGGAGGCGGAGGCGGCAACTTCTTGCACCTTATCATACTCCGTCGCCTCCGGTTCGTCAGAAGCATAGCATTCTAGTGGAGCTAGCTCGGACTCGGAGAGTTTCTCGAGCTGACAGAGTCGACAAAGCATTGATGAAAATAGAGTCGGAGATAGAACCAAAGAAAACGACGAAACACGAAAGTAGAGTCGAAATATTTACCGGAGTCAGAGGACGGTTGGACGTATACATATTCATGGAGACTTCTGGAACTTTTTGTTCCACTCTTTCCTTGACTAAATATTGCATGAGGGTCATGTAGTCCTTCGGCGAAAGCCGGTTCAGGCTGATATTCATGTTGTCCTTTTTGTCGCCGGTGATTTGGTGCATGAGGCGGTCTCCGTGGTGCTGGAGAGGCTGAATCCGATGCTCCAACCAGCAGAGGATCAAGTAAGATCCACGAAGACCCTCATGCTTCATCAAATATTCGATCCGCCTCTTGGCGAGAATCAAAACATCCGGCAGCTCTGGCACTTCCGCGTCCCATGAATCTTGGTGGGGAGCGGCGCCATTGGCGAATGCTGGAAGACCTTTCGCCTTACCCAGAGCCGGAATATCCTTATGGTAGAAGAAAGTTCCGGCCCAGCGTTTGACGGACTCAGTAGCGTTAATCCTAGGATAGATTCGATTCCTCCTAAGGACTAAGCTAAGAGTGTCGGTGACATAAGGCACACCAACACTAATGGAATTCTTCCGAGTACCATAATAGTACCGGAAAAGGGTGAGACTTGGCCTAATGCCAAGAAACCCCTCGCACAGAGCTGCGTGAGCACTAAGCTCAAGCAAAGAGTTGGGAGGAAGATTATGGAGTTGCACATCGTAATGTTTGGGGACGTTGACGAAGAAGTCCGACAGAGGCAAGCTAAGGCCGCGGTCGACGTGAGTGCCGAACAACACCCTCTCGCCATCTTTCGGAAAGGGAATGGCGTGTCCGGCAGCGCTCCACCACGCGCCAACAGCGATGAACCCCTCATCCTCCATGACTTGGAGCTCCGCAGTATCCATGGCACTGGGGATCCAAAGACCCCGCATCTTCTTCTCGTCCGCCGCCGACTAACCCGCCACCGCTGCTCCTGAGGACGAGGCAGACGCCATAGTTCTTGAAGGATGAAGGGCTGGTGGGGGGAGGAGAGATTTTTTCTCAATGGTGTGCAGATGTGAACGAGTGCGAAAAGCTCGAGGAATACGAGGAAGCAATGAATGAATCGACGGGGAAGTAAATCTGAGAAGAAGGGTTTTTCTCTCCTCTTATTTGTTTCTGCGTCAAGATTCGTGCGGTGAGACGCACGATTATCGCCATGCGTATAGGAGATGGGGAGTTAGCTTCCTCGCGACTCTTCCGCCCCCTCGATTTTCACGCAGGCATTCAAACGGCATTCTGTTCCATAAGGAACGGACCCACCAACGGTCATGCTAATGGAAATCCTGTCAGTGATGGGTCCTGACCTGTAAAGTTGTTAGTCAGCACGCTGCTGTAAAATCCAACTTATGTTTCAAATCAAGCAGGGAAAATATTAAGGTCAGAACAGAATATATCCGACTCAACTGACTCGGAATCCTACATTGATGAAAGAAGTTTTCGGGAACCCTTCAACATTCTCAAGACGAACAAACCATCAAGCTAGACGATTTATCCGACTTCAGATCTTGGAGACTTCCGGGGGCTACTGTTGGGGATATACTTTTCGGGTATACCCACATGACTCGCTGACCAGGGTGGCCCACCAACGGGTTAGAGCTTTGCTTCACGGGTGGCCTAGTCAGAGAAAGAGGAGGAGCCAGTTCCGGTTACGACAAGGTCCAAGAGAGTTACCGATTTAGGCCTGTAGTATTACTTGTAGTCCAAGCTGTACATAGTTACCGACTCTGTAACGTAGCCGGATATATCTCTCCCTGTAACCCTAGGCCTCAGTGACTATATAAACCGGCCCTATGGGAGACTTTAGGGCAACAACTCGATACACAACCACAACCAACTCGCACAGGCGAACCTCTCTTGTAATCCATTGTAACATCCGTCTTACGCCGATATATTACTGGGTTGCTAGCAGGAGTTGGATCCAATCACCGCAGTCGAATCTGAACCTGGGTAAACTTGTGCTCACCACTCCTGGAACATCCGACGTCTCACACCCCATCTTTCCAACGCCACTAGGACCCTCTATGGCATACTTGTCGATAATCTGACGACAAGCTCTGCAAGGAGAGAAGCTCGTGCACTCGTGACTCAAAAGACAATATGCAAACCTTCGGAGTCCACTCCTGAACATGTAAGTGATGTTTTTCCCTTGCATGGGGGAGACCCCGAGCCCTTTATTCATCAGGCTTTTCTTGCTTCCTTGCAGCCTTTTGTCCATAGCGCCAATCTTCTTATCCAGTAGCATCTGGCGTTGGAGGATGAGCTTAAGCAGCTTCGAGGTGCGTTGTTTTATTCTTTACTATTTTTCGAGTGCATCAAGTTTGTTGTTGTATTCATCCACTGTTTCTCCATGTTGCATATGAGAACAATGCTTCTCTCCGTAGGCTGAACGCTCTCGAAAAGAGCCTCGGCCAAGTGGAGAAGAAGGCGACGGACGCTACTGCGACCCTCTAACGCCAACAAAAGGAGGCCGAAGATCGTGAGCAGTAGCTCGCGGCCGTTGCAGCTGATCGGGAGAAGGCCATGGCTGACAAGATCATGGCTGCTGCCAAGGCTATCTCTGGTAAGCTGCCCTTTGTGTCTTCCATATCTTGGTGTGCTTTTTTACTTTTCCTCACTCAAATTTATTCTGCTGCTATTTATGCCAGATGCTTCTGGCCTCACATTTGATCGTGGCATGCTGGAGCATGGGGATTACCTGGAAGATGCTGCCACAACAATCGAGGATCGCTACTCTTCTGCCGTGAGCTCCCTGGACAAGGCCAAGAAGGTGCTTACGCGCTTATACAAGGAGATCAACCCCAAGGGTGTTGCCCTCAAGGACATCGACTCACTGGCGGATGCTCTGTCGGACGATGCTCCGACGAGGTACAAGCGCAAGCAGAAGGGGATTGGTGCCTCCATGGGGTTGGCCATGGCGATGGTGTCCGGAGCCGAGTTGGATCTGGCCCAGGTCATGTTCAGGATGCCGACGGCGGTGGATGGCTCCAAGATAGCTTTTGCCCCCTTTGCTTCCCGTTGTAAGCATTTTGGGCCTAAGCTCATCGACCTCCTAGACGATTATGCGGCAAAGCAGCAGCGAGAGTCCAAGAGTAGGCAATCTGGCTCCGAGGCTGCTCCGGGTGCTGGCGCTTAATCGTTTGCATTGTAGCTAGTATAGCTTTTCTCCTTTTGTTGTCTTTTGTAACACCTTTTGAATGAACAAGTCTCACTTTGCCACGAGGTGGCTTTATTTATGTATATGAGTCTATCTTTTAACTGGTGTCAAAAGTGTTTGTGATATTCATATTTGCCTGTTTTACCCCTAGGGTCCTTCGGGTGAGGCTCCAGTTATCACTCTTCCTGCGCCTGATACTCGCCCATCATTGGATGAGGTGTCGTAGTTTCCCTTCCCGCGTGATCGCGTCCGCAGTTTGGAAAAAGACATCCTCTGCATCCGAGGTCATGCAGATGTGTGGAAGTCGAAGGCTGAGCGAGCCACTACTAGGGAGGAGTTCTTTCTTGGAGAATTTTGGCAGATGGGTGAGCAACTCATGCTTGTGAACCGAAGCTTTTTCTAGTGATCATATTTTATGTTGGCTCACCCCATGCTTGTGTAGTTGTGAATCTCATTCCGAGGGAAGAGAAGGAGTGCATCGCAATTCGGATGAACTGCCTGACGCAGCAAGAATTGGAGGCCGATGGCTTTTTCTGGATGGACCGCAATCGAGCGCTCATCCTTGTGACGGTGCAAGATCGCGTACACCAGGTTCTTCGGATGCTGAAGCAGGCGAGGTCGTCGCTTGCGGCCGTCTGGGCCACCATGTTTCCCTTGGACGCTACACCTTCTAGCTTTTTGGGTCTTCTTGGGAAGTTTCGGGATGTAGGCCACCTCGAGGAGTTGGTGCGTCATCGGCTGATTGCGGGGGTGAAGGCAGCCCTTTCTCTCGTTCGACTGCATCATCACGATGTCAATCTTGCGGAGATAGCAGCTGGACCGCCTCCTCCTCCAAGTGGAAATGTATGGGATATGCGCCCTCATTACGCAGCTGTGGCGCAGTATGCCGAAGAGATTGTAGATTTATTTGAAGAGCAGACGAATGTTATGCTCCAGAACAATTAGGTTCTGTAAAGAAAATTAGATAATGTAAAGTTTGTACTTATTCGAGTGGGCTTGTAATGCCCTCTGAAAAGTTTGTATGTATTGGCACGTAGTACATTGCATGTGCATATCCTTTTCGTTTGCCTGACTGATGGCGCGTGGTAGCGCTTCGTTGGGAGACCCCAAGAGAAAGGTGTGATGAGCACAGCAGCAAGTCTTCCCTCAGTAAGAAACCAAGGTTATCGAACCAGTAGGAGGAAGGAAACGACTCAAAGGTGTTGCAACCAACTTGGAAACCTGCACAACACAAACTCAAGACTTTGCCCCAATGAATAGTGAGGTTGTCAATCTCACCGGTTGGTGTAACAAAGGATTAACTATATGGTGTGGAAGGTAATAGTGGTTTGCAGAAAGTAAACAGTAACAGTGGAAGATGTATTAATGGTAAATATTGGACCGGGGTCCATAGTTCACTAGAGGTCTTCTCCTTAAGATAAACAAACATAGCATGCTAGGTAAAAAGATTACAGCAGGGCAATTGATAGGACTGAGCAAGGCATAACAATGCAATACTAGACATTCATGATCCTATGAGATTCGATTGGGCAATACAACAAGATACATAGACCGCCATCCAACTGCATCTATGACTAGTAATCCACCTTCGGGTTATCATCCGAACCCCCTCCAGTATTAAGTTGCAAGCAACAGATAACTGCTTTAAGTAAAGTGTGTAAGGTAAACAATCCACTTGTTCCATGAACAAGAGACCGTTGTTTTCTCCCTTGTGGCAACAACACATCTACAACCTTAGATATTGTTGTCACTTCCCTTAGATTAAATAGAGGCACGAACCCACTATCTAGCATAAATACCCCCTCTTGGAGTCACTAGCATCTACTCGGCCAAGATAGCTACTAGAAACGGAGAGCATGCAAGATCACAAACAACACAGACATGATAGAATCATAAAGACAAAACCATTAATCAAACCAACATAATAATCTCAATATCCATCGGATCCCCGCAAACACAACATGCATGATTACAAATAGATGATCTTGATCATGAACGGAGCTCACAAGATCTAAACATGGTAGCACAAAGAAGGAGATACAACCATCTAGCTACTACATGGACCCATAGTCCAATGTGGAACTACTCACGCTTCATACCGGAGGCTGGCATGATGAATAAGAAGAAGGCCTCCAGGATGATCTACCCTCCGGCAGGGTGCCGGGAAGAGCTTCAGATCCCCTCCAATCTAGGGACGATGGTGGCGGCGGCTACAGACGGTTTCGTGGAATATTGATCGGGTACTTAGGGTTTCTGCATCGGGGGGTCTTTATAGGCGAAGAGGCGAGGCAGGGGGTGGCCAGGGTGGTCACACCCCCTAGGAGCGGCTAACCCTAGCCCGCGCCACCAGGGGGTGTGGCCCCCTGGTGCCTCCCATCCGTATCGTATTCAGGCTTCGTGTTCCCCACGGTAAAATATTGACTTTGGCTTTTGTCCCATCCAATTCCGAGAATATTGATTTTCCGCCTTTCTGGAACCAAAAATAGAATAAAACAGACAACTGGCATTATGGCATCTTGTTAATAGGTTAGTACCAGAAAACATATAAAAACACCTCAAAGTGTAGACAAATCAAAGCAAAGTAGATACTAAACAAGCATGGAACATCAAAAATTAGAGATACATTTCTGACGTATCACTGACGTGGTCAGCTACTCAGGTTGTATGCTTTTGTTTATCAGTCGACGAAGTCGTAAGGTGAGACGCAGCCCCCAAGCATGTTCAGCGATAAGTAATGTAAAGGAAATGATTTTTTGGGCCAAGGAACTTAGCTTTTATTCATAGAAAACGAGGAGGTACATTGTTTGGTTGAGTAGCCTTGGCTGAATAGCCTTATTGAAAGTAAAGGGTAGCTAGGGGTAGAAGCGTCGCAGGCGTGCGACGTTCCAAGGGTTAGAGTATTCGACTCCTGATTTGACGTCCTTGAGGCGGTAGGCGCCACCTGGGATGACTTCGGTGACGATGTAGGGTCCTTTCCAGCGTGAATCGAGCTTCTTGTGTCCTTATTGCTTGAGTCACAGGACGAGGTCTCCTTAGATGAATGACCTTGGGCACAGCCGACGGCTATGGTAGTTGCGGAGGCTTTGTTGGTACACCATGGAGCAGGCCGCAGCGATGTCGCGTGCCTCATCAAGTGTGTCGACGACGTCTTCGAGTGCGGCCGATGATTCGGCCTCGCTGTAAGCGATGACCCGTGGGGCCTTGTGGCATACCTCAGCAGGTAGCACGGCTTCGGCTCCGTGCACCATGAAGAAGGGTGTATAGCTAGTCGAGCTGTTTGGCGTTGTGCGCAGGCTCCAGAGGATGGAGGGTAGCTCTTCTGCCCAGGCTCCCGCAAGCCTTTCGAGTGGGCATAGCAGGTGCTTTTTGATGTCATTTCCTATGAGGCCGTTGGCCTTTTTGACCTGTCCATTGGTCTGCGGGTGCACCAAGGAGGCGTATGATATGTTGATGCCGAGGTTCCCGCAGAAGTCTTGGAATTCCTTCGAGATGAAGTTCGATCCGTTGTCCGTTATGATGCTATGGCGAAGATTTCCCAGCACTCACAGAGGAATTCGAAGAGTGCGCTTTCCTATGCGAGACTCGGGTCATTGGCGATCAACACCGTCTTGGAGGCATCCGTCGGTTGAAACTACACCTTCTTTGTGTTGACTGTGGAGTCGAACGACATGTCGGGTGCGTTTTACCTGGCGACTGGGGGTGCTCCGGTGTCTGTCACCTCTCTGAGTCTCGTGAGCTCCTCCTGCATGCTGAACGACTGCGAGATTCTGTTGAAGTCTCTATCGCAGCTGTCGGACCTGGTGAAGCTTCTTTGGACGGTGATGACGCCCCTAGGTCCTGGCATCTTTAATAGCAGGTACGCGTAGTGTGGTACTGCCAGGAATCTTGCAAATGCCACGCGCCCAAGGATGGCATGGTATTGTGATGGCCAGTCCACCACTTCGAACTCTAGCCGCTCACGTCTAAAGTTTTTCGGGCTGGCCGAAGATGACATCGAGCCATATCTTGCCCAGGGGATATATTCCCTTCCCTGGGACTATATCGTGGAACGTCATGTGTGACTGCTCCAGGCTGCACAGCGGGATCCGCATCGCTGCGGGTGTGCTGGCAAACATCAGTTTGATGCCGCCGCAGCCGTCCATGAAGATGTGGCTCATTTCGAATCCTCTGATCTGAGCTTCGAGCACCAGGGTAGCGTGACCTGGGCGAGGGATCTGGCGTGGGTGATCCAAACGATCAAACGTGATGCAGGACTCCGAGCCGCTGAGGTACTCAGGTATGGCTGGTGGAGAGGTCACGGCCAGGCTGAATTGGCGGGTGATCTTCTTCTGCACCCTGTTGTTTGGGCGCCCCTTCTGGATCATCAGGGCCCCTTTCGGTGGGGGTACCCATCTGCCCCGTTATTTGGTGATGGTGCGATCGGCGGCTACGATGGTCCGTCGGGTGGTGGTGGAGGAGCTCCGTGGGCGATGACACCTAGAGCGGGTGCAAATCCAGGGTTCACCGGCTGGCGCCACATCTGGGTGAGTCCCTCGCTGAGCTTCTGGAACTCCCGACAGTCCTCTAGCATGTGGCTGGCCTTCTTCTTGCCATCTTGCTTGTAAATATAGAAGTGGATGGTGCAGCTACCAGACAGCTTATCGTATGCCGAAGGCTCGTCGTCGCGGTTGCGACGTTGCCATGTTTGTGTGGGTCATTCTCCATCGCGATAGTTGCTGCTGTGGTATCCGCTGTTGCGGTTTCCATCATCGCGTCGATCGGCATATTCACCTGCAACCATGTTGACTCCGTCGCGGTCGTCATAAACATGCGATCTTCTCTTTTTGCGGCATTTGCGCCTGCGGCCGAAGTCGTCTTCGTCATCCTAATGCGTTCGGTTGACGGAATCCTCGCCATCTGCCCAGCGGTTAGCGATTTCCATGAGGTGATCAAGGGTTTTGGGCTTGACACGCCCGAGATCCTCCTTAAAATCTGGGCGCCTGGCACCGTCCTTGAAGGCGTCGATTGCTCTTTCTTCAGAGATGCGTGCGGCGGAGTTCTTGATGTGGGACCAGCATAGTATGTACGAGTGAATGGACTCGTTGGTCCGCTGGGTGTAGACCCGCAACTCTTCGATTGAGGTTGGCCTCTTGCTGGTGCCCTTAAAGTTGCGGATGAAGATGTACGCCAGCTCTTCCCAGCTTCGGATGGAGCCGGAGGATAGGCTGCTGAGCCAGACTCTGGCCGCGCGTATCAGATTCAGCTGAAGTCACTGTAAGGCGGTATTCTTGTTCCCGCCATGGAGTTTGACGGATGACAGGTGATCGTCGAGCCAAGCCTTTGGCTCCTACGTGCTGTCGAAATTCGGGTTGTCCGAAGGGAGCTTGAAATTTTTTGGCATCCGCGATTGCCGAACGGATCTGCTGAAGCATCTAGATCCGCACAGTTCTTCGTCGTCCTCATCTTTGGACTCAGTGGAACACGCGCGCTTAGCACGTGATTTGTCGATCTTGCGCTGGGTGAGCTCATTACGAGCATCATAGTTGTTGTTGCGGCACCGTGGGCTCCGGCGGCGCTGGGGCAGGTCGTGCTCCTCCTCGTTAGATGAGGGCATGCGACTTCGAGTGAACTTGACCGCAGATTTTTTCTTTGGCTCCGCAGGAGTTTCGTCGTGGAGTGTAGCTCCGACGAGTTCGAGGTCTGCTAGCGCAAACTTGTGCCTAGCGTTCTTCGGGTCGCCCGCTGGAGGCGGGTTGGTCGCGAGATAGGTGGTGGCCGCCATGATCGCAGCCTGTGGCATTTTCGGCATGACGTTTCTGTGCGAGTCCATTGTCATGAAGGACGTGTTGAGGGCCTGGGTGACCTCGTGTCGCACGGCGGGGTCCATGTGTTCCATGCGGGAGCGGTACTTGTTGGCGTTGTTGCCATGTGAAGTGGAGCCGCCAGCGGCAGAGAGCGCAGCTTGCCGCGCGCTGGACTCCGCAGCTGCCTGCTTACGCTTGTCTAGCTCCTCCATCAGCTTTACCTGCCGATTGTGATCATCGATCGGGGGGAGGTGGTAGGCCATCAGCAGGTCCCGGGAGGCATCCACAGGTAGGATTTTTTTGCCTTGCACGGCTTCGTGTGCTAGATGCCAGCCTTCCTCGTTGAGGTTGATCTGGTTGTAGGCGCGATTGCTGCCTTCGGTGGCTCTGTTGGCCGGGTTTCCCCTATTTCCCTCATTCTCATCCTGCGGGTTGGGAGGGGGATAGGGAGGTATGGCACTCAAACCCAACGGAGGTTCCACTCCGTTGTTGACGTTGCCGTCGTGGATGGTGGAGCATAGGTAGCGCTCATGGGGTGGGTCATTGCTGCCACAGCTCTCAGATCCGGAACCGTAGGTTCCTTCATCTCAAGGAGGACCGCACAGATCGGAGTTGTAGCTGCTGCTATCATCCGAATTGCCCATCATCGTCGATGTTCATAGGGCGTCGATGGGTGGGGCCCATGAAGCGGGCCTGATGGATTGAAGTGGCACCTGCTCTAGGAGGCGGAGGGTGTCGGTCTACCCCACCTAGAAGCAGAAGCTCCCGAACAGCATCTCGAGTCCATCACCAACAGACTCGAATCCTTAAGGGTGGCCGGCGAGTGGGCGGTGAAGTCGAAGGCGCCTAAGAGGAGGTGACTCTCTGTTGCGGATGAATCATAGAGCGCTCCGGATGGAACCGTCACAACCACACGATCAGCATCCCCATTTCCTGCAGACGGCGCCAATTGACGAGGGTTCAACTCATCAATGCCCATTATTATGGACTTGGGTTTTGGAGAAGATGGGGATGATGGAAGTCGCGGAACGGTTAACAGACAAGAAACACAGGGACACGAGATTTACCCAAGTTCAGGCCCCCGGAGGGAAAACCCTACTCCTGCTTGTCTGCTCTTGATTACGGCGAAACCAAAGGTTACAGGGGTGCGCAGATGCAATCTGGCATGGAGGTGTGTATGAGGTGAGTTGAGGGATACTTCTCGCCGTACCCTACTGGCCTTTATATAGATAGGCCAGGTCCCGGTATATGTCGAGTCGGTTACAAATTAGGGTTGATACCCTTTGAAATTCTATCTAATCTATACTTGTCCTCCAAGGAGTCGAAATCGCCACGGGCTTGGGCCACTCGAAATCTTCATGGGCTGCATGTCCTTATGTGGGCATTCCTTGGGCTGGACCAGGTATACCAATGTCGTGCACCCGTAGGGTATATCCATGTCACATACGATACCAATTTCCCTTTGTCTCGCAATACTTTACTTATCCGAGGTTTGATCGTCGGTATCTCTGCATATCTAGTTCAACCTCATTATCGATAAGTACTCTTTACTCGTTCCTATGATATGTGATCCCTTGTGAGCCAGTCACATGCTTGCAAGCGAATAGGATGACATTCCACCGAGAGGGCCCAGAGTATATCTATCCATCATATGGATGGACAAATACCACTCTTGATCCATGTGCCTCAACACATACTTTCCGAACACCCAATGCCACCTTTATAACCACCCAGTTACGAAGTGGTGTTTGATGTCATCAAAGCATCCATCCGGTGATGGTGATTAACATGATCTCATGGTCGAAGGATTTAGGTTACTATGTATTTGAAAGCTTATAGCAAGTGAACTATTTAAATGACTT
Organism: Avena sativa; assembly: GCA_916181665.1. NCBI lineage: Eukaryota > Viridiplantae > Streptophyta > Magnoliopsida > Poales > Poaceae > Avena > Avena sativa. Next base: position 259,188,575 of record OV702279.1, on the reverse strand, counting down.
GATCTTATGCTACACTTAACTATAGGAGTATGTCCATCACATGATTCTCCTAATGATATGACCTTGTTGTTAATAACATCTCAATGTTCACGATCAGGAAACCATGATCATATATTAACCAACAAGCTAGTTTAATAAGAGGCTTTACTAGGGGCTCTTACATGTTTACAAATCACACAAGTATTAATGTTTCCGGTTAATACAATTATAGCATGGCATGTAAACATTTATCATAAGCATGAAGATATGATAATAACCACTTTATTATTGCCTCTTGGGCATATCTCCAACAACAAGTTCGTCTTTAATGATGAATTTGTGTTCCGTGCTAACAAACTATGCATCCCAAATAGTTATGTTCGTCTTTTGTTGTTACAGGAGGCGCATGGAGGAGGATTGATGGGACACTTCGGTGTCAAGAAAACGAAGGATGTTCTTGCTGCACACTTCTTTTAGCCACGTATGCGTCGAGATGTTGAGAGATCTGTGGTACGCTGTACTACTTGTCAAAAAGCCAAGTCTCACATTAATCCACATGGTTTATATATGACTCTTCCTATTCCTAGTGTTCCTTGGGAGGATATTTCTATGGACTTTGTTTTGGGATTGCTTTGTACACAGAACGGGAGGGATATCATTTTTGTTGTTGTGGATTGATTTTCTAAGATGGCACACTTTATTCCTTGTCATAAAACGGATGATGCTGCGCATATTGCTGATTTGTTCTTTCGTAAAATTGTTCGTTTACATGGTGTGCCAAATACTATTGTTTTTTATCGTGATACTAAATTTCTTAGCCACTTTTGGAGATGTTTATGGGCTAAGTTGGAGAACAAATTGCTATTTAGTACTACATGTCATTCCCAAACTGATGGACAAACTGAAGTAGTCAATAGAACTTTGTCTACTATGTTGCAGGTTGTTTTAAAAAAGAACTTAAAATTGTGGGAAGATTGTTTACCTCATATTGAATTTGCTTACAATCGTTTGCTGCATTCTACCAAAAAGATGTGCCCATTTGATATTGTGTATGGTTTTGTTCCTCGTGCACCTATTGATTTATTGCCATTACCTTCTTCAGTGCAAAATAATTTGGATGCTACACAACGTGCTGAAATGATATTAAAATTGCATAAGACTACTAAAGACAACATAGAACACATGAATGCTAAGTACAAACTAGCTGGGGATAGAGGAAGAAACCATGTTGTGTTTGATGTTGATGATCTTGTTTGGTTATATTTGTGCAAAGATCGTTTTCCTGATTTGCGTAAGTCTAAGTTAATGCCACGCATTACTGGTCCTTTTAAGGTGTTAGAGAAGATAAATGATAATTCATATAAAATTGAGCTACCTGTAGATTTTGGTACGGTTAGTCCTATATTTAACATTCCAGATTTGAAGCCTTACGTTGGTGAGGACGGTGAGATTGCGTAGAGGACGACTTCAATTCAAGAAGGGGAGCATGCCATGGACATCCCATCTATTGATACAACTATTGTACCTACAGCTACACAAATACAAGGACCTACCACTCAAGCTCTTGCCAAGCAACTTAACTATCAGGTACTTTCGTTTCTTGGAACTATTCCTCGCATACATGAGAATATGATGCTGCCTAAATTAGATGTATTTGTTACTCTTTGGAATAATGGACCAAGCATGGACAAGAGGGATAAGCATTGGAGCATGATCGTGCATGGAGATGACAGCAAGCATGTGAGAATTCAAGAGGAGGCCACAGATGAAGATTTTAGAACTTTGAAGCCACCGTAATGAAGAAAGAAGGCTTGGATGAAATATTCAAGAATATTACTTCATAAATTCATCTATAGCTTAATTTGGTGTTGCGACACCTTTTAGTTTGGGCCAGGCCCATGTAATTTCCGTAGAAATTAAAATAGCCACTTTTAGAGTCCGTATTTAAGGAGAAATGGACTTCTAGGTTGGTTTCGGCCACCACCTCTATGGCTACCCGAAATCCCACCTTTTCCTCCTTAAATACCCCCCATAGCCATCACTTTAGACTCTGATTTTGTTTAGACTAAAAGTTAGCCACCGTCACAACTACACCAAGGCTCGAGTGTCATAGAGGCCTCTTGTACTTTGCACCTATATATGATCTCACCTTTTCAATAAATATTTCATCTTAATCCACAATATCTTGATTGCAATATTAGTTCTTACTTGTTCTCGATTTCAGGTAGGAATTAAGACCCTCGCTGGTCAGGCTGATCGTGCTTCTGCAGGATCGGTAACCTCTAGGACATTGGCCTAGAGATTGCATTGGCGCTCATGCTCGCACGTGTAGTCAGATCGCCAAGCCCGAACTCCACCAAATCGACTATCACCATCTCATCAAAATATCGGACACCTTTGCCCTATTAGTTTCCCTTGAGAGTCACAGGAAGGCGGCCGAGTCGCTCCTAAGCCCTTCTCGTCGGATTGGCCGGCGGGAGACGACAAAGGAGGGGCGCCGAAGTAGCTTTAGGTAGTAGAGGTCGTCATAGGTCTAGTTTTCTGCTTCTTGCCTAGGTTTGGCGTCATGCTAGGATAATAACTCCAGATCCCGGCGACCAGATCTGGTGTGCCTCTCTCTTTCTCACTCTAGTTGCGGTGCTCCATCGGTTGGGGCTGGATGCGGTGGTTGACATGATGGAGAGCCTATGCGTCAATAAGGTTGTTTCTGCCCATCTTTAAATGCAAGGATTCCATGCGGTGGAGATTCACTCGGCCGATCATGCAGGCGAGAGGGTGAGGCCCATCGGCGTGCGACACAATACCGAGGAGCTTCCCATGTCCGGTCGTGGAGGCGAGGGCGGGAAGTTGAGAGGCGTGTTGTCCTCAACATCGTTGAGGTGGGGGTGTTGGTGGCACCGTGGGTCCCCTGAGCCTCCGACATCGTGCTGCAATGGAGGCGGTGGATCAAGCTTGCTAGGGGGCTATGATGCTTAGTGCAGAAATTCTAAAGTTGTGACTTGTGGAGTACCCAAACAACAACGAAGTGACACCACTGTTATCCTTGGCCAGAGAGGTGCCTCCATGCTCTGGTGCTGCAGGCACCGAAGTTCCTTCCTCCACATGGCTAGAGATCCTACGAGAAATATCTTTCTCGACATTGACGCGGGTTCCATGGCCGGCATCGTTCCAAGTGGCTTGTTCCTGACAGCGGTGCTGGTTCGTGAGCCTAGAGATCTCTGAGATGCGGTGAAGAAGACCAGGGCTCTCATTGTTTTTCGAGTTTGTGTAGCTTAAAATACACATTATTTTGGATTGAGATTTTGCATGTCTGTCGTGTACACCTTTGACCATATCCTGATACATTTTTAGAATTTTTTGAAACTCATAAATATGTTTTTTGATTTTTTTTTAAATGAGATTGCTAGTGTTCATGTGCACGAAATCTCTGCTCTGAATAATGACACTAAATTGACATAGTACAACTAGTATATAATTTGATGTCATAAATGACCTTTTTCCAATAAAATTGGGAGGATAGTGTAGAAGGGCGAATTTTTTTAAATAATACATTTTTTAAATATTTTTCAAATCTATTACATGGTTTTTTAGATTTTACAAAAGTAGTAATTTATCGGTCTGGATGAAGCCGATTGGGGCAGTCGGCCTGAAGAAAACCGACTAAGCGTCGGCCGTGGGGCCGCTGGGGCCTGCGTCGGCCAATCGGCCTGGGACAGGCCGACCGCCCCCAATTGGCCTAGGGCAGGCCGACTGCCCCAATCTGCATAGGCCAAGCCGACTGGAATTGCTATGGGCCAATTTGAAAAACAAATGCTAATCGTTATCGGTTTAGTACTAGTGCACGTCTGCAAACTGTAGACCGCATCAAATCACCACGTGGCATTGTCCAAGTCTGAGGGGCAATTTGCACATGCAACCAAGAATATAGAACATTCCTTGTATCATTTTAGGCGGCGTCGACCCATAGCACTCCAGTCGGCCTGCCCCAAGCCGATTAGGGCAATCGGCCTGCCCTAGGCTGATTGGGGAAACACGGCCCCAGCTGCCCCATGCCCCGAGTCGGCTACCTGTTGGACGAGTGCAAAGCTGTCGGCCAGGCCCTGACCGATTGGGCCAGTCGGCTTCCTCTAGGCCGACAAAATGCTAGATCTGTAATTTGCAAAAACCTTATAAGAGCATCTCCACTCGTTGGGCGTACCCAGGCCGAAAATCGGACCGATTTCCGGCCAGACGAATCGCGTTTTCGGCTTGGGTATGCCCAGTCGCCCACTCGCGTACCCAGGCCGCGTTCCCAGGTTCGGCTAAATTCACTTAAACTCGGCAAATATGGGCGAATATAGGCGGAATTTCATTAAATTAGGCGAGGGGAACATAGTACATCGATTTAACTAGGAAAGGACGCCGCTGTGGTCGCCGCCTGACGTCGCAACTACAGGCCGAGGCGGGGGTTGTTACCGGCCTCGATGTGCGCCATGACTCCGGCGAGAGTCCGCCCTGAAACGCTCCACCAGCGGCGGCGGTAAGCCATATTGTGACGTGGCGGAGGCTGCGAGCCCGACGGTCCGTCGTGTCGGGCGAGTTCCTCGAGGTGCCTGTCGGCGAAAAACTGCCTCCAGAAGACCAAGCTGCCCTGATCCTCGCGAGATCCGGGTCTTGCATGGCAGCGATAGCGGCCTGGATCTCTCCGGCGAGGTCCGGCCCTTCAGGCACTGAGTGTCCAGTCTCCGGGGAGGCGAGTGTCCGGCGGGGCCGTATAGCGCGCCTCCCGGAGGAGCCGGGCTTCCCACGGCGACAGCGTGCGGCGGCCGACCATGGATTCTCGGCGGAGTTGGGGAGGAAGCAAGGTACGAACGCCCGAAGTTCGCCGGAGTTGTGGTGGTGTGAGGAACTGTGAAGAGAGACGGCGAGATGTACGACTTTTATAGGCCGGAAGAATGGCGGGACGGGTGTAGTGGCGAGGGCGGGAAAAGGAAAACGACGGGAAGGATGGCGGCAAGTCGGCTTCTATCGCCGACAGAGCTGGCCCACGCCCGTTTTCGCTGAGTCCGGCGTCCCTAGGACGTACCCGGGATCCTGGGTTCGGCCTGGATAGTCCGGACCAAAGTTGGTCCAAATCCGATCGAAAACAGGTCCCTGAGTACGCGACTGAGCCGATTTTCGGCGTCCAGACGTAATTTCAGCGTCCGGATCGGCCGGCTTGGGTAGGCGAGTGGAGATGCTTTAATAGATCTCAATCAAATAAATTAAAAAGTGTATTATTTAAAAAAAATCGCGTGTAGAAGACTCTTCCGTCCAAATCGCCGACGCCACATGAAGTGAAGGAAAGAACAGGAACTCGAATCATACACGACTCCTGGACTGAGAAAACCCGGGATAGCACGGCGAACGGAAACCACTCCAGCTCCGAGCTCCGCACGCCTCCTCTCCGCCTCCCATGCCGTCGCCCTCGCTCCGCCTCGCCGTGGTCGGCGCGGGTGCGGCCGGCCTGGCGGCAGCGCGTGAGCTCCGCCGCGAGGGCCACGCCCCCGTCGTCTTCGAGCGCGCCGCCGCCGTGGGGGGCACCTGGCTCTACGCTGCCCCCGCCTCCGCAGCTACCACGGACCCGCTCGGCGCCGCCGCCACCCACTCCAGCCTTTACGCCTCGCTCCGCACCAATCTTCCCCGCGAGGTCATGGGCTTCCTCGACTTCCCCTTCACCGCGGCCAGCTCCGCCGTCGACACGCGCAGGTTTCCCGGTCACCAGGAGGTGCTCCGGTACCTCGAGGACTTTGCGCGGCGGTTTGATCTGTACGGGCTCGTCCGGTTCGAGACGGAGGTGGTTGGAGTCCGGAGGGAGGCCGGCGGGAGGTGGGCGGTGACATCCAGGAAGCTTGGGGAGAAGGGGGAGCAGGACGAGGAGGTGTATGATGCCGTCGTGGTTTGCAACGGGCACTACACAGAGCCTCGCATCGCCTCCATACCCGGTAATCATTCCCTATAGTACGAACTTGGTAATTGTGCAAATTTGATTTGACCTCCTAACTCCTAAGCGTTGATGAATTCTTGGAGGAACTGACGCAATTGAGTGCCTTATCCAATGTTTAGTTACAAACTTGCGATGCCATGATAATCAGATCCACAAACACAATTGTCAGGCACTTGAAATCACAGGTGTTGATTGAGTTTGGTCATGAAATCTCTATTTTTCAAACGTTGACAGGGGCTGATGCCTGGCCCGGAAAGCAGATGCATAGCCACAATTACCGTGTTCCCGAGCCATTCCTTGATGAAGTGAGTATGTTTCTGACTGTGATTTGTCCTTCCCTTATGTGTTGCGGTGCTTAACTATCTTGAACTTGAAGTACACATTGCATTAGTAGGTAGTGATTGTAATCGGAGCCTCGGCAAGTGCATTTGACATTTCGAGGGACATCGCAAGCGTTGCAAAGGAGGTTCATATTGCTGACAGATCTGCACCTGCTTCCACTTGCGAACAGCAGCCTGGATATGATAACATGTGGCTCCATTCCATGGTAAACGACCTTTTTCGTTGTGAGTTGAATATGGTGGATTCATCCATTTAAGGGGCTGCCAATGTTTTAAAGGTCACATAACATATTGTTATAACAAAATCATGTTCGACTTGCAGATTGACCGTGCACAGGAAGATGGCAGTGTGATTTTCCAGGATGGCAACTCAATCAAAGCGGATGTCATCATGCACTGCACTGGGTATAGTCATGTAGCATACCTGAAACCCATCTGTTACACAAACCTTTCCATTTCACTATGTTGGTTCAAGCTAATCATGTGTTCACTCCTTTTGTATGCTGTCTAGCTATCTGTATGACTTCCCATTCCTTGGCGATGATAGCACCATCTCCGTGGACGACAACTGTGTTGATCCATTATACAAGCATGTATTCCCTATAGAAGTGGCTCCTGACCTATCTTTCATCGGATTGCCGTGGAAGGTCAATTTGTTTGTAACTTACTGCTCTTCTGTATAGATGCACTTATTAACTGTCTTTCCAATGCTCTAGAATCTATAACTCGCAGCGTCTGTTTAATTCAGGTTATCCCTTTTCCACTGTTTGAACTCCAAAGCAAATGGGTTGCTAGTATTCTGTCTGGACGGATCAAGCTTCCATCCAAAGATGAAATGATGGAAGATGTAAAAGCCATCTACTTGAGACGGGAAATTCGTGGATGGCCTAAGAGATACACCCACAACTTTAGTGGTGGCTATCAGGTACCCTAGAGATGGACGCCTAATTCTACTTAACATAGTTTTATGAGCTGTGAATGTATTGCCATCAACATTTCACACTAGATACTATCCTTGTTCCTGCTAAGCATGATATGTTTGCAGTTTGAGTATGATGATTGGCTCGCGGAGCAATGCGGCCATCCACCAATTGAGGAATGGAGGAAGCTGATGTATGCTGCTAATTCGAAGAACAAGGCAGCTCGTCCGGAGAGCTACCGCGATGAGTGGGACGATGATCATCTGGTGGCACAAGCAAACGAGGATTTCAAGAAATACTTATAACCTGTGTTGTGAATCCTGATCCTCATCCCTATTTGAATAGAAATTTACAGGTCAAATAATGTTTTCAGTAAATAACAGGTCCCAAAACTGGAACGTTAATCTTGATCTCTGTTGCTTTTACCTATCAGTTCATAAATTGATTATTTAACGCCAGTAAATAACAGGTCCCAAAACTGGAACGTTAATCTTGATCTCTGTTGCTTTTACCTATCACAGTTCATAAATTGATTATTTAACGCCATCATCACAAAAAAAGGAATGCACCAGCCGGGAATCGAACCCGGGTCTGTACCGTGGCAGGGTACTATTCTACCACTAGACCACTGGTGCTTGATGACTTTCAGTGACAACTAATTAATTAGATCAGTACCTTCATGGTAACTGAAGCAAAACATATCCTCCTATGACTGCAATACAACAGTACAGATATGGTAACTGAAGTACACCATATTATTCTCCTTGGCTGTATTCATTCACACTCTCGAGTGTACGGGACCATTGAAGTTTGTACTAAGAGCAAAACAATAACAGATCTAACTGCCTCTTAAAAGCATGTATAATGCAAGGTGCTTAAGTACCGGTGCTTAGGGCATGTGCAATCCTAGACGTTTACATAGATGCTTAGGTGATAAAAACAAATGCTACAAAATTAATTTGTGAGATAAACGTCTCAGCCTACAATGAGCGTCCGGCGTATATGTTTGCGTCAATGCCAGATTAGACGCCAGGATTTGAAGGCCTAACTGCCGGTCAGCCGGGATTTTGATCCTAGCGTCCCCGCGATGTAGGCGAGTGCCGCCACATCACGAAGCACCTGACTAAACAAAGTTTACTCCAACGCTAGATGCTCTATTTTGGTGCTTCGATCACAGACATGTCTTCGTAAGCACCCCTGACTTCTTCCGGTCCGTAGCAATCTATTTTCTCCGTTTAAAAATATAAAATGTTTTAGGTTTGTAAAACTAATGTATCTAGACATCTTTTAGTGTCTAGGTTAAAGTGAATCTACACACTAAAAGATATCTAGATATATTTGCTTATAAATCTAAAACATCTTATATTTATAAACGGATGGAGTAGAGATTAGGAAATTTCCATGAGAGCCAATTTAACTTGCTCGGTACCTCGGCCATTCCCTCTAGTCCAGCTACAATATTCACTAGCTCAGTGGCAGAGTCTCATCGTCGACACAGGACACATATGTCGCATGGAGCAGGTTGCGGCTTCCGGCGCGCGTTCGTCCACCATCGGACGACGTCGGACTCCTGTTCCTCGTGGCGGCCAGCCGCCCAGCCCCGTGAGCAAGCCGCTCTCTAGGACCGCTTGCTAACTCACGGGCCGCTCTCTACACACTCCGATTCCAGATGCAAAGCCGGCGAAGAAAGAAAACGCAAGCACTAGGGGAGGCACTATGCAGTCGTGTATGTTGAAAGGGAGCGGTTACTTTCTTTAGCACCGGTCAGGCACCGAAGCCAAATTAGGCACTCTTCCCCCTCCTTAAGCACCGTACGATTCCAACGTAGCAAAAAAAAACCGGTTTTATTTTTAAGCACTCATGCTAAGCACTGCGTTGTACCTGCTCTAAGGTGGACCTGAGAATATTTTTTCAGTCTAAGATGCCTCTACAAGAACAAAGCCCCTTAAAACGCCTATAAGATGGACCTAAAAATATGTTTTCACTCTAAAATACATCTGTGAGAACAGAAATCGAATGCCTAAACTACGAGTATAATTTAAATATCAGAGTTGGCGAAATGTAGACCAACGTCGATTATTTGTTCTTCATGCATACATGCACTCTAGGATAAACCAAAATCTTATAACTAGATTTGTCGCTGCATAAACCCTAATCCTATATACCAAAACTCGGCTCCGGTATACCTCACGAGGCATACAGACACGGCTACCACGACGTAGGCAACCATCACTCGCCCCTTAAAACACCTTATAAATAAAAATACATTTTCAATCTAAAATGCCTCTACGAGAATAGAAACTGGATGCCTAAACTGTATAACTCAAAGATCAGAGTTGGCCACAAAATTCGACACGGGAATTAAGATCAACATCTATTATTTATTTTTCATAAATACATACATACATACATACATACATACATACATACATACATACATACATACATACATACATACATACATACATACATACACGATAGATAAACATAAATCTTAAAATTAGATTTGTCGCTGCATAAACCCTAACCCTAACCCTATAGGCGCGGTTGCCACAACGTAGGCAACCATCACTCGTTGTCGGAGAGGTTGACGAGGTTTTGGAGCATGGCCTCTCGACGCCACGCTGCCACGCCAGCCTCATGCTCCATCTCCTACACAAGATTCCACTCCATTTGTGCATCTTCGAAGACCTGGTCCTCGTGGAGACGCTGCGCTTCCGTGGCAATGATGTGGAGAGAGCGCCTCTTCAACTGCGACGTCACGTGATCCTCGTCAAAGTCACGGTTGACGAAGTCCTCGTCCATGATCGCGCTTACGCCTCCTCGTGGGTTTCGCCTCCTCGTGGACGAAGTCTGCTTCCTTGTCGGTTCTAACATCCCAGCATTTAGGACTAAACGAAGGATAGATTTAGGATTTTGTGCATCTTCATGCATGCATATGAAAATTGGAATATTTTTTTTGCCAAATTAAAAGACTAGAGTGATCAAAATTCTCTCACTCTGATGAATTAGGTTTAGTGTCATCCGAGGTGAGTGAGATGAATTTTGACATGAGCTCTATTGGTTAAGTGAATTATGAGGGGAGAAAATTGAATTATAAATAATATATATAAGTTAAAAAGGAATTAAGAAATGAAATAAATGAATTGGATTAAATAGTTATTCACAATAATACAAATACAAGTATTATAAACAAAAGTATAAAGATTACTTAACACCAACATTACATTGTTCTTTTTACAATAAAATAATAAAGGTAAATTACAATGAAAAAATAAGGTGAATAAAGAAAATGTAAAATGAATTACAACAATGAAACAAATAAAAGAATTCTTTATTAAACAAGAATATATATATATATATATCACATTATTCTCTTATACTCCCTCCGACCCATATTAGTTGACTTCAATTTGGATGTATCTAGACAAGTTTTTGTGATAGATACATCCAAATTGAAGTCAACTAATATGGGTCGGAGGGAGTAATAAAACAAGAAATGGTTACAATAATAATAATAAGATAAACTGATGTATTACAATGTCTTTACATTTCTAGACAGAAAAGAAAATTACAAAATTGGATAAAAAGAAAACACCTAAAACTAAATTCCTCCATCTAGTATGGATCTTCATGTATTTCCTCTTGATACATGCAAGATAATACAAAAAGAAACAAAGGCAGAAGAAAGGGACTAGGGGTGATTTTTAGTGCTCTCAGTAGCAGCAGTGTATTGCACTGCTTTATCACATCATTGAGCAATTAGAAGGGGCCAATTGATAAAATCTGTTATTATCAGATCTTTCCTGCCTCGGACTAGTGCATCACTGGCAGATAAAGGGGCAAGTTTCACCATTGTACAATAAAAGGTAACAGTCAAGTTTTAGGAAAATGTCCCCAGTTTCTATTTGAGCTCATCCACAAGCCTAGCATTGAAACTTGGACTTGAGAGGGACCCATATGTAAGCAAGCAGGCAACACACACACCACATGCAGCTGTTATGTTTTCAACACCACAGCCAGCATAGGAAGTATATAAGAAAGAGCACCAGCCGTGGAAAGGCTGCTACCATATCCTTTCCATACACCCACACAAGCCAAGAACACTACCAGCTCTTCCTTAGTTCTTCATTCATCCACACAAACCAAATCCACCGAAGTAAACTGCCAAAAGATCACTAGTATCACATGGATACTTAGACCAAGATCTGCATCAGAAGCTAGTAGGAGAAGTATAAGTGGGAATCTGAAGTTAGGAGGAGAAGTCATCAAGATAAAGATCAAGTCCATCATTTGAAAGAGCAGGCAACAACAGATCAAGGAGGATTAGTTTAAGCAGAAGGATTAGAAGAGCCAGCTTATCAAGCTAATCTTAGGAACAACAACATCAAGCTTCCGTACCAGGTTGCTATTCATCACCAAGACAGCAGGTAGTGTATGAGAATAGACTTCATTATATGCAGTAGTGTGACATCACACTTATATCGGGTTAGAATCACAATATCATGTTTACACATGACTTGAAGATCTATTTCTTTACAAGCATAAGCACCAAAAGCACCAATTCATGCTAAGCAAATATTTACACTATGCATACTCATGTGAGGCACCACAAGTGTAAATCCAGTCTAGCAGAAGCACATGGGCACAAATGCAAGTAAATCTAAGCAACCATTAGATCTTAAACTCTTAGACAAGACCAGAAAATAAACCATGTATAGAATCCAGACAATAAGTAAATGTATAATCCAAAACCTTGGGTTCTGGGGAGATTACTCTCAGTCTTGCAAAGAATTGCTTTGCCAGATTGATGACTGCAAGTGCACATATCGGTTGTAGCTAGTTTTGAAATAAAGATATCGATCCCACAAGGAGTAGGAGTCTGAAGTCTAAGAATTCTTGAAATAAATACTAAAACTATAAATGCTAAATAATGTTCTAAGTGACAAGATAAAATGCGAGTATTGCGTAAAAGGGTGTTTTTGGGGTTTTGGTATAAGAGAAAAATGCGTAAAGTAAATAAAACTGAATACAGAAAATAAGTATCGCGTATGTAAAAGAGATTTCAAACTTCAATGGGGAAAAAGGCGTTATCAGGGATTAGCGGATACACCACTAGCATTATAACGGGCTAAGGTAAAGATTATTATCATGAACATTCTCAACTATGTATGTGTGAGAGGAGCTCCTATTTGGACAAAGAGGAAGCAACCACTGCTCAAATCATCCTCATAACCACAACAGACAACAATCAACATCAATTGAATTACTGCGCTATTAAGGGACATCATCCCGCAGGACGTATCCCATGGCATGGATAGTACTGTTTGTGAGTTTCCTCGATTCCCAAGTTGATACGTAAGAGGTGCCAACAGTTTTATAGTCACTGTAATTGCTAACATCCCTTTGTCTACTAACAAGTAGTTCCCTACATAAAGTCCCCACAAGAGGCAAATATTGGAGAGGTTGACTTCTTCCAACATCAATATGTAGACAATCTAACACATGGTCACAGCGATGAATATCATAATAAACTTTATCTTATTTCAATCTCATGCTAGGGTTTCTCCATATCCCCAAGAACTAATGATATACTCAGACATGGAGGCAAATAACATCATAGCAATGGTAATGGAAACGATTATCGATGAATAGTATTTGTATAAATCCACAACTAGTGCAAGAATTACAACAAGATCTAGATGGGATGGATGGAGATGATGGTGGTGATGAAGATGCATCGGTTGATGAAGATGGAGATCGATGCCTTGGCCTCCCAGATCTGTGTAGGGTGAAGATGGATCCCTAGGGCAAGTTCCCCCTCCAGATGCCTTCCGGAGGTTAGGTTTCGGCAATTTTTGGGTGTTCTGTATGTCGTATCCTCGAACCAGTTGCACGGGGTGAACCTATTTGAGGAGGCGGAGGCGGCGCCAACTATACGGCGGCGGCCCGTATAGTTGGTCGTCAACCCTTCTGCCTCCTTTGCTCGCTTCGGTTTTTCTTCTAGTATTATTAATATTTCCCAAATAAGCGATTTACGTAGTTTTTGGCTCCTTTTCTCTCCAGTACAACTGCTCCAAGAATTGTGTCCATTGGATCCATCATCTGATCTGATCCTAGTGAAAATAAACATAAAAAGTGCACGCGGACGCCGTAAAATACCAAAATCCTACATCTACAATGCAAAATAATAAGCTAAAACATAATGCAAATATGCACTCATCACAGAATATTATAAGCTATCAAAAATCAGCATTTGTTCTTATCCTACACAAATCAAGGCCTCAGCCTTTTGCATCACTGGCCAGGGACTTCCAAAATTATTATCTTACATACAAACTATGTTTAGTAAATGATTCCGCTTTCATCCATTCAAAGATTGCGTGTAGCAAATCATGTTAGGTACATACCCACTGTGACACTCTAATTAGAGGTACCACAGTGATATATACACTACCAGAAGCCACTCTAGAAAATCCCATTAGGAAAAGATTAATCATTTCCCTAGTATATACTAGGAATAATATCAAATAATCCAATGTTAAATTAACAACCAGCACAATTTCACAGCCACCCTAAAGGAGCATCAAATCCTGCTGTTTGAACCCACTACTGTGCACACTCCAACATTGATGCACCACAGTAGCATAGCCCAAACGACAGAAATCAATAAGAAGTGTTCCAACAGTATCAGCCATCAAACCACATAATTTTGTACCTTCTGCAAGCCATCATAAATGAACTTCAAATCATTTTCCTAGTTTCTATCTCTAGGAATCATTTTATTCAAGCATTCACTTTCAACTGACAGTAATAAGATAATTATTCCAATTAACAACACCCAGCTCAAATAATTAAATCATCTTCTTGAATATATACTTCCAGTAAGCCAAATCAAGTTTAATTAAATATGCATCAGCACCACAGTAGGTGGTACAATATGTTAAAGGCTTTATTAGAAAATCTTTTAAGCCTAGGAGATAACTAGGAGAAAATCTTTAACTAACTATAAGTCAAATATTTACAAATTTATTTTTTTGAAAATGATTAACCTATATTAGAAGTAAGTGATCTCAATTCATATATAATCATATTTAGTAAACTTGGTATTCACTAAATAAATTACAAAATAAATTCACCTATTTTTCTTTATATAGAAAAATCTTATATTATAATATATAAATATTAAACATGCTAGATTTAAGTCTTTAAGACTAATTTTCATATTTATAAGATTTCATCTTTGATTATACTTAGGAAAAACCCTAATTGTTGGTAATGTCATAAATGTTATATCTCAAGTCCAATTATATTTTTGTAGTTTACTTTGGTCTGATATACCCTAAGCTAGGTATATAATGACTCAAGATCATTTAAACCTTATTAGAAACCACAACTTTAATACTATTAATCTTCAGAGTTGATTAACTTAACATAAATAGTATTTTCTTCAAATGTTATTCTTTTTGGCACTTCAAAATAAATACTATGCTATTTTTTTAAAACATAACAACTTAGCACATGAAATTTGTAATAGTTTCATGACACGACTAAACCTTAGAATTGTATTAAGATTGTACTTTACATTTCATATCTTATATGTTTATCTTAGAGTTCTTGCAACTATACTCTTTTGTGAAGTAAACTTGAAGATAAAAAAATCTTAAACAAATCATCTAAATCCAACTCACTTGTAATATTGGGGATTTTTTTGGGGATTTTACAACATGCATCTCATTACTTATGCATAACAGCATATGCTTTTTTAAACATTGTCCTTACCGGGAAATGATGGTATTTTGTAGAACCCAAGGTCCATGGTCAAGTTGAGACATTCGACTACAATACTTCGCTATATCAAGGCAAGTTCACACTTGCTCATGTCCTTTGATTATTTTCTATCAAGTATTTTGCAAACCCAATGTTGTCATCACCTGCATTTCAAAAATGTTTGAAAACACTATTTTCATAATAACATGATTATGGTTATTTACCAAGAGGTAATAACCTACTATGAAAGTTTGGTGGTAAAGGAACATATTATATAGGACTTAACAACCTATGTCTCCAGTGATTCTTGCACCATATAATACGTGTTAACCATGAGATTTGGAATGGGACAGAGAAGTCATCTGGACCTTCTTCCTTTCACATGACACAGACGCTGTTTTGGGCGCTTTGTAAGTTGAAGATCATGGGTAAAGAGGAGTATTCGGGGAAAGTATATCGTGGATCTGGGCATACAAAAGACATATTTATAGTGTTAATGGTTGTCGTGCGTATTAGGCTAAGGTAAAGCCATATTAATGGGGAAAAGTATGCCTTGAGTCTGAGCGTACAACAGTTGCGGTGTATGCGGGGTCATGAAGAAGGGCAGCGAATGGCTTGGATTCTTATACCGGCCTCATACCAAGGAAGTGTGAATGGGAATGCGCACATGGCTGTGCAACATGGATAGGGATCTCTCATGAGTAAAGAAACACACCTCTGCAGAGTGTAAGAACTATAACTTGTTACTCCCTGTTCCGGGAAGGAGCTGTGAACGCTGCAGGAAAGGAACTCCATGAAAGTTCTGGTAAACCTGTGAAGGATGACGAACATAGCTTTTCAGAATAAAAGCAACATTTGATAAATTTTTGCAAAAAACCTACATAACCTACGACCTTTGGTATGTGGTTGTGGTTAGTGCATCAAACGCTCCTTTTTAGTGAACTTGCTGAGTATCCTCATACTCAACGTATCTTCTTAACCCTTGCTAGATTCCAAAGATATTAAAGACCAAGAAGAGGAAACACTCTATTCAGTTGAATACAAAGAAGAATTCCGCTATGAGAAACTAGAAGTATCTAAAAGTGTCGAAGGGGACAACTACAAAAGCATCTATGGAATGGAGACCGAAGTATCTGAAGTGTAGATGTGTCAAATATAGTTGATCAAGTCTAGTAGCATAGATCTCTATCCTATGTATATTAATCTCGTAATAATCTTAGAGTTTAGTTTGATTATTTATTTAGTTCTCATAGTTATTACGTTTATCCTGAGTCATTGGGATACCTCTATGGACCTAAGAGGATTTCAAAGTCGTCGTGTAATTTCTGGTTGTAATAATAATATATGTTTGTGGAACCGCTTTGTTTCTGTTGTACCACTATGAGGATGTAATATTTGTGGAATGGTGTTCCCTGAGTGTTGTCCATGACTATAGTATGCTACAATATGCAGTGGTATGCTCGGTCACCATAGCTGGTATCAGAGAAAAAGCTTTGACCTTAGGTTGGAAACCTATTGAATGGGTAGAACTTGTAGAAAGTATGCCAACAATGATAAAGAGTTTTCTAGAAATATGATGAGTATTCAATTGTGAATTACATTGTCATGTTTCTAGTGCGATAATTCTTTACTATGATGCAATTTGGATAATAATAGTGAGCTATAACTCAGCAGTACTAATTATAATCTCTTATCTACAGTGATGAATGGCATATCAGTACCCAAACCGAAATGTTCAAGTGTTGTATATGACTTTAGATGACTATTGAGGTGATTGGACGAATCTTTTGAGACAGCTTTTATGGAATCTGGAATTGCAAATCTCGACTTCTCATCAAGGTTTAGAGTTTCTATGAAGGGAAAGTGTTAGTCATAAACCGCATAGTGCTTATACTATCCAAAAGGTTGGGGATAAGTGGAGAAGTGCCATCTGGGGAGGCGAGATGTATGGCGGTGGCGTATCAAATTACAGTTGTGGAAGCAATAACCACACTCCAAAAACAGAAATCCAAAGAATTGGTAGGTAGTACTCACACTACTATACCTCAAAATTCCATAAATTCGGAACTTAAGTTGGATCATGCTGCATTTGTGCAAACTAGATATGCTTTGGCTGTCGAATACATAGATCATAATAGGTCATTACTCAATAACTACCATAACACACATCAAGTTCTAGTCCATGAGTTAGATGATGTCTTTGAGGATTTCACTGATCCTACTAAGACAACAGAACATAGAAACGAGTTAGATAGAGAAGTTGGGGATCCTAGAACAGTCTTCTCGAGAAAGGTGTATGAAGAACCTGAGTTTGAGGACCTATAGTTCGAAACCTATGTGTCAACACCCGGATTTTTAATCCCAGATGCCTGTTATGCCATACATCGCAATTCCAGGATTACCATTTTTGCGAGACACAACAGAATTGGATACCATAGTACATCATCCATTACAAACCGTACATAAGTTCTTACACAAATAGGGATCTCATGATCCAGTTCTTAATACAACTTCAAGCAGCGGAATACGTAATAATAACGGTAGCGTAGGCGAAGCTCCATCTTCGGGGTCACAGGCAATGCTAACGATGGGAGATGATCCTAGTTGTCGTAACCTTCCTGGGGTCCATCCTCCAGGTACTCCTCTTCATATTCTGGCCACGGGAATAGCCAGGGACAAAGCCATGAGTACTCTTTAAGTACTCGCAAACTAATACTAACAAGTGAAAGGGGTTTTGATAATAGGACACTAGGCTCTAGGGTTGTTTTGCAAGAAGCCAGATTTATCTCTACTAGTTCAGAAGCAAGAGAAGCTAGTCACAATTTTATAACTCCTAGGTGGGATCTTGTATCTCATGTCACAACTCTGTTGTGGTCAAGTCAAAGTCTTAATTCATTTCACAAGTCATTTTGAAAAGTCTGACAGGGGAACAGTATGGCCACTCCAACTTTCCATAACCGCGGACGCGGCTATTCGAATAGTTTGACACTCTGCAGAGATTATACACTTTCACCACAACATTCGATACATCCGTCAGGAATAAATCCTGAATTCACCATACTCAGTATGCGGATAATCAATCCTAACCTTTCAATTACACGCCCTAGTATAAGCACCTCTCCTGTGAGTTTGGCCTCCCAACCATGACCAACTGTCATCTTGGGTACTGCACAGGTGGACAATCTTCACAAGGTAGCCTCAGCTCATACCTTGGCCGTGAGGGAACTAATACTAAGGTATATAAGTTTCCATTCAAGCCCTACCCAATCTTCGGGTATTGTGGTTGTACGATAAAATTGGAATGGTATCGCATCCAGACAACCATCAGTTTTATAAAGGGCTAAGGCTCATGCCTCAATATTTTCATCACCAAAATCATCTGGTGTTCGGAAACACATGTCAAAACATCTCAGTAGAGTGATCCATCATTCTAAGGTTTTCATAACCATTTTCACCAAGTATTCCCATCTGAAGTTGATCAAGTTTTATGCTTAGCACTAGCATCTACAAGTGGGGTAAGTACTAATGAAGGGTGGTAAACAAGGGGTGTTCTAACTAAGTTCAATCTCATGCCTTAGGATGACATCAAGGTTTTCTAGCTTAGGCCAAATTTTATGCTCTTTATGCAACCTTCAAAAATATCTTTCTAGAATTCTTTGAGTCACTTAAGTCAACTCTAAGTTAAAGCTTTGATAAAGAAATAAAGTAGAAAGCTTTCAAATAAAACTAGGATTGGGTATCAATTGGGTATGATCACATATGCTTAAGGCATATTGTAAGCATAGTAACAAGTAGTGGTTTGTTTGCATCAGTAGTGTATCTTGCAAGTGTTAGCTTGCACATTCAACTAGTAGTATTAGGGTTGCCTTGTGCAAAGAAGTGGTTGAAGTTCTCTTCGGCTTCTTCTTCGTAGAATCCTCCTTCCTCCTCGTATCCTTGGTCGGTACTAGCGTCTATAAATACATACGATGTACACAATCACCAAACAATACTTAACTACTTGCAATCATCACACAGAAGGGTCCTATAGATGATCTAACATCATCACTAACATTACAAGATTAAAGTTTGGTTTAATTCCTTTTATTTTTAGAAAAGTAATTTCTACTCATTGAAAAACTACTTAAGATTTAATATTCTCCAAACCAAACATGGGATCATGTTGACACATGTCATCACCACATATTTTAGTCCATGGGAATGTGATTTAAAGTGGTGTCACAATTTAATAAGGTTTTACCCTTTTATTTTAATTAAAGAAGTGACTAGAAATGCTTATGTGGCATTCTTTTATTACTTGAACATTATTTCTGTAAGTAAACCTATATATTTTTATATATTCTAAAAGGTATGGTTGAATGTGATTTTTGAGAGTTGGAATCAACTCAAAAGCTATTATGGTTTTAATTTGAAAAATGTTTGAATGCAGAAAAGCTTCTGCCTTGTTATTTTTACCAAGGATGATCTACAGATCCAAATGATTTGAATCCAACGGGCTTGGATTCAGCATTCCCAGGCCTTTCTAACAAAGTTGGTTTCATTCAATTTGGTTCACTGAATCGACCTGGGTTGATTTTTGAAACTAGGTACAGAAGTGTGTTTGAAATAAATTGGAAAAGGTTAAATTCAAATAACTAGGCTACGCGGGAAGTGATACTGGGCCATCCTGCTAAGCACAGCGCTTACGCGGGCTGGTTAAGTGGCTGTCCCCACGCATCAGTGAGACAGGGGGGTGCGAAGCGGTATGGGGCTATGTGGTGCGTTTGATCTGGTTCTAATCCAACGGCCGAGGGTCATCGTCGACGTTGGGCAACGCCGGCGAGACAGAAACCTAGCGCATCCAGTGGGGGTCGTTGGGGGCTCACCGGGGTTCAGGCGAGGGTCGGCGAGGCGGGCGAACGACGAAGTCGACGACAGCGAACCTCCTGGTACCGGAAGCTTCTCCTGGGGCGGCTCCAATCGCTGGCCCCCTTCTTCTCTAGCAACGGCAGGCTCCGGCAAAATTCCGGCGAAGTGCTGCTCGCCTTGCTCCGGGAACAGGGTGGCACGATCAGTGAGGAGAGGGGAGTAGAATGGTGTTCTCAATTCGGCTGGGGTGGCCTCTATTTATAGTCGCGACGACGCGACCGAACGGGATGGGCAGGCGACGGTGGCGACATGGCTACGGGCGGCTAGAGGCATGGCCAGTGGTGGCGATCGCTTGGTGGTCTCCTGACGATGCTCTACGGCTTTAATGCACGCGTAGGGGCGGTGCGGTTTGGTCTGGAACGCGCGATGCTCTGCACGGCAGAGGCGGCGTCTTCGACGATGAGCGGTGGCTGTGCGTCATGGGGCGGCGAACGGTGATGTCTGGTGGTCTCCTGGGTCGGTGGCGATCATGTATGCACACGGCGAGGGCGGCGCGCGGTCTGTGGGCGTCGGTCGAGTGTGGCGCTCTGGCGCATGCTCGACATGGTTGCTGGCGAGCTGGTCGCGGTCCGTGCGTGTGGTGCAGGGGTTGGCAAGGTTCGGGCGCTGGACAGGGAGTGGCGATGGATGGTGGGCTGCCTCCTAGACAAGGTTGGCACGGCTAAATCTCCTCCTAGCTTGTTGTCTCCACTGGGGTGGCATGGTGAGCTTCGGCTGTTCACCATTGATGTCATTGCCCAGCTTACAGTGAGTCTAGTGCTTGGTTTAACTTGCTAGATGATCTACTGAGATGGTTGTGAGCTAGAGAGGGAACAAGTTAGGCTTCAATCACTGCTCACAATAGTGTTTAAGATTTTGATGATTTGTGTCTGCAATGTGTTTGATGAAATGGCCGCAAGAATTCAAGTTTTGAATTTTGAAAAGATTTTTGGTGGGTGTGCTAGGTTGGTGCTAGTGAGTCTGCAGATGCTTGGGTTTTGAAAGTTGAGCTTGTTTGAGTGGTTTTTGAAAAAGTGGGATCTTCCCATATGATCAAGATTCAATTTTGAATTGTAATTTAAACTATGCATTTGAATGTTTCTGGACGATCACAAAGTGGTCCTTGATACTTTGTTATGAGTACAAGCAAGGGGTGCAAAGATCCAGAAAAGTTTCTGTTAAGTTCTGAAAGTTTGAGACAGCCAAAGTAGGCATGGGAGTTAAATTGGTCAAAATGACCATTCACTCATTTTGTTTGTTTTGATTTATTTGTCTTTGGGAAAAGTTTGGGAAATGTTTAGGTCATGTTTATTTCACCTAAGAATCTATTTACAAGCAAAGGATCACACCAAACAAGTTGGTTCAAAAGAATTCAAAATGAAATGCATACTCTCATGCATGCTTTCATATTTTTATTTAGCAAAGTTTTTGTTAACCCTAAATTTGATGATTAGAGTTTGATGATCCAAGTTTAGTATTTTTGGGATGTTAAAATCCTCCCCCCCTTAAACAAAATCTCGTCCCGAGATTTGAAAAAGGACGAAAAAGATTACCTAGGATTTGAAGAGATCGGGAAACTCCGTCCTGATGTGATCTTCGCGCTCCCAGGTAGCTTCCTCTTCTGTGTGGTTGCTCCACTGAATCTTGAGAAACTTGATGCTTCGGGTTCGGGTAGTTCTGAAAGCTTCTTCCAAAATACGGATGGGTACTTCGGGATAGGTTAGGTCATCGTTGATCTCTATGGTCCGGTTATCGATGTTCTTGAACACTTCGGTCTTCTCTGGGACTTCGAGACACTTGCGAAGTAATAAGATATGGAACACGTTGTGCACGGCTGACATCTCTTCGGGTAGTTCCAATTGATACGACACTTCTCCTTGATGGTTCAAAATCTTTAAGGGTCCGATATATCTGGGGGCTAACTTTCCTTTGAGTTGGAAACGCTGCATTCCCTTCAATGGCGACACCTTCAGATACACAAAATATCCTATGTTGAAGGCGAGGTCTCTACGTCTCTTGTCGGCGTAACTCTTCTGTCTGGACTGGGCGGTCTTGAGGTGCTCACGAATCTTGTGAACCTTCTCTTCTGCTTCTTGTAGGATGTCGGGTCCGAAAATCTGACTCTCTCCTACTTCCGACCAGTTCAAAGGGGTGCGACACTTCCTTCCGTACATGAATTCAAATGGGGCCATTTGCAAACTAGCTTGATAACTATTGTTGTATGAAAATTCTACAAGCGGCAGGCAACCTTCCCACTTGGATCCATATTCTAACACACAGGCTCTCAGCATATCTTCGAGTATTTGATTTACTCGCTCCGTTTGTCCATCGGTCTGAGGGTGATACGCGGTGCTGAAATCTAGGCGGGTTCCTAAACCTTCTTGGACTTTCTTCCAGAATCTCGAGGTAAACTGAGTTCCTCGATCCGATACGATGTTCTTGGGGACTCCATGCAAACTGACGATCCTAGCGATGTATAACTCCGCTAGTTTCGAACTCTGATATGTGGTCTTGACGGGTAAGAAATGGGCGACTTTGGACAATCGGTCCACTATGACCCAGATAGAGTCATTTCCCCTACTAGAAGTAGGCAATCGGTGATAAAGTCCATTCCAACGGAATCCCATTTCCATTCCGGAATCTGCAAGGGTTGCAACAATCCGGCGGGTCTTTGATGTCCTGCCTTGACTCGCTGACATATGTCACATTTGGCGATATAACTTCCGATTTATCTCTTCATCTTATGCCACCAAAATTGCTCTTTCAAATCTTGATACATCTTAGTTCCTCCGGGGTGGATAGAATAAAGAGTATCATGAGCCTCCTTCAAAATAACTTCTTTCAACTCTGAATCTGCTGGTACACAAAGGCGTCCTTTGTACCACAGCACTCCTTCGTCTTCGGTGAATCCGGGTACTTTGCCTGTACCGATACGACGCTTGATTCCGTCGATACTAGCATTTCCCTCATGTGCCTCTTCGATCTGACTGATCAAAGTGGGCTAAATTTCTATGCTAGCCAAAAATCCTTCACTCACTAATTCCATTCGAAAATCTTCCATTTCTTTGTGCAAGCTTGGTTGCTCCTTCAAAATCATGGAGTTCAAGTGGCACGGAAATCGGCTAAGGGCATCTGCTACCACATTGGCTTTACCAGGGTGATAGTGAATGTCCAGATCGTAATCCTTGATTAGCTCAATCCATCTCCTCTGTCTCATATTCAGCTCCTTATGAGTGAATATATATATACTTCGGACTCTTGTGATCCATATAGATCTCACAACGATTTCCCATCAGGTAATGCCTCCATGTCTTCAGGGCTAGAACTACGGCTGCGAGTTCGAGGTCATGGGTTGGGTAATTTTGCTCATGTTGCTTCAATTGTCGAGATAGATAACATATAACTTTGCCTTCTTGCATTAGCACACATCCGAGACCGATCTTGGATGCGTCACAATACACATCAAAGGGATTCGTGATATCCGGCATGATTAAGATTGGGGCTGAAATCAGTCTCCTCTTGAGTTCTTGAAAACTCGCTTCACATTTGTCTGTCCATTCAAACTTCTTGTCCTTCTTCAGCAATTGGGTCATAGGTCTGGCGATACTCGAGAATCCTTCTACGAACTTGCGATAGTATCCCGCCAATCCGAGAAATGCACGAACTTGGGTTTGAATGGTTGGGGCTTGCCAATCTTCTACATCCTTCACTTTGGCAGGGTCAACGGCAATTCCTCCGGCTGATACAATGTGACCGAGGAATCTTACCTCATGTAACCAGAATTCACATTTGCTAAACTTTGCATACAGCTGATGCTCTCTAAGGGTTCCAAGAATGGTCCTTAGGTGTAGCTCATGTTCTTCTTCTTCTAATTTGGAATAAATCAGAATGTCATCGATGAAAACAACGACAAACTTATCCAGGAAGTCCATAAAAATCTTATTCATGAGATTCATGAAATAAGCGGGGGCATTGGTTAATCCAAAAGACATGATTGTATACTCGTACAATCCATATCTGGCGGTAAAGGCAGTCTTGGGAATATCCTCTGCACGAATTTTGAGTTGATGATAACCAGTTCTAAGATCAATCTTAGAAAACACTTTGGCACCGGTCAACTGATCAAACAGATCTTCTATCTTGGGCAAGGGGTATTTGTTCTTGATGGTGACATCATTCAACTTCCGATAATCCGTACACAAACGGTTACCTCCATCCTTCTTGTCCACAAACAAAACAGGTGACCTCCATGGTGACGCACTTGGTTGAATCAATCCAATTTCCAACATGGCATCCAGTTGCTTCTTCAGTTCTGCTAATTCAGATGGGTTCATACTATATGGTCTCTGGGCTATGGGTCCAGTTCCGGGGATTAATTCGATGATAAACTCGATATCCCGATCTGGGGGCATACCGGGCAAAACATCTTGAAATACATTGGGGTATTCACAGACTATCCGAACTTGGCCAATGGTAGGTTGGGCTATACTCTTGTTGCATTTGAATTGGAGAGGTAAGGTTTCAGATATATGCTCGACTGATATTCCGGCTGTACTGGTCATGGTTATGGCTTTCTTGGCATAGTCAATCAATCCTTTATGTTTGGACATCCAATCCATTCCTAGTACTACTTCCAAACCTTTAGTTCCGAGTACTATCAGATTTGCATAAAAATCTATGCCATGGATTCAGATAGGGACGGCTTTGCAAATTTGCCTAGCCTTGGTGGTTGATTCGGGAATTTGAACAATCATAACATGCTTTAGTTTGGTTGGTTGAATTTTACTAGTGCATGCAAATTCTTTGGTGACAAATGAGTGCGATGCACCAGAATCAAACAACACTCGTGCAAGTACTGAATTAACAGAAAACATACCCAGCACGACGTCTGGCGCTTCCTGAGCTTCTTCAGCATGCATGAGAAAAAGACGGCCATTGCGGTTGAGCGAATTCCCTGGGGCAAACCTTCTTCCTGGCTGAACACGACGCTGTTGCTGAGCTGGGACATTTGCATTGGGTGCTACGGCATTCTTCTTGTTGGGGCACTCGTTAGAGTAGTGACCCTTATTTCCGCAGTCATAACAAGTCACTTGCGACTTGTCCTTTGATGCTACAGGCACAACATTGCTTCCAGTCCTCGGGGCAGTGTTGGTGTTGGCGGTAGCATTGTTGTTATTGAACTTGGGTGGGGCATGGTTGAAATTGCTAGAGTTGCTGGGGTTATTGTGATTTCCTGCGGGCCTAGGGTTTCCACGGTTGGGATAGGTCGGACGGTTCATCGGGGGTCTGTTGGTTCTTGGGGAAAATCCGGGAGATGGGTTAGGACGGTACTTTGGGGTATGATGGGTTCCTGGCTGATGCATCATGCGACGCTTGTGGTTCTCATTGGCTTGGTTGATCTTTCCTTCCATCTGGATGGCTGAGTCGACAAGGGCTTCAATATCAGCAAAGGGGATATTGACTAACACTGTCTGCATCTCATCATGCAGACCATTTATGAATCTTTCTTTCTTCTTGGCTTCGGTGTCAATCTCATCCCGGGCGTACCTAGCTAATGACAAAAATTTGTCACGGTATTCCACTACAGTCATCCTTCCTTGCTTCAGTTCTCTGAACTCGTCTCTCATCCTCTTGATCAAACCCGGTGGCACATGGGTTCTGCTGAACTTGACCTTGAATTCCTCCCAGGTCATCATCTGGCCTCTGATCATTGCGCGAACACTGTTCCACCATGCCCTGGCATCTCCGGCTAGGTAGTGTGTGGCGAACAAAACTTTCTCGTTGGCTTCCACTCTAGTGACTTCTAGGTTATTTTCCATGGTCTGCAGCCAACCATCGGCATCTAGGGGTTCTTCTGACTTAGTGAAAACAGGTGGGTTGGTATTCTGGAAGTTCTTGAGCTTAGATCCATGGTTGTCCTGATTTTCATGGCCTTGGTTGTTGTGGGCTAGCTGATCTATCTATTGCAGGGTGGCTAGGTTGGCTTGACGTTCCGCTCTTTCAGCTTCGCGGTCAGAAACCAGCATTTGCAGGATCTGCAACATCGGGTCCGGGGATGAACCACTTCCTCCGCGTGGCATCTGAAGATTGAGATAGATTATGAGAAAAGAGGGAAATTTCTAAGGTTTTGGGGCTTTGAAAAGTTTTTAAAGTTTGACTCAGATTTCCTTGTAACTTGCTTTTCATTCATTCATTCATAGCACACAGTACAACACACACCACAAAAAAGAAAAACAGATGGTTTTAAGAACCATTCTCGAAACTACGATACAGTGGGACCGAATACTACTCACTACGCTAGTGCTCAAGTGCTACTACTCCTCGAAATCTGTGGCTCCATCGTCCTCATCATCATTGATGAAGGCGAAATCATCCTCATCGGTGAAGAAGTCCATAGCCTGATCCTCCAGAAAATCATCATCGTCGCTGAGATAAGAGTAGGGGTCTCCACGAAGATCCTCTCCGGCATTTTCCCTTTCCTCCAACTTCATGTCTCTCTCGTGGATGGTCTCCTCCAAAGACGAGATACGTTGGCGAAGACGGGCAATAATGCACTCCTTCTTGTCGAGCTGACGGCGGCTAGACTTGCGATCCTTTGCTAGCATGGCGATGGTCTGATCCTTCGTCTTGATGATGGCAGACTTGTGGTTGGATTAGTCACGGCAGTTATCCAACTCCTGCTGACGATCGTACATCATGAAGCTAAGGTGGTCCAGTTGGGTCTTCAGCTCGTGATGGTATGGGGCTTCCAGTGGTTGTCCATTAGCATCACGCCTTGGGCAAAACTCAAAGCGGGTTACCTTGATCTGATTGATGCTCTGCCCACATAGACGGGAAAGAGCTTCCTGCATTGCCCGGGCAAGTCCATCGAGCGAGTTGTTCTCTCTCAAGGTAAACTGAATTCCCTCAACAATGGAAGGTTCAATCTTTCCTCGGAGACTTGCAACAATTAGCCACTAAAGATCTTCTCCTACTTGATCATTGAGCTGAGCTCCGAAGAACTCGGGGTGCGGACGCTCCAGAAGTTCCGAAAGCTGGTCCAAATCCCTCTCAAAGATAAGGTCTCCTCCATTCCCCAACTGATAAAACTTGATGTACTTCACGTCCATCTAGAAGAATATAAGATGAGTAAGTTAGTAGAGTGATCAAGTGTGTCAAATTTTTATGTATTTTGCAAGAGTTTTTGAGGGACATGAATTTTCCTGATAGAAGTAAGTGATAAGAATGGGAATAAGTTTTTGTAAATATTTGTTTCTTTTGGTTTTGAAACTAAGTTTTTGATTCAAACGTCCAGTCTAACTAGGGTCTCCTATGGTCAGGATGGCCCTGATACCAACTTGTCAACACCCGGATTTTTAATCCCAGATGCCTGTTATGCCATACATCGCAATCCCAGGATTACCATTTTTGCGAGACATAATAGAATTGGATACCATAGTACATCATCCATTACAAACCGTACATAAGTTCTTACACAAATAGGGATCTCATGATACAGTTCTTAATACAACTTCAAGCAGCGGAATACGTAATAATAACAGTAGCGTAGGCGAAGCTCCATCTTCGGGGTCACAGGCAATGCTGACGATGGGAGATGATCCTAGTTGTCGTAACCTTCCTGGGATCCATCCTCCAGGTACCCCTCTTCATAGTCTGGCCACGGGAATAGCTAGGGACAAAGCCATGAGTACTCTTTAAGTACTCGCAAACTAATACTAACAAGTGAAAGGGGTTTTGATAATAGGACACTAGGCTCTAGGGTTGTTTTGCAAGAAGCCAGATTTATCTCTACTAGTTCAGAAGCAAGAGAAGCTAGTCAAAATTTTATAACTCCTAGGTGGGATTTGTATCTCATGTCACAACTCTATTGTGGTCAAGTCAAAGTCTTAATTCATTTCACAAGTCATTTTGAAAAGTCTGACGGGGGAACATTATGGACACTCCCACTTTCCATAACCGCGGACGCGTCTATTCGAATAGTTTGACACTCTGCAGAGACTATACACTTTCACCACAACATTCGATACATCTGTCAGGAATAAATCCTGAATTCACCATACTCAGTATGCGGATAATCAATCCTAACCTTTCAATTACACGCCCTAGTATAAGCACCTCTCATGTGAGTTTGGCCTCCCAACCATGACCAACTGTCATATTGGGTACTGCATAGGTGGACAATCTTAACAAGGTAGCCTCAGCTCATACCTTGGCCGTGAGGGAACTAATACTAAGGTATATAAGTTTCCAGTCAGGCCCTACCCAATCTTCGGGTATTGTGGTTGTACGATAAAATTGGAATGGTATCGCATCCAGACAACCATCAGTTTTATAAAGGGATAAGGCTCATGCCTCAATATTTTCATCACCAAAATCATCTGGTGTTCGGAAACACATGTCAAAACATCTCAGTAGAATGATCCATCATTCTAAGGTTTTCATAACCATTTTCACCAAGTATTCCCATCTGAAGTTGATCAAGTTTTATGCTTAGCACTAGCATCTACAAGTGGGGGTAAGTACTAATGAAGGGTGGTAAACAAGGGGTGTTCTAACTAAGTTCAGTTTCATGCCTTAGGATGACATCAAGGTTTTCTAGCTTAGGCAAAATTTTATGCTCTTTATGCAACCTTCAAAAATATCTTTCTAGAATTCTATGAGTCACTTAAGTCAACTCTAAGTTAAAGCTTTGATAAATAAATAAAGTAGAAAGCTTGCAAATAAAACTAGGATTGGGTATCAATTGGGTATGATCACATATGCTTAAGGCATATAGTGGGCATAGTAACAAGTAGTGGTTTGTTTGCATCAGTAGTGTATCTTGCAAGTGTTAGCTTGCACATTCAACTAGTAGTATTAGGCTTGCCTTGTGCAGAGCAGTGGTTGAAGTTCTCTTCGGCTTCTTCTTCGTAGAATCCTCCTTCCTCCTCGTATCCTTGGTCGGTACTAGCGTCTATAAATACATACGATGTACACAATCACCAAACAATACTTAACTACTTGCAATCGTCACACAAAAGGGTCCTATATATGATCTAACATCATCACTAACATTACAAGATTAAAGTTTGGTTTAATTCCTTTTATTTTTAGAAAAGTAATTTCTACTCATTGAAAAACTACTTAAGATTTAATATTCTCCAAACCAAACATGGGATCATGTTGACACATGTCATCACCACATATTTTAGTCCATGGGAATGTGATTTAAAGTGGTGTCACAATTTAATAAGGTTTTACCCTTTTATTTTAATTAAAGAAGTGACTAGAAATGCTTATGTGGCATTCTTTTATTACTTGAACATTATTTCTGTAAGTAAACCTATATATTTTTATATATTCTGAAAGGTATGGTTGAATGTGATTTTTGAGAGTTGGAATCAACTCAAAAGCTATTATGGTTTTAATTTGAAAAATGTTTGAATGCAAAAAAGCTTCTGCCTTGTTATTTTTACCAAGGATGATCTACAGATCCAAATGATTTGAATCCAACGGGCTTGGATTCAGCATTCCCAGGCCTTTCTAACAAAGTTGGTTTCATTCAATTTGGTTCACTGAATCGACCTAGGTTGATTTTTGAAACTAGGTACAGAAGTGTGTTTGAAATAAAATGGAAAAGGTAAAATTCAAACAACTGGGCTGCGCGGGAAGTGATACTCGGCCTGCCTGCTAAGCACAGCGCTTACGCGGGCTTGTTAAGTAGCTGTCCCCACGCGTCAGTGAGACAGGGGGGTGCGAAGCGGTATGGGGCGATGTGGTGCGTTCGATCTGGTTCTAATCCAACGGTTGAGGGTCATCGTCGATGTTGGGCAACGCCGGCGAGACAGAAACCTAGCACGGCCAGTGGGGGTTGTTGGGGGATCAACGGGGTTCAGGCGAGGGTCGGCGAGGCGGGCGAATGATGAAGTCAACGACGGAGAACCTCCTGGTACCGGCAGCTTCTCCTGGGGCGGCTCCAATCGCTGGCCCCCTTCTTCTCCAGCAGCGGCAGGCTCCAGCAAAATTCCGGCGAAGTGCTGCTTGCCTTGCTCCGGGAACGGGGTGGCACAATCAGTGAGGAGAGGGGAGTAGAATGGTGTGCTCAATTCGGATGGGGGTGGCCTCTATTTATAGTCGCGATGACGAGACCGAACGGGATGGGCAGGCGATGTTGGCGACATGGCTACGGGCGGCTAGAGGCATGGAAAGCGGTGGCGATCGCTTGGTGGTCTCCTGACGATGCTCTACGACTTTAATGCACTCGTAGGGGCGGTGCGGTTTGGTCTGGAACGCGCGATGCTCTGCACGGCAGAGGCGGCGTCTTCGACGATGAGAGGTGGCTGTGCGTCATGGGGCGGCGAACGGTGATGTCTGGCGGTCTCCTGGGTCGGTGGCGATCATGTATGCACGCGGCGAGGGCGGCGCGCGGTCTGTGGGCGTCGGTCGAGTGTGGCGCTCTGGCGCATGCTCGGCATGGTTAGTGGTGAGCTGGGCGCGGTCCGTGTGTGTGGTCCAGGGGTTGGTAAGGTTCGGGCACTGGACAGGGAGTGGCGGTGGACGGTGGGCTGCCTCCTAGACAAGGTTGGCACGGCTAAATCTCCTCCTAGCTTGATGTCTCCACTGGGGTGGCATGGTGAGCTTCGGCTGTTCACCATTGATGTCATTGCCCAGCTTAAAGTGAGTCTAGTGCTTGGTTTAACTTGCTAGATGATCTACTGATGTGGTTGTGAGCTAGAGAGGGAACAAGTTAGGCTTCAATCACTGCTCACAATAGTGTTTAAGATTTTGATGATTTGTGTCTGCAATGTGTTTGATGAAATGGCCGCAAGAATTCAAGTTTTGAATTTTGAAAAGATTTTTGGTGGGTGTGCTAGGTTGGTGCTGGTGAGTCTGCACATGCTTGGGTTTTGAAAGTTGAGCTTGTTTGAGTGGTTTTTGAAAAAGTGGGATCTTCCCATATGATCAAGATTCAATTTTGAATTGTCATTTAAACTATGCATTTGAATGTTTCTGGATGATCACAAAGTTGGCCTTGATACTTTTTTATGAGTACAATCAAGGGGTGCAAAGATCCAGAAAAGTTTCTATTAAGTTCTGAAAGTTTGAGACAGCCAAAGTAGGCATGGGAGTTAAATTGGTCAAATGACCATTCACTCATTTTGTTTGTTTTGATTTATTTGTATTTGGGAAAAGTTTGGGAAATGTTTAGATGATGTTTATTTCACCTAAGCATCCATTTACAAGCAAAGTATAACACCAAACAAGTTGGTTCATAAGAATTCAAAATGAAATGCATACTCTCATGCATGCTTTCATATTTTTATTTAGCAAAGTTTTTGTTAACCCTAAATTTGATGATTAGAGTTTGGTGAACCAAGTTTAGTATTTTTGGGATGTTACACTATGCCTATTATCAGAATGGGCCTCAAAAACATGTAGACAATGGAAAAGTATAAAACAAAACAGGAAACTTAGGAAACATCCAATCCAAGTATTCTAGTTGGGAATTATAATGGATGGGGAGTGGAATCTTACACTGGAACCAGGGAGAATCCCATACTCTGTGATCCTAGTAAAGGAGTAGAAACCAGTTATAGTAGCATGGAACCTATGATCCATATGGGGAGTACCAATCCTATTGACCCGGAAGAAGGCACTTATAGTTATTACATCTATATATATGACCGAATCAAGGAAAAAAAAGCAGAGAACACATCTTACTTTGAAAGTGCGTCTGAAAGTGGACATGAGAATTCCACAAGAGATCACGCATTTTCTAGTCATTTCTCAATGGATAATCTCAATATATATAATTCTAATCAAAAGTGCGCACCCTTTGGATGTTTATATACTCCAGAAGGTAGTCGTCGGACTTTACGTCATCATAGACGGAATTCCAGGAAACACTAGAAAGAGGGAGACAAGTAAGAAGAAACAATCCATAGAAGTAAATGGCTTAAATAATGTACATATTCGGTAATGTGTATTGTAGTGTTTAAGATGCATGGCGTAATAAGTGAGAGCATGCTCATAGGAGTATGTAAGGCCTTGTAATATACAAGTAATGTATTAGTTGAAAGTTAAGCCATAAAGGTAGGATTGTTTGTTATAGCTTATAAAAAACCTATATATGATACATAGTATCTATTTGGTTGTTATTTGGATTTGGTTCTTGATTTCCTTGTGTGACTAGCACTATGCATAGAGTTGAGCTCAAAAAACATATGCATGATGTAAGTATGAGTATTTGCTTTATGTAGCAGGACTAGATGAGTATGGATACGAGAGTAGAAGCTGGGTCTGAAGAACAACATGTGGAGCGAGAGGCTCAACATAAGGAAAGTAATGAGGATATAATCGCAATTGGAGTACCATCAACTCGTCCATTAACAGAGGGAAATTTCATGCAATACATGCAAGTGATGCAAGAATATCAGAATAAGTTCATGCAGGAGATACTCAAACAAATTGGACCCAGAGAGGAAAACAAAGATACAAGAGTAAGTCTTTCCGAATTCCAAAATGCCAAACCAATTCCTTTTGCATCTGCATCAGAACCTATGGATGCGTAGGACTGGATGATGGATACAGAAAGGTGTAGGGTCCGCAGCATATAAAACAAAAAATTCCTACGATGGGAACAACTATGTACCAAGATCTATCTACTAGATACAAGCAATGGGTGGATATACATCTATAGAATACATACCCTCGAAGACTGAATAGTGTTAACGAGGTTGTACTCGTGGATGATGTAGTTGAACGCTTGCCGATCTCAAGATCGAGAAGAAGTCCATCCGGTCCAGCAGGTCTAGCACCATCAAGTCCAGCACCGCAAAACAGCGGTGCATCCGTGATCACACACACGTCTGGGTACCCCGACAACCTCCGTGCCCTCTCTCCTGCGAAGCAGTGGAAGCAACAGTTC
This sequence comes from Avena sativa, assembly GCA_916181665.1. NCBI lineage: Eukaryota > Viridiplantae > Streptophyta > Magnoliopsida > Poales > Poaceae > Avena > Avena sativa. Next base: position 259,155,806 of record OV702279.1, on the reverse strand, counting down.
CTTCCAGAAAAAGCCATTGGGAATATGTATCTCGCTGATCCGAGACCATGGGGAAATTCTAAAGGGGGGAGAGAGATCCTTCACGAGGAGGTGTGTTTTGAGAGGAGGAGAGGGAGGCCTTTTATAGGGAGAGGGGGGGCACCCCAAGGGGCATGGCGCCCAGCCATGGTGGCTGCCCCCACCTCTTCAACATTCATGTGGGTGGAGATCCCACTCAAAATGAAAAGCCTCCACTCACATAAACATGCCTCCACTCAAAAATCCACTCACATGCATTGAATTTCCACCAAATTTAATGCAAGCTCTCATTTAAATAAAACTCTTTTATTTATTTATTCAGAATTTTGTTAATTACTCTAATTAACAAAAATTCACATAAAACCCCTTACAAAATTTCAGTTTCACATGCAGAACTAGTTTCAGCAATTTCAACCGAAACAGTTCCGGTGTCTAGTGAAATAAATTCCTGCGCTTTCCTTTTTTTCTAGCATATTATTTGCTCCAAATGGTGTCGGTGTCCCTTAAGTGTGTCACCCTATGGTTCATGAATAATGTAGACATTATCTAGACCCCTCTCCGATCAATAATCAGCAACATGACCTGGAGATCCATACTGACTCCCACATATTCAACAATGACTTTTGTGATCGTGTGAACCTTATACGCATGTAACTCAATCTCTTTGTCTCGCGATATATTACATGTCCGAGATTCGATCATCGGTATCCCCATACCTAGTTTGATCTCGTTACCGACATGTACTCTTTTCTTGTTCCCATGATATAACATTCTAGTGATCAAATCACTTGCTTGCAAGCTAACTAATGTGATATCACCGAGAGGGCCCAGATTATATCTATCCATCATCGGGATGGAAAAATTCCACTCTTGATCCATGAGCCTCAACATAATACCTTCGTAGCACTGAACCCATCTTTATATTCACCCTGTTACGGTGTGACGTTTGATGCTATCAAGATACTCTTCCGGTGTTAGTGATTGACATGATCTCATGGTCTAAGGACTAAGATTACTTCGTATGATGATATAGCAATATAAACACAATGACCTTGATCATAATGCTATACTTCGGATGAATGTTCATCACATCATTCCAACAATGTTGTGACCACGTTATTAACAATAACCAATGTCCATGATCATGAAACCTTTGATCATCTTGTTAATCACCGAGCTAGTTTATAAGAGAGGCATAACTAGGAACTTTATTTTTGTTTATTAAACACACATGTATTAATGTTTCCGTATTAATACAATTATAGCATGAAAAATAAACATTTATCATAAATAAGGAATACGATAATAACCACTTTATTATTGCCTCTCTGGCATATTCCCTTCAGTCTCCCACTTGCACTAGAGACAATAATCTAGTTTAAAAAGTCTGCGTATTGAACACCTATGGCTTTCTGGTGTTCCATATACGCAATTTCAAGTGGTTAACGTAATCTACGGATCTGACGCTTCAGGTCCGTGTGTATTTGCATGTCTTTGCGTCTTCACATGCCACTCATTATCCAATGAGATTGCATTGTATAAATTTGGTATTTTGGTGAGACCTTTAGTTCCTTGGGGTTAAAACATGTCGATACTATTGTCGTACAATATATCTTTAGTGTTAGCCTGTTGCAAACCGCACCTTAGTTTGATAACAAACTACTTGACACAAATTCCCTCCTTTGCTGCTACTGTAGCGGTCATATACTTAGCCTTTTGTTGTAGTATCCGTCATAATGTCTTAACTTTGGAATTCATCCAAATACATCATGGAAACTTTCTTTCCATTCCATTGTGCCACCCATAGTTTAAATTGAGATAAACTTAATTTGTATCTTGTGACAAAACTAGTATCAATGTAACTATAGAGGAGAAGCACAAGAAAAGGTTCTTGGAAGGACTAAACCCTTATATCAAGATGAAAATATGAGGGGTTGCAACACGACGTTTCCAAGAGCTGGTTTATGTAGCAATTACTTTCGAGGATGATTACAAGATGCTAGTGGAAGAGAGGAAGAAATTATCCAAGGAAAGAGCTATAAGGGAACCAAAGAAGTATCAATCTACTAAGTCAACATCAAACTTAAGTTTTATACCTATATTCATATCCATGAGTGGTAAATAAAAGCATGAGGCATCAAAACAAAAGAAACAAATCATATGCAATAAGTGTGGAGCATTAGGTCACATAAGGAGGAATTGTTGGAAGACCGGAAAGGTGTGCTTTAGGTGTGGTTGGACGGACATAAAAGATCGAATTGTCCCAACAAGTTAGTTACTCGAGGAGTAGAATCACCATCAAGAGGTCGAAACTTCGAATGGAATATCACCGACAAGGCTATGATAGGTATGTTTAGCATCAGTAGTATTTCATCAATAATGTTGTACAAAGTCAAAACCCATCACATGGAGCTTTGGGAGGAAGTCTAAATTTAGCATTAGGAATTAACCATAGCTGAATCAAGGTTGATAGTAAACTCATGGAGTGTCGAGTTTATTAGAAACATCACTTTGGGAAAACAAGAAACTCGAAGGAAATAATAAAACTCAAGACGAACCTATCGGAAACCTTCATGAACAAGAAACTACAAACTTCAGGACGAAGTTTAATTTAAGGGGGGTAAGTCTATAACATCCCAACATTTAGGACTAAACGGAGGGTAGATTTAGAATTTTGTGCATCTGCATGCATGCATATGAAAATTGGGATAATTTTTTCGCCAAATTAAATACTAGGGGTGAGTGGGATGAATTTTGACATGACCTCTATTGGTTTAGTGAATTATGAGGGGAGAAATTTGAATTATAAATAAATAATATATATAAGTTTAAAAGGAATTAAGAAATGAAATAGATGAATTGGATTAAATAGTTATTCACAATAATACAAATACAAGTATTATAAAAAAGTATAAAGAATACTTAATACCAACATTACATTGTTCTTTTACAATAAAAGAATAAAGGTAAATTACAATGAAACAAATAAGGTGAATAAAGAAAATGTAAAATGAATTACAACAATGAAACAAATAAAATAATTCTTTATTAAAAGAATATATATATATCACATTATTATTTTATAGTAAAACAATAAATGGTTACAATAATAATAATAAGATAAACTAATGTATTACAATGTATTTACATTATTTCTAGACAAAAAAGAAAATTACAAAATTGGATAAAAAGAAAACACCTAAAACTAAATTCCTCCATCTAGTATGGACCTTCATGTATTTCTTCTTGATACCTGCAAGATAAGACAAAAAGAAACAAAGACAGAAGAAAGGGATTAGGGGTGAGTTTTAGTGCTCTCAGTAGCAGTAGTGTATTGCAGTGCTTTATCACATCATTGAGCAATTAGAAGGGGCCAATTGATAGACTTGTTGCCTCAGACTAGTGCATCACTCGCAGATAAAGGGCAAGTTTCACCATTGTACAGTAAAAGGTAATAGTCAAGTTTTAGGAAAATATCCCAGTTTCTATTTGAGCTCATCCACAAGCCTAGCATTGAAACTTGGACCTGAGAGGGACCCATATGTAAGCAAGCAGGCAGCACACACACGACATACATCTGCTGTGTTGTCAACACCATAGCCAGCACATGAAGTACATATAAAAGAGCACAAGCCATGGCAAGGCTGCTACCATATGCTTTCCATACACCCACATAAGCGAAGAACACTACCAGCTCTTCCTTAGTTCTTCAATCATCCACACAAACCGAATCTACCGAAGTAAACTGCCAAAATATCATTAGTATCTGATACGTTGCAAACGTATCTATAATTTTTGATGCTCCATGCTTGTTTTGCACCATTTGCTTTATGTTTTGTCTACACTTTGTGGAATTTTTATGCATTTTCTGGAACTAACCTATTAACAAGATGCCATAGTGCCAGTTCTTGTTTTCTGCTGTTTTTCTATTCCAGGTTTTTACCAAAGGAAATATTCTCGGAATTGGACGAAACAAAAGCCAAAGTTCTTATTTTTACGGACACAACATGGAGTCCGAAGGGGATGATACGCCCAATTTGCATTACCTTTCTATATCATAATTTACCTCTATTCATTGATGTTTGTCTTATTATGAGGTATTACTTATGGATTTTTCATTTGTTTATGCATGTTGGATGATTCTTGGAGGATGGACTGCCCGAGTCTGGATTCTGATGGAAAAGAAGGCGTTTTGGTGCAATTTCGCAAAGATCAGAAAAATACCAGAAAAATATGGAAACATATTATTTTACCAGAAGACGAAGAAATCCAGAAGGAGGTACGAAGTGGGGCCTCGGGGGGCCCACACCCCCTAGGCGCGGGCTACCTGACCCCGCGCCTAGGGCAGGTGTGGCCCACCTGCCCGGCCTCCGACTCTGCCCCTTCGCCTATATCTTCCCTACGGAACCCTAATACTAGGGGAGCGACCACATATAGATTTCTGCCGCCTCTGGGGCGGAAAACACCGAGAGAGAAAGATCTCTTCGGCAGACAGATTTCTGCCAGGGGAATTCCTTCTCGGAGAGGGGATATCGTCACCATCAACACCGTCATCAAGCTAGGCTTCATAGGTATCATCATCATCATCCACACCATCATCTCCACCAACACCATCATCACCACTCCGTCCTGCTGTAACAATTGTGTTGGATATTGCTCTAGTTCTAAGGGGAAACTTTCCCAGTGTTAATTACTATTGTAATTGATGCTTGTGAGTGGAACCATTGGATTATTGTTTATGTTCAAATTTTTATCCATTATCATATCATCTTTGATCTTGATCCATATGATGTCTTGTGAGTAGTTCGTCTAGTTCTTGAGGACATGGGAGAAGTCATGTTGTTAGTAGTGAATCTGAGATGAGTTATCATTCAATGGTTTAGTATTTAAGTTGTGGTGCTATTCTTCTAGTGGTGTCATGTGAACGTCGACTACATGACACTTCAACATTTATGGGCCTAGGAGGATGCATTGTGTATTTGGATACTAATCGTGGGGCTGCCGGAGTGATAGAAACCTGAACCCCCGTTAGGACACCTTTGCACAAGGGAGTGTAGGATCTCAGAGTTTAAGGTTGTGGTTAGGTTTATATCTTAATTACTTTCTTGTAGTTACTGATGTTTGCAGGCGGTTTAATCACAAGTATGTATTAGTCCTAGGAAGGGCGGTATGTTAGCACAGGTTCACCCACACAACACTTACAAACACCAAAGAAGAGTACTCAACTATTTGAAGCGAAAGCACTTGATAGAATTCCCATGTGTCCTCGAGAACGTTTGGCCCTTATAAGTATTTCCACCGGCTTGTCCTTTGATACGAAAGGATTGGGATACTTGATTCGTTTGAACGTTACCCTTGTTACTTGCTCCTTGTTTTGTTGCCTTGTCAGAAAGCCACTAAAAATCCGTTTGCTAAGTATTCACAGGGATTTCCTGCTCCATACCACTGTTCAGCACCTTCTGCTCCTCGTTGGGATCGACACTCCTATTTATCGAAAATACTACGATACACCCCCTATACTTGTGGGTCATCGAGACTATTTTTTGGCGCTGTTGTCGGGGAGTGAAGCGTTATTGAAGAGTGGAACTGGTAAGGGAAACTTTTACTGTGCGTATTGCTTTTGTTACTGCTTGTTACTTTGTTCCCAATATGGATAACCCACTTGGTTTTATGTTTAGGAAAACTACTACCGCTACTAGGGTAGTAGATGAACCACCTCCTGTTGAGATAGATCCTTTTAAGATACCTACAAGTATTGTTAATCGTGTTATGGATAATTATTATTTTGGGGATGGAACTGTCCATCCTGGTGATCACTTGCTTTTTATCCATGAATTATGCGGGTTGTTTAAGTGTGCAGGTATCACAACTGAACAGGTGAAGAATAAGCTACTCTCCATATCTTTGAAAGGGAGAGCTAAATAATGGTATAAGCTGCTGAAGAATGGACAATCCATGGAATGGGGGAGATGGCATCTCTCTTTTACTCTAAATTTTATCCTCCCAGTGAAATCCATAAGGATAGAAATCTTATATATAAATTTTGGCCTCTTGATGGAGAGAGTATAGCTCAAGCTTGGGGGAGATTGAAGTTACTAATGCTTAAATGTCCTATTCATGAACTCCCTCACAATATTATTCTCAATAACTTTTATGCTAGGCTTTCTCTTCATGATAAAGATTTACTAGATGCTTCTTGTGCTGGATCATCACATGTATGAAGGAAGAAGCTAAATGGGATCTCTTAGACCGTATTCAAGATAACACTGAGGCTTGGGAGAATGACAAAGGAAGAAAGTAGGGTATAAACTATGATTATGAATGCATTAAATCTTTTATGGGTACTGATAACTTCCGAGATATTAGCAATGAGTTTGGCCTTTATCCCCAAGTTCTTGCAAAATGTTTTAATGCCTTTGCCTCTTATATTGAACTTCCCAAGAAAGAGTGGGACAAGTACCGTGCTCCTTATAAAGACACTGTCACCCATGTTCCTGCTACTACAGAGGTTTGTACTGTTGATCCTATTTTGCATGAACCTTATATTGAGAAAACTCATTTTCCTTCCAAGGTGAGTGAGCATTCTATTATGGCTACTGTGGTTAGCAAAAGCACAAATAAAACTGTAGGGTCCGATGAGCTTATTGCTACTGATCCTGTGGTAGCTATTGTGAAAGATCTTGTCACTAGAAATATAGAGGATGAGCATATTGTATTCTGTGAAGACGCTACTAATATTGTTTCTCATCCTAAGAAAGTTAGAAAAGCTAGTGTTCCTGTTGAAAGGACTATATTGTCCCATGCCTTTTTTGGTGATAATGACAATCCCATTTGTGATCTAACGGTGTGCTTGAGTTTCAGGAAAAATGTTGTTGATGTTTCCTTAAAACTGTGTGGATGCTCTCTTGGGATCTCATGAAGACGGTGGCCTGTAGTTTTTTTCTAGTTTCTCTCCTTTTATTGTTTTAGGTCACCGTACTATTAAGAGGGGGTCCATCTCGGAAGGCTGTGGGAAATCACTTGTTCTTGCACAAACCCCATATGCACCGCCACAGCCATCCTACTATTCCGTGAGAGAGTGAGTTTCTGTTCTGTTGAAGCCATCTTTGTCTGATCGGAACTTCCGGCCAGGCGCCGGAAGTTCCGCTCAGGATTTTTCTGCGGGATGATCTGACCTTTGTTCCGATCCTAGTTCCGCTGGAACTTCCGGTGAGCTCCCAGAACTCTCTGTTTTGGTATGCTCTATTTGCCGGAAGTTCCACCGGAAGTTGCATCGGAAGTTTTCCTGCCAGAAAGTTCCTGAGCGGAACTTCCGCCCAGCCACCGGAACTTCTGGTCAGACTTGGTTCGCGACCCAGAAGTTCCGCCCCTACTTCCGCTCCAAGTTTCGCTGAAGGGTCAGTAACATTCTGTTTGAAGTGGTCTATTTGCCGGAACATGGGCCGGAACTTGCATCGGAAGTTCGGCCGGAACTTCTGGTCGAGCTTTTGGAGCGGGCGTCAACGGGCTGATGACCATTGGAGCCGTGCTGGGCGGAACTTCCGTCCCCTCACCGGAAGTTCCGGTGAAGTCGCGTGGGCTGTAACGGTTCAGTGCGGAGGGGGCCTATTTAAGGCGCCCTCCTTCTTCCTCCCACCGACTTCGAATTTTTTCTCTCTCCTCCATTAGTGTTTGAGCTTCACCTCACTAGATCTCTCTCTCTCTAGCCACTCAAATGACTTGATCTTTTGAGAGGTGAGGGAGGTGACCTAGATCTACACTTCCACCAAAGAAGATTTAATTTCCCCCACCCATCCTTTGTGGATCTTGTTTCTCTTGGGTTTCTTGAAACCCTAGACGGTGTAGGGCATCCTCGGAGCTAAGCCTTGTGTTGTAAAGCTTCGAGGTGTCGTTGAGGGCCTCAAATTTAGTTGTGGAGCTTCCCCCTCAACCTTGGTGTAAAGGTTTCGGTTGGCGCCTTCAAGGTCACCGGTTAGTGGATTGTGAGGCCTCCTTTGTGGGGGAGCTCACCGGAGAAGAAGGTGAGGCCTTTGTGGCGCTCGGGTGACCTTGTGTGGCCCCAACACCTCTCCAACATAGACATAGCTCCTTGGGAGTGAACTACGGGAATTATTTCTCCGTGTCCCTGCTCCGGTTACTTTGTTCCCTTCCTTTACTTCTTGCCCTTTACCGTTCTTGTGGTTGTTGTAAGTTATCTTGCATTTAGGTTGTTCACCTAGTTGCACATATAGATAAATTTCCTTCTCGTTAAGCCTAAAAATGAGAAACAAATTAAAATTGGGTAGTCGCCTATTCACCCCCCTCTAGTCGTATCAAGTCAGTACTTTCAATTGGTATCAGAGCCTAGGCTCTTATTTCGGGCTTTACCGCCTAAGAGACAATGGCCGGCGAAGGGGGTAGTGAAACCGAAAACCCTAAGATCTTGGCCACTATGGATGACCTCAAGCAATTGGAGTCATCCATGATGTACAAGTTCGAGGAAATGATGACTATCTTGCAGTCTCTCAAGCCAAACCCCATGGTTGCTCTTGACACACCCCAAACCACCGAGCTTCCTCCCACCATTACGGTGACTGCCCCCGGGGTGACTCCCACGTCCATCACCACTCGCTTGGGACTTGGTTTTGTTGCTCAAACTTCTACCAAGGTTCCAAGTGAGAACACCGAGGAGCCCGAGAACTCAACTTCCAAAGAGGAAAATGGAGGAAAGGACTACTCGGCGGTACCCCCACCGCCAAAGTACACTCCGGATCCACCCATTCCCATGCCACACATCATTCCTCAAGGAGCACCACCTATGCTAGATACTTCAAATTTCGCCAATTGGCAATATCTAATGCACTCACATATTTCCAGCTCTTCTATTGAGTTAATGAGGATTGTGGAGGATGGGTTCTCTCCATATGACCCAAAGAAGTTGACACGAGGTGAAGTGGTGGACAAGCATCTCAATGCCACAGCTTTGGGGATGATCTAAAAGGCTTTGACTCCAAAGGACTTTGCTCACATTCGCCAATTCGACACCGCCAAGGGAGCATGGGATAAACTCACCGAGCTCTTTGTTGGGAATGCAAGCATCCAAAGCTCCAAGTTTGATGAAATCAACAACGAGTGCGATGGTTTTGCAATGCAAGATGACGAGACCCCCGAAGACATGTATAGGCAGCTCAAGGTCCTTTGTTGCACTATGTGGGATCTTGGGGCCACCTATGTTGAAGACAAGTTCATGAAGAGGAAGTTCATTCAAGCTCTCCTTCCGTTTGAAGAACAAAAACTCAACTCTATCAAGGGAAGAACCAACTTTCACCTAATGACCTCCCAAGAAGTCCTGAGTGAAGTAATTGCCATTACCATTGCCAAGAAGAATGCGGATTCCGCCCGTGCTAGGTCCATTGGGTCAACCAAAGTGAATCTTGCTTTGAAGGCCAAGGCTATTGAAGTTGATGGTGATGATACATCAAGTGAGTGGTCTCAAGAGGATCTCAAGTGTGCCTTCAACGAACACCTTGCTCTCGCTTCGAGGGCCTTTTGGAACAAGTCCGGGCTCAAGTCAAGGTCAAGGGACAACTCAAGATTCAACTCACCCAACAAGTCTCCCAAGGCAAGGTCATGCTACAATTGCAACGACAAGAGTCACTTCGTGGCCAAGTGTCCCTTTGAGAACCATGAAGATAATGGTGGTTGTCTCATTCGCAAGATCAAGTCAAGACCTCCTCATCCCTTGAACAAGAACTATGCCGTCAAGAACGTCACCAACAAGGAACGAGCAATAGTGGTCCATGAAGAATACCTTTCGGGCACGGATGAAGATGATGAAGTCCATGGTGGAGAGATTGTGGGAGTTGCTGCTATTGCCACTACCTCTACTCCACGTTTATCCCTCTTCGACTCACCAAATGAAAACTTCATCTCCTCCAACCAAAAGTGTCTCATGGCCAAGGCCACTGAGGTAACATCTAAACCCACTCCTCAACCCATCTCTAGTGAACCTTCTTCTCTTGATCTTGTTGGTCTAGAGGTGAAGCAAGAGATGATTGACATGTGTGAATTTGTTGCTACCTTGGATGAAGAAACTAAAACTTGCTTTGAGTCCTTGCTTGCACAACTTGACAATGTTGGGGATGCTTTAGATGAAAACGAAGAACTTCTTGACTTGCTAAGTAAAAATGAAAGAGACGCCGCCGATGAAATTGCTTCTCTCACTCAAAGTCTTGAGTATGAACAAAATATGAGAATTAATCTTGAAGAAAGCGTGTCTAAGCTTGTAGATGATAATAACAACACCATGTGCTCTCTAATTTAAAGAACATGATCATGCTCTTGCTTTGATTAAGGTGCTTAAGAAATAAAAAGTTGAGTTTGTGGGTGGTCATGATAGGACTCAAAAAGATCTTGAGAAACTCAAAGAGGAACATAAAACCTTGGAGAGAAAATTCTCAAATCTTTTCAAAGCCCATGAACAACTTCAAACTCAACTAACTTGTGAACATGCTAAGTCTTCCGCTGTGCAAATTATAGACTTGTCTAGCACTCCTAGCCCTTGTTGTAAGCATGAGCATCTCATTGAGAAGATCAAGATGTTGAAGGATCAACTTGCCAAATCTAAGAAGAAGAAGAAGAATAAGAAGAAGAAGAGGAAGAACAAGAAGAAGAAAAAGAACAAGGGCATGGCTCAAGGGCCTTCTAATGGCCCAATCATCTTGCAAAGTGATAACTTTGCCAGAAAGAACAATCCCTCTTATATTCTTTGCAAATCATATGATGGTCATGTATATGCTAGATATGTGGGAACTTCTTACACGCATGATTATCATTGGGCTATTTGGGTGCCAAAGGCTCTTGTTACTGTAACACCCTCAGAATCGACCCTATGCAAGTTTTAGCGAAACCCGCCAAACCCGCATAGAAACGATTCAAAGGTGCCCACCAGGCACTTTCGTGCGGGTGGAAAACGAAGTAATAACATTACACAACAGTCCTCGATGGGACCCACAGAACAGATATATACAACAGCGACTCAAAGAGTCAAGAATACAGATATAATATACAAGATCCAAATCACCTTGAAAATGATAGAACGTCCGACTACGGACAAGATGCAAATGGGGCTAAGAGCCCTGAAGAATAACCAATGGCGTCCATAACCCTGCCCAGGCCAAGCCGGAAGGGTAACCCTGCTAACGATGTCGATCTCAAAACCTGCTTAAACAAAAGGGGTGCCGACAAAGGGCAAAGGAAAAAGAGGAGCGTCAGTACTGAGGCCAGTACACGGCGAGTCTAGAATTCGGCGGTCCTCGCCTACAAAGGTATGGTGGACTGAAGCGGCAGCGGCAGCATGCACTAACAACCTATAGAGACTCGATACAACTGGCGGCAATCAGAGAGGGGTGAGAAAGACCTATTCGGAACCAACCTGATACTACCACCAATCAAACCCATCCTGGCGTTTTCCCCTCGACACCGATCGAGGAAGTCAACCGAGGAACTCACACAGTTGGCAGTTTTATTTATTCAGTTATCGTTGCAGCAATTACTAGTCAGGTATAGATAATCATCCTGATAAAATAAGCAGTAGGCACTTTTAGTTAATCATTCCGTTATAGTGGCAGCAATTACTGATCAGATACAGATAACATGAGATAACCCAAAACCCAGCAGTTGTTGGTACTTTTATTCAGCCATTCCGTTGTAGTTGCAATACTTACTAGTCAGGTACAATGGTCGCAAGCGACACTCCAAACAAGCAATGGTGGGCAGTATTATTTAGCCATTCCATTATAGTGAAGCTGTTTACTAGTCATTATAAAGTCAAATTTATAGCAATAAACTTTAGTTATGCTTGTCTATGGTCGAGAAACTGTGCTCCAAGTCGTCCATATCCGCGGACACGGCTTTCAGAAAGTTTTACCCGGCCGGGGTGCACCAATAGCAACACACACTCGATCAACCTCGGAAAAACCAAATCAAAACCCAACGAGGCTTTCACGACTGAACAATCACAGGATTCAGAAATATTTCAGGGGGCCACCCCATTGAGTAGACCCGCAACGAAGTAAGCAAGCTTCGAGACGGACTCAAGGTTAGCGCCAATGGCTGTAAGCGACTGGGAACCCGAAAACTCGGGGTGTCGATACCGCGTAATCACTCCGCTTACCTAAACAGTACAGTGTGCTATCTGTCGCACAATTTAAATACATAAGTAGCATGGCATAAGTACAGGATCGTAAATAAAACCTCAAACTAGTTGTGGCCCCAAGAAATAAGACTGAATCAAGCTCTGGCTCAGGGGGGTCCCATATACCTCCCGGATGTGGATAGCGCGATAAATCAAGGAACAGGTTTCAAGTACTCGGGGTCCTACGGGACACAAGTGGGCGTTCGGAAACCAAATATTTTCTATCACCCACCGATGCCTCTGCTTATTTCAATTTTAGTTGTTAAACAGGAATTAAAGTGAACCATAAGTAAAACTATGATCATCTCCAACAACAACATGCGGCAATACATCAACAACTGTGGCATTGGACGACACGCAACAGCACTGGAGCAAGCGACTACGACGCGCAAGTCCAACTATCTACCAAACAACAGGTAATAGGATGTGTCCAAGGCAATATAGGGCTGCACGGTAGATCACGGGTACGGAAACTAAAGCATCGCATCACAGATAGCAATAGATCAGCAGGAGGGAAGTAAATACTATAAAAGTAAGATAGGTAGAAAGGGGGAGATGCTCGCCTGAAAACATTGTCGAAGGTTCAACCGAAGATCGGGGCGAAGCTCACATCAACTCAACGGCCTTATCCGCGAAGAAGCAAAACACTAGAATAAACACCGGATGCAATATTTTAATACAACGGCAGAAGATCGGCATGATGCATGTATGATGCATGTCATGGCAAAGGTGCGGTGCAATTAGGTCAGGTTAAGCGGAACCAGGATCCCGACAATTAATTAGATGGTTCAAGTTATTTATCTACCCCGCAATTTAAATGTTGTTTAACAAGGCAAAATATATCACCGGTTCGCTACACAAGTTTAAATGAGACCAATATGAGACTAGATTTGGCCGCATATGGGCCCCATATTTAATTATGCGGTGAATCGGCATAGTGCCCCCAAACCACAGACAAGGATGCATGCATGAACAATTTAATATGCGACAAGTTGTATTATATTATAAAATAGGGTTTCGGGAAGGGGTTCACACATTAGGGTTCGACGATCTTGGGGTTCCGGGGTTCGGGGTGAAGCACTTGGCGTTCTCGGATCCGATTGAAGATCTTGGCGTTCTTCGGTGACGGGGGAGATCTTGGTGGTTGTTCGCATCCGGGCATCGGGGTACTCGAGTCCGTGTGGAGACCTTGGCCGATGAGGGATTTGAAACACAACACTTGAAGGGTCACATGTCACCCACCATATCCTCACTTTGCTTCTTGGGCACAAGCACAGGAACAACTCCAGGAACGTCAAAGGACGACACAGTGGCATAGCCAGAAGCCTCTGCACACGGGGCCCAAACCTGCACTGACCAGAACGAACACAAGGACGCGGGCTGGGCGATGAGGACGTGGCCGAGGCTGGCCAGGGCCACACGGGGCGACGGCGGGCGTTCCACGGCGCTCGTCTGCGAGGCGACAACGGGGAAGGGGGGGACGGCGGAGTCCCTGCAGGAGGCGGCTCGAGAAGGCACCCGGCGGCGGGGACGCGCCGGCGGAGCGGCTCTGCGGCGAGGAGGGAGGCGCCGCGGAGGCAGCAGAGAGCGGGCGGCGGACGGAGGTGGTCGGCGGCGCACGCGCGGTGGAGGCGAGCTCGGCCACGGGGAGGAGCGGAGGGAGCGGGCCGGCGGGCGCGGCGGCGCAGACGGCGCGTGGGTCGCGGGAGGCGCTGGTCGGCGGGGCACGGCGACGGTGGACGCGGTCGGGGCACGGCGAGGGGCGCGTGCTGGTGGTGGAGGGGAGGCGAGCTGGCGGCGAGGCGGGCGCGGAGCGGTGGGCGACCGCGGCCTGAGGGGAGCGGAGGGGCGAGGGGAGGTCGAGCGGGAGCAGCGGCCGGCGAGGAGCTCTGGTGATCGGTGAGCGGCGGCGGAGCGGGGTGGAGGCGCAGCGGGGCGCGCGCGGCCGCGCGGGCGGTGGCGCCAGGCCGGAGGCGGCGGGGTTCGGGCAGGGCGGCTGGGGTCGCCGGCGAGGTTGGTGCTGGGAGGAGCTCCGCCTGAGAGAGAGGGAGGAGGCGCGCGTGGGGGAAGAAGGGGCGTGGGAGGAGGGAGAAAGGGGACAGGCGGGGTGGGACGGTCGGTGGGGCCCAGGGGCGGGGCCAGGGTGGACCGGGTCGGGTGTGGAGGCTGCTGTGTGCAGGCGTGCGTGGACAGGGTGGGGCTGGGTGAGTTGGTTGTGTGGTGTGTGGGATGGTTGGGTGTGTGTGGGGTGGGCTTAGCCTAGGTGGAGAGAGGAAGTGGGGTAGGTGGCAGCTGCTGATTGGAGGGGTGAGGGAGAAAGGTGACGTGGCGGCCAACGATTGGAGGGGGTGAGGTGGAGGGGAGGGCTGGGTAGGTTAGTTGGTGAACTTAGGATTTAGAGGGCCGGTTAGGTGGACCGATTTATAATTCCGGGGGTGGTCGTTCGGGTCAATCGGTCCGTTCGACTGCCCCCACTAAAATAATTAATTATTTTATTTATTCCAACAAGCCTTTTGCAAACTAATAGCAGACAAAGTAAAATATTCCGGCGACCCGGTTTTGAGATTTGAATAAAGATGGGGCGTTTTAGAAAACAAAACGGGCTTTGCGAAAATAGTTTTATGCAAACAATGCATGATGATGACGATGCAATGCACAAATTCAACGCGATTTTCTAGTAGTGGTTTTGCGGGATGCCACAGCTACTAACAAAAGGGGGCCCATTGCAAAATGGATACCTAAAACCAAAGCTTGATTTTCTTGTAGGACTATGCTTCTGGTGGATCAAAATGGGTGCTTGATAGTGGTGCCACGAGTCATATGACCGGAAGCAAGTCTATTGAAGGGTTTCACAGCATAGTAAATCAAAATTTTCTACGGATGCAAACGGGAAAAGCCAAGATATAATCTAGGAGATGCAAACAACGAGGGGGGAATAGATGAGATCTTCATACCCTTGAAGATTCGCACATCGGAACGTTCAACGGAACGTGGTTGATGTAGTCGTACTCGCTTCTCCTCCTCGCGATCCGATCCGATCTAACACCGCAAGTGGCGATGCCTCCGAGAGATGCACACGTGCAGCACCTCGACGTCTCCTCCTTACTTGGTCTAGCAAGTGGGGTGGAGAGATAGGATGGATCTACAACACGACGGCGTGGTGCAAGCGGTGGAGAGTTTCTGCGGCAGGGCTTCGCCTACGCGCAGTAGGGAGGGAGAGAGAGAGAGTAGGGCAGCAGGGCGGCTAGGGATTGAGGAGGAGGTGTGGGGAGGGTGCGCCCCCAGCCCTCTTTATATAGAGGGGTGGGCGGCTGGCCCTTGCCCCTCCCCAAGCCCTAGGGCCGGCGGCCAAGGAGGAAGGAGTGGGGGGCAAGTTCCCCCCCCCCTTCTAGAAGCTCCCCTAGGGTTTCCCCTAGGGCTTGGCCGGCTGGGCCTATGGGGCCTTGTGCCCCTGGCCTAATGTGGCCAGGGCACTCCCTCGTAGGCCCACGCCCCCTCCCGACAAGTGGGGCCACGTTGGTCCCACTCCGGAAGGTTCTAGAAGCTTCCGGTATAATACCGGACAACCCGAAACAATTCCGAACTCCAAAATCTGCTTTGCCTTATATGAATCTTATTCTTCGGACCATTCCGGAACCTCTCGCGACGTCCTGGATCTCATCCGAGACTCTGAACAAAAACTCATAAACCAATTATCCAATATATCCTAGCGTCGAGACACGTTAAGTGTGTGACCCTTCGGGTTCCAGAATATGCAGACATGATCTTCTATCAATAATCAATAGCGGGGTCTGGAAACCCATATTGACTCCCACACATTCATCGATGATCATATCGGATGAAACACAATGCCAGGATTCAATCAATCCCATATATATATATTCCCTTCGTCACGCGATATTTTACTTGCCCGAGATTCGATCGTCGGTATCGGTATACCTAGTTCAATCTCGTTCACAGCAAGTACTTTACTCGTTCCGTAATCCAATATCACTTTGTGATTAACTCCTTAACCACGTGCTTGCAAGCGGTGTTGATATCGATTACCGAGTGGGCCCGAAGTATATCTCTCCGACTTGGGAGGGACAAATCCCATCTCGATACATACAACCCAACAAGTACTTTCCGATCACCTGAGAGACACCTTTATGATCACCCTCCCATAGGATGAAGTTTGATGACCTCAAAGCTTTCTTTCGATACCAGGGAGTTGCATTATCTCATGGTCTAAGGAATACAATATTTGACATAGGAAAAGCTTCGCAAAGATGAACACGATGACACGATCTAATTGCTCTGCTTAATTTGGGTCTGTCCATCATATCATTCTCCCAATGACATGATCTCATTATTAATTGACAACTCATGTCTATGGTTAGGAAACCTTAACCATCATTAATCAATGAGCTAGTACATAGAGGCGTACTAGGGACACGGTGTTGTTCATAAACCACACAAGTATCAAAGTTTCCGCTTAATATAATTCTAGCATGGAATATAAACTTTATCATGAACACGAATTATAATAATAACATCTTTATTATTGCCTCTAGGGCATAATTCCAACAGTCTCCCACTTGCACTAGAGTCAATAATCTTGTTTACATCTGGCAACAATCTAACACCCATGGCACTAAGTTGCTGATCATGTTTTGCTCGTGGAAGAGGTTTAGTCAACGGATCTGCGACATTCAGATCTGTATGTACTTTGCTAATCTTCAGATCTCCATCTGTTATATAATCTCGAATTATATGAAACTTGCGGTTGATGTGCTTGGTCTTTGGATGATATCTTGGTTCCTTAGCCAGTGCTATGGCGCCATTGTTGTCACACAATATCTCTAGTGGGTCCAAGGCACTTGGAACCAGACCAAGCTCAGTGATGAAGTTCCTGATCCAAACTCCTTCACTTGACGCTTCTGCAGCAGCCATGTATTCCGCTTCTACTGTAGATCCCGCGATCACGCTTTGCTTGCAGCTTCTCCAACTCACAACTCCTCCATTCAAAATATAAATGTATCCTTTATGAGATTTAGAATCATCCTTGTCGGTGTCGAAACTAGCGTCGACGTAACCTTTTACGACGAGCTGTTCATCACCTCCATAGACTAAGAACATTTCTTTAGTCCTATTTAAATACTTTAGGATGTTCTTCACGGCTGTCCAGTGTTCCACTCCTGTATCACTTTGGTATCTGCTCGTCAAACTAAGAGCATTAGACACATCCGGTCTAGTACACAGCATGGCATGCATGATAGAACCTATGGCCGAGGCATAAGGCACTTTGCTCATAGCTTCTCTATCGTTTACCGTAGCTGGACACTGAGCCTTGCTCAATATCTTACCTGACAACATGGGCACTGAAGCTTTCTTTGCCTTATCCATTTTGAACCTTTTCAGAACTTTGTCTAGGTATGTACTTTGGCTTAAAGCTATTAGGCGTCTTTGTCTATCTCTATAGATTTTGATGCCTAATATATTAGCAGCTTCCCCTAGGTCTTTCATTGAAAAACATTTGTTAAAATAACTCTTCACATCGTTAAGCATGTCAATGTCATTTCCAATAATCAATATGTCATCCACATATAGTACCAGAAATGTCACTGAGCTCCCACTCACTTTCTTGTAGATATAAGCTTCGTAGCAATTTGGAACAAATCCAAAGCTCTTGATCACTTGATCAAAATGAAGGTTCCAACTCCGAGATGCTTGCTTCAGTCCATAAATGGAACGTTGAAGTTTGCATGCTAATAAAATCCGACTGGACTTAAACATTGCTACGGGAGAGAAAGTCTCATCGTAGTCAACACCTTGAACTTGTCGAAAACCTTCGACCACAAGTCGTGCTTTATAGACAATAACATTACCATCCGCGTCCGTTTTCTTGTTGAAAATCCATTTGCACTCAACGGCCTTTCGATCGCTAGGAGGGTCCACCAAAGTCCATACTTGGTTTTCTCTCATGGATCCCAATTCGGATTTCATGGCTTCTAGCCATTTCTTAGAGTCTAGGCACATCATCGCTTCCTCATAGTTCGCAGGTTCACTGTCGTCTACTAGCAAGACAGTTAAGACAGGGTTGTCGTACCACTCAAGAGGGGCACGCGACCTTGTCGACCTGCGACCTTTAGTAGTATCATCGTCCGAAGCTTCATGATCCTTGTCATTAGCTTCCTCTATTGTCGGTGCAGACGGCACTGGAACAATTTCAGGTGCTGCGCTACTCTCCAACTCAAGAGAAGGTTCAACAACCTTGTCTAGATCTACTTTCCTCCCACTCACTTCTTTCGAGAGAAACTCCTTCTCAAGAAAGGATTCGTTCTTTGCGACAAACACTTTGCCTTCGGATCTGTGATAGAAGGTATACCCAATAGTTTCCTTAGGGTATCCTATGAAGACGCATTTCTCCGCTTTGGGTTCGAGCTTGTCCGGCATCAACTTCTTGACGTAAGCTTCGCATCCCCAAACTTTAAGAAACGACAACTTAGGTTTAGCACCAAACCATAGTTCATACGGTGTCGTCTCAACGGATTTAGATGGTGCCCTATTTAAAGTGAATGCAGCGGTTTCTAATGCATAACCCCAAAATGATAACAGCAAATCTGTAAGAGACATCATTGATCGCACCATGTCTAATAGAGTTCGATTCCGGCATTCAGACACACCATTGCGATGTGGTGTTCCGGGTGGCGTGAGTTGCGAAACAATTCCGCTTGCTTTAAGATGCGTGAGAAAATCATAACTCAAATATTCACCTCCACGATCGGATCGTAGAAACTTAATTTTTCTGTTACGATGGTTTTCCACTTCATTCTGAAATTTTTTGAACTTTTCAAATGTTTCAGATTTATGTTTCATTAAATAGATATACCCATATCTACTTAATTCATCAGTAAAAGTGAGAAAGTAGCGATATCCACCGCGCGTCGAAACACTCATCGGTCCGCATACATCGGTATGTATGATTTCCAACAAGTCCGTTGCTCGCTCCATCATACCGGAGAACTGGGTTTTGATCATCTTGCCCATGAGGCATGGTTCGCATGTGTCAAATGATTCAAAATCAAGAGACTCCAAAAGTCCATCAGAATGGAGTTTCTTCATGCGTTTTACACCAATATGACCTATACGACAGTGCCACAAATAAGTAGAATTATCACTATCTACTTTGCATCTCTTAGCCTCAATGTTATGGATGTGTGTTTCATCCCTTTCGAGATTCAGAAGAAATAAACCATTCACAGCAGGTGCATGACCATAAAAGATGTTACTCATATAAATAGAACAACCATTATTCTCAGATTTAAATGAATAACCGTCTTGCAATAAACACGATCCAGATATGATGTTCATGCTCAACGCAGGCACATAATAACATTTATTGAGGTTTAAAACTAATCCCGAAGGTAAAACTAAGGAGAGCGCGCCGACGGCCATCACATCAACTCTTGATCCGTTGCCAACGCGCATTGTCACCTCATCCCTCGCTAGCCGCCGTCTATTCCGTAGCTCCTGTTTCGAGTTACAAATATTAGCAACTGAACCAGTATCAAATACCCAGGCACTACAACGAGGGCTAGTAAGGAAAACATCAATAACATGTATATCAAATATACCTTTGATGGTGCCAGCCTTCTTGTCCGCTAATTACTTCAGACAATTGAGCTTCCAGTGACCCTTGTCCTTGCAATAGAAGCACTCAGTGTCCGGCTTAGGTCCAGACTTGAGCTTCTTCTCTGCAGGGGCAACGCGCTTGCCGCTGCCCTTCTTGAAGTGCTTCTTTGCACCCTTACCTTTCTTAAAGCTGGGGGCTTGTTGACCATCAACACATGATTATCCTTCTTGATGTCGACCTCCGCAACTTTCAGCTTAGCGAAGAGCTCGGTGATCGTATCAGTGGAACCAATCTGATTATGAGTAACTACAAAACCTTTGTAGCTAGGAGGGAGTGATTGCAGAACTCTGTCAATCTTGAGCTCCTCTGGAATCTTGCAGTCCAGTTGCTCAAGGCGTTGAGTGTAGCCCAACATCTTAATGGCGTGCTCACTAACGGAACTCCCTTCCTCCACCTTGCAGTTAAAGAATTTCTCAGAGATCTCATATCTCTCAGAACGGGCCTGAGTCTGAAACATAGTTTTCAGTTCCTCAAGAATCTCAAAGGGCCCGGGGAAATCCTCAAAACGATTTTGAAGGTCCGATTCCATAGCAAACAACATGGTGCTCTTAATCACACCATAATCATATTTGCGCGACTGATAAACAGCTTTCTCATCAGCCGGCGCATCTACAGCAGGGGCGTCACCTAGCGCTTTCTCAAGGACATAGTCCTTTCGTCCGCCAGCGAGAATGATTCTCAGATTGCGGAACCAGTTGGTGAAGTTAGACCCATTGTTCTTAAGCTTTTCTTTCTCAGCAAAAACGTTGAAGTTGAAGTTGGACTTAGCCATTTGATCTACAAAATTTGCAAGTACAATTTAGACTATGTTCATGATAACTAGTTCAACTTTAATCAAATTACTAGATGAACTCCCACTAAATTCAACATCCCTCAAGTTGTTTAGTGAACATGATCCAAATTCACCACACCTAATCCGATCTTCACGAGAAGAGATGTGGTTTCAATGGTGGACAACGAAGTGTCGATCATATCATTCATATGACTCATGCTTAACTTTTTGGTTCATGTGTTCCGAGGCCATGTCTGTACATGCTAGGCTCGTCAAGTCAAACCCAAGTATTTCCGCGTGTGCAAAACTGGCTTGCACCCGTTGTATGTGAACATAGAGTTTATAGCACCCGATCATCACGTGATGCTTGAACACGACGAACTTTCGCAACGGTGCATACATGGGGAGAACACCGTTTTATCTTGATCCTTAAGTGAGGAATCATCTTATAATGCTACCGTCGCGATCTAAGCATAATAAGATACATAAAAGGATAAACATCACATGCATATAACTTTATGTGACATGGTATAGCCAATCTTCGTGCAATGATCTCCATCTTGTGCGTGCCAGCATGATCTCCATCACTCCACCATGATTGCCTCCACCACGAATAGCAACTACAACTATTGCTAACTACTTAGCGATAAAGTAAAGCTATTACATGGCGTATAAGAAGTTGACACACTGGTCATACACAATTATAAAGACAACCATATGGCTCCTGCCGGTTGTGTACTCATCGACATGCAAGTCGTGGAACATTACAAAACATGATCATTGCATACAGCATACACATCACATCTTGGGCCATACCATATCACAGAAAACACTCCCTGCAAAAACAAGTTAGACGCCTCTACTTTGTTGTTGCATGTTTTACGTGGCTTATGGGAGTAACAAGCTAAGAACGATTCTTACCTACAGAAAGCCACAACGGTGATATTATGGTTGCCAAACTCCGGTGTAAATCCCATGACAACTATAGTGAGAGAAACTGGCATCCACCAGCCCCATGTGTGGAACAAGCCACACGTCAAGTGCGGAGCCGGTCTCGCGAACAAGGTCGCGTAAAGTTGGCCTGGACCGCTTCAATCTCACTATCCCACGTCATAAGAAGTACACAAACAAGAGGCTTGCAACAGGAAACATCAACGCCCGCAACAAGCATGTTTCGTTCTACTCGTGAATCACATCTACGCATAAATCTAGCTCTGATACCACTAAAGGGTTTCGCAGCATAGTAAATCAAAATTTTCTACGGATGCGAACGGGAAAAAGCCAAGATCTAATCTAGGAGATACAAACAACGAGGGGTAATAGATGAGATCTTCATACCCTTGAAGATTCGCACATCGGAACGTTCAACGGAACATGGTTGATGTAGTCGTACTCGCTTCTCCTCCTCGCGATCCGATCTGATCTAACACCGCAAGTGGCGATGCCTCTGAGAGATGCACACGTGCAGCACCTCAACGTCTCCTCCTTCCTCGGTCCAGCAAGTGGGGTGGAGATATAGGATGGATCTACAACACGATGGCGTGGTGCAAGCGGTGGAGAGTTTCTGCGGCAGGGGTTCGCCTACGCGCAGTCGGGAGGGAGAGAGAGAGTAGGGCAGCAGGGCGGCTAGGGCTTGAGGAGGAGGTGTGGGGAGGGTGCGCCCCCAGCCCTCTTTATATAGAGGGGTGGGCGGCTGGCCCTTTCCCCTCCCCCAAGCCCTAGGGCCGGAGGCCAAGGAGGGAGGAGTGGGGGGCAAGTTTCCCCCCCTTCTAGAAGCTCCCCTAAGGTTTCCCCTAGGGCTTGGCCGGCTGGGCCTATGGGGCCTTGTTCCCCTGGCCTAATGCGGCCAGGGCACTCCCTCGAAGTCCCACGCCCCCTCCCGACAAGTGGGGCCACGTTGGTCCCACTCCGGAAGGTTCTAGAAGGTTCTGGTACAATCCGGACAACCCGAAACAATTCCGAACTCCAAAATCTGCTTTGCCGTATATGAATCTTATTCTCCGGACCATTCCAGAACCTCTCGTGACGTCCTGGATCTCATCCGAGACTCCGAACAAAAACTCATAAACCAATTATACAATCTATCCTAGCGTCGAGACACGTTAAGTGTGTGACCCTTCGGGTTCGAGAATATGCAGACATGATCTTCTAACAATAATCAATAGCGGGGTCTGGAAACCCATATTGACTCCCACACATTCATCGATGATCATATCGGATGAACCACGATGCCAGGATTCAATCAATCCCATATATATATTCCCTTCGTCACGCGATATTTTACTTGCCCGAGATTCGATCGTCGGTATCGGTATACCTAGTTCAATCTCGTTCACAGCAAGTACTTTACTCGTTCCGTAATCCGATATCACTTTGTGATTAACTCCTTAACCACGTGCTTGAAAGCGGTGTTGATATCGATTACCGAGTGGGCCCGAAGTATATCTCTCCGACTTGGGAGGGACAAATCCCATCTCTATACATACAACCCAACAAGTACTTTCCGATCACCTGAGAGACACCTTTATGATCACCCTCTCATAGGATGACGTTTGATGACCTCAAAGCTTTCTTCCGATACCAGGGAGTTGCATTATCTCATGGTCTAAGGAATACAATATTTGACATAGGAAAAGCTTCGCAAAGATGAACACGATGACACGATCTAATTGCTCTGCTTAATTTGGGTCTGTCCATCATATCATTCTCCCAATGATATGATCTCATTATTAATCGACAACTCATGTCTATGGTCAGGAAACCTTAACCATCATTAATCAACGAGCTAGTCCATAGAGGCGTACTAGGGACACGGTGTTGTTCACAAACCACACAAGTATTAAAGTTTCCGCTTAATACAATTCTAGCATGGAATATAAACTTTATCATGAACAAGAATTATAATAATAACATCTTTATTATTGCCTCTAGGGCATAATTCCAGCATCTATCATGTCGGATATGAGGCCAAATATTGCCAACACCATGGTCTCCTACGGTGATAAAACAAGTTCTCAGGTTTTGGGTTTTGGCAAAGTGGTGGTAACCCCGAATGTATCCTTGGTTGACGTCATGCTTGTCAAAACTCTTGGTTACAATTTACTCTCAGTTCATGCACTTGCTCTTATGGGTCTTTCTTCTTTCTTTAATGCTCATTCTGTGGTCCTCATGTAGAGCAAGTCTCTCTAGGTGGCTTTCGTAGGATATGTAGAGCATGACTTGTATGTTGTGGACTTTTCAGGGACCACTACTCCTCATGCTCTATGTCTCTATGCTAAATCCGACAAGGGCTGGTTGTGGCATCGCTGCCTAGCCCATGTTAACATGAGAACTTTGCAAAGACTTCACTCCGAGGGCCACAACCTTGGACTTAACGATGTTTCTTTTGCCAAAGATCGTGTTTGCAGGGCTTGTATTGAAGGGAAGATGCATGAAACTCCTCACAAATCACTCAATCAAATCACCACGGAGAGATGTTTGGAGCTCTTGCATATGGACCTTTTTGGTCCTCCCTCTCATGAGTCTTGGAGGCAAGAAGTATTGCTAGGTTATTGTGGATGATTTCTCAAGATTCACTCGGGTGTTCTTTTTTAAGTACAAGAGTGAGACTCAACAAACCGTCATCGATTTTGCTAATGAGGTTCAACGAAAACACAATTCAACCATTCTCTCAATCGAAGTGACAATGGCACCGAGTTCAATAACTATACCTTGTACGAGTTTCTTAGTGATGAAGGAATCAAGCATCAATACTCCACTCCCTATACCCCTCAACAAAATGGAGTTGCTGAAAGGAAGAATCGCACTTTGATGGATGCGGCTCGGTCTATGCTAGCTGAATTCAAGTCTCCATACAACTTTTGGGCCGAGGCCATATCCACCGCTTGCCATGCAACCAACCGGCTCTATCTCCGCAAGAAAAAGAACAAGACCCCCTACGAGATCCTCACCGGGAAAAAGCCAAATGTTAGCTACTTTCGGGTGTTTGGTTGCAAGTGCTACATTCTCAAGAAAGGAGTTCGTTTGTCCAAGTTTGAATCCAAGGCTCAAGAAGGAATTTTCGTTGGTCACTCAAATCAGTCCCATGCTTATAGAGTCTACAACAAAGCCAATGGAAGGGTTGAAGAGACGAGCAATGTGAAGTTTGATGAAAATCATGAGTCCCTTTTTAGGCAAGATGGTGTTTGTGATCCAAGTGATGAAATTCCTCCTAAATCCATAAGAACAATGGGTGTGGGTTTCCACCTCCCCATTGAGGATCCCCTTGTGGACGAAGGAGAAGGACCAAGATCTACTCAAGTGGAGCCCTCACTCTCACAATATCATCTTGCCTCTCAAGGACCTACCATTTTGGCTCAAGCTCCCTCAAGATATTCCGAAGCTTCCCATGCTCATGACTCTCCAAGCTCCAAAGATCAAGCTCTTCATCAACAACATCAACCTCCCCATGATGGGGCTCCTTCTCAAGGCACCTCCCAAGGTCAAGCTCTTAATCAACTACATCAACCTCCCCAATGTGGGGCTCCTCCTCAAGGTCACGGCTCTCCTCAAGGTCAAGCTCGTCAAGATCAAGGGCAAGTCAATGATACTCAAGGCTCCACTCCAAATGATGACTCCCCCGAAGTGGAGATTGATGAAGATGATCCTCGTGTTCGTGCCTATAGTCAAGGCGGGGGCTCAAATGGTGGAAATGACCAAGTGGTAGCTCAAGAATCTCGTGTTGAAGCACAAGCCAACCGTCAAGCGTATAATCTCGCCAAGCTCGTTCGAGATGGCCATATCCTTGATAATTTTTATGGAGATTTCAATAAAGGTTCCACTACTAGAAGGCAACTAGTTTCCTTTAGCTCTCACCATGCTTTTATCTCTCTTGTGGAACCACAGAAAGTTTTTGAGGCTCTTGAAGATGATGATTGGCTTGATGCTATGAACGAAGAACTTCACAACTTCAAGAGGAACAATTTTTCGACATTGTTTGAGCGGCCCAAAGATTGTCAAAACGTCATTGGAACCAAGTGGGTTTTCAAGAACAAGTGTGATGCGAATGGAATCGTCATGCGCAAAAAGGCAAGGTTAGTTGCCCAAGGATACTCACAAGTTGAGGGCATCGACTGTGGTGAGACTTATGCCCCCGTTGCTCGCCTTGAATCCATTCGTATGCTTCTTGCTTTTGCTACTCATCATAACTTCAAGTTGCATCAAATGGATGTTAAGAGTGATTTTCTTAATGGTCCTTCGAAAGAGTTGGTATACGTCAAGCAACCTCCAGGCTTTGAGGATCCACTTTTCCTGAACCATGTCTACAATCTCAATAATTCACTCTATGGTCTCAAACAAGATCCACGTGCGTGGTATGATTGCCTTAGGGAGCTCTTGTTAGACCGTGGCTTCGAAGTGGGCCTCATTGATCCCACTCTTTTTACTAAGAAAGTTGGAGGCCACTTGTTCGTATGACAAATCTATGTTGATGATATTATCTTTGGGTCTATTAACAAAACTTTTAATGAGGATTTTGCCAAGCTCATGACCGATCGCTTCGAGATGTCCATGATGGGGGAGTTGAAGTTTTTCCTTGGGTTTGAAGTCAAGCAATTGAGGAAAGGGACTTTCATCAGCCAAGCCAAATACATCCAATACATGCTCAAGAATTTCAAGTTTGATCAAGTCAAAGGTGCCAAGACTCCCATGCCAACTAAGGTTAATCTTGATCTTGATCCCAAGGGTAAGGAGGTGGATCAAAAACTCTATCGCTCTATGATTGGTTCTTTGCTCTATATTTGTGCATCCCGGATGGATATTATGTTGAGTGTGGGTATGTGTGCAAGATTTCAAGCCGCACCAAAAGAAAGCCACATGGTGGCGGCCAAGAGAATCTTTCTATATTTATTCCATACCCCAAACTTTGGGTTGTGGTACCCCAAGGGAGCCAGCTTTGACCTTATTGGATACACGGACTCGGATTGGGATGGTGACAAAGTGGGAAGAAAGTCAACCTCCGGAGCTTGTCAGTTTCTTGGAAGATCGTTGGTTTGTTGGTCCTCGAAGAACCAAAACTGTGTGTCTATGTCCACTGCCGAAGCTGAGTACATATCCGCCGCAAGCTGTTGTGCTCAATTGCTATGGATGAAGCAAACTTTGAAGGATCTCGGACTATCTTTTGACAAGGTGCCTCTTCTTTGTGACAATGAGAGTGCCATTGCCATTGCTCACAAACCCGTGCAACACAACCGGACTAAGCACATTAAGATTCGTCATCATTTCATTCGGGACCATGTTGCTAGAGGAGACATTTCTTTGGAGTATGTTCCCACCAAGGCAAATCTTGCGGATCTTTTCACGAAGCCTCTTGATGAAGCAAGGTTCCGAGATTTAAGGCATGAGCTAAATATCATTGATTCGAGCAATGTTGCTTGAGTATCTTGCACACCTACCCGTGTCTCCATGTGTATCTTGTTTAGATGTAGGCATGGATTTAGGGGGAGTGTAGTTCCTCTTATGAACAAACACTATCCCTACTATGCGCACATTAAAGTTTTCATACTCTATATTCTCTAAAGGAGACCATTTGAGCTTCATGATGAGTGTTGGTAATGAACCCAAGATATATCTTCTCGGTGTCAAGCCATTTACTCTTATATAAGGTGGCCTCGGCCGCCGACCCTTTTGTGGCCCTTGCTTCCTCTTGTGTTTGGTTACTTTTGTGTTTTTCCTTTTGATTTGGTTTGTTGTTGGTTCTTCACAGTTTGAGCTCTCTATCCCAAGCCCTTCCTTTCCTCAAGCCCTCTCTATTCCCTGCACAAGTTCTTCCTTGTTTTCTTCCAAACCTGAGAAAGTCTTTCTGGCGTCACCGGAACTTCCGGTCAGCTGTCGGAACTTCCGGTCAGCTCATTGTTCGTCTGAACCACCTGCTGACCTGGAATTTTTCAGCCTAACCCGGAACTTCCGGTCCCTGACTGGAACTTCCGGTGGTGTTCTCTGTCCTATATAAGGTGGGCCCTGGGGGAAAACATGATCTTCTTTCTTTTTCCCCCGAGACCCCTCTTCTGTTTGGAGCAGCCGCCGGCAAGGACTCCTCTGTGAAGGTGCTCCGGCCCCTTCGTCTCTGGCCACCCCTCTATAGATCTGCTCTATGGTAACCTTCCCCACCTCGATCTCCCGCCATGGACCCCGGTATTTGCCCTCAACTCCCTCCATTAATGGAGATCTAGCTCTCTCACCATTTCTTGAGTTAGGGCTCACCGTGTCTAGGCTAGTTCTTTGGCTAGAACTTGTTGGGAGATTTTGGTAGGCCTAGGGAATCATGCTAGGGTAGATTGGTCCAATAGATTCTTGGAAATTTCCGTACTTGTGGCTTGTAGATCTAGATCTAGTGAACAGCCTGCTTTGAACCGCCAGTTCGTGGTCTCACCGAAACTTCTGGTGAGCCACGTCCGGAACTTCCGGTGGACCGTTTTCACCGGAAGTTCCGGCGCTTCAGCGGAAGTTCCGGCGATAATGCAATTTCTTCCTGACTGTATTTTTTTAATCTACTTTTTGTTTCTTCTTCCGAACTTGTGCACTTACCTCACCTTCCCTCCCTATTCTTTTGCTTTCTTCTCAAGGCAAGGTGGTTCCCGCAAAGGCAAGCGTCTCCGTCGACCATCCTTTGATATTCCTCCTAAGATTGATGAAGAAGATGTTGAGGTGGTGCGTCCATCCACTCAGACTAGCCGTCAGAAGGCTGCTGCTGCTTGTCGTGTTGCTGCTGCTGAAGGGAAGAGGCATGTTCTTGCCTCTCAAAAGACCACTGCTGCTGGCCTGAAAAATCCAAGGCCAAAATCTCCAAATGGACTCAGAAGGCCTACTCTGAATTCAGGCGTAAGGATCCCTACCTCATTCCTCGTGATCGTCTCTGCTTGGATCCTCTCTTCCACAACTGCCGTCAGGAACAAATCTTTGTTGAGATCTATGCTACAAAGACAAAGTTTGTGGTTGCTCCTCAGAAGTACATCAATGTGACTCACATGGAAGAGAAACATGCATATTTTGGTGAGGCTCTCGATATTTGCAGTAGGTTTGGGCTGATTCCCCTCATGGAGCAGCGTCAGAACTTCGATGAGGCTGCTATCGCTCAGTTTTATACTACCCTTTATTTGCACATGAGCTCCTCTACTGAAGGTGTGATGAACTGGATGACTAAGGGCATGCTTCTTACCGCCAATTGGTCCAAGTTTGCTGAGCTCCTTGGCTATCCCATTCAGCCTGGCAAAGGGGCAAATGGTTGGCATGTTCATACCGCCCAAGCTGCTGATCCTGAGGTCCTGGAGCCTCTCTACATTGAGGGGTGGGGCACTGTTGGTTTTGTGAATCATCTGCTGCCAGTTTATGACATCATGCGCAGGGTGTACTTGAACACCATTTCTCCCAAGGCTGGCAACTTTGATCAGTTTCATGCCTATCAGGCTGATCTCATGCATCAGACTTATCTCCGCCGTGACACTGACAGGCCAATGGATGTCATGCACTTTATCTACACTGAGATGTGGCAGGCTATTGTTGACAAGCGGTCTTGCCCCTATTCTCCCTATATTCAGACACTCATCAATCACAAGTGGCTTGAGGTGACTGGTACTCGTTACTCTGAAGACAACATTACCATTCATGAGGAGAAGAAGTTGCATGTGAGTAAACACCAAAAGCCTCGTTCTCAAGAAGAAAGGGAAGAAGCACTCCAGAAGGCTCGAGATGAAGCTGGTGGTCCCTCCTATGCTCCTGGTGGCTCTAGTGCTGGTGGTCCTTCTCTCCAAAGGCAGCCGTCTTGGGCAAAGAAGCTGCTTGGGAAGGTGAAGAAGACTTTCTGCTTTCTCCAGGACCGCGAGTATCAGGCGTATGTTGACCAGATTCACAGTGTTCAACGCCAAAAGGCCATCATGACTGCTCTCAACATACCTTGCTCTCCGGTAACTAGCTCTGTCACTGCTCCCAGGGATGATTGGATTCACGACAACTGTCGTTGGTCTGAGGATGAGTCTGAGGAGGAAGTCACTGGTTCGCCGCCTGCGTGGGATTCTTGGGTCCCTGAGCCCGCTCCTCCTCCCTTTCATGGTTGGGGCGATTAGAGTGATCTTCTATTCCTTTTTGGTGTCTCGATGCCAAAGGGGGAGAAAGATGTCTATTAGGTTGTCTACGGGGATTTGCATGGGTTGAGTCACGAGCTTGTTCTTGCCTTTGATCTTTTCTAGCTCACGAACTCTCTAGGTTATTTGTGTGCTTGTGGACCTCTTTATGTCTGTGAACTTATGTGTGCTTGTGGACCATGTTATGTTTGAGACTATGTGGTATCTATGTGGTATCTTATGCAATGCTGAGTATGTGGTATTCTTGTTGTCGTCTTATGGTCATTTGCATATGGTGGTGGAGCCTCATATCTTATTGTTATCATTACTCTTATTTGTCTCCACCACATTTGGTTGGTGCCTGGTATGATCTCTATCCTTTCTTGTACCTTGCACTTGTGCTATCTTTGCAATTGGAAGGGGGAGCCTCCTTGTATGTGTGCCAGTCTTGTCCTTAGAGCTTTCTCTCTACCTTGCACACATATAGGGGGAGATTGTCCCATCCATTGCAAAGATTGATTATATATCATGCAAATCTTTGGGATTGTCATCTAACACCAAAAAGGAGGAGATTGAAAGGACTATATTTTCCCATGCCTTTTTTGGTGATAATGACAATCCCATTTGTGATCTAACGGTGTGCTTGAGTTTCAGGAAAAATGCTGTTGATGTTTCCTTAAAACTGTGTGGATGCTCTCTTGGGGTCTCATGAAGACGGTGGCCTGTAGTTTTCTTCTAGTTTCTCTCCTTTTATTGTTTTAGGTCGTCGTACTATTAAGAGGGGGTCCATCTTGGAAGGCTGTGGGAAATCACTTGTTCTTGCACAAACCCCATATGCACCGCCACAGCCATCCTACTATTTCGTGAGAGAGTGAGTTTCTGTCTTGTTGAAGCCATCTTTGTCTGATAGGAACTTCCGGCCAGGCGCCGAAAGTTCCGTTCAGGATTTTTCTGCGGGATGATCTGACCTTTGTTCCGATCCTAGTTCCGCTGGAACTTCTGGTGAGCTCCCAGAACTCTCTGTTTTGGTATGCTCTATTTGCCGGAAGTTCCACCAGAAGTTGCATCGGAAGTTTTCCTGCCAAAAAGTTCCTGAGCGGAACTTCCGCCCAGCCACCGGAACTTCCGGTCAGACTTGGTTCGCGACCCAGAAGTTCTGCCCCTAGTTCCGCTCCAAGTTCCGCTGAAGGGTCAGTAACCTTCTGTTTCAAGTGGTCTATTTGCCGGAACTTGCATCGGAAGTTCGGCCGGAACTTCCGGTCAGTTTGACCGGAACTTCCGGTCTAGCTTTTGGAGCAGGCGTCAGCGGGCTGATGACCGTTGGAGCCGTGCTGGGTGGAACTTCTGGCCCGTCACCGGAAGTTCCGATGAAGTCGCGTGGGCTGTAACGGTTCAGTGTGGAGGGGGCCTATTTAAGGCGCCCTCCTTCTTCCTCCCATCAACGTCGAATTTTTTCTCTCTCCTCCATTAATGCTTGAGCTTCCCCTCACTAGATCTCTCTCTCTCTAGCCACTCAAATGACTTGATCTTTTGAGAGGTGAGGGAGGTGACCTAGATCTACACTTCCACCAAAGAAGATTTGATTTCCCCCACCCATCCTTTGTGGATCTTGTTGCTCTTGGGTTTCTTGAAACCCTAGACGGTGTAGGGCATCCTCGGAGCTAAGCCTTGTGTTGTAAAGCTTCGAGGTGTCGTTGAGGGCCTCCAATTGAGTTGTGGAGCTTCCCCCTCAACCTTGGTGTAAAGGTTTCGGTTGGCTCCTTCAAGGTCACCGGTTAGTGGATTGTGAGGCCTCCTTTGTGGGGGGAGCTCACCGGAGAAGAAGGCGAGGCCTTTGTGGCGCTCGGGTGACCTTGTGTGGCCCCGACACCTCTCCAACGTAGACGTAGCTCCTTGGGAGTGAACTACAGGAATTATTTCTCCGTGTCCCGGCTCCGGTTACTTTGTTCCCTTCCTTTACTTCTTTCCCTTTACCGTTCTTGTGGTTGTTGTAAGTTATCTTGCATTTAGGTTGTTCACCTAGTTGCACATCTAGATAACTTTCCTTCTCGTTAAGCCTAAAAGTGAGGAACAGATTAAAATTGGGTAGTCGCCTATTCACCCCCCTCTAGTCGTATCAAGTCGGTACTTGCACCTGTGCTTTTTGTTAGAATTGTCATTCACAGCTATTATGGTTTATGTGATATTGGTGCTAGTTCTAGTGCTATTTTTTATGAGCTTTACAGGGAAATTATGCATGAGATTGGTCCTTGTGAGCTTGAGGACATTGATGTGGTTATTCACCTTGCTAATAGAGAGCAAGTTTGCCCCATTGGCATTGTAAGATATGTGGAGGTCCTTTGTGGTAAGATTAAATATCCTGCTGATTTTCTAGAACTTGGTAAAGAAGCTAGTAAAACCTATCATATCATCTTTGGTAGACCCTTCCTTATTACTTGTGGGGCTATCATAGATTGTAGGAAGGAAAAAGTTTTGAGTAAGTTTGCTGGAGAATCTTATGAGTTAAATTTTCCAAATTTTCCAAAACTCCTTATGAAAATGAATTACCTGATGAGGATTTCAGGGTTGAACAACTGTCTGCTATTTCTCTTGCTCCTAACAATGCCTTACAGCAATTCATGGAAGACCATGAAAGTGATATCTTCATGAAGGAAAGAAATGAGATTGACGAAGTTTTCCTTCATCATCCGGAATAGCTTAAGCATAATCTACCTATGGAAGATTTGGGTACCACACTACCACCTAAAGGGGATCCTGTTTTCGAATTAAAACCTTTACCTGATGATCTTAAATATGCTTATCTTGATGATAAGAAGATATATCCTGTTATTATTAGTTCTAAACTTTTAGGGAAGGAAGAAGAAAGGTTATTGGAAGTATTAAAGAAGCACCGAGGAGCTATGGGTTATACTCTTGATGATTTAAAAGGAATTTCTCCTACTATATGTTAGCATGCTATTAATATTGAGCCTGATGAAAAACTAGTTGTTGAGCACCAACGCCGTCTAAATCCTAAGATGAAGGATGTGGTAAGAAACGAGGTATTAAAACTCCTTGATGCTGGTATTATTTATCCTATTGCTGATAGTCAGTGGGTTAGACCTGTTCATTGTGTTCCCAAGAAAGGGGGAATAACTGTTGTGCCTAATGAGGATAATGAGCTTATACCCCAAAGAGTAGTGGTTGGGTATAGGATGTGCATTGATTTTAGAAAGATTAATAAAGTTACTAAGAAAGATCATTATCCTTTGCCATTTATTGATCAAATGCTTGAGAGGTTGTCCAAAAAGACCCATTTTTGCTTTCTTGATGGTTATTCTGGGTTTTCTCAAATTGCTGTGAAAGCACTGGACCAGGATAAAACCACTTTCACTTGTCCTTATGGTACTTATGCTTATAGGTGTATGCCTTTTGGCTTATGTAATGCTCCTACTACCTTTCAGAGATGTATGTCTGCTATCTTTCATGGTTTTTGTGAAGAAATTGTGGAGGTTTTCATGGACGATTTTTCCGTCTATGGAACTTATTTTGATAACTGTTTACACAACCTTGATAAAGTTTTGCAAATATGTGAAGAAACCAACCTTGTTCTTAACTGGGAGAAATGCCATTTCATGGTTAATGAAGGGATTGTTCTTGGACACAAGATCTCTGAAAGAGGCATTGGAGTTGATAGAGCCAAAATTGAAGCAATTGAGAAGATGCCTTGTCCTAGAGATATCAAAGGTATTCGTAGTATTCTTGGTCATGCTGGTTGTTGGAATTATGCCCTAGAGGAAATAATAAAGATGTTATTATTATAATTCTTGTTCATGATAAAGTTTATATTCCATGCTAGAATTGTATTAAGCGGAAACTTTGATACTTGTGTGGTTTATGAACAACACCGTGTCCCTAGTACGCCTCTATGGACTAGCTCATTGATTAATGATGGTTAAGGTTTCCTAACCATAGACATGAGTTGTCAATTAATAATGAGATCATGTCACTAGGAGAATGATATGATGGACATACCCAAATTAAGCAGAGGAATTAGATCGTGTCATCGTGTTCATCTTTGCGAAGCTTTTTCTTATGTCAAATATTGTACTCCTTAGACCATGAGATAATGCAACTCCCTGGTATCGGAAGAAAGCTTTGAGGTCATCAAACGTCATCCTATGAGAGGGTGATCATAAAGGTGTCTCTTAGGTGATCGGAAAATACTTGTTGGGTTGTATGTATCGAGATGGGATTTGTCCCTCCCAAGTCGGAGAGATATACTTCGGGCCCACTCGGTAATCGATATCAACACCGCTTGCAAGCAAGTGGTTAAGGAGTTAATCACAAAGTGATATCGGATTACGGAACGAGTAAAGTACTTGCTGTGAACGAGATTGAACTAGGTATGCCGATGCCAACGATCGAATCTCGGGCAAGTAAAATATCGCGTGACGAAGGGAATATATATATGGGATTAATTGAATCCTGGCATTGTGGTTCATCCGATATGATCATCGATGAATATGTGGGAGTCAATATGGGTTTCCAGATCCCGCTGTTGATTATTGATAGAAGATCATGTCTGCATATTCTCGAACCCGTAGGGTCACACACTTAACGTGTCTCGACGCTAGGATAGAATGGATAATTGGTTTATGAGTTTTTATTAGGAGTCTCGGATGAGATCCAGGACATCACGAGAGGTTCTGGAATGGTCCGGAGAGTAATATTCATATAAGGGGAAGCAGTTTTTGGATTTCGGAATTGTTTCGGAATGTTCGGTATTGTACCGGAAGGTTCTAGAAGCTTCTGTAGTGGGACCAACGTGGCCCCACTTGTCGGGAGGGGGCGTGGGCCTACGAGGGAGTGCCCTGGCTGCATTGGGCTAGGGGCACAAGGCCCCATAGGCCCAGCCGGCCAAGCCCTAGGGGAAACCCTAGGAAGAGCTTCTAGAAGGGGGGGGGAACTTGCCCCCCACTCCACCCCATGTGGCCGCCGGCCCTAGGGTTTGGAGGAGGGGAAAGGGCAGCCGGCCATCCCTCTATATAAAGAGGGCAGGGGCGCACCCTCCCCCCACACCTCCTCAAACCCTAGCCGCCTAGTTTCTGCCCTCCTCTCTCTCTCCCTCTCTCTCTCTCTCTCTCTCTCTCTCTCTCTCTCTCTCTCTCTCTCTCTCTCTCTCTCTCTCTCTCTCTCTCTCTCTCTCTCTCCCGACTGCGCGTAGGCGAAGCCCTGCTGCAGAAACTCTCCACCTTTGCACCACGCCATCGTGTTGTAGATCCAATCTATCTCTCCACCACTTGCTGGACCGAGGAAGGAGGAGACGTCGAGGTGTCGTACGTGTGCATCTCTCAGAGGCGTCGCCACTTGCGGCGTTGGATCGGATCGGATCGCGAGGAGGAGAAGGCTAGTACGACTACATCAACCACGTTCCGTTGAACGTTCTGCTGTGCGATTTCTTCAAGGGTATGAAGATCTCATCTATCCTCCCTCGTTGTTTGCATCTCCTAGAGTAGATCTTGGCTTCCTCGTTCGCATCCGTAGAATTTTTTGATTTACTATG
Source organism: Avena sativa (assembly GCA_916181665.1). Lineage (NCBI taxonomy): Eukaryota > Viridiplantae > Streptophyta > Magnoliopsida > Poales > Poaceae > Avena > Avena sativa. The sequence goes on along the minus strand of OV702279.1, from coordinate 259,120,526 downwards.
CTGTGAAACCCTTCAGTGGTATTAGAGCTAGATCTATGCGTAGATGTGTTTCATGAGTAGAACGCAACATGCTTGTTGCGAGCGTTGATGTTTTCTATTGCAAGCCTCTTGTTGTGTACTTCTTATGACGCGGGATAGTGAGATCGAAGCGGTCCAGGCCAACTTTACGCGACCTCGTTCACGAGACCGGCTCCGCACTTGACGTGTGGCTTGTTCCACACATACCGCTGGTGGATGCCAGTTTCTCTCACTATAGTTGTCATGGGATTTACACCGGATGTTGGCAACCATAATATCACCGTTGTGGCTTTCCGTAGGTAAGAATCGTTCTTAGCTTGTTACTCCCATAAGCCACATAAAACATGCAACAACAAAGTAGAGGCGTCTAACTTGTTTTTGCAAGGAGTGTTTCTGTGATATGGTATGGCCCAAGATGTGATGTGTATGTTGTATGCAATGATCATGTTTTGTAATATTTCACGACTTGCATGTCGATGAGTACACAACCGGAAGGAGCCATATGGTTGTCTTTATAATTGTGTATGACCTGTGTGTCAACTTCTTATACGCCATGTAATAGCTTTACTTTATCGCTAAGTAGTTAGCAATAGTTGTAGTTGCTATTCGTGGTGGAGGCAATCATGATGGAGTGATGGAGATCATGCTGGCACGCACAAGATGGAGATCATTGCGCGGAGATTGGCTATACCATGTCACATAAAATTATATGCATGTGATGTTTATACTTTTATGTATCTTATTATTCTTAGATCGCGACGGTGGCATTATAAGATGATTCCTCACTTAAAGATCAAGATAAAACTGTGTTCTCCCCATGTATGCACCGTTGCGAAAGTTCGTCGTGTTCAAGCATCACGTGATGATCGGGTGCTATAAACTCTACGTTCACATACAACGGGTGTAAGCCAGTTTTGCACACGCAGAAATACTTGGGTTTGACTTGACGAGCCTAGCATGTACAGACATGGCCTCGGAACACACGAACCGAAAGGTTAAGCATGATTCATATGAATGATATGATCGACACTTTGTTGTCCACCATTGAAGCCACATCTCTTCTCGTGAAGATCGGATTAGGTGTGGTGAATTTGGATCATGTTCACTAAACAACTTGAGGGATGTTGAATTTAGTGGAAGTTCATCTAGTAATTTGATTAAGTTGAACTAGTTATCATGAACATAGTCTAAATTGTACTTGCAAATTTTGTATATCAAATGGCTAAGTCCAACTTCAACTTCAACGTTTTTGCTGAGAAAGAAAAGCTGAAGAACAATGGGTCTAACTTCACCAACTGGTTCCGCAATCTGAGAATCATTCTCGCTGGCGGATAAAAGGACTATGTCCATGAGAAAGCGCTAGGTGATGCCCCTGCTGTAGATGCGCCGGCTGATGAAAAAGCTGTTTATCAGTCGCGCAAAGATGATTATAGTGTGATTAAGAGCACCATGTTGTTTTCTATGGAATCGGACCTTCAAAATCGTTTTGAGGAGTTCGCCGGGCCCTTTGAGATTCTTGAGGAACTGAAAACCATGTTTCAGACTCAGGCCCGTTCTGAGAGATATGAGATCCCTGAGAAATTATTTAACTACAAGATGGAGGAAGGGAGTTCCGTTAGTGAGCACGCCATTAAGATGTCGGGCTACACTCAACGTCTTGAGCAACTGGACTGCAAGATTCCAGAGGAGCTCAAGATTGACAGAGTTCTGCAATCACTCCCTCCTAGCTACAAAGGTTTTGTAGTTACTCATAATCAGATTGGTTCCACTGATACGATCACTGAGCTCTTCGCTAAGCTGAAAGCTGCGGAGGTGGACATCAAGAAAGATAATCATGTGTTGATGGTCAACAAGCCCCCCAGCTTTAAGAAAGGTAAGGGTGCAAAGAAGTCCTTCAAGAAAGGCAGCGGCAAGCGCATTGCCCCTGCTAAGAAGGAGCTCAAGTCTGGACCTAAGCCGGACACTGAGTGCTTCTATTGCAAGGACAAGGGTCACTGGAAGCGCAACTGTCTGAAGTACTTAGCAGATAAGAAGGTTGGCACCATCAAAGGTATATTTGATATACATGTTATTGATGTTTACCTTACTAGGGCTCGTTGTAGTGCCTGGGTATTTGATACTGGTTCAGTTGCTAATATTTGTAACTCAAAACAGGAGCTACGGAATAGACGGCGGCTAGCGAGGGATGAGGTGACGATGCGCGTTGGCAACGGATCAAGAGTTGATCTAAGATCCCTCCTTTGTAAAGGAAAAGGATCCCTGTGATTGCAATGCTAGTCCCTGGATCATTGCTAGCATCCACAGTTTAAGATGAAGTACACAGATACAAAGGTCATTTATTACATCCATTCCAGAGATAAAACATAGTCTTTTACAACTCAAGGCCACAGGCCTAATACAAGAGTTTTGGAATAAGTAAATAAGCATAAGTCTTCATCTTCATGTGCCACAGGCAAGCATGTTGAGTGTAGACTCATGACACCTAATCATCATCGGAGTAACCTGCAACATCACAAGTTACAGCCACAGTGGGTCAATACTTTGGAATAGTATTGGCAAGTGATACCTTAGTAAATTTTAAGTGGACTATATTACTATATGCATTTTGGCTAAGTGTAGCTTGGCTTGCTTTGCTCAAAATAGGTTTTTCCTATTAGTTGAAATCACTAAGTTTTTCTTTGTCAAAACATTTCCCAAGAAACCACCAATAGACATTGGGGTCCTTTACCCTTGTTCACCCACAAATTTTTACTTAGAAGTTGGAGTGATGAGATTCTTGATAGCTTCCATGTCTTGATGCTCAAGTTGTCCATTGCCATGGACTTGGCTAAGTACTTAGATTTTTCCATCTGCAGAGGTTGTGCACTTTCCCCACCAGACTTGGTTTCCCAAGACAGAACCTTTCAGAAGCCTTTCCTTAGACCAAGTGGACGCGCTCCAACCTATCATTCCCACTACCACCAACTGTCCAAATGGCTAAGTTCTAGCAACTTATGTGATCCAGGCAGAGCCCATATTGCCAAGTGGCTGCACTATAAGCTTCTCAACACTTGGCCTCTAAAATCCCTTTGTGCCTGGGTGGCATACCACAAGTGAGATACATAAGGTAAACCATGTCCATGGGCCTTGTGTAACCACTCAACCAAAAACCACCAATCAAGTCCCATTCCACCCAGGAGGTTCATTGACTTAGTTTTTTTATTAAGAAAAACATAAGTCCAAAGACTTAGAAATATTTTCATCATAGCATGTATATACTTTACCAACCCTTGTTTGCTACTAGCTAGGCTAAGCATGGCATAGTAACTTAACTTAGGAAATTTTCCTAGCAATTCTACAACTACTTAGGATTTCCCAACATAGCACTTGGCAAAATAGTAACATGCAAGACTTAGCAAAATATTTCTAATTCTTGTACAAAATATAGGGATGGAAATATTCATGAAGTACCACTTGCCTTGGTAATGGGGAGAGTAGCACTCTTCACAATCACAATCACTAGCACCAAAATCTACACAAAAATTTGTAGCACAAAATTACACACAATTCATATACAATCATAAATATATGCATGTATGCAAAAATGCTAAGTGATGATTTTAAAACCCAACCAAGCAAATGCAAGATACTGAAACATAACTAAGTCAAAAACTTGCCAAACCAAACTTATTTAGCACTAAAACAAATTACTAAACAAATTCTATACTCAAACTAGTCCTAAACAATTTTCTGCATAAAAAGTCATTTTAACAGAAACTTTTTACTAAACACATTGCATAAACAGAAAGGTCTTGTCTCCCTGATTCCAACGGTATAAAATTTGCAAAAATCTAACGTGGAAATCAAAAGTTATAGCCATTTCAATTTTGGATCAAAATCTGATTTCAAATCTGTTTTTGAATCAAACCCTAGCCACGCGTCATATTCTTACTGGCGCGTACCGCTTCGCTCCGGATCGCGCTTGCTAGCCGTAGGATCTAACTAACGATGCACGGTTCAGATCTAATCATACCGCTTCGCTAAGTGAACTAATCCTACGCGCTGGATCTGGATCTGACGGCTACAATTCATCTAACCAAAATCGAGCGGCGCTAGCGGCGGCGAGCTCTATCTGCGGCAGCGCGGCGCTACAGGTCATCCGGAGGGGCAGGAGGATGCTCACCAGGTTCGCAGCGTCGAGGAGAAGCTCAACTTGGCAGCGGCTTGACGAGGGGCGCACGGGCACGGTCGCTGAGGCTCGTCGGAGTTGCGGCGGCGTCTGTCGCTTGCAGTCGAGGTCGCTGGCGAGGCTCCGCGTCGTCCTAGTACAAGGCAGAGGGTTCAGAAGATGCGCAAGTGACTGGCGAATTAGTTGGTATCAAGGGGAAGGCAAGGGGCGTTCGGGACTTACCGCTATTGCTTGTCGGAGTCGAGCGACGGCGCAGGTGGTTGCAGTCGTGAACGGAAACGATGACCTGGGTCACGAGCAGGCAAAAGAAAAGTGTCAGCAGATGCACCAGATCATTCTGGACATGATAGTTTGAACCAGAGAGAGGGGGGCGGTCGAGGCTCACCATAATTAGTCGCCGGAGTCGTCGGTACTGCGGGGTTTCGAGGTCAAATGCGCGCAGCCTGGTGGCGGAGTGAGCGAGGAGAGTGGGGGGGAAATGACCGCGGTGCAGAGGGGATTATGTAGGCGAGAGGGGAGCGGCGATTAAGCGCGGAATCAAGGCAATTAAACGAAGAATCAATCGCGGCAGTGATGGGCGGAGGAAACGGCCGGCGACGGGGTCGGGCACGATTTGGGGAAGACGAGGGTGAGCTGGGGAGGTCCACCAGTCAGCGAGTGAGACGGAGAGGGGGTGGGGTCTGGGTGTCAGTGTCTGTGTGGGTGTGTCCGTGCGTGCGAGCGAGCGAGAGAGTGGCCGGGTGGGCTAGTTGGGCTGGTTCTGCTGCTGGGCTAGAATAGGAGCGCCTGGCCCTTTTCTTTTGTTTATTCCTTTTTCTTTTTCTGTTTTGATTTTCAGGAATGGTTTTCAAATGAATTCAAACTCTTTTTGAATTCAAATCTTTCTGGGGTTTTTGCAGTGTGCAACAGTCTCAAATCTAGGCATAAAACCATGTGGTTAATTTGCAAAGGCTTGGTCATTTTTGGAGAAACAAAATATCAGGAGCTTTGCACTTGATTTGCAAATGTTTGAAAAATGGTTTTTGAACTATTTCCATTTTGTAAAGCTTGGTTCAAACTGCACACTCAATCCATTCAACAAAGGAGACAAACAACCTAGTTTTTAAAACATTCAAACTCTCAAATGGGGATGGCCATTTGATTTAAGTTTGCTCACATAAAATGATAGCACTATGTGCTTCTGTTTTTCTGAAATGAGTTTTGAAATTTGATCTCAATTCTATATGCATGCATGAATGATATGCAATCTTTGAAATCATGATTTTAGGGATGTTACAAATCTAACCCCCTTAAGGTGAATCTCGCCCTCGAGATTCGGATTGGCTAGCAAATAGGTGAGGGTGGTCTTTCCGAAGATCATCTTCTCTTTCCCATGTTGCTTCCTCTTCGGAATGATGATTCCACTGCACTTTGCAAAACTTGATAGTCTTTGTCCTTGTGACTCTTTCTGCAGCCTCAAGAATCTTGATAGGTTTCTCCTCATATGTGAGGTCACTTTCTAGTTGCACTTCCTCCAAAGGTATGGTATCCTTCAAAGAAGTTTCTTCCATTTTTGGGTGACATTTCTTAAGCTGACTCACATGAAACACATTATGGACAGCTGATAGAGATTCTGGTAGTTCTATTTCATAGGCAACTTCTCCTTTGCGACTCAAAATCTTGAATGGCCCAACATATCTTGGTGCCAACTTTCCTTTGACTCTGAATCTCTTCACTCCACGAAGTGGTGATACTCTAAGATAAGCTCTATCACCAACTTCGTAGGTGACTTCTCTACGCTTAGGATCTGCTTAGCTTTTCTGTCGGGACTGTTCTATCTTCAACCTGTCCTTAACCAATTTGACCTTCTCTTCGGCTTCTTTGATAAGATCTGGCCCGAATAAACTTCTTTCTCCCACACCATTCCATAATAATGGGGTGGTACACTTTCTTTCGTAGAGAAACTCAAACGGTGCCATCTCAATGCTGGCTTGATAGCTGTTGTTATAAGAGAATTCTGCGTAAGGCAGACTTTCATCCCAACTGGCTCCATAGTCTAGGGCACATGCCCTCAACATGTCTTCAAGAATCTGATTAGTTCTTTCTGTTTGTCCATCAGTTTGAGGATGAAAAGCAGTACTGAATTCCAACCTCGCTCCCAATGACTCATGTAGCTGTCTCCAAAAATGGGAAGTGATCAGACACAATACTCTTGGGCACACCATGTAGACATACAATTCTACTCATGTAGATTTTCGCTAACTTGGCACTTGTATAAGTTGTCTTCACGGGTATGAAATGAGCCACTTTAGTTAAGCAATCCACTACTACCCATATGGAATCATATCCTGATCTGGTCCTTGGTAATCCGGTAATGAAATCCATACCAATCTTGTCCCACTTCCAATCAGGAATAGGTAGTGGTTGAAGCAAACCTGCTGGTTTCTGATGCTCCGCTTTTACTCTACTACACACATCACACAAAGCAATATGTTCGGCGATGTCCCTCTTGAGATTGTTCCACCAAAATCTTTCTTTCATGTCCATGTACATTTTGGTGTTACCCGGGTGAATAGAATACGGAGAGTTGTGTGCTTCCTGTAAAATCAGTTTCCGTAACTCCGGATCTTGTGGAACACAGATACGTTTCCCATGCCATAAAGTACCCTGTTCGTCTTCATGGAAATTTTCAGCTTTCCCTTGGCCAATCTTTTCCTTAATCTCTTCAATTCCCTTATCGGTCTTCTGAGCTTCTCGGATCTTGTCCAACAAAGTGGGTTGAACATCCAAAGACATGAGATGTCCTTCAGGCACAATCTCCAATCTGAGTTTTCTGAATTGGGTACACAAATCATCTGGCAATTCTCCTTTGGTAAGTCCATTCACAAATACCTTACGACTTAGAGCATCTGCTACAACATTTGCTTTACCGGGGTGGTATTGCAAACTTAAGTCATAATCCTTGATAAGCTCTAACCATCTTCTTTGCCTCATATTGATTTCCTTCTGGGTGAAGATATACTTCAAACTCTTGTGATCTGTGAACACTTCACAACGCTTTCCCAAAAGGTAGTGCCTCCACGTTTTGAGTGCATGGACGACAGAGGCTAACTCCAAATCATGAGTAGGGTAGTTTACCTCATGAGTTTTGAGTTGTCTTGAGGCATAAGCCACAACTTTACCGTCTTGCATAAGTACTGCACCCAAACCTTGATGAGATGCATCACAATATACTTGGAAAACCTTTTCCAAATCTGGCAGACATAGAACTGGTGCTGTCACAAGTCTCTTCTTCAATTCTTGAAAGCTGACTTCACAACCTTCAGACCAAGCAAACTTCTTGTCTTTGTTTAACAACTCAGTCATAGGCTTAGCAACCTTTGAGAAATTCTGAATGAACCTTCTGTAGTAACCTGCTAAGCCAAGGAAACTACGAACCTCTTTCACGTTCTTAGGAGATTCCCATTCAGTCATAGCTGAAACTTTAGCAGGATCAACTTCTACACCATCCTTTGTCATAACATGACCAAGAAAACCAACTTCCTCTAACCAAAATTCACACTTGCTGAATTTGGCATAAAGTTTATGCTCTCTTAACTTCTCAAGTATTAAACGCAAATGTACTTCATGTTCTTCCTTGCTCTTGGAGTAGACCAAGATGTCATTGATGAAAACGACAACAAACTTGTCAAGAAATTCCATGAACACCTTGTTCATCATATTCATGAAGTAGGCTGGAGCATTGGTCAAGCCGAAAGGCATTACGGTATACTCATACAATCCATACCTTGTGGTGAATGCTGTTTTAGGTATGTCTTGCTCTCTTATCTTGAGTTGAAAATAGCCTGACCTTAGATCAATCTTTGAGAACACACATGATCCTTCAAGCTGATCAAATAAGCCATTGATTCTAGGCAAAGGATATTTGTTCTTGATGGTTACCTCGTTGAGTGAACGGTAATCTATGCATAACCTTTGACTTCTGTCTTTCTTCTCCACAAACAAGAGTGGGGCTCCCCAAGATGAAGAACTGGGTTGAATAAATCCTTTCTGCAACTGTTCTCCTAGTTGCTTCTTGAGTTCTTTCAGTTCATCCACTGACATTTTATATGGCATCTTTGCTATTGGTCCAGAACCTGGTACCAAATCTATCAGAAATTCCACATCTCTATCTGGTGGCATTCCTGGCAATTCTTCCGGAAATACATCCAGATACTCACACACAATTGGCACACTGTCCATGCTAACCCCCTTAAGAGAATTTAGCTTACTTCCTTTGGATTCAAAGTTTGACTTGAATTTAATTCTTTTTCTTTCCGGGGTTGTGAGTGCAACAGTACGATTAGCACAATATAGTACTCCTTCATACTTAGCCATCCAATCCATTCCCAATATTACGTCCAGTCCTTGGGAATCTAGGATTATCAGACTCACTGGAAACTTATGTTTTCCAAATTCTATTACTAGATCCCGGCATCCAAGACTTGCTATCATTTCTCCACCCGGAGAACTAACTTTTATTGGACACCCAATGTTTTCAGACGGAAACCCATTTCTATCAACAAATGCCTTTGATATAAATGAATGCGATGCACCAGTATCAAAGAGTACAAATGCTGGAATGGAATTGAGTCTGAACTTACCAGCAACAGCGTCAGGCTCCTCATAGACCTCCTCCACACTGATGTGGTTCACCTGTCCTTTCTGGAAAGGATTGGGCTTGACAGGTCCTTCAACTTTCTTTTTGGGGCACTCATTTGCATAGTGTCCCATCTTCTTGCATTTGAAGCATTCAACCTGACTGATGTCTCTCTTAGCAGGCTGACTTCCACTCCCACTACCATTACCACTGTGGTGGCTCTTATGTCCACCCTTGTGGTTCTTGTACTTGTCATTGTCATGACTGCGATGATGCTTGTTGTCATGACAGTTGTGGTTGTGGTGCTTGTTGAATTTCCCATGCTTGTGGGATCCTGAGCTTCCACTGTCATCATAGTGAGATCGTTTGTGAGACGATCCCGAGCTGTGCTTGTAGGAGTGCTTTTTCTTTCTACTCTCGACTTGCTTCATTTTGTTCTCCAATATAGCAGCCTTGTCACAGAGCGACTGATAAGTGGGAACATATGCCACAGCCAGCTACAGATTCAGCTCATCATTCAAGCCCTCCAGAAATTTTTCCTTTCTCTTGGCATCTGTGTCAACCTCATCTGGTGCATAACGCGCCAGATTGTTGAACTCTTCAATGTATTCAGCCACGCTGCGGTGGCGCTGCTTCAGATTGTGGAACTCTTTCTTTTTCAGGCTCATTATTCCTGATGAGATATGAGTAGTGCGAAAGCCATCCTCAAAGATAGCCCAAGTCACCTCATCTATAGGAGTGGTGATTTGGAAGTTGTCCCACCAAGTGGCGGCTGGCCCTTCCAGCAGATGTGCTGCAAATCTGACCTTTTCAGCACCCGTGCAGCCCACGGTTACTAAGTCCTTGTTTACAGAACGTATCCAATCATTGGCCACCATGGGATCAGTTGTCCCCGGGAACTTAGCTGGCCTCAATCGCAGAAATCTGGTGAGCATATCAAAGCCCGGAGGGTTGTTGTTGTTATTGTTGTTATTGTTGTTGTTATTGGGGTTGTTGTTGTTGTTGTTTTGGTTCTGAATGAATGTTGTCATCATCTGCATGAGCTGTGTTTGAGCAGTCATCATTTGTTGCATTTCTGGTGTGATGTTGTTGTTATTGTTGGGGTTGGGGTTTGCGCGACGGGGAGGCATCTGTGGTTTGTTCAAATAGAGATAAGAATGAGATACCCATAGATGTTTTCATGCACATTACATCACATAAGAAAACATAAGCATGCAACAGAAGATAAAAGTTCAACAACAAGATAACAATTTCACAAAGTAAAAACACACAAGTGGCAAGCCATCCACATGTCGGATGGTCCAATAACAAGTTCACAAATAACAAGTACGATAGTAAAAGATAAACGAGTAGTCAAGTCTACTCATCAGCATCAATCTCCTCCTCGACGAAAGTAAGACCTGCGTTCTCCATCGCGGTGTCACATCCCAAGATTTTCCAAATCTTGTTATGTGAAAAATAAATGAATAAAATAAAACTTTGTTTGATTTTCAGGGACAGAAGAAGCTTTTTGCTTTTAATTGGAACTTCAAACCCATTTGAATTAAATAAAATCCTAAAGGAATTTAAAGAGTTAAACATTTAATTAAAGGAAATTAAAAATATTTTGGAATTACTATTTTGGATCTTTAAATAAAAGGATTTGTTTTTCAAAGAAATAGAAGTTTTATAAATAAAGATTATTTTATAAAGCCCAATTAAGCCTTGGCCAAACCTTTGAATTAAAACATTTTGTTTTTGAATAAAAATAGCAAAGGTTTGTTTAAATAAATTAATAAGGGTTTAATATCCAATTTTATTTAAATAAAAGGTTTTACCATTTTAATAAAAACATCAAAAAAAAACTTATTAAGTTATTTTAAATAAGTTTCTCGAATATTTTATATTCTCAAATAAAAACCTACTGAAGTGTTTTGGTTTTATATTAGATTTCAAAATAAAGTTTCTAATAAAACAAATCCTATTTGAATTAAATGAATTAAGTCTATTCATTTAATTGTTATTGGACCCTAAAATAAAGTGTTATTTTATTTTAAACAAGTTTCCAAGTATTCTTCATTTCCAAATAAAACCTACTGATTTGGTTTTGAAAATATTTGGATTTAAAATGGAGATTTTATTAATTAAATCAAACCCTATTTTATTAAATAACTAATGAACCATTTTATTTAATTAATGAATGGTCCTAAAAAGAATAAATATATTATTTTATTTTTGGGATTTGGTTTGTGTTGATAAACAGAACCAAAAACTCATTACAATTGTTTGAATTGTTTGAATTATTTGAATGCTTGAATAGTTGGATGAAATTCAAAACAGAAAATAAATTTGGAAAAAGAAAAAGGAATCACACAGAAAAAAATAGAACAGCCCACCGTCTGGCCCAGCTCCAACCCAACAGCCCACCTAGCCCACCTGTTCCCACACCCCGAATCGTTTTCTTTCACCCAGCAACTTACCCACCGAGCGACTGACTACTGGCCCCACCTCCACTTCCTTTCTCTCACTGCCAGAGGACCCCACACCACGCCCCCCCTTCTTCCCCACCCGCGGACCACGCCTTTCCCCCCCGCCGGCCGTTGCAGGCGAGTTAAACCCGACGTAATTCGCATTGAAGGATGGATTAAACCCTCCATTGACCATGCCTGATAAAACGCCAGCACCTCCTCTCTCGTTTCCCTCTGTCTCCTCCCCCAAGCACGCCCCCAGGCTGCCGTATTTCGCCAGACACTCCCTCTGTCTCCGACGACCCTTCTCGCCGATTCCGGCCAGCACACGCCCCCTTCTGCTTCCTCGAGCACGCAGATGTGATCAGCATTCCCCAGTGGATCTTTCTGCAGCCGCAACTCACCCGCGGGCGCCCCAGAGCGTTGGCTCCGCCCACTTCTGAGCACCACCGCGTCTACTGCAAACTCCGGCGAGTCTTCCTGGTAAGCTCGGACCTCCCCGATGCCATTCAGTGATGCTCACATACTCCTTAGTACCAGGCGCGCCTAACACACCCTCTGCCTTGCTTCGGCGAGCCCTGTAGCCTCGCCCTGACAACGTCTGACCGCACCAGAGAATCAGAGCATCTCCGGCGAGGAATTCCGACGACACCCGTGCGCCCCTTGCCTTCTCGCGGGTACCTTGAGCTTCACCACAATCCCGCGATTCTGGTGAGCATCTCCTTCTTCTCCCTCGCTTCCTGCATCATCGACAACCTCGCCGACAGAGCGCCGCCGCCGCATAGCCGCCGTCAGCGCCGCTCCTTTTAGGTCAAACGCGCAGCGACCGTTAGATGCAGATCCAATGGCTACGAAAGAATCACTTAACGCGAAGGGATATGCGTTCAGGGTCGCACGATCGGACTTGATCCAACGCGCCAGAATATCCAATCCAGACGAAACGGTATGGGCGAATGAGATTAAGACGCGTGGCACCAGACGTTTGAGAATAGAGTTTGAAATCAGATTTAAATGCCATTTTCAAACCTCTGTAACTTTCAAACCACACGTCCAAAAATTACAAATTTTATATCAATGGATTCAGTGGAACAAGACCTAGACAACCATGCCCTTAGTTTAGCAAATAGTATTTGTTAGTTTGCTTGTTTTTGCAGATTCTTTTGTGAGCTTGTTTAGAGTATAAAAATGGTTTAAAATTGATTTTAGGGTTAAAACTTTTGCAAAATGGTTTGTTGTGACCTTACTGACCCTAGGAACCAACCCATGGTTTTGAAAATGAAATTGGAAAAATTTAGAATGGATTAATTGAATTAGTCTATTTCTAGCTAAATAAAGATAATGGTTTTATTATGAAAAAGGATTTTGGAATAAAAACCTTGGGAAAATATTTTGATTCAAAGCTACTGAACCAAAACACCAAGACTTGAGAGTTAGAAACTTTTAGTGAGAAACTTAAAGATTTTTTATTTGATAAAACCATTTCCCACCATATAAAATGTTGAATGGATTTAAAAATAGTTTTTGAGCAAAACCCTCTAACGAATGACTTTGCCATTTTGGTAAATGACCAATTTGGAACTTACAAAGTTTAGAAGCCTAGTGGAGACCATCCTTGCAATAGAACCAACCTTTGCATGCTTATGCATGACTTAGATTCCATTACTTTGTGTGTGAAAAATTGTTTGTTTGACTTTGGTTTGGAATGTGAATTGAATTTGTGTTTGCTTGATTGACTTGTAGTGAAGTGTGAGACTAGCAAGATCAAGGAGTGAACCACCATTCCCTACCAAAAAGGCAAGTGATGCTTCATACTTTTGTCCTATTACTTTCTCTATGCATTAGTGATTTTGCTAAGTAAAACTTGCATGGATTTTGCTAAGTATAGACCTTGCTATAAGAAAACCTAGTAGATGAATCCTTAGTAGGATTTTACTAAGTTAAAGATTCCTACTACTATCAATCTTAGCCTAGCTAATAGAAAACATGGGTGGAAAATATATTCACACTATGGAAAAATCTCTAAGTCTGAGGACTTATGTTTTAGTGTAATAAAACAACTAAGTTAATGAATCACCTGGGTGGAATGGGCTTGCTTGGTGGTTTTTGGTTGAGTGGTTCACAAGGCCGTGGACTTGGCTTGTGTATCTCACTTGTGGTATGCCACCCAGGAACAAAGAGATTTGAGATGTCAAATGTTGAGAAGCTTCAAGTGCAACCACTTGGCAATATGGGCTCTGCCATGATCATATAGGTTGCAAGAACTTAGCCATATGGACAGTAGGTGGTAGTGTTTGATAGGTTGGAGCGCGTCCATTTTGGTCTAAGGGAAAGCTTCTGAAAGATCTTGTCTTGGGAAACCAAGTCTTGTGGGGAAAGTGCACCACCTCTACAGAGTGTAAAATCTAAGTACTTAGCCATGTCCCTGGTAAAGGACAATTTGAGCATCAAGACATGGAAGCAATCAAGGATCTCATCATTCAAATTTCTAAGTTAAAATTTGTGGTTTGAACAAGGGTTGTCTGAAATTTTCAATCTTCGATTGAGAGATGCCTTGCAAAGGATCTTCAATCTTTGATTGAGAAGAATGATTTTTATTGTCAAAGCAAAAACTTAGTATTTTCATATGTTAAGGAAAAATCTATTTTGAGCAATGCAAGCCTCAACTCCACTTAGCCAAATGCATATAGATGCTAGATTTCACTATACTACCATAGTATCACTTGCCAATACAATTCAAATGTATTGACCCTTTGTGGCTGTAACTTGTATGTTGCAGGTTTGATTGTTTTTTTGTGAAGATTGATTGATTAGGATTACAAAGTCTACAACCAACATCTGCCTGTGGCACTTTGAAGATGAAGGACCCCATGACTATAGTTATTCCGCTGTAATGTAATGTAATAGCCAAATGAGCTATGTATGATGTAATAAAATTATGTTATTCCTGGTTATAAAGTTATATTATGACCTTTGTTTCTTGATATTACATCTTAACTGTGGATGCTAGCTATTGATCCAGGGACTAGCATTGTAAACACAGGGGACACCACCTTATGTTAATAAAGGTTGGGACACTCCCTCTACACGCGGTCTTGTTCTCCCCAATAGTAGTGGTCAAGGACTCAATCTTGGCCTTGAGAGCCCTCTTCTGGGAACGAAGCCTCTCTATCACCGTCTGCTGCTGCTCTAGCTCGAAGTCCTTGGACTGCAGTTCTTCAGTCATGTCCCGGATCTTCTTGTTCCTATCATGGACACGTTTCTCCTGACTCTTGAACTTCCGGTCCTGGGTCTCGAACTTCGCCTCCATTTCCTTGACTATCTCATCCTGCTGCGCGAAGAGCTTGTCCTTCTCGCGAAGCTGCACCTGGAGCTCGTCATTACTGAGCATGACATTGGTCCTGTCCGTGTCCACGTGCCTAATGAGAGACTCTAAGTCCTGGAGATACAGACGTATCGGCTCTGCTGCGTCCCTCGAGTCGTCCTCGAAGTCGATGGACTCTCCATCCTCATCACGTCTTCCAAAGATGTGGAAGTGGGTGCCTCTAACCTGTCGGGAGTGCCGGCCTAGCAGACGTCCTATCAGGTCCTGCATGACTACCTCCATGCCTCTCTCCCTGTCATCGTGCATAAGCTTGAAGATGATGGCCTCCGTAGTAGGCTCTTTCTGGCGTCCGGGCTGGTTCACCTTGAAGCCCCAGAGGTCCTTCCTCTCGAACTTGGTGAGTGGATGCACCATGATGGTGGGAAGAGGGAGATTGAGCAAAGTGGTAAGCTCAACGATACGAGGACCAAAGCGGGTAACCTGGAAATCCTCAACAGTGCTGATGGTAATAGGCATCTATTTATAAGATAGAAAAGTTAGAACAACACAACTTAAGATAAAACAAAGACAAACATCTCATACATATCCTTGGAACACAAAATCACACAAGTCATGCATACATGAATCCATTACATCAACCAAGGTCCAAACTTATTTAAGGTATCATTTTGGAAAATAAGGTGATAGGTGGTGGTCCAACTAACGGAGTACGTTTACAATCCTATCTCACTGGATCTGTTGGCTAACACAATGTTCCTAGAGGAAATCAGCCTATCTTGTTCACATGATTCCATCACTAAGTCTATAATATCTCCTCTTAAGGTTTGGTTGGTAGCTTCCAACTCTTGGGTATGTTCCTTCTCTTTCTCTAAGTCTTTTTGGAGGTTGAGCATTCTGCACTTGACTCTAGCACTAAGTTCTTTGATAGTCCTCCAAGCTGCTTCTCTTGCTGACTCAAAGAATGTGGTGTGCACCATAGTGTTGGTGTACATGCAGAATCCTTTTTATTTGTGGTTGTCTTCCTTGTTTTTGTACAAGTGAAGTTGCACCCACCAGTACTCAACTCCTTCATCCATCACTGGAAAGCCTTTGTACACAGCTGCACCATGTACTTCCATTGCCACCATGAGGTCCTTGAGAATTTTTGGGAAACTCAGTCTCACACTCCAAGGTCATGGTCATGAGTGGTACTTTCTTTACGGCTTCGTTGATGGAGTTCATCTACAAATAGAGATGAGAAAGAGAAGATTAGAAAAGTTTACGAGAAGAATAGACAAGTGTAGAAGTAGTTGAAATTTTTTCCTTAGTGGTTTCCAATCCTAGGGTCATAATCCTACAGGCAACACGGTGCTCTGATACTATCTGTAAGATCCCTCCTTTGTAAAGGAAAAGGATCCCTGTGATTGCAATGCTAGTCCCTGGATCATTGCTAGCATCCACAGTTTAAGATGAAGTACACATATACAAAGGTCATTTATTACATCCATTCCAGAGATAAAACATAGTCTTTTACAACTCAAGGCCACAGGCCTAATACAAGAGTTTTGGAATAAGTAAATAAGCATAAGTCTTCATCTTCATGTGCCATAGGCAAGCATGTTGAGTGTAGACTCATGACACCTAATCATCATCGGAGTAACCTGCAACATCACAAGTTACAGCCACAGTGGGTCAATACTTTGGAATAGTATTGGAAAGTGATACCTTAGTAAATTTTAAGTGGACTATATTACTATATGCATTTTGGCTAAGTGTAGCTTGGCTTGCTTTGCTCAAAATAGGTTTTTCCTATTAGTTGAAATCACTAAGTTTTTCTTTGTCAAAACATTTCCCAAGAAACCACCAATAGACATTGGGGTCCTTTACCCTTGTTCACCCACAAATTTTTACTTAGAAGTTGGAGTGATGAGATTCTTGATAGCTTCCATGTCTTGATGCTCAAGTTGTCCATTGCCATGGACTTGGCTAAGTACTTAGATTTTTCCATCTGCAGAGGTTGTGCACTTTCCCCACCAGACTTGGTTTCCCAAGACAGAACCTTTCAGAAGCCTTTCCTTAGACCAAGTGGACGCGCTCCAACCTATCATTCCCACTACCACCAACTGTCCAAATGGCTAAGTTCTAGCAACTTATGTGATCCAGGCAGAGCCCATATTGCCAAGTGGCTGCACTATAAGCTTCTCAACACTTGGCCTCTAAAATCCCTTTGTGCCTGGGTGGCATACCACAAGTGAGATACATAAGGTAAACCATGTCAATGGGCCTTGTGTAACCACTCAACCAAAAACCACCAATCAAGTCCCATTCCACCCAGGAGGTTCATTGACTTAGTTTTTTTATTAAGAAAAACATAAGTCCAAAGACTTAGAAATATTTTCATCATAGCATGTATATACTTTACCAACCCTTGTTTGCTACTAGCTAGGCTAAGCATGGCATAGTAACTTAACTTAGGAAATTTTCCTAGCAATTCTACAACTACTTAGGATTTCCCAACATAGCACTTGGCAAAATAGTAACATGCAAGACTTAGCAAAATATTTCTAATTCTTGTACAAAATATAGGGATGGAAATATTCATGAAGTACCACTTGCCTTGGTAATGGGGAGAGTAGCACTCTTCACAATCACAATCACTAGCACCAAAATCTACACAAAAATTTGTAGCACAAAATTACACACAATTCATATACAATCATAAATATATGCATGTATGCAAAAATGCTAAGTGATGATTTTAAAACCCAACCAAGCAAATGCAAGATACTGAAACATAACTAAGTCAAAAACTTGCCAAACCAAACTTATTTAGCACTAAAACAAATTACTAAACAAATTCTATACTCAAACTAGTCCTAAACAATTTTCTGCATAAAAAGTCATTTTAACAGAAACTTTTTACTAAACACATTGCATAAACAGAAAGGGCTTGTCTCCTTGATTCCAACGGTATAAAATTTGCAAAAATATAACGTGGAAATCAAAAGTTATAGCCATTTCAATTTTGGATCAAAATCTGATTTCAAATCTGTTTTTGAATCAAACCCTAGCCACGCGTCATATTCTTACTGGCGCGTACCGCTTCGCTCCGGATCGCGCTTGCTAGCCGTAGGATCTAACTAACGATGCACGGTTCAGATCTAATCATACCACTTCGCTAAGTGAACTAATCCTACGCGCTGGACCTGGATCTGACGGCTACAATTCATCTAACCAAAATCGAGCGGCGCTAGCGGTGGCGACTGGCGGCGGCGAGCTCTGTCTGCGGCGGCGCGGTGCTACAGGTCGTCCGGAGGGGCAGGAGGATGCTCACCAGGTTCGCAGCGTCGAGGAGAAGCTCAACTTGGCAGCGGCTTGACGAGGGGCACGGTCGCTGAGGCTCGTCAGAGTTGCGGCGGCGTCTGTCGCTTTCAGTCGAGGTCGCTGGCGAGGCTCCGCGTCGTCCTAGTACAAGGCAGAGGGTTCAGAAGATGCGCAAGTGACTGGCGAATTAGTTGGTATCAAGGGGAAGGCAAGGGGCGTTCGGGACTTACCGCTATTGCTCGCCGGAGTCGAGCGACGGCGCAGGTGGTTGCGGTCGTGAACAGAAACGGTGACCTGGGTCACGAGCAGGCAAAATAAAAGTGTCAGCAGATGCACCAGATCATGCTGGACATGATAGTTTGAACCAGAGAGAGGGGACTGTCGAGGCTCACCGGAATTAGTCGTCGGTACTGCGGGGTTTCGAGGTCAAATGCGCGCAGCCTGGTGGCGGAGTGAGCGAGGAGAGTGGGGGGGAAATGACCACGGTGCAGAGGGGATTATGTAGGCGAGAGGGGAGCGGTGATTAAGCGCGGAATCAAGGCAATTAAACGAAGAATCAATCGTGGCAGTGATGGGCGGAGGAAACGGCCGGCGACGGGGTCGGGCGCGATTTGGGGAAGACGAGGGTGAGCTGGCGAGGTC
Organism: Avena sativa; assembly: GCA_916181665.1. NCBI lineage: Eukaryota > Viridiplantae > Streptophyta > Magnoliopsida > Poales > Poaceae > Avena > Avena sativa. Next base: position 259,102,008 of record OV702279.1, on the reverse strand, counting down.
CACCAGTCAGGGAGTGAGACAGAGAGGGGGTGGGGTCTGGGTGTCAGCGTCTGTGTGGGTGTGTCCGCGCGTGCGAGCGAGCGAGAGAGTGGCCGGGTGGGCTAGTTGGGCCGGTTCTGCTGCTGGGCTAGAATAGGAGCGCCTGGCCCTTTTCTTTTGTTTATTCCTTTTTCTTTTTCTGTTTTGATTTTCAGGAATGGTTTTCAAATGAATTCAAACTCTTTTTGAATTCAAATCTTTCTGGGGTTTTTGCAGTGTGCAACAGTCTCAAATCTAGGCATAAAACCATGTGGTTACTTTGCAAAGGCTTGGTCATTTTTTGAGAAACAAAATATCAGGAGCTTTGCACTTGATTTGGCAATGTTTGAAAAATGGTTTTTGAACTATTTCCATTTTGTAAAGCTTGGTTCAAATTCCACACTCAATCCATTCAACAAAGAAGACAAACAGCCCAGTTTTTAAAACATTCAAACTCTCAAATGGGGATGGCCATTTGATTTAAGTTTGCTCACATAAAATGATAGTACTATGTGCTTCTGTTTTTCTGAAATGAGTTTTGAAATTTGATCTCAATTCTATATGCATGCATGAATGATATGCAATCTTTGAAATCATGATTTTAGGGATGTTACAGTTGATGTGATGGTCGTCGGCACGCTCTCCTTAGTTTTACCTTTGGGATTAGTTTTAAAACTTAATAAATGTTATTATGTGCCTGCGTTGAGCATGAACATCATATCTGGATCATGTTTATTGCAAGACGGTTATTCATTTAAATCGGAGAATAATGGTTGTTCTATTTATATGAGTAACATATTTTATGGTCATGCACCTGCTATGAATGGTTTATTTCTTCTGAATCTTGAAAGAAATGAAACACACATCGATAACATTGAGGCTAAGAGATGCAAGGTAGATAGTGATAATACGACTTATTTGTGGCACTGCCGTCTAGGTCATATTGGTGTAAAACGCATGAAGAAACTCCATTCTGATGGACTTTTGGAGTCTCTTGATTTTGAATCATTTGACACGTGCGAGCCATGCCTCATGGGCAAGATGATCAAAACCCCGTTCTCCGGAATAATGGAGCGAGCAATGGACTTGTTGGAAATCATACATACCGATGTATGCGGACCAATGAGTGTTTCGACGCGCGGTGGTTATCGCTATTTTCTCACTTTTACTGATGACTTAAGTAGATATGGGTATATCTTTTTAATGAAACATAAATCTGAAACATTTGAAAAGTTCAAAGAATTTCAGAATGAAGTGGAAAACCATCGTAACAGGAAAATTAAATTTCTACGATCCGATCGTGGAGGTGAATATTTGAGTTATGATTTTCTCACGCATCTTAAAGCAAGCGGAATCGTTTCGCAACTCACGCCACCCGGAACACCACAGCGCAATGGTGTGTCTGAACGCCAGAATCGAACTCTATTAGATATGGTGCGATTAATGATGTCTCTTACAGATTTGCCGTTATCATTTTGGGGTTATGCATTAGAAACTGCTGCATTCACTTTAAATAGGGCACCATCTAAATCCGTCGAGACGACACCATATGAACTGTGGTTTGGTGCTAAATCTAAGTTGTCGTTTCTTAAAGTTTGGGGATGTGAGGCTTACGTCAAGAAGTTGATGCCGGACAAGCTCGACCCAAAGCGGAGAAATGCGTCTTCATAGGATACCCTAAGGAAACTATTGGGTATACCTTCTATCACAGATCCGAAGGCAAAGTGTTTGTCGCAAAGAACGGATCCTTTCTTGAGAAGGAGTTTCTCTCGAAAGAAGTGAGTGGGAGGGAAGTAGAGCTAGACGAGGTTATTGAACCTTATCTTGAGTTGGAGAGTAGCGCAGCACCTAAAATTGTTCCAGTGCCGTCTGCACCAACAATAGAGGAAGCTAATGACGAGGATCATGAAGCTTCGGACGATGCTACTACTGAACGTCGCAAGTCGACAAGGTCACGTGCCCCTCCTGAGTGGTACGACAACCCTGTCTTAACTGTCTTGTTAGTAGACAATAGTGAACCTGCGAACTATGAGGAAGCAATGATGAGCCCAGACTCTGAAAAATGGCTAGACGCCATGAAATCCGAATTAGGATCCATGAGCGAAAACCAAGTATGGACTTTGGTGGACCCTCCTAGCGACCTAAAGGCCGTTGAGTGCAAATGGATTTTCAAGAAGAAAATGGACACAGATGGTAATGTTACTGTCTATAAAGCACGGCTTGTCGCGAAAGGTTTTCGACAAGTTCAAGGTGTTGACTACGATGAGACTTTTTCTCCCGTAGCGATGTTTAAGTCCATTCGGATTTTATTAGCAATTGCTGCGTTTCATGATTATGAAATATGGCAGATGGATGTCAAGACTGCGTTCCTCAATGGCAACATTGATAAAGAGTTGTATATGATGCAACCCGAAGGTTTTGTCGATCCTAAGGATGCTGATAAGGTGTGCAAACTTCAGCGTTCCATTTATGGACTGAAGCAAGCATCTCGGAGTTGGAACCTTCGTTTTGATCAAGTGATCAAGAGCTTTGGATTTGTTCCAAATTGCTACGAAGCTTGTATTTAAAAGAAAGTGAGTGGGAGCTCAGTGACATTTTTAGTACTATATGTGGATGACATATTGATTATTGGAAATGACATTGATATGCTTAACGATGTGAAGAGTTATTTGAACAAATGTTTTTCAATGAAAGACCTAGGGGAAGCTGCTTATATATTAGGCATCAAAATCTATAGAGATAGACAAAGACGCCTGGTAGCTTTAAGCCAAAGTACATACCTAGACAAAGTTCTGAAAAGGGTCAGAATGGATAAGGCAAAGAAAGCTTCAGTGCCCATGTTGTCAGGTAAGATATTGAGCAAGGCTCAGTGTCCAGCTACGGTAAACGATAGAGAAGCTATGAGCAAAGTGCCTTATGCCTCGGCCATAGGTTCTATCATGCATGCCATGCTGTGTACTAGACCGGATGTGTCCAATGCTCTTAGTTTGACGAGCAGATACCAAAGTGATCCAGGAGTGGAACACTGGACAGCCGTGAAGAACATCCTAAAGTATTTAAATAGGACTAAAGAAATGTTCTTAGTCTATGGAGGTGATGAACAGCTCGTCGTAAAAGGTTACGTCGACGCTAGTTTCGACACCGACAAGGATGATTCTAAATCTCATAAAGGATACATTTATATTTTGAATGGAGGAGTTGTGAGTTGGATAAGCTGCAAGCAAAGCGTGATCGCGGGATCTACATTAGAAGCGGAATACATGGCTGTTGCAGAAGCGTCAAGTGAAGGAGTTTGGATCAGGAACTTCATCACTGAGCTTGGTGTGGTTCCAAGTGCCTTGGACCCACTAGAGATATTGTGTGACAACAATGGCGCCATAGCACTGGCTAAGGAACCAAGATATCATCCAAAGACCAAGCACATCAACCGCAAGTTTCATATAATTCGAGATTATATAACAGATGGAGATCTGAAGATTAGCAAAGTACATACAGATCTGAATGTCGCGGATCCATTGACTAAACCTCTTCCACGAGCAAAACATGATCAGCACCTTAGTGCCATGGGTGTTAGATTGTTGCCAGATGTAAACAAGATTATTGACTCTAGTGCAAGTGGGAGACTGTTGGAATTATGCCCTAGAGGCAATAATAAAGATGTTATTATTATAACTCTTGTTCATGATAAAGTTTATATTCCATGCTAGAATTATATTAAGCGGAAACTTTGATACTTGTGTGGTTTATGAACAACACCGTGTCCCTAGTACGCCTCTATGGACTAGCTCATTGATTAATGATGGTTAAGGTTTCCTAACCATAGACATGAGTTGTCAATTAATAATGAGATCATGTCATTGGGAGAATGATATGATGGACAGACCCAAATTAAGCAGAGCAATTAGATCGTGTCATTGAAGGGTTTCACGGCATAGTAAATCAAAATTTTCTACGGATGCGAACAGAGGGAAAGCCAAGATCTAATCTAGGAGATGCAATCAACGAGAGAGATTGGATTAGATCTTCATACCCTTGAAGATTCGCACAGCGGAACGTTCGTCGGAACGTGGGTGATGTAGTCGTACTCGCTTCTCCTCCTCGCGATCCGATCCGATCTAGCACCACAAGTGGCGGTGCCTCCGTGAGATGCACACGTGCAGCACCTCGATGTCTCCTCCTTCCTCGTACCAGCAAGTATGGTGGAGAGATAGATTGGATCTACAACACGACGGCGTGGTGTATATGGTGGAGAATTTCTGCAGCAGGGCTTCGCCTACAAACAGTCGGGAGCTAGAGAGGAAAGCTAGCAAGGCGGCTAGGGTTTGGAGGAGAGGTGTGTGGGGTTGGTGCGCCCCCACCCCTCTTTATATAGAGGGGGGGCGCAGCCCTAGCCCCTCCCCCAAGCCCAAAGGATAAGGAGTGGGGGGCATGGACTCTCCCCTCTTGTAGAAACCCTATCTCTAGTTTAAACGATTTAAACTCTCTAGGATCGGCTAGGCCCTATGGGGCCTTGTGCCCCTGGCCCAATGCGGCCAGGACATTCCCTCATAGGCCCATGCCCCCTCCCGGAAGGTGGGGCCACGTTGGTCCCCTTCCGGAAGGTTCTAGAAGCTTCCGGTACAATACCGATTAACCCGGAACAATTCCGAACTCCAAAAACTGCACTGCCTTATATGAATCTTATTCTCCGGACCATTCCGGAACCTCTCGTGATGTCCCGGATCCCATCCGAGACTCCGAACAAAAATTCATAAACCAATTATCCAATCTATCCTAGCGCCAAGACACGTTAAGTGTGTGACCCTGCGGGTTCGAGAATATGCAGACATGATCTTCTATCAATAATCAACAGCGGGGTCTGGGCACCCATATTGACTCCCACACATTCATCGATGATCATATCGGATGAACCACGATGCCAGGATTCAATCAATCCCATATATATATATTCCCTTCGTCTCGCGATATTTTACTTGCCCGAGATTCGATCGTCGGTACCGTCATACCTAGTTCAATCTCGTTCACAGCAAGTACTTTACTCGTTCCGTAATCCGATATCACTTTGTGATCAACTCCTTAACCACATGCTTGCAAGCGGTGTTGATATCGATTACCGAGTGGGCCCGAAGTATATCTCTCCGACTTGGGAGGGACAAATTCCATCTCGATACATACAACCCAACAGATACTTTCCGATCACCTGAGAGACACCTTTATGATCACCCTCTCATAGGATGACGTTTGATGACCTCAAAGCTTTCTTCCGATACCAGGGAGTTGTATTATCTCATGGTCTAAGGAATACAATATTTGACATAGGAAAAGCTTCGCAAAGATGAACACGATGATACGATCTAACTGCTTCGCTTAGTTTGGGTCTATCCATCATATCATTCTCCCAATGATATGATCTCATTATCAATTGACAACTCATGTCTATGGTTAGGAAACCTTAACCATCATTGATCAATGAGCTAGTCCTTAGAGGCGTACCAGGGACACGGTGTTGTTCACAAACCACACAAGTATTAATGTTTCCGCTTAATACAATTCTAGCATGGAATATAAACTTTATCATGAACAAGAATTATAATAATAACATCTTTATTATTGCCTCTAGGGCATAATTCCAACAGTCATCGTGTTCATCTTTGCAAAGCTTTTTCTTATGTCAAATATTGTACTCCTTAGACCATGAGATAATGCAACTCCCTGGTATCGGAAGAAAGCTTTGAGGTTATCAAACGTCATCCTATGAGAGGGTGATCATAAAGGTGTCTCTCAGGTGATCGGAAAATACTTGTTGGGTTGTATGTATCGAGATGGGATTTGTCCCTCCCAAGTCGGAGAGATATACTTCGGGCCCACTCGGTAATCGATATCAACACCGCTTGCAAGCAAGTGGTTAAGGAGTTAATCACAAAGTGATATCGGATTACGGAACGAGTAAAGTACTTGCTGTGAACGAGATTGAACTAGGTATGCCGATGCCAACGATCGAATCTCGGGCAAGTAAAATATCGCGTGACGAAGGGAATATATATATGGGATTAATTGAATCCTGGCATCGTGGTTCATCCGATATGATCATCGATGAATATGTGGGAGTCAATATGGGATTCCAGATCCCGCTGTTGATTATTGATAGAAGATCATGTCTGCATATTCTCGACCCCGTAGGGTCACACACTTAACATGTCTCGACGCTAGGATAGAATGGATAATTGGTTTATGAGTTTTTGTTTGGAGTCTCGGATGAGATCCAGGACATCACGAGAGGTTCCGGAATGGTCTGGAGAATAAGATTCATATAAGGGAAAGCAGTTTTTGGATTTCGGAATGTTCGGTATTGTACCGGAAGGTTCTAGAAGCTTCCGGAGTGGGACCAACATGGCCCCACTTGTCGGGAGGGGCGTGGGCCTACGAGGGAGTGCCCTGGCCGCATTGGGCCAGGGGCACAAGGACCCATAGGCCCAGCCGGCCAAGCCCTAGGGGAAACCCTAGGGAGAGCTTCTAGAAGGGGGAAACTTGCCCCCCACTCCACCCCATGTGGCCGCCGGCCCTAGGGTTTGGAGGAGGGGAAAGGGCAGCCGGCCATCCCTCTATATAAAGAGGGCAGGGGCGCACCCTCCCCCCACACCTCCTCAAACCCTAGCCGCCTAGTTGCTGCCCTCCTCTCTCTCTCTCCCGACTACGCGTAGGCGAAGCCCTGCTGCAGAAACTCTCCACCTTTGCACCACGCCGTCGTGTTGTAGATCCAATCTATCTCTCCACCCCACTTGCTGGACCGAGGAAGGAGGAGACGTCTAGGTGTCGTACGTGTGCATCTCTCGGAGGCGTCACCACTTGCGACGTTGGATCGGATCGGATCGCGAGGAGGAGAAGGCTAGTACGACTACATCAACCACGTTCCGTTGAACGTTCCGCTGTGCGATTTCTTCAAGGGTATGAAGATCTCATCTATCCCCCCTCGTTGTTTGCATCTCCTAGATTAGATCTTGGCTTCCCCGTTCGCATCCGTAGAATTTTTTGATTTACTATGCTGCGAAACCCTTCACTGGTTTCTATAGGAGGTTTAATAAATATTTCTCGAAAATTTCAAAGGCCGTTACTAATGTTCTTCAAAAAGATGTACCTTTTGTTTTTTATGATGATTGTAAGGAAGCTTTTGAAACTTTGAAGAAGGCTTTGACAACTGCTCCTATAGTCCAACCACCTGATTGGAGTTTACCTTTTGAAATCATGTGTGATGCTTGTGACTTTGTTGTGGGTGTTGTCCTGGGACAACGTGTTGACAAGAAGCTGAATGTTATTCATTATGCTAGCAAGACTCTGGATGCTGCTCAAAAGAATTATGCTACTACTGAAAAATAGTTCTTAGCTGTAATCTTTGGTTGTGATAAGTTTAGGCCTTATATTGTTGAATCTAAGGTTACTATTCATACTGATCATGCAACTATTAAGTACCTTATGAAAAAGAAGGACGCTAAACCTAGGCTTATAAGGTGGGTGTTGCTTTTGCAAGAGTTTGATCTGCATATTGTGGATAGGAAAGGTGCTGATAATCCTGTTCCTGATAATTTATCTCGTTTGGAAAACATTTGTTTTGACCCTTTGCTTGTTAATGATAGTTTTCCAAATGAGCAGTTAGCTGCAATAAGAGTAAGTCCACATGAGAGTCCTTGGTATGCTGATTATGATAACTTTATTGTTTCCAAGTATTTGCATCCAACCTTTACAGCTCAGTAAAGAAGGAAATTCCTTTATGATCTAAGGCATTACTTTTGGGATGACCCACACTTATATAAAGGAGTAGATGGCATTATGAGAAGATGTGTTCCAGAATTTGAACAGCAAGAGATATTGAGAAAATGTCATGGCAGTGCTTATGGAGGACATCATGCTGGGGATAGGACTGCACAAAAGGTTTTACAATCTGGATTTTATTGGCCCACTCTTTTTAAAGATGCAAGGAAGTTTGTCTTATCATGTGATGAATGCCAACGAGTAGTTAACATCTCTAGACGCAATGAAATGCATATGAATTATTCTCTTGTTATTGAACCTTTTGATTGTTGGGGATTTGACTTTATGGGGCATTTTCCACCTTCAAAAGGGTATACTCATATTCTTGTTGTTGCTGACTATGTTAAAAAATGGGTGGAAGCCATACCTACAAACAGTGCTGATGGTAAGACCTCTTTCAAAATGCTTAAAGATGTCATTTTTCCTAGGTTTGGTGTGCCTAGATATCTCATGACTGATGGAGGCTCCCATTTTATTCATGGGGTTTTTAGAAAAACTCTCTCTAAGTATGATGTAAACAACAGAATTGCTTCAGCTTATCACCCCCAAACTAGTGGGAAAGTAGAACTTTCTAATAGGGAAATTAAATCTATCTTGCAGAAAACTGTCAATAGATCTAGGAAAAAATGGGCTAAAATGTTGAATTATGCTTTGTGGGCTTATAGAACTGCTTATAAAAATCCTATGAGGATGTCTCCTTACAAAATGGTCTATGGGAAAGCTTGTCACTTGCCTTTAGAATTAGAACACAAAGCTTATTGGGCAGTGAAAGAGTTGAATAGAGATTTTAGACTTGCTGGTGAGAAAAGACTGCTTGATTTGAGTAATCTAGATGAGTGGAGAGGGGAAGCTTACGAAAATGCTAGGATCTTTAAGGAAAAAGTAAAAATATGGCATGATAGGAGAATTCTCAAAAGGGAGTTCCATGTTGGTGAGAAAGTTCTTTTGTATAGGTCTCGTCTCAGATTTTTTGCAGGGAAACTACTCTCCAAATGGGAAGGACCTTTTGTTATCAAGGAAGTGTATCGTTCAGGTGCCATCAAAATTTCTTCTCTAAAGGATGAAACAACGCAGGTGGTCAATGGTCAAAGATTAAAACATTATATTTCTGGAGATTCTTATAATGAAGATGTGGATGTTATTCAAATGGTGACTCCAGAAGAATTTATCAGAAACCAAACACCAGAAACTGCAGAGTTCGCCTTTGAATAGGTAAAAGTGGTGAAAACGGAAGGTTCGTGAAACTCCAATGTTTTTATATTTTTGATGTTTTTAATGCATAAGGGAAGTTACGAGACGAAACAGAAGAGGAACCAGAGTTTGGGGTGGAAAAACCCACCCCAGGCGCCTGGAGGGGGTTTGACACCCTCGAACTCCGTCTCCGCCTCGTTTCCGTGTCAAAACCTTCCTTATGCATTGAAACTTCGTAATATATAACCCCCCGGGTTCCCCGAGGTTCTTGCACCGTGTTCTCGTCATGTTTTCGTTTTGATCTGTTTCTGTCAGGAAAATTCTCAGATTTGGAGCCTCAATGTCTTCCTCTGGATCACCCACGTAGGGTTCCTCTGCGGATGCCCTCAAACCATACATGTATGAGTTGAGGATTAATCCCAAAGAGTTGATCCTCAAGGAGGTGAAGGTACAGATGAAAGAAGTTCAAGGCCCTAAAGGAGAAGGTAGTCTAGAAGACATGATGGAAGGATTGGAACTGGAAGTTTTCAGGTACAAGAAGGTGGCAGAACGCAAGGTGGATATTATTCACAAGATAAGTTCAGAACTCATCACCAAGCATGAGGGAGAAGTAGCTGAGCTCTGAGAAGAGATCTTTTCACTCCGTTAGACCACCAACCAATTGCAAGCACAACTCTATGACATACAGAACCAAAACTGTGAGTATGAGGCTAGATTTGATTGCATAAGCTCTATTGCTAGTTTCAGGATTGCGGAGACAAGGACATCCTTTTTGGATGGGGAACCATTGCCTTGGAAGTTTTATGATGACAAAGCAACACCACCACTACCAAGGGAGTAATTCGTCATCAGGTTTGGCATCCCCTTAGCTCGTTCCAAGCTTGGGGGAGTGCCGCGGTATCACCACCATTATCTTTTACCTTTTTAGTGGATTCGTATCTGTGGTAGAGGAGTTATATTATAGTTTGGTTTGCATGTGGAAGTATCTCTCCTTTACTTGGTTATCTATGTATCCCTTGGTGTGAGTGCCTTTATTGGAATATTAATAAGAAGTCTCATCTTTTACTTTTTGCACTTCTTATTTTAGTTTTGCAATCTCTATTATATGATGGATCTTGTTGATCAGTATTGGCACCACTTTGGGATCATCAAGTGGATCTAAATTGGTTTTGGCAAACCGAGTTCTGGTCAGTAGCATTACTATGAAAGAGAAAAAGAAAGAAAAAGCTTACAGGTATTTTGTATAATTTGTTTTATTTCTTGTTGGCTCATAAGCTTAGTATTCTGTATTTAAGATCCTTTTGTGTCTTCAAGGAAGACTGCATGTTTGGCTTTATTATTTGTATGTTTGTTTCTTTCAACTCCCTTGCTTGCTACCCAGCCTTGCTAGCCAAAAACCTGTTTTGAGAAGGCATACTTCTCATGTTTCCAAAACCCTTTGAACCAAAAACCTTTGCCATTTGTGTCCACCATATCTACCTATTAGCTTTTTCTATTCCTAGCAAATTCTCAAGCTTCATCTACCTTTCGAATTAAAAAGTATTTTGTTATGTGAAAACTAGTTAGTAAAGCTCTCACGAACTTGATAGCATACTTTATTTCTTTGCCCCTAATAAACTTGAACCATTGTGAACATCGAAGTTGTATATGCTTGCATCTATACGTTGGAATTAGCAGAACCGTGCTATCACGGGGAACGTTTTCAACATTGCACTTGTACTCTATACACATTTGATATCGTGCTCTTTTGTCTATGGATGTCAACGGTGTGAAATAAAGAGGGAACTTGTAAGTCCATGGAGTTTGTATCCTATGTTAGAGAAACGCTTGGGCCGCTAGCCTAAGCCATGCTTAATCATGGTGGAAACTTGCAGCATCACCATAGTGAGTCATCTATGAAGCATCCTCAATAAAAGCTATGCATATTGTTGGGGATATGCTATATGGGTATCCTAATAACATGTCTCTTATCCGACTAACCCGGGTGGCCCATAGTCGGTAGCATGGCCTTTGTCCTGCTGGGCGGCCCAGTTAGGTGGATCCAGAAGGGAGGTCCATGCCGGATAAAGGAAGGCTACGATGGAGTCACCAGCGTACCCGGAGCCTTGGAGTACAAGATACACAAGAATAGTGATAGACGGCGTAGGACTCTGTAACCTGTCCGGCTAGGACTTTTCCCTGTAACCCTAGGACCTGGCGACTATATATGTCAGGCCTATGGGAGCCTTTAGGTCACAATCTCAGATAACTTCAGACAACCTCGCACAGCGAACATATCTCTGTAACTCAGCGTATTGCCCTTATAGTGATTTATAGCAGGAGTAGGATTCCGCCACCGTTGTGGGATCTGAACCTGGGTAAGCTGTGTTACCTCGTACCCGTCAACCGTCTGCCTTACCCCACGTCTCTAAACACACATTGTGAGGACCCCTCCATGGCGTACTCGTCGGCAATACCACGACAGTTGGCGCCCACCGTGGGGCAAGAGGCGCTTCAGGCTCTTCAGTGGGCGAGGACCAAGATCTTCGCGGGAATCGGCGAAACCGTAGCCATCGACCATGTTCTCTTCTCTGGCAACGTTCCGATCGTCCCCCTGATGAGTTCTGGATCCCGGCAAAGACGAACCCTACGCGGTGTTCGATCGTTCCTATCAGAGACATCCACCTCTTCATCGGCGAAACCGACTCGGACACTAGTTCCCTGGAAGTCGGAGGAGCATTAAGACCCGCACGGACCGCCTACGGGCAAGACACGTTCGCGGAAGGATCGATGTCGGATCTCTCTTTGGAGTTTGCCAGCAAAGATCGGAAAAATTCAAGACCCGCACAGACCGCCTACGGGCAGGACACGTTCGCGGAAGGATCGATGTCGGATCTCTCTTCGGAATTTGCCAGCAAAGATCAGAAAAATTCAAGGCCCACCCAAACCGCCCCTGTGCAGGATATAAAGGTGGAAGATCACTGCAAATCCACCGGCTTCGTCCGTGCGTCTGGACAGCAGAGATCCAAGTTCGTCGGCGTGGTTACCATCTTCGATCTGGCGCGCTGCGCTCAGAGAGAGGGCGAAAACCCCCGCGATTACCTGGCCAGGTGGCTCCGTATACGAGCCGATCTAGCCCACTACCCCGATGATAACGCTTTGTATCACTTCGTGGAAGGACTGGACCGCGGCACGCTTCTTCGACATTCTTTAAGACGACAGCAGGCAACAGGACGCCTTACCCTCGAAGAGATGGTGAGCACCATCAACAGCTACGCGGCAGCTGACGCGGCAGCCCAGATGGAGCTTGCGCTCAGAGACGGAGAACCTCCGGTTCAGCAGCCGCCACCACCGCCTCCCGCCGCCATCGTCGCAGCACCACCACCTCCAGTCATCGTCGAGCCCGTTGCACCTCCACCGCCCGTCATCGAGGAAGTCCTGGCACCCTCCGACTCTGTCATTGACGCGCTTTATGCTGATTTCAGTGCAGATTCAGAGGAGATAGACTCCAGTCCAGAAGAGCTAGACTCCGCTATGCAGGAGATGGAGGAGGAGTACTCGCGCGACGAGCAAGCCAACAACGCCGTCACGTCCCGAGGGGTGTTCGTCACCATTGGGACGGCGATGGATGAAGATCAACCCGGACAAGCTCCGCCTACGGCGCTGGAAAAGGGGAAGGGGCCACTTATTGCTGCTGACGATGATCGCGCAAAGGTCATGCCTCCTCCGCCTAACCCAGTGTAGCAGCCACAGGAATCCTGCACCGGCCCGAGCAACAACAACACCGCAAACGTGCCGCCTCCAGCATCTACATCGGCAGCAGCCCAAGTTACTCCAGCCGATGGAGTGATGTACGGCGATCTCCTTGTCGAGCCACTGACCGTCGCTCATATCCGGAACGTGACCCAGCTTGACGAGAAGCGCCAGCAGCTGCTGGAGGAGGCGCAAGCCATCGCAGAGCAAGGCGCTAAACTAGATCGAGATCTGGTCAACGCGCAGAAATCCATAGAGAAAGCTAGAGCAATGGAGGCCGAGTACAAGACTTTGCTACAGCAGCAGAAGGCTAAGAAAGCTCCGGCTCGCATTATCAACGATCCTGGTGTACGACGCACCTAGGATGGGCTCCATCAAAGCCGGCACAGGCCAAGCCATACATTGACAGCGAAGTCAAGCAGGTGTTGCCCACCCCACTCCTTAACCTCACCGTCGCCAAGACCCTTCTAGAGCAGGATAGATCGCCTGAGGCAGTGGAACAAGTCTATGACCTAGTGGCCAAGGCGGTGAAGCAGCAGGAAAAGGCCACCTCTCAGAGGCTTGAGTCTAACCCAGCGATCTGCCAATCTTGCCAGCACAAGCCGCCAAGGGACAGATCTCCTCTTGATGTCGGGTCCCAGATGGGTTCATCAGAAAGACGGAGGGATGCACGCAACAGGAAGGATGCCATCCCCATATCCTCCGACCACGGAGAAAATGCCCAACCTCGTCGCCCATCGCCACCGCCCCGATCTCCCCGACATCACGAAAATTACAAGGCTCACCATCATACGGATATGCCCCCACCAAAACAGTGCGGCATCGTCATCCGCGACAACGCGGAGCAGACCCGTCATGACGGAGAGCGCAACCAAGGACATAAGAGCAGGTCACGCCATGACCCTCCGCGCCCGACAAGCAACCGTGACAGGCGTGAGGCGTCGCAGGAGGGTAACCGCAAGAAGGCTAACCCACCGCCACCTCCGCCTCCGTCACCACCAAGCAGTCACCATGGCGGAGGAGGCCCGCTTCATTCATGCAGCCCATCCCCTGTTGACAAAAATAAGAAGAACCCGGAGCTGTACGATGCACGTTCGCGGATCGATAAGATCCACGAGGCCCGGGAAGGATCATACCTGGGACCATGTTGCTTTGGACCTGCAATACGGTCCGCAACTTACCCCAAAGGTTTCCGGATTGACAAGACCATCAAGCCCTATGACGGCACCGCCAAGCCAGCCACATGGTTGCAGGACTACGGCAACGCGGTGGAGATTGCCGGAGGCAACCCCAACGTCGCCGTCAAGTACCTCCCATTAATGTTGGCGGGCACGGCCCGTCAATGGATCGACGACTTGCCGGAGAAATCTATCTACAACTGGTTGGACATGCAAGAAGCATTCACCAAGAACTTTGAGGGTACATACAAGCGTCCCTGCACTGTGGGCGATCTGCAGCGGTGCGTGCAAGAGAAAGACGAGACATCTCGTGCCTACCTCTCCCGCTGGCTGGATATGAAAAATTCCTGCGCAGGAGTGCACGCTCAGACCGCCATGGCCGCCTTCATCGATGGGTTGGAAAGGGGCACGTTGCTCCGACATAAGCTGAAGCACTTGCAGGACAATCACCAGCTTGACTTGAACCAGATGATTCAGTTGGCTAGTGAGTTCGCAGCTGCCGATGACGATGCTCGTGGCTCATTGCCGGCAACGGGCCGTTCCAACCCAAGCTCGGAGGAACAGAAGTACAAAGCGGAAGACCGCTCCAGAAGAAAAGCAATCTACTGACATGGTCGCTATGACTTTTGCAGGACGGGGAGAGGGCGGAGAACGTGGCTGAGGAAGGGGAGCTGTCCGCGGGTAGCAACGAGGAAGTGAAACCACCTCGGCGCCTCTCCGCGTTTCCCAAACCTACGAGGAGTACCGCGATATGCCGTGCCTCGTACACCTCGACGCCAACGGCAAGGCCACTCATACCAATCGACATTGCAAGTTCGTCAACGACCTCAAGGAAGACCCGGAGTCCGGCTACAAGCAAAGTCGGAAGAACAGACCGTGAGGCAAGGGCAAGGGGAAGAAGAAGGAGGAGGAGTCCAAGGATTCAAGTGACATGGACGAGGACGTTGACCCCAAGCACGCCACCAAGAGCGACGACAAGGGCAAGAACCCCTTCGCAAAGAAGGCCCCAATCTACCACACTTTCCTTGGCACCCCCACCGTCCGACAACAGAAGACCTCTCTGAGGATCCTGATGGCCACTCTCCCCCCCCCCCAATTCCCCAGTACCTGCGCTGGTCGGAGGTTCCAATAACTTGGGACAGGACGGACCACCCAGACCTTGTGCCCACGGAGAACCAGTACGCCATGGTCATCAACCCATTGATTGACGGCGTGGAGTTCACCAAGTGCATGGTGGATAGTGGAAGCAGCATCAACATCATGTACCTGGATACACTGCAGAAGATGAACTTGACAGAGGCAAACCTAAGGTGGACCAACACCGTTTTCCACGGCGTAGTTCCTGGTCAGGAGGCTCGGTCCCTTGGGTGCATTACACTTCAGGTAGCCTTTGGTGATGTTAATAATAACCGCCAAGGGCGCATGACCTTCGAGGTGGTCCCCTTCAAGAGCGTGTACCACGTCATATTCGGCCGTGACATATTCCACACGTTCATGGCCAAGCCATGCTTCGTCTACAACAAACTCAAGATACCCGGACCAAACGGCATCATCACCGTATCCGGAAGCTTTACCAAGGCAAGAGATTGCCAGATCAACGAAGCAGTCGTTGCAGAAGCTGTCCTCTATAGCGAAGAATTCAAGGAGATCCAGAGCAAGGTCGATGACTCAGAGATGCCCGCGTCGAAGAAGCAGATCTCCGACTCCTCTCCTGCGTTCAAGGCCGCCATCGAGACCAAGCTGGTGGAACTTGTGGTAGGCGATGCCTCCAAGGTCACCGCCATTGGGACAAACCTGGATCCCAAATAGGAAAGCACGCTCATCGAGTTCCTCCGTGCGAACAGGGACATCTTTGCCTGGCAACCTGCCGACATGAAAGGTGTACCTAGGGAACTTGCCGAGCACAGCTTAAACATTGATCCAAAATGCAAACCAGCGAAACAACCTCTACGATGCTTTGGAGATGAGAAGAGACGCGCCATTGGCAAAGAGATAGCTAGGTTACTTAAGGCTGGATTTATTCGAGAAGTCCTTCACACCCAATGTGTGGCCAATCCTGTACTTGTCCCCAAAAAGGGAACCAATGAATTAAGAATGTGCGTTGATTACACCGTCTTGAACAAAGCATGTCCCAAAGATCCGTTTGCTTTGCCTCACATTGATCAAGTCATTGACTCGATGGCTGGCTCGGAACTTTTGTGTTTTCTCGATGCGTATTCAGGATACCACCAGATCAAGATGAGGAAGTCGGACCAATTGGCCACTTCGTTCACTACCCCTTACGGCACGTTTTGCTATGTCACGATGCCCTTTTGGCTGAAAAACGCAGGTGCTACTTACCAGCGGACAATGCAACGTTGCCTCCACGACCAAATTGGTCGGAACGTTCACTCCTATGTGGACGATATTGCGGTGACGTCTAAAAAGTCAAACGAATTAATCTCCGACTTAAAAGAAACCTTTGATAATCTCCGGAAATACAACATGATGCTCAACCCCAAGAAGTGCGTCTTCGGGGTTCCAGCCGGCAAATTGTTGGGCTTCATCGTTTCCCAACGTGGAATCGAGGTCAATCCAGAGAAAATCAAGGCCATCTTAAACATAAACCGTCCGACATGCCTAAAGGACATTCAACGACTAACAGGTTGTGTTGTAGCAGTTAGTCGGTTCGTCAGCCGACTTGGAGAGAAGGCTCTGCTGCTGTACAAGTTGTTGAAGAAGGCGGACAGATTCACGTGGACGGACGAAGCAGACGCAGCATTGAAGCAACTCAAGGAGATTCTTTCCTCATCGCCCATCCTTGCAGCACCCGAGCCTGGTGAGCCCCTGTTAATTTACATGGCAGCAACCAACCGGGTTATCATCATCGTCGTCGTGGTAGAGCGGAAGGAACCAGGCTATGAGCACGGCGTTCAACGACCAGTTTACTATGTGAGCGAGGTCTTGACGGAGTCCAAGCAACGTTACCCGCACTACCAGAAGATAGCTTATGGAGTATTCCTTGCTTCTCGGAAGCTGAGGCATTACTTTCAGGAGCACCCAATCACAGTGGTGAGCAAGACTCCACTGTCCGACATTATCAATAACAGCGACGCTATAGGAAGGGTCGCGAAGTGGGGCATTGAACTTGTCGCCTTCGAGATCACCTACAAGAGACGCGACGCTACCAAATCACAAGCCTTGGCGGATTTTGTTGCAGATTGGACGGAGATGCCAGACGCTACTCCGTTGCCAGAACCAGAGTATTGGGTGATGCACTGTGACGGATCAAAGCTGCTCAACGGCTCGGGGGCTGGTGTATTGCTACAGTCACCAACAGGAGACAAGCTACACTACGTTCTGCAGATCCACTTCGAGGCTACAAACAACATGGCGGAGTATGAAGCGCTCATTCACGGACTACGTGTAGCCAACGATATTGGCATCAAGCGCATAGTTTGCTGTGGAGATTCCGACTTGGTTGCCCAATAGGTGGCTGGCACCTGGAATGCGCAGAACCCTATGATGGCGGCATATCGAGACGAAGTGGACGAGATAGCCAAGAGCTTCTTGGGCTACGAAGTCAAGTATGTGCCTAGGGAGCAAAACGAGGCGGCCGATCTACTTTCTAAGCTTGGATCAGGACGCAAGCGAATTCCGCCAGGAGTTTTCCTAGAGCATCTACGCACACCATCCGTGAAGGGCGGCGACATCGACAACCCGGATAGAGCTGACTCTTTCATCAGCATGGTGACTAAGGTCCCTCCAGCTTGGACAAAACTGTTCATGGAATATCTCGAACACGGAACTCTGCCCGACGACAAAGTCGAAAGACGGCAAATAGTACGACGAGCAAAGCATTATACCATAATAAATGGGCAACTCTATGAAAGGAGCACTACTAGTGTATACCTAAAATGTGTTTCCCAGCTAGAAGGTATGGAAATCCTGCGCGAGATCCATCTCGGGGATTGTGGGCATCACGCCGCTCCCCGATCGTTGGTCGCGAAAGCCTTCCGGCAAGGATTCTACTGGTTGACCGCGAAGGCGGACGCCGACAAGCTGGTTGAGACATGCACGGGATGCCAGTATTATGCCCGACAACCACATGTTCCTGCTGAAGAATTGCGAACAATACCAATAACTTGGTCGTTTGCAGTCTGGGGGATAGACATGGTGGGACTGTTACAGACGGCACCATGTGGATTTATGCATCTGCTTGTAGCAGTTGACAAATTCACCAAATGTATAGAAGCTAAACCCATTAGAAAGCTTGATGGGGCAACTGCCCTCAGGTTTGTCCGGGATCTAGTGGTGAGATTTGGTCTCCCACATAGCATCATCACCGACAACGGAAGCAACTTGTCACTCGGAGAAGTGGAGGCTTATTGCTGGGACAAAGGCATCCGACTTGACCTTGCATCTGTGGCACACCCACAATCCAATGGTCAAGTTGAGCGAGCCAATGGATTAATTCTGCAGGGAATCGAGCCACGTCTTGAGGCACAGCTACATAGAGCAGCTGGAGCCTGGGCGGAAGAATTACCATCTGTGTTGTGGAGTTTACGAACTACACCCAACAGATCCACTGGCTACACCCCTTACTTCATGGTATATGGAGCAGAAGCCATCTTGCCTTCCGACATCCTCCACGATGCACCAAGAGTTGCCGCCTACGACGAGAATGACGCTGAAGAATCCAGACGCCTAGATGTGGACCTTCTCGAGGAAGAGAGCGTTTTGGCATGCCAAAGATCCGCCATCTACCAGCAGAAGCTATGCAGCTACCATAGTCACCGCGTTCGGCATCGCTCATTTAAAGAGGGGGATTTGGTGCTCCGACTTAAGCAGAAGAAGTCACACAAATTATCCCCGCCATGGGAAGGACCGTTCATCATAAGCAAGGCGCTGCTTAATGGGTATTATTACCTTGTTGACAATTGTGAACTAAAGGATAGACCCAACAAGGATCATAAGCGTAAGCGACGTGACCCGGATGATGACTACCCGAAGCTTGATCAGCCACGGAACATAGCACAGCTACGTCCTTTTTACACTTAGCATTTTTTTATCTAATTGTGTACCTCTTATATGATCAATGAAATAAAGCTCTTTGGTTCACTCATATTTCTGAGTCTTCTACCTCCTTTAGTGTTCATTTTTGGATCATGTAAAACCTTTATGCACAAGCTTTGCGTTTGTACTTGTGAAAATTCCGCCTACCGGCGTTAGCTTAAGTTTTCTGGTCTACACGTTCTTTGTCGTTTTTATGTGGATTCTGGAGTAGTGACTTTTGGCACTTGTTGTCGGCGATTTTGTGCTCGGGTTATTGACGGTGCCATTGGGCATCATCACCTAAGCGCATGGTTCCGACAACGAGTCTTCCGACTCACGAAAAGTCAAGCATAAGAACCAAAGTAATGGATAAGCCAGCACTTGCTTAAAAAATATATACATGCTGGAAATTAGTTCTTCAGTAGCAGGACATAACAGCCATTGTTTTCCGCCTTAATTTACATCGCCAAGTTTTATCCGCACATACACCAAAGGTGAAACAAATATTACATAGTGTTTTTCATTCTTTGGGCGCAGGAGACTTGGAAGCAGCATCGTCCCCAGCCGGAGAATCACCCTCAACGTCGGCGCTATGATGAGACTCGGAGGAATCTTGGTTGACGCTGTCGATGGTGTTCATGGGCACGAAGACGTCGATGTCCACCAACTCGGAAACTCTGGTGTCATAACCCGCGAGTGATGACAGGATGGATTCAAGATCAATCTCTTTGCCATCATCGTCAATCTCGGGGATACCAGAGGTCACCGTGTCGATGTCGGCACCTTCGTAGTGTGCCTTCACCATTGAGAGCGCCATCCTTACGCCAGCTCGTGCACATGAATCTTTCCATCTTGTGATACGCTCGGGGGCTCGGCGCAGAATCTCCGAGTACTTCGTCACGGAGTCCGAGGCCTTGATGTATATCTGGAGGGGCTTGGCAATCTCTTTGGCTTGGGTGATGGCGGTGTTGATAAAATTGCCGGCAAGAACCATGCATTCCTTGTCCGAAGGAGGCGAGCGGGTTAAACCCATAGGAGCTGCAAATTCCGACAAGGAGCGCATGAGTTCAATAAATTCAAAGTATCCAGAATACAGAAATACAAGGCGGAGGAAACTTACTGAAGATTCTGGCCTTGGCCTGCCAGAGGGTGTACGCCAAGGATTCCTTCTCTTGTTGGAGGAGCTTAAACGCCTCGTTGTGGCGTTGGTTTTGCTCATCAGCAGCTTGCTTCTGATCTTTTAAGATCGCAAGCTCCTCCTTCAAGCGACTGATTTCCGTGGAGGCGGAATCCTGCAGGGATTTCATGGAATCCTCATGCATCTTCAGCATCTCTTCCCTCTCCTTCTTAAGGATTTTGTTCTCGCTGTCCAGCTGCTGGATGTGCTTGGACTACTCGACAATATCCTTGGCCTTGGCGACATGCTCTGCAAGTCGGAGAAAACAAAGTACACAGTGAGTACTCGGATAATGAAGGCACAAAACCAAGACGGAATGCGCAAAAAGAAAACAGACTCTTGTTTTTGATGATCTGTTCCTTCAAGATGGCAGTTTTACCCTTTTCGGCTTCAAGATCTGCGCGCATCTTCTGGTACTTGTCGTTGGCCATGCCCCTCCGAGCATTCTCGTTCTGTGGAAAAAAGGAAAAAGTTAAACTGTTGTTTAGTCTGCTTGGAGCACCTAGTCGGAAACTTTCCACCTAGGCGCTCGGGGGTTACAGCGAGAGTTTTTTAACTTAGCAATATGCTTAGCTTTTCTTTAAGCATCTAGTCGGAGCTAATTCAGTTCTCGATTAGAAGCTTGGGGACTACAGTATAAAGTTTTTAACTCGGAATCTGCTTAGCTTTTCTTTAAGCATCTAGTCGGATCTAATTCAGTTACAACTAGAGGCTTGGGGGCTACAGTATTGAAAATTATGAACACTGCGTATGCTACTCTTAAAGCATCTAGTCGGAATGGTTTGTTCCATCTAAATGCTTGGGGGCTACAGTGAGAGTTTTTTCTAACTTAGTCACTCTTAGAGCATATAGATGCAAAACCTATGGTTTTCCGTCTACATCCTCGGGGGCTACAGTGGGATACTCATATGAAATGCAAAAGGCAAAGTAAAAACTTACAAGTGCAATAATCTTGAGGTTTGTAGCACTCTCGGCTAGCAGCTTGCCGAAGGAAATGCTATTTCCTCGCAAGATATCCGCTTGTCGGAGTAGCTCCTCAAGACCGCACGTCGGAGATGACGGTACTCCTCCAGGAACCAGAGTTGTGTCACTCGGCGTGAGCACCGGGTAAACTATCTTCGGAAAATCAAAGGGTTTCTAGGGAGTAGGGGCACCGCCTTCGGCAGAGGTACCAGCTCCCACCATCGCCTTTCCGCTACCGATGGCATCCTTAGCCGGAGCTTCAGTCATTTGTAGAGCAGTGCTCTTCTGCGTCGCCTGCTCGCCGACAACAGCGAGTTCGGTAGAGGCGCCAGAATACACTTCCATGACGGAAGGGCCTGGTGCCTCCTGGGCTTGAGAACTTGTCGGGGCATAGGAAGGCTTGAAGGCAGGAGTAGCAGGGGCGATGGCGGGGGAGGAGTCACGATGCAGCATGTCCTTGATATTTCTAGAAGCCCCAAAAGTTTTGGAGGACTTCTTGAGGCTGGTCGTGACTTTATTCCTGAAACATGCAAAGTGCATAAGTATATAAACAAGACAGATAAGTAGACAATGTCGGAGAATGAGAGGCTTACACTAGGGGGGCGCTTTGGCAAAAATCCCGGTGGCTTTTCTCTTTTCTGCCTCCAGGGCGGCGGTAGTCTTCTTGGAGGCTCCATCCTCCATCTTCTTCTTCTTGCCTCCATCGGCAGCATCAGAGGTTGAGCTCTTCCGCTTTCGCGCCAACGGGACATAGTCGTCGGACACGACCGTGAATTCCTTCATCTTTGGATCATAGATTTGGGCAGCCAGGTTGCCCTCATCTAGATCGCTAAGCTGTTAAGTGAGAAATCACCGTGTTAGATAAGATGGTATTGGCAAGACGGAAAAATGGAGCAATGTCATACACGGAAAATAAATACCTACCTTTGGGCACTTGCCGTCTACAAACATGTCGTAGGTGATGGTAAAGCCACGCTTCTTATCCTTCACCTTGACGATGTCCTTTAGGCGGATCTTGACGGAGTCGCTCGAGAAGTTATCCACGGAGATCCCTTCGATCACTGGTATACTCGTGCATGAACTTCGCGCGGTGCTGTAGAGGTTCGATTCGCCTGATGAACCAGCACATGGCTAGGTCCAAGCCGGTCAAGCCCGTCTCTACGAACCATTCGATCCGCCTTATTGCGCAAGAAGCGTCGAGGTCGGAGGGAAGGGATGCATGGGATCTCCATGTAGAAACTTCAGCGGCGGCTCCATCCACGAAGTCCGGGTACGTCGCTTCTCGGCCTGCCAAAGGAATGTCGGGGCCGTAGAAGTACGTCTGTTGCCAGTTCTTGCAAAACTCGTGGACGACGATGTCGGGGAACTGCCGGCCAGGTCGAATCTTGAAGCTTATGGTGCCGCAGTTCCTAAGCTCCTCCTTACTATGTGCGGCTTCACGTTTGATGGTGAAGAAGTACACGAACAAGTCTAACCTAGGCCTTATCCCTAGGTAACCCTCGCAAAGTGTTGTGAAGTTGCTAAGCACTAAGATGCTATTGGGGGAGAGGTTGTGGGGTTGGACCTTGTAGTGGTTCAAGACGGAGAGAAAGAAGTGGGAGATGGGCAAGGAAACGCCGCGTACCAGCTGAGCCTTGAGGTACACCTTTTCTCCGGCTTGGGGAGAAGGTGTCACCTCGCCGGCCAGCGCCACCCGCCAGGCAAGCCCCTCCGTCGCGGGGAGGTAGCCTTCGGCGACCATCTCCTGGATGTCGCGGTCGGTGATGTCCGAGCCACGCTAGTCACCCTTGTGCGAGTTTGGCTCTTCTTCCAGTGGCTCTAGCACCGCCAGATTATGGTCGTCGCCGGTGGTTTCGATCACCGCCGATGCGGGGATGACCAGGCCCTCTAGGGGCACGACGATGGAGCTTGTCGGCTTCGCTCGACGCCGCCATCGATGGGGAGGAGCTGCTGCTGGCCATGGAGTGTTGGAAGGATGCGACTCACGCAGATGGAAGCTAGGGTTTTTGAGGTTTCTCGCGGAGAGCTCAAGGAGGCGTGCGGCTGGAGGAAGAAGACGATGACGCGAGAGGAATGAGGTAAAAAGTGGAAAGTGTCCCATGGTTACTATTTATCATACCCTGCGTCAAGATTCGTGCAGCTAATCGGACGGTTGCCGCGTAGACGACGTGTTCGTGAACGTGCGCGGTAATTTTGCCACGTCTCCAACCGCCGCCGCCAACGGTTCGTATCGCTCGCGCGGGAAAATCGGATATGATTGCGTTCTCTGCATGTGTGAGTTACGAGGCATCGCTGACCTAAGCCTATGACGTCATAGCTGACACGGGTAGATGAGCCGTCACATCAAAGATTCCGGCATGGACGGATTTAATCCGACTACAGAAGAGTACGATGGAAGATTCAGCATTTCTTCGGCTTACAAATCAAAGAAGGAGAAAACCTTGTATGGTTCTTTGGCAGGACTACAAGATATTGCTTGACGATTTGTTGACATCCATCTAGACGGAGCATTCCACGAGAAGAGGCAAGACGGCGCAAGATCTCGGAGTTCTCCGGGGGCTACTGTTGGGGATATGCTATATGGGTATCCTAATAGCATGTCTCTTATCCGACTAACCCGGGTAACTCATAGTCGGTAGCATGGCATGTGGCCTGCTGGGAGGCCCAGTTAGGTGGATCCAGAAGGGAGGCCCATGCCAGATAAAGGAAGGCTACGGTGGAGTCACCAGCGTACCCGGAGCCTTGGAGTACAAGATACACAAGACTAGTGATAGACGGTGTAGGACTCTGTAACCTGTCCGGCTAGGACTTTTCCCTGTAACCCTGGGACCTGGCGACTATATAAGTCGGGCCTATGGGAGCCTTTAGGGCACAATCTCTGATAACTTCAGACAACCTCGCATAGCGAACATATCTCTGTAACTCGGCGTATTGCCCTTATAGTGATTTATAGCAGGAGTAGGATTTCACCACCGTTGTGGGATCTAAACCTGGGTAAGCTGTGTTACCTCGTACCCGTCAACCGTCCGCCTTACCCCACTTCTCTAAACACGCATTGTGAGGACCCCTCCATGGCGTACTCGTCGGCAATACCACGACACATATGGTAAATAAAAAGATTGCTGAGATGCTCATTGTATGCTTGCCTTGTCATTTTGGTTATGGGAAAGCTCATGTGCCATGTGCAAGGGGTACCCCGTTGGCGGTTCTCAATGATATGCAAATACTTACAATGACAAGAACTTACCTGGACCTAAAGTTGAGTATGCATGAGGAGTGTCCCTCATATTCAAGGGACATGAGATTGCCAACTTATATTTCGTCAAGCATATACTCCATCTTTGTTCACTTTAACCTTAATCATCTCAAGATGCTTATGATAGGGGCAATGAGGGCTCAAAGCTAGTAAGTACCATAATATTTTGGAAGCTCTTTATGACTTCTAATCCCTGCTACCCTCTATAAAGGGACCTTTCTCCTAGTTACCAGTTGACTCAGTAAACCTACTTCCTCTCTATCTCCAGCAAGCATTTGAGTTGTTGTGTTTCAAGCATTCATTTGGTCATTTATTCAATCATGTTCTTTATCTTCATTGTTTTCACAAAACTCTTATCTATTGAGTATTACTTTGAAAGCCTTCACTTGTGAAAAACCTTTTTGAGCAAAAGAGTGCTCCTGTTTTGAAACTTCTACAAAAAGCTTTTGTGAAACTGTTTGCCAGGTGTTCTCTCACCAAGAACAAGTTTGCCAATTCCAATTATGATTTATCTTTATGCATCTCTATTGTGATTGTTGTACTTGGTTACAAGCTAAGTTATATAATGGTGAGTTATTTTCTTCTATGAGTTGTGCAATGGTAAGTGTGATGCTTCTTGTTCGTATTATTTTATCGACACTTCACTCCATAAACCTGTGGACATGTTTACTGAGCTCAGTATTCGCTTGGGACAAGCAAAGTCTAAACTTGGGGGAGTTGATACGCCCAATTTGCATCACCTTTCTATATCATAATTTACCTCTATTCATTGATGTTTGTCTTATTATGAGGTATTACTTATGGATTTTTCATCTGTTTATGCATGTTGGATGATTCTTGGAGGATGGACTGCCGGAGTCCGAATTCTGTTGGGGAAAAAGGCGTTTCGGTGCAATTTCGCAAAGATCAGAAAAATACCAGAAAAATATGGAAACATATTATTTTACCAGAAGACGAAGAAAGCCAGAAGAAGGGACGAAGTGGGGCCTCAGGGGGCCCACACCCCCTAGGCGCGGGCCCACCTGACCCCGCGCCTAGGGCAGGTGTGGCCCACCTGCCCGGCCTCCGACTCCGCCCCTTCGCCTATATCTTCCCTACGGAACCCTAATACCAGGGGAGCGGCCACAAATAGATTTCCGCCGCCTCTGGGGGCGGAAAACACCGAGAGATAAAGATCTCTCAGTTAGATAGAACTCTGCCGGGGGAATTCCTTCCCGGAGAGGGGAGATCGTCGCCATCAACACCGTCATCAAGCTAGGCTTCATCGGGATCATCATCATCATCCACACCATCATCTCCACCAGCACCATCATCACCACTCCGTCCTGCTGTAACAATTGTGTTGGATATTGCTTTAGTTCTTAGGGGAAACTATTCCGCTGTTAATTACTATTGTAGTTGATGCTTGTGAGTGGAACCATTGGATTATTGTTTATGTTCATATTGTTATCCATTTTCATATCATCTTTGATCTTGATCCATATGATGTCTTGTGAGTAGTTCGTCTAGTTTTGAGGACATGGGAGAAGTCATGTTGTTAGCAGTGAATCTGTGATGAGTTGTTATTCAATGGTTTAGTATTTAAGTTGTGGTGCTATTCTTATAGTGGTGTCATGTGAACGTCGACTACATGACACTTAACCATTTATGGGCCTAGGGGATGCATTGTGTATTTGGCTACTAATCGCGGGGTTGCCGGAGTGACAGAAACCTGAACCCCCGTTAGGACACCTTTGCACAAGGGAGTGTGGGATCTCAGAGTTTAAGGTTGTGGTTATATTTATATCTTAATTACTTTTCTATAGTTATGGATGTTTGCAGGGGGTTTAATCACAAGTATGTATTAGTCCTAGGAAGGGCGGTATGTTAGCACAGGTTCACCCACACAACACTTACAAACACCAGAGAAGAGTACTCAGCTATTTGAAGCGAAAGCACTTGACAAAATTCCCATGTGTCCTCGAGAACGTTTGGTCCTTATAAGTATTTCCACCGGCTTGTCCTTTGCTAAGAAAGGATTGGGCCACTTGATCTGTTTGTTTGTTACCCTTGTTACTTGCTCCTTGTTTTGTTGCCTTGTCAGAAAACCACTAAAAATCGGTTTGATAAGTATTCACAGGGATTTCCTACTCCATACCACTGTTCAGCACCTTCTGCTCCTCGTTGGGATCGACACTCCTATTTATCGAAAGTACTACAATACACCCCCTATACTTGTGGGTCATCAGGGCAGACGAAGAAGCGCCACGAGGCAGCGCACCAGAGGGCCGCACGGGTCCACCCTGGGACACTCCACCCTATGGTGTGGGCCCCTGGAGCGTCCACCGACCTTGACCCTTCGCCTATATAAACCCCCCGTGGCAAAAACCCTAAGTACCAGATCAGAATTCCACAAAAAAGTCTATAGCCGCCGCCACCATCGCCCCTAGATCGGGAGGGATCTGAAGCTCTTCCCGGCACCCTGTCGGAGAGGGGAGATCATCCCGGAGGCCTTCTTCATCACCATGCCAGCCTCCGGAGTGATGCATGAGTAGTTCATCCTTGGACAATGGGTCCATAGCAGTAGTTAGATGGTTGTTTCTCCTATTTGTGCTACCATGTTTAGATCTTGTGAGCTGCCTATCATGATCAAGATCATCTTATTGTAATTCTACATGTTGTGTTTGCAGGGATCCGATGGATATTGAGTACTATGTCAGATTGATTATTGATCTATCATGTCTATGTTATTTGTGATCTTGCATGATCCCTGTTGCTAGTAGTTACTCTGGCTAAGTACTTGCTTGTGACTCCAAGAGGGAGTATTTATGCTCGATAGTAGGTTCATGCCTCTAGTAATCTGGGAGAGTGACAATAACTTCTAATATTGTAGATATGTTGTTTCTACTAGGGAGAAAACAACAGTCCTTTGCCCAAGGGAAATTGTATTGTTTACTTTACACACTTTGCTTAATGCAATTATCTGTTGCTTTCAACTTAATACCCGAGGGTTGTTCGGATGATATCCCAAAGGTGGATTATTAGTCATAGATGCAGTTGGATTATAGTCTATGTATCATGTTGTAATGCCCAAATGAATATCATAGTGATCATCATGTCATGTACATGCATTGTT
Source organism: Avena sativa (assembly GCA_916181665.1). Taxonomy (NCBI): domain Eukaryota; kingdom Viridiplantae; phylum Streptophyta; class Magnoliopsida; order Poales; family Poaceae; genus Avena; species Avena sativa. Next base: position 259,074,538 of record OV702279.1, on the reverse strand, counting down.
ATGCATTCTCTATTTGTTAATTGCCCCGCTGTAATTTGTTCACCCAGCATGTTATTTATCTTATGGAGAAAACACCTCTAGTGAACTGTGGACCCCGGTTCATTCCTTCCCATTGATATTCCATCTACTATTTACTGTTTACTTTCTGCAATTAGCACAAGCAATTACTTTCTTCCACACTATACGTTTAATCCTTTGTTTTCAGCAAAACCAGTGAGCTTGACAACCTCATTGATAAGTTGGGGCAGAGTATTTTGGTTGTATTGTGTGCAGGTTCCACGTTGCTAGCAACACCTTCGGAAGTGGTTCCTTTCTCCTACTGGTTCGATAACCTTTGTTCTATAATTGAGGGAATCTTGCTGTTGTGCTCATCATACCTTCCTCTTGAGGGTCCCAACGGGATCTACATCAACCGAGCCACATCAAGCATTTTTCTGGAGCCGTTGCCGGGGAGTATAGGGACTTAAATCTTCTTCCTCCCCATCAAGACTTTTTTGTAGAGAAAGAAGATTTCTGCAAGGGGAGTCTCCCACAACCAATCTCTTTACTTTGTTTTTGTTTTGCTTAGTTTCTTTTGCTTTGTTTCTTTTGCTTTATTTTATCAAAAACACAAAAAAATAGTTCCTACTTTAAGTTGCTTTTATGTCTAGTTCTACTCAAATCACTATGTCACCTGTCACCTAAGGAAATGATCTTCACTTTCAAACAAGGGAGTGAGGAGAGTTTCAAAGAAGCTTGGTCTAGAATTGCTGATTCTTATGAAAAAACTGAACCTAAAATGACTCTAGGCTTGCTTCTTAGCAGTTTCTACTTTGGTCTTGTTCTTTGTTATAGATATGCTTTGGATGCTGTAGTAGGAGGAGATTTCCTTCATTGTGATGGGGATGAAGCTTTTAATGCTATAAAAAATTGATTGCAACATATAACTTGCCTAGTAAATTTGACTCATCCTTTATAAGCATTTATGCTACATTAAACACTCTTGAGGAAAATACATCTTGCTTAAAAGGATGCTATAATATGCTTCGAGAGCATCATGATTATGTTCCAATAAATTCTGAACCTTCAAATGGCTCCCTACAGTAAAAGTTGCTATAAATGATGAAACTTTTTATGCTCGTTGTGATATTATGTCTGAATTATGTATTATGTCTAAAGCTATTTATGAATCTTTCAATCCTTGGGGACTTTCTGAGGGTGGAGAAGAAATATCTCTTACCAATAATGCCACTATATTACCCATTGGAATAGTTTAAGGAGTGTTTACAAAAATCCTAGGGAAAGTGGTGTCTACTGATTATCTTGTTATTGAATGTGTAGGAAAAGGACAAATTACACATGGAATATCCCTGCTAAAACTCCTTGGAGCAATAATAGATGTGGGAAAAGGCACCATGAATTTCACTTCCCCACCAAGCAATCATGTGTTCCCTAAAGGTAAGAGTAAAGGTAAGAAAGGTAGAGGAAAGAAAGTTTATGTTGATGCTTCTTCATTCGAAAATACTTGATTCTTGATTTCTGTGCCTAGCTGAAAGGCATTAAAGAAAAGCACTTTTGGGAGATAACCCAGTTTTTATTTCAGTAAGTTTTTCTTTTGTTGAGTCTTGGAAGTTATTCCCTCTGTAGTAACCTCTCCTTATCCTTTTTATTTGGTTTTTGTGCCAAGAATAGCCTCTAATGAGAGGGAAGTAAGATTTGGGGAAGTTGCTGTCCCGAAACAGATTTCTGTGCTTCGCTGTAAAAAAATCGTGAAAAATCCTAAAACATCGTATTGATCTGAATTTTTTTGTGCGTATGCCCTTTGTATTTACCCAACTTTCATTAGTTTTGCACTTTTCTATTTGAGCAATAGAAGAGTTTCTAAAAAATCGGTCTTTACCTGCAGGTCTGTTTTTATAGATTTCTGCCATTATTTGCATTTGCCTCTTAAATCGATTTCTTTTGAGTTCTTTTGATCACTGGAGCTTTTAAAAGGAATTTCTACAGTAGCTTATGTTTTAATGGATGATTTACTTGAGTTGAAACTGAACCCAAAGGTTTATTATCTTGCATACACTAATGTTGCTAATGAAGATTGTGTGAAGTTTTCTCTGAAGGAAGTTTTCAAGTGTAGGGAGAGAATGATGTGATGAGATTAAGTATGGACAAAAGCTCAAGTTTGGGGATGCCACCCATGTACCCAAGAAATATTCAAGAGGTACAAGCGTCAAAGCTTGGGGATGCCCAAGGCATCCCCTTCTTCATAAACAACATCTCAGGTTTTCTTTCAAGACACTATATTTGTTGCTTCATGCATTATGTGTTGTTCTTGGAGCGTCTTTATTTATTTTTTAGTTTTTTTTTTTGCTGCAATAAGTTGGTTGTACCCCAGCACACTTCTTTTGGAGAAGTCACACCCCGTTCCTCATTGCCTAGAACACTCTAGTTCTCACTCTTATTGTCCCGTGAGTGTTCTCATTTGCTAGCACTGCGTTTAGCTTTAGTTTTATTCTTCTTTTTGCTTAGAACATTTTAGTTCTTCTTTGTAGTTAGGCGAGACATGCTCTCTGGTCTTTGTTGATTATTATATTTGTGAGTTGTTTCAAAAAAGTCGATTGGTGTTGGAAAAGAGTAGAATGTTTCATGCTTATGGTGGTACATAAAGAAGCTTGTTTTAACTGTGACTTAGACTCTATCGTGTCATGTTAGATGTTGCTTTGACCATATGCTTAGTGATTATTGTTTTAGCATGACTTGTTTCAAACAATTTAGATTGCTTAATGTGCCATGAAAGAATCATGCGTTGTTTTAGCATACAAAAGCATAATACTGTGGTATTTTCCTTTCATGCTTTATTTTGGTTGACTTGGCACATGCTTACACCATGTTATGAATATGAACCAGTCACCTTAGCCTCTTTGATCATTTAGTTTTTGACTCGTGATATCACTTTATGCTTTGATTAATAATGTTTTGTCGCTCTGCATGATTATGGCCATTATTGCTCTCTTAGTTGGTCGCTCACAGTCTTTTTCTAGCCTCCACCTGTACTGAGTATGAGCTTTACTCGTGCATCCAACTCCCAAGAAACCAAGTTATTCCAATGAGTCCACTATAAATTCCTATGCATGGTGTGTTACACCATTCCAAGTATATTCATGTGTTTATTTATCTTCCAAATTAAATTTTTGTTATGTGAAAATTAGTGATTATAGCTCTCACAAACTTGAAGGCGCATTTTATTTCTTGCACTTAATAAACTTGAACCATTGTGACTGTCTTATATGCTTTTATGCTTGCAAGTTGTAAGTTGTAAATTAGCAGAACCATGCTATCATAGGGAACGCTTTCGACATTGCACTTATTCTATTTAGTTGATATCATGTTCTTTTGCTCATGGATCCCGACAGTGTGAAATAAAATGAGAGCTTGTAAGTTCATGGAGTATGTATATGTGTTAGAGAAACGCCTGGGCGGCTAGACTAAGACATGCCTAATCATGGTGGAAACTTACATCGAAACCATAGTCACATTCTATGAAGCATCCTCAAAAAAAAACCTATGGAAATAGAAAATAAAATGATTGTTGGGATGCTCACTGTTTGTTGCCTTGTCATTTTGATATGGGATAGCTCTTGTGTCATGGGGCAAGGGGTACCCCGTTGGCGGTTCTCTATGATACACATATACTTACAATGACAAGAACTTGCATGTGACCAAAGTTGAGTAGCATGAGGTTCGGTACTCATACTCAAGGGGCATGAGATTCTCAACTTATAATTTGTCAAGCATACAACTCATATTTGCCCTCACTTTAACCTTAATAACTTCAAGATGCTTATGATAGGGGCAATGAGAGCTCAAAGCTAATAAGTACCATAATTTTTGGAAGCTTTGTAAAACCATTTAATCCCTACTTCCCTCTACGAAGGGCCTTTCTTTTTTACTTTTATGTTGAGTCTCCATCTTCTATCTTTATGCACCAGTTAAGAGAGCATAGTTGTCATTCTGAGTTTAATATGCATTGTCCCAAAACTTGTTGATTGATTCATAATTATGGTATTGCTTGTTCTTAAATTATTTGTATCTAGTCACCCTTATGAACTTTTAAGGTGTCCTATGAATTTATGTTTTGCTATTCCATGAAGGACAAGATGAATACCACTCTTACTATGTTTTCTATATGTGAAACAAACAAATGTCTTTCAAAGCATTATTCATGATCTTTTGTTTGTGTAGCCGTTCATGTTGCAACATAGTTGCTATGTCTTATTGTTAGAAATATATCTTTCATGCTTATGTTTAGAGTACTTTGATTCTAGCTATCAATGCTTTGCAATACCTTGATCAAGATTGTGATGGTGCATGCCACCTCAAAAATTATTCTTTTTTTCACTTACCTACTCGAGGACGAGCAGGAGTTAAGCTTGGGGATGCTCATACGTTGCAAATGTATCTATAATTTTTGATGCTCCATGCTTGTTTTGCACCATTTGCTTTATGTTTTGTCTACACTTTGTGGCATTTTTATGCATTTTCTGGAACTAACCTATTAACAAGATGCCACAGTGCCAGTGCCAGTTCCTGTTTTCTGTTGTTTTTCTATTCCAGTTTTTTACCAAAGGAAGTATTCTCGGAATTGGACGAAACGAAAGCCAAAGTTCTTATTTTTACCAACACAACACAGAGTCCAAAGGAGATACGAAGAAGCGACGTGAGGCAGCCGCACCCGGGGGCTGTGAAGGTCCACCCTAGGCCGCACCGCCCTATGGTGTGGGCCTCTCGGGCGTCCATCGACCTTGCCCCTTCGCCTATATAAATCCCCCGAGGAAAAAACCCTAAGTACCTGATCAAAATTCCACGAAAAAGTCCGTAGCTGCCACCACCATCATCCCTAGATCAGGAGGGATCTGAAGCTCTTCCCGGCACCCTAACGGAGAGGGGAGATCATCCTGGAGGCCTTCTTCATCACCATGCCAGCCTCAGGAGTGATGCATGAGTAGTTCATCCTTGGACTATGGGTCCATAGCAGTAGCTAGATGGTTGTTTCTCCTATTTGTGCTACCATGTTTAGATCTTGTGAGCTGTCTATCATGATCAAGATCATCTTATTGTAATTCTACATGTTGTGTTTGCGGGGATCCGATGGATATTGAGTACTATGTCAGATTGATTATTGATCTATCATGTCTATGTTATTTGTGATCTTGCATGCTCTCCGTTGCTAGTAGTTACTCTGGCCAAGTACTTGCTTGTGACTCCAAGAGGGAGTAATTATGCTCGATAGTAGGTTCATGCCTCTAATAATCTGGGAGAGTGACAATAACTTTTAAGATTGTAGATGTGTTGTTGCTACTAGGGAGAAAACAACAATCCTTTTCCCAAGGGCAATTGTATTGTTTACTTTACACACTTTGCTTAATGCAATTATCTGTTGCTTGCAACTTAATACCCGAGGGTTGTTCGGATGATATCCCGAAGGTGGATTATTAGTCATAGATGCAGTTGGATTATGGTCTATGTATCATGTTGTAATTCCCAAATGAATCTCATAGTGATCATCATGTCATGTACATGCATTGTTATGCATTCTCTATTTGTCAATTACCCCGCTATAATTTGTTCACCCAGCATGTTATTTATCTTATGGAGAAAACACGTCTAGTGAACCGTGGACCCCGGTTCGTTCCTTCCCATTGATATTCCATCTATTGTTTACTATTTACTTTCTGCAATTACCACAAGCAATTACTTTCTTCCACACTATACATTTAATCCGTTGTTTTCAGCAAAACCAGTGAGCTTGACAACCTCATTGATAAGTTGGGGCAGAGTATTTTGGTTGTATTGTGTGCAGGTTCCACGTTGCTAACAACACCTTCGAAAGTGGTTCCTTTCTCCTACTGCTTCGATAACCTTAGTTCTATAATTGAGAGAAAGTTGCTGATGTGCTCATCATACCTTCCTCTTGGGGTTCCCAACGGGCTCTACATCAACCGAGCCACATCAGTATCACATGGATACTTAGACCAAGATCTGCATTAGAAGCTAGTAGGAGAAGTATAAGTGGGAATCCGAAGTTAGGAGGAGAAGTCATCAAGATCAAGATCAAGTCCATCATTAGAAAGATCAGGCAACAACAGATCAAGGAGGATTAGTTTAAGGACAAGGATAAGAAGAGCTAGTTGATCTAGCTAATCTTAGGAACAACAACATCAAGCTCCCATACCAGGTTGTTATTCATCACCAAGCCAGCAGGTAGTGTATGAGAATAGACTTCATTATATTCCGTAGTGTGACATCACACTTATATCGGGTTAGAATCACAAGATCATGTTTACACATGACTTGGAGATCTATTTCTTTACAATTATAAGCACCAACATCACCAATTCATGCTAAGCAAATATTTACACTATGCACACTCATGTGAGGCACCACAGGTATAAATCTAGTCTAGCAGAAGCACATGGGCACAAATGCAAGTAAAGCTAAGCAACCATCAGATCTTAATCTCTTAGACAAGACCAGAAAATAAACCATGTCTAGAATCCAGACAATAAGTAAATGTATAATCCAAAAACTTGGGTTGTAAGGAGATTACTCTCAGTCTTGCAAAGAATTGCTTTATCAGATCATCACGGAATATTATAAGCTATCAAAAATCAGTATATGTTCTTATCCTACACAAATCAAGGCCTCAGCCTTTTGCATCACTGGACAGGGACTTCCAAAATCATTATCTTACATACAAACTATGTCTAGTAAATGATTCCATTTTCATCCATTCAAAGATTGAGTGTAGCAAATCATGTTAGGTACATACCCAATGTGCCACTCTAATTAGAGGCACCACAGTGATATATACACTACCAGAAGCCACTCTAGAAAATCCCATTAGGAAAAGAATAATCATTTCCCTACTATATACTACGAATCATATCAAATAAACCACTGTTAAATTACCAACCAGCACAATTTCATAGCCGCCCCAAAGGAGCAGCAAATCCTTATGTTTGAACCCATTACTGTGCACACTCCAACATGGAGGCACCACAATAGCAGAGCCCAAACAACATAAATCACTAAGAAGTGTTCCAACAGTATCAGCCATCAAACCACATAATTATGTACCTTCCACAAGCCATCATAAATGAACTTCAAATAATTTTCCTAGTTACTATCTCTAGGAATTATTTTTTCAAGCATTCACTGTCAACTAAGAGTAATAAGATTATTATTCCAATTAACAACACCCAGCTCAGTTAATTAAATCATCTTCTTGAATATATACTTACAGTAAGCCAATTCAAGTTTAATTAAACTTGTATCAGCACCACAGTAGGTGGTACAAGATGTTAAAGGCTTTATCACAAAATCTTTTAAGCCTAGGAGAGAACCAATGGTTCAGATAAGGGATTTGGATAAACCAAATCAAAGTAAACATCATTACCAAGCACACTTTACAACCCCATTAGTTAAAGTCACTAAGCCATTTACAAATCATTTTCTTAGCCACCTTCTAGGAATCATATTAGTTATTGTCCTCTGCCAAATTTGGCAGATATTCATTTATCAAGAACATCTCTGATAAGTAATTCCAACATTGTGTTTTAATTCAAGTAATTACACCCTAGTATATCTAGTAAATATCCTAGCATTGGAAGCACAAAGCTACCATAATAAGAGTAATCTCTAACAAAAGACCATAAGCTAAGTGAGAATCCTTTGAGCATGGTCAAACAATCATGGCATGTTCAACATCAAAGTTGCAACAACACCAGTAGTACTAATCCAAACATAGTTTGAGCCAAGCATGATTCAAAGCATTACTGGAATAATCCTTGTAAGCTACCAAGAGAATCCTAGTTAGGGTTGGCTTCCAGAGAGAGAAGAGGGATGAGAATAAAAGGAAGATAAAAACTTACCCGACTGTCCTTGCACAACAAGGAGAGGAAGCCGGCGGCGGCAACACAGAGGTGATGGAAGTTAGGGCGACGGCATGGGGAGCACCTAGGGGAGCTGCAACCCGCGCCTAAGCTACAATCACGATAGTTAGAGGAGAAACACAGTGGCGCTGGATATCACCACACCACCAAAACACCAGCATAGCAACCGGAGAGGTACCGGAGCAAGGCACCGCTAGAGAGCCGCAAACCCTAGCCACCAGAGAGGACATAACATGACCAGGGGAAGGCTCGAGCGGCGAATCGAATTAGACCAGTCGAAATTGCATCGTCGAGTGTGTCGGCAACCACAGCGGTGTTGGCTGGAAACACCGGAGCTCACAGGAATCATACGACAAAGGCGGCGGGTCATCACCATCATGGAGAAGGAGGAGGTAGCGTGAGAGAGGAGAGGGGATCGAATGGATTGGGTTGACCGACTCGATCGACCGGGTCCAGTGGTTTAGTCCAATTGGGTATTAGGCAGGGTGGGCCTAAGAACCAAGCCTATACACTATTAACAAAACAACCCTATACACTATTTTAGTTCTATAAAAATGTAGAAAAATCCTAAAAAATATATTTAATACATTAAGATGTTCATCCAAATAATATCTAACTAGAAAAAATATAATAATACTTATTTGAGTTTAATAAAATACAAATAAATATTAACACCATTTAATATCTAAATGAAATTTAGTAAATTTTAAAAAATTCCTAAAAAAAAATAAAAATCACTTTTATGCATAAAAATAAAACTATTATTAAAAATACTAACTTAAAATTTTACAAATAAAACTTAAAACAAATATTTAAATACATTCAATAATTGAGAAATTTTATAAAAATAAAGATAATACTTAAAAATAAATAAAATTCATTTTTAAGATCCTAAGTAAGTATATTTACTAGGAAAATACTAAGTATATTATTCCAAAAACATTTTAAAGTTCCTACATCATATATCTTCAATTATCTAAATTATTAAAATGAGATAGTTGTTTTGCTAATAATTTAAAATTATTTCGTAAGTAAGAAATAATCATATTCAAAAGACAATCCTTTAATTCTAAGTAGTCTAAAACCAAAATTATACTTTAGGATACAATCTAGGTGTAAATAATCAACTTTATAATATTCCTTTAAATCTTTAACTAACTATAAGTCAAAGATTTACAAATTTGTTTTTTTGCAAATCATTAACTTATATTAGAAGTAAGTGATCTCAATTCATATATAATCATATTTAGTAAACTTGGTATTCACTAAATAAACTATAAAATAAATTCACCTATTTTTCTTTGTATAGAAAAATCTTATAGTATAATCTATAAATATTAAATATGCTAGATTTAAGTATTTAAGACTAAATTTCATATTTACAAGATTTCATCTTTGATTATATTTAGGAAAAACCCTAATTGTTGGTAATGCCATAAATGTTATATCTCAAGTCCAATTATATTTTTATAGTTTACTTTGGTCTAATATACCCTAAGCTAGGTATATAATTACTCAAGATCATTCAAACCTTATCAGAAACCACAACTTCAATCATATTAATCTTCAAAGTTGATTAACTTAAAATAAATAATATTTCTTCAAATGTTTTGCCACTTCAAAAGAAATACTATGCTATTTCTTTTAAAACATAACAACTTAGCACATGAAATTTGTAATAGTTTCATGACACGGCTCAACCTTAGAATTGTATTAAGATTGTACTTTACCTTTCATATCTTATATGCTTATCTTAGAGTCCTTGCAACTATACTCTTTTGTGAAGTAAACTTGAAGTAAAACAAATCTTAAACAAATCATCTAAATCCAACTCACTTGTAATATTGGGGAATTGTTTGGGGATTTTACAACATGCATCTCATTACTTATGCATAACAACATATTGCTTTTTAAAACATTGTCCTTACCGGGCAATGATGGTATTTTGTAGAACCCAAGGTCCATGGTCAAGTCGAGACATTCGACTACAATACTTTGCTATATCAAGGAAAGTTCACACTTGCTCATGTCCTTTGATTATTTTCTATCAAGTATTTTGCAATCCCAGTGTTGTCACCACCTGCATTTTAAAAAGGTCAGAAAACACTATTTTCATAATAACATGATTATGGTTATTTATCAAAAGGTAATAACCTACTCTGAAAGTTTCGATGGTAAACGAACATATTATATAGGACTTAATAATCAATATCGCTAGTGATTCTTGCACCGTATAATACGTGTTAATCATGAGATTTGGAATGAGACAGTCTGGATCTTCTTCCTTTCGCATGCCACGGACAATGTTCTGGGCGTTTTGTAAGTTGCAGATCATGGGTAAAGCCAAGTATTTCGGGAAAGTCTACCGTGGATCTGGGCATACAAAAGACAGATTTCTAGTGTTAATGGTTGTCGTGCGTATTAACAGAGAAAAGTCTGCCTTGAGTCTGAACGTACAACAATTCCGGTGTATGCGGGGTCACGAAGAAGGGCAGCGAATGGCTTGGATTCTTATACCGGGCCCCATACCAAGTAAGTGTGAACGGAAATGCTCACCTGGCTGTGCAACATGGATAAGGATCTCTCATGGATAAAGTAACGCACCTCTACAAAGTGTAAGAATTGTAACTTGTTACTCCCTGTTCCGGAAAGGAGCTACGAACGCTGCAGGAAAGGAATTCCATGAAAGTTCTGATAAACCTATGAAGGATGACGAATATAGCTTTTCAGAATAAAAGCAACCTTTGAAGAAATGTTTGCAAAAAATCTGCATAACCTACGACCTTTGGTTTGTGGTTGTAGTTAGTGTCCTTTTTAGTGAACTTGCTAAGTACGCTCGTACTCAATGTATCTTCTTAACCCTTGCTAGATTCCGAAGACATTAAAGACTAAAAAGAGGAAACACTCTATTCAGTTGAAGACTAAGCAGAATTCCGCTATGAGAAACCAGAAGTATCCGAAAGTATCTATGGGATGACGATCGAAGTACCTGAAGCGTAGATGTGTCAAATATAGTTGATCGAGTCTAGTAGCATAGAAGTTTAAACCTTAGAGTCTAGTTTGCTTCTTTGTTTAGTTTTAAGAGTTATTATTGTTTAGCCCGAGTCATCGGGATACCTCTATGGACCTAAGAGGATCTTAAAGTCGTCGTGTAATTTCTGGTTATATAATAGTAATGTATTTTGTGAACCCGCTTTGTTTCTGTTGTACCACTCTAAGAATGTAATATTTGCGAAAATGGTGTACCATGAGTGTTATGTCCACGACTGTAGTATACTACAACATGCAGTGTATGCTGGGTCACCATATCGATGGCGGCCAACAACGGTAGGGGAGCTCGGCTTGTAGCAGCGGGCGAGCTCCCCACCTCCGTGTTGCACCAATGCGGCGGCAGGAGACCCCGATTGGTCCAGCTGGGCGCCACTTTTCCTCACAGCTTCCAACCAGACTCGCCGCTTGCGCTCCTCGACGATGTTAGAGTGCGGGGCATCCGGCCGTAGTTCCACAGCCGCTAGCCCCTATTGACCTAATCACCAGCAACATCGTGTCATGGGGGTGCCGGATCTGGTGGGGTGGTGCCTAATTTGGTCGGTGACGAACAATTGCACGATGGAGAGTCAGAGGAGGCAGCGGGGATTTGACTAGTTTTTGGCCCTCAAATTGGTCTCCAAACCATACATATAGCAGCTATAAAACTTCTAAGAGGCTATGTGACGATTTACGGCTCCTTCCCGAGACAAAAAAAAAAAAGGATATTTGATCATTTGACACACTTTAATCAAATTGCAAAATAAAGTGTGGCAAATTGTCAAATTCTCCGTACTAAAAATTGGATATCTCAATTTTTCAAGTGTGGGGAGATTTATAGAGTTGCTCTAAACCATTTTCAGAGTGAACCATGGGAACCCTTCAAAATACAAATGACTAGTCTTTTACAAGGAAAACAAAACGCGCGGAAGACAAAGAGCAAAAATGCCCAGCTCAACAAGAAAAGAGCAAAAATGTCCGCTCGACAAAAAGAAAGATGGGAGAGCAACTCTGAACTGCACGTTACAAATATTGTCCAAATCCAAACTGAGAATGTCGCCAAGAGTATTTCATTTCTTAGTCCTACATCTCGACATTGTCATCCTCCCGCGCGTATATCATCTCCGGCTGACCTTCGTCTAGCGCGAGCACTCGCCTGCGTATCCTCCGTAGCGCGCCGTCCACGGCGAGGTCGACGGCGTCCTTGCCCGCTTCTCTCAGCTCCGTTGTGCTCCCGTGCCTCCGGTACAGCACTCTGGGTGCCATCTCCAGCGCGCGCTCCCTCATCCTCCGTACCTCTGCATCGGGCACGGCCGCGAGCGTCTCGGCGATCTTGACTCCCCCGAGCACCACCGTCTCCTTCTGTATGTGCACCGAGAACTCGTCGTACCGCCCCGGGGGAAGGTGCCAGCCGTACTGCCGCCTCGCCGCGGCGTCCTCGAAGAACACGGGCACGCACCCGGCGAGGATGGCGTCGAACGTCGACCGCCGCGTCGGCGTGTCCCCTGGCGGCTCCAGGCAGAACTTGGCACCCAGCATAGGACGCATGTAGCGGACGGGGTCGTGGGAGCACTTGCCGGCCGAGCAGTCCACGACGACGCAGGCGTCGGTGCGGTTCGCGCACTCGGCGAGGATGGAGCCCCGGATGTTGGGTCTGGACGGGCGTGAGACCCCGCCGGCGTAGAGCATCAGCGTGGTGCGGCGGGAGCTGCGCGCCCGCGCAAGCCAGGCGTCGAGCCGCTGGAGCGAGGCCGGGTGGAAAGAGGTCGGGTGCGGGATGGCGTGCTCCTGCCACGGCCACGAGCGCGACTCGAACGCCAGGAATGTGAAGTTCTCGAACTCCGGCAGCCGGACCAGCGACGTGGTGCCCCACAGCCGGGGCTCCGAGTGCGGCGGCTGCGAGTGGTCCCACGCGGACCCCGCGAGCACCATGAAATGGTCGTGCCCATGCCGCCGCGACAGGATCTGGGGGCTGTCGCCTGCCAGGAACTGGGCGAGGGACGCGCCGTGGAGCGCGGAGGAGTTGAGGAGCGAGGGGTCGAGGACGTAGGGGAGGGAGTCGAGCCCAGCGTAGTACGGGACGAAGACGGCGTCCGCGATTGCTGGGTCGGCGACGAGGCAGTCGCGCTCGAGGAGGCGGTGGTGGAAGAAGGGCTCGAAGAGGCGCGCGTCGGTGCGGTACCAGGAGTGGCTGCGGGGGTGCGTGCGCGGGCCGAGGCCGTGGTTAGCGAGGGACTCGCAGGACGGGGCGGAGGTGGCCGCAGCGGACGGGTCGGCGAGCGGGAAGGAGGCGTCGCAGTGGCGGAGGAGGTGCGTGTTGAACTGCGGGGGAAGGGTACGGATATGGATCCGGCGTCCAGCGCATGGGTCTGCGGCGTCCCCGGCGGCTTCGCCGGTGACGGCGGCAACCGCGCGCAGGACGACGAGGAGGAGCAGGAGGAAATTGGGCATCTTGGGGTAGTGGGCGAGTCAGTATTCCCGTGAGAGAGAGAGAGAGTGGGATCCTCGAGTAACTGTCAGGAAGTTACGGGTCGTTTTTTTCTGGTTTTTTTTTTTGACCTGTTTTTCTTCCAGAGAGGATGTTGAGTGAACTATCAGGAAATTGTAAGATCACACATGTAATAAGGCCGTCAGGTTAAAGGGCCGAAATAACAGGTGGGCAAAATATTATAAAGAAGACACTACTTTACTAGGCTATTAGCCATCTCTATTCGGCCCACGGCAGCAGCTAGTTCTCCGAAATGGCTAACTGTATCACTGTTTCTGTCTGCTACCTTTTCTTTTGAGGTTATTACACTTTTCATCCCACTACTTGCACGCGGGGTATAAAAAAGTCCTACTACTTGCAAATCGGACAAATCTAGTCTCACAAGTTGCACCCCAGGTGCGATCTAGTCCAGTTCAAAATATTTCAAACGGATTTCAGCGGATTTGACCGAATTAATACAATCTAGATGGCAGTTTGCAAATAAGTCCAGAACGTGTCCCTTGCGCCGCACCTGACCCTCCAGCGACTAGTCCAGAAACGGTGATTCGAGTCCAGAAACGGCGACTAATCCAGAAGCGGACAGAACCTTATCCAGAGCTAGGCGAGAGCAACGGCGGTGACGGAATGTCTGAGAGCTCCATGGAAAGTACTGGTCGCTCCCCTGCACCTGCTCGGCGAAGGGCGCGCTGGAGGGGCGGGTCGCCGAGGAGCGCGGTGGAGGGTCAGGGGGTCGAGGGGCGCAATGCTGGAGCCGGTGGCCGAGGTGCACGGGGGAGGTCCGTTCCCCCGCTCGGCGACGCGGGGGAGATACTGAATCCGCGGCTTGGCCTGCTCGGCGACGCGAGGGAGGTCTGTTCCCTACAAATTACCTTCTGTATGAACATGAACGGGTTCTTCTCCTATATTACTTCTCTCGTCGGATAATCAGAAGCTTGACGCGAGGAAGGGCCGGCCAGCGCCGAGCGCATCGCCAATCCATCGGACTCCTTTGATTCAAAGGAAATTCTCAGGATTTGTATAGGATTCGGCTCCTTTGGATTTTTTTCGTTCAAAAAAACGCGCGCACTTTGCTTCTGATCCGGGGCCCAGCCGCGCTGCAGTTTGCTCCCTGTCGGATGAACCTGTTATTCATCTCCTACAGCGATCAAGTACATTCCATCTACTCAAGTTCCTGTCGTTTTTCTTGCTTGCAATCAAACACCGTATTCCTAGAATCCCCGTGTCCATAGGATATGATTGGGCATGACATTCCATTATTTTACAGTTCCTATTTCTTTGGTATCATTTGCTGACTTACTTTCTTTATACCATTTTAAACTATAACTATGCCAAAACTTTGCATGCAATTAATCAGCACTATTGGTTAGTACAAAGCAGGGATAAATATGTAACATGTTGTTGTCGTTGTTGTTTTATGCAGATGGTGCGGCACGCAATATAGATATTGTAGCGATGGGTTGGACTGATTGAATTTGCTGCTCTTTTTCTCTTTTAGTCTTCTCAAAGGAACCTCTATATTGATCATCAGACTTTGGTTTCAATATGGCACTGAACACTGTCCGGTGGCAGGTTTAGTTAACTGTATCTACTCGTGTAAATGCAGTTAACTGAACTCGCTCGTCAACATGTAGTGAACTGAGGTACATCTACTAACTGCTTTTTGATCAAATTCACATGCATGATTTCCACAATTGTCGAATGTTTTATGCAAAAAAACCTTTATCAACTACCAACATTACTGAAGATTATATCTTATTAACCCAGATCCATGGACAACAAAGTCGCCGATGATCTCGTCCGCATCAGCGGCGACTCGGCGGAAATCTGTCTTGAACAACGACCAATTACTCTAAAAATCGCTCCACCAGTGCTACCTACCCAATTTGCCAACAATTTCTCCAGGTAAAATATAGTGTGATCTACTCGATCATGATCCAACTCCAGCAATGTCACCGACAGAGTTGTTAGAGTAGAAAGAATGAGAAAGAGAGGATACTCAGGTACCATAAGGTGGCTCGTCCTCGTCATGCTCGCGGTAGCTCATCTCTCCGGTGGGATCGAGCCACAAAGGCAGCCGCAGAAGAGGGCCCCGTCAGCCTACAACACCTGTGCCGTAACTTCCGCTCCGTTCTTCTGTTCTTTGCGAGAGGATCGCTAGAGAAGGTTGAGGTCACCGTTTTGACTAAGTCTTGTTCGGTCCAGTGCTAGCTGGTGTGGTTGAACCAGTGCTAGTCGCTTGAGGGTCGGGTGCGTCAGGTGCACGGGGGACACGTTCTGAACTTATTTTGCAAACTGCCGTCCCAGGTTGTACTAATCAGGAAACCATGTTCTGGACTTATTTGCAAACTAACGTCACGGGTCGTACTAATTTGGTCACATCCGCTCAAATCCGTTTGAAAATTTCAAACTGGACTAGATCGCACCCGGGGTGCAACTTATGGGACTAGATTTGTCCAATTTGCAAGTAGTGGGACTTTTTTGCACCCCGGGTGCAAGTAGTGGGATGAAAAGTGTAATTACCTCTTTTCTTTTCGTACACCTAACTTATCAGAAAGGACTTCAGTACCGAGCTCCCTTCTTCTTGCAAAGGATAATGTTGCGCCTTTGATGAAGGAGGTTAATAGGAATGATATGATAACTACTGGAATCTGGTATATCTGGTGAGAAAGAAAACAAGTAACACATGAAGAGAACATTCAATCACCTCCAAAATCAGCCCAGTTGATTGTGGCTCTCACAACGAATTATTCAAGGGCTAAAAGTGACGAGGTTTGATCTCATCAATGTCCATTGTTATGGACTTGGGCTTTAGAGAAGATGGGGATGCTGGAGATCGTGGAACGGTTAGCAAACAAGCAACACGAGGACACAAGGTTTACCCAGGTTCAGGCCCCCGGAGGGAAAACCCTACTCCTGCTTATCTGCTCTTGATTACGGCGGAACCGAAGGTTACAGGGGTGCGCAGATGCAATCTGACGTGGAGGTGTGTATGAGGAAATATGAGTCGAGAGATCTAGGTCGTGCCCTCCTGGCCTTTATATATACTTAGGCAGGTCTCGGGCATAGTCCTAGTCGGTTACAGGTTCTAGGGTTTTACCCCTTTGAATTTCCTATCTACTCTAGTCTTGCTCTCCAAGGATCCGAAGGCGTCATGGGTCTTGGCCACCCGAAAATCTTCATGGGCCGGCGTACGTCCGCCGTGGGCCTTCCTTGGGCTGGACTAGGTATGCTGAGGTCACGCACCCGTAGGGTACAACCATGTCAGTAGCCCCGAGTGATCAGTCGAATCGTAGATTCGGCTGAGGACTCTTCAATCCTTCGGGTGTAACTATGTATTAATAGTATGTGTGCAGGGATTGTTGATGCGTGTGCCTGACTTACCCGACGGATCAGGGTCAGTTAACTGTCTTAGGAGAAACAACACGATCTTCTTCAGGTTCGACTCCCTCAACTCGAAACTGGAACATATGCTGGCGTAATTCGACTCAGGCCGCGGAGGACTTACAGGAGTGGAATTCCAGTGAATTTAATCAATGTACCCAACGCGTCCGTCGGGATTTTTTATCGCACCTGTTGGCATGGATTCATACTAGCAGAGCGCAGTCGGGTGCGTTGCCAAGCCACCAGATGATATCTGTAGGTCTTATCTTTGCGTCGCAGACGCAGCATCCGAACATTTGTCACCGCGGAGGTGTTTCGGGTGGCCAAGGAGAAACATTGCTCACTTAGCATTCTACTGAGGCAAAGTTGCCGAAAAAGTTTTGCGTGTTTGATCCGAAAGATCGCAGTCGAAGAATTCATAGGGTGCGCGACCAGCGCTCCCTATGGGAGTAGCCGCCAAGTGTCTGTTCGAGTCGTAGACTCGGGCGGAGAATTTTATTTAAGCACTTTGTTTATTTTTAAGTCCGTAGGACACAAAAAATTTCGGATGCTTAAATCCATCCTCCCTATGAGAGTAGCCCCCGAGTCCGTAGTGGAATCGTAGACTCGACGTAGGACTCGAAGAAATATTTTGTCTTTATTCGTCCTTCGGGTGCGCGGCCAGCGCTCCTGGTAGGAGTAGCCCCCGAGTATTTAGTCGAATCGAAGATTCGAGTGAGTACTCTTAGCTGTGGAGCCGAAGAATTGTAGCTGGTGCTAGTATAGCTTTTGATGACATCAGTGCTGACGATCAATGACCTCAAGCGTCTGCTACGCCAGAGATCACTTGACTGGACGAACGTGGGTCCCACTTGCTGACCTTGAATTGACCGGTCACGCGCGGCGTGGAGATAATTACGGCGTCGCCTCGATTACCGCGCGTAGTGGACGGCGTGGTAACGAAGCTTCGTTGTGATGCTGACACGTGTATGGTCAGATCTGCCGTTGGCGTTAGGTCTTCTGGATGGACGGCTGCCGTGCGTCGTCTTCATCGTTATAATCATTGGGGAAAGCTGCAGTTTGTTTTCACCGCATCAGTTCTTGTTTTCACTGCCTGCTTGTGCTCTAGCGATTCTTGCTGCGCGCTGGTATTTCCTTCCACATTTCCATCTTCCCTTCTGCGCTTTCACCACCGGCTCCGCCGTAGCGCGATGGGGAAACCGAAGAAATCATCATCTGCAGTTGGTACCAGCGCCGCCGGAGGAAAGAAAGGCGCCACCACTACCCGTGTCACCGACGGTGGTTGGCGGCGATCAGAGACGCGGGAGAGTGATCTCCGCAAGCTTCGCGAGCGGGGTTTGATCCCGCAAGATAGGGAGGCCGTCAGACTCCCCGGCAACGAGGTAATCCCCCGTCCCCCCGCTGGGTATCGGGTTATGTTTCTTGCCTTCGTTATGCGTGGGTTTTCCTTCCCAGTCCACGACTTCCTTTGTGGGCTGCTCTTTCTCTATGGCATCCAGCTGCATCATATTTCGCCCAATTCTCTTCTTCACATTGCTTGTTTCATCACTTTTTGCGAGTGCTTGCTCGGCATCGAGCCGCATTTTGGCCTCTTCCGGAAACTCTATTCCGTGAAGAGGCAATCCGGTTCGGATGGTGTGTATCCCATTGGGGGTTGCATCATCTCCCTCAAAGCCAATATTCTCTTCTTTTCTTTCTCTATGTCCGAATTTGTCCAGTACTGGAGGAGGCGGTGGTTTTACATCCGCGACTCTACAGTTGCTGGGCAGCATTTTGGTCTTGCTCCTTTCGACCCCTCCCATTGTGTACTACTCGTGCAACAGATCTACATATAGACACGGCTCTGATACCACTGTAGGGTTTCGTAGCATGGAAAACAAAAAATTTCTATCGCATACAAACAAACAAGCCAAGATCTATCTACTAGATTGTAGCAACGAGTCGATGGAATAACTCACCCTCGAAGATTCCAAAGTGTTTAACGAGAGCGGATTCTCGTGGGTGATGTAGTCGTACTCTTCCCGATCTCAAGATCGCATAGACGATCCTTCCGGCGCTGCGTTCCGGCAGCACTCCCGCAGTCGGTCACACGTTCGGTACTCGACAAAGTGTTGGGAATATGCCCTAGAGGCAATCATGTATGATGATATTTCCCATTGTATTCATAAAGTTATTAAGTAGTCCTTGTATAAACATCTGATGTGTATCATTGAATATGTGATTCGATTGTGGAACTATGCATTCATGTTGTTTATACTAAATATCCTTGGTCATTGAGGTTGTGCTGGACACACAACTTAGACCAATGTGAAAGTTGGCTTGATGACTCGGTTCCACTTGTCATGGGCATGGAGATGCTATTCCAACTTACACAGATTCGGCTAAAGAGTTTAGCGAGTCGGATTGACCCATATTGAGGTACAACGAACTAGTTGTCATTTGTATATCTCAATCAATGTAATCCTTAGACCTGAGGTTGTTGCATAGTCCGAGTTGAGGATCACCGACTTAGGTTCTGCCAAACGCTGATCCGTAACTGGGCAGTTATAAAGGCAGGGTTCGGGTCGACTGAGAATCAAGCTGCGTGATGTGGATAACCAAGATGGGATTTTGCCCCTCCACTCGGAGAGATATTCTCTGGGCCCTCTCGTGAGATATGATTCGGAAAGCATGGCCATGCACGACTCGGTTAAGTGTTAACCGAGGCGATCGGCTAAGAGTTAGTCGGGTGAATCACTTATCTCGGATCGAGAAGAGAGTTGGACTATTTAAGGGATGACATATATTCGCCTATAGTCTGACAAGGTATATCGTGAGGCAAAAGGGACTCAGACGTAAGTCGCATTGGAAAGGCAAGTCGTCATGACTCTTTGGTACTTGGGAATCGGTATGTTCTGCTAGGAGCCGATGCCGATTGATCGATTGTGAGTCGGACTCTAATCGTGTCCAAGTAACCATGAGCCTGCGGGGTCACACACTTAAGAGCGGGAGCAAGTTCGGATTGGATCCGAATCTGTAATCTGGTTGGGTTGGACCTAAACCAGATTAGGACTGAGTTAGTGAGTTGGACTCACGGTGACTAGTGTTATATGGGCTTTAGTGAATGGGTCGCGTGAGTAGAGCCCACGTTCACTCCCTATATATAGTGGAGCACAGTAACCCAGAAAGGTTAATCGTTGTTCGGTTAGGTTATTCCATGTGTTGGAAACCCTAGCTCCACAGCAGTCCAGCCGCCGTAACGAACCTAGCAGTTTGCCGCCGGCGCTCCTCCTTGTACGTGTGGATACCAGCAGAGGTGCTGTGCGATCAGCACCAGGACGATCGGATCGTGAGGACTGCACTGCATCAGCCGACGCGCTTCATCAGTAATCCGCAACCGCGCGTCTAGTGGTAAACCTCGTGGCCTTCTACCTCAGCTAGGTCTTGGGATCACCACGTTAGAGGAAAAAGTTTTGTTTTATCTCTGCGTGGCCTAACAGTGGTATCAGAGCGATAGCTTCTAGTTTTAGGCTCGAGATCTCGCATATGTGATATGCGGTAGGATGTAGATGAGATCTATGTGCTGTTTGGTGGTCGAACTATGAGATAGATCGGTTTTGTACGAGGTTGATTGGATCAACTGTACTCGGGGAATGGTAGATCTGATTTCCGTGATCATACTGCTGAGGTCGTGGAACGACATACCCCTACCGGTCGGCTTCCGCCATCGGGGTAGACTGTGACACGTAAATCCAGAAGCGGTGATCGAAGATCAAAGAGTTTGATCGAATCGGAACGATGGTCGGAATCCATGTTCGGATCGTAGATGAGATCTACGTTTTCGGAAAGATCGTCGGGACCGCCGGCTTCGCCCTGTCGTAGCGCCTTAGATGTCGTTGCGAGTTTCACAACGCCGGTAGATATTGTATCTATGCATAACTTGATTTTGCAGGAAGTTGTGAATGGTATGGTTCATGTGCATGTGATGTATGTGTGTAATCCATACGTGATCTGCGAATCACGGTTTATGTCAGCCGGCTGGAGCCTAGGTGCTGTCTTTTTATTGTATAATGACCTGCGTGTCGGATTCTCTATGTAATTTACTTTACTAAGCTAGTGTAGCTGTGTGGAGAACCCGGAAGGCATGCAAGGCGTTGTACATGTCGGCGACATGGAGTAAGACGGCAAGTGACAAGAGTTGGCACGAGTCGAATTACAGGCTTTGTGGAGATGGAGATCGCCATGAAGAGAGCCATACCATTTCACATTATAATTGCTTTATTTTGTGTTATTGTTATGTCTCTGTTTTACCTCTATTAGATAGTCGGTAAAATTTAATCCCTCAAAGAAGGTCTAGTCGGTTTTCCCGCCAGTGTTTGCACCATCACAAGTCGGACATTTTTGGTAGTGGGCTCATAAAATTGAGGTGCTGCCAATTCTTTCCGACTAGGTGTGTTCGAGTCGGACTCTTACTGCAGAAACACTCGGTAAGCTAGACGGGTCTATCACAACGGTTGTGGGACTCGGGGAAAGGTCGGATGGGAGCCGGGGCATGTGATGCCACCCGTCCAACAGGAGTCGCATGAGATGCGATTGACAAGGAGTTGTCTACCTAGATCACTTGGCGGCTAGCGGTGATGCTAAAGCTCACTAGCCGACTTGCTTATTTAGGATCCTGAATCACTAAGTAACCATCGAAGGGGTGTTGGTTCTAGTGGGAGCATAAAATATTAAAATGTTTAATATGCTTGCTCTTTTATGAATACATGTCTTAAGTGTTTTGCATATTTTCTGTTGTAGATCATGGCACCTAGTAGCAGTCACTCTCAGATATCCGGTTTTGTGTTGAGAACCATTCTTGAAAAAGATAAACTGAACGACACTAATTTTACCAACTGGTATCGAAATCTGAGAATTGTTCTCAAACAAGAAAAGAAGGACCATGTCCTAGACAACCCACTTCCAGATGAGCCGAATGAGAATGCGACTGTCGCAGCCACCAATGCCTACCGTCGGGCTAAGGATGAGTCCACGGATATTAGCTGTCTTATGCTTGCTCACATGGAACCGGACTTGCAAAAGCAGTTCGAGCATGTTGAGGCCTACGATATGATCGAAAGCCTCAAAAGTATGTTCCAGGCTCAGGCGAAGACTGAGAGGTATCAAGTCTCTCAGGCTTTGCTGAGTTGCAAGCTTAAGGATGGTGATCCACTGAGTCCGCATGTGATCAAAATGGTTGGTTACGTGCAGTCTCTAGAGAGGCTTGGCTACCCCATAAGCGAAGAGTTCGCTACAGATATAATTCTGAACTCTCTTCCTAGTGCATATGGACAGTTCATTTCGAACTACCACATGCATGGTATGGATAAGAAGCTCACTGAATTGCATGGGATGCTCAAGCAGGCAGAGGCGGATCTCAAGAAGGGCACCAGTCAAGTGTTGATGGTGCAGAATAAGGCTAAGTTCAAGAAGAGTTCTTGGACTAAGAAGAAGGCTAAGTTAGGAGGAAAGCAGGCTCAGGACCCGGTCCCAAGCGCTTCCTCAGGGACTAAACCATCTCCTTCAGCCGGATCCACTTGCTTCTACTGCAAGGCGGATGGCCACTGGAAGAGGAACTGCAGCAAGTACTTGGCCGACAAAGCCAAGAGTGGAGGTATGACTTCCGACTCAGGTACACTTGTTTGCAATGTTATAGACATATATCTTGCTGATGCACCTAATAGTTCTTGGGTATATGATACCGGATCAGTTATTCACATCTGCAACTCGTTGCAGGGACTGGTAAGAACTAGGAGCGTAGCAAGAGGCGAGGTTGATATTCGAGTCGGCAACAAAGCAAGAGTTGCTGCGTTGGAAGTCGGCACGATGCAACTTCATTTACCTTCCGGATTCATTATGGAACTAAATAATTGTTATTATGTTCCAGTGCTCAGTCGAAACATTATTTCTGCTTCATGTTTGATGAGGCAAGGCTATGAGTCGAATATCAAGAATAATGGTTGTTCTTTGTATTTGAATGATATGTTTCACGGCTTTGCACCCGTCCAGGACGGGTTATTTATTTTGAATCTTGATGGTGAGTCGGTTTATAACATAAATGTTAAAAGGTTGAAACCAAATGATCTGAATATGACTTACTTTTGGCACTGTCGGCTTGGTCATATAAGTTGGAAATGCATGAAGAAGCTCCATGATGATGGACTCCTAACTTCGTTCGACTTGGAGTCGTTCGAGACATGCGAATCTTGCCTACTCGGCAAAATGACCAAGACACCTTTTGCAAAGAGTTGCGAAAGGGCGTCCGACTTGTTGGGACTAGTACATAGTGATGTATGTGGACCAATGAGCACGACAGCCAGGGGTGGCTATGAGTACTTCATTACCTTCACTGATGATTTGAGTAGGTATGGATATATCTACTTGATGAAACATAAGTCGGAAGCCTTTGAAAAGTTCAAAGAATTCCAGAATGAAGCACAGAATCAACTCGGCAAGAAAATAAAGTTTCTTCGGTCGGACCGAGGAGGCGAGTACATGAGCCATGAGTTTGATGACCATCTGAAAAGTTGTGGAATAGTTCCTCAACTTACTCCGCCAGGAACGCCACAATGGAATGGTGTTTCGAAAAGGCGGAATCGGACCTTGTTGGACATGGTACGATCAATGATGAGTCGGACAGATCTGCCTTTATCATTTTGGGGTTATTGTCTAGAAACAGCGGCGTTCACACTAAACAAAGTACCATCAAAATCGGTAGAGAAGACACCGCATGAGATGTGGACAGGCAAAAAGCCGAGTTTGTCTTTTCTTAAGATTTGGGGTTGTGAAGCTTTTGTCAAGCGACTTCAGTCGGACAAGCTTACGGCCAAGTCGGATAAATGTATTTTCGTGGGGTATCCGAGGGAAACCTTGGGTTACTACTTCTACAACCGAGAAGAGGGCAAAGTGTTTGTCGCTCGGAACGGTATCTTCCTTGAGAAAGAGTTTCTCAGTCGAAGAGTAAGTGGGAGCACGGTGCAACTCGAAGAAATTCGAGAGGAATCGGCAAGTAGCGAGTCGGCAAAAACCTTGGAGGATGAGCCGATCGTGGCAGCTGAGCCGATAGCCGCACCTGTACTACGAAGATCGGCAAGATTACGAAGTGTTCGTGATGTGTTACTGTTAGACAGTGATGAGCCGGCAAGTTATTCGGAAGCGATGGTGGGATCTGATTCCGAGTCATGGCTTGGAGCCATGAGATCCGAGTTAAAGTCCATGGATGAAAATCAAGTTTGGAACTTGGTTGATCTGCCAGACGGTGCAAGACCCGTCGAGTGCAAATGGGTCTTTAAAAGGAAAACTGATATGGATGGAAATGTTTCCGTCTATAAAGCACGCCTTGTCGCGAAGGGGTTCCGACAAGTTCAAGGAGTTGATTACGACGAGACTTTCTCGCCCGTAGCGATGCTTAAATCAGTTCGGATCATGTTAGCTATAGCAGCCTATTTCGACTATGAGATATGGCAGATGGATGTCAAAACGGCTTTCCTTAACGGAAATTTAACCGAGGACGTGTATATGATACAGCCCGAGGGTTTTGTCGATCCGGCTAATGCTGACAAGGTATGCAAACTTCAGAAATCCATTTATGGGTTGAAGCAAGCATCTCGGAGTTGGAATATCCGCTTTGATGAGGTAGTCAAATCGTTTGGCTTCATCAAGAGTGATCATGATTCTTGTTTGTACAAGAAGTTTAGTGGGAACAAAGTAAATTTTCTAATCTTATATGTGGATGACATATTACTGATTGGAAATGATGTCCAGATGTTGCAAGAAACCAAGGAATCATTGGAAAGGAGTTTCTCAATGAAAGACTTGGGTGAGGCAACATACATCCTCGGAATCCGGATCTATAGAGATAGATCAAGGAGGCTCATTGGATTGAGTCAGAGTACTTATTTGGACAAAGTGTTGAAGAAGTTCAACATGGAATCGTCTAAGAAAGGGTTCTTACCGATGTCCCATGGTGTAAAACTTAGCAAGACTCAGTGTCCTTCGACAACTGATGAGCGAAGTCGGATGAGTGCGATTCCATATGCTTCTGCAGTTGGATCCATCATGTACGCCATGATTTGTACTAGACCGGATGTTTCCTATGCTCTAAGTGTTGTGAGCAGATACCAGGCTGATCCTGGAGAGATCCACTGGACAGCGGCTAAAAATATCCTAAAGTACTTGAGAAGGACTAAGGATATGTTCTTGGTTTATGGTGGTGAAGATGAACTCAGTGTAAAGGGTTACACGGATGCGAGTTATCTCACCGACTCTGATGATTCTCGCTCGCAATCCGGATACGTGTTTATTATAAACGGAGGTGCTGTGAGCTGGAAAAGTTCCAAGCAAGAGACTGTGTCTGCGTCTACAATAGAGGCTGAGTATATTGCCGCCTCGGAGGCATCAAAGGAAGCTGTTTGGATGAGGAATTTCCTCATGGATCTTGGTGTGGTTCAGGGTTCGTCCAATCCGTTGGACGTGTATTGTGACAACAATGGTGCTATTGCACAAGCCAAGGAACCTAGACAACACCAGAAGAACAAGCACATACTCATGCGGTACCACCTGATTCGCCAGTTCGTGGATCAGGGTGATATCAAGTTATGCAAGGTACACACGGATGCAAATATTGCAGATCCGTTGACAAAGCCGTTACCCCAGCCGAAGCATGAGGCGCACCTGAGAGCCATGGGCATTAGATGCTTAGACATGTGATGTCGAAAGATTGACTCTAGTGCAAGTGGGAGACTATTGGGAATATGCCCTAGAGGCAATCATGTATGATGATATTTCCCATTGTATTCATAAAGTTATTAAGTAGTCCTTGTATAAACATCTGATGTGTATCATTGAATATGTGATTCGATTGTGGAACTATGCATTCATGTTGTTTATACTAAATATCCTTGGTCATTGAGGTTGTGCTGGACACACAACTTAGACCAATGTGAAAGTTGGCTTGATGACTCGGTTCCACTTGTCATGGGCATGGAGATGCTATTCCAACTTACACAGATTCGGCTAAAGAGTTTAGCGAGTCGGATTGACCCATATTGAGGTACAACGAACTAGTTGTCATTTGTATATCTCAATCAATGTAATCCTTAGACTTGAGGTTGTTGCATAGTCCGCGTTGAGGATCACCGACTTAGGTTCTGCCAAACGCTGATCCGTAACTGGGCAGTTATAAAGGCAGGGTTCGGGTCGACTGAGAATCAAGCTGCGTGATGTGGATAACCAAGATGGGATTTTGCCCCTCCACTCGGAGAGATATTCTCTGGGCCCTCTCGTGAGATATGATTCGGAAAGCATGGCCATGCACAACTCGGTTAAGTGTTAACCGAGGCGATCGGCTAAGAGTTAGTCGGGTGAATCACTTATCTCGGATCGAGAAGAGAGTTGGACTATTTAAGGGATGACATATATTCGCCTATAGTCTGACAAGGTATATCGTGAGGCAAAAGGGACTCAGACGTAAGTCGCATTGGAAAGGCAAGTCGTCATGACTCTTTGGTACTTGGGAATCGGTATGTTCTGCTAGGAGCCGATGCCGATTGATCGATTGTGAGTCGGACTCTAATCGTGTCCAAGTAACCATGAGCCTGCGGGGTCACACACTTAAGAGCGGGAGCAAGTTCGGATTGGATCCGAATCTGTAATCTGGTTGGGTTGGACCTAAACCAGATTAGGACTGAGTTAGTGAGTTGGACTCACGGTGACTAGTGTTATATGGGCTTTAGTGAATGGGTCGCGTGAGTAGAGCCCACGTTCACTCCCTATATATAGTGGAGCACAGTAACCCAGAAAGGTTAATCGTTGTTCGGTTAGGTTATTCCATGTGTTGGAAACCCTAGCTCCACAGCAGTCCAGCCGCCGTAACGAACCTAGCAGTTTGCCGCCGGCGCTCCTCCTTGTACGTGTGGATACCAGCAGAGGTGTTGTGCGATCAGCACCAGGACGATCGGATCGTGAGGACTGCACTGCATCAGCCGACGCGCTTCATCAGTAATCCGCAACCGCGCGTCTAGTGGTAAACCTCGTGGCCTTCTACCTCAGCTAGGTCTTGGGATCACCACGTTAGAGGAAAAAGTTTTGTTTTATCTCTGCGTGGCCTAACACAAAGACCTTCCTCTCCCTTGTTCCAGCAGGCAGCGGAGGTTGTAGCACTCTCCTCGCGATTCCGGCAGCACAACGGCGTGGTACCGGAAGTAGAGGGGAGATCTCGCAGGGCTTCGCCTTAAGCCGGAGCGAGTATGGTGGACTATGAGAGAGCCCTCGACGATCTAGGGTTTAGACACGCCGAGTAGGGGGCAAGCCGGTGGCTAGGGTTAGCTAGGCGGCGGCAGCGGTTTGCCCTAGGGCGGCGGCGGCAGTGTAGGTGGCGGCGCCGACGGCTAGGGTTTAGAGGTGGAGGTGTTGGGTGTAGGGGTTCGTAGCATGGAAAACAAAAATTTTCTATCGCATACAAACAAACAAGCCAAGATCTATCTACTAGATTGTAGCAACGAGTCGATGGAATAACTTACCCTCGAAGATTCCAAAGCGGTTAACGAGAGCAGATTCTCGTGGGTGATGTAGTCGTACTCTTTCCGATCTCAAGATCGCGTAGACGATCCTTCCGGCGCTGCGTTCCGGCAGCGCTCCCGCAGTCGGTCACACGTTCGGTACTCGACGAAGACCTTCCTCTCCCTTGTTCCAGCAGGCAGCGGAGGTTGTAGCACTCTCCTCGCGATTCTGGCAGCACAACGGCGTGGTACCGGAAGTAGAGGGGAAATCCCGCAGGGCTTCGCCTTAAGCCGGAGCGAGTATGGTGGATTATGAGAGAGGGCTATTAGTGGTCTAGAGATTAGACACACCAATTAGAAGGCTCTAAACCGCAGGCTAAAGCAATTAGAAGCTCTAAACCAAAACGGCTCTAAACCGGAGATTAGAGGTAGAAACTTGTGTGTCTCAAGGAGGAGGCCCTGCCCCTCCTTTTATAGGTGGAGGGGCTAGGCGCGCCAGGGAGGGAGGGGAGTCCCTCCCCAACTCGGCCTAGGGCTGGCCGCCGGCTTGGAGGAGAGGAACTCCTCCTCCAAGTTGGTTTCAACCTCCTCTTGCTTGTTTCCCACAGTTTCCTGTTTCCCACAGTTTCTTGTTTTCCACAGTTTCCTGTTTTAGCCGTTTGACTTTCAAACTGGCAGTTTGACTTTCAAGTTTTGGAACACTTAGTACAAGATGCAATCATTCCAATATGCAATGACACATTCATGTACCCTCCCCCCCGGAGTGCCGGACAATCCGGAACCTTCTAGAACATTCCCGATGAAAACACCGGAATCATTCCCGAACTCCGAAACGGGACTTTCCTTATATGAATCTTATTCTCCGGACCATTCCGGATCACCTCGTGATATCCCGGATCCCATCCGAGACTCCGAACAACATTCAGTCTCTTTCTCATAATACCATAACTACTCAAAACAACGTCGAATCCTTAAGTGTGTCTCCCTATGGTTCGTGAATTATGCGGACATGATCGAGACACTTCTCTGAACAATAACCAATAGAGGAATCTGGAAATTCGTATGGCTCCCACATATTTCTACGATTACTTTGCGATCGAATGAACCACTTACATACGATACCAATTTCCCTTTGTCTCACGATAGTTTACTTATCCGAGGTTATGATCGTCGGTATCTCTGCATACCTAGTTCAACCTCGTTACTGATAAGTACTCTTTTCTCGTTCCCGTGATATGTGATCCCTTGTGAACCAGTCACATGCTTGCAAGCTAATTGGATGACATTCCACCGAGAGGGCCCAGAGTATATCTATCCGTCATATGGATGGACAAATCCCACTCTTGATCCATGTGTTTCAACCAATACTTTCCGAACACTCAATTCCACCTTTATAGCCACCCAGTTACGGTGTGGTGTTTGATGTCATCAAAGCATCCATCCGGTAAAGGTGATATGCATGATCTCATGGTCGAAGGAATCAGGTTACTATGTATCAGAAAGCATATAGCAATTGAACTATTTAAATGACTTGATCTTTATGCTATGCTTATCTATAGGAGTATGTCCATCACATCATTCTCCTAATGATATGATCCTGTTGTTAATAACATCTCTATGTTCATGATCAGGAAACCATGATCATATATTAACCAACAAGCTAGTTTAACAAGAGGCTTTACTAGGGACTCTTATTTTAGTTTACAAATCACACAAGTATTAATGTTTCCGGTTAATACAATTATAGCATGGTATGTAAACATTTTATCATAAGTGTGAAGATATGATAATAACCACTTTATTATTGCCTCTTGGGCATATCTCCAACAGTCTCCCACTTGCACTAGAGTCAATAATCTAGTTTCAAACCTTTGTGTATTCAACACCTATGGCTTTCCAGTGTTGTATGTACACGATTGCTAGTGGTCAACTGATCTCCGGATCTGACACTTCCAGGTCCGTGTGTAATTGCATGTCTTTGCGTCTCTACGCATCACTCATTCTCTAATGAGATGGCTTTGTATAAATTTTGTCTTTCGGTGTGACCTTTAGCTCTTTGGGGTTAAAACATGTTGATAATATTGTCGCACAATATATCTTCATAGTATTATCCCACTGTGAACTACACCTAGTTTGATAACAAACTACTTGACACAAATGCCCTCTTTTGCTGCTAAAATAGCAGTCATATACTTAGCCTTTTGTTGTAGTATCTGTCACAATGTCTTAACTTTGGAACTCATCCAAATCCATTATGGAACTCACTTTCCATTATATTGTGCCACCCTTAGTTTAGATTGAGATAAACTTAATTTGTACTTTTGTGACAAAACTAGTATCAATGTAGTACTTTTACAATGAACTAACCATCTATTTGTCACTTCTACAAATATTATACTCTTAGTTCTTCCAAAAGATCATAAGAATATCCTTACTATTGTCCAATGATCATCTTACGAATCATTCTGGTATATTCTCACAACATTTAGAGCATAGGACATATCTGGATTTATACATATCACAGTATGATTGATATAAATACTCTTTGTGATTTCATACATCAAGTATCAATCTATACTTGATTATTTGTTTCACTTTACCAAATGTCAATACACTTGAATATATCATCAACATTGAACTCTTTCAATCCTTTCTGTGCGACAAGAACCTTTC
Organism: Avena sativa; assembly: GCA_916181665.1. Classification (NCBI taxonomy): domain Eukaryota; kingdom Viridiplantae; phylum Streptophyta; class Magnoliopsida; order Poales; family Poaceae; genus Avena; species Avena sativa. The sequence continues at coordinate 259,044,524 of OV702279.1, read as the reverse complement.
TTGTAGTTTCTATATTGAACTCATTCAATATCTCGTCTATGTACTTCTGGCACAATCATATTAGCGTCTATTGATGCCAAATATTTAGGTTTTGCCTAAGTCTTTCATCAGGATGAAATTCTTAATATGTGTTAATAAAAGATACATTATTTCCAATCAACAATATGTCTTCCACATAATGTATTAGAAACATGTCTTAGCGCTCCCACTTAATTTCTTGCAAATGCAAGCATCTTCATTGTCTCTGATGAACTTTTAAACTCCTTTAACAGTTTCATCACAGTGAAGATTCCAACTCCGCGATGCTCACTTCAACCATTGAAGTTTGCATATGCTTTTAGCATCCTTTGAATTAACAAAACCCTATGGACCGTGTTATGCACATGTCCTAGGTAACGATTCTATTAGAAGAACTTGTTTTCTTTATTCAACTACCATATAACAAATTATATGTAGTGGTTGCTACATTAATCCGTCTAGACTAAATATCACTATGAAAGATCAGATCTTGTCATAGTCAACCTTTGAACATTGTTGTGAACTCTTTCCCAACATGTCGACTATTTCATAGATGTGCAACATCCATGTCTATTTATTTATAGATCCAAACACAACTGTAAGGTCTTATACCTTTCTCGAGGGTCCTTCAAGTTCAAAACTTGATTTCTCGTGTATGGAACTATCACGAATTTTATGGCTTCAAGCCATTTGACGGAGTCAGGGCCCATCATCACTTCTTTGCATGTAGTCCGTTCATTATTCTCAAATAATGATTCAACCCTCAAATCTTGGTATTTGATTGTTTACTCGACCTACTTGTTTCAATAGGAACTTAGATCTCCGTGACCACAACCTTTGAGGTACGTGAGCCATGAGCTTTGTTGCTGCCTCCGAAACACTTTTCGGTGCTGCGCAACTTTGCACATATAGCTAAGGTTCTTTTAACCTTATCAAAGTTATATTGTCCTCCCACTTATCTCTTCACGAAAAATTCCTTCTCAAAGAAACTTGACGTTCTAAGCAACAAACACTTTTGTCTCCGGTGTTTATGGAGGAATACTTAACAGTTTATACAAAGACAGGTTCATCCGACTTTGGTTGCACACATCTTTCTTATGCATAGCATACCAATGTTTAAGAAAGGACAACTTGGGTTTTATCCCAAACCATAACTTTATATGGTGTCAATTCAACGGATTATGATGAAGCTCTTTTCAGTGGAAAAACGGTAATCTCTAAAGCTTTTAATCTTTAAAATACAATGGCAGTTTTATGAATTACACCTTCGATCTTACCATGTCAAACAAGGTTTAATTACATATCTCGAATGCTCCATACCCTTATGGTGTTTCGGGAAATGCAAATCCACGGAACGATTCCTTAAATCTTAGGTATTATGCTAAACTTGTAACTCAAATATCCTCCTTTATGATCTTTATCATAAACTGTTTATATTCTTGTTACAATGATTTTGCACTTCATCATGAAAGTCTTTGAACTTTTCAAATATTTCACACTTCATCCTTATTAAGTAAATATTCATATATTCACTCAAATTTTCGGAGAAAGCATATGAAGTTGAAATCCATCGCTCTTGACTACACATAATGGACTTCGTACAACAATATGTACAAATTCCAATAAGCTAGTCTTTCGTTCCCTTTTGGCCTATGAACGAAGTTTCAATTATCTCTAGGAAAGTTTCACAAGCGTCATTTGATCAAAAATCAGAAGACTCCAAAATTCCATCCACATGGAGTTTCTTCATGTTTTCTTTCCAATATAATTTAAACGGCGATATCACTTCCTAAGTGATATTTCAATCAATTTGTCTTTCGACATTTTTTAGCACTAGTTTTATGGATGTGATTTCTCCAACGAGATTTGTGAATCATCCATCTTTTATGGATTACGGCAATTATTTGAACAACCCTTTTGTTCTCATAATACCTGATAAAACAAATCTTGAAGGTAAGCTTTGATGTTTAACGAGCAACACAATAACCCTTTATTTGTTCTCGATGAACATCATCACATATTCTTTTGCTAGTTACTTAGGCCATTGTAGTTGATGAATTGTGTTGTTTCGTATGACGATTCACACCAACAAATTCAGTATCAAATACTTGAGAACCACATTGTTTAATAAGCAAAGAATATAGCCATAACATGTATATCATCTATATACTTAAACTGAACAATTCTCGTCTTTTCTTTTCTGCCATATATTTATGAGATTCTCTTTCAATATTTCCTTTTCTGTTTGAAAGAATCTATCAATATCAATAGTGGAGTCATACATATGACATATAGTCCAAAGCGTGTATAATTAAATACCAATGTCTTTGGACTTGCACTTTGAAGTAGATCACCATCATCAAATAGTTGGTGTTCTTTCAAATTCCTTTCTTTAGTAATCTCTTGGTGTAGTAAACATTTTACCTACATCAAATATTCACCCTTATCATGGAATTGTCCATGATCAAGCTACTGTTAGCTTGTAACGATGAATTTATGAGTATAATGTTGCTATCCAAAACCTTTTGGAGGATTAGGACAACAAGTGTCTCCAACCTTTTGCAAATTCTCATCAAATATGAGAACATGACTTTAGCCATATTATACTCTATCATGTTGCAACCAAAACTTCGTTTCAGATATCACAATATCTTCCACACATCATGGTTTCTGAAACAACTCTTTCAAATCCTAGATAACCTTGATATTAAGACAATCCTTTGAATATCAAGAATCATGGAAACAAACATGATACTAACACTTGGAATTGTTACTCTTGATTTAATACTAATTATTAAACTTCATGGAGTAACCGGAACTTACTGAAAGTTTACAATAGGACTTTTAAACTTTAGATTAACACTTCAAAACAATACGATACCAGTTCGTAAAGTAACTAACCAGAATTCTATAGTTCTATCATCTCAATTATAACTAAGCGCAAGGTGGTAAACGGATGCCAATGACTACAACAACTATGCAATTTCACTTTGATTTAGTTTATGATAAATTGAGTTCTAATTAATAATTAAATTAATCTAGGTGAACTCCCACTCAAAACAATATGCCTCACATTGTTTTAGTGATCACACAAACCAAATCCACACATCAAAACCGATCATCACGAGAGTTGATATAGCTTCAATGGCGAACAATCAACATGTTCATCATATCTACTATATGACTCATGCTCTACCTTTCGGTAATCCGTGTTCCTGAGGCCATGTCTGTACATGCTAGGCTCGTCAAGATCAAACCTTAGTTTCCGCATGAGCAAATCTGGCTTACTCACGTTGTATACACTTGCAGAATCTAACACACCCGATCATCACGTGGTGCTTCGAAACAACAAGCTTTAGCAACGGTGCTAACTAAGGGTGAACACTTTATGACTTGAAATTCATGTGCATGAGGGATCATCTTATAATGCTACCGTCGTCTACTAAGCAATACAAGATGCATAAAGGATTAACATCACATGCAATTCATAATATGTGATATGATATGGCCTTTCTTCTTTGTGCTTCTGATCTCCATCTTCTAGCACGAACATGATCTCCATCATCACCGGCATTGCATCAAGGTCAATGACGCCTCTCCATGGTTGTCGTCCACCGGTTTCAACTATTACAACTACTTTGAATAGACACGCGGGTATTAACAGAAATTAAAGACAACCATATGGCTCCTTCCGGTTGCCAACTTACAATAAGGAACATTGCATACATCATATATAATCACAATCATGGCCATATCACATAGCTGCACACCCCTGCAAAACAAAGTTAGACGCCTCTACTTTCTTTGCATATTTTACGTGGTTTGGGGCTTTCAATAAGTGTCGTTTTAACTTACGAACAAGAACCACAACATTGATACTAGTATTGTTAATCACCCGTTGTAAATTGGATCTTAACTATGCTAGGAGAAACAGGCACCCGCAAAGCCACTTATGCAATACAAGTTGCATGTCAAGCGTGGAGCAAGTCTCATGAACGATGTCATGTAAGGTTAGCCCGGGCCGCTTCATCCCAACATACCGCAAGATGCAAAGTACACAAGAAGCAATCAACAATAAAAGCATCAACGCCCACAATGACCATTGTGTTCTACTCGTGCAACAGATCTACATATAGACACGGCTCTGATACCACTGTAGAGGTTCGTAGCATGGAAAACAAAAAATTTCTATCGCATACAAACAAACAAGCCAAGATCTATCTACTAGATTGTAGCAACGAGTCGATGGTATAACTTACCCTCGAAGATTCCAAAGCGGTTAACGAGAGCAGATTCTCGTGGGTGATGTAGTCGTACTCTTTCCGATCTCAAGATCGCGTAGACGATCCTTCCGGCGTTGCGTTCCGGCAGCGCTCCCGCAGTCGGTCACACGTTCGGTACTCGACGAAGACCTTCCTCTCCCTTGTTCCAGCAGGCAGCGGAGGTTGTAGCACTCTCCTCGCGATTCTGGCAGCACAACGGCGTGGTACCGGAAGTAGAGGGGAAATCCCGCAGGGCTTCGCCTTAAGCCAGAGCGAGTATGGTGGATTATGAGAGAGGGCTATTAGTGGTCTAGAGATTAGACACACCAATTAGAAGGCTCTAAACCGCAGGCTAAAGCAATTAGAAGCTCTAAACCAAAACGGCTCTGTGGCATCCCGCAAAACCACTACTAGAAAATCGCGTTGTTTTTGTGCATTGCATCATCATGACCGCATGCTCATGTCATCATGCCACATTGCATTTGAGCATCGTCATCATCTTGCATTTGCTTGCATAAAACTATTTTTGAAAAACCTAGTTTTGTTTTCTAAACGCCCCGCCTTTGTTCAAACACGCAAAACCCGGGTCCCCGGATTATTTTGTTTTGTTGCTATCGGGTTGTAAAAGCCCGTGTTAAACAATTAAAATGTTAAATTATTTTAGTGGGGGCAGTCGAACGGGCCGACCCGACCCGAACGACCACCCCCAGACCCTAAAACGGTCCACCTAATCAGTCCCCTCTAAATCCTAAAGCTACCAACCTATCTACCCACCCCTCTGGCCACCTCACCCGGACCAATCCGTGACCGCCACCTCACCCTCTCCCTCTCCTCTACCAATCCTATGCCGCCACCTACTCCCTCTCCCCTCCCTCACATGCACTCACGCACACAACACCACACACCACACGCACTCCCCACACATGATCCCCACCCGATCCTCACCACCCGGCCCCACCCCCGGTCCACCCCTGCCGACCCATGTTCCTCTTCCCGAGCCCAGCCGCGCGGCCTCGCTCCCCACCGACGCAGCGCCGCTCCTTCCCCCCCCCCTTTCCTCCAAGCTCGCCGCCGCCCCTGGCCTCCTCCAAGCTCCGGCGCCGCCCCCTCCCTCCAACCTCTCCACCCTCGCCCCGCGCGCGTCCCCGCCCTCTAGCCCCATCCGCTGCGCCTCCCCTCCCCGAGCCAGCGAGCCCCTCCTCCTCGCCAGCTCGCTCCCTGCACCGCCTCCCCGTCGACCACCCTGGCCGCCTCAGCGCGCCGGCCGCCTCCGCGCGCTCGCCGCCTGCACCACCGCCGCCAGCGCCTCCGCTCCCGTCGGCTGCTCGCCCGCGCGCGCCGCCCGCTCCCGCTCCGCTCGCCGTGCCCCCACCCTGCTCGCCTGAGTGCCACCCCGAGCCACGCCGCCTGCCTTCTCTCCTCCGGCGAGCCCGACAGCGCCCGCCGCCCTCGTCCGTCGATCGCCCCCCGCAACGTCCGTCGCCGTTCCCCTCGCCGGACCGCCCCCCTCGAGCTCCTCCGTCGCCCCGCCTCCGTCCTCTGCTCGTCTCGCCGCCGGCGCCTTCCTCCGCGCCTCTGCCTCCTTGCATCGCCGCCGAGCCCCCCGCCTCTGCTTCCGCGTGTCGCCTCGCGGATGGCCGCCGCCGCGCCAGGGAGTCGCCCACCGCTGTCCTCGCGCGCCCCGCCGGCCGGGCCCACCGCTGCGCCACGTCGCTAAGCTCGCCGCCTCTCCTCCCGGGTGCAGAGCCGCTGTGCCCGTCGGCTGCGTCGAGCCTACCCCTGCAGGTGGTTGCGGCAGCTTCTATGCCTAGGTGGTGTGCACCCGCACAGTGCGATTTCATGTGTAAATCCGATGCTGCCAAGTTCTGCGCCACGAGATCTTCCCCATGGACTGCAAGGCTATTCCCGGAATTCGATGGCGTCGAACCCCTTCGTCGTGGACGACAAGATCTTCGTCCCGGAACTTGAAGCCCCGGCACGTTCTCGTTCCTCCCCAAAGACCGATCCGAAGCGACAAGGCCTTCTCCACGGTTTCCAAGACCCCGACATCGAAACGACAAGATCATCGACAGGGAAACCGGAGGACCACCGATGAGAACTGTCACCGTGTCAAGATCTACCGAAGGTCGATTCCGCCGACGCCAAGCGCTGCAACGACATCGAACCGTCAAGTCAAGTTCATCCGCGGACAAGACCGACAACTAAACATGACAACCCAAGAGCGACATGAGGCCCCGACAAGATCTGCCCCGTCGTTCGAGGACGTTCCCGCCGAGACCGCCCCGTCGAACCCTGGACCCTGAGACCGACCCCGAACCCCGGAACCCCAAGATCGTCGAGACCCCTAATGTGTGACCCTTATCCGAACCCCTATTTTTATAAATGCTAAACATAAAACTTGTTGCATATTGAATTGTCATACTCGCAAGCATATTGTGTGGTTTGGGGGCCTTATGCCGATTCACCTTATAATTAAATATGGGGCCCATATGCGGGCAAATCTAGTCTCATATTGGCCTCATTTAAATTTGTGTAGCGAACCCGGTGCTATCTTTTGCCATGCTAAAACAACATTTAATTTGCGGGGTAGTTGAATAACTTGAACCGTTTAATTAAATGTCGGGACCCCGGTTCCGCTTAATATGACCTAATTGCATCGCATCTTTGCCATGCCATACATCATGCATGCATCATGCCCGATCTTTTGCCGTAGTATTAAATATTGCATCCGGTGTTTCTTCTAGTGATTTGCTTCTTCGCGGATAAGGCCGTTGAGTTGATGTGAGCTTCGCCCCGATCTTCGGATGAACCTTCGACAATGTTTTCAGGCGAGCACCTCCCCCTTTCTACCTATCTTACTTTTATAGTATTTATTCCCTCCTGTTGATCTTTTGCTATCTGTGTTTGCGATGCTCTAGTTCCCGTACCTGCGATATCCCGTGCAGCCCTATATTGCCTTGGACACATCCTATTACCTGTTGTTTGGTATATAGTTGGACTTGCGCGTCGTAGTCGCTTGCTCAAGTGCTGTTGCGTGTCGTCCAGTACCACAGTTGTTGGAGTGTTGCCGCATGTTGTTGTTGGAGATGATCATGGTTTTACTTATCGTACACTTTAATTCCTGTTTAACAACTAAAATTGAAGTAAGCAGAGGCATCGGTGGGTGATAGATAATATTTGGTTTCCGAACGCCCACTTGTGTCCCGTAGGACCCCAAGTACTTGATACCTGTTCCTTGATTTATCGCGCTATCCACATACGGGGAATTATGGGCCCCCCTTAGCCAGAGCTTGATTCCGTCTTATTTCTTGGGGCCACAAACTAGTTTGAGGTTTTATTTATTATCCTGTACTTATGCCATGTTTTACTGCTTTATTTAAATTGTGCGACAGATAGCACCTGTACTGTTTAGGTAAGCGGAATGTTTTCGCGGTATCGACAGTCACCGTTTGGGGATTTGCTGTCGTTTACAGCCATTGTCGCAAACCTTGAGTCCGTCTCGGAGCTTTCTTACTTCGTTGCGGGTGTACTCCAAGGGGTGGCCCCCTGAAATATTTCTGAATCCTGTGATTGCTTTGTCGTGAAAGCCTCGTTGGGTTTTGATTTGGTTTTTCCGAGGTTGATCGTGTGTGTGTTGCTATTTGTGCACCCCGGCCGGGTTAAAACTTTCTGAAAGCCGTGTCCGCGGTTATGGACGACTTGGAGCACAGTATCTCGATCATAGACAACTATAACTAAAGTTTACTGTTATAAACTTGACTTTATAATGACTAGTAATCAGCTTCACTACAATGGAATGGCTAATTAAAACTGCCAACAATTGCTTGTTTGGGTCGTCGCTTGCGACCAATGTATCTGACTAGTAAGTATTGCAACTACAACGGATTGGCTAAATAAAAGTACCAACAACTGCTGGGTTTTCGGGATATCTCATGCTATTTGAATCTGACTAGTAAGTGTCGCAACTACAATGGAATGGTTAACTAAAACGGCCCACTGCTTATTTTATCAGGATGATTATCTATACTTGACTAGTAATTGCTGCAACGACAACCGAATAAATAAAACTGCCAACTGTGTGAGTTCCTCGGTTGACTTCCTCGTTCGGTTTCGAGGGGGAAACGCCAGGATGGGTTTGATTGGTGGTAGTATCAGGTTGGTTCCGAATAGGTCTTTCTTACCCCTCTCTGGTTGCCGCCAGTCGTATCGAGTCTCTATAGGTTGTTTAGTGCACGCTCAGTCCACCATACCTATGTAGGCGAGGACCGCCGAATTCTAGTCTCGCCGTGTACTGGCCTCAGTACTGACGCTCCTCTTTTTCCTTTGCCCTTTGTCGGCACCCCTTTTGTTTAAGCAGGTGTTGAGATCGACGTCGTTAGCAGGGTTACCCTTCCGGCTTGGCCTGGGCAGGGTTATGGACGCCATTGGTTACTCTTCAGGGCTCTTAGCCCCATTTGCATCTTGTCTGTAGCTGGACGCTCTATCGTTTCAAGGTGATTTGGATCTTTGTATATTATATCTGTATTCTTGACTCATTGAGTCGCTGTTATATATATCTGTTCTGTGGGTCCCATCGAGGACTGTTGTGTAATGTTATTACTTCGTTTTCCACCCGCACGAAAGTGCCTGGTGGGCACCTTTGAATCGTTTCTATGCGGGTTTGGCGGGTTTTCGCTAAAATTGCATAGGGTCGATTCTGAGGGTGTTACAGAGTGGTATCAGAGCTCAGCAGTTGCGATACCCCACAAGTCCAGCATGTAGGATAACCTAGCTAACGGCCGAAGTAGAGTGTCAAAACTATTTTTGCAAAATCGGTTGGATAGTTCTGATTAGGTCTGATTTTACTCCTTACCCCTCTGCTATTCTCCTCTTACCTCTACGTGTTTTGAATCCGCTCTCTTCTCTCTCTTCGAGTCCAGGATTTCTCGTGGTTGGGGTTCCGTCGTACCTTCAGGGTTTCGCTTCCTCCTCTAATAACGGTGTTCTACCGTCCGGTGTTCAAGCGGCCTGATGAATCCGTCTGCTATGGTACCATTCTTTGTTCCTTGTTTGTGCGTTCCGGTGTTTTCCGACGCGACGACATCATCTACGCCAGCTCCGATGCAGAGTCTGCATCACTCCGTTGTTCCGAACCTCGCTTGTCGAGATCTTCAGTCTGAATTCCGAGAGTTGGTTGCATAATCCGCCTATTCGTGTGCAGAGTAATGGTTTGGGTGCGCGATGGACTGATCACCATCCGACTACTCTTATCATTCGCTCTGGTACATCGAATCAGTGGATCCAGCAATTTTACTCCGTCCACGGAAGTTAGGGGTGGCTTATTTGTTGATACCTCTACCTTCGACCTTTTGTTTCCGGAGTGTTCTCTCGACGATCGCGGACAATGAACCCTTGTTAGTGGTGTAGCGAGGATCTACACGATGCGAGAAGATTCAGATCGCCGCCCTTCCTTCCGGTACCATGAGGCGGATCTCGAGGGCGAGATCCATTGTTAGTGGTGTCAAATTGTGGCATCCCGCAAAACCACTACTAGAAAATCGCGTTGTTTTTGTGCATTGCATCATCATGACCGCATGCTCATGTCATCATGCCACATTGCATTTGAGCATCGTCATCATCTTGCATTTGCTTGCATAAAACTATTTTTGAAAAACCTAGTTTTGTTTTCTAAACGCCCCGCCTTTGTTCAAACACGCAAAACCCGGGTCCCCGGATTATTTTGTTTTGTTGCTATCGGGTTGTAAAAGCCCGTGTTAAACAATTAAAATGTTAAATTATTTTAGTGGGGGCAGTCGAACGGGCCGACCCGACCCGAACGACCACCCCCAGACCCTAAAACGGTCCACCTAATCAGTCCCCTCTAAATCCTAAAGCTACCAACCTATCTACCCACCCCTCTGGCCACCTCACCCGGAACAATCCGTGACCGCCACCTCACCCTCTCCCTCTCCTCTACCAATCCTATGCCGCCACCTACTCCCTCTCCCCTCCCTCACATGCACTCACGCACACAACACCACACACCACACGCACTCCCCACACATGATCCCCACCCGATCCTCACCACCCGGCCCCACCCCCGGTCCACCCCTGCCGACCCATGTTCCTCTTCCCGAGCCCAGCCGCGTGGCCTCGCTCCCCACCGACGCAGCGCCGCTCCTCCCCCCCCTTTCCTCCAAGCTCGCCGCCGCCCCTGGCCTCCTCCAAGCTCCGGCGCCGCCCCCTCCCTCCAACCTCTCCACCCTCGCCCCGCGCGCGTCCCCGCCCTCTAGCCCCATCCGCTGCGCCTCCCCTCCCCGAGCCAGCGAGCCCCTCCTCCTCGCCAGCTCGCTCCCTGCACCGCCTCCCCGTCGACCACCCTGGCCGCCTCAGCGCGCCGGCCGCCTCCGCGCGCTCGCCGCCTGCACCACCGCCGCCAGCGCCTCTGCTCCCGTCGGCTGCTCGCCCGCGCGCGCCGCCCGCTCCCGCTCCGCTCGCCGTGCCCCCACCCTGCTCGCCTGAGTGCCACCCCGAGCCACGCCGCCTGCCTTCTCTCCTCCGGCGAGCCCGACAGCGCCCGCCGCCCTCGTCCGTCGATCGCCCCCGCAACGTCCGTCGCCGTTCCCCTCGCCGGACCGCCCCCCTCGAGCTCCTCCGTCGCCCCGCCTCCGTCCTCTGCTCGTCTCGCCGCCGGCGCCTTCCTCCGCGCCTCTGCCTCCTTGCATCGCCGCCGAGCCCCCCGCCTCTGCTTCCGCGTGTCGCCTCGCGGATGGCCGCCGCCGCGCCAGGGAGTCGCCCACCGCTGTCCTCGCGCGCCCCGCCGGCCGGGCCCACCGCTGCGCCACGTCGCTAAGCTCGCCGCCTCTCCTCCCGGGTGCAGAGCCGCTGTGCCCGTCGGCTGCGTCGAGCCTACCCCTGCAGGTGGTTGCGGCAGCTTCTATGCCTAGGTGGTGTGCACCCGCACAGTGCGATTTCATGTGTAAATCCGATGCTGCCAAGTTCTGCGCCACGAGATCTTCCCCATGGACTGCAAGGCTATTCCCGGAATTCGATGGCGTCGAACCCCTTCGTCGTGGACGACAAGATCTTCGTCCCGGAACTTGAAGCCCCGGCACGTTCTCGTTCCTCCCCAAAGACCGATCCGAAGCGACAAGGCCTTCTCCACGGTTTCCAAGACCCCGACATCGAAACGACAAGATCATCGACAGGGAAACCGGAGGACCACCGATGAGAACTGTCACCGTGTCAAGATCTACCGAAGGTCGATTCCGCCGACGCCAAGCGCTGCAACGACATCGAACCGTCAAGTCAAGTTCATCCGCGGACAAGACCTACAACTAAACATGACAACCCAAGAGCGACATGAGGCCCCGACAAGATCTGCCCCGTCGTTCGAGGACGTTCCCGCCGAGACCGCCCCGTCGAACCCTGGACCCTGAGACCGACCCCGAACCCCGGAACCCCAAGATCGTCGAGACCCCTAATGTGTGACCCTTATCCGAACCCCTATTTTTATAAATGCTAAACATAAAACTTGTTGCATATTGAATTGTCATACTCGCAAGCATATTGTGTGGTTTGGGGGCCTTATGCCGATTCACCTTATAATTAAATATGGGGCCCATATGCGGGCAAATCTAGTCTCATATTGGCCTCATTTAAATTTGTGTAGCGAACCCGGTGCTATCTTTTGCCATGCTAAAACAACATTTAATTTGCGGGGTAGTTGAATAACTTGAACCGTTTAATTAAATGTCGGGACCCCGGTTCCGCTTAATATGACCTAATTGCATCGCATCTTTGCCATGCCATACATCATGCATGCATCATGCCCGATCTTTTGCCGTAGTATTAAATATTGCATCCGGTGTTTCTTCTAGTGATTTGCTTCTTCGCGGATAAGGCCGTTGAGTTGATGTGAGCTTCGCCCCGATCTTCGGATGAACCTTCGACAATGTTTTCAGGCGAGCACCTCCCCCTTTCTACCTATCTTACTTTTATAGTATTTATTCCCTCCTGTTGATCTTTTGCTATCTGTGTTTGCGATGCTCTAGTTCCCGTACCTGCGATATCCCGTGCAGCCCTATATTGCCTTGGACACATCCTATTACCTGTTGTTTGGTATATAGTTGGACTTGCGCGTCGTAGTCGCTTGCTCAAGTGCTGTTGCGTGTCGTCCAGTACCACAGTTGTTGGAGTGTTGCCGCATGTTGTTGTTGGAGATGATCATGGTTTTACTTATCGTACACTTTAATTCCTGTTTAACAACTAAAATTGAAGTAAGCAGAGGCATCGGTGGGTGATAGATAATATTTGGTTTCCGAACGCCCACTTGTGTCCCGTAGGACCCCAAGTACTTGATACCTGTTCCTTGATTTATCGCGCTATCCACATACGGGGAATTATGGCCCCCCTTAGCCAGAGCTTGATTCCGTCTTATTTCTTGGGGCCACAAACTAGTTTGAGGTTTTATTTATTATCCTGTACTTATGCCATGTTTTACTGCTTTATTTAAATTGTGCGACAGATAACACCTGTACTGTTTAGGTAAGCGGAATGTTTTCGCGGTATCGACAGTCACCGTTTGGGGATTTGCTGTCGTTTACAGCCATTGTCGCAAACCTTGAGTCCGTCTCGGAGCTTTCTTACTTCGTTGCGGGTGTACTCCAAGGGGTGGCCCCCTGAAATATTTCTGAATCCTGTGATTGCTTTGTCGTGAAAGCCTCGTTGGGTTTTGATTTGGTTTTTCCGAGGTTGATCGTGTGTGTGTTGCTATTTGTGCACCCCGGCCGGGTTAAAACTTTCTGAAAGCCGTGTCCGCGGTTATGGACGACTTGGAGCACAGTATCTCGATCATAGACAACTATAACTAAAGTTTACTGTTATAAACTTGACTTTATAATGACTAGTAATCAGCTTCACTACAATGGAATGGCTAATTAAAACTGCCAACAATTGCTTGTTTGGGTCGTCGCTTGCGACCAATGTATCTGACTAGTAAGTATTGCAACTACAACGGATTGGCTAAATAAAAGTACCAACAACTGCTGGGTTTTCGGGATATCTCATGCTATTTGAATCTGACTAGTAAGTGTCGCAACTACAATGGAATGGTTAACTAAAACGGCCCACTGCTTATTTTATCAGGATGATTATCTATACTTGACTAGTAATTGCTGCAACGACAACCGAATAAATAAAACTGCCAACTGTGTGAGTTCCTCGGTTGACTTCCTCGTTCGGTTTCGAGGGGGAAACGCCAGGATGGGTTTGATTGGTGGTAGTATCAGGTTGGTTCCGAATAGGTCTTTCTTACCCCTCTCTGGTTGCCGCCAGTCGTATCGAGTCTCTATAGGTTGTTTAGTGCACGCTCAGTCCACCATACCTATGTAGGCGAGGACCGCCGAATTCTAGTCTCGCCGTGTACTGGCCTCAGTACTGACGCTCCTCTTTTTCCTTTGCCCTTTGTCGGCACCCCTTTTGTTTAAGCAGGTGTTGAGATCGACGTTGTTAGCAGGGTTACCCTTCCGGCTTGGCCTGGGCAGGGTTATGGACGCCATTGGTTACTCTTCAGGGCTCTTAGCCCCATTTGCATCTTGTCCGTAGCTGGACGCTCTATCGTTTCAAGGTGATTTGGATCTTTGTATATTATATCTGTATTCTTGACTCATTGAGTCGCTGTTATATATATCTGTTCTGTGGGTCCCATCGAGGACTGTTGTGTAATGTTATTACTTCGTTTTCCACCCGCACGAAAGTGCCTGGTGGGCACCTTTGAATCGTTTCTATGCGGGTTTGGCGGGTTTTCGCTAAAATTGCATAGGGTCGATTCTGAGGGTGTTACAGGCTCTAAACCGGAGATTAGAGGTAGAAACTTGTGTGTCTCAAGGAGGAGGCCCTGCCCCTCCTTTTGTAGGTGGAGGGGCTAGGCGCGCCAGGGAGGGAGGGGAGTCCCTCCCCAACTCGGCCTAGGGCTGGCCGCCGGCTTGGAGGAGAGGAACTCCTCCTCCAAGTTGGTTTCAACCTCCTCTTGCTTGTTTCCCACAGTTTTCTGTTTCCCACAGTTTCTTGTTTTCCACAGTTTCCTGTTTTAGCCGTTTGACTTTCAAACTGGCAGTTTGACTTTCAAGTTTTGGAACTCTTAGTACATGATGCAATCATTCCAATATGCAATGACACATTCATGTACCCTCCCCCCCCCCCCCCCCGGAGTGCCGGACAATCCGGAACCTTCTAGAACATTCCCGATGAAAACACCGGAATCATTCCCGAACTCCGAAACGGGACTTTCCTTATATGAATCTTATTCTCCGGACCATTCCGGATCACCTCGTGATATCCCGGATCCCATCCGAGACTCCGAACAACATTCAGTCTCTTTCTCATAATACCATAACTACTCAAAACAACGTCGAATCCTTAAGTGTGTCTCCCTACGGTTCGTGAATTATGCGGACATGATCGAGACACTTCTCCGAACAATAACCAATAGAGGAATCTGGAAATTCATATGGCTCCCACATATTTCTACGATTACTTTGCGATCGAATGAACCACTTACATACGATACCAATTTCCCTTTGTCTCACGATAGTTTACTTATCCGAGGTTATGATCGTCGGTATCTCTGCATACCTAGTTCAACCTCGTTACTGATAAGTACTCTTTTCTCGTTCCCGTGATATGTGATCCCTTGTGAACCAGTCACATGCTTGCAAGCTAATTGGATGACATTCCACCGAGAGGGCCCAGAGTATATCTATCCGTCATATGGATGGACAAATCCCACTCTTGATCCATGTGTTTCAACCAATACTTTCCGAACACTCAATGCCACCTTTATAGCCACCCAGTTACGGTGTGGTGTTTGATGTCATCAAAGCATCCATCCGGTAAAGGTGATATGCATGATCTCATGGTCGAAGGAATCAGGTTACTATGTATCAGAAAGCATATAGCAATTGAACTATTTAAATGACTTGATCTTTATGCTATGCTTATCTATAGGAGTATGTCCATCACATCATTCTCCTAATGATATGATCCTGTTGTTAATAACATCTCTATGTTCATGATCAGGAAACCATGATCATATATTAACCAACAAGCTAGTTTAACAAGAGGCTTTACTAGGGACTCTTATTTTAGTTTACAAATCACACAAGTATTAATGTTTCCGGTTAATACAATTATAGCATGGTATGTAAACATTTTATCATAAGTGTGAAGATATGATAATAACCACTTTATTATTGCCTCTTGGGCATATCTCCAACATTGGGGTGCCTAGGAAGGGAGCCCTGCCCCTCCTTTTATAGGTGGAGGGGCCGGCCAAGGGGAGGGGAGTCCCTCCCGAACTCGGCTTGGAGGTGGGCCAGCGGTGGAGGGGAGGAACTCTTCCCCAACTCGGTTTCCACCTCCCTCTCCACTTCCCAAAAATAGCCGTTTGACTTTCAAATTGCCGTTTGACTTTTTCAAACTAGGATTTGATTAAACCCTTTATTTTGTTCAGCGATGACACCTAGTACATGATGCAATCATACCAAATTGATATAACACATTCATGTACCCTTCCCTCCGGAGTGCCGGACATTCCGGAACCTTCTAGAACATTCCCGATGAAAACACCGGAACCATTCCCCAACTCCGAAACAAGACTTTCCTTATATGAATCTTATTCTCCAGACCATTCCGGATCTCCTCGTGATATCCCGAATCCCATTCGAGACTCCGAACAACATTCGGTCTCTTTCTCATCATTCCATAACTACTCAAACAACGTCGAATCCTTAAGTGTGTCTCCCTACGGTTCGTGAATTATGCGGACATGATCGAGACACTTCTCCGAAAAATAACCAATAGAGGAATCTGGAAATTCATATGGCTCCCACATATTTCTACGATTACTTTGCGATCGAATGAACCACTTACATACGATACCAATTTCCCTTTGTCTCACGATAGTTTACTTATCCGAGGTTATGATCGTCGGTATCTCTGCATACCTAGTTCAACCTCGTTACTGATAAGTACTCTTTTCTCGTTCCCGTGATATGTGATCCCTTGTGAGCCAGTCACATGCTTGTAAGCTAATTGGATGACATTTCACCGAGAGGGCCCAGAGTATATCTATCCGTCATGTGGATGGACAAATCCCACTCTTGATCCATGTGTCTCAACCAATACTTTCCGAACACTCAATGCCACCTTTATAGCCACCCAGTTACGGTGTGGTGTTTGATGTCATCAAAGCATCCATCCGGTAAAGGTGATATGCATGATCTCATGGTCGAAGGAATTAGGTTACTATGTATCAGAAAGCATATAGCAATTGAACTATTAAAATGACTTGATCTTTATGCTACGCTTATCTATAGGAGTATGTCCACCATATCATTCTCCTAATGATATGATCTTGTTATTAATAACATCTCAATGTTCATGATAGGGAAACCACAATCGTTTATTAACCAACAAGCTAGTATTATATAGAGGCTTTACTAGGAAATTCAATTTAAGTTTACAAATCACACAAGTATTAATGTTTCCTTGTTAATACTATTATAGCATGAATGTAAACATTTATCATAAACACAAAGATATAATAATAACTACATTTATTATTGCCTCTAGGGCATATCTCCAACAGTCTCCCACTTGCACTAGAGTCATCTAATCTAGATTACATGGTAATATACCGAACACCCATGGCAGTTTGGTGCTGGTCATGTTTTGCCCTCGGGAGAGGTTTAGTCAACGGATCCGCCACATTCAGATCTGTGTGTACTTTGAAAATATTTATGTCCCCATCTTGGACATGTTCTTGAATAGCGTGAAAACGTAGCTTGATGTGCTTCAGCTTCTTGTGTGACCTTGGTTGTTGCGCATTGGCTTTGGCGCCCATGTTATCACAGTATATAGACATTGGGTCCAGCGCACTAGGAACCACACCCAGCTCTGTAATGAACTCTTTCATCCATATTGCTTCTTGTGAAGCCTCCGAAGCAGCCATGTATTCCGATTCAGTTGAAGATCTCGCCACAACGCTTTGCTTTGCACTCCTCCAGCTAACTGCTGCACCATTCAAAATAAATACGTATCCAGATTGTGATTTAGAATCATCCGGATCGGTGTTCCAACTAGCATCGGTGTAACCATTAACAACGAGTTGTTCATCACCTCCATAAGAAAGAACCATATCCTTAGTTCTTCTCAAGTACTTAAGGATGTTTTTGACCGCTGCCCAATGATCCACTCCTGGATCACTTTGATATCTGCTAGTTAAACTAACAGCATATGCAATGTCGGGTCTAGTACATAGCATAGCATACATTAGAGATCCTATGGCTGAGGCATAGGGAGTTTTAATCATCCTTTCTCTATCTTCTGCCGATGTCGGACTTTGAGTTTTACTCAAGGTCGTATTGGGCAACATGGGCAAGAACCCTTTCTTGCTATCTTCCATTCCAAACCTCTTTAGAACTTTGTCCAAATATGTACTTTGTGACAATGATATTTGGCGTCTTGATCTATCTCTATAAATCTTTATGCCTAATATGTAAGCTGCTTCGCCAAGATCTTTCATTGAAAAACTATTATTCAAATATTCCTTGACACTATTAAGAAGGCAATCAACAATATGTCATCTACATATAGTATTAAGAATGCTACAGAGCTCCCACTCACTTTCTTGTAAATACAATCTTCTCCATAAGTTTGTATAAAACCAAAACTTTTGATCACCTTATCAAAATGTTGATTCCAACTTCGGGATGCTTGCTTCAATCCATAGATGGACCGTTGAAGTTTGCATACCTTGTTAGCATCTTTAGGATCGACAAAACCTTTGGGTTGCATCATATACAACTCTTCATCAATGTCTCCATTGAGGAATGCTGTTTTGACATCCATCTGCCATATCTCATAATCATAATATGCAGCGATTGCTAACATAATCCTCACAGACTTTAGCTTCGCTACTGGTGAGAAAGTCTCATCGTAGTCAACTCCTTGAATTTGTCGAAACCCCTTTGCGACAAGTCGAGCTTTATAGACAGTAACATTACCATCAACATCTGTTTTCTTCTTGAAAATCCATTTGTTCTCGACAGCCTTCCGGCCATCCGGTAAGTCCACCAAAGTCCATACTTGGTTTTCATACATGGATCCAATCTCGGATTTCATGGCTTCTTGCCATTTGTTGGAATCTGGGCTCATCATCGTTTCCTCATATGTCGCAGGGTCATCGGTGTTGTCCACCAACATGACACTCATAACGGGATCATACCAATCTGGAGTGGTACGAGTTCTCGTTGACCTGCGAGGCTCTGTAGCAACTACAACCGAAGTTTCATGATCATCATCATTAGCTTCCTCTCTTATTGGTGCAGGCACCACAGGAGCTTCTTCCGGCGTTGCGCTACTCGCAATTTCGAGAGAAGGTTCGACAACCTCGTCGAGTTCTACTTTCCTTCCAGTCACTTCTTTTGAGAGAAATTCCTTCTCTAGAAAGGATCCATTCTTGGCAACAAAGATTTTGCCTTCGGATCTATGATAGAAGGTATACCCAATAGTTTCTTTCGGGTATCCTATGAAGACACATTTTTCCGCTTTGGGTTCAAGCTTGTCCGGCTGTAACTTCTTTACATAGGCTTCGCAACCCCAAACTTTAAGGAACGACAATCTAGGTTTCTTCCCAAACCATAATTCATACGGTGTCGTTTCAATGGATTTAGATGGTGCCCTATTTAAAGTGAATGCGGCTGTTTCTAATGCATAACCCCAAAATGATAGCGGTAAATCTGTAAGTGACATCATAGAACAAACCATATCTAAGAGAGTTCGATTACGACGTTCGGACACACCATTTCGCTGTGGTGTTCCCGGTGGTGTCAATTGTGAAAGTATTCCGCATTTCTTCAAATGCTCGCCAAACTCGTAACTTAGATATTCACCTCCACGATCAGAGCGTAGAAACTTAATCTTCTTGTTACGTTGATTCTCTACCTCACTTTGAAATTCCTTAAACTTCTCGAAAGTTTCAGACTTATGTTTCATGAAATAGATATACCCATATCTACTCAAGTCATCCGTGAAGGTAAGAACATAACGATAACCACCGCGCGATGCTACACTCATTGGACCACACACATCGGTATGTATGATTTCCAATAAGTCTGTAGCTCGCTCCATCATACCAGAAAATGGAGTCTTAGTCATTTTACCCATCAGACATGCTTCACATCTTTCAAGTGATTCGAAATCAAGTGATTCAAGAAGTCCATCGGAATGGAGTTTCTTCATACGCTTCACTCCAATGTGAACAAGACGACAGTGCCACATATAGGTCGAGTTATCGCTCGATTTCAAACGTTTAGCCTCAATGTTATTAATATGTGTATTTCCACTATCGAGATTCAATAAGAATAGACCATCTATCAAAGGTGCATGTGCATAAAACATATTACTCATATAAATCGAACAACCATTATTCTCGGACTTAAACAAGTAACCGTCTCGCAATAAACAAGATCCCGATATAATGTTCATGCTTAACGCAGGCACCAAATAACAATTATTTAAGTATAAAACTAATCCCGATGGGAGATGAAGGGGTAGCGTGCTGACCGCGATCACATCAACCTTTGATCCGTTTCCCACGCGCATCGTCACCTCGTTCTTCGCTAGCTTTCGTTTATTCTGCAGCACCTGTTTCGAGTTACAAATATGAGCAACCGAACCAGTATCAAATACCCAGGCACTACTACGAGTACTAGTGAGATACACATCAATAACATGTATATCGGATATACCTTTCTTCTTGATGTTGCCGTTCTTCAAATCCGCCAAGTACTTTGGGCAATTCCGCTTCCAGTGACCTTATCCCTTGCAGTAAAAGCACTCAGTATCAGGCTTAGGTCCAGCCCTGGTCTTCTTCGTCGGCGTGGTAACTTTCTTACCACCCTTCTTGAAGTGTCCCTTTTTCTTAGACTTGCCTTTCTTGAATTTGGTGGTCTTATTGACCATCAACACTTGGTGCTCTTTATTGATCTCCACTTCTGCAGACTTCAACATAGCAAACAGTTCTGGCAACTGCTTGTTCATGTTTTGCATATTGTAGTTCATCACAAAGTTCTTGTAACTTGGTGGTAGTGATTGGAGGACACGGTAAATCCCCAAAGCATTAGGAATCACTATAACCAAGCTTTGAAGTTTGTTTGCGTGCCCAGACATCTTAAGCACATGCTCACTGACGGAGCTGCCCTCTTCCATCTTGCAGTTAAAGAACTTTTCAAAAGCCTCATAGCTCTCAATTGCCGCATGAGTCTCAAAGATCAATTTGAGATCATGGACAATATCATGTGGGTCTGAATTCTCGAACCTTTTCTGAAGCTCCGATTCTAAACCATACAAGATAGCACACTGAACTGTGGAGTACTGAGTCTTCCGAGCGAGGTAAACATTCTTTACTTCGTCGGTAGAATCAGCTGCAGGTGGGTCACCCAGCGGTGCATCCAGCACATAGGTCAAATTACCAGCTGTGAGGACAATCCTCAAATTGCGGAACCAATCCGCGAAGTTGCTTCCATTGTTTTTCAACTTTTCTTTCTCTAGGAACGCATTAAAATTAATGGTAGGGGCCGCCATTGATCTACAACATATTTGCAATAGTTTAGACTAAGTTTATGACAAATTGAGTTCTAATTAATAGTTAAATTAATCTAGGTGAACTCCCACTCAAAACAATATCCCTCACATTGTTTTAGTGATCACACGAACCAAATCCACCACATCAACACCGATCATCACGAGAGTTGATATAGTTTCAATGGCGCACAATCGACATGTTCATCATATCTACTATATGATTCATGCTCTAACTTTCGGTGATCCGTGTTCCGAGACCATGTCTGTACATGCTAGGCTCGTCAAGATCAAACCTTAGCTTCCGCATGAGCAAATCTGGCTTGCTCATGTTGTATACACTTGCGGAATCTAACACACCCGATCATCACGTGGTGCTTCGAAACAAGAAGCTTTAGCAACGGTGCTAACTAAGGGTGAACACTTTATGACTTGAAATTCATGTGCATGAGGGATCACCTTATAATGCTACCGTCGTCTACTAAGCAATACAAGATGCATAAATGATTAACATCACATGCAATTCATAATATGTGATATGATATGGCCTTTCTTCTTTGTGCTTCCGATCTCCATCTTCAAGCACGAACATGATCTCCATCATCACCGGCATTGCATCAAGGTCAATGACGCTTCTTCATGGTTGTCGTCCACCGGCTTCAACTATTACAACTACTTTGAATAGACACGCGGGTCTTAACATAAATTAAAGACAACCATATGGCTCCTGCCGGTTGCCAACTTACAATAAGGAACATTGCATACATCAAATATAATCACAATCATGGCCATATCACATCACTGCACACCCCTACAAAACAAAGTTAGACGCCTCTACTTTCTTTGCATGTTTTACGTGGTTTGGGGATTTCAATAAGTGTCATTCTAACTTACGAACATGAACCACAACATTGATACTAGTATTGTTAATCACCCATTGTAAATTGGATCTTAACTATGCTAGGATAAACAGGCACCCGCAAAGCCACTTATGCAATACAAGTTGCATGTCAAGCGTGGAGCAAGTCTCATGAACGATGTCATGTAAGGTTAGCCCGGGCCGCTTCATCCCAACATCCCGCAAGATGCAAAGTACACAAGAAGCAATCGACAATAAAAGCATCAACGCCCACAATGACCATTGTGTACTACTCGTGCAACAGATATACATATAGACACGGCTCTGATACCACTGTAGGGTTTCGTAGCATGGAAAACAAAAAATTTCTATCGCATACAAACAAACAAGCCAAGATCTATCTACTAGATTGTAGCAACGAGTCGATGGAATAACTCACCCTCGAAGATTCCAAAGTGTTTAACGAGAGCGGATTCTCGTGGGTGATGTAGTCGTACTCTTCCCGATCTCAAGATCGCATAGACGATCCTTCCGGCGCTGCGTTCCGGCAGCACTCCCGCAGTCGGTCACACGTTCGGTACTCGACAAAGACCTTCCTCTCCCTTGTTCCAGCAGGCAGCGGAGGTTGTAGCACTCTCCTCGCGATTCCGGCAGCACAACGGCGTGGTACCAGAAGTAGAGGGGAGATCTCGCAGGGCTTCGCCTTAAGCCGGAGCGAGTATGGTGGACTATGAGAGAGCCCTCGACGATCTAGGGTTTAGACACGCCGAGGAGGGGGCAAGCCGGCGGCTAGGGTTAGCTAGGCCGCGTCGGCGGTTTGCCCTAGGGCGGCGGCGGCAGTGGAGGTGGCGGCGCCGGCGGCTAGGGTTTAGAGGTGGAGGTGTTGGGGTGTCTAGGAGGGGAGCCCCGCCCCTCCTTTTATAGGTGGACGGGCCGGCCAAGGGGAGGGGAGTCCCTCCCCAACTCGGCTTGGAGGTGGGCCGGCGGTGGAGGGGAGGAACTCCTCCCCAACTCGGTTTCCACCTCCCTCTCCACTTCCCAAAAATAGCCGTTTGACTTTCAAATTGCCGTTTGACTTTTTCAAACTAGGATTTGATTAAACCCTTTATTTTGTTCAGCGATGACACCTAGTACATGATGCAATCATACCAACTTGATATAACACATTCATGTACCCTTCCCTCCGGAGTGCCGAACATTCTGGAACCTTCTAGAACATTCCCGATGAAAACACCGGAACCATTCCCCAACTCCGAAACAGGACTTTCCTTATATGAATCTTATTCTCCGGACCATTCCGGATCTCCTCGTGATATCCCGAATCCCATTCGAGACTCCAAACAACATTCGGTCTCTTTCTCATCATTCCATAACTACTCAAACAACGTCGAATCCTTAAGTGTGTCTCCCTACGGTTCGTGAATTATGCGGACATGATCGAGACACTTCTCCGAACAATAACCAATAGAGGAATCTAGAAATTCATATGGCTCCCACATATTTCTACGATTACTTTGCGATCGAATGAACCACTTACATACGATACCAATTTCCCTTTGTCTCACGATAGTTTACTTATCCGAGGTTATGATCGTCGGTATCTCTGCATACCTAGTTCAACCTCGTTACTGATAAGTACTCTTTTCTCGTTCCCGTGATATGTGATCCCTTGTGAGCCAGTCACATGCTTGCAAGCTAATTGGATGACATTTCACCGAGAGGGCCCAGAGTATATCTATCCGTCATATGGATGGACAAATCCCACTCTTGATCCATGTGTCTCAACCAATACTTTTCGAACACTCAATGCCACCTTTATAGCCACCCAGTTACGGTGTGGTGTTTGATGTCATCAAAGCATCCATCCGGTAAAGGTGATATGCATGATCTCATGGTCGAAGGAATTAGGTTACTATGTATCAGAAAGCATATAGCAATTGAACTATTAAAATTACTTGATCTTTATGCTACGCTTATCTATAGGAGTATGTCCACCATATCATTCTCCTAACGATATGATCTTGTTGTTAATAACATCTCAATGTTCATAATAGGGAAACCACAATCATTTATTAACCAACTAGCTAGTATTATATAGAGGCTTTACTAGGGACTTCAATTTAAGTTTACAAATCACACAAGTATTAATGTTTCCTTGTTAATACTATTATAGCATGAATGTAAACATTTATCATAAACACAAAGATATAATAATAACTACATTTATTATTGCCTCTAGGCCATATCTCCAACACTAGAGGCTAACCTCCGACAGCTTCAAGGTACCTGTTTGTTTTTGGTGCTTCTTTCATTTATTCCGGTCCTGCTCTCTGACGTTTGCTTGTTTCGAATGCAGAGGAGCATAATACTTCTCTCCGTGAGGTCGACGCTCTCAAGAAGAGCCTTGGTCAATAGGAGAAGAAGGCCGAGGCCGCCGTTGGTGCGAAGGAACGCCTCGAGCTAGAGCTGACCAAGGCAGCCGAAGCTAAGGAGCGTCTGCAGCAGGAGGCCGCAGACCGTGAGGAGCAGGTGGCCACTGTTGCGGCTGCGCGCGAGAGGGAGGTGGCAGGCAAGCTCATGGCTGCTGCCAAGGCTGTTTCGGGTGAGTGTTGTATTTGTGCTTATTTCTTCTTGTTTTCTTGTCTTCTTCTGCGTTGCTTTCATCATGTCTTTTTTTGTCTCAGATGCCGCAGGCATCGAGTTTGACCGCGGCGCTCTGGAGCACGGTAGTGCTCTAGATGATGCTACTGCAGCGGTCGAAGATCGTTGCAGCACCGTCGTCAGCTCCCTTGCCAAGGCGAAGGAGGTCCTTGGCCGCTTCTACAAGGAGCTTGTCCCTAAGGGCGCGGCCCTTGATGATGTGGATGCTCTGGCGGAGGCTTTGTCAGCCGAAGCGCCTGCGGCGTACAAGCGCAAGCAGAAGGGCATCGGCGCGTCCGTCGGGCTGGCGATGGATTTGGCTGCTGGAGCGGAGCTGGACCTGCCTCAGATCACCTCCCGGATGCCGACGACCGCAGACGGATCCGAGGTAGCCTTTGCTGCCTACTCTGCTCGCTGCAAGCGATATGGGCCGAAGCTCATTGATTTGCTGTCTGAGTATGCGCTGCGGCAGCAAGGGGAGGCCAAGGCTAGGCAATCCGGCTCCGAGGCGACTCAGGGTGCCGCGTCTTAGGCGTTGTAGATGCAGGATAGTTTGTAGTCTGCTTTTGCTGTAAATATTTTGAAGAACACAGTCCTTGTGCCACGTAGTGGCCTTATATGCTTAATGAATTCTTCTGAGTTGTGCTCTATCATTGTCTGAATGTTTTTGTCCTTTTCTTTTTCTGCTGCTCTAGGTTCCTTCGGGTGCTGACCCTGTTGACACCTCGCCCGCAGTGCAGCTGCGGCCATCTTTGGATGATCCTTCGCAACTCGCTTTTCTTCGGGACCGTGTTCGTAGTCTTGAGAGGGAGTTGCTTGGGTTGCATGGTCACGCTGATGTTTGGAAGTCCAAGGCGGATCATGGTGCAGCCAGAGAGGAGTACTTGATGGCGGAGCTGCTTCGGTTATCTGAGCAGCTTCAATGTAAGTTGTTCTTTGTTTTGAGCTGTAGCTCAGTTCTTCGGATGAGCCTGCTGACCTTGCCCTTTATTTTGTACAATTGTCGCAGGTGCTAACCTTGCTCCGAGGGAAGAGAAAGAGTGTGTCGCCGTTCGGGTCAATTGCTTGACTCAGCAGGACATGGAGGCCGGTGGCTTCTTCTGGATGGATCGTGACCGTGCCATGGCCCTGGCGACGGTGCAGGATCGTGTGCACCAGGTTTCGCGGGTGCTTCGCCAAGTGCAGACGTCGCTTGCCTCGATGTTGCACGTCATGTTTCCTTTGGATGCCGTACCGAAGAGCCTTGCGGGTCTTCTGTCGAAGTTTCGGAGCGTGAGCAATGTCAAGGAGTTGGTGCGGCAACAGCTCATCGCAAGAGTGAAGGCTGCTTTGTCTCTTGTGAGGCTGCACCGGCCTGATGTAGATTTGACTGTTGTGGCAGCTGGGCCACCTCCTCGGCCGGATGGTGATGAGTGGGACATGCGTCCACATTACGCAGTTGTAAGGCAGTATGCCGAACAGGTCGTAGATTTGTTTGAGCAGCGTGCTCAGGTTATTCTTCAGAATAGGTAGTACCTGTAAAAGAGGTAGATGTAAAATTTGTATATTTCGACTGGGCGTGTTGTGCCCTTTGTTGTAAAGGTTTGTTTGTTGTAAGCACGCAGTGCTTTGTTTGGGTACGTGTCCTTTTCGTTTGCCTGACGTTGTCAGCTACTCAGGTGTACACGCGTAATCCTCGGTTGATGAAATCATGAGGTGGGGGAGCCCCCGAGTGTGTTTGTAGCATAAAGTAAGGTTGCAAATAATGAACGGAAGTTTGGAGCGAGACACTTAGCTTTATTTATATCGTAATGGAGGAAGTACATTGTTTGGATGAATATCCTTGGCTGAAAAGCCTTATTGAAAGTAAAGGGGTAGGTAGCTAGGGGTAGAATCGTCGCAAGTGCGCGATGTTCCATGGGTTGGAGTATGCGACTCCAGACTCCACGTGCTTGAGGCGATAGGCGCCACCTGGGATGACTTCGGTGATGACGTAGGGTCCTTCCCATGGTGACTCGAATTTCTTTGGTCGCTCTTGCTTGAGTCGTAAGACGAGTTCTCCTTCGACGAAGGACCTTGGGCGCAGCCGGCGGCTGTGGTAGTTGCGGAGACTCTGCTGGTACACCGCTGATCGAGCTGCTGCTATGTCTCTTGCTTCGTCGAGTGTGTCGACGGCGTCTTCGAGTGCAGCCGTGGATTCGGCTTCGCTGTAAGCGACGACCCGGGGGGCCTGGTGGCGTACTTCGGCTGGTAGCACGGCTTCAGCTCCATGCACCATGAAGAACGGTGTGTAGCCTGTGGAGCTGTTTGGCGTAGTCCGTAAGCTCCACAGGACGGATGGTAGCTCTTTCGTCCAGGCTCCGGCTTTCCGTTCGAGTGGACTCATGAGGCTTTTCTTGATGCCAGCGCCGATTAGGCCGTTGGCCTTTTCCACTTGCCCGTTCGTTTGCGGGTGTGCCACTGAGGCGTACGTGATGTTGATCCCAAGGCCTTTGCAGAAGTCCTGGAACTCCTTGGAGATAAAGTTCGATCCATTGTCGGTGATGATGCTGTGCGGTACGCCGAACCTGTAGACAATGGACTCGAAGAACTTGACGGCAGTTTTGCCTTTCTGGTTGGTAACCGGCATGGCCTCGATCCACTTGGTGAATTTGTCGACTGCGACCAGGAGGTAAACGTGTCCCCCTTTCGAGGACTTTGGCAGCTTGCCGATCATGTCGAGGCCCCATTGAGCAAAAGGCCAGGCTATAGGTATGGGTATGAGCTCGGACCCGGGTGCATGCGGTTTGTCGGCGAACCGTTGGCACCCGTTGCACCTTCGGACTATGTCCTTTGCGTCGCTCATGGCCGTTGTACAGTAGAATCTGGCTCGTAGAGCTTTGGCGACTAGGGAGCGGCTGCCTGCGTGATGGCCACAGATGCCCTCGTGGATGTCTTGGAGGATGGATTTTCCGTCACCGACGGTGACGCACCTTTGTAGTACACCCGTAATACTGCGCTTGTACAACTCGCCATTGATGATGGTGAAGGCTTTTGACCGACGAGATATGCGCCGGGCATCTGTCGGGCTGTCAGGCAGTTCTCCGTTTATCAAGAACTGGAGGTATGGTCGCGTCCAAGTTTCTTTGACTGCCATGACCTGCATTAGGTTGACCATGGCGACCTCTGTGTCCAGTTTCTCGGGTCCTTCATGTCCTTCGGGCAGCGTATCCCCCGAGTGTTCTGCTTCTTCAGGTGATCCCTTGGGGAATTTGCGCTTGATGGATGGCACGCAGATCTGTTCGAGGAAGACACCCGGTGGCACCTTTGCACAGGTGGAGCTGATGTTGGCGAGTCTGTCGGCCTCCTCGTTGCTTTCTCTTCCAACGTGCCAAAGCTCGCAGCCGTCGAATTCTCCTTCGAGTGCGTTGTAGAGTGCGCGGTAAGTGATCATGTTTTCGGCGTGTGCGTCGCACTCGTTCATCGTCTGCTGGACGACGAGGTTGGAGTCACCGTAGATGACCAGGCGCGTTGCACCGCATATCTTTGCCATCCTCATGCCGTGGATGAGGGCTTCGTATTCGGCCTCGTTGTTGGAGGCTCGGAATTTCATCCGTAGGACGTACTTTATCTGGTCGCCCTGCGGGGAGGTCAATATGACCCCGGCTCCTGCTCCAGCTTCGCGCTTGGAGCCGTCGAAGTGCATTGTCCATGACTGCGACATGTCAGGGGTGTCTGGCAGCTACAGCTCCATCCAATGTACCAGGAAGTCCGGAAGGACTTGAGATTTGATTGCGAGTCGCTTCTCATAGATGATGTCCAAGGGTGACAGCTCGATGCCCCACAGGGCCACGCGTCCTATGGCCTCTGGGTTATTTAGGATGCTGTTCAGGGGTGCCTCGTTGACGACCATTACCTGGTGCTCCTGGAAGTAATGGCTCAGCCGTCGAGCTGTCATGAACACGCCGTAGGAAAGCTTCTGGTAGTGAGGGTACCTCTGCTTTGTTGGTATCAGTACCTCGCTGAGGTAGTAGATTGGGCGCTGGACCCCGTGGGTCTTACCTTCTTCGGGTTGTTCGACCACTAGCACGGTGCTGACCACTTGGTGTGTGGCTGCTATGTACAGCAGCAGAGGCTCGCGCTCCTTTGGCGTGACCAATACGGGCGAGGTGGAGAGAAGCCGCTTGAGGCTTTCGAATGCATCATTGGCTTTCGGCATCCACTCGATTTTATCTGATTTGCGTAGCAGCTGGTAGAATGGTAGGGCCTTCTCGCCCATGCGGCTGATGAATCTGCTTAACACCGCTATTCGTCCTGCGAGCTGTTGGACGCCTTTAAGGTTTTTCGGCTTCTCCATCGTCATGATGGCTCTGATTTTCTTCGGGTTCGCCTCGATCCCTCGCTGAGAGATGAAGTACCCAAGCAGCTGACCCGATGGGACGCCGAAGGCGCACTTTTCGGGGTTTAGCTTGATCCTGTAGCGGTCAAGGTTGTCGAACGTCTCGCGGAGATCGTCGATAAGTGTCCTTGCCTCCTTGGTTTTTATGACTATGTCGTCAACGTAGACTTGGACGTTGCGACCGATCTGGTCCTTGAGGCAGGCCTGCATGCATCGCTGGTACGTGGCACCTGCGTTCTTTAGCCCGAAAGGCATTGTGTTGTAGCAGAATACTCCGAACGGTGTGATAAACGCTGTTTTCTCCTGATCTTCGACCTTGAGTCGAATCTGGTTATAGCCTGAGTAGGCGTCGAGGAAGGAGAGTTTCTCGCAACCTGCAGTCGAATCGATGATCTGATCCACCCGAGGAAGAGGAAAATGGTCCTTTGGGCAGTGTTTGTTTAGCGACGTGAAGTCCACGCACATCCGCAGGATGTCCGTGTCCTTGTTTGGGACCATGACTGTGTTTGCAAGCCACTCGCTTTCTTTGATTTCCCTGATGAAGTCTACAGCGAGTATTCTGTTGATTTCCTTGCCGATAGCTTCGGCTCGTGGCTCGGACAGTCTTCGGATGGACTGTTTGATGGGCTTGGTGTCTGGAAAGACGTTGAGTGCGTGCTCGGCGAATTCCCTAGGAACTCCTGGCATGTCCGCAGGACACCAGGCGAAGATTTCCCAGCGCTCACGGAGGAATTCGACGAGCGCGCCTTCCTATGCGGGGCTGAGGTCGTTAGCGATCAGCGCCGTCTTGGAGGCATCCGTCGGGTGGATCTGCACCTTCTTTGTGTTGACCGTGGATTCGAAAGACATGTCAAGTGCGTTTTTTCGTGCGAATGGGGGTGCCCCATTGTCCGTCACCTCGCGGAGCCTAAGGAGCTCCTCCTGCATACCGAATGATTGGGAGATTCTGTTGAAATCTCTGTCGCATTGGTCCGATCGGGTGAAGCTCCCGTGGACTGTGATGACGCCCTTCGGTCCTAGCATCTTGAGTAGCAGATATGCATAATGTGGGACAGCCAGGAACCTTGCGAATGCTACACGCCCGAGGATGGCGTGGTACTGTGATGGCCAGTCCACCACTTCGAATTCGAGCCGTTCCAGTCGGGAGTTGTCCGGCTTGCCGAAGATGACGCCGAGCCATATCTTGCCCAGGGGAAATATGCCCTTCCCTGGAACGATGCCGTGGAACGTTGTGTCTGATTGTTCCAGGCTGCACTGCGGGATCCGCATTGCGGCTAGAGTGCTTGCGAACATCAGGTTGATGCCGCTGCCGCCGTCTATGAAGACGCGACTCATCTCGAAACCTCCGATCTGTGCCTCCAGCACCAGGGCAGCATGACCTGGGCGAGGGATCTGGCAAGGGTGATCCGAAGGAGTGAACGTGATGCAGGACTCCGATCCGCTGAGGTACTCAGGGATGGAGTTGCCACGGCCAGGTTGATCTGTCGGGTGATTTTCTTCTGCACCCTATTCATAGGGCGCCCCTTCTGGATCATCAGTGCTCCTTTTGGCAGGGGATACCTGTTTCCAGCGTTGTTCTGTGCTGGTGCGACTGGTTGGTTCGGGCCTCCTACCGGTGGCGGTGGAGGAGCTCCATGCGCTATCTCACCTGGCGCGGGTGCGTTTCCGAACGCAGGGATTGGAGCTTGCTGCCTCATCTGCACCATGCTTTCGCTGAGCTTCTGGAACACATGGCAGTCCTTGAGCATGTGGCTCGCTTTCTTTTTGCCATCCTGCTTGTCGATGTAGAAGTGGATGGTGCATGGACCCGAAAGCTTTTCGTATGCTGAGGGTCCGTTATCGCGGTCGCGGCGTTGCCACGACTGCGCTGGGCGTCCTCCATCGCGAAAGTTTCCTCCGCGGTATCCTCCGCTGTTGCGGTTGGTGTCGTTGCGGCGATCGGCGTAGCCAGCCGCGACCATGTCGGGTCCGTCGCGATCGTTGTAGACGCGCGATCTTCTCTTGCTACGGCGCTCTCGCCGTCGACCATAGTCGTCCTCTTCTTCCGATTGTGCTCGGTGAATGGAGTCTTCTCCGTCAGCCCACCTGTTGGCGATGTCCATGAGGTGATCGAGCGTTTTGGGTTTGACGCACCCAAGCTCTTCCTTGAAGTCTTGGCGCTTGACGCCGTCCCTGAAGGCGTCGATGGCCCTCTCTTCGGAGATGTGTGCTGTGGAGTTCTTGGTGTTGGACCAGCGTAGTATGTATGAGCGAATGGATTCGCCCGTTCGTTGAGTGCAGGCGCGCAATTCTTCGATTGAGGCGGGCCTCTTGCTGGTGCCCTTGAAATTTCGGATGAAGCTGTAAGCAAGCTCCTCCCAGCTTCGGATGGACCCTGATGATAGGCTGTTGAGCCAGATCCGTGCCGCGCCTGTCAGCTGCATCTGAAGGCATTGCATGGCGGTTTCTTTGTTACCGCCGTGCAGCTTGACGGATGACAGATGGTCACTGAGCCATGCTTTTGGATCTTGCGTGCCGTCGAACTTCGGAGTATCCGAAGGAAACTTGAAATTGCGTGGCATCCGCGTTCGCCTAACGGATCTGCTGAAGCATCGGGCTCCACAGAGTTCTCCTTCGTCTTCGTCCATCTCGGATTCAGACGAGAATGCGCGCTTGGCTCGTGCTTTGTCGATTTTGCGCTGTGTGAGCGCGTCTCTGGCGTCGTAGTCGCGTTTATGGTGACGCGAGCTCTTCTTCCTTCGAGGAAGGTCGTGTTCCTCTTCCTCTTCGGATGAAGGGGTGGGGCTCCGGTTGTGCCTGGCCGGAGCCTTCTTCTTCGGCTCCGCAGGAGCGTATTGGTGGAGCGCAGCTCCGACAAGTCCGAGTCCGGTAAGTGCGGACTTATGCATGGCTCTCTTCGGGTCCCCCTCGGGAGGTGGGTGGGCCGCGAGGTATGCAGTGGCTGCCATGATCGCAGCCTGCGGCGTTTTCGGGATGACGTTGCCGTCGGCGTCCATCTCCATGAAGGATGTGTGGAGAGTTCGCGTCAACTCGCGGCGCTCCTTGGGATCCATGTTCTCCATCCGAGAGCGGTGCTTGTTGCCTGGGTTGGCGTTCGAGCTGGAGCCGATGCCCATGGCGGAGAGCGCGGCTCGTCGCGCGCTGGACTCTGAGGCTGCTTGCTTGCGTTTGTCAAGCACCTCCTGCATCTTGACCTGCTTCTTGTGCTCCTCGATTAGGAGCAGGTGGTAGGCCATCAGCATATCTCGTGAGGTGTCTGCGGGCAGTACTATGTTGCCTGCCACAGCTTCGCGGACCTGGGTCCATCCCTCTTTGCTAAGGCGGATGACGTGGCCGCCATTGTTTTCCCTTCGGGTGGGGGAGATTGGCTTCTTCTGTTCCCACCGTTTCGTTCTGGCGGGTTGGGCGGCGGGTTGGGTGTTTGCTGATCCACGTCGCTATGGATGACTGCGGCGCATTGGTCGTGCTCGTAGATTGGCCCGCTGCTGCCGCAGCTTTTAGATCCGGAATCGTAGGTCCCTGCATCCGATGGCGGATCGCACAGATCGGAGTTGCAGCTGCTGCTGTCATAGGAATCATCTGCTGATGATGTTGTGCGTAGCACGGGGTGCGGGGCCCATGAAGCCGGCCTGATTGATGGTAGGGGCACCCGCTCAGGTAGGCGGAGGGTGCCAGTTTGCCCCACCTGGAAGCAGAAGCTCCCGAATAGGATTTCGAGTCCGTCGCCTACGGGCTCGAAGTCCTTCATGGTGGCCGGCGAGTGGGCGGTGAAGTCGAAAGCGCCTAAGAGGAGATGACTCTCCGTTGCTGCAGAGTTGTAGATCGATCGGGTTGGGACCGTCAGGATCGCACAATCAGCGCCCCCAATTCCCACAGACGGTGCCAATTGACGAGGTTTGATCTCATCAATGCCCATTGTTATGGACTTGGGTTTTGGAGAAGATGGGGATGCTGGAGATCGTGGAACGGTTAGCAAACAAGCAACACGGGAACACAAGGTTTACCCAGGTTCAGGCCCCCGGAGAGAAAACCCTACTCCTGCTTGTCTGCTCTTGATTATGGCGGAACCGAAGGTTACAGGGGTGCGCAGATGCAATCTGGCATGGAGGTGTGTATGAGAAAATATGAGTCGAGAGATCTAGGTCGTGCCCTCCTGGCCTTTATATATACTTAGGCAGGTCCCGGGCATAGTCCTAGTCGGTTACAGGTTCTAGGGTTTTACCCCTTTGAATTTCCTATCTACTCTAGTTTTGCTCTCCAAGGATCCGAAGGCGTCATGGGTCTTGGCCACCCGAAAATCTTCATGGGCCGGCGTACGTCCGCCGTGGGCCTTCCTTGGGCTGGACTAGGTATGCTGAGGTCACGCACCCGTAGGATACAACCATGTCAAAAAGGAGCGGTTCTCAGCCTATTCAACGCCATGGTTGGATTAAACCCTCTGAGGGCTTTGTCAAATTAAATGTAGATGCCGCCCTTGATTTAGATCGTGGTGTGGGAGCTACTGGTGCTGTTTTGCATGACTCCATGTCCATGGGTTTATTTATCGCATGTTCTAATTCAATTATGTCTTTTGCTGAAGATGTTGTGTCAACTGAGGCTCTTGATATATGCTATGGTATATCACCTGCGTCTTCACTTCGATGCAACGGAATTATGGAGTCTGATTCTCATCAATGTGATGCATAATGGAGGAAATTCTATAGGAGCTATGGCCATTTATGAGGACATTTCTTTCCAATATCATGGTTTCTCTAAAGTTATTTTTAATCACTGTCCGAGAGAGGGTAATAGAGTCGCTCATGTGGATTCTAGTAGAGCGGAGGTACCTCGGTTCACTATGTGGCAAGAGGAACCTCCCGATTTTGTTTTTATCTAATCATGAACGATGTAAGTGTGTTTTCCAATTAATAAAATCCATCGAGATGGCATTTTCTCAAAAACTTATCATCGATGCGACTTAAGCGTATTAGAGCATGTACAATAGAGAGTGCTTAGAGCGGTGCTTATAAAAATAAACCAGACTTTTCCTTAAACACCGGTGCTTTTTTCTATAGAAGAGGTGTCTAGTTAAACATCTTCCTTGTACAAATAAACACCTGTTCATAAGTCTAAATCGGTTTATTTTCTTAAGCATCCCCACTAAGCACCTAGCATTATACATGCTCTTATAGGCTCACAACTTGCAGTAAGGTTCCCCATAAAAACGTAGAGACATACAACCAGTCAAGGTTCGCTTAAAAAATCTTAGAGCATCTCTAGCAGACACCATAAAATGGCAGAACCAAGAAAATATCTGTCACTTTTTGTTTCGCGTGATAAAAGTGGCCAGAACAGAAGCCTTAAAATCGACCAAACCGAAAAAATATTTAGGGCCCCCGAGAAAACACCCCCGCGGAACCGAGAAAACCCAGTTTTCGAGCCCGACCTGGACGCGAACTGTATCCTCTATTTTCGTTGGCAGGAGATAAGTTTCAGCTGCCTCCCCCATCTCAGGCAAGATCCGGAGGGAGGTCATGAAGTGCCTGGCCCTCCTCGCCGTCCCCGCCCTGCTCCTCCTCAGGCCCTCCTTCCCGCCGCTTCTCCCCTCCACCTCCCACCCGGACCGCTGCCGCCTCAGCGTCTACGTCGCTGACCTCCCCTGCAAGCTCAACCACTGCCTCCTCGACCTCTACTGGTCGCTCCCCGCCGCCGACGCCCGCATCCCGGCCTCCTCCGACCCGGACCACCCGCCCTACCCCGTCAGCCCCCTCATCAGGCAATACAACGCCGAGTACTGGCTCCTCGACTCCCTCCTCCGCCCGCTCCAGCATCCACTGTGCGGGTCGTCGCGAACTGCAGGGACGCTGACGTTGTCTTTGTGCCCTTCTTCGCCACGCTCTATGCCGAGATGGAGCTCGGGTGGGGCGCCACCAAGGGCGCCTTCCGTAGGAAGGAGGGGAACAACGACTACCGGCGCCAGCGGGAGGTCATCGACCGCGTCACCGCACACCCTGCATGGCGCCGCTCGGGTGGCCACGACCACGTCTTTGTCCTCACAGTCTTCTTCCTCACAAGTAATTTGGGTGGGCGATTGTGGATTTCTGGCGAGAGTTGATCCAAGTGTGATTTGATGGACATGGATAAATCTATTTTCAGCTAGACATTGATAGTAGAAAATAATTCTCAAGATGAAGGGTGTTATCGAAATCTAGCAAAGCAATTTTTCCCAATTTATTGCTGTCGATTAGCAAGCGATGAAGCAGATTATTCTGCGTCTAAATTTTCTGAAAATAGATATTTTGAAGGTTTGTCCAATTTGTTTAAATTCTGTCATCTGTGGTTTCGTTTTATGGTTTTGTATCTTTTTGTCGTGACAGAAACCATGTGCGCGAAACTGTAAAAAGTGAATATTCTCTTTTCTGGTTCGGTTTTGAGAGATCTAGTCCGCCCGTCGCTTGCGGCCTAAAACCCCCGCCAAACACGACCCGGAAACGCGTTTTCCGGTTCGCGATTTCCTGGTGTCTACTAGAGAAGACAAGGTGCATATCAAAGTACTATAGTACTCCCTCCGTTTCATCTATAATGTCTATAGTTTCTGACAGGGAAATTAAGAAATCACATATAGAGGGAATATTACACGAGTTTTGGGCGGAAGTACTTTAGGATAATTGACTTGATGAAATAGAAGAGTTTGCATGAAATATGAAATGAAAATAAATTCCTAAAAAGAGTTATCTAGATGAGTTGTCTAACGTGATATATCTTATATTATGAAATTTTTCTCAAAAAATTATAGGCACTGTAGAAAAGAACAGATGGAGTATTGTTTTCTGAAAACAAATGATCGATTATATTCAAAGGGAAACGAGTTATGGGAGGGAGCGGAGTTTGGAAGAAAAATGTCTAGCTATATCTCATTATTATGCCTATCTTTGTGCTGATTAACCATTTCTCTGTATTAGTATGTCTCAAAGAGTCAAAGTTCATCCCCTCCCATGGTTCATCCGGTTTGTTGGAATTAAGCATTTCTGTTGGCGTGTCATTGTGGCCATCTGCCGATGGACACGAGGTCGACCATCGCGCAGCCTACGATCCACTTACAATTGTCGATGGCATAATAGCTAGGTCGTCCGATCCGCCTGGTTTGATTTGGTGATAAAGCTCAGAAGCTGAGAGACGATGGAGCTGTAGGTCGCTAGCTCGTCCTTGTCACCGGCATGGAACACGACGCGACATGATGTATACTCGATATGAATAATACAGTAAGATTTGTTGGCTTGGCGTAGCTATAGCTTTACTTTTTGGCTCGTGTTCGGTGGCGCGTGACCGAGCAGCGGATCCAGCCGAAGAGGTTCTGCTGGCCTTGCTTACTTAACTCGGTATCCGACTAGTCAGAGATACGCGATTAGTCGGTCAGCAGCAACTGGCTGGCCGGGCAAGTTGACGCCTTTCCGCGACTCTTGGATCTTCACGACGGCCATGCCAGCAACTGGCTGGGCAAGTTGCAGCCCCTGCTGCATGAAACCACGTCCAGGTGCAATGTTCCACCAAGAGGTTTTGCGGTCTTGATTTCACAGATGCCAAAGAGGGTAAGCAACTGTCTTCTTTTACGACAAGGTTTGACAAAACCACACAGGCACCTTTAGGCAATCAATGCTCCTGCCAACCGTGGGCCGGCGGGATTTAAGGAATGATACCGTAGCAAAGCTCTAATGCCGCTGCTACTCGTCAACTCTACGACCGATTAAGGAAACAAGGTTGGTTCAATTAGGTGGAGAGTAGTACGGAGTACTTAATTGGGAGCACTATATTTGTGCAAACTAACAGGCTTGCCGTCCACTCATCTTGCTTGGTCCTTTGCATGTGCAATTGGGTCGTGCCGAGAGGTTTCAACTCTCAAGATTCTCCAAGGCAGTTCAATGTTGCTAGGTGGGAGGAGTAATTTAATCTGGTGCTGTCTTTCTTGGACGAGAAGACATGCTGCATCGATCGCTTGGTTTATCGGGGAGCTAGAGCATCCGAGTTTTCCCGTGAAATTTTAAACTTGTCAGTACGATGGACGACATTCGCTACCGCTGAATAGGTGTTATATGCACAGTATCTTGACATTTTCTTTTTGTTAAGCACGTACGTTCTCTCGACTTTTTTTAAATAAAGGAATAAACCATGTATTGATCGAGTACTATGGTGGCCTAAATAAACTGAGAAGAACTGGTATTGATTTGTCTGGTAGCTTGTGCTCTTGATCTGTACGTCGAGATCACCCAGCCGAGCCGAGGACATATACGCACCGACCTTTCCTTCTTGTTCCAACCCACTTTCTTTTGTTGAGCTAGCGAGGATTCCTTCTTGTTCATAGGAAGATTCTCCCGGATCCGCCGCCTCATGCACAGTCACCACCACGTACGCACCGATGGCTTTCATGTCGCGGTCACCAGCTAGCTAGCCACCACAAGCTCCCACCGACACAAAACGTCGCCATCCGACGGCACTACGTCCGGCCGGCGCGGCCGTGATACCATATGGAGTAGTTGGGCGGCGACAGCCTACATTGCTTCGCACGTAATTAAACCGGTGATCTAATGATTATTTATATTTTTTATTTCTATGTTTTTTTTATTACTGTTGATGATATTAATAGATCGGTAGAATTTTGAAGAAAAAAACTGATGAATCTGATTAACTAACGTGCGTGCGCATGTTTTTTTTTTGTTACGATTGCATGTTTTCTGGTTACTTGGCCTAGTTTATTTTTGTGACCAAGTCCAGAATTCTGTATATAACACCTATAGCTAGGCAGCTAGCTACCGGTCAACTCTTGAATCAAGCAACGTCGTTCTTCGTTGCAGTATTACACATGCATATGCAGCAAGACTTATGGTCCGTTCGTCGCGATCGACGTGTCGGTGAGTCACGCTGGTCTGAGTAGCGGTAGTAGTACGTGCGTACGGGGTTTAATTTCCAGCAGGCTGTTATGGACTTTGATCTGGTCCTGCATTTCGAGACAGTGAGACATGCATGCACGCTGCTCCACGCGATCTGTCAAAGGACAAGAATTTATACAACACAAACAACTTGATTTGTCACGGGACGCGGTAGTACATGACTTAGTACGATCGATCGATGCGTCTACGTCGTCCACGTCAGGTCAGAATTTTCGGTGCAATTTGGAAATACCCACTAATCCACCGACCGCCACTACTTGCTAGGAATTGATTTGAACCACTAGTAGTTAATTTTTTGGAGGAAAAACGCCATTAATCAAGAGAGTCCAATTGCACACACATGAAAAACGGATTTGCTAGTTCTCAGGCGCCTGAGAACTTCTTAAGTCTCCGTCGCCTCTTTCACCGTCTGATTTATCTCGTGATTTGTACAAAATGGAAGTTACACATGAGTTGCAAGTCGGGTGTAACTGAGAATTTAATGAGTTGCAACTAGGTTGTAACTGAGAACTAGTACAAATCTTATGAGTTGCAACTAGATTGC
Organism: Avena sativa; assembly: GCA_916181665.1. Taxonomy (NCBI): domain Eukaryota; kingdom Viridiplantae; phylum Streptophyta; class Magnoliopsida; order Poales; family Poaceae; genus Avena; species Avena sativa. Next base: position 259,006,297 of record OV702279.1, on the reverse strand, counting down.
AACTGAGAATTAGCACAAATATTAGGATGACATCAGCGACTTAGACATAACTAGTTCTCAGGCGCCTGAGATCTAGACACTCCCCATGAAAAAATACCGGTAGATGTTAGACGCCTTGAAAGTTTTGCAGAAAAGAACCTTGGGAAATTTTTACAAAGGCCCCTAATTAAGCACACACTAAACCTAGCGGCCCATCCGCAACCTCCAACATCATCAAGGCGCTCGCTGCAATTAAGAGAAGAGTAACCTACAGTGTTGGCACTCGGTAGATCCAAGCACCCACCATCGCCAATAAGGCTTTGAGAGCCAATGGACCAGGCCCAATGCAAGCGAGAGGCACATGTCACTACATCATGCCGTCCAGGGAACATCCTAGTGATGTCTTGGGTCTAGGTTGCTGGTTTATCATATGATCCCTGGTGGCATGGAAATTTGCAATATGCTGATGGTACCATCCTTTTCATCAAGGATGATGTGGTAGGTGCTAGGAGCCTCAAGATTTTACTCTATATATTTGAATCCATGCCAAGTTTAAAGATTAACTTTAAGAAAAATGAAATCATGATGGTGATAGAAGATGAGGATAAACTACACTATTATGCTAACCTTTTCAATGGTCAGGCTCGTAGATGGCCAATCAAAGATCTAGGTACTCTTGTTTGCTCTAGAAGAATTTCTGTAGCTAAAACGTGATTCCTAGGTGGAAGAATTAAACAGAATATGGGCGTTTGGATGCTTGGTGCCATGTTCATTGGTGGCAGAGTGACCAAGATTGATACTTGACTTTCTAATGTTGTTGTATATCAAATGTCAATGAGGATTTTCCACAAAACAAACATTGTTTAGATGGAAAAACCTATCATGTAATTTCTTTGAGCTGGCAGTGCAAAAAAAAGAAGGCACCATCTTGTGAAATATAAGTTGATTTGCAAACCCGAAAGCAAAGGTGGTATGGGACTTAAGGATCTCACAAAATTTAATCTTGTTCGTATTGTGCAAATGGTTGTGGAAATTAGAATATGGAAAGTTCCATGGCAAGATTTTATGATGAAAGAATATCTCGGAAATGCTGGATTTTTTAGTTCAAAACATAGAGTCAAAGATTCAACTCTATGGTCTAACATGCTTAGAGTAAAATATTTGTATCTATGTGCAGGAAAATGCAAGTTGTGAATGGGGGGAAACTGATTTTTGCGGTGATGCTTGGTGTGGTCAAAATTCTCTGAAAGATACCTTCCCTGAACTTTTTGATATCTGCAACAAACAGGATTGTACAGTGGTTGTTGTTGCTAGGAACATATATATGGCATCTTATTTCAGAAGATGGTTGAGCTGTAGGGGCAGATGAGAAAGTTATAAGATATGCCTTCTCTAATGGCCTCAAATACAAAACAAGATAAGCCAGTATGGAAGTGGAAAAAAAGTGGGATTTTCAGTGTGAAATCTATGTACAAGAAGCTGTGTAGCAATGGAATTGATAGATCATTCACACATCTATGGAAAGCAAAAATTCCTCGCAAGATAATCAATGTGGTTGACCTGACACAATACAATAGCTACTAAATACAATATGGTAAAGAGAAATTGGGTAGGTAATACCAAATGTTTGTTTTGTGCGAAGAAACCGTCATCCGTGTCTTTTTTGAATGTGCAGCAGCTCGATATGTTTGAAGCAGTGTAGCCCAAGCCATTGGCGCTTTTACATGTCCTGGCTCGTTCTCGCAGTTTTTTTGATGGTTTCTATAATTCACTAATTCAAGCCACAATGTTCAAATCACTGGTGGTGCATCCATATGTTGCGCAATTTGAAAAATTCACAATAAAGCTTGTTTTAAGGGTAAACTGATTAAATATCCTATTAAGCTAATTAGCTACTCTACTGTGTTCATGAAGTACTGGGCAGGTACTCATAATGTTGTAGATTGGAAGGCGTTGCATGCTGGAGTTGATGTTATATTGAATCTAGTTGTGGGAATTCAAGGAGCTAGCTACCACATAATCTGCATCGTATCATCAGTTGGAACCTCATTGTGAAGATGCTGCTGATGAAGAGCAAATGGACTAAGACCTGGATGTTTACAAGATGTTGCTAGGGGAAGAGATGCTGCTTTTGATGATCAAGTCCATGAGATGCGAGTGGGGCCCTTTGTGCTCACCATCGTGCCAGTTTATGGTTCTAGTATAAGTTGAACTAAAACCATGACACTTTAGATCGGAAGAGTATTTGATATGGTACTCCTAGATTAAACTTGGCGAAAACGGAGCGAGCTTGCTCATGACAGATAGACAGCCGGTCAACCAGTCGTCGCTGGCTCGTCTCGGTGCAGCTAGCTGTACATGGTCGCGCCAAGTTGCTGTCGCGGCGTACGTGGACGTGGGAGCCACCGCCTTCTGTTCTGCCCTACTTTGACGCGCGTAGCGGCGTAGGCACCGACCTTTTTCGCATCCTCGTTCCCCTCAGGATTCCTCCGCCCGGCCGGCCGGCCTGCTGTCGTGTCCCATGCACGCACCGTCACCGCCACGTACGACCCCACGTAGTACATCGATCATGCGCGGTTTCGCGGTAACTTGCACCGGCAGCCGTGGTAGCACGTCGCCCTCCACGCCGCGTTCGCGTGCGACCTCAGTTTAAAGCCAGCGACGAAGGCCACGATGATGGATTCGCACTTAAGAAATAAATAACCTGCTTGACGACGCGTGCGCGCGCGCACGCACGCACGTTTTCTTTCTCCGGCCGCAATTCGGCCACTGTTCCTGCGATACGACTTTGTCTTTCTTGACAGTGAAGAAAGTTAGTACTAGTAACGACGGTCGTGCAATTTCATGCCCGTATTTCAGTTTGACTTGCACGTATCAATAAACTATAGTCCGATAAAGCAAGCACTGTGGTAGTACTTAGTAGCATCGATATACTCCATCCTTCTCAGTTTATAAGACTTACGCGTATTTCTAGGTTGACAAATTAACCAACTTAGCATAAGATACATAAGATAAAAACTATATTATTAAAAACTTCAAATGTTATATTTTCTAATGATATAATTTTTATATTATATAATTCATATTATATAGCTCATGCGGACGACCTAGGTATACGCGTAAGTCTTATAAACTGGGATGAGGTAGTAATTCAATACTAGCAGTTGGTGCACGATATTTCTGTGAGGTTTCCGTGGTGGCACCCGCCGGTTTGCATATGAGCATGACGACGATCGAAGAACGCGCGCGGCAGAAACTTCTGGGAGGTTTGGGAGCATCTATCTGTCTGTCTCTTAGCTGTCGGCGTCACGTCAATACTGTGACTTTCCTCTCTGTTCATGTTCATACAGTACAGTCAGATCAACGGCACGCTTGTTGCTCTTGCTCGGGGGGCCCGGCGGCGTAAAACAAGTCATGATAGAATAAATGCAAGCAAAATGGGGAAGCGTGCTGGCGGCCCCACGCCACGCCGGCACTGCATCGGCCGCAGACAGACAGGATCCGGACGGCCGCGCTGCAACGAGAACAAGGACGGGCGCGCACAGTGTTCTCGTCTGCCGTCTTGGTTCCCTAGACGAGAGCAACGCAATCACCATGATAACACACAGTGCAACCCCTAGCTAGGTATAGGTATAGGTATAGGTGAACCCGGCGGCCGGGCGGTGCCAGCCCGTTGCCACGGCATGCTTGCGTGGGCGGCACAGTCGCTGCCAGCCAGCTGTGACCTTTCCCGCCGCACTGTCGCGTGCCTCCCCGTTTTGTGAGGTTCCAACACGTCGTTGCCAGCTCGGGGTTGGTTAGCCACTTCTGGCCCACCATGACTTCATAGTGCTAGAACAGCACGCACGTATACCTATAAAAAAGAAATAAGAGTAAGAAATTATACCCCATGCAACTCATACTCTCCCTCTGGTAGCGATTAGTATAAGACATAGTATGGGCTAATCCTCTGTTAATTACCTAAAGAAAATAAAAGAACATGCATTATACAAAGGATATCATATAAGAGAGATCTTATAATCCTTTAAGATTTGAAATAAAAAAACTCTAAGTCCTTAGAGCATCTCCAGTGGCGGAGGTGGCGTCAGTTCATAGTGTCAGCCATTTGGGAGCCCTACCTACATCGGCGGCACCCCAAAATCAACCCCGGTCTAAATAAAATGCACAAACTAAAATCATAAATAGTAGTTTAAATTCACGGCCACCAGACCGGCGCGATCATACAAACCAGATACTGCGATCATACAATGCCATTCAAATTCAACTTCACGGCCGTAGTCCAGCCGAAAACGCCATCAAAGTTTTCCCATCAAACGAGGGAGGACGCCTCGTCCTTGCTCAACAACGGTGTTGGGTGGACTTGGGACAACGTCACCGCTTCAGGAGACGGAGGTGGTGGCTGGACTAGAGAAGATGCCAACGATCGTTGTTGGCACAAGAGCCTCCTCCAACATGCGAGGGCGGGTGATCGTGTACCATGACTTGGCCGTCTCATCCATGTTGGGAGTGTTGGCCATAACAATTGCGGCCTCCTGCATCAATTTGGCGACCGGGACCTTGGACACCTTGTTCAACGTGGCTAGCATGGCAGCCTGGGTCGTGTTTTTGGTAGCCGCAACTATCCCGTCGCCCTGCATGATCTTGATGTCCGCCTTGTCCATCATAGACTTTCACCTCGCCTACGACTGCTCGACTCTTTCTTTTGCGTTCGACGAGCAAGCGACGGTCATTTTGTTGATGGTCTCACCCTCATCCACCTTGTCTTTTGCTCCCGCTCCAGCCCACTCGCTCATGGCCTTCTTATTCCTTGTTGGCGCCCTTGCGCGGAGTTGGCGGGCGCATCCAAATCAATGGGCTTGCCATTGTTGATGCTAACCCGAAATTTCATCCACTTTGGGGAAATCTCGATTTGGTAAAGCAATGCATTTATTTTAACTCTTGTTGGTCATTTCTTTCCTTGCACGGCTTCATGGGACATTTAAACTAGCAAAACAAACAGAAATCCAAAACATGAGAAGCAAATAGTAAAACAATACATGCCATAATTTACAAAGTTTGAGTGTTCACTTGATCCGTCATGGTCTTGTCACTCTTATTCCTTCACCGGATCTTCTCAAGAAACCCATGAAACTTATTGCAACTTTGTTGTATCATGCTCGACCTTTGTGACCCCACACATTGGTCGCCGATCTTGTGCATCTGCGTGTAGTTGTCGTAGAATTTGCATTCGTTGAACTAGTCATGGATCCGCTTCCAATAACGCTTTCCGGTTTGTTGGCCGAATCAGCGGCGTGATGGACTCACTAAAGAAGGCCAACGAGGATGGGGAAGTGCACCTTGGACCGTCCTTTGTGCTGCTTCCTTGGATCGCCCCAGCGCCTCCTTCTTGTCCATCGCCAAATCCTATACGACGTGGGTTGTGATGTATGTTGCCGCTACAACAGCCACCTCTTATGCTTCTATATTGGACAAAGTCACTGAGCGCCATTGTTCACGGTTGGTCGACCTTGTGACAATACACCTTTCGTCTACCAAGCATTTTTATCCATGTGCTCCAGTTGCGTTGACACCTTCTTGTGTGGGTCGATGAGCAGAGTCATCGTCCCCGTCTGCCTGACGGGAGCACGATGAGGGTTTTAGGAGGGAACGAGAGCGACATGCAAGAGGCGGGGAGGCGGTAGATGAAATGAAATTTTGGTAGGTAAAGTGTTTTGTCTTCCCCTTATGCCACTGCCAAGGTGATCACACGCGGTGCATCCGACGTGGCGTCGTTTGCCGATGCCCTCGGTTCACTCCTTTTGGCTAGGGGTTGTCAACGGAGTGCCAGAAAAAGAACTAGGCCGCGCGAGGCGCTGACACCCATCGGGGGTGCCTGTACAACCCGTTTTTGCGCAGCACACCCGAAGCTCGTTTGGGGCGGTTGGGGCGCCCGGTGGAGATGCTCTTATAATCCCTATCGAAGGAAATGTTACCTCTATTCTGATTGACATAAAGTAGTTCAAAAAAATCATAGATTTTATAAAACAAACTTTAAATTATACTACGTCACAAAAGTTATGTCACTCAGAACAAGTCTTCGATATTAATCATTTTTTTTCAAACTTTGTGTCGTCCTCATAAACTAGTATGGAGGGAGTACTATGATTTTTGTGTTAATTGGCTGCACAAGGTACTACTGCTCCTAGTGAAAACATTACAAACTTTTTTTGACAGTAAGAAACATTACAAACTTGGTAAGTGTACTGCGAGCACCACAAAATATTCAAACAAGTGCTGTCAATCTCACGTGGCGCCAGCAGTGGCCAGCGGCCGCCCACGTGTAGACCAAGTAGACTCCCGGCGCCCACGCAGCACCACGCGTCGGTGCGCGCCCGAGGCGGTCGAGCCCGGATTCCGTGGCCTGGTTCCACCAATCTGCATAGATCCCGTTCCCACCTCTTGTTACAATTAAATAAACCACGCACGTGTGGACCCCTCCCAGCCCAACCCCCTCTCCACGGCTTGCCCCGTCCGACGTGGCACGCCAGGATGATGACACATCAGCAAAAAGAGCCGCACACGCTGGCCCCGTGACGGCGAAAGTGAAACGTAACGGCCTTGGCCTTGACGGAAACAGCGGGTAACTACTTTCCCAGGATCCGAGAGAGACAGGCAGCGGGTAGCAGAGGGGAGGGTCGCCGCCTATTAATACTCGCCCTCCTGCGTCTTCTCTCCTCTCTTTCCGGCTTCCGAACCAATCCCCCCTTCCCTCTCCCGGCCGTTGCCTCCAGCCTCTCCCCGCCGTTGGCGCCGTACGCTTGCTAGCCTGCGCCGGCATTGGGCACGTCCCCCAGGCAGAAGCTTCCTCCCCCCGGTAAGCTTTCTCCTCCCGGGACATGGTGTTTCGTTGAATTTATTTATTTATCTGCGACCTCGTTGCGTCTGTTAGATCTCGCGCCCAACTGATTTCCGGCCTCCCGAGGAACTTCTTCCTTGTTTCATCGGCTTGCTCGTCGCCGGCTCGTGGCTGGACGCTCGGTCTCTGTCCCCTCCGTGCGGCAGCCGGCCGGCCCCGGCGGCCACCCGAGGGGGAGCCAGCAACAAAAGCCGTCTCCGTCCTGTTCCATATGTGGAACCCCTGGAAGATTCGATTTTTTGGCCATTAATCGGTGTCAAGGGGAGGGTAAACGTCGTGGTCGTGGATCGTGCCGCTGTGGGATTCTTCGCGGGGGGGTCCCATGGGCCATGACCGTACATTTTTCTGGCCCTTTTCCCCCGATCCTTTTTGGATGCGTCGCGAGGAGAGATGGGGAAATTAAATTTTATTGAAAAAAATAATCGAGGCGTCGATGATTGCTGCAGTACACGGCTTGTCGTCCGCGTGCAGCTGTCCTGGTTGGTTGGGGTTGATGGGGGCTGTGCCTTTCGCTGCCGCCGTTGCGCGGGGCATCGCCCCCGGGCTCCATTATGATGTGAAGGCAGATTCATTATTTGGTTAACTGCGCTATCTATACGTTCGCTTAGTTGGTTCAGAGCACCAGGCATCGGAGTAGTACATAGGGCCAACTCTTAGTAGTGACACTTATTACGAAATTGCCCATCTATGCATTCTTGACTTGCATCCGAGTAGAGTATTTCCATTCTCTGTTTATATGTGACCACTTTCTTATTTGTTTCCTTTTGCATTTGTATTTATCCTGCTAGGATTTGCATAGGGGTTTGTTTGTCAAACTTGGGCTATGGTTGTTCCTACCTTCTGCGGATGTGTCATTTTGAGTTGCTAATCATGTTCGGGGGTAAAAAGTGATGGATGGATGATACGTCATTTTCCAACTAATATTTGGTGGTACATAAAAGGAATCAGACCTTCTGGTCTTATCATTTTTATTACTTGTCGCTCAGGAATCTTAGACAAAAAGTTGTACTGCTCTATTTCCTATTTTAACTTGCAAGACGGAAATAGTAGCTATCCTGTAAAGCAACCAGAGCAGTGTTGTCAGCTGTTCTTGCTTTAGGTTTGGTGTTCCATTAAATAACAAAGGTGGTCTTCTTTCTTTTTAATGCAGTGCTGGTTGTGACTGTATTCAATTCTTCTTCTTGGAGCGGTCCAGTCAGATGCAGGCGATGAACCAGTATGCCTCCGGCTATTCTCTCACCTTTTTCAGATATCTCCTATTTTTTGCGAGCTAAATTTGTTTGTTGGCACAGAATGCAGGGCCTTCTCGCTTGATGAAGTGGATTCCTCTCATGCACGTCTGCAGTGACAAAAATACATTGAAACGTTGGTTTTTCATTGACAAGAGGGTTGGTTAAGTGTTCTCTGTTTCATTCTTCAATCCGGCACACTCTCTTTGTGTGCAGTTGTGCTGTTCGTAGTTTGTAGTTTGATTACAGCACTGAGAGGAAGTCTTGTTCTGTTGATGGATTTGAAGACAAGCCACAACTCTCCTCTTTTTGTCGACCCTCTCACTTCATTAGCCTTGCCATCTGCTGTGATGCCTTACACAACACCTACTAGCTTCCCATCTTCGGGCCTGTACTTGAACACCCCAAAGAAGAAACCTCTTCCCAGCAAGATCGAAGAAGTTCGTGCTGCTGGATGGCTCGATCTCATGCTGGCCTCATCACCTCCTCGCAAGAGGCTGAGCAAGGACTTCTTCCCCAGTGATGTTCAATCTGACGATCTTGATCTGCGATATCGTAACTGGATGGTATGTATTTCTATTGTATTCGATAATAGTTAAACAGAAACTGCAGAACCCATCGATGATTTCATTATGTCGTTTTGTAGGTGAATTATCCTTCTGCTTTAACCTCATTTGAGTCAATTACTGAGCTTGCCAATGGTAAAAGATTGGCATTGTTTCTTGACTATGATGGAACTCTTTCGCCTATCGTGGACAATCCTGCAAATGCAGTAATGTCGGATGAGGTTTTGTTTTGAATCCTTGCTCCTTGTACAATTTAAACTGCAATGTATATGTACTACAGTATCGGTGATTTTCCCAAGATATTTTTCACAGATGCGTGCTGCTGTGAGGCATGTAGCATCACTTTTCCCAACTGCAATCATTAGCGGAAGATCTCGCGACAAGGTATGCTGTCCATGTTCATCACTGAAACTACTCTTCATATCAGTGTCTGTATTTTGTCTCATTTGTTGAATCTTGTCTCCGCCTCTAGGTCTTTGACTTTGTGAAATTAACCGAGCTGTACTATGCTGGGAGCCATGGAATGGACATCATGGGGCCTGTTAGGAAGTCTGAGTCCAGTGGTCACCATGTTGAATGTGTTACATCCACTGATTCAGAGGTGAAGCAACTTCATTGATTTTGTTCCAACACAATTTGTTCCATTGTTTCACAATAGTAACTGTTTGCTTGTTTTCACTCAGGGTAAGGAGGTCAATCTCTTCCAACCTGCGAGTGAGTTCTTACCTATGATAGCTGAGGTATGTATCGATGTCTAAAGCTTAGCATGCCATGTTATGACCTATGTTTTAGCTTGCTCACCATGGTGTCTTACCAGGTGTTCGAAAATCTTAGTGAGAGTATCAAGGACATCGAAGGTGCCAGGATGGAGGATAATAAGTTTTGTGTGTCTGTGCATTACCGAAATGTTGCGCCACATGTAAGTCTACATCTATAAGTTCCCTTCATTTCCACATAGGAAATATTCCATCGGGTAAAATGTTTGTTCAGAACTCATATTCTCTTTGTTTATCACTTCCTAGGACTACGAAAAAGTTCACCAACGTGTAACTGCTGTTCTGAAGGATTACCCTTTTCTTAGGCTTACCCATGGGAGGAAGGTGAATAGTATTATTAACCACAAGGCTCTGTGTCAAACTATTTGTTAATACAGTATTGTTTTATGCGGCCGCGGTATTGAATGCAGGTTCTTGAAGTTCGCCCTGTGATTGACTGGAACAAGGGGAAAGCTGTAGAATTTTTACTTGAATCGCTTGGACTAAGCGAGAGTGAAGATGTTCTTCCTATCTATGTTGGAGATGACAAGACGGATGAAGATGCATTCAAGGTTAGTCATGCTTTTCTGCTTGCTTAACATGTAGAACCTATAAGACATGTTCCTTCGATGTCGTGAGGTATTAAGGTATCATCTTGGTGCCATTAGGTTCTGAAGGCCAATAACCGTGGCTTTGGAATTCTGGTGTCATCTGTGCCCAAGGACAGTGATGCCTCCTACTCCTTGAGAGATCCAGCTGAGGTACATATATTTCTTTATCCTCTAAAAAAATGCCACTTCTCCAGTTTCTACAATTTGTTGATGGTGCATCCATGATCTGTAAATTATGTGGTCAAGTGTCATAACCATAGAATGACATGTTCTTTATATATAGGTAATGGAGTTCCTGAGAACATTGGCAGCATGGAAGGAGGAATCCAGCTGAGCAAAGGAGAAGAACACTGGTTTTGCTGACCTGGAGAAGCACCCAACTATAAATACAAGCTAACCCGTATGTTGGCTGATAAGGAGTTAGGCCAAAGCTTTTTTGATTTGGCATTTTGTGAAAGAGGTTGCCACATTGTTTGGCCCCCACTTTTTTTCTTCTGTTAATGAGATTATCAATCCATTCCATTCTTTTATTATTTTGGTTCCTTTAGTACATATCAATATATTCTGAAATTTGTCCTGCTGTTGTATTTTACAACTGTTCATCAAATCTTGTTCTATGTTTATTTCATTTTAAGTTCATTGCAAGAACAATTTTAAGTTTGGACAGTGGCGTGTGGAGTTGATAAAGAAGTATTTTGTTCCGGCTGATGTAGTTGAAATATTGAAGATTAAACCATCACCGAGTCTGGGCAATGACCTGATTGCGTGGGCTCCATCTAAACATGACCAAATATATATCTTCTGGCATGTGAATTGACGGTATTTGGCGGGGGAGCACTACGCGTCCCCCGGGGATATTTGCCCCCGATCCTCCTAGTGGACGGCACGCCACGTGTCCCCAAATTGGTACCTTATTTTGCTTTTGCTATAAATCATTCAGTTTTGCTTATTTTGCTTTTGCTACAAATCATTCAGTTTTGCTACAAAATATTTTACTTTTGCTATATGTAGCAAAAACCTGTTTGCCTTAAAAAAAAAAAGACTATCTGGTTGGAGACCTCGCCGGAGACTCTGTAGCAAAAAGGTTGTGGTAATGTAGCAGATCCGACCTCGCCGAAGACTTTCGCCGGTAGACCTCGCCGGAGATCGTGTAGCAAAATTTTTACACTATTGTAGCAAAACAACAGAACGTATGTAGCAAATAAATTGTCCGATTGTAGCAAATTCGATCTCATCGAAGACCTCGTCGGAGACCTTGTAGCAAAAAAATCTATTATAGCAAAACCAACTTCGCTTGCAGCACCGCCGCGTGTAGCAAAACCCGTGGCCGTTTGTAGCACCGCCGCCCGGCACATGTAGCAAACCCATGGCCGTCTATAGCACTGCTGCCCGGTCACAGTAGCACCACCACTGGCCACATGTAGCAAAAATCAACACCGCACGTAGCAGCACCGCCAGTCACATGTAGCAGAAATCGAGGCTAGCAGGGCTGCCCTCCGATGAACTCCGCGGTGACAGCCTCCATCGGCCATGAAGCAGAAGGGAAAGGAGATGCAAGGTGCTTGAGCAGCTCCACTGCCAGCACAACAAAACCACCACTGCCTGCGCGTATGGCGCCTCGACGGCAGGCGAGCAGCACCCGCAGGACCTCCGCCCCACTCTCTTGAATCTCTCCCCAGTGGATTCGACGGCGAGTCGAGGTAGATCGAGCAGGCGGTGAGCCGTTCCCTGCAGACACGGGCGAGGTCGAGAAACTTCCATGGCTGGCGCCACAGACGCAAGGCGGGATAGGCGTCGGGCGGGTAGACGCAGGGAGCGCCGCTGGCCTCGGCGGGGGACGCGTGCGACGGTGGCCTGGCGGTGTGCGGCGACTAGCTGCAGCACGAGGGGTGAGCTACGGTGGCGCGTGTGCGGAGACGAAGACCCGGTGGCACGACGTGCTGAGACAGTGGCCCGATGGTGCGACGGCGCGGCGGCCCAGTGGTGCGACGGCACAACGAGCGCGAGTGCAGACGGACGCGATGCAGGCATACAGCAGGTCGCGATTAGCAAGATGCGTGAGGTTGTGGTCTAGCGCAGGAAAGAGATAAGTTTTTTAAACAAGGGGAAGAGATAAGTTAAACTCCACCACACGTCACAACTCACCCGTACCCGGGGATAGGAGGATGCGATCCCCCGGGGGCATCCTATCATTTCCCTATTTGGCGTCCAAATACATTAGAAAGTTTGGGACCTTATCTCGCAGTCCGACGGGTCTGACGTTCCTTCAAAAGTACAACACGTGTACTTTGCATGGACTTTAGTTATTGATTCGCTTCCCACACGGAGGAACAAATTCAGACGTAATTTGAAAATTTCAGACTAATGTCCTATGTGTGGGATGGAGCAAGAAGATAATTTTCATCCTTTTATTACATGCACACTACCAAAACAACTCTGGATAGTTATGGCAGAGGTTTGGAGGTTACCTGATATTAAACCAGTTAATAATTATGGTACGGAGTGGCTTCTAGATCTCATGATTAATTTACCCAAGGGGACAATCAGTAGGATCTTGCGGGTGCTATGGCGCTCATGGCATATCTGTAATGAGATTGTCCATGAGAAACAACCTCCACCAGCCGTGGTTTCTCGGAGATTCTTATTGAGATACTTGGACTCGTTGGTATCGATTAAATATCACCATAGTCAAGATATTTTAAAGGGGAAGTTTATATTGGATGTTGATGAGCGTAATTTCCATCTATCTAGTAATAACGCAGCCAGGATAAATCCTCAATGATGTGCACCTGTAGAAGGCTGGTATAAATTGAATGTGGACGGTTCATACGTTCTAGGAGGAGAGGCAGGTGCTGGTATGTTGGTTCACGATCATAACGGGGATATCATCCTCTCGTCTTGCCGCCAACTTTTTCACTGTCGAGATGCCTTAGACACTAAGCTGCATGCAATGAGAGAAGGACTGTCTTTGTCCTTATATTGGTGTAATCTACCTTTGGTTATTGAATCTGAATGTTTGGAGCTTGCCAATATGGTAAATAAGAAGGAAGTGGATCTTCCGGTCTACTCTAGAATTATCGAGGAGATTAAAACTTTGCTCAAGGTTCATCAAACTTGTATTACTCATATTAAAAGAGGACAGAATACTGGTAGTCATTTCTTGGCAAACTATGCTAGAAATAATGCTCGAATGGCAGTGTGGCTCGCCTAGGTCCTGAGGGTTTGTTGAGTGAATGCCATAGAGATTGTAATTTTGTTTCTTGAGTAATACAAGTTCATTCGCAAAAAAGAAATTTTTTATTTCATTTGGTTTTGTCATTAACACAAAAAGCGATGCATTGTGAAAAAAGATTTACTTACACAAGTGCAGGATTGGACGAAAACTGCAACCCAACCCAAACAAGCTAATCTAGGGCCCATGAACGTGCATCAACCTTAATTGTGTCAAACAAGGAGGCCACAAAGGGCCATCACGTAGCCCTAGCCCTAGCCCTAGCCCTAGCCCTAGTTGTGTCCCTCCTCCCCCCCCCCCAACAACTCGGGCACCAAGGGGAGAGCTTGGAACTTTTTCCACCAAGTCTTCCTTCTTACCAAAAATAGAGTTTGACTTTTCAAACTAGGATTTGACTATTCAAACTAGGGTTTGACTCTTTTACTAGTCTTGGCCGAATTGGCCCTTTAGGGTTTGGTGCAAATGGCCCCTAGGGCCTGCCACTGTCCAAGTGACCCCCTCCCTGGGTGGTGGAACCACTGGTGGTCCCTCTAGAACATTTTAGAAGTATCTGGTCAAAATACCGAAACTTTTATGAACCCTAGAAAACCACTTTCCTTATATGAATCTTATTCTCCGGACCATTCCGGATCTTCTAATGATATGATCTTGTTATTAATAACATCCAATGTCTATGACCAGGAAACCATGATCATCTATTAATCAACAAGCTAGCTTCAACAAGAGGCTTACTAGGGACTCTTTCATTGTCGAAGATGGCCTTCATAGCGCCACCAACCCACGAAATCATTCTTGCAAAAGGAGCTTCGGAAGTGGATCAATATCCTCAACAACACTGTATACCAGATCGTCCTAAATATACAGCTAGTCACGAGCTCCTTAATTTGCTCCTCCCAGACGTCGCCTCTCTTAGACCTAGTCGCCACCAACACCTGCATCTCTTCCATAGGTCGGTTCTCCCTTCTCCGACCAGTCTCGCCGATTAGGCTAAGATTTTGATAGACATCTTCTTGGCGTCTACGTCAATGTAGATGGTATCATCCGTAATAAGTAACCTTCGGTCCTTCGTTCGACGACGAGATCTTCCCGGGGGTAATGGTGGTATTGTAAGATTAAAGTTTTATAGGTACGGTTTTTCATATCTTGATTCGTCGGATCGATCTTGGATTTTGTTTTCTAATGGTTGCCACGGGAAGGATTATTCTCGCAATATTTATCCCGGCTGCTACGTCCTCAACAATGGAGATTCGTATTCTCGACTCTCCTGCAACGTCGACCAGGTTGTTCAATTTCTTTTTCCTAGAATACTAGTGGTGGTACTCTTGCCAATATTGATGGATTACTCTAATGACTGCGCGCGTGCATGTAATCTTGGTATTGCGGTTCAAATTAGAATTATGGGAGAATCCTCGTTGATATTTACAGGTCTATGGTTTAACATCTATGTCATGTTTATTGGGCTGCCTTCAGACAAGTGCAATATTTTGTCATTGAAGAAAGAAATTTCGAAGACCTATATTTGCTCGTTTCCTTTTAGACTTTATTTTATAGTCACTGAAGACAGTTTATGTATCTCTACCATTTACTATTTGTTACTATAAATATATGTGATTTAGTTGTAAAAAAAGATCGTCCTTAAAAGGGGAAACATGTGAGAATGTGCGCCATCGTCTTCACATGCTAGTCGGGTGTATGGTATGGAAGTCCATGTCGTGAGAGCCGCTAAACCGTCTAACATCTTTCTATACAAGCAAGACAAATAAATAAATTCAACCCGGTGACGCTCATGACTTCCAGTTAAGATTTTACGAACTTGATACAATCGCCTTGTGAAAAGAATGTAGTAGCAAGATCAAGAGTGAGCCGGTGGTCCACCGCCAAACCAATGTAAGATGCACGTCGTGAAGCCGCACTTATGTTTCAAATTTGGCAAATCATTTAGGTTGGTAGTTCACTACAATTTTCTATACAACACAATTCTCTCGATTGGATCAATCTATCATCAATATGTGTTATTTGGATTGGATCAACTTACTATGGTTGTCTGGCTGGAGTTTGTCATTATTATATTAAAGTATGTAGTTGTAACATCCCAAAAATATTAAACTTGGATCATCAAACTCTAATCATCAAAATTAGGGTTAACAAAAACTTTTCTAAATAAAAATATGAAAGCATGCATGTGTGTATGCATTTCAATTTGAATTCTTTTCAACCACCTTGCTTGTGTGTTTCTTTGCTTGTAAACGGATTCTTAGGTGAAATAAACATCATCTAAATAATCCCCACACTTTTTCCAAAGACAAATAAATCAAAACAAACAAAATAAGGGAATGGTCATTTTGGCCAAATTAACTCCCATGCCTACTTTGGCTATCTCTAACTTTCAAAATTTAACAGAAACTTGTTTGGATCTTTACACCCCTTGATAGTACTCATAACAAAGTACCAAGGCCCACCTGGTGATCATCCAAAAACATTTGAATGCATAGTTTAAAGGACAGTTTAAAATTGAATCTTTATCATATGGAAAGATCCCACTTTTTCAAAAACCACTCAAACAAGCTCAACTTTCAAAACCCAAGCATCCACAGACTCACCAGCACCTACCTAGCATATCCACCAAAAATCTTTTCAAAATTCAAAACTTGAATTCATGCGGCCATTTCATCAAACACCTTGCTGATTCAAATCAAATAAAATCCAAACACTATTTGGAGCAGTGATTTGAGCCTAACTTGTTCCCTCTCTAGCTCACAGCAACCTCAGTAGATCATCTAGCAAACCTCACTAAGCACTAGCCCCACTGTAAGCTTGGCAATGTCATCAATGGTGAACAACCGAAGCTCACCATGTCACCCCAGTGTGGACAGCAAGCTAGGAGCAGCACTAGCCTCGCCAACCTTGTCTGGGAGATCACCCATGCCTCACCGCCCTCTCTCGACCAGCCCTACCTCGAAGACATCGACCAGAGCACCCAGGAACGCCGCACCCGTGCCTCTGTCAACCATGCCGAGCATGCGCCAGAGCGCCACCCTCGACACACGCCCACAGACCGCGCGCCGCCGTCGCCGCATGCATACACGATCACCACCGTCCCAGGAGACCACCAGCCATCCCCGTTCGCCGTCCCATGCCTCACAGCCACCGCTCGCAGTCGAAGACGCTGCCTCTGCCGCGCAGAGCATCGCGTGTTCCAGACCGTTTGCCACCGCCCCTACACGCGCATTAAAGCCGTAGAGCATCGCCAGGAGACCACCGAGCAATCGCCACCGCCGGCCATGCCTCTAGCAGCCCGTAGCCATGTCGCCACCGTCGCCTGCCCATCCCGTTCGGTCTCGTCGTCGAGACTATAAATAGAGGCCACCCCAGCTTAAACTCTTCACACCATTCTACTCCCCTCTCCTCACTGATCGTTTCACCCCGTTCCCGGAGCAAGGCGAGCAGCGCTTCACCGGAATTTCACCGGAGCACGGCGCTGCTGGAGAAGAAGGGGGCCAGCGATTGGATCCGCCCCAGGAGAAGGTGCCGGTACCAGGAGGTTCGCCGTCGTCGACTTCGTCGTTCGCCCGCCTCGCCGACCCTCGCCTGAGCCCCGGTGAGCCTCCCACGACCCCCACCAGCTGCGTTAGGGTTCAGTCTCGCCGGCGTTGCCCGACGTGGACGATGACCCTCAGCCGTTGGATTAGAACTAGATCTAACGCACCACGTTGCCCATACCGCTTCGCACCCCCTGTCTCACTGACGCGTGGGGACAGCCACTTAACCAGCCCGCGTAAGCGCTGTGCTTCGCAGGCCGGCCCAGTATCGTTTCCCGCGCAGCCCATCTGTTTGAATTTAGATTTTTCCATTTTTATTCAAACACACTTTTGTACCTAGTTCCAAAAATCAACCCAGATTGATTTAGTGAACCAAATCGAATGAAACCAATTTTGTTAGAAAGGTCTGAAAATGTTGAATCCAAGCCCGTTGGATTCAAGTCATTTGGATCTGTAGATCATCCTTGGTAAAAATAACAAGGCAGAAGCTTTTGTACATTCAAACATTTTTCAAATTTAAAACATGAGAGCTTTTGAGTTGATTCCAACTCTCAAAAATCACATTTAATCATACCTTTTCAGAATATATAAAAATATATAGGCTTACTTACAAAAATAATGTCCAAGGAACAAAAGAAGGTCACATAGGCATTTCTAGTCACTTATTTAATTAAAATAAAAGGGTAAAACCTTATTAAATTGTGACACCACTTTAAATCACATTCCCATGGACTAAAATATGTGGTGATGACATGTGTCAACATGATCCCATGTTTGGTTTGGACAATATTAAACCTTAAGTAGTTTTTTTCAATGAGTAGAAATTACTTTTCTAAAACAAAAATCATTAAGTCAAGTGCCTTAGTCTTGTAATGTTAGTGATGATGCTAGATCATCTATAGAACCCCTTTGTGTGATGATTGAAAGTAGTTAAGTATTGCTTGGTGATTGTGTACCTCGTATCTATTTATAGACGTTAGTACCGACCAAGGATACGAGGAGGAAGGAGGATACTACGAAGAAGAAGCCGAGGAGAACTTCAACCACTGCTCTGCACAAGGCAAGCTTATACTTGCAATTATGTGCAAGCTAACACTTGCAAGATACTCTAATGATGCAAACAAACACTTACTTGTTACCATGCCAACTATATGCCTTAAGCATATGTGATCATACCCACTTGATACCCAATCCTAGTTTTACTTGCAAGATTTCTACTTTATTTCTTTATCAAAGCTTTAGCTTAGAGTCTACTGAAGTAACTTGTAGATTCTAGGAAGGTACTTGAAGGTTGCATAAAGAGCATAAAATTTGGCCTAAGTTAGAAACCTTGATATCATCCTAAGATATGAGGTGGTACTTAGTTGAAAACTCCACTTGTGTATCACCCCTCATTAGTACTCACCCCCACCTGTAGATGCTAGTGCTAAGCATAAAACTTGATCAACTTTAGATGGGAATACTTGGTGAAAATGGTTATGAAAACCTTAGAATGATGGATCATTCTACTGAGATGTTTTGACATGTGTTTCCGAACACCAGATGATTTTGGTGATGAAAATGTTGAGGCATGAGCCTTAGCCCTTTATAATACTGATGGTTGTCTGGATGCGATACCATTCCAATTTTACCGTACAACCACAATACCCGAAGATTGGGTAGGGCTTGACTGGAAACTTATATACCTTAGTATTGGTTCCCTCACGGCCAAGGTCTGAGCTGCGGCTACCTTGTGAAGATTGTCCACCTGTGCAGTACCCAAGATGACAGTTGGTCATGGTTGGGAGGCCAAACTCACAGGAGAGGTGATTATACTAGGGCGTGTAATTGAAACGTTAGGATTGATTATCCGCATACTGAGTATGGTGGATTCAGGATTTGTTCCTGACGGATGTATCGAATGTTGTGGTGAAAGTGTACAATCTCTGCAGAGTGTCAAACTATTCGAATAGCCGCGTCCGCGGTTATGGATAGTTGGAGTGGCCATACTATTCCCCCGTCAGATGTTTTCAAAATGACTTGTGAAATGAATTGAGACTTTGACTTGACCACAACAGAGTTGTGACATGAGATACAAGTTCCCACTTAGGTGTTATAAAATTTTAACTAGCTTCTCTTGCTTCTGAACTTAGTAGAGGTAAATCTGGCTTTTGCAAAATAACCCTAGAGCTTAGTGTCCTATTACAAAAACCCCCTTTACCTGTTAGTATTAGTTTGCGAGTACTTAAAGAGTACTCCTGGCTTTGTCCCTGGCTATTCCCGTGGCCAGACTATGAAGAGGAGTACCAGGATGATGGACCCCAGGAAGGTTACGACAACTAGGATCATCTCCCATCGTCAGCATTGCCTATGATCCCGAAGATGGAGCTTCGCCTATGCTACCGTTATTATTACGTATTTCCGCTGCTTGAAGTTGTATTAAGAACTGGATCATGAGATCCTTATTTGTGTAAGACCTTATGTATGGTTTGTAATGGATGATGTACTGTGGTATCCAATTCTGTTATGTCTCGCAAAAATGGTAATCCTGGGATTGCGATGTATGGCATCACATGCATCTGGGATTAAAAATCCGGGTGTTGTCAAGTTGGTATCAGAGCCATCCTGACCATAGGAGACCCTAGTTAGACTAGACGTTTGAATCGAAAACTTAGTTTCAAAACCAAAGAAATCAAATATTTACAAAAACTTATTCCCATTCTTATCACTTTGATTCTTTCATGAAAATACATGTTCCTTAAAAACTCTTGCAAAATACATAAAATTTGACACACTTGATCACTCTACTAACTTACTCATCCTATATTCTTATAGATGGACGTGAAGTACAGCAAGTTTTATCAGTTGGGGAATGGAGGAGACCTTATCTTTGAGAGGGATTTGGACCTTATCTTTGAGAGGGATTTGGACCAGCTTTCAACTGGCTCGATGGACTTGCCAGGGCCATGCAGGAATCTCTTGCCTGTCTGTGTGGGCCGAGTATCAATCAGATCAAGGGAACCCGCTTTGAGTTTTGACCAAGGCGTGATGCTAATGGACAACCACTGGAAGCCCCATACCATCCCGAGCTAAAGACTCAGTTGGACCACCTTAGCTTCATGATGTACGATCGTCAGCAAGAATTGGACAATTGCCGTGACTACTCCAACCACAAGTCCGCCATCATCAAGACGAAGGATCAGACCATCGCCATGCTAGCGAAGGATCGCAAGTATTGCCGCCGCCAGCTCGACAAGAAGGAGCGCATCATTGCCCGTCTTCGCCACCGTATCTCGGATTTGGAGGAGACCATCCACGAGAGAGACATGCAGTTGGAGGAAAGGGAGAAAGCCGGAGAGGATCTTCGTGGAGACCCCTACTCTTATCTCAGTGATGATGATGATTTTCTGGAGGATCAGGCTATGGACTTCTTCATTGATGAGGAGGATTTTGCCTTCATCGATGAGGATGAGGATGATGAGGATGACGACTACACAGACTCCAAGGAGTAGTAGCACTTGAGCACTAGCGTAGTGAGTAGTATTCGGTCCCACTGTATCGTAGATTCCAGAATGGTTCTTAAAACCATCTGTTTTTCTTGTTGTGTGGTGTGTGTTGTATCGTGTGCTATGAATGAATGAATGAAAAGCAAGTTGCTAGAAAATCTGAGTCAAACTTTTAAAACTTTTCAAAATCCCAGAGCCTTAGAATTTTCCCTCTTTTCTCATGATCTATCTCAATCTTCAGATGCCACGCGGAGGAAGTGGTTCATCCCCGGACCCGATGTTGCAGATCCTGCAAATGTTGGTTTCTGACCGCGAAGCTGAAAGAGCCGAACGTCAAGCCAACCTAGCCACCCTTCAGCAGATAGCCCAGCTAGCCCACAACAACCAATGCCAAGGAAATCAGGACAGCCATGGATCTAAGCTCAAGAATTTCCAGAATACCATCCACCTGTTTTCACTAGGTTAGAAACCCCTAGATGCCGACGATTGGTTGCAAACCATGGAAAATAACCTGGAAGTCGCCGGAGTGGAAGCCAACGAGAAAGTTCTGTTTGCCACCCACTATCTAGCCGGAGATGCCAGAGCATGGTGGAACAGTGTCCGTGCAATGACCGGAGGACAGATGATGACCTGTGATGAATTCAAGGCCAAGTTCAGCAGAACCCATGTGCCACCGGGTTTGATCAAGAGAATGAGAGATGAGTTCAGAGAACTGAAGCAAGGAAGGATGACTGTAGTGGAATACCGTGACAAATTTTTGTCATTATCTAGGTATGCCCCGGATGAGATCGACACGGAAGCCAAGAAGAAAGAGAGATTCTTGAATGGTCTGCACGATGAGATGCAGACTGTGTTAGTCAATATCCCCTTTGCTGATATTGAAGCCCTTGTCGAATCTACTATCCAGATGGAAGGATAGATCAACCAAGCCAATGAGAACCGCAAGCGTCACATGATGCATCAGCCAGGAACCCATCATACCCCAAAGTATCGCCCTAACCCATCTCCAGGATTTGCCCTAAGAACCAACAGACCCCCAATGAGTCGTCCGACCTATCCCAACCGTGGAAACCCTATACCCAGAGGAAATCACAACAACCCCAGCAACTCTAGCAATTTCAACCGTGCCCCACCCAAGTTCAACAACAACAATGCCACCGCCAACACCAACACTGCCCCAAGGACTGGAAGCAATGTTGTGCATGTGGCAGCAAAGGACAAGTCGCAGGTAACTTGTTATGACTGTGGAAATAAGGGTCACTACTCCAACGAGTGCCCCAACAAGAAGAATGCCGCAGCCCCCAATGCCAATGCCCCAGCTCAGCAGCAGCGTCGTGTTCAGCCCGGAAGAAGGTTTGCCCCAGGGAATTCGCTCAACCGCAACGACCGTCTTTTTCTCATGCATGCTGAAGAAGCTCAGGAAGCGCCAGACGTCGTGCTGGGTATGTTTTCTGTTAATTCAGTACTTGCTAGAGTGTTGTTTGATTCTGGTGCATCGCACTCATTTTTCACCGAAGAATTTGCATGCACTAGTAAAATTCAACCAACCAAACTGAAGCATGTTATGATCGTTCAAATTCCCGGATCAACCACCAAGGCTAGGCAAATTTGCAAAGCCGCCCCTATCCGAATCCATGGCATAGATTTTTATGCTAATCTGATAGTACTCGGAACTAAAGGTTTGGAAGTAGTACTAGGAATGGATTGGATGTCCAAACATAAAGGATTGATTGACTGTGCCAAGAAAGCCATAACCATGACCAGTACAGCCGGACTATCAGTCGAGCATATATCTGAAACCATACCTCGTCAATTCAAGTGCAACAAGAGTATAGCCCAACCTACCATTGACCAAGTCCGGATAGTCTGTGAATACCCCGATGTATTTCCAGATGTTTTGCCCGGTATGCCCCCAGATCGGGATATCGAGTTTATCATCGAACTAATTCCCGGAACTGGACCCATAGCCCAGAGACCATATAGTATGAACCCGTCAGAACTAGAAGAACTGAAGAAGCAACTAGATGCCATGTTGGAAATTGGATTGATTCAACCAAGTGCGTCACCATGGAGATCACCTGTTTTGTTTGTGGACAAGAAGGATGGAGGTAACCGTTTGTGTACGGATTACCGGAAGTTGAATGATGTCACTATCAAGAACAAATACCCATTGCCCAAGATAGAAGATTTGTTTGATCAGTTGACCGGTGCCAAAGTGTTTTCTAAGATTGATCTTAGAACAGGCTATCATCAACTCAAGATTCGTGTAGAGGATATTCCCAAGACTGCCTTTACCACCAGATATGGATTGTACGAGTATACAGTCATGTCTTTTGGATTAACCAATGCCCCCGCTTATTTCATGAATCTCATGAATAAGATTTTTATGGACTTCCTGGATAAGTTTGTCGTTGTTTTCATCGATGACATTCTGATTTATTCCAAATCAGAAGAAGAACATGAGCTACACCTAAGGACCATTCTTGGAACCCTTAGAGAGCATCAGTTGTATGCCAAGTTTAACAAATGTGAATTCTGGTTACAGGAGGTAGGATTCCTCGGTCACATTGTATCAGCCAGAGGAATTGCCGTTGACCCCACAAAAGTGAAAGATGTAGAAGATTGGCAAGCCCCAACCACTCAAACCCAAGTTCATGCATTTCTCGGATTGGCGGGATACTACCACAAATTCGTAGAAGGATTCTCGAGTATCGCCACACCCATGACCCAATTGCTGAAGAAGGACAAGAAGTTTGAATGGACCAACAAGTGTGAAGCGAGTTTTCAAGAACTCAAGAGGAGACTGATTTCAGCCCCAATCTTGATCATGCCGGATATCACGAAGCCCTTCGACGTGTATTGTGATGCATCCAAGATCGGTCTCGGATGTGTGCTAATGCAAGAAGGCAAAGTTATATCTTATCTATCTTGACAACTGAAGCAACATGAGCAAAATTACCCAACCCATGACCTCGAACTCGCAGCCTTAGTTCTAGCCCTGAAGACATGGAGGCATTACCTCATGGGAAACCGTTGTGAGATTTATTCGGATCACAAGAGCCTGAAGTATATATTCACTCAGAAGGAGCTGAATATGAGACAGAGAAGATGGATTGAGCTAATCAAGGATTACGATCTGGACATTCACTATCACCCTAGTAAAGCCAATGTGGTAGCAGATGCCCTTAGCAGATTGCCGTGCCGCTTGAACTCTATGATTTTGAAGGAGCAACCAAGCTTGCACAAAGAGATGGAAGATTTTCGAATAGAATTAGTAAGTGAAGGATTTTTGGCTAGCATAGAACTTCAACCCACTTTGATCAGCCAGATCAAAGAGGCGCAGAAAGGAAATGCTAGTATCGACGGAATCAAGCGTCGTATCGGTACAGACAAAGTACCCGGATTCACCGAAGACGAAGAAGGATTTCTGTGGTACAAAGGACGCCTTTGTGTACCAGCAGATTCTGGGTTGAAAGAAGTGATTTTGAAGGAAGCTCGTGATACTCTTTATTCTATCCACCCCGGAGGAACTAAGATGTATCAAGATTTGAAGGAGCTATTTTGGTGCATAAGATGAAGATAGAAATCGGAAGCTATATCGCCAAGTGTGATATATGTCAGCGAGTCAAGGCAGGACATCAAAGACTTGCTGGATTGTTGCAAACCTTGCAGATTCCGGAATGGAAATGGGATTCCGTTGGAATGGATTTTATCACCGGATTGCCTACTTCTAGTAGGGGAAATGACTCTATCTGGGTCATAGTGGACAGATTGTCCAAAGTCGCCCATTTCTTACCCGTTAAGACCACATATCAGAGTTCGAAGCTAGCGGAGTTATACACTGCTAGAATAGTTAGTTTGCATGGAGTCCCCAAGAACATCGTACCGGATCGAGGAACTCAGTTTACCTCGAGATTCTGGAAGAAAGTCCAAGAAGGTTTAGGAACCCGCCTAGATTTTAGCACCGCGTATCACCCTCAGACCGATGGACAAACGGAGCGAGTAAATCAAATACTCGAAGATATGCTGAGAGCATGTGTGTTAGAATATGGATCTAAGTGGGAACACTGTCTTCCGTTCGCAGTATTTTCATACAACAACAGTTATCAAGCCAGTTTGCAAATGGCCCCATTTTAATTCATGTACGGAAGGAAGTGTCGCACCCCTTTGAACTGGTCGGAAGTAGGAGAGAGTCAGATTTTCGGACCCGACATCCTACGAGAAGCAGAAGAGAAGGTTCACAAGATTCGTGAGCACCTCAAGACAGCCCAGTCCAGACGAAAGAGTTACGCCGACAAGAGACGTCGAGACCTCGCCTTCAACATAGGAGATTTTGTATATCTGAAGGTGTCGCCATTGAAGGGAATGCAGCGTTTTCAACTCAAAGTAAAGTTAGCCCCCAGATATATCGGACCCTTCAAGATTCTGAACCATCAAGAAGTGTCGTATCAATTGGAACTACCCGAAGAGATGTCAGCTGTGCACAATGTGTTCCATATCTCATTACTTCGCAAGTCCCTCGAAGTTCTAGAGAAGACGGAAGTGTTCAAGAACATCGATCACCGGACCATAGAGATCAACGATGACCTGACCTATCCCGAAGTACCCATCCGTATTTTGGAAGAAGCTTTCAGAACTACTAGAACCCGAAGCATCAAGTTTCTCAAGATTCAGTGGAGCAACCACACAGAAGAGGAAGCTACCTGAGAGCGCGAAGATCACATCACGACAGAGTTTCCCGATCTCTTCAAATCCTAGGTAATATTTTTTGTCCTTTTTCAAATCTCGGGACGAGATTTTGTTTAAGGGGGGAAGGTTTGTAACATCCCAAAAATATTAAACTTGGATCATCAAACTCTAATCATCAAAATTAGGGTTAACAAAAACTTTTCTAAATAAAAATATGAAAGCATGCATGTGTGTATGCATTCCAATTTGAATTCTTTTGAACCACCTTGCTTGTGTGCTTCTTTGCTTGTAAATGGATTCTTAGGTGAAATAAACATCATCTAAACAATCCCCACACTTTTCCCAAAGACAAATAAATCAAAACAAACAAAATAAGGGAATGGTCATTTTGGCCAAATTAACTCCCATGCCTACTTTGGCTGTCTCTAACTTTCAAAACTTAACAGAAACTTGTTTGGATTTTTACACCCCTTGATAGTACTCATAACAAAGTACCAAGGCCCACCTGGTGATCATCCAAAAACATTTGAATGCATAGTTTAAAGGACAGTTCAAAATTGAATCTTTATCATATGGGAAGATCCCACTTTTTCAAAAACCACTCAAACAAGCTCAACTTTCAAAACCCAAGCATCCACAGACTCACCAGCACCTACCTAGCACACCCACCAAAAATCTTTTCAAAATTCAAAACTTGAATTCATGCGGCCATTTCATCAAACACCTTGCTGATTCAAATCAAATAAAATACAAACACTATTTGGAGAAGTGATTTGAGCCTAACTTGTTCCCTCTCTAGCTCACAGCAACCTCAGTAGATCATCTAGCAAACCTCACTAAGCACTAGCCCCACTGTAAGCTTGGCAATGTCATCAATGGTGAACAGCTGAAGCTCACCATGTCACCCCAGTGTGGACAGCAAGCTAGGAGCAACACTAGCCTTGCCAACCTTGTCTGGGAGATCACCCATGCCTCACCGCCCTCTCTCGACCAGCTCTACCTCGAAGACATCGACCAGAGCACCCAGGAACGCCGCGCCCGTGCCTCTGTCAACCATGCCGAGCATGCGCCAGAGCGCCACCCTCGACACACGCCCACAGACTGCGCGCCGCCATCGCCGCATGCATACACGATCACCACCGTCCCAGGAGACCACCAGACATCCCCGTTCGCCGTCCCATGCCTCACAGCCACCGCTCGCCGTCGAAGACGCCGCCTCTGCCGCGCAGAGCATCGCGTGTTCCAGACCGTTTGCCACCGCCCCTACACACGCATTAAAGCCGTAGAGCATCGCCAGGAGACCACTGAGCGATCGCCACCGCCGGCCATGCCTCTAGCAGCCCGTAGCCATGTCGCCACCATCGCCTGCCCATCCCGTTCGGTCTCGTCGTCGAGACTATAAATAGAGGCCACCCCAGCTCAAACTGTTCACACCATTCTACTCCCCTCTCCTCATTGATCATTACACCCTGTTCTCGGAGCAAGGCGAGCAGCGCTTCGCCGGAATTTCACCGGAGCCCGCCGCTGCTGGAGAAGATGTGGGCCAGCGATTGGAGCCGCCCCAGGAGAAGCTGCCGGTACCAGGAGGTTCGCCGTCGTCGACTTTGTCGTTCGCCCGCCTCGCCGACCCTCGCCTGAGCCCCGGTGAGCCTCCCACGACCCCCACCTGCCGCGTTAGGGTTCAGTCTCGCCGGTGTTGCCCGACGTGGACGATGATCCTCAGTCGTTGGATTAGAACTAGATCTAACGCACCACGTTGCCCCATACCGCTTCGCACCCCTGTCTCACTGACGCGTGGGGACAGCCACTTAACCAGCCCGCGTAAGTGCTGTGCTTCACAGGCCGGCCCAGTATCGTTTCCCGCGCAGCCCATCTGTTTGAATTTGGATTTTTCCATTTTCATTCAAACACACTTCTATACCTTGTTTCAAAAATCAACCTAGATCGATTCACTGAACCAAATCGAATGAAACCAATTTTGTTAGAAAGGTCTTGAAATGCTGAATCCAAGCCCGTTGGATTCAAGTCATTTGGATCTGTAGATCATCCTTGGTAAAAATAACAAGGCAGAAGCTTTTCTGCATTCAAACATTTTTCAAATTTAAACCATGATAACTTTTGAGTTGATTCCAACTCGCAAAAATCACATTTAATCATACCTTTTCAGAATATATAAAAATATATAGGCTTACTTACAAAAATAATGTCCAAGAAACAAAAGAAGGTCACATAGGCATTTCTAGTCACTTATTTAATTAAAATAACAGGGTAAAACCTTATTAAATTGTGACACCACTTTAAATCACATTCCCATGGACTAAAATATGTGGTGATGACATGTGTCAACATGATCCCATGTTTGGTTTGGAGAATATTAAACCTTAAGTAGTTTTTTCAATGAGTAGAAATTACTTTTCTAAAACAAAAATCATTAAGTCAAGTGCCTTAGTCTTGTAATATTAGTGATGATGCTAGATCATCTATAGGACCCCTTTGTGTGATGATTGAAAGTAGTTAAGTATTGCTTGGTGATTGTGTACCTCGTATCTATTTATAGACGTTAGTACCGACCAAGGATACGAGGAGGAAGGAGGATACTACGAAGAAGAAGCCGAGGAGAACTTCAACCACTGCTCTGCACAAGGCAAGCTTATACTTGCAATTATGTGTAAGCTAACACTTGCAAGATACTCTACTGATGCAAACAAACACTTACTTGTTACCATGCCAACTATATGCCTTAAGCATATGTGATCATACCCACTTGATACCCAATCCTAGTTTTACTTGCAAGCTTTCTACTTTATTTCTTTATCAAAGCTTTAGCTTAGAGTCTACTGAAGTAACTTGTAGATTCTAGGAAGGTACTTTAAGGTTGCATAAAGAATATAAAATTTGGCCTAAGTTAGAAACCTTGATATCATCCTAAGATATGAGGTGGTACTTAGTTGAAAACTCCACTTGTGTATCACCCCTAATTAGTACTCACCCCCACTTGTAGATGCTAGTGCTAAGCATAAAAATTGATCAACTTTAGATGGGAATACTTGGTGAAAATGGTTATGAAAACCTTAGAATGATGGATCATTCTACTGAGATGTTTTGACATGTGTTTCCGAACACCAGATGATTTTGGTGATGAAAATGTTGAGGCGTGAGCCTTAGCCCTTTATAAAATTAATGGTTGTCTAGATGCGATACCATTCCAATTTTACCGTACAACCACAATACCCGAAGATTGGGTAGGGCTTGACTGGAAACTTATATACCTTAGTATTGGTTCCCTCACGGCCAAGGTCTGAGCTGTGGCTACCTTGTGAAGATTGTCCACCTGTGCAGTACCCAAGATGACAGTTGGTCATGGTTGGGAGGCCAGACTCACAGGAGAGGTGCTTATACTAGGGCATGTAATTGAAAGGTTAGGATTGATTATCCGCATACTGACTATGGTGAATTCAGGATTTGTTCCTGACGGATGTATCGAATGTTGTGGTGTGTAACTACCTCGGTGAATTACGCTCCTAGTTACAAGCCTGGATGAGCGGAAATGGTTAAAATAGTACGGTGGGGCCCAAATGCCACTCACAGGTAGACCTTTCGGCCGTCCTAACCATTTCCAAACATCGGGACAAGAACGGGCGGCGTAATTGGCAGGCGAAGGGATCAACTACATACACAAATGAGTATGTATGCAAGCCACCATACAACAGTCCTCAGAGCCATTCCATCTAAAAGAAAATAGAAATATTGCAACGCCATACGACAAGATCTAGATAGATATATAGTTTAGGATATCTCCTCATACATCAAACATCAGAGTATCAGGCGGAAGCGGAAAACAAGATCCGAGTACGGATAAGAAGCAAATCGGCATAAGATGCCCCATAAATAAACACATCCCGCCCACAGATCTCACGGATCCCCGTTCCCGGAATCTCTACACCGAATGATCGTTGCCCACATCGTCCGTCTCCTCCACCCAGTATCCATCTCGTGAGTGTACCTGTTCATCTGAATCAAATAATTTATCGTGTGAGACCCTAGGGGTACTCAGCAAGTCTTTATGCCTCTAAAGGGGACACAACCTGG
This sequence comes from Avena sativa, assembly GCA_916181665.1. Lineage (NCBI taxonomy): Eukaryota > Viridiplantae > Streptophyta > Magnoliopsida > Poales > Poaceae > Avena > Avena sativa. The sequence continues at coordinate 258,977,228 of OV702279.1, read as the reverse complement.
GTGACGCAATTGCAGCAAAAGATAATACCTAACAATTCTATAGATACTCGCTAACCATCCGCCTAACCAAAGATAGACGGATGTCCGTGAATTAATAACAACAGTTATAACAGTAATATTAACAGATCCATCCTCCTCCTCGCTTACCAACGAGGAAGCGGACGAACCCCCCCCCCATCCGTTGGCAGTTTTATTATCCATTCCATGAGTGTTGCACTATTTACTAGTCAGTTACTTAGTCAAATTAAAAGCGGTACTTTAGTTATATTTGTCTATGATCGAGAAACTGTGCTCCAAGTCGTCCATAACCGCGGACACGGCTTTCAGAAAGTTTTACCCTGCAGGGGTGCACAAATAGCAACACACACTCGATCAACCTCGGAAAAACCAAATCAAAACCCAACGAGGCATTCACGACAAAGCAATCACAGGATTCAGAAATATTTCAGGGGGCCACCCCATTAAGCTACCCGCAACGAAGTTAGCCGACTCCGAGACGGACTCAAGGTTTGCGCCAGTGGCTGTAAACGACTGGGAACCCGAAAATGTGACTGGGCTTGTCGATACCGCGAAAACACTCCGCTTCCAAAACAGTACAGGTGCAGTACCTCGCACAATTTAAATTAAGCAGTAAAGCATGGCATAGGTACAGAATAGTAATAAAGCCCCAAACTACTTGTGGCCCCAAGAAATAAGAATGAATCAAGCTCTGGCTCAGGGGGGTCCCATAAGCCTCCCGGATGTGGATAGCGCGAATATTCAAGGAACAGGAATCAAGTACTCGGGGTCCTACGGGACACAAGTGAGCATGAAAAACCAAATAGCAGATATTGCTCACCGGTGCCACTTTCATTAGTTATCCCATTACTACTCAGGTTAAGTTGTATAGGTACCTCGTTATCCATCAGACACTCACATACCCTACACATGCTGTTCTACGACTCGCATGGCTCAAACAACTCCTGTAGTAATGGCTCATGGGATGGAGGAACAAGCTTCGGTGGGGTTTAAAAGTAAAGGCTATGCAGTACTTGGGATTCAGTTTAATGCAATCGCGACTCAATGATGCAAGAATAAGATAGAGGCAATAGGTACTATATGTATGCAAGCATGTGGTAGTGCTTGCCTGGCAGCTCAGTTGGAGCGAGAGAAGGATCTGGGTAGTGCTCCTAGGTTTCTTGATATATCCCCTGCTCAGCGTCTATTCAAAGAAGAACCAAACAAACAAGGGCCAACATAAATAAAGTGCACAAGCATATGAATAAAATGCGACAAGAAAACAATCATGCCATGATGAATGATGCACAATTTGCATGGTATTAAAGTAGCATGGCATGGGTGAGGTGTGGAATACAAGAATAAGCATTTTATTGAGTTTTGGGTCACATTTTATTCTCGAATAAGTTGCTGTAATCTTTATATTTATATGATGCATGCTGCAAAACAGAACATGGAATGCATAAACAGAAAGGTCTCGTCGAGCTGATCATTTTAGACATATCATTTGTTAAATTTGGAGTTATAAAACAAAAGTTATTAATTAATTAAGGAAAAGGGCATTTTATTGTAATTTTAATCAACTCGAAATTTTATGTGTTCAAAATATATTTTGGATGGAAGATTTGAATTCCTCACATTTTTCTGATTCAAAAACATATATTACATGTTTAATTTGAAGTTATATTTTAAAAGTTATATTAAAACAGATTTAAATTTGAATTTAAATAATTTCTGAAAAGGTTTATTTTAAAACAGAAAACAGAAACGTTTTGTCACATAGCCCAGACCTAGCCACGGTCATTGACAAGTGGGGCCAGGGCTGACTGGGACACAGCGCGCGGATAAATCCTTTTTCACCGCGGGCTCGCCTAGCCACTAAGGCTGCGGGGTGGGCCATCTAGCGCAGGCCCACGTGACAGCGGCGAGGGAGACAGGGAATGACAGGTGGGCCCGGGGCTGGAGCACGGGTTACGGTCTGAGAAAGCAGAGGGACCTCTCTGCAAAAAGGCTAGTGCGGCTGACAGTGGGTCCACGAGGTACCGCGGGTTGAGGCGAAACAAAAAAAGGGGGGGCTATCTGAAAAGTACCACAGGCCCAGCACTGTTCTTCGTTCTCTTCGGTCTGACGGGAAACAGCGCGCAGCGCAGAGCGGGGGATCGAACCCGGGTCGCGGGCGCCCGCGCTGAGGAGGCTAGCCAGTGCGGCGGGGCTAGGGGAGTTATCAGGAGGGAGGCTTGGGTCTAGGTAAGGCTCGCTGCGACGCGGATAGCTTGCAGACACCAGCGAGCGGCGGCGCACGGTGGGCGTTCGACGAAACGAACGACGCAACCGGGAAGCAAAGCTGGACAGGGGCATGTCTAGGGTGGTCAGTGGCTCACCGCGGGGTGGACGACGGAGGTGGATCGGCTGGGAGACGACGGATCGGTGAGGAAGCAGAGGCCGGGGCGGAGCTAGGGTTTCGGCGGGCGTCTCGGCGTGCAGCGGTGTACAAGCCTCCTCCTCCTCGCTGGCGGGTACAGGGTGAAGCAGAGGAGCGTCCTCGATCTCCCAGGCCGCTTCACGGACGCGCTGCACGGCTGGTTCGACGGGATGCGGTGGAGGCCGACGGTGGCCGGCGAGAGAGGGTGGCCGGTGGTGGAGAGGAAGGGGAGGAGAGGGCAAGGCCCTGGGGAGTTCTAGGGATGGATCTGGGCGAAGCAGAGAGGTGGGAGAAGATAGGAACGGAGGGAGGGGTAGATGGCGTGGTGGAGGGGAAAGGTGGCGTCGGACACTTTTTCCTTCTCCTTCACGTGCTAGGCAGGCTCGGGTCGGGGCAGGTAGGCATGGGGAGTGGCTGCAGGTGGGCCAGGCGGGTGAGGCTCGGGCTGGTGGGGTCGCACGGCAGAGGGAGAGAGCTAGAGAGGGAGGCTCGGTATGGAGCTAGGGTTGGAGTAGGGTGGTGGCTCGGGTTAGGGCTTGGGGTGGTGGTAGCTAGGTGGGTCCAGGGTTGCCAGGTGGGGCCAGCTAGGTGAGAGAGGAGAGAGGCCGAGAGAGAGAGTGGGGACTAGGGTTAGCTAGAGAGGGGCTCGGGTTGGTGAGAGGAGAGGTGAGGTGAGAGGGGAGATGGGATGGATGGAGATGGGTGTAGGGTTTTAGATGCTTGCATGCATCAAGCAAGATCAAGCATGAAGGGGGTAGAGAGAGAGATGGTGGTGAGGGATGGAGATGACCCCAAAAAGAGAAAAACCTACTTAAACCAAGAGTAAAACAAATGGCTAAAGGTGATGGTACTCTTGCATGGCCCATGCAAATTAATAAATGCCATGTATTATCCTTGTGAAAACACTAATGATGCTATGGCATTATTCTTATGCATTCCCAAGAAGTGGAATCAAGGCCAAGCAAAAGAATTTAGAATTGGATCCACCCAACCCACATGAGCTAGAATAAAAATCCAAAGAAAAGAATTACAAGCTCATGGGTTATTGGAATGGTGGAAGTATAAGGTGGTGTCAAAGAAAGGTGGTGGAGTGGAATAAAGGATATGCCCCCAACTCAACTTGGGCATTTAAACAATATATCAATAACCAAATACAATATCAAGAGGCAAATACAATTGACAATGCATATGAGAGAAGATCCAAAACAAAAAGGGTTTTGTATGATGCTCAAATGCAAGGTGGCATGATGACATGAGCATGATATAATTATGATGCAACAATTATATATTTGAAGTAGCCATTATATTACTAGACCAAGTAGCATTACAATTGTTAGACAATTGGGATGCTACATGGTGAAAGTGTACAATCTCTGCAGAGTGTCAAACTATTCGAATAGCCGCGTCTGCGGTTATGGACAGTTGGAGTGGCCATACTGTTCCCCCGTCAGATATTTTCAAAATGACTTGTGAAATGAATTGAGACTTTGACTTGACCACAACAGAGTTGTGACATGAGATACAAGTTCCCACTTAGGTGTTATAAAATTTTAACTAGCTTCTCTTGCTTCTGAACTTAGTAGAGGTAAATCTGGCTTTTGCAAAACAACCCTAGAGCTTAGTGTCCTATTACAAAAACCCCCTTTACCTGTTAGTATTTGTTTGCGAGTACTTAAAGAGTACTTCTGGCTTTATCCCTGGCTATTCTCGTGGACAGATTATGAAGAGGAGTACCAGGATGATGGACCCCAGGAAGGTTACGACAACTAGGATCATCTCCCATTGTCAGCATTGCCTGTGATCCCGAAGATGGAGCTTCGCCTACGCTACCGTTATTATTACGTATTTCCGCTGCTTGAAGTTGTATTAAGAACTGGATCATGAGATCCTTATTTGTGTAAGACCTTACGTATGGTTTGTAATGGATGATGTACTGTGGTATCCAATTCTATTATGTCTCGCAAAAATGGTAATCGTGGGATTGCGATGTATGGCATAACAGGCATCTGGGATTAAAAATCCGGATGTTGACATCAGTTGACATAACTAAATTATCTTTGGCAGCTACCTCTATTTGAAAACCTTAATATATAGGGTGTTCCAAACTGTAGATCCACTATTTCTCTAGATTGCTGAAAAAGGAAGATTATATGTGGCTTAGTGTATATGGTGATCAACGTGCAACCTTGTTACTTTTATCTCAGTCGCTGGAGGCTCCTGCAGATGCATTTGTGATTTGTCACTGTTCATTTTCAAATTCTCTATAACCTCAGCTTACCAAAGATTTTACCAATTTATCTTCCTACTATAAAGTAGCAAAAGATTCTCTAGGAAACAGGCCACAAAGTCACACATAGATTAGTGTTGTTCTTTGTAATTGCTTGATCATCTTACATCTACTAACAATGTCTATAAAATTATGGCTTTTGGTACACTATTTCCACTAGAGTATTTTGTGTTGGCAGTCCCTCCTTTTTATCTGCAGTCCTTGGTTACAAGACACCACGAGTTGAGGAAATGAACGTAGTACTGTGACAAAAAAATACCGAATGTACTTGAGTAATTGGATCTTCTTCATAATGATAGGACAAATGTTTGGTACTATTCCCATAATTTAGAGGCATTTATGTTGTTCATCCAACTAACTAATAACATCTTATTTCTTTGTTTTTAGAGTACATTTCCTGTTGAGGAAAAGGCAACATAGGCAATGATTCAAACATTGCTTCGATGTTGTTTTAACCTCTTTGCCTCTCTATGCACAAAAGAGCCACAGCGTGGTCGCCAAACCTGTCCTCTCTCTCCCGACGCCGAAGGAGGCTATCATTATCCTCTATTCCGATGAGGAACACAACGATGCAGGGTACAGACAAGCACTACAACCGCTTTAGGATCCTGTTACTTATGCATAAAGAACCATAGGTTAGAACTGCTAGATGATCTGTCCCACCTTAATGCACCTACAACCACTATATAATCCAGTAGGAATAGAGAATTGGCACAGTCTTAGCTTAGCCCCCAGTTGTAAGATGTATTCGTGCCGTAGAATTACTGTCCAAGATTTTCCTTCATGGGCACAACGACCCACTTGGATCAATTTAGCGCTTGTGTCAATGACAGGCACCTCTGATTGCTCCTTATGTAAGAAAGATACATTAACATTTATTTTTGCATTTCAGGGCAACACAATGGAAGCGTGTGTGCTAGCCAACCACATTTCCGAATTCAGGGAACAAATAAAGAAAAGATCAATTTACAAGTTCCAGGTCTTTGTTCTTACCGATGAAGGAAAGAAATACAAAAAAAGATGGATGCTCAGGGGTGTGCGAGTCGTCTTGGTAAACACATCCTGTAATCCGTTGTGAATCTATCCATCGATAACTTTATAATCTTTATATCCATTGTCTTGCACCCATGGAAAACCAGATCATCATCCTGCTGAATTGTACACTTGGGTTAAAACAAATCCGTCTCCAGCTTAATTGTACACTCAGGTTTGTTTTTTCTGTCTTCATGGGCGCGACGTTCTCACAGTGCCACATTCCCTAGTTGCAAATCAATGATGTGTTGTGGATACGCTTCGCTTAGTGCCTAATTGCCATGCAACACACCGTTGAGAAAAGATTAATATTGGATTTTAATTTTAATATGAATGGCATACCAGAAATAATATTTGTTTTGGTTTTAACTAGAAAACATGCCCGTGTATTGCAACGGGGATAAAAATTGCACAACGTAGACAACAACATATAAATAAAACATAAAATAGAACTTCATGAACACCCTATCGGGAGAGGGACCATCATTATGGTGTGTAAACTGGGTATCAAATTCATAATCGTCATTTATCACGAGAGATACATTAAATCCTATGATCCTATCAATCTGGCTTGAAACTCGAGTTGATTTTAGTATTCATAGAAATCACTTGCCATAGATAAAACGGATATTGATTGATTTTTATGTTATAGCTGAAGTTAAACATTGAGGAGAAAGCAGCAATTAACATAGTCAATGCAAGAAAACATGAGTGGTATTTGGCTTCAAATAGTTAGAATGTACAACATGAACACAACTTCTACGGATTATACCGATCCCAGGCGCAAGGGTCTCTCGTTGAGCAACCTACAACCCATGCGAGCAAGCTCGCTGTAATCCATGCTTACATGCTACAGCCTCTGCCCCTCTAGCTTCTACAATTAAACTTTAAAAATATAAAATCATGTTTGAACACAGTGGTTATAGCAAAGAAACTTGGTACAACATCATGTTATATTAACCAAGCAACACAATAAACCTCATATTACTTGATATGCTCCTATAAAAAAAGTGGTCGAGAACCCATGTGAGCTCGCCGTAATCCATGCTTATAGGCTGCAACGCCGTATCCATGCTCGCAACAGCTTCTGCCCTGCTAGCTTCTACACACTCTTAAAATATAAAATATTGTTAGGACAAAGAAACTTGGTAATATCTAAAAAATGCCCTCCAGCAACCTGAAAAATTACATGCCAAGCATCAATTAGAAGGCAGAGAAAATTTAGTAGTGATACAACAACTTAATTTGCATATGCTCGGGCAGATAGTGGTTAAATATGTCAAGAATGTATCTCAGCATATGATGTTTTGTTTGAAATTGACTGTGCCAAGTAAAAGCTAATATTCTTTAAGTAAAAGAAAAGGCTAGTATTTACATTGGAACCATACATAAAGATGCAAACATATGATAAAATGAGGTATTATTTAAAATAACTTAGTGATAAAGACATAAGCTAATCGGTTCGATAGTTCTGAAAATAAACAAATCCTCATAATGTAGCATAAGATTTAAGATTATAATATTCTTTTCTGAAACATTTCTACTAGCTCCTGTATGGGAAAACTAACCCTATGTCCAAGTTTCCAATAAAATAACAAGATTACACTATGTGATCACCCTAATCTATCACGATGCTATGGCTACAGACTTAAAAGGGAGGGAGTGCCTACACACCGCTCAACACGGGGCGGATTGCGTCCCGCACGTAGCGAAAGAAAGATCGTCGCTACTAATGCAACCCAATAATAAGCAATGTTTCTTTTCTTTTTTATCATATTTCTTTTCCTTTGTTTTTAAATATGAACATATATATTATGTGAACAATTTTATAAAGAGACATTTATCTTATATTAATTATTTTTAATATACATATTTATGTTACCTGAATGTTTATAGAAGAAAATTTATCTCAGTTGAACGATATTTTTGACGTGAACATTTATGTTATTTAATGATTTTTTAAAAGAACATTAATATCATTTGATTTTTTTAAATATTCAGATTTAGAAAAATATTTAGATTTTAAAAATGTTCACATTTTGAAAAGCTTAGATTTGAAATATTACAGATTTTAAAAGTTTAGATTCAGTTTTTAAAAATGTTTATATTTTAAACTATTTAAATTTGAAAAGTTCTATTTTTTTAAAAAAATAAAGGAAACAAAAATAAAAAATTAAGACGAAAAAACAATGAAGGAACAAACAGAATCCCGGAAAATCAGGAAAAACCATGGTTGGAAAATTCTAGAACTTTCCCAAAATAAAAAAAAACTTGAAGCCTCTCCTAGGCCGACCCTCTTAAGGCCCAGTTCTTTTGAAGCTTTTGAGTGGCTTAGAAGTGAAAATAAGCGTAAGCTAAAAAGAACTCGATTTTAAGCCGTTTTTCTGGACAGCCAGCTTCCACGTTTTCTTCACGGTGGGGGGAAGCTGGATACCCCCAGCTTCCTGCAGCTTCCCGGCTCCAACGAAACGTTATTATTGCTTGCCCCTATTTTTTCCACTCTATTTATGTCGAACATGCCACCGCGCTGCACATGGGCGAGCCTCAGTTTTGATTGAATTGTTTTTTCGAGCTGACTCCTGACCCGAGCGACATCCTCTCCTCTCTCTGGATATACCACTCTAGGGTTCCTCTGCACCCACCTAGCCGCCGCCGGCGCCTCCGGCCAATGCCTTGCTCGTTGTCCCGGATCGAGCAACGCTCGAGCACGCCGCTTGACGCTCGATCTTCTTCGGCCATCCACCAGTGCTCCCGGCTCCGGCCGACCTTCTGCTCCCATCGCCATCCACTTCAAGCTTCGTCCGCTGCTGTCCTGCAGTTTTGTCGCTGAATTGTTGCATGTTCGTCGCCTTGTGGTGCTCGTGTAGTGCACTAGAGCTGAGCGGCAACGGAAAGGGCGCTTCATGCTCCATCAATCTGATTTCTTATTGAGGGATTGGGAATTTGAGGATGCTAGTTTAGATTTTTGACCAGTCAATGGTGCCTGCTGTATGCACCAGGAATTCGTTACACGGTTCTTCTTGTAGATATTAATCTGATCTGTACTTGCAAATGTGGTGCTCTTTGTATTGGAAAGAAAAAATTATACGTTCCTTCAGTTCTAATTGTAAGCAACTAATAATTCTAGATTCTATTGCAATATTTAAGACTTTTTATAGTAAAAAAAACTGAATCTATGCTCATATACTGGAAAAACAATACTAAATAACTTAATATCGGTTAGTTAACACACAACCTCATTCCAGGGTATTACAGACACTTTTCAAACAACTTTACAATAAGCTAGGATAGGAAAAGCCGAAAAGAACTGGACCGTAATTTTTTGTGAGCTTATTACCACAACTGTTTCTCTGGACAGCTCAAGCCAAGAGGACTTATGCACAAGCCGTAGCCGAAAAGAACTGGGCCTTAGAAGATTACTCGCCGGAGGGTTTAGCTTCGCATATGCTAGGCATACTTATGTTAGTTTTTTCTAGACAACCTACTAGATTATTTTGCTCAAATTAAATGTTTACAATAGTACTTTCAGAATATGGAGTGCCTAACCACAGGTGGCGGCCAAATCCTTGGGAAATCATGTACCTAACTAGGTTGTGGGCTTCGATCGTTTGAAGATCGATCCTCATAATCAAACTTGCTATTCTAAAACCGTGAAGAGCGAGCTCTGATCTTGAATATAACAACAATATTTTGTCAAAGGATTCCATCAGATATATCGGACACCACCGGTTTGTAAGCCGAAGCAACATAAATATCAAAATCCCTAGGTCTTCAGCCAACACCAGAGCTTCCCGACTTGCAAGTGATTCCAGGATATTCGGATTAGAAATACCCTTGAAGACAATGGCCGAGGCTCCAAGCTAGATTCCATTGGAGTTGCGACACACAACTGCAGCCACTCCTTTGCTCTCTAACTTAGAAACACCGCATCTACATTAACTTTTGCAAAGCCATCAGGGGGCGAAATCCAAGCTGGTACAACCATGTTTGTAGGTACATATGATATTACCAAAGGAGGGGGTTTAATCTCCTGCAGCTCCTTGAGGGTAGAAAGTGATGAAACCATGGGTTGAAAGCGGGCTCTGAAATATTTAGTTGTGAATGCCCTCCCGTCTCATCGTCCAAATCGCCCACGGAGTGACAGACACACGGACAAACCGATCATGTGGCAGCAATTCCATGAGAATGGAAGACCGCACGGGTGGTATGTATATTGCCTAGAAGGCGAAATGCTACATGCCGCTCAACGCCGCGCGGGAGCCTCACGCCGCACTCCGCCGTTGCTTTGGGCTGGCCCATTTATCCTTTTTTTTTTGTTTTTCGTTACTTCTCTTTTATGTTTGCTTTTTTGGTTTTAATTTTTAAGGTTCAAAATTTTATAATTTGTTCATGATTTTAAAAATGTTCATTTTTTCAAAAATAATTTATGATTTTTGAAAAATGTTCATGCCTCTTAAAAAATGTTCATGATTTGATTTTTGGTTCATGAATTTTGAAATATGGTTTATTATTTTTCGTAAAATGTTCAAGATTTTTCTAAAATTGGTTTATGAATTTTGATTTTTTTATGAATTTTGGAAAATGGTTCATGATTTTTGGAATTTGGTTCATAATGTTTGGAAAATATTCATGAATTTCGTAACTTGGTTCATGAATTTTGGAAAGGAAAATGGTTCATGATTCTCAAAAAGTGTTCATGATTTTTTTAAAAATGTTAAAGATTTTTCTAAAATTATTCATGAATTTAAAAAATTAGTTCATAAATTTCGGAAATTGATTCATGATTTTTCAAGAAAAAACAGGAGGAGTTGGTTCTTCTAATTAAGTGCAACACAAATTTTCTCATGCTAATAGTGGTGCATGGTACGGGCGAAATGAGCGAATGGACACTTTTTTTTGAGTAATAATGAGCGAATGAACACGTAACACACAGAACTAAGGAACGACATGTAAATGGGCCGACCTTTTTTTTTTGGAAAATGATTCCACTCCCCCGAGGGATCCACGTGATCGCATCCTCCTGATGCTCCGTTCGACACGTGTCCCTCTGGTTGGTGGCAGCGATGAGAGCCCACCGCTCAACCTTATCTTTTCGTTTGACCTTTCCCCCTCAAACCGTGGCTCACATGTATCATCTTCCCCGTCCCTCTTTTTCTCACAGCTCCATGGGAGCTCCTACACGCGCTGCCGCCATGCGCACCTCCGCCTCCACCGCCACGCGCGCTGCCGCTGCCGTCACGCACCCCTCCCCCCTGAGCCACGCGCCCTCCCAGCTTGCAGCGCCGCCGGATCTCGCCGTGCGCCGGCTGCAGCTCGCCGTGCCTTCTCCTTTTCCCGCGTAGCCGAAGCTCGCCGTGCTCCCGCCGGAGTTCACCGTCTTCCCATCTTGCGGCCAGAGCTGTCGCCCTACAGGTGAATGGCGGCTCCATGGTCCTGGTCCTGGTCACCATCGCCATCACTTGGCCCTCACCCGCTCATGCTCCATGGCGCTGCTGCCTCCACTGTTGCTGCAATGTCTGCGCTGCCATGGGCCTCCAGCCGGTGCTGCTGCAGGGGTGCTACTTTGCTACATACTGCAGGTCTCGTTGCTACCTACGGCGAGCGGTGTTGCTACCTGCAGTCAAGTTCTCCAGTGAGGCCTCGGGCAAAATCGGATTTCCTAAATTATAGATTTTTTTGCTACAACCTTGTACTGGTTTTGCTACAATAGCGTATAGGTTTTGCTACGGGTCCCGGCGAAAGTCTCTGGCAATGTCTCTGGTGAAATTGTTTTTTTGCTACATTGTTTTTTGCTACATTAGCACTTTTTTTGCTACCACAGTTTTGTAGTTTTGCTACAATAGCATAAAATTTTTGCTACACGGTGTCCGGAGGTCTACCGGCGAAAGTCTCCGGTGAGATCTCCGGCGATGTCGGGTTTGCTACATTAGCACAACTTTTTGCTACACGGTCGCCGGCGATGTTTCCGGCGAACTCTCCGGTGAGGTCCAGTCTAATTTTCTATTTTCTAGGTCGAAGTTTTTTGCTACGTTGTAGCAAAAACAGGACTATGTGTAGCAAAAACGAGTATGTCTGTAGCAAAAGCGGGATTTTGAACCAAAAAGAGGACACGTGGTTGGCTGGGGACTTGAGGGATAAAAAACACAAATCTCTCGAGAAACGCGTAGTACTGTCTTTTTTTTCTTCTGAGAATCACGATCACGCACTAACTGGCAACTGCGCAACGTAATTACTGAACAGAAAGCAAACGGATGCAGTTCGCTTATTAGGCTGAGCCCAATACTGCACAGAGGGGCGCGCTTGAGGCGGCGCGTCTGGCTCGTACCGCTTCAAGCGGCATGTAACAGCCCCCCTTGGGCAAGTTTAACGCGAACGCTAATAAGCGACGCTAGGACCAGATTCCTGGCCGTTAGACCCAAATCCCTCCCGATCCCAAGATTCCTGGCAGCGTCGACGCCTGACGGCGCTAGGACCCCTTTTTATTCATCGGAGGCTGTTTTATTAGCGATAGCTAGCAACTCGTATTAGCGCTGGCCGTTAGAGGACTGAGCCGCTTAGTCGGTAGAACAACTTTGAGGATTTTTTCTAATTTGGTTAAGCGTCTAACTAAGCGATTCCCATAGTACATGCCCTTAGAAGTAGAAGGGAGAATATTGTGGAAACTAAAAAGGATATATAGAGATGGGCCTGCCGAAGCTCAACAGTGCAGAAGTTCTAGACACAGTTTCTAGCCCATGACTCCTCTGCCCTGATAAAACGCGGGCTGGGCTTACCTAACGCAAGGGCCAAAACAGATTTTACCATCAGGTGCATTCCAACCCAGTCTGTGGTTTCGTTTCATTTCGGTATTCCAGACAGGCCACATAGCTGGTCACCTCCTTCCCCATTCTTCTCCGCCTCCAAAACCCTACGCCGTGCCCCACCATGCCGAGCCTCGCCGCCGCCGCTGTCGCTCGCCGCGCCGGGGAGGCCCTGCGCCGCGGTGTGACGGGCGGACTGCGGCCTCTCTCCTCCCTCCGCCCGTCACCCACGACCGCCTCCGACTGCGACGAGGTAACTGCACGCCAGTCGGCTGCTCGTTTTCGCGGCGTCCCCACCTCCGAGATCGGAGCCGAGATCTTCCTTCTCTGACATTGTACTGTGTTTGACGGGTGTTTCCAGGTTCTGGTGGAAGGCAAAGCCAGCGCCCGGTGTTCCGTGCTCAACCGCCCTGGCCATCTCAACGCCCTCACTACCACCATGGTTCGTGTGCATTCTTATCCTCTTCTCGTCTAGTACTCTCTGCGTCTTTGGATCACGCGTGTTTCGGTGGAAATGGAATGCTTGTGTGTCTGTGTATTCGGTTGCAACTGTTTGCATGGTTCCTGTGTTGGAGCAGCTCAGCCAACTGATGAAATGCCTTAGAGGTCACACACAATTGCTCTTTGATCAAGTGATTTGAAATGTCATCGTGATATGCGATCATCTGCTGTGGTGCTCCATGAAGCCCATTCTGCCATGCTTCCTGGTGTTTGATTGAATCTGTGGGTGACTTTGTGAATAAGTAATGCAAGAAATTCCCCTCTGATGCATATGTATAGATAGAATGCTTCTTCAAATGCCAACCTTATCATGGGTGTGCAAGGTGTATGAGGGCATTCCTACTTGGATGTGTGTGTATGTGCTGCTTGGTGTAATAACTGTATTGTCATTCGTACTGGTCCACTTGGTTGATTTGGTGCCTTGACAGCATTTGCAAGTTCCTGTTGATTTGTCTAATTCATGTGCATTTGTGTAATGGTAATGTTGTGTTATGTCGACAGGATATATTAATTCTGATGGTTATATTTTCCTATTGCATGGGTCTGAAATTTTTGGGTGAAATGTCTCTTTTGATAGGGGTCTAGGCTCAATAAGTTCTATGAGTCATGGGAGGACAGCCCAGACATTGGTTTCGTCATGATGAAGGTATGATGCTTCATCATTTGCACATGCATACTAGTCCCGCTAGACTGCTCTAAACTGAGGTGTGTATTGTATGAAGGGCAGCGGCCGAGCATTCTGTGCTGGTGGTGATGTTGTTGGATTGCACAAACTTATCAATGAAGGTTAGAGTGGTTAGGGCATGTGCAGCATACAATTTACATTTCTTTGTAATGCGTTGATAATTACCTATAATTATATAGAGGACACTGTCCTATAGTAGATTAAATTGCCTGGCATGCTTACATCGGATACATTAGATTACTAGAAGAGCAGGTAGTGATTATGCCATTATGGTAGTGAGTGCCCTATTTCTCATGACATCCTTCATTACTTTGTAAACGTTCGCATATCGATTTTTTTTTTGTTGCACAAATGGAGTATAGATGTATAATTGTATAGTGTAAATTCCTTCAGTCAGATAGTTTTCAATTGAGATATATTTGCAGCGATAACCTGTTTTAATGTTATGTCCCTAGACTCCTTCAGCGTTAACCTTGTCTTATGTTGGATTAGGCAAGTCAGAAGAGTGTAAGGATTTTTTCAGGAATTTGTACAGTTTCATCTATGTTCTAGGCACGTACTTGAAGCCACATGTGAGTACATGGTTTTTACTAGAAATTGTACATTTCGTTTGAAATCTTGTGTAAATACGGCTGAGATCACAATCACATGTAAATTGAATATAGGTTGCCATTCTTGACGGTGTTACGATGGGTGGTGGTGGAGGCGTCTCCATTCCTGGAACATTTCGTGTTGCTACTGACAGAACAGTATGTCAACTTCTTTTGTTTGATATGTTTTATCAAGTTGCTGCTAAGGAGCTGATAGTCGTTGTGCAGTAGTCTTTCTGTCTGGATGCTGCACTGTAAGTATGTGCTTAGAACATGTGAAGTTAGCTATTGCCATATATTAATATGTGTATGACTACTATTTACAGGTCTTTGCCACTCCAGAAGTTCATATTGGCTTCCATCCCGATGCTGCTGCCTCCTTTTATCTGTCACACTTAACTGGTCATGTTGGTCAGTGCTCAGTGTTCTTGTTAGCTCCCTACGTTTTTTACTACTTTATTGTTGCCCCAATTTTCATTTTTGGTAATACTGCAATATTAACATATAATCATCCCTTTGATTTTGATCTAACTATTTCCAGGGGAATACTTGGCCTTGACTGGTGAAAAACTCAACGGAGTGGATATGGTTGCACTTGGCCTTGCCACACACTATTCCATGGCTGATGTAAGATCTTGCTCATCAAACCATCTTTATTTTTATTTCGTGTAGTTCTTCCTTGTTACTCAGCAAGTCAATGAACCAACCTTGTAAGTTCCATTTCTTTTGACAGCACCTGGATCTTGTCGATGAACGACTTGCCAGATTGGTAACTGATGATCCATCAGTTATTGATACTTCCCTCGCACAATATGGAGACCTGGTTTATCCAAATCAGACGAGCATTGTACATAGGTAAACGATTGAATGACCATACGAAAATCAACAGAATTCTAGACTGAGCATATGTATACTTTATTATTTTCCCATCCCATTGACCGCGGCATCCTTTACAGTACTGTTTGTAGTGACACATGGAATTATCCTCTAGCTGGTTTGGTCATATATTATTTATTTCTAGGTGGGAGTAAGTTTTTTGCTATAATCTTACTCCATTACTCTTTTATAGCAGACATAAAGTTCTAGACTATAATCCAATTTATCAACAGCAAGTGCTACCTTCTGTTCTTGGTCTCTTAGTTTGAGTGTAAAATCAAAACCATTTGTCTTACTCAACTCAATTCCCTTTGACCCTTTCTAGACTAGCCCATGACGTTTTAGAGTAACTAGCAAAAAGCCCGTGCTTTGCTACGGCGGCACACTAAATTAAATGACATTATTTTATATAGCAAATATGTTTGAGTGTTGCTCCTGATTGATTTGTATAAAATATTACTCCCTCCGATTCATATTAATTATTGCAGAATCAGATGTATCTAGACATGTTTTAGTGCTAGATAATCCATTTCAGCGACAATTAATAATATGGATCGGAGGGAGTATTTAAAACTACAATATATAAGAGAATTTGTTCGTATAAATGTTGGCGACCGCTACACAACTCTATTTCAGATCAAGTGATAACTGCAATTCTCGTAACAAATGAAAACCTAAAAATGATATGTTCGACGGCGTTGTGTTGCCTGTTAGGTGTCTGACGTCATATGTATCACCATGAAGAAATTGGTTCGGGTGCCATGTAGCGCCACAACCATAGCTCGGAAATTCTTTGGGGGGGGGGGGGGGGGGGGGATTTGGCACGATGTGGTCTCGTGGACCACTTCCACTTAGAATACTTGTTAGCGCGGTGAAAAAACTTGGTCTACTTTTCTGATGGGTAGGTTTTTGTCTAGGTCTCTACGGGCATCTCCAATGCTTAAATCTTAAATGTTTTGATCTTAAATTAGACCATAAACTTGAGTCCACTTTGTCTTTTATAGCAATCTGAAACCTGAATAATATTTAGGCCCCGTTTGAAACATAAGATAGAAAAATACTTGAAAAGTAAAAACGCAGGAACTGAAGAAACACAGATGGAAAATAAACACATAATGTATTTGAAGAAGTCATTTGGAACACAGGAAATTGAAACATAGGTTGTGTAAAAAGATGAAGGAACATGATCCATACAATTTGTTGCATTTCCTTAGCAAATCTTGTCGATGGTCTATACATAGTACCAGCTTCGTCCTGGCTTTGTAAAGAAAGCATTGGCTGGAGGGCCCGGTAGAGAAAAACGGTGGCATTTCTCCGCCGCACGGTCAACTCTTATCCTCTTTGTGCTGATACGCTTTTTCTCTGCTGTTTCGGTGCTTGCTACTAAATCACATTCCTTCCTGCCCTCTCGAGCTCGCAGTCTGAGCAGTGTGTCGTTGCGTTTAAAATAATATCCAGAATCACTTCCATGACCCTATTTTCATGCCAAAACCATATTTCTGTCATAAAGTGAATGTGCACCTAAATAACATCAAGTCGACTCAAGAAGGTAAAATTACATATATTTTGTAACAAGACAGAAACCAAGAATACTAAGGTGTGCTGGTATAATAAATGATTCAATGAATTTGGTTTCAACCTAGTCATGTCCTTATCGTATTTCTGGACACAAAACTCATTTGTGCCTTGTGTTACTTTAGGCTGGAGGTTATAGACAAGTGTTTCAGCCATGAAACAGTTGAAGAGATCGTTGATGCATTGGTGAGTGATGGTTCAGCATTTTACTTTGAAATCTTGCAGAATTTCTCATTGCCCGTTTCATCTTGATGTGAGCAGCTACACAACTTTTGTAGGGACTTATTCATGTGTGAATTTGATCGATTGATAATTTCAATGTATGAATTAGAAATACCACATTCAGAAGTTTGATTGCATTGCTTATGCTTTAACTAGAGGACCACTTCGCTTGTAAACAGGAGAGTGAAGCAGCTAGGGTCACATTCAGAAGTTTCTTTGCATTGCTTATGCTTTAGAACTAAAGGGCCATCTCTTGTAAACAGGAAAGTGAAGCAGCTAGGTTGAACGAAGAATGGTGTACGTTGGCACTGAAAAGATTGAAAGAGGCCTCTCCACTCGCTCTGAAAGTATCACTACGATCGGTATGTAAAGTGCTGGAGAACATGTTTTTTTCCTGTTTATGCTGGTGTTGAGGTTGTATATGCCTGTACTGTAGATACGCGAAGGTAGATATCAGACACTTGATGAATGCCTTGTACGCGAATACCGCATGTCTGTCAATGGGATCTCAAAGCCACTTTCCCATGAATTCTGCGAGGTATGCTTAATCTGTTCATAGCAGTACTTTTTGCAGAGAGGAAATACTATGTATAGAGTTACCAGGTGACAATTATGTAATGCCAAGTAATTCTTTTTCTGTGCAGGGTGTCAGAGCGCGATTAGTGGACAAGGATTTGGCTCCGAAGGTAATTAATTTTTCTGGCTGCACAATTGCATTCTATCTTCTACTGTCTATTATATTTTGTTCTTGCAGTGGTATGCACTTGTGCTTTTTTCTTAGAATTCTGTTCATGCAGTGGGATCCTCCTGCCCTCGAGTTTGTATCGGAGGACATGGTTGATTCTTACTTTGCGCCACTGGGTGAATTGGACGCTGAGCTGAAGCTGCCTACAGAACTCAGAGAGGCATTCGTATAGTCGAGGATTGGTTCCAGGGATCAGGTGTTGTTTGAGACCAGTAGATTTTGAGCCCACTGTTGTTGGCAGCACATAAGAAAACTAGGATGGGATGTGGGATGGGCAACCTATTCATGTACCATGTGCCAACCCCTTGGCGTGTTAGAGAACTAGATCCCCAAGAGGAACTCGTGCTTCTCTTATTTCTTTTCACCAAATGTTATAATTAGCATCTATCAAATTTACAATATGGCTTCGGGAGGAAGCCCCTGCAGCTTATTGCAAAATGAATGGCCATTACCTTTGTTGTATCTCGCTGTAGCTTTTCCCTGTCACCTGTGAAACTAGAGACATAAACTTGTAGATTTCCTTTTTTCTTGCTCATTTCTTGTTCGAGAGATGACAATGGTTTGGTTTGCTGCAAACATCGGAGGCGTACCAGCGTATACATCCAAAGCCATAGTTGTTATTTATGTTAGTCTGAATTAACCTGAGATCTAACACGTCAAGCATATAAACCAGAGTAGCTAGAGGATCCAGATGTGACGCGTTTACCTATCTCATCAATCGTCAAGCTTGATTAATTATAACAATTTCTGTAAAACAATCGAAGATATCGTGTTTCTTGGAATATTGGAGTATTGCCCTGATAGGTGATAGCAGTACAGTGTCTTGGTAGGTTCCACCTGGGTTCTGATTACTAGCAGATCGCGAAAGTTTTCTGTTTTTAGATCAAAGCGGATGTTTTGTTGGAATCCATGGGTGAACTTTCGTTCTGTTTATTTCTGGAAGATGTCCAAATGCCAAAAGCTCCAACCTCAGTCGTAATTACCACTTGATTTTATTCAACGAGCAGTAAAAAATTGAATTAATCATTTTTAGTCATGTAAAACAAATAAATCATGGGAAACAAAAGAATTGGAGTACAACGTTGTACAAGCAAGCAAGCAAAACTTAGAGCAACAAATCACACGACATGTTTTTGTAAACCCTCAGACCATATGTTCATAAATTAGAAGCCGGTATAATCCAAATGTGGATGCAAGACGTACTACCGTGGATGCCGTTCGACAACCCACAAGCAGACCACAATGGCAGGACACGGTACTGGCCAACAATTCCATCCACCTTCAAAGTTATAGCTTCAAGTGCGGGAACAATGCCCGTTAGAGTTTTGAGTTTTGAGTCAAACGTACACAAGTGAGTAGTGACAAGGATAGTTTTGCCGATCCCTCCGTAGTCCCACTTCTGAGAAACGAAGGAAAGATAGTTTTGATAAGGAGCAGTAAAAATTTGAATTAATCATTTATACATGATGTAAAACAAATAAATCATGGGAAACAAAAGAATTGGAGTACAACGTTGTACAAGCAAGCAATCAAAACTTAGAGCAACAAATCACACGACATGACCTCACGACGATATACGCTTTGAATGTTGTGTTTAGTGGTGGTGTGGGAGGCACTGGAAGTCGTCGGGGCAGACCTTCCCGCAGTTGTTGAGGATGAGGCGGAGGTCGACGGGGAGGTCGAGGTTGAGGCCGAGCACGTTGGCGTGGATATTTGTGCAGAGGCAGGCGGCGTCGTCGAGGCCGACGAGCCCGTTGAGGAGCGAGCAGCAGGGCTCGTGCCGTGGCACGCCCACCTTCACCTTGAGCAGGCCCAGCACGTCCACGCACGCCTTCACCTTGAGCGCGTCGCTGGGGCACGACCCGTACCCTCCGTGGGCGCTAGCCGCGGCCACGATCATGAGCCCGACGGCCAGGAGGAGCAACGCTCTAGGTGCCATGGCAGTCGATCGATCGAATTGAGAAACTGCGAGCTAGCGTGCGCGATCGACCTGCTTCTGCTTGCGCTTGCTGTGGGTGTGTGAGTTAGTCTGTGCATGGATACTGGTATTTATAGTACATCTTGGAAGCAGAGGCGATGAGATCGCATGTGGTCCCGAGCTGGCGCATCACGATCAATGCCAATATGATATTTCTCCGGTTTGGACTTGCATACGTCCGTGATAGTTTCAAGTATTTTTGTTGTGATTATCTTAGGCATGGCAAGAATTGTTCATGTTCACCATGTAGACAAGGATTCTTTTTTGAGAGGTGACATAGAACCGAACCCGGACGAGCTCGATTTGGTGTTTGAGCGTACTCCAACCTATGCCGAGGTCTTGGAGCAATTGAGGATTGAATTGAAATGGATGGACCCAAATGATGTTGTTGAGTTGGAGGGAAGACATAATGTTGGCTTGGAAATGCATGTCCGTTGGAAGACCATGCGTATCTTCTCCGAGGCCCGTTGGTTTGCATACAAGGAGGTGGTGGCCGAATCACTAGACAAGGCTCTTGAGCTATTTGCCACCAAGAAAGTTGATAGTTCATTGTCTTTCGACTTGAACCGTATGGCATCCCCATTGCATACTATGAGTCCTCCACCCGTAGACCAAGAGCTAAGCCATGAACCTCCCTTGACCCAAACATTGAGCCTGATTCCAAGACACCAAGACGAAGTGTTGGAAGAGGACAATGATTATTGTGGGGGTGAAGATGATGATGTTGAACTCCACGACAACAATGTTGGAGATTTGGACAAATATATCACGCAAGATGACATGGACCGTGACCTCCCATATTCTCGAGTCTATGCATCGGACTCGGATAATGATGGTCCCAAAGAAGAAGTTGACGAGGAGGGGTTCACGGCTAGAGAGGCCGAAATCCACGATACCGTATTGGGTCGGGACCATCGGGTGCCATTGTTTCGTGATCTTAGTCTCGCAGATGAAGCCACGGTTGATGGTGGCAAGGGCATAGTGCTTGGACCAAGGACAAGTTCTTATCGGGATGTCAATGAAGTGAATAGTGGCTTTTGCAAAGGATCAAGGTTCAAGACCTTGTTGGAATTTAAGCAATGGATAAAGGACTTCTCGGTGATGCATCATCGTCCTTACACGGTCGTGCACTCGGACATCAAGAAGCGTTACACGGTGAAGTGCGAGGAGAAAGGATGTCCTTGGATTGTGCGTGCAAGACCATTCAAGGGAGGTCCCGAATGGCACATATCTAGTTGTGTATCAACTCACATGTGCCGAGGTCCGATGGTGGATGGCAAGGATGCGAAGCATGAGCACCGGCAACTCACCTCTGATTTCCTCGCTTATAGGCTATCCAATGACATCGCGTCATTTCCAATAATGAGCATCAAGATGGTCATGGAGCTTGTGAAAGCCCTCTTTCACTACGAGGTGAAGTACGGGAAGGCATGTAAGGCTAAGCAAGACACATGCAAGATGTTGTGCGGTGATTGAGAAGAATCTTATAACCGAATCCCAAGGTTGTTGGGAGCGATGGCCATTGCTAACCCGGGCATGGTTCATGTGGTTGAACCTTATGGGAACAAGACAAGGATTGTAAACGGAAAAACCGTGCGAGTTTTTGGCCGTGCATTTTGGGGTTTCGAGCAATGTGTCTGGGATTTTGAACATTGTAGGTCGGTCATCTCCGTTGATGGCACCTTTATGACCGGACAATTCGAAGGAACTATCTTGATTGCAATAGCCAATGATGCCAACAACCGGTTGATTCCTTTGGCGTTTGCTTTGGTGGAGGCGTAAAGCAATGATAATTGGGGGTGGTTCTTCTATCTTTTGAGAACCAAGATATTAACCCCTCAAAGGAAAATATGTGTCATCTCGGACCATCATCAAGGAATTTTTAATGCGGTGATGGTTGATATTCCCGGCCATGATCCATTGCACGATCGTTGGTGCATGAGACACTTTTGTGCAAACTTCTATAGGGCATGCAAGAGCAAGGATTTGTTGCCCCGCTTTCACATAACGTCGTTTCTCTAACTTGTACAACAAATTTCTAGCCAACAAAGAACTCAATGCGGGTGGTCGAGAGTTTCTCAATAGGAACATTGAACATATCGGAAAGTGGGCATGAGCTTTTGATGACGGTGGCCGGAGGTACGGCCAAATGACAAGCAACATGGCAGAGGCATTTAACAAGTTGCTCAAAGGTGTCCGTGCATTGCCCGTTACGGCAATAATCCGATATACATTCAACATGATGAATGAGTATTTTCTGAAATACTCACATGAAATGGACCGGCATATTGCGGGGGACAACAAGAACAAGTACAAATACAAGTACCCACCTAAGGTTGATGATTGGATGCAATTTCAGTCAAGGAAAGCGGATTCCCAAGTTGTCACAGAATATGACAATGACGAGCTAATTTACCAAGTTACGGATCCTAGAGGTACAACGGCTGATGGTGTACAACACGGAGGCCGAGATTTCAAGGTCTCGCTCAATACTTGTGAGTGCACATGCGGAAGACCATCATTGCTTCATCTTGCATGCTCGCACTTGCTCGTGGCGTCTCGTAGGTGACATTTGGATTACAATAATCCGCTCACGGTGAGAGAGTCTGAGTTCTCTATTGAGACTACTAAGAAGACATGGGCTCCTAGATTTCATCCATACCTGGACCAATCACAATGGCCGGAGTACCATGGAATTCAACTATGGCCTGATCCGAAATGGAAGGTTGTTGGACGTGGAAGACGCAAGACAAAGCGCTTTAGGAGCGACATGGACGGATGGGGACGTGGTGGTGGTCGGGAAACGGGCAACGACCAATTCCAAGATCCTCGTGAGAGATCCCGGTGTGGAACGTGCAATGGTGAAGAGCACAATGCAAGAAAGTGTTTTCAAAGGAAAAGAGCAAAAGGAAATCAAGAAAGTAATAGCCAACTGAGTGGTAGCCAACCAAGTAGTAGCCAACCAAGAACTAGCCAACAAGCTCCAAGCCAACCAAGTGGTAGCCAACCAAGGACTAGCCAACAAGCTCCAAGCCAACCAAGGACTAGCCAACAAGCTCCAAGCCAACCAAGTGGTAGCCAACCAAGGACTAGCCAACAAGCTCCAAGCCAACCAAGTGGTAGCCAACCAAGGACTAGCCAACAAGTCCTAAGCCACAATGTTCTTATACAACAAGCTCCTAGACAACAAAGAGGTCGACAACTTGGGCTAAGAAGAGGAAGAAGGCGTGGTGGTTTTAATCCCGCTAGTATGATAGGTTACTTAGTAGGACCAAATCCGTATGCTCATAGGTATGTTCACATTTATGCATATTTTACTATCTTTCATGCTTATTGGGTTCAATGCACTATTGTTCACATTAATGCATCCTTTACTAACTTATACCTTTTATTCTTATAATAAGTATGGCGACTCAACCCAATAAGGGCAATGATGGGGAAGGTGTGAACTACTCGAAGGTCTGGGCGGACGCTATGGAGGTGGTGGAGAAGAGGAAGGAAGCCGAGGAAGAGGAAGGAAGCTGAGGAAGAGAAGAAGAGGAAGGCATTCGAAGAGGTAGTTCAACTTGTTCATGACTTGGTGAAAAAGAAGACAAAGAGGACAAGGTGAAGAATAAAAAGGAAGAGGAAGAGAGGAATAGGAAAAAGGAGAAGGACATATAGTAATGTAAGGGAGGGTGGGGGATGCAATGGTTGTACTACCTTAGGTGTGTTCGACTCGTCCTCGGATGTGGAGTGATGATCGCCAGAATTGTCACCTTGGGGCGTGTTGGACCATGACGCGGACGATGTTGCCACCTCGGGGTCACGGCAACCTAGCAAGTTCGACAACCGCCTTAACCGTTGGCCCTGCTTCTTAACAAATTCATGAAACAGACACTCTCCCTTCTCTCCGCGAGGGTATGTGTCCAAAGCATCCTCGCATGCATCGGCGAACTTTCTTACCTCGGCGCGCTGTCATAGACAAGAAACTAGTAAGTTATCCATGCAAGGCGCGAAAAGGGCTAAGACGGAAAACAAACATACGTCACACTTTACCACGAAGTTGACCAAAGGAGCAAAATCGGCTTGTCGCCCTTCTCTGACCATGATGTTTTATTG
Source organism: Avena sativa (assembly GCA_916181665.1). Lineage (NCBI taxonomy): Eukaryota > Viridiplantae > Streptophyta > Magnoliopsida > Poales > Poaceae > Avena > Avena sativa. The sequence goes on along the minus strand of OV702279.1, from coordinate 258,953,417 downwards.
TTCGGTTGCAAGATCATCGAACAACAATGGATCCTCCAAGATCGAATCCCGAAATGCTCGTGGGTATATCTCCACCCGCGCGTTGTCAATGAACCATGTGATGTAGTTATTGAAAGCATCCTGATTGAAGGGCCTTTCCTGTGTTCTTTTTGCTTTCTTAGCCTTGATCACACACCTCCTGAATTTCTCAACATGCTTCATGTGAAGCTTGTCCCAATCCTTCTCCTTCCTCTACTTCTTCATGTTCCAGCTGCACACAACAAAAAGTCCTAGAGAATTATTTTGGAGAAGGATAAATACATCACATGTTAAGGTAGTTAATAGCTTACCCATGGAGTTGTAAGTTCGTGTCCTTCCACTCAGGCGGGACAGTCTGAAATAACCCAAACTGGGTCATGACATGTTGTGCCTGGTGATACTCAATAGCCCACATGCACACCAAGGGGCAACACATTAACCACAGACAAGATTCTCTGAAGCAAATAGGGTTAAGGTGATAGTCCTCCGGAACACCAAAGCGCTCCCCTCGACCGTATGGCTCCCACGCCACCTGCAGCATACCACACTCATGTTAAGTTCAAAGATTACAAGTTTAAGACATATAATTGAACGCACCTGAGGAAATTACCTGATCCATGGTGATCGTGTCAAACTCGTTGGTGTACCTCTTGTACGCCTCCACTGGGTCGCCTGGCGGTTCGGAGACCACATCCCACTTGTAAGACCACATAGGGAGAAGGTTGTCCTTGCCGTCATCAATATAAGGATTGAATTTCAATAATTTCGGCCGTCCAATGGGGAAGCGTTCCCAGCTCCACACTGAAAGAAGGAGCAAATAACCACTAATACTTGTATCAGTGGCGCTCCTAAGACAAGCATCATCCAGCTGCAGATGAAGTGAACAACCATTTGGTAGGAACAAATATTTTTTGAGGTAATGCAGAAATATACAACAAAATTTGTAAAGAACTGATTACCTGACGGTATACCAGGCCAAGGACGCCGAACCCCAACTGAGGGTAGAGTCAAAAGTAACGAGCAACTTGAGCCAATGCCACTGAGCACGATCCCCACTGCTGTCAGGAAAGAGAGTCCTCGTGATGATGTACCACACATACACACGAGTGTACATCATGATCGTCTCCTCATCCGCATCCTCGGGGAAGATATTGAAATTCTGGATGATCCAACTAAAAGTAGCCCCGGCAGCGACCCTCAGTATTTCCCCCTTCGAGTTTATAGCCTCGGGTGGATCCTTCCCTATAAGGTCGACCATCTGCTCACGCCACCCGTCTAAATCCGAGCTTATGCACACAGGGTTTCCCTCGATTGGGAGTGCCAGGATCATGATCATGTCCTGCAAAGTGACCGTAGTCTCACCGGTCCTAAGGTGAAAAGTGTGCGTCTCCGGCCTCCACCGGTCCACAAGCGCGGTGATCGCAGTAGGGTTGAAGGCCGGTGTGGACCGAGTGACCATGTGTATAAAGGGGAGGAGTCCTAGCTGCTGGGTGTACGGAGTGTACCGCTCATCATAACACATCTTGCTGGACGAGACCTCGTGGTACCTAAGTCGGAGGGGTTGAAGCTCCTGCAAACATACAATGGCAAAGGTTAGATTTCCATCTAAACAAACATGGCATCTTGTTCGACTTGCATGGAAGTTTTTAGTACATGTCTCTTCTCCGACATCTTGTAGGTACGGTGTTGAACATCATAGTGAGCATTGTTTAGAAGGGGGTTTAGAGACGTCCTACATATTCAAAATAATAGAGAGAATAAGAACAATTACAAAATGTCCATCTTATTCCAACTATAGTTGTCACATATACTCCATCTTACTCTAGCTATAATTGTAACATGAAAAAAATCCTACCCTACTCTACCTATAATTGTATCATGAACAAAAATTTCATCCTACTCTACCTATAGTTCTAGCATCTAGAGTTGGTTATATATGTTGGCAATAGAACCTAGGGTTTCACTATCCCATAATAACTAGGTGTAACCATACAATTTCTCTACCTATAGTTCTAGCATCTAGATGTAACCATACTATTTCTCACATAAAACCTAGGGTTTCACTATCCCATAATAACTAGGGTTTCACTATCCATATTACAAGCATTCCTAAACCTAAAGATCAAGTAAACATGGCAATGATTCATACGATCTAGGGTTTGACCAAAAATTGCAAATAAGGGACAAAAAGGGAGAAATTTGTGGATGGAATTGATAGGATTAGAGAGAATACCTGGGGGGATTGGGAGCATGATTCTTGGAAGAAATCCCTAAATCTGGCCAAATTCGTGAGGTGTATTAGGTGGAGAGCGCCGCCTCCGCCATGCTTCCTTCTCTGTTCGGGCTGGGAGAAGAATGAGGATGGGTCTGGGGAAGGCTGGCCGCGCGCTAATAGAAGACCTAAAGTGCGGCGCCACGAGCTCTGGCGTTACACTACACAGTGCGGCGCCAGACGTTGTGGCACCACACTAACGGGACTGGGTCCCATGAGGCCATGGGCGAGCCAAGCTGGCAGGCGCGCGGTGCCACGCCTCATGGCACCGCTCTTCAGGGTGCGGCACCAGACTATATGACCTTGCACAAAGGGTTAGTCGAGTAAATTTCTTTTCGCCGGAGTTCATTTTGTGAATTTGTTTTTTTATAGGTTATTTTCATCCAAATTGCCACCGACGTGTGGTAAAAGTAAGATTTTTGGTTTCTCGCGTGATGTTGACTCACTGAAATCTTTTGAGACGTGTGTGTCCTAGATTTCAGTGTATCTAGCAGACTTTATATTTTGGTCACGCCTTCCTGATTTGAACTCGATAACGCCGCTCGATGCATCCACCTTTAAGTGAAGCTGTTGGGTTTCTCATGTCAGCATCTCATTAGAAAAATCGTTTGTATGATGGAATTTTTTTCCTTTGCTCGAGCTAACCTGTTCCGAATTTGATAGCGTTGCTCGATGCATTAACACATCAACAGTTTATTCATACTACTGGGTCCCACATATCAGCCTCTCATTAGAAAAAACGTGTATATGAGGAATTTTTTTCCTCGATCGTGCCTCTGTGTTCCAACTTGATAACATTGCTTGATGCATTAACCATTTATTTAAGCTGGTGGATCCCTCATGTTAGCCACTCATTATAATAAACGTGTGTACGATGGAGTATCTAATTTCGCTCGTGTCTCCCTGTTTCGAACTTGATAACGTTGCTCGATGCATCAGCCGTTTATTTAGGTTGGTGGGTTCCCCATCTCAGTCCCTTTGTAGAGGGAACATGTGTATGTTGAATATTTTTTTGATTGCGTCCGGTGTTTTGGCCTTGGTAACGTTGCTCGATGCGGTAGTCGTGTATGGTCTTGCTTCTGGGCCCTAATGTTAGGCTCTCTAGACAACGACAGTGGAAACCTTGCTAGGGTCAACAGAAATACCTTCCCCATTAATAACATGACCCAAATAGGCAACTTCCGAAATAAGAAGGTGCATTCTCACCTCCTTTACATTAGATGGTCGTTCCCAGCCAACGGCAGTGGAAACCTTGCTAGGGTCAACAGAAATACCTTCCCCATTAATAACATGACCCAAATAGGAAACTTCTGAAAGCCAAAACTCACACTTTTTCAACTTAGCATAGAACTTATTCTTTCGCAACGTCTCGAGCACCATGCTCAAATGACATTCATGATCTTCCTCCGTCTTAGAGAAAATAAGAATGTCATCGATAAATACCACGACAAAATCATCATACTTATGGAACATGCTATTCATCGCCTCCATGAAATAAGAAGGTGCATTCATTAATCCAAAGGACATAACCTTTAACTCATAATGTCCATACTTCGTAGAGAACGTTGTCTTCTCAATATCCTCTTCTTGCACTCTTATTTGATTATAGCCTGACTGCAAATCGATCTTTGAAAATACCTTGGCACCCTTCAGTTGATCAAATAAGTCCTCAATGCGTGGCATCGGATATTTGTTCTTGATAGTCACCGCATTAAGAGCCTGATAATCAATACACATCCGCAATGTCAAATCTTTCTTCACAGTGAACAAAACAGGAGCTCCCCAAGGTGAAACGCTACGCCGGATCAAATCCTTGGCTAGCATATCATCAATTTGCTTCTTCAACTCATCTTGAAAAGGACGTGCTAAACGATATGGAGTGATTGAAATTGGGCGTGCACCAGGAACAAGGTCAATACGAAAGACCACGTCCCGCTCTGGTGGCATACCTGGTAGCTCACTAGGAAAAACATCAGGATAATTTCTAACCACATGAATGTTCTCAATCTTCAAATCTTTACTCAAATTCCCCACCAAAGCCCAAAGAAATCCGTTCTTTAGTACTCTCTGACCTAGAAACAGGCTAGCCAACACTGATACAGAATGTTTAGGTGCACTGCACTAAAATATTAACTGTTTACCGGATGGAGCCTCCAAAGTGATGGTCTTCGAGAAACAAGATATAACGACCCGATAGCGGTGTAGCCAATCCATACCAAGAATAACATCAAAGGCCGGTAAAGGAATTACCATCAAATTTGCCACAAAATCTTCATCGTCTATGGAAATCACACATCCCGGACATACTACGGAACTAGTGATCAAGCCTCCCGAGGAACTAACTTGAACAAATCCAGAAATCTCTTGGCTAGATAGGCCAAATTTCTTGACAAAGTCAAGTGATACAAACGAATAGGTAGCACCAGAATCAGAGAGAATTAAAGCATCATGCGAATCCACTGTAAGTATACCTGTAACAACGTCTGGACGACCCAGAGAGGATGGCATGGCATAGATCCCAGGAGGTGCTGAAGAAGAAATCCCAGTATTCTGTTGTGGTGGTGGTGGAGCAGTAGGTGGTGCAGGTAACTGGAGTGGGGCATGCGGTGTAGGAAGAGGAGTAGCTGACCAGTAATAACCTGGCAGTGGAGGTGGGAATTGATGAGGCTGAAATTGTGGTGATGGATATGCCTGATACTATGGCTGAAACTGCTGAGAGGATGCCATCATATGCACTGAACCATGGGAAGATTTGGCTATTGATGCTAAACCACGAGAGGTTCCATCTACCGAAGACCCTGCTTTAGAAGATGTGGCCACCTCCCACTTGATCACAGAATTTGGGTTCTCCCTGCAGACCCTACTCATGTGACCATGCCTGCCGCACTAACGACAAGACCATGAAAAGTCACACTCAGAAGCACGGTGACCCTCCCCGCACTTGAAACAAACCATACCCTGTCCTAGAACGGGTCGTAGGAAGGTAGGTGATGCAGAGCATGGCCTTGAATAAGACTGAGCCCCAGACTACCTGGGCTTGAATGACTGCTGAGACCGTTTCTCTGGTTTGAACTTCTTGAAGTCGGATCGCTGAGTAGACCCACTCCCATCCTGGTACTTCCTCTTATTTCCCCCACCATTGTTGCTAGCACCATTTGCACGAGTTTTCTCTGCCTCTGTGAGATGATATTGTAACTCCAAACCCCTAGCCTGCTCAACCATAGCGAAATAGCTAGATGGGCAATTCACTCCCATCACATGTCGATATCGTGAATTAAGTCCCTCGAAGAACCTCCTTGCTTTCTCGGGCTCATTCTGATTAATATGGTCCACAAAATGAACCATCTTACTAAACTCAGCATCATACTCATCCACCGTTTTATTTCCTTGCTTGATATTCCTGAGGGCAACATCCATCTTCTCCTTGAATGAAGTCGGGTAGTACTTAGCAGTGAATTGTGTAACAAAAACATCCCATGTAGGCGGTCCATAAGCTGGTGTCCAAGCTGCACGGACTCCGTCCCACCAAACATCAGCCAAACCCTTTAGCTGAAAAGCCACATACACAACTCTGTCCTATGGCGTCATCACTGATAGATAATGGGGGAGTCTTCATACCAGCAGCCCTCCTATGATTGGACCGTGTCTTCTTCTTCATCGCGAGGGCCTGATTATGATCATTCCTACGATGACCCACCAGCTTGGGGTTACTACCCGCGCTATTGAGCCCCACTTAGGCCAAAAGCGTAAGCTTGGGGGAAGGTATACCGACACCACACTCATCTATATATCATGTTTCGTCGGTACTTTGTATATCCATGTTTCGCTTTCTTTTTGGTTTTTGTTTCTGCTTCCCCAAAACACAAAAGGACCAAAAATATTTTTGTTGCTTCTTTTGGTTTGTTTCTTTGCCATTTTTCTTTGGTTTGCCTTAAGAAAAATCCAAAAATATTTTTCTTTGTTTGCTTTTTCTTTGAGTGCTTGCTTTAAAAAACGAAAATCCAAAAATATTTGTTGTTCTTCTTTGGTTTTGTGAAGTTCGTTGCAGGGTTCAGCATTCCTTAGTGGAGTTTGGTTTCATGTTATTATTCAAGCCACACAAGTGAAGGGCAATAATGAAGAATAATGACAACTTGAGGTGTGGTAAGAGGCTGGTAATGAACTCTATTTGTTTTCATTTTTGTACATATACTCATCATTGTCGGCATGCTTAGTCTGTTCATGTAAGGTGTATGTATTTATTGGATGCTTAGTAGTTCTTGCTCTCTTATGATTAGCTCCATCTTGCTATAGTTTGTAGCATGTCATATGAATATTTGCTTGCATTGTTCTATTCATATCTTGATATGACTTTGTGGTATCCTCCTCTGAATATTTCATTTGAATCGACTTGGCACATGCTCACGCATGCATAAGACTGAACCAAAGTCAGTTAATCCTCAATGATTTATTTTGCCTCAGAGTTCTTGTATCACTTTTATGCCATAATTAATTATGTTTTATTGCAAGCATCATTATGACAGTTATTGCTCTCTCGTTTGTCGCTCCCTTTCTATTGCTAGCCTTCACTTGCACTGAGTATGAGCTCTACTCGTGTTTCCAACTCCCCAAAACCAATATTATCAAAAGTGTCCACCATACCTACCTACTAGCATCATTTGCTATTCCGTGCATATTCATTATGCCTATTTTCTTCCAAATAAAATGTCTGCTTGTTATGGGAAAGTTAGTTATTAAAGCTCTCACGAACTTGATGACACACTTTATTTTCTTGCACTTACTAAACCTGAACCATTGTGACTGTCCATGAAAGTTATATGCTTGCAAATTATAGGCTGGGAGTTAGCAGAACCGTGATGTCACAGGGAACGCTTTCAACACTTGTAAATATCTACCCGGTTGATACCATGCTCTTTTGTTTATGGATGTCGTCGGTGTAAAATAAAAGGGGAGCTTGTAAGTCCATGGAGTTATGTTATGTGTTAGAGAAACGCCTGGGCCGCTAGCCTAAGCCATGCCTAATCATGGTGGAAACTTGCAGCATAACCATAGTGAGCAATCTATGAAGCTTTCTTCTTATAAAAAAAGAGAGAGACACAGAAAAGAGGAAAGAGAGAAAAATCACCATTTTCCCATGGTAAATAAGAAGATTGCTGAGATGCTCATTGTCTGCTTGCCTTGTCATTTTGGTATGGGATAGCTCATGTATCATGTGCAAGGGGTACCTCATTGGCGGTTCTCTATGATACACATGTATTTACTATGACAAGAACTTACCGGTAACTAAAGTTGAGTAGCATGAGGAGGAGCCCTCGTACTCAAGGGACATGAGATTTCCAGTTTATGGTCTGTCAAGCATATAATTCACATTGGACCTCACTTTCACCTTAACCATTTAAAGATGCTTATGATAGGGGCAATGAGAGCTCAAACCTAATGAGTACCATACTTTCAGCATTTGGAAGCCTTTCAAAGTTTTCAAAACCTTTTCACTTCCTTGTTGAGTCACCACTTATTCTATGAGCACCTTCTTGAGAGAATAGTTGTCATTCTTAGTGTAATGTGATTGTCTCAAAACTTGGTTAATTATGTCATGACTTTGATGCTTGTATCTTTGATGTCTTTAGTTCTAGTATTCACTTGAACGTCAGAGGTGCCTCGGCATTTATGTTTTGCTCCACCATCAAATTAAAGCGAGATATCACTCTATCATACCATCTGATGAGCATTGCAATGTTGCTTATGTTTATGTTTCATGCTACTTATTATTATTGAGTTGGAATCTCTTCATAGCTTGCAATGACTATTAAGTAGACTTAGTTGCATACTCTTTATTATGAATTGTTTAAGTATCTACTCATGTGCTGAGAATATTACATCATATGAAGCAAATGTGTTTGTGAAAGTTCTTTTATCGCACTCAGTTTTCAACTGAATTGCTTGAGGACAATCAATAAGCTAAGCTTGGGGGGAGTTGATACGTCCAAAACGTATCTACTTTCCCGAAAACTTTTGCTATTGTTTCTCCTCTAAACTTGTGTGATTTGGTGATACAACTAACACCGACTGGCGCTGTTTTTAGCAGAATTGCTTTGGTGTCTAGTTTTTGTGCAGAAAATCAACTTTCAGGAAAATCCCGGAAAATATGACGAATATCCTATTTTACCAGAAGACTCATGGAGCCAGAAGATGAGGCAGAGGTGGGCCACGAGGGGCCCACACCCACTGGCCGCGCGGGCTAGGCCTGGCCGCGCCTGGACGGGGTGTGGCCACCTCGGGCACCCCCTCGGCCTCCGTCTTCGCCTACTTAAAGCCTCTTGACCTAAAAACCAAGGGTGGTTTGACGTTTTTCCAAAAAGAGTTCCGATGCGCCGCCATCACGAAAAACCGCGATTTGAAACCAAAAACTCCGTTCTGGCACCCCGTCGGGACGGGGAATTGGAGGAGATCATCGCCATCATCATCACCGACTCCTCTCTATCAACCATCCATGATTCCCCATCCATGAGTGAGTAATCCCCTGCTGTAGGCTATGGGGATGGTAGGGATCGGATGAGATCTATCATTTAATCGAATAAGATTGTTAGGCATGGTGCCTAGTATCTTTATTAGTGCTATTTGACTTTGTTTTAACTTGTTGTGATTAATGCTTGTCACTAGGGCCCGAGTGCCATGATCTAAGATTTGAACATGTTATTGATTCATGATTATAGTGTTTTTTGTGATCTTATCTGCAAGTTGTGCACACATATCATTGTCCGGAACCAAAGCCCTGAAGTGACAGAAATTGGGACAGCTGGAGGGGATGGCTGTGATATGAGAATCACATGTGTTCACGGAGTGTTAATGCTTTGCTCCGGTACTCTATTAAAAGGAGTACCTTAATTGCCAGTAGATTCCCTTGAGGCCCCGCTGCAAAGGGCTGACTGGACAAAAGATGTTATGCAAGTTCTCATTGCGAGCACGTATGACTATATATGGAACACATGCCTATGATTGTTTAGTACTTGGATGCTTTATCTTATTTATCTTCAAATGCCATAGATCTTGAAGTTATATGAATAGTCTCGTCCATGCAACGCCCGTCCATCCATGCCTATGCCTACCGCACTCATATCCTACCGTTTGCTACTATTGTTACTAATGCCTTTGTTTTACTGCTGTTGTTACTTTGCTATTGCTACTACAAAACTGTTGCTACTGATAAACTTCTGTGAGCAAGACTATTTCTAGGTGCAGCTGAATTGACAACTCAGTTCTTAAGGCTTATAAGTATTCTTTGGCTCCCCTTGTGCCGAATCAATAAATTGAGTTATACTACCCTCGAAGACTGTTGTGATCCCCTATACTTGTGGGTCATCAAGTCACTAGCATCTACTTGGCCAAGATAGTTACTAGAAACGGAGAGCATGCAAGATCTCAAACAACACAGACATGATAGAATCAATAAGATAGAATCATTAATCAATCTGACATAGTAATCTCAATATCCATCGGATCCCCGCAAACACAACATGCATGATTACAAATAGATGATCTTGATCATGAACGGAGCTCACAAGATCTAAACATGGTAGCACAAAGGAGGATAAACAACCATCTAGCTACTGTATGGACCCATAGTCCAAGGTGAAACTACTCACACATCATACTGGAGGCTAGCATGGTGATGAAGAAGGCCTCCGGGGTGATCTCTCCCCTCTGGCAAGGTGCCGGGGAGAGCTTCAGACCTCCCTGATCTAGGGACGATGGTGGCGGCATCTACGGACTATTTTGTGGATATATGATTGGGTACTTAGGGTTTTGGCATCGGGGGCTTCTTATAGGAGAAGAGGGAGACCGAGGGGGTGACCGAGGCGGCCGCACCCCCCCAGGCACGGGCCAGGCCTGGCCGCGCGGCCAGGGGTGTGGGCCCCTCGAGGCCCTCCACCGTCTCGTCTTCTAGCTCCGTGTTCCCCTCAGTGAAATATTGACTTTGGCTTTGGTCCCGTCCAATTCCGAGAATATTCATTTTTTGACTTTTCTGGAACCAAAAACAACTGAAAATAGGAAACTGGCACTGTGGCATCTTGTTAATAGGTTATTCCTAGAAAACGTATAAAAATACCTCAAAGTGTATACAAAGCAAAGCAAAGTGGATACTAAACAAGCATGGAACATAAAAAATTATAGAGGTTTACTACATATCATACATGAGCAGCAATTCCAAAAGTTGCCTAAAGGGAAGTTGCCCTCTAGTTGGGATATGCCTCGTTCTAACCATGCAGGGAAAGAACACTCTAAGGAGGAAGAGTGGGGAAAGAATAACAAGGACCGGGATTCTTGGTCCGACATGATCATGAACTACATTGAGCATAATTCGGAGTTGATTTGTACTCTAACCTTTGAGATTGAGGATTTGAGGAACCTGATTGAAAAGCTGAACAAGGGAACACCACCACCACCGAAGGAGTAATTCATCATCAGGTTTTGGCATCCCCTTGGTTTGTTCCAAGATTGGGGGAGTGCCGCGGTATCACATCATTATCTTTCATATTTTTACCTTTTTAGTAGAGTCATATCTTAAATAGAGAAGTTATTATATAGGATAGTTTGCATTGTGGAAATATCTCTCCTTTAGTTGGTTATCTATGTATCCCTTGGTGTGAGTGCCTTTATGGAATATTAATGAAAAGTTTCATCTTTTACTTTTTGCACTTCTTATTTTAGTTTGCAATCTCTATTATATGATTGATCTTGTTGATTAGTATTGGTATCACTTTGGGAGCATCAAGTAAATCTAAATTGGTTTTGGCAAACCAAGCTCTGGTTAGTAGCAATACTTTTTGAGGTTTGAAAGGAAAATATAAAAGCACTTACATGTATTTTATATCATTTTATTTATTTCTTGATTGGCTCATAAGCTTAGTATTCTTTATTTAAGATCTTTTGTGTTTTCAAGGAAGATTGCATGTTTGACTTTATCACTTGTATGTTTGCTTGTTTCCTTCAACTCTTTTGCTTGCTACCCATCCTTGCTAGCCAAAAACCTATATTGGGAGGGAATACTTCTCGTGCATCCAATCCTTTAAACTTAAACCTATGCCATTTGTGTCCACCATATCTACCTATTGGCATTATTGCTATTCCAAGTAAATTCTCAGGCTTCATCTACCTTTCAAATTAAAAATTCTTTTGTTATGTGAAACCTAGTTAGTAAAGCTCTCACGAACTTGATGGCACACCTTATTTTCTTGCCCCTAATAAACTTGAATCATTGTGTCATCTATGTTGTATATGCTTGCACCTATAAGTTGGGAATCGGCAGAACCGTGTTATCATGGGGAACGCTTTCAACACCTGTAAATATCTACCCCGTTGATATCATGATCTTTTGTTTGCGGATCTCAGCGGTGTGAAATAAAAGGGGAGCTTGTAAGTCCATGGAGTTATGTATATGTGTTAGAGAAACTCCTGGGCCGCTAGCCTAAGCCATGCCTAATCATGGTGGAAACTTGCAGCATAACCATAGTGAGCAATCTGTGAAGCATCCTCAATAAAAAACTATGCAAATAGCAAATAAAAATATCACTGAGATGCTCACTGTCTGCTTGCCTTGTCATTTTTATATGGGATAGCTCCTGTATCATGGGGCAAGGGGTACCCCGTTGGCGGTTCTCTATGCTACACATGTACTTACTATGACAAGAACTTACCGGTAACTAAAGTTGAGTAGCATGATGAATGGCCCTCGTACTCAAGGGACATGAGATTGCCAACTTATATTTTGTCAAGAATATACTCCATATTTGTTCACTTTCACCTTAATCACCTCAAGAGCTCTCCGGCAGACAGATTTATGCTGGGGAAATTTCTTCCTGGAGAGGGGAGATCATCGCCATCAACACCGTCATCAAGCTAGACTTCATCGGGATCATCATCATCATCCACACCACCATCTCCACCAGCACCATCATCACTACTCCATCCCACTGTAACAATTGTGTTGAATCTTGCATAGTTCTTAGGGGAAACTTTCTCGGTATTGATTACTTTTGTAGTTGATGCTTGTGAGTGAAACCATTGAATTATTGTTTATGTTCAGATTGTTATTCATCATCATATCATCTCTGATCTTGATCCATATGATGTCTCGTGAGTAGTTTGTTTAGTTCTTGAGGACATGGGAGAAGTCATGTTGTTAGTAGTGGAATTGTGTTGAGGTATTATTCAATGGCTTGATATTTAAGTTGTGGTGCTATTCTTCTAGTGGTGTCATGTGAACGTCGACTACATGATACTTCACCATTCATGGGCCTAGGAGAATGCATTGTGTATTTGGCTACTAATTGTGGGGGTTGCCGGAGTGACAGAAACCTGAACCCCTATTAGGAAACCTTTGCACAAGGGATTGTAGGATCTCAGAGTTTAAGGCTGTGGTTAGGTTTTTATCTTAATTGCTTTCTCGTAGTTGCGGATGCTTGCAAGGGGTTTAATCACAAGTATGTATTAGTCCAAGTAAGGTCGGTACATTAGCACAGGTTCACACACACAACACTTATCAAACCAAAGAAGATTAATCAATTATATGAAACGAAAGCACTTGACAGTATTCCCATGTGTCCTCGAGAATGTTTGGTCCTCATAAGTATTACAACCGGCTTGTCCTTTGCTAAGAAAGGATTGGGCCACATGCTGCAATTATTTGCTGTCTTTATTTACTTGCTCTTTATTTCTTTGCTTTATCAAAAAAACCTAAAAATCCGTTTCCTAAGTATTTACAGATATTTCCTGCTCCAAACCACTAGTCAACACCTTCTGCTCCTTGTTGGATCGACACTCCAATTTATCGAAAGTACTACGATACACCCCATATACTTGTGGGTCATCAGCATTACAACAATATACATAGACCGCCATCCAACTGCATCTATGACTAATAATCCACCTTCAAGTTATCGTCCGAACCCCCTCCAGTATTAAGTTGCAAGCAACGGATAATTGCATTAAGCAATGTGTGTAAAGTAAACAATACAATTGTTCCATGAACAAAAGATTGTTGTTTTCTCCCTAGTAGCAATAGCACATCTATAACCTTAGAGATTTCTGTCACTTCCCTAGATTCAATAGAGGCATGAACCCACTATCGATCATAAATACTCCCTCTTGGAGTCACTGGCATCTACTTGGCCAAGATAGCTACTAGAAACAGAGAGCATGCAAGATCTCAAACAACATAGACATGATAGAATCAATAATCAATAAGACATGATAGAATCAATAATCAATCTGACATAGTATCTCAATATCCATCGGATCCCCACAAACACAAATGTATGATTAAAAATAGGTGATCTTGATCATGAACAAATCTCACAAGATCTAAACATGACAGCACAAAGGAGGAGAAACAACCATCTAGCTACTGTATGGACCCATAGTCCAAGGGTGAACTACTCACGCATCATACCGGTGGCTGGCATGGTGATGAAGAAGGACTCTGGGATGATCTCTCACCTCCGGCAGGGTGCCGGGAAGAGATTCAGACCCCCTCCCCCCCGATCTAGGGATGATGGTGGCGGCGACTACGGACCGTTTCATGGAGATTTGATCGAGTGCTTAGGGTTTTGGCATCGGGAGGGGATTTTATAGGCAAAGAGGCGAGGCAGGGGGCACTTGAGGCACCCACACCAGGTGGTGGCGCGCCCTAGGGGGGCCGCGCCACCCTAGGGTTTGGTGGCCTCGTGTCACTCCTTCGGTCGCCCTTCGGTCTCTGTGTTCTCCTTGATGAAATATTGACTTTGGCTTTTGTCTCGTCCAATTCCGAGAATATTTCCTTACTAGCTTTTCTGAAACCAAAAACAGCAAAAAACAGGCAATTGGAACTGTAGCATATTGTTAATAGGTTAGTGATGTCTACGCACTTCTATTCTTGTAGACAGTTATTGGGCCTCCAAGTGCATAGGTTTGTAGAACAGCAGCAAGTTTTCCCTTAAGTGGATTACCCAAGGTTTATCGAACTCAGGGAGGAAGTGTTCAAAGGTATCCCCCTCAAGCAACCCTGCAATCAAGATACAAGAAGTCTCTTGTGTCCCCAACACACCCAATACACTTCTCAGGTGTATAGGTGCACTAGTTCGGCGAAGAGATAGTGAAATACAAGAGGTAACAGTGCCAGAAAAGAGCTTCTGACTTGTTGTTGATGTGGGGTAACGTGTGGCAAACTGGAACAAAGATGGAAGCAAGCAAACATGCAACAATCTAGTAGCAAACGGTGTTTTAATGCTTAGAAACAAGTCCTAGGGATCATACTTTCACTAGTGAACACTCTCTCATATAAATATCCTCTCTTCATGATACTACTCTTAACTACACTCCGGTTGGACACTCTAATCATCGGTAGGGCTGTAACAACACTCCTCAAAGTCCTCCTTCCCCAATCTAGATAACCCCACACTGTCACCTTGAGTGTTAGATGGTTCCAACAAACAGCACAATTTCATAGAGACATCCAAATCCAACTATAACTCATAAAAAATATTCAATCTAGCCAAAGTGCCACACACGGTATGCACGCTGTCACTTTCACACACATGGGGAAAATCATAGATCTATTAAAGCACAAAGAGTATTTATGTAGAATCAAACCTAAGTGCCACCATGGCGTGCACGCTGTCGCTTTCACACACATGGGGAGAGCTATAGATCTGTTGAAGCACTTGAGTAGCAAGGTAGATCTACTTGATTACAAAGCTCATGACCACAAGATCATGCATAGAGAGAGAGAGATGAACACATAGCTACCGGTAGATCCCTTAGCCCTGAGGAAGAACTACTCCCTCCTCATCATGGGAATCAGCAACGGTGATGAAGATGGCGATGGAGATCGATGGAGATGGCTCCGGGGGCACTTCCCCGTCCCGGCAGGGTGCCAAAATAGAGACTTTCTGTCCCCCGAATCTCCCTTTTGGTGGCGGTGGCACTACGGAGGTTTTCGTGGATTTCTTCTGGATTCCCTAGGGTTTTTGGGTCGGAGGCTTCTTATAGGCGAAGGAGGAGGCCGAGGAGGTGGCCAGAGGGCCCACACCCTCCCCAGGCGCGGGCCAGGCTTGGGCGCGCCCAGGGAGTCTGACCACCCCCTGGTGCCTCTCCGTCCGTCCTTCTGGATTCGTGTACCTCACGGAAAGTTATTGACTTTGGCTTTTGTCCCATCCAATTCCAAGAATATTGATTTTCTGCCTTTCTGGAACCAAAAATAGAAGAAAACATGCAACTGGCACTGTGGCAACTTGTTAATAGGTTAGTTCCAGAAAAGATATAAAAACACCTCAAAGTGAAGACAAAGCAAAGCAAAGCAAAGTAGATACTAAACAAGCATGGAGCATCAAATATTATAGATACGTTTCCGACGTATCAAGCAACCCCAAGCTTAACTCCTGCTCGTCCTCGAGTAGGTAACTGATAAAAGAATAATTTTTTAGGTGACATGCACCATCAAAATCAAGATCAAACCATTTGCAAGCATTGAAAGCTGGGATCAAAGAACTCTAAACATGAGCATGAAAGATGGAGTTCTAACAATAGGACATAGTAACTATGCATGCAACATGACAAGCTACAAACAAAGATCATGAATAACATGCATTGAAAAACGTTCGTTTGTTTCACATACAGAAAACATAGCATAGTGGCAGCCAGCTTGTCCCTCATAGAGTAGCAAGTAGATGCACAGGACACCTTCAAAGTTCACAAGGGTGACTAGAAACAAATAGCACAAGAACAAGTAATATCATAATATGCATCAATCAATAAGTTTTGGAACACTCCACATAGAATGGCAAATATGCTCTCTTAATGGTGCCTAAAGGTAGAAGGTGGAGACTCAAATAATGGTGAAAGAAAGGCCCTTCATAAAGTGAAGTAGAGATTTCAAGATTCAAAAAGAGCTTCCAAAAATTATGGTACTTGTTAGCTTTCAGCCCTCATTGCCCCTATCATAAGCATCTTGAAGTGATTAAGGTTAAAGTGAAAAAGATGGAGTATATGCTTGACGAAGTATAAGTTGGCAATCTCAAGTCCCTTGAATACGAGGGCCACACCTCATGCTACTCAACTTTAGTCACCTGTAAGTTCTTGTCATTGTAAGTATTTGCATATCATTGAAAACCGCCAACGGGGTACCCCTTGCACATGGTACAGGAGCTATCCCATAACCAAAATGATAAGGCAAGCAGACAATGAGCATCTCAGCAATCTTCTTATTTACCATGGGAATATGGTGATTTTTTCTCTCTTTCCTCTTTTCTCAATGTGTCTCTCTTTTTTTATAAGAAGAATGCTTCATAGATGTCACTATGGTGATGCTGCAAGTTTCCACCATGATTCGGCATGGCTTAGGCTAGCAGTCCTGGCGTTTCTCTAACACAGAATACAAACTCCATGGACTTACAAGTTCCCTTTTTATTTCACACCGGTGACATCCATAGACAAAAGAGCATGATATCAACTGAGTACAAAGTACAAGTGCAATGTTGAAACACCGTGATAGCACGGTTCTGCTAATTCCAATGTATAAGTGCAAGCATATACAACATAGATGACACAATGGTTCAAGTTTATTAGGGGCAAATAATATAAAGTGTGCCATCAAGTTCGTGAGGGATTTAATCACTAAGTTTTCACATAACAAAATAGTTTTTAATTGGAAGATAGCTGAAAACAAGAATATACTTGGAATGGTGTAACACACCATGCATAGGAGTTTATAGTGGACAATTTGGAATAACTTGGTTTCTTGGGAGTTGGAAGCATGAGTAGAGCTCACTCATACTAGTGGAGGCTAGAAAAAGACTGAGAGCAACCAACTAAGAGAGCAATAATGGCCATAATCATGCAGAGCAACAAAACATTACTAATCAAAGCATAGAGTGGTACTAAAAGTCAAGGACTAAATGATCATAGAGGCTATGGTGACTTGTTTATAGTCATAACATGGTGTGAGCATGTGCCAAGTCAACCCAAACAAAGCATCAACGGAGAATACCACAATACTATGCTTTTCCATGCTAAAACAACGCTTAATTTCTTTAAGGCACACTAAGCAATACCAATTGTTTGGAACAAGACATACTACATCAATAATCACTAAGCATAAGTTCAAAACAACACCTAGCATGTCAAGATAAAGTCTAAGTCATAGTCAAAGCAAGCTCCTCTTGCACTTACAAGCAAGAACTTACTACTCTTTTCCAACACCAATCAACCTATTTGAAACAACTCACAAAGATAATAATCAATAAATATCAGTGAGCTTATCTCACAAATCCATAAAGAAGAACTAAAATTCTCTAAGCTGAAAGCACAAGAAAACTAAGGCTGAACGCAGTGCTAGCAAAAGAGAACACTCATAAAACAATAAGAGTGAAAACTAGTGTTCTAGGCAATGAAAACATAGTGTGTCTCTCTCCAAAAGAAGTGTTGTGTAACCAAACAACTTACTCAAGCAAACTAAGAAAACTAAAACCAAAAATGAAAACTAATACACTCCAAGAACAACACGGCAATGCATGAAACAATAAAAACGAAGTGTCTAGAAAGACCTGAGATTTTTATTGATAAAGAAGGGGATGCCTTGGGCATCCCCAAGCTTTGACACTTGTACCTCTTGGATATTTATTGGCGTGACACCAGGGTGTCATCCCTAAGCTTGAGATTTTGTCTATTCTTCATCTCATTACATCATTCTCTCTCTACACCTGAAATTTTTTCCTTCATACAAAACTTCACACAATCTTCATTAGCAACATTAGTGTATTCAAAAGATATTAGACCTTAGGCAAAGCTTTGGAACAGCAAAACTTTTCACTAAAAACACAAGCTACTGTAGTAAATCCTTCAAAAAGCTCAATTCTCCAAAAGAGAACTCAAAAAGGAATCAATAAGAAGCAAATGTAAAGAATGGCAGAAATCTGTCAAAACAGACCAGCATGTAGAAAGCGATTTTTTCGAAGACCTTATGTTGCTCAAATAAAAAAGTGTTGAACTAATGAAAGTTATCTAACGTACTGGGGGATTTATTCAAACATTTTCAGCTCAATCCGACTTACAGAGACTCCTCACGAATTTTTATGGTGGAGGATAGAAATCTGTTTCGGGACAGCAACTCCCCAATTCTTACTTCCCTCTCATTAGAGGTCATTCTTGGCACAAAAAGCAAACAAAAAGGATAAGGAGAGGTCATTACAGAAGTAATAACTTTCAATAATCAAGAAAACTCTTGGGTTATCTCCTGACAAGTACTTTTCTTTAACGCCTTTAAGTTAGGCTTGATAGTTTGAGAAGATGCTCACATAAGAAATATGAATTGAAGTAAAAGAGTGCATCAAGAAGCAAATTCAAAACACATTTAAGTCTAACCTACTTCCTATGCATTGGAATTTTGTAAAGAAACAAGTCATGAAAGCACAAAGCAACAAGCATAGGAAAGCAAAACAAGTGCAACTTCAAGACTTTCAACATAAAGAGGGGAAACTTAATATTATTGAGATGCATAAGACCATGTTTCCCTCTCTCATAATAACTTTCAGTAGAATCATGAATAAAATTAACAATATAACTATCACATAAAACATTCTTCTCATGATCCACATGCATAAAATAATTATTACTCTCCACATAAGAATAGCCATTCTTATTAATTGTAGTGGGAGCAAATTCAACAAAATAGCTATCACTATCATTCTCATCACCATAATCATCAAATATAGGAGGCATATTGTAATCACAATAAATTTTCTCCTCAATAGTAGGTGGACTGAAAATATCATACTCATCATTGTAATCATCATATATTGGAGGTTTGGTATCATCATAAGCAATAGAATAGCTATCTTCCAAAGCTGGGGGACTAAAAAGATCATTTTCATCAAAACTAGCTTCCCCAATCTTAGACATTTCCATAGCATTAGCAACAATGATGTCCAAAGAATTCATACTAATAA
Source organism: Avena sativa (assembly GCA_916181665.1). Classification (NCBI taxonomy): domain Eukaryota; kingdom Viridiplantae; phylum Streptophyta; class Magnoliopsida; order Poales; family Poaceae; genus Avena; species Avena sativa. The sequence goes on along the minus strand of OV702279.1, from coordinate 258,934,148 downwards.
CATTGCTATTAGCATGCAAATAAAGCTCCATAGGTTGTTTAATTTTCTCTTCAAACACTTCATGTCCTAACTCAAGATAAATGCTATAGATCTCTCTAATTTTTTGGTTGTTTTCCATTAAGCCTAACTAATGAAAACAACAAACAAAAAGACAAAATTGCAGAATCTAAAGGAAATAACTTCGAGCACTCACACCGGAGGATGTGAGTACCTTTTACCTTACCTCCCCGGCAACGGCGCCAGAAAAGAGCTTGATGTCTATGCACTTATATTCTTATAGAAAGTTGTTGGGCCTCCAAGTGCAGAGGTTTGTAGAACAGCAGCAAGTTTTCCCTTAAGTGGATTACCCAAGGTTTATCGAACTCAAGGAGGAAGTGGTCAAAGGTATCCCTCTCAAGCAATCCTGCAATCAAGATACAAGAAGTCTCTTGTGTCCCCAACACACCCAATACACTTCTCAGGTGTATAGGTGCACTAGTTTGGCGAAGAGATAGTGAAATACAAGTGGTAACGGTGCCAGAAAAGAGCTTTTGACTTGTTGTTGATGTGGGGTAACGTGTGGCAAACTGGAACAAAGATGGAAGCAAGCAAACATGCAATAGATCTAGTAGCAAACGGTGTTTCAATGCTTAGAAACAAGGCCTAGGGATCATACTTTCACTAGTGAACACTCTCTCATATAAATATCCTCTCTTCATGATACTACTCTTAACTACTCTCTGGTTGGACACTCTAATCATCGGTAGGGCTATAACAACACTCCTCAAAGTCCGCCTTCCCCAATCTAGATAACCCCACACTTTCACCTTGAGCGCTAGATGGTTCCAACAAACACCACAATTTCATAGAGACATACAACTCCAAATATAACTCATAAAAAATATTTAATCTAGACAAAGTGCCACACACGGTATGCACGCTGTCACTTTCACACACCTGGGGAAAAGCATAGATCTATTAAAGTATAAAAGGTATTTATGTAGAATCAAACCTAAGTGCCACCATGGCGTGCATGCTGTCACTTTCACACACATCGGGAGAGCTAGAGATCTATTGAAGCACTTGAGTAGCAAGGTAGATCTACTTGATTACAAAGCTCATGACCACAAGATCATGCATAGAGAGAGAGAGAGATGAACACATAGATACTGGTAGAGCCCTTATCCCTGAGGAAGAACTACTCCCTCCTCATCATGGGAATCAGAAACGGTGATGAAGATGGCGATGGAGATCGATGGAGATGGCTCTGGGGGCACTTCCCCGTCCAGGCAGGGTGCCGGAACAGAGACTTTTTGTCCCCCGAATCTCCCTTTCGGTGGCGGCGGCGCTACGAAGGTTTTCGTGGATTTCTTCTGGATGCCCTAGGGTTTTTGGGTCGGAGGCTTCTTATAGGAGAAGGGGAGGCCAAGGAGGTGGCCAGAGGGTAGGGCTGGAATTATAACTCGAAACTCACGAGCTAAATGAGTAACTCGTGATATAGCTCGACTCGGCTCGAACTCGGTGTCTAACGAGTCGAGCCAAGTTTTTTATTTGAGCTTGTTTGTTCACCCAAGGTAAATGAGCTACTCGCGAGCTACTCATTTAGCTCATTAAACTTGTTCAAATATAGAGTTTGAAAATTTTCATAGATAAGTGTCATAGTATGAATGTTCCTGTTAGCTGTAATGGCGTAGAGTTACTATATTTTTTATTGATCTTCCTTCATGATATTATGTAAGTACTATTATTGTTCTAGTTTCAAATTAGTAGAATAATTACTAGTTTTTCTTATATGTGCTCATATTAAAACTTATAACAATCTAAACGAGCTGCTCGCGAGCTACTCGTGAGTTTACCGAGTCGAGCCGAGTTTCAAATATGAGCTCGTTCTGTAAACGATCCGAGTCGAGCTAACTCGTTAGTTGAACGAGATTTAGCGAGTCGAGCCGAGTTGGCTCGGCTCGGCTCAAATTCCAGCCCTATCAGAGGGACCACACCCTCTCCAGGCGCGGGCCAGGCTTGGCCGTGCCCAGGGGGGTCTGGCCACCCTCTGGTGCCTCTCCGTCCCTCCTTCTAGATTCGTGTCCCTCATGGAAAGTTATTGACTTTGGCTTTTGTCCCATCCAATTCCGAGAATATTGATTTTCTGCCTTTCTGGAAGCAAAAAATAGAAGAAAACAGGCAACTGGCACTGTGGCAACTTGTTAATAGGTTAGTTCTAGAAAAGATATAAAAACACGTCAAAGTGAAGACAAAGCAAAGTAGATAATAAACAAGCATGGAGCATCAAAAATTATAGATACGTTTCCGACGTATCAGTTAGTCCTAGAAAATATATAAAAATACCTTAAGTGTAGAAAAAGCATAGCAAAGTTGATATTAAACAAGCATGGAACATCAAAAATTATAGATACGTTTACGACGTATCACCATAGAACCTACTTCTGTAGAGTATTCTCTCTCTTTAACCTAGAGTGTTCTCTGGATGTTATGTAAAGAGTTGAGTTGTAATCTATAGTCATGTCTTGGACCTGCTGTGTTTCTGTTGTACCACTCGGAGGGATGTAATACTAGTGAATGGTGTTTCATTGGTGTTATGTCGACGACTATAGTATACTACATCATGTAGTGGTATTTTGGGTCACCGCAGGTATTATCATGGGACCTTAGATCTAAATGTGGTGGTTGGACTTTATGTCTTAATATCCCCTTGTTTGTTCTTAAATTGACCTTAGGATCAATCACTAGTGGTGTATTTGCTCATATCTATGGCTACACCTAGTTACGGCTCCTCCTAGAAGAAATAATAAAAAGACTATATATATGCTTCACTAATTGTGACAACCAAATGAATGAAATAACAATTTGCCTGAACATTTACTCCCTTGAGAAAACTTGCCATCACTCCACTTCACAAGTTCCTATTTTACTTGCATTAGTTAACTTGCAATATTTACTTTGAGCACTTTACAATCCTATAGTTAATAGTAGAAACAATCACACACACAAAAACTCTAGATCCTAGCTTTGCATAGAAGGCCATATAAGTGGGTTATAGGGCTTTAGAGAATAGATAGTTTACCTTCAGCTCCTCGTGGGTTCGACACTCAATACTTATCGAATTGTACTACGGTGATCCCCTGCACTTGGGGGTTATCAGAGAGCCACCTGATTTGCATACATGAGGTTGGTTCATTTCGTGGACTATTGGATGTTTGAATCATTTGCAACAGGAGTACTTCTTCGGTCGCTGCCCCCTAGCTACCAAGAGTACGCCAGGGTTTGAATCAAGAGAGGTGACATGGAAACATAGGATTTCCATGAGTTCATATCGCGCTTGATAAGCGTGAAGGTTGAACCTATTGCTGGGGAGGTCATTGATGGCGAAGGTATATATGATATACAAAGTTTATAAATGTTATAATCTTGCAAGAACTTATTTGCAGTATTTAAGTATCTGATACTTGTTCTGTTTTATAAAAATAGGTCCTTCTGCATGAGATCTGCTTTTGAGATAGGAGGTGATGTTGCGTGTTGATGGCGAGCATGATGATGCTGGCCGACGACACTCTCCCTCGACATTGATCACTTAGTTTATAGTTTTTTTGGATAATTATTGTAATCGGTGGAATATGAACTTCTTTAGTGTGTCTTACATTTTGTGAGACAGTTATTCATACGAGTTTGTAACAAATCAGTTGTTTTGCTTTTATGAATAATTTCTATTTGTGTTCATATGTTGTTTTCGATTATGTGTGAATTATTCGAGTTACGAAACTAATTGATAATACACAAACATTTGTAAAGTGCCTTGTTGGCATCAAGTGGGATATATGTGGCACTAAACCAAATAGAAAGTTGTAGCGTTAGTAAAGACCATTGAATAGAAATGGCAAACACTCATCTAGAATAAAGTAAACCATCTAGAATCCATGAAAGTTTCTGGATATATATGATAAAACCAAAACAATAACGAACAAGTCCTTGGAAACTTTGTAATACAAATTCCATGACTAGAACCAAAGAAAAGGCAAAACCAGTATTGCTAAAACTTTGGTACATTCTTGAGAAAGCGTCTTTCTTGACAATGGTGTTAATGGAATAAAGTAAAAGCATGATGAAGGTCTGCGACCAAACATCAAAGTGTTGAGAAGCGCAGCGGAATGAGTTCCAGAACGTGACTCTTCGTAGTAAAGAAAAAGGATCAATGATTGTGATCATTGTATCTTCCAGTTATGCTTTTACATAAAGTAGTAAGATTCACAAATATGTCCTGCACCTGGTGTGGAGATAAGTGTGAATTACTTGTCACGTTATTAGAACAAAACATACCTATGAACTACAAGTTAATTGATGGTAAACTAAAAGTTACAAGAAATGAAATCCTGGAATTAAATCTTCACTTGAGATTAGAGAGTAAAACTGTTACTGAATCTCATCAAGTAAAGGAGTTACTTGATATTTCCAAAGGACAACTAGGTCATAAGAAATAAGTGGGAGTCTTAAGAGACAAAGCGCGATTCGCAAAAATATATATTGGACGAATTCAAATAAATTTGATTCAGAAATGCTAGTGTCCAGTGGATTTAATACTAGTAAAGTACTAGAGACTTGTAAAGGAAATTCTCAAACTTGATAGTTGATCAAGAGATTTCGAAGCAGTTTGAAATATTGAGAAGATATGCAATTTGCATAAAATTAAGTGGGAGCTAGAGAGCCTTCCTGAAATTAATATGTAATTGACATATTTTTGGGTGGGAGCAATGTAAAGTTCGACTCATATATGTAAGCAACATATTTCGAGTGGGATCTTGAAAGGATTCATATGTGTAATTGACAATTATGAATAAGGACCAAAAGCCAAAAAATGAATAAATATTGATTTATGAGAGTAAAGATGAAAGTATATTGGACACTAAAATCTTAGAGATTAATATATGTCCTATAGCATTATGTTGGAATGAATTCCTAAAGAAGATTCTGAAGAGTTCAGAATAGGAATTGATTAAGGAACGGTCCTAAATCATCCAAGTTAGGAAAATCATTAAGTATTAGCATCGATGGTTTAAAAGAAAGAATAAGAATATTCAAACATCCACTATGTTTTTTACATATGATTCTATCTGTAAAATCATGATAAATATTCAACATATTTTGATCTAGGTTCTTATTAAGAAGAACAAGTTCATAAATGATTAAGTGTGAATCATTAAATAATGAGTTAAGGTTGTCCACGGTATCTAATGAGATCTGTAGACATGTTTCTGGATCTATGAAAGACAACATACCTAAAGTATAAAGTGTTATACTGCAACGATATATGTTGACCTTGAGAAGATTGGAAATCTTTGTATTAAAAGGTTACCCAAGGCGCAGTTGAAGCGTGGTAGCATATATTCGAAATAGCACATAGTGCATTTTGATTTTGAAATCTACATTTATAATAAAAGTATATGAATACTACCATGTGATAAGTATAATGTTGAGACTTAGAAAATATTTCTCACAGAGTGTGTTCTAATACTTAGTTCCCATGAGAAAGTCCATGAGATCAATCTAACGTCACTGCTGGTATCTAGAACCAGAGATCCCACCTTGTTGCCAAAAACATTATACGTGCATAAGAAGTTACCATAAGATGATAAAAAGGTATTAGTGTCATATATGATGATATTAATAAGTTGCAAAGGATTCATAAGGAATGAAAAGTTCATATTCGAGACTTAAACCTATTCCATGAGCAAGCATGATCATAAGTGCCAAGTTGTCTGGTACTAATGATTGAATAACAAATGCAACTAGTTTATTTCTACTATAGTGTAAGTGGGAGACTGAAGGAAATATGCCCTAGAGACAAATAATAATATTGATTATTAGCATATTTCATGAAGTTTATGATTAAGTTTTATATCATGCTATAACTGTATTGAATGGAAACGTCAATGCATGTGTGATATATAAACAACCAGGAGTTCCGAGTGAAACTCTAGTCACTGGTTCATTGGTCAACGAATGATCAAGGTTTCCTAATCATGTTGGTGCCTCGGCATCAATTCATAATGGAGTCATCTCATTGGCGAATGAGATGGTGAACATACCTAGCTAATGCATCGTGACATGATCATGTCACAAACTTCAAGTGGATGATTAGGAAACGTAGTAACTCATTCCTTAGACCGTGAGACCATATCTAATCAATGTCTCTCGAGGATACTTTAATGGCACCTAACGTCACTTGATGGAACAGTGATCATAAGGGTGACATTGGGTATTCAGAGGAACATGTAGAGGCTCGTATGTGTCAAGAGCGGGATTTGTCCATCCGTGTAATGAAACATACTATAGGCCCACTAGGATAAGTTATATCTATAAGTTGCGCAGCGTGTGACTAGGTCACGAGGGATATTACTTATCAGATCGAGTAAAATAGCTATTGTCGATAACGAGGTTGAACCTGACATGGTGATATTATTGATCAAGGCTCGGACAATACAAGTATCACAGAGACAAAAGAAATAAGACACAACGTTAATGATTCAACGACAAGTTTCGTGGAATGCACAAGTGGTCATCATGGGCATCCATGTACCGCTATTGATCATTGGTCAGAGAGGAGTCTTGATCATGTCTGGAGTGTTCCTGAACCATTGGGTAACACGCTTAAGGGATTGACGAAGCTCAAAGATCGTTAATGGCTCATTCGGAATCACTAAAGAAAAGAGAAGAGAGAAATCAGAAATATTCTAGAGAGATCTGAAGATGTTCGGAGAAAGAATAAAAAAAGGGACCGAAAGGAGTTTCAGATAAATGGTGATTTAAATATATATTTATTATATGTTAATTGTGAATTAATATGTTCAAAATAAATATTTAAATAAAGATTTATGAAAGCATCTTTTTTATTAAGCAAAAACCCCCAAGTGATTTTTACCTTAAAAGGAAATGCGAGAAAAGGCAAAAGAAAATAGCAACAGGGCTGGTTTAACTAGCCCATGCGCATGGACGGCAGATAGCTATCGCCGCCCACAGGCGGCAGCTAGTACACGTCGTTGCACCCGCATGCGGGCGCTACTAGGCCACGAGGGGCAGCCGGCACACCCGGGCGCTAGCCGCTGCCGACGCCAGCCGCGAGATGGGCCGCGTGAGGCGCTAGGCCACGGGGGAGCAACCGGCCCACACAGGCTCCTGCGCCACCACCGCTCGGTTGCTGGGCCGCGGGGTGGGCAGGCGGCCCACCCGTCCGACGACGCTATCGCCTCTACCGCCGCTGTGGCCTCCTGCTGGCTGGGCCGACGCGGTTGGTGGCCCAGTCGGCTGGAGTTCATGATTTTTCCCTTTTCCCTGTTTTTTAGTCCCACATGGGACACCTAAGGAGGAGGGAGCCCCTTCCTCCGCCTATATATAGAGGTACCCATAGGAGGATTAAAACACACAATAAAATAAAGAAAAGGCCTATGTAGCCTATCCCTTCTCTCTCTTTCCACCGTGGCCCCCTTGGCAGGGTTGTGCGAGCAAGGAGTTTTTCACCGCAGAGCACCATCGCGCTACGGGATTCAGAGCCAGGAGATCTATTTTCGCAATCTTGACTGGATCGGGGAGAAGGGAGAGTCGTCGTCAAGCACCATACGTGTGTGACTCCATTGGACGGCACCGTGCTTTCGGGCTAGGAGTTATCGAGGCCGTTGGACTTCGTGACCTCGAGGTCAGCATCGGAACAACTTCATCAACCATGTTCCTCGCGTTACGTTAAACGCGCTTGGTCTTCAAATATATGAATACCGTGTCCCCTCTCGTTACTGCAAAGTAGATAGATTCTGGCATTAGGGTTTTGTTCATAGGAAATTTTTGGTTTCTGCCTCGAATCCCTTCAATATGAGGTTTAAACATAAATAGTAATTGTTGTATTTTATAGCCATCACTAGTTTGTGAAAACATATGTTGAAATAGTGCTAATTGATTAGGAGAGAAAGCAACGTCACTACATTGGGCTTGTCGTTGAGGATGTAGATAACTCCTTACTAGTGTTTCTTGAAGGTAGCCAAGTAGGTTTCCTGATATTTAGCTTCTTGTTTTTCCTATTCCTATAGTGCTTGGTGTTTTCTTTAGAGAGTTTATCAAAAGTTAGCCTTATGATGTTCGCAGTAATTACCTAAGTGGGTTTAATGATCTTAGTACCAGATCCGATCTAAGATTTTCATTCCCAACGGAGTCGTCTAAAAGTGTGTTGTGCCGAAACGGGTTCGAATTTACACTCGCACACGTTAATGTCTGCATCCAATGTCGAGGGTGATGCACCGCAAGTCACACGTGAGGAGGCCTCCTAGAAGCATGATACACAAGAAAATCTAGTCAAGGCTTTTGAGCCCAGAAGCCCAGTTTCTCAGGATAGAACCTATAGGAGGTTCTGGTAACTATTGGCTGAACTAAGTCGGTCTTGGCTGCTCTTAGCTCGGTTGGAAATTCAACAAACGGGTTATGTGCGAAGTTGCCGAAGAAACATAAAGCACGCACAAGGGTTAGGTAGACAAAAGTAAAGGTATTGAATTTTAATTTGCCGATTGTTTGCGGTCAGCCATCACTTATCACATACATATGAAGTGGATGGTCTTCCCGTGCAAACTAGGATGTCTCCTGAATCTAGCCCTAAACTAGGTAGATCTTGTGATCGACTTCGTATTGGATCTAGACCCAACCATCTGTTGCGCCTCCCGCAGAGATCCGTCATGATCCTTCCATGTTAGGACAAAGCTCTTTCTTTTGTCTTCATGCTTCAACGGGTGTAGATCCGTGGGCTTTTGGACATAAAATGGTACGAACTAGCCCCTAGAGATAAGAGTTTTCATGCTTAAATCGTAGCTTCTGGATTCTTTTGGTTTATTCCCTTGCTCTTTGTGGACTTGCTCCTTGACTCCATCCTGATTCGGACCTAAGGATAAACGTGTTCGCCAAGCCCATCTTCAAAAATATGTCTTCATATTCTTGGCTCCAAGACTGCCCAAAATGGGTGGCAACAATATCTATGTGTTTTTTTGGTATGCTTTCGAAAACGTACAACATTGTGTCATGGAAGAAGGAAGCGTTTAAAGACCTTGATAATTTTCTCGTTTCTTAAAGATATTATTTTGTAATCTCTTGAGACAATTTATGAATATCTACCATGTACTATTTAGTTTTATATATATATCGTGGTATTGATTGTCTAAACAAAACTTTCTATATGACTTAATATTTCATTTATGAAATAGTTTATGGGTTTGGTTTTCTTATAGTGTTATGTATTCTTACATTTGGTTGGATATGCCATCATGGTTTGATGATTTTTTTAAGTTTTATCAGTACTAATAAAAATGTATTTATTAAGGGCATGCATAATAGATTGACAAGAGCCTTCTTTTAGCGTTGTCACATCAAATGTTACCTTAGTTGACGAAAAAATATGAGAAGGCTATTTTCGCACTTGTATCATATATCTTCCTTTATTAATTGTTTATTATTAATGGGTATGAACCCATTGTATGACTTTTTTTTGTCTTCTCTACATAACGTGGAGGCTAAGAGAAGACTACATGCCCTAAGCATATAATATCAAAGATATTTGCATTGGGTAATTGATTTAGTGGGATACTTGTTTTTTCGAATAAATTCAGGAGAGGTTATAAATACTAGTATTGATTAACCAAAAAGGTATTTATTAAGAATATCATATAAAATTATTAGCATTTATGAGGCATATATTTTCTAAATAAATACAGGAAGATATTTGGAGCACGACCTAGGAAAGCCATGATCTTCATTCGGTGCTTTCTTTTTTTTGGGAGAGAGAGAGCACGCACGGTGCATTATATTGACTTAAGCACTATATCAACGGTGTAGATGGACGCTGTATTAAAAATCATCAACAGTAGTAAAAAAACTTTAAAAATTACAAATAGTTTATTGCAGCACAATTTTCTCGCACAGCAAGTTAATGGTCGGCGTAGTACTGTACCTAGGGCCTAGAAGGCTCATACTATAAACTAACACGGCGTGTTCCCGATCAACCGAGTAATCGGATACTACAATATTAGTAAATTTCTGCAGCGTTGCTTCTTTCTAGTACAAAGTCAGCTTGTCAGTGGTTCAAGATGTGCATCATTTGACTGAGCATAGCTAGGTGTGTACTGCCGAATCGCCGATGAAGTCTACCACCACTTTCGCGAGAGAGGTCCAGCAAGATCCCGTGGACGCCACAGACAAGCCTGACGGCGGCGTGCCCCGGCCATCTCTGGTATGTCATCTCGCCATTCTCACCGCCACTTTCTGCGCGTTGGTTTTCTACGCGCACTACGCCTTACAGGGAAACATGGCGTCCGTCATCGTATCATCGCTTCCGCTGATATCCAGCGTCGCCGTCGACCAAAATTCCGTACCGCCTGAGCAGCCGGTGGTGCTGAATGAGGAGCATGCACCGCTCACTGCTCAGGCGACGGTGTTCGAGACAAGCCGAAGCACGACTCCGCCGGCGGCGGCGCCGGCACCGGCACCGTCCGACCGTTGCGACGGCCATTACATCTACATGTACGACATGCCGGCGCGCTTCAACGACGACCTTATCCGCGACTGCGGAAATCTGCATCCGTGGTTGGACATGTGCCCGTACAGCGCCAACGACGGCCTCGGAATGCCGCTGGGCGACGAGGGGGACGTCTTCCCCGGCCGCGGCTGGTACTCCACCGACCAGTTCATGCTGGACTTCATCTTCCACAGCCGGATGAAGCGCTACGAGTGCCTGACCAACGACTCCTCCCTCGCCGCAGCCGTGTTCGTCCCGTTCTACGCCGGACTTGAATCCGGGAGGTACCTCTACAACCACAGCACCTCCGTGCGAGACTTGCTCCAGCTGGACGCTATCGATTGGCTGGTGCGTCGCCCCGAGTGGGGCGTCATGGGAGGCCGTGACCACTTCTTGGTGGCTGGCCGGACCACGTGGGACTTCCGGCGGAAGGCCGACCTCGACGAACTGTGGGGCACAAAGCTGCTCAGGTACCCGGCCGTCGAGAACATGACGGTGTTCGTCCTAGAGACGTCCCCGTGGAACGGGACCAACTTGGCGATACCGTACCCGACGTACTTCCACCCGGAGACCGGCGCCGACGTCTTGGCCTGGCAGGAGAAGGTGCGGAAGGCGCACCGGAGGTGGCTCTTCTCCTTCGCCGGCGCGCCGCGCCCCGGCAGCAACAAAACCGTCCGCGGGGAGATCATCCGACAGTGCCGCGCGTCGAGCCACTGCAACCTCTTCCACTGCGGCGGCGGCGTCGTCGTCGGCGGCGGCTCGGCTGACTGCAACTCGCCGGCCGGCGTGATGCGCATCTTCGAAAGCTCGCAATTCTGCCTCCAACCGCGCGGGGACACGGCGACCCGGCGGTCGACATTCGACGCGATCGTCGCGGGCTGCATCCCGGTCTTCTTCCACCCCGGGTCGGCCTACACCCAGTACACCCTGCACTTCCCGAGAGACCAGGGGAGGTACTCCGTGCTCATCCCGCATGCCGGCTTGACCGCGGGGAACGTGAGCATAGAGGAGACGCTGAGCAAGATCTCGCCGGAGGAGGTGAGGAGGATGCGGGAGGAGGTCATCGGGCTCATCCCGAGGGTGGTGTACGCGGACCCCAGGTCGCGGCGGGTGGGCTTCAGGGACGCGTTCGACGTCGCGGTGGAGGCCGTGATCGATCGGGTGGCGAAGCGGCGGCGGGGCGAGGCCGACGACGGCCGGGAGCATTGATACCTGTTGACGCCGTGCTACGGGCCCACGGTCTGCACGCTGTTGGCGGAACGTGTTGGGTCGGGCTGAATCAAGCCAAACAATCCCAGAATTGCGCGTGACGGTGTGAGTGGAGCCACTTCTCTTTTTTCTTTTTTTGCGAATGCACTTCTCTTTTTTCGTGGCTTCAATTCCGGATCGGGTCGCTACTGTGGTCCCTCGGCCGCGACTTCGTATGCTGTTGCTGCCTGTAGGGCTTTTTCGACAGGGCGTGTTTGCTTTCATTTTTTTGCTTTGTGTAGTTTGGAACTCCTGCCGGTTGTCTTTTAAATACATTAACAATTTCTATACTCATTGGACTGGCTCGATTTAGTTCTCGTCTTTCAAATTTGCTGAATTCAGTCAACTCGTATTTGTGAATTGGGTTCGATTTAGTCCAATTCGATGTTTGCCATCAAATTTGAGCTGGCGCGGATGACAAGTGGACCGAAATCTATACTATTAAAAAGATTGGGACTGTTGGTCACCCAGCCAAAAAATCCGTCTGCCTTGAAAAGACGAATTTGCCCCTGGCTTTTCGGAGGTATTACAAGATGTGCCACCGCTAAGAAAAGAAGACATGTTCATGAAACGAACCGACACTCTCGCCGGGTCCCCTTCTCCCTCCCTCCTCGCGTCAGACGCCGCCGCCGCGAGTGCCAGCTACCGACCCCACCCGCGGCCGCCGCGGCCAGGCCTCCCCGCTGGCCGGCGCTATTCTCATCGAGCCGTCGCCTACCTCTCTGCAACCCGGCAGCCGCCTGCGCGCGACTCCCGCCCTGGCCGCTTCCCCCGACCTCCCAGTTCGCCGGCCCCGCGGCCCATGCTCGTGTCTTCCGCCCGGCCGTCTCTTCCCGGTCAAATTCGTTTGCCTCCTTTCTTCTCCAGCTCTGACGAGCATGTCCACGACATCCAGATGATCTCCCGGTTCTATTCCACCTCTCCACCATCGATTCCATGCATCACCGCCGCCGCTCCACTTCCGCCCAAGCTAGCTCCGCCATGGCCGCGCGCCTACGAGTAAACAAAATATAGCCGACCATGGTAAAAAAAAAATGAGTTTTTTCCCTCCACGAGGTGACCGAACGGCCGGGCTGCATGAGCCGGCGACCAGGGGCGAGACATACATGTGTGCGAAGCTGGCTACCCTCCACGGCGTGACCAAGAGGCCAGGCTAAGTGAGCCCGCGACGCGCGCGAATTACGCGGTGACCAGGGGTGAGACATACGTGCATGCGGAGCTGGCTTGTATGTGTACGTATGCAGCGATCAGCTAGCCAGCCAGCTAGCAGCTAGATGGATCATTTGCATGGACAGGGCAACGTTAATGGATTATATGGATTTGAGGGAGGTGCGGGATTGGCTGTGCTGCTGTCTGGCGGGGCTTTTAGTCTGTCGCTGTATTCCTCTGTTTTGCTTAATTCAGTAAGCTCGATTCAGCAAAACGAGAGGATAAAAGGTGCATCCGATTTTAGCAAGCGAGATGATGTTACAGTTTCGTGTGGCAAATGCTACAAGTTACTCCCTCTGTTTCATTCCGAATCTACACACTAAAAGGTTCTAAATAGACTCCTTTTATAAAGCTAAAAACTTCTAATATTTTGAAACGGAAGAAGTACTTTCAAATGACATCGGCTGGCACGGATGGGCACAATGTTGAGGCTGCGGCACTTTTGGTGAGGAATTTCTCATCGCTGGAGGCATGATGGTAGTGGTGATCTTACATTATTTTAGCCGTAGCAACGCACGGGCATTCGGCTATTTAATTAAATAAAGTACAACTAACATTGGTTTATATCACCGCATATTTTTCATTTTATGCACGTAAATTCTCTTGTGCAACGCGTGAGACAAAAAAAAGATAACTTGTCGTAGCAATGCACGGGCATTCAACTAGTATTTTAAGAACACCCTCCCGCATCTGAAAAAATTGCAAAAAACGACCACAAATATTGCAAAATACAGGATTAGTATGTGTACTTGTCGGGGGCTCGATTCAGTCCTAGTACTTATCAATTGGACTCGATTGAACACATGTTCTACTTATAGAAAACTAGCTGGCTAAACATTTATAGAGACTCCCTCACGGTGGCGATGATCACTACACCGGAATATGTAAATTTTTTCATAGAGGGGAGATGACATCGAAGGGACACCGGCAGTCACGAAAATGCACGTTCTAAATGTGGGAGGAATCCTACAAGTTTGCATGCTAGCCGCTCTCCTACAAGTGAGACTCGCTTCCGCGTGCCGTTCACATCAGCTCAAATTCGACGACAAACATGTTTTTTTTGACTAAATCAAGTCCAATTGAAAAGTATACGGATTAAATTGTGCAACTTACAAGTATTTAGACCAAATCAAGCCAAACAAATGAGTACAGGGTCTGTTATTATATCTAGCCTCAGTTGTGATAGTTTTTTTTTACAATTTTCTCAGATGTGGGAGGTATTCTTGCAAGATTCCAGTCTATGTGTCGTCCGCATCAGCTCAAATTCGAATACCAACATCAAATTGGACTAAATCAAACCCAATTCATAAGTACACGGGGAAAATTCAGCAAATTCCGAGTATAAGGACTAAATCGAATCAGCCTGACAAATATAGGGACCGTTACTATATTTAACTCTAAAACTTAAATAGTTTCTGTCACAAGTGGGGTTTCATTTTAAATGGAACGGGACTCTCCTTCTTTGGGTGGTCAAACTTGACCCTAAAACCAAAGAAATTCACAAATTGGACTTTATGCCGAAAGTATCTCATCTAACCATTTCTTGACGCACCTCTACCGAGGGCGCCACAAACAGCAGTGTCACTCCCTTGCTTGAGGCGCGACACATCATGACAACGTGGCAGGGTGGGACCGTGCGGGTCTCGGGCCAGGTTGTGCGGCGCCTTCGCAGAGGGTGCGTCAAGGGGATGTGTGGCGCCCAGCGCTGTGGCTAAACATGCACGGCCCGCCCACCTGACCCTTTCCCTAGTCTTTTCCTCTCCCTTATCTACTCCTGCACGGCGGCGACGGTAGTTCTTCTCCCCTTCTCTAATCCTTCACCCAAAAGGCTCAGATCGGAAGAAATACTTGGGGGATCTCTTCCCCAAGTATGCACCCTCAATCTCCTTAGTTTCATCCGGAAAAAGTCTCTCAATTCCATATTGTTTGTTAATTTTGGTGAAACCCTAGTTGACTAGGATTTGGTCATAGTAGTTCCATATAAGAATTAATTAGATGGCTGTAAGGATTAGTTCTTGCATATGTAAGAATTAGTGCTCACATATTAGCTGTAATTTCAGTATATGGTATTTCTTACAATATTCAGCAATATGTCAAATATTAGTGACAAAGGAGAAAACATAGCAGTAAAGTTTTTTTTTGTATTTTGTAAAAGGAAAATCTAAATTTAATTATGAAAGCAATTCATAGGTTTATCAAGAAAACAGAATAAGACTGTGACCATACCTTAAATTATAAGAGCGACAGATTGATGATGAAGGCCCAGAGGCATGTGAGTTCATGATCTTCCATAAACAAAAACATAATATCGCTTTATTATTTAGTTAGTTTCAGTGAAGACCGAGTTAATAAACGAAGACAAATCCAGAGTAAAATATTTTTTTTCATGGAACCGATATCTTGATCAGGCTTGGAAATTGGACGCTTTACTAGATAGTTGAACGGTGGAGACATGGAGTATGTATTTATCTTATCGGGCAGGGACTCAAATTGGATGAATTCGCACAGGTGAAATCAGGCGTCATGGGACATGAAGTCTATTGCCAGAGTGTTGTTCTGGCGGCACCTAGGGCTCATCTCGGTGAGGCCCTGTGCCGACGGAGCCATGAAGACGAGCAAACCCGTCGGCTGTCAAGGTGTCGCCCAATCGCATCAGATCTCGGCGTCTCGCAAGTGGAAGTAGAAGACCAAGCCTTGTTGCGTTTGGTGCGGCCGCGTTTTTTGGAGGAACATGCACCATATGCATTTTTCCTCCGATACATGGACACGTACACGTAAACATCCTGCTAACTCATCGCGATTTGGAGGCCCTAATTTTCTTTTATCCCTAATTGATTGCTCACTTTGATCACCCTCGTCGACGGGCCTGGTGACGACATCATGAGGATTGGGGTCAAGATTGGTATATACGAGTTATCCAAATTTGGCCCCTCACTCTAGAGATAAAAGACATACTTCCTGCTTAGCTATATTAATTTTTGTATCGGGTACAAGGTTCTGCCGACTTAGCTCTGTGCATCTGTCGGCAGATTCTATGATGCTATCAATCTAAGGTTCCTTTCGTTTTCTGGTTTCTGTAGTTTGGAACTCCTGCCGGTTGTGTTTTTCTTGTAAAACTTGAAAAGGTTTTGTCGCAGGTCTGGTTTCATTTGAAAGAGAACCGGGACTCCCTGTTTTGGGGGCCTTTGGATCTATAAAAAAAAGATGTGGACTGTGGTGTACCCTGACACCCTGACTGCTGACAAAGGATGCATGTATTTGTATTGTGGGATCCCCCACAAGAAGGGAGAAGTGTTTTGTGGCCTTGTGGGATGAAGAATGAGCTACTCCTCTCTCCGACTCATATTAATTGACTTGAATTTGTTAAAATTTAGATGAATCTAGACACTACTTAGTATATAGGTTCATCCAAAATTTGACAAATCAAAATTAATTAATATGGGCCGGAGGAAGTACTACAACTTGTCGGTGAAATGTACGTCCAGCTATATGCGTTTAGGGAAAAAAGAAGAAGCATAGTAGAGGTCTAAAACAAGGATGCGCCCACGGCTCGATAGACCTGTACAACTTACATGTTAACATGCAAAAATCAAATAAAAAAATTATGTATTTTTATCAGCATTGCACATATATACAATTACACATCCACGTGCCATTATGTATGAAACTGTTCAGATTTACAATTGCACATTATAGTTTTTCATTAAAGACATGTATGCAATTGCATGCCCATGTGCGTGCATGGAGCTATTGAGTGAATATGTGACAAAAATACTAACAATTATTATAAAATTGTTCTATAAGCAATATCTTCCATAGCAATTTTTTTTGTTTCCTCTAAGATTAGATCCGTCGGCTTTCCTTCTCCTTAACTCCAGCAGTTTCTCTCTCTCACTCTTCTCTGTCACTCCACAAAGTCTATTTCCAAAAATTTGTATCAAAATGATAACATGCCCAGCAAAAACAACACACCAAGCAACATGTCCCTCTCGACCAGCCCGTTCACCCCAACGGCCCAATGCAAAAAATAACAAAATACAACCAAAGCATACAAACCAGACCGACCAATGAACAATGCGCTAAAACAAATAAGAGAACTACATTAATCTGAGACCAACAGATTGACCGAGATTTGCTACAACAGGATTGTTTTCTGAACGCGAGTTCTCTAGAGAAGATTTTTTTTAACACTGTCCAAGGGAGGTTAATCAAGTGGCACATTTGTTAGCAAAGTTTTCGTGTGATTCGAAGGAGACTTTAGTTTGGGAGGGTGATCCTCCATATTTTATTTTTCCTTCTGAAAGAACATGTTGAGCCCCCATGTGTGGTTTTGGTAATTAATGACAATCTTTATGGACTAATGTGTATATTAAGTTATACTTGTAGGAATTGTTCATTGACATCGCTTGGAGCTTGTGTCGGCTTCAAGATCGATGAAATGAGAAGAAGATATGTTGTGCAAGCTTAAAATGCGCCATCTATAGAAGATCTCATGTTTGATGCTTGCCATCCTCCGTAATCATGGATCGATGATGAGGAATTAAGAAAGGCGTTCCATCTTGAGAAGGGCAAGATCGTCTACATCGAGCTCAAGTGGAATGCTCAAGGCAAAGGTATAATCTTGATAGGTTTTTCCTTTTGCCGGTCTCATGTTGTGTGTGGGAGACCGGGTTTAGGATAGATAACCGTACTATCAAGGGGACTCTCGAATGAGTAATTCGGTCACATCGTTCGGAGAGAGCTCAAACCTTTGCATACTTGCATTATCGTATTTGGTTGTTATTTGGTCTTATTCATATGAGGACATAGAGCTTGTGGTAATCTCCATAACAAGCTCTTGTTCATCAAAATCGGATCTCCCATTTGTATCTTATTGCGATTTTGATCTTGGCGGTTTTTCGGTCTCTCACCAAGTGAGGCATCTCATTATTATACTTGATACTTTCTCACTTGATGACAACCAATATTTTAACTTTTTATAGGGTAGCTTATGTCGTCCTCTTTCTAACGCAATTAGAATCGGGTCAATCGGAGCTATCATTCAAAAGTTACAACCGTTTGAATATTTGCCTATTTTATTATGAAAAAGGAAAAGGAAAAATCTTGTCTAGGCCGAACGGTACTACCGCAGCCCAGTGCCGCCCGGGCCTGACGTGCGCAGCCCACCTGCTGTATCACCCGGTAGCCTAGGCCGGCTGTACCAGGCCCATGCGGTAGTACCGCCCGAACGGGCCGGTACTACCGGGCCCACCCCAGTTCGTCTGCCCTGTTTATCAGCCCAGCTCATCTGCCCCGTCGCCCACGCGCGTTGACTTCGCTGCTGCCGCCTCGCTCCCGCTCTGTCGCGTGCGCGCATGCTCGCTCGCAAGCCGCCGCATCTCCCTAGATTCGGCCGCGCGTTGCTGGGCCCTGCTGCTGCCGCTAAGAGCAAGAGTAATAGAAAAGCCTACAGCCGGCTACATACCCCATGACATGTCACTTATAGTCATTATAAAGCCTACTTATACAATAGGCTGACTATTAGTTGGTTCTTATATGGGCTTTAATTAGTATTTAAGTACTCAAAGAATGCATACGATTGGGTCTAGGCTGCATGCAGCCACTTTTTCCTTGCATACCGTGTTGTAGCCGGGCGCCACTGCAACAGCCGGCTCTGCTCTTTCTCCTAGCTTCTCTTTCTTCCATGTAGAATTTTAATGACATGGCATCTCTTATAGCCTGCTTACTAGCCATTGTTATACTTGCTCTAATCGTAGCTGCATGCGTCGCGCGCGCTGCCTGCCTGCTGGCTGCCTAGCTGCTGCTGCTGCTGCCTAGCTGCGCTGCGCGCGTGCATGCCTAGCTGCTGCGGCGGCCCGCGCTGGCACAAGCTGCTGCTGCTCGCATGATCTGGCCCCACTCGCGTCCCCAGATCCCCTGTTGTTGCCCCACGCATTGTCTGATTTTCTGGGCTGCTCAGGTTTGCGACCGGTACTGCCGGTCCAGACAGAAAAATACTCCAAACGACTAGATTTTTAGGGCTACTATTTATACTCTTTGTCCATTTTCAGTTTAGCTAGCTTCTTTCTTATCTATTAGACTAAGCTTTGTTCACACTTACTCTAGATCTTGAAGCTTGCCTAATCTTTTCTCTCCGATGATTCTTGCCCATTTTTGAGTGAAAGAGAGAGAAGATCTAGACCCACGTTTTGACCTAACTGATTTATCTTTTTGTGAGTGCATCTTTGGGGATCTAGATTTTGGGGGATTTTGTGTCTCTATTTGATTTCTCCTCTCTTGTTCCCCCAATAGCTTTAGTAGCTTTGTTGGAACTTGAGAGTGAGGGATTTGAGCACCTTTGTGGTGTTCTTACCAGTTGCATTTGGTGCATCGGTTTGAGTTCTCCTCGGAGGATTTGGTTTGAGTTACTCACTGGAGTTTGTCCCTCTTGGGTTCTTGGAACCCTAGACGGTTTTATGGCCTTGGTGGCATTGTGGCCTTTTGTGGTGTTTGTTGGGAGCCTCCAATTAAGTTGTGAAGAAGTGCCCCAACCTTGTGAGAGGTTCCGGTTGCCACCGACAAGTGCACCAATAGTGGAAGCGTGGATCGATCCCGTTGGGGTGAGATTTACCGGAGAATAAGGGAGGTCTTTTGTGGCGTTGGTGATTTGATACCACCCCCTCTCCAAGCGAGACATACTCCATGTTGGGAGAAACTCGGTAAAATATCGGTGTCCCCGCGTGCCTCGGTTATCTCTGTAGCCGAGCTATTTACTTATGCAATTTACATTGTGATAGCCTTCGTGCTTGAAGTAATATATATCTTGCTATCACTTTGTTGCTTGTATTGCTTAGTATAAGTTGTTGGTGCATATAGGTGAACCTTAGTTGTTCTAGGTTGTTCTTAACAAAGTAAACACTAGTTTTATTCCGTCTTTGTTGAGCCACTCTAGGAAAAGTTTTAATCGCCTATTCACCCCCCTCTAGGCGACATCCGTATCCTTTCACCTTCTATTGTAGCTGATGTAACTTTGTTATTTTTAAAATAAAGTGCCAAGAGGCTTTCCCTTAGTGGCGCTGGTTGGTAACCACTTGATACAGAGGGAGTCGCTGTCGTATGAACTCAGCGACATGGGTTCGACCACGAACAGCCGCCGCCTCCTCCAAAAAAAAACCTAGCCGCCGCCTCCCCCCGGTGATCGACGGGTCCTCGCCTCCTCTATTTCCGCTCACGCGAGCAGGAGGGGGTGGGGACCCAGGACCTATGCTCGGCGTTCATCAAGGTCCCTAAAGTTAGCGTTTTTATGGTGTCGGGGTGGCGCAACTCAGAGGGGCGGTGGATACGCTACATCGAATAAAGGTACCCTGGCTTCAACCCCATCTCGGTGATGTTTATAGCATTGAGAAGCCTGTGGGATATGGTCTTCTTCGGGCGTGTGCTCCGGCTTTGTGTGGTGTTGATATCGTCGCTGATATGGTCCTGGCGGCCTTGGAGTGCGGCGGTGTGGATTGTTGCTGGTTTGTGGTGGATGGTGGAGGATCGGGCCGCTTGATAGGCGGGGTGGCATTGGCCCTGGATTCGGTGTTGAAGTGCTCGGATGGTTCCTCCGGCCGATGTTCCTTAGCAGCAAGCTAGGTCCAGTCTTACGGGGCTTGTGGTTATTGCGGCTTATTAACGTCCCATGGCTAGGGTTTTTTTCGGTGCCAAAGTATGGACCAGCTGCTAGTGATCTTCTTCTTATCCAGCGATGGCGAATGATTTGGGTTCTTAGTAGTTGCGGCAAGAACGGTTTGCAGTTGTCCAACCATTTATTTTCTCCTTATTTTCTTTTGCTTGTATGCGCACCATCTCTGTATTGCTATAGTTATAAATACAAGTAGTGTATGCCCACCAGTCATACATAGTAAAAAAAAAGGCGTTCCCTTAAAAAAAGGGCTAAAACAAATTCCTGAGATTCGATACACAATTTGTTATTTTTATGAATGTGCGTTGATATTTGTTTGTCTGAGTAACGTAGATTCGTACTTCATCACATAATATACAAACAGTTGTTTTAACATCTTTCAAAATATTAAACTTAATTTTAATTCACGTTGTATTGTATGCTTAGATAATGGTTGTGGTGCCGCTTTTTTTTCAAATAGAAAGTTACTCGGACATGTCAGATTTTTTTTTGGCGAAATTCTACCGATCTATTAATAATCATCAGTAGCAATACAAAGAGTCCTAATGGTGTAGAGTAATCACATAAAAAAATAGGCACCTTCCAAACTTTTTGCTAATATTCGAAAAAAAACTTGCATCACATCATAGTAAATGATAGCGCATCAAAGTTTTGGATCCTACTATTTACGTCATCCCAATTCTTTTTGTCTGTAGGATGGACGTAGAGGCCACACGCTCGCCATCACAACGGAACCCAGGGAGATGGGCCTGCCGCCCAAGATTACCTTCCACGGACGTGACGTGCAAGGTCTTTACTTTCCCAAGTCATTGAATGGTGGACCGTGCGTGCGCCATGGGTCCGTCATGAGCGACAGCGGGCAGGACCGTTTTCTATGTGAGGCGTTTAGAGCACGACAGAGCTCCGGAGCCGCCGGGGCGTGGGGCCCTTCTAGAGCCGACGTGGCAGCGAAAACCCTTGCCATATGTGGGTTCTCGCGACTGAGACGTTCGGTGGTAGAGGAAACCACGGGTTCTCACGGCTAGAAGCTGAGGTTGCAGCGGAAACCCTCGTAGGACGCGAGTTCTTGTGGCTAAGAGCTAAGGTGACAACGAAATCCTCACCGACCGTGGAGTTTTGCAGACAGATCGTTTTGTGGGTTTTGTTTGCGCAAAAAAAAGATAAGCAAAATAAAGCACGACACGAGAAAAACACGACACAAGGAAGATTGCTTTGCGATCTAGAATTGCCACATCTTGTAACAATGTAATCAGACATGGAATGTTGGCTTCTACTCCCTCTTCTCAGAAATATAAGACGTTTGTGAATCGAATGTATCTAGACGTTTTTTAGTATATAGGTTCGTAGAGGTTTGGAGTGAACATATACATTAAAAAATGTTTAAAATATATTTATTTTACAAAACTAAAATATCTTATATTTGTAATCGGAGGGGGTAGCCTCTTTGAGTTGAATACACGGGTGGTGGGGACTAAATCACCCCGTCAATCTCAAATTTTTTTAGTCAAAGTAGAAGAATGCAAATCTAAAGCTGCTAACACTCACACTTCTTCCTAATACGGCTTACTCAGCTGTGTATGGGCTTTTCTCGTGAAAGCACCCTCCTAAGTTAAAATTTATTTCTCACCTTCGTTGGCGACGTCGCGGCCAGTCGCCTCGTCCCTGTCTTCGGTGAGGGTCTAGGCCTCGTCTTCGCCGTTGACATCACAACCAGCCGCGTCGTCCCCGTCTAAACCCGACATGCACCCTAGCCCTAAGTCCGGTCACAGGTGACGTCCCCGAACCCTAACCCTAAGTCGCCGGCGATGTCCCTGAACCCTAACCCTAAGTCGCCGGTGTGACATCCACCCACCCCTATCGTTAAGATTCTTCCTTGCCTCCTTCGGCGAGGTCCTGGCCTCATCTTCGCCCGGGGCGCCGTGGCCAGCTGCGTTGTCCCAGTCGTCGATGAGGTTGGGTGGGCGTGGTCATCTTTCTCCTCCCGCTAGCAACTGCTAGGCTTAACCCACCGACCATCCACGTGAAGGAGAGGGTGTGCGGCGCTAGTAAGTGGCGCTGCTAATGAGCGGCAAATAACAATTGCGGGCGGCTGTTCGATGACCCGCCTTCTGTGCTCATCCTCTCGCCCAACCTGCATCAGATTGTACGGATGGGCCACATCGATCTGAATGCCTCGTTCCATCCCCGCATTCTGTTGTCTTCCCTCGCCGCATATAGTGCTCAAACGATCCGAGGCTGATATAATAGTTTGTTGGGCCAATTGATCAGGTGACACCCAGGTGGGTCTTAGGGCGTTCCTATATGCCGCTCTAAGCGGTATATCGAGGCCATGCCGCATATAGTGCTCAAACGATCCGAGGCCCATATAACAGTTTATTAGGCCAATTGATCAGGTGACACCCAGATGGGGTCTTCGAAGAGCATGTGCAGCGTAGTCAAAATGCTATGTCTAAGAACAGCCTTTTGTTCTAGACTCGAGTCTAGCACACTGCGGAGCCAATGCTAAGCAAGAAATTTCAGAACTTGAGTCTAGTGCTAGACTCCATGTCCAAGGAAATAAACAATTCAGGTGGCCCACATGTCAATTTTATAGTACTCACAGGATGGTTGAGTAATGTGCAGAGAAAAGGAAAACTGTTTGGCTTTTTGTTCATAATGGGCCCAACAACCAGAGCTGCCTGAGTCTAAGACACTGCATCGATTTTTTAGCTAGACTCTACGTGGGTGTCAGTTCTTAGCTCACGTCTAAGACTTATAACGCTGCACATGCTCGAAGGGAGTTGCTATATGCCGGCCACGCCGCATAACCATGCGGTTTTTGGACCAGCTCCATATGGCTTTCCGATTTTAATGGATGTTTTAGGTTTTTTTGTTAGTTTTTTCGGGATTTCTGTCTAGGTTTCAGTTTTTCAATTTGAACTGTTTTCAAAATTTTGAAAAAAATTATATTTGAACATTTTCCTAATTTGCACAATTTTAAAAATGAACATTTTTAAAATTTTCAACAAAATTTATATCTTAACATTTTTCTAATTTGAACAATTTTAAAATATGAATATTTATAAATTCTGAACAATTTTAGTATCTGTTTTTTTTTATTTGAGAAATTTTAGAATCTAAACATTTTTAAATTTTGATCTTTTTACAAACTCTGACATTTCCAAAATATGATTATTTTTAAATATGAATACATTTTAAAATTTATATATTTTTAGACATTTTTAATATCTAAAATTTTGAATCAGAAGTTTTTCAGAAAAAATACAAGAAAGTAAAAGAAAAGGCAGAAAATAATAAAAAAGAAAAAGTAAGGGAAAAAAAAGAAAAAGAGAACATAGAAGAAGGCTGAGCTGTGCGGCACGCTAACTGGCCAGACCCATGCCAGGCAGGGGTGTGCGACGCGCCGTACCAGCCGACCAGCGCGATTTTTTTTCATAATTTGAACAATTTTTAATCTAAACATTTTAAAATTTGATCTTTTTACAAAATCCAAAATAGCAAATTTTAAAACTTGAATATTTTTCAAAATTTTGAATATCTAAAATTTTGAATCACCTGAAGTTTGAGATATATTTGTGTGTGTACATATGAGTGTGGTGGCTATCATCGCCGTTGCGACGTGCTTTGAGATCCTGAAGTGTCATAGTACACGTTTATTTTAGACCCTACAGGATGCTCTGACGTGATATAAAGGCAAACCGTGGACGACCCAACACTGTTGTGATGCGACGTAAAAGACCTGCGTGAATCCTACCAATCCGGTAATTGCATGTCCAAGTTCTTCTTTACTTATTTTCTTTTCTCCGCTCCCATGGTCATGCCTCTAGGCCTTTTAGACTGTGTATAGCTTCTGAAATTATGTACGTGTATTGTATCAATTATAACACATCGATTATATATATGTGATAGGCCACCCCTTTGAGGGTTGAGCTGGTTCCCCCAATTCTGTTGTTTCACATAGTATCACACTTGGTTACGTCCTACGCTTCCGCCGCCTCCACCAAACCCTAGCCGCGTCGCCGTCGCCGATCGCATTACCGATCGATGCCGCCTCCGCCATGAAGAGCGCCACCGCCTCCGGCTCCACCAATGCGGGCTACCTGCCTGCCTCCCTCCTCTCCCGTCCCATCGATGCCGCCGCCATCCGGCCGCCCCCGATCGAGACAAGGAGCGTCGACTCCTTCTTCTCCAACCATACTCCGGCCTCTTTGTTGCCGGGACACTCGCTGACGGTCCACACGTCCAGCGCCTCCTCGCCCGCCTCCACGGCTGCCGTCGTCTCGCCGCTCGCCTTCGCGCCCGCGGCCTCCTCGGCGGCCTGGACCGTTGGGCCCTCTGCGTCGGATCTCGCGTCGATGCACCCTGCTCTCACGGCGTCCGCGCCTCCTGCAGGGTCTCACCCCGCGCCGCACGTGGGTTCTTCCCCGGCACCAACGGTCGCGCCGCCCGTCTCTGCCCTTATGGCATACGCGCCTCCGGCAGTCTTCTCGACAGGCTTGCTGCCTCCGTTGTTTCACTTCGGCAACATCATCACCGTCAAGCTATCGCCGGATAACTACATCTTCTGGCGCACGCAGGTACTTCCGCTCCTTGGGAGTCACTACCTGCTCGGCTACGTCAACGACACTCTTCCTTGCCCCCCCCCCCCCCGGCGCTGGTGGACAACGTGAACGACCCGGTTTATAATCCGGCGCACCGTGTGTGGACGGGGCAGGACCAGGCAAACCTCTCCTCCATCCAGGGGTCGCTCACCCCGGCTGTTGTCGGGCTTATCGTCTTTGCCAAGACGTCTCATGAGGCATGGACAATCCTTGAGCGCTCCTTCGCATCGCAGTCGCAGGTCCATGCCAGTGCTCTCCGTCGTCAGCTAGGCGAGTGTGAGAAGCTCGACACCACCGCCACGGAGTTCTACAACAAGGTCAAGGCCCTCGCTGACACGCTGGCGTCCATTGGACAACCTCTCACCGACTCCGAGTTCAACTCCTTCATCGTCAATGGCCTCGACTAGGAGTACGATGGCTTGGTCGAGATCATCAATGAGCGGGGCAACTCGACGCCCATGATGGCACACGAGGTCTACTCCCGCCTTCTCCTCACCTAGCAGCGCGTCGAGGCGCGTCGCGCTAACCGCAGCCATGGATGGGGCTCCTCCATGAATGCTGTCTACAGGGGCAGATGATGCTACACTCAACAGGGAGGAAGAGTGCTTTGTTGGAAACCCCAAGAGCAAGGTATGAAGAGTACAGCAGCAAGATTTCCCTCGGTAGAAACCGAGGTTATCAAACCAGAAGGAGGAAGGAAACGTCACATAGGTGTTGGAAGCAACGTGGAGACCTGCACAACACAAACTCAAGACTCTATCCCAACGAATCAGTGAGGTTGCCAAGCTCACCGGTTTGCTGTAACAAAGGATTAAATGTATGGTGTGGAAGGTAATGGTTTGCAGCAAGTAAACAAGTAGTAGTGGAAGATGTATCAATGGTAAAGATTGGACTGGGGTCCATAGTTCACTAGAGGTGCTCTCCTTAGATAAACGACATGGCATGGAGGGTAAACAAATTACAGCGAGGCAATTGACAGGAACTGAGCAAGGCATAACAATGCAATTACTAGACATAAAGATCCTATGAGGTTGATTGGGCAATACAACAATATACATAGACCGTAATCCAACTGCATCTATGACTAGAGGTCCACCTTCAGGTTATCATCCGAACCCCCTCCAGTATTAAGTTGCAAGCAACAAACAACTGCTTTAAGCAAAGTGTGTAAGATAAACAGTCCACATGTTCCATGAAGAAGAGATCGTTGTTTTCTCCCTAGTAGCAACATCACATCTACAACCGAAGAGATTTCTGTCACTTCCCTTGAAAACTAGAGGCATGAACCCACTATCGAGCATAAATACCCCCTCTTGGAGTCACTAGCAACTACTTGGCCAAGATAACCACTAGCAACGGAGAGCATGCAAGATCACAAACAACACAGACCTGATAGAATCATAAACATAGAACCATTAATCAAACTAACATAATAATCTCAATATCCATCGGATCCTTGCAAACACAACATGCATGATTACAAATAGATTAGATCTTGATCATGAACGGAGATCACAAGATCTATACATGAAAGCACAAAGGAGGAGATACAACCATCTAACTACTACATAGACCCATAGTCCAAGGTGGAACTACTTACAAATTATACCGGAGAGAAGGCCTCCGGGATAATCTCCCCGCCGGCAGGGTGCCGGGAAGAGCTTTAGATCCCCCCGGTCTAGGGATGATGGTGGTGGCGGCTACAGACGGTTTCGTGGAATATTGATCGGGTTTTGAGAGTTTCTGCATTGGGGGGTTCTTATAGGCGAAGGGGCGAGACCAGGAGGCGTCCATGAGGGGCAAACCCTACCCAGGCGCAGGGTAGGGCCCACCCGTGCCTAGGAGGTTTGGCCTCCCTGGCCCGCTTCTCCGTCTCCTCTCTAGACTTCTTGTTCCCCACGGAAAGTAATTGACTTTGACGTTTGTGTTGGAATTATGCCCTAGAGGCAATAATAAAGATGTTATTATTATAATTCTTGTTCATGATAAAGTTTATATTCCATGCTAGAATTGTATTAAGCGGAAACTTTAATACTTGTGTGGTTTGTGAACAACACCGTGTCCCTGGTACGCCTCTAAGGACTAGCTCATTGATCAATGATGGTTAAGGTTTCCTAACCATAGACATGAGTTGTCAATTGATAATGAGATCATATCATTGGGAGAATGATATGATGGACAGACCCAAACTAAGCGAAGCAATTAGATTGTTTCATCGTGTTCATCTTTGCGAAGCTTTTCCTATGTCAAATATTGTATTCCTTAGACCATGAGATAATGCAACTCCCTGGTACCGGAAGAAAGCTTTGAGGTCATCAAACGTCATCCTATGAGAGGGTGATCATAAAGGTGTCTCTCAGGTGATCGGAAAGTATCTGTTGGGTTGTATGTATCGAGATGGGATTTGTCCCTCCCAAGTCGGAGAGATATACTTCGGGCCCACTCGGTAATCGATATCAACACCGCTTGCAAGCATGTGGTTAAGGAGTTAATCACAAAGTGATATCGGATTACGGAACGAGTAAAGTACTTGCTGTGAACGGGATTGAACTAGGTATGACGGTACCGACGATCGAATCTCGGGCAAGTAAAATATCGCGAGACGAAGGGAATATATATATGGGATTGATTGAATCTTGGCATCGTGGTTCATCCGATATGATCATCGATGAATGTGTGGGAGTCAATATGGGTGCCCAGACCCCGCTGTTGACTATTGATAGAAGATCATGTCTGCATATTCTCGAACCCGCAGGGTCACACACTTAACGTGTCTTGACGCTAGGATAGATTGGATAATTGGTTTATGAATTTTTGTTCGGAGTCTCGGATGGGATCCGGGACATTACGAGAGGTTCCGAAATGGTCCGGAGAATAAGATTCATATAAGGCAGTGCAGTTTTTGGAGTTCGGAATTGTTCCGGGTTAATCGGTATTGTACCGGAAGCTTCTAGAACCTTCCGGAAGGGGACCAACGTGGCCCCACCTTCCGGGAGGGGGCATGGGCCTATGAGGGAGTGTCCTGGCCGCATTGGGCCAGGGGCACAAGGCCCCATAGGGCCCAGCCGATCCTAGAGAGTTTAAATCGTTTAAACTAGAGATAGGGTTTCTAGAAGAGGGGAGAGTCCATGCCCCCCACTCCTTATCCTTTGGGCTTGGGGGAGGGGCTAGGGCTGCTCCCCCCTCTATATAAAGAGGGGTGGGGGTGCACCAACCCCCCACACCTTCCCCTCCAACCCTAGCCGCCCTGCTGCCCTTCCTCTCTCCCTCCCGACTGCTTGTAGGCGAAGCCCTGCTGCAAAAATTCTCCACCATATACACCACGCCGTCGTGTTGTAGATCCAATCCATCTCTCCACCATACTTGCTGGTCCGAGGAAGGAGGAGACGTCGAGGTGCTGCACGTGTGCATCTCACGGAGGCACCGCCACTTGTGGTGCTAGATCGGATCGGATCGCGAGGAGGAGAAGCGAGTACGACTACATCACCCACGTTCCGACGAACGTTCCGCTGTGCGAATCTTCAAGGGTATGAAGATCTAATCCAATCTCTCTCGTTGATTGCATCTCCTAGATTAGATCTTGGCTTTCCCTCTGTTCGCATCCGTAGAAAATTTTGATTTACTATGCCGCGAAACCCCTCAGTGGTATCAGAGCTAGATCTATGCGTAGATGTGTTTCACGAGTAGAACGCAACATGGTTGTTGCGGGCGTTGATGTTTTCTGTTGCAAGCCTCTTGTTTGTGTTCTTCTTGTGACGCGGGATAGTGAGATTGAAGCGGTCCAGGCCAACCTTACGCGACGTCGTTCGCGAGACCGGCTCCGCACTTGACGTGTGGCTTGTTCCACACATGCGGCTGGTGGATGTCAGTTTCTCTCACTATAGTTGTCATGGGATTAACACCGGAGTTTGGAAACCATAATATCACCGTTGTGGCTTTCCGTAGGTAAGAATCGTTCTTAGCATCTACTCCCATGAGCCACGTAAAACATGCAACAACAAAGTAGAGGCGTCTAACTTGTTTTTGCAGGGAGTGTTTTCTGTGATATGGTATGGCCCAAGATGTGATGTGTATATTGTATGCGATGATCATGTTTTGTAATGTTTCACGACTTGCATGTCGATGAGTACACAACCGGCAGGAGCCATATGGTTGTCTTTATAATTGTGTATGACCTGCGAGTCAACTTCTTATACGCCATGTAATAGCTTTACTTTATCGCTAAGTAGTTAGCAATAGTTGTAGTTGCTATTCGTGGTGGAGGCAATCATGGTGGAGTGATGGAGATCATGCCGGAACGCACAAGATGGAGATCATTGCGCGAAGATTGGCTATACCATGTCACATAAAGTTATATGCATGTGATGTTTATCCTTTTATTTATCTTATTATGCTTAGATCGCGACGGTAGCATTATAAGATGATTCCTCACTTAAAGATCAAGATAAAAACTGTGTTCTCCCCAAGTATGCACCGTTGCGAAAGTTCGTCGTGTCCAAGCATCACGTGATGATCGGGTGCTATAGACTCTACGCTCACATACAACGGGTGCAAGCCAGTTTTGCACACGCGGAAATACTTGGGTCTAACTTGACGAGCCTAGCATGTACAGACATGGCCTCGGAACACAAGAACCGAAAGGTTAAGCATGAGTCATATGAATGATATGATCGACACTTTGTTGTCCACCATTGAAACCACATCTCTTCTCGTGATGATCGGATTAGGTGTGGTGAATTTGGATCGTGTTCACTAAACAACTTGAGGGATGTTGAATTTAGTGGGAGTTCATCTAGTAATTTGATTAAGTTGAACTATTTATCATGAACATAGTCTAAATTGTACTTGCCAATACTGTAGATCACATGGCCAAGTCCAACTTCAACTTCAACGTTTTTGCTGAGAAGGAAAAGCTTAGAAACAATGGGTCTAACTTTACCAATTGGTTCCGCAATCTAAGAATCATTCTGTCTGGCGGACAAAAGGACTATGTCCTTGGGAAAGCGTTAGGTGACCCCCCTGCTGCAACTGCGCCGGCTGATGAGAAAGTTGTCTATCAGTCACGCAAAGATGATTATGGTGTGATTAAGAGCACCATGTTGTTTGCTATGGAACCGGAGCTTCAAAATCGTTTTGAAGAGTATCCCGGGCCCTTCGAGATTCTCGAGGAGCTGAAAACCATGTTTCAGAATCAGGCCCGTTCTGAGAGATATGAGATCTCCGAGAAGTTCTTTAACTGCAAGATGGAGGAAGGGAGTTCCGTTAGTGAGCACGCCATAAAGATGTCGGGCTACACTCAACGTCTTGAGCAACTGGAATGCACGATTCCAGAGGAGCTCAAGATTGACAGGGTTCTGCAATCACTCCCTCCCAGCTACAAAAGTTTTGTAGTGACTCATAATCAGATTGGCTCCACTGATACGATCACCGAGCTCTTCGCAAATTGAAGGCTGCGGAGGTGGACATCAAGAAGGATAATCATGTGTTGATGGTCAACAAACCCTCCTTTAATAAAGGTAAGGGAGCAAAGAAGCTCTTCAAGAAGGGCGGCGGCAAGCGCAATGCTCCTGCTGAGAAGAAGCTCAAGTCTGGTCCTAAGCCGGACACTGAGTGCTTCTATTGCAAGGACAAGGGTCACTGGAAGCGCAACTGTCCGAAGTACTTAGCGGACAAGAAGGCTGGCACCATCAAAGGTATATTTGATATACATGTTATTGATGTTTTCCTTACTAGCCCTCGTTGTAGTGCCTGGGTATTTGATACCGGTTCAGTTGCTAATATTTGTAACTCGAAACAGGAGCTACGGAATAGATGGCGGCTTGCGAGGGATGAGGTGACGATGCGCGTTGGCAATGGATCAAGAGTTGATGTGATGGTCGTCGGCACACTCTCCTTAGTTTTACCTTCGGGATTAGTTTTAAACCTTAATAAGTGTTATTATGTGCCTGCGTTGAGCATGAACATTATTTCTGGATCGTGTTTATTGCAAGACGGTTATTCATTTAAATCGGAGAATAATGGTTGTTCTATTTATATGAATAACATCTTTTATGGTCATGCACCTCTTGTGAATGGTTTATTTCTTCTAAATCTCGAAAGGGATGAAACACACATCCATAACATTGAGGCTAAGAGATGCAAAGTAGATAGTGATAATACTACTTATTTGTGGCACTGTCGTCTAGGTCATATTGGTGTAAGGCGCATGAAGAAACTCCATTCTGATGGACTTTTGGAGTCTCTTGATTTTGAATCATTTGACACATGCGAACCATGCCTCATGGGCAAGATGATCAAAACCCCGTTCTCCGGTATGATGGAGCGAGCAACGGACTTGTTGGAAATCATACATACCGATGTATGCGGACCGATGAGTGTTTCGACGCGCGGTGGATATCGCTATTTCCTCACTTTTACCGATGACTTAAGTAGATATGGGTATATCTATTTAATGAAACATAAATCTGAAACATTTGAAAAGTTCAAGGAATTTCAGAATGAAGTGGAGAACCATCGTAACAGAAAGATTAAGTTTCTACGATCCGATCGTGGAGGTGAATATTTGAGTTATGATTTTCTCACGCATCTTAAAGCAAGTGGAATCGTTTCACAACTCACGCCACCCGGAACACCACAGCGCAATGGTGTGTCTGAACGCCGGAATCAAACCCTATTAGATATGGTCCGATCAATGATGTCTCTTACTGATTTGTCGTTATCATTTTGGGGTTATGCATTAGAAACCGCTGCATTCACTTTAAATAGGGCTCCATCTAAATCCGTTGAGACGACACCGTATGAACTGTGGTTTGGTGCTAAACCTAAGTTGTCGTTTCTTAAAGTTTGGGGATGCGAAGCTTACGTCAAGAAGTTGATGCCGGACAAGCTCGAACCCAAAGCGGAGAAATGCGTCTTCATAGGATACCCTAAGGAAACTATTGGGTATACCTTCTATCACAGAACCGAAGGCAAAGTGTTTGTCTCAAAGAACGGTTCCTTTCTTGAGAAGGAGTTTCTCTCGAAAGAAGTGAGTGGGAGGAAAGTAGAGCTTGACGAGGTTATTGAACCTTCTCTTTAATTGGAGAGTAGCGCAGCACCTGAAATTGTTCCAGTGCCGCCTGCACCAACAATAGAGGAAGCTAATGACAAGGATCATGAAGCTTCGGACGATGCTGCTACTGAACGTCGCAGGTCGACAAGGTCGCGTGCCCCTCCTGAGTGGTACGGCAACCCTGTCTTGACTGTCTTGTTAGTAGAAGACAGTGAACCTACGAACTATGAGGAAGCGATGATGAGCCCAGACTCTGAGAAATGGCTAGAAGCCATGAAATCCGAATTGGGATCCATGAGCGAAAACCAAGTATGGACTTTGGTGGACCCTCCTAGCGACCGAAAGGCCGTTGAGTGCAAATGTATCTTCAAGAAGAAAACGGACGCGGATGATAATGTTACTGTCTATAAAGCACGGCTTGTCGTGAAAGGTTTTCGACAAGTTCAAGGTGTTGACTACGATGAGACTTTCTCTCCCGTAGCGATGTTTAAGTCAATTCGGATTTTATTAGCAATTGCTGCGTTTCATGATTATGAAATATGGCAGATGGATGTCAAGACTGCTTTCCTCAATGGCAACATTGATGAAGAGTTGTATATGATGCAACCCGAAGGTTTTGTCGATCCTAAGGATGCTGATAAAGTATGCAAACTTCAGCGTTCCATTTATGGACTGAAGCAAGCATCTCGGAGTTGGAACCTTCGTTTTGATCAAGTGATCAAGAGCTTTGGATTTGTTCCAAATTGCTACGAAGCTTGTATCTACAGGAAAGTGAGTGGGAGCTCGGTGACGTTTCTGGTACTATATGTGGATGACATATTGATTATCAGAAATGACATCAACATGCTTAACGATGTGAAGAGTTATTTGAACAAGTGTTTTTCAATGAAAGACCTAGGTGAAGCTGCTTATATATTGGGCATCAAGATCTATAGAGATAGACAAAGACGCCTGATAGCTTTAAGCCAGAGTACATACCTAAACAAAGTTCTGAAAAGGTTCAGAATGGATAAGGCAAAGAAAGGTTCAGTGCCTATGTTGTCAGGTAAGATATTGAGCAAGGCTCAGTGTCCAGCTACGGTAAATGATAGGGAAGCTATGAGCAAAGTGCCTTATGCCTCGGCCATAGGTTCTATCATGCATGCCATGCTGTGTACTAGACCGGATGTGTCCAATGCTCTTAGTTTGACGAGCAGATATCAAAGTGATCCAGGAGTGGAACACTGGACAGCCATGAAGAACATCCTAAAGTACCTAAATAGGACTAAAGAAATGTTCTTAGTCTATGGGGGTGATGAACAGCTTGTCGTAAAAGGTTACGTCGACGCTAGTTTTGACACCGACAAGGATGATTCCAAATCTCAGACAGGATACGTTTATATTTTGAATGGAGGAGCTGTGAGCTGGAGAAGCTGCAAGCAAAGCGTGATCGCGGGATCTACAGTAGAAGCGGAATACATGGCTGCTGCAGAAGCGTCAAGTGAAGGAGTTTGGATCAGAAACTTCATCACTGAGCTTGGCGTGGTTCCAAGTGCATTGGACCCACTGGAGATATTGTGTGACAACACTGGCGCCATAGCACTTGCTAAGGAACCAAGATATCATCCAAAGACCAAGCATATCAACCGCAAGTTTCATATAATCCGAGATTATATTGTAGATGGAGATCTGAAGATTAGCAAAGTACATACAGATCTGAATGTTGCAGATCCATTGACTAAACCTCTTCCACGTGTAAAACATGATCAACACCACAGTGCCATGGGTGTGAGATTGTTGCCAGATGTAAACTAGATTATTGACTCTAGTGCAAGTGGGAGACTATTGGAATTATGCCCTAGAGGCAATAATAAAGATGTTATTATTATAATTCTTGTTCATGATAAAGTTTATATTCCATGCTAGAATTGTATTAAGCGGAAACTTTAATACTTGTGTGGTTTGTGAACAACACCGTGTCCCTGGTACGCCTCTAAGGACTAGCTCATTGATCAATGATGGTTAAGGTTTCCTAACCATAGACATGAGTTGTCAATTGATAATGAGATCATATCATTGGGAGAATGATATGATGGACAGACCCAAACTAAGCGAAGCAATTAGATCGTTTCATCGTGTTCATCTTTGCGAAGCTTTTCCTATGTCAAATATTGTATTCCTTAGACCATGAGATAATGCAACTCCCTGGTACCGGAAGAAAGCTTTGAGGTCATCAAACGTCATCCTATGAGAGGGTGATCATAAAGGTGTCTCTCAGGTGATCGGAAAGTATCTGTTGGGTTGTATGTATCGAGATGGGATTTGTCCCTCCCAAGTCGGAGAGATATACTTCGGGCCCACTCGGTAATCGATATCAACACCGCTTGCAAGCATGTGGTTAAGGAGTTAATCACAAAGTGATATAGGATTACGGAACGAGTAAAGTACTTGCTGTGAACGGGATTGAACTAGGTATGACGGTACCGACGATCGAATCACGGGAAAGTAAAATATCGCGAGACGAAGGGAATATATATATGGGATTGATTGAATCCTGGCATCGTGGTTCATCCGATATGATCATCGATGAATGTGTGGGAGTCAATATGGGTGCCCAGACCCCGCTGTTGATTATTGATAGAAGATCATGTCTGCATATTCTCGAACCCGCAGGGTCACACACTTAACGTGTCTTGACGCTAGGATAGATTGGATAATTGGTTTATGAATTTTTGTTCGGAGTCTCGGATGGGATCCGGGACATCACGAGAGGTTCCGGAATGGTCCGGAGAATAAGATTCATATAAGGCAGTGCAGTTTTTGGAGTTCGGAATTGTTCCGGGTTAATCGGTATTGTACCGGAAGCTTCTAGAACCTTCCGGAAGGGGACCAACGTGGCCCCACCTTCCGGGAGGGGGCATGGGCCTATGAGGGAGTGTCCTGGCCGCATTGGGCCAGGGGCACAAGGCCCCATAGGGCCCAGCCGATCCTAGAGAGTTTAAATCGTTTAAACTAGAGATAGGGTTTCTAGAAGAGGGGAGAGTCCATGCCCCCCACTCCTTATCCTTTGGGCTTGGGGGAGGGGCTAGGGCTGCGCCCCCCTCTATATAAAGAGGGGTGGGGGTGCACCAACCCCCCACACCTTCCCCTCCAACCCTAGCCGCCCTGCTGCCCTTCCTCTCTCCCTCCCGACTGCTTGTAGGCGAAGCCCTGCTGCAGAAATTCTCCACCATATACACCACGCCGTCGTGTTGTAGATCCAATCCATCTCTCCACCATACTTGCTGGTCCGAGGAAGGAGGAGACGTCGAGGTGCTGCACGTGTGCATCTCACGGAGGCACCGCCACTTGTGGTGCTAGATCGGATCGGATCGCGAGGAGGAGAAGCGAGTACGACTACATCACCCACGTTCCGACGAACGTTCCGCTATGCGAATCTTCAAGGGTATGAAGATCTAATCCAATCTCTCTCGTTGATTGCATCTCCTAGATTAGATCTTGGCTTTCCCTCTATTCGCATCCGTAGAAAATTTTGATTTACTATTCCGCGAAACCCTTCAGTTTGTCCTGTCCAATTCCGAGAATATTTCTTTACTAACTTTTCTGAAACCAAAAACAGCAGAAAACATGCATCTGACACTGTTGCAACTTGTTAATAGGTTAGTACCAGAAAACATGGAAAAACACTTCAAAGTGTAGACAAGTAAAGCAAAGTAGATACTAAACAAGCATGGAGCATCAAAAATTATAGATACGTTTCCAACATATCAGCAACCGGCCCTCCTCGGGTGCCCTGTCATCCGCCTCGGGCAAGGGGAACGCGCCGTCGACCCCATCTCTGACCGGCCCCCCTTCGACGATGTCTTCCAGCGGGCGTCGACGCTGCCAGCTGTGTGGTATTGAGGGGCATTGGGCCTCCAAGTGCCACCGCCGCTTCCAGAAAAGTTTCCTCGGTCTTGGTAATGAAGGCAAGGATGCACGTAATAATGCGCGCCAAGCGGCTATGGCCGATCGTCCAGCGCCGCCTCCGAAGCCCCAGGCAAACCTTGGACAAACTCAGTCCTACTCCGTAGACCCATATTGGTACATGGACTCGGGGGCAACGGAGCACATGACGAACGAGATGGGGAAGCTCCACACCCACGAGCCATATCACGGGTCTGACAAGGTCTACACCGTCAACAGAGCAGGTATGCACATCTTCCATATTGGTCAAGCATCTCTTCTCACTAGTCATGCCAATAGGAGTCTCCAACTTCGCAATATTCTTAGAGTACCATCTGTGACGCGTAATCTTCTTTCAATTCCTAGACTCACCCATGACAATAATGTGTTTTGTGAATTTCATCTGTTTGATCTTTTTATTAAGGATCAGGACACGAGGGACGTGCTCCTTAGTGGGAGTCTGTGTTAGGGCCTCTATCGTCTGGAGCATCCTAGAGTCTCTCGCATTTTCAGTGGAGTTTACGTTTCATCGTCACAGTGGCATGCTCACCTTGGTCATCTTGCCCTCCTATCGTTCGTCATGTTTTGCATCGTCGTGAGCTTCCTATCATGCCTAGTAATAAAGATGTAGCAGTGTGTGATGCTTGTCAGCAGGAGAAGAGTCATCAACTTCCTTTTTTGGAGTCTACTCGTGAGGTGACACATCCTTTAGAACTTGTGTTTTCCGATGTCTGGGGCCTTTCCCAAACCTCTGTTAGTGGTCATAATTATTATATCAGTTTCGTTGATGCTTATAGTCGCTTTACCTGGCTTTATCTTATTAAGTGTAAATCTGATGTGTTTGATATTTTTATTCAGTTTCAAAAACATGTTAAACGCCTTCTCAAGCATAAAATTGTCCATGTTCAATCGGATTGGGGTGGTGAATATCGCAACCTCAACTCCTTTTTCCAGTCGCTTGGGATCGCTCACCGTTTAGCATGTCCACATACACATCAGCAGAATGGCTCCATAGAACGTAAGCATCGTCATATCGTTGAAACTGGTCTTACTCTTTTAGCCCATGTATCAGTTCCGTTTCGGTTTTGGAGTGATGATTTTACCACTGCATGTTTTCTCATCAATCGTACTCTCACACGTGTTCTAGACATGAAGAATCCTATTGAACTCCTTCTTAATGAACAACCTGATTATACCTTTTTTAAGTGTTTAGGTGCGCTTCCTGGCCACATCTTCGCCCATACAATAAACGCAAGCTGGAATTTCGGTCCAAAAAGTGTGTCTTTCTTGGCTATAGTTCCCTTCGTAAATGCTACAAATGTCTTCATGTTTCCACTAATCGTGTCTATATATTTCAGGATGTCGTGTTTGATGAGCATGTTTTTCCCTTTGCCAAACTCCATGTGTCTACCGATGAACCTCCATCCATGCATTCATCCTCCATTTCCTCTGACCAATTTGATGATGTTGCATACTATCCCGTATTCTTGCCTAACCATGGTGCAGGCACTGGACACGGGACTCGTTTGGAAATTTTGGAGACACTGGCACCTCCATCGCCGGCATCATCCGACGCGCACGTCGATTCGCCAGTGCTCCTGCATGGCCTTGGACATCATGCCCATGTATGCCCGGCTGATGCTCCTGTGACGTTGAGGCCGGCCTCGCCCCCTGACGCTGGGCTGGCCTCGCCAAGTCTTCGACCTTCCACGCCTGCCTCTCCTATGTCGCCTTCGCCTGGGCTGTCTCCCTCGCCGAGCAGCCCAACCCCTGCGACTCCCTTGTCGGGCTACGGTTCGGCTTCCTCGACGCCCAGTGCATCGCCGGCCTTCCCGACGTCTAGCACGTCACCTTGCAGCGTGTCGTCCGGTCCCTCGATGACTGGGCCACTGCTGTCATCATCGACCAGCCCTTCACCGACTGGGCCTTCTTCGTCACCATCACCCAACCCCTCATCGGCTACACCTTCGACCTATACGACTCATGTACTACGCCCCCATACGCGTAGTCGCAGTGGCATTCATCGCTCCAAGGAGCGCACTGACGACACAGTTTCCTGGCATGCTATGTGTATGACTGCTGCCATTGCGGCTCCATCCTTCGAGCCCCGCACGTACCAGGCTGCTATGAGTATTCCTCATTGGAGAGAAGCTATGAAACAAGAATATCACGCTCTTATTCATAATGAGACGTGGAATCTTGTTCCTCCACCACCACGAGTTAATGTGATTAATTCTAAATGGGTATTCAAAGTGAAGAAGCATTCTGATGGGTCTATTGAGCGCTACAAAGCGCGTCTTGTTGCTAGAGGATTTCAGCAACGTTATGGTCTTGACTATGAAGACACCTTCAGTCTAGTGGTCAAGCATACTACCATCAGGCTTCTTCTATCTATTGCTGTCACTCGAGGTTGGTCTCGTCTTCAGCTTGATGTGCAGAATGCCTTCCTTCATGGTATGTTGAAGGAGGAAGTTTATATGCGACAGACGCCTGGGTTTTCTGATCTTGGTCGTCCTGATCATATCTGATGTCTTACCAAAGCACTATATGGCTTGAAGCAAGCTCCTCGTGCCTGGCATGCCTGTCTTGCTACAACTCTTCGTGCTCATGGTTTTGCACCGTCCACTGCTGATTCATCGTTGTTTCTTCTACAGAAGCCTGAGGTCACTATGTACTTGTTGGTCTATGTGGATGATATTATTTTGGTTAGCTCCTCTCAGTCAGCTATCGATGCTCTTGTTCGCTCTCTTGGTACTGATTTTGCTGTCAAGGATCTTGGAAAGCTCCATTACTTTCTTGGTGTGGAGGTTGCTTCTCGTGCTGATGGACTTGTTCTGACGCAAAAGAAGTATTCATTGGACTTGTTGCAGCGGGCCGGGATGCTTAAGTGCAAGACGACTACTACGCCTATGTCTACCACTGACAAGATCACTGCTGTTGATGGTGAGCTTCCGTCTCCTGCTGATGCAACAGAGTACAGAAGTATTATTGGTGGTCTCCAATATTTGACGATCACGAGACCAGATATATCTTATGCTATCAACAGAGTTTGTCAGTATCTCCAGACGCCTCATGACACTCATTGGTCAGCTGTTAACTCGTATCTTATGCTATGTCCGTCTGATAGTGTCTCATGGGCTACATATACGGCCGAACCCCTCTGGGGTCCTCTCGGCGTATTCTGATGCAGACTGGGCTAGCAGTCCGGATGACAGGCGATCCACGGGGGGCTATGCTGTGTTCTTTGGCTCTAATTTGATCGCCTGGAGTGCTCAGAAACAGGCTACTATATCACGTAGCAGTACTGAAGCCGAGTATAAGGCTGTGGCTAATGCTACTGCAGAGATTATTTGGGTACAGTCTTTGCTTCAGGAGTTGAGTATATCTCAACCGCAGCCTCCTATCCTTTGGTGTGATAACATCGATGCTACATACCTTTCTGCAAATCCGGTATTCAATGCCCGAACGAAACAGATCGAAGTTGACTATCACTTTGTGCGGGAACGTGTGTCACAGAAGCAACTACAGATCAGGTTCATCTCCTCTAAGGATTAACTTGGAGACATCTTCACCAAGCCATTGTCTCTACCACACTTTGAGACCTGTAGGTGCAATCTTAACCTTCTAGATTCTTTAGGAAGTGGCTAAGATTGAAGGAGGGTGTTAGACTGTATAGCTTCTGTAATTGTGTATGTGTATTGTACGAATTGTAACACACCCATATATAAATATATATGTGATAGGCCACCTATTTAAAGGTTGAGCTGCTTCCCCCAATTTTGTTGTTTCACAAGGTCTGGTCCGCACACAATGTTGCTCCATCATGGCGACGCATCTCACAACGCCATCGTGGTCCGGGCCATCCTAAAGCGCCTGGCCACCGCGTCTACTCTGCGTCCGGCGAGTTCGCGCCAGCGCTACACGCCCATGCCGCAAAACTCGGCCTCGACCACCGCCACCGCGATGCCCTCGTCGCGCTTTACCTCGCGTGTGTGGCCAGGGCGGCGCCTCACTCACCCTCTTCGCCGGCGACCCGGCGCCGGACATGGTCTCCTGGACGACCATAGTTACTGTGAAAGTTCGGCTGGACCTGTTCCTGGCCATGGAGGAGGCTGGCACGGTCGTCGTTGACGCCCAGGCCGTGGCCGCGGCGTTCGCCGCTTGCGCCAGCGCTGGGGACCTCGTGTTGACGGACACTGCCTTGAATCAGTCCAGCACAACCACACCAGTGCACGCACGACGCCCACTCTGCCCATCTCGCGCACGCAGTGCCACTCCTATAACTTGCACCTACGTGCATTCCTCCACATGTCTTCGGTTCGCGCTGGCTAGGGAGGTGCACCGGTGTGTCCTAGTAGCGGCGGTGGCCCTCGACGTCATCATATGCAATGCGATGATCGACATGAACGCCGAGTGCAGCGACTCGGCGGCTGGGCTCCGGTGCTTCCGGACCATGGCACTATCCAAGATTGTGGTGGCCTCGAACACGATGATCTCCGTGCACGCGCGCCGGCGGGACATGGGAGGAGATGTTACCGGGAGATGCTTGAGCAACATGGTGCACGTCCAGACGACGTCACATTCGTCGCCGTCCTCGGAGCGTGAGGGTGCACGTCCACGTCCACTACGCGCGCAGGACGGAACGGAATGCCGCTGCCAACGGCACCGTCGGCAACACGCCGTTCAACATGTATGCCAAATGCGTCGCGTTGGAGCAGGATGCAGAGATGTTTGACGCCATGGCGAGAGAGACGTGCATACCTACACGTCCATGATCTCGGGGATCGTGGCGCACGGTTGCGGCGAGGACGCGCTGGCGCTCTACGACGACATGTGGCTGGCCGACGTGAAGCCAAACAAAGTGACCTTGCTCGGCATCCTCTCCGCGTTCTACCACACCGGGTTCGTCGAAGAGGGCGTCTAACACTTCGCCGCCACAGCGGAGGTGCATGATTTGGCGCCTGGAATCGAGCACTACGGCTGCATCATCGACATGTTTGTCTGCATAGGGAGTCTGGACGAGGCGGATGAGCTCGTCTTCGTGACACCAGTCTCGATGCTCTCGCATGTCGCGTGCACTGGTACATCGATTGCGCTGAGTGCCTGATGTGGCAGATGGCCGGCGTGGAGGCAGAAGCCAGGGAGGTCACAAAATGTTGGCGCTGCCGCCAAGATGGGTGGAGAGCGGGCAGGTGGAAAGGAATAGGTTAAAACAGTGGGGTAGAGAGAAGGAGAAACAGAAGACAAAATGGCTAAAAAAAAGTAGCCTACATGAACAGTACCCTATTACTAGCTTTCTCTAAAATTGCAATAATCTTGAGGAACATTTCGATAACTCATATACCTATATATACAAGTACAAAATTCATTCTTCGCAGAAGTTTTTCAGAAAAAAATGCAAAAAGTAAAAGAAAAAGCAGAAAAATAAAACAAAAAAGAAAAAATAAGGAAAAAAAAAGAAAACAGAGAAGAAGGCTGGACTGTGCGACGCGCTAACTGGGCCGGGCTCACAAAATTCTGAATCGGAAGTTTTTTAGAAGATATTGCCACAAAGTAAAAGAAAAAGCAGAAAAATAAAATAAAAAGGAAAAATGGAAAAGAGAACATAGAAGAAGGCTGGGCTGCGCGGCGCGCTAGCTTGGCCAGGGCCATACCACGCGCAAGGGCGTGCGGCGCGCGCTAGCAGCCGACCAGTGCGGCATTTTTTCTAAAAAAAATTTAAACAATTTTATAATCTAAACATTTTTAAATTTAGATATTTTTACAAAATCCAAAATTTCCAAAATATAAACAATTTTTAAAATATGATTATTTTCTAAAGCTATTTTTTTAAAATAAATAAATATTGTTAAACACTTTGAATATCTAAAATTTCGAATTGGAAGTTTTTCAGAAAAAAATTGCAAGAAAGTAAAAGAAAAAGCAGAAAGAAAAGTACTCCCTCCGTGTCAAAATAAATGTCTCAAATTTTTTAAAATTTAAATAAACCTATATACTAAATAGTGTCTAGATTCATTTAAATTTTAACAAATCTAAGACATCTATTTTGGAACGGAGGGAGTACTAAGTAAGAAAGAAAAAGAGAACAGAGAAGAAGCCTAGGCTATGCCTATGCGGCGCGCTAACTCGGCCAGGCCCATACCATGCACGGGGCGTGCGGCGCGCGGTAGCAGCCGACCGGTGCGACATATAGGATTTTCCGTCTTCGGAGCAGCAGCCCTCGGTACGTTAGGCCGGCGAGAACGTGGCGGACTGAACTGGTGCATTGAAATGGCCCAAAACGCTGTGGTGGATCGTAGGTTTTTTTTTTTATAGAAATGTGGTGGATCCGCCACTACATACACCCTAAAGAAAAAAGGCAGCATCCATGTCGCTCTAAGTCAGCTAGTCTATGCCATAAAATTGACTCGTTGCATCTCAACTCAACTGGGGAGAGCCCCCCCCCCCCCCCCCCCCCCGCGTCTGACCGTCCTCTCCCAGATCCCGAGCCCCTCCCATGGCCTCTCCGTCGAAATAGCCGGTCGGAGTTGGCTCGGAGGTGGCGCCGGTGTAGTTAGGGTTAGGAGTTGTGGCTTCGTGCCGGTAGTGGGATCTTTGCCCGGCGATGTGGTCCTTCCAAGCGGGTGCGGCCAGATCTGAAAGATTGGGTTTGTCCTTGTGGTCTTGAGGCTCCTTTGGCCGGAGCTAGGGACGATGAGGAGGACAACCACATCTAATAAAGCCGTTGTTGGCTATTTTCCTAGCCTCGTCGTCGGGGTGCTCTGTTTCTTTCATCTGGCCGGCCTTGGAGGCGGGGGGATGGCGTCTCAGAGCATGTCGAGGTGGGGCTTGGGGGACGGCGGGAGTTCCTCCTTGCTGGCGTATGCGCGCCACGCCAGCAAGCGGTTGTCTGTGCCTGCTGCTTCTCTGCTTCTTCCGGCCGACCGTGGAGGCGAGGAGATCAAGAAGAGAAGACGAAGGCAGACAGCCAACTCCCAAAGCATCTCGCGTGGCCACCGCACTGCCGTTGGCTTTCCTTCTGTGGCTCGAGAACACGTGGCTTGCCGTGGAGGCAAGGAGGTGGGAGCGAGCGCGCGGTGGACGGCTTCTGCGGAGCGGGGCATTGGGGAGTTCTTGGAGCTTCTTCTCCCCGTGGCGTTCTCCAAGCGACGACGATGGATCGCCGCCGCTATCCATGGCCAGAAGGGTGGCCTCGCCGTGCTCGGCATCGATTGCGCGAGCCTCTGTATCCTCTTCGGAAGGATTTTCTTCAGCGTCGGAGCAGCACTCAAGCCCCTCCTCTAGCCAAGTGGTTTCGTCCCTGGCTGCTGTAGAGGTGGCGCTGCCTCGCCGCTGTTCGTCGGCGGCGGCGGTTGTTCTGGACCCGATTGCGTTTCTGCAATCTTTTTAGGGTGGTGTTTGCAAATTGTAGGGGTCGAGTTGTATTTTCCTTTTTCTGTTTTGAACCTCCTTGTAATTGTCCACCGACAGCTGGAATGAAGCTCCTCACTGGTAGAAAAGGGCCCATGCGTCCCGGTTAGTAAGGGCCATTAGTCCCGGTTGCCCAACCGGGACGGGGCAATCGGGACTAAAGCTCTAACCTTTCGTCCTGGTTGTCGCACCAACCGGGACAAATGGGGCACACGTGGCGGCATCAGAGCGCGAGGGGGGGGGGGGTGGAGCATTAGTCCCGGTTCATAACACGAACCGGGACTAATAACCTGCTGTCGCGGCAGAGATTTGGCCCATTTCTCTGCCGCGACAGAGAATTCATTTTGGCACATTTTGTTGCCGAGGCAGCATTTTCGCCACTTTTTGTGCCGCGGCAGAGAATTCATTTAGGTTGTTTTATTGTTTATTTAGTGTTTTGCACTTATCAACGAAGGAACCTTATATTACACAAGATCATCATGACAATATTACATTCAATACACGGATCGAGTTCATGCACTACATACAAAAGTTGCTATTCGATGCTACCGGCCAATTTCTTGAAAGTTGCTATTTTTACAATTCCTATTGTCTATACACAGCCGAGTAGTATTCCCCTTGTGTGTTTAGGACTTCTGCATCCAAGAATCCCGCCAATTCCTCCTGAATTGCTCGTACGCGATCCTTTGGCAGAAGACCGTCCCGTAGACGTTCGATCTGATTTAAAAAAGGAGTCAGCCTATATGAATATGAAACTAAACACAATTTGATTGTAATTAAAAACTATAGAAATTGTTTACGTACGTGGAGTTGCTC
Organism: Avena sativa; assembly: GCA_916181665.1. Lineage (NCBI taxonomy): Eukaryota > Viridiplantae > Streptophyta > Magnoliopsida > Poales > Poaceae > Avena > Avena sativa. Next base: position 258,889,695 of record OV702279.1, on the reverse strand, counting down.
TAAATTTCTGCCCTTCTCATCGCACGTCTGCCGGATGAACTCGCATACATAGTATCCACATAGATTGTTACCTGGTCCCTGCGTCAGGCACTTTACGAGAACAGAGTTCAATCAAAATAATAATCAAGCATGATAATAACTGTATCAAAACTAGAATCAAAGAGATGCGCGGATATAGCTAGTGGTGCTTATATTTAGTGGTTGAAATGTAAGCTCCTCTTTCCAAACACCCCTAGCATTCTTGCTGAACCGTTTCCAAGCGCTGTCCGGCGTAGAAAACGAATAAAATAAGTTATTAAGTACTTGATATCATAAAATTCACGAACGTTGCCGATATAGTGTCGTAATGATTAGAATTACCGCTGGAGAAGTATCTACATGTCCTTCCACGTCTCAAGGGGTTTATGTTTCGAGTCCATGACTAGTACACGCCCTTTGTCAAGTTGAATGATTAACAGAATATAGTGGAAGCTGCAAATGCATAACTAATCAATTATATACTTAACATCGAGTAAGCGAAATAGAAAGTGTATACAAGACAATAACACTCACTCGAAGTTGTAAGGAAATAGTATTTTCCTTTTGGTTTCTTGAAACCTTAACGCGTGTACTATATTATCCTCCGTATCCTGGGGGCTTATTTTGAGATTAGCTTCATGAACCCAATATGGGTCAATGAAGCCAATGTCATAGATTTGTCCTATGCTGCATTCGAGAATCTTCATTCTGCATATTACAGTATGATTATATACATGCAATAAACAAAATAATATAGCTGGAGACTAAATTAATTACAGAATTAGTACTTACAGACAATAGGCACTGATGATCGATTTGTCCAAGGCGTCTTGATTGAATAATTGAAATAGTTCATCAAATTCAATGGATATCATGTCATCCTTATCTTTCCCATGATGTTTTTTTGTAACCCTCAGCACTATCCAGTTAGCCCTGGCCCTTGTGGCATGCATGTACCAGTTATGCAATCTTCGCATTTTTGTTGGAAGATTGTTTACCTCCTCAGATTTGACGAGAGGTTTTTCGCACTGGTATTTGTATGCTACTTCACTATGGGGAAGAACTCTAACTGGGATAAGTACTGGGCAATACTTATACCTTGAGCAGCGGCAGCTTCTCCGTATTGTGCAACTACCTCTGGATCATACTGCTCTTCGGCCCCATATTTGCTCGACCCCACATTGGTTTGAGAAATCACCTTGAGAGGGGCGCAAGTCTGTTTTGCTTGTTCTCCGAGCTGGGCAACAGATTTCCCGCTTGCATCAGTACTGCTCTTCGAGGCTTTTTGTGCCGCATGTGACTTGAGAATAGAACGCTCATAGTCTGATGACAGCTTTGGCTCGGGTTGATAAAGATTCTTTAGCATTTTCAACACTTTGGCCTTTTCTTCTTTGGTGCTGGGGAACTCTGGCTCTTTCGGCCGCCTCAGCTTAGCGAAAAACGCTGTCGTTTCCGCCTCAGCTTAGCCTTATGCGTTCAAAAAAAAATGTCGCTCTAAGTCAACCAGTACGGTCTGCCTCCACACGCAGTGAGAGCAACATGAGTTTGTACTCTGGTCTCTAGTAACTAATAAGTGCCGACCATTGTCACATGCTTAATCCAGTAAGCAAACAAATATATGTACTGGAAGGAACATGCGAAAGGAATATGACATACAAGCAGCCTAACACTTGAGCTATCACGGACGTATGCAAGTCCAAATCGGAGAAATATGGCAATGATCGTGATGCGCCAGCTCGGGACCACATGCGATCTCATCGCCTCTGCTTCCAAGAGGCACTATAAATACCAGTAGACATGCAACTGACCCACACACCCGCAGCAAGCGCAAGCAGAAGCAGGTCTGATCGCACTCGCAGTTGCTCGATTCGATCAACTGCCATGGCACCTAGAGCGTTGCTCCTCCTGGCCGTCGGGCTCATGATCGTGGCCGCGGCTAGCGCCCACGGCGGGTACGGGTCGTGCCCTAGCGACGCGCTCAAGGTGAAGGCGTGCGTGGACGTGCTGGGCTTGCTCAAGGTGAAGGTAGGCGTGCCATGGCACGAGCCCTGCTGCTCGCTCCTCAACGGGCTCGTCGGCCTCGACGCCGCCGCCTGCCTCTGCACAAATATCCACGCGAACGTGCTCGGCCTCAACCTCGACCTCCCCGTCGACCTCCGCCTCATCCTCAACAACTGCGGGAAGGTCTGCCCAGACGACTTCCAGTGCCTCCCACACCACCACTAAACACAACATTCAAAGCGTATATCGTCGTGAGGTCATGTCGTGTGATTTGTTGCTCTAAGTTTTGATTACTTGCTTGTACACAGTTGTACTCCAATTCTTTTGTTTCCCATGATTTATTTGTTTTACATCATGTATAAATGATTAATTCAAATTTTTTACTTCTCCTTGTCAACACTATCTTCCGTTCCTCGGAAGTGAGACTACTGAGGGATCGGCAAAACTATCCTTGTCAACACTCACCTTGTTGGGCCACGCAGAGATAAAACAAAACTTTTTCCTCTAACGTGGTGATCCCAAGACCTAGCTGAGGTAGAAGGCCACGAGGTTTACCACTAGACGCGCAGTTGCGGATTACTGATGAAGCGCGTCAGTTGATGCAGTGCAGTCCTCACGATCCGATCGTCCTGGTGCTGATCGCACAGCACCTCTGCTGGTATCCACACGTACAAGGAGGAGCGCCGGCGGCGAACTGCTAGGTTTGTTACGGCGGCTGGACTGCTGTGGAGCTAGGGTTTCCAACACATGGAATAACCTAACCGAACAACGATTAACCTTTCTGGGTTACTGTGCTCCACTATATATAGGGAGTGAACGTGGGCTCTGCTCACGCGACCCGTTCACTAAAGCCCATATAACACTAGTCACCGTGAGTCCAACTCACTAACTCAGTCCTAATCTGGTTTAGGTCCAACCCAACCAGATTACAGATTCGGATCCAATCCGAACTTGCTCCCGCTCTTAAGTGTGTGACCCCGCAGGCTCATGGTTACTTGGACACGATTAGAGTCCGACTCACAATCGATCAATTGGCATCGACTCCTAGCAGAACATACCGATTCCCAAGTACCAAAGAGTCATGACGACTTGCCTTTCCAATGCGACTTACGTCTGAGTCCCTTTTGCCTCACGATATACCTTGTCAGACTATAGGCGAATATATGTCATCCCTTAAATAGTCCGACTCTCTTCTCGATCTGAGATAAGTGATTCACCCGACTAACTCTTAGCCGATCGCCTCGGTTAACACTTAACCGAGTCATGCATGGCCATGCTTTCCGAATCATATCTCACGAGAGGGCCCAGAGAATATCTCTCCGAGTGGAGGGGCAAAATCCCATCTTGGTTATCCACATCACGCAGCTTGATTCTCAGTCGACCCGAACCCTGCCTTTATAACTGCCCAGTCACGGATCAGCGTTTGACAGAACCTAAGTCGGTGATCCTCAACTCGGACTATGCAACAACCTCAGGTCTAAGGATTACATTGATTGAGATATACAAATGACAGCTTAGTTCGTTGTACCTCAATATGGGTCAATCCGACTCGCTAAACTCTTTAGCCGAATCTGTGTAAGTTGGAATAGCATCTCCATGCCTATGACAAGTGGAACCGAGTCATCAAGCCAACTTTCACATTGGTCTAAGTTGTGTGTCCAGCACAACCTCAATGACCAAGGATATTTAGTACAAACAACATGAATGCATAGTTCCACAACTGAATCACATATTCAATGATACACATCAGATGTTTATACAAGGACTACTTAATAACTTTATGAATACAATGGGAAATATCATCATACATGATTGCCTCTAGGGCATATTCCCAACAGTCTCCCACTTGCACTAGAGTCAATCTTTCGACATCACATGTCTAAGCATCTAATGCCCATGGCTCTCAGGTGCGCCTCATGCTTCGGCTGGGGTAACGGCTTTGTCAACGGATCTGCAATATTTGCATCCGTGTGTACCTTGCATAACTTGATATCACCCTGATCCACGAACTGGCGAATTAGGTGGTACCGCATGAGTATGTGCTTGTTCTTCTGGTGTTGTCTAGGTTCCTTGGCTTGTGCAATAGCACCATTGTTGTCACAATACACATCCAACGGATTGGACGAGCCCTGAACCACACCAAGATCCATGAGGAAATTCCTCATCCAAACAGCTTCCTTTGCTGCCTCCGAGGCGGCAATATACTCAGCCTCTGTTGTAGATGCAGACACAGTCTCTTGCTTGGAAGTTTTCCAGCTCACAGCACCTCCGTTTATAATAAACACGTATCCGGATTGCGAGCGAGAATCATCAGAGTCGGTGAGATAACTCGCATCCGTGTAACCCTTTACACTGAGTTAATCTTCACCACCATAAACCAAGAACATATCCTTAGTCCTTCTCAAGTACTTTAGGATATTTTTAGCCGCTGTCCAGTGGATCTCTCCAGGATCAGCCTGGTATCTGCTCACAACACTTAGAGCATAGGAAACATCCGGCCTAGTACAAATCATGGCGTACATGATGGATCCGACTGCAGAAGCATATGGAATCGCACTCATCCGACTTCGCTCATCAGTTGTCGAAGGACACTGAGTCTTGCTAAGTTTTACACCATGGGACATCGGTAAGAACCCTTTCTTAGACGATTCCATGTTGAACTTCTTCAACACTTTGTCCAAATAAGTACTCTGACTCAATCCAATGAGCCTCCTTGATCTATCTCTATAGATCCGGATTCCGAGGATGTATGTTGCCTCACCCAAGTCTTTCATTGAGAAACTCCTTTCCAATGATTCCTTGGTTTCTTGCAACATCTGGACATCATTTCCAATCAGTAATATGTCATCCACATATAAGATTAGAAAATTTACTTTGTTCCCACTAAACTTCTTGTACAAACAAGAATCATGATCACTCTTGATGAAGCCAAACGATTTGACTACCTCATCAAAGCGAATATTCCAACTCCGAGATGCTTGCTTCAACCCATAAATGGATTTCTGAAGTTTGCATACCTTGTCAGCATTAGCCGGATCGACAAAACCCTCGGGCTGTATCATATACACGTCCTCGGTTAAATTTCCGTTAAGGAAAGCCGTTTTGACATCCATCTGCCATATCTCATAGTCGAAATAGGCCGCTATAGCTAACATGATCCGAACTGATTTAAGCATCGCTACGGGCGAGAAAGTCTCGTCGTAATCAACTCCTTGAACTTGTCGGAACCCCTTCGCGACAAGGCGTGCTTTATAGATTGAAACATTTCCATCCATATCAGTTTTCTTCTTAAAGACCCATTTGCACTCGACGGGTCTTGCACCGTCTGGCAGATCAACCAAGTTCCAAACTTGATTTTCATCCATGGACTTTAACTCGGATCTCATGGCTCCAAGCCATGACTTGGAATCAGATCCCACCATCGCTTCCGAATAATTTGTCGGCTCATCACTGTCTAACAGTAACACATCACGAACACTTCGTAATCTTGCCGATCTTCGTAGTACAGGTGCAGCTATCGGCTCAGCTGCCACGATCGGCTCATCCTCCAAGGTTTTTGCCGATTCGCTACTTGCCGATTCCTCTCGAATTTCTTCGAGTTGCACCGTGCTCCCACTTACTCTCCGACTGAGAAACTCTTTCTCAAGGAAGACACCGTTCCGAGCGACAAACACTTTGCCCTCTTCTCGGTTGTAGAAGTAGTAACCCAAGGTTTCCCTCGGATACCCCACGAAAATACACTTATCCGACTTGGCTGTAAGCTTGTCCGACTGAAGTCGCTTGACAAATGCTTCACAACCCCAAATCTTAAGAAAAGACAAACTCGGCTTTTTGCCTGTCCACATCTCATGCGGTGTCTTCTCTACCGATTTTGATGGTACTTTGTTTAGTGTGAACGCCGCTGTTTCTAGACAATAACCCCAAAATGATAAAGGCAGATCTGTCCGACTCATCATTGATCGTACCATGTCCAACAAGGTCCGATTCCGCCTTTCCGAAACACCATTCCTTTGTGGCGTTCCTGGCGGAGTAAGTTGAGGAACTATTCCACAACTTTTCAGATGGTCATCAAACTCATGGCTCATGTACTCGCCTCCTCGGTCCGACCGAAGAAACTTTATTTTCTTGCCGAGTTGATTCTGTGCTTCATTCTGGAATTCTTTGAACTTTTCAAAGGCTTCCGACTTATGTTTCATCAAGTAGATATATCCATACCTACTCAAATCATCAGTGAAGGTAATGAAGTACTCATAACCACCCTTGGCTGTCGTGCTCATTGGTCCACATACATCACTATGTACTAGTCCCAACAAGTCGGACGCCCTTTCGCAGCTCTTTGCAAAAGGTGTCTTGGTCATTTTGCCGAGTAGGCAAGATTCGCATGTCTCGAACGACTCCAAGTCGAACGAAGTTAGGAGTCCATCATCATGGAGTTTCTTCATGCGTTTCCAACTTATATGACCAAGCCGACAGTGCCAAAAGTAAGTCATATTCAGATCATTTGGTTTCAACCTTTTAACATTTATGTTATAAACCGACTCACCATCAAGATTCAAAATAAATAACCCGTCCTGGACGGGTGCAAAGCCGTGAAACATATCATTCAAATACAAAGAACAACCATTATTCTTGATATTCGACTCATAGCCTTGCCTCATCAAACATGAAGCAGAAATAATGTTTCGACTGAGCACTGGAACATAATAACAATTATTTAGTTCCATAATGAATCCGGAAGGTAAATGAAGTTGCATCGTGCCGACTTCCAACGCAGCAACTCTTGCTTTGTTGCCGACTCGAATATCAACCTCTCCTCTTGCTACGCTCCTAGTTCTTACCAGTCCCTGCAACGAGTTGCAGATGTGAATAACTGATCCGGTATCATATACCCAAGAACTATTAGGTGCATCAGCAAGATATATGTCTATAACATTGCATACAAGTGTACCTGAGTCGGAAGTCATACCTCCACTCTTGGCTTTGTCAGCCAAGTACTTGCTGCAGTTCCTCTTCCAGTGACCATCCGCCTTGCAGTAGAAGCAAGTGGATCCGGCTGAAGGAGATGGTTTAGTCCCTGAGGAAGCGCTTGGGACCAGGTCCTGAGCCTGCTTTCCTCCTGACTTAGCCTTCTTCTTAGTCCAAGAACTCTTCTTGAACTTAGCCTTATTCTGCACCATCAACACTTGACTGGTGCCCTTCTTGAGATCCGCCTCTGCCTGCTTGAGCATCCCATGTAATTCAGTGAGCTTCTTATCCATACCATGCATGTGGTAGTTCGAAATGAACTGCCCATATGCACTAGGAAGAGAGTTCAGAATTATATCCGTAGCGAACTCTTCGCTAATGGGGTAGCCAAGCCTCTCCAGAGACTGCACGTAACCAACCATTTTGATCACATGCGGACTCAGTGGATCACCATCCTTAAGCTTGCAACTCAGCAAAGCCTGAGAGACTTGATACCTCTCAGTCTTCGCCTGAGCCTGGAACATACTTTTGAGGCTTTCGATCATATCGTAGGCCTCAACATGCTCGAACTGCTTTTGCAAGTCCGGTTCCATGTGAGCAAGCATAAGACAGCTAATATCCGTGGACTCATCCTTATCCCGACGGTAGGCATTGGTGGTTGCGACAGTCGCATTCTCATTAGGCTCATCTGGAAGTGGGTTGTCTAGGACATGGTCCTTCTTTTCTTGTTTGAGAACAATTCTCAGATTTCGATACCAGTTGGTAAAATTAGTGTCGTTCAGTTTATCTTTCTCAAGAATGGTTCTCAACGCAAAACCGGATATCTGAGAGTGACTGCTACTTGGTGCCATGATCTACAACAGAAAATATGCAAAACACTTAAGACATGTATTCATAAAAGAGCAAGCATATTAAACATTTTAATATTTTATGCTCCCACTAGAACCAACACCCCTCCGATGGTTACTTAGTGATTCAGGATCCTAAATAAGCAAGTCGGCTAGTGAGCTTTAGCATCACTGCTAGCCGCCAAGTGATCTAGGTAGACAACTCCTTGTCAATCGCATCTTATGCGACTCCTGTTGGACGGGTGGCATCACATGCCCTGGCTCCCATCCGACCTTTCCCCGAGTCCCACAACCGTTGTGATAGACCCGTCTAGCTTACCGAGTGTTTCTGCAGTAAGAGTACGACTCGAACACACCTAGTCGGAAAGAATTGGCAGCACCTCAATTTTATGATCCCACTACCAAAAATGTCTGACTTGTGATGGTGCAAACACTGGCGGGAAAACCGACTAGACCTTCTTTGAGGGATTAAATTTTACCGACTATCTAATAGAGGTAAAACAGAGACATAACAATAACACAAAATAAAGCAATTATAATGTGAAATGGTATGGCTCTCTTCATGGCGATCTCCATCTCCACAAAGCCTGTAATCCGACTCGTGCCAACTCTTGTCACTTGCCGTCTTACTCCATGTCGCCGACATGTACAACGCCTTGCATGCCTTCCGGGTTCTCCAAACAGCTACACTAGCTTAGTAAAGTAAATTACATAGAGAATCCGACACGCAGGTCGTTATACAATAAAATGACAGCACCTAGGCTCCAGCCGGCTGACATAAACCGTGATTCGCAGATCACGTATGGATTACACACATACATCACATGCACATGAACCATACCATTCACAACTTCCACTGCGAAAACAAGTTATGCATAGATACAATGTCTACCGGCGTTGTGAAACTCGCAACGACATCTAAGGCGCTACGACAGGGCGAAACCGGCGGTCCCGCTAGCCGGATAGCGGGCGGGGATCGAAGGGGCAGCGCCCCTCGCTGGTGCGGGCAGCGCCCGACGATTTTTCCGAAAACGTAGATCTCATCTACGATCCGAACATGGATTCCGACCATTGTTCCGATTTGATCAAACTCTTTGATCTTCGATCACCGCTTCTGGATTTACGTGTCACAGTCTACCCCGATGGCGGAAGCCGACCGGTAGGGGTATGTCGTTCCACGACCTCAGCAGTATGATCACGGAAATCAGATCTACCATTCCCCGAGTACAGTTGATCCAATCAACCTCGTACAAAACCGATCTATCTCATAGATCGACCACCAAACAGCACATAGATCTCATCTACATCCTACCGCATATCACATATGCGAGATCTCGAGCCTAAAACCAGAAGCTATCGCTCTGATACCACTGTTGGGCCACGCAGAGATAAAACAAAACTTTTTCCTCTAACGTGGTGATCCCAAGACCTAGCTGAGGTAGAAGGCCACGAGGTTTACCACTAGACGCGCAGTTGCGGATTACTGATGAAGCACGTCAGTTGATGCAGTGCAGTCCTCACGATCCGATCGTCCTGGTGCTGATCGCACAGCACCTCTGCTGGTATCCACACGTACAAGGAGGAGCACCGGCGGCGAACTGCTAGGTTCGTTACGGCGGCTGGACTGCTGTGGAGCTAGGGTTTCCAACACATGGAATAACCTAACCGAACAACGATTAACCTTTCTGGGTTACTGTGCTCCACTATATATAGGGAGTGAACGTGGGCTCTGCTCACGCGACCCGTTCACTAAAGCCCATATAACACTAGTCACCGTGAGTCCAACTCACTAACTCAGTCCTAATCTGGTTTAGGTCCAACCCAACCAGATTACAGATTCGGATCCAATCCGAACTTGCTCCCGCTCTTAAGTGTGTGACCCCGCAGGCTCATGGTTACTTGGACACGATTAGAGTCCGACTCACAATCGATCAATCGGCATCGGCTCCTAGCAGAACATACCGATTCCCAAGTACCAAAGAGTCATGACGACTTGCCTTTCCAATGCGACTTACGTCTGAGTCCCTTTTGCCTCACGATATACCTTGTCAGACTATAGGCGAATATATGTCATCCCTTAAATAGTCCGACTCTCTTCTCGATCCGAGATAAGTGATTCACCCGACTAACTCTTAGCCGATCGCCTCGGTTAACACTTAACCGAGTCGTGCATGGCCATGCTTTCCGAATCATATCTCACGAGAGGGCCCAGAGAATATCTCTCCGAGTGGAGGGGCAAAATCCCATCTTGGTTATCCACATCACGCAGCTTGATTCTCAGTCGACCCGAACCCTGCCTTTATAACTGCCCAGTCACGGATCAACGTTTGATAGAACCTAAGTCGGTGATCCTCAACTCGGACTATGCAACAACCTCAGGTCTAAGGATTACATTGATTGAGATATACAAATGACAGCTTAGTTCGTTGTACCTCAATATGGGTCAATCCGACTCGCTAAACTCTTTAGCCGAATCTGTGTAAGTTGGAATAGCATCTCCATGCCCATGACAAGTGGAACCGAGTCATCAAGCCAACTTTCACATTGGTCTAAGTTGTGTGTCCAGCACAACCTCAATGACCAAGGATATTTAGTACAAACAACATGAATGCATAGTTCCACAACTGAATCACATATTCAATGATACACATCAGATGTTTATACAAGGACTACTTAATAACTTTATGAATACAATGGGAAATATCATCATACATGATTGCCTCTAGGGCATATTCCCAACACACCTGTGTACGCTTGACTCAAAACTCAAAACTCTAATGGGCATTGTTCCCGCACTTGAAGCTATAACTTTGAATGTGGATGGAATTGTTGGCCAAGTACGTCTTTGTTGGAGATATTCCCTAGAGGCAATAATAAATGTAGTTATTATTATATCTTTGTGTTTATGATAAATGTTTACATTCATGCTATAACAGTATTAACCAGGAAACATTAATACTTGTGTGATTTGTAAACTAAATTAGAGTCCCTAGTAAAGCTTCTTCATAATACTAGCTTGTTGGTATATAGATGATTGTGGTTTCCCTATCATGAACATTGAGATGTTATTAACAACAAGATCACATCATTAGGAGTGGTATAATGGACATACTCCTGTAGATAAGCGTAGCATAAAGATCAAGTCATTTTAATAGTTCAATTGCTATAAGCTTTCTGATACATAGTAACCTAATTCCTTCGACCATGAGATCATGCTTATCACCATCACCGGAAGGATGCTTTGATGACATCAAACACCACACCATAACTGAGTGGCTATAAAGGTGGCATTGAGTGTTCGGAAAGTATGGGTTGAGACACATGGATCAAGAGTGGGATTTGTCCATCCATATGACAGATAGATATACTCTGGGCCCTCTCGGTGGAATGTCATCCAATTAGCTTGCAAGAATGTGACTGGCTCACAAGGGATCACATTCACGGGAACGAGAAAAGAGTACTTATCAGTAAAGAGGTTGAACTAGGTATGCAGAGATACCGACGATCAAAACCTCGGATAAGTAAACTATCGTGAGACAAAGGGAAATTGGTATCGTATGTAAGTGGTTCATTCGATCACAAAGTAATCGTAGAAATATGTGGGAGCCATATGAATTTCCAGATTCCTCTATTGGTTATTGATCGGAGAGGTGTCTCGATCATGTCCGCATAATTCACGAACTATAGGGAGACACACTTAAGGATTCGATGTTGTTGAGTAGTTATGGAATGATGAGTAAGAGACCGAATGTTGTTCGGAGTCTCGGACGGGATCCGGGATATCACGAGGAGATCCGGAATGGTCCGGAGAATAAGATTCATATAAGGAAAGTCCTGTTTCGGAGTTGGGGAATGATTCCGATGTTTTCACCGGGAATGTTCTAGAAGGGTCCGGAAGGTCCGGCACTCCGGAGGGGAAGGGTACATGAATGTGTCATGACAATATGGAATTGTTGCATTATGTACTAGGTCACATGGCTGTGTAGGGTACCTCCCTCTCCCTCTTTGGTATTCCTATTTTGTATTCTATAATGTGGGAACCCATTGCTAGGGCTCCATATTTTATCAAATGCTTTTATTCTTTTTCTAAACCCCTACATCCTCTAATCTAGTAAAGTGCCCAAATTGACACATACGCACTATGTATGTGGGCATCCTCTCTTTCCCATATGCTAATTCCCTCGACTCTATTTTGTTTCCCTAGACACCTTTGTTCAAAAATCCCTACAAAGATTCAAAATAGTTTGAATAAGATGCTTTCTTACAACTGGCTAAACATAAACATAAAACAAAACAATTGAACAAAAAAAAGCTAAGAACCTACCTGGCCGCAGCCCAAGAGAGAGCAGCAGCCTACCAGCGCGTCACCCTCCCCCGGCCCACCTTCCTCCACGGCCTGGTACCCCTTCGTACGACGCCGTTACTGTGCTTCTCTCCCAGCGCCGTCCCTTCCTCTATGTGTGCCCCGACGGATGGAGCAGGTGCCCGTCGCCCCTCCCGTCATCCGCGTCACCACCTCCCCTTCTTATCCCCTCCTAGCCGCAACAAACCCTAACCTTTCCTCCCATGCATCGCCATTCCCTTCCTCTACCTAGCGCCACTCTCTCCCTCTATTTCCTTTTCTCTGCAGCTCCGCAAGCCGTCCTGAAACTCCGTCGTCGCCCAGCGCATCGAGCACCTACAAGCCATGCTGATTCTTCCCCATGTCGTCGTAGGATCTGGACGCTCGCAGGAGGGACGGAGCGTGCCTCTATGCGGCGCCTTCTCTTCTTCATGTTCGCGACCAAGAGCAGCCGTCCCTCCCCGCCATCGCCTCGTCCATCTTCTTCCACCCCCCGAACCCGATTCCGGCTGGAATTGATTGAGGTGAGGTTCAATTCTCCGTCCCCTTCCTCCTTGCATCATCTCCATAGCGTAATCACCGTCGTCGTCATTAGAAATCCCGCTCGTTACACGCCTGCTACCGCAAAGTTCAGAATGAGATGTTCTCTGTATCTTAGTGCAGACCGTCAGTCTCGCGCGCCCCTGTTCCCGGCGTTTTTCCCGGCGATCGAGCCCTCCTCCGGAGAAACCCCAAACACGAAAGTTGTATCCCTATCATCCCTCTTCATCTTTCATTTTTGCGTCATGGCGAAATTCGTAGTAGATCGCTGGCCATATTCGTTGCAAAACCGAGTTAGCTAGCAGCTTCGTCTGACCCAATCTTCAGTTTTATCAGTTAGGCCTTGAACGTTTTACTCAAAGCCCCCTGTGCTTTGCAAAATCACCCGCCCCAGCCCTGTACTGCCCACGTGTCGGCTCCCAGCTGGCCTGCGCGTGCGTGGCCCCACGGTTCCCTTGTCCCCACCTATCTGTGTCCCGGCGTAGCTTCAGCACGAGTGAGGAAAGTCTGACTACAAATTCGAAATAAAAACCAGGATTTGATTTTATATGAATTCACTTGTAACTTTTAAATGATTTAGAATTTGAATTTTTTCCTAATATGAAAGGTGCCCTATTTTTGTATATGAATTCAAATGCAAATTCAAATCTTTCAGATCTGTTTCAAATCAGTCAAACATTTGACTTTGATCCCTCTTTTATATATTTGACTTTAATAATAATTAAAATTTGTATTTCCAAATAATAAGTATAATATATGATTTTGAATCAGAATGACATGAGGATTGTGAATATGCTATCCATAATATCATTTGAGCAATTTAAAAATTTCGAATTAATAAATACTAATAAATTGTCGTTTCTTAATTATTGCATAACTTTTAATCCGTAACTCCGAATTCGACAAATGATATGTCTAAATCGATCAGCGCGACGAGACCTATCCAACCATGATATCCATGTTATCATTTGCATCATGCATTAAGAGCAGTTTTATAATCAGTACTGTTTATGCAAAAAAAACATGATAAATAAAATTGGAAACTAATTGGTTCTTATTAATAATGCCTCATGAATGCAATATCATCAATGTGCTATGCCCCTAATACCTTTTAGATATAGTTTGCATCATTAACTTGTCATGTCAAGCATCATATCATGATCATGCCGATTCTTCCGCATTAGTTGTAATTGCTGCATCGCTTGTTCCTTTTAGTGTTTTGCTTCTTCCCGGATAGGACGATGAGATGTTGTGAGCTTCGACAAGTTCTTCGGTTATGAAACTTCGGCAATGTTTTCCAGGCGAGCATTCTCCCCCTTTCTATCTATTTTACCTTTATAGTCTTTATTCCTTCCTGTTGATCTATTGCTATCTGTGTTGCGATGCTCTAGTTTTCATACCCGTGATATCCCTTGCAGCCTTATATTACCTTGGACACATCCTATTACCTGTTGCTTGGTAGATAGTTGGACTTGCGTGTCGTAGTCGCTTGCTCAAGTGTTGTTGCGTGTCGTCAAGTACCACAGTTGTTGGAAGAGTCATATGCTTTATGTTGGAGTTGATCATGACTTTAATTACCGTTTAATAACTAAAATTGAAGTAAGTAAATAATGCAGAGGCACAGGTGGGCAATAGATGTTATTTGGTTTTTAACCGTCCACTTGTGTCCCGTAGGACCCCGAGTACTTGATACCTGTTCTTTGAATATTCGCACTATCCGCATGTGGGACCATGAATCCCCCTAGCCAGAGCTTGAGTCATATTTATTTCTTGTGGCCACAAAGTAGTTTGGGGCTTTATTACTATCCTGTACTTATGCCATACTTTACTGCTTATTTACGATTGCGCGTGGAGCGCCTGTACTGTTTAGGAACAAATGTGGAATGTTTTCGCGGTATCGACAAGCCCGGTCACACTTTCGGGTTCCCGGTCGTTTACAGCCATTGGCACAAACCTCTGGGTCCGTCTCGGAGCCGGCCAACTTCATCGCGGGTAGCTTGGTGGGGTGGCCCCCTGAAATTTATATGAATCTTGCAATTGCTCTGTCGTGATGCCTCGTTGGGTTTTCATTTGGTTTTTCCCGAGGTTGATCGTGCGTGTGTTGCTATTTGTGCCCCCCTGCAGGGTAAAACTTTCTGAAAGCCGTGTCCGCGGTTATGGACGACTTGGAGCACAGTATCTCGATCATAGACAACTATAACTAAAGTAGTGCTATAAATTTGACTTTATAATGACTAGTAATCAGCTTCACTATAATGGAATGGCTAAATAAAAGTGCCAACAATTGCTTGTTTGGGTTGTCACCTATTACCATTGTATCTGACTAGTAAGTATTGCAACTACAACGGAATGGCTAAACAAAATTACCAACAACTGGTGGGTTTTGGGATGCCTCATGCTATATGTATCTAACTAGTAAGTACTACAACTACAACGGAATGGTTAACTAAAAGTGCCCACTTCTTATTATATCAGGATGACTATCTAGACCTGACTAGTAATTGATGCAACGATAACTGAATAATTAAAACTGCCAACTTTGTGAGTTCCTCGGTTGACTTCCTCGTTTGGTCTCGAGGGGGAAATACCAGGATGGGTATGCTTGATAATAGTTTCACGTTGGATCCGAATAGGTATTTCTTATCCCTATCTGATAGCCGCCAGTTGTATTGAGTCTCTATAGGTTGTTTAGTGCATGCTGCGCTGCCGCTTCAGTCCACCATACCTATGTAGGCGAGGACCGCCGAATTCTAGTCTCGCCGTGTACTGGCCTCAGTACTGACCGCTCTCTTTTTCCTTCGCCCTTTGTCGGCACCCCTTTTGTTAAGCAGGTTTTGAGATCGACGTCGTTAGCAGGGTTACCCTTCCGGCTTGGCCTGGGCAGGGTTATGGACGCCATTGGTTATTCTTCAGGGCTCTTAGCTCAATTTGCATCTTGTCCGTACTCGGACGCTGTATCGTTTTCAAGGTGATTTGGATCTTTGTACTGTATTCTTGACTCTTTGAGTTGCTGTTGGATATATATATTCTGTGGGTTCCATCGTGGACTATTGTGTAATGATATTACTTCGTTTTCCACCGGCACGAAAGTGCCTGGTGGGCACCTTTGAATCGTTTCTATGCGGGTTTGGCGGGAATCGCTGAAACTTGCATAGGGCCGATTCCGAGGGTGTTACAGTCGTCCACCGGCTTCAACTATTACAACTACTTTGAATAGACACGCGGGTCTTCACATAAATTAAATACAACCATATGGCTCCTGCCGGTTGCCAACTTACAATAAGGAATATTGCATACATCAAATATAATCACAATCATGGCCATATCACATCACTACACACCCCTGCAAAACAAAGTTAGACGTCTCTAATTTCTTTGCATGTTTTACGTGGTTTGGGGCTTTCAATAAGTGTCATTCTAACTTACGAACAAGAACCACAACATTGATACTAGCATTGTTAATCACCCGTTGTAAATTGAATCTTAACTATGCTGGGAGAAACAGGCACCCGCAAAGCCACTTATGCAATACAAGTTGCATGTCAAGCGTGGAGCAAGTCTCATGAACGATGTCATGTAAGGTTAGCCCGGGCCGCTTCATCCCAACACCCCGCAAGATGCAAAGTACACAAGAAGCAATCGACAATAAAAGCATCAACGCCCACAATGACCATTGTGTTCTACTCGTGCAACAGATCTACATATAGACACGGCTCTGATACCACTGTAGGGTTTTGTAGCATGGAAAACAAAAATTTTCTACCGTATACAAACAAACAAGCCAAGATCTATCTACTAGATTGTAGCAACGAGTCGATGGAATAACTCACCCTTGAAGATTCCAAAGTGTTTAACGAGAGCGGATTCTCGTGGGAGATGTAGTCGTACTCTTCCCGATCTCAAGATCGCGTTGACGATCCTTCTGGCGCTGTGTTCCGGCAGCGCTCCCGCAGTCGGTCACACGTTTGCTACTCGACGAAGACCTTCCTCTCCCTTGTTCCAGTAGGCAGTGGAGGTTGTAGCACTCTCCTCGCGATTTCGGCAGCACAACGGCGTGGTACCGGAAGTAGAGGGGAGATCTCGCAGGGCTTCGCCTTAAGCCGGAGCGAGTATGGTGGACTATGAGAGAGCCCTCGGTGATCTAGGGTTTAGACACACCAAGGAGGAGGCTTGGCCGGCGGCTAGGGTTTAGCTAGGCGGCGGCGGCTTGCCCTAGGCGGCGGCAGCAGGAGGTGGCGGCGCCGGGCTAGGGTTTGCGGGTGGAGATCTTGTGTGCTAGGAGGGGCAGCCCTGCCCCTCCTTATATAGGTGGAGGGGGCGCGCCAGGGGAGGGGAGTCCCTCCCCAACTCGGTTTCCCAAGTGGGCCGGCTGTGGAGGGGAGGAACTCCTCCCCAAGTAGGTTTCCTACTTCCCCTCCACCTTCCAAAATAGCCGTTTGACTTTTCAAATTGGCGTTTGACTTTTCAAACTAGGATTTGATTAAACCCTTTATTTTGTTCAGCGATGACACCTTCTAGAACATTCTCAATTAAAACACCGGAACCATTCTCCAACCCCGAAACAGGACTTTCCTTATATGAATCTTATTCTCCGGACCATTCCGGATCTCCTCGTGATATCCCGGATTCCATCCGAGACTCCGAACAACATTCGGTCTCTTACTCATCATTCCATAACTACTCAAACAATGTCGAATCCTTAAGTGTGTCTCCCTACGGTTCATGAATTATGCGGACATGATCGAGACACTTCTCCGAACAATAACCAATAGAGGAATCTGGAAATTCATATGGCTCCCACATATTTCTACGATTACTTTGCGATCGAATGAACCACTTACATACGATACCAATTTCCCTTTGTCTCACGATAGTTTACTTATCCGAGGTTATGATCGTCGGTATCTCTGCATACCTAGTTCAACCTCGTTACTGATAAGTACACTTTTCTCGTTCCCGTGATATGTGATACCTTGTGAGCCAGTCACATTCTTGCAAGCTAATTGGATGACATTTCACCGAGAGGGCCCAGAGTATATCTATCCGTCATATGGATGGACAAATCCCACTCTTGATCCATGTGTCTCAACCAATACTTTCCGAACACTCAATGCCACCTTTATAGCCACCCAGTTACGGTGTGGTGTTTGATGTCATCAAAGCATCCTTCCAGTTAAGGTGATATGCATGATCTCATGGTCGAAGGAATATGGTTACTATGTATCAGAAAGCATATAGCAATTGAACTATTAAAATGACTTGATCTTTATGCTACGCTTATCTATAGGAGTATGTCCACCATATCATTCTCCTAACGATATGATCTTGTTGTTAATAACATCTCAATGTTCATGATAGGGAAACCACAATCATTTATTAACCAACAAGCTAGTATTATAAAGAGGCTTTACTAGGGACTCTATTTTAGTTTACAAATCACACAAGTATTAATTTTTCCTTGTTAATACTATTATAGCATGAATATAAACATTTATCATAAACACAAAGATATAATAATAACTATATTTATTATTGCCTCTAGGGCATATCTCCAACAGGCTGGGCAAAATAAAGGAAGAAATCAAATCCTATTTTGAAAGTCAAACGCCAATTTGAAAAAGTCAAATGACAAGTTTGCTTGGTCGAGGCAGAGTAGGAAACCTACTTGGGGCGGAGTTCCTCTCCCTCCACCCGCCGGCCAAGGAGGCCGACTTGGGGGAGGACTCCCTCCTCCTAAGCCGCACCCTCCCACCTATATAAGGAGGGGCAGGGTTGCCCCTCTTCCCTACACCCAACACACCCCAAACCCTAACCCTAGCCGCCGGCCTCCTGCAAGTCGCCGCCGCCCCTAGGGTTTCTCCTAGCCGCCGAATTGGGGCTTCCCCAAGCCCTAGCCGCCGGCCAAGCTCCGCCCCTTGGTGCCTTCTAAACCCTAGATCTCCAACGCCTCTCTCATAGTCCACCATACTCACTCCGGCTTAAGGCGAAGCCCTGCGAGATCTCCCCTCTACTTCCGGTACCACGCCATCGTGCTGCCAGAATCACGAGGAGAGTGCTACAACCTCCGCTGCCTGCTAGAACAAGGGAGAGGAAGGTCTTCATCGAGTACCAAACGTGTGACCGACTGCGGAAGCGTTGCCAGAACGCAGCGCCGGAAGGATCGTCTACGCGATCTTGAGATCAGCAAGAGTACGACTACATCACCCACGAGAATCTGCTCTCATTAACCGCTTTGGAATCTTTGAGGGTGAGTTCCACTATCGACTCATTGCTACAATCTAGTAGATAGATCTTGGCTTGTTGTTTGCATGCGGTAGAATTTTTTTGTTTTCCATGCTACGAACCCCAACAGTGGTATCAGAGCCGTGTCTATATGTAGATCTGTTGCACGAGTAGAACACAATGATCATTGTGGACGGTGGTGCTTTTAGTATCAATTGATTCTTGTGTACTTTGCATCTTGCAGTATGATGGGATGAAGCGGCCCGGGCTAACCTTACATGACATCGTTCATGAGACTTGCTCCACGCTCAACATGCAACTTGTATTGCATAAGTGGCTTTGCGGGTGCCTGTCTCTCCCATCATAGTATAGATCCAATTTACAACGGGCACTTGATAGTTCAAACATCAACGTTGTGGTTCTTGTTCGTAAGTTAGATCGACACTTATTGAAAGCCCCAAACCACGTAAAATATGCAAAGAAAATTAGAGGTGTCTAACTTTGTTTTGCAGGGGTGTGCTGTGATGTGATATGGCCATGATTGTGATTATATTTGATGTATGCAATGTTCCTTATTGTAAGTTGGCAACCGATAGGAGCCATATGGTTGTCTTTAAATTCTGTTAAGACCCGCATGTCTATTCAAAGTAGTTGTAATAGTTGAAGCTGGTGGACGACAACCATAGAACGACGCCATTGACCTTGACGCAATGCCGGTGATGATGGAGATCATGTTCGTGCTTGAAGATGGAGATCGGAAGCACAAGAAGAAAGGCCATATCATATCACATATTATGAATTGCATGTGATGTTAATCCTTTATGCATCTTGTATTGCTTAGTTAACGATGGTAGCATTATAAGATGATCCCTCATGCACACAAATTTCAAGTTCCAAAGTGTTCATCCTTAGTAAGCACCGTTGCTAAAGCTCGTTGTTTCGAAGCACCACGTGATGATCGGGTGTGTTAGATTCTGCGAGTGTATACAACGTGAGCAAGCCAGATTTGCTCATGCAGAAGCTAAGGTTTGATCTTGACGAGCCTAGCATGTACAGACATGTTCTCGGAACACGGATCACCGAAAGGTAAAGCATGAGTCATATAGTAGATATGATGAACATGTTGATTGGTCGCCATTGAAGCTACATCAACTCTCGTGATGATCGGTTTTGATGTGGTGGATTTGGTTCGTGTGATCACTAAAACAATGTGAGGGATATTGTTTTGAGTGGGAGTTCACCTAGATTAATTTTACTATTAATTAGAACTCAATTTTTCATAAACTTAGTCTAAACTATTGCAAATATGTTGTAGATCAATGGCGGCCCCTACCATCAATTTTAATGCGTTCCTAGAGAAAGAAAAGTTGAAAAACAATGGAAGCAACTTTGCGGATTGGTTCCGCAATTTGAGGATTGTCCTCAATGCTGGTAATTTGACCTATGTGCTGGATACACCGCCGGGTGACCCGCCTGCAGCTGAGGCTACCGATGAAGTAAAGAATGTTTACCTCACTCAGAAGAATCAGTACTCCACAGTTCAGTGTGCTATCTTGTATGGTTTGGAATTAGAGCTTTAGAAAAGGTTTGAGAACCATGACCCACATGATATTGTCCGTGAAGTCAAAATGAAATTTGAGGCTCACGCGACAGTTGAGAGTTATGAGGCTTCTGAAAAGTTCTTTAACTGCAAGATGGAAGAGGGCAGCTCCATCAGTGAGCACGTGCTTAAGATGTCTGGGCACGCAAAGAAACTCCAAAGCTTGGGTATAGTGATTCCTAATGCTTTGGGGATTTACCGTGTCCTCCAATCACTACCACCAAGTTACAAGAACTTTGTGATGAACTACAATATGCAAAACATGAACAAGACGTTGCCAGAACTCTTCTCCATGTTGAAATCTGCAGAAGTGGAGATCAAGAAAGAGCATCAAGTGTTGTTGGTCAATAAGACCACCAAATTCAAGAAAGGCAAGTCTAAGCAAAAGGAAAACTTCAAGAAGGGTGGTAAGAAAGTTGCCGCACCGGCGAAGAAGACCAAGGCTGGACCTAAGCCTAATACTGAATGCTTTTACTGCAAGGGAGAAGGTCACTGGAAGCGGAATTGCCCAAAGTACTTGGCGGATTTGAAGAACGGCAACATCAAGAAGAAAGGTATATCCGATATACATGTTATTGATGTGTATCTCACTAGTACTCGTAGTAGTGCCTGGGTATTTGATACTGGTTCGGTTGCTCATATTTGTAACTCGAAATAGGTGCTGCAGAATAAACGGAAGCTAGCGAAGAACGAGGTGACGATGCGCGTTGGAAATGGATCAAAGGTTGATGTGATCGCGGTCAGCACGCTACCTCTTCATCTACCATCAAGATTAGTTTTATACTTAAATAATTGTTACTTGGTGCCTGCGTTGAGCATGAACATTATATCGGGATCATGTTTATTGCGAGACGGTTACTTGTTTAAGTCCGAGAATAATGGTTGTTCGATTTATATGAGTAATATGTTTTATGCACATGCACCTTTGATAGATGGTCTATTCTTATTGAATCTCGATAGTGGAAATACACATATTAATAACATTAAAGCTAAACGTTTGAAATTGAGCGATAACTCGACCTATATGTGGCACTGTCGTCTTGGTCACATTGGAGTGAAGCGTATGAAGAAATTCCATTCCGATGGACTTCTTGAATCACTTGATTTCGAATCACTTGAAAGATGCGAAGCATGTCTGATGGGTAAAATGACTAAGACTCCATTTTCTGGTATGATGGAGCGAGCTACGGACTTGTTGGAAATCATACATACCGATGTATGTGGTCCAATGAGTGTGGCATCGCGCGGTGGTTATCATTATGTTCTTACCTTCACGGATGACTTGAGTAGATATGGGTATATCTATTTTATGAAACATAAGTCCGAAACTTTCGAGAAGTTTAAGGAATTTCAAAGTGAGGTAGAGAATCAACGTAACAAGAAGATTAAATTTCTACGTTCTGATCATGGAGGTGAATATCTAAGTTACGAGTTTGGCGAGCATTTGAAGAAATGCGGAATACTTTCACAATTGACACCGCCGGGAACACCACATCGTAATGGTGTGTCCGAACGTCGTAATCGAACTCTCTTAGATATGGTTCGTTCTATGATGTCACTTACAGATTTACCGCTATCATTTTGGGGTTATGCATTAGAAACTGCCATATTCACTTTAAATAGGGCACCATCTAATTCCGTTGAAACGACACTGTATGAATTATGGTTTGGGAAGAAACCTAGATTGTCATTCCTTAAAGTTTGGGGTTGCGAAGCCTATGTAAAGAAGTTGCAGCCGGACAAGCTTGAACCCAAAGCGGAAAAATGCGTCTTCATAGGATACCCGAAGGAAACTATTGGGTATACCTTCTATCATAGATCCGAGGGCAAAATCTTCGTTGCTAAGAATGGATCCTTTCTGGAGAAAGAATTTCTCTCGAAAGAAGTGACTGGAAGGAAAGTAGAACTCAACGAGGTTGTCGACCCTTCTCTTGAACTTGCGAGTAGCGCAGCACCGGAAGTAGTTCCTGTGGCGCCTACACCAATAAGAAAGGAAGCTAATGATGATGATCATGAAACTTCGGTTGAAGTTGCTACAGAACCTCGCAGGTCAACGAGAACTCGTACCACTCCTGATTGGTATGATCCCGTTATGAGTGTCATGTTGGTGGACAACACCGATGACCCTGCGACATATGAGGAAGCGATGATGAGCCCAGATTCCAATAAATGGCAAAATGCCATGAAATCCGAGATTGGATCCATGTACGAAAACCAAGTATGGACTTTGGTGGACTTACCGGATGGCCGGAAGGCTGTCGAGAACAAATGGATTTTCAAGAAGAAAACAGATGCTGATGGTAATGTTACTGTCTATAAATCTTGACTTGTCGCAAAAGGGTTTCGACAAATTCAAGGAGTTGACTACGATGAGACTTTCTCACCAGCAGCGAAGCTAAAGTCTGTGAGGATTATGTTAGCAATCGCTGCATATTACGATTATGAGATATGGCAGATGGATGTCAAAACGGCGTTCCTCAATGGAGACATTGATGAAGAGTTGTATATGATGCAACCCAAAGGTTTTGTCGATCCTAAAGATGCTAACAAGGTATGCAAACTTCAACGGTCCATATATGGATTGAAGCAAGCATCCCGAAGTTGGAATCAACGTTTTGATAAGGTAATCAAAAGTTTTGGTTTTATACAAACTTATGGAGAAGCTTGTATTTACAAGAAAGTGAGTGGGAGATCTGTAGCATTCTTAATACTATATGTAGATGACATATTGTTGATTGGGAATGATGTAGACCTTCTTAATAGTGTCAAGGAATATTTGAATAATAGTTTTTCAATGAAAGATCTTGGTGAAGCAGCTTACATATTAGGCATAAAGATTTATAGAGATAGATCGAGACACCTAATATCATTGTCACAAAGTACATATTTGGACAAAGTTCTAAAGAGGTTTGGAATGGAAGATAGCAAGAAAGGGTTCTTGCCCATGTTGCCCAATACGACCTTGAGTAAAACTCAAAGTCCAGCAATGGCAGAAGATAGAGAAAGGATGAGTAAAACTCCCTATGCCTCAGCCATAGGATCTCTAATGTATGCCATGCTATGTACTAGACCCGACATTGCATATGCTGTTAGTTTAACTAGCAGATATCAAAGTGATCCAGGAGTGGATCATTGGACAGCGGTCAAAACATACTTAATTACTTGAGAAGAACTAAGTATATGGTTCTTTCTTATGGAGGTGATGAACAACTCGTTGTTAATGGTTACACCGATGCTAGTTGGAACACCGATCCGGATGATTCTAAATCTCAATCTGGATATGTATTTACTTTGAATGGTGCAGCAGTTAGCTGGAGGAGTGCAAAACAAAGCGTTGTGGCGAGATCTTCAACTGAATCGGAATACATAGCTGCTTCGGAGGCTTCACAAGAAGCGATATGGATGAAGGAGTTCATTACAGAGCTCGGTGTGGTTCCAAGTGCGCTGGACCCAATGTCTATCTACTGTGATAACATGGGCGCCATAGCCAATGTGCAAGAACCAAGGTCACACAAGAAGCTTAAGCACATCAAGCTACGTTTTCATGCTATTCGAGAACATGTCCAAGATGGTGACATAAAGATTTGTAAAGTACACACAGATCTGAATGTGGCGGATCCGTTGACTAAACCTCTCCCGAGGGCAAAACATGACCAGCACCAAACCGCCATGGGTGTTCGGTATATTACCATGTAATCTAGGTTAGTTGACTCTAGTGCAAGTGGGAGACTGTTGGAGATATGCCCTAGAGGCAATAATAAATGTAGTTATTAATATATCTTTGTGTTTATGATAAATGTTTACATTCATGCTATAACATTATTAACCAGGAAACATTAATACTTGCGTGATTTGTAAACTAAATTAGAGTCCCTAGTAAAGCCTCTTCATAATACTAGCTTGTTGGTTAATAAATGATTGTGGTTTCCCTATCATGAACATTGAGATGTTATTAACAACAAGATCATATCATTAGGAGAATGGTATAATGGACATACTCCTGTAGATAAGCGTAGCATAAAGATCAAGTCATTTTAATAGTTCAATTGCTATAAGCTTTCTGATACATAGTAACCTAATTCCTTCGACCATGAGATCATGCTTATCACCATCACCGGAAGGATGCTTTGATGACATCAAACACCACACCGTAACTGGGTGGCTATAAAGGTGGCATTGAGTGTTCGGAAAGTATGGGTTGAGACACATGGATCAAGAGTGGGATTTGTCCATCCATATGACGGATAGATATACTCTGGGCCCTCTCGGTGGAATATCATCCAAGTAGCTTGCAAGCATGTGACTGGCTCACAAGGGATCACATATAACGGGAACGAGAAAAGAGTACTTAACAGTAACAAGGTTGAACTAGGTATGCAGAGATACCGACGATCAAAACCTCGGATAAGTAAACTATCGTAAGACAAAGGGAAATTGGTATCGTATGTATGTGGTTCATTCGATCGCAAAGTAATCGTAGAAATATGTGGGAGCCATATGAATTTCTAGATTCCTCTATTGGTTATTGATCGGAGAGGTGTCTCGATCATGTCCGCATAATTCACGAACCATAGGGAGACAAACTTAAGGATTCGATGTTGTTGAGTAGTTATGGAATGATGAGTCAGAGACCGAATGTTGTTCGGAGTCTCGGATGGGATCCGGGATATTACGAGGAGATCCGGAATGGTCCGGAGAATAAGATTCATATAAGGAAAGTCCTGTTTCGGAGTTGGGGAATAATTCCGATGTTTTCACCAGGAATGTTCTAGAAGGGTCCGGAAGATCCGGCACTCCGGAGGGGAAGGGTACATAAATGTGTCATGACAATATGGAATGGTTGCATCATGTACTAGGTCACATGGCTGGGCCAAATAAAGGAAGAAATCAAATCCTAGTTTGAAAGTCAAACGCCAATTTGAAAAAGTCAAACAGTAAGTTTGCTTGGTGGACGGAGAGTAGGAAACCTACTTGGGGAGGAGGTCCTCTCCCTCCACCCGCCGGCCAAGGAGGCCGACTTGGGGGAGGACTCCCTCCTCCCAAGCCGCGCCCTCCCACCTATATAAGGAGGGGCAGGGTTGCCCCTCTTTCCTACACCCAACACACCCCAAACCCTAACCCTAGCCGCCGGCCTCCTGCAAGTCGCCGCCGCCCCTAGCGTTTCTCCTAGCCGCCGACTTGGGGCTTCCCCAAGCCCTAGCCGCCGGCCAAGCTCCGCCCCTTTGTGCCTTCTAAACCCTAGATCGCCAAGGCCTCTCTCATATTCCACCGTACTCGCTCCGGCTTAAGGCAAAGCCCTGCGAGATCTCCCCTCTACTTCCGGTACCACGCCGTCATGCTGCGGGAATCGCGAGGAGAGTGCTACAACCTCCGCTGCCTGCTAGAACAAGGGAGAGGAAGGTCTTCATCGAGTACCGAACGTGTGACCGACTGCGGAAGCGCTGCCGGAACGCAGCGCCTTAAGGATCGTCTACATGATCTTGAAATCGGCAAGAGTACGACTACATCACCCACGAGAATTTGCTCTCGTTAACCGCTTTGCAATCTTCGAGGGTGAGTTCCACTATCGAATCATTGCTAAAATCTAGTAGATAGATCTTGGCTTGTTTGTTTGCATGCGGTAGAATTTTTTTGTTTTCCATGCTACCAACCCCTACAGTCTTGCATCCACATTTCGATTATACCGGCTTCTGATTTATGAACATTTGGTCTGGGGGTTTACAAAAACCAAGTCAGCCAGACGGCAAGTTAGCCAAATAAAACTGCAGACATCGTCAAACAGAACCAGGGGTATAGATGAACAAATCCGTGATTGCTGGTGGCATTTCAACAATTGACAGGTTCATAGTGGCACAGTCATAATTTATGTGAGAACTGGTGATACGGTCATAATAACACCTCCACTATTGCAAGATCCAAAACCGCATCATTGCCAACAAGGCTTTGTGAGTCAATGGACAGGCCTGTTGCACGCAGCGAGGAACATGTCGTTGTGGCACGTCGACCGGGAGACGTCCCCGTGCTATCTTGGACCAAGATCCACCGCCTTCCATCGACGAAGTCGGAGAAGAATGGCAAATCCACCACCTTCGGACTAACATCGTCGTTTCAGAAGAACCACCTCGCCCCGGACGCCAGCGCCGCCGCGAATAACAACGAACGTCGACGACACACCGAGAAACTGTTCTCGCCAGATCTAAAGGACGACGAGAAGACCAAGCTGTCGATCTGAAGGACCTATCAGGACACGTTGCCATCAAATCCGAGGTGCCGCTTCGAAGGTCATCGCCGATGTGGAAGTAGAGTTGAGGCAGATTTATTTGCATAGGCGCCTCTTCCACCACCCAACGTCGCACCAAAGAAGACAAAACCTAACCCTAACTACTAGGCCAGAACGAAGGAACGAGCCCCCTCCCCCACTAGTGCACATGGTGGCCTCTAACACCGGTTCGGACCAGCCTCTAACAGCGGTTATAGAACCACTATTGAGGGTTTGGTGTTAAAGGTCCCCCCTTTAATACCGGTTCTTATACGAACCGCTGTTAAAGGGTGGCGCATGTGGGGGCTCCCGCAGAGCGCATGCCACATGAACCGGTCTTAAAGGTTCTTCGCCGCGGCAGGAAAATGGCCTAAATCTCTGCCGCAGCAGAGTTTTGCCACCGCCCCGTTTTGGGCGGATTTATGCGGCGGCAGGGACGGGGGGATCGATCGGGAGAGGTATACACATACATCATCGGTACATAAGTACATCAATAATTAAGCAACTATTATTATACACAAATATCGTCATTGTGGTATTCTCCGTACATGTTCAAGCATTAAGTACAAGACAAACACGTTTCAAGCATATATACAATATAACATCTCCATACACGTTCATTTTGGATATCTAAAGAGTTCTCCCCCGGGCATGACGACCTCATAAAGTATGAACCCCGCCAATTCCTCTTGAATGGCTTGTACGCGGTCAAATGGTAGGAGGTTGTCCCGCATCCGTTCGATCTAAATATATATGAAGAATGGGGTCAATATATATATAAGAATGAAACTCAACACAACTGATGGTAATAAAATAATATTGTGTACTTTGTTTACGTAATCTAAGTTGTTCTAGTGTGGCTTGGCCCATCGCACATATCGTGTTGCGAATGAACTCGCAAATATACTATCCACATAAGTTATTGCCGGCTCCCTGCTGCGCGCACTTTACGAGAATAGAGAGTTCAATCAAAATAATAATCAATAAAGCATGATATAATGGAATTGAAAGCATAATAAAAGAGATACACAGACCTAGATGGCTAGTATTACTTACATTTTGATCTACAAATTTTAGTTCTTCTGACCATTCACCCACGGCCCTGCCCGTGAACCTTTTCCAAACCCTGTCCGACAAAGAAAATGGATAAAGGAGTAATTAATTACTTGTTGTCACGAAAGTTGCCGATCTAGTGCGATAATATGATTGAAATTACCTCTGGAGCATCGCTTTGAAGTCTGCCCATAGCTCTTTGTCTTTTCATGCCGAGTCCATGACAAGGACTTTTCCTGCGTCAACTTGAATAACTAGCAGAATAAAGTGGAACCTGCGCACGCATAACTCATCATCAGTTACACTTAACATCGAGTAAGCCGAAACAGAATATGTACAAGAGAGGATAACACTCACGGGAAGTTGTAAGGCAATGGTATTTCTCTTTTGGTTTGTTGTCTCAGTAAAGACCTTAGCAAGAAATCTTCCGTTTGCCCGGGTTTGTGTTTTACCACTTGTTCATGAACTCTATTTGGGTGAACGAACCCAATGTCAAAAGGGCCTCTATTATAGCAGCATATGCGGTGACCCAGCATACCACTGCATGATGTAGTACACTATAGTCGTTGATATAACACCAATAAAACACCGTTCACTAGTATTACATCCCTCAGAGTGGTACAACAGAAACACAGCAGGTCCAAGACATGACTATATGTTACAACTCAACTCTTTATACAAGATCTAGAGAACACTCTAGGTTAAAGAGAGAGAAATAAACTTCTTACAAAGAAGAATCAGAAATAAATAACTCAAAACTATCATACTATTAAGACTAGTATCTTAACTAATGGTCTGGCATTTTTGCTATCGCAATACACTACAGAAATAGGTTCTATGGCTAGAGATTATATTCCTATCTAATCAGTAACTTCGTCTTCACTTGAGTTGGTGTATATGTTGACCTTCTTGACTTCCTTGAAGAACTTTAGCTTTTGATGATGATTCCTGGAGCATAACTTGATGTAGACGTCGTCTTAATAGCTTCAGAATCTAGCAAGGATTAAGAAGATA
Organism: Avena sativa; assembly: GCA_916181665.1. Taxonomy (NCBI): domain Eukaryota; kingdom Viridiplantae; phylum Streptophyta; class Magnoliopsida; order Poales; family Poaceae; genus Avena; species Avena sativa. The sequence goes on along the minus strand of OV702279.1, from coordinate 258,860,833 downwards.
CGTTGAATATGAGTGTACTCAACAAGTTCACTAGAACAAGAGCGTTTGATGCACTATATCTACAGGCACAGACCATAGGTCGTAGGCAATGCAGGTTTTCGTAAACATTTCTTCAAAGGTTGCTTTTATTCTGAAAAGCTATGTCCGTCAGCCTTCACGGGATTACCAGAACTTTCATGGAGTTCCTTTGCCGCCGCGTTCGTAGCTCCTTCCCGGAACAGAGAGTAACAAGTTACAGTTCTTACACTCTGCAGAGGTGCATCACTTTACCCATGAGAGATCTTAGCTTTGTTCACATCCGGGCCGCGAACCCGTTCACACTTCCTTGGTGTGAGGCCCAGACTAAGATCCAAACCAATCACTGCCTTTTCCTCGACCCCGCATGTCTCCTTGGTGTACGCCAGCCCACCTATTGAATTACGGCAATTGGCAGAACAGACCGTTCAGATGCCGGAACTATCATGGGACGTTGAGGGTTCTCACCCATATGCTGCATATCCTCTACGAATTACCAATTAATATGCACGCTACGAGTGATAAAAGCCACGACCCACACATCTGGCTCCATGCGAGAGGGAAAAGATACAGCCGACTTCTCCGTCCCATTCCAAATCTCATGGTCAACGCGTAATATACGGCGCAAGAATTACTGGCGACATTGGTTGTTAAGTCCTAGATAATATGTTCCTTTACCACCGGAACTTTCATAGTAGGTTATTAACTCATGGTAAATAACCTATAATCATATTATTATGAAAATAGTGTTTTCTAACCTTTTTCAAATGCAGGTGATGACAACACTGGATTTGCAAAATACTTTATAGAAAATAATCAAAGGACATGAGCAAGTGTGAACTTGCCTTTTGTGATTGCAATATTATGCACTCACGGTCTTCAAGATAATATAAGATCCAATATTTGAAATCAGCATCATTGGTCCTGTAAGGACTAATGTTTAAAGAAGCAAGATGCTATTATGCATAAGTAATGTAATGCAATTTCGTAAACTCAAATCCCGGGGATAACGTTGTTCTAGGGTTAGAATACTGGAAATGGTTTCTTTGTAATGTGTTGTCCTTTTAGATTAATTTTCACACTTGTGCTTCTTATTAAGGCTTGTGAGTGTGTGTGAACCAACATGAAACTATAATATCATAAAACAATGAGATATACACAAATGTAAAATGCTACTCAAGATTGCTTACACTATAAGTGTTTATCTTCAAATTTTACTTTACAAGTAATGTCACTTATAAAGAACTTAAGTGTTATCAATCCTAAGTATACAAGTAAAGTATAAAGTAATGTGATTACGATTAATTGTCATCTGTTGACTGAAGTGGCAAAACGAATAACTTTTGAAAAAAAGATTTCTTTATTAAGGTTTAAACAATCTTTGTGGTTTAATCAAATGTGATCGATGTTGTTTGTGCTTAAATATTTTGGACTTGAGATGCTTTACGACTTAACTATCACAGACCAAAGTTAACTATAAAACACATAACAAAGTCTTTAGCCTTATATTTGAAGTCTTGTAGACTAAAGTTAACTTTAAGGATGTAGATGGATTTAAGGTGTATTGCTTATGATATTCGTATCTTGTTCACTTTATAAGATTTCTTGAAGTTACTTAAGAATAGTTTTACTTCTATTTGAGTAGTGGTTTCTTAATTTTATAATGGAATAGAAGCTTTTATCTCCTTATAAAGGTATAGTTATGGCTTGTGAATAAGTAAACAATATTATTTACTACTTATGAATTATCTTTGGATTTAGTCCATTATAAAGTTATGAGTGAAACAATGGTAAAATATTTTATTTGGTTAAAATATCATTCTTGAAGATTTTATAATTGTTAAAAATATTTTTTAGAAAATAAACTACACATATGGTTGAAGGATAATTCAATAAAATTGTATTTAAAATGTGTTGGACCAATTTTACTTTATATTATAAATATTTAAGACTAGTATTACTTATTAGACCTAAATTGGCAATTTTAGGAATATTAACAAATTTTTATTTACCCCTTAAATGAATTATTATCTAAGGAAGTAGGTTTTAATTTCAAGTTATTAAAGTGTTTAAATTTTTATTTACCTCAAAAGAGAAATATTATATTTTTAACATGTAGGTATTATTTTTGTGATCATTTTGGTATATTACATTTATTTTTGTGATTTATAAATAATAAGATATGATTTTTATAATGTTTATCACTTTATAAATACTTAATAAATAAAAAATATTTAATTAGGTGAAATAATAATGCATGATTTTAGTTTTAAATTATAGTTGTTATTTTTCCAATATTTTTGGTATTTTATTTATAACATTTACCATTATTAAAATATGAATTATCAAAGTATTATTACTTATAAAATCTTTATTAAATAATAATTATTTAAATTGTTAACATAATAATGTTTGATAATAGTTTTAAGTTGTAGATTTTATTTTTCTAAACATTTTCATATATTACACATATTTTTCTAAATTATAAAACAATAGTTATTGAATGTTCAATGTTTATTTATTTTCTGAATTATTAAAACAAAACAATAAAGTAATTACTACATCATTGCTAACTTCATCTCTTAACCTAATTTTTTTACACCGCACCAGCACCCAGCCCCCAGTCACTGATTGGTGGGGTCGTTGCTACGTGGGTTGCCACCTCAGCGTAGTGGACCAAGTCAAATGGCTGATGTGGCTAGGGATTGACGTGAGCATGTCGTCATGCTTTCGTCATCTGGTGATGATCCTCAGATCATCGATCGATCCTTCGATTGAGGGCACGTGGGGATGCACGTTTGTGCTAATTAGGTAGAGCACGATGGGGCGAGTGCGATGGTAGCGGCGCCGCCCGAATATAGTCACCGGAGGATGGCCAGCGGTGAGCTACGACGACGGTATGCTCGGGGTCATGTGAGGCGAGCACTACGGAGGCCTAGAGATGAATCAAGAAGGACCAAATGAAGTAGGAGCTTACCAGGAACGTGTAGGGCTTGTCGGAGAAGAGAATCAAGGTCAGGAACGATGGCGAACGGTGGTGCCTGGCGGTGCGGAGGTTCTTAGATTCGGATGATTGGAGGCATGAGGACAAGCGTGGCTCAGCTAGAAGGAATGAGGGGACCATGACGGTCATGCCAGTGGCCTCAGAGGAGCTTAGGGCGACCCGAAATGACGAGGACTTCCCGTGCGCGAGAGAGATAGAGAGAACGAGAGGGGATGATACGAGTACAGATGGATAGAGGAGGACGTGGGCATTCTTATCCTCCTCCTCACCGGCGGCGGCGCACATCGTAGCGCGTCGAAGATCGACGATGGCCGCGACGCCACGCAGATGCTTTTCCGGTGAGGAAGATGACGAGAAACAGAAGGCCGAAGCGGTACGGCTGCTGGTGGGCTGGTCGTGGGCCGAAGTGGGATGCAGTGTGGCGCACGCGAGCGACGTAAAGCAAAGAGGAAAGATGGGCCGTGGGCCAGATTCGACCGATGCCTTTTTTTTTTCTGTTTTCTATTTTCTGTTTTGTATTTTACTTTTAGATTTTTATATTACTCATTTGTTTGAATATTTCCTATAGAAATTTATCTGCTAAATAATTGCAGTAATAACAAGGTTATTAGATTCAATTTGTGATCTTTTATTGTATAATGTTATATTTCTTTATTTTCTTTATTTTTTCCTTTATTGTTTATTGATATTTGTGGTTTTAAGATTCCTATAAAATCATTAGAGAGGCTATCTATATATATTTATAATGATTAGGTATAATTAATGCCTTAATTTGGTAGTGAATAATGTTTTAATAATATTGGTTATGTCAATAAAATATACATTGATACCTAGGATTGAAATATAAGTTAGGTTTAGAATTATAAGCATTTTCCATGAGTGAAGAGATTATCAGTTTGCTATTGCTTGCATAGAAGTTAAGATTTGAATTTTAAATATTCACCCTATAGGTTCTAGGGTATACCTAATATACTCATATTATTTTATTGATATGAATAAAGATTAATGGCTAAAACACATTGTCTTTATGCTTGTGATCTTTAATGTTATCCCCTTTAATATAGAAAGTTATTTTCTGGAAGGTATTATGGAAAAGAATTGATAAAGATAACTCCTAAGCACATATGGTTATGATAATTGAAAATGACAAAGATGTGCTTAAGTGATTTGCTATAGGAAAATACTCCTATAAAGCTTTGTGGAAATAAGATGATAGATTAATCAGATGAAATGGATATTATGTTTGGTTAAAGATTTAGGGTTTAGTATTTATCAAGAATTCCCATCTTCCATAATTCACAATCCTGGACTTCTAATTAAAGAATTCCCTTCCTAGATATACTACTCCTTCATATCCATCATCATGTGTTAACATGATGAGCTTTACTTCACAAGAATATTCTTATCCACCTATTATTCTTCTAAATCCATTTATAAATCCAATGAGCTCGACACTGAAGCTTTCATAATCTTCTCATATCCATACTTGGTTATATCAAATATTCTACTGCTGATAACCTCCAATCCAACAAGTAGTTACTTCTACTCCACTCATACTCTTCCTTTATCATCCACCACTAATATTACTCTAGTGGATGTATAGATCAAACTATTTTCCTTAAAAGCTTACTATTCTTTAAGAGGAATAACACTACTTCAATAACTCCATGCTACTCTGGCTTTAGCTTAATTTTACTGTCTTATATCTACTTAACTCCAGTATCTTATATACAAACTTTTACATCATATCATGGTGACTTGTCATGGCTAACCTAGAATAACATATCTATACTAGGGTTCAATCATATTCTATCCACCAATGTAACTTATACATGATATAAGCATTTAATCATGGTGACTAAAGCATGATCATTATAATCCTTTGATCCTTTATGGTTTAGGTTTCCAGTTGGTTAATCAAGGCTTTCATCAATACAACATTAAAATTGTATTATGATTATCTTCTCAGTACCTCTAACTAAATGGAAGATATTACTTATTGACTATATATGCTTGATCCAAGAGGATTACTCCTGGTAACTATCTTCAGAATTCATCCTTGTAAACTTCCTTGTTACCATACAAATAAATATTCTAGATAACTCTTCTATCATTTTAGGAGTAAGTTGACTCCATCAATTATCATATTGATCTTATTCTCTTCCAACACTCCCATCCTATAGATGATATTTAAATCTAGCATTACCACTTACCTCTTCTTACTTATTTATTTATAGGCCTTAAGTGGATGCTATGATATGGTCAAGAGTTGATAGATCAAGAATTGATAGATTAAGAATTGGTGAATCAATAGTTGATTACTCAACATTGATGAACAACAGATATTGAGATAGGATTCCATAAAGATTGATATGGAAAGAAATATATATGGTGAATGATCTTGACTTGGTTTATTTCCTACTCAATCTCACTAAAGAGTTAAGGTTAGGTATTACCATGATACTCATGGTATAAGTAGATGAGATTAAGATAGATCAAGATTTAGTTGTTACATTCCTATTACTTAAGTTATGTTTATAACTTAGTATTCATGAGTTGTGTAATGGATACTAGGATATGATTACTTAAGGATCAAATATAAATCATTAAGTAATGTATTAGGGTTTAACTTCTACTACATTTGATCTATCCTTAGATGAAATCTTCTTTACCCAAAACAAGGTTTAAGCAAAGGTCATATTGAAACTTATCGCAGTTAACTTGATGATCTACTTCAATTCCATCAAGTTAAGAGAAGCTTCAATCACTTTGACAAGTTTTGTTCAAAAGCGCGAAAATTATTCGGATTTTCTATACATGAATGCAATGCACACAACTGTGTTCATCTTATTTCTAAGCTCTAATGCTGGGATGTTACAGACTCCCCCCTTAAAATAAACTTCGTCCCCGAAGTTCGTAAACTCTAACATTTCGGAGTAAGGTATTAACTTGTGTTGGTTACGGCATGTCTCAGCTCCATGGTAACCTTAATGGAAATAATTGTAGTATTCCATATCCAAACATTTTCCTTGAATTCACACCATCCTTGGCAATCTCCAACTTGTTGTATCCAATACCCCAAAGTTCCTTTTACTTTACTCCCTTAGGAATATGTCCTTATTATGAACTTCTTAAATTGGGGTCTTTTCTTTAGTTCATTTTCCTAATTAGGTATCCTAATCCAACTCCTTTACTTGATCATCGAACTTTCTTACTATTCTATATGGTGTCTAGGAAGTCTCACTAGAACATGATTTTAAAATTCTATTAGACAATAGTTGAGGCTAAAAGACTAATCTTTGATTTATCACTGTATGAATTGTACTAGTAATCCTTCTGAAGATTGGATTTGAACACATTTAGTCCATACCCATTGGAATTTCTTGTTTCTCTATACATGTCTAATTGTATGTGATCATTCACTCTTAAGGACCACTTAAGAGTTGTTTCCTCTAGAATTAGTCTATTAAGATTAATCTATTTTATCACCTTCAAGCTTTTACCTTATTAAGCTTTAGATAATCTTTTATTTAAGTACTTCTTAAACTTCCATTTATTAATTACCTTAAGTACTTCTTCAACTTCCATTTATTAATTACCTTAAGGTTTGAGTACTACTATCTTAAAGTATACTTCGATATTTTATCCCGACATACTTCTGAAAGTACTTTCATAATTATTACTTCTTTTACCTTATGAAAATAAGGCTTGCTGTTATTGTAGGTTAGTCCTTCATCTCCAACCTTTTCTCAGAAAGTCGGATAATAATACTTTCATTTCTAATGCTTACTCTCCCCCTTAGGGAATACTAATGGTCTCTAAACCGCGTATATAGTAACCATTGGCTCTGCAACTAGGATATTGGTCTCTATCCAGCTTATACTCTACCTATTTAAGGTTTCACAAAAGAACTTACGGTATACCCACACAATTGTGGATCTCCGAAGTGAATCTTCCAACATTGTTTGTCTTAGTTACTACTTGGACATTTTCACTTTGATAGGCCTGACTTCGCGAGGCGTCTCGAAAGACGTTCATCTTAAATTTTGTACTCTTTTATGGCTTAATTAACTTAGTCCAAGTTTTATGCCCTTTATGCAATACTAAGATGATCTGGTTAACTAAGTCAACCAAATACCAGCTGCGGACAAATACCAGATGCGGGCCATCCTAGGGTGTATGGATTATCCTATAGTTCTCGACATATTACTAGCATTCTCTCTGAATTGTCAGAGCTTGAATACCATTTTTGTTCCAAAGCTTCTTCTTTGTACTAATTCATGATGCTTCCATGAACTTGGTACAACTACTTCATTAACTTCTTAGCAACATTACCTACTTTGAATGAACTTGAAGTTTATTACTTCTTATTACCGACTAACAATGATCAGAACTTGATCCATGCTTCAGATTGGATTGCTACTCCTCATACTTGGCTTTACCCTTCATGTAGGTCTTCATCTTGGTCATTGGAACTCGTCACTCCCTTACACGAATTCCCATTCCTATCTAGGTCTATAACATCAAGTAGTAACTGGATGTTGCAACATGCATTTGCACATCAAGTCAAACTTATGTACATATCTAGTCAAACAAGAAGATCCAAGAAAAACCAATAAATACAAATGTGGTACATATAACACACAATATTCTAAGCCCAGAATATAGTAGTTGAGTATAGTATCTCTAGAATCCAGGCTTAGTTGTGTAGTATATGACACCTCCTCGTATAGGTTTACATCGTGATACTTAGCACATAGGGTCAAACTATTCTTTATCTCAATATTTACCCAAATTGCTCAAGTGCAACAGGATAATCTTAAGAACAGTGGTCTCAATTTGGTTTTTGACTAACCTTTTGTCTCACCTTTTGCAATAATTAACTATGACCAACCTTTCTTGTTTAGTAACTAACCTCACATGATCTCACAAAAAGACGAATAAGTTTCTATTTAACCCCTAAAATTGAAGGTTATCACTATTTCATGACACCTATGACTTCTATCATAGTTCTACCATGTTATTTCCTTACTTCTACTTCAGAACAATTTACTAATTACTTAACATATTAATACCCTCACAAGGTTTTCGGAGCTAATCTCACCATGATCTTCTTATGTCTTACCTATTTATCATGATTCAAGAACTAACCTTAACCACGATGACTTTGTTTCTCACTACACTATCATTAAGTCTTAACATACTTTCACTTCATCACGTAGAATTCTCAAATGCATACCACATGATTACTACTCATTACATCAACATTTATCCTAATGATATTCATCATGTTATCTTGGGTTATCAACTAACACTAAGATTCCACTATGCTACTTAAATTCTAAGGTTAGGGTACACCATTAAGACTACTTCAATTGATGTCTTACACTTTATCCTGACCTATTATGGCCGATTGACTTTCCTATAGTATATTTGTGGTTTATGTTTCCTTCGGAAGACACTAAATAGCACTAAACTAAGAAAAGATAAAATAATTACTCCTAAGGAAGAATGACTTAAGTATCTAGTGACAAAGTTATCCTCAAGTGGATACTTCTCACAAGTCATAAGAATATTTGGTTTAGATAAGATGGCTCCTATAGTCACTATCTGTCGTGGTATTGCCGACGAGTACGCCATGGAGGGGTCTTCACAGTGCGTGTTTAGAGACGTGGGGGAAGGCGGACGGTTGACGGGTACGAGGTAACATAGCTTAACCAGGTTCAGATCCCACAACGGTGGCGAAATCCTACTCCTGCTATAAATCACTATAAGGGCGATACGCCGAGTTACAGAGATAGGTTCGCTACGCGAGGTGTATGCTAATCGCTACTCGATTGTCTGAACTTGTGCCCTAGAGGCTCCCATAGGCCCGACTTATATAGTCGCCAGGTCCTAGGGTTACAGGGAAAAGTCCTAGCCGGACAGGTTACAGAGTCCTACACCGTCTATTACTAGTCTTGCATGTCTTGTACTCCAAGGCTCCGGGTACGCTGGTGACTCCACCGTAGCCTTCCTTTATACGGCATGGGCCTCCCTTCTGGATCCATCTAACTGGGCCTCCCAGCAGGCCATGGGCCATTCTACCAACTGTGAGCCACCCGGGTTATCCGGATAAGAGACATGCTATGAGGATACCTGAAAGAACATGTGGGCCCCCATGTGTGGTTTTGGTAATTAATGACAATCTTTATGGACTAATGTGTGTATTAAGTTATACTTGTAGTATTTGTCCATTGACATCGCTTGGAGCATGTGTTGGCTTCAAGGTCGATGAAATGAGAAGAAGATGTGATGTGCAAGCTCAAAATGCGCTATCTATAGAAGATCTCATGTTTGATGCTTTCCATCCCCGATGATCATGGATCGATGATGAGAAATCAAGAAGGGCGTTCCATCTTGAGAAGGTCAAGTTCGTCTACATCGAGCTCAAGTGAAACGCTCAAGGCAAAGGTATAGTCTTGATAGGTTTTCCCTTTTGCCGGTCTCATGTTGTGTGTGGGAGACTGGGTTTAGGATAGATAACCGTACTATCAAGTGGGGCTCTCATATGAGTAATTCGGTCACATCTTTGGAGAGAGCTCAAACCTTTGCATACTTGCATCATCGTATTTGGTTGTTATTTGGTATTACCCATGTGGGGATATAGAGCTTGTGTTAATCTCCATAACAAGTTCTTGTTCATCAAAATCGGATCTTCTTTTTATATCTTGTTGCGATTTTGATTTATGCGGCTTTTCGGTTTCTCACCAAGTGAGGTATCTCACATTATTCTACTTGATACTTTCTCACTTGGTGATAACCAATATTTCCACTTTTCATTGGGAAGCCCTTGTCATCCTCTATCCAACGCAATTGGAATCTGGTCAATCGGAGCTTCCAATCAAAAGTTATTGTCGTTTGAATATCTGCTCTTTTATTAAAAAGAAAAGGAATTAGGTTTCTGGGCCGGGCGCCCCATAATATCTTACTGCCTCGCTAGGTAGTCAAATCCAGTACTACCTCTCTTTGATTCCTCCTCTCTTGTTCCCCCAATATCTTTAGTAGCTTTGTTGGAACTTGAGAGTGAGGGATTTGAGCACCTTTATGGTGTTCTTGCCATTTGCATTTGATGCATCGGTTTGAGTTCTCCTTGGAGGATTTGGTTTGAGTTGCTCATTGGAGCTTGTCCCTCTTGAGTTCTTGGAACCCTAGACGGTTTGTGGCCTTGGTGGCATTGTGGCCTTTTGTGGCATTTGTTGGGAGCCTCCAATTAAGTTCTGGAGAAGTGCCCCAACCTTGTGAGAGGTTCCGGTTGCCACCGACAAGTGCACCGATAGTGGAAGCTTGGATCAATCCCATTGGGGTGAGATTCACCGGAGAATAAGGGAGGCCTTTTATGGCGTTGGTGGTTTAATACCACCCCCTCTCCAAACGAGACGTACTCCATGTTGGGAGGAATTCGGTAAAATATCGTTGTCCCCGCGTGCCTCGGTTATCTCTATACCCGAGCTCTTTACTTATGCACTTTACATTGTGATAGCCTTCGTGCTTGAAGTAATATATATCTTGCTATCACTTTGTTGCTTGTATTGCTTAGCATAAGTTATTGGTGCATATAGGTGAACCTTAGTTGTTTCTAGGTTGTGCTTAACAAAGTAAACACTAGTTTTATTCCGCCTTTGTTGAGCCACTCTAGGAAAAGTTTTATTCGCCTATTCACTCCCCCTCTAGGCGACATACGTATCCTTTCAATTGGTATCAGAGCCTGGTCTCTCATTTTAGGCTTCACCGCCTTGAGAGTAAAGATGTCGGCTAGGGGATTAGTGCACAAGGACACGCTCACATTCGATGGCACAAATTATGATGTTTGGAAAATTCGCATGCTTAATTTATTTTAGGAAATTCACCCAATTATCGAGGGATATCTATATGTGGGTTTCTCTTCTCCCGTGGATACCCAAAACAAATCTTTAGAGGAGAAGTTGAACTCTCATATAGATTCTCTAGCTACTAAAATTCTTTTGCATGTTGTGAGCAATGTAGTTCTTTCTTCTATCATGCCTTATTCAAGCGCTCGTGAGATATGGACCAAGCTTCAAGATAAATATAGCAAGTCCAACATTATTAAGGATGATTGTGTTGCTTCCACTTCCGGCCGAGATGAGTTCTCATCATCTACCACCTCACCAACATGTGATGTTTCACTAGGTAATGATACGGTGAGTGGTGATAGAAATTGCAATGTGGATAGTGTGCTTACTATTTGTAATCCTTCATCCCTATCTAGTTGCAATGATCTATCTTCGGACCTTAACACTTCTAGCACTCACAACTCCTTACATGCTAGTGTTGATAGTCCTTGCATATCATGTAGTAATGGCTTGAATAAATCTCATGGTGATATGCTTATGTTGTCTTGTTGCCATGATAAAAATGATTCTATTTCCTCTAGTGCTTGTGTTTCTAACCATGTAGAGGAAAATTAAGATTCTATGGGCCAAGACAAGGTCTTGAATAGAGCTACAAGTGCAATCTCATCATCACCTTCCTCCGGTTCTCACATATGCCTTATGGCTAAGGGAACAAAGGTAACCTCTTTGGATCCCATTGTATCTCATGATGATGAGGTTGAGAATCATAATGATGATTATCTAGGTAAGTATGATATTACCTCTATTAAGAAAATGTGAGAGGTTGTCTATAGTGCTCTCTACAAAAATAAATTGCTTCCTCCAACCTTCTTGAAATCTTGAATTATGCTATAGAAGGCAATGATCTTATTGAGGAGCAAGAAAACATAATTGATGAAAAGTTTGCACTTGAGCGTGAGTATGCTAATGAACTTGCTGAACTAAAGGACTCCCTTGAAGAAGAACAAACCACCAAAGAATCTCTTGAGGAGACTTTTACTCTAGAATTATCTAGAGTAAAGGAATACCATGATGGAGAACTTGCCGTGGCTAACTCCTTCAAGATTAAAAACGATGAACATGAAGTTGCTTATGCTAAACTTGTTGAGGATTTTAAGCACCTCGAAAATGTCTCTCGGGTCGTTAAGAGGGAGCTCATCAAACTCACCGAGTCGCATGAGCAACTTAAAGCTTCATATTCAAAAGAGCTTGCCAAGTTGCCCTCACCTCTTGCTAATAATGATGATGCTTGTGCTACTAACTCTATATTTTGTGAAGCATCTATTTTGAAGGATAATGTTGAGCTAAAGGCTCAACTTGCTTTGCTAACTAGCAACTATAGGAAATTAGAAGAAAGTCATGTTAAGCTCTCGAGCTCGCATGAGGATATTCTAGTCTCCCATGGTAGGCTAAAATTAGCTCATGAGGTCATCGTGTCAAAGGTAACATCTAGTGGGCCTCATGTGGACATTAGCACTATATCTACTCCAAATGTTATATTTGTTGGGGATATGCTATATGGGTATCCTAATAGCATGTCTCTTATCCGACTAACCTGGGTGGCCCATCGTCGGTAGCATGGCCTATGGCCTGCTGGGCGGCCCAGTTAGGTGGATCCAGAAGGGAGGCCCATGCCGGAGAAAGGAAGGCTACGGTGGAGTCACCAGCGTACCCGGAGCCTTGGAGTGCAAGCTACACAAGACTAGTGATAGACGGTGTAGGTCTCTGTAACCTATCCGGCTAGGACTTTTCCCTGTAACCCTAGGACCTGGCGACTATATAAGTCGGGCCTATGGGAGCCTTTAGGGCACAATCTCATACAACCTAGCATCGATTCAGACAACCTCGCACGGCGAACATATCTCTGTAACTCGGCGTATTGCCCTTATAGTGATTTATAGCAGGAGTAGGATTCCGCCACCGTTGTGGGATCTGAACCTGGGTAAGCTGTGTTACCTCGTACCCGTCAACCGTCCGCCTTAACCCACGTCTCTAAACACGCACTGTGAGGACCCCTCCATGGCGTACTCGTCGGCAATACCACGATAGTTGGCGCCCACCGTGGGGCAAGAGGCGCTCCAGGCTCTTCAGCGGGCGAGGACCAAGATCTTCGCGGGAATCGGCGAAACCATATCCATCGGCCGTGTTCTCTTCTCCGGCAATGTTCCGATCGCCCCTCCTGACGAGTTCTAGATCCCGGAGAAGACGAACCCAACACGATATTCGATCGTTCCTATCGGAGACATCCACCTCTTTATCGGCGAGACCGACTCGGGCACTAGTTCCTTGGGTCGGAGGAGCACCAAGACCCACACGGACCGCCTACGGGCCGGATACGTTCGCGGAAGGATCGATGTCGGATCTCTCTTAGGAATTTGCCGACAAAGGTCAGAAAGCATCAAGACCCGCACGGACTGCCTATGGGCAGGACACGTTCACGGAAGGATCGATGTCGGATCTCTCTTCGGAGTTTGCCGACAAAGGTCAGAAAAATTCAAGGCCCACCCAAACCGCCCCTGTGCAGGATATAAAGGTGGAAGATCACTACAAGTCCGCCGGCTTCGTCCGTGCGTCTGAACAGCATAGATCCAAGTTCGTCGGTGTGGTTACCATCTTCGATCTGGCGTGCTGCGTTTAGAGAGAAGGCGAAGACCCCCGCGACTACCTGGCCAGATGGCTCCGTATACGAACCGATCTGGACCACTACCCCAATGATGATGCCATCTATCACTTTGTGGAAGGACTGGACCATGGCACGCTTCTCCGACATTCTCTAAGACGGCAACAGGCGTCAGGACGCCTTACCTTCGAAGGCATGGTGAACACCGTCAACAACTACGCGGAGGCCAAAGCGGCAGCTCAGATAGCACTTGCGCTCATTGATGGAGCCCCTCTGATTCATCCACCGCCACCACCGCCTCCGGCCGCCATCGTCGTAGAAGCACCACCACCTCCAGTCATCGTCGAGCCCGTCGCACCTCCACAGCCCGTCATCGAGGAAGTCCTGGCACCCTCTGACTCTGTCATTGAAGCGCTTTATGCCGATTTCAGTTCAGATTCAGAGGAGAGAGATTTCAGTCCAGAAGAGCTAGACTCCGCTATGGAGGAGATGGAGGAGGAGTACTCGCGCGACGAGCAAGATAACAACGCCGTCGCGTCCCGAGGGGTGTTCGTCACCATTGGGACATCGATGGATGAAGATCAACCCGGACGAGCTCCACCTACGGCGCTGGAAAAGGGGAAGGGGCCACTTATTGCTGCTGACGATGATCGTGCAAAGGTCACGCCTCCTCCGCCTAACCCAGTGCAGCAGCCGCAGGATCCCGACACCGGCCCGAGCAACAACAACACCGCAAACGTGCCGCCTCCAGCATCTACATCAATAGCAGCCCAAGTTACTCCCGCTGATAGAGTGATGTACGGAAATCTCCTTGTCGAGCCACTGACCGTCGCTCATATCCGGAGCGTGACCCAGCTTGACGAGAAGCGCCAGCAGCTGCTGGAGGAGGCGCAAGCTATCGCGGAACAAGGCGCTAAACTAGATCGAGATCTGGTCAACGCGTAGAAGTCCATAGAGAAAGCTAGAGCAATGGAGGCCGAGTACAAGACTCTGCTACAGCAGCAGAAGGCTAAGAAAGCTTCGGCTCGCGTTATCAACGATCCTGGTGTACGGCGCAACCTAGGATGGGCTCCCTCAAAGCCGGCACAATCCAAGCCATACATTGATAGTGAAGGCAAGCAGGTGATGCCCACCCCACTCCTTAACCTCGCCGTCGCCAAGACCCTTCTGGAGCAGGATAGATCGCCTGAGGCAGTGGAACAGGTCTACGACCGAGTGGCCAAGGCGGTGAAGCAGAAGGAAAAGGCCACCTCTCAGAGGCTTGAGTCTAACCCAGCGCTCTGCCAATCTAGCCAGTACAAACCGCCAAGCGACAGATCACCTCTTAATGTCGGGTCCCAGACGGGCTCATCAGAACAAAGACGGAGGGATGCATGCAACAGGAAGGATGCCATCCCCATATCCTCCGACCACGGAGAAAAAGCCCGACCTCGTCGCCCATCGCCACCGCCCCGATCTCCCCGACATCGCGAAGATTACAAGGCTCACCATCGCACGGATATGCCCCCGCCAAAGCAGTGCGGCATCGTCATCCGCGACAACGCGACATAGACCCGTCACGATGAAGAGCGCCACCAAGGACATAAGAGCAGGTCACACCATGACCCTCCACGTCCGACAAGAAACCGTGACAAGCGTGAGGCATCGCAGGAGGGTAACAACAAGAAGGCTAACCCACCGCCACCTCCGCCTCCATCACCACCAAGCAGTAACCATGGCGGAGGAGGCTCGCGTCGTTCACGCAACCCATCCCCTGTTGACAAAAAGAAGAAGAACCCGGAGCCGTACGATGCATGTTCGCGGATCGATAAGATCCACGAGGCCCGGGAAGGATCATACCTGGGACCACGTTTCTTTGGACCTACAATACGATCCGCAACTTACCCCAAAGGTTTCCGGATTGACAAGACCATCAAGCCCTACGACGGCACCGCCAAGCCAGCCACATGGTTGCAGGACTACGGCAACGCGGTGGAGATTGCCGGAGGCAACCCCAACGTCGCCGTCAAGTACTTCCCGTTAATGCTGGCGGGTACGGCCCGTCAATGGATCGACGACTTGCTAGAGAAATCTATCTACAACTGGCTGGACATGCAAGAAGCGTTCACCAAGAACTTCGAGGGTACATACAAGCGTCCCTGCACTGTGGGCGATCTACAGCGGTGCGTGCAAGAGAAAGACGAGACATCTCGCGCCTACCTCTCCCGCTGGCTAGATATGAAAAATTCCTGCACAGGAGTGCACGCTCAGACCGCCATGGCCGCCTTCATCGATGGGTTGGAAAGGGGCACATTGCTCCGACATAAGCTGAAGCGCTTGCAGGACAATCACCAGCTTGACTTGAACCAGATGATTCAGTTGGCTAGTGAGTTCGCAGCTGCCGACGACGATGCTCGTGGCTCACTACCGGCAACGGCCGTTCCAACTCAAGCTCGGAGGAACAGCAGTACAAAGCGGAAAACCGCTCCAGAAGAAAAGCAATCTACCGACATGGTCGCTATGACTTTTGCAGGACGAGGAGAAGGCGGACAACATGGACAAGGAAGGGGAGCTGGTCGTGGGCAGCAACGAGTAAGTGAAACCACCTCGGCGCCGCTCCGTGTCCCTCAAACCTACGAAGAGTACCGCGATATGCCGTGCCTCGTGCACCTCGACGCCAACGGCAAGGCCACCCATACCAATCAACACTGCAAGTTCGTCAACGAGCTCAAGGAAGACCCGGAGTCCGGCTACAAACGAAGTCGGAAGAACAGACTGCGAGGCAAGGGAAAAGGGAAGAAGAAGGAGGAGGAGTCCAAGGATTAAAGTGACATGGACGAAGACGTTGACCCCAAGCACGCCTCCAAAAGCGACGACAAGGGCAAGAACCCCTTCGCAAAGAAGGCCCAAGTCTACCACACTTTCCTTGGCACCCCCACCGTTCGACAATAGAAGACCTCTCTGAGGATCCTGATGGCCACTCTCCCCCCAGTTCCCCAGTACCTGCGCTGGTCGGAAGTTACAATAACTTGGGACAGGACGGACCACCCAGACCTTGTGCCCACGGAGAACCAGTACGCCATGGTCATCAACCCATTGATTGACGGCGTGGAGTTCACTAAGTGCATGGTGGACAGTGGAAGCAACATCAACATCATGTACCTGGATACACTGCAGAAGATGAACTTGATGGAGGCAAACCTAAGGCGGACCAACACCATTTTCCATGGCGTAGTTCCTGGTCAAGAGGCTCGGTCCCTTGGGTGCATTACACTTCAGGTAGACTTTGGCGATGTTAATAATTACCACCAAGAGCGCATGACCTTCGAGGTGGTCCCCTTCAAGAGCGTGTGCCACGTCATATTCGGCCGCGACATATTCCACACGTTCATGGCCAAGCCATGCTTCGTGTACAACAAACTCAAGATACCCGGACCAAACGGCATCATCACTGTATCCGGAAGCTTTACAAAGGCAAGGGACTGCGAGATCAACGAAGCAGCCGTTGCAGAAGCTGTCCTCTACAGCGAAGAATTCAAGGAGATCCAGAGCAAGGTCGATGACTCAGAGATGCCCGCGTCGAAGAAGCAAATCTCCGACTCCGCTCCTGCATTCAAGGCCGCCATCGAGACCAAGCCGATGGAACTTGTGGTAGGCGATGCCTCCAAGGTCACCGCCATTGGGACGAACCTGGATCCCAAATAGGAAAGCGCGCTCGTCGAGTTCCTCCGTGAGAACAAGGACATCTTTGCCTGGCAACCTGCCGACATGAAAGGTGTACCTAGGGAACTTGCCGAGCACAGCTTAAACATTGATCCAAAATGCAAACCAGTGAAACAACATCTACGACGCTTTGGAGATGAGAATAGACGCGCCATTGGCAAAGAGATAGCTAGGTTACTTAAGGCTAGATTTATCCGAGAAGTCCTTCACACCCAATGGGTGGCCAATCCTGTACTTGTCCCCAAAAAGGGAACCAATGAATTAAGAATGTGCGTTGATTACACCGGCTTGAACAAAGTATATCCCAAAGATCCGTTTGCTTTGCCTCGCATTGACCAAGTCATTGACTCGACGGCTGGCTCGGAACTTTAGTATTTTCTCAATGCATACTCAGGATACCACAAGATCAAGATTAGAAAGTCGGACCAATTGGCCACTTTGTTCACTACCCCATACGGCACGTTTTCCTATGTCACGATGCCCTTTGGGCTGAAAAACGCGGGTGCTACTTACCAGCGGACTATGCAACGATGCCTCCACGACCAAATTGGTTGGAACGTTCACGCCTATGTGGACGATATTGCGGTGATGTCTAAAAAGTCAAACGACTTAATGTCCGACTTAAAACAAACCTTTGATAATCTCCGGAAATACAAAATGATGCTCAACCCCAAGAAGTGCGTCTTCGGTGTTCCAGCCGGCAAATTGTTGGGTTTCATCGTTTCCCAGCGTGGAATCGAGGTCAACCCGGAGAAAATCAAGGCCATCTTAAACATAAACCGTCCTACATGCCTAAAGGACATTCAATGACTAATAGGTTGTGTTGCAGCAGTTAGTCGGTTCGTCAGCCGACTTGGAGAGAAGGCCCTGCCGCTGTACAAGTTGCTGAAGAAGGCAGACAAATTCACGTGGATGGACGAAGAAGATGCAGCATTGAAGCAGCTCAAGGAGATTCTTTCCTCAGCGCCCATCCTTGCAGCACCCGAGCCTGGCGAGCCCCTGTTAATTTACATGGCGGCAACCAACCGGGTTATCAGCATCGTCGTCGTCGTAGAGCGGAAGGAACCATGCTATGAGCACGGAGTTCAACGACCAGTTTACTATGTAAGCGATGTCTTGACGGAGTCTAAGCAGCGTTACCCGCACTACCAAAAGATAGCTTATGGAGTATTCCTTGCTTCTCGGAAGCTGAGGCATTACTTCCAAGAGCACCCAATCACAGTGGTGAGAAAGACTCCACTGTCCGACATTATCAATAACATCGACGCCATAGGAAGGGCCGCGAAGTGGGGCATTGAACTTGCCGCCTTCGAGATCACCTACAAGAGACGCGACGCTATCAAGTCACAAGCCTTGGCGGATTTTGTTGCAGATTGGACGGAGATGCCAGACGCTACTCCGTTGCCAGAACCAGAGTACTCAGTGATGCACTTTGACGGATCAAAGCTGCTCAATGGCTCGAGGGCTGGTGTATTGCTACAGTCACCAACAGGAGACAAGCTACACTATATTCTACAGATCCACTTCGAGGATACAAACAACATGGCGGAGTATGAAGCACTCATTCACGGACTACGTGTAGCCAAGGATATTGGCATCAAGCTCATAGTTTGCTGTGGAGATTCCGACTTGGTTGCCCAGCAGGTGGCTGGCACCTGGAATGCGCGGAACCCTATGATGGCGGCATATCGATACGAAGTGGACGAGATAGCCAAGAGCTTCTTGGGCTACGAAGTCAAGTATGTGCCTAGGGAGCAAAACGAGGCGGCTGATCTGCTGTCTAAACTTGGATCAGGGTGCAAGCAAATTCCGCCAGGAGTTTTCCTAGAGCATCTACGCACACCGTCCGTGAAGGGGGCCGACATAGACAACCCGGATAGAGCTGACTCTTTCATCAACATGGTGATTAAGGTCCCTCTGGCTTGGAAAAAACCGTTCATGGAGTATCTCAAACACAAAACTTTGCCTGATGACGAAGTCGAAAGACGACAAATAGTACGACGAGCAAAAGGTTATACCATAATCAATGGTCAACTCTATAAACGGAGCACTACTGGTGTATACCTAAAGTGTGTTTCCCAGCTAGACGGTATGGAAATCCTACACGAAATCCATCTCGGAGATTGCGGGCATCACGCCGCTCCTCAATCGTTGGTCGGGAAAGCCTTCCGGCAAGGATTCTACTGGCTGACCGCGAAGGCGAACGCCAACAAGTTGGTTGAAACATGCATGTGATGCCAGTATTATGCCCGACAACCACATGTTCCTACTGAAGAATTGCAAACAATACCAATAACTTGGCCATTTGCAGTCTGGGGGCTAGACATGGTGGGACCGTTACAAACGACACCATGTGGATTTACGCATCTGCTTGTAGCAATTGACAAATTCACTAAATGGATAGAAGCTAAACCCATTAGAAAGTTTGATGGGGCAACTGCCCTTAGGTTTGTCCGGGATCTAGTGGTGAGATTTGGTCTCCCACATAGCATCATCACCGACAACGGAAGCAACTTGTCACTCGGAGAAGTGGAGGCATATTGCTGGGAGAAAGGCATCCGACTTGACCTTGCGTCTGTGGCACACCCACAATCCAATGGTGAGGTTGAGCGAGCCAATGGATTAATTCTGTAGGGAATCAAGCCACGTCTTGAAGCACCGCTTCATAGAGAAGCTGGAGCCTGGGCGGAAGAATTGCCATCTGTGCTGTGGAGTTTACGAACTACACCCAACAGATCTACCGGCTACACCCCTTATTTCATGGTATATGGAGCAGAAGCTATCCTACCATCCGACATCCTCCACGATGCACCAAGAGTTGCCGCCTACGACGAGGATGACGCTGAAGAATCCAGACGCCTAGATGTGGACCTTCTCGACGAGGAGCGTGTTTTGGCATGCCAAAGATCCGCCATCTATACGCAGCTACCATAGTCGCCGCGTTCGACATCGCTCGTTTAAAGAGGGGGATTTGGTGCTCCGACTTAAGCAGAAGAAGTCGCACAAATTATCCCCGCCATGGGAAGGACCTTTCATCATAAGCAAGGCACTGCTCAATGGGTCTTACTACCTTGTTGACAATCGTGAACTAAAGGATAGACCCAACGAGGATCATAAGCGTAAGCGACGTGACCCGGATGATGACTACCCGGAGCTTGATCGGCCATGGAACATAGCACAGCTACGTCCTTTTTACACTTAGCATTTTTTATCTAATTGTGTACCTCTTATATGATCAATGAAATAAAGATCTTTGGTTCACTCATATTTCTGAGTCTTCTACCTACTTTAGTGTTCATTTTTGGATCATGTAAAACCTTTATGCACAAGCTTTGCATTTGCACTTGTGAAAATTCCGCCTACGGGCGTTAGCTTAAGTTTTTTGGTCTACACGTTCTTTGTCGTTTTTATGTGGATTCTGGAGTAGTGACTTTTGGCACTTGTTGTTGGCGATTTTGTGCTCAGGTTATTGACGGTGCCATTGGCCATCATCACCTAAGCGCATGGTTCCAACAACGAGTCTTCCGACTCACGAAAAGTCAAGCATAAGAACCAAAGTAATGGATAAGCTAGCACTTGCTTAAAAAATATATACATGCTGGAAATTAGTTCTTAAGTAGCAGGACAAATAACCATTGTTTTCCACCTTAAGATCACATCGCCAAGTTTTTACCGCGCATACACCAAAAGTGAAACAAAGATTACATAGTGTTTTTCATTCTTTGGGCGCAGGAGACTTGGAAGCAGCATCGTCCCCAGCCGGAGAATCACCCTCAATGTCGGCGCTATGATGAGACTCGGAGGAATCTTGGTTGACGCTGTCGATGGTGTTCATAGGCACGAAGACGTCGATGTCCACCAACACGGCAACTCTGGTGTCATAACCCGCGAGTGATGACAGGATGGCTTCATGATCAATCGCTTTGCCGTCATCATCAACGTCGGGGATACCAGAGGTCACCGTGTCGATGTCGGCACCCTCGTAGTGCGCCTTCCCCATTGATAGCGCCATCCTTGCACCAGCCCGTGCACATGAAGCTTTCCAGCTCGTGACACGCTCGGGGGCTCGGCGCAGAATCTCCGAGTACTTCGCCACGGAGTCCGATGCCTTGATGTATATCTGGAGAGGCTTGGCAATCTCCTTAGCTTGGGTGATGGCGGTGTTGATGAAGTTTCCGGCAAGAACCATGCATTCCTTGTCCGAAGGAGGCGAGCGGGTTAAACCCATAGGCGCTGAAAATTCCGACAAGAAGCGCATGAGTTCAATAAACTCTAAGTATCCAGACTGTAGAAATGCAAGGCGGAGGAAACTTACTGAAGATGCTGGCCTTGGCCTGCCAGATGGTATCCTCCAAGGATTCCTTCTCTTGCTGGAGGAGCTTAAATGCCTCGTTATGGCGTTGGTTTTGCTCATCAGCAGCTTGCTTCTGATCTTTTAAGATCGCAAGCTCCTCCTTCAAGCGATTGATTTCCGCGGAGGCGGAATCTTGCAGGGCTTTCATGGAATCCTCGTGCATGTTTAGCATCTCTTCCCTCTCCTTCTTAAGGATTCTGTTCTCGCTGTCTAGCTGCTGGATATGCTTGGACTGCTCGACAATATCCTTGGCCTTGGCGACATGCTCTGCAAGTCGGAGAAAACAAAGTACACAGTGAGTACTCGGATAATGAAGGCGCAAAACCAAGACGGAATGCGCAAAAAGAAAACAGACTCTTGTTTTTGATGATCTGTTCCTCCAAGATGGCAGTTTTACCCTTTTCAGCTTCAAGATCTGCGCGCATCTTCTGGTACTTGTCATTAGCCATGCCCCTCCGAGCATTCTCGTTCTGTGGAAAAAAGGAAAAAGTTAACCCGTTGTTTAGTCTGCTTGGAGCACCTAGTCGGAAACTTTCCGCCTAGGCGCTAAGGGGCTACAGCGAGAGTTTTTTTAACTTAGCAATATGCTTAGCTTTTCTTTAAGCATCTAGTCGGAGCTAATTCAGTTCTCGATTAGAAGCCTGGGGGCTACAGTATAAAGTTTTTAACTCGAAATCTGTTTAGCTTTTCTTTAAGCATCTAGTCAGAACTAATTCAGTTACAACTAGAGGCGTGGGGGCTACAGTATTGAAAATTATGAACACTGTGTATGCTACTCTTAAAGCATCTAGTCAGAATAGTTTGTTCCACCTAAATGCTTGGGGGCTGCAGTGAGAGTTTTTCTAACTTAGTCACTCTTAGAGAATATAGATGCAAAACCTATGGTTTTCCGTCTACATCCTCGGGGGCTACAGTGGGACACTCATATGAAATGCAAAAGGCAAAGTAAAAAACTTACAAGTGCTATAATCTTGAGGTTTGTAGCACTCTCGGCTAGCAGCTTGCCGAAGGAAATGCTATTTCCTCGCAGGATATCCGCTTGTCGGAGTAGCTCCTCAAGACCGCACGTCGGAGATGACGGTACTCCTCCAGGAACCAGAGTTGTGTCACTCGGCGTGAGCACCGGGTAAACTATCTTTGGAAACTCAAAAGGTTTCTGGGGAGTAGGGGCACCGCCTCCGGCTGAGGTGCTAGCTCCCATCACCGCCTTGCCGCTACCGATGGCATCCTTAGCCGGAGCTACAGCCATTTGTAGAGCAGTGCTCTCCCGCGTCTCCTGCTCACCGACAACAGCGAGCTCGGTAGAAGCGCCAGAATCCACTTCCATGGCGGAAGGGCCTGGTGCCTCCTGGGCTTGAGAGCTTGTCGGAGCAGAGGAGGGCTTGACGGCAGGAGTAGCAGGGGCGATGGCGGGGGAGGAGTCGCGATGCAGCATGTCCTTGATATTTCTAGAAGCCCCCAAAGTTTTGGAGGACTTCTTGAGGCTGGTCGTGGCTTTCTTCCTGAGACGTGCAAAATGCATAAGTACAGGAACAAAACAGATAAATAGACAATGTCGGAGAATGAGAAGCTTACACTAGGGGGGGCGCTTTGGCAAAAATCCCGGTGGATTTTCTCTTTTTCGCCTCCAGGGTGGCGGTACTCTTCTTGGAGGCTCCACCCTCCGTCTTCTTCTTGCCTCCGTCGGCAGCGTCAGAGGTGGAGCTCTTCCGCTTTCGTGCCAACGGGACATCATCGTCGGACACGATCGTGACTTCCTTCATCTTTGGATCGTAGATTTGGGAAGCCAGGTTGCCCTCATCTAGATCGCTAAGCTGTTAAGTGAGAAATCACCGTGTTGGAAAAGATAGTATTGGCAAGACGGAAAAACTGGAGTAATGTCATACACGGAAAATAAATACCTACCTTTGGGCACTTGCCGTCTATGAATATGTCGTAGGTGATGGTGAAGCCACGCTTCGTTCACCTTGACGATGTCCTTCAGGCGGAGCTTGACGGAGTCGCTCGAGAAGTTATCCACGGAGATCCGGAGGCTATCCCTTTGATCACTGGTATACTCGTGCATGAACTTCGCGCGGTGCTAGAGGGGTTGGATTCGCCTGATGAACCAGCACATGGCTAGGTCCAAGCCGGTCAAACCCGTCTCTACAAACCATTCGATCCACCTTATTGCGCGAGAAGCGTCGAGGTCGGAGGGAAGGGAGGTACACCTTTTCTCCGGCTTGGGGAGAAGGTGTCACCTCGCTAGCCGGCGCCGCCCGCTAGGCGAGCCCCTCCGTCGAGGGGAGATAGCCTTCAGCGACCATTTCCTGGATGTCGCGATCGGTGATGTCCGAGCCGCGCTAGTCACCCTTGTGAGAATCTGGCTCTTCCTCTAGTGGTTCTAGCGCCGCCAGATTGTGGTCGCCGCCGGTGGTTTCGATCACCGCCGATGCGGGGATGACCAGGCCCTCTGGGGGCACGATGACGGAGCTCGCCGGCTTAGCCGCGGCTTCGCTCGACGCCGCCATCGATGGGGAGGAGTTGCTGCTGGCCATGGAGTGTAGGAAGGATGCGGCTGAACACAGAGGGAGGTTAGGGTTTTCGAGGTTTCTCGCGGAGAGCTCGAGGAGGCGTGCGGCTAGAGAAAGAAGACGATGACGCGAGAGGAATGAGGTAAAAAGGGGAAAGTGTCCCACGGTTAATATTTATCTTACTCTGCGTCAAGATTCGTGCAACTGATCGGACGGTTGCCGCGTAGACGACGTGTTTGTGAACGTGCGCGGTAATTTTGCCACGTCGCCAACCGTCGCCGCCAACTGTTCATATCGCTCGCGCGGGAAAACTGGATATGATTGCGTTCCCTGCATGTGTGAGTTACGAGGCGTCACTGACCTAAGCCTACGACGTCATAGCTGACACGGGTAGATGAGCCGTCACGTCGAAGATTCCAGCATGGATGGATTTAATCTGACTACGGAAGAGTACGATGGAAGATTCAGCGTTTCTCCGACTTGCAAAATCAAAGACGGAGAAAAGCCTTGCAGGGTTCTTTGGGAGGACTACAAGATATTGCTTGACGATTTGCCGACATCCATCTAGACGGAGCATTCCCCGTAAAGAGGCAAGACGGCGCAAGATCTCGGAGTTCTGCGGGGGCTACTGTTGGGGATATGCTATATGGGTATCCTAATAGCATGTCTCTTATCCGACTAACCCGGGTGGCCCATCGTCGGTAGCATGGCCTATGGCCTGCTGGGCGGCCCAGTTAGGTGTATCCATAAGGGAGGCCCATGCCGGATAAAGGAAGGCTACGGTGGAGTCACCAGCGTACCCGAAGCCTTGGAGTGTAAGCTACACAAGACTAGTGATAGACGATGTAGGTCTCTGTAACCTGTCCAGCTAGGACTTTTCCCTGTAACCCTAGGACCTGGCGACTATATAAGTCGGGCCTATGGGAGCCTTTAGGGCACAATCTCATAAAACTTAGCATCGATTCAGACAACCTCGCACAACGATCATATCTCTGTAACTCGGTGTATTGCCCTTATAGTGATTTATAGCAGGAGTAGGATTCCGCCACCATTGTGGGATCTGAACCTGGGTAAGCTGTGTTACCTCGTAACCGTCAACCGTCCGCCTTACCCCACGTCTCTAAACACGCACTGTGAGGATCCCTCCATGGCGTACTCGTCGGCAATACCACGAAAATATTGCCATGTGCTAGTCCTTGTAATTCATCCTCTCACAACCATGCTATATCTCGTGATGAATTACATTCCGTGCCTTGTTTCTCTAACGATGTAGCATCTACTTCCTCTAGTAATTTTGTTGAAACTAACCATGTAGAGGAAATAAAAGAGCTCAAGTCTCAAGTCACTTCTTTGAGAAATGACTTGAAAAAGGGTCATCAAGGGAAGGTCACACTCAACAAAATTTTGAGTGTGCAAAAATCTCCCAATGACAAGAGTGGGCTTGGATTCAACTCCAATGTCAAGAACAAGTCCACTATCAAGTTGAAGCACAAGGACAACAAGAAGAATGGCCAAGATCAAGTCAAGAATCCGGCCAACATTGTTTGCTTCAAGTGTTAGGAAGAAGGGCACCATGTTAGATCTTGCCCATTGAAGAAAAAGCCTCTTAGTGTGAAGCAACAAGGGAAGCAGCCTCAAGCTCCACCTCAAGTCATTAATGGGCCACTTCCTAAGAGGACTACTCGAGCTCTTCCTCGAGTTGTGGCTTCACCTAAGAATAAATATGGCAAGAGTAGAACTTGCTACATATGCCGTGAGAAGGGGCATATTTCTTCCTCATGCACTATCGGTATCTCCTCATCCAACCCTATCATTATTGATGATGTTTATTCTCTTTGTAAGGATGAGGTTGGAAATGTGTTTGCCAAATTTGTTGGTGCTCAATGTGGGTTCAAGAAAAGAACCATTTGGGTTACTAAGCCTATTGTGACTAACTTCTTAGGACCCAACTTGTTTGGGGTCCAACAAGCCAAAACTTGATCAATAGGTGTGTGTTGGAGGGCATTGGAGTCTTGGTTACTTTATGAAGAATTCAGGGATCTTCATCATTTTTTCTTGTCAAGCCAAGCCATTTGGATTATCATGATTATATTATATTTACAATGTTTCTCCTTGCGGTAACATATGCTTAACTCATTACATTGAAAGTTACTCGCCCCTTGTGCATGTGTTGGTCTTGTATCTTCCATGCTTTTGTACATGTTGTGCTTTCCACTTAATTATATTGAGATATCAAGTATATTTGTATATGATTAGGTGGCACACCATGTATGTGTGTTTCTTGTATTGGAGCCTTAATTGATTATATTTGATATCTTATTTGGCTCTTGTGAGAGATTAATGGATTATCCCATTTTGGGGGAGTGTTATGCTTGGGCATTACACAATTCTAAAATTGTGTGTACGTGAGGAATACCACCTAGTATTTATATTGGATTATTGTCTAGTCTCTATGTGGTACAATTATCATGAGAAACTTAAGTGTTATAATGTCCATTAATTATCTCTATTTGTATCCCTTTGCCTCGTGTTGGTTTATGGTAGTATCACATTATGGGGGAGTCATATGCTTAGTGTATATTACAAATCCTAGAAAATGTGAATATTCGAGGTTGTGTCACTTAGAATTGATATTGATAATTATCTAGCTCCTATGTGACACATTTGCTCATACAAGTTCCAATTTGCTTGAATGCCTCTATTGCTCATATTTTGGATCTTGTATGTGAGAGTGTTTCTTGGTATGTGTTTTCTCATATTTAGATATATATATCCTCATGGAAACCATTTGCTTCAAGTTACTCTAATCACTAGTGATTGTGTGACTATTGGAAGCTACCAAGAATCTTGTTTGAAGTATCATGCTTAATTTCTTATATTTAGTTATATGCTTCTTGTTGTGACTATGATCTTGGATATCCATGCAAGCTACCTTGGGAAAATTATTCCCAATATTTCTTATCCTTGGACAATGAGTACCCAACTTATGGTAGAATTTATTGATCATATTCACTTTGGCCCTTTCTTAATTTTATCCTATCTTTGGCCAAGAAAATGTTTTGTGTTGTCTCCCAAGCCTTCCTTGCTTCTTGTGGATCTTCTTATTTTATTGATATCCTCTTGTGTTTTACTTATTGTAGGTACTAGTGATGATCCCATTTGTGTGCATTTTGCATTTAAAAGGAAAATCCTACATAATGCACTATCTATGGGGGAGCTCTACTATATTATTTAGAACACACATATTTATGCTTCTTTGTTTGGTCCATATCGGTTTTTATGTGCTTGGAACAATCTTTTTGTTTTGGTATTTTGTGCCATCATGAGAAGTTTGGGGAGTTTGGTTTCTTGTTGGAACCTTGCTCTTCTTGGGGGTTGGTTTTGTCTCATTCCTTGTTTCACATTTTGACCATTTTAGAATGAGATAAATCATTGAGCATTTGTATTTTTATCTATCTTTTGCTCTTTGGCTTTTGCCTAGTTCATTTTTTGAACTTATGATCTTTCATGTGTTGAATTGGTTCTTTGATACAATTTGGACACCGCTTGTCTTGTCACACTCTTGTGTGTTCCATCTCGGTTTACTTGGTGTTTTTGTTCAAATTGTATCTCATTTTTGGTTCTTGAAAGCCTTGTGCATGCATATTTACTACATATCTATATTATGGCATGCTTGCTTTCTTTGATCCAATATATAGGGGAAACTCCACCAAATCCCATCGGCTAAGTTGTGCATGAAATTCAGTTTCATATCAATATGCACATAATTAAGTGGAGTCTCTCCTATGTATTGTGGTGTCTCTAACTACTTTGGACCCAATAAGTTTGGGGACCATTTTGTACTTAATTGTGTTTTAGGTGCATTGGAGATATATTGGATGCTTGTCTCTCAATTTTGAAGAAGTGGTGCATACATGAAAATCTGAGGCAATCTATAGGATGATCAATGAATTCATATCCTCTACATCCTACCAATTATATCTCGGTAACAAGTATCTCTTTCTCATGCTCATATATCTTGATTCCAACCGTTTGTCGGTTGCCTTCTAGCATGAATTAATGTATTTGTAATTGTTGTAATTCTATCCATGGTTTTAAGAGAACTCTCTATTGTAAATGTGTATAAGTTGAGATGAGTGCATTTATTTGGGACTATACAAAATCATGCATATGTACCACCAATCCCAAATAGGTCAATCTATCAATTTTATTGCCATTCCTTTCCTCAACTTCTCTCATGTTCAATAGTGAGATTTTGCTAGTTTTAGTGATACTTGTTGCCTTTCTCCATATATTCCAACTTTCTCCTTTTCCCTTGGTGATAGTTGTAATATATGTAGTGTGTTGGTGTTTGAAGCTCATTAATCTACAATAAGATATATTTGAGCCTTTGGCCGTGCTTTGAAGCAAAAATCTTATTGGTATATGTTATGACTTCATTTTTTCTTCCATGTGCTTCTTGTATATCTTCTTTATGTGTGCAAATTTCTTTGTTGGCATATGTATTGGTGATGTTTTCCACTTAGAGACATATACACATATGAGAAGATAATTTAAGTTGATCTTTAATCCTTGGAGACCACCTTTCTATTCCTTTTGATTCTTCGGTGGCTTCCAAATTTAATTGCCTATGAGTGCTTGTTCCTCTTGTTTGCATATTTGGGCACTCATATTTATTCTCTCATGCCTTGTATTGTTAAATGAACTTGGATGAGTGAGGATTCCATGATTATGCACCTTGTTCCCAAATGTAATTATCATAATTGGTGCATTATCTTTGGGGAGCTCATCTAATTCATTTAATAATGCTCATTTATATTTTTCCTCATTTATTGAGTCTTAAATGTTTTTGGGGAAGTGAGGATTCCATATTTGTGCATTTTTGTATTGAAATACAACGATTCTAAAGTGCACACAAATCTTGGGGAGCTTCTCTATTTTATTTAAGCATTTATTTGATCTCTCATTTGTTGTGCTTGAAATGCCTATGGGGGAGCGAGGATTCCATATTTGTGCAATATGTATTCTAATGCATTTATTTTGAATTGTGCACAAATCTTGGGGAGCTTCTCTATTTGTTATTTAAAACACTCTTTTGCTCATATCATAACATCTTGTTGTTTCCATTTGGACTCATTTGTTGTTTTCAATTGGTTTGTCGGACCTTGTAATTACTTGCATCCTTTGACTTTACTTATTTTTGGCAATATTAGGGTCCTCGATATAGTTCTACTTCCTCCCAAGTATTCATCATTGGATATGTGAGAATGCACACCTTTGGAGGATTTATCACTATATTGGCCTTCTAGAACTTGTCACCCATTTAGGCAATCGATGCCAATGGGGGAGAAGTTTTAGAGGGTTTAAGGGAAGTTGGTTTATGCATTGAGTTTGTTCTTGTGCATTTGCCTCTCATGATCTTGCATCTTTGTCGTTGCTTAGCATGTGGTATATATAGTGGAAATTCAATTTCATCACACATGCATAGATTGTGGGGGAGTTTGCTCTATATATGGTGGTACCAATATCACATACTTATGTAGTATTTGATATTGGTGTTACCATTTTATTCATTAATATTCCTTATATAAACCCTCTTAAAGGGATTGTCATCAATTACCAAAATGGGGGAGATTGAAAGAACATGTGGGCCCCCATGTGTGGTTTTGCTAATTTATGACAATCTTTATGGACTAATGTGTGTATTAAGTTATACTTGTAGGATTTTTCCATTGACATTGCTTGGAGCATGTGTTGGCTTCAAGGTCGATGAAATGAGAAGAAGATGTGATGTGCAAGCTCAAAATGCGCCATCTATAGAAGATCTCATGTTTGATGCTTGCCATCCCCGGTGATCATGGATCGATGATGAGAAATCAAGAAGGGCGTTCCATCTTGAGAAGGTCAAGTTCGTCTACATCGAGCTCAAGTGAAACGCTCAAGGCAAAGGTATAGTCTTGATAGTTTTTCCTTTTGCCGGTCTCATGTTGTGTGTGGGAGACTGGGTTTAGGATAGATAACCGTACTATCAAGTGGGGCTCTGATATGAGTAATTCGGTCACATCGTTTGGAGAGAGCTCAAACCTTTGCATACTTGCATCATCGTATTTGGTTGTTATTTGGTCTTACCCATGTGGGGATATAGAGCTTGTGTTAATCTCCATAACAAGTTCTTGTTCATCAAAATCGGATCTTCTTTTTATATCTTGTTGCGATTTTGATTTATGCGGCTTTTCGGTTTCTCACCAAGTGAGGTATCTCACATTATTCTACTTGATACTTTCTCACTTGGTGATAACCAATATTTCCACTTTTCATTGGGAAGCCCTTGTCATCCTCTATCCAAGTCAATTGAATCGGGTCAATCGGAGCTTCCAATCAAAAGTTATTGTCGTTTGAATATCTGCTCTTTTATTAAAAAGAAAAGGAATTAGGTTTCTGGGCCGGGCGCCCCATAATATCTTACTACCTCGCTAGGTAGTCAAATCCAGTACTACCTCTCTTTGATTCCTCCTCTCTTGTTCCCCCAATATCTTTAGTAGCTTTGTTGGAACTTTAGAGTGAGGGATTTCACTTTTGTGGTGTTCTTGCCATTTGCATTTGGTGCATCGGTTTGCGTTCTCCTTGGAGGATTGGTTTGAGTTGCTCATTGGAGCTTGTCCCTCTTGAGTTCTTGGAACCCTAGACGGTTTGTGGCCTTGGTGGCATTGTGGCCTTTTGTGGCATTTGTTGGGAGCCTCCAATTAAGTTCTGGAGAAGTGCCCCAACCTTGTGGGAGGTTCTGGTTTCCACCGACAAGTGCACCGATAGTGGAAGCATGGATCGATCCCATTGGGGTGAGATTCACCGGAGAATAAGGAAGGCCTTTTGTGGCGTTGGTGGTTTGATACCACCCCCTCTCCAAACGAGACGTACTCCATGTTGGGAGGAACTCGGTAAAATATCGTTGTCCCTGCGTGCCTTGGTTATCCCTATACCCGAGCTCTTTACTTATGCACTTTACATTGTGATAGCCTTCGTTCTTGAAGTAATATATTGCTATCACTTTGTTGCTTGTATTGCTTAGCATAAGTTGTTGGTGCACATAGGTGAACCTTAGTTGTTTCTAGGTTGTGCTTAACAAAGTAAACACTAGTTTTATTCCGCCTTTGTTGAGCCACTCTAGGAAAAGTTTTAATCGCCTATTCACACCCCCTCTAGGCGACATCCGTATCCTTTCAATATCTGTATAGCATATCCCCAACAGTAGCCCCCGGAGAACTCTGAGATCTTGCGCCGTCTTGCCTCTTCACGTTGAATGCTCCTTCTAGATGGATGTCGGCAAATCATCAAGCAATATCTTGTAGTCCTCCCAAAGAACCCTGCAAGGTTTTCTCCGTCTTCAATTTATAAGTCGGAGAAATGCTGAATCTTTCATCGCACTCTTCCGTAGTCGGATTGGATCCGTCCATGCCGGAATCTTTTGATGTGATGGTTCATCTGCCTATGACAGCTAGGGTGACGCAGACATAGGTCAGCGACGCCTCGTAACTCACATATGCAGAGAACGCAATCATGTCCGATTTTCCAGCGCGAGCGATACGAACCGTTGGCGGCGACGGTTGGGACTTTGCGAAATTTCCGCGCACGCTCGCGCGCGCGGCAACCGTCCGATTAAGATGCACGAATCTTGATGTTGGAGACCATAAATAGTAACTATGGTGGAAATTTTACTTTTCACCTCATTCTCTCTTCGCATCATCTTCTTCCTCCAGCGAGCGCCCCCTCGAGCTCTCCGTGCAATTCGCGAAAAACCCTAGATCCAATCTCGCCAGTCTCCTCCAAACACTCGCAATGGCCAGCAGTGGTCCTACTCCCTCGATGGTGGCGTCGAGCGAAGCCACGGCGAAGCCGGCGCGCTCCATCGTTGTGCCCCCAGAGGGCATGGTCATCCCCATCTCTTCGGTGGTTGAATCCACCGGCAGCGACCACAATCCAGCTGCGCTGGAGCTACTGGAGGAGGACAACGACTCCCACAAAGGCGACTGGCGTGGTTTGGATATTACGGACCACGACATCAAGGAGCTGATCGTCGAGGGTTACCTCCCCGCGACGGAGGGGCTCGCCTGGCGGGCGGCGCCGGCTGGTGAGGTCACACCTTCTCCCCAAGCCGGAGAAAAGGTGTACCTCAAAGCCCAATTGGTACGCGGCGTCTCCCTGCCCATCTCTAACTTCTTCCTTGCCGTCTTGAACCACTACCGAGTACAGCCCCAAAACCTTTCTCCCAACAGTATCCTAGCGCTTAGCAATTACGCGGTGCTTTGTGAGGGTTACCTAGGGATTAGGCCTAGGCTAGATCTCTTTGTGTATTTCTTCACCGTCAAACGCGAAGCCGGGGCCAGCAAGGATGAACTTAGAAATTGTGGCACTATTAGCTTCAAGATTCGTCCTGGCCGGCGGTTCCCCGACATCGTCGGCCACGAGTCCTGCAAGAACTGGCAGCGTACTTACTTCTACGGTCCAGATATCCCTCTGGCTAACCGAGAAGTAACGTACCCGACTTCGTCGATGGAGCCGCCGTCGAAGCCTCAACATGGAGATCCCAGGCCTCCCTTCCCTCTGACATCGATGCTTCCCGCGCTATAAGGCGGATAGAGTGGTTCGTAGAGACGGGTTTGACCAGCTTGGACCTAGCCACGTGCTGGTTCATCAGGCGAATCCAGCCTCTGCAGCACCGCTCTAAGCTGATGCACGAGTATACCAACGATAGAAGGGATAGCCTCCGCATCTCCGTGGACAACTTCTCGAGCGACTCCGTCAAGCTTCGCCTCAAGGACATCATCAAGGTGAAGGACAAGAAGCATGGCTTCGCCATCACCTACGACATGTTTGTAGAGAGCAAGTGCCCAAACGTAACTGCTTATTTTCCGTGTATGACATATACTCCAGTTCTTCCGTCTAGCAATTGCCATCCCATCTAACATGGTGGTTCTTCACTTAACAGCTTAGCGACATAGATGAGGACAACATGGCTCCTCAAATATATGATCCAAAGATGAAGGAAGTCACCGTCGTGTCCGACGACGATGCTCCGGTGGCACGAAAGCGGAAGAGCTCCACCTCTGACGCTGCCGACAGAGGCAAGAAGAAGAAGACAGAGGGTGGAGCCTCCAAAAATACTACCGCCGCCCTAGAGGCAGAGAAAAGAAAGATTACCGGGATCCCCTTTGCCAAAGCACCCCCTCTTGTGTAAGTTTCTTTATCTCCGACATTGTCCAATTGTCTGTATTATTCCCGTACTTATGCATTTTTGCATGTTTCAGGAAGAAAGCCGCGACCAGCTTGAAGAAGACCTCCAAAACATTGGGGGCTTCTAGAACCATCAAGGACATGCTGCATCGTGATGCATCTCCCGCCATCGCCCCTATCACTCCTATCGCCAAGCTTTCCTCCGCTCCGACCAGCTCACAAGCTAAGGAAGCATCTGGCCCTTCCGCCATGGAAGTGGATTCAGGTGCCTCTACCGAGCTCACTTCTGTCGGCGAGCAGGCAATGCAGGAAAGTGCCGCATACCAAATGGCTGAAGCTCCGGCTAAGGATGCCATCGGTAGCGGTAAGGAGGTGGTGGAAGCTGGTACTTATGCCGAAGGCGGCATCCTCGCCCCCCAGAAACCCATAGAGTTGCCGAAGATAGTCTATCTGGCACTTACGCAGGGTAGCACTGCTCTGGTTCCTGGTGCGGCGCCGACATCTCAACGTGCGGTCTCGAGGAGCTCCTCCGTCAAGCAGAGATCTTGCGAGGAAACAGCGTATCCTTTGGCAAGCTGCTGGCCGAGAGTGCTACCAACCTCAAGATCATTGCACTTGTAAGTTTTATTTGCCTTTTTTCATTTCATATGAGTATCCCATTGTAGCCCCCGAGGATTTAGACGGAAAACCATAGGTTTTTTGCGTCTGAATGCTCTAAGAGTGACTAAGGTAGAAAACTTCTCACTGCAGCCCCCAAGCCTATAGGTGGAATGAATTATTCCGACTAGATGCTTTAAGAGTAGCATACGCAGGGTTTATAAATTTCGATACTGTAGCCCCCAAGCCTCTAGTTGTAACTGAATAAGTTCCGACTAGATGCTTAAAGAGAAACTAAACATATATTCGAGTTAAAAACTTTATACTGTAGTCCCCAAGCTTCTAATCAAAAACTGAATTAGTTTCTACTAGATGCTTAAATAAAGACTAAGCATATTGCTAAGTTAAAAAATCTCGCTGTAGCCCCCAAGCGTGTAGGTGGAAATATTCTGGCTAGATGCTCCAAGTGGACCAAACAACGTTTAACTTTTCTTTTTTCCACAGAACGAGAATGCTCGGAGGGGCATGGCCAACGACAAGTACCAGAAGATGCGCATAGACTTGGAAGCTAAAAAGGGTAAAACTGCCTTCTTGAAGAAACATATCACCAAGAGCAAGCGTGTGTTTTCTTTTTCGCATTCCGACTTGGTTTTGTGCCCACATTCTCTGAGTACTCACTATGTACTGTTGTTTATCCGACTTGTAGAATATGTTGTCAAGGACAAGGATATTTTCGAGCAATCCAAGCATATTCAGCATCTGGATAGCGAGAACAAAATCCTCAAGCAGGAGAGGAAGGACATGCTGAAAATGCACGAGGAATCGATGAAAGCCTTGCAGGATTCCGCCACCGAGGAGATGAACCACTTGAAGGAGGAGATCTCGATTTTAAGAGATCACAAGAAAGCTGCCGATGAGCAGAATGAACGCCATCATGAGGCGTACAAGATCCTCCAACAAGAACGGGACTCCTTGGCGGATACCCTCTGGCAAGCTGAGGCCAGCATTTTCAGTAAGTTTTCTTTGCCTTAGATTTCTGTAGTCTGGATACTTTGAACTTTTGAACTCATGTGCTCCTTTGTCGGAATTTGCAGCTCCTATGGATTTAACCCGGTCGCCTCCACTAGCAAAGGAATGCATGGTTCTTGCCGGCAACTTCATCAACACCACCATCGCGCAAGCCAAAGATATTGCCAAGCCCCTCCAGATCAATATCAAGGCATCGGACTCTGTGACGAAGTTCTCGGAGATCCTGCGCCGAGCCCCCGAGTGTATCACAAGCTAGAAAGCTTCATGTTCATGGGTCGGTGCAAGGATGGCGCTGTCCATGGTAAAGGAACACTATGAAGATGCCGACATCGACACGGTAACCTCTGGCATTCCCGACGTGGATGGCGATGGCAAAGCGATTAACCATGAATCCATCCTATCGTCACTCGCGGGTTATGACACCAGAGTCGCCGAATTAGTCGACGTCAACGTCTTCGTGCCGATGAATACCATTGATGGCGGCAACCAAAGCTCCTCCGAGTCTCTTCACACTGCCGACTTTGAGGGTGATTCTCCTGCTGCCGATGACGCTGCTTCCAAGTCGCCTGCACCAAAGGAATGAAAAACAATCTGTAATATTTGTTTCCTTTGTGATGCGTATGCGGAAAAAACTATGTATTAACTTAAGGCGGAAAATAATGATGTATGTCCTGCTACTCAAGAATTACTTCCAACATGTATATATTTTTTAAGCAAGTGTTGGCTTATCCATTACTTTGGTTCTTATGCTTGACTTTTCATTAGTCTGAAGACTTGTTGTCGGAACCATACGCTTAGGTGATGATGCCCAATGGCACCGTCAATAACCTAAGTACAAAATCGCCGACAATAAGTGCCAAAAGTCACTACTCCAGAATCCACATAAAAACGACAAAGAGCGTGTAGAACAGAAAACTTAAGCTAATGCCCGTAGGCGGAATTTTTACAAGTGCAATCGCAAAACTTGTGCATAAAGGTTTTATATGATCCAAAAATGAACACTAAAGGAGGTAAAAGACTCAGAAATATGAGTGAACCAGAGAGCTTTATTTCATTGATCATATAAGAGGTACACAATTAGATCAAATGCTAAGTGAAAAAAGGACGTAGTTGTGCTATGTTCCATGGCCGATCAAGCTCCAAGTAGTCATCATTCGGGTCACGTCGCTTACGCTTATGATCCTTGTTGGTTCTATCCTTCATTTCACGATTGTCAACGAGGTAGTAAGACCCATTTAGCAGCGCCTTGCTCATGATGAACGGTCCTTCCCATGGCGTGGATAATTTGTGTGACTTCTTCTGCTTAAGTCGGAGCACCAAATCCCCTCTTTAAACAAGCGATGCCAAACGCGGTGACTATGATAGCTGTGTAGCTTCTGCTGGTAGATGGCGGATCTTTGGCATGCCAAAACGTGCTCCTCCTCGAGAAGGTCCACATCTAGGCGTCTAGATTCTTCAGCGTTATTTTCGTCGTAGGTGGCGACCCTTGGTGCATCATGAATTATGTCGGAAGGTAGGATGGCTTCTTCTCCATATACCATGAAATAAGGGGTGTATCCGGTGGATCTGTTGGGTGTAGTTCGTAAACTCCATAGCATAGATGGCAATTCTTCCGCTCAGGCTCCAGCTGCTCTATGTAGCGGTGCCTCAAGACGTGGCTTTATTCCCTGTAGAATTAATCCATTGGCCCGCTCAACCTGACCATTGGATTGTGGATGTGCCACAGATGCAAGGTCAAGTCGGATGCCCTTCTCCCAACAATAAGCCTCCACTTATCCGAGTGACAAGTTGCTGCCGTTGTCGGTGATAATGCTATGTGGGAGACCAAATCTCACCACTAAATCCCGGACAAACCTGAGGGCAGTTGCCCCATCAAGCTTTCTAATGGGTTTAGCTTCTATCCATTTAGTGAATTTATCAACTGCTACTAGCAGATGTGTAAACCCACATGGTGCCATATGTAACGGTCCCACCATGTCTAGCCCCCAGAATGCAAACG
Source organism: Avena sativa (assembly GCA_916181665.1). Classification (NCBI taxonomy): domain Eukaryota; kingdom Viridiplantae; phylum Streptophyta; class Magnoliopsida; order Poales; family Poaceae; genus Avena; species Avena sativa. The sequence continues at coordinate 258,823,880 of OV702279.1, read as the reverse complement.
GCCAAGTTATTGGTATTGTTCGTAATTCTTCAGCAGGAACATGTGGTTGTCGGGCATAATACTGGCATCCCATGCATGTCTCAACCAACTTGTCGGTGTCCTCCTTCGCGGCCAGCCAGTAGAATCCTTGCCGGCTAGCTTTCGGGACCAACGATCGAGGAGCGGCGTGATGCCCGAAATCTCTGATATGGATTTCGCGTAGGATTTCAATACCTTCCAGCTGGTAAACACACTTAAGGTATACACCAGTAGTGTTCATTTTGTAGAGCTGTCCATTGATTATGGTATAGCCCTTCGCTCGACGTACTATTTGTCGTCTTTCGACTTTGTTGTCGGGAAAAGTTCCGTGTTCAAGATATTCCATGAACGGTTTTGTCCAAGCCGAAGGGATCTTTGCCACCATGTGGACGAAAGAGTCAACTCTATCCGGGTTGTCGATGTTGGCTCCCTTCACGTATGGTGTTCGTAGATGCTCTAGGAAAACTCCTGGCGGAATTCGTTTGCGCCCTGATCCAAGCTTAGGCAGCAGATCAGTCACCTTGTTTTGCTCCCTAGGTACATACTTGACTTTTTAGCCCAAGAAGCTCTTGGCTATCTCGTCCACTTCATCTCGATATGCCGCCATCATAGGGTTCCGCGCATTCCAGGTGCCAGCCACCTGCTGGGCAACCAAGTCCGAATCTCCACAGCAAACTATGTGCTTGATGCCAATATCCTTGGCTACGTGTAATCCGTGAATGAGTGCTTCATACTCCGCCATGTTGTTTGTAGCCTCAAAGTGGATCTGCAGAACATAGTGTAGCTTGTCGCCAGTTAGTGACTGTAGCAATACGCCAGCCCCCGAGCCATTGAGAAGCTTTGATCCATCAAAGTGCATCACCCAGTACTCTGGTTCCGGCAACGGAGTAACATATGGCATCTCCGTCCAATCCGCAATAAAGTCTGCCAAGGCTTGTGACTTGATAGCGTCACGTCTCTTGTAGGTGATCTCGAAGGCGGCAAGTTCGATGCCCTACTTCGTGACCCTTCCTGTAGCGTCGCTGTTGTTGATAATGTCGGACAATGGAGTCTTGCTCACCACTGCGATTGGGTGCTCTTGAAAGTAATGCCTCAGCTTCCGAGAAGCAAGGAATACTCCATAAGCTATCTTCTGGTAGTGCGGGTAATGCTGCTTGGACTCCGTCAAGACCTCGCTTATGTAGTAAACTGGTCGTTGAACTCCGTGCTCATAGCCTGGTTTCTTCCGCTCTACCACGATGACGATGTTGATTACCCGGTTGGTTGCCGCCATGTAAAGTAACATGGGAACCCCAGGCTCGGGTGTTGCAAGGATGGGTGCTGAGGAAAGAATCTCCTTGAGCTACTTCAATGCTGCATCTGCTTCGTCCGTCCATGTTGGCTCCTTCAGCAATTTGTATATCGGCAAAGCCTTCTCTCCAAGTCGGCTGACGAACTGACTAACTGCTGCAACACAACCTGTTAGTCATTGAATGTCCTTTAGGCATGTTGGACGATTTATGTTTAAAATGGCCTTGATTTTCTCCGGGTTGACCTAGATTCCACGCTGGGAAACGATGAAGCCCAACAATTTGCCGGCTGGGACCCCTAAGACGCACTTCTTAGGGTTAAGCATCATGTTGTATTTCCGGAGATTATCAAAGGTTTCTTTTAAGTCAGGGATTAAGTCATTTGACTTTTGAGACATCACCACTATATCGTCCACATAGACGTGAACGTTCCGACCAATTTGATTGTGTAGGCAATGTTGCATTGTCCGCTAGTATGTAGCACCTGCGTTTTTCAGCTCAAAGGGCATCGTGACATAGCAAAACGTGTCGTATGGTGTAGCGAACGAAGTGGCCAATTGGTCTGACTTCCTCATCTTGATCTGGTGGTATCCTGAGTATGCATCGAGAAAACACAAAAGTTCCGAGCCAGCCGTCGAGTCAATGACTTGGTCAATGCGAGTGTCGTGGTGGTATCACGGCAGATGCCATGGGTAGGCTAAAGTATGGGGCCAATGGATGCTAGAGGGATCTGGGGAGGGAAGATGTAGTTGATTCTACACATAGAAGACTAAGGCAAAGATCTTTATTTCTTCTTCCTTGGGCTACAAGTGCTCCTTGAGCTGTATACAGGGAGAAGAGAAGAACTTTACCAGCCTAACGGCTCTCACTTCAGTCGATCCCCCTTCTGAGTCCAAGCCTCTCCTTATAAAGGAGAGCCCTGGGTTCCTCTAGGGCTGACGTGGTAAGCATATTCGAGGAATATGCTTGTCCCAATATAGTAGTTCGGCGCCCCCCTTTCCCTGTCGCCCCTCTAATGACGGAAAGGTTCCAGAGGGCCCCTCCTATGCGCCTCGGGCTTCTGGACTGTCACCTCCTTGACCTCCTCCTGCCTCTCTGTCGCTCTGCGCCTTTGTCCCTAGCGCTTGGCTCCGCTCAGATTCTCCCTAGCTTGCAGCTAGGGTTTGACTTCAGGCTTCTCCTTCTCCTGCAAGCTTCATATCATTCGGTCCTTCCTCGCATAACTCGGATCGTCCTTCACCTGCATCAAGATCACTCAGGCTAACCCGGCCGACTTACGTAATATCTCGGCCGGGTAATGTCTTAATATACATATACGGGTCTCTCGCCTCCATATGTCGGCCGACTTCTACAGGATTCGGCCGACTTAGACTGTAACTCGGAAACCAGACGGGGATCGTACCCTCGTCTTTCCCCGTCTTTAACCTATCCGGGGTCACCCCCCCAACATTAGTCCCCGAAGCTGGTGTGGCCCTGCCGATAACTTCGGTCGGGTCGTATCAGCTTTATCACATTTTTTCTGTATTGTTTCCGAGTTATCTTTTTCTCGTACGAGGTACCCATGTTCCTTCTCTCGTACGCCTTGTCCTACGTGCCACCCCCATCATCGTTCTTCTATTTTTTTGCTCCTCTACAGTATTTACTGACAGGCTACAGTTAACACTGTACCTGTCGCGCCGGCGCTGCGACGCCTCGTGTGTCGTTTCCCTCGGGGATCGCAACCTTCTTCGCTTCTGTGTGGCCGTTGGTGCGGTTCCACTTAACGTCGTGCGTTTGTGCCGCACCCACGATCTACACGGTCAACTGCTGCACCCACGATCCCACTACCTCGCTTGTGGCTTGATTATAAAGAGGGGCGCGGCGTCTGGGAATTCACTTTTCCCCTTCTCGTTCGCCTGTGCCCTTCTTCTTCCTCTCGCTTCCGCGCCCTCTTGCAGCTCCGCCGCCGCGCGCTCATCAGAACTTCCGACGGCGAGGACTCCGTCGTGTTGTTCCGTCCGCCTCGCCTGCGCTCGCCAGCTCCGGCACCGTCGCCGGTGAGTTCTTTCCGGCCGCGTTGCCTAGGTTTTATCCTAGATTTCTCCGTTTCGATCTTGTATTCGTGCGGCGGTTCCTCTGCTCCTCCGCCGCCGCTCCCGTGCAAAATCACGACGGGGCCTCGTAGCTCTAAACTTCCCTCCACCGCCAGCTCTTCCTCCGTCGATCTTTCCGGCGAACCCATGTCTAGATCCTTTAGTGGTGCTCTGGTAGAGGATGATGACGCTGGCTCTGGGCCCGAGCGAGGCTCGTGGCAAGGATCTTCTGTTACACGCCGCGAGATTGAGTGGCTTATCCGAACTCGGCGGATTCCCGCCGAGGTCTCCTGTCGCTTACCCGGCAGCGAGTCCTCTCCGGATGTTGGGGAGGGCGAGTATGTAGTTTTTATGTCACACTTCGCGCGTGGCTTTGGCCTCCCTCTTAGCGATTTTGCTAGAGAGTTTCTCGACTACTTCGGCCTTCAGCCACATCATCTTCCTGCGAATGCCATCGCTTCTCTTTCTGCTTTTATCTCCGCCTCGGAGGGATACTTCGGCCTATGGCCGTCCGTGCACGTCTGGTCGAAGTTCTTCCAGATTCGTTCTAACGTAGTCCCTGACAAGTCTCTGCACCCTTCCGAGAAATTGCTTACTCAATGTGGGGCAGCGTCCATTACACCTCGGAGGAAATCTGTATTTCCTCGTGTCACCGGGTTAGAGTCGTGCAAGAAGTGGCACAAATCCTTCTTTTATGTCAAGAACAGAGGGACGGAGGACAAGATTCGGCTTCCTGCCTTCTCAATTGGTCCGCCTTCTAAGGTGAATTGGACTTACAATCCGAGGAAGATTCATGCCTTGGCCGAGGCTTTTGAGATTCGGATTAAAGAGCTGATCCGCGACGGGTTATGCGGCGAATACCTGATGGCTACCTTTATCAGTAGCCGAATCTGCCCTTTCCAGAAGCGGACTCACAAACTGTGCTACATGAGCGGTCCTCTTGACCCTAACCGAGTCTCGACCGTGGAGCTGGACAATTACCTTATCTATAAGCGTGTCCGAGCTATCTTTAAGACGGAGATGCATGAGGATTGGGCTTGGGGATTGAAACCGTTCACCCGCGATCGTCCGCCTCCCGAAGTAAGCTTAATCAATAACGCTCTGCTATTCAATTGTTTTCGTAACGGATTCCGCTAACTTTCTTTTTCCTCGTCTTGCAGAGGTTCGCAGAGCAGAAGAATGAGGATGCCGAAGTTTTGTTGCTTCCGTGGCCTGCGGACCGGAGCACCCCAGATACTGGTGAGCCGGACTCGGAAGAGTTCGTCCCTAAGTCGGATCCTGCCCCGGCTCGAGCTCGTGGCAAGACCTCGGCGCACGAGGAGTAAGGTGATTCGGACGAGGTCCAAGTTCTGGAGGTAGTTGTCGCAATGCCTATTTCTTATGCATTTCTGGCTTCTACTTTCCCAGCTAATCCGGCCGGTCAGGTTCACGACGCCGAGCCTATTGCTTCTCGACCCCATGTTACCTCGGGGAAACGCGGGGCTCCTGCTAGTGCCTCAGAGGCGGTCCCCAAGAAACGAATGAAGAAATCCGCTCCAAATCCTCCCAGGCGCAAGACTATGCCTGGGGTCGCCGGGTAAGTTCCTTTTGCTCGTATTTCTTGTTTCTCTCTTTCTATTTTTCATACTGACACCCTTTTTTCTTTCTTATTTTTGCAGTGCTCCGCTTTCTGTTAAGCCCGGCGGTCCTAGCATGACTAGCCGCCCGATTCGGCAGCCGTCTCCTCCGTCCGTCGAAGATACTAGGATTCCCAGTCCTGCTCGTGCTGCCTCTCCTTCAGCTCCGAATCCGTCGCCTCCTCGTCGCGACGTGCCTGAAACTCCTTTTGTCGACATTGATTCCAATCGGCCCTCCGAGATTTCCATCGAACCCGTTGCCCCTTCTGTGGGTCCTGGCGCCGCTACTGAGCCTCTATCTGCCCCAGCAGTTTCTACAGCCACTCCAGCCCCGGCCGAAGAGGTCGCTATCTCGGCGCCTTCTGCGACCGTGACTCCTGCTGCTCCTGAAGACACCGTTCCCATTACCGAGGTATCGCTTCCTGCTGATGCCTCTTCTAAGGCGAGAAAAGCTGTTGCCACCAAGGCCTCCTCTTCCCAGAAAGGTCTTGTCGGCTCTTCTCAGCCGAGTATTGCCGACATGCTGTGCAAGGGAACTGCGCCTACCAAAGCCTCCATTGCCTCGGCTGCCAGCACCCAGCTTGCTCTTCATAAGAGCCCTGCGGCTACAGTGGTTACACAACATGTCCGGGGTAAGGTCTTAACTCGGACAGCTAGTGGGAACAGCCTCGGCTCGCTGGTGGAGTATGCCAATAATTGGAATGCTGCTGATCAGTTTGAGGGTAATCCCATCAATCAGCCTTTTCAGCTTTCCGACATCAGCGGCCGTTTCGATGAAGCCGCCAAGTTCATCCTTGACACTAACAAGATGAATGAGGTAATTGCTGTTTTGCGGAGTTTAGATTAGTTCCCCAGATGTTACTATATGCTCTAGTCCCCGAAACTTGCAAGGAAATAACTTGTTATATGCTTGGAAGTTTAATGATGTTTTACTTAATTTAACTTTATTTCTAGGGTTCGAATATCCGGCCACCTAGATCCGAGTTAAGTTTTGCTTGACTCGGATCTGATTTAGCTTTGAATATCCAGCCACCTAGATCCGAGTTAAGTTTTGCTTGACTTGGATCTGATTTAGCTTCGAATATCCAGCCACCTAGATCCGAGTTAAGTTTTGCTTGACTCGGATCTGATTTAGCTTCGAATATCCATTTATCGTTTTGCTCCATTGCTCAGGTTGCACATGACCGGCGGACTGCCGAATTTCAGAGGTTGCTTTTTTCGCACCGCAAACTGGAAGAAAAGTATGAGAAAATCCTTCCTGTGGTAAAAAAGGCTGGTACGTCGATAGTTCCTTTTTGTTATTCTCGGCGGTCTTATTGATTTGTCCGCGAGATGCCGGCTCACTTTTTTGATGAACAGGTAATATCAATAACCTTAACATTCGTCTTGAGAAGAAAGTTAAGAGCTTGGAAGGTTAGTCTCCCTTTTACCTTACCTCTTTTCGCGCTTTAGAATACGTGCTAATTTTTTTTTATTTCGTTTGGCTGTGGTAAAGCCGAGTTGCAAACCTTCGCAGTATCTCATCAAGACTGCACGCCCATGCCTGACGTGATGCTGCATTTTTTAGAACAAAGCGCTACTCATTTGGCGCAGCTAAAAGAAAAAGATGATGAAATAGCTCGCCTACGGGCCGAGGTGGAGACCCTTAAGATTTCTCAGAAATCCGAACGAGAAAAGGTCGATCAAGAATTCTCCGAAGAGAAGAATCGGCTGGCTTTGGAGCTACAGAAGAATAAAGAACTCCTCGACGCTGCCGAACTGAAAACTCAGGGAATGAGCGAGGAAATCGCTCGCTTTGAGAAGAGCAAGATTGATTGGGCCAAAGACCTCCAGATCATGATGAGTTACATTCATCGTAAGCTTCTTGGCACGGCCGAATTATATTTTTCTCTTTGTCCTTGCTGCCACCTGACACGTTCGTGTTTTGCGCAGATCATTTTCCCGAAGCTAAACCTGTGAGTTCTAAAGCAGTTCTTGCGGCTCGTGTACGCGGAGGTGTCCCTGTTGCCGCTGATTCGGAGTATTCGATGGAGGATTTTCTGGTTGCTGTTGGTGCTGCTTTGGTCCAATGAAGATTATGGGCCGGGGATTTGGTGAAGGCAGCTATTCGAGCTTACCATGTTCTCTGGCCGAACACCTCTGGGACCCCTGATATCAATGAGGTTGAATTACTGGTGAAGAGACTGATGGCATCCGAGAAGCAACTAAGTCTCTGGAGGGAATCAGCCGGGCGAGCTGGCGCTGATATGGCTCTCACTGTTATTATGTCATGGTACGAAGACATCTCTCTTGATATCCTGAGAAATCTGCGCACTGGTTCTCGTTGGGTTGAAGACCCCACTTTCGTCGCTCTTCGGCAAGCTCGCGCCTTCCAACTTGTCGAGTATGCCGACGTGCATACCTGGAATGAAGGGCCGAGTTTTCTTCCAAACCCGGATGAGGAGGTCATAGTTGAGGATGCCTCGGATAACAATTCGGCTGAGCAAGGGGAGGGTGAGGATGACTCGGCCACATCTGGCAGCTCCAGTTCAAGCTCGGACAGTGACGGCGATGCGCGGTCCTCCTCCAAAGGTACTGGGCATTCAACTGCATAGGCTGATGCTCCTGAGCAGCCTCGGGCTTCCGCTGAAGTTGCACCTGGGTCTATGGAGGGCGAGGCAACCTCGGTCGAAGTTCCTCCTACGTCGGAGTACCCAGCGCCTGACCAAGTTGCTGCCTCTCCAGCGAACAACGCTTAAGTTATTTCTTATCCCTGGCATGCCGGGCGTATGATGTACGCGAAACATTTGTCCACTCTTTGTATGATTTGAATTTCTTTTGCCGTGTACTGCTGTGACATATATGCTAGTAGTTGTTATCATTTTGTTTAAGTGGGTGTTCGTCCGAATTCTTGCTTTGATGGCCCGCAATTTCCTGATTTTAGGATGTATCCTTGCCTTCGTTTTTTCGTGGTTTAGCCGATTAGTCTAGGCGTGAGCTCTGAATATCATATAATATTGATCTGTTCTAAACAGAGGTTGACTACTACTTTGGAACGATATATGGCAATCCCTGAATCACTGTTTATCGCGCCGAATTTCAATATGTAAACCAAATTTCAGAAATAATATAAGACCAATACCGAGGCACTGCTCAGGGTAGTGCTCAACATAAAACTGGGGCAGCATATGGCAGTCCCCGAGTCGCTGCTTTGGATGCCAAGGTTCAAATACTTAGTATGAAATGGAAATAATATATGGCAGTCCCCGAGTCACTGCTCTGGGTGCCGAGATTTAGTACATAAGATGACATTGAAATAATAGACGGTAGTCCCCGAGTCACTGCTCTGAGTGCCGAGGTTCAAATATATAACATGATATTGAAATAACACACGGCAGTCCCCGAGTCACTGCTCTGGGTGCCGAGGTTCAAATACATAACATGAAATTGAGATAACATATGGCAGTCCCCGAGTCACTACTCTGGGTGCCGAGGTTCAATACATCATTGGTTCTTGACCTTGAGATACAATGCTACGAGTAAAATGGTCGAAGCAAAGCTACATTCCATGGACGCTTTGTTTCTTCGCCATCTTTGTCTGCCTTGTTCCCTCCGGGGGGCTGAGCGTCGATTAGATAATAGACATCGTTATGCAATGCTTTGCTCACAATGAATGGTCCCTCCCATGGAGGTGACAACTTGTGCATGCCGGCCGTGCGTTGAACCAGTCGGAGGACTAAATCTCCTTCTTTGAACACCCTTGGATTCACCTTCTTGCTGTGATATCGTCGCAGGTTCTGCTGATAAATAGCTGATCGTGATAGTGCCAGTTCTCTGGCTTCTTCTAGCAGGTCTACAGTATCTTGCCGAGCTATCTCGTTTATCTCCGAGGTTGTATACTGAGTAACTCTTGGCGAGTCATATATTATGTCGGCTGGAAGTACGGCCTCTGCCCCGTATACCAGAAAGAATGGTGTATAACCTGTTGATCTATTCGGAGTAGTCCTGAGGCTCCATAGTACGGCTGGGAGTTCCTCAATCCAACATCCTGCCGACCTTTGCAATGGTTCGACAAGTCGTGGTTTTATTCCTGATAGCACCAGTCCATTAGACCTTTCCACTTGCCCATTAGATGCTGGGTGAGCCACAGAGGAAATATCTAGTCTTATGTGTTTCTCTCTGCAAAATCTGGCGAAGGCTCCTTCTGCAAAGTTTGTGCCATTATCTGTAATAATACTGTGCGGATACCCATATCTTAAGATAATATCTTTGAGAAATTTCACTGCTGTGGACCCATCGCATTTTTTATTGGTTTCACTTTAATCCATTTTGTGAACTTGTCCACCATAACCAATATGTGGGTCATTCCTCCTCGTGCCGGCTTAAATGGTCCCACCATATCTAAACCCCATACAGAAAATGGCCAAGTGATGGGTATTGTTTTTAACTCGGCCGATGGCATGTGTATTTTGGTTGCGTATCTCTGACACCCATTGCATTTTTCAACTAATTCTTTTGCTTCTTTCAATGCCGTCGGCCAATAAAACCCATGCCTGAATGCTTTGGCTACCAAGGCACGAGATGAGGCATGGTGCCCACATTCTCCTTGGTGTATATCTAGGAGGATCACCTGACCTTCTGCCGAACTCACACACTTCTGCAACACGCTTGTGACGCTTCTTTTACATAGCTCATTGTTTATGATTGTATAAGCTTTTGCTCTCCTTACAGTTTGTCTAGCTAATACCTCATTACTCTGCAACATCAAGTCTTTTAGGTAAGAGAATATGGGTTGCGCCCATAGCGGTGTGAGTTTTTCTAGTGTGATCTCACTGTCTATTTCCATGTTTTCTGCCGACATACCTATCTCGGCTTTCCCCATGATTGTGCTTACTTCGGCTGTCCTCCTCTTGGGGGGTTCCGAGTTATATTGCTGGTCTACTTCCATCGGCGCGTTATCTTCTGCTGAATTTGCCGGGATAAAGATAGATTCGGATTCTGGTGATGGGATTATTGATGGTTTCCTGAGGTGTTCCAGGGCAATACCCGGAGGAATTGATTGCCGGGTTGATCCTAGTTTTGACAACGTGTCTGCGGCATCATTTTCTGCCCGAGGTATGTGGTGAAATTCACATCCTTCAAAGTATCCACTGATCTTTTGCACGTGAAATCTGTATAAAGCCATATTAGCATCTAATGCGTCCCAACTGCCTGAGACTTGCTGTACTACCAGATCCGAGTCGCCATAGCACAAGATTCGGCGTATGCCAATTTCTTTTGCTACTTTCAATCCATGGACCAGTGCTTCATATTTGGCTACGTTGTTGGATGCAGCAAAATGTATTTGTAGCACATACTTCAGTTGGTCTCTTTTAGGCGAGGTTAACACTATTCCTTCCCCCAAACCATTCCTTAGTTTGGAACCATCAAAATGCATAGTCCAATAATTTGGGTCTGGCAATGGTGGCTCATACTGCACCTCGGCCCAGTCTACGAGAAAATCGGCGACCGCCTGAGATTTGATTGCATCTCTCCTATCAAATTGTGGAGCGTATGGTGACAACTCGATTGCCCATTTTGCTATTCGGCCACTTGCGTCTTTGTTGCTCAATATGTCGGCTATGGGCGCCTCACAGATCACTTTGATGGGATGCTCTTCGAAGTAATGTTTAAGCTTTTTCGCCGACATATATACCCCATAAGCCATCTTCTGATAATGTGGGTAATTCTGCTTTGAAGTGGATAACACCTCACTTAAATAATACACCGGCCTCTGAACCGACTTACCATCTTCAAGTCGTTCCACTACGACTACAACACTCACTACTCTGTTGGTAGCCGCTACATAGAGTAACATAGGCTCTTTTGATAATGGAGAAGCCAAAATGGGTGCTGTGACCAACATCTTTTTCAACTCATGAAATGCGCTATCCGCTTGTGGAGTCCAAATGAATTTATCTGATTTCTTCATCAGCTGATAGAGTGGTAGCGCCTTCTCTCCTAGCCGACATACAAACCGGCTAAGCGAGGCCAGACAACTCGTGAATTTTTGTACATCATTTAAACATCTTGGCAATTCCATTCTTTCTACTGCCTTTATCTTTGTTGGGTTGGCCTCTATACCTCGGCTAGATACAAGAAAACCGAGTAATTTTCCTGCCGGCACGCCAAACGTGCATTTTTCTGGATTAAGCTTCATTCGGAACCTTCTCAGGTTCGCGAAAGTCTGCCGTATATCTTCCAGTAACGTTTTGCTTTCCTTGGTTTTGATGACCACGTCATCTACATATACTTGTACATTTTTTCCTATCTGATCGCGTAGACATTTTTGCATGCATCTCTGATATGTTGCTCCTGCGTTTCGCAGCCCGAATGGCATTGTGCTATAGCAATAAGCCCCGTACGGGGTAATAAACGCGGTCTTTATTTGATCGGCCGGATTTAACGGTATCTGGTGGAAACCAGAATACGCGTCTACAAATGACAATAACTCACAACCAGCGGTCGAATCAATGACTTGGTCTATTCTAGGCAATGGAAAAGGATCTTTTGGACCCGCCTTGTTCAGGTTGGTGTAATCGATACACATTCGCCATACAATGGCTACATTGGGATCATCTTTCTTCTTTTCTACTAGCACCGGATTCGACAACCAATCCGGATACAGCACCTCCATGATGAACCCGGCCGCGAGGAGCCGAGCTATTTCATCTCCTATTATTTTTCTCCTGTCTTCGGCGAAGCGGCTGAGAGGTTGCTTCACCGGCCTTGCTCCTGGCCTTACGTTCAAAGAGTGCTCAGCCAACTCCCTCGGAACACCTTGCAGATCCTGAGTTGACCATGCAAATATGTCCCGATTCTCACGGAGGAAGTTGGTGAGCTCGCTTTCCTATTTAGCGGTCAGGCCTGCACCAATAGTAACAGTACGCTCCGGGAATTGCCCATCGATATGAAATTTCTTCGTTTCTTTAGTCGGCTGAAAAGAGACACTGCCATGCGGGTTGGCTAGCGCCGGCATGTTCAGCTGTGCCGACTGAGCGAGGGTTGCTACCTCTTGAATCCTTCTTTTTTCTCTTGCTATAACCAATTATTCGGCCAAATTTGACCCGGCTGAAGCACACTCCATTGACTTCTTGTAATCCCCTGCAACTGTTATTACTCCTTGTGGTCCGGGTAGCTTCATTTTCAGATAACTTACATGACAACTGCCCATGAATTTGGCCAATGCTGGTCGTCCGAGTAAAGCATGATAGCAACTCTCTAGATCCACCACCTCAAACTCTAAGTTTTCTGCTCTGCAGTTATCCCTTGTGCCGAATAACACATCCACTCGGACCTTACCAATGGGTTCACATGAAAGCCCTGGCACTATCCCATGGAAAGTGGTCCTCGTGGGTTGCAACATGTTCTGTGATATTCCGAGTTTATGCATGGTATCTTTGTACATGATGTTGATACTGCTTCCGTTGTCAACTAGTACTTTTGAGAATTTCACATTGATGCTCGGTCCAACAAATGTTGTGTCTAATACAAGTGCATATGACCCAGGATTCGGCATTATCTTGGGATGATCTTTTATGCTCCAAGTTACCTCTTGATCCGACCAAGGCATATATCTTGGTACTGCCGGTATAACTGCATTTACTTCCATATGCCGGCGCTGCACACTCTGCTTGTCTTGTTGTTCCGTTGTGAACACGCAATAAGACTGATGATGTTCTCTGTAATCATTGCGTCCAGTATTCGCCGGATTCGTCCTTCCATCCCGGACTTGTTTCATCACTTGATGTACTGCGTCTCTCCGATCCGAGTTATCGTACCTCGGGGGAGGGGGCAGTAACATCAGTTGCTGTGCATTTGCTCCAGTCAACTGTGGTTGATGCTGCTAATATACTTGATGGGGTGCCTGAACTCCTGCGGGGTTCCCCATTGCATTTTTCATCCATGCACATTGGCAGGTCGTATGGTTGGCTGGCCTGGATGGGTTTGACGTGTGAAATTTGCACGGCTGATCTAACATGGATTCGAACGTGTATTTCGGCCTCTCCTGCCACTGTTTCTTTTGTTCTGGGGTCCACTGCCTTTTTCCTTCATTCCTTGGTGTCCACTGCTGAGGTCCATTCTTCTGCCGTTGAGTTGCTCCGTGACTCGGCTGATCTTGTGCTACTGCCGCCACTCGGGCCGAATTATACCTATAATCCGGCCTTTCCTCTCTTCTTCTTCCTCTGAAATCACTGCGCCTGGATGACCTGGCCAACTCTCTTGCATAATGGTCCTGTTGCTCGCGATGATCCGCCGACATTAATTCTGGTTGCGTTGGGTCTCCTAATGCGTAGGAGTCTGCTATTCTGATAGTTTCTGCTAGTGTGGTCGGCATATCTCTTTGCAGACGTTGCCACAATACGCTGCCATAGCGGCATCCTTGCGCGAACCAAGCTATTGCTTGCGATTCTATAACCCCTTCACATGAGTTTCTCAGGTTGCACCACCGAGTTAAAAATTCTCTATCTGTTTCATTCGGCCTCTACTTGCACATGGCTAACTGTTGAGGCCTGTTTGGCCTCTTGTATGTGCTGGTAAAGTTGCTGACAAACATTTCCTCAAAATCCAGACAACAGTTGATACTGCCCGCTGGTAGATTATTCAGCCACACCCTGGCTGGTCCTTCCAGCATTTGTGGTACGTACCGTACTGCCCATCATAAGTTTCCACCCGCTATTTTCACAGCAGTGGCATAATCAATCAACCAGTCATGCGGTTTGGTGCTCCCATTATACGTTTTCATGCCCCTTGCTAGCTGAAAATTTGGCACAGGCGGTTCGCCCATGATCCGTGGTCCAAAGCATGTCGGCCCTGCTGGACCCTGTTCTTCCAACAGTTCGGACCGGTATAGCCGATCCAGCTTTACTCTTGCATCATTTGATGGCAAATCCCTGTACAAAATTCTATCTTGTACCCCATAGTGGTTGTTTACGCCATGGATCGCATACTCCATCTCGGAATAACCATCATTGTATCTCTCATTAATTTGATTGTGGCGAGCTGGCCTTGTTTCTCTTTCCTGCTGGGGTTCATGCCTTGGTTGCGGGTTGAGCGGCAGCTCTCTCCTTACTTCGACCAGGGTATTGTTCTCATGATTGCCTCTTGCGGGTTCTCTTCTGCCAAGATATCCATTGCCTCGGCTTCCGCCGTCTTTTTCCACACGGCCGTGGTTCCTCTCCCCACTGTTACCTCGGCTTGCATTGCCTCTGTTCTCATTTGCCTTTCCAGCCATTGCCGGATCATATGGAACAATTTGCTTGTTCCTCTTTCCTGAGGTTACTGCTTTGTCCCTTCGTGCATTATTTCCGGGTGAAGATGCTGCTGCCACGGATAAGGCAGGTGCTGCCCCTGCCGAGTGAACCATTCGCGAGGCCCCCGGCCTCGCCGGGTTTGTTCTGAGCATTTCTGCGTTTTGCTGGTTCGCGATGCGCACCAGCTCATTCACTCTTTCCTGCTGTTTCTGCCGGGCCTCGCCGGTCAACCCCTCTAATTCTAATGCTGCGGCATTTGCCGCTCTTAGGTTCTTTGCCGGGGTACTGTACCTCGGCAAGACCAAATCCACCGATTCTGCTTTATGAGCATCATGCTCTTTGTTGATATCATCCATGAGGTTTTTCCCTCTCAATCTTAATTCGTCCACCCGTTCGGGTGCGACGTCCAGCTTATTAGCTTTGGCATATTCTCGCAGGGTCCTGTTTAAGGACTCCCGTAAGGCCGACACCTTTTTAGCCTCTACCAGCACCTTTTGCCTGGTTTCCTCCAACTCTGCCTGAGCATTTGCCGGATCAAGTATCGGCGCTACAGGCGTAGTCAAGTTTTCTATGGTCGCCTGAAGAATGTTCTCTAGCTTCTCCAGAGGTGGCCCTCCTACTCTTGGTGCCTTTGGGGTGGTGTCCTGCACCTCGGTCGGGTTGGTCGCTGGCGGGATTACCTCGGTGGGTTGTGGTGCGGTCTGCCTGGGTGCGCCTTGTACACCTGTGGCGGGTTCCCTGCATGACCCGGCTGCTGCTGCTCCAGTTTGCACTCCGGCAGCGACCATCACCTCGACACTGCCTGCAGGATGTGCTCTGGGCGGACGGCTTGCTGCGTTAAGTGGTGGCTCTCCTGCAACAACAACTCAGTGAGGATAAACGCCGGAGATGTCGACGCCGACGTAAACCTTGTGCTCGCTCAGGCTGATGAAGACACCATTACGCGGGGGAGTTTTCCCCCTGAAGCTCCCTGCATTGTCGCTGACATAGTCACAGAGACCAAATCTCTGGACCAAGCCAGAAACAACGCGCTCGCCCGTGTTGATGAAGTTTCCCGTCCGAATCATAACTCCAGCTAGCACCACTGCTGGCCCCACGGTGGGCGCCAACTGTCGTGGTGGTATCACGGCAGATGCCATGGGTAGGCTAAAGTATGGGGCCAATGGATGCTAGAGGGATCTGGGGAGGGAAGATGTAGTTGATTCTACACACAGAAGACTAAGGCAAAGATCTTTATTTCTTCTTCCTTGGGCTACAAGTGCTCCTTGAGTTATATACAGGGAGAAGAGAAGAACTTTACCAGCCTAACGGCTCTCACTTCAGTCGATCCCCCCTTCTGAGTCCAAGCCTCTCCTTATAAAGGAGAGCCCTGGGTTCCTCTAGGGCTAACGTGGTAAGCATATTCGAGGAATATGCTTGTCCCAATATAGTAGTTCGGCGCCCCCTTTCCCTGTCGCCCCTCTAATGACGGCAAGGTTCTAGAGGGCCCCTCCTGTGCGCCTCGGGCTTTTGGACTGTCACCTCCATGACCTTCTCCTGCCTCTCTGTCGCTCTGCGCCTTTGTCCCTAGCGCTTGGCTCCGCTCAGATTCTCCCTAGCTTGTAGCTAGGGTTTGACTTCAGGCTTCTCCTTCTCCTGCAAGCTTCATATCATTCAGTCCTTCCTCGCATAACTCGGATCGTCCTTCACCTGCATCAAGATCACTCAGGCTAACCCGGCCGACTTACGTAATATCTCGGCCGGGTAATGTCTTAATATACATATACGGGTCTCTCGCCTCCATATGTCGGCCGACTTCTACAGGATTCAGCCAACTTAGACTGTAACTCGGAAACCAGACGGGGATCGTACCCTCGTCTTTCCCCGTCTTTAACCTATCCGGGGTCACCCCCCCAACAGCGAGGCAAAGCAAACAGATCTTTGGGACATGCTTTGTTCAAGCCGGTGTAATCAACGCACATTCTTAATTCATTGGTTCCCTTTTTGGGGACAAGTACAGGATTGGCCACCCATTGGGTGTGAAGGACTTATCGGATAAAACTACCCTTAAGTAATCTAGCTATCTCTTTGCCAATGGCGCGTCTCTTCTCATCTCCAAAGCTTCGTAGAGGTTGCTTCACTAGTTTGCATTTTGGATCAATGTTTAAGCTGTGCTCGTCAAGTTCCCTAGGTACACCTTTCATGTCGGCAGGTTGCCAGGCAAAGATGTCCCTATTCTCACGGAGGAACTCGACGAGCGCGCTTTCCTATTTGGGATCCAGGTTCGTCCCAATGGCGGTGGTCTTGGAGGCATCGCTTACCACAAGTTCCACCGGCTTGGTCTCGATGGCGGCCTTGAATGCTGGAGCGGAGTCGGTGATTTGTTTCTTCGATGCGGGCATCTCTGAGTCATCGACCTTGCTCTGGATCTCCTTGAATTCTTTGTTGTAGAGGAAAGCTTCCGCATAGGCCGCTTCATTAATCTCGCAGTACCTAGCCTTGGTAAATCTTCCGGATACAGTGATGACACCGTTTGGTCCGGGTATCTTGAGTTTGTTGTAGACGAAGCATGGCTTGGCCATGAAGGTGTGGAATATGTCGCGGCCGAATATGACGTGGTACACGCTCTTGAAGGGGACCACCTCAAAGGTCATGCGCTCTTGGCGGTAATTATTAACATCGCCAAAAGCTACCTGAAGTGTGATGCACCCAAGGGACCGAGCCTCCCGACCAGGAACTATGCCATGGAAGATGGTGTTGATCCGCCTTAGGTTTGCCTCCGTCAAGTTCAGCTTCTGCAGTGTATCTAGGTACATGATGTTGATGTTGCTTCCACTATCCACCATACACTTGGTGAACTCATTGCCGTCAATCAAAGGGTTGATAACCAAGGCGTATTGGTTCTCCGTAGGAATGATGTCTGGGTGATCCTTCCTGTCCCAAGTAATTGGAACCTCCGACCAGCGCAGGTACTGGGGAACTGGGGGTAGAGTAGCCATTAGGATCCTCATAGAGGTCTTCTGTTGTCAGGCGGAGGGGGTGCCAAGGAAAGTGTGGTAAATTGGCACCTTCTTCACAAAGGGGTTCTTTCCTTTGTTGTCGCTCTTGGCGGCGTGCTTGGGGTCGACGTCCTCATCCATGTCACTTGAATCCTTGGACTCCTCCTCCTTCTTCTTCCCCTTGCCCTTGCCTCGCGGTCTGTTCTTCTGACTTTGCTTGTAGCCGGACTCCGGGTCTTCCTTGAGGTCGTTGACAAACTTGCAATGTCGATTGGTGTGAGTGGCTTTACCGTTGACATCGAGGTGTACGAGGAACGGCATATCACGGTACTCCTCGTAGGTTTGTGGAACATGGTGCGCTGCCGAGGTAGTTTCACTTCCTCACTGCTGCCCACGACCAGCTCCCCGTCCTCGGCCACGTTGTCCGCCATCGCCTCGTCCTGCAAAGGTCGAGACCATGTCGGGAGTTTGCTTTTCTTCTAGAGCAGTTTTCCGCTTTGTACTGCTGTTCCTCCGAGCTTGAGTTGGAACGGCCGTTGCCGGCAAGGAGCCGCGAGCATCGTCGTCGGCAGCTACGAACTCACTGGCCAACTGAATTATCTGGTTCAAGTCAAGCTGGTGATTGTCCTGCAAGCGCTTCAGATTATGTCAGAGCAACATGCCCCTTTCCAACCCATCGATGAAGGCGGCCATGGCGGTCTGAGCGTGCACTCCTGCGCAGGAATTTTTCATATCCAGCCAGCGGGAGAGGTAGGCACGAGATGTCTCATCTTTCTCTTGCACGCACCGTTGTAGATCGCCGACAGTGCAGGGACGTTTGTACGTACCCTCGAAGTTCTTGGTGAACGCTTCTTGCATGTCCAACCAATTGCAGATGGATTTCTCCGGCAAGTCATCAATCCATTGACGGGACGTGCCTGCCAACATTAAAGGGAGGTACTTGACTACCATGTTGGGGTTGCCTCTGGCAATGTCCACCGCGTTGCCGTAGTCCTGCAACCATGTGGCTGGCTTGGCGGTGCCGTCATAGGGCTTGATGGTCTTGTCAATCCGGAAACCTTTGGGGTAAGTTGCGGACCGTATCGCAGGTCCAAAGCAACGTGGTCCCAGGTATGGTCCTTCCCGGGCCTCGTGGATCTTGTCGATCTATGAACGTGCTTCGTATGGCTCCGGGTTTTTCTTATTTTTGTCAACATGGGATGGGCTGCGTGAACAACGCGGCCCCCCTCCGCCATGGTGACTGCTGGGTGGCGACGAAGGCGGAGGTGGCGGTGGTCTAGCCTTGTTGCTATTACCCTCCTGCGACGCCTCACGCCTGTCGCGGTTGCTTGTCGGATGTGGAGGGTCATGGCGTGATCTGCTCTTGTGTCCTTAATTGCGCTTTCCGTCATGACGGGCCTGCTCCGCGTTGTCGTGGATGACGATGCCGCTCTGCCTTGGCGGGGGCTTATCCGTATGATGGTGAGCCTTGGGGTTTTCACGATGTCGGGGGGAGCGGGGCGGTGGCGATGGGCGACGAGGTCGGGCCTTTTCTCCATGGTCGGAGGATATGGGGATAGCATCCTTCCTGTTGCGTGCATCCCTCCGTCTTCATTCTGATGATCCCATCTGGGACCCAACATCAAGAGGAGATCTGTCCCTTGGCGGCTTATGCTGGCTAGACCTGCAAAACGCTGGGTCAGACTCCAGCTTCTGAGAGGTGGCCTTTTCCTGCTGTTTCACCGCCTTGGCCACTAGATCATAGACCTGTTCCACCGCCTCGGGCGTTCGATCCTATTCCAGAAGGGTCTTGGCTATGGCGAGGTTGAGGATAGGAGTGGGCATCACCTGCCTGACTTCACTGTCAATGTATGGCTTGGCCTGTGCCATCTTTGAGGGAGCCCATCCTAGGTTTCGCCGTACACCAGGATCGTTGATGACGTGAGCTGGAGCTTTCTTGGCCTTCTACTGCTGCAGCAGAGTCTTGTATTCGGCCTCCATTGCTCTAGCTTTCTCTATGGACTTCTGCGCATTGACCAGATCTCGATCTAGCTTAGCGCCTTGCTCCGCGATGGCCTACGCTTCCTCCAGCAACTGTTGGCTCTTCTCGTCAACCTGGGTCACGTTCCGGATATGAGCTACGGTCAGTGGCTCGACGAGGATGTTGTCGTACATCACTCTATCAGCCGGAGTAACTTGGGCAGCAGCAGACCTAGATGCTGGAGGCGGCAAGTTTGCGGTGTTGTTGTTGCTCGGGCCGGTGCCGAGTTCCTGCGGCTGTTGCACTGGGTTAGGCGGAGGAGGCATGACCTTTGCGCGATTATCGTCAGCAGCAATAAGTGGCCCCTTCCCCTTGTCCAGTGCTGTAGGAGGAGCTCGTCTGGGTTGATCTTCATCCATCGCCGTCCCAATGGTGACGAACACCTCCCGAGACGCGACGGCTTTGTCGGCTTGCTCATCGCGCGTGTACTCCTCCTCCATCTCCTGCATGGCGGAGTCTAGTTCTTCTGGACTGAAATCTATCTCCTCTGAATCTGCACTGAAGTCGGCATAAAGCGCGCCAATCATAGAGTCGGAGGGTGCCAGGACTTCCTCCATGACGGGGGGTGGAGGTGCAACATCAGTGATGATGACTGGATGTGGTGGCGGTTGCTGAGGCGGCGGCGCTCCGCCAATGAGCGCAAGATCCGCCTGAGCTGCCCCGTCGGCCTCCGCGTAGCTGTTGACGGTGTTCACCATACTTTCAAAAGTGAGACGCCCTGACGCCTTCTGCCGTCTTAGAGAATGCCGGACAAGCGTTCCATGGTCCAGTCCTTCCACAAAGTGATACATAGCATCATCATTGGGGTAGTGGGCCAGGTCAGCTCGTATACGGAGCCATCTAGCGAGGTAATCGCGGGGGTTTTCGCCTTCTCTCTGAACGCAATGCGCCAGATAGAAGATGGTAACCACGCCGACGAACTTGGATCTCTGCTGTCCAGACGCACGGGCGAAGCTGGCGGATTTGTAGTGATCTTCCACCGTTATATCCTACACAGGGGCGGTTTGAGTGGGCCTTGAATTTTTCCGAACTTTGCCGGCAAACTCCAAAGAGAGATCCGACATCGATCCTTCCGCGAATGTATCCTGCCCGTAGGCGGTCCGTGCGGTCCTTGAAATTTTCCGATCTTTGCCGGCAAACTCCGAAGAGAGTTCCGACATCGATCCTTTCACGAACGTATCCTGCCCATAGGCGGTCCGTGCGGGCCTTGATGCTCCTTCGAATCCCAGGGAACTAGTGCCCGAGTCGGTTTCGCCAATGAAGAGGTGAATGTCTCTGATAGGATCGATCGAACACCGCGTAGGGTTCGTTTTCGCCGGGAGCCAGAAATCGTCGGGAGGGACGATCAGAACGTTGCAGGAGAAGAGAACGCAACCGATGGCTATGGTTTCACCGATTCCCGCGAAGATCTTAGTCCACGCCCGCTGAAGAGCCTAAAGCGCCTCTTGCCCCACGGTGGGTGCCAACTGTCATGGTATTGCCGATGAGTACGCCATGGAGGGGTCCTCACAGTGCGTGTTTAGAGACGTGGGGGAAGGCGGACGGTTGACGGGTACGAGGTAACACAACTTACCCAGGTTCAGATCCCACAATGGTGGCGGAATCCTACTCCTGGTATAAATCACTATAAGGCGATACGCTGAGTTACAGAGATAGGTTCGTTGTGCGAGGTCTATGCTAATCGCTACTCGATTGTCTGAAGTTGTGCCCTAGAGGCTCCCATAGGCCCGACTTATATAGTCGCCAGGTCCTAGGGTTATAGGGAAAAGTCCTAGCCAGACAGGTTACAGAGTCCTACACCGTCTATTACTAGTCTTGCGTGTCTTGTACTCCAAGGCTCCGGGTACGCTGGTGACTCCACCATAGCCTTCCTTTATGCGGCATGGGCCTCCCTTCTGGATCCATCTAACTGGGCCGCCTAGCAGGCCATGGGCCATGCTACCAACTGTGAGCCACCCGGGTTATCCGGATAAGAGACATGCTATGAGGATACCTGAAAGAACATGTGGGCCCCCATGTGTGGTTTTGGTAATTAATGACAATCTTTATGGACTAATGTGTGTATTAAGTTATACTTGTAGTATTTGTCCATTGACATCGCTTGGAGCATGTGTTGGCTTCAAGGTCGATGAAATGAGAAGAAGATGTGATGTGCAAGCTCAAAATGCGCTATCTATAGAAGATCTCATGTTTGATGCTTTCCATCCCCGATGATCATGGATCGATGATGAGAAATCAAGAAGGGCGTTCCATATACTCTGGGCCCTCTCGGTGGAATGTCATCCAATTAGCTTGCAAGCATGTGACTGGCTCACAAGGGATCACATATCACGGGAACAAAAAAAGAGTACTTATCGGTAACGAGGTTGAACTAGGTATGCAGAGATACCGACGATCATAACCTCGGATAAGTAAACTATCGTGAGACAAAGGGAAATTGGTATCGTATGTAAGTGGTTCATTCGATCGCAAAGTAATCGTAGAAATATGTGGGAGCCATATGAATTTCTAGATTCCTCTATTGGTTATTGTTCGGAGAAGTGTCTCGATCATGTCCGCATAATTCACGAACCGTAGGGAGACACACTTAAGGATTCGACGTTGTTTGAGTAGTTATGGTAGTATGAGAAAGAGACCGAATGTTGTTCGGAGTCTCAGATGGGATCCGGGATATCACGAGGTGATCCGGAATGGTCCGGAGAATAAGATTCATATAAGGAAAGTCCCGTTTCGGAGTTCGGGAATGATTCCGGTGTTTTCATCGGGAATGTTCTAGAAGGTTCCAGAATGTCCGGCACTCCGGAGGGGAAGGGGTACATGAATGTGTCATTGCAAGTTGGAATGATTGCATCATGTACTAAGTGTCCTCGCTGTTCCAAATAAAGGATTAAATTGAATCCTAGTTTGAAAAAGTCAAATAGCTAAATTGAAAAGTCAAATAGCTAAAATTGGAAAGTGGAAAAGAGGAGGAGGGGGGGAATCCGAGTTGGGGAGGAGTTCCCTCCTCCAACCGGGGGCAACCCTCCAAGCCGAGTTGGGGAGGGACTCCTCTCCCTCCCCTTGGCCGCCGGCCCCCTCCACCTATATAAGGAGGGGCAGGGACCCCTCCTAGAACACACAAGTCCCTCATCTCAAACCCTAGAAGCTGCAACCCACCATAGCCGCCGCCGCCCCCCTAGGGTTTTGCCCTAGCCGCCGACTTGGGGTCCCCGGAACCCTAGCCGCCGGCTCTAGCCCCTCCTCCTTGGTGTTTCTAAACCCTAGAACACCGAGGAGCTCTCTCATACTCCACCATACTCGCTCCGGCTTAAGGCGAAGCCCTGCGAGATCTCCCCTCTACTTCCGGTACCACGCCGTTGTGCTGCCGGAATCGCGAGGAGAGTGCTACAACCTCCGCTGCCTACTGGAACAAGGGAGAGGAAGGTCTTCGTCGAGTACCGAACGTGTGACCGACTGCGGGAGCGCTGCCGGAACGCAGCGCCGGAAGGATCGTCTACGCGATCTTGAGATCGGGAAGAGTACGACTACATCACCCACGAGAATCCGCTCTCGTTAAACACTTTGGAATCTTCGAGGGTAAGTTATTCCATCGACTCGTTGCTACAATCTAGTAGATAGATCTTGGCTTGTTTGTTTGTATGCGATAGAAAATTTTTGTTTTCCATGCTACGAAACCCTACATATATGTTGATCTTCTTGACTTCCTTGAAGAGCTTTAGCTTTTGATGATGATTCCTAGAGCATAACTTGATGTAGACGTCGTCTTAATGGCTTCATAATCTAGCAAGGGTTAATAAGATACGTTGAGTATGAGCGTACTCAGCAAGTTCATTAGAACATGAGTGTTTGATGCACTATATCTACAGCCACAGACCATAGGTCGTAGGCAATGCAGGTTTTCGTAAACATTTCTTCAAAGGTTGCTTTTATTCTGAAAAGCTATGTCTGTCAGCCTTCACGGGTTTACCAGAACTTTCATGGAGTTCCTTTCCCATCGCGTTCTGTTGATGGTGCCTTGACGCTTGGCGGGGAGGAAGAAGTTTGATGTCCCTTTAGTCCCCGGCAACGGCGCCAGAAAAGCTTGATGCAGCGCTGAGTTGATGTAGGAGCGCTTCGTTGGGAACCCCAAGAGCAAGGTATGAAGCAGCACAGCAGCAAGTTTTCCCTCAGTAAGAAACCGAGGTTATCAAACCAGTAGGAGGAAGGAAACGTCACACAGGTGTTGCAAGCAACGCGGAGACCTGCACAACACAAACTCAAGACTTTGCCCCAACAAATCAGTGAGGTTGTCAAGCTCACCGGTTTGCTGTAACAAAGGATTAACCGTATGGTGTGGAAGGTAATGGTTTGCAGCAAGTAAACAAGTAACACTGGAAGATGTATCAATGGTAAAGATTGGACCGGGGTCCATAGTTCACTAGAGGTGCTCTCCTTAAACAACATGGCATGAAGGGTAAACAAATTACAGCGGGGCAATTGACAGAAACTAAGCAAGGCATAACAATGCAATTACTAGCCAGAAATATCCTATGAGGTTGATTGGGCAATACAATAATATACATAGACCGTCATCCAACTGCATCTATGACTAGAAGTCCACCTTCAGGTTATCATCCGAACCCCCTCCAGTATTAAGTTGCAAGAAACAGACAACTGCTTTAAGCAAAGTGTGTAAGGTAAACATTCCACATGTTCCATGAACAAGAGACCGTTGTTTTCTCCCTAGTAGCAACAACACATCTACAACCGAAGAGATTTCTGTCACTTCCCTTGGAAACTAGAGGCATGAACCCACTATCGAGCATAAATACTCCCTCTTAGAGTCACTAGCAACTACTTGGCCAAGATAACCACTAGCAATGGAGAGCATGCAAGATCACAAAAAACACAGACATGATAGAATCATAAAGATAAAACCATTAATGAAACCAACATAATAATCTCAATATCCATCGGATCCCCGCAAACACAACATGCATGATTACAAATAGATTAGATCTTGATCATGAACGGAGCTCACAAGATCTATACATGAAAGCACAAGGAGGAGATACAACCATCTAGCTACTACATGGACCCATAGTCCAAGGTGGAACTACTCACGAACCATACCGGAGAGAAGGCCTTCGGGATGATCTCCCCTCCGGCAGGGTGCCGGGAAGAACTTAAGATCCCCCTCGATCTAGGGACGATGATGGCGGCGGCTACAGACGGTTTCGTGGATTTCTGATTGGGTACTCAGGGTTTCTGCATCGGGGGCTTCTTATAGGTGAAGGAGCGAGACCGGGAGGCGGCCAGGGTGCCCAAACCCTAGCCAGGCGCGGGGCTGGGCGCACCGGCGCCTAGGGTGGGTCTTCCGGGCTCCCCTTTGGACTTCTTGTTCCCCACGAAAAGTTATTGACTTTGTTCTTCGTCCCGTCCAATTCCGAGAATATTTATTTACTAACTTTTCTAAAACCAAAAACAGCAGAAAACAGGCGTCTGGCACTATTTCAACTCGTTAATAGGTTAGTACCAGAAAACATGTAAAAAGAACCTCAAAGTGTGGACAAGTAAAACAAAGTAGATACAAAAAAATCATGGAGCATCAAAAATTATATATACGATTCCAACGTATCACGTTCGTAGCTCCTTCCCGGAACAGGGAGTAACAGGTTACAGTTCTTACACTCTGCAGAGGTGTGTCACTTTATCCATGAGAGATCTTGGCTTTGTTGCACATCCGGGCCGCGAACCCATTCACACTTCCTTGGTGTGAGGCCCAGATTAAGATCCAAGCCAATCACTGCCTTTTCCGCGACCCCGCATGTCTCCTTGGTGTACGCTAGCCCACCTATTGAATTATGGCAATTGGCAGTACATACCGTTCAGATGCCGGAACTATCGTGGGACATTGAGTGTTCCCACCCATATGCTGCATATCCTCTACGAATTACCAATTAATATGCACGCTACAGTGCTAACAGCCAAGACCCGCACATCCAGCTCCATGCGAGAGGGAAAAGATACAGCTGACTTCTCCCTCCCACTCCAAATATCATGGTCAAAGCGTAATATACGGCACAAGAATCACTGGCGACATTGGTTGTTAAGTCCTAGATAATATGTTTCTTTACCATGGGAACTTTCATAGTAGGTTATTACCTCATGGTAAATAACCTATAATCATATTATTATGAATATAGTGTTTTCTGACCTTTTTCAAATGCAGGTGATGACAACACTAGATTTTCAAAATTCTTTACAGAAAATAATCAAAGGACATGAGCAAGTATGAACTTGCCGTTTGTGATTGCAAGATTATGCACTCACGGTCTTCAAGACAATATAAGATCCAATATCTGAAATCAGCATCATTGGTCCTGTAAGGACTAATGTTTAAAGAAGCAAGATGCTATTATGCATAAGTAATGTAATGCAATTTCGTAAACTCAAATCCCGGGGAAAACGTTGTTCTAAGGTTAGAATACTGGAAATGGTTTCTTTGGAATGTGTTGTCCTTTTAGATTAAGTTTCAAACTTGTGCTTCTTATTAAGACTTGTGAGTGCGTGTGAACCAACATGCAACTATAATATCATAAAACAATGAGATATACACAAATGTGAAATGCTACTTAAGATTACTTACACTATAAGTGTTTATCTTCAAATTTTACTTTACAAGTAATGTCACTTATAAAGAACTTAAGTGTTATCAATCCTAAGTATACAAGTAAAGTATAAAGTAATGTGATTACAATTAATTATCATCTGTTGACTAAAGTGGCAAAACGAATAACTTTTGAAGAAAAAATTTCTTTATTAAGGTTTAAACAATCTTTGTGGTTTAATCAAATGTGATCGATGTTGTTTGTGCTTGAATAGTTTGGACTTGAGATGCTTTACGACTTAACTATAATAGACCAAAGTTAACTATAAAACACATAACAAAGTCTTTAACCTTATATTTAAAGTCTTGTAGACTAAAGTTAACTTTAAGGATGTAGATCGATTTAAGGTGTATTGCTTATGATATTTGTATCTTGTTCACTTTATAAGGTTTCTTAAAGTTACTTAAGAATAGTATTACTTCTATTTGAGTAGTGGTTTCTTAATTTTATAATGGAATAGAAGCTTTTATCTCCTTATAAAGGTATGGTTATGGCTGGTGAATAAGTAAACAATATTATTTACTACTTATGAATTATCTTTGGATTTAGTCCATTATAAAGTTGTGAGTGAAACAATGGTAAAAGATTTTATTTGGTTAAAATATAATTGTTGAAGATTTTATAATTGTTAAAAATCTGTTTTAGAAAAAACTACACATATGGTTGAAGGATAATTCAATAAAATTGTATTTAAAATGTGTTGGACCAATTTTACTATATATTACAAATATTTAAGACTAGTATTACTTATTAGACCTAAATTGGCAATTTTAGGAATATTAACAAATTTTTATTTACCCCTTAAATGAATTATTAGCTAAGGAAGTAGGTTTTAATTTCAAGTTATTAAATTGTTTTAATTTTTATTTACCTCAAAAGAGAAATATTATATTTTTAACATGTAGGTATTATTTTTTTTGATCATTTTGGTATATTACATTTATTTTTGTGATTTATAAATAATAAGATATCATTTTATAAGGTTTATCACTTTATAAATACTTAATAAATAAAAAATATTTAATTAGGTGAAATAATAATGCATGATTTTAGTTTTAAATTATAGTTCTTATTTTTCCAAGATTTTTGGTATTTTATTTATATTTTTTTTAACATTTACCATTAGTAAAATATGAATTATCAAAGTATTATTACTTATAAAATCTTTATTAAATAATAATTATTTAAATTGATAACATAATAATGTTTGATAATAGTTTTAAGTTGTTGATTTTATTTTTCTAAACATTTTCATATATTACACATATTTTTCTGAATTATAAAACAATAGTTATTGAATGTTCAATGTTTATTTATTTTCTGAATTATTAAAACAAAACAATAAAGTAATTACTGCATCATTGCTAATGTCATCTCTTAACCTAATTTTTTTACACCACACTAGCACCCAGCCCCCAGTCACTGACTGGTGGGGTCGTTGCTACATGGGTTGCCACCTTAGCGAACTGGACCAAGTCAAATGGCTGATGTGGCTGGGGATTGACGCGAGCATGTCGTCATGCTTTCGTCATCTGGTGATGATCCTCAGATCATCGATTGATCCGTCGATCGAGGGCACGCGAGGATGCGCGTTTGTGCTAATTAGGTAGAGCACGATGGGGCGAGTGCGATGGTAGCGGCGCCGCCCGAATATAGTCACCGGAGGATGGCCGACGGCGAGCTACGACGGTGGTATGCTCGGGATCACGTGAGCCGAGCACTACGGAGGCCTAGAGACGAATCAAGAAGGACCAAAGGAAGTAGGAGCTTACCAGGAACGCGTAGGGCTTGTCAGAGAAGCGAATCAAGGTCAGGAACGACGGCGATCGGTGGTGCCTGGCAGTGCGGAGGTTCTTCGATTCGGACGATTGGAGGCATGAGGACAAGCGTGGCTCAGCTAGAAGGAATGAGGGTACCGTGACGGTCATGCCAGTGTCCTCGGAGGAGCTTAGGGCGACCCAAAACGACGAGGACGACAACCTCCGGCGAGCTAGGGTTTGGTGTCCCGTGCACGAGATAGATAGAGAGAACGAGAGGGGATGATACGGGTACGGATGGATAGAGGAGGACGTGGGCGTTCTTATCCTCCTCCTAACCGGCGGCGGCGCGCACCGTAGCGTGTCGAAGATCGACGATGGTCGTGATGCCACGCAGCTGCTTCTGCTGGCGAGGAAGACGACGAGAAACAGAAGGCCGAAGCGGTACGGCTGCTGGTGGGATGGTCGCGGGCCGAAGTGGGCTGCAGTGTGGCGCACGCGAGCGACGGAAAGCGAAAAGGAAAGATGGGCCGTGGGCCAGATTCGACTGATGCCTTTTTTTTATTTTTTCTGTTTTGTATTTTACTTTCATATTTTTATATTACTCATCTGTTTGAATGTTTCCTATAGAAATTTATCTGCTAAATAATTGCAGTAATAACAAGGTTATTAGATTCAATTTGTGAACTTTTATTGTATAATGTTTTATTTCTTTATTTTCTTTAATTTTTCCTTTATTGTTTATTGATATTTGTGGTTTTAAGATTCCTATAAAATCATTAGAGAGGCTATCTATATATATTTATAATGATTAGGTATAATTAATGCCTTAATTTGGTAGTGAATAATGTTTTAATAATATTGGTTATGTCAACAAATATACATTGATACCTACGATTACAATATAAGTTAGGTTTAGAATTATAAGCATTTTCCATGAGTGAAGAGATTATCAGTTTGCTATTGCTTGCATAGAAGTTAAGATTTGAATTTTAAATATTCACCCTAGGTTCTAGGGTACCTAATATACTCATATTATTTTATTGATATGAATAAATATTAATGACTAAAACACATTGTCTTTATGCTTGTGATCTTTAATGATATCCCCTTTAATATAGAAAGTTATTTTGTGGAAGGTCTTATGGAAAAGAATTGATAAAGATAACTCCTAAGCACATATGGTTATGATAATTGAAAATGACAAAGTTGTGCTTAAGTGATTTTCTATAGGAAAATACTCCTATAAAGCTTTGTGGAAATAAGATGATAGATCAATCAGATGAAATAGATATTATGTTTGGTTAAAGATTTAGGGTTTAGTGTTTATCAAGAATTCCTATATTCCATAATTCACAATCATGGACTTATAATTAAAGAATTCCCTTCCTAGATATACTACTCCTTCATATCCATCATCATGTGTTAACATGATGAGCTTTACTTCACAAGAATATTCTTATCCACCTATTATTCTTCTAAATCCATTTATAAATCCAATTAGCTTGACACTGAAGCTTTCATAATCTTCTCATATCCATACTTGGTTATATCTAATATTCTACTGCTGATAACCTCCGATCCAACAAGTAGTTACTTCTACTCCACTCATACTCTTCCTTAATCATCCACCACTAATATTACTCTAGTGGATGTATAGATCAAACTATTTTCCTTAAAAGCTTACTATTCTTTAAGAGGAATAACACTACTTCAATAACTCCATGCTACTCTGGCTTTAGCTTAATTTTACTGTCTTATATCTACTTAACTCCAGTATCTTATATACAAACTTTACATCATATCATAGTGACTTGTCATGGCTAACCTAGAATAACATATCTATACTAGGGTTCTGTAACATCCCAAAAATACTGAACTTGGATCATCAAACTCTAATCATCAAAATTAGGGTTAACAAAAACTTTTCTATTTAAAAATATGAAAGCATGCATGTGTGTATGCATTCCAATTTGGATTCTTTTGAATTGCCTTGCTTTTGTGATTCTTTGCTTGTAAAAGGATTCTTAGGTGAAATAAACATCATCTAAACAATCCCCACACTTTTCCCAAAGACAAATAAATCAAAACAAACAAAATAAGTGAATGGTCACTTTGGCCAAATTAACTCCCATGCCTACTTTGGCTGTCTCTAACTTTCAAAACTTAACATAAACTTGTTTGGATCTTTGCACCCCTTGATAGTACTCATAACAAAGTACCAAGGCCCACCTTGTGATCATCCAAAAACATTTGAATGCATGGTTTAAAGGACAGTTCAAAATTGAATCTATATCATATGGGAAGATCCCACTTTTTCAAAAACCACTCAAACAAGCTCAACTTTCAAAACCCAAGCATCCACAGACTCACCAGCACATGCCTAGCACACCCACCAAAAATCTTTTCAAAATTAAAAACTTGAATTCATGCGGCCATTTCATCAAACACCTTGCTGATTCAAATCAAACAAAATCAAAACACTATAGTGTGCAGTGTTTTGAGCCTAACTTGTTCCCTCTCTAGCTCACAACAACCTCAGTAGATCATCTAGCAAACTTAACTAAGCTCTAGCCCCACTGTAAGATTGGCAATGTCATCAATGGTGAACAACCAATCCTCACCCATGAAGAACTAGCCGTGCCAACCTTGTCTGGGAGGTAACCCATGCCTCACCGCCTCCTCTCGACCAGCCCTGCCTCGCGGACAGCAGCCAGAACTGCCAGGAACGCCGCGCCCGTGCCGCTGCGACCATGCCGACCCGCGCCGCAGAGCACGCGCCGTTCCCAGTCAACCAGACCACCTCGAGCCCTCGCCGCCCACCAACATGCTCCCCACCGTCCCAGGAGACCGCCATATATGCCCATTTCACCGCTCGTACCCCGTAGCCACCGCTCGCCATCGAAGACGCCGCCTCTGCCGCGCAGAACGTCGAGCGCTCCACACCGTTTGCCACTGCCCCTACACGCGCATTAAAGCCATAGATCATCGCCAGGAGACCACTGATCGATCGCCACCGTCGGCCATGCCTCTAGCAGCCCGTAGCCATGTCACCACCGTCGCCTGCCCATCCCGTTCGGTCTCGTCGTCGAGACTATAAATAGAGGCCTCCCCCGCTCAAACTCTTCAGACCATTCCACTCCCCTCTCCTCACTGAACGTTCCAACCTGTTCCCGGAGCAAAGCGAGCAGCGCATCGCCGGAATTTCACCGGAGCCCGCCGCTGCTGGAGAAGAAGGGAGCCAGCGATTGGAGCCGCCCTAGGAGAAGCTGCCGGTAACAGGAGGTTCGCCGTCGTCGAATTCGTCGTTCGCCCTCATCGCCGACCCTCGCCTGAGCCCCGGTGAGCCTCCCACGACCCCCACCTGCCGCCTTAGGGTTCTGTCTCGCCGGCGCTGCCCGACGTGGACGATGAACCAGAGCCGTTGGATTAGAACTAGATCCAACGCACCACGTTGCCCCGTACCGCTTTGCACCCCCTCGTATCACTGATGCGTGGGACAGCCACTTAACCAGCCCGCGTAAGCGTTGTGCGTAGCAGGCCGGCCCGTTAACCTTTCCCACGCAGCCCACTCGTTTGAATTTGGATTTTTCCATTTTCATTCAAACACAGTTATGTACCTAGTTTCAAAAATCAACCCAACTCGATTCAGTGAACCAAATTGAATGAAACCAATTTTATTAGAAAGGTATGGAAATGCTTAATCCAAGCCCATTGGATTCAAATCATTTGGATCTGTAGATCACCCTTGGTAAAAATAACAAGGCAGAAGCTTTTCTACATTCAAATATTTTTCAAATTTAAACCATAATAGATTTTGAGTTGATTCCAACTCTCAAAAATCACATTTAACCATACCTTTCAGAATATATAAAAATATATGGGTTTACTTACAGAAATAATGTTCAAGTAATAAAAGAATGCCACTTAGGCATTTCTAGTCACTTATTTTAATTAAATCAAAAGGGGTAAAACCTTATTAAATTGTGACACCACTTTAAATCACATTCCCATAGAATAAAATATGTGGTGATCACATGTGTCAACATGATCCCATGTTTGGTTTGGAGAATATTAAATCTTAAGTAGTTTTTCAATGAGTAGAAATTACTTTTCTAAAAGTAAAATCTTTAAGTCAAGTGCTTGTAATGTTAGTGATGATGCTAGATCATCTATAGAACCCCTTTGTGTGATGATTGAAAGTAGTTAAGTATTGGGTGGTGATTGTGTACCTCGTATTTATTTATAGACGCTAGTACCGACCAAGGATACGAGGAGGAAGGAGGATACTACGAGGAAGAAGCCGAGGAGAACTTCAACCACTGCTCTGCACAAGGCAAGCCAATACTTGCAAGCTATTAACTTAGCAAGCTTATACTGATACTGATGCAAGCCTAATACTACTAGTTGAATGTGCAAGCTAACACTTCCAAGATACTCTACTGATGCAAGCAAATACTTACTTGTTACCATGCCAACCATATGCCTTAAGCATATGTGGTTATACCCACTTGATAACCCCATCCTAATTTTACTTGCAAGATTTTTTACCTTAGGTCTTTACAAAAGCTTTCTTTTAGAGTTTACTTAAGTGACTTGTAGATTCTAGGAAGTTAACTGAAGGTTGCATAAAGAGCATGAAATTTGGCCTAAGCTAGAAAACCTTGATATCATCCTAAGGCATGAGGTGATACTTAGTTGAAACTCCACTTGTTTACCACCCCTCATTAGTACTCACCCCCACTTGTAGATGCTAGTGCTAAGCATAAAACTTGACCAACTTTAGATGGGAATACTTGGTGAAAATGGTTATGAAAACCTTAGAATGATGGATTATTCTACTGAGATGTTTTGACATGTGTTTCCGAACACCAGATGATTTTGGTGATGAAAATGTTGAGGCATGAGCCTTAGCCCCCTTTATAAAACTGATGGTTGTCTGGATGCGATACCATTCCAATTTTTCCGTACAACCACAATACGCGAAGATTGGGTAGGGCTTGACTGGAAACTTATATACCTTAGTATTGGTTCCCTCACGGCCAAGGTCTAAGCTGAGGCTACCTTGTGAAGATTGTCCACCTGTGCAGTACCCAAGATGACAGTTGGTCATGGTTGGGAGGCCAAACTCACAGGAGAGGTGCCTATACTAGGGCGTGTAATTGAAAGGTTAGGATTGATTATCCGCATACTGAGTATGGTGAATTCAGGATTTGTTCCTGACGTATGTATCGAATGTTGTTGTGAAAGTGTAGAAGCTCTACAGAGTGTCAAACTATTCGAATAGCCGCGTCCGTGGTTATGGACAGTTGGAGTGGCCATACTGTTCCCCCATCAGATGTTTTCAAAATAACTTGTGAAATGAATCGGAGAATTTGACTTGACCACAACAGAGTTGTGACATGAGATACAAGTTACCACTTAGGTGTTATAAAATTTGACTAGTTTTCTCTTGCTTCTGAACTTAGTAGAGGTAAATCTGGCTTTTTGGCAAAACAACCCTAGAGCTTAGTGTCCTATTACAAAAAAAACCCTTCACTTGTTAGTATTAGTTTGCGAGTACTTAAAGAGTACTCATGGCTTTGTCCCTGGCTATTCCCGTGGCCAGACTATGAAGAGGAGTACCAGGATGATGGACCCCAGGAAGGTTACGACAACTAGGATCATCTCTCATCGTCAGCATTGCCTATGACCCCGAAGATGGAGCTTCGCCTACGCTACCGTTATTATTACGTATTTCCGCTGCTTGAGTTGTATTAAGAACTGGATCATGAGATCCTTATTTGTGTAAGACCTTATGTATGGTTTGTAATGGATGATGTACTGTGGTATCCAATTCTGTTATGTCTCGCAAAAATGGTAATCCTGGGATTGCGATGTATGGCATAACAGGCATCTGGGATTAAAAATCCGGGTGTTGACAGGTTCAATCATATTCTATCCACCAATGTCACTTATACATGATATAAGCATTTAATCTTGGTGACTAAAGCATGATCATTATAATCCTTTGATCCTTTATGGTTTAGGTTTCCAGTTGGCTAATCAAGGCTTTCATCAATACAATATTACAGTTGTATTGTGATTATCTGCTCAGTACCTCTAACTAAATGGAAGATATTACTTATTGACTATATATGCTTGATCCAAGAGGATTACTCCTGGTAACTATCTTCAGAATTCATCCTTATAAACTTCCTTGTTACCATACAAATACATATTCTAGTTAACTCTTCTATCATTTCAGGAGTAAGTTGACTCCATCAATTATCATATTGATCTTATTCTCTTCGAACACTCCCATCCTATAGATCATATTTAAATCTAGCATTACCACTTACCTCTTTTTACTTATTTCTTTATAGGCCTTAAGTGAATGCTATGATATGGTCAAGAGTTGATAGATCAAGAATTGATAGATTAAGAATTGGTGAATCAATAGTTGATTACTCAACATTGATGAACAACAGATATTGAGATAGGATTCCATAAAGATTGATATGGAAAGAAAGATATATGGTGAATGATCTTGACTTGGTTTATTTCCTACTCAATCTCACTAAAGAGTTAAGGTTAGGTATTACCATGATACTCATGGTATAAGTAGATGAGATTAAGATAGATCAAGATTTAGTTGTTACATCCTATTACTTAAGTTATGTTTATAACTTAGTATTCATGAGTTGTGTAATGAATACTAGGATATGATTACTTAAGGAGCAAATATAAATCATTAAGTAATGTATTAGGGTTTAACTTCTACTACATTTGATCTATCCTTAGATCAAATCTTCTTTACCCAAAACAAGGTTTAAGCAAAGGTCATATTGAAACTTATCGCAGTCAACTTGATGATCTACTTCAATTCCATCAAGTTAAGAGAAGCTTCAATCACTTTGACAAGTTTTGTTCAAAAGCGCGAAAATTATTCGGATTTTCTATGCATGAATGCAATGCACACAACTGTGTTCAGCTTATTTCTAAGCTCTAATGCTGGGATGTTACAGCATACCACATAACCTTGGCAGGAACCTTCTTCCTAGGGGCCTCGCCCTCAGCATCGCCAGGGTTGTCTCGTCTGATCTTATACCGCAGTGCAGTGCATACTGGGCATGCATCCGAATTCTCGTACTTCTCACCGCGGTAGAGGATGCAGTCATTAATGCAGGCATGTATCTTCTGCACGTCTAATCCTAGAGGGCAGACAACCTTCTTTGCTTGGTATGTACTGTTGGGCAATTCATTATTCCTTGGAAGCAGATTCTTTATTTTTACCAACAACTTTAAAAATGCGCTGTCAGTCATACCGTTCTCTACCTTCCATTGCAGCAAATTTAGTGTGGTACCTAGCTTTTTGTGGCCATCTTCGCAAGTTGGGTATAACAATATTTTGTAATCCTTTAACATCTGCTCCAGCTTCTCCTTCTCCTTTTCAGTTTCACATTCTTCCTTTGCATCAGTAATGGCCCGACCAAGATCGTCATCAGCGGGCCCATCTGCTGCCTCTCGATCTTCATCTACCCCCGTTGCAGTATCATCGTATTCAGGATACATATTATGATAGTTGTCATCATCCTCTTCTTATTTGTTGTCTTCCATCATAACCCCCATTTCTTCGTTCTTGGTCCAACAATTATAGTTGGGCATGAAACCGGACCGAAGCAGATGGGCATGAATGATTTTGGTATTTGAGTAGTCTTTCTTGTTCTGACAGTCAACACATGGACAACATATAAAACCATTGTGGCCACGGTTTGCCTTAGCCACAACGATGAAATTTTGGACCCGTAATGTACTCGAAAGTGCGTGGGTCACCGTACATCCATTGCTGGTTCATCTGCATTATATAATTAATTACGTATATCAAAAATCATTACAATACATCATAGAATTAATAGGGAGATGACCACTTTTACAGTACATCAATGACACATGAAAGGATAAAGTTGCCAACCTCGACCGAGAAGGAAAGAGCAAGGAGAAAACTTAATTCGAGCTCTCGGGCATTTCACCGAACACCTCTTGTGCATAGGAATAAAACACAAACTAGCACACCTCTCACCCTCTTTGCTAAGCTCCAAAATGAGAGAGTGAAAAAATGAGAGAGAGGGGGGAGGGGTGCTGCGGTGTATTATAGGCGCACCCCCTTTAACACCGGTTCAAGCCACGAACCGGTGTTAAAGGGAGTGCTGCGCGGCCCGATGGTGCAGGGCCTTTATCGCCGGGTCGAGCCACGAACCGATGTTAAAGGGGATGCGCCTTTTGCTGCACGGACCACGCTAGTACGGACACCCCCTTTAACACCGGTTCGTAGGAGAACCGGTGTTAAAACCCAATTTCTACCTTAACTAAAAGCCTCATTTCTACCGGTGCCCCTCTCCCGTCGCCGCCGGAGCGTCATGCGAAGGGAGAAGGGACCAAGGCCAATGCCCTGGCTGGATGAGATTGGGACGACTTTTTTCGGTCGCCGCCGTCGTCCGCTCACGAGAGCAAAAACGCGAAGCAGATTCTGTTTTTTTCCGGTGGAACCTTTGTCAGGGAATTGTTTCGAGAGCTAGAGCTACGGTAACAGAGAGGCACTACGGTACCAGCTAATGTAAACCAAGCTGTGCTTAGTGGCTTTGAAGCCCTGGTCAGATCAACCCCTGGACATCATCTGATCCAAAATTTTGCCAGGGTCTCCAAATATACGCGATCAACACATGCGCTGCATGCCCATTTACCACTAAATGCATGCCGACCGTCGCCACATGCTTAATAATCCAGCAAAGCAAACAAATACATCAACTGGACGGAACATGCACAAAGGAATATAAACACATAAACACACTTGAAGCTATCAGGGGTGTATGCGGCTCCAAATCGAATGAGATATCAATCGGAAATTATCCTGGCGCGCCAGCTCGGAACCACATGCGATCGCATCGCCTCTGCTTCCAAGAGCCTCTATAAATACCAGGTAAGGGTATCTCTACCGGAACGAACTCAACATGTCCGAACGCGTCAACCCAACCCGGTATTTATAGAGGCCATGGCTAAGGGTATCTTCATCGGTGCGATCTAACTCGTTTAAGCGCGTCCAAACTCGTTTGCGCGGACACTTAGGACGTGCTTGATGCTCCAACAGCACGACCCATTCGGACTGATGCGTTCGACTCGATCCATCAATGCATCAAATCTGGTCAACGGTTGCGTCGGTCCGGAAACACGCGGACCGCGAGGGTGTTCCGTTAATCGGCCATCCGGGGCCCATATGTAAGTAAAACATTAGTATTTAAAAGATAGTTTTTTATTAGCCCTGCCAGTTACAAAAATGCATGTTTAAACAAAATAAAAGGAGATTGCTACTGTTACTGCTGCTAGAGGAGGACATCGCTACGATTACTCGCCGCCGTTGCCACGACCATTGTTGTTGCTGCCGCCGGCCCCGTCGATCGCCGCTCTAGCGGACTAGATGGCCCTCTGCTGGAGACGTTTGCGGTGACGGCCGCGCGCCTGGCCGTGAACTACCGCCTTGCCCGCCTCCTTCCTACGGTCCTCCATCGTCCGGTTCATCAGGGCCATCTCCATATTGGTGGCCTAGTGGTCCCTCGCCTTTTGGTCGGCGAGCTCCGTCGCCGCCGTCGCTGCCAAGGCCTCCGCCCGGCGCGCGGCTTCTGCCTCAGCCGGGGTCACCCCCGTCGGAGCCGTAGCCCCGTTGGGGTCGAAGCCCAGCACCTGCGCGATCTACAGGGGGACGGCAATCGCCTCCTCCCCCTCCTCCTCGTCCTCCTCCACATCCGTCTCGTCACCATCGACGAGATCCCACATGGCCACCACCTCAGTGGCCGTAGCCACGCGCTCCTCCTCCTCCTCCGCCGTGTCGGCGTCGTCCTCGCGCTGCGTCGCTTCCACCTCACAGCGCGCTTTGGCGGCGTGACGAAGCTCGCGGACGGCAACCTTGGCGGCCTCCTTGGTCACCTACTCCGGCGTGGTCATGGCCGCCTCGCAGCGGATCTCGCGGAGGGGTGCTGATGCGGACTCCATGGCCACTGCCTCCATTGCCTCCTTGGCAGCGACGTGGTGTATGTCGCGCACCGCCCATTGGGCAACCACCCTAGAGGCCGCCTCCACCACCCGCTCCGGCACCGCCTCGGCCACACGGCCTTCCTCCTCGAAGGCCAACACTTGCACCTCGCTCATGTGCTTGGCCAACAACGTGGCCTCGAGGTGGACGACGTCGACCTCCACCTGCGGGAAGCAGGTGCGGCACATCTCCCGGATCTTGGTCCAGTTGGCGATCTTGTGGCGAGGCATGGCTGCTGGTGGTTGCCGCTTTTTCGGCTGCTGATTTGTTCTTGCTTGATCTTGTTATCTCCGGCGCGCTGGCGGCCGTCTTTTATAGACCACGGCTAAAGTGGAAAAGGGCTGGGGAGACGCGGGAAGTTTTCTGACCTCGGGAAGCGAGACACGCGCAGAAAATGATGGCGGGAAACACCGACAGCGTGGGAAGCCGCCGGCGCAGATAGCCGACGTTGCTTTGCTATTAGCGTCCCATCACGAGAATGTCAATGACAGCAGGAGGAGACGGACGGTCAAACCACTGGACGCGGTTGACCGAGCAGGCCAAACCACAACCCCAAAATGACCA
Organism: Avena sativa; assembly: GCA_916181665.1. Taxonomy (NCBI): domain Eukaryota; kingdom Viridiplantae; phylum Streptophyta; class Magnoliopsida; order Poales; family Poaceae; genus Avena; species Avena sativa. Next base: position 258,785,578 of record OV702279.1, on the reverse strand, counting down.
CGAGCCGATCCAGACAGTCTATTTGGGTTGGTCCGATGGAGATGCCCTAACGCCCACGGCAGGCACGGGTGGTGCCCTAGCGACGAGCTGAAGGTGAAGGCATGCGTGAACGTGCTGGCCTGCTCAAGGTGAAGGTGGGCGTGCCGCGGCACGAGCCCTGCTGCTCGCTTCATCTATTGAAGTGAGTATTAATTTTTTGTGAGATCAACTTCTTGACGTCCGGACATCACAATTTGTTTTGTGAGATCGAACCTCTTGCGATCTAGAGAAATAAACTGGAACTGGCACTTTTTTATACGGGACGTTTTACTGAACTCAAGAGTTCGCATTAATGGGGTACAAGCCACAAGAGTTCATACCCAACCTGTGCATCCATGAGATCCCGTAACAATATGAAAATGTAAGTCACCATAATGCAACTATATGAAAGCCATGTAAAACTCCTATGGTGACATTTTTTCGACAAAGACATATACTCCGTACTAATATCGCGTAGATACAAATTACATCCAGGCTCTGCAACAATGCATTGGCCTAGCGGCCTTACGGATGCACATAACCCAAAAATAAGAATTACAGTAAAAAAATGTCCCGCTATAGTGATATATTCCTTGTAGCAGCAGCTACCAAGACAACACCAGAAGTCCACCTCATCCAAAAATGACGCATCCAAAAATGGAAGTGCACAAGCACCGCCGTTGTCCGATCATAAATTTTAGGTTTTTACCCTAAAAGAATTCCTTTCTCACAAAATAATGTTTTCAACAAGACCATTGTCAGGCATAACCAATTAAGACCAGACTTGGATTTTCACCCTGAAAGGTAAGACGTTGAACTTCTCATGTTTTGTTGCCCCCACTTACGATGCCGCTACTCCAAGTCACGAATCACCAAGCCAATTTTGTATCGCCACAAAGAATCAAATCACCATTGCTACTCCTCAGATCTCGTCTTTCATGTCATTCTCCGCCAGCTGACTTCACCATGGAACGAGAAAGCTTGCCCCATGATGGTAACAGCCAGTAAAGCTTCACAACGCTCCATCTGAAACCAAACGGTCATAGAAAAACATCGGTGCACATGACCGAATCCCACCCGATTAAGCAATCACCAAGCATGAATCGTCTAGTGGAGTTTGCCGGTGGAGCCTTCCAGAACACGACATGCCAGCCAGATCGATAGGGAGAGCCATCCGATAGTTCATTATCTTGGCGTGAGTTGGAACCCTAGGATCGCCACCCTTATTGAAGCCGAGCTAGTAGCCCCCACGCCACCCGCCGTCACCTTGTTGGATATGCCACTCTAGACTTCACCAGCCAGGCCAGCATTGAGGAAGAAGATAGCAGAACATGGGCGATCTTCTGCCGGATCTAGACAAATCCCGCAGCGAGAAGGAGCCCCCGCCGCCAGTCAACGCACTGCTGTGAAAGACCTCCACCACCACCCACATTCCACATGTGCTACCCTGGTAATGGACCGCCTTGCGCATAGGAGACCGTCGGAGCTCGCCCGTCCTCACCCTCATCTTTGACAGGCTAGGCATGGCTGCCACCGTCGACGAAGACGTCGATAGCATCCGAGGGGGAAGATCAAGTTGCGGCTCTGTAGGGTGGGAGAGGGGCCTCCAGAGTATCCCCGCGCGAGGAACGCCAGGAGGGAGGCGAGCGGTGGTGGGGTGGTGGCGGCGACGATGGCGCTGGTCACTATGGTAGGGTGTCGCGCGAGAGGAAGAAGTTGGTCTCGCTAGGTTGGCCTTATTTAGGGACATGCCGCCATCTGAATGATGGATGGTCTTTAAAATGGGGTGGGGGATTTCACTTTCCCGCCTCTGCACCATCTAGGAATGCACACAACCATTAGAAATGAGTACCATGATTTTTAATCTTTGTAAAACACCAAACATGATTCTCGGGATAAATTGCATGAGTATCGGGAGAGACTGGTTCTCAAGTATAAATATAAAACCTAAATTTGCATCCATGAGAGTTTGAACTCAGGTCCTAAGATGACATAGGTAGGTACGGGTCTAGAATTAGAGCATACTGGACCATATTAGCGGTAAAAGTTATTGTAAATAAAATTTATATCGGCTGGCTCATATATTAACGAGTAACTAATAACTGGCTCTCATCGAAGGGGCCTCTTGAAAAGGAACTATCGAAATGCATGAGAGTTTGGACAGTCCAAATAATCAACAAAATATGGACAGTAAAATTACAGTGCCTTGATGTAGGGATATATGTCTAAAGTTTATAGACTCACAAGTATCATTGCACTGAAACTACAACGTCTAATGTATAACTGGCAAGCACACATAAGTATAGTTTAGGGAAACATATAGATGACGTCATAGATGCACTGCAAAAAAAAATCAACTCAACGGAGTCAAGGTCGTGGAAATTATCCCTTAAAAAATAAAAAATGCAAAACTAAGAGCATTCTGCCCTATATCACCTTGCTAGGATGAACTAACAGATAAAAGTTCTCTTCTTGGCCCGAGTTAACAAAAGTCTATGCCAACAGACAATCTTCGGTACAGCTGTGTAGAACGGTATTTGGGGAAGCCTCACACGGTAAAGATCGTGGGGTTCCTGTGTTTATATATAAGCACTCATGCCAATTAGGGTTTAGTACAATTGCAGTTAGGTCATACGTAAATACAATATGTACAGTCTAACCCCTCCCGTAGTCACAACGAGAGGTTCTCCGACGCAGAGACTGGACAAAAAATCGAGAAAGAGCTGACTCGGTAGTCCATTCGTCATGACATCAGCGAACTATAGAGCGGAGTGAACATGTAGGACCCGAACTTTGCCAAGAGAGACTTTCTCTCAAACGAAGTGGATGTCGATCTCAATGTGCTTGGTGCGACGGTGTTACACTGGATCGGATGACATGTAGATGGCGGAGACGTTGTCGCAGTAGAAAACCGTGGTCATGGCGAGAGGGCGATGAAGCTCCTGAACAAGCTGACCAAGCCAGCAACATTTAGTCACCGCATGAGTGACCACTCTATACTCGGCTTCAGCATTGGAGCGCGACGGTGGTCTGACGCTTGGATGACCAAGATATCAAACTGTCTCCATAGTAGACGCAGTAGCCTGACGCTGAAGAAAGGTCGGTAGCATACTGTTTCTGGGACAAGAACAGTCCGGCAAGGAAGCGAGTAACGACGATCCCAAGAAAGTAGTGAAGGTCACCAAGATCCGTCATGGCGAACTCACTATGGAGCCTGCAGAGCAGCCGCTGAAGAAGGGACGTGGACGAGGTGGTGACGATGATGTCGTCAATATAGAGAAGCAGGTACGTTGTGTCGTGCCCAGAGCGCAACACGAACAAGGAGCTGTTAGTGACAGAGGCGACGAAACCCATGGTGGTGATGTACGCAGCGAACCGCTGGTACCAGGCGCGGGGAGCTTGCTTCAAACCATAGAGGGGTTTGTGCAGACGACACACGTGCTCAGGCCTGCTAGCGTCGACGAATCCTGGAAGCTGCTGGCAGTAGAAAACTTCGTCTAGAGTGCCGTGGAGGAAGACATTCTTGACGTCGAGTTGGCGAATAGGCCAAGAGTTGGAGACGGCGACATGGAGAATGAGTCGAATGGTGGCGGGCTTGACGACAGGGGTGAACGTCTCGCCGTAGTCATTTCCGGGGTGCTGGAAATAGCCACGGACGACCCAGCGCACCTTGCGCCGGGCCAAGGAGCCGTCAGAGTGGAACTTGTGCCAAAAAATCCAGTTGCCAGTGACCACGTTGGTGCGAGGCAGGCAAGGCACGAGAGACCAGGTGTCATTGTCAATGAGGGCCTGGTGCTCTTCTGCCATGGTATCACGCCAAAGATGGTCCTGAAGAGCTTGCCGAGCCATGGTCAACACGGCGTCTATGGAGACCGTGGCGGAGAGGTTCAGCCGGTCCTTGGGACGAACGGGTCGACCAGAGCGGGTGGTGACGACAGCAACAGGGGCGGACGACACACGTGTCATGCGCGGACCACCACGCGAGGGTGCACGCCCACTGACAGCCGGCTCGGGTGCCGCAACAGGGGTGGTGGCGGCCGGTGTTGCCATGGCAGGCTGTCGTGTGGTCGTGGCAGATGTCCGAGAGGCCACGACAGCGGGGCACAGAGATGACGCCGCGGGGGGCTGCCGTGTGGTGGGCGTCGTGGTGCATGCCACCTGCTGGGGGAAGGCCTGGAGGCGGCGTTGGCAGCAACGTTGGCCTACTGCATCTCCTCCATGAGGAGCATGCTCCAAACATGGAGGAAGGAGGGCAGCGGGTCCATCATGGAGATCATGGTGGCTGCAGAGGAGAAGCGAGGCCCGAGACCGCGCATAGTGTTGAGGACGAGCTCGTGATCCGTCACAGGGGAGTCGTTTTCGGAGAGGGCGTTGACGATCTTCTTCTAGCTGCGGCAGTACTCGGTGATGGAGGAGGCTCCCTGGAGCAGCTGGCGGAAGTCGAAGTCGAGGTAGATTGCTTTGCTGGCCTTGTTGGCGGAGAATAGTTCGAGGACGGCGAGCCATAGCTGGCGCGCGGTCTGATCGCGGGTGAGGACCATGTCGGCGGCATCCTCGTTGATGGCGGCGTGCAGGACGTTGAGGATGGTGTAATCCGCGAAGGCCCAGTCGGTGTTGGTTGGGGCGGCGGCGGTGGAGCCGTCGATGTGGACGATGAGACCGGCGCGACCGAGAGAGCGCATGTAGATCGCCCGCTTGTGTAGTTCCTGGCGTCGAAGGAGAGGACGACAGGGCCAACATGGAGTGGGGCACCGCCATGAGGCAGGGCGCCGTTGGCAGCAGGGATGATGGCGCCGGAATTTGAGGAGAGGGAGCTAGGGTGGGTAGCCATTGGTGGCAGCGAAAGAGGGAGCGGCGGCGGTGACTAGGGTTAGACCTGGCGGCAGCTAGGGTAGGATCGGGTGAGGTTTATGGTTTGTAGTCTCATACCATATAGAATGGTATTGGGGGAGCCTCGCACGGTAAATGCCGTGGGATTCATGTGTTTATTTATAGGAACTCAGGCCAATTAGGATTTAATACAAATACAGTTAGGTCCCATGTACAGTCTAACAAGTTGGCGTGGCTGAAATCAGAAATACAATTCCTAATGATTAGATGGTTCACGAGGAGATATTCCTTCCATGACAGTAATACTTCTTTCTACTCGAGAAGAAGGGTGAGAATCCATGTACATTGGCCGCTTGGTCAGTGGTGCTTGAAGTGCCGAGCGTCTTCAAAATCATCATCCTCATTGTCACTGCCACTGTTAGATGGGTCATTATCCCTCTTACTCTTGGTGCCCTGAAATGATGAGGGCTGCACTCGTTATTGACCCCTTCTGTCTTCATTAACATCATCAGGGTCAGTCGCATCAAAGTCCTCTAGCTTCCGACAGCATGTCTTGCCGCCGCACAATTTGTTGAACAAGATAATCTGTGTCTACAGTTGGAGCAACATTCAAGCAAATTTAAACCACAACTCATGATTACCAATACCACTCTTCTGTACGCATTAGCATTCTCTCGTAATAACTACCAAAGATCATAAAATCGAGAACCAAGCGCTAGCTTGGTTGCTTGTGCTCTAGCCGTGGAGCCAAGCCCACCCGGGTCCAACCCCCTCTACAACGGTAATGCGCTGGAAGAGGCGGACTAAACGGGTTATTATCCACAACGGCAACGCGCCGGGGGTGGGCCTCATCTATTTAACAATGTATGGCCACGGGAGGGATTATTCTCCCGGTGGTAACTTTTTTTAAGATTACAAAACCATATGTTCTTTGTATATAATATATTAACCATAGCGCATAATAGAGGGATTCAGAAATTGGAAGTCATTAAAATTTACAAAACTCAACTTTAAGGTATATAAAATATGTTAAAATAGAACCATACAAGTTATAGATATATTAACTATCACTATTATAGGCCAAATTATTTTAAGAGAAGAGCCCAATACCAAGAAACAAAATTAAAACCCAGATTAGTATTTTGTAGATTTAACCTGGGCAAAATGTCATTCATTTTATACATAAAATTACTAAACTTCGGATAATATTTCCACAGCAAGATTAAAACCAATTTTTACTATAACATTATATGGAGTAGAGCTATGGATCTGCAGTCATGTCGTACTAATAATGGTATCGGCTGTATGTCTAGCTAAATGAAAACGCCATCTAAAACAATGGCACAAGCAATCAAGGTGAACTAATAATTTTTTTTTGGAAATTGGTGTATTTATTAATATAAATTTTTTAATGCTTACATCCGACCTCTACATAACTAAGATGCACATGGCCACACGAACGACAAAACTAGGAAATAAAAAGTAGACAAGCATTAAAAAAGGCACTATCGAAAAAATTATCTTCAATCTAAGGTAGATCAATCCTCAAATCACGCGGTCATCCATGTCAGGAGAAAATATCCCTCGTATCCTCCAATCGCGCACATCCCTTCACAAATAAGTCACGAAACTCTATGCGTTGGAGAATATTCCATGATCGGAGGATAGTTGTGGCTCGACAAATAACCCGCAGAGTAGAATACACAATATTATTCAAAATCTTGTCATTTATACAAAGCCATAGCAACCATATAATGGCAAGTGCTCCCACCCTAAACAGAGTTCTGTACTTATCAACAATTACATGCAACCAATTACTAAAAACATTGTTTACTGAACGTGGAGGAGATAAACCAGAAGCTATTTGGATAAATGACCATATAGAGCGAGCAAATTTTCAATGGAAGAATAAATGACGAATTGTCTTATCGTGATGAAAAAAACACATTGTGTACTTCCATGCCAATTCCTCTTTGCAAGTTTATCTTTTGTTAGAATTACACATTTACATAGATACCATGCTTATATGCTTATAGGCGAACTAATAATGGTATCGGAAGAACTGCTATATGCTCACATAGATGCTTACATGTTGTCATAATACAATTCGTGAAAAAGACAATATACAAAAAATGAGTAGAACACATAGACTCTTTTCTTATTGTGTATCTGGTCATGAGAAGTAAAGACGCATGTATGTACACGATTATTTAACCAGTTTAATAAATGTTAGATGTATATATTTATACATTGTATTTTCCTCATATGTTAGGGGGCTTCCTGCATATTTGCACCTGTACCTGTACTATATATTGTGTCCTTTGGCGCCCAGAGGAATACAAGTTGCATATTCCTGACATGGTATCAGAGCTAGGTTAGTCTCCTCCTACTCGCAACTTCGTCGCTGCGGCCACCACCGTCCCTGTTGCCGACGGCCTTGTCGTCGTCGATGCCGCCGGTCGTCGCCGTTGCCCGTTCTGTCTTTCGATCCAGATCCGTTACTGATTCAGATCTTCTTCTTCAGATCCGTTCTTGATCCAGATCGATCTCCACCTGACGCGGGACTGCTCCCGAGGAGCCTCCGGTCGCCCGCGGGACTCCACCTAACGCGGGACTGCTCCCGAGGAGCCTCCGGTCGCCCGCGGGACTCCACCTGACGCGGAACTCCTCCAACTGCCTCCCGCCCGCTCGCCCGCGCCAGGGCCTGCTCTCCACCTGTCGCCCGCCCGCCTGCGCCAGGGACGCGTCGCCCGCCTGCCTGCGCGGGACGCATCTTCTCCCGACGCCAGCCTCCATGTGCTCCTGGTCATTGATCGCTTCCACGCGGGACCGCCCATCCCGCCTGACGCCCGCGCCAGGGACTGTAGCCTCGCGGGACTACACTCGACGCCCTGCCGCCGCCTGCTGGTGGCCTGCATCTCTGCTCCTCCACGCGGGCCAGCATCACTGCTCCTCCACGTCCTGCTGCCCCTCCCCACCTGCCGACGCTGCATCCCTGATTGGATCTGAGCACATATTCCTTTTCGTCAGATCTGAGGGTTGACCAAAAAAATTGAGCTATGTCTTATGCATCGGGCTATGTTGCGATTCCTCGCTGCCCGGTGATCTTCGATGGCGCGAATTATCCTGATTTCGCTACTTTTATGCGCGTTCACATGCGCGGTCTCCGTCTTTGGGGTGTGCTCTCCGGCGAGGTCTCCTGTCCGCCGTGCCCCCCTGCTCCTGTGGCTCCTATTCCGCCGACACCGATTGTTCTCGGCGCTGATGCTTCTCAGGAGGCCAAGGATGCTGCTCAGAGTGCCGATGATAGTGTTGTTGCTGCTTATGACCTGAAGTTCAAGTAGTACTCTGCTGATCTCAAGACCTATCGCCACGACTTGACTGCCTACACTCAGTGGGTCGATGAGGATGCTCGTGCTGCTGCTGTTCTCACCTCCACTGTTCTGCCTCAGTATGCTGCTGAGTTCATGAGTCTCCCTACTGTTGCCGCTCAGTGGGCACATCTGGGGATGCTCTTTACCTGTCCGTGGTTCGCCAGGAGCATGCTCTTCAGTAGGGTGATTCCACTATTGATGAGTTCTATACTCAGAGTGCTGCTATCTGGCGTCAGCTTGATTCTCTCCGTACTGCTGTTTGTGGCACATGCTCGTGCTGCCAGATTGTGCGCTCGGATTTGGAGTTTCACCGCATCTATGAGTTTCTGTCTCGGCTTCGCCAGGAGTTTGAGCCCCGGCGTGCTCAGCTGAATGCTCGTGGTCGTGTTCCGCTCTCTGAGGTGTTGTCTGAGCTTCGGGCTGAGGAGACCCGTCTCCGTGGTGCTGGTCTTCTTGCGGTTCCGTCTATGCTTGCTACTCGTGGTGCTTATTTGCCGTCTGCTCCCTCGACTCAGCCGCGGTCCCCTGGGCCGCCGCCACCGATACTACCTACTCCTCCAGGTCAGGGTCAGCTTCAGCACCAGCAGCCTCAGGGTCAGAGTCAGCACCAGCAGGCTCGTGGTCAGGGTCGCCGTGGTTCTTTTCGTCACTGCTCTTACTGCAACAGGGATGGCCACACTTGGGCCACCTGTTATACACGGGACCCCAGTTTACGTCAGCAGCACCAGGCTCGTGGGCAGTCGGCTCCTTTCGGGTCTTCAGCAGTTGTTCTCTCTGATCAGGACATTATCAGGAGTCTTCGCGGTCTACTTGCTGCTACAGGCTCTTCTTCGACGGGCACTGCTGGTTCTGTGACTGATTCTTCAGGCCCTGCGCCACCACCATCTTCTACACAGTCAGGTACGTCCCCGTGGTATCTGGATTCTGGAGCTTCCTTTCATATGACCTCTGAGTCTTCTTTTCTGTCCGCTCTTCGTTCTCTTCCTTCTCTTGTCCGTGTTTTCACGGCTGATGGTACCTCTCTTCTTGTTTCTATTCGGGGCACCCTTTCTACTTCTTCTTTTTCTGTCCTGATATTTCTCATGTCACTCTTCTTAAGATGAATCTGTTCTCTGCTAGCCAGCTTACTGACTCTGGTTGTCGTGTTATTCTTGATGCTGATTCTTGTGTTGTTCAGGACCGTCGCACACAGGCCCTGGTTGGAGCTGGCCCTCGCAGCCGTGATTCTTCAGGGCTTTGGGAGTTAGACTGGCTTCGTGTTCCTTCCGCTGCCACTTCATCTGCCTGTTCTTCTCCGGTCGTCGCCTCTGCTACCAGCTCCTTTCAGCAGTGGCATCATCGTCTTGGTCACCTTTGTGACTCCCGCCTGTCGTCATTAGTTCATCGTGGTCTTCTGGGGTCTGTCTCAGGAGATGGGTCTTTACATTGCCAGGGCTGTAGGTTGGGCAAACAGATTCAGCTTCCCTACCCTACTAGCGCGTCTGTATCTCAGCGACCTTTTGATTTAGTTCATTCCGATGTTTGGGGTCCGGCTCCTTTCGCTTCGAAAGGGGGCCATCGCTACTATATTTTATTCATCGATGATTTTTCTCGGTACACTTGGTTGTATTTTATGCGCTCTCGTAGTGAAGTGCTCTCCATATATCAGCGTTTTGCGGCCATGGTCCGCACTCAATATTCTACCCCTATTCGCGTGTTTCGTGCTGATTCTGCTGGTGAGGATATCTCCCAGATGTTGCGTAGTGTTCTTGCTGAACAGGGCACCCTTGCTCAGTTCTCCTGTCCTGGCGCACATGCCCAGAATGGCGTTGCTGAGCGTAAGCATCGCCATCTTCTTGAGACCACTCGTGCCATGATGATTGCTTATTCCCTTCCTCCGCATTTCTAGGCTGAGGCTGTCGCTACATCGGCTTACCTCATCAATATTCAGCCTTCTGCTGCTCTGCAGGGTGGTATCCCTCTTGAGCGCCTATCTAGACAGTCTCCAGACTACTCCATGCTTCGCTTGTTTGGTTGTGTTTGTTATGTTCTCCTTGCTCCTCGCGAACGCACCAAACTGACTGCTCAGTCTGTTGAGTGTGTTTTTTTTGGATACAGTGATGAGCATAAGGGCTATCGCTGTTGGGACCTCGTTGGTCGTCGGATGCGTATCTCTCGTGATGTTACTTTTGATGAGACGCGTCCTTTCTATCCTTGTCCCACCGCTGGTACCTACCCAGTGGGAGATATCTCTTTCCTTCTCTTTCCTGACACACCTCCTTCTACTCCTATTGTGTCTTCTTCAGGATCTTCTCCCCCTGATGTCTCTTCTTCGACACCGTCCGTCTCTGCTCCGTCTAGTTCTCCTCGTTCTCCGGATTCTTCCTCTGCTATACCTTCTTCTTCATCGTCGTCTCCTGAGTCGTCTTCCTCTAATGAGCTTCCCTCTACTCGTCCTGTTCGTCAGCGTCGTGCCCCCAACCGTTACTCTCCCAGTCAGTATGGTCTTTCTGTTGCCTCCGAGCCGACTTCTTATCGGGATGCTGAGCATCATCCTGAATGACAGTTGGCCATGGCGGAGAAGATTGCTGCGCTTGAGCGCACTGGCACCTGGGATCTTGTTTCTCCCCCTCCCGGTGTTCGTTGCACCTGTACCTGTACTATATATTGTGGCATTTGGCCCCCAGAGGAATACAAGTTGCATATTCATGACAATAAATACCCGGGATTTATGAAGCAAACAAATCTGATAAGATATAAAAGTAAACAATAATCATCACTGATATATACCCAAGAAAAAGTGCCCTTAAATTTTGTCTATACTAAAATTCATGAGAAGAGAATATGCGAGGGATGAACAGAACAAACGGTTTTATTTGTTTCTCATGAGAAGGAAAGATACATATATGTATCCTCGTCGATGCATCCATTTCTGGAGGGCTGCAGGCAGGTTTTGTTGTTCCTATCTGAGAGTATTCGAAACAAGTGATAGGAACACTGGAACAATAAATTGACGAAAATAAGGAGAATTGACTAACCAGGGACCATTGATTTGTCATGGGTATTACACTTCTTTTAATCGAGGTAGCAACCCCAGTATTGAACTTTAGGAAGAGATCAGCGGGGATGGGAGCGAGGTGTGTCTGTCTGACGTGGGTAGGCGCGAGAGACCACGGCTGTCGATCAGTCGATGCCACTGTTGCCGACCATACCGACTGCTTCCCTCACCATCATCGCTGCCTCTCTCTACTATCCCTCTGCGTGCGTGCGTGCGAATTGCAGGTACACCGTACACAAGCATCCAGTTACTACAAATAATGAGATGAAATCTAAGAGTGTTAGTACTAAAGTTGATAACCTGGCCGACCTCTGGTAAATTATTCCCTGGGTCAACCGAACAAATCTAGTCTCCAACACTGCTTTGAGAAAACCTGCAGCAACAACAACAATCTAATGATTCCTTGGGAGAACGTTGAACCATTAATCGGGGGAGGACGGGCTATAGACGGAATCCTCGAAGAATACAGATGGGCAGCCTATTGCAGGAATATCTCTACTATCTACCATTGGCCGCTGGAGAGCTGCGGCACCCCGATTGCAATTACTGGCTCGGGGAGAAACGGAAGGGAAGCGAACCACACGGTGTTGGGCTAGCAAAGCAGGAGTCCAAGAGTTGAGGCCTATCTAACGTTTTTAGCCCGACCAACAAGAACTCGTCCAAATCGGTCTCCAGAGTAGCGGCCCGGAGACATTGGGCCAGCGGTGTCATGTGACTTAGTGCGGTTAAAAACAAGGTAGCGTCGATCCTTGGACAACCGACTAATCCATAGCGTTAATCAGCCTGATCGAAAGGATAAGCTACCCAAATCGCTGTGGTTGGATCGCCCAGGTTTACTGTTTCTTAATGGGAGATCAAAGAAGACAATAACCACACAACTCACGGAGATATTGGATAACACAAGGATACATCATACATTGTTGTTTTCATCTTAGATTAAACTTTTGTCTTGTGGAACTCTATGTTAGTGTAGAGATAATGGAAGCTTACAACATATAGTTTGAATTATCTAACAATGATGTACTAACTACTACTAGATCTAACAGGGAGTCGATCTAACCAAGAAAAATATAAGCTAATGTGTAACATGTATAGTACGCCCTCCGGTCCAAATTAATTGGTGCAACCATATTCTATGTCTAATGCAAGCGTACTCCCGAACTACACCAAATTACTTTGACCCGGAGGGAATAATGTGTATAATCGAGCAAATATGAATATAAGACATACCTTAGGTCAACATGATTCGTCTCATCCTTGTCATGAGATTAGAGGCTATGAGGAAGCGGGCATGAATGGCATGAACACAACAAATTCGTCGTCGGGGTAATCGATGCTTGAGATACTGAAGAAAATCCAAAGGTTTTAAGGCAGGTGTGGCGGCTGCCTAGCTATACACTATGGTGGGCGGATGACAACGACCATCATATCAAGCTTAGGAATGCATACAATATGTAAGGATAACAATTATATTCATGGATAAGGGTATCCACGGATGTGCAACGAGTTAATAGCATAGAACTACCAGTTTCTGGGCAAAACTCTGGAAATCTACCAGTTTACGATTTCGCAGCAAAGATCTGTCACATTTGGCGTCCGTTTTCTTAAATAACACTAAACGCCCGCTGAACGCGAATTGACACCAGATCTGACAGGAATGGCCCACTGTAAACAATGACGTGGCAGATCTGGACGGCGAGCGGCACGGCCGTTAACGCCCGTTACTTGGCGTTGTCCTAAGGCGGTAGGTTTCAGTTACTAGCTCGTGTCCGAAGCGTGCGTCTGTACCTTGGGCGATGGCGACGACTCCCAGCGGCGCCGCCGGCGGCGGCGGCAGAACAAGCTACGGCGGTGGAAGTGCTGATTCGTTCGCAGGCGGAGCCGAATCTATCCGCGGTGGCGTGGGCTCTGTCCGCATTGGTGTGGGATCAACTGATTCGCCGCCGCCGCCGGTGCTGAACCAGGAGGCAAGGTCAGCGGCTGCACTGGCGCGGGCGGTGATCTCGTCTCCATCGATGACAAGGTTTGATCTCATCAATGCCCATTGTTATGGACTTGGGTTTTGGAGAAGATGGGGATGCTGGAGATCGTGGAATGGTTAGTAAACAAGCAACACGGGGACACAAGGTTTACCTAGGTTCAGGCCCCCGGAGGGAAAACCCTACTCCTGCTTGTCTGCTCTTGATTACGGCGGAACCGAAGGTTACAGGGGTGCGCAGATGCAATCTGGCGTGGAGGCATGTATGCGAAAGTATGAGAGAGAGCGGATCTGTAGATCTGTTGTGGTCTAGTCTATCGGGGGGTTATGGCGTCTGTAGGTCGTGTCCTCCTCGTTGGACCCTCCTAGCCTTTATATATGGGGAGGCTAGGTCTCAGGTATCGATAGTAGGTTACAAGTTAGATTTGAACTCTAGTCTTGAGGTTTCCTTGTCTTGTGCGCTTGGGACTCCGTGTCCATATGGGCTTCGTTCCAGCCGAACCGTCATAGGCGTCATGGATCCGGGCAGGTCGTCGAGTGGGCCTTCCGTCGGGCTGGACCAGGTAGGCTAACATCAGGTACCCGTAGGGTATAACCATGTCAGTAGCCCCCGAGTGTTCAGTCGAATCGTAGATTCGGCTGAGGACTCTTCAATCCTTCGGGTGCAGCTATCTCCGTTTGTCCAGAGAATGATTTGAGTGTGTAGGGATTGTTGATGCGTGTGCAGGAGTGGAATTCCAGTAAATTTAAATGATGTACCCAACGCGTTCGTCGGGATTTTCATCGCTCCTGCTGGCACGGATTTTCACTAGCAGAGCGCAGTCGTGTGCGTTGCCAGGCCATCAGATGATATTTGTAGGTCTTATCTTTCTGTCGCGGACACAGCATCTGAATTTTTATCGCCGCGGAGGCGTTTCGGGTGGCCAAGGAGGATGCTTCTCACTTAGCGTTAATCAGGGCAGAGTTGCCGAAAAGTTTTTTGCATTATGATCCGAAGGATCGCAGTCGAAGAATTCATAGGGTGCGCGACCAGCGCTCCCTATGGGAGTAGCCCCCGAGTGTCTGTTTGAGTCGTAGACTCGAGCAGAGACTTTAACTCAGCCATTGTTTGACTCCAGGTCCGTAGGACACAAATTTTTCGGATGCTTGAATCCATCCTCTCTATGGGAGTAGCCCCCGAGTCCGTAGTGGAGTCGTAGACTCGACGTAGGACTCGAAGAATAGCTTGGCAGTGTGATATCTTGATTATGCTTCGGGTGCGCGGCCAGCGCTCCAGTTTAGAGTAGCCCCCGAGTGTCTGGCGGAGTCGTAGACTCGGGCAGAGACTCGAGTCTTGTATCGTGTAGTTGTAGTCGGCAATCTCGTGGGCGTACCACTGACCCGGAAGTACATCGGGTGCGCGACCAGCGCTCCTGATAGGAGTAGCCCCCGAGTGTCTAGTCGAGTCGCAGACTCGAGTGGAGACTCATGTGAGGATAAACCACTGACCCGGAAGTGCATCGAGTCAGCGTCGCGCCTGTGTAGCATCAAGTGATGCAACCATCCGAGGAGGGTTTCGACTCGGGCCTTAAGTTTATGGCGTAGCCAGTTGCTTTGTCGACTCCCGTTGGAGGACCCGATACAATAGCAAGATGTAATTCGACGTTCCTGTAAGCTGCAGAAAACATTAAGAATTTTGAAGTACTTGTATCTTGTAAATAATATTTGCCTTTCGGCTTGTATAGTAAGATTCTGGTGCCGATCGAGTCGACACTGTTGCACTGTATGCTAGGCCTTTTCGTTAGCCTGATTACCCTTAGTCTCAGTACCCTGCCAAGGCACTCGGAGTTCAAGGATTCGACGATCGGGCAGAATCAGCTACTCGGGCTGTCGCGTTCGAGGTACTCGAGTGCGTGGAGCCGATGGCACATTAGGTTACTCGAAGAGGGCGCAGCCCCCGAGTGTTTCGAGTGCGAGTTAAAAAATAAAAGAAAATCAGCTCTAAGTAGAGGGAAACTTAGCTTTATTGGTAGTTTCCGTGGACAAAGTTGATGCGACCGTGGACGTAGTCGATGCGGTAGCGGGTCACGCGGCGGACGTAGTCGACACAGTGGACCGCACTCGTAGCAGCAACAGGTTCCTAGGGATCGATAGCGGCAGCGAGTTCCACATCCGAAGATTGTCGCAATCGAAGACCACATTGGATCATCGCATCTGAACAATGCAGCGGGTCATCGTATTCCAAGAATGCAGCGGGTTGCTAGAGCCGAAGGCCGCGGCTGGTCGTTGAAGCGGAGGGAGCCCCCGAGCCCCCGAGTCGTTGGAGCCGAAGATCGTAGTGGATCGCCGGAGTCGAAAAATGTAGTTGACGTGGTAAGGGGTCACGCGGCGGACATAGTCGACGCGACGGACCGGAGTCGCATGGTGATGAAGAGTTGCCGCATCCGAAGAATCAACGGATCGCATGGCGGAGGCGGCGCAGCCCCCGGGCGTGGATTTGATATGGTCGATGTAACCAAGGCGGCGCTCGAGAGCTGATGCGGTGGACCGGAGTCAACGCAGCAGCGGGTCACCGAGGCCGATTTCCGCAATCGAAGATCGAAGAAGGTCGACGTAGTCGAAGAGTATGCGGGTTGTCACGGTCGAAGACATCAACGATTCATCGGAGTCGAAGGCAGCAGGTCACTGAAACTGAGGAAGCTCCCGAATCACCGGAGCAGAAGGAGCCCCGTGTCTGCGTGATAGAGTTGGCGTAGCTCACTTCAGCAAGTACCTTGGTCAATATCTTTTTTTAAGCATGCGATTGGCGCTTCCAGCCGCAGAATCCATGCCTATACGTAGCTTCAAGTACATGGTCTTCACGTGGAGTAGAGCCCTTGGTTAATTCAAATTGGATTGTTGTGGACTTGGGTTTTGGAGAAGATGGGAATGCTGGAGATCGTGGAACGGTTAGCAAACAAGCAACACGGGGACACAAGGTTTACCCAGGTTCAGGCACCCGGAGGGAAAACCCTACTCCTGCTTGTCTGCTCTTGATTACGGCGAAACCGAAGGTTACAGGGGTGCGCAGATGCAATCTGGCGTGGAGGCGTGTATGCGAAAGTATGAGAGAGAGCGGATCTGTAGATCTGTTGTGGTCTAGTCTATCGGGGGGTTATGGCGTCTGTAGGTCGTGTCCTCCTCGTTGGACCCTCCTAGCCTTTATATATGGGGAGGCTAGGTCTCAGGTACCGATACGAGTAGGTTACAAGTTAGATTCGAACTCTAGTCTTGAGGTTTCCTTGTCTTGTGCGCTTGGGACTCCGTGTCCATATGGGCTTCGTTCCAGCCGAACCGTCATAGGCGTCATGGACCCGGCCAGGTCGTCGAGTGGGCCTTCCGTCGGGCTGGACCAGGTAGGCTAACATCAGGTACCCGTAGGGTATAACCATGTCAATCGAAAAGCAGCCATCGATGGGCTTCCCCACTCGGTGGAGTCGAGTAAGTCATTTTTTCACTTATTCTCTCCCCATTTTCCCCCTCTGTCTAGTTATGATCTGTTAATTCGCCACTCGATGGGCTTCCATAGTATTAAATCTATTGAATATGGCTGTCAACCCTCTCCAATTTTGTTCAATGTGGCTGTCATCATCTAGTACTGATCTCTTCAATGTGGCTGTCATCATCTGTTACTGAATATGCCATCTGGTTTTGTTTGTAATTTTTGTAGCCTAGATGATGACATTTGGGAGATCAGGTTTCATTTTCATGGGGAAGACAATCTGGAGAAGACACTTAGTAGATCAGACATAACAGTGTCGAATCTGGCAGCTTTAGTAGAGTGAGGGTATGGACATAGGGACAGCATGTATTTTATGAGGGAAAAGGGGAAAGGACAGGATGGGATGATGGCAATTGAAAGCATGGCCAATGTAAGGGAGATGCTGGCCATTTATGAAGCTGACAGTGTTTTGAATATCACTGTTCTCAGGAAAAATATAGAATGGCCATCTGACCTTAACATTGGAGAAGAAGAACCAGAGATGATACAAGAACCAGTGAAACTATCAGTTGATTCAGATGGTGTGAGCTACAACTTAATATCAGATGATGATGAGCAAGAAATTGTGCCAGTGGAAATTGATTTTTCTGATGTGTTGTTCATGGGCACTCAAGAAAGCTGTAATTTTTCTGAACCAGAGATGATACATAATGAAAAACAGAGTGTTGTTGTACAAGTTATCCATGAAGATTCAAAGAATGGTGATTCAGAGAATGGTGATTCAGAGAATGAGGAGTGGATGTATCCTGGTCAGGTTAACTTTGAAGAGCACAAGAGAGAG
The DNA here is from genome assembly GCA_916181665.1 of Avena sativa. Classification (NCBI taxonomy): domain Eukaryota; kingdom Viridiplantae; phylum Streptophyta; class Magnoliopsida; order Poales; family Poaceae; genus Avena; species Avena sativa. The sequence continues at coordinate 258,768,040 of OV702279.1, read as the reverse complement.
GACAACAGACAGGTTGTTGCTGAGTTAGAACTAATTAAGAAATTAAGGAGTGAGAAGAGGGAGAAAGCGATGGACCATGAAGCGGACCATGAAGCTGTTGCAATAATGGAGAATATGGAACAAATGAAGAAGCAGAGAGAGGACCCTTGTTTGCATTTTGAAGGGGACACAGATGTGGAGGAGTTCTTTGATGATGTAGAAACTGAAAATGACATAGAAACAAATGAGGAGGCTGTTGAGGATGACTATTTTGCCAAGAAAAAGGTAGCTAGGCCAGGCCCAACTAGCAACTGTCACCATGAGGCAGAGGAAGCACCATTCCCTTCTTTCATTCCTTCTAGTGACGAGGACCTCAGTCTAGAAGATATAGGGGATAGTGATGATGATGGGGCAGTTCAGAAGTACACACTAGCAAGTGGCAAGAAGAGAAAGTTAAAGAAGATGAAGAAGAGGACGTGGTATAATCCCAACAGAGTAGACCCACACTTGCAATTCTGCATCAAGCTTTTCTTCCAAGATGTTTACCAGTTCAGAGTAGTTCTCAGAAACTACCACATAGCCTAGCTCAGGAACTTCCACTTTCACAGGAACACTCCTTCCAGGATCATTGTGTGGTGCACTGATGAAGGCAAGAAACATGGGTGTGATTTCTACTTGACAGCCTCCAAGATTGCAAATGAGCAAACTTTTTGCATTAGGAAATTCAAGTCTGAGCACACTTGCATAGCTCATGGTGAGAACACAAGAGTCACCATTGATTGGCTAGCATCTCAATCTGTCTAGGCAATAAGGACATACCCAAATACTTCTGTTGACACTTTGATAGACATTGCTAAGTTGAAGTATGGAGTTGAAGTGCCAAAGATCAAAGCCTACAGAGCAAGAATGAAGGCATTTGCTTCTGTAATTGGAGATCAGAAGAAACAATATACTAGGCTGAGGGATTATTTGAATGCTATACTAGAGACCAACCCAGGAAGCAGGTGTGTAGTGACAACCAAGGAGCTTGTGGAACATCCTAGCCCTAACCCTAGATTCCATGGGTTATTCATATGCTTCAATGCTTCACTCCAAGGTTTTCTCAATGGATGCAGACCATTCATAGGAGTAGATGGGTGTTTCATCAAATTGAACACTGGGCAGCAAATTTTAGCTGCAACTGGGAGAGATGGAAACAACATCTTTCCAATTGCTTTTGGTGTAGTTGACAAGGAAGATCAAGCTAGCTGGCTTTGGTTCCTAACTCAACTTAGGTACTGTATTGGAGAATCTGGAAAATTTGGTAACTACACCATTATCTCTGACAGGCATAAGAGACTGTTAAAAGCAATTTCACAAGTTTTTCCAAATTCTCCGCAGAGATTTTGTCTCAGGCATATTTATGCCAACTTCCAGGCAGCAGGTTTTAGGGGCCCAAAACTAAAAATATATATGGATGCAGCTAGCTACTCTTACACAAAGAATGGGTTTGGCAATGGAATCAATGAAGAGGGACTGTGTAGAGGCATATGAGTGGCTAGTGAAAATTCCAGCTGAGACATGGGCAAGACACCTGTTTGACACTAATTGTAAGACAGACCTAGTTGTGAACAATATCAGTGAAGTATTCAATAGGATGATCCTGAATGTGAGAAACAAACCAATAAGGACAATGCTTGAAGGAATAAGAAACAAACTCGTGGTGAAGTACAGTGGCACTAGGGTGAAAGCAACAGCATCAAGGTGGGATATAACTCCATTCTACATAGAGAAACTTGCAGAGGCCAAGAGGTGGTCCAGGGATTGCAATGCTCAAAACTGTGAGATTGGTCTATGGCAAGTTACAAGTTCAAGTGGTAGAGTTGTTGCTGTAAATTTGATTAACAAGACATGTGGCTGTAGGAAATGGGATCTTACAGGGATTCCTTGCAATCATGTAGTTGCAGCTATCATGAAAGTACAGCAACATCCAGAGGATTATGTAAATGACTTCTTCAAAAAGCCCATGTACATTGAGACATTCAGGCATACAATCTACCATGTTCCTGGCCCTGAAGATTGGACTAGGACCAACACACCAGACATAGATCCACCTGTATTCAGGGAGAAACCTGGTAGGAAACAGTACAAGAGAAGGAAAGGAAAATTTGAGGTACCTGCCCCTAGGGATACATCTAGAATGGGATCTATCACTTGCAGTAACTGCAAGCTAGTAGGTCATAGGTATACTAGCTCTCAGGTAGCTTTGAAGCCAAGCCTGCAAGTAATAAAAAATGATCACCAGGTTAGTAGCTAGTACTTGTTCTTGTTCTTGTTTATTTGGTAACTAGTAATCATATATTAATTGTTAGTGCAATTGTATCAGGCTAGCAGGCAGGACTATACTGAATCATCTGGTTCGGCAAGAAGGCCTCCAAGAGCAGGTTCTAGTGCTCCTAGTGCTTCATCAAGCAGGCATCCAATTCCAGCTCATAGTGCTCCAGCACCTACTGCTTCATCTACTCCAGTTCCTAGTGCTCCAGCAATAAGTGCACCAAGGCCAGTTTCTGCTAATAGTGCACCAAGTACCAGGGCTTTCACAGCACCAAGACCAGTTTCTACAACAACAAATGCTACCAGCACCAGGGTATCTTCCAGGGCATTCAAGCCTACACATAAGATGCAAGGTTACCTTACTACTGGTAAATATGGCAGCTACAGGAAGAAGGGTCAGAAGCCTGTTGCTGACAGTTCAAATGCTGGAAAATAATTCATGTTTCTTAGTTAATTTGATGGACCTATGTATTTGTGCTGCTAAATGTGTGTTGGACCTATCTATTTGTGCTGGACCTATGTATTTGTGCTGAACCTATCTACCTATGTTGCAAAACTATGTAAGACATATTCAGTTGATATGCAAAACTATTTGTGTTAAACTATGGAGATTTTGTTGATCATTGTGTACTTTATTTCATATGTAGTTTGCATCATGCACTAGTATTTTTCATCTTAGCTTGAACCCTTTGAAAATGGTGCACTTTATTTGAAATCCAAGGCACATGCAACTGAACAAAAAGAAAAAAAGGACTTTATTTCAAATCCAAGACACAAACAGGTACACAAAAAGCTGAACCAAAGCATTTCAAGATGCAATTACACAAATGTTTAACCAAGAGATTCAAGGTGCCATTACATAGCTAAGATTACATAGATAGTTCCATAACAGATAATAAAAGGATCACATAGATAGTTCCATTACATAGCTAAGATTACATAGATAGTTCCATAATAAAAGGATTACATAGATAGTTCCACAACAAACATTACAGTAATAGATAGCTTTGATTTTCTTCAGCTTTACTTTGTTCTCATGACTTGCCTGGAACATTTCATAGATGGTATACTCCAGCTTCTTCTTCTCTTCCTTCAGGACAGCTCTTTCTGCCTCCCACTTCTTCTTCTCTTCCAGCAGAACAGCTCTTTCTGCCTCCCACTTCTTCTTCTCTTCCAGCAGGGCATCTCTTCCAGCCTCTACCTTGTTTTGTTTGACCCTAAACACATCAGCCTGGGATTTTAACACATTCTTCAGTTCTTCTTTTGCATTTTCAGCACCTCAACCTCATTCTTCAAAGCTTGTATGTGCTTCTGCTCCTGAAGCTCCCTCCTCCTTCTCTCAACTCTCTCAAACATCATAGTGCTACTGCAGTCATCATACATTGACCACAACTTGCTTAATGCATTATTGAGAGTGTCAGGCCACTCTTTATCTATCCAAGACTGGAAACCACAGTTGATTGCTTGCTGCAAATTAAACATAGCATGGGTATAAGCATTTCATTCAAATGTGAGCTAAACATAGCATGGGTATAACCCTGGAAACCACAGTTGATTGCTTTAGTTTTCAATGGTTTAAGCTACTGACATGAGTAACAATGTTTAAGCTACATAAGTAAACTAAACTAAAGCATGCTTAAGCTTGAGTACTAAACTATGTCAGTGGCAGTAACTAAACTATGTCAGTGGTTTAAGTTTGAGTAAACTATGTCAGTAACTAAACTATGGCAGTGGTTTAAGCTTGAGTAAACTATGTCAGTGGCAGTAATCAAAAACTAAGCTTGACAGTAACAGAGGCAGTAATCAAAAACTAAGCTTGGCAGTAACAGATTGAGAATACTCAACAAGGATGGTGTAAATAACTTACATTTTCAATCTGGCACATGTAGAATCTCCTCCCTGTGTCTGTCCCATCAAAGGCTACGCATCTGCGCGGCTCCAGCTTGTGCATGTCACACCGCTCGGCGCCCACATCTATCCCGCAAAATAGCGGGTCATCAATCACATTAGGAGTATAGTCCAGACACGAGAGGTCCTAATCAAAGAAGAAATCAACTTTAATCGACCTAATTTGACGACAAATCAACAAATCCCAATTTCGGACGAACCCTAATTTGAAAATGGGGGGAGGGAGATGGAGTGGAGCTTACCCCTATGTAGGAGTTGCTTGACTCAGAACCATCGTGCCAGCTAGGCATGGCGAGGGCTGCGCTCGACTGGGACGGCGGCGGCAATGGCGGGGCGGTGGCGCTCTGTCGCGGGAGCATGGGCGAGCGGGGAAGAAAACGGTCGGGAGGAAGACCCAGCGCGTTAGGACAACGCCAAGTAGTGGGCCCCACTCCTGCCGTGAACGAGCGTTAACGGCCATGCCGCTCGCCGTCCAGACCTGCCACGTCATCGTTTACGGTGGGCCATCCCTGTCAGATCTGGTGTCAATTCGCGTTCAGCGGGCGTTTAGTGTTATGTGAGAAAACGGACGCCTAATGTGGCAGATTTTTGCTGCGAAATCGTAAACTGGTAGATTTCCGGAATTTTGCCCAGAAACTGGTAGTTCTATGCTATTAACTCGATGTGCAACCGACTGGATACGAGCATCCACGAATATCTGACCTGCTGGATATGGGTATGTTTGACATGAAAAATACCGTTTTTCTAGGAGAGGAGGGAGAAAAGGGATCTCCAGTACGCCGGGAGAAAACATAAAATATTCGGACGTGCCAGTGTACAAATACATAAAAATAAAAGACGGAAAAAGATACAGCGCGGCCAACATGACAAGACGATTGTGGTCTCCTGGTTCCCGGGGCCTTGAAAAGCTCCCGGTTAATTACTCCCGCGGATAGAACCGCGGAACACCTCCGATTAAGCTGCTTGGTCGTCGTCTTCGGTCTTCGCTTCGTGTTCTCCATGCATGGTGATGGTGATGTGTGTTGGCGACGGCAGAGTCCATGTACTAGCACGTACACCCGCCGTAGATAGCATGGCCTTTGCTCCGGCCATGCCCGCCTCGCCGTCTTTCCTCGTCGGTCTTGAGCGGCGTTGAAGTGGTTGAAGTCGGGTAGCTTGCATGGATGCGCTTGGTTTGGATCGTCGTCGATGACCTTGTAGTTTCGCCGAAGTGCGAGGGGTATGCCCCGCGGAAGTAGAAGTGGTTGAGGAGTTAGATAAGGAGACGACGAGCACATATCACGAGCGTGCCGCCTAATATGGAGTGTGCCGCCGTCGCTGGTGATGGACTGCAGTCATCTCCATGGCCAAGTAGCCGGCCAACAGCGATTGATCAAGAGCTTCCGGTATGCATGCAGCCATGCTCACTTATAGGTACTAATGAATAGTACACATGCATGCACGCGCATATGGACTTGTGATCAGCCTCATCCTCGGCTTGCGCAGCGCGCGCGTCCTAGCAGCGTCACACTAGCAGCGTCACAACCCTAGTGTCCAGCCAGCGATGACCTGCCAGCTTGGAAAACAGCACCTAGAGTATGGTCAGCCTGTAGCTTGGATGATGCCGATCATGGTGAGTCGGCGGAGAGTTGAGGACATGAAGTTTGCCCATCGGCAAAAACGCGTCGACGCCCGTAGACTGTTCACGCAGTCATGGGGCGCCGCCTTAGATGACGTGTCGGTCTGATCTACCGGACAGCGAGGCTGTATCCTCCTATGAGGACGTATACGGCGCCGCGCCGACTCCGCGGAAAGAGCCGGCCCGTGTTATGGCCGCCGGTGAGCCGCGGCCCGTCGACGGCGCCTCCGTCAACGGGGCAGCTAGGCTTGGTTTAGAGCCTCGCGTAGGCGAGCTCTGATAGACGATGCCCTTGTTGTGGCCGAGTTCGGCCACCCTGCCGCTCAACAGCGATGCTCGAGGCAAATAAAGGATGAGGCGGACGAGGATCATGCATAGGCACGCTTATGCCCATGGACGGCATACACCGTGTCTTGGCCGACCCATACCGCCATGCTAGATGCAATAAGAACAAGACCAAAATATTAGCACCAACTCTTACCATCGGGAAAGATGACGCCGACCATGGTCTAGACGCTCTTCGCCGCAAACCGGTCGGCCTGCAACGTGTACGTACGCCTCGGATCGTTCTCCTCCGGCAGCCTGCCTGAGGAGAGAGCGATACACTCGGCGTCGCTTGAGATTAGATCTCAAGCCTAGCTGCGTGCGTCGTGCGTAGCTCCTGCTTGCGTGCGTCTGGTCTCCGGGGGTTCCTTGCGTCTCCTTTCTCTTTTTCTTTTTCACTAGATTTAGGAGTGTGCCTTGGCGCACGTGACCATAGATTTCACACCTATTTAACGTTAGTTTATGGAGCTCTTAAAATTTTCTATCTAAGTTTTTATTGTTAATTTTGATATCTAAGTTTTAGTGACATTTGTCACAATGCTTCATATAACAATTTAAACCATTAGTACATACCTGGTTACATATCAGATTTAACAATACATTATATAAAGAGGAAATGCTTGAAAAGGTAAATACATATATTGATTGCATCATAATACTTAGAACAATATAGAGTAACAAACATAGGAGAGTATATTACACATAATCTAAATAGTTTTTAACCAACAATAGATAGACGTCTCAAAGATAAGTATCTTAACTCACAGCAAAACTGTCTTTGATTTAATACGCAGACATCATATGCAAAGATCTTACTCAAAGGCATAGTCATCAGAATCATCTATTTTAGTGGGTAGTAGCACCATCAAAAGGTTCGTAGAACAGCGGTTGATCAAAGAGTTATTAGCTTTTGCAAAAAACAAAGGCAGATGAAACTGCACGAATGAGCCGCATCTTAAGTACTTCTCTCTTCAATACTAATGTTCTGCAATCATAAGAAAAATCACATTTAGTTTCTGGTAATGCATGTGCTATGTTGACATGACATTTAGATCTATGAATGCACCTCAGTGTACGATCCCGTAGCTCTCACACCATATTTTAGTTTGTATAACACTAATAAAAAATGTGAAAAATAATATTTTTGGTCGTGGCTTGCAGTTACGGGGTGCAGGTGGCACACTCCAAGACTACACAACTATATCACAATATAAATAGTCAATTACCCTTCATGATTAGTTGCGCATTTCAGATATTCTCTGTATTAATAAAGAGACCCACGGCTGGACCTGGACATCAGCTCGTAATGTGGAAATAGATAGATCACTGATTTTTCGGTGCATAAGAAGGTAAGCCACCTATTTTTCAGAGCATAAAAATCTCAATGAGCATGCGTTTATTTCAATTAGAGTAAGCATGGCCACAAGATTAACATGTTTTAGAGGACTATAGATAGGAAAAATACGAACTGATTCAATGTTAAGGCCATCTATTGCACTCTCACAATGTGATAGTTCTATTGGCCGCTTAAGCCTTATTATCGAGGGGTTACTGGAAGATGAACTTATGACATCTTAATACATATAAAATCTACCTGCTTTACTGGACATCACCATCCGTACTTACGGTAAACTTTTAAATATGATCTAACAAATTGCATCTTATAGAAAAACTTTGATGCTTTGCGAACAAAGAATGCAAGCAGTGACATGTGAACTGAGATGTCCAACAACATAAACTGCCCCTGGATATATGCTGATGAAACTTGACATCTACATGGTAGGTTTAAGCTTAAAAGAGCAACATATTGCCAACCATGGATAAAAGTAAGCTTAATAGATAGATAATGGTATTGAACCATAAATTTTCAAGTCCTTTTCCTGAGAAAGCAACGATTGGCAAAATACATAACAAACCACATACTAATAAGTAGATAAAGGTGCCATACCGGAAAATTACAATTGTTGTTTTCCTCAGTAAGCCACGGTGGGACATAACAAACTACATAATCAGGTAACTAACTAATAGTAGGACAAACCAAAAGCATTCACGTGAGGAGATTCTGGGGACAGGGTACACAGGCAAAAGGAATTTACAACTCGTTTTCGTGAGTAAGCCACGTTGGGCTAGAATGACATACTTAGGTAACTAACTAATAGTAGGAAGAACCAAAATCATTCGCGTAAGGAGAGATCCAGACCCACACCACGATCCATGTCACCAAAAGTTGGCACTCCTGGAAAATAAAGCAGAGATCAGCCATTAACTGAACTAAAGATAAAACAAACAGTCTTGTTGGTGTAAAGCAAAATGAAATACGACAAATGGTTCAGAGTAAAGCAATACATCTCATTGTGATTTAGTTAGCATGGAAGAAAAGGGTCCTGCCGTTGTATGTTTAGTTAGCCTAGAAGCAATACACCATGGGTCAATAAAAGAGAATATGTCAATGGACATACATTTGAGCTTCCAGTTCTATATAATATCACAAATCTCGATCTTGGGCATCTAGTTGGTACAAAATAGTAAAATTAAGTGTAATTTGTAGCAAGATAAATTAATTTTTTAGGGATAACTTGAACCGTGCAGAAAAAGGTAAAAAGTGATATATATAAAAGGCACTCATCATCAATGTGATCATCTTGAAATATCCAAGTTTGATTGCCGGGCCAAACAGGAGGCTAAGACAATGATGACCAAGTAAGTTATCACAGGACGGCATAAAAATATTTATAACACAAGCATGCCTCACATGGCATGGCTTTTGTAGCCGGACTTTACAAAATAAGCTAATGATTGTGCCCTAGTTACTCATGTCAGAAGGCTGCGTGTTGCACAATGCAGAAGGCAACAAATTAAAATGTGAATCAGAAGGCACTTGAATTTTATAGAAGAATAAGAAAAATGCATGTGTTAGGACGTAAGATACAAAAGGCTAAACATGTATGCCCACATCAAAATCCTACTTTACTTTTTTGCAAGATACTAAACTACAACAAGTATGACGAAACTTCATTTTTGGTGTGGATGGCATACTTTCCATGGAAAACTTAAAATAGCATTTTTTGTGCAAAAATATTTTATTGTATTTACTATAATTGCAAGAAAAAGAACCTCCACTAAATGGAATAAACAATATAACTGAGTCATAAAGCCCTATCGACATATAGTGACAAAGACAAGAACTAAAATATTGGACACCAAATTCTCTGTTTTCAGCTCAACCCCTGCTAAGTATTGACACATACGATCCATATATATTAAAAAATGTTTTTATTTTACATGTTTCATCCACTCTAAAAAGGAATGCACTTAATAGTGACACATAACAACAGTGCCATCATTTTACGAAGCACATCAGTAAGCTAATAATTTGCATGCTATCTGCAAACTGAGCTTCAAATTGATCCTCAACAACCCTAAAACTCTAGGATATTGAAACTACTACATATTTCTTGAGCTATGACCACTCTATTTTGTTAGTCTGCAATAGAACGACAATATAGAGAGGTGCGGTGAGCATGCATAAGACCTTAGTTTACATAGAAGTGTAGTCTCACCAAAATATTACCTAATAGTAATATGTCTGAGGAAGGATGAAGACTGAAAGAACATGTTGGGCCCCCATGTGTGGTTTTGGTAATTAATGACAATCTTTATGGACTAATGTGTGTATTAAGTTATACTTGTAGGATTTGTCCATTGGCATCGCTTGGAGCATGTGTTGGCTTCAAGGTTGATGAAATGCAAAGAAGATATGTTGGGCAAGCTCAATATGCGAGGTAGATGATGAGGAATTAAGAAAGGCGTTCCATCTTGAGAAGGTCAAGATCGTCTACTGTGGCATCCCGCAAAACCCCTACTAGAAAATCGCGTTGATTTTGTGCATTGCATCATCATGACATCATCATACATCTATCTGTCTAAAACTATTTTTCTAAAAGCCCTAATTCGTTTTCTATATTATTTCCTCCCTATTCTTTAAATCAAAACACCGGTGCTTCCGGATATCTCAGTTTGTCTAAAAACAATTTATAAAAGGCTTTTAAAATAAATTAGAAAACCCTAGCCTAAAATATCTAGTCCTAATCCTACCTAAACCCTTTTGCTACCAGATAACCTACCCAGCCCTCCCCTCCACCTCACCCTCTCCAATCCCTGATCGACACCTCACCTTTTCCCTTCCCCCAACCTATCACCACCCGCCACCTGTCCCTACCCCACCACTCACACCACACAGCTGCCCCTCCCTCACCCACCTGCCGCACTCTCCCCCCCACTCCTGGAACCCGGTCCCACCGACCCCACCTCCTGGCCACCTTTCCCCCCCCCCCCCGCTCCTCTCTTCCTCCCGCACGCGACCCTCCCCTGCAGTACACCCGCCCCGCCCTGCTTCCTCCTCCCGTGGCGCCCCTCCGACCGCCTCCGCCCTGCGCGGGAAACGCCGGCCCGCGCCTCCTCGTCGCCGGTCGTCGCCCCTGCCCTCGGCCGCGGACGCCCAGCACCGCCGCCCTCTGCACCGTCTCCCCAAGCACCCCCTCTCCGCGTGACCCCGACGCGCGGCCCTCACCTTGCCCGGCGCCGGTGGCCCCCTCTCCCTCTTCGCGTCCTCCCGCGAGCGCCGCCCTCCTTCTACGCCTCCCCGCCGGCCGCCGCCTCTCCCGGCCTTCCTCCTCTGCCTCGACCGCCACCGCGCCAGGCGCCGCCGCCCCCGCCTCTACCTACCCCGGCTCCTCCCCGGCGCGCTCTCCCCGCGGTTCCCCTCCAGCGCCCCTCCGTCCTCGCCCCGCCTCCCCCTCAGGCGCTCGCCTCCGACGCCAGGAGCCCTGCCGCGCGTGGCCGTCGAGCCGCCGCCTCCATCCTCTCCGTCGTCGCCCCCTCAAGCTCCTCTGGCCGGAGCCCGGCCACCCGCCTCCTTGTCCCCGTCCTCTGTGCGGCTCCCCCGCCGCCTCGGCCACGAGCTCCCCGCCGCCAGCATCCCCTCCCCTTCTCCGGCCGTCGCCGTGCCTCCTTCCTGCCATGGCGCCGCCGGCATCCGCCAACGCCCCTGCCGTCCTCTGCGCCGTCACGTCGACATCGCCACCTCGGCCCTGGCCTTCCAAGGTCGTCAAGGTCGGGGGCCACCCGAGCCAGCCCGCCAGCCTCCTGTTGCTTCCCGTCAAACAAGGCGTTCTTTGCCATCTCAGTACCGTCAACAAGACCGTCACGGATCGACATGAACTTCCCTCGGACACCAAGATCTATCTCTCGGACCCGAAGACCGCGATGATGTTGAACCAAGATCCCCATCGGACGAGATCGTCTCCAAGACCGGCCCATGTTGAGATCCGAAGACCGATCCCGGAGTACGCAGGCCGACCCTCCCGAAGATCCGAACCCTGAACCGAGATCGACTCCCAAACGCCATGACCATCTACACGGATTCGAAGACCGAACCCGATAAACGCCAAGGCCGCCAACACGGATACGCCAAGTACTTCCTCGAGGACGCCAAGTTCTTCACCCCGGACGCCAGGACCGACCCGATACACGGACCCGACAAGGTCTTCACGACGACAAGAACGACATCGACCAGGGCGAGTCCGATGCGCCCCCGACGCCACACCAAGTCCTTCTTCCCGGAACGCCAAGCTCCTCATCTTGTATCCGACCTTCGAATACCGATCCCGTCGAACCCTGAACCCGGAGACCGAACCCCGGAACCCCTCCGAACCCCCAAGACCTTCGACCCCAGATGTGTGAACCTTTTCCCGAGTCCCTATTTTTATAAATGCTTTATATAAAACTTGTTGCATATTAATGGTTCATCTCGCATGCATATCATGTGGGTTGGGGGCATTATGCCGATTCACCTCATAATTAAATATGGGGCCCATATGCGGGCAAATCTAGTCTTATATTGGCCTCATTTAATTTGTGTAGCGAACCGGTAACTTATCTTGCCCTGTTATTACAACATTTAATTTGTGGGTATCTAGAACAACTATAACCATATACTTAATTGTCGGAACCCGGTTCCGCTTAATCTTGCCTAATTGCATTGCACCTTTGCCATGTCATACATCATACATGCATCATGCTCGATCTTTTGCCGTAGTATTAAATAGTGCATCCGGTGTTTATTCTAGTGTCTTGCTTCTTCGCGGATACGGCCGTTGAGTTGATGCGAGTGTCGACCCGATCTTGGATGAACCTTCGGCAATGTTTTTCAGGCGAGCATCTCCCCCCTTTCTACCTATCTTACTTTTATAGTATTTATTCCCTCCTGTTGATCTATTGCTATCTGTGTTGCGATGCTATAGTTTTCGTACCCGTGGTATCCCTTGCAGCCTTATATTGCCTTGGACACATACTATTACCTGTTGGTTGGTAGATAGTTGGACTCGCGCGTCGTAGTCGCTTGCTCAGGTGCTGTTGCGTGTCGTCAAGTACCATAGTTGTTGGAGTATTGCCGCATGTTTAATGTTGGAGATGATCAAGACTTTAATTACTGTTTAACAACTAAAATTGAAGTAGGTAAGCAGAGGCACAGGTGGGCAATAGATGTTATTTGGTTGTTAACCGTCCACTTGTGTCCCGTAGGACCCCGAGTTCTTGACACCTGTTCCGAGATCGAGTGCGCTAACCACATGTGGGATGTATGGGCACCCCATCGATTTAGTACCTGATTTCAAAGTACTATACTGGGGGCCACAAGTAGTTTGGGGCTTTATTACTATCCTGTACTTATGCCATGCTTTACTGCTTTATTTACGATTGTGCGAGGAGCACCTGTACTGTTTTGGAAGCGGAGTGTTTTCGCGGTATCGACAATCCCGAGTTTTCGGGTTCCCAGTCGTTTACAGCCACTGACGCAAACCCTGAGTCCGTCTCGGAGACCGGCCGACTTCGTTGCGGGTAGACTTAGTGGGGTGGCCCCCGTGCTTGCTTTGGGTCTGGGAAACGTCATGACTTAGGCCCCGCCGACATACCGATGGGTGTATGTTAACTGATCTGGCAAAAAGGGTCGAAGTGCGTGTGGATACTTTGGTGCACCCCTGCAGGGTTAAATCTTTTCGAGAAGCCGTGTCCGCGGTTATGGACGACTTGGAGCACAAGTCTCGATCATAGACAACTATAACTAAAGTTTACTGCTATGATTTGACTTATATCCGATATGACTAGTAATCAGCTTCACCACAACGGAATGGCTAAATAAAAGTACCAACAACTGCTGGGTTTTTGGGGATATCTCATGCTAATTGTATCTGACTAGTAAGTGTCGCAACTACAACGGAATGGTTAACTAAAACTGCCCACTGCTTATTATATCAGGATGATTATCTATACTTGACTAGTAATTGCTGCAACGATAACTGAATAAATAAAACTGCCAAATGTGTGAGTTCCTCGGTTGACTTCCTCGTTTGGTCTCGAGGGGGAAACACCAGGATGGGTTTGTTTGGTGGTAGTATCAGGTTGGTTCCGGATAGGTCTTTCTTACCCCTCTCTGATAGCCGTCAGTTGTATCGAGTCTCTATAGGTTGTTTAGCGCATGCTGCCGCTGCCACTTCAGTCCACCATACCTATGTAGGCGAGGACCGCCGAATTCTAGCCTCGACGTGTACTGGCCTCAGTACTGACCGCTCTCTCTTTTTTCCTTTGCCCTTTGTCGGCACCCCTTTTGTTTAAGCAGGTTTTGAGATCGACGTCGTTAGCAGGGTTACCCTTTCGGCTTGGCCTGGGCAGAGTTATGGACGCCATTGGTTATTCTTCAGGGCTCTTAGCCCCATTTGCATCTTGTCCGTAGCTGGACGCTCTATCGTTTTCAAGGTGATTTGGATCTTTGTACTGTATATCTGAATTCTTGACTCATTGAGTCGCTGTTATATATATCTGTTCTGTGGGTCCCATCGAGGACTGTTGTGTAATGTTATTACTTCGTTTTCCACCCGCACGAAAGTGCCTGGTGGGCACCTTTGAATCGTTTCTATGCGGGTTTGGCGGGTTTCGCTAAAACTTGCATAGGGCCGATTCTGAGGGTGTTACAGAGTGGTATCAGAGCTCAGCAGTTGCGATACCCCACAAGTCCAGCCTGTAGGATAACCTAGCTAACGGCCGAAGTAGAGTGTCAAAACTATTTTTGAAAAATCGGTTGGATAGTTCTGATTAGGTCTGATTTTACTCCTTACCCCTCTGCTGCTCTCCTCTCACCTCTGCGTGTTTTGAATCCGCTCTCTTCTCTCTCTTCGAGTCCAGGATTTCTCGTGGTTGGGTTTCCGTCGTACCTTCAGGGTTTCGCTTCCTCCTTTGGTAACGGTGTTGCTACATCCGGTCTTCATGCTATCCGAGGAACCCTTCGTCTGGTGGACTTCTCTTTGTTCCTTCTCGTGCCTTCCGGTGTTTCCGACGCGACGACATCATCTACGATAGATTCGATGCAGAGTCTGCATCACCCCTTTGTTTCTGAACCTTGTTTGTCGAGATCTTCAGTCTAAGTTCTAAGGGTTGGTTGCATAATTCATCTGTTCGTGTACAGAGTAATGCTTTGAGTGCGGGATGGAGTCGCGACCATACCACTACTCTTATCATTTGCTTTTGTATATGAAATGGTGGATCGATGCAACTCTTACTCCTTCCATGAAAGATTAGAGGTGGCCTTACCTTTAACTTCGTCCGTTGTTTATCCGGAGTGCTCTCTTGATGAACGTGAACAACGACCCTTGTTAGTGGTGTCGCGGGGATCTACACGATGCGAGAAGATTCAGATCGCCGCCCTTCTTCCCGGTACCATGAGGCGGATCTCGAGGGCGAGATCCATTGTTAGTGGTGTCGAATTGTGGCATCCCGCAAAACCCCTACTAGAAAATCGCGTTGATTTTGTGCATTGCATCATCATGACATCATCATACATCTATCTGTCTAAAACTATTTTTCTAAAAGCCCTAATTCGTTTTCTATATTATTTCCTCCCTATTCTTTAAATCAAAACACCGGTGCTTCCGGATATCTCAGTTTGTCTAAAAACAATTTATAAAAGGCTTTTAAAATAAATTAGAAAACCCTAGCCTAAAATATGTAGTCCTAATCCTACCTAAACCCTTTTGCTACCAGATAACCTACCCAGCCCTCCCCTCCACCTCACCCTCTCCAATACCTGATCGACACCTCACCTTTTCCCTTCCCCCAACCTATCACCGCCCGCCACCTGTCCCTACCCCACCACTCACACCACACAGCTGCCCCTCCCTCACCCACCTGCCGCACTCTCCCCCCACTCCCTGGAACCCGGTCCCACCGACCCCACCTCCTGGCCACCTTTCCCCCCCCCCCGCTCCTCTCTTCCTCCCGCACGCGACCCTCCCCTGCAGTACACCCGCCCCGCCCTGCTTCCTCCTCCTGCGGCGCCCCTCCGATCGCCTCCGCCCTGCGCGGGAAACGCCGGCCCGCCCCTCCTCGTCGCCGGTCGTCGCCCCTGCCCTCGGCCGCGGACGCCCAGCACCGCCGCCCTCTGCACCGTCTCCCCAAGAACCCCCTCTCCGCGTGACCCCGACGCGCGGCCCTCACCTTGCCCGGCGCCGGTGGCCCCCTCTCCCTCTTCGTGTCCTCCCGCGAGCGCCGCCCTCCTTCTACGCCTCCCCGCCGGCCGTCGCCTCTCCCGGCCTTCCTCCTCTGCCTCGACCGCCACCGCGCCAGGCGCCGCCGCCCCCGCCTCTACCTACCCCGGCTCCTCCCCGGCGCGCTCTCCCCGCGGTTCCCCCTCCAGCGCCCCTCCGTCCTCGTCCCGCCTCCCCCTCAGGCGCTCGCCTCCGACGCCAGGAGCCCTGCCGCGCGTGGCCGTCGAGCCGCCGCCTCCATCCTCTCCGCCGTCGCCCCCTCAAGCTCCTCTGGCCGGAGCCCGGCCACCCGCCTCCTCGTCCCCGTCCTCTGCGTGGCTCCCCCGCCGCCTCGGCCACGAGCGCCCCGCCGCCAGCATCCCCTCCCCTTCTCCGGTCGTCGCCGCGCCTCCTTCCTGCCATGGCGCCGCCGGCATCCGCCAACGCCCCTGCCGTCCTCTGCGCCGTCACGTCGACATCGCCGCCTCGGCCCTGGCCTTCCAAGGTCGTCAAGGTCGGGGGCCACCCGAGCCAGCCCGCCAGCCTCCTGTTGCTTCCCGTCAAACAAGGCGTTCTTTGCCATCTTAGTACCGTCAACAAGACCATCACGGATCGACATGAACTTCCCTCGGACACCAAGATCTATCTCTCGGACCCGAAGACCGCGATGATGTTGAACCAAGATCCCCATCGGACGAGATCGTCTCCAAGACCGGCCCATGTTGAGATCCGAAGACCGATCCCGGAGTACGCAGGCCGACCCTCCCGAAGATCCGAACCCTGAACCGAGATCGACTCCCGAACGCCATGACCATCTACACGGATTCGAAGACCGAACCCGATAAACGCCAAGGCCGCCAACACGGATACGCCAAGTACTTCCTCGAGGACGCCAAGTTCTTCACCCCGGACGCCAGGACCGACCCGATACACGGACCCGACAAGGTCTTCACGACGACAAGAACGACATCGACCAGGGCGAGTCCGATGCGCCCCCGACGCCACACCAAGTCCTTCTTCCCGGAACGCCAAGCTCCTCATCTTGTATCCGACCTTCGAATACCGATCCCGTCGAACCCTGAACCCGGAGACCGAACCCCGGAACCCCTCCGAACCCCCAAGACCTTCGACCCCAGATGTGTGAACCTTTTCCCGAGTCCCTATTTTTATAAATGCTTTATATAAAACTTGTTGCATATTAATGGTTCATCTCGCATGCATATCATGTGGGTTGGGGGCATTATGCCGATTCACCTCATAATTAAATATGGGGCCCATATGCGGGCAAATCTAGTCTTATATTGGCCTCATTTAATTTGTGTAGCGAACCGGTAACTTATCTTGCCCTGTTATTACAACATTTAATTTGTGGGTATCTAGAACAACTATAACCATATACTTAATTGTCGGAACCCGGTTCCGCTTAATCTTGCTTAATTGCATTGCACCTTTGCCATGTCATACATCATACATGCATCATGCTCGATCTTTTGCCGTAGTATTAAATAGTGCATCCGGTGTTTATTCTAGTGTCTTGCTTCTTCGCGGATACGGCCGTTGAGTTGATGCGAGTGTCGACCCGATCTTGGATGAACCTTCGGCAATGTTTTTCAGGCGAGCATCTCCCCCCTTTCTACCTATCTTACTTTTATAGTATTTATTCCCTCCTGTTGATCTATTGCTATCTGTGTTGCGATGCTATAGTTTTCGTACCCGTGGTATCCCTTGCAGCCTTATATTGCCTTGGACACATCTTATTACCTGTTGGTTGGTAGATAGTTGGACTCGCGCGTCGTAGTCGCTTGATCAGGTGCTGTTGCGTGTCGTCAAGTACCATAGTTGTTGGAGTATTGCCGCATGTTTAATGTTGGAGATGATCAAGACTTTAATTATTGTTTGACAACTAAAATTGAAGTAGGTAAGCAGAGGCACAGGTGGGCAATAGATGTTATTTGGTTGTTAACCGTCCACTTGTGTCCCGTAGGACCCCGAGTTCTTGACACCTGTTCCGAGATCGAGCGCGCTAACCACATGTGGGATGTATGGGCACCCCATCGATTTAGTACCTGATTTCAAAGTACTGTACTGGGGGCCACAAGTAGTTTGGGGCTTTATTACTATCCTGTACTTATGCCATGCTTTACTGCTTTATTTACGATTGTGCGAGGAGCACCTGTACTGTTTTGGAAGCGGAGTGTTTTCGCGGTATCGATAATCCCGAGTTTTCGGGTTCCCAGTCGTTTACAGCCACTGACGCAAACCCTGAGTCCGTCTCGGAGACCGGCCGACTTCGTTGCGGGTAGACTTAGTGGGGTGGCCCCCGTGCTTGCTTTGGGTCTGGGAAACGTCATGACTTAGGCCCCGCCGACATACCGATGGGTGTATGTGAACTGATCTGGCAAAAAGGGTCGAAGTGCGTGTGGATACTTTGGTGCACCCCTGCAGGGTTAAATCTTTTCGAGAAGCCGTGTCCGCGGTTATGGACGACTTGGAGCACAGGTCTCGATCATAGACAACTATAACTAAAGTTTACTGCTATAATTTGACTTATATCCGATATGACTAGTAATCAGCTTCACCACAACGGAATGGCTAAATAAAAGTACCAACAACTGCTGGGTTTTTGGGGATATCTCATGCTAATTGTATCTGACTAGTAAGTGTCGCAACTACAACGGAATGGTTAACTAAAACTGCCCACTGCTTATTATATCAGGATGATTATCTATACTTGACTAGTAATTGCTGCAACGATAACTGAATAAATAAAACTGCCAAATGTGTGAGTTCCTCGGTTGACTTCCTCGTTTGGTCTCGAGGGGGAAACACCAGGATGGGTTTTTTTGGTGGTAGTATCAGGTTGGTTCCGGATAGGTCTTTCTTACCCCTCTCTGATAGCCGTCAGTTGTATCGAGTCTCTATAGGTTGTTTAGCGCATGCTGCCGCTGCCGCTTCAGTCCACCATACCTATGTAGGCGAGGACCGCCGAATTCTAGCCTCGCCGTGTACTGGCCTCAGTACTGACCGCTCTCTCTTTTTTCCTTTGCCCTTTGTCGGCACCCCTTTTGTTTAAGCAGGTTTTGAGATCGACGTCGTTAGCAGGGTTACCCTTCCGGCTTGGCCTGGGCAGGGTTATGGACGCCATTGGTTATTCTTCAGGGCTCTTAGCCCCATTTGCATCTTGTCCGTAGCTGGACGCTCTATCGTTTTCAAGGTGATTTGGATCTTTGTACTGTATATCTGAATTCTTGACTCATTGAGTCGCTGTTATATATATATATATATATATGTTCTGTGGGTCCCATAGAGGACTGTTGTGTAATGTTATTACTTCGTTTTCCACCCGCACGAAAGTGCCTGGTGGGCACCTTTGAATCGTTTCTATGCGGGTTTGGCGGGTTTCGCTGAAACTTGCATAGGGCCGATTCTGAGGGTGTTACATCTACATCGAGCTCAAGTGGAATGCTCAAGGCAAAGGTATAATCTTGATAGGTTTTCCCTTTTGCCGGTCTCACGTTGTGTGTGAGACCGGGTTTAGGATAGATAACCGTACTATCAAGAGGGGCTCTCGTATGAGTAATTCGGTGACATCGTTCGGAGAAAGCTCAAACCTTTGCATACTTGCATCATCGAATTTGGTTGTTATTTGGTCTTATCCATGTGAGGATATAGAGCTTGTGATAATCTCCATAACAAGCTCTTGTTCATCAAAATCGGATCTCCCATATATATCTTGTTGCGATTTTGATTTATGCGGCTTTTCGGTTTCTCACCAAGTGAGGTATATCACATTATTCTACTTGATACTTTCTCACTTGGTGATAATCAATATTTCCACCTTTTATTGGGAAGCCCTTGTCGCCCTCTATCTAACGCAATTTGAATCGGATCAATCGGAGCTTCCAGTCAAAAGTTATTGCCGTTTAAATATTTGCATGTTTGTCGGTACTACCGCCCGGGCCAAAAACGGCCCGTCTTCTCTCTGCCTCGCTAGGTATCTAAATCCGATACTACCGGCCGGCCCGGTAATACCGCCCAGGTGGGCCGGTAGTACCGGCCTGCCCAGATACGTTTTCCTAGTTTGTTTAGATCCAGATCTGCCTGCTTGCGTTGACCAACTGCTGCTGCGTCGGGCCCGCCGCCTCGCACCGCGCGCGCGCCTGCCCGCTTGCTGTCGCCTCGCTGTTCGCTGGGGCCAGCCACGCGCGCCCGCAGCTCTGCTGTTGCTCTGCCCCGCGTGCCTGCGCTGCTGCATGCGAGCTGCTGCACGCGCGCCCGCGCTGGGCCCGCTGCGCCGCGCGCCTCGCTTGCCGCTTGCATGCAGCCGCGGGCCCCCACTGCAGCTGCTGTCTGCCGCGTTGCCTGCCGCTGCACGCGCGCTGACCCGCCCGCCCACTGCTGCCACATCTGCTAGCTGCTGCTGCTCTCTCTCTCTCTCTGGCTCGCTCGCTGTATGCACCCGGTACTACCGGTTAGCCTAGAAAAATTGCCCCAATGGCCATATTTTGGCTAGCCCTATATAAGTCTTTTGTCCATTTTCATTTAGGGTTACTTCTTCCTCCTTTTCTTGTCCAAGCTTTGCCCCCATTTGCTCTACTCTTTAAGCTTGATTTCTACACACCCCTCCATTGATTCTTGCATATATTTGAGGGGTAGTTGGAGGAGATCTAGATTGAGTGTATCTTTGGGGATCTAGATTTTGGGGGATTTTGTGTCTCTCTTTGATTCCTCCTCTCTTGTTCCCCCATTAGCTTTAGTAGCTTTGTTGGAACTTGAGAGTGAGGGATTTGAGCATCTTTGTGGTGTTCTTGCCATTTGCATTTGGTGCATCGGTTTGAGTTCTCTTTGGAGGATTTGGTTTGAATTTCTCATTGGAGCTTGTTCCTCTTGGGTTCTTGGAACCCTAGACGGTTTTGTGGCCTTGGTGCCTTTTGTGGCATTTGTTGGGAGCCTCCAATTAAGTTGTAGAGTTGTGCCCCAACCTTGTGAGAGGTTCCGGTTGCCACCGACAAGTGCACCGATAGTGGAAACGTGGATCGATCCCATTGGGGTGAGATTCACCGGAGAATAAGGGAGGCCTTTTGTGGCGTTGGTGGTTTGATACCACCCCCTCTCCAAACGAGACGTACTCCATGTTGGGAGGAACTCGGTAAAATATCGATGTCCCCGCGTGCCTCGGTTATCTCTATACCCGAGCTCTTTACTTATGCACTTTACATTGTGATAGCCTTCGTGCTTGAAGTAATATATATTTTGCTATCACTTTGTTGCTTGTATTGCTTAGCATAAGTCGTTGGTGCACATAGGTAAACCTTAGTTGTTTCTAGATTGTGCTTTACAAAGTAAACACTAGTTTTATTCCGCCTTTGTTAAGCCACTCTAGGAAAAGTTTTAATCGCCTATTCACCCCCTCTCTAGGCGACATCCGTATCCTTTCAAAGACGGTGTAGCTCCAACATCTTCAGGATTCATGTTGCGTGGAAGACAGGAAAACAATGCAGTAAGTTATTAACATTATCTGACGAAACCAAGAGCTATATTAACTGCGCACAGTACAAGGTAGTAAAACAAAACTTTTTTAGTCACTTTCCTTTAGGCGAAGATGGATAATAAGAATAAAATGTTCTAGAAGCAGAGGACATAAGAAAAGAAAGAGAAGAGTGTATATCTCATGTTTCACACTGAGGATGTGAGGCATGGGAAGCACCATGGACCACTACACCAAAGCTTAAGTGAGTAGAGCAAGAGAAAACTCAAATCTGATTTTGTCTAACCGAAGGATGCCAAAAATATAGCCTACACTGTGCCCATTAGACACTCAACACTTCAGTTGTGTCTTCTAAGTAGTATGAACATGATAAGAACCAGAGAAAATAGGAACATCGTATATATGTAGTTTTAACACCCTCCCATCCATTTATGTTCATGTTGATTAAGCTCACTTTTTTCAGTTATAATTAATACCATGAACCATATATCATAATTCATATAAGGAGAAGCACACAATCTTCAGCAAGTTCTGAGTGTTCATGCTGAATAAGCACAACTTTTCTGTTTTAATTATGCCAAGATACATGTCAACATTTACATGAACAATTTGAGTTTGCAGCAATAAGATAGTAGATACCATGCTAGTATTAGAAGAAACCGAGTAGACAGATTGGAGCGAAATGGAATGAGCTTACTCTGAAAGGGCTGCTATATAGATGCAGTGAGATGCCTTGACATTGATCACCGCAATACCCATGTCCACAACACTAAACACTTCCGGCACCATTTCCTCAAGTGCCTTCTCCAACAGCAAGCACGCATGAACCGACAACGCCTCTCCTTGTCTTCGTGACCTCAAACCTATAAAAAATCACAAAACTGATTCAAATTCTAAAGATTATTTGAGAGACGCTATAGTCACAACCAGGGCGACCTGCATACAAATGTTGAATCTGTACACAATTGACTACAACAAGGTATACAAATCTGAGAATCATTGTCTAGTGAGAAAAAAAATTATGAGGTTTTTGTGTTAGCTCGCTGCAAATGTGTATAAAATCCATTCTAAGAATGTTCTGAGAAACGCTCTATACTACAGCGAGACAAATGGACACCACTGAGAAAACAATGCCAAGTAATTTTTAAGGAGATAAAACATTTCTATGTTTTGAGTAAGTTAGCTGCAAAGAATCTTCTAATTAAGAAAATAAAACTTAAGAGAACACATTAGAATGGATCGGCGAAGAAATAACATAAAATAAAACAAAGGTTGCAATCTTTTTCATCAAATTCAGAGTTAAAATAGAGGTAGCCATGATAACATAAAATCATTTGTGTCACTATGATGCAGGACAAAACTTTAGGATCTCCTGGAGTGGTGCCAAGCAACAGAATAGCCAAAGCATAATATCGAGTGATGCATGATCCATTTGGTCAGTTTAGTATTGAATATATTTTCTAGAAATAAATTGTGTTTCCCATTGGAATAAAAGCATGAAAATGGTTATACAATCATGCCACCATTATCCCTTGGAGTGAAGTAGCAAACTATAAAAAAGGATCCTCTAGTAACTTGCATGGCCATCTGCATATCCATACAAAATAAACCCTAACCTGACAGTAGCACTTAGCAATTTAGCATTTCTCCATATCCAGAAAGATTAGTTATCCAACCTACAGTGCAGGTTTGGCCATACCTATGAAAGATAAACTAAATTTAATGTATCTAAGATAAAAGTTGCTTATTTACATAAATGAAGAGACAACAACATTGCTTCATGGACAATTATTTAGGGTTTTTTGTGTGTAAATCCCATTTTCTTAAGTTGTAACTTGCATTACTTGTCTCTATCCTCAGATGCAGTTCTTATAATTACTTGTAGTTAGATAACCAAGTACCATTGTACAAAGCATCTTACCTTGCTTCCATGTCATTGTGTTTGTCGGGGCTGTTGTTGAGGTAGAAACCACAGATCCATTGTCTTTGTCTTTTTCTCTTTGACCCAAGTGGCATCCATATTTGACATGACTCCGAACATGGATATATCCTCTAAAATAATTAAATGGAAAAAACATGACCAAAACATATATAAAGAGGTGGCATTCATAAATAAAACCAGGAACATAAAAAAAACTCTTGATTCTAAATAAGGCATGGTTGAAAGATAAGAGAATAACACCGTTTAGAAATCCCACCAAATGATGTTTTTAAGTGACAATTTTAACTTCAAAATATGGCAATACAGCTTGATATATGGATAGAAATTGATTAAATCATGCTAAGATGCTAAACACAATCCTTTCCACTTGGATGATCTATTTAACAATGACCAGAACCAATTGTACATATTTCTACATGGCAAAGGTGCTACCAAGCACACCAAAATCTTAAGCAATGCATTCGAATTTCACAACACCTTATGTTCTATAATATCATCTTAGACATTGATATTATTAGATTCCTAGACATAATTACTGTCATATCAATTCTTAGAACCTATCACATGGCTAAGAAGTTGTGTATTTTTGGGAAAACGGGAATGTACTCCATACATGGAGAGATAGCAAACTTAAGTAAATGGTCCAGTTGAGGAAATAACTCATTCGGACTGCACTCACTAAATTTTTTTAATACTTGAGGTACCAGCAAGAATCAAAATATTTCAAGATTGACATAATAAGCACAACCGCACATAAGTAGGATGATTGTTAAAACATAATATGGGCCTGCAGAATCATATTAGAAATTAAGTCTAGAAATCCTAAAATGATAAGTACAAAAATGAGAAATTAATATCATGTTTCTTTAGTATCAAAGCATAAGTATTCTACGTAACACGCTTCAGCTCCAGCTCCTAGATTACTATAGCATTCAGTAGGTCATAGCAGGTTTTCCATCATCTAAGCATGCCCATGCCGCTGGAGTCGGTTCCTCGAACGAACAATGAAAGAGTACAAAATGAGTCTGCTACGGAACAAAATAATTTATAACAGAGAAAAGGCAAGGGGTCAATATTATGCTAACTGATCAAGATATATCATTTCCAAGCAAAAGAAAGCTATGGTTTACAAAAGGAACCTGCAATTAAAAAGGTACATTCTCGCAACTACAACAAGCCTGTGGTATGTACTATTACTTAGATGCAACTAAGCTGATGCATGCTTTGACCCCACTACATAAAGTGAGCTGAAATAATCTAGACATTATAGTTGTTTCCATAACTCTAAGAATGTACCACTGAAAAAGGCTTCATATGTATCGTAGTTTATATAATAGAATGGTAGACCTGAACCATAACTACGTCACAATTCAGATTACAAATTTCTCTACTTTTGTTTACCTTCACTTCAGTTACAACCAACTCATCCATCTAGCAAGGCCATAATGTAAGCTCCATCCATGGATGCACATCCAGCAAGGGCACAA
The DNA here is from genome assembly GCA_916181665.1 of Avena sativa. Taxonomy (NCBI): domain Eukaryota; kingdom Viridiplantae; phylum Streptophyta; class Magnoliopsida; order Poales; family Poaceae; genus Avena; species Avena sativa. Next base: position 258,743,406 of record OV702279.1, on the reverse strand, counting down.
GTTAAACTAAAAGCAGACTTCACTTCTGCAAACCATCTCTGGATAGTGAATAGACAAATATTTTTCAAAGAGGCTATAAATATAGCAATCTATCAACAATTAATAAAAGGGTATAAGAGATGTATTACCAAAATTACATATCTTTTGATTTAGAAATGATTTGAACTAAAATTAAAGAAGAGCCCTTATACTGTACCCATATGCTCAAGCAAATATGTAATCCCTCTGGTCCGGTTTATTAGACACGCACGCAGTTTAAGAATAATTTTGACCAATAATTTTTGGTCAACAAATTTTATAAAATATGTCACAAAAATAATACCATTGGATTCATCTTTAAAAGTAGTTTCCAATCATATATTTTTTGGGACATATATTGTATATTTTATTAGTCAAAATTGATGGTTAAAGTTTTTCTTAAACTACGTGCGTGCCTAATAAACCGGACTGGAGGGAGTATTTCATTTCTTGATTACAATCTCAGTAAATATTTCCGACAGCGTATCATAACCAAAAACTAATAGAATGTAGCCAAGTTCTAGAAACACTACATACATAAAAAGGGGGCATGAAACGATGGTACTTGTTTGGCGGACAACACAAATAACCATGTCACTTCATTTCTAGAGAAGGACCAACAATTAGAATACTGGACCTCAACTGTAAAAGTCCCATACTTGCTTCATTACTGAAGGTTTAAAGGAGTGATGAGGAGGCAAACCAATAAGCTTTTGATATCTTTCATACAAAAAACAAAAGAAAGAGGAGGTATTCACCTAGAGCTTGCAGATTCAAGTATTACATGGATTAATGCTCTTGTGTAACCTTGTTGGATTATTGTCAAATAGCTTGTAGGCACCAATCAAATAGCACCTAGATGAGGATCTATGGGGATTATAAATGAAAACATTGTCAAAGGGGAGATGAGGAGGAAAATAAGGAGGAAAAGAGGATCACCTTGACGTCATCGCACAATGGCGGTTCATGCTCCTTCTGCTGAAGGCTGCAATGACCAACCAGATCACCCAAACCAGAAATCCATCATGAAAGGTAAACGACCAGCACCATCAAGCACCAACCTAGTAGGCATCAAGCAAGCCAGCAAATCAATATCATCACACCAGAAAGCAAACAACATCAAGCAAGTTAGCAGATCAAAATCCCAGCAAGCAAACAAGCAGCTAGTCAAGCAGACAATTTGGAAAGGTACACGTACCCTATGTTGCCCGGATATGGCGATACGGATACGGATACCGCGATACGTCGATACGGTGATTTTACAAAAACACAGATACGGGGATACGTTTCTATATATATAATAATGTTTATAATATTTAAAAATTACTGCTTTTTAACCAAATGAGAAATACTATATAATCCGTAGGAGTATAGAAGTATCTTGACAAGGTTGTTTGCCACAAAAGCTTGACAACTCTAGTGGTGCAGCTGTATCTCTCCCTTATCAGATATATTTTCTTTTAAAAAATAGTATAATACATACGGAATAGGTATCCGTAGGTATCCGATACGTATCCGAGTATCTGATCGTATCCGATACGGATACGACACTTCTTTGCCGTATCCGTGCAACGCAGCACGTACCTTGCTAGGAGTTGCCAGCTCCCTTGGTCATGGATAGTGACGGACTGGAGCAGGCGCCCATGTTCTTCCGTCTCGCCGACGTCGCATCGTGGTCAAAGGAGGAGGGGACTCAGTGGCAGAGCTCTAGTGGTTGGCATGCAGCGAGCTCGTCCAAGCCGCCGGTTTCATGCGGTGCGACGCTGTCAGTTCACGCTGCTCCTACCGGTGAGAACGAGCGGCGAGGCGAAAGAGAAGGCTTGGGGAGCGGCGGCTAGGACGAGGGCAATGGGTGAGAGGAGGAGGGGAAGGGGATGCGAGGGAGGGCGTGGTCGTGGCTGGATCGCGGAAGCGACCGGCGGCTAGGGTTTCTACCGCTTTGCTGCTACCTTTTATATCACACATTGAGAAACAATGGAGGGCCAAGATTGCTGGAGGCGAGATCTAAGGGCCAGTCAATTCTAATTTTTGCCTGGCGTTGTATTACCCCCAGCAATTATAGTTTAGATGTGTCCACGCTAGCTTATACAGGCAGCCATCCGAAGCAGTGGGAAGAGCTAACGTGATTGTCACGGCCTTCCAGGTCGGTTAAGATTAAAGCTTATCTACTAATTAGAATACTCCAGAGCAAGTTAGAGTCCGGCCCGACCTCATCGATTTGTACGCGTACAGCGGACGGCCAGCCACAAGTGCGTATCTCATCCTGGTATTGGCTAGGATTCAAAGAAACCCTCCTGGCCATATTAATTCTAGGTCGCATATGTAAAATACGGGACGTGGATTTTTCTCATGTATTCTTGAGCACAAGGGTATATCCTATGCATGCTTTAAACATATATTAGGACAAAATATCATCAAACAAATGCCCCCACACCAAGTCTGATTCGACTGCGGAGCGAAATGAAGTAGACTTGGTGTAAAACTAACTTCGAGATAAACGCAACGTCAATTATTACACTGGCCGCGCTGTTTTCTCTTTTAAACTCACGTACTTGACAAGGACACGATGAGCAGATTTCCGACTGTGCTTTCTCTGGTCTGAGCACGTATAGGAACGGGACTCTCAGGCTGGGCCTATATATTTGAGGCTCCGGCTGTACGGATCGTCCCACCAAACAAAGTTAATCCCACGAGACGTTGAGCTGCTTAGTCGACGACCATCAAACGATGACTCGTGGCAACGATAAGGGGTAACATCTCTTCGCCTTTTTCTAGGAGTATCTAATATTCGTATACGTACACGTTCTAGCTTTGATCCTCGGTGTTGTCGTCTGCCGACGACCGCCTGAGTCTCCCGCCAGACAATTCTATTGCTAGGCGCCGACGTTTACTTCTTCCTTGGTTTACTAGGCTAGTCTTGACCCTGGGAGCGAAACATACCTGCATGCATATCTTTTATTTGCTTCGCTGTGACCCTGGAAGAAAAACATAGCTGCACGCGTGCGCTATGTGTGCATCTATTATTCGCTTAGTTATGAGCCTGATTGCTCTCTCTTTTTCTTAGGAGGTCCACGACCGGCGAGGACAAGTTAAAAGTCACTCGCGATGACAAGTCGAAGAACAAGCAGCCAAGGGAGGAAGAAAGATATCGCATAGCACCGCGACGCGGATATGACTCAACATCGCCGAAAGACCCTTCATGGGGAAGCAAGCTAATCGCAGCCGCAGGCGTGACTGTGACGCCGAAGCGGGCTGACGTGACCATGATGCCAAGGGGGATCCGCGCAACCGTGATACGGAGGAGGAGCTGCAGCCTCCGCCGCCCTTTGACGGCGGCAAACAGCCCACTCAGGATTATGCCCTTCCCCTATCACCGTCGCTATCTCCCCACGACAGCCCTGGCGACCCTGCTGATCCTGATGCTACATCGGTTGTCCCTCAACCGGCTACCGCTACCGAAATCGCAAGCCAAACTGGCCGACCGCTGCCTGCTATAGTCCAAAGCCCCAAGGACCATGACGTTCCTCTAAATAGCCGAGATGAGAACTAACACTCCAAAGCGGACTTGCTGGGCCAGAGGTATGACGTTGTTGTTTCTCTATTTTTTTTGTTTGAATCCGTGCATTGCACTCCCCTTAACTGTCTCCTATTCACTACGGGACGCGCGCGCTACGCCGAGGGCAAAAGGCCGTCGGCGTAGGCCAAAATACCCTCGGCGTATGGTACGCCGAGGGCTGCCCTCGGCGTAGCCTCCTCGGCAAAGATCTCCCTCAGCGGAGCACACTCAAGCCGTCGGCGTATGCTACGCCAAGGGCTTTGTCGTCGGCGTAGCGGCCGTCGGCATAGCGTGTCGGATTGTTGCAAAAACATTTTTTTTGAAAATAAAATATTATATTTTTTTGAAAAAAAATATTTTTATTTTATTTTTTTCTCAATTTTTTTATTCCTTGAATTGTTTCACTTGTTAATCTCCTACTTTGAATATTTTTAACACTAATTATACTTAATATTTGATTAAATTCCAATCTTAGTCAAACTTTCCAGCAGGTCACCCATCCTAATACTACTCCAGCTTCAGCACGCTTAACTTCCTCGTTCCTTCAGAATCCGTTACCGCAAAGTAATTCATACATTGATGTCAATACTATGATATCAATCCTATTAACTCTTATATTATCATGTTACATGTTTGTATTTTTTGAAATTACAAACAATTATTTAAGTAAATATTAATGAATAAGTAAAAATATTATTGAATTCAAATAAAAATATAATAATTTTATTTTTTTGTAATTTTCTATTTAACATAGAATAATTAATATCTTTAAATCTGTAAATCGAAATTCAACAAATAATATGTCTAAATTGATCATAAAAATGAGAGTAATCCAAATATGATATCCATATCAACTAATCATAAATCCTCCGCTTTTGAATTAGCTATTTGGTGGTTGCTTTAGAAATTCCCTTTTTGCGCTTGGATAATAAAAAATGCCTTTTTGGTGCGATGAAAAGGAAAACTTGCATTGGATCTTTGATAAAACAGCATATTGTGAACCTAAAAAAGAATTTTGTAAAAAAAACATGAGCATCGGATCATGTACCTGTAGTTCATATCTGACCCACTTCCTGCCGATTTGGCAGGAATTTGTCTTTTTCACCAAAGGTGGACGGAAAGGTTTTGGATCCCCCTGTTGGGACATTGTCCATATAAGATGGTATAGTATTTTTGTAAAATGTGGTGGTAGTATTTTGAATTAGCCATTTGGTGGTTGCTTCATAAAACCGTCGGTTTTTATGCTCGGAAAATAGAAAATAGCTTTTTGGTGCGACGAAAAGAAAAACTTCCTCCTGCAACATTGTTCGTCATCCCATGATGCATGTCTATGCATAATATAAGCACATTATCACAAACTATGCCTTTATTCTAACCATAACATTAGTCATTTGACCCGAAAGCTAAGAAACCTCGAATGAGATAGGTCATTTTGTGAAGGTTTTTTTGAGACATAATCAATATATCAAGTTTGCTATTTTTCTTATAACTATGTCACATAATATGACACCACGCGAAGATTTCGTATTGTTTCGATCATTTTTAAATTTTTTATGCCCGTTTTAAACTATTGTCAAACTTTGTTGAACGGCGGACATAAAGATTCTTAGCTCGGGGCCGAGCCTTGCTAAACTTTCATTGGATCTTTGATAAAATAGCATATTGTGAACCTAAAAATGATTTTTTTAAAAAAACATGAGCATCGTATCATGTACCTGTAGTTCATATTTGACCCACTTCCTACCGATTCGGCAGGAATTTGTCTTTTTCACCAAAGGTGGACGAAAAGGTTTCAGATCCCCCTGTTGGGACATTGTCCATATAAGGTGGTATAGTATTTTTGTAAAATGTGGTGGTAGTATTTTGAATTAGCCATTTGGTGGTTGCTTCACAAAACCGTCCGGTTTTTATGCTCGGAAAATAGAAAATGGCTTTTTGGTGCGACGAAAAGGAAAACTTCCTCCTGCAACATTGTTCGTCATCCCATGATGCATGTGTATGCATAATATGAGCATATTATCATAAACTATGCCATGATTCTAGCCATAACATTGGTCATTTGACCCGAAAGCCAAGAAACCTCGAATGAGATAGGTCATTTTGTGAAGTTTTTTTTGAGACATAATCAATATATCAAGTTTGCTATTTTTCCTTATAACTATGTCACATAATATGACACCACGCGAAGGTTTCGCATTGTTTCGATCGTTTTTAAATTTTTTATGCCCGTTTTAAACTATCGTCAAACTTTGTCGAATGGCGGACATAAAGATTCTTAGCTCGGGGCCGAGCCTCGCTAAACTTTTATTAGATCTTTGATAAAATAGCATATTGTGAACCTAAAAATGATTTTTGTAAAAAAACGTGAGCATCGGATCATGTACCTGTAGTTCATATCTGACCCACTTCCTACCAATTCGGCAGGAATTTGTCTTTTTCATCAAAGGTGGACGGAAAGGTTTTGGATCCCCCTGTTGGTACATTGTCCGTATAAGGTGGTATAGTATTTTTGTAAAATATGGTGGTAGTATTTTGAATTAGCTATTTGGTGGTTGCTTCACAAAACCGTCTGTTTTTTATGCTCGGAAAATGGGAAATGGCTTTTTGGTGCGACGAAAAGGAAAACTTCCTCCTGCAACGTTGTTCGCCATCCCATGATGCATGTGTATGCACAATATGGGAACATTATCACAAAATATGCCTTGATTCTAGCCATAACATTGGTCATTTGACCCGAAAGCCAAGAAACCTCGAATGAGATAAGTCATTTTGTGAAGGTTTCTTTGAGACATAATCAATATACCAAGTTTGATATTTTTCCTTCTAACTATGTCACATAATATAACACCACGCGAAGGTTTCGCATTGTTTCGATCGTTTTTGAATTTTTTATGCCTGTTTTAAACTATATATAATGTTTTATGTTTTACTTAATTTTTATTTATAAATGTGTAGTATTTGAGTGTAGATAAATAGGTCTTATTTTTCTGCAAATTTTGATATACTATTTGTATTTTTCTGACTTAGAATGATTTAGTTATGATTTTTCAAAGTTTAATGAGATAAAATAAAAAATAGCTACGCCGAGGGCAGCCGTCGGCGTATGCTAGCCGTCGGCGTAGCATAGAATATGCCGAGGGCAATTTTACGCCAACGGCTGCTTGACGGGGCTGGACTGGACGATGACTACGCCGACGGCCCCGACGTTTGGCCGTCGCGTAGCGACCGGCCGTCGGCGTAGCTTCCCATTCCTGTAGTGATTTATACAGGATGACGCTGATTTTCTCCATACACTTACCGTGACTGTACCTTCAGATACGAACCTGGTGTCACTTGCTAAGTTTTTGGATGAGTACGGAGTCCCCACATTGCAGGTTACACCTAATATGGAGACATCCCCAGCCTCCTCATCCCAACCTGATAAGAAGCGGTCGGAATCACCTACATCGGATAAGCAACACCCGTCGCCACCGCGTCAAGGTCACTATCACTATACAACCACTTTTTGTTATTTTTGGAATTTAGACACAATCTTTCAAGAACCACGTATCATTAAGGCGCAATATCGTTCATGAATGAAAATATATTTATTTTCTTTTTCTTGATCCTCTTTTATTTCGTTCTTTTCTACAAGTATATATGGAGCGCGCTATTGCCCATGGTCGAGCACACATAAACGGGTGCATGTACATGCGCTGGCGCAAAGATAAACATAAAAGACCAGGCAGTCCGATTTGGTCCATGCGAGCACTAGTGCAGAGCCCCCCTTTAACTCCGGTTGGGAGGGCCCTCTAACAGCGGTTCCTCAACCGCTGTTGAGGGTTCGGTGTTAGAGGGAGGCACACGTAGGGCTGCCGCAGGCCTCAGGCCCCCCCTCTTTAACACCGGTTCGGGGCTGGAACCGGTGTTAAAGGTTCTTCTACCGCGGCAGAGATTTAGGCCGTTTTCCTGCCGCGGCAGGAAAACGGCCTAAATCTCTGCCACGGTAGATTTCTGCCTCTGCCCCGTTCTGGGCGTATTTCTGCGGGAGGGGAGGAGAGAATCGATCGGGAGCGGTATACACATAAATCGTCATCGGTACATACGAGTACATGAATAATTAAGCAACTATTATTATACACAAACATCGTCATCGACACATACATCGTCATCGGCACATACATCGTCATCGTTCATTTTGGTGGATATCTAAAGAGTTCTCCGCCAGGCGTGACGACCTCATCAAGTATGAACCCCGCCAATTCCTCTTGAATGGCTCGTATGCGTTCAAATGGTAGGAGTTGGTCCCGCATCCGTTTGATCTGAATATATATGAAGAATGGGCCGTCAATATATATATAAGAATAAAACTCAACACAACTGATGGTAATAAAATAATGTTGCGGACTTTGTTTACTTACTCTAAGTTGTTCTAGTGCGGCTTGGCCCGCCGCACATATCGTGTTGCGAATGAACTCGCAAACATAGTACCCACATAAGTTATTGTCGTGTCCCTGATGCGCGCACTTTACGAGAATAGAGAGTTCAATCAAAATAATAATCAATAAAACATGATATAATGGAATTGGAAGCAGAATCAAAGAGATACGCAAACCTAGCTAGCTAGTATTACTTACATTTTGGTCTACAAATTTTAGTTCTTCTGACCATTCACCCACGGCCCTGCCCGTGAACCTTTTCCAAACCCTGTCCGGCAAAGAAAATGGATAAAGGAGTAACTAATTACTTGTTGTCACGAAAGTTGCCGATCTAGTGCGATAATATGATTGAAATTACCTCTAGAGCATCTCTCTAAAGTCTGTCCATATCTCTTTTTCTTTTCGTAACGAGTCCATGACAAGGACTTTTCCTGAGTCGGGTTGAATGACTAGCAGAATAAAGTGGAACCTACGCACGCATAACTCATCATCAGTTACACTTAACATCAAGTAAGCCGAAAGAATGTGTACAAGAGAGAGGGTAACAGTACTCACGAGAAGTTGTAAGGCAATAGTATTTCCCTTTTGGTTTGTTGTCTCAGTAAAGACCTTAGCAAGTAATCTTCTGTTTGCCCGGGTTTGGTTCTTACCACTTCTTCATGAACTCTATTTGGGTCAACGAACCCAATGTCAAAAGGGTCTCCTTTCCTGCATTCCATAACCTTTTTCCTGCATAATAGTATATACATATATGGTGAGCATATATATATACATACATGCAATTAATGAAGTGAATGAGATGAGATATAAATTACAGAAATAGTACTTACACACAATAAAGGCTGATGGCAGCTTTGTCGAGTTCCTTCTGATTGAATAGAAAATGCAAGTCTTGAATGTTGAAGTCGATCCCGTCGTCTCCGCAGAAGAAAATCTCATCTCTTATATGCGCCGTGATCCATTCTTCTTTTCTCGTCTTGCAGAAATCAAGGTACCACTTGTGCAATTTTCGCATCTTTGTTGGTAGATCCTTGAGCTCCTCTTTCTTGACGAGATTCTTCCCATACTTCCATGGTTGTATGGGGTTGGCATCGCATTTGGGCAAGTTGTCTCCCATGACGTTCAAGTATGCAATGTAAGTCATCCCCATCTCATTGGCCTTTCTTTGTAGCTCTGCCTCGTAATCATTTACGGGAGGAGCGTCCCGTGTGTCGAACATTTGGAGCGGGGCGCATAATTGGTTTTCCTGCTCTCCGAGCATGGGAACTGTTTTCTGGGGTGCCTCACGACTGCTACTTTCAGTCTCCCTACGGCGCCTTGCATCCGCCTTCAAAATCTGGCGCTCGTAGTCCGGCACAAGTGGGGTTTCAGGTTTCAAAAGATTTTTGTAAAACTTCTCCACCACCGCCGGATCTATTTTCTCCTTTGGCTCGGCCCGTCTAGGTGCAAAGAATTTCTTGACCTGTTCTTCCGAGATCCTATTGGTCTCCTCATCGCTGCGATTCCACGGTAAAACCGGCAATGGCTTGGCGGAAGGCTGCGGGACGTAGTTTTTTGAACTCTTTGGCGTACGGTTTCCTGCGGATTTCTTTGTGGCAGTGCTACTGATGCTCTTTCGCTTACGCTGAGGAGATGGCTGAAGCACCAGAGATGGCTAATGGGCCGGAAATGGCTGCCGCGCAGGAGATGACTGAAGCGCCGGAGATGGCTGCCACGCAGGAGATAGCTGAAGCGGCTCAGACTGCTGACGCTGCGGAGACGGCGGGGGGTGCCAGTGACCTCCAATTTGGAAGCACAATGTGTTCCTTCTTCCAAAGAATGGTTGTTTTCACTGCAAATTTGATTTGAGTTTCCCCTTCACCTGTAGCATGGTCAAGCTGTGCTTCCTCATATTCCTTCACAACCTCATCCACCCCGACAATAGCATAGCCATCTGGAATCGGTCGGCAGTGGTAAGTTCCACCAGCTACAGGAGGTAAGGCATAGCCGACAGCCACCTTAATGGATAAGCCCATTAATCTCACATGCAGCTCAGCGTGTTCGCTCTCCGTGATCTCATCCACGGTGTATTGAGGACCCGCCATTTCAAGCGTGGGCTGCACGTTCTCCGTGGAAGCCACACTGCTTTTCCGCGCAGAGTCTGGGCCGCCGGCAGCTTCCAATGCAGGCTCTTCGTGCCGCTGAGATGGGCTGGTAGCTTGATGGCTCTGTTGTGCATTCACTTGCGCCTGCAGCGCCGCAAGTACATGTTCTATATGTGTCATCCGCTCTGTACGCTCTTTTTCTTTTCTGCCGCGCCATCTGTAAGAGTCGCTCCAGTCGGCAAACCCATCCTTCCACGTCACACCCCCTGTGTCTCGTGCATGTCCAGGGTGTTCTTTTTTACCGATGGCGCGTGTGAGCTGGTCATTCTCTCTGTCGGGATGGAAGGTCCTGGCGGATGTTTCCTCGTATGCCGTGATGAGTTTGGCAAGGAGGGTTGGGAAGATACACAATCCTGTTTCTGGGTCCAACCTTGCCCCGATTCCGTAGAACCAAGTCTTTGCACGTAGGTCCCACCCATCTGTCTGGGGTGTGATCCCTCTAGCGCGCAGGGCCTTCTCAGCTTCCTCCCACTTAGGCCTCTGAGATATGTAGCCACCTGACCCCGTCCTCTGGTGATATTCCTTCTTCAGGGCATTAAGCGTATTGGTTTCTGACCTCTTTTTAGCTATAGCACTTTTTTATATGTCTCAAATCCGGGTCAGTGAGGTCTTATCTTCGCATAATATGCGTCTTTGAAATTTAGAGTCTCGCCAGATTTGACAAATTTGTTCAATTTTGTCTTCCAGTTGCGGAAAGCGTCAGCCATCTTCTTTAGAGTCCACTCTTTGACCTTTTCCTTTATAACCGGGTTGTTTTCATCCTCCTCTGGCGGAAGGGTGAAATTTACCAACAACGAATTCCAAAGCGTTTCTTTGGATCTGTCATCGACAAAGGTACCGTCGCCCTTCTTTGGATTATTCCAAATTTCAATTATGATTGGGATTTGGTCCCTAACAAGAACTCCAGCCTGACGTATAAATTTGTCTGCGGCCTTCTTGGGCTCCATCGGCCTGCTATCAACACGGACTGCTTCGATCGTGAACTTTGCACGATCTTTCAACCGCTGGCTCGCGCCTCGCTTGCTCTTTTTCGTAGAAGAAGATGGTTGCTGGCTGGTCGATCTAGAGGGCTAAAAGAAGAAAGAAGCGTTAATTAATACATGTAGAAGAAGATTGTTGGTGGAAGTCAGCAGAGGCTTAATCAATGCATATACCTCGCCGGACTTTGTAACCACTAAATTGCGTTCACCGGAGTCTTCATCTTCTCCATGACTAGTACTTGAGCTGTCGTCATCATGTCCCTCCAAGTTCAGATATTGTGAGGTGTCCTCATCAATAATGTTCTCCATTATTTCTTCTTCTTCAAGGTTTCTACTAAGTGGATCCATAGTTTCTAAAACAATAATATTATCTAGAGTAAGAGTGTAAACATTCAAGTGGACTTGGATTCATACACAAATATACATATTATTCATACAAAAATACACAAATAAATACACAGATGAAATTAAAACCCTAAGGATGCTTGATCATTTTAAACGAGTTCCGAGGGGTCGAAACCCTAATCAGGATGAGTCGGGGGGGGGGGATTCCGTTTCGCGCGCGCATTTATTACACTTTATCCATGTGACTTGGCCAGCCCAGCTCGTACCATCACTCTCATTTTGGGTGATGATAGGGAGAAGTCCAAGAAGAGACCGTTCGGGAAGTAGCTCCCCAATCCCGACGCGTACCGGTCCAACCTACCAAAATTCTACATCTCTGGATACGCGGATTCGAGTTACCACAACCTACTAAGTCCAACCAACCGCCCATTTCATTATTGGCACATGGTTGTACACGTAAGCTACAAAATAAAGAAGCCAATCATTTTATCTTGATACCTGGGTGCCTTTCCGCAATGATACCACCAAAAATTATCAATCCCATCACACCCAGGAGATTCATTGATTAAGTTGTTTTAGTTTTGGCAAACCAACACATTTAGAAACAACTTTCAGTGATGTAACCCAGCCCTCGTTCATCATAGCATGGCTAAGCACATCTACCAACGGTGGTTCATCTACAAGGAAAGCCCTACCTCATAATAGGACATAGCATAGCGATAGTATTATCCTACACATGCATCTACAAAATACACGACAATGCATTGAAAATAGTAGGATAACATCATGAACAAGGTAGCATCTACTTGGATTTATAGTTGTTGGAATCGTTCAAGCACTCGTAGCAATCACACACGTTGCATTCCTCGCAATCTATCGAGCAAACAATTTCATACAACATAAAAAATAGCACATAGAGATCAAACAAATGCAACAAATGCATGCATGGCAATTTAATAAGTCACAATGGTTGTTACTTTAGTTCTCTAAACAATACTGAAGTATATGATGCATGCAAGAGGCCAATTAATGCAATGGAGTATTTGTTATTAATAATTGCTTGCCAATATAGGGTTTTTAATAGTTCTATTGTAACGCCTGTTCTAACTGTCGAATTAAATTTGTTTCTTGGGTTTACTGGATAGAGGACATTAATACGAACCAGTAGGCGCTGGATTCACCCTAATCAGAGTTACAAATCTTTTCTTATGATTTAAATAGTGTTTAATGGGTTCTAAATCATTTAAATAGTTTCTGTTGTCTAAAAATCAAACTAAAATCAGATATATAATCCCCACAGGGTTGTGATTCGAGGGACATATTATTTGTAATTTTCTGATCATTATTTATTTTCTTATGAATTTATTACTCTAAATAAGCCATTATACCATTTATTTAATTGCTGGAAAACCTTATATTATTTGGCTTAACCATTTGCATATTGATGATCTACACACAATTGTGAATCCATAGGTATATTATTTGTGATTTTTGGACCAGTAGATATTTTACTATGAATTTATTAACCTAAAAGACCATTAAAACTAATTAAATTATTACAGTAAACACGTACTGTAAAAGTTAAATCCAACTTGATATTAATAATCTACTCAATTTTCTGAATTCACTGATATATAATTTGCTATTTTTGGATCTACGAATCTTTTTATATAATTTTTGCAAGATTATACAATTTTCTGCAATTTTTATCTTTTCTTCTATTTTTCAGGAGAGTCAACGTTGACTGGCGTTGTGTCATCGCTGACGCGGCAGACAGGTGGCGCGTTCTGGTTTGCTGGTACCCTTTCGACTTGGGGACAAATGGTGGCCGTCGGATCTTAGATTGATCGGACGGTGCAGGGCGTCCGAGGCGAGACTCACCGGTGGGGTGACGTGGAGGCGGCAGGCTCGTCGGGCGACGGTGCTAGTGGCGGATGCGGCGGTCTCCGGCGATGTCGAGGTGGCCTACGAGAGGCGGGGTACTATGGCGAGAAGGTTGGTGGCCTCGGCGCAGTGGATTGCTTCCTCGGGCGACAGAGGCAGACGGCTGGAGACGGGCGGCGTCGGCGGTGCTCCGGCGAGGAATTGGGCGCGGTCGGCTGCTCCTGCACGGGGAAGAGGTGGTCAGGGCGATGCGGTCAAGTGAGAGGGAGAGGTCATACGGAAAAGAGAGGGTCGGGGGCGACTGCCTCGTCGAGGACCTCGAGCTCCGAAGCTCGACAATGGAGGCGGCGGCGGCGAGATTCGTGGCGGCGAGAGAGGTGGGTGACAGGGCCGACGATTCAGGGCACCCACGGACGATTCCTCCCTCACTCCGAGGGCGGTGGCGGCCGGCGGTGGCTTCTCTCTGCTCCGATGGGCGGTGGCGGTGGCGGCGCTTCTATCTGCTCCGATGGCGCGCGCGGTGGCGGTACGGTGGCGGTTCGATCTGGCTCTGGGGGAAGAAAGGAAGGGGAAGGCGAATTTAATACCCCCCCTTTAACACCGGTTCGTGGCTGGAACCGGTGTTAAAGGGGGGGCGCGCGCGCGAAACGAAATAAATGCGCCCCCTTTAACACCGGTTCGTGTCTGGAACCGGTGTTAAAGAGGGGGCATTTATTTCATGCATTAAAGGGGCATTTTTAATTCAAAAAATATATATGAATTTAGAAAATTCATATCTTTTTCATTTCAACTCAGAAAAATATGAATAATATATCATAATTTTCAGAAAAATAATATCTATCCATTCATGTAAATCATTTTATATTTACTTTACATGAAAATTTTCAAAATAATTAAAACACTTACATATAAATTTTGATTATTCAATTCAAACAAAAATAAATTGTTAAATCCTAAAACTTTGAACATAAGAAATATTAAGCATATAAAAATAAATCTAACCCTATATTATTAGATCAAATCATATTTAATGCCGCATATTTTGTATTAACATTTTTGAATTGATTGGATATTTAAATGTCGCATCTTTTGTATACACTTGAATCTCACCAAGCCTCGCTCAACTTGCATTGTTTTTTTTTTGATAAAATAGCATATTGTGAACCTAAAAATGATTTTTGTAAAAGATCATGAGCATCGTATCATGTACCTGTAGTTCATATCTGACCCACTTCCTACCGATTCGGTAGGAATTTGTCTTTTTCACCAGAGGTGGACGGAAAGGTTTCAGATCCCCCTGTTGGTACATTGTGCATATAAGGTGATCTAGTATTTTTGTAAAATGTGTTGGTGGTTTTTCGAATTAGCCATTTGGTGGTTGCTTCACAAAACCGTCCGTTTTTTATGCTCGGAAAATGGAAAATGCCTTTTTGGTGTGATAAAAAGGAAAACTTCCTCTTGCAACATTGTGTGCCATGCCATGATGCACATGTATGCACAATATGGCCATATTATCACAAACTATGACTTGATTCTAGCCATAACATTGGTCATTTGACCCGAAAGCCAAGAAACTTCGAATGAGATAGGTCATTTTGTGAAGGTTTTTTCGAGACATAATCAATATACCAAGTTTGAGATTTTTCCTTCTAACTATGTCACATAATATAACACCACGCGAAGGTTTCGCACTGTTTCGATCTTTTTTTATTTTTTTATCCCCGTTTTAAACTATCGACAAACTTTGTCGAACAACGGGCATGATGATTCTTAGCTCGGGGCCAAGCCTCGCTCAACTTGCATTGTTTTTTTGATAAAATAGCATATTGTCAACCTCGAATGAGAATGCAACTAATAGTAAGTTACATAAAGCCGAACTGGAACTGAAAATTAAGATACATAAAAGAACTGAAAATTAAGATACATGACCAGATTAAGTAACAATCGGCCGAACTTGTTTCGGAATGTTGGAGTGATTCAGTCATGCTCCTGCCTACACCTGTAATACTCGCCACTGTAGTCGTCGTACTCGCCGCCGCCGTCATCGCTGTCGTCGTCGGGGTCGCCGTAATTGAACCTCTGGAGAGTACGCGTGGGCTGGACTTGAGTGTAGCGCGTGGGCTGGACTTGAGGGTAGCGCAGACGGGGGTTAGAGTCGGCGGCAGTGTCATAGGCCATGACGCTCTGGAGAGTCCGACCGCGCCACCATAGCCGACAGCCGGCCTCGTTGAAGTTAGGAGGAGGTGGACCGTCCTCCTCGTGCCTGGCGAGCGCCCTCTCACGCCGATCCACGAAGAAGGCTTCCCAAGTAGGGAAATAGTCGGGATGCCATCTGGGATTCCTCCGCTGCTCCGGCGTGAGCTCGAAGTAGTAGTGGTTCGTGATGGCCATCCGGCGCGCCACAGCTAGAGGGACAGGAGAAACCGACACGCCTCCGACGCTCAGCATCCAGCCGACGGGGACACAGTAGCCCGGCGGGCAGGGGTAGTTCGAGGCGCAAAGCGCCTCCGCCTCCCTGGGGGTTAGTGCTACGGTGGAAGCCATGGGAAAGAGTGATAAGGTTGCAGATATGAGTCTAGAGATGTGCAATGACAATGGAGGCCAACCCTACATATATATATATAGTGAACTAGCGGGAAAAACTGGAGGGAAGAACTGGCGGGAAGAAAAATGGCGGGAAGAAGAACTGGCGGGAAGAAAAATGGCGGGATGAACCTTTAGTCCCGGTTGGAGACACCAACCGGGACTAAATATGAACCTTTAGTCCCGGTTGGAGACACCAACCGGGATAAAACACGAGTCAGCACTAACAATAGGGGTGAGTGTCGACATTATGCCGTGCGGCGTGTACCTTGTCCCGGATGGTGTCACCAACCGGGACTAAAGATGACCTTTAGTCCCGGTTGGTGACACCATCCGGGACAAAACACGAGTCAGCACTAATAATAGGGGTGAGTGTCGACATTATTTCGTAAGTGTCGATACTATGTCGAGCTGCTTGTACTATAAATAGGCATCCTTGTGAGTCCAGTCCTCCAGCCAGTTTGAGGCTATGTCTTACCTCCTTTCGAGAGCAGGAACACCACTACGGCCAGTTTCAGGGAGATGCCGACGGAGCCCAGTCCTCCGGCATCTCCGAGAAACTGGTCATAGAGGCACTCCCTAATATGTGAAATTAGTTAGCTCCCAGGTGCATTGATCTAGTTAGAGAAGTTACAAAGCTGCAAGATGGTTTTCGAGAACAGGGACACCACTACGGCCAGTTTCAGGGAGATGCCGACGAAGCCTAGTCCTCCGGCATCTCCAAGAAACTGGTCATAGAGGCACTCCCTAATATGTGACCGCGCGCGTTTGGAGATCAGATCTTAATGGTAAGTACGAATCGGGACAACTTCTTCTCATAGTCCCGGTCCATCCACAAGACATGACTAACACTCAAGACATGTATCTCTACTATCTAAAAAATACAAGATGGTTCCGTTTTCTGCCACTACGTCGCTAGGTTCGTCAAGCACTTCCTCGCCCTTCGTCCGTCCCTCCATCCCGCACAGCCCACATGGGCCAAGCCCATCACAAACTTCGTTTTTTCCTCAATCCTTCAATCACCATTAATCGGACCCTCCCCGTACGCCAATTAACCCCGTTTATCCAGCCCTCCCTACCATTTAATCACGCGCTATAACCACAATTCCTTTCTTCACGCTGCCATTAATCTCGCGCTATAATCAGAATTCATTTCCTAACACTGCCACTAATCTCGCCCATACGACTGCATATAAGATGTACCCAACTCTCGTCACTCCATCTTACCCAGACCCATCTCCAAACTAAGCCATGCCGTCACAGTACAGCCTCGAATGCCACGGATAGAAGAGGGACCAAGAGTCAAGACCGGTGCCGGCTCCTTTCTCCTAGCCTAAAATCAGAAGGCAGATTCATCTCTTCCCCTGCATCAATACATGTTTTTCGTTATTTCTACATAAATACATATCCATGTCACTGTTACATGTGTTTCCATATATTTCTCCTTTATCTCCATTATAAATCAGACATGTTAGATTCCAGAGTTGTTGAAACCATGCACACACATATCAGATCCTTGGAGACGATGGCAGAAATTCTTTCTGCATGAAACAAAGAGACTCGAAGGGAAGATGTGATCTACCACCATCCTCGCCGACCAAGATGTGAGAAAGTATCCCAGTGCTATTATTTTCTTTTTTTCATTGATATCCCTCACATCCAATGCTAATTCGACACAAAATCGAGGGTCGATTGCAGTATGATTTAGGTCCATTTTAAGTAGACAGTAGACAATACCTTAACATCTCATGTTCTGATGGTGTCCTCCTGTCCAGATAAGACCCTGGCTCACCGAAGAATCTCCTAGCATGGTCTTTTCCCTACCACTTGTGCTTGGATAGTATCCATGCAAGGAAATCATGATTTTTGTCCTACAAAATAAGGCAGCAGTTACTGATCTTCACTCAACCGTAGAAGTAAAATAATAAGATCTGACATAACTAACAAATTCATAATATGTCCACAAAACCAAGTACGAACCTGCAACAGGTCATCTCGGACAGTATATATGGGAGAGGCTTTGATTTTGCAAAATCACTGGTATTAGTTACTAGGATCTGATCTTAACAAGTGTATTATAAGCTCCTGGATGGAAAGCGATATTCCTAATCGTTGTGGCCAAAAGGTAAAGATGTGTAAAGATGTGTGAACCAGCTAGCCTAGATTATAAATTACACACATTTTTCCTACAGCTAAAGCACATATAGATTATTATTCCTATGTGGTAACTTGTTTTGCAACACTAGAATTTCCGCAACCAGCGGCTACACAGCAAAGTTCCTGGCATAGCTGGAAGATGTATCCACACTCCATGGAATTTATAACATAGATGGATATGTTAACAGTTAACACAGTATGGAACATCCATAGAACAGTTGTTCAGCACACTAACCTCCAACAGCAGAAATTTTGGCCTTTGCGGAGTGCCCACTTGCAAACAATTCAAAGATTTGTAGTGAATATGCCAAACACCATATCTCTTCTGGAAGTATTGCACTATTGTCTCCCCAGGCTCCCCACTACGATGACTATCAACTAGGAACTGCCATAGGACAAACAAACCAAAGTAATGTCAGCATAATATCATACATCAGTATGATAGAGATACAAGAATCTTCACAAACGCATAAGTGAACCACATACGTCAACTTTTGTGTCGATTGCGAGGTAAACAACTGATACACTGTACTCTTTGTGCATGTTGCACAGTACATGAACCTTTCCTCCACATGGTCATTGAGAGTAAAGTATTGGTTGCTCTCAGCCAGCTTGAAATGTGCCAAAGTGACTAAGAAAGAACAATTTCAACATAATGTTTTCTGCGTCATATCTCTAAGATCCTCAAGCATTCCCATATCGGTGTAATTTCGACACCAAGGCCAACTCTTGTAGTACACTGTTGTGGTCAAGAGCTCTCCGGCAGCGCACTCTCAGAGTCAGTGCAATAACCAACCAAATCAGAAGCTCTAAATGCTACTATTTGTTACAATTGTGGTGGGGATTTCTCTGGCATACTTTCAAAGTGCAAGTACCTACCAAACCTGAAGTTTATTTAAGAAATATATATAATATCTTTTTGAGATGGAGAACCTATATCCATCTGTAGAATCTTAAGATACACATGCATAAGTGAAGCATGAAGTGCCTGTGTAGCTAGAAGATTCATATCCAGCATAAAGTGAAGCATGTGAGTTTTGTTTTGTGACCGTGTTGCTAGATACACATGCTAGAACATTCGTTTAGTACAAGTGGCTGCTTAAGGTGTTGTCGCCCCACTTTTATGGTGCATAGATTATGGGCAAAACCAGAAGAAAAATGGATGGATTTAGGATTATTAATGTCTTTTGTGAAAAATGATTAAGACGAGATTGCCTTCCTTAAAAACCGACAGAATATTTTCTCATGTCACCTTCCAAACAAGAAATAGATTTTCCACAATAATAAATCAGAAATCCCGCATGTATGTACCCGTGATATCTTTCCTAACAAAAGCATATGTAATTCTCAAAAAAAAAAACCGTATGTAGACGTATGCCATTGATTGGGTTAATAGGCAACTAATCTGTCCTCATTAGCCTCCCTTGCCCAAATATCGCTATACGCCTCCGAGCCAATCAACACGGGGAGGACATCATGGCTTCATGAGTCCATGACCTATGCAAACGGCTACAATGGCGAAAATTGGTGGAGCCCGCCGACATATCGATTTGGTATTGGGTAAGTTTGCTAAATCATTCATGTTACCATCTAATCAGTTTGCTGCAATGCACAGATAGGTTGGCAGAGCAGAAATCATACTGAGCTGGCTGTAGCAGTTGCGGTTGACGACGCCTCCTCATTTGTGCAGCGCTGGGAGGGGAGGCCAGCGACCCCGTGGCTGGGAGAGGAGGTGTCGGACGACGCCATCGTGTGGAGGGGAAGCGGAACTGAGATGCCATGGCGAGGAGAGGGGGCGGAGGGGACTCCGCCACGGGGAGATCAGGCGACAGGGAGAACCAAACACGACGAGCTACGCGGTGCCGACCCGTAGGGACCGTCGCCGCGCCTGGGGAAAGGGGAGGGGGTACGGTCGCTCTGGACTCCTTCACGCCTGGCTACACAGAGGAAGGGAATTGGCTCTCGTCGGTGGAGAAACGGGGGAGCGCGGGCTGGGCTGCGTCGTGGGTGGGGAGGGACGGTGCCATGAGGATTTGGGCTGTGAGAGATGGAGGAGAAAGAACAGAGAGGTGGGTGAGAAATTTGGTCTACGCTACTGCTATGTGAGTGGTGTTGTCCAAAACGTTTTCCACAACTAGACATTGGGCCTGTTTGGTTCTAGCCATAGTTTGCCAAGCCAAAGTTTGGTAAAGTATGGCAGCCACAAAGTGTGGCTAATAAATTGGAAGCTAAATTTTGGTAAAAGTTGGTAAAAAATTAACTCTATGACAAGTGGGCCACATAATTAATGAAATGTGGCAAACTATAAGTGTGGCAAAAATCAAACACAAGCCAAACAACTTGTGGCTGCCAAAGTTTGGCTTGGCAAACTGTGGCTGGGAACCAAACACGCCCATTGTTTTCATCTTTTCTGCATTACTATCCTCATCTGCTGCGGCCTCGGGTCTCAAATACCCACCAGCACTCGTCGGTAACACCGACCAGCACTTGTTGGTGTTTGAACCACCGACAACCACTCGACATGCACCATCATGTGTCTGTCTCTGACTAACTGATCGGGAGTTAAACTCTCGAAACGTTCTTGTCGGAAGTTCAAACCCCGAGGCCGTGCTAGGTTTGGAATTTGTCAAAAGTATGTCTTATTCGTGAAATTTAATAAAAAATGTATTATTTAAAAAAATTAGCCTCGTCTAGGTGAACAACGATTTCATTTAAGCATGTCAATTTTTATTCAGACTAATTGTTGTCGTTCCTCGGATTTTTCTCTTTTATTATCGAAATTTAAGGATCTATAGCTTTCTACTTATTAGAGTCTTTCTCTCACTTTTTATTATATTTTGTTCATTTAAGAACAGTAGCAGCACAACATGTCAAAGAAACATTTTTTGTGAATTTTGTGGTCATATTTTCACCTATCAACGCAAACTTGATTTTGCCGGTCGTCATTTTAAGTTACTTGAATGACATATTAAATTAGAATATTTCTTCGTGGAGAAATGTTTATACTTGGAGCATTAAGGTTTTTGTATTTCTTCATATTATAGAGATATATTGACACCCTGTTGAATTGCCATAGATTTCATTAAGGGAATTGTTTTCACATGTTTTTTCCCTTTAGTTTGATACTTGGGGAACCTTTAACCATTTATACATATGTTTTTGTTGCCAATGCATACGTTTTATTTTAATACTATAGAGATATTTTATTTCCCATCTTACAGCGATTAGCAACTTTTGTAGGTACTTCAGCTTTGTGTAGATGGTCAAATAATGTACTTCAAATAATTAAGTTGATATTCCAAGGATATTTCATTACATATTTGAATGTGTATAGCTTGACTCATATATATTCTTAAAGTTGTTGGATCATAATGAAATCGCTTCGCGTCTGCGAGGAATCTTTGCATATCTCAAGTGTAAATTCACAAAAAAAAGGTTAGACTCATGACTCATGATAGATTTGTTTCCATTTGCTTGCCTACTACCGATGTCGCCGCTCTGCTCCATTGCTCCACCCGATGACTTAAGTCAGTGGTGTACAAATAATACATAGATAGACGAAATATGGCTTATTTACATATGTCATCATCCCGTAGCAACGCACGGGCATTTTACTAGTTAATATTAAAAACATGAACTAGAGTTACATAATATGAGCATGAATTTCTTGGCATATGTCCTTCCTTATGATCGCTTCAGACGTAACCATGGAGCATTTTCTTTACTTAACGGAATGCTTGGGTCAGTTTTCACTGTGAAGGGCGGAATTTCATCAAACTTATTATAATCTTCTGACATGTCTGTCTTGTCCTCGATTCCCACGATGTTTCTTTTCCCTAAAATAACTATGTGACGCTTTGGCTCATCATATGATGTATTCGTTTGCATATTTTTTATTTTTTTGGTCTGGAGGACATGTCCTTCACATAGAAAACATGAGCCACATCATTGGCTAGGACGAATGGTTCGTCTAAGTTCTTGTCTACCTTCATAAGATTGTTGAGATCCACCGTTGTCATTCCGTACTTCTTGTCTACCTCAACCCTCCTCCTGTTAGCTTGACCCATTTGCATCGAAACAAGGGGACCTTAAAATTAGGTCCATAGTCAAGTTCCCATATCTCCTCTATGAACCCATAATACGTGGTCTTTTGCCCATTATCTTCTGCTGCATCGAAGCGGACACCACTGTTTTGGTTGGTGCTCTTTTTATCTTGGCCTATCGTGTAAAATGTATTCCCATTTATCTCGTACCCTTGGAAAGTACATACAGTCGAAGATGGTGTCCTGGCCAACAAGTACACTTGATCCCCAACAGTGGTGTTATTCGTGAGAAGTCTTTGCAGCCAGCCGCCAAAACTCGTCATGTGTTCACTTATAATCCATTCATCAGACTGTCCCGGGTGTTTGAGGCGTATTAAATTCTTGTGTTCATTGATATACGGGGCAACCAAGATAGATCTTTGTAAACCCGTGTAGTGTGCTTGATTGAGAGAATGCCCGTCCCTACATATCATTGCTTTACATCCTAGGGTGCCTTTTCCACGCAGTCTCCCCTCATGTCGTGATTTTGGAACACCAATCGCCTTAAGGTCAGGAATAAAATCAACACAGAACTCAATGACCTCCTCTGTTACATAGCCCTTGGAGATGCTTCCTTCTGGCCTAGCACGGTTATGAACATATTTCTTTAAGACTCCCATGTACCTCTCAAAGGGGAACATATTATGTAGAAATATAGGACCGAGAATGGCAATCTCTTCTACTAGGTGAACCAGGAGATGCGTCATAATATTAAAGAAGGATGGTGGGAACACCAACTCAAAGCTGACAAGACATTGGGCCACATCTGTTTGTAACCCTGGTAGGCTTTCTGGATCGATTACCTTCTGAGATATTGCATTGAGGAATGCACATAGCTTCACAATGGGTACTCGAACATTTTCAGATAGAAGCCCCCTCAATGCAATCGGAAGCAATTGTGTCATAATCACGTGGCAGTCATGAGACTTTAGGTTTTGGAATATTTCTCTGCCATATTTATTATTCCCTTTATATTCGACGAGAAGCCAGACGGGACCTTGATACTGCTCAGACATTCAAAAAAGATTTCCTTCTCTGCTTTGGTAAGAGCGTAGCTGGCAGGAGTTAAGTGGCATCGTTTACCCTTCTCGTTCTCAGGATGCATAGGCTCTTCAGGGGCTTTCAGACGTTGCTCGTCCTGCCGTGCTTCCGGTGTATCTTTTGTCTTCCCATACACTCCTAGAAAGCCTAGCAGGTTCACGCAAACATTCTTCGTCACGTGCATCACGTCGATTGAAGAGCGGACCTCTAATACTTTCCAATAGGGTAGGTCCCAAAATATAGATTGCTTCTTCCACATGGGCGCGTGTCCGGCATCGTCATTCAGAACAGATAGACTGCCAGGACCTTTTCCAAAGATTACTTCTAGGTCCTTGACCATACCAAATACCTCCTCACCGGTACGGAGGACAGGCTTCCTCCGGGGTTCTGCCAGCCGTTTGAAATGCTTGCCTTTCTTTCTTACTGGATGCAGGTTCGGAAGAAATCAGCGATACCCTAGGTACACAACCTTCTTACATTTATCCAAATATACACTTTCAGTATCATCTAAACAGTGTGTGCATGCATTATATCCCTTGTTTGTCTGCCCTTAAATGTTACTAAGAGCAGGCCAATCATTAATGATTACGAAAAGCAATGCTCGTAGGTCAAATGGCTCCCCTTTGTGCTCATCCCACATACGTACACCTGGTTTGGCCCACAGCTGCAAAAGTTCTTCAACTAATGGCCTTAGGTACACATCAATGTCGTTGCCGGGTTGCCTCGGGCCTTGGATGAGCACTGGCATCATAATGAACTTTCTCTTCATACACAACCAAGGAGGAAGGTTATAGATACATAGGGTCACAGGCCAGGTGCTGTGACTGCAGCTCTGCTCACCAAAAGGATTCATGTCGTCTGTACTTAGAACAAACCTTAAGTTCCTTGCGTCACGTGCGAAGTCCGGGTACTCTTGCTCGACTTTTCTCCACTGTGACCCATCAGCGGGGTGTCTCAACATCGCGTCTTTCTTACGGTCTTCCATGTGCCATCGCAACAACTTGGCATGCTCTTTATTTCTGAAGAGACGTTTTAACCGTGGTATTATAGGAGCATACCACATAACCTTGGCGGGAACCTTCTTCCTAGGGTCCTCGCCCTCAACATCGCCAGGATCGTCTCGTCTGATCTTATACCGCAGTGCAGTGCATACCGGGCATGCATCCAAATTCTCGTACTTCTCACCGCGGTAGAGGATGCAGTCATTAATGCAGGCATGTATCTTCTGCACGTCTAATCCTAGAGGGCAGACAACCTTCTTTGCTTGGTATGTACTGTCGGGCAACTCATTATTTCTTGGAAGAAGATTCTTCATTTTTACCAACAACTTTGAAAATGCGCTGTCAGTCACACCATTCTCTGCCTTCCATTGCAGCAAATCCAGTGTGACACCTAGCTTTTTGTGGCCATCTTCGCAAGTTGGATACAACAATGTTTTGTGATCCTTTAACATCTGCTCCAGCTTCTCCTTCTCCTTTTCAGTTTCACATTCTTCCTTTGCATCAGTAATGGCCCGACCAAGATCGTCATCAGCGGGCCCATCTGCTCCCTCTTGATCTTCATTATCTACCCCCGTTGCATTATCATCATATTCAGGATACATATTATGATAGTTGTCATCATCCTCTTCTTCTTCCTTGTCTTCCATCACAACCCCTTTTTCTCCGTGCTTGGTCCAACAATTATAGCTGGGCATGAAACCGGATCGAAGCAGGTGGGCGTGAATGGTTCTGGTATTTGAGTAGTCTTTCTTGTTCTGACAGTGAACACACGGACAACACATAAAACCATTGTGACCACGGTTTGCATTAGCCACAACGATGAAATTTTGGAGGCCCTTAATGTACTCGGAAGTGCGGCGGTCACCGTACATCCATTGCCGGTTCATCTGTATTAATATGTAGTATATATCAAAAAATAATAGGGAGATGACCATTTATATATATAGTACATCAATGACACATGAAAGGATAGTTGCCGACCTCGACCGAGACGGAAAGAGCAACAAGAAAACTTATTTTGAGCTCTCGGGCATTTCACCGAACACCTCTTGTGCATATGGAAAAAAAACTAGCACTCTTCACACCCTCTTGCTAGGCTCCAAAATGTGTGTGGGCTGGGGTGGTGTCTTATATAGCCCCCCCAACCGGTGTTAAAGGGGGGGGGCTGCGCGGGCCACTATTGCAGGGTCCTTTAACACCGGTTCGTGGCATGAACCGGTGTTAAAGGGGACTCCTTTTTTGCCGCAGGGGCCACGCTGGTACGTCCCCCCCCTTTAACACCGGTTCGTAGAAGAACCGGTGTTAAAGCCCTTTTTCGGGATCAACAAAAGACCTCGTTTCCACTAGTGGAGCAAAATCTTCAGCGTCTTTGGTCTCGTATATACACGGAGAGACGGTTCATAAATGCATATCTGGTTCGCTACCTATAATTGGGCAAAGGGGACACTAAAAACGCACGCCTATGTGTGTTGCATGCGTGGGTGTCCTTGGCCAGATTTGGTGGTTGGGAGAGACCTCTTGTCACCCATGGAACGGGGAGGAGCTCAAAGTCGGCCTAGCGTACCAGTGCCGGGCGCGACATGCTTTGCTGGCCATATAAAAAAAATCTAAAAAATAAGGGCTATGATAATGAACTCAGCGTAGATCATATCATTCACTAACCGCGGCGGTCACTAGCGCGACGCACTCGCAGCAAAGCCAGCGGCGCAGCAAAGCCAGTGGCGCCCAACAAAGTACAAAGACGGGCATGAAAATATATTACTGGTCGGAAAGAAGCTAGTCTTTATTAATATGTAAAAAAAAGAGAAAAATTACAAATAGTAAACGGGTTGGTATCCCAACTGACTCAGACCTAACATGATACTCGTCTTTAACTCGACCTAACTAAGGCGCACTGGACGTGCCCTAGCTATCTTATGCTATTAAATGAAGCTATTCATCGGAGTTGCATGAGTAAGCTAAGATGAGATCGTCTTTATTTTTTTCTGCTCCGCGTCGAACTGACTCAGGAAGCTGGTCGTCTCCTCCAGGTGCTCCCTCAGCTGATTAGCCTGCATGTGGAAGGTATTGGAGGCTATTTTGGTGCACCGGATCTGGGTAGCAATGGTCCTCCTTCTCTCATTGCGAAATGCCTTTGCTTTGGTCCGTGCGTCCTCCGCTAGGTGTTCAAGTATTTCAGCTTCTTCTTCCTGCTCATGCTCGAGAGTTTTCATCTTAGTATCTTTCTCCTCCAGAGCAGGCACCTCTTTGCCGAGGAGCTCCAATTCACCTTCGACCGATAAGACGACAGCATTGAGTTGCTCCAATTCACCTTTGGAGAGGAGATCATGGGACGAGTTGCCCCATCAGGAGATCATCGCGTTGGCTAGCGAGCAGGCTCGTCCCATGATGGAGCAACTCAATGCTGTCGTCTTATCGGTCGAAGGTGAATTGGAGCTCCTCGCCAAATAGGGGCCTGCTCTTGAGGAGAAAGATACTAAGATTAAAACTCTCTAGCGTGAGCAGGAAGCAGAAGATGAAAGACTTGAACACCTAGCGAAGGACGCACAGACCAAAGCAAAGGCATTTCGCAATGAGAGAACGACCATTGCTACCCAGCTCCAGTGCACCAAAATAGCCTCCAATACCTTCCACATGCAGGCTAATCAGCCGAGGGAGCGCCTGGAGGAGACGACCAGCTTCCTGACTCAGTTCGACACGGAGCAGAAAAAAAGAAAGACGAGGAGCTTCCTGAAGCTGCTCTCATCCTATATTACTCATGCAACTTCGATGAAAAGCTTCATTTAATACCATAAGATAGCTAGGGCAAGTCTAGTGCGCCTTAGTTAGGTCGAGTCAAAGACGAGTATCATGTTACGTCTGAGTCAGTTGGGATACCTACCCGTTTACTATTTGTAATTTTTATCTTTTTTTTACATATCAATAAAGACTAGCTTCTTTTCGATCAGTAATATATTTTCATGCCCGTCTTTGTACTTTGTTGGACGCTATTGGCCTTGCTGCGAGTGCGACGCGCCGGTGACCGCGGCGGTCAGTGCATGATATGACCTACACTGAGTTCATTATCCTAGCCCTTATTTTTGAGATTTTTTTATATGACCAGCAAAGCATGCCGCGCCCGGCGCTGGTATGCTAGGCCGACTTTGAGCTCCTCCCCGTTCCATGGGTGACGAGAGGTCTCTCCCAGCCACCAAATCTGGCCAGGGTAGCAAAATCTGGCCAAGGACACCCACGCATGCAACGCACATAGGGCGTGCGTTTTTAGTGTCCTTTTCCCAATTATAGAGGTAGCGAACGAGATATGTATTTATGGACCGTCGTCTCTCCTTGTATATACGACAGAAACAGTACTGGCCAAAGACGCTGGAGATTTTGCTCACATGGACCAAACCGGACTGCCTGGAGCAAGCGATAGGAGGCGATGGAGGCGCTCGTCCCGCGCTCGCTGGCGCGCCGCGCCGCTGGCTGGTAGGGGGCTTTGCTTGCCGTCCTAGCCGCAGCCGCGGCCTCCCCGGCGGGTGCTGCTGCTCGCCGTCGTCACCTGGTAGGTTGTCTCCCTCCCCTCCCGGCGAAAGCCGCTGCTTTTGCAGGTGGCCGGCCCGTGCGCGATGGCCCCGTCCCCGTCGCCGTCGCGCCCCCCGGCGAAGGGCGCGAGGACCTCCGCGGGCGCTGCTGGGCCGACGTCGCCGACAAGGAAGAGGAGGCAGAGGCGGTGGCGGCGGAGGTTGCCCGGAGATGCTCCCCCCTCCCTCCCCCACGTTGGCGGAATTCCTGGCGGCGGCGCGCCGCGTCCGGTCCCCCAGGACGACGTCGCAAGCTCGCCGGCCCCCTCCCCACCCTCCTGCGCCCCGCTCCCCCCTCCCCCGTGGCTGCTCCTCCGGCCGCCGCTCATCGTCTTCCCGCGGGTCAACCCTGAGGCAGGGGGACGCGGCTGCTAGCGCGGCGACGAAGGGTTCATCGGGGCCCCCCTGGTGACCCCACCATCGTCGGCGCCGGCGACCTCCTCCCCGGCGGCGCCATGTCCCCTGGAGGCGGTGACCCTGGTCGGGTGCGCAGTGGCTGGGCCGTGGGTGGGGGTTGGGCCTATTGCCGGCCCAATCCCGGTCCAGGCCTGGCGCGGACAGGATGCGCGGCTGGGCCGTGGTGGGGTCGTGGTGGGCCGGCGTGGAGGCCGGTTGGGCCGTGGCGGGGCCGACACGGGGAGCCGACCCTTTAGGGTTCTTTCCTGGCTCCACCGCGCCGTCCCAGCCCCCGCCCTTGCGCCTATCCCCCCGACGCCGCCGTGCTGCAGCTTCCCCCCACCCTCTGCCCCGCCGCTGGCCGCCTCTCCCTCTCCCCCCGCCACCGGAGCCATGACCTACGCCGATGCGACCCGCAAGAGGCCGCGCAGCCCTCCGCCCCCGCGCCGGAGCCCGCCGCCTCCACGCCGCAGATCCCCTGCCCGACGCTCGCCGCCGCGTCCGCCCCGGGCGCAGCCCTACAGGGCGCCGGGACGCCGCTCCCCGCCCCTGCAGGGGTCCCCGAGACGCTCCCTCTCTCCCTTCCGCGCCCAGGGACGGGGCCGGTCGCCTCACCGCGAGGGGCAGCGGGGGCAGGGTCCCCAGGGACGCGCTGGCTGGGCCGGGCCGCCCCGTGACCCGTCTCCGGAGGGTCGTCGCGCGGAGCAGCGGCTCCGGCAGGACTTGCTCCACAGGGAGAGGTCGTCTGCGGTGGCGGGCAGGAATGTTTCGGAATGGCGCCGGGACAGGGAGGCTCACCGGCCTCGCTCCCCCATCGCGCCTCTCCCCGGCCCCCCTGAACCGGCGAAGAAGAACAAGAAGAAGAAGAAGTCGGCGACGGCCCCTGGTCCCAGCACCTCGCTCCTCGGTGTCGCCCCCCGCGCCGGGCCTCCCAGCAGTTGGAGTACCTCGCACACTCCATTGCCGGGGGGTTCTACTACATCGACATCGGGGGGGTGGCGATGTCGGTTCCCAAGAACTTGGCTGTGGTCACCGTGGTGGAGGGACAGGAGATCCCGGCCTCGGTGGTGATCTCCACGGAGTTCATCCAGGAGGAGCTCCGGCAGATGATGTCGGGACACACCTGGAGTGCCCGGGAGATCTCCCCGACCCAGTTCGCGGTGTCCTTCCCGTCTGCCGAGATCCTCTCCATCAGTGCCTGCAGCACCGCCCTCACCCTCCCGACCAGCTGGGTGCAGATCTCCATCGCGCCATCGACCGCCCACCCTGCGACGACCTCGACTCTCTCGGCGGTGTGGGTGCGGATCCTTGGCTTCCCGGAGGAGGCGCGGGTTCGGACGCTGCCCATCCTGGAGCTAGTATCCCAGGTAGTGGGTAAGCTTGTCGTGGTGGATGAGACCTCTCGCATGGGGGCGGGACCGATCCGCATGCAGGTGCTTTGCCCGGACCCAGCTCTACTCCCAGGGCCCCTCCCTCCCTTCTACTTCGGTACGGAGGGGAGGATCCTGACAGTGGAGCTGGACGAGGACCAGGCGGATGACGGACTCCCTCCCCCTCCCCTCTCGGTCCCCCCCTCTGGTGACCACTCTACAGGAGGGGGGAGCTCATCTGGAGAGGACTCTGACGACGACGACTTGGGAGGGGAGTCTCAGACTCCGGTCCCCTCTCCCCCGGCCCCTCCTGCTGCGGGCCCGTCTGCTGCTGCTACGTCGGCTTCCCACCAGTTGCCCCTGATGCCCCCCTCGCAGGGTCCTCCCGACCTCCAGATCGCTCAGTACGGCTCCAACTTCAGGCAGTCTGAGGGGTTCACTGGCCACATGGCCCTGGACCCGCTCTCCACGGAGATCCCTGACGAGGCACCTGAGGAGCCACATGTGGAGTCCGACAGGGATTCCGGGAGTGTGGGGATGGTGGTCACCGCCCCCTCGTCACCTCGCTCTCTAGGAGTCCTCTGCTACTCGCTGTCCCCGGGCTCTACGCCAGCTTCGCCCCGGGGATCTCCGTCGCTGGTCCCAGCGACCCCGGCGCCGCACCCGGACGAGCCAGCGACGGTCTTCCCCACCACTCCCGCGGCTGGCCCCAAGACTCGTCTGCCTCGCCCTCCCTGCCCGGTGCCCCCTCCTTCACGCTAGAGTGCTCGTCTGGCTCTGGTCAGGGCGGAGAGCCCGGGGGTGGTGCCCACAGTGTCCCAGCTGGCGTCTCAGAGGACTGCGGCTCGCAACCTTGACTCAGGTACCCCCATGAAAGCCCCTCCCCCCTGCCCCTTTGCCTCCCTTCACTTCCCATCAGGTTCCAGGTTCTCGGTCTTGGATGACTTCCCTCTCGAGCATCTTGCACATGTGGCGGCTGACTGTGGCGTGGTCTTCCGTGGGGAACGCGGCCCGAGGCTCGAGCAGATTGAGGCGATTAGAGCTAGGGAGATTTACGAGGGGTCCCTCGCCGCTGCGCGTGCACGTGCTGCACGCCAGCAGGGGGAAACCTCGACACCGTCAGGAACTGGGACATCTGATCCCGGATCCAGGATGGTGGGTTCTCCTCAGCAGCGCCCTTCGGCAGCCACCCAGGAGGGGGGATCTCTAGGGAGGCCGCCTAGACCGAGTTCTACACCCTCATCGTCCCGGAAGACAAGATCTGTCCCCCATAAGGGGACCAAATCCAAGAAGGTTGTCCAATGAGTTGGCCTGCTATCATATCGCTCATCTGGAACATCCGGGGGTTTGGAAATGACGGTCGAAGACGCTAGATTAGAGACTACATGCGCCAGGAGAACGTTGACATCGTTGGATTCCAGGAGACAATCAGGCAAGACTTCCCGATTTCTGAGCTCCAGGGTTTGTCGCGGCACAAGTTCGCTTGGAACTGGCTTCCGGCAGTGGGACACTCTGGAGGCATCCTCCTTGGTGCCAAGGAGGATACCTTCGAGGTGGACGATATGGACCGCGGGGAATTTTTTGTGAGCATGTTACTCACCCATAGACGCTCCCATCTCCGGTGGGAGGTCATCATCGTCTATGGCCCCGCGGACCATAGCCGCTCCCTAGCCTTCCTCGAGGAACTGAAGGCGAAGGTCGACCGCTGCTCCACGCCGGTGGTGGTGGCGGGAGACTTCAACCTGATTCGGTCCCATGAGGATAAGAGCTCCCACAACGTAGACATCCCGCGCATGCGGATGTTCAACGATTGTATCGCTGATCTCGCTCTTAGAGAGATCACGAGAGTGGGTGCCCGCTTCACGTGGACGAACAACAGGGTGGACCCGGTCAGGAGTGTCTTGGACCGTGTTCTGGTCTCTGTGGACTGGGAGGTCGCCTTCCCTCTCTGCTCCCTCCGCACCATTACCAGGGTAGGTTCGGACCATGTCCCACTGCTGCTTTCGACTGAGGGGAGTTCACCACCATGGCTGAATCGCTTCCACTTCGAAAATTTCTGGCTCCAACAACCAGGTTTCGTGGAAGCGGTGAAAGCCAAGTGGGTGGCGGCGGCTGCCCCTCCCAGACGCTTTAACGCGGTGGACGTCTGGCATAACTGCGCCAAGCTGGCCCGCCAATTCATGAAGGGTTGGGGGGCCAACTTGGGTGCAGCGACGCGACTCCAGAAGGCTTCGTTGCTAGAGGAGATTCGTACTCTGGACCTGGCGGCAGACTCGGTGGGACTCTCCGCTGATGAGTGGTCCCACTGTTATGCCTTAGAGACTTCACTCGTCGAGATCTACAAGGGGGAGGAGTTGTTCTGGCGACAACGTAGCCGCCAGAACTGGCTTCTCCAAGGGGATGCGAACACGGCATACTTCCATGCGGTGGCCAATGGCCGCCGTAGGAAATGCTCTATTCCCTGCCTCTGGGACGGGGCGCTGCTCCTTGAGGAGTCGGGGGCGATCTCCGCCCATATTTACTCCTTTTATAAGGAGCTCTTCTTGGCAGGACCCCTTACGGGGGTCGCGTTGGCCGACGACTTTTGGCCTAGTGGGGCCAGAGTCACAGCTGACGAGAATGCGGAGCTCACCCTCCCATTCCTGCCAGAGGAAGTTGCGCGGGCGGTGAAGGCCATGAAGTCCAACTCCGCCCCAGGCCCTGATGGCCTCCCGGTATCTTTCTTCCAGACGTTCTGGAGGGAACTCCAACCAGTCGTCATGCCCATGTTCCAGGAGTTCTACACAGGAACCCTCGTGATGGGGCGACTGAATCTGGGAGTTATCACTCTGATCCCTAAGGTTTTGGGGGCCTCGGATATTCGCCAATTCAGGCCCATCACGGTCCTCAATGTCATACAACGGATCTTTGCGAAAGTTTGCGCCTCTCGCCTCACCCCGGTCATGGAGCGCCTCACCCACCAGTATCAATTTGCCTTTCTCAAGGGTAGATTTATACATGATGGGATCCTGGCCCTCCATGAGATTATCCACGAGATCAAGTCCAAACGAATGAAGGGCATCTTCTTGAAGTTGGACTTCCAGAAGGCCTACGATCGTCTGGACTGGCGGTTCCTACGTCAGGTCCTCATTAGGCGAGGATTTGACGACCGCCTGATCACCTGGATAATGCAGTTCGTCATGACCGGGAGCAACGCAATTAATGTAAATGGCGAGATAGGGCCATACTTCCGGCCCTCCTGTGGTGTTCGCCAGGGGGACCCCATGTCCCCCCCTTCTCTTCAACGCTGCCGTTGATGCCCTCACGGAAATGCTTGAGAAAGCGAAGGCGGCCGGCCACATCTCCGGGGTGGTAGGTCACCTTATCCCAGGGGGCGGCATCACCCAGCTTCAGTACGCAGACGACACGATGATCATGATTGAAGGCTCGACGCTGGACATTGCAAACCTCAAATTCCTCCTCCTCTGCTTCCAGGAAATGTCTGGCCTCCGTATCAATTTTGATAAGAGCGAGATCATCGCACTAGCGTTCTCTCAGGACGAGCAACAGAGGATAGCTGACAATTTCAACTGTCGGCTCGCCTCCTTCCCCATTACCTACCTAGGGATGCCGATCCGCGACACCAGGATCCTTATCAGGGACCTGGACCCGCTCGCGGATAGGGTGCGCTCGAGGTCCGAACCTTGGCGTGGTAGATTTACCTCTAAAGGTAGCAAGACTGTCCTGATCGACTCCTGTCTGTCTAGCCTGCCCATGTATATGCTGGGCATGTACCTCCTCCCCGAGGGAGTACATGGGACATTTGACAAGGATTTGTCGAGGTTCTTCTGGCAAGACTCTTTGGGCCGCCAAAAATACCGCATGGTCAAGTGGGCGGACATCTGTGCCCCCAAGGAGGTTGGGGGCATAGGAATCCTTGCATCCCACCAGTTCAACAAGGCCCTTATGCTTAGATGGGTTTGGCGTATCTTGCGTGATGATGGCGGCCTGTGGCTCAAACTCATCAAGGCCAAATACCTGCGCGGTCGGCCCCTTCTGGACTGTGATCGTAGCGAGGGGTCCCAATTCTGGCACTCCATTCAGGAGATCAAGCGTGAGATCAGGCATGGTATCGCCTTCTCCATTGGGAATGGAGAGGGGACCATGTTCTGGCTGGACCCCTGGCTCCGTGAGCGCCCGCTGCAGGAGGCCTTCCCGAGTCTGTTCGCCATCTGTTCCGACCCAGCGCTACGTGTATCCAACGCGGCACTGGGAGGTACATGGAACATCTCGTTCCGTCGTCCTTGGCTAATGAACCCGATAGCGTCTCTTGGACTCTCTCCCCGTCCGGAGCTTTCTCGATTGGCTCAGCATATAGGGCCCTCTTTGGCCAGGACACTCTCCCCTGGACCAAGCACCTCTGGAAAGCACCGCTCCCGCTGAAGACAAAAATCTTTGTTTGGCAACTTTTACGCGATAGGCTCCCCTCGGGAGTGGAGGTGGCCAAGAGACATGGGTCGGGGGACGGATTATGTCCATTATGTGGGGTCCCTGAAACGGGCACCCACATATTGTTCACCTGTCCCGCGGCCCGGTTTCTGTGGAGTTTCACCAGAGAGGCGTTGGGCCCGGATTGGCTGGCCCAAGATCTCGGTGAATTCCTAGAAACCCAAGCAAACCGAGCTGGGAAGGGTCGTCGACTCTTCTGGCTTGTGTTCGCGGCCATGTCGTGGTCCCTCTGGAACATCCGGAATAAGATGGTTATTGAGAAGATTCTCCCTAGGCATTCGTCTGACTCGGTGTTTCACTTTCTGGCTTCTCTGCAGCTCTGGTACCCGTTGTGTAGACAGCGGGACAAGGCGAGATTGGACGCAACCCTTCACCGACTCTTGGGGGCGGCTCAGCGGCTCCCTCGTAGCCCGTCTTAGTGTCTTCGGCGTTCACTCCCATGGCGAGGCGTCCTTCCTTTCCTTCGTTGGGTGGTGCCCGAGTTGGGCCGTCTTGTGCTGTGGCCCCAGCATGTGGTGTGTGTGTGTGTGTTTGTACTGTGATATTTGTGGTGGACGGTTACTTTATTTATAAAGCGGGGCGAAAGCCTATTTCGAGATGTTTATCTTTGCGCCAGCGCATGTACGTGCACCCGCTTATGTGTGCTCGACCATGTGAAATAACACGCTCCATGTATACTTGTAGAAAAGAAGAAAATAAAAGAGGATCAAGAACAATAAAATACATATATTTTCATTCATGAACGATGACCCCCACCAAGTCGAGTTAGAGAGCGAAGCACAATTGTCTCGACTTGGTGAGAATTACATGCCGAAACTAAGCGACACAAATATTTTGCTGTGTCCTTAAGCATGAACCTTCCATAGTGGTTCATGCGGGGTCGTGTGTGTGTAAGAGAGAGACCTTCTCCCGGACTTGCGCCGATACCGAAAGAGTGGCCGTGATGCTTAGTTGGGTCATATAGCGAGCATGATGCTGAACAACTAAGCATTCTTGTGCCGTCCTCAGTTCGCAGCTGACGCCTTGCTGCTCCCTGAAGGTGTTTATCGATCAAGTCGGGACCACGTGCTGCGATGGTGCCAGCCGACGAGACCGAAGGGTTTCACAGTTTCACGGTAACCGCACTGGCGCGCTATACTGCTCCCATTATAGGATATGGTATGACCATGTAGATGAGATATCGGAACGCCCATCGATAGCTCGCCTTGTCGTGCCCCCATGTCGCGTTGGGTGCTATACCAGCTGCGGGGTGGCGCAAATGGTGGCGTGAAGGCCACGCATGTGAATGCTCGAGGGTAGGATGTTGTCCCCGATGTCGTTGTTGTAGACGCGTGATGGCGAACATTCGAGGAGCGTCATGCCCCCTGAATTAGGGCGTGCCTCAATGTTGACGAAGGTTGGTGTCATGCCGAGACTCCATTGGCGATGTGGATATGGCCCTCGGCACTCCTTCCAAGGGCCAATGTCGTCTCACTTATAGGCGGATGGACACTTTGGGTGCCGTGACATCTGCACATGTTCTTGGCTATGGCTGCATAGAGGTAGAGCAACAAAGCCACAAGAAAAGCCAAATAGTAGGTGTTTGAAATAAAACGAGAGAAAAAACAAAGAAGGTGTTTTTTTTATTTTTAGAATATTGGCTTTGCCGTTAGACACTAGCTATGAGTGTGACATCAGAAAAGGCCGCCAAAGGACTCAGTCGTTGCGAACCGTCGAAGAACCATGACAATCTTAAATCAACAACTTGACCTTGTGCGTGTATGTGTGTTGGTGAGTGTTTGAGGATGATGTGCTTGGGATGCGTTCGAGAGGCAGAGGAAAATCGTACCCTAGCCCATCGTGTCAATGAGTAGCCCCACAGCTCCGCCATGCTTCCATCGGTGCCTGGAGAACCCGGAGACATGGGTGAGGTGAAATCCGGGTAGATGGTTGTGGGACAATGGCTATAAAACTTTTTTATACCTTTGTTGAGGGGTGGTGAACGACTACCAACTGCCTTATTTCCAGTGGTTCCCTTACTGCTCGGGATTGTTGCACTTGATTCTGGCGTTGATGGAAATTCTCCTCTCATGAGGGCTGTTAGGACGGACATTTTTGTGATGTCCCATGATTGCATTGAGTTGTTTCCTCTTTGGAGGATTGCTTGGAATTTTTTTGTGATTATTGGTGTTTACGCCCTCTTCAGAGGATCGCTTGGAGATTGTTGATGTTTCCTCGAGGGAACTACCTTGAGAACTTGGATGGCAGCCATCCAACTTGGTGGACTACAACCCTCAGG
This sequence comes from Avena sativa, assembly GCA_916181665.1. NCBI lineage: Eukaryota > Viridiplantae > Streptophyta > Magnoliopsida > Poales > Poaceae > Avena > Avena sativa. Next base: position 258,707,102 of record OV702279.1, on the reverse strand, counting down.
CATATTATGTGAGGATTTTGGTGGCACGCCCCAGGGCTACAAGAGGCTACCTTCCAAGTCCAGGTTGGGTTGGGCGGCCTTTCCTTGATCTTTTCCTAGAGTCTTCCCTGGGACGACGTGTCTCCGTGAACTCGAGACACATCGAGAAGAATGGGGTGTGGGACCTCATTACATAGAAGTCACCCAAATAGTCTTCTCCACTACCTCTCGGAGCATGAATGTGGTGTGTGTGATGTGTATTGTGGGTGTATATGCCGCTCCACTTACCACGATATTCACTGTGCTTCCACTAGACGAGTCATAAGGCAGCCAAACCATTAGTCATGAGCTAGGTGTGAACAGGAAAAGCCATTTTTTTGTAGGACCTCGCGGTCCATAAAAGCAAAAATACATGAATAAGTCGACAATCATATAGTGGAAGGTGCACTGTAGACTTTGATAGGCGACCCAGAACTCCCCTTCGTGCGAAGCGAAAAGCCAAGCGAGACCCCCCGAAAAATGCAAAGGAGAGCGGAAAATGTTCACGCAAAGTATTTTTTCAAGTACCTACCATTTATTGGGGGCATTGGCCGGGATCCCTGGGGATCAACCAGCTGATAAGCACCTCCGTCGTATGCCTGCTCTATGGCGTATGGTCCTTCCCACTTGGGCTCGAACTTACCCCTTGTTTTGTGAGTGACGACAATGGGGCGTCGAAGCACGAGGACTAGCTCGACTTTTCTGAAGACTCGCCTCTTGACGAGCTTGTCATAGGCTCTCACCATGTTTTGGCGGTAGAGCTCTAGGTTTTGTAGTGTGTTGAGACGCTCCTCTTCAAGGGCATAGAGATCTTGGTACCGAAGGCGTATTTGCTCATCTTACGTGAGCTCTTCATGGATAGTCACCCTTAGGGAGGGTAGCTGGATCTCCAATGGCAACACCGCCTCACTCCCATATACGAGGGAGTAAGGTGTTGCTTGTGTTGGGGTACGGACCGTGACGCGGTACGCCCACAAGGATTCATAGAGACGGTCATGCCAGTCCCTGCGGTGCCTTGTCACCGTCTTCTTGAGAATCTTGCCGAGGGTCTTATTAAAGGCCTTGATTGCGCCATTAGCTTGCGGACAGTATCCAGTGGAACAGTTCCACTTGCTATACATTTTACCTGATTTGAAGGCTTTACCGTTGTCGGAGGTGACCCGGTGTGGTATGCGAAGCGGTATATGATATGCCTCTCGAGAAAGTTGATGGCGTTGTCACTCTTCACTTCCTTTAGCGGGACGGCTTCTGCCCACTTGGAGAAGTAGTCCGTCGTTGCGAGGATGAAGCGATGCCCTCGTGATGAGGGTGGATCGATAGGGCCGATGACATCAATCCCCCAGGCGTCGAATGGCTAGGAGGGGATCGTCGGATGTAGGGGAGCGGGCGGTTGATGCTTGAAGTCGCCATGGACCTGACACCCATGGCATGTCTTGGCCACGTGTAGGAAATCGGTCATGATGCCCGGCCAATAGTACCCGGCTATCCGGATACTGTAGGGTTCGCAGCATAGAAAACAAAAAATTTCCTACGATGTGAACTATATACCAAGATCTATCTACTAGATACAAACAACGGGCGGATGTATATCCGTAGAGAACATACCCTTGAAGACCGACAAAGCTTAACGAGTTCAACTCGTGGTTGATGTAGACGATCTCTTGCCGATCTCAAGATCGAGAGGAAGTCCTAGCGCCGCAAATCAGCAGCGCATCCGTGCTCGCACACACGTTCGAGGCACCGAGCAACCTCCGCCTCCTCGCTCCAGCGATGCAGCGGAAGCACAACTCTTTCTTGCCGAATAGCCACCGGGAACATGTATCTCGCTAGTCCGAGACCATGGGGAATAAATTCTAGAGGGGGAGAGAGATCCTTCACGAGGAGGTGTGAGAGACAAGTGAGGAGGGGGGCTCCTTTTATAGGAGGAGGGGGGGGAACCCCAAGGGGGTGGCCGGCGCATGGGGGCTGCCCCCTTGCCCTCCCCTCTTCATGTGGGTGGACACTCCACTCACAAATCTCCTTTAAATTCCCTCCACTCAAAAGTCCACTCAAATTCCCATTAAATTTCCACCAAATTTAATGCAAACTCTCATTAAATAAAACTCTTTTATTTTATTCAGAATTTTGTCGATTACTTTAATGACAAACATTCACAAATAACCCCTTGCTAGAATTCTATTTCACATGCATAACCACTTTATGCAATTTCACCCGAAAACCTGTTTCGGTATCTAGTGAAATAAATTCCTGCGCTTGTTCATTCTTTCGGCATGAAACATTTGCTCCAATTGGATGTCGGTGTCTATTAAGTGTGTCACCCTACGGTTCGTGAATAATGCGGACATGATCGAGACCCCTCTCGGATCAATAATCAGAAGCGGGATCTGGAGACCCATACTGACTCCCACACATTCAACGATGACTTTCTTGTGATCGTCGGAACCTTTTACGCTAGTATATCTTAATCCCTTTGTTTCACGATATATTACATGTCCGAGATTCGATCATCGGTATCTCCATACCTAGTTTGATCTCGTTACCGACATGCACTCTTTTCTCGTTCCCGTGATATAACATTCTAGTGATCAAATCACTTGCTTGCAAGCTAATCAATGTGATATCACCGAGAGGGCCCAGAGTATATCTATCCGTCATCGGGATGAACAAATTCCACTCTCGATCCATGAGCCTCAACATAACACTTTATTAGTTCTGAATCCATCTTTATAATCACCCTGTTACGGTGTGACGTTTGATGTTATCAAGAAACTCTTCCGGTGTTAGTGATTGACATGATCTCATGGTCTAAGGATTAGGATCACTTCGTAAGTTGTTATAGCAATATAAACTCAATGACTTTGATCGTAATGCTATACTTCGGATGAATGTTCATCACACCATTACACTAATGTTGTGATCCCGTTATTAACAACATCCAATGTCCATGATCAGGAAACCTTGATCATCTTGTTAATCAACGAGCTAGTTTATGAGAGAGGCATAACTAGGAACTTTCTGTTTGTTTATTAAACACACATGTATTAACGTTTCCGTATTAATACAATTATAGCATGCAAAATAAACATCTATCATATACTTGGAATACACATAATAAACACTTTATTATTGCCTCTCAGGGCATATTCCCTTCAGTCTCCCACTTGCACTAGAGACAATAATCTAGTTACATAGTGATAAATCTAACACCCATTGAGTTCTGGTGTTGATCATGTTTTGCTCTAGGGAGAGTTTTAGTCAACGGATCTGCTATATTGAGATCCGTATGTACTTTACAAATCTTTATATCTCCATCCTTGACATGCTCGCGGATGGAGTGAAACCGGCGCTTAATATGCTTGGAATGCTTGTGAGACCTTGGCTCTTTGGCATTGGCAATGGCACCATTGTTGTCACAATAGATCACCATTGGGTCCAACGCGTTTGCCACCACTCCTAGTTCGGATATGAACTCCTTCATCCAAACTGCTTCCTGAGCCGCTTCTGAAGCAGCAACATATTCGGCCTCCGTTGTTGATCCCGCTACCACAGGTTGTTTGGAGCTCCTCCAACTAACCGCTCCACCATTCATGAGAAATACGTATCCGGATTGAGACTTAGAGTCATCCGGATCGGTGTCAAAGCTAGCGTCGACATAACACTTAGCGACGAGCTCTTCTTCACCTCCGTATACAAGAAACATATCCTTAGTTCTTCGTAAGTACTTAAGGATATTCTTGACCGCTATCCAGTGTTCCGAATCTGGATCCGATTGGTACCTACTAGTCAAACTAATAGCATGTGCCACATCCGGTCTTGTACATAGCATGGCGTACATTATAGAGCCTATGGCTGAAGCATAGGGGACTTTGTCCATTATCTCTCTTTCTTCCGCCGAAGCCGGACTTTGAGTCTTACTCAATGTCTTGCCTTGCAACATAGGTAAGAACCCCTTCTTACTTCCGTCCATTTTAAACTTCTTTAAAATCTTATCAAGGTATGTACTTTGCGATAGCCCTATTAGGCGCCTAGATCTATCTCTATAGATCTTTATGCCTAATATGTATGACGCTTCACCTAGGTCCTTCATTGAAAATTTGCTGTTTAGATAACTTTTAACACTGTTTAAAAGATCTATATCATTTCCGATCAATAATATGTCATCCACATATAATATCAGAAATGCCACATTGCTCCCACTCACTTTCTTGTAAATACAAGCTTCTCCATAAGTTTGGACAAATCCAAACTCTTTGATCACCTCATCAAAGCGGAGATTCCAACTTCGTGATGCTTGCTTCAATCCATAGATGGATCGCTGAAGCTTGCACACCTTGTTAGCATCCTTAGGATCGACAAAACCCTTTGGTTGTATCATATACAACTCTTCTTCAATATTCCCATTGAGAAACGCGGTTTTGACATCCATCTGCCATATCTCATAATCGAAATATGCAGCAATTGCTAACATAATCCTAACTGACTTTAGCATCGCTACGGGAGAGAAAGTCTCATTGTAGTCAACTCCTTGAATTTGTCGAAACCCCTTTGCGACAAGTCGAGCTTTATAGATGGTCACATTACCATCAGCATCAGTTTTCCTTTTGAAAATCCATTTGTTCTCCACGGCCTTTCGGTCGTGAGGTAGTTCCACCAAGTTCCAAACTTGATTTTCATACATGGATTCCATCTCGGATTTCATGGCTTCTAACCATTTGTTGGAATCCGGGCTCATCATCGCTTCTTCATACGTCACAGGGTCATCATTTTCATCAACCATGAAATTCATGACAGGATTTCTGTACAGCTCGGGAGCTGCACGCGTCCTGTTTGACCTGCGAGGTTCGGTAGTACTCTCTTTCGGAGTTTCATGATCATTATCATTAGTTCCCTCTTCAACAGGTGGAGCCAACTCCGGAACAACTTCCGGCGCTGCGCTACTCGCCATACTTTGAAGAGAAGGTTCCACAACCTCTTCGAGTTCTACCTTCCGACTACTCACACCTTTCGCGAGAAACTCTTTCTCTAGAAAGGATCCATTCTTGGCAACAAAAACCTTGCCCTCGGATCTGTGATAGAAGGAATACCCAATAGTTTCTTTAGGGTATCCTATGAAGACGCAATTTTCCGCTTTGGGTTCGAGTTTATCCGGTTGAAGTTTCTTCACATAAACATCGCATCCCCAAACTTTAAGAAATGACAGCTTAGGTTTGTTTCCAAACCACAATTCATACGGTGTCTTTTCAACGGATTTAGATGGTGCCCGATTTAAAGTGAATGCAGCAGTTTCTAGTGCATAACCCCAAAATGACAACGGCAAGTCCGTCAGAGACATCATAGATCGAACCATATCTAATAAAGTACGATTACGACGTTCCGACACACCATTTCGCTGTGGTGTTCCGGCAGGTGTGAGTTGTGAAACAATTCCACACTCTTTCATGTGAGTGCTAAACTCGTAACTTAGATACTCACCTCCACGGTCGGACCGTAGAAATTTGATCTTTCTATTATGATGATTTTCCACTTCATTCTGAAATTCCTTGAACTTTCCAAAGGTTTCAGACTTGTGTTTCATTAAGTAGATATAACCGTATCTACTCAAATCATCCGTGAAAGTAACAAAATAACGATATCCACCTCGCGCCGACACACTCATTGGACCACATACATCAGAATGTATGATTTCCAATAAATCTGTCGCCCGTTCCATTGAACCGGAAAACGGCGTTCTAGTCATCTTGCCCATAAGGCATGGCTCACATGTATCAAATGATTCATAATCAAGTGATTCCAAAAGTCCATCCGAATGGAGCTTCTTCATGCGTTTAACACCAATATGACCTAGACGGCAGTGCCACATATATGCGGATATATCATCATTAAGTTTAATCCTTTTAGCATCAACATTATGAATATGTGTAACATTATCATCGAGATCTATTAGAAATAAACCATTCATCATCGGTGCATGACCATAAAAGATTTCATTCATATAAATGGAACAACCATTGTTCTCGGATTTAAATGAATAACCACTTCACATCAAACACGATCCAGATACAATGTTCATGCTCAGTGCAGGCACCAGATAACATTTATTTAAGTTTATAACTAATCCCGACGGTAAGTGGAGAGGCAGCGTTCCGACGGCGATCACATCAACGCTTGATCCATTGCCGACACGCATCTTGACCTCACCCCTTGCTAGCGGTCGCTTGTTCCGCAGCCCCTGATTCGAGTTACAAATATTAGCAACTGAACCGGTATCAAATACCTAGGTGCTACTGCGAGCACTAGTCAAGTACACATCAATAACATGTATATCATATATACCTTTGTTTGCCTTGCCGGCCTTCTTGTCTGCCAGATACTTGGGGCAGTTGCGCTTCCAGTGGCCAGTCCCCTTACAATAATAGCACTCGGAATCAGACTTAGGTCCAACTCGGGGTTTCTTTTCAGGCGCGGCAAACGGCTTGCCGCCCTTACTTCCCTTCCGTTTTCCCTTCTTGTCTTTCTTGAAACCAGTGTTCCTATTGATCATCAACACTTGATGTTCCTTTTTGATCTCCACTTCTGCAGTTTTAAGCATTGATAGAAGCTCGGGGAGAGACTTCTTCATGCCTTGCATATTATAGTTCATCACGAAGCTCTTATAGCTAGGTGGCAGAGACTGCAGAACACGATGGATGCCTAAGTCAATGGGAATCGATATTCCCAAGGACACAAGCTTATCGGCGTAACCCGACATCTTGAGTACATGCTCACTAACGGAGCTGTGCTCTTCCATCATGCAGCTAAAGAACTTTTCTGAAGCGTTGTAGCTCTCTACAGCAGCATGTGTGTCGAAAATCATTTTCAACTCACCCATTGTATCAAATGCATTGCCGTTTTTGAAACGCTTTCGAAGTTCCGGCTCTAGTCCATACAATATGCCGCAATGAACTAAGTTGTGGTCCTCCTGACGAGTCTGATAGACATTCTTCTCCTCGTCAGGGGCATCATCAAAAGGTGGGGGGCCTAACGGCGCTTCTAGCACATATTGCTTTTGTGCAGCAGAGAGGAGAATCCTCAAATTCATGGCCCATTCGGTAAAGTTGCTACCGTTCGTTGCTAGTTTCTCTTTCTCCATGAACACATTGAAATTAAAAGCAGGTGGTGCCATCTACAACAGAATTTGTAAAGTTTAGACTAAGTGTATGATAGATTGAGTTCAACTAATCTTTATTACGAATGAACTCCCACTCAAAAACGACATCCCTCGTGCCTTTTTGGTGATTACATGAACCAAATCCACTACACCAAGTCCGATCATCACGTGAGTCGGTATAGCTTCAAAGGCGAGCATCAAATGGGCATCATATCAACTATATGACTCATGCTTAACCTTTCGGTCCGTGTTCCGAGGCCATGTCTGTACATGCTAGGCTCGCCAAGTTAGAACCTTGGTATTCGCATGTGTAACTGTTTTACACCCGAAATATGGTCGTGGATCCAAGAACACCCGATCATCACGTGATGTCTTGGAGCGACGAAAACATAATCGGTGCATACTAAAGGAAGAACACATTCTTATCTTGATATTTAAATGAGGGATCATCTTATTATGCTAACAAAGCGCTAAACAAGCAATATAAGATGCTATCAAACATCATATGTTTATTAGTGAAATTATATGGTTCCCACAGATGATCTCTATCATGTGCATCGTGGTATGATCACTATCATACCTATATGTGTAAATCCAAGGTCTGTGGATTTTACACGCTATGTGTGTTGTAAGAGTATCATCTCATACTTCTACTTACAACACTACCATATCATAACACTAGCCCAGCAACAATCTAAACTGGACGCCTCTAATTTATCCATTGCAAGTTTTACGTGGCTTAGGGCTTTCGAGATAGAACTGTTCTTACCTACGAACATGAACCACAACGAGGATAATCAAATTGTTGACAACTCGCTTGCAAAATAGATATTGACTATAGTAGGAGAGACAGACACCCGCTAGCCACTTATGCAAACTAGTTGCATGTCAAGCGTGGAACAGGTCTCATGTGCGAGGACATGTAAAGTTTGTCCGGGCCGCTTCATCCCACTATGCCACCAATATCCAAAATTACAACAAAGGAGCAACAACATGATCATCATCGCCCACATACTCATATGTGTACTACCCGTGTAAAGTATCTACGCATAGATCCGGCTCTGATACCACTGTAGGGTTCGCAGCATAGAAAACAAAAAATTTCCTACGATGTGAACTATATACCAAGATCTATCTACTAGATACAAACAACGAGCGGATGTATATCCGTAGAGAACATACCCTTGAAGACCGACAAAGCTTAATGAGTTCAACTCGTGGTTGATGTAGACAATCTCTTGCCGATCTCAAGATCGAGAGGAAGTCCTAGCGCCGCAAATCAGCAGCGCATCCGTGCTCGCACACACGTTCGAGGCACCGAGCAACCTCCGCCTCCTCGCTCCAGCGATGCAGCGGAAGCACAACTCTTTCTTGCTGAATGGCCACCGGGAACATGTATCTCGCTAGTCCGAGACCATGGGGAATAAATTCTAGAGGGGGAGAGAGATCCTTCACGAGGAGGTGTGAGAGACAAGTGAGGAGGGGGGCTCCTTTTATAGGAGGAGGGGGGGGGGGGACCCCAAGGGGGTGGCCGGCGCATGGGGGCTGCCCCCTTGCCCTCCCCTCTTCATGTGGGTGGACACTCCACTCACAAATCTCCTTTAAATTCCCTCCACTCAAAAGTCCACTCAAATTCCCATTAAATTTCCACCAAATTTAATGCAAACTCTCATTAAATAAAACTCTTTTATTTTATTCAGAATTTTGTCGATTACTTTAATGACAAACATTCACAAATAACCCCTTGCTAGAATTCTATTTCACATGCATAACCACTTTATGCAATTTCACCCGAAAACCTGTTTCGGTATCTAGTGAAATAAATTCCTGCGCTTGTTCATTCTTTCGGCATGAAACATTTGCTCCAATTGGATGTCGGTGTCTCTTAAGTGTGTCACCCTACGGTTCGTGAATAATTCGGACATGATCGAGACCCCTCTCGGATCAATAATCAGAAGCGGGATCTGGAGACCCATACTGACTCCCACACATTCAACGATGACTTTCTTGTGATCGTCGGAACCTTTTACGCTAGTATATCTTAATCCCTTTGTTTCACGATATATTACATGTCCGAGATTCGATCATCGGTATCTCCATACCTAGTTTGATCTCGTTACCAACATGCACTCTTTTCTCGTTCCCGTGATATAAGATTCTAGTGATCAAATCACTTGCTTGCAAGCTAATCAATGTGATATCACCGAGAGGGCCCAGAGTATATCTATCCGTCATCGGGATGAACAAATTCCACTCTCGATCCATGAGCCTCAACATAACACTTTATTAGTTCTGAATCCATCTTTATAATCACCCTGTTACGGTGTGACGTTTGATGTTATCAAGAAACTCTTCCGGTGTTAGTGATTGACATGATCTCATGGTCTAAGGATTAGGATCACTTCGTAAGTTGTTATAGCAATATAAACTCAATGACTTTGATCGTAATGCTATACTTCGGATGAATGTTCATCACACCATTACACTAATGTTGTGATCCCGTTATTAACAACATCCAATGTCCATGATTAGGAAACCTTGATCATCTTGTTAATCAACGAGCTAGTTTATGAGAGAGGCATAACTAGGAACTTTCTGTTTGTTTATTAAACACACATGTATTAACGTTTCCGTATTAATACAATTATAGCATGCAAAATAAACATCTATCATATACTTGGAATACACATAATAAACACTTTATTATTGCCTCTCAGGGCATATTCCCTTCAGATACTATGGTACATCTTGGCTCCACTTTGATGGCCGCCGCAGACTCCATGGTGCACCTCCTGCAGGATCCGCTTGGCTTCCCCTCGGTTGACACACCGATGGAGAACCTCTTTCCCATAAGCCCGTTTGTACAAGACACCGGCCTTATACACGTAGAAGGGGAGTCGCTGTTGTAGCTGGCGCCTCTCGACGGAGTCATCGGGTAGACGACCGTGTTTGAAGTAGTCAAGGAATGGCTGTAGCCATTCGTCTTCCTCCACTGCGTTCGTCGTGATGGTGTGGACTTCGTAGTCCTCTGGGACGAGCTCCAGAACTACAGGAAGAAGCCACCGTTATTCGAAGGCGACTTGTGTGGGTTTACCTTCAGGTAGAACCAGAGCCGATGCAAGTTTTGCCAACGCATCCGCATGTGCATTTCTGCTCCGCGGGACGTGCACTACTTCTACGTGGTTGAACTTGCTCATGAGCCTCCAGGCCGCATTATAGTACGACACCATTGTTGATGGCGCGTGAGAGCGCTTTGTCGGGAAACCCCAAGAGCACGGTGTGAATAGCACAACAACAAGTCTCCCCTCAGTAAGAAACCGAGGTTATCGAACCAGTAGGAGGAAGGAAACGTCTCAAAGGTGTTGCAAGCAACTTAGAGACCTGCATAACACAAACTCAAGACTTTGCCCCAACGAACAGTGAGGTTGTCAATCTCACCGGTTGCTGTAACAAAGGATTGACTGTATGGTGTGGAAGGTGATAGTGGTTTGCAGAAAGTAAACAGTAACAGTGGAAGATGTATCAATGGTAAAGATTGGACCGGGGTCCATAGTTCACTAGAGGTGCTCTCCTTAGATAAACAAACTTGGAATGTAGGGTAAACAAATTATAGCAGGGCAATTGACCGGACTGAGCAAGGCATAACAATGCAATACTAGACATCAAGATCCTATGAGATTTGATTGGGTAATACAACAAGATACATAGACCGCCATCCAACTACATATATGACTAGAAGTCCACCTTTGGGTTATCATCCAAACCCCCTCCAGTATTAAGTTGCAAGCAACAGACAACTTCTTTAAGCAAAGTGTGTAAGGTAAATAATCAACTTGTTCCATGAACAAGAGACCGTTGTTTTCTCCCTAGTGGCAACAACACATCTACAACCTTAGATATTTTCGTCACTTCCCTTAGATTAAATAGAGGCATGAACCCACTATCGAGCATAAATACCCCCTCTTGGAGTCACTAGCAGCTACTTGGCCAAGATAGCTACTAACAACGGAGAGCATGCAAGATCACAAACAACACAGACATGATAGAATCAATAAGACGAAACCATTAATCAATCTGACATAGTAGTCTCAATATCCATCGGATCCCTGCAAACACAACATGCATGATTACAAATAGATGAGATCTTGATCATGAACGGAGCTCATAAGATCTAGAAATGAAAGCACAAAGGAGGACATACAACCATCTAGCTACTACATGGATGAAGGAAATATGCCCTAGAGGCAATCATAGAGATGATTATATTTCTTATGTATCCATGAGTTATTGTAATGTTCCTTGAATATCCATATCAGGCAACTTGTATTGATTGGCAATTATGTGAATTGTTTGTGAAACTCTATACTTGTATGGTTATTTAATAGTTGTCCCTAGTCGAAGTTCATGTGAGGACACACGTGAATATTAGACTGGCACATCGATTGGTTGATGACTATGTTTCACAAGTCATAGACATGGAGATGTCAAACTAATGATGTGGACACATGTTATGAACATGGGGTTGGACTGACCCAACTTGAGTCTGGCAATTAGACTTGCAGCTCTCTCTACACATCGTGTACGTTTTGTCCTTAGACCTGAGATTGTTGCATGTACTTGAGATGTGGATCGACCTACTTTGGGACTATCAGACGCTGCTCCATAACTAGGTAGTTATAAATGTAGCTTTCGGGTTTGTCCTGAAGCATGCTGCAAGGCATAGTCAATCAAGATGGGATTTTCCCTTCTCTACTTGAGAGAGATATCTTTGGGCCCCTCGAGTGATCGAATTCAGAAATACATGACCATGCTACATATGGTTAAGAGTTAACCTAGTAAAGGGATTCTGAATCACACTATCGAGAAAGGGAGGTCATCTTGGAGCTAGACCAAATATCGTGAGGCAAAAGGAAAGACATGTACTAAACCTTGTGATGGTTCGTCCGATATGATCTTTGTATGCGTTTAGGAGTTGGCACGTCTTGCTAGAGGCCGCTACCAACTATTGACAGAATAAGTGTATTCGTGTCATGTCTATACGTATATGAACCTATAGGGTCACACACTTAAGGGGCTGGAAGCCTAATGAGGATTAGATCCGAATTACATCAGGCTTAGGCTACTAATGGGCTGCTAATGTAGAAGCCCACTAGGGATGCCTATATAAGAGAGGGTGGGGCAAGCTGACCAGGGTCAGACCATTCCACCCAGCCGCCACTCACGCCTATGTTGCACGCATGGACCTAGTAGTCCGGTGTCTAATGCTTCCACCCCGCACGTGTGGATACCTCGGAGGTGCTGCATCTGTGGCACTTGGACGAGCCGCGCAAGGGGAGCTTCTCATGGGATGAGGACAAGGAGGAGACATAGAACGTCTACACTGCCTCGATGCGCTTCATCAAGTTCTGCAACTGCGCGTCTAGTAGTAATCCTATGACCTATGACAACAGTATTCCTAGTTTACGCGGTAGAAGTTTTTGATTTGCGCTAGTGTGGCCTACCCGTATCCCTTTAATGGACCCGTAGTCCAAGGTGGAACTACTCACGCTTCATACCGGAGGCTGGCATGATGAAGAAGAAGGCCTCCGGGATGATCTCCCCTCCGGCAGGGTGCCGAAAAGAGTTTTAGATCCCCCCGATCTAGGGACGATGGTGGCGGCGGCTACAGACGGCTTCGTGGAATATTGATCGGGTCCTTAGGGTTTAGGCATCGGGGGCTTCTTATAGGCTAAGAGGCGAGGCAGGAGGGCGGCTAGGGGGCCCATACCCTGCCCAGGCACGGCCTAGGGTGGGCCTGCGCCTGGGGGTGCGGCTGCCCTGTGGCTCCCCTCCGTCTCTCCTCTGGTCTCCATGTTCTCCTCAGTGAAATATTGACTTTGGCTTTTGTCCCATCCAATTCCGAGAATATTTCCTTACTAGCTTTACTGGAACAAAAAACAGAAGAAAACAGGCAACTGGCATTATGCCATCTTGTTAATAGGTTAGTACCAGAAAACGTATAAAAACAGCTCAAAGTGTGGACAAAGCAAAGCAAAGTAGATACTAAACAAGCATGGAACATCAAAAATTATAGATACGTTTCTGACGTATCAAGCATCCCAAAGCTTAAATCCTGCTCGTCCTTGAGTAGGTAAGTGATAAAAAGAATAATTTTTGAGGTGACATGCACCATCAAAACCAAGATCAAACCATTTGCAATAAAAAAGCTGGGATGAAATAACTCTAAACATGAGCATGAAAGATGGAGTTATAACAGTAAGACAGATTAACTATGAATGCAACATGAAAGGTTACAAACAAAGCTCATGAATAACATGCATTGAAAAACATTTTTTTGTTTCACATACAGAAAACATGGCATAGTGGCATTCAGCTTGTCCCTCATAGCGTAGCAAATAGATGCATAGGACACCTTCAAAGTTCATAAGAGTGACTAGATACAAATAGCACAAGAACAAGTAATATAAACAATATGCATCAATCAATAAGTTTTGGGACAATGCACATAGAACTAAGAATGTTAACTATGCTCTCTTAACTGGTGCCTAAAGGTAGAAGGTGGAGACTCAATATTATGGTGGAAGAAAGACCCTTCATAAAGGGAAGTAGGGATTTCAAGTTTCAAAAAGAGCTTCCAAAATTATGGTACTTGTTAGCTTTCAGCCCTCATTGCCCCTATCATAAGCATCTTGAAGTGATTAAGGTTAAAGTCAACAAACTATGGAGTATATGCTTGACAAAGTATAAGTTGGCAATCTCATGTCCCTTGAATATGAGGGCCGCTCCTCATGCTACTCAACTTTAGTCATCTGTAAGTTCTTGTCATAGTAAGTACATTCGTATCATAGAGAGCCGCCAACAGGGTACCCCTTGCACATGGTACAGGAGCTATCCCATAACCAAAATGACAAGGGAAGCAGACAATGAGCATCTCAATGCTCTTTTTATTTGCTATTTTCATAGGTTTTTATTGAGGATGCTTCAAAGATTGCTCATTATGGTGATGTTACAAATTTCCACCATGATTAGGCATGGCTTAGGCTAGCGGCCCAGGCGTTCCTCTAAAATAAAATACGTAACTCCATGGACTTACAACCTCCCATTTTATTTCACACTAACGACATCCATAGACAAAAGAGCATGATATCAACTGTGTACAAAGTACAAGTGCAATGCTAAAAGCGTTCCCCGTGACAGCACGGTTCTGCTAATTCCAACGTATAAGTGCAAGCATATACAACATAGATGACACAATGGTTCAAGTTTATTAGGGGCAAGAAATATAAAGTGTGCCATCAAGTTCGTGAGAGCTTTAATCACTAAGTTTTCACATAACAAAATACTTTTTAATTGGAAGATAGATGAAAACAAGAATATACTTGGAATGGTGTAACACACCATACATAGGAATTTATAGTGGACACTTTGGAATAACTTGGTTTCTTGGGAGTTGGATGCATGAGTAGAGCTTACTCATACAAGTGGAGGCTAGCAAAAGACTGGGAGCGACCAACTAAGAGATAAATAAAGGCCATAATCATGTAGAGCGACAAAACATTACTAATCAAAGCATAGAGTGGTACTACAAGTCAAGGACTAAATGATCATAGAAGCTATGGTGACTTGTTCATAGTCATAACATGGTGTGAGCATGTTCCAAGTCAACCCAAACAAAGCATCAAAGGAGAATACCACAATACTATGCTTTTGCATGCTAAAACAACGCATGATTCTTTCAAGGCACACTAAGAAATCCCAAATGTTTGACGCTTTTACCTCTTGGATATTTCTTGGGGTGACACCGGGGTGGCATCCCCAAGCTTGAGATTTTGTCCATTCTTCATCTCATTACATCATTCTCTCTCTACACCTGAAATTTTTCCTTCATACAAAACTTCACACAATCTTCATTAGCAACATTAGTGTATTCAAAAGATAATAGACCTTTGGGTTTAGCTTTGGAACAGCAAAATTTTTCACTAAAAAAACAAGCTACTGTAGCAACTCCTTCAAAAATCTAAATTCCCCAAAACAGAACTCAAAAAGGAATCAATAAGAAGCAAATGCAAATAATGGCAGAAATCTGTCAAAACAGACCAGCAGATAGAAACCTACTTTTTGGAAAACCTTCTGTTGATCAAATAAAAAAGTGTTGAACTAATTAAAGTTAGATAACATAATGGGGGATTTATTCGTAAATTTTCAGCGCAATCCGACTTACAGAGACTCCTCGCGAATTTTTATGGTGGAGGACATAAATCTGTTTCGGGACAACAACTCCCCAAATCTTACTCCCGTCTCATTAGAGGTCATTCTTGGCACAAAAAGCAAACAAAAAGGATAAAGAGAGGTCATTACTAAATTAATAACTTTCAAGACTCAAGAAAACTCTTGGGTTATCTCCCAACAAGTACTCTTTAACGCCTTTAAGTTAGGCACGGAAAGTTTGAGAAGATGCTCACATAAGAAATATGAATTGAAGTAAAATAGAGCATCAAGAAGCAAATTCAAAACACATTTAAGTCTAACCCACTTCCTATGCATAGGAATCTTGTATGCAAATAAATTCACAAAGAACAAAGTGACATGCATAGGAAGATAAAACAAGAGTAACTTCAAAACTTTCAGCACATAGAGAAGTGTTTTGGTACCATGAAAACTTGTACAACCATATTTTCCTCTCTCATAATAATTTTCAGTAGACTCATGAATAAAATCAACAATATAACTATCACATAAGGCATGCTTTTCATGATCTACAAACACATAATTTCTATCAAGCTAAAAAATAGTGGGATTAGAACCTTTAAACCCACTTTTAACAATTTTATAACAAGGTGACTGATCATTCAATATAGGACCATCATCTAGAGCCTTATCATAAACATTTTCTAAGAAAAAATCTTTAGTACCATGCATTTCAAAGTCAAGCACAAATAAAGGATTATCATAGATAACTGGAGCATAACTATTATCACAAGTTTTACCCATAGCAGATATTTCAAAAGAACCCACAGGAACATAACCTTCATCCTCCTTTGGTAAGCATGGAGGAAAATCAAATAATGTAAGGGATAAAGAGTTACTCTCATTAGAAGGTAGGCATGGGTACCCAATCCATTCTTCCTCCTTTTGTTTATCACTCTCCTCCTCTTTTTCATCTAATGAGCTTTCAGGTTCAGCAATTTCTTTTTCCATAGGCTCTTGCAAGGCATTAGTCTCTTCCATTTTGTGGAAAGAATCTATTAAAATATTCAAGAATATAGCCATTTTCTTCCTTGTAATTATCAAAGCAAAATTTTAGTATCTCATAAACCTCATATTCATAAGGTGCATCATCAGTATTTTCAAGCAAACTGGCAAGTTCAAATGCACCCTTGAAAGCAATAGATTCTTCAATTTGTTCCACTCATAAAAATCATAATTTCCTTTAACATAAGAAGATATGGTAACATTATCATTATACTCATATTGAAAAGGCAGGTGTTTATACCTCCTACAACAACAAGATTCATCAAAGCAATAAGTAACATTATAAGTAGAGCACACCTCTTTAGCAATAGTATTCAATTTATCAATTTGTTCCCATAAGTGTTTCCCTTTTTTTGACAAACCGTGTTCCTTATAATAATACTTTTATTCTTCCATGAACCCACCTTGCCAATAAGAACTAGTTTCAAAGAAACCATCCATTGATAGAAAGCATGACAAAGCAAGGCAATAACAGACCAGAAACTAGAGCAGGAACTATTTTTTTTGTTTTTTATAAGAGAAATCAAACCAAACTAAACTAATTTTTTTGAAGTTTTTGATAAAAATAGGCAATCAAAACCAAGAAAAAGAAACTAAGTAAAACAAAAATAATGTAAAGAGAAAGTTTTTGAAGGACTCGCCTTGTGAAGACGTCCTTAGCCTCCCCGGCAACGGCGCCAGAAAAAATTGTTGATGGCGCCTGAGAGAGCTTCATCGGGAAACCCCAAGAGCAAGGTGTGAAGATCACAGCAGCAAGTCTTCCCTCAGTAAGAAACCAAGGTTATCGAACCAGTAGGAAGAAGGAAACGTCTCAAAGGTGTTGCAAGCAACTTGGAGACCTACATAACACAAACTCAAGACTTTTCCCCAATGAACAGTGAGGTTGTCAATCTCACCGATTGCTGTAACAAAGGGTTAACTGTATGGTGTGGAAGGTGATAGTGGTTTGCAGAAAGTAAACAGTAACAGTGGAAGATGTATCAATGGTAAAGATTGGACCGGGGTCCATAGTTCACTAGAGGTTCTCTCCTTAGAAAAACAAACATGGAATGATGGGTAAAAAAATTACAGCAGGGCAATTGACAGGACTGAGCAAGGCATAACAATGCAATACTAGACATCAAGATCCTATGAGATTCGATTGGGCAATACAACAAGATACATAGACCGCCATCCAACTACATCTATGACTAGAAGTCCACCTTTGGGTTATCATCCAAACCCCCTCCGGTATTAAGTTGCAAGCAACAGACAACTGCTTTACGCCAAGTGTGTAAGGTAAACAATCCACCTGTTCCATGAACAAGAGACCGTTGTTTTCTCCCTAGTGGCAATAGCACATCTACAACCTTAGAGATTTATGTCACTTCCCTTAGATTAAATAGAGGCATGAACCCACTATCGAGCATAAATACCCCCTCTTGGAGTCACTAGAAACTACTTGGACAAGATAGATACTAACAACGGAGAGCATGTGAAAGGATCGTATGGGAACCTAGAGGGGGGTGAATTGTTGCTACTTCAAATTTTCTTCTTTTTCAAGTTAAGGTTTGACAAGAAAGGTAAAATCTCTAGATTATGCAACTAAGGTGAATTTATCTATATGTCAAACGAGTACCACCTAGCACAACACTAAGCAAGAACAAGTAAAGTAAAGTGCGGTAAAGGATAGAAGTAACCAAAGTGGTGGACGCGGAGACACAAGGATTTGTTTCCCGTAGTTCCTTCCTTTTGAGGGGAAGGACGTCTATGTTTGGAGAGGGGGTGGTATCAAACCACCTACTCCATGAAATGCATCCCTTGTTCTCCGATGAACCTCACCCCGATGGGTTCGATTCACCTCTTCCACTATATCGGCAACCTTCAAGGTGGAAGCCGACACCTTTACAACTAGTTTGAGGCACACATCCATAACTTAATTGGAGGCTCCCGAATACAAGCAAGCTGTCAAACAATCAAATACAAACTTGTAAGAACCAAATCTAGAACTAGAGTTTCCAACAAAACACTAGAGCAAGGGGACCTCAAGTGAATGAGGGGGAAGTGAAGATCTATTTTGGTGAATCAATAGATCAAGGGCTCCTCCTTTGATTCTCCAAAGATCAACGACTTTGGATGGTTGAGTGAAGAGATCTTGGCAATTTGGTGGCTCAAATGGACGTGGTGTTCTTGAGTGGGACGAGCAACCTTCTAAGGTAGGTGAAGGGTGCATTTATAGCACTTGGAGGGAATCTGCCCGTTGGGCATTAAATGCACTAGTACTACCAGTATAAAAGCGGTAGTACCGGACACAACGGGTACTACCGGTCAGGTACCGAACCAAGTACCGGAGATGCACCACACGGTTGAGCCAGCCTCAGGCACCTCCGGAACAACTTAGCAGTGCTACTGCTAAGCGGTAGTACCGGCTCCAGGTACCGGTTGGTACTGAGAGGGATGGAAAGCTCTTGTCCTCCCTCAGTGTCGCCCGGTACAGCCGAGCGGTACTACTGTGGTCAAGCGGTAGTACCGCTTGGTGCAAGCAGTACTACCGGTTGGAGCAGTAGTGCCGCACTGCGGTACGGGGGGGGGGGGTACTGAGGTTTGACGAGAGCGTTCCTTCCCTATCAGATGTGACCGGTACAGTGAAGTGGTACTACCGGTGCCAAGCGGTAGTACCGGTTGTGACTTTCGGTACTACCGGTTAGCACTGGTGCGTTTGGCACGTGCCAACAGTGGGCAATTCATTTTTTGTGCCACAACCTTAAATACCTGAGATACACTTAGCACACAATTAAACCGATAGGTGTGTTATCATCAAACATCAAAATCATAAAAATAGGAAATGCACTTTCAATCTCCCCCTTTTTGGTGTTTGATGACAACACACCTTTGCAATATAATATTAGGAAGATAATCATGGTTCTTGGAAAATAGAGATGGGGCTCCCCCTGGATGAATAGGATCAATCCTCCCCCTCTATTTTACAAACCCATCAAGAGTGCACAAATAGAGATAATAGCATTTGAACTCATACCTTTGCACAATAAATTGTGATGAGAAAAATATTGGCAATGGATAACGCATATCATCATAAGATGGGTCCGTGAAATACCCACTAATGACCCACAAGTATAGTGGTTGTATCTCCGTACTTTCGATAAATAGGAGTGTCGATCCCAACGAGGAGCAGAAGGTGTTGACTAGTGGTATGGATCAGGAAATCTCTGTAAATACTTAGCAAACGGATTTTTAGTGGTTTTCTGATAAAGCAACAAAACAAAGTGCAAGTAATAAAGAACAAACGCAACAAGTGGCCCAATACTTTCTTAGCAAAGGACAAGCTGGTGGAAATACTTATAAGGACCAAACGTTCTCGAGGACACATGGGAATTCTGTCAAGTGCTTTCACTTCAAATAGCTGAGTACTCCTCTTTGGTGTTGTAAGTGTTGTGTGGGTGAACCTGTGCTAATGTACCGACCTTACTTGGACTAATACATACTTGTGATTAAACCCCTGCAAGCATCCGCAACTATAGGAAAGTAATTAAGATATAAACCTAACCGCAGCCTTAAACTCTGAGATCCTACACTCCCTTGTCCAAAGGTGTCCTAACGGGGGTTCAGGTTTCTGTCAATCCGGCAACCCCACAATTAGTAGTAAAATACACAATGCATTCCCCTAGGCCCATAAATGGTGAAGTATCATGTATTCAATGTTGACATGAAACCACTAGAAGAATAGCACCACAACTTAAATACTAAACCATTGAATAATAACTCAACACAAATCCACTAATAACAACATGACTTCTCCCATGTCCTAAAGAACTAGACGAACTACTCACAATACATCATATGGATCAAGATCAAAGATGATATGGTGATGAATAACAATCTGAACATAAACAATAATCCAATGGTTCCACTCACAAGCATCAACTACAATAGTAATTATCACCGGGAAATTTTCCCCTAAGAACTAAAGCAATATCCAACACAATTGTTACAGCGGGACGGAGTGGTGATGATGGTGGTGGTGGAGATGATGGTGTGGATGATGATGATGATCCCGATGAAGCCTAGCTTGATGATGGTGTTGATGGCGACGATCTTCCCTCTCCGGGAAGGAATTTCCCCGGCACAAATCTGTCTGCCGGAGAGATCATTCTCTCTCGGTGTTTTCCGCCCCGCAGAGGCGACGGAAATCTATTTGTGGTTGCCCCCCTGGTATTAGGGTTTCATGAGGAAGATATAGGCGAGAGGGCGGAGTCGGAGGCCAGGCAGGTGGGCCACACCTACCCCAGGCGCGACGCAATCTGGGCCCGCGCCTAGGGGGTGTGGGCCCCCTATGGCCCTTCTTCGCCTCTCCTTCTGGCTTCCTCAGTCTGGCAGTCCATCCTCCAAGAATCATCCAACATGCAAAAATAGTGGAAAAGACATGCAAAAACAGTGGAAAAGACATGCAAAATAATTTTCCCATATTTTTCTAGAATTTTTCTGATTTTCGCGAAATTGCATCAAAATACCTCTTTTTCCATCAGAAACCTGACTCTGGCAGTCCATCCTCCAAGAATCATCCAACATGCAAAAACAGTGGAAAAGACATAATTAATACCTCATAATAAGATATATATCTATGAATAGAGGCAAATTATGATATAGAATGGTGATGCAAATTGGACATATCAACTCCACCCAAGCTTAGACCTTCGCTTGTCCCCAAGCGAAAACTGAGCTCAGTAAACATGTCCATAGGTTTATGGAGTGAAGTGTCGATAAAATAATACGGACAATAAGCATCACACTTACCATTACACAACTCATAGAAGAAAGCAACTCACCATTATATAACTTAGCTTGCAACAAGTACACGAGTCACAATAGAGATGCATAAAGATAAATCATTATTGGAATTGGCAAACTATTGTTCCTGGTCAGAGAACCGCTGGTAAATGGTTTCACAAAAATCTTTTTGTAGAAGTTTTATAACAGGAGCACTCTTTGCTCAAAAAGGTTTTTCAATGAAGGCTTTCAAAGTAATACTCAATAGATAAGAGTTTTGTGCAAACAAGGAAGATAAAGAACATGATTGAATAAATCACCATATGAATGCTTGAAACATAATAACTCAAATGCTTGCTAGATATAGAGAGTAAGTAGGTCTACTGACTCAACTTGGTAACTAGGAGAAAGGTCCCTTCATAGAGGGTAGCAGTGATTACAAGTCATAAAGAGTTTCCAAAATATTATGGTACTTACTAGATTTGAGCCCTCATTGCCCCTATCATAGGCATCTTGAGATGATTAAGGTTAAAGTGCACAAAGATGGAGTATATGCTTGACGAAATATAAGTTGGCAATCTCATGTCCCTTTAATATGAGGGCCACTCCTCATGCTACTCAACTTTAGTCACCGGTAATTTCTTGTCATTGTAAGTACATGCGTATCATAGAGAACCGCCAACGGGGTACCCCTTGCACATGGTACAGGAGTTATCCCATAATCAAAATGACAAGGCAAGCAGACAATGAGTATCTCAGCGATCTTTTTATTTACGATGTGCATAGCTTTTTATTGAGGATGCTTCATAGATAGCCACTATGGTGATGCTGCAAGTTTCCACCATGATTAGGCATGGCTTAGGCTAGCAGCCAAGGCGTTTCTGTAACACAAAATACAGACTCCATGGACTTACATGTTCCCTCTTTATTTCACACCGTTGACATCCACAGACAAAAGAGCATGATATCAATTGTGTACAAAGTACAAGTGCAATGTTGAAAGCGTTCCTGGTGACAACACGGTTCTGCTAATCCCAACGTATAAATGCAAGCATATACAACTTCAATGACACAATGGTTCAAATCTATTAGGGGCAAGAAAATAAGGTGTGCCATCAAGTTCGTGAGAGCTTCACTAACTAGTTTTCACATAACAAAATACTTTTTAATTCAAAATATAGATGAAGCTTGAGAATTTGCTAGCAATAGCAGAAGCTACTAGGTAGATATAGTGGACACAAGTGGCAAAGGTTTTTGTTCAAAGGGATTTGGAAACATGAGAAGTATGCCTTCTCAAAACAGGTTTTTGGCTAGCAAAGTTGGATAGCAAGCAAGAGATTTGAAAGAAACAAGCAAACATACAAGTAATAAAGCCAAACATGCAATCTTCCTTGAAGACACAAAAGATCTTAAATAAAGAATACTAAGCTTATGAGCCAACAAGAAAGAAAATAAATGATACAAAATACCTGTAATTTTTTTCTCTTTTTCTTTCAAACCTCAAAAAGTGTTGCTACTGACTAGAACTCGGTTTGCCAAAACCAATTTAGATCCACTTGATGATCCCAAAGTGATGCCAATACTGATCAACAATATCCATAATATAATAGATATTGCAAGATAAAATAAGAAGTGCAAAAAGTAAAAGATGAAACTTCTCATTAATATTCCAATAAAGGCACTCACACAAGGGATACATAGATAATCAACTAAAAGGAGAGATACTTCCACATGCAAACCAAACTATAATATAACACCTCTACCAAAGATATGAATCCACTAAAAAGCTAAAAGATAAAAGATAATGATTGTGGTACCGCGGCACTCCCCCCAAGCGTGGAATAAGCCAAGGGGATGCCAAACCTGATGATGAATTACTCCTTTGGCGGTGGTGGTGTTCTCTTGTCAAGGATCAGAAAATCCTCCAGCATCTTACGAAGTCTGTTATTCTCCTTTTGAAGCATATCCACCTTCATCCTCAAAGCATGGTACTTATCACAAAACTCGTCAGTGGTTCGAAGGGCTTACGTTGCCTCAGGGCAGTATCTAAAGTCTGGACCGAAGGCTATGATTCCCTTCTGTTTTCACCACTTTTACCCATTCAAAAACGAACTCTGCAGACTCCTTTTCTCCTTCTCCTGGAATTTCCTTTCCTACAAGGTCTCACACAAAACTCAATGGCAACATTAGTGTAAGCAAAAACAATTTAACCTTTAGGTGCACACTTCAACTGAAATCTATCAAAACAAAGGCTTCTTTAAGAGGCAAATGCAAATGATAGCAGAAATCTGTCAAAACAAACCAGCAGGTAAAGATTGATTTTTTCAAAAACCTTATGTTGCTCAAATCAAAAAGTGCAGAACTAATGAAAGTTGGGTAACAACCTGGAGAACAATCTCAGAAAAATACAGATCCATCCGACGTACTGAGCTTCCTCATGAATTTTTACAATACAGCACAAAAATCTGTCCCAGGACAGCCACTTTTCACAACTCCTCTATTTCACAAAAGTAGTTGAACTTGACACAAAAACCAAAACAAAAAGGATAAGGAGAGGTTATTATAGAGGTAATAACTTCCAAGACTCGACAAAACTCTTGGGTTATCTCCCAACAAGTACTTTTCTTTATTGCCTTTAAGTTAGGCTTGAAACTTTCAAAGATGCTCACATAGGAGATAAATATTTGAAGTGAAAGAGAGCATCAAGAGGCAAATAACCAACACATTTTAGTCTAACCCACTTCCTATGCACGGGGGTATCATGAGAAAACGAATTGTTGAAACAAAAAGCCACTAGCATAGGAAGACAAAAAAGATGCAACTTCAAAGCTTTCAACATAAAACGGGGAAACTTAACATTATTGAGATGCATAAAACCATGTTTCCCTATCTCATAATAACTTTCAGTAGCACTTTGAATAAAGTTGACAATATAACTGTCACTGGGAACAACTTTATCATCAGAATGAGCATACTTACAGTCACCAAAAAGAGGTCCAAGGTCATAAACTGGATCAATAGAAGCAAGTTGTTCCATCCTGAAATCTTTATTAGGCAAGCTATTCTCACAAGGAGCTTTAGAAAATTTGGAAAAGTTAAACTCATAAGAATCTCCATAAAACTTAGTTAAAACTTTTTCCTTCTTACAATTTATAATAGCTCCACAAGTGTTCAAGAAAGGTCTACCAAAAATGATAGGACAAGTTTTGCTAGCTGCAGAATTAAGCACTAGAAAATCAGCAGGATACTTAATCTTACCACAGAGAACCTCCACATCTCTTACAATACCAATAGGTAAAATGGTTTCCTTATTTGCAAGGTGAATAACCACATAAATGTCCTCAAGCTCATAAGGACCAATCTCATGCATAATTTCCATGTAAAGCTTATAAGGAATAACACTACAACTAGTAACAATATCACATAAAACATAGTAGCAATGATCACCAATTTTAACAGAAAGCACAGGAACACTAGATTTTCTAGCCTTACTAGGATGAGAGATAATATTAGAAGCGTCTTCATAGAATACAATGTGCTCATCCTCTATATTTCTAGTGATAGGGTCTTTCACAATAGCTACCACAGGTTCAATATTCAATTGCTCATCTGGCTCCACAGTTTTCTTTGCACTTTTGCTATTTGCACTAATCATCATAGAATACTCCTTTACCTTAGCTGGGGAAGGTATTTTCTCAACATAAGGTTCAGGCACAATATGATTAGTAGTACAAACTTCAGTGCTTCTAACAGGAACATGACTAACAACATCTTTATAAGGAGCATGGTACTTATTCCACTTATTCTTGGGAATTTCTATATAAGAGGTAAAGGCCTTAAAACAATTGGCAATACTTTGCCAATCAAGACCAAACTCATTACTAATATCACAGAAGTTATCAGTTCCCATAAAATATTTAATGCATTCATAATCATACTTTATACCTGACTTTCTTCCTTTGTCATTCTCCCAAGCTTCAGTGTTCTCTTGAATACGGTCTAGGAGATCCCATTTAGCTTCTTCCTTCATACGTGTGAATGATCCAGCACAAGAAGCATCTAGCAAATCTTTATCATGAAGAGAAAGCCTAGCATAAAAGTTATTGATAATAATATTGTTAGGGAGTTCATGAATAGGACATTTAAGCATTAGTAACTTCAATCTCCCCCAAGCTTGAGTTGTACTCTCTCCATCACGAGGCCAAAAGTTATATATCAGATTTCTATCCTTATGAATATCACCGGGAGGATAGAATTTAGAATAAAAGAGAGATGTTATTTCCTCCCAGTCCATGGATTGTCCATTCTTCAGCAGCTTATACCATTCTTCAGCTCTCCCTTTCAAAGATATGGAGATTAACTTCTTCTTCACCTGTTTAGTTGTGATATCTGCACACTTAAACAACCCGCATAATTCATGGATAAAAAGCAAATGATCACCAGGATGGACAGTTCCATCCCCAAAATAATAATTATCCATAACACGATCAATAATACTTGTAGGTATCTTAAAAGGATCTATCTCAATAGGTGGTGGTTCATCTGCTACCCTAGCAGTGGTAGTAGTTTTCCCAAATAGAAAACCAAGTGGGTTATCCATATTGTAAACAAAGTAACAAGCAGTAACTAAAAGCAATACTCACAGTAGAAGTTTCCTTTACCAGTTCCACTGTTCAATAGCGCTTCACTCCCCGGCAACGATGCCAGAAAATAGTCTTGATGACCCACAAGTATACGGGGTGTATCGCAGTACTTTTGATAAATAGGAGTGTCGATCCCAACGAGGAGAAGAAGGTGTTGACTAGTGGTAAGGAGCAGGAAATCTCTGTAAATACTTAGCAAACGGATTTTTAATGGTTTTCTGATAAAGCAACAAAACAAAGTGCAAGTAATAAAGAACAAACACAGCAAGTGGCCCAATCCTTTCTTAGCAAAGGACAAGCCGGTGGAAATACTTATAAGGACCAAACGTTCTCAAGGAACATGGGAATTCTGTCAAGTGCTTTAGCTTCAAATAGCTGAGTACTCTTCTTTGGTGTTGTAAGTGTTGTGTGGGTGAACCTGTGCTAATGTACCGACCTTACTTGGACTAATACATACTTGTGATTAAACCCCCTGCAAACATCCACAACTACAGGAAAGTAATTAAGATATAAACCTAACCATAGCCTTAAACTCTGAGATCCTACACTCCCTTGTGCAAAGGTGTCCTAACGGGGGTTCATGTTTTTGTCACTCCGGCAACCCCACAATTAGTAGCCAAATACACAATGCATTCCCCTAGGCCCATAAATGGTGAAGTATCATGTAGTCGACATTCACATGTCACCACTATAAGAATAGCACCACAACTTAAATACTAAACCATTGAATAATAACTCAACACAAATCCACTAATAACAACATGACTTCTCCCATGTCCTCAAGAACTAGACAAACTACTCACAAGACATCATATGGATCAAGATCAAAGATGATATGGTGATGAATAACAATCTGAACATAAACAATAATCCAATGGTTCCACTCACAAGTATCATTTATAATAGTAATTAACACCGGGAAAGTTTCCCCTAAGAACTAAAGCAATATCCAACACAATTGTTACAGCGGGACATAGTGGTGATGATGGTGCTGGTGGAGATGATGGTGTGGATGATGATGATGATGATCCCGATGAAGCCTAGCTTGATGACGGTGTTGATGGCGATGATCTTCCCTCTCCGGGAAGGAATTTCCCAGGCAGAAATTTGTCTGTCGGAGAGATCTTTCTCTCTCGGTGTTTTCTACCCCGTAGAGGTGGAGGAAATCTATCTGTGGTCGCCCCCTGGTATTATGGTTTCATGAGGAAGATATAGGCGAGAGGGCGGAGTCAGAGGCCAGGCAGGTGGGCCACACCTGCCCTAGGCGCAGGGCAAGGTGGGCTCACGCCTAGGGGGGTGTGGGCCCCATGTGGCCCTTCTTCGCCTCTCCTTCTGGCTTCCTCAGTCTTCCGGGAAAATATATTTTCCCATATTTTTCTGGTCTTTTTCCGATCTTCACGAAATTGCATCAAAACACCTCTTTTTCCATCAGAAACCTGACTCCGGCAGTCCATCCTCCAAGAATCAGCCAACATGCAAAAGCAGTGGAAAAGACATAAATAATACCTCATAATAAGATATATATATATCAATGAATAGAGACAAATTATGATATAGAATGGTGATGCAAATTGGACGTATCACCCACATAGTTTCAACATACATAGCGCGAGTAGTTCCCAAATATTTAGTACATAGAGTTCACACAATGAGGCAAATAAAGTTCACAAGCAATTAAAAGATCAAAGAAAGAACGAGCTTGTGACTTTCCCATGCAACACCCGCATGCCTAAGGTGCACCTTCTCCCCCTTTGACATCAAGATGCCAAAAAGGGAAAGATCAAGACTAACGCCCCAAAAGTCAATCCTCATCATCATCATTGTCCTCCTCATAGGTTGCTGGAGCACGGTACGAGGAACAGACATCATCATCCCAATGGCTATGCTTGGAGATCCATTGGTCTTTAGGAGTGATGTTGTTCTCAGAACCCGTGGAGGTGGTTAATCCTTGAGCTTCCATCATTTCTTTCTGACGAGCACAAGCTTTCTTGGCATAAACATGAGCCTCATACATGCGCTTTTGATTGTCAACTTGGAAGCAAAACACCTTCTTGAGCTTGGCCTCAATCTTCTTTGCCCATGATGGTTGGGCATACTTGCTACGAGAGACAACATAATTAGCATCACGGCCACTGTCAGCATCATCAGAATCAGCCTTAATCACATTGCCATCTTTATCCACCTCATCACCCTCCACATTGCGAGGCTTAGCATGCTTTTTGATCTTGAGGGCCTTGGACTTGTGCACAACTAGAGTACGAGAGGAAAAGGTCCTGGCAATGGGAGGACTCTTGGCAACAATGAGAGCCATGATGTAGGGAGTGAATGGGGGAACCCTCCGGGAGTGAGCCTCAACGACCATCTCCTTCCATATAAAGTCCATCACATCAAGAGGGGTGCGGTTGAGAAAGGTGTTGAGCATCAAATCAACTGAATATCCATGAATCTCATCTTTGTTGCCCACACGAGGAGCAACGGTCTCACGGAAGATGCGGTGGAGAATGTCATAAGTGGGGAGAAGATCCTTGATCTTGCCAACAACACCGCAGCCCGGGATATAGAGAGGGGCAAGAACCTCCTTCTTGGAGGGGTGCTCACACATGTGGCAACGGAAGCCAGAAGGAGTGTCACGGCCACGATCTTCATATCCCAGAATTTCTGCAAATTCAGCAAGAGTGGCCTCCTTAAGTGCACCTTGAGTCATCCAAGTGATTTTCCGAGTTCGGTTTGTTGAGAAGTGAGCAGTGTCATAAAACTGGGCAATGAGAAGAGGCTCGTAATCGTGCTGAAATTCCATAATGGGGAGCAATCCAAGGTGAGAGCATATTTCTTTAGCCTCAGCAAAGTACTCAAGATTCTTGTTGATGTGGTCCATATCAATCCACAGCTTCAGCACAACCATTTGAACATTCTTCATAGGTCTTCATTGTATACGCGCTATTGGAAGTCGTTGTAGAACAAACTGTCTTCCCTACCCTCATTACGGGCATGGCCATAGGGATTATCAACCCTCAGGGAGTGGAACTCAGAATCAGATATATCAGACAGTAACTTTGGCCCTAATGACCCTGAGCTGAAACTCTTGGAGCGCCCCGAGGAAGGGGGACGAGGAGGGGGAGCACTGCCACGACCAGCAGACCGCTTGGTGACCCCCTCACGACCCCCACGACCACCTCGAGAGGCTGGAATCTTCATGCGACGGCTAGGCTGAGGCATGACTTCTTCTTCTTCTTCTTCTTCTTCTTCTTCTTCAGACTCCGTCTCTTCCTATACAATCTCATGACTTTCCTTGGAGAGTTTACGAGTGCCCCTAGAACCACCTGCACCTGTGATAGCAAGAGGGAGAACAGCAGGGGGTAAGGACCCAAGAACCCAAAAACAAACCAAAGAAAAATCCATGCTTTAGTGAAGAATTGTGGTCAACTAGGACCGGTACTACCGGAGCTGGGATGCGGTAGTACCGCGTGTGAGCGGTAGTACCGGAAATTTCCGGTACTACTGGTCGCACGGATACTCGCACAACCACGGTAGAGTACGACCCCAAATTGACCTCAACACGTCCTAAATCATCGTTTTTTCTAGGTAACAAGGAATGTATGGCGGTACAACCTCAAAACAATTGACTTTCTTCAAGAATCTAAGTAAACCAAGACCCAATGAAGAAAACAAGAGTGAGATGGAGAGGGGCGGTTGTACCGGAATCCATGGCGGTGGAGAAGGATCGGGAGCCCGCAAGGAGTCCGAATCCGAGGAGGATCCGGCGAGAGGAGGGCACGGCGGGGCTCCGGTGGCGTCAAGAGCTCCGGCGGTGGCGGCGGTATGTGTGGGGAGCGGGGGGATAATGTGGCACTGAAGGGTGCCCCCCCGCGACCCAACCTATACCAGAAACGTCGACCAGTAGTACCGATGCTGGAAAGCGGTAGTACCGCTTGCGAGCGATAGTACCGGTTCAGGAACTGGTAGTACCGGACATACGACTGGTAGTACCGCTCCTGGATAAGTTTCCAGGATTCGACCTATGAACCACCCAGGTCCGGTAGTACCGCTCCTAGTACGGTAGTACCGGTTCCGCCTGATTCCATAACCAAGGACAATAGAGGGGTTCTTGTGTGGATTAGATGAGGGTTTTTTGAGGAAGTAGAATGGCTTAGGTTGAGGTAATCACACTGTGTGAAGCATATGCACTCTGAAATAAGGATAAAGATATCAAAAACCAAAGGAGAGTGCGTGAAACTAAGATCAACAAAGAATCAACAAATGACAAACACGAGTAAATGCCAACCTCTCGAATGAGAGAGGGATGTGGCCTAGGCCACCATGTTTGAGTATACTCGGCTTGGCACCACGAAGATATATCTTGGGTCCATTACCGAAACTCATCATTTAAGCTCACATATCACAAAATGATATTAAGAGGAATGATTTTTATCGCTTTGGGCATAATGGGGGGAGGGATAGTCCAATCAATTAGGACCGCACTCCCCCTATATCCATGCCTGCACCTAAACCAAATAAGAGTTAAGACATAGGTGAGTATGCAAGGTGATCAAGTCAAGCTCCTTGAATCTATGATATTTAGTTCATTCCTAAAATAACAAAACCTTACTTCATCAAGTGGCTTCGTGAAGATGTCGGCAAGTTGCTCTTCGGTTGACACATAAGATAGATCAATATCACCTCGAGCAACATGATCCCTAATGAAGTGATGACGAATCTCAATATGCTTTGTACTTGTGTGATCCACCGGGTTGTAGGCAATCTTGATGGCACTTTAATTTTCACATAGAAGAGGCACTTTGTCACAAAGGACACCGTATTCCTTTAAAGTTTGCCTCATCCATAGCAATTGAGTGCAAGCACTAGCAGCAGCCACATACTCGGCTTCGGCGGTGGAGAGAGATATACAATTTTGCTTCTTAGAAGACCAACATACCAAGGACCTACCAAGGAATTAGCAAGCCCCGGATGTTTATTTTCTATCATCCTTATCACCAGCCCAATCCCAATCCGTGTATCCACAAAGAGCAGATGTTGACCCTCGAGGATACCAAAGACCATAATATGGGGTATGAACCAAATATTGAAAGATTCTCTTGACCGCCATTAAATGGCTTTCTTTAGGAGCCGCTTGATATCTTACACACACACACCTACACTCAACACAATATTGGGTCTAGATGCACAAAGGTAAAGCAAAGAACCAATCATAGACCGATATACCTTTTGATCCACA
The DNA here is from genome assembly GCA_916181665.1 of Avena sativa. NCBI lineage: Eukaryota > Viridiplantae > Streptophyta > Magnoliopsida > Poales > Poaceae > Avena > Avena sativa. The sequence goes on along the minus strand of OV702279.1, from coordinate 258,676,045 downwards.
TCTTTACCATTTGGATTTTGTTCTAGATGAGTCTTTGTAGCCATGGGAGTAGGAGCTCCATTTAATTGTTGCATATTGAATCTCTTGAGCATATCTTGAGTATACTTGGCTTGGTTGAAGAATGTCCCTCCTCTAACTTGCTTGATCTCAAAACCAAGAAATACCCTTAACTCCCCCATGATAGACATCCGGAACCTACTAGTCATAAGTTTTGAGAATTCATCATTAAAAGCTTTGTTAGATGAGCCAAAGATAATATCATCAACATATATTTGGCATACAAAAAGATCCCCATTGACCTTCTTAGTAAAAAGAGTGGGATCGATTTTCCCAACCTCAAATCCACGGTCAAACAACAACTCTCTAAGGTGCTCATACCACGTGCGTGGGGCTTGTTTGAGCCCATAGAGCGCCTTATCAAGTTTGTAGACATGGTTTGGGAAGTTGGGATCCTCAAATCCTGGGGGTTGCTTTACATACACCAACTCATTCAATGGACCATTAAGAAAGGAACTTTCTACATCCATTTGTTGCAACTTAAAGTTATGATGTGCCGCATAAGCAAGAAGGATATGGATGGACTCAAGGTGAGCCACGAGAGCATATGTCTCTCCATAATCAATGCCTTCAGTTTGAGAGAACCCTTGTGCAACCAATCTTGCCTTGTTTCTTACTATAATTCCATGCTCATCTTGCTTGTTCTTGAATATCCACTTGGTGCCTATAACATTGCGGCAATCCTTTGTCTTCTCAACTAACTTCCATACTTTGTTTCTCTCAAAGTTGTTGAGCTCTTTGAGCATTGCTTCCAACCAATCTGAATCTTCAAGAGCTTCCCACACTTTCTTTGGTTCAATCATGGAGATGTGTTCTTGGTGTTCAATAAAACTCTTCAATTGTGATCTTGTGGAAATGCCTCTCCTTAGGTCACCAACCACATTTTCTAGAGAGTGGTCTCTTAATTCCAACATCCTATCTGTTCTAGCTTCGCGACGAGTGTGGATCTCCTTGTTGTTTCTTGGAGGACCTTCTTCATCATTTTGGTCCTCGTCTTGACCATCATCTTGACCTTGATCATCCTCGGAATCATTCTCTTCATTAAGAAGCAAAGATTGACCTTGGTCCTGATCTGGCACATTTCTAGCATTGAGTTGAGCTTGTCTTAAGGCACTTTGTATGGATATCCCTTGTGTAATTGACTTGGCACCGCTTATCATTCTGGAGATTGGAGACTCAAGCTCTTCCTCACTAGAGTTGTCCCCTTGATCAACATGTTGTGGGTACACAACTTGTCTTTGGCTTGGGTCATAGTCCTCCTCGGTGGATGCAGCTTGTTGATGTTGTGAAGATGAGAGCTCCACTTGTGTCGAGCATAGTTCTTCTCGATCCGCCATAAGGGGCTCCTCAACGGGGCGGATATATCCCACACCCATTGTCCCTATGGCATCATGAGGCATTTCCTCATCTGCATCACAAGCATCAACACGCCCCCCCTTGGGGACCATCATATTCTTTGAAGGTCACACTACAAGATTCTATGACAGACCCGGAGAGCTTATCATAGATTCTATAAGTGTGAGATTCGAGACCATAGCCAACAAAAATACCCTCTAATGCTTTAGACTCGATTTTGAAAAAACGAACACCTTTTATGAGATAGAAACACTTACAACCGAACACCCGGAAGTAAGATATGTTGGGCTTGTTACCGGTAAGTATTTCATATGGAGTCTTGTTGATTTCTTTGCGGAGGTAGAGCCGGTTTGATGCATGGCAAGCGGTGGAGATGGCTTTGGCCCAAAATTTGTATGGATATTTAAACTCCGCCAACATGGTCCTAGACATCTCAATAAGAGTCCGGTTCTTCCTCTCGGCAACACCATTTTGTTGAGGGGTATATGCAGCGGAATATTGATGTTTTATCCCCTCATCACCAAGGAAATCATTCAAGGTGTAGTTCTTGAACTCGGTTCCATTGTCGCTTCTTATTATCAACACGGGGACATTGTATTGACGTTGAACCAAGTTGATGAAGTCGATGAAGTTATTTTGGGTCTCACTTTTCAACTTGAAGAAATATACCCATGAGTATCTTGAAAAGTAAAAAGTCATCAACAATCACCAAACAATATTTCTTCCTGCCAAGACTTGCATGAGATGGAGGACCAAAGAGATCCACATGAAGGAGCTCCAAGATCCTCGTTGACTTGATGCGGTTCTTTGGCTTGTGGGGAGCATCATGCATCTTTCCTAGAACACAAGCCCTGCAAACACGATCTTTGGCAAAGGAAACATTTTCTTTTAGTCTAACAATATGGCCCTCCTTGTGGAGACTTTGCAAAGTTCTCATATTGACATGGGATAGTCGGAGATGCCATAACCAACCCACATCAGCCTTTCTGAATAAGCACATCGCACTTGTAGTGGTTTGCCCCGAAAAGTCTACCACATACAAGTCATGTTTTACATACCCAACAAAAGCGACCTTGAGAGACTTGCTCCACATGAGGACCACAATATCATCATCAATAAAGACGGCAAAGCCCATCTTTCCAAGAGCACGGACTAAAAGTAAATTGTAACCAAGGGTCTCAACAAGCATGACGTCCATGAGTGTAATATCGTGGGCAACCACTACCTTGCCGAAACCCATTACCTTAGAATTTGACTTGTCGGCATATGTCACGATTATTTGATCATCATTTGGCCTTAATTCCTTGACAATAGACGAGCTTACGGTCATATGACTTGTGCAACCACTATCAAGTACCCACTTTGACCCTCCAGAAGCATATGTCTACAAAATATCAAGCTAATTTTTAGGTACCCATTTTTCAATGGGTCCTATTTTGTTAGCAACAAGGGTCTTGGGGACCCAAATAGACCAAGCAATATAACCATCATATGGGCCAACATATTGTGCATACACATCACCATAATAATCACGCATTAGAACATAGTGAGGGTTAGCACTTCCCGCAAAATCATCACGAGACATAGTTTACCACTTGTGGTCTTACTATCCACAATGGCCTTGTTTTACCGCAAAATCATCATGTGACATAGTTTTACCACTTGTGGTCTTACTATCCACAATGGCCTTGTTTTTCTCTTGTGCGGGCTTGGCCTTCTTCTTGTTCTTCTTCTTCTTCTTCTTCTTCTTGGCTTTGGAGACAAAACCAATGCCCCCTTTCTCACCATTTGACCTTTGCTAACTCAAAAGGTCATGAATAGACTTGTTACCTTTTGTAAATGTGGCCTTGGCTATCTCCCCCTTCAACCTAGCATTTTCTTCAAGAATAGTTGTACTACTAGAGGGAATGAAATTACTAGGTGAAGGAATATTGGTCAATTTAGTTTGAAGCTTTTAATGGGACTTTGTGAGTGACAAGAGTTCACTTTCCAAAGCCTTGTGAGCCTTGTTAAGTAAACTAAAGTCCTCGGCAAGTTTTTCATGAACAACACCAAACTCAATCTTGTCCTTTTTAGCCCTTTTATATTTAGCAATAGCATGATCACGTTCCTTGATGAGTCTATTAACAATTACGTCATTGGCCCCATAAAGCCCTTCAAGTTTTAGTTCAAGAGATATCCTAGTCTCTTGTTCTTCTTCTAGAGCATTATTTAGGGCTTCTATCTCAATCTCGTGTTCTCTCCCAAGTTTACATCTTACATCAAGAAGCTCTTGTGTGTGGGAAAGTTGATCTAAGATGTTCCCAAAATGCATCTTGGTCTCCCCTTGTAAGTTAGTCACAAAATCATCAAAAGCAACTAATTCTCTTTTTACTTCAAGAGACATCTCATCATCTATTTCATCATTAGCTAAGGGAGTGGAGTGAGATGATGAGGATACCTCCATTCCTCTTTCCATAAGGCAAGTGCTGTTCTTGTTGGGAGTATTCTCATTTGGAGAATCGAAGAGGGATAATGTCAGATTAGAAGTAGTGGCTAGAGCAGCCACACCACTTGATGTTTCTTCTTCCTCATCTTCATCATCTTCATTGTCGGAGAAGAATTCTTCAAGAGTGATCAATACAATCTCACCCTTCTTCTTATTGTTTGGATTCTTCTTGATGAAGGCTTTCTTGTAAGGAGCTTTGGAAGCTATATTTGGCACGAGGTTTCCACCATGATCTTATCTTCTCTCATAGGGACAACTGGCCATAAATTGATTTCGGTCGCCACAATTGTAACAAGTTCTCAATTTCGGGATATTGCCTCTTTGTCCATTGGGGTTGCTTTTTCGTAGCATTTCCATCTTGGCCTTGGCGGGGTTCTTCCAGTAGTTGTTTGCATAGAAGGCCATATATTGACCATGAAACTTCTTGACATCATCGGGGTGGCTCATGGATAGGCCTTCATCACCATCATCTCCATCCCTATGTTCCCCAACTTTGGCCTTCAATGCAAGGTTGACAACATTTATCATTCCAAGGGCCCGAGCATGGGCATCTTTGGCATTCTTGGCGGCAACCTTGAAAGAGGCCATCTCTTGCATAACTTCATTGGAGGTCATGAGATGGTAGTTCTGTCTTCCTTGTAGGCTCTTCAAGTCGGTGGGCTCAAAGGGCATGAGTGCACTCACATATTTCCTTTTTATCCAAGCATCATCCACATGTGAGGCACCCACATTACTAAAAGCGGTGGAGGTGGATTTGAGACTATGATGCATGTCTTCATGATCTTCATCTTCCTTCATATATAAGCCTTCGGCCTCATTGCTTAGTGCATCATACCGGTTCCTTTTCATGCTCTCATTCCCAACAAACAACACTATGAGAGCATCCCAAACTTCCTTGGCGGTGTTGAGGTGCTCAATGTGTGGGTAATCCTTTGTACCAAATCCTTGTTGAATCATGTGCAAGGCGGTGGCATTGAGTTGACTATTGACAACTTCTCTTCTTGTCAAGTTGTTTCAATCCCCAATATAGAGTCCTTGTTTGATGATGTTCCATAGTTCAATGCAAGAGTTGCGCACATGAGTTTTGATTAGAGATTGCCATTGAGCAAAAGTAGATGCTTCTAGCTTTGGTGAGTCTCCTCTATTGTTTATATGAGGGTGAGGAATTGGAGGGTCAGGAGAGTACCATGGATGAGAATCATGGTTCTCACCCTTCCCACCATCCCTTTTTGTGGAGGAATTAGTGTTGACTTGATTACCCCCCACCATCATACCCTCGGGTGATACCGGGGCATTCCCCTTAGGTAATACTGATGGAGGCTCCTCTTGAGGAGAAGGGGGGGGGGGTTCTCTAGATTATGCAACTAAGGTGAATTTACCTATATGTCAAACGAGTACCACCTAGCACAACACTAAGCAAGAACAAGTAAAGTAAAGTGCGGTAAAGGATAGAAGTAACCAAAGTGGTGGACGCGGAGACACAAGGATTTGTTTCCTGTAGTTCCTTCCTTTTGAGGGGAAGTACGCATATGTTTGGAGAGGGGGTGGTATCAAACCACCTACGCCACGAAAGTCCTCCCTTGTTCTCCGATGAACCTCACCCCGATGGGTTCTGTCACATCCCAAGATTTTCCAAATCTTGTAATGTGAAAATAAATGAATAAAATAAAACTTTAGTTGATTTTCAAAACCAGAAGAAACTTTTTGAATTCAATGGGAACCTCAAACCAATTTGAATCAAATAAATCCTAAAGGGATTTAAAAATATAAACTTTTATTAAAGGAAAATAAAAATAATTAAAATTACTGTTTTGGAAATCTTTTTATAAAAGGTTTTGGTTTTCAAAGAGAAAAGAAATATTTAAATAAAGATTATTTTATAGAGCCAAATTAAACCTTGACCAAACTTTGGAATTAAAACATTTTGTTTTGAATAAAAATAGCAAAGGTTTATTTAAATAAATTAATAAGAATTTATTATCCAAATTTATTTAAATAAAAGGTTTTACCATTTTAATTGAAACATCAAAACTTATTAAATTATTTTAAATAAATTTTCCAAGTATTTTATATTCTCTAATAAAACCTACTAGAGTGTTTTGGCTTTATTTTAGATTTCAAAATAAATATCTCAATAAAACAAATCCTATTTGATTTAATAAGGAAAGTCTATTATATTTAATTAATAATGGACTCTAAAATAAAAGGTTATTTTGTTTTAAACAAATTTCCAAGTATTCTATATTTCCCAAATAAAACCTACTGATTTGGTTTTGAAAATATTTAGGTTTCAAATAAAGATTTTATTAATAAAATCAAACTCTATTTGATTTAATAACTAAGGCCCATTTTATTTAAATTATTAATGGACCCTAAAGTAAAAGGTTATTTTGTTTTAAACAAGTTTTCCAAATATTCTTTATTTCCAAATAAACTACTGATTGGTTTTGAAAGTATTTGGATTTCAAATGAAGATTTTATTAAATAAACCAAACCCTATTTTACTAATAAACCATGGACCATTTTACTTAATTAATAAATGGAACCTAAAAAGATTTAAAATATTATTTTATTTTGAGATTTGGTTTATGTTGATAGACAGAACCAAAAACTCATTACAATTGTTGAATTATTTGAATTATTTGAATGCTTGAATAGTTGGATGAAGTTCAAATCAGAAAATGGGAAATAGAAAAAAAATAAAACAAATCAAACAGAAAAAAATAAGAGTAAAACGACCAGCCCAGCTAAAGCCCACCCCAGCCCAGTCCAGCCCATCTGCCCTCTCCCCCGAACCGTTTTTCCTCACCACAGAAGCAACCCGTTAAGTCACTGATCGGTGGACCCAACTTCATTTCCTTTCTTTCACTGCCAGCGGACCCCACTCCTCCTGTTCTTCTTTCCCACCCGCACGACCTCTTCTTCCCCCTCGCCGGCCGTTGCAGACTTTGATTTCGCGGCATCAATTCGCCTTAACGTGGCCGCATTTACTCGCTCTAATCACGCAAATCTTAAACGCATGCCCCTCCTCTCTCGTTCCCCTCAGACACCAACCTCTCTTCGCCACCAGGCTGCTCGGATTGTTCGTGGAGCACACTACTCCGACGAGCTTTCTTCCCAAAATCCGGCCAGCACACACCACCCCGAGCCTCCCTGAGCACGCTGACAACTTCCCCACAACCAGACGCATCTCCCAGCACCCTCCTCTCAACCGCGGGCGCCCCATAGCGTCGGCTACATCAAGCTTTCGAACGCCGCCGCGTCTGCCACCTCTCCGACGACGCCCACAGGTTGTACCAGACCGCCCCTCTCCCCCTTATTCACACACGCGTCATCCCCTCGACCATACGCATCTAACCGTGCCCTTTGTTTGCCTCCGCGTGATCTGCAATGTCGCCTTCGACCACAGACAGAGCCGTCCGGCGTTGCTCTCTACTCCGGCGAGCAATCGCAGCTGCCCCCTAGCGCCCCTCGATGGACAAGTACCGTGTTGAGCCTCAGTGAGCGTCAGCGATTCCGGTGAGCATCTCCCCACCCTCCTTTGCTTCCTGTACCGCCGGCGCCGTCATCGACTGGCCGCTCCGCCGCTAGCCACCGTCGTCGCGCCGCCAGCTTTTGGCAAAGCACTGAGAGCCGTTCGATCTAGTTTGAACGAGCAGGATTAGATAGTCGCGAATAGGTACGTTCTCTGGACCGCGCGATTTGACTTGATCCAACGCACCACGATGCCGATCCAGCCGAACCGGTATCAGCCAGTGAGATAACGACGCGTGGCCAGTGTTTGAGTTAAAACAGATTTTTGAATCAGATTTATTTGCAAACTTCAAACCTTTGTAACTTTTAAACCACACGTCCAAATTTTGCAAATTTTATGTCGTTGGATTCAGGAGAACAAGACCTGGCCAACCATGCCCTTAGTTTAGTAAATAGTATCTGTTAACTTGCTTGTTTTTGCAGAATCAAATATGTGCTTGTTTAGATTAGAAAAATTGTTTAAAATTTTTTTTAGGGTTAAAACCTTTGCAAAATGGTTTGATGTGACCTTACTGACCCTAGGAACCAACCCTTGGTGTTAAAAATTATTTTGGAAAGATTTAGGTTGGATTACTTGACTTAGCCATTTTCTGGCCAAATAAAAAGAATGGTTTTTGTTATAAAAATATTTATGGAAAGAAAACTTTAAGAAAATGGTTTGATCAAACCCACTGACCCAAAACACCAAGTTTTGTAAATTATCAACTCATTTGGTGAACAACTTAATAGTTTTTCCATGATAAAAACATTTTTCACCACATGAAATGATGAATGGATTTAAAAATGGTTTATGGATAAAACCCATTTGCAAATGACTTTGAAATTTTGGTAAATGACCAATTTGGAACTTACAAAGTTTACAAGCCTAGTGGAGACCATCCTTGCAATAGAACCAACCTTTGCATGCTTATGCATGACTTAGATTCCATTACTTTGTGTGTGAAAAATTGTTTGTTTGACTTTGGTTTGGAATGTGAATTGAATTTGTGTTTGCTTGATTGACTTGTAGTGAAGTGTGAGACTAGCAAGATCAAGGAGTGAACCACCATTCCCTACCAAAAAGGCAAGTGATGCTTCATACTTTCTATCCCATTACTTTCACTATGCATTAGTGATTTTGCTAAGTAAACTTGCATGGATTTTGCTAAGTATAGACCTTGCTATAGTAAAACCTAGTAGATGAATCCTTAGTAGGATTTTCCTAAGTTAAGATTCCTATTACAATCAATCTTAGCCTAGCTAATAGAAAACATGGGTGGAATATATATTCACACTATGGAAAAATATTCTAAGTCTGAGGACTTGTGATTTTGTCTAATAAAACAACTAAGTTAATGAATCACCTGGGTGGAATGGAAGGATTGGTTTATGTTGAGTGGTTACACAAGGTCATGGACTTGGGTTGTGTATCTCACTTGTGGAATGCCACCCAGGCACAAAGAGATTTGAGATGTCAAATGTTGAGAAGCTTCAAGTGCAACCACTTGGCAATATGGGCTCTGCCATGATCATATAGGTTGCAAGAACTTAGCCATATGGACAGTTGGTGGTAGTGTTTGATAGGTTGGAACGCGTCCATTTTGGTCTAAGGGAAAGCTTCTGAAAAATCTTGTCTTGGGAAACCAAGTCTTGTGGGGAAAGTGCACCACCTCTGCAGAGTGTAAAATCTAAGTACTTAGCCATGTCCCTGGTAAAGGACAATTTGAGCATCAAGACATGGAAGCAATCAAGGATCTCATCATTCAAATTTCTAAGTTAAAACTTGTGGATTGGACAAGGGTTGTTTGAAATATTCAATCTTTGATTGGTAGATGCCTTGGAAAGGATCTTCAATCTTTGATTGAGAAAAATGATTTTGTCAAGCAAAAACTTAGTATTTTCAAAATGATAAGAAAAATTTATTTTGAGCAATGCAAGCCTCAAACTCCACTTAGACAAATGCATATAGATGATAGACTCCACTATACTATTATAGTATCACTTGCCAATACAATTCAAGTGTATTGACCCTTTGTGGCTGTAACTTGTATGTTGCAGGTTTGATTGTTTTTAGTGAAGATTGATTGATTAGGATTACAAAGTCTACAACCAACATCTGCCTGTGGCACTTTGAAGATGAAGGACCCATGACTATAATTATTCCGCTGCAATGTAATTGAATAGCCAAATGAGCTATGTTTTGATGTAATAAACTTATGTTATTCCTGGTTATAAAGTTATATTATGACCTTTGTTTCTTGATATTACATCTTAACTGTGGATGCTAGCTATTGATCCAGGGACTAGCATTGTAAAACACAGGAGGGATCAACCTTATTAGGTTGGGACCCCTACAGATCAAAGGTTTATTTAAATAAATTAATAAGAATTTATTATCCAAATTTATTTAAATAAAAGGTTTTACCATTTTAATTGAAACATCAAAACTTATTAAATTATTTTAAATAAATTTTCCAAGTATTTTATATTCTCTAATAAAACCTACTAAAGTGTTTTGGCTTTATTTTAGATTTCAAAATAAATATCTCAATAAAACAAATCATATTTGATTTAATAAGGAAAGTCTATTATATTTAATTAATAATGGACTCTAAAATAAAAGGTTATTTTGTTTTAAACAAATTTCCAAGTATTCTATATTTCCCAAATAAAACCTACTGATTTGGTTTTGAAAATATTTAGGTTTCAAATAAAGATTTTATTAATAAAATCAAACTCTATTTGATTTAATAACTAAGGCCCATTTTATTTAAATTATTAATGGACCCTAAAGTAAAAGGTTATTTTGTTTTAAACAAGTTTTCCAAATATTCTTTATTTCCAAATAAACTACTAATTGGTTTTGAAAGTATTTGGATTTCAAATGAAGATTTTATTAAATAAACCAAAACCCTATTTTACTAATAAACCATGGACCATTTTACTTAATTAATAAATGGAACCTAAAAAGATTTAAAATATTATTTTATTTTGAGATTTGGTTTATGTTGATAGACAGAACCAAAAACTCATTACAATTGTTGAATTGTTTGAATTATTTGAATGCTTGAATAGTTGGATGAAGTTCAAATCAGAAAATGGGAAATAGAAAAAAATAAAACAAAGCAAACAGAAAAAAATAAGAGTAAAATGACCAGCCTAGCTAAAGCCCACCCCAGCCCAGTCCAGCCCATCTGCCCTCTCCCCCGAACCGTTTTTCCTCACCACAGAAGCAACCCGTTAAGTCACTGATCGGTGGACCCAACTTCATTTCCTTTCTTTCACTGCCAGCGGACCCCACTCCTCCTGTTCTTCTTTCCCACCCGCACGACCTCTTCTTCCCCCTCGCCGGCCGTTGCAGACTTTGATTTCGCGGCATCAATTCGCATTAACGCGGCCGCATTTACTCGCTCTAATCACGCAAATCTTAAACGCATGCCCCTCCTCTCTCGTTCCCCTCAGACGCCAACCTCTCTTCGCCACCAGGCTGCTCGGATTGTTCGTGGCAAGCACACTACTCCGATGAGCTTTCTTCCCAAAATCCGGCCAGCACACACCACCCCGAGCCTCCCTGAGCACGCTGACAACTTCCCCACAACAAGACGCATCTCCCAGCACCCTCCTCTCAACCGCGGGCGCCCCATAGCGTCGGCTACATCAAGCTTTCGAACGCCGCCGCGTCTGCCACCTCTCCGACGACGCCCACAGGTTGTACCAGACCGCCCTCTCCCCCTTATTCACACACGCGTCATCCCCTCGACCATACGCATCTAACCGTGCCCTTTGTTTGCCTCCGCGTGATCTGCAATGTCGCCTTCGACCACAGATAGAGCCGTCCGGCGTTGCTCTCTACTCCGGCGAGCAATCGCAGCTGCCCCCTAGCGCCCCTCGACGGACAAGTACGACGTTGAGCCTCAGCGAGCGTTAGCGATTCCGGTGAGCATCTCCCCACCCTCCTTTGCTTCCTGTACCGCCGGCGCCGTCATCGACTGGCCACTCCGCCGCTAGCCACCGTCGTCGCGCCGCCAGCTTTTGGCAAAGCACTGAGAGCCGTTCGATCTAGTTTGAACGAGCAGGATTAGATCACTTAGTCGCGAATAGGTACGTTCTCTGGACCGCGCGATTTGACTTGATCCAACGCACCACGATGCCGATCCGGCCGAACCGGTATCAGCCAGTGAGATAACGACGCGTGGCCAGTGTTTGAGTTAAAACAGATTTTTGAATCAAATTTATTTGCAAACTTCAAACCTTTGTAACTTTTAAACCACACGTCCAAATTTTGCAAATTTTATGTCGTTGGATTCAGGAGAACAAGACCTGGCCAACCATGCCCTTAGTTTAGTAAATAGTATCTGTTAACTTGCTTGTTTTTGCAGAATCAAATATGTGCTTGTTTAGATTAGAAAAATTGTTTAAAAATGTTTTTAGGGTTAAAACCTTTGCAAAATGGTTTGATGTGACCTTACTGACCCTAGGAACCAACCCTTGGTGTTAAAAATGATTTTGGAAAGATTTAGGTTGGATTACTTGACTTAGCCATTTTCTGGCCAAATAAAAAGAATGGTTTTTGTTATAAAAATATTTATGGAAAGAAAACTTTAAGAAAATGGTTTGATCAAACCCACTGACCCAAAACACCAAGTTTTGCAAATTAGCAACTCATTTGGTGAACAACTTAATAGTTTTGCCTTGATAAAAACATTTTTCACCACATGAAATGATGAATGGATTTAAAAATGGTTTATGGATAAAACCCATTTGCAAATGACTTTTCCATTTTGGTAAATGACCAATTTGGAACTTACAAAGTTTACAAGCCTAGTGGAGACCATCCTTGCAATAGAACCAACCTTTGCATGCTTATGCATGACTTAGATTCCATTACTTTGTGTGTGAAAAATTGTTTGTTTGACTTTGGTTTGGAATGTGAATTGAATTTGTGTTTGCTTGATTGACTTGTAGTGAAGTGTGAGACTAGCAAGATCAAGGAGTGAACCACCATTCCCTACCAAAAAGGCAAGTGATGCTTCATACTTTCTATCCCATTACTTTCACTATGCATTAGTGATTTTGCTAAGTAAACTTGCATGGATTTTGCTAAGTATAGACCTTGCTATAGTAAAACCTAGTAGATGAATCCTTAGTAGGATTTTCCTAAGTTAAGATTCCTATTACAATCAAGCTTAGCCTAGCTAATAGAAAACATGGGTGGAATATATATTCACACTATGGAAAAATATTCTAAGTCTGAGGACTTGTGATTTTGTCTAATAAAACAACTAAGTTAATGAATCACCTGGGTGGAATGGAAGGATTGGTTTATGTTGAGTGGTTACACAAGGCCATGGACTTGGGTTGTGTATCTCACTTGTGGAATGCCACCCAGACACAAAGAGATTTGAGATGTCAAATGTTGAGAAGCTTCAAGTGCAACCACTTGGCAATATGGGCTCTGCCATGATCATATAGGTTGCAAGAACTTAGCCATATGGACAGTTGGTGGTAGTGTTTGATAGGTTGGAACGCGTCCATTTTGGTCTAAGGGAAAGCTTCTGAAAGATCTTGTCTTGGGAAACCAAGTCTTGTGGGGAAAGTGCACCACCTCTGCAGAGTGTAAAATCTAAGTACTTAGCCATGTCCCTGGTAAAGGACAATTTGAGCATCAAGACATGGAAGCAATCAAGGATCTCATCATTCAAATTTCTAAGTTAAAACTTGTGGATTGAACAAGGGTTGTTTGAAATATTCAATCTTTGATTGGTAGATGCCTTGGAAAGGATCTTCAATCTTTGATTGAGAAAAATGATTTTGTCAAGCAAAAACTTAGTATTTTCAAAATGATAAGAAATTTTTTTTTTGAGCAATGCAAGCCTCAAACTACACTTAGCCAAATGCATATAGATGATAGACTCCACTATACTATTATAGTATCACTTGCCAATACAATTCAAGTGTATTGACCCTTTGTGGTTGTAACTTGTATGTTGCAGGTTTGATTGTTTTTAGTGAAGATTGATTGATTGGGATTACAAATTCTACAACCAACATCTGCCTGTGGCACTTTGAAGATGAAGGACCCATGACTATAATTATTCCGCTGCAATGTAATTGAATAGCCAAATGAGCTATGTTTTGATGTAATAAACTTATGTTATTCCTGGTTATAAAGTTATATTATGACCTTTGTTTCTTGATATTACATCTTAACTGTGGATGCTAGCTATTGATCCAGGGACTAGCATTGTAAAACACAGGAGGGATCAACCTTATTAGGTTGGGACCCCTACAGATGGTATCAGAGCATTGTGTTGCCTGTAGGATTTGTAAACCCTAGGATTGGACAAAAACCCTTAGAAAAATAGGAGTTGTACTTGTTCAAAAACTTATTTACAAAAACACTTGTAAACTCTTTCCTCAACCATTTTGGTTTCAACTCTACATCTCTTCTATTTCAAACTGGATGGAAAAACCTACCCCATGACCAAAGACTACACCATGTGCAAAGGACTTCTTCAACACTTTCAACTCTAATGACTTAAACTTCTTCAACTCTAATGACTTCAACATCTTCAGCATGTTCACCAAGGACTTCCAACTTGGATATCACTAAAGACTACAAGTAAGACAAGGAAATCTTGCTCAAGATTTAGAGACTGAGGGAATGCAAAATAAGGAGCCATCAACAACTTTGAAGTATTGCAACTAAGAGTTTATCTCAAGGAAACCATGATCTCATACAAGAAGAATCAAGAAGGAAGGAAAGATCACAAGTGAACCATATAGATGGACCACCATATTTTAGTTAAGACAAAACCACCAACTTATGTGGTGTAACAAAATATTTTGTTGCCTAAGTATGTGCTTGAACCTTGTTTGAGTGAAATGTTTGGTTTGTGATTGCATGCACATTGATTGTGTGAATTGTGATGTGAGTGATTAGAATTGATTCCTTAGAAATATCTTGCCTATTCTAATCCCTTCAACCCAAACAGATGACTACTCCAAGAGACTCCAACATCAAGGTTGATGACAACAACACCAACCAAGCTGACAGCTTGAAAGAGCTCATAGCAACCCAACACCGGTTGAACCAACTGACAGCTCAGTTCATAGCCAACAATAATGATAAAGATCCAACACTGCAAAAGTTTTTGGAAGAACAATCCCAACTAATGCTTAAGGTGACTAATCAAATGATCAGCATGGAAGAAAACTATCCGAAAAGAGAGTATGGCAACAAGGATGACAAGAATGTTGTTCTAGATGGAGCACCAGCTTGCATTATTTGTGGAGACAAGGATCATACTTCCAAGGAGCATGAAGGTCAATGCCCTAACTGTGAAGAAAATCATCCTGTTGGACAATGTCCCACCTCTCAAGCTACCTGTTACCTTTGTGAAGGAAATGACCATGTTCCCATCCAATGCCCCATTTACTCCATGGTGGAACAAAGGAAACAAGAAGGATCCAAATCTACCAAAGGAAAAGGACCACTTATACCCCCAAACAAGACAACCTACTTCAAAGGATCAAAGAAACTCAAGAAACCAAGACAAGACATGCACCTTGTGCAATGCCGTAAATGTAAGGAAATGGGACACTACTCCAGTGAGTGCCCAGAGAACAAGAAAAATAAAGGAATTGACCAAGTGGTGTGCAACAATTGCAAAGAACCAGGCCATTATGTAGCAACTTGTCCCCAAGAACAACGCAAGGAACTTCAAGATATCCATTGTTTCAACTGCAAGAATCCAGGACATTATGCAAGCAACTGTCCAGAAAAGATGAAGAACAAGTTGAACAAGCCTATGGAGAAACTCAACCTTGGCCCATGAGTCAAGCATGGAAACAAAGGACACTATGCAAAAGTTTGCTTAGAGAAGTTTTTCTAGAATCCCAAGAAGGCCAATATGTAATTTTGTTTGAAAAATTTTAAGGGTGGTAGTACCCTAGTTGTTTTGAAACTGCTTGTAACCCTAACCTTCCCAAATCTCGGGACGAGATTTATTTTAAGGGTGGTAGCCTGTCACATCCCAAGATTTTCCAAATCTTGTAATGTGAAAATAAATGAATAAAATAAAACTTTAGTTGATTTTCAGAACCAGAAGAAACTTTTTGAATTCAATTGGAACCTCAAACCAATTTGAATCAAATAAATCCTAAAGGGATTTAAAAATATAAACTTTTATTAAAGGAAAATAAAAATAATTAAAATTACTGTTTTGGAAATCTTTTTATAAAAGGTTTTGGTTTTCAAAGAGAAAAGAAATATTTAAATAAAGATTATTTTATAGAGCCAAATTAAACCTTGACAAAACTTTGGAATTAAAACATTTTGTTTTGAATAAAAATAGCAAAGGTTTATTTAAATAAATTAATAAGAATTTATTATCCAAATTTATTTAAATAAAAGGTTTTACCATTTTAGTTGAAACATCAAAACTTATTAAATTATTTTAAATAAATTTTCCAAGTATTTTATATTCTCTAATAAAACCTACTAAAGTGTTTTGGCTTTATTTTAGATTTCAAAATAAATATCTCAATAAAACAAATCCTATTTGATTTAATAAGGAAAGTCTATTATATTTAATTAATAATGGACTCTAAAATAAAAGGTTATTTTGTTTTAAACAAATTTCCAAGTATTCTATATTTCCCAAATAAAACCTACTGATTTGGTTTTGAAAATATTTAGGTTTCAAATAAAGATTTTATTAATAAAATCAAACTCTATTTGATTTAATAACTAAGGCCCATTTTATTTAAATTATTAATGGACCCTAAAGTAAAAGGTTATTTTGTTTTAAACAAGTTTTCCAAATATTCTTTATTTCCAAATAAACTACTGATTGGTTTTGAAAGTATTTGGATTTCAAATGAAGATTTTATTAAATAAACCAAACCCTATTTTACTAATAAACCATGGACCATTTTACTTAATTAATAAATGGAACCTAAAAAGATTTAAAATATTATTTTATTTTGAGATTTAGTTTATGTTGATAGACAGAACCAAAAACTCATTACAATTGTTGAATTGTTTGAATTATTTGAATGCTTGAATAGTTGGATGAAGTTCAAATCAGAAAATGGGAAATAGAAAAAAATAAAACAAAGCAAACAGAAAAAAATAAGAGTAAAACGACCAGCCCAGCTAAAGCCCACCCCAGCCCAGTCCAGCCCATCTGCCCTCTCCCCCGAACCGTTTTTCCTCACCATAGAAGCAACCCGTTAAGTCACTGATCGGTGGACCCAACTTCATTTCCTTTCTTTCACTGCCACCGGACCCCACTCCTCCTGTTCTTCTTTCCCACCCGCACGACCTCTTCTTCCCCCTCGCCGGCCGTTGCAGACTTTGATTTCGCGGCATCAATTCGCCTTAACGTGGCCGCATTTACTCGCTCTGATCACGCAAGCTTAAATGCATGCCCCTCCTCTCTCGTTCCCCTCAGACGCCAACCTCTCTTCGCCACGAGGCTGCTCGGATTGTTCGTGGCAAGCACACTACTCCGACGAGCTTTATTCCCAAAATACGGCCAGCACACACCACCCCGAGCCTCCCTGAGCACGCTGACAACTTCCCCACAACCAGACGCATCTCCCAGCACCCTCGTCTCAACCGCGGGCGCCCCATAGCGTTGGCTACATCAAGCTTTCGAACGCCGCCGCGTCTGCCACCTCTCCGACGACGCCCACAAGTTGTACCAGACCGCCCCTCTCCCCCTTATTCACACACGCGTCATCCCCTCGACCATACGCATCTAACCGTGCCCTTTGTTTGCCTCCGCGTGATCTGCAATGTCGCCTTCGACCACAGACAGAGCCGTCCGGCGTTGCTCTCTACTCCGGCGAGCAATCATAGCTGCCCCCTAGCGCCCCTCGACGGACAAGTACCACGTTGAGCCTCAGCGAGCGTCAGCGATTCCGGTGAGCATCTCCCCACCCTCCTTTGCTTCCTGTACCGCCGGCGCCGTCATCGACTGGCCGCTCCGCCGCTAGCCACCGTCGTCGCGCCGCCAGCTTTTGGCAAAGCACTGAGAGCCGTTCGATCTAGTTTGAACGAGCAGGATTAGATCACTTAGTCGCGAATAGCTACGTTCTCTGGACCGCGCGATTTGACTTGATCCAACGCACCACGATGCCGATCCGGCCGAACCGGTATCAGCCAGTGAGATAACGACGCGTGGCTAGTGTTTGAGTTAAAACAGATTTTTGAATCAGATTTATTTGCAAACTTCAAACCTTTATAACTTTTAAACCACACATCCAAATTTTGCAAATTTTATGTCGTTGGATTCAGGAGAACAAGACCTGGCCAACCATGCCCTTAGTTTAGTAAATAGTATCTGTTAACTTGCTTGTTTTTGCAGAATCAAATATGTGCTTGTTTAGATTAGAAAAATTGTTTAAAAATGTTTTTAGGGTTAAAACCTTTGCAAAATGGTTTGATGTGACCTTACTGACCCTAGGAACCAACCCTTGGTGTTAAAAATCATTTTGGAAAGATTTAGGTTGGATTACTTGACTTAGCCATTTTCTGGCCAAATAAAAAGAATGGTTTTTGTTATAAAAATATATATGGAAAGAAAACTTTAAGAAAATGGTTTGATCAAACCCACTGACCCAAAACACCAAGTTTTGCAAATTAGCAACTCATTTGGTGAACAACTTAATAGTTTTGCCTTGATAAAAACATTTTTCACCACATGAAATGATGAATGGATTTAAAAATGGTTTATGGATAAAACCCATTTGCAAATGACTTTGCCATTTTGGTAAATGAACAATTTGGAACTTACAAAGTTTACAAGCCTAGTGGAGACCATCCTTGCAATAGAACCAACCTTTGCATGCTTATGCATGACTTAGATTCCATTACTTTGTGTGTGAAAAATTGTTTGTTTGACTTTGGTTTGGAATGTGAATTGAATTTGTGTTTGCTTGATTGACTTGTAGTGAAGTGTGAGACTAGCAAGATCAAGGAGTGAACCACCATTCCCTACCAAAAAGGCAAGTGATGCTTCATACTTTCTATCCCATTACTTTCACTATGCATTAGTGATTTTGCTAAGTAAACTTGCATGGATTTTGCTAAGTATAGACCTTGCTATAGTAAAACCTAGTAGATGAATCCTTAGTAGGATTTTCCTAAGTTAAGATTCCTATTACAATCAAGCTTAGCCTAGCTAATAGAAAACATGGGTGGAATATATATTCACACTATGGAAAAATATTCTAAGTCTGAGGACTTGTGATTTTGTCTAATAAAACAACTAAGTTAATGAATCACCTGGGTGGAATGGAAGGATTGGTTTATGTTGAGTGGTTACACAAGGCCATGGACTTGGGTTGTGTATCTCACTTGTGGAATGCCACCCAGGCACAAAGAGATTTGAGATGTCAAATGTTGAGAAGCTTCAAGTGCAACCACTTGGCAATATGGGCTCTGCCATGATCATATAGGTTGCAAGAACTTAGCCATATGGACAGTTGGTGGTAGTGTTTGATAGGTTGGAACGCGTCCATTTTGGTCTAAGGGAAAGCTTCTGAATGATCTTGTCTTGGGAAACCAAGTCTTGTGGGGAAAGTGCACCACCTCTGCAGAGTGTAAAATCTAAGTACTTAGCCATGTCCCTGGTAAAGGACAATTTGAGCATCAAGACATGGAAGCAATCAAGGATCTCATCATTCAAATTTCTAAGTTAAAACTTGTGGATTGAACAAGGGTTGTTTGAAATATTCAATCTTTGATTGGTAGAAGCCTTGGAAAGGATCTTCAATCTTTGATTGAGAAAAATGATTTTGTCAAGCAAAAACTTAGTATTTTCAAAATGATAAGAAAAATTTATTTTGAGCAATGCAAGCCTCAAACTACACTTAGCCAAATGCATATAGATGATAGACTCCACTATACTATTATAGTATCACTTGCCAATACAATTCAAGTGTATTGAACCTTTGTGGCTGTAACTTGTATGTTGCAGGTTTGATTGTTTTTAGTGAAGATTGATTGATTAGGATTACAAAGTCTACAACCAACATTTTCCTATGGCACTTTGAAGATGAAGGACCCATGACTATAATTATTCCGCTGCTATGTAATTGAATAGCCAAATGAGCTATGTTTTGATGTAATAAACTTATGTTATTCCTGGTTATAAAGTTATATTATGACCTTTGTTTCTTGATATTACATCTTAACTGTGGATGCTAGCTATTGATCCAGGGACTAGCATTGTAAAACACAGGAGGGATCAACCTTATTAGGTTGGGACCCCTACAGGTTCAATTCACCTCTTCCACTATATCGGTAACCTTCAAGGTGGAAGCCGGCACCTTTACAACTAGTTCGAGGCACACATCCATAACTTAATTGGAGGCTCCCGAATACAAGCAAGCTGTCAAACAATAAAAGACAAACTTGTAAGAACCAAATCTAGAACTAGAGTTTCCAACGAAACACTAGAGCAAGGGGCCCTCAAGTGAATGAGGGGGAAATGAAGATCTCTCTTGGTGAATCAATAGATCAAGGGCTCCTCCTTCGATTCTCCAAAGATCAACGACTTTGGATGGTTGAGTGAAGAGATCTTGGCGATTAGGTGGCTCAAATGGACGTGGTGTTCTTGAGTGGGATGAGCAACCTTCCAAGGTAGGTGAAGGGTGCATTTATAGCACTTGGAGGGAATCTGCCCGTTGGGCATTAAATGCACCGGTACTACTGGTACACAAGCGGTTGTACCGAACACAACCCGTACTGCCGGTCATGTACCGGACAAGTACCGGAGATGCACCACATGGTTGATCCAGCCTCAGGCACCTCCGAAACAACTTAGCGGTGCTACCGCTAAGCGGTAGTACCGGTCCTGAGAAGCGGTACTACCGGTCCGGGCGGTAGTACCGGCTCTAGGTACTGGTTGGTACTGAGAGGGATGGAAAGCTCTTGTCCTCCCTCAGTGTCACCCGGTACAACCGAGCAGTTCTACCGTGGTCAAGAGGTACTACCGGTTGGAGCGGTAGTGCCGCACCGCAATACCGGGTGTTACAGAGGGTTGACGAGAGCGTTCCTTCCCTATCAGATGTGACCGGTACAATGAAGCGGTACCACCGGTGCCAAGCGGGAGTACCGATTGTGACTTCCGGTACTATCGGTCAGCACTGGTGCGTTTGGCACGTGCCAACAGTGGGCAATTCATTTTTCGTGCCACAACCTTAAATACCTGAGATACACTTAGTGCACGATTAAACTGATAGGTGTGTTATCATCAAACATCAAAATCATAAGAATAGGAAGTGCACTTTCAGCATGCAAGATCACAAACAACACACACATGATATAATCGATAAGACAAAACCATTAATCAATCTGACATAGTAATCTCAATATCCATCGGATCCCCGCAAACACAACATGCATGCTTACAAATAGATGAGATCTTGATCATAAACGGAGCTCACAAGATCTAGACATGAAAGCACAAAGGAGGAGATACAACCATCTAGCTACTACATGGACCCGTAGTCCAAGGTGGAACTACTCACGCTTCATACCGGAGGCTGGCATTATGAAGAAGAAGGCCTCCGGGATGATCTCCCCTCCGGCAGGGTGCCGGGAAGAGTTTAATATCCCCCCGATCTAGGGACGATGGTGGCGGCGACTACAAACGGTTTCGTGGAATATTGATCGGGTCCTTAGGGTTTAGGCATCGGGGGATTATTATAGGCAAAGATGTGAGGCAGGAGGGCGGCCAGGGGGCCCACACCCTGCCCAGGCACGACCTAGGGTGGGCCCGCTCCTCGGGGGGTGCGGTCTCCCTATGTTTCCCCTCCGTCTCTCCTCTAGACTCTGTGTTCTCCTCGGTGAAATATTGATTTTGGCTTTTGTCCCGTCCAATTCTGAGAATATTTCCTTACTAGCTTTTCTGGAACCAAAAACATAAGAAAACATGCAACTGGCACTGTGTCATCTTGTTAATAGGTTAGTACCAGAAAACATATAAAAACACCTCAAAATGTGGACGAAGCAAAGCAAAGTAGACACTAAACAAGCATGGAACATCAAAAATTATAGATACGTTTCCGACGTATCAACCAGCTCTGGCTTACGGACCTCGTAGATGTCGTTCACATGTCGAACAATGAGTTGGGAGTCTCCATGGTCCCTTAAGGAGCGCACCTCCATGGAGAGCGCCAGGAGTAGGCCAAAAATGAGTGCCTCGTATTCGGCCTCATTTTTGGAGCATTCTTCCTTCATGAGAGAGAAGGAGTGATACATCACCCCTCCCTGTGGTGTCTTGAATGCCAACCCGGCACCCGCTCTCCTCCTCGGGGTGTCGTCGAGGTCGGTTTCGGTGCGCGAGGCACCGTCGAAGTAGAGCTCCCATGGTGCTTCAGGTTCGATTGTGAAGACCTCCTCGTCGGGAAGGTCAGTGATGACAGGGGAGTCATCGGGGAGTGGGTGAGCCATGAGGAACTCTGCCAGTGCCTGTCCTTTAACCGCCTTCTGCGGCACAAAGGTAAGGTCGAACTCCATCATGAGTAGGTCCCATTTGCCAAGTCGCCCGATAAGTGCGGGCTGACTTAGAACGTACCTTATGGGATCAGCTCGTGCGACGATCTGGATTTCTTGGTTTAGCATGTAGTGCCTTAGCCTCCTGAGTGCAAACATCAGGGCCAAGCACAACTTATCAATTGCCGAGTAGTTATGTTCGGCACCAACCAGGGTGCGACTCAAGTAGTAGCAGGCCACCTCTTTTCCTTCGTCATTGTGTTGTGCGAGCAAGGCTCCCAATGAAGTAGGTAGGGATGCAATATAGAGTATGAGTGGGCGCCCTTTTACAGGGGCAGCCAAGACAGGTGGATTAAGCATGTTCCTCTTAATATCATCAAATCCTCGTTGGCATCCCTCATCCCAAATGAACGGAGATCCTTTCTTCATGAGGTGTGAGAAGGGCTGAATGCATCCGGAGAGATTGGATATGAAGCGCGGGATGTATGCCAACTTCCCCTGCAAAGTCCTCAACTCCTTGAGGTTTGTGGGAATTGGCATACCGAGGATTTCCTTGATCTTCTTTGGTTCGACCTCAATTCCTCTGTGGCGAACCACAAATCCCAGGAAGAGCCCTGATTGTACGGCGAATGCACACTTGAGTGGATTCATCTTGAGTTGGTGTCGACGTAGACGTTTGAAGACCCTGCGGAGGTCCGCCTTGTGGTGCTGGCGGTTTTTAGTTTTGACCACCAAGTCATCGATGTAGAACTCCACCGTGTGGTGGAATAGGCCGCCTAGAATGCGTGTCATGGCGCACTGGTAGGTGGCACTAGCGTTCTTCAACCCAAAAGGCATGACGGTGTAGTAGAAGTTTCCTTTTGGGGTCCTGAATACGGTGTTGATGGCGTCGTCCGGGTCCATCTTGATTTGGTTGTACCCAGATGATCCATCCATGAAGGACAGCGCGCCGTGGCCCGTGGTGGAGTCGATAATGATCTTCGCGATGGGAATGGGGAAAACATCCTTGGGGCACGCTCGGTTCAGGTCGTGGAAGTCTTGGTAGACCCTCACTTGCCCGTTCTTCTTCTCCACAGGTACAATGTTTGCGATCCACCGAGTATACTGGGCCTCCTTGATGAAATCTGCAACAATTATCTTATCTACCTCCGTAATGACGCTCTCCTGAAACTCTGGCCGTAGGTGGTGAGGTTTTTGCTTGACCGGCCGGAATTGCGGGTCAATGGCCAACTTGTGCATGGCGACACCGGGGTTGAGACCCGGCATCTCCTTGTAGTTCCAGGCAAAGTAGTCCCGGTACTCCATCATGAAGCTTCGATAATCTTCTCGTTCTTCTTTCGTCAGCGTTGTGCTGACAAAAGTGGGACGCGGATCCTCCTTTGTTCCGAGGTTGATTTCGACGAGCTCGTCAATGGTGGGTTGCCCTCCATATTCGAGCTCTTGTGGTGTGGGAGTGACCCCAAGATCCTCATTGAGCTCGGGTTGTTCCCCATCGGAGGAGTGCTCTTGGTGAAGGGGCTGGCACGCGGTGTTCACATTGTGTCCCGAAGTCATGGACGTGGCATGGCACATGGCTCGTTTGCCGATGTCATGCCCATCACCAGCTGAGTCGAGAGCATGATAGTCGGATTATCCCAACCCGTACTTAGGTTGAGCCTTACCCTTCTGACGTGGCATGGCACATGGCTCGTTTGCCGATGTCATGCCCATCACCAGCTGAGTCGAGAGCATGATAGTCGGATTATCCCAACCCGTACTTAGGTTGAGCCTTACCCTTCTGCTTGATTAGATCTTCTGATTGCCTCCACTGCTCCTCGCAAACGGAGGGTGGTTCCGGCACTCGCTAGGAGGCGTGCCCTCCTAGAGTCGACCTTCATTGTTGAGAGCACCTCCTCTGTATGGACACAAGGGTTAGAGTTCAAATATAGAGTCACAACATTTTACTTGGGGGACCTTGTAGAATAAAGATTCGATTTTAGACCCACACGAGCTAGGTATGGCCCAAACTTCAAGTGGGGAGGTTATTGAAACGTAGAGGGACGGAGGCTGCATGTCGTGAGCTCCCCGTAGTGCTTCCTCGAGCACTCATGGATTCTTAGCCGCTCCTTGGGATGGAGCGGGATCCTTCTTTTGAACTCCACGTGCTCGAAGTGTTAGCGGCGCATTGCTGCTGGTTTCTAGCAAGTTGCGGCCTTGAGCACCTGTAGAGCTTCCAAGTGTTAAGGGCTTGGCCTCTACATGTGACATTGTTGATGTAGAGGGGGTGAGATGAGGTGATGGTGCTGGGGAAGACCTCATCATGGTCGGCATCGATGAAGGAAATCATGCCTTCAACAACAACGGGGTTGTTGGGGTAGGCGCTAAAGGGCCTGCCCCCTGCGATGGAGGTCACCTATGGTCGCCGCCCTTGCGACTACGAGAGGAAGGGCCTCCCATACTGGCTGGTGAGAATGGCATGACAAGGCACTTCCCTTCGACGGAGGGTGTGGTGCCTGTCTTGAGCAGGATGTTGGTTGCTATGCGGCTCGACCCTGTTTCTGGTCACCATCATTGGTGGGGAAGTAGTACTTCGCATCAGCATGATGCGACTCTTGCATGGTGTAAGTGGAGGCATTGCCGATGATGCGTTCTTGCGCGCCACTACCGTCCAAGAACTTGAGGCATTGGTGGAGGGTAGATGGCACCACGCAGTATTTGTGAATCCATGGCCTTCCTAGGAGGGCCGAGTATGACGTGTTCGCCTCGATGACGAAGAAACGCACCTTAAAGCTAAAGGTGGACATTTGGATCTTCATCGTGATGGCGCCTAATGTGGGATTGCCTTGGTTGTCGAAGCCGCATATCATCACGTCGGTGGGCTCCAGGTCGTCCACCGTGAAACCAGCCCATGTTAAGCTTTTAACAGGCAAAATGTTCACGGTGGACCCTGGGTCGATGAGGACTCGCCTTAGGTGGGAAGTCCCGATATTCCCTTCCACATAGAGTGGCCGGTTATGGTCTCCTTATTCTAGGAGCATGTATTCATTGTCGAAGGTGATCTAATTCACGAACAAGGGGTTCGAGAAGAGGCAATGTTTTGCCATGGCCACTTCGTAGAGCTCGGGTGCTTGAAGGGCATGGACGAGTGCTTGGCATAGGTCCGGCACGAGCATGAGAGCATTGTAGACACTTAGTAGTGTCAGAATTCTCTTGAGGTGGGCTACTATGTTGTAGTCGATGTCATGAGGCTTGGTATTTTCCTTCTCTCGTCGACTTGGAGCGCCTCCCGCTGATGGCGCCTCTTTCAAGGCCGCCGTCTTGTCCACCTTCGTTGATTTCTCCTTTGGTGGTTCAGGAAGAACCTTGCCGCTTCACAGGTTCATGTTGACCAACTGGGGTTCAAGATCCTTCGTGGATCCCTCTGCATGGAGCGCCTCACGCTGAAGAGCAGCAAACATGTCATCTGACTTGGTACTGCTAGTGTCGCTACAGTTGAGGATGACGTTGCAACTCTCAGTGTTTGATGATTGAGAGGAGCTAGCTTGTTTCTCCTCTGTCAGGGCCTGCCCTCGGCGGTGTTGCCAAAACTGCTCAAGAGTGGGCAATCTCTGTCCCTGTCGAGGGAATGACTTTTCTTCCTCCGACTTGGGGACGAACCTCGGTGGGGAACGACGCTGACTTGGGTCAAAGCAACATGGGACGAGTAGGGAGGCATCCCTCGTCCATGCCCGATGAGGGGGATATGGAGGGAAGCCTCTTGCTCGTGATCATCGATGAACCATGTTCCATGGCTCGTCCTGATGTGACGTGGGAGGTGCTTTCCCATGCAGTGTTGCTGCCAAAGCAATGACGAGGCTGGAAAGTTGATGCTCTACTTGAGAAAGTGGGACCCAAGATGGTACACTTTCTAGGTGTTGTGTTGATGGCGGCGACGGACTCACGCTCACCGCGCGGAAGTCAGGGTTGATGGCGTCGGCATCCATGTTGATCCTCTTCTCGTTAACGGCTCTTTGGAGCCATTCCTTGAAGGTGATGCAATCCTCGATTGTGTGGCCAACATACGTATGATATGGACAATAGAGAGGATTTTTAACCATACCTTATCCGGACACCTAGGATCTGGCAAGTTTAGCGCGTGGTGCTCCATGAGTTGGTTGAACAAGTCATGCACCAATTCTCGACGGAAGATGTATTGCTTCTTGAGATCTCTTGCATGGATGGTCGCTGACTAGCACCCCCTTTGGTCGCCCCTTGCGCCTAGCATGGGCACATTGTTGCTTGGTGTGGAGGTGAATACACTTGTGGCATTCGTCTCTGCCGTTGTCTTTGGCTTGCCCCCGTAGGTGGGCGGCTTGGCCGTTGAGCTGAACCTCCTAGCAGGATCATAGGCACTAGCATTATTTTAGAGTGTCCATGATTTGTGGGGACTTCTCAAACTCCAACTTTGTGGCTGCCACGGCCGAGATGAGAGCGCTAAAATTTCTAGGCTCTCGCCGAGATACTTCTAGCGACCAGTGTTGTTGCATGCCGTGGATGCACATCTCAATGGCGTCCTCGAGGTGCATCTCTCTAGCGAGACGCTGATATGTCGGAAACATATCTATAATTTTTGATGCTACATGCTTGTTTAGTATCTACTTTGCTTTGCTTCGTCTACACTTTGAGGTTCTTTTTTACATGTTTTCTAGTACTAACCTATTAGAAAGTTGCCACAGTGCTACTTGCCTATTTCCTGCTGTTTTTGGTTCCAGAAAAGCTAGTAAGGAAATATTCTCGGAATTGGACGGGACAAACATCAAAGTCAATAACTTTTCGTGGGTAACAAGAAGTCCAGAGGGGAGACAGAGAGGCGTGCCAGGCGCCCAGACCCCCCTAGGTGTGGGTGGGCCCTACCCCGCACTTAGGCAGGGTGTGGGTCCCCTGACCATCACCTCGGCCTCCCCCTTCGCCTATAAGAAGCCCCCGATGCAGAAACCCTAAGTACCCGATCAATATTCCACGAAACCTTCTGTAGCCGCCGCCACCGTCGTCACTAGATCGGGGGATCTGAAGTTCTTCCCGGCACCCTGCTAGAGGGGAGATCATCCCGGAGGCCTTGTCTCCGGTATGATGCGTGAGTAGTTCCACCTTGGACTATGGGTCCATGTAGTATCTAGATGGTTGTATATCCTCCTTGTGCTTTCATGTATAGATCTTGTGTGCTCCGTTCATGATCAAGATCTAATCTATTTGTAATCATGCATGTTGTGTTTGCGGGGATCCGATGGATATTGAGATTATTATGTTGGTTTGATTAATGGTTTTGTCTTTATGATTCTATCATGTCTGTGTTGTTTGTGATCTTGCATGCTCTCAGTTGTTTGTAGCTATCTTGGCCAAGTAGTTGCTAGTGACTCCAAGAGGGGGTATTTATGCTCGATAGTGGGTTCATGCCTCTAGTTTCCATGGGAAGTGACAGAAATCTCTTCGGTTATAGATGTGTTGTTTCTACTAGGGAGAAAACAACGGTCTCTTGTTCATGGAACATGTGGACTGTTTACCTTACACACTTTGCTTAAAGCAGTTGTCTGTTGCTTGCAACTTAATACTGGAGGGGGTTCAGATGATACCCTGAAGGTGGACTTCAAGTCATAGATGCAGTTGGATGGCGGTATATGTATCTTTTTGTATTGCCCAATCGAATCTCATAGGATCTTTCTGACAGGTAATTGCATTGTTATGCCTTGCTCAGTTCCTATCAATTGCCCTGCTGTAATTTGTTTACCCTTCATGCCATGTTGTTTATCTAAGTATAGCACCTCTAATGAACTATGGAACCCGGTCCAATCTTTACCATTGATACATCTTCCACTGTTACTTGTTTACTTGCTGCAAACCACCATTACCTTCCACACCATACGTTTAATCCTTTGTTATAGCAAACTGGTGAGCTTGACAACCTCATTGATTCGTTGGGGCAAAGTCTTGAGTTTGTGTTGTGCAGGTCTCCGCGTTGCTTGCAACACCTATGTGACGTTTCCTTCCTCCTACTGGTTCGATAACCTTGGTTTCTTACTGAGGGAAAACTTGCTGTTGTGCTGCTTCACACCTTGCTCTTGGGGTTCCCAACGAAGTGCTCCTTCATCAACTCAGCGCTGCATCAGACGGACGTAGCTGTTGCGGAAGCGTACGATGTAGTCGTCGATGGACTCTTCACGTTGTTGACGAACTTGTGCTATCTCGACGATAGAGAAGTATTACTTCATGGCAACGAAGTGCCTTTTGAAGACTTCCTTCATTGCCGACCAGCTGCTGATGGACCCCACTGCTAAGCGATTATACCAGTGGAAAGCAGGGCTAGTCAATGACCCCGAGAATTGGCGAAGTAGAAGAGACGAGCTATTGGTTGTGTCGCTGCAAGCCGCCTCGAAGTACGCCAAATGCCCCCTCGCGTCGCCGGTTCCGTCAAACTGACGGAACTTCGGCGGGTGCCACCCAGCCGGGAATGACACAAGATCATGCCATGATTCATAAGGCTTTTGGAGCTTACTCTCTGAGGAGCGAGGAGCCTGCTCGATGGACATTCGCTTGAACTTCTTGTCCACCATGTCTTCAAGCATGTCTTGGTATCCCTTGATCACACTTGGACGTGTTTCCGTGTTGCCGAAGTCCGGAGGCATGACCAACGGGCGAGCGGTCATGACCGTGTCCCTCTGTTGGTGCCCTCTGCAGTGCCTCCTAGGAGATCCTCTTGTGGGTCTGCATGCCGTGGCATGCCCGACGCTACTGTGGTGTTGTTCATCATGAACTCGATGAACCCGTCGACTTTAGACGTCAGTTCCTCAATTGTACACCCTTATTGGCGCACCTGATCAGCTAAAATTTCATCATGTGATGCCGCCTTTCCAAGATTGTCGGAGGGGCTAGCTTGGGAGGCCTTTTGTCCCTCGTGTTGAGCCGCTTTAGCGGCCCCATCTGGGTCGTCATTGACACTATCCACTACCATGCGTGCTGGTGCGGTGTTGAGGTCTTCAAGGTAACTCTCGTCATCCAAAGGGATAGACGGGTTAAGGAAGGCGTGAGAAGGTGAGGTGGGGAGCATTTCTAGAGATGAGGAAGAGGCGGCATTGGAAGCCTCCTCATCACTTTGAGACTCAAGCGGCTCTGATGGTCCTGCGGAGGCTTTCGCCGCGCTTTGAAGTGCTAGTGACCTTAGTCGCGTTGCAGCTCCTTGATGACTTGCGACTTGCTGCAGCTCGACGTGATCTTGAGGAAGTCTGGATGCCATGTCGGTGTAGCGGACCTGGGATACATCCCAATCCTGCTTGGAGCCACCTATATGCTTCTTGCTGTCTCCCGTTGCGATGGGAAGGCATGAGGGAGTCGACCTTGCATCCTCTTCTGGTGTGGATGTGCTATCCTTCGCCACTACATTGGCGCCTTTGAACCATGAACGCACATGGCCTAGACTTGGGAGAAATGTGGTACGGAAATTGGCCCTAGGATTTGGCATAATCTCCTCATCCGATGGATATGTGAAGTTGTGGGTGACATTTGGCGGTTCCCACCCGTTGTCGTCTTCGAGGCCAGAGTGCACTGCTAGAGTGCCGCATGAGGCCGTGTTCTTGTCGGCTTCATTTTTGTTACCCGTCTTCTGCGGGAATGTGGCATCGACCTCTTGTTCCATCGTGTTAGGGGAAACAAGGGTAGGCTCTTCGTCGCTGGATATAGGTGGTTCAGGGACAATGTTTGATTGCGCCTCAATAGCCGCTCCCAGGCTTATCTTGAGAACCATGTCATCATCGAGGGTGCCCCCTGTGTGCGCCTCGGGGGCCTTCTTGACGCCCTACATGGGTGTGGCATCCGTATCCGGTTCTTCTTGTGGCGTAGAAGTTGGAGTGGCACTCTCTTGCCCGCTTCCTCGCCTAAGGATGGTTAGGGGGCGCAATGGTGGAGATGTCTTGGCTCCTTGTTCCGCGGCACTAGGTTGTGCCTTGCATGGTTTGGGGGGTAGGCGGCTAAGAAGGTAGTTGCACCTTTCATGCCGCTCCAGGTCAGGGGAGATGCAGAACGCGATTCTGTCATTCTCTTGAACGACATCACCATCATCCCGAACACGGACTTGCGTGTGCCGAAGAACCAAGTCTTCGAGCTCCCGGTAGAGAACTTTTCGATTCCTCCAATGCCTCTCGCGCTTGCGTTGGTTCTCGGTGGGAACAACGTGAGCCCTTTGTGGGACTGGAGGCGTAGGAAGGAGGGGCGGCATACCTCTTTGAACTGGTGGAGCCATAGGGTTTCTTGTTGGCCCCACTCGCACTTGTTCCTCATGCCTTGTAGGCGATGGCACATGCGTAGGAGCAGGTTCCCGTGGAGGGCTTCGCGGTATCCATTGACGTGGTGCTTGGTTGTTTGGCGTGTTGTCTTGGCGTCGCGGCCACCTACTTCCATGTGGAGGCAATGTGTTATGCCCCCGAAAGTTAGTGCGTGTTGGTGAAGGGGGCCGCCGTGGCGCCAAAGTTTGGCGCTCGTGCTGAGGGCGATAGGATGGAGCAGGGCGCCTGTTTATGCTTGCCCCTTGTGCCGATGATTTGACATGATCTTCTTGGCCTTCGATCCTCCTTCGAAGGTGGCTCATTTGGTTTTGGAGTTGGCGGAGTTCTTGTCACAGGTCCTCCTCACGAGGTGCAGGTGCCTCATTCCGAAGAATGGAGAACCTATTGTTGTTGTTGGAGGAGGGATGTTGTCCATCGCCTGCCGACGTGTGGAGATATGGTACCCACATACTCGACGGGTGAAGGGAGTCGTCGCTCAAGTTGTAGGGGGTGTTTTGTCCCGGTAGAATGGCTGCTTGCGGGAGCGTCGCTTCCAAAACTCCTTCATGATTGCCCGTCATACGAGCTCCTTGATCTTCGAGGGCTCGTTCCCCCATTGATCAGGGAACAAGTCATAAGGGGGATTCAGAGTGTTACCGTAGGTGAAGACCTTGCGGGCCAGCTCCATTGCACCCAGAGACCAATCCTCCTCGGGGACGACGCTCTATGCAATGCGAGAGTTGATTTATCGATGAAGGCGTTGCACCTTTTGGTACTTCCTTCTATAGTTGCAAAGGCGATGGGGGCTATGCGACAAACGAGCGTTTGTCATTAGCCTCCATAGGTCGAAGGAGACGGACTCAAGAGCTTCGAGTAACTCCACCTCCGTGCACTATGTGGTTGGTGTCGGGATTCCCGGCTCGGGACCCTGTGCTAGGGCGCGAACCAAAGAGGCGGTAGTCCGCCTGTTGGCGGCTTGCACGCGTAGGCATTGAGCCGCCTCCGTGTCGCCCCTAATCCCCGCTATCATGGAGCTCTTCAAGAGTGAGCGCGCCTCGAGCATGAGCTCGCGGCGCTCCCTCTTCGCCTTGGCCACCGCCCTCCTCTGCTCCTTCTTGGACTCCATGGATTGAAACTGGGCGGGATCCTGAGCCTGATGCATGTATACCTTGTCACCATGCTTGAAAGTGACCATCAGTGGCAGCGATCCAAACTGGATCACCGTCGGGACTTCATCGTCGGCGATGTTCCGGAATCTTGTAGAAAGATTCCTGCGATCAGCAGAGTTCCTCGGTGATGATCCTCATGCATCATGAAATACATGTTGAGAGAACGGGCGAAGACCAAGCCACGACCAATGTGTAGCAGAGATGGGAGGAGAACCAGGTCCCACCAGGCATGCCAATTTGTTTGACATGGAAACTACCGCTTTTCTAGGAGAGGAGGAAGAAAAGGGATCTCCCGTACGCCGGGGGAAAACATAAAATATGCGGGCGTGCCAGTGTACAAGTACACAAAAATAAAAGACGGGAAAAGATACATATTAATCATCACGACTAATAGCCTAAACCCTGATGTGTGCTCCGTGGTGGCCTGCTGGCGCAGCCAACATGACAAGGCGATTGTGGTCTCCTGGTTCCCGGGGCCTCAGAAAGCTCCCGGTTAATTACTCCCGCAGATAGAATCGTGGGACACGTCGGATTAAGCTGCTTGGTCGTCGTCTTCGGTCTTCACTTCGCGTTCTCCATGCATGGTGGTGGTGATGTGTATTGGCGACGATAGTGTCCGTTTACTAGCGTGTACACGTGTCGTAGATAGCATGGACTTTGCTCCGGCCATGCCCGCCTTACCGTCTTGCCTCGTCGGTCTTGAGCGGCGTTGAAGTGGTTGAAGTCGGGTAGCTTGCATGGATGCGCTTGGCCTATATCATCGTCGATGACCTTGTGGTTTCACCGAAGTGCGAGGGGTATGCCCGCGGAAGTATAAGTGGTTGAGGAGTTATATAAGGAGACAACGAGCGCACATCACAAGCGTGCCGCCTAATATGGAGTGTGCTGCCGTCGATGGTGATGGACTGTAGCCATCTCCATGGCCAAGCAGCCGGCCAACGCCGAATGATCAAGAGCTTCCACATGCATGCAGACATGCTCACATATAGGTACTAATGAATAGTACACATGCATGCACGCACATATGGACTTGTGATCAGCCTCATCCTCGGCTTGCGCAGCGCGCGCATCCTAGCAGCGTCACAGCCCTAGTGTCCAGCCAGCAATGGCCTAGCCAGCTTGGAAAACATCACGGAGAGCATGGTCGGCCTGTAGCTTGGATGATGCCGATCGTGGCGAGTCGGCGGCTAGTTGAGGACATGAAGTTTTCCTGTGGGAAAAAACACGTCGACGCCGTAGACTGTTCACGCAGTCATGGGGCGCCGCCTTATATGACGTGTCGGTCCGATCTACCGGACAGCGAGGCTGCATCCTCCGATGAGGACGTATACGGCGTCATGCTGACTCTGCGGAAAGAGTCGGCTCGTGTTATGGACGTCGGTGAGCCGCGGCCCGTCGACGGCGCCTCCGTCAATGGGACGGCTAGGCTTGTTTTGTTAGAAATAATGGGCTAAATCATTAGACCCATGTGTGATTTCAGATTTTCTCTAAATATCAAAGCCCATGTATGTGAAAGCCCATATGTTATTTGGCCCAAGTTGGTGGCATCTCACATGTGTGTGGCAAGAGATGTGGGAGCTAAAGTTTAGTCCCACATGGGAAGTTGAATGAGAGTTGCAGCACCTTATAAGGTGGAGTGTTGCACCACTTTGTAATTGAGTGACAATAAGAGAGCTACACGCGCGCTCCTCCTCTGACGACGCCGCCGCTCGCACGCTCGCTCGCCTCGCCTCGTCACGATGCGCGCGCCGCACCGTGCACGACGTGGGCTTTGTCCAGTTCGTTTCATGTACGGGATTTCCGAGCCGCTCTATATAAACGCCTATGCGGCTTCCACAACGTACGACACCAAACCAATCTAGGGTTTTGCCATCCTCTCTTCTTGCGCCGCCATCATAGTCTACTCCATCCCGCTTGCCGGCGTGCACCGGCGATCGGGAGAGCAGGTCTCCGAAACCACTCGCCTTTGTGATCCTGTACGGGAGACATCGAATAAGGTTTTTGGAAAGCGCTCTGCGCGACTGCTCAAGTTCGTCATCATGGCACGTCTTCCCGGTCGTCAAGCCGGACCTCGTGTGCGTCGTCTTCAACGTCGACTTCTTCGACAAGCTACTGCACCAACAACGACTACATCAACAACCGATCAGTACGTACACCGTCAATAGATCTGTTGTTTTACTATGGCTGTTAGTGCGTATAATCTGCTACTGTTCATGATGATCAATACATCTAGTATGTTAGAAGTTCACGTGATTGTAGCTGTTGTTTTCATGATTTATATTCTGAAATTAATCATGGAAATTATGCCTAATACTCCAACAATCCAAAAACCTTATTATAGGTAATTTCCTGAATTAAACATGGGACACTTGGACGATGCTATGAAGCCGAAAAAGTTTACCGGTGTTCATTTTAAGAGGTGGCAGTATAAGACCACTATGTGGCTGCAAGCTCTGAAAGTATTCGAGGCTAGTGAGGGTTTACCTGAAGGAACTACATCTGACGAGGTTCAGAACAAGTTCAAGGAAACCAATCTTGCCTTTGTGGGATGCGTTCTGAGTGTTCTTGACAACAAGCTATTTGATGTGTATGTGCACATCAAAGATGGAAAAGAGCTCTGGGAGGCACTGAACACTAAGTTCGGTGTAGAAGATGCTGGCAGTGAGCTATACATCATGGAGAACTTTCATGATTACAGGATGGTTAACAACCGTTCTGTAGTTGAGCAAGCTCATGAGATACAGTGCTTTGCTAAGGAGTTTGAAATCCTCAAGTGTATCTTACCCGACAAGTTTTTGGCTGGGTGCATTATTGCAAAGTTGCCTTTTTGTTGGAGGAACTTCGCCATAACTCACAAACACAAGAGACCGGAGATATCGGTTGAAAACCTGATAGCATCTCTTGATGTTGAGGAGAAGGCTCGGGCTAAGGACACTACTGAGAGAGGAGACGAGGGCCAGTCTAGCGCCTACATGGCGCAGAAGAAGACCTTCGGCAAGAACAAAGGGAACTATAAGCCCTCGTTCAACAAGCCTGAAAAGACTACAATCTTCAAGAAGAAGAAGAAGCTGAACAAGGCCGAGCTACATTGTTATTCATGTGGAGATCTCGGCCACTTTTCCAAGGACTGCCCAGATCGTGAAAATCGTAGAGGGAAAGGTGGGAAGACTGTCAACGTCGTGACCGCTAGCAACACTGATGGGTACAGTAATTTATTTACTGTTCTTGCAGTATTTCAATCACCATGTTGGTGGATTGATACGGGTGCTAATGTTCATGTGTGTGCTGACATCTCTATGTTCACTTCTTATCAGGTCACTCGGGATTCAGCCGTCCTAATGGGGAATGGGTCACATGCTTCTGTTCGTGGTGTTGGCACGGTGGATCTGAAGTTTACTTCTGGAAAGATCGTGCAGCTGAGGAACGTGCAACATGTCCCTACTATGAAAAAGAATCTCGTTAGTGGCTCCCTTCTGTGTAGAGATGGGTTTAAGGTTGTGTTAGAGTCCAATAAAGTGGTTGTTTTGAAAGATGGACAATTTATTGGTAAAGGTTATGAGTTTGGAGGCTTGTTTCGATTTTCACTTTCAGAGTTTTGTAATAAATCCGTGAATCATATTTGTGGTGATGTTAATGATGATACCAGTGTTTGGCATTCTCGTTTATGTCACATTAATTTTGGTTTGATGTCTCGAATGTCCAGTATGAGTTTAATTCCGAATTTCACTATTGCCAAAGTTTCTAAGTGCCATAGTTGTGTGCAATCAAAGCAACCTCGAAAGCCTCACAAGGCTGCCAAGGAGAGAAACTTGGCACCTCTAGAACTCATACATTCTGATCTATGCGAGATGAATGGTGTGTTGACAAAAGGTGAAAAGAGATATTTCATGACGTTGATAGATGATGCTACTAAATTCCGCTATGTTTACTTGTTGCAAACTAAAGATGAGGCTTTAGACTACTTTAAAATCTATAAGTCAGAAGTTGAAAATCAACTAGGGAGAAATATCAAGCGTCTTAGGTCGGATCGTGGTGGTGAGTATTTTCCCAAAATATTTGATGAATTCTGTCAGGAACACAGAATTATTCATGAGAGGACGCCTCCCTACTCGCCCCAATCGCACGGGGTTGCGAGAGGAAAAACCGCACGCTGACTGACTTGGTGAATTCCATGCTAGCCACTGCTGGTTTATCAAAGACATGGTGGGGGGAGGCTTTGTCGACTTCATGTCATGTCCTGAATAGAGTTCCTAACAAGAATAAAGAAAAGACCCCTTATAAGGAGTGGGCTGGGAGAAAACCATCACTTTCGTATCTGCGCACTTGGGGGTGTTTGGCGAAGGTCAACATACCGATTTCCAAGAAATGCAAGCTCGGACCCAAGACAGTGGATTGTATCTTTCTAGGATATGCTCCACGGAGTGTAGGCTATAGATTTCTAGTGGTTAAATCTGAGGTACCTGGTATGCATGTTGATACTATAATGGAATCTCGTGATGCAACATTCTTTGAGAATATTTTTCCTATCAAAGATATGCATAACATTGGTAGAATTTCTTCTGGAATACTTACTGAATCTAGTGCATCTATTGAGAATTCTGAACAACCACATGAGGAAGTCCTTGAGAAGGATGACGATGAACCTCTCACGAGGAGTAAGAGACAGAGGATTGAAAAATCCTTTGGTAATGATTTCATCATGTACCTTGTGGACGATACTCCCAGATCCATTGTAGAGGCATATGCATCTCCTGATGCAGATGATTGGAAAGAAGCTGTCCAAAATGAGATGGAACCGATTCTTTCTAATGGAACTTGGGAATTATCAGAACGACCCTATGGTTGTAAACCTGTGGGTTATAAATGGGTGTTCAAGAAGAAGCTAAGGCCTGATGGTACTA
This sequence comes from Avena sativa, assembly GCA_916181665.1. Taxonomy (NCBI): domain Eukaryota; kingdom Viridiplantae; phylum Streptophyta; class Magnoliopsida; order Poales; family Poaceae; genus Avena; species Avena sativa. The sequence continues at coordinate 258,639,779 of OV702279.1, read as the reverse complement.
TTGAGAAGTACAAGGTGCGGCTTGTAGCTAAGGGCTATACACAGAAAGAAGGCAAAGATTACTTTGACACATATTCACATGTCGCTAGAATGACCACCATTCGAGTACTACTGTCCCTGGCTGCCTCTATGGTCTTCTCGTTCATCAAATGGACGTGAAGACAACTTTCCTTAATGGAGAGTTGGAAGGGGAGATCTATATGGATCAGCCGGATGGGTTTGTGGTAAAAGGTGAAGAGACAAAGGTGTGTAAGTTATTAAAATCTTTATATGGCCTGAATCAAGTACCTAAGCAATGGCATGAGAAGTTTGACAGAACTCTACTTTCTGCTGGCTTTGTCATTAATGAGGTTGATAGGTGTGTTTACTATCGCCATGGTGGGGGCGATAGTGTTATATTATGTTTGTACGTGGATGACATTCTGATATTTGTTACAAACATGAAAGTGATAAATGAAGTCAAGTCTTTCCTGTCAAAGAGTTTTGATATGAAAGATCTGGGAGAGGCTGATGTGATACTGAACATCAAGCTTATTAAGAACGAGAATGGGATTACTTTAACGCAATCTCATTATGTTGAGAAGGTCTTGAGCCGATTTGGCTTTAATGATGGCAAGATTTCTCCAACACCTTATGATCCTAGTTTGACATTACGAAAGAATAAGAAGGACCCAACAAATCACCTAAAATATTCACAAGTTGTTGGTTCTCTCATGTACTTAGCAAGCACTACAAGCCCTGATATCTCTTTTGCTGTGAGCAAGTTGAGTAGGTTCATGTCTAACCCGGGTATTGATCATTGGCATGCACTTGAAAGGGTCATGCACTATCTATGTGCTACAATGAGCTATGGGATTCACTATTCATGGGACCCTGCTGTGCTTGAAGGATATAGTGATTCGAACTGGATCTCTGACGTTGATGAACTCTACGCCACGAGCGGGTATGTGTTTACCCTTGGAGGTGGTGCAGTGTCATGGAGATCCCGTAGACAGACCATATTAACAAGGTCAACTATGAAAGGAGAGCTTACTGCTTTAGACACAGCCACTATTGAGTCAGAATGGCTGCGTGAGCTCTTGATGGACTTGCCTGTGGTTGAGAAACCTGTGCCGGCAATCCTTTTGAATTGTGACAATCAAATTGTTATTGTCAAAGTGAACAATTCTAAGGATAACTCGAAGTCATCAAGACACATGAAGAGACGTTTGAAGTCTGTTGGGAAATTGAGAAACTCCGGAGTAATAACTGTTACGTATATTCAAACAGACAAAAACCTGGCAGATCCCTTTACAGAGGGACTATCATGAAATGTGATAGAAAGTGCATCGAGGGAGATGGGGTTGAGACCCATGGATGTCACACCTAGTGGTAACCCAACCTATGTGATCGGAGTTCCCGTGAATTAGGACCTGGGAAGAACAAGCTCGTGGGTGGACTGAGGAGAGTATTTTATAACCCTCTCTATGTGAAGATGCATAACTCTCATAATCTGTAAGGCAGGTTGGCAACATGCCTTAATGTGTTTCTGTTGGCTTTAACTAGCAAAGATGCTGTCCTACAGGGCATTCTTGAAAGAACACACCTATATGAGCTCGACTGTAAATGTCGTGGTCTATGAGACTTGGGTGATCTCTAGTAAACTCATGAAGAGACCAGGGAGTATGATGCATATGCTCCAACCCGCGGGGTATGCTACTGGCAGCCAGGTACTAGTTATGATTTTGAGTGAAATCTATTGGCATCAAACTTGCAATTCAAGGTTCGTCCATTGTTCAAGTTGTTGATAGACGTAATACAAGATTCTAGGCGGAAGTTCGACTTAACAGTCTCTGCTGAAACACTGGTATATAAACAAGTAGCGAGGATTGGCAAATCTTCAAATGTCTGGTGGGGGATTGTTAGAAATAATGGGCTAAATCATTAGACCCATGTGTGATTTCAGATTTTCTCTAAATCTCAAAGCCCATGTATGTGAAGCCCATATGTGATTTGACCCAAGTTGGTGGCAGCTTACATGTGTGTGGCAAGAGCTGTGGGAGCTAAAGTTTAGTCCCACATGGGAAGTGGAAGGAGAGTTGCACCACCTTATAAGGTGGAGTGTTGCACCACATTGTAAGTGAGTGACAATAAGAGAGCTACATGCGCGCTCCTCCTCCGACGCCACCGTCCCTCGCACGCACGCTCGCCTGCCTCGCCTCGTCCCGAAGCGCGCGCCGCGGGTTGCGGGAATCTCGCCGAGCCGAGATTTATTTTGTTGCTTAGGAAAATGTGTGCGGTTAGACAGACGTGTCAACAATTAGCGGATTTGGGTCGCTCCCGGATCGTGGGCTATTCTATAACCGACCTGAACGTGCGTGACGTGGGCTTTGTCCAGTTCGTGTCATGTACAGGATTTCCGAGCCGCTCTATATAAACGCCTGTGCGGATTCCACAACGTACGACACCAAACCAATCTAGGGTTTTTCCATCCTCTCTGCTTGCGCCGTCACCGTAGTCTACTCCATCCCGCTTGCCGGCGTGCACCGGCGATCGGGTGAGCAGGTCTCTGGAACCACTCGCCTTTGTGATCCTGTACGGGAGAGGGCGAATAAGGTTTTTGAGAAGCGCTCCGCGCGACTGCTCAAGTTCTTCATCACGGCGCGTCTTCCCGGTGGTCAAGCCGGACCTCGTGCGCGTCGTCTTCAACATCGACTTCTTCAACAAGCTACTGCACCAATAGCGACTACATCGACAATCGATCAGTACATACACCGTCAACAGATCTATTGTTTTACTATAGCTGTTAGTGCGTATAATCTGCTACTGTTCATGCTGATCAATACATCTAGTATGTTAGAGGTTCACGTGATTGTAGCTACTGTTGTCATGATTTATATTCTGGAATTAATCATGAAAATTATGCCTAATACTCCAACATGTTTTAGAGCCTCGCGTAGGCGAGCTCCGATAGACGATGCCCTCGTTGCGGCCAAGTTCAGCCCCCATGTCGCTCAACGGCGACGCTCGAGGCGAAGAATGGATGAGGCTGGATAGGATCGTGCGTAGGCATGCTTATGCCCATGGACGGCATACGCCGTGTCTTGGCCGACCCGTACCGCCATGCTAGGTGCAATAACAAGACCAAAATATTAGCACCAACTCTTACCATCAGGAAAGATGACGCCGGCCATGGTCTAAACGCTCTTCGTCGCAAATCGGTCAGCCTGCAACGTGTACGTACGCCTCAGATCATTCTCCTCCGGTAGCCTGCCTGAGAAGAGAGCGATACACTCGGCGTCGCTTGAGATTAGATCTCAAGCCTAGCTGTGTGCGTCGTGCATAGCTCCTGCTTGCGTTTGCCCGGTCTCCAGGGTTCCTTGCTGTCTCCTCTCTCTTTTTCTTTTTCATGTGGCCACACTAGCTTATATAGGCAGCCATCCGAGGCGGTCGGGAGAGCTAACGTGATTTCCACGGCCTCCTAGGTCGGTTAAGATTGAAGCTTATCTACTAGTTAGAATACTTCAGAGCAAGCTAGAGTCCGGCCCGACCTCACCGATTTGTACACGTACAGCGGACGGCCAGCCACAAGTGCGTATCTCATCCTGGTATTGGCTAGGATTCAAATAAACCCTCCTGGACATATTAATTCTAGACCGCATATGTGAAATACGGGACGTGGATTTTTCTCACGTATTATTGAGCACAAGGGTATACCCTATGCATGCTTTAAACATATATTGGGACAAAATATCATCAAACAGGGTATGAAGAGCATTCGTTGCCCATGGATTTGACAGGACGGATACCCACGAACCATGGATTGGGCACATGTAGAAATTTCACTCCATGGATATCCACTGGGTACCCATTTGAACGAATGGTTTCACATGTCAATAGCTCAAACTGTTGAAATATGAGCAATTTACCAAGTGATTTATGAGAAATAAACAGCAGATAAAACAAGACTATAATGATCGAAAATAAACTAGCCAAGTAATCTGATAGAAAGTATGCAGAGAGTTGCAGAGAGATCGAAACAATCTGAACAAGACGAAGAAAGAAAGCATACAGCAGTGTGTCGGCGTTGGGGTTGGAGTTGTCACCCATGTCGTCGAGGAAGCGGTTCTCGATGGCGGGGAAGAAGTCATCGTTGGGGAAGATGTCGTCGGTGTCGGTGAAGGAGTTCGTGATGAAGCAAGTAGTCGCGCCGATAGCGCTCCCTAAAAACCTTATCGCCCTTCTCCCGTACAGGACTCGAAGAGGCGGGGTTCCGGAGGCCTACTGTCACGCCGCAAGACGGGATGGGGAAGAACTGGAGGCAGCTCAGTGCTCTGGAACTTGGAGGCGGTGGTTCTGATTGTATGTTTGAGGAAAGGAGCGACCTTCCGCTCTTATGTGAGAATGAGAGGATGACATTTGTGTTGATTGGGGTTGTCATTTTGCAACATTTTCATTTCCGTTTACACATTTTATTATTGGTACTACCGATGTTTTCATGTGTTATCTTTCCTCCATGGGTATCCATCTATACCTGATATTTATCGGTTATGGATAAGGACATGTTTTTAGATCATGGATAGCTTGGTGGGTGGGCAATGATATGGGCATATGGATATGGGCATGGATCTAGGGGAACCCTACCCATCAAAACCTGCTCCATTGACATTCCTTGTGTGCATTCTCAGGATGCGGGCTATCTACTTGGATCTTTTAGGGCATCTCCACCCATCCCGTCCGAGCGTGTCCGAACTCGTCCGCGCGGATACGCGGGACGTGCATGGCGCCCCAGCGGACCGAACCATCCGGCTCAACCCATCCGTGCACCTAATCTGGGCCTCGGTTGCGTCCGCCCGGACAGCGCGCTTGTCCGAGCGAGTCCTCCCTTTATCTTTGGCGGTCCCTCCTGCCAGTGGCATATAAACCACACCGCTTCTACCTCCAAAAAACCTCTCCCAAATTTCCACTGGCGACAGCGGGAGGGAAGGAAATGGATCCCTCCGCCATGGTTCATGTTGTGCCCTTTGCTGTTCCTGCCACCAAGAAGCGCGGCCAGCCAAACAAGCCTGCAAAGGACCAGACGCCGGAGGAGCAAAAATTCGAGTCGGACAAGCGCGCTGGCCGGCGGGTAGCGGCGAGAAATCGACGCGTCGCTGCTAGGACAGGATGGAGCGCCGGGAGGAGAAGGAGTATGACACCCCCGTGATCAAGGCTAAACAAATCCCAGACCTCCGTCTGAAATAAGCTTAACCTTGAGCTCGAGAATATCCAGTGAAGAACCGGTAACACATCAGTGACTCTACGACACAAAAATTATTACAGCAAGCCCATATCTGAGTGAAGAACCAAAATATTACAAGCAGAGGTCACTAACCACAAACATCAAACAACGGAAGGAAAATTATGCTATTAAGTATAGCAAACTTAACAAATGGCCTAAGAGGCCTGAAGCATAATGATGACGTCCCATTCCATAGATTCCAGGCTGCCGGTCGGGAACTGCAAACTACTCGTCGATGTCGATGCCGTAAAGAATTCATCTTCTATGGTAACACGTACTCTGCTGCAAAAATATCAACGAAGCAAGGGTGAGTACAGGGTGTACTCCGCAAGACTTATGGCTGGTGGAGTTGTTTTGCATAAAGCCATCTTTGTTTTGTAAAACAAGAGGGAGAAGAAGCTCGTCTAATCAGAGTGTTTTAAAAGGGGATAAGAAAGCGACATCTCCAAGGTATTGATCATCATCTTTTGATATCCAACAAGTCATCATCGAACCTCATCGAGGATCACCCCCTCATACCCAAGAGGAAGCATCCTTAAGCACATTTTATCTTGCCGAGTTTTACGATTAGGTTCAAGTTCTCTATGATCCCACGTCCATTCCCAAGTCATCAATAACCGTGGACACGGCTTTTTAAAAAGATTAATACAACGCAGGAGTGTACAACTTTACCCACACGCGCCGACCGACTCTTAGCGTCACATGACACACTTCCTTGGTGTGCTGACAGAGGGTGATCGACCGAAACCTTTCCCTTACTTTTGCCTAATCCATGAGTCACCAGAAGGGCTCCTGGCTGCGGTAGTTGGCCATACTCCAAGGCGGTCCTCGACTCTGTGTACCGGGATCCAGTTCAATGCCGAGCATCCTTCACCCGGCCACGTCCTATATGCTTGCACCATCTTCAAAAACCTTTTTCCATGCGGTTGCAAAATAAATCTTCAAACTACGAACTCATGGATCAGACTAGGCAAGTTGGGGTCAAGGGGGTCCCCATAAACCCCCGTGTGGTTGTACACTCGTCTTGGTTCAAGAGGCAATAACCTCGGGTCCTAAGGGTTGCAAGTATGAGACTGCAAAAACCACAGCCCTCGTGGCCTCCCATACAAGCCTTAGAATGTTTACTCACATCACCTGTCATACCATCTTCTCCTGTCCAACTAGGTTCATTCGAAGCTCGGAATCATCAAATAGGTGAATCAGCAGAACTACTAAAGCACGACTAAGCACAGTAGATAAAGTAGCTCTAGCAGCGATCATAGAGCCAAACCCTAGTTATGCTAGGAGCAGTGGATCAGGGAATATAGGTTCAAAGGAAACATGCATCAGATAGGATTACTCTATCTATCGATAAAATACTTTAGGATCGTATGCACATGGCAAGAATTTGGAATGCTTGAAAGCATAGGACTATATCATGTGTGGGGTTTCGCTTGCCTTTGCCTGTTGATACCCAATACAGATCTTCGTATCCATCATCTTGACTTGTTCGACAACCACAAGTATATAGCTCTCCAGGGTTCATCTTGTTGGCATTGTTCGTCGATGACCTTCGATGATCTTGATCTTGATCTTCAGTCTTGGACTCGATCTCGATTCTGATATCGTATTCTACCAGAGAAGAACCAAACACCGGAAAGGAAGGAAACAATCAACACATGGCATCGATGCAATGCTCAAGCAAGGATGATGATATGACAAGTTAAAAGTTTTTGAAATTGAAACCCTAAACATGCTTGGTCATTTTAATCGGGGTCCGAGGGGTCCAAACCCTAATTCGGAGAAACCCTGAATGCATATGGGAGGGTGCATTTGCTTATCTAATTAAACTTGTCATGTAAGTTGATTATAAATGCATGATTGTAGTGTAATTAGATAGAGTTCATTTTTCTGAACATTTTGGTATATTATTTGTATTTTTCTGATTTATAAATAATTACTTATTGAATTTACAAGTTTTATTCATTTTCTGAAATTATTTAAACCATATTAATACTCTTTTCTGAAAAAATAAGAAACTGGACAAACTTTTTACACCAGGGCATAGCTTAGCCAGAGAGACTGACTGAGTGGCCCTAGTGCCAACTCAATCTTCACGTGCGCAGAGCGGGTCCCATGGCTTGACTGCGTGTTGCTGACGTCATCTCAACCCTAACCCTAATCTTTTCTCACCACGGCAGAGGCTAGCCGCAGTGGCTGACCAGAGGGCCCAAGCCACCTCAGAGCCACCTCAGCCCCACATCGCCTCGCCCGGGAACGCTGCAGACGGCGGCAGAGGACGGCGCTGGCGAGCAAGCGAGGATGCGTGGTTACGTGCGTTCGACGCAGGAGACCGCGAGGAGCAGAAAGGTGGCGGTGCTGCTTAGATTTGGTCATCGGAGCATCATGCACGGCGGCCGGCGGCGGCGGCGCTTGAAGGCAAACGTCGGCAAGGTAAAGCAGGAAGCGAAGGAGAGGTTGAAGGGCACTGGGAGGTTCATGAGATCACCACGGTTGCGACGGTGGTGTCGGGGAGGCAAGGCGAGGTCGGGAGCCAGCGAATCGACGGCGGCGGTCGTCGGAACTCCGAGGAGGATGAGCTCGATAGGGAGCACCCGTGCCCGATTCTGCTAGCTAGGAAGGTCATGGCGACGCGGTGGAGCTCGTGGTGATCTCGGATGGAGGAGGAGACAGCACCGGAGACGGCTAGGGTTCGGGGAGCTTGGCAGAGAGAGGGAGCGAGCCTGGGGGGAATGAGAGGATAGGGGAGAGGGAGAGGCGTGCTCGGGTGGTCCTTATCCTCTCCAGGGTGGCGGCAGCGCGCATCATGGCGCATCGGCGACGGACGGCGAGGGCATCGCCACCGAGCAGCTTGGCCAGAGGAGGAAGACGATAGGGGGAGGGTGCGAAGAGGTATCGGGCCCGGGTGGGCCGCGGAGGACTGCGCTGGGCGGCAGGAAGGAAGAGGGGACAGATGGGCCGGGCTGGAAAGGATTCTGGCTCTATTTTTATTTTCCAAAAGTTTTTCTTTTTCTGTTTTTCCTTTTCTCTTTGTATTTTTCAATACAAATCTGTTTTATGTTATTTTGAAAACAGCAAAACTTTGTAAACATTTCACACATTGTTGGGGCCCTGGTTACTGTTTGGGCTCCATACCTTTTGTACTTTCAAAACATTTCAACCCATTTGGATGTGTTTCAAATAGAGAGGGGAATCTAGGGTTTAGGATTTTAGGAACCTTTTTCTTTGATGAAAATTTTCTTTAGCAATGATAATGATGCTCATGAATGCACAAACATTTCCTAATTACTATTTAGTAAAACTAGGGTTGTTACAATTATATCCCCCTTAAAAAAATCTCGACCCGAGATTCCTAGGTAGGAAGATAGAAGGAACAGGGTCACACTAAACTTCAACGATCTTCTCGAAAAGGTTGATCCATGCCACCATGACGAGTGGACGAAGCGCTTCGTAATCTTCGAGGTGGCTTCTCACACTAAGGAAGAGAGGGAATGACATGGAACCACAAACTGAGTATCTCATGATCAACTCATGGATAGATGTTTCGCGAACATCTCCAAAGACAACAACATGAAACACGTCAAAGTAACAGAGGAAACAAAAGGAGAAGGTTTCAAGGTGTCAGATAGCTGGTCTTCATAAGGATTGAGACCATGGAGCTTGCAGAAGAGTTTGACTTCTGAAGGAAGGAAACTTCCAACAGAAAGAACATGACCGCAGACTTCGATAGGTAACCTCTACTAAACAAATTCAGTAGATATTTACAGGTGGAAGAGATAGATACCAACAAAACCAAGCTGTTGAACTACTTTTGACACAGAAGGGTCACTCTTTCGTTCAACAGAAGGCCAAGACAGAAAGGTGTTTTGGTGGATAGGACTCATAAAAGTCACAAGGAATATGTAACAAGAGAAACTATTGGTTACCAAAAACATGGTCACTATGAAAACATGATTGAGAAAGCGAAGAAATCTCTTTATTCATACAGGTATACCAAAATCTTTGCCAAAGATTAGGGTATCACTTTACACCACTAAGATGAATAAGTAAAGAAGATTCCTGATGACACGAGAATAAAGAAACTTCATTCTCAGACTCCAAGTACTTGGTATAACAAGATGCTTGTCATCATAAAAGGGTCTGGAAAATCGACCGAGAGACATTTAGAAACACTACTTTAAATGTTCTCCTTGATGTTCAAAACACCGTTAGCAGGCTACTGACAGGCCTTTAACGAGTCATCAAGTAAAGGTCGGACTTCGGATACAAAGGAAACCATAAGCACAACTCCTATAATAAATCATAGAAGATGCCTCATGAAGAGTGGTTGTTACTGCCGATTCAAGAGAATATGACAAAAGGTCTTTCCGTCTAAGTGTGTCAACTGTTACATCAATCTTGCCAGATGTACAGAGAGACCTATGTCAACCCTTGAAGATCACCAACCATCATATCTGCTTGAGATTCAGATTTGGTTGAGTGGAGAGATACTTCAGACCCAGCATGTCCGAATAGAATATTTGCAACATTTACCACCGATGTAAAGTGTAACATCCCAAAAATACTAAACTTGGATCATGAAAATCTAATCATCAAAATTAGGGTTAACAAAAACTTTCTAAAGGAAATCATGAATGCATGCATATGTGTATGCATGGATTTTGAAATCCTTTAAAACCACCTTGTTTGTTTGTTCCATTGCTTGTAAAATGTTTCTTAGGTGAAATAAACATCATCTAAAACATTTCCCACACTTTTCCTAAAGACAAGTAAATCAAAACACATATATGAAATGAATGGTCACTTTGACCAATTTAACTCACATGCCTACTTTGGCTGTCTCAAACTTTTAGAACCTAACAGAAACTTTTCTGGATCTTTGCACCCCTTGAATGTACTCATAACAAAGTATCAAGGCCCACTTTGTCGTCATCCAAAACCTTTCAAATGCATAGTTTAAATGACAATTCAAAATTGAATCTTTATCATATGGAAAGATCCCACTTTTTCAAAAACTATTCAAACAAGCTCAATTTTCAAAACCCAAGCATCTGCAGACTCACCAGCACCAATCTAGCAAACCCACCAAAAATCAATTCAAAACTTGATTTCATGCGGCCATTTCATCAAACAGGTTGCAGACACAAATCAAACAAACATCAAACACTATTGTGAGCAGTGATTCTTGCCTAACTGGTTCCCCATTTAGCTCACACACAACTCAGTAGATCATCTAGGAAGATTAGCCAGGCACTAGCACCACTGTGAGCTTGCCATTGTCATCAATGGTGAATAGCCGAGCACCCTCTTGCCACCCCATAGTCGACAGCAAGCTAGGAGCAGCAGCAAGCCTAGCCAGCATGTCTAGGAGGCAGCCCACCGTCCACCGCCACCAACTGTCCCAGCCGCGAGTGTTGCCAAGCCCTGGACCACGCGCACAAGCCGCGCCCAGACCATGCCGAGCGTGCGCCAGAGCGCCACCCTCGACCATCACCCACAGACCACGCGTCGCCCTCACCGCGTGCATACACAATCCCCACCGACCCAGGAGACCGCCAGACATCCCCGTTTGCCGCCCCATGACATACAGCCACCGCCTGCCGTCGAAGACGCCACCTCTGCCGCGCAGAGCACTGCCCGTTCCAGACCAAACCACACCGCCCCATGCCTCGAGACCACGTCGTTAGGCATCGCCAGGAGACACCGCACCGTCCCCTACCCTTGCCCATGCCTTTAGCCGCCTGTAACATCGCCCCCGACGAGCTCATCGTGCGCCCCGACGGTCCCCTCGCTTGACTATAAAAAGAGGCCACCCCCGCACGATTTCTTCACACCATCTCACTCCCCTCTCCTCACTGATCGTGCCACACCATTCTCAGAGAAAGGCGAGCACCACCTCGCCGGAATTTCACTGGAGCCTGCCGCTGCCGGAGAAGAAGGGAGCCAGCGATTGGAGCCGCCCCAAGAGCTGCCGCGACCACCGCTGAGTTCGCCGTCGTCGACTTCGTCGTTCGCCCGCCTCGCCGACCCTCGCCAGTACCCCGGTGAGCCCCCAGCGACCCTCACTGGCCGCGCTAGGTTTCGTTCTCGCCGGAGTTATCTCGCGTCAACGATGACTCCCAGCCGTTAGATTAGAACTAGATCGAACGATCCACGTCGTCCCATACCGCTTCGCCCAGCCCTGTGTCACTGACGAGTGGGGACACCCACTTAAGCAGCCCGCGGGAGCACTGCGCTTAGCAGGCCGGCCCAGTAACTTTTCCCGCGCAGCCCAGTTATTCAAATTAAACCTTTTTCTATTTTAATTCAAACACACTTCTGTACCCAACTTCAAAAATCAACCCAGATCAATTCAGTGCACCAAATTGAATGAAACTAATTTTTTTGGAAAGGTTAGTGAATGCTGAATCCAAGCCCGTTGGATTCAAGTCATTTGGATTTACAGATCACCCATGGTAAAAATAACAAGGCAGAAGCTTTTCTGCATTCAAAAAAATTTCAAATTTAAACCATAATAGCTTTTGAGTTGATTCCAACTCTCAAAAATCACATTTAACCATACCTTTCAGAATATATAAAAATATATAGGTTTACTTGCAGAAATAATGTTCAAGGAATAAAATAATGCTACATAAGCATTTCTAGCCACTTTAATTAATTAAAATAAAAGGGTAAAACCTTATTAAATTGTGACACCACTTTAAATCACATTCCCATGGACTACAATATGTGGTGATGACATGTGTCAACATGATCCCATGTTGGGTTTGGAGAATATTAAATCTTAAGTAGTTTTTCAATGAGTAGAAATTACTTTTCTAAAAAAATCAAAGGAAGTAAATCAAGCCTTAACCTTGTAATGTTAGAGATGATGCTAGATCATCCATAGGACCCTTGTGTGTGATGATTGCAAGTAGTTACTTATTGTTTGGTGATTGTGTACCTCGTATTTATTCATAGACGCTAGTACCGACCAAGGATACGAGGAGGAAGGAGGATACTAAGAAGAAGAAGCCGAGGAGAACTTCAACCACTACTCTGCATAAGGCAAGCCATACTAATCAAGTTGACCTCTGCAAGCTATTAACCTTGCAAGCCTAATACTACTAGTGAATGTGCAAGCTAACACTTGCAAGATACTTTACCTATGCAAGCCCATACTTGTTACTACACCTACTATATGCCTTAAGCATAAGTGATCACCCCCACTTGATAAACCAATCCTAGTTTTACTTGCAAGCTTCTTACTTTATTTTTTTATCAAACTTACTGAGAGTTTATTTAAGTGACTAGTAGATTTTGGAAAGATGCTGAAGGTTGCATAAAGAGCATAAAATTTGGCCTAAGTTAGAAACCATGACATCAGCCTAAGACATGAGGTTGTACTTAGTTGAAACTCCACTAGTTACCACCCCTCATCATTTCTACCCTCACTTGTAGATGCTAGTGCTAAGCATAAAACTTGATCAACTTTAGATGGGAATACTTGGTGGAAAAATGGTTATGAAAACCTTGGAATGATGGATCATTCTATTGAAATGTTTTGGACATGTGTTTCCAAACACTTGAGAACTTTGGTGATAAAAATGTTGAGGCATGAGCCTTAGCCCTTTATAAAACTGATGGTTGTCTGGATGCGATACCATTCCAATTTTATCGTACAACCACAATACCCGAATATTGGGTAGGAATTAACTGGAAACTTATATTCCTTAGTATTAGTTCCCTCACGGCCAAGGTTTGAGCTGAGGCTACCTTGTGAAGATTGTCCACCTGTGCAGTACCCAAGATGACAGTTGGTCATGGTTGGGAGGCCAAACTCACAGGAGAGGTGCTTATACTAGGGCGTGTAATCGAAAGGTTAGGATTGATTATCCGCATACTGAGTATGGTGAATTCAGGATTTGTTCCTGACGGATGTATCGAATATTGTGGTGAAAGTGTACAATCTCTATAGAGTGTCAAAATATTCGAATAGCCGTGTCCGCGGTTATGAACAGTTGGAGTGGCCATACTGTTCCCTCGTCAGACTTTTCAAAATGACCTTTGAAATGAACTAAGATTTTGACTCGACCACAACAGAGTTGTGATATTGAAATACAAGTTCCCGGCTAGGAATTATAAAATTGTGACTAGCTTTGGAACCTAGTAGAGATAAATTTGGCTTTTGCAAAACAACCCTAGAGCCTAGTGTCCTATTATCCAAAAACCCCCTTTACCTATTAGTATTAGTTCGCGAGTACTTAAAGAGTACTCATGGCTTTGTCCCTGGCTATTCCCATGGCCAGACTATGAAGAGGAGTACCTGGAAGATGGACCCCAGGAAGGTTACGACAACTAGGATCATCTCCCATCGTCAGCATTGCCTGTGACCCCGAAGATGGAGCTTCGCCTACGCTACCGTTACTATTACGTATTCCGCTGCTTGATGTTGTATTAAGAACTGGATCATGAGATCCCTATTTGTGTAAGAACTTATGTATCGTTTGTAATGGATGATGTACTATGGTATCCAATTCTGTTATGTCTCGCAAAAATGGTAATCCTGGGATTGCGAGGTATGGCATAACATGCATCTAGGATTGAAAAATCCGGGTGTTGACAAGTTGGTATCAGAGCCATCCTGACCATAGGAGACCCTAGTTAGACTGGACGTTTGAATCAAAAACTTAGTTTCAAAACCAAAGAAAACAAATATTTACAAAAACTTATTCTCATTCTTATCTCTTTGATTCTTTCATAAAAGTTCATGTTCCTCAAAAACTCTTGCAAAATACATAAAATTTTGACACACTTGATCACGCTGCTAATCTACTCATCCTCTATTTTTATAGATGGACGTGAAGTACAACAAGTTTTACCAACTTGGGAATGGAGGAGACCTTATCTTTGAGAGGGATCTGGATCAGCTTTCGGAACTTCTGGAGCGTCCGCACCCCGAGTTCTTTGGAGCTCAGCTCAATGATCAAGGAGGAGAAGATCTGCAGTGGCTAATTGTTGCAAGTCTCCGAGGAAAGATTGAACCTCCCACTGCGGAGGGAATTCAGTTTACCTTAAGAGAGAACAACTGGCTCGATGGACTTGCCAGGGCCATGCATGAAGCTCTTTCCCGTCTGTGTGGGCAGAGCATCAATCAGATCAAGGGTACTCGCTTTGAGTTTTTCCCAAGGCGTGATGCAAATGGACAACCACTGGAAGCCCCATACCACCCCGAGCTGAAGACTCAATTGGACCACCTTAGCTTCATGATGTATGATCGTCAGCAAGAGTTGGAAAACTGTCGTGACTACTGCAACCACAAGTCTGCCATCATCAAGACGAAGGATCAGACCATAGCCATGCTAGCAAAGGATCGCAAGTCTCGCCGCCGTCCGCTCGACAAAAAGGAGCGCATTATTTCCCGTCTTCGCCACCGCATCTCATCTCTGGAGGAGACCATCCACGAGAGAGACATGCAGTTGGAGGAAAGGGAGAATGCAGGAGAGGATCTTCGTGGAGACCCTTACTCTTATATCAGCGATGACGATGATTTTCTGGAGGATCAGGCCATGGACTTCTTCACCGATGAGGAGGATTTCGCCTTCATCGTTGATGATGAAGATGATGAAGCCACAGACTCCGAGGAGTAGTAGCACTGAGCACTAGCGTAGTGAGTAGTAGTCGGTCCCACTGTATCGTAGTTTTCAGAAGGGTTCTTAAAACCATCTGTTTTCTTTGTTGAGGTGTGTGTTGTAATGTGTGCTATGAATGAATGAATGAAAAAGCAAGTTGCTAGAAAAACCTGAGTCAAACTCTAAAAACTTTTTCAAAGACCCAAAACCTTAGAAATTTCCCTCTTTTCTCATGATCTATATCAATCTTCAGATGCCACGTGGAGGAAGTGGTTCAGCCCCGGAACCGATGTTGCAGATCCTGCAAATGTTGACTTCTGACCGCGAAGCTGAAAGAGCGGAACGTCAAGCCAACCTAGCCACTCTGCAACAGATAGCCCAGCTAGCCCACAACAACCAAGGCCACGGAAATCAGGACAACCATGGATCTAAGCTCAAGAATTTCCAGAATACTAACCCACCCGTTTTCACCAAGTCAGAAGAACCCCTAGATGCAGAGGATTGGCTGCAAACCATGGAAAACAACTTAGAAGTCGCCGGAGTGGAAGCCAACGAGAAAGTCCTGTTCGTCACCCATTATCTAGCCGGAGATGCCAGGGCATGGTGGAACAGTGTTCGTGCAATGACCGGAGGCCAGATGATGACCTGGGAGGAATTCAAGGTCAAGTTCAGCAGAACCCATGTGCCACCAGGTTTGATCAAGAGAATGAGAGACGAGTTCAGAGTGCTAAAACAAGGAAGGATGACTGTAGTGGAATACCGTGACAAATTTTTGTCATTAGCTAGGTATGCCCCGGACGAGATAGACACCGAAGCCAAGAAGAAAGAAAGATTCCTGAATGGTCTGCATGACGAGATGCAGACGGTGTTAGTCAATATCCCCTTTGCTGATATTGAAGCCCTTGTCCACTCTGCTATCCAAATGGAAGGAAAGATCAACCAAGCCAATGAGAACCGCAAGCGTCGCATGATGCATCAGCCAGGAACCCATCAGACCCCAAAGTATCGCCCCAACCCATCTCCAGGATTTGCCCCAAGAACCAATAGACCCCCTATGACCCGTCCGACCTACCCCAACCGCGGAAACCCTAGACCCGGAGGAAATCACAACAACCCCGGCAACTCTAGCCATTTCACCCGTGCCCCACCCAAGTTCAACACCAACAATGCTACCGCCAACCCCAACACTGCCCCGAGGACTGGAAGTAATGCTGTGCCTGTCGCAGCCAAGGACAAGTCACAAGTGACCTGTTATGACTATGGAAATAAAGGCCACTATTCCAACGAGTGCCCCAACAAGAAGAACTCTACAGCCCCCAATGCCACTGTCCCAGCACAGCAGTAGCGTCGTGTTCAGCCAGGGAGAAGATTTGCCCCAGGGAATTCACTCAACCGCAATGGCCGTCTTTTTCTCATGCATGCTGAAGAAGCTCAGGAAGCACCAGACGTCGTGCTGGGTATGTTTTCTGTTAATTCAGTACTTGCAAGAGTGTTGTTTGACTCTGGTGCCTCGCATTCATTTGTCACCGAAGAATTTGCCTGCACTAGTAAAATTTAACCAACCAAACTGAAGCATGTTATGATTGTGCAAATTCCCGGATCAACCACCAAGGCTAGGCAAATTTGCAAAGCCGTCCCTATCCGAATCCATGGCATAGATTTTTATGCTAATCTAATAGTACTCGGAACTAAAGGTTTGGAAGTAGTACTATGAATGGATTGGATGTCCAAACATAAGGAATTGATTGACTGTGCTAAGAAAGCCATCACCATGACCAGTACCACCGGAATAACAGTCAAGCATATATCTGAAACCTTACCTCGCCAATTCAAGTGTAACAAGAGTCTAGCCCAACCTACCATTGACCAAGTCCGGATAGTCTGTGAATACCCCGATGTATTTCCAGATGTTTTGCCCGGTATGCCCCCAGATCGGGATATCGAGTTTATCATAGAACTAATCCCCGGAACCGGACCCATAGCCTAGAGACCCTATAGTATGAACCCGTCGGAACTAGCAGAACTGAAGAAGCAACTGGATTCCATGCTAGAAATTGGATTGATTCAACCAAGTGCGTCACCATGGAGATCACCTGTCTTATTTGTGGGCAAGAAAGATGGAGGTAACCGTTTGTGTACGGATTATCGGAAGTTGAATGATGTCACCATCAAGAACAAGTACCCCTTGCCCAAGATAGAAGATTTGTTTGATCAGTTGACTGGTGCCCAGGTGTTTTCTAAGATTGATCTTAGAACTGGCTATCATCAACTCAAAATTCGTGCAGAGGATATTCCAAAGACTGCCTTTACCACTAGATATGGATTGTACGAGTATACAGTCATGTCTTTTGGATTAACCAATGCCCCCGCTTATTTCATGAACCTCATGAATAAGATTTTTATGGACTTCTTGGATAAGTTTGTCGTTGTTTTCATCAATGACATTCTGATTTATTCCAAGTCAGAAGAAGAACATGAGCTACACCTAAGGACCATTCTTGGAACCCTTAGAGAGCATCAGCTATATGCAAAGTTTAGCAAATGTGAATTCTGGTTACAGGAAGTAGGATTCCTCGGTCACATTGTATCAGCCGGAGGAATTGCCGTTGACCCTGCCAAAGTGAAAGACGTAGAAGATTGGCAAGCCCCAACCACTCAAACCCAAGTTCGTGCTTTTCTCGGATTGGCGGGATATTACCGCAAATTCGTAGAAGGATTTTCAAGTATCGCCAGACCCATGACCCAATTGCTGAAGAAGGACAAGAAGTTTGAATGGACAGACAAGTGTGAAGCGAGTTTTCAAGAACTCAAGAGGAGATTGATATCAGCCCCAATCTTAATCATGCCGGATATCACGAAGCCCTTCTATGTGTATTGTGACGCATCCAAGATTGGTCTCGGATGTGTGCTAATGCAAGAAGGCAAAGTTATATCTTATCTATCTCGACAATTGAAGCAACACGAGCAAAACTATCCAACCCATGACCTCGAACTCGTAGCCGTAGTCCTAGCCCTAAAGACATGGAGACATTACCTGATGGGAAATCGTTGTGAGATTTATTCGGATCACAAGAGCCTAAAGTATATATTCACTCAGAAGGAGTTGAATATGAGGCAGAGAAGATGGATTGAGCTAATCAAGGATTACGACCTGGACATTCACTATCACCCTGGTAAAGCCAACGTGGTAGAAGATGCCCTTAGAAGATTGCCGTGCCGCTTGAACTCCATGATTTTGAAGGAGCAGCCAAGTTTGCACAAGGAGATGGAAGATTTTCGAATGGAATTAGTAAGTGAAGGATTTTTGGCTAGCATAGAACTTCAGCCCACTTTGATCAGTCAGATTAAAGAGGCGCAGAAGGGAATTGCCAGTATCGACGGAATTAAGCGTCGTATCGGTACAGGCAAGGTACCCGGATTCACCGAGGACGAAGAAGGAGTGTTGTGGTACAAAGGACACCTTTGTGTACCAGCAGATTCGGAGTTGAAAGAAGTTATCTTGAAGGAGGCTCATGATACTCTTTATTCTATCCATCCCGGAGGAACTAAGATGTATCAAGATTTGAAAGAGCAATTTTGGTGGCATAAGATGAAGAGAGAAATCGGAAGTTATATCGCCAAGTGTGATATATGTCAGCGAGTCAAGGCAGGACATCAAAGACCCGCTGGATTGTTGCAACCTTTGCAAATTCCGGAATGGAAATGGGATTCTGTAGGAATGGACTTTATCACTGGACTACCTACTTCTAGTAGGGGAAATGACTCTATTTGGGTCATAGTGGACAGATTGTCCAAAGTCGCCCATTTCTTGCCCGTCAAAACCACCTATCAGAGTTCTAAGCTAGCAGAGTTATACATCGCTAGAATCATAAGTTTGCACGGAGTCCCCAAGAACATAGTATCGGATCGAGGAACTCAGTTTACCTCGAGATTCTGGAAGAAAGTCCAAGAAGGTTTAGGAACCCGCCTAGATTTCAGTACCGCGTATCACCCTCAGACTGATGGACAAACAGAGCGAGTAAACCAAATACTCGAAGATATGCTGAGAGCCTGTGTGCTATAATATGGATCCAAGTGGGAAGACTGTCTACCGTTTGTAGAATTTTCCTACAACAATAGTTACCAAGCCAGTTTGCAAATGGCCCCATTTGAATTCATGTACGGAAGAAAGTGTCGCACCCCTTTGAACTGGTCGGAAGTAGGAGAGAGTCAGATTTTCGGACCCGACATCCTCCGAGAAGCAGAAGAGAAGGTTCACAAGATTCGTGAGCACCTCAAGACCGCCCAATCCCGACAGAAGAGTTACGCCGACAAGAGACGTCGAGACCTCGCCTTCAATATAGGAAATTTTGTTTATCTGAAAGTGTCGCCATTGAAGGGAATGTAGCGTTTCCAACTCAAAGGAAAGCTAGCCCCCAGATATATCGGACCTTTCAAAATTCTGAACCGTCAAGGAGAAGTAACGTATCAACTGGAACTACCTGAAGAGATGTTAGCTGTGCACCATGTGTTCCATATCTCGTTACTTCGCAAATGTCTCGAAGTCCCCGAAAAGACCGAAGTGTTCAAAAATATCGATCATCAGACCATAGAGATCAACGATGACCTGACCTATCCTGAAGTACCCATCCGCATTTTGGAGGAAGCCTTTCGAACTACCCGAACCCGACACATCAAGTTTCTCAAAATTCAGTGGAGCAACCATACAGAAGAGGAAGCTACCTGGGAGCGCGAAGATCACATCAGGACGGAGTTTCCCGATCTCTTCAAATCCTAGGTAATCTTTTCGTCCTTTTTCAAATCTCGGGACGAGATTTTGTTTAAGGGAGGAAGGTTTGTAACATCCCAAAAATACTAAACTTGGATCATGAAAATCTAATCATCAAAATTAGGGTTAACAAAAACTTTCTAAAGGAAATCATGAATGCATGCATATGTGTATGCATGGATTTTGAAATCCTTTAAAACCACCTTGTTTGTTTGTTCCATTGCTTGTAAAATGTTTCTTAGGTGAAATAAACATCATCTAAAACATTTCCCACACTTTTCCTAAAGACAAGTAAATCAAAACACATATATGAAATGAATGGTCACTTTGACCAATTTAACTCACATGCCTACTTTGGCTGTCTCAAACTTTCAGAACCTAACAGAAACTTTTCTGGATCTTTGCAACCCTTGAATGTACTCATAACAAAGTATCAAGGCCCACTTTGTGGTCATCCAAAAACTTTCAAATGCATAGTTTAAATGACAATTCAAAATTGAATCTTTATCATAGGGGAAGATCCCACTTTTTCAAAAACTATTCAAACAAGCTCAATTTTCAAAACCCAAGCATCTGCAGACTCACCAGCACCAATCTAGCAAACCCACCAAAAATCAATTCAAAATTCAAAACATGATTTCATGCGGCCATTTCATCAAACAGGTTGTAGACACAAATCAAACAAACATCAAACACTATTGTGAGCAGTGATTCTTGCCTAACTGGTTCCCCATTTAGCTCACGCACAACTCAGTAGATCATGTAGGAAGATTAGCCAGGCACTAGCACCACTGTGAGCTTGCCATTGTCATCAATGGTGAATAGCCGAGCACCCTCTTGCCACCCCATAGTCGACAGCAAGCTAGGAGCAGCAGCAAGCCTAGCTAGCATGTCTGGGAGGCAGCCCACCATCCACCGCCACCCAATGTGCCAGCCGCGAGCGTTGCCAAGCCCTGGACCATGCGCACAAGCTGCGCCCAGACCATGCCGAGCGTGCGCCGGAGCGCCACCCTAGACCATCACCCACAGACCGCGCGCCGCCCTCGCCGCGTGCATACACAATCCCCACCGACCCAGGAGACCTCCAGACATCCCCGTTTGCCGCCCCGTGACGTACAGCCACCGCCCGCCGTCGAAGACGCCGCCTCTGCCGCGCAGAGCACCGCCCGTTCCAGACCAAACCACACCGCCCCATGCCTCGAGACCATGTCGTTGAGCATCGCCAGGAGACACCGCACCATCCCCTACCCTTGCCCATGCCTTTAGCCGCCTGTAACATCACCCCCGACGAGCTCACCGTGCGCCCCGACGGTCCCCTCGCTCGACTATAAATAGAGGCCACCCCCGCACGATTTCTTCACACCATCTCACTCCCCTCTCCTCACTGATCGTGCCACACCATTCTCAGAGCAAGGCGAGCACCACCTCGCCGGAATTTCACTGGAGCCTGCCGTTGCCGGAGAAGAAGGGAGCCAGCGATTGGAGCCGCCCCAAGAGCTGCCGTGACCACCCCTGATTTCGCCGTCGTCGACTTCGTCGTTCGCCCGCCTCGCCGACCCTCGCCAGTACCCCGGTGAGCCCCCAGCGACCCTCACTGGCCGCGCTAGGTTTCGTTCTCGCCGGAGTTGTCTCGCGTCGACGATGACACCCAGCCGTTAGATTAGAACTAGATCGAACGATCCACGTCGTCCCATACCGCTTCGCCCAGCCCCGTGTCACTAACGAGTAGGGACACCCACTTAAGCAGCCCGCGGGAGCACTGTGCTTAGCAGGCCGGCCCAGTAACTTTTCCCGCGCAGCCCAGTTATTCAAATTAAACCTTTTTCTATATCAATTCAAACACACTTCTGTACCCAACTTCAAAAATCAACCCATATCGATTCAGTGCACCAAATTGAATGAAACCAATTTTGTTGGAAAGGTCAGTGAATGTTGAATCCAAGCCCGTTGGATTCAAGTCATTTGGATTTATAGATCACCGATGGTAAAAATAACAAGGCAGAAGCTTTTCTGCATTCAAACATTTTTCAAATTTAAACCATAATAGCTTTTGAGTTGATTCCAACTCTCAAAAATCACATTTAACCATACCTTTCAGAATATATAAAAATATATAGGTTTACTTGCAGAAATAATGTTCAAGGAATAAAAGAATGCTACATAAGCATTTCTAGCCACTTTAATTAATTAAAATAAAAGGGTAAAACCTTATTAAATTGTGACACCACTTTAAATCACATTCCCATGGACTACAATATGTGGTGATGACATGTGTCAACATGATCCCATGTTGGGTTTGGAGAATATTAAATCTTAAGTAGTTTTTCAATGAGTAGAAATTACTTTTCTAAAAAAATCAAAGGAAGTAAATCAAGCCTTAACCTTGTAATGTTAGAGATGATGCTAGATCATCCATATGACCCTTGTGTGTGATGATTGCAAGTAGTTAAATATTGTTTGGTGTTTGTGTACCTCGTATTTATTCATAGACGCTAGTAACGACCAAGGATACGAGGAGGAAGGAGGATACTACGAAGAAGAAGCCGAGGAGAACTTCAACCACTGCTCTGCACAAGGCAAGCCATACTAATCAAGTTGACCTCTGCAAGCTATTAACCTTGCAAGCCTAATACTACTAGTGAATGTGCAAGCTAACACTTGCAAGATACTTTACCTATGAAAGCCCATACTTGTTACTACACCTACTATATGCCTTAAGCATAAGTGATCACCCCCACTTGATAAACCAATCCTAGTTTTACTTGCAAGCTTCTTACTTTATTTCTTTATCAAAGCTTACTGAGAGTTTATTTAAGTGACTAGTAGATTTTGGAAAGATGCTGAAGGTTGCATAAAGAGCATAAAATTTGGCCTAAGTTAGAAACCATGACATCAGCCTAAGACATGAGGTTGTACTTAGTTGAAACTCCACTAGTTACCACCCCTCATCATTTCTACCCTCACCTGTAGATGCTAGTGCTAAGCATAAAACTTGATCAACTTTAGATGGGAATACTTGGTGGAAAAATGGTTATGAAAACCTTGGAATGATGGATCATTCTATTGAAATGTTTTGGACATGTGTTTCCAAACACTTGAGAACTTTGGTGATAAAAATGTTGAGGCATGAGCCTTAGCCCTTTATAAAACTGATGGTTGTCTGGATGTGATACCATTCCAATTTTATCGTACAACCATAATACCCGAATATTGGGTAGGGCTTGACTGGAAACTTATATTCCTTAGTATTAGTTCCCTCACGGCCAAGGTTTGAGCTGAGGCTACCTTGTGAAGATTGTCCACCTGTGCAGTACCCAAGATGACAGTTGGTCATGGTTGGGAGGCCAAACTCACAGGAGAGGTGCTTATACTAGGGCGTGTAATCGAAAGGTTAGGATTGATTATCCACATATTGAGTATGGTGAATTCAGGATTTGTTCCTGACGAATGTATCGAATATTGTGGTGAAAGTGTACAATCTCTATAGAGTGTCAAACTATTCGAATAGCCGCGTCCGCGGTTATGGACAGTTGGAGTGGCCATACTGTTCCCCCGTCAGACTTTTCAAAATGACCTTTGAAATGAACTAAGATTTTGACTCGACCACAACAGAGTTGTGATATTGAAATACAAGTTCCCGGCTAGGAATTATAAAATTGTGACTAGCTTTGGAACCTAGTAGAGATAAATCTGGCTTTTGCAAAACAACCCTAGAGCCTAGTGTCCTATTATCCAAAAAACCCCTTTACCTATTAGTATTATTTTGCGAGTACTTAAAGAGTACTCATGGCTTTGTCCCTGGCTATTCCCATGGCCAGACTATGAAGAGGAGTACCTGGAAGATGGACCCCAGGAAGGTTACGACAACTAGGATCATCTCCCATCGTCAGCATTTCCTATGACCCCGAACATGGAGCTTCGCCTACGCTACCGTTATTATTACGTATTCCGCTGCTTGATGTTGTATTAAGAACTGGGTCATGAGATCCCTATTTGTGTAAGAACTTATGTATCGTTTGTAATGGATGATGTACTATGGTATCCAATTCTGTTATGTCTAGCAAAAATGGTAATCCTGGGATTGCAAGGTATGGCATAACAGGCATCTAGGATTGAAAAATCCGGGTGTTGACATAAAGCCACTAGATTCTCAAGACATGGACACAGTTTCAAGCTCCAAAAGACGAGCTTGATTGCGAAACACATGTATTAGCAAGTTATCAAAAGATAATTGCATCTACATGAATTGTTTGCAACGAAACACAACTGAATCCTGTTTAGGAAACATTTAGGATGATATAGAAGTTTTGTTGGACTTCTTATCTTCCATGACAAATCAGTCAGTGGCTTAAGATGCTTGGAGGATCTTCTCGATATGTGAAATTATCATCCTACCATATGAAGAGTTATTCGCACATGCTTGACTAATTTAAAATGGTTCCCGTGGAAGCAATGATAACTCTACTCGAATCGATGGCGACATCTTTCCACATTTGCATGTGGATCGAAGAAGGTTACTTCTAACATCCAGAACACATACTTCGAAATGTCACGAAGATGGTTCTCAAAAGTTTCCGACATTAATGCCAAATGTTCCATATGAATCTCATATAACAGGAGAAGATAAGGATGTCATTGATGGGCTCAATAACAAACTTATCTATACACTCCATTAAGATGGACTCATATGTTGCACGAATAAGGCATAGACATTGGTGAGACCTGTGGACAAGAAGATACACTTAGGTGAGACATCACAAATAAATACACCATCAGATAGTACTTGGAACTGAGTTTGATTTGACGATAGCCCAAATCAAATCAAAGGAAGGAAAGATAACATATCCACAAAGGAGTTACTCTCTTGCTTCAACACGAACACAACTAGATATCCCTTTAAGAAGGAACTGAGTTGGATAGAACTTTTGTGTTACAACTCTCCAAGTTGTTGTTTAAGCTCAACCAACTAGTTCAGGGGTATCCAGTATGGATCCTTGGAGAAATAGCAGTTCAGGGAACTTGCTTTCTCAAGAACTTGACAACACGGTCATGTGGCAACATGGCGATACTTCTAGTAGACATCTAGAATATCACGGACCACCGATATGTCACTCAGTTCGAGAGGGAAACTTGCTTGGTAAGGCAAGATGACATAGTCTTAGAGCTTTGGCACGAACCTAACTCTTTGACTGAAAAGGTTGTACCAGAATATCGGACTTGGTAGCACAATCAAACTTTTCTTAGTGATAGGGTTAACCAATCACGCTAAGAATGACAAAAATGTCCTTTGAGTTCAAAGCAATGGAAATTGCTAATAATCTTAGATGACCACATTATTACGCACACGCATCATTCACGAGCACGAGAGCTCGAGGGAGGGTGGGTAAATATGTGTAAAAGCATCACTTCATTAAGGGTCCTGAAACTCAGCACAACCTCTTAGTATAAAAGGGTGTGACACTTTAAGGTGGAACAGATAGAAGCTAATCAATGCCTCTTGATCTGCGGATTACAACACTTTGACTTGGTCCTAGAAATGACGAGGTACTAGAGTTTGTTTCTCCTGACATCCCAAACTGGTTTGTCTTGACAGATCTCAAGAGTATCTTACATCGGAAGACACCGGTGCAAGTTACTACTTGGCTACCAACTGGTAGACAAAGGTCAGAAAACAACAAGGAGAGAAGAACATGCTCAGGTTGGAATCCCGATATGTCGATGCATAAATTATCAACCTTCCGAAAACCAATGCATAGAATAGGTAAGGTGTGGCAGAGTCACGAGTATATAAGTAGGACTCACGAGGAGCACTCTTGCCATAATCTATTTGGTTCCATTAAAGAACATCTGCCATAGCATGTGGTAGGGGAAGTCCTTTATCGTCACTTGTTCAATAGCGACAATATCCACAAGCTTGAAGGCTATACTAGAAGGTACTAGCCATCCTGAGGTAATGTGTGAACATTAACCACAAGTTTCAACATAATGGATCTTGGGTTAAAGTCAGCTTCATGTACAAGATTCACAATACCATAATCCAGCACAATCGGGGATCTTAGGTTCAAGTCCGAGGGTTAAAACCCAGAGAAAAGAGTAACTACTATCTTAGTAGCACAGAGGGTACCACAAGGTAGCAATCACAAGGTAGCTTCCAAGAGAAGAAACAACTTCTGAAGTACCCAAACAAATTAAAAGGAGGCACACGAAGCGAAAGGATACCTCGAAGCCTAGAACAGAACACTGTGGAACCATCAACATGAGGTTATGGACCCATAAAATAGAGAGATTGTGACAGAAAGAAATCTCTCAGAAGAAACAGAACAAGTGAATCAAGAAACACACACAACTGACTCTAGAGAACACAACACTAGGTCCAATGGTTGAGAAACGACATGCCTGAACAGGCACCTAACTTTGAGGAAAGAGACGAGATAGCAAAACTTTTCCAAATCAACAAAAGATAAGATAACCTAGAGTTAGAGCGAAACTGGATAAGAAGAAAAAGAAGCATACCAGAGTTTTCGCACATAATTTTCATCTTTGAAAATAGTTTTCACAAGCACTAGACTCAACATCGACCAATAGAAAGGGTTTCCTACATTCGGTACTGCTCTGATACCAAAACATGTGACACCCTCAGGATCAAGGCTAAACAAATCCCAGACCTCCATCTGAAATAAGCTTAACCTTGAGCTCGAGAATATCCAGTGAAGAATCGGTAACACATCAGTGACCCTACCACACGAAAATTATTACAACAAGCCCATATCTGAGCGAAGAACCAAAATATTACAAGCAGAGGTCACTGACCACAAACATCAAACAATAGAAGGAAAATTATGCTATTAAGTATAGCAAACTTAACAAATGGCCTAAGAGGCCTGAAGCATAACGATGACATCCCATTCCATAGATTCCAGGCTGCCGGCCGGGAACTCCAAACTACTCGTCGATGTCGATGCCGTAAACAATTCATCTTCTATGGTAACACGTACTTTGCTGCAAAAATATCAACGAAGCAAGGGTGAGTACAGGGTGTACTCCGCAAGACTTATGGCTGGTGGAGTTGTTTTGCATAAATCCATCTTTGTTTTGTAAAACAAGAGGGAGAAGAAGCTCGTCTAATCAGAGTGTTTTAAAAGGGGATAAGAAAGCGACATCTCCAAGGTATTGATCATCATCTTTTGATATCCAACAAGTCATCATCGAACCTCATCGAGGATCACCCCCTCATACCCAAGAGGAAGCATCCTTAAGCACACTTTATCTTGCCGAGTTTTACAATTAGGTTCAAGTTCTCTATGATCCCACGTACATTCCCAAGTCGTCAATAACCGTGGACATGGCTTTTCGAAAAGATTAATACCCTGCAGGGGTGTACAACTTTACCCACACGCGCCGACTGACTCTTAGCGTCACATGACACACTTCCTTGCTGTGCTGACAGAGGGTGATCGACCGAAACCTTTCCCTTACTTTTGCCTAATCCATGAGTTACCAGAAGGGCTCCCGGCTGCGGTAGTTGGCCATACTCCCAGGTGGTCCTCGACTCTATGTACCGGTATTCAGTTCAATGCCGAGCATCCTTCACCCGGCCATGTCCTATATGCTTGCACCATTTTCCAAAACCTTTTTCCATGCGGTTGCCGAATAAATATTCAAACTACAGACTCATGGATCAGACTAGGCAAGTTGGGGTCAAGGGGGTCCCCATAAACCCCCGTGTGGTTGTACGCTCGTCTTTGTTCAAGAGGCAAGAACCTCGGGTCCTAAGGGTGGCAAGTATGGGACTGCAAAAACCACAACCCTCGTGGCCTCCCATACAAGCCTTAGCATGTTTACTCACATCACCTGTCATACCACGTTCTCCTGTCCAACTAGGTTCATTCGAAGCTTGGAACCATCAACCAGGTGAATCAGCAGAACTACTAAAGCACGACTAAGCACAACATATAAAGTAGCTCTAGCAGCGATCATAAAGCCAAACCCTAGTTATGCTAGGAGCAGTGGATCAGGGAATATAGGTTCAAAGGAAACATGCATCAGATAGGATTACTCTATCTATCGATAAAATACTTTAGGATCGTATGCACATGGCAAGAATTTAGAATGCTTGAAAGCATAGGACTATATCATGTGTGGGGTTTCGCTTGCCTTTGCCTGTTGATACCCAATACAGATCTTCGTATCCATCATCTTGACTTGTTCGACAACCACAAGGATATAGATCTCGACGGTTCATCTTGTTGGCATTGTTCGTCGATGAACTTCAATGATCTTGATCTTGATCTTCAGTCTTGGACTCGATATCGATTCCGATATCGTATTCTACCGGAGAAGAACCAAACACCGGAAAGGAAGGAAACAATCAACACATGGCATCGATGCAATTCTCAAGCAAGGATGATGATATGACAAGTTAAAAGTTATTGAAATTGAAACCCTAAACATGCTTGGTCATTTTAATCGGGGTCCGAGGGGTCCAAACCCTAATTCGGAGAAACCCCGAATGCATATGGGAGGGTGCATTTGCTTATCTAATTAAACTTGTCATGTCAGTTGATTATCAATGCATTATTGTAGTGTAATTAGATAGAGTTCATTTTTCTGAACATTTTGGTATATTATTTGTATTTTTCTGATTTATAAATAATTACTTATTGAATTTACAAGTTTTATTCATTTTCTGAAATTATTTAAACCATATTAATACTATTTTATGAAAAAATAAGAAACTGGACAAACTTTTTACACCAGGGCACAGCTTAGCCAGAGAGACTGACTGAGTGGCCCCAGTGCCAACTCAATATCCACGTGCGCAGAGCGGGTCCCACGGCTTGACTGCGTTTTGCTGACGTCATCTCAACCCTAACCCTAATCTTTTCTCACCACGGCAGAGGCTAGCCGCAGTGGCTGACCAGAGGGCCCAAGCCACCTCAGAGCCACCTCAG
Source organism: Avena sativa (assembly GCA_916181665.1). Lineage (NCBI taxonomy): Eukaryota > Viridiplantae > Streptophyta > Magnoliopsida > Poales > Poaceae > Avena > Avena sativa. The sequence goes on along the minus strand of OV702279.1, from coordinate 258,611,190 downwards.
CGCCACGTCGCCTCGCCGGGGAACGCTGCAGACGGCGGTAGAGGACGGCGCTGGCGAGCAAGCGAGGATGCGTGGTTACATGCGTTCGACGCAGGAGACCGCGAGGAGCAGAAAGGTGGCGGCACTGCTTAGATTTGGTCATCGGAGCATCATGCACGGCGGCCGGCGGCGGCGCTTGCAGGCGAACGTCGGCAAGGTAAAGCAGGAAGCAAAGGAGAGGTTGAAGGGCACTGGGAGGTTCGTGAGCTCACCACGGTTGCGATGGTGGTGTCGGGGAGGCAAGGCGAGGTCGGGACCGACGAATCAACGACGGCGGTCGTCGGAACTTCGAGGAGGATGAGCTCGATAGGGAGCACCCGCGTCCGATTCTGCTAGCTAGGAAGGTCATGGCGACGCGGTGGAGCTCGTGGTGATCTCGGATGGAGGAGGGGAGGCCGGAGACTGCGGCGCACGACAGCACCGGCGACGGCTAGGGTTCGGGGAGCTTGGTAGAGAGAGGGAGCGAGTCTGGGGGAATGAGAGGATAGGGGAGAGGGAGAGGCATGCTCGAGTGGTCCTTATCCTCTCCAGGGCGGCGGCAGCGCGGATCATGGCGCATCGGCGATGGACGGCGAGGGCGTCGCCACCGAGCAGCTTGGCCAGAGGAGGAATGCGACAGGGGGAGGGTGCGAAGAGGTATCGTGTCCGGGTGGGCCGCGGAGGACTGCGCTGGGCGGCAGGAAGGAAGAGGGGAGAGATGGTCCGGGCTGGAAAGGTTTCTGGCTCTGTTTTTATTTTCCAAAAGTTTTTCTTTTTCTGTTTTTCCTTTCTCTTTGTATTTTTCAAATACAAATGTGTTTTATGTTATTTTGAAAACAGCAAAACTTTTTAAACATTTCAAACATTGTAGGGGCCCTGGTTACTATTTGGGCTCCATACCTTTTATACTTTCAAAACATTTAAACCCATTTTGAATGTGTTTCAAATAGAGAGGGGAAGCTAGGGTTTAGGATTTTAGGAACCTTTTCTTTAATGAAATTTTCTTTAGCAATGATAATGATTCTCATAAATGCACAAACATTTCCTAATTACTATTTAGTAAAACTAGGGTTGTTACAAGGAGTGCCTACTCACCGCCCAGAATAGGATCGATGTCAACGAGGCTAGAAGTGAGTGCCGCCAGGTGCGCCGTCAACATGATCAAGCGGGAGGCGATGACCGCCACTTTCGGCAGAGCGGTCTCTCTTCCCAACCTAGCCACGCCCGGCACGTCCTCTACCAGCTTTGTCACTTCCACGCCTAGTGGCCGGCCACCAGCTCAGCCCAGGACGACAAGGCCACACACACCCTCGCTTCGAGGCCACCAGTTGTCCGGTTCAACCATCCCCGCACGGCGTCGTAGGAGGCGAGAGAGCCCGCCATCGACGTGAACCGCACTCCATCCAACGCGGACACAACCTCGGAGGCGTCGATGAAGCGGCGGTCCATCTCTGCCGCGAACATGCCGACGCCAGTCAACTGGTTCAGCGAAATGCGAGCCAAGCCACCGGCCGCGGACGACATGGTGTGATTGCCACATTTATTCGTCATTGCTAGTGCACTCCTCCCGCCGCTTTGTGATGGCCAGTTCGGGTGTAGGATTTCATGGGAAACGACGTCGAGGATGTCATGCACGACATGATCAACGAGGGTGGCCACGGCTATGCTGATGACGGCGAGGCCGAGCCAGAGACGCAACAAGATACCCAGCAAGATGCCTGCAACATTGTGGACGAGGCATTGTTTGCGAACGATGGCACTTCCATGGACGAGGGTGTCACGGCCGTGTCGTTGGACGCTTCACTTGCGGTGTCACTTGCCGATGGAAAGAAGGTGATCCGGCGAACCGCAGGCTACAACCCTGCCGAGGACAAGCTCCTATGCAAGGCATGGATGGAGATTTCACAAGATCCCCTATGTGGCGCCGAGCAAAAAGCCTTTGCCTATTGGACAAAGGTGGGCAGGTTCTTCCATGAGCATAGGAAATTTGGGAAGGACACCTTCTATAGCAATCGAAACAATCTCTCCCTCTCCAAGTGGTGAGGCACCATCTATGCCGAGTGTAGCAAGTTCAAGGCTCCTACGAGATGGTGACGAAAAGGAAAATAAGTGGCATAAAGCCGGTTGACATGGTAAAACCTATTCCTCTCTTTTTCGATGTCTTGCATTTGCGTTGAGCCATTGTTGGAATCCATATGTGTAGGTCTTGAAAGCAATGGAGCACTTCAAGATGGTGAATGATAACAAGGCCTTCTCGTTGGGACATTGTTGGACATTGCTCAAGGACACCAAAAAATGGTAGACTAGTTATGCCCTTTGAAGAGAAACGAATAACAAGAGGGGCAAGGCCAGTGCTTCGATGGGCGGTGTCGTCGACCTATATGACGACAATGACGAAGGCTTTGTCACATCTGCAAGCGACGAGACTGCCGTCCGTGCCCGCCTCCCTGGTGGCTACAAGGCCATGAAGGCCGACCTTGCCCGTCAGGCTGGTTCCTTGATGTTCCAGGAGACCTTGAAGAAGGTCCTAGAGAATAAGGAAGAGGCCATCACCGAGAGGGAGGAGAGGCGGCGCAAAGAGAAAGAGGCCGCCTCCAAGACCTTTGTCGAGCTACAGACGGGGTCTATCGAGGTTGAGGAGGCAAATGACAAGGCCAGGCTAATGGAGATCAAGGCCAAGGTGAAGTCGATGGAGGCCGAAGCCAGGGCCAAGGAGGCCGAGGCCAGGTATAGGCTATTGGAGGCCGAAGCGAAGGCCAAGGAGGACGAAGCCAAGATTATGGCCGAGGAGAATGCCACCATGCTCACCGACCTGGATAGCATCACCGACCCCGATCGCATGGCTTGGGTTGCAAAGAGGAAACATGCCATCAGGGCTCGCGATGACTGAAGGGCAATCATGACGGCGGATGCAACTTTTTAGGCAGGGAAGCTGCCATTTTAGGAACATTTGTGTATGAAAATGCCCCTTTTTATAAATTTTTGAACCAGTGGCCACTTGTTGGCGATGCCCAAAGGGCGATGGCGCATGTATTCCATGTTATTTGCTAGTTAATATGTGTGTCTTTGGCTTGTCAATTCGAAATTTTTAACTGATTTGCATCCCTTGCCCAGCAATGGCGCCAACGCCCGCCTGCGTGGACAAATGGGTCGCGCCACTGGGTGCGGCTGGCCGGACAGGCCGGACCCCCTCCCCAAATCGACCGTGGCCTGACCCAAACGGATAGAACGGACCGTTTGGGGCGACCGGATGGGTCGGCCCAATGGAGATGCCCTTAGCAAGTCCAGCAGCTACCCAATTTTTTTCCGCTATGTCTCCTGTAAATAGAATATTTCCCTATATTGTGTTCATCTTCAGGGTCTCCCCTATATCATCTTCCCTAAATTATATTCAACTATATTATTACAATATTTCGTAACTAACTTTTTTAGATGTTATTAGCTAGGAAATTGTTCATTTAACACATTAACTAGTTCATACAACACATGAACTTGTTCATAAATGTAACAAAATATAAAATAGTACCAAAAATGAAATATTTCATACAACACATGGTATCATGTTCAATTACTACTCTTACATAATACTGTAGGTCATCTATGTAGTAATTTAGCATGTAGCACTCTCGCCTCCTTGTTACAATTGGTCTTATCTCGGGAACATCGCAAATTCGATGTTGGGATCCATAGTGGGTTCCTCAATCAAGTTTTTGTTTGCACTAGGAATAGATGAACCAAGGGTAGAATTGGAGATATTTTTCTGTTTCTTCGATATTGAACTCATATCAACCTTAGATGGACCGGCCATCAAATTAATATGTATCCACAAGCAGGCCACAAATTGACAGCAATTGGCATTTCGACACAAACTAAACAACAATTTGACAGAAATTGAACAACATTTGATAGAAAAACTGTAGGAAGATAGCTAAATATTTCACAATACGAATCTAGTACATCAATCTCTCTCAAATCGAGAGCAAAACTGAACCAGGCGAACCAAAACATCAAGCTCTCCCTGCCGCTGCTCCCAGGGAGATGGCAAGCAAGGACTACCCCATCTCCTTCCTCTCCCAGGCACGCCTCTCGCCCCATCCATCTCCTTCCTATCCCTGGCCCTAGCTCCTTCCTCTCCCTGGCCCCAGCTCCTTCCTCTCCCACGACGGGGCTGCCCTACCTCCTTCCTCTCCCAGGCGCGCCCCTTCTTCCTACCAAGGCCCACCATGGTAGTGCCCCTCCATCCCCTCGCCTCTACTGTACTTGGCGCTGGCGGGAGGGAGTCTTCTAGGGGCAGCGCCGCCCCGCCATGGCAGCGCCTCCTCTGCCCTATTACAAGCTCAATTTGGAGAGAAAATGGGGAGGAGACAAACCTGATTTCGATCTCGCGTGGCCGATGGTGGGAGGGAGTATTCCAGGGCGAGCGGTTCCTCCCGCCCATGGATTGGGGGCGCCTCCATCGCACTGATGTGTAGGTAATGTGGGGGGCTAGGTCAAGGAGACGGATTCGTCCGGGAGGCGGTAGGGGAGCTGCTGGAGGGGGTTTTATCGTTCTCTCTCCCCTATGTTCGGTATCGGGGAGGCTATCGAGCTCCTCCTCGACTTGCTCTAGTTAGTTATCCCATTTAGTTATTGACTACTTAGACAACTATACGCGCCAGCATACGGGGATTAATGATAGAGTCACTATAGAAAAAACCATAGTTGCCGACAAGTTTCTGTATGCCCACGACTTTTTGTCAGGGTCCTCGGCATACACAGACATTTGACTATGGCTCGGAAAAAACTTTTGACAAATGAGTGATGATTGTCGATGGCATGACCCTCGACATATATTCAAACGATGGCAAGTTGATGGCACACTACTTTTATGTGTAGAGGGCTTCTCTTTACCGACATCAAGGAAAATCCTAGACAAAAGCTTGTTTGTCGACGAACGTACGTATGTCGAGGGCCATGATAGATTTGCCGTCGAAAATAATCCGGAGGGCTTATTACCAAGGGTAACCGTCGGCACACATATTTGTCGAGGGGTTGGCCCGATTTGCCGAGGGTTTTTAGCCATCAGCAAAAACCTTGATTCTTGTAGTAAATAGTCCCTGCTTAATTATGTTGGGTGGCTGATGCATAGGGGGTCTCGCTCCTCTGGCCACCCCTCCCTTGGATCATCCTAAATGGATTGCCCATACTTAAACTATTTCTGCTATCTATGTAAGGTAAAAAATATTTCTTGCTATATTCTCTAATAATTTAAATCTCAATTTTAAAATATAAATCGTATCATTTGTACTAATTAGATTCGAACAAAAACTGAACCAACATATCCAGAGAACACTAGTGGAGAAGGGGCCTTTAGTCCCGGCCCCTAAGGGGCTTTTGTCCGGGTTGTCAAACTGGGACTGGCAAAGCAAGACTAACGGCCCAAGCATTAGTTCCGACCGATTACCAGTCGGAACAAATGGTCCTCCACGTGGCCAATGCGGCGCGCGCGGGGTGTACCCCCATTAGTCTCGGTTGGTGTAACAGACCACGACAAATGGTTCTCTGTCACTGCAGCATTTTGGGCACTTTCTCTGCCACGACAGAGAATTCGTTTTGTATTCTTTTATTTTTATTTTTAATTTCATTTCAAAATTCGAATAATTCTATGCTATCACATACTGTACACGTTCGTGCATATATAAGATAACTTTTCTTATGAGATCGAGCATACAAATATATACAATTTTGATAGTTATATGGAGATCACAATTACCGGGACTAGAGCTCGTCTATTCGATTACATGGCCAGGGATCATCAATAGTGCATATTCACACTAAATTCTCCGGCATTGTCTACCATCTCTCTCAACAAAAAACCAGCCAGTTCATCTGCAATTCCTGGTACGCACGCGTTGCTCTGATAGGAGCTGATTCCGCATGCTCTCGAACTATATAAGAAAAGGAGATCAATATGAATAGCAATCGTGATAACAAAAAGTGACGATAATAAAATGATGTTGTGAATGTATTGCTTACGTTGACTTTATAATATTTTTGGTCAGTGGTAAACGTGCGAATGAATTCGCAAACGTAGTATCCACATAGATTCATCCCAGTGGCTGCCTCACGCACTTTTTTACGAGAATAGAATTCAATCAAAATAATAATTTAGCATCATAATTGTATTGAAACTAGAAGTAAAGAGATGCACAAATAGATCAAGTACTACTTACCGAGACCGGAGTAAACGTTAGCTTCTTACTAAAGGAACCCGTAACCTCACGCTTGAACATGTTCCAAACCCTGCCCGACAAAGAAAATGAAGAAATGGGTTATTCATTACCTGATATCTTAGGAAATCAATGAAAGAGACCGATATAGCGCAAAAATTACCTCTGGAGAATGTCCTGTATGTTGCAGAACTCTTCCAGGTGTCTCATTGATGGGTCCATGACTTCAAGTATTCCCTTATCAACTTGAATGTCTAGCAGAATCCAGTGGAAGCTGCACATGTTTATATATGCATCAATTAACATCGAGTAAGCAAAAGTGAATGTGTACATCAGAGTAAGACCCTCACTTGAAATTATAAGGAAACAATACGTGGTCACAGAAATTTTGCTCTGTTAGAAACCTTAGAAGGTTTTCCACTGTCTCCTTGGGTTTTATCGTTAGTGTATCTATATGTACTTTATTTGGGTCAATGAACCCAATACTATAGAGTGTACATCTTTTACATTCTTGGATCTTCATTCTGCATAGTAGAGTACAAAAGGATATAATGAGGATAACTACATGCAATGAACTGAACAACCAAAAATTGAACAATTTATATGTAGACAATGAATTCATCAACTTATAAACAATAGCAACTCATGATAGATTAGTCGAGGGCGTCGAAATTGTATAACTGGAAGAGTTCTGGAAACTCAACATGGAACTCTTCGGCTTGGAAGTAGTACTCACATGGGACTTTCACTATGATCATTGTTCTGTCCCGCTTTACGACTCTCAAGTACCATTCATGGAGATTCCGCGTTTGTGTTGGCAGTTCTTGTAACTTCTCTTTGCTAAACAAATCCATCCCTGGTACATATCTAGGGACTACATCAGACTTGGGAAACTTGTCATCTTGGGAACCTATCAATTCAGCAACACTCACATTCATAGCGGTCGCCTACTTCGCAGCTTCTTTCATATCCTGCAGCAGCAGCTGGGGAACGTCTTGTAGGGGTTCGTAGCATGGAAAACAAAAAAATTCTACCGCATGCAAACAAACAAGCCAAGATCTATCTACTAGATTGTAGCAACGATTCGATTAGAGTACTCACCCTCGAAGATTCCAAAGCGGTTAACGAGAGAAGATTCTCGTGGGTGATGTAGTCGTACACTTGTCGATCTCAAGATCGCGTAGACGATTCTTCCGGCGCTGCGTTCCGGCAGCGCTTCCGCAGTCGGTCACACGTTCGGTACTCTATGAAGACCTTCCTCTCCCTTGTTCTAGCAGGCAGCGGAGGTTGTAGTTCTCCCCTCGCGATTTCGACAGCACGACGGTGTGGTGTCGAAGTTAGAGGGAAGATCCCGCAGGGTTTCTCCTAAACCGGTGCGAGTTATGGTGGATCTAGGGTTTCCCGGTTATCTAGGGTTTAGAAGACCGGGAGGAGGAGGAGGTGTCGGTGGCGGCTAGGGCGGCGGCGATGGACCGGCGGCGACGCGCGGCGGCGGTGGCTTGGGTGTGGGAGGGCTAGGGCTTGTGTGTTTGGGGCAGCCCTCCCCCTCTATTTATGAGAGGGGGGCAGCCTTGGGAGGGGTGGGTTTGAATCCAAACCCAAACCCAAGTTGGATTGAGAGAAGGACTCTTTCCTTCTTCCACTAGGAAACCATTGTTCCAGTTTGACTTTTCAAACTTCCCGTTTGAAATTCAATTCAGAGCTTTAATTCTCTCTTGCAAATGTCCACACCAAGTGACCTAAGATATGATCCAATCATTCCACTTACCCATGAAACATTCATGGACCATTCCCCTTCCGGACCGGTGAACCTTCTAGACCCTTCTACAACCTCTCCGATGAAAACATCGGAATCTTTCCAGAACTCCGGAATCGGACTTTCCTTATATGAATCTTATTCTCTGGACCATTCCGGATATCCTCGTGATATCCCGGATCCCATCCGAGACTCCAAACAACATTCGTTATCCCTACTAACATTCCATATCTACTAAACAACATCGAATCCTTAAGTGTGTCTCCCTACGGTTCGTGAATTATGCGGACATGACCTAGACACTTCTCCGATCAATAACCAATAGAGGAATCTGGAAATTCATATGGCTCCCACATATTTCTATGATTACTTTGCAGTCGAATGAACCACTTAGATACGATACCATTTCCCTTTGTCTCACGATAGTTTACTCATCCGAGGTTTTGATCGTTGGTATCTCTGCATACCTAGTTCAACCTCGTTACCGATAAGTACTCTTTTCTCGCTCCCGTGATATGTGATCCCTTGTGAGCCAGTCACATGCTTGCAAGCCAATTGGATGACATTCCACCGAGAGGGCCCAGAGTATATCTATCCGTCATATGGATGGAAAAATCCCACTCTTGATCCATGTGCCTCAACACACACTTTCCGAACACTCAATGCCACCTTTATAGCCACCCGGTTACGGTGTGGCGTTTTATATCATCAAAGTATCCTTCCGGTGATGGTGATTAGCATGATCTCATGGTCGAAGGAATTAGGTTACTATGTATCAAAAAGCTTATAGCAAATGAACTATTGAAATGACTTGATCTTTATGCTACGCTTATCTATAGGAGTATGTCCATCATACCATTCTCCTAATGAAAGGATCTTGTTTTAACAACATCTCAATGTTCATGATCGGGAAACCACGATCATCTATTAACCAACAAGCTAGTATTACAAAGAGGCTTTACTAGGGACTCTAATTTAGTTTACAAATCACACAAGTATTAATGTTTCCGGTTAATACTGTTATAGCATGAATGTAAACATTTATCATAAACACAAAGATATAATAATAACCACTTTTATTATTGCCTCTAGGGCATATCTCCAACACGTCTTTGGATAACACCTTGAGGGGTGGGATCGATTGTTCGACCTGTTCTACGAGCTGGGGCATGTCCCTTATTTCCCGCTTGCAGTTTTACTTGATTTTCTCCTGCTTGCACTTCTACTTGATTTGCTCTTCGTCTCTTCCTTCTGAAGTGTGCGTAGATAGTCATGTAGCTTATGGTGGAACTCATATTGCGATTTTGTGTTCAGAAAATCAACTGCATACGCTTTTGATACGTCGTAAATGTATCTATAATTTTTGATGTTCCATGCTTGTTAAGTATCTACTTTGCTTTGCTTTATATTTACTTTGAGGTATTTTTATATGTTTTTGGGACTAACCTATTAACAATATGCCACAGTGCTAGTTGCATGTTTTCTTCTGTTTTTGGTTCCAGAAAAGGCAGAAAATCAATATGCTCGGAATTGGACGGGACAAAAGCCAAAGTCAATATTTTACCGTGGGGAACACGGAGCCAGAATACGAGACGGAAGAGAGCCACCAAGGGGCCACACCCCCTGGACGCGCGGCCAAGCCTGGCTCGTGCCTGGGGGGTGCGGCCACCCTGGGTGACCCCTGCCTCGCCTCTTCGCCTATAACAAGCCCCTGATACCAAAACCCTAACTACCTGATCAATCTTCCATGAAACAGTCTGTAGCCGCCGCCACCATCGTCCCTAGATCGGGGGATCTGAAGCTCTTCCCGGCACCCTGCCGGAGGGTAGATCATCCCGGAGGCCTTCTTCATCACCATGCGTGAGTAGTTCCACCTTGGACTACGGGTCCATGTAGTAACTAGATGGTTGTCTCTCCTCCTTTGTGTTACCATGTTTAGATCTTGTGAGCTCCGTTCATGATCAAGATCATCTATTTGTAATCATGCATGTTGTGTTTGCGGGGATCCGATGGATATTGAGATTGCTATGTCAGATTGATTAATGGCTTTGTCTTATTGATTCTATCATGTTTGTGTTGTTTGTGATCTTGCATGCCCTCCGTTTCTAGTAGCTATCTTGGCCAAGTAGATCTAGTGACTCCAAGAGGGAGTATTTATGCTCGATAGTGAGTTCATGCCTCTATTTAATTTGGGGAAGTGATAGAAATCTCTAAGGTTGTAGATGTGTTGTTGCTACTAGGGAGAAAACAACGATCTCTTGTTCATGGAACAAGTGGATTGTTTACCTTACACACTTTGATTAAAGAATTTATTCGTTGCTTGCAACTTAATACTGGAGGGGGTTCAGATGATAACCTAAAGGTGGATTACTAGTCATAGATGCAGTTGGATGGAAGTCTATGTATCTTGTTGTATTTCCCAATCAAATCTCATAGGATCATGAATGCCTAGTATTGCATTGTGATGCCTTGCTCAGTCCTGTCAATTGCCCTGTTGTAATTTGTTTACCTAGCATGCCATGTTTGTTTATCTTAAGGAGAACACCTCTAGTGAACTATGGACCCTGGTCCAATCTTTACCATTGATACATCTTTCACTATTCCTGTTTACTTTCTGCAAACCACTATTACCTTCCACACCATACAGTTAATCCTTTGTTTACAGCAAACCGGTGAGATTGACAACCTCACTGTTCGTTGGGGCAAAGTCTTGAGTTTGTGTTGTGCAGGTTTCCAAGTTGCTAGCAACACCTTTGAGTCATTTCCTTCCTCCTACTGGTTCGATAACCTTGGTTTCTTTCTGAGCAAAGACTTGCTGCTGTGCTCATCATACCTTCCTCTTGGGGTCTCCCAACGAAGCTCTACATTGATCTGAGCGCATCAGCTTTTTGCTTCTCGGTGTATACCGGGGTGGGCTCGGGTTTCTTATTTTGAAAATGCGCATCACATTGGGCCTTTTTGATCGCTGCGTTTTCCTGATAAGTACGATCATAAGGTCTGATGGGAAATTCTTATGAGGTACTCTTGGGAGGGGCGACATTTTTTGTTTTGGCCTGCTGCGTTGGTTAGTACTCATCGACAGAGCACGCTTCCGCTTATTGTCCTTAGCAGGCGGAGATCGAGATAGACTCGCGTTGTGGTGGTCGTAGTCATGGGGTGGGCTTCTTGGAGGTGATGGAGGTGAAGATGACTTGCGATGACTAGGAGGCGGTGTTGGCCTTGGTGCCGAGCCTGGAAGCTTGATGTTGTTCTTGTTGGAGATATGCCCAAGAGGCAATAATAAAAGTAGTTATTATTATATCTTTGTGTTTATGATAAATGTTTACACGCCATGCTATAATTGTATTAACCGGAAACATTAATACTTGTGCGATTTGTAAACATGTAAGAGTCCCTAGTAAGCCTCTTGTAATACAAGCTTGTTGATTAATTTATGAATATGGTTTCCTGATCATGAACATTGGATGTTATTAATAACAAGGTCAGATCATTAGGAGAATGATGTGATGGACACACTCCTATAGTTAAGCATACAATAAGATCAAGTCATTCAATAGTTCATTTGCTATAAGCTTTCAAATACATAGTAACCTAAATCCTTCGACCATGAGATCATGTTAATCACCATCACCGGATGGATGCTTTGATGACATCAAACACTATTCGTAACTGGGTGGTTATAAAGATGGCATTGAGTATTCTAAAAGTATGTGTTGAGGCACATGGATCAAGAGTGGGATTTCTCCATCCATATGACGGATAGATATACTCTGGGCCCTCTCGGTGGAATGTCATCCAATTGGCTTGCAAGCATGTGACTAGATCACAAGGGATCACATATCACAGGTCGAGTAAAGAGTACTTATCGGTAACGAGGTTGAACTAGATATGTGGAGATACCGACGATCAAACTTCGAATAAGTAAAGTATCGCGAGACAAAGGGAAATTGATATCGTATGTAAATGGTTCATTCGATCATGAAGTAATCGTAGAAATATGTGGGAGCCATATGAATTTCTAGATTCCTCTATTGGTTATTGATCAGAGAAGTGTCTCGATCATGTCCGCATAATTCATGAACCATAGGGAGACATACTTAAGGATTCGTTGTTGTTTAGTAGATATGAATGTATGTTAGAGAGCGAATGTTGTTTGAAGTCTCGGAATGGATCCAATACATCAGGAGGAGATCCGGAATGGTCTGGAGAATAAGATTCATATAAGGAAAGTCCAATTCCGAGGTTCGGAAATGTTTTCGGTGTTTTCACCGGAAGCTTCTAGAAGGGTCTAAAAGGTCCACCACTTGGGAGAGGGAAGGGTACATGAATGTGTCATACCAATGTGGAATGGTTGCATCATGTGCTAGGTCACTTGGCTGGGCAATGGGAAGTGAAATAATCAAATTCTAGTTTGAATAGTCAAACTCCAATTTGAAAAGTCAAATCCCTATATTGAACATCAAACAAAGTGGAGGGAGAGAAGGAAACCTAGTGGAGGAAGGTTTCCCCTCCCTCCCTTGCCGTCGTCCATGAAGAGGAGTTGGGGGAGGACTCCCCCCCTTTCCACCTCTCCCTCTCATAAAAGGAGGGGAGGGGCGCCCCCTTACCCTACACCACAAACACTAGGCCGGCTGCCCCTCCCAAGTCATCGCCGCCCTAGTGCCTCCTCAAGTCTCCGCCGCCTAGCCCTGCTCTAGCCACCGGCCACCTCCACCCCTTTTCCTATAAACCTTAGTTTCCAAGGACCTCTCTACGCCACCATACTCGCTTCGGCTTAGGCGTAGCCCTGCGGGATCTACTCCTCTATTTCACCACCACGCCGTCATGCTGCTGGAATCGAGAGGAGATCTACAACCTCTGCTGCCTGCTAGAACAAGGTTGAGGAAGGTCTTCATCGAGTATCGAATGTGTGACTGGCTGCGGGAGCGCTGCCGGAATGCAGCGCCGAAAGGATCATCTTAGCGATCTAGAGATCGGCAAGTGAACGACTACATCAACAACGAGAATCCGATCTCGTTAAACTCTTTGGATCTTCGAGGGTTAGTACTCTATGAACTTGTTTCCCTGGTCTCGGAGATTAGATCTTGGCTTTTGTCTGTTCATGCGATAAATTTTTTTGTTTTCCATGCTACAAACCCCTACAGTTCTTGTCCCATAGAATGATACCACCCAGTACTTCTCTGATTGTCCTCTCACCTTCAGGTCTAGGGATGTCAAGCTCCATTGAGTATCACCCGTTATGATTTGATCCACCCCAACTTTAGCATAGCCAGCTGGAATCTCACATCCATTCCAGCATGCGTCAGGTGGACAAGGTAAAGCACATCCGACCGCCACCTTCACGGATGTGTTCTTCACCTTCTGATGGAGCTCACAAGATATATGCTCCTTGATTCCATCCATGGGGTAGCCGGGACCGCCATCTATCATCCGTGCATCCTGAGAAGGGACCTTCGATTCAGCCACGCCACTTCTCCACTGAGATGGGTCGGCGGTAATATCTAGTGCAGGATCTTGCAGGCGTGCTACTTCTCTAAGTTCGTCAATTTGATGTTGCTTCTTATCAATTCTTGCTAGCAACTTGTTGACCCTGTCTCCCTCCTCCTCCCATCGCTGCTTTGCTCTCGCTCTCTTCTATAACTATCTTTGTCTTTGGGAAACCCAATCTCCCACGTATAACTAGGGTCAAGGCCTCGTACTTGTCCTCTATGTTCATCATTCCTGAGGACCTTTTTCAGCAAGTCTTTCTCTCTATCGGGACGGAACTTTGTTTTCCCCTCTTTAATTTCTTTCACCACTTTCATCCATGTCTCCCTGGGTATCCTAATCCCGTCACTGCAAACAAGGTCCCCTGTAATATCGTCATACTCACTCCCATGCCCAAGGAACCAATTTCTTGCCCTCAATCACATTCTTCATGCATTGGTTCTAGAGTGATCCCTTTATCACACAGCTCTTTCTCTTTTTTATCCCACTTTGGCATGGCAGTCGTGTTGTAACACTACGGTTCTAAAAAGACCGTAGCTTCTATGTGACATGCCAATCCCTGGATCGGTTCATTGGCCCACAATAGAATAAGATGAATAACATAGCAAAATATCCGTGTATCATAAATAACGAAGATCCAGAGTATCATTATTACAATAAAAGCTTAGCTCAAGGCTAGCTCAAATTATTCAAGTAGCAACATAAATATAGTAAATACTCCATTCTTCAAATTGCCCACAAGTGAACAAGTGCCGAGTGGAGTACCGTGGCCTAAATCGATCACTCGGAATCGGAATATCCTGCAACATGAAACGTAGCAGCCCCGAAGGGTCAATACATGGAATGTATGGCAAGTAGAGCTATTAAAGGAGACAATAGTACTAACATCTACATGCATATCTGGCAAGTGGGGCTGCGGCTAGCTTGCATTTGCAAATACCTTTGTCCTACTTTCATAAATAGTTTTTTTATTTTCTTTGAAAAGATCCCAATTAAGTTAACCCAACAACATTAAAGCATTTAGGAAATTGTAATGAGCGAGAAACATGTCATGGAATCAATATCAAGCAACTCAGACGTCCATAACCAGGGACACGGCTAATCGATTAGTTTATACACCCTGCAGGGGTTAGTACACTTTACCCATGTGACTTGGCCATCCCAGCTCGTACCACCACTCTCATTTTGGGTGATGATAGTGAGAAGTCCAAGAAGAGACTGTTCGGAAAGTAGCTCCCCAAACCCGACACGCACCGGTCCAACCTATCAAAATTCTACATCTCTGGATACGTGGGTTCGAGTTACCACAACCTACTGAGTCCAACCAACCGCCCATTCCATTATTAGCACATGGTTGTACACGTAAGCTACAAAATAAAGAAGCCAATCATTTTCTCTTGAAACCTGTGTGCCTTTCCGCAATGATACCACCAAAAATTATCAATTCCATCACACCCAGGAGATTCATTGATTAAGTTGTTTTTAGTTTTCACAAACCAACACATTTAGAAACAACTTCAGTGATGTAACCCAGCCCTCGATCATCATAGCATGTCTAAGCATATCTACCAATGGTGGTTCATCTATAGGAAACCCTACCACATAATAGGACATAGCATAGCGATAGTAATATCCTACACATGCATCTACAAAATACACGACAATGCATTGAAATAAGTAGGACAACATCATGAACAAAAGTAGCATCTACTTGCCTTGGCTGTAGCGGTCGAAAGAACAATCCACACACGAGCAAGCGTTGCACTCGTCACAATCTACACGATACAATTGCAATCACATAAACAAACCATACACAATCATATTCAAACAATGGTAATGCAAGATGCATGCATGACAAGTTGAACATTGCTACAGTAGCATCACATAATCTTATTCAGTATACCTACTGTATGCATGCATGGAAAATATTTTAGATGCGTAGAAAACAAAGCATGCAATTTTTAAATGCCCAACAATAGAGCTAGAAACTAAATAATTAGCCATTGCTAATGTACTGTTTGTAACATCTTGGAAAAATATCCACTGTGTAGGCATTCTAAAATAGAACCAGTACTAATTGGAATTACTCAAAAAGGATTTATATAATTCCCTGAGTAATTAAAATACTACAGTAAGTCTTTAAATAGATTCTGCAAAAACCAGTACTGTAAGCCTATCCTTTTAATTCACTATAAGATTCCTTTTGTTCTACTGAATCCAGGGACACCTCATTTGCAATTTTTGGAGAACTTTTTCTATGAATTTAATACTCTAAAAAGAGCATTAACTCATTTAATTAACTAGGACAAAACCTTGCTGTAAAAGTATAAAACAACTGTACATCAATGTTCTACGTGAGACACTGATTCCACACATATTTTATTTGCAAGTTTTGGCCCAGTAGATCAAAACATATGAATTTTTTCAAGATTGGAACAAAATCTGCCAACTAAAATCGTTTTAATTAAATAAAAAATCGAGCTGACCAGTCAACCGCTGAGTCAGCGCTGACGGGGTAGTTGACTAGTCTTCAGTCAACTGTTGACCAGTCAGCGCCCGATCTGGGCCGTCCATCTGAGATCGAAGGGCAGGGGACAAGGCGGCGAGGTGGCTCACCGGAGGGCGGCGGCGGCGAGGTCGTGGCGGCGGCGTTGGCGATCCTCGGCGGCGGCGAGGTCGTGGCGGCGGCGTTGGCGATCCTCGGTGGCGGTGAGAGGCGGGACGGCGGCGGGGTCGTGGTGGTGGTCTCCCTCGTGGCGGTGGCGCGGGTCGGCGGCTTCGGTGGAGGCGTGGCGCGGCCCTGCGAGGAGAGAGGAGGGGGCGATGAGCAGTAGGCGGTGGCGGTGGGCTCGCGGATGAGCGAGGCGAGGAGGAAAGGCGGGGTGCGTGCGGCGACGGTGCTCACCTCGTCAATGGTGCGGTGGCGGCGACGAACTCCGGCGAGCAATTGCTCCGCGTAGGTGGCGCGATTGACAACGATTCTTTGGGGGTTTGGAAGAGGGAAACAAGTAGATGGATATAGGCAAAAATCTTGGAGAAATCGGTTCGGAAGCGGCCCGATTCCGGAGGATTTGGTGCAGCACACGGTTTGGAGAAGAACACGGCTGACAAGTGGGTCCCACACATCAGCGCTGACGAGCCGGGCCCGCTCGTCAGCGGGGCTGACAGGCGGCGGCGGCAGATACTACGCGCCGCGCGGCGCGCGCTGCTGCTGGCTGCTGCCGCGGCTGCTGGTGGGCTGCCGCTTGGCTGCTACGAGGCTGGGCCGGCTGGGTCGGCGGCCCAGCTGGCTGGCCTTCTTTTTTTAATCTTTTTTCTTTTTCTTTTTTCCCTAACGATTTCTTATCTGAATATATCTGAACTGTCCAGATTTTTGTCAAAATTTCAGATTGTAATAACTTTCGCTACGAAGCTCCGATTGAGGCGATTCAAAATGCTACGGGTTCGTGGCGGAACCCTCTATGCACTTGTGCCTTCCATACAACCAAAATATACTGTTTTTTAATAGTGGCATGGTAAAACCAAGCGTTCATGTGTAGGTGTCAAAACGCAAATGCAAGTGGTTTGTTTTGTCAAAACCTTTTCAAACTGAAATTTTGCAAGGATGAATATGATGCAATGACATGTATGTTATGCAGTACCAAATCTAAAATTTGGGATGTGACAAGACTAAACCCCTTAAGATGAATCTCGTCCCCGAGATTCGGCGTGGCTAGCAAATAGGTGCGGGTGGTCCTCTCGGATGTCCTCCTCACGCTCCCAAGTGGCTTCCTCTTCGGTGTGGTGGCTCCATTGCACCTTGCAAAACCTGATCGTCTTGGTACGGGTAATCCTTCCCGCTGTCTCTAGTATCTTGACCGGCTTCTCCTCATAGGTCAAGTCATTCTCAAGCTGAACCTCCTCTAGTGGCACCGTGTCTCTCAATGGTGTATCCACCATCTCCGGATGGCACTTCTTCAGCTAGGACACGTGGAACATATTGTGGACGGCGGACAGAGCCTCTGGCAACTCCAACTGATAAGCAACCTCTCCTTTGTGTGCTAAGACCCGATATGGTCCAATAAACCGAGGTGCCAGCTTACCCTTGATTCCAAATCTCTTAATTCCACGCAGTGGAGACACTCTGAGGTATGCTCTATCACCTATCTCATACACCACTTCCTTGCGCTTGGCGTCAGTGTAGCTCTTCTGCCTTGATTGTGCTACCTTCAGCCTGTCCCTAATCAAGGCGAGCTTCTCCTCGGTGTCCTTGATCAAATCAGGTCCAAATAGCTAACGTTCTCCTACTCCATCCCATAGCAATGGTGTCCGGCATATTTTCCCATATAGCACATCGAACGGCGACGTCTTGATGCTGGTTTGGTAGCTGTTGTTGTAGGAAAACTCGGCATATGGCAAATTCTCATCCCAACTAGAACCATGATCCAAGGCGCAAGCTCTCAACATATCCTCCAAAATCTAATTTACCCTCTCGGTCTGTCCATCAGTCTGGGGGTGGAACGCTGTGCTAATCTCCAACCTAGTTCCCAATGACTCGTGCAGCTGGCGCTAAAAGTGTGAGGTAAATTGGGTGCCTCTATCTGATACAATGCTCTTGGGAACTCCATGCAGGCACACAATTCTGTCCATATAAATCTTGGCCAACTTTGCACTCATGTAAGTTGTCTTCACCGGTATGAAGTGGGCTACCTTGGTCAAATGGTCGACCACTACCCAAATAGAGTCGTAACCCGACCTGGTCCTGGGCAATCCTGTGATAAAATCCATTCCTACTCTATCCCACTTCCAATCCGACACGGGTAATGGCTGTAGCAGCCCTGCTGGCTTCTGGTGTTCCGCCTTCACTCGGCTACATACATCACATAGGGCAATATGCTTGGCGATGTCTCCCTTCATGTTGTTCCACCAAAACCTGCCCTTCAAATCCATATACATCTTTGTATTGCCCGGATGTATGGAGTATGGCGAGTCATGATCTTCCTGCAGAATCATCTTCCTTATTTCCGGGTCGCTGGGCACACACAAACGATCTCCACACCACAGGGTACCTTGCTCATCCTTGCGAATATCCTTTTCTCGATTCTCCTTCATCTTTTCCTTTATCTCCTCTATCTCCTTGTCTCCTACCTGAGCCTTCCTGATCATGTCATGTAGCGTTGGTTGGACCCCCATTGCTGCCAAATATCCTTCTGACACCACCTCCAGTCTAAATTCCTTGAATTGCTTGCACAAATCCTCGGGCAATTCCCCAACAGTCAATCCATTGGCATAGACCTTTCGGCTCAGAGCATCTGCTGCTACATTGGATTTTCCTTGGTGGTATTGCAAATTCATATCATAATCCTTGATAAGCTCCAACCATCTCCTTTGCCTCATGTTCAGTTCCTTCTGTGTAAATATGTACTTCAGGCTCTTGTGGTCGGTGTACACATCACAGTGTTTTCCCATTAGGTAGTGCCTCCATTCTTTGAGCGCATGAACAACCGATGCTAATTCCAAGTCATGCGTGGGATAATTCCTCTCATGGTGTTTAAGTTGCCGCGAGGCATATGACACCACCCTCCCATCTTGCATCAGCACACTTCCAAGTCCCTGTCGAGAAGCATCACAGTACACTTGGAAATCGTTCTGAAGATCTGGTAAACACAGAACAGGTGTGGTCACTAGTCGACGCTTTAGTTCCTGAAAGCTGGCTTCACACGCATCTGTCCACTCAAACTTTCTATCCTTCTTCAGAAGTTCTGTCATCGGCTTAGCAATCTCGGAGAAATTTTCAATGAACCTCCTGTAATATCCAGCAAGTCCCAAGAAGCCGAATATCGCCCACATTCTTGGGCGCTTCCCACTCAGTTACTGCAGTCACTTTGCTTGGATCAACAACAACTCCTTCTCCTGACACCACGTGTCCAAGAAAACCAACAGTGTTAAGCCAGAATTCACATTTGCTGAATTTAGCATACAGCTTGTGTTCCCTCAGCTTCTCCATAATCAGTCGCAGATGTTTCTCATGCTCAGCATCATCCTTGGAATATATCAGTATGTCATCAATGAACACAACCACGAACTTGTCCAAGTACTCCATGAATACCTTGTTCATCATGGTCATGAAGTATGCCAGAGCATTCGTTAGTCCAAAAGACATAATTGTATACTCATATAAACCATACCTAGTAGTGAAAGCAGTTTTTGGTATGTCCTCCTCCCGGATCTTCAATTGGAAATAGCCCGATCTCAGGTCAATTTTTCTAAACACCTTTTCTCCTTCCAGTTGATCAAACAAATCATTTATGTTCGGCAGGGGGTATTTGTTCTTGATGGTCACTTCATTCAGCGAGCGATAGTCCACCACTAACCTCTTGCTGTTGTCCTTCTTCTCCACAAATAGAACAGGTGCTCCCCATGACGACGAACTAGGATGAATGAATCCCTTGTCCAACTACTCCTTTAGCTGTTTCTTTAATTCCTTCAACTCATCCACATCCATCTTATATGGTCTCTTTGCTATAGGTCCTGTTCCCGACATCAGATCGATGAGAAACTCCACATCCCTATCAGGTGGCATCCCTAGCAGCTCTTCCGGAAACACGTCGGGGTACTCCTTAATCACAGGCACAGTATCCATGCTAACCCCCTTAAGAGAATTCAGCTTACACCTTCCCGGTCGCATAGCCGACTTGAACCTAGTCCTCTTACCATCCGGGGTTTTGAGCGAAACCGCTCGCTGTGCACAATCTATGTGTCCCCCATGCATAGACATCCAATCCATGCCCAGTATTACATCTAAACCTTGTGACTCCAACACTACCAGATGTGCAATGAAATTGTGTGCCCCAATCCTCACAGTTAAGTCGCGGCATCCTGCGCTAGCTATCATATCCCCTCCAGGTGAGCTTACTCTAATAGACCCTATCAGAGACTCCATGGGTAATTTATACTTATCCACAAATGCCCTTGATATGAATGAATGCGATGCGCCAGTATTGAAAAGTATAAGTGCAAGGTGAGTGTTGATTGGAAACTTACCAATCACAAGGTCAGACTCATCTGGGATCTCCTCCACATTCATGTGGTTCACGGTGGCCTTCTGGTTGTTGCCTGGCTTTAGTCCCTTCTTCTTCGGACAGTTGTCTGCATAATGTCCCTTCTGGCCACACTTGAAGCATGTCACCTCACTCAGGTCCTTCTTCACAAAGTTGCGGTCACGGTTGCGGTCATGTCCACTGTGTCCTCCAGAATGATGGGTGTGTACTCCCTTGTGGCTGTGGCGGTTGCTCTTGTGGCTATCATGGCGATGTCCATCGCCTCCATGGTTGTGGCGGTCATGGCTTCCATGGTGCCCATGGTCACTTCCCCCATGCTTGGATTATCCATCATAAGAAGTGCGAGACTTGTGGTGAGAACCAGAGTGGTGATTGCTGCTCTTTCTCTTGCGGTTTTCCACCTGCTTGTGCTTCCCTTCCAAGATCCTGGCCTTGTCCATAAGCTCCTGGAATGTGGGACAATAAACCACCAGCAGCTGCACTGAAAGCTCATCACTGAGGCCATCTAGGAACCTCTCTCTCTCCTTTTGGCATCAGTGTCAACATCCTCAGGTGCATAACGAGACAGGTTGTTGAACTCCTCAATATACTCAGCCACGGTGCGGTTGGTTTGGCGCAAGTTGCGAAATTCCTTCCTCTTCAGGCTTTGAACTCCTGAAGATACTTGGTTGGTCCTGAAACCTTCCTCAAACGTTGCCTAAGTCACAGTGTCCAACGGGTGGGTGATCTGAAAAGTGTCCCACCACGAAGCGGCTGGTCCCTCTAGTAGGTGAGCGGCAAACCTCACCTTCTCAGCATCCGTGCACCCAACAGTTACCAAATCCTTATTGACCGAACGCAACCAGTTGAGAACAACCATTGGTTCCACTGCAGTTGAGAACTTCGCTGGCCTTAGCCTCAGAAACCTAGTAAGAGCATCTCCCTGAGGCTGGTTGTTTCCATTGTTGTTGTTGTTGTTGTTGTTCTGAGCTTCCATGAACTGAGTCATCACTTGGGTCAGCTGTGCCTGAGCTGCCATGAGCTGCTCCAACTCAGTAGGTTGACGGCGGGGAGGCATCTGCGGTTTAGCACAGGTAAGCTTAGAAAGAATCGATTACGAAAACAGGATTCTACCCATGCATTATGATCAAACAACAACAAAACAATCACAGACAATCTCAAGCAAGCAACACATCAGAAAACAAATGATCCAGCAACATCCCAGGGGTTATCCTAGCAGTATATATCTACTGAAATAGTTTTTAGAAGAGTTGGCAACAGTTATCAACACAAAAGGTCAACAAAGCATCAAAAACAGAAATCTGCCAGAACAGTCCAGGAGGGTTCACGAATTTTTCTACCTGACTTAAACTCGTCAGGAATTTTTTATGATTTTTTTGTATACAATACAGAGAGTTTCGAACCAACCCTATTTTTTCAGATCTTTACCATATACCAATAAAATATGAAAATTCGTGCAGTACAGATGTGTCAGTAGAAAACTGCATCAGGAAAAACTCAGATATCAACCAAAACTTGCCATAACTCTTCTATAAAATTCGCAAAAATAATCCTGGGACATTGGAGTACACATAGGAGCAACTAAACACTCTTAAACTAACAGTAATTAAGTTTTACATCGATCGAGACTAAACCTAACGATTTTACCTAACGAAGACTAGTTGGTGGGCATCTATCTACTTCATGAAGAGGTTGCGGTAGGTCCTTGCACTCATGCGTTGGCGCTTCTGTCCACGAACCAACCATGGCGGCGGAGTGTACACCTCTCCTGAGTCATCACTTAAAATCTCAAATTCCACCTCTTCTGGATCCTCCTCTTCTTCTTCATTCTCTGCTGCGGCTGTAACAGCTTCATCTCCTCCACCATCATCGTCTCCATCATCATCATCCTCGTCCTCATCATCATGATCATTCCCACTGTCATCATCATCATCATTGTTGTTGTTGTCATCATCTCCATTGTTATCATCAGAGGGCGGATTCAGCTGTTCTTGGAGAGCGGCAATCTGGGCTGCCATATCTTTAATAGTCTGGTTCCTTTCCTGGACGGTCCCTTGCAGCTGCTGTATGGTTTGGTTGTTTTCCTGCACAGTCCCATTAAGCTGTGCTATGGTTGCATCCCTGCCTATCAGCGCATTATTCAGAATATCCACAGCTTCATGCAAGGTCTCTATCTCCTGTCCCTGGACCACCATACCATTGCTGGCAAAGTCTACTATCTCCTTTACCATCATCACTTTCTCGGCTAGAGATCCATTCTCCCTTTCCATATCTTCTATGTGCCTCCGACGAGGCGGCATGTTGTTTCTATCGCCCGGGGTAACCACAACGTTCCCATCCTCATCACGCCTTCCGTAGTCATGGTAGGGTGAGTCTTCTGGCAGCAGGTGTCGGACAAGATGGCACTGGCGTGACAGGGCTTCATGCAGGGCCAAGTTTATTCCAAGTCCCCAGTTGCAGTATGTCTTGGTGTAGATCAGATGCACAGGGTTTGGCAAGGCGGCATCCCTGAAGATGAAGGTGGTGATCTCCTAGGCATCCTCGCCATATCCATAGGTGTACAGCCTTCTTCCCTTGAACATGGGCAGTGGCAATCCCAACGACTGCGAGAGCTGTGCCAACTGTCTTGCAAATGTCCTTGGTGACTCCATTGTCGCATACTTAGTCCTGACTTCTCCCATCTATCAATTAAAAGAGGAAAGTGTGAGAATAGCATATGGTAAGAATTTACGAGAGTGAAAGGCATAAGATGAAAGATAGAGTTAATATAAGCTTTAATAATGCTATGGCTTCCTAATCCAAACCTAGGTCATGATCCTACAGTCGACACATGGGTTCTGATACCATCTTGTAACACTACGATTCTGAAAAGACCGTAGCTTCTATGTGACATGTCAATCCCTGGATCGGTTCATTGGCCCATAATAGAATAAGATGAATAACATAGCAAAATATCCGTGTATCATAAATAACGAAGATCCAGAGTATCATTATTACAATAAAAGCTTAGCTCAAGGATAGCTCAAATTATTCAAGTAGCAACATAAATATAGTAAATCCTCCATTCTTCAAATTGCCCACAAGTGAACAAGTGCCGAGTGGAGTACCGTGGCCTAAATCGATCACTCAGAATCGGAATAACCTGCAACATGAAACGTAGCAGCCCCGAAGGGTCAATACATGGAATGTATGGCAAGTAGAGCTATTAAAGGAGACAATAGTACTAACATCTACATGCATATCTGGCAAGTGGGGCTGCGGCTAGCTTGCATTTGCAAATACCTTTGTCCTACTTTCATAAATAGTTTTTTTATTTTCTTTGAAAAGATCCCAATTAAGTTAACCCAACAACATTAAAGCAATTAGGAAATTGGAATGAGCGAGAAACATGTCATGGAATCAATATCAAGCAACTCAGACGTCCATAACCGGGGACACGGCTAATCGATTAGTTTATACACCCTGCAGGGGTTAGTACACTTTACCCATGTGACTTGGCCAGCCCAGCTCATACCACCACTCTCATTTTGGGTGATGATAGTGAGAAGTCCAAGAAGAGACCGTTCGGAAAGTAGCTCCCCAAACCCAACACGCACCAGTCCAACCTACCAAAATTCTACATCTCTGGATACGTGGGTTCGAGTTACCACAACCTACTGAGTCCAACCAACCGCCCATTCCATTATTGGCACATGGTTATACACGTAAGCTACAAAATAAAGAAGTCAATCATTTTCTCTTGAAACATGGGTGCCTTTCCGCAATGATACCACTAAAAATTATCAATTCCATCACACCCAGGAGATTCATTGATTAAGTTGTTTTTAGTTTTCGCAAACCAACACATTTATAAACAACTTCAGTGATGTAAACCAGCCCTCGATCATCATAGCATGGCTAAGCACATCTACCAACGGTGGTTCATCTACAGGAAACCCTACCACATAATAGGACATAGCATAGCGATAGTAATATCCTACGCATGCATCTACAAAATACATGACAATGCATTGAAAATAGTAGGACAACATCATGAACAGAAGTAGCATCTACTTGCCTTGGCTGTAGCGGTTGAACGAACAATCCACACACGAGCAAGCGTTGCACTCGTCACAATCTACACGATACAATTGCAATCACATAAACAAACCATACACAATCATATTCAAACAATGGTAATGCAAGATGCATGCATGACAAGTTGAACATTGCTATAGTAGCATCACATAATCTTATTCAGTATACCTACTGTATGCATGCATGGAAAATATTTTAGATGCATAGAAAACAAAGCATGCAATTTTTAAATGCCCAACAATAGAGCTAGAAACTAAATAATTAGCCACTGCTAATGTACTGTTTGTAAAATCTTGGAAAAATATCCACTGTGTAGGCATTCTAAAATAGAACCAGTACCAATTGGAATTACTCAAAAAGGATTTATATAATTCCCTGAGTAATTAAAATACTACAGTAAGCCTTTAAATAGATTCTGCAAAAACCAGTACTGTAAGCCTATCCTTTTAATTCACTATAAGATTCCTTTTGTTCTACTGAATCCAAGGACACCTCATTTGCAATTTTTGGAGTTACAGAACTTTTTCTAAGAATTTAATACTCTAAAAAGAGCATTAACTCATTTAATTAACTAGGACAAAACCTTGCCGTAAAAGTATAAAACAACTGTATAGCAATGTTCTACGTGAGACACTGATTCCACACATATTTTATTTGCAAGTTTTGTCCTGGTAGATCAAAAGATATGAATTTTTCAAGATTGAAACAAAATCTGCCAACTAAAATCATTTTAATTAAATCTAAAATCGAGCTGACCAGTCAACCGCTGAGTTAGCGCTGACGGGGCAGTTGACTGGTCTTCAGTCAACTATTGATCGGTCAGTACCTGATCTGGGCCGTCCATCTGAGATCGAAGGGCAGGGGACAAGGCGGCGAGGTGGCTCATCGGAGGGCGGCGGCGGCGAGGTCGTGGCGGTGGCGGTGGCGATCCTCGGCGGTGGTGAGAGGCGGGACAGCGTCAGGGTCGTGGTGGTGGTCTCCCTCGTGGTGGCGGTGCGGGTCGGTGGGGTCGGGGGCGACGGCGGAGGCCGGATGGAGCACGGCGGCGGCATCGGCGGCTTCGGTGGCAGCATGGCGCGGCCCTGCGAGGAGAGAGGAGGAGGCGGTGAGCAGTAGGCGGTGGCGGTGGGCTCGCGGGCGAGAGAGGCGAGGGGAAAAGGCGGGGAGCGCGCGGCGGCGGTGCTCACCTCGTCAATGGAGCGGTGGCGGCGACAAACTCCGGCGAGCAATTGCTCCGCGTAGGTGGCGCGATTGACAATGATTCTTTGGGGGTTTGGAAGAGGGAAACAAGTAGATGAATATAGGAAAAATCTCGGAGAAATCGGTTCGTAAACGGCCCGATTCCAGAGCATTTGGTGCAGCACACGGTTTGGAGAAGAACACGGCTGACAAGTGGGTCCCACGCGTCAGCGCTGACGAGCCAGGCCCGCTCGTCAGCGGGGCTGACAAGCGACGGAGGCAGATACTATGCGCCGCGCGGCGCGCGCTGCTGCTGGCTGCTGCCGCGGCTGCTGGCAGGCTGCCGCTTGGCTGCTGCGCGGCTGGGCCGGCTGGGTCGGCGGCCCAGCTGGCTGGCCTTCTTTTTTTTAATCTTTTTCTTTTTTTTCTTTTTCCCTGACGATTTTTTATCTGGATATATCTGAACTGTCCAGATTTTTGTCAAAATTTCAGATTGCAATAACTTTCGCTATGAAGCTCTGATTGAGGCGATTCAAAGTGTTACGGGTTCGTGGCGGAACCCTCTATTCACCTGTACCTTCCATACAACCAAAATATACTGTTTTTTAACAGTCGCATGGTAAAACCAAGCGTTCATGTGTAGGTGTCAAAACGCAAATGCAAGTGATTTGTTTTGTCAAAACATTTTCAAACTGGAATTTTTCAAGGATGAATATGATGCAATGACATGGATGTTATGCAGTACCAAATCTAAAATTTGGGATGTGACACGTGTAGCCCCTGGCCCCAGGCGATGGTGATATTTCTTTTTGCAGCATTTATCTTGTTTTTTCTAACTTTTTCTTAGCATCTTCTGACTTCTTTTACTTCACAAATGCATCCCAGTGAGGTTGCTGCTTTGCTAGATAGCCTTCGGATTTGGAGCAGTCTTGTCCATATGATACTTTAGCCATAATGCTTTCTTCTAGTTTCGGAATAGTTCGGTCATCTTCTTAAGAGCCCACTCCTTGACTTTCTTCCTCAATGCAGTTGTGTCGGCATCATCCTCATATTCTGGCAGGGTGAAATGTGCCATGAGGTCATTACAAAGACCCTCTTTATACCTTTCGGTGACATACTCACTCTCTTCCGCCCTAATGAGTGCAGCAGCACTTCGTTGGGAGATCCCAAGCGGAAGGTATGATACAGTTCAGCAGGCAAGTTTCCCTGAGTAAGAAACCAAGGTTATCGAACCAGTAGGAGGAAGGAAATGCCCCAAAGGTGATGCAAGCAATGTGGAGACATGCACAAGACAAACTCAAGACTTTGCCCGAACTAACAGTGAGGTTGTCAATCTCACCGGTTGCTATAACAAAAAATTAACTGTATGGTGTGGAAGGTAATGGTTTGCAGCAAGTAAACAAGTAATAGTGGAAGATGTATCAATGGTAAAGACTAGACCGGGGTCCATAGTTCACTAGAGGTTCTCTCCGTAGATAAACAAACATGGCATGTTGGGTAAACAAATTACAACAGGGAAATTGACAGGAACTGAGCAAGGCATAATAATGCAATAGCAGACAAAAATATCCTATGAGATTCGATTGGGCAATACAACAATATACATAGACCGTCATCCAACTGCATCTATGACTATAAGTCCACCTTCAGGTTATCATCTGAACCCCCTCTAGTATTAAGTTGCAAGAAACAGACAACTGCTTTAAGCAAAGTGTGTAAGGTAAACAATCCACTTGTTCCATGAACAAGAGACCGTTCTTTTCTTCCTAGTAGCAACAACACATCTACAGCCGAAGAGATTTATGTCACTTCCCTTGGAAACTAGAGCCATGAACCCACTATCGAGGATAAATACCCCCTCTTGGAGTCACTAGCAACTACTTGGCCAAGATAGCTACTAACAACGGAGAGCATGCAAGATCACAAACAACACAGACATGATAGTATCAAATAGACAAAACCATTAATCAATCTGACATAGTAATCTCAATATCCATCAGATCCCCACAAACACAATATGCATGATTACAAATAGATTAGATCTTGATCATGAACGGAGCTCACAAGATCTATACATGAAAGCACAAGGAGGAGGTACAACCATCTAGCTACTACATGGACCCATAATCCAAGGTGAAACTACTCATGCATCATACCGGAGAAGAAGGCCTCCGGGATGATCTCCCCTCCGGTAGGGTGCCGGGAAGAACTTCAGACCCCCCGATCAAGGGACGACGGTGGCAGCGGCTACAGAAGGTTTCATGGAGTCTTGATCGGGTGCCTAGGGTTTCTGCATCGGGGGCTTCTTATAGGCGAACAGGCGAGGATGGGAGGCGGCCAGGGGCCCCACACCCTACCCAGGCATGGGGTGGGCCCACCTGCACCTAGGGGGCATTTGGATGCCATGGTTCGCTTATCCGTCTCTCTTGTGGACTTCGTGTCGCCCATGGTAAAATATTGACTTTGGCTTTTGTCCCGTCCAATTCCGAGAATATTGATTTTCTGCCTTTCTGGAACCAAAAACACAAGAAAACAGGCAACTGGCACTGTGGCAACTTGTTAATAGGTTAGTTCTAGAAAAGATATAAAAACACCTCAAAGTGTAGACAAAGCAAAGCAAAGTAGATACTAAACAAGCATGGAGCATCAAAAATTATAGATACGTTTCTGACGTATCATGACCCTTTGGATTTATGCCACCCTCGAATGGTGATCGGGATGCGATCCCTAACCATATCTCCACATTGTTGTTTAAATACATTTGCATCCTTTTTGGTTTCCAACGGTTCACCCAATGTTGATATCGTCGTAATTGTATAACGAGTAGATGCGGCCAACTTTTTGGCCGGACCTCGTTTGGAATTTTTACTCGATATGGAGGCCTAAGAGAATAAACGTTCGTTAATATAATTGATACGTCGTAAACGTCTCTATAATTTTTGATGCTCCATGCTTGTTTATATCATTTGTCTTATGTTTTGTCTACACTTTGAGGTATTTGTATACACTTTCTGGAACTAACCTATTAACAAGATGCCATAGTGCCAGTTGCCTGTTTTCTTCTGTTTTTGGTTCCAGAAAAGGCAGAAAATGAATATTCTCGGAATTCGACGGGACAAAAGCCAAAGTTACTATTTTTCCCGGAGCGATACGGAAAATCGAAACAAAAACGGAGTAGGACACCAGGGTGGGCACACCCTAGGGTGGCACGGGCCCACCTAGGCCGCGCCACCAGGGGTGTGGCCACCTTGGCTGCCTCCTCTCCTTGCCCCTTCACCTATAAGAAACCCCCGACTCAGAAACCCTAAATCATTTGGGAGAAAGCCCTGAAAAGTTCCGTTGCGCCACCGCCACCGAAGGGGAGATTCGGGGGACAGAAGTATCTGTTCCGGCACCCTTCTGGGACGGGGTAGTGCCCCCGGAGCCATCTCCTTCGATCTCCACCACCATATCCATCAATCTCCATTGCCATCTCTATCACCATTGGTGATTCCCATGATGAGGAGGGAGTATTTCTTCCTCGAGGCTAAGGGCTCTACCGGTAGCTATGTGTTCATCTCTCTCTATGCATGATCATATTGTGATCATGAGCTTTATAATCAATTAGATCTACTTTGCTACTCAAGTGCTTCAATAGATCTCCGCTCTCCCCACGTGTGTGAAAGTGACACAGTGCACGCCGTGGTGGCACTTAGGCTAGAGTTCATAAATATTTATCATGAGTATATTTTGAGTTGGTTGTCTCTATGAAATTGTGGTGTTTGTTGGAACCATATAGCGCTCAAGGTGACAGTGTGGGGTTATCAAGATGGGGAATGCGGACTTTGAGGAGTGTTGTTATAGCCCTACCATGGATTAGATTGTCCAATCGGAGAGTAGTTCAGGGTAGTATCATGAAGGGAATATATTTATTGACAGTGTTCACTAGTGAAAGTATGATCCCTAGGCCTTGTTTCTAAACATTGAAACACTGTTTGCATCTAGATCTGTTGCATGTTTGCTTGCTTCCATCTGTTTGCCTTTAGTATCTCCCACGTCAACAACAAGTCAAAAGCTCTTTTCTGGCACCGTTACCACTTGTATTTCACTATATCTTCACCGACCTAGTGCACCTATACACCTAACAAGTGTATTGGGTGTGTTGGGGACACAAGAGACTTCTTGTATCTTGATTGCAGGTTGCTTGAGAGGGATACCTTTGACCACGTCCTCCCTGAGTTCAATAAACCTTGGGTAATCAACTTAAGGGAAACTTGCTGCTGTTCTACAAACCTCTACACTTGGAGGCCCAACAACTGTCTACAAGAATAGAAGTGTGTAGACATCAAGCTATTTTCTGGCGCCGTTGCCGGGGAGGTAAAGTAAAAGGTACTCACATCCTCTTGGTCTGTGAGTGCTCGAAGTTATTTCCTTTAGATTCTGCAATTTTGTCTTTTTGTTTCTTGTTTTCACTAGTTAGGCTTAATGGAAAACAATAAAAAAATTAGAGAGCTTTATAGTATTTATC
The DNA here is from genome assembly GCA_916181665.1 of Avena sativa. NCBI lineage: Eukaryota > Viridiplantae > Streptophyta > Magnoliopsida > Poales > Poaceae > Avena > Avena sativa. Next base: position 258,580,917 of record OV702279.1, on the reverse strand, counting down.
TTGAGTTAGGACATGAAGTGTTTGAAGAGAAAATTAGAAAACCTATGGAACTTTATTTGCATGCTAATAGCGATGTTATTAGTATGAATTCTTTGGACACCATTATTATTAATGCTATGGAAAAGTCTAAGCTTGGGGAAGCTAGTTTTGATGAAAATGATCTTTTTAGTCCCCCACGCACGGAGGAGAAAATTTACTTTGATGATACTTTGCCTCCAATATATGATGATTACAATGATGAATATGATATTTTCAGTCCACCTACTATTGAGGAGAAAATTAACTATGATTACAATATGCCTCCTATATTTGATGATTATGGTGATGAGAATAACAATGATAGCGATTTTTTTTGAATTTTCTCCCACTACAATTAATAAGAATGACTATGCTTATGTGGAGAGTAATAATTATTTTATGCATGTGGATCATGCTAAGAATGTTTTATGTGATAGTTATATTGTTAATTTTATTCATGATGCTACTGAAAGTTATTATGAGAGAGGGAAATATGGTTTTATGTATCTCAACAATATTAAGTTTCCCCTTTTTATGTTGAAAATCTTGAAGTTGCACCTGTTTTGCTTTCCTATGCTTGTTGCTTTGTGCTTTCATGACTTGTTTCTTTACAAGATTCCTATGCATAGGAAGTGGGTTAGACTTAAATTTGTTTTGAATTTTCTTCTTGATGCTCTCTTTTACCTCAATTCATATTTCTTATGTGAGCATCTTCTCAAACTATCAAGCCTAACTTAAAGGCGTTAAAGAAAAGTACTTATTGGGAGATAACCCAAAAGTTTTAGTTGAGTATTGGAAGCTATTACCTCTGTAATAACCTCTCCTTATCCTTTTTATTTTATTTTTGTGCCAAGAATAACCTCTAATATGAGGGAAGTAAGATTTAGGGAAGTTGCTGTCCCGAAACAGATTTTTGTGCTTCACTGTAAACATTCGTGAAAAATATCTGTATGTCGGATTAAGCTATAATTTTCTAAATAAATCCCTCAGGTTGTTAGCTAACTTTCGTTAGTTCAAAACTTTTTTATTTGAGAAACAGAAGGTCTTCAAAAAAATCGGTTTTCACCTACTGGTCTGTTTTGACAGATTTCTGCCATTATTTGCATTTGTCTCCTATCGATTTATTTTTGGGTTCTTTTTGGGAGAAGTGAGCTTTTTGAAGGAATTGCTACAGTAGCTTATGTTTTTAATGAAAGTTTTTCTGTTTTGAAACTAAAACCAAAGGTCTGTTATCTTTTGAATGCACTAATGTTGCTAATGAAGATTGTGTGAAGTTTTGTATGAAGGAAATTTTCAAGTGTAGGGGAAGAATGATGTAATGAGATGAAGAATAGACAAAAGCTCAAGCTTGGCGATGACACCCCGTGTAACCGCAAGAAATATTCAATAGGTACAAGCGTCAAAGCTTGGGGATGCCTTGGGCATCCCCTTCTTCATCAATAAAAATCTCAGGTCTTTCTAAACACTTCGTTTTTATTGTTTCATGCACTTTTGTGTTGTTCTTGGAGCGTCTTTGTTTTTGTTTTTATTTTTCATTTGCTTGTTTTGCTTAAATAAGTTGGTTGGATCCCAGCACACTTATTTTGTAGAGAGACACACTCTGTTTACATTGCCTAGAACACTGTAGTTTTCACTCTTATTGTCTTGTGAGTGTTCTCTTTTGCTAGCACTGTGCTTAGCTTTAGTTTTCTTGTGATTTCAGCTTAGAACTGTTTAGTTCTTCTTTGTGGATTTGTGAGACAAGCTCACTGATCCTTATTGATTATTATCTTTGTGAGTTGTTTCAAATAAGTTGATTGGTGTTGGAAATGAGTAGGAAGTTCTCGCTCAGTAGTACAAGAGGAGCTTGCTTTGACTGTGACTTAGACTTTATCATGTCATGCTATATGTTGTTTTGACCTTATGCTTAGTGATTATTGTTGTAGCATGGCTTGTTCCAAACAATTAGGATTTCTTAATGTGCCTTGAAAGAATCATGCGTTGTTTTAGCATACAAAAGCATAATATTATGGTATTCTCCTTTGATGCTTTGTTTGGGTTGACTTGGCACATGCTCACGCCATGTTATGACTATGAACCAGTCACCATAGCCTCTATGATCATTTAGTTTTTGACTTGTGGTACCACTTTATGCTTTGATTAGTAATGTTTTGTCGCTTTGCATGATTATGGCCATTATTGCTCTCTTAGTTGGTCGCTTCCAGTCTTTTGCTAGCCTCCAATTATATTGAGTAAGCTCTACTCATGCATCCAACTCCCAAGAAACCAAGTTATTCCAAAGTGTCCACTATAAATTCCTATGCATGGTGTGTTACACCATTCCAGGTATATTCTTGTTTTATCTACCTTCCATAAACTAAATTTGTTATGTGAAATTTAGTGATTAAAGCTCTCACAAACTTGATGGAACACTTTATTTTTATTGCCCCTAATAAACTTGAACCATTGTGTCATTTATGTTGTATATGCTTGCACTTATAAGTTGGGATTAGCAGAACCGTGTTGTCACGGGGAACGCTTTCAACACTTGTAAATATCTACCCAGTTGATATCATGCTCTTTTGTTTATGGATGTCATTGGTGTGAAAAGAAAGGGGAGCTTGTAAGTCTGTTAAGTTATGTATGTGTGTTAGAGAAACGCCTAGGACTCTAGCCTAAGCCATGCCTAATAATGGTGGAAACTTGCAGCATCACCATAGTGAGCAATCTATGAAGCATTGTTCTTATAAAAAAGAGATAGAGATTGAGAAAAAGAAAAAAAAAGGTGAGAAAAGAGGAAAGAGAGAAAAATCACCATTTTCCCATGGTAAATAAGAAGATTGCTAAGATGCTCATTGTGTGCTTGCCTTGTCATTTTGTTATGGGATGGCTCATGTATCATTGGGCAAGGGGTACCCCGTTGGCGGTTCTCTATGATACACATGTACTTACTATGACAAGAACTTCCGGTGACTAAAGTTGAGTAGCATGAGGAGCGGCCCTCGTACTCAAGGGACATGAGATTGGCAACTTATACTTTGTCAAGCATATACTCCATCTTTGTTCACTTTAACCTTAATCACTTCAAGATGCTTATGATAGGGGCAATGATAGCTGAAAGCTAACAAGTACCATAATTTTTGGAAGCTCTTTATGAAACTTGAAATCCCTGCTTCCCTTTGAAGGGCCTTTCTTCCACTATTATATTGAGTCTCCACCTTATATCCTTAGGCACCAATTAAGAGAGCATAGTTGCCATTCTTAGTTCTATGTGCATTGTCCCAAAACTTGTTGATTGATGCATATTGTTGATATTTCTTGCTCATGAACTATTTGTATCTAGTCACTCTCATGAACTTTGAGGGTGTCTTATGCATTTATTTGCTACTCCATGAGGGACAAGTTGAATGCCACTATGCTATGTTTTATATATGTGAAACAGAGAAACGTCTTTCAATGCATTGTTATTCATGATCTTTGTTTGCAACCTTTCATGTTGCAAGCATAGTTACTTTGTCCTATTGTTAGAACTTCTTTCATGCTCATGATTAGAGTTCTTTGATTCCAGCTTTCAATGCTTGCAAATGGTTTGATCTTGATTTTGATGGTGCATGTCACATCAAAAAAATTTATTTTTATCACTTACCTACTCGAGGAAGAGCAGGAGTTAATCTTGGGGATGCTTGATACGTCGTAAACATATCTATAATTTTTTATGCTCCATGCTTGTTTTATATCATTTTTCTTATGTTTTGTCTACACTTTGAGGTATTTTTATACACTTTCTGGACTAACCTATTAACAAGATGCCACCGTGCCAGTTGCCTGTTTTCTTCTGTTTTTGGTTCCAGAAAAGGCAGAAAATGAATATTCTCGGAATTGGACGGGACAAAAGCCAAAGTTACTATTTTCCCGGAGCGATACTCAAAATCGAAGAAGAGACGTAGTAGGGCACCAGGGTGGGCACACCCTACGGTGGCGCGGGCCCACCTAGGCCGCGCCACCATGGGGTGTGGCCCCCCTAGCCGCCTCCTCACCTTACCCCTTCGCCTATAAGAAGCCCCCGACTCAGAAACCCTAAATCATCTGGGAGAAAGCCACGAAAAGTTCCACTGCGCCGCCGCCACCGAAGGGGAGATTCGGGGGACAGAAGTCTCTGTTCCGGCACCCTGCCGAGATGGGGAAGTGCCCCCGAAGCCATCTCCTTCGATCTCCACCACCATCTCCATCGATCTCCATCGCCATCTCCATCACCATTGCTGATTCCCATGATGAGGAGGGAGTAGTTCTTCCTCGAGGCTAAGGGCTCTACCGGTAGCTATGTGTTCATCTCTCTCTCTATGCATGATCATATTGTGATCATGAGCTTTGTAATCAAGTAGATCTACTTTGCTACTCAATTGCTTCAATAGATCTCGACTCTCCCCACGTGTGAGAAAGTGACAGCATGCACGCCGTGGTGGCACTTAGGCTAGAGTTCATAAATATGTATCATGAGTATATTTTGAGTTGGTTGTCTCTATGAAATTGTGGTGTTTGTTGGAACCATCTAGCGCTCAAGGTGACAGTGTGGGGTTATATAGATGGGGAAGGCGAACTTTGAGGAGTGCTGTTATAGCCCTACCATGGATTAGAGTGTCCAACCGGAGAGTAGTTCAGGGTAGTATCATGAAGGGAATATATTTATTGAGAGTGTTCACTAGTGAAAGTATGATCCCTAGGCCTTGTTTCTAAACATTGAAACACCGTTTGCATCTAGATCTGTTGCATGTTTGCTTGCTTCCATATGTTTGTCTTTAGTCTCTCCCACATCAACAACAAATCAGAAGCTCTTTTCTGGCACCGTTACCACTTGTATTTTACTATCTCTTCGCCGAACTGTAGGGTTCGCAGCATAGAAAACAAAAAAATTCCTACGATGGGAACATCTAAGTACCAAGATCTATCTACTAGATACAAGCAACGGGTGGATATACATCCATAGAATACATACCCTCGAAGACCGAATAGCGTTAACGAGGTTGTACTCGTGGATGATGTAGACGAACGCTTGTCGATCTCATGATCGTGATGAAGTTCGTCTGGTCCAGCCGGTCCAGCACGATCAAGTCCAGCACCTCAAAGCAGTGGTGCATCCGTGATCGCACACACGTACGGGTACCCCGACAACCTCCACGCCCTCGCTCCAGCGAAGAAGCGGAAGCAACAAATCCTTCCAGAAAAAGCCACCGGGAACATGTATCTCGCTGATCCGAGACCATGGGGAAATTCTAAAGGAGGGAGAGAGATCCTTCGCGAGGAGGTGTGCTTTGAGAGGAGGAGAGGGGGGCCTTTTATAGGGGAGAGGGGGGCACCCAAGGGGCATGGTGCCCAGCCATGGGGGCTGCCCCCACCTCTTCCACATTCATGTGGGTAGAGCTGCCACTCAAAATGAAAAGCCTCCACTCCCATTAAAAAGCCTCCACTCAAAAATCCACTCACATGCATTAAATTTCCACCAAATTTAATGCAAGCTCTCATTTAAATAAAACTCTTTTATTTATTCAGAATTTTGTTAATTACTTTAATTAACAAACATTCACATAAAACCCCTTACAACATTTCAATTTCACATGCAGAACCAGTTTCAGCAATTTCAACCGAAACTGTTTCGCTGTCTATTGAAATAAATTCCTGCGCTTTCCTTTTCTTTTTCTGGCATATCATTTGCTCCGAATGGTGTCGGTATCCCTTAAGTGTGTCACCCTACGGTTCGCGAATAATGCGGACATGATCGAGACCCTTCTCCGATCAATAATCAGTAGCGGGACTTGGAGATCCATACTGACTCCCACACATTCAACGATGACTTCTGTGATCGTGTGAACCTTTTACGCTAGTATCTTAATCCCTTTGTTTCACGATATATTACATGTCCGAGATTCGATCATCGGTATCTCCATACCTAGTTTGATCTCGTTACCGACATGCACTCTTTTCTCGTTCCCGTGATATAACATTCTAGTGATCAAATCACTTGCTTGCAAGCTAATCAATGTGATATCACCGAGAGGGCCCAGAGCATATCTATCCGTCATCGGGATGAACAAATTCCACTCTCGATCCATGGGTCTCAACATAACACTTTAGTAGTTCTGAAGCCATCTTTATAATCACCCAGTTACGGTGTGACGTTTGATGTCATCGAGAAACTCTTCCGGTGTTAGTGATTGACATGATCTCATGGTCTAAGGATTAGGATCACTTCGTAAGTTGTTATAGCAATATAAACTCAATGACTTTGATCGTAATGCTATACTTCGGATGAATGTTCATCACATCATTACACTAATGTTGTGACCTCGTTATTAACAACATCCAATGTCCAAGATCAGGAAACCTTGATCATCATGTTAATCAACGAGCTAGTTTATAAGAGAGGCATAACTAGGAACTTCCTTTTTGTTTATTAAACACACATGTATTAACGTTTCCGTATTAATACAATTATAGCATGTAAAATAAACATTTATCATAAATAAGAAATACGATAATAACCACTTTATTATTGCCTCTCGGGCATATTCCTTTCAGTCTCCCACTTGCACTAGAGACAATAATCTAGTTTGAAAACTTTGCGTATTGAACACCTATGGCTTTCTGGTGTTCCATATACGCAACTGCAAGTGGTTAACATAATCTACGGATCTGATGCTTTCAGGTCCGTGTGTATTTGCATGTCTTTGCGTCTCCACGCATCACTCATTCTCCAATGAGATGGCATTGTATAAATTTGGTCTTTTGGTGAGACCTTTAGTTCCTTGGGGTTAAACCATGTCGATACTATTGTCGTACAATATATCTTTAGTGTTAGCCCGTTGCGAACAACACCTTAGTTTGATAACAAACTACTTGACACAAATTCCCTCCTTTCCTGCTACTATAGCAGTCATATACTTAGCCTTTTGTTGTAGTATTCGTCACAATGTCTTAACTTTGGAATATATCCAAATCCATCATGAAAACTCCTTTCCATTTCATTGTGCCACTCATAGTTTAAATTGAGATAAACTTAATTTGTATCTTGCGACAAAACTAGTATCAATGTAACGCTTTACAATGAACTATTTGTAATTGTTTGTCACCTCTACACAAATATATTCTTAGTTCTTCCAAAGATCTGTCACATCCCAAGATTTTCCAAATCTTGTTATGTGAAAAATAAATGAATAAAATAAAACTTTGTTGATTTTCAGGGTGAGAAGAAACTTTTTGAATCCAATTGGAAACTTTCAAAACCTATTTGGATCAAATAAAATCCTAAAGGGATTTAAAAAGATAAATAAACAATAAAGTTAAAAATATTTGGAATTACTATTTTTGGATCTTTTAATAAAAAGATTTGGTTTTCAAATGAAAAGGTAGAAATATAAATAAGGATTATTTTATAGAACCAAATTAAACCTTGGCCAAGCTTCTGAAATAAAATGTTTTGTTTTGATTAAAAAAGTAAAGGTTTATTTAAATAAAATAATGAGAGTTTATTAATAAACCAATTTTATTAAAATAAAGGTTTTACCATTTTAATTAAACATCAAAACTTGTTAAAATATTTTAAACAAGTTTTCCTAGTATTTTATATTTTCAAATAAAACCTACTGATTTGGTTTTGATAATATTTAGATTTCAAATGGAGATTTTAAATAAAACAAATCCTATTTTTTAATAATTAAGGTCTATTTTATTTAATTAATAAATGGATCCTAAAAAGAATAAAAATATTATTTTGTTTTGGACTTTGATTTGTGTGGTTAAACAGAACCAAACTCAAATGCAAAGTGTGGTGGAAGTTTGATTGATTTGAATTGTTTGATTGAATTTCAAAACAGAAAATCAAATAGAAAAAGAAATAGATTACTGAACAAAAAAAATGAACCAGACAGCAACCCAACCATCTGGCCCAGCAAGCCCAGTTCCAGCCCAGCTACTTACCCCACGCGCGAATCGTTTTCCACCTACACCCACACCCGCGCAGTCCCAGACAGGTGGCCCCCTCCCCCTCTCTTTCTTCCTCGCTGACAGACCGGTCCCGCCACCACCACACTGTCGTCTTCAACCCCCAAACCGCGCCCCTGCCGTTGCAGCCAGTAACTCCGGCGTTGAATACGCGTTGATGGAGGCCTTGATTCCTCCCAGTAACCGCGCACATTTAACCGCCCGTGGCCTCTCTCTCTTTTCCCCCAAGCAGCCCCTCCCCTCTGCCTCTAGGCTGCCCCAATTCGCCCCCACACCCTCACTGCTCCGACGAGCTTCTCCAGTAAATTCAGGCCACATCCTGCCCTCTCTCACCTCCCACTGCACACGGGGTTGTTCTCCACCCTCAGGCGCATCTGCCAGTGCATCGAACTCGCCCGCGAATGCCCCAGAGCCTCGGCTTCGACAACATCTGAACGCCACCGCCGTTTACTGACACTCCGACGAAGTATCTCCGTAAGCAACATCCGCCCCTTTCTTTCCTGATGATACTCCTGCACTCGCCACACTTTTTCGCGACTAACAGTGTCCTTGTTTTTCCTCGGGGTGAACCGCAGCGTCGCCCTCGACGACCTCCAGAGCCGCCCGACGCCACCACCTACTCCGGCGAGGAATCCCCGTCGCGTTTGAGCGCCCCTTGCCAAGCCGACCACGCGTTGAGCATCACCTCGACCTCGCGAGCACGGTGAGCACCCCCGTTTCCTTCCTTGCTTCCTAGAATCTCCGCGACACCACCGCCAGAGCGTGCTCCGCCGCGCAGCACCGCCAGTTCCTGGTAGCCTCGCTGTAGCCATTAGATCGAAATCGTCTGGTTAGGATTAGATTGTAACGAAGGGGTACGAAAAGATCTACACCGCACGATTTAAGTGAGATCTAACGCACCGCATCAGTCGATCCACCCGAATCGGTACCAACCAATGGTATCACGCCGCGTGGCATTGGATCTGTTTAAAAAAGAATTAGAATCTGATTTGTATGCAAATTTGAAAAATCCATAAATTTAGTTCTACACGTCCAAAATTTGCAAATTTTATATCAATGGATTCAGAAAAACAAGCCCTATCCAACCATGCACTTTGTTTAGTAAAAAGCTTCTGGTAAATTTTTTGTTTTTAGAGAAACTTGTGTATGCTTGTTTAGGATATAAAATTTATTTCAAAATGATTTTGGGGTTGAAATCTTTGCAAAATGGTTTTTTGTGAACCTACTGACCTTAGGAACCAACTTATGGATTTAAAAATGTATCTTTTTTGTGAAGTTTAGGAGTAAATACTTGAATTAACTCATTTCTAGCCAAATAAAAATATTGATTTTTCTATAGAAATGATTTTTGAATAAAACCTTTAGAAAATGTTTTGGTTCAAACCTACTGACCCTAAAACACCAAGTTTTGTGAATTAACAACTTATTTGGTGAACAATATAAAATTGTTGCTTTGCTAAAAACATTTTCCACCACATGAAATAATGATTTGATTTAAAATAGTTTATAGATAAAACCCTCTTTACAAATAGGTTTGACACTTTAGAAAATGACCACTTTGAGCCTTACAATGTATAGAGCCTAGTAGAAACCACTTTTGCAAATAAAACTATCTTTTGCATGCTTGCATGCATGACTTTGTTTTTATTATTTTATGTGTGTCAAATTGTTTGAATAATAGTTGGAATGCTAGTTGAATCTTGATTGATTTGTAGTGAAGTTAGAAGAGTGTGATATTAGCAAGACCAAGAAGTGAACCAACATCCTCTACCAAAAAGGCAAGTGTCACTATCATCCAAGTCCTACCATTTTCATTACACTTAGTGGATTTTGAAACATGCATGATAAGGACTACTATATTTTGCTATGCTAAATCCTAATAGGATACCCATATACATTCCTTAGTAAAAAGAATGTAGTTGTAATATGCTTAGCCCTGCTATATATTTTGAGAAAGGATACATGTTGAGATTTTGAGAAGGATTGAAAAGACTTGTGTTTTATATAATAAAACAAGTACTCAATGAACCACCTGGGTGGACAAGGATACTCAAGTTTTGGACAAGGTGGCAACAAGAGGAACCATGTTTATATGGCAATCTCTTTTTGTTGTGCACTAGAAGAAAACCACCCAGGGACTTAGAGATTGAACATGTTTCTCGTACAGTGGCTTCCGTGTACAGCCACATGCTAAATGGGCACTGGCTTAGTCAATTACATTGTGGAAGACCCATGCATTGGCCCTTCAGGTTACTGGAATGAGGGAACTTGGAACCCTACATTGGTGCCTGAAGACAAGCTAGCATTGTATGGGAGGACCCTATGGAAAGACTTCGTCACATTCTCAATCTGCCAGTACTCCATCTTGGTGAGTACTTATCCAGCGGCCACTGGTGGCAACAAGATGAGATTGTGTCATGTGGGTAAAGTGTACAACTTCTGCAGAAGATAAAAATCTAAGTACTTAGCTGTGTCCCCGGTTATGGACAATACTGAGCAACTAAGGCCTGAAGCTATGGGAAATCTCGACATTCCAATTTCTAAAAGTAAAACTTGAAAGTGACAACAAAAGACTTGAAGCACTTGGGGTGTACCAAGGAGCTCAAAAGATTTTGACAAAGACTTGAAGAACTTGGGGTGTACCAAGGAGCTCAGAATGATTTTGACAAAAGATCAAAATTATTTTGAAAAAGATAGGAAAAATATTATTGCTTTCTGCAAATGAGCCTAAAACCCTACTTAGCCAAATATGCATGTATTGATAGGATCCACTTATATTCTACATAGTAGTGAAACTTGCCAATACAATTCAAATGCATTGATCCTTGTGGCTGTAACTTGTTATGTTGCAGGTTTGTTTGATATTAGTGAAGTTGATTGGTTAGGATTACAAGTCTACAACCAACATGTTTGCCTGTGGCACTTTGAAGATGAAGGACCCCATGCTTATAGATATTCTGCTGCAATGTAATGTAATAGCCAAATGAGCTATGTAAGATGTAATAAAATTATGTTATTCCTGGTTATAAAGTTGTATTATGACCTTTGTTTCTTGATATTACATCTTAACTGTGGATGCTAGCTATTGATCCAGGGACTAGCATTATAAACACAGGGATCTCTACCTTATTAAAGGTTGGGACCTCTACAAGATCATAAGAATATCCTTACTATAGTCCAATGATCATTTTATGATTCATTCTGGTATATGCTCATAACACTTAGAGCATAGGACATATCTGGATGTGTACATATCATGGTATGATTGATCAAAACATTCTCGTGATTTCACTCATCAAGTGTCAAAGCACTTGAATCTTGTTTCACTTATCAAGTGTCGATACACTTGAATCTTGATTCAATTCCTTTTCCATGCGACAAGAACCTTTTCTTGTCGTTTCTATACTGAACTCCTTCAATATCTCATATATGTACGTTTGGCACAACCATATTAGCGTCGCAGTCTATCCACTATAGACATTCATGCTAAATATTCGGGTTTTGCCTAAGTATTTCATCGAAATGAAATTCTTAACCTTTGTCAATAAAAGATACATCATTTCTAATCAACAATATGTCATCCACATAATGTATTAGAAATGTGTCTCAGCTCTCCCACTTAATTTCTTGCAAATGCAAGCATCTTCATCGTCTCTAGATGAAAACTCCTTTTCATCACGGTGAAGATTCCAACTCCGCGATGCTTACTTCAACCATTGAAGTTTGCATGCCCTTTTTAGCATCCTTTGAAGTAACAAAACCCTTTGGATCGTGTCATGTACACGTCCTAGGTAACCATTCTATTAGAAGAACTTTGTTTTGTTTATTCATCTACCATATAACAAATTATATGTAGTGGTTGCTACTTTAATCCGTCCAGACTAAATATCGCTATGAAAGATCAAATCTTATCATAGTCAACTCCTTGAACATTGTCGTAAAATACTTTACGACATGTCGACTATTTCATAGATGTGAAACATCCATGTCTGTTTCTTTTATAGATCCAAATACGACCGATAGGATTTTACACCTTTCCGGAGGGTCTTCCAAGTTCAAAACTTGATTTCTCGTGAATGGAACTATCACGGATTTTATGGCTTCAAGCCATTTGACGGAGTCAGGGCCCATCATCGCTTCTTTGCATATAGTCGGTTCATCATTGTCAAACAATAATGATTTACTCTCAAATTTTGGTATTTGATTGTTTATCCGACCTACTTGGTTCAATAGGAACTTAGATCTCCGTGACCACAACCTTTGAGGCACATAAGCTATGAGCATTATGGCAGCCTCCGGAACGATTTCCGGTGCTGCGCAACTCAGCACATTTAGCTAAGGTTCGTTAACCTTATCAAAGTTCTATTGTCCTCCCACTTAACTTTTGCGAAAAATTCCTTTTTCAAGAAACTTCACATTTCAAGCGACAACCCCTTTTGTCCTTGGTGTTATGGAGGAATACCCAATTGTTATTCGAAATAACCTACAAAGACATGCTTATCCGACTTCGGTTGTAAACATCTTACTTATGTTTAGCATACCAAAATATAAGAAATGACAACTTGGGTTTTACCCCAAACCATAACTCATATGGTGTCATTTCAATGGATCAAGATGGAGCTCTTTTCAGTGTAAAAGCGGTAGTCTCTAAAGCTTTAATCTTTTTAAAACATAATGGCAGTTTTATAAATAACACCTTTGATCCAACCATGTCAAACAAGGTTTCCTTACAAATCTCAAACACTCCATATTCCTATGGTGTTTCGGGAGATGTAAATCTAGGTGTTTTGCTAAACTTGTAACTCAAATAAATCCCTTTTATGATAAAATCATAATTCATTTATTTTTCTTGTTACACTTGTAACTCAAATAAATTCCTTATGATAAAATCATAAACCATTTATTTTCTTGTTACAATGATTTTCACTTCATCTTGAAAGTCTTTGAAACGTTTTTCAAATATTTCATACCTCATTCTCATTAAGTGAACATTCACTCAAATTTCTGGAGAAAGTATATGAAGTTGAAACCCATCGCTTACGACTATAAATAATGTACTACATACATCGATATGTATAAATTCCAATATTTTAGTCGTTCGTTCTTCTTTGGCCTTTGAACGAAGTTTTTAATTATCCCGAGGAAAGTCTCACAAGCGTCACTTGATCAAATCAAAGACTCCAAAAATCCATGAAAATGGAGATTCTTCATGTTTTATTTCCAATATAATTTAAACAGCAATGCCACTTCGTAAGTGATCTTTCAATCATTTGTCTTGCGACATTTTAGCATTAGGTTTTATGGATGTGATTTCTCCAACTAGATTTGTAAATCATCCATCTTATATGGAATACGGTAATTATTTGAACAACCTTTGTTCTCATAATACCTGATTCAAATAACAATTATTAAATAAAATCTTGAAGTCAAGCCTTGATGTCAACGAGAAATACAAACAACGGTTTGTTTGTTTTCGATGAACATCATCACATATTCTCTTGCTAGTTACTTAGGCCATTGTGGTTTATGAATTGCGTCGTTTCGTATGAAATTTCATACCAACCAATTCGGTATCCAATACCCAAGAACCACATTGCTTAACAAGCAAAGAATACAACCATAACATGTATATCATCCATATACCTAAATTGGATATTTCCAATCTTTTCTTTTCTGCCAAATATATTTTATAGATTCTCTTTCAGCATTTCCTTTTCCTTTTTTTAAAAGAATCTATCAACATCAAAAGTGGTGCCATATACATGACACATAGTCCAAAGCGTGTATATTCAAATAATAATACCTTTGGACTTGCACTTTGAAGTAGATCACCATCATCAAAATGATCGGTATTCTTTCAAAATCCATTCTTTAGTAATCTTTTAGTGTATTAAACACTTTACATACATCTTCTATTCACCCTTATCATGACGACTTTTATGATCAAGCTACTGTAGCTTACAAAGGTGAATCGTGAGTATAACATTACTTTCCAAAACCCTTTTGGATGATTAGGATGTCTAGCATCTCCAACCTTTGTAAATTCTCATCCAATATGAGATCATATATTATACTCTATCATATTGCAACCAAAACATTGTTTCAGATATCGTTATATCTGTCACACATGATGGTTTCTGAAACAATTCTTTCAGCTCCTAGACAACCTTGATATTTAAAACAATCAAGAATCATGGAGGCAAACATGATACTTAAGAAACTAACACTGGAATTGTTACTCTCGATTTAATACCAATTATTAAATTTCACGGAGTAAATAGAATTTTGCTGAAAGTTTGCAATAGGACTTTAAACTTTAGATTGACACTCAACACAATACGATACCAGTTCGTAAAGTATATATCCAGAATTCTATAGTTCTATTATCTCAATTACAACTATGCATAAGATGGTGAACGAATGCCAATGACTACAGCAAATTATGCAAATTCAATTTGATTTAATTTATGATAAATTGAGTTCTACTAATCCAAATTAGAAATGAACTCCCACTCAAAAACGACATCCCTCGTGTCTTTTTGGTGATTACATGAACCAAATCCACTACACCAAGTCCGATCATCACGTGAGTCGGTGTAGCTTCAAAGGCGAGCATCCATATGGTCATCATATCAAAACATATGACTCATGCTTAACCTTTCGGTCCGTGTTCCGAGGCCATGTCTGTACATGCTAGGCTCGCTAAGTAAGAACCTTAGATTCGCGTGTGTAACTGTCTTACACCCGAGATATGCTCGTGGATTCAAGTACACCCGATCATCACGTGATGCCTTAAAGCGACGAAACATTGTCGATGCATACTTAAGTAAGAACACATTTTTATCTTGATATCTAAATGAGGGATCATCTTATTATGCTAATAAAACGCCAAACAAGCAATATAAGATGCTATCAAACATCACATGTTTATTTGTGGAATGATATGGTTCCCGCATATGATAACTATCATGTGCACCGTGGTATGATCACTATCATACCTATATGTGTAAGTCCAAGGTCTATGGAGATTACATGTTATGTGTGTTGTAAGATTATCATCTCATACTTCTACTTACAACATCACCATATCATAACACTAGCCCAGCAACAATCTAAACTAGACGTCTCTAATTTATCCATTGCAAATTTTACGTGGCTTAGGACTTTCGAAGATAGAACCGTTCTTACCTACGAACATGAACCACAACGAGGATAACCAAATTGTTGACAACTCGTTGCAAATTAGATATTGACTATAGTAGGAGAGACAGACACCCGCTAGCCACTTATGCAAACTAGTTGCATGTCAAGCGTGGAACAGGTCTCGTGTGCGAGGACATGTAAAGTTTGTCCGGGCCGCTTCATCCCACTATGCCACCAATATCCAAAGTACAACTAAAAAGCAATAAAATGATCATCATCGCCCACATACTCATATGTGTACTACCCATGCAAAGCATCTACGCATAGATCCGGCTCTGATACCACTGTAGGGTTCGTAGCATAGAAAACAAAAAATTTCCTACGATGGGAACATCTAAGTACCAAGATCTATCTACTAGATACAAGCAACGGGTGGATATACATCCATAGAATACATACCCTCGAAGACCGAATAGCGTTAACGAGGTTGTACTCGTGGATGATGTAGACGAACGCTTGCCGATCTCAAGATCGTGATGAAGTCCGTCTGGTCCAGCCGGTCCAACACGATCAAGTCCAGCACCTCAAAGCAGTGGTGCATCCGTGATCGCACACAAGTACGGGTACCCCGAAAACCTCCGCTCCCTCGCTCCAGCGAAGCAGCGGAAGCAACAAATCCTTCCAGAAAAAGCCACCGGGAACATGTATCTCGCTGATCCGAGACCATGGAGAAATTCTAAAGGGGGGAGAGAGATCCTTCGCGAGGAGGTGTGCTTTGAGAGGAGGAGAGGGGGGCCTTTTATAGGGGAGAGGGGGGGCACCCAAGGGGCATGGCTCCCAGCCATGGGGGCTTCCCCCACCTCTTCCACATTCATGTGGGTGGAGCTCCCACTCAAAATGAAAAGCCTCCACTCCCATTAAAAAGCCTCCACTCAAAAATCCACTCACATGCATTAAATTTCCACCAAATTTAATGCAAGCTCTCATTTAAATAAAACTCTTTTATTTATTTATTCAGAATTTTGTTAATTACTTTAACTAACAAACATTCACATAAAACCCCTTACAACATTTCAATTTCACATGCAGAACCAGTTTCAGCAATTTCAACCGAAACTTTTCGGTGTCTAGTGAAATAAATTCCTGCGCTTTCCTTTTATTTTTCTGGCATATCATTTGCTCCGAATGGTGTCGGTATCCCTTAAGTGTGTCACCCTACGGTTTGCGAATAATGCGGACATGATCGAGACCCTTCTCCGATCAATAATCAGTAGCGGGACCTGGAGATCCATACTGACTCCCACACATTCAACGATGACTTCTATGATCGTGTGAACCTTTTACGCTAGTATCTTAATCCCTTTGTTTCACGATATATTACATGTCCGAGATTCGATCATCGGTATCTCCATACCTAGTTTGATCTCGTTACCGACATGCACTCTTTTCTCGTTCCCGTGATATAACATTCTAGTGATCAAATCACTTGCTTGCAAGCTAATCAATGTGATATCACCGAGAGGGCCCAGAGCATATCTATCCGTCATCGGGATGAACAAATTCCACTCTCGATCCATGGGTCTCAACATAACACTTTAGTAGTTCTGAAGCCATCTTTATAATCACCCAGTTACGGTGTGACGTTTGATGTCATCGAGAAACTCTTCCGGTGTTAGTGATTGACATGATCTCATGGTCTAAGGATTAGGATCACTTCGTAAGTTGTTATAGCAATATAAACTCAATGACTTTGATCATAATTCTATACTTCGGATGAATGTTCATCACATCATTACACTAATGTTATGACCTCGTTATTAACAACATCCAATGTCCATGATCAGGAAACTTTGATCATCATGTTAATCAACGAGCTAGTTTATAAGAGAGGCATAACTAGGAACTTCCTTTTTGTTTATTAAACACACATGTATTAATGTTTCCGTATTAATACAATTATAGCATGTAAAATAAACATTTATCATAAATAAGGAATACGATAATAACCACTTTATTATTGCCTCTCGGGCATATTCCCTTCACGAACTAGTGCTCCTATACACATGACAAGTGTATTAGGTGTGTTGGGGAAACAAGAGACTTCTTGTATCTTGATTGCAGGGTTGCTTCAGAGGGATACCTTTGACCACTTCCTCCCTGAGTTCAAAAAACCTTGGGTAATCCACTTAAGGGAAACTTGTTGATGTTCTAGAAACCTCTACACTTGGAGGCCCAACAACTGTCTACAAGAATAGAAGTGCGTAGACATCAATAATATATATACAACTCGGTATATACAGCTACTCCCGGACATCATATATCTAATGATCACCAGACATCATATATATACCTCACCGGTCTTTGTTAAGGGTACATCGTCTTCTCCATCATCAGAGTTGCCAGCTCCTCCATCATCGGAGTCGGTGGATTCTCCCTCTCTTTGGTTGACCTCCTCTCCCTCACCGGATGGGTTCAGATACCTCGAGGGATATTTGGCTGTATCAGCATTGTGAATTATATCATCGATAATTTCTTATTGTGCTAGGTCTCCACGGATTGGACTAGGTGGATCCATAGTTTCTGCAAAATGCGATATGCACACACTATTATTTCAAAATGCACACAATATTTCAATATAGAAAAAAATCATATTTGCAAATATATTTGCACACAATATTTGCAAAATGCACACAATATTTCTATGCAATAGTATTTCTATACAAATATTTAAATGCAACACAAATATTTCTATGCAATAATATTTCTATACAATATTATTTCTATGCAATATTATTTATATGCAATAATTATTTCTATACAAATATTTAAATGCAACACAAATATTTCTATGCTTTCCATACAAAAATATTTCTATAGAAATCCTCCATCATCGGAGTCGGCAGCTACCTCGAGGCGGTGGCGGCCAGGGAGGGGCGTGGGAGGCATGGTGGCGGCCGGGGAGGGGCGTGGGGAGGCGTGGGGAGGCACAGTGGTGCGGGGAGGGGCGCGGGGAGACATAGGCAGGCGCGGCGGTGGCGGCCGGCGCAGAGGGGCGCGGGGAGGCGAAGTGGCAGTGGCGGCTCGCGCGGAGGGGCAGCCTGGCGGCGTTGTAATCGTCGATGGCCTTCAAGTACCAGTCAGTGGATTTGACGGGGAAGGAGGCCGCGTATAAATACCCCCCCCCTCCCCCCTTTAGTCCCGGTGTGTGGCACCAGCCGGGACTAAAGGTGGGGGTCATTAGTCCCAGCTGGTGCAACGCACCTGGACTAAAGGGGGTGGCTTTAAGGGCACCAGCGTGCTGCCCAGGCTTTAGTCCCGGCTGGTGAGTTAGGTCGGGACAAAAGGCCCAAAATTGCGCACGCTGGGCCAAAACTAGCGTGGGATGTATTGTTTTTTCAAACATTTGAATTTGCATACTATTATATTTTTAAAACATTTGAATTATATAGTTTTTGCATACTTATGAATTTGAGAAAACTTTGAACATGAAAAATGCTTGAATTTGAATAAGTAATCCAAATCCATTTTCTGTTTTATAAAATAATTATTTTAAGTACCCAAACTATTAACCATTTAGCCATTTTCGATTTAAAAACGCATTAACTATTATATTTTGCATATTTTTGAATCTCACTAAAATTTTAATATAAAAAGTGCTTGAATTTGAATAAAACAGAAAATGGATTTGTCTTTTTTAGCCTACAATGTATGTGATCTTCAATTGTATTTTTCAGATTATGCTAGAGTTCTTTGTTCTAGCATTTGGTGTAGATGTGATAGATTTATCTTGTATAGATGTAATCTGTTCATCTACCTTGTTGATCTGCATGATTGGTTTTACTACTATTTGTATGATCATGCTTTATCAGTTTATTATTCGGATTAAATCATATGGATTATTGCTTATATTTTCAACAATCCAAAAACCTGATTATAGGCAACTGAATTCCACTAGTGTAGCCGCGGCTACTAGGCCGCTCCTTTTGATGGCATGCACTATAAGAGATAGCGCAAGAGAGCAGTTCTCTGGTTTGAAAACCTAAACTGCTATAGTGCCACTCTTGGAAAGCCTGAAGGAGATCTTTCTGCTGAGCAGGAAGCGACCTTTAAGAAAGCCGATACCATGTTTATGGCGGCTTTGTTCAGTGTTCTTGGGGACAACATTGTTGACCCGTATATGTCATTTGATAATGGCAAGGACGCGTGGGAAGCGCTGGAGGCCAAGTTTGGAGTCTCGGACGCTGGCACTGAGTTGTATGTCATGGAGCAATTCTATGACTACAAGATGGTTGATGAGTGCTCCGTCGTTGAGCAGGCTCATGAGATACAATCACTTGCCAAAGAACTTGAGCAGATCAAGTGTTCCTTACCGGACAAATTTGTGGTTGGTGGCATTATTTCCAAGCTTCCTCCCTCATGGAGAAACTTTGCTACTTCTCTGAAACATAAGAGACAAGACTTTTCCGTTACGGATCTCATTGGTTCTCTTCATGTGGAAGAGAAGGCGAGAGCAAAGGACAAAACTGCTCGAGGATTTGAGGGAGGTTCTATTGCCAATTTAGTGCAGAGGATAAACTCCCAATCCCACAAGTTCAAGAATAAGAACAAAACTAAAGGAAAGGAGAAGTTTGATGGCCACGCACTCAACCAACTTCAAGAAGAAAAATGATAAGAGGAAAGTCTCTTGCCACGTCTGTGGCGATCCTGATCATTGGGCTCCTAGCTGCCCTAATTGCTTTGACAAGCGTCAACATGGGAACAACGGCAAGGATCTTGCCTCTAATGTTGTTATTAGCGATACTAAGATAAAGGATTCTGGGTATGGTATTTTACCTACTATCCTTTCAGTATGTCATTCTCCTGATCGGTGGATAGACACGGGTGCTAATACACATGTATGATCTGATATTTCTATGTTTTCCTCTTATCAGGTCTCAAGGACTTCTTCCATGCTGATGGGAAACGGCTCACGTGCTTCTGTTCATGGTGTTGGTACGGTAAATCTGAAGTTTACTTCGTTGAAGACCGTACAGCTGAAGAATGTGCAGCACGTTCCCTCCATCAATAAGAATCTCGTCAGCGGATCGCTTTTATGTTGAGATGGCTTTAAGTTGGTTTTTGAGTCCAATAAAGTTGTAATTTTTAAGTATGTACAATTTGTTGGAAAGGGTTATGAGTGCGGAGGTCTCTTCCGCTTGTCTATGTCAGACTCATGTACCAAAGTTATTAATCATGTGTGCAATGATAATGAGTCCAATGTTTGGCATTCATGACTCTGTCATATTAACTTTGGTTGCATGACGCGGCTAGCCAATATGAGTTTAATTCCGAAATTTACCACTGTCAAAGGTTCTAAGTGCCAAGTTTGTGTCCAAGCAAAGCAACCCCGCAAGTCTCATACGGCTGCGGAACCAAGAAACTTAGCACCGCTAGAAATTATACATTCAGATCTTTGTGAGATGAATGCTGTGTTGACAAAAGGTGGAAAAAGATACTTTATGACGTTGATTGATGACTCCACTAGATACTGCTATGTTTATCTCCTAAAATCTAAAGATGAAGCTTTGAACTACTTCAAAATCTATAAAGCTGAGGCAGAAAACCAACTTAATCTTAAAATCAAGCGGCTAAGGTCGGATCATGGTGGAGAGTACTTTTCAAACGAACTTGATTTATTCTGTATGGAACATGGTATTATACATGATAGGATGCCTCCCTACTCACCTCAGTCAAATGGGGTGGCCGAGAGGAAGAACCGCACTCTAACTGATTTGGTTAACGCCATGTTAGATACATCGGGTCTTTCCAAGGAATGGTGGGGGAGGCGCTAATGACTGCGTGTCATGTCCTAAACCGTGTTCCTGTAAAGGATAAAACCATGACTCCATTTGAGGAATGGGAAAAGAAAAGGCTTAAACTCTCTTACTTATGAACTTGGGGTTATTTGGCGAAAGTCAATATTCCAATACCCAAGAAGCGAAAGCTTGGACCAAAAACCGTTGATTGTGTTTTTCTGGGATATGTTTTTCATACATTGGCTATAGATTTTTGATAGTAAAATCTGAGGTATCTGACATGCATGTTGGTACAATTATGGAGTCGAATGATGCGACTTTCTTTGAGGACATATTTCCTATGAAAGGTATGTCTAGCTCATCAAATTAGGAGATGACTAGTTCATCTAGTCAGGATTTTCTATAATTCCTAAACCCACTATGCCGATAGAACACTCTGATGATCCTGTGGAGGATGACAATGAAGCTCCCAAAAGGAGCAAGAGACAAAGGATTGCAAAGTCTTTTGGTGATGATTTTATTGTGTACCTTGTGGATGATACTCCCACTTCCATTTCAGAAGCCTATGCATCTCAAGATGCTGACTACTAGAAGGAAGCCGTCCTAAGAGAGATGGAATCCATCTTATCTAATGGTACTTGGGAAATCACTGATCGTCCTTATGGTTGCAAACCTGTAGGATGTAAGTGGGTGTTCAAGAAAAAGCTTAGACCTGATGGTACTATTGAAAAGTACAAGGCACGTCTTGAGGCCAAGGGTTATACCCAAAAGGAAGGTGAAGACTTTTTTGATACCTACTCACTTGTAGCCAGACTGACCACTATTCGAGTAATACTATCTTCGGCTGCCTCACATGGTCTTCTCGTTCATCAAATGGACGTTAAGACAACTTTTCTAAAAGGAGAGCTAGATGAGGAAATTTATATGGAGCAACCTGACGGATTTGTAGTAGATGGTCAAGAAGGAAAGGTGTGTAAGTTATTGAAGTCTTTGTATGGTCTTAAGCAAGCTCCTGAGAAGTGGCACGAGAAGTTTGAAAGAACTTTAACTGCTGAAGGCTTTGTTGTAAATGAAGCTGACAAATGTGTGTACTATCGCCATGGTGGGGGCGAGGGAGTTATTATGTGTCTCTACGTTGATGACATATTGATATTCGGGACCAACCTCGCTGTTATCGAGGAGGTCAAAGAGTTCCTATCTTGCTGCTTTGAGATGAAGGACTTGGGAGTGGCTGATGTAATATTAAACATCAAGCTACTAAAGGATGACAATGGTGGGATTACATTGCTTCAGTCTCACTATGTGGAAAAGATATTGAGTCGCTTCGGGTATAGCGACTGCAATTCTTCTCCAACGCCTTATGATCCGAGTGTGCTACTTTGAAAGAATCGAAGGACTGCTAAAGATCAATTGAGATATTCTCAAATTATTGGCTCGCTCATGTATTTAGCCAGCGCTACTAGACCTGACATCTCCTTTGTTGTAAGCAAACTGAGTCGATTTGTGTCAAATCCTGAAGATGATCATTGTCATGCTCTTGAAAGAGTTTTGCGCTATTTGAAAGGCACTTCGAGTTATGGTATTCACTATACTTGGTATCTACGGGTACTTGAGGGTTATAGTCATTCAAACTGGATATCTGATGATGATGAGATTAAGGCCACAAGTGGTTATTTGTTTACACTTGGTGGTGGCGCTGTTTCCTGGAAGTCTTGCAAGCATACCATCTTAGCGAGGTCAACAATGGAAGCAGAACTCACAGGATTAGACACAGCCACTATTGAAGCAGAGTGGCTTCATGAGCTCTTGATGGACTTACCTATGGTTGAAAAACCAATACCCGCCATCCCGATGAACTGTGATAATCAAATTGTGATCGTCAAAGTAAACAGTTCTAAGGATAATATGAAGTCATCAAGGCATGTGAAGAGGAGATTGAAATCTGTCAGGAAACTGAGAAACTCCGGAGTTATTGCGTTGGATTATATCCAAACATCTAAGAATCTGGCAGATCCCTTCACAAAGGGTTTATCACGTAATGTGATAGATAATGCATCGAGGGAGATGGGTTTGAGACCCACGCTATGAGTTGATCCCAGTGGCAATCCACTCTATGTGATTGGAGATCCCGTGAATTAGAGCTGGGAGACAAGCTGCTGGTCAGCTGAGAGGAGAGTATTCTCATATTATATTTACATCTCCATAAAGATGCAGTACTCTCTTAATCTGCATGGCAGGTTGATATTTATCTTAATGTGTTCCAAGTGGCTTTTTATAAGCGAAGATGTTGTCCTGCAGAACATCTCTTGAGGAACACACATATATGAGTCTGACTGTCAAACGTCGTAGTCCATGAGAGTTGGATGCTCTCTAATAAATTCATGAAAGGCCCTAGAGATAAGCTCCAGACCGCGGGGAAGCCCTTTGATGACGGCTGCCACTCTCCTAATTCTTCAAGGTGTAGAGTGATCGCTCGGTAGACGGTTTTCGTTTCTCGGTGCAATCTCGACTTCGAGATCCCTTCGATTGATCCAACAGCACTCCTACGTTCTTCATGGTCTGTTCCAAGTTGTTG
Organism: Avena sativa; assembly: GCA_916181665.1. NCBI lineage: Eukaryota > Viridiplantae > Streptophyta > Magnoliopsida > Poales > Poaceae > Avena > Avena sativa. Next base: position 258,557,412 of record OV702279.1, on the reverse strand, counting down.
GGTTCTAAGTTGTAATGGTGGTGCTATATGTGATAGCCTTTGCGTTTGTATCCAGTTCTATCTTTATATGAAAATGATTTAGGCCGGCTTATGCCCGCCGTAGTTGGCTAAAAAAAAATCCAGTTGGCACGCCGTTCATTCAGTCAGACAAACCATGCATTCACGGGTGCATGTACATCCAAATCAAACGAAAACACTATCAGCAAATGCATAAACAACCAGAGTACCAGCCAAACGGCGTCAGGTGGGAAAATCACAAGCTGTTCTTCACGGACGTGTAGAATCTCATCTGCCGAGATCCAAGGCCTCACTACAAATACGACGACTCTCCAGATCACGCCGGAACTCAAGCACGCCAGCACAAAATACAGACGTAACGTAATATAGCTAGCACTTTGCTCGATCGACATCCATGGCCATGGCACCGAGAGCCGTGCTCCTCCTGGCTTTGGTGGCCGTAGCCAGCGCCTCCTACTGCCCTCCGCCACCGGCGCCGGTGCCTGCTACCCGCTTCAGCTCGTGCCCCCAGAACGCGCTCAAGCTGCACGTGTGCGCCAACGTGCTGGGCCTGGTGAAGGCCAAGATCGGCGTGCTGCCGACCGAGCCCTGCTGCTCGCTCCTCGACGGGCTCGTCGAACTGGACGCCGCCGTCTGCCTCTGCACCGCCATCAAGGCCAACGTTCTCGGAATCCACCTCAACGTCCCCATCGATCTTAGCCTCATCCTCAACAACTGCGGAAAGATCTGCCCAGCCGACTTCCAGTGCATCCACTAGGAGTAACTAGCTATCCATCGAGAGATGGCTTTTGTTTCAAGCTTCTGTTTGATTTACTTCTCTTGTACTGGCAGTCTGGCATATGTATGTTCTTTCTTTCACACGATGCGTACTATTTTGTTGTTGTACTAAATGAAGTGATAATTTCATGAGACTGGACCTTGGGCATCCCGCATGCATCATACTCCCTGCATATCAGTAGTATATCACAAAAAGATGACACTGTGGACATGGCTGAAGTCAAACTCACAAAAATATTGTTTCGAATATTTAGTGTGAACCTGTAAAGTAAATCATATGTTTGGATTTGAGGCAGAAGTATGTTCATAATGTATAACTATTTTTTATTGTTTTATGCATATATTGGAGTAGTACTAAAAACTAGTGATCAACGTGCTTCCTCTATACCGGTTTATTAAGATATTACACATTATTGATAAACCTTTGACTAGTAATTTAGCCAACAAAACGTTAGTTATATATATATCTCCAAAAGTATCATTGGATGTTTTCCAATTACTGGTAAAATAATTATCTCAAAATGTGTAATAATATACTCTAATAAACCAATATGGAGGGAGTAAATCACTAGTACCGATTGGGCCTTCGCATACGGTGGAAATCGCCCTTCACACACGATGAATCCAACTGTCGCTATCCACGGGTGTGCAATAAGCCTCTACTACGCATACAGTTTATCAAATCGTGTGTGAAAGGCACATGGTAGTCCAATTGTCCCGAAAATTTATGCTTTCGCAAATGCCTATTTTTTCTTAATCGTTTGTGTCTTCCAAATGATTCCAAATGACTTGTCATGCCTCACTTGTATGTGTTTATCTCAATTCGTACACGATTGGTTAGAACCAGACGTATGCTTATTCCAGTCATTGCAAATATTTTTACTCTTAATCGTCTCCACTGGAGGGAGACACAATATGCTAGTAATGCAAATACAGTACCAAATATCAATTTTATTTGATTACGCAGAAGATACATCATATGTTTACATATATTTGCGACGTAGCTTCATTTGGTAACTATATAAAGGAGAATGATACACAAAAAAGAAGAGAATATGTAGCTATTCTCTGTTACCTCTTTGTCTCCATGGTTCACCATGCTTGCTGATGGAATATTGATCCACTCATGATACTGCTTTTCAAAAGATTTGATGGATTGGACCGTCAACTCATGTTGCAGGTTGAGCACTTCAGATGGTATACTTTGATCTAAACAAACAAATTCATCAATGATAAAGTAGCACTCATACAACAAGTACGGTAGACCCACTTGAGTGCCTTATCACAATTAGTAATTTAGTATCATTACACACTTACCCGTGATTACTATAGACCCTAGCCATCCAAGAAACCAGTGAAGTTCATGATTTCCTCAAGAGAGGCCGGAGATTCCACAAGACCTTTCTATGCAGTGTCACCAAAATAGTATCCCTATTATACAAAAATAGTAATGTCAAGATGTAACCATGGATCTCGTATAACCAATCAACTTGGACCACATATAACTATGGCAGTAATAGATCATAAGAAAATACATGATGTAAATTATTCTAATACATTGCACAGATCTGGTCACACATACACAATGCCGAACACATAGATCTGGTACATACATAGTTAAATATATCTAAAACACATATACATTAGGTCCATACACAGTTAACAGTATATAGGACATATACATACACAGTTAAACATATATCACATATCGCAAAAAAAAGATGGATCTATTGCTGCACCACACAGACATATAGGCAACCACATAAGCAATGACCATAAGAAGTTATGGCAAAAATAAATAGTATTGACCGGCAGGCGCGAGGATGGTGGAGCTAGCACATAGATTCACACACTAAGAAACCACATATGGTGATTCGTAGACACTATCTTGCACATAGATCTGGTACTGGTACATACCTCCGGGCAGGCAAGGACAGTGGAGCTAGCTGGCGAGGATGAGTCAGCTTGACTAGCGCTATCGCTAGCGAAGAAGCTGTCGGCGAGGTCATCTGCATTCTAGCATGGCAAGGTTTCACCAGATGCGGTCCCTCCTCATCCTTATCATAAAGAGGGGTGGCAGCTATCGACTAGCCAGATTGTATGCAGTCCCTTCTGGTCTTTATCCCTATATATAGGAGAAACGGCAGGGTTTGTTTCTGCCGGGCCATAATGGGCCCAAACAAAACACATGTTTTTACAAGAAACAATTGTTTGCGACAATATGACATATCACACACACACACTTTGTTTTTGCGTAACCGTGTGTTATACACACACACCCGGTCGTTGCAGAGTTCTCGAAGGACTCCTCCACGATGCGATGCACCGATTATTCCTCATGCCGCGCTGACGCAATTTTACAAGAAAACATTTGCGATATTACTTACAAACCGTACGCGATTGAACAAATCCGAATAGTTCGTTCATAGATCTCCATGAGAGAACCGTGTGCCGCGTTACATGGAAAGTAATCTATGCAAGTATAATTTCTACTAGTTCTCGTCATCATCAGAGATGTATATGATCTCCTTCTAGAAGGCGGAGCCAGAGGCGTTGGCTTAGCTGCCAGCGGTGATATTGCCGGCCTTCGCCATGCGCTCTATGTCTGCCTCGTGTTTTTTCTTGGTGAAGTAATCTAGCAGTGTTGCCTGCTCCTCGAACATCATGTCCTCATACTCCCTGTCCTTTGGCTCGGCATTCTCCCACCATTTGAGCTGTAGAGAATCATCTTCTAGAGTAGAAGTCGTCGTGTCCTCATCATCCTCCAAATTGACTTTGCAGTCGTCTTTCGAGGAGGTCTAGCCAGAATACGAGGGGGAGGAGCCTCTGTCGTGGTACGGCAGCGGGACGGGGTGCTCCTCCTCCCCAACCTCTGGATCTTGCTCCTCCTTCACCTTAGGACAGTCCTGCTCATCACGGTTGTGCTTCGTTGGCGGTACCAGCCAAACACAATAAAGGCAAGCTATCTTCTTGGAGCGAGGCATATCAAAATTTGTCTACCGTAGAGCTGGTGTGTGCCAAGAGGGCGCGACGGCGTGGCGCTTTATGTACACGTCCGGGAAGCTGCATTGTCCCCGACACGTAGCATGCGATGGAAGGAGAAGAGGATATGCATGCGTCTTATGGAATTTGAGAAAAGCACACAATAATTTATGACTCGCCATTTGAGGAAAGGCATAGAAAAATAAACAGTAGAAAGTCTATGCAATGTCGCAAATACAAGGCACACACTTACCACTAAAGGAAACGTGGGCGATGCTTTGCTACTAAGCAAACACTTCTCTCAGAGTGAGACGTGTGTCATATCTGTTATGATACCGAAAAGTGTTTCGGTGTGCGACAAACCCACTGAGGGGCCTACCTAGGCCATGGGCAGACAGTCAAATTTTTGCAGCGTCAGCGCTCTTCCGCACTGCACATGGGAAGGGCTTTCTATGTGCGACGAGGGGCCTTAATAGGCTCGATCTGTACTAGTGAATTCTCAAAAAACACGTCAATGTCTAAAATGATATCAATTAATGATATGATGTGTTCTATCGGCTATGACGCAGCTGGCGGTGGCCAGGAGGATCTCCGGCGTGTAGGGTGGCGGTCGGTGCCACAGGCGGTGGCACAAGCATCCTGATCTGAGCCCTAGGCTTGGGCGGGCCTCCTTTGCGGCTTCACCTTGATGGACACAATGACGATATGATATGGCTCTCCTAGGCCAGTTTTGCAGCACGAGGAAGCCGGAGTTCCTGCCCTGGGCATGGTGGTGGTGACTCCCTCCTCTACCGAAGATGGTTGGCCTAGGGCGGCGAACGGCGCATGCTCCATGGCTGCGTGTCGGACGAGGTTTGTGTGGTAGCAAAGGAGGATAGAGCTCGATCTTCAGTCCTAGGCACGCCATAGTCGCTGTGCATCCATCGGGTCTCTCTAAGTGGTTGTATCGCAGATCTGGTAGTGGAGTTGCGTGGCTACCAGTGAAACCCGAGATGGCTCCGGTCATGGCGGACTATGATGGCGCTTCTGCGTCGATCTCCTTGTCGAACACATCGTCGACGCAGCTCTTGCATCTTCACTCAGGCTATTTCAGGGGAAACGCTGGATCTCGCTCTCTCGGATCAGATCGGGCTTCGTCTTTGGAGCAGCTGCTGGTCAAACGGGAAGAAGGTGGTGCGGCTTCATCTTGCACGGAGTCTTCAGCGGAGTCAAGTCATGCCTAACCACGAAGTGCTATGCTTAGTCAAGCATGGTTTGGTAGGTTCTACGTATGAAAAATCTTCTGAAAATCTCAAGCTGCATCGAATGGTGGGACTCAACGGCATGGTGCCGAGTGGTCTCGGTGGCGACCCTACGTGCATGTTGATCGACGCGCGCAAGGTGGTGGCATTGTATGAGCCACAGACGGAAAGCCTGACAAGGATCATTACTATTATCTTCTTGGACATGGGTTGGCGGAAGACGGTGTCATCATCGGTTTGAGTGTGCGCGTTGGTGTGCGCTTAAGATCATCTGCAGCTTGTGCTCATGGCTCGACGTTGGACGGTTATGGGACCTGCTATTTTGTGATGATGTGTGTAGGTGTGTGGTCAGAGACACGGTCACCCCCTTCATCGAGTTGTTGGAGTTAGAGAGGTAGCTTCGGGTTAATCTTTATATTCTCTTTGTAAGGTTTCATTGAATAATAAATAAACAAGATTGTGTACATCATTTCAATGCAAAGGCAGAGGGTAACATACTGACATCTCCATCTCAAAAAAGAAAAAAAGTTGTGCTATGGGGGTCGACTTGAGGAATGCACGAGAACTTCCTCCTCCTTGTTGAAGTGGCGCTATAGAAAACGTTTGGCCAGATTACTCTATCTCTTAGCGATAATCAATTTTAACCCCATTCCCAAATACATGATGTTTTAGATTTTCTCCTTTGCAAGAGGATGATACTTAGACATTGAGGTCTTCATTTATATTCAAGTCTTACTTTTGCACGTATTCCTTCTATCTTGAATTAGACTAGGTGGCAGGCGAGCTTCGTCTCGCCGTCTGCATCTCGTTCTCCCACAGCATGGCCAGGGTGGAGATTTGCGGACGTTTTCATCTTGTGACACGAACAGGTGTGACATGTTAGATTATTTAATGTTTTGTCTCAATGGCATATACATCTAAACCGGTCAAAATGTAGCCCCGCCGAGTGGCTAACAATTACCTCAATTCTCATCCAAAAAATTTGAGCATCAACTTTAATATCCAACAGTCATAGTTAACAGACATCTACCTCAACTCTACGCACCATAAAATCAACCAGGTTGTCTTTAGGATGAACTTCTTATCGAGGCTACCTTATCACAACCTAGCTTACATGTACCCACTGAATAGATCATTCATCTCAGATTTGTAATTACATCGTGTGTTATCATTTTGTGGGGCATCCGAATAACTTAAAAGCAATAACCAAACATGGATATTTTATACAGGGACATGAGAAAATAGCCTTATACTTGATGTTCATGACCATAGCCACAAAAGGTTTTATACTTGATGTGCATGATCGCAAGACTACAATTTCATTTTCAAACATGAATGTAGACTAAAATATTATCAAAGATTTGCATAACCAAACATGAATGTGGCGTAGTAGAGTATAGAATGTTTGCATAACCACATTTTAAACATCACAAGTACGTAGCAGAATGGTATAAAGGGGTGCCTAGTATGCTGTAAATGTGGCGCACTGCCATGCAACGAAATTAGAACGTACATAAACATGAGCATTGTTTAAGAAAAGAGAAAGTTTAAAGAAACCAAGACACTGGAAGCGCCACGGTCTCTCTGTATCATAATAAGAAGTTAAGGATCAGCAAGCATTTAGCTAAGTTGGACAACAAATCGATGGACGATGTGTTATGAAAACCACAAGTAGCTAAGTTCTTCCATGCGCATTCACAAATTACTGTTTGAATATTCTCCAGAAATATACATTAGATAAGCATTTTGAAATAATCGTTCTGCCAAAAATTGTTGTTCTAGTGCCATTTACCTCAGTTTTTCTCACAGCGCATCCAATAAAAAGATTATAGGTATGCTACAATATAGTGCTAACCTTACAAATGGCAGGTACATCTGCATCCCTTCCTTCAAATAAAATTATTGTTGAATCTCAACCCACAAAGACTTTGCACCGGAGCAATGCAGTGTGCTTGAATTCTATTGCACCTGGAAGCACCAAATATGCATGTAAGTTCAACAGGCTTAGCACAAAAAATTAATGCTAATGCATAAAAAAAATGTATGCCTAGTCTATTTCTATTTCAACATAATTATTAGCATACGGTTGTTGTTGGCATGCCTCCACAACAATAAGAATCCAAACTTGCAAGTTCTTTAAATAATTTATTGATCCAGAAAAAACATTACTGCCAACTTCTCTTTCAAGTTTATTCTGCAAGTTACTTTACTGAATTCTTGCAGATTATTTCGTACATGCAATATCGTCAAAAGTATGTTAATCTAGTTAGGACCAAAAAGATCAGCTCTCTGCATACTAATTATCATCTCAAATTGGAGATTCTCAATTGTACCTTAGTTAATTGTAGTTATGTACCACTACTTGTAAATTAGTTCTCACTTTAAAACTGCATGCTTTTATCACATATTAATTACATAGCACCTATATTTTGGTTTGAGACAAATATGTTCCAAGAATAGATTATCCGAATACATGAAAGTAATTAGCACAAAGATTACTATTACAGGGAATATTTGATGTTCCTAACCATCTCATACATAAAGATTAAAAAAAGAATGATCCTCTTTATTACCATGTCATACCCAACGTTCATGATGAATTCAGATTAACCCTGAACTTACAAAAAATTCCAAGCATCTTTTCAGATCAGGACCATAAGTCATATTTATGTTTTTTTATCTGTTGTCATAAACATTTTTGCATCTGGAAGCAAATCCTCACACAAAATTAGCATGTACTGAACATGTCAGGAAAAAGCAAGAAGCAAGAAATTGAGAACGGAGTGCCAAGTACTGAACCATATCAAGTGAACAGCGAAGTGTCGTCAGTCGTGGGATTTTTAGAGTGCATGTTCAGATCAGTCATGCAAAGCCTGCAATTGAAAGCAAGAAGTATGAAACAAAAACACAAATCATAAGCCAAGGGAGCAGTTCATTGATGCCATCCAATTCACTATGGAGAAATCACCAAGTTAGATTCTGGATAGAAGAGAATCAACATTAAGTTAATTTGGCATGTAAAGGCGGATAATTTATTCTACTTATGTGGTTCATTGAGATGGCGAAAAGGCAAAAGCACACATGGGAAGGGTCGCATAGGAATTTCAGTTAGACTGGACAATATACTTAAGAGAACATTTTGGTTTCTTCATTGCTAATGCTTTTACTATTCACGCCTAATTTCATAAATAATATTCCCCATAAAAGTAAGAAAGGAATATTAGCCATAAAAAGAATAGGCTCAAACATGCTGCCAAGTACTGAATGTTGTAAAACCTTATCAGTGTTAATCAGATCATGATAAGTACATGCATACGTTCCAGAAAATACATGCCTTTTACCCTCTTTATGTTCAAAAGATTGCAGTTAACAATCGATGATGTTGCAAAAATAACAGTAAGACTAGGTTATATCAATAATAGACATTGTAAAGTAAGATAAGGAAATCACCTGAAATAATCATATTTATAAATCATGGAACTTCGATTTGTATCAGAGTGTCTGGACTTGCACATGACGTTGTAACCATCTAAATCCAAAAGCAAAATATTTCCCAAACTTAAATCTACATGCAATCTAGCATACATAAACTTAGCAAAGATGATCTATCAAAGACCAGAATGCGCTTGAATCGGGAATGCTATTATGGGAACTGGAAACACGTAAATACTACCTAATCAAATAAATAAATGGCATACGGAAATTTCTTAGCCAAAATAATGACCGAGCGAAAATGTTGTGAAGTTAGGAGAATATACCTTCTTCACTCGCTCCAATTCTCATCAAGTGGCACAAGTTTCCTTCCCATGGTCATCCACAACAGCTGCTGACAGCCTTGGGACTACCAAACCTGCCGCGAAAGGTTGGCTTGGATTGTTAGTGAAAAAAATACATGGTATGCATTCACTATCCACACCAAACCTGTCGCGAAAGGGTGGCTTGGATTGTTAGTGAAAAAATACATGGTATGCATTCACTATCCACTAAACATGAGTCTAAGTATCCCTATGTCTTTCTATCTAATACGAATATTGCCAATGGACAACTTGATGTTTCCATTTACGGTAAAAGACCCGAGCCATAACAAATTCTTTGAGGATGATAAGTTAAAGTACAAAATTAATAAGCATAAGCACGCTAACATAGTAGTCCCAAAACCACACAACAGGAGGCAAAACATGACCGACTATGCGAGCCACTCAGTATATAATCATCATAAAACAGAAATACTTACACAATTGTAAAAAGGCCAAGAACCAATATGTGCCAGTTCGGTGCTAAATTGTTGCTAGCTTTCCAATAATTCCATTCACATTTCCTGTTTCAATAAACAAATTGTCATTAATACATGGTTCAAGCAACAACTGTCAAAATAACTTAAGTGCCATCACAAATTCCTCACCCTATTTCGTTTGAATTCTTGGAAAATATCCTAATGTAACCTTTCAACATTTGTTTCTGGTTTAGCTAATATAAAAACCGGATCAAGAACAACCAAGAACTGGCTCTTGACCAAGTCTGATCCATGGGACCTAATAATCATTGATGCAATTCTCTTTTAACATGTTCCATCATGTCATAGAAAATCATAACATAGTAGATTCATGAAAAAATTCGGTGAACCGAAGCAACTACTATCCTAAGCGTCACACTGAACAAAGGTAACCAGCTTTGACTTCACAGGCATCCCTAGGAATTTAGCGCCTCTATCTTGAACCACATGCTTGTGAGTTCTACATGACCATAAATAATATTTCAGAGAACATAATAATAGTAAGGTGCAGATGGCTGATGTCATTCATAAAACATGAACCATATCTAGCGGAAGGAAAACAACCTAGCCAGACCGCTCCGCCTACAAGCCAACCTCTGTGCAGCCATACTCACGAGTGTGGTCTCGTAACAACCGCATCGGGCAGCTTTTTCTGCGAGGAAACTGACATCATCATCCACATGATCCATATATAATCTGCCGCCCAGGTTGCATACCAGTAATCACAAGTGAGAGGTATCATCGTCCTATAAACTAAGAAAGACAGAAATCTGTAAATCAAAAACACAAAATAATCCAAAATGTAGGAATTCTTCTACATAATATTCAGCTAAGTGTTCGGACTTCTGTAAGAATCCTAGAAATAAGAAATTATTATGATGATTTACCTTGTAATCATTGTTCAAGAGACATCACATTCTGCTATAACATATGGAACAAATAGTATGGATGGAGTTTTAGAAAGCAGGATGCAGAATAACTGAGCAAAATCTTCTATTTATTTGTATACGAAACTAAGCATAACGAAGTGCAGTTAATAGCGATCAAACGTCCAAAAAAAACTATACAATTGCTTTATCTTCTAGGAATAGAAGTTTGGCAAGTAGTTGTTAGATCAACTCCTTTGTCTTCTAAGCATAGGAGTCGTTTAAAACATGCCAAAGGATTCCTAGAACCTCGAGTCTCATTTCCTCATCGAGCTTGGACAGAACCTATATTGAACATGCCCAAGAATTTTGTTCAACGTTATGGTGAGAAGCAACCCAGAGCAATTTGTTGATAATGTTGAGTAATTCTGCCGGGGAGGGATAATACATACCAGAGAGCTTTGCAGGGGATACGGCGGCCTCCTGCAGGAGATCCCGCGGTCTGCTCTCGACATCAGCGTTCAGGAGGAAGTCCTTCTCGGGGCGTGTGTCGGTGGCCCGCGCCGCCGCCAGGAAGCATTGGAGGAGGAGGAAACAAGTACCAACGAGCTCGGCCTCTCTCCACCCGCCCCCCTCAAACCCCAGCGCTATCGTCATCGGTCGGAGGCCGTGGCCGCTCCCCCTCGGTTCCTCGTCGCCCGCCACCACCAGCGGTTGGGCGCGCAGGTGGCCATTGTTGGCCAACTTCACCGCGTCGTTGTCAACCTCCCGCGCCGGCTCACCTTGCCGCATGCCCTCGATTCTTTCCACTTGTGGCTGGCCTCTCGACACAGACGGTGCGACAAGAGACACGTGGTGTCGTCCAGGAAAGGCCGCGAGATAGGGAGGAGGGGTCGGAGGATGTGTTTGGGTGGGGAGCTAGGCCGGCAGTGACCTAATCTTCTCCAACGCGGGGCGGCCTAGGATGGGGAGGAGACCCAAAACGGTGAGGACGGGGAGAGACCCTGGTTTTGGCTTCCCAAAAAAGAGCCTCAACATCGATAGGATTATGAGGAAGGGACGACCTCTTTGACAAAACCATCGCGAGGCAACATGGGAAAAAGGTCCACACGCAGAGACAGCAAACCGCAGCACGCACCGCAATGGCCTGAAAGGCGTCGATTTTGCTCACGCTTAAGTAATTAAGTAATGTGTGCACCTGCACGGGCTAGTTATCTCGTTACTCAGACATAAACAGTGGATGGCCCACATTATATAATGGAGGCCAATGCAACACTTGTGTTGTGAAGCTTTATTTCTTTCTTCCTAGGAATGGCACACACACACATAGGTAAAGTGAAATACAGAGAATGCATGCGCCTTTGTCGCACATGTGCTTAGATGAAACAGAAGTAAATATAAGCATAGAATGTCATGATGCAACAACAATTGAAAATTGTCCACTCGATTGAGGTTGAAACTATTACGCCATCTGTCTTAAAATAGATGTCGCGTTTTTTTTTAAATTTAGATGTACCTATAATACTAAATAGTGTCTAGATACATGCAAATTAAATTTTGACAATTTTTTGACATCTATTTTTTGAGACTTACTCCATCCATTCTGTGGTTCTACCATTCTATCCTTGGTGAGTGTCTTCCATGGCGACTAGGGCGGCAGCGGTGATGGTGCTGGCGACCGTGGTGATGTTGTCCGGTGCCGCCTACAAGATGGATGTTGGATCCTCTTCGTCTGGTGGCGTGGGGGGAGAAGGTATGGTGGGAAGCGGCATGCCCACGATGGCGCGGAGCGGAATCATACCAGTTGTTGAGGACAGAACCCTAGCTAGGGTTCAAGGCGATGGATGTATTCTCCTGGTGATGCAGGACCAAGGCCTCGTACTCGACGTCGACGACTATAGCGTTGTGGGAGACTCGTAAAGCTTGTTCATGGAGCAACACCAATTGAACATGCAGGTATGATTTTCTTGAGCCATGCTTCATTCGTTGTGTGTCTTTGTGTTTATGACCAAAAAAATCATTCTAGGCAATCTAATTTTGATAATAAAGTCATTGTATGTGTAGTGCTCATGTGATCATAGTAATGCTTCTATTCATCATGACAAAAAAAATTGTGTATCGGTACTGATCAAAATATTAGAGTAATTCTAGTTCTTGAAATTAGTGTATTGTTTGTTTGCATAAAAAATTAATGTAATTCTAGTGCTTAAAATTAGTGTACTGCTTGAAGTAGTGCTCATGAGATGCATCATTGAGTTACATTTTTTCTTTGTGCAGTGGGTTTTTGATTTGAAAAACAATTTCAATGCATGACTCGATGACATGGAGAACCACCTTGAACTTGAAGATGAAGTTGACATGATGAATGATGGCGTAGACTATGTTGCTGCGGTGATGGACGAAGGAAAAAGTTGCCGTGGTGATGGACGAAGTGGAAGATGTTGCTATAGAGATGGGTGGACAAAAGGCATTTGATGTTTTAACAGCCGGTGAGGAAGTCATATTTGACATTATGTTTGACATTCATCATCCAAACTTTTATCGTGCCAACAATGGTGTGTACCGTTACCGTGGGGATTAGAGAAAATTAGGTGATATCGATTCTTCGCATTGTAACAGAGATTTGTGGTACTGGAACTTTATGGACATTATCTTAAGGATTGGAGAAACTAATGTGGTGTTGGAATGAGCATGATTTTGATGAAATAATAATGACAAGTTCTGCAATGCTCATAAGTAGCAATACGACAGTATTTGTTACACGGATAAGTTTTGCAATGCTCATACCAGCACCACATTAGTTTTTCCAATCCTCAAAATAATCTCTATAAGTTCTAGTACCAAAAATCTCTGTTACAATGCGAAGAACCGACATCACCTAAGTTTCTCTAATCCCCATGGTAACGGTACACCATTGTCGTTACGATAAAAGTTTGGATGGTGAATATCAAACATAACGTCAAAGATGACTTCCTCACCGGCTGTTAAAACATCAAATTGATGCGCCTCTTGTCCACCCATCGCTACAACATCTTCCACTTCGTCCATCACCATGGCAATTTCTTCCACTTCGTCCATCACCGCAACAACATAGTCTGCACCATCATTCATCATGTAACTTCACCTTCAAGTCCAAGGTGGTTCTCCATGTCATCGAGCCATGCATCGAAAGTGTTTTGTAAATTGAAAACCCACTGCACAAAGAAAAATTGTAACTCAAGCATGCATCTCATGAGCACTACTTCAAGCAGTACAGTAATTTCAAGCACTAGAATTACACTATTTTTTTATGGAAAACAAGTAGTACACTAATTTCAAACACTAGAATTACTCTAATACCACTACACAAACAATATGGTCATGATGAACAATAGCACTACTATGATCACATGAGCAGTACAATGACTTTATTATCAAAATTAGATTGCCTAAAATGAAAAAAATTGTCATGAATACAAAGACACACAACGATGAAGACATTGTTCATGCATGGCTCAAGAAAATCATACTTGCATGTTCAATTGGTGTTGCTCCATGAACAAGATGTCCGAGTCTCCCACGATGTTGTAGTCGTCGACGTCGAGTACGAGAACTTATCTTGCATCACCGGGAAAAGACCTCCATCGCCCTTAACCATAGCTAGGGTTCCGTCCTCAATAACTGGTACAATTCCGCTCCGCGCCATCATGGACACACTGCTGCCACCATATCTTTGCCTCCTCCCACGCCACTAGACGAAGAGGAGCCGACGTGCATTATGGAGGTGGCACCGGACAGCATAACCGGGGCCACCAGCACCATTAACGCAGCCGCTAGCACCATCGTTGCTGCCTCCCTAGTCTCCATGGAAGACACTCACCAAGGAAAGAATGGCAGAACCGCAGAACAAGGGAGAGGAGATGCGCAGATGAAGGAGAGGATCCTCCCAACCATGGCGCCATCATTATAGGTCAATTGGGAGGCGACGGCTATGAATTCAGTCACATGAGTCGAGGCGTGTGAAGGTGTGCGAGGCATCGTGTTTATTTCTCCCAGGACTCAAGGAGGAAGGTGGGGGACGAGATATCAGGGGCAAATACGGGAGTTACCAATAGCAAAGGACCCTTTGCCTTATACCCTAGGAATTTTTTGCGCCTTAATCCATGGGATGGAGGGAGTATGCCGCACTGTATCGGCGTAGAAAATGCACCCAGCACACATCTAGATGTTCAAATTAGCGTTGCAGATAACGTGTGTATCTGTGCTTGGGAGCCAAAACGCCATGTCCGGATATTTCTTAATAAAGTAGACACTTGAGAAATCCTAGTATTTCAATCTATTCTGGAACATAGAGCACCAAACTAATAAATCAATTACATACTTTTGACCAATTACTTGGCTTTTTTTAAGAAAGGCAAAAGATTTGCTTTGATTCATTAATAGAGAAAGAGAGAGGTTCCAAGTTTAAACTGCAAGCCACACACGCACAAAACACTCACTCTCGCGTTATCAATGTAGCCAAATGTTTTGCACCCGTGAGTAGGGGTGGGTAGAAAAATCGATAATCGAAAACCGAACCCGAAAAACCCGAGACCAAAACCGAATAGACCAAGACCGAAAGGACCGATCAAAAAATTGGTTTGTAGACCGAATTTAGTTCGCTTAATTCGGTCATTAATTTTTAGTAACCGAATGGACCGAACTGGCCGAACTTTAGGTGAGAATGTCATAGTTTCGAAGCCCTAGTTGCCCATAACTATAGATTTATCTTCCTCAACTAAGTCAAATTTAGTATTATTGAATGTTAATTTCTGCCAATTAATATGACTATATGAAGTGTATTTTATATTCAAATTATAGCTGAAATAGTACCAGATGGTTTACCAAATATTATCCAACTTTTGTACTTGATAATATCTACCACATAATTCGGTCATGACCGAAATCGAACCCGAATTATCGGGTAACCGAATTTGTCGGTTAGTAAATATAACAAGTAAATTTTGGTCTTTACTTTTTGAAGACCAATTTAAAAATAGACCGATATGCAAAGACCGAATTTTCGGTCATGACCGAATGCCCACCCCTACCCGTGAGGACCCAAGATTTAGCTTTTAACTTAATCCTAGTGAACATGAGGGAAGGCATGGTGCATTTCTTATTGAATGTTCTCGCATTTCTTTCCTTCCAAACATCCCAAGCGATGAGCATGACTAGCGATTCCGTCACCTTCATCCGCCCACCACCATCGGGTAGGATCATGAAACTCCACCAAGACAATATGTCATAGAAATGCCACCAAGCCGAAGGGTCCAGGATCGATAGCCCAAGCCAATCATTTTTCAAAGTCTAAATCCACTTGGTGTAGCGGCATTGGAAAAGAAGGTGGGGTGTTGTTTCATCCGCACAACGGCAAAGGGGCACCTCCTGCCATTTGTCCATCCTTGACGATCAAGCTGGTCCACCGTCCAAACACGATTTTGAATGATGAGCCATGCAAAAAAAAACTTACACTTAGGAGGATCCCAATTCTTCCATACGATAGAGTCAATTGGGAGAGAATAGCCCCAAGAAATTGCGCATTGTATGCGGAGGAGCAAGAGTATTCACTGTTAGTGGTAGGATTCCAACAAATCGAGTCCGGAGTGCCCTCAACCAAAAAAAATTGCGAAGTGATTAACCATAGCTTTATGAATTCTTGAAGTTGTTGCACGGAAAGACCGTTTGAGATGTCAAGTTGAGAAACCCAAGCGTCATTAGTGATGGAGATGCGGATGGACCAATGTTTCTTCTTTGAAAGCTCATAAATTGAGGGCACAATGGATTTGGGGCTAATACCATCCACCCAAGGGGCGTCCCTAAACCTAGCTTTGTTTCCATCACCATATTCACTTTTGTTAACGCATAGAAAAGATCCATATCCTCCTTGTTGCATGGTTTCTCAAACCCCACCCATGGTCTCTCCGGGGTTGTCCAAGCAGGCCATGGCCATCTTAGGCAGAGAACTCTCGTGAATTTCTTCATTTTAGGGTGCCAAGGCCTCCAATGGAGGTTGGACTACAAATCGCCGCCCAGTTTACTTTGCATTTCCCACGGGTGGCCTTTCAGTTCCCGACCAAAAATAGCCCCTAATAATCTTTTGGATTACTTGAAGGGGTTCAACCGGGACATCAAGAGTGGTGAGGGGGTAGATGGCTTGCACCAACTTGACAAGAACCTTTCTCGCCCCGATGTTGAAAGGTCTCTCATTCCAAGGATTGAGGCATGATTTGCCGTTTTATCTTCTAGGTATTGGAAATGAGACCGCTTAAGTCTTCCAACCATGAGAGGCAAACTTGATTACTTCATTGGGGAACATGTAATGGTAGCCGGAAGGTCTTGCATACGGTCTTCAAGGTTTATATCACCACATCGAATGGGAGCCACCATGCTCTTATGGAAGTTCGTGACAAGGCCCGTAGCATTTCCAAAATTTGTGAGAATTTGTGCGAGAGTTGAGATGTCCTCCAAAAAAGGAGTGACGAAAATAGGCGCATCATCAACGTAAAGCAAAGTACGAAAACAAGCTCCCTTTTCGGGAAGGTGGTGGAAGAAACAAAGATCGGAGGCCACTTGAAGAATGTGTTGGAGAGGGTCAATGCCAATATCAAAGAGGAGCGGGGAGGGCGGGTCTCCTTGCCTTAGTCCACGCCCATGCTTAATGGGGTCGCCGGGGATGTCCTCATTCCAAAAAAAAGACGGATCGGAAGACATCTCCGACTTTAGGTTGATTAGCCTAATCCATGATTTTGCCAATATTGTGGCAAAGATCGTCTCCTTGCGCCTAGGTCCTCACATGGAGGACCTTATTTCCACCACCCAAAGTGCATTTATAAAGAAGAGAAGCATTCATGAAAACTTCATGATTGTTCGAAACTATGCTATATGGCTCCATCGAAGGAAAAAAGGCCACTCTCTTACTCAAACTTGACATCAAAAAAGTGTTTTGTCCGTCCGTTGGGAATACATTCTAGAAATTCTCCATCATCTTGGTTTCCCTCCTCAGTTTCACAATTGGATCGCCGCGCTTCTTGCAACCGCCTCTTCCCGGGTCTCATTACTAGGCTTACATTTACACAAAGGAGTAAAGCAGCAAGGCTATGTACACTGGAACCTCATGCTTTAGAATTTTAAATCACCACATTTGCACTACTAGGAAAACCCTCATCTGTGGCGCATGGTTATTGACCTTCTGTGGCGCATATCAGATGCGCCACTGATACGTCGCCACTAAACTAAACTTCTGTGGCGCATTTTGAAATGCGCCACAGAACTGCCATTTCGAATTTTAAAAAAAGGTGGGCTAGATCCCGCCCAAAATTTCAAATCACAAACTTCTGTGGCGGATATTGCGATATGCACCACTGATTTTTTTTCGAATTTCAAAAAAAAAGCGGCCTAGATCTGGCCGGAGTGGGAGGTGGGTGGCGGGCGGAGGAGGAGGGTCGCCAGAGTAGGAGGCCACCGGTGTAGGAGGAGTAAGAGTAGGAGGAGGGGTCACCAGAGTAGGAGGTCGCTGGTGTAGGTGGAGTAGGAGGAGTCGTCAGCGGCGTAGGAGGAGTAGGAGTGGTCGCCGGTGTAGGAGGAGGGGCCGCCAGAGTAGGAGGAGGGGTCACCGAAGTAGGAGTAGGAGGAGGTGTCACCGGAGGTGGTGGAGGCCATGGCCGAAGTAGGAGGAGTTGGCCGGAGAGTGGAGAAGGAGGGGGAGGAGAAGGGGAGGAAGAGGAGAAGGGGAGGAGATAAGTGGAGGAAGAGAAGAAGTGGAGGATAGGAGTAAAGGGGAGAAGTATAAAAGAGAGGGAGAGGGTGCCACGGGAATTCAAAATTCCAATCCCAAGACTTCTGTGGCGCATATGGGAGAAATGTGCCACAGAAGTTTCTCCCCCTTTTTTATTTTCTTACAGGAAAAAATCTTCTTTCTACAATAACTTTTTTACTCTTTTTGAATTTGGGGAGTCTGTAAAATCTTCAACGGCTTCCAACAGTTGAAATCGAGTAGGAAATTTCGAGACGATCATTTTGATATATTAAACTTTTTTCGGACATCGCATGCAAAAGTTATGGTAGTTTTACAATGCCATGACCTTTTTTGCAAAATACATCGAAATTCATGTTTTTCAATTTTCCCTACAACTATACCCCAAAACATAACTACATCTCAAAGGAATTATTTTTTTGAATATTTTATCATTTTTGTTTAATTTTTACAAAAGTTAAAAGGCGATCCACATGGGGGAGGGGGATTGGGATCTGTTTTTCCTACTCGACTTCTATGGCGCATACATCTATATACGCCACAAAATCATCACTTCATATGCGCCACACAATGTTGGTCGGAATGCGATCAACGGGATTCCTTGGTAGGGCCCACCCAAACTTTCTGTGGTGCATATGGACTTCTGTGGCACATATGGCTATATGCGCCACAGAACGCCCGGGTGCCCAACCCCGGTGGCGGGTCCCGCCAAACTTCTGTGGCGCGCGCATTTGTTGTAATGTGCCACTGTAGTTTTTTTTGGTGCGCCACAGAAGTGTTATTTATCTATAGATGTTTTCCTAGTAGTATTGAAACCTCTTAATATACTCAATCTCAACACCTGAAACCTCTTAATGTACTCATGTTCTGGACACTACTATATCCAGATGGTGGAAACTACTATATCCAGATGGAACATCAGAATAGATCGTGTGAGCTCCAAGGAGATCAATGCCACACATCTGAAATGTGAACACCGAACTGGTTTCAATTCACATGATCAGTATTTTCCTTCTAAATATTCAGGCACCATGGCTCCATCAAATCAAATCTTGAGAGAAAAAAGAATGTATCAACCACGGTGAGTGGAAGCAGAACGGCATATTTGGTGGTTAGTTAATATAGGAACACGGGTTGGGCTACAATATAGTCCTATAATGATTCAGATAAAGTAGAAAAACAACAAAAAAAACATTCTATATTTATTATTGTTATGTCATGAATCTGCACTGGAAGAGATGAACAATTATTTAAAAACATTAAGGTATCAAACCTCTTAATGTACTCATGTTCTGGACACTACTATATCCAGATGGTGGAAACTACTATATCCAGATGGAACATCAGAATAGATCGTGTGAGCTCCAAGGAGATCAATGCCACACATCTGAAATGTGAACACCGAACTGGTTTCAATTCACATGATCAGTATTTTCCTTCTAAATATTCAGGCACCATGGCTCCATCAAATCAAATCTTGAGAGAAAAAAGAATGTATCAACCACGGTGAGTGGAAGCAGAACGGCATATTTGGTGGTTAGTTAATATAGGAACACGGGTTGGGCTACAATATAGTCCTATAATGATTCAGATAAAGTAGAAAAACAACAAAAAAAACATTCTATATTTATTATTGTTATGTCATGAATCTGCACTGGAAGAGATGAACAATTATTTAAAAACATTAAGGTATCATGTTTGGAACTAACCGTTCCAAAATTATTCAAATAATAAGAGATATACACTAATTCTGTTCCAAAATATAAGACATTTTGATAGGCTGTTTAACGTACCAAAACATCTAATATTTATTTAATTTCAAACTAAATCAGGATTCAATGTCATGCAGGTGACCCAGCTTAGCATTCAAAGGACCAATCTGTTTGATAGGTATCTGAATGGGGACAATATTAGGTACTACCGTCTCGCAGACTCCCCCCTCCCCCCTCGCGTCGCCCCCTCCTGGCGACCAAGGGGGCCAAACCCTAGCTCCGCCGCCACCTCTCCCTCTCCTTTCCCCTCCCTCCTCGTCACCCCCTAAGGGTCGCCGGCGTAGGAGCGCGGCACCGGTGATGGGGGTGGCAGGGATCTGGCCTCCTGGCCCTAGTGCGATGGAAGGGAGGAGATTTCCAGTGCTCGATAGGGCCCGCTCATTGTCGACGTCTCTGCGGCTCTGGCCGTTGGTGGCTTCGTGGGAGCTCGGATCTTGAGGCGACGGCCTCATTCGGTGAGGGCGGCGTCGACCCGGTGGCAGGGTACGCGCGACGGTGTTGCTGGCCTTCCTCCTCGATCGTAGGGGCAGTGGTCTAGGGTCATGACGCAGAGGGCTCCATCGACCTCCCCTGTCAAAGTCGACTTTGCTACTACCTTGCTGCTCGACTCCTGCTGGCTATGGCCGGATCTGGTGCCTTCTAGGAGGATGGGGTGTGGGTCTCTGGTTGGGGGAAACTTTTGACCGAGGACGGTGGTCACGGCATCAATGACGCTTCGGCGTCGTTGCCCTTCTTGGAGGCGATGTTGAGGTTCATCCCCGCCCCTCCCCTCCCCTTAGATCCCGGATGAAAACCCTAAATCCCTCGGATTGGGCAACGGCGGCGTTCTAGCGTCATTCCCTCCATGGAGGCGTCGCCTTGGGACTTTGTGGTGAGGGTCAAGCAGTGCCGGAGCAGCGGGTTCTTTGGGCGACTTCATCCTAAAGCTTGTGTCTTGATGGGTGGTTGCTGCTGCGGATGGCGAGGTTTGTGGGCAGCTCACGCGCAGAGGTGATCGTGTGCGAGGTTCCTCCCTACTCTACCTGTCGACGGTACGGCGCACTTTGAACCAGGGCGATAAGACAGGGGTCTTCTTCAGAGGTGGAGGCATATGGCGTGATATCAATAGCGTGTCAGGAGTAGACATAGACATGATCTTCTTAGGTGGCATGCTTGTCCCACGATGTTTCCTCACGAGCTAAGCGCGCGGATAGACGAAAGCCTCGCTTCTCAAGCTGTGTTTCGTGTGGTATTTTCTAACTTGTGTGCGTTGCCTGTAAGCTGACTTCTAGCATCTTGTATCTGCCATTTGGGCGTTATTAATTTGGGAGTGCCTAGATCTCAGGCGTCTGAGAATTAGTTATGTCTAAGTCGCTGATGTTATCCTAATATTTGTGCTAATTCTCAGTTGTAACCTAGTTGCAACTCATAAGATTTGTACTAATTCTCAGTTACAACCTAGTTGCAACTCATTAAATTCCAAGTTGCACCCGAGTTGCAACTCATGTGTAACTTTCATTTTGCATGAATCACGAGGTAAATCAAACGGTGAAAGAGGCGACTGAGACTTGAGAAGTTCTCATGCGCCTAAGAACT
This sequence comes from Avena sativa, assembly GCA_916181665.1. Classification (NCBI taxonomy): domain Eukaryota; kingdom Viridiplantae; phylum Streptophyta; class Magnoliopsida; order Poales; family Poaceae; genus Avena; species Avena sativa. Next base: position 258,536,134 of record OV702279.1, on the reverse strand, counting down.
AGCAAATCCGTATTAATTTAACGCGGGGCTAAGACCTTCAGTTTAAAAGATAGGTATCTAAACAGCTACCTTCCAAAATTAAGACGAATCATCATTTTCCGGAAAAGAATCTAAACAGAAAAATAACAGTGAATAGTTGTATTGCTGAATTTAGAGGTGGATTGTGTTGAACTTGTAAAATACCTAAGGACATGCCGGCCTGTTGATGCCATTATAGATTATTCAATTTCGTGTGTCTGATGTGGTTTGGAATTTCGTCAAACACCTATACAGTACGAATTAGTTGTGGGTTTAACACATATGGGCAGATGAGTCGGGTAGATGTTTAGAGAGAGACAGCAAGACAGCGAAAAAGAAGACAGATTCCAGATGCTTACATCTAGTTGTGGACCTGCCGATCGGGCAAGGAGAAATCGGCTATGGTTGAGACGCCAAGAGCGCCGCCAAGAAACATCATGTCGTCGCGCATGCTGAAGACGCCGTCATGGTGACAGCTGCGACGAAGCGGAGGAGGCGGCAGAGAAAGATTGGTTTTCGGATTAATGAGGCGATGAGGATATTAGGGCTCGGGAGGAAACATATAACTCTGAAAATGCCGCTTGGTTTATTTCAGGAGGCCGAACTTGTTTTTCTTTCCTTTACAACTACTCCCTAAAGGGTCAGCGCATATAGTTTAATAAAAAAATTTGGTCACAAGTTTGATCAACAAAATATGAATTATAAATTTCAAAAATTATACCATTAGATTTGTATTTAAAATATCTTTTAATAAAATATAATTTATATTTCGTTGGCTAAATATATAGTTAAACTTTTTTTTAGACTACGTGATGGCCTTTTCAACCGACATGGAGGGAGTACTTGATCTATCGGTTTTGGACGACTATGAGGCTAATCAGATGGATGGTGGTTTTCAATGCGTGAGAGTTAATGTGAAGACCTGCACGGGTGCCTCCCGTTAGTAAATATAAAATATGAGATATAAGATAGGCATGTATACGTATGTATTTTAATGTATAGATACATATGAATCTATTCTGACATTTAATTCGCGATGGAGGGAGTATGTGATTTGGATAATTAAAAATTTATATTTATTAAATTTTTTCCATGAAAAATTAGGTGTTAACACTTTAATTTTTAAGATTATAAATAAAAAGTTAGAAAGGTGCCTTCCTAGAGGACAAATACTAATTATTGCAAATATATATAGCAACTAAAATCACTTACTCCCTCCTATCCATATTACTTGTCGTTGAAATGGATGTATCTAGCACTAAAATATGTCTAGATACATTCATTTTAGTGACAAGTAATATGGATTGGAGGGAGTAGCAAAAAATATGCAATATGTAAAACATTCCCAGACGACATTGAGTCCTTTTTTCGCGAAAACGTAAAAGTTTTGCGTTTCGATTTATTGATAGAAAATAGAGTCAAAAACAATTATACAGGCTCAAGAAGAGAACCACACCCAGGGTACAACTCAACCCACTAAACCTAAGCACGGTGGGGATCAAGGCCTTAAGGCCAATCGCACCGGCCAGATCCCAAGATCTAGCTTCGGATTGAATCGTGGCGAGAATACTAGCATGGTTGGGGCTCATGTTGTCGAAGATGACCGTGTTATGGTGCTTCCAGATCCACCAGGTCGTTAGCATCACGAGCGACGAAGTTCTCTTGCGCATCACGCGGGGGTAGATAGGAGCGCCAGCTTCCACCAATCGATGAAGTCGTCCTCCTCAACTGGGGGGTTGCTGTGGATCGTATTCACGACAGCATCTCATGCCAGATCGTCCGAGAAAACGGACACCCTATGAATAAGTGTGGCATGGTCTCTTCCGAGAAAACGGACATTGAGTCACTAACCTGAAGGGCTGTTATCTAGTGGCCTGCATGTCAATGACTAAAAAAGTCATTCATAGTTAGAGAATCCTCTCTGGTATATCCTGAAATAGGTGGAGAAATTTTTGGAGCATGGAAAAATTGACAAAAATCACGGAGATGGCAATAGATTCAGCCTCTGCACCAACCGAATGTCTAAAAGACACTACAGATTGGAGCAGAATGACTCGGTGAATCCAAGAAACTATACACCACTAGCTATATATATGCCACGAAAACTTGTAAGATCAAGCTAGCAAGAAAGGCCAGCAACACCTCCCTTTCTCTCTGGTGATATGATTAATGATTATACATAATTACAAGAGGTGCGAGCTGTTCATCCAATAAAATGCAAAAGATCGATTTCTCAAAGCATGCATGCTACATCACGCATGAGCTCAGATGCGAACAATTAACTTGGTCTTGATGGGCCCGTCCAAGGCCTAGTGCGAACTGGACGACCGTACAGGGCCCCGGGACGACCGTACAGGGCCCCGTAAAACCGGGGCCCCATTTTACCGGACTTTAGTCCATATGTATAGTCTACTGTGTGTAATTTTTGGCCTAGACCAAAGTCCCTAACGCCCAAAACGACGCGCAGGACAGGTGAACTTTTCTTTCTGGGCTCCGAGGTCGGCCCATATGTATGCATGTGCTTTTTCCCGATCCGAGGCGTAGAGAGAGCGACCTATCACGCCATGCCGGGGCGTTCCGTCGCCGATCGACTGGGGTCGAATCGAATCCCAATCGATTGTTCCTCAGTTTTCACAAAAGATGCTGATCGGAATAGATCGATTGATCTTCGCCGGAAGGCGATGCACCCGCTAGCCCGGCCGCCTGTTCGTGCAATTGCGATCGGTTTTGTTTTCAGCTATTTTCCTGCCCCAATCAATAAATGAACGTATTTTGCCCGCTAGTCTGCTACAGTTTGTTTTAAAATTCAGATTCACGGTTCCACCGTTCCAGGCCGTAATCGATCGACGATCCGTACTATACTCCCGGTCTTCCGACCACGACGCCCAAGTTCAGAACTTAAACCATCAAACTCAAGACCGATAAAAGTTTGTAGTATGCCCTTCGGCACCCGTGAACCAGATTATGTGCACAAGTTTGTCGTCCGTTTTGTTCCACTTGCACTTGCAAATCCTTTCCTATTTACGCCGAAGGAAAAACAAGTAAGATAATGTGCGTCGGTGGGTAAAACCCGTACAGTAAATTTGAAGCATCCCGGTTGGATAATGTGGACCAAGCGGGAACATCGGAATTGAGCGTCAGTGTCTCCCGTAGAAGAAGCAGCCTCTCCATGCGAGAAAGCAAGAAAAATGGGAGAGAGAAGAGGGGCTTGGATTGTCAGGGTGGTAGCCTCACAGAGCATCAGTAAGTCTTCTTTTTGTTGTAAAAAAATCTTTACTATTAAAAAGAAGTTGGTGTTGGTACGTCCACTTTGACTTTAGACATCCACTTTGACATCAAACATTGAAAGGATCCCGGCCGTCCAACCTGTTACCGGTGGATCAGATCTCGCGCTTGGTCCTAAATCCTCCTATCTTCCGCCCCCGCACGAACAAATCTCGCCGCTAATTGAGCTCCTCCCCCGTCAAGCCAGAGACCTCACGTGATCCCCTTTTGACCGAGCCATAGAGAAGGAGACAAATCCCAACGCCCCTTCCTGTTCTAGGCTCGCTCTCGCCACCCACCTCCCACGCGTTGTCGCCGTGGCCGACGAATAGGCCTGCCATGGCCGGTGCCGCGAGGAGCTCCCTGATGGGCCGGTCGCCGCCCATGGATTCCACCGAGGTCTGGCGGCTCACAGCGGGAAGGCGTCCTAAAGTTTCCTGACGGCAGCGACTGCTGTGGCCGACAAAGAGGCCCGCCATCGCCGGCACATGAAGGGGACGAGGCCTTCCATGGAGGATTCTTGCGCTGCTCTGCACCGTCGCCACTCTCCGGAGCTTCCTGTCGGTTCCTGCTAGAGGGTGAGATGTTCGCGGTGGTGGGCGGCAAAGCCGGGCATCCCAGCGTTGCCCCGTCTCCTTCTAGACCAATGTGATTGCTAATCAAGTGCTGATTATTCTAGGGACAATCACAAGTGCTGTTTTTTCCGTAATAATGAAATTGAGTAATCTCACCTATGTGCATATATGTTTTTGATTCACCTAAATAAGATAGCAAATTTCTTATCAAAAAACATGTTCTGGTTTATTAACATGTTCTGGTAAATTTCTCACCAATATATACTTTTGGAGCTAATGAAATCAGGCATATACGTGGAATACATGTTCTGGTTTATTAACATGAAGGTTACCTTTAGCAGTAACTCCACATTCGCAGTGCATTCAAGTTGTTTTACTTTGCACATTCATAAGCAGCAGTTCATTCATATCAAACCTCAGATTTTGATTTTTAGGAACTAAATAAATATTAGATGGAGGTCAACCGCAAGGAAGCCGACCCGGTGAGCTGTGTGGCGTGAAGCAGCCCTATGGTACATCACCATAAAGGAGGTCGGCCGTCCCGCTTTCTTCCCCACTGGCATGGAGCTCTGTACCGTGACTATGGTTGCGAGGATGCACAACCACCCTTTGCATCCTCTTCGGATCCGTAGTCGACGTCCGGTGCGCGTGGAGATTCCTGCCGATGTTAGTGCAGTATGATTGAATTATGTATGTCGGCGGGCAGGGATGGGGATACGAGGAAAATGTTGATGCAGTCAGGTACTCAGGTCTCTTAGGTTGCCTCTGTTATCTCGATGTGAACATGTTTTCTATTCTTGCATCTTGGTACTCAATTCCTAGCGGTGTATCTTCTCTTCCGTTTCTTCTTTTTGTTGTAGACTAGCTTGTAGCTACGCTGGAATCACGGGTACTAAATCCTTTCTAAATTGCAACTGATTTATGGGTTTCTCATGGATCACGCAGAGGCCCGACACCGAGGAGGTAGGGAAGGTGGCGGTGAGGTTGAGGCAAACCGAGCCTATCATCGCGGCTGGCACATTGACTAGGCTTTGCGTCAATGATGTCCTGCTGGCCGGGACTAGGCCGTCCAACCTCACGTTTTGGTGGCCACAATTGCAGGGATCCTTGCATCGCCGGCGGCGCTATCACGTGCAACCAGCAATGGAGCCAGTGGTGAGCTCATGCAGTAGTGGTTGTGATTGGATAAGCCTATGCTCGGTAAGACAATTTCTATAGCCTTCATCTATTTTCCCTATTTTGTAGGGTGAGTTCAGTAAGACAATGATGTATAGTAGATCTTGGAACCTCCGGAGAATTCCAGTGAGCATTAATCACCCGTTGATCTGATTTTTCGTCTCCAGAAACTGAGGTGATTTCTCCTCTAAAGCCTAATATGTGAAAATTCTATTTGAAGTGCATGTTCAATATATGAAAATCTGTATGTAGTAGTACTTGCATGTTAAACTTTCTATTTTTGCACCGCTGGCCAAGTTGACTAGAGTCCCCTGGTTCCATTTTAGTGATCATACCACTCGCAAAACCGGCAACTATCACATCTTAATTGGAGCACTATTTTCCCGTTTTTCTATTCGTACAATCACATCTTAATTGGAGCACTATTTTTCTTGTCTTTCAGCTCGTACAGTTCGTTTCGTAGCTTCCAGTTATACTCGTATATATCCATTCATGTGGTTTTTAACCACAGGTCAATATTGAGGACTAAGACATATGTGTGTTCTTGGGATTATATTATGTCATGGACTTTATCATTTGTTCCTTTTATTAAAAACTACACTATGTGTCAATGCAATATTCAATGACATTTATCTTTGTGGTTGCTTCAGAAGTTGCTGGTTCTAGCACAACGTCAATGTTTGCCTGTCGGCCAGGACAGGCCGTGCAACATCTCATGTTGGTGGAGGCAAGTGCAGTGATCATAACATCGTTGGACTGATGCATACAGCTTTCTGTCATGTTCATTTTCTTGATTTGGGCACTACCCATCAATTCTATGTTGTTTTGACACAAATGTTATCATAATTTGGTGCTTACTTAGGTTCCAGAAGTAGGACTTGTGGTCACTATTGTTTCTCCATGGGTAAGAAGTCTGATGACCACGCATCTTGGAATTTCAGTAAGAAAAAACTTAATTTTCTCGAGCTGAGTATGATTTGGAGAGAAACAAAGGTGCGCAACCGGCGTATGACATAGCCACCAGCTGAGTCCACGCCCTATATGCAGATTTCTTCCATTTTATGATAACTTGCTACACACTTGGTCGCATTTCCGGAAGTATATTTTTGAAACCAAGCAAGAGGTCTGCCTTTACGTCGATTAGTTAGAGGGAAACAAACAAGTCTAGACCAAAATGGAAAAATACTCTGAGGCTAAGGCAAACTAAATGGGACATCACACCACATGGCACGCACAAAAATAATATGGAAGTAAATTATCTCACTTGTGATTACTCAGATTTGGTTCGCGGTGCCTTGCAACTTGTGTGATAAAAACACCTTTGTCTTAGTGTATATATACATATGCCCTCTAAATTTGATGGGTGGCAGTTCTAAGTAAATTTGAATGATGAACTCCCAAGTTTATTACTCCCTCTGAGTCAAATTAGTTGACTCGAATTTGTCTAGATTCGGATGTATCTAGACATGTTTTAGTGCTAGATACATCTGAATTTAGATAAAACCAAATCAATTAATTTAGACCAGAGGGAGTATATATCTGTACTTCTAAATTTTCAACAACAGCTGCTAAGGTATTTGGTCAAATTTTATCTCACAGTTGACGATTATTATGATTCCATTAATTGGTTCCTGCCAGTTGTGTGTGGCACTTATTAATGAGCATGAATGATATGATCCGGGAAGTGTTTCATATGTTTGTCTTGAATTCTCTGAAGAATATGATTGCGACATAAAAAAAGAGTTCTGAATGAAGGTCAAACTAGAAATTTTTCATTGGCGAATCTGATGTGATTCATAATTTGAACCATAATTTGCCATGTGTTTCATTTTCCTGCACTAGCAGTATGAAGAGCAACTCAGATTGTCATAGCTGAGGTTCACAGATCGGAATTCTTTAGTCTTAGCTTGAATGATTAATTGGAGATTTACAGATTATTTTGTTCCCTGACAGTATGATGTTTGGAACTGTTCTTCATGATTATCAATCAGCGTAGCTCACAATGACACTAGCAGTTTTTCCAACAAACCATCTTATCTACCAATACTTCTGAACTATGTAATAAAATCCACATCAAGAGATGGGCTACTCCACCCGATGGCTTTTCGAAAGTCTGTGTGGGCAGCTCCTTCCTTGATGTTGAACGATTACAGTTTATGTAGTTGTTGTTGAAAGAAAACTAATCAAAATACAAAGTATGCATGCTGGGAAGGAGATGGAGGAAATGAGGAACAGGACGTGTCCCTTCATGTGAGATGGTTTTGATAGATAAGAGGATACACAACAAGCAAGAATGAGTATGATAGCCGCCAAAAAGTGAGGAACATATAAGAATTAGTGTGGTCATCATGTGCGTTCACAAAACAAATTGAACAACTTTACTGAGATCGTATACTTTATTTTGTGACTCACTTGCACTTAAGTGTAATAGATAACTGTTAGGTTATTGCTTTATGATATTGAATTTTAAGTTTTTGTTGAATTATTAATTTTAATTAAAATGAATTCTATTGTTTTTGAAGTATTGCAGTTATGTATATATGAGTTTAAATTTGCATGCAAATGGCAAAAATAAAAAGATCCGTGACAGCGCACGGACATTCAACTAGTATATGTACATACATGACTTTATGACCCACTGGATGCTCACTAGAAACAAGCGATTAACTAGCTAGAGCCGGTACCCGCAAAATAAAAAACTAGCTAGAGACGGACGCGCTGATTATGGAATCATGGATCATGATGACCGGGAAGACAATTATTCAGCTGCCCTTCGGCACCCGTGAACCAGATTATGTGCACAAGTTTGTCGTCCGTTTTGTTCCACTTGCACTTGCAAATCCTTTCCTATTTACGCCGAAGGAAAAAGAAGTAAGATCACGTGCGTCGGTGGGTAAAACCCGTACAGTAAATTTGAAGCATCCCGGTTAGATAATGTGGACCAAGCGGGAACATCCTGGGAATTGAGCGTCAGTGTCTCCCGTAGAAGAAGCAGCCTCTCCATGCGAGAAAGCAAGAAAAATGGGAGAGAGAAGAGGGGCTTGGATTGTCAGGGTGGTAGCCTCACAGAGCGTCAGTAAGTCTTTTTTTTTTAAAAACAGTCCGTAAGTGTAGCATTGTTGTACTTATAAAATGCATCCGTAGAACAGAGCTGACGCCAGACTGATCTAAAGTGGAACAGAGCCGGCGGCAATGTTTCAAGCAGCGCTCCTTGTCTATCTTTGATTTGATTGTTTTTGCTTTTTTCTTTTATCACCTTTAGTTTGAAAACCAAAAAAGTAAACATTGCCCCAGATGGTTCCATGGTATCGATCTCATCTCACATAGGCTTCATGCACCAATAATATACATATACGAATGGAGGTAACATAACCCTTGATATCGGCTTACCTTCCGGTGGCTATGGGCACCCATTTTGTTTCCTTTCTCTGCGCCGCGTACTGCTAATTAGGACATGTATAATGGGTAATGCCAGTATTTTCTTAGAGTTGCCGCATCGGATTTTTATTTAATTGGAGAAGAGAGAATTAAGAAAAAAAAGGTTGTCTTTCCTTTAATAAAAGATGATCCTCAAAACTAAAAGAAGATTATTTTCTCCATTGTACCTATTATCAACACAATTTTTATCATAATTAATTAATTTATATTAATTTTTAGGTATGACAATAAGAGATAACCTATTGTATAATTTATTTTTATTGTCTTCTCTAGATGATGTGAATGGACAAGAGAAGGCATGACTTCCTTACCATTATACACGTCCTTAGGTCCAAGCGCGTACACCACATGCTTGCTCTACATGATAACGTAATCGCTTGTCCTTTCACTCTAAAATATGATGCGTTGCATGACAAGGTTCTTGCACTGTTCACTGCTGCTCGTAACGTGCATGAACATGCACGGGATGGGATTGCTCGACTTGTTGCCTTATCGCCAAAATTAACAAACCAAAAGCATGAGTCCATGACAACTCTCCCATGCCAAAATCTTGTCCTATCTCTCTAAAATAACTGGCATCCTGCAGACACGGTCGAGCAGTCTTTGAATCACACATGGCCATGTATGATCGTCCATGCAAATGTAAGCTCCTACGCCAAACAACTCGATCTCACCGGGCTATAAATACAACACTCAAGCCTTCTTGCATCCCAAAGCACCACTACCACTACCCAAGTAAGAGCTGTAGCAACTTGTGCACACACACGATCAATATGGCATCCAAGGTTGCGCTCTTCGTTGCCCTGAGCCTCCTCTCCGCTGTCGCGGTGCACGGCTGCGGACCATATTGCCAGCCGCCGGTTGTGGTGCCGACGCCACCCGTTGTCGTCCCGCCGCCATACCACGGAGGAGTAGGGCACGGACATGGTAGGCAATGCTCCATCGACGTGCTCAACCTAAGGGTGTGTGCCAACGTTCTAGGTGGGCTGCTCGGCCTCAAGGTCGGCGTCCCGGCCTACGACCAGTGCTGCCCACTGCTACGGGGGCTGGTCGACCTCGACGCCGCCGTCTGCCTCTGCACCGCCGTCAAGGCAAATGTTCTCGGCATCGTCCACCTCAACGTCCCTGTGGACATCACCCTCCTCCTCAACCACTGCGGCAAAAAGTGCCCGTCTGATTTCACTTGCCCAGCCCATTAACGGACGTACCTTTACAATTACACAGACGACGCCGAATAAGATTTATTTTCCATACTTCATTGTTAATTTCTTGAGATGTGGAACTGTTCCACATCCACATTTGATTGTTGCAACCGTGTGCTCCTTTTCTTTATGCAAACAACCATGTATTGTACACTTCTGATTGTATTGATATATATCATCCATAAGTTAATTACTCTGGTTCATTGTCCGATTTTAGATTTTTCTTCTGAAAGGGTGTCCTGGAAAACTGGGCATATTGGTTAAACCCTCAGTTTGGAGATTAGCATACTCTTAACATGATCTACAAAATACATAGTGGGATAAGTTGTAAACTTTAGCACCACTCATGTGCTAACTCTACAGATTGTTGCTCTTCACGGAAGTAAACAAATACAACAATATATATGGAGAAATATGTTTGCACTTGGTCAAACGCTCATGGAGCCAATGTCCAATCAAGTGCTTAAGATTTCAGATTTCAGAAATGCAGTAGCAAATCAACTTATAGGGACAGTAATCCTTTTATGTGGAAAACCTTCCAAGTTGATAGGAAACACCACGAACTGAAGCTGTCCAAATCTTTTTACGCTATTATGAATGTGTGGGTACTATCAGATCTTCTTTATAGAGCATAATTATGAATGAGTGGGTACACTATTATGAATGTGTGGATATGATTAATGATTATACATAATTACAAGAGGTGCGAGCTGTTCATCCAATAAAATGCAAAAAATCGATTTCTCAAAGCATGCATGCATCATGCATGAGTGTAGATCGGTTCACCAAGTTGCTTGAGCATATTTCAGATGCGACCAATTAACTTGGTCTTGGTGAATATATACGTACATGCATGACATTATGCCCCACTGGATGTTCACTAGAAACAAGCGATTAACTAGCTAGAGACGGACGCGATGATTAATTAGTCGATGGAATCATGGATCATGATGACCGGGAAGACGATTATTATTCAGCTGCCGTTCGGCACCCGTGAACCAGATTATGTGCACAAGTTTGTCGTCCGTTTTGTTCTGCTTGCACATGCAAATCCTTTCCTATTTACGCCGAAGGAAAAAAAAAGTAAGATCATGTGCGTCGGTGGGTAAAACCCGTAAAGTAAATTTGATGCATCCCGGTAAGAATCGACCTTGCTTCAGGCTACTCAGAGCATGGCCAACCGCTAGCCCCAGCCATATGCCGCACAGGCTTTGCTCGGATTGTCAGAGCGCCAGAGTCTCTTGCAGAAGAAGTAGCCGCTCCATGCGAGAAAGCAAGAAAGGCGGGAGAGAGAAGAGGGGCATGGGAGTACTTATAAAATGCATCTGTAGAATAGAGCTGACGCCACGGATTTTTTTTTCTTTGCAAAATTACACCTTTTATTAATAATCATTAAAAGCAGTAAAAAACCTAAAAGTAATACAAATTACAAATAGGTTATTAGACCATCTAGCGACGACTACATACACTAGCATGCGCCAAAAACGCGCCGCCATCACCGTAGTAGACGGACAGAAAATCGTCGTGCTAAGACTCAAAAGACCAGCGCACAAGAGTAGCAACCATCGTCGAAGATGACAATCGTAAATCGGAAAAGACTAACTTCAAACCATACCAAAAAATACGAAAAACGACCAGATCCCAAAATAGAACAGCCTTCGTCGGCGCTAGACGCACCACCGAAGCGAAAATAGCGTGGAAAGTACCTTATTCTGATTTCTGGATAGAGCAATAAAGCCTGTGGCAATGCTTCAAGCAGCCCTCCTTGTCTATCTTTGGTTTGATTGTTTTTGCTCTTTTCTTTTATCACCTTTAGTTTGAAAACCAAAAAAGTAAACATTGCCCCAGGTTGTTCCATGGTATCGATCTCACCTCACATAGGCTTCATGCACCAATAATATATACATACGAATGGAGGTAACGAAACCCTCGATATGGGCTTACCTTCCGGTGGCTATGGGCGCCCATTTTGTTCCTTTCTCTACGCCGCGTACTGCTAATTAGGTCCAAGCGGTACGCCACATGCTTGCACTACTTGCTGATGTAATCGCTTGTCCTTTCACTCTAAAATATGATGCGTCGCATGATATGGTTCTTGTAGTGTTCACTGTTGTCTAACGTGCATGAACATGCACGGGGTGGGATTGCTCAACTTGTTGCCTTATCGCCAAAATTAACAAAGCCCAAGCATGAGTCCATGACAACTCCCCCATGCCAAAATCTTGTCCTATCTCTCTAAAACAACTGGCATCCTGCAGGAACGGTACGGTCGAGCAGTCTTTGAACCGATCGAATTACACATGGTCACGTATGATCATCCATGTAAACGTAAGCTCCTACGCCAAACAGGCTCGATCTCACCGGCTATAAATACAACACTCCTCAAGCTCTCTTGCATCCCAAAAACACCACTACCCAAGCAAAAGCTGTAGCAACACTCTGTCCACACACGATCACAATGGCATCCAAGGTTGCGCTCTTCGTTGCCCTCAGCCTTCTCTCCGCCGTCGCGGTGAACGGTTGCGGACCATATTGCCAGCCGCCGGTAGTGGTGCCGACGACACCCGTTGTCGTCCCGACGCCATACCACGGAGGAGGAGGGCATGGCCACGGTAGGCAGTGCTCCATCAACGTGCTCAACCTGAGGGTGTGTGCTAACGTTCTCGGTGGGCTGCTCGGCCTCAAGGTCGGTGTTCCGACCTACGACCAGTGCTGCTCGCTGTTGCGGGGGCTGGTCGACCTCGACGCCGCCGTCTGCCTCTGCACCGCCGTCAAGGCAAACATCCTCGACATAGTACACCTCAACGTCCCTGTGGACATAACCCTCCTCCTCAACCACTGCGGCAAAAAGTGCCCGTCCGATTTCACTTGCCCAGCCCATTAACGGGCTTACCGTTGCACAGGTGGCGCCGAATAAGATTTATTTACCATACTTCGTTGTTAATTTCTTGAGATGTGTGGAACTGTTCCACTTCCACATTTGATTTGTTGCAACCATGTGCTCCTGTTCTTTATGCAAACAACCATGTATTGTACACTTCGATTGTATTGATATATATACATACATACATATATATATATATATATATATATATATATATATATATATATGTCATCAATAAGTTAATTGCTCTGGTTTGTTGTCAGATTTTAATTTTTTTCTGAAAGGGTGTGCTAGAAAACTGGGCATATTGGTTAACCCTCAATTTGGAGATCAGCATACTCTTAACATGATTTACAAAATACATAGCGAGATAAGTTGTAAACTTTAGCACCACTCATGTGCTAACTCTACGGATCGTTACTCTTCATGGAAGAAAACAAATACAACAACATATATGGAGAAATATGTTCGCGCTTGGTCATACGCTCATGGAGCCAATGTCTTGTCAATTGCTTAAGATTTCATAATTCAGAAATTGAATAGCAAATCAACTTATAGGGACACTAATACTTTTACGTGGAAAACCTCCCAGCTTGAGCGGAAACACCACGAACCAAAGCTGCCCAAATCTTTTTCCACTATTATGAATGTGTGGATACTACCAGATCTTCTTTAGAGGGCACCTAGAGGATCTCATACATCAAGGTATCACAGATCTTAGGTGCCAATAACAAGATTTTGGATACAAGAGTTAGGGATTGGAACGGTCTCACAAAAAATAGTGAAACCGTATCTTGAAGGAGACAAGGTAGTGGATTGAACTTCACAACCTTGTGGGGAGTATCATGTGTTTGTTCTAAAGCTCTTCATTTAACTTCTTCTTTCCTGGTGCAAGCTGTTTAAGAAAGATGCTTAGAGAAGTTAATAATTCTTTTAAGCATGAGTACTTACTTGCACGGGTGCTTACGACAAAGACCAATTTATTTTCTTAATCCTCCAAGGACCTCCTATTGTAAATGACGTATGGCATTTATAGGGACATATGTAGACGCATAAAACATACCGCAGATTCTTCCTTCGTGTGAATTTGTGCTTAAAAGATAAATGAAGTCAATAAGAGAGAGAGAATAGGATAGGCTATTATATTTAATTTATTTTTGTTAAACTTTGGTAAATACATAATTAAAGGTATGCATAATGATTTTTGCAAAAAAAAGGGGTTGGGAAAATGCAACCATATGTACATCCGGATTTTTGCTAATTCTCAATCGATTGGGAATTAAGTTAGAGCTCAATCAGGTTCAAGTCCACTGGATTTTTATCACGATGCCTGCATATTGTGAGTTGCGCAAGTGGAGTTGTAACTAAGATATTTATAGTTGCAAATAGTACAAATAGTAAGTTTACAACTAAGATTGCATGACATCACCTGACTAAAAATTAAGTTAATTCTCATTCAACTGAGAATTAGACACACTCTTGTGGCAAAGAGCTACACTAGCAACAAGGTACACACAGCAGGGCCGGCCTTGAGGGGGGCCGCCCCGGCCCCAGATCCAAGGGGGACGGCTAGATATTGTTGGATTATTAGGCATAATTTCCACGATTAATTCCAGAATATAAATCATGACAACAATAGCTACAGTTACGTGAACCTCTAACATACTAAATATATTGATCAACATGAACAGTAGCAGAGTATACGCACTAACAGCCATAGTAAATCAACAGATCTGATGACTGTATACGTATTGATTGGTTGCCGATGAAGTCGTCGTTGGTGCAGTAGCCTGTCGAAGAAGTCGGCGTGCAGTAGGTCTGGCTTGACGACCGGGAAGACGTGCCGTGATGACGAATTTGAGCAGTCGTGCGGAGCGCTTCCAAAAAACCTTATTCGCCCTCTCTCGTACAGGATCACAAAGGCGAGTGGTTCCGGAGACCTGCTCTCCCGATCATCGGTGCACACCGGCAAGCGGGATGGAGTAGACTATGGTAACGGCGCAAGAAGAGAGGATGGCAAAACCCCAGATTGGTTTTCGGTGTATTGTGGCGGTAGTCGTGCGGGACTTTATATAGACCGGATCAGGAAACCCTAACGGAGGCGAACGTGGGCCAAGTCTACATTGCGCACGTTCCTTCAGTTACAATCAAAACCTCACAATTTTCTTGAGCAGCAAAATAAAGCTCGAACCTGCAACCCACAACCTGTGGCACGCGCTACGTGACGAGCGGGCGGGCGGGCGTGCGAGCGGCGGCGTCAGAGGAGGAGGAGCGCGCGCGTGTATCTCTCTTATTGTCACTCACTTACAAAGTGGTGCAATACTCCACCTTATAAGGTGGTGCAACTCTCCGTCAACTTCCCATGTGGGACTAAACTTTAGCTCCCACTCCACTCCCATGTGAGCTGCCACAAACATGGGCCCAAACACATATGGGCTGCCACAAACTTGAGCTTTGAGATTTAGGGACATTCTGAAATATACATGGGCCTGATGTCTACGCAGTTCTATTCTTGTAGACAGTTGTTGGGCCTCCAAGTATAGAGGTTTGTAGAACAACAGCAAGTTTCCCTTAAGTGGATCACCCAAGGTTTATCGAACTCAGGGAGGAAGTGGTCAAAGGTATCCCTCTCAAGCAACACTGCAATCAAGATACAAGAAGCCTCTTGTGTCCCCAACACACCCAATACACTTGTCAGGTGTATAGGTGCACTAGTTCGGCGAAGAGATAGTGAAATACAAGTGGTATGGATGATTATAAGACAACGATGCCATAAAAGAGCTTGACGGGGTGGAAGAGACTAGAAGCAAGCAAACATGTAACAGATCTAGTTGTGAACGGTGTTTCAATGCTTATAAACAAGGCCTAGGGATCATACTTTCAATGCTTGACAGGGTGGCCAGGGTGCCTCCCCTCCGTCTCGTACTCTGGATCTATGTTTCCCATGGTAAAATATTGACTTTGGCTTTTGTCCCGTCCAATTCCGAGAATATTGATTTTCTGCCTTTCTGGAACCAAAAACAGAATAAAACAGACAACTGGTACTGTTGCATCTTGTTAATAGGTTAGTACCAGAAAACATATAAAAACACCTCAAAGTATAGACAAAGCAAAGAAAAGTAGATACTAAACAAGCATGGAACATCAAAAATTATAGATACGTTTCCGACGTATCAAGCATCCCCAAGCTTAACTCCTGCTTGTCCTCGAGTAGGTAAGTGATAAAAAGAATAACTCTTTAGGTGATCTATGCTCTCTTACTGGTGCCTAAAGGTAGAAGGTGGAGACTCAAAATAATAGTGGAAGAAAGGCCCTTCATATAGGGAAGCATGGATTTCAAGTTTCAAAAAGAGTTTCCAAAAATTATGGTACTTGTTAGCTTTCAACCCTCATTGCCCCTATCATAAGCATCTTGAAGTGATTAAGGTTAAAGTGAACAAACTATGGAGTATAAGCTTGACAAAGTATAAGTTGGCAATCTCATGTCCCTTGATACGAGGGCCGCTCCTCATGCTACTCAACTTTAGTCACTTGTAAGTTCTTATCATAGTAAGTACATGTGTATCATAGAGAACCGCCAACGGGGTACCCCTTCCACATGGTACCGGAGTTATCCCATAACCAAAATGACAAGGCAAGCAGACAATTTTGATACGTTGGAAACGTATCTATAATTTTTTATGCTCCATGCTTGTTTAGTATCTACTTTGTTTTACTTGTCCACACTTTGAGGTGCTTTTTACATGTTTTCTGGTACTAACCTACTAACAATTTGCAACAGTGCTAGATGACTGTTTTCTGCTGTTTTTGTTTTTAGAAAAGTTAGTAAAGAAATATTCTCGAAATTGGACGGGATAAACGTCAAAGTCAGTTACTATCCGTGGGGAATAAGAAGTCCAGAGGGGATCCGGAGGGGCCAGCCAGGAGGGCCAGACCCACCCCAGGCGCGGGTGGTCCCTGCCCCGCGCCTGGCTAGGGTTTGGCCACCCTGGCCACCGCCTCGGCCTCCCCCTTTGCCTATAACAAGCCCCTGATGCAGAAACCCTAAGCACCCGATCAAATATCCACGGAACCGTCTATAGCCGCCGCCACCATCGTCCCTAGATCGGGGGGATCTGAAGTTCTTCCCGGCACCCTGCCGGAGGGGAGATCAACCCGGAGGCCTTCTCTTCGGTATGATGCGTGAGTAGTTCCACCTTGGACTATGGGTCCATGTAGTAGCTAGATGGTTGTATCTCCTCCTTTGTGCTTTCATGTATAGATCTTGTGAGCTCCGTTCATGATCAAGATCTAATCTATTTGTAATCATGCACGTTGTGTTTATGGGGATCCGATGGATACTGAGATTATTATGTTGGTTTGATTAATGGTTTTGTCTTTATGATTCTATCATGTATGTGTTGTTTGTGATCTTGCATGCTCTCCGTTGTTAGTCGCTATCTTGGCCAAGTAGTTGCTAGTGACTCCAAGAGGGGCTATTTATGCTCGATAGTGGGTTCATGCCTCTGGTTTCCAAGGGAAGTGACAGAAATATCTTCGGTTGTAGATGTGTCGTTGCCACTAGGGAGAAAACAACGGTCTCTTGTTCATGGAACATGTGGACTTTTTACCTTACCCACTTTGCTTAAAGCAGTTGTCTGTTGCTTGCAACATAATACTGGAGGGGATTCAGATGATAACCTGAAGGTGGACTTCTAGTCATAGATGTAGTTGGATGGCGGTCTATGTATCTTGTTGTATTGCCCAATTGAATCTCATAGGATCTTTCTGACTAGTAATTGCATTGTTATGCCTTGCTCAGTTCCTGTCAATTGCCCTGCTGTAATTTGTTTACCCTTCATGCCATGTTGTTTATCTAAGGAGAGCACCTCTAGTGAACTATGGACCCCGGTCCAATCTTTACCATTGATTCATCTTCCACAGTTACTTGTTTACTTGCTGCAAACCATTACCTTCCACACCATACGTTTAATCCTTTGTTACAGCAAACCAGTGAGCTTGACAACCTCACTGATTCGTTGGGGCAAAGTCTTGAGTTTGTGTTGTGTAGGTCTCCGCGTTGCTAGCAACACTTGTGTGACGCGTCCTTCCTCCTTCTGGTTCGATAACCTCGGTCTCAACTGAGGGAAAACTTACTGCTTGCTCTTCGCACCTTGTGCTTGGGGTTACCAACGAAGTGCCACGTCGAGCATCATCAATAATGAGCATCTTAGCAATCTTTTTTGATGGTGCTTTTTGCCATGGGAATATGGTGCTTTTTTCTCTCTTTCCTCTTTTCTCAATATGTCTATTTTTTTATAAGAAGAAAGCTTCATAGATGTCACTATGGTGATGCTGCAAGTTTCCACCATGATTAGGCATGGCTTAGGCTAGCGGCCTAGGCGTTTCTCTAACACACATACATAAATCCATGGACTTACAAGCTCCCCTTTAATTTCACACCGACGACATCCATAGACAAAAGAGCATGATATCAACTGTGTACAAAGTGCAGGTGCAATGTTGAAAGCGTTCCCCGTGACAGCACGGTTCTGCTAATCCCAACTTATAAATGCAAGCATATACAACATAGATGACACAATGTTTCAAGTTTATTAGGGGCAATAAAAATAAAGTGTGCCATCAAGTTTGTGAGAGCTTTAATCACTAAGTTTTCACATAACAAAATACTTTTTAATTGGAAGATAGATGAAAACAAGAATATACTTGGAATGGTGTAACACACCATGCATAGGAATTTATAGTGGACACTTTGGAATAACTTGGTTTCTTAGGAGTTGGAAGCATGAGTAGAGCTTACTCATACAAGTGGAGGCTAGCAAAAGACTGGGAGCAACCAACTAAGAGAGCAATAATGGCCATAATCATGCAGAGCGACAAAACGTTACTAATCAAAGCATAAAGTGGTACTACAATTCAAGGACTAAATGATCATAGATGCTATTGTGACTTATTCATAGTCATAACATGGTGTGATCATGTGCCAAGTCAACCCAAACAAAGCATCAAAGGAGAATACCACAATACTATGCTTTTGCATGCTAAAACAACGCATGATTTTTTTAAGGCACACTAAGCAATCCCATTTGTTTGGAAAAAGTCATGATACATCAATAGTCACTAAGCATAAGGTCAAAACAACACCTAGCATGACATGATAAAGTCTAAGTCACAGTCAAAGCAAGCTCCTCTTGCACTATTTCAAGCAAGAACTTTCTACTCCTTTCCAACACCAATCAACTTATTTGAAACAACTCAGCGAGAACGGGGGTCCAAACTACTTTATTCAAGCAAACTAAGCAAAGCAAACGAAAACTAAGACGCTCTAAGAACAACACAACTGTGCATGAAACAATAAAAAACGAAGTGTCTAGAAAGACCTGAGCTTTTTATTGATGAAGAAGGGGATGCCTTAGGCATCCCCAAGCTTTGACACTTGTACCTCTTGAATATTTCTTGGGGTGACACCGGGGTGGCATCCCCAAGCTTGAGCTTTTGTCCATTCTTCATCTCATTACATCATTCTCTCTCTACACCTGGAATTTTTCCTTCATACAAAACTTCACACAATCTTTATTAGCAACATTAGTGTATTCAAAAGATAATATACCTTTGGGTTTAGATTTAGAACAACAAAACGTTCACTAAAAACACTAGCTACTGTATCAATTCCCTCAAAAATCTCAATTTCCCAAAAAGAAACCAAAAAGGAATCAATAAGAAGCAAAAGCAAATAATGGCAGAAATCTGTCAAAACAGACCAACAGGTAGAAACTGATATTTCTAAGACCTTCTCTTGCTCAAATTAAAAAGTGTTTAACTAAAGAACGTTAGCTAACATACTGGGGGATTTATTCGTACAATATCAGCTCAATCCGACTTACAGAGATTCCTCACGAATTTTTATAGTGGAGCACAAAAATCTGTTTCGGGACAACAACTCCCCAAATCTTACTTCCCTCTCATTAGAGGTCATTTTTGGCACAAAACGCAAACAAAAAGGATAAGGAGAGGTCATTACTGAAGTAATAACTTCCAAGACTCAAGAAATTTTTTGGGTTATCTCCCAACAAGTACTTTAACGCCTTTAAGTTAGGCACAAGAAGCAAGAATCAAATATTTTCGAATGAAGAAGCATTAACATCAAACCTTGCTTTCAAAGGAGGAGCAAAAAGCAACTTATATCTCCTCATAGGGAAGTGTTCAATACCTTTCTTGAATAGAAATTGATATTTAATGGTGCCTTCTTTCATATCAATGATGGCACCATAAGTTCTAAGAAAATGTCTTCCCAAACTAATAGGACAGGAAGCATTGTATTCAACATCCAAAACATAGAAATCAACAGGGATATAAGCATTGTTAACCATAATGAGAACATCATTAACACTCCCCATGAGTTTCTTCTTAGCATTATCATTAAGTGGCACATCCAAATAACAATCTTCCAAAGGTGGCAAATCAAGCATTTCATAAATCTTCCTAGGCATAATAGAGACACTAGAACCAAGATCACATGAAGCTTTGAGATCAAAGTCATTCACTTGCATATTAATAATGGGTTCCCAACTATCTTCTACTTTCCTAGGAATAGAAGCTTTGTGTTTCAACTTCTCTTCCTTAATTTTAACAAGAGCATCTGTAATGTTTTTGGTGAAAGCTACATGCATATCACTAGCATCACTTCTAGCAAGCTTTTGTAGGAACATAACCACTTCAGAAATATTGCAACCATCTAGATCAAAATCAAACTTAGCATCACTAGTAGTAGACTCATTGGGCTTAGGCATTGTAGGAGGAGGAATAGGGACTTCTTGTGGTTTAGTGGCATCCATATTGGTGGTGGTGATGGTGCACACACTATTGTTTCTAGCAATTTCAGCTTCCCTTTCCCACTTAGCATGAAGTTAGGCTAACAGCCTAATATTTTTATCAATAGTAACTTGTATGGCATGAGTAGCAGCAAAGGTACTTTCCATGGTTTCAGGTTTAGCAGCCATTTATTAATCAAAGAGGATTGTGCTTCAGCCAAATATGAAATAATTTTCTCAGCACTCAACTTTTTTGACTATAAACTAGGAATTTCTCTATTCAGATTCTCAAGCTGATGAATAATTTCAAGATAATAGATTGTTCTTTCATAGTTTTAGTGAATATCTTGTTTTTCTCATATTGCATTTGCATAAAGTTTTTAGTGGATCTTTCAACTTCTATAATCCTATCTTCACTAGGCATTCCAGATCTACCATGATAAGTATTTCCATTATTAGGAGGATAAGGCCTATAGTTATTACCATAAGCATTGTTGCCAAAATTATTATTCCTAATGAAGTTCACATCAACTTGCTCTTCTTGAGCAACCAAAGAGGCTAAGGGAACATTATTTAGATCTAAAGGAGCTTTCCCATTAACAAGCATAGCCATGATAACATCAATCTTATCACTCAAAGAGGAGGTTTCTTCAACGGAATTTACCCTCTTACCATATGGAGCTCTCTCATTGTGCCATTCATAATAGTTAACCATCATATTATAAAGGAGTTTTGTTGCAGCACCCAAGGTGATAGTCATATAGGTACCTCCAGCAGCTGAATCCAACAAGTTTCTTGAAGAGAAGTTCAAACCTGCATAAAAGGTCTGGATAATCATCCAAGCAATTAGTCCATGAGTGGGACAATTCTTAACCAAAGATTTCATTCTTTCCCAAGCTTGAGCAACATATTCATTATCAAGTTGTTTAAATTTCATAATATCACTTCTCATAGATATAATCTTAGGAGGAGGGTAGTACTTTCCAATAAAAGCATCTTTGCACTTAATCCAAGAATCAATACTATTTCTAGGCAAGCATAGCAACCATTCTTTAGCTTTTCCTCTCAAGGAGAAAGGAAACAACTTGAGCTTAATAATATATCCATCTACATCCTTATACTTTTGCATCTCACAAAGTTCAACAAATTATTGAGGTGGGCAGCAACATCATCAGAACTAGCACCAGAAAATTGCTCTCATCACAAGATTCAACAAAGCAGACTTGATTTCATAAAATGTAGCATCAGGAGCAGGTGGAGCAATAGGAGTGCTAAGGAAATCATTGTTGTTTGTGCTAGTGAAGTCACACAACTTGGTGTTCTCAGCCGAGTTCATTTTGGAAAAAGTGGAGCAAGCCAACAGCAGCAACTAGAGCAGGAACTAATTTTTGTGTGTACGAACTAAGCAAAACAAAAACAAAGTAAACAGAAAGTTTGAGACGGACTCCCCTTGTGAAGACGTCCTTAGCCTCTCCAGCAACGGCGCTAGAAAACTTGTTGATGGCGCCTGAAAGCGCTTCATCGGGAAACCCCAAGAGCAAGGTGTGAAGAGCACATCAGCAAGTCTTCCCTCAGTAAGAAACCGAGGTTACCGAACCAGTAGGAGGAAGGAAACGTCTCAAAGGTGTTTCTAGCAACTTGGAGACCTGTACAACACAAACTCAAGACTTTGCCCCGAACGAACGGTGAGGTTGTTAATCTCACCGGTTGCTATAACAAAGGATTAACTATATGGTTGATACGTTGTAAACGTATCTATAATTTTTGATGCCCCATGCTTGTTTAGTATCTACTTTGCTTTACTTGTCCACACTTTGAGGTGATTTTTACATGTTTTCTGATACTAACCTATTAACAAGTTGCAACAGTGCCAGATGCCTGTTTTTGTTGTTTTTGGTTTCAGAAAAGTTAGTAAAGAAATATTCTCAGAATTGGACGGGACAAACGTCAAAGTCAAATACTTTCCGTGGGGAACAAGAAGTCCAGAGGGGATCCGGAGGGGCCAGCCAGGAGGGCCAGACCCACCCAAGGCGCGGGTGGGCCCTGCTCCGTGCCTGGCTAGGGTTTGGCGCCCTAAGGCGCCGCCTCAGCCTCCCCCTTCGCATATAAGAAGCCCCCGATGCAGAAACCCTAAGCACCCGATCAAATCTCCATGAAACCGTCTGTAGCCGCCGCCACCATCGCCCTAGATTGGGGGATCTGAAGTTCTTCCCGGCACCCTGCCGGAGGGGAGATCATCCCGGAGGCCTTCTCTCCGGTATGATGCGTGAGTAGTTCCACCTTGGACTATGGGTATATGTAGTAGCTAGATGGTTGTATCTCCTCCTTTGTGCTTTCATGTATAGATCTTGTGAGCTCCGTTCATGATCAAGATCTAATCTATTTGTAATCATGCATGTTGTGTTTGCGGGGATCTGCTGGATATTGAGATTATTATGTTGGTTTGATTAATGGTTTTGTCTTTATGATTCTATCATGTCTGTGTTGTTTGTGATCTTGCATGCTCCCCGTAGTTAGTAGCTATCTTGGCCAAGCAGTTGCTAGTGACTCCAAGAGGGGGTATTTATGCTCGATAGTGGGTTCATGCCTCTAGTTTCCAAGGAAAGTGACAGAAATCTCTTCGGTTGTAGATGTGTTGTTGCCACTAGGGAGAAAACAACGGTCTCTTGTTCATGGAACATGTGGACTGTTTACCTTACACACTTTGCTTAAAGTAGTTGTCTGTTGCTTGCAACTTAATAGTGGAGGGGGTTCGAATGATAACCTGAAGGTGGACTTCTAGTCATAGATGCAGTTGGATGGAGGTCTATGTATATTGTTGTATTTCCCAATCGAATCTCATAGGATCTTTCTGACTAGTAATTGCATTGTTATGCCTTGCTCAGTTCCTGTCAATTGCCCTGCTGTAATTTGTTTACCCTTCATGCCATGTTGTTTATCTAAGGAGAGCACCTCTAGTGAACTATGGACCCCGGTCCAATCTTTACCATTGATACATCTTCCACTATTACTTGTTTACTTGCTGCAAACCATTACCTTCCACACCATACGTTTAATCCTTTGTTACAGCAAACCGGTGAGCTTGACAACCTCACTGATTCGCTGGGGCAAAGTCTTGAGTTTTGTTGTGCAAGTCGCCGCGTTGCTTGCAACACCTGTGTGACATTTCCTTCCTCCTTCTGGTTGGATAACCTCGGTCTCTACTGAGGGAAGACTTGCTGCTGTGCTCATCACACCTTGCTCTTGGGGTTTCCAACGAAGTGCTCCACGTCAGCACCATCAATGGTGTGGAAGGTGATAGTGGTTTGTAGCAAGTAAACGGGAACAGTGGAATATGTATCAATGGTAAAGATTGGACCAGGGTCCATAGTTCACTAGAGGTGTTCTCCTTAGATAAACAAACATGGCATGATGGGTAAACAAATTACAACAGGGCAATTGACAGGACTGAGCAAGGCATAACAATGCAATACTAGACATCATGATCCACTTGTTCCATGAACAAGAGACCGTTGTTTTCTCCCTAGTGGCAACAGAACATCTACAACCTTAGAGATTTATGTCACTTCCATTAGATTAAATAGAGGCATGAACCTACCATCGAGCATAAATACCCCCTCTTGGAGTCACTAGCAACTACTTGGCCAAGATAGCTAGTAACAACGGAGAGCATGCAAGATCACAAACAACACAAACATGATAGAATCAATAAGACAAACCATTAATCAATCTGGTATAGTAATCTCAATATCCATCGGACCCCGCAAACACAACATGCATGATTACAAATAGATGAGATCTTGATCATGAACTGAGCTCATAAGATCTAGATATGAAAGCACAAAGGAGGAGATACAACCATCTAGCTACTACATGGACCCGTAGTCCAACGTGGAACTACTCACGCTTCATACCGGAGGGTGGCATGATTAAGAAGAAGGCCTTCGGGATGATCTCCCATCCGGCAGTGTGCCGGGAAGAGCTTTAGATCCCCCCAATCTAGGGACGATGATGACAGAGGCTACAGAAGGTTTCATGGAATATTGATCGGGTACTTAGGGTTTAGGAATCGGCGGGTCTTTATAGGCAAAGAGGCGAGGCAGGGGGTCGCTACGGCGGCTGCACCCCCCAGGCGCAGGGTGGGCCCACCCGCATGGCCAGGGGGTGTGGCCCCTGGTGATTCTCCTCTGTCTCGTATTCCGGCTTCGTGTTCCCCACGGTAAAATATTGATTTTTGCTTTTGTTCCGTCCAATTCCGAGAATATTGATTTTCTGCCTTTCTAGAACCCAAAAAAACAAGAAGAAAACATGCAACTGGCACTGTGGCATCTTGTTAATAGGTTAGTACCAGAAAACATATAAAAACACCTCAAAGTGTAGAAAAAGCAAAGCAAAGTAGATACTAAACAAGAATGGAACATAAAAAATTATAGATACGTTTCCGACGTATCAAGAAGCAAATTCAAAACACATTTAAGTCTAACCCACTTCCTATGCATAGGAATCTTGTAAATAAACAAGTCATGAAAGCACAAAGCAACAAGCATAGGAAAGCAAAACAAGTGCAACTTCAAAAATTTCAACATAAAGAGGGGAAATTTAATATTGTTGAGATACATAAGACCATGTTTCCCTCTATCATAATAACTTTCGGTAGCCTCATGAATAAACTCAACAATATAGCTATCATATAAAGTATGCTTTTCATGATCTACAAACACCTAATTTTTATCAAGCTCAAAAATAGTGGGATTAAAACCTTCAAACCTACTTTTAACAATTTTATAGCAAGATGAATGATCATTCAATATAGGACCATCATCTAGAGCTTTATCATAAACATTTTCTAAGAAAAACTCTTTAGTACCAAGCATTTCGAAGTTAGGCACAAATAAAGTATTATCATAAATAACAGGAGCATAACTATTATCACAAGTTTTACCCATAGCAGATATTTCAAAAGAATCCACATGAACATATTATTCATCCTCCTTTGGTAAGCATGGGGGATAATCAAATAATGTAAGAGTTAAAGAGTTACTCTCATTAGAAGGTATACATGGGTAGATCCATTCTTCCTCCCTTTGTTTATCACTCTCCTCCTCTTTTTCATCTAATGAGCTTCCAGTTTCAGCAATTTCTTCTTCCATAGGCTCCTGCAAAGCATTAGTCTCTTCCGTGTGTGGAAAGCATCTATCAAAATATTCAAGGATATAGCCATTTGCTTACTTGTAATTATCAAAGCAAAATTTAAGTATATCACAAACCTAATATTCATAAGGTGCATCATTAGTATTTTCAAGCAAACTAGCAAGTTCAAATGCACCCTTGAAATAATAAATTCTTCAATTTGTTCCACATCATAAAATTCATAATTTCCCTTAACATAAGAAGATAAGGTAACATTATCATTATACTCACATTGAAAATGAAGGTGTTTATACCTCCTACAACAACAACATTTATCAAAGCAATAAGTAACATTATAAGTAGAGCACACGTCTGTAGCAATAGTATTCAACTTATCAATTTGTTCCCATAAGTGTTTCCCTTTTTGTGACACGGTGTTCCTTATAATAATACTTTTGTTCTTCCGTGAACCCACCTTGCCAGTAAGAACTAGTTTCAAAGAAACCATCCATTGATAGAAAGCATGACAAAGCAAGGAAATAACAGACCAACAACTTGAGCAGGAACTAATTTTTTTGTGTTTTTGATCAGAGAAAGCAAACCAAACTAAACTAATTTTTTGGAGTTTTTGATAAAAAGAGGCAAACAAAACCAAGCAAAAGAAACTAAGCAAAACAAAAACAAAGTAAAGAGAAAGGTTGTGAATGACTCCCCTTGTGAAGACGTCCTTAGCCTCCCCAGTAACGGCGCCAGAACAACTTGTTGGCGTGTTATTGACGCCTCGTTGGGAGACCCCAAGAGCAATGTGTGATGAGCACAACAGCAAGTTTTCCCTTAGTAAGAAACCGAGGTTATCGAACCAGTGGGAGGAAGGAAATGTCTCAAAGGTGTTGCTAGCAACTTGGAGACCTGTACAACATAAACTCAAGACTTTGCCCCAACGAATAGTGAGGTTGTCAATCTCACCGGTTGCTGTAACGAAGGATTAACTGTATGGTGTGGAAGGTAATAGTGGTTTGCAGCAAGTAAATAGTAACAGTGGAAGATGTATCAATGGTAAAGATTGGACCGGTGTCCATAGTTCACTAGAGGTGTTCTCCTTAACATAAACAAACATGGCATGCTGGGTAAACAAATTATAGCAGGGCAATTGACAGGACTGAGCAAGGCATAACAATGCAATATTAGACATTCATGATCCTATGAGATTCGATTGGGCAATACAACAAGATACATAGACCGCCATCCAACTGCATCTATGACTAGAAATCCACCTTCAGGTTATCATCCGAACCCCCTCTAGTATTAAATTGCAAGCAACAGATAACTCCTTTGAGCAAAGTGTGTAAGGTAAACAATCCACTTGTTCCATGAACAAGAGACCGTTGTTTTCTCCCTAGTGGCAACAGCACATCTACAACCTTAGAGATTTCTATCACTTCCCTTAGATTAAATAGAGGCATGAACCCACTATCTAGCATAAATACCCCCTCTTGGAGTCACTAGCATCTACTTGGCCAAGATAGCTACTAGAAACGGAGAGCATGCAAGATCACAAACAACATAGACATGATAGAATCAATAAGACAAAACAATTAATCAATCTGACATAGTAATCTCAATATCCATCAGATCCCCTGATGTCTACGCACTTCTATTCTTGTAGACAGTTGTTGGGCCTCCAAGTGCAGAGGTTTGTAGAATAGTAGCAAGTTTCCCTTAAGTGGATTACCCAAGGTTTATCGAACTCAGGGAGGAAGTGGTCAAAGGTATTCCCTCTCAAGAAATCCTGCAATCAAGATACAAGAAGTCTCTTGTGTCCCCAACACACCAAATATTGGTGCACTAGTTTGGCGAAGAGATAGTGAAATACAAGTGGTAACGGTGCCAGAAAAGAGCTGATGGCGTGGAGGAAAGGTAAATGCCCAAAACCTCCCCAGCAACGGCGCCAGAAAGGAGCTTGATGTCTACGCACTTCTATTCTTGTAGACAGTTGTTGGGCCTCCAAGTGCAGAGGTTTGTAAAACAGCAGCAAGTTTCCCTTAAGTGGATTATCCAAGGTTTATCGAACTCAGGGAGAAGTGGTCAAAGGTATCCCTCTCAAGAAACCCTGCAATCAAGATACAAGAAGTCTCTTGTTTCCCCAACACACCCAATACACTTGTCAGGTGTATAGGTGCACTAGTTCGGCGAAGAGATAGTGAAATACCAGTGGTAACGGTGCCAGAAAAGAGCTTGATGGTGAGGTAAAGACTAAAGGCAACAAGAAGGAAGCAAGCAAACATGCAACAGATCTAGTAGCAAACGGTGTTTCAATGTTTAGAAACAAGGCCTATGGATCATACTTTCACTAGTGAACACTCTCTCATATAAATATATTCTCTTCATGATACTACTCTTAACTACTCTCCAGTTGGACACTCTAATCCATGGTAGGGCTATAACAGCACTCCTCAAATTCCTCCTTCCCCAATCTAGATAACCCCACACTGTCACCTTGAGCGCTAGATGGTTGCAACAAACACCACAATTTCATAGAGACATCCAACTCCAAATATAACTCATAACAAATATTCAATCTAGCCAAAGTGCCACACACGGTATGCACACTGTCACTTTCACACACGTGGGGAAAAGCATAGATCTATTAAAGCACAAAGAGTATTTATGTAGACTCAAACCTAAGTGCCACCATGGCGTGCACGCTGTCACTTTCACACACATGGGGAGAGTAGAGATCTAAGGAAGCACTTGAGTAGCAAGGTAGATCTACTTGATTACAAATCTCATGACCACAAGATCATACATAGAGAGAGATGAACACATAGCTACCGGTAGATCCTTAGCCCTGAGGAAGAACTACTCCCTCCTCATCATGGAAATCAGCAACGGTGATGGAGATGGTGGTGGATATTGATGGAGATGGCTTCGGGGGCACTTCCCCGTCCCGGCAGGGTGCCGGAATAGAGACTTTCTGTCCCCTGTATATCCCCTTCGATGGCGGCGCTATGGAGGTTTTTGTGGATTTCTTCTAGATTGTTTAGGATTTTCCCATCGGAGGCTTCTTATAGGCGCAGGAATCAAGGTCGGTGGGGGCCTAGGGGGCCCACACCCCCTGTGGGTGCCTCCAGGGCTTGCCCGCGCATAGGGGGTGCGGCCACCCTGTGGCCCCCTCCGGCTCTGCTTCGTGGTTCTATGTTGCTCCGGGAAAAATAATGACTTTGGCTTTTGTCCCGTCCAATTCCGAGAATATTGATTTTCTACTTTTCTGGAACCAAAAACAGAAGAAAACAGGCAACTGGCACTGTGGCAACTTGTTAATAGGTTAGTTACAGAAAAGATATAAAAACACCTCAAAGTGTAGACAAAGCAAAGCAAAGTAGATACTAAACAAGCATGGAGCATCAAAAATTATAGATATGTTACCAACGTATCAAGCATCACCAAGCTTAACAAGTAATATCACAATATGCATCAATCAATAAGCTGTGGAACAGTGCACACAGAATGACAACTATGCTCTCTTAATGGTGCCTAAAGGTAGAAGGTGGAGACTCAATAGTGGTGGAAGAAAGGCCTTTTTGTAAAGGAATCAGGGATTTCAAGTTTCAAAAAGAGCTTCCAAAAATTATGGTACTTGTTAGCTTTCAGCCCTCATTGCCCCTATCATAAGCATCTTGAAGTGGTTAAGGTTAAAGTGAACAAAGATGGAGTATATGCTTGACGAAGTATAAGTTGGCAATCTCAAGTCCCTTGAATACGAGGACCACACCTCATGCTACTCAACTTTAGTCACCTGTAAGTTCTTGTCATTGTAAGTATTTGCATATCATAGAGAACCGCCAACGGGGTACCCCTTGCACATGGTACAAGAGCTATCCCATAACCAAAATGACAAGGCAAGCAGACAATGAGCATCACAACATTCTTATTATTTACCATGGGAATATGGTGCTTTTTTCTCTCTTTCCTCTTTTCTCAATGTGTCTCTTTTTTTATAAGAAGAATGCTTCATAGATGTCACTATGGTGATGCTGCAAGTTTCCACCATGATTAGGCATGGCTTAGTCTAGCGGCCCAGGCGTTTCTCTAACACATGATACAAACTCCATGGACTTACAAGTTCCCTCTTTATTTCACACCGGTGACATCCATAGACAAAAGATCATGATATCAACTGAGTACAAAGTACAAGTGCAATGTTGAAAACGTTCCCCGTGACAGCACGGTTCTGCTAATTCCAACGTATAAGTGCAAGCATATACAACATAGAAGACACAATGGTTCAAGTTCATTAGGGTCAAGGGATATAAAGTGTGCCATCAAGTTTGTGAGGGCTTTAATCACTAAGTTTTCACATAACAAAGAGACTTTTTAACTGGAAGATAGCTGAAAACAAGAATATACTTGGAATGGTGTAACACACCATGCATAGGAGTTTATAGTGGACACTTTGGAATAACTTGGTTTCTTGGGAGTTGGAGGCATGAGTATAACTTACTCATACAAGTGGAGGCTAGCAAAAGACTGGGAGCAACCAACTAAGAGAGCAATAATGGCCATAATCATGCAGTGTAACAAAGCATACTAATCAAAGCAAAGAGTGGTACTACAAGTCAAGGACTAAATGATCATAGAGGCTAATGGTGACTTGTCATAGTCATAACATGGTGTGAGCATGTGTGAAGTCAACCCAAGCAAAACATCAAAGGAGAATACCACAATACTATGCTTTTGTATGCTAAAACAACGCATGATTCTTCCAAGGCACATTAATCAATCCTAATTGTTTGGAACAAGTCATGCTACAGCAATAATCACCAAGCATAAGGTCAAAACAACATCTAGCATGACATGGTAAAGTCTAAGCCACAGTCAAAACAAGCTCCCTTTTTGTATAAGCATGAAGCTTCCTACTCTTTTCCAACACCAATCACCTTATTTGAAACAAATCACAAAGATAATAATCAATAAATATAAGTGATATTGTCTCACAAATCCATAAGGAAGAACTAAAAAGTTCTAAGCTGAAAGAACAAGAAAACTAAGGCTGAAAGCAGTGCTAGCAAAAGTGAACACTCACAAAACAATAAGAGTGAAAACTAGAGTGTTCTAGGCAATGGAAACAGAGTGTGTCTCTCTCCAAAAGAAGTGTGGTGTAACCAACCGACTTACTCAAGCAAACTAAGAAAACGAAAACCAAAAACAAAAACTAAGACGCTCCAAGAACAACACAACAATGCATGAAACAATAAAAACAAAGTGTCTAGAAAGACCTGAGATTTTTATTGATGAAGAAGGGGATGCCTTGGGCATCCCCAAGCTTTGAATCTTGTACCTTTTGGATATTTCTTGGGGTGACACCGGGGTGGCATCCCAAATCTTGAGCTTTTGTCCATTCTTCATCTCATTGCATCATTCTCTCTCTACACCTGAAATTTTTTCCTTCATATAAAACTTCACAAAAATCTTCATTAGAAAAATTAGTGTATTCAAAAGATATTAGACCCTTAGGCAAAGCTTTGGAACAGCAAAACTTTTCACTAAAAACACAAGCTACTATAGCAACTCCTTCAAAAAATCTCAATTCCCAAAAGAGAACTCAAAAAGGAATCAATAAGAAGCAAATACAAATAATGGCAGAAATCTGTCAAAACAGACCAGCAGGTAGAAACTGATTTTTTCAAAGACCTTCTGTTGCTCAAATAAAAAAGTGTTGAACTAACGAAAGTTAGCTAACATACTGGGGGATTTATTCATAAATGTTAGGTAAATCCGACTTACATAGACTCCTCACGAATTTTTATGGTGGAGGACAGAAATCTGTTTCGGGACAGAAACTCCCCAAATCTTACTTCCCTCTCATTAGAGGTCATTCTTGGCACAAAAAGCAAACAAAAAGGATAAGGAGAGGTTATTACAAAGGTAATAACTTCCAAGACTCAAGGAAACTCTTGGGTTATCTCCCAACAAGTACTTTTATTTAACACCTTTAAGTTAGGCTTGATAGTTTGAGAAGATGCTCTCATAAGAAATATGAATTGAAGTAAAAGAGAGCATCAAGAACCAAATTCAAAGAACATTTAAGTCTAACCCACTTCCTATGCATAGGAATCTTGTAAAGAAACAAGTCATGAAAGCACAAAGCAATAAGCATACAAAAGCAAAACAAGTGCAACTTCAAGATTTTCAACATAAAGAGGGGAAACTTAATATTTTTGAGATGCATAAGACCATGTTTCCCTCTCTCATAATAACTTTCAGTAGAAACATGAATAAAATTAACAATATAACTATCACATAAAACATTCTTATCATGATCCACATGCATAAAATGATTATTACTCTCCACATAAGAATAGCCATTCTTATTAATTGTAGTGGGAGCAAATTCAAAAACATAGCTATCACTATTATTCTCATCACCATAATCATCAAATATAGGAGGCATATTGTAATCACAATTAATTTCCTCCTCAATAGTAGGTGGACTGAAAATATCATACTCATCATTGTAATCATCATACATTGGAGGTATAGTATCATCATAAGCAATAGAATAGCTATCTTCCTAAGTGTGTTCATTTTTAAACATATCATCATTGGAAGGAACATGGATAGCACTAATAGCACAACAATTATTAATATCATCATTTTCAGAATTGGTACCAAAGAGATTTGCAATATCAAAAGTAGTATGCTTTTCCCAATCATGATCACTAATATAGGTAACTGGCATAGGAACATCATCTAGTTCAGACTCATCATCAAAAACTATGATAGGAACAACATGCTTAGGGGAAGATACTGTTTCCTCTCTCCTTTTACTCCTCTTCTTCTTCTTCTTCTCCTCTTTAGGATGGAGAGGCTTGAAAGGAAGCTTCTCCACATACCCTGGCTTATTGTTAGAGACAATTGAAGAAACTTTGGAGGATTCCTCCTTTTCATTAATAAGATCAAAACACATATTAGTCCTGTCATAATTTGGTAAAATATCATATTTTATAAGATTTTGTATGTAAGTATTTGTGTGGCAGTTTTCAACATAATAAATATGACAACCATGCAGGACGCTATTCATATCAAAAGTACTCGTGTCTATCAAAGAAGTTTTTCTTGATAACTCTTCACACCCCAAAAATAATGTAAGCTCATCATGTTGATTATCAGTGGTCATGTTATCACAATACAAACTTGCAGGATTATTATGGCCTGAGCATTGAAAATTGAAGTGACCCACTTCAAAGCAAAGTTCACAAATAAAAGGATAGAGGGCACAAACTTTTTTTACCAAGATCATCTAGAGCCTTACACCACTTTCTAGTTTTTTCATTCCAGTGGGTGATACAATATTCTTCTTCTATTTGATTCTTCTCACAAGGTCTATGCATACCACAAAAATTAACATGCTTATATGAAATAGTACTTTTAGAAGTTTGAGCATGTTTATTGCAATCATTAATAACATTTTCATTTTCCATGCAAGTGTCTTTAAAAGGTTCATGATACATGTCCCATTTTTCATTAGGATCACTAATATGGGAAGCAAAGGCTCTATAATATCTAACAAGAATTTGACGATCAAGACCATATTTAGCACTAAGCTCTTGAAAATCAGCAGTTTCAGTGAAAGACTTAATGCAATCATACTCATAGTTTATACCTGGTTCTTTACCTTTGTCGTTATCCCAATCTTCAGTATTGCTTTGAATTGTTTCAAGAAGATCCCACTTAGCTTTGACCTTCTTACTTGTGAAGGATCCCTCTGAACAGGTATTTAGGTAGTCCTTGTAATGTCCTGAAAGCCTTGCATAAAAATTATTGATAATAATATTACTGGAGAGCTCATGAATGGGACATTTGAGCATTAGTGACTTCTGTAAGACCCCACCTTTATAAAGGTAAAGGTTCCTGTGATTGCAATGCTAGTCCCTGGATCAATTGCTAGCATCCACTGTTTAAGATGAAGTACACAGAAACAAAGGTCATTATTACATCGTCATTCCAGAGATAACATAGTCTTCTACAACTCCATAGCCATAGGCTAGTACAAGAGTTTAACTTAACAATATAAATAAAAGTCTTCATCTTCATGTGCCACAGGCAAGCATGTTGAGTGTAGACTCATAACCCTAATCCTCATCAGAGTAACCTGCAACATCACAAGTTACAGCCACAGTGGGTCAATACATTGGAATAGTATTGGCAAGTGATACCTTAGTAGAATAATAGTATCTAGCTTCTACATGAATTTGGCTAAGTGTAGCTTAGGCTTGCTTTGCTCAAAATAGGTTTTACCTATCAGTTGAAAACACTAAGTTTTTGTTTGGCAAAACCTCCCAAGGAACCACCAATAGACATTGGTGAACCTTTACCCTTGTTCAACCACAAGTTTTTAACTTAGAAATTGGGATGAGGAGATTCTTGATAGCTTCCATGTCTTGATGCTCAAATTTTCCATTTCCGGGGACACGACTAAGTACTTAGAATCTTCCTTCTGCAGAGGTGGTGCACTTTCCCCACAAGACTTGACTTTCATCAAGATAGGACCTTTCAAAAGCCTTCCCTTAGACCAAAATGGACGCGTTCTAAACCTATCACCCCCTACCACCAATTGTCCATTTGGCTAAGTTATTGCAACCTGTATGATCCAGGCAGAGCCCATAATGCCATGTGGCTGCACTAGAAGCTTCTTAACATATGGCATCTCTAATCCCTTTGTTCCTGGGTGGCTTTTCACAAGTGTGATACACAAGTTAGACCATAGATATGGGCCTTGTGTAACCACTCAACATAACCCAAACAACCATTCCACCCAGGTGTTTCATTCACTTAGTTGTTTTATTAAGCAAAAACACAAGTCAAAGACTTAGCAATATTTTTCCATAGCATATATATAATCCACCCTTGGTTGCTACTAGCTAGGCTAAGCATGGCAATAGCAAGTATCTTAACTTAGAGAAAATTCTAACAATTATACAACTACTAGGATTTCCCAAGCATAGCATATAGTTACTTAGCAAAACTTATCATGCAAGCCCTATACAAAATATCACTAATGCATAGTCAAAATACTGGGACAAAAATATGAAGCACCACTTTCCTTGGTAGTTAGGGGAGTAACAACAATCCTCACAGTCACAATCACCACTAGCACCAAAATCTACACATAAAATGATAGCACCAAATTCATATTTCAAATAATCAAACAAAAATATATGAATGCATGCAAATGCCATATGATGATTTTTCTAAACCAACCAAGACAAGTAAAACAATACTGATCAATAAACTAAACATTTATACACCAAATAACTTTATTTGGCCTTTAAACATTTTCCAATTAATTTTTATACACAAAATAGGCCTACAGATATCTCTCCATAAAATTCTATTTTAAAGGAAACAAAATAAAAAACTTAGCCCATAGATGTGTAGGATTTATTTTTGTTATTCCAATGGTATATTATTTGTATTTTTTGGATAGACAAAACAAAAGTTATTGAATTTACAAGTTTGAATAACTAATAGATTCAAAAACAGATTTTAATCTAAATCCCAGACACGTGGGCGTGTCTGATTGGCCCGTACCGGTTCGGCAGGATCGATCAATTAGAGCCGCACGATCTAAATAAAATCGCACAGGCCAGATCTACTTGTACCCCGTCGTTAAGTGATCTAATCCAACGCGCTAGATCTAGATCCAACGACTGCTAAGCACGCGACCATGGATGGGCGGCGCTAGCGCCGGCGGCGCGGCGGCGGCGCACTACTAGTAGGGTTCCGGCGGCTATGGAGGGGCCCGGGGTTGGAAGAGGCGCTTACCAGACTCGCGAGGTCACGCTGATGCTCAATGTCCCGCTGGTGTGGCCGGGGGCGTGCTGTGTTGGCCGGAGGAGCTCATCGAAGTTGCAGGCGGCGTCGGGTTCTTGCGGACGATGACCTTGCCGACGTTCTGGACCACTCTAGCACGAATCAAGGGTATCAGGAGGTGCGCAAGGTCACGGCGAGCACGACAGGTTCAAAGAGAAGACAAGGGGTGCTCGGAGATTACCGTGATTTCTCACCGGAGATGAGAGGGGCGTCGGGCACTTGTAGTGGTTGTCGAATCCATTGACCTAGGTCACGAGTAGACAAAATAAAGGCATGAGACAAAGCTCACAATCAAGGGGATCATGCTAGCGTGAACGAGAAAGGTCAAGGCGGATGGGGCTCACCGCAATGTCTCGTCGGAGGTGCTCGGGCAGCGGCGTTGCAGGCTAAATTCTGGGCAGCCTGGTGGCGGAGAGAGTGTGGCGAGTGAGGGAAAGGCTCGCGGTGCGGAGGGGTTTAACTAGGAAGAGGCTTGGCGAGAAACGCTCGCCAAATCAATGGCATTTATGCCGTGCCATCAACGGCAGCAACGGCAGCGGCGACGCGGTCTGTCGCGTGATTTGGGGAAGACGAAGGCTGAGCTGGCGCGGGTCCACCGTGCAGTGACTGCGGGGTAGAGTGGGTGCGGGTGAGAGAGAGGGGGAAGGGGGAAGTGGCCGGGTGGGTTCGTGGGCTGCTTTTGGTGCTAGGCCATATTGGTGGCGCCGGCCTTTTCCTTATTCTTTTCTCTTTTTCTTTTTCTAATTGATTTTTCAGGAACCAAATTCAAATCAAATTCAAATGAGTTTGAAATCAAACAACCTCTAGATTTTTGTAGTGTAAACCTTGCACTTATTTGCGTATAAAACATTACTGTTTAGACCAATGCACTTTGACATAAAGGAAAATAAAATAAATCCATACCTTAATATGATTATAGATAATAGACATAAAGTGGTTTTATATTTGAATTTTGTTTTGAGAATTTTTGTGTAAGCTTTGCATTCATATTTGAAATATTTCTGATCATAATCAAGTATTCTCATACTTTGAGAGTAGAATAGAACCATTGCCTTTCTAGCATAAAATGATAGGCATATAAATGGTTTCTCATTTTGCAATCTTGTTTGAAAATAACCAAATTCTTATGAATGCATGCATGATATGCAAACTTTTTCAAATTATGATTTTTGGTATGTTACAAATCTAACCCCCTTAAGGTGAATCTCGCCCTCAAGATTCGTATTGGCTAGCAAATAGGTGAGGGTGGTCTTTCCGAAGATCATCTTCTCTTTCCCATGTTGCTTCTTCCTCGGAATGATGGTTCCACTGAACTTTGCAGAATTTGATAGTCTTTGTCCGAGTAACTCTTTCTGCAGTCTCAAGAATCTTGATAGGTTTTTCCTCATAAGTGAGATCACTTTCCAATTGGACCTCTTCCAAAGGTATAGTATCCTTCAAAGAAGTATCCTCCATCTCTGGATGGCATTTCTTTAGCTGACTTACATGAAATACATTGTGAACAGCAGACAATGATTCATGCAATTCAATCTCATATGCCACTTCTCCTTTCCGACTCAGAATCCTGAATGGTCCAACATATCTTGGTGCCAATTTTCCTTTGACCCCAAACCTCTTCACTCCACGAAGTGGTGATACTCTAAGATAAGCTCTATCACCCACCTCATAGTTGACTTCTCTACGCTTTGGATCTGCGTAGCTCTTTTGTCGGGACTGTGCTATCTTCAAACTGTCCTTTGCCAACTTGAATTTCTCTTCAGCTTCCTTGATTAGTTCTGGCCCGAACAAGTTTCTTTCTCCAACTCCATTCCATAGCAATGGTGTAGTACACTTTCTCCCATAGAGAAATTCAAATGGTGCCAACTCAATACTGGCTTGATAGCTGTTGTTGTAAGAGAATTCTGCGTAAGGCAGACTTTCATCCCAACTAGCTCCATAATCTAGGGCACATGCCCTCAACATATCCTCTAAAATATGGTTGGTCCTTTCTGTCTGTCCATCAGTCTGGGGATGAAAAGTAGTGCTGAATTCCAATATGGTTCCCAATGACTAATGCAGTTGCCTCCAAAAATGGGAAGTGAATTGAGTTCCCCTATCAGACACAATACTCTTAGGTACTCCATGCAAACACACAATCCTATTCATATAGATCTTGTCTAACTTAGCACTTGTATAGGTTGTCTTCACGGGTATGAAATGAGCCACTTTAGTTAGGCGATCTACCACGACCCGAATGGAATCATATCCCGATCTAGTCCTTGGCAAACTAGTGATGAAATCCATGTCAATCGTGTCCCACTTCCAATCAGGAATAGGTGGTGGTTGTAACAATCCTGCTGGTTTCTGATGTTCTGCTTTCACTCTACTACATACATCACACAAAGCAATGTGTTCGGCGATGTCTTTCTTGAGATTATTCCACCAAAATCTTTCCTTCACATCCATGTACATTTTAGTGTTACCCGAATGAATGGAATATGGTGAGTTGTGTGCTTCTTGTAAAATCAATTTCTAAAGCTCCGGATCTTGCAAAATGCAGATACGTTTTCCATACCATAAAGTACCCTGTTCGTCTTCATGTAATCCTTTTACTATTCCCTTGCCAATATTTTCCTTAATCTCTTCAATTTCCTTGTCCATCTTTTGGGCTTCCTTGATTTTGTCCAACAATGTGGGTTGAACATCCAATGACATGAGATGTCCTTCAGACACTATCTCCAATCTGAGATCTTTGAATTGGGCACACAGATCATCTGGCAATTCTCCCTTAGTAAGGCCATTTACATAAACCTTGCGGCTTAATGCATCCGCTACAACATTTGCTTTAACGGGGTGGTATTGCAAACTCAAGTCATAGTCCTTGATGAGTTCTAGCCATCTTCTTTGTCTCATGTTGATTTCTTTCTGAGTGAAGATATACTTCAAACTTTTGTGATCTGTGAACACTTCACATCGCTTTCCTAAAATATAATGTCTCCATGTTTTGAGT
This sequence comes from Avena sativa, assembly GCA_916181665.1. Lineage (NCBI taxonomy): Eukaryota > Viridiplantae > Streptophyta > Magnoliopsida > Poales > Poaceae > Avena > Avena sativa. The sequence goes on along the minus strand of OV702279.1, from coordinate 258,497,774 downwards.
GCATGGACAACGGAGGCTAACTCCAAATCATGAGTAGGATAATTCACTTCATGTGTTTTGAGTAGTCTCAAGGCATAAGCCACAACTTTCCCTTCTTGCATCAGAACTGCACCCAATCCTTGGTGAGATGCATCACAATACACTTGGAAATCCTTCTCCAAATCTGGAAGACATAAGACTGGTGTTGTCACTAGTCTCTTCTTCAACTCTTGCAAACTGAGTTCACATCCTTCAGTCCAATCAAATTTCTTTTCTTTATTAAGTAACTCCGTCATTGGCTTAGCTACCTTTGAGAAATTCTCAATGAATCTTCTATAGTATCCTGCCAAGCCAAGGAAACTACGAACTTCTTTCACTGACTTAGGAGATTCCCATTCAGTTAGAGCTAACACTTTTGCGGGATCAACTGCTACACCATCTCCTGACACAATGTGTCCAAGAAATCTCACCTCATTCAGCCAGAATTCACACTTGCTGAATTTGGCATACAGCTTATGTTCCCTAAGCTTCTCAAGTATCAATCGCAAATATTCTGCGTGCTCTTCATTGCTCTTGGAATAGATCAAAATGTCATCGATGAAAACGATAACGAACTTGTCAAGAAATTCCATGAACACCTTGTTCATCATATTCATGAAATAGGCTGGTGCATTTGTCAAACCAAATGGCATTACGGTGTACTCATACAACCCATACCTAGTGGTGAAAGCAGTCTTAGGTATGTCTTGTTCCCTTATCTTTAGCTGGAAATAGCCTGATCGAAGATCAATCTTTGAGAACACACGGGCTCCTTCTAACTGATCAAACAAGTCATTGATTCTGGGCAAAGGATACTTGTTCTTGATAGTCACCTCATTGAGTGAACGATAATCTATGCATAACCTTTGAATTCTATCTTTATTTTCAACAAACAAAACTGGTGCTCCCCAAGATGAAGAACTTGGTTGAATAAATCCTTTCTGCAACTGTTCTCCAAGTTGTTTCTTGAGTTATTTCAACTCATCAACTGACATCTTGTAAGGTCTCTTTGCTATTGGTCATGATCCTGGTAGCAAGTCAATCAGAAACTCAACATCTCTATCTGGTGGCATTCCTGGCAATTCTTCCGGAAACACATCCGGATATTCCCTCACAATTAGCACACTGTCTATGCTAACCCCCTTAAGAGAATTTAACTTACTCCCTTTCGATTCAAAGTTAGACTTGAATCTAATCCTTTTATTATCCGGGGTTGTGAGTTTGATAGTATGATTGGCACAATCTAGTACTCCCTTGTACTTAGTCATCCAATCCATTCCCAAAATGACATCTAATACTTGGGAATCTAGGATTATTAAATTGACGGGAAACTAATACCTCCCAAATTCTATCACTAGATCGTGACATCCCGAGTTCACTATCATTTCTCCACCAGGAGAACTTACTTTTATAGGACACCCAATAGTTTCAACTAGAAGTCCATTTCTATCAACAGATGCTCTTGATATGAATGAATGCGATGCGCCAGTATCAAAAAAGAACAAGTGCTGGAACAGAATTGAGTTTGAACTTACCAGCCACAGCATCAGATTCTTCATAGATTTCTTCCACATTGATGTGGTTCACTTGTCCCTTTTGTAAGGGATTGGGCTTGTTGGCACCATCAACTTTCTTTTCTAGGCACTCGTTAGCATAGTGCCTGTGGCATCCCGCAAAACCACTACTAGAAAATCGCGTTGTTTTTGTGCATTGCATCGTCATCATCATGCATTGTTTGCTTAAAACTATTTTCGCAAAGCCCGTTTTGTTTTCTAAAACGCCCCATCTTTATTCAAACGCAAAACCTGGATCGCCGAAATATTTTGTTTTGATTAAATAGGTTTTGCAAATGGTCCGTTTAAATAAATAAATTATTGCATTATTTTAGCGGGGCAGTCGAACGGGCCGAATGACCCGAACGACCACCCCAGAAAATTAAATCGGTCCACCTAACCCGCCCTTCTAAATCCTACAGCTACCAACTAACCTACCCAGCCCTCCCCTCCACATCACCCCACCCAATCCCCACCTGCCACCTCACCCTCTCCCCTCCCCCTAGCCAACCAAAAGCTGCCACGTCACCCTTGGTCAAACCCACTCCCCACCCTCTGTCCTCCCGCTGGCCCCACCCCGACCCAGTCCCGCACCCACCCCGCGTCCCCTTCCTCGAGATCCTCCCTCCTCCCTGCTCCCCACCGGCGCCCGCTCACGCCTCCTCCTCCTCTCCCGGCCACCCTCTCTGCCCCGCCTCCCGTCGCCCCTCAGGCTCCCCCGACAGCGCCGCCCCGCGAGCGACCCACCCCTCCCGCCAGGGCCCCGCGCGGCCTCCACCTACCCCATCCCCCTTCGCTCACCGCCGTCACCAACCTCCGCCCAGGAAGCCGCCCGCCTCCGCCTCGTCCATAGCTCCTTCGGCCGCCATGCCACCTCACCGCCACCGTCAGCCGCGCAGACGACCGCGCCTCCCCGCCCTACCTCGCGCCGCCGCCGCCGTTCCCCACCATCTCCGGCCGCGCCCCTTCCCCCTGGCGCCGCGCGCGACCCCGACGCCGCCCGAGCTCCGCGTCGCCCCGGCCCGTGTCCGCGCGAGCGCCGCCTCTCCTGCTCCGACCTCGGCCTCGCGTCGCCTTCCCGTCCGTCCTCGGCCCCGCGCGCCATCGCTCCGCCCCTGGACGCCTCCTCCGTTCGACCCCGCCGGCGCCTGCCTCCCGGCGACCCTGCGAGGGCCCTGCTTCTCGCGCGCCGTCGCGCCGTCCCCGCACCAGGCCGCAGCGCCCTGTCGCTACCCTCCAGTTCTCTGTTTCCATTCTTTGTTTTCTCCCTCTGTTCATCTGTGTTGCGAAAGGTGCGAGTGGCTGCAGCGATGAGATGATGGTTACAAGGTAGTACTCTGAGTGGATGAAGAAAACCTCCTGCGAAGTGTCAAGGGGTGGCACTGTTGTTTTTGGGGGATGCCGGTGTCATGAAGGCGTTGGCTCGGTGGACATGCCTTGCTTCTATAACCGCCAGAGACCGTCGCCAAGCTCTTCCGAAGAGGAACCGATGACACCGACAATCAAGCTCCTAAGCCGAAGTTCTCCATCGGCAGACCAAGTCGGAACCCCTAGGTCTTCAACACGGACTCGGAGGATCCCTGGACGACGAGCTCTTCATCTCGGCTGCCAAGACCGATCCTGAACCCGACGCCACGTCAAGTTCTCCCTCACGGATTCGAAGACCAAACCCGATAACCGCCAAGATCGCCGACACAGCATGCCAAGTACTTCACCCCAGATGAGACGAGTACTACTTCCCGGTACGCGAACCGACAAGACCTTCGCGGCGACAAGAACGGCATCGACCCGGAAGAATCCGACGCGCCCCGACACCGACCCAAGTCCTGCTTCCGGAACGCCAAGATCGACCTCAGTTATCTGAGAACGATCCCGGAGTCCGAACCTCGTTCCCGTCGAACCCTGGACCCTGAGACCGAACCCCGAACCCCGGAACCCCAAGTTCATCGAGAACCCCCTAATGTGTGACCCCTTTTCTCGAGCCTTATTTTATAAATGAAATATAACCTTGTCGCATATTAAATTGCCATTCATCTCGCATGCATATCATTGGTTTGGGGGCCTTATGCCGATTCACCTAAATTAAATATGGGGCCCATATGCGGGCAATCTAGCCTTATATCGGCCTCATTTAAACTTGTGTAGCGAACCGGTGCTATCTTCCGCCTTGTTAAACAACATTTAAATTGCGGGGTATCTAAATAACATGAACCGCCTTATTAATTGTCGGGACCCCGGTTCCGCTTAATATGACCTAATCGCATTGCACCCTTGCCATGTCATGCATCATACATGCATCATGCCGATCTTCTGCCGTTGTATTAAATATTGCATCCGGTGTTTATTCTAGTGTTTTGCTTCTTCGCGGATAAGGCCGTTGAGTTGATGTGAGCTTCGCCCCGAACTTCGGTTGAACCTTCGACAATGCTTTTCAGGCGAGCATCTCCCCCTTTCTACCTATCTTACTTTTATAGTATTTATTCCCTCCTGTTGATCTATTGCTATCTGTGTTGCGATGCTTTAGTTTCCGTACCTGTGATATACCGTGCAGCCCTATATTGCCTTGGACACATCCTATTACCTGTTGTTTGGTAGATAGTGGGACTTGCGTGTCGTAGTCGCTTGCTCAAGTGCTGTTGTGCGTCGTCATATGCCACAGTTGTTGACGTATTGCCGCATGTTGTTGTTGGAGATGATCCTAGTTTTACTTATCGTTCACTTTAATTCCTGTTTAACAACTAAAATTGAAGTAAGCAGAGGCATCGGTGGGTGATAGATAATATTTGGTTTCCGAACGCCCACTTGTGTCCCGTAGGACCCCGAGTATTTGATACATGTTCCTTGATTTATCGCGCTATCCACATCCGGGAGGTATATGGGACCCCCCTTAGCCAGAGCTTGATTCAGTCTTATTTCTTGGGGCCACAAACTAGTTTGAGGTTTTATTTACGATCCTGTACTTATGCCATGCTTTACTGCTTTATTTACGATTGTGCGATGTATAGCACACTGTACTGTTTTGGAGCGGGACACGATTCCGCGGTGTCGACAAGCCCAGTTTTGGGTTCCCAGTCGTTCACAGCCGTCTACCCAAACCTTGAGTCCGTCTCGGAGCTTGCTTACTTCATTGCGGGTCTACTCCAAGGGGTGGCCCCCTGAAATATTTCTGAATCCTGTGATTGCTTTGTCGTGAAAGCCTCGTTGGGTTTTGATTTGGTTTTTCCGAGGTTGATCGAGTGTGTGTTGCTATTGGTGCACCCCGGCCGGGTAAAACTTTCTGAAAGCCGTGTCCGCGGTTATGGACGACTTGGAGCACAGTATCTCGCCCATAGACAAGCATAACTAAAGTTTATTGCTATGAATTTGACTTTATAATGACTAGTAATCAGCTTCACTATAATGCAATGGCTAAATAATACTGCCCACAATTGCTTGTTTGAGTTGTCGCTTGCAACCATTGTACCTGACTAGTAAATATTGCAACTACAACGGAATGGCTAAATAAACGTACCAACAACTGCTGGGTTTTGGGTTATCTCGTGCTAATTGTATCTGACTAGTAAGTGCTGCCACTATAACGGAATGATTAACTAAAATGACCCACCGCTTATTTTATCAGGATGATTATCTATACCTGACTAGTAATTGCTGCAACGATAACGGAATAAATAAAACTGCCAACGGTGTGAGTGCCTCGGTTGACTTCCTCGATCGGTCTCGAGGGGGAAACACCAGGATGGGTTTGTTTGGTGTTAGTTTCAGGTTGGATCCGGATAGGTCATTTCTTATCCCTCTCTGATAACCGCCAGTCGTATCGAGTCTCTATAGGTTGTTTAGCACATGCTGCCGCTGCCGCTCAGTCCACCATACCTTTGTAGGCGAGGACCGCCGAATTCTAGTCTCGCCGTGTACTGGCCTCAGTACTGACGCTCCTCTTTTTCCTTGCCCTTTGTCGGCACCCCTTTTGTTTAAGCAGGTTTTGAGATCGACGTCGTTAGCAGGGTTACCCTTCCGGCTTGGCCTGGGCAGGGTTATGGACGCCATTGGTTATTCTTCAGGGCTCTTAGCCCCATTTGCATCTTGTCCGTAGTCGGACGCTCTATCATTTTTCAAGGTGATTTGGATCTTTGTATATTATATCTGTATTCTTGACTCATTGAGTCGCTGTTATATATATCTGTTCTGTGGGTCCCATCGAGGACTGTTGTGTAATGTTATTACTTCGTTTTCCACCCGCACAAAAGTTCCTGGTGGGCACCTTTGAATCGTTTCTATGCGGGTTTGGCGGGTTTCGCTAAAACTTGCATAGGTTCGATTCTAAGGGTGTTACAGAGTGGTATCAGAGATCAGTAGTTGCGATACCCCACAAGTCCAGCCTGTAGGATAACCTAGCTAACGGCCGAAGTAGAGCGTCAAAACTAATTTTGAAAATCGGTTGGATAGTTCTGATTAGGTCTGATTTTACTCCTTACCCCTCTGCTGCTCTCCTCTCACCTCTGCGTGTTTTGAATCCGCTCTCTTCTCTCTCTTCGAGTCCAGGATTTCTCGTGGTTGGGTTCCACCGTACCTTCAGGGTTTCGCTTCCTCCTTTGGTAACGGTGTTGCTCCGTCTGGTCTTCATGCTATCCGAGGAATCCGTCTACGGTGTTACCATTCCTTGTTCCCTGTGTGTGCCTTCCGGTGTTTCCGACGCGACGACATCCTCTACGCCAGATCCGATGCAGAGTCTGCATCACTCCTTTGTTTCCAAACCTCGCTTGTCGAGATCTTCAGTCTAATTCCGAGAGTTGGTTGCATAATTCGCTATTCGTGTGCAGAGTAATGGTTTGGGTGCGCGATGGACTGATCACCATCCGACTACTCTTATCATTCGCTCTTGTACATCGAATCAGTGGATCCAGCAGTTTTACTCCGTCCACGGAAGTTAGGGGTGGCTTATTGTTGAAACCTCTACCTTCGACCTTTTGTTCCCGGAGTGTTCTCTCGACGATCACGGGCAACGACCTCTTGTTAGTGGTGTCGCGAGGATCTACACGAAGCGAGAAGATGCAGATCGCCGGCCTTCCTTCCGGTACCATGAGGCGGATCTCGAGGGCGAGATCCATTGTTAGTGGTGTCGAATTGTGGCATCCCGCAAAACCACTACTAGAAAATCGCGTTGTTTTTGTGCATTGCATCGTCATCATCATGCATTGTTTGCTTAAAACTATTTTCGCAAAGCCCGTTTTGTTTTCTAAAACGCCCCATCTTTATTCAAACGCAAAACCTGGATCGCCGAAATATTTTGTTTTGATTAAATAGGTTTTGCAAACGGTCCGTTTAAATAAATAAATTATTGCATTATTTTAGCGGGGCAGTCGAACGGGCCGAATGACCCGAACGACCACCCCAGAAAATTAAATTGGTCCACCTAACCCGCCCTTCTAAATCCTACAGCTACCAACTAACCTACCCAGCCCTCCCCTCCACATCACCCCACCCAATCCCCACCTGCCACCTCACCCTCTCCCCTCCCCCTAGCCAACCAAAAGCTGCCACGTCACCCTTGGTCAAACCCACTCCCCACCCTCTGTCCTCCCGCTGGCCCCACCCCGACCCAGTCCCGCACCCACCCCGCGTCCCCTTCCTCGAGATCCTCCCTCCTCCCTGCTCCCCACCGGCGCCCGCTCACGCCTCCTCCTCCTCTCCCGGCCACCCTCTCTGCCCCGCCTCCCGTCGCCCCTCAGGCTCCCCCGACAGCGCCGCCCCGCGAGCGACCCACCCCTCCCGCCAGGGCCCCGCGCGGCCTCCACCTACCCCATCCCCCTTTGCTCACCGCCGTCACCAACCTCTGCCCAGGAAGCCGCCCGCCTCCGCCTCGTCCACAGCTCCTCCAGCCGCCATGCCACCTCACCGCCACCGTCAGCCGCGCAGACGACCGCGCCTCCCCGCCCTACCTCGCGCCGCCGCCGCCGTTCCCCACCATCTCCGGCCGCGCCCCTTCCCCCTGGCGCCGCGCGCGACCCCGACGCCGCCCGAGCTCCGCGTCACCCCGGCCCGTGTCCGCGCGAGCGCCGCCTCTCCTGCTCCGACCTCGGCCTCGCGTCGCCTTCCCGTCCGTCCTCGGCCCCGCGCGCCGTCGCTCCGCCCCTGGACGCCTCCTCCGTTCGACCCCGCCGGCGCCTGCCTCCCGGCGACCCTGCGAGGGCCCTGCTTCTCGCGCGCCGTCGCGCCGTCCCCGCACCAGGCCGCAGCGCCCTGTCGCTACCCTCCAGTTCTCTGTTTCCATTCTTTGTTTTCTCCCTCTGTTCATCTGTGTTGCGAAAGGTGCGAGTGGCTGCAGCGATGAGATGATGGTTACAAGGTAGTACTCTGAGTGGATGAAGAAAACCTCCTGCGAAGTGTCAAGGGGTGGCACTGTTGTTTTTGGGGGATGCCGGCGTCATGAAGGCGTTGGCTCGGTGGACATGCCTTGCTTCTATAACCGCCAGAGACCGTTGCCAAGCTCTTCCGAAGAGGAACCGATGACACCGATAATCAAGCTCCTAAGCCGAAGTTCTCCATCGGCAGACCAAGTCGGAACCCCTAGGTCTTCAACACGGACTCGGAGGATCCCTGGACGACGAGCTCTTCATCTCGGCTGCCAAGACCGATCCTGAACCCGACGCCACGTCAAGTTCTCCCTCACGGATTCGAAGACCAAACCCGATAACCGCCAAGATCGCCGACACAGCATGCCAAGTACTTCACCCCAGATGAGACGAGTACTACTTCCCGGTACGCGAACCGACAAGACCTTCGCGGCGACAAGAACGGCATCGACCCGGAAGAATCCGACGCGCCCCGACACCGACCCAAGTCCTGCTTCCGGAACGCCAAGATCGACCTCAGTTATCCGAGAACGATCCCGGAGTCCGAACCTCGTTCCCGTCGAACCCTGGACCCTGAGACCGAACCCCGAACCCCGGAACCCCAAGTTCGTCGAGAACACCCTAATGTGTGACCCCTTTTCTCGAGCCTTATTTTATAAATGAAATATAACCTTGTCGCATATTAAATTGCCATTCATCTCGCATGCATATCATTGGTTTGGGGGCCTTATGCCGATTCACCTAAATTAAATATGGGGCCCATATGCGGGCAATCTAGCCTTATATCGGCCTCATTTAAACTTGTGTAGCGAACCGGTGCTATCTTCCGCCTTGTTAAACAACATTTAAATTGCGGGGTATCTAAATAACATGAACCGCCTTATTAATTGTCGGGACCCCGGTTCCGCTTAATATGACCTAATCGCATTGCACCCTTGCCATGTCATGCATCATACATGCATCATGCCGATCTTCTGCCGTTGTATTAAATATTGCATCCGGTGTTTATTCTAGTGTTTTGCTTCTTCGCGGATAAGGCCGTTGAGTTGATGTGAGCTTCGCCCCGAACTTCGGTTGAACCTTCGACAATGCTTTTCAGGCGAGCATCTCCCCCTTTCTACCTATCTTACTTTTATAGTATTTATTCCCTCCTGTTGATCTATTGCTATCTGTGTTGCGATGCTTTAGTTTCCGTACCTGTGATATACCGTGCAGCCCTATATTGCCTTGGACACATCCTATTACCTGTTGTTTGGTAGATAGTGGGACTTGCGTGTCGTAGTCGCTTGCTCAAGTGCTGTTGTGCGTCGTCATATGCCACAGTTGTTGACGTATTGCCGCATGTTGTTGTTGGAGATGATCCTAGTTTTACTTATCGTTCACTTTAATTCCTGTTTAACAACTAAAATTGAAGTAAGCAGAGGCATCGGTGGGTGATAGATAATATTTGGTTTCCGAACGCCCACTTGTGTCCCGTAGGACCCCGAGTACTTGATACATGTTCCTTGATTTATCGCGCTATCCACATCCGGGAGGTATATGGGACCCCCCTTAGCCAGAGCTTGATTCAGTCTTATTTCTTGGGGCCACAAACTAGTTTGAGGTTTTATTTACGATCCTGTACTTATGCCATGCTTTACTGCTTTATTTACGATTGTGCGATGTATAGCACACTGTACTGTTTTGGAGCGGGACACGATTCCGCGGTGTCGACAAGCCCAGTTTTGGGTTCCCAGTCGTTCACAGCCGTCTACCCAAACCTTGAGTCCGTCTCGGAGCTTGCTTACTTCATTGCGGGTCTACTCCAAGGGGTGGCCCCCTGAAATATTTCTGAATCCTGTGATTGCTTTGTCGTGAAAGCCTCGTTGGGTTTTGATTTGGTTTTTCCGAGGTTGATCGAGTGTGTGTTGCTATTGGTGCACCCCGGCCGGGTAAAACTTTCTGAAAGCCGTGTCCGCGGTTATGGACGACTTGGAGCACAGTATCTCGCCCATAGACAAGCATAACTAAAGTTTATTGCTATGAATTTGACTTTATAATGACTAGTAATCAGCTTCACTATAATGCAATGGCTAAATAATACTGCCCACAATTGCTTGTTTGAGTTGTCGCTTGCAACCATTGTACCTGACTAGTAAATATTGCAACTACAACGGAATGGCTAAATAAACGTACCAACAACTGCTGGGTTTTGGGTTATCTCGTGCTAATTGTATCTGACTAGTAAGTGCTGCCACTATAACGGAATGATTAACTAAAATGACCCACCGCTTATTTTATCAGGATGATTATCTATACCTGACTAGTAATTGCTGCAACGATAACGGAATAAATAAAACTGCCAACGGTGTGAGTGCCTCGGTTGACTTCCTCGATCGGTCTCGAGGGGGAAACACCAGGATGGGTTTGTTTGGTGTTAGTTTCAGGTTGGATCCGGATAGGTCATTTCTTATCCCTCTCTGATAACCGCCAGTCGTATCGAGTCTCTATAGGTTGTTTAGCACATGCTGCCGCTGCCGCTCAGTCCACCATACCTTTGTAGGCGAGGACCGCCGAATTCTAGTCTCGCCGTGTACTGGCCTCAGTACTGACGCTCCTCTTTTTCCTTGCCCTTTGTCGGCACCCCTTTTGTTTAAGCAGGTTTTGAGATCGACGTCGTTAGCAGGGTTACCCTTCCGGCTTGGCCTGGGCAGGGTTATGGACGCCATTGGTTATTCTTCAGGGCTCTTAGCCCCATTTGCATCTTGTCCATAGTCGGACGCTCTATCATTTTTCAAGGTGATTTGGATCTTTGTATATTATATCTGTATTCTTGACTCATTGAGTCGCTGTTATATATATCTGTTCTGTGGGTCCCATCGAGGACTGTTGTGTAATGTTATTACTTCGTTTTCCACCCGCACGAAAGTGCCTGGTGGGCACCTTTGAATCGTTTCTATGCGGGTTTGGCGGGTTTCGCTAAAACTTGCATAGGTTTGATTCTGAGGGTGTTACAGTGCCCCATCTTCTTACACTTGAAGCATTCAACCTGACTGAGATCTTTCTTAACAGGCTGACTTCCACTACCACTTCCACCTCCTTTGTGGTGGCTCTTGTGTCCACTCTTGTTTTTCTTATACTTGTCATTACCATGACTGTGGTGATGCTTGTTGTCATGATGATGGTTGTGGCTGTGGTGGTTGTTGTACTTTCCATGTTTGTGGAATCCAGAACTCCCACTATCATCATGATGGGAACGCTTGTGAGACGATCCCGAGATGTGCTTATCAAAGCTATGCTTCCTTCTCCTGCTTTCAACATGTTTCATCTTGTTCTCCAAGATGGTAGTCTTGTCACAAAGTGATTGGTAGGTTGGGACATAGGCAACAGACAACTGCAGATTTAATTCATCATTTAGTCCTTCGAGGAATTTCTCCTTCCTCTTGGCATCTGTATCAACGTCATCCGGTGCATAACGCGTCAGCTTGTTGAATTCCTCGATGTATTCAGCCACACTACGATGACGCTGTTTCAGGTTGTGGAACTCCTTCAAATTCATCACTCTAGATGAGATGTGAGTTGTACGGAATCCATCCTCAAAGATAGCCCAAGTCACATCCTCAATGGGAGTGGTGATCTGAAAGTTGTCTCACCAAGTTGCTGCTGGTCCTTCTAGAAGATGTGCTGCGAACCTGACTTTTTCTTCGTCGGTGCAGCCAACAGTCACTAAGTCCTTGTTCACTGAACGTAACCAGTCATTGGCAACCATTGGATCAGTGGTTCCCGAGAACTTTGCAGGCCTTAGTCTTAGAAATCTGGTGAGCATGTCAAATCCTGGCGGATTATTCTGGTTGTTGTTGTTGTTGTTATTGTTGTTGTTGTTATTCTAGTTCTAGTTCTGCATGAACATTGTCATCATCTGCATCAGTGGAGCTTGTGCTATCATCAACTGTTGCATCTTGGGGGTGACATTGTTGTTGTTGTTTTGGTTGGGTTGGCACGTCGAGGAGGCATCTGTGGTTTTAATAAGGATAAGAATGAGATACCCATATATGCTTAACATGCACAATACATCACATAGAACAATCACAATAACCCAGCATCAAAATAACATAGAGTTTGAACGACATAAACAACAAGTTTTGGAAAATGCAAACACACCATAGCAAGCCATCCACATGTTGGATGGTCATTGCGACTCAATAATCAAAGTACGGTAGATGAAAATATAATTGAGTAGTCTACACTACTCCTCTGCATCAATCTCCACATCAACGAGGGTAAGACCTGCATTCTCCATGGCGGTCTTGTACTCCTCAACACTAGTAGTCAAGGCATCAATCTTGGCCCTAAGAGCCCTCTTCTGTGAGCGAAGCCTCTCGATCACTCTTTGATGATGCTCAAGCTCGAAGTCCTTGGCCTCTAACTCTTCCTTCATCTCCCTAATCTTCTTGTTCCTGTCTTGGACTCTTTTCTCCTGGCTCTTGAACTTCTTGTCCTGGCTCTCAAATTTGGCCTCTATTTCCTTGACAATCTCGTCTTGCTCCGCGAAGAGCTTGTCCTTCTCTCGAAGCTGAACCTGGAGTTCGTCATTTCTAAGCATGACGTTGGTCCTATCAGTATCAAGGTGTCTAATAAGACCCTCTAGGTCCTCAAGGTATAGACGAATTGGCTCCATCGTCTCTCTAGCAGCATCCTCGTACTCTATAGCCTCACCCTCCTTGTTGCGTCTCCCGAAGGGGTGAAAGTAAAGACCTCTAAGCTCGGGGGAGTGCCTTCCTACCAGGCGCCCAAGTAACTCCTGCATGACTACATCTAAGCCTTTCTCCTTGTCGTCATGCATCAGCTTGAAAGTGATAGCCTCCGTGGGTGGCTCTGGATGGCGTCCCGGCTGTGTGACTTTGAAGCCCCATAGGTCCTTCCTCTCAAACTTGGTGAGCTGAAGTGTCATGATGCTAGGAAGTGGTAGGTTGAGCACACTAGTGAGCTCAATGAGACGAGTACCAAAACGAGTTCCCTTGAACTCCTCGGCTGTGCTGATAACAAAATTAGGCATCTATTTTTATAAGATAGAGAAAAGTTAGAATCAACACAAATAGAGAAAAATCACAAGACAAAAATATCACAAGCACATCCTTTAGAAACAAACACACAAGTCATGGCATACACAAATCCATTACAAACATCAAAGGTTCAACATAACTTAGACAAACTTTTGGAAGTAAAAAAAGATAAGTGTGGTGGTCCAACTAACAAAGTACGTTACAACTCTCACTCACTAGACAAAATAGCTATCAGGGCATCCTTAGTAGCCATCTGTCTATCCTGTTCACAAGATTCCCATATTAAGTCTATGATGTCTCCCCTTAGTTGTTGGTTGGTAGTCTCTAATTCTTGGGTATGCTTCTTTTCTTCTCTAAGGTCATTTTTGGTGTTGAGCATTCTGCACTTGAGTCTTTCACCAAGCTCCTTGATAGCATTCCAAGCTGCATTTCTTGCAGAGTCAAAGAATGTTGTGTGCATTTCGGAGTTGGTGACCATGCAAAATCCTGACTCCTTGTGGTTGTCTTCCTTATTTTTGTACAAGTGAAGTTGCACCCACCAATACTCTTCTCCTTCATCCATCACAGGGAATCCCTTGTATACAGCTGCTCCATGTATCCCCATGGTAACCATAAGGTTCTTGAGTGCCTTGGGAAATTCAGTTTCACACTCCAAAGTCAAGGTCATGAGTGGTACCTTCCTTATGGCTTCGTTGATGGAGTTCATCTACAAATAGAGATGAGAAAGAAGATTAGAAAATTTTACGAGAAGAAAAAGACAAGTGTGGAAAATTTTCAAACTGTTGATTTTTTTTCCTTAGTGGTTTCTTAGTCTAATCCAATCCTAGGGTCATAATCCTACAGGCAACACAATGCTCTCATACCATCTGTCAGACCCCACCTTTATAAAGGTAAAGGTCCCTGTGATTGCAATGCTAGTCCCTGGATCAATTGCTAGCATCCACGGTTTAAGATGAAGTACACAGAAACAAATGTCATTATTACATCGCCATTCCAGAGATAACATAGTCTTTTACAACTCCATAGCCATAGGCTAGTACAAGAGTTTAACTTAACACTATAAATAAAAGTCTTCATCTTCATGTGCCACAGGCAAGCATGTTGAGTGTAGACTCATAACCCTAATCATCATCAGAGTAACCTGCAACATCACAAGTTATAGCCACAGTGGGTCAATACATTGGAATAGTATTGGCAAGTGATACCTTAGTAGAATAATAGTATCTAGCTTCTACATGAATTTGGCTAATTGTAGCTTACGCTTGCTTTTCTCAAAATACGTTTTACCTATCAGTTGAAAACACTAAGTTTTTGTTTGGCAAAAACTCCCAAGGAACCATCAATAGACATTGGTGAACCTTTACCCTTGTTCAACCACAAGTTTTTAACTTAGAAATTGGGATGAGGAGATTCTTGATAGCTTCCATGTCTTGATGCTCAAATTGTCCATTTTCAGGACACAGCTAAGTACTTAGATTCTTCCTTCTGCAGAGGTGGTGCACTTTCCCCACAAGACTTCACTTTCATCAAGACAGGACCTTTCAGAAGCCTTCCCTTAGACCAAAATGGACGCGTTTCAAACCTATCACCCCCTACCACCAACTGTCCATTTGGCAAAGTTATTGCAACCTATATGATCCAGGTAGAGCCCATAATGCCATGAGGCTGCACTAGAAGCTTCTTAACATATGGCATCTCTAATCCCTTTGTTCCTGGGTGGCTTTCCACAAGTGTGATACACAAGGTAGACCATAGATATGGGCCTTGTGTAACCACTCAACATAACCCAAACAACCATTCCACCCAGGTGTTTCATTCACTTAGTTGTTTTATTAAGCAAAAACACAATTCAAAGACTTAGAAATATTTTTCCATAGCATATATATAATCCACCCTTGGTTGCTACTAGCTAGGCTAAGCATGGGAATAGCAAGTATCTTAACTTAGAGAAAATTCTAACAATTCTACAACTACTAGGATTTCCTAAGCATATCATATAGTTACTTGGCAAAACTTATCAAGCAAGCCCTATACAAAATATCGCTAATGCATAGTCAAAATATTGGGACAAAAATATGAAGCACCACTTGCCTTGGTAGTTGGGGGAGTAACAACAATCCTCAAAGTCACAATCACCACTAGCACCAAAATCTACACATAAAATGATAGCACCAAATTCATATTTCAAATAATCAAACAAAAATATATGAATGCATGCAAATGCCATGTGATGATTTTTCTAAACCAACCAAGACAAGTAAAATAGTACTGATCCATAAACTAAACATTTATACACCAAATAACTTTATTTGGCCTTTAAAACATTTTCCAATTAATTTTTATACACAAAATAGGCCTACAAATGTCTCTGTATAAAATTATATTTTAACAGAAACAAAATACAAAACTAAGACAATAGATGTGTAGGATTAATTTTTTTGATTCCAGTGGTATATTATTTGTATTTTTTGGATAAACAGAACAAAAGTTATTGAATCTACAAGTTTGAATAACAAATAGATTCAAAAACAGATTTAAATCAAAATCCCAGACACGTGGGCGTGTCTGATTGGCCCATACCGGTTCGGCCGGATCGATCAACAAGAGCCTCACGATCTAAATGAAATCTCACGGGCCAGATCTACTCGTACCCCTTTGTTAAGTGATCTAATCCTACGCGCTAGATCTAGATCCAACGGCTGCTGAGCACGCGACCATGGACGGGCGGCGCTAGCGACGGCGGCGCGGCGGCGGCGCACTGCCAGTAAGGTTCCGGCGGCTATGGAGGGGGCTGGGGTTGGTAGAGGCGCCTACCAGACTCGCGAGGTCACGCTGATGCTCAACGTCCCGCTGGTGTGGCCGGGGGCATGCTGTGTTGGTCGGAGGAGCTCGTCGAAGTTGCGGGGGGCGTTGGGTTCTTGCGTACAATGACCTTGTCGATGTTCTGGACTTCCCTAGCACGAATCAAGAGTATCAGGAGGTGCGCAAGGTCACTGCGAGCACGACAGGGTCAAAGAGAAGACAAGGGGCGCTCGGAGATTACCGTGATTTCTCATTGGAGATGAGAGGGGCGTCGGGCACTTGCAGTGGTTGTCGAATCTGTCGACCTAGGTCACGAGCAGACAAAATAAAGGCATGAGACAAAGCGCGCGAGAAAGGGGATCATGCTAGCGTGAACGAGAAAGGGCGGGGCGGATGGAGCTCACCGCAATGTCTCGTCGGAGGTGCTCGGGCAGCGGCGTTGCAGGCAGAATTTTGGCAGCCTGGTGGCGGAGAGAGTGTGGTGAGTGAGGGGAAAGGCTCGCTGTGCGGAGGGGCTTAAGTAGGCAGAGGCTCGGAGAGAAACGCTCGCCGAATCAAAGGCATTTATGTCGCACCATCAACAGCAGCATCGGCACTGGCGACGCGGTCTGTCGTGTGATTTGGGGAAGACGAAGGCTGACCTGGCGTGGGTCCACCGTGCAGTGACTGCGAGGTAGATTGGGTGCGGGTGAGAGAGAGGGGGAAGGGGGAAGTGGTCGGGTGGGTTCGTGGGCTGCTTTTGGTGCTGGGCCAGATTGGTGGCGTCGGCCTTTTCCTTATTCTTTTCTCTTTTTCTTTTTCTAATTGATTTTTCAGGAACCAAATTCAAATCAAATTCAAATGAGTTTAAAATGAAACAACCTCTAGATTTTTGTAGTGTAAACCTTGCACTTATTTGTGTATAAAACATTACTGTTTAGACCAATGCACTTTGACATAAAGGAAAATAAAATAAATCCATACCTTAATATGATTATAGATAATAAACATAAAGTGGTTTTATATTTGAATTTTGTTTGAGAATTTTTGTGTAAGCTTTGCATTCAGATTTGAAATATTTCTGATCATAATCAAGTATTCTCATACTTTGAGAGTACAATAGAACCATTGCCTTTCTAGCATAAAATGATAGGCATATAAATGGTTTCTCATTTTGCAATCTTGTTTGAAAATAACCAAATTCTTATGAATGCATGCATGATATGCAAACTTTTTCAAATTATGATTTTTGGGATGTTACAACTTCAATCTCCCCCAAGCTTGGGCAATACTTTCTCCCTCATGAGGATGAAAATTATAAATATAATTTCATGAGGAGGATAAAATTTAGAATAAAAGAGAGATTCAAGTTCCTTCGACTCCAAATGATGAGGATCATCTAGTAGCTCATACCACTCCCTTGCTTTGTCCCTAAGTGAGAAAGGGAAAAGCTTCCTCTTAACTTGGTCCATTGAAATACCTGCACACTTGAACAACTCGCATAATTCATGTATAAAGAGTAAATGATCACTAGGACGGACAGTTCCATCTCCAAAATAGCAGTTATTCATAACACATTCAACAATTCCAATAGGTATTTTAAAAGGGACACTTTCAGTATGCGGATTTAAAATATCACAAGTATCATTAGAATTACCACATATGGGAGATAAAGTATCATAAGAGCAAATTTTCTTCCCTAAAGCTGGGGAACTAAAAAGATTTTTTCATAAAAACTAGCTTCCCCAAGCCGTTCGGTCTCACCGTCGAGACTATAAATAGAGGACTCCCCCGCTCGAATTCTTCACCAGTGCATCGCCGGAATTTCACCGGAGCCCGCCGCCTCTGGAGAAGAAGGGCGCCATCGATTTCGTCCACCCCAGGAGCTGCCACGACCACCCCTGAGTTCGTCGTCGTCGACTTCGTCGTTCGCCCGCCTCGCCGACCCTCGCCTGCACCCCGGTGAGCCCCCAGCAACCCCCACTGGCCGCGCTAGGTTTCTGTCTCGCTGGCGTTGCCCAACATCGATGATGACTCTCAGCCGTTGGATTAGAACTAGATCGAACGCCCCACATCGCCCCATACCGCTTCGCACCCCCTGTCTCACTGACGAGTGGGGACAGCCACTTAAGCAGCCCGCGGAAGCGCTACGCTTAGAAGGCCGGCCCGTTAACTTTTCCCGCGCAGCCCAGTTATTTGAATTAATCCTTTTCCATTTGATTTCAAACACACTTCTGTACCCAATTTCAAAAATCAACCCAGGTCGATTCAGTGCACCAAATTGAATGAAACTAATTGTGTTAGAAAGGTCTGGGAATGCTGAATCCAAGCCCGTTGGATTCAAGTCATTTGGATCTATAGATCACCCATGGTAAAAATAACAAGGCAGAAGCTTTTCTGCATTCAAACATTTGTTAAATTTAAACCATAATAGCTTTTGAGTTGATTCCAACTCTCAAAAATCACATTTAACCATACCTTTTAGAATATATAAAAAATATATAGGTTTACTTGCAGAAATAATGTTCAAGTAATAAAAGAATGCTACATAGGCATTTCTAGTCACTTTATTTAATTAAAATAAAAGGGTAAAACCTTATTAAATTGTGACACCACTTTAAATCATATTCTCATGGACTAAAATATGTGGTGATGACATGTGTCAACATGATCCCATGTTTGGTTTGGAGAATATTAAATCTTAAGTAGTTTTTCAATGAGTAGAAATTACTTTTCTAAAAATAAAAGGAATTAAACCAAGCCTTAATCTTGTAATGTTAGAGATGATGTTAGATCATCTATAGGACCCTTGTGTGTGATGATTGCAAGTAGTTAAGTATTGTTTGGTGATTGTGTACCTCGTATTTATTTATAGACGCTAGTACCGGCCAAGGATACGAGGAGGAAGGAGGATTCTACGGAGAAGAAGCCGAGGAGAACTTCAACCACTGCTCTGCTCAAGGCAAGCTAACACTTGCAATTATGAAAGTTATATAACCTATGCAATGCACTAAGCATGCTTGGTTAGACATATTTTATGATACCCAATCCTAGTTTTATTTACAAGCTTTCTATTTAATTTCTTTATCAAAGCTATTACTTGGAGTTTACTTAAGTGACTTGTAGATTCTAGAAAGATATATGTGAAGGTTGCATAAAGAGCATAAAATTTGGCCTAAGCTAGATAATCTTGATGTCATCCTAAGGCATGAGATTGAACTTAGTTAAA
Source organism: Avena sativa (assembly GCA_916181665.1). Classification (NCBI taxonomy): domain Eukaryota; kingdom Viridiplantae; phylum Streptophyta; class Magnoliopsida; order Poales; family Poaceae; genus Avena; species Avena sativa. Next base: position 258,478,801 of record OV702279.1, on the reverse strand, counting down.
ACTCCACTAGTTTACCACCCTCATTAGTGCTTACCCCCACCTGTAGATGCTAGTGCTAAGCATAAAACTTGATCAACTTTAGATGGGAATACTTGGTGGAAAAATGGTTATGAAAACCTTGGAATGATGGATCATTCTATTGAAATGTTTTGGACATGTGTTTCCAAACACTTGATGATTTTGGTGATGAAAATGTTGAGGCATGAGCCTTAGCCCTTTATAAAACTGATGGTTGTCTGGATGCGATAGCATTCCAATTTTATTGTACAACCACAATACCCGAAGATTGGGTAGGGCTTGACTAGAAACTTATATACCTTAGTATTAGTTCCCTCACGGCCAAGGTCTGAGCTGAGGATACCTTGTGAAGATTGTCCACCTATGCAGTACCCAAGATGACAGTTGGTCATGGTTGGGAGGCCAAACTCACAGGAGAGGTGCTTATACTAGGGCGTGTAATTAAAAGGTTAGGATTGATTATACGCATACTAAGTATGGTGAATTTAGGATTTGTTCCTGACGGATGTATCGAATGTTGTGGTGAAAGTGTACAATCTCTGCCGAGTGTCAAACTATTCGAATAGCCGCGTCCGCGGTTATGGACAGTTGGAGTGGCCATACTGTTCCCCCGTCAGACTTTTCAAAATGACTTGTGAAACCAAGTGAGACTTTGACTTGACCACAACCGGGTTGTGATATGAAATACAAGTTCCCATTTAGGTGTTATAAAACTTCAACTAGCATTCGTTGCTTCTAAACTTAGTAGAGATAAATCTGGCTTTTGCAAAACAACCCTAGAGCCTAGTGTCCTATTATCAAAAAACCCTTTCCCTTGTTAGTATTAGTTTGCGAGTACTTAAAGAGTACTCGTGGCTTTGTCCCTGGCTATTCCCATGGCCAGACTATGAAGAGGAGTACCTAGAGGATGGACCCCAGGAAGGTTACGACAACTAGGATCATCTCCCATCGTCAGAATTGCCTGTGACCCCGAAGATGGAGCTTCGCCTACGCTACCGTTATTATTACGTATTCCGCTGCTTGATGTTGTATTAAGAACTGGATCATGAGATCCCTATTTGTGTAAGAACTTATGTATGGTTGTAATGGATGATGTACTATGGTATCCAATTCTGTTATGTCTCGCAAAAATGGTAATCCTGGGATTGCGATGTATGGCATAACAGGCATCTGGGATTAAAAATCTGGGTGTTGACACTTGTAGACAATTGTTGGGCCTCCAAGTGCATAGGTTTATAGAACATCTGCAAGTTTCCCTTAAGTGGATTACCCAAGGTTTATCGAACTCAGGGAGGAAGTGGTCAAAGGTATTCCCTCTCAAGCAATCTTGCAATCAAGATACAAGAAGTCTCTTGTGTCCCCAACACACCCAATATAGGTGCACTAGTTCGGCGAAGAGATAGTGAAATACAAGTGGTAACGGTGCCAGAAAATAGCTGATGGCGTGGAGGAAAGGTAAAAGCCCAAAACCTCCCCGGCAACAACGCCAGAAAAGAGCTTGATGTCTACGCACTTCTATTGTTGTAGACATTTGTTGGGCCTCCAAGTGCAGAGGTTTGTAGAACAGCAGCAAGTTTCCCTTAAGTGGATTACCCAAGGTTTATCGAACCCAGGGAGGAAGTGGTCAAAGGTATCCCTCTCAAGCAACCCTGCAATCAAGATACAAGAAGTCTCTTGTGTCCCCAACACACCCAATACACTTGTCAGGTGTATAGGTGCACAAGTTCGGCGAAGAGATAGTGAAATACCAGTGGTAACGGTGCCAGAAAAGAGCTTGACGGTGAGGTAAAGATTAAAGGCAAGAGGAAGGAAGCAAGCAAACATGCAACAGATCTAGTAGCAAACGGTGTTTCAATGTTTAGAAACAAGGCCTATGGATCATACTTTCACTAGTGAACACTATCTCATATAAATATCCTCTCTTCATGATACTTCTCTTAACTACTCTCCGGTTGGACACTCTAATCCATGGTAGGGCTATAATAGCACTCCTCAAAGGCTGCCTTCCCCAATCTAGATAACCCCACACTGTCACCTTGAGCGCTAGATGGTTCCAACAAACACCACAATTTCATAGAGACATCCAACTCCAAATATAACTCATAACAAATATTCAATCTAGCCAAAGTGTGTGAGACCCTGGCGCATGGCTCAATAGGATTGATACGAAACCCATACCAACAAGTTGCAACTTCTTTTCCGGAAGCTCATTCGAAAAGAACTCTAAGGTTAAGCGTGCTTGGCCTAGAGCAATTCTAGGATGGGTGACCGACCGGGAAGTGGGTAACCGGGTGCGCACGAGTGAGGACAAAGTGCGCAGAAAAGACTAGTTTTGGTCTGTGGGGCTAGTCTAGAGATCCTATTGAGCTGTCAGAAGTGACAACCGTCGGTCCAAAGTGGCCGGGGATGTTACAAATTGGTATCAGAGCCGACCCTCGCAGTTACATGGGCGTGTGCGGGTCAGTGGCGGACATGTGTAGCATGGCGCGTGTGGCCCGGAGTGGACACGGCATGGCAATGTGCCGGCACTGGACGCACAGACGTGTGCCAAGAGGGGACGTTCCTGGCTTGTGGTTGATCGACGAGGACGTCGATCTTCTAAGGGTGGGTGTATGTGAGACCCTGGCGCATGGCTCAATAGGATTGATAGGAAACCCATACCAACAAGTTGCAACTTCTTTTCCGGAAGCTCATTCGAAAAGAACTCTAAGGTTAAGCGTGCTTGGCCTAGAGAAATTCTAGGATGGGTGACCGATCGGGAAGTGGGTAACCGGGTGCGCACGAGTGAGGACAAAGTGCGCAGAAAAGACTAGTGTTGGTCTGTGGGGCTAGTCTAGAGATCCTATTGAGCTGCCAGAAGTGACAACCGTCGGTCACTTTCACACACGTGGGGAAAAGCATAGATCTATTAAAGCACAAAGAGTATTTATGTAGACTCAAACCTAAGTGCCACCATGGCGTGCACGCTGTCACTTTCACACACACATAGGGAGAGTAGAGATATAATGAAGAACTTGAGTAGCAAGGTAGATCTACTGGATTACAAAGCTCATGACCACAAGATCATGCATAGAGAGATGAACACATAGATACCGGTAGAGCCCTGGCCCTGAGGAAGAACTACTCCCTCCTCATCATGGAAATCAGCAACGGTGATGGAGATGGTGGTGGAGATCGATGGAGATGGCTCTGGGGGCACTTCCCCGTCTCGGTAGGGTGCCGGAACAGAGACTTTTTGTCCCTCGAATCTCCCCTTCGATGGCGGCGACGCTATGGAGGTTTTTGTGGATTTCTTCTGAATTGTTTAGGTTTTCCCATCAGAGGCTTCTTATAGGCGCAGGAATCAAGGTCGGTGGGGGTGCAGGGGGCCCACACACCTTGTGGGCACATCCAGGGCTTGCCCATGCCTAGGGGGTGCGGCCACCCTGTGGCCCCCCTTTGGCTCTGCTTCGTGGTTCCGTGTTGCTCCGGGAAAAATAATGAATTTGGCTTTTGTCCCCTCCAATTTCGAGAATATTGATTTTCTACCTTTCTGGAACCAAAAACAGAAGAAGACATGCAACTGGCACTGTGGAATCTTGTTAATAGGTTAGTTCCAAAAAATATATAAAAACACCTCAAAGTGTAGACAAAGCAAAGCAAAGTAGATACTAAAAAAGCATGGAGCATCAAAAATTATAGATACGATTCCGACGTATCATCCCCACAAACACAACATGCATGATTACAAAAAGATGATCTTGATCATGAACGGAGCTCACAACATCTAAACATGGTAGCACGAAGGAGGAGATACAACCATCTAGCTACTACATGGACCCGTAGTCCAAGGTGGAACTACTCACGCTTCATACCGGAGGCTGACATGATGAAGAAGGCCTCCAGGATGATCTCCCCTCCGGCAGGGTGCCGGGAAGAGCTTCAGATCCCCCCGATCTAGGGACGATGGTGGCGGCGGCTACATACGGTTTCGTGGAATATTGATCGGGTACTTAGGGTTTTGGCATCGGGGGGTCTTTATAGGCGAAGAGGCGAGGCAGGGGCGGCCAGGGTGGTCACACCCCCTAGGCGCGGCTAGGGATAGCCTGCGCTGCCAGGGTGTGTGGCCCCCTGGTGCCTCCCCTCCATCTCGTACTCTGGCTCAGTGTTCTCCACGGTAAAATATTGACTTTGGCTTTTGTCCTGTCTAATTCCGAGAATATTGATTTTCTACCTTTCTGTAACCAAAAACAGAAGAAAACAGGCAACTGGCACTATGTCATCTTGTTAATAGGTTAGTACGAGAAAACATATAAAAACACCTCAAAGTGTAGACAAAGCAAATCAAAGTAGATACTAAACAAGCAAGGAACATAAAAAAATATAGATACGTTTCCGACGTATCAGGGCAAGGAGAGGAGGCAGCCAAGGGGGCACACCCCCTGGTGGCGCCACCAGGGCTGGCCCACGCCACCCTAGGGCGTGGCCACCCTGGTGTCCTCCTCCATCTTTGCTTCGTGTTTCCGTATTTCTCCAGGAAAAATAGGAAGATTGGCTTTTGTCCCATCGAGTGTTGAGGATATTTATTTTTTAGTTTTTCTGAAACCAAAAACAGCAAAAAACAGGCAACTGGCACTGTGTCATCTTGTCAATAGGTAAGTTCCAGAAAGTGTATAAAAATACCTCAAAGTGTAGACAAAACATAAGACAAATGATATAAAACAAGCATGGAGCATCAAAAATTATGGATACGTTTACGACATATCAGGACCTAAATGGATTAGCCCATTATTTCTAACAATCCCCCGCCAGATCTCAAATGCCCATTTGAAGATTTCATAATCCTCGCTACTTGTTTATATACCAGTATTACAGCAGAGACTGTTAAGTTGAACTTCCGCCTAGAATCTTGAACTATGTCTATCAACAACTTGAACAATGGACGAACCTTGAATTGCAAGTTTGGTGCCAATAGATTTCACTCAAAATCATAACCAGTACCTGGCTGCCAGTAGCCTACCCCGCGGGTTGGAGCATATGCGTCATACTCCCTGGTCTCTTCATGAGTTTACTAGAGATCACCCAAGTCTCATAGACCGTGACATTTACAGTCGAGCTCATATAGGTGTGTTCTTTCAAGAATGCCATATAGGACAGCATGTTCGCTAATTAAATCCAACAGAAACACATTAAGGCATGTTGCCAACATGCCTTACAGATTATGAGAGTTATGCGTCTTCACATAGAGAGGGTTACAAAATACTCTCCTCCGTCAAACCACTAGCGTGTTCTTTTCAGGTCCTAATTCACGGGATCTCCGATCACATATGTTGGGTTACCACTAAGTTGTGACATCCATGGGTCTCAACCCCATCTCCCTCGATGCACTTTCTATCACATTTCGTGATAGTCCCTTTGTAAAGGGATCTGCCAGGTTTTTGTCTATTTGAATATATGTAACAGTTATTACTCCGGAGTTTCTCAATTTCCTGGCAGATTTCAAACGTCTCTTCACGTGTCTTAATGACTTCGCGTTATCCTTAGAATTGTTCACTTTGACAATCATAGTTTGGTTGTCACAATTCAAAAGGATTGCCGGCACAGGTTTCTCAACCACAGGCAAGTCCATCAAGAGCTCAAGCAGCCATTATGACTCAACATTGGTTGTGTCTAAAGCAGTAAGTTCTGCTTCCATAGTTGACCTTGTCAATATGGTTCGTCTATGAGACCTCCATGACACTACGCCACCTCCAAGGGTAAACACAAACCCGCTCGTGGCGTAGAGTTCATCAACGTCAGAGATCCAATTCGAATCACTATATCCTTCAAGCACAGCAGGGTTCCCTGAATAGTGAATCCCATAGCTCATTGTACCACATAGATAGTGCATGACCCTTTCAAGTGCATGCCAATGATCAATACCCGGGTTAGACATGAACCTACTCAACTTGCTCACAGCAAAAGAAATATCAGGTCTTGTAGCGCTTGCTAAGTACATGAGAGAACCAACAACTTGTGAATATTTCAGCTGATCTGTTAGTTCCTTCTTATTCTTTCGTAATGTCAAACTGGGATCATAAGGTGTTGGAGAAGTCTTGCCATCAATAAAGCCAAATCGGCTCTAGACCTTCTCAACATAATGAGATTGCGTTAAAGTAATCCCATTCTCGTTCTTAATAAGCTTGATGTTCAGAATCACATTAGCCTCTCCCAGATCTTCCATATCAAAACTCTTTGACAGGAAAGACTTAGACTTCATTTATCACTTTCATGTTTGTACCAAAGATCAGAATGTCATCCACGTACAAACATAATATAACGCTATCGCCCCCACCATGGCAATAGTAAACACACCTATCAACCTCATTAATGACAAAGCCAGCAGAAAGTAGAGTTCTGTCAAACTTCTCATGCCATTGCTTAGGTGCTTGTTTCAGGCCATATAAAGATTTTAATAACTTGCACACCTTTGTCTCTTCACCTTTTACCACAAACCCATTCGGCTGATCCATATAAATCTCCTCTTCCAACTCTCCATTAAGGAAAGCTGTCTTCACATCCATTTGATGAACGAGAAGACCATAAGAGGCAGCCAGAGATAGTAGTACCCGAATGGTGGTAAGTCTAGCGACAGGTGAATAGGTGTCAAAGTAATATTCGCCTTCTTTCTGTGTATAGCCCTTAGCTACAAGACGCACCTTGTACTTCTCAATAGTACCATCAGGCCTTAGGTTCTTCTAGAACACCCACTTACATCCCACAGGTTTACAACCATAGGGTCGTTTTGATAATTCCCAAGTTCCATTAGACAGAATCGATTCCATCTCATTTTGGACAGCTTCTTTCCAATCATCTACATCAGGGTATGCATATGCCTCAGTAATGGATCTGGGAGTGTCATACACAAGGTACACGATGAAGTCATTACCAAAAAAATTTGCAACCCTCTGTCTCTTAATCCTCATGAGAGGTTCATCGTCATCCTTCTCAAGGAATTCCTCATGTGGTTGTTCAGAATTCTCAATAGATGCACTAGATTCAGGAAGTATTTCGGAAGAAATCCTACCAATGCTATGCATATCTTTCATAGGAAACATATTCTAAAAGAATGTTGCATCACGAGATTCCATTATAGTATCAACATGCATATCAGGTACCTCAGATTTAACCACTATAAATCTATAGCCTACACTATGTGGAGCATATCCTAAAAAGATACAATCCACTGTCTTGGGTCCGATCTTGCATTTCTTGGGGATCGGTATGTTGACCTTCGCCAAACACCCCCAAGTGCGCAGATACGAAAGTGATGGTTTTCTCCCAACCCACTCCTCATAAGGGGTCTTTTATTTATTCTTGTTAGGAACTCTATTCAGGACATGACATGAAGTCAACAAAGCCTCCCCCACCATGCCTTTGATAAACCAGCAGTAGCTAACATGGAATTCACCAAGTCAGTCAGCGTGCGGTTTTTCCTCTCGGCAACCCCGTTTGATTGGGGTGAGTAGGGAGGCGTCCTCTCATGAATAATTCCGTGTTCCTCACAGAATTCATCAAATATTTTGGGAAAATACTCAACACCACGATCTGACCTAAGATGCTTGATCTTTCTCTCTAGTTGATTTTCAACTTCGGCCTTAGAAATTTTAAAGTAGTTTAAAGCCTCATCTTTAGTTTGCAACAAGTAAACATAGCAGAATTTAGTAGCATCATCTATCAATGTCATGAAATATCTCTTTTCACCTTTTGTCAACACACCATTCATCTCGCATAGATCAGAATGTATGAGTTCTAGAGGTGCCAAGTTTCTCTCCTCGGCAGCCTTGTGAGGCTTTCGAGGTTGCTTTCATTGCACACAACTATGGCACTTAGAACCTTTGGCACTAGTGAAATTTGGAATTAAACTCATATAGGACATCCAAGATATCAAACCAAAATTAATATGACATAAACGAGAGTGCCAAACACTGGTATCATCATTAACACCGCCACAAATATGATTCACGGATTTATTACAAAACTCTGAAAGTGAAAACCGAAACAAGCCTCCAAACTCATAACCTTTACCAATAAATTATCCATGTTTCGAAACAACGACTTTATTAGACTCTAAAACAACCTTAAACCCATCTCTGCATAGAAGGGAGCCACTAACGAGATTCTTGCTCATAGTAGGAACATGTTGCATGTTCCTCAGCTGCACGATCTTTCCAGAAGTAAACTTCAGATCCACCGTGCCAAGACCACGAACAGAAGCATGTGATCCATTCCCCATTAGGACGGATGAATCCCGAGCGACCTGATAAGAAGTGAACATAGAGATGTCAGCACACACATGAACATTAGCACCCGTATCAAGCCACCAACACGATGATTGAAATACTGAAAGAATAGTAAATACATTACCGTACCCATCAGTATTGCTAGCGGTCACGATGTTGACAGTCTTGGCCTTTTTTCCCTCTGTGGTCTGCGCGTTCTGGAAAGTCCTTTGAAAAGTGGTCGGGCTCTCCACAAGTGTAACAAGACAGATCACTCTTGTCCCTGTTCGTCTTTTTCTTCTTGAAGGTTGTAGTCTTTACATGCTTGTTAAAGGAGGACTTGAAGTTCCCTTTGTTCTTGCCTACGGATTTGTCTTTCTGTACAAAGTTGGCAGTAGCATGCCCCTCTCCTTTCTCAGTAGTGTCCTTAGCCCGAGCCTTCTCCTCAACATCAAGGGGCGCTATCAGATTTTCAACTGATATATCATGTCTCTTGTGTTTGAGAGCTATGGAAAAGTTCCTTCATGAAGGGGGCAACTTAGCAATAATGCAACCCGCCACAAACTTGTCAGGTAAGATACACTTAAGGAGTTCGAGCTCTTTGGCAATGCATTTTATCTCATGAGCTTGTTGAACCACATGAAGGTCCTTTGTCATCTTAAAATTATGAAAGCTCTCCATGATATACAGTTCACTGCCAGCATCTGCAGCACCAAACTTTGTGTCCAGTGCGTCCCAGAGCTCCTTCCTGTCTTTTTTATGCATAAACACATCACACAGACGGTCAGCAAGAATGGTCAGAATACATCCCACAAATACAGCATTGGCATCCTCGAACTTCTTCAGAACCTCTAACATACTAGATGTATTGATCAACATGAACAGTAGCAGAGTATACGCACTAACAGCCATAGTAAAGCAACAAATATGATGACTGTATACGTACTGATCGGTTGCCGATGAAGTCGCCGTTGTTGCAGTAGCCTGTCGAAGAAGTCGGCGTGCAGTAGGTCCGGCTTGACGACCGGGAAGACGCACCGTAATGACGAACTTGAGCAGTCGCACGGAGCGCTTCCCAAAAACCTTATTCGCCCTCTCACGTACAGGATCACAAAGGCGAGTGGTTTCGAAGACCTGCTCTCCCGACCGCCGACAAGTGGGATGGAGTAGACTACGGTGACGATGCAAGCAGAGAGGATGGCAAAACCCTAGATTGGTTTTCGGTGTATTGTGGCGATAGCCGTGCAGGACTTTATGAAGTGACGTGGCGTGCGAGTGGCGTCGGAGGAGGAGTGTGCGTGTATCCCTCTTATTTCCACTCACTTACAAAGTGGTGCAACACTCCACCTTATAAGATGATGCAACTCTCCTTCAACTTTCCATATGGGACTAAACTTTAGCTCCCACTCCACTCCCATAGTCCCATGTGAGCTACCACAGGCATGGGCCCAAACATATATGGACTGACACAAACATGTGCTTTAAAATTTAGAAAAAATCTGAAATATACATGGGCATAAATAGACTAGCCTATTATTTCTAAGATATGGCTTGTGCGGGTCGAGAGGAGCTCCTATGGTCCAGTCTTATACATCGCCATTAGAGTAGGGTCTAAACTCGAGAGACTTTTCTTTCGGACCATTATGGGGGGACGAACCATCATGTTGTTTCTAACTGGACCTGGATGTAGGGCCTTTTTTTATTGGTTCTTGGGTCTTTTCTCTTCCATTCAGGAATTAGTGGATTACTAAGCTTTGTGGGGCGGTGGGACTAGACAATGGCAACAAGACCTGTTCAGAGTACACACGGTAGGAAAACTCTCCCCGTAGCTCCTAGTTTATGTTTCTCCAAAAATAAACTACATTTTAAGGTCTCCCAAAATTCATAAAATAAATATACAACTACCAGTTCCTATAGAACCTATCGAAAATATCCAGAGATGACTATGAAAACACCTTTCTAGATCCTCGAATTGAAAGAGAGATTGAGAGGGATCAAGAATCCTAATTCTCGCTATTTGGAATGGATCCAATTCTATTGAGTCTGACTCATCATAGTGATCATTTCTCTTTAGCAAAGAATAACCTTGGTTATCAAAGAATTGAATAATCAGGATCCATTTACTTATGATACCTAGTTGGCATTGATAACAAGGATCTAATGAATTATGAGTTTAATAGATCCCCTTTAGCAGAAAGACGTATATTCCTTGCTCATTATCAGACAATCACTTATTTTATTTCCAAATCTCGTGTGGGACTAATCGTTTTCATTTACCATCTCATGGAAAACCCTTTTGGTTCCGCTTAGCCCTATCGGGTATTTTAGTGTACGTATGACACAAGTTTCCTCAAAATATCATATCGCCTATGATGTACACAAAAAGACAGATGTGGGATAAAAATCTAATTTATTTTACCACACAAATGTCATTTTTTGTATAGTCTATAATATAAGGGTTTATTTAGCGAAACCTAGTAGATATATAGATAACATGTGCATGATATGTATCTACGTAAAAAATTGTATTTTTTATTACTTTTACATGCCATTTACAAAACAAAAAATACCAAGCCCGCTGGACTCGAGAGACGGAAATCAACCCTAGTGCGATAAGCGCAACCGGTGCCAGTCCGGTGGTAGTGGCAGATGACACTCTGACAAGGTCTGCTTTGAGAAAAAAAACTGGATTGTTTTCAGACGCCAACTCGAGCAAAGAACGAGGACAACAAGGTCATGGTTAGTATCCATCAGTTGTTCGCCATGCGGGATGTCGTTCGGTCGACGTTCCCTGGACAAGAGTTGAAGAGGCCGAGATGAGACTTAGGCCACTGACCACCATTACGAGACAAATCAAGGGACGGTTGAAATGGTAATAATTGGTAAAAGTTGTACCGAAGATCCATCACAAAAGTTTGCATGTACATATTGTTGGAATTTTTGTCTAAACTAGGAAACATGTCCGTGCGTTGCAACGGCAAAAAAAATTTATATCACGCAGATATAGCCACTTGACCCAATGTTAGAGTGCTAATATGTTAAATTATATCCATGCTTCATAGTGTTATGTAGTATATCACCATCATCATACATTACTGTAAAGAGATCAATGATTGAAGTTTTCTCAAGCATTTGCTATCATTAATTCTAAAGATGCACAAAGCTATGAGTACATCCTTAAAACGTGGTACCGATCAACTCGAATCGATAACTTGTGCTTGCAGATATGCATCTGGCTCTCCTCGAGGCTGCATGGTACATAAAGCCATCGAGTCAGGCTTTAGTAGAATATAAATAAATTTAGAAACCATCTATCACGTTGAGACACTGCTCGCCGGTTATAACTTCCTTATTAAAAACATGAACAGGTTGTGTGCTAACAATCATTTACTATATGCCAATAAATTCTTGAAATCCTAAAGCCCATTTCACCCGTTCATGCAAGGCAAGAGCTGAGACAAATGTTTAGTCCCACATTGCTAGTTGAGTGGAAGTTGAACCAGCTTATAAGGAGGGCTCTTTCAACACTTGTACGAGCTTGAGAAGAGAAGACATATACACGCGCGCTCCTCCTCCTCGCTCGTCTCGCCATGACGCGCGCGCCGTGGGTTCTGGGAATCTCGCGGAGCCAAGCTTTAAAATGTTTTGCTTGAGTGGACTTTTAATACGAGATAAATGAATACGAACTGAGTGAGCGCTATTGGCGCGACTACTGGCTTCATCACGACTTCTTCCCTGATATCAACACCCTTTTCCTCGACGACATGGCTAACGATGGTGTCAACACGAACGCCGACGGTTCCTCTGTTGCTGTTGTCGTGTATATTTTCTTTCTCAACCTTGTTTTGATCGCATCTTATGTTCTACGCCTTGCAATCTGTTTGGTTATCTGTCTTAATTTATATTCTCTATTTCACATGATTAGTATACTTTCTATTATTCTAATCATGTTTTATCTAGCGTTTATTATGGGCAATTCGCTTGGTAATTTGCTCTTTTACTCAACAATCCAAAAACCTTATTTCAGGAAATTTGCCCCAAGTGGCTTTGTTGCTTCTATGAAGCCACATGTGTTTGAAGGTGTCAATTACAAATGATGCCATGCGAGAGCAGTGCTCTGGTTTCAGACCATGAGCTTCTATAACGCCATCTATGGCACACCTGAGGAAGATCTTAATCCCACTCAGGAAGAGGTGTGCCAAAAACTTGATACCACTTTCAAGGCTGCCTTGACCAACATTCTTGGAGACAATATTGTCGATTCATATATGTCATTTAGCAATGGCAAGGATATGTGTGCGCTCGAGAGAAAATTTGGAGTCTCCGATGCTGGCAGTGAACTGTATGTCATGGAACAATTCTATGACTATAAGATGGTTGATGACCGCCCCATTGTAGAGCAGGCTCATGAGATACAGTCACTTGCCAAGTAGCTTGAGCACTTCACTTGTATATTACCGGACAAGTTTGTTGCCGGAGGCATTATTGCCAAACTTCCTCAGTCATGGAGGAATTTTGCTACTTCTCTGAAACACAAGAGAAAGAGTTCTCCATGACGGATCTCATTGGGACTCTTGACGTGGAAGAGAAGGCGAGAGAAAAATACACACGTGCTCGAGGTACCGACGAAGGTTCTAATGTCGATCTAGTATAAAAAAAGGAACTTCCAGACTCACAAGTTTAAGAACAAAGGCAAGTTTGACGATAAAGGAAAGTTCGGTAGAAAGAACAAGGTCTCATAGTCTACCAGCTTCAAGAAGAAGACTGATAAGAATAAAGGTGCTTGTCATGTGTGCGGTGATCCTGATCATTGGGCTCCAGCTTGTCCCAACCGCTTTGACAAGCGCCGGCATGGGAAGAGCAGCAAGACTGCTAATGTTGTCATGGGCGACGTTGAGATGAAAGATATTGGGTATGGTATATTACCTACTGTTTTTTCATTATGCCATTCTCCTGATTGGTGGATTGACACGGGCGCTAATATACATGTGTGTTCTGATATTTCCATGTTTTCTTTGTATCAGGTCAGAGGGACTCAAACCGTGCTGATGGGGAATGGCTCGCATGCTTCTTTTCATGGTGTTGGTACGGTCGATCTGAAGTTCGCTTCGGGAAAGACCGTGCGCCTGAAGAACGTGCATCATGTTCTTTTAATAAATAAAAATCTTGTTAGCGGATCTATTCTTTGTCGAGATGGCTAAAAGATTGTATTCGAGTCCAATAAATTTGTAATTTCTAAGTATAGAACCTTTGTTGGTAAAGGCTATGAGTGTGGAGGCTTGTTCCGCTTATCTCTGTCAGATATTTGTAATAAAGTTGTTAATCATATTTACACGAAATTTGAATCAAATGTCTGGCACTCTCGTCTTTGTCATATTAATTTTGGTTGTATGACGCGGCTAGCCAAAATGAATTTAATCCCTGATTTCACAACTGTTAAGGGATCTAAGTGCCAAGTCTGCGTGCAAGCTAAACAACCTCATAAGTCACATACATTCTGATCTTTGTGAGATGAATGGTGTGTTGACAAAAGGTGGAAAGAAATATTTCATGACTTTGATCGATGACTCTACGAGATATTGTCATGTGTATCTTCTGAAATCAAAAGGTGAGGCTTTAAGTTTCTTCAAAATTTATAAAGATGAGGCAGAAAATCAACTTGATCAAAAGATTAAGAGGCTTAGGTCTGATCGTGGTGGAGAGTATTTTTCCAACGAGTTTGATTTCTTTTGTGTGGAACATGGCATAATTCATGAGAGTTCTCCTCCCTACTCACCCCAGTCAAATGGAGTAGCCAAAAGAAAGAACCGTACTCTAACAGATTTCCATGTTAGACACATCGGGTCTCTCCAAGGAATGGTGGGGGGAGACACTATTGACTGTGTGTCATGTCCTAAACCGAGTTCTCACAAAGAACAAAGAAATTAATACATTCTAAGAATGGGAGAAGAAAAGATTAAAACTCTCTTACTTACGTACTTGGGGTTGTTTGCAAAGGTTAATGATCCAATCCCCAAGAAGCGCAATCTTGTACCAAAAACCATTTATTGTGTTTTTCTGGGCTATGCTTTTCATAACATTGGTTATAGATTCTTGATAGTAAAATCTAAAGTACCTGACATTCATGTCGTTACAATCATGGAGTCGACTGATGTGAATTTCTTTGAGGATATCTTTCCTATAAAGGATAAACCTAACTCATCAAATCCGGAGATACCTAGTTCATCTAATTAGGAATTTGCTACATTTTATGAACCTACCATTCCAATTGAAAACTCTGAAAGTCCTGAGGATGATAATGAAATTCCTAAAAGGAGCAAGAGAAAAAAGGACTGCAAAGTCCTTTGGTGATGATTTCATTGTGTACCTTGTGGATGACACTCCCACTTCCATTTCAGAAGCATATGCATCTCCCACTCCCAGGTTTAGGCCCACAGAGGGAAAACCCTACTCCTGCTTGTCTGCTCTTGATTACAGCGGAACCGAAGGTTACAGGAGTGCGCAGATGCAATATGGCATGAAGATGAGTATGCGGGGTGGAAGCAATCCTTCTCGCCGTGCCCTCCTGGCCTTTATATAGAAAGCCAGGTCCTGGGCGTAGGTCGAGTCAGTTACAGGTTAGGGTTTGTATCCTTTGAAATTCTATCTACTCTAGTCTTGTTCTCCAAGGATAGAAAGACATCATGGGATTGGGCCACCCGAAATCTCCACAGACCATGTATTTTGTCGTGGGCCTTCCTTGGGCTGTACCAGGTCTGCTGATGTTGTGTACCCGTGGGGTATAACCATGTCAGTAGCCCCCGAGTGTTTAGTCGAATCGTAGATTCGGCTGAGGACTCTTCAATCTTTTGGGTGTAGTTGAGCCTATTATTTTAAAATGGAAAATGTTTTAGTTCATAGGGATTGTTGATGCGTGTGCCTGACTCTTCCAACGGATCAGGGCCAGTTAACTGTTATAGGACAAAATAACACGATCTTCATCAAACCCGAGTCCCCGGACTCGGATTCAGAACGAATGCTGGCATAATTTGACTCAGGTCGTTGAGGTCTTATAGGAGTCGAATCCCAGTGATCTTCAAGTGATATATGAAGGGAATATGCCCGAGAGGCAATAATAAAGTGGTTATTATCGTATTCCTTATTTGTGATAAATGTTTATTTTACATGCTATAATTGTATTAATACGGAAACGTTAATACATGTGTGTTTAATAAACAAAAAGGAAGTTCCTAGTTATGCCTCTCTTATAAACTAGCTCGTTGATTAACATGATGATCAAAGTTTCCTGATCATGGACATTGGATGTTGTTAATAACGAGGTCACAACATTAGTGTAATGATGTGATGAACATTCATCCGAAGTATAGCATTACGATCAAAGTCATTGAGTTTATATTGCTATAACAACTTACGAAGTGATCCTAATCCTTAGACCATGAGATCATGTCAATCACTAACATCGGAAGAGTTTCTCGATGACATCAAACGTGACATCGTAATTGGGTGATTATAAAGATGGCTTCAGAACTACTAAAGTGTTATGTTGAGACCCATGGATCGAGAGTGGAATTTGTTCATCCCGATGACGGATAGATATGCTCTGGGCCCTCTCGGTGATATCACATTGATTAGCTTGCAAGAAAGTGATTTGATCACTAGAATGTTATATCACGGGAACGAGAAAAGAGTGCATGTCGGTAACGAGATCAAGCTAGGTATGGAGATACCGATGATCGAATCTCGGACATGTAATATATCGTGAAACAAAGGGATTAAGATACTAGCGTAAAAGGTTCACATGATCACAGAAGTCATCGTTGAATGTGTGGGAGTCAGTATGGATCTCCAGGTCCCGCTACTGATTATTGATCGGAGAAGGGTCTCGATCATGTCCGCATTATTCGCGAACCGTAGGGTGACACACTTAAGGGATGCCGACACCATTCGGAGCAAATGATATGCCAGAAAAAGAAAAGGAAAGCGCAGGAACTTATTTCACTAGACACCGGAACTGTTTCGGTTGAAATTGCTGAAACTGGTTCTCCATGTGAAATGGAATACTAGCAAGGGGTTTTATGTGAATGTTTGTTAATTAAAGTAATTAACAAAATTCTGAATAAATAAATAAAAGAGTTTTATTTAAATGAGAGCTTGCATTAATTTTGGTGGAAAATTAATGCATGTGAGTGGAATTGTAAGTGGAGAGGTTTTTATGTGAGTGGAGCTTCCACCACATGAATGAGGGAGAGGTGGGGGCACCCTCCATGGCCGGAGGCCATGCCCCCTTGGGCTGCCCCCTCCCCTATAAAAGGACCCCCTCCTCTCACTTGTCTCTCACATCTCCTCGCGAAGGATATCTCTCCCCCCTTTAGAATTTCCCCATGGTCTCGGATCAGCGAGATACATGTTCCCGGTGGCTTTTTCTAGAAGGATTTGTTGCTTCCGCTGCTTCGCTGGAGCGAGGGCGCGGAGGTTGTCGGGGTACCCGTACGTGTGTGCGATCACGGATGCACCACTGCTTTGAGGTGCTGGACTTGATCGTGCTGGACCGGCTGGACCAGACGGACTTCATCACGATCTTGAGATCGGCAAGCGTTCGTCTACATCATCCACGAGTAAAACCTCGTTAACGCTATTCGGTCTTCGAGGGTATGTATTCTATGGAAGTATATCCACCCGTTGCTTGTATCTAGTAGATAGATCTTGGTACTTAGATGTTCCCATCGTAGGAAAAATTTTGTTTTCTATGCTGCGAACCCTACAGTGGTATCAGAGCCGGATCTATGCGTAGATGCTTTGCACGGGTAGTACACATATGAGTATGTGGGCGATGATGATCATTTTATTGCTTCTTAGTTGTACTTTGGATATTGGTGGCATAGTGGGATGAAGCGGCCCAGACAAACTTTACATGTCCTCGCACATGAGACCTGTTCCACGCTTGACATGCAACTAGTTTTGCATAAGTGGCTAGCGGTTGTCTGTCTCTCCTACTATAGTCAATATCTAATTTGCAACGAGTTGTCAACAATTTGGTTATCCTCGTTGTGGTTCATGTTCGTAGGTAAGAACGGTTCTATCTTCGAAAGCCCTAAGCCACGTAAAACTTGCAACGGACAAATTAGAGGCGTCTAGTTTAGATTGTTGCTGGGATAGTGTTATGATATGGTGATGTTGTAAGTAGAAGTATGAGATGATACTCTTACAACACACATAGCGTATAAGTTCCATAGACCTTGGTCTTACACATAAAGGTATGATAGAGATCATACCACGGTGCACATGATGGAGATCATATGCGGGAACCATATCATTTCACTTATTAACATGAGATGTTTGATTGCATCTTATATTGCTATTTTAGCGTTTTATTAGCATAATAAGATGATCCCTCATTTAAATATCAAGATAAGAATGTGTTCTTCCTTAAGTATGCACCGACCCTGTTTCGTCGCTTCAAGGCATCACGTGATGATCGGGTGTACTTGAATCCACAAGCATATCTCGGGTGTAAGACAGTTACACACGCGAATACTAAGGTTCTTACTTGGAGAGCCTAGCATGTATAGACATGTCCTCGGAACACGGACCGAAAGGTTAAGCATGAGTCATATAGTATATATGATGCCCATTTGATGCTCGCCTTTGAAGCTACACCGACTCACGTGATGATCGGACTTGGTGTAGTGGATTTGGTTCATGTAATCACCAAAAAGACACGAGGGATGTCGTTTTTGAGTGGGAGTTCATTTCTAATTTGGATTAGTAGAAATCAATTTATCATAAATTAAATCAAAGTGAATTTGCATAATTTGTTGTAGTCATTGGCATTCGTTCACCACCTTATGCATAGTTGTAATTGAGATAATAGAACTATAGAATTCTGGATATATACTTTACGAACTGGTATCATATTGTGTTGAGTGTCAATCTAAAGTTTAAAGTTCTATTGCAAACTTTCAGCAAAATTCTATTTACTCCGTGAAATTTAATAATTGGTATTAAATCGAGAGTAACAATTCCAGTGTTAGTATCTTAAGTATCATGTTTGCCTCCATGATTCTTGATTGTTTTAATATCAAGTTTATCTAGGAGCTGAAAGAATTGTTTTAGAAACCATCACGTGTGACAGATATAACGATATCTGAAACAATGTTTTGGTTGCAATATGATAGAGTATAATATATGTTCTCATATTGGATGAGAATTTACAAAGGTTGGAGATGCTAGACATCCTAATCATCCAAAAAGGGTTTTGGAAAGTAATGTTATACTCACGATTCACCTTTATAAGCTACAGTAGCTTGATCATGAAAGTCGTCATGATAAGGATGAATAGAAGATGTATGTAAAGTGTTTACTATACTAAAATATTACTAAAGAATGGATTTTGAAAGAACGCCGATCATTTGATGATGGTGATCTACTTCAAAGTGCAAGTCCAAAGGTATTATTATTTGAATATACACGCTTTGGACTATGTGTCATGTATATGGCGCCACTTTTGATGTTGATAGATTCTTTTAAAAAGGAAAAAGGAAATGCTGAAAGAGAATCTATAAAATATATTTGGCAGAAAAGAAAAGATTGGAAATATCCAATTTAGGTGTATAGATGATATACATGTTATGGTTGTATTCTTTGCTTGTTAAACAATGTGGTTCTTGGGTATTGGATACCGAATTGGTTGGTATGAAATTTCATACGGAATGACGCAATTCATGAATCACAATGGACTAAGTAACTAGCAAGAGAATATGTGATGATGTTCATCGAAAACAAACAAACTGTTGTTTCTATTTCTCGTTGACATCAAATCTTGACTTCAAGATTTGTTTTAATAATTGTTATTTAAATCAGGGATTATGAGAACAAAGGTTGTTCAAATAATTACCATATTCCATATTAGATGGATGATTTACAAATCTAGTTGGAGAAATCACATCCATAAAACCTAATGCTAAAATGTCGCAAGACAAATGATTGGAAGATCACTTACGAAGTGACATCGCCATTTAAATTATATTGGAAAGAAAACATGAACAAACTCCATTTTCATGGATTTTTGGAGTCTTTGATTTGATCAAGTGATGCTTGTGAGACTTTCCTCGGGATAATTAAAACTTCGTTCAAAGGCCAAAGAAGAACGAACGACTAAAATATTCGAATTTATACATATCGATGTATGTAGTCCATTATGTGTAGTCATAAGCGATGGATTTCAACTTCATATGCTTTCTCTGGAAATTAAAGTGAATGTTCACTTAATGAGAAAGAAGTATGAAATATTTGAAAACGTTCAAAGAATTTCAAGATGAAGTGAAAATCATTGTGACAAGAAAATAAATGGTTTATGATTTTATCATAAGGGATTTATTTGAGTTACAAGTGTAACAAGAAAAATAAATGAATTATGATTTATCATAAAGGGATTTATTGAGTTACAAGTTTAGAAAAACACCTAGATTTACATATCCCGAAACACCATAGGAATATGGAGTGTTTGAGATTTGTAATGAAACCTTGTTTGACATGGTTGGATCAAAGGTGTTATTGATAAAACTGCCATTCTGTTTTAAAAAGATTAAAGCTTTAGAGACTTCCGCTTTTTATACTGAAAAGAGCTCCATCTTGATCCGTTGAAATGACACCATATGACTTATGGTTTGGGGTAAAACCCAAGTTGTCATTTCTTAAATTTTGGTATGCTAAACATAAGTAAGATGTTTACAACCAAAGTCGGATGAGCATGTCTTTGTAGGTTATTTCGAATAACAATTGGTTATTCCTCCATAACACCGAGGACAAAAGGGTTTGTCGCTTGAAATGTGAAGTTTCTTGAAGAAGGAATTTTTCATAAATGTTAAGTGGGAGGACAATATAACTTTGATAAGGTTAACGAAACTTAACTAAATGTGCTGAGTTGCGTACCGCCGGAAATCATTCCGGAGGCTGCCATAATGCTCATAGCTTATGTGCCTCAAAGGTTGCGGTCACGGAGGTCTAAAGTTCCTATTGAACCAAGAAGGTCGGATAAACAATCAAATGATTGAGATTTGAGAGTAAATCATTATTGTTTGACAATGATGAACCGACTACAAAGAAGCGATGGTGGGCCCTGACTCCGTCAAATGGCTTGAAGCCATAAAATCCGTGATAGTTCCATACACGAGAAATCAAGTTTTGAACTTGGAAGACCCTCGGGAAAGGTGTAAAAACCTATCGGTCGTATTTGGATCTATAAAGAAACAGACATGGATGTTTTACATCTATGAAATAGTCAACATATCGGTAAAGTATTTTACGACAATGTTCAAGGAGTTGACTATGACAAGATTTGATCTTTCATAGCGATATTTAGTCTGGACGGATTAAAGTAGCAACCACTACATATAATTTGTTATATGGTAGATGAATAAACAAAACAAAGTTCTTCTAATATAATGGTTAGGACGTGTACATGACACGATCCAAAGGGTTTTGTTAATTCAAAGGATGCTAAAAAGGGCATGAAAACTTCAATGGTTGAAGTAAGCATCGCGGAGTTGGAATCTTCACCGTGATGAAAAAGAGTTTTCATCAGGAGACGATGAAGATGCTTGCATTTGCAAGAAATTAAGTGGGAGCGCTAATACATATTTCTAATACATTTTGTGGAGGACATCTTGTTGATTATAAATGATGTATCTTTTATTGACAAAGGTTAAGAATTTCATTTCGATGAAATACTTAGGCAAAACCCGAATATTTAGCATGAATGTCTATAGTGGATAGACTGTGACGCTAATATGGTTGTGCCAAACGTACATATATGAGATATTGAAGGAGTTCAATATAGAAACGAGAAAATTTCTTGTCGCATGGAAAAGGAATTGAATCAAGATTCAAGTGTATCGACACTTGATAAGTGAAACAAGATTCAAGTGCTTTGACACTTGATGAGTGAAATCACGAGAATGTTTTGATCAATCATACCATGATATGTACACATCCAGATATGTCCTATGCTCTAAGTGTTATGAGCATATACCAGAATGAATCATAAAATGATCATTGGACTATAGTAAGGATATTCTTATGATCTTTTGGAAGAACTAAGAATATATTTGTGTAGAGGTGACAAACAATTACAAATAGTTCATTGTAAAGCGTTACATTGATACTAGTTTTGTCGCAAGATACAAATTAATTTTATCTCAATTTAAACTATGAGTGGCACAATGAAAAGGAAAGGAGTTTTCATGATGGATTTGGATGTATTCCAAAGTTACGACATTGTGACGAATACTACAACAAAAGGATAAGTATATGACTGCTATAGTAGCAGCAAAGGAGGGAATTTGTGTCAAGTAGTTTGTTATCAAACTAAGGTGTTGTTCGCAAAGGGCTAACACTAAAGATATATTGTACGACAATAGTATCGACATGGTTTAACCCCAAGGAACTAAAGGTCTCACCAAAAGACCAAATTTATACAATACCATCTCATTGGAGAATGAGTGATGCGTGGAGACGCAAAGACATGCAAATACACACGGACCTGAAAGCATCAGATCCGTAGATTATGTTAACCACTTGCAGTTGCGTATATGGAACACCAGAAAGCCATAGGTGTTCAATACGCAAAGTTTTCAAACTAGATTATTGTCTCTAGTGCAAGTGGGAGACTGAAGGGAATATGCCCGAGAGGCAATAATAAAGTGGTTATTATCGTATTCCTTATTTATGATAAATGTTTATTTTACATGCTATAATTGTATTAATACGGAAACGTTAATACATGTGTGTTTAATAAACAAAAAGTAAGTTCCTAGTTATGCCTCTCTTATAAACTAGCTCGTTGATTAACATGATGATCAAATTTTCCTGATCATGGACATTGGATGTTGTTAATAACAAGGTCACAACATTAGTGTAATGATGTGATGAACATTCATCCGAAGTATAGCATTACGATCAAAGTCATTGAGTTTATATTGCTATAACAACTTACGAAGTGATCCTAATCCTTAGACCATGAGATCATGTCAATCACTAACACCGGAAGAGTTTCTCGATGACATCAAACGTGACATCGTAACTGGGTGATTATAAAGATGGCTTCAGAACTACTAAAGTGTTATGTTGAGACCCATGGATCGAGAGTGGAATTTGTTCATCCCGATGACGGATAGATATGCTCTGGGCCCTCTCGGTGATATCACATTGATTAGCTTGCAAGAAAGTGATTTGATCACTAGAATGTTATATCACGGGAACGAGAAAAGAGTGCATGTCGGTAACGAGATCAAGCTAGGTATGGAGATACCGATGATCGAATCTCGGACATGTAATATATCATGAAACAAAGGGATTAAGATACTAGCGTAAAAGGTTCACACGATCACAAAAGTCATCGTTGAATGTGTGGGAGTCAGTATGGATCTCCAGGTCCCGCTACTGATTATTGATCGGAGAAGGGTCTCGATCATGTCCGCATTATTCGCGAACCGTAGGGTGACACACTTAAGGGATGTCGACACCATTCGGAGCAAATGATATGCCAAAAAAAGAAAAGGAAAGTGCAGGAATTTATTTCACTAGACACCGGAACTGTTTCGGTTGAAATTGCTGAAACTGGTTCTGCATGTGAAATGGAATACTAGCAAGGGGTTTTATGTGAATGTTTGTTAATTAAAGTAATTAACAAAATTCTGAATAAATAAATAAAAGAGTTTTATTTAAATGAGAGCTTGCATTAATTTTGGTGGAAAATTAATGCATGTGAGTGGAATTGTGAGTGGAGAGGTTTTTATGTGAGTGGAGCTTCCACCACATGAATGAGGGAGAGGTGGGGGCACCCTCCATGGCCGGCGGCCATGCCCCCTTGGGCTGCCCCCCTCCCCTATAAAAGGACCCCCTCCTCTCACTTGTCGCTCACATCTCCTCGTGAAGGATCTCTCTCCCCCTTTAGAATTTCCCCATGGTCTCGGATCAGCGAGATACATGTTCCCGGTGGATTTTTCTGGAAGGATTTGTTGCTTCCGCTGCTTCGCTGGAGCGAGGGCGCGGAGGTTGTCGGGGTACCCGTACGTGTGTGCAATCACGGATGCACCACTGCTTTGAGGTGCTGGACTTGATCGTGCTGGACCGGCTGGACCAGACGGACTTCATCACGATCTTGAGATCGGCAAGCATTCGTCTACATTATCCACGAGTACAACCTCGTTAACGCTATTCGTTCTTCGAGGGTATGTATTCTATGGAAGTATATCCACCCGTTGCTTGTATCTAGTAGATAGATCTTGGTACTTAGATGTTCCCATCGTAGGAAATTTTTTGTTTTCTATGCTGCGAACCCTACAATACCCAACGCGTCCGTTAGGATTTTCGTCGTGCCTGTTGACACGGAGGTTTACTGGCAGAGCGCAGTCAGGTGCGGTACCAGGTCATCAGATGATATATGTAGGACTTATGTTTGCGTCGTAGACACATCATCCAAAATTTTATCACCGCGGAGGTGTTTCAGGTGGCCAAGGAGATTGCTTCTCACTTAGCGTTGGTTTGGGGCAAAGTTGCCAAAATATATTTTGTCGTATTTGATCCGAAGGATCACAGTCTAACAATTCATAGGGTGCGCGGCCAGCGCTCCCTATGGGAGTAGCCCCCAAATGTCTGTTCGAGTCGTAGACTCGAGCAGAGACTTTAGTTCAATTATTTTCAATTTCGGTCCGAAGGACACAATTTTTTCGGATGCTCGACCAATCCTCCCTATGGGAGTAGCTCCCGAGTCCAAAGTGGAGTTGCAGATTCGACGTAGGACTCGAAGATAGTTGCGAGGTGTAGTACCTTAGTCATTTCACAGGTGCCCGGCCAGCGCTCCTGATAGGAGTAGCCCCCGAGTAGTTTCTCGAATCGTAGATTCGAGTAAGTACTTGATTGAATCAGCCGAAAACTTCCAGCCTTTGCTGGCTTGGCCGCGATGACATCAGTGATGATGATTGGTGATCTCAACCGTCTGCGGTGGCAGAGATGATGCGACGGGACGACCGTGGGTCCCACCGCCTGACTTGGAGTTGACTAGTCATGCGCAGACGTGGCGAAAATTACAATGTCTCCTCGGCTTTCGTGCATAGTGGACGGTGTGCTAGCGATGCTTCGTTGCTATGCTAACACGTGTAGGGTTGGATCTTGAGTGCGCGCTAGGGCTTCTGGATCAACGGATCATGTTCGTCGTCTTCCTCTTTAATACCGTGGGTAAACATTGATTTTTGTTTTACCCTTTGCCATTTTCTCATTGCAATTGCCTCCCTTTTCACGAGCACTACTTCTCTCCACTGCACACTGGAAGTTCTTTGCTCCTTTCCTTCCTCTTTTCTTCGTGCGCACCGCCGCACTCGTCGGCGCACGATGGGCAAGACCAAGAAAGCTGCTGCCGGAGCTGGCTCGAGCGCAGCCGCCGTCGGCAAGAAGACCACCGCGACCACCCACATCCCAGACGGCGGGTGGAGGCGCACAAAGATGCACTTCGGGGATCTGCGCAAGCTGCGCAATTCTGGGTTGATCCCTCAGAACAAGGAGGATGCCATCATCCCTGGTGATGAGATAATCCCCCGCCCATCCAAAGGGTTTCAGGTGATGTTTTTTGCTTTTGTCATCCATGGGCTTTCTCTTCCTGTCCATGATTTCCTTCGTGGACTCCTTTTCTTCTATGGGATTCAGTTACATCATTTGTCTCCCAATTCTCTTCTCCACATCGCCTGCTTCATAACTCTTTGCGAGTGCTGGATCGGTATCGAGCCTCACCTTGGCCTCTTTCGGAAGCTCTATTCCGTGAAGAGGAAGCTCTTTGAGAGTGCGGCACCGGCGGAGTCTATCCACTTGGAGGCTGCATCATTTCCATCCATCCTTTCGTCCAATTCTTCTCTTTTTCTATCTGCGAGTCCGTCCAGCAATGGCGTCGGAAGTGGTTCTACATCCGCGATGCTAAGCTGGACGGTCAGCACTATGGGCTTGCTCCCTTCGATTACTCCCAGCAAATCATCCGAAAGAGATCGTGGAAGAACCACATCCTGGAGGGTGAGTCCGAATAGGTGGAGCGGCTCTACCAGCGGGTGGAGACTCTTCAGATGGTGCCAGGCAAGGAGGTCAATGGTGTTGACATCATACGCACCTTCCTCAAACGTCTGGTGAAGCCTCTCCAGGCAAGGGTGCATCCGGTGTTTCTCTACGCCGGCTCCAGTGATCCGAGGAGGGTATCATCCGAAGAATTGTCTTCGGGTGACCTGGATAGGGCCGTTCGTCCCCTGCTGAAGGCCAAGGTCGATGAGGACCTCCCGGGGAAATCTTTGACTCCTCCTCTTAGCGCCGACAAAGGGGTTTCCCAGGTGATATTCGTTCATGCATGTAGTGCTTTTTCCAAGTGTTCGTTGTTTGCTGTTGTTATTTATCTTGTGTCCCTTTTTCCTTCGCTTGCAGTGCCTCCAGGTAACGGGGTCTATGCCACCTTTGACTGAGAAGTTTAGGGAAGCAATAGACAATGAGGAGGTGGACTCCGAGTCTGAGCTTCCTCCGGCGCAGTCGCCTACTGCAGATGCTCCCGAGGTGAGTGAAGGACAGACCCAAAAGCGCTCCCGGAGCAAATCTTTGGATGCGTCTACTCCGCCAACTCCAAGGGGTCCTTCATTCCTTGAGAGTCATGGTGAGGATGATGGTGCGTCTTCTGCGCCTTTTCCTGTCGTGCCCCTTCGAGCAGTGGCTCCAGAGTCGCCTGCCAAGAAGAAGAAGCAGAAGGCGGCTCCCTCTTCAACTTATCAGACTTCGAGTCATAAGTGACTGATGACCCACAAGTATAGGGGATCGCAACAGTCTTCGCGGGTAGTATTACCCAATTTATTTATTCGACACAAGGGGAGCCAAAGAATACTTGTAAGCCTTAACAACTGAGTTGTCAATTCAGCTGCACCTGGAAATAGTTCTTGCTCACAGAAGTTTATCAGTAGCAACAGTTTGCAGTAGCAACAGCAAAGCAACATCGGCAGTGAAACAGGAGCAATAGTAACAGTAGTAGCAAACAGTAGGATATGATCGCGGTAGGCATAGGGATGGATGGACAGGCGTTGCATGGATGAGTGTAAACATGTAACTTCAAGATCTAGGGCATTGCAGATAAATAAGAATAAGCATCCAAGTACTAAACAATCCTAGGCATGTGCTCCATAAATAGTCATGCGTGCTCGCAATGAGAACTTGCACAACATATTTTGTCCTGCCAGCCCATGGCAGCGGGGCCTCTAGGGAACTACTGGCAATTAAGGTGCTCATTTTAATAGAGCATCGGAGCAAAGCATTAACACTCTGTGAACACATGTGATCCTCACATCACAGCCATCCCCTCTGGTTGTCCCAATTTCTATCACTTCGGGGCCTTTGGATCCGGACAATGATATATGTGTACACAACTTGTAGATAAGATCACAAACAATACTATCATCATGAATCAATAATAAGTTCAGATCTGAGATCATGGCACTCGGGCCCTAGTTACAAGCATTAAGCACAACAAGTTGCAACAAAGTCAAATAGCACTAATAGAGATACTAGGCACTATGCCCTAACAATCTTATTCGATTACATGATAGAACTCATTCAATCCCTACCATCCCCATAGCCTACAGCGGGGGATTACTCACTCATGGTGAGGGAAACATTTATGGTCGATGGAGAGGCGTTGGTGATGACGATGATCCTCCCCAAATTCCCCGTCCCGGCAGGGTGCCAGAACGGAGTTTCTGGATCCGAATCTTGGCTCCGGTGGTGGCGGCGCAGCGGAACTCTTTCTAGAAAAACGACGAACCCCCCTCGGTTTTTAGGTCAAGAGGCTTCTTATAGGCGAAGAGGGAGGCCGAGGGGGTGCCTGGGGTGGCCGCACCCCCCCCCCTAGGCGCGGCCAGGCCTGGCTCGTGCCTGGCAGGGGTGTGGGCCCCCCATGCCTCCACTCCGTCTCGTACTCTGGTTCCGTGGATCTTCTGGTGAAACAGGATTTTTGGCATATTTTCCGGGATTTTTCTGATAGTTAATTTTCTGCACAAAACTAGACACCAAGGTAATTCTGCTGAAAACAGCGTCAATCCGTGTTAGTTGTATCCAAATCACACAAGTTTAGAGGAGAAACAATAGCAAAAGTGTTCGGGAAAGTAGATACGTTTTGTATGTATCAACTCCCCCCAAGCTTAGCTTATTGCTTGTCCTCAAGCAATTCAGTTGAAAACTGAGTGCGATAAAATAACTTTCACGAACACATTTGCTTCACATGATGTATATATTCTTAGCACGGGAGTAGATACTTAAACCATTTATAATAAGAAGTATGCAACTAAGTCTACTCAATAGTCATTGCAAGCTATGAAGAGAAACCAACTCAAAAATAATAAGTAGCATGAAACATAAACATAAGCAACATTGCAATGCTCATAAAAAGGTATGATAGAGTGGTATCTCGCTTGCCTTTGTTTGTAGAGCATAATATAAATGCCAAGGCACCTCTGAAGTGCAAGTGAAGACTAGAATTAAAACAATATCAGAGATACAAGCATCAAAGTCATGCCATAATTAACCAAGTTTTGAGACAAACACAAGAATGACAACTATGCTCTCAAGAAGGTGCTCATAGAATAAGTGGTGACTCAACAAGGAAGTGAAAAGTTTTGAAAAGTTTGAAAGGCTTCCAAAAGCTGAAAGTAAGGTACTCATTAGCTTTGAGCTCTCATTGCCCCTATCATAGGCATCTTCATGTGGTTAAGGTGAAAGTGAGGTCCAATTTGAGTTATATGTTTGACAGACCATAAACTGGAAATCCCATGTCCGTTGAGTACAAGGGCCGCTCCGCATGCTACTCAACTTTAGTTACTTGTAAGTTCTTGTCATTGCAAATACATGCGTATCATAGAGAACCGCCAAATGGGTACCCCTTTCACATAATACAGGAGCTATCCCATAATCAAAATGACAAGGCAAGCAGACAATAAGCATCTCATCAATCTTTTTATTTACTATGTGCATAGCTTTTTATTAAGAATGCTTCATAGAATGCTCATTATGGTGATGCTGCAAGTTTCCACCATGATTAGGCATGGCTTAGGCTAGCGGCCCAAGCGTTTCTCTAACACATATATATAATCCATGAACTCACAAGCTCCCCTTTTATTTCACACCGACGGCATCCGCAAACAAAAGAGCAAGGTATCAACTGGATAAGTATCCATAAGTGTTGAAAGCATTCCCCGTGACAACACGGTTCTGCTAACTCCCAACCTATAATTTGCAAGCATATAACTTTCATGGACATGTCACAATGGTTCAGGATAATTAAGTGCAAGGAATAAAGTGTGCCATCAAGTTCGCGAGAGCTTTACTAACAACTTTCTCAAAACAGACAACCATTTTATTTGGAATAAAACAAGGCATATAGAATATGCACTGAAATAGCAAATGATGCTAATAGGTAGGTATGGTGGACACTGTTGGCAATATTCGTTTTGGGGAGTTGGATGCACAAGTAGAGCTCATACTCAGTGCAAGTGAAGGCTAGCAATAGAGAGGGAGCGACAAACGAGAGAGCAATAACTGTCATAATCATGCTTGCAACAAAACAAGACTAATTATGGCATGAAAGTGATACAAGAACTCTGAGGCAAAATAAATCATCGAGGCTTACTGACTATTGTTTAGTCATATGCATGCGTGAGCATGTGCCAAGTCAATTCATATTAAACTTTCAGAGGAGGATACCACAATATCATACCAAATTATGAATAAAACAATGCAAGCAAACATTCATATGATATGCTACAAACTATTAGAAAGCTGGAGCTAATCACAAACAAGCAAGAACTACTAAGCATCCATCAATAACATACACCTTACATGAACAGACTACTTACAATGATGAGTATATGTACAAAAATGAAAACAAATAGAGTTTGTTACCAGCCTCTTACCACACCTCAAGTTGTCTTAATATTCATTATTGCCCTTCACTTGTGTGACTTGAATAAAAACATGAAACCAAAATCCACTGGGGACGGCTGAACCCTGCAAAGAACTCACAAAACCAAAGAAGAACAACAAATATTTTTGGTGTTTTTGAATTTTTAAAACAAGCAAACAAAGCAAAAACAAACAAAGCAAAATCTTTTTGGAATTTTCTTTAAGGCAAACCAAAGCTAAAAAGCAAAGAAACAAACCAAGAGAAACAACGAAAATATTTTTGGTATTTTTGCATTTTTAAGAAAGCATCAGCAAGAACTAAAAAGAGAGCGAAACAATGGATATACAAAGAACCGACAAAACATGATATATAGATGAGTGTGATGTCGGTATACCTCCCCCCAAGCTTAGGCTTTTGGTCTAAGTGGGGCTCAATAGCGCGGGTAGTAACCCCAAGCTGGTTGGTCATCATAGGAATGATCATAGTCAGGCGCTTGCGATGAAGAAGAAGACGCGCCCCAATCATAGGAGGGCTGCTGGTATGAAGACTCTCCCAAGTTGGAGGGCTGAACCGAATCATCTTCGACATCCTCTCCAACATTATCCTCTTCCTGGGAGAGCTCCGCCACGTATGTGTCAAACTCCTCCTACGTGAGCGACCATCCTTGCCTGTTATCAAAATTAAACAAAGCAGGTGCAGGCAAATAAACTATTTTCTCAGTCCTACCCCCTCTCCAACCACGCTTGGCAAAAGATAGTTCATACGGTAAACTCCTCACAGTATCCCCTAAAGAAACAAAATTATGCTGAATCATGGATTCAAGATCAAGCCTCTCTATGGGAAACCAATAATCTGAATGGTGAGGCTCTAAACCATGGAAAGCTAGCAACCTAGAATCAATGATTCCTCCACAAATTCCACCCTTATCACGGTTAGTGGTGAGACGGTAAGCTATCAAAGCACCCAGGTTATAAGATCTATTCCTATTCAAAGAAGCTGTGATAAAGGCTAGATCAAAAGATGATAACTTCCTAGCAATCTGATACGTCCAAAACGTATCTACTTTCTCGAGCACTTTGCTATTGTTTCTCCTCTAAACTTGTATGATTTGGATACAACTAACATGGATTGACGCTGTTTTTAGCAGAATTATCTTGGTGTCTTGTTTTTGTGCGGAAAATGAACTATCAGGAAAAATCACGGAAAAATGCCAAAAATTATATTTCACCAGAAGATCCACGGAGCCAGAAGAAGAGACGAAGGGAGGCCTGGGGGGCCCAGACCCACCCCAGGCGCTGGCCCACCTGACCCCGCGCCTGGAGGGGGTGCGGCGACCCCAGGCACCTCCTCAGCCTCCCTCTGTGCCTATAAGTTGCCTTTCGACCTAAAAACCGAGGGGGTTCGATAGTTTTCCAGAAAGAGTTCCGCTCTGCCACCGCCACCAGAAACCAAGATTCGGATCTAGAAACTTTGTTCTGGCACCCTGCCGGGATGGGGAATTTGGAGAGGATCATCGCCATCGTCATCACCAACGCATCTCCATCAACCACCGATGTTTCCCTCATCCATGAGTGATTAATCCCCCACTGTAGGCTTGGGTATGGTAGGGATTGGATGAGTTCTATCATGTAATCGAATAAGATCTGTTAGGGCATAGTGCCTAGTATCTCTATTAATGCTATTTGACTTTGTTGCAACTTGTTGTGCTTAATGCTTGTCACTAGGGCCCGAGTGCCATGATCTCAGATCTGAACTTATTATTGAATCATTATGATAGTATTGTTTATGATCTTATCTGCAAGTTGTGTACATATATCATTGTCCGGATCCAAAGGCCCCAAAGTGACAATAATTGGGACAACCGGAGGGGATGGCTGTGGTGTGAGGATCACATGTGTTCATGGAGTGTTAATGCTTTGCTCTGGTGCTCTATTAAAAGGAGCACCTTAATTGCCAGTAGTTCCCTAGAGGCCCCGCTGCCACGAGCTGGCTGGACAGAAGATGTTGTGCAAGTTCTCATTGCGAGCACGTATGACTATTTTGGAGCACATGCCTAGGATTGTTTAGTACTTGGATGCTTGTTATTATTTATCTGCAATGCCCTAGGTCTTGAAGTTACATGTTTAGACTCGTCCATGCAACGCCCATCCATCCATCCCTATGCCTACCGCACTCGAATCCTACTATTATCGTTAGTGTTACTATTGCTCCTGTTTAACTGTTGATGTTGCTGTTGCTTTGATGTTGCTTTCTTGTTGCTATTACAAACTGTTGCTACTGATAAACTTCTGTGAGCAAGAACTATTTCCAGGTGCAGCTGAACTGACAACTCAGTTGTTAAGGCTTGCAAGTATTCTTTGGATCCCCTTGTGTCGAATCAATAAATTGGGTAATACTACCCGCGAAGACTGTTGCGATCCCCTGTACTTGTGGGTCATCAAGACTATTTTTTGGCGCTGTTGCCGGGGAGCATAGCTTTATTTGTAAGTTCACTTGGATCTATTATTGTTCACTGCTACTCCTTTCATCATGGGGAAGTCTCGTAATGGAAAGTTCCCTATTTTACCATCCACTACAAGAAGAGGTACAGTCCTAAACACCTCTACTTCTCTTGATTCATCGTCCATTATAAGTAAGCTTGTCACACCACCACCACATACTCATGCTACACACACTACTACTAATGTTGAGTCTAAAACTGCTTTTGATACTCATGATGTTACTTCTACTGTGCTTGATGCGAGTGGTTCATTAGGTCCTTTTCTAGATGCTACTATGGCTAGTCTACGAAATACCGAAACTCCTAGTGAAGACACTGTTACACTTGTTAGCTCACCTGAGGCTAGTGAGAGTTATGATATAAATGATGGTTACATTGAGTTAACTGATGATTTTGTTGAAGAGTGCCGAAACACATATGGTACTACTGCTATTAAGAGTCTTCTTGCTAGACGTACTATTATGCCTAAGTTGTCCTCTGATCCTAAGTTTGCCACTTCTCCCATAAATATTAAAGATGAAGATTATGATTTCTCTCTTGATTTATCTTATTTAGATATTGTTGAGAAAGAACCTTTTTGTGGGACTGAAAATGAGAGTGATGTGGCTCATATTAATGAACTTTCTACTATGAGTGCTTTATTCTCTGATGATTTTAAGATGCACAAGTACTTTGTTGCTAAGATCTTCCCTTTTTCACTAAGAGGAGAATCTAGGGCTTGGTTTAATAGATTACCTCCTGGTTCCATTGATAGCCCTGATTTCTTGATTGCTTCTTTCTTCTAGAAATATTTTCCTCCTAGTGCTAGACATGCTGCTTTGCAGAGAATTTTTGATTTTATACAGGGAGAAGAAGAGAAATTGCCTGAGTCATGAACAAAGTTATTTGCCTTGATTCATGCACATCCTGGATGTCCATTACCTAAAAATGAGCTTCTTAATATTTATTATAATGGACTAACTGATGATTCTAGGACATACCTAGATAGCTTTGCTGATTGTGTTTTTAGGAAAAGGACTCCCACAGATGCTGAAGAATTAATGGCTAAGATAAGCAAGAATTATGATGATTGGACTTCAACTGAGCTGAATGCACCTGAGCCTATTACTCCTGAACCAGTTCCAACACTAACAACAAAAAAGAGGGGAGTTATGGCATTAAATGATGAAGTGATGAAGGAAGCTAAGAAGTGTCTAAAGGAGAAAGGTATTAGAGCTGAAGATGTGAAGAATCTACCTCCTATAGAAGAATTATGTAAGCCAATTCCCCACTCATCTACTATTGAGGTGCACTCTCTCCAACACTTTGATGAAGGTGATATTCCCTATGGTAAGCCTCCCGATCAATGCTTAGAGGAACTTGACACATTTATTGTTAAACAAGGGTATTTTAATAAACAAGTTCTGAATCATTTATTGGAAAACTCTAGAGCTATCCATGAGTTGAAAGATATTGTGGAAAGAACTTCCAATGATATTAAAATTCTTTGTAAACACTTTCAAATGGTTCAAACTCAACTTGATCAACTTGCTAAGGTATAAAAGGATATGCTAGTTAATGCTTCAGGAGATAAACATTCTTATGGAATTATAACTAGGAGTGGTATAGCTACTAAAGATCCTTTATATCCTGAAGGACACCCTAAAAGAATAGAGCAGGATTCCCAACAAGGTGAAGATAGTGGTAGTCCTCGTAAGAGAAAGAAAAATAAACATAAGAGAGTTGAGGAACCACTTGAACCTGTTGTAGATACTAATAGTATATCTGTCTCCGATGTTGAAACTGAGAGTGGTAATGATAAAAATGAGTCTCCTGATAAGGAGGAAGGTGAGGAAGAACCTGAGAAGAACACTAGGTACACTAAGGAAGTTTTATTTCTAATAAACATGGTAAAGAGAGAGAACCTTGGGTGCAGAAACCTATGTCTTTTCCAGGTAAGAAACACAAGTCAAAGGAGGAGGAACACTACAACAAGTTTTGTGAGTGGATGAAACCTTTATTCTTGCAAATTCCTTTCACTGATGCTATTAAGTTGCCTCCTTATTCAAAGTATATGAAGGATATTTTCTCTAATAAAAGGAAGATTCCTAATGAGGAGATTTCTACTCTACTTGCTAATTATTCCTTCAATGGTAAGGTTCCAAAGAAACTTGGTGATCCAGGTATACCAACTATTCCTTGCTCTATTAAGAATAATTATGTTAGAACTGCTTTATTTGATTTGGGAGCTGGAGTTAATGTTATGTCTTTTTCTCTCTACAAGAGACTCCAGCTAGAAAAGTTGATACCAACTGATATTTCTTTGCAAATGGCTGATAAGTCAACTACTATTCCTGTTGGTATATGTGAGGATGTTCCTGTTCAAGTTGCTCATAATTGCATGGTCTTAACTGATTTTTTTGTGCTTGAAATGCCTAAAGATGATAATATGTCTATTATTTTTGGGAGACCTTTTCTTAATACTACAGGTGCTGTCATCAATTGCAATCAAGGAAAAGTAACATTCAATATTGATGACAAAGAGCATATTGTTTATTTTTCCAAGAAGGTTGCTAGAAGCTATTGCCTGAATTCCATTGAAAATATTGAGAGCATCAAGGTTGGAGAAATATATTATCCCATTCCACAAGAAAAATTTGAAACTATTATGATTGGGACCATTACTATCAAGTATGAGGTAACATAATCACTTTGTGGAATGCAAAGTTTTGTTTTATATAAGATTGTTTTGGTAACGAGACTTAATCAACCTTGTTAACAAAAGGATTTTAATGAACAAAAAAATGCTTTCACTGTGATTATACTTGCTCACTTTTATTTTTCTCCTTTCCAATCTTTGCTCTTCGTCGTGCCTAACTTAAAGGCATTAAAGAAAAGTACTTGTTGGGAGATAACCCAAGAGTTTCCTTGAGTCTTGGAAGTTATTACTTCAGTAATTACCTCTCCTTATCCCTTTTTGTTTGCTTTTTGTGCCAAGAATGACCTCTAATGAGAGGGAAGTAAGATTTGAGGAGCTGTTGTCCCGAAACAGATTTCTGTCCTCCACCATAAAATTCGTGAGGATTCTCTGTAAGTCGGATTGAGCTGAAAATTTACGAATAAATCCCCCAGTATGTATTCTAACTTTCATTAGTTCAACACTTTTTGATTTGAGCAACATAAGGTCTTCAAAAAAATCGGTTTGTACCTGCTGTTATGTTTTGACAGATTTCTGCCATTATTTGCATTTGCTTCTTATTGATTCCTTTTCGGGTTCTTTTTGGGAAATTGACCTTTTTGAAGGAGTTTCTATAGTAGCTTGTGTTTTTAATGAAAAGTATTGTTGTCCAAAGCTTTGACAGAGGTCTAATATCTTTTGAATAAACTAATGTTGCTAATGAAGATTGTGTGAAGTTTTGTATGAAGGAAAATTTCAGGTGTAGAGAGAGGACGATGTAATGAGATGAAGAATGGACAAAAGCTTAAGCTTGGGGGAGCCACTCCGTGTCACCCAAGAATTATTCAAGAGTTACAAGCGTCAAAGCTTGGGGGTGCCCAAGGCATCCCCTTCTTCATCAATAAAAATCACAGGTCTTTCTAGACACTTCGTTTTTATTGTTTCATGCACAGTTGTGTTGTTCTTGGAGCGTCTTAGTTTTTGTTTTCGGTTTTCATTTGCTTTGTTTGGTTTTCTCTTTCTTTGTTTGTTTTTGCTTTGTTTGCTTTTAAAAAAAATCGAAAACACCAAAAATATTTGTTGTTCCTCTTTGGTTTTGTGAGTTCTTTGCAGGGTTCAGCCGTCCTTAGTGGATTTTGGTTTCATGCTATTATTCAAGTCACACAAGTGAAGGGCAATAATGAAGATTAAGACAACTTGAGGTGTGGTAAGAGGCTGGTAACAAACTCTATTTGTTTCATTTTTGTACATATACTCATCATTGTGAGCATGCTTAGCCTGTTTCTGTAAGGTGTATGTCATTATGGATGCTTAGTAGTTATTGCTTGTCTATGATTAGCTCTAGCTTGCTAATAGTTTGTAGCATGTCATATGAATGTTTGCTTGAATTTTTTTATTCATACTTTGGTATGACATTGTCGTATCCTCCTCTGACTGTTCATGTGAATCGACTTGGCACATGCTCATGCATGCATATGACTAATCAATAGTCAGTAAGCCTCGATGATTTATTTTGCCTCATAGTTCTTGTATCACTTTCATGCCATAGTTAGTCCTGTTTTGTTGAAAGCATGATTATGATAGCTATTGCTCTCTCGTTTGTTGCTCCCTCTCTATTGCTAGACTTCACTTGAACTGAGTATGTGCTCTACCTGTGCTTCCAACTCCCCAAAACCAATATTGCCAGTTGTGTCCACCATACCTACCTATTAGCATCATTTGCTATTTCAGTGCATATTCCATATGCTGTGTTTTCTTCCAAAATAAAATGTTTGTCTGTTTTGAGAAAGTTAGTTAGTAAAGCTCTCACGAACTTGATGGCACACTTTATTCCTTTCTCTTAATAATCCTGAACTATTGTGGCTAGTCCATGAAAGTTATATGCTTGCTAATTATATGCAGGGAGTTACCAGAACCATGTTGTCACGGGGAAATCTTTCAACACTTTTTGGATATCTCATCCAGTTGATTCCTTGCTCTTTTGTTTATGGATGTCGACGATATGAAATAAAAGGAGAGGTTGTGAGTTCATGGAGTTTATACATTGTGTTAGAGAAACTCCTGGGCCGCTAGCCTAAGCCATGCTTAATCATGGTGGAAACTTGCAGCATCACCATAATGAGCATCTATGAAGCATCCTCAATAAAAAGCTATGCATATGGTAAATAAAAAGATTGCTGAGATGCTCATTGTCTGCTTGCCTTGTCATTTTGGTTATGGGAAAGCTCATGTACCATGTGCAAGGGGTACCCCGTTGGCTGTTCTCGATGATATGCATGTATTTACAATGATAAGAACTTTCAGGTGACCAACGTTGAGTAGCATGCGGAGCGGCCCTTGTACTCAAGGGACTTGGGATTTCCAGTTTATGGTCTGTCAAGCATATGATTCAGAGTGGACCTCACTTTCACCTTAACCACATGAAGATGCCTATGATAGGGGCAATGAGAGCTCAAAGCTAATGAGTACCTTCCTTTCAGCATTTGGAAGCCTTTCAAACCTTCACAAAACCGTTTTCACAACCTTGTTGAGTCACCACTTATTCTATGAGCACCTTCTTGAGAGCATAGTTGTCATTTTTGTGTTTGTTCCAAAACTTGGTTAATTATGTCATGACTTTGATGCTTGTATCTCTGATATCTTTATTTCTAGTATTCATGTGAACTTCAAAGGTGCCTTGGCATTTATATTGTGCTCTTCAAACAAAGGCAAGTGAGATACCACTCTATCATACCTTATTATGAGCATTGCAATGTTGCTTATGTTTATGTTTCATGCTACTTATTATTATTGAGTTGGTTTCTCTTGATAGCTGGCAATGACTATTGAGTGGACTTAGTTGCATACTCCTTATTATGAATTATCTAATCATCTCTCATGTGCTGAGAATATTTACATCATATGAAGCAAAGTTTTCGTGAAAGTTCTTTTATCGCACTCAGTTTTCAACTGAATTGCTTGAGGACAAGCAATAAGCTAAGCTTGGGGGAGTTGATACGTCCAAAATGTATCTACTTACTCGAACATTTTGCTATTGTTTCTCCTCTAAACTTGTGTGATTTCGATACAACTAACACGGACTGATGCTGTTTTTAGCAGAATTACCTTGGTGTCTTGTTTTTGTGCAGAAAATGAACTGTCAGGAAAAATCCCAGAAAATATGCCAAAAAATATATTTCACCAGAAGATCCACGGAACTAGAAGAAGAGACGGAGGGGAGGCCTGGGGGGCCATACCCACCCCAGGCGCGGGCCCACCTGAACCCGCGCCTGGAGGGGGTGCGGCCACCCCAGGCACCTCCTCGGCCTCCCGCTGCGCCTATAAGTTGCCTTTCGACCTAAAAACCGAGGGGGGTTCGATAGTTTTCTAGAAAGAGTTCCGCTCCGCCGCCGCCACCAGAAACCAAGATTTGGATCCAGAAACTCCGTTCTGGCACCCTACCGGGACAGGGAATTTGGAGAGGATCATCGCCATCGTCATCACCAACGCATCTCCATCAACCACCAATGTTTCCCTCATCCATGAGTGAGTAAGCCCCCGATGTAGGCTTGGGGATGGTAGGGATTGGATGAGTTCTATCATGTAATCGAATAAGATCTGTTACGGCATAGTGCCTAGTATCTCTACTAGTGCTATTTGACTTTTTTGCAACTTGTTGTGCTTAATGCTTGTCACTAGGGCCCAAGTGCCATGATATCAGATCTGAACTTATTATTGAATCATTATGATAGTATTGTTTGTGATATTATCTGCAAGTTTTATACACATATCATTGTCCGGATCCAAAGGCCCCAAAGTGACAACAATTGGGACAACCGGAGGGGATGGCTATGGTGTGAGGATCACATGTGTTCGCGGAGTGTTAATGCTTTGCTCCGATGCTCTATTAAAAGGAGCACCTTAATTGCCAATAGTTCCTTAGAGGCCCCGCTGCCACGGGCTGGCTGGACAGAAGATGTTGTGCAAGTTCTCATTGCGAGAACGTATGACTATATTTGGAGCACATGCCTAGGATTGTTTAGTACTTGGATGCTTGTTATTATTTATCTGTAATGCCCTAGGTCTTGAAGTTACATGTTTAGACTCGTCCATGCAACGCATGTCCATCCATCCCTATGCATGGACGAGTATAAACATGTAACTTCAAGATCTAGGGCATTGCAGCTAAATAAGAATAAGCATCCAAGTACTAAACAATCCTAGGCATGTGCTCCATAAATAGTCATGCGTGCTCGCAATGAGAACTTGCACAACATACTTTGTCCTGCCAGCCCGTGGCAGCGGGGCCTCTAGGGAACTACTGGCAATTAAGGTGCTCCTTTTAATAGAGCATCGGAGCAAAGCATTAACACTCTGTGAACACATGTGATCCTCACATCACAGCCATCCCCTCTGGTTGTCCCAATTTCTATCACTTCGGGGCCTTTGGATCCAGACAATGATATATGTGTACACAACTTGTAGATAAGATCACAAACAATACTATCATCATGAATCAATAATAAGTTTAGATCTGAGATCATGACACTCGGGCCCTAGTGAGCATTAAGCACAACAAGTTGCAACAAAGTCAAATAGCACTAATAGAGATACTAGGCACTATGCCCTAACAATCTTATTCGATTACATGATAGAACTCATCTAATCCCTACCATCCCCATAGCCTACAGCGGGGGATTACTCACTCATGGAGGAGGGAAACATTGATGGTTGATGGAGAGGCGTTGGTGATGACGATGGCGATGATCCTCCCCAAATTCCCCGTCCCGACAGGGTGCCAGAACGGAGTTTCTGGATCTGAATCTTGGCTTCTGGTAGTGGTGGCGCAGCGGAACTCTTTCTGGAAAAACGACGAACCTCCCTCGGTTTTTAGGTCAAGAGGCTTCTTATAGGCGAAGAAGGGGAGGCCGAGGGGGTTCCTGGGGTGGCCGCACCCCCCTAGGCGCGGCCAGGCCTGGCCTGCGCCTGGCAGGGGTGTGGGCCCCCAGGCCTCCACTCCTTATTGTACTCTGGCTTCGTGGTTCTTTTGGTGAAATAGGATTTTTGGCATATTTTCCGGGATTTTTCCTGATAGTTAATTTTATGCACAAAAACTAGACACCAACGTAATTCTGCTGAAAACAGCGTCAGTCCGTGTTAGTCGTATCCAAACCACACAAGTTTAGAGGAGAAACAATAGCAAAAGTGTTTAGGAAAGTAGATACGTTTTTTACGGATCAGTGACTTCACCTAAACCATTTGCTGTCATCTATCTGGGTAATGTAGGTTGTTATCTGATCAAACTTTTACTTGCAGCCATTCTTCGGAGGAGCCCCTTAACAAGGACACTCAGGAGGCTGTAGGGGAGTCAAAGCCGACGACTGCTGTCCCCCAGGTGGTGGTCGACTCTAAGGATGATGGCCCGAACTCCTCCAAGCGAGAAGCTCGGACAGTCGTAGCTCAGAAGACTGCATGCAGAACTTCAGAGTCCACGCCTGAACACATAAGTACTTTCTATTTGACTCCTTGAGGGGGATCCCTCGAGCCTTTGGTGGGTGACCTGTTGGTCATTTTTCTCTTGCGGGGCGGAGCCCCCGAGCCCTTTCTGATGGTTTATTGGTCCTTTGCTTCTATTTATTTTTGCAGCCCTTTGTGCACAGCGCCAACCTCCTTATCTAGCAGCACCTGGCGTTGGAGGCTAGCATGCAGCAGCTTCAAGGTACATAATTTGCTCACCCTGTTATAGTTCATCTGTCACAATGATTTTGCTTGTATTTATCAGGTGGTTCTTCATGTTGCAGATGAAAACAATGCGGCTCTCCGTAGACTGTATGCTCTTGAGAAGAGCCTTGGTCGAGCGGAGAAGAAGGCCACATATGTTGCGGAGGACAAGGAGCGCTTGCAGAAGGAGGATGCCGATCGCGAGGAGCAGCTTGCTGCGGAGGCTGCTCACAAGAAGGATATGGCGGATAGGCTTATGGATGTAGCCAAAGCCTTCTCTGTTGAGTTTCCCTTGACTTGTTCAGGTCTCGTGTTTTTTCTACTACGTCTTGTTTTGCCCTTATTCGAGTAATTTTTCCTCTTTGGTTCAGATGCTTCAGGCATTACGTTTAATCGTGGTGCGCTGGAGCATGGAGATGCACTGGCCGTTGCCACCGCGGCGGTCGAAGATCGCTGCGGCACTGCTGCTGGCTCCTTGGCGAAGGCCAAAGAAGTGCTCAGGCGCTTCTACAAGGAGGTCGTCCCCAAGGGCGTTGCCCTTGAGGATGTCGATGCTATCGCGGATGCTCTATCGGAGGAAGCTTCGGCGGCGTATAAGAGAAAGAAAAAGGGCATCGGCGCCTCCATGGGGCCGGTGATGGCCATGGCGTCTAGGGCCGAGCTGGATTTGCCGCACATCACGTCCCAGATGCCGACGGCTGCAGATGGCACAGAGGTAGCGTTCGCCCTCTTTGCCTCTTGCTGTAAGCTCTATGGGACTAAACTTATCGATATCCTAGCTGAGTACATGGCGAAGAAGCAGGAGGAGGCCAAGAGCAGGCGGTCTGGCTCCGAGGCCACTCCGGATGCGGGTGCCTAGGCCCATGTGTTGTAGCTAGGATAGTTTATCCTTTTGCTTCTTTTCGTAACATCATGCCGATGGACAAGCTCTATCATGCCATGAGGTGGCTTTATTTATGTACATAAGTCTATCTTTTGAGCTGCTGTCAGAAGTGCTTGCGATGTTTACACTTGCCTATTTGTCTTTAGGTTCCTTCCGGTGATGTTCCTGTTGTCACTCTGAATGCTCCTAAGCCGCGACCATCCGTGGATAATGCGTCGCAGTTGATTTTTCTGCATGATCGTGCCCGCAGCTCGGAAAAGGACGTCCTTGGCATTCGAGGCCACGCAGATGTGTGGAAGTCGAAGGCTGAGCGAGCCACAGGCCCCGAGTGCTCTGCTTCTTCGGTTGATCCCTTGGGGAATTTCCTCTTGATAGAGGGTACGCAGATTTGTTCGAGGAACACACGTGGTGGCACCTGTGCATAGGTGGAGCCGATGTTGGCGAGCCTACGGCTTCTTCGTTGCTTTCCGTGCTGAAGCTCGCAGCCGTCAAAGTCCCCTTCGAGTGAGTTGTAGAGCGCGCGGTACGCGGTCATGTTGGCGCTGTGAGCGTCACACTCGTTCATCGTATGCTGGACGACAAGGTTCGAGTCACCGTAGATGACGAGGCGTGTTGCGCCGCAGATCTTGGCCATCTGCATGCCATGGATGAGGTCCTCGTATTTGGCCTCGTTGTTGGAGGCTCGAAATTTCATCTGAAGGACGTATTTCATATTGTCGCTCTGAGGGGACGTCAGTATGATGCCGGCTCCTGCTCTAGCCTCACGATTGGAGCCGTCGAAGTGCATCGTCCATGATTGCGTCGTGTTCGGAGTGTTCGGCAGCTGGAGTTCCATCCAGTGGACGAGGAAGTCAGGGAGGACCTGAGATTTGATGGCCTTCCATCGCTCGTAGACTATGTCTAGAGGATACAACTCGATGCCCCACAGGGCTACGCGTCCCGTGGCTTCGGGGTTGTTCAGGATGTTGGACAGTGGGGCCTCGTTCACGACCATGATCTGGTGCTCCTGGAAGTAGTGGCTCAGCCGACGAGCCGTCATGAATACGCCGTAGGCGAGCTTCTGGTAGTGAGGATACCTCTGCTTTGTTGGAGTCAGTACCTCGTTGAGGTAGTAGATTGGGCGTTGGACCCCGTGGGTCTTGCCATCTTCGGGTCGTTCAACCACGAGTATGGTGCTTACCACCTGATGTGTAGCTGCAATGTATAGCATCAAGGGCTCTCGCTCCTTTGGCGTAACCAGGACAGGTGACGTGGAGAGCAGCCGCTTGAGGTCCTCGAATGTGTCATCTGCTTCGGGTGTCCACTCGAACTTGTCCACTTTGCACAGCAGCTGGTAAAAAGGTAGGGCCTTCTCACCCATGCGACTGATGAATCTGCTCAGTGCTGCGATCCGCCCAGCTAGCTGTTGGACACCTTTAAGGTTCTTCGGCTTCTCCATGGCCAGTATGGCCCTGATTTTCTTCGGATTCGCCTCGATCCCCTGTTGGGAGATGAAGTAGCCAAGTAGTTGGCCAGATGGGACGCCGAAGGCGCACTTTTCTG
Source organism: Avena sativa (assembly GCA_916181665.1). Classification (NCBI taxonomy): domain Eukaryota; kingdom Viridiplantae; phylum Streptophyta; class Magnoliopsida; order Poales; family Poaceae; genus Avena; species Avena sativa. The sequence goes on along the minus strand of OV702279.1, from coordinate 258,436,294 downwards.
GGTTCAGCTTGATCTTATAGTGATCAAGGTTATCAAATGTCTCAAGGAGATCATCGATCAGTGTCTTGACCTCCCTGGTCTTGATTACTGTGTCGTCAACATAGACTTGAATGTTGCGACTGATCTGGTTTTTCAGGCACGCCTGCATGCACCTTTGGTACGTGGCACCTGCGTTCTTCATCCCAAAGGGCATGGTGTTGTAGCAGAATACTCTGAACAGTGTGAGAACGCCGTTTTCTCATGGTCTTCGACCTTCAGTCGAAACTGGTTGTAGCCTGAGTAGGCGTCGAGGAAGGAGAGTTTCTCGCATCCTGCAGTCGAATCGATGATCTGATCGATCCGCGGTAGAGGGAAGTGGTCCTTTGGACAGTACTTGTTGAGCGATGTGAAGTCCACGCATATCTGTAGGATGTCCGTGTCCTTTTTGGGGACCGGCACGGTGTTGGCCAGCCACTCGCTCTCCTTGATTTCCCGGATGAAGTTGGCATCGAGCAGTCTATTGACTTCGATTCCAACGGCTTCAGCTCTTGGTTTGGACTATCGTCGAATCGGCTGCTTGACTGGATTTTTGTCGGGCAATACATCGAGTGCGTGCTCGGCGAATTTCCTGGGAACTCATGGCATGTCCGCAGGACACCAGGCGAAGATTTCCCAGTGATCACGGAGGAATTCGACGAGCGTGCTTTCCTATGCAGGGCTGAGGTCGTTGGCGATCAATGCCGTCTTGGAGGCATCCGTCGGGTGGACCTACACCTTTTTTGTGTTGACCGTGGAGTCGAACGACATATCAGGTGTGTTTTGTCTGGCGACTGGGGGTGCCCCATTGTCTGTCACCTCTTTGAGCCTCGTGAGCTCCTCCTGCATGCCAAATGACTGGGAGATTCTGTTGAAGTCTCTATCACAGTGGTCGGATCGGGTGAAGCTTCCCTGGACGGTGATGACGCCCCTGGGTTCTGGCATCTTCAGCAGCAGGTACGCGTAGTGTGGTACTGCTAGGAATCGTGCGAATGCCACGCGCCTGAGGATGGAGTGGTACTATGATGGCCAGTCCACCACTTCGAACTCCAGTCACTCGGACCTGAAGTTTTCGGGCTGGCCGAAGATGATGTCGAGCCATAGCTTCTCCAGGGGATATATGTCTTTCCCTGGGACTATGCCGTGGAACGTCATATCTGATTGCTCCAGGATGCATAGTGGGATCCGCATTGCTGCGAGTGTGCTGGCGAACATCAGATTGATGTCGCTGCCACCGTCCATGAAGACGCGACTCATCTCAAATCCCCCGATCTGCGCCTCGAGCACCAGGGCAGCATGACCTGGGCGAGGGATCTGGCATGGGTGATCCGAACGGTCGAACGTGATGCAGGACTCCGAGCCACTGAGGTACTCAGGGATGGATGGTGGGGAGGCTACCGCCAGGCTGACTTGGCGGGTGATCTTCTTTTGCACCATGTTGGTTGGGCGCCCCTTCTGGATCATCAGGGCCCCCTTCGGCGACGGGTACCCTCCTGTGCCGTTATTTGGCGCTGGTGCGATTGCTGGATTCGATGGTCCAGCAGGTGGTGGTGGAGGAGCTCCGTGGGCGATGTCACCTGGTATGGGTGCGGGCCCAAATCCAGGGTTCACGATCTGGCGCCGTATTTGGGTGAGACCCTCGCTAAGCTTCTAGAACTCGCGGCAGTCCTTTAGCATGTGGCTGGCCTTCTTCTTGCCATCCTGCTGTCGATGTAGAAGTGGATGGTGCAAGGACCATAAAATTTGTCGTATGCCGAGGGCTCGTCGTCATGGATGCGATGTTGCCACGTCTGTGTGGGTCGCCCTTCGTCGCGGAAGTTGCCTCCGCGGTATCCGATGCTGCGGTTGCCGTCGTTGCGTCGGTCGGCGTATCCAGCCGCGACCATGTCGACTCCGTCGCGGTCATCGTAGACGCACGATCTTCACTTGCGGCGGCGTTCTCGCCTGCGGCCATAGTCGTCCTCGTAATCCGAATGCGTTCGGTGGACAGAATCCTCGCCATCCGCCATCGGTTGGCGATGTCCATGAGGTGGTCGAGCGTCTTGGGCTTGACGCGCCCAAGTTCTTCCTTGAAGTCCAGGCGCTTGACACCATCCTTGAAGGCGTCGATTGTCCTTTCTTTAGAGATATGTGCAGCTGAATTCTTGATATGGGACCAGCGTAGTATATACGAGCGAATGGATTCGCCGGTACGTTGTGTGCAGGCTCGCAGTTCCTCGATCGAGGATGGCCTCTTGCTGGTGCCTTTGAAGTTTCGGATGAAGCTGTATGCCAGCTCCTCCCAGCTTCGTATGGATCCGGAGGACAGGCTGCTGAGCCAGATCCTAGTTGCGCCTGTCAGCTGCAGCTAAAGGCATTGTAGGGCAATGTTCTTGTTGGCGCTGTGCAGCTTGACGGATGAGAGGTGGTCGTTGAGCCAGGCCTTCGGGTCCTGTGTGTCGTCGAACTTCGGAGTATCCGAAGGGAGCTTGAAATTTTTTTGGATCCGCGTTCGCCGAATGGATCTGCTGAAGCATCCGGCTCCGCACAGCTCTCCGTCGTCATCCTCGTCGGATTCGGTTGAACACGCGCGTTTAGCCTGTGCCTTGTCGATCTTGCGCTGGGTGAGATTGTTTCGAGCGTCGTAGTCGCTGCTGTGGCGCTGTGGGATCTTGCGACGTCGAGGCAGATCGTGCTCGTCCTCGTCGGACGAAGGCGTAGGGCTGCGGGTGAAATTGACCACGGCTTTTTTCTTCGGCTCCGCAGGAGCCTCGTCGTGGAGCGTAGCTCCGATGAGTCCGAGACCAGCTAGCACGAACTTGTGCATGGCGCTCTTCGGATCTCCCACTGGAGGTGGATGGGACGCAAGGTATGTAGTGGCCGCCATGATCGCAGCCTGTGGTGTATTCGGCATGACGTTGTCGTTCACGTCCATCGTCATGAAGGACGTGTTGAGGGCCCTGGTGACTTTGCGACGTACGGCGGGTCCATGTGCTTCGTGTTGGAATGATGCTTGTTGGCGCTGTTGCCGTGCGAGCTGGAGCCACCAGTGGCGGAGAGCGCAGCTCGCTGCGCGCTAGACTCCGAAGCCGCCTGCCTACGTGTGTCGAGCTCCTCCATCAGCTTCACTTGCCGGTTATGCTCGTTGATGAGGAGGAGGTGATATGCCATCAGTAGATCCTGTGAAGCATTCACGGGTAGGATGATGTTGCCTGCCACGGCTTCCCGCGCTTGGCGCCAGCCATCCTTGTTGAGGTTGATCTTCTGGTAGGCGTTAGTGTCACCTTCGTTGGGCCTGAGCGGCGGATCTCCCCTATTTCCTCTGTTCCCAGTTTGCGGGTTGAGAGGTGGGTTGGGAGGTGGGTTTGGTGCACTCGAACCTGGTGGCAGTTCCGATTCGTTCTGGATGACCATGGCGCATAGGTAACGCCCGCGGACTGGATCGCTGCTACTACAGCTTTCGGATCCGGAACCGTAGGTTCCTTCATTCGAGGGAGGGCCGCACAGATCTGAGTTGTGGCTGCTGCTGTAATCTGACTCGTCTATCAGCGTCGACTCGTGTAACGTTCCGATAGGAGGGACCCATGAAGCGGGCCTGATGGGTGGTGGTGGCACCCGCTCTTGGAGGCGGAGAGTGCCGGTCTGCCCCACCTAGAAGCAGAAGCTCTCGAACAGCATCTCGATCCCGTCGCCGACGGACTCGAAATCCCTCAGGGTGGCCGGCGATTGGGCGGTGAAGTCGAAGGCGCCGAAGAGGAGGTGGCTCTCTGTCGCCGATGAGTTGTAGATCGCTCTGGATGGGACCATCGCGATCGCACAATCAGCGTCCCCAGTTCTCACAGATGGCGCCAATTGACGAGGTTCGATCTCGTCAATGCCCATTGTTATGGACTTGGGTTTTGGAGAAGATGGGGATGCTGGAGATCGCGAAACGGTTAACAGACAAGCAATGCGGGAAACGAGATTTACCCAGGTTCAGGCCCCCGGAGGGAAAACCCTACTCCTGCTTGTCTGCTCTTGACTATGGCGGAACCGAAGGTTACAGGGGTGCGCAGATGCAATCTGGCGTGAAGGTGAGTATGCGGGGGTGGAAGCTATCCTTCTCGCCATGCCCTCCTGGCCTTTATATAGATAGGCAGGTCCCGGGCGTAGGTCGAGTCGGTTACAGATTAGGGTTTGTACCCTTTGAAATTCTATCTACTCTAGTCTTGTTCTCCAAGGATCCAAAGACATCATGGGCTTGGGCCACCTGAAATCTCCACAGGCCGCGTATTTTGTTGTGGGCCTTCCTTGGGCTGGACCAGGTATGCTAATGTTGTGTACCCGTGGGGTATAACCATCTCAGTCGCGTCTCCTCTCAGACACACTGCATCCTTTGCGCCTCCAATTCCAGAGCACTGCGCTACCTAGTCTTCCCCATCCCATCTTGCGGCGTGCACCGCGAGCCGGGACAGTAGGCCTCCGAGACCCTGCTGCTTCGAGTCCTGTACGGGAGAAGGGCGATAAGGTTTTTGGGGAGCGCTATTGGCGCGACTACTGGCTTCATCACGGACTCCTTCACGGATAGCAATTGCGCCGACGTCTTCCCCAACAAGGACTTCTTCCCCGACATGAGCACCCTCTTTTTCAACGACATGGCTAACGACGGTGTCAACGCGAACGCCGGCGGTTCCTCTGTTGCTGCTGTCGTGTATATTTTCTTTCTCAACCTTGTTCTCGTCGCATCTCAAGTTCTACGCCTTGCAATCTATTTGGTTATCTGCCTTAATTTATATTCGCTATTTCACATGATTAGTATATTTTCTATTATTCTAATCATGTTTTATCTAGCGTTTATTATGGGCAATTCGCTTGGTAATTTGCTCTTTTACTCAACACATATGTTAGAAGAATATTTAAATTATATGAACAATTTATTTGATATCAACAAAAATTGGATTCACTTTAGGTATTACTATTATTTCTCATTTGTATTAAGGGGCCCAAGGTTCTGGTTTCGCCTGGGCCCCCGAAATCACAGGACTGACCCTGCGTAACGCAAGGTAAACAAGCTACTCTCTCTGATTCGAATTACTTGTCTTAATTTTATCTGAATTCGCATGTATCTATGCAAGATAAAACATATATAAAATATTGTGGCTTTCTTTTGGGAAAACCACTCGCATGCTATGACTAAACGTGTTGATGTAAAATGTACACCAATTAAGGCGTCAGGTGGGATCCCACCAAAGTCCCTTTTTAGTCATTTGTCAAACTCTAGTGTAAATTTAGATTAAAATTTAACAAATGACTAAAAGTGAGACTTTTTACGCTAAAATTTGACAAATGACTAAAAGTGGGAGTTTGGTGGAATCTCATCTCACACCTTAATACCGATCTTCTAAGAAAAATGCAAGACAAGCGCGGATTTTTTTCCTTAAAATAAATCAATAAATAGCTCAAAGTAACTGATCTACGGTGGCGCCTGAATTAATGAGTCACCGACAAGAACATCCCTACATACTGCACCAAAGCTACAGTGCAGATTGCACGTCGCTGCAGTGATTGCCGCCGCGATAAAGCCGATCTCGGACACCTGACTCGAGTTAGTACTAATTTGGTACTTTCGGACCGATCGATCCCCTATAAATACCACTACATGCACGACTGCTACGGCACGCACCCGTACACTTGCACGATCTCCCATCGATCCTTGTAGCCTTTGTCGTAGTAGCATATAGCCATGGCGGCGACGCGCAAAACCAGCAGCATCGTGTTCGCACTGTCCGCCCTGGCTCTGACAGTGAGCCTCCTCTTCTTGACCGCCTCGACCGAGGCGGCCTGCCCCAGCAAGCCAACGCCGAGCTCACTGACGGCGACGAGCGGGAGCGGCGGAGGCAGGTGCCCCGTGGACGCGCTGAAGCTTGGGGTGTGCGCGGAGGTGCTGGGCGGCGAGCTAGCGAACCTGCTGGCGGGCTCTCGGTCGACGGCGTCCAGGACGAAGAAGCCGTGCTGCGAGCTCATTTCCGGCCTCGCCGACCTCGACGCCGCCGTCTGTCTGTGCACCGCCATCAGGGCCATCGTGCTAGGCGTCGTCGACCTCGCCCTCCCGCTCCAGCTCGGCCTCCTCGTCGACCGCTGCGGCAAGAAGCTCCCGGCTGGCTTCCAGTGCCCTAACTGATTGCCCGAGGCCCGCACGTAACGCGGTAATGGCACACGCGCTCGCATCACTTGCTCTTTCTACCGTTGAGTCTGTATTTCTACCGTCTATTTCACTGGTCCGTTAGTTAGTTTTTTTATTTATTTTATAACAAATTCACTGGTCCGTTAGTGTTTAAGTTTAGCTTCTATGATCGTCTACTTAGTGATGTCCGCTACGCGCGCCTCTGTACTGTTTGCGTGAACGCTATATATGTTTGCATTGCATCGTTCAATTCGATCTGTCTAAGGTTGCGTTAAATGCCGTCTAGTAGTTGAAATGATCTTGCTCTTTGATGACGCCGTGTTTGATCTCCATGCTTTTTCAAAATGGAGACTTGTACCATTTACAAATCTGGCGATCAGAAATCGACCAAAGACGCCTACTTTTAACGACTCATTTACAAGATAAATCCATTGGAAATTTGGCAAATAGCTCTACTTGTAGCCTGTCAGGTATTATCAAACTTAGGTTTGCAAAATGCAAACAAGACACTGAGGAAGTGAGCATACATTACTGGATCATATGCATCCTTTCAAAGGCTACAACATATTAGCCCGCTAGTCCTGCAGTGCTAATATAAACACACCCTACAATTCAGAATGGGAATTGGATATTGACGTTGCTGTCCAAGGAGACATTGTAGGTCAATGAACAAATGGTCCAGACACAGGCCTTCTATATGCAGCTTGCTATCATAATTCTGGTATTGTTCAAGTCAAACAAGTACCCCAAAGAATAGGATTGACTGCACTTAGTTTGAAAATATTAGCAAAGATACCATCTTAAATAGATCTGGAATCAACAAGATAATCAATATTTCTTTATTACATGGTTCACTGCATCAGATCTGCGCAAACTGAGATCAATAGTCTCGTTTCAGCAAATTTCATGACCATTGTTTATATAACATGACAAACAACAATAAAACGCATCATAAGCAGACAGATTTCACTGATTCCTTCGGTGAATGGAGGCGTACAAGTTCAATTCCTCACGACACTTGAAACCGAGTAAATAGTCTTCTACGATCTGTCACCAAGTTCCACCCTCAAATTGTCAAACGGGTAAACTTTTGGAGTCTGCAGGAAAAAAACATGACAAGTTTTGGTTAGTTTGAAAAGAAAAATAAAGTGCAGGTATCCTTCTTTACCAATTTTACAAGAAAAATATAACTCAATCAGGTCTCTATTACAAAAAAACATAGGCATACTTGTTTGCCCATGTGTTATAAAAGCTCAAAAAGGGTACGACATTATACTGACGGACTTTCCAAAACACACGGAGAACTATGAACCGTAACAGCCAGCACTTGTAGTCTTATAGAATAGAAACATGGTAGAACAAAGTCAAACTAGCATCTGTAGTAACTGTCCATGAAGTTTAAACAGCTGGTAAGTTTTAAGGAATCCCATCTAGGACAAAGGGCATAAGCTTCACAGATGGCCCTATGTGTAACCTCTTCTATTTCCAAGCGTGTATAACACAACTATGGTAACGAGCATAGAATAGATCTTAAGATCCTCCATATTTAAAAAGAAGGGTATAACAGATTGGGCCACATCATGAGAGTCCTGCAAAATGCTTATACAAACATCACTAATTCAGACTCAGAGGTGGATATGGGCTTTGCTTACCAAGGAGACATTACAGGTCAGGGACCGAAGACTTCGACACAAGATCATGTTCAGCTTACTACCATAACTATCCATTATTCAAGTCACCAGAGTAACATAAAGCATTAAATAGTTCACAGTTATCAGAATAAATCATTAAAGAGTAACATAACTATCCATTATACTGTCAGGTTCTTGCTGAAATGTCTTATATTGTGGGACAGAGGGAGTCAAGATGGCAATTTTCCCCGTGGGACGGGTATCCGCGGGTACCTCACCTGATAGTGGCGGAGATGGGGGCATTTTCCCTCCATGGGGATGGCGGGGCGGGTACCCGTTAACTGACATGTGGGCCATGATGCCTAGTACATAATTTGAATCCCTAAAATTGACTCAATTGTTTTCCCCCACCTCCAGCCTTCAGCGGTCACTCCCTCTAAACTCTCCCCTAATCTCCTAGCATCCCACCCACGCAGGTCACACCGCCGCCACTGCCTTCATCTTCTCCTTCCACAATTCCCACCTTGGCACCTCCACCTGATAACACGCCATCCCCGTCCGTCTGAGAGCAGCAGGCCAAAGGGAGCCGGCTGACCTACTAGGTTTCAGCCACCCTCAATCTAGTCGTCAGCAAGGAAGAGCTCGTCGATGGTGTCGTCCTGCATCGACATCAGCCCGCCACCGACGTCGTCCTGTATCGGAATCAGCTCATTGCCAGCGTCATCCTGCATCGGCATCAGCTCGTCAGTGGCATCCCCATGCATGGGAAACCGCTTTGGCATCGGCATCAAGGTCCCCATGGAAACCCCCGCGGGTGCCGGGTACCTGATATTGACGGGACAGGGCCATTTTTCCCCGATAACCTAGTGGGGACTGGCGGGGATCGGGGCAGGGACGGTGGAGTCATCTCCGGTCATCCCCGTCCCCGTTGCCACCTAGAGGAGGGAGTAGTATTTATCCAGTAACATATTCTAGGCCACCATATTTTGAGGATGTACAATTAAGTTTGTGTTGGACAGGACAAGGACTCAAACAAAAATATCAAAACCCAGCATACAAATTTAAGGGTGTACCATAATGTCACTCATCATAAAATCATAAAATGACGAGGGAAGGCACTTTACTCTCCTAAACTATCAATTGTGCTCATTACTCGAGACAAAATTTTGGCTCACAAAACCGTGAAGAATACGAGGTCTAGCTAACCCACCTAAACCAGGATTGGTAATGATGTGGCAGGTTGCATGACTAGTATACACTTAAGCAGAGATTATTGATGATATGGCATTCTACCACCAACTGGACGCACTCTATAGCTTAGCCCACTTGCATCTGTTCTAACAGCATCCAGGATCAAGGCACGGCTCACTTTGATCATCACAAGTTTGCTAAGAAGTATTTACAGCTCACACTTTGTGAATTTGAACATTGAGCCTGCTACGATGTTGCCTGCTACGGCTGGCAGACAGAACAAACACTGGTGCACGACAGTGCCGCCTTTGGCTGGCTGGCCTCTACATGTGTTGGAGTGCACGCTGCACACAAACGACGATCCATGTAAGGTTATTGACAAAGAGTGGAGGTGGCGCCAGCAGATTGGGGTTCTTCCATATGGTCAACAAGGGCATTATGCAGGACCTCCTGGAGGCGACAGCGAAAAAAAACACAGCTTCTTCCGTCTGTAAGTCACAAGGCCAAGGCCACAACCCAGCAACTCAATGACACCTATAGCTGGAGCTGGGGCACCCAAACTACCACACGTACAAGGAAGCTGGTATCCTCTGAAGGCTTCGATGTCCCATGCTCAGCGGCATCTCTGACAACCACTGGAACCGTAACTCCTAGTCCTATGGTCCTACCTCCAGGACTCACCATTGCTCTCCGTCTCCTTGGAAAAATACCCACTAAATCAAAAGGATGGGGGAGAAGGAGGTGTGGCCGGTGACAACGTGCTCCTTATGCCTCTTCAGTTGCCTACGTCTTGAATCAAGGTATAAACCCCCTGCTTGGAAACCACTAATTATGTTTTAGGGAGTTAATTTTCTTTTGAAAACTCTTTAGGGGTTTAGTGGACTTCAAATTCTTAATCAGGGGGTTAAGTGAGCCCAAATAGTTGTTTAGGAGGCAAGTGGAGTTTCAGGAAGTAGTGTGGACTTTTTCTCGAAATACAGGATAATCCAGGGAAAATTCAGGTGAGCAGCAACAGTTAAAGGCAGCATAACAACTTGCTAAGCAGTGAGTGACAGATAGAATTTAGATTTATTGTTCAGAGGAGTAGATGATTAATTGCAGGAAGTTTGAAATATTCACTTATCCACAACAAATATCCCAATGATAAATCAACGAAGTCCTCTACATTTGTTTATAGCACAGATCGCTGGATCATATTTTGTGCAAAATCATATGTTCCGATTCCATTAATAAATTTCAAATTCTTGACTTTTAATTTTCTTGTTACATAAGCTGCTAACCCGTAAACCACAAGGAAAACAGGTTGATGTTCAAACAAGATTTCTTCCATCTAGCTATCTTATGGCTAGCTGCAACCAGATTTTTTTATTGTACAGCATTTGTGAGGCTATGTTTCAGTGTTTTTTCGGATAATCTAAGAAAAATATACTTTAATGCATAGAAATTGCATCTCTAGTCCAAACAGGAACAGGAACAGGAACAATCTCACAATTACCCAACGTTCATACAATCTTAAAGAAACATTCTTTTTGCACAACTGCATCACGCAAGTCTCGACCGTATCATAGCTCAAACAGATCAATACTACAAACATTGTCTCTAAGGTAACACTGGGAAGTAGAAACAGTAGAACTGGACACTCACATATGGCATCTTGGAGGCCTTGTCGTTCACAACGGCAGCCAAGCCGAGAGCTGCGAAGAAGCTTAGCCCTCCGCACAGCCATGCCAGAGCCTCGTACTGTCGAATCAACATGCAAAGACAGCAGAAACATCAGAATCAAACCGATTCAGACGGCCTGTGATGCAACGCAACGCAACAAATTGCAGTGGATGCGGCCTCGTGTACTACAGCGGTAGGGGGACGATTAAGCACCAGACCTTGCCGATGTGCGGGGCGAGGCGGTCGACGCAGGGCTCCGGGAAGGGCGTGCCGTTGTCCCAGACCAGCTCGTCGTTCTCCGGCAACTGCAACGCAAGATCCCCCATCCGAAATGGTGCCGATTAGAGGCGGAGGTCACACGAACAGAGAGAATAGATAGAGATGATATATCCTGGCTTACGGGCTTGTCGGGAACGATGTGCCTGCCGGCAGGGAGGCCCATGCCGGCGCGGTTGCGGAGCGCGGAGGCAGCGGCGCGTGCGGCCGCGCCGTGCCCGCCCAGGACGCGAGACCCCATCGCGGTCAGTCTCCCTGCCATCTTCACCGATCTCACTCTCTCGCTCTCTATCCCTCTCTCTCACTCTCAGATCTGCGCCTGCGGGTGTCGTGCTCGACGTCGGCGGCGGCGGAGACACAAGCAGCTCGTCGAGCGTGGGCTTGGTTTGGGTTGATTCTGATCCACACGCCCCTGACAAAGAACGGTTGTAACGGGCCGTATTGGACTGGTATGTTGGGCTTGATGGCCTAATTTGAGCGTTGAATATTTGATCCTGCCAAAAAACAAATATCCCTCCAGCGGTCCAGACTCTAAAAGAACAGTACCTTCAGAGGAACCCTCTTCTCTACTCTCTATCTCTATCTTCTCTATATCTAAAAAGAATCCCGTGTTGGAGAGAAGGCACCTACGTCTGCTGAACTAATAGGGCAGGCAAGGTTCTGGGCTAGAGAATCGGCGGTGATTTCCGCGAAGGTGCCGGAGAAAGATGGGGAGACTGAGACGAGAAGATGGCAGCGACCGGCGGAGGAGATCATCAAAATCAATACAGATGGTGCCTTCCATATGGAGAACCGCAGGGGAGGATGGGGCTTCGTTGCACGAGATTTTGACGGATCGGTACGAGGCACAGGTGCTGGGAAAATCAGATTTGCTGCTTCTCCAATATACACGGAAGCGGTTGCCTGTGTCGAAGCTCTGCAAGCTGCAGCGGAGTGGGGTATGGGGAAGATTCAGATTGAAACAGACTCGAAGATCCTTGTTGAGGCGCTGTCGAATAATAAGCACGATTTATCTCCAGAGGGTGTCATTTTTAGAGATATTCGATTTTTTATTCGTCTGAATTTTATTAGTGTGGAGATCTCTTTTGCTCCACGTATTTGTAATAAGTTAGCTCATGAACTTGCTGCTTTAGGATCAAGCCATGAGGCGGGTCATCAGTATTGGGTGGACAGTGTCCTAGCTGCTGTAAGAAGTATTACGGCCAGCGAGTCTGCTGAGCCAGCTTAGTGGAATACATGTGTGTTCCAGGTAAAAAAAAATCCCGTGTTCCGTTTCCTGCCAGACCCGTTTCGTCCGTCGACGAAGGGTTCCGTCGCTTCCCCCATGTTCCGCCCCCTTGCTCTGGTCTCGCCCCAAACCGAACCCGTCTATCTACACCCTTCTCGCCTCTCCTCATGGTACGCGTTGACATGCCCCTCTCCCAGAATCCGGTGCCCTCGCAATCCTCCTCCTCTGCGTCCTCACACCGGCCATACGCCATACGTTGTCGCCGATACGTCAATCGGCTTCGTCTCGCAACGCCCCCACGCCCTCCACACGCCCAAATGGGATTTGCATCTGACCCTCCGGTAGAAAATTCCCCGCCGTCGCCACCACTACCGCACAGCCGCACTGGCCAAAAACGCCACTACGACTCCACGGCTCCACCATGGCACATGATCCTATTACCCCTCCTCAGCCTCTTCACCTCCACCACGAGCTCGTCGGCAAGCTGTTGTCGCCAACGTCAACCTGTGGCGATGCCTCGAGGAGGTCCAACAGTACGACGTGGTAGAAGATCTATGCTCGGGCTAGAGCTCGCGATGGCCGCTTGTGGGAGGGTCCCCGCCGCCGTTGTCGACGTGACTCCCACCTCACCATTGTTGAACGACCTTTAGAGCCGTCGAGCTACCTACCCACTCCTCGATCTGGGCAGGGAGACCGCGGTTCCGTCAAACCATGGCCTTCCCGTGCAATCCATCGTGTCTCTGATCTAGCGGGCCACTGTTCGTCTCTACGTCAGCATGTTCTGCCAGATCGATTTGGTTCCACTCTGCAATTCCATCACCAACATCATCTCCTGTTCTCCCTCCCGTAGATTCGTTCACCAGTCAAAGGCCCAAGCCCTCCTCTCGGCCAGATGATGACAAGAATCCTTCCAAGCGCCCATGGACAACCATTGTACCTGAGGCAAATCTTCAGTTTTTGTTGGACTGCCCACAATTCGTTTAGATATGATCCTCCGATCCAGGCAATTACTTGCACTTCACAGTTTAACAGGTATGTTTTTCATCGATTTTAGAGGCCGTTGAAAACATAGTCGCCAAGAGCTGAGGGCTTCATCAGTTATAAGATGCGCTCTCAATCTGTTTCTTGGACGGGTGAACAAATTTTCAATCTGGCGACAAATTGAAAGCGTTTTACTTGTTTAGTACTGTGTAGTGCTAGCAGTTCCTCCCTGATCCCGTCAAGTTCCTCACGGCCCAGATCCTCCCTGACCTACGGCCGCAGTCGCTCGTCACTGTTCGGCCGCCGCCTACAGATGCTGCACCAAATCAGCAGCCGCTGCACTCCTGTCAGGTAGCGCTCTCTTCATTTTACCAACGTGTTTGTTTCGAGGATGTTTTAGGCAGGGAATGGGAGTTGAGACGTCCGAGACTAAACAACTACTGATTGCTTGAGAGATACGGGAATTTGGGAGGGTAAGGGAAAGGGATTTCACAGACTAATTCCCTCAATTATCTTCCTAGGGGACCCAGGTAATTGAGGAGGGAATTGGCATATGTTAGTTGATGAAAGGTTTTTCCCATTCGTAAACCGTTTACTACATATCTGTTTTTGATAGATCATTGTTGATGCAGGACAATGGGAGCAATCTCTGCGGAGATTTGTTGATTTGTAGTGTAGTTACTTTTTTGAATGTCAAAATATCACATCAGTGGTGTTATGCTTAGACGGTTGGATCCATATCTTTCATTCCAGAAAACGATATTTACTTATTGGTCACTCTAAAGACAGGACATGTTCTTTCTTCATGTATCATTCAGGTAAGATGATGAGAAGAATCTCCACGGATTAGTGTTGTTGTTTGCATATTGTACTAATTTTGCAGATGAGCAAAGACCTCATTATTAATTAGGCATGAACGATTTGTACTACTGCCGTCTAACAAGATATTACTATCACCCTTTTTCCTTATATTATAAAGTAATCAACGAGAAGCAGTACAAAGATTAGATCCATTGCTGCAAAAAAAAGATAATCACCATGGCCATATTTGCTAGCAAATCAGATACCAGTTTTACATATAGTTGTGGTTCTCTTAATGGTGGACGGCTAAACCTATTTACTCGTCGGCTTAGGGACAACCTATTTTTGCTGCCATGTGCACATCATTCTCTCCCTCAGTTAGGTGACATATATCCGAATTTTAAGTATTCAGCTTTGCTTGATGGGGCAATGACAAGATGCTCATGGTGCTTATTTCTTTGGCAGCTATTATCCATATAATACTATTTATGCACATGCTTTTAGTTATCCATATAATCACATGGCTTGTGGTTATTCTCCCATCTCGCCTATCTAAAGATATGAACTTGGTGGTAATGACATTTATTCAGCTGTAATTAGTTACGCCCATTTGGTCATTTATCTATTTATTTCTATATTGTTTTCAAAATAGTTGATACACGATAATATATGGCTCAAGGATTGTTTCTGGGAGAACGCAGACCACTGTTATGTGCTCTCTAGGTTGATGTCCTCTATGTGCCCCTACACTCGCTCTCCTTTGCCCATCTACACGTGATGCACCATCGCTGCGACTTGAAGGTACCAATGCTTGCACCCTACAACCTTCCAGTCTCCCATCTTTATTTGTAGCTGAACTACCGATTCAGGAGTTGGAGTTGGTTGTATGATATTTACAGAAGGGTGATATTCTCTTCCTTTTTTGCCTCAGGTTGATTCCAACATCCATGCGACACAAGATCGAGCATCTTAGCATCTCAAGGTGAGCACCATGTGTACATTGTGTCTTGGCATGATGGAGGTGGTGGTGATCTGCATTTTTCTGCTTCAGATGTTGTATCTCCTTGAATACATCTAGGCCTTGGTGCTCTGTTCCAATGCTCCTTTTTCCTGCTTCCTAATGAAAAGAATGATTTTTTTGCTAATAGTTAGACATGGTGTAGTTACTATAAGCAGCAATTCACATTTTGAAAGCTTGCTAATATAGGTCCCTCCTCAACTTCGTCGATGAGCTGCAACGCCGCCTCCTTTCTTTCATTGAGCCCTATTGACTAAGGTGAATATGTTCTTAAAGTATATTGAAGTGTACAAATGTACTATAGCTTAGTTCATCAAGCTACTTAGAATACCACTTCTATTTAAGTTCATCCAACAGATCTTCACTCAACTAATAGAACTTAGTTAACTTCCATATTTCTTATTAGATCAGCTACTACTGTATTTACCGTCTACAATAATTTCTCTTGGTCTTTTTCTTGGTAGTATTTGTTGTGAACAATGGATGAAAGCATGATATTTTATTAAATGCACCAACCATGTTAGTAATATAGCACCAAGCATGATTGATGTTTTACAAGTAACATTGCTATTCATTTTACGTGTGGACTAAACCATATATATGTTCATTGTTTATGAAGATTGTAATTCGACTTTTAGTAGTACCTGGAATGTCACATCCGTTGAACTTTCACCTCAGTTCTATGTCTAAAAATAGAACCCCTCCCCTTTTCCAATACATTTTTATTTATTAGTTAATATGATAGGTACTCCAGTTTATAAAAAATGGTTTTCTCAATTGATCTATGTACTTCCATGTGCTTACGACTAACTAGACTAGGCAATATATACAGAGGTGCACCACAAAACATGAGTGACCAAAGTGATTGTTTAATAACCTATATAAGTAATCCACAGATAAGAGGTAATGAGGTAGCAAGGAACTGGGAGTAATAAACAAAGTACCACCTCTTTCTTACAATATTGCACTTCTCAAATTACTTCGGCACGAGGTAGTTTTTGCATTGCCACAAAATTCAGTAGGGCAAATGTTCCTCAAGACTTGCACAATAGACACATAGAGTAAGTGGGATTCATGCTTGGACTAAGTCATGCGGGATACACCTACAAATTAATTTATGGTTAGTCATCATCTCTTTTGTGAAGAACTCGGGGATGATTAGTATGATGTTAACTTAACTTTTGATTGTAGGGTTTTTTGGGTGCAATAAAATCTCTAAAAAATTAAAATTGTATCATTAAGAACCTATATTAAGAGGTTTTTCCCTGCTTGCTTGAAATGGGAATGCCTCTTTTGTTTGGTGATATATTCCCTCAACTGGTCGTAATATTTTCTTCTGCTTATATGTATAATGGATGGGATATGATAATACTTATTGTTTTACAGAAGAGTGTTTCTTATAGGTAATGTTATTTATTTTTGTCTCAGTTTGTATGAGCTATTATAACTGATGTTCTCATGTGAGGAGCACGAGGGCATCTTGCCGCTTTCCTGGCCGAGTTTGTAAGCAAGATAGAGCATGTTGGCATGCATAGGACGGTGGAGGGAGATATGGCCCTTTTAGGAAGAAAAAACAAGGCACTCCTACAGGAAGAGGTCTGGTCCTTCTTTCCCCCTCAAGTTACCTCTACCAATTTTCTGAGAGCACGCCTTCATGTATAGTCTTAGATCTGTTTGTATCCTTCACAACATTCTTCGATCTGTTTGTTTGCTTCTCTAGCAATGGTGCCTCAGATCCTTCCTTCTTCCACCTATTTGTGTATGTTCTTAGTTAACACATGTGTATGTGTGTTCTGGATCATTGAAGATGCTCCCAACTTATTCTACTTTCATGTTTCTTGCAATATGGTAGTGTAACATTTGGTCCTTGGTATTCCAATGATTTGGCAATGTAAAGAGATTTTATGTAGAAATCTGATTGCATTTAAATACAAGACCATGCTGATCCTGAAAGAATTAGTACTATTTTTATATGTGTTTAATTTGGATTTTAGAATCAATGTCATGGTTGTTTTGCCGTGCAAGTAGTTGTTTTTCGGTACTGTAAGAATCAGATGCAAGGGTCTTCATGTGGTGACTACTATAATGGACGCTATAAAGATATTTTCTTAGAAAAGCAATTTATGTTTTCCTTTTTTTTTGTTCATGGGGTCATAAATTTGATTTTATTGTACCATCCCAGTGATGATCCCATATTATGCTATATAATATTTATTTTGAATTTGACTCTTTTCATGAAAAAAGTGTAACACAGGTCAACTATCTCTTGTTTGCATGTTAGAATTTAATGATGGGGAATATCTAATATGAGAGAAATATCTCTCAACCTTTTTATGAGTTAGTATGGTTTAGTTGTTTAATAGATTTTGTGTTATTTGTGTTGCCTCTTAAATGACAGAGTTTGCAAGGTACAAGATTTATGGGACTACTTGGTCGTAGAACATTTTAATTTTGTTTTTCATTTTATGGGCTAGAGGCCCAGTTTCCTACACGCTTTATGGACGCATGCGCATACATATAAGTCTGATGATTGGAGA
This sequence comes from Avena sativa, assembly GCA_916181665.1. NCBI lineage: Eukaryota > Viridiplantae > Streptophyta > Magnoliopsida > Poales > Poaceae > Avena > Avena sativa. The sequence continues at coordinate 258,418,812 of OV702279.1, read as the reverse complement.
TGAACCATAATGTGGATGACGGTGATCCCACTGAAATTCTTTGTCATAAAGAATGTGAGTTCTGTAAGAAAATATTTATCCCTTATTGATAGTATGTCGCGAGGATGAGATGTGAGAACAAAATTGCACATGTTTCTTAACTACATATCACTCTATTGTTAGAAAAGATTGTTGTGAAGAGACATAGGTCATTTGAACAATGGACCACACTGCAACGATACTGGTTAGATTTTGAAGGTGTTAAGTGTGTTATTTAACACAAACGAAAGAACATGTGCTATTTGAAAAAAAGATAAGACCCACAATACTATATGATACCTGTGTTTCCCTTCACTTGTGTTTCCCTTCACTTGTTTACTACTGATGTCGCTGCTCCACTACATCATCTCTAGACAAAACAATGCCATAGTTGACGATATGAAGTTTGTATTTTAAGTATCTTTTCATGTGTCTAATATTTTTTTTGCCCGTGGCAACGCACGGGCATTTTACTAGTTGTTAGAAAAGATTGTTGTGAAGAGACATAGGCCATTTGAACAATGGACCACACTGCAACGATACTGGTTAGATTTGGAAGGTGTTAAGTGTGTTATTTAACACAAAAGAAAGAACATGTGCTATTTGAAAAAAAGATAAGACCCACAATACTATATGATACCTGTGTTTCCCTTCACTTGTGTTTCCCTTCACTTGTCTACTACTGATGTCGCTACTCCACTACATCTCTAGACAAAACAATGCCATAGTTGACGATATGAAGTTTGTATTTTAAGTATCTTTTCATGTGTCTAATATTTTTTTGCCCGTGGCAACGCACGGGCATTTTACTAGTCTACTAAATAATCAGAGGGAGAACCCTAGATGTCTGCATTAGGGAATTCAATGTTCTTAAAATCGGCTTCTCTGTCGATTGCTCCCATCTTGAGCACTGATCTGGTAAAAGAAAAGGGACCCTGAAAACAATGGTTGGGATTGTAGTTTAGAAACTTTTTGTGTTGAATTTGTGTTCTTGAATGGAATGTCCCAAGGGTAGGTTACTGCTTACGCCATAAATTTAGCGGATTTTCATTATGAAATGTGGTTCTCCTAGTTCATCTATATGTGCCTTTGATCTTCTTTCACAACAATCCAACAACGGAGCAATTAAGGTTAGACATCCTGCCAACAGAGGCAGAGCAACGTGAGGGTAAAACTAGGTCTTGCCCCGCCAAGCCCAGAGGCCAAAGAATTATGCCTATGCTTTGGTATAGCCAATACAGTAGCAGCATAATATCTATCGACACTTCACTCTGGCCCCATAGATATTTTTTAGTTATGCATTTGCTTGCGAGAGGTACGCTTTCGATCCCAATCGTATTGTCAGTCTTAGAATCTCATCCCTTGGGGTTAGCTATTGATATTTTTTTGAAACATTCGATATTAGTCTAGGTTGTCTTAGTTGGTTCTTTAAGATATTCATTGTTAGTTTGTTTTTTACAGTTCAACATAAAACGACAAGGAGAAACAATAATAGATACTAGAAGTGGCGGAGCTAGACTATTTAGAACCAAGGGGACTAGAGGGTGCACAAACAGATAAACCACAAATTTAGAGGATGCATATATGGTGGGAAAATGTCGTTTTACAAAGAAATTTGGTTCTGACCGGTGTCGTGCACCCCCTATCTAAGGTTGGATCCGCCACTGGATACCAGTGGAGGTATCAACAAAGGATCCAAAAGATATTGTTGTAACTTTTAGTTTCTTTATTTTTTTTATTGATGTATGTTTTCATTTCTTCGTTTTGTTCCACTATTTTTATTACTCTCTCTGTTTCAAATTATTTGTTGCATGTTCAATAAACCTAGGCAGATATTAAACATTTTTTGTCTAAATCTGCATATAAGTAATTTGAGTGAGAGGGAGAAGTTTAGTCAATGAAGTTTGACCATTTTTGCAAGGACAAAAAACCATGAACAAAGTCAATCAATCTACGATCATCACAAGCCACTAGTGGCGCAGCTTGGGCCAAAGTTCTGGTGGACGCAATGGGTCGGGAAGACAGTTTGAACCAGTATTAGGGCAAATAGGTCAAATAGAGGCTATTTTTAGTCAAATTTTCCAAATATAATGTGATTTTAGGCAAAAACTTCTTGGGATGGAGGGCGGTTGCAAAGAGGTGGAAGGCCTTTCAAAGCTTGCTAAACTCACTTTCGGACCATCAACTTTGACAAGTCGGCTGGATAGAGATACGCCTCATCTATGGTCTCTCTCTCATCAGTCTATTGTGTAAAAGTTGCTTCCCGGAAATAATACCCTCCTCTTATCCCATGACGTGTGTCATAAAATACTCTCCGCATTCAATTCCGCATTGAGAGGAAGTCGGCAACACCGCAAAGCCAACATGAACACACTTACTAGACACAGCTAGCATGCATAGATTGCATCACACTTGGTCGATAGATCGAATCCTCTCCTACTTAACATCTACCTATTGGTTAGGTGAAAACGATGCCCCTCTTAGAGCTCGGGTACATGTTTATATAGGGTGATAAAAGCCCTCACTATGGCGTACAAGGACCATATTGGGCGGTGTACTACACCATACTAGTATAATAGATATAAAGGGAAATACATCTCTAATGGCCTCCCTTAATCCAAACTTCATAAAAGATTTAGATTACATCTAAATTCATGAAGATTGGCAACGATAAGTGCCTTGGTGAATCCATCAGCGACTTGATCCTCGCTAGGATAAACTTAATCTCCAACTATTTGTTTGCCACTCGTTCACAAACAAAGTGAAAATCAATCTCTATATGTTTAGTGCGAGCATGAAACACAGAATTAGTAGACAAATATATGGCACCTAAGTTATCACACCACAGACATGGTTTTTCCTTCATTCTTACTCCGAGTTACTGAAGAAGAGTTTCAACCCAGATAAGTTCAGTTGTAGCATTTGCAAGTGCATTATATTCTGCTTTTGTACTTGACCTTGATGTTGTTGGTTGTTTTCTAGCATTCCATGAGACCATATTTGGTCCAACAAAGATAGAAAATCCCCCTATAGAACGTCTATCATCAAGACATCCAGCCTAATCTGCATCTGAAAAAGCACTCAACATAGTAGAGTTGGACTTCTGAAAAGTAATACCAAGGGATATTGTATCACTGACATATCTAAGAATTCTCTTAACAACTGTCCAATGAGATGTCATGGGTGCATGGAGATACTAACAAACCTTGTTTTAGGATTTCCGTTAACAGTTGCAACAAAATTGTTGTAAGATTGGTCGAGACCATTGACTATATAGTCAACGGGATCGCTTCAACTACTTCCTTGCCAAGAGAGATGAGTTCAATGTTGGGCCACGCAAAGATAAAACAAAACTTTTTCCTCTAACGTGGTGATCCCAAGACCTAGCTGAGGTAGAAGGCCACGAGGTTTACCACTAGACGCGCAGTTGCGGATTACTGATGAAGCGCGTCGGCTGATGCAGTGCAGTCCTCACGATCCGATCGTCCTGGTGCTGATCGCACAGCACCTCTGCTGGTATCCACACGTACAAGGAGGAGCGCCGGCGGCGAACTGCTAGGTTCGTTACGGCGGCTGGACTGCTGTGGAGCTAGGGTTTCCAACACATGGAATGACCTAACCGAACAACGATTAACCTTTCTGGGTTACGGTGCTCCACTATATATAGGGAGTGAACGTGGGATCGGCTCTCGCGGCCCATTCACTAAAGCCCATATAACACTAGTCACCGTGAGTCCAACTCACTAACTCAGTCCTAATCTGGTTTAGGTCCAACCCAACCAGATTATAGATTCGGATCCAATCCGAACTTGCTCCCGCTCTTAAGTGTGTGACCCCGCAGGCTCATGGCTACTTGGACACGATTAGAGTCCGACTCACAATCGATCAATCGGCATCGGCTCCTAGCAGAACTTGCCGATTCCCAAGTACCAAAGAGTCATGACGACTTGCCTTTCCAATGCGACTTACGTCTGAGTCCCTTTTGCCTCACGATATACCTTGTCAGACTATAGGCGAATATATGTCATCCCTTAAATAGTCCGACTCTCTTCTCGATCCGAGATAAGTGATTCACCCGACTAACTCTTAGTCGATCGCCTCGGTTAACACTTAACCGAGTCATGCATGGCCATGCTTTCCGAATCATTTCTCACGAGAGGGCCCAGAGAATATCTCTCCGAGTGGAGGGGCAAAATCCCATCTTGGTTATTCACATCACGCAGCTTGATTCTCAGTCGACCCGAACCCTGCCTTTATAACTGCCCAGTCACGGATCAGCGTTTGACAGAACCTAAGTCGGTGACCTCAACTCGGACTATGCAACAACCTCAGGTCTAAGGATTACATTGATTGAGATATACAAATGACAACTAGTTCGTTGTACCTCAATATGGGTCAATCCGACTCGCTAAACTCTTTAGCCTAGTCTGTGTAAGTTGGAATAGCATCTCCATGCCCATGACAAGTGGAACCGAGTCATCAAGCCAACTTTCACATTGGTCTAAGTTGTGTGTCCAGCACAACCTCAATGACCAAGGATATTTAGTACAAACAACATGAATGCATAGTTCCACAACTGAATCACATATTCAATGATACACATCAGATGTTTATACAAGGACTACTTAATAACTTTATGAATACAATGGGAAATATCATCATACATGATTGCCTCTAGGGCATATTCCCAACAGTCTCCCACTTGCACTAGAGTCAATCTTCCGACATCACATGTCTAAGCATCTAATGCCCATGGCTCTCAGGTGCGCCTCATGCTTTGGCTGTGGTAACGGCTTTGTCAACGGATCCGCAATATTTGCATCCGTGTGTACCTTGCATAACTTGATATCACCCTGATCCACGAACTGGCGAATTAGGTGGTACCGCATGAGTATGTGCTTGTTCTTCTGGTGTTGTCTAGGTTCTTTGGCTTGTGCAATAGCACCATTGTTGTCACAATACACGTCCAACGGATTGGACGAGCCCTGAACCACACCAAGATCCATGAGGAAATTCCTCATCCAAACAGCTTCCTTTGCTGCCTCTGAGGCGGCAATATACTCAGCCTCTGTTGTAGACGCAGACACAGTCTCTTGCTTGGAACTTTTCCAGCTCACAGCACCTCCGTTTATAATAAACACGTATCCGGATTGCGAGCGAGAATCATCAGAGTCGGTGAGATAACTCGCATCCGTGTAACCCTTTACACTGAGTTCATCTTCACCACCATAAACCAAGAACATATCCTTAGTCCTTCTCAAGTACTTTAGGATATTTTTAGCCGCTGTCCAGTGGATCTCTCCAGGATCAGCCTGGTATCTGCTCACAACACTTAGAGCATAGGAAACATCCGGCCTAGTACAAATCATGGCGTACATGATGGATCCGACTGCAGAAGCATATGGAATCGCACTCATCCGACTTCGCTCATCAGTTGTCGAAGGACACTGAGTCTTGCTAAGTTTTACACCATGGGACATCGGTAAGAACCCTTTCTTAGACGATTCCATGTTGAACTTCTTCAACACTTTGTCCAAATAAGTACTCTGACTCAATCCAATGAGCCTCCTTGATCTATCTCTATAGATCCGGATTCCGAGGATGTATGTTGCCTCACCCAAGTCTTTCATTGAGAAACTCCTTTCTAATGATTCCTTGGTTTCTTGCAACATCTGGACATCATTTCCAATCAGTAATATGTCATCCACATATAAGATTAGAAAATTTACTTTGTTCCCACTAAACTTCTTGTACAAACAAGAATCATGATCACTCTTGATGAAGCCAAACGATTTGACTACCTCATCAAAGCGAATATTCCAACTCCGAGATGCTTGCTTCAACCCATAAATGGATTTCTGAAGTTTGCATACCTTGTCAGCATTAGCCGGATCGACAAAACCCTCGGGCTGTATCATATACACGTCCTTGGTTAAATTTCCGTTAAGGAAAGCCGTTTTGACATCCATCTGCCATATCTCATAGTCGAAATAGGCCGCTATAGCTAACATGATCCGAACTGATTTAAGCATCGCTACGGGCGAGAAAGTCTCATCGTAATCAACTCCTTGAACTTGTCGGAACCCCTTCGCGACAAGGCGTGCTTTATAGACGGAAACATTTCCATCCATATCAGTTTTCCTTTTAAAGACCCATTTGCACTCGACGGGTCTTGCACCGTCTGGCAGATCAACCAAGTTCCAAACTTGATTTTCATCCATGGACTTTATCTCGGATCTCATGGCTCCAAGCCATGACTCGGAATCAGATCCCACCATCGCTTCCGAATAATTTGTCGGTTCATCACTGTCTAACAGTAACACATCACGAACACTTCGTAATCTTGCCGATCTTCGTAGTACAGGTGCGGCTGTCGGCTCAGCTGCCACGATCGGCTCATCCTCCAAGGTTTTTGCCGACTCGCTACTTGCCGATTCCTCTCGAATTTCTTCGAGTTGCACCGTGCTCCCACTTACTCTCCGACTGAGAAACTCTTTCTCAAGGAAGACACCGTTCCGAGCGACAAACACTTTGCCCTCTTCTCGGTTGTAGAAGTAGTAACCCAAGGTTTCCCTCGGATACCCCACGAAAATACATTTATCCGACTTGGCCGTAAGCTTGTCCGACTGAAGTCGCTTGACAAATGCTTCACAACCCCAAATCTTAAGAAAAGACAAACTCGGCTTTTTGCCTGTCCACATCTCATGCGGTGTCTTCTCTACCGATTTTGATGGTACTTTGTTTAGTGTGAACGCCGCTGTTTCTAGACAATAACCCCAAAATGATAAAGGCAGATCTGTCCGACTCATCATTGATCGTACCATGTCCAACAAGGTCCGATTCCGCCTTTCCGAAACACCATTCCTTTGTGGCGTTCCTGGCGGAGTAAGTTGAGGAACTATTCCACAACCTTTCAGATGGTCATCAAACTCATGGCTCATGTACTCGCCTCCTCGGTCCGACCGAAGAAACTTTATTTTCTTGCCGAGTTGATTCTGTGCTTCATTCTGGAATTCTTTGAACTTTTCAAAGGCTTCCGACTTATGTTTCATCAAGTAGATATATCCATACCTACTCAAATCATCAGTGAAGGTAATGAAGTACTCATAACCACCCCTGGCTGTCGTGCTCATTGGTCCACATACATCACTATGTACTAGGCCCAACAAGTCGGACGCCCTTTCGCAACTCTTTGCAAAAGGTGTCTTGGTCATTTTGCCGAGTAGGCAAGATTCACATGTCTCGAACGACTCCAAGTCGAACGAAGTTAGGAGTCCATCATCATGGAGCTTCTTCATGCGTTTCCAACTTATATGACCCAGCCGACAGTGCCAAAAGTAAGTCATATTCAGATCATTTGGTTTCAACCTTTTAACATTTATGTTATAAACCGACTCACCATCAAGATTCAAAATAAATAACCCGTCCTGGACGGGTGCAAAGCCGTGAAACATATCATTCAAATACAAAGAACAACCATTATTCTTGATATTCGACTCATAGCCTTGCCTCATCAAACATGAAGCAGAAATAATGTTTCGACTGAGCACTGGAACATAATAACAATTATTTAGTTCCATATTGAATCCGGAAGGTAAATGAAGTTGCATCGTGCCGACTTCCAACGCAGCAACTCTTGCTTTGTTGCCGACTCGAATATCAACCTCGCCTCTTGCTACGCTCCTAGTTCTTACCAGTCCCTGCAACGAGTTGTAGATGTGAATAACTGATCCGGTATCATATACCCAAGAACTATTAGGTGCATCAGCAAGATATATGTCTATAACATTGCAAACAAGTGTACTTGAGTCGGAAGTCATACCTCCACTCTTGGCTTTATCGGCCAAGTACTTGCTGCAATTCCTTTTCCAGTGGCCATCCGCCTTGCAGTAGAAGCAAGTGGATCCGGCTGAAGGAGATGGTTTAGTCCCTGAGGAAGCACTTGGGACCGGGTCCTGAGCCTGCTTTCCTCCTGACTTAGCCTTCTTCTTAGTCCAAGAACTCTTCTTGAACTTAGCCTTATTCTGCACCATCAACACTTGACTGGTGCCCTTCTTGAGATCCGCCTCTGCCTGCTTGAGCATCCCATGCAATTCAGTGAGCTTCTTATCCATACCATGCATGTGGTAGTTCGAAATGAACTGCCCATATGCACTAGGAAGAGAGTTCAGAATTATATCCGTAGCGAACTCTTCGCTAATGGGGTAGCCAAGCCTCTCCAGAGACTGCACGTAACCAACCATTTTGATCACATGCGGACTCAGTGGATCACCATCCTTAAGCTTGCAACTCAGCAAAGCCTGAGAGACTTGATACCTCTCAGTCTTTCCTGAGCCTGGAACATACTTTTGAGGCTTTCGATCATATCGTAGGCCTCAACATGCTCGAACTGCTTTTGCAAGTCCGGTTCCATGTGAGCAAGCATAAGACAGCTAGTATCCGTGGACTCATCCTTAGCCCGACGGTAGGCATTGGTGGTTGCGACAGTCGCATTTTCATTCGGCTCATCTAGAAGTGGGTTGTCTAGGACATGGTCCTTCTTTTCTTGTTTGAGAACAATTCTCAGATTTCGATACCAGTTGGTAAAATTAGTGTCGTTCAGTTTATCTTTCTCAAGAATGGTTCTCAACGCAAAACCGGATATCTGAGAGTGACTGCTACTTGGTGCCATGATCTACAACAGAAAATATGCAAGACACTTAAGACATGTATTCATAAAAGAGCAAGCATATTAAACATTTTAATATTTTATGCTCCCACTAGAACCAACACCCCTCCGATGGTTACTTAGTGATTCAGGATCCTAGATAAGCAAGTCGGCTAGTGAGCTTTAGCATCACCGCTAGCCGCCAAGTGATCTAGGTAGACAACTCCTTGTCAATCGCATCTCATGCGACTCCTGTTGGACGGGTGGCATCACATGCCCCGGCTCCCATCCTTCTTTTCCCCGAGTCCCACAACCGTTGTGATAGACCCGTCTAGCTTACCGAGTGTTTCTGCAGTAAGAGTCCGACTCGAACACACCTAGTCGGAAAGAATTGGCAGCACCTCAATTTTATGAGCCCACTACCAAAAATGTCCGACTTGTGATGGTGCAAACACTGGCGGGAAAACCGACTAGACCTTCTTTGAGGGATTAAATTTTACCGACTATCTAATAGAGGTAAAACAGAGACATAACAATAACACAAAATAAAGCAATTATAATGTGAAATGGTATGGCTCTCTTCATGGCGATCTCCATCTCCACAAAGCCTGTAATTCGACTCGTGCCAACTCTTGTCACTTGCCGTCTTACTCCATGTCGCCGACATGTACAACGCCTTGCATGCCTTCCGGGTTCTCCAAACAGCTACACTAGCTTAGTAAAGTAAATTACATAGAGAATCCGACACGCAGGTCGTTATACAATAAAAAGACAGCACCTAGGCTCCAGCCGGCTGACATAAACCGTGATTCGCAGATCACGTATGGATTACACACATACATCACATGCACATGAACCATACCATTCACAACTTCCTGCAAAAACAAGTTATGCATAGATACAATATCTACCGGCGTTGTGAAACTCGCAACGACATCTAAGGCGCTACGACAGGGCGAAGCCGGCGGTCCCGCTAGCCGGATAGCGGGCGGGGATCGAAGGGGCAGCGCCCCTCGCGGGTGCGGGCAGCGCCCGACGATTTTTCCGAAAACGTAGATCTCATCTACGATCCGGACATGGGTTCCGACCATTGTTCCGATTCGATCAAACTCTTTGATCTTCGATCACCGCTTCTGGATTTACGTGTCACAGTCTACCCCGATGGCGGAAGCCGACCGGTAGGGGTATGTCGTTCCACGACCTCAGCAGTATGATCACGGAAATCAGATCTACCATTCCCCGAGTATAGTTGATCCAATCAACCTCGTACAAAACCGATCTATCTCATAGATCGACCACCAAACAGCACATAGATCTCATCTACATCCTACCGCATATCACATATGCGTGATCTCGAGCCTAAAACCAGAAGCTATCGCTCTGATACCACTGTTGGGCCACGCAGAGATAAAACAAAACTTTTTCCTCTAACATGGTGATCCCAAGACCTAGCTGAGGTAGAAGGCCACGAGGTTTACCACTAGACGCGCAGTTGCGGATTACTGATGAAGCGCGTCGGCTGATGCAGTGCAGTCCTCACGATCCGATCGTCCTGGTGCTGATCGCACAGCACCTCTGCTGGTATCCACACGTACAAGGAGGAGCGCCGGCGGCGAACTGCTAGGTTCGTTACGGCGGCTGGACTGCTGTGGAGCTAGGGTTTCCAACACATGGAATGACCTAACCGAACAACGATTAACCTTTCTGGGTTACGGTGCTCCACTATATATAGGGAGTGAACGTGGGATCGGCTCTCGCGGCCCATTCACTAAAGCCCATATAACACTAGTCACCGTGAGTCCAACTCACTAACTCAGTCCTAATCTGGTTTAGGTCCAACCCAACCAGATTATAGATTCGGATCCAATCCGAACTTGCTCCCGCTCTTAAGTGTGTGACCCCGCAGGCTCATGGCTACTTGGACACGATTAGAGTCCGACTCACAATCGATCAATCGGCATCGGCTCCTAGCAGAACTTGCCGATTCCCAAGTACCAAAGAGTCATGACGACTTGCCTTTCCAATGCGACTTACGTCTGAGTCCCTTTTGCCTCACGATATACCTTGTCAGACTATAGGCGAATATATGTCATCCCTTAAATAGTCCGACTCTCTTCTCGATCCGAGATAAGTGATTCACCCGACTAACTCTTAGTCGATCGCCTCGGTTAACACTTAACCGAGTCATGCATGGCCATGCTTTCCGAATCATTTCTCACGAGAGGGCCCAGAGAATATCTCTCCGAGTGGAGAGGCAAAATCCCATCTTGGTTATTCACATCACGCAGCTTGATTCTCAGTCGACCCGAACCCTGCCTTTATAACTGCCCAGTCACGGATCAGCGTTTGACAGAACCTAAGTCGGTGATCCTCAACTCGGACTATGCAACAACCTCAGGTCTAAGGATTACATTGATTGAGATATACAAATGACAACTAGTTCGTTGTACCTCAATATGGGTCAATCCGACTCGCTAAACTCTTTAGCCTAGTCTGTGTAAGTTGAAATAGCATCTCCATGCCCATGACAAGTGGAACCGAGTCATCAAGCCAACTTTCACATTGGTCTAAGTTGTGTGTCCAGCACAACCTCAATGACCAAGGATATTTAGTACAAACAACATGAATGCATAGTTCCACAACTGAATCACATATTCAATGATACACATCAGATGTTTATACAAGGACTACTTAATAACTTTATGAATACAATGGGAAATATCATCATACATGATTGCCTCTAGGGCATATTCCCAACATTCAAAGCTAAAACCTTTTATCTTGGCAAAGTATTGAGCAACAGTGAGAGAGAGAGCTTCTTGGTGTTGTTGAGGACACCACGTAGATGGCTAACCTTGGAGATGGACTGAGTAGAGAACATCGAGGTGATAACGGCCCAGACTGCTTCAGTGGTTTATGGGCCAATAATATGTGCTAATATATCATGGGAAAGAGTCAAGAAGATAACTCAATACCTCTTGATCTCAAACAACCCAGGCTGCATAGTCCTGGTTGGGGATGGATTTCTTTGTCTTCTCTGAATCTTCAATCGCCAGGGTCTTGGACGGTGCAGGATCCGAGCCATCGAGAAGGACGATAACCTGAGCACCGCGAAGTGCAGGAAACGCCGGGGTTTTCCAACAGAGGAAATTTGCCCGTGTGAGCTTCTAGGACGGAAGGGTACCGAGAGTGGCGGCAACCGAGGCCATCGAAGAGGATGAGGACGTCATGGCGTGGTCCTGATGCGGCAGCGACAAGTAATCTGCAGCGGCGGTAGGGTTTTTTTGGTTGTGATTTTATGTGGCGGTGACAGAAGAAAGGGCTGGGGCGGCTGTGTTTTTGGTTTAGGCCATAGAAGCTTTTGTTTTGTTGTTTGATGCAACGACGATAGGGATGATCTGCGATGGCAGTAGAGGCTTTTGGTCGTGGTTTGTAGTTTGATGTGGCGACGGCAGAGATGATCTACGGTGGCGGCGGTTCTTGGCTTTGGTTGTGGTTTGTGGCGCTAGATGAGGAAGAGGATCGCCCTGATACCATAGGTTAGGTGAAAACGATGCCCCTCTCAGAACTCGGGTATGTGTTTGTATAGGCTGAGAAAAACCCTCGCCATGACGTACAAAAACCATATTAGACGGTGTACTACACCGTACCAGTACAGTAGATATAAAGGGAAACACATCTCTAACACTTCCGAGCATTCTCCATGGAAGAGATGCACGGCACAATGCATTGGCCACGGCCCCGATCCGATCTGACAAACCAATCCAGATATCTGTGCCTGGACAGAGACGGTCGCTCGCTCGCTCGCGTGCTGCACCAGCGTGCACCATCGTCGTTATCAACCCATCTCACGATGCGTGTGGCCAAGTATCGCGATCAGGAAATTATTTAGCAGTAACTTCGAAGTGAGCTTATACAACTTAACAATGTAGTACTACTTACGTACCTGACCAATCAAGCAGACACCCAAGTCTCATCAGCCTCGCAAATTGCAGTTAGTTTAATACTACTAGTACGGCACACGCAGCCAGGGGCACCGTACCGACATCGGATGCAGATGTTCCATCCCGTATCCACGACGAAAGATCACGGCCGGTGCCACCGCCGGGTTAGCGTGTCCCCTGGCCAGGGTCGCCCAGCTGCTGGCCGGCCTCGGATCCAATCATATCATATGGTCGACGTCATGCGCGCGTACGTGCGTGACTGACAGTTTGTGTGAACTCGATGGTCGATCTGATAAAACTACTCCTTAAGATTTTGATGATTGGCAACTGTACCGACTACCGACAGGCAGGGCCGGGTGCAACTAATCTTGCTGTTGGTTAGCTAACTGTCCCCGGGCCGGATTAATCTATCTCGATCGACTGATTAATCTGTCATTTCCTTCTCTCGTTGTTTCTCCTCCCTCGAGGGCCGCTGGATTTATTAATCAAAGGAACTGTGCGATTGGGAAATAGACTATGCATGTTCACACATGGTACTCAATGGTTTGGTGTGTCATGTACCCTCTTCCCTCCCTTCGTCGATATGACAATCTTGGGGAGCTCCGTGAACCGATGCTTGTATTTTGGACTTGATTGGGTTATACCGGTTTCTATTTGGTTCACGTAAAAGTGGAGGAATGACATAGCCATATACGACTATTCATATCTTTGTTTCGAAGGAATTTGGCAAAGGAAAAAACATAGGGAAGATTCTTTAATCTAAGTTTCATAGAAATAAACAAAAAAACGTCACAATCTACTTGAACCCATTTTTCACATTTTCTACACATGGAGCTTTAGTGGGATAATGACATCCTAATTATATTTTTCATGTGGTTTGACTTTGATTGACCTTATTTTGTAGGATTCATGTGTTTTTCCTATTCATGTGAACCAAGCACCCAAGTTTACAAAACAAATGTGTTCTCAACATTTACATGTATTTCTATCATATTTTTGTGTTTTTTCTAGAATCATTAGAACTAAAAAAACAGAAATTGTTCCTTTCCAAAAAATCTCGATAGGGGCGGTGAGCTCATGCATTTCCTCTTCGCCAACAAGGACAGACTCTAATTTATAGGTAAAATATGACCGAGAACCAGATAAAACACAACTTATTGATGGAAAACCAAACAAAAGGCCTAACTAAAAATACAAGCTACATACCTGAGCTAGGTGTTGTCATCCATTTTTGGCCAGGTTAGAACCAAGACGGTAAAGACTTGTCTTAAAATGGGCTCGGCGGACCCGTTTTAGCCTTGAAGCCGAACCAAGGTGGGGTCAAGTAACAAGTCAACCAGGAATGAAAGAAGGAACCAGAAGGATTCACTAGTATAAAACGCCCCATTGGTCCCGGTTGGTAAGGGGCATTAGTCCCGGTTACCCAACCGGGACGGGGCAATCGAGACTAAAGCCCTAACCTTTAGTCCCGGCTGCCCCACCAACCGGGACAAATGGGGGTACACGTGGCGGCGTCAGAGGGCGAGGGGGTGGAGCAACCGTCCCGATTCGTAACACGAATCGGGACAAATAACCTTCTGCCGCGGCAGAGATTTGGCACATTTCTCTGCCGCGGCAGAGAATTCATTTTGGCAACTTTTGTTGCCGCGGCAGCATTTTCGCCACTTTTTGTGCCGCGGCAGAGAATTCATTTAGGTTGTTTTATTGTTTATTTAGTGTTTTGCACTCATCAATGAAGGAACCATTATATTACACAAGATCATCATGACAATATTACATTCGATACACGGATCGAGTTCATGCACTACATACAAAAGTTGCTCTTTTTACAATCCCTATTGTCTATACACAGCCGAATAATATTCCCCTTTTGGTTTAGGACTTCTGCATCCAAGAATCCCGCCAATTCCTCCTGAATTGCTCGTACGCGATCCTTTGGCAGAAGACCGTCCCGTAGACGTTCGATCTGATTTAAAAAAGGAGTCAGCCTATATGAATGAAACTAAACACAATTTGATTGTAATTAAAAACTATAGAAATTGTTTACGTACGTGGAGTTGCTCTAAATTTCTGTCCTTCTCATCGCACGTCTGCCGGATGAACTCGTAAACATAGTATCCACATAGATTGTTACATGGTCCCTATGTCAGGCACTTTATGAGAACATAGTTCAATCAAAATAATAATCAAGCATGATAATAACTGTATCAAAACTAGAATCAAAGAGATGCGCGGATATAGCTAGTGGTGCATACATCTAGTGCTTCAAATGTAAGCTCCGCTTTCCAAACACCCCTAGCCTTGTCGGTGAACCGTTTTTAAGCGCTGCCCGACGAAGAAAACAAATAAAATAAGTTATTAATTACTTGATATCATAAAATTCATGAACATTGCCGATATAATGTCGTAATGATTAGAATTACCGCTGGAGAAGCATCTGCATGTCCTTCCACTGCTCAAGGGGTTTATGTTTCGAGTTCATGACTAGTACACGCCCTTTGTCAAGTTGAATGATTAACAGAATATAGTGGAAGCTGCGAATGCATAACTAATCAATTATATACTTAACATCGAGTAAGCGAAATAGAAAGTGTATAGAAGACAATAACACTCACTCGAAGTTGTAAGGAAAAAGTATTTCCCTTCTGGTTTCTTGAAACCTTAACGCGTGTACTATATTATCCTCTGTATCCTGGAGGCTTGTTTTGAGATTAGCTTCATGAACCCAATATGGGTCAATGAAGCCAATGTCATAGATTTGTCCTCTGCTGCATTCGAGAATCTTCATTCTGCATATTACAGTATGATTATATATATGCAATAAACAAGGTGAGATAGCTGGAGACTAAATTAATTACAGAATTAGTACTTACAGACAATAGTCACTGATGATCGATTTGTCCAAGGCGTCTTGATTGAATAATTGAAATGGTTCATCAAATTCAATGGATATCATGTCATCCTTTTCTTTCCCATGATGCTTTTTTGTAACCCTCAGCACTATCCAGTTGGCCCCGGCCTTTGTGGCATGCATGTACCAGTTATGCAATCTTCACATTTTTGTTGGAAGATTATTTACCTCCTCAGGTTTGACGAGAGGTTTGCCGTACTGGTATTTGTATGCTACTTCACTCACGGGGAAGTACTCTAACTGGGATAAGTATTGGGCAATACTCATACCTTGAGCAGCGGCAGCTTCTCCGTATTGTGCAACTACCTCTGGATCATACTGCTCTTCGGCCCCATATTTGCTCGACCCCACATTGGTTTGGGAAATCACCTTGAGAGGGGCGCAAGACTGTTTTGCTTGTTCTCCGAGCTGGGCAACAGATTTCTCGCTTGCATCAGTACTGCTCTTCGAGGCTTTTTGTGCCGCATGTGACTTGAGAATAGAACGCTCGTAGTCTGATGACAGCTTTGGATCGGGTTGATGAAGAGTCTTTAGCATTTTCAACACTTTGCCTTTTTCTTCTTTGGTGCTGGGGAACTCTGGCTCTTTCGGCCGCCTCAGCTTAGCGAAAAACGCTGTCGTTTCCGCATCAACGATCGCCACAGTATCCTCTTCAGTACAGTCATAAGCTCTCTTGGGAGGAACCTTTGGTACTTTTGGAAGAGGCTCTTGTTTATGTTTAGGCGATCGCTTACCACGACGCAGAGTAGCGGTACGCTTACGCTTTTTATCCTGAGGCGCCGGCGATGGCTCCCGCGGCGATGGCTGCGCCGGAGATTGGTGAGGCGACGGAGCCGGGTGAGGCGACGAAGACGGCTGCCGCGGCGGCGACGACCTCGCTGGAGACGGGTGAGGCGGCGGCGAAGATGGCCTTGGCGTGTGATTTCGAAGCACGATACATTCCTTTGGCCATAGAATGGTGACGTTTGTTGCGTCTCCCAGTACAGTCACATCCCCTTCACCTGCAGGGTAGTGAAGATCCAAAACTTCAAAGGTGGGCATGATTTCATCCACCCCGACAATAGCGTAGCCCTCTAGAACCGGACGACAGTGGTAAGTTGGTGTGGGTCCAATTGGTAAGGCATAGCCGACCGCCACCTTCATTGATATGTTCACAACTTTGACATGTAGCTCGCAGTGTGTCATCTATGTGATATCATCTACTGGGTAGCCAATAGGAGCCATCGTCGGTGCACCATCGTCATCGCCATTGTCATCACCCTGGACCTCGGTGGAAGCCACACTGCTTTTTCGATTATTCGATAGGCCGGTAGCATCGAATGCAGTGTGCTGCTGAGATGGGCCGGTAGTACTTTGCTCTTTAAGTGCGTTAATTTCATCTTGTTGTTGCTTTATTCGTTCTTCAATTATACGCATTCGCTCTTTCTGAATATCTGCTTCAACTTCCGCCTTGTCCTTTCTCCTCTGACGGCTTCTATCAGGATATTTCTTCCTCTCTTCGGGAAACCCAGTCCTCCATGGTTTGGAGCCGCTTGTGCCTCGTGTTCGTCCATCATGTTCCTTATTTCCAAGGGCGAGTGTGAGCTCATCATTCTCTCTATCGGGAATGAAGTCCCCATCTTTAACAGCCTTTACTGCTTTCTCATCTTCTCGATTGGCAAGGGGTCTTCTTTATGTCGTATGTTATATATACACATCCCTTCCGAGTCCAACGTGCCCCCATGCCCGTAAAACCAATTCCTTGCACGTTCTACCCAATCGTCTGTCTCTGGGGTGATCTTTTTAGGACGCAGTTCATTCTCAAGTTTCTCCCACTTAGGAATGCTAGCCCTGTAGCCACCTTGCCCCATAGTATGGTGATACTTCTTGTTAGCAGCATTCAGCTTATTCGTTGCAGACATTTTCTTATCTTTTTCTGATGTCTTGTAATTTACAAACTCAGCCCAGAATGGTTTTATCTTATCAAACTGAATCTTCTTGAAATCCAGAGTCTTCTCTTTCACGACATAGTCAAGGTGCAATCTTTTCTTCCAGTTGGTGAAACACTGGGCCATCTTCTTCATAGCCCACTCCCTGACCTTATCCTCCATGGTTCTCCCATGTTCTAAGGCGTCCTCAACTGGATCCTCCGCATTTGGATCCAGCTCTATCTTCGGTAGTTTGAAATTAACCATGAGCCTCTTCCACAGTAAATCTTTGGCCTTGTTAGGGACAAACAAACATGTTCCCTCTTCTTCCGCATCAGCAGGCCTATTCCAATTTTGAATGGTGATCGGGATTAAGTCCCTAACGATTACTCCGCATTGTGCCACAAATTTTATTGCGACAACTTCGGGAGCCGTCGGTTTGCCGTCTTCAGCGATATCTTCGATCCTGAACCTCTCATGGTCTTCCAACTTTTTGGTTGGGCCTCGTCCGCTCTTTTCAGTAGATTTGTTCGATCCGGAGGGCTAAAATAAGAAAGATCATCGTTACTATTTCTATATAGATAGCAGATGATTAATTAATGAATTAATTATATTACATGCACCTCGCGAGAGCGGTCGTCTTCTCGATTACACAAGGCATCGCCTTCTCCCTCGCGGAAGGCATCACCTTCAACCTCAAAAAAGTCGTCTCTACCAGCAAAAAGAGGATCACCCTCACCGGAGTTGTTCAGAAATGTCGATACATCTAAATTTTCTTCCCCGCGGATCACACCTTGGATCAACTCTTCCTTTTCTTCGTCTCTGTCGTGTGGGTCCATATTTTCTGCATAGGTGGAAAAACGGATAAACCCTAATTCAGAGAAACCCTAATATATACATACACAATAATAAAAATATATACATACACACTATATATACATACACAATATATACATACACGCTAAAAGGGATGGGGCGGCTGGAGCGCGTGGCGATGGACGGAGACGGAGGCGCTGTGGCGGTCGGGGAGGAGGGATAGGCGGAATGCTCAAACAAGGATGATGATATGACAAGTTGAATGTGGCATCCCGCTAAAACCACTACTAGAAAATCGCTTGGTATTTTGTGTTGTGCATCATAATGACATCATCATGCATCTGTTTGATAAAAACTATTTTTACAAAGGTCTATTTTGTTTTTGCAAACACCCCCGTCTTAATTCAAATCAAACTTCGGTTGTCCAGATATTTTGTTTTGACTAAATAATTTACAAAGGTTCTTTAAAATAAATGTGTAAAGAAAACCCGAACCAAATATCTAGTCCTAAATCCTTTTCCTACCTAACCCTAACCTACCCAGTCCGCAGCCACATCACCCCGGCCAACCCCGTCTCGCCACCTCACCAACCCTCACCCCTAACCCTATCACCACGCGCCACCTCACCCATCCTAGCCGCCACCTGTCCCTACCCCAAACCACCCCACCCCGCCAGCGCACACACACCACGCACGCCACACCCCCCGCGCCTGGACCCAACCCCCCCGCTCCCCGCATGCTCCCTCTCTTCTCCTGTCTCCGCGGGCCCACCCACCGACACGCCCCACACGCCTCGCACGCTCTCTCTCCCCCTCGCGTCTCTTCTCCCCTGCCCCGTCTCTCTCTCTCTCTCCTCAACGCCACCGCCGTCGCCTCCCCTCGCAGAGCTCCTGCAGCCGCCGCCCTGCAGGCCCTCGTCGGGCTCCCCCACCTTCCTCTCGCTCCCCACCTCCGAGCACCGACCGCCGGGCCCTCCTCCGTTTCGACCCCGCCACCAGGACCTCCCCTCCGTTTGCAGCAGAGCACCGCGCCGCCTCCCTGGAGCCGTCCCCGCCTGGATCCTCCTCGCCGGACGCCCGCGGCCTCGTCGGCCCGCCCTCGCCGTGTGTCCCCTCCCCTTTCGCCGGCGCCACTGGGCCTCCTCCCCGCGCACCTCCTGTGCCCGTGGGACCTCCCCTCCCTCGCCGGTCCCCGTTGCCGTCGGCCTCGTGCCTCCTGCGGTCCACCTCGACCCTGCGCCCCTGGTTCTCCTCCCCTCCACCGCCAAGCTCTGCGGGCCCCATCGCCCCAGGCCGCCCTGCGCGGGCCGCCTGCGTCGTGACGTCGAGCCGCTGCCACTCCTCTGCGTCCCTGTCGCCCGCGTCACCACGCAGCCAACCGACGCCACCGCTCGAGACCTGCCCGGCAAGCCCCTCCTCCTCGACGCCGTTCCCTGCGCGTGGCCGCCAACGTCGGGTGCCCGAACCCCAGCACCGCCCTTGTCATCGTCGATTCAAGTCCATGTCAGGGTCACGAGCACTTTGGTCCAACATCAACAAGACGGAAGAACGCGACTAGGATTGTGGTGTCCATCGGTTGACAAGAGCTTCCTCCTAGAACCCGAAGGCCACCGACGGTGAACCCCGAGACCTTCGACACGATGATGCCTACTTCCAAGATCTCCGGCATGGATCGAAAAGTTCCCCGAAGACCAAACCCTCGGCATGTCAAGATCGCCTTCCTGAATGCCATGCTCTTCTACACGGAACGCCAAGACCGTATACCCCGAAGACCGAACCCGATAACCGCCAAGGCCGCTGACACGGATACACCGAGTTCTCCATCAAGGACACCAAGACCGTCGACATGGAACCGAATGACGTCAAGTTCTTCCTCCCGGACCCGTCAAGATCTCTGTCCCCGAACCCTTGAGGCCTTCCACCCGGGACACCGAGAACTCCTCCCTGAACGCCAAGGTCGTCGACACGGATACGCCATGTTCTTCCTCTCGGAACCGAAGACACCGAGACCCGGGACGCCAAGATCTCCGCCGTGAAACGACAAAACCGACGACATGACCCGACGAGCCCGGATGCACCAAGTTCCTCTTCTCGGATGCGCCGAGATCTACTCCGTTATCCGAGAACGATCCCGCCGAGACCGAACCCCAGATCCGGACCCTGAGACCAACCCCGAACCCCTCGGAGCCCAAGTTCGCCGAACCCTAATGTGATTCCCTATCCGAGACCCCATTATTTTATAATATGACATTATCAACTGATGCATATTAAATTGATCATGCATGCATACTTGTCTGTGGTTTGGGGGCATTATGCCAATTCATCTCATAATTAAATATGGAGTCTATATGCGGGATATTTTTGTCTTATTCCGGACTCCATTTAAATTTGTGTAGCGAACCGGTGATATATTTTGCCATGTTAAGACAACATTTAAATTGCGGGGTAGTTAAATAACTTGAACCATCTGAATAATTGCCGGGGCCTCGGTTCCGCTTAATATTGCCTAATCGCATCGCACCTTTGCCATGTCATACATCATACATGCATCATGCCCGATCTTCTGCCGTAATCTTAAATATTGCATCCGGTGTTTATTCTAGTGTTTTGGGTCTTCGCGGATAAGGCCGTTGAGTTGATGCGAGTGTCGACCCGATCTTCAGATGAACCTTCGGCAATGTTTTCAGGCGAGCACCTCCCCCTTTCTACCTATCTTACTTTTATAGTATTTATTCCCTCCTGTTGACCTATTGCTATCTGTGATGCGTTGCTCTAGTTTTCGTACCTGTGATATCCCTTGCAGCCTTATATTGCCTTGGACACATCCTATTACCTGTTGATTGGTAGATAGTTGGACTTGTGCGTCGTAGTCGCTTGCTCAAGTGCTGTTGCGTGTCGTCCAGTACCACAGTTGTTGGAGTATTGCCGCATGTTTAATGTTGGAGATGATCATGGCTTTAATTATCGTAATTCAATTATCGTTTAATAACTAAAATTGAAGTAGGTAAATGCAGAGGCACAGGTGGGAAATAGATGTTATTTGGTTGTTAACCGTCCACTTGTGTCCCGTAGGACCCCGAGTACTTGATACCTGTTCCTTGAATATTCGCGCTATCCACATCCGGGAGGATTATGGGACCCCCCAGAGCCAGAGCTTGATTCATTCTTATTTCTTGGGGCCACAAACTAGTTTGAGGTTTTATTTACTATCCTGTACTTATGCCATGCTTTACTGCTTTATTTACGATTGTGCGAGGAGCACCTGTACTGTTTAGGACCGTGACACGTTTTCGCTGTATCGACAAGCCCAATCACATTTTCGGGTTCCCAGTCGTTTACAGCCGTCCCCACAAACCTTGAGTCCGTCTCGGAGCCGGCCAGCTTCGTTGCGGGTATACTTAATGGGGTGGCCCCCTGAAATATTTCTGAATCTGGTGATTGCTTTGTCGTGAAGGCCTCGTTGGGTTTTGATTTGGTTTTTCCAAGGTTGATCGAGTGTGTGTTGCTATTTGTGCACCCCTGTAGGGTAAAACTTTCTGAAAGCCGTGTCCGCGGTTATGGACGACTTGGAGCACAGTATCTCGATCATAGACAACTATAACTAAAGTAGTGCTATAAATTTGACCTTATAATGACTAGTAATCAGCTTCACTATAATGGAATGGCTAAATAAAATTGCCAACAATTGCTTGTTTGGGTTGACGCTTGCTACCATTGTATCTGACTAGTAAGTATTGCAACTATAACGGAATGGCTAAATAAAAGTACCAACAACTGCTGGGTTTTTGGGATATCTCATGCTATTTGTATCTGACTAGTAAGTGCTGCAACTACAACGGAATGGTTAACTAAAAGTGCCCACTGCTTATTATATCAGGATGACTATCTATACCTGACTAGTAATTGCTGCAACGATAACTGAATAAATAAAACTGCCAACTGTGTGAGTTCCTCGGTTGACTTCCTCGTTTGGTCTCGAGGGGGAAATACCAGGATGGGTATGTTTGGTGGTAGCATCCGGTTGGTTCCGAATAGGTCTTTCTTATCCCTCTCTGATAGCCGACAGTTATATCGAGTCTCTATAGGTTGTTTAGTGCATGCTGCGCCGCCGCTGCAGTCCACCATACCTATGTAGGCGAGGACCGCCGAATTCTAGTCTCGCCGTGTACTGGCCTCAGTACTGACCGCTCTCTCTTTTTCCTTTGCCCTTTGTCGGCACCCCTTTTGTTTAAGCAGGTTTTGAGGTCGACGTCGTTAGCAGGGTTACCCATCCGGCTTGGCCTGGGCAGGGTTATGGACGCCATTGGTTATTCTTCAGGGCTCTTAGCTCAATTTGCATCTTGTCCGTACTCGGACGCCGTATTGTTTTCAAGGTGATTTGGATCTTTGTATTGTATATCTGAATTCTTGACTCATTGAGTCGCTGTTATATATATCTGTTCTGTGGGACCCATCGAGGACTGTTGTGTAATGTTATTACTTTGTTTTCCACCCGCACGAAAGTGCCTGGTGGGCACCTTTGAATCGTTTCTATGCGGGTTTGGCGGGTTTCGCTAAAACTTGCATAGGGCCGATTCTGAGGGTGTTACAGAGTAGTATCAGAGCTCAGCAGTTGCGATACCCCACAAGTCCAGCCTGTAGGATAACCTAGCTAACGGCCGAAGTAGAGTGTCAAAACTATTTTTGAAAAATCGGTTGGATAGTTATGATTAGGTCTGATTTTACTCCTTACCCCTCTGCTGCTCTCCTCTCACCTCTGCGTGTTTTGAATCCGCTCTCTTCTCTCTCTTCGAGTCCAGGATTTCTCGTGGTTGGGTTCCATCGTACCTTCAGGGTTTCGCTTCCTCCTTTGGTAACGGTGTTGCTACATCTGGTCTTCATGCTATCCGAGGAATCCTTCGTCTGGTGGACTTCTCTTTGTTCCTTCTCGTGCCTTCCGGTGTTTTCTGACGCGACGACATCATTTATGCCAGATCCGATGCAGAGTCTACATCACTCCTTTGTTCTGAACCTCGCTTGTCGAGATCTACAATCTGAATTCTGAGAGTTGGTTGCATAATTTCCTATTCATGTGCAGAGCAATGCTTTGGGTGGACTGATCACCATCCGACTACTCTTATCATTCGCTCTTGCACATTGAATGGTGAATCATTGCAGTTATACTCCTTCCACGAAAGTTAGAGGTGGCTTTACCCTTTTGAGACCTTTACCTTCATCTTTGTTTCTCCGGAGTGTTCTCTCGACGAATGGGGAACAATCCTTGTTGGTGGTGTCGCCATTTTTCCAGTTGAGAAAGTGTAGGGGTTCGTAGCATGGAAAACAAAAATTTTCTATCGCATACAAACAAACAAGCCAAGATCTATCTACTAGATTGTAGCAACGAGTTGATGGAATAACTTACCCTCGAAGATTCCAAAGCGGTTAACGAGAGCAGATTCTCGTGGGTGATGTAGTCGTACTCTTTCCGATCTCAAGATCGCGTAGACGATCCTTCCGGCGCTGCGTTCCGGCAGCGCTTCCGCAGTCGGTCACACGTTCGGTACTCGACGAAGACCTTCCTCTCCCTTGTTCCAGCAGGCAGCGGAGGTTGTAGCACTCTCCTCGCGATTCCGGCAGCACAACGGCGTGGTACCGGAAGTAGAGGGGAGATCCCGCAGGGCTTCGCCTTAAGCTGGAGCGAGTATGGTGGAGTATGAGAGAGGGCTATTAGTGGTCTAGAGATTAGACACACCAATTAGAAGGCTCTAAACCGCAGGCTAAAGCAATTAGAAGCTCTAAACCAGAACGGCTCTAAACCGGAGATTAGAGGTAGAAACTTGTGTGTATCAAGGAGGAGCCCTGCCTCTCCTTTTATAGGTGGAGGGGCTAGGCGCGCCAGGGAGGGAGGGAGTCCCTCCCCAACTCGGCCTAGGGCTGGGCGCCGGCCAAAGAGGAGAGGAACTCCTCCAAGTTGGTTTCAACCTCCTCTTGCTTGTTTCCCACAGTTTCCTGTTTCCCACAGTTTCCTGTTTTCCACAGTTTCCTGTTTTAGCCGTTTGACTTTCAAACTGGCAATTTGACTTTCATGTTTTTGGAACAGCAAGAACACTTAGTACATGATGCAATCATTCAATGACACACTCATGTACCCTCCCCCCCCGGAGTGCCGGACAATCCGGAACCTTCTAGAACATTCCCGATGAAAACACCGGAATCATTCCCGAACTCCGAAACGGGACTTTCCTTATATGAATCTTATTCTCCGGACCATTCCGGATCACCTCGTGATATCCCGGATCCCATCCGAGACTCCAAACAACATTCGGTCTCTTTCTCATAATACCATAACTACTCAAACAACGTCGAATCCTTAAGTGTGTCTCCCTACGGTTCGTGAATTATGCGGACATGATCGAGACACTTCTCTGAACAATAACCAATAGAGGAATCTGGAAATTCATATGGCTCCCACATATTTCTACGATTACTTTGCGATCGAATGAACCACTTACATACGATACCAATTTCCCTTTGTCTCACGATAGTTTACTTATCCGAGGTTATGATCGTCGGTATCTCTGCATACCTAGTTCAACCTCGTTACCGATAAGTACTCTTTTCTCGTTCCCGTGATATGTGATCCCTTGTGACCTAGTCACATGCTTGCAAGCTAATTGGATGACATTCCACCGAGAGGGCCCAGAGTATATCTATCCGTCATATGGATGGACAAATCCCACTCTTGATCCATGTGTTTCAACCAATACTTTCCGAACACTCAATGCCACCTTTATAGCCACCCAGTTATGGTGTGGTGTTTGATGTCATCAAAGCATCCATCCGGTAAAGGTGATATGCATGATCTCATGGTCGAAGGAATTAGGTTACTATGTATCAGAAAGCATATAGCAATTGAACTATTGAAATGACTTGATCTTTATGCTACGCTTATCTATAGGAGTATGTCCATCACATCATTCTCCTAATGATATGATCCTGTTGTTAATAACATCTCTATGTTCATGATCAGGAAACCATGATCATATATTAACCAACAAGCTAGTTTAACAAGAGGCTTTACTAGGGACTCTTATTTCAGTTTACAAATCACACAAGTATTAATGTTTCCTGTTACTACAATTATAGCATGGTATGTAAACATTTATCATAAGTGTGAAGATATGATAATAACCACTTTATTATTGCCTCTTGGGCATATCTCCAACAGTCTCCCACTTGCACTAGAGTCAATAATCTAGTTTCAAACCTTTGTGTATTCAACACCTATGGCTTTCCGGTGTTGTATGTACACGATTGCTAGTGGTCAACTGATCTCCGGATCTGACACTTCCAGGTCCGTGTGTAATTGCATGTCTTTGCGTCTCTACGCATCACTCATTCTCTAATGAGATGGCTTTGTATAAATTTGGTCTTTCGGTGTGACCTTTAGTTCTTTGGGGTTAAAACATGTTGATAATATTGTCGCACAATATATCTTCATAGTATTATCCCTCTGTGAACTACACCTAGTTTGATAACAAACTACTTGACACAAATGCCCTCTTTTTGCTGCTATAATAGCAGTCATATACTTAGCCTTTTGTTGTAGTATCTGTCACAATGTCTTAACTTTGGAAATCATCCAAATCCATTATGGAACTCACTTTCCATTATATTGTGCCACCCTTAGTTTAGATTGAGATAAACTTAATTTGTACTTTGTGACAAAGCTAGTATCAATGTAGTACTTTTACAATGAACTAACCATCTATTTGTCACTTCTACAAATATTATACTCTTAGTTCTTTCAAAAGATCATAAGAATATCCTTACTATTGTCCAATGATCATCTTACGAATCATTCTGGTATATGCTCACAACATTTAGAGCATAGGACATATCTGGATTTGTACATATCACAGTATGATTGATATAAATACTCTTTGTGATTTCATACATCAAGTATCAATCTATACTTGATTATTTGTTTCACTTTACCAAATGTCAATACACTTGAATATATCATCAACATTGAACTTATTCAATCCTTTCTGTGTGACAAGAACCTCTCTTGTAGTTTCTATATTGAACTCATTCAATATCTTGTCTATGTACTTCTGGCACAACCATATTAGCGTCTATTGATGCCAAATATTTGGGTTTTGCCTAAGTCTTTCATCGGGATGAAATTCTTAATATGTGTTAATAAAAGATACATTATTTCCAATCAACAATATGTCTTCCACATAATGTATTAGAAACATGTCTTAGCGCTCCCACTTAATTTCTTGCAAATGCAAGCATCTCCATCGTCTCTGATGAACTTTTAAACTCCTTTAACAGTTTCATCACAGTGAAGATTCCAACTCCGCTATGCTTACTTCAACCATTGAAGTTTGCATATTTTTTTAGCATCCCTTGAATTTTAACAAAACCCTTTGGACTGTGTCATGCACACGTCCTAGGTAACCCTTCTATTAGAAGAACTTGTTTTGTTTATTCAACTACCATATAATAAAATTTAT
This sequence comes from Avena sativa, assembly GCA_916181665.1. Lineage (NCBI taxonomy): Eukaryota > Viridiplantae > Streptophyta > Magnoliopsida > Poales > Poaceae > Avena > Avena sativa. The sequence continues at coordinate 258,392,066 of OV702279.1, read as the reverse complement.
ATGTAGTGGTTGCTACACTAATCCATCTAGACTAAATATCGCTATGAAAGATCAGATCCTGTCATAGTCAACTTTTGAACATTGTTGTGAACTCTTTCCCAACATGTCGACTATTTCATAGATGTGCAACATCCATGTCTGTTTATTTATAGATCCAAACACAACTGTAAAGTCTTACACCTTTCTTGAGGGTCCTTCAAGTTCAAAACTTGATTTCTCGTGTATGGAACTATCACGGATTTTATGGCTTCAAGCCATTTGACGGAGTCAGGGCCCATCATCGCTTCTTTGCATGTAGTCGGTTCATTATTCTCAAATAATGATTCAACCCTCAAATCTTGGTATTTGATTGTTTACCCGATCTACTTGTTTCAATAGGAACTTAGATCTCCGTGACCACAACCTTTGAGGCACGTGAGCCATGAGCATTGTTGCTGTCTCCGGAACACTTTTCGGCGCTGCGCAACTCTGCACATATAGCTAAGGTTCTTTTAACCTTATCAAAGTTCTATTGTCCTCCCACTTTTCTTTTCACGAAAAATTCCTTCCAAAAGAAATTTGACGTTCTAAGCGACAAACACTTTTGTCTCTGGTGTTATGGAGGAATACTTAACAGTTATTCGAAATAACATACAAAGACAGGTTCATCCGACTTTGGTTGCAAACATCTTTCTTATGCAAAGCATACCAATGTTTAAGAAAGGACAACTTGGGTTTTATCCCAAACCATAACTTTATATGGTGTCATTTCAACGGATTATGATGGAGCTCTTTTCAGTGGAAAAACGGTAATCTCTAAAGCTTTTAATCTTTAAAATATAATGGCAGTTTTATGAATTATACCTTTGATCTTACCATGTCAAACAAGGTTTAATTACATATCTCGAATCCTCCATACTCTTATGGTGTTTCGGGAAATGCAAATCCACGGAACGATTCCTTAAATCTTAGGTATTATGCTAAACTTGTAACTTAAATATTTTCCTTTATGATCTTATCATAAACTATTTATATTCTTGTTACAATGATTTTTTCACTTCATCTTGAAAGTCTTTGAACTTTTCAAATGTTTCATACTTCATCCTTATTAAGCAAATATTCATATATTCACTCAAATTTTCGGAGAAGGCATATGAAGTTGAAATCCACCGCTCTTGACTACACATAATGGACTTCGTACAACAATATGTACAAATTCCAATAAGCTAGTATTTCGTTCCCTTTTGGCCTATGAACGAAGTTTTAATTATCTCTAGGAAAGTTTCACAAGCGTCATTTGATCAAAAATCAGAAGACTCCAAAATTCCATCCACATGGAGTTTCTTCATGTTTTCTTTCCATTATAATTTAAACGGCGATGTCACTTCCTAAGTGATCTTTCAATCAATTTGTCTTTCGACATTTTTAGCACTAGTTTTATGGATGTGATTTCTCCAACGAGATTTGTGAATCATCCATCTTTTATGGATTACAGCAATTATTTGAACAACCCTTTTGTTCTCATAATACCTGATAAAACAAATCTTGAAGGCAAGCTTTGATGTTTAACGAGCAACACAATAACCCTTTATTTGTTCTCGATGAACATCATCACATATTCTTTTGCTAGTTACTTAGGCCATTGTAGTTCATGAATTGTGTTGTTTCGTATGACGATTCACACCAACAAATTCAGTATCAAATACTTAAGAACCACATTGTTTAATAAGAAAAGAATATAGCCATAACATGTATATCATCCATATACTTAAACTGAACAATTCTAGTCTTTTCTTTTCTGCCATATATTTATGAGATTCTCTTTCAATATTTCCTTTTCTGTTTGAAAGAATCTATCAATATCAATAGTGGAGTCATACATATGACACATAGTCCAAAGCGTGTATAGTTAAATACCAATGTCTTTGGACTTGCACTTTGAAGTAGATCACCATCATCAAATGTTTGGTGTTCTTTCAAATTCCTTTCTTTAGTAATCTCTTGGTGTAGTAAACATTTTACCTACATCAAATATTCACCCTTATCATGGATTTATCCATGATCAAGTTACTTTTAGCTTGTAACGGTGAATCACGAGTATAATGTTGCTCTCCAAAACCTTTTGGAGGATTAGGACAACTAGTGTCTCCAACCTTTTGCAAATTCTCATCAAATATGAGAACATGACTTTTGTCATATTATACTCTATCATGTTGCAACCAAAACTTCGTTTCAGATATCACAATATCTTCCACACATCATGGTTTCTGAAACAACTCTTTCAGATCCTAGATAACCTTGATATTAAGACAATCCTTTGAATATCAAGAATCATGGAGACAAACATGATACTTATATACTAACATTGGAATTGTTACTCTTGATTTTAATACCAATTATTAAACTTCATGGAGTAACCGGAACTTACTGAAAGTTTGCAATAGGACTTTTAAACTTTAGATTAACACTTCAAAAACAATACGATACCAGTTCGTAAAGTAACTAACCAGAATTCTATAGTTCTATCATCTCAATTATAACTAAGCGCAAGGTGGTAAACGGATGCCAATGACTACAACAACTATGCAAATTCACTTTGATTTAGTTTATGATAAATTGAGTTCTAATTAATAATTAAATTAATCTTGGTGAACTCCCACTCAAAACAATATCCCTCACATTGTTTTAGTGATCACACGAACCAAATCCACCACATCAAAACCGATCATCACGAGAGTTGATATAGCTTCAATGGCGAACAATCAACATGTTCATCATATCTACTATATGACTCATGCTCTACCTTTCGGTAATCCGTGTTCCTGAGGCCATGTCTGTACATGCTAGGCTCGTCAAGATCAAACCTTAGTTTCTGCATGAGCAAATCTGGCTTGCTCACGTTGTATACACTTGCAGAATCTAACACACCCGATCATCACGTGGTGCTTCGAAACAACAAGCATTAGCAACGGTGCATACTAAGGGTGAACACTTTCGAACTTGAAATTCATGTGCATGAGGGATCATCTTATAATGCTACCGTCGTCTACTAAGCAATACAAGATGCATAAAGGATTAACATCATATGCAATTCATAATATGTGATATGATATGGCCTTTCTTCTTTGTGCTTCTGATCTCCATCTTCAAGCACGAACATGATCTCCATCATCACCGGCATTGCATCAAGGTCAATGACGCTTCTCCATGGTTGTCGTCCACCAGCTTCAACGATTACAACTACTTTGAATAGACACGCGGGTCTTAACATAAATTAAAGACAACCATATGGCTCCTGCCGGTTGCCAACTTACAATAAGGAACATTGCATACATCATATATAATCACAATCATGGCCATATCACATCACTGCACACCCCTGCAAAACAAAGTTAGACGCCTCTACTTTCTTTGCATATTTTACGTGGTTTGGGGCTTTCAATAAGTGTCGTTCTAACTTACGAACAAGAACCACAACATTGATACTATCATTGTTGATCACCCGTTGTAAATTGGATCTTAACTATGCTAGGAGAAACAGGCACCCGCAAAGCCACTTATGCAATACAAGTTGCATGTCAAGCGTGGAGCAAGTCTCATGAACGATGTCATGTAAGGTTAGCCCGGGCCGCTTCATCCCAACATACCGCAAGATGCAAAGTACACAAGAAGCAATCGACAATAAAAGCATCAACGCCCACAATGACCATTGTGTTCTACTCGTGCAACAGATCTACATATAGACACGGCTCTGATACCACTGTAGGGGTTCGTAGCATGGAAAACAAAAATTTTCTATCGCATACAAACAAACAAGCCAAGATCTATCTACTAGATTGTAGCAACGAGTCGATGGAATAACTTACCCTCGAAGATTCCAAAGCGGTTAACGAGAGCAGATTCTCGTGGGTGATGTAGTCGTACTCTTTCCGATCTCAAGATCGCGTAGACGATCCTTCCGGCGCTGCGTTCCGGTAGCGCTTCCGCAGTCGGTCACACGTTCGGTACTCGACGAAGACCTTCCTCTCCCTTGTTCCAGCAGGCAGCGGAGGTTGTAGCACTCTCCTCGCGATTCCGGCAGAACAACGGCGTGGTACCGGAAGTAGAGGGGAGATCCCGCAGGGCTTCGCCTTAAGCTGGAGCGAGTATGGTGGAGTATGAGAGAGGGCTATTAGTGGTCTAGAGATTAGACACACCAATTAGAAGGCTCTAAACCGCAGGCTAAAGCAATTAGAAGCTCTAAACCAGAACGGCTCTAAACCGGAGATTAGAGGTAGAAACTTGTGTGTATCAAGGAGGAGCCCTGCCTCTCCTTTTATAGGTGGAGGGTCTAGGCGCGCCAGGGAGGGAGGGAGTCCCTCCCCAACTCGGCCAAGGGCTGGGCGCCGGCCAAAGAGGAGAGGAACTCCTCCAAGTTGGTTTCAACCTCCTCTTGCTTGTTTCCCACAGTTTCCTGTTTCCCACAGTTTCCTGTTTTCCACAGTTTCCTGTTTTAGCCGTTTGACTTTCAAACTGGCAATTTGACTTTCATTTTTTTGGAACAGCAAGAACACTTAGTACATGATGCAATCATTCAATGACACACTCATGTACCCTCCCCCCCGGAGTGCCGGACAATCCGGAACCTTCTAGAACATTCCCGATGAAAACACCGGAATCATTCCCGAACTCCGAAACGGGACTTTCCTTATATGAATCTTATTCTCCGGACCATTCCGGATCACCTCGTGATATCCCGGATCCCATCCGAGACTCCAAACAACATTCGGTCTCTTTCTCATAATACCATAACTACTCAAACAACGTCGAATCCTTAAGTGTGTCTCCCTACGGTTCGTGAATTATGCGGACATGATCGAGACACTTCTCCGAACAATAACCAATAGAGGAATCTGGAAATTCATATGGCTCCCACATATTTCTACGATTACTTTGCGATCGAATGAACCACTTACATACGATACCAATTTCCCTTTGTCTCACGATAGTTTACTTATCCGAGGTTATGATCGTCGGTATCTCTGCATACCTAGTTCAACCTCGTTACCGATAAGTACTCTTTTCTCGTTCCCGTGATATGTGATCCCTTGTGACCTAGTCACATGCTTGCAAGCTAATTGGATGACATTCCACCGAGAGGGCCCAGAGTATATCTATCCGTCATATGGATGGACAAATCCCACTCTTGATCCATGTGTTTCAACCAATACTTTCCGAACACTCAATGCCACCTTTATAGCCACCCAGTTACGGTGTGGTGTTTGATGTCATCAAAGCATCCATCCGGTAAAGGTGATATGCATGATCTCATGGTCGAAGGAATTAGGTTACTATGTATCAGAAAGCATATAGCAATTGAACTATTGAAATGACTTGATCTTTATGCTACGCTTATCTATAGGAGTATGTCCATCACATCATTCTCCTAATGATATGATCCTGTTGTTAATAACATCTCTATGTTCATGATCAGGAAACCATGATCATATATTAACCAACAAGCTAGTTTAACAAGAGGCTTTACTAGGGACTCTTATTTCAGTTTACAAATCACACAAGTATTAATGTTTCCTGTTAATACAATTATAGCATGGTATGTAAACATTTATCATAAGTGTGAAGATATGATAATAACCACTTTATTATTGCCTCTTGGGCATATCTCCAACAGAAAGAACCCTTGTTAGTGGTGTCGCGAGGATCTACACGAAGCGCGAAGGATCAGATCGTCGGCCTTCTTCCCTGTACCATGAGGCGGATCTCGAGGGCGAGATCCATTGTTAGTGGTGTCGAATTGTGGCATCCCGCTAAAACCACTACTAGAAAATCGCTTGGTATTTTGTGTTGTGCATCATCATGACATCATCATGCATCTGTTTGATAAAAACTATTTTTACAAAGGTCTATTTTGTTTTTGCAAACACCCCCGTCTTAATTCAAATCAAACTTCGGTTGTCCAGATATTTTGTTTTGACTAAATGATTTACAAAGGTTCTTTAAAATAAATGTGTAAAGAAAACCCGAACCAAATATCTAGTCCTAAATCCTTTTCCTACCTAACCCTAACCTACCCAGTCCCCAGCCACATCACCCCGGCCAACCCTGTCTCGCCACCTCACCAACCCTCACCCCTAACCCTATCACCACGCACCACCTCACCCATCCTAGCCGCCACCTGTCCCTACCCCAAACCACCCCACCCCGCCAGCGCACACACACCACGCACGCCACACCCCCCGCGCCTGGACCCAACCCCCCCGCTCCCCGCATGCTCCCTCTCTTCTCCTGTCTCCGTGGGCCCACCCCCACCGACACGCCCCACACGCCTCGCACGCTCTCTCTCCCCCTTGCGTCTCTTCTCCCCTGCCCGTCTCTCTCTCTCCTCAACGCCACCGCCGTCGCCTCCCCTCACAGAGCTCCTGCAGCCGCCGCCCTGCAGGCCCTCGTCGGGCTCCCCCACCTTCCTCTCGCTCCCCACCTCCGAGCACCGACCGCCGGGCCCTCCTCCGTTTCGACCCCGCCACCAGGACCTCCCCTCCGTCTGCAGCAGAGCACCGCGCCGCCTCCTTGGAGCCGTCCCCGCCTGGCTCCTCCTCGCCGGACGCCCGCGGCCTCGTCGGCCCGCCCTCGCCGTGTGTTCCCTCCCCTTTCGCCGGCGCCACTGGGCCTCCTCCCCGCGCACCTCCTGCGCCTGTGGGACCTCCCCTCCCTCGCCGGTCCCCGTCCCCGTCGGCCTCGTGCCTCCTGCGGTCCACCTCGACCCTGCGCCCCTGGTTCTCCTCCCCTCCACCGCCAAGCTCTGCGGGCCCTATCGTCCCAGGCCGCCCTGCGCGGGCCGCCTGCGTCGTGACGTCGAGCCGCTGCCACTCCTCTGCGTCCCTGTCGCCCGCGTCACCACGCAGCCAACCGACGCCACCGCTCGAGACCTGCCCAGCAAGCCCCTCCTCCTCGACGCCGTTCCCTGCGCGTGGCCGCCAACGTCGGGTGCCCGAACCCCAGCACCGCCCTTGTCACCGTCGGTTCAAGTCCATGCCAGGGTCACGAGCACTTTGGTCCAACATCAACAAGACGGAAGAACGCGACTAGGATTGTGGTGTCCATCGGTTGACAAGAGCTTCCTCCTAGAACCCGAAGGCCACCGACGGTGAACCCCGAGACCTTCGACACGATGATGCCTACTTCCAAGATCTCCGGCATGGGTCGAAAAGTTCCCCCGAAGACCAAACCCTCGGCATGTCAAGATCGCCTTCCTGAATGCCATGCTCTTCTACACGGAACGCCAAGACCGTATACCCCGAAGACCGAACCCGATAACCGCCAAGGCCGCTGACACGGATACACCGAGTTCTCCATCAAGGACACCAAGACCGTCGACATGGAACCGAATGACGTCAAGTTCTTCCTCCCGGACCCGTCAAGATCTGCGTCCCCGAACCCTCGAGGCCTTCCACCCGGGACACCGAGAACTCCTCCCTGAACGCCAAGGTCGTCGACACGGATACGCCATGTTCTTCCTCTCGGAACCGAAGACACCGAGACCCGGGACGCCAAGATCTCCGCCGTGAAACGACAAAACCGACGAGCCCGGATGCACCAAGTTCCTCTTCTCGGATGCGCCGAGATCTACTCCGTTATCCGAGAACGATCCCGCCGAGACCGAACCCCATATCCGGACCCTGAGACCAACCCCGAACCCCTCGGAGCCCAAGTTCGCCGAACCCTAATGTGATTCCCTATCCGAGACCCCATTATTTTATAATATGGCATTATCAACTGATGCATATTAAATTGATCATGCATGCATACTTGTCTGTGGTTTGGGGCATTATGCCAATTCATCTCATAATTAAATATGGAGTCTATATGCGGGATATCTTTGTCTTATTCCGGACTCCATTTAAATTTGTGTAGCGAACTGGTGATATATTTTGCCATGTTAAGACAACATTTAAATTGCGGGGTAGTTAAATAACTTGAACCATCTGAATAATTGCCGGGGCCTCGGTTCCGCTTAATATTGCCTAATCGCATCGCACCTTTGCCATGTCATACATCATACATGCATCATGCCCGATCTTCTGCCGTAATCTTAAATATTGCATCCGGTGTTTATTCTAGTGTTTTGGGTCTTCGCGGATAAGGCCGTTGAGTTGATGCGAGTGTCGACCCGATCTTCGGATGAACCTTCGGCAATGTTTTCAGGCGAGCACCTCCCCCTTTCTACCTATCTTACTTTTATAGTATTTATTCCCTCCTGTTGACCTATTGCTATCTGTGATGCGTTGCTCTAGTTTTCGTACCCGTGATATCCCTTGCAGCCTTATATTGCCTTGGACACATCCTATTACCTGTTGATTGGTAGATAGTTGGACTTGCGCATCGTAGTCGCTTGCTCAAGTGCTGTTGCGTGTCGTCCAGTACCACAGTTGTTGGAGTATTGCCGCATGTTTAATGTTGGAGATGATCATGGCTTTAATTATCGTAATTCAATTATCGTTTAATAACTAAAATTGAAGTAGGTAAATGCAGAGGCACAGGTGGGAAATAGATGTTATTTGGTTGTTAACCGTCCACTTGTGTCCCGTAGGACCCCGAGTACTTGATACCTGTTCCTTGAATATTCGCGCTATCCACATCCGGGAGGATTATGGGACCCCCCTGAGCCAGAGCTTGATTCATTCTTATTTCTTGGGTCCACAAACTAGTTTGAGGTTTTATTTACTATCCTGTACTTATGCCATGCTTTACTGCTTTATTTACGATTGTGCGAGGAGCACCTGTACTGTTTAGGACCGTGACACGTTTTCGCTGTATCGACAAGCCCAGTCACATTTTCGGGTTCCCAGTCGTTTACAGCCGTCCCCACAAACCTTGAGTCCGTATCGGAGCCGGCCAGCTTCGTTGCGGGTATACTTAATGGGGTGGCCCCCTGAAATATTTCTAAATCTGGTGATTGCTTTGTCGTGAAGGCCTCGTTGGGTTTTGATTTGGTTTTTCCGAGGTTGATCGAGTGTGTGTTGCTATTTGTGCACCCCTGCAGGGTAAAACTTTCTGAAAGCCTTGTCCGCGGTTATGGACGACTTGGAGCACAGTATCTCGATCATAGACAACTATAACTAAAGTAGTGCTATAAATTTGACCTTATAATGACTAGTAATCAGCTTCACTATAATAGAATGGCTAAATAAAATTGCCAACAATTGCTTGTTTGGGTTGACGCTTGCTACCATTGTATCTGACTAGTAAGTATTGCAACTATAACGGAATGGCTAAATAAAAGTACCAACAACTGCTGGGTTTTTGGGATATCTCATGCTATTTGTATCTGACTAGTAAGTGCTGCAACTACAACGGAATGGTTAACTAAAAGTGCCCACTGCTTATTATATCAGGATGACTATCTATACCTGACTAGTAATTGCTACAACGAAAACTGAATAAATAAAACTGCCAACTGTGTGAGTTCCTCGGTTGACTTCCTCGTTTGGTCTCGAGGGGGAAATACCAGGATGGGTATATTTGGTGGTAGCATCCGGTTGGTTCCGAATAGGTCTTTCTTATCCCTCTCTGATAGCCGACAGTTATATCGAGTCTCTATAGGTTGTTTAGTGCATGCTGCGCCGCCGCTGCAGTCCACCATACCTATGTAGGCGAGGACCGCCGAATTCTAGTCTCGCCGTGTACTGGCCTCAGTACTGACCGCTCTCTCTTTTTCCTTTGCCCTTTGTCGGCACCCCTTTTGTTTAAGCAGGTTTTGAGGTCGACGTCGTTAGCAGGGTTACCCTTCCGGCTTGGCCTGGGCAGGGTTATGGACGCCATTGGTTATTCTTCAGGGCTCTTAGCTCAATTTGCATCTTGTCCGTACTCGGACGCCGTATTGTTTTCAAGGTGATTTGGATCTTTGTATTGTATATCTGAATTCTTGACTCATTGAGTCGCTGTTATATATATCTGTTCTGTGGGACCCATCGAGGACTGATGTATAATGTTATTACTTCGTTTTCCACCCGCACGAAAGTGCCTGGTGGGCACCTTTGAATCGTTTCTATGCGGGTTTGGCGGGTTTCGCTAAAAATTGCATAGGGCCGATTCTGAGGGTGTTACATTGAATTGCATTGAAATGAAACCCTAAAACTTGCTCGGCAATTTAAACGGGGTTCCGAGGGTTGAAAACCCTAACTCGAGAAACTCCGGAAACACATGAGAGGGGTTGATTTAATTCTCTAATTGAACTTGTCATTAAAGTTGATTAGCAATGCATGATTATAGCTTAAAAAGGTAGAACTCATTTTTCTGAACATTTTGGTATATTATTTGTATTTTTCTGACTTATAAATAATAAGATATGAATTTTACAATATTTAATCATTTTCTGAAATTATAAAACAGTTTATTACATCAGGCTGACGTCATAAAGAACCCAGGGCTTTTGTTACCATGACTGAACCTACCCATAGAGACTGACTGGTGGGGCCGGAGCCACATCAGCAGCCCCACACGCAAAGTGGGGGGGGGGCTCAGGGCATTTCTCACCGGGGGCTGGATCTAGCTAGAGGGGCTGACAAGCGGGCCCCAGGCCACGCTGGGTCCACCCCGTGGCCACGTGGTGGCCACGTCACTCGCGACGATGCGACCGGAGCGGCAGGCGGTGGTCGCCGGCGATGTTTCCGGCGATTCTAGGGAGCGCCGTTGGGTCTGTTCAAACCGTGCGAGCTAGAGGAACCTATCTAACCTAGCGCCGCTAGCTAATGGTCGTCGGAGCAAGCACGACGGCGAGCATTTGCGGCGGAGCTCTCGGGTGAACGGCGAGCAGCGGCTACGCGCGATGCCATGAAGAAAATACTAGGTCAGGGAGGTTCAGCGACTCACCCTGAAGCGATTGGGGACGATGGTGAGGAAAGGCGAGGCTCGGAGCGCCGGCGAGGAGCGCGGCGGAGCTCGTCGGGGTCGAGGAAGAAGCAGCACGTGGAGGTGCGACGGCGGGGCAGCGAGTGGAGTCCAACGGCGGGGCAGCGCGTGGAGGCCGATAGCGGGGCGGCGGTTGGGCAGCCTGACGGCGTCCGAGCACTTGTCCTTGCGGCGGCGGCGATCTGTTGCGGGTGAGTGAAGAGGAACGGGGAAGAAGGAGAAGGGGCGAACAGTTATAACCAAAGGACCTCTTGTCCCGGTTGGTGGCTCCAACTGGGACTAAAGGGTCACCAACCGGGACGTATAGTCCACTTTTTTTTCATCAGCCCAAGGGGCGCGCGCAGGGCTCTTTAGTCCCGGTTGGTGGCTCCAACCGGGACATATGAACCTATTTTCAAAAAAAAATTCAGGAATTTTCTCTCTGTTCCCGCCTTATTTTTTATTTGGGGTTTAAATTTGTAATGTTTTTTAAATGATAATTACTTTGGAATTTAGAAAAACTTTACACATAAAAAGTGTTTGAATTTGAATAACTAATTCAAAACCATTTTCTGTTTTAAAAAATAATTAATGTAACCATTTAAACTATGAACCATTTAAAATTAAAAATGAATTAACTTATATTTTTTGAATATTAATTTGGAATTTAGAAAAACTTTAAACATAAAAAGTGTTTGCATTTGAATAAATAATTCAAAACCATTTTCTGTTTTTAAAAATAATTAGTGTAACCGTTTAAAATTAAAAATGAATTAACTTATATTTTTTGAATATTAATTTGGAAATTAGAAAAACTTTAAACATAAAAAGTGTTTGGATTTGAATAAATAATTCAAAACCATTTTCTATTTTAAAAAATAATTAATGTAACCATATACAATTAAAAATGAATTAACTTATATTTTTTTAATATTAATTTGGAATTTAGAAAAACTTTAAACATAAAAAGTGTTTGGATTTGAATAAATAATTCAAAACCATTTTCCGTTTTAAAAAATAATTAATGTAACCATTTAAAATTAAAAAATGAATTAACTTATATTTTTTAATATTAATTTGGAATTTAGAAAAACTTTAAACATAAAAAGTGTTTGGATTTGAATAATTAATTCAAAACCATTTTCTGTTTTAAAAAATAATCAATGTAACCATTTAAAATATGAACCATTTACAATTAAAAATGAATTAACTTATATTTTTTTAATATTAATTTGGAATTTAGAAAAACTTTAAACATAAAAAGTGTTTGGATTTGAATAAATAATTCAAAACCATTTTCTGTTTTTAATTTGGATTTGAATTAACTTATATTTTTTATATATTAATGGGCGGAAAAAAGGATGGGAAATAATGGGCGGAAATAAAATTTTATTAGGATAGAACTGGAATTAAAGTACATAACTCAACTAACGCAAAGTTACATAGAAGAACTGAAAATTAAGATACATGGCCAGATTAAGCCACAATCGGCCGAACTTGTTTTGCAATGTTGGAGTGATTCAGCCATGCTCCTGCCTACACCTGTAATACTCGCCACTGTAGTCGTCGTACTCGCTGCGGCCGTCGTCGCTGTCGTCGTCGGGGTCGCCGTAGTTGAACCTTGAAGGCTGAGTACGAGTAGGCTGGACTTGAGGGTAGCGCAGGCGGGGGCTAGAGTCGGCGGCCGTGTCGTAGGCCATGACGCTCTAGAGAGTCCGACCTTGCCACCACAACTGACGGCCAGACTCGTTGAAGTTCGTAGGAGGTGGGCCATCCTCCTCGTGCCTGGCGAGCGCCCTCTCACGCCGATCCACGAAGAAGGCTTCCCAAGTCGGGAAATAGTCGGGATGCCATCTGGGATTCCTCCGCTGCTCCGGCGTGAGCTCGAAGTAGTAGTGGTTCGTGATGGCCATCCAACGCGCCACACCTAGAGGGACAGGAGGAACCGGCACGCCTCCGGCGCTTAGCATCCAGCCGACGGGGACACAGTAGCCTGGCGGGCAGGGGTAGTTCGAGGCGCAAAGCGCCTTCGCCTCCCTGGGAGTTAGTGCTACGGTGGAACTCATGGGAAAGAGTGATGAGGTTGCAGATATGAGTCTAGAGATGTGCAATAACAATGGAGGCCAACCCTACATATATATATAGTGAGAAATGGCAAGAAGATAACTGGAGGGAAGAACTGGCGGGAGAAATGCCGGGAAAAATTAGCGGTAAGAAAAATGGCGGGAAGAAAAATGGCTCATTTAGAACTTGCATTGGATCACTGAAGAAACCACATATTGCGAGTCTAAAAATGATTTTTTCAAAAAATCACGGGCGATAGATCATGTACCTGTAGTACAAACCGGACCCACTTCCTACCGATTCGGCAGACATTTGTCCTTTTTAACCGGGATGGACGAAAAGGTTTGAGATGTCCCGGTTGGGAGATAGTCAATGTAAGGTGGTCTAGTATTTTAGGAAAATGGGACGGTAGCATTCTGAAACGGCATTTTGGTGGTTACTTCACAAAACGACCCGTTTTTTGCGCTCGGAAAATGGAAAAGGGCTTTTCCGTGCGACAAAAAGGAAAACTTCCTCCTGCAACATTGTTCTCCATACCAATGTCTACATGCATGCATAATATGGACACAACATCACAAACCATGCCGTGATTCAACACATAACATCGGTCATTTGGACCGAAAGCCATGAAACCTCAAACATGATAGGTCACTTTGTGAAGGTTTTTTCGAAACATGATCAATATACCAAGTCTGGTATTTTTCCTTTCAACTATGTAACATAATATGACACCACGCGAAGGATTTTCATTGTTCGGATTTTTTTTTGAATTTATTATGCCCGTTTTGAATTATCTGAATTTCTATCTATGGTCGAGCCGGTGTGCATGAAGATAGGGGACGAGCATCGTTAGAACTTGCATTGGATCTCTGAAGAAACCACGTATTGCGAGTCTAAAAATGATTTTTTCAAAAAATCACGGGCGATAGATCATGTACCTGTAGTACAAACCGGACCCACTTCCTACCGATTCGGCAGACATTTGTCCTTTTTACCCGGGATGGACGAAAAAGTTTGAGATGTCCCGGTTGGGAGATAGTCCATGTAAGGTGGTCTAGTATTTTAGGAAAATGGGACGGTAGCATTCTGAAATGGCATTTTCGTGGTTACTTCACAAAACAGCCTGTTTTTTGCGCTCGAAAAATGGAAAAGGGCTTTTCCGTGCGACTAAAAGGAAAACTTCCTCCTGCAACATTGTTCTCCATACCAATGTCCACACACGTGCATAATATGGGCACAACATCACAAACTATGTCGTGATTCAGCACATAACATCGGTCATTTGGATCGAAAGCCATGAAACCTCGAACATGATAGGTCATTTTGTGAAGGTTTTTTCGAAAAATGATCAATATACCAAGTCTGGTATTTTTCCTTTCAACTATGTAACATAATATGACACCACAGGAAGGATTTTCATTGTTCGGATTTTTTTGAATTTATTATGCCCGTTTTGAATTATCTGAATTTCTAACTATGGTCGAACCGGTGTGCATGAAGATAGGGAACGAGCATAGTTAGAACTTGCATTGGTTCTCTAAACAAACCACATACTGCGAGTCTAAAAATGATTTTTTCAAAAAATCACGGGCGATAGATCATGTACCTGTAGTACAAACCGGACCCACTTCCTACCGATTCGGCAGACATTTGTCCTTTTTACCCGGGATGGACGAAAAGGTTTGAGATGTCCCGGTTAGGCGATAGTCCATGTAAGGTGGTCTAGTATTTTAAGAAAATAGGACGGTAGCATTCTGAAACGGCATTTTGGTGGTTACTTCACAAAACGACCCGTTTTTTGCGCTCGGAAAATGGAAAAGGGCTTTTCCGTGTGGCAAAAAGGAAAACTTCATCCTGCAACATTGTTCTCCATACCAATGTCCACACGCATGCATAATATGGGCACAACATCACAAACTATGCCATTATTCAGCACATAACATCGGTCATTTGGACCGAAAGCCATGAAACCTCGAACATGATAGGTCATTTTGTGAAGGTTTTTTCGAAACATGATCAATATACCAAGTATGGTATTTTTCCTTTCAACTATGTAACATAATATGACACCACGCGAAGGATTTTCATTGTTCGGATTTTCAATATACTAAAGGTTCATCTTTAGTCCCGGTTGGAGGGATTTCGGCAGGCTGGGCCAGACAGCACTAATGATAGGGGTGAGTGTCGACATTATGTCGTGCGGCGTGTACCTTGTCCCGGATGGTGTCACCAACCGGGACTAAAGATGAACCTTTAGTCCCGGTTGGAGACACCAACCGGGATAAAACACGAGTCAACACTAATAATAGGGGTGAGTGTCGACATTATTTCGTAAGTGTCGACACTATGCCGAGCTGCTTGTACTATAAATAGGCATCCTTGTGAGTCCAGTCCTCCAGCCAGTTTGAGGCATCTCCAAGATGGTTTTCGAGAGCAGGGACACCACTACGGCCAGTTTTAGGGAGATGCCGACGGAGCCCAGTCCTTCGGCATCTCCGAGAAACTATTCATAGAGGAACTCTCTAATATGTAAAATTAGTTAGCTCCCAGGCGTATTGATCTAGTTAGAGAAGTTACAAGCTGCAAGATGGTTTTCGAGAGCAGGGACACCACTACGGCCAGTTTTAGGGAGATGCCGACGGAGCCCAGTCCTCCGGCATCTCCAAGAAACTGGTCATAGAGGCACTCCCTAATATGTGACCGCGCGCGTTTGGAGATCAGATCTTAATGGTAAGTACGAATCGGGACAACTTCTTCATAGTCCCGGTCCAGCCACAAAACGGGACTAACACTCAAGACATTTATTAATATTAAAAACTGAGACTACAAAATCGGGACTAAAGGCCCCCCTATATATAGTCCCGATCAAGCCACAAACCGCGAAAGATATCCTTCGGTGAAGCCACAAACCGCGAAAGACATGAACTAGAGTTACATAATATGAGCATGAACTTCTTGGCATATGTCCTTCCTTATGATCGCTTCAGACGTAACCATGGAGCATCTTCTTTAATTAACGGAATGCTTGGGTCAGTTTTCACTGTGAAGGGCGGAATTTCATCAAACTTATTATAATCTTCTGACATGTCTGTCTTGTCCTCGATTTCCACGATGTTTCTTTTCCCTGAAAGAACTATGTGACGCTTTGGCTCATCATATGATGTATTTGTTTGCATATTTTTTCTTTTTTGGTCTGGAGGACATGTCCTTCACATAGAAAACCTGAGACACATCATTGGCTAGGACGAATGGTTCATCTCTATAACCAAGATTGTTGAGATTCACTGTTGTCATTCCGTACAACTGGTCTATCTTTACCCCTTCCCCATTCAGGTTGACCCATTTGCAGCGAAACAAAGGGACCTTAAAAGAGACTCCATAGTCTAGTTCCCATATCTCCTCTATGTAACCATAATATGTGTCCTTTTGTCCATTCTCGTCTATTGCATCAAAGCGGACACCACTATTTTGGTTGGTGCTCTTTTTATCTTGGGCGATCGTGTAGAATGTATTCCCATTTATTTCGTACCCTTGGAAATTCAATATAGTAGAAGATGGTGACGCGGCCAACAAGTATAGCTGATCTCCAACAGTGGTGTCATTCAAGAGATGTGTCCGCATCCAACCACCGAAAGATTTCATGTGTTCATCTGTAATCAGTGATTCAGGCTTCCCCGGGTTTTTGGAGCGTAGAATATTCTTGTGTTCCTCGATATAGAGAGCTGCCAAGGTGGAATTATGTAGAACTGTGTAGTGTGCTTTAGTGAAAGAATCCCCGTCCCTACATATCATTGCTTTCTTTGCCAGTGTGCCTTTTCCACTTAGTCTTCCCTCATTCCGCGAGTCAGAAACACCAATCGGCTTAAGGTCAGGAATAAAGTCAACACAAAACTCAATGACCTCCTCTGTTCCATATCCCTTGGAGATGCTTCCTTCTGGTCTAGCACGGTTATGAACATATTTCTTTAAGACTCCCATGAACCTCTCAAAGGGGAACATATTGTGCAAAAATACCGGACCGAGAATGGCAATCTCTTCCACTAGGTGAACCAGGAGATGCGTCATAATATTGAAGAAGGATGGTGGGAACACCAATTCAAAACTAACAAGACATTGTACCACATCCTTCTGTAACCTTGGCAGAATATCTAGATTGATTACCTTTTGAGATATTGCATTGAGGAATGCACACAGCTTCACAATGGGTACTCGAACATTTTCCGGTAGAAGCCCCCTCAATGCAATCGGAAGCAACTGCGTCATAATCACGTGACAGTCATGAGACTTCAGGTTTTGGAACTTTTTCTATGCCATATTTATTATCCCCTTTATATTAGATGAGAAGCCCGACGACACCTTGATACTGTAAAGGACTTCAAAAAAGATTTCCTTCTCTGCTTTGGTAAGAGCATAGCTGGCACGACTTAAGTGATGCCCTTTATCCGTCTTGTTCTGTATATGCATGTTCTTTGGGTCTTTCATAATTTGTTGGTCCTCCCGTGCTTCTGGTGTATCTTTTGTCTTCCCATACACGCCTAGGAATCCTAGCAGGTTCACGCAAAGATTCTTCGTCACGTGCATCACGTCGATTGAAGAGCGGACATGCAGGACTTTCCAATATGGCAGCTCCCAAAATATAGATTTCTTCTTCCACATGGGTGCGTGTCCTGTAGCGACGTCGTTCGGAACTGATTGACCGTCGGGACCCTTTCCAAAGATTACTTCTATGTCCTTGACCATACCAAATACATCATCACCAACAGGGAGTTCAGGCTTCTTCCGGTGATCTGCCTCACCTTTGAAATGCTTGCCTTTCTTTCTTACGAGATGATTGGTCGGAAGAAATCGTCGATTCGCCAGGTACACAACCTTCTTGCATTTATGCAAATATGTACCTTCAGTCTTATCTAAACAGTGTGCGCATGCCTTATATCCCTTGTTTGTCTGTCCTGAAAGGTTACTAAGAGCATGCCAATCATTGATGGTTACGAATAACAACCCTCGTAGATCAAATGGCTCCTGTTTGTTCTCATCCCACGCACGTACACCCGGTTTGCCCCACAACTGTAAGAGTTCTTCAACTAATGGCCTAAGGTACACATCAATGTCGTTGCCCGGTTGCTTCGGGCCTTGGATGAGCACTGGCATCATAATGAACTTACGCTTCATGCACAACCAAGGAGGCAGGTTGTAGATACATAGAGTCACAGGCCAGGTGCTGTGACTGCAGCTCTGCTCCCCAAAAGGATTCATGCCATCCGTACTTAGACCAAACCATAAGTTCCTTGCGTCACCTGCAAAGTCTGGGAAGTCCCTCTCAATTTTTCTCCACTGTGACCCATCAGCAGGGTGTCTCAACTTCCCGTCTTTCTTACGGTCTTCTTTGTGCCATCGCAACAACCTGGCATGCTCTTTGTTTCTAAACATGCGTTTCAACCTTGGTATTATAGGAGCATACCACATAACCTTAGCAGGAACCCTCTTCCGGAGGGGCTCTCCCTCAACATCACCAGGTTCATCTCGTTTGATTTTATACCGCAATGCATTGCATACCGGCCATTTATCTAAATTATCATACTCCTTACCGCGGTAGAGGATGCAGTCATTAATGCATGCATGTATTTTTTGCACATCTAATCCTAGCGGACAAAGAGTCTTCTTTGCTTCGTAGGTACTCTTGGGAAGTTCGTTATGTTTTGGAAACTTCGGCTTAATTATTTTCAGCATCTTTTCAAATGAGGAGTCAGTTAGACCACACTCTGCCTTCCATCGCAACAATTCCAGTGTGGTACCGAGCTTTGTGCTACCATCTTCACAATTTGGGTACAACAATTTCTTGTGATCTTCTAACATGCCCTCTAACTTCAACTTCTCATTTTCTGTTTCATAGTCTCGCTTTGTATCAGAAATGACCCTACCAAGTTCATCAGCCGGCTCATCTGATGCTCGTTCTTCACCTCCTTCCTCTCCATTGTCTTCCATTGCAGTATCACTGTATTCAGGAAACATATGATAATAGTTGTTATCATCATCTTCTTCTTCACCATCTTCCATCATAACCCCTCTTTCCCCGTGCTTGGTCCAGCAATTATAGTTGGGCATGAAACCTTTCATAATCAGGTGGCCGCGAATGATTTTCGAGGAAGAGTACTCCTTGTTGTTCTGACATTGAACACATGAACAACGTATAAAACCATTCTCTTTGTTTGTCGTAGCCACATCGATAAATTTATCCACGCCTTTCATATACCCGGCTACGCGCCGGTCACTGTACATCCATTCCCGACCGTTCATCTGCATCATATAAGTAAGTTTATCAAAAAACAGGACATCATAAATAGTGAAAAGACCAATTCACATCGACACATGCATTGTATCAATGATAGAGAAAAGATAAGATTGCTAACCTCGATCGAGGAAAATAAAGAGGAGAAAGCTCAAGTGCGTCTCGGACACCTTCTATATTTTTGTTTTTTGAGAAATTGAACGGGATCATTCACTCAAACATTTCATCAAACACCTTGAATGCATGCATAGGGGGAAAAAACTAGCACACCCCTCACACCTTCCACCAAGAAAAAACAGAGTGAAGGCAGATGGCTGGGGCGTTGCATTTATAGAGGGCGAGAGCATACGTCCCGGTTTATAACACAAACCGGGACTAAAGGTGTGTGCCACGCCACGTGGCTGACGTCCGACCTTTAGTCCCGGTTTGTGTTACAAACCGGGACGTATGCCCCTTACCAACCGGGATGCATGCCTCCGGGCCCCGTGCCCGCTTGAACCGGGACACGTGCCAGCATTAGTCCCAGTTCGTGGCGCAACCGGGACTAATGCTCTGAGGGGGCGCAAACGGATGGCCTGTTTTCTACTAGTGATTCAGAAGTTGTTTTAGGGAACCCATAGAGGGTTGATTCTTACCGCTAATGTGAATACCAGATCAACTTTCTATCGGTTTAAACAAGGAGATAATGGTCCGTAAACATGGATTGAATATCAAGAAGACCTAATTGATGTTAGTTTGTGCCTACAAGCCCAAAGATTTGTATCTATGACAACGAAAAAACAAAGGGAAGTTTCTACTCCAACAAGGAAGGATCACTGGCGGATCGACGCGGGAGTTGACGATGGTAACTTGGGTCTAGATCGAGTACGAAGACAGAGGGGAAAATACCTACTTTAGGGTTGGAATTAGGAGTTTGAATCCTACTTGTAAATGTTTACGAGACACCCTAGGTTGTATGGAAATTCCAGCCGCCTCATATATATGTGAGAGGTGATGGACAATTGCACTTAGACGCAAACAATAGATAAAATCAATATCTTTACTTTTATCCTTCAACCCTTGTCCCTTATCTCTGTTTCTTCGGTGACTTAACACATAACTAGTTTGTTAAATCGACAACTCAGCTAGGAGCGTCCAAGCCCTGCTTAGTTTAGCACACAGTCGTTGAAACCTCACATAGGGTCCGTCATTAGGAACTGGGGCTTCAGGTCTCAAAAGCGTCGGCTAGACTGCCTTGCTGATGGCACTAGATTCACTAGGATACCAATTCGTTAGGACTCCAAGCACAAACTGATGTAGCATGTGTGTTTTCCTCACAAGGATGACTCAAGAGTTTATATCGAACTCTCAAGGGAATAGTAGAGATATACTTCTCATTCCTCTTCTAGCAACCTACAAAACAAGGTGAAAGAACATTTCTTAATCCCTAGTGTTTTGTGTGTTAGATAACAATACCAAGGATCATTTAATGTGTGTTGAAGTGTTGCAGCACTGAACTCTGCCTTTGGGGGCGGATAATCCGGCCCCACCAGGGGCGGATAATCCGCCCCTCCCTCTGCCCAAGCAGGCGCAAGCCCCAGAGAGGGGGCGGAGTTTCCCCCGGAGAATCCGCCGTTGGGGCGGAGTTTTCCCAGGGGGCGGATAATCCGCCCCTCAGGGGGGCCGGATAATCCACCCCTCCTGCTCATCGCCAAGGCGCAAGCCCCAGAGAGGGGGCGGAGTTTCCCCCGGAGAATCCGCCGTTGGGGCGGAGTTTTCCCAGGGGGCGGATAATCCGCCCCAAGTGGGGGGCGGATTATCCGCCCCCAAAGTTGTGCAACGGCCAGATCTGGGGAGGGGTAAGCCAGCCATCCTCCTCCTGCCAGAACTCTTGATTCATCTCGAAAAAGAACAGATCAGATCTGAAAGCTTCATCCAAGAGTGCTCCAGCTAGATCCACCCAAAGGCCCCATCCCTTGGGGAATCAAAGGAGGAGAACTCGATCTTCATCATCAGCAATCAAGCGCTTCATCTCCTCTCCATTCATTTGGAGAACCTCCGATCTAGTATTTCTTGCAAATATCTAGATCCTCGTTTTTGTTTATATTGATAAACCTTGTTCTTGTGGCATCTTGTTGTCATCTCGGGAGCCCCCAATTCGGTTGTGGGTGTGTGCCCCGATAGTGTTGTAAAAGGCACCGGTTCCCGCCTCGAAGGGATCCAATAGTGGAGAAGGTGGATCAGGCCTCTCGTAGCGAGATCCATCGGAGAATAGGGTGAGGCCTATTGTGGCGTGGTGGTCTTAGAACCGCCCACCCCTCCAACGCAGATGTACTTCCCTTAACAAGGAAGGAACTGCGGTAAAACAAATCCCTGTGTCTCCGCGTGCTCCACTACGGTTTCCTCGCTCCTCTTTTACGTGCTTAGTAGTTAGGGTTACATATAGGGAAATTTTCGTAGTTGCATATCTAGAGAATTTACTTTGTGTCAAGCCTAAAATTGAAAAAGTATTAAAAATTGGTTAGCACCTATTCACCCCCCCTCTAGGTGCCCATACGATCCATTTCACAAGGGTGCTTCCATGTGTCCCAACTCCTCAAAGTGGTTGTCAAGCACAAGGTTCTCATATTATAATTCAAAAAAGTAGAAATAATATAACTAAAATAAATATGAAACAACTAAAGTAAAACTAAACCAACAAAACTAACTAAACTATATGTGAAGTATAAACTAGATGCAATGCAAAACTAAAGTGTAATGGTGTAGGTAGTGGTGTATACCATATTGATACATTTCAAATGTATCTACTTTTTCAAGGACTCTGTACAACGATTTTCTCCTGGATCACGCCAAACTGGGATAAAACTACTGAATCTGGCGTTGTTTTTAGCAAAAGTCTTCTTCCTGTCTTTTCATGCAGGAAATTAAATCGGAAAAAATACCCCGCCAGCTTTTCATCGGAACAAGGACCCTGGGAGCTGGAAACATACAAGGGAGGCCTCGAGCCCCGAACGAGCCCAAGTGGCGCGGCCACTCGTGGGGCCTGTGCCACCCATGCCCGTTTGGCCCTCGAGCGTCGCATCGCCTACTCCTTTCACATACCCCCTATATACCTAAAAAACCTACTTGTCCAGAAGCACAAAGCTTTTCGTGAAACAGAGCACTGCCACCATCATGATCTTCATTTTTAGGGTCAGGTTGATCCTGCTCTCCATGCCGGAGAGGGGAATTTCGATGACTTATTCACCAACATCATCACCATCAACCATGTGCTCATTTTCCCTCTCCATGAGTGTGTAGTCATCTGTAGGCATGTGAGGTGGATGAGATTAATCATGTAATCATACATATATGTCGAGATTCAAAGTGCTTATCTTGAGGATGTTCTTGTATGAGTGTTGATGTACTTTTTCTATATTTAATGCTTGTTACTAGGGCCCAAGTTATAGGATTTCAGTACTAGACTTCTGTTGCCCCATCAGAGTTTGGTATTTATCTGCAAAGTGTATTAACTATTATTATGTTGAACCTGCAAACCCTAAATTGACAGCTAAGGAAAACAAAGGGATACGTGATAGTTTGAGGATTATGTGCATTCATGGAGTGTTGATGCATTGTTCCGGGCTATTCGAAAGGGTAGACCATAATTGCATGTAGTTCCAAATTGGACATGGTGAAATAGACAGGTAGGACAATAGATATTGTGCAATTTTTTTGGTTTGTACGCATAATATATTTGGAACACATACCTACACACAACGGAGTTAGAGATAAGTATCATGTTATTTGTATTTATATTATATGATTAATATTATTCATGCAACACCCCGGTATCATCTCATGCCTACGCTTTTAGCCACTGAAAGTTACAAGTTCATTACTTCCGGGAAAAACTGTAAATCTACTATTATTTTACAATTTGCTTTATTGTTCTGTTTCAACTGCTGCAATCATCACTTGTTTGTTGAGAATATTGATACACAAGTGTGGTTAAGAGTGATGTCTCAATTTTTAAAGTATTATTGGTATTCTTGTGCCCCCTTGTGTCGAACTATAAATTTGGATAATACTTCACATCAAAGATTTCAGCGGTCCCTTGCATTTGAGGGCCATCATAGATGAGATAAGTAAATGCAAGTATCATATATGTTTTTGTATTTTTGGATTAAATAAGTATGTAAAATCAAAAGGTCAGTAGATGAAAGTAAAAGGTGTTTCTTATGATTAAAAATAGAATGGGTTCATAGTTTCACTTGCCTACTCCCTCATAAATACGATGGGCTAAAATAGCTTCAAAGGAGGCATTATATTGGTGTAACTAAATAATGTGTTTGATAAGCATCATATGGGTCTCACGTCATATGGTTGATGTTACGCAACACATCCCACTAATACTCCTCTAGTAAGAGAAAACTCCACAAACTAGATTTAATAGACACAATATTGCCTTTGCTTCTATATGATGATGTTGAATATCAAATATATTACCTCAAAAGATATGAGGTCACCATTATTGTCACAAGAAAATTGTAGCACATGCATTCACTTATACCTAGTGAGGCAACAATGTAAAGATAAAAAAACATATTAGCACCCAAACTTTCTATCATTGTGTAGTTACATACTACCATGTTACTACAACTAATGCACACATTTCCCCTCTCGTGTCCTATTATACTAGTTTGATCAGAACATGTAATCAAGAATGGCACTAGTACAAACTTGTTACTTTTTGATACTGTGCCTAGAGCCGGTTTACCCTTGGAGAAATTAAAAACCGACTCAACTATAACCCCTCAGATCGCCCAAATTAAAAAACCATCTCTAGTAATCTTATAGCCGGTTTTACTAACCAGCCGCCGCTATGGTCGGGACCTGAGCCAATCAGGAATTAATGACCGTCTGAGAACAACCCCACCCCACCTCGGACCTCCCTCTATCCCTCTTATTGTAGGGTTCGCAACATAGAAAACAAAAAATTCCTACGATGGGAACAACTATGTACCAAGATCTATCTACTATATACAAGCAACGGGTGGATATACATCCATAGAGAACATACCCTTATAGACCGACAAAGTTTAACGAGGTTGTACTCACGGATGATGTAGACGAACGCTTGCCAATCTCAAGATCGAGAAGAAGTCCAGAGCCGCAAATCAGCGGCGCATCTGTGCTCGCACACACATCCAAGCCACCGAGCAACCTCTGCCTCCTCGCTCCAGCGATGCAGCGGAAGCAACAACTCTTTCCAAACGAAAAGCCATCGGGAACATGTATCTCGCTAGTCTGAGACCATGGGCGGTAAACTAGAGGGGGAGAGAGATCCTTCACGAGGAGGTGTGAGTATGAGAGGGAGAGGGGGCTTTATATAGGAGGAGGGGGCATGCCAAGGGGGTGGCCGACACATGGGGGCTGCCCCTTGCCCTCCCTCCATTCATGTGGGTGGAGCTCCCATTCACCAAAAAGCCTCTTCATTTCTCCACAAAAAATCCTCTCATTTTCCCATTAAATTTCCATCAAATTTAATATAATCTTTCTTTAAATAAAACTCTTTTTATTTATTTATTCAGAATTTTGTCAATTACATTAATTAACAAACATTCACATAAAACCCTTGCTAGTATTATATTTCACATGCAGAAACACTTTCAGCAATTTCATCCGAAATAATTCCGGTGTCTAGTGAAATAAATTCCTCCACTTTGTAAATATTTTTGTCTGGAAATTATTTGTTCCAAATGGTGTCGGTGTCTCTTAAGTGTGTCACCCTATGGTTCGCGAATAAGGCGGACATGATCGATACCCCTCTCAGATCAATAATCAGAAGCGGGACCTAGAGATCCATACTGACTCCCACACATACAACAATGACTTCTTGTGATCGTGAGAACCTTTTATGCTAGTAACTTAATCCCTTTGTCTCGCAATATATTACATGTCCGAGATTCGATCATCGATATCTCTATACCTAGTTTGATCTCGTTACCGACATGTACTCTTTTATCGTTCCCGTGATATAACATTCTAGTGATCAAATCACTTGCTTGCAAGTTAACCAATGTGATATCACCGAGAGGGTCCAGAGTATCTCTCTCCATCATCGGGATGGACAAATTCCACTCTTGATCCATGGGCCTCAACATAACACCTTCGTAGCACTGAACCCATCTTTATAATCACCCTATTACGGTGTGACATTTGATGTTATCAAGATACTCTTCTAGTGTTAGTGATTGACATGATATCATGGTCTAAGGATTAGGATTACTTCGTATGGTGTTATAGCAATATAAACATAATGACATTGATTGTAATTCTATACTTCGGATGAATGTTCATCACGCCATTCCAATAATGTTGTGACCTCGTTATTAACAACATCCAATGTCCATGATCAGGAAACCTTGATCATCTTGTTAATCAAGGTGCTAGTTTATAAGAGAGGCATAACTAGGAACTTTCCATTTGTTTATTAAACACACATGTATTAACGTTTCCATATCAATACAATTATAGCATGCAAAATAAACATCTATCATATACTTGGAATATACATAATAACAACTTTATTATTGCCTCTCAGGGCATATTCCCTTCAGTCTCCCACTTGCACTAGAGACAATAATCAAGTTACATAGTGATAAATCTAACACCCATGAAGTTCTGGTGTTGATCATGTTCTGCCCTAGAGAGAGTTTTAGTCAACGGATCTGCTATATTGAGATCCATGTGTACTTTACAAATCTTTATATCTCCATCCTTGACATGTTCGCGGATGGAGTGAAACCGGCGCTTAATATGCTTGGAATTCTTTTGAGACGTTGGTTCTTTGGAATTGGCTATGTAAAGGGTCCCAACCTTTAAATACGGTAGAGTCCCTTGTGTTTACAATGCTAGTCCCTGGATCAATAGCTAGCATCCACAGTTAAGATGTAATATCAAGAAACACAGGTCATAATATAACTTTATAACCAGGAATAACATAGTTTTATTACATCTTACATAGCTCATTTTTCTATTACATTACATTGCAGCGGAATATCTATAACATGGGGTCCTTCATCTTCAAAGTGCCACAGGCAGACATGTTGGTTGTAGACTTTGTAATCCTAATCAATCAATCTTCACTAAAATCAATCAAACCTGCAACATTACAAGTTACAGCCACAAGGGTCAATACATTTGAATTGTATTGGCAAGTTTCACTACTATGTAGAATATAAGTGGATCCTATCATTACATGCATATTTGGCTAAGTAGGGTTTAAGGCTCATTTGCAGAAAGCAATAATTTATCCTATCTTTTCAAATGGTTTTGTTTCCTTTATCAAATCTCTTTATCAAAATCCCTTGAACTCCTTGGTATCCCCAAGTATTCAAGTCTTTGTCAAAAATCTCTTGAGCTCCTTGGTAACCCCAAGTGCATCAAGTTTTATCAAAATCTCTTGAGCTCCTTGGTAACCCCAAGTGCATCAAGTTTTATCAAAATCTCTTGGGCTCCTTGGTACCCCCAAGTGCATCAAGTTTTTAAAAGTTTTCTTTTAGAAATTAGAATGTCGAGATTTCCCATAGCTTCAAACTTTAGTTGCTCAGTATTGTCCATAACCGGGGACACGGCTAAGTACTTAGATTTTATTATCTTCTGCAGAAGTAGTACACTTTACCCACATGTCACAATCTCATCTTTTTGCCACCAGTGGCCACTGGATTAGTGCTCACCAAGATGGAGTACCGACAGATTGAGAATGTGACGAAGTCTTTCCAGAGGGTCCTCCCATACACCATTGCTAGCTTGTCTTTAGTACCCATGTAGGATTCCAGGTCCTCATGTCCAGTAAGCTGAAGACAATGCATGGGTCTTCCCAATGTAGTTGACTAAGCCAGAGCCATAAATAGCATGTGGTTGCACACGAAAGCCACAATTGGAGAAACGTGTTCAATCTCTAAGTTTCCTGGGTGGTTTTCCTTTGGATCACAACACAAAGAGATTGCCATAGACATGGTTCCTTTTGTTGCCACCTTCTCCAAACTCAAAGTAACCTTGGCCACCCAGGTGGTTCATTGAGTCCTTGTTTTATTATGTAAAAACACAAGTCCTTTTCTCAACTTCATAAAATCTCAACATGTATCTCTTTTCATAATATAGCATGGCTAAGCATGTAACAACTACATTGTTTTCACTAAGGAATGTATAGGGTATCCTATTAGGATTTAGCATAGCATAAGTATAGAAATTCTTTTCATGCATGTTTCAAAATCCACTAAGTATAATGAAAATAATAGGACTTTAGATGATAGTGTCACTTGCCTTTATTTTGGTAGGGAATGTTGGTTCACTCCTTGATCTTGCTAGTTTCACACTTTTCTAACTTCACTACAAATCAATCAAGCAAACACAAAATCAACTTGCATTCCAACCAATATTCAATCAAACAATTCACACACATAAAACAAGGGAAACTAAGTCATGCATGCAAGCATGCATAAGATAGTTTTATTTGCAAAGATGGGTTCCACTAGGTTTCTAAACTTTGTAAGGTCCAAAGTGGTCATTTTCCAAAGTGGCAAAGTCAATTGAAAATGGTTTTATTCATAAACCATTTTTAAATCCATTCCTTATTTTATGTGGTGGAAAATATTTTTATCAAAGCAACAACTTTAGGTAGTTCACCAAATAGTTGTTGTTTCTCAAAACTTGGTGTTTAGGGTCAGTAGGTTTGGTCCAAATCATTTTCCCAAAGTTTTTACTCCAAAAACATTTTCATAACAGAACCAATATTTTTTTATTTGGCTAGAAATAGGCTAAATCAATTAATCCATCCTAAACTTCATCAAATTCATTTTTAAAACCATGGGTTGGTTCCTAGGGTCAGTAAGTTCACAACAATCCAATTTGCAAAGGTTTCAACCTTAAAAACATTTTTGAATAATTTTTCTAATCTACACCAGCATACAAATGTTTCTGCAAAAACAAACAATCTAACAGATACTATTTACTAAACAAATTGCATGGTTGTTTAGAGCTTGTTTCACTGATTCCAACGATATAAAGTTTGTAATTTTTGGACGTGTGGATCAAAAGTTACAAGAGTTTCAAATCTGCATCTAAATCAGATTCAAATTTTGTTTTTTAAACTGAAACTGGCCACGCGTCATGTTCCTATTGGGCGGTACCGGTTCGTTCGGATCAGCAACGTGGACCGCAAGATTTAAAGTGAATCGTGCAGCACAGGATCGATCTTACCCCTTTGATAAGTCAATCAATCGCGTGCCTCGGATCTGGATCGGACGGCTCCTAATGCCTTGCCAAGAACTGGCGGCGCGACGACGGTGGCGCGCGGCGGCGGTGCTCTGGCTACGGCGTAACGGTGAGAACAGGAAGCGAGAGGAGTAGGGGAGATGCTCACCAGAATCGTCGTGGAATGCTGGTGCTCAACGTGGTCGTCTCCGTCGAAGGGGCGCTCGGGGTGGACGGCAATCGCTCGCCGGAGTTTAGGACAGCGTCGGGCACGCACTGGCGTCGCAGTTGGCAAGGCTACAGGTCACGAAAAGGCAAAACAGGGGGTCTGTTAGACGCGCAAGAGAGAGTAGAGCATAGGAGTATCATCCTGAGATGAAGGGGAGGTCGGTGTTACCGGGGGGAGGTCGTCGGAGAAGAACCAGACGCGGCGGCGCTCAGTGGTTGTTGGAGTCGAGGTTCTGGGGCGCCCGCGGTTGAATGGGAGGTACAGGGAGATGCTCCTGGGAGTGGGGAAGGTGTGAGCTTGGTCGGGGAGGTAAGGGGTGGCGCGGTTCGGTCGGAACTGTCGCCGGAGTGTCGTCGGAGCAGCAGCGGTGCAAGGCTGATTCGAGGCAGCCTAGGGGCTCTCTGGTAGCGGGGTTTGAGGGGAAATGAAGAGGAGAGGGAGGGGTTTTATCACGCGCGATCACTGCGAGGTTTAAACGCGGCATTAAGGTGAATTGACGACGCAAAATCAACGGCAGAAATGGGGAAGAACTGGTCGCGGGTGTAGACGATGAACAGGAGAGGGTGGGGTCGGCTGGTTAGTGAGGGAGTGAGAGAGAAGAAAGGGGCCACTCGTCAGCGTCTCTGTGGGTTCAAAATTGAGTGCGAACCATTTTCTTTCGGGGAGAGGGAAGCTGGGCTGGTACTGGGCCTAGTGGGCTTTGTCGACTGGGCTGTTGCTTGTTTCTATTTTTTTTCCTTCCTGAAAGCCTTTTCTTTTTCTATTTCTAATTTCTATTTTGAAATTCAAACAACACTCAAGCATTCAAAACACATTCAAACATTCACCAAACATTGTAATTGAATTTGGTTCTGTTTAACAACATAAACCAATTCCCAAAATAAAATAATATATTTATTCTTTATTTAATAATTAAATAAAATAGATCTTGATATTAATTCAAATAGGTTTTTGGTTTATTTAATAAAATATCCATTTGAAATCTAAATATTTTCAAAACCAAATCAGTAGGTTTTATTTGAGAATATAAGGTATTTGGAAAACTTGTTTGAATTAAATAAATAAGTTTTGATGGTTAATTAAAATAGTAAAACCTTCATTTATAAAACTTGGATATTAAATTCTTATTAATTTATTTTAAATAGACCTTTACCATTTTTATCAAATAGAAATATTTTATTTCAAAGGCTTGGCCAAGTTTTAATTTGGCTTATAAAATAATCCTTATTTGTACTTCTATTTCATTTGAAAACCAAATCTTTTTATTTAAAGGATCCAAAATAGTAATTTTAAATATTTTATTTTCCTTTTAAATCCCTTTAGGATTTTATTTGATCCAAATTGGTTTGAAGATTTCCTATTGGGTTCAAAAAGTTTCTTCTCACCCTGAAAACTCAACAAAGTTTTATTTTATTCAATTATTTTTCACATTACAAGATTTGGAAAATCTTGGGATGTGACAGGCTACCACCCTTAAAATAAATCTTGTCCCGAGATTTGGGAAAGCTAGGGTTACAAGTAGGCTCAAAACAACTAGGGTACTACCACCCTTAAAAATTTTCAAACAAAAATTACAAGTTGGCTTGCTTGAGATCTTGGGGAAACTTCTCTGGGAAAACTTCTGCATTGTGTCCTTTGTTTCCATACTTGACTCATGGGCCAAGGTTGAGTTTCTCCATAGGCTTGTTCAACTTGTTCTTCATCTTCTCTGGACAGTTGCTTGCATAATTCCTGGGTTCTTGCAATTGAAACAGTTGATATCTTTGAGTTCTTTACGTGGCTCTTGTGGACAAGTTGCTACATAATGGCCTAGCTCTTTGCAGTTGTTGCACACCACTTGGCTAATCTCCTTATTCTTCTGGTTCTCTGGGCATTCACTGGAATAGTGTCCCATTTCTTTACATTTATGACACTGCACATGGCTTTTGTCCTTCTTTTGCTTTTTGGGTTTCTCCAAAGCTAGGAGTGCATCCAGTTCATGTTGTTCATATGTTATCTGGTAGGTAGGAATGTCTACATGTTTCTTGGACCTTTTATTGCCCTTTAGAAAATTCACATTCCTCTTATTTGATCCCTTGAATTGGGTTGTTTTGCTTGGAGGTATAAGTGGACCTTTTCCTTTGTCATCAACCTTCTTGGTAGACTTGGATCCTTCTTGATGGTTTGCAATCATTTGTTGCACTCCACCTTGTTTCCTTTGTTCCACAATGGAATAGATGGGGCATTGGATAGGAACATGGTTGTTTCCTTCACATAGGTAGCAAGTAGCTTGATAAGTGGGACATTGTCCAACAGGATGTTTCTCTTCACAGTTGGGGCATTGATCTCCATGCTCCTTGGAAGTATGATCCTTGTCTCCACAAATAATGCAAGCTGGGGCTCCATCTAGAATAATATTTCTGTCATCTTTGTTGTCACTAACTCTTTTGGAATAGCTTTCTTCCATATTGATCATTTCATCAGTCACCTTAAGCATCAATTGGCCTTGAGTTTCCAAAAATCCTTGCAGGGTTGGATCTTCTCCACTAGTGTTGGCTATGAATTGAGCTGTCACTTGGTTCAACTGGTTCTGGGTTGCTATGAGCTCTTTCATGCTGTCCTCTTGGTTGGTGTTGGTGTCATCAACCTTGATGTTGGAGTCTCCTGGAGTAGTCATCTGTTTGGGTTGGATGAGGATTAGAATAGGCAAGATATTTCTAAGGAATCAATTCTAATCACACACATCACAACTCACTCAAGCAATGTGCAAGCATTCACAAACAGCTTTTCATTCAAACAACAAAGTTCAAGCACTTACTTAGGCAACAAAATATTTTTGTTACACCACATAAGTTGGTGGGTTTGACTTAACAAAATATGGTGGTCCATCTATATGGTTCACTTGTGATCTTTCCAACCTTCTTGGTTGATTCTTTTTGCATGAGATCATGGTTTCCTTGAGAAAGACTCTTGGGTATAATATTTCTGGTGATGTGGGCTCCTTCTAACTTTTGCATTCCCTTAGTCTCTATATCTTGAGCAAGATTTCCTTGTCTCACTTGTAGTCCTTAGTGGTATCCAAGTTGGAAGTCCTTGGTGAATATGCTGAAGATGTTGAAGTCATTAGAGTTGAAGATGTTGAAGTCATTAGAGTTGAAAATGTTGAAGAAATCCTTTTCACATGGTGTAGTCTTTGGCCATGGGTAGGTTTTTCCATCAAGTTGAAATAGAAGAGATGTAGAGTTGAAACCAAAATAGTTGAGGCAAGAGTTTACAAGTTTGTTTTGTAAATAAGTTTTGGATCAAAATATAACTCCTATTCTTCTAAGGGTTTTTGTCCAATCCTAGGTTTACAAATCCTACAGGCAACACAATGCTCTGATACCATCTATAAAGGGTCCCAACCTTTAAATAAGGTAGAGTCCCCTGTGTTTACAATGCTAGTCCCTGGATCAATAGCTAGCATCCACAGTTAAGATGTAATATCAAGAAACATAGGTCATAATATAACTTTATAACCAGGAATAACATAGTTTTATTACATCTTACATAGCTCATTTGGCTATTACATTACATTGCAGCGGAATATCTATAACATGGGGTCCTTCATCTTCAAAGTGCCACAGGCAGACATGTTGGTTGTAGACTTTGTAATCCTAATCAATCAATCTTCACTAAAATCAATCAAACCTGCAACATTACAAGTTACAGCCACAAGGGTCAATACATTTGAATTGTATTGGCAAGTTTCACTACTATGTAGAATATAAGTGGATCCTATCATTACATGCATATTTGGCTAAGTAGGGTTTAAGGCTCATTTGCAGAAAGCAATAATTTATCCTATCTTTTCAAATGGTTTTGTTTCCTTTGTCAAATCTCTTTATCAAAATCCCTTGAACTCCTTGGTATCCCCAAGTATTCAAGTCTTTGTCAAAAATCTCTTGAGCTCCTTGGTAACCCCAAGTGCATCAAGTTTTATCAAAATTCCTTGAGCTCCTTGGTAACCCCAAGTGCATCAAGTTTTATCAAAACCTCTTGGGCTCCTTGGTACCCCCAAGTGCATCAAGTTTTTAAAAGTTTTCTTTTAGAAATTAGAATGTCGAGATTTCCCATAGCTTCAAACTTTAGTTGCTCAGTATTGTCCATAACCGGGGACACGGCTAAGTACTTAGATTTTATTATCTTCTGCAGAAGTAGTACACTTTACCCACATGTCACAATCTCATCTTTTTGCCACCAGTGGCCATTGGATTAGTGCTCACCAAGATGGAGTACCGGCAGATTGAGAATGTGACGAAGTCTTTCTAGAGGGTCCTCCCATACACCATTGCTAGCTTGTCTTTAGTACCCATGTAGGATTCCAGGTCCTCATGTCCAGTAAGCTGAAGACAATGCATGGGTCTTCCCAATGTAGTTGACTAAGCCAGATCCATAAATAGCATGTGGTTGCACACTAAAGCCACAATTGGAGAAACGTGTTCAATCTCTAAGTTTCCTGGGTGGTTTTCCTTTGGAGCACAACACAAAGAGATTGCCATAAACATGGTTCCTTTTGTTGCCACCTTCTCCAAACTCAAAGTAACCTTGGCCACCCAGGTGGTTCATTGAGTCCTTGTTTTATTATGTAAAAACACAAGTCCTTTTCTCAACTTCATAAAATCTCAACATGTATCTCTTTTCATAATATAACATGGCTAAGCATGTAACAACTACATTGTTTTCACTAAGGAATGTATAGG
The DNA here is from genome assembly GCA_916181665.1 of Avena sativa. Classification (NCBI taxonomy): domain Eukaryota; kingdom Viridiplantae; phylum Streptophyta; class Magnoliopsida; order Poales; family Poaceae; genus Avena; species Avena sativa. Next base: position 258,358,681 of record OV702279.1, on the reverse strand, counting down.
GTATCCTATTAGGATTTAGCATAGCATAAGTATAGAAATTATTTTCATGCATGTTTCAAAATCCACTAAGTATAATGAAAATAATAGGACTTTAGATGATAGTGTAACTTGCCTTTCTTTTGGTAGGGAATGTTGGTTCACTCCTTGATCTTGATAGTTTCACACTTTTCTAACTTCACTACAAATCAATCAAGAAAACACAAAATCAACTTGCATTCCAACCAATATTCAATCAAACAATTCACACACATAAAACAAGGGAAACTAAGTCATGCATGCAAGCATGCATAAGATAGTTTTATTTGCAAATATGGTTTCCACTAGGTTTCTAAACTTTGTAAGGTCCAAAGTGGTCATTTTCCAAAGTGGCAAAGTCAATTGAAAAGGGTTTTATTCATAAACCATTTTTAAATCCATTCCTTATTTTATGTGGTGGAAAATATTTTTATCAAAGCAACAACTTTAGGTAGTTTACCAAATAGTTGTTGTTTCTCAAAACTTGGTGTTTAGGGTCAGTAGGTTTGGTCCAAATCATTTTCCCAAAGTTTTTACTCCAAAAACATTTTCATAACAAAACCAATATTTTTTATTTGGCTAGAAATAGGCTAAATCAATTAATCCATCCTAAACTTCATCAAATTCATTTTTAAAACCATGGGTTGGTTCCTAGGGTCAGTAAGTTCACAACAATCCAATTTGCAAAGGTTTCAACCTTAAAAACATTTTTGAATAATTTTTCTAATGTACACAAGCATACAAATGTTTCTGCAAAAACAAACAATCTAACAGATACTATTTACTAAACAAATCTCATGGTTGTCTAGAGCTTGTTTCACTGATTGCAACGATATAAAGTTTGTAATTTTTGGACGTGTGGATCAAAAGTTACAGGAGTTTCAAATCTGCATCTAAATCAGATTCAAATTTTGTTTTTTAAACAGAAACTGGCCACGCGTCATGTTCCTATTGGGCGATACCGGTTCGTTCGGATCAGTAACGTGGACCGCAGGATTTAAAGTGAATCGTGCGGCACAGGATCGATCTTACCCCTTTGATAAGTCAATCAATCGTGTGCCTCGGATCTGGATCGGATGGCTCCTAATGCCTTGCCAAGAACTGGCGGCGCGACGACGGTGGCGCGCGGCGGCGGTGCTCTGGCTACGGCGTAACGGCGAGAACAGGAAGCAAGAGGAGTAGGGGAGATGCTCACCAGAATCGCCGTGGAATGCTGGTGCTCAACGTGGTCATCTCCGTCGAAGGGGCGCTCGGGGTGGACGACAATCGCTCGCCGGAGTTTAGGACAGCGTCGGGCACGCACTGGCGCCGCAGTTGGCGAGGCTACATGTCACGGAAAGGCAAAACAGGGGGTCTGTTAGACGCGCAAGAGAGAGTAGAGCATAGGAGTATCATCCTGAGATGAAGGGGAGGTCGGTGTTACCAGGGGGAGGTCGTCGGAGAAGAACCAGACGCGGCGGCGCTCAGTGGTTGTTGGAGTCGAGGTTCTGGGGCGCCCGCGGTTGAATGGGAGGTACAAGGAGATGCTCCTGGGAGTGGGGAAGGTGCGAGCTTGGTCGGGGAGGTAAGGGGTGGCGCGGTTCGGTCGGAATTGTCGCCGGAGTGTCGTCGGAGCAGCGGCGGTGCATGGCTGATTCGTGGCAGCCTAGGGGCTCTCTGGTAGCGGGGTTTGAGGGGAAATGAAGAGGAGAGGGAGGGGTTTTATCACGCGTGATCACTGCGAGGTTTAAATGCGGCATTAAGGTGAATTGACGACGCAAAATCAACGGCAGAAACGGGGAAGAACTGGTCGCGGGTGTAGACGATGAACAGGAGAGGGTGGGGTCGGCTGGTCAGTGAGGGAGTGAGAGAGAAGAAAGGGGCCACTCGTCAGCGTCTCTGTGGGTTCAAAATTGAGTGCGAACCGTTTTCTTTCGGGGAGAGGGAAGCTGGGCTGGTACTGGGCCTAGTGGGCTTTGTCGACTAGGCTGTTGCTTGTTTCTATTTTTTTTCCTTCCTGAAAGCCTTTTCTTTTTCTATTTCTAATTTCTGTTTTGAAATTCAAACAACACTCAAGCATTCAAAACACATTCAAACATTCACCAAACATTGTAATTGAATTTGGTTCTGTTTAACAACATAAACCAATTCCCAAAATAAAATAATATTTTTATTCTTTTTAGGATCTATTTAATAATTAAATAAAATAGATCTTGATATTAATTCAAATAGGTTTTTGGTTTATTTAATAAAATCTCCATTTGAAATCTAAATATTTTCAAAACCAAATCAGTAGGTTTTATTTGAGAATATAATGTATTTGGAAAACTTGTTTGAATTAAATAAATAAGTTTTGATGGTTAATTAAAATAGTAAAACCTTCATTTATAAAACTTGGATATTAAATTCTTATTAATTTATTTTAAATAGACCTTTACCATTTTTATCAAATAGAAATATTTTATTTCAAAGGCTTGGCCAAGTTTTAATTTGGCTTATAAAATAATCCTTATTTGTAAAACTTCTATTTCATTTGAAAACCAAATCTTTTTATTTAAAGGATCCAAAATAGTAATTTTAAATATTTTATTTTCCTTTTAAATCCCTTTAGGATTTTATTTGATCCAAATTGGTTTGAAGGTTTCCTATTGGGTTCAAAAAGTTTCTTCTCACCCTGAAAACTCAACAAAGTTTTATTTTATTCAATTATTTTTCACATTACAAGATTTGGAAAATCTTGGGATGTGACAGGCTATGGCTCCATTGTTGTCACAATAGATCACCATTGGGTCCAACACACTAGGAACCACACCTAGTTCAGTTATGAACTCCTTCATCCAAACTACTTCATGAGACGCTTCTGAAGCAGCAACATATTCAGCCTCCATTGTTGATCCTGGCACCACGGTTGTTTGGAACTCCTCCAACTAACCGCTCCTCCATTCATGAGAAATACGTATCCGGATTGAGACTTAGAGTCATCCGGATTGGTGTCAAAGCTTAGCATCGACTTAACACTTAGCGATGAGCTCTTCTTCACCTCCGTACACGAGAAACATTTCCTTAGTTCTTCTTAAGTATTTAAGGATATTCTTGACCGCTATCTAGTGTTTCGATCCTGGATAAGATTGGTATCTACTAGTCAAACTAATACAATGTGCCACATTCGGTCTTGCACATAGCATGGCGTACATTATAGAGCCTATGGCTGAAGCATAGGGGACCTTGTCCATTATCCCTCTTTCTTCCGCTGTAGCCAGACTTTGAGTCTTACTCAATGTCCTGCCTTGCAACATAGGTAAGAACCCCTTCTTACTTTCGTCCATTTTAAACTTCTTTAAAATCTTATCAAGGTATGTACTCTGTGATAGCCCTATTAGGTGTCTTGATATATCTCTATAGATCTTTATACCTAATATGTATGACGCTTAACCTAGGTCCTTCATTGAAAATTTGCTGTTTATATAACTTTTAACACTGATCTACATCATTTTCGATCAGTAATATGTAATCCACATATAATACCAGAAATGCCACATCGCTCCCACTCACTTTCTTGTAAATACAAGCCTCTCCATAAGTTTGGAGAAATCCAAACTCTTTGATCATCTCATCAAAGCGGAGATTCCAACTCCGCTATGCTTGCTTCAGACCATAGATGGATCGCTGAAGTTTGCATACCTTGTCAGCATCCTTAGGATCGAAAAAACCCTTTGGTTGTATCATATACAACTCTTCTTCAATGTTGCCATTGAGGAACGCAATTTCGACATCCATCTGCCATATCTCATAGTCAAAATATGCAGCAATTGCTAACATAATCCTAACTGATTTTAGCATCGCTACGGGAGAGAATGTCTCATCGTAGTCAACTCCTTGAATTTGTCGAAACCCTTTTGCGACAATTCGAGATTTATAGACGGTTACGTTACCATCAGCATCAGTTTTTCTTTTGAAAATCCATTTATTCTCCACGGCCTTTCGATCGTGAGGTATGTACACCAAGGTCCAAACCTTGTTTTTGTACATGGATTCCATCTCGGATTTCATGGATTCTAGCCATTTGATGGAATCCGGGCTCATCATCGCTTCTTCATATGTCGCAGGGTCATCTATTTCATCAACCATGAAATTCATAACAGGATTCCCGTACAGTTCAGGAGCTGCACGCGTCCTGCTTGACCTGCGAGGTTCGATTGTATTCTCTTTTGGAGTTTCATGATGTTTATCATTAGTTCCTGATGCGGCTCAATAGTAGTGCTTCGTTGGGAGACCCCAAGAGGAAGGTATGATGAGCACAGCGGCAAATTTTCCCTCAGTTATGAAACCAAGGTTATCGAACCAGTAGGTGCAAGGAAACAACTCCAAGGTGTTGCTAGCAACTTGGAATCCTGCACAACACAAACTCAAGACTTTTCCCCAACTTACGGTGAGTTTGTTAATCTTACTGGTTTGCTGAAAACAAAGGATTAAATGTATAGTGTGGAAGGTAATGGTTGCTTGCAGAAAGTAAACAGTAACAGCAGATGATGTATCAATGGTAAAGATTGGACTGGGGTCCATAGTTCACTAGAGGTGTTATCCTTAAGATAGATAACATAACATGTTGGGTAAACAAATTACAGCGAGGCAATTGACAGGACTGAGCAAGGCATAACAATGCAATACTAGACATTCATTATTCCTATGAGATTTGATGGCATTACAACAATATACAAAGACAACCATCCAACTTCATCCATGACTAATAATCCACCTTCAGGTTATCGTCCGAACCCCCTCCAGTATTAAGTTACAAGCAACGGATAACTGCATTAAGCAATGCGTGTAAACTAAACAATACAATTGTTCCATGAACAAAAGATTGTTGTTTTCTCCCTAGTGGAAACAACACATCTACAACCTTAGATATTCCTATCACTTCCCCAGATTACTAGAGGCATGAACCCACTATCGAGCATAAATACTCCCTCTTGGAGTCACTAGCATCTACTTGGCCAAGATAGCTACTAGAAACGGAGAGCATGCAAGATCACAAACAACACAGACATGATAGAATCAATAATCATAAGACATGATAGCATCAATAATCAATATGACATAGTATCTCAATATCCATCGGATCCTCTCAAACATAACATGTATGATTACAAATAGATGATCTTGATCATGAACGGAGCTCACGAGATCTAAACATGATAGCACAAAGGAGGAGAAACAACCATCTAGCTACTGTATGGACCCATAGTCCAAGAGTGAACTACTCACGCATCATTCTGGAGGCTGGCATGGTGATGAAGAAGGCCTCCAGAATGATCTCTCCCCTCTGGCAGGATGCCAGGAAGAGCTTCAGATCCCCCCTGATCTAGGGACGATGGTGGCGGCGGCTACAGACTGTTTCGTGGAGATCTGATTGGGTGCTTAGGGTTTTGGCATCGTGGGGCTTATATAGGCGAAGAGGCGAGACAGGAGGGCGGCCAGGGCACCCACATCATAGGGCGGCGTGCCCTAGGGTGGGCCCGCGTGGCCCTAGTGTGTGGCGGCCCTGCGGCCCTCCTTCGATTGCCCTTCGGTCTCGGTGTTCGTCTCGGTGAAATACTGACTTTGGCTTTTTTCCCGTCCAATTCCGAGCATATTTCCTTACTAGCTTTTCTGAAACCAAAAACAACATAAAACAGGCAACTTGCACCGCAGCATCTTGTTAATAGGTTAGTCACAGAAAATGTATAAAAATACCTCAAAGTGTAGACAAAGCATAGCAAAGTTGATACTAAACAAGCATGGAACATCAAAAATTATAGATACGTTTACAACGTATCAAGAATCCCCAAGCTTAACTCCTGATCGTCCTCGAGTAGGTAAATGATAAAAAGAATAATTTTTGAGGTGACATGCACCATCACAATCTTGATCAAACTATTTGCAAGCATTGAAGGCTGGGATCAAAGTACTCTAAACATGAGCATGAAAGATGAAGTTCTAACAATAGGACAAAGTAACTATGCTGCAACATGAAAGGATACAAACAAAGATCATGAATAACAATGCATTGAAAGACGTTTGTTTGTTTCACATATAGAAAACATAACATAGTGGCATTCAGCTTGTCCCTCATGGAGTAGAAAAACATAAATGCATATGACACCTTCAAAGTTCATAAGGGTGACTAGATACAAATAGTTCAAGAACAAGCAATGTCAACATTATGAATCAATCAATAAGTTTTGGTACAATGCACATAGAACTAAGAATGACAACTATGCTCTCTTAATTGGTGCCTAAGGATAGAAGGTGGAGACTCAATATAAAAGTGGAAGAAAGGCCCTTCACAGGGAAGCAGGGATTTCAAGTTTCATAAAGAGCTTCCAAAAATTATGGTACTTGTTAGCTTTCAGCTCTCATTACCCCTATCATAAGCATCTTGAAGTAATTAAGGTTAAAGTGAACAAAGTATGGAGTATATGCTTGACAAAGTATAAGTTGGCAATCTCATATCCCTTGAGTACAAGGGACGTTCCTCATGCTACTCAACTTTAGTTACCGGCGAGTTCTTGTCATAGTAAGTATATGTGTATCATAGAGAACCGCCAACAGGGTACCCCTTGCCCCATGACACAGGAGCTATCCCATATCAAAATAACAAGGCAACAGACAATGAGCATCTCAGCAATATTCTTATTTACCATGGGAAAATGGTGCTTTTTTCTCTTCTTTCCTCATTTTTTTCCTTTTTATCTTTTTTCTATCTCTCTCTTTTTTTAATAAGAAGAATGCTTCATAGATTGCTCACTATGGTGATGCTGCAAGTTTCCACCATGAATAGGAACGGCTTAGGCTAGTGGCCCAGGCGTTTCTCTAGCACATATACATAACTCCATGGACTTACAAGCTCCCCTTTTATTTCACACCGCCGACATCCATAAACAAAAGAGCATGATATCAACTGGGTAGATATTTACAGGTGTTGAAAGCGTTCCCGGTGACATCACGGTTCTGCTAATTCACAACTTATAAGTGCAAGCATATACAACATAGATGAAACAATGGTTCAAGTTTATTAGGGGCAAGAAAAATAAAATGTGCCATCAAGTTTGTGAGAGCTTTAATCACTAAATTTCAGATAACAATTTTAATTTGGATGATAGATAAAACAAGAATATACTTGGAATGGTGTAACACACCATGCATAGGAATTTATAATGGACACTTTGGAATAACTTGGTTTCTTGGGAGTTGGATGCATGAGTAGAGCTTACTAAATACAAGTGGAGGCTAGCAAAAGACTAGGAGTGATCAACTAAGAGAGCAATAATGGCCATAATCATGCAAAGCGACAAAACATTATCAACTAAAGCATAAAGTGGTACCACAAATCAAAACTAAATGATTGATATGTCTAATTTGCATATCCATTCTATATCATATTTTGCCTCTATTCAATGATATATGTCTTATTATGAGATATTACTTATGTATTTTCCTCTAATTTTGCATGTTGGATGATTCTTGGAGGATGAACTGCCGGAGTCTAGATTCTGATGGAAAAGAAGGTGTTTTGATGCAATTTCGTGAAGATCAGAAAAATACCAGAAAAGTATGGGAAAAATTATATTTTCCCGGAAGACGAAGGAAGCCAGAAGGGTAGGCGTAGCTAGGCCATAGGGGGACCACACCCCCTTAGGCGCAGGTCCCCCCTGGGCCACGCCTAGGGCAGGTGTGGCCCACCTAGCCGGCCTCCGACTACGCCCTCTCACCTATATCTTCCTCACGGAAACCTAATAGCAGGGGGCGGCCACAAATAGATTTCCGCTGCCTCTACGGGGCGGAAAACACCGAGAGAGAAAGAGCTCTCTGACAAACAGATTTCTGCCGAGGAAATTCCTTCCCGGAGAGGGGAGATCGTCGCCATCAACACCATCGTCAAGCTAGACTTCATCGGGATCATCATCATCCACACCATCATCTCCACCAGCACCATCATCATTACTCCATCCCGTTGTAACAATCATGTTGAATACTTGCATAGTTCATTAGGGGAACTTTCCCGGTGTTGATTACTATTGTAGTTGATGCTTGTGAGTGGAACCATTGGATTATTGTTTATGTTCAGATTGTTATCCATTACCATATCATCTTTGATCTTGATCCATATGATGTCTCGTGTGTAGTTCATTTATTTCTTGAGGGCATGGGAGAAGTCATGTTGTTAGTAGTGGATTTGTGTTGAGTTATTATTCAGTGGTTTAGTATTTAAGTTGTGGTGTTATTCTTCTAGTGGTGTCATGTGAACGTCGAATACATGATACTTCAATATTTATGGGCCCAGGGGAATGCATTGTGTATTTGGCTACTAATTGTGGGGTTGCCGGAGTGATAGAAACATGAACCCTCGTTAGGACACCTTTGCACAAGGGAGCATAGGATCTCAGAGTTTAAGGCTGTGGTTAGATTTATATCTTAATTACTTTCCTGTAGTTGCGGATGCTTGCAGGGGGTTTAATCACAAGTATGTATTAGTCCAAGTAAGGTCGGTATGTTAGCACAGGTTCACCCACACAACACTTACAACACCAAAGAAGAGTACTCAGCTATTTGAAGCGAAAGCACTTGACAGAATTCCCATGTGTCCTCGAGAACGTTTGGTCCTTATAAGTATTTCCACCGGCTTGTCCTTTGCTAAGAAAGGATTACGCCACTTTCTGCACTTGCTCGTTGTCTTTATTACTTGCACTTTGTTTTGTTGCTTTATCAGAAAACCCCTAAAAATCTGTTTGCTAAGTATTTACAAAGAGTTCCTGCTCCATACCACTAGTCAACACCTTCTGCTCCTCGTTGGGATTGGCACTCCTGTTTATGAAAAGTACTGCGATAGACCCCCTATACTTGTGGGTCATCAAGACTATTTTCTGGCGCCGTTGCCGGGGAGTGAAGCGCTATTGAAGAGTGGAACTGGTAAAGGAAACTTCTACTGTGAGTATTGCTTTTGTTTCTGTTTGTTGCTTTGTTTCCAATATGGATAACACACTTGGTTTTCTGTTTGGGAAAACTACTACCACTATTAGGGTAGTAGATGAACCACCACCTGTTGAGATAGATCATTTTAAGATACCTACAAGTATTGTTGATCGTGTTATGTATAATTATTATTTAGGGGATGGAACTGTCCATCCTGGCGATCACTTGATTTTTATCCATGAATTATGCGGGTTGTTTAAGTGTGCAGGTATCACAACTGAACAGGTGAAGAAGAAGTTACTCTCCATGTCCTTGAAAGGGAGAGCTGAAGAATGGTATAAGCTGCTGAAGAATGGACAATCCATGGAATGGGAGGAAATTGCATCTCTCTTTTATTCTAAATTTTATCCTCCTAGTGAGATTCATAAGGATAGAAATCTAATATATAACTTTTGGCCTCGTGATGGAGAGAGTACAACTCAAGCTTGGGGGAGATTGAAGTTACTAATGCTTAAATGTCCTATTCATGAACTCCCTAACAATATTATTATCAATAACTTGTATGCTAGGATTTCTCTTCATGATAAAGATTTACTAGATGCTTCTTGTGCTGGATCATTCACACGTATGAAGGAAGAAACTAAATGGGATCTCCTAGACCATATTCAAGAGAACACTGAAGCTTGGGAGAATGATAAAGGAAGAAAGTCAGGTATAAATTATGATTATGAATGCATTAAATCTTTTATGGGAACTGAGGACTTCTGTGATATTAGTAATGAGTTTGGTCTTGATTCCCAAAGTATTGCCAATTGTTTTAAGGCCTTTGCCTCTTACATATAAATTCCCAAGAAGAAGTGGAATAAGTACCATGCACCTTATAAAGATGTTGTTAGTCATGTTCCTGTTAGAAGCACTGAAGTTTGTACTATTGATCATATTGTGACTGAACCTTATGTTGAGAAAATACCTTTCCCAGCTAAGGTAAAGGAGTATTCTATGATGATTAGTGCAAATAACAAAGGTACTAAGAAAACTGTGGAGCTTGATGAGCAAATGAATAATGAACCTGTGGTAGTTAGTCTGAAAGACACTTCCACTAGAAATATAGAGGATGAGCACATTGTCTTCTGTGAAGACGCTTCTAATATTATCTCTCATCCTAGTAAAGCTAGAAAAGCTAGTGTTCTTGTGCTTTCAGTTAAAATTGGTGATCATTTCTACTATGGTTTATGTGATATTGGTGCTAGTTCTAGTGCTATTCCTTATGAGCTTTATAGGGAAATTATGCATGAGATTGGTCCTTGTGAGCTTGAGGACATTGATGTGGTTATTCACCTTGCTAATAAGGAAACCATTTGCCCCATTGGAATTGTAAGAGATGTGGAAGTCCTCTGTGGTAAGATTAAGTATCCTGCTGATTTTCTAGTGCTTAACTTAGCAGCTAGCAAAACTTATCCTATCATTTTTGGTAGACCTTTCTTGAACACTTGTGGAGCTATTATAGATTGTAAAAAGGAAAAAGTTTTAAATAAGTTTTATGGATATTCTTATGAGTTTAACTTTTCCAATTTGCCAAAGCTCCTTGTGAAAATAGCTTGCCTAATAAAGATTTCAGGATGGAACAACTTGCTTCTATTGATTCAGTTTATGACCTTGGACCTCTTTTTGATGATTGTAAGTATGCTCATTCTGCTGATAAAGTTGTTGCCAGTGACAGTTATATTGTCAACTTTATTCAAAGTGCTATTGAAAGTTATTATGAGAGAGGGAAACATGGTTTTATGCATCTCAATAATGTTAAGTTTCCCCGTTTTATGTTGAAAGCTTTGAAGTTGCATTTGTTTTGTCTTCCTATGCTAGTTTCTTTTTGTTTCAACAATTTGTTTTCCCATGATACCCCCATGCATAGTAAGTGGGTTAGACTCAAATGTGTTGGTTATTTGCTTCTTGATGCTCTCTTTCACTTCAAATATTTATCTCCTTTGTGAGCATCTGTGAAACTTTCAAGCCTAACTTAAAGGGATTAAATAAAAGTACTTGTTGGGAGATAACCCAAGAGTTTTCTCGAGTCTTGGAAGTTATTACTTCAGTAATAACCGCTCCTTTTCCTTTTTGTTTTGGTTTTTGTGTTGAGATCAACTACTTTTGTGAACTAGAGGAGTTGTGAAAAGTGGCTGTCCTGGGACAGATTTTTGTGATGCATTGTAAACATTCGTGAGGGAGCTCAGTACTTCAGATGGAGCTGCATTTTTCTGTGTTGGTTCTCCAAGTTGTTACCCAACTTTAATTAGTTTTGCACTTTTTGATTTTAATAACATAAGGTTCTCGAAAAAATCAATCTTTACCTGCTGGTCTGTTTTGATAGATTTCTGCCATCTTTTGCATTTGCCTCTTACAGAAGCCTTTGTTTTGATGGGTTTTCAGTTGAAGTGTGTACCTAAAGGTTATTTTTTTGTTTACACTAATGTTTCCATTGAAGTTTGTGTGAGACCTTGTAGGAAAGGAATTTCCAGGAGAAGGAGAAAAGGAATCTGTAGAGTTCGTCTTTGAATAGGTAAAAGTGGTGAAATCTGAAGGTTCGTGAAAATCCAATCTTTTTATATTTTTGATGTTTCTAATACATATGGAAGATTACGAGACATAACAGAGGAGGAAATGGAGGCCGGGGTGGCCAAACCCACCCCAGGCGCGGGCCCCAGCTGGCCACGCCTGGAGGGGGTGTGAACCCCCGAGCTCTGTCTCCCCCTCGTGTTCGTACCAGTTCCTTCCTTATGTATTGAAACTTCGTAATATATAACCCCCAGAACCCCCGAGGTTCGTGCATCATGTTCTCGTCGTGTTTTCATTTTGATCTGTTTCTGTCAGGAAATCTTCTCAAGTTTAGAGCACCATGATCTCCGCTAACGACAAAGGTAAGAAGCCCGAGGAAGATGATCCTCAAGACCCCAAGGAGGAGGAGATTTTGGTTGGCGATGAAGAAGACATGGAGGAGGACGAGCATCCAGACACCCACACTACCGTCGCAAGCATTGGAGTGGTAGCAAACCCTACCAAGCTTAGGAGGACAGCACATATGTCTACAGGAGGGAGAACTCCGCATCATATCCTCACTCCACGGTCACTTCCTCCATGTACCGAGAGACCTTTCCATACTCTTATACATGAGCATCGGTACAAACAGGTGCCCAAAGGGAACTTTCCCTCGGTTTGGGATATGCCTCGTTCTAACAATGCAGGGAAGGAACATGCTAAGGAGGAAGAATGGGGAAATAATAGCAAGGACTAGGATTCTCGGTCCGACATGATCATGAACCGCACTAAGCAAAACTCGGAGCTGATTCGTACTCTTACCTTCGAGTTTGAGGATTTGAAGAAACTTATTGAAGAGCTTATCAAGAGAACACCGCCACCACCGAAGGAGTAATTCATCATCAGGTTTGGCATCCTCTTGGCTTGTTCCAAGCTTGGGGGGAGTGCCGCGGTATCACCATCATATCTTTGGTAGAGGAGTTATCTTATAGGTTGGTTTGCATGTGGAAGTATCTCTCCTTTAGTTGATTATCTATATATCCATTTGTGTGAGTGCCTTTATTGAATATTAATGAGAAGTCTCATCTTTTGCTTTTTGCACTTCTTATTTTAGTTTGCAATCTCTATTATATGATGGATCTTTTTGATAAGTATTGGCATCACTTTGGGAGCATCAAGTAACTCTAAATTGGTTTTGGAAAACCGAGCTCTGGTCAGTAGCAACACTTTTTGAGGTTTGAAAGAAAAAAGAGAAAAATCTTACAGGTATTTTGTAGAATCTATTTTCTTTCTTGATTGGCTCATAAGCTTAGTATTCTTTATTTAAGATCTTTTGTGTCTTCAAGGAAGATTGCATGTTTGGATTTATTACTTGTATGTTTGCTTGTTTCTTTCAACTCTCTTGCTTGCTACCTAGCCTTGCTAGCCAAAAACCTGTTTTGAGAAGGCATACTTCTCATGTTTCCAATCCCTTTGAACCAAACCTATGCCATTTGTGTCCACCATATCGACCTATTAGCTTTTGCTATTCCAAGAAAGTTCTCAAGCTTCATCTATCTTTCGAATTAAAAAGTATTTTGTTATGTGAAAACTAGTTAGTAAAGCTCTAACGAACTTGATGGCACACCTTATTTTCTTGCCCCTAATAGACTTGAACCATTGTGTCATCGAAGTTGTATATGATTGCATCTATATGTTGGAATTAGCAGAACCATGCTGTCATGGGGAACGTTTTCAACATTGCACTTGCACTTTGTACACAATTGATATCGTGCTCTTTTGTCTGTGGATGTCACCGGTGTGAAATAACAAGGGAGCTTGTAAGTCCATGGAGTTATGTATTTTGTGTTAGAGAAACGCCTGGGCCGCTAGCCTAAGCCATGCCTAATCATGGTGGAAACTTGCAGCATCACCATAGTGAGTTATCTATGAAGCATCCTCAATACAAATCTATGTACATAGTAAATAAAAAGATCGCTGAGATGCTCATTGTATGCTTGCCTTGTCATTTTGGTTATGGGATAGCTCCTGTACCATGTGCAAGGGGTACCCCGTTGGCGGTTCTCTATGATACGCCTGTACTTACAATGACAAGAACTTACCGGTAACTGAAGTTGAGTAGCATGAGGTGTGGCCCTCATATTCAAGGGACATGAGATTGCCAACTTATATTTCGTCAAGCATATACTCCATCCTTGTTCACTTTAACCTTAATCATCTCAAGATGCCTATGATAGGGGCAATGAGGTATCAAAGCTAGTAAGTACCATAATCTTTTGGAAGCTCTTTATGACTTCAAATCCTTGCTTCCCTCTATGAAGGGACCTTTCTCCCACTCCCAAGTTGAGTCAGTAAACCTACTTCCTCTCTATCTCCAGCAAGCATTTGAATTGTTGTGTTTCAAGCATTCATATGGTGATTTATTCAATCATGTTCTTTATCTTCCTTGTTTGCACAAAACTCTTATCTATTGAGTATTACTTTGGAAGCCTTCATTGTGAAAAACCTTTTTGAGCAAAGAGTTCTCCTGTTTTGAAGACTTCTACAAAAAGCTTTTTGTGAAACTGTTTGCCAGGTGTTCTCTGACCAAGAAAAAAGGTTGCCAATTCCAATTATGATTTATCTTTATGCATCTCTATTGTGACTCTTGTACTTGTTGCAAGCTAAGTTATATAATGGTGAGTTGTTTTCTTCTATGAGTTGTGTAATGGTAAGTGTGATGCTTCTTGTCCGTATTATTTTATCGACACTTCACTCCATAAACCCGTGGACATGTTTACTGATCTCAGTTTTCGCTTGGGTACAAGCGAAGGTCTAAGCTTGGGGGAGTTGATACGTCCAATTTGCATCACCATTATATATCATAATTTGCCTCTATTCAATGATATATGTCTTATTATGTGGTATTACTTATGTATTTTCCTATGTTTTTGCATGTTGGATGATTCTTGGAGGATGAACTGCCGGAGTCTGGATTCTGATGGAAAAAAGAAGGTGTTTTGATGCAATTTCGCGAAGATCAGAAAAAATACCAGAAAAATATGGGAAAATTATATTTTCCTAGAAGACGAGGGAAGCCAGAAGGGGAGGCGTAGCTGGGCCACAGGGGGCCCACACCCGCCCTAGGCGCGGGCCCCCCTAGGCCGCGCCTAGGGAAGGTGTGGCCCACCTGGCCGGCCTCCGACTATGCCCTCTCGCCTATATCTTCCTCACGGAACCCTAATACCGGGGGGCGACCACAGATAGATTTCCGTCGCCTCTACGGGGCAGAAAACACCGAGTGAGAAAGAGCTCTCCGGCAGACAGATTTCTGCCAGGGAAATTCCTTCCAAGAGAGGGGAGATCATCTCCATCAACACCATCGTCAAGCTAGACTTCATCGGGATCATCATCATATCCACACCATCATATCCACCAACACCATCATCATTACTCCATCCCGATGTAACAATCGTGTTGAATACTTGCATAGTTCATTAGGGGAAACTTTCCCGGTGTTGATTACTATTGTAGTTGATGCTTGTGAGTGGAACCATTGGATTATTGTTTATGTTCAAATTGTTATCCATTACCATATCATCTTTGATCTTGATCCATATGATGTCTCGTGTATAGTTCATTTAATTCTTGAGGGCATGGGAGAAGTCATGTTGTTAGTAGTGGATTTGTGTTGAGTTATTATTCAATGGTTTAGTATTTAAGTTGTGGTGTTATTCTTCTAGTGGTGTCATGTGAACGTCGACTACATGATACTTCACCATTTATGGGCCTAGGGGAATGAATTGTGTATTTGGCTAATAATTGTGTGGTTGCCGGAGTGACAGAAACCTGAACTCCCGTTAGGACACCTTTGCACAAGGGAGCGTAGGATCTCAGAGTTTAAGGCTGTGGTTAGATTTATATCTTAATTAATTTCCTGTAGTTGTGGATGCTTGCAGGGGGTTTAATCACAAGTATGTATTAGTCCAAGTAAGGTTGGTATATTAGCACAGGTTCACCCACACAACACTTACAACACCAAAGAAGAGCACTCAGCTATTTGAAGTGAAAGCACTTGACATAATTCCCATGTGTCCTCGAGAACGTTTGGTCCTTATAAGTATTTCCACCGGCTTGTCCTTTGCTAAGAAAGGATTGGGCCACTTGTTGCACTTGCTCATTGTCTTTATTACTTTCACTTTGTTTTGTTGCTTTATCAGAAAACCTCTAAAAATCCGTTTGCTAAGTATTTACAGAGAGTTCCTGCTCCATACCACTAGTCAACACCTTCTACTCCTTGTTGGGATCGACACTCCTATTTATCGAAAGTATTGCGATACACCCCCTATACTTGTGGGTCATCAATGATAATAGAGGCTAAGGTGACTGGTTCATAGTGATAACATGGTGTGAGCATGTGCCAAGTCAACCCAAACAAAGCATCAAAGGAGAATACCACAATATTATTCTTTTGTATGCTAAACCAACGTATGATTCTTTCAAGGCACATTAAGCAATCTCAATTGTTTGGAACAATTCATGCTATAGCAATAATCACTAAGCATAAGGTCAAAACAACATCTAGCATAACCTGATAAAGTCTAAGCCACAATCAAAGCAAGCTCTTTTTGTACCACTATAAGCATGGAACTTTCTACTCTTTTCCAATCACCATTCAACTTATTTGAAACACCACAGCGAAAGCGGGGGTCCAACTACTTTATTCAAGCAAACTAAGAAAAAGAAAACAAAAAACAAAAACTAAGATGCTCCAAGAACAACATAAGAGTGCATGAAACAATAAAAACGAAGTGTCTAGAAAGAGACCTGGGATTTTTATTGATGAAGAAGGGGATGCCTTGGGCATCCCCAAGCTTTGACGCTTGTAACTCTTGAATATTTCTTGGGTTGACACGGTGTGGCATCCCCAATCTTGAGCTTTTGTCCATTCTTCATCTCATCATATCAATCTTCCCTACACTTGAAAATTTCCTTCATACAAAACTTCACACAATCTTCATTAGCAACATTAGTGCATTCAAGATAATAAACCTTTGGGTTTAGTTTCAACACAGAAAAACTTTCATTAAAAATAAAATCTACTGTAGCAATTCCTTTACAAAGATCAAGTGATCAAGAAGAACTAAAAAATAAACCAATAAAGAGGCAAATGCAAATAATGGCAGAAATCTGTCAAAACAGACTAGCAGGTAAAAACCCATTTTTTAGAAGACCTTCTGTTGCTCAAATCAAAAAGTATTGAACTAACAAAAGTTATATAACATCCTGGGGAATAAGCTCAGAAAATTACAGCTCAATCCGACATACAGGTATTTTTCACGATTGTTTACAGTGAAGCACAAAAATCTGTTTCAGGACAGCAACTTCCCCAAATCTTACTTCTCTCTCATTAGAGGTTATTCTTCACACAAAAATCACACAAAAAGGATAAAGAGAGGTTATTATAGAAGTAAAAACTTCCAAGACTCAACTAAAACTATTGGGTTATCTCCCAAGAAGTACTTTTTTTAACGCCTTTAAGTTAGGCATAGAAAGATGCTCACATAAGAAATATTAATTGAAGTAAAAGAGAGCATCAAGAAGAAAATTCAAAACACATTTAAGTCTAACCCACTTCCTATGCATAGGAATCTTGTAAGAAAATAAATCAAAGAAGCACATAGTAACAAGAATGGGTAGATAAAACAAGAGCAACTTCAAAACTTTCAGCACATAGAGAGGTGTTTCAGTACCATGAAAACTTCTACAACCATATTTTCCTGTCTCATAATAATTTTCAGTAGCCTCATGAATAAACTCAACAATATAACTATCACATAAAGTATTATTTTCATGATCTACAAACACATAATTTTTATCAAGCTCAAAAATAGGGGTATTAAAACCTTCAAACCCACTTTTAACAATTTTATAACAAGATGATTGATCATTCTCAAGAGGTATGGGGTTCCAAGACAAAGTCAAGACCTCTCCAATCTCATTTTCAATAGTACTACTATTAATATTATCAACCAATATAGGACCATCATCTAGAGCTTTATCATAATCGTTTTCTAAGCAAAACTCTTTAGTACCATGCATTTCGAAATTAGGCACAAATAAAGGATTATCGTAGATAACAGGAGCACAATTATTATCACAGGTTTTACCCAAAGTAGAAATTTAAAAAGGATCCACAGGAACATAACTTTTATCCTCCTTTGGTATGCAAGGGGGACATCAAATAATGTAAGGGATAAAGAGTTACTCTCATTAGAAGGTAAGCATGGGTAGCTAATCCATTCTTCCTCCTCTTGACCATAACTCCTCCTCTTTTTCATCTAATGAGATTTTAGGTTCAGTAATTTCTTCTTCCATAAGCTCCTGCAAAGGATTAGTCTATTCTGTTTGTGGAAAGTATCTATTAATATATTCAAGAATATAGCCATTTTCTTCCTTGTAATTATCAAAGAAACATTTAAGTATATCATAAACCTCATATTTATAAGGTGCATCATCAGTATTTTCAAGCAAACTAGCAAGTTCAAATGCACCCTTCCAAGCAAGAAAATTCTTCAATTTGTTCCACATCATAAAAGTCATAATTTCCCTTAACATAAGAAGATTTGGTAACATTATCATTATACTCACATTAAAAAGGGAGGTGTTTATACCTCCTACAGTAACAAGATTTATCAAAGCAATAAGTAACATTATAAGTAGAGCACACGTTTGTAGCAATGGTATTCAATGTATCAATTTTTTCCCATAAGCGTTTCCCTTTTTGTGACAAGCGGTGTTCCTTATAATAATATTTTTGTTCTTCCGTGAACCCACCTTGCCAATAAGAACTAGTTTCAAAGAAACCAACCATTTGTAGAAAGCATGACAAAGCAAGGCAATAACAGACCAACAACTATAGTAGGAACTATTTTTTTGTAATTTTGAAAGAAAGAAACAAGCAAAACAAAGCAAAACAAAAACAAAGTAAAGGGAATGGTTGTAGAAGACTCCCCTTGTGAAGCTTTCCTTAACTCCCAGGCAACGGCGCCAGAAAATATCTTGACGCGGCTCAATAGTAGAGCTTCGTTGGGAGACCCCAAGAGGAAGGTTTGATGAGAAGTGACAAATTTTCCCTCAATTATGAAACCAAGGTTATCGAACTAGTAGGATCAAGGAAACAACTCCAAGGTGTTGCTAGCAACTTGGAATCCTACACAACACAAGCTCAAGACTTTGCCCCAACTTATAGTGAGGTTGTTAATCTCATTGGTTTGCTGAAAACAAAGGATAAAACGTATGGTGTGGAAGGTAATGGTTGCTTGTAGAAAGTAAATAGTAACAATAGATGATGTATCAATGGTAAAGATTAGACCGGGGTCCACCGTTCACTAGAGTTGTTCTCCTTAAGGTAAATAACATAACATGCTGGGTAAACAAATTATAGCGGGGCAATTGACAGGACTGCGCAAGGCATAATAATGCAATACTATACATTCATGATTCCTATGAGATTTGATTGGGAATAAAAATATACATAGACCACCATCCAACTACAACCATGACTACTAATCCACCTTCAGGTTATCATCCGAACCCCCTCTGGTATTAAGTTGCAAGCAACGGATAACTGCATTAAGCAATGTGTGTAAAGTAAACAATACAATTGTTCCATGAACAAAAGATTGTTGTTTTCTCCCTAGTGGCAACAACACATCTATAACCTTAGATATTTCTGTCACTTCCCCATATTCAATAGTGGCATGATCCACTATCGAGCATAAATACTCCCTCTTGGAGTCACTAGCATCTACTTGGCCAAGATAGCTACTAGAAACAGAGAGCATGCAATATCACAAACAACACAGACATGATAGAATCAATAATCATAAGACATGATAGAATCAAAAATCATAAGACATGATAGAATCAATAATCATAAGACATGATAGAATCAATAATCAATAATCAATCTGAATAGTATCTCAATATCCATCGAATCCCCGCAAACACAACATGCATGATTACAAATAGATGATCTTGATCATGAACGGAGCTCACAAGATCTAAACATGATAGCACAAAGGAGGAGAAACAACCATCTAGCTACTATATGGACCCATAGTCCAAGAGTGAACTACTCACGCATCATACCGGAGGCTGGCATGGTGATGAAGAAGGCCTCCGGGATGATCTGTCTCCTCCGACAGGGTGCCGGGAAGAGCTTCAGATCCCCCCCCCCCAATCTAGGGACGATGGTGGCATCGGCTACGGAATATTTCATGGAGATCTCATCGGGTACTTATGGTTTTGGTATCGGGGGGCTTTTATAGGCGAAAATGCGAGGCAAGAGGGATGCCAGGGCGCCCACACCATAGGTTGGCGCACCCTAGGGTGGCCCGCGCGGCCCTAGGGTGTGGCGGCCCTACAGCCCCCCTTCGGTCGCCCTTCAGTCTCTGTGTTCTCCTCGGTAAAATATTGATTTTGGCTTTTGTCCCGTCCAATTCCGATAATATTTCCTCACTAGCTTTTCTGAAATCAAAAACAGTAGAAAACAGGCAACTGGCACTGTGGCATCTTGTTAATAGGTTAGTCCCAGAAAATGTATAAAAATACCTCAAAGTGTAGACAAAGAATAACAAAGTGGATACTAAATAAGCATGGAACATAAAAAATTATAGATACGTTTACGATGTATCAATAGTCATAAAACAGATCATGCTTCGTATCAAGTACTTGAGCTTAAGAACTAAACATAACATGAATTTCAACTTTTGTTTTTATCTCCCCTTTTTAATTTATTCCATGGTATTCTTTTCAGTTTTAATCTCATTAAGGTAGAGCTTGTTTTTAGTAGCTGATCATAAGCATTTTATAATAATGGTGGTGGTCTTTTTATTGCAAACCAAAGGTAAAAAGATAAAACATAAGCTCCAAGTTTTGATAGTTCTATGTTTCTCAAAAACAAAGTTTAGAGGTTTGGAAACCAAGAGTTGAGTGGATTCAATGGGGTGCCTTTGGCATCCCCAAGCTTATGGTTTTCACCATCCTTAGATTTCTCTTGGTGTGATATTCCTCAATTCCCTGTCAAAAAACTTCAACACAAAAATATTGGAGATATGCCCTAGAGGCAATAATAAAAGTAGTTATTATTATATCTTTGTGTTTATGATAAATGTTTACATTCATGCTATAATTGTATTAACCGAAAACATTAATACTTGTGTGATTTGTAAACTAATTAGAGTCCCTAGTAAAGCCTCTTTATAATACTAGCTTGTTGGTTAATAGATGAGCGCGGTTTCCGGATCATGAACATTGAGATGTTGTTAACAACAAGATCATATCGTTAGGAGAATGGTATGATGGACATACTCCTATAGATAAGCGTAGCATAAAGATCAAGTCATTTTATTAGTTTGTTTTCTATAAGCTTTTTGATACATAGTAACCTAATTCCTTCAACCATGAGATCGTGCTAATCACCATCACCGGATGGATATTTTGATGACATCAAACACCACACCGTAACTGGGTGGCTATAAAGGTGGCGTTGAGTGTTCGGAAAGTATGTGTTGAGGCACATGGATCAAGAGTGGGATTTGTCCATCCATATGACAGATAGATATACTCTAGGCCCTCTCGGTGGAATGTCATCAAATTATCTTGCAAGCATGTGACTGGCTCACAAGGGATCACATATCACAAGAACGAGTAAAGAGTACTTATCGGTAACGAGGTTGAACTAGGTATGCATACATACCGACGATCAAACCTCGGAGAAGTAAAATATCGCAAGACAAAGGGAAATTGGTATCGTATGTAAATAGTTCGTTTGGTCGCAAAGTAATCATAGAAATACATGGGAGCCATATGAATTTTCAGATTCCTCTATTGGTTATTGATCGGAGAAAAGTCTCGGTCATGTCTGCATAATTCACGAACCGTAGGGAGACACACTTAAGGATTCTATGTTGTTTAGTAGATATGGAATGTAAGTAGGAAAACTGAATGTTGTTCAGAGCCTCAGATGGGATCCGGGATATCACGAGAAGATCCGGAATGGTCCGGATAATAAGATTCATATAAGGAAAGTCCAATTCCGGAGTTCGGGAATAATTCCGGTGTTTTCACTAGAATGATCTAGAAGGGTCTAGAAGGTTCACTAGACCGGAAGGGGATGGGTACATGAATGTGTCATGACTAAGTGGAATGATTGGATCATGTCCTAGGTCACTTGGCTGGGCATTTGAAAGGAAGAAATTAAACTCCAAAATTGGAAGTCAAAAGGCAAGTTTGAAAAGTCAAACTGGGACAATGTTTCCTGGTGGAGGAAGGAGAGAATCCTTCTCTCCCTCCACCACGTGCCTAGTAGGAGAGCAAGTTGGGGAAGGATTCAAACTCCCCTCTCCCTAGCTGCCCCTCCCTCTCATAAATAGAGGGGAGGGGTGCCCCCCAAAGACCGCCACAAGCCCCACTCCACCTAGCCGCCGCCGCCTGCTGCCGTCGCCGTGCCGCTGGCCCACCTCCTCCTCTCCGGCTTCTAAACCCTATATGACGGGGAACCCTACTACTCCACCATAACCCTCTCCGGCTTAAGGCGAAGCCCTGCGGGATTTCTCCTCTAACTCTGACACCACGCTGTCGTGCTGCCGGAATCACGAGGAGAGAACTACAACCTCCACTACCTACTAGAACAAGGGAGAGGAAGGTATTCATCAAGTACTGAACGTGTGACCGACTGCGGGAGCACTACCGAAACGCAGCGCCAGAAGGATCTCCTACGCGATCTTGAGATCAGCAAGTGTACGACTACATCACCCACGAGAATCTGCTCTCGTTAACCGCTTTGGAATCTTCAAGGGTGAGTACTCTAATCGACTCGTTGCTACAATCTAGTAGATAGATCTTGGCTTGTGTGTGTTCATGCGGTAGAATTATTTTGTTTTCCATGCTACGAACCCCTACAGTGGTATCAGAGCCGTGTCTATATGTAAATCTTTTGCACGAGTAGAACAAAATGGTCATTGTGGGCGGTGGTGCTTTTATTATCAATTGCCTTTTGTGTACTTTGCATCTTGCGGTATGGTGGGATGAAGTGGCCCGGGCAAACCTTACATGACATCATTCATTAGACTTGCTCCACGCTCAACATGCAATTTGTATTGCATAAGTGGCTTTGCGGGTGTTTGTCTCTCCCATAATAGTAAAGATTCAATTTACAACGGGCACTTGATAGTTCAAGCATCAACGTTGTGGTTCTTGTTCGTAAGTTAAAACGGTACTTATTGAAAGCCCCAAACCACGTAAAATATGCAAAGAAAATTAGAGGCGTCTAACTTTGTTTTGCAGGGGTGTGCTATGATGTGATATGGCCATGATTGTGATTATATATGATGTATGTGAAGGGATACGGGTAGGTTACACTAGCGCAAATCTAAATTTTCTACCGCGTAAACTAGGAATACTGTTGTCATATATCAAGGGATTACCACTAGACGCGTAGTTGCAGAACTTGATGAAGTGTGTCGAGGCAGTAGAGTACGTTCTACGTCTCCTCCTTGTCCTCATCCCACGAGCAGCTCCCCTTGCGCGGCTCGTCCAAGTGCCACAGATACAACACCTCCGAGGTATCCACACGTACAGGGTGGAAGCGTCAGACATCGAACTGCTAGGTCCGCGCATGAAACACAGGCATGAGGGGTGGCGACTGAGTAGAATGGTCTAACTCTATTCAGTTCGCCCCACCCTCTCTTATATAGACGTCCCTAGTGGGCTTCTACATTAGCAGCCCATTGGTAGCCTAAGCCTGGTCTAATTTGGATCCAATCCTCATTAGGCTTCCAACCCCTTAAGTTTGTGACCCTATAGGTATATATACATATAGACATGACACGAATACACTTATTCTATTAATAGTTGGTAGCGGCCTCTAGCAAGATGTGCCAACTCCTAAACGCATACAAAGATCATATCGGACGAACCATCACAAGGTTTAGTACATGTCTTTCCCTTTGCCTCACAATATTTGGTCTAGCTCCAAGCTGACCTCTCTTTCTCGATACTGTGATTCGGAATCCCTTTACTAGGTTAACTCTTAACCATATGTAGCACGACCATGCATTTTGGATCCGATCGCTCGAGGGGCCCAGAGATATATCTCTCAAGTAGAGAGGGCAAATCCCATCTTGATTGACCATGCCTTGCAGCATACTTCAGGACAAACCCGAAAGCTATCTTTATAACTACCCAGTTATGGAGCAGTGTTTGATAGCCCCAAAGTAGGTCGATCCACATATCAAGTACATGCGACAATCTCAGGTCTAAGGACAAAACGTACACGATGTGTAGAGAGAGAGCTTCAACTAATTGCCAGTCTCAAGTTGGATCAGTCCAACCCCATGTTCATAACATGTGTCCACATCATTGGTTTGACATCTCCATGTCTATGACTTGCGAAACATAGTCATTAACCAATAGATGTGCTAGTCTAATATTCACGTGTGTCCTCACATGAACTCTGACTAGGGACAACTATTAAATAACCATACAAGTAAAGAGTTTCACAAAAAAATCACATAATTGCCAATCAATACAAGTTGCCTGATATGGATATTCAAGGAACATTATAATAACTCATGGATACATAAGAAATATAATCATCTCTATGATTGCCTCTAGGGCATATTTCCTTTAGTATGCAATGTTCCTTATTGCAAGTTGGCAACCGGCAGGAGCCTTATGGCTGTCTTTTAAATTTCATTAAGACATGTGTGTCTATTATTCAAAGTAGTTGTAATAGTTGATGCTGGTGGACGACAACCATGGAGCGGTTCCATTGACCTTGACGCCACGCCGGTGATGATGGAGATCATGTTCGTTCTTGAAGATGGAGATCCGAAGCACAAGAAGAAAGGCCATATCATATCACATATTTTGAATTGCACGTGATGTTAATCCTATTATGCATCTTGTATTGCTTAGTTCTCGACGGTAGCATTATAAGATGATCACTCTCACAAAAATATCAAGTTATAAAGTGTTCATCCTTAGTAGGCACCATTGCCAAGACTCTTTGTTTCGAAGCACCACGTGATGATCGGGTGTGTTAGATTCTGCGAGTGTATACAATGAGAGAAAGCCAGTTTTTCTCATGCAAAAACTAAGGTTTGATCTTGACGAGCCTAGCATTTACAAACATGGTCTCGGAACACGGATCACCGAAAGGTAAAGCATGAGTCATATAGTAGATATGATGAACATGTTGATTGTTCTCCTTTGAAGCTACATCATCTCTCATGATGATCGGTTTTGATGTAGTGGATTTGGTTCGTGTGATCACTAAAACAATGTGAGGGATGTTGTTTTGAGTGGGAGTTCACCTAGATTAATTTAACTATTAATTAGAACTCAATTTGTCATAAACTAAGTCTAAACTATTGCAAATATGTTGTAGATCAATGGCGGCCCCTACCATCAATTTTAATGTGTTCATAGAGAAAGAAAAGTTGAAAAACAATGGAAGCAACATCGCGGACTGGTTCTACAATTTGATGATTATCCTCAATGTTGGTCAGTTGACCTATGTGCTGGATGCACCGCTAGGTGACCCATGTGCAGAAGATGCTACCGATGATTAGAAAATGGTTTTCCGTACTCGAAAGAATCAGTACTCCACGGTTAAGTGTGATATCATGTATGGTTTGGAATCGGAGCTTCAAAAGAGGTTTGAGAACTTTGACCCACATGATATTGTCCGTGAACTCAAAATGATATTTGAGGCTCACGCGGCAGTTGAGAGTTATGAAGCTTCTGAACAGTTCTTTAACTGTAAGATGGGGGAGGGCAGCTCCTTCAGTGAGCATGTGCTTAAGATGTCTGGGCACGCTAATAAGCTCCAGAGTTTGGGCATAATAATTCCTAATGCATTGGGGATTCACCGTGTCCTCCAATCACTACCACCAAGTTACAAGAACTTTGTGATAAACTACAACATGCAGCGCATGGATAAGACGTTGCCAGAACTCTTCTCTATGTTGAAGTCTGCAGAAGTGGGAATCAAGAAAGAGCACCAAGTGTTGATGGTCAATAAGACCACCAATTTCAAGAAGCAAGGCGAGCCTAAGAAAAATGGAAACTTCAAGAAGGGCGGTAAGAAAGCTACCGCGTCGGCGAAGAAGACCAAGGCTGGGCCTAAGCCTGATACTGAGTGCTTTAATAGCAAGGGAGAAGGTCACTGGAAGTGGAATTGCCCTAAGTACTTGACGGATATGAAGAACGAAAACATCAAGAAGAAAGGTATATCCGATATACATGTTATTGATTTGTATTTTAATGATGGCGGCTCAGATCACTATAGAGCTTCGTTGGGAAACCCCAAGAGGAAGGTATGATGAGCACAGTAGCAAGTCTTCCCTCAGAAAGAAACCAAGGTTATCGAACCAGTAGGAAGAAGGAAATGACTCAAAGGCGTTGCTAGAAACTTGGAAACCTACACAACACAAACTTAAGACTTTGCCCCAACAAACAGTGAGGTTGTCAATCTCACAGGTTTGGTGAAAACAAAGGATTAAACGTATGGTGTGGAAGGCAATGATTGCTTGCAGAAAGTAAACAGTAACACTGGAAGATGTATCAATGGTAAATATTGGACTGGGGTCCATAGTTCACTAGAGGTGTTCTCCTTAAGATAAACAACACAACATGCTGGGTAAAAAAATTACAGCGGGGCAATTGACAGGATAGAGCAAGGCATAACAATGCAATACTATACATTCATGATCCTATGAAACTTGATTGGCCATTACAACAATATACATAGACCGCCATCCAACTACATCTATGACTAGTAATCCACCTTCAGGTTATCATCCGAACCCCTCCAGTATTAAGTTGCAAGCAACGGATAACTGCTTTAAGCAAAGGGTGTAAAGTAAACAATACAATTGTTCCATGAACAAGAGATTGTTGTTTTCTCCCTAGTAGCAACAAAACATCTACAACCTTAGAGATTTTTGTCACTTCCCCAGATTCAAGAGAGGCATGAACCCACTATCGGGCATAAATACCCCCTCTTGGAGTCACTAGCATCTACTTGGCCAAGATAGCTACTAGAAACACAGAGCATGCAAGATCTAAAACAACACAGACATGATAGAATCAACAAGATAGAATCATTAATCAATCTGACATAGTAATCTCAATATCTATCGGATCCCCACAAACACAACATGCATGATTACAAATATGACCTTGATCATGAACGAAGCTCACAGGATCTAAACATGATAGGGAGGAGAAACAACCATCTAGCTACTGTATGGACCCATAGTCCAAGGTGGAACTACTCACGCATCATACCGAAGGCTGGCATGGTGATGAAGAAGGCCTCCGGGATGATCTCTCCCCTCCGGCAGGGTGCCGGGAAGAGCTTCAGATCCCCCCGATCTAGGGACAATGGTGGCGGTAGCTCGGGACTGTTTCGTGGAAGATTTAGCGAGTACTTAGGATTTAGGTACTGGGGGCTTCTTATAGGAGAAGGGGAGACCGAGGGGGTGCCCGAGGCGGCCGCACCCCCAGGCACGGGCCAGGCCTGGCCGCGCAACCAGGGGGTGTGGGCCCCTCGCGGCCCTCCTCTGTCTCTTCTTCTACCTCCGTGTTCTCCTCGGTGAAATATTGACTTTGGCTTTTATCCCGTCCAATTCCGAGAATATTCATTTCCTGACTTTTCTGGAATAAAAAACAACAGAAAACAAGCAACTGGCACTATGGCATCTTGTTAATAGGTTAGTCCTAGAAAACATATAAAAATACCTCAAAGTGTAGACAAAGCAAAGCAAAGAAGATACTAAATAAGCATGGAACATAAAAAATTATAGATACGTTTACCACGTATCAAGCATCCCCAAGCTTAACTCCTGCTCGTCCTCGAGTAGGTAAGTGATAAAAAGAATAATTTTTGAGGTGACATGAACCATCACAATCAAGATCAAACCATTTGCAAGCATTGAAAGCTAGGATCAAAGTACTCTAAACATGAGCATGAAAGAAGAAGTTCTAACAATAAGACAAAGTAACTATGCATGCAACATGAAAGGATACAAACAAATATCATGAATAACAATGCATTGAAAGACGTTTGTTTTTTTGTTTGTTTCACATACAGAAAACATAGCATAGTGGCATTCAGCTTGTCCCTCATGGAAGAGCAATAAATGCATAGGACACCTTCAAAGTTCATAAGAGTGACTAGATACAAATAGTTCAAGAACATGCCATATCAACATTATGGATCAATCGATAAGTTTTAGGACAATGCACATAGAACTAAGAATGGCAACTGTGCTCTCTTAATTGGTGCCTAAGGAGATAAGGTGGAGACTCAATATAATAGTGGAAGAAAGACCCTTCATAAAGGGAAGCAAGGATTTCAAGTCTCATAAAGAGCTTCCAAAAATTATGGTACTTGTTATCTTTCATCTATTACCCCTATCATAAGAATATTGAAGTGATTAAGGTTAAAGTGAACAAACTATGGAGTATATGCTTGACAAAGTATAAGTTGGCAATCTCATGTCCCTTGAGTACGAGGGCCGCTCCTCATGGTCCTCAACTTTAGTCACCGGTAAGTTCTTGTCATAGTAAGTACATGTGTATCAGAGAGAACCGCCAATGGGGTACCCCTTGCACATGATACAGGATCTATCCCATATCAAAATGACAAGGCAGGCAGACAATGAGCATCTCAGCAATCTTCTTATTTACCATAGGAAAATGGTGCTTTTTTCTCTCTTTCCTCTTTTCTCATCTTTTTTCCTTTTTATCAATCTTTTTTTTCTATCTCTTTTTTTATAAGAAGAATGATTTATAGATTGCTCACTATGGTGATGTTGCAAGCTTCCACCATGATTAGGCATGGCTTAGGCTAGCGGCTCAGGTGTTTCTCTAACACACATACATAACTCCATGGATGACATGGTTATACCCTGCGGGTACACGATCTCAGCATACCTGGTCCAGCCCAAGAAAGGCCCACGGCAAATATACGCCATCCCATGAAGATTTTCGGGTGGTCAAGGCCCATGACGCCTTCGGATCCTTGGAGAGCAAGACTAGAGTAGATAGGAAATTCAAAGGGGTAAACCCTAGAACCTGTAACCGACTAGATATGTGCCTGGGACCTGCCTAAGTCTATATAAAGGCCAGGAGGGCACGACCTAGAGCTCTCTCTCTCTCTCATACTTCCGCACACACACCTCCACGCCAGATTGCATCTGCGCACCCCTGTAATCACCGGTTCCGTCGTAATCAAGAGCAGACAAGCAGGAGTAGGGTTTTCCCTCCGGGGGCCTGAACCTGGGTAAACCTCGTGTCCCCGTGTTGCTTGTTTGCTAACCGTTCCGCGATCTCCAGCATCCCCATCTTCTCCAAAACCCAAGTCCATAACAATGGGCATTGACGAGAGCAAACCTCGTCAATTGGCGCCGTCTGTGGGAACTGGGGACGCTGATTGTGCGATCGTGACGGTCCCAACCCAAGCGATCTACAATTCTGCGGCGACGGAGAGTCACCTCCTCGTCAGCGCTTTCGACTTCACCGCCCACTCACCGGCCACCATGAAGGACTTCGAGCCCGTAGGCGACGGACTCGAGATCCTGTTCGGGAGCTTCTGCTTCCAGTTGGGGCAAACCGGCACCCTCCGCCTCCCAGAGCGGGTGCCCTTACCATCAATCAGGCCCGCTTCATGGGCCCCACACCCTGTGCTACGCACAACATCATCAACAGATGAGTCCTACGACAGCAGCAGCTGCAACTCCGATCTGTGCAATCCGCCATCGGATGAAGGGACCTACGGTTCCGGATCCGAAAGCTGCGGCAGCAGCGGACCAATCTACGAGTGCTACCAATGCGCCGTAGTCATCCAGGGCGACGTGGAGCAGCAAACACCCAACCCGCCGCCCAACCCGACACCTAACCCGCAAGACCGAAACGGCGGGAACAGAAGAAGCCAGTCCCCCCACCCGAAGGGGACAACAACAGCCATGTCATCCACCTTAGCAAAGAAGGATGGGCCCAGGCACGCGCCGCCGTGGCGGGCAGCATAGTCCTGCCTGCAGACTCCTCACGGGACCTGTTGATGGCCTACCATCTGCTCCTGATCAAGGAACACAAGAAGCAGGTCAAGATGCAAGAGGTTCTCGACAAACGCAAGCAAGCAGCCTCGGAGTCCAGCGCGCGATGAGCTGCGCTCTCCGCCATGGGCATCGGCTCCAGCTCGAACGACAACCACGGCAACAAGCACCACTCCCAAACAGAGAACATGGACCCCAAGGAGCGTCATGAGGTGACCTGAACCCTCAACGCATCCTTCATGGAGATGGATGCCGACGACAACATCATCCCGAAGACACCGCAAGCTGCGATCATAGCAGCCACTGCGTATCTCACGGCCCACCCACCTCTGAAGGGGGACCCGAAGAGAGCCATGCACAAGTCTGCACTCACCGGACTCGGACTCGTCGGAGCTGCGCTCCATCAAGAAACTCCTACAGAGCCGAAAAAGAAAGCTACGGTCAGGTTCAACCGCAACCCCACTCCTTCATCCGAAGAAGAGGACCATGACCTTCCTCGAAGACACAAGAGCTCGCGTCATCGCAGCCGCGATTACGACGCCAGAGACGCGCTAACACAGTGCAAAATCGACAAAGCACGAGCCAAGTGCGCATGCTCGTCTGAATCCGAGATGGACGAAGACGAAGGAGAACTCTGCGGAGCCCGATGCTTCAGCAGATCTGTCCGACGGACACGGATGCCGCAAAATTTCAAGCTTCCTTCGGATACTCCGAAGTTCGACGGCACACAAGACCCCAAGGCATGGCTCAGCGACCACCTGTCATCCGTCAAGCTGCACGGTGGAAACAAGGAAACCACCATGCAATGCCTTCAGCTACAGCTGACAGGCGCAACTCAGATCTGGCTTAGCAGCCTATCCTCAGGATCCATCCGAAGCTGGGAGGAGCTGGCTTACAGTTTCATCCGAAACTTCAAAGGCACCAGTAAGAGGCCCGCCTCGATCAGGAGTTGTGAGCCTGCACTCAACGAACAGGCGAATCCATTCGCTCGTACATACTGCGCTGGTCCAACACCAAAAACTCCACGACGCACATCTCTGAAGAAAGGGCCATCGACACCTTCAAGGACGACGTCAAGCGCCAGGACTTCAGGGAGGAACTCGGGTGCGTCAAGCCCAAGACACTTGACCACCTCATGGACATCGCCAACAGGTGGGCCGACGGTGAAGATTCCGTCCACCGGACACAATCGGAGGAAGAGGACGATTACGGCCGACGACGGGAACGCCGTAACAAGAGGAGACCGCACGTCTACGACGATCGCGGTGGACCCGACATGGTCGCGGCCGGCTACGCCGATCGCCGCAACGATGCCAACCGCAACAGTGGCAGATACCTTGGAGGCAACTTCCGCGATGGAGTACGCCCAGCACAGCCGTGGGAACGCCGCGATCGCGATAACGAACCCTCAGCATACGAAAAACTTTCGGGTCCATGCACCATCCACTTCTACATCGACAAGCAGGATGGCAAGAATAAGGCAAGACACATGCTTAAGGACTGCCGCGAGTTCCAGAAGCTCAGCGAAAGCATGGCTCAGATGAGGCAGCAAGCTCCACCCCTGGGTTCGGAAACGCACCCGCACTAGGTGAAATAGCGCATGGAGCTCCTCCACCGCCACCTACAGGAGGCCCGAACCAACCAGTCGCACAAGCACAGAACAACGCTGGGCACGGGTATCCCCCACCGAAAGGAGCACTGATGATCCAGAAGGGGCGCCCCACGAATAGGGTGCAGAAGAAAATCACCCGTCAGATCAACCTGTCCGTGACAACTCCACCCGCCATCCCTGAGTACCTCAACGGATCGGAGTCCTGCATCACGTTCAGTCGTTCAGATCACCCTTGCCAGATCCCTTGCCCAGGTCATGCTGCCCTGGTGCTAGAGGCGCAGATCGGAGGTTTCGAGATGAGCCGCGTCTTCATGGACGGCGGCAGTGGCATCAACCTGATGTTCGCAAGCACTCTAGCAGCAATGCGGATCCCGTTGTGCATCCTGGAACAGTCAGACACAACGTTCCACGACATCGTCCTAGGAAATAGCATATTCCCCCTGGGCAAAATATGGCTCGACGTCATCTTCGGCAAGCCGGACAACTTCCGATGCGAGCGGCTCGAATTCTATGTGGTGGACTGGCCATCACAATACCACGCCATCCTCGGGCGTGTAGCATTCGTAAGGTTCTTGGTTGTCCCACATTACGCATACCTTCTACTCAAGATGCTAGGACCCAGGGGCGTCATTACAGTCCACGGGAGCTTCACCCGATCGGACCACTGCGATAGGGACTTCAACAGAATCTCCCAGTCATTCGGCATGCAGGATGAGCTCGTAAGGCTCCGCGAGGTGACGGACAATGGGGCACCCCCAGTCGCATGACAAAACGCACCTGACATGTCCTTCGACTCCACCGTCAACACAAAGAAGGTGCAGGTCCACCCGATGGATGCCTCCAAGACGGCGCTGATCGCCAATGACCTCAGCCCCGCATAGGAAAGCGCGCTCGCCGAATTCCTCCATGAGCGCTGGGAAATATTCGCCTGGTGTCCTGCGGACATGCCAGGAGTTCCCAGGGAATTCGCCGAGCACGCACTCAACGTCTTTCTAGACACCAAGCCCGTCAAGCAGTCCATCCGGAGACTGTCCGAGCCACGGGCCGAAGCCATCGGAATGGAAATCAATAGACTACTCGCTGCATACTTCATCAAGGAGATCAAAGAAAGCGAGTGGCTCGCAAATACAGTGATGGTCCCCAAGAAGGACACGGACATCCTGCGGATGTGCGTAGACTTCACATCGCTAAACAAGCACTTCCCAAAGGACAACTTCCCCTTCCTCGGATCGATCAGATCATCGATTCGACTGCAGGATGCGAGAAACTCTCCTTCCTCGACGCCTACTCAAGCTACAACCAGATCCGACTCAAGGTCGAAGATCAAGAGAAAACGACGTTTATCACACCGTTCGGAGTGTTCTACTACAACACAATGCCCTTCGGGCTAAAGAACGCAGGTGCCACGTACCAGCGATGCATGCAGGCATGCCTGAAGGACCAGATCGATCGCAACGTCCAAGTCTATGTCGACGACATAGTCATCAAAACCAGGGAGGCAAGAACGCTCATCGACGATCTCCACGAGACGTTCGATAATCTCGACCGTTACAGGATCAAGCTCAATCCCGAAAAGTGCGCCTTCGGCGTCCCATCGGGTCAGCTGCTTGGGTACTTCATCTCCTAGCGAGGGATCAAGGCGAACCCGAAGAAAATCCGGGCCATCATGGCCATGGAGAAGCCGAAAAACCTCAAGGGTGTCCAGCAGCTCGCAGGACGAATAGCGGCATTAAGCAGGTTCATCAGCCGCATGGGCGAGAAGTCCCTGCCATTCTACCAACTGCTACGCAAGGCGGATAAATTCGAGTGGACACCTGAAGCGGACGACGCATTCGAAGATCTGAAGCGGCTGCTCTCCACCTCGCCCGTCTTGGTTACGCCAAAGGAGCGCGAGCCCCTACTGCTGTACATAGCAGCCACACACCAGGTGGTAAGCACCATGCTGGTGGTTGAGAGACCCGAAGAAGGCAAGACCCATGGGGTCCAACGCCCAATCTACTACCTTAGCGAGGTATTGACGCCAACAAAGCAGAGGTACCCTCACTACCAGAAACTCGCCTACATCGTGTTCATGACGGCTCGTCGGTTGAGCCATTACTTCCAGGAGCACCAGGTGATGGTCGTCAACGAAGAACCCCTGAACAACATCTTAAACAATCCGGAGGCCACAGGACGTGTGGCCCTGTGGGGCATCGAGCTGCCACCCCTAGACATCGTCTACGAGAAGCGACTCGCAATCAAGTCCCAGGTCCTCCCGGACTTCCTTTTACACTGGATGGAGCTGCAGCTACCAGACACCCCAGACATGTCGCAGTCATGGGCGATGCACTTCGACGACTCAAAGCGTGAAGCTAGAGCAGGATCCGGGGTCATACTGACCTCCCCGCAGGGCGACAAGATGAAGTACGTCCTTCGGATGAAATTCCGAGCTTCCAACAACGAGGCCGAATACGAAGCCCTCATCCACGACATGAGGATGGCAAAGATCTGCGGCGCAACGCGCCTGGTCGTCTACGGTGACTCCAATCTCGTCGTCCAACAGACGATGAATGAGTGCGACGCACACGCCGAAAACATGATCGCGTACCGCGCACTCTACAATGCACTCGAAGGAGAATTCGACGGCTATGAGCTTCGGCACGTTGGAAGAGAAAGCAACGAGGAGGCCGACAAACTCGCCAACATCGGCTCCACCTATTCAAGGGTGCCACCAGGTGTGTTCCTCGAACATATCTGCGTGCCATCCATCAAGCAGAAATTCCCCAAGGGATCACCCGAAGAAGCAGAACACTCGGGGGCTACGCTACCCGAAGGTCATGAAGGACCCGAAAAGTTGGACACAGAGGTCGCCACGGTCAACCTGATGCAGGTAATGGCAGTCGAAGAAACCTGGACACGACCATACCTCTAGTACTTGATAGACAGAGAACTACCTGATAACCCGACAGATGCCCAACGCATATCTCGCCGGTCAAAAGCCTTCACCATCATCAATGGCGAGTTGTACAAGCGCAGCATTTCGGGTGTACTACAAAGGTGCGTCACCATCGGGTGACGGGAAAACCATCCTCCAAGACATCCACGAGGGCATCTGCGGCCATCACGCAGGCAGCCGCTCCCTTGTCGCCAAAGCTCTACGAGCTGGATTCTATTGGCCAACGGCCATGAACGATGCAAAGGACATCGTCCGAAGATGCAAAGGGTGTCAAAGGTTCGCTGACAAACCACATGCACCCGGGTCAGACCTCAGGCCCATACCTTTGGCCTGGCCCTTCGCCTAATGGGGCCTCTACATGATTGGCAAACTGCCAAGGTCCTTGAAAGGGGGGCATGTCTACCTCCTGGTCGCATTCAACAAATTCACCAAGTGGATCGAAGCAATGCCGGTCACTAACCAAAAGGGCAAGACTGCCGTCAAGTTCTTTGAATCCATTGTCTACAGGTTCGGCGTACCGCATAGCATCATCACCGACAATGTTTCGAACTTCATCTCCAAAGAATTCCAAGACTTCTGCGAAGGCCTCGGAATCAACATCACATACGCCTCTGTGGCGCACCCGCAAACGAACGGGTAGGTGGAAAAGGCCAACGGCCTAATCGGCGCTGGCATCAAGAAGCGCCTCATGAGCCCACTCGAGCGACTCGCCGGAGCCTAGACAAAGGAGCTACCATCCGTCCTATGGAGCTTATGTACCACGCCAAACAGCTCCACCGGCTACACGCCGTTCTTCATGGTGCACGGAGCCGAAGCCGTGCTACCAGCCGAAGTATGCCACCAGGCCCCCCGGGTCGTCGCTTATAGCGAAGCCGAATCCACGGCTGCACTCGAAGACGCCGTCGACACACTCGACGAGGCACGAGACATAGCAGCAGCTCGGTTAGCGGTGTACCATCAGAGTCTCCGCAACTACCACAGCCGACGGCTGCGCCCAAGGTCCTTCGTCGAAGGAGACCTCGTCTTGCGACTCAAGCAAGAGCGACCGAAGAAATTCTAGTCACCATGGGAAGGACCCTACATCATCACCGAAGTCATCTCAGGTGGCGCCTATCGCCTCAAGCACGTGGAGTCTGGAGTCGCATACTCCAACCCATGGAACATCACACACTTGCGACGATTCTACCCCTAGCTACCTACCCCCTTACTTTCAATAAGGCTATTCAGCCAAGGCTACTCAGCCGAACAATGTACCTCCTCCATTACGATATAAATAAAGCTAAGTGTCTCGCCCCAAAAATTTCGTTTTTCTATCCGCACTTTTACTTCATGCTACAAACGCACTCGGGGGCTCCCCCCATCTCAAGATTTCGTCGACTGAGGATAACACGTGTAGGCCTGAGTAGCTGACCACGTCAGGCTAAAGAAAAGGACATGTATGTGAACAAAGCACTACGTGCTCAAACAACAACCAAATCTTTATAACAAAGGGCAAAACACGCCTAGTCAAATATATACAAACTTTACATTTATCTCTTTTACAGGCACTACCTATTCTGAAGAATAACCTGAGCACGCTGCTCAAATAGATCTACGATCTCTTCGGCATACTGCCCTACAGCCGCGTAATGCGGACGCATATCCCACACACCACCATCTGGTCGAGGGGGTGGTCCAGCCGCTACAACGAACAGATCTACATCAGGGCGATGCAGCCTCACAAGGGACAACACAGTCTTCACTCCTACGACGAGCTGATGCCGCACCAACTCCTTGACACGATTCACGTTCCGAAACTTCGACAGAAGACCAGAAAGGGTTGTTGGTGCAGCATCCAACGGAAACATCACATGCAGAACCGACGCGAGCGAAGTCTGCACCTGACGAAGCACCCGCGATACTTGGTGAACGCGGTCTTGCACCGTCGCAAGGACCATAGCACGGTCACGATCCATCCAGAAGAACCCGCCGGCTTCCATGTCCTGTTGAGTCAAACAATTGACCCGAACAGCAACACGCTCCTTTTCCTCCCTTGGAGCAAGGTTAGCACCTGCAATACTTGCACAAAAGTAAGATGCAATGCCAGCAGGTGCATCCGAAGAAATGGGCAACAGCTAGAAAAACTTACACTGAAGCTGTTCGGATAATCGAAGCAATTCCGCCATCAAGTACTCCTCTCTGGCAGCACCGCGATCCGCCTTGGACTTCCAAACGTCGGCATGGCCACGCACCCCAAGCAACTCTTTCTCGAGACTACGAACACGATCTCGAAGAAACGCAAGCTGCGACGAATCATCCAAGGATGGCCGCAGCCGCGCTGCAGGCGAGGTGTCAACGGGATCAGCACCCGAAGGACCCTAGATCAACAGAAAGGCAAAGACATGAACATGCAGACGAAGGAGCACATAACTTAACAAATTGATTAAGTGCATCAAAAGCCACTACGTGGCACAAGGATTTGTTCATCAAAATAATTACAACAAAAGAGACTACAACTATCCTACAGCTACAGCGCCTAAGACGCAACACCCTGAGTAGCCTCGGAGCCGGATTGCCTCGCCTTGGCTTCCCCCTGCTGCCGTAGTGCGTACTCGGCCAGCAGATCAATCAGCTTTGGCCCATAATGCTTACAACGATCAGAATAGGTAGTGAAGGCTACCTCGGATCCATCATCAGTCGTCGGCATCCGGGAAGTGACCTGGGGAAGGTCCAGCTCCGTCCTAGCCGCTAAGGCCATTGCCAGCCCGATGGATGCACCGATGCCCTTCTGCTTGCGCTTGTACGCTGTAGGTGCTTCGGCTGACAGCGCCTCCGCCAGAGCATCAACATCATCAAGGGTCGCGCCCTTGGGGACAAGCTCCTTGTAGAAGCGCCCAAGGACCTCCTTGGCCTTGGCAAGCAAAGCGACGACGGTGCCGCAGCGATCTTCGACTGTTGCAGCAGCATCATCCAGAGCACTCCCGTGCTCCAGGGCACCGCGATCAAACTCGATGCCTACGGCATCTAAAACAACAAGAAAGGAGAGTGAACGACAGCACCACAAAAGAAAGACAAGGAAACAAAAAGAGGACGGCGAAGATACTCACCCGAAACAGCCTTGGCAGCCGCCATAAGCTTGCTGGCCACCTCTCTCTCACACGAAGCCGTGGCGGTAGCAAGCTGCTCCTCGCGGTCCGTAACTTCCTGCTACAGGCGCTCCTTAGCCTCGGCCGCAGTGGCCAGCTCCAGCTCGAGGCGCTCCTTCGCACCAACGGCGGCCTCGGCCTTCTTCTCCGCTTGACCGAGGCTCTTTTTGAGAGCATCAATCTCACGAAGGGAGGTGTTGTGCTCCTCTGCAGTCAAAAAATACAACCATCGGATAACAGGACAAGAATACAATAAGAAGCAACCATCAAGGCATAAAAGTACCTTGAAGCTGTTTGAGGCTGGCCTCCAGCGCCAGGTGCTGCTGCACCAATCGTTTGGCATGCTGCACAAAAGGCTGCAGGAGACATAGTAGTCAAGAGAAGGACTTGGGGGCTACACCCAAAAGAAAGCGCAGAAACAAATTACACACACGAAAACGCTCGGGGGCTCCCCCCGAGACTCAAAAGAAGAACACGCAACAAAAACTCCTTTACAGACGCTCGGGGGCTTCCCCCGTGGCAGGAGGCAGAGCTACTCACATGATCCGATGGCGACTCCGAAGGACCACTGGCAAAATTCTGAGGCGCAACCACCTGAACCTCCTGCGGAGAAGGGTTTGGAGCAGCGCCCTCAGAGGTAGCCACCGTCCGAGGAGGAAGAGATGCGACTTTTGACTCCCCCATCATCTCCCGAGCACCATCGCTGGAGGAGTCGTTGGAAGAGTGCCTGCACAAGGACAAATTAGCACAAGTATAAAGTAAACAGGCAAGAAAAAGCAATGTAGGACAAAGGAAACTTACGAGCCAAGCTCGCTCAGGTTGAAGACAGGAGGGGTCCTCCGGACCTTCTTCTCCTCTTTCTTCTCTTCCTTCTTCTCTTCCTTCTTTTCTTCCTTCTTCCGCTTCGCCGGCGGGTGCGGCGCTACAGGGAAGGGCAGGAATCGGAGAGGAAGAGCCTCCATGCCCACCACTGTGACGTTCAAGACACAGCGGGTTCCTAGGAGTCGGCGGAGTCGAGGCATCCGAAGACTCGCTGGAGCTCCGTGATCGTTTGCGAGTGTGGTCCTCGCTCGACTCGTTGGCCTCTTCAGCCGGAGACCGTGCCGACGGCAGCTTGGACATGGAATCTACAACATCATTATCTGGAGCATCCGGAAATACTTCGGGTAATGGAGGCGACATGCCCGGCACTTTGAAGCTCCGCACAAAGAAAAGAAAATTTGTTAGCAAACAAATGCAAATACAATGCAGTCGAAAATAGCGCTACGCGCACGGATCTACACCTGTGGAACAGGAAGCGAAGAAGAAAACGGAGGAGTCAGCGACTTCCCCGGGATATCCTCTCCAGCCTTGAACTTCAGCAGCGAACGAAGGGCCCTGTCAAGATCTCCTTGGGAGAATTTCTCAGCCGAAACCCTCGTCGGATCACGGCGGCCAGCATAAAGGAACATCGGGTGCGCCCTAGCCTGGAGTGGCTGCACCCGACGCTCAAGAAAAGTGCGGATGATATCCACACCATTCACTTCCTTCTCCGGAATCAACTGGAGATCCTCCACTCGATGATAGAGAGCCTCTAACTCTGCCACCTCACCATCCAAGATCTGGTTTTTCCAGGACCTTTTCGGCTCGATCTTTTGGGAGGGGTAGAAAGGAACAAGACCAAAATCCTGCCCAGGCACTATGGAGTCGCGGATATAAAACCATCGCCTCCGCCAGTACTGGACAGATTCGGACATGGAAAAAGAAAAGAAAAGAAGATTGGGTTTGAGGGAGATGATGCAACCCCCAACGGGATAAACACCATCCGAACCATATTGCCTCTTCACGGAATAGAGTTTCCGGAAGAGGCCAAAGTGCGGCTCGATACCGAGCCAGCACTCGCAGAAAGTGATAAAACAAGCAATGTGAAGAAGAGAATTCTGGGAAAGATGGTGCAATTGGACACCGTACAGAAAAAGCAGTCCACGAAGGAAGTCATGGACTAGGGAGGAAAATCCGCGAATGACGAAGGCAAGGAACATAACCCGAATCCCAGCGGGGGGACGGGGGATTACCTCGTTGCCTGGGAGTTTGACGGACTCCCTATCCTGCGGGATCAAGCCCCACTCACGAAGCTTGCGGAGATCACTCTCCCGCGTCTCCGATCGCCGCCAGCCACCGTCGGTGACACGGGTAGCCGCGGCACCCTTCTTCCCTCCAGCAGCGCTGGTACCAACCGTAGAAGAAGACTTCTTCGACTTCCCCATCGCGATACCGCGGCGTCGGCGACGAGAGCGCAAGATGGAAGAAGGAAATGTGGAAGGATATTCCAGCGCGCAGCAAGAACTCTCAGATAACAAGGAAGCAGTGAAACGAGAATAGCTGCGGTGAAAACAAACTAAAGTTTTCCCTAATGATTATAAAGACGAAGATGATGCACGACAACCATCCATCAAGGAGACCTAACGCCAATGGCAGGATCTGGCCATACACGTGTCAGCATCACAACGAACCGTCGCTAACACGCCGTCCACTACGCGCAGAAATCGAGGCGATCCCGTAATTATCTCCACGCCCGCGTGACCGGTCAATTCAAGGTCAGAAAGTGGGACCCATGTTCGTCCAGTCAAATCATCTCTAGCGCAGCAGACGCTTGAGGTCATCGATCGTCAGCACTGACGTCATCAAAAGCTACACTATCTTCGGCTTCAAAGCTAAGAGTACTCACTCGAATCTACGATTCGACCAATTACTCGGGGGCTACTCCTATCAGGAGCGCTAGCCACGCACCCGAAAAAGAATAACACGTTATAGCACTGAACTGTTTCTTCGAGTCCTACGTTAAGTCTACGACTCCACTATGGACTCGGGGGCTACTCCCATAGGGAGGATGGATTCAAGCATCCGAAAAATTTGTGTCCTACGGACCTGAAGCCGAACAACGGCTGAATTAAAGTCTCTGCTCGAGTCTACGACTCGAACAGACACTCGGGGGCTACTCCCATAGGGAGCGCTGGTCGCGTACCATATAAAATTTTGACCGCGATCCTTCGGATCATTATGCAAAAACTTTTCGGCAACTCTGCCCCAATTAACGCTAAGTGAGTAGCATTCTCCTTGGCCACCCGAAACACCTCTGCGGTGACAAAATTCGGATGTTGTGTCTGCGATGCAAATATAAGACCTACAGATATCATCTGATGGCCTGGTAACGCACATGACTGCGCTCTGCTAGTATAAACCCGTGCCAACAGGCGCGACGAAAAATCCCGACGGACGCGTTGGGTACATCAATTAAATTCATTGGAATTCCACTCCTGTAAGTCCTTCGCGGCCTGAGTTGAATTACGCCAGCATATGTTCCGGGTTCGAGTCAAGGGACTCGAACCTTAAGAAGATCGTGTTGTTTTGTCCTAAGACAGTTAACTGACCCTGATCCGTCGGGAGAGTCAGGCACACGTATCAACAATCCCTACACATTCTCTTGAAAGACAGAGTTGCACCCGAAGGATTAAAGAGTCATCAGCCGAATCTACGATTCGACCGAACACTCGGGGGCTACTGACATGATTATACCCCGCGGGTACACGATCTCAGCATACCTGGTCCAGCCCAAGGAAGGCCCACGGCAAATATACGCCGGCCCATGAAGATTTTCGGGTGGTCAAGGCCCATGACGCCTTCGGATCCTTGGAGAGCAAGACTAGAGTAGATAGGAAATTCAAAGGGGTAAACCCTAGAACCTGTAACCGACTAGATCTGTGCCTGGGACCTGCCTAAGTCTATATAAAGGCCAGGAGGGCACGACCTAGAGCTCTCTCTCTCATACTTCCGCATACACACCTCCACGCCAGATTGCATCTGCGCACCCCTGTAATCACCGGTTCCGCCGTAATCAAGAGCAGACAAGCAGGAGTAGGGTTTTCCATCCGGGGGCCTGAACCTGGGGAAACCTCGTGTCCCCGTGTTGCTTGTTTGCTAACCGTTCCGCGATCTCCAGCATCCCCATCTTCTCCAAAACCCAAGTCCATAACAATGGGCATTGACGAGAGCAAACCTCGTCAATGTACTTACAAGCTCCCCTTTCATTTCACACCGACGACATCCATAAACAAAAGAGCATTATATCAACTGGGTAGATATTTATAGGTGTTCAAAGCGTTCCCCGTGACAGCACGGTTCTGCTAATCCCAACGTATAAGTGCAAGCATATACAACATAGATGACACAATGGTTCAAGTTTATTAGGGGCAAGAAAATAAAGTGTGCCATCAAGTTTGTGAGAGCTTTAATCACCATTTTTTCACATAACAAAGTGACTTTTTAACTGGAAGGAGGATGAAACAATAATATACTTGGAATGGTGTAACACACCATGCATAGGAATTTATAGTCGACACTTTGGAATAACTTGGTTTATTGGGAGTTGGATGCACGAGTAGAGCTTACTCATACAAGTGGAGGCTAGCAAAAGACTGGAAACGACCAACTAAGAGAGCAATAATGGCCATAATCATATAGAGCGACAAAACGTTACTAATCAAAGCATAAAGTGGTACCACAAGTCAAAAACTGAATGATCATAATGGCTAAGGTGACTAGTTCATAGTCATAACATGGTGTGAGCATGTGCCAAGTCAACCCAAACAAAGCATCAAAAGAGAATACCACAATACTATGCTTTTGTATGCTAAAACAACGCATGATTCTTTCAAGGCACATTAAGAAATCCTAATTGTTTGTAACAAGTCATGCTACAACAGTAATCACTAAGCATAAGGTCAAAACAACATCTAGCATGACATGCTAAAGTCTAAGTCATAGTCAAAGCAAGCTCCTTCTTGTACTACTAAAGCAAGAACTTCCTACTCCTTTCCAACACCAATCAACTTATTTGAAACAACACGGTGAAAACGGGGGTCCAAACTACTACATTAAAGCAAACTAAGCAAACCAAAAAACCAAAAATGAAAACTAAGACTCTTTAAGAAAAACACAATAGTGCATGAAACAATAAAAACGAAGTGTCTAGAAAGACCTGCGATTTTTATTGATGAAGAAGGGGATGCCTTGGGCATCCCCAAGCTTTGACGCTTGTACCTCTTGAATATTTCTTGGGGTGACATGGGGTGGCATACCCAAGCTTGATCTTTTGTCCATTCTTCATCTCATTACATCATTCTTTCCTTACACCTCAACATTTTCCATCATACAAAACTTCACACAATCTTCATTAGCAACATTAGTGCATTCGAAAGATAATAGACCTTTGGGTTTGGTTACAAAACAGCACAACTTTCACTAAATACACAAGCTTCTATAGAAACTTCTTCAAAAATCTCAATTCACCCAAAAATAACTCAAAAAGAAATCAATAAG
Source organism: Avena sativa (assembly GCA_916181665.1). Classification (NCBI taxonomy): domain Eukaryota; kingdom Viridiplantae; phylum Streptophyta; class Magnoliopsida; order Poales; family Poaceae; genus Avena; species Avena sativa. The sequence continues at coordinate 258,316,060 of OV702279.1, read as the reverse complement.
AAGCAAATGCAAATAATGGCAGAAATCCGTCAAAACAGACGAGCAGGTAGAAACTTATTTTTTCGAAGACCTTGTGTTGCTCAAAACAAAAAGTGTTGAGCTAACGAAAGTTAGCTAACAACCTGGGGGATTTATTCAGAAAATTACAGATCAAGACGACTTATAGACATTTTTCAAGAATTTTTACAGTGGAGCACAAATATCTGTTTTGGGATAGCAACTCCCCAAATCTTACTTCCCTCTCATTAGAGGTTATTCTTGGCACAAAAATCAAACAAAAAGGATAAGTAGAGGTTATTACAGAAGTAATAACTTCCAAGACTCAAGAAAACTATTGGGTTATCTCCCAACAAGTACTTTTCTTTAACGCATTTAAGTTAGACACAAGAAGCAAGAATCAAATATTTTCAAATGAAGAAGCATTAACATCAACTTTCTTGCTCCTACCTTTCTTACCTTTCTTCTTATCTTTATGGAATGTATGATTGCTTATTGGATAATAAAAATAAATAATGCTTTTTCCAACATCTATTATTGCTCCAAGGTGTTTCAACAGGGATCTTCCAAGTGTGATTTATCCTTTTCCTACACATTCAATAACAAGATAATCAGTAGACACCACTTTCCCTGAGATTTTTATAAACACACCTTCAGCTACTCCAATGGGTAATAAAGTTGCATTATTGGTAATATATATTTCTTCTCCTCCTTCAGAAAGTCCACAAAGATTTAAAGACTCATAGATATCTTTAGGCATAAGACAAAATTCAGACATGATATCAAAACGAGCATTAAAAGTTTCACTGTTTATAGAAACTTTTATTGTGGGAAACCAATTTGAAGGCTCGGAATTTATTGGAACATAATCATGGTGTTCTCTAAGCATGTTATAGCAATCTTTCAAAGCAACTGTACGGGTCTCAAGAGTGTTCAACCTAGCATAGATGTTTATAAAGGAAGAATTAGACTTGCTAGGCATATTATAAATTGTAATCAACTTGTTTATGGCATCCAAAGCTTCATTCTCATTACACTAAAAAATATCTCTCCCAGCTAATTCATCCAAAGCATATCTATAACAAAGAGCAAGACCATGGAAGAAATTGCTAATAACTAGGCCTAGGCACATGTTAGGCTCAGTTTTTCCTTGTAAATCAGAAATTCTAGACCAAGCTTCTTTGAAACTCTATTCACTTCCTTGTTTGAAAGTAAAGATCCTTTCCATAGGTGACATAGTGATTGGAACAACACCAACCATGGTAGCAACTAGAGGAGACTTCAAGAAGGGCGGTAAGAAAGCTACCGCGCCGACGAAGAAGACCAAGGCTGGGCCTAAGCCTGATATGAGTGCTTTTACTGCAAGGGAGAAGGTCACTGGAAGCGGAATTTCTGTCACATCCCAAGATTTTCCAAATCTTGTAATGTGAAAAATAAAGGAATAAAATAAAACTTTGTTGATTTTCAGGGTGAGAAGAAACTTTTTGAATCCAATTGGGAACTTTCGAAACCTATTTGGATCAAATAAAAATCCTAAAGGAATTTAAAAAGATAAATAAACAATAAACTTAAAAATATTTAAAATTACTATTTTTGGATCTTTTAATAAAAGATTTGGTTTTCAAAAGAAAAGGTAGATTTATAAATAAGGATTATTTTATAGAGCCAAATTAAACCTTGGCCAAGTTTTTGAAATAAAATGTTTTGTTTTGATAAAAATAGTAAAGGTTTATTTAAATAAATTAATAAGGATTTAATATCCAATTTTATTTTAGTAAAGGTTTTTCCCATTTTAAATAAACACTAAAACTTATTTATTTATTTTAAATAAGTTTTCTAAGTGTTTTGGTTTTATTTAGATTTCAAATAAAGTTTTAAATAAAACAAACCCTATTTGATTTAATAACTAAGGTCCATTTTATTTAATTATTAATGGAACCTAAAATAAAAATGTTATTTTATTTTAAACAAGTTTTCCAAGTATCTTATATTTTCAAATAAAACTTACTAATTTGGTTTTGATAAAATTTAGTTTTCAAATGGAGATTTTATTAAATAAATCAAAACCTATTTGAATTAATAATTAAGATCAATTTTATTTAATTATTAAATAGATCCTAAAAAGAATAAAAATATTATTTTGATCTTTGGACTTTGTTTATGTTGTTAAACAGAAACAGATTCAATTGCATTGTTTGGTGATTGTTTGAATCAATTTGAATGCTTGATTGGTTGTTGAATTTCAAAACAGTAATTGATTTTGGAAAAATAAATAGATTCAGACAGAAAAAAATAATGGAACGGACTGACCCAACCCAACTAGGCCCAACAGCCCAGTCCAGCCCACCTATTTCCCCTCTGCAGAAACGTTTTTCTCACTCAGACTCGCACCCGCGCAATCGCTGACCAGTGGACCCATTCCCCTCTCTCTCTCCCTCACTGCCAGATAGACCCCACCACCAGCTCACCTGTCTTCAACCGCGCGACCAGTTCCTCCTCCTCCTCCTCTCTCCCGTTTCTGTGTTGAATTCACGAGCTTAATTCTCGATTAATGGCGCAATAACCCCGCCCTTGACCACGCACGTTAAAGCGCCCACTCCTCCTCTCCACTTTCCCTCAGTCGCCCCACCTCAACACGCCCCCAGGCCGCCCTGATTCCTCTCCGAACCTCACTGCCACCAACGAACTTTTCCCTCGATTCCGGCCGTGTCCTGCCACCCCTCGCCTCCTTGACCACACTCGCATACTCCCTAAGCCCTGGCGCACCTTTTCGCATCGCCAGCTCACCCACGCGAGCTCTGCAAGCTCGACAGCGTCACACCGAGCCAGCGCCGCCGTCTGTCTCCAACTGCGGCGACGTCTCCCAGGTAAACCAGACCACCCTCTCTTTCCCGTGGACACGATAATGACCGCCATGCTCTTGCGAACCTAACGGTGTCTCCCGTTTGTCCTAGGGTGCCCTCCATCCTCGCCCTCGACGATCTCCAGAGCACGCCCGCCGCCGTGTGGACTCCGGTGAGCAATCCAAGTCGGACGAGAGCGCCCCTCGACAAACGAACCACACGTTGAGAATCAGCACGACGCCACGAACACTGTGAGTATCTCCCCAGCCACCCTTGCTTCCTGTATCGCCGGCGCCGCCACCGTCTGGCCGCTCCGCCGCCAGTAGCCGCCGCCAGTAGCCACCGCAGCGCCGCCCATCTATGGCTGGCACGATGCGCACCGTAGGATCTAGATCCGACGCTCACGATAGATCCTTAGCCGAAGGGGTACGCGTCCATCTGTGCCGCACGTTTTCAGTTAGATCCAACGCACCCCATAGCCGATCCGAGCGAACCGTTATTGTCCAATCATAAACTGCCACGTGGACTGGAATTGATTTAAAACAGATTTTTGATCTGATTAGAATGCAAGTTTGTAATTGGTATAACTTTTGATCCACACGTCCAAATTTTGCAAACTTTATATCAATGGAATCAGCAAGACAATCCCTAGCCAACCATGACATTTGTTTAGTAAAAAGCTTTTGGAAAAATGTTTGTTTTTGCAGAAACATTTGTATGCTTGATTAGATTGTAAAAATTGTTCAAAAATGATTTTGGGGATAAAATCTTTTGCAAATGGAGTGTTTTGAACCTACTGACCATAGGAAACACTTTGTGGTTTCAAAAATGTATTTGGTGAAACAAAAGAATGATTATTTGATTTAAAACCATTTCTAGTCAAATAGAAATATGGTTTATTTATTAAAAATGGTTTTGAAGGAAAACTTTTGGGAAATGTTTTGTTTTAAACTCTCTGACCCTAAACACCAAGTTTTATGGTTTGAAAAAATATTTTGTGAATCCTATAGATTAATGCCTTAGTAAAAAACATTTCTACACCACATAAAATGATACCTTTTTTTAAAAATGGTTTACAAAGTGAAACCTTTTGCAAATGACTTTGCCACTTTATAAAATGACCATTAGGTGTTTTCAAATGTTCATGACCCATTAGGAACCACTTTTTTTTCAAAACAAAGCTTGGCATGTTTGCATGCATTACCTTGACTTTGTTATTTTATGTGATGAATTGCTTGAATGGTATTTTGAAATGTTGTTTGCTTGATTGAATTGTAGTGACTTGTGTGAACATTGCAAAGATCAAGGAGTGAACTTATACCCTCTACCAAAAAGGCAAGTGATGCTTCATACTTTTTGTCCCATTAATTTCACTATGCATTAGTGATTTTCTCTAAGTAAAACTTGCATGGAATTTTGCTAAGTATAAACCTTGCTATAGGAAAACCTAGTAGATGAAACATTAGTAGAAATTTTCCTAAGTTAAGATTCCTACTACTATCATGCTTAGCTTAGCTAATAGAAAACAAGGGTGGAAATATATTCACACTATGGAAAAATTTCTAAGTCTGAGGACTTGTGTTTTTGTTTAATAAAACAACTAAGTTAATGAATCACCTGGGTGGAATGGTAATTGCTTGGTGGATTTTGGTTGAGTGGTTCACAAGGCCCATGTCTATGGTTGACCTTGTGTATCTCACTTGTGGATGGCCACCCAGGAATAAAGAGATTTGAGATGTCAAATGTTGAGAAGCTTCAAGTGCAACCACTTGGAATTATGGGCTCTGCCTGGATCATATAGGTTGCAAGAACTTAGCCATTTGGACAGTTGGTGGTAGAGTTTGATAGGTTGGAAAGCGTCCATTTTGGTCTAAGGGAAGGCTTCTGAAAGATCTTGTCTTGGGAAACCAAGTCTTGTGGGGAAAGTGCACCACCTCTGCAGAGTGTAAAATCTAAGTACTTAGCCATGTCCCTGGTAAAGGACAATTTGAGCATCAAGACATGGAAGCAATCAAGAATCTCATCATTCAAATTTCTAAGTTAAAAACTTGTGGATGAACAAGGGTTAAAGGATCTTCAATCTTTTGATTGAGAGAAATGTTTTTGTCAAGCAAAAACTTAGTGTTTTCAAATGTTAAGGAAAAATCTATTTTGATCAATGCAAGCCTCAACTCCACTTAGCCAAAATCATATAGATGATAGACTCCACTATACTACCATAGTATCACTTGCCAATACAATTCAAATGTATTGACCCTTGTGGCTGTAACTTGTATGTTGCAGGTTTGATTGATTTAGAGAAGTGTGTTGATTAGGATTACAAAGTCTACAACCAACATGTCTGCCTGTGGCACTTTGAAGATGAAGGACCCCATGCTTATAGATATTCTGCTGCAATGTAATGTAATAGCCAAATGAGCTATGTAAGATGTAATAAATTATGTTATTCCTGGTTATAAAGTTGTATTATGACCTTTGTTTCTTGATATTACATCTTAACTGTGGATGCTGGCTATTGATCCAGGGACTAGCATTGTAAACACAGGGGACTCCACCTTATTAAAGGTTGGGACCCTTACAATTTCCCTAAGTACTTGGTGTATATAAATAACGACAACATCAAGAAGAAAGGTATATCCGATATACATGTTATTGATGTGTATCTTACTGATGGCATCTCAGATCACTATAGAGCTTCGTTGGGAAACCCCAAGAGGAAGGTATGATGAGCATAGCAGCAAGTCTTCCCTCGAAAAGAAGCCAAGGTTATCGAACCAGTAGGAGGAAGGAAACGACTCAAAGGCGTTGCTAGCAACTTGGAAACCTGCACAACACAAACTCAAGACTTTGACCTAACGAACAATGAGGTAGTCAATCTCACCGGTTTGCTGAAAACAAAGGATTAAATGTATGGTGTGGAAGGCAATGGTGGCTTGCAGAAAAGTAAACAGTAACAGTAGAAGATGTATCAATGGTGAAGATTGGACCGGGGTCCACAGTTCACTAGAGGTGTTCTCCTTAAGATAAACAACACAACATGCTGGGTAAACAAATTATAGCGGGGCAATTGACAGTACAGAGCAAGGCATAACAATGCAATAGTAGACATTAATGATCCTATGAAACTTGATTGGGCATTACAAAAATATACATAGACCGCCATCCAACTGCATCTATGACTAATAATCCAACTTCAGGCTATCATCCGACCCCCTCCAGTATTAAGTTGCAAGCAACGGATAACTGCTTTAAGCAAAGTGTGTAAAGTAAACAATACTATTGTTCCATGAACAAAATATTGTTGTTTTCTCCCTAGTAGCAACAGGACATCTACAACCTTAGAGATTTTTGTCACTTCCCCAGATTCAATAGAGTCATGAACCCACTATCGAGCATAAATACCCCCTCTTGGAGTCAGTAGCATCTACTTGGCCAAGATAGCTACTAGAAACGGAGTGCATGCAAGATCTCAAACAACACAGACATGATAGAACCAACAAGATAGAATCATTAATCAATCTGACATAGTAATCTCAATATCCACCGGATCCCCACAAACACAACATGCATGATTAAAAATATGATCTTGATCATGAACGAAGCTCACAAGATCTAAACATGGTAGCACAAAGGAGGAGAAACAACCATCTAGATATTGTATGGACCCATAGTCCAAGGTGTAACTACTCACGCATCATACCGGAGGCTGGCATGGTGATGAAGAAGGCCTCCGGAATGATCTCTCCCCTCCGGCAAGATCCCCCCGATCTAGGGACGATGGTGGTGGCGGCTACGGACTGTTTCATGGAAGATTGATCGGGTACTTAGGGTTTAGGTATCTAGGACTTCTTATAGGCGAAGGGGGAAACCGAGGGGGTGCTCGAGGCGGCCGCACCCCCTAGGTGCGGGCCAGGCATGGCTGCACGGCCAGGGGGTGTGGGCCCCTCGCGGCCCTCCCCCGTCTCGTCTTCTGGCTCCGTGTTCTCCTCGGTGAAATATTGACTTTAGCTTTTATCCCGTCCAATTCCGAGAATATTCATTTTCCGACTTTTCTGGAACCAAAAACAACAGAAAATAGGCAACTGGCACTGTTGCATCTTGTTAATAGGTTAGTCCCAGAAAAGGTATAAAAATACCTCAAAGTGTAGACAAAGCAAAGCAAATAAGATACTAAACAAGCATGGAACATAAAAAATTATAGATACGTTTACGACGTATCACTTACTAGTAGTCATAGTAGTGCTTGGGTATTTGATACTAGTTCAGTTGCTCATATTTGTAACTCAAAACAAGTGATGTGTAATAGGGGGAAACTACCGAAGAACAAGGTGACGATGCGCGTTGGAAATGGATCTAAGGTTGATGTGATCGCGGTCAACACGCTACCTCTTCATCTACCATCAGGATTAGTTTTATACTTAAATAATTGTTATTTGGTGCCTGCGTTAAGCATGAACATTATATCGGGATCATGTTTATTGCGAGACGGTTACTTGTTTAAGTCCGAGAATAATGGTTGTTTGATTTATATGAGTAATATGTTTTATGCACTTGCACCTTTGATAGATGGTCTATTCTTGTTGAATCTCGATTTTATTAATACACATGTTAATAACATTGAAGCTAAACGTTTGAAATTAAGCAATAACTCAACCTATATGTGGCACTATCGTCTTGTTCATATCGTAGTGAAGCGTATGAAGAAAATCCATTCCGATGGACTTCTTGAATCACTTGATTTTGAATCACTTGAAAGATGCGAAGCATGTCTGATGGGTAAAATGACTAAGTCTCCATTTTATGGTATGATGGAGCAAGCAACGGACTTGTTGGAAATCATACATACCGATGTGTGTGGCCCAATGAGTGTAGCATCGCAGTGGTTATCGTTATGTTCTTACTTTCATGGATGACTTGAGTAGATGTGGGTATATCTATTTCATGAAACATAAGTCCAAAACTTTCGAGAAGTTTAAGGAATTTCAAAGTGAAGTAGAGAATCAACGTAACAAGAAGATTAAATTTCTACGTGTTGATCATGGAGGTGAGTATCTAAGTTACGAGTTTGGCCAGCATTTGAAGAAATGCGGAATACTTTCACAATTGACACCACCGGGAACACCATAACGTAATGGTGTGTCCGAATGTCGTAATCGAACTCTCTTAGATATGGTTCGTTCTATGATGTCACTTACAGATTTACCTTTGTAATTTTGGGGTTATGCATTAGAAACAGCTGCATTCACTTTAAATAGGGCACCATCTAATTCCGTTGCAATGACACCGTATGAATTATGGTTTGGGAAGAAACCTAAATTATCGTTCCTTAAAGTTTGGGGTTATGAAGCTTATGTAAAGAAGTTACAGCCCGATAAGCTTGAACATAAAGCGAAAAAATGCGTCTTCATAGGATACCCGAAGGAAACTATTGGGTATACCTTCTATCATAGATCCAAAGGAAAAATATTCGTTGCCAAGAATGGATCCTTTCTAGAGAAGGAGTTTCTCTCGAAGGAAGTGACTAGAAGGAAAGTAGAACTCAACGAGGTTGTTGAACCTTCTCTCGGATTTGAGAGTAGCGCAGCACCGGAAGAAGTTCATGTGGTGCCTACACCAATAATAGAAGAAGCTAATGATAAAGATCATGAAACTTCGGCCGAAGTTACTACGGAAACTTGCAGGTCAACAAGGACTCGTACCACTCCTGATTGGTATGATCCCTTTATGAGTGTCTTGTTGGTGGACAACACCGACGACCCTGCGACATATGAGGAAGCGATGATGAGCCCAGATTCCAATAAATGGCAAGAATCCATGAAGTCAGAGATTGGATCCATGTACAAAAACCAAGTATGGACTTTGGTGGACTTACCGGATGGCCGAAAGGCTGTCGATAATAAATGGATTTCGAAGAAGAAAACAGATGTTGATGGAAATGTAACCGTCTATAAAGCTCAACTTGGCGCAAAAGGGTTTCGACAAATTCAAGGAGTTGACTACGATGAGACTTTCTCACCGGTAGCGAAGCTAAAGTCTGTGAGGATTTTGTTAGCAATCGTTGCATATTATGATTATGAGATATGGCAGATGGATGTCAAAACGCCATTCCTCAATGGAGACATTGATGAAGAGTTGTATATGGTACAACCCAAATATTTTGTCGATCCTAAGGATGCTAAGAAGGTATGCAAACTTCAACGGTCCATTTATGGATTGAAGCAAGCATCCCGAAGTTGGAATCAATGTCTTGATAATGTGATCAAAAGTTTTGGTTTTATACAAACTTATGGAGAAGCTTGTATTTACAAGAAAGTGATTGGGAGCTTAGTAGCATTCCTAGTACTATATGTGGATGACATATTGTTGATTGGGAATGATATAGACCTTCTTAATAGTGTCAAAGATTATTTGAATAATAGTTTTTCAATGAAGGATCTTGGCGAAGCTGCTAACATATTATGCATAAAGATTTATAGAGATAGATCGAGGCGCCTAATATCATTGTCGCAAAGTACATATTTGCACAAAGTTCTAAAGAGGTTTGAAATCGAAGATAGCAAGAAAGGGTTCTTGTCCATATTGCCCAATACGACCTTGAGTAAAACTCAAAGTCCTGCAATGGTAGAAGATAGAGAAAGAATGAGTAAGACTCCCTATGCCTCAGCCATAGGATCTATCATGTATGCCATGTTATGTACTATACTCGACATTGCATATGTTGTTAGTTTGACTAGCAGTTATCAAAGTGATCCAGGAGTGGATCATTAGACAGCGGTCAAAAACATCCTTAAGTACTTGAGAAGAACTAAGGATATGGTTCTTTCTTATGGAGGTGATGAACAACTCGTTGTTAATGGTTACACCGATGCTAGTTGGAACACCGATCCAGATGATTCTAAATCTCAATCTGGATACGTATTTACTTTGAATGGTGAAGTAGTTAGATGGAGGAGTGCAAAGCAAAGCGTCGTGGAAAGATTTTCAACTGAATCGGAACACATAGCTGCTTCAGAGGCTTCACAAGAGGCGATATGTATGAAGGAGTTCATTATACACTAGTAGAAAAACGACCTTTCGTTTTTTGCAGTTCCAGCCTCTAGTCCCAGCCTTGTCTGAAACTGGAACTAGTGTTAGCACTAGTCCCGGTCTGTGAATTTTGCAATGTGTAGATGGCCAACCTCTAGTCCCGGTTGGTAACACAAGCCGGGACTAGATCTCCTGTGGGACCCATGGCTATATTTAGTCTGGGTTCTTGTTACCAGCCGGGACTAGATATCAACCTCTAGTCTGGGTTCGTTTACCACCCGGGACAATTTATTACCACTATATATCCCTCTTCGACCCAGCTCAAAAGCATGGCCATTTCCCCCAAGGAACAACTCAATTTCATCCTCATTTTTGTCCAATTTGGTGGCAACTTTCAATCCAAGATTTGGTGGCATCATCTATCAATCCAAGCTTCTAAAATGGTTAGCAACTTCAATCATTCATATCTTATTGTTATAGTTTAGCTCAATGCTCTAGAACTAGAATGAGGGATTTCATGCTTAGAAGTGTAGCTAGAGGGAATTTTAGATGTGTAATTTTAAGCATAGTTTGATTATACCAAAAGCTACTGAAAGTTAAGATTTGCATTTTAAGAGTTTCGGATCTCAGAATTGAATAAGGTTTTCACTGCTAGAGCAATAATTAAATAGTCAAAATTTTACGTTAACAGTTTTTTCCAATTCAAAAATTAGTGCATGTAAAATTTTAATACGATAGAAAATCTTAATTCGAAAATTAGTGCATGTAAAAGTAATTGTAGTAAAAATGATCCAAACTTTTTATATGATAGAAAATTTTAATTATACTGCAGATGAGCCGAGAATGGATGTACGACGCTCCCCAAATGTCTGACGCGTTCATTAAAGGCGTGCATTCTTTCCTCGATTTGGCTGAGGCAAACAAGCGGAATGGTTTTATGTGTTATCCGTGTCGTGTCTGTCGGAATGAGAAGGATTACTCTTCATCCAAAACCATTCACATCCACTTGATTCAATCAGGTTTCATGTCCGGCTATATTTGTTGGACAAAGCATGGAGAAAGCGGGGTTATGATGGAAGACAGCGAAGAAGAAGAGAACGATGACAACTATCCAATGTTTCCTGAATACGGTGGCACTGCACTAGAAGACAATGAACAAGAAGGCGAAGAACGGGCATTAGATGAGACTGCCGATGATCTTCATCGGGCCATTCTTGATGCACGGAGCGAATGCGAAAATGAAAATGAGAAGAAGAAGTTGGATTGCATGTTAGAGGATCACAAAAAAATATTATACCCAAATTGCGAAGATGGCAACACAAAGCTCGGTACCACACTGGAATTACTGCAATGGAAAGCAGAGAATGGTTTATCTAACAAGGGATTTGAGAAGCTACTGAAATTTTGGAAGAAGAAGCTTCCAAAGGATAATGAATTGCCTGTCAGTACATACGAGGCAAAGAAGGTCGTCTGCCCTCTAGGACTAGAGGTGCAGAAGATACATGCATGCATTAATGACTGCATACTATATTGCGGTGAGGAGTACAAGAATTTGGATGCATGCCCAGTATGCGGCGCATTGTGTTATAAGATCAGACGAGATGACCCTGGTGATTTTGAGGGCGAGCAGCGCTCTAGGAAGAGGGTTCCTGCAAAGGTTATGTGGTATGCTCCTATAATACCACGGTTGAAACGTTTGTTTAGAAACAAAGAGCATGCCAAGTTGTTGCGATGACACAAAGAAGAGTGCAGGAAAGACTCGATGATGAGACACCCCGCTGATGGGTCGCAATGGAGAAAAACCGATAGAGAGTACCCGAGCTATGCAGATCACACAAGGAACTTAAGGTTCGGTCTAAGTACAGATGACATGAATCCTTTTGGAGAGCAGAGCTACAGTCATAGCACCTGGCCTGTAACTCTATGTATATAACCTGCCTCCTTGGTTGTGCATGAAGCGGAAGTTCATTATGATGCCAGTGCTCATCCAAGGCCCAAAGCAACCCGACAATGGCACTGATGTCTATCTAAGGCCATTAGTTGAAGAACTACTACAGTTGTGGCGCGATGAAGGTGTTCGTATGTGGTATGAGCACAAACAGGAGCCATTTGACCTACGGGCGTTGTTGTTCGTAACCATCAGTGATTGTCCTGCTCTTAGTAATCTTTCAGGATAGTCAAACAAGGGATACAATGCATGCACGCATTGTTTAGATGATACTGAAAGTATATATTTGGATAAAGTTAAGAAGAATGTGTACCTGGGGAATCGTCGATTTCTTTCGGCCAGCCATTCCGCAAAAAAGAAAGGCAAGCATTTCAATGGTGAGGCAGATCACCGGAAGAAGCCTATTCGCCGTACTGGTGATTATATATTTGGTATGGTTAAGGATCTAGAAGTAATCTTTGGAAAGGGCCCTGACGGTCAATCTGTTCCAAATGACGATGACGGACATGTGCCCATGTGGAAGAAGAAATCTATATTTTGGGAGCTACCCTATTGAAAAGTTCTAGAGGTCCGCTCTACAATCGACATGATGCACGTGACGAAGAATCTTTGCATGAACCTGCTAGGATTTATGGGCGTGTATGGAAAGACAAAAGATACGCCAGAAGCACGGCAGGACCAGTAAGGTATGAAAGACCGACACGACGTGCATCCAATAATGACAGATAAAGGACGTCTACGTGCTGCCAGTTATGCTCTTACCAAATAAGAGAAGGAATTTTTTTTTAAGTCCTAAGAAGTATGAAGGTCCCCTTTGGCTTCTCGTCGAACATAAAGGGAATAATAAATACGGCAGAGAAAAAATTCCAGAACCTAAAGTCTCATGACTGCCACGTGCTTATGACACAATTGCTTCCGGTTGCATTGAGGGGGATTCTACCGGAAAATGTTCGACTGCCCATTGTGAAGCTATGTGCATTCGTCAATGCTATTTCTCAGAGGTAGTCGATCCAGAAATTCTACTGAGGTTACAAAATGATGTGGTCCGGTGTCTCGTTAGTTTTGAGTTGGTGTTCCCACCATCCTTCTTCAATATTATGATGCATCTGCTGGTACACCTAGTTGACGAGATTACCATTTTGGGTCCTGTATTTCTACAAAATATGTTCCCCTTTGATAGGTTCATGGGAGTCTTGAAGAAATATGTCCATAATCGTGCTAGGCCAGAAGAAAGCATCTCGAAGGGCTATGGAACAGAGGAGGTCATTGAGTTTTGTGTTGACTTTATTCCTGACATTAAGTCGATTGGTGTTCCTGAATCACGGCATGAGGGGAGAATGAGTGGAAAAGGCACACTAGGAAGGAAATCAATAATATGTAGGGACGGACATTCTTTCACTCAAGCACACTACACGGTTCTGCATAATTCCACCTTGGCAGCTCCGTATATAAAGGAACACAAGAATATTGTACGCTCAAACAACCCGGGAAAGCATGACTCCTTGATTAGAGATGAACACATGAAGACTTTTGGTGGTTGGTTGCAAACACATCTCATGAATAACAAAACCTTTTGTGATGAGTTGTACTTGTTGGCCAGCTCACCATCTTCGACTATATGGACTTACCAAGGGTACGAGATAAATGGGAATACATTTTACACGATCGCCCAAGATAAAAAGAGCACCAACCAAAACAGTGGTGTCCGCTTTGATGCAACAAACGACAATGGGTCAAAGGACACATATTATGGTTACATAGAGGAGATATGGGAACTTGACTATGGACCTGCTTTGAAGGTCCCTTTGTTTCGGTGCAAATGGGTCAAGCTAACAGGAGGCGGGGTTGAGGTAGACAAAAAATACAGAATGACAACAGTGGATCTCCACAATCTTGCGTACATGAACGAACCATTCGTCCTAGCCAACGATGTGTCTCAGGTTTTCTATGTGAAGGACATGTCTACCAAACCAAGAAAAATAAAATATAAGCAAACAAATACATCATCAAACGATGAGCCAAAGCGCCACATAGTTCTTTCAGGGAAAAGAAACATCGTAGGAGTGGAGGACAAGACAGAGATGTCCGAAGATTATGACAAGTTTCATGAAATTCCACCGTTCGTAGTGAAGGATGACCCAAGCATCATGTTACTTGATGAAGATGCTCCATGGTTAAGGCCACACGGTCATAAGAAAGTCATATGATGTATTCTGAATTTTGCCTGCAGCCGTTTTTTAGATGCAATCAATATGTACATATGTATATCATTTTGTGAAGCTTTTACCAAGTTTGTTATTTTTTGTTTTATAAGAATAATTATACTAACTTTCCCTCTGACCGAATCTTTTAGTCCCGGTTGTAGCCACTAACCGGGACTAAAGATATTTCCTGCCATTTCCCATCGCTTCCCGCCATGTTTTCCTGCCCTTTTCCTCTGGCCGAAGCTTTTAGTCCCGGTTATAGCCACTAACGGGGACTAAAGACATTTCCCACCGCTTACCGCAATGTTTTCCCGCCCTTTTACTCTATATCTAGGTCGACCGCTCCATCGCTATCCACATATCCACACCTTCCTCTCTCACAACAATGGACAACGCCTACTGGGCCATTCTGACCCTCGAGGAGACCAAGGCGCTGTGCGCCTCCAGCTACCCTTGCCCTCCGGGCTACCGGCCGCCCGCCGGCTGGATGCTGAGTGCTGGAGGGGTTTCTGTCCCTCCTAACCCTCACGGTTCCGCACGCCAGGCGGCCATCACGAACCACTTCTACCACGAGCTCACGCCGGAGCAGCGGATGGATACCCAGTGGGATCCCGACAACTATGACACCTGGAATGCTTTTTTGCTAACCGGTGAGGAAGAGAGCTCTCTAGGTACGAGGGTGACGGCCCTCCCCCGGTGAACCACAACGAAGCCGGCCGCCGCCTGTGGTGTGCGAACCGGACTATCATCAGCGTGATGCGCTACATCACCGGGGGAGACCATCCTCGCCTGCGGTGCTCACAAGGCCACCCGCCACAGAGCCACAAGAAGGCCCCTCCCTCGCCCGGCGGTAGTGCCATCGTATTCCAGGAGACCCCTCCCCTGCCCGCCGTGAATCCGAGGCCGGAGTGGCAGGTGCCCCCGGTATATGCCATGGCTGGGCTGAGGATCCCCGGAGTGGCAGGTGACGATGATGATGATGATGAAGAAGAAGACCCTGAAGCTGCGTACTATAGGACTAGGAATGATTATGACTAAAGGGGCGGCTTTAGTCCTGAGTGTTAGCTAGTCCCGGTTTGTCCCGGTTTTTAATATTGAGTGTTAGTCCCGGTTTGTGGCTGGACCGGGACTAAAGGGGGGCCTTTACTTCTGATTTGTACTAAAACTTTCCCAAACTATGAAGATGTTTTCCCGATTCGTACTTATCATGAAGATCTGATCTCCAAACACGTGTGGTCACATATTAGGGACTGCCTCTATGAACAATTTCTTGGAGATGCCGGAGGACTGGGCTCCGACGACATCTCCCTGAAACTGGCCGTAGTGGTGTCCCTGCTCTCGAATACCATCTTGCAGCTTGTAACTTCTCTAACTAGATCAATATGCCTGGGAGCTAACCTAATTTCACATATTAGGGAGTGCCTCTATGACCAGTTTCTTGGAGATGCCGAAGGACTAGGCTCCGGTGGCATCTCCCTGAAACTGGCTGTAATGGTGTCCCTGATCTTGAAGACCATCTTGGAGATGCCTCAAACTGGCTGGAGGACTGGACTCACAAGGATGCCTATTTATAGTACAAGTAGCTCAGCATAGTGTCAACACTCACGACATAATGTCGACACTCACCCCTATTATTAGTGCTAACTCATGTTTTGTCCCGGTTGGTGTCTCCAACTGGGACTAAAGGTTCATATTTAGTCCCGGTTGGCGACACCATCCAGGACAAGGTAAAATCCGCACGACATAATGTCGACACTCACCCATATCATTAGTGTTGCCTGCTCTAGCCTTCCTACCCTAGTCCTGCCTTCCCTAGCCTGCCGCAAGCTTTAGTCCCGGTCCATATTTAGTATGCTAATATATTTATATTATAGATCTTTGTTCCTCCAAATTTTGATATATTATACATATTTTTCATCATTACAGAATAAAACATATTGAAATAATAATATTAATAAATTCAAACTCTAGTATACAAAAGATATTTTTTAATTCAACAAAATATTAGTTTAATAACAGAATATGGTAATAGATTTACATTATAGATCTTTTTTTCTGCAAAATTTGATATATAATACATATTTTTTATCATCACAAAACAAAAGATATAGAAATAATAAAATTAAAAAAATTAACCTCTAGTCCCGGCCCCAGCCTCTAACCGGGACTAGAGGTTTTAGCGCGCGAGAACGAAATGGCGCGCCGAAAAAAACTCTAGTTCCGGCTCATGGCTAGGGCCGGGACTAGAGGCCCCCCTCTAGTCCCGGCTGGAGGCTGGAACCGGGACTAGAGGTGGTGGGTATAAATACCCACCACCCTCCTCCTGCCCCGAGCCACGAGCCGGAACGTTCCTTTCTTCTCCAAAACTGCAGAAGACACCGCCAGGCCGCCGCCCGCACCCGCGCCCCGCCGTGCTGCTCGCCGCCCCGCCGCGCGCCGTCCCGCCCCACGCCATCCCCTCGCTCGTCCCCGCGCGCCCCGCCGCTCCCGGCCCGTGGAGTCGCCGCCGCGCCCCTCACCGGCCCCCGGCCTGTTCTGCCCCTCGCGCGCCCGTCCCCGCGCCGCCGCCGGCGCCTCCCTTCGCGCCGCCTCTCACCGGCCCATCCCCGCTCCGCCCTCCGGTGAGTTTTTTTCTATTTTTTCAATATAGATATAGTGTGTATTTTTTCAGTATATAGTGTATATTGTTTAGTATTTAGGATATTAGTTAGTATTTAGTGTATAGTGTATTTTTTCCTAAATAGTGTATTTTTTTCCTAAGTAGTGTATATTGTTTAGTATTTAGGATATTGGTTAGTATTTAGTGTATAGTGTATTTATTTTTCCTAAATAGTGTATTTTTCAATATATAGTGTATATTGTTTAGTATTTAGGATATTAGTTAGTATTTAGGATATTTAGAGATTTGTATATAAATATTTGTTAGTATTTAGGATATTATTGCTAATATTTAGGAAATTATTACTATTATTAGAATATAATTATTTACTTAGCATTATTTTGGTCAAATCCATACCTACTTTAGGATATGCTTGGGCATCCTCGTAGTGGACTCGGCCAGAGCGAGGGAGTACTATGCTCTAGCGGTGTTGTACGAGACTGGGCTCCGCCAGGCTGGCACTGGCAGGTGCTACCGTTAGGGACGCTTAGCTTGGTGAGGAATCCGGGTGTCGTCGTCGACCCGGATCTCCTTTGGTGGAGGTCACGTGGTCCAGGGAGTGTGCAGAGGGAGCGGGCCCCCGAGGAGGTGGTACGACGTCGTGTCAGGGAGGAGGACGAGCACGTCCGTCACTATTTGGTGATGTTGGACGCCGGGGTGGCCCCCCATACCTGGCAGGTTATTCAGGGATCTCACTTTAGTTATACTCCGGTGATGGTTCCGACTATTTGGTTGGTCACATCCCGCGGCTCAGGAGCCGGGAGTCGACGTTGAGTTTGAGCGGTGTAATCAGACAAGAGTTGTTCTTTATATGATATTACTACTTTGTCGTTATTCGAGATGTATTATGACTACTTTGTTGTTTTCTAAGATGTTATTCGACATGTTATATGATATTAATACTTTTGTTATCATTCGAGATGTTATATAATTTTTTTACTCATATATGCATATTATGTCATAGCAGTTATTCTATGGACTTCAACAGTAGAGAAGGTGAAGAGCCTTTATTCGATATGATACTAGGTGATGGACCGCTCCCCTATCAGGATGGAGCACTCCCTTATCATGAAGGAGCGCTCATCGATCAGGGTGGAGAAGAAGACTGTGGAGCAGAAGATGGCTCACAGTTTCTGAATGAGTCCGGTGAGGGAATAGAGATAGAACCTCAAGTCGAAGCGCATACTAGTTTTAATTTCGATGATGGCTTGGAAAATGATGGACCAGCCTTGACAAAGTTTGGCGAGGTATATTATTAAGCCTCTTGATCACTAGATAGATGCATTAATTGATTTGTGTGTCTATATATATTAACGAATATTGTTTATTATTTTAGACCTCCACATCGACCAAGTCAGTTAAAAATAGTAAACGAGGACCGGCCAAAGGGATGCCCGATGATGCGCATCTCACACTTGTTGAGGTCTCTCTAGTGGGCTTCCCGTTGCTTCCCATAAAGAACGCAAACACATTTATTCATCAATGTGGATTTGTTGTTAGGGACAACGTCCCGATCAGCATTATCAACTGGAATAAGCCAGCAAAGGGAGATGAAAATTCTATGAGTTATGTCGAGGATAGATACAAAGACATACTATGGGATAAGCTCATTCGCCATTTCACCCTACAGGTCTTAGAGACTAAGGAGGCCACAAATGATATGAGGTCCAAAGTTAAGCGTTTCGCTCTTAAGAAGATGGCCCAATAGTTCAATAACTATAAGAAAAGACTATACAATGAATATCTCGAGGAAGGAAAAGTTCCATAATTCGCGGACTCACTAGAGAAGCAGCGGCCTCACTGGGAAAGATTTCTAGACTACAAGAAATCAGCAATAGCAAAAAAAAGGTCCGCAAAGAATAAAGAAAATGCTGCAAAAAAAATATCACCATACGATGGGGACATGTGGCTACAGGACTTCCGTTCCTAAGTGGGAGGAAGCCGAGAAAGCCTTGCGTGCCCAAGGGCTCACTCCAGCTACAGAGGTCTGGCCCATCAGAGTAAGGAATTGGTTACTTGACCATGGGGCAAAGTATGACATGGAAACAGGGGAGTTAATATTCGATAAAAAGTCCAATGTTGCTACACCCCATGGAGAAATTGTTAAAACAATTGAGGAGGTTAAAAAGGGTAACTTCAAACCCGACAGAGAGAACGACGAGCTGACAAAGGCCCTCGGTAATCCTGAAAAACCAGGATGAACACGAGGCTTTGGAACTTCTGTGTCGTGGAAGACCGGGTTTCCTGAGGACATTGAATCCTATAGAAGCCGAGCGAGGGCAAAGAAGCAGAAGGAGATAGAGGAGACAGACCGGTTGAGTAGCGTGGAAAGAAAGAACGAGGAAATATATCCCATGCTCAAGGAGCAACAGAAGCAACTGGACAAAATGCGCTAGCAAGGGCCAACTCATCAGGGGCTAGAAGAAAGTGCCGGTGTCCCATCTCAGCGGAGAAGCAGTGTCGCTTCCACGATGGCCGTTTCGATAGATCACTATCCCGTGGATAATATCATTGAGAAGACAAGATGCGAGCTGCATGTGGGAGTGATGAACTTATCCTTCAAGGCGGCTCTCGGCTATGCTTTATCTTGTGAACCTGAAGCACGCTGGCATTGCAAAGAGATTCCAGATGTCTATTCTTGTGTCGGGGTGGATGAGGTTCTACCTCAATATGAATCACTACAACTTGACATCCCTGGACCTGAAGATGATAGCACGCTAGGAGAACTCAGGGGCTCTATCATTCTATGGCGCAAGAAATACATCGTGTTTCCAGGCTCTGCACCCAAGCCACCACCGTCTCCTCCGCGTCAGCCGAGTCTGCCGCCTCCAGCAAGTCCACATGAGGAGTGGGACGACCACCATAGTGCGAGTCCACCGCCGCATCAGCCCACTCCCCCGCCGCGTCAGCCCACTCCGCCATCGCCTTGTTAGACGAAGAAGGCGGTCTCTCAGTCAACTAGTATAAATACTAGTCAAAAGAAAGCCAAAGGTAAAAAGGTGAAGAAAATCCTGCCTAAGTTGATGTAGGAGCGCTTCGTTGGAAACCCCAAGAGCAAGGTGTGAAGCAGCACAACAACAAGTCTTCCCTCAGTAGAGACCGAGGTTATCGAACCAGAAGGAGGAAGGAAACATCTCAAAGGTGTTGCAAGCAACGTGGAAACCTGTACAACACAAACTCCAGACTTTGCCCCAACGAATCAGTGAGGTTGTCAAGCTCACCGGTTTGCTGTAACAAAGGATTAAACGTATGGTGTGGAAGGTAATGGTTTGCATCAAGTAAACAAGTAACAGTGGAATATGTATCAATGGTAAAGATTGGACCGGGGTCCATAGTTCACTAGAGGTGCTCTCCTTAGATAAACAACATGGCATGAAGGGTAAACAAATTACAGCAGGGCAATTGACAGGAACTGAGCAAGGCATAACAAATGCAATTACTAGTCAGAAAGATCCTACGAGGTTGATTGGGCAATACAACAAGATACATAGACCGCCATTCAACTGCATCTATGACTAGAAGTCCACCTTCAGGTTATCATCCGAACCCCCTCCAGTATTAAGTTGCAAGCAACAGACAACTGCTTTAAGCAAAGTGTGTAAGGAAACAGTCCACATGTTCCATGAACAAGAGACCGTTGTTTTCTCCCTAGTAGCAACAACACATCTACAACCGAAGAGATTTCTGTCACTTCCCTTGGAAACTAGAGGCATGAACCCACTATCGAGCATAAATACCCCCTCTTGGAGTCACTAGCAACTACTTGGCCAAGATAACCACTAGCAACGGAGAGAATGCAAGATCACAAACAACACAGACATGATAGAATCATAAAGACCAAACCATTAATCAAACCAACATAATAATCTCAATATCCATTAGATCCCCCGCAAACACAACATGCATGATTACAAAATAGATTAGATCTTGATCAGGAACGGAGCTCACAAGATCTATACATGAAAGCACAAAGGAGGAGATACAACCATCTAGCTACTACATGGACCCATAGTACAAGGTGGAACTACTCACGCATCATACCGGAGAGAAGGCCTCCGAGATGATCTCCCAATCTAGGGACGATGGTGGCGGCGGCTACAGACGGTTTCATGGATTTCTGATCGGGTGCTCAGGGTTTCTGCATCGAGGGCTTCTTATAGGCGAAGGGGGAGGCCGAGGCGGCCGCCAGGGCGACCAAACCCTAGCCAGGCACGGGGAGGGGCCCCCTGCGCCTGGGGTGGGTCTGGCCCCTCTAGCCGGCCCCTCCGTCGCTCCTCTGGACTTCTTGTTCCCCACGGAAAGTAATTGACTTTGTCCTTTGTCCCATCCAATTCTGACAATATTTCTTTACTAACTTTTCTGAAACCAAAAACAGCAGAAAATAGGCATCTGGCACTGTTACAACTTGTTAGTAGGTTAGTACCAGAAAAAATGTAAAAAGCACCTCAAAGTGTGGACAAGTAAATCAAAGTAGATACTAAACAAGCATGGAGCATCAAAAATTATATATACGTTTCCAACGTATCAACATCTCCAAGCTTAACTCCTGCTCGTCCTCGAGTAGGTAAGTGATAAACAGAATAATTTTTGAGGTGAGATGCACCCTCACAATAAAGATCCAACCATTTGCAAGCATTAAAATCTGGGATCAAAGAACTCTAAACATGTGCATGAAAGAATGGAGTTCTAACAGTAGGACATAGTAACTATGCATGCAACATGACAATGTACAAACAAAGATCATGAATAATATGCATTGAAAAATGTTTGTTTGTTTCACATGCAGAAAACATAGCATAGTGGCAATCATCTTGTCCCTCATAGAGTAGCAGTAAAATGCATAGGACACCTGCAAAGTTCACAAGGGTGACTAGAAACAAATAGCACAAGAGCAAGTAATAACACAATATGCATCAATTAATAAGCTTTGGAACACTGCACAGAATGAAAACTATGCTCTATTAATGGTGCCTAAAGGTAGAAGGTGGAGACTCAATAGTGGTGGAAGAAAGGCCTTTTTATAAAGGAAGCAGGGATTACAAGTTTCAAAAAGAACTTCCAAAAATTATGGTACTTGTTAGCTTTCATCCCTCATTGCCCTAATCATAAGCATCTTGAAGTGGCTAAGGTTAAAGTGGAAAAGCTGGAGTATATGCTTGACGAAGTATAAGTTGGCAATCTCAAGTCCCTTGAATATGAGGGCTACACCTCATGGATACTCAACTTAGGGCCCAGGCAAGTTCTTGTCACTGTAAGTATTCGCATATCATTGAGAACCGCCAATGGGGTACCCCTTGCACATGGTACAGGAGCTTTCCCATAACCAAAATGACATGGCAAGAAGACAATGAGCATCTCAACAATCTTTTTATTTACCATATTCATAGCTTTTTTATTGAGGATGCTTCATAGATAGCTCACTATGGTGATGCTGCAAGTTTCCACCATGATTATGCATGGCTTAGGCTAGCGGCCCAGGCGTTTCTCTAACACAGAATACAAACTCCATGGACTTACAAGTTCCCACTTCATTTCACACCGGTAACATCCATAGACAAAAGAGCATGATATCAACGAAGTACAGAAGTACAAGTGCAATGTTGAAAACGTTCCCCGTGACAGTACGGTTCTGCTAACTCCAACTTATAACTGCAAGCATATACAACAAAGTTGTCACAATGGTTCAAGTTTATTAGGGGCAAAGAATAAAGTGTGCCATCAAGTTCGTGAGGGCTTTAATCACTAAGTTTTCACATAACAATATAGTTTTTAATTGGAAGATAGTTGAAAACAAGAATATACTTGGAATGGTGTAACACACCATGCATAGGAGTTTATAGTGGACACTTTGGAATAACTTGGTTTCTTAGGAGTTGGAAGCATGAGTATAACTTACTCATACAAGTGGAGGCTAGCAAAAGACTTGGAGCAACCAACTAAGAGAGAATAATGGCCATAATCATGCAATGCAACAAAGCATACTAATCAAATCAAAGAGTGGTACTACAATTCAAGGACTAAATGATCATAGAGGCTAATGGTGACTTGTCATAGTCATAACATGGTGTAAGCATGTGCCAAGTCAACCCAAGCAAAGCATCAAAGGAGAATACCATAATACTATGCCTTTTCATGCTAAAACAACGCATAATTTCTTCAAGGCACACTAAGAAATCCCAATTGTTTGGAACAAGACATGCTATAGCAATAATCACTAATCATAATGCTAAAACAACACCTAGAATGTCATGCTAAAGTCTAAGTCACAGTCAATGCAAGCTCCTCTTGCACTTCAAGCAAGAACTTACTACTCCTTTCCAACACCAAACAACTTATTTGCAAAACAACACAGCGAGAACGGGGGTCCAAACTACTTTATTCAAGCAAACTAAACAACCTAAGCAAAGCAAACGAAAACTAAGATTCTCCAAGAACAACACAACTGTGCATGAAACAATAAAAACGAAGTGTCTAGACAGACCTAAGCTTTTTATTGATGAAGAAGGGGATGCCTTGGGCATCCCCAAGATTTGACGCTTGTACCTCTTGGATATTTCTTGGGGTTACACCATGCTGGCATCCCCAAGCATGAGCTTTTGTCCATTCTTCATCTCATTGCATCATTCTTTCTCTACACCTGAAATTTTTCCTTCATACAAAACTTCACACAATCTTCATTAGCAACATTAGTATATTCAAAAGATATTAGACCACTGGCAAAGCTTTGGAACAGCAAGGCTTTTCACTAAAACACAAGCTACTGTAGCAACTCCTTCAAAAATCTCAATTTACCTGAAGAGAACTCAAAAAGGAATCAATAAGAAGCTAATGCAAATAATGGCAGAAATCTATCAAAACAGACCAGCAGGTAGAAACCGATTTTTTTGAACATCTTTTGTTGCTCAAATCAAAAAGTTTCGGAAGTTATCTAACATACTGGGGATTTATTCATAAATTTTGAGCTCAATCCGAGTTACAGAGACTCCTCACGAATTTTTATGGTGGAGGACAGAAATATGTTTCAGAATAGCAACTCCCCAAATCTTACTTCCCTCTCATTAGAGGTCATTCTTGGCACAAAAAAGCAAACAAAAAGGATAAGGAGAGGTCATTACTGAAGTAATAACTTCCAAGACTCAAGGAAACTCTTGGGTTATCTCCCAACAAGTACTTTTCTTTAACGCCTTTAAGTTAGGCATAAGAAGCAAGAAGAATCAAGTATTTTCAAATGAGGAATTTCCCCTCTTGTTCCTTCCTTTCTTACCTTTCCTTTTCTCTTTAGGGAAGATATGATTGCTTACCGGAGGAGCAAAGTGCATGATGCCTTTTCCCACATCTATTACTGCCCCAAGGTGTTTCAGTAGAGATCTTCCAAGTGTGATTTGTCCCTTGCCTACACATTCAATAACAAGATAATCAGTAGTCACCATTTTCCCTGAAATTTTTGTAAACACACCTTTAGATATTCCAATGGGTGATATAGTGGTATTGTTGGTAAGAGAGATTTCCTCTCCTTCTTCAATAAGCCCACAAAGACTCAAGGAATCAAAAATATCTTTAGGCATGAGACAAAATTCAGACATGATATCACAACGTGCATCAAAAAGTGTAGTGTTTATTGAAACTTTGATTGTGGGAAACCACTTTGAAGGCTCAGAATTTATGGGAACATAATCATGGTAAGCCCTAAGAGTGTGATATCAACTATTCATAGCAGCAATGCCGGTCTCAAGAGTGTTCAACCTAGCAAAAATATTTATGAAAGCAGAACCAGACTTGCCAGGTGTACCATAGATCATGATTAATTTCCTTATGGCATCAAAAGCTTCATCCTTAGTACATAGCAAAAAATCTTTCTCATCCACAGCATCCAAAGCATATCTATAACGAAGAGCAATACCGCGGTAGAAACTATCAATAACCGAGATGAGGCTCACTTCAGGCTCGGTTTCCCTCTGGAAAGCAGAGATTCTAGACCAAGCCTCCTTAAATCTTTCTTCACTTTTTTGCTTAAAAGTGGTGATTTCTACCATAGGGGAGATAGAGGTTGATCCAAAACCAGACATGGTAGCAACTTAGAGCAGGAACTAATTTTTTTGGTTTTTGAATAAAGAAAGCAAACCAAACTAGACTAATTTTTTTTGGGTTTTTTGAAAAGAGGCAAACTAAAACAAACAAAAGAAACAAAGCAAACTAAAAACAAAGTAAAGAGAAAGGAAGTGAAGGACTCCCCTAGTGAAGACGTCCTTGGCCTCCCCAGCAACAGCGCCAGAAAACTTGTTGATGGCGCCTAAGTTGATGTGGGAGCGCTTTGTTAGAAACCCCAAGAGCAAGGTGTGAAGCAGCACAGCACCAAGTCTTCCCTTAGTAGAGACCGAGGTTATCGAACCATAAGGAGGAAGGAAACGTGTCAAAGGTGTTGCAAGCAACGTGGAAACCTGCACAACACAAACTCAAGACTTTGCCCCAACGAATCAGTGAGGTTGTCAAGATCACCGGGTTGCTGTAACAAAGGATTAAACGTATGGTGTGGAAGGTAATGGTTTGCAGCAAGTAAACAAGTAACAGTGGAAGATGTATCAATGTTAAATATTGGACCGGGGTCCATCGTTCACTAGAGGTGCTCTCCTTAGATAAACAACATGGCATGAAGGGTAAACAAATTACAGCAGGGCAATTGATAGGAACTGAGCAAGGCATAACAATGCAATTACTAGTCAGAAAGATCCTATAAGGTTGATTGGGCAATACAACAAGATACATAGACCGCCATCCAACTACATCTATGACTAGAAGTCCACCTTCAGGTTATCATCCGAACCCCCTCCAGTATTAAGTTGCAAGCAACAGACAACTGCTTTAAGCAAAGTGTGTAAGGTAAACAGTCCACATGTTCCATGAACAAGAGACCATTATTTTCTCCCTAGTAGCAGCAGCACATCTACAACCTAATAGATTTCTGTCACTTCCCTTGGAAACTAGAGGCATGAACCCACTATCGAGCATAAATACCCCCTCTTGGAGTCACTAGCAACTACTTGGCCAAGATAACCACTAGCAACGGAGATCATGCAAGATCACAAACAACACAGACATGATAGAATCATAAAGACAAAACCATTAATCAAACCAACATAATAATCTCAATATCCATCGGATCCCCGCAAACACAACATGCATGATTACAAAATAGATTAGATCTTGATCATGAACGGAGCTCACAAGATCTATACATGAAAGCACAAAGGAGGATATACAACCATCTAGCTACTATATGGACCCATAGTCCAAGGTGGAACTACTCATGCATCATACCGGAGAGAAGGCCTCCGGGATGATGTAACACGCCCGATCACTCCGGACCGACGACTGTCACTTCTGGCAGATCAATAGGATCTCTAGACTAACCCCACAGACCAACACTAGTCTTTTCTACGCACTTTGTCCTCACTCATGCGCACCCGGTTACCCACTTCCCGGTCGGTCACCTATCCTAGAATTGCTCTAGGCCAAGCACGCTTAACCTTAGAGTTCTTTTCGAATGAGCTTCCGGAAAATAAGTTGCAACTTGTTGGTATGGGTTTCCTATCAATCCTATTGAGCCATGCGCCAGGGTCTCACATACACCCACCCTTAGAAGATCGACGTCCTCTTCGATCAACCAAAATCCAGGAACGTCCCCTCTTGGCACACGTTTGTGCGTCCAGTGCCGGCACATGTGCCATGTCGTGTCCACTCCGGGTGTCGTGGTGGTGGCACGACAGATGCCATGGGTAGGCTAAAGTATGGGGCCAATGGATGCTAGTGGGATCTGGGGAGGGAAGATGCAGTTGATTCTACACGCAAAAGACTAAGGCAAAGATCTTTATTTCTCCTTCCTTGGGCTACAAGTGCTCCTTGAGCTGCATACAGGGAGAAAGGAAGAACTTTACCAGCCTAACGGTACTAAATGAGCCGATGCCCTCCTCAGGATCCAAGCCTCCCCTTATAAAGGAGAGCCTTGGGTTCCTTTAGGGCTAACGTGGCAAGCATATTCTAGGAATATGCTTGTCCCAATATAGTAGTTCAGTGGCCTCCTTTCCCTGTCGCTCCTCTAATGACGGCAAGGTTCCAGAGGGCCCCTCCTGCGCGCCTCGGGCTTCAGGACTGTCATCTCCGTGACCTCCTTCTGCCCCTCTGTCGCTCTGCACCTTTGTCCCTAGTGCTTGGCTCTGCTCAGATTCTCCCTAGCCTATGACTAGAGTTTGACTTTAGGCTTCTCCTTCTTCTGCAAGCTTCGTATCATTCTGCTCCGCCTCGCGTAACTCGGCTCGTCCTTCACCTGCATTAAGATTATTCGGGCTAACCCGGCTGACTCATACAGTACTCCGGCCGGGTAATGCCTTGCCATTATCATTCAGGTCCTGCCCCTTTCATACCTCGGCCGACATCTACATGATTCGGCCGACTAAGACGGTAACTCGAAAACTGGACGGGGAACGTCCTTCCGTCTTTCCCCGTCTTTACCCTATCCGAGGTCACCTCCCCAACATTAGTCCCTGAAGCTGGTATGGCCCTGACGTTAACTTCGGCCGGGCCGTATCAGTTTCATGAGATTCCTTCTGCTTTGTTTCCGAGTTATCTTTTTCTCGTTCGAGGTATCATCATATCTTCTCACGTACGCCTCGTCCTACTTGTCATACTCATCATTGTTTGTCTAGTTTTTTGCTCCTCTACAGTATTTACTGACAAGCTACAGTAATCACTACGCCTGCGATGGTGCTGCGACGCCTCGTGTGCCGTTTCCATCGGGGATCGTGGCCTTCCTTTCCACCGTGTGGTCGTTGGTGTGGTTCCACTTTGCGTCGTGTGTTCGTTCCACGTTCATGACCTACATGGTCAACTGCCACACCCACGATCCCATTACCTTGCAGGTAGCGTGGTTATAAAGAGGGCCGCGGCGCTGGGGGATTCACTTTCCCCCTTCGCTCACCTGCGACCTTCCTCTACCTCTCGCCTCTGCGCCCGTTCGTCCTTCCGCCGCCGTGCTCTCGTCTGAGTCCTTGACGGTAGGGATCCCGTCGTACTGCTCCGTCGCCTTCGTCCCTGCTCGCTCGCTCCGGCATCATCGCTGGTGAGTTCCACCTGTCCAATCGCCTAGCTTTTCCTCTAGAGATCTCTGTTTTTCTTCTGTACTCGCGCGGCAGTTCTTTCTCTGCTCCGCCGTCGTTTTTGGGTAGAACCACGACGGGGCCTTGCAGTTCTAGATTTTCCTCCGCCGCTATCTCCTCCTCCGTAAATTTCTCCGGCGGTCTCATGTCGAGCTCTGTCAGCGGAGCGCTTGTTGAGGACAACGATACTGCATCTGGGCCCGAACGGGGCTCGTGGCAGGGCTCCTCCGTCACTCGCCGCGAGGTCGAGTGGCTAATCCGGACTCGCCGTATTCCTGCCGAGGTAGCTTGTCGCTTACCCAGCAGCGAGTCTTCTCCAGACCTTAGGTAAGGCGAGTATGTAGTTTTCATGTCGCATTTCGCACGCGGCTTTGGTCTCCCTCTTAGTGACTTTGCTAGGGAGTTTCTCAATTATTTCGTCCTTCAGCCGCATCATCTTCCCGCCAACGCCATTGCCTCTCTCTCTGCCTTCATCTCTGCCTCGGAGGGATACTTCGGCCTATGGCCGTCCGTGCATGTCTGGTCAAAGTTTTTCCAGATTCGTTCCAATGTCGTCCCAGACAAATCTCTGCACCCCTCCGAGAAGTTGCTCACCCAATGTGGAGCAGCGTCCATCACACCTCGGAGGAAATCCGAATTTCCTCGTGTCGCGGGGCTAGAATCATGTAAGAAGTGGCACAAGTCCTTCTTTTATGTCAAGAACATGGGGAATGAGGATAAGATTCGGCTCCCTGCCTTCTCCATTGGCCCTCCTTCCAAGAAGAACTGGACCTATAATCCGAGGAAGAGTCATGCTTTGGTCGAGGCTTTTGAGATTCGGCTGAAGGAATTGATCCGCTCCGGGCTACGCGGCGAGGATCTGATGACTACCTTCGTCAGCAGCCGAATCTGCCCATTCCAGAAACGCACACACAAACTCTGCTACATGAGCGGTCCCCTCGATCCCAACCGAGTCTCGACGGTGGAGCTGGAAAACTACCTCATCTTCAAGCGTGTCTGGGCTATCTTTAAAACGGAGATGCCGGAGGATTGGGCTTGGGGACTGAAGCCGTTCACCCGCGAGCATCCCCCACCCGAAGTAAGCTTACTCATTAGTGTTTTGCTTCCTAATCGCGTTCGTAACTCTCTTTGCTAATTTTTCTCCTTCTTGTCCTGCAGAGGTTTGAGGAGCAGAAGAATGAGGACGCCGAGGTTTTGTCACTCCCGTGGCCTGCGGATCGGAATACTCCGGACAGTGGGGAGCCGGACTCAGAAGAGTTCGTTCCCAAGTCTGATCTCGCTCCGGCTCGCGCTCGTGGCAAGACCCCGGCCCACGAGGAGGAAGGTGATTCGGACGAGGTCCAAGTTCTAGAGGTAGTTGCCACAATGCCAATTTCTTATGCATTTCCGGCTTCTACTTTCTCAGCTAATCCGGCCGGTCAGGTTCATGACGCCGAGCCTCTTGCCTCCCGGCCTCCTGTTACCTCGGGGAAACGTGGTGCTCCCGCTGGTGCCTCAGAAACGGCCCCCAAGAAGCGAATGAAGAAGTCAGCTCCGCATCCTCCCAGGCGCAAGACCATGCCCAGGGTCACTGGGTGAGTTGCTTTTGCTTGTATTCTTGTTTTTCTCTTTCTGCTTTTTGACTTGACCTTTTTTGTTTTTGCAGTGCTCCACTTTCTGTTAAGCCCAGCGGTCCCAGCATGACGAGTCGTACGACTCGGCCGCCGTCTCCTCCGCCTACTGAAGATACCAGGATTCCGAGTCCTGCTCGCGCTGCATCTCCTCTAGCTCCGAATCAGACGCCACCTCGCCATGATGCGCCTGAGATTCCTCCTGTTGATGCCGATACCACTCGGCCAACAAATATTTCTACCGAACCTGCTGCCTCCTCTGTGAATCCTAATGTCTCTACTGAGCCTCTTTCGACCCCCGCGGTCTCTACAGTGACTCCAACTCCGGCCGAGGACGTCAATATCTCGGCGCCCTCTGCAACCGTGATTCCTTCGGCTCCTAAAGACGCCGCTCCTAGTGCCGAGGTATCAGCTCCTATTGATGCCTCTTCTAAAACAAGAAAGGTTGCGTCATCAAGGCTTCCTCCTCTCAGAAAGGTCTTGCTGGCTCTTCTCAGCCTAGTATTGCCGATGCGCTGCGCAAAGGGGTTGCTTCTGCCAAAGCCTCTGTTACCCCTGCCGCCAGCACCCAGCTCGCTCTTCACAAAAGCCCTGCGGCAGCGGTGGCTACATAACATGTCCGAGGTAAAGTCCTAACTCGCACGGAGAGTGGGAACAGCCTCGGCTCGCTGGTTGAGTATGCCAATAATTGGAATGCTGCCGATCAGTTCGAGGGTAATCCAAGCAGCCAGCCGTTTCAACTCTCCGACATCAGCAGCCGCCTGCATCAGGCTGCCAAGATCGTTCTTGAAAGTGACAAGATGAATGAGGTAATTGTTTTTTATGGAGTTTTGATTAGTTCTCCGGATACTATTATATATACTCTAGTCACCGAAGCTTGCAACCGAATAACTTGTTATTCGTTTGGAAGTTTTATGATGCTTTACTTAGTTCAGTTTTATCTTAGAGTTCGAACCTCTGTCCAACTAGATCTGCATTAAATACTTCTTGATTTGGGTATGTCTGAACCTTGAATATCCAGCCTCCTAGATCCGGGTTAAGTCTTGCTTGACTCGGATCTGTCTAAGCTTTGAATATCCAGCCACCTAGATCTGGGTTAAGTTTTGCTTGACTCGGATCTGTCTAAGCTTTGAATATCCAGCCATCTAGATCCGGGTTAAGTTTTGCTTGACTCGGATCTGTCTAAGCTTTGAATATCCAGCCAGCTAGATCCGGGTTAAGTTTCACTTGACTCGGATCTGTCTTAACTTTGAATATCCAGCCACCTAGATCCGGGTTAAGTTTTGCTTGACTCGGATCTGTCTAAGCTTTGAATATCCAGCCACCTAGATCCGGGTTAAGTTTTGCTTGACTCGGATCTGTCTTAGGCTCGAATAACTATTTACCATTTGCTCTATTGCTTAGGTTGCGCATGATCGGCGGACTGCCGAATTCTAAAGGCTGCTTTTTGCGCATAGAAAATTGGAAGAAAAGTACGAGAAGGTTATTCCTGTGGTAAAGAAAGCTGGTAAGTCGACAAACTCTTGCGTTATCTCCGAAGCTCTCATTGTTTTGTATATGAGATGTTGGCTCACTTTGTTGGTAAACAGGGAACATCAATAATCTTAACATCCGCCTTGAGAAGAAGGTTAAGGCCCTGGAAGGTTAGTTACTCTTTTACTTTATATACTCCCCTTTGAAATGTGCACTAAGTTTCTTTTAACTCTTTTGGCATTGGTAAAGCCGAGTTACAAACCTTTGCAGCATCTCACCAAGATTGCACGCCCATGCCTGATGTGATGCTGCATTTTTTAGAACAAAGTGTTACTCATTCGGCGCAGCTGAAAGAAAAAGATGACGATATAGCTCGCTTGCATGCCGAGGTGGAGTCCCTTAAGCTCTCTCAGAAGTCTGAATTAGAAAAGGTCGACCAGGAGTTCTCCGAGGAGAAAAATCGGCTAGCTCTGCAATTGCAGAAAAATAAAGAGCTCCTCGAGGCTGCCGAACTGAAGACACGGGGGATGAGCGAGGAGATCACCCGCTTTGAGAAGAGCAAGATTGACTGGGCTAAAGATCTTCAGATAATGCTGAACTATATTCATCGTAAGCTTCTGACTGCGGCCGAGTTACCTTTTCCCTTACTTATTGCTTACTGACGCACTTGTGTTCTGTGCAGACCATTTTCCAGAAGCTAAGCCCGTGAGCTCTAAAGCGGTGATTAGTGCTCGTGTGCGTCGAGGTGTTCCTGCTGATGCAGACTCAGAGTATTCAATGGAAGATTTCTTGGTTGCTGTTGGTGCTGCAGTTGGTCCGATGAAGATAATGGGCAGGGATTTGGTGCAGGCTGCTATCCGAGCCTACCATGTTCTCTGGCCGAATACCTCTGGGACTCCTAATATCGATGAGGTCAAATTATTGGTGGAAAGATTAATGGCCTCTGAGAGACAGCTGAGTCTTTGGAGGGAATCGGACGGACGAGCCGGTGTTGACATGGCTCTTACTGTCATCATGTCATGGTATGAAGATATTTCTCTTGATGTTTTGAGAAATTTGCGCACTGGATCCCGTTGGGTTGAGGATCCAGACTTTGTTTCTCTTCGGCAAGCTCGTTCCTTCCAGCTTGTTGAGTATGCCGACATGCACACCTGGAATGAAGGTCCGAGTTTCTTTCCTAATCCGGAGGACGAGGTCGAAGTTGAGGAGGCCTTGGATGATAACTCGGCTGAACAGGGCGAAGATGAGGGTGACTCGGCTGCTTCTGGTGATTCCAGTTCGAGCTCGGATGGCAACGGCGACGCGTGATCTTCCTCCAAAGGTACTGGGCATTCCACTGCGCAAGCTGACGCTCCTCAACAGCCTCGGGCTTCCTCCGAAGTCGCTCCTGAGTCTGTGGAGGGTGAAGCAACCTCTGCCGAAGTTACCCCAACCTCGGAGTGCCCAGCCCCTGACCAAGTCACTGCTTCTTCAGCTAAAAAACTTTAGGTCATTTCTTACCCCTGGTATGCCGGGCGTATGATGTCTGTCAAACATTTGTCCGTCTTCTGTGCGGTATGAATTTCTTTTGCCGTGTGCCGCTGAGACACATGTGGTTGTAATTGTTATTATTTTGTTTAACCGGTCCTGTTTGTCCGAATCCTTGCTTTGGCGGCCTTCAACTTCTTGAGTTTGGGGTATATATTTGCCTTTATTCTCCCGTATCTCGGCGTCCACTATTGCCGGACTTTGATAAACTTTGCCACTTGATCACTATGGTTTGGACTGTTAATTTGGGCGTAAACCTTGAAGACCGTATTTGGGGGGAGCACAATAATATCACTCTAGGAGCCTACGTTTGATACTCACTCTTGTAACAAAGGATAACCCATACTTAGAAACGATATAGGGTAGTCCCCGAGCCACTGCTCAAGGCAATGAGGTTTAATATATAAATCAAATTTAGAAATAATATAAGACAGTCCCCGAGTCAGCGCTCAAGGTGTCGAGGTTTAATATATAACACAAAATCAAAAATGATATATGTCAGTCCCCGAGCCACTGCTTAGGCGTCGAGGTCTAATACATGAATCAAACTTAGAAACAATATGGGGCAGTCCCCGAGTCACTGCTCAGGGTGCCGGGGTTTAATACATAAACCAATCTTAAAAACAATATAGCGCAGTCCGCGAGCCACTGCTCGAGGTGCCGAGGTTTGATACATAACATGAAATTTAAAACAACATATGGCAGTCCCCAAGTCACTGCTCTGGACGCCGAGGTTCAATACATAGCATGAAATTTAAAACAACGCATGGCAGTCCCCGAGTCACTGCTCTGGACGCCGAGGTTCAATACATAGTTGGTGCTCCATCCTGAGGCATCACTTTACAATGTGCCATAGATGACCGTTACGAGTAAAATGGACGAAGTAAAGCTACGTTCCATGGTCTTTTCGATTCTTCGCCGGCTTTGTCTGCCCTGTTCTTTCCTGGTGATTGAGCATCGATTAGGTAACACGCATCATTGTGCAATGCTTTGCTCACGATGAATGGTCCTTCCCATGGAGGCAACAGCTTGTGCATGCCGGCCGTGCGTTGCACCAGCCGGAGAACCAAATCTCCTTCTTTGAACACTCTTGGATTCACCTTCTTGCTGTGATATCGTCGCAAGTCCTGCTGATAGATAGCTGATCTTGATAGCGCCAGCTCTCTGGCTTCTTCTAGCAGATCGACATCATCTTGCCGAGCTACCTCATTTACTTCAGCGGTTGTATACTGGGTCACCCTTGGCGAGTCATGTATTATGTCGGCTGGAAGCACAGCTTCTGCCCCATACACTAGAAAAAATGGTGTATAACCCGTTGATCTTTTTGGGGTAGTCCTGAGGCTCCATAGTACTGCTGGTAGTTCCTCAATCCAACATCCTGCCGACCTTTGCAGCGGTTCGATGAGTCGTGGTTTTATTCTGAATAGTACTAGTCCATTAGACCTTTATACTTGCCCATTGGATGCTGGGTGAGCCACAGAGGCAACATCCAGTCTTATGTGCTTTTCTTGACAGGATCTAGCGAAGGCTCCTTCTGCAAAGTTTGTACCGTTGTCTGTAATAACACTGTGTGGGTAACCATATCTTAAGATAATATCCTTAAGGAATTTTACTGCTATGGGCCCATCACATTTATTTATTGGTTTCACTTCAATCCATTTTGTGAATTTGTCCACCATTACCAATATGTGGGTCATCCCGCCTCGGGCCGGCTTAAATGGTCCCACCATATCTAAGCACCATACAGAAAATGGCCAAGTAATTGGTATAGTTTTTAACTCGGACGAAGGCATATGTATTTTGCTGGCATATGTTTGGCAACCATTACATTTTTCGACCAGTTCTTTGGCCTCTTTCAACGCTGTTGGCCAATAAAACCCATGCCTGAATGCTTTGGCCACTAAAGCTCGGGATGAGGCGTGATGTCCGCACTCTCCTTGATGTATATCTAGGAGGATCTCCTGGCCTTCCGCCGAGCTCAAACATCTTTGCAACACACTTGTGACACTCCTTTTATACAGCTCATTGTTTATGATTGTATAAGCTTTAGCTCTTCTCACTGTCTGTCTTGCCAATATCTCGTTGTTCGGCAGAATTGCATCTCTAAGGAAAGAGAATATGGGTTGCGCCCACGGGGGTGTGATTTTCTCTGGTGTAGTCTCAATATCTATTTCCATATTTTCTGCCGACATAACTACCTCGGATTTCTCCATACTCATCCTTGCATCGGCTGGTTTTATTTTTGGAAATTCCGGGTTACATTGCTTGTCAATTTCCATCGGCACATTGTCCTCTCTTGATTTTGCCGGAATAAAGATGGATTCGGACTCTGGAGACGGTGTTATTGATGGCTTCCTCAGGTGCTCTAGGGTGATACCTGGGGGAATTGACTGTCTGGTTGATCCGAGTTTTGACAATGTGTCTGCGGCGTCGTTTTCTGCCCGAGGTACATGATGAAATTCACATCCATCGAAGTATCCACTGAGTTTTTGCACATGAAATCTAAACAAAGCCATATTGTCATCCAACGCATCCCAATTGCCTGAGACTTGCTGTACTACTAGATCTGAATCTCCATAGCACAAGATTCGGCGTATGCCAATCTCTTTCGCCACCTTCAATCCATGGACTAATGCTTCATATTCGGCTACATTGTTTGACGCGGCAAAATGTATTTGCAGCACATATCTCAGCTGGTCTCTTTTTGGCGAGGTTAATACTATTCCTGCCCCCAAACCATTTCTTAGTTTGGAACCGTCAAAGTGCATCGTCCAATAATTCGGATCTGGTAATGGTGGCTCATATTGTACCTCGACCCAATCTACGAAGAAGTCGGCCACAGACTGAGATTTGATTGCATCTCTCCTATCGAATTGTGGAGCATAAGGTGACAACTCAATTTCCCATTTTGCTATTCGGCCACTTGCATCTTTGTTGCTCAATATGTCGGCTATGGGTTCTTCACAAATCACCTTGATGGGGTGCTCTTCGAAGTAATGTTTAAGTTTCTTTGCTGACATGTACACCCCATATGCCATCTTCTGATAATGCGGATAATTTTGTTTTGAGGCTGATAGTACCTCGCTTAGGTAATACACCGGCCTTTGTACTGATTTATCATCTTCAACTCGTTCTACCACTATCACAGCGCTCACTACCCGGTTGGTGGCCGCTATGTAAAGTAACATAGGCTCTTTTGATAATGGAGAAGCCAAGACCGGCGCTGTGACCAACATCTTTTTCAATTCATGAAATGCATTGTCTTCTTGTGGAGTCCAAATGAACTTATCCGATTTTTTCATCAGTTGATAAAGTGGTAATGCTTTCTCTCCCAGCCGACATACAAATTGGCTAAGCGAGGCTAAACAACCTGTGAACTTTTGTACGTCATTTAGACATTTTGGCAATTCCATCCTTTCCACTGCTTTTATCTTAGTTGGGTTGGCCTCTATACCTCGGCTAGATACGAGAAAACCGAGCAATTTTCCCGCTGGTACCCCAAATGTGCATTTTTCCGGGTTAAGCTTCATTCGGAACCTTCTCAGGTTCGCGAAAATTTGCCGGATATCATCCAGTAGCGTTTTGCTTTATTTGGTTTTGATAACCACATCATCTACATATACTTGTACATTTTTCCCTATCTGGTCATGTAGACATTTTTGCATGCATCTCTGATGCATTGCTCCTGCATTGCGCAGGCCGAATGGCATGGTGCGATAGCAATAAGCCCCGTACGGGGTAATAAACGCAGTCTTTATTTGATCGGCCGGATTTAACGGTATCTGGTGAAAACCAGAATACGCGTCTATAAATGATAATAGTTCACAACCAGCGGTCGAATCAATGACTTGGTCTATTCTAGGTAAAGGAAAAGGATCTTTTGGACACGCCTTGTTCAGGTTCGTGTAATCGATACACATTCGCCATACAATGGCTACATTTGGATCGTCCTTCTTCTTTTCTACCAGCACCGGTTTTGATAACCAATCTGGATACAACACCTCCGTGATGAACCCGTCCGCTAGGAGCCGAGCTATTTCATCCCCTATTATTTTTCTCCTGTCTTCGGCGAAGCGGCGGAGAGGTTGCTTCACCGGCCTTTCTCCTGGCCTTACATTCAGAGAGTGCTCAGCCAAATCCCTGGAACACCTTGCAGATCCTGAGTTGAGCATGCAAAGATATCCCGATTCTCACGCAGGAAGTTGGTGAGCTCGCTTTCCTATTTAGCATCTAGGCCGGCACCAATAGTAACGGTGCGCTCTGGGAATTTCTCATCTATCTGAAACTTCTTTGTTTCTTTAGTCGGCTGAAAGGAGACACTTCCATGTGGGTTGGCTAATGCCGGCATATTCAGCTGTGTCGACTGAGCGAGGGCTGCTACCTCCTGAATCCTTCTTTT
Source organism: Avena sativa (assembly GCA_916181665.1). Lineage (NCBI taxonomy): Eukaryota > Viridiplantae > Streptophyta > Magnoliopsida > Poales > Poaceae > Avena > Avena sativa. The sequence continues at coordinate 258,279,224 of OV702279.1, read as the reverse complement.
TTCTCTTGCTATTACCAATGACTCGGCCAAATTTGACCCGGCTGAAGCACATTCCATTGACTTCCTGTAATCCCCTGCTACTGTTATCACCCCTTGTGGTCCGGGTAGCTTCATTTTCAGATAACTTACATGACAGCTGCCCATGAATTTGGCCAATGCTGGCCGTCTGAGTAGAGCATGATAACAACTCTCTAGATCCACCACTTCAAACTCTAAGTTTTCTGCTCTGCAGTTATCTCTTGTGCCGAATAATACATCCACTCGAACCTTACCAATGGGTTCGCATGAAAGCCCTGGTACTATCCCATGGAAAGTGGTCCTCGTGGATTGCAGCATGTTCTGCGATATTCCGAGTTTATGCATGGTATCTTTGTACATGATGTTGATACTGCTCCCATTGTCAATGAGTACCTTTGAAAATTTCACATTAATGCTTGGTCCGATAAACGTCGGATCTAACACGAGTGCATACGACCCCGGACTCGGCATTATCTTGGGGTGATCCTTTATGCTCCAAGTTACTTCTTGATCCGACCAAGGCACATACCTTGGTACTGTCGGCATAACTGCATTTACTTCCATATGCCGGCGCTGCACACTCTGCTTGTCTTGATGTTCTGTTGTGAACACGCAATACGACTGATGATGTTCTCTGTAATCATTGCGTCCATTATTTCCCGGATTCGTCCTTCCATCCGGACCTTGGTTTATCACTTGATGCACCGAATCTCTCCGGTCCGAGTTTTCATATCTCGGGGGAGGAGGTGGTAACATCAGTTGATGTGCATTTGCTCCAGTCAACTGTGGCTGATGCTGCTGATGTGCCTAGAGAGTTGCTGCCTGTATGCCTGCGGGGTTACCCATTGCATTTTTCATCCATGCACATTGGCGGGTCGTATGGTTGGCTGGCCTGGCCGGGTTTGATGTGTGAAATTTACACGGCTGATCTAACATAGACTCAAACGTGTACTTTGGCCTCTCCTGCCATTGCTTCTTTTGTTCTGGTGTCCATTGTCTTTTTCCTTCATTCCTTGGTGTCCATTGCTGAGGACCATTCTTTTGCCGTTGAGTATTTCCGTGACTCGGCTGATCTTGCACTACTGCTGCCACCTGAGCTGTACCATATCTATAATCTGGCCTCTCTTCTGTTCTTCTTCCTCTAAAGTCATTGCGCCTGGATGAACCGGCCACTTCTCTTGCGTATTGATCTTGATGCTCTCGATGATCTGCCGACATTAATTCTGGCTGCGTCGGATCTCCCAGCGCATAGGAATCCGCTATCCTGATGGTTTTTGCCAATGTGGTTGGCATATCTCTTTGCAATCGCTGCCATAACACACTGGCATAGCGGCATCCTTGGGCGAACCAAGCTATTGCCTGTGACTCTATAACTCCCTCGCATGAATTTCTCAGGTTGCACCACCGAGTTAAGAACTCTTTGTCTGTCTCATTCGGCCTTTGCTTGCACATGGCTAGCTGCTACGGCCTGTTTGGCCTCTTGTAAGTACTGGTGAAGTTGCTAACGAACATTTCTTCAAAATCCAACCAACAGTTGATGTTGCCGGCTGGCAGATTATTCAGCCATACTCTAGCTGGTCCTTCCAACATTTGCGGGACATATCGTACTGCCCATCGTAAGTTTCCACCTGCTATTTTTACAGTTGTGGCATAATCGATCAGCCAATCTTGTGGTTTGGTGCTCCCATTATATGTTTTTGTGCCTCTTGCCAGTTGAAAGTTCGGCATAGGCGGTTAGCCCATGATCCGTGGTCCGAAGCATGTAGGACCCGGTGGACCATGTTCTTCCAGCAATTCGGATCGGTATAGCCGGTCTAGCTTTACTCTGACATCATTTGACGGCAGGTCTCTGTACAGGACTCTCTCTTGCATTCCATAGTGGTTATTTCCACCCTGGATCGCATATTCCATCTCGGAATAACCATCATTGTACCTTTCATTCACCTGATTGTGGCGAGCGGGTCTCATTTCTCTTTCTTGCCGAGGTTCATGTCTCGGCTGTGGGTTGGGTTGTGGTTCTCTCCTTCCCTCGACCGGGACATTATTCTCGTGATTTCCTCTTCCGAGTTCTCCTCTGCCGAGGTCTCCATTGCCTCGGCTTCCGCCGCCTTTCTCAGCAAGGCCGGGATTTCTCTCGCCACTGTTACCTCGACTCCCATTGCCTCTGTTCTCGTTAGCTTTTCCGGCTATTGCCGGATCATAGGGAACAATTTGCTTGTTTCTCTTTCCCGAAGTTACTGCTCTGTCCTTTCGTGCATTGTTTCCGGGTGAAGATGCTGCTGCTACAGATAAAGCAGGCGCTGCTCCAGCCGAGTGAACCATTCGCGAGGCCCCTGGCCTTGCTGGGTCTGCTCTGAGCATTTCTTCATTCTGCTGGTTCGCAATGCGCACCAGCTCATTCACTCTTTCTTGCTGTTTCTGCCGGGCTTCGCCGGTTAATCCTTCTAGCTCTAATGTTGCGGCATTTGCCGCTCTCAGGTTCTTTGCCGGGGTACTGTACCTCGGCAAACCTAAATCAACTGATTCTGCCTTATGAGCATCATGCTCCTTGTTGATATCATCTATGAGGTTATTTCCTCTTAATCTCAACTCGTCAACCCGCTCGGGGGCGACGTCAAGCTTGTTTGCCTTGGCATATTCTCGTAGGGTCCTGTTTAAGGACTCCCGCAAGGCCGACACCTTTTTTGCCTCTACCAACACTTTTTGCCTGGTTTCTTCCAACTCTGCCTGAGCATTTGCCGGATCAAGTATCGGCGCTACAGGTGTAGTCAGGTTATCTATGGTTGCCTGAAGAATATTTTCTGGTCTTTCCAGAGGTGGCCCTCTTACCCTTGGTGCCTTTGGGGTTGTTTCCTGCACCTCGGCCTGGTTAACCACTGAAGTGATTACCTCGGTGGGTTGTGGAGCTGTCTGCCTGGGTGCGACCTGCGCGCCCGCCGCCGGGTCTCTGCTTGATCCGGCGCCTGCTACTCCCGCCTGCCCCTCAGCTGCGACCATCACCTCGACGCTGCCTACAGGGCGCGCTCCGCACGGACTTCTCGTGGCGCTAAGGGGAGGTTCTCCTGCAACAACAACTTGGTGAGGATAAACGCTGGAGATGTCGACGCCGACGTAGATCTGGTGCATGCCCAAGTTGATGAAGACGTCGTTGCGTGGAGGAGTTTTTCCCTTGAAGCTGCCTGCGTTGTCGCTGACGCAGTCATAGAGATCAATTCTCTGGACCAAGCCAGAGACAACGCGCTCGCCAGTGTTGATGAAGTTTCCCGTCCGGATCATGACTCCAGCTAGCACCGCTGCTGGCCCCACGGTGGGCGCCAACTGTCGTGGTGGTGGCACGGCAGATGCCATGGGTAGGCTAAAGTATGGGGCCAATGGATGCTAGTGGGATTTGGGGAGGGAATATGCAGTTGATTCTACACGCAAAAGACTAAGGCAAAGATCTTTATTTCTCCTTCCTTGGGCTACAAGTGCTCCTTGAGCTGCATACAGGGAGAAAGGAAGAACTTTACCAGCCTAACGGTACTAAATGAGCCGATGCCCTCCTCAGGATCCAAGCCTCCCCTTATAAAGGAGAGCCTTGGGTTCCTTTAGGGCTGACGTGGCAAGCATATTCTAGGAATATGCTTGTCCCAATATAGTAGTTCGGTGGCCTCCTTTCCCTGTCGCTCCTCTAATGACAGCAAGGTTCCAGAGGGCCCCTCCTGCGCGTCTCGGGCTTCAGGACTTTCATATCCGTGACCTCCTTCTGCCCCTCTGTCGCTCTGCACCTTTGTCCCTAGTGCTTGGCTCTGCTCAGATTCTCCCTAGCCTATGACTAGAGTTTGACTTTAGGCTTCTCCTTCTTCTGCAAGCTTCGTATCATTCTGCCCCGCCTCGCGTAACTCGACTCGTCCTTCACCTGCATTAAGATTATTCGGGCTAACCCGGCCGACTCATACAGTACTCCGGCCGGGTAATGCCTTGCCATTATCATTGAGGTCCTGCCCCTTTCATACATCGGCCGATATCTACATGATTCGTCCGACTAAGACGGTAACTCGGAAACTGGACGGGGGACGTCCTTCCATCTTTCCCCGTCTTTTCCCTATCCGAGGTCACCTCCCCAACACCGGGCCACATGCGCCATGCGCCACATGTCCGCCACTGACCCGCACACGCCCGTGTAACTGCGAGGGTCGGCTATGATACCATTTGTAACACCCCCGGTCACTCCGGACCGACGGCTGTCACTTCTGGCAGCTCAATAGGATCTCTAGACTAACCCCACAGACCAACACTAGTCTTTTCTACGCACTTTGTCCTCACTCATGCGCACTCGGTTACCAACTTCCTGGTCGGTCACCCATCCTAGAATTGCTCTAGGCCAAGCACGCTTAACCTTAGAGTTCTTTTCGAATGAGCTTCCGAAAAATAAGTTGCAAATTGTTGGTATGAGTTTCCTATCAATCCTATTGAGCCACGCGCCAGGGTCTCACAGATGGTCTCCCCTCCGGCAGGGTGCCGGGAAGAGCTTCAGATCCCCCGATCTAGGGATGATGGTGGCGGCGGCTACAGAAGGTTTCGTGGATTTCTGATCGGGTGCTCAGGGTTTCTGCATCAGGGGATTCTTATAGGCGAAGGGGGAGGCCGAGGCGGCCGCCAGGGCGACCAAACCCTAGCCAGGCGCGGGGTGGGGCCCACCCGCGCCTGGGTGGGTCTGGCCCCTCTGGACGACCCCTCCGTCTCTCCTCTGGACTTCTTGTTCCCCACGAAAAGTAATTGACTTTGTCCATTGTTCCGTCCAATTCCGAGAATATTTCTTTACTAACTTTTCTGAAACCAAAAACAGCAGAAAATAGGCATCTGGCACTGTTGCAACTTGTTAGTAGGTTAGTACCAGAAAACATGTAAAAAGCACCTCAAAGTGTGGACAAGTAAAGCAAAGTATATACTAAACAAGCATGGAGCATAAAAAATTATAGATACATTTCCAACGTATCAGGGCGCCATAGCCAATGCGCAAGAACCAAGGTCACACAAGAAGCTGAAGCATATCAGGTTGCGTTTTCACGCTATTCGAGAACATGTCCAAGATGGTGACATAAAGATTTGCAAAGTACACACAGATCTGAATGTGGTGGATCCGTTGACTAAACCTCTCCCGAGGGCAAAACATGACCAGCACCAAAGCGCCATGGGTGTTTGGTATATTACCATGTAATCTAGATTATTTGACTCTAGTGCAAGTGGGAGACTATTGGAGATATGCCCTAGAGGCAATAATAAAAGTAGTTATTATTATATCTTTGTGTTTATGATAAATGTTTACATTCATGCTATAATAGTATTAACCGGAAACATTAATACTTGTGTGATTTGTAAACTAAATAAGTGTCCCTAGTAAAGCCTCTTTATAATACTAGCTTGTTGGTTAATAGATGATCATGGTTTCTGGTTCATGAACATTGAGATGTTGTTAACAACAAGATCATATTGTTAGGAGAATGGTATGATGAACATACTCCTTTAGATAAGCGTAGCATAAAGATCAAGTCATTTTATTAGTTTATTTGCTATAATCTTTCTGATACATAGTAACCTAATTCCTTCAACCATGAGATCATGCTAATCACCATCACCGGATGGATACTTTGATGACATCAAACACCACACCGTAACTGGATGGCTATAAAGGTGGCATTGAGTGTTCAGAAAGTATGTGTTGAGGCACATGGATCAAGAGTGGTATTTGTCCATCCATATGACAGATAGATATACTCTGGGCCCTCTTGGTGGAATGTCATCCAATTAGCTTGCAAGCATGTGACTGGCTCACAAGGGATCACATATCATAGGAACGAGTAAAGAGTACTTATCGGTAACGAGGTGAACTAGGTATGCAGAGATACCGACGATCAAACCTCGGATAAGTAAAATATCGCGAGACAAAGGAAAATTGGTATCGTATGTAAATGGTTCATTTGATCGCAAAGTAATCATAGAAATATGTGGGAGCCATATGAATTTCCAGATTACTCTATTGGTTATTGATCGGAGAAGAGTCTCGGTCATGTCTGCATAATTCATGAACCGTAGGGAGAGACACTTAAGGATTCGATGTTATTTTGTAGATATGGAATGTAAGTAGGAAAACTGAATGTTGTTCCGAGGCTCGGATGGGATCCGGGATATCACGAGGAGATCTGGAATGGTCCGGAGAATAAGATTAATTTAAGGAAAGTCCAATTCCGGAGTTCGGGAATGATTCCGGTGTTTTCACCGGAATGATCTAGAAGGGTCTAGAAGGTTCACCGAACCGTAAGGGAATGTGTACATGAATGTGTCATGACTAAGTGGAATGATTGCATCATGTCCTAGGTCACTTGGCTAGGCGTTTGAAAGAAAGAAATTAAACTCCAAAATTGAAAGTCAAAAGGCAAGGTTGAAAAGTCAAACTAGGACAATGTTTCCTGGTGGAGGAAGGAGAGAATCCTTCTATCCCTCCACCACGTGCCTAGGAGGAGAGGGAGTTGGGGAAGAATTCAAACACCCCTCTCCCTAGCCGCCCCTCCCTCTCATAAATAGAGGGGAGGGGTGACCCCCAAAGACCACCACAAGCCCCAAACCACATAGCCACCACCACCGCGCCGCCGGCCCACCTCCTCCTCTCCGGATTCTAAACCCTAGAAGCTGAGGAACCCTACTAATCCACCATAACCCTCTCCGGCTTAAGGCGGAGCCCTGCGGGATTTCTCCTCTAACTCCGACACCACGCCGTCGTGCTGCCGGAATCGCGAGGAGAGAACTACAATCTCTGCTGCCTGCTGGAACAAGGGAAAGGAAGGTCTTCATTGAGTACCGAATGTGTGACCGACTACGTGAGCGCTGCCGGGAACGCAGTGCTGGAAGGATCGTCTACGCGATCTTGAGATAGACAAGTGAAAGGACTATATCTTCCCATGATGTTTTTGGTGTTAAATGACAATCCCAACCGTGTTTTTAATTGTGCTCTTGAGTTTCAGGGGAAACGTCGTTGATGTCTCCTTCTATTGTGATGGATGCTCTCTTGTGATATTTTGAAGACGGTGGACTTTTAGTCTTCTCCTAGTTTCTTTCTGGTTGTTGTTTTTCACCGTACTATTAAGAGGGAGTCCATTTTGGAAGGCTGTGGGAAATCACTTGTTCTTGCACAAACCTATATGCACCGCCACAGCCATCCCATTATCCCGTGAGAGAGCGTGTTCCTGTTCTGTTGGAGCCTTTTGTGTCTCACCAGAACTTCCGGTCATAGGCCGGAAGTTCCGCTCAAACTTTTTCTGCGGGCTGTTCTACAGTTTGTTCCGACGCTAGTTCCGCCCCAAGTTCTGGTGGCGGCTCAGTAACCTTCTGTTTTGAAGTGTGCTATTTACCGGAACTTGCATCGGAACTTCTCCTGCTATTTGCCGGAACTTTCGCCAGAAGCCGGAACTTCCGGTCAGATTTGCTTCGCGACCCAAAAGTTCCGCCTCTTGTTCCGCCCCAAGTTCCGGTGGTGGCTCAGTAACCTTCTGTTTCGAAGTGTGCTATTTGCCGGAACTTGGTCGGAACTTGCTCGGAAGTTCACCGGAACTTCCGGTCCGTTTTGACCGGAACTTCCGGTTGCGCTTCTGGAGCGGGCGTCAACGGTCTGATGACCATTGGAGCCAGGATGGGCGGAACTTCCGGCCTCTCACCGGAACTTCCGGTGAGGTCGCGGGGGCTGTAACGGTTCAGCGCGGGGGGGGCTATTTATGGCACCCCCCTTCTTCCTCCCACTCTCTCTTGAATTTTTCTCTCTCCTCCATTAATGCTTGAGCTTCACCTCACTAGATCTCTCTCTCTAGCCACTCAAATGACTTGATCTTTTGAGAGGTGAGGGAGGTGACCTAGATCTACACTTCCACCAAAGAAGATTTGATTTCCCCCACCCATCCTTTGTGGATCTTGTTGCTCTTGGGTTTCTTGGAACCCTAGACGGCGTAGGGCATCCTCGGAGCTAAGGCGTGTGTTGTAAAGCTTCGAGGTGTCGTTGAGGGCCTCCAATTGAGTTGTGGAGCCTCCCCCTCAACCTTGGTGTAAAGGTTTCGGTTGGCGCCTTCAAGGTCACCGGTTAGTGGATTGTGAGGCCTCCTTTGTGGGGGAGCTCACCGGAGAAGAAGGTGAGGCCTTTGTGGCGCTCGGGTGACCTTGTGTGGCCCCGACACCTCTCCAACGTAAACGTAGCTCCTTGGGAGTGAACTACGGGAATTACATCTCCGTGTCCCCTCTCCGGTTACTTCGTTCCCTTCCTTTACTCCTTGCTATTTACTGTTTTTGTTGTTGGTGGTTGTTTTCTTGCATTTAGGTTGTTCACTTAGTTGCATCTCTAGATAACTTCCTTTCTCGTTGAGCCTAAAAGTGAGAAACAAATTAAAATTGGGTAGATGCCTATTCACCCCCCCCTCTAGTCGTATCAAGTCGGTACTTTCAATTGGTATCAGAGCCCAGGCTCTTATTTCGGGCTTTACCGCCTAAGAGACTATGGCCGACGAAGGGGGTAGTGAAACCGAAAAATCCAAGAACTTGGCCACTATGGATGACCTCAAGCAATTGGAGTCATCCATGATGTCCAAGTTCGAGGAAATGATGACTCTCTTGCAGTCTCTCAAGCCAAAAAACATGGTTGCTATTGACACACCCCAACCCAACGAGGTTCCTCCCACCGTTACGGTGTCCGCCCCCGAGGTAACTCCCGCAGCTACCACCACTCACTTGGGACTTGGTTTTGTTGCTCAAACCTCTACCAAGGTTCCAAGTGAGAACATCGAGGAGCCCGAGAACCCAACTTCCAAAGAGGAAAATGGAGGAAAGGACTACTCGGCGGTACCCCCACCGCCGAAGTACACTCCGGATCCACCCATCCCCATGCCACACATTATACCTCAAGGAGCACCACCCATGCTAGATACGTCAAATTTCTCCAATTGGCAATATCTAATGCGCTCACATATTTCCATCTCATCCATTGAGTTAATGAGGATTGTGGAGGATGGATTCTCTCCATTTGACCCAAAGAAGTTGACACAAGGTGAAGTGGTGGACAAGCAACTCAATGCCACAGCTTTGGGAATGATTCAAAAGGCCTTGACTCCAAAGGATTTTGCTCACATTCGCCAATTTGATACTGCCAAGGGAGCTTGGGATCAACTCACCGAGCTCTTTGTTGGGAATGCTAGCATCCAAAGCTCCAAGTTTGATGAGATCAACAACGAGTGCGATGGTTTCACAATGCAAGATGATGAGACCCCTGAAGACATGTATAGGCGCCTTAAGGTCCTTTGTTACACTATGAGGGACCTTGGGGCTCACTATGTTGATGACAAGTTTATGAAGAGGAAGTTCATTCAAGCTCTTCTCCCATTTGAAGAACAAAAGCTCAACTCTATCAAGGGAAGAACCAACTTTCACTTAATGACCTCCCAAGAAGTCTTGAGTGAAGTAATTGCCATGACTATTGCTAAGAAGAATGCGGAGTCCGCTCGAGCTAGAGCCATTGGATCAACAAAAGTGAACCTTGCTTTGAAGGCCAAGGCTATTGAAGTTGATGATGATGATACATCAAGTGAGTGGTCTCAAGAGGATCTCAAATGTTCCTTCATTGAACATCTTGCTCTCGCTTCAAGGGCCTTTTGGAACAAGTCCGGATTCAAGTCAAGATCAAGGGACAACTCAAGATTCAACTCACCCAACAAGTATCCCAAAGCAAGGTAATGCTACAATTGCAACGACAAGAGTCACTTCGTGGCCAAGTGTCCCTTTGAGAACCGTGAAGACAATGGTGGTCGTCTCATTCGCAAGGTCAAGTCAAGACCTCCTCATCCCTTGAACAAGAACTACGCCATCAAGAACGCCACTAACAAGGAACGAGCAATTGTGGTCCATGAAGAATATCTTTCGGGCACGGATGAAGATGATGATGAAGTTCATGGTGGAGATATTGTGGGGGTTGCTGCTATTGCCACTACCTCAACTCCACATCTATCCCTCTTCGACTCGCCAAATGAAAATGTCATCTCCTCCAACCAAAAGTGCTTCATGGCCAAGGCCACCGAGGTATCACCGAAACCCACTCCTCAACCTATCTCTAGTGAGCCTTCCTCTCTTGATCTTGTTGGTCTAGAGGTGAAGAAAGAGATGATTGACATGTGTGAATTTGTTGCTACCTTAGATGAAGAAACTAAAAACTGCTTTGAGTCCTTACTTGCACAACTTGACAATGCTAGAAATGCCTTAGATGAAAAGGAAGAACTTCTTGACTTACTAAGTAAAAATGAAAGAGATGTCGCCGATGAAATTGCCTCTCTCACTCAAAGTCTTGAGGATGAACAAAATATGAGAATTAATTTTGAAGAAAATGTATCTAATCTTGTAGATGATCATAACAACACTTTGACCTCTACAATTAAAGAACGTGACCATGCTCTTGCTTTGATTAAGGTTCTCAAGAAACAAAATGCTGAGTTTGTGGGTGGTCATGATAGGACTCAAAAGGATCTTGAGAAACTCAAAGAGGAACACAAAGCCTTGGAGAGTAAATTCTCAAATCTTTTTGAAGCTCATGAACAGCTTCAAACTCAATTAACTTGTGATCTTTCTAAGTCTTCCGCTGTGCAAATTATAGACTTGTCTAGCTCTCCTAACCCTTGTTGCAAGCATGAGCATCTCATAGAGGAAGTCAAGGTTTTGAAGGATCAACTTGCCAAGACTAAGAAGAAGAAGAAGAACAAGAAGAAGAAAAAGAACAAGGGCATGGCCCAAGGAGTACCAAATGGCCTAACCCTCTTGCAAAGTGACAACTTTGCCGGAAAGAACAATCCCTCTTATATTCTTTGCAAATCTTATGATGGTCATGTATATGCTAGATATGTGGGAACATCTTACACGCATGATTATCATTGGGCCATTTGGGTGCCAAAGGTTCTTGTCACTAACAAAAGGGGACCCATTGCAAAATGGGTACCTAAAACCAAGGCTTGATTTTCTAGTAGGACTATGCTTCCGGCGGATCAAAATGGGTGCTTGATAGTGGTGCCACGAGTCATATGACCGGAAGCAAGTCTATCATGACCGAATTGAGACCCAATATTGCCAACACCATGGTCTCCTACGGTGACAAAACAAGCTCTCAGGTTTTGGGTTTTGGGTTTTGGCAAAGTGGTGATAACCCCGGATGTATCCTTGGTTGACGTCATGCTTGTCAAAACTCTTGGTTACAACTTACTCTCAGTTCGTGCTCTTGCTCTTATGGGTCTTTCTTCTTTCTTTAATTCTCATTCCGTGGTCCTCTGTGGAGCAAGTCTCTCAAGGTGGCTTTCGTAGGATATGCAGAACATGACTTGTATGTGGTAGACTTTTCAGGGACCACTACTCTTCATTCTCTATGTCTCTATGCTAAAGCCGACAAGGGCTGGTTGTGGCATCGCCGCCTAGCCCATGTTAACATGAGGACTTTGCAAAGACTTCACTCCGAGGGCCACATCCTTGGAATTAACGATGTTTCTTTTGCCAAAGATCGTGTTTGCAGGGCTTGTATTGAAGGGGAGATGCATGAAACTCCTCACAAAGCGCTCAATCAAATCACTACCGAGAGGTGTTTGGAGCTCTTGCATATGGATCTCTTTGGTCCTCCCTCTCATGATAGCCTTGGAGGCAAGAAGTATTGCTTGGTTATTGTGGATGATTTCTCAAGATACACTTGGGTGTTCTTTTTCAAATACAAGAGTGAGACTCAACAAACCGTCATTGACTTTGCTAATGAGGTTCAACGGAAGCACAATGCAACTATTCTCTCAATTCGAAGTGACAATGGCACCGAGTTCAAAAACTATACCTTGGATGAGTTTCTCAGTGATGAAGGAATCAAGCATCAATACTCCACTCCCTACACCCCTCAACAAAACGGAGTTGCCGAAAGAAATAATCGCACATTGATGGATGCGGCTAGGTCTATGCTAGCTGAGTTCAAGTCTCCATACAACTTTTGGGCCGAGGCCATCTCCACCGCTTGCCATGCAACCAACCGGCTTTATCTCCGCAAGAATAAGAACAAGACCCCCTATGAACTTCTCACCGGGAAAAAGCCTAATGTTAGCTACTTTCGGGTGTTTGGTTGCAAGTGCTACATTCTCAAGAAAGGAGTTCGGTTGTCCAAGTTTGAATCCAAGGCTCAAGAAGGATTTTTCGTTGGCTACTCAAATCAGTCCCATGCTTATAGAGTCTACAACAAAGCCAATGGAAGAGTTGAAGAGACGAGCAACGTGAAGTTTGATGAAAATCATGAGTCTCTTGTTAGGCAAGATGGTGTTTTTGATCCAAGTGATGGAATTCCTCCCAAGGCCATAGGAAGAATGGGTGTGGGTTTCCACCTCCCCATTGAGGATCCCCTTATGGACGAAGGAGAAGGACCAAGCTCTACTCAAGTGGAGCCCTCACTCTCACAAGATCATCTTGCACCTCAAGGACCTACTTTCTTGGCGCAAGCTCCCTCAAGCTCTTCCGAAGCTTCCCATACTCATGACTCTCCAAGCTCTAAAGAACAAGCTCTTTATCAACAACATCAACCTCCCCATGATGGGGCTCCTCCTCAAGGCACCTCCCACGGACAAGCTCTTCATCAACCTCATCAACCTCCCCAAGATGGGGCTCCTCCTCAAGGTCACGGTTCTCCCCAAGGTCAAGCTCGTCGAGATCAAGAGCAAGTCAATGATCCTCAAGGATCCTCTCCAAGCGATGACTCCCCCGAAGTGGAAATTGATGAAGATGACCCTCGTGTTCGTGCTTATAGTCAAGGGGGCGGCTCAATTGGTGGAAATGACCAAGTGGTAGCTCAAGAATCTCGAATTGAAGCACAAGCCCGTCGTCAAGCCTATCGTCTCGCCAAGCTTGTTCGATATGGCCATATCCTTGATAATGTCTATGGAGATTTCAATAAAGGTTCCACTACTAGGAGGCAACTAGCTTCCTTTTGCTCTCACCGTGCGTTTATCTCTCTTGTGGAACCACAGAAAGTCTTCGAAGCTCTTGAAGATGATGATTGGCTTGATGCTATGAACGAGGAACTTCACAACTTCAAGAGAAACAATGTTTGGACATTGGTTGAGCGGCCTAAAGACTGTCAAAACGTCATTGGAACCAAGTGGGTCTTCAAGAACAAGTGCGATGCGAATGGAATTGTCGTGCGCAAGGCAAGGTTAGTTGCCCAAGGATACTCACAGGTTGAGGGCATCGACTACGGTGATACTTACGCCCCCGTTGCTCGCCTTGAATCCATTCGTATGCTTCTTGCCTTCGCTACCCATCATAACTTTAAATTGCATCAAATGGATGTTAAGAGTGCTTTTCTTAATGGTCCTTTGAAAGAGTTGGTATACGTCAAGCAACCTCCGGGTTTTGAGGATCCACTTTTTCCGAACCATTTCTACAAGCTCAATAAGGCACTCTATGGCCTCAAGCAAGCCCCACGTGCGTGGTATGATTGCCTTAGGGAGCTCTTGTTAGACCGTGGTTTCGAAGTGGGCCTCATTGATCCCACTCTTTTTATTAAGAAAGTTGGAGGCCACTTGTTCGTATGCCAAATCTATGTTGATGACATTATCTTTGGGTCTATTAACAAAACTTTTAATGAGGATTTTTCCAAGATCATGACCGACCGCTTCGAGATGTCCATGATGGGGGAGTTGAAGTTTTTCCTTGGATTTGAAGTCAAGCAATTGAGGAAAGGGACTTTCATCAACCAAGCCAAGTACATCCAAGACATGCTCAAGAAGTTCAAGTTTGATCAAGTCAAAGGTGCCAAGACTCCCATGCCAACTAAGGTTAATCTTGATCTCGATCCCAAGGGTAAGGAGGTGGATCAAAAACTCTATCGATCGATGATTGGTTCTTTGCTCTATCTTTGTGCATCCCGACCGGATATTATGTTGAGTGTGGGTATGTGTGCAAGATTTCAAGACACACCAAAGGAAAGTCACATGATGGCTGTCAAGAGGATCTTTCGATATTTAGTTCATACCCCAAACTTTGGGTTGTGGTACCCCAAGGGAGCCAGCTTTGATCTCATTGGTTACACGGACTCGGACTGGGCTGGTGACAAAGTGGGAAGAAAGTCAACCTCCGGAGCTTGTCAGTTTCTCGGAAGATCTTTGGTTTGTTGGTCCTCGAAGAAACAAAATTGTGTGTCTATGTCCACTGCCGAAGCTGAGTACATCTCTGCCGCAAGCTTCTGTGCTCAATTGCTATGGATGAAGCAAACTTTGAAGGATCTTGGACTATCTTTTGACAAGGTGCCTCTTCTTTGCGACAATGAGAGTGCCATTTCTATTGCTCACAATCCCGTGCAACACAACCGGACCAAGCACATTGAGATTCATCATCATTTCATTCGGGATCATTTTGCTAGAGGAGACATTTCTTTGGAGTATGTTCCCACCAAGGCAAATCTTGTGGATCTATTCATGAAGCCTCTTGATGAAGCAAGGTTCCGAGAGTTAAGGCATGAGCTAAATATCATTGATTCAAGCAATGTTGCTTGAGCACCTTGCACATCTACCCGCGTCTCAATATGTATCTTGTTTGGATGTAGGCATGGATTTAGGGGGAGTGTAGTTCCTCTTATGAACAAACACTATCCCTATTATGCGCACATTAAAGTTTTCATACTCTATAGTCTCTAAAGGAGACCATTTGAGCTTCATCATGAGTGTTGGTAATGAACCCAAGATATATCTTCGCGGTGTCAAGCCATTTACTCTTATATAAGGTGGCTTCGGCCACCGACTCGTTTTTATTTGTGTCTTTGACCTTTTTGTTTTTCTTGGTTTTGGTTCTTCACAGTTTGAGCTATCTATCCTAAGCCTTTCCTTATCTCAAGCCCTCTCTATTCCCTGCACAAGTTCTTCCTTGTTGTCTTCCTAATCTAAGATGGTCTTCCTGGCGTCAGCGGAACTTCCGGTCAGTCTGACCCGGAAGTTCCGGTCCCTGACCGGAACTTCCGGTGGTGCTCCCTGTCCTATATAAAGTGGGCCCTGGGGGAAACGGGATCTTCTTACTTTTTTCCCCCAAGACCCATCTTCTATTTGGAGCGCCGCCGGCCAGGACCTCTCCACGAAGGTGCTCCAGCCCCTTCGTCTCCAACCTCTCCTCCGCAGATCTGCTCCGTGGGATCCTTCCCCACCTCGATCTCCCGCCATGGACTCCGGTATTTGCCCTCAACTCCCTCCATTAATGGAGATCTTGCTCTCACCATGGCTTGAGTTAGGGCACACCTTGTCTAGGCTAGTTCTTTGGCTAGAACTTGTTGGAAGATCTTGGTAGGCCTAGGGTATCATGCTTGAGTAGATTGGTCCAATACATCCTAGAAAAATCTGTGCACTTGTGGCTTTAGATCTACATCTAGTGAACTCCTGTTTGGAACCGTCAGTTCGTGGCCTCACCGGTGAGCCACGACCGGAACTTCCGGTGGACCATTTTCACCGGAAGTTCCGGCGATTCAGCGGAAGTTCCGGCCACAATGCAACTTTTTCTGTTTGTATTTTTCCAATCTATTTCTTTTGTTTCCTCTTCCGAACTTGTGCACTTATCCCACCTTCCCTCCCTACTCTTGTGCTTTCTTCTCAGGGCAAGGAGATACCTGCCAAGGCAAGCGTGCACGCCGACCATCCTCTGACATTCCTCCTGAGATTGATGAGGAAGATGCTGAGGTTGTGCGTCCGACCGCTCAGACTACTCGTTAGAAGGCTGCTGCTGCTCGCCGTGCTGCTGCTGCTGCAGGGAAGAGGCCTGCTCTTGCTCAGAAGGCCACTGCTGCTGGGCCAGACATGACCAAAGCCAAGATTTCCAAGTGGTCTCAGAAAGCTTACTCTGCATTCAGGGCAACGGATCCCTACCTCGTGCCTCGTGATCGTCTTTGCTTGGACCCTCATTTTCACACCTGCCGTCAGGAACAGATTTATGAAGAAATTTATGCATCAAAGAAGAAGTTCGTGGTTGCTCCTCAAAAGTACATCAATGTGACTCACATGGAAGAGAAGCAAGTTTACTTTAGAGAGGCTCTTGATATCTGCCAGAAGTTTGGGCTGATTCCCCTCATGGAGCACCGTCAGAACTTTGATGTGACTGCAATTGCTCAGTTTTACTCAACTCTGTTTCTTCACATGCAGTCCTCTACTGAAGGTGTGATGAAGTGGATGACCAGGGACGTGTTTCTTACCACCACTTGGGCTGAGTTTGCGGAGCTTCTTGGCTATCCCATTCAGCCTGGCCGCGGGACAAATGGTTGGCGTGTTCATGGTCCTGAAGCTGCTGATCCTGAGGTCTTGGAGCCTCTCTACATTGAAGGGTGGGGAACTGTTGGATTTGTGAATCATCTGCTGCCAGTTTTTGACATCATGCGCAGGGTGTACTTGAACACCATCTCTCCCAAGGCTGGCAACTTTGATCAGTTTCATGGGTATCAGGTTGACCTCATGCATCAGACTTATCTTCGCCGGGACACTGACAGGTCAATGGATATTATGCACTTCATCTACTCAGAGATGTGGGCGGATCTCATTGAAAAGCGCTCCTGCATCTATGCTCCTTACATTAAGACTCTCATCAATCACAAGTGGCTTGAGAAGACTGGCAACCCCTTCCCTCAAGACAACATCACCATTCATGAAGAGAAAAAGCTCCGTGTGAGTAAGCACCAGAAGCCTAGTACTCAGGAAGAAAAATAAGTTGCTCTCAAGAAGGCTTGAGATGTTTCTAGTGGTCCCTCCTCTGCTCCTGGTGGCCCTAGTGCTGGTGGTCCTTCTCTCCGGAGGCAGCCGTCTTGGGCAAAGAAGCTGCTTGGGAAAGTGAAGAAAACTTTCTGCTTTCTGCATGACCGCGAGTATCATGCTTATGTTGATCAGTGTCACAATATTCAGCACCAGAAGTCCATCATGGCAGCCCTCAACATTCCTTGCTCACCGGTCACTAGCTCTGTCACTGTTCCCAAGGAGGATTGGATTCGCGACAACTGCAACTGGTCCGAGGATGAGTGAGGAGGAGGTCACTGGTCCGCCTGAGTGGGGTCACTGGGTCCCTGAGTCTTCTCCTCCTCCCCCTTCTCGTGGCTGGGACGAGTAGATTGATCTCTTCTTCCTTTTTGGTGTCTCGATGCCAAAGGGGGATAAAGATGTCTATTAGGTTGTCTACGGGATTTGCATGGGTTGAGTCGCGAGCCTGTTCTTTCCTTTGATCTTTTCTTACTCGCGAACTCTCTAGTTTATTTGTGTGCTTGTGGTTTTATGTCCGTGAACTTATGTGTGCTTGTGGACCATGTGGTATGCTATGTTTGAGACTATGTGGTATCTTTGTGGTATCTTATACAATGCCGTGAGTGTGGTATCTTGTTGTCAACTTATGAGTTGTTGCATATGGTGGTGGAGCCTCATTGCTCTTATTGTTATTATTACTCCTTTTGTCTCCACCTCATTTAGTTGGTTCTGGTATGATCTCTATCCCTTTTTGTACCTTGCACTTGTGCTATCTTTGCAATTGTTAGGGGGAGCCTCCGTGTATGTGTGCTAGTCCTGTCCTTAGAGGTCTTCTCTCTACCTTGCACACATACAGGGGGAGCTTGCCCCGTCCATTGCAAAGATTGCTTTGATTCTATGCAAATCTGTGGGATTGTCATCTAACACCAAAAAGGGGGAGATTGAAAAGACTATATCTTCCCATGATGTTTTTGGTGTTAAATGACAATCCCAACCGTGTTTTTAATTGTGCTCTTGAGTTTCAGGGGAAACGTCGTTGATGTCTCCTTCTATTGTGATGGATGCTAACTTGTGATCTTTTGAAGACGGTGGCCTTTTAGTCTTCTCCTAGTTTCTTTCCGGTTGTTGTTTTTAGGTCACCGTACTATTAAGAGGGGGTCCATTTTGGAAGGCTGTGGGAAATCACTTGTTCTTGCACAAACCTATATGCACCGCCACAACCATCCCATTATCCCGTGAGAGAGCGTGTTCCTGTTCTGTTGGATCCTTTTGTGTCTCACCGGAACTTCCGGTCATAGGCCGGAAGTTCCGCTCAAACTTTTCTACGGGTTGTTCTACAGTTTGTTCCGACGCTAGTTCTGCCCCAAGTTCCGGTGGCGGCTCAGTAACCTTCTGTTTTGAAGTGTGCTATTTGCCGGAACTTGGCCGGAACTTGCATCGGAACTTGTCCTGCTAAAAGTTCCTGAGCGAAACTTCCGCCAGAAGCCGGAACTTCCGCCAGAAGCCAGAACTTCCGGTCAGATTTGCTTCGCGGCCCAAAAGTTATGCCTCTTGTTCCGCCCCAAGTTCCGGTGGCGGCTCAGTAACCTTCTGTTTCGAAGTGTGCTATTTGCCGGAACTTGGTCGGAACTTGCTCGGAAGTTCACCGGAACTTCCGGTCTGTTTTGATCGGAACTTACGGTTGCGCTTCTGGAGCGGGCGTCAATGGTCTGATGACCGTTGGATCCAGGCTGGGCGGAACTTCCGGTGAGGTCGCGGGGGTGTAACGGTTCAGCGCGGGGGGGGCTATTTAAGGCACCCCCTTCTTCCTCCCACTCTCTCTTGAATTTTTCTCTCTCCTCCATTAATGCTGGAGCTTCACCTCACTAGATCTCTCTCTCTAGCCACTCAAATGACTTGATCTTTTGAGAGGTGAGGGAGGTGACCTAGATCTACACTTCCACCAAAGAAGATTTGATTTCCCCCACCCATCCTTTGTGGATCTTGTTGCTCTTGGGTTTCTTGGAACCCTAGACGGTGTAGGGCATCCTCGGAGCTAAGGCGTGTGTTGTAAAGCTTCGAGGTGTCGTTGAGGGCATCCAATTGAGTTGTGGAGCCTCCCCCTCAACCTTGGTGTAAAGGTTTCGGTTGGCGCCTTCAAGGTCACCGGTTAGTGGATTGTGAGGCCTCCTTTGTGGGGGAGCTCACCGGAGAAGAAGGTGAGGCCTTTGTGGCGCTCGGGTGACCTTGTGTGGCCCCGACACCTCTCCAACATAGACGTAGATCCTTGGGAGTGAACTACGGGAATTACATCTTCGTGTCCCCTCTCCGGTTACTTCGTTCCCTTCCTTTACTCCTTGCTATTTGCTGTTTTTGTTGTTGGTGGTTGTTTTCTTGCATTTAGGTTGTTCACTTAGTTGCATCTCTAGATAACTTCCTTTCTCGTTGAGCCTAAAAGTGAGAAACAAATTAAAATTGGGTAGACGCCTATTCACCCCCCCCCCCTCTAGTCGTATCAAGTCGGTACTTTCAGCAAGTGTATGACTACATCACCCACAAGAATCTGCTCTCGTTAACCGCTTTGGAATCTTCGGGGGTGAGTACTCTAATCGACTCGTTGCTACAATCTAGTAGATAGATCTTGTCTTGTGTGTGTTCATGCGGTAGATTTTTTTTGTTTTCCATGCTACGAACCCCTACAAAAACTTTTTCTCCCATATCTTTTCCGAGAGGTGACATTAGTGGTACAAGGGTATAATAGTTGCTTCATATATATCAAATAAAAAATTGTTTCTAAATGTTCCTACATATCCCTAGCATATAATATGACTCATATAAATCATTTTAGGACACTTGAGAATGGTTAAAACAAAACATGGCAGAATCTGTCCAGATTTTCAGCAGTAGCAAAACGATTTTTTTAGCCCACTTAGAAATGTCAGAAATTTTAGCAAATTTTTTGCATATAGAGGATGAAAAATTGAAAATTATATATAAATTTCAGCACAATATGTATCACCATGATGATACGAATATGTGGGAAAACATGTTAACAAACTAGAAACTTCATGTATGCATTTTACATGCATCAACATCCCCAAGCTTACCCTATGCTCGTCCTCGAACATGAAGGTGATAAAACTAAACATGGAATTTGGAGTTTGTTACCTTTTCTTCCTTCATCATCATATAGAGTTCACAGGCTCAATTCCTTTCAAGGAAACATAATATGCAAGTGTACTATCAAGTTGTATCTTTTACACATATATAAATATGTTGAACAATAAGAGATGGTGTGATAAAGGAAATGATGAACACAATAAACTTTTAAGAACACTTTGATGAATCTATAGAATTAGAGACTCTTTCCATGATTGGCATTGGTTTTTCATGCCTTTATTTTTGGGCTACTTCTGAGTTTCATGCCCTTGACTAGAAGACTCACTTCTTAGTTTTATGTATTCCCTTGAGATGTTTTGCATCCCGTATTGAAAGTAAGCATTGAATACATATGTTAATCCTCCATAAAGAATATAAAATAAGATTTTGATCTATGAATTTCATGTCAACAATAATAATAAGGATGGGGTTCCAAGTATCTTTTATTTCAAAGATTGTCACATCCCAAAATTTTCCAAATTTTGAAATGTGAAAAATAAATAAACAAAATAAACAATTGTTGAAATTTAGGATGAGAAGAAACTTTTTGATTCCAAATGGAAACATCAAAACCTATTTTGATCAAATAAAATCCTAAAGGGATTTAAAAAGATAAACAAATAATAAATAAAGTTATGATAGTTGGAATTTCTATTTTTAGATATTAAAATAAAAAATATGGTTTTTATAAAGCAAAGTTAGGAATATAAATAAGGATTATTTTAAAGAGTCAAATTTAATCTTAGCCAAGCTTTTTGAAATAAAATATTTTGATTGATAAAAAGAGTAAAGGTTTATTTAAATAAAATAATGAGGATTTATTAATATCCAATTTTATTAAAGTAAAGGTTTTTTCTTTTTAAATAAACACTAAAACTTGTTAAAATATTTTAAATAAGATTTCCAAGTGTTTTATATTTTTAAATAAAACCTACTGAAAAGGTTTTTGTATTATTTAGATTTCAAATAGAGTTTTTAAATAAAAAATCCTATTTGAATTAATGACTAAGGTCTATTTATTTAATTATTAATGGATCCTAAAAAGAATAAAAATTATTTTTTTGGACTTTGGATTATGTTGTTAAACAGAATTAAAATCAATACAAAGTTTGGTGGTGAATTGATTTGATTTGTTGTTTGAATTATTTGATTGAAAATCAAAAAAGAAATTCAAATTGGAAAAAGAAAAGGCTTTCAGTAAAAAAAAGTGAAGCAAACTCAGCCCAGCTAACAGGCCCAGTCCAGCCCACTCACAGCCCAACTTCCCCTCCCCGCAGCGAATCATTTTCCACCCATGCGCGCGCCCGCTGAGTCACTGAGTAGTGGACCCTGTGCCCCCTCACTCTCACTCGCAGATAGCTCGGCCCCACTGGCCACCTCGGCATCGTCTCCCTCGCGACCACGTCGCCTCGCCGTTTCTGCCTTTAACTCCGGCGATCAATTCGAGTTACTGCCTGCGTTATTCTCGCCCCTGGCCACGCATACTTAAGCGCCTGCCTCTCCTCTCTCATTCCCCTCGCTCACCCCACCATCTCTGCCCCAAGGCTGCCCGGATTTCTGCCGGCAACGCCACTGCTCCGACGAGCTTCTCCGGCGAATTCCAGCCACACCTCGCCGCGCCTCGCCTCCCTCCGCACGCGAGCTTGTTCCCCATCGCCTGGCGCTCCTCCCAGTGTCAACTGCTTGGCCGCGCTTGCCCCAGAGCGTCGGCAAGGACGACCTCAACACGCCGCCGCTGTCTGTCTCGTCTCCGACGAAGTTCCCTGGTAAGCCTCGACCGCCCCAAGCTCTCCTGTTGATGCTCCCGTACTCCCCACATTCGCCCGCATCTAACCGTGCCCCTATCTTGCCTTAGGGCGACCTGCAGCCTCGCCCCCGTCGTCAAACAGAGCCGTCCGACGCCGTTGCAAGCTCCGGCGAGCAATCGTCACCTCTCTGGTGCGCCCCTCGCCAAGACGACCACACGTTGAGCTTCAGTATCTCCCTGCGAGCATGGTGAGCCACTTCCCCCTCTCGCTCGCTTCCTGCATCGTCGGCAAGCTCACCGCCCGAGCGTGCGCTGCCGCCAGCCGCCGCTTGCGCCGCCAGGCAAAGGTCAAACGCACTGCGTTCGTTGGATATTGATCCAGTGGCTGTGATTAGAACTTAGACGAAGGGGTATGTGTCCATCTGCGCCATGCGATTTAAGTGAAATCCTGCGGTCCAGAGAGGCTGATCCGCACGAAGCAGTACCGGCCAATAGAATCACGCCACGTGGACAGGGTTTTGTTTAAAAACAGAAATTTGAATCTATTGGTTATGCAAACTTGTAAAATTCATAACTTTAATTCTACAAGTCCAAATTTTGCAAATTTTATATCAATTGATTCAGCAGATCATGTACTTTGCAACCATGCATTTTGTTTAATGTTTTGCTTCTGTAAAATTGGTTGAAATTGTAGAAACATGTGTAGGCTTATTTTGAATATAGTAATTGTTCTAGATATATTTTTAGTATGAAATCTTTGCAAAATGGTTTGTTGTGAACCTACTGACCTTAGGAACCAACTTATGGATTTAAAAATGTATTTTGTGAATATAAGGAATAAATATTTGAATTAGCTCATTTCTAGTCAAATAAAAATATTGGTTATGATTTAGAAATGATTTTTTGAGTAAAACCTTTGGGAAATAATTTGATTCAAACCTTCTGACCCTAAACACCAAGTTTTGAGAATTAAAAATATATTTGGTGAACCCCTTAAAGAATATTGCTTTGCTAAAAGCATTTTCAACCACATAAAATATTGATTTGATTTAAAAATGGATTATAGATGAAACCTTTTGCAAATGGTTTTACCACTTTTGTAAATGACCAATGTGAGCTTGAAAATGTTTAGAGCCTAATAGAACCACTTTTATAAATAAAACTATCTTTTGCATGCTTGCATGCATGACCATGTTTTTGTTATTTTATGTGTGATAAATTGTTTGAATGTTGTTTTGAAAAGGTGTTTGCTTGATTGAATTGTAGTGGAATTAGAAGAGTGTGATATTTGCAATATCAAGAAGTGAAGCAATATTCTCTACTAAAAAGGCAAGTGACACTATCATCCAAGTCCTACTATTTTATTACACTTTGTGGATTTTTGTAACATGCATGGAAAGGACTACTATATTTTATGCTATGCTAAATCCTAATAGGATACCCTTATATCTCCCTTAGTGGAAACATTGTAGTTGTAGTATGCTTAGCCCTGCTATATATTGGGATGGGATACATGATATCATTATATGAAGAGTTGAAAATACATATGTTTTATATAATAAAACAAGTACTCAATGAACCACCTGGGTGGACAAGGATACTCAAGATTGGACAAGGTGGCAACAAAAGGAACCATGTTTATATGGCTATCTCGTTTTGTATGTGCACTAGAAGAAAACCACCCAGGGACTTAGAGATTGAACATGTTTCTCGTACAGTGGCTTCCGTGTACAGCCACATGCTAAATGGGCTCTGGCTTAGTCAACTACATAGTGGAAGACCCATGCATTGGCATCTTCAGGTTAACTAGAATTGTGTAAGGGAAATATAACCCTACATTGGTGCCTGGTTGACAAGCTAGCATTGTGTATTGGGAGGACTTCTATGGAAAGACTTTGTCACATTCTCGATCTGCCAGTACTCCATTTTGGTGAGTACTTATCCAGCGGCCACTGGTGGCAACAAGACGAGATTGTGTCATGTGGGTAAAGTGTACAACTTCTGCAGAAGATCAAATTCTAAGTACCTAGCCGTGTCCCCGGTTATGGACAATACTGAGCAACTAAGGCCTGAAGCTATGGAAGATCTCGACATTCCAATTTCTCAAAGTAAAACTTGAATGTGACAACAAGGGATTTTAAGCACTTGGAGTTTTACAAGAAGTTCAGAAAGATTTGACAAAAGATCAAAACTATTTTGAAAAGATAGGATAAAACTATATTGCTTTCTGCAAATGAGCCTAAACCCTACTTAGCCAAATATGCATGTAATGATAGGATCCACATATTTCTACATAGTAGTGAAACTTGTCAATACAATTCAAATGTATTGACCCTTGTGGCTGCAACTTATTATGTTGTAGGTTTGAATGATGTTAGTGAAGTTTATTAATTAGGATTACAAGTCTACAACCAACATGACTGCCTGTGGCACTTTGAAGATGAAGGACCCCATGCTATTGTTATATTCTGCTGCATTGTAATGAGATAGCCAAATGAGCTATGTAAGATGTAATAATTTATTTTATTCCTGGTTATAAAGTTGTATTATGACCTTTGTATCTTGATATTACATCTTAACTGTGGATGCTAGCTATTGATCCAGGGACTAGCATTGTAAACACAGGGATCTCTACCTTATTAAAGGTTGGGAACCTTACAAAGATTCATATGGTTTATGTGTTACACATCTTTCAAATTGATTGTTTCATGCACCCAGTACATGTTCTTGCACTCCTCATGCTACTCAACTTAGGTCTGTCATTGTATACTCATGTTGTTATTGTGAAACCGCGTCACTGAAGTACCTCTTGCCCCTGTGTAGCTACATGCCCCCTTATTTACTTTCTTTATAGAAATTGAATTTGAAGTTTATTCATTTAGCAAAAGAGTTTGATATAATTCCTTGGTTATGTTCAAGGTGGGAGGGGGCAGTATCTCTACTCCAGAAGTACAATAAAAACAGATATATGAATCATATCAACAAGGATCATCATACTGTAAGTTTCCACCATGTCATGCATGGTTTTGACTAGCGGTTCAGGAGCGTTTTACCAACATGCCTACTCCAGTGTGCACACTTCATTTCACATCGGTGCAATTCATAGGTAGAACTTAAACATGATTAATATTCAACATTTTATATTGAAAAGCTTTGTGCCATACTAATATGGTTTAGCTAATAATAACTAATAAGATGTGAAGCACAAAAATTTCCGTAGTGGTGTCACCCCAAACCTTACTTTCTTATGAGCTTTAAAATACACACAAAATGGTGTTTTTAAGAGTGTTTGGAGGATTAACATACATACTGTACTTCAAAGTAGCTTTGCTACAAATGGGTGGATATGCCTAGTCTAGTTTTATGGGGCTTGGAACAAGTCTTATCTTGTGTAGAAAAAGGCTTAGCAAAAAGAGATCTGCCTTACTTCTTAATGTTGAACATAAATATGCACAAGAAAATGATACAAATTAATAGTCATAAAACAGATCATGCTTCATATAAAGTACTTCAGCTTAAGAACTAAACATAACATGAATTTCAGCTTTTGTTTTATCTCCCCTTTTTATTTTATCACATGGTATTATTTTCAGTTTTAATCTCATTAAGGTAGAGATTCTTTTAAGTAGATGATCATAAGAATTTAATAATAATGGTGGTGGTCTTTTTATTGCAAAACAAAGGTAAAACTATAAAACAGATGCTCCAAGTTTCTATGATAGTTCTATGTTGCTCAAAAAACAAAGTTTAGAGGTTTGCAAACCGAGAGTTGAATGGATTCAATGGGGTAACTTGGGCATCCCCAAGCTTATGGTTTTCACCATCCTTGGATTGCTCTTGGTGTGATGTTCCTCTATTCCCTGTCAAAAACTTCAACACAAAACTTTTTCTCCCATATCTTCTGAGAGGTGACATTAGTGGTACAAGAGTATAATAGTTGATGCATATATATCAAATACAAAATTGTTTCTAAATGTTCCTACATATCCCTAGCATATAATATGACTCATATAAATCATTTTAGGACACTTGGGAATGGTTAAAACAAAACATGGCAGAATCTGTCCAGATTTTTAGCAGCAGCAAAACGAATTTTTTAGCCCACTTAGAAATGTCAGGAATTTTAGCCTTTTTTGCATACAGAGGATGAAAAGTTGTAAATTCTGTATAAATTTAAGCACAATCGTAGTTACAGAAAAATGAGAAAAATCTTGCACTGAAAATTGTTCTGCAGAAATTTGCTGCTCCATATGTTTAGCAACTTTTAAAACATCCAAAATAGGTTCCACTCGGTACTTTATTAAAAACTACAAAAAATAAAACCAAAACAAAAACTCTCTTGCTACAGCAACAGTTCAAAAAAATCCAAAATAAAAATAACCGGGTTGCCCTCCCGCAAAGCGCTTTCTTTATAGCCTTTTAGCTATGCTTTACTTACTTGGCTTAGGTGATATATAATTCATGTGGTAGCTTGAGCTTATTTTCTACCTCCTTCTTCATTGGAAAGTTTTCCATACATTATACCAGGGTACCATGGTGTTCTCATACCAATCAAAGTGAAAGTCAAGTTGAAACATGGTAAAAAGCGACAGAAGATATGAGAACAATAACAACGATATGACTAAATCAAAGTAAATCAAAGTAAAAGTCACTTTCTTCCTATGAATTGTAATTTTATATATGACTAAATCAAAGTAAATAGAGACATGATGTTTCATATTAACAGTAGGTGAATGCAATATATAATGTTTAGTAGCATAAAGAGGGCACTTATCACCTCCTCTTTCATAGTAGTTGCAAGCACTAAAACAAAATTTAAAGTTGTATCGATTTAAATAATGCAAGTTTATAAAGTTCGTTATATAAAAAGGATCATTATAATTATCATGGTATTTATTAGCATGCTTTCCTCTTGCAAAATAGTTGCTAGTAATATTTTCATTATTAAGATTATGGTTGTAATCATGATGTTCAAGATAAGGTAATTACAAACCATATATATAGTTTCTAGCAAGTGAAAATTTCTCCTCTATGGTTAAAATAGGAGAGTTCAAGAATATTATAGGACTCTTAGTAATAAGGGTATTATCATAGGAAGCAAGTTCATCATTTATATCTTCATTTGTTATGCATGGATGGTTATCAGGAAGCATAGCACCATCATCTAAAGCATTTTCATATAGCATATCCAAACAAACTTACTCATTATCATCACTAATTTTAGTAGTAGCATTATTATAAGACAAAGGTGCATAATTAATTCCATCATAATAGGAAGGTTCTCATAAATAACCATTTGAGTTTCAATTCCCTCACAATAAGTGTATGGATTTTTAGTTGGAAAATTATCATAGCATGGGTTATCATAGATGACAAATGAGTTTTGAGTTTGAGTGTTACTATGATTTGTCGATGGTGAAGGTGGAAGATCCCACTCTTCCCCAAGCTTAGATTGTATTATCTCTACTTCATTTTATTCTCCACACACTTGTTCTTCTAAGCTTATGTTTTCATCATATTTTTCTTGCAATATATTCGTACTTTCCATGGCAGCAAAAGTTCTTTCTTTATATTTAATAACATAAGCATTATCACTAAATTCTTCTATGAAAATTTGGAGGATAATATCTACGTGTCCTTTCATTACACGAGCATCGTGACTAGTTTCAATTTTTTGATTTATAAGAGAGTCTAGGTCATGGGCTCCAACATAGGCAATATATTTCTCAACTTGTTCTATATCATGGCATAAAAATTTACACTCTTGATAAGAAGCAATAATAGGATCACTATTATACTTACATTGATAGTGAGAGTGTTTATAGTATTTTTTGTGCAACAAGTTATATCATTTGATTCACAGAAGTTAATAGCAAATTGATTGAGATCTGTAAGAAATTCATCTGTTCTATTTCCTTCTTTGGTTGATCTATATTCATAGTAGGCTTCCAACATTTTGACATGACCTATAGGTATGTGGATTCCAAGTTTCTCCATATTTTAGCATGCATATTTAGAGGGTATACTAATCTTTATGTGTTTTTGTATTTTAAAAAAAAACTTAAAACGACTAAAAACAAGAAAAAATAAAACAACTTTAAAGATCTAAAAGGAGAAGAAAAGGCTCACAGTGGTGCAACCTCCCCAAGCTTGGGTTGTTGCACAAGTTGATGAAGATGACAGCGCCAGAAAATGTCTAGCAGTTGCAATGAGAAATAACTTTCTCTTCAAACTTGATGAGGATGAAGTTGTGGTGTACCTTCGCCAATTCCGCGACAACGGCGCCGAAGAATTTGCTTGATGGAAACAAAGGCTGCCAATTTTCGTTAGGACTCCAAGTGCATAGTGTTGCAGCAAGCGTCTTTTCTCCACAAGGGTGACTCGAGGGTTTATATCGAACTCTTGGGGAATTGGCTATGGAAGGATGCTTGTCTTCTCCTCTTCAAGCAACCTGTAAAGTAAAATAAAATGTCTTGTGTCCCCTGTAGGGTTTCGTAGCATGGAAAACAAAAATTTTCTATCGCATACAAACAAACAAGCCAAGATCTATCTACTAGATTGTAGCAACGAGTGGATGGAATAACTCACCCTCGAAGATTCCAAAGTGTTTAACGAGAGCGGATTCTCGTGGGTGATGTAGTCGTACTCTTCCCGATCTCAAGATCGCGTAGACGGTCCTTCCGGCGCTGCGTTCCGGCAGCGCTCCCGCAGTCGGTCACACGTTCGGTACTCGACGAAGACCTTCCTCTCCCTTGTTCCAGCAGGCAGCGGAGGTTGTAGCACTCTCCTCGCGATTCCGGCAGCACAACGGCGTGGTACCGGAAGTAGAGGGGAGATCTCGCAGGGCTTCGCCTTAAGCCGGAGCGAGTATGGTGGAGTATGAGAGAGTCCCTCGACGATCTAGGGTTTAGACACGCCGAGGAGGAGGCTCGGCCGGCGGCTAGGGTTAGCTAGGCTGCGGCGGCGGTTTGCCCTAGGGCCGGCGGCGGCTATGGAGGCGGCGGCGGCTTGGGGCTAGGGTTTAGAGGTAGGGAACTTGTGTACTAGGAGGGGCAGCCCTGCCCCTCCCTTTATAGGTGGGAGGCGCGGCCAAGGGGAGGGGAGTCCCTCCCCAACTCGGCTTGGAGGTGGGCCGGCTGTGGAGGGGAGGAACTCCTCCCCAACTCGGTTTCCACCTCCCCTCCACTTCCCAAAATTAGTCGTTTGACTTTCAAATTGGCGTTTGACTTTTCAAACAAGGATTTGATTAAATCCTCTATTTTGTTCAGCGATGACACATAGTACATGATGCAATCATACCAACTTGATATAACACATTCATGTACCCTTCCCCTCCGGAGTGCCGGACATTCCGGAACCTTCTAGAACATTCCCGATGAAAACACCGGAACCATTCTCCAACTCCGAAACAAGACTTTCCTTATATGAATCTTATTCTCCGGACCATTACGGATCTCCTCGTGATATCCCAAATCCCATTCGAGACTCCGAACAACATTCGTACTCTTTTCTCATCATTCCATAACTACTCAAACAACGTCGAATCCTTAAGTGTGTCTCCCTACGGTTCGTGAATTATGCGGACATGATCGAGACACTTCTCCGAACAATAACCAATAGAGGAATCTGGAAATTCATATGGCTCCCACATATTTCTACGATTACTTTGCGATCGAATGAACCACTTACATACGATACCAATTTCCCTTTGTCTCACGATAGTTTACTTATCCGAGGTTATGATCGTCTGTATCTCTGCATACCTAGTTCAACCTCGTTACCGATAAGTACTCTTTTCTCGTTCCCGTGATATGTGATCCCTTGTGAGCCAGTCACATGCTTGCAAGCTAATTGGATGACATTTCACCGAGAGGGCCCAGAGTATATCTATCCGTCATATGGATGGACAAATCCCACTCTTGATCCATGTGTTTCAACCAATACTTTCCAAACACTCAATGCCACCTTTATAGCCACCCTGTTACGGTGTGGTGTTTGATGTCATCAAAGCATCCATCCGGTAAAGGTGATATGCATGATCTCATGGTCGAAGGAATTAGGTTACTATGTATCAGAAAGCATATAGCAATTGAACTATTAAAATGACTTGATCTTTATGCTATGCTTATCTATAGGAGTATGTCCATCATATCATTCTCCTAACGATATGATCTTGTTGTTAATAACATCTCAATGTTCATGATAGGGAAACCACAATCATTTATTAACCAACAAGCTAGTGATGTCTAGAGGCTTTACTAGGGACTTCAATTTAAGTTTACAAATCACACAAGTATTAATGTTTCCTTGTTAATACTATTATAGCATGAATGTAAACATTTATCATAAACACAAAGATATAATAATAACTACATTTATTATTGCCTCTAGGGCATATCTCCAACATCCCCAACTCCACCAAGTGGTTATCAATAACAAGGTTTTGTATTAGTAATATGAAATAAAATATGATACAAACTAAAGTAAATAAAGTAAAGGAAGTAAAATAATGCAAACTAGATGATATGGAAGATAATAGAGTTGTTTTTGGGGGTTTATGAGTGATTGCAAAATAGAGAAAGCATTTTTGTATTTTTGAAATAATTAATTGCTGAAAATAAAAAGGATAGTAGATGCAATAGAAAGGTGTTTCTTATGATAAAAATTGAACCGGGGTCATGGGTTCACTTGTCTACTCTCTTTTTAGGCTATGGTGATCACAAAACAATTCATAAATGATAAAGACTCATGGAATTTTCTATAAGTGCTCGATAAAAGAATTAATATGGGTATCGCATTCTAATATTGAGACGGAATAAATATCTCTCTTATACTCCTCAAGAAAGGGAAATCTCCATGCAATCTTGAATTAAGAACAAATCAGAGTATAGCTTTAAGCAATAGTGCATGATGTTTGAAATAAAAATATGCTACCTTGATCTAACAAGGTTATCACACTGTCACGTGATAACTATAGCACATGATTTCACTTTATCCCTAGATCTTGAATATTATTTGTCACAATTCAATCTCCATCCCCATGCTACTCCATCTAACACACACTTCTCCCCATACAAGTTCTTGCATACAAGTTGGTTCAAAACAAGCAATTAAGAATGGGCTCCATGATATGCATCTACCAAAACATCTTACACAAAATACATTCCAATCTCAAATATCAAATCATAGAACAAAGATCCACCACATAGGAATTATAAATATAACCATAATCATGTAGGACAGCTCATATGGTACTAGATCTATGAAGAACGAGAGAGAGAGAGAGAGAGAGAGAGAGAGAGAGAGAGAGAGAGAGATCTACTGTCACAAAGCAAAGCCCGGAGGTGGACTACTCCCTCTTCATCATGGTGATGATGCTGGAGATGTTGGAGAGGGTGTGGAGATCTCCCCGGAGGTGGCTCTGACGGAGTTTCCCCCTCCAATCTTCGCAGAATCCGACTCTGTCTGGTGGTGTTTTTCATCTCTTGTGTGTTCTGGTGTCTCTCTTCTTGAGGACGCCCCCCCCAGGGGGGGCTTATATAGGGATTTTTAGGTCAAGAGAACTCCGTGGGCAAAAAAATCGAGGCGATCGGACGACCGAGGAGGAAACGAGCATGGGTGACACACCCACCAGGCTTGGGCGCGCCACCTGGGCTCGTTTGGCCCTCCTGGTGAGATTCTCGTGCTCCAGATGCTTCTCGTGGATAAATATTGGCATTCCCAAAAGTTCAGGTCCATTTGACTTCGTTAAGCTCCTGAAACATCAAAAACATTGAAAACATGGTTTTTCTGCCCTCTATGGTTATAACCAAAATAAAGGGGATCATTGGAAAATCCCAAAATCAATATAAAACAGGGATATAACATTATATATGATACAAATATGTAGAAAAACATGTTAACAAACTACAAGTTTATGTATACATTTTACATACATCACCTATTCGGTTAATCAACTGACTCACGCAACATATCTCTCGGCTCAAGGATGTACATCGAACCAAGGTTTAGTATCGATCAAAACACCCTCCTTTACTAAGCAGGTGGTGAATCAACCTAACTTGGACGAGCATATGGAGAGGCTTAAACATGAGCTAGAATGCTAGATCCGATAGCTTTTGATAAATTTGAGATTGTGCCAAAAACATAAAGTTTATTAAAAGCCTTACCCCAAATACTTTGATAAAATACCATACCTCTCGGGTAATAGAGTGGCCGATTTCATTAAATTTAGCGGGTCGAATGGTAAAACTACTAAGAAGCATGTTATCCAATACTTAGCTCATCTAGGTGAAACAATAAATCTAGAACTTCTTAAAGTGCGCTTGTTTCTTTTATATTTTCATGGTTTTCTTCTTTACAGCATGAATACTTCAGAAGTAAAATTTCATGAATACTTCTATATCAGAGAAAGTGAGATAAAGTTGCCACACTTAACATCAGTTAAACAAAAATCTGACAAATTAGTTATTGATTATGTTAGCCGGTTTAGTGAGGTTAGGAACCGTTGTTACAAACTGCTAATTCCCGACAAAGATATGGTTGGCTAAATGTTTGCCGGATTAAAATCTCAACTCCGTGAGAAGGTTGAGCACTTCGAATTTCTGACGGTCGAACATGTTCTAGAGAGAGCCATGGCTCACGAAAGCTGAGCCAATAAGATCAAGGAAGCACGGCGGGTGAATCAAAGCCGGATCAACACTATTACCTCTATCGGCTCAGATAAGTAAGCCGATGTGTAATTCTGATGAACTAGTTTGGCCAGTCAATGTCAAATCGACAAACTAGTAATGAATGAATTTATTTGCACTGAACGATCTCCATAAGACCGGTTATAATATTGCTTCTATGTAAGAGGCTTTAACATTTAAGAGTCCAGACGGCTTTGTCTCTATCACATTCTAAACTACTAGCTCTAGTTAAATATAGAATGTAATTTGACCTGGGCATGGGCAGAGTGTACGTGCCCAGACGTAGTGCGCTTCAGCTTCAGTCCTGGCTTAGAAGCTCCTCAAAATATTAACTAAGTCGACGTCCCATCCGCAGAAGAAAATGGACAAGAACCAGATGCCATTTAGGCCAGGGAAGTATGTGCATGCATGTAGGCGTCAATCACCAAATTATAAAACCCAGACGGACTAAATTAAACGAGGGAAACCCATATGTTTAATTTCTACTTAGTTGCCGGTGACATCGACATGTTAGTATATCTACTAGGTTCTGACGGAAACGAGAGAAAGACTTCAGATTTCGTGTCCAACAGCCATTGACAGCAGCGGCTTTACCAAATTAATCATAGGATGCCGATGGCGAATCGGTGGTCACTGATCAGCAACTACTTTCTTGCCTGGAAACAATTAACCACGTTTTGATTTGCAATCCTTCTTTTAATTTCGGCCATGATCTTCTTGTACGATAAATATGCCCGGTCGCCAGCTGCTTCGTGGTAAGTACAGGACCCGTAGAAAGACTGTGCAAAGCGGTAGAACCGATACAAAGTGACGTGAGAAGTCTCTTACACAACAGAAAAAACATAAGAAGCACCACCAAAGTCACCGAAGTCATCGAAACAAGCCCGGGAGTACCAGGGCTCCACGACGACGTCCCAAGAGGGTAACGACATGAAGTGCCATCGTCGTCGAGACCAAAAGGTCAAAGGTTTTCACCCGGAACCCAAGCATCGAGAAGGTACCCACAATAACGTCCTCGGGACGGTTACGCCACTCGCAGGGATTGACGTCTTTGGTGCTGAAGCGCAGAGTTTTCGCTCGGAAAAACCTTCGAAATCACAACCGGTGCCTCAAACAGACCAAATCTTCAAGCCAACCCTCAAACCATGATCTGGGAGCTGCCTTTGTCGAAGTGTCGCCAACTCCGGGAACCCCTTCACCCGCTCCTTGCCATCCTCATGGGTCATGTCCAAAGGAAGATGCCATCACCACCGCCACGTCTCTCGCCGTAGAGCCGTCCAAGCAGTCCACCTTCCAGGGCCGCCATTCTGGCGTCCAAATCACACCCATGGCAAAGAATACGCTACGATGACAAGACCAACACAATGGACGTGGACGTACACAACTAGCTAGCAAGTTACCGGGCAGTGGTGTTTAGTGAGCAGGGTGATCCCGCAAGTTGAACTCCTGTACCAACTAGATTGCTAGGCGGATGCCAGATCTAGGCCAATGGACCGGATCAAGCACTCGAGCCACTCCATGGGCTCCCTTGTGTCCTAGGAGCATCTAAAATCCAATTTGGAAGCAGGGCCCACCAAGCCCTGACTAGGCCTGGATCTGGGACATGAGCTCTGTCGCCATTGACCAACTCCAATTCCTCCCTTTCCTAGACCTTACCGATCGCCCCTACCCTTGCCACCATCAATTACGGTGAGGGCCGCCACACTCGCATTGTCCAGTACGCCGGCCAAAGACTAAGCAGAGTGCCCCGGGAAACTGTCACCGCCACCTACGGACGCCGCTGATCCACGCGTCACCATCCTAGCCACCTTTGCTGCGAGAAGCCGCCTAGACCATGACAGGATGGCAACCACCGCGTTGAGCTCTGTTGCCACTGCCAAAGAACTCCGCCGCCACAATACAATCCTCCTCAACATTGTGAAGGTACAACCCACCACCGCTAGCACCGCGCAAGCTTTGCCCAACGATGTTCGGCGACGACGACGAGGGATGAGGAGGAAGGAGGCAGGGGTAGGCGGCGATAGGGTTTTCCCTCATGTTCGTAGCGGGGACGAGGAGGAGGGAGGGAGTTACAAACTCCACTGCATTCTTTTTTTTTGAATGGTCACCGGGGGGAGAGGTTCCCCACCTGAATTTTCATTTGATAAAAAGGCTCTTAAATCCAGGTAGCGTGATTACACCAGGTACTCACACGGAAGCAGAGGAAGAAAAGAAGGGGAGGGGTTGCATGGGGAGGATAGAGGAGAAACTAGGGCGGGGGGAGTCACACTCTTCGCCTGAGGAAGGTGTCCCAAGCGTTGGCCTCGTCTCGGAAAGGCAGGGGACATGGGAGCGCTAGAGCGTCGCATCCTCGCGACACAACGCAAGTAGCCGGGGGAGGCTGGGCATGTCGCTTTGGAAAGCCACCCCATTGAGGTGCTTCCAAATGTTCCAGCAGCACAGGATCATGAAGGTGGAGGATGTGTTGGTGCCGATCGATTCCGGGGCATCGTAGCCATGCAGCTGCCTGACATCCGCATCAAGCGGCAGCGTCCCGCCCACGGCCACCCATAAGCGTTGGGCGAAGGGGAACACGAAGATGATGTGTGTCGCCGTCTCCTCCTGGCTGCCACAGATAGGGCAGACTGCCTCCTCCGTGGAGAGGATCCTTTTCTTCAGCAGGACGTCGCGCGATTGAATCCTCGACTAGACCAGGAGCCACTCGAAGAACTTGGCTTTGGTGGGGGCGAAGCTTTTCTAGATGAAGTCGGTGAATGGTGTGCCCACGCCCCCGAACTGGCATAGCGCATAGAGAGCGCCGACGTCCACCGCGCCATCTTTTTTGCAGCACCGGGTGAGGGAGCGCGAATCTGGCACCTCAGAGAGCTGTACCGCCTTTACACAGGGCACGAAATTTCGGGGCCCCGACCGTGGAGAGACGGGGGACAAGCGCCACGCTCAGACCGGAGGAGAGCACCTCAGCAACGGAGGCGTGCTGGCGGGTGGCATGCGAGAACAGCGCAGGCAGCCGTTCGCATAGCACACCGTCGCCCCCAGTCATCGAGCCAAAAGTACGTGCATGCCCCGTCGCCGAGCACGGGCCTGGAGATGCAGCGGTAGAGCGGCATCAGCGCCGCCAGCTTGTTCTAGTGGGGGCCGACCCCGAGGCGCGCCCCACCCGCGACGGGCCCGTCGATAGTGTCCCAGGCCCAGGACACCCACAGCGATGCCGGGAGCGAGTGGAGATGGTGCATGAGCTTCACCTGCAGGCAAGCGTTCCGGGTGGCGAGGCAGCGGATGCCGAGGCCGCCCTTCACTTTGGGGAGACAGGCCTTTGCCCAGGCCACCAAGCACTTGGCGCCGGAGGCCCGTCCCACGAAATTCCAGAGGAAGGCGCAACGGAGAGCGTCGATGGTGTGGGTGAGGGCAGGGGGAAGCTCCATAGCCCCCATGGCGTACGCCGGAAGAGCATCCAGGACCGCATTGAGGAGGACTATCCTCCCACCCGTGGACAGCAGGATTGAGCACCACCCGTATATGTACTTGTCGATCTTGGCGATCAGGGGGACGAAGTGGATCATCTTCAGTTTCTCACATGTTAGCGGCAACCCCAGGTACGTCTGAGGGAATCCCTCGATCCTGCACCTCAGCTCGTGATGGACACGGGGAGAACGCAAGGATGGAGAGAAGGCGTAGAGGTGGCAGCAGGAAAAGGGCTCGTGGGGCGAGATGCCGCGGCTGGCAAGCGAGGGGCGGGTGGGGTCACTGGCCAGGAGACGGTACGAGGGTAGGGGCCACGGACGCGCGGCGAGGCTGGCACGGACATGGACCTGGCACGTGGCATAGTGCAGGAGCGTTGGCGGTGGCCAGATCAGCCACAGAGGCGGCAGCGGACGGGGTCACGGCACACCCGCACTAAGTGCTCAGGAGAGAGGCAACGATAGCAGCCGGAGAGGGACATCGGGGCAGGGCGGGGCTTAGAGGCGGGGGGGCATTGGCTGGGTGGGGTGAGTAACACATCTAAGTACGAGCGGTGGGTGGCGATGGGATGCGGAGTGAATGCGGGGCGCGGGAGAGGCTCGGGGCTCGAAGGCTCCGCGAGGCCGGTGGGGTTTGGTCCAGCACAGAGGAGTAATTATCCCGTGGCGGGAGCAGGCACCTGCCCAGCGGAAAGCACATTCGAGGGGACAACAGGGGTTGACTCGGCAAGACAGGGCTAGCTGACAGCGGGGGTGGCTTTCAGCTTTTCCTACGGCGGGTGGGCGGGGGAAATAACTGCGGTATGGGATCTAGAGTTTGAATCGTACCCGCAGAAGCTTGTGCCGCATCCATGGAGGCATGGAACACCAGCTTGATCTTCATCCCGCGAGAACCGCAAGCGACCGCGAAACGCGCAACAGCACGACTGGCAAACTGAGTCTCAAAGACATTGTCCTCAACCTGGCGGACAAGGAGCCGCTCTGGCGGAGCGCAAAGGAAGTGGTTGAGCAGGTTTTCGACGCAGCAGGCGGAGAAACACGGGGAGAGGAAGGGCGGTGTAAGCCACACCACACCAGAAACAGCAGGTGAGAGGGGGGGTGGGTGGCAGAAGGAGACCAAGGAGTGGAAGGATTCGAGGACATAGCTCTGGAGCCGCTCACCCGGAGAAACTGCAGCAATGGACGTGTGGCCGAAATCCCGACCGCGCAAGGGCGCCGTCGCATCGCCACCGGCAGAGGGAGCAGGGGGCCTGAGGCTTGGGGGAGGTGGTGGGAGGGGTGGGGGCTGTGGTTGGGGCTTGGGGGGAAGCGTCGTGGCCTCGCGGGGAGGGGGGGAGGGGCGCCGCCCGCAGAGTCGCCCACAGAGTCACCCATCGAGCCACGTCTATCTACACCCAAGGCTGCCATTGAGGACAAAGATGATGAGATGTCCAATTCTCCACTGCATTCTCTGACGGAACCTAAACCGATGGTTGCGAGCTACTCCTTCCATTTCAAAATATAAGATATTTTAGCTTTTGTGAAACTAATGTATCTAGGCGTATTTTAGTGTGTAGATTCGGAGTAAACCTGCACACTAAAAAGAGTCTACGTAAATTTGTTTCACAAGAACTAACACATCTTACGTTTTGAAAACAGAGGGAGTACGCATCAAAGTCACAAACTAATACCAAAAAAAAGGACTGTATTCTGTGACAGGGACTTGAAGGTTATTACAGATTTAATAAACACAGCTAGCTAAAGATGTTAGTGCCTTTCGCGGATAAAAGCAATGATGCTTTAGCATGCTCTCAAGCAAAGTAATCTAGAGAGGGAGAAAGGTAGGGAGTCGTATATTGCAGCGATTCCAAGTGTTTATAACTGGCACATACGGTCGTCTGTTCAGTTCAGGGTCAAAAGCTGACGCCCGTGAGTGAAATGATGACGCATTTTGG
This sequence comes from Avena sativa, assembly GCA_916181665.1. Classification (NCBI taxonomy): domain Eukaryota; kingdom Viridiplantae; phylum Streptophyta; class Magnoliopsida; order Poales; family Poaceae; genus Avena; species Avena sativa. The sequence continues at coordinate 258,241,463 of OV702279.1, read as the reverse complement.
TAGCAAACAGCTGCTCCAGCTTTTCTTCAACTTTCATCCTCTTTCCGGGTCCCGGGTGTTGATTATTCATTCGGTCACTCACTCCTGGACCTGGTTGAACAAACGTACTCCTGCCAAGCCCGAAAGATGCATAATTATTCAGCAACTGCATATAGACGACGAAGAAAAGGAGGATGGTGCAGCCATGAGTGAGTTCAAGATTTAACACTGGCACGATGCCACTTCGAGCTGGAGCACAAGGATTCGGTGTGGTGGTGCGACCAAAGGAATGAGCATTGATTGCGCTGACAGCATGAATTTTTCCAGGGGGTCCTTGTCTGACAGAGATTGATCTTCTCCTCCCTGCCTGCACCTGTTCTGTTCTTGACCCCCTGAACACTAGAATTAACGGTGGAACATGACACCATGGCATGGTAGGATGTGCGCACGAATTACTACCACTAAAATGGTGGAAGACTTTGCCACACAAACAGAAATTGTAAAGATTAGCAGCCAGAGCCTAGAGTAGATGTAGATTTGTGGCAGGACATGGAAACTAGCGCACATGCAGCGGTGTACTGCTCCTCCTGCCAACAGTTTTATGTCTGCTGCAGATATACATCCCCCTCTCTCTCTCTCTCTACCACACCCTCCTTTTTAACCTGCATCATCTGGAATTTTGAACAGCTTTTCTCTGTTGCCACCGAACCGCGAGCTACAGTAGTAGTACTACTCAGACACACTGTGTGTGTAGAGAGAGAAAGTGGTTCTCTCAGAGAGAGAGAGAGAGGGAGAGAGTGGCTGTCTACTACTAGTAGTAGTTGATTGAAGTAGGGAGAGGGAGAGGGAGAGGGAGAGGGGGAGAGGAGGAAGGCAAGTACTCAGCGGGAAGGAAGGCCACTTTATCGACTTTTTCATGTTGCACGCTATCATTTCAAGATCAAGACGCTGCCAAAGAGAATAAAAAACTCTCTCTCTCTCTCCCACAACCTCACATACGCCCGCAAAGAGGAGGAGGAGGGCGAGAGAGAGAGAGAGACAGGGGCCACAGCGACAGCAGTAGAGAGAAGGGTGGTGGTGGTGGTAGTAGAGACCGTGTACTACTACTACTACTACTAATGGCCCCGTAGACTCCACACCACAGCCCAGTTTGGAGCACCGAGGAAGAAGAAGACGAAGACTAGAATCGAATTCTTGGCGGGGGATTGGTGGTATGAGGTGTTGTTGCTGGCCTAGATGAGAGGAATGCCCTTTGCTGCAGAGAGGGGGAGTCTGCTGCTGCTGCCGCAACAACAACTGCCACACCCACAGGAGATCATCGCCAAGGTAAGCGGCGCCGGCTTCTGGGAGCCCACCTCGGTGCTCGACCGCCGCCACAGCCCCAGCCCGAGCCCGCCTGCTTCCACGCTGTCGTCCGAGGTGGCGACCCTCGCCGGAGGCAACAGCTTCTCCCCGCCGCCGCACCAGCCATGGCCGGCCGGGGAGGACCCGGGGGTTAAGGAGGAGTGGGCGCACCAGCTGGCGCCGCTCGACATGGGCATGGGCCTCGCCACCGGCGAAGGCTGGGACGCCGCCACGCCCACGCCAGGGCTCGCGGGACCTGACAGCACGTTCCTCCGCTGGATCATCGGTGGCGGGGACGACGCGGACCCGCCCGTGCTGGAGCTCGACCACGCCACGTCCATCATGTCGCCGCCCGCCACGGCGTTCGGGCCCAACTTGTCGTCGTCCTTCGCGCAGGCCATGGAGGACACCAAGCCGGCGCCTTTCCCCCACGCGCCAAACTTCCTGCTCAACCAGCACCACCCGCAGCCACACGCGGCGTTCTTTGGCGCGAACCCGTCCTTCGAGTCGGCACAGCCGCCACCGAAGCGGCACCACCCGATGGCTGGCGCACCGGCGCCGAAGCTGCCTCCTTTCCCGGGGCCGCTCGCTCCGGCGGGCGGCTTCCTCCCCGCCCTCAAGCCCAAGGCGGGGGCAGCAAACGACGAGGCGGCCGCTGTGGTGGACCAGCTCGCCGAGGCTGCAAAACTTGCCGAGGCCGGCGATGCCTTCGGCGCACGCGAGATATTGGCGCGGCTCAATTATCGGCTCCCCGCCGCACCCGCGGCCGGGACGCCACTCCTCCGCTCGGCCTTCTACTTCAAGGAGGCTCTGAGCCTTGCGCTCTCCCCCACCGGAGACACCCCCGCGCCGCCGGCGTCCACGCCCTACGAGGTGGTCGTCAAGCTCGGCGCCTACAAGGCCTTCTCCGAGGTGTCCCCGGTGCTCCAGTTCGCGCACCTCACCTGCGTCCAGGCGGTGCTGGACGAGCTCCGCGGCGCCAGCTGCATCCACGTGCTCGACTTCGACATCGGAATGGGCGAGCAGTGGGCGTCGCTCATGCAGGAGCTCGCGCAGCGCCGCCCAGCGACCGCCCTCAAGGTCACCGCATTGGTCTCGCCGGCGTCGCACCACCCGCTCGAGCTGCAGCTCATCCACGAGAACCTCTCCAGCTTCGCCGCCGAGCTCGGCGTCTTCTTCCAGTTCACCGTATTCAACATCGACACCCTCGATCCCGCGGACCTCGTGGCCATCGCCAGTGGCGACGCCCTCGCCGTCCATCTCCCCGTCGGCGCAGCCCACGCGGCCGCAATGCCCGCCATCCTCCGCCTAGTTAAGCGACTCGGCGCCAAGGTCGTCGTCGCCGTCGATCGCGGCTGCGATCGTACGGAGCTCCCCTTCGCCGCGCACCTGTTTCAGGCATTCCAGTCCACCGTGTTCCAGCTGGAGTCCCTGGACGCCGTGGGCACCGACTCCGACACGGCGAGCAAGATCGAGCGATTCCTGATCCAACCGGCCGTCGAGCAATGCGTGGCAGGACGCCACCGCGCGTCCATCGAAAAGGCGCCGACGCTGCCATGGCGGGCCGTGTTCTCCTCTGCCGGGTTCACGCCGGTGCAGGCCAGCACGTTCGCCGAGTCGCAGGCCGAGTCGTTGCTGCACAAGGTGACCGTCCGGGGGTTCCGGGTCGAGAAGCGCGCCCCCGGCTCCCTCTGCCTCTACTGGCAGCGCGCCGAGCTCGTGTCGGTCTCGGCGTGGCGGTGCTGACCTCGCCGTCCGTCGGCCGGCTCGCCACCTTGCGTCGTCAAAACAAAGCCGATCTTAGTTAGGACTAATGATCCTACTACTACTACAAGTGTTTTGCTGTTGTAATGATCTGAATCGTCTGATCCGGTCAAGTCGCTTAGTGTCCTAAATTGGAAGTACTATGTTGTTAATCGTGTCGCCTTGTAGTATTTGCCACTGGCTGGTTGCTCGATTTGCTCAAACTGTTTTGATCACGAGTACAATTGGCTTGGCAGGTTGCAGGGGTGTGTGGCCGAGTGCATTTCTACCTACGTGTTATACTAGCCGTGAAATCAATGGTTATGCGTTTTCTAATGTTTACTGACATGCTCTGGGCCTCTACCTTGATTGATGCATTGCACACATCCATCTTCTATGCTCTATCATCTGTAAATCGAAAAAAAAATTCTACACACCGCAAGTCCGTTTGGCTCTTTTCATCCTCTTTGGAACACATAAATTTTGAAAGACATTCATATATTTTACCTGAAACAGTTCAACTTATGTATGACGTGCAAAAATTCCAAACCTGATGTTCATGTTAAAAGGCTAAGGACATCGACTGTCTAAGGGGCGGGTAATTGAAAATTTGGAGACACCTTTGTGCCCTACCATTAAAGTGCAATTGCACTAAAAATGCAGTGCAACAAGTACAAAAATAAACAACAAAAATAAAAATTGTCTGAAAACATCATTGGATAAAAAGCAACTCAAATTTTAAAAAAAATAAGATGTACAAGTTAAGAAAGATCGAAAAATCAAAATTCGATAAAAACACGAGTGCAAAACTTAACTGAAAAAAATGAAAATTCTTAACATATGTATTATCATATTACACACAGAATTATAAGAATATTGGCTTGGTTGACCCTAAGCGGTATGTTTTCAGTGGTGGCGAAATTCATGTGAAGATGGTGACATCGAAAAACAATCCACAAAACTTTGGTCGTATCATTTAGGTGGTGAATATAGCCTTTATAGGAAATTTTATATGGAGCGAGTTATATAATATTCATATGATTCCTAGATCTTGATCAGATAAGGGCAGACAGCTAATTACCAAACTATATCTGATTTTCTTTTTCTAAGGTAAGCTGTATATTGTTAGACATGCATTTACTGATTTACACACAAGAAAAATCAAGCATGGCTTTAGGTGTAAATGCAACTGCCCAGTCACATTTGTTAAAACTAAAGTTGCCTATTATTTTAAAAAAATTATGCAGCTATCAAATTATTTGTGTTGATACAGAATCAGGGATTGAGGTTGTAGATTTAGAAATAGGGATTCTAAAAGTATATAATTGTCCCCTCATAATAACTCTGCTACAAAATAAAATCCATGCTAGCAGCACACCGCGGTAGGCACGCCCCAAGGAAGCATAACATGGGTGTTCAAATTTTGCCAAATCTAGCTGCAATTATGTCACTGTTTAAAACGGATGCAAAATGTTTGCCTCGCCTCATTGCTTAAGAAAGCATTTTACAAGAAAAGAAAAGTATAAAAGTTTGCACAGAATAGCCTATTGTGCTGACTATTATTCTAGCTCCAAACCGTTGTGGAATCCATAATTTGCCTAAGCTTACATGTGAGGTATCAGCTTTAGCCTAAGCATGTTTCTCAAAAAAAAAGGTAAGCCTAAGCATGCCCAAAGTCTTGTTCCTCGGTGGTATTGTTAGAAACTTGCCCCTGGTTTGCAGCGACTTACCTGAGCTCAATGGTGTGGTGACCCAGCATACCACTGCATGTGTAGTACACTATAGTCATTGATATGACATTCACAGAACACCGTTCCGTAAATATCATATCCCTCAGAGTGGTACAACAGAAACATTGCGGGTCCATATTACAAACATACACACATTATTATTATTACAATACCGGAAGTTCAAGACTTCCAAAAGATTCAACTTACAAACCAAAATATAAGTGTTTCAGCGGAAGTTTCAAATTTAAAACTTAAACTCCAAATTGAGCTCAACAACTTTATTGCTATATATTATTCATGTTGCTCGGCTCAAGTGGCTACTAAAACTATAGTAATTATTCAGACTCTTGGAACTCTCCTCCGTAGACGATGTCGTAGTCCTCTCCTTCTATGGCTCCATACAGGTTGGGCTCTTCATAGAAGACCTCCTCTTGGCTCTCAGCTGCATACATTGGAGTATCTTCGGGATTCTTAGAGTCTAAGAAAGGATTCAAAGGAAAGGATGAGTAACAGCGTTACCCAGCAAATTCATTATATGCAAGGTAGGAAGTTTGATGCACTATCTACCACCTTGGACTATCAGTCCTTGGTACTATGAAATTTTCGTAAATATTTCTTCAAAGATTAATTTTATTATGAAAATCTATGACCATCAGCCTTCATAGGTTGACCAGAACTTTCATGGAGTTCCTTTCCTGCCGCGTTCGTAGCTCGTTCCCGGAACAGGGAGTAACAAGTTACAATTCTTACACTCTGCAGAGGTGCGTTACTTTTCCCATGAGAGGTCAACTTCCTTGTTGCACAACCGGGCGTACTTTCCCGTCCACATTTCCATGATGTGGGGCCCGGTAGTTGGTCCAAGCCAATCACTGCCCTCTCCGCGACCTCATATGTCTGCACGATCCTTCGGGGCTGGCTCACCTCCGTTAAGCCCCCTTTCGGGCAGGCTAAAACCCTGATGAGTTCTCGAAGACTCTATGACCTGGTGATGCCCGGAATAGTACCATTTATATGGACTATATCCCTAAACACCATTCATGGATAATCTAGACACCAAAACTGTGGGGCGTAAGGGTGCCCACCCATATGCTAGATTCGCACAAGGAATCACAACGTCACGTTAAGGTCGTCTTGCCTCCATACAAGAGGAAAAGGATACAACTGACTTCTTCGTCCCATTCCAAATCTCATGGTTAACGCGTGATATACGGCGCTAGAATCACTGATGTCATGAGTTATTGATCCCTAATTGTTCATTATTATTGCAATTAGAAACATAAGTTCTATTGCTCCATCATATCATCACTTAGGATTATATCTAAGATTTATTATCTTGAGAAAATAATGTTTTATTTTTCTACAATATGGATGATAACACACAATTTTCAAATACTTTGATAAAGACTCTTCAAAGTACATGATCAAGTGATGAACTTGCCTTGCGATTGCAAGGTAGTGAAGTCTGATGCTTGCACTGGACCTTGAGATTCTATGTCTACAAAAACATCATTATTGCCCGGTAAGGACAATATTTAAAGAAGCAAAATGATTATGCAAAGTAATGTAATGCATTATTTAACTTTATGTGTATTCTCCCACATTATTTAAGTTATAAAAATTCTTTTAATAATAAAGAATTTATAAATATTATTATTTTTAATATTTATTGAATATTGTATTCTTTTATTTTATTTGCATTTTATTTACTTAATAATTCCTTTAAGAATTACCATTAAATACCAAAAATTGATATTAAATATTTGTTTAGTATTTTTCTAAAATACTACAATATTAATATATAATGAAAGTGATTTTTATTTATTTTTATCATCTTTCCATAATTTTATAAAATTCCATGAGGAATATATATTACAAAATTCTTAATAAAAATTATATATCTAAAATTTTATTTCTTAATTTATTTGGATAGTTTAGATTATTGTGAATCCAAAAATATTTTATTTATAATTTTTGGATTTTTATTTTATTTTCTAGAATTTATTAAAATGCAGGCGCATTTTGATCTTTTCCTATTTATTAAAATTGCCTTTATGTAAATGGGCTGCCTTTGTTGGTTTATTGGGCCCTTGTGGCCCAATAGGACATAATCAAAACGATACCCCAATGTAGGGGTTCGTAGCATGGAAACCAAAAAAATTCTACCGCATGCGAACAAACAAGCCAAGATCTATCTACTAGATTGTAGCAACGAGTCGATAGAGGAACTCACCCTCGAAGATTCCAAAGCGGTTAATGAGAGCAGATTCTCGTAGATGATGTAGTCGTACTCTTGCCGATCTCAAGATCGCGTAGACGATCCTTCCGACGCTGCGTTCCGGCAGCGCTTCCGCAGTCGGTCACACGTTCGGTACTCGATGAAGACCTTTCTCTCCCTTGTTTCAGCAGGCAGCGGAGGTTGTAGAACACTCCTCGTGATTCCGGCAGCACGACGGCGTGGTGTCGGAAGTAGAGGGGAGATCTCGCAGGGCTTCGCCTTAAGACGGAGCGAGTATGGTGGAGTATGAGAGAGGCCTTGGTGATCTAGGGTTTAGAGGGCACCAAGGGGGGGCTTGGCCGGCGGCTAGGGTTTGGGGAAACCCTAACACGCCGAGTTAGAGGAGCCCTATGCGGCGACGACTTGGAGGAGGCCGGCGGCTAGGAGGCTAGGGTTTTGGGTGTAGGGAGAGGGGGCGCCCTATCCCTTCTTAAATAGGAGGGGAGAGGCGGTTTGGAGAGGAGGGAGTCCTCCTACAACTCCTCCTCATGGTCGGCGGGTGGGAGGGAGTGGGACTTCCTCCCCAAGTAGGTTTCCTACTCTCCCTCCACCAAGCAAACTTGATATTTGACTTTTTCAAATTGGCATTTGACTTTCAAACTTCGATTTGATTTCTTCTCTTTATTTTTCCCATCCAAGTGACCTAGTACATGATGCAACCATTCCACATTGTCATGAAACATACATGTACCCTTACCCTCCGGAGTGCCGGACCTTCCAGACCCTTCTAGAACATTCCTGGTGAAAACACCGGAATCATTCCCGAACTCCGAAACAGGACTTTCCTTATATGAATCTTATTCTCCGGACCATTCCGGATCTCCTCGTGATATCTCGGATCCCATCCAAGACTCCTAAAAACATTCGGTATCTTACTCATCATTCCATAACTACTCAACAACATCGAATCCTTATGTGTGTCTCCCTACGGTTCGTGAATTTTGCGGACATGACCGAGACACTTCTCCGATCAATAACCAATAGAGGAATCTGGAAATTCATATGGCTCCCACATATTTCTACGATTACTTTGTGATCGAATGAACCACTTACATACGATACCAATTTCCCTTTGTCTCATGATAGTTTAGTTATCCGAGGTTTTGATCGTCGGTATCTCTACATACCTAGTTCAACCTCGTTACCGATAAGTACTCTTTTCTCGTTCCCATGATATGTGATCCCTTGTGAGCCAGTCACATGCTTGCAAGCTAATTGGATGACATTCCACCTACAGGGCCCAGAGTATATCTATCCGTCATATGGATGGACAAATCCCACTCTTGACCCATGTGCCTCAACCCATACTTTCCAAACACTCAATTGCACCTTTATAGCCACCCAGTTACGGTGTGGTGTTTGATGTCATCAAAGCATCCTTCTGGTGATGGTGATTAACATGATCTCATGGTCGAAGGAATTAGGTTACTATGTATTAGAAAGCTTATAGCAAATGAACTATATTAAATGACTTGATCTTTATGCTATGCTTATCTATAGGAGTATGTCGATCATATCATTCATCTATTGATATGACCCTGTTGTTAATGACATCTCTATGTTCATGATCAGGAAACCATGATCATATATTAACCAACAAGCTAGTTTAACAAGAGGCTTTACTAGGGACTCTTTTATGTTTACAAATCACACAAGTATTAATGTTTCCGGTTAATACTATTATAGCATGAATGTAAACATTTATCATAAGCATGAAGATATGATAATAACCACTTTATTATTGCCTCTTGGGCATATCTCCAACAGTCTCCCACTTGCACTAGAGTCAATAATCTAGTTTCAAACCTTTGTGTATTCAACACCTATGGCTTTCTGGTGTCGTATGTACACGATTGCTAGTGGTCAACTGATCTCCGGATCTGACACTTCCAGGTCCATGTGTATTTGCATGTGTTTGCGTCTCTACGCATCATTCATTTTTTTAATGAGATGGCTTTGTATAAATTTGGTCCTTTGGTGAGACCTTTAGTTCCTTGGGGTTAAAATATGTTGATAATATTGTTGTACAATATATCTTCATAGTACTATCCTGCTGTGAACTACACCTAGTTTGATAACAAACTACTTGACACAAATGCCCTCTTTTGCTGCTATAATAGCAGTTATATACTTAGCCTTTTGTTGTAGTATCTATCACAATGTCTTAACTTTGGAACTCATCCAAATTCATTATGGAACTCACATTCCATCATATTGTGCCACCCTTAGTTTATATTGAGATAAAATTAATTTGTACTTTGTGACAAAACTAGTATCAATGTAATTCATTTACAATGAACTAACCATCTATTTGTCACTTCTACAAAATATTATATTCTTAGTTCTTTTACAAGATCATAAGAATATCTTTACTATCGTCCAATAATCATCTTATGAATCATTCTGGTATACGCTCATAACATTTAGAGCATAGGACATATCTGGATTTGTACACATCACAACATGATTGATAAAATACTCTTTGTGATTTTATCTATCAAGTATCAAAATACTTAAATATTTATTCAATCCTTCCTGTGCAACAAGAACCTTTCTTGTAGTTTCTATATTGAACTCATTCAATATCTCATCTATGTACTTCTGGCACAACCATATTGGCGTCACAATTTATCCATATAGACATTGATGCCAAATATTCGGGTTCTGCCTAAGCCTTTCATCGAGATGAAATTCTTATCCTGTGTTAATAAAAAAATACATCATTTCCAATCAACAATATGTCTTCCACATAATGTATTAGAAATATGTATTAGCGCTCCCACTTAATTTCTTGCAAATGCAAGCATCTTCATCGTCTCCGATGAAATTAAACTCTTTTAACAGTTTCATCATACTGAAGATTCCAACTCCGTGATGCTTACTTCAACCATTGAAGTTTGCATATGCTTTTAGCATCCTATGAATTAACAAAACCCTTTGGACTGTGTCATGCACACGTCCTAGGTAACCATTCTATTAGAAGAACTTGTTTTGTTTATTCAACACATAACAAAATTATATGTCGTGGTTGCTACATTAATCTGTCTAGACTAAATATCGCTTAATGAAAGATCAGATCTTGTCATAGTCAACTCTTTGAACATTGTCATGAACTCTTTCCCGACATGTCGATAATTTCATAGATGTGAAACATCCATGTCTATTTCTTTATAGATCCAAATATGACTGTAAGGTCTTGTACCTTTCCAGAGGGTCTTTCAAGTTCAAAGCTTGATCTCTCGTATATGGAACTATCATGGATTTTATGGCTTCAAACCATATGACGGAGTCAGGGCCCATCATCGCTTCTTTGCATGTAGTCGGTTCATTATTGTCAAATAATGATTCAAACCTCAAATCTTGGTATTTGATTGTTTATCCGACCTACTTGGTTCAATAGGAACTTAGACCTCTGTGACCACAACCTTTGAGGCACGTGAGCTATGAGCATTCTGGCTGCCTCCCACTTAACTTTTCACGAAAAATTCCTTCTCGAAGAAACTTGACGTTCTAAGCGACAAACATTTTTGTCTTTGGTGTTATGGAGGAATACTCAACGATTATTCAAAATAACATACAAAGATATGTTCATCCGATTTTGGTTGCAAACATCTTTCTTATGCATAGCATACCAATTTTTAAGAAAGGACAACTTGGGTTTTATCCCAAACCATAAATTATATGGTGTCAATTCAACGGATTATGATGGAGCTCTTTTCAGTGGAAAAACGGTAGTCTCTAAAGCTTTTAATTTTTAAAATATAATGGCAGTTTTATGAATTACACCTTTGATCTTACCATGTCAAACAAGGTTTAATTACATATCTCGAACGCTCCATACTCTTATGGTGTTTCGGGAAATGCAAATCCACGGAACGATTCCTTAAATCTTAGGTATTATGCTAAACTTGTAACTCAAATATCTTCCTTTATGATCTTATCATAAACTATTTATATTCTTGTTACAATGATTTTGCACTTCATCTTGAAAGTCTTTGAACTTTTCAAATGTTTCATACTTCATCCTTATTAAGTAAATATTCATATATCCACTCAAATTTTTGGAGAAAGCATATGAAGATGAAATCCATCGCTCTTGACTACACATAATGGACTTCACACAACAATATGTACAAGTTCCAATAAGCTAGTCATTCGTTCCCTTTTGGCCTATGAACGCAGTTTTAATTATCTCTAGGAAAGTTTCACAAGCGTCATTTGATCAAAAATCAAAAAGACTCCAAAATTCCATCCACATGGAGATTCTTCATGTTTTCTTTCCAATATAATTTAAACGGCGATGTCACTTCCTAAGTGATCTTTCAATCAATTTGTCTTTCGACATTTTTAGCACTAGTTTTATGGATGTGATTTCTCCAACGATATTTGTGAATCATCCATATTTTATGGATTACGGCAATTATTTGAACAACCCTTTTGTTCTCATAATACCTGATAAAACAAATCTTGAAGGCAAGCTTTGATGTTAAATAAGCATCACAATAACCCTTTATTTGTTTTCGATGAACACCATCACATATTCTTTTGCTAGTTACTTAGGCCATTGTAGTTTATGAATTGTGTTGTTTCGTATGACGATTCACACCAACAAAATCAGTATCAAATACTTAAGAACCACATTGTTTAATAAGCAAATAATATAGCCATAACATGTATATCATCTATATACTTAAGCTGAACAATTCTAGTCTTTTCTTTTCTGCCACATATTTATGAGATTCTCTTTCAGTATTTCCTTTTCTGTTTGAAAGAATCTATCAACATCAATAGTGGAGCCATATACATGACACATAGTCCAAAGCATGTATAGTAAAAAACCAATGCCTTTGGACTTGCACTTTGAAGTAGATCACCATCATAAAATGTTTGGTGTTCTTTCAAATTCCTTTCTTTAGTAATATCTTGGTGTAGTAAACATTTTACCTACATCAAATATTCACCCTTATCATGGAATTATCCATGATCAAGCTACTTTTAGCTTATAACGGTGAATCGCGAGTATAATATTGCTCTACAAAACCTTTTGGAGGATTAGGACAACTAGTGTCTCCAACCTTTTGTAAATTCTCATAAAATATGAGAACATAAACTTTGCCATATTATACTCTATCATGTTGTAACCAAAACATCATTTCAGATATCGCAATATCTTCCATACATGATGGTTTCTGAAATAACTCTTTCAACTCCTATATTACCTTGATATTAAGACAATCCTTTGAATATCAAGAATCATGGAGACAAACATGATACTCATACACTAACACTTGGAATTGTCACTCTTGATTTAATACCAATTATTAAACTTCATGGAGTAACCGGAACTTACTGAAAGTTTGCAATAGGACTTTTAAACTTTAGATTAACACTTCAAAACAATACGATACCAGTTCGTAAAGTAACTAACCAGAATTCTATAGTTCTATCATCTCAATTATAACTAAGCGCAAGGTGGTAAACGGATGCCAATGACTACAACAATTATGCAAATTCACTTTGATTTAATTTATGATAAATAGTGTTCAAATTTTAATCATATTGTCGTTGAACTCCCACTCAAAACAATATCCCTCACATTGTTTTAGTGATCACACGAACCAAATCCATCATATCAAAACCGATCATCACGAGAGTTGATGTAGCTTCAATGGCGAACAATCAACATGTTCATCATATCTACTATATGACTCATTCTTTACCTTTCGGTGATCCGTGTTCCGAGACCATGTATGTACATGCTAGGCTCGTCAAGATCAAACCTTAGCTTCTGCATGAGCAAATCTGGCTTGCTCACATTGTATACACTCGCAGAATCTAACACACCCGATCATCACGTGATGCTTCGAAACAACGAGCTTTAGCAACGGTGCTTACTAAGGATGAACACTTTAAAACTTGAAATTGTGTGCTTGAGGGATCATCTTATAATGCTACCGTCATGAACTAAGCAATACAAGATGCATAAAAGGATTAACATCACATGCAATTCATAATATGTGATATGACATGGCCTTTCTTCTTGTGCTTCCGATCTCCATCTTCAAGCACGAACATGATCTCCATCATCACCGGTGTGGCGTCAAGGTCAATGGCGCCGTTTCATGGTTGTCATCCACCAGCATCAAATATTACAACTACTTTGAATAGACACGCATGTATTAATGGAATTAAAAGACAACCATATGGCTCCTGTCGGTTGCCAACTTACATAGGAACATTGCATACATCATATATAATCACAATCATGGTCATATCACATCACAGCACACCCCTGCAAAACAAAGTTAGATGCCTCTAATTTTCTTTGCATGTTTTACGTGGTTTGGGGCTTTCAATAAGTGTCGTTCTAACTTACGAACATGAACCACAACATTGATACTAGTATTGTCAATCACCCGTTGTAAATTGAATCTTAACTATGTTGGGAGAAACAGGCACCCGCAAAGCCACTTATGCAATACAAGTTGCATGTCAAGCGTGGAGCAAGTCTCATGAATGATGTCATGTAAGGTTAGCCCGGGCCGCTTCATCCCACCATCCCGCAAGATGCAAAGTACACAATAAGCAATCGACAACAAAAGCATCAACGCCCACAATGACCATTGTGTTCTACTCGTGCAACAGATCTACATATAGACACGACTCTGATACCACTGTAGGGGTTCGTAGCATGGAAAACAAAAAATTTCTACCGCAAGCAAACAAACAAGCCAAGATCTATCTACTAGATTGTAGCAACGAGTCGATAGAGGAACTCACCCTCGAAGATTCCAAAGCGGTTAATGAGAGCAGATTCTCGTGGATGATGTAGTCGTACTCTTGCCGATCTCAAGATCGCGTAGACGATCCTTCCGGCGCTGCGTTCCGGCAACGCTTCCGCAGTCGGTCACACGTTCGGTACTCGATGAAGGCCTTCCTCTCCCTTGTTCCAGCAGGCAGCGAAGGTTGTAGCACTCTCCTCGTGATTCCGGTAGCACGACGGCGTGGTGTCGGAAGTAGAGGGGAGATCTCGCAGGGCTTCGCCTTAAGCCGGAGCGAATATGGTGGAGTATGAGAGAGGCCTTGGTGATCTAGGGTTTAGAGGGAACCAAGGGGGGCTTGGCCGGCGGCTAGGGTTTGGGGAAACCCTAACTCGCCGAGTTAGAGGAGCCCTATGCGGCGGCGACTTGGAGGAGGCCGGCGGCTAGGAGGCTAGGGTTTTGGGTGTAGGGAGAGGGGCGCCCTACCCCTTCTTAAATAGGAGGGGAGAGGCGGTTTGGAGAGGAGGGAGTCCTCCTCCAACTCCTCCTCATGGCCGGAGGGTGGGAGGGAGTGGGACTTCCTCCCCAAGTAGGTTTCCTACTCTCCCTCCACCAAGCAAACTTGAGATTTGACTTTTTCAAATTGGCATTTGACTTTCAAACTTCGATTTGATTTCTTCTCTTTATTTTGCCCAGCCAAGTGACCTAGTACATGATGCAACCATTCCACATTGTCATGACACATCCATGTACTCTTCCCCTCCGGAGTGCCGGACCTTCCAGACCCTTCTAGAACATTCCTGGTGAAAACACCAGAATCATTCCCGAACTCCAAAACAAGACTTTCCTTATATGAATCTTATTCTCCGGACAATTCCGGATCTCCTCGTGATATCCCGGATCCCATCCGAGACTCCGAACAACATTCGGTCTCTTACTCATCATTCCATAACTACTCAACAACATCGAATCCTTAAGTGTGTCTCCCTACGGTTCGTGAATTATGCGGACATGACCGAGACACTTCTCCGATCAATAACCAATAGAGGAATCTAGAAATTCATATGGCTCCCACATATTTCTACGATTACTTTCAAATCGAATGAACCACTTACATATGATACCAATTTCCCTTTGTCTCACGATAGTTTACTTATCCGAGGTTTTGATCGTCGGTATCTCTGCATACCTAGTTCAACCTCGTTACCGATAAGTACTCTTTTCTCGTTCCCGTGATATGTGATCCCTTGTGAGACAGTCACATGTGTGCAAGCTAATTGGATGACATTCCACCGAGAGGGCCCAGAGTATATCTATCCGTCATATGGATGGACAAATCCCACTCTTGACCCATGTGCCTCAACCCATACTTTTCAAACACTCAATGCCACCTTTATAGCCACCCAGTTAGGTGTGGTGTTTGATGTCATCAAAGCATCCTTCCGGTGATGGTGATTAACATGATCTCATGGTCGAAGGAATTAGGTTACTATGTATTAGAAAGCTTATAGCAAATGAACTATATTAAATGACTTGATCTTTATGCTACGCTTATCTATAGGAGTATGTCCATCATATCATTCATCTATTGATATGACCCTGTTGTTAATAACATCTCTATGTTCATGATCAGGAAACCATGATCATATATTAACCAACAAGCTAGTTTAACAAGAGGATTTACTAGGGACTCTTTTATGTTTACAAATCACACAAGTATTAATGTTTCCGGTTAATACTATTATAGCATGAATGTAAACATTTATCATAAGCATGAAGATATGATAATAACCACTTTATTATTGCCTCTTGGGCATATCTCCAACACCCAAAGGGGTCCTGGCCCAGTCCAGCCCACTCCCTCTGTCACTCTCTCGACCTCATCTCTCTCTTCCTCTTCTCGACCCCGTGGTCGATGGCGCCGCCGTCGTGCGCTGCTCGCCGCCGTGGTCCTCCCTGGCCGCTGCCGTGGTGTAGGGCAAGGTTGTCGACCACGCTCTACCTTCCTGTCCAATTCGATTTGGATCTGGAGGTTCCCTATGGCCAGACTAGCTTCATCCCGAACCCTAGGGTTTGGGGTGATGCGAGTGTTGTCGTCGCCGCTGTTGCCATGTGCCGTGGGGGTGTTCCTCACCTTCAGACATGGCTAGGGTCGCCGCCTCGGTGTGGTTTGGGTCGCAGCGCCCCCTTGGGGGTGCTCCCCATGTCGCCGTGTTCGTTGGCCTCCTGTGCTTCCTCTTCTATTCTTCAGCGAGGACCTTAGGTGAGTTTTTCTTCTTCCCCTCGTGTCCTCTGTGCTAGTCCATCCTATGATATGTGTTGATAGTGGCCACTCCTGGTTAGTGTCATGTCCTGATTAAGATTGTTTGTTCTGCTTAGGGTTCATATCCCTCTGTGGATTAGATATCTGATGAGTTGGATCATGTATTGATGATCCCTAAGCATACTAAGTAGTTGTTTGCTATGGCTTGCTGCTTATGGTGAGCTTTGATGATGCTAGTGGCTTACCAGATTGATTCCATTGGTTAACTTGATATGGTTCAGATGATAAGGTTGTTCTGGAATCATTGCTTGGAGATTCTAGTGGTTTGAGAGCTCACCACTGTCATTACTTGGTTAATGACAGTGATTTTTTTTGTGTGATGCAGTCACTGTATCTGTACTGCTGGCTTAAGAATTCATATATAGCTTGAGATCTAATGGTCTCTTACAGTGATGATATATATAGATATTCTTAGAAATGATTCATGTGATTAGTATCAGGAAAATAATTTATATTTGGCTGTGAGTGTAACTGTGAAAGTTGAATTCTTAACCTTTAATTTGGAAGCTGTTCTTGTGACACCATCCTAGTATGGCACACAAGATTAGATTCTATTACTTGGCTTGGTTTTGTTCAAGCTTTGAATTAGTTTGGCATCAGAGATAAATAGAAACTTCTTTCCTTGAATCCCTGAGACCTATGATGTTGGTCTGAGGTTGAGGGATTAGACTCTTCTCTTATTGTTACTCATGGATTTGTTCTGGTAGTGCTACCAGCTACTGGCTCCTGAGTTAAAGTTTGGAAAAATGATTGGTTTGCTTCTAACTTAATGTTGGTGCATATAGTTTATGAAATCTGAGGTGCTACTCCATTAGGAGTTGTGCCCAAATTTTATAAGCTATTTGAAAACATTTTGGAATATATATTAGTTATTGATGATCACCAGGATCTATGATGCAGGTCTGAGATTCTGGTGGATTTGGTAGTGTTTACTGTTAGCCTTATTATTTCAAATTTCCTCTATGATAGGTTTACCCCACTTGGGTGATCACTGAGAGGTTTAACTTGTGAAACAACACATGCTTTTCTGTTTGATTAAGATGAACAAACTATGTGGATGTTTTATGATACTCACCACACTTGGGTGTTGTTGAGGTTGCAAGTTGTTGATCCTGTGGCTAGCTTGATCTGGTGCTCCTCCTGGTATTTCCAGTTTCTGGCTTGTCCTTGATCTAGCTCTCCACCTCCTGGTCCTGGTAACTTGACCTTGTGCTTGCTTTCCACCTGATCTTCCCCCTCCTTATGTCACCATCTTGGTGAGATGATCCAGGGTTTGGTTGGTGTGATCTGGTTTAGCTTGGTTTGGCTGTTGTGTTTGATGTGTATGAAACAAGGAAATGTGTTGGAGATGCCCCCCACGGCCGTGCTGATAGTTTTGTGTTTGTGGAGCTGTTGTTGCTGTGTTGACAGCACATACCATGAAATTTGGTGTGTGTGCTGCTTGTGTGCCTGCTGCACCATGTGGATATGCTCTGGATATGGAAGTTACTTTTATCTGGTTACACTTACTGGTTTGGTGAAACTTGCTCCTCCTTGTTGTTTGGAGTTATTTGACTTCTGCCTTAAATTATGAAAGATTCAGTTCTTTCATATTGGTGAAACTTGCCCCTTTTTAAAGATTACTCAATGATGAAATTTTGAACAGTGCAACTCACTGTCAATTCTGAGAGTAAAACATTTTTAATCCCTAACTTTCTTTCTTTTAGTTGTGTTTATTTTGCATGTACCAGACTTGAAGATTCAAGACTTAGATTAGGTTTTCTTTTTCTTTATAGATAGTTACTGGTAATATTTCCCTTATTTAATTGTAATCTTTATTTTATTCTTTTGTACTTTTTATTTTATTCTTTTGTAATAAAGATTGTACTATTACTCAATATATAAAGATTATTCCTTAATTTAATTATCTATTGTAAATTTTCTTGATCATGTTTATAAGTTACATTTTTGTAACTTATTTATTGAATAAAATTTTGAAATGAATATTCTTATTCTTAATTGTTTTCTTTATATAAAGTTTGAACTGCTAATTATTATCTCTTGACTAAATCAAAAATACTCAAACATAAATCTAAATCCTTTTGAATTATAAATCCAACACTCAAATTTAAATTCAAATTTCATTTCCCAAAACACACTAATCCACAAAGATCATATCAAAGTTTATAACAATCATCCTCCAAGACTATACCTGATCTCAAAGCATGAAAGAAACTTTGATCACTTTAGGTTTTTATTTGACGAAAAATTTACCCACAGTTTTATAGATGAATGCATGAAATTTCACAGATTCCTAAATTTACCCTTCGTTGGTTCCTAAATGCTAGGATGTTACAAATGGGCTCAAGATAAGGCAAGTTATTGGCTATTTTTAGGGTACGTTTGGTTCACTCGCGTGACTAATTTTTTGGTGAGCTATTCTGGCGACCTCGGATGACAAACGATTGGTGAAAAAATTCATGGCGTTGGACGGGGTAGTCTTGGGCTAGCTAAAATTTTGGTGGCCAACCAAGCAGCGACCGATGGATACGGGCATGCAGTGGCGAATGACGGAAAAAATTGAGGTAGGGAGAATTCTAAACATATTGTAGCATCCCAGTTGTCTAACACCTGTAATGCTACTTGGTTTAGTAATAAAATGGCTACTTCCTACATATAATTGTTGCATCATCATCATATAATGCTCATGTCATCATGCCACCTTGCATTTGAGCATCATACAAAACCCTCTTTGTTTTGGTTCTTATCGCATATGCATTATTAATTGTATTTGCCTCTTGATATTGTAGTTGGTTCTTGATATACTGCTTAATGCCCAAGTTGATTTGGGGGCATATCTCTTATTGACTCCACCACCTTTTCTTCACCACCTTATAATTCCACCATCCAATTAATATGAGCTTGGCCTTTTAATTGAGTTTACCTCTAGCTCATGTGGGTTGGGTGGATTCCACTCATAATCCTTTGCTTGGCCTCTTCCACCTTTTGGAAATGCATGGAATAATGCCACATGATTTTATGTTGTTTTTCACAATATGAATACATGGCATCTATTGTTTGCATGGGCCATGCAAGAACCACCTCATCTCTTTCCTCTGTTTGGTTTTCTTCAAGCCTTGGTTCCATGTGAGGGTTCCCTACTTTTGCAAATGTTTCCATCTATTTTTCTGCAAAACCCCATATCTTCATGTTCTTGTAAAATGCCCCTTTTGGCACATTCATAAATTATGTATGCATGCCTCAATCACCCCCTTTCTTTTGTCTCTCTTTTCTATCCTTTGGCCTTTCCTTTTCTCTGTTCAAAATCTTCTGCTAGGTTCAACAAGTTTTGAAATAAAAGGGTTGGTTGAATTTGAAACATTCAAAACAAATGAAAATAAAAAGAAGAGGAAAAAGAGAGAGAGAGGAACAGCAGCAGCCCAGGAACCCTCCTCTCCTCTGGCCCAACTCGCCTCCCCTGGCCCAACTCGCCTTCCCCGGCCCGTACCCCTTCGCGTCAAGAGACGACGTCTCCTGTTCCTCTTCCCCCGACGCCTTCCCTCTCTCTGATCCTCTAACGGCAGCGGGCAGGTCGCCGTTCCCTCCGTCAGCCGCGTCACCACAGCCACCTGCCTTCATATCCATCCCCAGATCGAGCCGGGAAACCCTAGCTTTCCCCTTTATCCTTTCCCCACGCCGCCAGCTCCTTGCATACCGCCTCCCTCTCTTCTCTTCGAGCTCTCCTGGTCAGAGGGAGATCGAGCTTGCCTCACCACCGTTGTACCTCGTTGGCCGGGGCTACAATAGGAGCGGAATACCACAACCACGACATCGCGGAGAAGCGCCGGCAGGAGCCCGACGCGCCCAGGAGCCGCTACCATCTCCTACCGCCTGAAAGCAGGAGCGAGCAGGCCGCTGTTCGTCGCTTCTCAACCTCGACTCGTCCCCCCCACTGGGCCCTTCGAGACCACCGCCGGCCTCGTGGTAAGCCCCCCTTTCCATTCCCCTCCTTATTACGCCTCCCTACCGCATGGTAGCTCGCCGCCGCAGCCATAGTTTCCCCGCCACCGTCGCCCGTCAGTTCCGACAGTGATCAGGCCTGCAGATGTTCCCCATGCCGCCTCTGTTCTTCGCCGTTTCCCCACCGCTGCGGCCAAGATCCGGCGACGACCCCTTGACAAAAGTTGTAGCTCTAGATGCTCTCTATCTTTTCTGTTTTGGCGGCATCATCAATTTCGGAGCATACGCGTCGTCATCCTCGTTCGAAGATAGAACCAAAACCCGACCTTGCCGTTTCGTGTCAACCGTTCCCCTCTGTTCATCGCTGATTGCCGGCCGCTGTAGACCTCCTCGGGGAAAACCTTGAATACAAGAGTTATAGGTCTAAGTGTGTTCCACACTTTTCGTTTTTGCATCATCCCTAAATACTGCCTGGTTTGATCGCCATCGCCCTCCGAAGTTCAGCTCAGCTCGCAGATTCGAGTGTAAAAGAAAAGTTCAGTTTCGTCAGTCCCGCGACCCTCCTGGACGCTTTTCTATTTAAGCCCCTAGGCTTCCTTGCCCTCAACCCGCAGCCCCACCAGACCCCACCGTCAGCCTCGGCGAACTTTTGCAGCTTAGCCCTGGGGTTTTCTGCGTCTCAACCCGCGGTCCCCAAGTCTGCCCACGTGTCCCCCTCACGCCTCAGCCCAGTCAGCGCGCGCGGCCCACCTGTCATCCTCCTTGGGTAGGATCTGCTGAGTACCAAAGTCCAAGAGCCTTTCTGTTTTAAATTTCAATCTTTTCAAATTCACTCAGATTCAAATTCAAAATACAAATCTGTTTAAATCTAAATAAATTCATAACTTATTCCTGGGTTAGAATTTGAATTCAAACCTTATATGAAAAATGTTTTGTTTTTGAATGTTAATTCAAATCTTTATTCAAATATTTTCAAAACTAATTTAGAATAGTCAAACTTTGACTTTGACCTAATTTGACTAATTTTGACCTAAAAAAATAAAATTAAATTCATAATTCCAAATAATACAAATAATATATGTTTTGGAATCAGAAAAATGTGAGGATTTCAAATATGCTATTCAAAATATTATTTGAACACTTTAAATTTCAAGTTGAATTAAATTACAACAAAATGCCCCTGGACCTTAATTAATTAATAACTTTTGTTTTATCACTCCGAATTTAACAAATGATATGTCTAAAATGATCAGATCGACGAGACCTTTCTGTTTATGCTATCCATGACTTCAATTGCAGCATGCATCATATAAATATAAAGTATACAACAACTATTATGACAATAAAATGTGGCCAAACCTTAATAAAATGACTTATTCTTGTATACCACACCTCACACATGCCATGCTACATTATTGCCATGCAACTTGTGCATCATTCATCATGGCATGATTGTTTGCTTGACGCATTTTATTACTATGCTTGTGCACTTTATTTATGTTGGCCCTTGTTTGTTTGGTTCTTCTTCGAATAGACGCTGAGCAGGGGATATATCAAGAGAACCAGGAGCACTACCCAGATCCGTCTCTCGCTTCAACTGAGTTGCCAGGCAAGCACTACCACATTCTTGCATACATACAGTACCTATTGCCTCCATCTTATTCTTGCATCATTGAGTCGCGATTGCATTAACTGAATCCCAAGTATTGCATAGCCTTTACTTTTAAACCCCACCAAGCTTGTTCCTCCATCCCATGAGCCATTACTACAGGAGTTGTTTGAGCCATGCGAGTCGTAGAACAGCATGTGTAGGGTATGTGAGAGTCTGATGGATAACGAGGCACCTAAACAACTTAACCTGAGTAGTAATGGGATAACTAATGAAAGTGGCACCGGTGAGCAATATCCGCTATTTGGTTTTTCCTGCTCACTTGTGTCCCGTAGGACCCCGAGTACTTGAAACCTGTTCCTTGAATATTCGCGCTATCCACATCCGGGAGGCTTATGGGACCCCCCTGAGCCAGAGCTTGATTCATTCTTATTTCTTGGGGCCACAAACTAGTTTGAGGTTTTATTTACGATCCTGTACTTATGCCATGCTTTACTACTTTATTACGATTGTGTGAGGAGCACACTGTACTGTTTAGGATCGGGACACGATTCCGCGGTGTCGACAAGCCCAGTTTTGGGTTCCCAGTCGTTCACAGCCGTCCACCCAAACCTCGGGCCCGTCTCGGAGTCAGCTAGCTTCGTTGCGGGTGTACTCCAAGGGGTGGCCCCCTGAAATATTTCTGAATCCTGTGATTGCTTTGTCGTGAAGGCCTCATTGGGTTTTGATTTGGTTTTTCCGAGGTTGATCGAGTGTGTGTTGCTATTTGTGCACCCCTACAGGGTAAAACTTTCTGAAAGCCGTGTCCGCGGTTATGGACGACTTGGAGCACAGTTTCTCGATCATAGACAAGCATAACTAAAGTACCGTTTTTTAACTTGACTAAATAACTGACTAGTAAATAGTGCAACACTCATGGATTGGTTAATAAAATTGCCAACGGATGGGGGTTGTTCGTCCGCTTCCTCGTCGGTAAGCGAGGAGGAGGATGGATCTGGTGATATTACTGTTATAACTGTTGTCTTTAATTCACGGACATCCGTCTATCATTGGTTAGGCGGATGGTTAGCGTTTATCTATAGAACTGCTAGGTTTATCTTTTGCTGCAATTGCGTCACCCCAGGTTGTGTCCCCTTTAGAGGCATTAAGACTTGCTGAGTACCCTTAGGGTCTCACACGATAAATTATTGGTTCAGATGAACAGGTACCCTCGCAGGACGGATACTGGGTGGAAGAGGCTGATGATGTGGGCAACGATCGTTCGGTGTAGAGATTCCGGGAACGGGGATCCGTGAGATCTGTGGGCGGGATGTGCTTATTTCTGTGGCATCTTATGCCGATTTGCTTCTTATCCGTACTCGGACTTGTTTTGTCGCTTCCGCTTGATACTCTGATGTGTGATGTATGAGGAATTATCCTAAAATATTGTATCTATCTAGGTCATTTGAATCTTGTCGTATGGCGTTGCTATATTTCCTTTCTTTCTAGATGGAATGACTCTGATGTACTTTTGTATGGTGGCTTGCATACATACTCATTTGTGTATGTAGTTGATCCCTTTGCCTGCCGATTACGCCGCCCGTACAGGTCCCGATGAATTGGAAGTGGTTGGGACGGCCGAAAGGTCTACCCGTGAGTGGCTTTTGGGGCCCCACCGTACTATTTCAACCACTTCCGTTCATCCAGGCTTGTATCTAGGAGCGCAATTCACCGAGGTAGTTACAATTGGTATCAGAGCCATCCCGACCTTCAGGGTCTCAGCCAAACGGTCGTTGTTAGTCTAGCAAATATTTTGGTAGTTATGTATATTAGGGAAAAACAAAACGCGAGAGTAGGACTGCTTCCACTTTTCTTCTTACCCACCCACCCACCCTTTTCTGGTAAGGAAGTGCAACGTTTTCAATCCTCTTCTTAAAAGTTCAAACTAGGATTCACGTGTTCTGGGTTTCCGTAGTACCATAGGTTGTGTGTGTGTTTGTGTAATCCCTTGTCTATCTGTTGCATCCAAGTTGTTATCTAATCAGCCTTTTGGTTATCAACTGTTGGTACATTCCATACCGACAGGCTTTTGCAAACCGACGCGATCTGTCTTACTCTTTGTTAACCGACGTTATCTTGTTTGAGTTGTTCGTTTCCGTAGTTACCAATCTTAGGTTCAACGTGAGTAGAAGGGGTTAGGATATGTGTTCCACTTGTTCATGTGCGGAGTAATTATTTGAGTGCGGGATGGAGTCGCGACCGTACCACTACTCTTATCATTCGCTTTTGTATATTGAATTGGTAGAGTCACTAATCTTGATTCGTTAAGTAATTTTGCGCATCTATTGGTATTTTAATGCCGAAATTTGTGGAAATTTTTTTCTTTGATATATTTGTGTACCACACTCCTTTTCAGTCGTGTGCGATATGCTTAATATCTTTTAGGTGCTTTGAACTTTGTTGATATTTTAATATCATCTTAGTAAATTGTATCCTTTAATCTTGGTTAATTCCATCTTGGTACTATTTTGGATTATTATTATTCTCCATTATAGTACCGACTTGTGTTTTATATCAATCACAGGATGGCTCCACCACGCCGTTCTGATGAGGACATACCACCGGAGTTGGGGGCCGCGTTGTCAAACATAGCCAATGCCTTGGCAGCAATGCAGCAGAACCAACAGCGTTTGGAAGAAAGCGCCAGAAGGAATGAGTTTGCTCCACTCCCTCCACCTCCCAAGCGGGGCGACATCAAAAGCTTCCTGAAGTTCAACCCTCGCCAATTTGATGTTTCTGATCGACCACTGGATGCGGATGATTGGTTACGTGAGACGTCAAGGCTACTGGAGACTGCTGATGTTCCTGAGCAGGAGTGGGTAAAGTGTGCTACTCACCTTCTAAAGGGAGATGCAGCTCTCTGGTGGGAGAATTACTTGAAGGCAAGCTGCACTGGTTTTCAGCCTACTTGGGAAAGGTTCACTGCAGCTTTCAAAGAGCAGTTTCTGTCAGAGATTGTCATGGAAAGGATGAAGGAAGCTTTTCTCAACCTTAAGCAGGGAAATGATAACGTCAACACCTACATCAGGAACTTCATGAATCTTTCTCGTTATGGTGGCGATGAGGTATCTGATGACAAGAAGAAGCAGAAGAGGTTCAGGCAAGGGCTCAATGCATCGATCAAATATGCAATCACACATGCAAGGCCGGCATCTTTCCTGGAACTACAGCACACAGCTCTGCAAGAGGAAGCAAGCAGGCAAGTGTTCGAGGAGTCAAAGAAACACAACCGTGATGCATCAAGCTCTACAGCTATGTCAGCTCCTTCTAAGCGTCGTGTCTGGGTTCCTAACACCCCACCGTCGCTCCCGGCTTCACCAAGACCTGCAAGCTACGCGTCAAGGCCACTAAACTCCATCACTGCTGATCCCAGGGGCTACAACAACCATTACCCTGGAGCGCCTGGCGGAGTCCCTGGCTACGTTGCTCCACGTCCACCTGCTGCTTGCTTCACATGTGGAGATCCTGGACATCTGAACTGGAACTGTCCGTTGAAAAACAAAGCTCTTCCTCCACCCCCGCCAAGATCTGCAGCAAGCTCTCCTATGGTTCGTGCACCACCACCTCGGGCTCTCAACATCAACACTAAGCCCGGGTCTACTGTTGCTCGTGCCAATTGTGTCAACGCCGCTCAAGCTGAGCATGCACCTGGAGTTGTGATGGGTATGCTATCCGTTAACTCAGTCCCTGCACGAGTTTTGTTCGATTCTGGTGCATCGCATTCTTTTGTTTCTCACAAGTTTGCAAATGAAAATGAGTTAGTTATGGTACCTCTTCTCAAGCGGTTAATGGTCCTTTCTCCTGGAGCAAACATGAGGGCTGTTCATATCAGCCATGGCAATCAAATTGAGATTGGTGGCTCTTCGTTCTCGGCATCCTTAATTGTTCTGGGCAATTCTGACATTGATGTCATCTTGGGCATGGATTGGTTGACGGCAAATGCAGCTGTGATTGATTGTGCTGAACGCTCGGTTTCTCTGAAGATTCCTGAAGGCCATATAGTCTTTTCTCCAAGTCTGACTCCTGCTGTCCAGCTTTTCTCTTTGGCGGCTCTGAATGATGATGCTATGGAAGCTATTTAGAGTGTACCGGTGGTCTGTGAGTTCCCGGATGTCTTTCCTGAAGAGTTGCCAGGTATGCCTCCGGATCGTGAGGTTGAGTTTGTAATTGAGCTTGAACCTGGAACGGCTCCTATCTCCAAGCGTCCTTATAAAATGGGTCCTGCTGAGTTGGCTGAACTCAAACGACAGCTTGATGAACAAGAGAAGTTGGGTTTCATTCAACACAGTACTTCTTCTTGGGGGAGCCCAACAATCTTTGTGAAGAAGCGGGACAGGACTGATAGACTTTGTGTTGACTATCGGGCTCTCAATGCTAAAACCATCAAGAACAAATATCCCCTTCCGCGGATTAATGATCTCTTTGACCAGCTAGCTGGAGCTGTGGTATTCTCTAAGCTGGACTTGAGGAGTGGTTATCACCAAATCAAAATTCGCAAGGAAGATGTGCCCAAAACAGCTTTCACCACCCGCTATGGCCTGTATGAGTACACAGTCATGTCTTTCGGTCTCACCAACGCACCTGCTACCTTCTCGAGGCTTATGAACTCGGTCTTCATGGAGTACCTGGATAAGTTCGTTGTGGTCTATCTGGATGACATCCTGGTCTATTCTAAGTCCAAGGAAGAGCATGAAGAACACCTTCGTTGTGTCCTCAACAAGCTTCGCGAGAACCGCTTGTATGCAAAGTTCTCAAAGTGTGAGTTTTGGCTGCCTGAAGTAACCTATCTTGGTCATGTCATCTCTGCCAAGGGCATTGCAGTCAACCCGGAAACGGTAAAGACAATTGTTGAATGGCTTCCTCCTGTTAATGTCAAAGAAGTGCGGAGTTTCCTCGGTTTGGCTAGTTATTGCCGTCGCTTCGTTCAGAACTTCTCGAAGATAGCGAAGCCTCTTACCGATCTCCTCAAGAAAGGCAAGAAATACCTTTGGACTCCTGCATGTCAAGAAAGCTTTGAGACACTCAAAGAGAAGCTCACTTCCACACCAGTCTTGGTTCCTCCGGATACATCTAAGCCTTTCCAGATATTCTGTGACGCCTCTTTGCAAGGATTGGGTGTGGTCCTTATGCAAGAGAAACAAGTTGTTGCTTATGCCTCTCGACAGTTGAAGATGCATGAGATCAACTATCCCACACATGACCTCGAGCTAGCAGCAGTTGTCTTTGCTTTGAAGCTATGGAGGCACTACTTGCTTGGCAACCGTTGTGAGATCTTTTCTGACCACAAAAGTTTGAAGTATATCTTCACACAGCCTGATCTCAACCTTCGGCAGAGGAGATGGATTGAAGCAATCAATGATTTTTATTTGACCATCAACTACACACCGGGCAAAGCTAATGTCATGGCCGATGCTCTCAGTCGCAAAGCTTATGTCAACAACCTCATGATGGAAGAACAGCAACCTCTTTTGTGCAAGGAATTCCGTCAGCTCAACCTGGAAGTTGTGGAACAAGGGCATCTCCTGAACCTTCTGGCTACTCCTCTCTTGGAAGAAAAGATTCGTTTTCGTCAGCGTGGTGATCCGCACACCAGAAAGATCACCTCCCAGCTTCAGCTTCCGAAGTATGAGTCCTTCCACGTCGATGATCAAGGCACGCTTTTCTTCGACCACCGGATGTTTGTTCCAAACTACCCGGGTTTGAGAGAGCAAGTTCTCAAGGAGGCGCACGATTCTGTTCTATCTATCCACCCTGGCAGCACAAAGATATACATGGACTTGAAAACACAATATTGGTGGCCTGGTCTGAAACGATATTGTGCAAAGTATGTCTCGGAGTGTGATGTCTGCCGCAGAGTGAAAGCTGTCCATCAGAAACCTTTCGGTCTTCTACAGCCATTGAAACCCCCGGAATGGAAATGGGAGAAAGTAGAGATGGACTTCATCACTGGCTTTCCAAGGTCGCAGAAGGGCAACAATGCAATTTTTGTTGTCATCGACAGGCTTTCTAAAGTGGCTCATTTCTTCCCTGTCAAGGAAAAAATTTCTGGAATTCAGTTGGCTGAGCTCTATATCAACAGAATTGTCTCTCTGTATGGGGTTCCGCTCGAGATCAGTTCAGACCGTGGAAGCATCTTCACTTCCAAGTTCTGGGAAAGTTTCCAAAATGCTTTGGGAACAAAGTTGAACTTCAGCACTGCTTACCACCCTCAGTCGCAAGGACAAGTCGAAAGGATCAATCAGATTCTGGAGGATATGCTTCGTGCTTGCGTCATCTCTTTTGGCATGAAGTGGGAGGAATGTCTTCCTTATGCTGAATTCTCTTACAACAACAGCTTCCAGAAGAGTCTGAAGATGGCACCATTTGAGGCTCTCTATGGTCGCAAGTGCAGAACTCCGATCGGTTGGTCAGGTGCAGGAGAAATAATTTGGTTTGTCCCTGATATTGTAACTCAAGCGGGGGAGAAGGTGCATATCATTCTTGAGAACCTGAAGATTGCTCAAAGTCGCCAGAAGAGCAATTATGACAGGAAGCACACGGACATGGTGTATGCCCCTGGTGATCTCGTTTACCTTCGTGTCACTCCCATGAAAGGCACACACCGCTTTGGTATCAAAGGAAAGCTGGCTCCTAGATACATCGGTCCCTTCAAAATTCGTGGAAGAAGAGGAGAAGTTTCTTATGCCCTGGAGCTCCCGGAAAAACTCAAGGTTCATGATGTTTTTCACATCTCTCAGCTCAAGAAGTGCTTCAAAGATCCCGGCAGGACCGTCGATCATGAGCTAATCAATCTCCAAGAAGACCTTTCTTATCAAGAACACCCCACCAAAATCCTGGAAGTCGCAGAAAGAAGGACTCGCAACAAGTCCATCAAGTTCTGCAAGGTGCAGTGGTCGCACCATTCTGTTGATGAAGCCACTTGGGAGCGTGAAGATGAACTCCGTGTCAACTATCCTACCCTCTTTGAGTCTTCTTCTTCTTCCTAGAATCTCGGGGCGAGATTCCTGTTTAGTGGGGGAGAGTTGTAGCATCCCAGTTGTCTAACACCTGTAATGCTACTTGGTTTAGTAATAAAATGTCTACTTCCTACATATAATTGTTGCATCATCATCATATCATGCTCATGTCATCATGCCACCTTGCATTTGAGCATCATACAAAACCCTCTTTGTTTTGGTTCTTATCTCATATGCATTATTAATTGTATTTGCCTCTTGATATTGTAGTTGGTTCTTGATATACTGCTTAATGCCCAAGTTGATTTGGGGGCATATCTCTTATTTACTCCACCACCTTTTCTTCACCACCTTATAATTTCACCATCCAATTAATATGAGCTTGGCCTTTTAATTGAGTTTACCTCTAGCTCATGTGGGTTGGGTGGATTCCACTCATAATCCTTTGCTTGGCCTCTTCCACCTTTTGGAAATGCATGGAATAATGCCACATGATTTTATGTTGTTTTTCACAATATGAATACATGGCATCTATTGTTTGCATGGGCCATGCAAGAACCACCTCATCTCTTTCCTCTGTTTGGTTTTCTTCAAGCCTTGGTTCCATGTGAGGGTTCCCTACTTTTGCAAATGTTTCCATCTATTTTTCTGCAAACCCCCATATCTTCATGTTCTTGTAAAATGCCCCTTTTGGCACATTCATAAATTATGTATGCATGCCTCAATCACCCCCTTTCTTTTGTCTCTCTTTTCTATCCTTTGGCCTTTCCTTTTCTCTGTTCAAAATCTTCTGCTAGGTTCAACAAGTTTTGAAATAAAAGGGTTGGTTGAATTTGAAACATTCAAAACAAATGAAAATAAAAAGAAGAGGAAAAAGAGAGAGAGAGGAACAGCAGCAGCCCAGGAACCCTCCTCTCCTCTGGCCCAACTCGCCTCCCCTGGCCCAACTCGCCTTCCCCGGCCCGTACCCCTTCGCGTCAAGAGACGACGTCTCCTGTTCCTCTTCCCCCGACGCCTTCCCTCTCTCTGATCCTCTAACGGCAGCGGGTAGGTCGCCGTTCCCTCCGTCAGCCGCGTCACCACAGCCACCTGCCTTCATATCCATCCCCAGATCGAGCTGGGAAACCCTAGCTTTCCCCTTTATCCTTTCCCCACGCCGCCAGCTCCTTACATACCGCCTCCCTCTCTTCTCTTCGAGCTCTCCTGGTCAGAGGGAGATCGAGCTTGCCTCACCACCGTTGTACCTCGTTGGCCGGGGCTGCAATAGGAGCGGAAGACCACAACCACGACGTCGTGGAGAAGCGCCGGCAGGAGCCCGACGCACCCAGGAGCCGCTACCATCTCCTTCCGCCTGAAAGCAGGAGCGAGCAGGCCGCTGTTCGTCGCTTCTCAACCTCGACTCGTCCCCCCCCCTGGGCCCTTCGAGACCACCGCCGGCCTCGTGGTAAGCCCCCCTTTCCATTCCCCTACTTCTTACGCCTCCCTACCGCACGGTAGCTCGCCGCCGCAGCCATAGTTTCCCCGCCACCGTCGCCCGTCAGTTCCGACAGTGATCAGGCCTGCAGATGTTCCCCATGCCGCCTCTGTTCTTCGCCGTTTCCCCACCGCTGCGGCCAAGATCCGGCGACGACCCCTTGACAAAAGTTGTAGCTCTAGATGCTCTCTATCTTTTCTGTTTTGGCGGCATCATCAATTTCGGAGCATACGCGTCGTCATCCTCGTTCGAAGATAGAACCAAAACCCGACCTTGCCGTTTCGTGTCAACCGTTCCCCTCTGTTCATCGCTGATTGCCGGCCGCTGTAGACCTCCTCGAGGAAAACCTTGAATACAAGAGTTATAGGTCTAAGTGTGTTCCACACTTTTCGTTTTTGCATCATCCCTAAATACTGCCTGGTTTGATCGCCATCGTCCTCCGAAGTTCAGCTCAGCTCGCAGATTCGAGTGTAAAAGAAAAGTTCAGTTTCGTCAGTCCCGCGACCCTCCTGGACGCTTTTCTATTTAAGCCCCTAGGCTTCCTTGCCCTCAACCCGCAGCCCCACCAGACCCCACCGTCAGCCTCGGCGAACTTTTGCAGCTTAGCCCTGGGGTTTTCTGCGTCTCAACCCGCGGTCCCCAAGTCTGCCCACGTGTCCCCCTCACGCCTCAGCCCAGTCAGCGCGCGCGGCCCACCTGTCATCCTCCTTGGGTAGGATCTGCTGAGTACCAAAGTCCAAGAGCCTTTCTGTTTTAAATTTCAATCTTTTCAAATTCACTCAGATTCAAATTCAAAATACAAATCTGTTTAAATCTAAATAAATTCATAACTTATTCCTGGGTTAGAATTTGAATTCAAACTTTATATGAAAAATGTTTTGTTTTTGAATGTTAATTCAAATCTTTATTCAAATATTTTCAAAACTAATTTAGAATAGTCAAACTTTGACTTTGACCTAATTTGACTAATTTTGACCTAAAAAAATAAAATTAAATTCATAATTCCAAATAATACAAATAATAGATGTTTTGGAATTAGAAAAATGTGAGGATTTCAAATATGCTATTCAAAATATTATTTGAACACTTTAAATTTCAAGTTGAATTAAATTACAACAAAATGCCCCTGGACCTTAATTAATTAATAACTTTTGTTTTATCACTCCGAATTTAACAAATGATATGTCTAAAATGATCAGCTCGACGAGACCTTTCTGTTTATGCTATCCATGACTTCAATTGCAGCATGCATCATATAAATATAAAGTATACAACAACTATTATGACAATAAAATGTGGCCAAACCTTAATAAAATGACTTATTCTTGTATACCACACCTCACACATGCCATGCTACATTATTGCCATGCAACTTGTGCATCATTCATCATGGCATGATTGTTTGCTTGACGCATTTTATTACTATGCTTGTGCACTTTATTTATGTTGGCCCTTGTTTGTTTGGTTCTTCTTCGAATAGACGCTGAGCAGGGGATATATCAAGAGAACCAGGAGCACTACCCAGATCCGTCTCTCGCTTCAACTGAGTTGCCAGGCAAGCACTACCACATGCTTGCATACATACAGTACCTATTGCCTCCATCTTATTATTGCATCATTGAGTCGCGATTGCATTAACTGAATCCCAAGTATTGCATAGCCTTTACTTTTAAACCCCACCAAGCTTGTTCCTCCATCCCATGAGCCATTACTACAGGAGTTGTTTGAGCCATGCGAGTCGTAGAACAGCATGTGTAGGGTATGTGAGAGTCTGATGGATAACGAGGCACCTAAACAACTTAACCTGAGTAGTAATGGGATAACTAATGAAAGTGGCACCGGTGAGCAATATCCGCTATTTGGTTTTTCCTGCTCACTTGTGTCCCGTAGGACCCCGAGTACTTGAAACCTGTTCCTTGAATATTCGCGCTATCCACATCCGGGAGGCTTATGGGACCCCCCTGAGCCAGAGCTTGATTCATTCTTATTTCTTGGGGCCACAAACTAGTTTGAGGTTTTATTTACGATCCTGTACTTATGCCATGCTTTACTGCTTTATTACGATTGTGCGAGGAGCACACTGTACTGTTTAGGATCGGGACACGATTCCGCGGTGTCGACAAGCCCAGTTTTGGGTTCCCAGTCGTTCACAGCCGTCCACCCAAACCTCGGGTCCGTCTCGGAGTCAGCTAGCTTCGTTGCGGGTGTACTCCAAGAGGTGGCCCCCTGAAATATTTCTGAATCCTGTGATTGCTTTGTCGTGAAGGCCTCGTTGGGTTTTGATTTGGTTTTTCCGAGGTTGATCGAGTGTGTGTTGCTATTTGTGCACCCCTGCAGGGTAAAACTTTCTGAAAGCCGTGTCCGCGGTTATGGACGACTTGGAGCACAGTTTCTCGATCATAGACAAGCATAAC
The DNA here is from genome assembly GCA_916181665.1 of Avena sativa. Lineage (NCBI taxonomy): Eukaryota > Viridiplantae > Streptophyta > Magnoliopsida > Poales > Poaceae > Avena > Avena sativa. The sequence continues at coordinate 258,208,877 of OV702279.1, read as the reverse complement.
TAAAGTACCGTTTTTTAACTTGACTAAATAACTGACTAGTAAATAGTGCAACACTCATGGATTGGTTAATAAAATTGCCAACGGATGGGGGTTGTTCGTCCGCTTCCTCGTCGGTAAGCGAGGAGGAGGATGGATCTGGTGATATTACTGTTATAACTGTTGTCTTTAATTCACGGACATCCGTCTATCATTGGTTAGGCGGATGGTTAGCGTTTATCTATAGAACTGCTAGGTTTATCTTTTGCTGCAATTGCGTCACCCCAGGTTGTGTCCCCTTTAGAGGCATTAAGACTTGCTGAGTACCCTTAGGGTCTCACACGATAAATTATTGGTTCAGATGAACAGGTACCCTTGCAGGACGGATACTGGGTGGAAGAGGCTGATGATGTGGGCAACGATCGTTCGGTGTAGAGATTCCGGGAACGGAGATCCGTGAGATCTGTGGGCGGGATGTGCTTATTTCTGTGGCATCTTATGCCGATTTGCTTCTTATCCGTACTCGGACTTGTTTTGCCGCTTCCGCTTGATACTCTGATGTGTGATGTATGAGGAATTATCCTAAAATATTATATCTATCTAGGTCATTTGAATCTTGTCGTATGGCGTTGCTATATTTCTTCTTTCTAGATGGAATGGCTCTGATGTACTTTTGTATGGTGGCTTGCATACATACTCATTTGTGTATGTGGTTGATCCCTTCGCCTGCCGATTACGCCGCCCGTACAGGTCCCGATGAATTGGAAGTGGTTGGGACGGCCGAAAGGTCTACCCGTGAGTGGCTTTTGGGGCCCCACCGTATTATTTCAACCACTTCCGTTCATCCAGACTTGTATCTAGGAGCGTAATTCACCGAGGTAGTTACACATATGATAGCAATCGAGATACTACTACATATGATCCTGGCATAATCACTTAATAAAATTGAAAAATAAAAATACATGAATATAACTAGAACCTAAAAACATACCAAATGATGAAGCTTTAATGAATTATTAAAGTTCTAGTTAATGGCAAAAGCTCTACCACTTCTCAAAATCTTCCATAATTTTATCAATGAAGACATCTATGCCATGCTCTATGTAGCGCATCATCAAGTCATGCAGAAGCCCTCGTTGACATATTGTTGCATAACTCGATCTTGATGACCTTCGTCATTGAGAAATCCCTTTCAACTCTCATCGCCACTAGTAAAAATAATATTAGTTTAACAAAGCGATAAACGGTATGAATTACGATGCGCCATTCAAATATAAAGACAATCTTTGAAGTCTTTAATCCTCATCGTATGGACAACATATATCTATAGCAACATAGAAGGTGCCCACACTTTTAAAATAATAAATAGTGGCTTGGTGTCTTCTCTCTTTTGCCGATTTTCCCTAATTCTGTTACCATTTCATCCATGTATAGAATTGTGATATGATTTTTTTCAAGAATTCACATCTTCCAATGGGGGCTCTAAATCATCATTTCTCCAATTGGGAAAGCATGCCTCACATTCTTAACAAAGATACTAAGTAAACTAATATAATTAATATTTTAGATCAATATTATATACAAAGGCAAACTAGAATCATAAAGAATAATTCATCACATAATTTGTAGCACCCCCGGGGATTAGGGTTAAACTAACCTCAGATCACCATCTAAGATAAGTTCAACTCTAAACACGGAAGATCACAGTATGATTCGGTAACATTACAGAACAGAGGGATTCAACAACATAAGTTTAAACTCTTAACATAGTAAGGTAGTAGAGTTATTACAAACTAGAGGTCATAGACCCAACATTACATCACACAACGAAAGCAAAATATGTTGTTCTACACAACAACTTAGTAAAAGGCCTAAGAGGCCATAAACAGAAGCGATGTCCATCCCATAGTCCTCAGGCTGCTACATATGACCCCCAACTACTCGTCGATGTCAACGTAGAAGTCACCTTCAGTTGCAACTAGGTCATCTATAGAAAAACAACAATGGCACAAGCCTGAGTACGAGAATGTACTCCGCAAGACTTAGATAACCTAGTATCTACATGCTTTGGCTAGAGAGGCTTTCTCTGGATTTACTTTTGCGTAAAGCAATCTTTATTTGTAAACAAGAGAGAGAAGAGGCTCGTCTATTTAGAATATTTTAAAAGGGATAAGATAACAAATTCTTCATCTTGTTCATCACATCTTGATAATCACTAGCTTCATTAGAACCTCCTATCTAGGATCACCCCCTCGACCCGGAGGAAGCATCCTTAAGCACACGTGGATCAACAAGTTTTATAATGGTTAAAGTTATCTATGATCTTAGAATCTGGTCACCAAGCGTTCATAACCGTGAACACGGATTTTTGAAAAGATTTAACCCTGCAGGGGTGTACAACTTTACCCACACGTACCAACCGACTCTTAATGCCAAATATTATTAGCCCTCTTCCAAGGAATGCTGAAAGAGGGTGGTTGACCACGACCTTTACCTTGCTTTCGCCGAGACCATGAGTCACACAATAAGTATGGTTCCGCCGTAACGGGTCAAATCCCGAAGCCGGTACTTAAAGATGTGAGGCGAGGTTGGTTTACCAGGGGCTCCATCCACCCCAAGCAACCCGGTCCACGCTTCCCTACCTGTTATGATGCACCTCCTTCACCTCCTCTTTCGAAATCGTTTTCAATGCGTATGCCAAATAGAAAGCTCGAACTATGTGACTCATGGAAACTACTAGGCAAGTTAGTCAATCGAGGGGTTGTTCAGGCCCTGTGTCGTTGTACGCTCGTCTCGGTTCCAAAGGCAAGAACTCAGTTCCTAGTGGTGGAGAGCATGGGACTACAAAAACCACACCCAACGTGGCCTCCCATACAAGCCTTAGCATATTTAATTAACTCCTTCGATGATGTCACCAACTCCTACCTCACTACCTTCCTTGGCACCTCTGATTCATCATTTGGATAGATCAGATGTTGTTACTATGCATGGATAAGCAGTCGGTAACAAAAGCTCTAGCAACACTCATCTGCCAGACCTAGGTATGCTAGGAGCAGTGGATCAGGAGTATAAGGCTACAAAAAAGGGAAACTGTGCAGCAGATAGGTAACACTAGCTACTGACAAAAGACCACATTGAAATCATGTGCATCATAGCGAGAAAGTAATATACTTTGTAAAAGTAGGTTCAGAATGAGAGACTACGTTTGCCTTGTCCGTCAGTAGACAGGTATGGATCTTCGGTGTCATTGACTTCAGCCTCGGGCTCGGATCCTATCGCAAAGAACCAATACCGGAAAGAAAGGCGACAATCAAGACATGGCATCGATGCAATGCTCAAGCATGGATGATGATATGACAAGTTAAATTGCATTGAAATGAAACCCTAAGGCATGCTTGATAGTTTAAACGGGGTTCCGAGGGCTGAAAACCCTAATTTGGGGAAACTCCGGAATCACCTGTGAGGGTTTACTATGTTGTTCTAATTAAACTTGTCATGAAAGTGGATTAGCAATGCATGATTATAGTGTAATTAGATAGATCTCATTTTTCTAAACATTTTGATATATTATTTGTATTTTTCTGACTTATAAATAATTACTTATTGAATTTACAAGATTTAAATCATTTTCTAAAATTATTAAACCATTTTAAATTGGATTACTGCGTCACTGTGACACAAAGCTGAAGTCAGCACAGGGTCAGGGGCATTTGTTACCAGGGCAGAGCCTAGCCCGAGAGGCTGACTACTGGGACCAGGGCCACAGCAGAGCCTAGCCCGAGAGGCTGACTACTAGGACCAGGGCCACGGCAGAGCCTAGCGGGTCCACGACCCACGTCAGGGTCGCGTCGGCATGACGTCACACGACGGCCACCGTCGGGTGGTCGCCGGAGACTGCGGAGGAGGGAGAACCGGGGTGTGTGTGTGTGCACGTTCGAACCAGCACATGACGACAGACCCTAAAGAGGTGGCGCCGCTACCTGGAGGTCAAAGGAGCACGGCCGGCGACGAGGCCGAGCGGCGGCGCTTGCAGAGCATCGTCGGGTGATGGCCACAGAGCGAGAGAGGGAGGATGAAGGGGTCCAGGAGGGCCTTTGGCTTACCCTTGACGCGATGGAAGCCTCGATGGGGCCGGAGGAGCTTGGTAGCTTCACCAATGGTGACGGTTGTCGGCGTCGGTGACGGGGAAGACGGGCTCGATTCCAGCGAGAGAGGGCACCCCAGCAAGCAAGCTTCGATGAGGAGGTTCCTGGCGAGGAGACGGAGCTCTAGAGCCTTACGGCTGGGCTCGGGACGGCCTCTAGCGGCGGCACGAGGCGACGACCGTCGGCTAGGGTTCGGCGATTTGGGGGAAAATCACAGAGAGCACGGGATGGGGAGAAATGGGTATGGAGAGAGAGAGGGGAGCACCAGCTTTCTTATCCTCATCTCTAGGGGTGACGGCGAGAATCACAACGTGCGGGGGATCGACGGACGGCGGCGGGACATGCAGCTGCTTCGCCGCGTCCTTCTGGCGGAGGAAGAAGAAAGGAAAAAGAGGCGAAGGGGTACCGGGCCGGCTCCTAGCCCCAGGTGGGCCGACCTGGGCTGCTGGCTGCTGCTCACGGACGAGAGAGAGAAGGGAGATGGGCCACGGCCCATCTGCGGCTGCTGCTGTTTTTATTTTTCCAGAAATGGTTTTCTTTTTCTGATTTTGTTTCCTCTTTTATAATTCATTTTCAAACCTGTTTTTGATCATTTCAAAAACACAAAAACACTTGTAAAATATGTAAAATATTGTGGGACCCTTTTATTTATTTTGGCTCCAATAATTTTGTAGTTTTCAAAATTCAAACACCATTTGAATGTAGTTCAAAGAGAGGGGTGGAGAACTAGGGTTTAGGGTTTTGTACTTGTATTTTGATTCACACACTTGATCTCATGCATATATTTTATTGAGTTAAACAGATGCATGCAATGCTTAAGTAATAATTATATATATTACAAACTTGGGCTGTTATATAATTAGAATTAGTTTTGGTCACACCACATACGATGGTTAAAACATCCTCTATGTTATCCTTAAATACCTAACCTAGGACATTTCTTAGAGTCGGATTTTGTTAGATTGAGAATTAGATATCGCAAATGTAAAGAGTTGGTTTTAAACCAGACAACACATAGTCCCTGTTTTGGTTTGGAATCAGTTTTGGACAGTGTTCACTAAAACAAGCATATGATGTACGTTTTTAAGTATGACCATTCAAATTATTTAGAAAAACATATACACATAAAGTTATTCGCCAAAAATCAAGGTAGGGCGGCCCTACTGGGAGCTCCGCCCCTGTGGGCATGCCAACTTTTTTGGCAAGGCCGACGTTGGCCTAAAACGTACCCTTAAAACAGCTTCATATCTCATATATAGCATATAACCAAATAAGGCTCTATGTCCTAAATAAGGCACCATGTATTCCCCGAGTCCGTAAGTTGATCAACATTCTCTGGTCCTTGATGGAGACACTAGGTGGATCATGTAAAAGCCTCTTAATCGCCAACCATAACGGCGGCCCGAATTGATGCCGATGAAGATCACTACAATCCGGTTACTGTAGCCGCTTTGTGCTCCTGTCTGGAACATCCGCTTCAATTGCAACTACAGCTGTGATCGACGTACGACACGTACGACAGTTTACCAATCGCCAGCCGTCGCGGCGGCCGAAGTTAATCCACATCCTACGTGTACAGATCAAACGCCGTCGTCGCACCATCCAGTCCACTGTTGCGCGCCTTCTTAATTTGCTCCCCTCCACTGTCTTGTCTCGAACATCTCAGCTGGACAACATGCGTGCCACGTGTCGCCCCATCAGGCAAACACATGCGTACAGGGCCGGCCTAACAAAAGGCTATACAGCAACAGCACGAAAGGAAAAAAATGCTGCCAGAATTTGCGCGTGCAAACGGAGATCGATTAGCCGGTCACTGTTGCGCCCTCAAGGGAGGGAAGAGAAGAGCATATATCATGGTGGTGATGGGCGCCATGCATTAGAGCCGGCCGGCCGGCCAGCCAAACCGAATCCTGCCGCTTATATCTATCCTCCGTCATGTGTCCCATGGCGAGGTGAGGTGCTGGAGGAGATGCAAAGGATGGCAATCATGGCGGAAAGCGCCCGTGCTTTGCCCGGGAGGCATCTCTCCGCCCAACTGGAGGCGCAAAATTCGTCCACGAGGCGCATACAAGTCGGAATAAAACACCCACTCCTCATATGTCAATGTTTTCTTGACCTCCGGAAATCTTCCTCGCTAAGCAATGAGTCAACGTCGTCGCTGAAACGCACGCCTCTCTAAATTGATCCGTAGTGCCTCACGATTCTTTTCGATTGCCCTATATTGGTCACCGAACATTTTACAAAACCGGGGCAAAAATTCTTACACATTTTATATTTCTATATTGACTAAGAAGAATATAAATTTTGAAAAAGAGAGATATGCAAGGCCAGCGCCTTCGAGGATCACCAAGGACCTGTTTGGTAGACTGTGTCCATTTTTGGATCCAACCTAGCATTGCCAAGGTGGGTACCACACACAAACCCTGGGTCATCTACTGCAACTTGTTTGGTTACTTGCATAAAAAAAAATTTGCACAAGGATATCAATCTATGCTCGTTGTTTGGTTGCCTGCTCTCGAAATGGCCGTCACCTTAAACAGTCATTAGCCGTTTGTGTTCATTGTGCTTCGTCTGCTGCATCTACTAGCGCGACACATGTTGTGGTTACGCTCGCGACAAAGGTCGATAGGGCACCTGCTGCAATTGCAGTGGGGACGGAGGACAAAGCGACACCTTCTACTGCTGCGCTGACATCAGAGAATGCAAACATGGCCAGCCACAGTTGGGGTCCTTGCCGGGAGGGCCGGTCCATGGAATGGGACAGAGGGGAGCTCGCCTAGGGCCCTAGGAAGTAGGGGGCCGGCGCAGGACTTGTTTGCATACCAACATTAGTAGATTCTCCTACTAAGACTGAGTATTTTAGAATAATATAGAAAATACAAATGATCCAAGCTGCAGCCTACCATGTCGCTACTTCGACTCCTTTTACCCTAAAAAATATAATTCAATATTTCCTGAATGCCATGATTTCTCTAAGCTTTCTGAACCCATGCATATTTATGAAGGCTAGAGATAAATCGTGGCATAGAAAGAAATCATGGCTTGATAGATTATGTGATTGCGTCGTTAGTCTATTTTAATAATTACTACAATATTGGAAGAGCACATAAGTATATGTCATGTGTAGTTTTTTAAGGTTGTGAGTATTCATCACTGAAGACTAATGGCGCAATCACATAACTCTACCGTGTCACAAGCAACTCTCCTCCAACTACCAATAGTTCTACTAGTGTCTATCATTTGTTCGAGAGGCCATATATTTTATTTTATTATTAATTTAGTGTCAACTATGTATGAACTGTTATATTCATTTTTTCATGTGCATATGAATCAGTTACACCATATTCTGTGATTAATTCTAGAGATAGATATTTATATAGATGTGTACATAACTGAGCAATTGGTAGAAATAAGTATCATGGTATATAGTTTAATCAATTAATAGAATAAGTAGTTTTGAATGTCTTCGCCGGGATTCTAAAGACCATGGATATATCAAATGTACAAATTATTCAATTTGCTACTGCATTACAGTAATATTATGGTAATATTTTTCTAGCGAATACTAACATTTATTAAATATATTTTGTAGTGACCAAGTGGTGGAGGTTGAAAACCATTGTTGAGGATTTTGCTTAAACTTCAAATAATATTTAAAATTTTAGCATAAGTATTAGAAAAAATCTATACTTTAAAAACTTCTGCGGAGTAGGGGCAATGGGCCCTCTTGACCCTAGGAAACTTCACCACTTTGAACAAGGGAACTTTGGTGTCATATCGCCCTATGGTCCTAAAATCAGTGGACCAGACTTGCTTGCTGGTGAAGAGGAGCTCCACGCGGTCACACTCGCGTTTCTCTACCTGCATGACCTGTCCTTCGAATAGACTTTCTTTTTCGACCTCATCTTCAAGCTCACATACAAGTTGACAAGCTACAGATATGATTCGTATACTTCCATCAAAACGAAAAACACTTGTAACACGAGAGTTTGTGGATAACAACGAGATCAAGCTACTCCCTCTATTCCGAATTATAGGGCAAAATTATCGAAACATCAAGACCTAGGTGATTATCTGTTGGCTATGAAAAAGAGTGAAACACGCTAATTTAGCCTTGGTGGATGTGCACAATTAAGAGACTACACCAACATGCAACAAGTTCACACCGCATGCAAAAAAAGTCCCACTATTTTCACGCAACATGCATGCATGGAAAACCAATCGGACATGAAAATGGACCGTTTGAGTAATTGTAGGGTAGTAAATCAGGGCAATAAATGCATAAGTTAGCCAATTTTCTTCAAAAACGATATTTTCCCTATAATCCGGAATGGAGGGAGTACCCCTCAAAGAAAATTTTGAATGGATGATTGTGTGCGATGAATCTGGAGAAATTCGCTCTAAAAAGCTCCAACTTTGACCACAAATCTAAGAAGATACGGTTTAGTAAACTCGATGTCGATGGTCAAAATACACCCCCTCATTGATGTGCATTTTTTTTATATAAAGCTTGATTTAATTTAAAATCTATTTGTGCTTATTACAAGCGATTGGGATAAACACGTTAAGAGAGGAGAGAGAAGATGGTCTTTGTATGTGCGCGTGCAATGATGGGCTAGATGATTCTCTTTAAACTCCACGCTTAAACAGGCTCTATGGAAATACTCGATTCGAGTGTTGTCCCTTAGCCTGGCTCTGCATTTCTTTTAGAAACGTGTTGGACAAAATATGAGAGGCCTATAAACAACCAAACAAATCGATTTCGTCGGAAACGGGTCTGTCCAGGATGTTGTAGGCTACCAAACGCATCCTGAATCAGACGTCATCCAATTCACCACCTGCACTATCATTGCCGCACTTCGACTTCACAGTAGGTGGCCGGGACTCTAGGAAGTAGTCGGACGATGCAAGACTTGTTTGCGTATCCACAATAATACACTTCTACTACTAAGGCTGAATATTTTAGAATAATTTTAAAAAATACAAATGACCCAAGCTGCAGCCTACCATGTTACTACTTTAACTACTTTTATCCTAAAAAATATACTCCAACATTTCTGAATGCCATGATATCTCTCTAACCTTCCTAAACACATGCATATTTAGGAAGGCCGGACAAAAATCGTGGCATAGGAAGAAATTATGGCTTGATAGAATCATGTGATTGTGCCATTAGTCTTCACTAATGAGTACTCACAATCTTGAAAGAGCACACAAGTACATGTTTTGTATGATTTTCTAAAATTGTGGGTATTCATTACTAGAGACTAATGACACAATCATATAATTCTACCATGTCGTAGGTAACTCTCCTTCAATTCCCAATAATTCTACTTGTGCCTATCATATGTTCAAGAGGCAATATATTCATTTTATTATATTCAGTCTCCGCCATGCCGCCCACAACGGTAGACCTATTGAAATAATTAGCAATTTTTACATTAATTTAATCCTAGTATAAATCACGACAGAACAATTTCCAAAATTAACTAGCATACGCATAGTAGACGTGCACCATACAGGCGAGTGAAAACCTAGCACATCTACACATAATGCAATACTAGTAATCAACATAGAAAATATCAGAAGGGTAAAAAACACGTACGAGTTCGTCGATGGTATGACCAGCGGTGCAACAGGAGTAGATCTGCCACCGGCGCCAGCAGCTACGACATCGGTAGCCTTCTTGGCGGCATCGTACGACATTGTGATGGAGTCGAGGAAGCCGGACATAGAGGACGGGGAAGAACTTGAGCAGTCACGCATAGACGCTCCCCAAAAACCTTATCGCCTCTCTCCCGGTGCAGGATTAGAGAGACGGGGTTTCAGATGCCTGCTCTCCCGGACGGTTGTGCACGCAGCTGGCGGGATGGAGTAGTAGAGGACAGCACATAAAGGTGAAACGGTGATGCACAGGTAGGCGGATGCAATATAATTGCTTGTGCGGCTAGGGTTCACGTCTGCCTGTGCGGGTCGGGGTAGAACGTGGGCAGCAGCCCACGATCTAGGATGTGGAAACTTCTGGTTGATTAACGCGTCTGTCAATGATTCGTAATTAATATACAATTAATTTTCCCGAATAGCAAAATATAAACGACATGCAAAACATGAGCTCGGCTCGGCGAGATTCCCGCAACCCGCGGCGCGCGCGCATCGTAACGAGGCGAGGCAAGCCGAGGCGGGCGGGCGTCGGAGGAGGAGTGCGCAAGGGCTTCTCTTCTTCTCACACCTTAGTGAGTGGTGGAACACTCTACTATATAAGATGGTCCAACTCCCCTTCCACTAGCAATATGGGACTAAATTTTAGCTCCACTATCCACACATGAGCTACCACAAATAATGGGCCAAAGAGAATTTCAGAATTTGTATATGTTATGGGACAAAAGCCCAACATGCAAATATACCTCAAATTCTAACAATCCCCCACAAAGTCTCATTGGCACATCACATCACTTTGTTCCAAACCACTGTTTTGATATACCAGCATTTTTCAGTGGAGACTGTTAAGTTGAACTTCCACCTAGAGCACTAGACTATGCTCATCAATAACTGACAATGGACTAAGCCTTGAATTGTCAGTTTTGTGTAAATGAGTTTCACCTAATCTAACATCCCAAAAATATAAAACAATGATCATCAAACTCTAAATCACTAAAATTAGGGTTAACAAAAACTTTGATTAGTTAAAACCATATGAATGCATGTGTGTATGTGATTATTTGATAAATGCATGAATGAACTTGTGAGATTAACCAAAATAGCAAGAAATGGTTTAAAGATGAATATAGCATTATATGAAACATTTCCAAGCAGAAACAAATCAAGAGAAAATCAAAAACAAATCAAATAAAGCAAATGGTCATTTTTGCCAATCTTGCTCACTAGGTCACTTTGAGTGTTTCTAGTCCAAGATTTCAAACAAAAACTTTTCAAATTCTTTTCACCCCCTGCTAGACCAAGTAAAAGTGAATCAAAGCCCACCTTTCAAACTTGCAGAAACATTTGGCAACCTCATTCAAATCACAATTCAAAATTGAATCTTTAACATATGTGAAGATCACACATTTTCAAAACCCAACCAAACCAGTGTCCCTTGACTAACCCAACTAACCAGATACTCCCTAGCATGTGCCTAGCAAACCCACCAAGTTTGAATTCAAATTTCAAATTTAAAGTTCTTTCGGCCATTTCATCAAACACCTTGCAAATACAAAACAAACAAACATCTAACACTATTTGCAGCAGTAAATTTGGCCAACCTTGTTCCCTCTCTGGTTGCAACAAGCATTTCGTAGATCATCTAGCTTAGTTAGTAACCTCTAGCACCAATGTGAGCTTGCCATTGCCATCAATGGTGAGCAGGCCGAGCCTCACCTTTCCATCCCAATGTGGACAGCAAGCTAGAGGAAGAACTAGCTGCGCCAACCTTGTCTGGCATGCTACCCATGCCTCACTTCCCCCTCTAGACCAGCCCTAGCTCTAAGACAGAGACAGGAACCGCCGGAAACGCCGTGCCCGCACCGTTGTCGACCATACCGACGCGCACCATCGTGCACGCGCCGTTCCCACTAAACCCGACCACCTCGATCCCTTGCCGCCCGCCATCATGAACCCCACCGTCCCAGGAGACCACTAGACATGCTCGTTTCCTTGACCATACCCCATAGCCGCTGCACGCCGCAAAGTTCGCCGTCGGTACCGCACAGAGCACCGCACGTTCCAGACCAAACCCCACCGCCCTACGCCTCTCCTTTAAGCTAGCAACGATCGCGAGGAGACCGCGCACCGTCCCCTAGCCTTAGCCACGCCGATAGCCGCCTGTACCGTCGCCTCCGATGAGCACAGCCCACGCCGTGCTGCCCCTCTTGCTCGCCTATAAAAAGAGGCCTCCCCAGCTCGATTCCTCCACACCATCTCACTCCCCACCTCGCATGGATCCTTCCCACTTCTTCCCGGAGCAAGGCGAGCTCTCTCTCGCCGGAATTTGGCCGGAGCCCGCCGCTGCTGGAGGAGAAGGGAGCCGTCGATTGAAGCCGCCCCAAGTGAAGCTGCCGGTACGAGGAGAACCGTCGTCGTCGACTTTGTCATTCGCTCCTGTTGCCAACCATCGCCGGAGCCCCAGTGAGCCGCCCCAGACCCCCACTGGCCGCATTAGGGTTAGTTCCTCGCCGGAGTAGCTCGTCGCCAACGACGACCCTCAGTCGTTGGATTAGAATTAGATCGTAAGGCCCAGATTCATAGATACCATTTCGTTAGTTAGTTCCGCTGACTTATGGACCCCATCTGTCAGTAGCCCGCCCGCACGCTGTGCGTAGTGGGCTGGCCCAGTGACTCTCCCGCGCAACCCAGTTAGTTTAAAATTAGATTTTTCATTTAAACTCAAACCCTAGTTCTGTCTGTTGCTTCAAAAATCAACCCAACTCGATTCACTAAACCAAAATACATGAAACCAATTTTGTTAAGGTACTGAAATGCTTAATCCAAGCCCGTTGGATTAAAATCATTTGGATTTGTAGATCAGCCATGGTAAAAATAACAAGGCAGAAGCTTTTCTGCATTCAAACATTTTTCAAAATTCAACCATAAAAGCTTTTGAGTTGATTCCAACTCTCAAAAATCACATTTGACCCTACCTTTCAGAATATATAAAAATATATAGGTTTACTTACAGAAATAATGATCAAGTAATAAAAGAATGCCACATAGGCATTTCTAGTCACTTTAATTAAATAAAATAAAAAGGTTAAACCTTATTAAATTGTGACACCACTTTAAATCACATTCCCATGTACTGAAATATGTGGTGATGACATGTGTCAACATGATCCCATGTTTGAGTTGGAGAATATTAAATCTTAAGTAGTTTTCAATAAGTAGAAATTACTTTTCTCAAAATAAAATAAATAAGACAAGTGTTTTAATCCTTGTAATGCTAGTGATGATGATAGATCATCTAGTGTGAACCTTTGTGTGACGATTAGAAATAGTTAAGTATTGTTTGGTGATTGTGTACCTCGTATTTATTTATAGACGCTAGTACCGACCAAGGATACGAGGAGGAAGGATAATACTACGAGGAAGAAGCCGAGGAGAACTTCAACCACTGCTCTGCTTATACTTATATCCCAGCAAGCTTATACTAATATCCCAGCAAGCCTATACTTGCAACCTTGCAAGCTAACACTTGCAAGATACCCTAATTATGCAAGCTACTATTTGCTTGTTACTATGCCAACTATATGCCTTAAGCATATGTGATTATATCCACTTGACACACCATCCTAGTTTTACTTGCAAGCTTAGTATTTTATTTTCTTTATTAAAAACTTTCTATCAAAAGTTTACTTAGTGACTTGAAGATTCTAGAAAGATAATTGAAGGTAGCATAAAGAGCATAAAACTTGGCCTAAGTTAGATAATCTTAATGTCATCCTGAGGCATGAGATTTACTTAGATAAGATACACTTGTTTACCACCCCTCATTAGTATTTACCCCCACCTGTATATGCTAGTGCTAAGCATAAAACTTGATCAAAATGGGAACAATTGGATGGGAACAATTGGTCAAAATGGTCAAAATTGGTCAAAATGGTCATTAGATGGGAACAATTGGTCAAAATGGTTATGAAAACCTTAGAATGACAAGTCATTCTACTGAAATATTTTGCCATGTGTTCTCGAACACCAGATGATTTTGATGATGAAAATGTTGAGGCATGAGCCTTAGCTTTTTATAAAACCGATGGTTGTCTGGATGCGATACCATTCCAATTTTACCGTACAACCACAATACCCTAAATTTGGATAGGGCTTGACTGGAAATTTATATACCTTAGTATGGGTTCCCTTGCGGCCAAGGTCTGAGCTGAGGCTACCTTGTGAAGATTGTCCACCTGTGCAGTTCCCAAGATGACAGTTGGTCATGGTTGGGAGGCCAAACTCACAGGAGAGGTGCCTATACTAGGGCGTGTAATTGAAAGGTTAGGATTGATTATCTGCATACTGAGTATAGTGAATTCAGGATTGTTCCTGATGGATGTATCAAATGTTGTGGTGAAAGTGTACATGCTCTGCAGAGTTTCAAACTATTCGAATAGCCGCATCCGCGGTTATGGACAGTTGGAGTGGCCATACCGTTCTATTGTCAGATGTTTTCAAAATGACTTGTGAAATGGTTTATGACTTTGACTTGACCACAGCAGAGTTGTGATATGAAATTTAAGTTCCCACTTAGGTGTTATAAAACTTTCAACTAGATTTCTTTGATTTTGAACTTAGTAGAGGTAAATCTGGCTTTTTGCAAAATAACCCTAGAGCTTAGTATCCTACTACAAAAAAACCCCTTAACTTATTAGTATTAGTTTGTGAGTACTTAAAGAGTACTCATGGCTTTGTCCCTGGCTATTCCCGTGGCCAGACTATGAAGAGGAGTATCAGGATGACGGACCGCAGGAAGGTTACGACAACTAGGATCATCTCTCATCGTCAGCATTGCTTGTGACCAAGAATATGGAGCTTCGCCTACACTATCGTTACTATTACGTTATTCCGCTGCTTGAATTATATTAAGAACTGGATCATGAGATCCTTATTTGTGCAAGACCTTATGTATGGTTTGTAATGGATGATGTACTGTGATATCCAAATCTATTATGTCTCGCAAAAATGGTAATCCTGGGATTGCGATGTATGGCATAATAGGCATCTGGGATTAAAAATCCGGGTGTTGACACCTAATGTCATACTAATACAAGGATGCCAAAGGCTACCCCTCTGGTGGAGCATATAAGTCACACTCCTGGCCTATTCATGAGCTTCCTAGAGATTATCATGTCTCATAGACTGTGACCGGCAGTCGGGCTCACTAGGTGCGTTCTTTCAAGACTGCTCTGTAGGATAGCACATTGGCTTATACATGACTATAAACACACTAAGACTAATTCAACCTACCATACAGATCATGAGAGTAATGCATCTTCAACGGAGCGGGTTAGTAAAAGTTACTCTCCTCCAGTTAGCCACTAGCTTATTTCCCTAGGTCCTAATTCATGGGATCTCCGATCACATAGGTTGGATTACTACCACGGTAACTCATGTGGGTCTCAAACCCATCTCCTTTGAAGCAATATCTATCACATTTTTTGATAGACCTTTTGTGAAAGGATCTGCTAGATTCTTAGTTGTTTGGATATAATCCAATGCTATTACTTTGGAGTTTCTCATTTTCCTAATAGATGTCAATCTTCTCTTTATATGTATTGATGACTTCATATTATCCTTTGAACTACTCACTTTGATGATCATAGTTTGATTGTCGCAATTCATAAGGATAGCCGGCATAGGTTTATCAACAACCGACAAGTCAATCAATAGTTGACGAAGTCCATCTGCTTCGATAGTAGTTGTATCCAGTGCTGTGAGTTCTGCTTCCCTTGTTAACCTCGTTAAGATGGTCTGCTTACAAGACTTACATGAAACAATGCCACCACCATGAGTGAATACATATCCACTTGTGGCCTTCAACTCATCAGCATCAGAAATCCAGTTTGAGTCAGTATACCCTTCAAGTACCGCAGGGTCTTCGTTATAATAAATACCATAACTCGATGACCCTTTAGATAGCGCATTACTCTCTCAAGAGCATGCCAATGATCATCTCCCGGATTGGAAACAAACTGGCTAAGTTTGCTCATAGCAAACGCAATCTCGGGCCTGGTTGCGCTAGCTAAATACATTAATGAACCAATAATTTGAGAGTATCTCAGCTGATCTCTAGTTATTCTTCTGTTCTTTCAAAGCATCTTACTTGGATCATATGGTGTTGGCGAAAGGGTATAATCTGAGTATCCAAAGTGACTCAAAACCTTCTCCACATAGTGAGATTGCAGATGTGTAATTCCGCCATTCTCATCTCTCAACAGCTTGATGTTCAGAATAACATCAGCTTCTCCAAGGTCTTTCATGTAAAAACTTTGAGACAAGAAACTCTTGACCTGTTCGATGACAATCATATTTGTCCCAAAAATCGGTATGTCATCAACATACAAGCAAAGTATAACTCCTTCGCCCCACCATGACGATATTATACACACTTGTCGGCTTCATTTATGAAAAAGCCAGTAGATGTTAAAGTTTGATCAAACTTCTTGTGCCATTGCTTAGGTGCTTGTTTTAGGCCATACAAAGATTTCAGTAGCTTGCACACCTTTCCTTCTTGACCATCTACTACAAAACCATCTGGTTGATCCATATTTATTTCCTCATCCAACTCTCCATTAAGGAAAGTTGTCTTGACATCCATTTGATGAACGATAAGACCATGTGAGGCAGCCAATGAGAGTACAACTCGAATTGTGGTCAATCTAGCCACAGGAGAATAAGTATCAAAGAAATATTCGCCTTCCTTTTGGGTCTAAGCCTTGGGAACAAGCCAAGCCTTGTACTTTTCAATCATACCATCAGGCCTAAGCTTTTTCTTGAACACCCATTTACGTCCTATAGGTTTGCACTGATGACCTACAAGTATAGGGGATCGCAACAGTCTTCGAGGGAAGTATAACCCAAATTTACTGATTCGACACAAGGGGAGCCAAAAAATATTTATAATCCTTAACAACTGAGTTGTCAATTCAGCTGCACCAAAAAATAGTCTTGCTCACAATAGTTTATCAGTATCAATAGTTTCGTAGTAGCAATGGCAAAGTAACAATAGTAGTAAAATAAAGGCAGTAGTAACAATTGTAGTAAACGACAGGATTTAAGTGCGGTAGGCATAGGGATGGATGGACGGGCGTTGCATGGACAAGAAAATTCATGTAATATCAAGACCAAGGGAATTTGCAGATAAATAAGGTAAAGAATCCAAGTACTAAGTAATCATATGAGTGTATTCCATATATAGTAATACGTGCTCGCAATCAGAACTTGCACAACATCTTTTGTCCTGCCAACCCATTGCAGCGGGGCCTCAAGGGAATCTACTGGCAATTAAGGTGCTCCTTTTAATAGAGCACTAGAGCAAAGCATTAACACTCCGTGAACACATGTGATCCTCACATCACAATCATCCCCTCCGGTAATCCCGATTTCTGTCACTTCGGGGCCTCGGGTTCCGGACAATGATATGTGTATACAACTTGCAGGTAAGATCACAAACAATAATATCATCATGAATCAATAACATGTTCAGATCTGAGATCATGGCACTCAGGCCCTAGTGACAAGCATTAAGCATAACAAGTTGCGACAATGTCAAAAAGCACTAACAATAGATATTAGGTACCATGCCCTAACAATCTTATGCAATTACTACCTCCATTTCAAAATATAAGATGTTTTAGATTTGTGAAGAAAATGAATCTAGACTTCTTTTAGTATGTAGATTCATCCTAAAGTTGAGTGAACCTACATACTAAAACAAATCAAGATTCATTTTCTTCACAAACCTAAAACATCTTATATTTTGAAACGGAGGGAGTACATGAGAGATCTCATCTAATCCCTACCATCCCCATAGCCTACTGCGGGGGATTACTCACTCATGGATGGGAGAATCATGGATGGTTGATGGAGAAGCGTTGGTGATGATGATGGCGATGATCTTCTCCAATTCCCCGTCCCGACAGGGTGTCAGAACGGGGTGCCAATTTTGTGGGTCAAAGGTTCTTTCGCTCTCTTCTCCCCTACTGTTCAAGGCGACTAGAGAGGCGAATTTTCTGCCGGCGCCGGTTCTGGTGACTCCTCTTCCCCGGGGGCCTCGGGCTCTCTGGTGGCTGGGGCGTCTCCGGATCCGGCGCGCGGCTGTGTATAGCTGTAGTCTAGGTCTAGACTTCGTAGCTAGGTTTTCTGGCGCTCGTCGTCGTGCTCTGTTGTCGGCGGCGCCGCTGAATAAGAGACCTCCAAATCCATCCCCGACGCGGTGGTTCCCCGTGTTGTCGGCTCTGAATTTGGGAGGTAAGGCATGTCCTGGCGGTGGCATCGAGGTGACGGAGGCGCTGCCGCTGTGGTGTTTTGTTCTCCCCGTCCCGTCTCTGCTCCGCTCGTGCTCACTCCGGCGCTGGCAGAGTAGATGGGGGAGACTTGTACAGGAGTTGGGGCTGCTGGTGACGGCGGCCTCGGCAGGAGGGTGGGCGGTCCAGCAGAGGGATCAAGGCCAGTGGCAGGTGGAGCTGATGCTTCTTCCCCGACGAGTTCGGCTGGCTGAGGCGGCAGTTCCGAGATTCAGCAGTTCACCGGGGTTCTCCCCGGCCGATGTGCCCCAAAGAGGAGAGCTCGGCCGCTGCCGGCGGCGAGCTACTTTTTCGGTTCAAAAAGCAAGTTATGCGATGATGTGCTGCTGGATCCGGGTAGGAGGGAGATCTGTTTTTTCTTCTTCCGATGGGTGCTTCGGCAACGACGGAGGACGGCAACAGGCGACAGCTTGGTTCAGCTCAGGAAATCCTAAGGACCTAGTTGTATTTTACCTCTTTTCAGGGTTTCCTTTGCTTTTGTGCTGGGCCACGTGCCCTTTCTGGTTCTCTCTAGAGAGGTCTCGCGTGTGTGTGTCTCATGTACACGTGTACTCCTGTGCAATCAGTTTATGAACGCGGTACCTTATCTCAAAAAAAAAGACAGGGTGTCAGAACGGAGTTTTTGGTTCCGAATCGCGGTTTCTGGTGGTGGCGGCGCAGCGGAACTCTATCTGGAAAAACGTTGACCCTCCCCCCCCCCCCCCCCCGTTGTTTTTAGGTCAGAGGGCTTATGTAGGCGAAAGGAGAGGTCGAGGCGAAGACCGAGGAGGCCACACCATGCCCTGGCGCAGCCAAGCCTGGCCCGCGCCAGGGGTGGTGTGGGCCCCTCAGGCCTCTTCTCCCCTCCGTATTCTGGCTCTGTGAGTCTTTTGGGAAAATAGCATATTTTTGGGAATTTTTCCTGAAAGTTGATTTCCTGCACAAAAACAAGACACCAAAGCAAATTGCTGAAAACAGCGTCAATCCGTGTTAGTTGTATCCAAATCACACAAATTAGAGGAGAAACAATAGCAAAAGTGTTCGAGAAAGTAGATACGTTTTCGACGTATCAACTCCCCCAAGCTTATCTTATTGCTTGTCCTCAAGCAATTCAGTTGAAAACTGAGTGCGGTAGAAGAAACTTTCACAAACACTTTTTCTTCATAAGATGTATATATTCTCAGCATATGATCAAATACTTAGGCAATGCATAATAGGGAGTATACAAATAAGTCTACCCAATAGTTATGCAAGCTATTAAGAGGTTCCAACACAATAATAATAAGCAACACGAAACATAAGCATATGCAAGATTGTAATGCTCAAAAGAAGGTATGATAAAGTGGTATCTCGCTTGCCTTTCTTTTTGGAGCAAAATATAAATGCCAAGGCACCTCTTAAGTTATGTCACAATTAACCGTGTTCTGGGACAAGCATATTACACTAAGAATGACAGTTATGCTCTTGGGAAGGTGCTCATAGAATAAATGGTGACTCGACATAGAAGTGAAAGAAAAGATTAAAAAGTTTGAAAGGCTTCCAAATGCCTGAAAGTATGGTACTCATTAGCTTTGAGCTCTCGTTGCCCCTATCATAAGCATCTTTAAATGGTTGAGGTTAAAGTGAGGTCAAATATGAGTTACATGCTTGACAAATCATAAGCTGAAAATCTCATGTCCCTTGAGTACGAGGGTCGTTCCTCATGCTACTCAACTCTAGTCACAGGTAAGTTCTTGTCATTTTAAGTATATGTGTATCATAGAGGACCGCCAACGGGGTACCCCTTGCCCCATGGCACAGGAGCTATCACGTATCAAAATGACAAGGCAACAGACAATGAGCATCTCAGCGATCTTTTTATTTACCATGAGCATGGTGCTTCTTTTTTTCTTCTTCTTTTATATATTTTTTTCTAAAGATGCTTCATAGATTGCTCACTATGGTTATGCTGCAAGTTTCCACCATGATTAGGCATGGCTTAGGCTAGTCGCCCAGGCGTTTCTCTAACACATATACATAACTCCATAGACTTACAAGCTCCCCTTTTATTTCACACCACCGATATCCATAAACAAAAGAGCATGATATCAACTAGATAAATATGTACAGGTGTTGAAAGCGTTCCCCATGACAACATGGTTCTGCTAACTCCCAACTTATAATTTGCAAACATATAACTACATAGATCGTCACAATGGTTCAGGTTTATTAAGTGCAAGAAAATAAAGTGTGTCATCAAGTTCGTGAGAGCTTTACTAACTAATTTTCTCATAACAAGCAAACATTTTATTTGGAAGAAAACAAGGCATAATAAATATGCACGAAATAATAATGATGCTAATAGGTTGATATGGTGGACACTTTTTGATAATTTTGGTTTTGGGGAGTTGGATGCACGAGTAGAGCTCGTACGCAGTGCAAGTGAAGGCTAGCAATAGAAAGGGAGCGACATTCGAGAGAGCAGTAACTGTCATAATCATGCTTGTGACAAAACAAAATTAATAGTGGCATAAAAGTGACATAAGAACTCTAAGGCAAAATAAATCATCAAGGCTTAACTGACTTTTTGTTTAGTCATATGCATGCGTGATCATGTGCCAAGTCAATTCAAATAAAACATTCAGATGAGGATACCACAATGTCATACCAAGTTATGAATAGAACAAGGCAAGCAAACATTTATATGACATGCTACAAACTATTAGTAGATTGGAACTAATCATAAGAGAGGAAGGACTACTAAGCATCCATTAAATAACATACACCCTACACGAATAGACTAAGCATGCCCACAATGATGAGTATATGTACAAAAATGAAAACAAATAGATTTCATACCAGCATCTTACCACACCTCGAGTTGTCATAAATCGTAATTATTGCCTTTCACTTGTGTGACTTGAATAATAATATGAAACCAAACTCCAAAGGAGACACTGAGGACCGCTGAACCTTGCAACGAACTTTACAAAAACAGAGAAGAACAATAAACATGTTTGGGTTTTCAATTTTTTTAAAAGCAAGAACTAAAGACAAAAGCAAACAAAGTAAAATATTTTTGGATTTTTCTTATAACAAACCAAATCTAGAAAGGGTGAAACAAACCAAAGCTAAAAGATAAAGAAGCGACAAAGAGAAATAACGAAAATATGTTTGTTCTTTTTGTGTTTTGGAATGCAGAAACAAAAACTAAAAAGAAAGCGAAACATGGATATGCAAAGTACCGACAAAACATGATATGTAGATGAGTGTGATGTCGGTATACCTCCTCCCAAGCTTAGGATTTTGGCCTAAGTGGAGATCAATCCCAACCTGGCCAAGAAGGAGCACCTCCATAATATGACGAAGAAGTGCCTTCATCTTGGTATGAACTCGAGGAATCCCCGGCGTAGTGCGCATAGTAGTCATAGAGGGCGCATCCCCCTGGTGTCGCCCGTGGAAACCAAGCAAGAAGAGCTGCTCGTCCATCTCTTTTGAGCGCGACCATGGCCTCCTAAAAATACTGAACAAAGTAGACTGTGGCAAGGGAATTTCCCTCTCCTCTTCGTCAGTAAAAAACATCCTGTAAACTAAACTCTCAATGCTAGAGTTAGCAGTAACAAAGTGATGTGCTTTCATGGCAGCTAGATCAATGGATCCCTGCTAGGCGGCGAGCAATGAGAGAACCAAGATTATACCTGGTTTCATTATTAAGTGCAACAACGATAAAAGCTAAATGATAATTAGAAATATTACTAGTGTTCTCCCTACCAAGAATGCTAGTGGCAAGATAGTAAGCAAATATCTAAGAGCTGGGAGTTGAATGTTTCTTATCTTCCCACGATGGGTTGCGCGGTCATCATTATTTGTTACACCTCGGTAGAGCTCCAGCAAATCAGCGGGTCGCCCTGGATCTTCTTCGATGTCCCAGTCATGCCAATACCTATAATGCTGCAAAATCTTTCCAATGGTATGGTGATAGGTTTATCATATATTTTAAATGAAACAGTTGACCTATAAGGAGCATTAGTGAAAGTGAAACTCTCCACAAAAGTTTTGGTGAGCAAAGCATACTGCTCACTCTCATCCTGCATGTAGGTGGTTAAACCAACCCTCTAAACAAGAAGTAAGAAATCATCAAGGATCCCTGCAGCTTGCAAAACGGCAAAACAAGGGAAGGTAGATGGGTGCACATCTCCATCATTGCCAAAGCGCGACGCGATAAGATCTTCATTATATGATGGCCTAAATTGAGAGGCTTATCTCAAAGGCCTTGCCCTCCTGGGTGTATCTCTTTCAAACACTTCTCAAAAGTATGGTTGTCCATCTCTCTTTTTACTGAATTTTTTAGACAAACAACAAACCAAGTGATTTCAAAGCTTATAAGTGACGGGGAACTACTATAGGGACTTGCAAGAGGGATAAACATGCATGAAAATGATTTATCTAAGCATAGAACAAGCATGCAAACTCACATAACATTTCACCTACAGTAGCAAAATCATCAAGATATAGTCCATCAATCAAAAATCTAATTGGACAAGCGGAGGAGGCACATACCGGAGAGCAAACCCTCCAAAAATTAGCAGCTAAGGTGGGCTGAGCGAGGAGATCAAAAATCGCGAGCAAGAACACGTGTTTGATTCGATGCAATGGTGTTTTATCGGGAGAGAGAAAGAAGTGGCAGGAGGGAGAATAAAGTGGAGGGCCAGGGGTGGCCCACACCATGGCCAGGCGCGCCCCTGGTCTGGCCGCGCCACCAGGTGGTGTGCCTGACTGGTGGGCCCCCCTGGGTCACTCCAGGTGCCTCTCTGCCCCTTTTTGATGTAAAAATTTAATATGAATTTTCTGAATTTTTTTGAGAAACTTTATTTTTGAGCAATTTTCAGGTATTGATAAATGATTTTCTCGCAGAAAAATGATTTTGGAAAGATGCAAAAGAAAATCGAAACTAAAATTACAGAAGTTCAAAGACACTCTAATATGCAAACAACTAGCAATACAAATATGAACAAGGTGAAGAACAAAGATTGGAATAGAGAAAGTAAAAGTGAGCAAGGATAATCATGGTGAAAACATTGTTTTGTTCATCCAAAATCCCTTTGTTAACAAGGTTGATCAGGTCTTGTTACCAAAACAATTTTATATGAAACAGAACTTTGCATTTCACTAAATTATTATGTTACCTCAATCTTGATAGCAATAGTCCCAAACATAATAGTTTCACAATTTTCTTATGGTATGGGACAATATATTTGTCCAACTTTGATGCCCTCAATATTTTCAATTGAATTTAGGCCATAAGTCTTATCAATTTTCTTGGGGAAATAAACAGTATGCTCCTTGTCATTAATATTAAAGTTACTTTTCCTTGATTACAATTAATGACAGCACCTGTAGTATTAAGAAAAGGTCTCCCAAGAATAATAGACATATTATCATCTTGAGGCATTTCAAGCACAACAAAGTCAGTTAATATCAAACAATTATGAGCCACTTGAACAGGAACATCCTCACATATACCAACAGGAATAATAGTAGACTTGTCAGCCATTTGCAAAGATATATTATTTGGTATTAATTTTTCCAGTTGAAGTCTCTTGTAGAGAGAAAAAGGCATAACACTAGCTCCTGCTCCCCAATCACACAAAGCAGTTCTAACATAATTATTCTTAATAGAGCAAGGAACAGTTGGAATCCCTGGGTCTCCAAGTTTCTTTGGAACCTTACCATTGAAGGAATAATTAGCAAGCAAAGTGGAAATTTCTTCATTAGGAATCTTCCTTTTATTAGAGACAATATCCTTCATATACTTTGAATAAGGAGGCAATTTAATAGCATCAGTCAAAGGAATTTGCAAAAATAAAGTTTCATCCACTCACAAAACTTGTTAGAGTGTTCTTCTTCCTTTGACTTGTGTTTCTTATCAAGAAAAGACATTGGTTTTTGCACCCAAGGCTCTCTTTCACTACCATGTTTGTTAGCAACAAAATATTCCTTAGTGTTCTTAGTATTCTTAGTGTGCCTTTCAGGTTCCTCTTCAATTTCTTCCTTATCAGGAGCATCATTTTTATCATTACCACTTTCAGTTTCAGCATTAGAGACAGATATACTATTAGGATCTATAGCAGGTTCAGAAGATTCCACAATTGTTTTATGTTTCTTTTTCTTTCTCTTAGAAGAAGTACCAATATTTTCAGCTTGTTGAGAATCCTGCTCAATTCTTTTAGGATGTCCCTCAGGATATAAGGGATCCTGAGTGGAAGCCCCACTCCTAGTTCTAATTTCATATGCATGTTTTTCTCCAGAAGCATTAACTAGCAAATCTTTTTGTTCTTTAGTAAGCTGATCAATTTGAGTTTGAACCATTTGGAAATGTTTAACAAGCATTTTAACATCATTGGAGGTTATTTCCACAATATATTTCAACTCATTAATAGCTCTAGAGTTTTCCATTAAATGATTTTGAACTCTCTTATTAAAATTATCTTGCTTAATAATAAAAATATCAAACTCTTCTAAGCATTGATCAGGAGGTTTAGAATACAGAATATCACCTTCATCAAAATGTTGGAGAGAGTGTACCTTAGTAGTGGATGAGTGGGAGATTTTCTTACATAATTCTTCTATAGGAGGTAAATTCTTCACATCTTCAGATTTAATACCCTTCTCCTTAAGATATTTCTTAGCTTCCTTCATTACTTTATCATTTAATTCAATCACTCCCCTCTTCTTTGGAGTTGGTGTTGGGGTTGGTTTAGGCATAGTTTGTTCAGGAGTAGTTGGCTCCGGTGTAGTCCAATCATCATAATTCTTGCTTATTTTAGCCATTAATTCCCCAGCTTCTTCGGGAGTTCTTTTCCTAAAAACACAATCAACACAACTATCCAGGTATGTCCTAGATTCATAAGTTAGTCCATTATAGTATATATCAAGAAGCTCATTTTTAGGTATTGGACATCTAGGCTGTACGTGAATTAAAGCACAAAACCTTGCCCATGATTCAGGCAATTTCTCATTTTCTCCTTGTTTAAAATCAAAAAGTTCCTGCAAAATGGCATGTCGAGCACTAAGAGGGAAATATTTTTGAAAGAAAGTATCAATCAAGCAATCAGGGCTATCAATGGATCCAGGAGGTAAATTATTAAACCAAGCTTTAGGTTCTCCTTTCAATGAAAAAGGGAAAATTTAGCAACAAAGAAGGTGCGCATATTAATATCATCAGAAAATAAGCCACTCATGGTAGAAATCTCAGTCATATGTGCTACAACACTTCCATTTTCAATCCCACAAAAAGGTTCTTTCTCAACAATGGTTATATAGGATAAATCAAGAGAGAAATCATAATCCTTATCTTTAATGTTTATGGGAGATGTGGAAAACTTAGCATCAGGAAATAGTTTAGGTCTAATAGTATGTCTATTAATAAGACTTTTAATAGCAATTGCACCATCAGTGTTTCAACATTCTTCAATAAATTCATTAGTCAATTCAATATAACCGTCATTAATATCATAGCTAGGACTCTCTCTAGACTTAGGTGAGCTAATAGGTGTAGTGATATCTTCATTAGGAGTTTTAGTGTTTCCCATTATAGTTCTAGCAATTTTATCATCTAGGAAAGTACCTAATGAACCACTCTCATCAAGCATAGTAGAAGTAACATCATGAGTATCAGAACCAATTTCAGATTCAGCAGAAGTAGCAGTATGTGTAAGATTTGTATGTTATGGTGGTGTAAGGATCTTACTCATAACAGATGGTGAATCAAGAGAAATGGAGGTGTTCAGAACTGTACCTCTTCTTGTAGTGGATGGTAATATATGAAATTTTCCATCACGTGTTTTACCCATGATGAATGGATAGCAGCGAACAATAATAATTCCAAGTGAACTTTATAAATAAAGCTATACTCCCCGACAACGGCGCCAGAAAATAGTCTTGATGACCCACAAGTATAGGGGATCGCAATAGTCTTCAAGGGAGATCGCAACAGTCTTCAAGGGAAGTATAACCCAAATTTATTGATTCGACACAAGGGGAGCCAAAGAATATTTATAAGCCTTAACAACTAAGTTGTTAATTCAGCTGCACCTGGAAATAGTCTTGCTCACAGTAGTTTATTAGTAGCAACAGTTTTTTAGTAGCAATGGCAAAGTAACAACAGTAGTAAAATAAAGGTAGTAGTAAAAACTATAGTAAACAGCAGGATTTAAGTGCGGTAGCCATAGGGATGGATGGACAGGCATTGCATGGACAAGACAATTCATGTAATATCAAGACAAAGGGCATTTGCAGATAAATAAGGTAAAGCATCCAAGTACTAAGTAATCATAGGCATGTATTCCATATATAGTCATACGTGCTCGCAATGAGAACTTGCATAATATCTTTTGTCCAGTTAGCCCGTTGCAGCGGGGCCTCAAGGAAATCTACTGGAAATTAAGGTGCTCCTTTTAATAGAGCACCGGAGCAAAGCATTAACACTCTGTGAACACACGTGATCCTGACATCACAGCCACCCCCTCCGGTTATCTCAATTTCTGTCACTTCGGGGACTCGGGTTCCGGACAATGATATGTGTATACAACTTGTAGGTAAGATCACAAATAATAATATCATCATGAATCGATAACATGTTCAGATATGAGATCATGGCACTCGGGCCCTAGTGACAAGCATTAAGCATAACAAGTTTCAACAATGTCAAAAAGCACTAACAATAGATACTAGGCACCATGCCTAACAATCTTATGCAATTACATGAGAGATATCATCCAATCCCTACCATCCCCATAGCCTACTGCGGGGGATTACTCACTCATGGATGGGGGAATCATGGATGGTTGATGGAGAGGCGTTGGCGATGATGATGGCGATGATCTCCTTCAATTCCCCGTCCCGGCAGGGTGCCAGAACAGAGTTTCTGGTGGTGGCGGCGCAACGGAACTCTATCTGGAAAACCGTTGACCCCCCCCCCCCCCGTTGTTTTTAAGTCAGAGGGCTTATGTAGGCGAAAGGAGAGGTCGAGGCAGAGACCGAGGCGGCCACACCATGCCCTGGCGCGGGCAGGCCTAGCCCATGCCAGAGGGTGGTGTGGGCCCCTCAGGCCTCTTCTCCCCTCCGTCTTCTGGCTCCGTGAGTCTTCTGGGAAAATAGGATTTTTGGCATATTTTTTAGGATTTTTCTTGAAAGTTGAATTCCTGCACAAAAATGAGACACCAAAGAAATTCTGCTGAAAACAGCATCAGTCCGTGTTAGTTGTATCCAAATCACACAAATTAGAGGAGAAACAATAAAAAAAGTGTTCGGGAAAGTAGATACGTTTTGGACGTATCAGCACCCATAAGGACGATCAGTGATCTCCCAAGTTTCGTTAGCCATGATGGAATCCATCTCCCTATGAACAGCCTCTTTCGAGTAATCTGCATCAGAAGATGCATAAGCCTCTGAAATAGAGGTGGGAGTATCATCCACGAGATGGACAATGAAGTCATCACCAAAGGACTTTGCAATCCTCTGTCTCTTGTTCCTTGCAGGAACTTCATTGTCTACCTCCTCAGGGATTTCATCATGTGTTCGTTCATAATATTCCATGGGAATGGAAGGTTCAGGAGTTTCAACAGATTCCTGTCCAGATGTACTAGGCATATCTTTCATCGGAAAAATATCCTCAAAAAATGTAGCATCCTTAGACTCCATAATTGTACCGACCTTCATGTCATGTACCTCAGATTTCACCACTAGAAATTTGTATCCAACACTATGATGAGCATAGCCAAGAAAGACACGGTCTACGGTCTTTGGTCCAAGTTTATGTTTTGGGGGAATTGGCAAATTTACCTTTACCAAAAAGCCCCAAGTATGCAAGTACGAGAGTGTTAGCTTCCTCTTCTCTCATAATTCATAGGGAGTAGTTTCATTGTCTTTTGTGGGAACTTTATTTAGTACGTGACACGATATCAATATCGCCTCCCCCCACCATGCCTTGGATAAACCCGAAGTACCTAATATGGCGTTAACCAAGTCTGTTAGAGTATGGTTTTTTCCTTTCGGCAACCCCGTTAGATTGGGGAGAATGGGGAGGCGTCCTCTCATGAATAATGCCATGTTCCACACAAAATAAATCAAACTCATTAGAGAAATACTCTCTACCAAGATCTGACCGAAATCTCTTAATCTTTCTCTCAAGTTGATTTTCAACTTCAGCCTTATAAATTTTAAAGTGGTGTAGATCCTCATCTTTAGTTTTCACAAGATATACATAACAAAATTTAGTAGAATCATCTATCAACGTCATGAAGTATTTCTTTCCACCTTTAGTCAACATACCATTCATCTCACATAGATCCAAATGTATAAACTCCAGCGGTGCCAAGTTTCTTGCTTCCTACACAGGCTTGTGAGGCTTGCGCGCTTTCTTAGCTTGAACACACGCTTGACAT
Source organism: Avena sativa (assembly GCA_916181665.1). Taxonomy (NCBI): domain Eukaryota; kingdom Viridiplantae; phylum Streptophyta; class Magnoliopsida; order Poales; family Poaceae; genus Avena; species Avena sativa. Next base: position 258,180,344 of record OV702279.1, on the reverse strand, counting down.
TTAGAGCCTTTGGCTAAAGTGAAACTCGGAATTAAATTCATCTTAGCTAGCCGTGTCATAAAACCAAAATTAATGTGATAGAGTCGTGAATGCCTAACATCGGTATCATTGCCAGGAGCACAAATATGGTTCACAACCTTATTACAAAAATCTGATAGGAAAAGACGGAACAAACCGCCACACTCATAAACTTCACCAATAAATTTTCCATACTTATAAATGACTACTTTATTGGACTCAAATACTAACTTAAAACCTTCTTTGCAAAGAAGGGAATCACTAATGAGATTATTATTTATTAAGGGCACATGCTGCACGTTCTTCAGCTGCACAATCTTTTTCGAAGTAAAATTCAGATCCATTATGCCAACACCACGAACAGAAGCATGCGATCTGTTTCCCACCAAGACGGAGATATCTCTTGTGACCTGATAAGAAGAAATCAAAGATATATCAGCACACATATGAATATTAGCACCGATGTCGATCCATCAATCTGTAGACTGACAAATTGATAAAACACTAGGTAAATTACCATACCCGGATGCACCATTATCATTGTTGCTCATGGTCATGTTGATAGACTTAGAGTTCTGTCCATTCTGATTCTTCCTTCCTTTGCGTTGATTATAGTTTGGAGTCCAATGTCCAACCTCTCCGCACACAAAGCAGGGATCCTGTGACTTGTTCTTCTTATTCTTTTTGAAGTTGGTAGTATGAACGACCTTGTTCTTCCTGATGAACTTGTTGTGGAAGTTCTTATGCACCATATTGGCGCTTGACTGGGATGCCTCAGCTCCCTTTGGGTGTGCGTCTTTTGCCTTTGCCTTTCCTCAAGGTCCAGAAACCCAATGAGATTCTCAACAGACATATCTTGCCTCTAGTGTTTGAGGTTAGTGGAAACACTCCTCCGGGATTGAGAAAGCTTTACAATAATGCATCCCGCAACAAATTTGCCGGACAACACACACTTCAGGAGTTCAGGTTCTTTTGTAATAAACTGAATCTCATGAGCCTGTTTAACAACAGAACGGTTTTTAACTATCATATAGTCATGAAACTACTCCATGGCATACAGTTTACTGCCACCATCAGTAGCACCGAATTTTGCTTCGAGTGTATCCCACAGTTCTTTGGCATTGCACATATGTAAATATGTGTCAACCATGACGCTTATGACACAGACCACAAAGCATATGGCGGTCTCCTTGCATTCTCCTAATCAGGAGTAATCGTTCCTTCAGGATTACCAGCCGATACCTAGAAGGCATCCATAGCCATCAACCAGAGGGTACACTTGGTTTGCCAGTGCTTAAAGTGCGCATCCATAAACATGTTTGGTGTCAGACAAGCGACAGAGCCTTGACGCGAAAATAACCTAAAATAAGGTTTTTGGATTGTTGAAATAATTAGCAGTTTTTGCATTAATTTAATCCAAATATAAATCATGACAGAATAATTTCTAAGATTAACGAGCATAAGACATGCACCATACAGGCAAGTAAAAACCTAGCACATCTACGCATACTGCAATACTAGTTATCAACATAGGAAATATCATAAGGGTAAAAAACACGTACGAGTTCGTCGATGGTATGACCAGCAGTGCAACAGGAGTAGATCCGCCACCGGCGGCAGCAGCTACGGCATCAACAGCCTTTTTGGCGGCATCGTCCGACATGGTGATGGAGTCGAGGAAGCCAGACGTAGAGGACGGAGAAAAACTTGAGCATTCGCGCCTAGAAGCGTCCCAAAAACCTTATCGTCTCTCTTCCGATGCAGGATCAGAGAGACGGGGTTCCGGAGGTCTGCTCTTCCGGACGGCCGTGCACGCAGCTGGTGGGATGGAGTAGCAGAGGGCAGCACATAGACATGGAACGACGATGCACAGGTAGGCAGATGCAATCTAATTGCTTGTGACGGCTAGAGTTCACGTCTGCCTATTGATATAATACGGGTCGGGTAGGACGTGGGCAGCCCACGACCGAGTCGAAAACATCCCACGATTCAGGATGTGCAAATGGCTAGTTGATTAACGTGCTCATTAATGACTCGTAATTAATTCACAATTAATTTTCCAAAACAACAAATATAAACTACATGCAAAACATGAGCTCGTCTCGGAGAGATTCCCGCAACCTGCGGCACGCTCCCGCGTCGTGGCGAGGCGGGCGGCGTCGGAGGAGGAGTGCGCGAGGGCTTCTCTTCTTCTCACACCTTGGTGAGTGGTGCAACACTCTACTATATAAGGTGGTCCCACTTCCACTAGCAATGTGGGACTAAACTTTAGCTCCACTATCACACACATGAGCCGCCACAATAATAGGCCAAAGAGAATTTCAAAATTTGTATTTGTTATGGGCGAAAAGTCCAACATACAAATATACCTCAAATTCCAACAGGACCTAGGAGCGGATCAGGATACGAAGGCCACGTCATGGGGGCACAACCTCTAGGATGGATCGCCACCTCCACGGTACCACACCGCCGCCGTCCTGCGAAGCTGTCCCCGCCATTGTTAGGGATTGATGAAACTGCCAGACGAGACCCCCCCCCTCGTCCCGTCGTCGTCATCAAAGGCATGGGCTTTGCCCTGCCATGACTCCAGGCAGCGCCGAGGGGAGGAGGAAGGTTGGGGAGGGGGCCAGTAGCAGGCGGCACGGTTGCCCCCGTGCCGCCCTATGGGCTACTTTGTATGCAATCCCATAAGAAAAGTTCACTTATCTGAACAAAAATTATGGCATTACCTATTTCTTCAAAAAAAAGTCTGTGTTATTTCCTGTGATACAACCAAACAACTACTCGATGCAGATTTCTACGTTTATATTTCCTTGTAGGATTTCATATGACGTTTGGGTCTAAGCTCATGTCATTGACTTGTTTAGATGATTTTGGCAAATGATGATGATCCCCTAGACGACGGTCGTCCGGGTCTTCATGATACCGCAAGCCGCATGCTGCGCGCTTGGCACGTACACCACAATGGGCCCACCTCTCTTCGACCCCCACCTACCCGCTTCATGCGGCTGGTGGCTTCATCTCTTCCCCATCACTGCATCATCGCGCCGGTGGGGATCTCGCTGTCGGAGCTCGCCGGGCCCAGCTTGCCGGTGGAGATCTTGCTGCCGGAGCTCGCCGTCCCCAGCTCTCCGTGGGGATCTCGCTGACGGAGCTCGCCGTGGGGATCTTGCCGCTCGCCATGGGGATATCGCCACCGGAGCTCGCGGCCTCCCTCCTTGTCCCCACGAGCTCGCCGACAAAGGTAGCGTTTGGGCTTGCTCGCCGGCGATAGAGATGGATGCCATGGCCGTCGCTCCTTCCTTTTCGCTACAAACGGGTGCCTTACTTTGCTACAGAGGCAGGCCGACACTGTTACAGGATACATCCACATCTGCTTCTAGCTTGGATGCCATGGTCGCCGCTCCTGCAAGCTATCACGACCGATGCTACAAAGGAAGGCCTTCGATTTTCATATATTGATACATTTTTTTGCTATCTCCGTTTATTTGTTTTGCTACAATACTATAAATCTTTTGCTACAAGTTCTTCGACGAGGTCTTCCGGCTAGATTCCCCGGCCATGTCTCGAACGAAGTAGGTTTTTTGCTACATTAGAAGAACTTTGTTGCTACAGCCGTCTTGTGGTTTTACTACAACAGTGTCAACTATTTGCTATAAGGTCTTACGGCGAGAGTCACTATCGAGTTTTTTCCGACGATGTCTCCGGCAAGTCGATTTTGCTATATTAGCATATTTTTTTCCTGCATGGTCTTTGGCAGAACGTTCTCTTTTTAAAACGTACTTTTTTTTTACTTCAAAAGCAAAAACAAGGACCGTATGTAGCAAAAAAGTGTGTTTTACAATAAAGTGGGATTTATGGAGATTTTAGGAACACGCGACGCCTAGCACGCACCATGATTTTTGTTCTTCTATCGTGATAGTACAGTGGAACCCGACCTGCGGGTTGTATGGAAAAAACTACTACCAGGGCACTGCATTTGTACTAGCATGCATGATTTACAGAAGCGCCCCAGGAGGAACCATACGCTTGAGCAGACGCAGGAGATCCATCTACCAAACCACGCCCTGCGATTGCTGCCTTGCAGACATGTTAGCCTGTAGCCTGGACATGTAGGCCATTAGCATGAGGCAAATAAAAAATTACTAAAACTACTAGCTGCACACTGCATCCCTGCGTTGTCCCTCGGCTCAGTCACTGGCTCACTGCTCTCTGCACACAGCAGCGCTGCGGTGCCTGGCCTGCCTTGCCTCTCTTTCCACGCAGCGGGCGAACCTGTTGACCGCCGGGCCCAGGGGGGCCTGCCACCCCTGCAGGCATCGGTCTCGTCGATCGGCGGGCGTGTCCGGCGGTGCGGCCCCACCGACCGGCACGTGGGTCCCGCCCCCACCCTGCTCCGACCACCCCGTCCCGTCTCGCCCCAACAGGTGGACGGTCCGGATGACACCAGATTCTGTACCCGATGATGAACCACGGCTCGGTACTGTGCCATCGTCCAGTCATGTAGCAGCATGTGCTGCTAGATCTGGTTTTGATTTTCCCTCGTCTTTCCCGTTTAAACAAAACCGCAAGGCCGCCGGTCGGCGCAAGTGGGCGGTGCACGGCGAGAAACAAATGACTCCGTGTTCGTTCGCGGCGTGGTGTATGTATCCGTGTAGCGTACCACCGTTGTGTCGAGCCGCTGTGCCGAGCCCCGAGCGCGCACACACGCAGCACATGGCTTGCATCAGCCAGCGGCGCACCCGATCGGTCGATCGATGGATCATGGCGCGCTGCTTCCCGGTCTCCCCCGGGTTTTGTCTTGTCCCGTGTGCGCGATTGATGTGATCTCTCCCTCACGCGCAGACACAGTCACCTCCTGCTCCTCACTCCGGTTTGCCGAATAGACATCTACATAAATGGTTGTGTAGCGTTCGGCGGCGAGTTAATGGGCGTAAAACTACCATTTCACAGTGCAAATTTACAAAAAAACTTAGTATCATTTCACTGTTTGGTTACCAAAATCTGCCACTCTACGATACACTTTTTTTGCATTTCGCGCAAACTACGCGTTAAGAGGGAATTGGCACGCTTTAGGACGATGGCCCCACCTGTCGGGCTGATGTGGCACTAGTGATATCGATAAGGCATCCACATTTAAAGAAAATCACACCAATGACCACATGGTCGTCGTCTTCCTATGTTCGGCCCTCTATCGACGTCGGTCCGCGTTGGACTGGCTCCTGTCTCCGCCGTCCTAGGCTCCCATTGTCGGCCACACCACCTCCCCCAATCGTGCTGAAGTCATGGTCATCGGCGGCGTGCCCCCTGGTCGAGGCCGAGCGCCGTCGCGCCCATGCTCGCTAGGACATTTCGGCCTTCAAATCGGCATGCATCTACGTCGACGGTGGGGCGCGGTGCGAATGACGGAGGCCGGAAGGACGCCCTAAGGCCGCCACGTCCCAAGCGATGCTCTCGGCCAGGTTCCTCGCGTCGACGAACCCAAACAAAACGTGTCGGCTGTAGCGACGGGGGCACTAACGTGTGTTGGGGGGGCGGCGCCGCCATTTCTAGGAAGTGGAAGGAGGGAACACGAGCGACGCCACCATTGCTAGGAACACCGAGCATGGGGTGAGCAGGAGGGCGCGACGATGTCCATGAGCGGGGGCGCCACAACGCCGGCCACGACCTTAGCCACATGTCAACAATAGGGCATGTCGCTGCTCGGACTCGAGCAGGGGCACGTCAGCGGTGGTGGTGGCTGGGCGAAGAAGATGTAATTGTAGATTTTTTTTTTCTACTTTTTAGTTTTTAAGGTATTTTTAAGAGGCTGACAGGTAATTTCCATGTCAATAGTGCCATATCAGCCTGACAGGTGGGGTCTGCCGTCACCTGCCAATTCCCTGTCGGCGCGTCTTTTTCACGAATTACAAAAGCATGCTATAGAGTGGTAGATTTTGGAACCTAAATGGTAAAATGGTACCATTTCGTAAATTTGTGCTGCAATGTAAAAGTTTTATGCTATAAACTCATTGCCGGCGCTGGAAATGGCCGCTGAGTTGGAGGGCGTGGAAGATCCTAGGGTGCTGTGCTGGAGTCCTGAACAACGGGGACTGGACTGGACTGAAATCTGTGATGTATCAGGGCAGGTCGACTGGCCGAGTCAGGAATAGCAGCAGCCGCAGCAGCAGCGTTGGATTTGGATTATTGGGTTGGATGGGCGCGGATTTTACCTGCGACGAGCCCCCAGAACGGGGAAGGAGATCGAGATTGCAGGCCATTCAATTTTATTCCCTGGAGAGACACAGTGCATGTACTGCACCGCAGCAGTAGCAGAGCACAGCAGCTGCTGCGACGACGGGAATGAAGGAGGTCAGGTTAACATCAAGGTGTGGCCGCCGGGACCGGGCGCGCCAGCAAGGCACAGGGCAACACCAAGGAGACCACTGCCGGCGTGTCGCCGAAGGGCGGGCCGGCGACGGCGACGGACTGGTGCCCGTGACACAAGGGGCGGCGAGGCCGGCAGCATGCTCCCAACAAAACGTCTGCCCTCCTAACTGACATTCTGTATTTCTGTGGTGCGACACACCAGGGAAGGGACCGCGTGCACGCTGTCACTCTGCAGCCCTCCTCTTGTAGCTACGCTGCCTCCTTCCAAGTGGCCTGCACCCTACTTCACGGTTTGCCACACTTCAGATCAACTTCAAAGTCACACCCACTGGCAGTAGACGAACGCCTCTTTCGACTTCCCACTACCCTTAGTAATTCCTGTTTCTGCAAGTTTACCGTGAAATTCCTACTGTTCAAGGACTAACTCCATCGGACGACGAACCCGTTCTTCCTAGAGCACATATTTTGACGCCCGTTTGGTACGTAAAGGAATTGTTGATGGCGTCAGAGACTACGATAGCTACCTCGAATGTAAGAACGACTGCACTAGTAAAATTAGCATTAGTTCTTACCAGAAATGTTGCTCTGCTATTTGAATGCTTGCATATGGAGTGGCCGGTGATCTTGTTGATAAGTACACGCGCATGAGCGAGAGCACCTTCCTTGAGGCGATGTACAAGTTCTACAAAACGGTGATTGCGGTTTTTTGGTGATGTTTACCTGAGAGAACCAAATCTTGAAGACACTGTCCATATGTTGTCCATTAATGAGAAGAGGGGATTTGCAGGGATGCTAGGCAACATAAATTGGATGCATTGGGAGTGGAAGAACGCCCCTTTTGCTTGGCAGGGGCAACATAGTGGGCATGTGGATGGTTGTACAGTGATTCTTAAGATAGTTTCATCCCAAGATCTATGGATATGACACTCTTTTTTTGGCATGACAGGTTTCAACAATGATATCAATGTGCTCCAACAATCCCAGGTATTCTCTAGGCCGGCGGACGGCAATGCTCTACAGATTCACTATGACATAAGGGGTCATGCATATGACAAAGGGTGCTATCTTGCTAATGGCTTTTACCCAGATTGGGCAACCGTTGTGAAGACCATTCGTGAGCCAGAGGATGGAAATGTGCAAGGTTTGCCAAGTAGCAAATGGCTGCTAGAAAGGATGCGGAGCGGTCCTTTGATGTGCTACAATCTAGATGGGCAATTGTTCGGCACCCTGATTTAACTTAGAGCGCTGAGACTATGTGGGAGATGATAACGGTTTGTGTGATCATGCATAGCATGATCGTTGAGGACGAGCGTGATTATGCACTCCATGACCAAGGATAGGATTTCGAGTGTGACCTAGTCAGTGTGATGCTAGGGCCAGCAACCTTTGACGAGTTCCTTCATGTGTACCATGAGATATATGATCACGCTACACACACACACACACGACTACAAAAGGATTCGATCGAGGACACGGGGGCGCACATCGGCAAGCGCTAGGCATGGCCTCACAAATTTTCTCTTGTTGATTGCTATGTTTGACTGTAAATTATTTTTGCTTCGGAACTATGTTATGTATTTGGTTGTGAACTATTTGAATGCATATAATTGTTATGAAAATTTGTTGAATTCTGTTAAAAACTAGCGAGTCCAGGTCATCCGGCTAGAATGGATCGGCGCACTGGGGGCACCCCGAGCCAAACGGACAGATTTCAAAATAACTTGATTTCATGTCCATGGATCGATCCAAACAAACAGATTCGAACACCTCCCATAACCGAGATCGGTCGGTGCGGTGAAGATGTCCTCAGACAACACCTCCCATAACCGAGATGGGTCGGTGCGGTGAAGATGCCCTTGGACGCGGTGCATTCCGTGAATCGTTCCTTAGCCAGGCAGACAAAGAAAGAGATGATAGAAATGTGATGTACGAGTGCCAAAGACAAGAGCGCGCTTTATTCCCCGCCACCTCCAGCATCCAAAACAATAAGTACGGCAATATACTGTTTTTTTAATAAAAAAGGAGAACATCTAAGCAATCAAGTCCCAGCTCGGTTTCACACCTCCAACAAAAAACCCGTTAAAGCGCCGCCGCGAATCAACCGCAGAAAGACGTCGATCGAATCGGAAGGCGCAGCAGCAAAGGCCCATCCGAGATCTCAATTCAGGCAGGTTCAGATTTCATTTTGGCAACCGAACAGGAAACGGCGAGTGACAAGTTGGTACTGCTACTAGGCTCGTAGTAGTAGCAGGAGCACCACTACACTACACTACACTACACACACTCCCTCGGAAAGAGCTCTACGGATACGCAACTTTCGAGAGCCAGAAAGGAAGAACGAAAGACAAGTGGGGGGGTGTAGGAGCTGATGATGCATGGTGGAGGAGCGAGCGAGCGACGAAAGTGTCATGGTGAAGCCGCTGCTGCTGCCTTGGAGAGTGGGATTCGGTGCCAGCTGCTATCAAGGTTGATGCATGCATGGGGCCAGCCCACACACACGCTCGCACATACTCCCTCCGTTTCAAAATATAAGACGTTTTAGGTTTGTGAAAAAAATGAATCTAGACTTGTTTTAGTGTGTAGATTCATCCTAAAGTTGAGTTAATCTACATACTAAAATAAGTCTAGATTCATTTTCTTTACAAACCTAAAACATCTTATATTTTAAAACGGAGGGAGTACTACACATGCTGCTAGTAGCACCATGCCTGCCGCAATGGCCAGCCTTTGCGCCATCTTTTGGCCCCTAAGAAAGATAGTGTTTGTGATCATTGGGGAAAAGATGGTGTAGGGCTGTTAAGCCCCCGGCCGCGGCTAGTCCTAGACTAGCATTATCCGTACGTGCGACGCCAATGGGGCAATGAGTTGAGCCTGTTGTGTATGTAGCCTCGTAGGCGAGGGAAAGCGGGCGAGCGGCAAAGTAGATGGCCAGGAAAGAACGGTAGTTTTTGGTCTGCTTTTGATCTGAGAAAAGTACTCTACGAGTAGGAAAGAATGGACACAATGATGCATGCATCTACGTGAGTTTTCCTCCTGCCAGCAAGCTCCCTCCTGCGTGCTCTCTGATTTTCCTACAGGCTAAGTGATGACTAACAGCCAGCCAATACCTGCTGTAAATAGCTATTCCAGGGCCGCTGAAGCTGACAAGTGAGAATTATTATCAGCTCTCCGGTACCTAAAAGGAATCGAAACGTGAAAAGTTAGAAAACTGGGAAGATATATACAAAAAATTTGAATTTTCAGCCAGTCTATTTTCATGAAGTGGATCTACAATTTAGCATTGGGAGCTTTGTTTTAATTACAAGGATCATAAATTGACTGAAAAATGGAAGCACATGTTTTCACTTCCCTTCACCAATCTCATACTCTCTATCTCTCCATAACAGCTAGTGCAAGCAGTTTCTTAACCGCACAAAGGGTGAAAAGGGGAAACTGCTTCGATTTGTGCTACTAGCATAACGTGAAGAAGAAAAAAAAGGATAAACCACCAATTTGTATTGGTCACCAACTCACCATCCTGCTTCCTGACAAAAGTCGAGTCATTGTAATCCATCTTTTAAAGTATTACACAAGACATCACGAATCGGTTCTTTGGTAGTGATGGAAGTGTGCTCCCAAGCAATGTCATCCATCTGAAGAAACAGCTATGGCCTATGGGGCAAGGGCATAAACAATGACAGCATTGCTCAGTGTTGTCTGGTTGATCTTTTGGGTCAACTGCAGATTCCATGTTTATGCTCAAGATTTTTTGCATCCACTCAAGTTATTTTCACAAAAGCATAAGCAAAGATATGACAAAGTTTGGCATATTTGGTTGGACTTAAATCTAGCTTTTGAAGTTTGGCTTATAAAACACAAAAGCACCGAAATAGGTTTTTTGGCTTTGGCTTTTAACTAAACATAGTAGTATGATGGTATAAGCCAAAAACCAAAATAAAAAACATCTATTTAGGTGCTTTTATGGCTTATAAGCCAAAAGCGAAAAGCCATAAATAAGCACACCCAAGTCTAAAAATCCAAGCTTAAGTTGGTCACAGGACTACTTCTCTGTCAGCGATGAAATGGCGTGAGTGTAAAATTAGATGCAATGCTTTCCAATTGATGTCTAAAAAATCCACTCTTGACAGGTTAGCTAGTATCCTCGTCTAGAAGTAAAATCCAAGCCATAGACAAATCCTTAACCTTTTTACCTCAAGCTAACAATGTTAGATGCATGCGTGGTCATGTGCTCGTGTCGCAAGGGTTGCCTTGTTGTATTGATCATTCATGTAATCTCTATCTTTTGCCCGCTTAATATAATGACACGTAGGTCTCCTGCGCGTTCTTGAAAAATGTTAGATGCATGCTCTGCATACACACTAGCTTTACCATGTGCTGATTAAACTTGAATATATCCTAGAAAACTTTACCAAGGGAAACAGGTAGGACCTTCATTAAATGTCACACAAAAACAGAAATATTGTCGCCGATCAACTTAAGGGACTCACTATCTTGACATGTGCAAGAAATAAGAAAGAACCAGGAACGAACATGACAAAAAATCATCAGCCTAAAAGGGAATCAAAGATCTTGCCATCAAAACCTTCCTTGCTAAGAATAATTACATGCTCGCAAAGGTTTGTATCCACTGAAGTTATTTTTGGGAATGCACAAGTACAAATATGCCAAAGTCCAAAATTCCTAGCTCAAGTTGGTGACAGGATTACACCTCGATCAGTACAAAATAAATTGTGAGCTGAGACGGCGGAACCGTCAAATTAGATGCACTTCTTATCAATTGATGTCTAAGAGAACCACTCGCCTTGTGAGTTTAGCTGGTATCTGCGCACGAAGTTCAGTCCAGGCTATAGACAAAAGCTTTAACCTATTTACCTCAAGCTGACAATACTAGATGCATGCTCTGCATAAACACTAGCTTTATCACATGCTGATTGAGCCTGAACATACCCTAGAAAACTTTATCAAGGGAAAACAGGCAGAACCTTCGTTAAATGCCATTAAATTCATGCCAAAAATAGGAATATTGTCGCTGATCATTTTAAGGGATTTGCTATCTAAACATGTGCAAGAAAGAAGAAAGGACCAGGAACCAGAATGAAAAGAAATATCAACCTAGAAGGGAATCACAGATCTTGCTCTCAAACCTTCCTTGCTAACAGGCTTCCGTGCCAGCAAAGCTCACGAATTATGCTTTTCTCAGAATATCATGTCCACATCAAAACATGTAAAATTTGTTTCTGATACTAAATCCATTGTGCCACTTGCCTACCACTAAATTGACAAATAATTGACATTATGATGCTCTCTACTATTCCTATAAAGCAGGAATATTTCACCTAGAAATTGTCTACTGAGCTGATACACAACCACATGTCTGCCGTAAGGCATCTGATCAACAATAAAGAAGATGCTCTTTTATCTTCGTGAAGAAGGCTCACTAAAGAAAATGTGATTTATTAAAGGACCTTGAGATACTTTCCAAGATGACCAAAGTATGATATAGTGTACCTGGAATGTGTATCATGTTGATGATCCAGTTGTGTAGCAAGAGGTTACATCTAGACCGAGTAATGGTCACGATTGACTGCAGCAACAACAACAAAAACCAAACCTTTTATTCCAATCAAGTTGGGATAGGTTAAATATAAAACTCCAAACGAAAACTAGTGAAAAGTACAAGTAAAGTAAAAACTAGTAAAAAATGCAAGTAAAATAAAAGAACAAAATAAAGTGCAACTGAAATGCCCACACGCAGGATCGAACTACGGACCTTCAGTTTACAAGACTGACGCTCTACCACTGAGCTATACGGGCTTTTCACGATTACTTTCAGCATTAAATATATTTGATTTGGTAGCATACAACATCTTAACTCAGAGACCTATGACAAATAAATAGGTGTAAAACAGAAAATATGACAAAACAAATTTAGGATATGTTTGCTTTACGCCTTGACGCACCCTGCCCAGTTCCTAGCATTACCAGTTTTTTGGCGAACTAGTATTTTGCCCGCCTACGCAGGTCGCCCAGAAATGGGCTAAAAAGTACACGGTCTGGACTGGGCTAGACAAAAAAACTGTGGCCAACAAAACAGCAGCTGTAGTTCATGGGCTTGCCAACTAGTATTTGATAAGGCTAGCTTTGGCTCAAAACCAAACATACTCTTATAACTATCATGTTTGGCTCGCAATAGTGAATAAATAAAATGGTGTGAATGTGTGATATTCAATGGCCCTATTAGATAATGTGTTGCAAATTAATAAGCATATGATTCATGAAAGGATGGTGTAGACGAGTGCGTCAATTTGACTCCCAGGCTTACTGGAGCCCTTTATTTTGAACATTCAAAAACATATTTTTAAAGTTTCAAGAAGTTCCGAAGAAATATGTATATATAGGCAATGGCATATACTTCAGGTGTGCAAAGTCTCAATCCGAAGTAAGTTGTATACTTCCTCGGTTCCATAATTCTTGTCGTGGAGTACTACGCTACACAAAAAGATAAAATTATAGACCTGGTAGTGAACATCACACCTCCAAACCTTGTATTTTAGGTTGAGATATTGCACACCTGAAGTATACATTATTACCTGCATGTAAATTTTTTTACAGAATTTTTCGAAACCAAAATATCATTTTCGAATTTTTAAAATAAAGGGCTCTTGTGAGCTTGGGCTCCAATAGTATTTTCTGGTTCATACAGAATAAAGAAGACAAACTAATTATCTCTTGACGTAAAAAAAGTGAAAGATCATGAATTTATATTAAGATTTTTTACTTATGACACAACCATAGACCCAACAAAAAAGGTACATATTACGGTAGAATAGTATGGTCCACTAACTGCTGATATTTTGTTTTTCAAGAAATGACAAAGATTAATTTTAGGAGAAGAAAAACAGATACTGTGTAAAAAAATCATGACAAAGCAAAATATGAAAATTAAGCAACAGAGAAGCATAGACCATCCTTGTCTGTAACTGCAGAAGGACAACTAATTCAAACATTAACATGTCAATTCATGTTACTGAGGTTTATAGTATATCATAAGTAAGGCAGCACGTGATACAGATTAATATAATACTAATAATTTGAGTAAGTTAGCTTACAACAGTTCATACCATACTGTTAAATTAAGATTAAGGCATCTATAGTCTGCTTGCTCAGTTGCTCCGAGCAGAGAGAATTTAGATGTTCTATAAAGGAAACAGTAGGGTCAAGCTCTGGCAAAATTATATTTAAGGCAAATTAGATATGTGCAAAAAGTGTCTGAAAAACCAACAGAAAATGAAAATACAACAAGCATTAAAAAATCCTGCACAACGTTATGATTCTTAATATCTTTAGGTAACTGGTTTTTCAACACTTATATTTATATCTGAACCACATTTCTCACTTCCTTTAATCGGACAGTTAAGAAGATGGGTTCTTTGTGTTACTTTCAGGAATCTCCTCTTCAGCATAGATCGACGCAACTGAAAGGCCAAACAGGATACATACACAGAAAGCATAGCGTTGCTTAACCTCCATACTTCACTTGTTCCAGTGGGCTGTGGGCTCTATGTCCCAAAGGAAGTCCATAGACAAAAGTCCATAGACATAAATAGGGTCTCAAAATTAATACAAAGCAGCGGCGATGGCAGACTATATTATAAAATGAAAATGTGGTGGAGAACTTGTTTGGTTCACAGGATTCCAAGAACACAGGAATAGGAAAAACACAGTGATAGGGTAGAAATTCATGTGTGAACTTGGGTGTCTGGTTCACAGCAATAGAAAAAACACAGGAATCCTAATAAACATGGTCAAACCAAAGTCAAACCACATGAAAAAGTATAATTACGATGCTACTATGCAACTAAAAATATTGGTCTCGTTCTTCATTCATATGAATTTGAAAAGGAGGACCACGTGGACTGTAAAGTTCCTGCGTTCAACAAAGTAATCACAATTATGACTAAATAAGCAGCTAGGTTATTTTAGGTTCTTAACTCATAACCAACCAGGAGAACTTGTGTCGAGTTAGTTTGCTGAAGAATACTAGAATTTGCAAAGTATAACAATTGTAATTTTTAATCGCATATAGTGATAATGAAACCAGGACGGCATATCAGATCATGTAGATATACATAATTAAATAGATAATATGGGAGTGCAACAAAATAATCCATTTGATCAATTCAAGAGGGTTTTAACTATACGTTTGCATTATGCTTAATGAGGTTTGTGAGACAGAACACAACCAATCAACAAACATAACTGGCAGTCCAGAATTTTACACCATGGAAACTGCTACTCCAGCCTGCATCTATATTTAGGTTGGCATCAAAATAATGCAAAGGGCATTTGCAATCAGAAACCTGTGAGCAATTTCGGAAATAGAGATCTTTGAACAATTGTGTCAAAGTTGGTGAGCAGGATATGATAGGTCAATCTACCATCATGAAGGGTGGACAAATCTGCCATCTGAAATGGTATAACGCAGTCATTAACTCAGTATTAATATACTTTAATAATGCTACACCGAAGTGTTGTGTGTTACATTGCTCTCAGCTTTTCTTGAGGCATGTAAATACTTTTCCTACCTTTCCAATATGCTGAAACACAAGGTCTGCGTTTACTTGAAAAAAGGTGTTAAAATATAACTTTGAATAATTGTGTGTTCCTGAAGAAGAAATTATCTGTGATAGTGCCCATACAAATATAAATAAGTGCCTGGTTGAATCGTGTTAAATTTAAATTTAAAATAATAAAATTATGCTAATTTATACCACATTGTTCCAGCCAATGTCCCCCAATAAATATAACAAAGTAATTTTATTGAGATTAATTAGCTTGGAGAGTGCTCTCATGAGTGTTTCAGTATCCTAAAAATTTCAGATGGCTGTGAAGCAAAACTTAAATTGCCAAGGCGAATCCCCTGGTTACCCAACACTGGCACACCAGATATACACCTTTGGTATGTATTGACTAGGAAATGGAAAATTGGCAAGTCAAGATAAAACATTTTAATCTCAGGTACATAGTCGACACGGCCAGTCCAATTAGTGACAAGGGTGACCTAACCCTGGGCACGACCCTCCTCACGATGCAAAAAATCTGTATGCATAGTTGCTACTGACGCGTTATATAGCATGTATTCTTTTTTTTTTTTGATAAAACGCAAAAAGACTTTTTGCGTTTCATTGCATTGGATAGGTGGATTGTTTGTTTACAAGCTCCCTAAGGAGAAGAGAAAGGAAAATACATCAGTGAACATCCCAGGACGTTGGCACAATAGCCCTCAGACCGTTGGCGCCGGCTTTGATCCAGAGGGAGGCTTCTTCCTTGATTGCTGTCACCACAGCGCTGACTGAGGGTTGCGCATGGTTGAGCACACAATTGCTGCGGTGTTTCCATATCATCCACGACACAAGAAGTGTGGTGGAGTTCAGACCTTTGATCATTGGCTTGGTCATCCTCTGTTTCGCAGCTTTCCACCAGTCGAATAGCATGTATTCTTACTGATGCTCAGTGCTGTCGTATAGTGGGGTGTGTCGCTTACTGAGGCTACTTATTTTATAAGAAAAGGATTGCTGTTAACAACTGGCTGTAGACTCCATAGTATATCAGTTGCTATTAATTCAATAAATAGTTATATGCATCGGTATATTGAAAAATGATGAATCTGTATCACTGTAAACATCTATTATAGGCACAAATGTACATTGCAATAAAAACTTTAACAGTACAAAATTAGACTGTCATTGGTGAATAATCTCAGTAACATCAGGGTGCATTTCTTCAAATAAAAAAAGCAACTTATAAAAAGTTAGACCATAGGAGTGGCATGTATTTTCTGGGCGAAAATACAGGGTGGAACAAAGCTTTCTATTTGCTAGAATCGTATGGCCAGTACACTGGTTTAAGAAGCAGTAAAATCATGATTGTGTTAAAAGATATTTACACCAGCATGAAATTTTTCATTGTTATAGACTTATAGTTCTAAATGCCAGTGATACTACAACTGGGTATACTACCAGGGTAAGCATTAAGCCACTATCTGAAGCCTGTGAGCATGAGTCACCTGATTTGAGGGCGTACATGCTGAAGGATTGCAACCAGGGTTTTCAGCTTGCAACCTGTGCCATTTTAGGAGTACCCAAGGTAAGAAAATTTAGTGAACTGCGTTTTCCAGCGTCGAACATTTGAATAGACAATTAATTACCTTCCAACTAAATTTACTCTGGCAAAAACATTACCTTAGGGCTCACCATGCTCCTTGGTAGCATGAAAAAAGATTACCTTAGGGCTAAAATGCAGAGAAGAGCCTCCTCAATAGTTCTGCAGTCACACTTATGAAGAGACGAGTATGATTAACTTATGAAGTGTAAATCTCAAACTTAGATACGAGGAACTTCTGGTGGAAATTTTCAACACTGAGAATCAAAACCTGAGCATTCAATGGCAATCTTTTCTAGGACGTTAGCCTTTTCCCCTCAATGCTAGCTCATACCGACTCATTGAGGTTCTTTGGAGTCTCTGCCTGCACATAGATGGCAAAGATGATTTACAGAACTCACCACACGTTTCATTGATCATCGACAGTTACATTTATACAGGAGACATGGGATCGTGCAGAGCAGCGATCGGATCGCTATCTCTAGATTAGTTCCTCCTGTAATCTAGGATCTCATGGTTACATCCTACCGTTACACACACGTTATAGACAACCTACATACGTGACAGCCTATTGTACACAATACATACATACAGTTCAACAGGCAAGGCTTCTTCACTGCGACAGAAAGAACAAGAATCAAATGATATAGATATTTATCTGAATTAATGGAAGACTTTAATGTACCTAAAAAAAGGAAGACTATAATGATTAAGTAAGTTCTGAAATAAGTTAGGCGCCTACCGCATTCTTTCTCATCAGCCTATCCTCGAGCAGCCTATTCTCTGCATAATTGACGCATAAGCGAAACCCTAACCCTCTCCCGAGCCGCCCCCAGGCGACTCCGGCGGCTCCGGAGGGTCTCCTCTCAATCCTACCCTAAGAACCCCCAAACCCTCATCGCGTCAGCCGCCGCTGCTGCCGACTCCGGCGGCAATGGCGGCGCTCCATCCATCAAAGATGGGGGGCAGGAGAGGGGTCTGCGGCGGCGTTCAGATGGGAGAGATGCGGCGCTGGCTGTGGGCTTGGTGCGGCGCGGCCGTCTTGGCCGGGGCTTGAGGATATCCGGCGGTCGACGAGGGGATGGAGTCACACCGCCGTTCTACCGGCTTCGACAGGTTGGGCCGATGGCCATACGCCGCCGGGGGTGAGGCTATGGCCTAGCCACGCCGATCTCCTGTGGTTGTTGCCCTCTTCTCCTCTGTTGATGCTGCACGGAGATGACGGGCGGCGTAGGGGCCTGCTCGTCTGCTGAAAATAATGGCGGTGGTCCTAGGATTCCTCTCGCGTCAAGATGAGGATCTACTTGTTGCTTTCCCTCTTTGATCTGGTCTGACTGGCGAGTTCCGGAAGGTTTCGCCGGCAAACTCCCATGGGCGAATAATGCCTGAAGATTGCCAGATTAGAGGGATTTGGTCGTGCGCACCCATGTTTTACTCTGACCGTTTTGGTTCAGAGGGAGCGCTTCGAAGCTCTCTTGGCTGTTAACATCATGGGGCATGTTCACGTTCCATGGTGCTGAGGAAGAATGTCATGGAGACCGAGATCTGAGGAATGACAATGGTGGTTCGAGTCTGGGTGGTGATGAGGAATTGTCTTGGTGACTCGTGACTTGGAGTAGTGGCATGCAAGTGGGGGCGACTACACAAAAGAGGTTCACATTCCTACCTTTTAAGGTGAAAACCCAGGGTCTGGCCTTAATTGGGTGTGCCTGACAATGGTCTTGTTGAAGGTATTGTTTTTTTTAAACCTCTTTTTTTTTGCAGACCGCTCCCCAACCCTAGCGCCGCTCCCTCTCTCCAACCCTCGCGCCGCCATCCCTAGGGCCCTCCCTCTCCCTCCCCGCTTCGCCGCCGCCAGAGGGGACGCCGGCAAAGCCGGGCGCGCCTCTAGGACGGTGGCGGCAGGGCGGTTCTTCTCCTCCCCCTCGCGTTCCCCGGCGCGTGGGGCGCTGCTATCGGCGGCGAGGCTTCGGATGGGCGGGTGGGGCACTTCTGACGGCGTCGCGTTTGGCTGTGGTGCTGCGTCGGGTGGCCGCGTCGGTGGCCGGCGGCGGGGTGGCTGACGGCGCCGGTCGGGCCCCGATCTGGGCCTGTTTGGGCCGAGCGGGCCACGGTCTTTTTGGGCGCTGGTGGGATCGTCGTGGCGGCATGGGCTCGTTGGCGTCGATGTTGATGCTGGGCGGAGGATGGCGTCGTGCGGAGGATGGTGGTGGCTACGGTCTTTGGTCCCGCTCGCGGTGGTGGCTGCTCGGGTTCTCTTCTTTCTCCTGGGCAGCGGTGATGATCCGGACGGCGGCTTTTCGTCGCGGCGACGGGGAGCCTAGGTGTGGCGGAATGCGGGATGCTGGACCTGGCTGCTCCTTTCTGAGGCTTCGACGATGGACGCCGTGACGTGGCTTGGTGTGCTGGTTTGGCCGGTCCTTGCGAGGCGGGCGGGTGGTTTGCGACTCATTGCTGGGCGAAAGCCTTGTCCTGGCGGCTGGTGTAGGGGTTCGTAGCATGGAAAACAAAAAAATTCTACCGCATGCAAACAAACAAGCCAAAATCTATCTACTAGATTGTAGCAACGAGTCGATAGAGGAACTCACCCTCGAAGATTCCAAAGCGGTTAACGAGAGCAGATTCTCGTGGGTGATGTAGTCGTACTCTTGCCGATCTCAAGATCGCGTAGACGATCCTTTCGGCGCTGCGTTCCGGCAGCGCTTCCGCAGTCGGTCACACGTTCGGTACTCGATGAAGACCTTCCTCTCCCTTGTTCCACCAGGCAGCGGAGGTTGTATCACTCTCCTCGCGATTCCGGCAGCACGACGACGTGGTACCGGAAGTAGAGGGGAGATCTCGCAGGGCTTCGCCTTAAGCCGGAGCGAGTATGGTGGACTATGAGAGAGGCCCTTGGCGATCTAAGGTTTAGAGGGCACCAAGGGAGAGTGTGGCCGGCGGCTAGGGCTTGGGGAAGCCCCAAGTCGCCGAGTTGGAGGGGAAACCCTAGGCGGCGGCTGCACTTGGAGGTGGAGGCGCGCAGGAGCTAGGGTTTGAGGTGTAGGGAAGAGGGGCAGCCCTGCCCCTCCTTATATAGGTGGGAGGGCGCGGCTTGGGAGGAGGGAGTCCTCCCCCAAGTCGGCCTCCTTAGCCGGCGGGTGGAGGGAGAGGAACTCCTCCCCAAGTAGGTTTCCTACTCTCCCTCCACCAAGCAAACTTGCCGTTTGACTTTTTCAAATTGGCGTTTGACTTTCAAACTAGGATTTGATTTCTTCCTTTATTTTGCCTAGCCAAGTGACCTAGTACATGATGCAACAATTCCATATTGTTATGACACATTCATGTACCCTTCCCCTCCGGAGTGCCGGACCTTCCTGACCCTTCTAGAACATTCTTGGTGAAAACACCGGAATCATTCCCCATCTCCGAAACAGGACTTTTCTTATATGAATCATATTCTACGGACCATTTCGGATCTCCTCGTGATATCCCGGATCCCATCCGAGACTCCGAACAACATTCGGTCTCTTACTCGTCATTCCATAACTACTCAACAACATCGAATCCTTAAGTGTGTCTCCCTACGGTTTGTGAATTATGCAGACATGACCGAGACACTTCTCCGATCAATAACCAATAGAGGAATCTGGAATTCATATGGCTCCCACATATTTCTACGATTACTTTGCAATCGAATGAACCACTTACATACAATACCAATTTCCCTTTGTCTCACGATAGTTTACTTATCCGAGGTTTTGATCGTCGGTATCTCTGCATACCTAGTTCAACCTCGTTACTGATAAGTACTCTTTTCTTGTTCCCGTGGTATGTGATCCCTTGTGAGCCATTCACATGCTTGCAAGCCAATTGGATGACATTCCACCGAGAGGGCCCAGAGTATATATATCCGTCATATGGATGGACAAATCCCACTCTTGATCCATGTTCCTCAACCCATACTTTCCGAACACTCAATGCCACCTTTATAGCCACCCAGTTACGGTGTGGTGTTTGATGTCATCAAAGCATCCTTCCGGTGATGGTGATTAGCATGATCTCATGGTCGAAGGAATTAGGTTACTATGTATCAGAAAGCTTATAGCAATTGAACTATTAAAATGACTTGATCTTTATGCTACGCTTATCTATAGGAGTATGTCCATCATACCATTCTCCTAATGATATGACCTTGTTATTAACAACATCTCAAATGTTCATGATCAAGAAATCATGATCATCAATTAATCAATAAGCTAGTATTATAAAGAGGCTTTACCAGGGACTCTAATTTAGTTTACAAATCACACAAGTATTGATGTTTCTGGTTAATACTATTATAGCATGAATGTAAACATTTATCATAAACACAAAGATATAATAATAACTACATTTATTATTGCCTCTAGGGCATATCTCCAACAGTCTCCCACTTGCACTAGAGTCAACTAATCTAGATTACATGGTAATATACCGAACACCCATGGCAGTTTGGTGTTGGTCATGTTTTGCCCTCGGGAGAGGTTTAGTCAACGGATCCGCCACATTCAAATCTGTATGTACTTTGCAAATCTTTATGTCACCATCTTGGACATGTTCTCGAATAGCGTGAAAACGTAGCTTGATGTGCTTCAGCTTCTTGTGTGACCTTGGTTCTTGTGCATTGGCTATGGAGCCCATGTTATCACAGTAGATAGACATTGGGTCCAGCGCACTTGGAACCACACCAAGCTCTGTAATGAACTCCTTCATCCATATCGCTTCTTGTGAAGCCTCCAAAGCAGGTATATATTCCGATTCAGTTGAAGATCTCGCCACAACGCTTTGCTTTGCACTCCTCCAGCTAACTGTTGCACCATTCAAAGTAAATACGTATCCATATTGAGATTTAGAATCATCTGGGTCGGTGTTCCAACTAGCATCGGTGTAACCATTAACAACGAGTTGTTCATCACCTCCATAAGAAAGAACCATATCCTTAGTTCTTCTCAAGTACTTAAGGATGTTTTTGACTGCTGTCCAATGATCCACTCCTGGATCACTTTGATATCTGCTAGTCAAACTAACATCATATGCAATGTCGGGTCTAATACATAGCATGGCATACATTAGAGATCCTATGGCTGAGGCATAGGGAGTCTTACTCATCCTTTCTCTATCTTCTGTCGTTGCTGGACTTTGAGTTTTACTCAAGGTCGTATTAGGCAAGAACCCTTTCTTGCTATCTTCCATTCCAAACCTCTTTAGAACTTTGTCCAAATATGTACTTTGTGACAATGATATTAGGCGTCTTGATCTATCTCTATAAATCTTTATGCCTAATATGTAAGCTGCTTCACCAAGATCTTTCATTGAAAAACTATTATTCAAATATTCTTTGACACTATTAAGAAGGTGAAAGGGCATGTATGCCCCCATGTGTGGTTTTGGTAATTAATGACAATCTCTATGGACTAATGTGTAAATTGAGTTTCACTTGTAGGTTTGTCCATTGGCATCGCTTGGGCCATGTGTTGGTATCAAGGTTGGAAGATGAAGAAATGTCCAAGGGCTTTGTGCCCATTGGAATCATGAAGAAAGAAGGAGCTTGAAGGTCGATCAAGGCATGTGCAAAGAGTTGCATCAAGATGGATCAACCTCAAGTAAGGATGAAGAAGGACGGGCTCAAGATGCGCCATCTCTAGAAGATCTCATGCTTGAAGCTTGCCATCCTCGTGCTCATGGAATGATGAAGACAAGTTCAAAGAAGAGGTTTCCCCATGGAGTATGGGGGAGCATTTTGCAAGTCTTCATCAAGCAAGAGCGAGCAAGAGCAAACAAGAAAGGTGTTCCCACTATAGAAGAACAAGACGGTCTACATCAAGTTCAAGTGGGACGCTCAAGGCAAAGGTATTTTGATAGGGCTTCTCTTTTGCTGGTCTCATGTTGTTAGTTGGGAGACCGGGTTTAGGATACATAGCCGTACTATCAAGAGGGGCTCTCAAACGGGTGTCTCGTTTGCATCGTTCGGAGAGAGCTCAAACCTTTGCATTCATATCATAATCTTTCTTGGTTATTATTTGGTTCTTGTCCATGATAGGATATAGAGCTTGTGGTCACCATCATAACAAGCTCTAGCTCATCATCTAAGGTTTTCACTTGCATATCTTATTGCAGTTTTTGATCTTGCGAGTTTTCCGGCTCCACACCTTGGGGGATAGATCACATATATATTCATGATATTTTCTCCCAAGGTGATACCCAATATTTCCAACAAAATTGGATTCACACCTTGGATTCTATTCGTCGTTATCTTTCCAACAAAATTGGTTTCATCCCGTTTGGAGTTCGGATGCAAAAGTTATTGCGTTTCTGGTTTCTGGAATTTCCCTGACCGGAAGTTCCGGCTTCCCACCGGAAGTTCCGCTAGGGCATCTTTGCCACCGAAAGTTCCGGTGGAAGTTCCAGGTCTTCTTCCGCTCACGCTCAGTAACCTTCTGTTTTGAAGCGTTCTATTTGCCGGAACTTTGTCGGAACTTGCATCAGAAGTTCA
Source organism: Avena sativa (assembly GCA_916181665.1). Classification (NCBI taxonomy): domain Eukaryota; kingdom Viridiplantae; phylum Streptophyta; class Magnoliopsida; order Poales; family Poaceae; genus Avena; species Avena sativa. The sequence goes on along the minus strand of OV702279.1, from coordinate 258,157,285 downwards.
CCGGAACTTCTGGTCTGTTTTGACCGGAACTTCCGGTTGCACTTCTGGAGCGGGCGTCAACGGTCTGATGACCGTCGGAGCCAGGCTGGGCGGAACTTCCGCCTAGAGCCGGAAGTTCCGGTCATGATTCGTTTTTTCAGTTTCTCGCTCCGCAGTTTTCGACCGTTGGCTGGGTGCCACCGGAACTTCCGGCCTCCCACCGGAAGTTCCGGCCAGGTGTCGCGAATGCCCATAACGGGCAGATCTGGGAGCCCTTTAAAAGGGGCTCCTCTTCCCCTTCGTGGGCTCTAGCTTTTCTTCCTGGTTCTTGGCTTTCTCTCTCTCCTCCATTGTCAACCTTGAAGAAGCTTTCCCTCTCCCTTCCCCCTCCTATGATTCTTGCATCTTTTTGAGGGATTTGAGAGAGGGGATCTAGATCTACAATCCCCCCAATTCAAATCCCTTCTTTGTGAAGGAATCATTGGGATCTAGATCTTGGAGAGTCTTGTGTTCTTCCTCCCTTATTCCCCCAATAGCTTTTGTAGCTTTGTTGGAATTTGGGAGAGAAGGACTTGCCCTTGCATTTGGTGCATAGGTTTGAGTTCTCCTCTTGTGTTCTTCCTCCCTTATTCCCCCAATAGCTTTTGTAGCTTTGTTGGAATTTGGGAGAGAAGGACTTGCCCTTGCATTTGGTGCATAGGTTTGAGTTCTCCTCGGAGGTTCGACGAGTTCAAGCTTGTGAGCTTGTTTCTCTTGGATTCCTTGGAACCCTAGACGGTTGTGTGGTTGGATTGTTGACCTTTTGTGGTCTTGTTGACCTTTTGTGGTCTTGTAGCCTTTTGTGGCGTTGTTAGCCTTTTGTGGCATTGTTGGCCTTTTGTGGATTTGTTGTTGGGAGCCTCCAATTGAGTTGTGGAGTTAGCCCCAATCTTGTACGGGTTCAGTGACCGCCCTCAAGCGTCCCATAGTGGAGCAAGTGCCCGCCTTTTGTGGTGCGCACTTGGGAGAATAGGGTGAGCCTTTTGTTGCGTCGGTGAGTTGCGTGCTTCCGCATCCGGGGTGAGGCCTTGTGTGGCGTTGGGTGAGCATAGAGCCACCACACCTCGAGGTGAGCCATTTGTGGCGTTCGGAGAGCATTGCGCCATCGCACCTCTCCAACGGAGACGTAGCTTCTTTGGAAGTGAACTTCGGGAAACAAATCTTCGTCTCCGCGTCCATCGGTTATCTCTCAACCGAACCCTTTACTTATGCACTTTACATTGTGATAGCCATCATGCTTAAAGTATTTATACCTTGCTATCACCTTGTTGCTTGTATTGCTTAGCATAGGTTGTTGGTGCACCTAGGTGAACTTAGTGGCTAGGTTTTTTGTGCTCAATAAATTAAACGTTAGTTTTATTCCGCATTTACTTGAGCCTAAACCGTAATATTTTTAAAATCCTATTCACCCCCCCTCTAGGCGACTTCCTTTGTACTTTCAATTGGTATCAGAGCGAGGTCTCTCGCTTTTAGGCTTCACCGCCTCGAGACTAAAGATGTCTCCTAGGGGTTTAGTGCACTCTCACACATTTAATTTTGATGGCACACATTATGATGTTTGGCGTACTCGCATGCTTAGTCATTTCCGGGCCATTGACCCAAACATTGAGCGCATTCTAGATATGGGCTTGTCTCCTCCTAAGGATCCCCAAAATCTATCTTTGGAGGAGAAGACAAACTCTTATCTCGAAGCTCAAGCATCTAATGTGCTTGTTAATGTTGTGAGCTTTGTAGTTCTTTCCTCAATCATGCCTTTCCGGAATGCTCATGATATATGGACCAAGCTTCAAGCAAAATATGATGTGTCCAAGCTTAATGAGGATGATTGTGTTCCATCCACCTCCGGCCGCGATGAGTTCTCATCTTCTTCCACTAGACCAACATGTGAGTTGTCACAAGGTAATGATATGGTGAGTGGTGATAGAACTTGCAATGTAGATAGTGAGATTTCCATTCATGATTCTTTGTCTCTATCTCATTGCAATGTTGTATCTTTGGGCATGAACACTTGTATGACCATATGTGATTTACATCCTAGTGTTGATTGCCCTTGCATATCTTGTAGAAATGAATTGGATATATCTCATGATGATATGCTTGCTTTGCCTTGTTTCCATGATAAATGTGCTTCCATTTCCTCTAGTTCTTGTGTTGCTAACCATGTAGAGGAAAGTGAAGAATGTGTGGGCCAAGGCAAAGTTGTCATTAGAGCTTCATGTGTTCCCTCATCATCATCTTCTTCCAATGTTCACTTGTGCCTCATGGCTAAGGGTTCAAAGGTAACCTCTCCTTTGGACTCCAATATATCTCATGATGATGTGAATGTTGATCATGTAGAAGTAGATAATGATGTTGCTTCTCTAAAAGAGAAGGGGGGGCTAGTCCTTCGTGCTCTTCATCCTAATAAAAATGCTTGCTCTACTTTCATTGAAATCTTGACTTGTGCTATTGAAAGTAGGCAACTAATATATGAGCATGAGGACAAAATAGATAAAATAAGTAGTCTTGAGCGTGAGTATGCTAATGAAATTGCCAACCTAAATGAAGCTCTTGAAGAGGAACAAACCACTAAGGAATCTCTTGAGGAGGCCTTTGCTCTAGAGCTATCTAGAGTAAGGAAATCTCATGATAGAGAGTTTGAGGTGGCAAGTGCTCTTCAAATTAAAAATGATGAACTGGAAGTTGCCTATTCTAAACTCCTTGAGGATTTTGAGCACCTCAACAATGGCTCTAGGGTCATCAAGGGTGAGCTCATCAAACTCACCGAGTTACATGAGCAACTTAAAGCTTCATATTCTAAAGAGATTTCCAAGTTGCCCTCACCTCTTGCTTTAATTGATGATGCTTGTGCTACTAACTCTATTTCATGTGAAGCATCTATCTTGAAGGAGAATGTTGAGCTAAAGGCTCAACTTGCTTTGCTAACAAGCAACTATGGGAGATTAGAAGAAAGTCATGCCAAGCTCTCAAGCTCGCATGAGGATCTTCTACTCTACCATGGTAGGCTAGAGTTAGCTCATGAGGCCATTGTGTCAAAGGTAACATCTAGTGGGCCTCATGTGGACATTAGCACTATATCTACTCCAAATGTTATATTGCCATGTGCTAGTCCTTGTAATTCATCCTCTCACAACCATGATAAATCTTCTGATGAATTGCATCCTTTGCCTTGTTGCTCTAACAATGAAGCTTCTACTTCCTCTAGTATTGTTGTTGATATTAACCATGTAGAGGAAGTCAAAGAGCTCAAGGCTCAAGTCACTTATTTGAAGAATGACTTGAAAAGGTGTCATGAAGGGAAGACTACGCTCAAGAATATGTTGAGTGTGCGACGCCCCCCAAGTGACAAGAGTGGGCTTGGATTAAACTCCAACACCAAGAGCAAGTCCACTATCTCGTTGAAGCACAAGGGCAACAAGAAGAAGGGCCAAGGACAAGTGAAGAATCCGGCCAACATTGTGTGCTTCAAGTGCAAGGAAGAAGGGCATCATGTGAGGGATTGCCCATTGAAGAAGAAGCCTCTTAGTGAGAAGCAACGGGGGAAGCGGCCTCAAGCTCCTCCACAAGCTCAAGATGGGCCACTTCCCAAGAAGCCTCAAGCTCTTCTTCATGGTGAAGCTCCTCCCAAGAAGAAATACGGCAAGAGAAGAACTTGCTACATATGTCGTGAGAAGGGGCACCTTTCTTCCTCATGCACCATGGGTATCTCCTCATCCCATCCTATCTTGTTTGATGATGCTTATTCACTTCGTAAGGATGAGGGTGGAAATGTGTTTGCCAAATTTGTTGGTGCCCAAAGTGGTGTCAAGAAAAGAACCATTTGGGTGGCCAAGCCTATTGTGACTAACTTCTTAGGACCCAACTTGGTTGGGGACCAACAAGCTAAAACTTGATCAATAGGTGTTTTTGGAGGGCATTGGAGACTTGGCTATCTTATGAAGAGTTGAGAGATCTTCATTATATTCTTGTTGTCAAAGTCAAGTCATTGGTTATCATGCTTCTATTCCTTATCCAATGTTCCTCCTTCCGGTAACTTGTGCTAAACTCCTTTACATTTATAGTTACTTTCTCCCTTGTGCATGTGTTGGTTTTGTACCTTGCATGTGCTTGTACATGTTGTGCTTCCCACTTACTTATATTGACCTATGAATTATCTTTGTGTATGTTGGTTGGCACATCATGTATTTGTGTTTCTTGGTTTTGAGACTTTATTGTTTCTAGTAGGTATATTATTTGGCTCTTGTGAGGGATTAATGGACTATTCCATTTTGGGGGAGTGTCATGCTTGGGCATTCCACAATCCTAAAATGTGTGTACATGAGAAAAACCACTTAGTAGTCATTTTGTTGTCTCTATGTGGTTTGTCTCTCTCATGAGAAACTCAAGTTTCCATAATGTCCATTAATACCTCTAGTTTGATCTTTTTGCCTCTTGTTGAGATTTCTTGGTTTATCACATTATGGGGGAGTCATATGCTTTGTGCATATTACAAACCTAGAAAATGTGGACATTTGAGGTAGTGCCACTTAGATTTTATATTGAGAATTATCTAGTTCCTATGTGGCACATTTGCTCATACAAGTTCCAATTTGCTTAAATGTTTTTATTGCTCATCTTTTGGATCTTGTTCGTGATAGTTATTCTTGGTATGTGTTTCCTCATATTTGGATCTACATATCCTCATGGGAATCACTTGCTTCTATTTAATCCAATCACTAGTGATTGTGTGACTATTTGAAGCAATCAAGAATCTCTTTCGAAGCATCAAGCTTAATTCCTATCTTGTTATATGCTTATTTGTGTGAATATGATCTTGGATATCCTTGCAAACTACCTCGGGAAAATTACCCCTATTACTTTTTGTCCTTGGACAATTAGTATTTAATATATGGTAGGATTCTTTGATCATATTCGTTTTGGCCTTTTCTTATTTATATTATCTTTGGCCAATAAAATGTTTTTCTATTTGCTCCCATGCTTTCCTTGCCTCTTGTGGATCTTCTTATTTTATTTATTTCCCCTTGTGTTTTATTTAGTGTAGTTAGTAGTGATGATCTCATTTGTGGGCATTTTGCATTCAAAGGCAAAATTATATATAATGCTCTACTTATGGGGGAGCTCTCCTATATTATCTAGAACATTGTTTTATGCTTCTTGATTTGATCCTTCTTGCTTGGAAGCTCGATCCTTTTTGTGTTGGTACTTTGTGTGCCATCATGAAAAGTGTGAAGAGTTTGTTTTGGTTATTCTTTCCTTGCTCTCGTTGGGAGTTGGATTTATCTCATTCCGTTTCACTTGTTTTGTTCTTTTAGGATGAGATAAATCCTTGAGCCTTGGTATTTTTCTTATCCTTTTTTCTTTGGCTCTTTCGAGTTCATTTGTTGAACTTGTGTTCTTTCATGTGTTGATTTGGCTCTTTCCAAATTATTGTATTTTGTGTGCATTACTAAATGGTTTTGAAGGAGTGAGGGTTCCATGGTTGTGCATGTTGTTTCCAAATATAATTACTATAATTTGTGCACAATCTTTGGGGAGCTTCTATAATTCATTTAATGATGCACATGTTCCTTCTTTCTAGTTTCTTGTGGTTTAAATGCTTATGGGGGAGCAAGGATTCCATATTTGTGCATATTGTATTCAATACAAGTATTCTAATCTTTGCACAAATTTTGGGGAGCTTCTCTATTTTTATTTAAACACTCTTTTGGTTGTTGTTTCCTTTTGACATCATTTGATGGTGTTTCATTTGTTTCTTTTGGATCTTTTGATTGCTCGCTTCATTTGTTGAAGCCCTTTTCTTTTCTTTCTTTTCTTTCATTTATTTTTGCTTTCTTTGGTTCCTCAATATAGTTTTACTTCCTCCCTAGTTCTCATCATTTGCCTTGTGCATATGCACACCTTTGGAGGAATTCTCACTATGTTGGCCGTCTAGAACTTTTCACCCATTTTGGCAATCGATGCCAATGGGGGAGAAGTTTTGGAGGGTTTAAGGGAAGTTGGCCTTTGCTTTGAGTGTGTTCTTAAGCATTTGCCTCTCATGCTCTTGCATCTTTGTGTTTGCTTTGCATGTTGAATATATAGAGGAAACTCAACCAATGGTAACGGTTGGTAATCTATGCAATGAAATTCAAGTTCATCACACATGCATAGATTGTGGGGGAGTTTGCTCTATATATTGTGGTTGTACCAACATCACATACTTGTGTAGTATTTGATGTTGGGGCAACCGCTTTGGTCGTTAATTGTCATATTTAAACCTTCGCTAAGGGATTGTCATCAGTTACCAAAATGGGGGAGATCGAAAGGGCATGTATGCCCCCATGTGTGTGTAGAGGGAGTGTCCCAACCTTTACACAATATAAGGTGGTATCCCCTGTGTTTACAATGCTAGTCCCTGGATCAATAGCTAGCATCCACAGTTAAGATGTAATATCAAGAAACAAAGGTCATAACATAACTTTATAACCAGGAATAACATAATTTTATTACATCATACATAGCTCATATGGCTATTACATTACATTGCAGCGGAATAACTATAGTCATGGGGTCCTTCATCTTCAAAGTGCCACAGGCAGATGTTGGTTGTAGACTTTGTAATCCTAATCAATCAATCTTCACTAAAACAATCAAACCTGCAACATAACAAGTTACAGCCATAAGGGTCAATACATTTGAATTGTATTGGCAAGTGATACTATGGTAGTATAGTGGAGTCTATCATCTATATGCATTTGGATAAGTGGAGCTGAGGCTTGCATTGCTCAAAATAGATTTTTCTTATCATTTTGAAAACACTAAGTTTTTGCTTGACAAAATCTTTTCCAAGGCTTCTCTCAATCAAAGATTGAAGATTTCAAATAACCCTTGTTCAAACCAAAAGATTTTAACTTAGAAATTTTAATGATGAGATTCTTGATTGCTTCCATGTCTTGATGCTCAAATTGTCCATTGCCATGGACATGGCTAAGTACTTAGATTTTACACTCTGCAGAGGTGGTGCACTTTCCCCACAAGACTTGGTTTCCCAAGACAAGATCTTTCAGAAGCCTTCCCTTAGACCAAAATGGACGCGCTCCAACCTATCAAACACTACCACCCACTGTCCATATGGCTAAGTTCTTGCAACCTATATGATCATGGCAGAGCCCATATTGCCAAGTGGCTGCACTTGAAGCTTCTCAACATTTGACATCTCAAATCTCTTTGTTCCCGGGTGGCAATCCACAAGTGAGATACACAAGGTTCACCAGTCCCCTGGCCTTGTGTAACCACTCAACCAAAAACCACCAAGCAAGTCCCATTCCACCCAGGTGATTCATTAACTTAGTTGTTTTATTAAACAAAACACAAGTCCTTAGACTTAGAATATTTTTCCATAGTGTGAATATATATTCCACCCATGTTTTCTATTAGCTAGGCTAAGCTTGATAGTAGTAGGAATCTTAACTTAGGAAAATCCTACTAAGGATTCATCTACTAGGTTTTCCTATAGCAAGGTTCATACTTAGCAAAATTCCATGCAAGTTTTACTTAGAGAAAAATCACTAAGCATAGAGAAAGTAATGGGACAAAAAGTATGAATCATCACTTGCCTTTTTGGTAGAGTATGGGTTCACTCCTTGTCCTTGCAACAATCACACTCTTCAAGTCACTACAAATCAATCAAGCAAGGCACAATCTCAATCTACCAATCAAGCAAAACAACACACATAAAATCATAGAACTAAGATAATGCATGCAAGCATGCCAAGCTTTGTTTTGTTTGAAAAAGAGGTTCCTAATGGGTCATAAGCATTTGAAAGCACCTAATGGTCATTTTGTAAAGTGGCAAAGTCATTTGCAAAAGGTTTCACTTTAAAAACCATTTTCAAAACAAAGTATCATTTTATGTGGTGGAGAAATGTTTTTACTAAGGCATTAATCTATAGGGTTCACCAAATAAGTTTTCAAACCATAAAACTTTGTGTTTGGGGTCAGAGAGTTTGAAACAAAACATTTCCCAAAGTTTTTCCTTCAAAATCATTTTCAATAAATAAACCACATCTCTATTTGACTAGAAATGGTTTTAAATCAAAGAATCATTATTTTGTTTCACCAAATACATTTTTGAATCCACACAGTGTTTCCTAATGTTAGTAGGTTAAAATCACACCATTTGCCAAAGAATTTATCCCCAAATTCATTTTTAAACAATTTTTACATCCTTAACAAGCATACAAATGTTTCTGCAAAAACAACCATTTTTCCAGAAGCTTTTTACTAAACAAAAGGCATGGTTGGCTAGGGCTTGTCTTGCTGATTCCATTGGTATAAAATTTGTAATTTTTGGACGTGTGGTTTAAAAGTTGTGCAATTTACAAAATTGGAATCCTAATAGATCAATTCTGTCTTTTAAATCATCTACAGGCCACGTGTAATGTTTCTATTGGTCTATACCGGTTCAGTGTGGATCACGCTGCAGACCGTTGGATCTAAACAGATCGCGTGGCCCAGAACACGTACCCCTTCGCTGCTAAATGATTCTATCCTATCCACCAGATCAAGATCGGACGGCTGCTGTGAGCTCGACCTTAAACGAGCGGCGCTGCGGCGGTGGCTGGCGGCGGAGCGACCAGACGGTGGCGGCGCCGGCGATACAGGAAGCAAGGGTGGCTGGGGAGATGCTCACCGGAATCGTTGACGCTTGCTGATGCTCAACGTGGTACTGGTTGGTGAAGGGGCGCACGGGGCTGTCCTTGATTGCTCGCCGGAGATGAGTTGGGCCTCGGGCGGCTCTGGAGGTCGTCGAGGGCGAGGATAGGGGGCACCCTGGGACAAACGGGAGGCACAGTTAGGTTCGCAAAGGCATGGCGATCATCATCGTGTCCACGGGGAAGAGAGGGGAGGTCTGGTTTACCGGGGAACGTCGCCGTAGTTGGAGCACACGGCGGCGCTGGCTCGGGGTAGATGTTGCCGACGCTCAGGGACGCGCGTGAGCGAGCTGCGACTGCAGAAAGGTCCGCTGGGGGCTGCTGATCACAGCTGCGTGCTCGAGGAGGCAAGAGGTGGCGTGGGCTGGCCGGAATCGGCAAGGAGGGTCGTCGGAGACAGAGGTGCTCGGGGAGTAATTGGGGCGGCCTGGGGGCGTGCTTGGGGGAGGAGACAGAGCGGAAATGGAGGGGAGGCCAGGGCGTTTAAGCGTGTGTGGTCAGGGAGCGTTGATCACGCGGCATTGAAGCGAATTGACGATGCGAATCAATCGGCAGTAAACGGCCAGGGCGACGAGGTCGTGCTTGAAGACGATGAATAGGAGGGGGTGGGGTCGGCTGGTCAGCGAGTGAGTGAGAGGGAAGGAGGGTCCACTTGTTATCGTCTGTATGGGTGCGTGATCGAGTGTAAAATGTTTCGCTGAGGGAAAAGAAAGGTGGGCTGGAGTTGGGCTGGCTTAGTTGGGTCAGGTCCAAATCCTATTTTTTTTTCTGTCTGAAACATTTTTCTTTTTCTAAATCAATTCCTGTTTTGAAATTCAAGCAAACAAATCAACAACCAAAATAATTCAAACACATTCATCACACTTGAAATGGGTTTTTGGTTCTGTTTTATCAACATAAACCAAATCCCAAAACAAAATAATATTTTTATTCTTTTTAGGATCTATTTAATAATTTAATAAAATAGACCATAGTTATTTAACCAAATAGGGTTTGATTTATTTAAATAAAACTCCATTTGAAATCCAAATATTTTCAAAACCAAATCAGTAGGTTTTATTTGGAAATGGAAAACTTGTTTTAAAATAACATTTTATTTTAGGGTCCAATAACAATTAAATGAATAGACCTTTATTCATTTAACTCAAATAGGATTTGTTTTATTAAAATATTTCTTTTGAAATCTAAAATAAAACCAAAACACTTCAGTAGGTTTTATTTGAAAATATAAAATACTTGGAAAACTTATTTATTAAATAAGTTTTAGTGTTTATTTAAAATAGGAAAAGCCTTTACTTAAATAAAAATTGGATATTAAATCCTTATTATTTATTTAAATAAACCTTTACTATTTTTAATCAAAACAAAACATTTATTTCAAAATATTGGCCAAGGTTTAATTTGGCTATATAAAATAATCCTTATTTATAAATCCTCCTTTTCTTTTGAAAACCAAATCTTTTTATTAAAAGATCCAAAATAGTAATTTTAAATATTTTGAAGTTTCTTGTTTATTTAACTTTTCAAATCCCTTTGGGATTTTATTTGATCCAAATAGGTTTTGAAAGTTCCCAATTGGAAAAAAAAAGTTTCTTCTCACCCTGAAAATCAACAAAGTTTTATTTTATTCATTTATTTTTCAAATTACAAGATTTGGAAAATCTTGTGATGTGACAGGCTACCACCCTTAAAATAAATCTCGTCCCGAGATTTGGGGAGGCTATGGGTTACAAGTAGGCTCAAAACAACTAGGGTACTACCACCCTTAAAAAATTTCAAACAAAAATTACATTTTTCCTTCTTGGGATCCTGGGGAAACTTCTCTGTACAGAGGTTTGCATAGTGGCCTAGCTCCTTGCATTTGAAACATGTGATAAGTTTGAGCTCTTGAGGTGGCTTCTCTGGACAATATGATGCATAATGTCCTAACTCTTTGCAGTGTTTGCACATCACTTGGCTAATATCCTTCCTCATCTTGGGTTTCACTAGCTTTTGTTTGTGTTCTTGGCTCTTCTCCTTTCCTGGGCATTCACTGGCATAGTGTCCCATCTCTTTGCAATTGTAACATTGCAACTGGCTTTTGTCTTTCTTCTTCTTTTTGGGTCTCTCCAAAGCTAAGAGTTCTTCTAGTTCATGCTCTTCATACCTCACCTCAAAGGTGGGAAATATTTCTCTCTTCTTGGGGCAGTTACTAGAGATATGACCTTATTCTTCACAAGAGTAGCAACACTTTGTGGTCACTTTGGATTTGGCCTTATTTGGCATGGTTCTGACTTTGCCTTCATCCATTTTGGTAGAAGTTGTTCCCTTATGGAGGTTTCCAAACATTTGATGCATTCCATCTTGCTTCATTTGTTGAATATAGGATAGATGGGGCATTGAATAGGGGCATGATCATTTCCTTCACATAGGAAACAAGTCACTTGAGATGTGGGGCATTGATTAGTTGGATGTTTCTTTTCACAATTGGGGCATTGATCTCCATGCTCCTTGGAAGTGTGATCCTTGTCTCCACAAATATTGCAAGCCTTGGTTCCTTCTAAAATAACATCCTTGTCATCCTTGTTGTCATTAGCTCTTTGGGAAAAGTTTTCTCCCATGTTGATCACTTGAGTATCCAATCCTTGCAATAATTGGGATTGAAGTTTCAAAATCCTTTGTATGGCTGGGTGTAGTCCATTGTTGTTGGCTAAGAGCTGAGTTGTCTCTTGGCTCAATTGGTTTTGGGTTGCTATAAGTTCTCTCATGTTGTCCTCTTGGTTGATGTCGTTGTCATCAACCTTGATGTTGGAGTCTCTTGGAGTAGTCATCTGTTTGGGGTTGAATGGAGATTAGAATAGGCAAGATATTTCTATGGAATAAATTCTAATCACACACATCACAATTCACTCAAGCAATGTGCAAACATTCACAAACAACTTTTCACTCAAACAACAAAGTTCAAGCACACACTTAGGCAACAAAATATTTTTGTTACACCACATAAGTTGGTGAGTTTGTCTTAACTAAATATGGTGGTCCATCTATAGGGTTCACTTGTGATCTTTCCTTCCTTCATGATTCTTCTTGTATGAGATCATGGTTTCCTTGAGATAAACTTTTGGTTGCAATACTTCAAATGATGTAAGCTCCTTCTAACTTTTGCATTCCCTCAGTCTCTAAATCTTGAGCAAGATTTCCTTGTCTTACTTGTAGTCCTTAGTGTCATCCAAGTTGGAAGTCCTTGGTGAATATGCTGAAGATGTTGAAGTCATTAGAGTTGAAGAAGTTGAAGTCATTAGAGTTGAAGAAGTCCTTTGCACATGGTGTAGTCTTTGGTCAAGGGGTAGGTTTTTCCATCAAGTTGAAAATAGAAGAGATATAGAATCAAAACCAAAAATGATTGAGGAAAGTTTACAAGTGTTTTTGTAAATAAGTTTTTGGAACAAGTACAACTCCTATTTTCTAAGGGTTTTTGTCCAATCCTAGGTTTACAAATCCTACAGGCAACACAATGCTCTGATACCATCTGTAGAGGGAGTGTCCCAACCTTTACACAATATAAGGTGGTATCCCCTATGTTTACAATGCTAGTCCCTGGATCAATAGCTAGCATCCACAGTTAAGATGTAATATCAAGAAACAAAGGTCATAACATAACTTTATAACCAGGAATAACATAATTTTATTACATCATACATAGCTCATATGGCTATTACATTACATTGCAGCGGAATAACTATAGTCATGGGGTCCTTCATCTTCAAAGTGCCACAGGCAGATGTTGGTTGTAGACTTTGTAATCCTAATCAATCAATCTTCACTAAAACAATCAAACCTGCAACATAACAAGTTACATCCACAAGGGTCAATACATTTGAATTGTATTGGCAAGTGATACTATGGTAGTATAGTGGAGTCTATCATCTATATGCATTTGGCTAAGTGGAGCTAAGGCTTGCATTGCTCAAAATAGATTTTTCTTATCATTTTGAAAACACTAAGTTTTTGCTTGACAAAATATTTTCCAAGGCTTCTCTCAATCAAAGATTGAAGATTTCAAATAACCCTTGTTCAAACCACAAGATTTTAACTTAGAAATTTTAATGATGAGATTGTTGATTGCTTCCATGTCTTGATGCTCAAATTGTCCATTGCCATGGACATGGCTAAGTACTTAGATTTTACATTCTGCAGAGGTGGTGCACTTTCCCCACAAGACTTGGTTTCCCAAGACAAGATCTTTCAGAAGCCTTCCCTTAGACCAAAATGGACGCGCTCCAACCTATCAAACACTACCACCCACTGTCCATATGGCTAAGTTCTTGCAACCTATATGATCATGGCAGAGCCCATATTGCCAAGTGGCTGCACTTGAAGCTTCTAAACATTTGACATCTCAAATCTCTTTGTTCCCGGGTGGCAATCCACAAGTGAGATACACAAGGTTCACCAGTCCCCTGGCCTTGTGTAACCACTCAACCAAAAACCACCAAGCAAGTCCCATTCCACCCAGGTGATTCATTAACTTAGTTGTTTTATTAAACAAAACACAAGTCCTCAGACTTAGAATATTTTTCCATAGTGTGAATATATATTCCACCCATGTTTTCTATTAGCTAGGCTAAGCTTGATAGTAGTAGGAATCTTACCTTAGGAAAATCCTACTAAGGATTCATCTACTAGGTTTTCCTATAGCAAGGTTCATACTTAGCAAAATTCCATGCAAGTTTTACTTAGAGAAAAATCACTAATGCATAGAGAAAGTAATGGGACAAAAAGTATGAAGCATCACTTGCCTTTTTGGTAGAGTATGGGTTCACTCCTTGTCCTTGCAACAATCACACTCTTCAAGTCACTACAAATCAATCAAGCAAGGCACAATCTCAATCTACCAATCAAGCAAAACAACACACATAAAATCATAGAACTAAGATAATGCATGCAAGCATGCCAAGCTTTGTTTTGTTTGAAAAATAGGTTCCTAATGGGTCATAAGCATTTGAAAGCACCTAATGGTCATTTTGTAAAGTGGAAAAGTCATTTGCAAAAGGTTTCACTTTAAAAACCATTTTCAAAACAAAGTATCATTTTATGTGGTGGAGAAATGTTTTTACTAAGGAATTAATCTATAGGGTTCACCAAATAAGTTTTCAAACCATAAAACTTGGTGTTTGGGGTCAGAGAGTTTGAAACAAAACATTTCCCAAAGTTTTTCCTTCAAAATCATTTTCAATAAATAAACCACATCTCTATTTGACTAGAAATGGTTTTAAATCAAAGAATCATTATTTTGTTTCACCAAATACATTTTTTAATCCACAAAGTGTTTCCTAATGTTAGTAGGTTCAAATCACACCATTTTCCAAAGATTTTATCCCCAAATTCATTTTTAAACAATTTTTTACATCCTTAACAAGCATACAAATGTTTCTGCAAAAACAACCATTTTTCCAGAAGCTTTTTACTAAACAAAAGGCATGGTTGTCTAGGGCTTGTCTTGCTAATTCCATTGGTATAAAATTTGTAATTTTTGGACGTGTGGTTTAAAAGTTGTGCAATTTACAAAATTGGAATCCTAATAGATTAATTCTGTCTTTTAAATCATCTACATGCCACGTGTAATGTTTCTATTGGTCTATACCGGTTTAGTGTGGATCACGCTGCAGACCGTTGGATCTAAACAGATCGCGTGGCCCAGAACACGTACCCCTTCACTGCTAAATGATTCTATCCTATCCACCAGATCAAGATCGGACGGCTGCTGTGAGCTCGACCTTAAACGAGCGACGCTGCGGCGGTGGCTGGCGGCGGAGCGACCAGACGGTGGCGGCGCCGACGATACAGGAAGCAAGGGTGGCTGGGGAGATGCTCACCGGAATCGTTGACGCTTGCTGATGCTCAACGTGGTACTGGTTGGTGAAGGGGCGCACGAGGCTGTCCTTGATTGCTCGCCGGAGATGAGTTGGGCCTCGGGCGGCTCTAGAGGTCGTCGAGGGCGAGGATAGGGGGCACCCTAGGACAAACGGGAGGCACAGTTAGGTTCGCAAAGGCATGGCGATCATCATCGTGTCCACGGGGAAGAGAGGGGAGGTATGGTTTACCGGGGAACATCGCCGTAGTTGGAGCAGACGGCGGCGCTGGCTCGGGGTAGATGTTGCCGATGCTCAGGGACGCGCGCGAGTGAGCTGCGACTGCAGAAAGGTCCGCTGGGGGCTGCTGATCACAGCTGCGTGCTCGAGGAGGCAAGAGGTGGCGTGGGCTGGCCGGAATCGGCAAGGAGGGTCGTCGGAGACAGAGGTGCTCGGGAAGGAATTGGGGCGGCCTGGGGGCGTGCTTGGGGGAGGAGGCAGAGGGGAAATGGAGGGGAGGCCAGGGCGTTTAAGCGTGTGTGGTCAGGGAGCGTTGATCACACGGCATTGAAGCGAATTGATGACGCGAATCAATCGGCAGTAAACGGCCAGGGCGACGAGGTCGTGCTTGAAGACGATGAATAGGAGGGGGTGGGGTCGGCTGGTCAGCGAGTGAGTGAGAGGGAAGGAGGGTCCACTTGTCATCGTCTGTATGGGTGCGTGATCGAGTGCAAAACGTTTCGCTGAGGGAAAAGAAAGGTGGGCTGGAGTTGGGCCTATTGGGGTTGCTTAGTTGGGTCAGGTCCAAATCCTATTTTTTTTCTGTCTGAAACATTTTTCTTTTTCTAAATCAATTCCTGTTTTGAAATTCAAGCAAACAAATCAACAACCAAAATAATTCAAACACATTCATCACACTTGAAATGGGTTTTTGGTTCTGTTTTATCAACATAAACCAAATCCCAAAACAAAATAATATTTTATTCTTTTTAGGATCTATTTAATAATTTAATAAAATAGACCATAGTTATTTAATCAAATAGGGTTTGATTTATTTAAATAAAACTCCATTTGAAATTCAAATATTTTCAAAACCAAATCAGTAGGTTTTATTTGGAAATGGAAAACTTGTTTTAAAATAACATTTTATTTTAGGGTCCAATAACAATTAAATGAATAGACCTTTATTCATTTAACTCAAATAGGATTTGTTTTATTAAAATATTTCTTTTGAAATCTAAAATAAAACCAAAACACTTCAGTAGGTTTTATTTGAAAATATAAAATACTTGGAAAACTTATTTAAAATAAATAAATAAGTTTTAGTGTTTATTTAAAATAGGAAAAACCTTTACTTAAATAAAAATTGGATATTAAATCCTTATTATTTATTTAAATAAACCTTTACTATTTTTAATCAAAACAAAACATTTATTTCAAAATATTGGCCAAGGTTTAATTTGGCTATATAAAATAATCCTTATTTATAAATCCTCCTTTTCTTTTGAAAACCAAATCCTTTTATTAAAAGATCCAAAATAGTAATTTTAAATATTTTGAAGTTTCTTGTTTATTTAACTTTTCAAATCCCTTTGGGATTTTATTTGATCCAAATAGGTTTTGAAAGTTCCCAATTGGAAAAAAAGTTTCTTCTCACCCTGGAAATCAACAAAGTTTTATTTTATTCATTTATTTTTCACATTACAAGATTTGGAAAATCTTGGGATGTGACAGTGTGGTTTTGGTAATTAATGACAATCTCTATGGACTAATGTGTAAATTGAGTTTCACTTGTAGGTTTATCCATTGGCATCGCTTGGGCCATGTGTTGGTCTCAAGGTTGGAAGATGAAGAAATGTCCAAGGGCTTTGTGCCCATTGGAATCATGAAGAAAGAAGGAGCTTGAAGGTCGATCAAGGCATGTGCAAAGAGTTGCATCAAGATGGATCAACCTCAAGTAAGGATGAAGAAGGACGAGCTCAAGATGGGCCATCTCTAGAAGATCTCATGCTTGAAGCTTGCCATCCTCGTGCTCATGGAATGATGAAGACAAGTTCAAAGAAGAGGTTTCCCCATGGAGTAATGGGGGAGCATTTTGCAAGTCTTCATCAAGCAAGAGCGAGCAAAATTGGTTTTCTGGTTTCATCCCGTTTGGAGTTCGGATGCAAAAGTTATTGCATTTCTGGTTTTCTGGTTTCTGGAATTTCCCTGACCGGAAGTTCCGGCTTCCCACCGGAAGTTCCGCTAGGGCATCTTTGCCGCCGAAAGTTCCGGTGGAAGTTCCGGGTCTTCTTCCACTCACGCTCAGTAACTTTCTGTTTTGAAGCGTTCTATTTGCCGGAACTTTGTCGGAACTTGCATCGGAAGTTCACCGGAACTTCCGGTCTGTTTTGACCGGAACTTCCGGTTGCGCTTCTGGAGCGGGCGTCAACGGTCTGATGACCGTCGGAGCCAGGCTGGGCAGAACTTCCGCCCAGAGCCGGAAGTTTCGGCCATGATTCGTTTTTTCAGTTTCTCGCTCCGCAGTTTTCGATCGTTGGCTGGGTGCCACCGGAACTTCCGGCCTCCCACCGGAAGTTCCGGCCAGGTGTCGCGAATGCCCATAACGGGCAGATCTGGGAGCCCTTTAAAAGGGGCTCCTCTTCCCCTTCGTGGGCTCTAGCTTTTCTTCCTGGTTCTTGGCTTTCTCTCTCTCCTCCATTGTCAACCTTGAAGAAGCTTTCCCTCTCCCTTCCCCCTCCTATGATTCTTGCATCTTTTTGAGGGATTTGAGAGAGGAGATCTAGATCTACAATCCCCCCAAGTCAAATCCCTTCTTTGTGAATGAATCATTGGGATCTAGATCTTGGAGAGTCTTGTGTTCTTCCTCCCTTATTCCCCCAATAGCTTCTGTAGCTTTGTTGGAATTTGGGAGAGAAGGACTTGCCCTTGCATTTGGTGCATAGGTTTGAGTTCTCCTCTTGTGTTCTTCCTCCCTTATTCCCCCAATAGCTTTTGTAGCTTTGTTGGAATTTGGGAGAGAAGGACTTGCCCTTGCATTTGGTGCATAGGTTTGAGTTCTCCTCGGAGGTTCGACGAGTTCAAGCTTGTGAGCTTGTTTCTCTTGGATTCCTTGGAACCCTAGACGGTTGTGTGGTTGGATTGTTGACCTTTTGTGGTCTTGTTGACCTTTTGTGGTCTCGTAGCCTTTTGTGGCGTTGTTGGCCTTTTGTGGCATTGTTGGCCTTTTGTGGCTTTGTTGTTGGGAGCCTCCAATTGAGTTGTGGAGTTAGCCCCAATCTTGTACGGGTTCGGTGACCGCCCTCAAGCGTCCCATAGTGGAGCAAGTGCCCGCCTTTTGTGGAGCGCACTTGGGAGAATAGGGTGAGCCTTTTGTGGCGTCGGTGAGTTGCGTGCTTCCGCATCCGGGGTGAGGCCTTGTGTGGCGTTGGGTGAGCATCGAGCCACCACACCTCGAGGTGAGCCATTTGTGGCGTTCGGAGAGCATTGCGCCATCTATGGACCGTTGAAGTTTGCATACCTTGTTAGCATCTTTAGGATCGACAAAACCTTTGGGTTGCATCATATACAACTCTTCATCAATGTCTCCATTGAGGAACGCTGTTTTGACATCCATCTGCCATATCTCATAATCATAATATGCAGCGATTGCTAACATAATCCTAACAGACTTTAGCTTCGCTACTGGTGAGAAAGTCTCATCATAGTCAACTCCTTTAATTTGTCGAAACCCTTTTGCGACAACTCGAGCTTTATAGACAGCCTTTAATTTGAAAACCCATTTGTTCTTGACAGCCTTCCGGCCACCCGGTAAGTCCACCAAAGTCCATACTTGGTTTTCGTACATGGATCTAATCTCGGATTTCATGGCGTCTTGCCATTTATTGGAATCTGGGCTCATCATCGCTTCCTCATATGTGGCAGGATCATCGGTGTTGTCCACCAACATGACACTCATAACGGGATCATACCAATCAGGAGTGGTACGAGTTCTCGTTGACCTGCGAGGTTCTGTAACAACTTTAACCGAAGTTTCATGATCATCATTAGTAGATTCCTCTCTTATTGGCGTAGGCGCCACAGGAACTACTTCTGGTGTTGCGCTACTCGCAAGTTCGAGAGAAGGTTCAACAACCTCGTCGAGTTCCACTTTCCTTCCAGTCACTTCTTTCGAGAGAAATTCCTTCTCTAGAAAGGATCCATTCTTGGCAACGAAGATTTTGCCCTCGGATCTATGATAGAAGGTATACCCAATAGTTTCCTTCGGGTATCCTATGAAGACGCATTTTTCCGCTTTGGGTTCAAGCTTGTCCGGCTGTAACTTCTTTACATAGGCTTCGCAACCCCAAACTTTAAGGAACGATAATTTAGGTTTCTTCCCAAACCATAATTCATACGGTGTCGTTTCAACGGATTTAGATGGTGCCCTATTTAAAGTGAATGCGGCTGTTTCTAATGCATAACCCCAAAACGATAGCGGTAAATCTATAGGTGACATCATAGAACGAACCATATCTAAGAGAGTTCGATTACGACGTTCGAACACACCATTACGCTGTGGTGTTCCCGGCGGTGTCAATTGTGAAAGTATTCCGCATTTCTTTAAATGCTCGCCAAACTCGTAACTTAGATATTCACCTCCACGATCAGAACGTAGAAATTTAATCTTCTTATTACGTTGATTCTCTACCTCACTTTGAAATTCCTTAAACTTCTCGAAAGTTTCGGACTTATGTTTCATGAAATAGATATACCCATATCTACTCAAGTCATCCGTGAAGGTAAGAACATAACGATAACCACCGCGTGATGCTACACTCATTGGGCCACACACATCGGTATGTATAATTTCCAATAAGTCCGTAGCTCGCTCCATCATCCCAGAAAATGGAGTCTTAGTCATTTTACCCATCAGACATGCTTCGTATCTTTTAAGTGATTCAAAATCAAGTGATTCAAGAAGTCCATCGGAATGGAGTTTCTCCATACGCTTCACTCCAATATGACCAAGAAGACAGTGCCACATATAGGTCGAGTTATTGCTCAATTTCAAACGTTTAGCTTCAATGTTATTAATATGTGTATTTCCACTATCGAGATTAAATAAGAATAGACCATCTATCAAAGGTGCATGTGCATAAAACATATTACTCATATAAATCGAACAACCATTATTCTCGGACTTAAACAAGTAACCGTCTCGCAACAAACATGATCCAAATATAATGTTCATGCTCAACGCAGGCACCAAATAACAATTATTTAAGTATAAAACTAATCCCGATGGTAGATGAAGAGGTAGCGTGCCGACCGCGATCACATCAACCTTTGATCCATTTCCAACGCGCATCGTCACCTCGTTCTTCGCTAGCTTCCGTTTATTCTGCAGTACATGTTTCAAGTTACAAATATGAGCAACCGAACCAGTATCAAATACCCATGCACTACTACGAGTACTAGTGAGATACACATCAATAACATGTATATCGGATATACCTTTCTTCTTGATGTTGCCGTTCTTCAAATCCGCCAAGTACTTTGGGCAATTCCGCTTCCAGTGACCTTCTCCCTTGCAGTAAAAGCACTCAGTATCAGGCTTTGGCCCAGCCTTGGTCTTCTTCGTCGGTGCGGCAACTTTCTTACCACCCTTCTTGAAGTTTCCCTTTTGCTTAGACTTGCCTTTCTTGAATTTGGTGGTCTTATTGACCAACAACACTTGATTATCTTTCTTGATCTCCACTTCTGCAGATTTCAACATGGAGAAGAGTTCTGGCAACGTCTTGTTCATGTTTTGCATATTGAGGTTCATCACAAAGTTCTTGTAACTTGGTGGCAGTGATTGGAGGACACGGTAAATCCCCAAAGCATTAGGAATCACTATACCCAAACTTTGGAGTTTGTTTGCGTGCCCAGACATCTTAAGCACATGCTCACTGACAGAGCTGCCCTCTTCCATCTTGCAGTTAAAGAACTTTTCAGAAGCCTCATAACTCTCAACTGCTGCTTGAGTCTCAAAAATAATTTTGAGTTCACGGACAATATCATATGGGTCTTGGTTCTCAAACCTTTTCTGAAGCTCCGATTCCAAACCATACAAGATAGCACACTGAACTATGGAGTACTGATTCTTCCGAGTGAGGTAAACATTCTTTACTTCATCGGTAGCAGTAGCTGCAGGTGGTTCACCCAGCGGTGCATCCAGCACATAGGTCAAATTACCAGCATTGAGGACAATACTCAAATTGCGGAACCAATCCGCGAAGTTGCTTCCATTGTTTTTCAACTTTTCTTTCTCTAGGAACGCATTAAAATTGATGGTAGGGCCGCCATTGATCTACAACATATTTGCAATAGTTTAGACTAAGTTTATGACAAATTGAGTTCTAATTAATAGTTATATTAATCTACGTGAACTCCCACTCAAAACAATATCCCTCACATTGTTTTAGTGATCACACGAACCAAATCCACCACATCAAAACCGATCATCACGAGAGTTGATGTAGCTTCAATGGCGAACAATCAACATGTTCATCATATCTACTATATGACTCATGCTTTACCTTTCAGTGATCCGTGTTCCGAGACCATGTCTGTACATGCTAGGCTCGTCAAGATCAAACCTTAGCTTCCGCATGAGCAAATCTGGCTTGCTCACGTTGTATACACCCGCAGAATCTAACACACCCGATCATCACGTGGTGCTTCGAAACAACGAGCTTTAGCAACGGTGCTTACTAAGGATGAACACTTTGGAACTTGAAATTTGTGTGCATGAGGGATCATCTTATAATGCTACCGTCGTTAACTAAGCAATACAAGATGCATAAATGATTGACATCACATGCAATTTATAATATGTGATATGATATGACCTTTCTTCTTGTGCTTCCGATCTCCATCTTCAAGCACGAACATGATCTCCATCATCACCGATATAGCGTCAAGGTCAATGGCGCCGTTTCATGGTTGTCATCCACCAGCTTCAACTATTACAACTAATAGACATGCAAGTCTTAACGGAATTTAAAGACAACCATATGGCTCCTGCCGGTTGCCAACTTACAATAAGGAACATTGCATACATCAAATATAATCACAATCATGGCCATATCACATCACGGCACACCCCTGCAAAACAAAGTTAGACGCCTCTAATTTTCTATGCATATTTTACGTGGTTTGGGGCTTTCAATAAGTGTCGATCTAACTTACGAACAAGAACCACAACGTTGATGTTTGAACTATCAAGTGCCCGTTGTAAATTGGATCTATACTATAATGAGAGAGACAGACACCCGCAAAGCCACTTATGCAATACATGTTGCATGTTGAGCATGGAGCAAGTCTCATGAACGATGTCATGTAAGGTTAGCTCGGGCCGCTTCATCCCATCATACCTCAAGATGCAAAGTACACGAAAAGCAATTGATAATAAAAGAACCACCGCCCACAATGACCATTGTGTTCTACTCGTGCAACAGATCTACATATAGACACGGCTCTGATACCACTGTAGGGGTTCGTAGCATGGAAAACAAAAAAATTCTACCGCATGCAAACAAACAAGACAAGATCTATCTACTAGATTGTAGCAACGAGTCGATAGAGGAACTCACCCTCGAAGATTCCAAAGCGGTTAACGAGAGCAGATTCTCGTGGGTGATGTAGTCGTACTCTTGCCGATCTCAAGATCGCGTAGACGATCCTTCCGGCGCTGCGTTCTGGCAGCGCTTCCGCAGTCGGTCACACGTTCGGTACTCGATGAAGACCTTCCTCTCCCTTGTTCCACCAGGCAGCAGAGGTTGTATCACTCTCCTCGCGATTCCGGCAGCACGACAACGTGGTACCGGAAGTAGAGGGGAGATCTCGCAGGGCTTCGCCTTAAGCCGGAGCGAGTATGGTGGACTATGAGAGAGGCCCTTGGCGATCTAAGGTTTAGAGGGCACCAAGGGAGAGTGTGGACGGCGGCTAGGGCTTGGGGAAGCCTCAAGTCGCCGAGTTGGAGGGGAAACCCTAGGCGGCGGCTGCACTTGGAGGTGGAGGCGCGCAGGAGCTAGGGTTTGAGGTGTAGGGAAGAGGGGCAGCCCTGCCCCTCCTTATATAGGTGGGAGGGCGCGGCTTGGGAGGAGGGAGTCCTCCCCCAAGTCGGCCGACTTAGCCGGCGGGTGGAGGGAGAGGAACTCCTCCCCAAGTAGGTTTCCTACTCTCCCTCCACCAAGCAAACTTGCCGTTTGACTTTTTAAAATTGGCGTTTGACTTTCAAACTAGGATTTGATTTCTTCCTTTATTTTGCCCAGCCAAGTGACCTAGTACATGATGCAACCATACCATATTGTTATGACACATTCATGTACCCTTCCCCTCCGGAGTGCCGGACCTTCCGGACCCTTCTAGAACATTCTTGGTGAAAACACCGGAATCATTCCCCATCTCCGAAACAGGACTTTCCTTATATGAATCTTATTCTCCGGACCATTCCGGATCTCCTCGTGATATCCCGGATCCCATCCGAGACTCCGAACAACATTCGGTCTCTTACTCATCATTCCATAACTACTCAACAACATCGAATCCTTAAGTGTGTCTCCCTACGGTTCGTGAATTATGCAGACATGACCGAGATACTTCTCCGATCAATAACCAATAGAGGAATCTGAAAATTCATATGGCTCCCACATATTTCTACGATTACTTTGCGATCGAATGAACCACTTACATACGATACCAATTTCCCTTTGTCTCACGATAGTTTACTTATCCGAGGTTTTGATCGTCGGTATCTCTGCATACCTAGTTCAACCTCGTTATTGATAAGTACTCTTTTCTTGTTCCCGTGGTATGTGATCTCTTGTGAGCCAGTCACATGCTTGCAAGCCAATTGGATGACATTCCACCGAGAGGGCCCAGAGTATATCTATCCGTCATATGGATGGACAAATCCCACTCTTGATCCATGTTCCTCAACCCATACTTTCCGAACACTCAATGCCACCTTTATAGCCACCTAGTTACGGTGTGGTGTTTGATGTCATCAAAGCATCCTTCCGGTGATGGTGATTAGCATGATCTCATGGTCGAAGGAATTAGGTTACTATGTATCAGAAAGCTTATAGCAATTGAACTATTAAAATGACTTGATCTTTATGCTACGCTTATCTATAGGAGTATGTCCATCATACCATTCTCCTAATGATATGACCTTGTTATTAAGAACATCTCAAATGTTCATGATAAAGAAACCATGATCATCTATTAATCAACAAGCTAGTATTATAAAGAGGCTTACCAGGGACTCTAATTTAGTTTACAAATCACACAAGTATTAATGTTTCTGGTTAATACTATTATAGCATGAATGTAAACATTTATCATAAACACAAAGATATAATAATAACTACATTTATTATTGCCTCTAGGGCATATCTCCAACAGCTGTCTAGGACCGACGACGGCGACGCCTTTAGGCACCATGTGCTTCTTGAAGTCGTCGTCGAAGTGGTGTGTTCGCTCCTCCGCCCGGGTTCTCCGGGGGAAACCCTTGATCCCTTGCGGGTTCTGGCGAGTGTGGCGCTCTTGCGTCGTTTTGCCTCTTGAGGCCTCGCTTTGGATGTTCCGCCGGCCGGAGGGGCCTGTGGCGTGTGTTGGTCGTTGGCGTTGGCGTTTTCGTCTTCGGCTAGAAGGAGCGCGGCCCCGGGGTCGGCGTGGATGTCGGAGCGGCGGCTTCGGTCTTTGCCTCCGCCTTGTTGCGTTGAGGTGTTTTATGTTTAGGTGTTGACCTTGTTCGCTTGGGTGTCTTGGTCGTCGACATGTGTTGAGCGCGGCCTCGGGACCGGCGTGTTGTGTCGAGTTGTATCGGTTTTTGGCTAGTTTTACTCATAAACTGTCCTTTTCTCTTCTACTATATCAATGAAAAGGCAACTCTTTTGCCTCGTGGACTTTTTTCAGGGTGAAAACCTAAGATCTATGATCGGTCAATGATGCTGTTTGTGTACTGTTCCTTTCTTGGAGGCGTCGCTTTTTAAGAAGCTGGACTTCTGCTGTTGTCTTGGTGGTGGTAGTACTGCTGTTTCAACGAATGACTCACTATAGCGAAACTTTTCTTTTTTGTAATTCTTCTTTTTTTTAGTTGTGTGCATCCGTATGGCCACTAGGGCAATGTGTTGTTGTAGAGACCGGGTGTAATTGGTATCTTGTGATATTAATATATGCTCATTTTAAAAAAAAAAATCTCAGCATAATTACCTATAATTTTTAGCATGGACAAAATAAATAGATAAAGAAATATGGATGGCACAATTTGACGGATTTAGAGAACTGAGAAGGAAAGCTAGCTTCCTTATCATTCATTACATCTAAGTGAATGTGAACTCAATAGTAACAACACTTGCTTGTTATGACTCCAAATCACCAGAAAAAAAGGAAGAAAATCACCAGAAAAAAAGGAAGAAGTGGTATCTTATTCTCGCAATGTGTGTGCATAGACACACAATGCAAATGCCAGAAAAGTATGTATTGTTTCTTTTTAACATGTGTGTGCACACACATAAAATGCAGGAGAAAGGTAATATGAAAAGCATGTCCTACATATCTTGTTTGCGATTCACTTAGGCTCCGTTCGGAGCGAGGGAATTGTGAAGGAATTTTACAGTTTTGGATTCCTATGAAATTCTTTCCTTTCGATCTGTTCGGGAGAAAGGAAAGAGGATCACCAATTCCTGTAGGAAAGGCAAACCTTCCTACACTTTTTAAAGGAAACCACACATCCACCGAAACCTCATTTTTGGCCGGAAGCCCGAGGCACCGCTGCAGTTCTGCACAGTTTACTGCATGTTAAAGAGAGTAGTCAGATTGGATGGGCTTGGTCTATGCACCAATAAAGGACGTTTGACTTGAAAAAAGAGGTGGCCCATATAGTCTCGGATCATTCAGAAAGCTTGTCAGAAAGAATTCTTTATCACACTCACAGAGAGGGAGCAATCTGAAGGATGAATCAATAAAAAATTCCATTGTCATGCAGTAGTACCGAACGCAAATGTCCATGGCCTTTCCTGTATTTTGTATTCCTCCGGTTGGAATCTCATGCGTTTTCCTATTCCTTTGTAGGTTTTTCTACCCATGTTTTATGTCCCTGCAAACCGAACGGGGCCTTAGGCTCCGTTCGGAGCGAGGGAATTGTGAAGGAATTTTACAGTTTTGAATTTCTATGGAATTCTTTCCTTTCGATCTGTTGGGGACAAAGAAAAAAGGATCACCAATTCCTTAGGAAAGGCAAACCTTCCTACACTTTTTAAAGGAAACCACACATCCACCGAAACCTCATTTTTGGCCGGAAGCCCGAGGCACCGCTGCAGTTCTGCATAGTTTACTGCATGTTAAAGAGAGTAGTCAGATTGGATGGGCTTGGTCTATACACCAATGAAGGACGTTTGACTTGACAAAAGAGGTGGCCCATATAGTCCCGGATCATCCAGAAAGCTTGTCAGAAAGAATCCTTTATCACACTCATAGAGAGGGAGCAATCTGCAGGATGAATCAATAAAAAATTCCATTGCCATGCAGTAGAACCGAACGCAAATGTCCCTGGCCTTTCCTGTATTTTGTATTCCTCCGATTGGCATCTCATGCGTTTCCCTATTCCTTCGTAGGTTTTTCTATCCATGTTTTATGTCCCTGCAAACCGAACGGGGCCTTAGGATAATGTCAACAGAAATGCAGCTACGTATGATTGCAATTCTCAGAACAAGGCTTTATTATAGGGCGGTAGTTGATCCAGCTTACCGGCAATCTCAGCTGCAACTGGCAAGCAGGGCCGGCTCTATGTTTTTCAGGGCCCTAGTCAAAGTCGGCGGCATGGCCCCTTAAGGCTAACGTATATAGAGACATATTAGAAAAAATTATCATATATGTATCTACTGGCACTTTTAAAATAAAAGTTAACATCCAATCAAACATTTTATTCTCAAAATATAATAAATAGTATTTGTTGCTGGTTTGATTACCTCAAATAAGAAATAATTCAATGATAATAAGTCAGGAGTAAGGATCAGAGCCTGCCGCTGGTGAATTGGTGATCCCCGATAGACGATAGATGACCTGCGAATCTGCGATCGTCGATCGAGTCAAGGAGGTAGGGCCCTAGAGATCGAGGCATGGAGTCCGACCGATTTTCGAATAGTCGAGGAGAAGAAAAGAGAAGGGAGATCATAAGTTCGCGACGCATTGTAACCCATGCGGCCAGCGTCGTAACGTATTATAACTCGTAAGCCTTGTGCCTCGTGCCGTAGTGAGCCTTTTTGATTTCCTGCTCGACGTGTTGTGTCTGGTTTTCAGGGCCCTACTCGTTTCTCGCGTCGTGGGCACCAGATGTATACCCATATATATATACATCTTTCGTTCGCAAATAAGTGTACGTCTAGCGTTTAGCCAAGTTAAAGTTTATTAAATTTGACTAACTTTATAGATAATATAGCAACATATATTACTCCCTCCGACCCATATTAGTTGGCTCAACTTTGTCTAAATTTGGATGAATCTAGACACTATTTAGTATATAGGTTCATCCAAATTTTAATAAATCCAAGTCAACTAATATAGATCAGAGGGAGTACATCAGATTAACATATCATGAAACTAAATTTTAAAACACATCTATTGGTAATAATTTAGAGTCATAAGTATCACTACATTTTCTATAAAAATTTGTCAAACGTTGTTAACTTTGACTTAGAACAAGATTAGAAGTACATTTATTTGCATACAAAGGAAGTACATGATACAAATTTTTAGGCCCCCTCCGGCCGTGGGCCCCTGGCCAATGCCAGGGTGGCGGCCCCTCAGCGCCGGCCCTGCTGGCAAGGCGTCCTGCTGCAGTGAACTAGTAATGATTTAGATAAGACTATTTCACGGCTAATTTTTCTAAAATAATATATTTTTTTTATTCAATTTAACAAATAGTACACAAAACCTAAAAATTGCAAGTCTAACGGACCATCGTCCGTTGAAAAGACGAAGGTGATGGTTCGTCTTTGCTTCGTCCGTTCAAAAGACGAACGTAATCAAAAGACGAACCATCACCTTCGTCTTTTCAACGGACGACGGTCCGTTAGATTTGAAATTTTTGGATTCCGTGTATTATTTATGAAATTGAATAAAAAGAATGTACTATTTAAAAAAAATTAGCCTGTCTCACGATCATAATAAGTCTGAGACTTGGCATGTCAGGAACATTTCTCATGTAACTTCATCCATTCCAAGGCTGGAAACAAAAACATGTCTGAAACTCTAAATGTGTGGTACTGAGATCTGACTGGAATCAAGAATGTGACAAGCTGCCAACTGTTTCAGGTTCATATGAGGATCATATTCATAACCCCCATTCTGTATTCTGACTGAAATCCCAAAAGACTTCTAAACTGAAGAACCATAATCATAAACTGAAGAAACATCGAGGAGAACCGACCTTTCTTCGTTCAGACTTCATAGACGACCATAATCATAAACGTCCCCTTCTTCTGCATTCTCGTCGACGTCGCCGTAGGTCACAGGCCCATCAGTATCATCGTGCTCTCCCCGTGATTGACTGCCACGAAATCCTTCGCACCTTAGAGCATCTCCACTCGTTGGACGATTTTAGACCGGGCTAATTTGGGTCGGACGAAACTCGTTTTCAGCCTGGGAACGCCGAGTTTTTCACTCGCGTTTTCAGACCGAGTTCCCACGTTTGACTAAATTCAGTAAACACGGCGAAATTTGGGCGAATATAGGCGGATTTCATTAATTAGGGCGAGGACGCATATATTACATCGAATTTAAACTAGAAAAACATTAAATTTAAACTAAGAAAAGGCCGCCGCCATGGCCGATGCCGTACGCCGCTTCTACATGCCGTGGCGGGGGTGGTCGCCGGCCTGGATGTGCTCCAGCACGGCGGCGAGCGTTCGCCCTAGAGCGCCCCAGCAGCGGCGGCGAAACGCCGCATTGTGACGCGTCGGCAGCGAGCCCCTCATGTCGGGCGAGCTCCTAGAGGCGCCTGTCGGCGAAGAACTGCTTCCAGTAGACCCGGTTGCCAGGATCCTCGGTGAGATCCGGGTCTTCCATGACGGCTATAGCCGCCTGGATCTCGCCGACGATGTCCTCGACGGTCAGCACCGGCGGAACAGGGATCCCGACGGCGCTGAGTTTCCAGCCGACGGGGAGACGAAAGTCCGGCGGCGCCGTATAGCCCGCGTCGTGGAGCAGCCGGGCTTCCCACGGCTGCCGCGTGCGGCGGCCGTTCGTCGTCGCGATGTCACCGATGAATCTCTCGGCCATGGCTTTTCGGCGGGGTTCTGGAGGTGGAAAGGTGCGAGCGTTTAGAGTTCGCCGGAGTTGGAAGCGGTGTGAGAGAGTGTGAAGGGATACGACTTTTATAGGCCGAGGCCAACGGCGAGGGCGGGAGGGGTGTAGCGGCGAGGGCGGGAAAAGGGAAAACGACGACGAGAGCGGGAAAAGGGGGAAACGGCAGAAAGAATGAGGACGACTCGGCTTATGTCGCTGATAGAGCTAATCCACGTCCATCTTCGCTTCGTTCGGTGTTTCTACGCGTTCTCGGGATCCTGGGAATAGCCTGGAAAGTCCGAATCAAAGTTGGTCTAAATTCAAACAAAAAGTGATTCCTGAAAACACGACTAGACCGATTTTCGATGTTCGGACTTATTTTTCGCCCTGAATCGGTGTTCTGGGTGAGTGAATATGCTCTTACCCTCACACTCGCCGACAGTTTCCGGCCAGGGTTCTGTCGCTTGGAGTATCAACCTCCAACGCCTGCAGCGTGGGTCGAACAAAATCAGATTTCACTCAGCAATCATCACACAGTTGCCGTACCTTGAAGGGTCTATGGAGACATTGTAGGAATGGAGGAGGACGGGCGCAAGGAAATTTGAGGCCATCCCCGGGTCTGTACTTCCGGCGGCGTGCTCGTCCTCATTGTAGCGCCTTTTTTTCTTCTTTTGGGAGGGACGGGGCTTTTTTTTCTGAGTGACGGATCCCACATACTAACGGAGTCCATTTTAACTGAATCTGGCAACCAATAATGAAATACACCTTTTATTTTAAAATGTTTTAACTTTTGTAAAACGAGTGTACCTAAACCTTTTTTAGTGTATAGGTTCACCAATATAAACACTAAACATACACACTAAAAGAGGTATAGATATATTCGTTTTACAAAAACTTTAAAACATCTTATATTTTCAAACAAAGGGAGTAGTGGTGATGTTCCACCTTTTTTTTTTTTTGACATGTGGCCATTATTTTGGGACATACCGATGACGTTAAAAAAAATTGCATGTCACTAACGTGATGTCTACTCTAAGGATTTTTCTAGTAGTGCTTGTGAGAGAGACTATGGAAGGAGAGATGGATATGTCATGTGGGCTGATATTACTACTTTGTTGGTGAGAGTACCGCCCATGATTGTTCCTTTCAGGCATGCCAAACATGCCGAGGGTCTAGGATAGACTAGAAACAAAAAGCTCGCGGAACCAACTTTAAGGATTCGAAGTTCACGGTTCGATTTCATTAGCCCCTTCCTACGAGGTTTAGAATGGAATTCAAATCTATGCGCAATAGTTGGTCATCAGAGTGTCATAGGTGGAGCTACGGATCACCATATTGGGTCATGGCCCGCGCTTTCCAAAAATTATCAAGCATAATATAGCCCATTAATTGGCCCAAGGCGGAGAAATTGTGGTACATTTGCCAGGTCGGCGCAGTCTTCGAAGAAAAAAATTGGTTCACATTCACACAAGTTTGTGCCTTTATCTTTCGGTTTACAAAAAAAAAAATCGCTGTCCAATCAACAGCAATATGAATTATAATTGGCTTAGTCCTTTCCATGGCTATATCATATAGGCTTTGCCTAGATGTCACATATCTGCTGTACACTTCTGGGGGTGACAAACGGGGATGACCCGTAGAAGGCAACCGCGGTGAGTTTCTTGGCCGTCGTCTCCGTGGGATGCACAAAGTCCCAGAAGATGTGGTTCGTCCGGTTCTTGCAGAGTCTGCTCAACGGGGCGCAGAGAAACATGGCGTTTTTATCCCCCAACCCGCAGCACGCAGAGTCCACCACCTCGTAACCTATCACCGTGACGCCAAACCACACCGTTATAATGAAGCCAAGAAAAATTAACAAAAAAAAGTCGGCAATCAGACTGCTAGTCGATCGATGTACCATTTTCTTGTGGCCGCTGGATGTACTGAAGCAAAGCACCGGCGGCATCGAACAAGGAGTAGCGGAAGTCCGGGTGCCGCCCGCTCATCTGGCGGAGGAGGGAGGCCACCACGACGTTGTACCGAGCTGACAGGTCGTTTGCCTCCGCGTCGCACTCGTTGCCCGGAGCGCGCTCCCGCAGCACCGGGCAGCACCCTATTGGCGCTGCTCCAACCACGAATAGCTTGCGCATCCCAAGCTCGTACATCCTCTGAAAACAAACCAGGGTGTGGTGTGTCTCAAAATGCAAGAGCAATTAACGATCAATCAAGTAGTAAACAGCTTGCTAAAAAAGCTTATATTGTGAACCTGCAGCTGCCCTTCCAGTGAGCGAGACAACGAGTCGATGAATTCCTTACGAGTCTGAGGAGGACGGCTTATGAGTTGTTTCACGAGGTTTGGACGAACGTAGTTAAGTATGTCGTTGCCGCCGATGGATAATGCGAACATCGATCT
This sequence comes from Avena sativa, assembly GCA_916181665.1. Classification (NCBI taxonomy): domain Eukaryota; kingdom Viridiplantae; phylum Streptophyta; class Magnoliopsida; order Poales; family Poaceae; genus Avena; species Avena sativa. The sequence goes on along the minus strand of OV702279.1, from coordinate 258,126,032 downwards.
GCCCAAGTGGGCTGAAGCCTTCTCTTGGCCGAGCTGCTGCACCAACGATGCATGTACCTCGGAGTAGTGCTTATCAATTTGGCCGTCCAAGCTCATGCACTGACCCTGAAGATATACATTGCGAGCAAACGTTAAAACTATCTCGGTTAGTTATTCGGTGGTGTATTCCTCACTAAAACTTAATTGGCTATTTCTTTACGATGTACGTATCTCCATATATATATTTACCATGTTTGTTTGACTTGATACTCCTGCACCTCCTGAAGCAAAGTTGACACCCTTCAGATAGGTGGAGTTGTCGCTTGAGGGGCCACAGATGGACAGGTATGGAGGAGGGCTCGCCAGATTGAGATGCTCAGCTGTAATGGCAGGAAAAGGGCATGATCAGTTTTTAATTAAACATCGCAAATACAAATAGTACATACAATGAGTCTGTGTACTTCTTGACCTAACAAAGCAACATTGCCACATTGCTGCACATCAAGACATTGTGTTGTCACAAGATTCCTACCACAGCAATTGCAAGCATTAGTTCGGCCCTCACAAATAGGAGGACCATGCACAGCGCTTCCTATTTGGCATAGGGATTTGCTGTTTACGAATCTCATTGAGTAATGAACCATAAACTATTATTCCTGTCTAGAAAAGAATGACTTGGATTTTTCTAGATTCATATGTATCTAGACATGTTTTAGGTACATGTAAACTATACAAATCTGAGTTACTTATTTCTGGACGGAGGAAGTACTTATAATATTACCACATACTCAATGTATAAACTTTTCAGTGATATCTACGAATTGAGCCTTTGACAAGTAAGTTTGAACAAGCCATGACACCTTCTTAATCAACATACCCTTAGTGGGGGTTTAATGCAGTGCACAAGACACTTCTCCAAAATATCTAAATGTCAACGTTTTTTTTTATCTGGTGACTATGCACACAAAAAAATATGGCGCATCCATCACCTTTAATCTGCGAAACCCATAATATCTTGGTTAGCACAAGCAGATTTGTGTCTACACAAACCTCGTCGTTGGGTTGAATCTTGTGTAATGACGCGCTTGATTCTTTAATATCTCGGTTAGCGCTAGTCCAGGGGATCGCTCCGATCAATTATTAAAGGTATAATTAACTTTGGACGGCAATGCTTGTGCTAAATAAAAAGCTTTAGCCAGTAGTGCGATGTTACAAAGAAGATCATGCACGCACGATCGAGTGCCCTTGCTACCGGCCGTTCGAGGCCACGGAAATGCAAATAGTTCATTGTCTTTCAAACAATACATTCATGTTGAAGAAACAGAAAGGAGTTCCGAACAAACGAGACAAAGCAGTATATATACGCACCGAGGAAGTCGACGAAGTTCTTGCCGTTGCTGAACCTGCCGGTGGACTCGCGACCCGGGTAGTCCACGCCGTTGTGCTTGAAGTTGGCCCTGAGCAGCGTCGGCAGGTAGTTGTTCGTCCCGGCGTCTGCCAGTGAATCGCCGAGCACGTATAGCGCCGGGACCGGGATCGGGATCGAGGCCTGCGCCGCCGCCGCCTCGCCGCCCAGACAGCAAGCCGCCATTGACAAGATGACACAAGAGATGATGATCCCATTCCTATTTGGAGGACCCATTATTCCCATTGTGCGCGCCAAGAGAAAGCTTCGCTTAGCTAGCCACGTACGCAGTTCATGGAGTTCGTTCGTATATATAGAGATGGGAGAGCTGTCAGTGTCAACCATGGCATCCAATTAAAAGTTGTGGAGCAGTACAACGTTCATGGCATAGGGGTGGAACCGGCCGCAAGTCGTGGAGCGGATTCCTGATGACATTTTTCAATTAACGCGCAGCTCTGCTCCTCCTCGATCCTCCAGCGTGTTCACGTTGCCGTATCTGCAAATGTCAACTCCGCGATCCTACTTCTCGAAGAGAGGGGGTAAGGAACCTGCACACCACGAAGGTCGCTGACGGTGGTCAAGGAAACACTGCGTCAGGTGCTTAGATCAGAGGCACCGAAAACTACCGCTAATTCTTCAAAAAAAAGTGCCGGCGGTGGAAAACAAAATGCTGCATTTAGTGGTGTCAGGGAAAGTATACCGCGGGCACTTTTTCAAAACTGCCTCAAAAGGTACTCATATGCTTAGGCACTTTAAAAACTTTCTCTATTTCATTTTGACGCATTTTCCTAAAATGCCTTAGATTTCACTCTGAGGCACTTTTCAGGACTGCCTCTAATTTGATTTCGAGGCACTTTTTCTTAAAAATGCCTTTGATTACATTTTCAAGCACATTTTAGAAGTGCCTGAGAATATAAATAAAGGCTTTTTTAAAAAGTGCCTGAAAATACAAAAATGGGCAGTACTGAAAAGTGTCTGCAAATTAAAATGAAGCACTCTTCAAGTACACAATTCAAGCACTTACCAAAAAATTAATTTAACAATGTAATCATAACACTCACAAGTTGGCTTACAAATTAACAATAGTAATCCCAGCACTCACAATTTCGCTTACGAAACTCAACTGTACTCTAGCTAACTAACTTGCAGAACTGAAATGAACTCACATTTGCAGACCTGAGCTGCATCTTACTTTGCAAAACATAGCTGAAATCACAACAGTCACAATCAAATTCAGTTAACAATTCTAGTAAAAACAGTGGCAGTTTCTTTCTGGGTCAGATATAAAGCAGGTGAGCTATAAAGCGAAATTGGTATGAAGATATACTCTCAAGTTGTGTAAGTAAATTATAGCCACCCAACAAGTAAAGGAGGATGCATCACATTTAAGTTAACAACTTTGAAATTGTTATTCCTGACTGTTTTTTCATTGCCAAATGCCTCGAGCACAGGTTTGTACTGCGTCAGCACATAAGCAAAGTGTTAGAAAACCATGTCGATTATACATCACTAGTTCTTCACCCTGAAAAGAGAACATATTTCATTATTTGGTATATATATCCCATCAAGGTATAGCGCATGAGGTGCTAACTGATCCAAATGAACAGTATTCGTGTGGCCACCAAATGAACTTTGCAAAGAAGATTAGGACTATAATATTCCAAGGAAATCATACAAACTAATCCCATGCTATAGATTACACATCTAAAGTAAACACAAGAGCAGCTAGAGTGAACAACTGGTCACGGTATATATAGTGTCAAGCTAGACAAACCTGTAAATTCCAGTTACTAGCATCTATTATATACTAAAAGTGTGTTTCAAGGAACTACGTTAATCCACATCATTCAAATTACCGTAATGGTTAGATCTAAAGTTTACGGTTAGGATTTAACCAAAATATTAGTCACATAACCTGTTTGACACAATATATGTTGAAAATGTCATGTGAAACGTTTAGTCTAGGACCACGTAAAGTCTAAGATATATTGGCCACAAAGTTCGGCACTAATATGGAGACAGATCCATTGCTAGGTGCTCCCTTAGTAAAAAATTAAATGGTATACACCCATCTCACCGATCGGGAAACAGATCCATTGCTACCACCGGAGACTATATTTGAACGTAACAGCTGATGGTATGTGTACAGGAAACTGCACCAAGACGTGCCAAGCCAGGTTTCACACACACAAAAAAAAGACGTGCCAATGCAGGGTTAAAAAAAAAGATGTGCCAAGACCAAAAAAAGCTTTCGGAAGCTATTTCGTGAAATATTGACCTCAATTTGCATGCACATCTAATTCACTCTTTAAAAAAAATAAAGTATTGACCTAAATATGCTCTACGCTCCTTTTTATACTCTGGCTTTACATCTAATATAATGTTTTTTGTTTGTTTGTCAATAAACGTCATCCCCAAAACTTGATAATCGGAGTTCGGTTACGTCGGCCTTTAAATAATTTAATAGTATCCTGATTGCTAATGAAAATAGTATATACAACTATTTTGCTACAAACTATTCAATTCAAATAGTATATTTTTATTATTATTTCTATTTTCATAGAGATATTAAGAGACTTGACCAATATGCATATCGGAGAACATACCAAAACAACGTGTATTTACATACAGAGTGGGCAAAAAAATTTGACCGAAACAACTAACGGGAATATCAATAATGAAGCTCTCTCGCCAAAATAAAAGGCGCAAGGTCCAACAAATATAAAAAATACATATGCATGACAGCAATAAATGCCAAAACCCGCAAGAGCTGAACTAACCTCCTTAATTTGAAAAAAAGGCAGTTTCACACGGAGTGGGACCCTAATATCAGGAAATGTACTTCGGGTCCGGACACACCCATTGGCTACCACGCCGATGCTCTATCGGTGAATTATAGAAGAAACTAAAAGCACAAAGAGTGGGGCAGTGAGTACCACCGGGTCCCATAAGAAAAAACATGGCAACCGGCTTCGTAAGGATGGAGTTAAGGAACCATATTATGTTCAATACCATCTCAACCACTAGGGCGTAGGTTGTAATATGAAAATAAGAATTCAACACATTGGATATCTAAATAGTTAGAGGTTTGATCTTGATTCTTTGCAGATGAGGAAAGCGAGGGTTTGAAAATCCATCAAAGATAATTTCAAAATATATATCTGATTATCTAATTTTCTTAGATTAAACCTGTAGCCATACAGTTGCACCCTTTCCACATCATTTTTCTTATTCTTATAAAAAGTATTTAATATTATCTATGTGAATCTGTCATGGATAAATGTGGTAAAAGAGGCTAAAGCCAAAATGTTTTAAAAGGTAAAATATATGACTACTAATTTAGTGTACCTATTTCTTTTGTATTTTTTTAAATAGTAGACCATCAAGTGTGCCTAAATAACATTTACAAGCATACATTTCCAATAGCCATATTATTTCCTATAGCCTAATACAAATATCCATGCAAGTATTAATAATGATGCCCTCGCATTTGCGAGGGCCACCACGCTAGTTACAACAACAATAAAATTTACTGGAATCCAGACTTTAATCAACTTCCATGTCAATCACTCTGTTGACATTACACTGAAGAGCTCAACTGCCAGAAGAATGACAACGAATATAAGATTCTGAACAAAAGGGAATCCCGATCGGTGCAACAGTAAATCTGCACACAGTTAATTCGGATGGTTCGTCTAAGAGGTAATAACAAGCTGATTACCTGGTATAACATCAGTGATACACCAACATTGAAGCTGTAGCTGGAGAGAACCACCATGTTGAGCAATATATGCTGCAAGAAGCTATGCAATAAGATATCCCAGAGAGAAGAGGCCCCGTTGTTTCCTCACTTCCTATTTCGTTAGTTGATTGCCTCATCAGAATACCACTTTTAATATGTCAGATATAGTACATAAGCAGCTAGCATGCAGAAGCCAGACTAATCTCTTGGGCCATAGTAAATACTAGGTCTGGACCTACCCTCATAGGAGAATTAAGAGATTAGATCACAGCGAAGGTGGGAGAGTAAAAATGTAGAGTACTTCAAATTTGAATGGTTGCAGATTAAACAACATAGTCAGTAGGCACATATCTGATGCTGCAAGAAATTGACAAGATAACATTACATGCACGTGGACAAAACAAAAAAGCTATCGAACTTAGTGAGAAAAACCAACAGAAGCATGTGAAATCAAGCACCACCAAAACGCCTACCAGATAGTCACATGGTTAAACACAAGATCCATGCTGCTTACAGTGGCATCCTACTCTTCAACATACTCAACAAACATCTAACTTTCCTGCTCTTAAACATACTCAAGAAGCATAACAAACATTTTTCCAGTAGTGTGCAATAATAATATCAAATATATATCCTACCGCAGAAAGAAAATTACAGATATCATGAACACCCAGATATCAAAAAATCTGAAAGAGAGGCAGGCAGATCAAGTAAACCATAGCTCAAAAGGCAATTCGTTTTGCCCATGAAGGATAAACAAAGTTAACTAGCTATCAGGCACTGGAACAGAGCTGCACCTCAATATTGAAATGAAAAACATTGAGGAATGTTTGTTGACGAGTAAAAGATCACATCCAAGTAATGAAAATCTATGTAAGCGGCCTAGAAATTATGTTAATCCAAAACAATTGCAATGATCACTATACACTCCGTGACCAAAAGTATGAACATCTTCATCTCACTACACTTTTTTTCCGATAAAAGGCATCGCCGTCTATTATTATGTCGACTGTTGGCCAAAAATTGCAACACACAGCGAAAAAAATACCTAACAGTTTTGTTCATCTACTGAAGCAAATAAAAGCTCTATGAGTTCTTCATTCATATCATATCCTGTCAGACTCTTAGTTCGTTCTTAAAACTGACGGCTCAAGATTTCAGTAACGTTGCTTGCTAACAACAACTGTAGTAATATCAGCACTTGAAAATATGTAGCACTATTAAAATCAAAAGATTAATTTAAGTCGTATCAACAAGCCAGACATTCCTCATCATCTGCTCATCAGCTTCCTGGCACCTTACTTTCAATTACAGATGCATCTGACTTGGTCACAGAAACATGTAACACTCCTGGACAATTGCCTCAGTTCTGCAATTTGGTCGAGTGAGGTTCCTTATGATGCCATTCATCTTGGGATTAGTGGGTGAATAAATTTATTTATTAGCATTAAAATTTAAATGACAGATCTATAAAAACACATACTTGATAGAAATAATGTGAAAGACAGACATGTACCAGCTAATCATATATATCTCTACTTTCCTTTTGGTAGATGACTTCACTATACGAAACAGGTGGCACATAACAGTTAGATTTGTATAGCAACGATCAATTGCACATAACATCCATCTCAGCTCTTAAACTTTCAACACTGAAGATGGTGGCAGAAGAGATGCAATTAGAAAGAGGTCATCCATAGCGGTCACGTGATTGCTGACCTGAATTATGGATAAGATTGAACTAGGTATTTAGAAGAATGCACAACTGAGAGAAATGTAGTAATTAAGAAAAATTCTATTCTAAATCAATATTATATAACTTAAACCAATTGATGCAGAAATCATAAAGAAAATATGATGTCCATAATTATGATATTTTCATAGACCAGCGTCAGTCTGATGCATCAATCGTAAGCCGCCGCTCCGGGTCATGGAAGAATGCATCTGGTTGTGGACAAGGCTACAGAGCTTCATCCTTGATGCCTCGCAACCTGATAGTATTCAATGGAAATAGACAACCGATGGGAAGTACAGTGCCAAATTAGCCTACATAATTCAGTTTCAAGGCTCCATCAGCTCTAACTACTACTGTATGACCAAATCTGGAAGTCTCACACCCTCCAAAGTGTTAGTACCAGGCGTGGTTAGCCATCCAAGGTCCATGCGTCACCACCGACAACTTGCAGAAGCTTCGTTGGTCCAACTCTACCTTCTGCTTCAGATGTGGTGTGGCAACGATTCTTTTAGGATCCCGAAATTCGAGCAGAAAGAGAACAAGTGTGTACCAAATTAGGCTCTGTAGGACAACTATCTGACTTATCATCAGAAAACCAGCGTATTGGGCAGTGTCAATCGAGAAAAACCTATAATCAGCCAATCAAACAGACGACCTCCCCTGTGCCACCGCTGGTAATGGCACTTGACCAGGAGACCCCTCATACTGTGCTGCATGGGACGGTAATGGATCCGGCGGGGCGGCCTAGGCGGCGGGAGCTCGACCATGCGGTGGAGACCGGGAGCCCTCCGGGGTGGTGTGTTAGGGGGGGGGGGGGGGGGGGCAGGGGGGGGAGCTCGGCCGGCTGGCGTTGGTCGGTAGTGTGGGGCAGGAGCAGTGAACTGGGGCGGGGGATTTGCGCGAGGTGAACGAGGAGAAGAGGAACTGGCGGAGAAACTTGGCGCGGGGCAGCCACGGAGAAAGGAGGAGGCGGGAATCAGGGATGCAACTCTGGCGTGCACGCGACCTCGCGTGCACGTCCGAGCCATCGATCGGTTTGAGATTCGGATAAGCTGGTCCACCAAGTTTCCTCGTATAAGCTATGTATTGCATCTGTCTGGCCTTTCTTTCCCTGTATCCCGCGAGCAGCCGTCCAACCCGCTGGCACCTGACTTTTTTCCCCACGACGCTCACTCTCTCTTCTTCCATAACTCCTTGCCTCCTCGTTTCTCCCGCTTTCCTCCCAAACCATGGCTAGTTTCTTCCCACAGCAAATCTTTTCTTCTCCCTCTACGCCGCCTCAGATCTAGCGCGCTCGTCTTCGCTCCGTCCGCCGCTCGATCTTATCGCTATTGAGGCCGGCAACCCGATTTGTCCTCTTCTCCATGCCTATGACCTCCATGGATTCAGATGACGATACTGAATCTAATTCCAGCGAATCAGGTTTGATAATCACTTTACCCAGTTTATTTTACATCAGATGCTTCCTACAAATCTAGATCTTTTTCTTTTTCGCTTGGTCTTTCTAGTTTTCCACTATGCGGGCACACATTCAGATAAATCGCTTCAGTTTTTAATTATAATTCGTAAGATTCCACTTGGTCTCATCCGAAACCGTAAGCAATAGGCTAGCTCGTTTTGGGGATTTCCCTCTCGATTCGGTGTTTTGCATTTTGTGGGATGCTAGGCTGTTATTGTAAACTGCATTCAGTAATAGTACCAGATGCTTCCTATGAACGGGCATTCTGAATATATCTTATCTGCTTAAAAATACTTGCAGTAGTCATAGCATACACAGATGCTTGGGCTGTATAAAATTCCCAGTAAATTGAATTTTGACAATTTGTTTCAAATACAAGCTCCTGATACATAGAAAGGAACCATGCACTGCTCCATTAGTTGATGGCTTTTTCTCTGTTGTTTTGCAATTAACAAACTATACTCTGTAAAATATTTAATTTGTTGTTAAAATATTTACGATTGATTATAATGTTCGATTGTACTTGTAGTTGTTTAATTCCAGTGTACCGGGAGTAGTTTTTTTTGTAGCAAAACATCTTGGCATAGACCGTTTTATTGATTGCAATGTTCAATTTCAGACTATATCTCTATTTATAGTAGTTGAACTTTGCTAAACATATTTAAGTATAATTTAGCATTGTCTCTAGAGCACAAACTTAGTAAAACTGAATGAATCCTACTGAACGACACATGTACTGTTTCTATAAAATATTATAACTCCATATAGGGATTGAGTATAGTAAGTCCTGAACTGTTGCATTTGCTGATCCCTTTTTCTTTGTTGTTTTGCGTTTAACAAACATTAGACTTTAAATTATTTATTTTGCTGTAGAAATGTGTACGGTTGATTATAAGATGGAACCGTACCGGCAGTTGTTTAATTCTAGTGCACCGGGAGTAGTTTTTTTATAGCAAAACATCTTGGCATAGACTGGTTTGTTGATTGCAATGTTCAAATACTAACTATATCACTATTTTTAGTAGTTCAACTTTGTTAAACATAATTGGATATAATTAATCAATGTCTCAAGAACTCAAACTTACTAAATCTGAATGAAGCCTAATGTTATTTGTGTTTCATGATCGAGTGGATCATGTTGGTTTCAAACAGTATATTTATGAGTGACAAATCTACTTAGTAAACCGCAATGAGTGAAGTGTCTGATAGTTAGCACTTTCCAACCCAACATTATTCCTGATATTCAGTTGACATCATGTTGGTTTCAAATAGTACAGAAAGCTCCCTAAATTGGATGTCGACGCAGAAATCATTTGATGAATGGGATCATCAACATGTCGACGCATTTCTTAAAGAACAAAAACTTCACAAACTTGAACAGGTATGTAAATCTATTCGTTTGATGGTTGGTCTTTGTTTATAGCAACAAATTGGATGCAGTCTTAAACAATATCTATATCCCGCAGCTTTACCTGCCACGTTGTTGAAATAACCACTGGATCCTTATGGTAGTAAATATTAGAGGATCAAATGTTCAATTTTATGGTTCTCTACTGAACGTCAAGAAAGGAGAGAACCCTTATGGAAAAATGTGGAATACTATGATTTGAGACCACCCTTATGAAAAAATGTGGAATACTATGATTTGTTTTTGTACTCCCAGCTCTAATTTTACTCTAAAGTTGGGTGCTAATTATTTGCTTTGGTTAACAAACAATATCAGGCTTTGAATTTGCATAAAGCTTTCTGCCTCGCGACAAATGACCCAGTAAAAAGTTTTTCCGAATTCAACTGGCAATATCCCAAGTGTGCTACAAAGGAAAACAAGTTTGTACTGTTCTACTGATCTTATCAAATGTCAAATTTCCATGTTTCAAATTTCAATTTATTCATTTCGAAATATTTCTTTTCATCAGCCACGATTGCGGATTCTGTGTTATTCGCCTACTGGAGTGTCACAATGGATCTGATTTAACGGGATATGGGGATATGGCACGGTAATTTCCATATCTTTGCCTTCCAAGTGTTCTGCAATAACATTCGGTCTCACTTCTTTTAAATTGCTAATATGAACAGAAAAGAATGGACATCTACATGCAGGAGGTGGCTCATATCCTTGTTCATCATGAGTATAATGATTACCATCCTTCGAGGTTTCTCCCAAAGCGAATGAATAAAAAATCTGATACCAATGTTTAGGGGGGTTTCCATCTATGCTATCGATGGTAACCCGTAATTGGCAAGTAGTGATAGATTTGGAATTCTGTCATTGTTAAGAACCTCGTATGTTATGTTATGACATCCAATTGTGTATGACAGCACTATATCTATATTTCTAGTTGATCGAATTTTGTTAAGAACCTCGTATGTTATGTTATGACATCCAGTTGTGTATGACAACACTACCATCTTAGATAGGACCCTGTTGTGTATCGATGCACAATTTGAGTCATCATTGTTCTCCTGAGGAATATATTGGACCATGTTGTGTATCGATGCACTATCATCTCATATAGGACCCTGTTGTGTATCGATGCACAATATATTGGAGTACCAATTCACTCGAGCTAGCTCAACCAGCGGGGTGGGACTATGGTTCACTAGCTTTTGCAACGCCTACTAACAAAATACATTTTACTACGTATGAGAACAACATGTATCATCATGCTTCAATATAGAACAAAGGAATATGATATCTAATTATATGCATCAACACATATAATATAGTCACAAAATGGTAGCACCCCACGGTACAGTTTAAATAGTATAATTCAGCGTGTTAAGAAATTTCAAGAGTAATAAATATACAGAAAGTTGGATAAAAGATCTCGTTTCCTGATTGTACTATAATCTATAGTAAAAATACACTTTTCTCATTCCGTTCAAAATAATCTCCATGTATAATTTTCTCCATCATTAAACCATGGAATATTAACTATCTTCATTTTGTAGTGATTAAAAAAGTACCAGATCTTTTTGGAGAACATCTTACACAGGTGATGCATCCAGTCGAATTTCAAAGCCTTCATTCCAAACAAAATAATGGGAAACATAGATTTCATAGCTCTTAGATGGGGATCACTAGTATCATACAGCGACAGGTACATCCATCTTGTAGCTTTAAACATAACGATAAGAGATTACTATGAACCATAGAAGTTTCCAAACTAACATGGAATGAAGGATATTTCTAAGCCGAGAGATACCGGACCAATAAATACAAACACTGCAACCCTCAACATAGATGAATCAGGGCAACAAACACTGGCTGATCAGAAACATCAAGACCAGACATGCCCACTTCATTCTTCTTTTCTTAATCTCCAGAATCTCAACTTTTCCTGATGCTATCAGTAGATCCTTCTTCATCGGATCCAGGAAATATTTTAGTGTTGATTTCACATAACTTTTGAGTAGATCTGCCTAGATCCACGTTTTGCAGACATAATCATCCGGTCCACGAACCTACAACAAAAAACATGCTACGGTGTGAAATCTCCCATGCCATGGACGTACAAACAAACTCTATTTTCCTACGAATGGCAGTAATGTAAAGTGAGACACAAAATTTATTTTTCTACGAACAACAATAATATATGTACAACAAATTCACCCCATCTATTACTTACTGTTAGTTGGTTTGTCCAGAGACAATCCCACAAAAGATGTAAACTTCAGGTCAGAACATTGAGAAAAATATTTTATAAATCATTCTAACTAAGATGAATTATCTTTCATCATTACTGCTACAAATTGCTAGCATCCTAGGGTTGGTTTCTAGACATATAAAAAAAATACAAAAGACTGGTACAATCATTTCTACATCGCAAGTGCAAAAGAAGATTCACATGCGAGCATTATGTTTCATCAATCTTACTACAATATATAGACTGCAACTAGGTTGGGTTGGACACAGATATAATCGAAGACTGAAACTTCTTCAAGAACATTGCAGCTTATAGAGTAACAATCAGTTTAACTTTGTACCACTACGTTCCATCAAAACTGCTATTAAAATCGAAATGTAAGATGGCAAAAGATGTACACGAGTGCTCACATTTCATCTTTCACAACTTCGGGTGGGATACAATCCTAGTATATTTCGATCGGGGGAGATGGAACGACGGGTATTTCAATTTCGGGATCCAAAATTCTGGAGAAAGGAAATATACAAGTCATCATACTCATCCAGATCTATGGTGGGAGAAATAGTGCAGGTCATTGGTGGTTCTTACGTTTGAGCAATTGACGGATCCGCAGCCATAAGAAGGTCCATGAAGCATCCACCACCATCTCCTGCGAAGAAATTGTGTCCTGGGACAAAATAAAATGTAAGAGACAGCAGGAATCGAAGACACATACAACGCTAGGCAATCAGGAGAGCAAAAATCAATCAAACGGAAAACTGAATCTGGATAAGAGGGTGCATCCGGATCCTTCATGCCAAACGCAACGATAAATCGTTCTCCTTCACCAAGCACACGCGGGAGAAGCTCGGGATTCGGCGTTTATGTCCATGGAAGATCTTACAGTGTTCCAGATCTACAAGTTTTGGGAAATAAAGGGGGGTTGGGACGCGTGAGAGGATGGAGGAAGAAAAAGGGGACATGCAACTACTGTGAAGCCGAATATGTGACGTCCCTATGTCAGTGTATCTGACAAAAAGCGGCCCGTATAAGATGGATTCCTGGGCTTATAGAAATATTGGCAGCTTGGCTATGCAACCGTGTCCACTTTCGAGGCCCGAATCTCCAAACGGAAGTGGATGGTCGATGGGTGCACGCTACCTAGCGTGCACGCCAGAATTGCCGCTTTGGGGAATCAGGGGCCAGCGGTGGCGCGCACTATCCGGTGGTGAATATCGCCATGGTATCTCCACTCGTCTAATCAGGACAGACGATCCGGACACCAAACTTAGGGGTTCGGAAAATTTAGGAGTTCGGATTCTTTGGAGTTAGACTGAACTCCATGCGGTGGAGTTGGACAAATCTCATCCACTCTATTCTCTGTATGGCCCAAATTCTTTTACGTCTATGTATTCTTTAAGGAAAATGATAGGACTCCCCCGGGGGATGCGATCCCCCGGTTCCTCCTCCCGTGCGGTGACAACGGTGGGCTGGGCCTACCCACATCCTTTACCAAGGAACGTACGTCTCTCCTTGATCTGTATTTTCTCTCTCTGCCTCCAACCTCTCTCTCAGATCTCATCGCGTTGACTTCCTCGGGTGGCTCCTCCGCTGAGCTTTTTCGTGATGCCCTCCTCCACCAAGCTCCTCCGCGACGCCCTCCTCCGCCGCGCTCACATGGTGCTCTTGGGCAGGGCGTCGCCGCGCGCCATCCTCCACCCCATCCTGCTCGCCTCCACGCCCACGAGGCCTTGCTGCTGCTGCCAAGGGGGAGTGAGGTCAAGGTGGCCTGCCTCCATGGCAGTCGAGGCCTACGCTGGCGTCCTCTCCGGCGGTACGTGTTGCAGGTGGCCTTCAATGGTCACTGATAGCGCTACATATGACTAGCAGAGTTGCTACTTAATCGAAGTTTGCTACGTACGTAATCGAAGTTTGCTACGTACGTAATCGAAGTTTGCTACATGGGGTCGTGAGCGGTGCTATGTGCAGCCGCGGTGGTGCTACTAGTGGTGTCGTGTTTTGCTACATGCGGCCGACGGTGGTGCTAAAATAGTATAAATAGTTTGCTACGAGATCTCTGACGAGGTCTCCGGCGAAGTTAAATTTGCTACAATAGGATATTTTTTTTGCTACACCTGTTTAGTGGTTTTGCTACAATAGCGCAAATTTGTTGCTACATGGCCTCCGATGAGGTCTAACGGCGAAAACCTCCTACGAGTCTCCGGCGAGATCGGATATGCTACATTAGCACAAATTTTTTGCTACCACCGTTTTGCGTTTTTGCTACAATAGCGTAACGTTTTTGCTACACGGTCTTCGGTGAGGTCTACCGGCGAAAGCCTCCGGTGAGGTCGGGTTTGCTACATTAGCTCAACTTTTTTGCTACACGGTCGCCGGCGAGGTCTCCGGCGAAATCTCCGACGAGGTCCAGTTTGTTTTTTTATTTTCTGGACTGAACCGTTTTTTGCTACAATGTAGCAAAAGCGGGGCAAATGTAGCAAAAACGGGGCAAATGTAGCAAAAGCGGGATTTTGAATCCAAAAAACGGACACGTGGTTGGCTAGGGACCCGGGGGATAAAAACCACATATCCCCCGGGGGACGCGTAGGGCTGTCCTTAAAGGCATCGTCTTCAATTTTTGGATAAGGTCGCGAAGCTTCAAGACCAACCAGAGTAGGATTCTCCTTGTCTCTCTTCCATCAGCTCGTGGACGCCCCCTCGTCAGCTCCAGCGGCCGGAACGACGACCTAAATCCGGCCTCCGCCATCAAGTAGCCACCACACCACGCAAGGACCTCGTCCAACGAGTCGCCGCCGAACCAGGACCTCGCCCAATTCGCGAAAGTGCAGCTTCCACCGAGTCGCCGCCGCACCGGGAGCTCGCCCACATCGTGAGCTTGCAGCTTCCATGGAGTCGCCACCGCAACAGGGATCATCCCAAATCTCAAGCTTGCAGCCTCTGCCGTGTCCGCATCGGGAGCTTGCCCCCACATCATGAGCTTACAGCTTTCATGGAGTCGCCGCCACACCATTGACTCGCCCCAGTTGGCGAGCTTGCGGCCTCCGTCGCGTCTGCACCAGGAGCTCTCCCCAACGCTACAGGATAGAAGAATTCGAGCTACATGGGTGGAAGAGGAGGTAGGTATTCAGATTTCTCTACGATTCTTGTACTATGCCAAATTTACTTGCAATAACAGATTAAGGAGGATAATATCCACTGCATTGTCAGGGATTAAAATAACTATTACACATGACATATCAAATAGATGATATTTCTTCCATTGTTCACAACTGATTGTAGTATCCCGCAGATTGGCTTGCTGCAATGTTGCTTGTAGGAGGAAAATACAATTGTTCATCTTGAGTATATCTAATACTTGTTTCCTGTCAGATAGTAGATGCAAAAATAAAGTAAGCATGAATTAAATATAATATATTGCAATTTGAATATATCTCAACAACATAGCACAAATTACATACTTGACTGTATGATCTGGTATCTGTAAGATTAGTATGTGCTGGAGGTAAGCCATTATTGCAAGATCCATGAACCATAATATAAACTTATAAGAAACTGGAATTTCAGTGTTCTCAAGTTTCATCATGAATCTCATTAAAAAAGTCCATCATGAATAAAAACTAGTTAGAATCTTACCAACAACGAATCCGTGAAACCAGTAGCATTTCCATTTTCATTCATCCACAAGATATCTATCGATACCTCCACACCCTATAGTTAATAAAAATAGTAGTATGGTTAGAATCGTACGTGTATTTGTCAATATTTACGGAGCCATGAGCCGAGCAGTAGTTGTTACATTATTTTTGTAGTACTGTACTTCATCGCTTGGACTTTCCTTTGTGTTGGTTCCACTTATCACTCTTTTGTTTGATTTCCCTTTCTTTGACTTGGCCTGTTTTTTTTTACTTTCTTTTTAGCTTTTTCTTGCATTAACTCAACCCAATCCTTTGGTCTCTTATTACTCTTCCGACCTTCCCTCTTCTTTAGACCAGCCACTCTACTATCCAAAGTTTGTTGTGACATTGGCGAACTTTCCTCATGGGAATCTTCTGGCTTGAAAATTTCCTTTATCTTCTCTTCTATGGTTGTGTTCATTGAATCAAGTGAGTTGTCTAGTAAGAAAAATGATTCATCAAAGTCCACCGCTCTTGAAGCCAAGCGAGCAAACTTTTTGCATATTGATTTGTATCGGTGCAATTTTTCCAACTTAGGATCTTCCAAAATATCCTTTCCTTTGTTGTCTTGCACAATGCCTAATCTTGCTTCTTTTGTCCATCTTTTAAGAATGTATGCTTCAGGAATCAACTTGATATTCATCATATCTAGTGATTTCAACACATGGCTACAAAGGATCCCATGTTTCTCAAATTTATTACAACTGCAAGAAACAGTTTGATTAATGGGGTGAACAGAAACTTTGTATCCATAATTATTAGTTGGCTGCCCTTTAAGATTGCAAATGGCAACAGTGAACTCAATGATCGAATCATTTTGCACCGATTTCTTGATATAAGTTGCGGTTGATTTTTCAAACTCCTCCTATAAGAGTTTGAATATAGGTGGTGTATAAACATTTGCTGCTTGCTGTAGTACCGGTGTGCCCTTCATTTTTACCATCGGCAACTTTTTCCTAACTTCATGTTCACACTTTACCTCCTTTTCACGCTTTCCTTGAACAGCCCTTTCAAAATGTTTGAAGAACCTTACTATGTCCAAATTAAATTTCAGATGTTGCTTCAGGTCTTTATTGAAGCTCTCGCTGAGTTGTGTGCTTCGCATTCCCAGTGTAAACACATCCTTCATGTAGCAATAAGCCCACTTGTGCTTTAGTTTGTAAATACCATCTAGCCAGCTTACTTGCTTCACCTTAGATTGCATAGACTTGAAAACTTCTTCAAACTTCTCTTCTTTCTCATATAAATACATGCACCGATTGTATTCCTTTAGAATTGTTGTTGCTTCATCCTTTTTTTGACCAGGATCACTAGGGAGGACACCTTCTGTTGGTTCATCGGCCTTATGCGAGCTTATATGCTTTATTGCATTCTGACCCATATGCCAACAACACAAACCATGTATTGTATCCACAAAAACCTTACCAATTGCCTTACCCATTGCTGCATTTTGATCAGTAAAATTTTTTTTGGGATGCTTTTGATTATGTGCCGCTAGACAAGTCTCAAATAACCACTTAAAAGAATCTATTGTTTCATCATATAAGAGAGCTACTCCAGAAACCACTATTTCTCGAAAATGGTTAAATCCAACAAAAACTCCAAAGGGTATGTACTCTTTGTTGGTAGAATATGTGGTATCAAATATAATCACATCACCAAATAAAGCATAGTTTATCAACATTTTAGCATTAGCCCAAAATATATTGGTTATTTGTTCTTCACTATCTAGCTGAATAGCATATTGAAAGGATGGATTGTCAATGACTTGTTGCTGAAAATACTTTAACAAACCTCCTGCTTCTCCATACTGCAAGCTACGTTGGCGCTTACTCCTCAAGTAATTTTTGCGATCTTGCAGTGTGTACCCAAGATTGGAAGTTCCACCACCAAATTCTCCGGAAAAGACATGTGCTGCCTTTGGTGCAATGCCAGCGTGATCTGCTGCTTCTATGTCCATGGCATCTAGTGGACATACTTTTCGTTGAGATGGGATCAAGTGGATCATATCTGGCCGATAAAAGACATGATTGTGCTCTGCCTCAAAGTCATGTACACTATATTTGTTGGTATTTCTGTTCAAAAGATTTCCCATGCGTGCTTTACAACCTGTCCTTGTTTCAGCTCGCGATGACTTGTATTGATCCTCGCGTTTATATTTTGACCGCTGACCTTCTTTTCCACATAAGAATCTTGTTGATGTTACAACTCCATCTTTATTCTTATTACTATAGTGCTTCCTAGCATCAAATCCTATTTTTCCTGCATAAGAAACCTAGAATTTCCATGCTTCATCTGTTGTGGTGAATTCCATACCTAGTATTGGAGTCCAACTTGCGGCATACTCCTGGTTGGTATTTGATTCCAGGTTGAGATTTCCATTGTTGTACGCTGGCTGCATTAGTGAATGGCACGAACACCACAAAAGAGGATTTGGAGAAGAATATAGATCTGGTAGTTTTGGTGAGAAAGGGAAGAAGTGTATCGATGTGCCAGGTTTTGGTGGGAAAAAAGGCGCGCGTGAGCGTTTTTGGTGAGAAAATAAGACGACTATTTCATTTTGGAGGCAACCAACGAAAGAAAAAAACTCCCTCCAAATTAGATAAATCACAGGAGGTTGTTAGGCCTGATTAGATCTAAGCCATACATAGAATAGAGTGACTGAGATTTGTCCAACTCCACCGCGTGGAGTTTAGTCCAACTCCAGGGGATCCGAACCCCAAATTTAGGTCCGGACGCCGAAAATCGGCTCAGTCGTGTATTCAGGAATTTGTTTTCGTTCGGATTTGGGCGAACTTTGTTCCGGACTACTTAGGTCGTATCCAGGATCCGAACTTTGGTCCGGACGTCCTGGAAACGTCCGACGCGGCGAATTGGCCGAGTGGATCAGCATGTCAGCGACAGAAGCCGAGTCGTCGTCATCCTTACGTCGTTTCCCTTTTTCCGCCCTCGCTGCTACACCCCTCCCGCCCTCGCCGCTGACCTCGGCCTATAAAAGGCGTACATATCGCCGTGTCGTCTCCCTTCACACTCTCTCACACCGCTCCCTATTCCGGCGAACTCCAGATGCTCGCACCTTTCTACCTCCTCAACTCCGCCGAAAATCCATGGCCGAGAGATTTTCAGGCGACATCGTGGCGGTGAACGGAGGACGCACGCTGCAGACGTGGGAAGCCCGGCTGCTCCACGAAGCGGGCTATACGGCGCCGACGGACTATCGTCTCCCCTTCGCCTGGCAACTCAGCGCCGGCGGGATCCCTATTCCGCCGGTGCAAGCCGACGAGGACATCGCCCGAGAGATCCAGGCGACTATCGACGTCATGCAAGACCCAGATATCGCCGAGGATCCTGGCAACCTGGTCTTCTGGAGGCAGTTCTTCGCCGACAGGCGCCTCCAGGATCTCGCCCGACACGAGGGACTGACGGGCTCGCCGTCGCCGCGTCACAATGCGGATTTTCGCCGCCGGTGGAGCATTCCAGGGCGAACTCTCGCCGCCGTCATGGAGCACATCCAGGCCGGCAACCACCCCTGCCTCGGCCTGTAGAAGCAGCGTTCGTCGTCGACCACGGCGGCGGCGGCCTTTTCCTAGTTAAATTCGATGTAATATGTGCGTCCTTGCCCTAATTAATGAAATCCGCCTATATTTGCCCAAATTTCGCCGAACGTGGGAACTCGGCCTGGGAACGCGAGTGGAAAACTCGACGTACCCAGGCTGAAAACGAGTTTCGTTCGGCAAAAAAAATCCGGATTTCGGCCTAGGTTCGCCCAACGAGTGGAGATGCTCTAAGAGCATCTCTAAAATGCGGGTGCGCTAAAAAACCATGGAAATACAGCCCGGGAGCGGACTCGCAAAGTTTTAGTAGGCGCGTGAAAACGCGGTGCACGCTAAACCGCGTGTAGGCTTGTGCGCCATTCTACGTACCAAAACTGACACGTCGTTTCTAGTGCGCGCAATAAAACAAGATCACGCGCACCTAACCGCCTGAAATTTCAGCCACGCGTCACCTTGCCTGCGCTCCACCTCGCCTCATGCGCCGCTTTGCCTGCGTTACATCCCGACCTCGCCCCGCGCGTCGCTTGCCACCTTGCCACGCGCGTTGTCCCTCCTGCGCTCTACCTCACCTCGCGCGCCGCTCCGCCCCCGCCCGCGATGCCTCCCCGCCGCCGCTCGAGATCCGGCTACCATGATGTGCACGCGCGTCTGAACAGGACATTCTATGCTGAGATCCGGAGCGCCGACGAGCGCATCGGGCTCGGCATGTTCGAGACGACGCACGAGGCGGCGCGCGCATACGATGCGTTCGTCTGGCGCCTCGGTCGTCCTCAGCGGTCGATAAACTTCACGGACGTCTGGACACGGCAGCAGGAGAATTACCTCACGCCGCTGACGCAGGCCGTCACGCGGGAGGCGAGGCAGCGGCAACACGAGCTCGAGCAGCGCCTCATCGTCGCCGAGTAGGGCGAGCGCGTGAGCCTCGAGTGGGCGTGGCGCTTTCCGGAGGACGTGGCCGCGGAGGTCGCCTTCTACGCCGACAAGAAAGAAGAAAAGGAGGCGCGGAAGGCGGCGAAGAAGCAAGATCGGGAGGCGAGGAGGGCCAAGAAGGGGGCCAAGAAGAAGGAGAAGGAGGAGAAGGCCGCGAGGAAGGAGGAGAAGAAGAATGGCGCTCGGTCCGTCGACCATCACCATCGACTCTTCCTCCTCGGAGTACGAGTGGTCGTCGACTACGGTGTCGTCGACTACATTTAACACCTCCGACTGGGAGTCTGGGAGTCCGATTAGTTTTAGTTAGTCTAGTTTTAAATAGGGCTGTACAAATGCGGGTTAAACTATGTAATATATTTATATTTGTAGTCTATTTTTGCATTTTGTTTGATCTATTTACATGTACAATTGTGTGAAAATATAGTTTTTGGGCTGCATTTTAGCGCATCTGCAAAAGGACCAATTCAGCGTTGTATTTTGGCGCGGCAGTTTACAGCACTCGGTGAAACTCTCGCTGGCGCCACGCGCTGATCCGCTTAGAACACGCTGTAAATCCGAATATACATGTTATAGCGCGCATGCTAAAGATGCTCTAACAATATCCTTCAGTAATGGCCTAATATCCTCTTTCAACAGTTTTTGGTAGTCCAAGGTGCTGATTTTTGTCAACTCGACTAAGAGATACAACCTCAAAGATTTCTGCATACCCTTCTTTCCTTCCTTCCCCGTGGTCAATTTCATAAATCCATTGTCTTCCTTTGTAACTTCATAAGCTTCATTCATGCGTTTCGCCAGTTCGTTCAGCCTCACAAATACACTTGTTGGCAGTTGTTTGGAAGTAAACCGAGACCGAGCCTTCAATTTCATAACGTCCTATCAAAATAGTCCCTCTCTCTGTCATGCTTTGCAGCCCTCTCATCAAAACTGAACAAAATGAACCTTGATGATGCAGTGGCATCTTTCGCATTAGATTTTGCAACTTGCAATACAAGCACGTGTGAATCACTTTGAGCACCGGCCTGATAAAATCTATTGTACCTGCAAAATCGGTAACACGATCAGAACTCATGTACATATAAATTTTTCTGAGGAAATGCATTGCACGTACATGGTAAATCTACAATGATTCAGAAAATGAAGGTAGCATTTTTTCAACCATATTTATTTTGTGAATCGAACATCCAACTCACACTACCCTACAAACAATGCAACATATCTACCAAAGTAAGATTCATGTAACTAGTCATGTAAATCATGCCTAAAAGAACAAGTATATGTGCAAGATGGAACGACGTGTGATTTCTTAAATAAACCAAACCGATTGCAAATAAACATTAAAGTAGCACACTACAGGCAGACATACTATTGCACAATTCAATTACATATAGGAAGAGTTTAGTGCCATACTACGTGCAACAGACATACTGTTGCACCATTCATTTGCATATAAGCAAAATCTAGTGCCAAACGGATTGGACTAACCTTCTCTTACGTTGGACTCCACGATTTCATAGTGCACACCGTAGAGTACTAAAGTCTGATTGCTATTTTACTTTACTAGTTGAATGCCCATGCGTTGCCACGAGTTCCTAAATTTGTAGTTATCCCACGCCAACAAGAAATGACGCCAACAAAAAGTATAATCAGTGGACTTCATAGTCATCCCAATCTAACCTGGAAACTGGACTCATCTTTACATTTATTTCATTGAAAAGATAAGAGGGTTTTTACATCCTCCTAGGAGGCAGAGCCACATGCAAGGTGGCTGAGAAAACAACTCAAAGGCCTAGCGCTACTGCTTCTACCCAAAGCCAATGATTTTGGAGTTGGTACGGGGTAAGAGCATCTCTAGTGGCTCGTCTATATGTGTAGGACGGGTTTTGAGTCTTGAAGACGCGTTAATTTAGGGAGGCCCATTTTAAGGAGGAGACGACAGGCGAGAGGAGTCGGACGAAGAAAAACGACGTAGTGGCGGATGGCAGAAAACGGAACCATGCCGTTTTTTAGATAGTAGAGACTAGAGGAGGAAGGTTTACATCCTAACCGGATGCTCGCCCAGGACCAGGAGCGCCTAGATCCCAGCCAATTCAAGCAGAGGGATGAGAGAGAGAAGGGAGGAGGGCAGGAGCCGCTTACTACTTGGGAGTCATGGCGAGATCGATCCATTGAGATCCTCTCATCCCATGGTCGTCTGATCTAGCGGTGTACGTGTCCGATCGCTATTGCGCTCGGGAAGGGATGACTCTGCCGGTTGCTAGAAGGGGAGGAATGTGGCGGCGACCTAGAGAGGAAGGGACAACGGCCTAGAGAGGAGGGCGCCACCACTTGACGGTGCATGGGACGGAGGCGGGGGGTCGGGATGGAGGTCAACTCGGGAGGGGGCGAAGGAAGCAGCCATGACTTGTGTAGGACGGGTTTTGAGTCTTGAAGACGCGTTAATTTTGGGAGGCCCATTTTATAGAGGAGTCGACAAGCGAGAGGAGTCAGACGAAGAAAAACGACGTAGTGATGGATGGCAGAAAACGGAACCACGAAGTTTTTTTAGATAGTAGAGACTAGAGGAGGAAGGGTTACATCCTAACCAGTTGCTCGCCTAGGACCAGGAGCGCCTAGATCCCAGCCAATTCGAGCAGAGGGATGAGAGAGAGAAGGGAGGAGGGCAGGAGCCGCTTACTACTTGGGAGTCATGGCGAGATCGACCCATTGAGATCCTCTCCTCCCATGGTCGTGTGATCTCGCGGTGTACGTGTCCGATCGCTGTTGCGCTCGGGAAGGGATGACTCTGCCGGTTGCTAGAAGGGGAGGAATGCGGCGGCGACCTAGATAGGAAGGGACATCGGCCTAGATAGGAGGACGCCACCGCTTGATGGTGCAGGGGACGGAGGCGAGGGTCGGGATGGAGGTCAACTCGGGAGGGGGCGAACAAAGCGGCGATGACTTGTGTAGGACGGGTTTTGAGTCTTGAAGACGCGTTAATTTAGGGAGGCCCATTTTAAGGGGGAGACGACATGCGAGAGGAGTCGGACGAAGAAAAACGACATAGTGGCGGATGGCAGAAAACGGAACCATGCCGTTTTTTAGATAGTAGAGACTAGAGGAGGAAGGTTTACATCCTAACCGGATGCTCGCCCAGGACCAGGAGCGCCTAGATCCCAGCCAATTCAAGCAGAGGGATGAGAGAGAGAAGGGAGGAGGGCAGGAGCTGCTTACTACTTGGGAGTCATGGCGAGATCGATCCATTGAGATCCTCTCATCCCATGGTCGTCTGATCTAGCGGTGTACGTGTCCGATCGCTATTGCGCTCGGGAAGGGATGACTCTGCCGGTTGCTAGAAGGGGAGGAATGTGGCGGCGACCTAGAGAGGAAGGGACAACGGCCTAGAGAGGAGGGCGCCACCACTTGACGGTGCATGGGACGGAGGCGGGGGGTCGGGATGGAGGTCAACTCGGGAGGGGGCGAAGGAAGCAGCCATGACTTGTGTAGGACGGGTTTTGAGTCTTGAAGACGCGTTAATTTTGGGAGGCCCATTTTATAGAGGAGTCGACAAGCGAGAGGAGTCAGACGAAGAAAAACGACGTAGTGATGGATGGCAGAAAACGGAACCACGAAGTTTTTTTAGATAGTAGAGACTAGAGGAGGAAGGGTTACATCCTAACCGGTTGCTCGCCTAGGACCAGGAGCGCCTAGATCCCAGCCAATTCGAGCAGAGGGATGAGAGAGAGAGAAGGGAGGAGGGCAGGAGCCGCTTACTACTTGGGAGTCATGGCGAGATCGATCCATTGAGATCCTCTCCTCCCATGGTCGTGTGATCTCGCGGTGTACGTGTCCGATCGCTGTTGCGCTCGGGAAGGGATGACTCTGCCGGTTGCTAGAAGGGGAGGAAGGCGGCGGTGACCTAGATAGGAAGGGACATCGGCCTAGATAGGAGGGCTCCACCGCTTGACGGTGCAGGGGACGGAGGCGAGGGTCGGGATGGAGGTCAACTCGGGAGGGGGCGAACAAAGCGGCGATGACTTGTGTAGGACGGGTTTTGAGTCTTGAAGACGCGTTAATTTAGGGAGGCCCATTTTAAGGAGGAGACGACGGGCGAGAGGAGTCGGACGAAGAAAAACGACGTAATGGCGGATGGCAGAAAACGGAACCATGCCGTTTTTTTAGATAGTAAAGACTAGAGGAGGAAGGTTTACATCCTAACCGGATGCTCGCCCAGGACCAGGAGCGACTAGATCCTAGCCAATTCAAGCAGAGGGATGAGAGAGAGAAGGGACGAGGGCTGGAGCCGCTTACTACTTGGGAGTCATGGCGAGATCGATCCATTGAGATCCTCTCCTCCCATGGTCGTCTGATCTCGCGGTGTACGTGTCCGATCGCTATTGCGCTCGGGAAGGGATGACTCTGCCGGTTGCTAGAAGGGGAGGAAGGCAGCGGCGACTTAGAGAGGAAGGGACATCGGCCTAGATAGGAGGTCGCCACCGCTTGACGGTGCAGGGGACTGAGGCGGGGGGTCAGGATGGAGGTCAACTCGGGAGGGGGCGAACGAAGCGGCGATGACTTGTGTAGGACGGGTTTTGAGTCTTGAAGACGCGTTAATTTAGGGAGGCCCATTTTACGGAGGAGACGACAGGCGAGAGGAGTCGAACGAAGAAAAACGACGTAGTGGCGGATGGCGGAAAACGGAACCACGACGTTTTTTAGATAGTAGAGACTAGAGGAGGAAGGGTTACATCCTAACCGGATGCTCGCCCAAGACCAGGAGCGCCTAGATCCTAGCCAATTCGAGCAGAGGGATGAGAAGAGAAGGGCGGAGAGCAGGAGCCGCTTACTACTTGGGAGTCATGGCGAGATCGATCCATTGAGATCCTCTCCTCCCATGGCCGTCTGATTTTGCGGTGTACGTGTCTGATCGCTATTGCGCTCAGGAAGGGATTACTCTGCCGGTTGCTAGAAGGGGAGGAAGGCGGCGGCGACCTAGATAGGAAGGGACATCGGCCTAGATAGGAGGGCGCCACCGCTTGACGGTGCAGGGGACGGAGGTGAGGGGTCGGGATGGAGGTCAACTCGGGAGGGGGCGAACAAAGCGGCGATGACTTGTGTAGGACGGGTTTTGAGTCTTGAAGACGCGTTAACTTAGGGAGGCCCATTTTACGGAGGAGACGACAGGCGAGAGGAGTCGGACGAAGAAAAACGACGTAGTGGTGGATGGCAGAAAACGAAACCATGACGTTTTTTTTAGATAGTAGAGACTAGAGGAGGATGGGTTACATCCTAACCGGATGCTCGCCCAGGACCAGTGGACGCACCTCCATCTACAACACCTGCTCCCCCAAGTGGACCAATGACTCGCACCCGAGCCAAGCTCCTACAAGCCAAGGTTAACTCGCTCCTTTCCTCATGTGATTTTGGTCTACCTTTGGATGGCTTGCTACTTCATGCAACTACGTTATGTATCCTCAGCTATGAAGCAACATCACCACACCAAGCCCCCGAGGAAGAAGGACCAGGAGAAGAAGCTGCTGGAGCTCTGCACACCGGAATCTCCGGTGTAGACCGGAGTCTCCGGTCCCCTACACCCGAGTCTCCGAACCTTCCTCCGGTCCGGCCCCAAGAACCAAGCCCGGAACATCCAGATGCCCCCTCCGGAGACGGGTCCGGAGATTGACCGGAGTCTCCTGTAACACCCTCAGAATCGACCCTATGCAAGTTTTAGCGAAACCCGCCAAACCCGCATAGAAACGATTCAAAGGTGTCCACCAGGCACTTTCGTGCGGGTGGAAAACGAAGTAATAACATTACACAACAGTCCTCGATGGGACCCACAGGACAGATATATATATATATATAACAGCGACTCAAAGAGTCAAGAATACAGATATACAGAATAAAGATCCAAATCACCTTGAAAATGATAGAGCGTCCAGCTACGGACAAGATGCAAATGGGGCTAAGAGCCCTGAAGAATAACCAATGACGTCCATAACCCTGCCCAGGCCAAGCCGGAAGGGCAACCCTGCTAACGACGTCGATCTCAAAACCTGCTTAAACAAAAGGGGTGCCGACAAAGGGCAAAGGAAAAGAGAGAGCGGTCAGTACTGAGGCCAGTACACGGCGAGACTAGAATTCGGCGGTCCTCGCCTACAAAGGTATGGTGGACTGAAACGGCAGCGACAGCATGCACTAAACAACCTATAGAGACTCGATACAACTGGCGGCTATCAGAGAGGGATAAGAAAGACCTATTCGGATCCAGCCTGATACTACCACCAAACAAACCCATCCTGGTGTTTCCCCCTCGAGACCAAACGAGGAAGTCAACCAAGGAACTCACACAGTTGGCAGTTTTATTTATTCAGTTATCGTTGCAGCAATTACTATTCAAATATAGATAGTCATCCTGATAAAATAAGCAGTGGACAATTTTAGTTAACCATTCCGTTATAGTTGCAACACTTACTAATCAGATACAAATAGCATGAGATAACCCAAAAACCCAGCAGTTGTTGGTACTTTGATTTAGCCATTCCGTTGTAGTTGCAATATTTACTAGTCAGGTACAACGGTCGCAAACGACAACCCAAGCAAGCAATTGTTGGCAGTTTTATTTAGCCATTCCATTATAGTGAAGCTGATTACTAGTCATTATAAAGTCAAATTTATAGCACTACTTTAGTTATAGTTGTCTATGATCGAGATACTGTGCTCCAAGTCGTCCATAACCGCGGACACGGCTTTCAGAAAGTTTTACCCGGCCGGGGTGCACAAATAGCAACACACTCGATCAACCTCGGAAAAACCAAATCAAAACCCAACGAGGCTTTCACGACAAAGCAATCACAGGATTCAGAAATATTTCAGGGGGCCACCCCTTGGAGTACACCCGCAACGAAACTGGCCGGCTCCGAGACGGACCCAAGGTTTGTGGGGCCGGCTGTAAACGACTGGGAACCCGAAAACTCGGGGTGTCGATACCGCGAAAACGGGTCACGATCCTAAACAGTACAGTGTGCTCCTCGCACAATCGTAATAAAGCAGTAAAGCATGGCATAAGTACAGGATAGTAAATAAAACCTCAAACTAGTTTGTGGCCCCAAGAAATAAGACTGAATCAAGCTCTGGCTCAGGGGGGTCCCATAATCCCCCGTATGTGGATAGCGCGATAAATCAAGGAACAAGTATCAAGCACTCGGGGTCCTACGGGACACAAGTGGACGGTTAACAACCAAATAACATCTATTGCCCACCTATGCCTCTGCTTACCTACTTCAATTTTAGTTGTTAAACAATAATTAAAGTGAACAGTAAATAAAGCCAAGATCATCTCCAGCATTCAACAGGCGGCAATTCTCCAACAACTGTGGCGCTTGACGACACGCAACAGCACTTGAGCAAGCGACTACGACGCGCAGGTCCAACTATCTACCAAACAACGGTAATAGGAGGTGTCCAAGGCAATATAAGGCTGCAAGGGATATCCCGGGCACGAAAACTAGAGCATCGCAACACAGATAGCAATAGATCAACAGGAGGGAATAAATACGATAAAAGTAAGATAGGTAGAAAGGGGGAGATGCTCGCCTGAAAACATTGTCGAAGGTTCAACCGAAGATCGGGTCGACACTCGCATCAACTCAACGGCCTTATCCGTGAAGAAGCAAAACACTAGAAGAAACACCGGATGCAATATTTAATACGACGGCAGAAGATCGGGCATGATGCATGTATGATGTATGGCATGGCAAAGGTGCGATGCAATTAGGCCATATTAAGCGGAACCGGGGTCCCGACAATTAATTAAATGATTCAAGTTGTTTAGCTACCCCGCAATTTAAATGTTGTCTTAACATAGCAGAAGATAGCACCGGTTCGCTACACAAATTTAAATGAGGCCAATATAAGGCTAGATTTGCCCGCATATGGGCCTCATATTTAATTATGAAGTGAATCGGCATAAGGCCCCCAAACCACATGACAAGTATGCATGCATGATCAATTAATATGCGACAAGTTGTATTATATTATAAAATAGGGTTTCGGGAAGGGGTTCACACATTAGGGTTCGACGATCCTGGGGTTCCGGGGTTCGGGGTCGGTCTCAGGGTTCGGATCTGGGGTTCGGTATCGGCGGGGCGTGCTCGGATACAGAGTAGATCTTGTCGCATCCGTGGTCTTCGGGTCATGTCGACGGTCATGGCGTTCAGGATGAAGTACTTGGCGTCCTCGAGGGAGTACTTGACGCACATGTGGTCTTTGGGTTCCATGACGATGATCTTGTCGTTTCGATGTCGGGGTCTTGAAATCCGTGAAGAAAACCTTGTCGCCCTTGGGTGAAGAACATGTCATCCCGAGGGTCCGTGGCTTCGGCGTAACGTTCGATGGTTCCAGGGTCGAAGAACTTGGTGTCCGCGAAGGGGAAACTCGGCGTTTTCGAGGGAGAGCTCGGGCATCGGAACCGTGACGCAGACCTTGTCGTTCCTACATCGACGGCCCTGGGTTTCCGTGGCGGAGATCTTGAGGCGTGGCGGTTTTCGAGACGGAGAACTTGGGTGCCCGTTCAATGGTCGAGGAGGGTCTTGTATATGCGTCGGTGGTCTCCGATTAACGCTGGAGCCAACAAGATTGGCCAGAGGGCAGCATCATCCCAGTCCTGGGAGTATCCAACTCTTTCAGTCCCAGGTATGCAGCGCACGCCACCAACACGAACAACGGAGCAGCAGCTGCACAGGGGCAGCCTCACGCGCGACGCGGACGGCTCGGGAGGACGGTGTAGAGGGGGCCACCGGCGAGGGGACGCGGTGACTCAGCTCAGGGACGGGTCGGCGCTAGGCAGGGACGTCGCCGGCGGCGTGGAGCGGAGCTCGGGCCGGCGAGCACGAGGTCGGGCGGCGAGGAGGTCGCCGGAGGTCCGGAGCAGGGCGCGGCGGAGGGGACGCGGCGCGCGGGGAGCCGGCGAGGGGGCGGAGCTCGGGCCGGCGGAGGTCGCAGATGGAGGCGACGGGGCGGCGCCGGGGGCAGGGCCGAGGCCGGAGAGGGGCGAAGCGCGTCGGAGGCGGCGGGGAGCACCGCGGTGGGCGCGGCCGGGAGGAGGAGGCGCCGGAGGGAAGGGGAGCTGGGCGGGAGGAGGAGGCGGCGCTCGCCGGAGCTGAGAGAGGAGGGGGCCACGCGGAGGACGATGGCGGCTTGGCGAGGAAGAAGGGGCGAGGCCGGCGAGCTGCTCTGCGGGGGGGGGGGGATGGACGCCGTCGGGGAAGGAGGATCGCGGGGCCACGGTGGAGGCGAGCGGAGGAGGAAGGCTGGCGGCGCGCGGCGGCCGGCGCCGGAGAGGAGAGGGGGGCGCGGGGAGAGAGGAGGCTGGGGACGCGGTGCGGGGGAGGAAGAGGGAGCGGGGGAGGCAGGGGCGAGTGGGGCCTGGGGTGCGGGACCGGGGGCCAGGGAAGGAGAGTGGGGCTGGCGTGTGAGTGGAGGGAGTGGGCTGTGGGGGTGGCAGTGGGTTGGGGTTGAGGGAGTGGGGGTAGGTGGCGGCATGGGATTGGTTAGAGGGGAGGGAGAGGGTGAGGTGGCAGCCAGGGATTGGGTGGGGTGAGGTGGCTGGAGGGTGGGTAGATAGGACTGGGGTAAGAAAAGACTTGGGGTGGGGTCTAAGCTGGACCGATTTTTATTCTGGGGGTGGTCGTTCGGGTCGAATCGGCCCGTTCGACTGCCCCACTAAAAATAATTAACTATTTTATTTATTTCAAACCGGGCTTTTGCAAACCGATAGCAGACAAAACAAAATATTCCGGCGACCCGGATTTTGCGTTTGAACAAAGACGGGGCGTTTTAGAAAACACAAAATAGGTTTTTCTGCAAATAGTTTTATACAAGCAAATGCAAGATGATGACGATGCTCAAATGCAATGTGGCATGATGACATGAGCATGCGGTCATGATGATGCAATGCACAAAATCAACGCGATTTTCTAGTAGTGGTTTTGCGGGATGCCACATCTCCGGTCCAGACCGGAGTCTCCGGCCTGCTCGATGCCAAGCATGTCAAGGCCTTTTGGGCCTGGCCCATGTAACCCCTAGTTTCGCCCAAACTTCCAGTTTTGTTCCAGAACTACCCCTGTTTAAGTGGTTGGCCTATATAAAGCCCCACCCCTCATATGTAAACCCTAGACTTGGATAATAATATATTAAGGACACCCCTTTGAGGATCTTTCATATATTGGTCTCATGCTCCTACCAAGGGGCACCCTATTATCCACCCCCTCTTGGATCTTGCCTAGTGCGTTCAAGTTGTACAAGGCCTTGGGTTCTCGGTTTCTCGCCCCCAAGTCGTCAAGATCTCACCAAGCACCTCGTCCCCTGTTGTTGGCCGTGGAGAGAGAGCTTCGCCCAACACCGATCCTAGAGATTATGTTGGACCGGTCGCCATCGGCGTGAGTTATCAGCGTGTATCATGATTTGTGTGCGTGAGTTCATCGGGATCTTAGTGTGCATGTGTTCGTGGATTTCGTCCCCTCTTCCCCTTCCACCGCTTTTCCCTCGATCCCCGCGGAGATTCGTGAAAGATCGGGCCACCCCAAGGGTTACCCCATAACATCTTGGTATCAAGAGCAAGGTTGATCACGAATTTCCCCTCAATTTTTCTTCTATCCACCATAAATTCGAAAAATTCCCAAAAAAACAGCCCCAATTTGCCTTTGGATCGATCTATCGTTTTGGAGTGTTATTTGTGGTTTTGATCCGACCAAATCTTGTCTAAGGTGTTGGTCCAGCTTTTGCCTGCGTTTCCCAGCCTAATTTTGGCCAAATTTTCGCGGATTTGAGGACTCTAGGCATGAATTTCCACTCAAGAACACGAGCAGATCTTCCACACCGAAGTCTCCGGTCCTGTGCACCGGAGTCTCCGGTCTACACCGGAGTCTCTGGTCTACATCGGAGTCTCCGCCCAGACCGGAGTCTCCGGCCCTGGACGCCAGTTTTGACCATTTTTCCTCTTTTCTGCATTGGCTAATCTGTCCACTTGTTGTTTGTGTTCCGTGTGCGTGTCACCAACTAACAGATAGCTTCCGCAACATCGCCGCGCTCTTCGACACCACGGACCCCAAACTCTTCCCCGCTCCATCGACACAAGATCACCATCAACAACTAAGGTATAACTTGTGTCAACCCTTATAGTCATTTCTTACTTTGTGTGTACCTATCCTATGAGAGCAACTCATTTTGTGTTTGTCTAATCATTGTGCACTTGCCATTGGAAAGTGAGAGTGTGAGGGCAAAGACAAAAGTTAACATAGTAGCATAGAAAGGGAGAAAAAGAGAAAGAATCAAAAAAAAAGAGGAAAAGAAAAAGAAAAATAGAAAGATACATAGTCTCCCAATCCAAAGAGAGCATCAAGCTTGTAAGCAAAAGAGAGAGGAAGAAGCGCGCCAAGGCAAGTGCACAAATCCGTTGCTTACCCTCTTTTGGCAAACGAGTTGTGGTCTCTCCGTGAGTTGGCACAACAACCGAACGTAGTCTTCGTTAGGCCATTTCGTGCTCACTTTCATAGTCGTGCTAACCCCATTTTTCTCCACGCGTGTGTGTAGTCTTAGGTTCTCGTCACCTTTTGAGTTGACCATTTCCTTCTGACTTGAGTTGTTGGATTTTCTCCACTTTTGACTATCCTTTGCGTTCGGTTGGTTCTTTGGCTTTCCCACAATCCTACCCATCCACCAAAAACTTTTGAGAGTTGTAGCTTATTTGTGTGTGAGTTTCTTTTCCATTTCACTTTGCACGCTGTTCGCTCCCTTGTGTGGCAATTGGTTTGATATAATCTCCAAGGTGAGGTAAAAGGCTAACTCTACGCACCCTTACTCTCCATATACAACCCTTGTCGGCTTTGCATCATGGACAGGAATGACGAGCCGTCCCAACCACCACCACCACCTCCGGAGGACGACACTCAATACATGACAAGATGGGACCATTGGAAGATCCGAGGAGAATTCAACTACCGTTGTGAAGCCCTTGAGCGGAGCCAAGATGAACAATTTAGAGACGCCCGAGTGGAGTTCAAGAACATCGACAACCGCTTCGAAGAAGTCCGAGGCCAAATGCATGCCATGCAACACAACCTCGGTCATCAAAATGAAGCTCTTGGTCGTGCCCTCGCCTCAACGGATGAGAAGCTTCAACGCCTCATTGATGGGTTAGCAAGGCCACGCTCGCGAGACTCAAGATCATCACGGCACTCCTCAAGTGAATCAAGTGCGCCTCGCCGTCACGTTTCAAGGCACCGGGATGGACCCGTCCTTCAATCCATGAGCTCTTCTCAAGCGGTACCATCTCCGCGACACGCCGCAACGTCAAGCTATGATGGTGACCTCTCCGCAAGATCTCCAAGACGTGAAGCAGACCGGCCACAACAAAGGGCACTTGTGCTTCAACAAGAGCAGCCTCACATGGACCACCAAGCCCATCGCCATCGACATGCTCTTTCAACATCAAGTGAAGCATCCGAAGTGGAAGATCAAGTTCGCCGGCGGCGTGAAGCACTCGAAGATCCACCAAGGCGTCCTCATCGACATGAACGTCCACGTCGACAACATGATCATCATGGCGAGCCTCCTCCACATCAAGAAGAAAGAGAGCAGCCCATTGCGCATGCGGCTCGACGCCCTCTTCGCCACATGGCACAAGACAATGCTCATCGGCATCAACCACGCTAAGAACAAGAGCAAGCTCCCCAAGCTCGTCGTGAGGATCATCACCCTCCTCCTCGTCCTCAACCGCGCCAACAACACGAGCAAGCTCCCCAAGCTCGTCGTCAAAACCAAGTTCCACCAACAAACACGGCTCCTCAACAACCGCAAGAGCAACGCCAACATCACCAAGCAAGACATGAGAGCTCGGATGATGAAGATGGCCGCCAAAATCATGGCAACCGTCGCCACCGGAACCGCAATGAAGAAGAAACTTTCGGCAAGCTCAAGTTCACCATGCCCAAGTTCACCGGTTCCAATGAACCCGAATAATATCTCTCATGGGAACTCAAGGTTGACAAGATCTTCCGCATGCACAATTATAGCAATGAGAATATGATGACCATGGCATCCCTCGAGTTTGATGAGTATGCCAACCTTTGGTGGGAACAAGTCCAACTTGCTCAGGAAGCAAAAGAAGAACCTCCAATCTCAACTTGGCAAGATATGAAGGCTCATATGAGATCCCGCTTTGTTCCTTCGCACTACACGCGTGACCTTTTCAACAAGCTTCAAACGCTTAGTCAAGGGACAAAGACCGTGGAAGAGTACTTCAAGAAAATGGAGCTCAACATGATCCGTTCCAACACTGAAGAGCGGGATGAACAAACAATGGCACATTTCCTCAATGGCTTGAACCATCCAATCAAGTGCATCACCGAGTTCCAAAAGTACAACAACATGGTTGAGCTTGTGCACATCGCATCAAAGGCCGAGCGTCAAGTGCAATAGGACATCAAGTACAACAAGCCAAAGACATACTTCACATACAAGCAAGCCCCAACCACTACTACGACAACACCAAGTGGAAGCTCATCAAATACCACCAAGCTTCCCTTCAAGCCAACACTTCCTCAAGGAAAACCGCCCCCAAGTGGCAAATACACAAGAGATGAACAACCATTCAATGGTGAGTGCTACAAGTGTGGAGGCAAAGGACACAAGTCGGCTGCATGTGGGAACAAGAAAGTTTTGTTCATCCATGACAACGGCGATGAAGAATACTTGAGTGAAGATGAGTTTGATGCAAGGGTCAAGGAAGCCATGGCAAGGCAACATTTGTAAGAGGACCAAGAACTACTTGTGTGTGAGCATGACGCAAGTCCATCTCTTGTGGTCACAAGGGTCTTAACTACTCAAATCAATGAGAATGAAGACCAACGATCAAACATCTTCCAAACTCGTGCCGGTATCAATGGGAAATCCATCAAAGTTGTCATCGATGGAGGGAGTTGCCACAATCTTGCAAGTATGGAATTGTGTGAGAAACTCAACCTCACCCTCCATCCACATAAGCACCCCTACCATATACAATGGCTAAGTGACCAAGGGTCCGTCAAGATCAAGCACACCGTCTTGTTAACATTCTCAATTGGACCATACAAAGACACGGTGGAATGTGACGTGGTCCCCATGACGGTTTGCCATATGTTGCTAGGACGGCCGTGGCAATATGACAAGCGTGCTTTGCATGATGGTCACTCAAACACTTATACCTTCAAATGGCTTGAAAAAACTTGTGTGTTGCAACCAATGACTCCTAGTCAAATAATTGCGGACAATGCAAAGGCTTTAGCGAGGGCGCAATACACAAAACCATCTTGTGAGAAGAGTGGTGAGCGAGAGAACCACACTATAGTGAGTGAGTGCCACAAGCCAAACTCGAGTGGAAAAACTAAGAGTGTTCTTCTTGCCACCAAAAGTGAGATGAGAGAAGTGCGGAACAACCCATCCATCTTGCACTATGTCCTTGTATGCAAGGGACTAGCGCAAGGAACTAATGACTTGAAAAATGTTCCTCCTTCTTTGATGGCTGTTTTGCAGGAATTCCAAGATGTATTTCCCGAAGAGCTTCCTCATGGACTACCTCCTCTTCGTGGAATCGAGCACCGCATCGACCTCATACCCGGTTCCCCACTCCCAAACCGCGTCGCGTATCGCACAAACCCGGAAGAGACGAAGGAGATAGAACGACAAATCAACCAACTCGTCTCCAAAGGTTTGATCCAAGTAAGCACTAGCCCAAGCGCGGTCCCCGTGATTCTAGTTCCAAAAACGGATGATACGTTGCGGTTATGCATGGACTGCCGTCCAATAAATGCTATCACCGTGCGTTATCGACATCCTATACCGCGTCTTGATGACATGCTTGATGAGTTATGTGGAGCCACTATATTTTCGAAAATTGATCTTCGTAGTGGTTACCATCAAATTCGCATGGCCGAAGGTGATCAGTGGAAAACCGCCTTCAAGACCAAGCTTGGTCTCTATGAATGGTTGGTTATGCCTTTTGGCTTATCAAATGCTCCATCTACCTTCATGCGCCTCATGAACCATATTTTGAGATCTCTCATTGGGAAGAGTGTCGTTGTTTACTTTGATGACATCCTTGTCTATAGCAAGTCACTAGAGGAGCATGTTACTCATGTTAAGGAGGTCCTTCAAATCCTTCGTCATGAAAAGCTTTATGCTAATCTCCCAAAGTGCACTTTTGCAAACGACAAGCTCATTTTCCTTGGTTTTGTTGTGTCTTCTAATGGCATTGAAGTTGATGTCTCAAAAGTTAAGGACATACGAGATTGGCCCATACCCACCAATGTTAGTGAACTTCGTAGTTTTCATGGGTTGGCTGGCTTTTACCGTCGCTTTGTGAAAGACTTTTCTACCATTGATTGCCCCCTCAACGAATTGACCAAGAAAAATGTCACGTTTGTTTGGGGAAAAGCACAACAAAAGGCTTTTGATGAGCTCAAAAAGAGGCTCACCGAAGCACCACTCCTTGCATTACCGGATTTCACAAAAACTTTGGAGATTGAATGTGACGCTAGTGGAATTGGCATTGGAGGCGTCCTTATGCAAAATGGGCGTCCCATTGCATACCATAGTGAGAAACTCGATGGCGCATGCCTTAACTATCCCATTTACGACAAAGAGCTTTTTGCCTTGGTTCGTGTCCTTCAAGTGTGGCAACACTACCTTTGGCCCAAAGAATTTATCATCCATTCCGACCACGAGTCGTTGAAATATCTTAAGGGCCAAGCCAATTTGAGTAAAAGGCACGCCAAATGGGTTGAGTTTATGGAATCTTTTCCTTACACTGTCAAGTACAAGAAGGGCAAATAAAATGTGGTAGCGGACGCTTTGTCTCGCAAAAACACAAACCTTCTTACGCGACTCGAAGTAAATGTCTTGGGTCTTGATGACATCAAATCTTTGTACGCGTCCGACCCTTTCTTTGGACCAATTTTTGCAAGATGTTCAATATACAAAGGGATTGATGATTTCTATTTGCATAAGGGTTTTCTTTTCAAACAAAACAAGCTTTGCATTCCGAAGTCGTCTCTCCAAATTTTGCTTCTTCAAGAGTCCCATGGTGGAGGCCTTATGGGTCACTTTGGCCGTGACAAGACATATGACATGCTATCCACTCACTACTTTTGGCCAAAGATGAAGCGCGACGTGGAGCGCCACGTCCAACGATGCACTACATGTATCCAAGCTAAGTCTAAGTCTAATCCCTTTGGTCTTTATATGCCATTGCCTATTCCTCATGCACCTTGGTCGGACATTAGCATGGACTTTGTGTTAGGCTTGCCTAGATCTAAACATGGACATGATTCTATATTTGTGGTAGTGGATCGCTTTTCCAAAATGGCACACTTCATTCCGTGCCATAAGACTGATGATGCTTTACATGTAGCAAATTTGTTTTTCAGGGAAATAATTCGGCTACACGGTGTACCAAGAACAATCGTCTCCGACCGCGACGTCAAATTCATGAGCTACTTCTGGAAGACTCTCATGGCCAAGCTCGGCATCAAGCTCCTCTTCTCATCCGCCTCGCATCCTCAAACCGATGGACAAACCGAGGTCGTCAATCGAAGTCTTGGAACACTCCTACGTGTGTTGATCAAGAAGAACCTTAAAGACTGGAAGGAATGTATTCCACACGCCGAGTTCGCCTACAACCGCGCCAAGCACTCCACCACCATGAGGAGCCCGTTCATGATCGTCTATGGTTTAGAGCTTCTCACCACGCTCGATATCCTTCCACTTCCGCTTCATGAACGTGCCAATATGGACGTGGTCAAGCGTGCCCAAACAATGAAGAAACTCCATGAAGACACAAGAGCTATGATCGAGAAACAAGTCCTTCGCCAAGCATCAAGGCTAAACAAGAACAAGAAAGAGATGATCTTCGAAGAAGGCGACCTTGTGTGGATACACTTGAGTAAAGACCGCTTCCCCAAGGACCGTGACTCCAAACTTGAGCCAAGAGGTGATGGACCGTTCAAAGTACTAAAGAGGATCAACAACAACGCCTACATCATCGATATCCCAACATCCAAGTATCTTGTGAGCCCGACATTCAATGTCAAGGACCTATCACCCTACCATGGCGAAGATGAAGTTGAGAAGGTTGAAGAGTCGAGGATGACTCTTTCCCAAGGGGGGGAGCTGATGCAGCCCGTCCTACGGACGCACCTCCATCTACAACACCTGCTCCCCCAAGTGGACCAATGACTCGCGCCCGAGCCAAGCTCCTACAAGCCAAGGTTAACTCGCTCCTTTCCTCATGTGATTTTGGTCTACCTTTGGATGGCTTGCTACTTCATGCAACTACGTTATGTATCCTCAGCTATGAAGCAACATCACCACACCAAGCCCCCGAGGAAGAAGGACCAGGAGAAGAAGCTGCTGGAGCTCTGCACACCGGAATCTCCAGTGTAGACCGGAGTCTCCGGTCCCCTACACCGGAGTCTCCGGACCTTCCTCCGGTCCGGCCCCAAGAACCAAGCCCGGGACAGCCAGATGCCCCCTCCGGAGACAGGTCCAGAGATTGACCGGAGTCTCCGGTCCAGACCAAAGTCTCCGGCCTACTCGATGCCAGGCATGTCAAGGCCTTTTGGGCCTGGCCCATGTAACCCCCAGTTTCGCCCAAACTTCCAGTTTTATTCCAGAACTACCCCTGTTTAAGTGGTTGGCCTATATAAAGCCCACCCCTCATATGTAAACCCTAGACTTGGATAATAATAGATTAAGGACACCCCTTTGAGGATCTTTCATCTATTGGTCTCATGCTCCTACCAAGGGGCACCCTATTATCCACCCCATCTTGGATCTTGCCTAGTGCGTTCAAGTTGTACAAGGCCTTGGGTTCTCGGTTTCTCGCCCCCAAGTCGTCAAGATCTCACCAAGCACCTCGTCCCCCGTTGTTGGCCGTGGAGAGAGAGCTTCGCCCAACACCGATCCTAGAGATTATGTTGGACCGGTCGCCACCGGCGTGAGTTATCGGCGTGTATCGTGATTTGTGTGCGTGAGTTCATCGGGATCTTAGTGTGCATGTGTTCGTGGATTTCGTCCCCTCTTCCCCTTCCACCGCTTTTCCCTCGATCCCCGCGGAGATTCGTGAAAGATCGGGCCACCCCAAGGGTTACCCCATAACAACCAGGAGCGCCTAGATCCCAGACAATTCAAGCAGAGGGATGAGAGAGAGAAGGGAGGAGGGCAGGAGCCGCTTACTAGTTGGGAGTCATGGCGAGATCGATCCATTGAGATCCTCTCCTCCCATGGTCGTCTGATCTCGCGGTGTACGTGTCTGATCGCTATTGCGCTCGGGAAGGGATGACTCTGCCGGTTGCTAGAAGGGGAGGAAGGCGGCGGCGACCTAGAGAGGAAGGGACGGTGGCCTAGATAGGAGGGCGCCACCGCTTGACGGTGCAGGGGACGGAGGCGGGGGGTCGGGATGGAGGTCAACTCGGGAGGGGGCGAACAAAGCGGCGATGACTTGTGTATGACGGGTTTTGAGTCTTGAAGACGCGTTAATTTAGGGAGGCCCATTTTACGGAGGAGACGACAGGCGAGAGGAGTTGGACGAAGAAAAACGACGTAGTGGCGGATGGCAGAAAACGAAACCATGACGTTTTTTTAGATAGTAGAGACTAGAGGAGGAAGGGTTACATCCTAACTGGATGCTCGCCCAGGACCAGGAGCGCCTAGATCCCAGCCAATTCAAGCAGAGGGATGAGAGAGAGAAGGGAGGAGGGCAGGAGCCGCTTACTAGTTGGAAGTCATGGCGAGATCAATCCATTGAGATCCTCTCCTCCCATGGTCGTCTGATCTCGCGGTGTACGTGTCCGATCGCTATTGCGCTCGGGAAGGGATGACTCTGCCGGTTGCTAGAAGGGGAGGAAGGCGGCGGCGACCTAGAGAGGAAGGGACAGCGGCCTAGAGAGGAGGGCGCCACCGCTTGACGGTGCAAGGGACGGAGGCGGGGGGTCGGGATGGAGGTCAACTCGGGAGGGGGCGAACGAAGCGGCGATGACTTGTGTAGGACGGGTTTTGAGTTTTGAAGACGCGTTACTTTTGGGAGGCGCATTTTACGGAGGAGACGACAGGAGAGAGGAGTCGGACGAAGAAAAACGACGTAGTGGCGGATGGCAGAAAACGGAACCACGAAGTTTTTTTTAGATAGTAGAGACTAGAGGAGGAAGGGTTACATCCTAACCGGATGGTCGCCTAGGACCAGGAGCGCCTAGATCCCAGCCAATTCAAGCAGAGGGATGAGAGGGACAATGGAGGAGGGCAGGAGCCGCTTACTACTTGGGAGTCATGGCGAGATCGATCCATTGAGATCCTCTCCTCCCATGGTCGTCTGATCTCGCGTTGTACGTGTCTGATCGCTGTTGCGCTCGGGAAGGGATGACTCTGCCGGTTGCTAGAAGGGGAGGAAGGCGGAGGCGACCTAGAGAGGAAGGGACAGCGGCCTAGAGAGGAGGGCGCCACCGCTTGACGGTGCAGGAGACGAAGGCGGGGGGTCGGGATGGAGGTCAACTCGGGAGGGGGCGAACGAAGCGGTGATGACTTGTGTAGGACGGGTTTTGAGTCTTGAAGACGCGTTAATTTAGGGAGGCCCATTTTACGGAGGAGACGACGTCGACAGGCGAGATGGCAGAAAACGAAACCACAAAGTTTTTTTTAGATAGTGGAGATTCATGCTCCAACAATTTAATATGAAGCAATTATTATGTAAGAAACTGCAGATTAATTCCTTTGATGAAAGTAAATCCCTTTGCAGCGTAGTAACTCTCATAAAACTGAGCGATTTTAGGTGTGAAGAGACGATCCACCGCATAATACAGATCGTAGCTCATGCTTAGATGAGTAACTCCACGTAGAAATTCAGAGTTCACTGCTCTTTACATAACAACACCGGTGTACTTACCTGATGCGAATAGAACAGCGCCGAGGGCGTCGTGCGGGTCGGCGTCGGCGATGACTCTATCAGATGCGTATGGAAGCGTTCATGGAGACGGGTCTGGCGTCAAGAAGATCGGAGCTGGGGGTTTGGCGGCGTGAATGCTTGTAGAGGTGATCTCCCGTGTGGGGGTGGCGTGCAAGCAGACTTGGAGAGCCTACAGGGGGTGGTGGCAGAGCGAGTTCGGAGAGGCGGCGGTGGCGGGATTAGGGCCTACAAACCGCGGCACGACTATGGCCTAGAAGCGGTCGCGGCCGCGTGTATCGCCGCTGCGTTCGTCATTTTCTTTTCTGTTCCTGACGACCGGCTCTCTAAGTAGACGCTGGATTCTTATCTTTTCCCAAATAATTACTAGATGGGCCAACTGGGCCAAATCTCTCTAATACGTCGGATGAGTAGTACTCCGTAAAAGTACTGTAAATGCCGAAAACAAAAAGCAAAAGCGCCTCCACTGGCATTACCACGAGAGACTTTGTGATTTTTTTATTCGGATGGCTAAAATTTGCTTAGTCGTGTTCACAACTTGTCGAATTTGGTCCAACTTTTATCCAACATTTCCATGCCGATTCCAAATGCGCTGGTGTCGCCTCGGAACGCCGGATGAAACGAAGAAGCGGGTGAGCAAGAGATGTCGGTGACCGAAGGCCAAGTTCCCTCCTTTTCTAGTTTCCCCCCTTCCCTCCATTTCCTCCCCATTCCCCCTATCGGCAACAGCTCCCGCCAATTCCCCGAGCTCCGCCCGCCATGACGCCCAAGAAATTCACCAATCCTCGCACCACCTCCTGCGATCCTGCGCAGTCAAAGAAGAGATAGTCGAGAGCGCCACAACCGAAACCGGATGGCTGGACCGACGCAGCCTGGGCGAAGGATTTTCGATGAAGGAAAACCAAAACAGAGGGCTGGAGGGAAAGGGCAAAGAACAAGCCCGACGTCCACGAAAAGGCGCAGGCGCTCATGGATGCGAAAGCAGCATTCGAGCGCAACATGGAAACCACCCGAGTGGCCATGGGCCATGCGCTTCTCCACTCGGGGCAGTACGGCCTACGATGGGCAAACCAGGCCAGCGTCAGATCTCTGGCGGGATTCTCGCCATGCTCGTCAGCGCTGTTCCAAGAGAGCCAGGCGACACCACGCCCGAGGTTCTCGATGTCCCCCAAGTTCGAGGCAACCACCTGGGCAGATTCAACCCCAACGTGGTCTCCCCCCACTGCCCTGCACCTCGTGATCCACCCAACTTCAACATCGACATCAATGTGCCCTACGGCGGATCTCCCTTGTACATCAGGTCGCCGGTGTTGCGTCGCGGTCCCTGGCTTTCTCCCAAAGCAAGGGTGACAGGTCCTCCATCCATCTCGGCGACACGGACGCACACAACATGTTTGGTGGAATGTCGGTCGACTCCTACATGGACGATATGATCGCTTTTGGCTCTGCTGTCGCCTGGGGCTCGTTCTTCACATATGAGCAGCCCCGCATCGACAACGAGCATGGCCTTGACTCACAAGATCTCGTCGACATCCAAGTGGATGAAGAAATCAGCGATGACCGGACACAAGGGAAAGAGGAAAAGGAATCTGAAGAGGAAACCCCGACGATGATCGAAGGCAAGGGGGACAGGAAGCTGAAGACGGCACCATAGGCGAGCCCCGCATCAAGTGGAGCGCCCTTGAAGACAGGTGTTTCATCAAATCATGGAAGTCGATGAGCCTCGACGCGGTCACTAGCGCGAATCAAAACTTGGAGAACTATTGGAGGCGTATCAAGATTGCGTTCGATGAGCGCAACCTAATGGATCCATACTTCAACAAGGTCCACATGGATCGTGGCAAGAAGTCCATGACGAATCATTGGGGGCGGGGGGGGGGGAGGCATGCAAGAAGCGTGTAAAAAATGGCATGAGATCCAAGAGGAAATCGAGTATCGCCCAATAAGCGACGCTAGCATGGACAACAATGTAATGCAATTCACCATCACTGCGCCGAGTTCATGGAATTTTTGCGACTGACACTTTGCCTTGCAGCTAGCTTGTGCTCTCGCCATGTACTCCGTCAACACGAAGACCGATTTTAGGTTCCACCATGTGTTCCACGAGATCGAGAAGTGCCAGAAGTGGGCGGACACTCACCAAGGCCAAGGATGGCGTCTGCAACCCCAAAGTGCCACCCCAGCTGCCGCAAGGAAGGCCAGAGCTCGGTCAGAAGAAGTCCAAGGCGTTGAAGGACATGGGTCCGCGTGCCAAACGGCTTCATACATCGATCGAGAAGTGCATGGCCGATGTGAAGGCCCATGCCGACAAGATGGAGTAGAAGTCCGAAGAAAGGTGGAGCCAGCTGCTGCAGAACCAAGGCAAGAAGCTCGACTTGCTCAAGGCTAACTTCGCCGCGAAGAAGAGGAACATGGATCTGGCATTCCTCATAGGCGATGAGGACACTTCAGCGATGAGCCCTCAGGTCAAGGCATGGTACGCAACCATTTTGGACGAGGACCTCACCGCCACGGGGACGCCCACAACCACACCAAGCTCTGCCTCCACATCTTCCAACCTATCGCTGAGCTCTGCCACAACAGCTGCGGCGGAGGCGTCGCCGACCGCTACGGCGGAGGACCCTATCGCGGTGGACGAGTGGTCCCTTTATTTTTAATAATTTGAAAACCAAGCCTGGACCACCTATGGTCATGGAACTGCGTATTTGGGCGAGTCCGTCGAACTCATGTTGTTCCTTGGCTGCGGAAAGAAGAACTTTAAAATATATCGTTGATGTTTGGATTTGATTAGAAACCGCGAGTAATAAACTGGCCGTTACAGATTGAAAGTTTCATCTATCCATCCGGCGCTAAGCGTCGGATTTCGGTCTAGTAATGTCTAACGGTTGGAGGTTCTAAGTACTTCCTCCGTCTCAGTTTATAAGACTTACGCGTATTTTTTG
Organism: Avena sativa; assembly: GCA_916181665.1. NCBI lineage: Eukaryota > Viridiplantae > Streptophyta > Magnoliopsida > Poales > Poaceae > Avena > Avena sativa. Next base: position 258,082,999 of record OV702279.1, on the reverse strand, counting down.
TTGAAAAATTAACCAACTTAGCATGAGCTATATAAGATAAAAACCATATTATTAGATGTTATAATTTCTAATGATATAATTTTTATATTATATAATTCATATTATATAGCTCATACGGACGATCTAAATATACGCGTAAGTCTTATAAACTGGGATAGAGGTAGTATCACGGTGTTTCTTTTCAGAAAAGAAAACAAAAGCAGCAGTTTCGGCGCCACAGTGCCACGGATGATAACGATGAACGGGAGCCTGACAATCGAACAACAACATTTATTCATTTATTTCATTCGGATCACTGATACATCAATGGGCATTTCCTGAAGGATCTATTTACAGCTTCTACTCGACCGCTTCTCTCCCCTGAACCTCCGGCCAGCCACCTCACTCCCGTCCCATCACCGCGTTCTTGAACCTCCTCACGAGCTCCTTCCTGCACGATCCAACCACGAACCAGTCAGGAACACAAGCTTGAATTGAATCGATCGATAATTGTGCAGCAATTTTTCAGGACAGAACAGAAGATGAATGAATGCATGGTGCTTACCGGAGCAGCTGCCTGTCGAAGGTTGAAGCAGAGAGCAATCCTCTGTTCTCCTCGGCTCGCCTGATGAGGTAGGGGATGATGTGCTCCACGGGGCCGTAGGGCAGGTACTTGCTCACCTGGAACCCGGCGTTACGGAGCCCCAGGGACAGCCCGTCCGCCATGCCCATCAGCTGCGCGAACTGCAGGTTCCGGTCCCCCTTGCCGATGCCCAGCTCCTGCGCCCTCGCCGCCGCGAGCTGGCCGGACTCCACGTTGTGGGTGGCCAGCATCAGGGACGCGGACCCGCGGCGGACGCGCTCCAGCAGGAAGGCGGCGCAGCCGTTGTAGCAGTCGTGCGTGTCCTGGATGCTGCCGTGGATCGGGGACGGCACGCCGAGCGACTCCGCGAGCCGGGCCTCCCTGGTGAGGTACGCGCCGCGGACGACCTTGACGCCGAGGTGCACGCGCTCCTCCTCGGCCGCGCGCACCATCGCCTCCAGCCGGTCGCGCGCGTCCCGGAGGTACGCCTGGACGGTGCCGCTCACGATGGGCCGCCCGTCGCCGTTGCACGCCAGCGCGCCCACGAAGGTGAAGTAGTCGATGGCCGGCTGCACCGTCGCGTACTCGGCGTCCACCAGCAGCGGGATGTCGTGCTCGGCGCACCGCGCGCCCACGGCCAGCAGCCGCTCGTGCGCCAGCTGCAGCTCACGCTCCTCCTCCGCCGTCAGCGCCACAGGCTCCGACGGCGTCAGGTACAGCGGGCTCGAGTCGGACAGGATCGGGAAGGAGTGCTGCTTCCACGGCAGGTGCAGCGACGGGTGCTTGTGCTGCCACCGCAGCAGGTCGCTCGCCTTCTCAAGCAACGCGATCGGGCACAGCGCAGTGATCTTAATACACACGCTCGCCTGCAAGTACAAACAAAGTGTAATTAGTTAGTTAACCTTAAATCTCCCACACTAACTATAGTGCTACCATGGTTAGTTGGTCCTAATCCTTAGAAAAAAATACTACTACTTGATCATTCCTTTATTTTTTAAGCATCTAGTTGTTCAGAAATGTCTAAATAAGGAAAAATTATGGTGGTGCTTAATTAGTAGTAGGGTTTTGATGTGAAGCTTTGGGATGGAAACGAGCGGTGGAGAAGCCAAGACAAGCTTCTTGGAACCAGGCGGCTGATTTTCAGGGCCCACGAGCAGTGACAGCCGTGCGATTCAGTTTACTACTTACGAGAAGATTCCCATTGAATCCGCGTGTCCACAAGTGCAGACGCACACCGCCCGTGGATTCCGATTCCGTCTGACGTGGCTCGACTCCGTACCATCGACACGAACGCACGCCACGGGACGAGCCGAGCCGACGAAGGAAAAAAAACAAAAAACAAGGTGAAGTAACGGTTGACGCACCGATCCCGGCGGCAGAGCGGCGGCGACGTCGACGGCGGCGAGGAACCCCGCGACGTTCCGGTCGCAGGCGGCGCCGTCCTCGGCGTCCTCGATGCCGTAGTCGAGGATCCCGCCCATGCCACCGCGCCAGAGGCGCTGCACCCGTGCGGCGGCCTCATCGGCGGTCTCCCCTGCGCAGAAGTGCTTGTACGCCGTGGCCCTCGCCGCGGCCTGGACCACCGGACTCGCGGCCACCGCCGGAGACCGCAGGGCCGCTATGCCCACGTCCACCAAGGGGCCAGCGGACATCAACTGCAGGGCCGCGAGCGTGCGCACCAGAGCCGTGGACGGCTCCCCGGTGAACAGCCTCCCGGTGTCCTCAAACTCCAGCACCTGCTGCTGCTGCTGGTGGTGCTGCGCGGACGACGGCAAGGTCACCGCCTCGGCACCGGCGGCCGCGACGGCCGCCTCCGGGAGCTTGGCGGCGGCGAAGGTGGAAAGCGCGCGCGTGGTGATGCGGGAGGCGATGGCCATGGAAGGTCGGAGTCGGACGGGACGCAAGAAATCAATGAAAGAAGACGCTGTTTGTGTTCCTTTCTTGTGAAAACCACAAACCAGAACGAGAGAAATTCCTCCCCCCACGAACCACTGATCAGCGAGCGAGCAAGAGATCAGATGGATCAACCGACTATAGCTAGACGATGATGATGATGATCAGAGACCGTGCTGTTCTTGATCTGTGTATAGTGCAGAAACGTCTGGCTGAGGATGAATGTGTATCCAAGAATGGAGGAAGCAGGTGTGGCGCGGTACCCGTCTCTTATAGAGCGAGGAGGAAGCCTCGCGAAACGGCAAGGAAAAATAAAAATTGTGTGAGCTGGAATGAAATCGATTGGAAAATTAGAGCAGGAGCTGTGAGAGGTTAGCGGGGAAGGAATGGCATGGGCGCGAGATCCCTGGGGATTCGGTCGGACGAGTTGAACGCTTGACTGACTCGGATCCTGCGCGGAAACCGATTGGAACGACGGGTGACTCGGATCGTGCGTGGAGGGACAGCCTTTCCGTCACCTGCACGCATCTTATCGCACTTTAATGTCTTGCCAATTTTTTCCTTGTTTTTTTCGTGTAGCTCCGTTTTTTCCCTCGTTGGTAAGGAAGGTGGGTGTAACTTTCAGTACCGCCCTCTTTTCTTTCTTACCATTTATTTCTTCTTTCACAGGGAATCTCATCGAAATTTCATTGTCACCGTCTTTTTCTTGCAATCTATTTTGCTTGAAAAGGATTCAGAGTAAACCGCACTCTTCTTCCGCTCTACCATTTTGTATTCTTCTTGCTGATAAGGAATCTTGGTGTAACTTTTAGCAACCAATTTGGAGGCAGATTCCAACGTTTGTTCAAAGATTCAGGTAGAACTTTCAGGTGGTAATAAGAAGCGAGAATTCTATTTCGATACCAATTGTCAACTCAAAATGGTGAAGAAGTTTCAACTGCTTTGAGTTTCCGGTGGAGAACATGGGGATTTTTCTCAGCACTTGCAGCACCTATCTACTCAATTTCCATATCTCTCATGTGAGAAGATTCAAAGTTATCCGCTGGGACCTATTCACTCTCTTTGAAATGTTTTCCAACTTCCAAGCTCTTAATTTATAAATAATAATCCGAGAGACCAGCAATTGCCACAGATTAAGTCGTGATGAGCCTTGTTGACGCTACTAGTGTGAGGTCAAGGTAGTATATAGTGACATGTGGCAAAACCTTTCTGCTCAATTTTCATGTCTCGGGTGAGAAGGTTCAAAGCTCTTTGAAATGTTTTTCACCTCCCAAGTTCTTAATTTATAAATATTCTGAGAGACAAACGATTGCCACAAAGATTAAGTCATGATGAGCAAATGGTGTGGAGGTCACAGTAGTAGTGACATGTGGGTCTCACTAGCTGTGAACACGATCCTGTTTTTTTCTAAAACGAATACATCATCAAAATTGGAATGGCATCCAGGAAATTCACGTTGTTGATGTAGCGTAGAACTTTAGTAGCACAAGCGATAAGGGATGGTGACAAGGCTGATAGATTATTACTATACCCAAAAAAAAACTACGACGTTTTGTCATTTTTTTTTCAAGAAAACCTATCACATTTCAAGCTGATATTTGTACTTTAGCAGTCACCACCTGTCGTTTAGCATCATATCATAGTAGGTGTACCAAGTGGTTTTCAAGAAAGAAAATTACACCATGCAATGAAAACAGAATTCAGTCTCCGTTGCTATTGGAGCTCGATGATCTCACCATACACTTCATTTTCTTGCCCGTGGCGTCATCAACAAATGCATCATGTTCTAACAAATATTATTCAAACCAGAGCTTTCGCTAGCAATTCAGTCAATAAATCCACAGCTACAAGGAAATAGTAGAAGCGATTATGGTTTTCTAGACCGATCAAAACCATGATTAAGATCGGAACGGCATCGGGGAAATTCACGCACGGTTGATGTAGGGTAGATTTTTTGTAGCACACGCGATAAGGGATAGAGACAAAGCTAATAGACTTTTACTAGTAGAAAGAATACGACACTTTGTAAAAAAAAATTGTTCAAACGATCCTACGTATATATGGTATTTCAAGCTGATATCCGTACTTTACTAGTCACCTGTCGTTTAGCATCGTCGTAGTTGTACCTAGTGATTTTTAAGAAACTAAGAAAATTACACCATGCAAATATAATTCAGTCTCCCCCGTTGCTATTAGAGCTCGGTGGCCTCATTTTCTTTCTCGTGGTGATCATCAACTACTAATACGTATTCTAAACAGATTTCAAAATCGAACTAGAGCTTTTTCGCTAATTGAGTCCACCCATAAGCAAATAGTAGGAGCTATTACACTCGTTTTTGTTGTGGCATTTAGGTCCTCCCTCCCTATAAGAAAATAGAGCGTCGTCTGATCCGGTCCAGATAGAACAAATAATCATGGGAGAACCCCCCGACCCAAAAGCAATACTACTAGGAGTTGATATTATGCAGAAAGGATAGTGTTTTTATCATGTGCGCCCGTCGTAATCGTGCCCCAACCACCAGCGTCGAGCGAGTAGGGCCGCCAGCGCCCCGCCGCTGGCTGGAAATGACGGCGTAGACCCTGGCATTCCCATCCGTTGATCAGCTACCGCGTCGCGTCCGGGGCTCTGGGCTGTAATATGGGATCCATTTGTTTGATTAATCACGAGCGGGGGAGCCGTGTTCATCCACGCGCGCGCGAGTACACGGGAGAGAAAAAAAAGGAAGGAAGCCGACAAGGCGCAGCGGTCCGGGAAGCTGGGCTGGCTTAGCTTAGCTGGGGCTGCGTCACAGCCACAGCCACAGCCACCGGTGGTGGTGTATCCAGGATCGCACTGCATGCGGTGTAGTACAAAACGATAAGATATCATGTGATCGATCAGCTAGCGGCCGCGATCGATCTCTGTCTGTCGCGAGCTTGCTGGACCGTACAGATGATAGGGTGCACGAGAGAGCCACCGTCAGAAGCAGCAGCTCTACGTCCACGTACGTGCTGCATGCCGTTGGCTGCCAGCAGCACCCGTAGAGAAGAAGGAAGAGGAAAGCAAAGGATGAGACGGTCGGTGAATTTGGAGTTCGTGTCGGTCGGTTCGAATGGCCGGTGAAGAAGGAGTACAGTTTTTCTAGTGTTGTCGGCAGGGAGGAGTAGTTATATATCTTCCCGCTCGATCTATAGGTGGTCAGCTAGCTCGGTGTTCATGTTTTCTCCTGGGCTGGTAGAGTAGATAGACATGCGAAGAGGCCTATCTATCCGATTCCATGGTCAACTCCCTCTGTAGCAAGTCATCGATCCAACATGTGCGTGGCCCAAGTTACACCGTATATATGTAGACGCGCCATTCCTGCTGTCGTCGTACGTACGCGCTCACCGTCCAGGCACAGAGATGTTCTCCATATGGCTACAGCGGTTGCTTCGGAGGCGGCACGTACGTACTCCTTCACTCTAGTACAGTATGACGGTTGCATCTAATTTACTATTACGCCATGAAAGAAGAAACATGGATGGAAGCAAAGGCGTATTAGTATGACGGAGTAGGTCAGTGTACGTAATGTTTGACCCCTGTAATCGCGTGGACGGTGGACTAGATCTCGAGATGGAGCCTAGCGCACTCCTTCCTTCTTCGGTCATCTTTTTCTCGCGACAACCACTAGTGGAAACGAGACCTTTGGTTGAGGTCGAAAATAGACGCCTGTACCAACGTGGTCCAGAAAGCAAAAAGGAACACCCCTTTAACACCGGTTGCACCAGTGGCCCGCGCAGCCCCTCCCCCTTTAACACCGGTTCGTGGCTTGAACCGGTGTTAAAGGGGTGCGCCTATATAACACACCGCAGCTCACACCCCTCTCTCTCTCATTTTTTCACTCTCTCATTTTTTCACTCTCTCATTTTGGAGGATAGCAAGAGGGTGAGAGGTGTGCTAGTTTGTGTTTTTTCCTATGCACAAGAGGTGTTCGGTGAAATGCCCGAGAGCTCGAAATAAGTTTTCTCGTTGCTCTTTCCTTCTCGGTCGAGGTCGGCAACTTTATCCTTTCATGTGTCATTGATGTACTATATAAATGGTCATCTCCCTATTAATTTTTGATATACTATATATTAATGCAGATGAACCGACAACGGATGTACGGTGACCAACACACTTCCGAGCACATTACGGGCCTCCAAAATTTCATCGTTGTGGCTAATGCAAACCGTGGTCACAATGGTTTTATGTGCTGTCCGTGTGTTCACTTTCAGAACAAGAAAGACTACTCAAATACCAGAACCATTCATGCCCACCTGCTTCGATCCGGTTTCATGCCCAGCTATAATTGTTGGACCAAGCACGGAGAAAAAGGGGTTGTGATGGAAGACAACGAAGAAGAAGAGGATGATGACAACTATCATAATATGTATCCTGAATACGATGATACTGCAACGGGGGTAGATAATGAAGATCAAGAGGCAGCAGATGGGCCCGCTGATGACGATCTTGGTCGGGTCATTACTGATGCAAAGGAAGAATGTGAAACTGAAAAGGAGAAGGAGAAGCTGGAGCAGATGTTAAAGGATCACAAAACATTGTTGTACCCAACTTGCGAAGATGGCCACAAAAAGCTAGGTACCACACTGGATTTGCTGCAATGGAAGGCAGAGAACGGTGTGACTGACAGCGCGTTTTCAAAGTTGTTGGTAAAAATGAAGAATCTGCTTCCAAGAATATTGAATTGCCCGACAGTACATACCAAGCAAAGAAGGTTGTCTGCCCTCTAGGATTAAACATGCAGAAGATACATGCCTGCATTAATGACTGCATCCTCTACCGCAATGAGAAGTACGAGAATTTGGATGCATGCCCGTTATGCACTACACTGCGGTATAAGATCAGACGAGACGATCCTGGCGATGTTGTGGGCGAGGCCCCTAGGAAGAAGGTTCCTGCCAAGTTTATGTGGTATGCTCCTATAATACCACGGTTAAAACGTCTCTTCAGAAATAAAGAGCATGTCAAGTTGTTGCGATGGCACATGGAAGACCGTAAGAAAGACGCGATGATGAGACACCCCGCTGATGTGTCACAGTGGAGAAAATTCGAGCGAGAGTACCCGGAATTCGCACGTGACGCAAGGAACTTAAGGTTTGGTCTAAGTACAGATGGCATGAATCCTTTTGGTGAGCAGAGCTGCAGTCACAACACCTGGCCTATGACTCTATGTATCTATAACCTTCCTCCTTGGTTGTGCATGAAGAGGAAGTTCATTATGATGCCGGTGCTCATCCAAGGCCCGAGGCAACCCGGCAACTACATTGATGTGTACCTAAGGTTATTAGTTGAAGAACTTTTACAGCTGTGGGCCAAACCAGGTGTATGTATGTGGGATGAGCACAAAGGGGATCCATTTGACCTATGAGCGTTGCTTTTCGTAACCATCAATGATTGGCCTGCACTTAGTAACATTTCAGGGCAGACAAACAAGGGATACAATGCATGCACACACTGTTTAGATCAGACTGAAAGTGTATATTTGGATAAATGTAAGAAGGTTGTGTACCTAGGGTATCGTCGATTTCTTCCAAACCTGCATCCCGTAAGAAAAAAAGGCAAGCATTTCAAACGTCTGGCAGAACCCCGGAGGAAGCCTATCCTCCGTACCGGTGAGGAGGTATTTGGTATGGTCAAGGACCTAGAAGTAATCTTTGGAAAAGGTCCTGGCAGTCTATCTGTTCCGAATGATGATGCCGGACACGCGCCCATGTGGAAGAAGCAATCTATATTTTGGGACCTACCCTATTGAAAAGTCCTAGAGGTCCGCTCTTCAATCGACGTGATGCACGTGATGAAGAATGTTTGCGTGAACATGCTTGGCTTCCTAGGAGTGTATGGGAACACAAAAGATACACCGGAAGCACAGCAGGACCAGCAACGTATGAAAGACCCTGAAGAGCCTATGCATCCTGAGAACGAGAAGGGTAAACGATGCCACTTAACTCCTGCCAGCTATGCTCTTACCAAAGCAGAGAAGGAAATATTTTTTGAATGCCTGAGAAGTATCAAGGTCCCGTCTGGCTTCTCGTCGAATATAAAGGGAATAATAAATATGGCAGAGAAAAAATTCCAAAACCTGAAGTCTCATGACTGCCACGTGATTATGACGCAATTGCTTCCGATTGCATTTAGGGGGCTTCTACGTGAAAATATTCGAGTATCCATTGTGAAGCTATGTGCATTCCTCAATGCAATATCTCAGAAGGTAATCGATCCAGAAAGCCTACCAGGGTTACAGAAAGATGTGGTCCAATGTCTTGTCAGCTTTGAGTTGGTGTTCCCACCATCCTTCTTCAATATTATGACGCATCTCCTGGTTCACCTAGTAGAAGAGATTGCCATTCTCGGTCCTGTATTTCTACATAATATGTTCCCCTTTGAGAGGTACATGGGAGTCTTAAAGAAATATGTTCATAACCGTGCTAGGCCAGAAGGAAGCATCTACAAGGGCTATGTAACAGAGGATGTCATTGAGTTCTGTGTTGATTCTATTCCTGACCTTAAGGCGATTGGTGTTCCAGAATCACGACATGAGGGGAGACTGCGTGGAAAAGGCACCCTATGATGTAAAGCAATGATATGTAGGGACGGACATTCTCTCAATCAAGCACACTACACGGTTTTACAAAGATCTATCTTGGTTGCCCCGTATATCAATGAACACAAGAATTTTATACGCCTCAAACACCCGGGACAGTCTGATGAATGGATTATAAGTGAACACATGGTGAGTTTTGGCGGCTGGCTGCAAAGACTTCTCACGAATAACACCACTGTTGGAGATCAGCTTTACTTGTTGGCCAGGACACCATCTTCGATTGTATGTACTTTTCAACGGTACGAGATAAATGGGAACATTTTACACGATAGGTCAAGATAAAAAGAGCATCAACCAAAACAGTGGTGTCTGCTTCGATGCAGCAGAAGACAATGGGCCAAAGACCACATATTATGGGTTCATAGAAAAGATATGAGAACTTGACTATGGACCTAATTTTAAGGTCCCCTTGTTTCGGTGCAAATGGGTCAAGCTAACAGGAGGAGGGGTTGAGGTAGACAAGAAGTACGGAATAACAACAGTGGATCTCAACAATCTTATGAAGATAGACAAGAACTTAGACGAACCATTCGTCTTAGCCAATGATGTGGCTCAGGTTTTCTATGTGAAGGACATGTCTACCAAACCGAAAAAAAGAAAAGTAAGCAAACAGATACATCACACGATGAGCCAAAGCGTCACATAGTTCTTTCAGGGAAAAGAAACATCGTGGGAATGGAGGACAAGACAGACATGTCAGAAAATTATAATAAGTTTGATGAAATTCCGTCCTTCAGAGTGAAGACTGACCCAACCATCCTGTTAAACGGTGATGATACTCCATGGTTACGGCCGACGCGATCATAAGATTGACTATATGTATTAATTGAGCCATTTGTGGCACACATATGTATCTCAAAATGGAAATCAATGTGATATTTCTTCTATTAACACTATATCTATTAAATGAGCCATTTTTCTTCCCGCCATTTCTTCCCGCCATTTTTCTTCCCGCCATTTCTTCCCGCCAGTTTTTCCCGCCAGTTCTTCCCTCCAGTTATCTTCCTGCCATTTCTCACTATATATATATGTAGGGTTGGCTTCCATTGTCATTGCATATCTCTAGACTCATATCTGCAACCTCATCACTCTTTCCCATGGCTTCCACCGTACCACTAACCCCCAGGGAGGCGGAGGCGCTTTGCACCTCGAAGTACCCCTGCCCGCCGGGCTACTGCGTCCCCGTCGGTTGGATGCTGAGCGCCGGAGGCGTGCCGGTTCCTCCTGTCCCTCTAGGTGTGCCGCGCCGGATGGCCATCACGAACCACTACTACTTCGAGCTCACGCCGGAGCAGCGAAGGAATCCCAGATGGCATCCCGACTATTTCCCGACTTGGGAAGCCTTCTTCGGGGATCGGCGTGAGAGGGCGCTCGCCAGGAATGAGGAGGACGGCCCACCTCCTCCGAACTTCAACGAGGCCGGCCGTCGGATGTGGTGGCGTGGTCGGACTCTCCAGAGCGTCATGGCCTATGACACCGCCGCCGACTCTAACCCCCGTCTACGCTACCCTCAAGTCCAGCCCACGCGTACTCATCCTTCAAGCTTCAATTATGGCGACCCCGGCGACGACAACGACGATGGCCACGACGAGTACGACGACTACACTAGCGAGTATTACAGGTGTAGGCAGGAGCATGACTGAATCACTCCAACATTCCAAAACAAGTTCGGCCGATTGTGACTTAATCTGAATGTATCTTAATTTTCAGTTCTTCTATGTATCTTAATTTTCAGTCGTGCTTTGTTAGTTGTGTTATGTACTTTAATTCCAGTTATATAATAATAAAATTTTCTTCCCTCCCTTTTCCTCCTATGCATTCTGCCCGCCCTTTCCCATATGTTACTAGTTTGAATAGTTAGAATTTTATTTTTATAAAACAAAAAATGTTTTAGGATTAATTATTCAAATACAAACAATTTTCATATTGAAAGTTTTGTCAGATTCCAAAGTGTACAAAAGATGCTAAATTTAAATATCCAAACAATTCAAAAATGTTAATACAAAATAAAATATGATTTTCTCTAATAAAATATGGTTATATTCCTTTTTCAGATGCTTAATATTTCTTAAGTTCAAAGTTTTAGGTTTTGACTATTTTAATTTTGTCTTAATTGAATAATCAAAATTTATATGTAAGTGGTTTAATCATTTTGAAAATATTTATCTACAGTAACTATAAAATGTTTTTATACGAATGGATAGATCTTATTTTTCTGAAAATTATGATATATTATTCATATTTTTCTGAGGTACAATGAAAAAGATATGAATTTTCTTAATTCTATCCTATTTTTTAAACTAAAAAAGCCTGCACCCCTTTAATGTACGAAATAAATGCCCCCCTTTAACACTGGTTCCAGCCACGAACCGGTGTTAAAGGGGGTTTATTTTGTTTCACGCATGCACCCCCCCTTTAACATCGGTTCCAGCCATGAACCGGTGTTAAAGGGGGGGTGCATGCGTGAAACGAATCCCCCCCTTAACACCGGTTCATGGCTAGAGTCAGTGTTAAAGGGCGGTTATAACGCAGCGCGCACATTCTTCCGATTTCCCAGCCAGACACTTAGCAAATTTTGGGATCGAGCAGAGGAGCGCGCGGAGAACAACGACGACGCTGGCACGCTGCTCGACCACGCCGTCGCCGCGCCAGCGCCGTCCGCCACCGCGCTCGCGCTGTCCTCCACCGTGCCCGCGCCGTCCGCCACCGCGCTCCTCGACATCCGCCCCGCCTCACCGTCTGCACCGCGCATGCCCCCGTCGTCGGCCGCGCCTCCTCGTCGTCCGCGCCGCCTCGCCGTCGTCGGCCGCCGTGCCCTAGGTGAGCCGCGCCTAGGATTTTTGTTTTATGATTTTGTTTTAGGATTTTTGTTTAGCATTTTTTTTTAGGATTTTTGTTTAGCAATTTTGTTTTAGGATTTTTGTTTTATGAATTAGCATATATATGTGTTAGGATTTTTTAGAAAAATTTGTTAGAATATTTTGTTAGGATATTTTGTGTCATAATCATAATTAAGTTTAGAGAATATTTTGTTAGGACTTTAATGTTAGGATTGTTGGAGATATGCCCTAGAGGCAATAATAAATATAGTTATTATTATATCTTTGTGTTTATGATAAATGTTTGCATTCATGCTATAATAGTATTAACAAGGAAACCATTAATACTTGTGTGAATTGTAAACTTAAATTTGAAGTCCCTAGTATAGCCTCTATACTTCACTAGCTTGTTGGTTGATTGATGATGTGGTTTCTTTATCATGAACATTGAGATGTTATCAACAACAAGATCATATCGTTAGGAGAATGATATGGTGGACATACTCCTATAGATAAGCGTAGCATAAAGATCAAGTCATTTCAATAGTTCAATTGCTATATGCTTTCTGATACATAGTAACCTAATTCCTTCGACCATGAGATCATGCATATCACCTTTACTGGATGGATGCTTTGATGTCATCAAACACCACACCGTAACAGGGTGGCTATAAAGGTGGTATTGAGTGTTCGGAAAGTATTGGTTGAAACACATGGATCAAGAGTGGGATTTGTCCATCCACATGACGGATAGATATTCTCTGGGCCCTCTCGGTGAAATGTCATCCAATTAGCTTGCAAGCATGTGACTGGGTCACAAGGGATCACATATCACGGGAACGAGAAAAGAGTACTTATCAGTAACGAGGTTGAACTAGGTATGCAGAGATACCGAAGATCATAACCTCGGATAAGTAACATATCGTGAGACAAAGGGAAATTGGTATCGTATGTAAGTGGTTCATTCGATCGCAAAGTAATCGTAGAAATATGTGGGAGCCATATGAATTTCCAGATTCCTCTATTGGTTATTGTTCGGAGAAGTGTCTCGATCATGTCTGCATAATTCACGAACCGTAGGGAGACACACTTAAGGATTCGACGTTGTTTGAGTAGTTATGGTATTATGAGAAAGAGACCGAATGTTGTTCGGAGTCTCGGATGGGATCCGGGATATCACGAGGTGATCCGGAATGGTCCGGAGAATAAGATTCATATAAGGAAAGTCCCGTTTCGGAGTTCGGGAATGATTCCGGTGTTTTCATCGGGAACATTCTAGAAGGTCCCGGAATGTCCGGCACTCCGGGAGGGAAGGGGTACATGAATGTGTCATTGCATGTTGGAATGATTGCATCATGTACTAAGTGTTCTCGCTGTCCGAAATAAAGGGTTAATTCAAATCCTAATTGAAAAAGTCAAACTGCCAGTTTTCGGTCAAACTGCCAGTTTTCGGAAAGAGGAGAAAGAGGAGGAGAGGTGGAGGCCGAGTTGGAGGAGGGTTCCTCCCCTTGGCCGGCGCACCTCCCAAGGCCGAGTTGGGGAGGAACTCCTCCCCTTGGCCGCCGGCCCTCCCACCTATAAAGGGAGGGGCAGGGCTCCCCTCTCTACACAACACTACTAGTTCCTACCCTCTAAACTAAACCCTAGATCTAAAACCCCGGTTTAGAGCTATTTTGGTTTAGAGCCTTCTAATTGGTTTAGAGCCCTCTAATTGGTGTGTCTAATTACTAGACCACTAATAGCCTCTCTCATAAGCTCCACCATACTCGCACCGGCTTAAGGCGAAGCCCTGCGGGATCTCCCCTCTACTTCCGGTACCACGCCGTTGTGCTGCCGGAATCGCGAGGAGAGTGCTACAACCTCCGCTGCCTGCTGGAACAAGGGAGAGGAAGGTCTTCGTCGAGTACCGAACGTGTGACCGACTGCGGGGGCGCTGCTGGAACGTGGCGCCGGAAGGATCGTCTACACGATCTTGAGATCGGAAAGAGTACGACTACATCACCCACGAGAATCTGCTCTCGTTAAACACTTTGGAATCTTCGAGGGTGAGTTATTCCATCGACTCGTTGCTACAATCTAGTAGATAGATCTTGGCTTGTTTGTTTGTATGCGATAGAAAATTTTTGTTTTCCATGCTACGAACCCCTACAGTGGTATCAGAGCCGTGTCTATATGTAGATCTGTTGCACGAGTAGAACACAATGGTCATTGTGGGCGTTGATGCTTTTATTGTAGATTGCTTTTTGTGTACTTTGCATCTTGCGGTATGTTGGGATGAAGCGGCCCGGGCTAACCTTACATGACATCGTTCATGAGACTTGCTCCACGCTTAACATGCAACTTGTATTGCATAAGTGGCTTTGCGGGTGCCTGTTTCTCCTAGCATAGTAAAGATCCAATTTACAACGGGTAATCAACAATGCTAGTATCAATGTTGTGGTTCTTGTTCGTAGGTTAGAACGACACTTATGGAAAGCCCCAAACCACGTAAAATATGCAAAGAAAGTAGAAGCGTCTAACTTTGTTTTGCAGGGGTGTGCAGTGATGTGATATGGCCATGATTGTGATTATATTTGATGTATGCAATGTTCCTTATTGTAAGTTGGCAACCGGCAGGAGCCATATGGTTGTCTTTAATTTCTGTTAAGACCTGCGTGTCTATTCAAAATAGTTGTAATAGTTGAAGCTGGTGGACGACAACCATGAAGAAGCGTCATTGACCTTGATGCTATGCCGGTGATGATGGAGATCATATTCGTGCTTGAAGATGGAGATCGGAAGCACAAAGAAGAAAGGCCATATCATATCACATATTATGAATTGCATGTGATGTTAATCCTTTATGCATCTTGTATTGCTTAGTAGACGACGGTAGCATTATAAGATGATCCCTCATGCACATAAATTTCAAGTTCTGAAGTGTTCACCCTTAGTATGCACCGTTGCCAAAGCTTGTTGCTTCGAAGCACCACGTGATGATCGGGTGTCTTTGATTCCGCGGGTGAATACAACGTAAGCAAGCCAGATTTGCTTATGCGGTAACTAAGGTTTGATCTTGACGAGCCTAGCATGTACAGACATGGCCTCAGGAACACGGATCGCCGAAAGGCAAAGCATGAATCATATAGTAGATATGATGAACATGATGATTGTTCGCCATTAAAACTATATCGGCTCTCGTGATGATCGGTGTTGATATAGTAGTTTTGGTTCGTGTGATCACTAAAACAATGTGAGGGATGTTGTTTTGAGTGGGAGTTCACCTAGTTTAATTTCATTAATTAATTTGAGCTCAATTTGTCATAAACTTAGTCTAAACTATTGCAAATATGTTGTAGATCAATGGCAGCCCCTACCATCAATTTTAATGCGTTCCTAGAGAAAGAAAAGTTGAAAAACAATGGAAGCAACTTCGCGGATTGGTTCCGCAATTTGAGGATTGTCCTCACAGCTGGTAATTTGACCTATGTGCTGGATGCACCGCTAGGTGACCCACCTGCAGCTGATGCTACCGATGAAGTAAAGAATGTTTACCTCGCTCGGAAGAATCAGTACTCCATAGTTCAGTGTGCTATCTTGTATGGTTTAGAATCGGAGCTTCAGAAAAGGTTTGAAGAGTCAGATCCATATGATATTGTCGAGGATCTCAAATTAATTTTTGAGACTCATGCGGCAATTGAAAGTTATGAAGCTTCTGAAAAGTTCTTTAACTGCAAGATGGAAGAGGGTAGCTCCGTCAGTGAGCATGTGCTTAAGATGTCTGGGCACGCAAATAAACTTCAAAGTTTGGGTATAGTGATTCCTAATACTTTGGGAGTTTACCGCATCCTCCAATCACTACCACCAAGTTACAAGAACTTTGTGATGAACTACAACATGCAGAACATGAACAAAGAGTTGCCAGAACTATTTGCTATGTTAAAATCTGCAGAAGTGGAGATCAAGAAAGAGCACCAAGTGTTGATGGTCAATAAGACCACCAAATTCAAGAAAGGCAAGTCTAAGCAAAAGGGACACTTCAAGAAGGGTGGTAAGAAAGTTACCATGCCAACGAAGAAGACCAAGGCTGGACCTAAGCCTGAAACTGAGTGCTTTTACTGCAAGGGAGAAGGTCACTGGAAGCGGAATTGCCCAAAGTACTTGGCGGATTTGAAGAACGGCAACATCAAGAAGAAAGGTATATTTGATATACATGTTATTGATGTGTATCTCACTAGTATTCGTAGTAGTGCCTGGGTATTTGATACTGGTTCGGTTGCTCATATTTGTAACTCGAAACAGGAGCTGCAGAATAAACGGAAGCTAGCGAAGAACGAGGTGTCGATGCGTGTGGGAAACGGATCAAAGGTTGATGTGATCGCGGTCGGCACGCTACCTCTTCATCTACCATCGGGATTAGTTTTATACTTAAATAATTGTTATTTGGTGCCTGCGTTGAGCATGAACATTATATCGGGATCTTGTTTATTGCGAGACGGTTACTTGTTTAAATCAGAGAATAATGGTTGTTCGATTTATATGAGTAATATGTTTTACGCACATGCACCTTTGATAGATGGTCTATTCTTATTGAATCTCGATAGTAGAAATACACATCTTAATAACATTGAAGCTAAACGTTTGAAATCAAGCGATAATTCGACCTATATGTGGCACTGTCGTCTTGGTCACATTGGAGTGAAACGTATGAAGAAACTCCATTCCGATGGACTTCTTGAATCACTTGATTTTGAATCACTTGAAAGATGCGAAGCATGTCTGATGGGTAAAATGACTAAGACTCCATTTTCTGGTATAATGGAGCGAGCTACGGACTTATTGGAAATCATACATACCGATGTGTGTGGTCCAATGAGTGTAGCATCGCGCGGTGGTTATCGTTATGTTCTTACCTTCACGGATGATTTGAGTAGATATGGGTATATCTATTTCATGAAACATAAGTCCGAAACTTTCGAGAAGTTTAAGGAGTTTCAAAGTGAGGTAGAGAATCAACGTAACAAGAAGATTAAATTTCTACGTTCTGATCGTGGAGGTGAATATCTAAGTTACGAGTTTGGCGAGCATTTAAAGAAGTGCGGAATACTTTCACAATTGACACCGCCGGGAACACCACAGCGTAATGGTGTGTCCGAACGTCGTAATCGAACTCTCTTAGATATGGTTCGTTCTATGATGTCACTTACAGATTTACCGCTATCATTTTGGGGTTATGCATTAGAAACAGCCGCATTCACTTTAAATAGGGCACCATCTAAATCCGTTGAAACGACACCGTATGAATTATGGTTTGGGAAGAAACCTAAATTGTCGTTCCTTAAAGTTTGGGGATGCGAAGCCTATGTAAAGAAGTTACAGCCGGACAAGCTTGAACCCAAAGCGGAAAAATGCGTCTTCATAGGATACCCAAAGGAAACTATTGGGTATACCTTCTATCATAGATCCGAAGGCAAAATCTTCGTTGCCAAGAATGGATCCTTTCTAGAGAAGGAATTTCTCTCGAAAGAAGTGACTGGAAGGAAAGTAGAACTCGACGAGGTTGTCGAACCTTCTCTCGAAATTGCGAGTAGCGCAGCACCGGAAGAAGTTCCTGTGGTGCCTGCACCAATAAGAGAGGAAGCTAATGATGATGATCATGAAACTTCGGTTGAAGTTGCTACAGAGCCTCGGAGGTCAACGAGAACTCGTACCACTCCAGATTGGTATGATTCCGTTATGAATGTCATGTTGGTGGACAACACCGATGACCCCGAGACATATGAGGAAGCGATGATGAGCCCAGATTCCAATAAATGGCAAGAAGCCATGAAATCCGAGATTGGATCCATGTACGAAAACCAAGTATGGACTTTGGTGGACTTACCGGATGGCCGGAAGGCTGTCGAGAACAAATGGATTTTCAAGAAGAAAACAGATGCTGATGGTAATGTTACTGTCTATAAAGCTCGACTTGTCGCAAAAGGGTTTCGACAAATTCAAGGAGTTGACTACGATGAGACTTTCTCACCAGTAGCGAAGCTAAAGTCTGTGAGGATTATGTTAGCAATCGCTGCATATTATGATTATGAGATATGGCAGATGGATGTCAAAACAGCATTCCTCAATGGAGACATTGATGAAGAGTTGTATATGATGCAACCCAAAGGTTTTGTCGATCCTAAAGATGCTAACAAGGTATGCAAGCTTCAACGGTCCATCTATGGATTGAAGCAAGCATCCCGAAGTTGGAATCAACGTTTTGATAAGGTAATCAAAAGTTTTGGTTTTATACAAACTTATGGAGAAGCTTGTATTTACAAGAAAATGAGTGGGAGCTCTGTAGCATTCTTAATACTGTATGTGGATGACATATTGTTGATTGGGAATGATGTAGACCTTCTTAATAGTGTCAAGGAATATTTGAATAATAGTTTTTCAATGAAGGATCTTGGCGAAGCAGCTTACATATTAGGCATAAAGATTTATAGAGATAGATCGAAACGCCAAATATCATTGTCACAAAGTACATATTTGGACAAAGTTCTAAAGAGGTTTGGAATGGAAGATAGCAAGAAAGGGTTCTTGCCCATGTTGCCCAATACGACCTTGAGTAAAACTCAAAGTCCGACATCGGCAGAAGATAGAGAAAGGATGAGTAAGACTCCCTATGCCTCAGCCATAGGATCTCTAATGTATGCCATGCTATGTACTAGACCCGACATTGCATATGCTGTTAGTTTAACTAGCAGATATCAAAGTGATCCAGGAGTGGATCATTGGACAGCGGTCAAAAACATCCTTAAGTACTTGAGAAGAACTAAGGATATGGTTCTTTCTTATGGAGGTGATGAACAGCTCGTTGTTAATGGTTACACCGATGCTAGTTGGAACACTGATCCGGATGATTCTAAATCACAATCTGGATACGTATTTATTTTGAATGGTGCAGCAGTTAGCTGGAGGAGTGCAAAGCAAAGCGTTGTGGCGAGATCTTCAACTGAATCGGAATACATGGCTGCTTCGGAGGCTTCACAAGAAGCGATATGGATGAAAGAGTTCATTACAGAGCTGGGTGTGGTTCCTAGTGCGCTGGACCCAATGTCTATCTACTGTGATAACATGGGCGCCATAGCCAATGCGCAAGAACCAAGGTCACACAAGAAGCTGAAGCATATCAAGCTACGTTTTCACGCTATTCGAGAACATATCCAGGATGGGGATATAAAGATTTGCAAAGTACACACAGATCTGAATGTGGCGGATCCGTTGACTAAACCTCTCCCGAGGGCAAAACATGACCAACACCAAACTGCCATGGGTGTTCGGTATATTACCATGTAATCTAGATTAGATGACTCTAGTGCAAGTGGGAGACTGTTGGAGATATGCCCTAGAGGCAATAATAAATATAGTTATTATTATATCTTTGTGTTTATGATAAATGTTTGCATTCATGCTATAATAGTATTAACAAGGAAACCATTAATACTTGTGTGAATTGTAAACTTAAATTTGAAGTCCCTAGTATAGCCTCTATACTTCACTAGCTTGTTGGTTGATTGATGATGTGGTTTCTTTATCATGAACATTGAGATGTTATCAACAACAAGGTCATATCGTTAGGAGAATGATATGGTGGACATACTCCTATAGATAAGCGTAGCATAAAGATCAAGTCATTTCAATAGTTCAATTGCTATATGCTTTCTGATACATAGTAACCTAATTCCTTCGACCATGAGATCATGCATATCACCTTTACTGGATGGATGCTTTGATGTCATCAAACACCACACCGTAACAGGGTGGCTATAAAGGTGGTATTGAGTGTTCG
Source organism: Avena sativa (assembly GCA_916181665.1). Lineage (NCBI taxonomy): Eukaryota > Viridiplantae > Streptophyta > Magnoliopsida > Poales > Poaceae > Avena > Avena sativa. Next base: position 258,063,292 of record OV702279.1, on the reverse strand, counting down.
GAAAGTATTGGTTGAAACACATGGATCAAGAGTGGGATTTGTCCATCCACATGACGGATAGATATTCTCTGGGCCCTCTCGGTGAAATGTCATCCAATTAGCTTGCAAGCATGTGACTGGGTCACAAGGGATCACATATCACGGGAACGAGAAAAGAGTACTTATCAGTAACGAGGTTGAACTAGGTATGCAGAGATACCGAAGATCATAACCTCGGATAAGTAACATATCGTGAGACAAAGGGAAATTGGTATCGTATGTAAGTGGTTCATTCGATCGCAAAGTAATCGTAGAAATATGTGGGAGCCATATGAATTTCCAGATTCCTCTATTGGTTATTGTTCGGAGAAGTGTCTCGATCATGTCTGCATAATTCACGAACCGTAGGGAGACACACTTAAGGATTCGACGTTGTTTGAGTAGTTATGGTATTATGAGAAAGAGACCGAATGTTGTTCGGAGTCTCGGATGGGATCCGGGATATCACGAGGTGATCCGGAATGGTCCGGAGAATAAGATTCATATAAGGAAAGTCCCGTTTCGGAGTTCGGGAATGATTCCGGTGTTTTCATCGGGAACATTCTAGAAGGTCCCGGAATGTCCGGCACTCCGGGAGGGAAGGGGTACATGAATGTGTCATTGCATGTTGGAATGATTGCATCATGTACTAAGTGTTCTCGCTGTCCGAAATAAAGGGTTAATTCAAATCCTAATTGAAAAAGTCAAACTGCCAGTTTTCGGTCAAACTGCCAGTTTTCGGAAAGAGGAGAAAGAGGAGGAGAGGTGGAGGCCGAGTTGGAGGAGGGTTCCTCCCCTTGGCCGGCGCACCTCCCAAGGCCGAGTTGGGGAGGAACTCCTCCCCTTGGCCGCCGGCCCTCCCACCTATAAAGGGAGGGGCAGGGCTCCCCTCTCTACACAACACTACTAGTTCCTACCCTCTAAACTAAACCCTAGATCTAAAACCCCGGTTTAGAGCTATTTTGGTTTAGAGCCTTCTAATTGGTTTAGAGCCCTCTAATTGGTGTGTCTAATTACTAGACCACTAATAGCCTCTCTCATAAGCTCCACCATACTCGCACCGGCTTAAGGCGAAGCCCTGCGGGATCTCCCCTCTACTTCCGGTACCACGCCGTTGTGCTGCCGGAATCGCGAGGAGAGTGCTACAACCTCCGCTGCCTGCTGGAACAAGGGAGAGGAAGGTCTTCGTCGAGTACCGAACGTGTGACCGACTGCGGGGGCGCTGCTGGAACGTGGCGCCGGAAGGATCGTCTACACGATCTTGAGATCGGAAAGAGTACGACTACATCACCCACGAGAATCTGCTCTCGTTAAACACTTTGGAATCTTCGAGGGTGAGTTATTCCATCGACTCGTTGCTACAATCTAGTAGATAGATCTTGGCTTGTTTGTTTGTATGCGATAGAAAATTTTTGTTTTCCATGCTACGAACCCCTACAAGGATATTTTGTGTCATAATCATAATTAATTTTAGAGAATAATCATAATCATAGGATATTTTGTTTTAGGAATTTAGTGTTAGGGAATTGATTTTAGGATATTAATTGGATATATGGATATTTTGTGATATTAATAATTATGATATTAATCCTATGATAACACGCGCACCTCCTCTTCCTCTTCCCCCAGCCAGATCGAGGAGCAGAGGAGCACAGAGAGAGGAGCCGTCGCCGCCGCGCCCACCCACGCCGCTGTCGCCGCCGTGCCCACCCACGCCGCTGTCGCCGTCGCGCCCACCCACGCCGTTGTCGCCGCCTCGTCGTGCTCTTATTCCGCATCCAAGGAATCGACGCGGGGCATCCGCAATCGACCCCCTAGCACTGCTTCTTCTCCGAGCCCGATGACCACCATCGTCGCCATCGTCGCCGTTTCCGACCCCGCCCGGCCTCGCAGACCCCTCTGGTAGACCCACGGTGAGCCCACGGTGCTCACCCGCCCCTCCGCTCACTCCCTCTCGCTCGGAGCCGTCGTCGCCTCGCTGCTCTGCAAGCGCCGCCGCTGACCGTCGCTCTGGTGACCGCTAGGTAGCGGCGCCGCCCGTTTTAGGTAGGCCGCATCGCGCTGAGTCGAACGCGCTTGCTCGCGCGCACTAGGTCGCTCTCTTATTTTAGATAATATTTGTGTATTTTTGTATGAATAATATGTATATTTGTGTATGAATCCAAGTCCACTTGAATGTGTACTCTCTTACTCTAGATAATATTATTGTTTTAGGAACTATGGATCTACTCAGTAGAAACCTTGAAGATGAAGAAATAATGTAGAACATGATCCACGAGGACACCTCACAATATATGAACTTGGAGGGACATGATGACAGCTCAAGTAGTCATGGAGAAGATGATGACTCCGGTGAACGCACTTTAGTGATTACAAAGTCCGTCGAGGTATATATATGCATGGATTAAGCCTCTGCTGACTTGCACCAATTGATTTGTATATATATGTACATGTATTAATTAACGCTTCTTTCTTCTTTTAGCCCTCCGGATCGACCAACCAGCAACAATCTTCTTCTACGAAAAAGAGCAAGCGAGGCGTGAGCCATCGGTTTAAAGATCGTGGAAAGTTCACGATCGAAGCAGTTCGTGTTGATGGCAGGCCGATGGAGCCCAAGAAGGCCGCAGACAAATTTATACGTCAGGCTGGAGTTCTTGTTAGGGACCAAATCCCAATCATAATTGAATATTGGAATAAGCCAAAGAAGGGCAAGGGTACCTTTGTCGATGAAAGATCCAAAGAAACACTTTGGAATTCGTTGTTCGTAAATTTCACCCTACCGCCAGAGGAGGATGAAAATAAACCGATTATAAAGGAAAAGGTCAAAGAGTGTACTCTAAAGAAGATGGCTGACGCTTTCCGCAACTGGAAGACAAAATTGAACAAATTTATCAAAGCTCGCGAGACTCCAGATTTCGAAGACGCATATTATGCGAAGATAAGACCTCACTGGCCTGAATTTGTGGTGTACAATGAAGGTGCTATAGCTACAAAGGGGTCAGAAACCAATACGCTAAATGCCCAGAAGAAGGAATATCACCAGAGGACGGGGTCAGGTGGCTACATATCTCAGAGGCCTAAGTGGGAGGAAGCTGAGAAGGCCCTACACGATAGAGGGATCACACCCAGACACATGGGTGGGACCTACGTGCAAAGACTTGGTTCTATGGAATCGGGGCAAGGTTGGACCCAAAAACGGGATTGTGTATCTTCCCAACCCTCCTTTCCAAACCCGTCACTGAACTCATCACGACATACGAGGAAACAGCCGCCAGGACCTTCCATCCTGACAGAGAGAATGACCAGCTGACACGCGCCATCGGTAAAAAAGAACACCCTGGACTTGCACGAGGCACTGGGGGTATGACGTGGAAGGATGGTTTTGCCGAGTGGGGCGACTCTTACAGATGGCGCGACAAAAAAGAAAAAGAGCGTACAGACCGGATGACATAGATAGAACATGCACTTGTGGCGTTGCAGGCGCAAGTGAATGCACAAAAGAGCCAGCAAGCTACCGGCCCATCTCAGCGGCACTAAGAGCCTGCATTAGAAGCTGCCGGCGGCCCAGACTCTGCACGGAAAAGCAGCGTGGCTTCCACGGAGAACGTGCAACCCACGCTTTAAATGGCGGGTCCTCGATACCCCGTGGATGAGATCACGGAGAGCGAACACGCTGAGCTGCATGTGAGATTAATGGGCTTATCCATTAAGGTGGCGGTCGGCTATGCCTTACCTCCTGTAGCTGGTGGAACTTACCACTGCCGACCGATTCCAGATGGCTATGCTATTGTCGGGGTGGATGAGGTTGTGAAGGAATATGAGGAAGCACAGCTTAACCATGCTACAGGTGAAGGGGAGTTCTTTTTTACCGATGGCGCGTGACAACCATGCTATGCCTCAAATCAATTTTGCAGTGAAAACAACCATTCTTTGAAAGAAGGAACACATCGTGCTTCCAAATTGGAGGCCACTGGCACCCCTGCTGTCTCTACAGCGTCAGCAGTCTGAGCCGCCTCAGCCGTCTCCAAGTCATCAGAATACTCCCCTGTCGTCTTCGGCGCTTCAGCCATCTCCTGCGCGGCAGCCATCTCCGGCGCGCTAGCCATCTCCTACGCGTCAGCCATCTTCGGCGCGCCAGCTATCTCTTGCGCGTCAGCCATCTCCGGCGCTTTAGCCATCTCCTCAGCGTAAGCGGAAGAGCACTGCCACAAAGAGCATCACTAGCACTGCCACGAAGAAATCCGCAGGAAACCGTACGCCAAAGAGTTCAAGAAACTACGTCCTGCAGCCTTCCGCCAAGCCATTGCCGGTATTACCGTGGAATCGCAGCGACGAGAACTATAGGATCTCAGAAGAAGAGGTCAAGAAATTCTTTGCACCTAGACGGGTCGAGCCAAAGGATAAACTAGATCCGGCGGTGATGGAGAAGTTTTACAATAATCTTTTGAAACCTGAAACCCCACTTGTGCCGGACTACGAGCGCCAGATTATGAAGGGGGATGCAAGGCGGAGGGAGACTGAAAGTAGCAGTCGTGCGACACCCCAGAAAACAGTTCCAATGCTCGGAGAGCAGGAAAACCAATCACGCGCCCCGCTCCAAGTGTTTGACACATGGATAGCTCCTCCTGTAAATGATTACGAGGCATAGCTACAAAGAAAGGGCAATGAGATGGGGATGACTTACATTGCATACTTGAACATCATGGGAGATAACTTGCCCAAAGGCGATGTCAACCCCATACAGCCATGGAAGTATGGGAAGAATCTCGTCAAGAAAGAGGAGTTCAGGAATCTACCAACAAATATGCGAAGATTGCACAAGTGGTACCTTGATTTCTGCAAGACGAGAAAGAAAGAATGGATCACGGTGCATATAAGAGATGAGATTTTCTTGTGTGGAGACGACGAGATCACCTTCAACATTCAAGACTTGCATTTTCTATTCAATCAGAAGGAACTCGACAAAGCTGTCATCAACCTTTATTGTGTGTAAGTACTATTTCTATAATTTCTATCTCATCTCATTCAATTCATTAATTGCATGTATATATATGTTCACCATATATGTATATACTATTATGTAGGAAAAAGGTTATGGAATGCATGAAAGGAGGCCCTTTTGACATTGGGTTCGTTGACCCAAATAGAGTTCATGAACAAGTGGTAAAACACAGACCTGGGCAAACAGAAGATTTCTTGCTAAGGTATTTACTGAGACAACAAACCAAAAGGGAAATACTATTTCCTTACAACTTCTCGTGAGTACTGTTACCCTCTCTTGTACACATTCTGTTTCGGCTTACTCGATGTTAAGTGTAACTGATGATGTGTTATGCTTGTGCAGGTTCCACTTTATTCTGCTAGTCATTCAACCTGACTCAGGAAAAGTCCTTGTCATGGACTCGTTACAAAAAGACCAAGAGCTATGGGCAGACTTTAAATAGATGCTCTAGAGGTAATTTCAATCATATTATCGCACTAGATCGGCAACTTTCGTGACAACAAGTAATTAATTACTCTTTTATCCATTTTCTTTGCTAGACAGGGTTTGGAAAAGGTTTACGGGCAGGACCGTGGGTGAATGGTCAGAAGAACTAAAATTTGTAGACCAAAATGTAAGTAATACTAGCTAGATAGGTCTGCGTATCTCTTTGGTTCTGCTTCCAATTCCATTATATCATGCTTTATTGATTATTATTTTGATTGAACTCTCTATTCTCGTAAAGTGCGCGCATCAGGGACCCGGCAATAACTTATGCGGATACTATGTTTGCGAGTTCATTCGCAACACGATATGTGCGACGGGCCAAGCCACACTAGAACAACTTAGAGTAAGTAAACAAAGTACACAACATTACATCAATTGTATTGAGTTTTATTATTATATATATATTGACCCCATTCTTCATATATATTTAGATTGAACGGATGCGGGACCAACTCCTACCATTTGACCGCATACGAGTCATTCAAGAGAAATTGGCGGGGTTCATACTTGATGAGGTCGTCACGCCTGGCAGAGAACTCTTTAGATATCCACCAAAATGAACGTGTACGGAGATGTTATATTGTATATATGCTTGAACGTGTTTGTCTTGTACTTGATGTTTTAACGTTTACGAAAAATACCACAAAGACGATGTTTGTGTATAATAATAGTTGCTTAATTATTCATGTACTCATATGTACCGATGCTGTATGTGTATACCTCTCCCGATCGATTCCCCCTCCCCCCTCTCCGTCCCCGCCGTGCCGCAGAAATACGCCTAGAACGGGGCGGCGGCAGAACTCTGCCGCGGCAGAGATTTATGCCGTTTTCCTGCCGCGGCAGAGATTTATGCCTTTTTCCTGCCGCGGCAGAGAACATTTAACACTGGTTCGTGTTACGAACCGGTGTTAAAGGGGGGCTGAGCGCTGCTGCCGCCCCACGTGTGCCACCCTTTAACAACGGTTCGTATGAGAACCGTTGTTAAAGGGGGGCCTCTAACACCGAACCACCAACAGCGGTTCTATAACCGCTGTTAGAGGTTGGTCCGAACCGGTGTTAGAGGGTTGTGTGTGCACTATTGAACGCAACCGTTGGTAATCCGGATGGGTGGTTGGAAATAAATGCCAAAACTCCACTTCCAACTAATATATTTTCTTCGTCTTTTATTTTTATATATATTTACCCTTATAAACTATCAGGCTATTGTAGCAAAGTATTTTCAAGTATTTCAATAATATCGTTGTTTCTACAACCACAAATACCCCAATTTAAATACTTTGATGTATCTAAATAATTTGGTATTAAATACTTTAGCCGAGTTCATCTAGTCATGAATCAATTACAATTTCCTAAACCCACCATTTTGACAGAAAACACAATGTTGATCGCGAGGAGGATGTTACACCTCGTGGATGATACTCACACTTCTATTTCAGAAGCCTATGCATCTCAAGATGCTCACTACTGGAAGGAAGCTGCCTGTAGTGAAATGTATTCCATCTTAGCTAATGGAACTTGGAAGGCAAATGATCGTCCTTACGAGTGTAAACCTGTAGGATGTAAGTAAGTGTTCAAGGAAAAGTTCAAGCCTGGTGGTAATATTATTACAAGGAACGTCTTCTGGCCAAGGGCTATACCCGGAAAGATGGCGAAGATTTTTTCTTTAACACATACTTACTTGTAGCCAGATTGACCACTATTTGAGTATTATTTTCCTTGGCTGCCTCTCATGGTATTCTCGTTCATCAAATGTACGTTAAGACTGCTTCCCTAAATGGAGAGTTGGATGAAGAAATTTATATGAAGCAGCCCGATGGGTATGGTCTAGAAGGAAAGATGTGTAAGATACTGGAGTCTTTGTATGGTATTAAGCAAGCACCTAAGCAGTGGCATGAGAAGTTTGAAATAACTTAAACCGTTGAATGCTTTGTTGTAAACAAAGCCGATAAGTGTGTATAATATCGCCATGGTGGAGGCGAGAGAGTTATGCTCTGTCTTTATGTTGATGACATATTGATATTGGGGACCAACTTCGCTATTATCGAGAAGGTCAAAGGGTTTCTTAATCATTTCTTTGAGATGAAGGACCTAGGAGTAGTTGATGTGATCTTAAACATCAAACAGCCGAAATATGGCAATGGTGGGAATACACTAGTTTGATCCCACTATGTGGAGAAGATATTAAGTCGCTTCGGAAGAGTTGGGTATTGACGTGATCACCCCCACGTCATATAACGACTACAAGTCCTCTCCCACGCCTTATGATCAGAGTATAGCTAAAGATGAATTGAGATGTTCTCAAATCATTGGCTTTCTTATGTGTTTAGCCTACGCCACGATGCCTAAAATCTCGTTTGTTGTAAGCAAACTCAGTCGGTTTGTGTGAAATCCTGGAGATGATCATTGGCATGCACTCGAGAGAGTTTTGCGCTATTTTAAAGGCACCGCGAGTTATGGTATTCACTATGTTGGGTATCCACGGGTATAGTTATGGTATTCACTATGTTGGGTATCCACTAAGAATTTTGCATTATTTGAAAGGCATTGTGTGTTATGGTATTATTACGAGTTCCGGAGACTGCCGAAACTATAAACCTATGACGCGCTGGGAGACGGGCGCCCATATGAACCGACTCTAATAGGCCGGATTGTCCGCAATTTTCCAGACCGCCCGGGAAACTTGGCGACGTTTTACAGGACGAACCTACTCCAAGGGCTAGGAGACTGTTTCTAATACGAACCTACCCCGATGGGTTGGGGGTCGGTTAAAAATATAAACCGCCTCAGATACAACGTGATGTACGGGTTTGTCCGTCTGATTTGGGTTTTCGTGGTCATGCCCGGAGCATCCGGTATAAAACCCGGAGACTCCGAGTGTCTTTTGCACAGGTGCTTCATTTCATCCAATTACCCATGAAACTGCATTACAAAGACCACATATTTCAATTAAATAACACTTAATTAAGCACGACCATAGTTCAACTCCCACGTTATTACACCAGCTCATAATATGAGTAAACCACTGGACAAACCAATGTGAAAGTATTGGATTAGAATATAGACTCAACACCCAAAATGGTGATCATTTCACCATCTATGCATTGTGATCATACTCCTCGCCGCTGGGATGATGCATCTCCTTCGCCCTCGATGTCCCTGCATCGACATGGAAGTACACGTTGCCGCGACAGAGAATTCATTTTAGCAACTTTTGTTGCCGCGGCAGCATTTTGGCCACTTTTTGTGCCGCGGCAGAGAATTCATTTATGTTGTTTTATTGTTTATTTAGTGTTTTGCACTCATCAATGAAGGAACCATTATATTACACAAGATCATCATGATAATATAGATCCAAGTGTCGAACATATTACATTCGATACACGGATCGAGTTCATGCACTACATATAAAATAAGCTCTTTGTACAATCCCTATTGTTTATACACACCCGAATAGTATTTCCCTTTTGGGTTTAGGACTTCTGCATCCAAGAATCCCGCCAATTCCTCCTGAATTGCTCATACGCGATCCTTTGGCAGAAGACCGTCCTGTAGACATTCGATCTGATTTAAAAAAGGAGTCAGCCTATATGAATGAAACTAAACACAATTTGATGGTAATTAAAAACTATAAAAATTGTTTACGTACGTGGAGTTGCTCTAAATTTCTGCCCTTCTCACAGCACGTCTGACGGATGAACTCGCAAACATAGTATCTACATAAATTGTTTCCTGGTCCCCGCGTCAGGCACTTTACGAGAACATAGTTCAATCAAAATCAAAATAATAATCAAGAATGATAATAAGGGTATCAAAACTAGAATCAAAGAGATGCGCGGATATAGCTAGTGGTGCTTACATCTAGTGGTTGAAATGTAAGCTTCTCTTTCCAAACACCCCTAGCCTTGTTGGTGAACCGTTTCCAAGCGCTGTCCGACGAAGAAAACGAATAAAAGAAGTTATTAATTACTTGATATCATAAAATCCACGAATGTTGCCGATATAGTGTCGTAATGATTAGAATTACCGCTGGAGAAGCATCTGCATGTCCTTCACTGCTCAAGGGGTTTATGTTTCGAGTCCATGACTAGTACACGCCCTTTGTCAAGTTGAATGATTAACAGAATATAGTGAAAGCTGCGCATGCATAACTAATCAATTATATACTTAACATCGAGTAAGCGAAATAGAAAGTGTATACAAGACAATAACACTCACTCGAAGTTGTAAGGAAATAGTATTTCCCTTCTAGTTTCTTGAAACCTTAACGCGTGTACAATATTATCCTCTGTATCCTGGGGGTTTGTTTTGAGATTAGCTTAATGAACCCAATATGGGTCAATGAACCCAATGTCATAGATTTGTCCTCTGCTGCATTCGAGAATCTTCATTCTGCATATTATAGTGTGATTATATACATGCAATAAACGAGGTGAGATAGCTAGAGACTGAATTGATTATAGAATTAGTACTTACAGACAATAGGCACTGATGATCGATTTGTCCAAGGCGTATTGATTGAATAATTGAAATAGTTCATCAAATTCAATGGATATCATGTCATCTATTTCTTTCCCATAATGCTTTTTTGTAACCCTTAGCACTATCCAGTTAGCCCCGGCCTTTGTGGCATGCATGTACCGGTTATGAAATCTTCGCATTTTTGTTGGAAGATTATTTACCTCCTCAGGTTTGACGAGAGGTTTGTCGTACTGGTATTTGTATGCTACTTCACACACGGGGATGTACTCTAACTGGGATAAGTACTGGGCAATACTCATACCTTGAGCAGCGGCAGCTTCTCCGTATTGGGCAACTACCTCTGGATCATACTGCTCTTCGGCCGCATATTTGCTCGACCCCACATTGGTATGGGAAATCACCTTGAGAGGGGCGCAAGACTGTTTTGCTTGTTCTCTGAGCTGGGCAACAGATTTCTCGCTTGCATCAGTAATGCTCTTCGAGACTTGTTCTGCCGCATGTGACTTGAGAATAAAACGCTCATAGTCTGATGACAGCTTTGGCTCGGGTTGATGAAGAGTCTTTAGCATTTTGAACACTCTGGCTTTTTCTTCTTTGGTGCTGGGGAACTCTGGCTCTTTCGGCCGCCTCAGCTTAGCGATAGCCGTAGTCTCCTCTTCAGTACAGTCATAAGCTCTCTTGGGAGGAACCTTTGGTACTTTTGGAAGAGGCTCTTGTTTATGTTTCGGCGATCGCTTACCACGACGCAGAGTAGCGGTGGTACGCTTACTCTTTTTATCCTGAGGCGCCGGCGATGGCGGCCGCGGCGATGGCTGCGCCGGATATTGGTGAGGCGACGGAGACGGGTGAGGCGACGGAGCTGGGTGAGGCGACGAAGACGGCTGCCGCGGCGGCGACGACCTCGCTGGAGACGGGTGAGGCGGCGGCGAAGATGGTCTTGGCGTGTGATTTTGAAGCACGATACATTCCTTTGGCCATATAATGGTGACGTTTGTTGCGTCCCCCAGTTCAGTCACATCCCCTTCACCTGCAGGGTAGTCAAGCTTCAAAACTTCAAAGGTGGGCATGATTTCATCCACCCCGACAACAACGTATCCATGTGGAACCGGACGACGGTGGTAAGTTGGTGTGGGTCCAATTGGTAAGGCATAGCCGACCGCCACCTTCATTGATATGTTCACAACTTTGACATGTAGCTCGTAGTGTGTCATCTGTGTGATATCATCCACTGGGTAGCCAACAGGAGCCATCGTCGGTGCACCATCGTCATCGTCATTGTCATCACCCGGGACCTCGGTGGAAGCCAAACAGCTTTTTCGATTATTCGATAGGCCGGTAGCATCGAATGCAGGTTCCACCACCATGTGCTGCTGAGATGGGCCGGTAGTACTTTGCTCTTTAAGTGCGTTAATTTCATCTTGTTGTTGCTTTATTCGTTCTTCAATTATACGCATTCGCTCTTTCTGAATATCTGCTTCAACTTCTGCCTTGTCCTTTCTCCTTTGACGGCTTCTATCAAGATATTTCTTCCTCTCTTCGGGAAACCCGGTCCTCCATGGTTTGGAGCCTATTGTGCCTCGTGTTCGTCCATCATGTTCCTTATTTCCAAGGGCGAGTGTGAGCTCATCATTCTCTCTATCGGGAATGAAGTCCCCATCTTTAACGGCCTTTACTGCTTTTCTCATCGTCTCGATTGGCAAGGGGTCTTCTTTATGTCGTATGTTATATATACACTTCCCTTCCGAGTCCAACTTTCCCCCATGCCCGTAAAACCAATTCCTTGCATGTTCGATCCAATCGTCTGTCTCTAGGATGATCTTTTTAGTACGCAGTTCATTCTCAAGTTTCTCCCACTTAGGAATGCCAGCCCTGTAGCCACCTTGCCCCATAGTATGGTGATACTTCTTGTTAGCAGCATTCAGCTTATTCGTTGCAGACATTTTCTTAGCTTTTCTGATGTCTTGTAATTCACAAACTCAGCCCATAATGGTTTTATCTTCTCAAACTGAATCTTCTTGAAATTCGAAGTCTTCTCTTTCACAACATAGTCAAGGTGCAATCTTTTCTTCCAGTTGGTGAACCACTGGCCCATCTTCTTCATAGCCCACTCCCTAACCTTAGCCTCCATGGCTCTCCCATGTTCTAAGGCGTCCTCAACTGGATCCTTCGCATTTGAATCCATCTCTATCTTCGGTAGTTTGAAATTAACCATGAGCCTCTTTCACAGTAAATCTTTGGCCTTGTTAGGGACAAATAAACATGTTCCCTCTTCTTCCGTATCAGCAGGCCTATTCCAATTTTAAATGGTGATCGGGATTAAGTCCCTAACGATTACTTCGCATTGTGCCACAAATTTGTTTGCGACAACTTCGGGAGCCGTCGGTTTGCCGTCTTCACCGATATCTTCGATCCTGAACCTCTCATGGTCTTCCAACTTTTTGGTTGGGCCTCGTCTGCTCTTTTTAGTAGATTTCTTCGATCTGGAGGGCTAAAAGAAGAAAGATCGTCGTTACTATTTCTATATAGATAGCAGATGATTAATTAATCAATTAATTATATTACATGCACCTCGCCGGAGCGGTCGTCTTCTTGATCACACAAGGCATCGCCTTCTCCCTCGCGGAAGGCATCACCTGCAACCTCAAACAAGTCGTCTCTTCTGACAAAAAGAGGATCACCCTCACCGGAGTTGTTCAGAAACGTCGATACATCTAAATTTTCTTCCCCGTGGATCACACTTTGGATCAACTCTTCCTTTTCTTCGTCTCTGTCGTGTGGGTCCATATTTTCTGCATAGGTGGAAAAACGGATAAGTCAAAGCGGCAAAGGGAGAATGTTAGGTAGGGTGTTGAGAGATATAAACCCTAATTCGGAGAAACCCTAATATATACATACACAATAATAAAAATGAATTTACAATTGAAATGGATCGTATGGGCACCTAGAGGGGGGTGAATAGGTGCTAACCAATTTTTAATACTTTTTCAATTTTAGGCTTGACACAAAGTAAATTCTCTAGATATGCAACTACGAGAATTTCCCTATATGTAACCCTAACTACTAAGCACGTAAAAGAGGAGCGAGGAAACCGTAGTGGAGCACGCGGAGACACAGGGATTTGTTTTACCGTAGTTCCTTCCTTGTTAAGGGAAGTACATCTGCGTTGGAGGGGTGGGTGGTTCTAAGACCACCACGCCACAATAGGCCTCACCCTATTCTCCAATGGATCTCGCCACGAGAGGCCTGATCCACCTTCTCCACTATTGGATCCCTTCGAGGCGGGAACCGGTGCCTTTTACAACACTATCGGGGCACACACCCACAACCGAATTGGGGGGCTCCCGAGATGACAACAAGCTGCCACAAGAACAAGGTTTATCAATATAAACAAAAACTAGGATCTAGATATTTGCAAGAAATACTAGATCGGAGGTTCTCCAAATGAATGGAGAGGAGATGAAGCGCTTGATTGCTGATGATGAAGATCGAGTTCTCCTCCTTCGATTCCCCAAGGGATGGGGCCTTTGGGTGGATCTAGGTGGAGCACTCTTGGATGAAGCTTTCAGATCAGATCTGGTCTTTTTCGAGATGAATCAAGAGTTCTGGCAGGAGGGGGATGGCTGGCTTAAATACCCCCTCCCCAGATCTGGCTGTTGCACAAATTTTGGGGCGGATTATCCGCCCCCCATTTGGGGCGGATTATTCGCCCCCTGGGAAAACTCCGCCCCAAGGGCGGATTCTCCGGGGGAAACTCCGCCCCCTCTCTAGGGTTTGCGCCTTGGTGAAGATCTTGGGGGGGGGGGGCGGATTATCCGGCCAGACCGGAAAGTCCGGCCAAACCTCCGCCCCCTCTCTGGGGCTTGCGCCTTGGCGATGAGCAGGGGGGACGGATTATCCGGCGGGGCCGGAAAATCCGGCCAAAATTCCGCCCCCCTTCTGGGGCTTGCGCCTGCTTGGGCAAAGGGAGGGGCGGATTATCCGCCCCTGGTGGGGCCGGATTATCCGCCCCCAAAGGCAGAGTTCTTTTCCCTTTATTCTCAAATAGAGCTGCAACACTTCAACACACATTAAATGATCCTTGGTATTGTTATCTAACACACAAAACACTAGGGATTAAGAAATGTTCTTTCAATCTCCCCCTTTTTGGTGTTAGATGACAATACTAGGATTTGCAATAAAACCGACAAAAGCCACCTTAAATAATGAAAGACGCTCCCCTAGATGTGTGCATATTAAAGATTTGCATTTGAATACAAATACACACACTAGGGAGAACACTACTTTAAGGTTTGGGAAAGGTTTGGGAAATAAGGTCATACCACCGGGATGAGAATATAGCCAAAGCATACATAGATAATCCCATGAATCCATATGCCATCAAATATGCTCCATAATTCCAGAATTCCATGGGGTCCATGATAGATAAATCCAGAATTCCATGAATACCAAACATAGTACCAAACTGTGCAGTACGACATAGTCTTACACAAACAACCACAAATAGCAACTGAGTTCAAGCAAATAAAAACGACTAAAATCGAAAAGCTTGTGCCCAATCCTTGCAAATCCACGAGACCTAATAGAACTACTTCTCCCCTTTGGCATCGAAACGCCAAAAAGGAAGAAGAGCGATGCTAACGCCCCTGGAGATTTGTTAACACATGAAAATCCAACGAGACCCATGAAAAAACAACTCTTCTCGAGGAATAGGGCGGTGGCCGAAGCCACCATGTTGGAGTGCATGGCATGACACCGCGAAGATGTATCTTGAGTTCAAAACCAATGCTCATCGATGACCCACATATCACAAAATGATATTAAGGGAAATGATTTTACTTGCTTTCGGCATTATGGGGGGAGGGTTGGCCCAATCAATTAGGACCACACTCCCCCTATGTCTATGCCCGCATCTAAACCAAATACATGAATAAGAGCAAGTGAGTGTGCAAGGGTAGTCAAGCCAAGCTCCTTGAATCTATGATATTTAGCTCATTCCTCAAATAACAAAATCTTGCTTCATCAAGAGGCTTCGTGAAAATATCAGCAAGTTGGTTCTTCGTGCTCACAAAGGATAGAGCAATATCTCCACGAGCAACATGATCCCGAATAAAGTGGTTGCGAATCTCTATATGTTTTGTTCTTGTATGCTGCACGGGATTGTAAGCAATTTTGATAGCACTTTCATTGTCGCATAAAAGAGGCACTTTGTCACAATTGACACTATATTCCTTTAAAGTTTGCCTCATCCATAACAATTGAGTACACGCACTTGCAGCAGCAACATATTCAGCTTCGGCGGTTGAGAGTGAAATACAATTCTGTTTCTTTGATGACCAACACACTAGAGACCTGCCCAAGAATTGGCATGCACCAGAGGTTGATTTCCTATCATCTTTGTCACCAGCCCAGTCTGAATCAGTGTAACCACATAGAGAGAAACTTGAACCCTTTGGATACCATAACCCAAAATTTGGGGAATGAACCAAATATCGGAAGATTCGCTTGACTGCCACTAAGTGGCTTTCTTTAGGAGCGGCTTGGTACCTTGCACACACTCCTACACTTAACATGATATCAGGCCTAGATGCGCAAAGGTAAAGGAGATAGCCGATCATGGATCGGTATACCTTTTGATCCACGTCTTTACCCTTGGGATTGAGCTCAAGATGACACTTTGTTTGCATAGGGGTAGCAACGCCATTGATATCCGTCATCTTGAACCTTTTGAGCATGTCTTGGATGTACTTAGCTTGATTAATAAAGGTTCCCTCTCTAAGTTGTTTGATCTCAAATCCAAGAAAGAACCTGAGCTCACCCATCATGGACATCTCAAACCTGTCAGTCATAAGCTTTGAAAATTCATCGTTAAAAGCTTGGTTAGTAGAGCCAAAAATAATGTCATCTACATAAAGTTGGCATAAAAAAAGCTCCCCATTAACCTTCTTAGTAAAAAGAGTGGGATCGATTTGCCCAACTTCGAATCCACGGTCTAGAAAAAGCTCTTTAAGGTGCTCATACCACGCACGTGGGGCTTGTTTAAGGCCATAGAGCGCCTTATCGAGTTTGTAGACATGGTTCGGAAATTTGGGGTCCTCAAATCCCGGGGGCTGCTTGACGTATACTAACTCATGTAGAGGACCATTAAGGAAAGCGCTCTTAGCATCCATTTGTTGTAATTTAAAATTATGATGGGCTGCATATGCAAGAAGGATACGGATGGACTCAAGGCGAGCCACAGGAGCGTAGGTCTCGCCAAAATCAATTCCTTCCACTTGAGAGAATCCTTGAGCCACGAGTCATGCTTTATTCCTCACAACAATGCCATTTTCATCCTGTTTGTTCTTGAAGATCCACTTGGTGCCGATAACATTGCGGCAATCCTTTGGTTTTTCTATGAACTTCCAAACTTTGTTGCGTTCGAAGTTATTTAATTCTTCATGCATTGCGACAACCCAATCGGGGTCTTCAAGAGAATCAAAAACCTTCTTCGGTTCAACCATGGAAATGTGAGCTTGATGATCACAGAAGCTTGCAAGCTCACTTCTAGTGGATACCCTTCGTCGTAGATCACCCACAACCTTGTCAAGAGTGTGACCTCTTAGTTCAAGGTTCCGATCAGCACGAGCCTTGCGACGAGCCTCAATGTCCTTATTGTTTCTAGGAGGAGTGGATTCAATAGTTGTATCCTTGTCTTGATTACTGCCCTGCCCTTGATCTTGGTCACCGTTACTGCTAGAAGATTGTTGCTGAGCATTTTCTTCAGGCCCGGATAATCCGCCCCTTGGAGGGGCCGGACTATCCGACCTAGGAGGTGAAGTACTAGAACCATCTTCCTGAGAAAGCCTGACTGGAGTTGGAGACCCAGGGCCGGATACTCCGCCCCCGGGGGCCGGAGAATCCGGCCTGGGAGCTTCAGAGTTGTTGACTTCTTCTTCGGATCCTCTGGAACGAGTTGGAGTGCCAGGGGCGGATTGTCCGCCCCTTGGAGGGGGCGGATAGTCCGGCCTGGGACTACCAGCTTGTCCAGGGGACAGATGGTCTTCAGCAGATTGTGGTGTTGGTGCAGGATTGTCTCCAATAGTAGGAGCTTGTTGATCTTGTGTAGATGAGGGCTCCACATGTGTGGAGCATTGTCCTCCCCGATCCGCCACAAGGGGTTCCTCAATGGGGCGGAAAAATCCCACGCCCATTCTTCTTATGGCATCTTGGGGTATTTCAACATCTGCATCACAAACATCAACTTGCCCTACAAAGGAGTCGTTATTTTCATTGAACTCCACACTACAAGATTCTACAACAATACCAGTGAGCTTGTTGTAGACTCTATAAGTGTGGGATTCGGCACCGTAACCAACAAAAATACCTTCTAAAGCCTTGGATTCAAATTTTCACAAACGAACACCTTTAATAAGAAATAAACACTTACACCCGAATACCCTGAAGTATGAGATGTTGGGTTTGTTACCGGTAAGTATTTCATAAGGGGTCTTGTCCAAGATCTTCCGAAGGTAGAGCCGGTTTGATGAGTGACAAGCAGTGGATATGGCTTCAGCCCAAAAATTATAAGGAGACTTGAATTCAGCTAGCATAGATCTTGCCATATCCATCAAAGTCCGGTTCTTCCTCTCAGCTACACCATTTTGTTGAGGGGTGTACACAGCGGAATATTGGTGTCTAATCCCCTCTTCGCTAAGAAACTCGTTTAAAGTGTAGTTCTTGAATTCTGAGCCGTTGTCACTTCTAATTGCCAAGATGGGAACATTGTGTTGACGTTGAACTTCATTGGCAAAGTCGATGACAGTTTGTTGAGTCTCACTTTTCAGCTTGAAAAAATATACCCATGTATATCTTGAGTAATCATCGACGATGACCAAGCAATATTTCTTCCCACCAAGGCTTGCATGAGAAGGAGGACCAAATAAATCCACATGAAGTAATTCCAAGATCCTCTTTGATGACACAATAGTCTTCCTCTTGTGGGGAGAATCATGCATTTTTCCTTCAACACAAGCCCTGCAAACACGATCTTTGGCAAAAGAGACATTGTCTTTTAGTCCAAGGATGTGACCACCCTTTTGGAGACTTTGCAAAGTTCTCATGTTGACATGGGCTAAACGGCGATGCCATAGCCAGCCCACGTCGGCCTTTCCAAATAGACACATCGGACCCGAAGTGGTTTTGCCCGAGAAGTCCACCACATACAGGTCATTTTCGACGTATCCAACGAAAGAAACCTTTAGAGACTTGCTCCATAAGAGTACCACCAAATCATCATCGATAAAAATAGCAAAACCCATCTTGCCAAGGGCACGAACAGAAAGAAGATTGTAGCCAAGGGTCTCAACAAGCATGACGTCCACGAGAGAGATATCGTGGGCAACCACAACCTTGCCAAGACCCAATACCTGAGATTTAGACTTATCACCATAGGAGACTGTGATATTATCATGATTTGGACGCATCTCCGTGATGATCTCCTTGTTTCCGGTCATATGACTAGTGCAGCCACTATCCAGCACCCATTTCGACCCACCGAAAGCATAGCCCTGCAAGAAAATTACTTCTTGGTTTTAGGTACCCATTTTTCAATGGGTCCTTTCATGTTAGTAACAAGGGTCTTTGGGACCCAAATAGACCAAGCAATATATTCATCAAAAGGACCAACATAATAAGCATAAACATCGCCATAGTCATCACAAAAGAGTTCATAATTCAGATTGTGAGACCCTCCAAAACCAATATTATTAGTCTTGTCTTTTGTGACAACCTTCTCAGCAGTGCTTGTCTTTAATTGCACATTCTTGGTCTTGTTCTTCTTGGTTTTCTTCTTCTTGGACTTGGTGACATACCCAAGTCCCTATTTACCATGATTTGACCTTTGCTTGCCAAGGACTTCATCAAGCACACCTTTGTCCTTTGTAGTGATGTCCTTGATCACTTCTTTTTCCACACTAGCATTTTTCTTGTTACTATATGTTGAGTTGGACGAGCTAGGAGTATCATATTTGGCCAATCGACTTTGAAGCTGATCATGTGACTCATTGAGAATAGAGAACTCGTTTTTCAACGCCTTGTGAGCATTGTCAAGTTTCTCCAATTCCTCGGAGAGTCTATCATGAGCAGCCCCAAAGTCAATCCTTTCCTTCTTTAATTTCTTTGCCTTGGTGACAACATTGTCACGTTCCTTAACGAGTTTAGTCACAATTTCTTCATGTGACTCTTCCATAGACTCAAGCCTATCTTCAAGAGAGACCCGAGCTTCTTCTTCTTCAAGAGAATTTTTAGGGATGCAATTTCCATTGCATCCTCCCTTTCAATTCTGCCCTTTTCTTCGAGGAGTGCTTCGTTTTGGGCCAGCTGATCCATAAGAGCTTCAAAACGAACTTTGTGCTCACCTTGCAAGTTAGTATAGAAATAATCCAAAGCAATAATCTCTTCTTTAACCTTAAGACTAGCAGGATCATCCATGTCTATCATAGCCTTGGGAAAAGAAGAGTTAGAAGAAGTTACCTCGGAGCTTCTTGCCATGAGGCAAGTAGCATTCTTTTTGATGATGTTTTCGTTCGGAGAGTCGAAGAGAGATGTTGATGTAGATGTGGTGGCTATAGCAGCCACCTCTTGAGAGTTATCGTCCTCGTCCTCATCTTCACTCCCCGATGAATATTCTTCTTGAGCCACTAGAACAATCTTTGGTTGCTTCTTGAAAGGAGCATTCTTCTTTACAAACTGTTTCTTACGTGGAGCTTTTGATTTGTCCTTGAAAATGAGTCTTCCTCCATTATCCTCTCTACTTTGATATGGACACTCAGCTACGAAGTGCAGCCGGTCACCACAATTAAAGCATGTTCTCAGCTTGGGACCATTTTATTTTCTTCCATAGGCTCCACTCTTGCGATCTAGTTCAGCTTTAGCCTTGGCTGGATCTTTCCAAAAGTTTCTTGCATAAAGAGCCAAGTATTGTCCGTGGATCCTTTTTATATCTTCGGGACAGTCCAATCCTTCTACCGCATATTCATCATGATCTATCACACTAGTCTTCAAAGCCATGTTGACCCCCTTTTGCATCCCCATAGCTCGAGCACGAGCATCTTCGGCATTCTTGGCAGCCACTTTGAAGGCGGCCATTTCTTGCATTACCTCATTGGATGACATGAGGTGATAGTTATGCCTACCTTGGAGACTTTTCAAATCTGTGGGCTCAAATGGCATAAGAGCACTGACATACTTGCGCTTGATCCAAGCATCATCAACATGAGCTGCACCGTGGTTTCTGAAGGTTGTGGCTATTGCCTTGAGCCTCCTATACATGTCCTCGTGGTCTTCTCCATCCAGCATATAAAATCCTTCAACTTCATTGCTCAAGGCATCATATCTATTCCTTCTCATACTTTCATTTCCGATGAAGAGCTCGGTGAGAGCATCCCAAGCTTCTTTAGCTGTGCTAAGATGCTGAATGTGTGGCATGTCTTTGTCACCCACACCAAGCTGTATCATGTGTAGAGCTGTAGCATTGAGTTGGCTATCGACCACTTCTCTTCTTGTGAGATTGTTAGGATTTCCAACATGAAGACCATTTTCGATGATCTTTCACAACTCTATGGAGGAACTGCACACATGAGATTTCATGAAAAATTGCCATTGAGAGAAAGTAGATGCTGAAAGTTTGGGTGGATCACCCCTATTATGTATATGTGGGTGGGGAATAGGCGGATCAGGGGAATACACATGAGAAACCTCATTGTATCTATCCTTACCGCTATCCTTTTTCGAGGAGGAGCTCTTGCTAGTATCATCACCTACCACTTCGTTATCTTTGGAAACAGTTTTACCCGTTTCCTTGGATTGCGGAGTGGTATCCTCAGAGTTAGATGGAGGTGATGCTGCGGATGTGGAGAGACGCATTATCAATTGACGCATCTCTTCCATCTTAGCCTCCATTGAACTCACCAAGGTTGTTTCCAACGTCTTGAGATCGTTCATGGTGACTACCTCCGGAGCATCACTCCCATCTCCCTTGGAACCCATACTTCTCTTAGGCGGTTAAGCCCGAAATAATAGCCGAGGCTCTGATACCAAATGAAATGGATCGTATGGGCACCTAGAGGGGGGGTGAATAGGTGCTAACCAATTTTTAATACTTTTTCAATTTTAGGCTTGACACAAAGTAAATTCTCTAGATATGCAACTACGAGAATTTCCCTATATGTAACCCTAACTACTAAGCACGTAAAAGAGGAGCGAGGAAACCGTAGTGGAGCACGCGGAGACACAGGGATTTGTTTTACCGCAGTTCCTTCCTTGTTAAGGGAAGTACATCTGCGTTGGAGGGGTGGGCGGTTCTAAGACCACCACGCCACAATAGGCCTCACCCTATTCTCCGATGGATCTCGCCACGAGAGGCCTGATCCACCTTCTCCACTATTGGATCCCTTCGAGGCGGGAACCGGTGCCTTTTACAACACTATCGGGGCACACACCCACAACCGAATTGGGGGCTCCCGAGATGACAACAAGCTGCCACAATAACAAGGTTTATCAATATAAACAAAAACTAGGATCTATATATTTGCAAGAAATACTAGATCGGAGGTTCTCCAAATGAATGGAGAGGAGATGAGGCGCTTGATTGCTGATGATGAAGATCGAGTTTTCCTCCTTCGATTCCCCAAGGGATGGGGCCTTTGGGTGGATCTAGGTGGAGCACTCTTGGATGAAGCTTTCAGATCTGATCTGGTCTTTTTCGAGATGAATCAAGAGTTCTGGCAGGAGGGGGATGGCTGTCTTAAATACCCCCTCCCCAGATCTGGCCGTTGCACAAATTTGGGAGCGGATTATCCGCCCCCTGGGAAAACTCTGCCCCAAGGGCGGATTCTCCGGGGGAAACTCCGCCCCCTCTCTGGGGCTTGCGCCTTGGTGAAGCTTGGTGAAGATCTTGGGGGGCGGATAATCCGGGCCCCCTGAGGGGCGGATTATCCGGCCAAACCGGAAAGTCCGGCCAAAACTCCGCCCCCTCTCTAGGGCTTGCGCCTTGGCGATGAGCAGGGGGCGGATTATCCGGCCCCCCTGAGGGGAGGATTATCCGGCGGGGCCGAAAAATCTGGCAAAAATTCCGCCCCCCTTCTGGGGCTTGCGCCTGCTTGGGCAAAGGGAGGGGCGGATTATCCGCCCCTGGTGGGGCCGGATTATCCGCCCCCAAAGGCAGAGTTCTTTTCCCTTTATTCTCAAATAGAGCTGCAACACTTCAACACACATTAAATGATCCTTGGTATTGTTATCTAACACACAAAATACTAGGGATTAAGAAATGTTCTTTCAACAATATCAGAAACCCTAATTCAGAGAAACCATCGGGCTCGGGTCCCATCGCGAAGAACCAATACCGAAAATAAAGGCGGCAATCAATCAACCCTCGGGTTCGGGATGCCCTGGCGAGGACACACCGGCTAACCCTAGGTGCAACATCGATTCAACTGTTGCGATCGCCTACACTTGTGGGTCATCAGGCGGGCGACGTTGTGGGCGGGCGGGCGACGACACAGCTACGGGTGGGAAGGAGAGGGAGAGGCGGCGGGTGGCGCTAGAGACGCAGGTGGCGACGGTGCTGGACATGGCCGGAGCAAGGCGGAGACGGACGAGGCGCGTGGGGCCGATGGACGGAGACGAAGGGCGGAGGCGGCGGCGCTGACAACAACGGCGAGCGCGCAAAGGACGGAGGCGGCGTCGGGCAGCCTGCCGGCATCGTAGGGATCGGGTCCAAAACATATATGGCATTGCCGCGCCCGTCCTTTACTTCCTTTATATACACAAAATGAAAATACATATACATATACAAAATAGTATATAAGTATGCATACACAATATATATACACAATATGATAATATCTAAAAAACTAACTAGAAACAATTTAAAATAGCTTAGGCCCCCGATCCCTCCTCTGCTCGCCCCTGTAGTCGACGCCGCCGTGCCCAAGCTTGCGCCCCTCCATAGTGGCGCACCGGCCCCGTCGCGGCCTGCTCACGCCCGTAGTGGCCGGCATCGCTGCGTGCCGGCATGGCTCGTCGGCCCCGTAGCCGCACCAGCCCGACCCCTGTGTAGGCAGAGGGGCAGCAGCATGCAACAAGAACGGCCCGAAGAGGCCCAGATCGGGCGAGCATGCACCACCGCAGGATACCGTCGCCGCCGACCCAACATCAGCGCGGACGCCGCCATGCCAGCACCCTCCGCCGCCACGCCACGTCACCCGCCGGCCGAGTCCAGCAGCACCTTTCCCCGCCGCCATGGACAGAATCGCCCCCCCGCTGCGAGGCCTCCACCGGACGCGAGAAATCCCGCCGCCGCCGCACCACGCCACGCGAGAAATCCCGTCGGTGCCTGCCGGCGGCGGTAGTGGGAGAGGGAGGAGGGGGACGAAGGCAGGCTGGAGAGGGGCGCACCTTCTGGCGGCGACGACGTGCGGCGGCGGTGGCGCTGCTGGCCGGGGACGACGACGCACAGCGGCGGTTGGAGGTGGCGGCGGACGCGCTACTGGCCGGGGACGACGACGGCGAGCGCTCAAGGACGGAGGCGACGGCGGGGCGGCGGCGTCTCCCTGTGTTGTGTGCGGGCGCAGAGAATGGAGAAGGGAAGAAGAGGAACGGGCGCGTCGTGTATAAAGGGGAGGGAGAATACGTCCCGGTTGTTGGCTCCAACCGGGACTAAAGGGTCATACGTCCCGGTTGGAACCACCAACCGGGACGTATGCTCCACCTTTTTTTCATCAGACAAGGGGCAGGCGCACGGGTCTTTAGTCCCGGTTGGTGGACTAAACCGGGACGTATTACCCTGTTTTCAAAAAAATTCAGCAATTTTCTCTCTCTTCCCGCCTTATTTTTTATTTTGGGGTTTAAATTTGTAATGTTTTTTAAATGATCATTCCTTTGGAATTTAGAAAACTTTAAACATAAAAAGTGTTTGAATTTGAATAATTAATTCAAAACCATTTTCTATTTTTAAAAATAATTAATGTAACCATTGAAAATTAAAAATGAATTAACTTATATTTTTTGAATATTAATTTGGAATTTAGAAAAATTTTAAACATAAAAAGTTTTTGAATTTGAATAAATAATTCAAAACCATTTTCTGTTTTTAAAAATAATTAATGTAACCATTTAAACTATGAACCATTTAAAATTAAAAATGAATTAACTTATATTTTTTGAATATTAATTTGGAATTTAGAAAAACTTTAAACATAAAAAGTGTTTGAAATTGAATAAATAATTCAAAACCATTTTCTGTTTTTAAAAATAATTAATGTAACCATTTAAACTATGAACCATTTAAAATTAAAAATGAATTAACTTATATTTTTTGAATATTAATTTGGATTTAGAAAAACTTTAAACATAAAAAGTGTTTGAATTTGAATAACTAATTCAAAACCATTTTATATTTTTAAAAATAATTAATGTAACCATTTAAAATTAAAAATGAATTAACTTATATTTTTTGAATATTAATTTGGAATTTAGAAAAACTTTTAACATAAAAAGTGTTTGAATTTGAATAAATAATTCAAAACCATTTTCTATTTTTAAAAATAATTAATGTAACCATTTAAACTATGAACCATTTAAAATTAAAAATGAATTAACTTATATTTTTTGAATATTAATTTGGAATTTAGAAAAACTTTAAACATAAAAAGTGTTTGGATTTGAATAACTAATTGAAAACCATTTTCTGTTTTTAATTTGGATTTCAATTAACTTATATTTTTTATATATTAATGGGCGGGAAATAATGGGCGGGAAGAAAATTTTATTATGATAGAACTGGAATTAAAGTACATAATGCAACTAACACTAAGTCACATAGCAGAACTGAAAATTAAGATACATGGCCAGATTAAGCCACAATCGACCGAACTTGTTTTGCAATGTTGGAGTGATTCAGTCATGCTCCTGCCTACACCTATAATACTCACCACTGTAGTCATCGTACTCGTCGCGGCCGTCGTCGCTGTCGTCGTCGGGGTAGCCATAGTTGAACCTTGAAGGCTAAGTACGAGTGGGCTGGACTTGAGGGTAGCGCAGGCGGGGGTTAGAGTCGGCGGCCGTGTCGTAGGCCATGACGCTCTGGAGAGTCCGGCCGCGCCACCACAGCCGACGGCCGGCCTCGTTAAAGTTCGGAGGAGGTGGGTCGTCCTCCTCGTGCCTGGCGAGCCCATCTCACGCCGATCCACGAAGAAGGCTTCCCAAGTCAGGAAATAGTCGGGATGCCATCTGGGATTCCTCCGCTGCTCCGGCGTGAGCTCGAAGTAGTAGTGATTCGTGATGGCCATCCGGCGCGCCACACCTAGAGGGACAGGAGGAACCGGCACGCCTCCGGCGCTCAGCATCCAGCCGACGGGGACACAGTAGCCCGGCGGGCAGGGGTAGTTCGAGGCGCAAAGCGCCTCCGCCTCCCTGGGGGTAGTGCTACGGTGGAAGTCATGGGAAAGAGTGATGAGGTTGCAGATATGAGTGTAGAGATGTGCAATGACAATGGAGGCCAACCCTACATATATATATAGTGAGAAATGGCAGGAAGATAACTGGAGGGAAGAACTGGCGGGAAAAACTGGCGGGAAGAGCTGGCGGGAACAAATGGCGGGAAGAAAAATGGTGGGAAGAAATGGCGGGAAGAAAAATGGCAGGAAGAAAATTGGCTCATTTAGAAATTGCATTGGATCTATGAAGAAACCACATATTGCGAGTCTAAAAATGATTTTTTAAAAAAATCACGCCCGTTAGATCATGTACCTATAGTATAAACCGGACCCACTTCCTACCGATTCGGCAGACATTTGTCCTTTTTACCCGGGATGGACGAAAAGGTTTGAGATGTCCCGGTTGGGAGATAGTCCATGTAAGGTGGTCTAGTATTTTAGAAAAATGGGACAGTAGCATTCTGAAAAAGCATTTTGGTGGTTACTTCACAAAACGACCCGTTTTTTGCGCTCGGAAAATGGAAAAGGGCTTTTCCGTGCGACGAAAAGGAAAACTTACTCCTGGAACATTGTTCTCCATACCAATGTCCACATGTATGCATAATATGGGCATATCATCACAAACTATACCGTGATTCAGCACATAACATCGGTCATTTGGACCGAAAGCCATGAAACCTCGAACATGATAGGTTATTTTGTGAAGGTTTTTTCGAGACATGATTAATATACCAAGTCTGGTATTTTTCCTTTCAACTGTGTCACATAATATGACACCACGCGAAGGATTTTCATTATTCGGATTTCTATGAATTTCTTATGCCCGTTTTGAATTTTTTGAATTTCTAACTATGGTCGAACCGGCGTGCATGAAGATAGGGGACGAGCATCGTTAGAAATTGCATTGGATCTATGAAGAAACTACATATTGCGAGTCTAAAAATGATTTTTTCAAAAAATCACGGGCGTTAGATCATGTACCTGTAGTACAAACCGGACCAACTTCCTACCGATTCGGCAGACATTTGTCCTTTTTACCCGGGATGGACGAAAAGGTTTGAGATGTCTCGGTTGAGAGATAGTCCATGTAAGGTGGTCTAGTATTTTAGAAAAATGGGAAGGTAGCATTCTGAAACAGCATGTTGGTGGTTACTTCACAAAACGACCCGTTTTTTGCGCTCGGAAAATGGAAAAGGGCTTTTCCGTGCGACGAAAAGGAAAACTTCCTCCTGCAATATTGTTCTCCATACCAATTTCCACATGCATGCATAATATGGGCACAACATCACAAACTATGTCGTGATTCAGAACATAACATCGGTCATTTGGACCGAAAGCCATGAAACCTCGAAGATGATAGGTCATTTTGTGAAGGTTTTTTCGAGACATGATCAATATACCAAGTATGGTATTTTTCCTTTCAACTATGTCACATATGACACCACGCGAAGGATTTTCATTGTTCGGATTTTTTTTGAATTTCTTAAGCCCGTTTCGAATTTTTTGAATTTCTAACTATGGTCGAACCGGTGTGCATGAAGATAGGGGACGAGCATCATTAGAAATTGCATCAGATCTATGAAGAAATCACATATTGCGAGTCTAAAAATGATTTTTCAAAAAATCACGGGCGTTAGATCATGTACCTGTAGTACAAACCGGACCCACTTCCTACCGATTCGGCAGACATTTGTCCTTTTTACCCGGGATGGACGAAAAGGTTTGAGATGTCCCGGTTGGGAGATAGTCCATGTAAGGTGGTCTAGTATTTAAAAAAATGGGACGGTAGCATTCTGAAACAACATTTTGGTGGTTACTTCACAAAACGACCCGTTTTTTGCGCTCGGAAAATGGAAAAGGGATTTTCCGTACGACGAAAAGGAAAACTTCCTCTTGCAACATTGTTCTCCATACCAATATCCACATGCATGCATAATATGGGCACATCATCACAAACTATGCCGTGATTCAGCACATAACATCGGTCATTTGGACCGAAAGCCATGAAACCTCGAACATGATAGGTCATTTTGTGAAGGTTTTTTCGAGACATGATCAATATACCAAGTCTGGTATTTATCTTTCAACTATTTCACATAATATGACACCACGCGAAGGATTTTTATTGTTCGGATTTTCAATATACTAAAGGTTTATCTTTAGTCCCGGTTGGAGGGATTTCGGCAGGCTGGGCCAGGCAGCACTAATGATAGGGGTGAGTGTCGACATTATGTCGTGCGGCGTGTACCTTGTCCCGGATGGTGTCACCAACCGGGACTAAAGATGAAACTTTAGTCCCTGTTGGAGACACCAACCGGGACAAAACACGAGTCAGCACTAATAATAGGGGTGAGTGTCGACATTATGTCATAAGTGTCGACACTGTGCCGAGTTGCTTGTACTATAAATAGGCATCCTTGTGAGTCTAGTCCTCCAGCCAGATTGAGGCATCTCCAATATTGTTTTCGAGAGCAGGGACACCACTACGACCAGTTTCGGGGAGATGCCGCTGTATCCCAGTCCTCCGGCATCTCCAAGAAACTGGTCATAGAGGCACTCCCTAATATGTGAAATTAGTTAGCTCCCAGGTGTATTGAGCTAGTTAGAGAAGTTACAAGCTGCAAGATGGTGTGCGAGAGCAGGGACACCACTACGACCAGTTTCAGGGAGATGCCGCCGGATCCCAGTCCTCCGGCATCTCCAAGAAACTGGTCATAGAGGCACTCCCTAATATGTGACCACGCGTGTTTGGAGATCAGATCTTAATGGTAAGTACGAATCGGGACAACTTCTTCATAGTTCAGGAAAGTCGTTCTACGAATCGGGACTAAAGGCCCCCTTTAGTCCCGGTCCAGCCACAAAACGGGACTATCACTCAAGACATTTATTAATATTAAAAACTGAGACTACAAAACCGGGACTAAAGGCCCCCCTATATATAGTCCCGGTCAAGCCACAAACCGGGACGAACACTGAATACATTTATTAAACTTGGAAAATTGCAAACATCATAAGATATTCCGGCCAGACATGAACTAGAGTTACACAATATGAGCATGAACTTCTTGGCATATGTCCTTCCTTGTGATCGCTTTAGACGTAACCATGGAGCATCTTCTTTACTTAACAGAATGCTTGGGTTAGTTTTCACTGTGAAGGGCGGAATTTCATCAAACTTATGATAATCTTCTGACATGTCTGTCTTGTCCTCGATTCCCATGATGTTTCTTTTCCGTGAAAGAACTATGTGACGCTTTGGCTCATCATATGATGTATTCGTTTGCATATTTTTTCTTTTTTTCGGTCTGAAGGACATGCCTTTCACATAGAAAACCTGAGACACATCATTGGCTAGGAAGAATGGTTCATCTCTATAACCAAGATTGTTGAGATCCATTGTTGTCATTCCGTACAACTGGTCTATCTTTACCCCTTCCCCATTCAGGTTGAACCATTTGCAGCGAAACAAAGGGACCTTAAAAGAGATTCCATAGTCTAGTTCCCATATCTCCTCTATGTAACCATAGTATGTGTCCTTTTGTCCATTCTCGTCTGTTGCATCAAAGCGGACACCACTATTTTGGTTGGTGCTCTTTTTATCTTGGGAGATTGTGTAGAATGTATTCCCATTTATTTCGTACCCTTGGAAATTCAATATAGTAGAAGATGGTGACGCGACCAACAAGTATAGCTGATCTCCAACAGTGGTGTCATTCCAGAGATGTGTCCGCATCCAACCACCGAAAGACTTCATGTGTTCATCTGTAATCCATGATTCAGGCTTCCCCGGGTTTTTGGAGCGTACAATATTCTTGTGTTCCTCGATATACGAAACTGCCAAGGTGGAATTATGTAGAACTGTGTAGTGTGCTTTAGTGAAAGAATCTCCGTCCCTACATATCATTGCTTTTTTTTCTAGCGTGCCTTTTCCACTTAGTCTTCCCTCATGCCGCGAGTCAGAAACACCAATCGGCTTAAGGTCAGGAATAAAGTCAACACAAATCTGAATGACCTCATCTGTTCAATATCCCTTGGAGATGCTTCCTTCTGGTCTAGCACGGTTATGAACATATTTCTTTAAGACTCCCATGAACCTCTCAAAGGGGAACATATTGTGCAGAAATACCAGACCGAGAATGGCAATCTCTTCCACTAGGTGAACCAGGAGATGCGTCATAATATTGAAGAAGGATGGTGGGAACACCAACTCAAAACTAACAAGAAGTTGTACCACATCCTTCTGTAACCTTGGTAGAATATCTGGATTGATTACCTTCTGAGATATTTCATTGAGGAATGCACACAACTTCACAATGGGTACTCGAACATTTTCCGATAGAAGCCCCCTCAATGCAATCGGAAGCAACTGCGTCATAATCACGTGATAGTCATGAGACTTCAGGTTTTGGAACTATTTCTCTGCCATATTTATTATCCCCTTTATATTAGATGAGAATCTAGACGGCACCTTGATACTGTAAAGGACTTCAAAAAAGATTTCCTTCTTTGCTTTGGTAAGAGCATAGCTGGCACGACTTAAGTGACGCCCTTTATCTGTCTTGTTCTGTGTATGCATGTTCTTTGGGTCTTTTATAATTTGTTGGTCCTCCCGTGCTTCTGGTGTATCTTTTGTCTTCCCATACACGCCTAGGAATCCTAGCAGGTTCACGCAAAGATTCTTCGTCACGTGCATCACGTCGATTGAAGAGCGGACACATAGGACTTTCCAATATGGCAGCTCCCAAAATATAGATTTCTTCTTCCACATGGGTGCGTGTCCTGTAGCGACGTCGTTCGGAACTGATTGACCGCCGGGACCCTTTCCAAAGATTACTTCTATGTCCTTGACCATACCAAATACATCATCACTAGCAGGGAGTTCAGGCTTCTTCCGGTGATCTGCCTCACCTTTGAAATGCTTGCCTTTCTTTCTTACGGGATGATTGGTCGGAATAAATCGTCGATTCGCTAGGTACACAAGCTTCTTGCATTTATGCAAATATGTACCTTCAGTCTTATCTAAACAGTGTGTGCATGCCTTATATCCCTTGTTTGTTTATCCTGAAAGGTTACTGAGAGCAGGCCAATCATTGATGGTTACGAAAAGCAACCCTCATAGGTCAAATGGCTCCTATTTGTTCTCATCCCACGCATGTACACCTGGTTTGCCCCATAGCCGTAAGAGTTCTTCAACTAATGGCCTAAGGTACGCATCAATGTCGTTGCCCGGTTGCTTCGGGCCTTGGATGAGCACTGGCATCATAATGAACTTACGCTTCATGCACAACCAAGGAGGAAGGTTGTAGATACATAGAGTCAAGGGCCAGGTGCTGTGACTGCAACTCTGCTCCCCAAAAGGATTCATGCCATCCGTACTTAGACCAAACCATAAGTTCCTTGCGTCATCTGCAAAGTCCGGGAAGTCTCTCTCGATTTTTCTCCACTGTGACCCATCAGCAGGGTGTCTCAACTTCCCGTCTTTCTTACGGTCTTCTTTGTGCCATCCTAACAACCTGGCATGCTCTTTGTTTCTGAACAAGCGTTTCAACCTTGGTATTATAGGAGCATACCACATAACCTTAGCAGGAACCCTCTTCCGGAGGGGCTCTCTCTCAACATCACCAGGGTCATCTCGTCTGATCTTATACCGCAATGCATTGCATACCAGGCACTTATCTAAATTCGCATACTCCTTACCGCGGTAGAGATGCAGTCATTAATGCATGCATGTATCTTTTGCACATCTAATCCTAGAGGACAGAGAGTCTTCTTTGCTTCGTAGGTACTCTTGGGAAGTTCGTTATGTTTTGGAAACTTCAGCTTCATTATTTTCAGCATCTTTTCAAATGAGGAGTCAGTTAGACCACACTCTGCCTTCCATCGCAGCAATTCCCGTGTGGTACCGAGCTTTGTGCTGCCATCTTCACAATTTGGGTACAACAATTTATTGTGATCTTCTAACATGCCCTCTAACTTCAACTTCTCATTTTCTGTTTCACAGTCTCGCTTTGCATCAGAAATGACCCTACCAAGTTCATCAGCGGGCTCATCTGATGCCCGTTCTTCACCTTCTTCCTCTTCATTGTCTTCCATTGCAGTATCACTGTATTCAGGAAACATATGATGATAGTTGTTATCATCATCTTCTTCTTCACCGTCTTCCATCATAACCCCTCTTTCCCCGTGCTTGGTCCAACAATTATAGTTGGGCATGAAACCTTTCATAATCAGGTGGTCGCGAATGATTTTCGAGGAAGAGTACTCCTTGTTGTTCCGACATTGAACACATGGACAACGTATAAAACCATCCTCTTTGTTTGCCGTAGCCACATCGATAAATTTATCCACGCCTTTCATATACCCGGGTACACGCCGGTCACCGTACATCCATTCCCGACCGTTCATCTGCATCATATAAGTAAGTTTATCAAAAACAGGACATCATAAATAGTGAAATGACCAATTCACATCGACACATGCATTGTATCAATGACAAAGAAAAGATAAGATTGCTAACCTCGATCGAGGGAAATAAAGAGGAGAAAGCTCAAGTGTGTCTCGGACACCTTCTATATTTTTGTTCTGTGAGAAATTGAACGGGATCATTCACTCAAACATTTGATCACACATCTTGAATGCATGCATAGGAAAAAAAATAAACCAGCACACCTCTCACACCTTCCACCAAGAAAAAACAGAGGGGAGGCAGAGGGCTGAGACGTCGTATTTATAGAGAGCGGGATCGTACGTCCGGGTTATTAAAGGTGTGTGCCACGCCACGTGGCTGGCGCCCAACCTTTAGTCCCGGTTTGTGTACCAACCGGGACGCATGCCTCCGGCCCCGTGCCCACTAGAACCGAGACGCAAGACAACATTAGTCCCGGTTCGTGGCGCAACCGGGGCTACTGCTGTTAGGAGGCACGAACAGATAGCCTGTTTTCTACTAGTGCATGATGTAAATAATATTTTTCTTTGTGAATTACTATAAATAATATTAATACATAAAGGATGGTTCCATAAAAGTGTGATCAACCGAATCTTCGTTAGAGAGCACCAAAAGTTAGTATGTAATTAAAAATTGAAATATGTGATGCCAAAAATGTCATCACTAAAAGTTACAACCACTGGCGCAGCTAGAGCAGAGACGGCCATGGAGCCGGATGGTGGCACAACAAATATAAATCCTTATTTTAGAGGTGCACATATGGTGAAAATGTTGTTGATTTACAAAAAATAATATTTTTTTCTCGGTATTCAGTGCACCGGCTTGGCCCCATGTGTACACCAGCGGTTATACAACAAGAAGCTAACATCTGCATACGAAATTATGGAGCGGTGTACGATTGCATATGAGAAATTTCGATTGGGATCAAGCGTGATCTAAGACTAGTCACAATGAAAAGTATCATATAGTAGTATCATGCATATTATACTAGTATATGCTATCACCTTCACAATACATAGTATCATGTAGCAGTATCATAATCTTAGTATATATTTATTGTTTTATAGGATCTTAATGTAAATTTGTGTGCAAAATTTATTTGGGATTAGTTTTTCTAGTTCTATATGCTATGATGCCGTATCTACCTATGATACCAACATAATCTCTTTCATCATTAATTGCAGTGACACATAAGCACTTTGCATGTACGTAATGCATGATACTACCTATGATACCTCCATTGAGGCTAGTCTAAGATTTAAGTTGGAGGACATCTTCCAGCGACCAACGACGAGACGATGAGATATGGATGACCTTTAGTATCCCTAGACTAGATATATTGTCCTCTTAATGAAACGAAAACAGCGCCATTGTTTTTCGTAAATAATAATAATCGTACGATGAAAAAATAGAATGACACGAGACTTCCATGGCCTACATATAGAGATCCAAAATAAGGCATAGATTCAAACCAAAACTTTCCAAATAATCCAAAGAAATAAAAAACAGGCAAACAAAAGACAAGACGACCACGCAACACAATTCAAGAGGAAGAGAGCAGGGAGAACCGGACCGGAGGAGGAAGAAAGAAAAGCAGGGACCGGATGTGTCAAATGTCAAAGGCGAGGACCGTGGCAGATTATAAATTAAGGGAAGGTACCGATTCAACACAATGGGCCAATCAGAGAGTCCCCGAGGCGTCGGTACCCAGCAGCACGTGCAAAGGAGCGGCGACCTGGACGGCTGGAATCACCGGGCCGACAGGATAACTTGACCCCCACAACAAAATCGTACGCGCCACCCTCGTCGTCTAGCCAGTGACAGTGGCACCACCGCTAGGTGCGCAAGGCGCCAACGACAGGGAGCGGACAGCCCCGGCACCACCCCCCGCCTCGCGCTCCGAAATGACGGCGCACAAACGTTCGGCAGTCACGTCAACCGTTGCCCTGGCTCCCCGGCTGGCTGGTTCCCCAAACGCCTGGATCGCTCGCTTTTGATCCCCGACGCCTGGGCCCGTAATCGTAGGATACACAGGCGCACACATGGGGAACGAGAGTTGCACGTAAAGCGAGTGGGACTGGCCGAGCTGGAGCTGAATCGGCTCTGACGTCGACGGACCATGGGCTGGTTTTTGGCTGGCACCGACACCACCTTCAGCGGCGGTAGTACGTTGGCTCTGGGTCCCCCAGCGTCACCATGATACTCGTGAGCTAAACTCGTGCTCAATAATACTGTTTTTTAGTGCTAGTGGTGATCAATAATTATATTTTTCTTATCCTTCCAGCGGTATTGTCAGCAATAATTTACAAAACATATCTCAACGTCTCCTGCCTTGCCAATTTATGAAACATATCTCTCTTTGTCGTACTGGCCTAGTGGGCATGATATCGTCTCCAGAAAGAACCGTTATGTGAGCAGCTAAGCTTAAACCATCATCCGATATAGGGTGGACCGAAAGAAGCAGACCCATAAACTGTTGGAGAAAGCATGCGGGTATCCTTCTGCGTCTTGGCAGCCACGGTCAACCAGTCATTTTCACCGCTGCTGTGCTGCACTAAGGCCTACTTCTTTTCAGTTTTCTGATCAGCTTCTCTCAGAAACTACCCTCGACCAGCTTCTCCCAGAATCTCATCTGCCAAAATTGTTTATACTTTAAAATTGACGTTGAAACTACTAGTTAAGAAGTTTGAACGAATTTTAAAAATAAAATTCCGAAAGAAGCTGGTCAAGGGTAACTTCTGGGAGAAGCTGGCCAAGAAGCTGAAAAGAAGGGGCCTCTTGTTGCCCTTGCTGAGACAAGCATACGCGATGAAGCATCATGAGATGCCTTTCCGGCCCAAGGATCAAACTAAACCGCACGTCACGTCCACCTGCGGCTGCACGCGCTAGGCTTTCTTTTTTAGATAGAGGAACACGCGGTAGACTTTTGTTACTCTCTCCGATCCAAATCAGTTGATTTAAATTTGTTTAGATTCATTTGTATGTAGACACAATTTAGTATTAAATTTATCCATATTTTGTAAATTTGATTTAACTAATTTAGATCGAAGGAAGTACTATTGGTTCCTATTTCATTTTTCTCTATGAACTCAAAAAACATAAATAGCGGAGTACATGTGACGAAAAGCGACCGCTCATATGCTCGTATTTTTTTTCATTTTCTTTTGAAGAGAAAGAAGGAAGGAGAACGACCGACCAAGTGGGGCTGCAATGCAAGGGCCTCACCAACCCAGAACGGCGATTCTACCGTGCACGCGAGGTCGCGTGCATGGGTCCACCTTCTCTCTCTATTATCTTTTAGCAGATTGTGTCAGCTCTTCTTTCTTCTTATACATTTTATTGATTCTAGTTCTAAACTTGAAAGTTCTATATCTTTAAAAGTAGAAATTTAATTTGAAACCCATTTGAATATTGGGATTCCTAGAGAAGAGAGCTTCAAAACAAGTCCAATATGGAATATGTTTTGGCAATATTTAAAAATCAACTTTTAAAACTAGAAATTTGAAAAACTTTATGACACTAGGTGAAATGTTTTTCTAAAATAGTTTATTTCACTATGTTTCAAAATTTCTTCATCATAGTTAAAAAATAATTAGTAATCTCCCCAGACTTCAGACCATAAAATATGTTAAAGAAAAACAAGATTTGTTGTGGTTCATTATGAATCATGATGTTTCAATGTGTGTCAACATGTTTCAAAAATCATTTTTTAAAACTTGTCAGAATATATTTAAAATTGATCTTCTTTTAAAGTACTCATCATTTAAAACACAAATATGCAATCAGAAAATAAATCAAAAATATGATTTAAAAGCTAAAATTTATACAGACATTGCAATCCAATGAAAAAGTATGAGACAAGAAGAGAGACATGAGGGTAGATGGTGTCAGAAGATTCTTGCATGTAGTGAGACAGAGAGAATATCACTTGTGCAATCTAAGACTAGATCAACGGTGGATACATGCATGAGATATGGCGTGCACGCCAGAAGTTCATTTCTCCTCACCAACCGGCTTTTGATCTGCACCTTGCCCATCAAAAAACAAGCGCCACGGAATTTGGCGGAGGAATATCCTTTTCCAGAAACCAAAATCCACGCACCTGTCTGTCCTGGCAATATCCGCAGCTCACACTCGTCTTCCACGTGTTCTATAGTACTACTACTCCATACTAGGATTTTGCGTCCCATCTTTCCGGAGGCCGGGCCGGCGAAACCTGAAATTTGTTTTTCTTTTAGATAGAAACCTGAAATTTATTGGGTAACTAAACTATTACTGAACACGCATGATGTATCGATAAAACTGAACCGAACTCAATCCACTTGGATTTTTATTCACACCCAACCCAAACTAGACATCCAAATAGACTTTGGCACCGCTTATAAATAAATCAATCATATGATACACGAGATCGAACGAGCTAAAAAGCTGGAGCAACAACTAGAACATGTTATTGTTCAAAAAAAACAACTAGAACATGCTCTAAAAGAAAAGAAATAAAAAAACGACGAGTCGACAAAACAAGTATAACCCGTCACCGCCGCGCCCTCCGAATTTGTCCCACCACGTTCCCGGTACATCGAATCGTCTAGTACCAAACAACACCTATAAGAAGGGTGCGTCGTCGACATGGCGTTGCTGTCCGGACGAGCGGACTGGTGATGACCCACAAGTATAGAGGGTGTATCGTAGTACTTTTAATAAATAGGCGTGTCGATCCCAACAAGGAGCAGAAGGTGCTGAACAGTGGTATGGAGCAGGAAATCCCTGTGAATACTTAGTGTTAGACTAGATAATATTGAGTCGGCTTTGATTTGTTTTAGAGTCATTTTAAATAATCTTGGCCGACAAGTTTTGTAACCCCATATATACTCTGTACCCCTCAAGCAATATTATTATGCAATTCAATCAAATTTACATGGTATCAGACAATTAGATCCTAGGGCATGGCGCCGCCACCGACGCCGCCCCCTCCTCCCCCCCGACTACTTCACCAAAAAGGTCGCCGCCGCTTCCCTGGGTGACGCCGGCCAAACCTCCAACACCTCCCTTGCTCTACCCTTTTCTACCCTCCCAACTATCCACTATGCCGATACAATCTCAGATGTTAGCCCCTTTACTCCAATCACTTTAGATCTACCAAAGCATAACTACTACCATTGGCGTCATCTCTTCGAGGTTCATATCGGTCGGTGCAATCTTCTCGACCACGCCGTTCCCCGGCCTACCGATCCTCGCTGGGCCAAGGACGACCTCGCCATCATCCAATGGATCTACCAACGGGTGTCCACTGAGATCTTCAATCTCGTGTTTCGTGAAGCCACCAGCGCAGCCGCCCTCTAGGTGGCCCTCCGACAGCTCTTCCAAGACAACGTCGATGCCCGCGTCAACACCCTCCACACCGAGCTCCGCAACACCGTCCAAGGTGACTCTCCCGTCGGTGTATACTTTCAAAAGCTCAAGACGATCGCCGATGAACTCCAAGAGCTCGGCGACCCCGTCGACGACCGTCAACTGATCAACATCCTCCTCGTTGGGCTCGGTGACCACTTCGAAAAGCAGGCCTCCTTTATTCCCATGATGCGGCCCCGTCCTACCTTCGTCGAGGTCCGATCTATGCTGCAGTGGGACGACCGTGCCCTCGCAAATAAAGAGGCGCGCCATCAAGTTTTCGCCACGATCCAGCGACCTCCTGCTGCTCCTGCGCCGCCTCCTCCGTCACCAGTGCAGCCACCTTCGGGGTGGCGCCCTAGTCCGAACTACAGGGGCAAAAACCCTACCTTCCGGCCGCCCCGACCACCCACGGCTCCTCCCAGCGGCCCGACGCCTCTAGCCCCAGCACCTCCTGC
Source organism: Avena sativa (assembly GCA_916181665.1). Classification (NCBI taxonomy): domain Eukaryota; kingdom Viridiplantae; phylum Streptophyta; class Magnoliopsida; order Poales; family Poaceae; genus Avena; species Avena sativa. The sequence continues at coordinate 258,025,540 of OV702279.1, read as the reverse complement.
GTCTCCTAGCTGGCGCCCGATGCACGACCCGTGGACAGGGCTTGTCCAGGCCTGGCCCATGCCTTGGATCGCGCCCTCTCCAATTGGTGCTCCCCTGGCGTACTCCGGCGCTTGGACGCCGGGCATGCAGCCCCACGCCGACTCTTCGGGCCTCCTCGGCGCTCGCCCTCCGCACCAAGCCTACATGACTGCACCGACCTACATGCCTGGTCCGACTTACCAGCAGTACAACGCTCCAGCCCCTCCTTCGACATCTGTTAGGGCCTACATGCCGATCTACGCGCCATCACCACCTGCTCCGTTTCCTGCACCATCGCCGTCCTCTTCCTCGTCACCGAGCTGGGACCAAGCGGCGTTTATCCAGGCCATGAACCACTTTGCTGCTCAAGGAAACTCAGGTACTGATTGTATTTTCGATTCTGGTGCTTCTAGTCACATGTCTTCTTCGAATAATATGCTGTCAAAATTTTCCTCATCACCTTTTTCCTCTATAACTCTTGGCAATGGTTCTACTATCCCTATCTCTGGTGTTGGTAATGCACAACTTCTCTCACCCACAAAACCTCTCCTCCTTCGTAATATTCTTGTTGCACCTGATCTCATTAAAAATTTAATCTCCGTTTGACAATTCACTCGTGACAATCCTGTTTCTCTCGAATTTGACTCCTTTGGTGTTTCTGTGAAGGATTTTCTAACCAAGGCAGAGATCGCTCGCTTCAATAGTGATGGAGATCTCTATTCCCTCCATGGTGTTCCCACGGCCACTCAACCCTCATCTATGGTTGCTTCGGTCGAGCTTTGGCATCAACGTCTAGGCCACCCCAATAAAATCGTCTTAGATTCTCTCCTTAGTGATTTCTCTATTCCTTGTAATCGTGATACTCATAATCCTCTAGTTTGTGAATCTTGTCAACAAGGAAAACATGTGCGTCTTCCGTTCAATTCTTCTACTTCTTCTAGTACTTTTCCCTTCGAATTATTACATTGTGATTTATGGACGTCACCTATTGAGAGTATTTCTGGTTTTAAGTACTATCTTGTGATCTTGGATGATTTCACTCATTATGCATGGACTTTTACTTTACGCAAAAAATCTGATGTGCACACAATCTTTCTCAATTTTCAACGCTATGTTGCAACTCACTTCTTTCTTCCCACTCGGTTCATCCAATGTGATAATGGCAAAGAATTTGACAACAACCAAAATCGTAATTTCTTTCTCCACCATGGAATTCTCCTCCGTTTTTCCTGCTCCTACACTTCCCCTCAAAACGGCAAAGCTGAGAGATCTCTCCGCACTATCAACGACATAATTAGAACCCTTCTTATCCAAGCTTCTATGCCCCCACGTTTTTGGGCCGAAGCTCTCCGCATAGCCACATATCTCCTCAACATTCGTCCCTCCCAACTTAACCCACAAACCACGCCATATTACTCTCTCTTTGTATGTCATCCTAATTATCCTGAACTTCGAGTATTCGGTTGTCTCTGTTTTCCAAATACCTATGTCACTTCACCTCATAAACTAGCCCCTAGATCTCTACCCTGCGTTTTTCTAGGTTATTCCGATGAGCACAAAGGTTATAGATGTTTTGACCCAGTTTCTGGTTGTATTCATATCTCCCGTCACGTTAATTTCGTTGAACACTCTTTTCCTTTTGCCACACATACATCTCCCCATGATTCCGTCTCCACCGATCCCTCTCCCTCGACTCATTCACTACACCACCTAATCCCCTACACATCCCAATATTCCATACAGAACCCCCTACGCCCGAACCTACATCCGCTGCGCCGGGCGTTTCGCTCACTTCTCCTACCGCGCGCTCTGCCGAGCCCTCACGGCAGCCTGCCATCGCATCACCCTCTCCACCCACGACACATTCTCCTGCCGCTTCGCAAACCTCATCTGATGCATCACCCAATCCCACTATCACGCCTCCCTCTTCGGCACCCACTTCTGAGCATGATCCGTCTCCTTCTCCACAATTACCCTCCTATGCTATTCCTATTTCAGCACCCACCAATGATCATACTATGCATACCCGCGGCAAATCTGGTTTTCGTCTACCCTCCAAACGTCTTAATTTCTTAGCTCAACCCAACCTTTCTCACATCCCAAAATCCTACAAATCTGCTCTTCTCGATCCCAACTGGTCCGCTGCTATGAAAGAAGAATACCATGCTTTGGTTACCAATGATACATGGCAGCTAGTTCCTCGTCCTTCTAATTCAAACATTGTTTCTGGTAAATGGGTCTTTCGTCAAATTTTTTCACTCTGATGGTACTCTCTCTTGCTCAAAACCCGTTGGGTATGCCGTGGCTATTCACAACAACAAGGAATTGACTATGATGAAATCTTTTCTCCTGTTGTCAAACCAAGCACAATTCGCACCGTCCTTAGCATTGCCATTTCCTCTTCTTGGCCTATTCATCAACTCGATGTCAAAAACGCCTTTCTTCATGGTTCTCTTTAAGAAACTATCTACTGTCAACAACCTTTAGGTTTCGAAGATCCTAGTTCACCCAATCATGTATGTCTTCTCAAAAAGTCTCTCTATGTCCTGAAGCAAGCACCTCGTGCGTGGTTTCAGCGCTTTTCTACATTCATCCAAACTATAGGGTTTATTCCCTCTCTCTCCGACACATCTCTCTTTGTCTATCAATCAAATAATAACATTGCCTATCTCCTCCTTTATGTTGATGACATTATTCTCACAGCCTCCATCCAAACTTTTCTCAACTCTATCATCTATAGTCTTCAACACGAATTCTCTATGACTGATCTAGGTATGCTTCATCATTTTTTAGGCATTGTTGTAAATCGTGATTCTTCTGGCCTTTTTCTTTCTCAACGGCAATACACTCTTGATCTTCTATCTCGTGCTGGCATGTCGGACTGCCAACCATCCCGCACCCCCATCGACACCACTTCTAAATTTTCTTCTACCGGCGAATCATTCTCCGATCCCACTCTATATTGAAGTCTCGCAGGAGCACTTCAATATCTCACTCTTACACATCCTGAAATTTCCTATGTTGTTCAACAAGCATGCCTTTTCATGCATGATCCACGCCTTCCTCATTATAATCTAGTCAAAATAATTCTTCGATATCTCAAAGGAACTCTTGATCATTGCCTTCATATTAATTCTTCTTCCCCAACAACTTTGATAGCATATTCCGATGCAGATTGGGCTGGATGTCCTGAGACTCGTCGGTCCACATCTGGTTACTGTGTTTTTCTTGGCAATAATTTGATTTCTTGGTCTTCTAAGCATCAGTTAACGGTTTCTCGTTCGTCTGCCGAGGCTGAGTACCGCGTGGTTGCACATGCGGTTGCATAAACGGTATGGTTGCGTCAACTTCTTGCCAAGCTTCATCGCCCAATTCAACAGGCTACCATTGTGTATTGTGATAATATCTCTGCAGTTTATATGGCAGGCAACCCAGTTCAGCATCGGAGGACAAAACATATTGAAATCGACATACATTTGTTCGCGAGAAGGTTGCTCTTGGACAAGTTCGTGTTCTTCATGTTCCAACCACGGCGCAATTTGCTGACATCTTCACCAAGGGGCTTGCTACTGCACCATTCATTGACATACGATCCAGTCTCAACGTCGTTGCGCTCGCCGATGAGACCGTGGGGGGATGTTAGACTAGACAATGTTGAGTCGGTTTTGATTTGTTAGAGTTTGTTTTAGAGTCGGTTTAAGTAATCTTGGCCGACAAGTTTTGTAACCCCATATATACTCTGTACCCCTCAAGCAATATTATTATGCAAGTCAATCAAATTTACACTTAACTAACGGATTTTTAGTGGTTTTCTGACAAGACAAAACAAAGAGCAAGTAACAAAGATAGTAAACAAACGGAGCAAGTGGCCCAATCCTTCCTTAGCAAAGGACAAGCTGGTGGAAATACTTATAAGGACCAAACGTCCTCGAGGACACATGGGAATTCTGTCAAGTGCTCTCGCTTCAAATAGCTGAGTACTCTTCTTTGGTGTTTGTAAGTGTTGTGTGGGTGAACCTATGCTAACATACCACCCTTCCTAGGACTAATACATACTTGTGATTAAACCCCCGCAAACATCCGTAACTACAGGAAAGTAATTAAGCTATAAATCTAACCATAGCCTTAAACTCTGAGATCCTACACCCCCTTGTGCAAAGGTGTCCTAACGGGGGTTCAGGTTTCTGTCACTCCGGCAACCCCACAATTAGTAGCCAAATACACAATGCATCCCCCTAGGCCCATAAATGGTGAAGTGTCATGTAGTCGACGTTCACATGACACCACTATAAGAATAGCACCACAACTTAAATACTAAACCATTGAATAATAACTCATCACAGATTCACTACTAACAACATGACTTCTCCCATGTCCTAAGAACACAACGAACTACTCACAAGACATCATATGGATCAAGATCAAAGATGATATGGTAATGGATAACAATGTGAACATCAACAATAATCCAATGGTTCCACTCACAAGCACCAACTAAAATAGTAATCAACACCGGGAAAATTTCCCCTAATGAACTAAAGCAATATCCAACACAATTGTTACAGCGGGACGGAGTGGTGATGATGGTGCTGGTGGAGATGATGGTGTGGATGATCATGATGATGATCCCGATGAAGCCTAGGTTGATGATGGTGTTGATGGCGACGGTCTCCCCTCTCCGGGAAGGAATTCCCCCGACAGAAATCTGTCTGCCGGAGAGATCTTTCTCTCTCGGTGTTTTCCGCCCCCAGAGGCGGCGGAAATCTATCTGTGGTCGCTCCCTGAGGCTTAGGGTTCCGTAGGGCAGATATAGGCGAAGGGGCAGAGTCGGAGGCCGGACAGGTGGGCCACACCTGCCCTATGCGCGGCCTTAGAAGGGCCCGTGCCTAGGGGTGTGGGCCCCTTGCGTCCCTCTCCGCTCCTCCTTCTGGCTCCCTTCATCTTCTGGTAAAATAATATGTTCGCATATTTTTCTGGTATTTTTCTGATCTTCGCGAAATTGCACCGAAACGCCTTCTTTTCCATCAGAATCCAGACTTTGGTAGTTCGTCCTCCAAGAATCATCCAACATGCATAAACAGATGAAAAGCCATAAGTAATACCTCATAATAAGACATATATCAATGAATAGAGGTAAATTATGATATAGAATGGTGATGCAAATTGGGCATATCAACTCCCCCAAGCTTAGACTTCGCTTTTCCCCAAGCGAAAACTGAGCTCAGTAAACATGTCCATAGTTTTATGGAATAAAGTGTCGATAAAAGAATACGAACAAGAAGCATCACACTTACCATTGCACAACTCATAGAAGAAAGCAACTCACCATTATATAACTTAGCTTGCAACCAAGTACAACAGTCACAATAGAGATGCATAAAGATAAATCATAATTGGAATTGGCAAACTTGTTCTTGGTCAGCGAACACCTGGCAAACAGTTTCACAAAAAGCTTTTTGTAGAAGTTTCAAAACAGGAGCACTCTTTGCTCAAAAAGGTTTTTCACAAGTGAAGGCTTTCAAAGTAATACTCAATAGATAAGAGTTTTATGCAAACAAAGAAGATAAAGAACATGATTGAATAAATCACCATATGAATTCTTGCAACACAACAACTCAAATGCTTGCTTGAGATAGAGAGGAAATAGGTTTACTGACTCAACTTGGAAGTGGGAGAAAGGTACCTTCATAGAGGGAAGCATGGATTACAAGTCATAAAGAGCTTCCAAAATATTATAGTACTTACTAGCTTTGAGCCATCATTGCCCCTATCATAAGCATCTTGAGATGATTAAGGTTAAAGTGAACAAAGATGGAGTATATGCTTGACGAAATATAAATTGGCAATCTCATGTCCCTTGAATATGACAACCACTCCTCATGCTACATCAACTTTGGGCCCAAACAAGTTCTTTTTATTGTAAGTACTTGCATATCATTGAGAACCGCCAACGGGGTACCCCTTGCACATGGTACAAGAGCTTTCCCATAACCAAAATGATAAGGCAAGCAGACAGTGAGCATCTCAGCAATCTTTTTATTTACTATGTGTATAGTTTTTTTATTGAGGATGCTTCACAGAATGCTCACTATGGTGGTGCTGCAAGTTTCCACCATGATTAGGCATGGCTTAGGCTAGCGGCCCAGGCGTTTCTCTAACACAAAGTACAAACTCCATGGGCTCACAAGTTCCCCTTTTATTTCACACCGTTGACATCCATAGACAAAAGAGCACGATATGAACGATGTACAGAGTACAAGTGTTATGTTGAAAACGTTACCCGTGATAGCACAGTTCTGCTAATTCCAACGTATATATGCAAGCATATACAACTTCGATGTCCACAATGGTTCAAGTCTATTAGGGGCAAGAAAATAAAGTGTGCCATCAAGTTCATGAGAGCTTTACTAACTAGTTTTCACATAACAAAATACTTTTTAATTCGGAAGGTAGATGAAGCTTGAGAATTTGCTTGGAATAGCAAAATATACTAGGTAGATATGGTGGACATAAGTGGCAAAAGATGGGTTCATAGTGATTTGGAAACATGAGAAGTATGCCTTCTCAAAACAGGTTTTTGGCTAGCAAGCAAGAGAGTTGAAAGAAACAAGCAAACATACAAGTAATAAAGCCAAACATGCAATCTTCCTTGAAAACACAAAAGATCTTAAATTAATGAATACTAAGATTATGAGCCAACAAGAAAGAAAACAAATGATACCAAATACCTGTAAGCTTTTTTCTGTCTTTTTTTCTTCCAAACCTCAAAAAATTGTTGCTACTGACCAAAACTTGGTTTGCCAAAACCAATTTAGATCCAATTTATGCTCCCAAAGTGGTTCCAATAGTGATCAACAAGATCCATCATATAATAGAGATTGCAAACTAAAATAAGAAGTGGAAAAAGGTAAAATATGAGACTTCTCATTAATATTCAATAAAGGCACTCACACCAAGGGGTACATAGATAATCAACTAAAGGAGAGATACTTACACAAGCAAACCAAACTATAAGATAACTTATCTACCACATATATGAATCCACTAAAAAGGTAAAAGATGAAAGATAATGGTGGTGATACCGCGACACTCCCCCAAGCTTGGAACAAGCCAAGGGGATGCCAAACCTGATGACGAATTACTCCTTTGGTGGTGGTGGTGTTCTCTTGATAAGCTCTTCAATAAGTTTATTTAAGTCCTCCATATCGAAGGTCAGAGTACGAATTAACTCCGAATTATGCTCAATGCAGCTCATGATCAACTCGGACCGAGGATCCCAGTCCTTGTTATTCTTTCTCCATTCTTCCAAATTAGAATGTTTCTTCCCTACACAGTTAGAACAAGGGTTACTAGGAGGAAGTGTGCGTGGAGCGAGAATATGACGCGGAGTTCTCCCTCCTGTAGATATCCGTGCTGTCCTCCTAAGCTTGGTAGGTCGTGCCACCAAACCAATGCTTGCAATGGTAGCGCGAGTGTCCGGATGCTTGTCCTCCTCCATGTCACCTTCATATCCTACTGAAATCTCCTCCTCCTTGGGGACTTGAGGTTCTTCTTCCTCGGGCTTCTTGTCTTTGTCGTTGGCGGAGGCCATGGTGCTCTAAACTTGAGAAGATTTCCTAACAGAAACAAATTGGAACAAAAACACGACGAGAACATGATGCACGAACTTCGAGGGATTTGGGGGGTTATATATTCTGAAGTTTCAAGGCATAAGGAAGGTACCGACATGGAAACAAAGCAGAGACGGAGTTCGAGGGGGGAACACCCCCCTCAGGCACGGCAAGGCTGGGCCCGCGCCTGGGGTGGGTTTGTCCACCCCGGGCTCCGTTTCCTCTTCAGTTTCGTCTCGTAACTTCCCTTATGTATTAAAAACATCAGAAATATAAAAATATTAGAGTTTCACGAACCTTCTATTTTCACCACTTTTACCTATTCAAAGACGAATTCTGCAGATTCCTTTTATCTTCCTCCTGAAAATTTCCTTCATACAAAACCCTTGCACAAACTCAAAGACAACACTAGTGTAAGCAAAAACAATAACCTTTAGGTACACACTTCAACTGAAAACCCATCAAAACAAAAGCTTCTGTAAGAGGGAGATGCAAATGATGGCAGAAATCTGTCAAACCAGACCAGCAGGTAAAGATTGATTTTTCCAAAGACCTTCTGTTGCTCAAATCAAAAAGTGTTGAACTAATGAAAGTTTGGTAACAACCTGGAGAACAAGCTCATCAAAACACAGCTCCATCCGAAGTACTGGGCTTCCTCACGAATTTTTACAATGCATCACAAAAATCTGTCCCAGGACAACCACTTTTCACAACTCCTCTACTTCACAAAAGTAGTTGGACTTGACACAAAAACCAAAACAAAAGGATAAGGAGCGGTTATTACTGAGATAATAACTTCCAAGACTCGACAAAACTCTTGGGTTATCTCCCAACAAGTAATTTTCTTTAATGCCTTTAAGTTAGGCTTGAAACTTTCAAGGGTGCTCAGATAGGATATATATATCTGAAGTGAAAGAGAGCAGCAAGAAGCAAATAACCAACACACTTGAGTCTAACCCACTTCCTATGCATGGGAGTATCATGATAGAATGAATTGTTGAAACAAAAAGCCACTAGCATAGGAAGACAAAACAAATGCAACTTCAAAGCTTTCAACATAAAACAGGGAAACTTAACATCATTGAGATGCATAAAACCATGTTTCCCTATCTCAAAATAACTTTCAGTAGCACTTTGAATAAAGTTGACAATATAACTATCATTTGAAACAACTTTATCATCAGAATAAGCGTACTTACAGTCATCAAAAAGAGTTCCAAGGTCATAGAATGGATCAATAGAAGCAAGTTGTTCCGTCCTAAAATCTTTATTAGGCAAGATATTTTCACAAGGAGCTTTAGCAAATTTGGAAAAGTTAAACTCATAAGAATCTCCATCAAACTTAGTTAAAACTTTTTCCTTCTTGCAATCAATAATAGCTCCACAAGTGTTCAAGAAATGTCTACCAAAAATGATAGGACAAGTTTTGCTAGCTGCTGAATTAAGCACTAGAAAGTCAGCAGGATATTTAATCTTATCGCAGAGAACCTCCACATCTCTTACAATGCCAATGGGGCAAATGGTTTCCTTGTTATCAAGGTGAATAACCACATCAATGTCCTCAAGCTCACAAAGACCAATCTCATGCATAATTTCCCTGTAAATCTCATAAGGAATATCACTAAAACTATCACCAATATCACATAAACCATAATAGCAATGATCACCAATTTTAACAGAAAGCATAGGAACACTAGCTTTTCTAGCCTTACTAGGATGAGAGATAATATTAGAAGCATCTTCACAGAAGAAAATGTGCTCATCCTCTATATTACTAGTGATAGTGTCTTTCACAATAGCTACCACAGGTTCAACATTCAATTGCTTACCAGGATCTACAGTTTTCATTGTACCTTTGTTATTTGCATTAATAATCATAGAATACTCCTATACCTTAGCTGGGAAGGGCATTTTCTCAACATAAGGTTCAGGCACAATATGATTAGTAGTACAAACTTGAGTACTTCTAACAGGAACATGATTAACAACATCTTTATACGGAGCATGGTACTTATTCCAATTTTTCTTAGGAATTTCTATGTAAGAGGCAAAGGCCTTAAAACTGTTGGCAATACTTTGGGAATCAAGACCAAATTCATTACTAATATCACGGAAGTCATCAGTTCCCATAAAATATTTAATGCATTCATAATCATAGTTTATACCTGACTTTCTTCCTTTATCATTCTCCCAAGCCTCAGCGTTATCTTGAATACGGTCCAAGAGATCCCATTTAGCTTCTTCCTTCATACGTGTGAATGATCCAGCACAATAAGCATCTATTAAATCTTTATCATGAAGAGAAAGCCTAGCATAAAAGTTATTGAGAATAATATTGTTAGGGAATTCATGAATAGGACATTTGAGCATTAGTAACTTCAGTCTCCCCAAGCTTGAGCTATACTTTCTCCATCAAGAGGCCAAACATTATATATAAGATTTCTATCTTTATGAATTTCACTGGGAGGATAAAATTTAGAGTAAAAGAGAGATGTCATCTCCTCCCATTCCATGGATTGTCCATTCTTCAGCAGTTTATACCATTCTTCAGCTCTCCCTTTCAAGGATATGGAGAGTAACTTCTTCTTCACCTGTTTAGTTGTGATACCTGCACACTTAAACAACCTGCATAATTCATGGATAAAAAGCAAGTGATCACCAGGGTGGACAGTTCCATCCCCTAAATAATAATTATCCATAACACGGTCAACAATATTTATAGGTATCTTAAAAGGATCTATCTCAACAGGAGGTGGTTCATCTACTACCCTAGCAGTGGTAGTAGTTTTCCCAAACAGAAAACCAAGTGGGTTGTCCATATTGGAAACAAAGTAACAAGCAGTAACAAAAGCAATACTCACAGTAAAAGTTCCCCTTACCAGTTCCACTCTTCAATAGCGCTTTACTCCCCGGCAACGGTGCCAGAAAATAGTCTTGATGACCCACAAGTATAGGGAGTGTATCGTAGTACTTTCGATAAATAGGAGTGTCGATCCCAACGGGGAGCACAAGGTGCTGAACAGTGGTATGGAGCAGGAAATCCCTGTGAATACTTAGCAAACGGATTTTTAGTGGTTTTCTGACAAAGCAACAAAACAAAGAGCAAGTAACCAAGACAACAAAAAAAAGGAGCAAGTGGCCCAATCCTTTCTTAGCAAAGGACAAGCCGGTGGAAATACTTATAAGGACCAAACGTTCTCGAGGACACATGGGAATTATGTCAAGTGCTTTCGCTTCAAATAGATGAGTACTCTTATTTGGTGTTAGTAAGTGTTGTGTGGGTGAACCTGTGCTAACATACCGCCCTTCCTAGGACTAATACATACTTGTGATTAAACCCCCTGCAAACATCCGTAACTACAGGAAAGTAATTAAGATATAAATCTAACCACAGCCTTAAACTCTGAGATCCTACACTCCCTTGTGCAAAGGTGTCCTAATGGGGGTTCAGGTTTCTGTCACTCCGGCAACCCCACAATTAGTAGCCAAATACACAATGCATCCCCCTAGGCCCATAAATGGTGAAGTGTCATGTATTCGATGTTCACATGACACCACTAGAAGAATAGCACCACAACTTAAATACTAAACCATTGAATAATAACTCATCACAGATTCACTACTAACAACATGACTTCTCCCATGTCCTCAAGAACACAACGAACTACTCACAAGACATCATATGGATCAAGATCAAAGATGATATGGTAATGGATAATAATGTGAACATAAACAATAATCCGATGGTTCCACTCACAAGCATCAACTACAATAGTAATCAACACCGGGAAGTTTCCCCTAATGAACTAAAGCAATATCCAACACAATTGTTACAGCGGGACAGAGTGGTGATGATGGTGCTGGTGGAATTGATGGTGTGGATGATGATGATCCCGATGAAGCCTAGCTTGATGATGGTGTTGATGGTGACGGTCTCCCCTCTCCGGGAAGGAATTCCCCTGGCAGAAATCTGTCTTCCGGAGAGATCTTTCTCTCTCGGTGTTTTCCGCCCCCCAGAGGCGGCGGAAATCTATCTGTGGTCGCTCCTTAAGGCTTAGGGTTCCGTAGGGAAGATATAGGCGAAGGGGCGGAGTCGGAGGCCGGGCAGGTGGGCCACACATGCCCTAGGCATGGCCTCAGGTGGGCCCGTGCCTAGGGGGCGTGGGCCCCCTGCGGCCCCTCTTCGCTCCTCCTTCTGTCTCTCTTCATCTTCTGGTAAAATAATATGTTTCCGTATTTTTCTGGTATTTTTTGATCTTCGCGAAATTGCACCAAAACGCCTTCTTTTCCATCAGAATCCAGACTCTGGCAGTTCATCCTCCAAGAATCATCCAACATGCATAAACAGATAAAAATCCATATGTAATACCTCATAATAAGACATATATCAATAAATAGAGGTAAATTATGATATAGAATGGTGATGCAAATTGGGCGTATCAACTAGACCTAGGGTTTGTCCCGATACTCGAAGTAGAGTGGACTGGGGGTATCCACAACGCACTCCACGAAGGAATGGTGCCACCCAAAGGTGGCACCGCGCCGGAGTCGGAAGGGCCGTCAAGAATTTCTCCCTAACCCATCCATAAAAATACCCGGGTGATTCAAAGCACCACCACCAAGCTCGCTGCCCACCAACTCGTGCAATCACGGTCTTGCCATCACCATCGTTAGTCTCATCGTGCACACCACCAAGCATCCCGCACGACAGAGGCACACCACGTAGCTCGCATTCGGGACGGCATCACAAAAGCCAATGGGAGGAACCCACCTCCACCGCCAAGGGGTAGTCATTGTTGGGTTCGCAGCATAGAAAACAAAAAAAAGCCTACGATAAAACTATATACGCCATGATCCATCTAGATAGATACAATCAATGGGTGGATATACATCCAGAATACATACCCTTGAAGACTGACAAAGCTTTACGAGTATGGACTCGTTGGTGATGTAGTCGATCTCTTGCCGATCTTAAGATCATGTAGAAGTCCGGCAGCACCGCAACTCAGTGGGGCATCTGTGATCGCACACACGTTCGGAACCCCGACCACCTCCACGACCTCGCTCCAGCAATGCAGCAGAAGTACAAAATCCTCGCTCCAGAAAAAGCCACCAGGAACATGTATCTCGCTAAGCCGAGACCGTGGGGGAATAGTACTAGAGGGGAGAGAGATCCTTCACAAGAAGGTGTGAGTGAGAGAGAGGGAGAGGGGAACTTTTCTAGGAGGATGAGGCACCCCAAGGGCCATGGCTGGCGCCATGGGGGCTGCCCCTTCCTCCATTCATGTGAGTGGAGCTCCCACTCACAAAATGGCTCACCATTTCCTCCACTCAAAATCCCACTTAAATCCCATTAAATTTCCACCAAATTTAATGTAATCTCTCATTAAATAAAAATACTTTTATTTATTTATTTATTCAGATTTTTTAATTACATTAATTAACAAACATTCCGGTGTCTATTGAAATAATTCCAGCGCTTTGATATTCTTTTTCTGGCAGCTCATTTGCTTTACATGGTGTCGGTATTCCTTAAGTGTGTCACCCTACGGTTCGCGAATAATACATACATGATCAAGACCCCCTCTCCGATCAATAATCAGCAGCGGGACCTAAAGATCCGTACTGACTCCTACACATTCATCGATGACTTCTTGTAATCGTGAGAACCTTAACATTGCAACTAAATCCTTTTGTCTCACGATATTTTACATGTTCGGGATTCGATCATCGGTATCCCCATACCTAGTTTGATCTCGTTACCGACATGTACCCTTTTCTTGTTCCCGTGATATAACATTCTAGTGATCTTCATCACTTGCTTACAAGCTATATCAATGTGATATCACCGAGAGGGCCCAGAGTATATCTCTCCGTCATTTGGATGGACAAATCCCACTCTTGATCCATAAGCCTCTAATAACATTATCGGAGTATTTGAACCCACATTTATAGTCACCCCGTTACGGTGTGACGTTTGATGTTATCAAGCTACTCTTCATATGTTCGTGATTGACATGATCTCATGGTCTAAGGACTAAAGTTACTTGTAATGATGTTATAGCAATTTAAACATAATGACTTTGATCATATTACTATACTTCGGATGAATGTTCATCACATCATTCCACCAATGATGTGACCTCGTTATTAACAACATCCAATATCCATGATCAGAAAACCTTAATCATCATGTTAATCAACAAGCTAGTTTATATGAGAGGCATAACTAGGAACACTTTATTTGTTCATTAAACACATATGTATTAACGTTTCATATTAATACAATTATAGCATGTAAAATAAATATCTATCATATACTTGGGATACGATAATAACAATTTTATTATTGCCTCTCGGGCATATTATCTCCAGTCATCGACCAGACAGGGCAACAGGGGCACCAAGGTCCAGGCGGACCCAGTCGGGCCAAGGAGGGGGGGCGTAAAGTCCTCGCCGCCTTGCTGCAATGGGCCTACTATTGTGCCGCTATCCGCGACATGAGCTTCGTCATCTCCACCATCTCTAGAAGGCCTCGTAGCGGCGTACACGCCAGGCCACCGAAGTACAGATCGGGCCTGGAGGAACCGATGCCAAACCGTCGTGCCCACCGCTGCAATGTCCCGCCTTGTCGTCTACATCATCAACACCAGCAACACCAGGAGGTCTCAACGGCGAATGGTCCGTTTCGCCAAAACCCATATCGGGCCCGGGGGGGCCTACATATGGGTCGAGGAGACCGACGCCACATCGTCGTGTCCAGCGCTAGGTTCACGTAGTGTCGTTGCTGCGTCGTCGCCTAGCCATCAGTACTGCCGCCCAGCACCACCTAGAAGGAGTCCCGACCGCTGCTTCCCATGGGGCACCACCTCCAGTGAGAAGGACCGGCCCCGACCGACTCCCATGGCGCGGAGAGAGGACAACCACCAAACGTCGTTCGGCTTCGCCTGACAACCCATTCGGCGGCGACGGAGGAGGAAGGAGGTGGGTTGCTGGCTGAGGAGGCCACGCCGTTGCCCTTGGGGGAGCGAGAAACTGAGTGGAACGTTGAGCGACACGGATACTGGGTGAAGGGACAACCTTTCAATCCCTTGCACGCATCTTATCGCACTTTAGTGTCTTGCCATTTTCTTGTTTTTCTTTTTGGTGTAGCTCTGTTTTTCCTCGTTGGTAAGGAACGTGGGTGTAACTTTCATTACCGCCCTCTTTTCTCTTACCATTTGCTTGAAAAGGAATCCGAGTGAACCGCACTCTTCTTCTTCTGCTCTACCATTTATTATTCTTCTTGATAATGAATCTTGGAGTCACTTTCAGCATCCAAGATGGAGGTTTTAACCGCAGATTCCAAGGCTGGTTCAAAGATTCCGGTAGAACTTTCAAGCGGTAATAAGAAGCAAGAATTCTATTTGGATACCAACTGTCAACTCAAAAAGTTGAAAAAGTTTCAACTGCTTTGAGTTTTCAGCGGAGAAGATGAGATTTTTCTCAATACTTGCAAGAGATCTCTACTCGCGACACCTTTCTACTCAATTTTCATATCTCGGGTGAGAAGATTCAAAGTTGTCAACTGGGATCTATCCACTCTCTTTGAAATATTTTTCACCTCCCAAGTTCTTAATTTATAAATACTAGCAAAAATGCCCGTGCGTTGCACCGGGTGAAACAAATTCACTTACCATCCAATTTGCATGAAGATTTTTTTGTCTTGTCATGACACCTATCAATCTCGAACTGGACGTTTTTCCGTATCTTGGTCAAACCTATTCACACCATTTACGAAGCTAGGCCGGAACTTATAAATTATTTACACTACTTATATCGGCATTATTTCAAGGTTTTCAGATAAATTATATTCCAATATATAGTATCCCAACAACGTGTAAAGAAAGACAGACTAATGCGGAGGGTGCATGCAATTTTTATTTCTTTTGCCCCTCTTTTTTTTCTACAAAATCCAAAAGTAGAAAAAGTCAAAGAAAAGAAAAAACACATACGAGCTCTCACCCGTTAACTCTAAGGAAAAATAAATTTAATCTGTTGATTTCACCCCAAAAGTCCATCTAAAAGGGTAAGATATTCATGGGCAAGACCAAAGAGTCCAAGTAATATATTACTCCTATTTTTCGGTCCATAACTTTTTCCTAAACTGTATAGTTGTGCAAGTGCCATTACATTTTCCTAAAGATCAATCTTGAAACAATCCTACAAAACCGATGATACTATATAGCATCCAGGCAGGTCATTCAAAAGCAGATTAGGTACAATTAATTATTCCAATGTATTGATCGATGACATTGCAGTATCTATTGATTGGTTCAAGCTAGGAACGTAGTGCTGGCGGTCGGAAACTCGCCTCCTGTTAAAGAGAGGATCCACACTAAGTTGTAGAGCGCTCCCGTGCATGGGAGAGGGATCGTAACGGAGGAAATCGAGTTATTTGTCGTGGACGTGCTATCGTCCACCGGGTAGGCTCCCCATGCGTAGCTCCGGTCAGGGGAAGGAAAACGAACTGGGATGTTGGGATTGTCGCCGTTCAGGATGAGCAAAAAGCTCAGAATCTCCGGTTGGCAGTGGCGGGGTGCCGGAGGTCGCCGGAATTGTCAAGCTGGAAGGGGTGTATGGGGACACGGGCAGCTGAGAGCAGCTTCGCATAACTTATCGGTGGCACTAGTGGATAATTAGGTGTCTGCGGAGGGTAAATTTGTCCAAAAAAGTGTAGGTACAAGTGTAGGTACTACAAAAAACACTCCTTTCTTTATTATTAGGTATAAATATAGATAATCTAAGAGACCGTCAATTGCAACAAATTAAGTCGCGATGAGCATTGAAGACGATAATGGTGTGAGGTCGCGATAGTAGTGACATGTTGCTCTCACGAGGTGCGAACATTATTATGGTTTCTCTAGACCGAACATTATCGGGGACATTCAGGCAGTTGATATAGCGTGTAGCTTGTGTAGCACAAGCGATAAGGGACGAAGACAAGGCTGATAGACTTTTTATCAGAAAGATTGCGACGTCTGTTGTTTTTGTTTAAATATCCTACGTACGATATTTCAAGCTGATATTCGTACTTTAGTAAGCACCTGTCGTTTAGCACCATAGTTGCTAGGTGTCTAGTGATTTTTATTAAGAAAGAAAATTACACCATGCAAATAAAATTCAGTCTCCCGTTGCTATTAGGCATCTCCACCGGGCCGATCATCCGGTCGTCTTAAACGGTACGTTTTTTTGTCCGTTTGGGTCAGGCGACGGTCAATTTAGGGAGGGGCACGCTAAAACTGGTAAAGTGTATACTTAATTTACATTCAAAATATAAAAATAGAATTTAAACTAGCCTAACCTTAGCTACCGATCTTCGCGCGCCGCGCCGCCTTGACCATCTACGGGTCGAGGTCGATAAACTCCGGCGGCGTCCAGAGATTGGGCGGCGGTAGGGCCGAAGCGGGAGCGGGCACATGTGGATTCATCACCTGCCCAGGCCACATCGTCCAACCGTGCTGCAGGTGCGCCAGCTCCATCCCACCTCCGACGTGATCGCTGGCGCCTATCCCGGCGGCGGCGGCGGTGGAGGCAGCTGGGCGTTTGCCTACGCCACCATCCCGGTGAGCTAGAGGGCCTCCTCGTAGCCGTGCCACAAGGCGTCCTCCTCGCGCGCTGGCCGCAATGGCCTGCTCGATGAAGGCGTCCTCCTTGTAGCCCCATGCCAGCACCTCGCAATACTCCGGGGGCAGGTTCGCGGCGACGTCGTTCGCCGCCTCCTGCTTGACAACAATGTCATCGTTCTCCTCCTCGTTGTTTTCGTCCTCGCTACCGAGCTCGGCATCGGAGTGGTTAACGTTGCCCTCATCGTTTGAGTCGATGTCGGGGATGGGGTAGACCTTCCCCGGCAGCAGGTCACGGTGGATGGTGGTGGCGCACCGCACCTTGTGCTCCCACTCGAGGAAATCTACCCAGTAGGCCTCGCTGCGGTAGCCACCCTCCCACCGTTGGGCCAACGAGAGGTTGCTGATCCGGCAGTGTGATCTCCTCTGCCAGCCCTTTGCCCTTCTTGGGGACGGGCGGCACCGGGACACGGTCCCGGTTGAGGTGCCAGCCAGTGGGGAGGGACACGTCCTTGTGCTTGATGTCTCGGCCCTTCCTCCAACGGCGCTCGCATTTCGTGATGCGGAAGTACTTCCGTGTGCGGCGCTCCCGCGGTGGCTGCCCCAGAAATCCTATGGCCACGGCGAAGGTTGCAGGGATGTGCCGCAGAGTAAGGCCGGCAGCCGGGTGCGCTGGCTGCTAGATCCAGACGCCTCATGGTCATTGCTCCTTCCCTTCTTCATCCACGACGGCGTCTTCATCGTTGGTGATGGCGGCAACGGCTAGGGTTGCATGGCGAGAGGTGACAGTGGTGGCACCGACGGGCACATGTTTAATATCCTAGCCGCCCGTGAACGCACGCAACTTCCCGCTCCTTTGCCATCAATGCCGGTGCAGGAACGTAGGCGGCACCTAATGGATCAGCGTGCCGTCTCGTCGCCAATTGATGGCGCAGACTGCCTCCGATCAGCCTTCCGCGCAACGCCTCTGAATCGCTGCCGCGGTTGCGTCTGTATCGGTGCCGCTGACCATGTCTGAATCAATCCCGCCTTTAAGTGGTGGCTGACGGGTGGGCAAGTGGCACGCGCGGGCAGGACATGCGCGCTGTCTGCGCACGGCTGGGCTGACGCAACCGTTATCCAGATTTGATGCACGGATATGTCGGGTCGGACGCGTTCGTCCGGATGGGTCGTGCCGCTGGGACGCCGTGCACGTCCCATCCACGGGACGCGGACGAGTTCGAACGCACCCAGACGGGATGGATCGGCCTTGTGAAGATGCCCTTAGAGCTTGGTGACCTCGTTTTGTTTCTCGTGTCACCACCAACTAATGCATATTCTAACAGATTTTGTTCAAACGAGAGCTTTCGCTAAGGGTCGTACTACGTGTTCCTCGGGGATAATTCCCCCGTCCTCCCGCTAACACGTGTCTCCAAAAAACACTCAAATCCCGCTTTTGCTATAAATATACATGTTTTTTGTACAAATAGTCCCGCTTTTGCTATACGTAGCAGAAAACGGTTCGTTTCAGAAAAAATACAAATAGACTGGACCTCGCCAGATAATTCGCCGGAGACCTCGCCGGCGATCTTGTAGCAAAAAAAATATCCTAATGTAGCAAAACTGACTTCATCGGAGGTATCACCGGAGACTCTCACCGGAAAAAACACGTTGTAGCTAAAAGTTTACACGGTTGTAGTAAAACCACAAAACTGTTGTAGCAAAATATTTTTCTAATATAGCAAAACCGACTTCGCCGGAGACATCACTGGAGACTTTCGCCGTGGCTCGTAGCAAAACCACAGAAAATCAATTGTAGCGAACCAATTGTGTGAAAGTAGCAAAAAATATATGAATACCTAGCAATTTTTTTTTAATAATGATAGCAAAAAAGCTATGCCGGCGAAGAACACGATGTCACCGGAGAAGACGTGGTCGTGCCTTTGTAGCAAGGCTGTTGTGCCACTATAGCAGGGCTTAACACCATTTGTAGCAAAACCGAGCGCCCACTTATAGCACTGCCGCAGACTCTTGGTAGCACAACTCGACGCCGCTTGTAGTACCAACGTCGACCATGTGTAGCAAATCTTAACGCCATGCTTAGTAGCGCCAGTGGCCTTTGGTAGCAATTCCGGCGGCCGCATGTAGCAAACCTGTCGAGAGACGACCTCGTCGATAGTGGTGGCTGCACGCCTGGCCGGAGCTCGCATATGGCAGTATAGAGGGGCAGAGCTTTGCAGGGAGGCACGGTGGGATGGAGACGGAACAGCGGGGCTCCTTGGGGCGGTGTCCATGTTGGGTGGCCTCCATCTTCGACGGCAGGCCAGAGCTGGTGCGGGGGTGGAGGCGGAGCAGAAGAACGTCTTAGGGTTGGCCATGGTAGGTGACCGCCATCTCCGGCGAGAGGAGCGCGACGGGAGGAGCACAATGGCGTGGTGGCGTCTTCCTCGACGGAGCGGGTCCGGCAGCATGGCGGCGCAGCTGCCCGGCGGTGCGGTAGCGCGAGCTGCAGCGGGGCTGGCGCGGCTGCCCGGCGGCGCGGTGGCATGAGCTACAGATTGGAAACGGCGGTGGAAGTTTGTTGTATCAGCAGAAGCTAAATGAAGAATAAAAAGATAAGGTTGGGCTCACCCTGCATATGCGCTCGCGACCCAGCTCGGTGCGACCCGGGGATAGAAGTTAACTATCCCCGGGGAGCCCAATCATTTTCCTTCCGCTAAGTCAGTCCACCCATAAGCAAATACTTAGTAGTAGGAGCTAGTATTACACTCGTTTTTGTTGTGGCATTAAGCTTCTCCGGTTCTCCCTATAAGAAACAGAGCGTTGTCTGATTCGGTCCAGATAGAACAAATAATCATGGGAGAATCCCCCGCCCAAAAGCAATAGGAGTTGATGTGCACAAAGGATAGTTTTACTATCATGTGCCCCCGGCCATCGTAATCGTGCCCCAACCACTAGCGAGTGTAGGGACCGCCGCTGGCTCTAAATGACGGCGTAGACCCTGGCATTCCCATCCGTGGTGGTCGATCCAACCCCGTCAGCTACCGCGTCGCGTCCGGGGCTCTGTGCTGTATCGATTTGATTAATCACGAGCGAGGGAGCCGTGTTCAGCCTGGTCATAGTGAGGGTGTTATTAGTCTAAGTTATTATTTTTATAATACAAAATAACATAGATGTGTTATCATATAAAACTTTATTTATTATAATATAGACTTATTTTGTCTTGAAATGCGTGATGTTATAGAACATAGCTAGTTATCACAAACCGTTTTCTCATCATTTAATTGCATGTCATGTTATCTAAATCTTAGTTGGCAATACATGTAGGACTAAAAAAAGAGACGAAGCCGACAAGGCGCAACTAGCGGTCCGGGTCTCCGGGAAGCTTGGCTGGCTAGCTAGCTGGGGCTGCGTCACGGCCACCGGTGGTGTATCCAGCAGGATCGTACTGCATGCATGTGATCGATCAGCTAGCGGTCGTGTCCCTGTCCCGTCCCGTCGTGGCGATCGATCGCGCCCAAGCGTGCTGGACCGGTGATACGGTGGAATGCCCGGCCGGGTGCGTCCGCGCGAACGAGATAAGAGTATCTCACTAGACGGAATTTCATTAAAGTAGACGAGGGGCACATAGTACATCGATTTTAACTAGAAAAGGACGTCGTTGTGGTCGACGCCTGACACCGCAACTACAGACCAAGGCGGGGGTTGTTGCCGGCCTCGATGTGCGCCATGACTCCGGCGAGAGTCCGCTCTGAAACGCTCCACCAGCGGCGGCGGTAAGCCATATTGTTATGCGGCGGCAGCGGCGAGCCCGGCGGTCCGTCGTGTTGGGCGAGTACCTCGAGGAGCCTGCCGGCGAAAAACTGCCTCCAGAAGACCAGGTTGTCCTGATCCTCGGCGAGTGCCAGGCCTTGCATGGCGGCGATAGCTTCTGGATCTCTCCGGCGAGTTCTGGGTCTTCCATGGCGGCGATAGCCGCCTGGATCTCTTCGGCGAGGTCATGCCCGTCCCGCACGGGGATCCCGCCGGCGCTGAGTTTCCAGCCTAGGGGGAGACGAGTGTCCGACGGGGCCGTATAGCGCGCCTCGCGGAGCAGTTGGGCTTCCCACGACGATAGCGTGCGTTGGCCGGCCATGGCTTCTCGGCGGAGTTGGGGAGGAAGAAAGGTGCGAACGTCCGAAGTTCGCCGGAGTTGTGGTGGTGTGCGGGGCTGTGAAGAGAGACAGCGAGATGTACGACTTTTATAGGCCGGAAGAATGACGGGAGGAGTGTAACGGCGAGGGTGGAAAAAGGAAAACGGCGGGAAGGATGGCGGCGACTTGGCTTCTGTCGCGGACAGACTGGTCCACTCGCCGAATTCTCGTCGTCCGGCGTCTCCAGGGCGTACCCGGGATCCTGGGTTCGGCCTGGATAGTCCGGACCAAAATTGGCCCAAATCCGGCTAAAAACAGTTCTTTGGATACGCGACTGGACAGATTTTCAACGCCTAAACGTAATTTTTACGTCTAAATCGGCCTCATGGTTAGGCCAGTGGAGATGCTCTAAGAGCCACAGTCGCTCGCTCGCTGCTTCTGCGGTTTTACGTACACGTACGTGCTGCATGCCGTTGGCTGCTAGCAGCACCGCGAGAGAGAAGGAAGAGGAAAGCAAAGTAGGAGTCGTGCTTTTTCATTCAGCTTCGCACGGCCGGTGAATCAAGTTCGTGTCGGGTCGGTTCGAATGGCCGGGAGGGAGACAGGGAGTAGTTTATCTTCCCGCTCGAGCGATCGTCCAAGTTCACTAGGTGCGTGGTCAGCTCGCAGTTCTTTCCACAGATACTACTCCCTCCGTTTTAAAATATAAAATGTTTTAGTTTTGTGAAAAAAAAAATCTAAACTTCTTTTATTATGTAGATTTATTTTAAATTTGAGTGAACCTATATAGTAAAACAAGTCTAGATTCATTTTCTTCATAAACCTAAAACATCTTATATTTTGAAACGGAGGGAGTACATGCGAAGAGGCCTATCCACAGTCGTCAGCTCATCTGTACTCCCTCCGTTTGAAAATATAAAATGTTTTAGGTTTATAAAAAGAATATATCTAGACTTCTTTAGTGTATATGTTAACTTTAAATCTTAGTAAATCTACATACTAAAACAAGTCTAGATGTATTTTTTCACAAACCTAAAACATCTTATATTTTAAAACGGATGGAGTAGCAACCAACTAGCAAGTCATCCAACATGTGGCCCGAGTTACTACAGCGTAGACGCGTCGTCATTACATGCGGTCGTACGCGCTCACCGTCCATATACACGTTCTCCAGCTAGCTAAGGCTACAGCGGTTGCATCGGAGGCGGCACGAAGTAAGTACTCCCATGTACTCCTACACATTAGTACTATGACCGTTGGAACTATTCTACTCCGGCCTGTACGTAAACCAAATTGTTTGACCCCGGCTTGTAAATCGCGCGGCTGTCTGTCAAGATCTCGAGATGCAGGCAGCGTAGTGCACTCCTTCCTTCGTCGGCCATCTTTTTCTCGTGACAACGCGACAGTTACGGTGATCGCATTTGTAGAAAACAGGATTTTAGTTTCGGTTTGTAAGAGGCTTTAGTCTCGGATTAGCTTTTATTTCCGGTTCTGTTATAAACCGGAACTAGATTGTCTCTACGTGGCCACGCTGCGCGCGCTGGGTTGGACGATCTTTAAAGTTCTTCTGCCGCGGCAGTGTTTTGCACCAACCTGCTGCCGCGGCAGGAGGTGTGGTTTTAGGGTTTTCTTTTTTGTGTTTGATTATTTTTCATTTTGTGTTTTTATATACATATTATTCTACGCTACTACATGATGTATACATTGATGCATATATAATATAATTTCTCTCACAATTATATAAAGACATATAAATATATATACAACCGAGACTAGAGCTCGTCTATTTGAGTTGCACGAAGATCATTACATTACACGGATACTGTCATTTTGTGTCTATCCATGATTACACGAAGATCTATCCATGTTGTACTCTTTTTTTGTGTTTATGATGTCCCTGAGCAAAAATCCCGACAACTCCTCTTGAATTGTTAGTAGGCGTTCATGTGGTAGGAGCTTATCACGCATCGCATCCAACTATATATAAATAAGTAGATCATTATGAATGGAACTCAACAAAAACTATGGCATAAAATAAATTATGAATATATTGTTTACCCACGAATGAACTCGCATACGTAATATTCACATAAATTAGTCTCCTGTGGCTGCGTCGCACACTTTTTGATCGAGAATATAATTCAATCAAATAATAATCAAGCATGATAATTGTATGGAGACTAAGAATTGAAGAGATGCGAGAACCTAGCTCTCGTACTACTTACCGGGATCGTACGAAAAATGAGCTCCTCACGCCATTCACCCTGAACCTCCTTCGTAAACCTTTTCCAAATCCTGTCCGGCAAAAAATAAATGAATGAATTATTAATTACTTAACATCTCAGAGAATGAACGAAAGAGACAAATATAGTGCGATAATGATTGAAATTACTTTTGAAGGCAATCAATTATGTTGCGGTAGTCTTCCATCGACTTTTTTAACGAGTCTGAGATTTCAACTTTTGCACGGTCAACGTCAATGTTTAAAAGAATTCAGTGGTAGTTGCGCACATTTATATACACTTAACATCGAGTAAACAAAAATTGAATGTATACAAAACAGTAAAACTCTTACCCATAGTTGTAAGGAAATAGTATTTGCCTCTTGTAATGTTTCTCCATTAAAAACATTAGCAAGTTATCCTCCATTTCCTCGAGGTTATTTATTAGCGTATGTCCATTAACTCTGTTTGGGTCAATGAACCCAATGCTGTAGATTGACTTTCTTCTACATTCTTGAATCTTCATTCTGCATATATAATAGCATACAGAAGGAGATATAGTGAGGATAACGACAGGAAATAAATTGAACGAGCTGAGTTAGTGACTTAATTACTTACAGACAATAGCAGCTGAGACTTACAGACAATAGCAGCTGAGGAGGGACTTGTCGAGGGCGTCTAGGTTGAATAACTTAAATAGTTCACAAAGTTCAATGGAGATCTCGTCTGGACGGAAGTACTCCTCTCCAACTTTACATACGAGAAATTGTCGCCCTTCCTTTGTGACTTTCAAGTACCATATATGCAACAGTCGCATATGTGTTGGCAGATCATCGAATACCTCATCGCTTACCATAGGCTCTCCGTAGACAAATTTCCGTGCTATTGGTCCCTTGGCGATATCATCTGCGCTGGCTAGAATTTGTTCGACCGGCACGTTACACTCCTTGGCTAATTTAATAGCTAATTCCATATCTATTCCACCTTGAGTGGGCTGGGATAACACCTTGAGCGGGGCGATGAATTGTTTTGCCTGTTTGCTGAGCTGGGCAACCTCTTTTGATTTCCTCCCGCTTGCAGTACTGCTTGATGACTTCTCTTTTAGTGTCTTCGTAAGACAACGTGTATAGTCATCTTTCCTATTTAACACATGTTGGGGTGGTTGCTCAAGGAATGCCTTAAAGTGCTTCTTGACTTTTGGATCAACTTGCACATGTGGCTCGGGTTGTTTTGGTGCAAAATGGGCCTTCACTTCGGCTTGGGAGATCACCGCGCTTTCCTTATCAGTCCGGTGATAAGCTAACTTGGGAGGAGACGACGGTACTCTTGGGAGGGGATCTTGTCGTTTTCGGCGTTGGGTCTCCCTCAACGTAGCGATGTTATTCTTCCGCTTTCTTCCCTTTGATTCAGTGGGCGGAAGCGGAGGAGCCGGAGATGGAGATGCACTCGCGCTGCTGTCCCTCTCAGGAAGGGATGGACTATTGTTTCTCGGTGGAGACGGTGGACTCGGAGGTGATGGATTGCTTCTTGGGGGAGAAGATTGCCTTGGCGCCCAGCCTGGAAACACGGTGTGTTGTTTTTTTCCAAAGAATGATCTCACCCTCCACTTCTTCCAGTGTTTTCTCCCCTTCGCCTATAGGGATGTCAAGCTCAAGTGATCGACATGTCGATTCAACTTCATCCACACCGACACGAGCATAGCCAGCTGGAATCTGACTTCCATGGTAGGTCTCTTTCGGTGGACAAGGTAAATCAAAGCCGAACGCCACCTTCATAGAAATGTTCTTCACTGTGACATGTAGCTCACAAGTTGTCCTTGCCTCGACTTCATCCACGGGGTAGCGAACCATATTTGCACCGACCGTATCATCTATCACCGGTGCATTATTCTCCATCAGCAGTAGATTATTAGCTTGTACCTCCATGAAAGCCACGTTGCTTCTCCGTTGAGATGGGCCCCCGGACTGTCTAATACAGGATCTTGCTGTCGGGCCAGTACTCTAAGTTATGAACCATCGTTGCACGGGCCAGTAGATTTCTAGTGCATATTTGCATATTTCTAGTGCATCTACAAATATGCAAGAATAAATAAAATGGCACACATTTATTATTATAGTTACTTGCATAATCAAAATATCCGAGAGGAACGGATATGATTCATGCATTATAAATATAAGAAATGGATTCCTTGGATTTTTCTAATAAATTTAGACATATTATTTATATTATTTAGAGTTATATAGTTAAAGTTATGAATTTCCAAAGTTTTTGTATAATTAATAAAATAATTTCTTATAATTTTGCATATTTTAATTATATAAAATAATAAATAAAGTTTGTAAAAAATTCAAACAATTCTGAGCACTTTTCATATTTAAACTTTTTCCATTTGAATTCGTACTCAAAAGTTATGAAGGATTTAATAGTATCAGGGACTTCTGCGCAATTTTCTGTCAAACTTGAGGACCTGCATGCAAAACGACAGACGGCACTCCGTCACTCTGCCACGTCTATCTGATGGGTGGATCAGCTTTGTCAGTTCGCGTGTCAATTCGCGATCAAAACAAGTTAGTACAATTTAAAAAAACTAACTCAAAATATGATAAGTCTTTGTTACGATAGATTTCCAGAATTTAGCTATCTGCTATCAACTCTTCCAGATGCTGTCCTGCGGTCGTACGCGCTCGCCGTCCATATACACGTTCTCCAGCTAGCTAAGGCTACAACGGTTGCATCGGAGGCGGCACGTAGTAAGTACTCCCATGTATTCCTACGCATCAGTAGTACTCCCATCGGAGTATGACGGTTGGAACTATTCTACTTCATTCGTCTGTAAATAAGTGTACATTTAGTTTTTATTTAAGTCAAACATAATTAAATTTAATCAACTTTATAGAAAAATATAGGAACATATATTACATTAAATTGACATATTATGAAACTAGGTTAAAAATAAATCTAATAATACCAATTTAGTGTAATAAATATTGATACGTTGTTCTAAAAAGTTAGTCAAATATAGTAAAATTTAACTTAAAATAAGACTAGAAGTACACTTATTTGCAAACGAAAGTAGTATACTTTATCTCAGTACATAAACCAAATTGTTTGACCCCCGGCCGGCCCTGTAATCGCGCGGCCGGCGGACAAGATCTCGACATGCAGGCAGCGCAGTGCACTCCTTCCTTCTGTTGGGAAACTGGGCCGGTAAAGGCCTACTCAGTGTGGCCTCTATCAGGCTAGGGTTGGACCATGTAGGTATCGTATCCCCCTTTAGCCTATAAATAGAGGAACAACTTTTGTACGTGAGTTTACCGAGAGAGTTATCAATAAAGTTTTTGTTTCATCTACTTTGTACTGTGTGTGCCTTCTTCTAGTCTTTTTCTCCGATGTGGAACAACCTCGGGACCGGCCAGTCGGCAGGGGGTGTTCCAACACGTTATCAGCACGTGTCTTTCCGTCGAGCCTCCGTCAAGCCACCGTCGAGCCTGCATCACGCAGGCTTTCGTTGAAAGTAACCCAAATCTGACCGCAAAAATGGATTCGTCTCGCGTTTTCCTTTCAAGATTTGCGTTCAGATCTTAGATCAGATCTCATCTAGGTACGGATTTTTCTTTCCGGGAGTCGAGCTGACCTGCTGTCGCCGACCAATGTCGATTTAATCACTCTCGGATCAGAAACTTGTTGACTGTACCAGTGCACCTGTTGTGTCGATCTATTTTTTTTAACAGATCGGTCTGATCTTGGCCGTTTTAGTTAGTAGATCGATTAGATCTATAGTTTTCTTTTCATGTATTTTTCTTTGAACTGCCATGAACACGACGGCTGCTGCGCGCATGGCCCTGCTGGCCGACCGCGCATGGGCGCCTGCCGCCTGCTGCGTGCATGCCGGCCGCTGCCGCGCGCCTGTCGGCCGCCTCGCCCGCGCGCCGCGCCTGCTGGCCGCCGCTGGCCGCCGCGCGCTCGCGCCAGGCCGCCGCCGCTGCGCACCCGCGACTGCGCCGCCGCCGCTGCGCACCCGCGACTGCGCCGCCGCGCCTTGCCCCGCTGGCCGCCGCGCCGCGCGCTCGCTGCGCTGCCGCGCTGTAGGCCGCGTGCCGCCGCCGCGAGCTGCGCCGGCCGCTCCCGCGCCAAGCCTCGTCCGCGTCCCTGCGCTCCGCACACTGCACTGCCGTGCCGCCGCCGCACGCCACGCTGTTGCAGGCCGCACGCCGCCGCCGAGCCGCGTCCGCGTCGCTGCGCGTCGCGCGCTGCGCTGCTGCGCCGCCGTGGCCGCGCCGCCCACTGGCTGCGCCACGCACCTGCCGGCCCCCGGCCGTGCCGCTGCGCGTTCCCGCTCGCGACGCCGCGCGCCGCCCGCCTGCTGGCCTCCGGCCGCGCTACTGGCTCGCCGCTGCGCACTCTCAAACGGCCCCGCTGGCTGCCCGCGCCCGCATGAGCCGCCGCGCAGTCGATTCGCGCGCTCCCGTCGCCGGAGCGGCCTGCTGCCGCCGCCGCCCCACTCGAGAGCACTTCCGTGCTCTGTTCCCCCGTTCTCGGGCAGGGACGGTGTGGGGTGGACCGGCCCACGGGAGACCGCGCGTTTTTCGGCCGTTTTGGGCCGTTTCTGGGCGTGGGAACACGCGTTTGCGGGGCTGTTGGACCGTTTCGGCTGTGTTTTCGGTCTCGATTTTTCACGAGCTTTTTGAACTATGTTTTACTATAGTTATTAATTACCGCATGTTTTTAATACTTTGTATCTCATAGATAGCTTGCACCGTTTTTACATTGAATTTTGCAACGCCGTCATATTTGAATTATTGTATCGATTATCGCATTTATGCAACCGATTACCTGTCGTAATCTTACACACTTTGCATAAATTGCAGATGACCGGAATCGTCAGCCGCGAGTTTCCGGAGTTGACCCAGGATGGGCTTAACTACCTGACTTGGGCCTCGGACGTTGAGATCGTCCTCGAGGGCCGATGCATCAAGGATGCGTTGATTGAGGGGACCCCGACGGCCCCCAGCAAAACCATCCCGACGGATAACGCCAAAGCCCTGCACTTCCTCCGCCATCACATGTGTGAGACTCTCAAGGATGAGTACATGGCCGAACGGAGTGCTTCTGCCCTTTGGACCGCCCTCAACAAGCGGTTCTCTAGGCTGAAGTACACCATTCAGCCACAGGCGGAGGCAGATTGGATACGTCTGAGGTTTGCGGACTTCAAGACGGTGGGAGAGTACAACTCCAGGTTGCACTAGATTTGTACTATTCTTCAGCCGTGTGGGAACAGTACCACCGATCAGCAGAAGATAGACAAAACCCTCTCCACATTCCATCCGGACAACATCCAGTCCTCGCGAAACTTTCGCCAAGAAGGATTCACGGAATATGCAGCGTTTATTGATGCTCTCTAGGTGGCCGAGGCGTAGGATAATGTTCTGAAAAAGAACTTCTCCGCGCAACCCTTCGCGGGGGGCCCAAGTCATGAGGCCAATGCTGGTGCCTACAAGGTGCGCAAGCCCATCCACAATAAGAGAGGCAAGAAGGGCAAGAAGGGCCCCAACTCCTCCAACCCGGCCAAGCAACGCAAGGCGGGCAAGGGGGAGGCGAGGCCCCAGGACTGCTTCCGCTGTGGCTCCAAGACTCACTTCTCCAGGCAGTGTTTGGCCCCTAAACACGTCGTGGACGCGTTAAAGGCCAACAAGAAGGCGCGCGAGGCGCATCTTGTCCAGGTTGAGGCACCACTGGCGCCCGAAGCGGCGCCTGTGCAGAACGCCGCGCACGTAGTGGCGCAGGACGTAGCGCAAGTGGCAGCACCCTCAGCGGTCCCCACGGACGCCGATGTGCCCATGGAGGTTGAGCACGTTGTGCCCCCGCCGCCTCAGCTAGGCCCCTTATCCATGATGATGGCCAATGAAGAGCCGTCCACTAACCTTGAGATACTGGCTGAGCTTGGTGATTTCCTCGCAGAATCCACCTGAGCTCCTTTTGTTGTGATGATTCCTTTTCCGTAATAATCAGATACATTTCTTTCGATGTGGTTGTAAGCTCTATAAGAGCATAACATTTATTTGTTTTTCGGAGATTGGATGACATTTATTTCATTCATTTATTCCATTATTTGATTATGTGATGTTCTAAAATGTTTATGTGTTTTACTTACTTGATGTAGCAACTTCCTCGCTCCATTATATTAATTAGGCACTATATTTTAGAACGCGTGTGGCACCCAAATGGAGGAAACGTGCCTTGCTGATAGCGGCACCACCAATACCATCTTGAGAGAAACAAAGTATTTTGAGTCCATTACCAAAAACCCTGGTAACATAATGACGATCGCCGGCTGCGGTCCAAATGTAGTTGGCTCTGGAAGAGCAACTATCATACTCCCAAATGGAACAACTCTGATTATTGAAGAGGCATTGTTGTATCCGGAGTCGACTCGTACTCTCTTAAGTTTTAGAGACATCCGCGCAAATGGTTTCCATGTCGAAACCGATGATGATGAGAATGGAAAGGAGTTCCTACTCATTACCAAGCGCGACGAAAATGGTAAACATGTTGTCGAAAGACTCCCTTCATTAGCTACTGGGCTATACTACACTAAGATAGTAGCACCACCTATTTACACTACCCTTAAGACTGTCTTTAGAAGCTCCGAACTATTCTGCCTTTGGCATGATAGGTTAGGCCACCCCGGTCTTAGGATGATGAGAAATATAATTAAAAACTCGAACGGTCATAATGTTAATGTAAAAAATTTCCCGAATACCGATGATTTCGTGTGCTCCGCATGCGCTACGGGGAAATTGATCATTAGACCGTCCCCCCTTAAGGTGAAGGATGAACTCCCCGCGTTCTTGGAACGCATTAAAGGGGATATATGTGGTCCAATTCAGCCCCTCTCAGGGTCGTTTCGGTACTTCATGGTGCTCATCGATGCTTCCTCTAAATGGTACAATGTTTGCCTGCTGTCAACAAGGAACCATGTTTTTGCAAAGTTGATCTCCCAGATCATACAAATAAGAAATAAATTCCCTGATTATCGTTTAAAGTCTATTCGAATGGACAATGCCGGAGAATTTACTTCAAAGGCATTCGATGATTATTGCATGGCAACTGGAATCAAACTTGAGCACTCTGTACCGCCTGTCCACACTCAAAATGGACTTGCGGAGGCATTGATTAAAAGAATTAAATTCATTGCCAGACCACTCCTTTAGGGTTATAATTTACGAACTACATGTTGGGGACATGCGGTGTTACACGCCGCTAATCTCATCAACTTTCGACCATCGGCCTACAATATCCACTCTCCCATACAACTTGCGCAAGGGTCGGCACCGAAAATTTCCCACCTACGTAGGTTCGGCTGCCAGGTATATATACCTATACCACCACCCCAGCGATCAGCAATGGGACCTCTCCGTAAGTCGGGGATATACATTGGTTATGAGACTGTGTCCATAATCAGGTTCTTGGACCCCTTGACAGGTGACTGTCACACGGCCCGTTTTGCTGACTGCATTTTTGACGAGGATCTTTTCCCGACTTTGGGGGGAGGTAATCAACCCCTGGATGACAAAAGTCGAGAAATCACGTAGAAAGCCACGGGGATCCATGCTCATGACCCGCGCACTGTTGAGACTAATAGAGAAGTCCAAAAGATACTAGATTTGCACTCCCTAGCGAATCAACTGCCCGATCATTTTAGTGATTTAAAGATTGTGACAAAGTCGCATGTGCATGCACGCAATGCACCGGAAAGGGTTGAAATACCAAATCAAAATGATGGTATACCCGCTCCTGCTCCAAGGCCTAAGAGGACGCGGATTCCGGTTTCTCAAATCCCAAGTACCCGGGGACGCCCGAAGAAAAAGGATAAGAGAGATTTATTACAGTCTGCCCCTGTTGAGGGGAGCCAGTTGAGACCTGGCACGAGTACGGATATTTCAGTGCACGAAATTCCGGACTTGAACTTTCCTATATCGGAAATACCCAGCGAAGTTGTGTGCGCACACATCGGAGCGGGAAAGCTAAAGGACCTAGCTCCTGGATTGGGAAATCCGGTGGAGCAAGAGGATGTGCCTGATGCACTTCATGACGAAATGGCCATTAACTATGTTAATTCGGGCGAGTCATACAACCGAGCCATGGCAAATGTCGACGTTAATTTTGCCAAGAATATTGCCTCAATCATAGATCTTGACCCTGAGCCTAACACGCTCGCTGATTGCAAGAAAAGGTCGGATTGGAAAGATTGGCAGAAGGCAATTACCGCTGAATTATTATCGTTAAACAAAAGAGAGGTATTTGGACCTGTTTGTCTAACTCCTTCCCACATTCGCCATGTTGGCCATAAGTGGGTTTTTGTTCGAAAGAGAAACGAGAATAATTAAGTAGTAAGGTACAAAGCAAGGCTCGTTGCTCAAGGTTTCACTCAGCGACCAGGTGTCGACTTTGAGGAAACTTACTCCCCAGTCATGGATGGAATTACCTTTAGATACTTGATCTCAATGGCAGTAAACATGGACTTAAAAATAAAACTAATGTATGTTGTCACCGCTTACCTATATGGTAACTTGGATTCAGACATATACATGAAAGTACCAGAAGGTATCCCTGTCCCGAACCAGGATAGAGCAAACAAGAGCTTATACAGTTTTTAGCTTAAGAAGTCATTGTATGGACTAAAACAGTCAGGTAGTGTCGTGGGAATGGTCACGACAGATGCTGCAATCGGCAGCGAGTAGTAGAACGAGGGGCAAGGGCGGCCAGCCATCTGCGGTGCGAGATGAGGGCGGAGACACAGGGTTTCACCCCGGTTCGGGCCCCCGGAGGGTAAAGACCTACTCCTGCTATATTGTATTATGGAGGTGGTACAATGGGCGAGCTCGGCGGCTAGGCGGCGAGTCGCTTGGGTGTATGATGGAACGTATCTCTACACGCCCTGCAGGGAGGTTTATATAGGCTCACCTCCCCTAGGGTTTACATATCTCAACCGAATCAGTTAAAGCTTCGGTACTCGTTTAACCTAATCCGACTGGGCCTATCTACTCGCCTGGGCCTTCAGCTTCCAGTCGCTTGGATCCTCGCTGGGCTTCGATCCAGTCGCCGTCTTGTAGGCCCACTCGCCAGTTCTTGGGCCAGTCGGAAACGTCCTGCTGGGTATACCCCGGTAGGCACATCCCCATCAGTAGTCCCCGAGGCCGTCGTCGATTAGGCGTAGGTGACTGCTGACAGTCGGAGTATACGGCTTCAAAGTAGACATCCAGTCGAATCATCGGCGGGCTCCTGTATAAAGGAGAAAACTAGTCATCCAGGTCGCAGCTTTGGCGAGTCGAGTCGGCAAAACATTGCCATAGTGATCGGGTCGGCGAGCCGAGTGGCTGAAGTTGGACCGTTAAGCGTGGTCAAACTAGCCGTTGGGGTAATCCAACGGTAACTTTTGGCGTAATCATCGCGCGGTAACGGTTCCCTGATTTGGCGGGTAACAACCGCTATATAAGGGGAATGGCAGGCGATCAGAGAACCACCTTCTCGCCATTCCCTCTGATTGCGCGCACTTTCGCCTCCCTTCGCATCGCGATCCAGCCGACCGGAAATCCTCCGACCCCCCACAAATCCTTCCGCCATGGCCCTCTCCACCGAACCTTGGGGTAGATCTAAGTGTACGAGGGCGCAACTGGCTTCCTTTGAGGAGGCCGGGATCTTGCGAGCCGGCTGCTGGCGCATCCCCGCGGCCGGAGAGGTGACCCCGAGCCCGCGCGAGAGGGAATTCATCTGCTTCACCAGTCATCTAGAACGGGGGCTAGGATTCCCCACGTCCCTGTTCTTCCGGCGCTTCTGCGCCTACTACGGGATCCAACCATCGGATCTGGGTCCTCACAGCATCGAGCAGCTCGCCATCTTCGTGGCGTTCTGCGAATGCTACTTGGGCTGCCGGCCCTACTTCCCTCTATGGCAAGATCTGTTCCACGGACGGATCAGCCGCGAGGAAGCGGGCGGCCCAATGCTTGTCACGGGCGGCTTAACTTTCCAGCTGAAGTCTAAGGCTTCGTTCTTCGACTTGATGCTGCCCGCCAAGGCGGCGAGCGATTGGAAAAAATCTTGGTTCTATGTTGCCGAGGCGACCCCGGAGGGCGAGACGGCGATCCCACGGTACTTCGCCAGCCGGTCCGAACCGCGCCGTCTTCAAGCCGGCAAGATCCCCAGCGACCAGCGGATGGTTGTGGACGAAATGCTCCAAACCATCCGCGGTCTGAAGAAGAAGGGCCTCCAGACGATCAACTTGTACAACTGCTGGCTCGGGCGGCGGATCGTCCCGCTGGCTCGGCGCGAGCACTACATGTACCAGTACGCCGGCCGGGAGGACTCGATGAAGTCCTCCCTCGCCGAGTGGAAGCTCGAGGACTACACCGCAGCACTGAAGAAGATCACCCAGGCGGTGTACCTGGACGCACATGCTGGGGTCGCCCCCTACACCGCAAAGCGTCCAGCCCCAACGGTAATCACCTCGCTTCATTCGCAGTCGCACTTTTTGCAGTCGCGGTCATTCTAATTTCATCTTGCGTTCATTGCAGCTATTCCAAGTGGTGGAAGGATGGCTCCCGCCTTCGGACGATGAGAATTCGAGCTCGTCCGTCCAGGACATGGGCGAGTCGCCTCCTGCCAAGGGCGACGCCGGGAGCGACGAGAGTGACAGCGACGACGAGTTCGAGGAGGAGGTCGCCCCGCTGGTCCGCAAGACCCGCGGGCAGCGTCAACGTGAGCTTGAGGCGAGCAAAAGCCTCGAGCGTCATGATGACGACGAAGAAATTCCGGAGACCACCTCGCGCCGCCAGGCCACTCCATCGAAGAAGAAGAAGAAGAAAGAGAAGGAGGCAAAGGCCCCTCCGAAGAAGAAGACGAAGCCGATGAGACCGGCCTCGCCACCGCACTCGGCGAGCAGCTCCGACGCCCCCAGCCCGGCCCAAGACGAGGCGCCACCGACGGTAGCCGCGCTGGACACGACCGCTTTCGAGGTGCCACTGGCTTCGATGCCTCCACCATTCGCCCCAGTTTCTGGGCTGGGGGATGCTCCGGCTGCGGCGGCTTCGCCTCGCAGGGAAGCTCCTGCCGAAGATGTCCCAGAGGCTCCCGTTGCGGCTTCGACGACGAAGAAGCCGTCCGTGTCTTGGGCACGCGACGTCCTGGAAATGGGGCTCAGCCGCCGACTGGGCCCTGAACTGGAGAAGCCGGCTGGCCTTCGCACGGGGCTACGCTTCATTCCAGTCGCTAAGTGGGTTTGCTCACCTACCTTTGTCTCCCATAGCAACTTGAATTATTTTGCTTACATGATTGATTTACAGGACCGGAGTAAAGAAGATGGGCCACCCGACCGTGGCTAAGGTGCCACCCGTCGTCAGCGAGGAGGATCCTTCCCATAAGAGGAAGGCGGACGA
Organism: Avena sativa; assembly: GCA_916181665.1. NCBI lineage: Eukaryota > Viridiplantae > Streptophyta > Magnoliopsida > Poales > Poaceae > Avena > Avena sativa. Next base: position 257,990,540 of record OV702279.1, on the reverse strand, counting down.
AGTCGTCGTTCCTACGGATGGCGGTAAGAAGGCCAAGGGCGATGATGTCGTCACGATCTCTGACGACACGGCGGTCGCGCCGTCTGAACCCGCAACAGAGGCGGCTGCATCCACGAAATAGGGCGTTCCCTTGCCTGGAGCGGCCGAGCCGACCTCCTTTGGTGCGGGTGCCTCCATCGCAACATTCCCGCGCTTCATGGCCAAAGCGGCCATAGCGAGTGGAACTTCGCCCTCGAGCCGTGCACCTGGGGTCGCCGATGCGGAAGTCGAGCAGCGTCGTGGGCACACGCCCGCTCTCCTCGCGTCCGTGGACGCGATACAACTTCATGGCATGCTTTGCGCAGCCATCCAGGTATGTCCAGTCCCCGAGGATCAGGTCGGTGTTTTGCAGCGGTCTGATTCTTTTGGTGTATAGTTGTTATTTTCTGCGTCCAGTCCCCGAGTGCGCACTCGCTGAATTTCAGCAGGTGGGCACTTAGGAATTTTGTGATTTCCAGTCCCCGAGTGCGCACTCGCTGAATTTCAGCGGGTGGGCACTTAGGATGCTGCTTTGATTAACTGTTTGAACGATGTGCAGGGACTGCAACGTGAATCAGCTGACCGATTGGCAGCGAAGCACCGCGCGGAGAAGGAACTGGCCACCGTCCAAGAGGCGAATAGGGGGCTTCAGGCGGTTGCCACGAAGGCGGAGGAAGCTCGCCAGGGGCTTGTCCCAGCGGGTGAGTTGGCAGTGGCTCAATCGGCGCTGAGCTCGGCTGAGGAGCGGATCGCCGAACTCGAGCGCGAGCCGAGGGAGGCGAAGGAGGAAGCAAACTTGGCGGATGGGCGAGCCAAGGCCGCTATTACCGCCGCCGCAGAGGATCGTAAAGTGTCCGACGCCCTTGTTGCTGGGCTTCAGGACGACTATACTTCGCTTCAATGCTTCATCACGGATCTCTCCCGCCCATTGATTGGTAAGTGTATCTGCCTCTGCCAACAACATGTGTTCTGTTGTGATACCCGGCGTACTCATTGTTGTCTTCTATTCGCAGGTCGCATCATTGATAGCGCGGAAGAGGCGAGCTCGTTTGACGCGCGGCAGTGTGTGGCCACGCTCGTCGACTCGGCGACGTTGTCGGCGACGTGCATCCGAGCCTACCTACAGGAGATATCACCCACGGAGGTAATTCCCAGGGACCTCGTCGAGGTGTGGAAGTACTTGGAGAAGGCGCCCTCGGTCGTTGAATTCATGACGCGATCGGCGTTTCGGCACGGAGCAGCGACGGCGCTGAGCCTTGGACTTGCTCACTTCCCGGAGGACTTCGACCTCGACGACGTGACGAGTGGCTACCCGTCGTCGACTGGCGCAGTGGAGCTTTCCGAGGTGCTCAAGTTGACGGACCGCGCCGCGATGTACTCCGAGCGTGTCTGGGCAATGGGCGACCTCCTCCCGTACCAGGAGACGGTCGTCGCGCCCAACGACCCCGAGCCGCAGCACCGGGATTTCAAGGTCGAGCAGCCCTTCCGCGCGGCGATGGCGGGTGAACTGACGACGTACCCGTCAAACCCGTACACGCCGTTCATCCGCAATCGCCGGGATGCTGGCGAGTCGTCGTCGAAGCCTGCAAAATAGGGTAGTTTGCCCTGAGGCGTTAGTAGCAGGTCTGCCGTATGGGCATATTTTGTAATTTGAGACAATGCGACATGCTATTGAATGAGACATCGTGTCTGTTTTGGGATTTGTCATGTGTTTTGTGATTGTGGTTTGAACGAGTCCCCGAGCGCGTCCGCCCTTTCGTGGGGTTTACCTCGTGTGTGATATGTTTATTGTTTTTGAATGTTTTGTTATTGTGGTCAACTCGCCCAGACTCGAAGAGCCAGTCGCTAGGCGACTCCCTTGAGCGCTCTGTACTTCGCCGTTTTCCCTTGCGCGAACGAGGTCGGGTGGCCGAGTCCCCGAGCGTGGTACTTGGTTGTTCTAGGCGCGACTCGAGGGTGGGTAAGGACTTGGCGCGTTAGTTTGAGCGCATCACTCCTGCCTGGCCCGTGGGGTCAGTCGCGTGGCGAGTCCTGGGCATGCTCTCATACTTGGCGTTTTCCCGAGCCGCTCGCGCTGAACTGGTCATCAGTCCCCGAGCGTGGTACGTGGCCGTTCGAGTCGCTATGTAGAGGATGCGGAGGATCGTGGTCGCTGTGAGAAGCGAGGGCAGTTGTCTTGGCTCATAGAGCCAGTCGGGCTAGGCGACTCCGATGGGGCTCCGGGTAGGCGTTTTTCGTGGACGATGTAAAACCTGAGGTGACCCAGTGCTTTTGCATCGCACTACTTAGCCGTGCCGATCGCTTGACCAAAGGTTGACTTCTGCGGTTAGCTTGACGCTATTAGTACGAGTGTGAGTGGCACAAGACACGGAGAGTAGACGCAATTTGCGGTAACCGATTCTTTTTATTTCATAGCGACTGGAGAGTACATATGTGGGGTTCTAGGGGTAGAACTTCCGTAGGAGGTTTACATTCCATGGTCGCTTGACGTCGAGTTCGCCGTCCCCACGGACGTCAATGAGGTAGTAGGCGTCGTTGGCGAGTACTTGCCCGATGGCGAATGGTCCTTCCCACGGAGGGGAGAGCTTGTGCATGCCCTTCTTGTCCTGGATGAGGTGCAACACCAGGTCGCCTTCTTGGAAGGTGCGAGTTTTCACCCGCCGGCTGTGGTAGCGGCGGAGTCCCTGCTGGTAGATGGCGGTGCGTGATCGAGCGAGGTCACGTGCCTCGTCGAGTTGATCGACTCCGTCTTGGCGGGCGAGTTCGTTTGCAGCCTCCGTGTAGTGGACGACCCGTGGCGAGTCGTGCTCGAGGTCGGTGGGCATGACTGCCTCGGCGCCGTATACCATGAAGAAGGGGGTGAATCCTGTCGACCTGTTGACCGAGGTGCGGATCCCCCAGATGAGAGAGGGCAGCTCCTCGACCCAGCACCCGGCGGTGCGCTCGAGTGGTACTTGGAGTCGCGGCTTCAGGCTGTGGAGGATGCTTTGATTGGCCTGTTCCGCCTGGCCGTTGGATTCCGGGTGGGCGACCGACGCGAGGTCGAGCCGAATGTGGTGCTCTTCGCAGAATTCGGCCATGGCTCCTTTGGCGAAGTTGGTGCCGTTGTCCGTGATGATGCTGTTTGGGAACCCGTAGCGATATATGAGCTCGCGTAGGAATTTAGTGGTGGTCTTCCCGTCGCATTTCCGGACTGGCTTGGCCTCCACCCACTTTGTGAATTTGTCGACCGCGACCAGGAGGTGGGTGTAGCCGGAGGGAGCCTTTTTGAAGGGGCCTATCATGTCCATGCCCCACACGGCGAATGGCCAGGTGATGGGGATTGTTTTGAGAGCTGAGCTCAGCACGTGCGTCTGGTTGGCGTACTTCTGGCACCCGGTGCACCGCTGGACAATGTCGACAACATCAGCATGTGCGGTGGGCCAGTAAAAGCCATGCCGCATAGCCTTGGCGACCAGAGAGCGGGCGCCGGCGTGGTGGCCGCAGTCACCGGAGTGGATATCGTGGAGGATCTTGCATCCTTCGGCGGGTTGGACGCATCGTTGGAACACGCCGGTGACGCTGCGCTTGTGGAGCTCGCCGTCGATGATGGTGTAGGACTTGCATCGGCGTGCGATCATCAGAGCGTCCGTCTCGTCTGCTGGCAAGGTGCCGGCCTCCAGGTAGGCGATGTAGCGCTTGGTCCAGTCGTCTGGCTCGGTGACGAGTGCGACCAGGGCTGCCTCCGGCTGTAACGGGACTCCGATGTCGATCTCCCTCGGGGAAGAGACTGATGGCTTGGTTATTGTGTCGAGGAAGATGCCGGCGGGTGGTGCGAGTCGAGCCGACCCAATGCGAGAGAGTGCGTCGGCCTCCTCGTTCTTCCGCCTGTCGATCCACTCGACGGAGTAGCCTGTGAAGTGTCTACCCAGCTTATCCACTGCTTGGCGGTACGCCGCCATGGTGGGGGAGACGGCGTCGCAGGTGCCAGCGACTTGCCCCGCGACGAGGTCGGAGTCTCCGTAGCAGCGTAGTCGGTTGACATTCATCTCCTTGGAAGCTCGCATGCCGTGGAGTAAGGCCTCGTACTCGGCCATGTTGTTGGTGCAGGGTGTGAAGTCGAGGCAGAGGATGTAGCAGAGCTTGTCGCCCTTCGGTGAAGTTAGCACGATCCCTGCGCCTGTGCCGTCCGCGTTCTTGGAGCCGTCGAAGTGCAGGCTCCAGTAATGGAGGTATGGCAGCTTCTCTGGCTGCTGGGCCTCTTCCCAGTCGGCGATGAAGTCCTCTAGGGCCTGCGACTTGATCGCTTTTCGTGGCTTGTATTTGATGTTGTGGACGCCGATCTCGACAGCCCACTTGGCGACCCGCCCGGTCGCCTCGCGGTTGCGAATGATGTCTTGCAGTGGTGCTGAGGAGACGACCGTGATCGGGTGCTCCTGGAAGTAGTGCGGCAGGCGTCGCTGAGCTCTGAAGACCGTGTATACCAGCTTTTGGTACTGCGGGTACCGCTGGCGCGACTCGGTGAGGACCTCACTGATGTAGTACACCGGTCGCTGTACTGGGCGCTCCTTTCCTTCCTCCGGTCGCTCGACGACCATGACGGCGCTGACGACGCGCTCGGAATCCGCGACGTAAACTAGCATGGGTTCTTTGTCGGCGGGGGCGGCGAGTAGCACCTTCTTGAGGTCGTGGAGCGCATCATACGCCTCCTTGTCCCACTGATAGGTGGGGTTCTTGCGCATCAGGCGGTATAGGGGCATCGCCTTTTCGCCCAGGCGGGGGATGAAGCGACTGAGAGCCGCTACTCGCCCGGCCAGTTTCTGGACGTCGTGCAGGCACTCGGGTTTGCCGAGCCGGGCGATCGTGTCGATTTTCGTGGGGTTCGCCTCGATCCCTCGCTTGGAGACGACGTACCCCAGTAGTTGTCCTGCTGGTACACCGAAGGTGAATTTGCCTAGGTTGAGCTTTATCTTGTATTTTTGCAAGTTGGCGAATGTTTCCGCCAGGTCGGCGAGTAGGTCACCCTAGCGAACGGACTTTACGTCCACGTCGTCGATGTAGACGTGGATGTTGCAGCCAATTTGGCTTGCGATGCACTCTTGCATGCACCACTGGTAGGTCGCCCCGGCGTTCTTGAGGCCGAAGGTCATGGCGGTGTAGCAGAAGGCTCCGAATGGCGTGATGAACGCCGTCTTCTCCTCGTCCTCGACGGCCATTTTGATCTGGTTGTACCCAGAGTAGGCGTCGAGGAAACATAGAGATTCCGAGCCCGCGGTGGAATCGATTATTTGGTCGATCCGCGGGAGGACGAACTGCTCCTTTGGGCAGGCGTTGTTCAAGTTTGTGTAGTCGATACACATCCTCCAGGTCCCGTTCTTCTTCTCGACCAGGACTGGGTTTGCCAGCCACTTGGAGTATTTGATTGGCCGGATGAAGCCTGCAGCGAGTAGACGCTGCACCTCCTCGGCGATTGCTCGGCGGTGCTCTTCGTTGAAGGGCCGCAGCGACTGTTTGACGGGTCACACTTTGGGGTCGGCGTTTAGCTTGTGCTCAGCAAGCTCCCTAGGGACACCAGGCATGTCAGAGGGCTTCCATGCGAAGATGTCCCTGTTCTCACAGAGGAACTCGATGAGCGCGCCTTCCTAGGCTGGGCTCATACCCGTCCCGATCGTCACCGTCTGGCTGGAGTCGCCTGGGACCAGCTCGACGGTGCGAGTGTGCGTCGTCGCCTCGAAGGTTGAGGTGTTTGCGCCCTCCGAGTTGGGCTTCTTGAGTATGGTGGGGTCGTCGTTGTTGACCCCGCTTGCGTACTTGGCGAGCTCATCGGCGTGGTTGGTCTCTGCCGCGATGACGGCGTCAGCGATTTCGGCTCCTTTGGCCTCGCATTCGGCGGCCATGTCGGGGTCGCCGTTGATGGTGATGACGCCGCACGGCCCGGGGAGCTTCATTGCGTTGTACGGGTAGTGGGGCGCTGCCATGAACTTGGCGAACGCCTGGCGCCCCAGGACGCAGTGGTAGGGGCTGTCGAAGGGCACCAGCTCGAAGATGATCCGCTCGATGCGAAAGTTTGCTGGTGTGCCAAAGGTGACTGGCAGCGTGACCTTGCCGATCGGGTATGCCTTCCGACCGGGGACGATGCCATGGAACGTGGTGTGGGTCGTCTCGATCATCGACTGCGGGAGTCGCAGCCGCCTGAAGGTGTGCAGGTACAGGATGTTGATGGAGCTGCCGCCGTCCATCAATGTCTTGGGGAGCCAGTAGTCGCCGACCTTAGGCTTGACCACCGGGGCGACTCGGCCTGGGTACTCGATGCGTGGCGAGTGGTCTTGGCGGCTCCAGGTGATGAGCTGCTCCGACCAGTTGAGGAACTGGGGAATGTCCACCTGAGCTACCGCATTGACGGCGACGGCGCGGGCGATGACCTTCTTCTCGCGCTTTGTGTTGAAGCCTGTGAAGGTATGGAGCGAGCCGGCCACTTTGCCGAATTTTCTGCCGTTTGGCGGGTCGTTGTCGGGGTCCTCCCGTGCTCGCCGTGCCTTCTCGATCTCCCTGAGGGTGTGGCAGTCGGCGGTTGTGTGCGTTGCGGGCTTCCCTTCCCTGCTATGAAACGCACACGATTGGTTAAGGAGGGCCGCGGGGTCGAACCTTGGCTTGGCTTTGTAGTTGCCGCCGTCACGGCGTTGTCCTCCGTCGCGGCGGAAGCTCTTGGGCTCGCGTTGTGCGTGCCCGGCGTTGGCGACGAAGTCGACTCGCCCGTCACTGCGGCGCTTGCCGGTGAGGCGAGTGTTGCTATAGCGTAGGTCGGACCGTCGTCCGCTGTCGTTGCCGCTCGTGCGGTGTTGACCTCCCGACTCGTCGTCGGTTTCCTGGTTTGGATTTTCCTCCGCGTACCATTTGGCGATCTCGAGGAGGTCCGGTATGTTGTCGAGTGTGCGGGAGTGTCGCTTGAGCTTGGCGACCAGAGGCTCGTAGCGTCACGAGGTCTTGAAGCAATGGATCGCGGTGTCCGGGTGGATGCCGACCGCGTTGTACCAGAGTTCTTGCCACCGTTGGACCCAGTTGCGGGTCGACTCGCGGGGTCCCTGGACGCATCGCTCCAGGTCCTCGATGGTGGTGGCGCGGGTGTAGGAGCACTCGAAGTGCCTGACGAAGGCGTCGCGCATCTCCTCCCAGGAGTCGATTTTGTCCTGGGGGAGGGTGTTGATCCACTGCCTGCACGTCCCCTCCATCATCAGGGGGAGGTAACGGGCGGCTAGCAGGTCGGTGTGGCCTGCGATCCCCATCGCCATGAGGTATGTATCGAGCCAAACGGCGGGGTCGTACGAGGGGTCGTACTTTTCTATCTCCTTCGGCGCCTTGAAGTTTGGCGGGTACTTCTCGCCTCGGATCATTGGTCCGAAGCACTTGGGGCCGAGTCAACTGAGCGACCCCATGGGCTCGCCGTCGCGGCGATTGGTTAGGGTGTGTCGCAGGTCGTCGGGCTGGCGTGCACGCCAGCTTTGGTTGTTGATGATGTGGGTGCGGGCGTCAATGGGTTGACCGTTGGCGGCGACGAAGTGTTCGCTGGCCTGGGGTCGTTGGTGGAGAGTGCCGCGTTCGCGGGTCGGTGTTGGAGCTGTTAGAGATATGCCCTAGAGGCAATAATAAATGTGGTTATTATTATATCTTTGTGTTTATGATAAATGTTTACATTCATGCTATAATAGTATTAACAAGGAAACATTGATACTTGTGTGATTTGTAAACTTAATTTGAAGTCCCTAGTATAGCCTATATACATCACTAGCTTGTTGGTTGATAAATGATTGTGGTTTCCCTATCATGAACATTGAGATGTTATCAACAACAAGATCATATCGTTAGGAGAATGATATGATGGACATACTCCTATAGATAAGCGTAGCATAAAGATCAAGTCATTTCAATAGTTCAATTGCTATATGCTTTCTGATACATAGTAACCTAATTCCTTCGACCATGAGATCATGCATATCACCTTTACCGGATGGATGCTTTGATGACATCAAACACCACACCGTAACTGGGTGGCTACAAAGGTGGCATTGAGTGTTCGGAAAGTATTGGTTGAGACACATGGATCAAGAGTGGGATTTGTCCATCCATATGACGGACAGATATACTCTGGGCCCTCTCGGTGGAATGTCATCCAATTAGCTTGAAAGCATGTGACTGGCTCACAAGGGATCACATATCACGGGAACGAGAAAAGAGTACTTATCGGTAACGAGGTTGAACTAGGTATGCAGAGATACCGACGATCATAACCTCGGATAAGTAAACTATCGTGAGACAAAGGGAAATTGGTATCGTATGTAAGTGGTTCATTCGATCGCAAAGTAATCGTATAAATATGTGAGGAGCCATATGAATTTCCAGATTCCTCTATTGGTTATTGTTCGGAGAAGTGTCTCGATCATGTCCGCATAATTCACGAACCGTAGGGAGACACACTTAAGGATTCGACGTTGTTTGAGTAGTTATGGTATTATGAGGAAGAGACCGAATGTTGTTAGGAGTCTCGGATGGGATCCGGGATATCACGAGGTGATCCAGAATGGTCCGGAGAATAAGATTCATATAAGGAAAGTCCCGTTTCGGAGTTCGGGAATGATTCCGGTGTTTTCATCGGGAATGTTCTAGAAGGTTCCGGAATGTCCGGCACTCCGGAGGGGAAGGGGTACATGAATGTGTCATTGCAAATTGGAATGATTGCATCATGTACTGAGTGTCATCGCTGTTCCAAATAAAGGATTAATCGAATCCTAGTTTGAAAAGTCAAATAGCTAAATTGAAAAGTCAAACGGCTAAATTTGGAAAGTGGAAAAGAGGAGGAGGAGGTGAAACCGAGTTGGGGAGGGAGTCCTCCTCCCCAAGCCGGCGCACCACCCAAGCCGAGTTGGGGAGCGACTCCACTCCCTCCCCTTGGCCGCCGGCCCCTCCACCTATATAAGGAGGGGCAGGGCTCCCTCCTAGCACACACAAGTCCCTCACCTCAAACCCTAGAAATTGCAGCCCACCATAGCCGCCGCCGCCCCCTAGGGTTTTGCCCTAGCCGCCGACTTGGGGTCCCCGGAACCCTAGCCTCCGGCTCTAGCACCTCCTCCTTGGTGTGTCTAAACCTAGATCGCCAAGGAGCTCTCTCATACTCCACCATACTCGCTCCGGCTTAAGGCGAAGCCCTGCGAGATCTCCCCTCTACTTCCGGTACCACGCCGTTGTGCTGCCGGAATCGCGAGGAGAGTGCTACAACCTCCGCTGCCTGCTGGAACAAGGGAGTGGAAGGTATTCGTCGAGTACCGAACGTGTGACCGACTGCGGGAGCGCTGCCGGAACGCAGCGCCGGAAGGATCGTCTACACGATCTTGAGATCGGGAAGAGTACGACTACATCACCCACGAGAATCCGCTCTCGTTAAACACTTTGGAATCTTCGAGGGTAAGTTATTCCATCGACTCGTTGCTACAATCTAGTAGATAGATCTTGGCTTGTTTGTTTGTATGCGGTAGAAAATTTTTGTTTTCCATGCTACGAAACCCTACAGTGGTATCAGAGCCGTGTCTATATGTAGATCTGTTGCACGAGTAGAACACAATGGTCATTGTGGGCGTTGATCCTTTTATTGTCGATTGCTTCTTGTGTACTTTTCATCTTGCGGTATGTTGGGATGAAGCGGCCCGGGCTAACCTTACATGACATCGTTCATGAGACTTGCTCCACGCTTGACATGCAACTTGTATTGCATAAGTGGCTTTGCGGGTGCCTGTTTCTCCTAGCATAGTTAAGATCCAATTTACAACGGGTGATTAACAATACTAGTATCAATGTTGTGGTTCATGTTAGTAAGTTAGAACGACACTTATTGAAAGCCCCAAACCACGTAAAATATGCAAAGAAAGTAGAGGCGTCTAACTTTGTTTTGCAGGGGTGTGCAGTGATGTGATATGGCCATGATTGTGATTATATTTGATGTATGCAATGTTCCTTATTGTAAGTTGGCAACCGGCAGGAGCCATATGGTTGTCTTTAATTTATGTTAAGACCCGCGTGTCTATTCAAAGTAGTTGTAATAGTTGAAGCCGGTGGACGACAACCATGGAGAGGCGTCATTGACCTTGATGCAATGCCGGTGATGATGGAGATCATGTTCGTGCTTGAAGATGGAGATCGGAAGCACAAATAAGAAAGGCCATATCATATCACATATTATGAATTGCATGTGATGTTAATCCTTTATGCATCTTGTATTGCTTAGTAGACGACGGTAGCATTATAAGATGATCCCTCATGCACATGAATTTCAAGTCATAAAGTGTTCACCCTCAGTTAGCACCGTTGCTAAAGCTTGTTGTTTCGAAGCACCACGTGATGATCGGGTGTGTTAGATTCTGCAAGTGTATACAACGTGAGCAAGCCAGATTTGCTCATGCGGAAACTAAGGTTTGGTCTTGACGAGCCTAGCATGTACAGACATGGTATCGGAACACGGATCACCGAAAGGTAAAGCATGAATCATATAGTAGATATGATGAACATGACGATTGTTCGCCATTGAAACTATATCAACTCTCGTGATGATCGGTGTTGATGTGGTGGATTTGGTTCGTGTGATCACTAAAACAATGTGAGGGATGTTGTTTTGAGTGGGAGTTCACCTAGATTAACTTTATTATTAATTTGAACTCAATTTGTCATAAACTTAGTCTAAACTATTGCAAATATGTTGTAGATCAATGGCAGCCCCTACCATCAATTTTAATGCGTTCCTAGAGAAAGAAAAGTTGAAAAACAATGGAAGCAACTTCGCGGATTGGTTCCGCAATTTGAGGATTGTCCTCACAGCTGGTAATTTGACCTATGTGCTGGATGCACCGCTGGGTGACCCACCTGCAGCTGATGCTTCCGATGAAGTAAAGAATGTTTACCTCGCTCGGAAGAATCAGTACTCCATAGTTCAGTGTGCTATTTTGTATGGTTTGGAATCGGAGCTTCAGAAAAGGTTTGAGAATTCAGACCCATATGATATTGTCGAGGATCTCAAATTGATCTTTGAGACTCATGCGGCAATTGAAAGTTATGAGGCTTCTGAAAAGTTCTTTAACTGCAAGATGGAAGAGGGCAGCTCCGTCAGTGAGCATGTGCTTAAGATGTCTGGGCACGCAAACAAACTTCAAAGCTTGGGTATAGTGATTCCTAATGCTTTGGGGATTTACGATGTCCTCCAATCACTACCACCAAGTTACAAGAACTTTGTGATGAACTACAACATGCAGAACATGAACAAGCAGTTGCCAGAACTGTTTGCTATGTTAAAGTCTGCAGAAGTGGAGATCAAGAAAGAGCACCAAGTGTTGTTGGTCAATAAGACCACCAAATTCAAGAAAGACAAGTCTAAGCAGAAGGGACACTTCAAGAAGGGTGGTAAGAAAGTTACCACACCGACGAAGAAGACCAAGGCTGGACCTAAGCCTGATACTGAGTGCTTTTACTGCAAGGGAGAAGGTCACTGGAAGCGGAATTGCCCAAAGTACTTGGCGGATTTGAAGAATGGCAACATCAAGAAGAAAGGTATATCTGATATACATGTTATTGATGTGTATCTCACTAGTACTCGTAGTAGTGCCTGGGTATTTGATACTGGTTCGGTTGCTCATATTTGTAACTCGAAACAGGTGCTGCAGAATAAACGGAAGCTAGCGAAGAACGAGGTGACGATGCGCGTGGGAAACGGATCAAAGGTTGATGTGATCGCGGTCGGCACGCTACCCCTTCATCTACCATCGGGATTAGTTTTATACTTAAATAATTGTTATTTGGTGCCTGCGTTGAGCATGAACATTATATCGGGATCTTGTTTATTGCGAGACGGTTACTTGTTTAAGTCCGAGAATAATGGTTGTTCGATTTATATGAGTAATATGTTTTATGCACATGCACCTTTGATAGATGGTCTATTTTTGTTGAATCTCGATAGTGGAAATACACACATTAATAACATTGAGGCTAAACGTTTGAAATCGAGCGATAACTCGACCTATATGTGGCACTGTCGTCTTGGTCACATTGGAGTGAAGCGTATGAAGAAACTCCATTCCGATGGACTTCTTGAATCACTTGATTTCGAATCACTTGATAGATGCGAAGCATGTCTGATGGGTAAAATGACTAAGACTCCATTTTCTGGTATGATGGAGCGAGCTACAGACTTATTGGAAATCATACATACCGATGTATGTGGTCCAATGAGTGTAGCGTCGCGCGGTGGTTATCGTTATGTTCTTACCTTCACGGATGACTTGAGTAGATATGGGTATATCTATTTCATGAAACATAAGTCCGAAACTTTCGAGAAGTTTAAGGAGTTTCAAAGTGAGGTAGAGAATCAACGTAACAAGAAGATTAAATTTCTGTGTTCTGATCGTGGAGGTGAATATCTAAGTTACGAGTTTGGCGAGCATTTGAAGAAATGCGGAATACTTTCACAATTGACACCGCCGGGAACACCACAGCGTAATGGTGTGTCCGAACGTCGTAATCGAACTCTCTTAGATATGGTTCGTTCTATGATGTCACTTACAGATTTACCGCTATCATTTTGGGGTTATGCATTAGAAACAACCGCATTCACTTTAAATAGGGCACCATCTAAATCTGTTGAAACGACACCATATGAATTATGGTTTGGTAAGAAACCTAAATTGTCGTTCCTTAAAGTTTGGGGTTGCGAAGCCTATGTAAAGAAGTTACAGCCGGACAAGCTTGAACCCAAAGCGGAAAAATGCGTCTTCATAGGATACCCGAAGGAAACTATTGGGTATACCTTCTATCATAGATCCAAAGGCAAAATCTTCGTTGCCAAGAATGGATCCTTTCTAGAGAAGGAATTTCTCTCGAAAGAAGTGACTGGAAGGAAAGTAGAACTCGACGAGGTTGTCGAACCTTCTCTCGAAATTGCGAGTAGCGCAGCACCGGAAGAAGTTCCTGTGGTGCCTGCACCAATAAGAGAGGAAGCTAATGATGGTGATCATGAAACTTCGGTTGAAGTTGCTACAGAGCCTCGGAGGTCAACGAGAACTCGTACCACTCCAGATTGGTATGATTCCGTTATGAGTGTCATGTTGGTGGACAACACCGATGACCCTGAGACATATGAGGAAGCAGTGATGAGCCCAGATTCCAATAAATGGCAAGAAGCCATGAAATCCGAGATTGGATCCATGTACGAAAACCAAGTATGGACTTTGGTGGACTTACCGGATGGCCGGAAGGCTGTCGAGAACAAATGGATCTTCAAGAAGAAAACAGATGCTGATGGTAATGTTACTGTCTATAAAGCTCGACTTGTCGCAAAAGGGTTTCGACAAATTCAAGGAGTTGACTACGATGAGACTTTCTCACCGGTAGCGAAGCTAAAGTCTGTGAGGATTATGTTAGCAATCGCTGCATATTATGATTATGAGATATGGCAGATGGATGTCAAAGCAGCATTCCTCAATGGAGACATTGATGAAGAGTTGTATATGATGCAACCCAAAGGTTTTGTCGATCCTAAAGATGCTAACAAGGTATGCAAACTTCAACGGTCCATCTATGGATTGAAGCAAGCATCCCGAAGTTGGAATCAATGTTTTGATAAGGTGATCAAAAGTTTTGGTTTTATACAAACTTATGGAGAAGCTTGTATTTACAAGAAAGTGAGTGGGAGCTCTGTAGCATTCTTAATACTATATGTGGATGACATATTGTTGATTGGGAATGATGTAGACCTTCTTAATAGTGTCAAGGAATATTTGAATAATAGTTTTTCAATGAAGGATCTTGGCGAAGCAGCTTACATATTAGGCATAAAGATTTATAGAGATAGATCGAAACGCCAAATATCATTGTCACAGAGTACATATTTGGACAAAGTTCTAAAGAGGTTTGGAATGGAAGATATCAAGAAAGGGTTCTTGCCCATGTTGCCCAATACGACCTTGAGTAAAACTCAAAGTCCGACATCGGCAGAAGATAGAGAAAGAATGAGTAAGACTCCCTATGCCTCAGCCATAGGATCTCTAATGTATGCCATGCTATGTACTAGACCCGACATTGCATATGCTGTTAGTTTGACTAGCAGATATCAAAGTGATCCAGGAGTGGATCATTGGACAGCGGTCAAAAACATCCTTAAGTACTTGAGAAGAACTAAGGATATGGTTCTTTCTTATGGAGGTGATGAATAGCTCGCTGTTAATGGTTACACTGATGCTAGTTGGAACACCGATCCGGATGATTGTAAATCACAATCTGGATACGTATTTATTTTGAATGGTGCAGCAGTTAGCTGGAGGAGTGCAAAGCAAAGCGTTGTGGCGAGATCTTCAACTGAATCGGAATACATGGCTGCTTCGGAGGCTTCACAAGAAGCGATATGGATGAAAGAGTTCATTACAGAGCTGGGTGTGGTTCCTAGTGCGCTGGACCCAATGTCTATCTACTGTGATAACATGGGCGCCATAGCCAATGCGCAAGAACCAAGGTCACACAAGAAGCTGAAGCACATCAAGCTACGTTTTCACGCTATTCGAGAACATATCCAAGATGGGGATATAAAGATTTGCAAAGTACACACAGATCTGAATGTGGCGGATCCGTTGACTAAACCTCTCCCGAGGGCAAAACATGACCAACACCAAACTGACATGGGTGTTCGGTATATTACCATGTAATCTAGATTAGATGACTCTAGTGCAAGTGGGAGACTGTTGGAGATATGCCCTAGAGGCAATAATAAATGTGGTTATTATTATATCTTTGTGTTTATGATAAATGTTTACATTCATGCTATAATAGTATTAACAAGGAAACATTGATACTTGTGTGATTTGTAAACTTAATTTGAAGTCCCTAGTATAGCCTCTATACATCACTAGCTTGTTGGTTGATAAATGATTGTGGTTTCCCTATCATGAACATTGAGATGTTATCAACAACAAGATCATATCGTTAGGAGAATGATATGATGGACATACTCCTATAGATAAGCGTAGCATAAAGATCAAGTCATTTCAATAGTTCAATTGCTATATGCTTTCTGATACATAGTAACCTAATTCCTTCGACCATGAGATCATGCATATCACCTTTACCGGATGGATGCTTTGATGACATCAAACACCACACCGTAACTGGGTGGCTATAAAGGTGGCATTGAGTGTTCGGAAAGTATTGGTTGAGACACATGGATCAAGAGTGGGATTTGTCCATCCATATGACAGATAGATATACTCTGGGCCCTCTCGGTGGAATGTCATCCAATTAGCTTGAAAGCATGTGACTGGCTCACAAGGGATCACATATCACGGGAACGAGAAAAGAGTACTTATCGGTAACGAGGTTGAACTAGGTATGCAGAGATACCGACGATCATAACCTCGGATAAGTAAACTATCGTGAGACAAAGGGAAATTGGTATCGTATGTAAGTGGTTCATTCGATCGCAAAGTAATCGTAGAAATATGTGGGAGCCATATGAATTTCCAGATTCCTCTATTGGTTATTGTTCGGAGAAGTGTCTCGATCATGTCCGCATAATTCACGAACCGTAGGGAGACACACTTAAGGATTCGATGTTGTTTGAGTAGTTATGGTATTATGAGAAAGAGACCGAATGTTGTTGGAGTCTCGGATGGGATCCGGGATATCACGAGGTGATCCGGAATGGTCCGGAGAATAAGATTCATATAAGGAATGTCCCGTTTCGGAGTTCGGGAATGATTCCGGTGTTTTCATCGGGAATGTTCTAGAAGGTTCCGGAATGTCCGGCACTCCGGAGGGGAAGGGGTACATGAATGTGTCATTGCAAATTGGAATGATTGCATCATGTACTAAGTGTCATCGCTGTTCCAAATAAAGGATTAATCGAATCCTAGTTTGAAAAGTCAAATAGCTAAATTGAAAAGTCAAACGGCTAAATTTGGAAAGTGGAAAAGAGGAGGAGGAGGTGAAACCGAGTTGGGGAGGGAGTCCTCCTCCCCAAGCCGGTGCACCACCCAAGCCGAGTTGGGGAGGGACTCCACTCCCTCCCCTTGGCCGCCGGCCCCTCCACCTATATAAGGAGGGGCAGGGCTCCCTCCTAGCACACACAAGTCCCTCACCTCAAACCCTAGAAGCTGCAGCCCACCATAGCCGCCGCCGCCCCCTAGGGTTTTGCCCTAGCCGCTGACTTGGGGTCCCCGGAACCCTAGCCGCCGGCTCTAGCACCTCCTCCTTGGTGTGTCTAAACCTAGATCGCCGAGGAGCTCTCTCATACTCCACCATACTCGCTCCGGCTTAAGGCGAAGCCCTGCGAGATCTCCCCTCTACTTCCGGTACCACGCCGTTGTGCTGCCGGAATCGCGAGGAGAGTGCTACAACCTCCGCTGCCTGCTGGAACAAGGGAGAGGAAGGTCTTCGTCGAGTACCGAACGTGTGACCGACTGCGGGAGCGCTGCCGGAACGCAGCACCGGAAGGATCTTCTACACGATCTTGAGATCGGGAAGAGTACGACTACATCACCCACGAGAATCCGCTCTCGTTAAACACTTTGGAATCTTCGAGGGTAAGTTATTCCATCGACTCGTTGCTACAATCTAGTAGATAGATCTTGGCTTGTTTGTTTGTATGCGGTAGAAAATTTTGTTTTCCATGCTACGAAACCCTACAGGAGCTGCAGTGGCTCCGGTGGCGGGCAGTTGAGGGTGTTTGCCGCCATTGGGCGGCCTCTTGAGGCTGCTCTGCTTCCCGAGAACGCGAGTATACTCGACCCTGCGAGTCAGCGCCCGCGTTTTGCTGCTCGAAGGCCTTTGCGAGAAGGGCCCTGACGTACTAGATCTGTAGGGCGCCGTCGCCCGTGGCCGTGATGTTGTCGGCTGCTGCTCGGCCTGCCACGAGGTTGTCCATCGGGGTGGAGAACAGTGGGAGGCCGTTTGCGTCTCGCTCCCGTGAGGAGACTACTATCCGCGGCTGGTCCCTGGGAGGTGTGCGGTTGGGTGGAGGTGGGGCGCCCATCGCCGTCGACCCTGGCGGGGGCCGAGCGCTTCCTCCTGGTGGCGCGTTCTCGCAGATCGCGCGCTCGGCCACGCGGGCCGGCTCGTTTTCGTCGTCGAAGTTCAAGGCGCGCCCCTGAACGGTGGGGTTCAGGCGCGACCTGATCCGCTGCTGATGGTAGCGCGATAGTTCCTGCGCCGTCACCTGCTCGAGGCGAAATTTTTCGCGCTCGGCTTGCTCCTTGCGCACCGCCTCCGCCAGTTTCAGGCGGAGTTCCTCGACCTCCGTTGCCGTGGCGTTGGGAGGGATTGGGGTGGAGAAGGGGTCCTCCGGCGGCTCGGTGCCGGTCGCCATGTAGGTCGCGGCGTGGCAACCGGTTCCGTCGCGGAGGTAGGCGGAGTTTTCCGACCCGGAGTCGAATTCGAAGATCCCGAGGATGGAGGGGTCCTCAAAGTCTCCCACGTTGGAGACCTGGGTGATGGAGCCTGCGGGTGAAGCCGCGGTGATGGACCCGGCGAGTGACGCCGGGGTCGCCGAGTCGGCGTCGTTGTTGAGGGCCGCGTCTTCTGCGGCCACTGAGTTTTCGGCCACGTTGCTGTGGGCCGAGTTGTACTCGGAGGCGAGGCGATGGATCGTGTGGATCTGGCTCTCGGAGAGCCGATCGCGTGGCGGCGACTCGCGGATGCGAGCCGAGTCCTCCGAGACGATGACGTCGGTGAGGCCGACGAAGAGGCTGATCGTGCCGACCGGCAGGATCACGCTGTGCGTGACGGGTCGCACCGCCGGGACGTAGCTGCTCGGCAAGATTTGGAGCATCTCGCCGATCGCTATCATGCGGCCAGTGGCGACCGTCTCGTTGATGGGCAGATTGGATCTCGCCGCAGAACACCGGCCAGACCGGCCAGGCCCCATGGTGGGCGCCACTGTCGTGGGAATGGTCACGGCAGATGCTGCAATCGGCAGCGAGTAGTAGAACGAGGGGCAAGGGCGGCCAACCATCTGCGGTGCGAGATGAGGGCGGAGACACAGGGTTTTACCCAGGTTCGGCCCCTCGGAGGGTAAAGACCTACTCTTGCTAGATTGTATTATGGAGGTGGTACAATGGGCGAGCTCGGCGGCTAGGCGGCGAGTCGCTTGGGTGTATGATGGAACGTATCTCTACACGCCCTGCAGGGAGGTTTATATAGGCTCACCTCCCCTAGGGTTTACATATCTCAACCGAATCAGTTAAAGCTTCGGTACTCGTTTAACCTAATCCGTCTGGGCCAATCTACTCGCCTGGGCCTTCAGCTTCCAGTCGCTTGGATCCTCGCTGGGCTTCGATCCAGTCGCCGTCTTGCAGGCCCACTCGCCAGTTCTTGGGCCAGTCGGAAACGTCCTGCTGGGTATACCCCGGTAGGCACATCCCCATCAGGTAGGATGTGGTATAATCATTTAAGCGATTTCCTTCATCAGAAGGGCTACGCGAGCAATGAAGATTGCCCATGTGTTTTTATACAGAGATCCCAGGATGGTTTCTGTATTATCTCGGTGTACGTGGACGATTTGAATATAATCGGTACACCTGACGATATTGAGGAAGCGAGTTCCTACCTGATGTCGGAATTCGAGATGAAAGACTTATGCAAAACCAAGTTCTGCCTCGGTCTGCAACTTGAGCATTCCCCTGCTGGGATTCTAGTTCACCAGTCAGCCTACACCCAGAAGGTGTTGGAACGATTTGGGTTTGAAAAGGCATATCCTTCTAAGACCCCGATGGTCGGAAGATCTTTGCAGCAAGACAAGGACCCGTTCAGACCTAAAGAAGAGGGGGAGGAAATTCTGGGACCGGAATTCCCCTACTTAAGTGCAGTTGGCGCACTTATGTACCTCGCAAATTGTACACGGCCGGATATTGCATTCGCCGTCAATTTGCTTGCTAGGTACAGTTCTGAGCCTACCAAGAGGCATTGGAAAGGCGTTAAGGACATCTTTAGGTACATACAAGGGACAAAGGACCTTGGTTTGTTTTACCAAAAGAGCCAATACCTATCTGTTGTAGGCTATGCAGATGCT
The DNA here is from genome assembly GCA_916181665.1 of Avena sativa. Taxonomy (NCBI): domain Eukaryota; kingdom Viridiplantae; phylum Streptophyta; class Magnoliopsida; order Poales; family Poaceae; genus Avena; species Avena sativa. Next base: position 257,971,459 of record OV702279.1, on the reverse strand, counting down.
GGGTACCTTTCGGACCCACATACATCCAAGTCGCAGACTGGATATGTTTTCCTTTGTGGTGGAACAGCTATTTCCTGGAAATCGTCTAAGCAAACTCTTGTGTCGACTTCGACGAACCACTCGGAAATCATAGCATTATATGAAGCATCACAAGAATGTGTATGGCTTTGACAAGTAGTCAGTCACATCCAGATGTCATGTGGACTGAACACCGTACAAACCCCAACAATTATCTATGAAGATAATGCCGCTTGTGTTGCACAAGTCCAGACGGGTTACGTGAAGAGAAATATCACAAAGCATATAAATCCCAAGTTCTTCTATGCACATGAGTTGCAAAAGATGAACGAAGTGAAAGTCTTGCATACTAAGTCGTGTGAAAATCTCGCTGATTTGTTCACTAAATCATTGCCAGCGTCTTCTTTCGAGAGATGTGTCCGAGGGATCGGAATGATGAGACTTAGGGAGATGCAAGGTTCAGGGGGAGAATCTTCACAAACTCATCGCTGAAATCTTGATCCCGATGATTGAGTACTTAACTTTATAGTTAAGTGAATTGTACTCTTTTTCCCTTAGTGAGTTTTTATGAAGTTTCTCACATGAGGTTTTTAATAAGGCAATTCGTGCAACATAGCAAGAAGTATACCGTGTGCATTTCTCCATATTTTTCCCACTGGGTTTTTCGGAGTTTTAAGCCATGGTTATACAGATAAGATACCCAGGGGGAGTGTTGGGAAACTGGGCCGGTAGAGGCCCACTCGGTGTGGCCTCTACCAGGCTAGGGTTGGCCCATGTGGGTATCGTATCCCCCTTTAGCCTATAAATAGAGGAACAACCTTTGTACGTGAGTTTACCGAGAGAGTTATCAATAAAGTTCCCTGTTTCATCTACTTTGTACTGTGTGTGCCTTCTTCTAGTCTTCTTCTCCGGTGTGGAACAGCCTCGGGACCGGCCAGTCGGCAGGGGGTGTTCCAACACCTTCTTCGGCCATCTTTTTCTCGTGACAACGCGACAGTTGGGTGATCGGGATGGGCGGTTGGAAGTAAATGCAATATAAGTCCACTTCCAGCCAGTAACCTATTAGCTTCATCTTTTATTTATACAATAATATTTACCCTCGTAAACCAGTCTAGCTATATTTGGTAGCGATACGAGACTCGTAGAGCACAAGTATGAGATCATATTAACACGTGCTCGGTACGTACCCTCCTCCTCCCGCGAGTGACCGGGGGGAACCCTACCGCCGCCACTGTGCCGCCCTCGCTTCCGCTCCTCCCGCCCCGCCGCCGCCGGGACACGCCGGCGTCAAAGCCGCTCGGCGTCGGTGGCGGTGGGGCTCCTCTTCTCCCCCTGGTTCGCCAGATCTAGGCGCGGGCCAAGATCGACGATCGGCGGCGGTGCGCATGCGCGGCGGCGTCCGGCTTGGTGGCGCGGCTCGGCGCGGTGGCGTCACCCTGCTATGGCGAGGAGGGCTGCGTGGAGCGGAGGTTTCATGCTCGGAGCCGGCGGCTACTGGACCGGGGCGGCGAGGGCCATGGGCGGCGTTGGCCGAGATCTGGAGGAAGCGGTGGACGTGGTGCCGCAGGATGGAGGCGATGGCGCGCCCTTAGTGGCGCTGCTAAGCCTACGTGCTCATCGGCACCGATGGTCGGCCTGCTCGATCCGTTCTCCGGAAACCAGCCGACGGTGTGGGGATCGCTGTGTTGGATCCAATAAAGGAGGTGGTCCTTTGGTTTCTTTCGCACGAAGACGAAGATCTGCTTGATGTCTGCCCTCGTTTCTCTGGTCTAGAGAGGCGGGTTCCGGAAGGCTCCGCCGGCGAACTCCCATGGGCGTATCATGCCTGGAGATTGCTGGATCGGAAGGTATTCGGTCGTGGGCACCTTGTTCTTCTGGCCGTTTGGTTTCAGCGGGAGCATTGCGAAGCTCTGTTGTTTGTGTTGAAAAATAGACCAATTTACCAAGCGAATTATCCATAATAAACGCTAGATAAAACATGATTAGAATAATAGGCAATATAGTAATCATGTGAAATAGCGAATACATATTAAGGCATATAATCAAACAAACTGCAAGGCATAAAACTTTGGATATGATCAGAACAAGATTGAGACAGAAGATATACACGGCAGTAGCAGAACAGGAACCGCCGGCGTTGGAACCGTCGTTGGCCATGTCGTCGAGGAAGAGGGTGCTGATGTCGGGGAAGAAGTCCTCGTCGGGGAAGACGTCGCCGCAGTCGCTATCTGTGAGGGAGTCCGTGACGAAGCCAGTAGTCGCGCTGATAGCGCTCCCCAAAAACCTTATCGCCCTTCTCCCGTACAGGACTCGAAGCAGCGGGGTCTCGGAGGCCTAATGTCCCGGCTCGCGGTGCACGCGCAAGACGGGATGAGGAAGATCTAGGTAGCGCAATAGCGCAATGCTCTGAAACTGGAGGCGCAAAGGATGTGTGGCAGTGTAACTGAGAGGAGGCGTGACCTCTCTCTCTCTTATAGGCACAGAGGGGAAGGTAGACAGACTGCGCAGAAGATGAAACGAATGGACGGAAGATATTAAAAGTCCACTCAAAGCAAACGTTTCAGCTTCTGTACATCTGTTCATATACCATTCATGCGTGGCAAAATAAAGCTCGGCTCGGCGAGATTCCCGCAACCCGCAACCCGCAACCCGCGGTGCGCGCGCGCGTCGTGACGTGGCGAGCGAGGAGGAGCGCGCGTGTGGAACTCTCTCCTTCTCCTTCTCATCCTTTTACCAAGTGGTAGGAGAGCTCACCTTATAAGCTGGTCCAACTTTCACTCGACTAGCAATGTGGGACTAAACATTTTTCCCAGCTCTTGCCTTGCATGAATGGGCCAAATGGGCCTCTAGGATTTCAGGAATTTATTGGCATATAATAAATGGGCTGGGCCTATTTTAGGCAAAAATTCCAACAATCCCCCACCAGATCCCAGAGGCACATGAAGTTTGCCTTTGGTTCCAAAACATTGTTTATATATCGGTATTGTAGTGGAGACTGTTAAGTTGAACTTCCACCTAGAGCTTTATGTTATACTAGGTCGCAACTTGTACAGTGGACTATGCCTTGAACTGCAAGTTTGCTGCGAACCTAGCTTCACAAAAAGTCTTGACCGATACTAGGCTACTGTGGGACTTCACCGTGGGTGGAGCTTATACGTCATACTCCATGACCTTTCATGAGTTTATTAGAGAGCACCCTACTCTCATAGACTGCGACGTTTTAACAGTCAGACTCATATAGGTGTGTTCTTCAAAAGATGTTCTGCAGGACAACATATTTGCTTAGGATAAGCCACTTAGAATACATTAAGATAATAAATCAACCTGCCGTGCAGAATAGGAAAGTATTGCATCTTTATGGAGTGGTGTTTATTAAAGTAGGGATACTTTCCTCTCAGCTAACCAACAGCTTGTCTCCCAATTCTAATTCACCGGATCTCCGATCACATAGAGTGGTTTACCACTATGGAAAGCTCAAATTGTGGGTCTCATACCCATCTCCTTCGATGCATTTTCTATCATCTTGCGTGATAGACCCTTTGTGAAGGGATCTGCCAAGTTTTTAGATGTTTGGATATAATCCAATGCAATAACTCCGGAGTTTCTCATTTTCCTGACAGATTTCAGTCTCCTCTTCACATGTCTTGAGGACTTCATATTATCCTTAGAACTGTTCACCTTAATAATCATAGTTTAATTATCACAGTTCATTGGAATTGCGGGTATAGGTTTTTCAACCACAGGTAAGTCCATCAAAAGTTCATGAAGCCACTCTGCTTCAACAGTGGCCGTGTCTAGTGCTGTGAGTTCTGCTTTCATAGTTGACCTCGTTAAGATGGTCTGCTTGCAAGACTTCCAAGAAACAGCGCCACCACCAAGTGTGAAAACATATCCACTCGTGGCCTTTATCTCGTCAGCATCAGATATCCAATTTGAATCACTATAACCCTCTAGTACCCTCGGATACCCGGTATAGTGTATGTCATAGCTCGCAGTGCCTTTTAGATATCACATAACTCTCTCAAGAGCATGCCTGTGATCATCTCCTGGATTTGAGACAAATCGACTGAGTTTGCTTACAGCAAAGGTGATGTCAGGTCTCGTGGCACTAGCTAAATACATAAGAGAGCCAATGATTTGAGAGTATCTTAGTTGGTCTCTAGCATTTCCTCGATTCTTTCGAAGCAACACACTAGGATCATACGGTGTAGGAGAAAAATTGACGTCGCTATACCCGAAACGACTCAAGATCTTTTCCACATAGTGGTACTGAAGCAGTGTAATCCCACCATCGTCATCTCTAAAATAGCTTGATGTTCAGGATGACATCAGCTATTCCCAGATCCTTCATCTCAAAGGAATGAGATAAGAAATCTTTGACCTCCTTAATTGCATTAAGGTTGGTTCCGAAAATCAGTATGTCATCAACATACAAACAAAGGATGACTCCCTCACCCCACCATGGCGATAGTATACACACTTGTTAGCTTCGTTTACAACAAAGCCTGCAGCGGTTAAGGTTTTATCAAATTTTTCGTGCCACTGCTTAGGTGCTTGTTTAAGACCATATAAAGACTTCAGTAGCTTGCACACTTTTATTTCTTGACCATTTACTACAAAACCATCTGGTTGATCCATATAAATTTCCTCACCCAACTCTCCATTTAGGAAAGCCGTCTTAACGTCCATTTGATGAACGAGAAGACCGTGTGAGACAGCCAGAGAAAGTAGTACTCGAATGGTGGTCAACCTTGCTACAGGTGAGTAAGTGTCAAAGAAGTCTTCACCTTCCTTTTGGGTATAACCCTTGGCCACAAGCCTTGCCTTGTACTTTTCAATAGTACCATCAGGCCTTAGTTTCTTCTTAAACACCCATTTACATCCTACAGGTTTGCATCCATAAGGACGATCAGTGATCTCCCATGTTTCATTAGCTAAGATGGAATTCATCTCACTATGAACAGCTTCCTTCCAGTAGTCAGCATCAGGAGATGCATAAGCTTCTGAAATGGAAGTGGGAGTGTCATCGACAAGGTACACAATGAAATCATCACCAAAAGACTTTGCAGTCCTTTGTCTCTTGCTCCTTTTAGGAATTTCATTATCATCCTCCTTAGGACTTTCAGAGTGTTCAATTGGAATGGTAGGTTCAGAGAATATAGCAAATTCATGATTAGATTAACTAGGTATCTCCGGATTTGATGAGTTAGGTTTATCCTTCATTGGAAAGATATTCTCAAAGAAAGTCGCATCAGTCGACTCCATGATTGTACCGACATGAATGTGAGGCACTTCAGATTTTACTATCAATAATCTATAACCAATGCTATGAAAAGCATAACCCAGAAAAACACAATCAATGGTTTTTGGTCCAAGCTTGCGCTTCTTGGGGATTGGTACATTAACCTTTGCCAAACAACCCCAAGTACGTAAGTAAGAGAGTTTTAATCTTTTCTTCTCCCATTCTTCGAATGGAGTAATTTCTTTGTTCTTTGTGGGAACTCGGTTTAGGACATGGCACGCGGTCAATAGTGCCTCCCCCCACCATTCCTTAGAAAGACCCGATGTGTCTAACATGGCGTTAACCAAATCTGTTAGAGTACGGTTCTTTCTTTCGGCTACTCCATTTGACTGGGTGAGTAGGGAGGCGTCCTCTTATGAATTATGCCATATTCCGCACAAAAGGAATCAAACTCGTTAGAAAAATACTCTCCACCACGATCAGACCTAAGCCTCTTAATCTTTCGATCAAGTTGATTTTCTGCCTCATCTTTATAGATTTTGAAGAAACTCAAAGCCTCATCTTTTGATTTCAGAAGATACACATGACAATATCTCGTAGATTCATTGATCAAAGTCATAAAATATTTCTTTCCACCTTTTTTCAACACACCATTCATCTCACAAAGATCAGAATGTATGAGCTCTAGTGGTGTTAAATTTCTCATTTCTGCAGTCGTATGTGACTTGCGAGGTTGTTTAGCTTGCACGCAGACTTGGCACTTAGATCCCTTAAAAGTTGAGAAATTAGGGATTAAATTCATTTTGGCTAGCCGCGTCATACAACCAAAATTAATATGACAAAGACGAGAGTGCCAGACATTTGATTCAAAATTCGTGTAAATATGATTAACAACTTTATTACAAATGTCTGACAGAGATAAGCGGAACAAGCCTCAGCACTCATAGCCTTTACCAACAAAAGTTTCATACTTCGAAATTACAAATTTATTGGACTCGAATACAATCTTGTAACCATCTCGACACAGAAGAGATCCGCTGACAAGATTTTTATTTATTGAGGAAACATGATGCACGTTCTTCAAGCGCACGTTCTTTCCCGAAGTGAACTTCAGATCGACCGTACCAACACCATGAACAGAAGCATGCGAGCCGTTCCCCATCAGCACGGTTTGAGTCCCTCTGACCTGATATGAAGAAAACATGAAAATATCAGAACAGACATGTACATTAGCGCCCGTGTCAATCCACCAATCAGGAGAATGACATAATAAAAGAACAGTAGGTAATATACCATACCCAACATCTTTCATCTCAACGTCGCCCATGACAACATTAGCAGTCTTGCTGCCCTTCCCATGCTGGCGCTTGTCAAAGCGGTTGGGACAAGTAGGAGCCCAATGATTAGGATCACCGCACACATGACAAGCACCTTTCCTCTTATCAGTCTTCTTCTTGAAGCTGGTGGACTGAGAGGCCTTGTTCTTTCCATCAAACTTTCCTTTGTCGTCAAACTTGCCTTTGTTCTTGAACTTGTGAGGCTGGAAGTTCCTTTTCTGTACCAGATTGGCATTAGAACCTCCCTCGGTACCTCGAGCACGTGTGTCTTTTGCTCTCGCCTTCTCTTCCACATCAAGAGTCCCAATGAGATCAGTCACGGAGAACTCTTGTCTCTTGTGCTTCAGAGAAGTAGCAAAATTCCTCCATGACTGGGGAAGTTTGGCAATGATGCCTCCGGCAACAAGCTTGTCCAGTAACACACAAGTGAAGTGCTCAAGCTCCCTGGCAAGTGACTGTATCTCATGAGCCTGCTCCACAATGGAACGGTCATCAACCATCTTATAGTCATAGAACTGTTTTATGACATATAGTTCACTGCCAGCATCAGACACTCCAAATTTTCTCTCGAGCGCATCCCACATATCCTTGCCATTGCTAAATGACAGATATGAATCGACAATATTGTCGCCAAGGATGCTACTCAAGGCAGCCTTGAAAGTGGTATCAAGTTTTTGGAACGCCTCTTCCTGAGCGGGATTAAGTTCTTCCTCAGGTGCGCCATAGATGGCGTTATAGCAGCTCATGGTCTGAAACCAGAGCACTTCTCTCGCACGCCATCGTTTGTAATTCACACCTTCAAACACAGGTGGCTTCATAGAAGCAACAAAGCCACTTGGGGCAAATTTCCTGAAATAAGGTTTTTGGATTGTTGAAAAATAGAGCAATTTACCAAGCAAATTATCCATAATAAACGCTAGATAAAACATGATTAGAATAATAGGCAATATACTAATCATGTGAAATAGCGAATACATATTAAGGCATATAATCAAACAAACTGCAAGGCATAAAACTTTGGATATGATCAGAACAAGATTGAGACAGAAGATATACACGGCAGTAGCAGAAGAGGAACCGCCGGCGTTGGAACCGTCGTTGGCCATGTCGTCGAGGAAGAGGGTGCTGATGTCGGGGAAGAAGTCCTCGTCGGGGAAGACGTCGCCGCAGTCGCTATCTGTGAGGGAGTCCGTGACGAAGCCAGTAGTCGCGCTGATAGCACTCCCCAAAAACCTTATCGCTCTTCTCCCGTACAGGACTCGAAGCAGCGGGGTCTCGGAGGCCTACTGTCCCGGCTCGCGGTACACGCCGCAAGACGGGATGAGGAAGATCTAGGTAGCGCAGTGCTCTGAAACTGGAGGCGCAAAGGATGTGTGGCAGTGTAACTGAGAGGAGGCGCGACCTCTCTCTTATAGATACAGAGGGGAAGGTAGACAGACTGCGCAGAAGATAAAACGAATGGACGGAAGATGAAGCGAACAGGCGGCAGCCCACTCAAAGCAAACGTTTCAGCTTCTGTACATCTGTTCATATACCATTCATGCGTGGCAAAATAAAGCTCAGCTCGGCGAGATTCCCGCAACCCGTGGCGCGCGCGCGTCGTTGCGAGGCGAGGCGTGGTGAGGCGAGCGAGGAGGAGGAGGAGCGAGCGTGTGGAACTCTCTCCTTCTCCTTCTCATCCTCTACCAAGTGGTAGGAGAGCTCACCTTATAAGCTGGTCCAACTTTCACTCAACTAGCAATGTGGGACTAAACATTTGTCCCAGCTCTTGCCTTGCATGAATGGGCCAAATAGGCCTCTAGGATTTCAGAAATTTATTGGCATATAATAAATGGTCTGGGCCTATTTTAGGCAAAAATTCTAACAGTTTGTTCCCACCAAGTGTCATTCTTAGAGCCATGGTGAAGTCAGATGCGAAAAATGTCAGAAAAGCGGAAATATGAGGGTAGCGATGGTGATTTTTGTTCTTGTGGCGATGGAGAACTGCTGCGTGATCTAGGACACGTTGTAGCGACTGTTGGTGCGGGAAAACAAAACAAGGAGAGTTTCCAGTCTTACCTTACAGGGTAAAAATCCAAGGTCTGGCCTTAACTGGTTGTGCCTGGCAATGACCTTGTTGAAGGCATTGTTTTGTGAACGAGGACGTTCTCCAGGGTGAAAACCTATGATCTTTGATCGGGCAATGACGACGTTTGGGCACTGTTTCCTTCTTAAAGGCGTTGTTATTGGAGTGGAGGACTACTGGTGTTGTTCTGATGGTGCCACTGTCGTTGCTTTGAGGATTAGTTCTCTGTAGCTGGACTTTTATTTTTTGTAGTTCTTTTTTCTTTTTTCTGGGCTGTGTGCATCCGTAGGGCCGCAAGGGCAATGCGTTGTTGCAGAGGCTGGGTGTAATTGGTATCCCTGTGATATTAATATATACTCTTTTCCAAAAAAAAGCTATATTTGGTAGCAAAGTACTTTGTAGTATTTTGATAATATTGTTGTTTCTACAACTACAAATACCCCAGTTTAAATACTTTGATGCGTCTAATTGTGACTAAATAATTTGCTAGTATTAATAATTTGGTATTAAATACTTTAGCCGAATCCATCTTATCTTGAATTGATTACAATTTCTGAATCCACCATTTCGGTAGGACGCTATGTTGATCGTGAGGAGGATGACAATGAAGCTCCTAAAATAAGCAGGAGACAGAAGAACAAAAATTCATTTGATGATGATTTTATTGTATACCTCGTGAAGAAATACTTCCAATTCTATTTAAAAAGCCTATGTAAGAAAGCTGTCCGTAGTGAGATGGATTTCACCTTGGCTATTGTAACGTGGCAAGCTGTTCGTAGTTCTATTTCGCGCATTTACATTTTTATTTCTCAAATGATGCCTTTTGTTGCAAAAGCAGCTTATTATCTGAAGTGTTTTTGCACGCAGATCAAGGTGCAGACAGGAGGTTTCATCCGAGCATGCAGATCCCCTTCGTTCGCAATTACGTACACTGGTATGTACCCTCCTATTTTATTCCGCACTGAAATTATGGCGCGTGTATTGTGAAAAATTTCGATTGAGATCAAACATGATCTAAGGTTTCAGTTGGACGGCATCTACGAGCGACAGATATGGATGATCTTCGTATCCCTAGATATATTATCCTTTTAGTGAAACAAAAACAACAGCATTATTTTTCAAAGAGAATACGATAAAAAAAAATAGACACGAGATTCTATGGCTACAGATAGAAGTCCAAAATAAGACATAGATTCAAACCAAAACTGTCCAAAAATCCAAAATAAAACAGGAAAGACCACCACACAACACGATACTCCAAGGCTTAAGGAACTTTTTTTAAAGTCAAGCCATGTAAAGTTTGACCAGACTTTTAGAAAAAACTATCAAAAACTATTATATTATATAGATACCATATGAAAATATGTTTCATAATGTACGAAACAGTATAGATTACGTATTATAAATATTAATATTTTCTTTAAAAACTTAGTGAAACTTTAGGTAGTTTGACTTTTAAAAAATGTTATATGCCTTAAGCCTTGAGACGGAGGTGGTAGGAAAGAAGAAGAAGAAGAAGAAGAAGAAGAAGAAGAAGAAAGAAAGAAAGAAAGAAAGAAAGAAAGAAAGAAGGACTCAAGGTGGCAACACGGACGGGGATCACCGGGGATGACTCCACCGACCCCGCCCGAACCCCCGCCAGTCCCCATACTCGCCATCCTCGTGAAGCTTCACGGGGACAAAACCGTCCCCATCCCCGACATCAGCAGGTACCCGCCCCTCGTCGGGGAATCTGCGGGTAGTCGACATGGTGACGCCTCCTCTTCTCCTCACCGCAAGGACGGCTCCTCCCGGCCTAAATATTGCTACCACAATTGCTCGTCGTCGTCTTCTCGCCTTCCTGCTCATTGCCGTCGAGATCGAGGACGGGTGGGGAGGTCGGCTGACTCCCTCCCGCAAGGCAAGAGATTGTGATTGATGGGGAAGACGAAGAAGAAGATTCCCTGCTCATCGTGATGGAGGGGAAGGGATAGCCGACGGGGTCACGGGACAGGGATGCGCTTCCGTGTTTGTGCTAGTCATGGAGACCAGAGCCGTGCCTAGGAATTGGGATGAGAACGAGTGAACGAGAGGAGCAGTTTGACTGTTACTTTGCTAGAGACGTGAGCTTTGGGCCTCATGGAGGCTGGGATATAAAAAAAGTGGACCAGGTGATAGATATTTGGGTTGTTTGCTATATATATCACAGTATGTTACACTAACATGTGGGGCCATGGGTGTCTGTGGATGCTCTATGGGGACAATTCCATCCCCATTACCGCCCCATTAAGCTAAGGGCCGTAGTACGGGTTCCCCGGGGATATTTCCCCAACATTCCACGTGTCCTCCTGCTGACACGTGTCATCTAAAAAATCCCTTAAATTCCACTTTTGCTATAAACATGTCCGTTTTTTCTATAAATAGTCCCGCTTTTGCTACACGTAGCAGAAAACAGTTCTAATATAGAAATAAAAAAACAGACTAGACCTCACCGGAGAATTCGTCGGAGACCTCGCCGGAGAGTTCGTCGGAGACCTCGCCGGCGACGGTGTAGCAAAAAAAATACTAATGTAGCAAAACTGATTTCACCGAAGACTTTCGCCGGAGCATCTCGCCGGAGACCTCGCCGGATAATGCGTAGCAAAAAATTCATGCTTTTGTAGCAAAATCAGAAAACAGATGTAGCAAGATGATTATGCTAATGTAGCAAAAGCCTGACTTCGCCGGAGACATTGTCGGAGCAAAAATTATAGCAAAAAAATATGCTATTATAGCAACACCGCTCGCTGCATGTAGCAACACCACAAGTCATATGTAGCAGGTCCGGTCACCGCGTGTAGCAGGAGCACTGACCGCGTGTAGCAATCCCGGTAGCTACGTGTCGCAGGGTCCATGACCACGTGTAGCAGCATCGGCGGTTGCGTCTGTAGCAACGTCGGTCGCCGCGTGTAGCAGCACCGATGAGCATCTGTAGTAGGGACCTTTCAGGATCTACGACGGCGGCGCTTGAGGGGGAGCAGAACGACGCCGGGATGCACGGTGGCCGGCGAGAGAGGCCGTGGCTGCGGGAGATAGGGAGATGGCGCGAGCATCTGTAGCAGGTGTCCTTTTCAGTATCTATGGCGGCATGCAGAGGTTGGAGAAGCTGGGAATAGAAGTTGAGCTGCGAAGGATTCGTGGGCAGGCAGCGGTTGGAGAAGAAAGAGAGTAGGCAAGAAAAATGAGTGGAGGAGGAGAGTCCTGGAGAGATAAGGGGGGTGGGACCCCATATGTACCGCTGTGTCCAAGAAGGACACGCGTCGCAGCGAGAAGCCGGGGGACGTGAGTCGCGCGATCCCCTGGGTGATCGGTATCATTTTCCTTAAGCTAATGGGTATTCGTCTCACTATCCTCGTGGGGTGAATTTGGTCCCTATCCCCGTTTCTTCACTGATAATTACACACGACCCACGAGTACCGTGCCCACGGGGAAAAATTGCCATCTTGAGGCCTTGTTTACTTTTTCGGTATTTTTATCCACAAAAGACACGGGGATATACGGGGATTTGGTGTTCGTCCAATACTCTCAAATCCCCTTATATCCCTTCCCCAAAAATACTCTACCATGATGTAGAGTTTTTAATCTAGTCAAAAATACACTAGTGTAGAGGGGATTTCCGGGATTATCTCCTCAGAACCCGGCCTAATAAACGACCTATCGAAGAAATTTCGGGATACAAAATAATCTCCTCCCGTCCCCTGAAATACACTAGAAGTAAACAAGGTTTGAAGAAGGACCAACTGCGGGACAGGGTGCCAGTGACCGGATGTGTCAAATGTCAAAGGCGAGGACCGTCGCAGATTATAAATTAAGCGAAGGTACCGATTCAACAGAATGCGCCAATCAGAGAGTCCGTACCCAGCAGGCCAGCACGTGCAAAGGAGTGCGACCTGGACGGCTGGAATCACCGGGCCGACAGGATAACTTGACCCCCACAACAAAATCGTACGCGCCAGCCTCGTCGTCTAGCCAGTGACTGGCACCACCGCTAGCTGCGCAAGGCGCCAACGACAGGGAGCAGACAGCCCCGCCACCCCCTCCTTCTCTCTCTCCGAAATGACGGCGCAGAAGCCCTCGGCGGTCACGTCAACCCTGCCCTCGCCGGCTGGTTTCCCAAACGCCTGGATCGCTTTTTATTCCCGATGCCTGGGCCCGAACTCGTCGTATACACAGGCGAGCACGGCGCACACATGGGGCACGGGAGTTGTACGTAACGTGAGTACGACGGATAAAGCACCGGGGGACTGGCCGAGCTGGAGCTGAATCAGCTCTGAGGTCGACGGATCATGGGCTGGTTTTGGCTGGCACCGACACCACCTTCAGCGCTACGCTGGCCCCGGGTCCCTCGGCGTCACCACGATACTCGCGAGCTAAACTCGTGCTCAATAATACCGTTTTCTTAGTGCTAGTAGTGGCGATGAATTGATGATCAATAACACCTGTTTCTTATCCTTCCAGCAGTATTGTCAGCAATAATTTAGGAACCATATCTCAACATGTCCGGCCTTGCCAATTTTTGAAACATAATCTCTTTGTCCTAGTGGCCTAGTGGGTTCTAGTGTACTCCAAAAAATATGACAAATTAATGATCTATACATCACCACTTGCACTAAGAAAATTGTAGTATTTTTTTTTGAGAGAAAGAAAATTGTAGTATTGGGCACACGCTTAGCTCGCGGGCTCTGTTTGAGTTTTCATAACGGTGGATATGTTGGCGAAATTTGTTTGAAATCTTTGTTTCGATCAGTTGGCAAAGAGATGATTGAAAAATGAGAATTTCCTTGCGGACACAGGCATGCGAATTTTTCTAGATGTTGGAGCTCGTGACTTCTGTTGGAAGTGATTTTTGGATTCGTTAAATAGTTGTTGTGTAAGTATGAACTATCAGCCCTTTTGTAGGTTTGCTGTATAATACATGAGTATTCTTATGTTAGCTAGGTTTTATTTTGTTGCTTAGGGTTTTATTTGCTTTTTCTGTGTTGCTCCATCGATTTGTTCTTTTGTACCAGTTTCAGTCTAAAAAGTTGCACAGGGTAACCAAAGAAGAAGAGGGAAAGAAAATACATACATAAGTGGATTCAGAAAATACAAACAAATAAATAGTCAATTGTTTATCGACACCATACAAACAAAATTCTGAATCCACTTTTGTATGCCAAAAGTTTGTGTTCTACTAGGAAAACAAACTAAAAAGGGATTTATAAAATTTGAGTCGATGGGAAATACATAGGTGTCTAGATACCCATATGTGTAGCAAAATCACTTTATTGGGTGCTTTCACATCTTCCTGGTAAAAGCAAATGATCTAGCTTTAAGTGGGTTTATCTCGTGAAGACGACTCTTGCACACCGTTTCCTTCATGGAGGAGTTTTTTTTCTTTGACGTGCCTTCCTAGAGGAGATGCTTTTGGATAAACCATTCTAGAAGTCCATATGTTATGTAGGGATGCCATTTTTCTTTTTGATAAAGGCACGTTATCACTTAAAGAAGCTTTACTCAGCCTCTACATAACTAGGATACACACAACTCATACAAATCCAAATGACAAAAAAACACGAATTAGATATCATTAATGATAAATTGTAAAACGCCTAAGGTGGTACAGGACCGATCCGCAAATTACGTTGTCATTCATGTTGGGTAAAAAAATCTCTCGTTGTGTCTTCCAGTCATGTAGACACCTTACCACCGCTAATGACGATGTGCGGGTGGGGGCGGTCAAATGGGTCGGCCGCTGGAAGCACCCCGCATATCAAACGGACCGGAGCAAAAAAAAAAGGCCTCGGTTTGTGTTTAGGCCGACCCAAATAAATCGATTTAGACATATCCCATATCCAAAATAGACCAGCCCGATGAAGATGTCCTAAATTCACACGACACAGTACGAAAAAATGCAGCTAAGTATACGCGAATCGCGATGAAGCTTTCATGATCCGCCTTTCCAGCTTGAGGATCGAAGCAACTCGCACGTCACGTCCACCTACGGGCGCACGCGGTAGACTTTTTTTTCTTCAGAGAAACACGCGGTAGAATTTTTTAGTACTTACGTAGTTTGATTTTATCTTCGTATGAAATTGTTTGCTTCTTATCTGGAGCGTAACGAGACGGAAAGCGACCGCTTGGTGGGGCTGCAAGGACTCTGTCCATCAAAAAGCGCATCGGAATCCTGGGGAGGAATATCCTTCCAGGATCCGGGATCCACGCACGTGGCTGGCTGTCTTGGCAATGCTTTTCACACCAACTTCGCACGTCATTCCCGTCGTTCACGTGTTCCATGGGATTTAGCGTCCTCTCTTTCCGTAGGCTGGGCCGTACCTTATGTGGGCTGGTTGTAAGGGCAACCAGAAAAGTCCATGGGCTATCAGATGAACATATTGGTACGAGCCTATTGGTCTGTGGATTTGTGATGGACCAGGCCATGAAACAACACACGAGCCAGGGGAGATCACAATCAACAGATGGAATGGAACACCAACGGAAAGTGTCCATGGCTTCCGAACTCTAGTGCTCACTTATATTTAAAAAAATTCAAAAACTATATTTGTGACTTAACAAAACTGAAATAAATTGTGGGTGTAGTCAACATTGTATCCTATAAGCATGAACAATCTTAGCCCTGAAATTCTTTATATCGTGGGCTACATCAAAATGGCAAATCGAATAAAATTTAGAGACGTAAAACTATGTATACTCAAATCCACGCTTTTGTCTTTTTTTTTTGTAGCTCATAATACAAAGTATTTTGAATTGATATTTTACACATTTGTGGGATAAATCATTGGCTACGTTTTAGTTTTTTAATAAAAATTTGAAGCTCAAAACTATGATTAGCGATTTTCTTTAAAACCAGGATCACTGGTACTCCCTCCGTTTGGGATTATAAATCCCGCGCGGATAACTAGGTTGTTAATTTAAAGAACAAAATATAAATAATATAGCATAAAAATTATACTATTAGAAACTTTAGAGGTTATATTTTCTAATAATATAATTTTTGTGATATAAAAGTTATATTTTGTTAGTCAAATTAACAATTTAGATATACGCGTAGGACTTATAATCTCAAACAGATGGAGTACCTATGTACATCAAATCTTCACTCAGAACACCAAGGCCTAATAAAAAAAGGATGGCCGCAAAGTCACCATTTGAGCTCACCTAAAAGAAAAGTCACTGTTCGAGTAGGCTTACTGAATTAGCGGCTGAAGAGACGTGTCAACGATGATACTTTCTCTATCCAAAATTAGATGTAGCAGATTTGGTTCAATTCGTATATACCAAAACACATTTATCTATATCTATATCTATATCTATATCTATACCTAATAATAAAGAAAGAAGTGTTTCTTGTAGTATCTACACTTTTTAGACGGCTTTATTCTTTGACTAAAAAATAAATTACCCACCAATGCCACCGGTAATTGAAAAAGAAAAAGAAATTACCCACCAATACCACTGGTAAGTGAAAAGTTACCCACCAATGCCATCGATAAGTGAAAAAGAAAAAAAATTATCCACCAATGCCACCGGTAAGTGAAAAATTACCCAACAATGCCACCGATAAGTGAAAAAGAAAAATAAATTACCCACCAATGCCACCGGTAAGTGAAAAAGAAAAAAAATATTTTTGGCATGTTGACTTCTAGGAGTTGGTTCTTCTCGGGGAATTTCACCGTTCGTTTTCTACAGATAGAATTCATTCGCTTTCTCACGTTTGTCCTCGGGTCCTCACAATGAGCTGAGCACATGCACGTGTGTATGACCAGTTCCGCCAAAGTTTTCGTTCCCAGTGACGCATGGCTGACGGGACTGCACCTATAAGTAAAATATCGGGCCACTAGACCTGGCTGTGGACCATGGCCGGAATCAACGACGACGCCGCGGCCCGGGGCTCGGACGCCCAGCGCTAGCCCGAGTTGACACCTTACCTCTAACGGACAAACACGGTGGCGCGTCTTCTGGTCTGACACGTACCGTCCCTAGCTGAAATCATATGTTGTGTCAATCCGGGTTTATAAAATTAAAAAATACATGCGCCACTATTAAGCTCCGCCAAACGAATACGTCTGTCCTTTTACGTAAAATCCCTGTGACGGTTAGAGGATACTATATTTTGGAGTATGCTTTATCTAAAATCGACAAATCATCTGAGTATAGATAGTGAAAATAATTTCTAAGTTGTGGCATAACTCTATGAATAGGTTCGTCCAAGATAAGAAAACGTTCAACTCGATCAAGACAGGTTTCATGAGGCAACTTAGAAAAAACGAATACGCCTCTATTAAGCTCTGCCAAACGAATACGTCTGTCCTTTACGTGAAATCCCTATAACTGTTAGAGGATACTATATTTTGGAGTATGCTTTATCTAAAAATCGACAAATCATCTGAGTATAGGTAGTGGAAATAATTTCTAAGTTATGGCATAACTCTATGAATAGGTTGTCCAAGATAAGAAAACGTTCAACTCGATGGAGACAGGTGTCATGAGGCAAGACAAAAGTTTTTCAAAATAGATTGGTCTTTTCCTGTGCAACGCACGAACACTTCTGCTACTCCCTCCGATCCATATTACTTGTCACTAGATTGGATGTATGAGTAGTAGTTATATAAATATAAGAGAATCTACAAAAATCTGTGATATGTAATTTGCCACCAAGGGATGAATAAACGACTAGAGGATCAGGGTAGACAGCATCTCCACGTCCGAGACCATTCCAGCATCTAATCCAGTCGTCACGAACACCACCGTAGTGTCGCTGGAGTTGCAATGTGACTCAAAGTTTTATTACTCCTCCGGCCCATATTAATTGATTCAAATTTGTCTAGATTTGAATGAATCTAGACACTATTTAGTCTATAGGTTCATTCAAATTTTGACAAATCAAAGTCAATTAATATGAATCAGAGAAAGTATCATTATTTATTCATTTACCACATTTTTAGGGAGATTTATTTACCCCATGAGATCTAAACAATGTGATGGTGGCTGCAGGGCAGATGCTCTCACCGAATCCTTATAAAACGGCCTAGGGAAATGGGCAAAAGACTGGAGATGGTCCAAACCCTGTTCCTGCCAGTGTCAGCTGATGCCCATCTTTGCCTGGACTCAGCAGGTGGAGGTGCGCAGATGGCAGCCACAGTTTGCAGATCCAACCTCGGCAATGCCGCAAATTGAATTGTTTATACTAGAAGCAAGCTGCCTAGTGTCCTTACAAGAAAAGTTTGAGGCCGAAAATAAGATGGTTATACAGGAAACCTATTTTTAATCATGGTCCAGATAGTTTGCAGGTCCCTAAGCTGGCAGGGAAGCACCCAAGATTTTACTAAAATAAGTTTCAGTCAACTTCTAGATGAAGCAAGACAGACAACAACTGTAAGTGAACACATGGGAACCGCCCAAAGCTTTGCGTTGTGTCAACTACAAGCTCCTATAATCGTACATCAATATAGTAAAAACACCAGCAAGTTCCTAGTTACTACAAGCAGCATATGTATGCACACAAGACAGCAAGCAATGCAAAAACTGAAACCGACAGTGTTATACCTTACCAGTTCCAAGTTCCAACGCCTGCCTCAAGAATCCAGTTCAAATGGTGGAGCAGAGCAATGAAATATCAAGGAACAGGGAGGAGAAACAACATTGGTTATACTGCACAGATTGTATGACCTTCAGGCTGAATGAAAGCTGAGAAAAAGTAGTTGCAGTCCAAAAAGGTGATGTTGTATAAGAAGCAGTGGCAATATCCGGTTTATTTCTCTTCCTGGATCTTGGAAGAAGATTTGTCCCCAAAAGTTTCTCTCTTCAGAATTGCAACAGCAGCTATGGCCTTCCTAATCCTAGGTTGCTAATGGAAAAAGCTAAAGGTCACCGCTATAAAACTACAGGATGCTTACATCTTTATGAACAACTACCTGATGCTAAAATGCTCCCATCCTTATGAACAAGATAAATCTCCCATTTGATCTCACAAAAAAAAAGCATGATCAACACCAAGAAGTTGAACACGATGGCAAAAAAACTTGCTATACTCTTCCCATGGGTGAGAAGGGAGGGCCGTTGAGGATGGATTGAGTTTTTCCTTTCCTCCTCTTCACTTTCTTCTTTTCTTTCCCTGTTACCGATTCAATTAGCTGTTTCACTTCTTCTTTCAGGAGTATCTTCATTGAGCTGGAATACAGCTTGTGCTTGAATTTCTCTACACCAATGGCTGAAGAAGCTTCAGAACAGTGAAGCAAAGAAATGCAGACTGAAAACGCCTGTAGTGCTGATAATCGTGCATGGAAATCCACGGAGAGATCTCCTTTCCCATCTACTTTCATCGAAAGAGCTGGGAGAACTTCTTGGTTACCCTGCTTCAAGAGTTGGGGTACACGATGAAATAAAATACTACATTTAGTTAAATATATGGTTTTAAACTAATGCAACTCTAAAATAAAACAATAGTGCATCCGGACTATCATAGAGGGATATTTCTTTTGATGTGCTAACCAAGTGAATCATTTGTTGACAAAATTTAGTTACTACTCTCTTTGAGTATATGCAAGCATATGGTAATAAGAAAATACAAGTGGTGTCTGAACATAGCGACTATTGGGTTTACCTTAACAAATAGCTCCATAGGATGCTTGCTTTCATTCATCACAGAATCAACCCAATAACTATCGTATGAATTGTCAAGGACAACGATTGGGCATGACATGTCCCATCCGCCGCAGTCGCATTGTCCACCACTCTTCAGACGGTTAAGTAATGGTGATGGGCTGCTCTCATCATCCCTTGGTACCCCGTGTGCCCCGCCTGACGTAACCACTTTGACTGTACCAAGTGTTGAGCCACCTGTCAATTCTTTGGACCGTGTTTTATGAAACGGCACCTGGATCACAACAGCTGCAACCTCCAAATGAGGATGAAGATCTTCTTGGGACCAAAGACAAGATGCCAATGCATCTGAGTTACTTCTTGCAGTACTTTTCCGCTCCACCAGATTATTTCTCTCTAGAGACTCTCTAGAGATTGAATTACGGACAACATTGCAGAATGGTGGTTGGGTGGCATCTTTACGTTGAGTTATCTCGACAGCAGAGCTCCGTCGCGCATGAGCAATGTCATACAAAACAAACTCGCTAGTGGCCGAGTTATTCAAAATACCATCTTCTTCAACTTCAGAGTACAGATAGGAAGACACATGCATCTGACCGATAATTGGAGGCGGACCCCCTCGCCTATCCTTGGAGGTCCTTCCCACGGCACTAGATCGTTTGCCAGCGCTATGGAAAGTGTAGATCCAGTTCAGTTCGTTTCCGGATTTCCAAGTGTTAGCGTAAATGGACTCTTCCAGACCCTTGGTACAAAACTCGAAACCAAAAGCACCCTCATCAGGATCCAGTTTAAGAACAGCATGAAGGTGAGTTGGCGATGAAGTAGCGGTCATAGGACGGGCTTCCCCACTTGTCTGGTATGTAGGTGCGGAGCTGTGTTCCGTTCTGGAGATACCACTCAACAAAGATTTGCGCAGTGCACTATCTTTTCCTCTAACTGGTGCATTACCACATTTCTCATCTTCCATTTCCATGCGGGAGGGATTCCTCATAGACTTGGACTTCATGAAAGGATCCATAATTTTTTTGAATGGATTAGATCGAGCTTTTCTCTTACCATCAGCACCTTCTGATGGACAGGCAGCATCAGAAACACCTGCCTTAGCTGACAAGGACTTGGGCAGATTACTCACCAAATCACTTTCACCATGGTTAACTGCATCAGGATGAACGCCAACAGGATATTGGCAACTTGATCTTGCGCCTCGACTACCACTGCCTTCTAGCAAATGAGGAGCCGTATTTGAGCAGGGACGTTTAGCGGTATCTTCCTCAACAGATAGTTGTAGAAAACCATCTATTACATCAGCTGTCAACAAATTGCAGTCCTTTTGTGGCCTTCCAGTCCTTGAGTTCTCATTAGGAACCTCACGCGAAGAAATTTCCAGAAACTCCCTGGCATCTCGACTAGATTCACGACTTCTGTTCATAGAAGACCTCGACATGCCTGAACGGCTCCGTTCAGGAACCAAGCAAGCTCCACTTGTGCTAGGCTGGGAGGACGAATCGGCAGTCCCAAATGACATAAATGCATCTCTTCCATATGCAGAATCTAATTTTCCCCTCCCCTGTTGGAGTTTCCTGAGTCTGCTAACATCACTGGAGCTCTGGTACATAGAACCACGACTATGCATGACGCTATCTTCTGAGTTTGCTTCAAGTCGTCTTGTAGGCAGGCTTTTGCAATGGAAGTTTGGTATCCGGTCGAGGTACATTTCCCCCGATTTTCCATCGGCACACTTCGACCGATGATGTCTGTCCAGTTGTGCTTCCCTGCTAGGACTCTCTGCTTCCTCATCAATCGGTTCCATGGTTTCCTTTGCTACACTCGGACGAGAACGATTCCCCATGCCGGAAACCTGCATTCCAACCAGAATACGTTGCTCAGCTCAGAACATGAAAAGGATGAGGATGACAGTGGCAGTAGCCCTTATCCAAGAAAACACACACATTCACACAAGGCAACCATTATATTCATATTAACAAATTCGGCAGTAGAAATATCATTCGATCTTTAAAGTCTAAACCTGTCCTACGCATCAAATCCGTCCAACAACAACAACAACAACAAAACACAGCATATCTACTCCAAAAGAACAAAGAGTTTCCACACCCATACGATTTGAACCTTTAATCCCCAAGTTTCAAGAGAAGCAGTAGCCCGACACTAAACCAACACAAATGAATCTAAATCTACTTTCGGGTCACACAGCGCATTATCATCGAATCAACTAAGAACATCCAAGTCTTCCACATGGAAAGCCAGTGAAATCTCACCACCGGACCAGCAGAAAAAACAACTCCTAAACATCTGCAGACTGCGGCTCTGCACCAAATCCGACCCGCATTTCTTGAGCAAACGCAGCAGGAAGCCTGCCCACCATTAGTTCCGAAAGCCCGACCTTGGTCAAGCGCCAGCGCCCAAATCTACAGCCAGTCGCCGCACCCAACAAGCGTCGCAGAGAAGCACGGCTTCGGTATGAATCAACCAGAAAGGAGAAGAGAAACGCCACTTACCTTGCAGTCGACGAGAAGCAGACAAGCGTGGCAGGAGAGGGAGTGGACTGGATCGATTCCTCAGCCCCCGCGCATCTGCCTCGTAGTCTGGTGTGAGAGAGTGAGGGAAATATTCTTCTTGGCGGCTGACGAAAACGAAATGGAGATTCTGATTTCGGAAATGTACTTGCGGCGCCTTCGCTGGGGACGTGAGCGAGACAGTGAAAAGGTGAAGGGACTAGAATGTAAGTAGAGCGACCCGTCATGCGAAAGTTCTGGAAGACATGGTCGCACGGCCTACTCGGCTGTTGGGCCGGGACAGTAATAGCACGGTCGACCATCCATCATGCGTGACTTGATTTATGGGCCCCTGTAGGCCCAGCCCGTGGCCCGTTAGTCTGTGGCCGCAAAGGAACCGTGCTCTATCCACCGTCCATTCTATCCAACGAACCGCTGGCCGACGCAGACATTCATCCGCAGTACCCTACAAAAAAAAAAAGATATGCATCCTCGCCGTCACCGTTGTCGCCTCGTTTTCCAGCCGCCATTTTTGGCTGTCTATATACACACAGCATGAGTACTCCATGCACGCACACGAGACAGGCCTGGACTGCAGCAATCTGACACGCAAAGGTTCAAATCCTCTCACAAGTTTCCTTCGCCTGCCGCCTGCCGCGTGCACGGCGCCTCTTCTTCCCGTTGTTGATCCTCTCTCGGTGCCGGCCGCCGTCGTCTTCATGGCTCGGCGGCGGCCCTGGACGTGGGCAGCAGGCGTCGTAGCGGCGGTGGCGTTGCTCGTCGTGTCCGCTGCGGTCGAGGATAGGCTGATGGTGGGCATGACTCTCGTCCCGGACGCCGCGTCCACGGGAGCAGGCAAGTCCCACGTCGCCTTTAATCCCTTCTTCTTCTCCAGACGCCCGCTCATTGCGCTGCTCAGCTCCCCGTTCTCTGCCTAATCCTGACATGCGTATGAAATTGCGCGCGTCAATTTGCAGTGTGCCTCGACGGGAGCCCGCCGGCGTACCACCTCCACCGCGGCTCCGGCGACGGCGCTCGCGGCTGGCTGCTCCAGTTCGAGGGCGGCGGGTGGTGCAACAGCGCGCGGTCGTGCGCCGAGAGGGCCGGCACGCGCCGAGGGTCCACCAGCCTCATGAACAAGCTCGAGGTCTTCTCCGGCGTGCTCAGCAACGATCCCGCCATGAACCCAGGTACGATCAACCCAGGCACGCGCCGTGGGTCCCCCAGCAACGATCCCTCAATCTGTGGTGCTCTTCCAGTTCAATTTTTGTTTCGCTGAAAAAACACGATTCAGAACAAGACATTGTACCCACCCATTCTTGATCTCCGCGTACCTTGTACGCCAAGTAGTAGATGATGTGACGATCAATCAACACAGCCTTTGCATGTTTCCGTTCATGGTGGTACCGTCGGCTTTTGCAAAAGGTGACAGCCAGTCAACAGATCACAATTATCCGGTAGGTAGCAGCTGCGCCAACAGTTTTGCTTTATCAGCCTGGTCCATTGCCAATTCAAGCTGATGTCCCTACTGCAAGAATGATTAGACCATATCTGCATCAGGCCAACTGCGAAAATTTCTGCTCCAAAAAATTCAGAGTTTCAGAATTCAGATTGGTTCTCGTCTTAATTTGAGATATTTTCTGACATGGTGCTTGCTAACAATTCGAGCAGATTTTTACAACTGGAATCGTGTGAAGCTGCGGTACTGCGACGGTGGCTCTTTCGCAGGAAATTCAGAGTTCGGCAATGGCGTGCGTATTCTTAAGATCACATCTCAAGTTACCGGGCGGTGTACTGCAAACGTATACGAGTTGCTGACTGCTTGGTTTTTGCCACAATATATGCAGTCTTCAGTCATCTACATGAGAGGTCAGAGAATATGGGATGCTATCATCACAGATCTCTCCCTGAAAGGCCTCGACAAAGCCGAAAAGGTTTTTTCCGCAGATCTCATCACTAGTCTGGATACTTTCTGCATGCTTTTCACTTTTTCAGTAATCGTATCCTTATAATTAGTGTTTGAGTTTCAGTTACCAACAAAAATCACTCTACGGGATAGATAGATATAGTTGTGTAATAACAGTATAAGTAGATCATGGTTTTGAGCAAGATTCTGAATACTTCAGGTGCTGCTCTCAGGCTGCTCAGCAGGAGGCCTAGCTACATTCTTCCACTGTGACAACCTCCAGGAGCGTCTTGGAGGTGCCGCCACGGTGAAATGCATGAGCGACGCCGGGTTTTTCCTTGATGTGTAACGCTGAAGCTAAACAAACAAATAGATTTATTTACTTTTGGAAGGTCGAGCTTTTAGCCAAGTGCGTTGAAAGAACTCATGCCATCTTGCAGGGATGACATTTCTGGCAACAACACCATCAGGCCTTTCTTTAGCAACCTAGTTGCTTTGCAGGTTTTCTTCACCAGCAAACCTCCTCTTCACAAATTAATTTGGGAAGTTTTCCAATGTTTGGAGTTTCTTCTAAAGTGTAGCTTTGAATTATAATTTTTATGTAGGGATCTGAGAAGTATTTGAACGAAGACTGTCTGAATTTGACACTCGATCCATATCAGGTCAGGGCTCTCTGCATTCCTAGCCACATCATTCGTGCTGCAGTTTTAGTTAACACTTTCCACCCCTTCTTGCAGTGCTTTTTCCCGCAATACGTGCTTCCAAACATTAAAACCCCCTATTTCATCTTGAATTCAGCTTACGACGTATATCAGGTGAAGTAAAACATACTGCTTAATACTTTTCAGCATCTGATCACTAGTAATGATATTTCGTTGAACAGTTCCATCACATCTTTGTGCCTCCTTCTTCTGATCCTAGAGGTCAATGGAGTCACTGTAAGGCGGACCCTAGCGCATGCAGCACATCCCAAATCGCAACTCTCCAAGGTTCAGTTTTGCGCTTTATACAAATCTGTGCAATGTGCATAGCAATGGGTGTAATGTGTAAGATTCTTCATTAACTTACTGTCTTAAGAAATTTTTCTACAGGTCTGAGAAGTGCGATGTTAACAGCTCTGAAACCGTTTGAAGATGAACCAAAGGTGGGGATGTTCGTCAATTCTTGCTTTGCACATTGCCAGAGCGAACTGCAGGACACATGGTTTGCACCAAATTCCCCAACACTACAAAATGAGGTGCTGATAAGAATTAATTTATGATAACAAGCTGTATATTTGCGGCATTTTAGCAATGGACACTAAAATCTTATTGGAGTTTCAGACAATTGCAGAGCTGGTTGGTGATTGGTACTTTGAAAGGGATGCCGCTCAAGCAATCGACTGCGCCTATCCCTGTGACTCATCTTGTCACAACATTATACCATTTAATTAGGTTCGTTATTGGTAAATGCAAGTCGTGGTGTTTGAGTTTGGGGTTTAGATACTTTGTGCATTTTGCAAGGGTGTAAGATATCAAAGATGTCTGTCATAATAAAACTTTTGCACTTGCAACCATTAGTGCAAACATATGATCAAATCTATCTTGCATAAAATGAAAAGTGCCTCTATTAACTAATTGCATTGGTCAAGAAATGAGTTGATTTTTTGCCCTTTTTACGAGCAACTGGCAGGAGATCTTTTCATTAAGTAGAAAAAAGTGTTTGTAATTCCTGTAATTCCATTTATTTGTGTGTGTAGTTTTTTGGGGAAATATTCTGGATGGGCTTGGTCCCTTTGGCCTCCACACCCTCTTATATATAGCTCAGCTTAGTATTACATCTTTACTCATACACTAGAATAGTCTAGAATCTAGTAAGACATACTACTATTCTACTAACACACCCTAAAATATTCTAGAATCAACACAGACACCAACACTTCACTGAAATACTCTAGACTCTCCTAAGACAATACTACTACACTAACTCAGATTCCAACAGTGTGCAGATCGTATTTAATCACATTTTTGCATGGTATTTTGCAGGTGCACACATGTTATAATCAGGGTCAGTAATGGATGCACTGCGTTGTATAGGTCTTACTCATGGTGTTCTTCAAATAACTATTTCTTCACCAGTGAACATCATCTTCATGTTGCCAGATACAATGGGAAATATGGTTATGCAAGATACATAGGTTGTACTCATACTGTAATTCAATTCAATACCAAAAAATTAGGCCAACAAATTATATGTATTGCCAAGTTCATCATGTATAATATGAATAAACGGTCGATTCAAACTATTAAAAAGCAATAGCTTAGAGTCTAGTATGGGCCTAGTATATCTTGGGTTCAAATCCTTCTTTTGCACGTTTTTTGCGCTTTCTTTGATCTTCTCTTTTAAAATTATTTCTTTGATTTTCATATTTCTACATTTTCCTTTCTTTTTTGACAAGATTTCTGAATTAACCACAGCAGTCATTGCAATCTTTCTAAGGGCGGACATGTATCAGGGCAAGGGAGGGCCTTGGTCCCCCAATACCCCGGTTCCCCCTTTTAAATTACACACCTGAGTTAATCCGATTGGCTTATTATTATCCACTTGGGAGTTTTAGCACAACAATCTACTATCTAATCGACACCATTCTCTGTCCACCTTACACGTGTTTGAGGTCAACAAACTCATGAAGACCCATACCTACAAGGACTAGGTGATAGCTGTGATCTCAGTTGTACTTGTAAATCGTATAACAGTTCGCGGGACAATCGTCATTGTCCCTGGTGTAATCTGCAATGCCATGGATTGTCTTTTTTTGTGTGAACTCCGCGATGCCATGGATTGTCTTATGTACATAAACATAGTTATATGTGTTTTTTGGCTACAGTAGATTGGCTTAGTATATCAGAGCTAGAGACTCAAATGTAAATACCTTCACGAACTCACATTCATGGTGTTCTTCTAATAATTATTTTAAGTTATTAAGGACAACAATCTATTATCTAATGCACACCATTCTCTGTCCGCCTTACACGTGTTTGAAGTCAACAAACTCATGAAGTTACACACCTATAAGGACTGGGTGGTAGATGCCATCTCGTTTGACATGTAATCGTATAACAGGTTGCAGGACAATCCTCTTTGTCCCTGGTGTAATTGGCAAAGACATGGATTGTCTTATGTACATAAACAAGGTTATATGTGTTTTTGGCTGCAGTAGATATACTCATATATACCAGAGCTAGAGATTTAAATGTAAATACCTTCACGAACTCACATTCACGGTGTTCTTCTAATAACTTATTTATTATAAGTTAAGGGTGTTGCAATGTACAGAGGGAAGCATGGTTATGCAAGACTCATAGATAGTATAGAAAGTATTATTCATTTCAATACCAATAAACTTGGCAAAAAAAAATTATACTACTAAGGGGGGAGGGGGGGGGGCCTTGGTCCCCCTTATATCCTTGTTCCATTTTTTCCATTTTTAAATTATACAAAAATTAGGAGTATATCGTATATTAATCGATAATTAATACATATAAGATTGGTAACAATGGCCATGTTGTATTCACAAGTAGCAACATCTTGTTGTTCTTTGGATTGGAGAAGCGATAGAGCTTGCGGGTGCAGCTGTTGGCACGATGGTTGCACCGGATTAGAGCTATGGATACACAATGGTCGCCAATGAACATTCTCCAGTGATGATAGAAATCGGGGATTTAGGAGTTTCAAAGATAAGTATTTCATCAATATAACAAAGGTTTCTATCTACTAATAGATCAAACTAAATGATGAGACTGCTTTGCATAATTGTCTACATGATTTCGTAAAGGACCAACGCGATATGTGCCCTATCGACTCTGACGTATTCAAAAAATGCAAATGTCAGAAAGGCTTACGGGAAAATGGCATTGCCAACAATTGAATATATACTTTGAATGGGCCTCTTTTGCGATGTTTCTAAAATCATTTTTTGAAGTGGCATTTCATTTATATCATGAAGATGGCATTCTCATATATCCAAATAATGCTTTCAAAAACGTTGATGCTATGTTGAACTCAATGGAAACTGAAAACAGTGAGGTGTGTAGTAGATGCTTCGGTTGTGCCATACAAAAAACGCATGAAACTCCCTCAAGAATTAGGTGCATGCCGTAAATTCTCTATGGTTTCAAAATGTACAAAGAAAGCAAGCTACTCCCTCCGTTTTAAAATATAAGATGTTTTAGCTTTGTAAAGCAAATGTATCTATACTTTTTTAGTACGTAGGCCCACACCACTGAATCTGCCTCTTATCCTTTTGCTCACCACTAGTTTTCTCTCGCGTTCGACTTCCTCTTTCCCGTGCTCTTCCATGGCAGAGCTCATGGTGTCTTGCGCACCCGACGCTGACCTTCCAAGCCACGCGCTGCCGCTGCCCAAGCCGCATGTTGCCGCCGCCTAAGCCGCACACTGTCTCCGCCCAAGACGCATGCCGCACGTTGCCTTCCTAATCCCATCGCATGTGCCCACTGCCCACTCGATCCCGCCAACTAATGTTGCTGTGTAGCAGGATGAGGGCGGTGCTGGAAGGACGGTCGCCGACCGCTGCTACAATCGGCATCGGTGGCTGCTTCTACTAGATGCGTTGGTGGCCATGGCTACCGGCCAAGGCGGCGTTCGCTACCAGCGACGATGGCACTTGCTACATGTTGCGGCATCTTCTGCTATCGGCGATGGAGGCGTATGCTACATGTGGTGGCAGCGTCTGCTACATGGCGACGACGGATGCTTCTGCTACATGAGGCCATGGCGACTGCTAACGGCGATTGCTACTTGCGGCGGGTGAAGGAAATATGCCCTAGAGGCAATCATAGAGATGATTATATTTCATATGTATTCATGAGTTATTGTAATGTTTCTTAAATATCCATATCAGGCAACTTGTATTGATTGGCAATTATGTGAATTGTTTGTAAAACTCTTTACTTGTATGGTTATTTAAGAGTTATCCCTAGTCGGAGTTCATGTGAGGACACACGTGAATATTAGACTAGCATATCGATTGGTTGAAGACTATGTTTCGCAAGTCATAGACATGAAGATGTCAAACCAATGATGTGGACACATGTTATGAACATGGGGTTGGACTGACCCAACCTGAGACTGACAATTAGTTACAGCTCTCTCTCTACACATCGTGTACGTTTTGTCCTTAGACCTGAGATTGTCGAATGTACTTGAGATGTGGATCGACCTACTTTGGGGCTATCAAATACTGCACCGTAACAGGGTAGTTATAAAGGTAGCTTTCGGATTTGTCCTGAAGCATGCTGCAAGGCATGATCAATCAAGATGGGATTTGCCCCTCTCTACTTGAGAGAGATATCTCTGGGCCCCTCGAATGATCGGATCTAGAAATGCATGGTCGTGCTACATAAGGTTAAGAGTTAACCTAGTAAAGGGATTCCGAGTTACGGTATCGAGAAAGAGAGGTCAGCTTGGAGCTAGACCAAATATCATGAGGCAAAGGGAAAGACATGTACTAAACCTGTGATGGTTCGTCCAATATGATCTTTGTATGCGTTTAGGAGTTGGCACGTCTTGCTAGAGGCCGCTACCAACTATTGACAGAATAAGTGTATTCATGTCATGTCTATACGCATATGAACCTATAGGGTCACACACTTAAGGGGCTGGAAGCCTAATGAGGATTGGATCCGAATTAGACCAGGCTTAGGCTACTAATAGGCTGCTAATGTAGAAGCCCACTAGGGACGCCTATATAAGAGAGGGTAGGGCGAGATGATCGAGGTTAGACCTGAGACCATTCCACCCAGCCGCCACACCTCTCGCATGTGTTGCACGCGTGGACCTAGCAGTCCGGCGTCTGACGCTTCCACCCCGCACGTGTGGATACCTCGGAGGTGCTGCATCTGTGGCACTTGGACGAGCCACGCAAGGGAAGCTGCTCGTGGGACGAGAACAAGGAGGAGACGTGGAACGTCTGCCCTGCCTCGACGCGCTTCATCAATTCCGCAACTACGCGTCTAGTGGTAATCCCGTGATCTATGACAACAGTAATCCTGGTTTACGCGGTATAAAATTTTGATTTGCGCTAGTGTAGCCTACCCGTATCCCTTCAGTGGTATCAGAGCCGATGCTGTTCAGTTATAGGTTCGGGATGTTTGCATATGGTGATATGCAGATTGATATGAATGATGTGATCGTTTATATTGCGGTGGTTCAGGATTGATCAATTATCTTGCTTTCCATGATCGTGATTCTGAGGTTGTCGAACGACTTACCCCTACCGGTCGGTTTCCTCCATCGGGGTAGACAGTGACACATAAATCCTATTGAATCACGCGAAGATCAATATGATTAATCGAATCGGAACCTAGATCTAAAATCGATGTACCGTGATCAAAAGAGTTTGATTGAATCGGGACAGGAGTCGGTCTATGGTAAATTTGATTTGCCAATCAAAATTCTTAAAGAAAATTGTGAAGATTCGATCTCTCATTTTTCACAGTTTTCCGGACGCCCGGAGATACCGCGAGGGGCGCTTGCGGTGACCCAGCATACCACTGCATGATGTAGTATACTATAGTCGTTGACATAACACCAATGAAACATCGTTCACTAGTATTACATCCCTCAGAATGGCACAACAGAAACACAGCAGGTCCAATACATGGCTTAAAGGTTACAACTCACTCTTTACATAAGATCCAGAGAACACTCTAGGTTAAAGAGAGAGAAAGAACTTCTTACGAAGAAGAATCAAAGATAAATAACGTGAAACTATTATACTATTAAAACTAGTATTTAACTAAGGAATTGGCATTGCTGCTATTGCAACGCACTACAGAGATAGGTTCTTTGGCTAGAGATTGTATTTCTATCTAATCAGTAACTTCGTCTTCACTTGAGTTGAGGTATATGTTGACTTCCTTTTCTTCATTGAAGAGCTTTAGCTGGTCTTGATAAGTCTTGGAGCATATCTTGATGTAGTCATCGTTTTAATGGCTTCAGAATCTATCAAGGGTTAAGAAGATACTTTGAGTACGAGCGTACTCAGCAAATTCACTAGAAACAAAGTGTTTGATGCACTATAACTACAACCACAGACCGTAGGTCATAGGCAATGCAAGTTTTCATAAATATTTCTTCAAAGGTTGCTTTTATTCTGAAAAGCTATGTTCGTCAGTCTTCATGGGTTTACCAAAACCTTCATGGGGTTCCTTTCCCGCCGCGTTCGCGGCTCCTTCCCGGAACAGGGAGTAACAAGTTACAGTTCTTACACTCTGCAGAGGTGTTTTACTTTACCCATGAGAGATCAACTCTTTGTTGCACAACCGGGCAGCTTATTCCCGTCCACAATTCCATGATGTAGGGCCCAAAAGATGATCCAAGCCAATCACTGCCCCCTTCGTGACCCCGCTTGCCTCCTTGGTGTACACCATGCCCACATGAAGAATTACGGCAATGGTTTGTACAAACCGTTAGATGCCAGAACTATCGTGGGACGATGAGGGTTCCCACCCATATGCTGCATATCCTCTACGAATTACCAATTAATATGCACGCTACGAGGATAACAGCCACGACCTGCACATCCGGCTTCATGCGAGAGGAAGAAGATACAGCTGACTTCTCTGTTATATTCCAAATCTCATGGTCAACGCGTAATATACAGCGCCAGAATCACTAGCAACATTGGTTGTTAAGTCCTAGGTGATATAGTTCTGAACAGTGGTATTCCAACTGTCAGGTTTAATGGATTAGCTGATCACCCTAGATCAGTAATCAATAGTCCTAATTATTATTGAAAATAGTATTTTCGGACCTTTTTCAAATGCAGGTGAAGACAACACTGGATTTGTAAAATACTTTATAGAAAATAAACAAAGGACATGAGCAAGTGTTAACTTGCTTTTTGTGATTGCAAGATTATGCACTCACGGTCTTCGAGTCAGTATAAGATCCAAAATCTGAAATCAGCATCATTGGTCCGGTAAGGACTAATGTTTAAAGAAGCAATATGCTTTTATGCATAAGTAATGTGATGCACGTTCTAAGCGCAAATCTCGAGAATAATGTTGTCCTAGGTTTTGGATTCCGAAAATGGTTACTTTGGAATGTGTGGTCCTTTTAGATAAGTTTCATAGTTGAACTTTTATTAGAGTTTATGAGTGGTTGTAAACATCACATATGTAGGAGTAAAGTATGCATACTTATGATATACTAGTTAGGATTACTTATACAAGGTTTCTTATTTAAAGTGGCAAAAAGGATAACCTTCGAAGAAAAGGTTTCTCTTCTAAGGTCTAAACAAACTTTGTGATTAGTTAGTGGTGGTTGATGACATTTGTTTGCTCAAATGGTTTGGCTTGAGTTGCTTTATAGTTTAACTACTTCAGACCAAAGTTAACTATAAAACATATAATAATGCTTATAGTGTTATATTAAGATTTTGTAGACTAAAGTTAACTTTAAAGTATAGGTAGTTTTGAAAGTAACGTACTTATACCTTGGTATCTTGTATATCTGAAATGTGTTCTTTAAGTTACTTAAGAATGTTTATTCTGTTACTTGAGTAATGGTTTCTTGATGTGAGTTTGGAGTAATATCATTTATCTTTTATCGATAAGTGAGTATAGTTTATGAACCCAACATAAGGTTACTTAACTACTTATGGATTTATATAGTGTTGTAGTAGTTTTTTGTAATTTGGTGATAAATATGGTTTAGAAAAGATTTGATTGTTCACAAGTTGTTCTTCTTTGAATATTTTATTATTAGTGGAATTCTTTTTTAGAGATAATCTTTATTTATGGTTGTGATTTTTTCTAAAATAAGAAAATTTATAATGTTTTAAACCATTATGGTATTAAATTATTAATATTTAAGACTAATACTATTTATTAGACTTATTTAACTCATTTTAGGAATATTAGTAAAAAAAATTGAATTATTAATGAAGTAAATAAGTTTAAATTTGAGTTAATAAAATATTTAATTTTCTTGTTTACCCCAAAAGGAGATTATTAGATTTTTAGCATGTAAATAATATTTTTGTGATCATTTTGGTATATCATATTTATTTTTTTGTGATTTATAAACAATAAGATATGATTTTTTATAATTCTTATTACTTTTATAATTACTTAATAAATAATAAATATTTAATTAAGTGAAAGAATAATACATCATTATAGTTTTAAATTAGAATTCTTATTTTTCTAATATTTTTGGTATTTTATTACTATTATTAATATTTATTATTATAAAAATATGAATTATCAAAGTTTTATTATTTCTAAAACTTTTATTAAATAATATTTATTTAAATAATCATCATAATAATATTTGATAATAAGTTTAAGTTGTAGATTCTGTTTTTCTATAAATTTTCATATATTTTACACATTTTTTTGAATTATAAATCAAAAGTTATTAATTAAACAAGATTTAATCATTTATTAAATTTCTGGAATAATATTAATTGGATTATAACATTTTATTCATTTCCTAACAGAAAAATACTTTTTACACCACAACCAGAGCTAGCCTCAGTCACTGATCTGTGGGCCATTGTCCACCTCAGCTTTAGATGAAAGAAATGTTTTTGCTACTGACTTCCTTTCTACTCACTGTCGATGACATGCGGGCCCTGGGCCATGTCATTCACCACGCGAGGCAAAGACTAGTTAAACGGCTGACGTGGCTCGATCATGAGGTAAGCATGGCGTCAGCATCACCACCGCCGTCGGTAAGTGGTCACCGGCGACGATCCACTGCACCCCAGCAAGCGAAATAGGTCTAGTTCGAATCAGCGCAAGCTACTAAACCAAGGAGTGGCAGCGCCTCTCGGAAATGGTCATCGGAGCCTCAGCTCCGACGAGCTCCGATGGTGGCCGATGGTGGCTTACAGTGAAACGGCGATTTACAACGAGATCAAACGATTCGAGGATGCTGGAAGATTCAGGAACTCACGCTGATGATGATTGAGTGGTTGGCAAGGACAGACGTGGTCGGAATCGAGCTTCCCGACAAGGATTCCGGCGAACTGCTGCGAAGGAAAATGATCAAATTCGCCCACTCCAGTGCTCCCCTTGATGCAAGCTTCTACCCAGAGGATCTACGGAGGATGTCGCTTCTCCATGATGGCTCAGAATGGTGTGGGGAGACATGGTTCGACGGCGAAGAGTGGCTCCGACGAGCTAGGGTTCAGTCTCGTTCGTATCTGAGAGGATAAGGAGGGATTGGGGATAGGGATGGAAGCAATGCGTCGCGGTGGCCTTCTTATCCCCGCCTGGCAGCGACGGCAAGTATCTTGGCGCAATGACGGCGATGACGGCATCGGGCGGCGGCGAGCTCCGCCAGCGAGCTGTCTGTGTGCATGACGATGACGACGATGGTCATTTTGTGGATAACCCTCTGGCGATTTCTTTAGCTCAACCCGCGGTCCTCTCTTGACCCCACATGTCAGTCTTAGATAGAAAAGAACCTGGGCTGGTTATTGGGTTGTTGCGGGCTGCACAGGGCGTCAGGTAAGTATAAATGTGTTGGGCTGCGACCAGGTTTAGTTTTTATTTGTTTTATTCCTTTTCTATTTTCTGTTTTCTTATTCAGATTTGAATTTGATTTAGATCAAAAATCTTTCTTTGTATAACTTGTTTCCTGGACATTTACAACAATACAAAAGACATACCTAGTCTCATTTGTAAATTCTTATTATATCCTATTTTTGTATTTCTAGTATTTATTTAATATAATCCCCCTTGTTAATATTTTATATAAACTTTTCTTATTATTTTTCTCTACTTATGTTAGTTAGAGATTTATTGAATGCTATATTCTTATCTGTTTATAACTCAACTTTTAGTGAGCTCATTGTTTGAATAGAAACTTTATATATATGTATAATGATTCTATACCATTATTTGATGCATGAAATATAAAGACATTGATATGATGATTACTACTCTCATTAAGTTGGAAAATAGCAATGTATGTGATAAACAAAGAAGTTTAGGGTTTTGAATTATGGGTACTACCCTTGGCTTTAGGGTTTTGTATAAGCTTAGATTCCTTTTAAGAGTTAAAATTTAATAACTAAGCATATTGCCATATGTATATATTATTGGATGAAATCTCCTTTTTTTAATAGAAGTTATATTTAGAGTGTTTTATAGAAGTGAACTTATAAAAATATACTTAGGCACATATAGTGATGATGGTTGAAATTAACAGAGATGTGCTTATGTAATTTGTTATAGGGAAATATTTCTATAAAGCGTTATAAGCATCAGATGATGGATCAACAGTATGAGATGGCTATTATGTTTGGTTTGAGATGTGGAGTTGATTGCTTAACCAGATTAAAATAGGAAATTGATTTATACATATAATTATATTTCAAATTCTTGGATCTCTAATTAAGGAATTCCTTTCCTAGATATAATACTTCTTCCTATCCATCATCATGATTAACATGATAAGCTTTACTCATTTAAATATTCTTATTCATATATTCTTCTTCTAACTCATGAATGAATCCAATGAATTTGATACAAAGACACTTCATAGCTTTCTCATATCCTTGTTTGGTTGTATTTACTATTATACTGTTGATAATCTTCCATTCAACCAGTAGTTCCTTCAAACTCTACTCCCAGTCTTCCTTATTCCTTCATCACTAATCTTTCTCAAGAGTAAACTATCCTTAAAGATGAATAACACCATTTTTATGACTCTATGCTACACTAGCTTTAATTGAGTAACACCATCTTATAATTACTTAACCCTCATGACTTACACTTCAATCCCTGAATTATATTTATGTGGTTTACAAAGACTTCTCTGGGATCACTTATCTTTACTAAGGTTCCAATCATGTTTTACCCACCATTATTCCTCATACTAAATATAAGCATTCCATGTTGGTGGACAAAACATTACCTTTATAATGCTTTAATTATTTATTATTGAAGTTCTTAGTTGGGTAGGCAGGGCTTTATCAATCCTACCTTTTATTGTCTGGAAATTATCTTCTTAGTATCTTATATTGGATTAAGGTTATTAATGGACTATGCCCTCATTAGAAGATTTGAGTAAATGTTCTGAGAAGATCAAATAATAGATCAAAGACTAATAGTTAAAGAAGTTGTGAATCAATGGGGAATTATCCAACATTGATGAACAACAGATATTGAGATAAGTTCCATAAAGATTGTATAGAAAGATATATATATATATATAGTGGATGATCTTGACTTAATCTCTTTCCAGCTCCAACTCATCAAAAGAGTTTTAAGGGTAGGTTTGACTATGATACTCAGAATGTATGCAGATGGGACTTAAGATATAGTGGTTACATTCTTATTATTTGTTCTATATCCTTAACTTGGTACTTATGAGTGGTTATAATGAATACTATATATGATCACCTAATGATCAATATAATTCACATTATATTAGGGTTTAACTTGTAGTACAGTTGATCTACCCTTAGATCAAATCTCTCTTACCCAAAATGAGATTTTAACAAAGATCTTATTGAAACTTATCGCAGACAACTTGATGATCTACTTCAATTCCATCAAGCTAAGAGAAACTTCAATCACTTTGACAATTTTTTATGTAAAAGCGCGAAAATTATTCGGATTTTCTATGCATGAAAATCTTTGTTATAATGAATACTATATATGATCACCTAATGATCAATATAATTCACATTATATTAGGGTTTAACTTGTAGTACAGTTGATCTACCCTTAGATCAAATCTCTCTTACCCAAAATGAGATTTTAACAAAGATCTTATTGAAACTTATCGCAGACAACTTGATGATCTACTTCAATTCCATCAAGCTAAGAGAAGCTTCAATCACTTTGACAATTTTTTATGTAAAAGCGCGAAAATTATTCGGATTTTCTATGCATGAATGCAATGCACACATCTGGGTTCAACTTATTTCTAGGCTCTAATGCTGGGATGTTACACACTCTCCCCCTTAAAATAAACTTCGTCCTCGAAGTTCGCAAACTCTCACGTTTCGGAGTAAGAAATTGTTTTGTAGTGGTTGCTACACTCTCCACTCCATGATGATCTTTAATGGAATTATTTGGAGTATTCTATAACCTAATTAGATATCTTCATTCCATTCTTTTTCTTGAATCATAAAAATTCATTACTATATTAAGTACAGTTTAGAGGTTCTCACTACATAAGCTTTTAAGTTTCTATATACGCATTTTAATAGTCATTAGACTATCTTACTATTCCTGTCATTATACCGTTGATACTGGTATTCCTTCCAACATGGGATTTGAACTCAATTTGTCAATACCCATTGGAATTTTTCATTGAGTGTGGATTCGCTGCCAAGGGGGATAGCTGCCCCCCTTGTGGACACCATATGATCTGCATCGAGATCTACACCGGTACATGGCAGCTGTCTGGTGTTTAGCAGCAATAGCCCTAATAATCGACAATTAAAGCGGGTGTATGGACTGTAGTACTATGTCAGACGACTAGGTGCCTCCTTAAGTGACGTTGTGTCCTTGTAGGTAAGACACAAATGTTGCTGGTAAAATGACAAGATACTATGTGGTTTTGGAGTGACATGGCTGTACATTGCAGTGACTTGATCGCTCAGCGCAGACGTTACGCATGTAGGTGTTTGTCGTCATGCTTAGTGCTCCCTTTTACATGTGATACATACCTGCTAGTAGGTACTACTCGATAGACCCAGGTAAAAAAATCTCAACGACATCTACATATTCCAATATTCTACTCCTACTCGTATTTTATATAAATATTCCGTAATTCATCATTATGATATCTGAAAAATAAAAAAGTCTAGCCTAGTACTCCCTCAGTTTAGAAATATAAGATGTTTTAGATTTGTGAAATAAATATATCTAGATACCTAGATTCAATTGAACCTAGACACTAAAATGTGCGTAAATATATAAGCTTCACTAACCTAAAATATCTTATATTTTCAAACGAAGAGAGTACTATTGTATCCCTAGTAGATCTGATTGGGGGCTAGTGTAAGCACACTCTACGCCGACATGTCTATGTCAGGTCCGTTGATCGCAGACATGTGCCTATAAATACGATAAAGCGGCGTGGCTACTAGTAGTGTGTTTTTGTTACCGAGAAAGATGGCATACATTTGTCGTCAACATGTCCATTTGTAGAGTTTCTTTCTTAATCACTCAATATAGGTGACATGTCATTGTCCTGCAGAGCAACTCTAAATTCAGTCATGGGTGTTGCTTTGTTGGTAACAAAGCAATGCATTGCTTATGCGGCCACCTATAGACAAATTAAAATTTCTGATTGTACAATGCCTGAACCCATGCCAAACGGGTGCGACAGACATGTAGTGTCCTGAGACGGGTCCTGTTCTCGAGGCGAAGACTGACTTCATGTTCCGGGGTGACCCGTGGTGTACGGTGTGGATGCCTGCTTTGTTGCCTAATCGCTGACATGCCAAACAGTACCATTGCTAGTACAATTAGAACTCTAAAATATATAGGCAGGTACTGTTTTAGTCAAACATTAATTTCTCGGTGTTGTACTGACTACTGTTGCCATTTTGACATACTGCTAGCTGTCGGTTTTATTAGAGATGGGTAACTCAGTACTCAATGTGACTAAAATCTATTAAGAGGGTATGTCACGTATCTCGATGAGGTAGACCGGACGGCATCCAACCGGAGGGCAGCTATCCCCGGGCAGCAAACTATTAACCATTTTTCATTCTCTACACTTGTTTAATTAGGGTTCTATATTACTTCTTAAGGGTTACGTAAATTTGTTTCTTTTTTAAATTTGATTGTTAAATGTATCTTTTATCACCCTCAAGTTTATACCTTCTTAAGATTTTTTAAATAACTTTTCTTTATTACCTAGAGTATTTTTCTTCAACTTTTATTCCTAATGTTTACTCTCCCCCTTAAGTTTTACTAATAGTTTTGAAACTCCATACATAGAGGCTATTGATTCTTGAACTAAAATGTTGGTTCCTGATCAGTTTTATATTTTACTAGTTTAAGGTCCAATGAAAGATTATACGGTGCATTCACATAGTTGTGAATCTCCGAAGCAAATCTTTCAGCACTAAATGTCGTACTTACTATTGGACATTCTTGCTGTATAAACTGGATCTTGCAAAACATCTTGCCAAGCGATCGTCTTCAAATCTGTTAAACTTTCTTAGGTCTTACTTAACTTAGGCCAAATTTAATGCTCTTTATGCAACTTTTAATAAGATTTGATTCACTATTTCAACCAAATACTAGCCGCGGACAAAATACCAACTGTGGATTAGTTACTAGCTATGGATCAAATACCAATTGCGGATTATTACCAGCTGCGAACCGTCCTAGGGTGTGTGTATTACCCTATGGTTTCTCACATACCTCTCACATTCTCTCGGAATTGTCAGAGTTTAAATACCATTTTGGTTCCAAAGCTAACTATTTGTACTTATTCATGATACTTCCATGAACTTGGTACAACTATTACATTACTTCTTAGTAATATTACCCATTTTGATTAAACTTTAAGTTTATTATTTCTTGTGGCTCCCTACATCTTCTATACCCAACTTCTTTCTTGGGTCTGGCTAGGAATAATTTATGTTCTACCTATTCTCCAAGTGGTGTTAACACTCCTTATACCTTGCTTCTTCCTTCCAGTAAGTCTTCTTTTTTTTATCTTTGAATCGTCACTCCCTTACACGAATTCCCATTCCTATCTAGATCTATATCATCAAGTAATAACTGGGTGTTACATCATGCATTTGCACACCTAATTAAACTTCATGTACAGATCTAGTCAATCAAGAAGATCCAATAATATCCAAAAGTCGATAAACAACAAAGCATATACCCTGTATTACACATAGGTTTTAACTAATTTACAAATGTACTGGATGTTTCCACGGTTTGCTTCATACCTATTTACACAACCATCTTACAAGAACCTCTTGCTCTTGTGGATATATCCTCACTTATTTCAGCAACCCTTCAAACTACAATACGCATTACCCTCTATGTACATTATTCAAGCCCGCATCCCTTGGGTTGTTGTTTCTCTCTCACTTTCATCTTCCTCTAGTGCTTCCTGGAGTTCCGTCCATGATGATGTGAGGTCCTACGACTGCCTTCTGGAGCATAAGAGCAACCAGGAGGTGCATAATCTTGATTGGAAGTACCAAGACTGAGATTAGTCATTGAAAAATGACTAGAGTTGGCGTAATCTTCCACCGAATAGTTCGGGTTTTCTGGCAACGCTTCCTCATAATAAGTTGGTTCCTTAGCTTTTTCTTGGATCCAGTCATATATGTTGGTATAGTAGCTATTGGAGTACTCTTCTAAGTTGATTGGATTCGTATTACCCCCATATGGTCCATAAGGCTCTCTATGGTTATAATTGGTCTCTTCTTCAATACCTGCATCACAAGGTATTGGATTCCCTATGGTTTTACCTTGAGATTCTATTTCCCATCCATACTTATTAGGC
Organism: Avena sativa; assembly: GCA_916181665.1. Classification (NCBI taxonomy): domain Eukaryota; kingdom Viridiplantae; phylum Streptophyta; class Magnoliopsida; order Poales; family Poaceae; genus Avena; species Avena sativa. Next base: position 257,931,246 of record OV702279.1, on the reverse strand, counting down.
TCAGGTTTATTTGGAATAACTTTATTCCATTCATGTTGTTCAGAATTGTATTTAGTCCATAGGTCTTCAGGTGGCTTGAATTCATACTGGTAATAGGCATAATTTTCTGAGTTTGGGTCATCGAACTCAATTTCCTCAAACACCTCTCCTGAAGGTATGTATTTGGGATGCCTAGCTTCTTTATCTAACTTCTTCCTACGAGCCATTGCTTTATCAGGATTAGTAAAATCCCCAATGACCGTATCCAGCTCCTGAACTAAGACTTGGTGAGTATTATGATAAGTATTTAGCAAAGACCGATAACGATCCATATACTCTACAGCTAGAGTAGGTTCATCTTGGACTAAGGTAGAGTGATCTAACTCATGCTCTGAGTTTGAGGTTTCATGTGGTATAATGGTGTGAGTACTACCTTCTAGAGCTTGGGATTTATGCTCTCGGATCATGGTTATGGTTGCTGCTACAGCAATCTGATATGCAGATGCCATGCACCTTGCCTCTCCTGCTGGCATTTCTCCCTTTAGTCCTAACTTCTTGGGTAATATGATCATGACACAGTATTTGGATAATACCTGCCCATCGTAGTAACTGTAAATCTTGACCAGAAGTCTTGATTCACATTCCAAAGTCCATAGAAGTTGTCGGAGATTGTCTGTCCAATCCCCTCTGTAGTCATCCAACGTCCTGTTCATCACTTGAACATACCGGGGTGGATATCGAGGTGCCATGTGGAATTGTGGATAAGAAATTATCATCAGTCACATAGAGTTAAAACTCTTGGGTAATGATTGGTAATTGCAATCATATAAAAGAGTTATCGCACTAGTAACAAAATAGGATTATTCTCAAGTGAATATCCCTCATATCACTAGAGAACTCTTTATTATTGCTAGGATGTGTCCTACAGGTTCTACCCATTTACTAGGTTTCCAACCTAAGGTCAAAGCATATGCTCTGATACCAACTGCGGTGACCCAGCATACCACTGCATGATGTAGTATACTATAGTCGTTGACATAACACCAATGAAACACCGTTCACTAGTATTACATCCCTCAGAATGGCACAACAGAAACACAACGGGTCCAATACATGGCTTAAAGGTTACAACTCACTCTTTACATAAGATCCAGAGAACACTCTAGGTTAAAAAGAGAGAAAGAACTTCTTACGAAGACGAATCAAAGATAAATAACGCGAAACTATTATACTATTAAAACTAGTATTTAACTAAGGAATTGGCATTGCTGCTATTGCAACGCACTACAGAGATAGGTTCTTTGGCTAGAGATTGTATTTCTATCTAATCAGTAACTTCGTCTTCACTTGAGTTGAAGTATATGTTGACTTCCTTTTCTTCATTGAATAGCTTTAGTTGGTCTTGATAAGTCCTGGAGCATATCTTGATGTAGTCATCGTTTTAATGGCTTGAGAATCTAGCAAGGGTTAAGAAGATACTTTGAGTACGAGCGTACTCAGCAAATTCACTAGAAACGGAGTGTTTGATGCACTATAACTACAGCCACAGACCGTAGGTCATAGGCAATGCAAGTTTTTATAAACATTTCTTCAAAGGTTGCTTTTATTCTGAAAAGCTATGTTCATCAGTCTTCACGGGTTTACCAGAACCTTCATGGGGTTCCTTTCCCGCCGCGTTCGCAGCTCCTTCCCGGAACATGGAGTAACAAGTTAAAGTTCTTACACTCTGCAGAGGTGCGTTACTTTACCCATGAGAGATCAACTCTTTGTTGCACAACCAGGTAGCTTATTCCCGTCCACAATTCCTTGATGTGGGGCCCGGAAGATGATCCAAGCCAATCACTGCCCCCTTCGCGACCCCACATGCCTCCTTGGTGTACACCATGCCCACATGAATAATTACGGCAATGGTTTGTACAAACGGTTAGATGCCAGAACTATCGTGGGACGATGAGGGTTCCCACCCATATGTTTCATATCCTCTACGAATTACCAATTAATATGCACGCTACGAGGATAACAGCCACAGCCTGCATATCCGGCTTCATACGAGAGGAAGAAGATACAGCTGACTTCTCCGTCCCATTCCAAATCTCATGGTCAACGCGTAATATACGGCGCAAGAATCACTGGCGACATTGGTTGTTAAGTCCTAGGTGATATAGTTCTGAACAGTGGTATTCCAAATGTCAGGTTTAATGGATTAGCTTATCACCCTGGATCAGTAATCAATAGTCCTAATTATTATTGAAAATAGTGTTTTTGGACCTTTTTCAAATGCAGGTGAAGAAAACACTGGATTTGTAAAATACTTTATAGAAAATAAACAAAGGACATGAGCAAGTGTGAATTGCCTTTTGTGATTGCAAGATTATGCACTCACGGTCTTCGAGTCAGTATAAGATCCAAAATCTGAAATCAGCATCATTGGTCCGGTAAGGACTAATGTTTAAAGAAGCAATATGCTTTTATGCATAAGTAATGTGATGCACATTCTAAGTGTAAATCCCGGGAATAACGTTGTCCTAGGTTTTGGATTCCGAAAATGGTTACTTTGGAATGTGTGGTCCTTTTAGATAAGTTTCATAGTTGAACTTTTATTAGAGTTTATGAGTGGTTGTAAACATCACATATGTAGGAGTAAAGTATGCATACTTATGATATACTAGTTAGGATTACTTATACAAGGTTTCTTATTTAAAGTGGCAAAAAGGATAACCTTCGAAGAAAAGGTTTCTCTTCTAAGGTCTAAACAAACTTTGTGATTAGTTAGTGGTGGTTGATGACATTTGTTTGCTCAAATGGTTTGGCTTGAGTTGCTTTATAGTTTAACTACTTCAGACCAAAGTTAACTATAAAACATATAATAATGCTTATAGTGTTATATTAAGATTTTGTAGACTAAAGTTAACTTTAAAGTATAGGTAGTTTTGGAAGTATCGTACTTATACCTTGGTATCTTGTATATGTTAAATGTGTTCTTTAAGTTACTTAAGAATGTTTATTCTGTTACTTGAGTAATGGTTTCTTGATGTGAGTTTGGAGTAATATCATTTATCTTTTCTCGGTAAGTGAGTATAGTTTATGAACCCAACATAAGGTTACTTAACTACTTATGGATTTATATAGTGTTGTAGTATTTTTTTTGTAATTTGGTGATTAATATGGTTTAGAAAAGATTTGTTTGTTCACAAGTTGTTCTTTGAAGATTTTATTATTAGTGGAATTCTTTTTTAGAGACAATCTTTATTTATGGTTGTGAATTTTTCTAAAATAAGAACATTTATAATGTTTTAAACCATTATGGTATTAGATTATTAATATTTAAGACTAATACTATTTATTAGACTTATTTAACTCATTTTAGGAATATTAGTAAATTTTATTTATTTTTATATGAATTATTAATGAAGTAAATAAGTTTAAATTTGAGTTATTAAAATATTTAATTTTCTTGTTTACCCTAAAAGGAGATTATTAGATTTTTAGCATGTAAATAATATTTTTGTGATCATTTTGGTATATGATATTTATTTTTTTGTGATTTATAAACAATAAGATATGATTTTTTATAATTCTTATTACTTTTATAATTACTTAATAAATAATAAATATTTAATTAAGTGAAATAATGATACATCATTATAGTTTTAAATTAGAATTCTTATTTTTCTAAGATTTTTGGAATTTATTACTATTATTAATATTTATTATTATAAAAAATATGAATTATCAAAGTTTTATTATTTCTAAAACTTTTATTAAATAATATTTATTTAAATAATCATATTAATAATATTTGATAATAAGTTTAAGTTGTAGATTTTATTTTTCTACAAATTTTCATATATTTTACACATTTTTCTGAATTATAAATCAAAAGTTATTAATTAAACAAGATTTAATCATTTATTAAATTTTTGGAATAATATTAATTGGATTATAACATTTTATTCATTTCCTAACAGAAAAATATTTTTTACACCACGACCAGAGCTAGCCCTAGTCACTGATCTGTGGGCCATTGTCCACCTCAGCTTCAGATGAAAGAAATGTTTTTTCTACTGACTTCCTCTCTACTCACTGTCGATGACATGCGGGCCCTAGGCCATGTCATTCACCACGCGAGGCAAAGACTAGTCAAACGGCTGACGTGGCTCGGTCATGAGGTAATCATGGCGTCAGCATCACCACCGCCGTCGGTGAGTGGTCACCGGCGACGATCTACTACACCCCAGCAAGCGAAATAGGTCTAGTTCGAATCAACGCAAGCTACTGAACCTAGGAGTGGCAGCGCCGCTCGGAAATGGTCATCGGAGCCTCAGCTCCGACGAGCTCCGACGGTGGCTTACAGTGAAACGGTGATTTACAACGAGATCAAACGATTCGAGGATGCTGGAAGATTCAGGAACTCACCCTGATGATGATTGAATGGTTGGCGAGGACAGGCGCGGTCGGAATCGAGCTTCCCGGCGAGGATTCAGACGAACTGCTTCGAAGGAAAATGATCAAATTCGCCCGCTCTGGTGCTCCCCTTGATGCAAGCTTCTACCCAGAGGATCTACGGAGGATGGCTCTTCTCCATGACGGCTCAGAATGGTGTGGGGAGACGTGGTTCGACAGCGAAGAGCGGCTCCGGTGAGATAGGGTTCGGTCTCGTTCGTATCTGAGAGGATAAGGAGGGATTGGGGATAGGGATGGAAGCAATGCGTCACAGTAGACTTCTTATTCCCTCCTGGCAGCGGCGGCGAGTATCTTGGCGCAATGACGGCGATGGCGGCATCGGGCGGCGGCGAGCTCCGCTAGCGAGCTGTCTGTGTACGTGACGATGACGACGATGGTCATTTTGTGGATAACCCCTGGCAATTTCTTTAGCTCAACCCGCGGTCCTCTCTTGACCCCACCTGTCAGTCTCAGATAGAAAAGAACCTGGGCTGGTTACTGGGCTGTTGTGGGCTGCACAGGGCGTCAGGTAAGTATAAATATGTTGGGCTGCGACCAGGTTTAGTTTTTATTTGTTTTATTCTTTTTCTATTTTCTGTTTTCTTATTCAGATTTGAATTTGATTTAGATTTTGAATCTTTCTTTGTATAACTTGTTTCCTGGACATTTACGACAATACAAAAGACATACCTAGTCTCATTTGTAAATTCTTATTATATCCTCTTTTTGTATTTCTAGTATTTATATAATATAATCCCCTTTGTTAATATTTTATATAAACTTTTCTTATTATTTTTCTCTACTTATTTTAGTTAGAGATTTATTGAATGATATATTCTTATCTGTTTATAACTCAACTTTTTGTGAGTTCATTGTTTGAATAGAAACTTTATATATATGTATAATGATTCTATACCATTATTTGATGCATGAAATATAAAGACATTGATATGATGATTACTACTCTCATTAAGTTGGAAAATAGCAATGTATGTGATAAACAAAGAAGTTTAGGGTTTTGAATTATGGGTACTACCCTTGGCTTTAGGGTTTTGTATAAGCTTAGATTCCTTTTAAGAGTTAATATTTAATAACTAAGCATATTGCCATATGTATATATTATTGGATGAAATCTCCTTTTGTAATAGAAGTTATAGTTAGAGTGTTTTATAGAAGTGAACTTATAAAAAATATACTTAGGCACATATAGTGATGATGGTTGAAATTAACAGAGATATGCTTATGTAGTTTGTTATAGGGAAATATTTCTATAAAGTGTTATAAGCATCAGATGATGGATAAACAGTATGAGATGGCTATTATGTTTGGTATGAGATGTGGAGTTGATTGCTTAACCAGATTAAAATAGGAAATTGATTTATAAATATAATTATATTTCAAATTCTTGGATCTCTAATTAAGGAACTCCTTTCCTAGATATAATACTTCTTCCTATCCATCATCATGATTAACATGATAAGCTTTACTCATTTAAATCTTCTTATTCATATATTATTCTTCTAACTCATGAATGAATCCAATGAATTTGATACAAAGACACTTCATAGCTTTCTCATATCCTTGTTTGGTTGTATTTACTATTATACTATTGATAATCTTCCATTCAACCAGTAGTTCCTTCAAACTCTACTCCCAATCTTCCTTATGTTGGGAATATGCCCTAGAGGCAATCATGTATGATGATATTTCCCACTGTATTCATAAAGTTATTAAGTTGTCCTTGTATAAACATCTGATGTGTATCATTCAATATGTGATTCGGTTGTGGAACTATGCATTCATGTTGTTTGTACTAAATATCCTTGGTCATTGAGATTGTGTTGGACACACAACTTAGACCAATGTGAAAGTTGGCTTGATGACTCGGTTCCACTTTTCATGAGCATGGAGATGCTATTCCAACTTACACAGATTCGGCTAAAGAGTTTAGCGAGTCGGATTGACCCATATTGAGGTACAACGAACAAGTTGTCATTTGTATATCTCAATCAATGTAATCCTTAGACCTGAGGTTATTGCATAGTCCGAGTTGAGGATCACCGACTTAGGTTCTGTCAAACGCTGATCCGTAACTAGGCAGTTATAAAGGCAGAGTTCGGGTCGACTAAGAATCAAGCTGCGTGATGTGAATAACCAAGATGGGATTTTGCCCCTCCAATTGGAGAGATATTCTCTGGGCCCTCTCGTGAGATATGATTCGGAAAGCATGGCCATGCACGACTCGGTTAAGTGTTAACGAGGCGATCGACTAAGAGTTAGTCGGGTGAATCACTTATCTCGGATCGAGAAGAGAGTCGGACTATTTAAGGGATGGCAATTATTCGCCTATAGTCTGACAAGGTATATCGTGAGGCAAAAGGGACTCAGACGAAAGTCGCATTGTAAAGGCAAGTCTTCATGACTCTTTGGTACTTGGGAGTCGGCACGTTCTGCTAGGAGCCACTACCGACTGATCGATTGAGAGTCGGACTCCAATCGTGTCCAAGTAGCCATGAGCCTGCGGGGTCACACACTTAAGAGCGGGAGAAAGTTCGGATTGGATCTGAACCTGTAATCTGGTTGGGTTGGTGTAACACCCTCAGAATCGACCCTATGCAAGTTTCAGCGATTCCCGCCAAACCCGCATAGAAACGATTCAAAGGTGCCCACCAGGCACTTTCGTGCGGGTGGAAAACGAAATAATAACATTACACAACAGTCCTCGATGGGACCCACAGAACAAATATATACAACAGCGACTTAATGAGTCAAGAATACAGATATAATATACAAAGATTCAAATCACCTGGAAAATGATAGAGCGTCCGACTACGGACAAGACGCAAATGGGGCTAAGAGCCCTACAGAATAACCAATGGCGTCCATAACCCTGCCCAGGCCAAGCCGGAAGGGTAACCCTGCTAACGACGTCAATCTCGAAACCTGCTTAAACAAAAGGGGTGCCGACAAAGGGCAAAGGAAAAAGAGGAGCGTCAGTACTGAGGCCAGTACACGACGAGGCTAGAATTCGGCGGTCCTCGCCTACATAGGTATGGTGGACTGAAGCGGCAGCGCGGCAAGCACTAAACAACCTATAGAGACTCGACATAACTGACGGCTATCAGAGAGGGATAAGAAAGAGCTATTCGGATCCAACCTGAATCTAACACCAAACAAACCCATCCTGATATTCCCCCCCCTCGATACCAACCGAGGAAGTCAACCGAGGAACTCACACAGTTGGCAGTTTTATTTATTCAGTTATCGTTGCAGCAATTACTAGTCAGGTATAGATAGCATGAGTCATCCTGATTTAATAAGCAGTGGGCAGTTTTAGTTAACCATTCCGTTGTAGTTGCAACACTTACTAGTCAGATACAAATATCATGAGATATCCCAAACCCAGCAGTTGTCGGTACTTTTATTTAGCCATTCCGTTGCAGTGAAGCTGATTACTAGTCATATCGGATACAAGTCAAATTATAACAGTAAACTTTAGTTATAGTTGTCTATGATCAAGAACTGTGCTCTAAGTCGTCCATAACCGCGGACACGGCTTCTCGAAAAGATTTAACCCTGCAGGGGTGCACCAAAGTATCCACACGCACTTCGACCCTTTTTGCCAGATCAATTAACATACACCCATCGGTATGTCGGCGGGGCCTAAGTCATGACGTTTCCCAGACACAAAGCAAGCACGGGGGGCCACCCCACTAAGTACACCCGCAACGAAGTCGGCCGGTCTCCGAGACGGACTCAGGGTTTGCGCCAGTGGCTGTAAACGACTGGGAACCCCAAAACTGGGATTGTCGATACCGCGAAAACACTCCGCTTTACTAAACAGTACAGTGTGCTCCTCGCACAATTTAAATAAAGCAGTAAAGCATGGCATAAGTACAGAATAGTAATAAAGCCCCAAAGTACTTGTGGCCCCCAGTACAGTACTTTGAAATCAGGTACTAAATCGATGGGGTGCCCATACATCCCACATGTGGTTAGCGCGCTCGATCTCGGAACAGGGGTCAAGAACTCGGGGTCCTACGGGACACAAGTGGACGGTTAACAACCAAATAACATCTATTGCCCACCTGTGCCTCTGCTTACCTACTTCAATTTTAGTTATTAAACAATAATTAAAGTTATGAACATCTCCAACTATAAACATGCGGCAATACTCCAACAACTGTGGTACTTGACGACACGCAACAGCACTTGAGCAAGCGACTACGACGCGCAGGTCCAACTATCTACCAAACAACAGGTACTAGGAGGTGTCCAAGGCAATGTAAGGCTGCAAGGGATAACACGGGTACGAAAACTAGAGCATCGCAACACAGATAGCAATAGATCAACAGGAGGAAATAAAGACTACAAAAGTAAGATAGGTAGAAAGGGGGAGATGCTCGCCTGAAAACATTGCTGAAGGTTCAACCGAAGATCGGGTCGACACTCGCATCAACTCAACGGCCTTATCCGCGAAGAAGCAAAACACTAGAATAAACACCGGATGCAATATTTAATACTACGGCAAAAGATCGGGCATGATGCATGATGATGTATGGCATGGCAAAGATGCGATGCAATTAGTCATATTAAGCGGAACCGGGGGTCCCGACGATTAAATATATGGTTCCAGTTGTTTAGATCCCCCGCATTTTAAATGTTGTCTTAACATGGCAAAAGATAGCACCGGTTCGCTACACAAATTTAAATGGGGCCAATGTTAGACTAGACTTGCCCGCATATGGGCCCCATATTTAGTTATATGGTGAATCGGCATAAGGCCCCCAAACCACACAATGTATGCATGCATGAACAATTAAATATGCAACAATTTATATAGTTGACAATTTATAAAATAGGGTTCTCGGATAAGGGTCACACATCGGGGTTCAGAAGATCTTGGTTCCGGGGTTCGGGGTTCGGTCTCAGGGTTCGGAGCTGGGGTTCGGCCTCGGCGGGATCGTTCTCGGATATCGGAGGTAGATCTTGGCATTCCGGGAAGGAGGACTTGGTCGGCGTCGGGGGCGCATCGGACTCGCCCTGGTCGGTGTCGATCTTGTCGAGCCCGCGCCATCAAGTTGGTCTTGGCATCCGGGGTGAAGAACTTGGCGTCCTCGAGGAAGTATTTGTCGTATCCGTGAATAAGATCATGTCGGTCCACGGGGTCGGTCTTGGCGTTCGAGCGGAAGTCTTGATGGTCCTCGGGTTCGAAAAGATCTTGTCGCACGGTGTCCGGGTAGGCGAACTTGGCGTATCCGGGGAGATCTTGATTCAGCTTCGGTCGAAGTGTTCGGAAGCAGATCTTGGTGTAGGGACGGTCCTTGTCGGCGATTCTTCGGGTTCGGGGTCCGTGTTCATTTGCATTGCGTTGGTGAATATCTCGTGATGCCGGGGCCATCTCCGTTATAACGACCCATCAACAAGACGGGCACGGGCAGAGGCACCAAGAACAGAACGAACCAAAGAGGCATGATGACATGAGCATGCGGTCACGATGATGCAATACAAAAACAACGCGATTTTCTAGTAGTGGTAATTGCGGGATGCCACAATTCGACACCACTAACAATGGATCTCACCCTTGAGATCCGCCTCATGGTACCGGAAAGGAGGTCGGCGATCTGAATCTTCTCGCTTCGTGCAGATCCTCGCGACACCACTAACAAGAGGTCGTTGTCCGTGATCGTCGAGGGAACACTCCGGGAACAAAAGGTCGAAGGTAGAGGTATCAACAAATAAAGCCACCTCTAACTCCGATAGAAAGAGAGAACCGATGCATTCTCATCCACTTCAATGTACACAAGTGATTAGAAGGGGTAGTCGGCATGGGGGCCAATCCATCACGCACCCAAACTATTACTCTACACAATCAGTAGAAAAGCGTGCAACCATTCTCGGAATCAGACTGAAGATCTCGACAATCGAGGTTCAGGAACAAAGGAGTGATGCAGACTCTGCATCGGATCTGGCGTAGATGATGTCGTCGCGTCCGAAAGCACCGGAAGGCACGAGAAGGAACAAAGAGAAGTCCACCAGACGAAGGATTCCTCGGATAGCATGAAGACCAGATGTAGCAACACCGTTACCAAAGGAGGAAGCGAAACCCTGAAGGTACGATGGAACCCAACCACGAGAAATCCTGGACTCGAAGAGAGAGAAGAGAGCAGATTCAAAACACGCGGAGGTGAGAGGAGAGCAGCAGAGGGGTAAGGAGTAAAATCAGACCTAATCAGAACTATCCAACCGATTTTGCAAAAATAGTTTTGACACTCTACTTCGGCCGTTAGCTAGGTTATCCTACAGGCTGGACTTGTGGGGTATCGTAACTGCTGAGCTCTGATACCACTCTGTAACACCCTCAGAATCGACCCTATGCAAGTTTCAGCGATTCCCGCCAAACCCGCATAGAAACGATTCAAAGGTGCCCACCAGGCACTTTCGTGCGGGTGGAAAACGAAGTAATAACATTACACAACAGTCCTCGATGGGACCCACAGAACAGATATATACAACAGCGACTTAATGAGTCAAGAATACAGATATAATATACAAAGATCCAAATCACCTTGAAAATGATAGAGCGTCCGACTACGGACAAGACGCAAATGGGGCTAAGAGCCCTGAAGAATAACCAATGGCGTCCATAACCCTGCCCAGGCCAAGCCGGAAGGGTAACCCTGCTAACGACGTCGATCTCGAAACCTGCTTAAACAAAAGGGGTGCCGACAAAGGGCAAAGGAAAAAGAGGAGCGTCAGTACTGAGGCCAGTACATGGCGAGGCTAGAATTCGGCGGTCCTCGCCTACATAGGTATGGTGGACTGAAGCGGCAGCGCGGCAAGCACTAAACAACCTATAGAGACTCGACATAACTGACGGCTATCAGAGAGGGATAAGAAAGAGCTATTCGGATCCAACCTGAATCTAACACCAAACAAACCCATCCTGATATTCCCTCCCTCGATACCAACCGAGGAACTCACACAGTTGGCAGTTTTATTTATTCAGTTATCGTTGCAGCAATTACTAGTCAGGTATAGATAGCATGAGTCATCCTGATTTAATAAGCAGTGGGCAGTTTTAGTTAACCATTCCGTTGTAGTTGCAACACTTACTAGTCAGATACAAATATCATGAGATATCCCAAACCCAGCAGTTGTCGGTACTTTTATTTAGCCATTCCGTTGCAGTGAAGCTGATTACTAGTCATATCGGATACAAGTCAAATTATAACAGTAAACTTTAGTTATAGTTGTCTATGATCAAGAACTGTGCTCCAAGTCGTCCATAACCGCGGACACGGCTTCTCGAAAAGATTTAACCCTGCAGGGGTGCACCAAAGTATCCACACGCACTTCGACCCTTTTTGCCAGATCAATTAACATACACCCATCGGTATGTCGGCGGGGCCTAAGTCATGACGTTTCCCAGACCCAAAGCAAGCACGGGGGGCCACCCCACTAAGTACACCCGCAACAAAGTCGGCCGGTCTCCGAGACGGACTCAGGGTTTGCGCCAGTGGCTGTAAACGACTGGGAACCCCAAAACTGGGATTGTCGATACCGCGAAAACACTTCGCTTTACTAAACAGTACAGTGTGCTCCTCGCACAATTTAAATAAAGCAGTAAAGCATGGCATAAGTACAGAATAGTAATAAAGCCCCAAACTACTTGTGGCCCCCAGTATAGTACTTTGAAATCAGGTACTAAATCGATGGGGTGCCCATACATCCCACATGTGGTTAGCGCGCTCGATCTCGGAACAGGGGTCAAGAACTCGGGGTCCTACGGGACACAAGTGGACGGTTAACAACCAAATAACATCTATTGCCCACCTGTGCCTCTGCTTACCTACTTCAATTTTAGTTATTAAACAATAATTAAAGTTATGAACATCTCCAACTATAAACATGCGGCAATACTCCAACAACTGTGGTACTTGACGACACGCAACAGCACTTGAGCAAGCGACTACGACGCGCAGGTCCAACTATCTACCAAACAACAGGTACTAGGAGGTGTCCAAGGCAATGTAAGGCTGCAAGGGATAACACGGGTACGAAAACTAGAGCATCGCAACACAGATAGCAATAGATCAACAGGAGGAAATAAAGACTACAAAAGTAAGATAGGTAGAAAGGGGGAGATGCTCGCCTGAAAACATTGCTGAAGGTTCAACCGAAGATCGGGTCGACACTCGCATCAACTCAACGGCCTTATCCGCGAAGAAGCAAAACACTAGAATAAACACCGGATGCAATATTTAATACTACGGCAAAAGATCGGGCATGATGCATGATGATGTATGGCATGGCAAAGATGCGATGCAATTAGATCATATTAAGCGGAACCGGGGGTCCCGACGATTAAATATATGGTTCCAGTTGTTTAGATCCCCCGCATTTTAAATGTTGTCTTAACATGGCAAAAGATAGCACCGGTTCGCTACACAAATTTAAATGGGGCCAATGTTAGACTAGATTTGCCCGCATATGGGCCCCATATTTAGTTATATGGTGAATCTGCATAAGGCCCCCAAACCACACAATGTATGCATGCATGAACAATTAAATATGCAACAATTTATATAGTTGACAATTTATAAAATAGGGTTCTCGGATAAGGGCCACACATCGGGGTTCAGAAGATCTTGGTTCCGGGGTTCGGGGTTCGGTCTCAGGGTTCGGAGCTGGGGTTCGGCCTCGGCGGGATCGTTCTCGGATATCGGAGGTAGATCTTGGCATTCCGGGAAGGAGGACTTGGTCGGCGTCGGGGGCGCATCGGACTCGCCCTGGTCGGTGTCGATCTTGTCGGGCCCGCGCCATCAAGTTGGTCTTGGCATCCGGGGTGAAGAACTTGGCGTCCTCGAGGAAGTACTTGTCGTATCCGTGAAGAAGATCATGTCGGTCCACGGGGTCGGTCTTGGCGTTCGAGCGGAAGTCTTGATGGTCCTCGGGTTCGAAAAGATCTTGTCGCACGGTGTCCGGGTAGGCGAACTTGGCGTATCCGGGGAGATCTTGATTCAGCTTCGGTCGAAGTGTTCGGAAGCAGATCTTGGTGTAGGGACGGTCCTTGTCGGCGATTCTTCGGGTTCGGGGTCCGTGTTCATTTGCATTGCGTTGGTGAAGATCTCGTGATGCCGGGGCCATCTCCGTTATAACGACCCATCAACAAGACGGGCACGGGCAGAGGCACCAAGAACAGAACGAACCAAAGAGGCATGATGACATGAGCATGCGGTCACGATGATGCAATACAAAAACAACACGATTTTCTAGTAGTGGTAATTGCGGGATGCCACAGTTGGACCTAAACCGGATTAGGACTGGGTTAGTGAGTTGGACTCACGGTGACTAGTGTTATATGGGCTTTAGTGAATGGGTCGCGCGAGCAGAGCCCACGTTCACTCCCTATATATAGTGGAGCACCGTAACCCAGAAAGGTTAATCGTTGTTCGGTTAGGTCATTCCATGTGTTGGAAACCCTAGATCCACAGCAGTCCTACCGTCGATACGAACCTAGCAGTTCGCCGCCGGTGCTCCTCCTTGCACGTGTGGATACCAGCAAAGGTGTTGTGTGATCAGCACCAGGACGATCGGATCGTGAGGACTGCACTGCATCAACTGACGTGCTTCATCAGTAATCCGCAACTGCGCGTCTAGTGGTAAACCTCGTGGCCTTCTACCTCAGATAGATATTGGGATCCCCACGTTAGAGGAATTTTTTTGTTTTATCTCCGCGTGGCCCAACAGTGGTATCAGAGCGATAGCTTATGGTTTTAGGCTCGAGATCTCACATATGTGATATGCGGTAGGATGTAGATGAGATCTATATGTTGTTTTGGTGGTCGATCTATGAGATAGATCGGTTTTGTACAAAGTTGATTGGATCAACTGTGCTCGGGGAATGGTATATCTGATTTCCGTGATCATACTGCTGAGGTCGTGGAACGACATACCCCTACCGGTCGGCTTCCGCCATCGGGGTAGACTATGACACGTAAATCCAGAAGCAGTGATCGAAGATCAAAGAGTTTGATCGAATCGGAACGATGGTCGGAATCCATGTTCGGATCGTAGATGAGATCGTAGATGGTCGAAATCCATGTCGTAGCGCCTTAGATGTCGTTGCGAGTTTCACAACGCCGGTAGATATTGTATCTATGCATAACTTGTTTTTGCAGGAAGTTGTGAATGGTATGGTTCATGTGCATGTGATGTATGTGTGTAATCCATACGTGATCTACGAATCACGGTTTTTGTCAGCCGCCTGGAGCCTAGGTGCTGTCATTTTATTGTATAACGACCTGCGTGTCGGATTCTCTATGTAATTTACTTTACTAAGCTAGTGTAGCTGTTTGGAGAAACCGGAAGGCATGCAAGGCGTTGTACATGTCGGCGACATGGAGTAAGATGGCAAGTGACAAGAGTTGGCACGAGTCGGATTACAGGCTTTGTGGAGATGGAGATCTCCATGAAGAGAGCCATACCATTTCACATTATAATTGCTTTATTTTGTGTTATTGTTATGTCTCTGTTTTACCTCTATTAGATAGTCGGTAAAATTTAATCCCTCAAAGAAGGTCTAGTCGGTTTTCCCGCCAGTGTTTGCACCATCACAAGTCGGACATTTTTGGTAGTGGGCTCATAAAATTGAGGTGCTACCAATTCTTTCCGACTAGGTGGGTTCGAGTCGGACTCTTACCGCGGAAATACTCGGTAAGCTAGACGGGTCTATCACAACGGTTGTGGGGCTCGGGGAAAAGTCGGATGGGAGCCGGGGCATGTGATGCCACCCGTCCAGCAGGAGTCGCATGAGATGCGATTGACAAGGAGTTGTCTACCTAGATCACTTGGCGGCTAGCGGTGATGCTAAAGCTCACTAGCCGACTTGCTTATTTAGGATCTTGAATCACTAAGCAACCATCAGAGGGGTGTTGGTTCTAGTGGGAGCATAAAATATTAAAATGTTTAATATGCTTGCTCTTTTATGAATACATGTCTTAAGTGTTTTGCATATTTTCTGTTGTAGATCATGGCAACAAGTAGCAGTCACTCTCAGATATCCGGTTTTGCGTTGAGAACCATTCTTGAGAAAGATAAACTGAACGACACTAATTTTACCAACTGGTATCGAAATCTGAGAATTGTTCTCAAACAAGAAAAGAAGGACCATGTCCTAGACAACCCACTTCCAGATGAGCCGAATGAGAATGCGACTGTCGCTGCCACCAATGCCTACCGTCGGGCTAAGGATGAGTCCACGGATATTAGTTGTCTTATGCTTTCTCACATGGAACCGGACTTGCAAAAGCAGTTCGAGCATGTTGAGGCCTACGATATGATCGAAAGCCTCAAAAGTATGTTCCAGGCTCAGGCGAAGACTGAGAGGTATCAAGCCTCTCAAGCTTTGCTAAGTTGCAAGCTTAAGGATGGTGATCCACTGAGTCCGCATGTGATCAAAATGGTTGGTTACGTGCAGTCTCTGGAGAGGCTTGGCTACCCCATAAGCGAAGAGTTCGCTACGGATATAATTCTGAATTCTCTTCCTAGTGCATATGGCAGTTCATCTCGAACTACCACATGCATGGTATGTATAAGAAGCTCATTGAATTACATGGGATGCTCAAGAAGGCAGAGGCGAATCTCAAGAAGGGCACCAGTCAAGTGTTGATGGTGCAGAATAAGGCTAAGTTCAAGAAGAGTTCTTGGACTAAGAAGAAGGCTAAGTCAGGAGGAAAGCAGACTCAGGACCCGGTCCCAAGCGCTTCCTCAGGGACTAAGCCATCTCCTTCAGCCGGATCCACTTGCTTCTACTGCAAGGCGGATGGCCACTGGAAGAGGAACTGTAGCAAGTACTTGGCCGATAAAGCCAAGAGTGGAGGTATGACTTCCGACTCAGGTACACTTGTTTGCAATGTTATAGACATATATCTTGCTGATGCACCTAATAGTTCTTGGTATATGATACTAGATCAGTTATTCACATCTGCAACTCGTTGCAGGGACTGGTAAGAACTAGGAGCGTAGCAAGAGGCGAGGTTGATATTCGAGTCGGCAACAAAGCAAGAGTTGCTGCGTTGGAAGTCGGCACGATGCAACTTCATTTACCTTACGGATTCATTATGGAACTGAATAATTGTTATTATGTTCCAGTGCTCAGTCGAAACATTATTTCTGCTTCATGTTTGATGAGGCAAGGCTATGAGTCGAATATCAAGAATAATGGTGTTCTTTGTATTTGAATGATATGTTTCACGGCTTTGCACCCGTCCAGGACGGGTTATTTATTTTGAATCTTGATGGTGAGTCAGTTTATAACATAAATGTTAAAAGGTTGAAACCAAATGATCTGAATATGACTTACTTTTGGCACTGTCAGCTTGGTCATATAAGTTGGAAACGCATGAAGAAGCTCCATGATGATGGACTCCTAACTTCGTTCGACTTGGAGTCGTTCGAGACATGCGAATCTTGCCTACTCGGCAAAATGACCAAGACACCTTTTGCAAAGAGTTGCGAAAGGGTGTCCGACTTGTTGGGACTAGTACATAGTGATGTATGTGGACCAATGAGCACGACATCCAGGGGTGGTTATGAGTACTTCATTACCTTCACTGATGATTTGAGTAGGTATGGATATATCTACTTGATGAAACATAAGTCGGACCTTTGAAAAGTTCAAAGAATGCCAGAATGAAGCACAGAATCAACTCGGCAAGAAAATAAAGTTTCTTCGGTCGGACCGAGGAGGCGAGTACATGAGCCATGAGTTTTATGACCATCTGAAAAGTTGTGGAATAGTTCCTCAACTTACTCCGCCAGGAACGCCACAAAGGAATGGTGTTTAGGAAAGGCGGAATCGAACCTTGTTGGACATGGTACGGTCAATGATGAGTCGGACAGATCTGCCTTTATCATTTTGGGGTTATTGTCTAGAAACAGCGGCGTTCACACTAAACAGAGTACCATCAAAATCGGTAGAGAAGACACCGCATGAGATGTGGACAGGCAAAAAACCGAGTTTGTCTTTTCTTAAGATTTGGGGTTGTGAAGCATTTGTCAAGCGACTTCAGTCGGACAAGCTTACAACCAAGTCTGATAAGTGTATTTTCGTGGGGTATCCGAGGGAAACCTTGGGTTACTACTTCTACAACCGAGAAGAGGGCAAAGTGTTTGTCGCTTGGAACGGTGTCTTCCTTGAGAAAGAGTTTCTCAGTCGGGGAGTAAGTGGGAGCACGGTGCAGCTCGAAGAAATTCGAGAGGAACCGGCTAGTAGTGAGTCGGCAAAAACCTCGGAGGTTGAGCCGGTCGTGGCAACTGAGCCGGCAGCAGCACCTGTACTACGAAGATCGACAAGATTACGAAGTGTTCGTGATGTGTTACTGTCAGACAGTGATGAGCCGGCAAATTATTCGGAAGCGATGGTGGGATCTGATTCCGAGTCATGGCTTGGAGCCATGAGATCCGAGTTAAAGTCCATGGATGAAAATCAAGTTTGGAACTTGGTTGATCTGCCAGACGGTGCAAGACCCGTCGAGTGCGAATGGGTCTTTAAGAAGAAAACTGATATGGATGGAAATGTTTCCGTCTATAAAGCACGCCTTGTCGCGAAGGGGTTCCGATAAATTCAAGGAGTTGATTACGATGAGACTTTCTTTCCCATAGCGATGCTTAAATCAGTTCGGATCATGTTAGCTATAGCGGCCTATTTCGATTATGAGATATGTCAGATGGATGTCAAAACGGCTTTCCTTAACGGAAATTTAACCGAGGACGTGTATATGATACAGCCCGAGGGTTTTGTCGATCCGGCTAATGTTGACAAAGTATGTAAACTTCAGAAATCCATTTATGGGTTGAAGCAAGCATCTCGGAGTTGGAATATTCGCTTTGATGAGGTCATCAAATCGTTTGGCTTCATCAAGAGTGATTATGATTCTTGTTTGTACAAGAAGTTTAGTAGGAACAAAGTAAATTTTCTAATCTTATATGTGGATGACATACTACTGATTGGAAATGATGTCCAGATGTTGCAAGAAACCAAGGAATCATTGGAAAGGAGTTTCTCAATGAAATACTTGGGTGAGGCAACATACATCCTCGGAATCCGGATCTATAGAGATAGATCAAGGAGGCTCATTGGATTGAGTCAGAGTACTTATTTGGACAAAGTGTTGAAGAAGTTCAACATGGAATCGTCTAAGAAGGGGTTATTACCGATGTCCCATGGTGTAAAACTTAGCAAGACTCATTGTCCTTCGACAACTGATGAGCGAAGTAGGATGAGTGCGATTCCATATGCTTCTGCAGTCGGATCCATCATGTATGCCATGATTTGTACTAGGCCGGATGTTTCCTATGCTCTAAGTGTTGTGAGAAGATACCAGGCTGATCCTGGAGAGATCCACTTGACAGCGGCTAAAAATATCCTGAAGTACTTGAGAAGGACTAAGGATATGTTCTTGGTTTATGGTGGTGAAGATGAACTCAGTGTAAAGGGTTACACGGATGCGAGTTATTTTACCGCTTCTGATGATTCTCGTTCGCAATCCGGATACGTGTTTATTATAAACGGAGGTGTTGTGAGCTGGAAAAGTTCCAAGCAAGAGACTGTGTCTGCGTCTACAACAGAGGCTGAGTATATTGTCGCCTCGGAGGCACCAAAGGAAGCTGTTTGGATGAGGAATTTCCTCATGGATCTTGGTGTGGTTCAGGGCTCGTCCAATCCGTTAGACATGTATTGTGACAACAATGGTGCTATTGCACAAGCCAAGGAACCTAGACAGCACCAGAAGAACAAGCACATACTCATGCGGTACCACCTGATTCGCCAGTTCGTGGATCAAGGTGATATCAAGTTATGCAAGGTACACACGGATGCAAATATTGCGGATCCGTTGACAAAGCCGTTACCACAGCCGAAGCATGAGGCGCTCCTGAGAGCCATGGGCATTAGATGCTTAGACATGTGATGTCATAAGATTGACTCTAGTGCAAGTGGGAGACTGTTGGGAATATGCCCTAGAGGCAATCATGTATGATGAGATTTCCCATTGTATTCATAAAGTTATTAAGTTGTCCTTGTATAAACATCTGATGTGTATCATTGAATATGTGATTCGGTTGTGGAACTATGCATTCATGTTGTTTGTACTAAATATCCTTGGTCATTGAGATTGTGTTGGACACACAACTTAGACCAATGTGAAAGTTGGCTTGATGACTCGGTTCCACTTGTCATGAGCATGGAGATGCTATTCCAACTTACACAGATTCGGCTAAAGAGTTTAGCAAGTCGGATTGACCCATATTGAGGTACAACGAACAAGTTGTCATTTGTATATCTCAATCAATGTAATCCTTAGACCTGAGGTTATTGCATAGTCCGAGTTGAGGATCACCGACTTAGGTTCTGTCAAACGCTGATCCGTAACTGGGCAGTTATAAAGGCAGAGTTCGGGTCGACTAAGAATCAAGCTGCGTGATGTGAATAACCAAGATGGGATTTTGCCCCTCCAATTGGAGAGATATTCTCTGGGCCCTCTCGTGAGATATGATTCGGAAAGCATGGCCATGCACGACTCGGTTAAGTGTTAACGAGGCGATCGACTAAGAGTTAGTCAGGTGAATCACTTATCTCGGATCGAGAAGAGAGTCGGACTATTTAAGGGATGACAATTATTCGCCTATAGTCTGACAAGGTATATCATGAGGCAAAAGGGACTCGGACGAAAGTCGCATTGGAAAGGCAAGTCGTCATGACTCTTTGGTACTTGGGAGTCGGCACGTTCTGCTAGGAGCCGTTACCGACTGATCGATTGAGAGTCGGACTCCAATCGTGTCCAAGTAGCCATGAGCCTGCGGGGTCACACACTTAAGAGCGGGAGCAAGTTCGGATTGGATCTGAACCTGTAATCTGGTTGGGTTGGACCTAAACCAGATTAGGACTGAGTTAGTGAGTTGGACTCACGGTGACTAGTGTTATATGGGCTTTAGTGAATGGGTCGCGCGAGCAGAGCCCATGTTCACTCCCTATATATAGTGGAGCACCGTAACCCATAAAGGTTAATCGTTGTTCGGTTAGGTCATTCCATGTGTTGGAAACCCTATCTCCACAGCAGTCCTACCGTCAATACGAACCTAGTAGTTCACCGCCGGTGCTCCTCCTTGCATGTGTGGATACCAGCAGAGGTACTGTGCGATCAGCACTAGGACGATCGGATCGTGAGGACTGCACTGCATCAACTGACGTGCTTCATCAGTAATCCGCAACTGCGCGTCTAGTGGTAAACCTCGTGGCCTTCTACCTCAGATAGATCTTGGGATCACCACGTTAGAGGAAATTTTTTGTTTTATCTCCGCGTGGCCCAACACCTTATTCCTTCATCACTAATCTTTCTCAAGAGTAAACTATCCTTAAAGATGAATAACACCATTTTTATGACTCTATGCTACACTAGCTTTAATTGAGTAACACCATCTTATAATTACTTAACCCTCATGACTTACACTTCAATCCCTGATTTATATTTATGTGGTTTACAAAGACTTCTCTAGGATCACTTATCTTTACTAAGGTTCCAATCATGTTTTACCCACCATTATTACTCATACTAAATATAAGCATTCCATGTTGGTGGACAAAACATTACCTTTATAATGCTTTAATTATTTATTATTGAAGTTCTTAGTTGGCTAGGCAGGGCTTTATCAATCCTACCTTTTATTGTCTAGAAATTATCTTCTTAGTATCTTATATTGGATTAAGGTTATTAATGGACTATGCCCTCATTAGAAGATTTGAGTAAATGTTCTGATAAGCTCAAATAATAGATCAAAGACTAATAGTTAAAGAAGTTGTGAATCAATGGGGAATTATCCAACATTGATGAACAACAGATATTGAGATAAGTTCCATAAAGATTGTATAGAAAGAAAGATATATATATATATATAGTGGATGATCTTGACTTAATCTCTTTCCAACTCCAACTCATCAAAAGAGTTTTAAGGGTAGGTTTGACTATGATACTCAGAATGTATGCAGATGGGACTTAAGATATAGTGGTTACATTCTTATTATTTGTTCTATATCCTTAACTTGGTACCTATGAGTGATTATAATCAATACTATAACATGATCACCTAATGATCAATATAATTCACATTATATTAGGGTTTAACTTGTAGTACAGTTGATCTACCCTTAGATCAAATCTCTCTTACCCAAAATGAGATTTTAACAAAGGTCATATTGAAACTTATCACAGACAACTTGATGATCTACTTCAATTCCATCAAGCTAAGAGAAGCTTCAATCACTTTGACAATTTTTTATGTAAAAGCGCAAAAATTATTCGGATTTTCTATGCATGAATGCAATGCACACATCTGGGTTCAACTTATTTCTAGGCTCTAATGCTGGGATGTTACAGACTCTCCCCCTTAAAATAAACTTCGTCCTCGAAGTTCGCAAACTCTCATGTTTCGGAGTAAGAAATTGTTTTGTAGCGGTTGCTACACTCTCCACTCCATGATGATCTTTAATGGAATTATTTGGAGTATTCTATAACCTAATTAGATATCTTCATTCCATTCTTTTTCTTGAATCATCAAAATTCATTACTATATTAAGTACAGTTTAGAGGTTCTCACTACCATAAGCTTTTAAGTTTCTATATACGCATTTTAATAGTCATTTAGACTATCTTACTATTCCTGTCATTATACCGTTGATATTGGTATTCCTTCCAAGATGGGATTTGAACTCAATTTGTCCATACCCATTGGAATTTTTCATTCTCGACACTTGTTTAATTAGGGTTCTATATTACTTCTTAAGGGTTACTTAAAAGTTGTTTCTTTTTTAATTTTGATTGTTAAATGTATCTTTTATCACCCTCAAGTTTATACCTTCTTAAGAATTTTTAAATAACTTTTCTTTATTACCTAGAGTATTTTCTTCAACTTTTATTCCTAATGTTTACTCTCCCCCTTAAGTTCTACTAATAGTTTTGAAACTCCATACATCGAGGCTATTGATTCTTGAACTAAAATGTTGTGTCACATCCCAAATTTTAGATTTGGTCTTGCATATCATTCATATCATTGCATCATGCTTTTCCATGCAAAACCGTCGAGTGAAAAGGTTCGGCGAAACGCCATTTGCAAAACCCTATTCTATTTTGCTACGAGGTTCCTACGGGAAGCTTTAGTAGGACTAGCTTTGATCACCCTTGTAGCCTAGTGGTTTCGCTCAAACCTTTACCCTAGATTGTTCTCCTCGACTGTACGAAACCGTAGGCGCAAGAATCGCTTGAATCAGAGCTCGTTCGGAGAAGTTGCGGCCGTTTTAGTGAATCGCCGGAAAACGGTCTGAAATTCCGGACCGATTTCCGAGTTCGAGTCCAGTTTCGCGCCGAATCAGAGTAGGACCAACAGAGGGGCCCCACAAAAGAGGCCACCCGGCCTCGGGAACCGCACCCGCACGCCCCGCCTGCCTCGCCGGGAATCCGCCCGCCGCCGCCGTCGCCTTCCCGCCTCGCCGCCGGCTTCGTCCCCGCCGCCAGGTACTGCGCGCGCCGCCTCCTCTCTCATTTCCCTCTCTCTCGCTGCGCGCCGCCGCCATCGCCACCGCGCCACCGCGGTCAGCCGCCGCCATCGCCGCCCTCCACCGCGCGCCCCCGCCTTGCTGCCGCCGCCGCAGCGCGCCGCCTCGCTGCCGCTGCTGCTGCGCGCGCCACCGCTGCCGCTGCCTCGCTTCGCGCGCGCGCACGCACGCATGTATACGCTCACGCGCCGTTTCGTCCGAACCGCACGTACGCGCGCCGTCTTGTGCGCCGCGTTGACGATCTTGACCCACGCGCTAACCGTGTACACCCGCGCAGGAAAGACCCCGACGCCGAAACCGATCGCCGCCGCCGTCCGGAACTCGCCGCCGTCCGTTTCGCCATTTGTTTCCGGTAAGACTGCAGCCACCGTCAGATGTCAGATCGGCGGCTTAGATTGTTCGTTGACCGGTTAGACTCGGGCGTTGACTAGTCAGACGCCCAGTCAGCGCCCAGTCAGCAGACGCGTTGACCAGTCAACAGACACAGTTGACTGGTTAATTTCGTTAATCCCTTTTGTTGACAGATTTCGGTAGAATCTTGTAAATTGCGTAGAAATTAAACCGCTTGGCCAAAAATTGCAAATAAAATATGTGTAGATTCAGTGAGTCGTGCAGAATCTTGCTGTACCTTTGGTTCAGGCTTTTGCGGCAAGGTTTAGTACAGTTTAATCAAACTAGTTAGTAGCCTTTTCGGAGTAATAAATTCGTAGAAAAAGATCCGTAGCTCCAAAAATCGCGTGTGATATGTCCCTGGATTCAGTGGAACGAGGGGAATCTCATCGTGAATTAAAAAGATAGGCTTACAGTAGAAACTTCTGCAGAAACTGTCTAATGGCTTTCTGAAGTGTTTTAATTACTCGGGGAGTTTTATAATTCCTTTTTGAGTAATTCCAGTTGGCACTGTTTCTAATCAGCGAT
The DNA here is from genome assembly GCA_916181665.1 of Avena sativa. Taxonomy (NCBI): domain Eukaryota; kingdom Viridiplantae; phylum Streptophyta; class Magnoliopsida; order Poales; family Poaceae; genus Avena; species Avena sativa. Next base: position 257,907,293 of record OV702279.1, on the reverse strand, counting down.
GCCTATGCTGCACAATTTTCCCAAGATTTTACAAACAGTATTCTACCGGTAGTGAATTATTTAAGTTCTAGCTCTAGTTTGGAGCATTACTTTTTGCGAAATAGTTTTCCTTGCGCTAAAACTATTTTCCATGCATGCAATCAGTAGTATCATCGATTAGTATTATGAGGTGCAGCTGTAGCACCGTTTCACTTGTAGTTCTTGCATTCATGCATCATATTTGTTGCATATGTTGTGGATTGTTTGTTTATGATTGCAATTGTATCGTGTAGATTGTGACGAGTGCAACGCTTGCTCGTGTGTGGATTGTTCTTCCGACCGCTACAACCAAGGCAAGTAGATGCTACTTTGTTCATGATATCGTCCTACTATTTTCAATGCATTGTCGTGTATTTTGTAGTTGCATGTGTAGGATGATACTATCGCTATGCTATGTCCTATTATGTGGTAGGGCTTTCCTTGTAGATGAACCACCGTTGGTAGATGTGCTTAGCCATGCTTTGTTGAACGAGGGCTGGGTTACATCATTGAGACTTGTTTCTAAAAGTATTGGTTTATGAAAACTAAAACAACTTACTCAATGAACCCCCTGGGTGTGATGGTATTGATAATTTTTGGTGGTTTCATTGCGGAAAGGCACCCAGGTATCAAGAGAGAATGATTGGCTTCTTTATTGTGTAGCTTACGTGTACAACCATGTGCCAATAATGGAATGGGCGGTTGGTTGGACTTAGTAGGTTGTGGTAACTCGAACCCGCGTATCCAGAGATGTAGAATTTTGGTAGGTTGGACCGGTGCGCGTCGGGATTGAGGAGCTACTTCCCGAACAGTCTCTTCTTGGTATTCTCCCTATCATCACCCAAAATGAGAGTGATGGTACGAGCTGGGCTGGCCAAGTCACATGGGTAAAGTGTACTAACCCCTGCAGGGTGTATAAACTAATCGATTAGCCGTGTTCCCGGTTATGGACAACTGAGTTGCTTGATATTGATTCCATGACATGTTTCTCGCTCATTCTAATTTCATAATTTCTTTAATATTGTTGGGTTAACTTAATTGGGATCTTTTCAAAGAAAATCAAAAATTGTTTATGAAAGTAGGACAAATGTATTTGCAAATACAAGCCAGACACAGCTCCACTTGCCAGATATGCATGTAGATGTTAGTACTATTGTCTCCTTTACTAGCTCTACTTGCCATACATTCCATGTATTGACCCTTCGGGGCTGCTATGTTTCATGTTGCAGGTTATTCCGATTCTGATTGATCGTTATAGGCCACGGTACTCCACTCGGCACTTGTTCACTTGTGGGCAATTCAAAGAATGGAGGATTTACCTTATTTATGTTGCTACCTGAATAATTTGAGCTAGCTTTGTGCTAAGCTTTTATTGTAATAATGGTACTCTGGATCTTCGTTATATATGATACACGGATATTTCGCTATGTTATCTATCTTACTCTATTGTGGGCCAATGAACCGATCCAGGGATTGGCATGTCACATAGAGGCCACGGTCTTTTCAGAACCGGGGTGTTACAGGATGGTATCAGAGCCCGTGTCTCGACTGTAGGATCGTGACCTAGATTGGATTAGGAAGCCATAGAATTATTAAAGCCTATATTAACTCTGTCTTTCACCTTATGCCTTTCACCCTCGTAAATTCTTACCATATGCTATTCTCACACTTTCCTCTTTTACTTGATAGATGGGAGAAGTCAGGACTGAGTATGCCACCATGGAGTCACCAAGGCCCTTTGCAAGGCAGTTAGCTCAGCTCTCGCAGTCATTAGGATTGCCACTGCCCATGTTCAAGGGAAGAAGGCTGTACACCTATGGATATGGAGAGGATGCATGGGAGATCACTACCTTCATATTCAGAGATGCCGCCTTGCCAAACCCCGTGCACTTGATCTACACCAAGACATACTGCAACTGGGGACTTGGAATCAACTTGGCCATACATGAAGCCCTGTCCCGCCAGTGCCATTATGTCCGACACTTACTGCCAGCAGATTCACCCTACCGTGACTATGGAAGGCGTGATGAAGATGGGAACATTGTGGTTACCCCGGGCGACAGGAACAACATGCCGCCCCGTCGGAGGCACATAGAGGACATGGAAAAGGAGAATGGAGCTCTAGCAGAGAAGGTGAGGATGATAAAGGAGATTGCAGACTTTACCAGCAATGGTATGGTGGTCCAAGGACAGGAGATTGACACTTTGCATGAAGCTGTGGGAGTTCTGGAGAATGCCCTGATAGACAGAGATGCAACCATAGCTCATCTTCATGGTACTGTGCAGGAGAACACCCAGAACATACAACAGTTGCAAGGGACCGTCCAGGAAAGGGACCAAACTATTGAAGCTATGACAGCCCAGATTGTCGCTCTCCAAGCACAACTGAATCCACCCTCTGATGATGACAATGGAGATGATGGCAACAATGGGGATGATGATGACAGTGGAGACGATGATGATGATGAGGACGAGGATGATGATGATGGAGACGACGATGGTGGAGGAGATGAAGCTGTTGCAGTTGCAGCTGAGAGTGAAGAAGAGGAGGAGGATCCAGAAGAGGTGGAGTTTGAGATCTCAAGTGATGGTTCATGAGAGGTGTACACTCCGCCGCCATGGTTGTACCGCGAGCCGAAGCGCCAACGCATGACCGCAAGGACCTACCTCAACCTCTTCAAGAAGTAGATAGAAGTCCACCAATTAGTCCTCGTTAGGCGAATTCGTTAGGATTAGTCTTGATCATTGTGAAACTTAGTTCGTGCTAGTTTAAGAGTGTTTGGTTGCTTATTTGTGTACTCCAATATCCCAGGAATTATTTGTGCGAATTTTATGAAAGAGTTATGGCAATTTGGTTACTATTTGAGTTATTTTCGCTGCAGTTTTTCTGCTGATACAGCAGTACTGCGCGATTTTTCATATTTTTCTGGTAACTCGGAAAAATCTGAAAACAATTGGGCTGATGCGAAACTCTCTGTACTATATGTGCAAAAATCAGCTAAAATTTTCTGACGAGTTTAAGTCAGGCGGAAAAATTCGTGAACGCTGCTGTACTATTCTGGCAGATTGCTGTTTTTGTTGTTTAGTTGATCGACGGTTTAGTTAACCATTGCCAACTCTTGTAAAACTATTTCAGTAGGTATATACTGCTAGGATAACCCCTGGGATGTTGCTGGATCACTTGTTTGTTGATGTGTTGCTTGCTTGTGATTTGTCTGCTGTTGTTTGTTGTTGGTTGATCATATGCATGGGTAGAATCCTATTGTCGTAGTTGATTCTTTCTAAACTTACCTGTGCTGAACCGCAGATGCCTCCCCGCCGCCACCCCACTGAGTTGGAGAAGCTCATGGCAGCTCAGGCACAGCTGACCCAAGTGATGACTCAGTTCATGGCAAATCAGAACAACAACAATGGAAACAATCAGCCTCAGGCAGATGCTCTCACCAGATTTCTGAGGCTAAGGCCAGCTAAGTTCTCTACTGCAACGGAACCAATGGTTGCTCTCGACTGGCTGCGTTCAATCAACAAGGATCTGGTAACTGTTGGATGCACTGACGCTGAGAAGGTGAGGTTTGCCGCTCACCTACTGGAGGGACCAGCCGCTTCTTGGTGGGACACTTTTCAGATCACCCACCCGCTGGATACCGTGACTTGGGCTATGTTCGAGGAAGGTTTCAGGACCAACCACGTGTCTTCAGGAGTTCTGAGCCTGAAGAGGAAGGAGTTCCGCAACTTGCGCCAAACCAATCGCACTGTGGTCGAGTACATTGAGGAGTTCAACAACCTGTCCCGTTATGCACCCGAGGATGTTGACACTGATGCCAAAAGGAGGGAGAGATTCCTGGATGGCCTCAGTGATGAGCTTTTAGTACAGCTACTGGTGGTTTACTGCCCCACTTTCCAGGAGCTTATGGACAAGGCCAGGATCTTGGAAGGGAAGCACAAGCAAGTAGAAAGCCGCAAGAGGAAGAACAATAATCACCACTCTGGTTCACATCACAAGTCACGCACTTCATATGATGGATACTCTAAGCATGGAGGGAGTGACCATGGGAGCCATGACCGCCACCACCATGGAGGCGATGGACACCGTCATGACAACCATAGGAGCAACCACCACAGTCACAAGGGAGGACACTCTCACCACTCTGGAGGACACGGTGGACATGACCGCAACCGTGATCGCAGCTTTGTGAAGAAGGATCTGAGTGAAGTGACGTGCTTCAAGTGTAAACAGAAGGGACACTATGTTGACAACTGTCCGGAGAGGAAAGGACTGAAGCCAAACAACAACGAGAAGGCCACAATGAACCACATGAATGTGGAGGAGATTCCAGATGAGCCAGACCTTGTGATTGGTAAGTTCCCAATCAACACTTACCCTGCACTTATACTTTTCGATACTGGTGCATCGCATTCATTCATATCAAGGGCATTTGTGGATAAGTATAAGCTACCTACTGAGTCTATGAAAAGGTCTATTAGAGTGAGTTCACCTGGAGGAGATATGATAGCTAGCGCGGGATGCCGCGATTTAACTGTGAGGATTGGAACACACAACTTCGTTACACATTTGGTAGTGTTGGATTCACAGGGTTTAGATGTTATTCTGGGTATGGATTGGATGTCTATGCATGGGGGACACATAGATTGTGCACAGCGAGCTGTTTCACTCAAAACCGCGGATGGTAAGAGGATTAGATTCAAGTCAGCCGTACGACCAGGAAGGTGTAAGCTGAATTCTCTTAAGGGGGTTAGCATGAATACTGTGCCAGTGATTAGGGATTACCCCGACGTGTTTCCGGAAGAACTGCTAGGGATGCCACCTGACAGGGAAGTGGAGCTTCTTATCGACCTGATGCCGGGAACATGACCAATAGCAAAGAAACCATATAAGATGGATGTGGATGAGCTGAAGGAATTGAAGAAGAAGTTGAAAGAGCAGCTGGAAAAGGGATTCATTCAGCCTAGTTCGTCGTCATGGGGTGCACCTGTTCTGTTTGTGGAGAAGAAAGACAGCAGCAAGAGATTAGTGGTGGACTATCGCTCGCTGAATGAAGTGACTATCAAGAACAAGTACCCTCTGCCGAACATAAATGATCTGTTTGATCAACTGGAAGGAGCAAAGGTGTTCAGCAAGATTGATCTGCGATCAGGCTACTTTCAATTGAAGATCCGGGAAGAGGACGTACCGAAAACCGCCTTCACCACTAGGTATGGTTTATATGAGTATACGGTTATGTCTTTTGGACTAACGAATGCCCCGGCGTATTTTATGACCATGATGAACAAGGTATTTATGGAGTATTTGGACAAGTTCGTGGTGGTGTTTATTGATGACATACTGATATATTCCAAGGATGATGCTGAGCATGAGAAGCATCTGAGACTGATTATGGAGAAGCTGAGGGAACACAAGCTGTATGCCAAATTCAGCAAGTGTGAATTCTGGCTTAACACCGTTGGGTTTCTTGGACACGTAGTGTCAGGAGAAGGAGTCGCTGTTGATCCAAGCAAAGTGACTGCAGTAACTGAGTGGGAAGCACCCAAGAATGCGGGAGAGATTCAAAGCTTTTTGGGACTTGCTGGATATTACAGGAGGTTCATTGAAAACTTTTCCAAGATTGCTAAGCCGATGACTGAACTTCTTAAGAAGGAGAGGAAGTTCGAATGGTCAGACGTATGTGAAGCCAGCTTTCAGGAACTGAAGCGTCGACTAGTGACCGCCCCAGTTCTGTGTTTACCAGATCTTCAGAAGGATTTCCAAGTGTACTGTGATGCTTCTCGACAGGGACTTGGGAGTGTGATGATGCAATATGGGAGAGTAGTGTCATATGCCTCGCGACAACTCAAGCACCATGAGCGTAATTACCCCACACACGACTTGGAGTTAGCGTCAGTGGTTCATGCGCTCAAGGTATGGAGGCATTACTTAATGGGAAAACACTGTGATGTGTACACCGACCACAAGAGCCTGAAGTACATATTTACGCAGAAGGAACTGAACATGAGACAAAGAAGATGGTTGGAACTTATCAAGGATTACGATATGAATCTACAATACCACCCAGGAAAGGCCAATGTAGTAGCAGATGCTCTGAGCCGGAAGGTTTATGCCAATGGATTGACAATTGGTGAATTGCCTGAGGATTTGTGCAAGCAATTCAAGGACCTTAGACTGGAAGTAGTGCCTGAAGGATACTTGGCTACAATGGAAGTCCAACCGACGTTACAGGACAGGATCGTAAAGGCTCAAGTGGGAGACAAGGAAATAGAAGAGATAAAGGAAAAGATGAAGGAGAATCGTGAAAAGGATATTCGCGAGGATGAGCATGGTACCTTGTGGTATGGAGATCGATTGTGTGTGCCCAGCGACCCGGAGATAAGGGGGTTGATTCTGCAGGAGGCTCATAACTCGCCCTACTCCATACATCCGGGCAACACAAAGATGTATATGGATTTGAAGAGCAGATTTTGGTGGAACAACATGAAGGGAGATATCGCCAAGCATATTGCCCTATGTGATGTGTGTAGCCGAGTGAAGGCAGAACACCAGAAGCCAGCAGGATTGCTACAGCCATTGCCTGTGCCGGATTGGAAGTGGGATAGAGTGGGAATGGACTTTATCACAGGATTGCCCAGGACCAGGTCAGGATATGACTCTATTTGGGTAGTGGTCGACCATTTGACCAAGGTAGCCCACTTTATACCGGTGAAGACGACCTATACGAGTGCAAAGTTGGCCAAGATTTACATGGACATAATTGTGTGCCTACACGGAGTTCCCAAAAGTATCGTATCTGATAGAGGCACCCAATTTACCTCACACTTCTGGCGCCAGCTACACGAGTCACTAGGTACTAGATTGGAGTTTAGCACAGCGTTTCACCCGCAGACTGATGGACAGACCGAGAGGGTGAATCAGATTTTGGAAGACATGCTGAGAGCTTGCGCCTTGGCTCATGGCTCTAGTTGGGATGAGAATTTGCCGTATGCGGAGTTTTCCTACAACAACAGCTATCAAACCAGCATCAAGACGTCACCGTTCGATGTGCTGTATGGGAAACGGTGCCGGACACCATTGCTATGGGATGGAGTAGGAGAACGTCAGTTGTTTGGACCTGATTTGATCAAGGACGCTGAGGAGAAGGACGCCTTGATTAGGGACAGGCTGAAGGTAGCACAATCAAGGCAGAAGAGCTACGCTGACGCCAAGCGCAAGGAAGTGGTGTATGATATAGGTGATAGAGCATACCTCAGAGTGTCGCCACTTCGTGGAATCAAGAGATTTGGAATTAAGGGTAAGCTGGCACCTCGATTTATTGGACCGTATCGGGTATTAGCACGCAAAGGAGAAGTTGCTTATCAGTTGGAGTTGCCAGAGGCTCTGTCCGCTGTTCACAACGTGTTCCACGTGTCCCAGCTGAAGAAGTGCCATTCAGAGATGGTGGATACACCATTGAGAGACACCGTACCGCTAGAGGAGGTTCAGCTGGAGAATGATTTGACCTATGAGGAGAAACCGGTCAAGATTCTGGAGACAACAGAGAGGATTACCCGTACCAAGACAATCAAGTTTTGCAAGGTGCAGTGGAGCCACCACACTGAAGAGGAAGCCACTTGGGAGCGTGAGGATGACATCCGAGAGGACTACCCACACCTATTTGCTAGCCGCGCCGAATCTCGAGGACGAGAATCATCTTAAGGGGGTTAGTCTTGTCACATCCCAAATTTTAGATTTGGTCTTGCATATCATTCATATCATTGCATCATGCTTTTCCATGCAAAACCGTCGAGTGAAAAGGTTCGGCGAAACGCCATTTGCAAAACCCTATTCTATTTTGCTACGGGGTTCCTGCGGGAAGCTTTAGTAGGACTAGCTTTGACCACCCTTGTAGCCTAGTGTTTTCGCTCAAACCTTGACCCTAGATTCTTCCCCTCGACTGTACGAAACCGTAGGCGCAAGAATCGCTTGAATCGGAGCTCATACGGAGAAGTTGCGGCCGTTTTAGTGAATCGCCGGAAAACGGTCTGAAATTCCGGACCGATTTCCGAGTTCGAGTCCAGTTTCGCGCCGAATCAGAGTAGGACCTGCAGAGGGGCCCCACAAAAGAGGCCACGCGGCCTCGGGAACCGCACCCGCACGCCCCGCCTGCCTCGCCGGGAATCCGCCCGCCGCCGCCGTCGCCTTCCCGCCTCGCCGCCGGCTCCGTCCCCGCCGCCAGGTACTGCGCGCGCCGCCTCCTCTCTCTCCTCTCCCTCTCTCTCGCTGCGCGCCACCGCCATCGCCACCGCGCCACCGCGGCCAGCCGCCGCCATCGCTGCCCTCCACCGCGCGCCCCCGCGCGCCTCGCCGCCAGCGCGCCGCCCGCCGCCGCGGCCAACCGCCTGCCCCGCCGCCCGCAGCAGCCGCTGCCGCAGCCGCCTCCGCCGCCCGCAACTGCTGCGCGCGCCTGCAGCCGCCGCGCCACCGCCTTGCTGCCGCTGCTGCTGCGCGCGCCGCCGCTGCCGCTGCCTCGCTTCGCGCGCGCGCACGCGCACGCACGCACGTATACGCTCGCGCGCCGTTTTGCGTCGCGCCGTTTCGTCCGAACCGCACGTACGCGCGCCGTCTTGCGCGCCGCGTTGACGATCTTGACCCACGCGCAGGAAAGACCCCGACGCCGAAACCGATCGTCGCCGCCGTCCGGAACTCGCCGCCGTCTGTTTTGCCGTTTGTTTCCGGTAAGACTGCAGCCACCGTCAGATCTCAGATCGGCGGCTTAGATCGTTCGTTGACCGGTCAGACTCGGGCGTTGACTAGTCAGACGCCCAGTCAGCGCCCAGTCAGCAGACGCGTTGACCAGTCAACAGACACAGTTGACTGGTTAATTTCGTTAATCCCTTTTGTTGACAGATTTTGGTAGAATCTTGTAAATTGCGTAGAAATTAAACCATTTAGCCAAAAATTGCAAATAAAATATGTGTAGATTCAGTGAGTCGTGCAGAATCTTGCTGTACCTTTGGTTTAGGCTTTTGCGGCAAGGTTTAGTACAGTTTAATCAAACTAGTTAGTGGCCTTTTCGGAGTAATAAATTCATAGAAAAAGATCCGTAGCTCCAAAAATCGCGTGTGATATGTCCCTGGATTCAGTGGAACGAGGGGAATCTCATCGTGAATTAAAAAGATAGGCTTACAGTAGAAACTTCTGCAGAAACTGTCTAATGGCTTTCTGCAGTGTTTTAATTACTCGGGGAGTTTTATAATTCCTTTTTGAGTAATTCCAGTTGGTACTGTTTCTAATCAGCGATGCCTATGCTATAGAATTTTCCCAAGATTTTACAAACAGTATTCTACCGGTAGTGAATTATTTAAGTTCTAGCTCTAGTTTGGAGCATTACTTTTTGCGAAATAGTTTTCCTTGCGCTAAAACTATTTTCCATGCATGCAATCAGTAGTATCATCGATTAGTATTATGAGGTGCGGCTGTAGCACCGTTTCACTTGTAGTTCTTGCATTCATGCATCATATTTGTTGCATATGTTGTGGATTGTTTGTTTATGATTGCAATTGTATCGTGTAGATTGTGACGAGTGCAACGCTTGCTCATGTGTGGATTGTTCTTCCGACCGCTACAACCAAGGCAAGTAGATGCTACTTTGTTCATGATATCGTCCTACTATTTTCAATGCATTGTCGTGTATTTTGTAGTTGCATGTGTAGGATGATACTATCGCTATGCTATGTCCTATTATGTGGTAGGGCTTTCCTTGTAGATGAACCACCGTTGGTAGATGTGCTTAGCCATGCTTTGTTGAACGAGGGCTGGGTTACATCATTGAGACTTGTTTCTAAAAGTATTGGTTTATGAAAACTAAAACAACTTACTCAATGAACCCCCTGGGTGTGATGGTATTGATAATTTTTGGTGGTTTCATTGCGGAAAGGCACCCAGGTATCAAGAGAGAATGATTGGCTTCTTTATTGTGTAGCTTACGTGTACAACCATGTGCCAATAATGGAATGGGCGGTTGGTTGGACTTAGTAGGTTGTGGTAACTCGAACCCGCGTATCCAGAGATGTAGAATTTTGGTAGGTTGGACCGGTGCGCGTCGGGATTGAGGAGCTACTTCCCGAACAGTCTCTTCTTGGTATTCTCCCTATCATCACCCAAAATGAGAGTGATGGTACGAGCTGGGCTGGCCAAGTCACATGGGTAAAGTGTACTAACCCCTGCAGGGTGTATAAACTAATCGATTAGCCGTGTTCCCGGTTATGGACAACTGAGTTGCTTGATATTGATTCCATGACATGTTTCTCGCTCATTCTAATTTCATAATTTCTTTAATATTGTTGGGTTAACTTAATTGGGATCTTTTCAAAGAAAATCAAAAATTGTTTATGAAAGTAGGACAAATGTATTTGCAAATGCAAGCCAGACACAGCTCCACTTGCCAGATATGCATGTAGATGTTAGTACTATTGTCTCCTTTACTAGCTCTACTTGCCATACATTCCATGTATTGACCCTTCGGGGCTGCTACGTTTCATGTTGCAGGTTATTCCGATTCTGATTGATCGTTATAGGCCACGGTACTCCACTCGGCACTTGTTCACTTGTGGGCAATTCGAAGAATGGAGGATTTACCTTATTTATGTTGCTACCTGAATAATTTGAGCTAGCTTTGTGCTAAGCTTTTATTGTAATAATGGTACTATGGATCTTCGTTATATATGATACACGGATATTTCGCTATGTTATCTATCTTACTCAATTGTGGGCCAATGAACCGATCCAGGGATTGGCATGTCACATAGAGGCCACGGTCTTTTCAGAACCGGGGTGTTACATGTTGGTTCATGTTCAGTTTTATATTTTACTGGTTTAAGGTCCAATGAAATATTATACGGTGCATCCACATAGTTGTGGATCTCCGAAGCAAATCTTTCAGCACTAAATGTCGTACTTACTATTGGGCATTCTTGCTGTATAAACTGGATCTTGCAAAGCATCTTGCCAAGCAATCGTATTCAAATCTGTTAAACTTTCTTAGGTATTACTTAACTTAGGCCAAATTTAATGCTCTTTATGCAACTTTTAATAAGATTTGATTCACTATTTCAACCAAATACTAGCTGCGGACAAAATACCAACCGTGGATTAGTTACTAGCTATGGATCAAATACCAATTGCGGATTATTACCAGTCACGAACCGTCCTAGGGTGTGTGTATTACCCTGTGGTTTCTCACATACCTCTCACATTCCCTCGGAATTGTTAGAGTTTAAATACCATTTTGGTTCCAAAGCTAACTATTTGTACTTATTCATGATACTTCCATGAACTTGGTACAACTATTCCATTACTTCTTAGTAATATTACCCATTTTGATTGAACTTTAAGTTTAATATTTCTTGTGGATCCCTACATCTTCTATACCCAACTTCTTTCTTGGGTCTGGCTAGGAATAATTTATGTTATACCTATTCTCCAAGTGGTGTTAACACTCCTTATACCTTGCTTCTTCCTTCCAGTAAGTCTGTTTTTATCTTTGAATCGTCACTCCCTTACATGAATTCCCATTCCTATCTAGATCTATATCATCAAGTAATAACTGGGTGTTACATCATGCATTTGCACACCTAATTAAACTTCATGTACAGATCTAGTCAATCAAGAAGATCCAATAAGATCCAAAAGTCGATAAACAACAAAGCATATACCCTGTATTACACATAGGTTTTAACTAATTTACAAATGTACTGGATGTTTCCACGGTTTGCTTCATACCTATTTACACAACCATCTTACAAGAACCTCTTGCTCTTGTGGATATATCCTCACTTATTTCAGCAACCCTTCAAACTACAATACGCATTACCCTCTATGTACATTATTCAAGACCGCATCCCTTGGGATGTTGTTTCTCTCTCACTTTCATCTTCCTCTAGTGCTTCCTGGAGTTCCGTCCATGATGACGTGAAGTCCTACGACTTCCTTCTGGAGCATAAGAGCATCCAGGAGGTGCATAATCTTGATTGGAAGTACCAAGACTGAGATTAGTCATTGAAAAATGACTAGAGTTGGCGTAATCTTCCACCGAATAGTTCGGGTTTTCTGGCAACGCTTCCTCATAATAAGTTGGTTCCTTAGCTTTTTCTTGGATCCAGTCATATATGTTGGTATAGTAGCTATTGGAGTACTCTTCTAAGTTGATTGGATTAGTATTACCCCCATATGGTCCATAAGGCTCTCTATGGTTATAATTGGTCTCTTCTTCAATACCTGCGTCACAAGGTATTGGATTCCCTATGGTTTTACCTTGAGATTCTACTTCCCATCCATACTTATTAGGCTCAGGTTTATTTGGAATAACTTTATTCCATTCATGTTGTTCAGAATTGTATTTAGTCCATAGGTCTTCAGGTGGCTTGAATTCATACTGGTAATAGGCATAATTTTCTGAGTTTGGGTCATCGAACTCAATTTCCTCAAACACCTCTCCTGAAGGTATGTATTTGGGATGCCTAGCTTCTTTATCTAACTTCTTCCTACGAGCCATTGCTTTATCAGGATTAGTAAAATCCTCAATGACCGTATCCAGCTCCTAAACTAAGACTTGGTGAGTATTATGATAAGTATTTAGCAAAGATCGATAACGATCCATATACTCTATAGCTAGAGTAGGTTCAGCTTGGACTAAGGTAGAGTGATCTAACTCATGCTCTGAGTTTGAGGTTTCATGTGGTATAATGGTGTGAGTACTACCTTCTAGAGCTTGGGATTTATGCTCTCGGATCATGGTTGTGGCTGCTGCTACGACAATCTGATATGCAGATGCCATGCACCTTGCCTCTCCTGTTGGCATTTCTCCCTTCAGTCCTAACTTCTTGGGTAATATGATCATGACACGGTATTTGGCTAATACCTGCCCATCATAGTAACTGTAAACCTTGACCAGAAGTCTTGATTCACATTCCAAACTCCATAGAAGTTGTTGGAGATTGTCTGTCCAATCCCCTCCGTAGTCATCCAACGTCATGTTCATCACTTGAAAATTCCGGGTTGGATATCGAGGTGCCATGTGGAATTGTGGATAAGAAATTATCATCATTCAAATAGACTTAAAACTCTTGGGTAATGATTGGTAATTGCAGTCATATAAAAGAGATATCGCACTAGTAACAAAACAGGATTATTCTCAAGTGAATACCCCTTATATCACTAGAGAACTCTTTATTATTGCTAGGATGTGTCCTACAGGTTCTACCCATTTACTAGGTTTCCAACCTAAGGTCAAGGCATATGCTCTGATACCAACTGCGGTGACCCAGCATACCACTGCATGATGTAGTATACTATAGTCGTTGACATAACACCAATGAAACACCGTTCACTAGTATTACATCCCTCAGAATGGCACAACAGAAACACAGCGGGTCCAATACATGGCTTAAATGTTACAACTCACTCTTTACATAAGATCCGGAGAACACTCTAGGTTAAAGAGAGAGAAAGAACTTCTTACGAAGACGAATCAAAGATAAATAACGCGAAACTATTATTCTATTAAAACTAGTATTTAACTAAGGAATTGGCATTGCTGCTATTGCAACGCACTACAGAGATAGGTTCTTTGGCTAGAGATTGTATTTCTATCTAATCAGTAACTTTGTCTTCACTTGAGTTGAGGTATATGTTGACTTCCTTTTCTTCATTGAAGAGCTTTAGCTGGTCTTGATAAGTCCTGGAGCATATCTTGATGTAGTCATCATTTTAATTGCTTTATAATCTAGCAAGGGTTAAGAAGATACTTTGAGTACGAGCGTACTCAGCAAATTCACTAGAAACGGAGTGTTTGATGCACTATAACTACAGCCACAGACCGTAGGTCGTAGGCAATGCAAGTTTTCATAAAAATTTCTTCAAAGGTTGCTTTTATTCTGAAAAGCTATGTTCGTCAGTCTTCACAGGTTTACCAGAACCTTCATGGGGTTCCTTTCCCGCCGCGTTCGCAGCTCCTTCCCGGAACAAGGAGTAACAAGTTACAGTTCTTACACTCTGCAGAGGTGCGTTACTTTACCCATGAGAGATAAACTCTTTGTTGCACAACCGGGTAGCTTATTCCCGTCCACAATTCCATGATGTGGGGCCCAGAAGATGATCCAAGCCAATCACTGCCCCCTTCGCGACCCCGCATGCCTCCTTGGTGTACACCATGCCCACATGAAGAATTACGGCAATGGTTTGTACAAACCGTTAGATGCCAGAACTATCGTGGGACGATGAGGGTTCCCACCATATGATGCATATCCTCTACGAATTACCAATTAATATGCACGCTACGAGGATAACAGCCACGACCTGCACATCCGGCTTCATGCGAGAGGAAGAAGATACAGCTGACTTCTCCGTCCCATTCCAAATATCATGGTCAACGCGTAATATACGGCGCAAGAATCACTGGCGACATTGGTTGTTAAGTCCTAGGTGATATAGTTCTGAATAGTGGTATTCCAATTGTCAGGTTTAATGGATTAGCTGATCACCCTGGATCAGTAATCAATAGTCCTAATTATTATTTAAAATATTGTTTTCGGACCTTTTTCAAATGCAGGTGAATACAACACTGGATTTGTAAAATACTTTACAGAAAATAAACAAAGGACATGAGCAAGTGTGAACTTGACTTTTGTGATTGCAAGATTATGCACTCACGGTCTTTGAGTCAGTATAAGATCCAAAATCTGAAATCAGCATCATTGGTCCGGTAAGGACTAATGTTTAAAGAAGCAATATGCTTTTATGCATAAGTAATGTGATGCATGTTCTGAGCGCAAATCCCGGGAATAACGTTGTCCTAGGTTTTGGATTCCGCAAATGGTTACTTTGGAATGTGTGGTCCTTTTAGATAAGTTTCATAGTTGAACTTTTATTAGAGTTTATGAGTGGTTGTAAACATCACATATGTAGGATTAAAGTATGCATACTTATGATATACTAGTTAGGATTACTTATACAAGGTTTCTTATTTAAAGTGGCAAAAAGGATAACCTTCGAAGAAAAGGTTTCTCTTCTAAGGTCTAAACAAACTTTGTGATTAGTTAGTGGTGGTTGATGACATTTGTTTGCTCAAATGGTTTGGCTTGAGTTGCTTTATAGTTTAACTACTTCAGACCAAAGTTAACTATAAAACATATAATAATGCTTATAATGTTATATTAAGATTTCATAGACTAAAGTTAACTTTAAAGTATAGGTAGTTTTGAAAGTATCGTACTTATACCTTGGTATCTTGTATATCTTAAATGTGTTCTTTAAGTTACTTAAGAATGTTTATTCTATTACTTGAGTAATGGTTTCTTGATGTGAGTTTGGAGTAATATCATTTATCTTTTATCGGTAAGTGAGTATAGTTTATGAACCCAACATAAGGTTACTTAACTACTTATGGATTTATATAGTGTTGTAGTAGTTTTTTGTAATTTGGTGATTAATATGGTTTAGAAAAGATTTGATTGTTCACAAGTTGTTCTTTGAAGATTTTATTATTAGTGGAATTCTTTTTTAGAAATAATCTTTATTTATGGTTGTGAATTTTTCTAAAATAAGAACATTTATAATGTTTTAAACCATTATGGTATTAGATTATTAATATTTAAGACTAATACTATTTATTAGACTTATTTAACTCATTTTAGGAATATTAGTAAATTTTATTTATTTTTATATGAATTATTAATGAAGTAAATAAGTTTAAATTTGAGTTATTAAAATATTTAATTTTCTTGTTTACCCCAAAAGGATATTATTAGATTTTTAGCATGTAAATAGTATTTTTGTGATCATTTTGGTATATCATATTTATTTTTTTGTGATTTATAAACAATAAGATATGATTTTTTATAATTCTTATTACTTTTATAATTACTTAATAAATAATAAATATTTAATTAAGTGAAATAATAATACATCATTATAGTTTTAAATTAGAATTCTTATTTTTCTAAGATTTTTGGCATTTTATTACTATTATTTATATTTATTATTATAAAAATATGAATTATCAAAGTTTTATTATTTCTATAACTTTTATTAAATAATATTTATTTACATAATAATCATAATAATATTTTATAATAAGTTTAAGTTGTAGAATTTATTTTTCTACAAATTTTCATATATTTTACACATTTTCCTGAATTTTAAAAAAAAAGTTTTTAATTAAACAAGATTTAATCATTTATTAAATTTCTGGAATAATATTAATTGGATTAAAACATTTTATTCATTTCCTAACAGAAAAATACTTTTTACACCACGACCAGAGCTAGCCCCAGTCACTGATCCGTGGGCCATTGTCCACCTCAGCTTCAGATGAAAGAAATGTTTTTGCTACTGACTTCCTCTCTACTCACTGTCGATGACATGCGGGCCCTAGGCCATGTCATTCACCACGCGAGGCAAAGACTAGTCAAACGGCTGACGTGGCTCGATCATGAGGTAAGCATGGCGTCAGCATCACCACCGCCGTCGGTGAGTGATCACCGGCGACGATCTACTGCACCCCAGCAAGCGAAATAGGTCTAGTTCGAATCAGCGCAAGCTACTGAACCTAGGAATGGCAGCACCGCTCGGAAATGGTCATCGGAGCCTCAGCTCCGACGAGCTCCGACGGTGGCCGACGGTGGCTTACAGTGAAACGGCGATTTACAACGAGATCAAACGATTCGAGGATGCTGGAAGATTCAGGAACTCACCCTGATGATGATTGAGTGGTTGGCGAGGACAGGCGCGGTCGGAATCGAGCTTCTCGACGAGGATTCCGACGAACTGCTGTGAAGGAAAATGGTCAAATTCGCCTGCTCCAGTGCTCCCCTTGAAGCAAGCTTCTACCCAGAGGATCTACGGAGTATGGCGCTTCTCCATGGCGGCTCAGAATGGTGTGGGGAGACGTGGTTCGATGGCGAAGAGTGGCTCCGACGAGCTAGGGTTTGGTCTCATTCGTATCTGAGAGGATAAGGAGGGATTAGGGATAGGGATGGAAGCAATGCGTCGCGGTGGCCTTCTTATCCCCTCCTAGCAGCGGCGGCGAGTATCTTGGCGCAATGACGGCGATGACGACATCGGGCGGCGGCGAGCTCCGCCAGCGAGCTGTCTGTGTGCGTGACGATGACGACGATGGTCATTTTGTGGATAACCCCCTGGCGATTTCTTTAGCTCAACCCGCGATCCTCTCTTGACCCCACCTGTCAGTCTCAGATAGAAAAGAACCTAGGCTGGTTACTGGGCTGCACAGGGCGTCAGGTAAGTATAAATGTGTTGGGCTGCGACCAGGTTTAGTTTTTATTTGTTTTATTCCTTTTCTATTTTCTGTTTTCTTATTCAGATTTGAATTTGATTTAGATTTTGAATCTTTCTTTGTATAACTTGTTTCCTGAACATTTACAACAATACAAAAGACATACCTAGTCTCATTTGTAAATTCTTATTATATCCTCTTTTTGTATTTCTAGTATTTATGTAATATAATCCCCCTTGTTAATATTTTATATAAACTTTTCTTATTATTTTTCTCTACTTATTTTAGTTAGAGATTTATTGAATGATATATTCTTATTTGTTTATAACTCAACTTTTAGTGAGCTCATTGTTTGAATACAAACTTTATATATATGTATAATGATTCTATACCATTATTTGATGCATGCAATATAAAGACATTGGTATGATGATTACTACTCTCATTAAGTTGGAAAATAGCAATGTATGTGATAAACAAAGAAGTTTAGGGTTTTGAATTATGGGTACTACCCTTGGCTTTAGGGTTTTGTATAATCTTAGATTCCTTTTAAGAGTTAAGATGATGGATTTGTTATAGGGAAATATTTCTATAAAGTGTTATAAGCATCAGATGATGGATCAATAGTATGAGATGGATATCCTGTTTGGTTTGAGATGTGGAGTTGATTGCTTAACCAGATTAAAATAGGAAATTGATTTATACATATAATTATATTTCAAATTCTTGGATCTCTAATTAAGGAATTCCTTTCCTAGATATAATACTTCTTCCTATCCATCCTCATGATTAACATGATAAGCTTTACTCATTTAAATCTTCTTATTCATACATTATTCTTCTAACTCATGAATGAATCCAATGAATTTGATACAAAGACACTTCATAGCTTTCTCATATCCTTGTTTGGTTGTATTTACTATTATACTGTTGATAATCTTCCATTCAACCAGTAGTTCCTTCAAATCTACTCCTAATCTTCCTTATTCCTTCATCACTAATCTTTATCAAGAGTAAACTATCCTTAAAGATGAATAACACCAACTCTATGCTACACTACATTTAATTGAGTAACACCATCTTATAATTACTTAACCCTCATGACTTACACTTCAATCCCTGAATTATATTTATGTGGTTTGCAAAGACTTCTCTAGGATCACTTATCTTTACTAAGGTTCCAATCATGTTTTACCCACCATTATTACTCATACTAAATATAAGCATTCCATTTTGGTGGACAAAACATTACCTTTATAATGCTTTAACTATTTATTATTGAAGTTCTTAGTTGGCTAGGCAGGGCTTTATCAAACCTACCTTTTATTTGTCTGGAAATTATCTTCTTAGTATCTTATATTGGATTAAGGTTATTAATGGACTATGCCCTCATTAGAAGATTTGAGTAAATGTTCTGATAAGATTAAATAATAGATCAATGACTAATAGTTAAAGAAGTTGTGAATCAATGGGGAATTATCCAACATTGATGAACAACAGATATTGAGATAAGTTCCATAAAGATTGTATAGAAAAATATATATATATAGTGGATGATCTTGACTTAATCTCTTTCCAACTCCAACTCATCAAAAGAGTTTTAAGGGTAGGTTTGACTATGATACTCAGAATGTATGCAGATGGGACTTAAGATATAGTGGTTACATTCTTATTATTTGTTCTATATCCTTAACTTGGTACTTATGAGTGATTATAATGAATACTATAATATGATCACCTAATGATCTATAATTCACATTATATTAGGGTTTAACTTGTAGTACAGTTGATCTACCCTTAGATCAAATCTCTCTTACCCAAAATGAGATTTTAACAAAGGTCTTATTGAAACTTATCGCAGTCAACTTGATGATCTACTTCAATTCCATCAAGCTAAGAGAAGCTTCAATCACTTTGACAATTTTTTCTGTAAAAGCGTGAAAATTATTCGGATTTTCTATGCATGAATGCAGTGCACACATTTGGGTTCAACTTATTTCTAGGCTCTAATGCTGTGATGTTACAGCGCTGCCCCTTCGAACCCCGCAGGGGGAGACCCCCTAGACCCCCCTAGTCGTAGCCCCTTTTTTTATCTCGTTAAGGTGACTAGGTGCCGCGAGTTCACATGATCCGGTAGAATGCGATTCTATGCATAACTTGTTTTTGCAGGATGTATGTGATCAGTATGGCCCATATATGTATGTGATGCATGTGTGAAATTTATCATGACCTGCGTGTCGTGAGTAGGGCAACACGGCTGGAGCCATGTGTGTTGTCAATTATTATAATGGCATGTGTGCCAACTTGTGATGATCCCAACTCTATGTAATTTTGATTACTAGCTGTTAGGTGTAATAGCTTGTATTAGTTCTTGGAGGACTCATACTTGGAGGATGGCTCGCATGAAACATGAAGATGGAGATCATCATGGTGGACAGGTTCTATGGTGATGGAGATCACCATGAGAATATGGGCCATACTGTGTCACATTTATGTGAACGCTATTCTTATGCGTTTTACTACTATACATGCTTAGATGATAGAAGTAGAACGATCCCTCACAAAGTTTAAGTTAAACCATGCCCTCCCAACCAAACCTTGCACCATCCTATGCCCTGTACAATCGTTGGTGGGCCTATGAAATTAGGGTGCTGCGGTTTTCCTTGGCTAGATGGGTTTGTATCGGATACCTACACGCATAAGGGTTGGTGAGCTTGACAAGGTCATCTTAACAGTTAAGGACCTTGGGGCATAAAGGTTGGGCGCCTAGTTTTGACATAGAGATGTCACCCAACAACAAGAGTCATATGTGATATGATTAGCAAGTGTTGCTTACCGATTTACCTTGTCTTCTAGCAGTGATGCTAAAGCTCACTAGTCGACTTGTTAATTGTGGATCTTGAATCACTTAGTATCAATAGAGGGATATTGATTTAAGTGGGAGTATATGCTATTAAATTGTTTAATATGTTTTACTCTTTCATGGTTACATGGCTTAGTATTTTGCATGTTTTCTGTTGTAGATCAATGGCACCGAACACTACATAACCTTTTTCTTTGTGTTCGATTCTTGACAAAGATAAACTAAATGGAACAAACTTTTCGGACTGGGTCCATAACCTGAGAATTGTTCTCAGGTATGATAAAAAGGAAACGGTCCTGGATACCCCAATCCCCGATGAACCTGCTGATAATGCATCTGCTGCCCTCAAGAATGCCTACAAGAGAGCATGTGATGATTCTCTTGAGGTTAGCTGTCTTATGCTTGCATGCATGGAACCTGAACTCCAAAAGAAGTTTGAGGATCAGGAAACGTACGATATGATCGTTGCGCTTAAGGACATGTTCCAAGATCAGGCAAGGACTGAGAGGTACAATGTTGCCAAGTCCTTTATCGAATGCAAGCTAGCAGAGGGAGCGGCTATAGGCCCCCATGTGATCAAAATGGTTGGTTACAGTCATACTTTGGAAAAACTTGGTTTTCCACTAGGCCAAGAGTTGGCCACTGACTTCATTTTGGCGTCTCTTCCATCCAGCTATGTGCAGTTCATTTCGAACTACCATATGAATGGGGTGGAGAAGGGCCTTAATGAGTTATGCGGGATGCTCAAAACAGCAGAAAATGACATGAAGAAGTGTGCAAGGCATAGCCATGTGATGGTTGTGCAGAACAAGCCTAGCTTCAAGAAAAAGGGTACTTCTTGGAAGAAGAAGGGAAATGCTAAGGATACGATCCCTAAGCCTGCACCCAAGCAAAAGGCTGGACCTGTAGAAGACACTAAGTGCTTCTTTTGTCATGAACATGGCCACTGGAAGAGAAACTGTAGCAAGTACTAGGCTTCTTTGAAGAAGAGTGGAAGTAAGAGTACTTCCCACTTAGGTACGCTTGTTGTAAATGCTGTGGACATTCTTCTCACTCATTCCTATGTTAACTCTTGGGTATTTGATACCGGATCGGTTGCTCATATTTGCAATTCGATGCAGGGGCTAATAAGGACTAGAGAAGTGCAGAAAGGCGAAGTGGATTTTCGCGTCGGAAATAAAGCAAGGGTTGCTGCATTGTTCGTCAGTGTCATGCAACTTCACCTTCCGTCAGGATTTATTATGGAGTTGAATAATTGTTATTACATTCCTAGTAAGGGTCGAACATTTTATCACCTTCATGTTTGATGAGGGATAGTTATTCATTCGCGAGTGCAAACAATGGTTGTGTAATCTCTAAGAATGATATGTTTATGGCTAATGCTCCCATTGTGAATGGGTTATTTATTTTAAATCTTGATGATGCATCTGTTTACAATGTTAGTGCTAAAAGGCTTCGGCTTAATGATTTGAGTCCTACCTATTTATGGCATTGTCGTTTGGGGCATATAAGTGAAAAGCGCATGAAGAAGCTCCATGGTGATGGTCTTCTAACTTCGTTTGATTTTGAATCATACGAGACATGTCAAGCTTGTTTACTTGGAAAGATGACCAAGTCGCCTTTTTCGGATTTACCCGAGAGAGCGACAGGCTTGTTGAAACTCATACATACTGATGTATGTGTACCAATGAGCACGACAACCAGAGGAGGATATCACTACTTCATTACTTTTACTAATAATTTCAGTAGATATGGTTATGTCTACTTGATGAGGCATAAATCTGAAACTTTTGAAAAGTTCAAGGAGTTTCAGAGTGAAGTAGAGAATCAACGTGGCAAGAAAATAAAAACCTTGCGATCTGATCGTGGAGGTGAATATTTGAGTCACGAATTTAGCGATCAGCTTAAGAGTTGCGGAATTGTTCCACAACTTACGCCGCCCGGAACGCCTCAAAGAAACAGGGTCTCCGAACGGCATAATCGAACTTTGTTGGACATGGTTCGATCGATGATGAGCCAGTCGGATTTACCATTGTCATTTTGGGGTTACGCTCTAGAAACGACAGCTTTCACACTTAATAGTGTACCATCTAAATCCTTAGTGAAGACACCATATGAGATGTGGACTGGAAAGAATCTCAGCTTGTCTTTTCTAAAGATTTGGGGCTGTGATGCATTTACCAAGCGACTTCAGTCGGACAAGCTAACACCCAAATCGGATAAGAGCATTTTCGTGGGATATCCGAGGGAAACCTTAGGGTATTACTTCTACAACCGAGAGGAGGGCAAAGTGTTTGCCACTCGTAGCGGTGTTTTCCTAGAGAAAGAGTTTCTCACAAAGGGAACAAGTGGAAGGCCGGTGCGACTTGAAGAAGTTCAAAATGAGCCAGTTGGGGATGCTTCTACGAGTGATGCTATTGTAGCAGAACAAGTTGAGGAACCCGTGGCAATAGAAGAACCACAACCACGAAGGTCGGCGAGGCTCCACGAAGCGCGGTAATTATTATTGTTAGACAATGATGAGCCTGCGACCTATGCAGAAGCGATGGTGGACCCAGACTCTGAGAAATGGCTGATCGCCATGAGATCCGAGATAGAGTCCATGGGAGACAATCAAGTTTGGAACTTGGTTGACCTGCCTGATGGTTTTAAAGCCATCGAGTGCAAATGGATATATAAGAAGAAGATTGATATGGATGGAAATGTTCACATCCATAAAGCTCGACTTCTTGCAAAAGGTTTTTGACAAGTTCAAGGAGTTGACTACGACGAGACTTTCTCGCCCGTAGCGATGGTTAAATCTATACGGATAATTCTAGCCATTGCTGCACATTTCGACTATGAAATATGGCAGATGGATGTTAAGACGGCTTTCCTAAATGGAATCCTAACTGAGGACGTGTATATGATGCAGCCCGAAGGTTTTGTCGATCCAAACAATGTTGGAAAGGTATGCAAACTTCTGAAGTCCATTTATGGGCTGAAGCAAGCATCTCGGAGTTGGAACATTCAATTTGATGAAGTTGTAAAGGAGTTTGGCTTCATCAAAAACGAACAAGAACCTTGTGTTTACAAGAAGGAAAGTGGGAGATCGCTGGTATTTCTAATCTTATATGTAGATGACATATTGCTGATTGGAAATGACATTCCTATGCTCGAGTCTGTTAAGACCTCATTGAAAAATAGTTTTTCGATGAAGGAATTGGGAGAAGCGGCATATATTCTGGGTATCAAGATCTATAGAGATAGATCAAGAAGGCTAATTGGATTAAGCCAGAGTACATACATTGACAAAGTATTGAAACGGTTCAGCATGGAAGAGGCTAAGAAGGGGTTCTTGCCCATGTATCACGACATTAAACTCAGCAAGGCTCGGTGTCCTTCAACTACTGATGAGCGTGAGCGCATGAGTAGGATTCCATATGCTTCGGCTATTGGATCCATCATGTATGCAATGATATGTACTCGCCCAGATGTTTCCTATGCTCTAAGTGTTACGAGCAGATACCAAGCTGATCCAGGTGAAGGTCACTGGGCAGCGGTAAAGAACATCCTTAAGTACTTGAAAAGGACTAAGGATGTGTTCCTAGTTTATGGAGGTGAAGATGAACTCAGTGTAAAGGGTTACACAGATGCGAGTTACCTTAACGACTCAGATGATTCGAAATCGCAATCAGGTTATGTGTTTGTCATGAATGGTGGTGCTGTGAGCTGGAAAAGTTCCAAGCAAGATACGGTGACCTCCTCTTCAACAGAAGCTGAATATATTGCTGCCTCGAAGGCCGTAAAGGAAGTTGTTTGGATTAGGAATTTCCTGATTGCTCTCGGTGTGGTTCAGGGTGCGTCCAATCCCTTGGACGTTTATTGTGACAACAATGGTGCTATTGCACAAGCCAAGGAACCTAGACAGCACCAGAAGAACAAACATATTCTCATGCGTTACCATCAGATTTGAGAGTTCGTTGAGGATGGTAGTGTCATGATATGCAAAATACATACGGACTCAAATGTTGCTGATCCCTTGACTAAGCCTCTCCCGCAGCCCGCGCATGAAGCGCACACAAGAGCAATTGGTATTAGATATATTTTAGATTGACTCTAGTGCAAGTGGGAGACTGAAGGAAATATGCCCTAGAGGCAATCATAGAGATGATTATATTTCATATGTATCCATGAGTTATTGTAATGTTTCTTGAATATCCATATCAGGCAACTTGTATTGATTGGCAATTATGTGAATTGTTTGTGAAACTCTTTACTTGTATGGTTATTTAAGAGTTGTCCCTAGTCGGAGTTCATGTGAGGACACACGTGAATATTAGACTAGCATATCGATATGTTGATGACTATGTTTCGCAAGTCATAGACATGGAGATGTCAAACCAATGATGTGGACACATGTTTATGAACATGGGGTTGGACTGGACCAACCTGAGACTGGCAATTAGTTGCAGCTCTCTCTCTACACATCGCGTACGTTTTGTCCTTAGACCTGAGATTGCCATATGTACTTGAGATATGGATCGACCTACTTTGGGGCTATCAAACGCTGCATCATAACAGGATAGTTATAAAGGTAGATTTCGGGTTTGTCCTGAAGCATGCTGCAAGGCATGGTCAATCAAGATGGAATTTGCCCCTCTCTACCTGAGAGAGATATCTCTGGGCCCCTCGAGTGATCAGATCCAGAAATGCATGGCCGTGCTACATAAGGTTAAGAGTTAACCTAGTAAAGGGATTCCAAATTACGGTATCGAGAAAGAGAGGTCAGCTTGGAGCTAGACCAAATATCGTGAGGCAAAGGGAAAGACATGTACTAAACCTTGTGATGGTTCGTCTGATATGATCTTTGTATGCGTTTAGGAGTTGGCACATCTTGCTAGAGGCCGCTACCAACTATTGACAGAATAAGTGTATTCGTGTCATGTCTATACGCATATGAACCTATATGGTCACACACTTAAGGGGCTGGAAGCCTAATGAGGATTGGATCCGAATTAGACCAGGCTTAGGCTACTAATGGGCTGCTAATGTAGAAGCCCACTAGGGACGCCTATATAAGAGAGGGTGGGGCGAGATGACCGAGGTTAGACCTGAGACCATTCCACCCAGCCGCCACACCTCTCGCCTGTGTTGCACGCGTGGACCTAGCAGTCCGACGTCTGACGCTTCCACCCTGCACGTGTGGATACCTCGGAGGTGCTGCATCTGTGGCACTTGGACGAGCCGCGCAAGGAGAGCTGCTCGTGGGACGAGAACAAGGAGGAGATGTGGAACGTCTGCACTGCCTCGACGCGCTTCATCAATTCCACAACTGCGCGTCTAGTGGTAATCCCGTGATCTATGACAACAGTAATCCTGGTTTACGCGGTAGAAAATTTTAATTTGCGCTAGTGTAGCCTACCCGTATCCCTTCAGCGGGAGCTTCTGCTACGGCGACGGCGGCGTCTGCTACATGACGGTGATGGCGTTTTCTACATGTGGCGGTGGAGTCTGCTACACGTGTTGGCGGGTGTTGCTACAGGCGACGACGGCCGCTTCTACTCGTGGCGGTGGCGGCTGCTGCTACACGCGTTGGCGGCGACAGCGACGACAGATGCTACAGCTCGCTGATGGAGGCTGCTACATATGGCGGCCGATTTTGCTACTTACGTCGGCCAACTCTACTACCTTGGGCTGCTGGCGGTGGAGTTGCAAGCCAGAAGTGGAGCTTCCTCGCCGACGGCGGGTCATCGCACGGGAGGCGTCATGGGGAACCACCGTCGTGGGTCAACCAAAAGATCTAACCAGCCATATGGAAAGCGCTGCATAAGGGGATTATTTTTGGAAAACGATAATGTTCACCCGGGGGATCGCACGTCTTGCATCCCCCGGCTCCTCGCGCTGAACGCGTGTCCCGGCCTCATGCGGAGACACGAACGGTTATTGGTCCACCACCAACCTTATCCCTTCGCCTGTTCTCCCAAGTCAATAGCCATGACTCTCTCAAAAATATCAATAGCCATGACGCTCCGACCAAAATCCATGGCGCGTCGCCCCTGCTCCTCCCCTGCGCACGACCCCTGCTCCTCCCCCCCACCCGCCCGTCAAACTTCCTGAAATCCCTTGCTGCCCCTTCGAACGGTCGTCAATCTGTTGCGTGCGTGCTACAAGGCAACGACGGCTGCTACAAGCGGCGGCGGCTGCTGCTACAGACACCAGCGACGGCAGCTACACGAGGCGACGGCGGACATCGGCTGCTACAGGCAGCGGCGGCCTCTGCTATAGACGGCGACGACAGCTGCTACACGAGGCGGCGGTGGACGATGGTTGCTACAAGTGGCGGCGTCCTTTGCTACAGACGAATACAACAGACTGCTACACGAGTTGGCGCCGGCTGCTACACGCTGCCGCAACTCTTGCTATGTGGGGCTGGCGACGTTGCTACAAGCGGCTCTCAACATTGCTAGCAAGGCACATCGATGCTGCTACCAAGGTGCATCGACGTTGCTACCAAGAGCCTACTCTACCGCCTATGGTGGGTGTCGTTGCAGCCGGCGCAGGCGCCGGTTGCTGCCTGTAGTGTGCGGATGAGCTGCCAGGTGCTACCAAGAAACCATGGTGTTGCTACCAAGGAACAACGATGGTGACACCAAGGAGTCGACGTCGCCGGTGATGCTACGAGGCAAGGGAGTCGCCGGTGATGCTACGAGGCAAGGGACTATGGTGATGCAAACGAGGGGCACTAGTGCTGCCGACGTGGGCGGCGGGAGTCGTTCTAGTAGGATGGCGCTGCCCAAATCCCTCGTGGTTTTTTTTTTTGCCTCTGAGCGCTAACCAGGCTGAACGGTTTGATCATCTCCATCGTACGGCTCTGGACCTGGGGGATCCGGAGATTTGATCCCCCGGGGGACGCTCAACACTCCCCATTATTTTTTCGATCGGTGACTCTTCGTGTACGTATCAGTCCTAGGGGACACGTGTCAATCAATAGAGCCGAGGGATAGAAAGTTTCTAATCCCCGGGGGACGTGTAGCGTGGCCCTTATTTACCCGTATATATTCCTCATTGCATTGCAATTCATCTGGGTCATAGAGGAACGGACGGGGCTTGCCTGCGCCGCTACCGTGCGCCCATCGGTGCGCCCCTGCACGTGGCGAGCATCTGATGGATCCCTCCTTTCTGGCGGCCCCACAGCGTTTTCCACTCCAAAACAAATCGATAACAGGTTAATACCAATCACTGCCGTAATACTAGCAGATACCGATACGGACTAAGACAAATCACTTCCGTAATACTAGCAGTTAACATTAAAGCACAAAATTGGAGGGAAACTGGCGGACGACTTGGCGCGCGAGGACATCCATAAAACACACAGCTGCGCGCCAAATCATGTACCGCTATTGCAAACAAGAACAGAGGGAAAAATTGGACGCCAACTCCATGATCGTCCAGACGCCAGCTCCATGAACATCTTTGTAATTGGTGTTCCTAGGGAAATCAAAGGTAAATTGTGGCTCCATCTTGCGGCTCTCTCTAGGTGGACGCCAACTCCATGATCGTCCAGTAACTCGAGTTCTCAGGAGAAATTGGCCAGGGCAGACGCCAGCTCCATGAACACCTTTGTAATTGGCGTTCCTAGGGAAATCATAGGTGAATTCTGGCTCCATCTTGCGGCTCTCTCTAGGTGGCAGAGGAAAATTACGATCTGATCCAGGAAGTGAAGGATGGCTCCTGCACAAGTTAGTCATGGGAACCATGAGGATGTTGGTGGATCAGATTCACCTAAAGTAAGCTTTCACACTAGTATCCTTCATGATTTTCTTTCACTAGTATCTTACACAAACCTGATGTGATCTTCTCTCCAAGTTCAGCCAATGAACCCAAATTTGACAGCACTGTAATTAGCTTGGCCTTCACTGCATTGAAACATAAATCAGTATCTTATAACCCATAATGGTGAATTTGATCATATGAGTTGTGAATAGAGCTTCTTTTGACATGCATACATGTTTAACTAAAGTGAATATTGGTTGACACATGATGTGCAGGAATTAGCTTATAACCCATAATCAGTATCTTATAACCCATAATGGTGACTTACAATTAGCTTCACAGTTACAGGACTGGAAATCGATGCTAGTAGAATTTCCAAACACGATGAGGGGCTTGCGAAACCAGTAGGTATCAAGGTCAAGGAGAAGAGTGTTCGAGGGTCAAGAAGACCCGTTGGTGGCTTCGAGAAAGCAACAACAAAGAAGAAAAAGAACACTAATGCTACTGTACAACTACAACCTCAAAGCATCACAATGGTATATAATCGTCTCATCCAGATTTCACACATAAAATTTACTTCTCCTAACATATATATCTTCCATGTATATATAGGGTAATTTGGAGTTTATGACAAATCAAATGCGTTCATATCAATTTCAGTACAACCCGTTCATGCATGCTCCAATGCAGCAATCATTTGATGCCAATACCATATTGATGTCATCACAGAACCAACGAGAGTTGGCAGGATTGCAACCATACAATACATTACAGGTATGAGAATTCTACATTGTCGAGTTTTATTATTTTGAAACTTTATTGGAACTGAACTAGTATTCTACACAGGTTCATCCTACAAATCACATGCACACCTATTTACCACAGCATAACTCAGCTCGGAATTCCTCACATCAACCAACCATGGGGACCTCTACCTCTACTATGATGACTGGACAAAAACAAGATTTGTTCTATCAACCGAAGCAAACCATGGGAACTTCAACTTCTACTATGACGACACAACAAAATCAATCCTTGTTCTATCAACCGAACCCAACCATGGGGACCTCTATCTCTACTATGATGGCAAGACAAAATCAAGGCTTCTTGTATCAACCAAAGCCATCTTAATCAATTTGTTATATAGAGTCATATGTCATGTACATAAATTCTGAAGACAACTTAATAAAAACGTTATATGGAGGTCCATGTCATGTACTGAAGCTATCTCGATAAATTTTGTAGCTGCAAGTAATTTCTATTGTAACTTGCAGGTATTGAACATGGATTGAGTCGGCCTGGGCATACCAATAAAATTAGCTCAAATATACTGTTCAGAACTCACGACCTGGGCATACTTCCCTGCTCCTATTTAACAAGCAAGAAACTTAAGCTCACTAGAGGAACAAAGCAAGATCAGAAATTAACCTGTCTACCAATGCGCGTCCGCAGCCTCTAGCTACGTCCTGCCGCCGTCGAGCCCGGAACCTCCTTCTCTAGGTCTAGGCTTCTTCGCTCGAGCAGGGAAGCTGCTGCGCCCACCCACGAGATTCACCTCCTTCAGGTCCGGCCTGCCTCCGTGCGTTGACCAGCTTCGCGTCCGGCGGGAGAAGAAAGAGGCCAGCGGTGGGAGAAGCCTGCGTGCGTGCGAAAGAGGAGGGGGGCCGTGGAGGAGGTGGGCGCAGCGGCGGAGTTCATCATAGCGATACGGGTACACGGGTGTCCACTCGTACGGGTACAGATCAATTCGTATTGCCTTGTATTGATCCTTTGTTTTTTTTGTAAGAAAGAACGGGGAGACTTGGATGCTCGCCACGTGCAGGGGCGCACCGATGGACGCACGGTAGCGGCGCAGGCAAGCCCCGTCCTAGAGGAACAGGACGCCAGACGAGCCCCTTTCAAAGGTTTGCTATTTTTAGGTTTACTGCTTCCTTTCGATAAAAAAAAACTGAAATATAAGATACAGATTTAACAGGACCCGTTGTTCTACACGATTATAGTTCAGTTGTAGTACGTACTTCAGGTCCAGATCAGCCTACGAGAAGCGAGAATGTCATGTTCCAACTAGCTAGGGCGGCCTAGCGGTTTCGTCTGGATCAATCGCCGGGAAGAACCAGAACGAGTCACCGGCGGTGAACTCGCCTTGCCGGTGCTGCATCGTCTTCTTCAGCACCAGAACATCTTCCGACCCGTCGTTCAGCCTCGACTCCGCCCAGAACCACGCGAGCCCAGCGGCACGGCCACGGTCGACGTCACTTAACGACGGCTGGTGCGCAAACAGCACCATGCCAGGTGGCCTTCCGGCGGCCGGCGGCACGAATGCCGAGCAGCCGCGGCCCAGCAGCAGGACGCGGTCCCCGGGCACGCGGTCCCCGGGCACCCACATCCTCTTGTCCCAGTCCAGCCTGAAGAGCGCGACGCGCGCGTGGTGCTCCTCCGCGATCACGATGTGGACGTGCCCGAGCGACCCCACGAGGTAGTGGCGCAAAATGGTGCTCTCGCCGTCCCCGAACGGGAGCGGGCACGCCGTGTTCCGGCGCTCCATCTTGGGCTCCGGGTCGGCGAGGTCCGCGCGCCAGACCTTCCTCCTGCCGTCGACCAGGTACACCGTGGTGCCGACGGAGACGATGTCGCTGGCGGGGGCCTCGTGGCGGAACCCCGGGGCGCGCAGGGTGCGCCACGCCTGGTCCTGATGGCCTGGGCGGCAGTAGGCGACGAGCCTGTCCGTGGCGACGACGAGGAAGCACGCCCTGCTGCGGTCGGCGGGCGAGGACGTCAGCGCGGCGTGGAACCGCCCGTTGGGGGTCTTCTCCCCGAACGGCCACGCCACGACCAGCCGCGCGCCCGAGACGGGATTCGCGAGCACGAGGCGGCGCGGCGCGTCCACGGCGACGAACACGAGCCACCCGTAGGCGGAGGTCGCGACGCAGCGGTGGTAGCCCTCCCCGGGGACGTCGTACGCGTAGGGCCGACCCCCCGGGATGTCGTAGAACTGGCGGCGCACGGTGACCGGCGAGGGCGCGGAGGGCGAGGCGGGGGCCGGCTCCGGGAGCATGAGCCACGGGAAAGGCGGCGGCGGGCGGCCGATGCGGCGGGAGAAGAACCGCCACGTCTGGCACACGAGGCGGATCCTGAGGTGGTCGGTGAAGCTGACGTAGTGGGCCAGCGTGGCGAAGAGGCGGTCCCCGGGCAAAACCGCCCTAGGGTTTTTCCCCGGAACGGGAGGCGGCGGCGGCGGCGCCGCCGCCATGGCCCGCCGTCGAGCCGATCGACGCATGCAAGGCGACGCGGGTGTGACGCAAGAGGCCTTGGTCGGTCGGCCGATCCCTCGATTGCTCTCCCTCGATCTCCGCGAGAGGCGAACCGCACGCGCCGAAAGGATTTATGATCACGCGCCGCAATTAGCTGATAAATGCATCGGATTGATTTGGTTTCGATATGGAATTATTTAAAAGAAAATCTTGCTATACTTCCATGATATATTTGCCAATTAATGCATCCCATCGCCCGGGATTCGCCTTCTTCTTCTGCTCTTGATTCGCAGGGATGCAATAATTGGGATTAATTGGGAGAACAAAAGAGGAAAGCAATTGTTGCGTCCATTTAAATGGACTATATACTCCCTAATTGTACGCGTTTCCGTTCTCGTTCGCGTTCAAACAATAAGTAGTAGCGTATCTCAAAGGTTGCCTGCAATTAATTTCCTCTTTCAAGTCATGCCAAAAATAAAAATCTTACTCCCTCCGTTTCGGTTTACAAGTCCTGCACGTAGTTCTATGTCGCCAAATTAAGCAACTTAGTATGATGTATATATTACAAAAAATATATCACCGGAAACTTTAGACTTTATATTTTCCAATGATATAACTTTTATATTATATAATTTAAATTATATAGGTCAAATTGATAACCTAGATATACGCGTAGGCCTTGTAAACTGAAACGGAGGGAGTACTAGTATTTCAGGTGAAGATAAAAGGCTGTCCAAAGATCAGGAAGATCTTCTTTTATTTTAGAACCCTACTAAACAGAAGGAAGTTTTTTTTTTTTTTTTTGCTGGAGAAAACAGGAGGAAGGTTTGAAGGGTAAATGGGTTTGGGCCGAATTTTCTGGCCTGACAAGAATTTCTTAGCTGGCCATAACAGAGAACGGCAGAGAGGACTTTCACTGGGCTATTTCTCTGTTGGTTTCCGAGTCCACTTCCGTGCTTTCCAGGCCATTTTCCCTATGTTACGAACTGAAGAAGACCATCAGCCAATGGGACTGAACTCAAAAAAAAAAAAATCAACCTATGGGACCAAAGGCTTTTCCAGCAAAACGAAAGGGAAAGCGTTTGCTGGGCTAAGCCACCGTTTGTTGCAAGCCCAATCTCACGCACTAAAGCCCAACCTCATTTACAAGAGATAAAAAGGAACTTTAAACCGAGAAACAAAATTTCCAATTTTTTTTGAAAAGGGAGAGTATAATCCAATTCTAAAAGATTTTGTTTGGAATGGGGCACGTATCCCAAAGGTTGCCTGCAATTAATTTCATGTTTCAAGTCCTGCCAAAAATAAAAATCTTACTAGTATTTCAGGTGAAGATAAAAGGTTGTCCAAAGATCAGGAAGATCCTCTTTTATTTTATTTAGGACCCCAAACAGAAGGAAGATTTGTTTTGTTGTTGGAGAAAAAAAAAGGAGGAAAGATGGATTTGGGCCGAATTATCTGGGCTTAGAAGAATTTATCAGCTGGCTATAACCGAGATTGGCAGAGAGGACTTTGACTGGACTACCTTTGTACTGGTTCACAGGTCCACTTCCATAGATTCCAGGCCATTTCCCAATGTCATGAACTGAAAAGTCCATCCAACTACGGGACAGAAGGCTTTCCCAGCAAAACAAAAGGGAAAACGTTTGCTGGACTAAGCCACCGTTTGTTGGAAGCCCAAGCACAAGCACTGAAGCCCAACCTCGTTTGCAAAGAGAGACAAAAGAATTTTCAACCCAGAATCACAATTCCAAAACAATGAAAATGGAGAGACAAAAAATCCAATTCTCAACCAAAAAAAAAAGAATCAGGCACATCCAACTCCCCTAAGAAAAAAGCCCCACCCCACCACATCCAACTCCCCTCGATGATGTCACAGCAAGCCCAGCGATGCTAATGTCCCCCTGCCGTGAAGGACGCGGTACTAATCCCACCATCTACGGGAGAGGTGGTGACCTAGTGGATGGTGCACCGAGGCGGAGAGGCCCGTGAGTGCCCGGCGAGGCACGGCAATGGTGAGGGGTGGTGGTGCTAAACCAACACTAACTGGTGGTGGCTAAGGTGGATATGGGCATGCGTTCAACGACTACACACAAGAGGGCTCGATCTATGCTACACGGGTTGCGAGCACTACGCAGAGATGAGGTTGCCCAATGCTGCTTCGACACGGCCTCACTGTTGGCGTGTGTGGGCGGATTTTGTGACCATCAGGGGCCAGCGTGGGTGGTCGTGGAAGCAACCATGCTAGGTGTCACGTTCCCTAATGGGACATTGTTTGTGGAGGTGAAACCGATCAGAGGGACTTGTGTGGTCCATGGAGGTGTACGGTGATGTTGGGCGACTAGAGCATTCTCCACATGCACGAAGCGTCGGATGAACCACTATTTGGTCTTGCTTATGGGATTCGAGAGGCACATGCCCTCCTCTTTCAGACATGTCATCCGATGAGATTGGTGAAAATGCTCATGATAGATTAGGTCGATGCGGTGGTTCTCGGTATGCACTTTGAATAGCGGTGTATCGCTCGAGTGCCTGATTGCTTGTGTCATGTGTACTGCATTTTAGCGTCTTGTATGTCTTATGGTATTGATGTGGTTTGATGTTGTTCATGTTTTTGCCAGTTTGTTTCTCTAAAAAACCGAGTAGTATGGGTCTTCAGACCTTTTTATCGATCAATGGAATTAGCAGGTCTCCGGCTGACAGTAAGAAATGTTCTTTTGTAGGGATTCTCAGAGCTAGCCAAGCTGCTTGCAAATCTGTCTTATTTAAAGTAAGTACTCCCTCCATTCAGAAATATAAGATATTTTAGCTTTATAAAATAAATATATCTAGACGTCTTTTAATATATAGGTTTGCTCGGGATATCTACAAACATTACACTAAAAGACGTTTAAAAGCATTCGAATTCACAAAGGAGGAGGAGGGAGTACGTAGCAACTAATTAACTACTGTAGTAACTAGCAAGCTCCTGGTACTGTCGTACACTGCAGTCGTGTTCCGTGAAGTTGTTCCCCTGGGAAACACAGCTCCTGCATACCGCTGAAGAAGCGACAACGCACGGGCACCCGTACAAAATGTCAGCGCCTTTTAAATTTCTTCATATCCAGCCAGTGACACGGCTCACGAGTTAGCTGTTGGCTGGAAGAACGGAAAATGCATATGGTCAAATTGAATCTATAAACAAAAAAGAAATCCGGCACACAAGACATCCTCTTATCTTGCGCATTAATGACGGCTACGTGCCACGCACGTACACCTACTACTACCCGGTAACATGCGCGAGGAGCATCGTGACGGCCACGCAGAGCCCACGACTGGACTAGACTAGCTAGAGGCTAGCTAGAGCTAACCAAGAGATTGATTAGACTATCATCAGTCCTCTGGCTAATCAAACGGAGAGACGGAAAACGTTTTGGCATCAAGCTCTCTCTGGTTCGGCTCTGCTCTGCTCCCCGTACGTGTAGATGGCTGGAGGGCGGCGTTGAGAGCGCGGCTACAGAGCTGGGGGTCTTGCACGCACGTTTTGTGACCAACTTATTGAATAATCCAACTAGTAAGAAAATGTGACGCGTCTGTCTGTGGGCGGCGCTCTTCTGAATTGGTACGCGGGTGCGCCTTGTTTTCTCTACAGAATTTTAATAATCATCAACAACTGTATCTAAAAGTAATAAAAATTATAATTAGGTCATTGGATTACGTAAACACTAGAGCATGCCGAAAACGTGTCGTCGTTCTCGTCCCTCCATCACCGAAGCTGGGCAAAGCTTGTTGCAGCAGACAGACGACAAAACGTCGTGCTAAGTTTGTAAGAATATCTTTTAAGAACTACTCCCTCTGTTTTAAAATATAAGAATTTTTTAGCTTTTGTGAAAAAAAACTATCTATCTAGACATCTTTTAATGTGTAGGTTCGGAGTGAACTTACACAGGGTCTAAATGCAGCGGTTCACAAAAGCTAAGCATCTTATACTCCTTCTGTTTCAAAATATAAAATGTTTTAGCTTTGTAAAATAAATGTGTATCTAAACTACTTTTAATATATATGTTCACTCGTGTTTTGGAGTGAATCTACACACTAAAAAAAGTCTAGATATATTTTTATCATAAACTTAAAACATCTTATATTTAAAACGGAGGGAGTATTATGGAAAGAAGGGATCGTTACCTACCTTCTAAATTAGAGCCAAACAAAATATGTTACTAGTAGTACTGATTTGGGTCAGAGAAATTACTTTATAACTCGCTAAAAGATAAGGTAAATGCTCAATACACAAGTGGGCTTACAAATTTTATGACGACCTATTACTTTCTGGATTGCCTCACGTCTCCTAATCAGTTGGTGTTTATCCTCTCAAAATCACCAGTTTCTTACCTTCAAACAAAATATTTACTTCGTTACTACTTATAAAAATAAATAAAAGTTTAGCCTATGTTCTTCCTTTTTTTTAGAAAAAAATATATATTAATATCGCGATGATACCAATTACACCCAACCTCTGCAACAACGTATTATCCTATTGGCATTATGGATGCACACATCCAAAAAGAAGAAGAATTACAAAAAAGAAAATTCCCGCTGTAGCGATAAGATCCTTAGTAGTAGCAACACTAACACCATCAGAATAACACCAGAAGTCAAACATCTCCAATAACGACGCAGCACAAGCACCGTCGTCGTCCGACCAACGATCATAGGATTTCACCCTGGAGAAAGTCTCCGCTCACAAAACAATGCCTTCAACAAAGGTCATTGCCAGGGACAACCAATTAAAGCCAGACCTTGGATTTTCACCCTGCAAGGTAAGACTATGAACTCCTCATGTGTTGCCGCCCCCATCTTCCGATGTGATACGTCGGAAACGTATCTATAATTTTTGATGCTCCATGCTTGTTTTGTATCTACTTTGATTTGCTTTGTCTACACTTTGAGGTGTTTTTATATCTATTCTGGAACTAACCTATTAACAAGTTGCCACAGTACTAGTTGCATGTTTTCTTATGTTTTTGGTTCCAGAAAGGCAGAAAATCAATATTCTTGAAATTGGATGGGACAAAAGCCAAAGTCATTATTTTTCCCGGAGCAACACAGAACCACGAAGCAGAGCCGGAGGGGGCCACAGGATGGAGGCACCCCCTAGGCGCAGGCAAGCCCTAGAGGCGCCCACAGGGGGTCTGGGCCCCCTGGACCCCCACCGACCTTGATTCCTGCGCCTATAAGAAGCCTCCGACCCAAAAACCCTAGGGCATCCAGAAGAAATTCATGAAAACCTCTGTAGCGCCGCCGCCACCGAAGGGGAGATTCAAGGGACAGAAAGTCTCTGTTCCGGCACCCTACTAGGACGGGGAAGTGCCCCGGAGCCATCTCCATCACCGTTGTTGATTCCCATGATGAGGAGGGAGTAGTTCTTCCTCGAGGCTAAGGGCTCTACCGGTAGCTATGTGTTCATCTCTCTCTATGCATGATCTTGTTGTGGTCATGAGTTTTGTAATCAAGTAGATCTACCTTGCTACTCAAGTGCTTCAATAGATCTCTGCTCTCCCCATGTGTGTGAAAGTGACAGCGTGCATGTCATGGTGGCACTTAGGCTTGAGTCTATATAAATACTCTTTGTGCTTTAATAGATCTATGTTTTTCCCCACGTGTGTGAAAGTGACAGTGTGCATACCGTGTGTGGCACTTTGGCTAGATTGAATATTTGTTATGAGTTATATTTGGAGTTGGATGTCTCTATGAAATTGTGGTGTTTGTTGGAACCATCTAGCGCTCAGGGTGACAGTGTGAGGTTATCTAGATTGGGGAAGGCAGACTTTGAGGAGTGCTGTTATAGCCCTACCAATGATTAGAGTGTCCAACCGGAGAGTAGTTAAGAGTAGTATCATGAAGAGAAGATATTTATATGAGAGAGTGTTCACTAGTGAAAGTATGATCCCTAGGCCTTGTTTCTAAACATTGAAACACCGTTTCCATCTTTGTTCCATTTGCCGGGGAGGTTTTTGGATTTTACCTTTCCTCCACGCCATCAGCTCTTTTCTAGCACTGTTATCCCATGTCAACAACAAGTCAGAAGCTATTTTCTGGCACCGTTACCAGTTGTATTTCACTATCTCTTCTCCGAACTAGTGCACTTATACACCTGACAAGTGTATTGGGTGTGTTGGGGACACAAGAGACTTCTTGTATCTTGATTGCAGGATTGTTTGAGAGGGAATAACTTTGACCACTTCCTCCTTGAGTTCGATAAACCTTGGGTAATCCACTTAAGGGAAACTTGTTGTTGTTCTACAAACCTCTGCACTTGGAGGCCCAACAACTGTCTACAAGAATAGAAGTGCGTAGACATCAAACTCTTTTCTGGCGCCGTTGCCGGGGAGGTAAGGTAAAAGGTACTCACATCCTCCGGTGTGAGTGCTCGAAGTTATTTTCTTTAGATTCTGCAGTTTTGTCTTTTTGTTTCTTGTTTTTACTAGTTAGGCTTAATGGAAAACAACAACAAAATTAGAGAGCTTTATAGTGTTTATCTTGAGTTAGGACATGAAGTGTTTGAAGAGAAAATTAAAAAACCTATGGAGCTTTATTTGCATGCTAATAGCAATCTTATTAGTATGAACTTTTTGAACACCATTGTTGCTAATGCTATGGAAAATTCTAAGCTTGGGGAAGCTAGTTTTGATGAAAATGATCTTTTTTGTCCTCCAGCTTTGGAAGATAACTATTCTATTGCTTATGATGATACCAAACCTCCAATATATGATGATTACAATGTTGAATATGATATTTTCAGTCCACCTACTATTTGAGGAGGAAGTTAATTGTGATTACAATATGCCTCCTATATTTGATGATTATTGTCAGGAATATGCAACTTGTATTCCTCTGGGGTCCAAAGGCCACAATATATAATACAGGTACAGGTGCAAATATGCAGGAAGCCCCCTAACCAACGGGGAAACTACAATATACAAATATATACATCTAACACCCCCCCCTCAAACTCATGGTGGATCCACAACACTGAGTTTGGAGAGTAAGAAATCATGCTGCGCTCTGGTCTGTGCCTTCGTAAAGAAATCCGCCAACTGTAAATCTGAAGGCACATACTGAAGCGCAATAACCTGAGCCTGCACCTGAGCACGTGTATAGAAAGCATCAACACCAATATGCTTGGTAAGCTCATGCTTGACCGGATCACGTGCAACACTAATAGCACCTGTACTGTCAGACAAAACCAGAGTGGGAGTAGTAATAGAGACCCCAAAATCCGCAAGTAACCACCGTAACCAGGTCACCTCAGCAGTCAACAAGGCCATAGCACGCAACTCAACCTCGACACTCGAACGGGAAACCGTTGTTTGTTTCTTCGTCTTCCAAGCAATGAGCGACCTACCAAGAAACACACAGTAAGCAGAAAGTGAACGGCGATCCGAAGGATCACTCGCCCACGTAGCATCTGAATAGAACTGGAGCTGGAGGGAGCTGGAACACGGAAAGAAAAGGCGACGAGTGATCGTACCACGGAGATAACGAAGAACACGAAGAAGATGACTATAGTGAACAGTGGTAGGAGCAGAAACAATCTGACTCAGAATATGAACAGGATAAGAGATGTCAGGACGAGTGACAGCAAGATAAACAAGGCTCCCAACAAGATGACGATAACGCGTCGGATCAGGAAGAGGATCACCATTAGTAGGTTGAAGCTTAACATTAAGCTCCATAGGGGTCTCAACAGTGCGCTCATCCCCAAGAGCAGCACGAGCAAGAAGATCCTGAATATACTTTTCCTGGGAGATGTAAAAGCCATCAGAAGTGGAGGAAACCTCAATCCCAAGAAAGTATCGAAGAGGACCAAGATCAGTCATAAGAAACTGATCACGAAGACTAGCCTTAACAAAGGCGATATACTCAGAATCATCACCAGTAATGATCATATCATCAACATAAAGAAGAAGAAGAGTGCGTCCACGAGGAGAAGTGTGAACAAACAACGCTGGATCATGAGCACTAGGGGAGAAACCAGCAGCAGTCACTACAGAAGCAAAGCGCTCAAACCAGGCACGAGGGCCTGTTTGAGGCCATAAAGAGAACGTCGAAGACGACAAACCATCCCCTCGGGAACGGAATACCTAGGAGGAGGCTGCATATAAACCTCCTCACGCAACTCACCATTGAGAAAGGCGTTCTGAACATCAAGCTGGGACACAGACCAGTGACGAACAGAAGCAACAACAAGAAGAGTACGCACAGTGTTCATATGAGCCACAGGAGCAAAGGTCTCATCATAGTCACGACCATGCTCCTGCTGAAAACCACGAGCCACAAGACACGCTTTATAGCGCTCAAGAGATCCATCAGAGCGGGTCTTAATCTTATAGACCCACTTACACGTGATAGGACGAACACCGGGAGGAGGAGAAACAAGATCCCAGGGGCACGACGCTGACGAACAGGACGAGTAGAGGGAAGCTCATCAGAGGAAGACGACTCAGGAGACGACGATGAAGAAGAAGGTATAGCAGAGGAAGACTCCGGAGAACTAGGAGAACTAGACGGAGCAGATGCAGACGGTGTCGAAGAAGAGACATCAGGAGGAGGAGATCCTGAAGAAGACACAACAGGAGTAGAAGGAGGTGTGTCAGGAAAGAGAAGAAAAGAGATATCTTCCACCGGGTAGGTACCAGCGGTGGGACGAGGATAGAAAGGACGCGTCTCATCAAAGGTAACATCACGAGAGATACGCATCCGACGACCAACAGGGTCCCAACAGCGATAGCCCTTATGCTCATCACTGTATCCAAGGAAGACACACTCAACAGACTGAGCAGTCAGTTTGGTGCGTTCACGGGGAGCAAGAAGAACATAGCAAACACAACCAAACAAGCGAAGCATAGAGTAGTCTGGAGACTGTCCAGATAGGCGCTCAAGAGGGATACCACCCTGTAGAGTAGCAGAAGGCTGAATATTGATGAGGTAAGCCGACATAGCGACAGCCTCAGCCCAGAAATGCGGAGGAAGGGAAGAAGCAATCATCATGGCACGAGTGGTCTTAAGAAGATGGCGATGCTTACGCTCAGCAACGCCATTCTGGGCATGTGCGCCAGGACAGGAGAACTGAGCAAGGGTGACCTGCTCAGCAAGAACACTACGCAACATCTGGGAGATATACTCACCAGCAGAATCAACACGAAACACGTGAATAGGGGTAGAATATTGAGTGCGGACCATGGCCGCAAAACACTGATATATGGAAAGCACTTCACTACGAGAGCGCATAAAATACAACCAAGTGTACCGAGAAAAATCATTGATGAATAAAATATAGTAGCGATGGCCCCCTTTCGAAGCGAAAGGAGCCGGACCCCAAACATCGGAATGAACTAAATCAAAAGGTCGCTGAGATACAGACGCGCTAGTAGGGTAGGGAAGCTGAATCTGTTTGCCCAACCTACATCCCTGACAATGTAAAGACCCATCTCCTGAGACAGACCCTATAAGACCACGATGAACTAATGACGACAGGCGAGAGTCACAAAGGTGACCAAGACGATGATGCCACTGCTGAAAGGAGCTGGTAGCAGAGGCGACGACCGGAGAAGAACTGGCAGATGAAGTGGCAGCGGAAGGAACACGAAGCCAGTCTAACTCCCAAAGCCCTGAAGAATCATGGCTACGAGGGCCAGCTCCAACCAGGGCCTGTGTGCGACGGTCCTGAACAACACAAGAATCAGCATCAAGAATGACGCGACAACCAGAGTCAGTAAGCTGGCTAGCAGAGAACATATTCATCTTAAGAAGAGGGACATGAGAGATATCAGGAACAAAAAAAAGAAGTAGAAAGGGTACCCCGACTAGTAACAGGAAGAGAGGTACCATCAGCCGTGAAAACACGGGCAGGAGAAGGGAGAGGACGGAGAGCGGACAGAAAAGAAGACTCAGAGGTCATATGAAAGGAAGCTCCAGAATCCAGTTACCACGGGGATGTACCTGACTGTGTAGAAGATGGTGGTCGCGCAGTGCCTGAAGAATCAGTCACAGAACCAGCAGTGCCGGTCGAAGAAGAGCCTGTAGCAGCAAGCAGACCGCGAAGACTCCTGATAATGTCCTGATCAGAGAGAGCAGCAGCTGAAGACCCGGAAGGAGCCGACTGCCCACGAGCCTGGTGCTGCTGACGTAAACTGGGATCCCGTGTATAACAGGTGGCCCAAGTGTGGCCATCCCTGTTGCAGTAAGAGCAGTGACGAAGAGAACCACGGCGACCCTGACCACGAGCCTGCTGGTGCTGACTCTGACCCTGAGGCTGCTGGTGCTGAAGCTGACCCTGACCCTGACCTGGAGGAGTGGGTAGTATCGGCGACGGCACAGGGGACCGCGGCTGAGTCGAGGGAGCAGACGGCAAAGGAGCACCACGAGTAGCAAGCACAGACGGAACCGCAAGAAGACCAGCACCACGGAGACGGGTCTCCTTAGCCCGAAGCTCAGACAACACCTCAGAGAGCGGAACACGACCACGAGCATTCAGCTGAGCACGCCGGGGCTCAAACTCCTAGAGAAGCCGAGACAGAAACTCATAGATGCGGTGAAACTCTAAATCCGAGCGCATAATCTGGCAACACGAGCATGTGCCACAAACAGCAGTACGGAGAGAATCAAGCTGACGCCAGATAGCAGCACTCTGAGTGTAGAACTCATCAATAGTGGAATCACCCTGCTCAAGAGCATGCTCCTGGCGAACCACGGACAGGTAAAGAGCATCCCCAGATGGCTGATAGCGCTGACGAAGATGTGCCCATTGAGAAGCAACAGTAGGAAGACTCATGAACTCAGCAGCATACTGGGGTAGAACACTGGAAGTGAGAACAGCAGCAGCACGAGCATCCTCATCGACCCACTGAGTGTAGGCAGTCAGAGCGTGGTGATAGGTCTCGAGATCAGCAGAGTACTGTTTGAACTTCAAGTCATAGGCAGCAACAACACTATCATCGGCACTCTAAGCAGCATCCTTGGCCTCCTGAGAAGCATCAGCACCAAGAACAATCGGCGTCGGTGGAAGAGGAGCCACAGGAGCAGGGGGCACGGCGGACAGGAGACCTCGCCGGAGAGCACACCCCAAAGACGGAGACCGCGCATGTGAACACGCATAAAGGCAGTGAAATCAGGATAATTCGTGCCATCGAAGATCACCGGGCAGCGAGGAATCGCAACATAACCCGATGCAGAAGACATCTCTCTCTCTCTTTTTTTCTCAGATCCAATCTGGAATAGACGAAAACCAACTGTCAGATTCGACGAAAATCAACTGGCAGATCCAATGAGCGAGCTGGAATCCGGCGCAGTCGTCAAGCAGCGTGGAACAGCAGCAGGTTGCGTGGCGTAGTTGTAAAGCAGCAGAAGGCCCCCGCGTGGAGCAGTGCTGCAGGGCGTGGAGTCCCAGTACGTGAGCAGTGCTGCAGGGCCAAGCACCTGTACCAGTACGTGAGCAGGTAGCAAGAGGAGACACAAGCACCTGTACCTGTACAGGACGTTGGCAGGTAGCAGGACGTGAGCAACGCCCAGCATGCCTCGAGCCTGCCGCCCGCGAGAGTTGTACTGGCCCGCGTGGAGACGGGGATGGGCAGGTGGAGCAGCAGATCGTCAGGGAGCGCCGCGCGTGAAGACCCGCGTGGAGCAGTCTGTGCTGGCGAGCAGATCGAGTCAGACCGACGGGATCCGATCTGAAGCGAGATCGAACTGATCTGGAGACGGATGACGGCGGGTGCAAACCGATCTGGGAACAAAACGGGCAACAACGGCCAGGAACAAGGCGGCAACCGGCGGCAGCGACGACGGAAAGACCGTCGACGACAGGGACGGTGGCGGCTGCAGCGACGAAGTTGCAAGAAAGAGGCTAACCTAGCTCTGATACCATGTCAGTAATATGCAACTTGTATTCCTTTGGGGGCCAAAGGCCACAATATATAATACAGGTACAGGTGCAAATATGCAAGAAGCCTCCTAACCAACGGGGAAACTACAATATACAAATATATACATCTAACAATTATGATGATGAGAATAGTAATGATAGCTATTT
Source organism: Avena sativa (assembly GCA_916181665.1). Classification (NCBI taxonomy): domain Eukaryota; kingdom Viridiplantae; phylum Streptophyta; class Magnoliopsida; order Poales; family Poaceae; genus Avena; species Avena sativa. The sequence continues at coordinate 257,864,060 of OV702279.1, read as the reverse complement.
TGTTGAATTTTCTCCCACTGTGATTAATAAGAATGCATTTGCTTATGTGGAGAGTAATAATCATTTTATGAATGTGGCTCATGATAAGAATGTTTTATGTGATAGTTATATTGTTAATTTTATTCATGTTGCTACTGAAAGTTATTATGAGAGAGGGAAACACGGTCTTATGTATCTCAACAATATTAATTTCCCCTCTTTATGTTGAAAATCTTGAAGTTGCACTTGTTTTGCTTTCCTATGCTTGTTTCTTTGTGCTTTTATGACTTGTTTCTTTACAAGATTCCTATGCATAGGAAGTGGGTTATACTTAAATGTGTTTTGAATTTGCTTCTTGATGCTCTCTTTTACTTCAATTCATATTTCTTATGTGAACATCTTCTCAAGCTATAAATCCTAACTTAAAGGCATTAAAGAAAAGTACTTGTTGGGAGATAACCCAAGAGTTTTCTTGAGTCTTGGAAGTTATTACTTTAGTAATAACCCCTCCTTATCCTTTTTGTTTGCTTTTTGTGTCAAGAATAACCTCTAATGAGAGGGAAGTAAGATTTGGGGAGTTGCTGTCCCGAAACAGATTTCTGTCCTCCACCATAAAAATTCTTGAGGAGTCTCTGTAACTCGGATTGAGCTGAAAATTTACTCATAAATCCCCCAGTATGTTAGCTAACTTTCGTTAGTTCAACACTTTTTTATTTGAGCAACAAAAGATGTTCGAAAAAATCGGTTTCTACCTGCTGGGCTGTTTTGATAGATTTCTTCCAATAATTGCATTTGCTTCTTATTGATTTCTTTTTGGGTTCTTTTTGGGAAATTGAGCTTTTTGAAGGAGTTGCTACAGTACCTTGTGTTTTTAGTGAAAAGTTTTGCTGTTCCAAAGCTTTGCCAGAGGTCTAATATCTTTTGAATACACTAATATTGCTAATGAAGATTGTGTGAAGTTTTATATGAAGGAAAAATTTCAGGTGTAGAGAAATAATGATGTAATGAGATGAATAATGGACAAAAACTCAAGCTTGGGGATGCCACCATGGCGTCACCCCAAGAAATATCCAAGAGGTACAAGCGTCAAAGCTTAGGGATGTCCAAGGCATCCCCTTCTTCATCAATAAAAATCTTAGGTCTTTCTAGACACTTTGTTTTTATTGTTTCATGCACTCGTGTGTTGTTATTGGACCGTCTTAGTTTTTTTTTTTGGTTTTCGTTTGCTTAGTTTGATTGAGTAAGTTGGTTGGTTACACAACACTTATTTTGGAGAGACACACTCTGTTTTCATTGCCTAGAACACTCTAGTTTTCACTCTTATTGTTTTGTGAGTGTTCTCTTTTGCTAGCACTGTGTTTAGCCTTAGTTTTCTTGTGCTTTCAGCTTAGAACTTTTTAGTTCTTCTTTGTGGATTTGTGAGACAATCTCACTGGTCTTTATTGATTATTATATTTGTGAGTTGTTTCAAATAAGTTGTTTGGTGTTGGAAAGAGTAGAAAGATTCATGCTTAAGTGGTACAAAAGGGAGCTTGTTTTGACTGTGACTTAGACTTTATCATGTCATGCTAGATGTTATTTTGACCTTATGCTTAGTAATTATTGCTGTAGAATGACTTGTTCCAAACAATTAGGATTGCTTAATGTGCCTTGAAGGAATCATGCGTTGTTTTAGCATACAAAAACATAGTATTATGGTATTCTCCTTTGATGCTTTGTTTGGGTTGACTTGGCACATGCTCACACCATGTTATGACTATGAACAAGTCACCATAGCCTCTATGATCATTCAGTCCTTGACTTGTGGTACCACTTTATGCTTTGATTAGTAATGCTTTGTTGCACTGCATGATTATGACCATTATGCTCTCTTAGTTGGTTGCTCCCAGTCTTTTAATAGCCTCCACTTGTATGAGTAAGCTCTACTCATGCTTCCAACTCCCAAGAAACCAAGTTATTCCAAAGTGTCCACTATAAACTTCTCTGCATGGTGTGTTACACCATTCCAAGTATATTCTTGTTTTCAGCTATCTTCCAATTAAAAACTATTTTGTTATGTGAAAACTTAGTGATTAAAGCCCTCACAAACTTGATGGCACACTTTATATTCTTTGCCCCTAATAAACTTAAACCACCGTGTCATCTATGTTGTATATGCTTGCACTTATATGTTGGAATTAGCAGAACCGTGTTGTCATGGGGAATATTTTCAACATCACACTTGTACTTTGTACTCAGTTGATATCATGATCTTTTGTTTATGGATGTCACCGGTGTGAAATAAAGAGGGAACTTATAAGTCCATGGAGTTTGTATCCTGTGTTAGAGAAACGCCTGGGCCGCTAGCCTAAGCCATGCCTAATCATGGTGAAAACTTGCAGCATCACCATAGTGACATCTATGAAGCATTCTTCTTATTAAAAAAAGAGACACATTGAGAAAAGTGGAAGGAGAGAAAAAAAGCACCATATTCCCATGGTAAATAAGAAGATTGCTGAGATGCTCATTGTCTACTTGCCTTGTTGAAAGGGCATGTATGCCCCCATGTGTGGTTTTGGTAATTAATGACAATCTCTATGGACTAATGTGTAAATTGAGTTTCACTTGTAGGTTTGTCCATTGGCATCGCTTGGGCCATGTGCTGGTCTCAACGTTGGAAGATGAAGAAATGTCCAAGAGCTTTGTGCCCATTGGAATCATGAAGAAAGAAGGAGCTTGAAGGTCGATCAAGGCATGTGCAAAGAGTTGCATTAATATGGATCAACCTCAAGTAAGGATGAAGAAGGACGAGCTCAAGATGCGCCATCTCTAGAAGATCTCATGCTTGAAGCTTGCCATCCTCGTGCTCATGGAATGATGAAGACAAGTTCAAAGAAGAGGTTTCCCCATGGAGTATGGGGGAGCATTTTGCAAGTCTTCATCAAGCAAGAGCGAGCAAGAGCAGACAAGAAAGGTGTTCCCACTATAGAAGAACAAGACAGTCTACATCAAGTTCAAGTGGGACACTCAAGGCAAAGGTATGTTGATAGGGCTTCTCTTTTGACGGTCTCGTGTTGTTAGTTGGGAGACCGGGTTTAGGATAGATAGCCGTACTATCAAGAGGGGCTCCCAAGCGGGTGTCTCGTTTGCATCGTTCGGAGAGAGCTCAAACCTTTGCATTCATATCATCATCTTTCTTGGTTATTATTTGGTTCTTGTCCATGAGAGGATCTAGGGCTTGTGGTCACCATCATAACAAGCTCTAGCTCATCATCTAAGGATTTCACTTGCATATCTTATTGCGGTTTTTGATCTTGCGAGTTTTCCGGCTCCACACCTTGGGGGATAGATCACATATATATTCATGATATTTTCTCCCAAGGTGATACCCAATATTTCGAAATTGTGGTACTTTGGCTCACTTTGGCTAGATTGAATATTTGTTATGAGTTATATTTGGAGTTGGATGTCTCTATGAAATTGTGGTGTTTGTTGGAACCATCTAGCGCTCAAGGTGACAGTGTGGGGTTATCTAGATTGGGAAGGCAGACTTTGAGGAGTGTTGTTATAGCCCTATCGATGATTAGAGTGTCCAACCGGAGAGTAGTTAAGAGTGTATCATGAAGAGAGGATATTTATATGAGAGAGTATTCACTAGTGAAAGTATGATCCCTAGGCCTTGTTTCTAAACATTGAAACACCGTTTGCATCTAGATCGGTTGCATGTTTGCTTGTTTCCATCTTTGTTCCGTTTGCTGGGGAGGTTTTGGGCTTTTACCTTTCCTCCACGCCATCAGCTCTTTTCTGGCATCGTTACCCCACGTCAACAAGTCAGAAGCTATTTTGTGGCATCGTTACCACTTGTATTTCACTATCTCTTCGCCGAACTAGTGCACTTATACACCTGACAAGTGTATTGGGTGTGTTGGGGACACAAGAGACTTCTTGTATCTTGATTGTAGGATTGCTTGAGAGGGAATACCTTTGACCACTTCCTTCCTGAGTTCGATAAACCTTAGGTAATCCACTTAAAGGAAACTTGCTGCTGTTCTACAAACCTCTACACTTGGAGGCCCAACAACTGTCTACAAGAATAGAAGTGCGTAGACATCACGATGCCGCTGCTACAAATCACGAATCACCAAGCCAATTCCTCATCGCCGCCAGGACTCGACCCATCATAGCTAGTACACAAATCTTGGCTTCCATGACATTCTCTACACACTGACTTCACCATGGAACTAAAGAAATGTTCCACGATGGTAACAGACTGCAGAGCTTCGCCTCGCTCCCTCTGAAAGAAAACGGTCAGAAAAACACCGGTTGCGCGCGACCGAATCCCATCCGTTCCAGCAATCTCCAGGCATGAATCGCCCATGGGAGTTCGCCGGCGGAGCCTTCCGAAACATGACACTGCCACCAGATCAATGAAAACAGGCTGAAGGTAGATCTTCGTCTTGACGTAAGAGAAACCCTAGGACCGCGCCCCTAGCAACAGATGCGATCCGCACCGCCATTCGCCGAGGGAGAACCTCCATCACAGCCCGAGGCCGCCACCCCGGCTTCCAGACCCCGCCTCCATCAGATCACCGTCTGGACGACAACCTTCGAGCGTCCAAGGGGCTCCCTACGGGGGAGAGGCCACCACGCGAGGAAGCAACCCCGCTGCCACCATCGGCCGGCCGGACTTTGCCCGCCGACGTCCTTCGGTGGCAGCGGGGGAGAGGTGGGAGGAGGAGTCGGGGCGGCGGTGGCTAAGGGTTCTACCCGTGCCTCCTCCCCCAAGTGGCAGCGCGTGCGTACCTCAGTAGTCCCCCGAGTGCCTACGTTCTTCCTTACATCCCTTCTTTTACTCCAATAGTATTGTGGATCGCAAACTATGCAAAAAAAAGAATGCATTTCCATACTATAATAAAAAAAGATAAGTGTAATATTGGATCATGCCACGTGACTTATTTCAGTTTTGCTCTCTATGGGATCTTAGGGAGCCTATTGTTCAGAGTACGATCATTCTCTTCAAGTGAACCGTCCTATTCCTATGTAGGAGTCTTACATGTTGATAGGATTCGAAGACACCGTTGTTTGTGAATTCTAATGCGACAGATTCAATTTTTTATATGTATGGCCTACTAATATTAAGCATTAAACCCTATCACAATAAGCTTTGCCGTGCTCTGGTGATGAAGAGGCGAGGAGACGGCGCGCTTTCGGCCCGCGTTAGTGTTTGTAGTCATCGTTGGGTATTGCTTTTATTTTTAGGCTTCTTTATGTTGTTGTTGATAATTATTAATAGATTGGTTGAATTTTCGTAAAAAAAATATTTTCGTATAAATCGCAGGCTCTATTCCTCCGGCCGTGGATCTCACCAACCATAAATTTACCTGGTTCTACAGTAGTAACTTCGTCACTGAAAAAGCCCTATATATGACCCAAGTGACTGGTACTGATCATGCTATAAAGTTCCGGTTGATTGCACTGGTTGTTTCTAACATCCTTCTCCAACAGTACGGTTATCACTGCTAACGAAGAAGCTTCAACTGATCCGTCACAAGGTTACTTCTTTGCTTTTCCATCTTTATATCTCTTTAAGAAAAATCTACCGTGTCCTTGATACCTGCTGCAACAGTGCAACGTCCATTCTCGTAAAAGAAAACAGCTGCTTGCGTCGTGGAAGGGTTAAAGGCGGCTTTGGTCACTAAGCACGCAAAGCTATCGCTACAGCTAGGCACATATAGAAAATGAATCTATCTCGTACATCTCATAAATCACGCCGATATGCATTACCGACCTGCTGTCCCTACTACTATTACCAACACCACATCTACATCCTGCTTCAACATCATCAAGAACTACTAGTACTTAGTTTGCTTCTAACATCTTCAATCGTGAACTACAATAAAGCATCAAGAGGACACACAAATGTACTCCGACTCCACGACGATATGATGTTAAATTTCGAGGATGCATATGTTATTCTTCCTTGTCGCATAAAAAAGAGACGAAAAAAATAGAATGTAACATGAAAATTGTCATGCCGCGGTGAGCGTGACCACACATCAAGAATCGACAACTCCTTTCTCTCTCTCCTTTTACAAAACTTGGACAAAAAAATTGGTCCTCAGAAAACAACACCCCAAGACTCCAAGAAGACAAATGTGTGCTACTGTTGCTAGATCCAAACACTGAGGAGGATGGGAAGCAAAAGGAGGAGCGACATCAGGAAGAGGAAGGGTAGGGTGGGGGTGGAGGTCAACCTCGACACCGACAATGTGATAATAAAGATAAACTTGTGGTGACGATCTTATTACATGTGGCTCCCAACGAGCAATGTGTGCCATGTCGGTCTCACAGGAGCGGCAAATAGGGGTGGACAATGCATTGGCCTTACGGCGGTTTGGGACGATGGCAGCTACATAACGCAACCACAATTGGTTTGAGGAGGAAAAAGACAACTCCTCGAAATAGGCTTTCGCCCAGCTATATTAATATAGCAAACGACTGGGACCGCTGTTGGGCCAGACAACACAACATCCAAGAAAAACCAGAGAAAACGAAAAAGAAAAAGAAGAGAAAACAAAGCCGGCAACAGTGGCTCGACGAAAACAAGGATGACCCTCCACCGTTGCGCCCTCCGGAGAATTCCACCATGCTCCTAGCGCTCCGAAGCGTAGCGTACCAAGCAAGCACCCCCAAGAGGGAAAGCGACGACAACGACGCTGCTGCCCGGACTAATCCTAGGGTTTCCCCCGATACGCTCCGAGATGTGGAGAAGAGATACACCTGGCGCCATTCAAAAAGGACAATGACACCCACAGGCGTCACCGCATCGGTGTCAAGATGACAAGGATTTCTCCCGACCCCTCAAAAAACCACACTCTCGAACGCTTCGAATTGCTCCACCAAGCTCGCCACCCACCAGCACACACCACCACAGTCTTGAGTCACCATCGTCGTCTTACCGTGACCCACGATGTGAGGCTGATACGACCGAAGAGAAGACACTTCGGCAGGTTCGACAATACAGTAGCACGCGGGAGGGAACTACCTCCACCGCCGGAGGGCGATGGCCGACCGGATGTAACAACAGGGCAAACCAGGCCCTCTCTGGCCCGACCGAGCCAAAATAGATTCGTGAAGCCCCGCAGACACACTGCAGCAGGGGTGTCACCATCGCCACCAACCCTAACCTTAGTCCCTACTCCTCCGTCTACCAGTGGATCTGCCGCCACCATAGATCCCCTCCGCCAAGCAGCAGCGCCATTGCCACTAAGGTCACCCAGGCCAACCGGACCGCTGTCGGTCTAAGGAGAGACTAGAACCCCGCGGAGCTGATCAGGATTTGTCCATCTCGGACTCGCTAGAACAGAAAGAGGCCTCCAACGCCGAATCCAAGCCCACCCGGCTCGGCTTCAGGCCACACGGTCGAGGCAGAGTGTCGGGCCTTTCAGCAGGAACAGACAGTCACCGCACTTGGCCCGTAGACCCACCTGACCTGCAGGGCGCACTCCCGACCTAGGACCGCTTGGCCCAGGTCATGCAGCAACTATCGTGTCACCCTAGGAAGACCAACCGGCCCAGATCTGGACCGCACATGCCCAGATCTGACCCGCACAGACCCAGATCGAGCCAGCCCCTCCACCACCACGGCGTCCCGGGTCGTCGCCACCGACCCCGCAGACCACCATCGTCCTTTCCGCTAGCCGCAGCTCTCCCTGGCCGCCTCCTGCCGCTCCCCACCATGCCGAAGGAGCAACGCCCCGTAGCCTAGCTTCTAAGGCGCCCACACTGCCAATCACTGCAGGGGAGGCCAACCTTGACTCACGCTACACGCAGCCTGCGCCGCCCGAAGAAGACAGCTGCCGCCACCTCCCAAGCGCTCCACCGCCGACCCGTCGTACACCACGCCGCCGTAGCGAGGCCTGCCCGCGCGTCGTCACGCCATGGCACCCGACGTCATGCCACACTCCGGCCCGGAGGGGATTCGCCACGGCCACCCCCACGCGCAGGAGGGCGAGGAGACCCACCGCCGCCGGCCCCAACCGAGCTTCGCTTGGCCGTGCCCTTCTGGCAGCGGTGGAGGAGAGGAGAAGGGGAGGAGGGCGAGCGGGGACGGAGGAGGAGATCCCCCGGCCGCCGCGCGGGGACGGCGCAGGAAGTGGGAGAGCAGCCCGCGGAGGTCTCCCTGACCTAGGGTTCTTTCGTATCCGAAGTTGTGGGAGCGAGTCTGTGCTGGCAGTCGGAAGAAAGACAACTGATGGGTGGCGAGCAAGCTAGTACCGAGTAGTGGATCAAGAGCAAGCCACATACATAGGAGATACAAGGCAAAAGTAGAAGGAGATGGAGACTTAGGCAACAAAGGGATCCAGGAGGCAACCGTGAAGGAAGAAGAAGGGTTGCAGTCGAGGTGGACATCGAGGGTTCATGCTAGAAAACTATAGCGCAATGTTTGCTTCTTACGGAAACACCATTGGTTTGTTTAGGCATTAGGGCTACTATCCAAACTCATGCTTGTTGTATGTAAGTTGCGAGGTTATTTATCAACTTTTATTGACCATTAGGTTAATATCTATTTGATCAAAATAAAGAGAGAGTAACTTCGGTTTATGCACCAACTGATGCACACAACCCTTGTTATTAAAAATATTTCCTAGAGAGTATATTGTCATAAAGCAAACGTAGTTTGTTGGAAAGGAAAGAAATGAATGTGCAATAAGTCATGCATCAATACGACTATGTCAATAAGCACCATGTACGGATCCACCATGTAACCATGTAGATAACCTGCAAATATTGATGATTCTTTATATGTCAAAACCAACATCATTGCGATAATTCCAATCCCATAAAAAGCACATTAAATGTGAGTCCTATGTTATATATATATCTATCCCGAGCAAATCAATTTCCAACCATAATTTACTTTGATGTGGAGGAAGATAAGAGCTACTAGCGCTTATTGTCGGAGAATGTGCATGCTCTAACCACATCGGCTAATCTTTGTTGTAGGGAAAAGGATACTATACCCCGGGGGATCCCGTAACTTTTATCCCTCGGGTCATCGTCAAGCGCGGCTCGTGTAGTGGTGGGCCCAGCACACCTTATCGTTCCACAATTCTCTTTTTTCATGTGTTCTTATTCCTTCCAGCCTAACGCCATGGCCGTATGAGGTAGCGCCGCCGGCCCACACCCCGCCGGCCGGAGCCCCACATACTCCTCCGCCCCGCTGGCCGGAGCCCCCGCGTCCTCCTCCACCCTCCCTTCTCTGGCGAGCCCCGCACCCATGCCGCTTGCGCGCCGTACCATCTTCTCCTCTGCCGGCGTACGTACATGCCATCAAGTTGTCGCACCCGTTCGTCCCCCATCTCGTTCTACCCGACGCCGTCGCACACTCATCCGTCCCGCCCACGCCCGTACCGCCTCGCGCCGACTGGACCCGTGCCCATCCCGCCATGAGAGGGTCCTATCACGTGATCTCCCCCATGCGAGCTCCATGGTGCTCGCCGCCCTTCACTGCCTTGCGCCGCCGGCCGCTACTGCCCTAGCACCATAGAGGCCGCCTGCTCCGCCACCTCCCATGGTTTCGCCCAAGAATCTGCGCTCCTCCCCAACGTTGGCAACATTGCTATGTGCGGATGACGACAATGCTACACACGGTGACCAAACATGCTACATACAGCTTCTGGTGTTGCTACCTATGGCGACGGTCGTTGCTACCCTGCGGTGAGCAGCACTGCTACCTTCGGCGAGAGGCCCTGCTACACATGGCGACCGACCCTGCTACATACGACTTCTGGTGTTGCTACCTGCGGCGAGCGGCGCTACTACATGGCATTTTTTTCTTACAAGTTTTTGCTCCGGCGATGTCTCTGGCGAAGTCAGCTTTTGCTATATTAGCATAATTATTTTGCTACATCTATTTTCTGATTTTGCTACAATAGCGCAAACTTCTTGCTACGAGGTATCCGGCGAGGTCTCCAGCAAGATCTCCCGGCGATTCTCTGGCAAAGTCGAGTTTGCTACATTAGTTTATGTTTTTGCTACATGGTCTCCGGCGAGGTCTCTGGCGAACTCTCCGGCGAGATCTAGTCTGTCTGTTATTTTTCTAGAACGAACCGTTTTCTGCTACATGTAGCAAAAGCGGGGCTATTTATAGTAAATGTGATTGTTTTGTAGCAAAAGCGGGTTTTTAGGTATAGAAGGGTGGACTGGTTGGCTGGGGACCCGGGGATGAAAACCACCGATCCCCCGGGGGCGCGTAGTAGTGTCCTTGTTGTAGTCAATTCGAAGTTGAATCCCTACATCCTAATTCCAACAGAATTGCTATAGCGAAGCCCGGGTAGCGGTTTGGGGGTGGTAGGGAGGTAGAAATTAAAGACACATATACCACTTCCATACAAACCAAACAAATGGGACACGAGAAAAATACGTGCTTTATTGTTTCTTTTTTACCGCCGTGTTAACCGAGAGAATAGACTTGAGAAAAATAGCACTTTGTTACTCTTTGCAAGTTTTTTTTTGTTAAAGATGCCCCCGATACAAAGATTTCGGTGACATCTTGTGTGATGTGTGTCCCATTTTAAATTTACTATCTGTCCAATATTTAGAATATTTGATCCGAAAGATTACTAATGATCCAGCCCATCAATACTATGGTTGACTATCCCCTAATTTCATACACGCAAACATAATCTTGCAGTGATTTCTTTAGACAGACACTACCATCCCACGCCCAATAAAATAAGGGAAAGAAATCATTAACCTCCCCTATGGCATGACCACCTTCCGTGACCAGGAAAAACATACCACCATCCTTAGTCCTTTCGCTCACCATTGCCTCTTCTTCCCTCTCTGCTTTTGCCATTGTTGGGACAGAACGATAATCTCTCGGAGCAGGCAAGACACTTGGAGAGAGACCAGATCTTTTTCTTCCAACGCACATGGCAAGGACAATGAGATCATTGGCTTAGGATCAGATCAGGAGGCAGGAGCACACAAGGTAGTTTTCCTCCCAAATTTGTTTTCCTTAATTTGCATCCAATGCGCTTACAAAAAAGCTGCGCTTGTTTTTTTCCAATGCGCTTTGTTGCATCTAAAGAAGATTCAAAAGCAAAAGCATCTGAAGTTTTAGTGTTCCTATTTTCTTGCGATCTGCATGGCATGATGAAGCTGTTATGGATTGGTATGGAGTTGCCTCACCATCATCTAAAAAGCAGAGGCTAAACAAACAAGAATTTCTCAGTTTCGAGAAATGTGCCTAAATTTTGTATTAACGCACAGGAGTTCAAATTTTTGGTTTTGGTTCTCTCGTTTCGATGGATTTGTCGTATCATTTGCGAGAATTCACCGGGCCCCCTTTCCTTATAAAGCAGGACCATCAGCTGGCTGTAGTACACGAAGGAAGGAAGAAAGTCAAGAATTAACCAACCACTGGCCGCCATGGCCGACAACAGCAGCAGCGCGTCGGTCTCGGCGTCCGACGAGAGCTTGGAGGCGGAGGCGAGGTGCTGCTCGTCGTCTTCGCCGGCGCCGAGCCTGCACGACACGGTGGACTTCAGTCGCACCGCCTCGGACGTGTCCTCCTTCTCGGAGCGCAGCGTTGACCTCAGCGGGCCCTTCGGGACGGCCGCAGTGTCCAAGCTGATCGGCGGCCGCGGCTCCCCCGCGCTCAGCCGTCTCAGCATGAAGCCCCGCGCCGACGTGCTCGACCGGCGCGGAACCGAGGACGAGATTGAGCTGGTGAAGGAGAGGTTCTCGAAGCTCCTTCTCGGCGAGGACATGTCGGGGGGCGGCAAGGGCGTGTGCACCGCCGTGGCCATCTCCAACGCGATCACCAACCTCTACGCGACGGTGTTCGGGAACTGCCACAAGCTGGAGCCGCTGCCGGCGGGGAAGAAGGCGATGTGGCGGAGGGAGATGGACTGCCTCCTGGCCGTCTGCGACTACATCGTCGAGTTCTACCCTTCCACGCAGGCGCTCTCCGACGGCACCCGCGTCGAGGTCATGGCCACCAGGCCGAGATCCGACATCTACATCAACCTCCCCGCCCTCGAGAAGCTCGACGCCATGCTCATCGTAATCAGTCGATCTTTCTTTCTTCTGACGATTAGTAATGATGATCATCTTTCTTTCTTTCATTGTTCTGATCAACAAAATATTCCGTGCGTACGTACGTGCAGGAGATCATGGACAGCTTCCAGAAAGCAGAGTTCTGGTACGCGGACGCCGGGACGCGGTCGTTCGGGTTGGCGACGCCCTCGTCGTCTCCGTCGTCGTCGTTCCGGCGGTCGACGACGACCCACCGGAACGAGGACAAGTGGTGGGTGCCGGTGCCGTGCGTCCCGGAGGGCGGGCTGTCCGTTCCGGCGCGCAAGGCGCTCCGGCAGAGGCGCGACTGCGCCAACCAGATCCACAAGGCCGCCGTGGCCATCAACAGCGGCGTGCTGAGCGACATGGAGGTTCCCGAGTCGTTCATGGCGCTGCTCCCGAAGAGCGGGAAGGCGAGCGTGGGGGACTCGGTGTACCGCGCCATGCACGGCGGCGACAAGTTCTCGCCGGACTACCTGCTGGACTGCGTGGACGTGTCGTCGGAGCACGAGGCGCTGGCGCTGGCCGACCGGGTGGAGGCGGCCATGTACGTGTGGCGGCGCAAGGCGACGGCGAGCCACGGCGGCAACCGGTCGGCGCAGTGGAGCAAGGTGAAGGAGCTCGCCGCAGCCGCCGACGACGACGGCGGCGAAGGCGGCAAGAACGTGGCGCTGGCCAGCAGGGCCGAGAGCCTCCTGCTCTGCATCAAGCACCGCTTCCCCGGCCTCTCCCAGACCACCCTCGACACCAGCAAGATCCAGTTCAACAAGGTACTAAACAAACAATTCAAAAAACAGAACTGCATCATCTTCTTTCTGAATTTGACCCTAAACCACGAAATTCTGGTTCTGAATTCTGATGAAATGATATGATGTTGTGTGCGTAGGATGTTGGGCAGGCAATCCTGGAGAGCTACTCGAGGGTCCTGGAGAGCTTGGCGTTCAACATCGTGTCGTGGACAGAGGAGGTTCTTTTTGCCGACAAGGCTGCCAGGAAATAGCGAACGATAAACCTGACGGATTCTTCCAGACCATGCTAAGCTCCCTAATTAAGAGCAAAAGAAGTGTTTTTCGCGCTTCCCAACTCTTTCTGATGCTGGAGTTGAGGAAGAGTAGGCTAGGATGATCTCACGGTAACTTTTTTACTGTAAGATCTCTACTGACGTAGAGTTGTAAGATTTATCTTGCAATGAATATAAGCAGGGTGTGTGCCTGACCAACGGCGAGTCTTGTGTTTTCGAGAAATTCTAACTCGGTATTTCAAAGTTTCAAACAAATCTGGATGTAGGTAAGTATGTATCCTACAAGTGTGTAAAGTTTAACACGAAACTCGGTACTATTTCAAAGTTTCACACAATTCTGAGAACAGATCTGGATGTAGTAGGTAAGATGACAGCTCTTCAAAATATGTGCTACAGCCTACAGGCATGTATAAATTTTAATAAGAAATTCATAATTTTTTGAAACTTTGAAATAACATTTCCTAATTTTCAGAAAAATAAAACGGGCTACTTGTAGCCCGACCTCACAAATGCTGCACCCAGTTAACTAGCCTCTTTTATCGAGCTTGGAACAACATAGTGAAAATGTTGCTAGTCAAAAAGCTTGTAATATATATATATCCTCAAGACCTAAACTAGTGAATTGAACTAGCTGGCCATGTTCTTAGTTCATGCGAGCATGTTGTTGATACATGCGGCGCACATCTATTCAGACATTCCAAAACATCTTACTTAACACAAACAGAATCTTCAGACAGATTCAACATCATCCAACCTAACTCTAGGACAAACATCTGCCTTAGATGAACACCTTTTTATTTATCGGATTCAAACTTAAGTACCGCGATAACATCAGAAAAAACAGTGATGAAATGCACTGCACTTCACATACACATGTAGTTGGCAGACCCTTTGAGTAACAGCAAATCAAGGTAAGTGCAGATGTTTATTTTACTGAAGATACAGCAGTATTTCTCAAAAACAAGATGTAGCAGCATTCATTCATGTCATATATGATAACTTCTACACGTGTTATTCTCGAAAAACTTTTACACATGTACACACAAATACAGAAAAATTATACATCAACTGTGATCCACCTCTGATCACAGTGGACAAGAGGAAAAAATTACAGGGCCTTCAGAGTTCAGACTGCTGTGCATTCTAGCTGTCCAAGAGGTATGGCTGTGACAGGCTGCCCAAACTTTATCCAGGCAAGCTGCACAGCTGGGAGATTTGCAGGTTAAAACTTTAGCTGTCATGGATCAGAAAAGTTCCCTCTGCAGTTAGAAATTCGACGAGCAAAACGCCGTCAAAATTCAGCATTACATGATACTTGCATAGGCCAAACAAAACAGGCCAGGTTATTCTGCCGTGTAAAATGTGTTATTGTCAGAATGAAAACCTCTACAGTTATACCTAATGTATATACTAATCACAAAGCACCACTGGCAAGGGAGATCTGATCAGATATCAATCCACAAATCGAAAACAGCCTCTTCAATTAACTCGTCTAATACAAACTCCCATATCTCCACAACGATTCCTTCAGTTTTCGATCGAATGTCCATCCATGTCCGAACCTCCAAATCCTTTTTAATCGTATGATCTAATGTACTTGGAAAACTATGTCGGAGATAATCATCGACATATTTGTCAACTTCTGAGATGAGGTTTTCTCCCATTGGAGGTGTCCGTATGTCGTGTTTGAGAAACGACAACCAAGAAGAGAGTCTAAAATATCTCTCTTGGATCTCTGTTAGAGCTTCACAGATACAGTCAAACAGAATCTTCAGATCATCTATTTTATGACCTTCATTTGGCAGTTCTTCCAACAGACAAGGGCTGATTAATTCGTCCTCTAGATACCATACCTCTAAATTCTGTTCATCGCATAATTCTGAGAGCTCCAAAACCAATTTTACGTAATCTAACCGGACATTCTTGTCCTCCCAAAAGACCTTTGGATCCGACTCATTATCTGGGAAGTACAGGGCTCCACGCAAATCTTCATGCAGATTACCTGTATGTCACAAAATGGCGAAGTCATACAGATTGATCAGAACAGATTAATATTTACTGGGAAAGAGAAAAAGGTTCAATTAACTTATATAAATTGCCCTCACATTGTTTAATGGTTTCACATTCAATATCAGCAACATCTTCATAGAATGAATCAAGAACAGATATAGGACTGGGCTGTTCTTGCTTCTCATGGCTTAGCTCGAGGGAACAATCTGAGATAAATTTGGTTGATGCTCTTGGTTCAGGTGTTTCTGGTTCTTGCTGCTCCAACTCAACAATGCTCTCAGGATAGCTCAACAACATGTGAACAGGTTCTTTTCCTTGTTCTGCTTCATCTAATATATCCTACAAATGAAACACGTGTCAGTTAAACTAATAATCGCAATGAAAAGATGAAACAACACAATGCATCTTTTGGGGGGAGCTTACTGGCTGTGGGCTGTCTCTGCATTGTTCTGTTGAGATGGATCGTGTGTCGCACATTGTTTCAGAACATTCCATTTTGTCAAGTCCTTCAACACTTGGGGGGTCTACAGCATCAGTAACATCTCTTTGTGCTGCACAAGATTCTAGAGTTAGTTCCGGTAAACATAAAACATGTACCACCCAGTTTACCCCGAATTCATTGGAGTACAGAAGGTTACCTTCTTGTGGTTCTTCTTTCATGCTACATCTGTCCTGAACAACCACCTGATCATCAACTGCACTAGTACAATCTGCAGTGCTGCTCCCTGAGTCATTCAGTGATTGGTCCGTCTCTTGTGTGGATTCTTCTATATCAACCATGGGTACAATGCAAGCATCTGTCTCTTCAAGTGTGAAACCAATGTGGCATTTTCCACTAGGGATACTCCTAGGAGATGACACGTCGCAGTGAGGCAGAGAAAGCATTCCTTCCAAGGATTTTGAGACCTGGGATGTTGGATAGTTGCTGGACCTATCATTATCCTTTAGCATATCCGTTAAATGCTTCTTGGCCTCCTTGTAGAAGATAGAAGCATCTTGTGATGCTACTATAGGATCACTGATTCGAGTCTCACTGCCACTTTGCTGCTTTTGCTTGCTGCTGGTTGAAGGTCTAACAATGTCGTTCTTAAAATTTGATGCAGATTTGTCTACCAAGCTCCCTTGGCTGTGATTACCAGAATCCTTCTTGGTCGCAATCATGGAATGCCATCGTGAAACTCTTTGAAGGTCATCTGTAGGTACTGCATTTCTTTCTCTTCTCTCACCGGTCACGATTCTGAATCTCCTCCTGACTTCCTTGATTGAAAATTTTGAACTTTCCCTCCCACTGTACTCTGGAGTTTGAGACGTACTAGGTTGCTGATGTAGATATCTTGCACTTGTTGTGACTGTCTGATCAATCCCTTTTCCTGGATTTGGCTTTAGAATAACTATTTTGCTAACAGGCTGAGATCTGTTAGTTCCTTCTGGCAGCATCTGCTTTCTTTTTGACCAATCCTTTCTCCAGAAGAACATATGTTTGCTCTCCTTAGCATGTGCCTGTAAGTCATGATTATTTGAGCCTCTTGTCTCTTCGAGGCAATTAGTTTCTCCAAGGATTTTATTGGGCTCTAACTTGGTTGTCAATCTACTGTTTTGGTGGTTTCTGATATTCTCCAGCATATGTGAATTTGGCTTCTGAAGCAGCTTCAGGAAAAGTTCCTTGTTTGAACCCATTATCTCCAATGCATCTTTGAATTCTTTGGATTGAGCTGCCCTGCTGCTAGAAATACCATTATCATCCAGTAGCTTTTCTCCCTTGCTCTCTTGAGATTGCCCAGAATCAATATTGCAATGAGGATTACTTAAATCATTGAGCTTCTTATGGATTAGGGACTTCAATGAAGGACACAATTCACTATTACTCTTGCAATCATCATGCGTACATTCATTGTGGCACCTATAAATCTCACCTAAGAAGCTTGCCAAGGCAGATTCGAGATCATGCTCAGTGTGGGAGCTTCTGGAACCCTCAGAATCCACTGATCCAGAAAACGTAGACGCGGAGATGTGCGTGACATGATTTAAAGTTCCTGTTGTATTATTTGTATGCTCTGAATTTCCATGAAGAGATAGATCGTTTCCCGGATCAGCTAATCTTCTCTGAGCCTCATTGTTTGGAACTGTCCTCAACAGATTCACACGTCCCAATTCATCCTCCATAAGTTTTTTGACGGTTGATTTCCGAAGAGTGCCATCTTCTATGTGCTGCAAAAAAAGTAAAAAGGTATCGCTTTAGGAAAATCAATGTTTTCTGGATGGATGCATTATATTTGTAGTCTGTGGTGCATTTGAAGCAATAGTTTCAGTTACACATAGTATTCAATAAAATATGACTATATTTGCTCCTGAAACCTCTATATTCTCAGTTCATGTAACTTACATCATCTTCATCTATTTCCTCAAAATTCCTAGGCATCTTCATTGATTGCCCTCCATCTGAGAAAAATAAAATGGAACGTCCATCATCAGAATATTGTGCAATAACATTACAAGTCAAGAGAAATTTCACGCTGCACATTGTTTTGCTGAAACATCTTAGCATTTACTGGTTAGTAGTTCTAGATTGCCCAGAAGATGCAGCGCCCAGTCTCGTTTTAACTTAGCCTAAATATAGCACAGCGCATGAAAAAACTCATCCAGCCGCACAGATTGCACTTCTAAACTGTAAATACAATTCCCTGTTTTAACAAGCCAGTGAAAGCAACCAAGGAAACTGATAGTGTCAGCATCTCTGTTGGTTTTCTTACAGAAGTGCTAATCGTTGTGTGTGTTTTACGTAAATTTAGTGACAGCATGGCAAGATCCAGAGTAACTTGATAGCAGCAATGGGTCTATGATTAGTACTAAGAGAGAAATAATGTTACCTGTGATCTCGCGGAGCTTATGCCTCCCGTTGGCCTGCTTGGCATCCATCAAGAATCTGGGGTCACGGCGGAAATAGATCATGCGCATTAGGCCCCAGACGCAGCCCACATTGGCATCGTCTTGTGGCGCGGACCGCCTGTTGCTTCGCTTCCCCATTTCAGAATTCAGATCAATCTGTTGTTCCTGACTCTTGTATTGTTTTCTACAGTTAATAATAATCTCTTGGTCCTGGATCACTGCACGTTAACGAGTAGATGAAGATAAGTGACCAGCCAGATTTGCAATGGCAAAGGAAGGGTATTTCTCTGAACTATCAAGAAAAGAAGAGTAGAACTTGGACCTTTTCAGGCGCAAAAAAAAAAAAAAGGAAATCGGCACAAGTATCTGATGAATGAATCACGAATCAAGCCAACTAATCTTAAGCAAGGAAATGAATGTTTTTGATCAAGCAAATCCAACTAATCAGCTGCTCGACAACTTTATCTGACAAGCTCCCATCTTGTTGCGAGCATGGGGGGCTCACCAAACTGTCAATCAAATTGATTAAAACAAGAACTAACCAAACGAATCTCCAACCAACAGAAAACATACGCAGATCCCAACTAACAGATCAGAACATAGATATCCATGAGAGATCACGAGGCGGAACGTACCCCTGACGACTCGCAGATCACGGCCGGGGAGAAGCTTCAGCAGCCGGGTGCTCGCTTTCCCCTCCTCTCCCTCCCTCCCGCGTATAGAAGAAAAGAAAAACAGCCAACGGAACCGCTCCTGACAGCATCTCCTACTACTAGGTCTTGGCGGCCATGCGAACGGCGCTGTCGCCCGTCCCCTTTCGGCGAGCGAGGAAGAAAGGAATCGGCGGGCGGGAGGCTCTGTCTTCTTTCTTTACTTGGAGCGGGGGAATCAGCTCGCCCAATCCAGGCAGGTCAGCATCAGCGTCGGCTTTGGGTTGCTTGGTGGGATGGAATGGAATGGAACGGAGCGGAGCGCACCACAACAGGGCTACGGCAGCGGAGCAGGCCGCCCACCACATGCCACTTTCGGCGAGTGCGCCAGCATTTTCTCTGTATGGGAGAGAAAAAGGGGGGAGTGGAGGTAGGCGATGGCCGCAAGCTAACCAAAGCCGGGGACCTAACTCTGATCTGCTTGGTAGCTGGCTCCGTGCTAAGCATGGCCTTATTAGATTAGACAGCGTATTAGACAGACTGGTCTTTATAAAAAGAGTGCCACGCTTGACAGTCTGGATAGGCCCGGGTTGGGATTTCGGCTTCAAATTTCGACAGCGTTTAGAAATGCGAAATATACTCCCTTCGTTTAGAAATGCGACGTATAAATTATTTTGGATTTATAAATTAAATGTATCTAGACATGTTTTAGTGTATAGATTTATTTGAACCTACGTACTAAAAAATGTCTAGATACATTAGCTTCAGTAACCTAAGACATTTTATATTTCTAAATGAAGAGATTATAATATAAAAGCCCGCACACCCTAATTCCATAAACACCTCTGAAAGACTGACTGAGAGATTGATCTGATAGATTTTGAGATTGATGAAATCATAGATATAGGCGCTCGCTATCAACAGAAACGTCACTAAAATTAAAACAGAAACATCACTTCCTACTAAAAATATTCCGTATTTTATAAACACTAGTGCATCAAACCTATGTGGCCAGAGGTTGCTACGGTCCAACTAGTTCGTTTTCCCGGGCTTGGAAAAGGCAGGATGAGGTCTCTTGTATCTGCAGCCAGATACTGGGATTTGCGGGATGCCTGACAGAGTTACTTATTACTCCCTCCGTTTGAAAATATAAGATGTTTTAGGTTTGTGAATGAGATGTTTCTAGACATCTTTTAGTGTATAGTTCAAACAAATCTAGATACTAAAATGTGTCTAGATACATCTCATTTATAAATCTAAAACATCTTATATTTCCAAACGGAGGGAGTAGTAAACAAGCAGTGACGGTGTCTGTCGAAAACTGCCGACTTCTATTCCGAGAAAGAGGTGATCTCCCACTCCAATTCTCAATAGTAGTGGCTTATAAAAGAAATAATAACACGTGGCTTCTTTCTTTAGCCAGCACTATCTGTAATCAATCAAGCTTTGGTCATGTGGTATACTACTTTGCTTTATCCGTCTGAAAAGAACATATGCGAATCCTTTAAAGAATACGAGCTACACAAAATTTCCCCAAAGAGAAAAATAAATTATATTTTAAATAGGGCTTTGCTAATCTCATTTCATTGAGAATAAGCTAGACCTGGTCCAACTCCGTTATTAAATTTGCATCGTGATTCATGCATGTGAGTTGTACATGTGTTATAACTGAAACTTTTTTCAGTTACACCATAGTTGCAATTTTGCAAATTAGATATTTATCAACTATGCTATGGTTAAAACTTAGCTCTTTTAGTAGAAATTTTTTTTCTCGATTGAACCCTATTGCAACTGAATCATTAATATTTAGTACTAATTGAAGGGTTTTGCAGCATAGTAAATTAAAAAAAAATCTACGGATGCGAACAAGAAAGCCAAGATCTAATTTAGGAGATGTAATAAACGAGAGAGATTAATGAGATCTTCATACCCTTGAAGAAATCGCACAGCAGAAACGTTCAACAGAACGTGGTTGATGTAGTCGTACTCGCCGTCTCCTCCTCGCGATCCGATCCGATCCTACGCCGCAAGTGGCGGCGCCTCCGAGAGATGCACGCGTACGGTGCAGCGACGTCTCCTCCTTTCCTTGGTCCAGCAAGTATGGTGGACAGATAGATTGGATCTGCAGCACGACGGCGTGGTGCTTATGGTGAAGAGTTTCTGCGGCAGGGCTTCGCCTACGCGCAGTCGGGAGAGAAAGAGGTGGAGGGGCAGCAGTAGGACGACAGCTAGGGTTGGAGTGGGAGGGGGAGGCTGCGCCCCTTCCCTCCTTATATAGGGGGCTGGCCGGACCCCTTGACCCCTCCTCCAAGCCCTAGGGCGGCGGCCCAAGGGATGGAGTGGGGGGCAAGTCATCCTCCCCTCTCTTCTAGAAGGTCCCTTAGGGTTTCCCCTAGGGCTGGCCGGCTAGGCCTTAGGGGCCTTGTGCCCCTGGCCCAAAGTGGCCAGGGCACTTCCCCTTAGGCCCACGAAGGCCTCCGACAAGTGGGTCCACGTTGGTCCCACTCCGGAACCTTCTAGAACCTTCCGGTACAATACCGATAAACTCTGAAACGATTCCGAAATCCAAAAACTGCTTTCCTTTATATGAATCTTATTCTCCAAACCATTCCGGAACCTCTCGTGATGTCCTCGATCTCATCCGAGACTCCAAACAAAAAACTCATAAACCAATTATCCATTCTATCCTAGCGTCGATGCACGGGTTCGAGAATATGCAGACATGATCTTCTATCAATAATCAACACCGGGATCTGGAAACCCATATTGACTCCCACATATTCATCGATGATCATATCGGATGAACCATGATGCCAGGATTCGATTAATCCCATATATGTATTCCCTTCGTCACGCGATATTTTACTTGCCCGAGACGATCGTTGGTATCGGCATACCTAGTTCAATCTCGTTCACAGCAAGTGTAGGGTTCGCATCATAGAAAACAAAAAATTTCCTACGATATGAACTATGTACCAAGATCTATCTATTAGATACAAACAACAGGCGAATGTATATCCGTAGAGAACATACCCTTGAAGACCGACAAAGCTTAACGAGTTCAACTCGTGGTTGATGTAGACGATCTCTTGCCGATCTCAAGATCGAGAGAAAGTCCTAGCACCGCAAATCAGCAGCGCATCCGTGCTCGCACACACGTTCGAGGCACCGAGCAACCTCCGCCTCCTCGCTCTAGCGATGCAGCGGAAGCACAACTCTTTCTTGCCGAATAGCCACCGGAAACATGTATCTCGCTAGTCCGAGACCATGGGGGATAAATTCTAGAGGGGGAGAGAGATCCTTCACGAGGAGGTGTGAGAGACAAGTGAGAGGAGGGGCTCCTTTTATAGGGGAGGGGGAGCCCAAGGGGGCATGGCCGCCGGCCATGGAGGGTGCCCCCACATCTCCCTCATTCATGTGGGTGGACACTCCACTCACAAAATGGCCCTTCAATTTTCTCCACTCAAAAGTCCACTCAAATTCCCATTAAATTTCCACCAAATTTAATGCAAACTCTCATTAAATAAAACTCTTTTATTTTATTCAGAATTTTGTCAATTACTTTAATGACAAACATTCACAAATAACCCCTTGCTAGAATTCTATTTCACATGCATAACCACTTTATGCAATTTCACCCAAAAACCTGTTTCGGTATCTAGTGAAATAAATTCCTGCGCTTGTTCATTCTTTTTGCATGAAACTTTTGCTCCAATTGGATGTCGCTGTCTCTTAAGTGTGTCACCCTACGGTTCGTGAATAATACGGACATGATCGAGACCCCTCTCGGATCAATAATCAGAAGCGGGATCTGGAAACCCATACTGACTCCCACGCATTCAACGATGACTTTCTTGTGATCGTCGGAACCTTTTACGCTAGTATCTTGATCCCTTTGTTTCACGATATATTACATGTTCGAGATTCGATCATCGGTATCTCCATACCTAGTTTGATCTTGTTACCGACATGCACTCTTTTCTCGTTCCCGTGATATAACATTCTAGTGATCAAATCACTTGCTTGCAAGCTAATCAATGTGATATCACCGAGAGGGCCCAGAGTATATCTATCCGTCATCGGGATGAACAAATTCCACTCTCGATCCATGAGCCACAACATAACACTTTATTAGTTCTGAATCCATCTTTATAATCACCCTATTACGGTGTGACGTTTGATGTTATCAAGAAACTCTTCCGGTGTTAGTGATTGACATGATCTCATGGTCTAAGGATTAGGATCACTTCGTAAGTTGCTATATCAATATAAACTCAATGACTTTAATAGTAATGCTATACTTCGGATGAATGTTCATCACACCATTACACTAATGTTATGATCCCGTTATTAACAACATCCAATGTCCATGATCAGGAAACCTTGATCATCTTGTTAATCAACGAGCTAGTTTATGAGAGAGGCATAACTAGGAACTTTCTGTTTGTTTATTAAACACACATGTATTAATGTTTCTGTATTAATACAATTATAGCATGCAAAATAAACATCTATCATATACTTGGAATACACATAATAAACACTTTATTATTGCCTCTCAGGGCATATTCCCTTCAGTCTCCCACTTGCACTAGAGACAATAATCTAGTTACATAGTGATAAATCTAACACCCATTGAGTTCTGGTGTTGATCATGTTTTGCTCTAGGGAGAGTTTTAGTCAATGGATCTGCTACATTGAGATCCGTATGTACTTTACAAATCTTTATATCTCCATCCTTGACATGCTCGCGGATGGAGTGAAACCGGTGCTTAATATGCTTGGAATGCTTGTGAGACCTTGGTTCTTTGGCATTGGCAATGACACCATTGTTGTCACAATAGATCACCATTGGGTCCAACGCGTTTGCAACCACTCCTAGTTCGGATATGAACTCCTTCATCCAAACTGCTTCCTGAGCCGCTTCTGAAGCAGCAACATATTCGGCCTCCCTTGTTGATCCCGCTACCACATGTTGTTTGGAGCTCCTCCAACTAACCGCTCTGCCATTCATGAGAAATACGTCTCCGGATTGAGACTTAGAGTCATCCGGATCGGTGTCAAAGCTAGCGTCAATGTAACACTTAGCGACGAGCTCTTTTTCACCTCCGTATACAAGAAACATATCCTTAGTTCTTCGTAAGTACTTAAGGATATTCTTGACCGCTATCCAGTGTTTCGAACCTGGATCCGATTGGTACCTACTAGTCAAACTAATAGCATGTGCCACATCCGGTCTTGTACATAGCATGGCGTACATTATAGAGCCTATGGCTAAAGCATAGGGGACTTTTTCCATTATCTCTCTTTCTTCCGCCGAAGCCGGACTTTGAGTCTTACTCAATGTCATGCCTTGCAACATAGGTAAGAACCCCCTTCTTACTTCCGTCCACTTTAAACTTCTTTAAAATCTTATCAAGGTATGTACTTTGCGATAGCCCTATTAGGCGCCTAGATCTATCTCTATAGATCTTTATGCCTAATATGTATGACGCTTCACCTAGGTCCTTCATTGAAAATTTGCTGTTTAGATAACTTTTAACACTGTTTAAAAGATCTATATCATTTCCGATCAATAATATGTCATCCACATATAATATCAGAAATTCCACATCGCTCCCACTCACTTTCTTGTAAATACAAGCTTCTCCATAAGTTTGGACAAATCCAAACTCTTTGATCACCTCATCAAAGCGGAGATTCCAACTTCGTGATGCTTGCTTCAATCCACAGATGGATCGCTGAAGCTTGCACACCTTGTTAGAATACTTAGGATCGACAAAACCCTTTGGTTGTATCATATACAACTATTCTTCAATATTACCATTGAGAAACGCGGTTTTGACATCCATCTGCCATAT
Organism: Avena sativa; assembly: GCA_916181665.1. Classification (NCBI taxonomy): domain Eukaryota; kingdom Viridiplantae; phylum Streptophyta; class Magnoliopsida; order Poales; family Poaceae; genus Avena; species Avena sativa. The sequence continues at coordinate 257,839,590 of OV702279.1, read as the reverse complement.
CTCATAATCGAAATATGCAGCAATTGCTAACATAATCCTAACTGACTTTAGCATCGCTACGGGAGAGAATGTCTCATCATAGTCAACTCCTTGAATTTGTCGAAACCCCTTTGCGACAAGTCGAGCTTTATAGACGGTCACATTACCATCAGCATCAGTTTTCCTTTTGAAATCCATTTGTTCTCTACGGCCTTTCGGTCGTGAGGTAATTCCACCAAGTTCCAAACTTGATTTTCATACATGGATTCCATCTCGGATTTCATGGCTTCTAACCATTTGTTGGAATCCGGGCTCATCATCGCTTCTTCATACGTCGCAGGGTCATCATTTTCATCAACCATGAAATTCATGACAGGATTTCCGTACAGCTCGGGAGCTGCACGCGTCCTGCTTGACCTGCGAGGTTCGGTAATACTCTCTTTCGGAGTTTCATGATCATTATCATTAGTTCCCTCTTCAACAGGTGGAGCCAACTCCGGAACAACTTCCGACGCTGCGCTACTCGCCATACTTTGAAGAGAAGGTTCAATAACCTCTTCGAGTTCTACCTTCCGACTACTCACACCTTTCGCGAGAAACTCTTTCTCTAGAAAGGATCCATTCTTGGCAACAAAAACCTTGCCCTCGGATCTGTGATAGAAGGAATACCCAATAGTTTCCTTAGGGTATCCTATGAAGACGCATTTTTCCGCTTTGGGTTCGAGTTTATCCGGTTGAAGTTTCTTCACATAAACATCGCATCCCCAAACTTTAAGAAAAGACAGCTTAGGTTTGTTTCCAAACCACAATTCATACGGTGTCTTTTCAACGGATTTAGATGGTGCCCGATTTAAAGTGAATGCAGCAGTTTCTAGTGCATAACCCCAAAATTACAACGGCAAGTCCGTCAGAGACATCATAGATCGAACCATATCAATAAAGTACGATTACGATGTTCCGACACACCATTTCGCCGTGGTGTTCCGGCAGGCGTGAGTTGTGAAACAATTCCACACTCTTTCATGTGAGTGCTAAACTCGTAACTTAGATACTCACCTCCACGGTCAGACCGTAGAAATTTGATCTTTCTATTACGATGATTTTCCACTTCATTCTAAAATTCCTTGAACTTTTCAAAGGTTTCAGACTTGTGTTTCGTCAAGTAGATATAACCATACCTACTCAAATCATCCGTGAAAGTAACAAAATAACGATATCCACCTCGCGCCGACACACTCATTGGACCACATACATCAGAATGTATGATTTCCAATAAATCTGTCGCCCGTTCCATTGAAACGGAAGACGGCGTTCTAGTCATCTTGCCCATAAGGAATGGCTCACATGTATCAAATGATTCAAAATCAAGTGATTCCAAAAGTCCATCCGAATGGAGCTTCTTCATGCGTTTAACGCCAATATGACCTAGACGGCAGTGCCACATATATGCGGATATATCATCATTAAGTTTAATCCTTTTAGCATCAACATTATGAATATGTGTAACATTATCATCGAGATCTAATAGAAATAAACCATTCATCATCGGTGCATGACCATAAAAGATTTCATTCATATAAATGGAACAACCATTGTTCTCGGATTTAAATGAATAACCACTTCGCATCAAACACGATCCAGATACAATGTTCATGCTCAGTGCAGGCACCAGATAACAATTATTCAAGTTTATAACTAATCCCGACGGCAAGTGGAGAGGCAGCGTTCCGACGGCGATCACATCAACGCTTGATCCATTGCCATCTTGACCTCACCCCTTGCTAGCGGTCGCTTGTTCTGCAGCCCCTGATTCGAGTTACAAATATTAGCAACTGAACCGGTATCAAATACCCAGGTGCTACTGCGAGCACTAGTCAAGTACACATCAATAACATGTATATCATATATACCTTTGTTTGCCTTGCCGGCCTTCTTGTCTGCCAAATACTTGGGGCAGTTGCGCTTCCAGTGGCCAGTCCCCTTACAATAGTAGCACACGGTATCAGACTTAGGTGTCCAACTCGGGGTTTCTTTTCAGGCACGGCAACAGGCTTGCCGCCCTTACTACCCTTCTGTTTTCCCTTCTTGTCTTTCTTGAAACCAGTGTTCCTATTGATCATCAACACTTGATGTTCCTTTTTGATCTCCACTTCTGCAGTTTTAAGCATTGACAGAAGCTCGGGGAGAGACTTCTTCATGCCTTGCATATTATAGTTCATCACAAAGCTCTTATAGCTAGGTGGCAGAGACTCCAGAACACGATGGATGCCTAAGTCAATGGGAATCGTTATTCCCAAGGACACAAGCTTATCGGCATAACCCGACATCTTGAGTACATGCTCACTAACGGAGCTGTGCTCTTCCATCATGCAGCTAAAGAACTTTTCTGAAGCGTTGTAGCTCTCTACAGCAGCATGTGTGTCGAAAATCATTTTCAACTCACCCATTGTATCAAATGCATTGCCGTTTTCGAAACGCTTTCGAAGTTCCGGCTCTAGCCCATACAATATGACGCAATGAACTAAGTTGTGGTCCTCCTGACGAGTCTGATAGACATTCTTCTCCTCGTCAGGGGCATCCTCTAAAGGTGGGGGGCCTAGTGGCGCTTCTAGCACGTATTGCTTTTGTGCAGCAGAGAGGAGAATCCTCAAATTCATGGCCCATTCGGTAAAGTTGCTACCGTTCGTTGCTAGTTTCTCTTTCTCCATGAACACATTGAAATTAAAATCAGGTGGTGCCATCTACAACAGAATTTGTAAAGTTTAGACTAAGTGTATGATAGATTGAGTTCAACTAATCCATATTACGAATGAACTCCCACTCAAAAACGACATCCCTCGTGCCTTTTTGGTGATTACATGAACCAAATCCACTATACCAAGTCCGATCATCACGTGAGTCGGTATAGCTTCAAAGGCGAGCATCAAATGGGCATCATATCAACTATATGACTCATGCTTAACCTTTCGGTTTGTGTTCCGAGGCCATGTCTGTACATGCTAGGCTCGCCAAGTTAGAACCTTAGTATTCGCGTGTGTAACTGTTTTACACCCGAAATATGGTCATGGATCCAAGAACACCCGATCATCACGTGATGTCTTGGAGCGACGAAACATAATCGATGCATACTAAAGGAAGAACACATTCTTATCTTGATATTTAAATGAGGGATCATCTTATTATGCTAACAAAGCGCTAAACAAGCAATATAAGATGCTATCAAACATCACATGTTTATTAGTGAAATGTTATGGTTCCCGCAGATGATCTCTATCATGTGCATCGTGGTATGATCACTATCATACCTATATGTGTAAATCCAAGGTCTATGGAGTTTACACGCTATGTGTGTTGTAAGAGTATCATCTCATACTTCTACTTACAACACTACCATATCATAACACTAGCCCAGCAACAATCTAAACTAGACGCCTCTAATTTATCCATTGCAAGTTTTACGTGGCTTAGGGCTTTCGAGATAGAACCGTTCTTACCTACGAACATGAACCACAACGAGGATAACCAAATTGTTGATAACTCGTTTGCAAAATAGATATTGACTATAGTAGGAGAGACAGACACCGGTTATCCACTTATGCAAACTAGTTACATGTCAAGCGTGGAACAAGTCTCATGTGCGAGGACATGTAAAGTTTGTCCGGGCCGCTTCATACCACTATGCCACCAATATCCAAAATTACAACAAAGGAGCAACAACATGATCATCATCGCCCACATACTCATATGTGTACTACCCGTGTAAAGTATCTACGCATAGATCTGGCTCTGATACCACTGTAGGGTTCGTAGCATAGAAAACAAAAAATTTCCTACGATGTGAACTATGTACCAAGATCTATCTATTAGATACAAACAACGGGAGGATGTATATTCATAGAGAACATACCCTTGAAGGCCGACAAAGCTTAACGAGTTCAACTCGTGGTTGATGTAGACGATCTCTTGCCGATCTCAAGATCGAGAGGAAGTCCTAGCGCCGCAAATCAGCAGCGCATTCGTGCTCGCACACACGTTCGAGGCACCGGGCAACCTCCGCCTCCTCGCTCCAGCGATGCAGCGGAAGCACAACTCTTTCTTGCCGAATAGCCACCGGGAACATGTATCTCGCTAGTCCGAGACCATGGGGGATAAATTCTAGAGGGGGAGAGAGATCCTTCACGAGGAGGTGTGAGAGACAAGTGAGAGGAGGGGCTCCTTTTATAGGGGAGGGGAGAGCCCAAGGGGGCATGGTCGCCGTCCATGGAGGGTGCCCCCACCTCTCCCTCATTCATGTGGGTGGACACTCCACTCACAAAATGGCCCTTCAATTTTCTCCACTCAAAAGTCCACTCAAATTTCCATTAAATTTCCACCAAATTTAATGCAAACTCTCATTAAATAAAACTCTTTTATTTTATTCAGAATTTTGTCAATTACTTTAATGACAAACATTCACAAATAACCCCTTGCTAGAATTCTATTTCACATGCATAACCACTTTATGCAATTTCACCCAAAAACCTATTTCGGTATCTAGTGAAATAAATTCCTGCGCTTGTTCATTCTTTCGGCATGAAACTTTTGCTCCAATTGGATGTCGTTGTCTCTTAAGTGTGTCACCCTACGGTTCGTGAATAATACGGACATGATCGAGACCCCTCTCGGATCAATAATCAGAAGCGGGATCTGGAAACCCATACTGACTCCCACGCATTCAACGATGACTTTCTTGTGATCGTCGGAACCTTTTACGCTAGTATCTTGATCCCTTTGTTTCACGATATATTACATGTCCGAGATTCGATCATCGGTATCTCCATACCTAGTTTGATCTCGTTACCGACATGCACTCTTTTCTCGTTCCCGTGATATAACATTCTAGTGATCAAATCACTTGCTTGCAAGATAATCAATGTGATATCACCGAGAGGGCCCAGAGTATATCTATCCATCATCGGGATGAACAAATTCCACTCTCGATCCATGAGCCTCAACATAACACTTTATTAGTTCTGAATCCATCTTTATAATCACCCTATTACGGTGTGACGTTTGATGTTATCAAGAAACTCTTCCGGTGTTAGTGATTGACATGATCTCATGGTCTAAGGATTAGGATCACTTCGTAAGTTGCTATAGCAATATAAACTCAATGACTTTGATCGTAATGCTATACTTCGGATGAATGTTCATCACACCATTACACTAATGTTGTGATACCGTTATTAACAACATCCAATGTCCATGATCAGGAAACCTTGATCATCTTGTTAATCAACGAGCTAGTTTATGAGAGAGGCATAACTAGGAACTTTCTGTTTGTTTATTAAACACACATGTATTAATGTTTCCGTATTAATACAATTATAGCATGCAAAATAAACATCTATCATATACTTGGAATACACATAATAAACACTTTATTATTGCCTCTCAGGACATATTCCCTTCAGCAAGTACTTTACTCGTTCCGTAATCCGATATCACTTTGTGATTAACTCCTTAACCACGTGCTTGCAAGCGGTGTTGATATCGATTACCGAGTGGGCCCGAAGTATATCTCTCCGACTCGGGAGGGACAATTTCCATCTCGATACATACAACCCAACAAGTACTTTCCGATCACCTGAGAGACACCTTTATGATCACCCTCACATATGATGACGTTTGATGACCTCAAAGCTTTCTTCCGATACCAGGGAGTTGTATTATCTCATGGTCTAAGGAATACAATACTTGACATAGGAAAAAGCTTCGCAAAGATGAACACGATGACACGATCTAATTGCTCTGCTTAATTTGGGTCTGTCCATCATATCATTCTCCTAATGACATGATCTCATTATTAATCGACAACTCATGTCTATGGTTAGGAAACCTTAACCATCATTAATCAATGAGCTAGTTCATAGAGGCGTACTAGGGACACGGTGTTGTTCATAAACCACATAAGTATCAAAGTTTCCGCTTAATACAATTCTAGCATGGAATATAAACTTTATCATGAACAAGAATTATAATAATAACATCTTTATTATTGCCTCTAGGGCATAATTCCAACAGTAATAATCTTTAAAATTTTAGTAGTAAATAAAATATCTTAAAAACAATTCTGGAGCAAGGGAGGGGGGGGTTAATTGCCCCCTTGACCCTAGGGAATATCTTCAACTTTAAACAAAGGGCCCTATAGTCATGTTGGGCGTGTTTGGTTGGGCCGACTCCCGTTTCTCGTACCGCGCGGGCAAAAATAAGCCAGTTTGAAGAGCTGGGCTGCATGAAATCTTTGCACCGCACGATTATTAGAAAAGGCCAAAATTTGGCCCGCTGGGAACGCCGAAATCGTCCGTTTCCACGGGGCCATGCCCTGGCGAGCGTGGCGTGCCTGCTGCTTGCACGCGTGGGGAGGCGCGGGAGACGGGGCATTTTCGCCTTAACCTCTAGGCCACTCCGCTTACCGCCCAGTCCCACTCCCCTCACCATGATTCACGACCATGGTTGTCGCTCCTCCGTCTCCCCCTCTCCTCCGTTCCGCAGCGTCAGCATCGGCGAGGTAAGCGCGCACAGCCTATGAGCCGCCGTTCAGCTTGAGAAGATCGCCAGCAGCGACGAGGTGGCCCTCGCGAGGGCGCTCAGGGCTCCCGTGCCCATCTGCTCGCGCGGAACTAGGGCGGACACGGCGGCGGCCGCCGCGGCGACTGTGTTGACTACTACCACGGATGAAGTGGCATTTGTGGCCAAGCAGATCGGAGAAGCCCCCGCCAGAGTCGGGGTTACCCTCGACTCGAATAGGGTTTTTTGGCCACGCCGGTGCCCCCAATCCCCGCTCCTGGAGCTTCTTCTCTCGCTCCGGTGACGCATTCTACGGCTCCCTCATCATCGATTGCGCCACCGCCGACCAGGGTAAGTTCCCGATCTACATTGCGGTTAGGGTTTGGCCCCAAATCGGTGCGGTTAAGTCTCGATTTTCGGTAGTTCTTGCATGATTTGGGGCTTTACATAGTATGTAGCAACAGATTTCATAGTTTTGTTGCCTGATTCATCAATTTGGATGTTGTCCTGGGGCACTGCCTGATTGGGGAACATAGCCGATTTCTCAATTTGGGTCTTGTCCTGGGGCATTTCCTGATTAGGGATACTAGTGCATGTGTGTACCATGATTCCTCCATGTTCGTACCATGTGCATTGCCAAATTTGGCAATGATGCTTGCTCCCAGATTTTTGTTGGCCTTGTTTTGCTTCCTGCCAAGGTGGTTAAGTTTGAATGCGAGACAGTGGGAAGGGGCTGTCACCCCCCCACCGGTTTATCAGGACGTGCTTCGACCAACCGCTAGCAATTCAAGCCGGTAGTCCTCGGCAAGGTGGAGGCGGCGTCGCAGCCGCAGAAAAAAAGGGGTCGACAGCCAAAGCTTGGCCACTATCCTATCACCGAGATCCCGCGCCGGTTCATCATCCAGCTGGACCCGGCGGACCTCCACATGCTGGTAATCCCGCCGGCGTTCCAGTTTGGCCTCGGGACCTGGATAAAGCAGCCGTTGCCGCGCGTTGTGCAGGCCACGGCCTGCCGGTGGTGCGCCGAGTGGGTGCAGGTGGATTGGTTCTCCGTCCAGGTCGCCTTCAGAAAAGAACTGGTCGGAACTGGTCTATAAGTACGACCTGGAGCGCGACGACATCGTCGAGTTCAAGCTGAAGCCGTTCGTCATCAAGATGATGATCTATAAGGCGGGCTCCTCCAGCGCCAGGCAGTAGGTTCTTTTTATCAGGGGTGAAACCCCCTGGTGGTGGTTCAGGGGCATGGTATGCCCCTGTTGATGGTATGTTTCATCAGGGGTTAAGCCTTTGGTGGTGGTTCATGGGCATGGGATGCCCGTCCTGATGGTTCTTTTGATCAGGGGTCAAGTTTAGGACCCCTGATTGCTATCTGTAATGGTGACTGCTACTCTTATGGTGATGATCGAATGTGTAGGTAGCAATGTGTATGTCTGTATATGGCTTTTATGGTGTGTTGTGTGTGCATATTGACTATTCTTGTGATCATGTATTGTGTGTGTATTTCGGTGGTAAGATCACCAAATTTGAAATGGATGATCATAACTCATGTGATTAGATGCAAATCAGCACACCAAACACCTATAAAATGCATCATCAGGAAAAAAGACAATAATCTAGGCAACCAAACAACTATGCCTATTTGCAGAAAACAAGGATGCAGGAGTCCAAACAACTGACCCAAGTTGGCCCAAATAAAATCTCCCTCGTGTAGTACCTAGCGGACCAAGTGGAAAAAACAAAGAATCCCGGCCCGAACAACTAAACATGCCGGTTGTCCTAAAGCCTCCAAAATCTATTGATAGGCTCTGCACCTACACTACACAGCTCATTTTTCTTTCTAGTGGAATGAAAACCTACACAGCTCATTTTGCAAGACCCTGTTTGTTATTCAGCTACTAGCTAGAGACAAGAGCTGGTGGTTCAGATGGGATCTACCGGGGTGGGCCTTGCAAGCAGTGAACTTTACAACTCGAGTCTGTTTCAGAAAGGAGCCCGACCCACTTGCCGGTGCAGAATCGACATTATATTGGCAGGGCCGCAGGGGTCGTTAGGTTTGGTTAGCGACTTGATCAGCGGAGACAGTGAGTGCTCTAGCTAATAAAAGACGCGTAACTTTTTGGCATCACCTCGCCGTGTTTGGTCTGGTTTACGCTACCAACACCAAAACCAGGCGAAATCGTGGCTGTTGTTTAGGCTTCACATTGTTCCGCGTGGTGTCTTCTTGAAGACACATGTTTCTTCAGCAATTTTTTTCTTTCGAAAGGGCCATTTATACTGATCTCTCGAAACGGAATTCTCTCGTGTAATTATAAGCTTTCACACTTGACGTGACACTGGTTATCAAATAAAACGGATGATCTATATTCTAATTTTGACAACGGCTTAATAAGATTGTGTAGCACTTTAGTGTTTTGTCGATTTTGTAATAACCATGGCACTACGTAATAGTCTAGGTTGTATGCATGCGTCTTCGGTCATAACAGTATATGGGAGGAGTTTATGTGGTTCCGTTATTATGTACTCCCTCCGGCTAATTTATAGGAGTAGCACCCTGTTGTCGAAATCGGAGAACAGATGATTAGAGGTGACTCGAGCGGCGTGCTTAGATAGTATGTGTAAAGTAGTTAGTGGGAGGGTGTATGCCGTCTTGTAACGAATGTCGCCGTACATTTTGCGAGAGTTGACACAACAATATTTTTTGAGTAGAGTTCAGCCGCCTCATGGGAGCATGGCTTAATCCAATGTTAGGAGAGTGTTGAGCATGGACTTCAAGCCGTTGGCGACTTCCCGGGGACGAACTCAAACTACCACACGATCATTGGCCCAAGTCGTCGACAACTCTTTAGGATTGAAACTAGAGTCAAAGTGGAGCTCTAGGTCTCTCCCCTCTTATATTGATTGAGGGGTGAGTGAATGAATTAAGCTCCCACATCCCCCTTGTAGGGTTTATATAAGAAGGGGTCCTTAAAAAATGTCCAAGGCTAGCCTTGGTGGTAGGTAAAAGCGGCAACGGTAAAGCTTTATCCACAAGGCCACTCTGTAGGACGAGGGAGACGACTTCCTTCCTCAATGTTCACGGATCGAGCTCGCCGCTAAGGACTGAAGAGTCATGCCTCCATCCAACAACATCGAGAAAACGCCATCACCGCCGCAAGAAAAAGGGAGGGGAGAAGGCATGGTCGCCCCGTGACGCGGAGGCACATGTACGAAAAACAAAACTTTACAACACCGGACCTCCTAGTGGTCGATGGCACTTGAGTAGGTACTGTGGTATACTGTAGTGTCCCTGCCTGACATATAGTACATAATACAGCACAGCTGCTTGGGATATTATAATTCCGGGACCACCCCATCGCCGCCTCCAGCCAGCATCGCCGCCGGATTTGGGTCGGGGGAGGCCCGGAAAAACACGGCCGACTCTCAACGGGAGAAGAGCGAAAGGAGAGGGGAGGGGAGGGGAGGGGGGAGGGATGTGCCCTGTTTTCCTGCGATGTATACGTACTACCTTAATTTGGCAATATAGTTCAGCATTCAAGCCTTATTAGAGGTGTGGCCGGCGGAAGTGGGGAATAATTTAGGGTCCCTGTGGTTCTTGACTGCACCCATCTCTGGCTGGGCCTTGAAACGCGACGAATGTGTTATTAGTCAGAAAGTTTGGTGTGATCTTAAACCGAGGAGCAGCGGTACCAAACAAAGCAAATACAGGCAGGATATGTGGCCACATCACAATTCACAAAGTACTCCATCCATATCCACGACCGTCGAATAGGACAAGCGCGTTTGTACTAGGAGTAAAATACAATAACGGTCCTTGTACTTGTCCAACTAACTCGATTTGGTCCTTGTTTTCAGAATTTGCTAAATTTTGTCCGTGTACTTGTAAATTGGACTCGATTTAGTCCTAATCTATGTTTGGCGTTGAAATTGCGCCGATTCAAATGCCACGTGGACTGAAATCTTTTAGGAACACTCTTCCACATCTAGAACTTTTCTAAGGTTGCTAAGGTTGGATATGATACAGTTGTCGGAGGGTGTGAACGAATTCAGATGGAAATTAGCACTAAATGGTCAATTTTCTGTTTAGTCCTTTTATAGAGCTCTGATCCAACCTGATATTTCAGTCGATGATAATAGTAAAATTTGGAAGATGAAAATACCTCTTAAAACGAAGATATTCGCTTGGTATCTCCGTAAGGGTGTCATTCTTATAAAAGATAATCTTGTTAAGAGGAATTGGCATGGAAGCATACAATGTGTTTATTGTCACCATAATAAAACAATTCGACATTTATTCTTCTAGTGTAAATTTGCTCGTGATATATGGCCAATCATTCAAATAGCCTCTGGTTTATTACCCCCATGCTCCGTAGCCAATGTATTTGGTAACTGGTTGTATGAGATTGAGGATAAATATGAGACTTTATTTAGGTGAGAGCGCTTGCCATTATTTGGTCGCTTTGGCTATGTAGAAATGACAAGGTTTTTAATAACATTGTGTCTTCTCATGTGAAGGTTATCTATCGAGCAACGACTATACTCCGGTCATGGACTACTCTATAACATATGGAGTTTCGCGACTTATTTATAGAGGGATGTACGCGATTGGAGGACACGACGAGGGATATTTTATCCCGACATGGATGGCAGCGTGATCTGCGGATAGACGTGTCATAGCTAGATGTCGTTTATCTATTAGATTGCTTTGTAATTCTGATACTTTTGTCAGTCACTTTTTGTGTGGATTGATCGGCTATGTGCATCTTAGCTATGCAGAGGCCAGATGTAAACATTATAATATATAATAAAACATCTATTTCCAAAAAAAAGAACTTTTCTCTATTGCCAGATATTTGCACGTACCCCATCCCCGTCATATCCATTATGTAGAACGTTCCACGCTGTTACATATCCGTTCAACCCAGAGAGTTCTGTTCGAGGGAGTAAAAAAGGAAGGACTCATAGATGCGGAGGCGACGTACATGCGACTGAGGTGGTGATTGCTGGACCTGGAGCGACATATTTACAATAGGAGGTTAACTAACGGTGGTCGAGTAACACAAGAGAGGCTAAATGCAAATTTTCAGTCCATCTTCACTCCTGCAAGCGGGGTACGACCTCCATGTGGCATCCTAGTCGGCATAATTTCAATGGCAAACATAGATTAGGACTAAATCGAGCTCAATTCACGAGTACACGGACAAAATTCTATAAATTCCGAGTACGAAAACTAAATCGAACGCGTCTGACAAATACAAGGATTGTCAGTGTATTTAACTCTTGTACTAGGCAGGGCAAAGTCGTTGTCGGTCCGGCAGGCAGGCAAAGTAAACGATTTCGCATGACGATGGTGCTGTGCTGCCTGCAAAAGTCGTTGCCGTGATGAACGTAGTACGAGTCGTGTGGCCAGGAGAGGGGGAGAACATAGCACTGATGAACGACGAGTGATCCGTGGCAGACTCGCAGGCAGGTAGAGAGCGAGACAGACAGTGCCAAGAATTCAGCGCCAACTCGCCAAGGCCGTCGAGCTCAAACGCGTGACAGTAATAGCGTGACAGTATGGTACCCTAATCGGTTGTGTGCGACATTCTCTAGGTTATCGTTTCATTCAAGGAATCCAGACCTGACCCCGGTTGGCGTTCCGACGAATGAAGGAAGGATACATTGAGCTGTAGTATTCATGCCGGATCAGGACCCCCGGTCCGGGTAGCTGGCTGGCTGGACGTATATATATTATGGGCACACAGAAACGAACAGCATCATCATCATGGCAATACGACGGTACCAGCCAACCTTGGCGCCGCTGCCTGCCTTATCCACTTGTCTACACGCTGCCTGCCCGTCGGAGTTGGACGTTGGTCGGAGTAGCAGCGAACGAGAGCCATGGCCGTCGTCGTCGTCGAGGGTTGTGTTGGAAATATAAGCAATAATCCATATGATTTAATTTAAATAATAAATTGATAAAACATGATCATACAAACGGTACTAAAACCAATTATGCAGATCAACAAAGTAGATGAACAGATTACATCTATAGGAGATAAACCTATCACATCTACACCAAACGCTAGAACAAAGAACTCTAGCATAATCCGAAAAAGACAATTGAGGATCACGTACAGTGTAGGCTGAATAGCAGCCGCAGCAGCGTCGCCCATGTTGAGGTTGTCGAAGAGATTGTGACGTCCGGAAAGAAGTCGTCGTTCGGGAACTCGTCGTCGGACGACGTTGTGGTTGCCAGTAGTCGCGCTTGAGCGCTCCCCAAAAACCTGATCGCCCCTCACCCGTACAGGTTCACGAGAGGCGGGGTTCCGGAGGCCTACTGTCCCGATCTGCGGTGCACGCCGCAAGCCGGGATGGGGAAGACGAAAGCGGCAGCGCAAGGTTCTGGAGGATAGGCGCGTGTGTGGATTGATACGGTGCCGATTAGGTTTAGCCCGGACGCTTATATAATGCAGGTTAAGAGGATCGTGGGCTCAGCCCACGTCCGAGTGGAAACGGCTGTAATTAACGCGTCCGTTAATGACTCATAATCAGTTTTCTCAACAAGCAAAATAAAGCTCGGCTTGGCGAGATTCCCGTAACCCGTAACCCGCGGCGCTCGCGCGCGTCGTGACGAGGCGCGCGGCGTCGGAGGAAGAGTGCGCGAGGGCTACTCTTCTTGTCACACCTTAGTGAGTGGTGCAACACTCTACTATATATGGTGGTCCAACTCCCCTTCAACTAGCAATATAAGACTAAACTTTAGCACCACTAGCACAGCCATATGCTGCCATATACAAGTGGGCCAACTTTTTTTCAGAATTTTTTAATGGGCCAACAGCCCAAAACTCACCGAACATGGTTGCCATGTACTCCTACTTCTCATCAGTCATCACGGCTGGAAGATACAAGCAAGCGTGGTTGGCCGTTTCTAGCAAGCAACAGCGCCAAAGCTCTTATTACTTATTATTACCATCATGAACAAAGGTACTGCATATGACAATTCATCCTACTCCTTTACATCGCTCGCTGGTCTGCACAAAGGACCTGGACCTGGTATTGACAAAACTAAATAAATCTCTACATAAAAGAAAAGGTGCATACGCACAACGGCTACACGCTGACTTGCGCGTCACCATCACCAGGACGCCAATTCGACAGAGCCTACAAAACTGACGACGGTATGGTATGACCATGTTTTTTTTCAATCTAGACTAGATAGATGGAGGACCTTACAAGCCCATGAACATGTTGGCGGACCTTCAGGAAGCATCGATGCGATGAAGGCAGATATTGCTAATTCAGTTGCACGGTCCAGCCCATCGAATCCTCCACTTGGCCCATCTGGAGGCTTGTTAGGGAAGTGTATAGCTGCTGAGGCTGGTTAGGGAAGTGTATAGCTGCTGAGGCCGGTCATAATGCTAAGTAACTTAGACTAATAACATGCATAGGTTATTAGTTTATATTACTATCTTCATAGTGGGTACAGTGTTATGCAAGTACTAATTAATATGGTTATAGACTCATATGGTCTTGGTATGTGTGATGTTATGGTAACTAGCTAAATTACTACCTTCCTCTCTTTCTTCAATTAATTATTAATTATTATGATATGTTGTCATCAATTTGCTTACTTGGCATTGCATGTACATGCATGTTACTAGCTAAGTTACTCCCACTATGACTAGTCTAAGACACGGCGCCAACTCCATGGTTGCCGCCCGCGTATTCAATACTCCAAGGCGGGAAGCAGGTGGGCATCACATCTGGTATACCGCTGTGGTGTACCACGTATCTAAAGAGATCTAAGAGAAACTTCAATAGCTTACCCATTTATGGGTAAGCAAAAATTGTTTAGGTAAGAGGAGAGAGAAGGTTTGGGTAATCAGACTACTCTATGCTTTTCCAGCTTACCCATAATATGGCCACCCAAAATTGGTTTGCTCATGAGACCCATTTGTCAGTGAGTCTTTCCTTTTCTTTCGTGGTTGTGGTGCCTCTATTGCCACGGGTTCCTCAACTTGTTCTACTACAATAGCATCACTTGCAGAAGCATCCCCGACTGACTCATCTTGAACTTCTTCAAGTCGCACCGACCTTCCACTCGTTCCCTTTGTGAGAAATTATTTCTCTAGGAAAACACCGCTACGAGCGATAAACACTTTGCCCTCTTCTCGGTTGTAGAAGTAGTACCCTAAGGTTTCCCTTGGATATCCCACAAAAATGCACTTATCCGATTTGGGTGTTAGCTTGTCCGACTGAAGTCGCTTGACAAATCCATCACAACCCCAAATCTTTAGAAAAGACAAACTGGGATTCTTTCCAGTCCACATCTCATATGGCGTCTTAACTACGGATTTATATGATACCCTGTTTAGTGTGAAAGCTGCTATTTCTAGAGCGTAACCCCAAAATGATAATGGTAAATCCGACTGTCTCATCATCGATCAAACCATGTCCAACAAAGTTCGATTGCGCCGTTGAGAAACCCCGTTTCTTTGAGGCGTTCCGGGTGGCGTGAGCTGTGGAACAATTCTGCAACTCATAAGATGATTGCTAAATTCGTGACTCAAATATTCACCTCCACGATCAGATCGCAAGGCCTTTATTTTCATGCCACGTTTATTCTCTACCTCACTCTGAAACTCTTTAAAATTTTCAAAAGTTTCAGACTTATGCTTCATCAAGTAGACATAACCATATCTATTGAAATCATCAGTGAAAGTAATGAAGTAGTGATATCCTCCTCTGGCTGTCGTGCTTATTGGTCCACATACATCAGTATGTATGAGTTCCAACAAGTCAGACGCTCTCTTGGGTAAACCCGTAAAAGGCGACTTGGTCATCTTTCCAAGTAAACAAGCTTTACATGTCTCGTATGATTCAAAATCAAACAAAGTTAGAAGACCATCACCATAGAGCTTCTTCATTCTCTTTTCACTTATATGCCCCAAACGATAATGCCATAAATAGGTAGGACTCAAATCATTAGGCTGAAGCCTCTTAGCACTAACATTGTAAACAGATGCATCATCAAGATTTAAATAAATAACCCATTCACAATGGGAGCATCAGCCATAAACATAGCATTCTTAGAGATTACACAACCATTGTTCGTACTCGTGAATGAAAATCCATCCCTCATCAAACATGAAGGTGATAAAATGTTTCAACCCATACTAGGAATGTAATAACAATTATTTAACTCCATAATAAATCCTGACGAAAGGTGAAGTTGCATGACGCCGACGAATAATGCAGCAACTCTTGCTTTATTTCTGACGCGAAAATCCACTTCTCCTTTCTGCACTTCTCTAGTCTTTATTAGCCCCTGCATCGAATTGCAAATATGAGCAACCGATCCGGTATCAAATACCCAAGAGTTAAAATAAGAATCAACAAGAAGAATGTCCATAACATTTACAATAAGTGTACCTGAGTGAGAAGTAGTCTTACTTCCACTCTTCTTCAAAGAAGCCTAGTACTTGCTGCGGTTTCTCTTCCAGTGGCCATGTTCATGACAAAAGAAACACTCAGTGCCTTCTGCATGTCCATCCTTTTGCTTGGGTGTAGGCTTAGGGGTCGTATCCTTAGCCTTGCCTTTCTTCTTCTGCCAAGAAGTGCCCTTTTTCTTGAATCTAGGCTTGTTCTGCACAACCATCACATGGCTATGCCCTACACACTTCTTAATGTCACTTTCTGCTATTTTCAGCATCCCACATAACTCATTAAGACCCTTCTCCACCCCATGCATATGGTAGTTCGAAATGAAATTCCCATAGCTATATGGAAGAGAGGCCAAAATGAAATCAGTAGCCAACTCTTAGCCTAATGGAAAACCAAGATTTTCCAAAGTATGACTGTAACCAACCATTTTGATCACATGGGGACCTATAGCTGCTCCCTCTGCCAGCTTGCATTCCACAAAGGACTTGGCGACATTGTACCTCTCAGTCCTTGCCTGACTCTGGAACATGTACCTAAGCGCGACGATCATATCGTACGCTTCCTGGTCCTCAAACTTCTTTTGGAGTTCAGGTTCCATGCGTGCAAGCATAATACAACTAACCTGAAGAGATTCATCACATGCTCTCTTGTAGGCATTCTTAAGGGCAACAATTGCATTATCAGCAGGTTCATCGGGGATTGGGGTATCTAGAACAGTTTCCTTTTTATCAGTCCTGAGAATAATTCTCAGGTTATGGACCCAGTTCGAATAGTTTGTTCCATTTAGTTTATCTTTTTCAAGAATCGAACGCAAAGAAAAAGATGATGAAGTGTTCGGTGCCATTGATCTACAACAGAAAACATGCAAAATACTAAGCCATGTAACCATGAAAGAGTAAAACATATTAAACAATTTAATAGCATATACTCCCACTTAAATCAACATCCCTCTATTGATACTAAGTGATTCAAGACCCATAATTAATGTCGACTAGAGAGCTTTAGCATCACTGCTAGAAGACAAGGTAAATTGGTAAGAAACTCTTGCTAATCATATCATATATGACTCTTGTTCTTGGGTGACATATCTATGTCTAAACTAGGCGCCCAACCTTCATTCCCCAAGGTCCTTAACTGTTAAGATGACCTTGTCAAGCTCACTAACCCTTATGCGTGTAGGTATGTGATACAAACCCATCCAGCCAAGGAAAACCGCGGCACCCTAATTTCATAGGCCAACCAACGATTGTACAGGGCATGGGATGGTGCAAGGTTTGGTTGGGAGGGCATAGTTTAACTTAAACTTTGTGAGGGATCGTTCTACTTCTATCATCTAAGCATGCCTAGTAGTAAAACGCATAAGAATAGCATTCACATAGATGTGACATAGTATGGCCCATTTTCTCATGGTGATCTCCATCGCCATAGAACCTATCCACCATGATGATATCCATCTTCATGGTCCATGTGAGACATCCTACAAGTGATGAGTCCTCCAAGAACTAATACAAGCTATTACTCCTAACAGCTAGTAATCAAAATTATATAGTATTGGGATCATCACAAGTTGGCACGCATGCTATTACAATAATT
This sequence comes from Avena sativa, assembly GCA_916181665.1. Classification (NCBI taxonomy): domain Eukaryota; kingdom Viridiplantae; phylum Streptophyta; class Magnoliopsida; order Poales; family Poaceae; genus Avena; species Avena sativa. The sequence continues at coordinate 257,822,043 of OV702279.1, read as the reverse complement.
GACAACACATATGGCTCCAGCCATGTTGCCCTACTCACGACATGCATGTCATAAAAATTACATACATGCATCACATACATATACGGGCCATACTGATCACATACATCCTGCAACAACAAGTTATGTATAGAATCGCATTCTACCAGATCATGTGAAATCGCAGCACCTATTTACCTTAACGAGATACAAAAGGGGCCATGACAAAGGGGGGTCTAGGGGGTCTCCCCCTATAGGGTTCGAAGGGGCAGCGTCCCTCGCGGTATCTATACAATTTTCTTTAAGGATTTTGATCGGCAAATCAAATTTACCATAAACCTACTATTGTTCCAATTCAACCAAGCTCATTTGATCACGGAACACCGATTTCAGATCTAGGTCCCGATGCGATCAATCATATTGATCTTCGTGTGATTGAACCGGATTTATGTGTCACTGTCTATCCCGATGGCGGAAACCGACAGGTAGGGGTAAGTCATTAAACGACCTTAGAATCACGATCACGTAAAGCAAGATCATAGATCAATCATGAACCACCGCCATATAAACGATCACATCATTCATATCAATCTACATATCACCATATGCAAACTTCCCAAACCTATATCTTAACAACATCGGCTCTAATACCACTGAAGGGATACAGGTAGGCTACACTAGCGCAAATAAAAAAAATACCGCATAAACCAGGAATACTGTTGTCATAGATCTCGGGATTACCACTAGACGCGAAGTTGCGGAACTTGATGAATCGCGTCGAGACAGTGTAGATGTTCTACGTCTCCTCCTTGTCCTCGTCCCACGATAAGCTCCCCTTTGCACGGCTCGTCCAAGTGCTACAGCTACAGCACCTCCGAGGTATCCACATGTCCGGTATGGAAGCGTCAGACGCCGGACTGCTAGGTCCGTGCATGCAACACAGGCGTGAGAGGAGTGGCGGCTGGGTAGAATGCTCAACCCAGTCATCTCGCCTCACCCTCTCTTATATAGGCGTCCCTAGTGGGCTTCTACATTAGCAGCCCATTAGTAGCCCAAGCCCGGTCTAATTCGGATCCTATCCTCATTAGGCTTCCAGTCCTTTAAGTGTGTGACCCTATAGGTTCATACATGCATATACATGACACAGGTACACTTACTCCATCAATAATTGGTAGCGGCCTCTAGCAAGACGTGCCAACTCCTAAACGCATATAAAGATCATTCGGACGAACCATCACAAGGTTAAGTACATGTCTTTCCCTTTGCCTCACGATATTTGGTCTAGCTCCAAGCTGACATGTCTTTCTCGATACTGTGATTTGGAATCCCTTTATAGGTTAACTCTTAACCATATGTAGCATGGCCATGCATTTCTGGATCCGATCACTCGAGGGGCCCAGATATCTCTCTCTCAAGTAGAGAGGGGCAAATCCCATCTTGATTGACCAATGCATTGTAGCATGCTTCAGGACAAACCTAAAAGCTACCTTTATAACTACGTAGTTACGGAGTAGTGGTTGATAGCCCTGTTGGAGATATGCCCAAGAGGCAATAATAAAGTGGTTACTATCATATCGTCATATTTATGATAATTTTTCCATGCTATAATTGTATTAACCAGAAACATTAATACTTGTGTGATTTGTAAACATGTAAGAGTCCCTAGTAAATCCTCTTGTTAAACTAGCTTGTTGGTTAATATATAATCATGGTTTCCTGATCATGAACATTGAGATGTTATTAACGACAAGGTCATATTATTAGGAGAATGATGTGATGGACATACTCCTATAGATAAGCATAGCATAAAGATCAAGTCATTTTAATAGTTTGTTTTCTATAAGTTTTCAGATACATAGTAACCTAAATCCTTTGACCATGAGATAATGCTAATCACCATCACCGGAAGGATGCTTTGATGACATCAAACACCGCTTCATAACTGGGTGGTTATAAAGGTGGCATTGAGTGTTCGAAAAGTATGTGTTGATGCACATGGATCAAGAGTGGGATTTATCCATCCATATGAAAGATAGATATACTCTGGGCCCTCTCGGTGAAATGTCATCCAATTAGCTTGAAAGCATGTGACTGGCTCACAAGGGATCACATATCACATGAAAGAGTAAAGAGTACTTATCTGTAACGAGGTTGAACTAGGTATGCAGAGATACCAACGATCAAACCTCGGATAAGTAAAGTATCACGAGACAAAGGGAAATTGGTATCGTATGTAAATGGTTCATTCGATCATGAAGTAATCGTAGAAATATGTGGGACCCATATGAATTTCCAGATTCCTCTATTGGTTATTGATCGGAGAAGAGTCTCGGTCATGTCTGCATAATTCACGAACCGTACGGAGACACACTCAAGGATTCGATGTTGTTTAGTAGATATGAAAAGTGAGTAAAGAGACCAAATGTAGTTTAGAGTCTCAGATGGGATCCGGGACATCACGAGGAGATCCGAAATGGTCCGGAGAATAGGATTCATATAGGAAAGTCCAATCCTGGAGTTCGGGAATGGTTTTGGTGTTTTCACCGGAATGTTCTAGAAGGGTCTATAAGGTCCACCGATCTGGAGTGGGAAGGGTACATGGATGTTTCATGACAAAATGGAATGGTTGCATCATGTACTAGGTCACTTGGCTAGGAAATGGGAAGAGAGAAATCAAACTCTAGTTTGAAAAGTCAAACGCCAATTTGAAAAGTCAAATCCCAACATTGCCTAGTGGAGGGAGGGAAGGAATCCTACCTAAGGGAGGATTCCTCCCTCTCCCTTGCCGCTGGCCCATGAGGTGAAGTTGGGGAAGGACTCCCCATCCCCAACCGCCCCCTCTCATAAATAGAGGGGAGGGGCACCCCCTTGCACCCCACAAGAAATCCTAGGTCAGTCGCCGCCCCCCTCTAGATGCGGCTGCCCTAGATCTCCTATAAACTGTCGTCTAGCTAATCCCTAGCCACCGGCTACCTCTAAACCCCTCGGCCCTTTAAACCCTAGACCGCCGAGGCCATCTCTCTACTCCACCATAACCGCTCTAGCTTAGGCGAAGCCCCGCGGAATCTCCCCTCTACTTCCGACACCATGCCATCATGCTGCCGGAATCACGAGGAGAGAGCTACAACCTCCACTGCCTGTTGGAATAAGGGAGAGGAAGGTCTTCATCGAGTACCGTATGTGTGACCGACTGCAGGAGCGCTGCCGGAACGCGGCACCGGAAGGATCGTCTATGCGATATTGAGATCGTCAAGTGAACGACTACATCACCCACGAGAATCCGATCTCGTTAACAGCTTTGGATCTTCGAGGGTTAGTACTCTATCGACTCGTTGCTACAATCTAGTAGATAGATCTTGGCTTATGTGTGTTCATGCAATAGAATTTTTTTTGTTTTCCATGCTACGAACCCCTACAGTGATATCAGAGCCGTGTCTATATGTAGATCTGTTGCACGAGTAGAACATAATGTTCATTGTGGGAGGTACTGCTTTTATTATCAACTACTTATTATGTACTTTGCATCTTGCGGGATGGTGGGATGAAGCGGCCCGGGATAACCTTAGATGACATCGTTCATGAGACTTTCTCCATGATGCGGCTTAGTTCACTGTAGAGCTCCGTTAGGATACCCCAAGAGGAAGGTGTGAAGAGCACAACAGTAAGTTTTCCCTCAAATATGAAACCAAGGTTATCGAACCAGTAGGAGTAAGGAAACAACTCCAAGGTGTTGCTAACAACTTGGAACCTGCACAACACAAACTCAAAACTTTGCCCCAACGTACAGTGAGGTTGTCAATCTCACCGGTTTGCTGAAAACAAAGGATTAAACGTATAGTGTGGAAGATAGTAGTTGCTTGTAGAAAGTAAACGGTAACATTAGATGATGTATCAATGATAAAGATTGGACCGGGGTCCACAGTTCACTAGAGGTGTTCTCCTTAAGATAGATAACATGCTGGGTGAACAAATTATAGCGGGGCGATTGACAGATTGAGAAAGCATAACAATGCATATACTAGACATCATGACTCCTATGAGATTTGATTGGGCATTACAACAATATACATAGACCGTAATCCAACTGCATCTATGACTAATAATCCACCTTTAGGTTATCATCCGAACCCCTTCTAGTATTAAGTTGCAAGCAACGGATAATTGCATTAAGCAATGTGTGTAAAGTAAACAATACAATTGTTCCATGAACAAAAGATTGTTGTTTTCTCCCTAGTAGAAACATCACATCTACAACCTTAGAGATTTATGTCACTTCCCCAGATTACTAGAGGCATGAACCTATTATCGAGCATAAATACTCCCTCTTGGAGTGAAACGTCGGAAACGTATATATATTTTTGATTCTCCAGGATTGTTTAGTATCTACTTTGCTTTACTTGTCTACACTTTGAGGTGCTTTTTACATGTTTTCTGGTACTAACCTATTAACAAGTTGCAGCAGTGCCAGATGCCTATTTTCTGCTATTTTTGGTTTCAGAAAAGTTAGTAAAGAAATATTCTCGGAATTGGACGGGACAAACGTCAAAGTCAATTACTTTCCGTGAGGAACAAGAAGTCCAGAGGGGAGACAGAGAGGTCTGCCAGGGCGGCCAGACCCACCCTAGGCGCGGTGGGCCCTGCCCCACGCCTGGGAGGGGTGTGGGGCCCCTGTCCGCCACCTCGGCCTCCTCCTTCGCCTATAAGAAGCCCCCGATGCAGAAACCCTAAGTACCCGATCAAATATCCACGAAAACGTCTATAGCCGCCGCCACCATTGTACCTAGATCGGGGGGATCTGAAGTTCTTCCCGGCACCCTACCGGAGGGGAGATCATCCCGGAGGCCTTTTCTCCAGTATGATGCGTGAGTAGTTCCACCTTGGACTATGGGTCCATGTAGTAGCTAGATGGTTGTATCTCCTCCTTTGTGCTTTCATGTATAGATCTTGTGAGCTCCGTTCATGATCAAGATCTAATCTATTTGTAATCATGCATGTTGTGTTTGCGGGGATCCGATGGATATTGAGATTATTATATTGGTTTGATTAATGGTTTTGTCTTTATGATTCTATCATGTCTGTGTTGTTTGTGATCTTGCATGCTCTCCGTTGTTAGTATCTATCTTGGCCAAGTAGTTGCTAGTGACTCCAAGAGGGGGTATTTATGCTCGATAGTGGGTTCATGCCTCTAGTTTCCAAGGGAAGTGACAATAATCTCTTCGTTTGTAGATGTGTTGTTACTACTAGGGAGAAAACAACGGTCTCTTGTTCATGGAACATGTGGACTGTTTACCTTACACACTTTGCTTAAAGCAGTTGTCTGTTGCTTGCAACTTAATACTGGAGGGGGTTCGGATGATAACCTGAAGGTGTACTTCTAGTCATAGATGCAGTTGGATGGCGGTCTATATATCTTGTTGTATTGCCCAATCGAATCTCATAGGATCTTTCTGACTAGTAACTGCATTTTTATGCCTTGCTCAGTTCCTGTCAATTGCACTGCTGAATTTTGTTTACCCTGCATGCCATGTTGTTTATCTAAGGAGAGCACCTCTAGTGAACTATGGACCCCCGTCCAATCTTTACCATTGATACATCTTCCACTATTACTTGTTTACTTGCTGCAAACCATTACCTTCACACATACGTTTAATCCTTTATTACAGCAAACCGGTGAGCTTGACAATCTCACTAATTCGTTGGGGAAAAGCCTTGAGTTTTTGTTGTGCAGGTCTCCGCGTTGCTTGCAACACCTGTGTGATGTTTCCTTCCTCCTTCTGGTTCGATAACCTCGGTCTTAACTGAGGGAAAACTTGCTTCCTTCTCTTCGCACCCTGCGCTTGGGGTTACCAACGAAGTGTCACATCGAGCATCATCAAGACTTTCTGGCGCCGTTGCCGGGGAGGCTAAGGACGTCTTCACAAGGGGAGTCCTTCACTTCCTTTCTATTTACTTTGTTTTTAGTTTGCTTTGTTTCTTTTGCTTGGTTTTGTTTGCCTCTTTTAAAAAAACCCAAAAAATTAGTCTCTGCTCTAGCTGCTGCGGTTTTTGGCTTGCGCACCTTTGCCAAAATGAACTCTGCTGAGAACACCAAGTTGTGTGACTTCACTAGCACCAACAACAATGATTTCCTTAGCACATCTATTTCTCCACCTGCTCCTGATGCTACCTTTTATGAAATAAAGCATGCTTTTTTGAATCTTGCGATGAGAGAGCAATTTTCTGGTGCTGGTTCTGATGATCCTGCTGCCCATCTCAATAGCTTTGTTGAACTTTGTGAGATTCAAAAGTATAAGGATGTAGATGGAGATATTATTAAGCTTAAGCTTTTTCCTTTCTCCTTGAGAGGAAAGGCTAAAGAATGGTTGCTATCCTTGCCTAAAAATAGTATTGATTCTTGGACTAAGTGCAAAGATGCTTTTATTGGAAAGTACTATCCTCCTGCTAAGATTATATCTATGTGAAGTGAAATTATGAAATTTAAACAACTTGATAATGAACATGTTGCTCAAGCTTGGGAAAGAATGAGAACTTTGGTTAAGAATTGTCCCGCTCATGGACTCACTGCTTGGATGATTATCCAGACTTTTTATGCAGGTTTGAACTACTCTTCAAGGAACCTGCTGGATTCAACTGCTGGAGGTACTTTCATGGGCCTCACCTTGGGTGCTGCAACAAGGCTCCTTGATAATATGATGGTTAACTACTCTGAATGGCATGTTGAGAGATCTCCACATGGTAAGAAGGTAAATTCTATTGAGGAAACTTCCTCTTTGAGTGAAAAGATTGATGTTATTATGGCTATGCTTGTTAATGGGAAAGCTCCTCTAGATCCTAATAGTGTTCCCTTAGCCTCTTTGGTTGCTCAAGAAAAGCAAGTTGATGTGAACTTCATTAGAAACAACAATTTCAACAACAATGCCTACAGGAATAATTTTGGTGGTAACAACAATTATAGGCCTTATCCTCCTAATAATGGAAATTCCTATGGAAACTCCTACAACAATGCTAGAAGTGCTCCCTCTGAACTTGAAGTCATGCTCAAAGACTTTATTAGTAAACAAACCTCTTTCAACAAGACTATAGAGTAAAAGCTTTTGAATGTAGAGAAAAACATATCCTCTTTGTCTGAAGCTCAGTCCTCCTTGATTAATAAAATGGCTGCTAAACCTGAAACTATGGAAAACATCTTTGCTAATGCCATACAAGTTACTATTGATGAAAATGTTAGGCTGTTAGCTCAACTCCATGCTAAGTGGGAAAGGGAAGCTGAAATTGATAGAAGCAATAATGTGTGCACCATCACCACTAAACCACAAGTAGTCCCTATTACTCCTCCTACAATGCCAAAGCCTATTGAGCCTACTACTACTGATGCTAAGTTTGACTTTGTTATAGATGGTTGCAATATATCTGAAGTGATTATGTTCCTACAAAAGCTTGCTAGAAGTCCTGATGCTAGTGATATGCATGTTTCTTTCACCAAACACATTACAAATGCTCTTGTTAAGATTAAGGAAGAGAAGTTAAAACACAAAGCTTCTATTCCTAGGAAAGTAGAAGATAGCTGGGAACCCATTATTAATATGCAAGTGAATGACTTTGATCTCAAAGCTTCATGTGATCTTGGTTCTAGTGTCTCTATTATGCATAGGAAGATTTATGAAATGCTTGATTTGCCACCTTTGGAAGATTGTTATTTGGATGTCCCACTCAATGATAATGCTAAGAAGAAACTCATGAGGAGTATCAATGATGTTCTCATCATGGTTAACAATTCTTATGTCCCTGTTGATTTCTATGTTTTGGATGTTGAATACAATGCTTCCTGTCCTATTACTTTGGAAAGAACTTTTCTTAGAACTGTTGGTGCCATCATTGATATGAAAGAAGGCACCATTAAATATCATTTTCCATTTAACAAAGGTATTGAAAACTTCCCTATGAGGAGACAGAGGTTGCTTTTTGATCCTCCTTTGAAAGCAAGGTTTGATGTTAATGCTTCTTCATTTGAAAATACTTGATTCTTCTTGCTTCTTGTGCCTAACTTAAAGGCGTTAAAGAAAAGTACTTGTTGGGAGATAAACCAAGAGTTTCCTTAAGTCTTGCAAGTTATTACTTCAGTAATAACCTCTCATTATCCTTTTTGTTTGCTTTTTGTGCCAAGAATGACCTCTAATGGGAGGGAAGTAAGATTTGGGGAGTTGCCGTCTCGAAACATATTTCTGTCCTCCACCATAAAAATTCGTGAGGAGTCTCTGTAAGTCGGATTGAGCTCAAAATTTATGAATAAATCCCCCAGTATGTTAGCTAACTTTCGTTAGCTCGACACTTTTTGATTTGAGCAACATAAAATTTTCGAAAAAATTGGTTTCTACATACTGGTCTGTTTTGACAAATTTCTGCCATTATTTGTATTTGCTTCTTATTGATTCCTTTTTGAGTTCTCTTTTGGGGAATTGAGATTTTTGAAGGAGTTGCTACAGTAGATTGTGTTTTTAGTGAAAAGTCTTGCTGTTCTAAAGCTTTGACAGAGGTCTATTATCTTTTGAATACACTAATGTTGCTAATGAATATTGTGTGGAGTTTTGTATAAAGGAAAAATTTCAGGTGTAGAGAGAGAATGATGTAATGAGATGAAGAATGGACAAAAGTTCAAGATTGGGGATGCCACCCCAGTTTCACCCCAAGAAATATCCAAGAGTTACAAGCGTCAAAGCTTGGGGATGCCCAAGGCATCCCCTTCTTCATCAATAAAAAGCTCAGGTCTGTCTAGACACTTCGTTTTTATTGTTTCATGCACAGTTGTGTTGTTCTTGGAGCGTATTGGTTTTTGTTTGCTTTGCTTAGTTTGTTTAGTTTGCTTGAATAAAGTAGTTTGGACCCCCGTTCTCGTTATGTTGTTTCAAATATGTCAATTGGTGTTGGAAAGGAGTAGGAAGTTCCTGCTTGAAGTGCAACAGGAGCTTGTATTGACTGCGACTTAGACTTTAGCATGACATGCTAGGTGTTGTTTTGACCTTATGCTTAGTGATTATTGCTGTAGCATGTCTTGTTCCAAATAATTGGGATTTCTTAGTGTGCCTTGAAGAAATTATGCGTTGTTTTAGCATGCAAAAGCATAGTATTGTGGTATTCTCCTTTGGTGTTTTGTTTGGGTTGACTTGGCACATGCTCACACCATGTTATGACTATGAACAAGTCACCTTATCCTCTATGATAATTTAGTTCTTTACTTGTAGTACCACTCTATCCTTTAATTAGTAACGTTTTGTCGCTCTGCATGATTATGGCCATTATTGCTCTCTTAGTTGGTTGCCCCAGTCTTTTGCTAGCCTCCACTTGTATGAGTAAGATCTACTCATGTTTCCAACTTCGAAGAAACCCAGTTATTCCAAAGTGTCCACTATAAACTCCTATGCATGGTGTGTTACACCATTCCAAGTATATTCTTGTTTTCAGCTATCTTCCAATTAAAAAATATTTTGTTATGTGAAATCTTAGTGATTAAAGCCCTCACAAACTTGATGGCACACTTTATATTCGTTGCCCCTAATAAAATTGAACCATTATGTCGTCTATGTTGTATATGAATGCACTTATACGTTGGAATTAGCAGAACCATGCTGTCATGGATAACGTTTTCAACATTGCACTTGTACTTTGTACTCAGTTGATATCATGCTCTTTTGTCTATGGATGTCACCGATGTGATATAAAGAGGGAACTTATAAGTCGATGGAGTTTGTATTTTCTGTTAGAGAAACGCCTGGGACGCTAGCCTAAGCCATGCCTAATCATGGTGGAAACTTGCAGCATCACCATAATGAGCTATAAGCATCCTCAATAAAAAGCTATGCACATAGTAAATAAAAAGATCGCTAAGATGCTCATTGTCTGATTGCCTTGTCATTTTGGTTATGGGATAGCTCCTGTACCATGTGCAAGGGGTACCTCGTTTGCGGTTCTCTATGATACGCATGTACTTACAATGACAAGAACTTACAGGTGACTGAAGTTGAGTAGCATGAGGTGTGGCCCTCGTATTCAAGGGACTTGAGATTACCAACTTATACTTTGTCAAGCATATACTCCATAGTTTGTTCACTTTAACCTTAACACTTCAAGATGCTTATGATAGGGGCAATGAGGGCTGAAAGCTAACAAGTACCATAATTTTTTGGAAGCTTTTTTTTGAAACTTGAAATCCCCGCTTCCCTTTATGAAGGGCCTTTCTTCCACTTATATTGAGTCTCCACCTTCTACCTTTACGCACCATTAAGAGAGCACAGTTTCCATTCTGTGTGCAGTGTCCCAAAACTTATTGATTGATGCATATTGTGATATTACTTGTTCTTGTGATATTTGTTTCTAGTCACCCTTGTGAACTTTGAAGGTGTCCTATGCATCTATGTGCTACTCTATGAGGGACAAGCTGAATGCTATTATGCCATGTTTTTTGTATGTGAAACAAACAAACGTTTTTCAATGCATGTTATTCATGATCTTTGTTTGTAGCCTTTCATGTTGCATGCATAGTTACTTTGTATTATTGTTAGAACTCCATCTTTCATGCACATGTTTAGGGTTCTTTGATCCCAACTTTCAATGCTTGCAAATGGTTTGATCTTGGTTTTGATGGTGCATGTCACCTAAAAAATTATTCTTTTTATCACTTACCTACTCGAGGACGAGCAGGAGTGAAGCTTGGGATGCTTGATACGTCGGAAACACATCTATAATTTTTTATGTTTCATCCTTGTTTAGTATCTAATTTGCTTTGTCTACACTTTGAGGTGTTTTTATATATTTTCTGGAACTAACCTATTAACAAGTTGCCACAATGCCAGTTGCTTGTTTTCTTCTGTTTTTGGTTCCAGAAAAGTAGAAAATCAATATTCTCGGAATTGGACGGGACAAAAGCCAAAGTCAATATTTTACCGTGGACGACACGAAGTCCAGAGGAGAGACGGAGAGGCAGGCCAGGGCGGCCATAACCCCCTAGGCGCGGCCAGAGTGGGTTTGCGCCTAGGCAGGGTGTGGCCCCCCTGGTCGCCTCCCAGCCTCGCCTCTTTGCCTATAAGAAGCCCCCGATGCAGATACCCTAGGCACCCGATCAAAACTCCACGAAACCGTCTGTAGCCGCCACCACCATCGTCCCTAGATCGGGAGGGGATCTGAAGTTCTTCCCGGCACCCTACCGAAGGGGATATCATCCCGGAGGCCTTCTTCTCCGGTATGATGCATGAGTAGTTACACCTTGGACTACGGGTCCATGTGGTAGCTATATGGTTGTATATCCTCCTTGGGCTTTCATGTATAGACCTTGTGAGCTCCGTTCATGATCAAGATCTAATCTATTTCTAATTGTGCATGTTGTGTTTGCGGGGATCCGATGGATATTGAGATTACTATGTCAGATTGATTAATGGTTTTGTCTTTATGATTATGTCATGTCTGTGTTGTTTGTGATCTTGCATGGTCTCCATTGTTAGTAGCTATCTTGGCCAAGTAGTTGCTAGTGACTCCAAGAGGGGGTATTTATGCTCGATAGTGGGTTCATGCCTCTAGTTTCCAAGGGAAGTGACAGAAATCTCTTCGGTTGTAGATGTGCTATTGCTACTAGGGAGAAACAACGGTCTATTGTTCATTGAATAAGTGGATTGTTTACCTTACACACTTTGCTTAAAGCAGTTGTCTGTTGCTTGCAACTTAATACTGGAGGGGGTTCGGATGATAACCTGAAGGTGGACTTATAGTCATAGATGCAGTTGGATGGCGGTCTATGTATATTGTTGTATTTCCCAATCGAATCTCATAGGATCTTTTTGTCTAGTATTGCATTGTTATGACTTGCTCAGTTCCTGTCAATTGCACTGCTGTAATTTGTTTACCCTTCATGCCATGTTGTTTATCTAAGGAGAGAACCTCTAGTGAACTATGGACTCGGTCCAATCCTTACCATTGATACATCCTCCAATGTTACTTGTTTACTTGGTGCAAACCATCACCACTTTCCACCCCATACGTTTAATCCTTTGTTACAGCAAACCGGTGAGCTTGATAACCTCACTGATTCGTTGGGGCAAAGTCTTGAGTTTGTGTTGTGCAGGTCTCCGTGTTGATTGCAACACATGTGTGACGTTTCCTTCCTCCTACTGGTTCGATAACCTCGGTTTCTTGCTGAGGGAAGGCTTTCTGATGTGCTGCTTCACACCTTGCTCTTTGGGTTCCCAACAGGCTCAACGCGTACCCATCATCTTCCCTTTTTGACTCCTTCTCTCCAGTAAAATATTGACTTTGGCTTTTGTCCCGTCCAATTCCGGGAATATTTCCATACTAGCTTATCTGAAACCAAAAACAGCAGAAAATAGGCAACTGGCACTGCGACATCTTATTAATAGGTTAGTCCTAGAAAATGTATAAGAATAACTCAAAGTGTAGACAAAACAATGCAAAGTTTATTCTAAACAAGCATGTAGCATCAAAAATTATAGATACGTTTACGACGTATCACTCCACGCTCGACATGCAACTTGTATTACATAAGTGGCTTTGCAGGTTTCTGTCTCTCCCATCATAGTGAAGATTCAATTTACAATAGGCACTTGATAGTTCATGCATCAACGTTGTGGTTCTTGTTCTTAAGTTAGAACAGTACTTATTGAAAGCCCCAAACCACGTAAAAGATGCGAAGGAAATTAGAGGCGTCTAACTTTGTTTTGCAGGGGTATCATGTGATGTGATATGTCCATGATTATGATTATATATGATGTATGCAGTGATCCTTATTGTAAGTTGGCAACCGGCAGGAGCCTTATGGTTGTATTTTAATTTCGTTAAGACCTGTGTGTCTATTATTCAAAGTAGTTGTAATAGTTGATGCTGGTGGACGACAACCATGGAGCGGTGCCATTGACCTTGACGCCATGCTGGCGATGATGGAGATCATGTTCGTTCTTGAAGATGGAGATCAGAAGCACAAGAAGAAAGGCTATATCATATCACATATTATGAATTGCATGTGATGTTAATCCTTTTATGCATCTTGTATTGCTTAGATCGTGATGGCAGCATTATAAGATGACCCCTCTCACAAAATATCAAGTAATAAAGTGTTCGTCCTTAGTTAGCACCGTTACCAAGACTCGTTGTTTTGAAGCACCATGTGATGATCGGGTGTGCTAGATCCAACATGTGCATACAACAAGAGCAAGCCAGATTTGCTTATGCAGAAACTAAGGTTAATCTTGACGAGCCTAGCATGTACAGAAATGGTCTCGGAACACGGATCACCAAAAGGTAAAGCATGAGTCATATAGAAGATATGATGAACATGTTGATTGTTCGCCTTTGAAACTAATCATCTCTCGTGATGATCGGACTTGATGTAGTGGATTTGGTTCGTGTGATCACTAAAACAATGTGAGGGATATTGTTTTGAGTGGGAGTTCAATAGCAATATGATTAAAAGTTGAACACTATTTATCATAAATTAAATCAAAGTGAATTTGCAAAATTGTTGTAGTCATTGGCATCCGTTTACCACCTTGCGCTTAGTTATAATTGAGATAATAGAACTATAGAATTCTGGTTAGTTACTTTACGAACTGGTATCATATTGTTTTGAAGTGTTAATCTAAAGTTTAAAAAGTCCTATTGCAAAATTTCAGTAAGTTCCAGTTACTCCGTGAAGTTTAATAATTGGTATTAAATCAAGAGTAACAATTATAGTGTTAGTATATAAGCATCATGTTTGTCTCCATGATTCTTGATATTCAAAAGATTGTTTTAATATCAAGGTTATTGGGGAGATGAAAGATTTTTTTCAGAAACCATCATGTGTGGAAGATATTGCGATATCTAAAACAAAGTTTTGGTTGCAACATGATGGAGTATAATATGGCAAGATTTATGTTCTCATATTAGATGAGAATTTGAAAAAGGTTGGAGACATTGGTCGTCCTAATCCTCCAAAAGGCTTTGGAGAGCAACATTATACTCGAGATTCACCATTATAAGCTAAAGTAGCTTGATCATGAATATTCCCATGATAAGGATGAATATAAGGTGTAGGTAAAATGTTTTACTACACTAAAAGATTACTAAAGAATGTAATTTGAAAGAACACCGAACATTTGATGATAGTGATCTATTTCAAAGTGAAAGTCCATAGACATTGGTATTTAACTATACACACTTTGGACTATGTGTCATGTGTATGGATCCACTATTGATGTTCATAGATTCTTTTAAATGGAAAAGGAATTACTGAAAGAGAATCTCAGAAATATATGGCAGAAAATAAAAGACTAGAATTGTTCAGCTTAGGTATATAGAGGATATACGTGTTATGGCTGTATTCTTTGCTTGTTAAACAATGTAGTTCTTGAGTATTGGATACTGAATTTATTGGTGAAAGAATACATATGCCGCCTAGAGGGGGGTGAATAGGCAGTTTAAAACTTTTTTGAGAGTGGCTCAACAAATGCGGAATTAAACTAGCGTTTACTTTGTTAAGCACAAAACCTATAACAACTAGGGTTCACCTATTTGCACCAAAAACTTATGCTAAGCAAGACAAGCAACTATGTGATAGCAAGATATATACTTTAAACACGAAGGCTATCACAAAGTAAAGTGCATAAGTAAGAGCTCAGATATAGAGATAACCGAGGCACGCAGAGACGACGATATTTTACCGAGTTCCTCCCAACATGGAGTACGTCTCGTTTGGAGAGGGGGTGGTATCAAACCACCAACGCCACATGAGGCCTCCCTTTTTCTCCTGTGAATATCACCCAACAGGATCGATCCAAACTTCCACTATCGATGCACTTGTTGATGGCAATCCGGAACCTCTCACGAGGTTGGGGCACTTCTCCACAACTCAATTGGAGGCTCCCAACAAACGAGCTTGGGGAAAGCTCCATAACTTAATTGGAGGCCCCAAGTAATCCAAGAACCTGCAAAAACCACCAAACCGTCTAGGGCTCCAAGAACCCAAGAGTAAAAAGCTTCTCACCTTTCACTCAATCGAATCCTCACCGAGAACTCAAATCGATGCACCAAATGCAATGGCAAGAACACAAGAAGTGATCAAATCCTTCTCTCCCAAATTTCACCAAGGCTACAAAAGCTTGTGGGGGAATAAGAGAGGAAGAACAATGGAGGAAATCCACAAAAGACTCCAAGATCTAGATCCCAAGATGTTCCCCTCACTTAGAGGAGAGATTGATTGGTGGGATTGTAGATCTAGATCTCCTCTTTCAAATCCCTAAAGCATATTCAAGAATCAAAGGGGGGATTGAAGGGGAGCAAGCTCAAGAGGGTCAAGAATGGAGGAGAAAGCTTGTAAAACTTGAGCCAGGACATGTAGGGGTTCGTAGCATGGAAAACAAAAAAATTCTACCGCATGCACACAAACAAGCCAAGATCTATCTACTAGATTGTAGCAACGAGTCGATAGAAGCACTCACCCTCGAAGATTCCAAAGCGGTTAACGTGAGCAAATTCTCGTGGGTGATGTAGTCGTACACTTGCCGATCTCAAGATCGCGTAGACGATCCTTCCGGCGCTGTGTTCCGGTAGCGCTTCCACTGTCGGTCACATGTTCGGTACTCGATGAAGACCTTCATCTCCCTTGTTCCAGCAGGCAGCAGAGGTTGTAGTTCTCCCCTCGCGATTCCGGCAGCACGACGACGTGGTGACGGAAGTAGAGGGAAGATCCCGCAGGGCTTCGCCTAAGCCGGTGCGAGTTATGGTGGATTAGGGTTTCCGGGAGATCTAGGGTTTAGAAGACTGGGAGGAGGAGAAGGTGTCGGCGGCGGCTGGCGGCTAGAGCGGCACGGGCGGCGGCGGGTCGGCGGTGGTATCGGCTCGACTGGAGAGGGGCTAGGGCTTGTGTGCTTTGGGGCAGCCCTCCCCCTCTATTTATGAGAGGGGGTAGCCTTGGGAGGGGTGGGTTTGAATCCAAACCCAAACCCAAGTTGGATTGAGAAAAGGACTTGTTCCTTCTTCCACTAGGAAACCATTGTTCCAGTTTGACTTTTCAAACTCCTGTTTGACTTTCAATTTAGAGCTTTAATTCTCTCTTATAAATGCACACACCAAGTGACCTAGGATATGATCCAATCATCCCACTTACCCATGAAACATTCATGGTCCATTCTCCTTCCGGTTCGGTGATCCTTCTAGAACCTTCTAGAACCTCTCTGATGAAAACATCGGAATCTTTCACGAACTCCGGAATCGGACTTTCCTTATATGAATCTTATTCTCCGGACTAGTCTGAATCTCCTCGTGATATCCCGTATCCCATCCGAGGCTCAGAACAACATTCGGTATCACTATTAACATTCCATATCTACTAAACAACATCGAATCCTTAAGTGTGTCTCCCTACGGTTCGTGATTTATGTGGACATGACCGAGACACTTCTCCGATCAATAACCAATAGAGGAATCTGGAAATTCATATAGCTCCCACATATTTCTACGATTACTTTGCGATCGAATGAACCACTTACATATGATACCAATTTCCCTTGTCTCACGATAGTTTACTTATCCGAGGTTTTGATCGTCGGTATCTTTGCATACCTAGTTCAACCTCGTTACCGATAAGTACCCTTTTCTCGTTCCCGTGATATGTGATCCCTTCTGAGCCAGTCACATGCTTGCAAGCTAATTGGATGACATTCCACCGAGAGGGCCTGGAGTATATCTATCCGTCATATGGATGGACAAATCCCACTTTTGATCCATGTGCCTCAACCCATACTTTTCGAACACTCAATGCCACCTTTATAGCCACCCAGTTACGGTGTGGTGTTTGATGTCATTGAAGCATCCTTCTGGTGATGGTGATTAGCATGATCTCATGGTCGAAGGAATTAGGTTACTATGTATCAGAAAGCTTATAGCAAACGCACTATTGAAATGACTTGATCTTAATGCTACGCTTATCTATAGGAGTATGTCCATCATACCATTCTCCAAATGATATATTCTTGTTGTTAACAACATCTCAATGCTCATGACCGGGAAACCACGATCATCTATTAACCAACAAGCTAGTATTACAAAGAGGCTTTACTAGGGACTCTAATTTAGTTTACAAATCTCACAACTATTAATGTTTCCTGTTTAATACTGTTATAGCATGTATGTAAACATTTATCATAAACACAAAGATATAATAATAACCACTTTTATTATTGCCTCTAGGGCATATCTCCAACAGTCTCCCACTTGCACTAGAGTCAACTAATCTAGATTACATGGTAATATACCGAACACCCATGGCGGTTTGGTACTGGTCATGTTTTGCCCTCGGGAGAGGTTTAGTAAACGGATCCACCACATTTAGATCTGTGTGTACTTTGCAAATCTTTATGTCACCATCTTGGACATGTTCACGAATAGCATGAAAATGTAGCTTGATGTGCTTCATCTTCTTGTGTGACCTTGGTTCTTGCGCATTGGCTATGGCGCCCATGTTATCACAGTAGATAGACATTGGGTCCAGCACACTTGGAACCACACCGAGATCTATAATGAACTCCTTCATCCATATCGCCTCTTGTGAAGCCTCCGAAGCAGCTATGTATTCCGATTCAGTTGAAGATCTCGCCACAACGCTTTGCTTTGCACTCCTCCAGCTAACTTCTGCACCATTCAAAGTAAATATGTATCCAGATTGAGATTTAGAATCATCCTGATCGGTGTTCCAACTAGCATCGGTGTAACCATTAACAACGAGTTGTTCATCACCTCCATAAGAAAGAACCATATCCTTAGTTCTTCTCAAGTACTTAAGGATGTTTTTGACCGCTGTCCAATGATCCACTCCTGGATCACTTTGATATCTTCTAGTCAAACTAACAGCATATTCAATGTCGGGTCTAGTACATAGCATTACATACATAAGAGATCCTATGGCTGAGGCATAGGGAGTCTTACTCATCCTTTCTCTATATTCTGCCGTTGCAGGACTTTGAGTTTTACTCAAGGTCGTATTGGGCAACATGGGCAAGAACCCTTTCTTGCTATCTTCCATTCCAAACCTCTTTAGAACTTTGTCCAAATATGTACTGTGTGATAATGATATTAGCCGTCTCGATCTATCTCTATAAATCTTTATGCCTAATATGTAAGCTGCTTCGCCAAGATCTTTCATTGAAAAACTATTATTCAAATAATCCTTGACACTATTAAGAAGGTCTACATCATTCTGTCGTGGTATTGCCGATGAGTACGCCATGGAGGGGTCCTCACAGTGCATGTTTAGAGGCGTGAGGGAAGGCGGACGGTTGACGGGTATGAGGTAACACAGCTTACCCAGGTTCAGATCCCACGACGGTGGCAGAATCCTACGCCTGCTATAAATCACTATAAGGGCAATACGCTGAGTTACAGAGATAGGTTCGCTGTGCGAGATTGTCTGAAGTTGTGCCCTAAAGGCTCCCATAGGCCCGACTTATATAGTCGCCAGGTCCTAGGGTTACA
This sequence comes from Avena sativa, assembly GCA_916181665.1. Classification (NCBI taxonomy): domain Eukaryota; kingdom Viridiplantae; phylum Streptophyta; class Magnoliopsida; order Poales; family Poaceae; genus Avena; species Avena sativa. The sequence goes on along the minus strand of OV702279.1, from coordinate 257,803,560 downwards.
GGGAAAATTCCTAGCCGGACAGGTTACAGAGTCCTACACCATCTATTACTAGTCTTGTGTATCTTGTACTCCAAGGCTCCGGGTACGCTGGTGACTCCACCGTAGCCTTCCTTTATTCGGCATGGGCCTCCCTTCTGGATCCATCTAACTGGGCCGCCCAGCAGGCCATAGGCCATGCTACCAACTGTGGGCCACCCGGGTTATCCGGATAGGTGACATGCTATGAGGATACCCATATAGCATATCCCCAACAGTAGGCCCCAGAGAACTCCGAGATCTTGCGCCGTCTTGCCTTTTTAGATGAATGCTCCGTCTAGTTGGATGTCGGCAAATCGTCAAGCAATATCTTTTAGTCCTCCCAAAGAACCCTACAAGGCCTTTCTCAGTCTTCAACTTGTAAGTCGGAGAAATGCTGAATCTTTCATCGTACTCTTCTGTAGCCGGATTGGATCCGTCCATGTCGGAATCTTCGATGTGACGGCTCATCTGCCCATGTCAGCTAGGACGACGTAGGCTTAGGTCAGCGACGCCTTGTAACTCACACATGCAGAGAACACAATCATGTCCGATTTTCTCGTGCGAGCGATACGAACCGTTGGCGGCGACGGTTGGAGATGTGGCGAAATTTCCACGCACGTTCGCGAACACGTCGTCTACGCGGCAACCGTCCGATCAAGCTGCACGAATCTTGACGCTTGGAGATGATAAATAGTAACCGTGGTGGAATTTCCACTTTTTACCTCATTCTCCTCGCATCATCTTCTTTCTCCATCGCGCGCCCCTTCGAGCTCTCCACGCCCAACTCGCGAAAAAACCCTAGCCTCCAATCTGCACCAGTCGCACCTAGTTTCACTCCATGGCCATCAGCAACACTTCTCCCTCCATGGCGGCGTCGAACAAAACCGCGGCGAAGCCAGCAAGCTCCATCATCGTGCCTCCAGAGGGCCTAGTCATCCCCGCATCGGCGGTTATCGAGTCCGCCGGCGGCGACCTTAATCTGGCGGCGCTGGAGCCGTTGGAGGAGGAGCCAGACTCGCATAAGGGCGACTGGCGCGGCTCAGATATCATAGACCATGATATCCAAGAGATGATCGCCGAAGGCTGCCTTCCTGCAATGCAGGGGCTCGCCTGGCGGGCGGCGCCGGCCGGCGAGGTGACACCTTCTCCCCAAGCCGGAGAAAAGGTGTATCTCAAATCTCAACTGGTACGCGGCGTCTCCCTGCCCATCTACAATTTCTTCCTCTCCGTCTTGAATCACTATAGAGTCCAGCCCCAGAACCTTTCCCCCAATAGTATCTTAGTGCTTAGCAACTACGCGGCGCTCTGCGAGGGATACTTAGGGATAAGGCCTAGGTTAGACCTCTTTGTGTACTTCTTCACCGTCAAACGTGAAGCCGGACATAGCAAGGAAGAGCTTAGGAACTGTGGCACCATAAGCTTCAAGATTCGACCTGGCCGGCGGTTCCCCGACATCGTCGGCCACGAGTCCTGTAAAAATTGGCAACGGACGTACTTTTACGGCCCAGACATTCCCCTGGCTGCCGACAAGTTACGTACCCGGACTCCGTGTACGACATATACTCCAGTTCTTCCGTCTTGCAAATGTCATCTTATCTAACACATTGACTTCTCACTTAACAGCTTAGCGATCTAGAGGAGGGCAATCTGGCTGCCCAAATCTATGATCCAAAGATGAAGGAAGTCACGGTCGTGTCCGACGACGAATCTCCATTGGCGCGGAATCGGAAGAGCTCCACCTCTGACGTTGCCGACGGAGGCAAGAAGAAGAAGACGGAGGGTGGAGCCTCCAAAAAGACTACCGCCGCCCTGGAGGCGGAAAAGAGAAATGTTATCGGGATCCCCTTTGCCAAAGCACCCCCACTTGTGTAAGCTTCTCATTCTCCAAAATTGTCTATTTATCTGTCTTGCTCCTGTACATATGCATTTTGCACGTTTCAGGAAGAAAGCCACGACCAGCCTCAAGAAGACCTCCAAAACTTTGGGGGCTTCTCGAAATATTAAGGACATGCTGTATCGCGACGCCTCCCCCGCCATCGCCCCTGCCACTCCTGCCGTCAAGCCTCGTCTGCCCCGACAAGCTCACAAGCTAAGGAGGCATCAGGCCCTTCCGCCATGGAAGTGGATTCTGGCGCCTCTACCGAGCTTGCTGTTGTCGGCGAGCAGGCAACGCAGGAGAGTACCGCCCAACAAATGGCTGAAGCTCAGGCTAAGGATGCCATCGATGGCGGCAAGGCGGTGGTGGAAGCTGGTACTTCTGCCGTTGGCGGCGCCCCCGCACCCAAGAAAACCATAGCCTATCCAAAGATAGTCTATCCGGTACTTACACCGGGTAGCACTGCTTTGGTCCCTGGTGCGGCTCCGACATCTCCGACGTGCGGTCTAGAGGAGCTCCACCGGCAAGTAGAAATCTTGCAAGGAAACAGCGAATCCTTTGCCAAGCTACTGGCCGAGAGTGCTACGAACCTCAAGATCATCGCACTTGTAAGTTTTCTTTTCCTTTTGCATTTCATATGAGTATCCCACTGTAGCCCCCGAGGATGTAGATGGAAAAACCATAGGTTTTTGCATCTATATGCTCTAAGAGTGACTAAGTTAGAAAAACTCTCACTGTAGCCCCCAAGCATTTAGATGGAATAAACTATTCTGACTAGATGCTTTAAGAGTAGCATACGCAGTGTTTATAAATTTCAATACTGTAGCCCCCCAAGCTTCTAGTTGCAACTGAATTAGTTCCGACTAGATGCTTAAAGAAAGCTAAGCATATGCCCAAGTTAAAAAAATTATACTGTAGCCCCCAAGCTTCTAGTTGTAACTGAATTAGTTCCGACTAGATGCTTAAAGAAAGCTAAGCATATTGTTAAGTCAAAAACTCTCGTTGTAGCCCCCGAGCGTCTAGATGGAAAATTTTCGACTAGATGCTCCAAGCAGACTAAACAAAGTTTAACTTTGTCCTTTTTTTTCACAGAACGAGAATGCTCGGAGGGGCATGGCCAATGACAAGTACCATAAAATGCACGTAGACCTAGAAGATGAAAAGGGTAAAACTGCCTTCTTGAAGGAACAGATCACCAAGAGCAAGCGTCTGTTTTATTTTTCACATTCCACCTTGGTATTGTGCCCATATTCTCCGAGTACTCACTTTGTACTTTGCTTTCTCCGACTTGCAGAAACCATCGCCAAGGCTAAGAATATTGTCGAGCAATCCAAGCACATTCAAGAGCTGGATAGCGAGAACAAAATTCTTAAGCATGAGAGGAAGGACATTTAAAGAACATGTTGGGCCCCCATGTGTGGTTTTGGTAATTGATGACAATCTTTATGGACTAATGTGTGTATTAAGTTGTACTTGTAGGAATTGTCCATTGGCATTGCTTGGAGCATGTGTTGACTTCAAGATAGAGGAAATGAGAAGAAGATGTGTTGTGCAAGCTCAAAATGCGCCATCTATAGAAGATCTCATGTTTGATGCTTGCCATCCTCGGTGATCATGGATCGATGATGAGGAATCAAGAAAGGTGTCCATCTTGAGAAGGACAAGATCGTCTACATCGATCTCAAGTGGATTGCTCAAGGCAAAGGTATAATATTGATAGGTTTTCCCTTTTGCCGGTCTCATGTTTGTTGGGAGACCGGGTTTAGGATAGATAACCGTACTATCAAGAAGGGCTCTCGAATGAGTAACTCGGTCACATCGTTCGGAGAGAGATCAAAACTTTGCATACTTGCATCATCATATTTGGTTGTTATTTGGTCTTATCCATGTGAGGATATATAGCTTGTGGTAATCTCCATAACAAGCTCTAGTCCATCAAAAACGGATTTCCCTTTTATATCTTATTGCGTTTTGATCTTGGAGGTTTTACCGGTTTGTATTTTAGAGATAGGTAAAACCTTCCATTATTTTGTTCTTACTCATGTGAGGATTTAGAGCTTGTGTTAATCTCCATGACAAGCTCTCGTTCATCGAAAACGGATTTCATATGCATTTTCTATTACGTTTTTGATGTTGAAGGTTTTATCGGTTCATCTTTTTGATAGAGGTTAAACATTTCGTCATTTGGATCTATCCTCCCTTGCTGGACTATAATGTTTCTTTGCATTATCTTTTAGAGCTTGTTGTCCTCTTCGAAACGAGCCCAAGATCATCAAAATCGGAGTCCGGATGCAAAAGTTATGGCCGTTTTCGTTCAGGGATGACCTGTAGTACCGGACCAGGGTCCGGTAGTACCGGAGGTCCGGTGGTACCGCTTCGTAGTACCGGTCGGTACTGAAAAAGGTGCGTTTGGCGACCTGGGATCCCCAGGGATTGTCCGGTAGTACCGGGATTGTCCGGTAGTACCGGGAATGTCCGGTAGTACCGGGATTCGCGCTTTTTTGGCTTCAACGGTTGGATTTTCGGGGAACCTATTTAAGGGGCCTTCTTCCCCAATGGTTCCCTAACCATTCTTGCAAGTTTTCCCCTCCATTGTTGACCTTCTTGAGCTTGCTTTCTCTCAATCCCTCCAATGCTTCTTGCATATTCTTGAGGGATTTGATAGAGGAGATCTAGATCTACAATCCCACCAATCAATCTCTCCTCTAAGTGAGGGGAACATATTGGGATCTAGATCTTGGAGTCTTTTGTGGATTTCCTCCATTGTTCTTCCTCTCTTATTCCCCCATAAGCTTTTGTAGCTTTGGTGGAATTTGGGAGAGAAGGATTTGAACACCTTTGTGGTTTTCTTGCCATTTGCATTTGGTACATCGGTGTGAGTTCTCCTCGGAGGATTTGGTTCGTGTTACTCATTGGAGCTTGTCCCTCTTGGGTTCTTGGAACCCTAGACGGTTTGTGGCCTTGGTGGCGTTGTGGCCTTTTGTGGCGTTTGTTGGGAGCCTCCAATTAAGTTGTGGAGTTGTGCCCCAACCTTGTGAGAGGTTCCGGTTGCCACCGACAAGTGCACCGATAGTGGATGCGTGGATCGATCCTGTTGGGGTGAGATTCACCGGAGAATAAGGGAGGCCTTTTGTGGCGTTGGTGGTTTGATACCACCCCCTCTCCAAACGAGACGTACTCCATGTTGGGAGGAACTCGGTAAAATATTGGTGTCCCCGCGTGCCTCGGTTATCTCTATACCCGAGCTCTTTACTTATGCACTTTACATTGTGATAGCCTTCGTGCTTGAAGTAATATATATCTTGCTATCACTTTGTTGCTTGTATTGCTTAGCATAAGTTGTTGGTGCACATAGGTGAACCTTAGTTGTTTCTAGGTTGTGCTTAACAAAGTAAACACTAGTTTTATTCCGTCTTTGTTGAGCCACTCTAGGAAAAGTTTTAATCGCCTATTCACCCCCCCCCTCTAGGCGACATCCGTATCCTTTCAATTGGTATCAGAGCCCGATCTCTCATTTTAGGCTTCGCCACCTTGAGAGTAAAGATGTCGGCTAGAGGATTAGTGCACAATGGCATGTTCACATTCGATGGCACAAATTATGATATATGGAAAAATCGCATGCTCATTCATTTTCGGGACATGGACCCAAATTTGGAGCATATTGTAGATATAGGTTTTTCTCCTCCAATGGATTTCAAAAATCTATCTAGTGAGGATGAGAAAAACTTATATCTCGATGCTCAAGCTTCTAATGTGCTTGTTAATGCTTTGAGCTATGTAGTTACCTCTTCAATCATTCCTTTTTGGAGCGCTCATGAGTTATGGACAAAACTTCAAGATAAATATAGCAAGTCCAACATTATTGAGGATGATTGTGTTGCTTCCACTTACGGTCGAGATGAGTTCTCATCCTCTACCACTTCACCAACATGTGACTTTTCACAAGGTAATGATATGGTGAGTGGTGATAGAAATTGCAATATGGATAGTGTGTTCACTATTTGCAATCCCTCATATCTATCTAGTTGCAATGATCTATCTTTGGACCTTAACACTTCTAGCACTCAAAATTCCTCACATGCTTGTGTTAATAGTCCTTGCATATCATGTAGAAATGACTTAAATAAATCTCATGATGATATGCTCATGTTGTCTTGTTGCCATGATAAAAATGCCTCTATTTCCTCTAGTGCTTGTGTTGCTAACCATGTAGAGGAAAATGAAGATTCTATGGGCCAAGACAAGGTCTTGAAGAGAGCTATAGGTGCAATCTCATCATCACCTTCTTCCGGTTCTCACATGTGCCTTATGGCTAAGGGAACAAAGGTAACCTCTTTGGATCCCATTGTATCTCATGATGATGATGAGGTTGAGAATGATAATGATGATTATAGAGGTAAGTATGATATTACCTCTATTAAGAAAATGGGAGAGGTTGTCTATAGTGCTCTCTACAAAAATAAACTTGCTTCCTCCAACCTTCTTGAAATCTTGAATTATGCTATAGAAGGCAATGATCTTATTGAGGAGCAAGAAAATATAATTGATGAAAAGTTTGCACTTGAGCGTGAATATGCTAATGAACTTGCTCAAGTAAAGGACTCCCTTGAAGAAGAACAAACCACCAAAGAATCTCTTGAGGAGACTTTTACTCTAGAATTATCTAGAGTAAAGGAATACCATGATAGAGAACTTGCGGTGGCTAACTCCTTCAAGATTAAAAATGATGAACTTGAAGTTGCTTATGCTAAACTTGTTGAGGATTTTGAGCACCTCAAAAATGGCTCTAGGGTCATAAAGGGTGAGCTCATCAAACTCACCGAGTCACATGAGCAACTTAAAGCCTCATGTTCAAAAGAGCTTGACAAGTTGCCCTCACCTCTTGCTAATAGTAATGATGCTTGTGCTACTAACTCTATTACTTGTGAAGCATCTATTTTGAAGGAGAATGTTGAGCTAAAGGCTCAACTTGCTTTGCTAACTAGCAACTATGGGAAATTAGAAGAAAGCCATTATAAGCTCTCAAGCTCGCATGAGGATCTCCTAGTCTCCCATGGTAGGCTAAAGTTGGCTCGTGAGGCCATCATGTCAACGGTAACATCTAGTGGGCCTCATGTGGACATTAGCACTATATCTACTCCAAATGTTATATTTCCATGTGCTAGTCCTTGTAATTCATCCTCTCACAACCATGCTATATCTCGTGATGAATTACATTCCATGCCTTGTTGCTCTAACAATGTAGCATCTACTTCCTCTAGTACTTGTATTGAAACTAACCATGTAGAGGAAATCAAAGAGCTCAAGGCTCAAGTCACTTCTTTGAAGAATGACTTGAAAAAGGGTCAACAAGGTAAGGTCACACTCAACAAAATCTTGAGTATGCAAAAATCCCCCAATGACAAGAGTGGGCTTGGATTCAAATCTAATGTCAAGAACAAGTCCACTATCAAGTTGAAGCACAAGGACAACAAGAAGAATGGCCAAGATCAAGTCAAGAATCCGGCCAACATTGTTTGCTTCAAGTGCAAGGAAGAAGGGCACCATGTTAGATCTTGCCCATTGAAGAAAAAGCCTCTTAGTGTTAAGCAACAAGGGAAGCGGCCTCAAGCTCCACCTCAAGTCATTAATGGGCCTCTTCCTAAGAGGACTACTCAAGCTCTTCCTCGAGTTGTGGCTTCTCCTAAGAAGAAAGATGGCAAGAGTAGAACTTGCTACATATGCCGTGAAAAGGGGCATATTTCTTCCTCATGCACTCTCGGTATCTCCTCATCCAACCCTATCATTATTGATGATGCTTATTCTCTTTGGAAGGATGAGGTTGGCAATGTGTTTGCCAAATTTGTTGGTGCTCAATGTGGTGTCAAGAAAAGAACCATTTGGGTTGCCAAACCTATTGTGACTAACCTCTTAGGACCCAACTTGGTTGGGGACCAAAAAACCAAAACTTGATCAATAGGTGTGTTTTGGAGGGCATTGGAGTCTTGGCTACATTATGAAGAATTGAGGGATCTTCATCAATTATTATTTTCAAGCCAAGCCATTTTGATTATCTTGATTATATTATATTTGCAATGTTCCTCCTTGCGGTAACATATGCTAAACTCTTTACATTGAAAGTTACTCGCCCCTTTGTGCATGTGTTGGTTTTGTATCTTCCATGTTTTTGTACATGTTGTGCTATCCACTTAATTATCTTGAAATCAATATTATTTGTGTATGATTAGGTGGCACATCATGTATGTGTGTTTCTTGTGTTTGAGCCTTGCTTGGTTATATTTGGTATCCTATTTGGCTCTTGTGAGAAATTAATGGATTATCCTATTTTGGGGGAGTGTTATTCTTAGGCATTCCACAATCCTAAAAATGTGTGTACATGAGGATTACCACCTAGTATTTATATTGGATTCTTGTCTACTCTCTATGTGGTATAATTCTCATGAGAAATTTAAGTTATATAATGTCCATTAATTATCTCTATTTGTATCCTTTTGCCTCGTGTTGTTTTTATGGTAGTATCACATTATGGGGGAGTCTTATGCTTAGTGCATATTACAATCCTATAAAATGTGAATATTCGAGGTTATGTCACTTAGAATTGATATTGATAATTATCTAGCGCCTATGTGACACATTGGCTCATACAAGTTCCTATTTGCATGAATGGATTTATTGATCTTATTTTGGATCTTGTATATGAGAGTGTTTCTTGGTATGCGTTTCCTCATATTTAGATATATATATCCTCATGGAAACCATTTGCTTCAAGTTACTCTATTCACTAGTGATTGTGTGACTTGGGGAAGCTACCAAGAATCTTGTTCGAAGTATCATGCTCAATTTCTTATATTTAGTTATATGCTTCTTGTTGTGACTATGATCTTGGATATACATGCAAGCTACCTTGGGAAAATTATTCTATTTCTTGTCCTTGGACAATGAGTACCCAACTTATGGTAGAATTTATTGATCATATTCACTTTGGCCCTTGCTTAATTTTATCCTATATTTGGCCAAGAAAATGTTTTGTGTTGTCTCCCAAGCCTTCCTTGCTTCTTGTGGATCTTCTTATTTTATTGATATCCTCTTGTGTTTTACTTATTATAGGTACTAGTGATGATCCCATTTGTGTGCATTTTGCATTTAAAAGGAAAATCCTACAAAATGCACTATCCATGGGGGAGCTATCCTATATTATTTAGAACACTCATATTTATGCTTCTTTGTTTTGATCCATATCGTGCTTTATGTGCTTGGAACCTCAATCTTTTCATTTTGGTACTTGTGCCATCATGTGAAGTTTGGGGAGTTTGGTTTGTTGTTGGAACCTTGATCTTTTTGGGAGTTGGTTTTGTCTCATTCCTTGTTTCTTGATTTGACCATTTTAGAATGAGATAAATCCTTGAGCATTTTTATTTCTATCTATCTTTTGCTCCTTGGATTTTGCCTAGTTCATTTGTTGAAATTGTGATCTTTCATGTGTTGAATTGGTTCGTTGATACAATTTGGACATCGTTTGTCATGTCACACTCTTGTGTGTGCAATCTCGATTTACTTGGTATTTTGTTCAAATTGTATCTCCTTTTTGGTTCTTGAAAGCTTCATGCATGCATATTTACTATATGATTATATTATGGCATGCTTGCTTTCTTTGATCCAATATATAGGGGGAACTCCACCAATTCCCATCGGCTAAGTTGTGCATGAAATTCAATTTCATATCAATGTGCACATAATTATGTGGAGTCTCTCCTATGTATTGTAGTTTCTCTAACTACTTTGGACCCAATAAGTTTGGGGACCATTTTGTACTTAATTGTGTTTTAGGTACATTGGAGATATATTGGATGCTTGTCTTTCAATTTTGAAGAAGTGGTGCGTACATGAAAAGTTGAGTCAACCTATAGGATGATCAACGAATTCATATACTCTACATCCTACCAATTATATCTCGGTAACAAGTATCTCTTTCTCATGCTCATATATCTTGTTTCCAACCGTTTGTCGGTTGCCTTCTAGCATGAATTCATGTATTTGTAATTGTTGTAGTTATATCCATGGCTTTAAGAGAACTCTCTATTGTAAATGTGTATAAGTTGAGATGAGTACATATAGTTGGGACTATACAAAATCATGCATATGATCCTCCAATCCCAAATATATCAATCTAGCAATTTTATTGCCTATCATCTCCTCAACTTCTCTCATATGCAATAGTGAGATTTTGCTAGTATATTTTCTCTTATGATACTTGTTGCCTTTCTTCATATATTTCAACTTTCAAATTTTCCCTTGGTGATAGTTGTAATATATGTAGTGTGTTTGTGTTTGAAGTCCATTATGTACAATAAGATATATGTGAGCCTTTGGCCATGCTTTGAAGCAAAAATCTTATTGATATATGTTATGACTTCATTTTTGCCTTTCATGTGCTTTCTTGTATAATCTTCTTGATGTGTGCATTTTTCTTCTTTGGAATATGTCTTTGTGATATTTTCCACTTAGATACATATACACATATGAGAAGATAATTTTAGTTGATTTTTAATCCTTGGAGACCACCTTTCTATTCCTTTTGATTCTTCGGTGGCTTCCAAATTTATTTTCCTATGAGTGCTTGTTCCTCTTGTTTGCATCTTCGGACACTCATATTTGTTCTTTCATGTCTTGTATTGTTAAATGAATTTGGATGAGTGAGGAGTCCATGACTATGCACCTCGTTCCCAAATGCAATTATCATAATTGGTGCATTCTCTTTGGGGAGCTCATCTAATTCATTTAATAATACTCATTTGCATTCTTTCACATTTGTTGTGTTTTAAATGCTTATGGGGGAGCAAGGATTCCATATTTGTGCATTATGTATTCCAATACATTTATTTTTAATTGTGCACAAACCTTGGGGAGCTTCTCTATTTGTTATTTAAAACACTCTTTTGCTCATATCATAATATCTTGTTGTTTCCATTTGGACTCATTTGTTGTTTTCAAATTGGTTTGTCGGACCTTGTAGTTGCTTGCATCATTTGACTTTATTTTTGCAATATTCGGGTCCTCGATATAGTTCTACTCCCTCCCAAGTATTCATCATTGGATATGTGCGAAGACACACCTTTGGAGGAATTATTACTATATTTGCCTTCTAGAACTTGTCACCCATTTCGGCAATTGATGCCAATGGGGGAGAAGTTTTAGAGGGTTTAAGGGAAGTTGGTTTATGCATTGAGTTTGTTCTTGTGCATTTGCTTCTCATGCTCTTGCATCTTTGTTGTTGCTTAGCATGTGGTATATAGAGGAAACTCCACCAATGATAATGATTGGCAATATATGCAATGAAATTCAAGTTCATCACACATGCATAGATTGTGGGGGAGTTTGCTCTATATATGATGGTGGTACCAATATCACATACTTTTGTAGTATTTGATATTGGTATTACCATTTTATTCATTAAAATTCCTTATATAAACCCTCTTAAGGGGATTGTCATCAATTACCAAAATGGGGGAGATTGAAAGAACATGTTGGGTCCCCATGTGTGGTTTTGGTAATTGATGACAATCTTTATGGACTAATGTGTGTATTAAGTTGTACTTGTAGGAATTGTCCATTGGCATTGCTTGGAGCATGTGTTGACTTCAAGATATAGGAAATGAGAAGAAGATGTGTTGTGCAAGCTCAAAATGCGCCATCTATAGAAGATCTCATGTTTGATGCTTGCCATCCTCGGTGATCATGGATCGATGATGAGGAATCAAGAAAGGTGTCCATCTTGAGAAGGACAAGATCGTCTACATCGATCTCAAGTGGATTGCTCAAGGCAAAGGTATAATATTGATAGGTTTTCCCTTTTGCCGGTCTCATGTTTGTTGGGAGACCGGGTTTAGGATAGATAACCGTACTATCAAGAAGGGCTCTCGAATGAGTAACTCGGTCACATCGTTCGGAGAGAGATCAAAACTTTGCATACTTGCATCATCATATTTGGTTGTTATTTGGTCTTATCCATGTGAGGATATAGAGCTTGTGGTAATCTCCATAACAAGCTCTAGTCCATCAAAAACGGATTTCCCTTTTATATCTTATTGCGTTTTGATCTTGGAGGTTTTACCGGTTTGTATTTTAGAGATAGGTACAACCTTCCATTATTTGGTTCTTACTCATGTGAGGATTTAGAGCTTGTGTTAATCTCCATGACAAGCTCTCGTTCATCAAAAACGGATTTCATATGCATTTTCTATTACGTTTTTGATGTTGAAGGTTTTATCGGTTCATCTTTTTGATAGAGGTTAAACCTTTCGTTATTTGGATCTATCCTCCCTTGCTGGACTATAATGTTTCTTTGCATTATCTTTTAGAGCTTGTTGTCCTCTTCGAAACGAGCCCAAGATCATCAAAATCGGAGTCCGGATGCAAAAGTTATGGCCGTTTTCGTTCAGGGATGACCGGTAGTACCGGACCAGGGTCCGGTAGTACCGCTTCGTAGTACCGGTCGGTACTGAAAAAGGTGCGTTTGGCGACCTGGGATCCCTAGGGATTGTCCGGTAGTACCGGGATTGTCCGGTAGTACCGGGAATGTCCGGTAGTACCGGGATTCGCGCTTTTTTGGCTTCAACGGTTGGATTTTTGGGGAACCTATTTAAGGGGCCTTCTTCCCCAATGGTTCCCTAACCATTCTTGCAAGTTTTCCCCTCCATTGTTGACCTTCTTGAGCTTGCTTTCTCTCAATCCCTCCAATGCTTCTTGCATATTCTTGAGGGATTTGATAGAGGAGATCTAGATCTACAATCCCACCAATCAATCTCTCCTCTAAGTGAGGGGAACATATTGGGATCTAGATCTTGGAGTCTTTTGTGGATTTCCTCCATTGTTCTTCCTCTCTTATTCCCCCATAAGCTTTTGTAGCTTTGGTGGAATTTGGGAGAGAAGGATTTGAACACCTTTGTGGTTTTCTTGCCATTTGCATTTGGTACATCGGTGTGAGTTCTCCTCGGAGGATTTGGTTCGTGTTACTCATTGGAGCTTGTCCCTCTTGGGTTCTTGGAACCCTAGACGGTTTGTGGCCTTGGTGGCGTTGTGGCCTTTTGTGGCGTTTGTTGGGAGCCTCCAATTAAGTTGTGGAGTTGTGCCCCAACCTTGTGAGAGGTTCCGGTTGCCACCGACAAGTGCACCGATAGTGGATGCGTGGATCGATCCCGTTGGGGTGAAATTCACCAGAGAATAAGGGAGGCCTTTTGTGGCGTTGGTGGTTTGATACCACCCCCTCTCCAAACGAGACGTACTCCATGTTGGGAGGAACTCGGTAAAATATTGGTGTCCCCGCGTGCCTCGGTTATCTCTATACCCGAGCTCTTTACTTATGCACTTTACATTGTGATAGCCTTCGTGCTTGAAGTAATATATATCTTGCTATCACTTTGTTGCTTGTATTGCTTAGCATAAGTTGTTGGTGCACATAGGTGAACCTTAGTTGTTTCTAGGTTGTGCTTAACAAAGTAAACACTAGTTTTATTCCGTCTTTGTTGAGCCACTCTAGGAAAAGTTTTAATCGCCTATTCACCCCCCCTCTAGGCGACATCCGTATCCTTTCAATTGGTATCAGAGCCCGGTCTCTCATTTTAGGCTTCACCACCTTGAGAGTAAAGATGTCAGCTAGAGGATTAGTGCACAATGGCATGTTCACATTCGATGGCACAAATTATGATATATGGAAAAATCGCATGCTCATTCTTTTTCGAGACATGGACCCAAATTTGGAGCATATTGTAGATATAGGTTTTTCTCCTCCAATGGATTTCAAAAATCTATCTAGTGAGGATGAGAAAAACTTATATCTCGATGCTCAAGGTTCTAATGTGCTTGTTAATGCTTTGAGCTATGTAGTTACCTCTTCAATCATTCCTTTTTGGAGCGCTCATGAGTTATGGACAAAACTTCAAGATAAATATAGCAAGTCCAACATTATTGAGGATGATTGTGTTGCTTCCACTTACGGTCGAGATGAGTTCTCATCCTCTACCACTTCACCAACATGTGACTTTTCACAAGGTAATGATATGGTGAGTGGTGATAGAAATTGCAATATGGATAGTGTGTTCACTATTTGCAATCCCTCATATCTATCTAGTTGCAATGATCTATCTTTGGACCTTAACACTTCTAGCACTCAAAATTCCTCACATGCTTGTGTTAATAGTCCTTGCATATCATGTAGAAATGACTTAAATAAATCTCATGATGATATGCTCATGTTGTCTTGTTGCCATGATAAAAATGCCTCTATTTCCTCTAGTGCTTGTGTTGCTAACCATGTAGAGGAAAATGAAGATTCTATGGGCCAAGACAAGGTCTTGAAGAGAGCTACAGGTGCAATCTCATCATCACCTTCTTCCGGTTCTCACATGTGCCTTATGGCTAAGGGAACAAAGGTAACCTCTTTGGATCCCATTGTATCTCATGATGATGATGAGGTTGAGAATGATAATGATGATTATAGAGGTAAGTATGATATTACCTCTATTAAGAAAATGGGAGAGGTTGTCTATAGTGCTCTCTACAAAAATAAACTTGCTTCCTCCAACCTTCTTGAAATCTTGAATTATGCTATAGAAGGCAATGATCTTATTGAGGAGCAAGAAAATATAATTGATGAAAAGTTTGCACTTGAGGGTGAATATGCTAATGAACTTGCTCAAGTAAAGGACTCCCTTGAAGAAGAACAAACCACCAAAGAATCTCTTGAGGAGACTTTTACTCTAGAATTATCTAGAGTAAAGGAATACCATGATAGAGAACTTGCGGTGGCTAACTCCTTCAAGATTAAAAATGATGAACTTGAAGTTGCTTATGCTAAACTTGTTGAGGATTTTGAGCACCTCAAAAATGGCTCTAGGGTCATAAAGGGTGAGCTCATCAAACTCACCGAGTCACATGAGCAACTTAAAGCCTCATGTTCAAAAGAGCTTGACAAGTTGCCCTCACCTCTTGCTAATAGTAATGATGCTTGTGCTACTAACTCTATTACTTGTGAAGCATCTATTTTGAAGGAGAATGTTGAGCTAAAGGCTCAACTTGCTTTGCTAACTAGCAACTATGGGAAATTAGAAGAAAGCCATTATAAGCTCTCAAGCTCGCATGAGGATCTCCTAGTCTCCCATGGTAGGCTAAAGTTGGCTCGTGAGGCCATCATGTCAACGGTAACATCTAGTGGGCCTCATGTGGACATTAGCACTATATCTACTCCAAATGTTATATTTCCATGTGCTAGTCCTTGTAATTCATCCTCTCACAACCATGCTATATCTCGTGATGAATTACATTCCATGCCTTGTTGCTCTAACAATGTAGCATCTACTTCCTCTAGTACTTGTATTGAAACTAACCATGTAGAGGAAATCAAAGAGCTCAAGGCTCAAGTCACTTCTTTGAAGAATGACTTGAAAAAGGGTCAACAAGGTAAGGTCACACTCAACAAAATCTTGAGTATGCAAAAATCCCCCAATGACAAGAGTGGGCTTGGATTCAAATCTAATGTCAAGAACAAGTCCACTATCAAGTTGAAGCACAAGGACAACAAGAAGAATGGCCAAGATCAAGTCAAGAATCCGGCCAACATTGTTTGCTTCAAGTGCAAGGAAGAAGGGCACCATGTTAGATCTTGCCCATTGAAGAAAAAGCCTCTTAGTGTTAAGCAACAAGGGAAGCGGCCTCAAGCTCCACCTCAATTCATTAATGGGCCTCTTCCTAAGAGGACTACTCAAGCTCTTCCTCGAGTTGTGGCTTCTCCTAAGAAGAAAGATGGCAAGAGTAGAACTTGCTACATATGCCGTGAAAAGGGGCATATTTCTTCCTCATGCACTCTCGGTATCTCCTCATCCAACCCTATCATTATTGATGATGCTTATTCTCTTTGGAAGGATGAGGTTGGCAATGTGTTTGCCAAATTTGTTGGTGCTCAATGTGGTGTCAAGAAAAGAACCATTTGGGTTGCCAAACCTATTGTGACTAACCTCTTAGGACCCAACTTGGTTGGGGACCAACAAACCAAAACTTGATCAATAGGTGTGTTTTGGAGGGCATTGGAGTCTTGGCTACATTATGAAGAATTGAGGGATCTTCATCAATTATTATTTTCAAGCCAAGCCATTTTGATTATCTTGATTATATTATATTTACAATGTTCCTCCTTGCGGTAACATATGCTAAACTCTTTACATTGAAAGTTACTCGCCCCTTTGTGCATGTGTTGGTTTTGTATCTTCCATGTTTTTGTACATGTTGTGCTATCCACTTAATTATCTTGAAATCAATATTATTTGTGTATGATTAGGTGGCACACCATGTATGTGTGTTTCTTGTGTTTGAGCCTTGCTTGGTTATATTTGGTATCCTATTTGGCTCTTGTGAGAAATTAATGGATTATCCTATTTTGGGGGAGTGTTATTCTTAGGCATTCCACAATCCTAAAAATGTGTGTACATGAGGATTACCACCTAGTATTTATATTGGATTCTTGTCTACTCTCTATGTGGTATAATTCTCATGAGAAATTTAAGTTATATAATGTCCATTAATTATCTCTATTTGTATCCTTTTGCCTCGTGTTGTTTTTATGGTAGTATCACATTATGGGGGAGTCTTATGCTTAGTGCATATTACAATCCTAGAAAATGTGAATATTCGAGGTTATGTCACTTAGAATTGATATTGATAATTATCTAGCGCCTATGTGACACATTGGCTCATACAAGTTCCTATTTGCATGAATGGATTTATTGATCTTATTTTGGATCTTGTATATGAGAGTGTTTCTTGGTATGCGTTTCCTCATATTTAGATATATATATCCTCATGGAAACCATTTGCTTCAAGTTACTCTATTCACTAGTGATTGTGTGACTTGGGGAAGCTACCAAGAATCTTGTTCGAAGTATCATGCTCAATTTCTTATATTTAGTTATATGCTTCTTGTTGTGACTATGATCTTGGATATACATGCAAGCTACCTTGGGAAAATTATTCTATTTCTTGTCCTTGGACAATGAGTACCCAACTTATGGTAGAATTTATTGATCATATTCACTTTGGCCCTTGCTTAATTTTATCCTATATTTGGCCAAGAAAATGTTTTGTGTTGTCTCCCAAGCCTTCCTTGCTTCTTGTGGATCTTCTTATTTTATTGATATCCTCTTGTGTTTTACTTATTATAGGTACTAGTGATGATCCCATTTGTGTGCATTTTGCATTTAAAAGGAAAATCCTACAAAATGCACTATCCATGGGGGAGCTATCCTATATTATTTAGAACACTCATATTTATGCTTCTTTGTTTTGATCCATATCGTGCTTTATGTGCTTGGAACCTCAATCTTTTCATTTTGGTACTTGTGCCATCATGTGAAGTTTGGGGAGTTTGGTTTGTTGTTGGAACCTTGATCTTTTTGGGAGTTGGTTTTGTCTCATTCCTTGTTTCTTGATTTGACCATTTTAGAATGAGATAAATCCTTGAGCATTTTTATTTCTATCTATCTTTTGCTCCTTGGATTTTGCCTAGTTCATTTGTTGAAATTGTGATCTTTCATGTGTTGAATTGGTTCGTTGATACAATTTGGACATCGTTTGTCATGTCACACTCTTGTGTGTGCAATCTCGATTTACTTGGTATTTTGTTCAAATTGTATCTCCTTTTTGGTTCTTGAAAGCTTCATGCATGCATATTTACTATATGATTATATTATGGCATGCTTGCTTTCTTTGATCCAATATATAGGGGGAACTCCACCAATTCCCATCGGCTAAGTTGTGCATGAAATTCAATTTCATATCAATGTGCACATAATTATGTGGAGTCTCTCCTATGTATTGTAGTTTCTCTAACTACTTTGGACCCAATAAGTTTGGGGACCATTTTGTACTTAATTGTGTTTTAGGTACATTGGAGATATATTGGATGCTTGTCTTTCAATTTTGAAGAAGTGGTGCGTACATGAAAAGTTGAGTCAACCTATAGGATGATCAACGAATTCATATACTCTACATCCTACCAATTATATCTCGGTAACAAGTATCTCTTTCTCATGCTCATATATCTTGTTTCCAACCGTTTGTCGGTTGCCTTCTAGCATGAATTCATGTATTTGTAATTGTTGTAGTTATATCCATGGCTTTAAGAGAACTCTCTATTGTAAATGTGTATAAGTTGAGATGAGTACATATAGTTGGGACTATACAAAATCATGCATATGATCCTCCA
The DNA here is from genome assembly GCA_916181665.1 of Avena sativa. Lineage (NCBI taxonomy): Eukaryota > Viridiplantae > Streptophyta > Magnoliopsida > Poales > Poaceae > Avena > Avena sativa. Next base: position 257,785,414 of record OV702279.1, on the reverse strand, counting down.
ATCCCAAATATATCAATCTAGCAATTTTATTGCCTATCATCTCCTCAACTTCTCTCATATGCAATAGTGAGATTTTGCTAGTATATTTTCTCTTATGATACTTGTTGCCTTTCTTCATATATTTCAACTTTCAACTTTTCCCTTGGTGATAGTTGTAATATATGTAGTGTGTTTGTGTTTGAAGTCCATTATGTACAATAAGATATATGTGAGCCTTTGGCCATGCTTTGAAGCAAAAATCTTATTGATATATGTTATGACTTCATTTTTGCCTTTCATGTGCTTTCTTGTATAATCTTCTTGATGTGTGCATTTTTCTTCTTTGGAATATGTCTTTGTGATATTTTCCACTTAGATACATATACACATATGAGAAGATAATTTTAGTTGATTTTTAATCCTTGGAGACCACCTTTCTATTCCTTTTGATTCTTCGGTGGCTTCCAAATTTATTTTCCTATGAGTGCTTGTTCCTCTTGTTTGCATCTTCGGACACTCATATTTGTTCTTTCATGTCTTGTATTGTTAAATGAATTTGGATGAGTGAGGAGTCCATGACTATGCACCTCGTTCCCAAATGCAATTATCATAATTGGTGCATTCTCTTTGGGGAGCTCATCTAATTCATTTAATAATACTCATTTGCATTCTTTCACATTTGTTGTGTTTTAAATGCTTATGGGGGAGCAAGGATTCCATATTTGTGCATTATGTATTCCAATACATTTATTTTTAATTGTGCACAAACCTTGGGGAGCTTCTCTATTTGTTATTTAAAACACTCTTTTGCTCATATCATAATATCTTGTTGTTTCCATTTGGACTCATTTGTTGTTTTCAAATTGGTTTGTCGGACCTTGTAGTTGCTTGCATCATTTGACTTTATTTTTGCAATATTCGGGTCCTCGATATAGTTCTACTCCCTCCCAAGTATTCATCATTGGATATGTGCGAAGACACACCTTTGGAGGAATTATTACTATATTTGCCTTCTAGAACTTGTCACCCATTTCGGCAATTGATGCCAATGGGGGAGAAGTTTTAGAGGGTTTAAGGGAAGTTGGTTTATGCATTGAGTTTGTTCTTGTGCATTTGCTTCTCATGCTCTTGCATCTTTGTTGTTGCTTAGCATGTGGTATATAGAGGAAACTCCACCAATGATAATGATTGGCAATATATGCAATGAAATTCAAGTTCATCACACATGCATAGATTGTGGGGGAGTTTGCTCTATATATGATGGTGGTACCAATATCACATACTTTTGTAGTATTTGATATTGGTATTACCATTTTATTCATTAAAATTCCTTATATAAACCCTCTTAAGGGGATTGTCATCAATTACCAAAATGGGGGAGATTGAAAGAACATGTTGGGTCCCCATGTGTGGTTTTGGTAATTGATGACAATCTTTATGGACTAATGTGTGTATTAAGTTGTACTTGTAGGAATTGTCCATTGGCATTGCTTGGAGCATGTGTTGACTTCAAGATATAGGAAATGAGAAGAAGATGTGTTGTGCAAGCTCAAAATGCGCCATCTATAGAAGATCTCATGTTTGATGCTTGCCATCCTCGGTGATCATGGATCGATGATGAGGAATCAAGAAAGGTGTCCATCTTGAGAAGGACAAGATCGTCTACATCGATCTCAAGTGGATTGCTCAAGGCAAAGGTATAATATTGATAGGTTTTTCCTTTTGCCGGTCTCATGTTTGTTGGGAGACCGGGTTTAGGATAGATAACCGTACTATCAAGAAGGGCTCTCGAATGAGTAACTCGGTCACATCATTCGGAGAGAGATCAAAACTTTGCATACTTGCATCATCATATTTGGTTGTTATTTGGTCTTATCCATGTGAGGATATAGAGCTTGTGGTAATCTCCATAACAAGCTCTAGTCCATCAAAAACGGATTTCCCTTTTATATCTTATTGCGTTTTGATCTTGGAGGTTTTACCGGTTTGTATTTTAGAGATAGGTAAAACCTTCCATTATTTGGTTCTTACTCATGTGAGGATTTAGAGCTTGTGTTAATCTCCATGACAAGCTCTCGTTCATCGAAAACGGATTTCATATGCATTTTCTATTACGTTTTTGATGTTGAAGGTTTTATCGGTTCATCTTTTTGATAGAGGTTAAACCTTTCGTCATTTGGATCTATCCTCCCTTGCTGGACTATAATGTTTCTTTTCATTATCTTTTAGAGCTTGTTTTCCTCTTCGAAACGAGCCCAAGATCATCAAAATCGGAGTCCGGATGCAAAAGTTATGGCCGTTTTCGTTCAGGGATGACCGGTAGTACCGGACCAGGGTCCGGTAGTACCGGAGGTCCGGTAGTACCGCTTCGTAGTACCGGTAGGTACTGAAAAAGGTGCGTTTGGCGACCTGGGATCCCCAGGGATTGTCCGGTAGTACCGGGATTGTCCGGTAGTACCGGGAATGTCCGGTAGTACCGGGATTCGCGCTTTTTTGGCTTCAACGGTTGGATTTTCGGGGAACCTATTTAAGGGGCCTTCTTCCCCAATGGTTCCCTAACCATTCTTGCAAGTTTTCCCCTCCATTGTTGACCTTCTTGAGCTTGCTTTCTCTCAATCCCTCCAATGCTTCTTGCATATTCTTGAGGGATTTGATAGAGGAGATCTAGATCTACAATCCCACCAATCAATCTCTCCTCTAAGTGAGGGGAACATATTGGGATCTAGATCTTGGAGTCTTTTGTGGATTTCCTCCATTGTTCTTCCTCTATTATGCCCCCATAAGCTTTTGTAGCTTTGGTGGAATTTGGGAGAGAAGGATTTGAACACCTTTGTGGTTTTCTTGCCATTTGCATTTGGTGCATCGGTGTGAGTTCTCCTCGGAGGATTTGGTTCGTGTTACTCATTGGAGCTTGTCCCTCTTGGGTTCTTGGAACCCTAGACGGTTTGTGGCCTTGGTGGCGTTGTGGCCTTTTGTGGCATTTGTTGGGAGCCTCCAATTAAGTTGTGGAGTTGTGCCCCAACCTTGTGAGAGGTTCCGGTTGCCACCGACAAGTGCACCGATAGTGGATGCGTGGATCGATCCCGTTGGGGTGAGATTCACCGGAGAATAAGGGAGGCCTTTTGTGGCGTTGGTGGTTTGATACCACCCCCTCTCCAAACGAGACGTACTCCATGTTGGGGGGAACTCGGTAAAATATTGGTGTCCCCGCGTGCCTCGGTTATCTCTATACCCGAGCTCTTTACTTATGCACTTTACATTGTGATAGCCTTCGTGCTTGAAGTAATATATATCTTGCTATCACTTTGTTGCTTGTATTGCTTAGCATAAGTTGTTGGTGCACATAGGTGAACCTTAGTTGTTTCTAGGTTGTGCTTAACAAAGTAAACACTAGTTTTATTCCGTCTTTGTTGAGCCACTATAGGAAAAAATTTAATCGCCTATTCACCCCCCCTCTAGGCGACATCCGTATCCTTTCAGACATGCTGAAAATGCATGAGGAGTCGATGAAGGTCCTGCAGGACTCCTCCACCGAGGAAATCAATCGCTTGAAGGAGGAGATTGCGATCTTAAAAGATCAGAAGCAAGCTGCCGATGAGCAGAAACAACGCCATAGCGAGGCGTATAAGCTCCTCCAACAAGAGAAAGAATCCTTGGTGGACACCCTCTGGCAAGCTGAGGCTAGCATCTTCAGTAAGTTTTCTCCGTCTTGGACTTCTGTAGTCTGGGTACTTTGAATTGTTGAACTCATGCGCTCCTTGTCAGAATTTGCAGCTCCTATGGGTTTAACCTGATCACCTCCTCCAGCCAAGGAATGCATGGTTCTTTCCGGCAACTTCATCAACAACGCCATCACGCAAGCCAAGGAGATTGCCAAGCCCCTCCAGATAAATATCAAAGCATCAGACTCCATGGTGAAGTACTCGGAGATTTTGCGCCGAGCCCCCGAGCGTATCACAAGCTGGAAAGCTTCATGTGCACGGGCTGGTGCAAGGATGGCGCTGTCAATGGTGAAGGCACACTATGAAGATGCCGACATCGACACGGTGACCTCTGGTATTCCCGACGTAGACGACGATGGCAAAGAGATTAATCATGAAGCCATCTTGTCATCGCTCGTGGATTATGACACCAGAGTTGCCGAGTTGGTGGACGTCGACGTCTTCGTGCCCATGAACATCATCGATAACGGCAACCAAGATTCCTCTGGGTCTCACCATAGCGCCGACTTCGAGGGTGGCTCTTCGGCTGGTGATGATGCTGTCTCCAAGTCACCTGCACCAAAGGAGTGAAGAACAACTTTGTAATATTTGTTTCACCTTTGGTGTATATGCGGAAAAAACTTTGCTTATGTAACTTAAGGCGGAAAACAATGGTTGTTATTTCCTACTGCTTAAGAACTAGTTTCCAGCATGTATATATTGTTTTAAGCAAGTGTTGGCTTATCCGTTACTTTGGTTCTTATGCTTGAATTTCCGTGAGTCGGAAGACTCGTTGTCGGAAACATGCACTTAGGTGATGATGCCCAATGGCACCGTCAATAACCTGAGCACAAAATCGCCAACAATAAGTGCCAAAAGTCACTACTCCAGAATCCACATAAAAACGACAAAGAACGTGTAGACCAGAAAACTTAAGCTAACGCCCGTAGGCGGAATTTTCACAAGTGCAAACGCAAAGCTTGTGCATAAAGGTTCTACATGATCCAAAAATGAACACTAAAGGAGGTAAAAGACTCAGAAATATGAGTGAACCAGAGAGCTTTATTTTATTGATCATATAAGAGGTATATAATTAGATAAAAAATGCTAAGTGTAAAAAGGACGTAGTTGTGCTATGTTCCATGGCCGATCAAGCTCCGGGTAGTCATCATCCGAGTCACGTCTCTTACGCTTATGATCCTCGTTGGGTCTATCCTTCAGTTCATGATTGTCAACGAGGTAGTAAGACCCATTGAGTAGCGCGTTGCTTATGATGAACGGTCCTTCCCATGGCGGGGATAGTTTGTGCGACTTCTTCTGCTTAATTCAGAGCACTAAATCCCCCTCTTTAAACGAGTGATGCCGAATGCGGCGACTATGGTAGTTACGTAGCTTCTGCTGGTAGATGGCGGATCTTTGGCATGCCAAAACGCGCTCCTCCTTGAGAAGGTCCACATCTAGGCGTCTGGATTCTTCAGCGTCATCTTCGTCGTAGGCGGAAACTCTTGGTGAATCGTGGAGGATGTCGAAAGGCAGGATGGCTTCTGCTCCATATACCATGAAGTAAGGGGTGTAGCCGGTGGATCTGTTAGGTGTAGTTCGTAAACTCCACAACACAGATGGCAATTCTTCCGCCCAGGCTCCAGATGCTCTATGTAGCGGTGCCTTAAGACGTGGCTTGATTCCCTGCAAAATTAATCCATTGGCTCGCTCAACCTGACCATTGGATTGTGGGTGTGCCACAGATGCAAGGTCAAGTCAGATGCCTTTCTCCCAACAATAAGCCTCCACTTCTCCGAGTGATAAATTGCTGCCGTTGTCGGTGATAATGCTGTGTGGGAGACCAAATCTCACCACTAGATCCCTAACAAACCTGAGGGCAGTTGCCCCATCAAGCTTTCTAATGGGTTTAGCTTCTATCCATTTAGTGAATTTATCAACTGCTACAAGCAGATGCGTAAACCCACAAGGTGCCGTCTATAACGGTCCCACCATGTCTAGCCCCCAGACTGCAAACGGCCAAGTTATTGGTATTGTTCGCAATTCTTCAGCAGGAACATGTGGTTGTCAGGCATAATACTGGCATCCCATGCATGCTTCAACCAGCTTGTCAGCGTCCGCCTTCGCGGTCAGCCAGCAGAATCCTTGCCAGAAGGCTTTCGTGACCAATGATCGAGGAGCGGCGTGATGCCCGCAATCTCCGAGATGGATTTCGCGTAGGATTTCCATACCTTCAAGCTGGGAAACACACTTTATGTATACACCAGTAGTGCTCCTTTTGTAGAGTTGCCCATTGATTATGGTATAACCCTTTGCTCGTCATACTATTTGCCATCTTTTGACTTCGTCGTCGGGCAAAGTTCCGTGTTCGAGATATTCCATGAACGGTTTTGTCCAAGCCGGAGGGACTTTAGTCACCATGTTGACGAAAGAGTCAGCTCTATCCGGGTTGTCGATGTTGGCTCCCTTCACAGATGGTGTGCGCAGATGCTCTAGGAAAACCCCTGGAGGAATTTGCTTGCGCCCTGATCCAAGCTTAGACAGTAGATCAGCCGCCTCGTTTTGATCCCTAGGTACATACTTGACTTCGTAGCCCAAGAAGCTTTTGGCTATCTCGTCCACTTCGTCTCGATATGCCGCCATCATAGGGTTCCGCGTATTCGAGGTGCCAGCCACCTGCTGGGCAACCAAGTTGGAATCTCCATAGCAAACTATGCGCTTGATGCCAATATCCTTGGCTACACGAAGTCCGTGAATGAGTGCTTCATACTCCGCCATGTTGTTTGTAGCCTCGAAGTGGATCTGCAGAACGTAGTGTAGCTTGTCTCCTGTTGGTGACTGTAGCAACACACCAGCCCCCGAGCCATTGAGCAGGTTTGATCCGTCAAAGTGCATCACCCAGTACTTTGGTTCAGGCAACGAAGTAGCATCTGGCATCTCCGTCCAATCTGCAACAAAATCCGCCAAGGCTTGTGACTTGATAGCGTCGCATCTCTTGTAGGTGATCTCGAAGGCGGCAAGTTCAATGCCCCACTTCGCGACCCTTCCCGTAGCGTCGCTATTGTTGATAATGTTGGACAGTGGAGTCTTGCTCACCACTGTGATTGGGTGCTCCTGAAAGTAATGCCTCAGCTTCCGAGAAGCAAGGAATACTCCATAAGCTATCTTTTGGTAGTGCGGGTAACGCTGCTTGGACTCCGTCAAGACCTCGCTCACATAGTAAACTGGTCGTTCAACTCCGTGCTCATATCCTGGTTCCTTCCGCTCTACCACGTCGACGATGCTGATTACCCGGTTGGTTGCCTCCATGTAGATTAACAGGGGTTCTCCAGTCTCGGGTGCTGCAAGGATGGGCGCTGAGGAAAGAATCTCCTTGAGCTGCTTCAATGCTGCATCTGCTTCGTCTGTCCATGTGAATTTGTCCGCCTTCTTCAGCAACTTGTACAACGGCAGATCCTTCTCTCCAAGTCGGCTGACGAACCGACTAACTGCTGCAACACAACCTGTTAGTCGTTGTATGTCCTTTAGGCATGTCGGACGGTTTATGTTTAAGATGGCCTTGATTTTCTCTGGGTTGACCTCGATTCCGCATTGGGAAACGATGAAACCCAACAATTTGCCGGTTGGAACCCCGAAGACGCACTTCTTAGGGTTAAGCATCATGTTGTATTTCCGGAGATTATCAAAAGTTTCTTTTAAGTCAGAGATTAAGTCGTTTGACTTTTTAGACATCACCGCGATATCGTCCACATAGGCGTGAACGTTCCAACCAATTTGGTCGTGGAGGCAACGTTGCATTGTCCGCTGGTACGTAGCACCTGCGTTTTTCAGCCCAAAGGGCATCGTGACATAGCAAAACATGCCATATGGGGTAGTGAACGAAGTGGCCAATTGGTCTGACTTCCTCATCTTGATCTGGTGGTATCCTGAGTATGCATCGAGAAAACAAAAAAGCTCCGAGCCAGCCGTCGAGTCAATGACTTGGTCAATGTGAGGCAAAGCAAACGGATCTTTGGGAAATGCTTTGTTCAAGCCGGTGTAATCAATGCACATTCTTAATTCATTGGTTCCCTTTTTGGGGACAAGTACAGGATTGGCCACCCATCGGGTGTGAAGGACTTCTCGGATAAATCTAGCTTTAAGAAACCTAGCTATCTCTTTGCCAATGGCGCGTCTCTTCTCGTCTCCGAAGCGTCGTAGAGGTTGTTTCACTGGTTTGCATTTTGGATCAATGTTTAAGCTGTGCTCGGCAAGTTCCCTAGGTACACCTTTCATGTCGGCAGGTTGCCAGGCAAAGATGTCCCTATTCTCACGGAGGAACTTGACGAGCGTTCTTTCCTATTTGGGATCTAGGTTCGTCCCAATGGCGGTGATCATGGAGGCAACTCCTACCACAAGTTCCACCGGCTTGGTCTCGATGACGGCCTTGAACGCAGGAGCGGAGTCGAAGATCTGCTTCTTCGACGCAGGCATCTCTGAGTCATCGACCTTGCTCTGGATCTCCTTGAATTCTTCGATGTAGAGGACAGCTTCTGCAACGGCTGCTTCATTGATCTTGCAGTCCCTTGCCTTGGTAAAGCTTCCGGATACGGTGATGACACCGTTTGTTCCGGGTATCTTGAGTTTGTTGTAGACGAAGCATGGCTTGGCCATGAACGTGTGGAATATGTCACGGCTGAATACGACATGGTACACACTCTTGAATGGGACCACCTCAAAGGTCATGCGCTCTTGGCGGTAATTGTTAACATCGCCAAAGGCAACCTGAAGTGTAATGCACCCAAGGAACCGAGCCTCCGGACCAGGAACTATGCCGTGGAAGATGGTATTGGTCCGCCTTAGGTTTGCCCTCGTCAAGTTCATCTTCTGCAGTGTATCCAGGTACATGATGTTGATGCTGCTTCCACCCATACACTTGGTGAACTCCACGCCGTCAATCAAAGGGTTGATGACCATGGCGTACTGGTTCTCCGTAGGTATGAGATCTGGATGGTCCGTCCTGTCCCAAGTTATTGGAACCTTTGACCAGCGCAGGTACTGGGGAACTGGGGGGAGAGTGGCCATCAGGATCCTCAGAGAGGTCTTCTGTTGTCGGACAGTGGGGGTGCCAAGGAAAGTGTGGTAGACTGGTGCCTTCTTTGCGAAGGGTTTCTTGCCCTTGTCGTCGCCCTTATCGGCGTGCTTGGGGTCAACGTCCTCGTCCATGTCACTTGACTCCTTGGACTCCTCCTCCTTCTTATTCCCCTTGCCCTTGCCTCGCGGTCTGTTCTTCCGACTTCGCTTGTAGCCGGACTCCGGGTATTCCTTGAGGTCATTGACGAACTTGCAGTGTCGATTGGTATGGGTGGCCTTACCGTTGGCATCGAGATGTACGAGGCATGGCATATCGCGGTACTCCTTGTAGGTTTGGGGAACGCGGAGCGGTGCCGAGGTGGTTTCATTTCCTTGTTGCTGCCCACGACCAACTCCCCTTCCTCGGCCACGTTGTCCGCCTTTGCCTCGTCCTTCAAAAGTCATAGCGATCATGTCGGTAGATTGCTTTTCTTATGGAGCGGTTTTCCGCTTTGTACTGCTGTTCCTCTAAGCTTGAGTTGGAACGACCGTTGCCGGCAAGGAGCCACGAGCATTGTCGTCGGTAGCTGCGAACTCACTAGCCAACTGAATCATCTGATTCAAGTCAAGCTGGTGATTGTCCTGCAAGCGCTTCAGCTTATGTCGGAGCAACGTGTCCCTTTCCAACCCGTCGATGAAGGCGGCCATGGCGGTCTGAGCATGCACTCCTGCGCAGGAATTCTTCATGTCCAGCCAGCGAGAGAGGTAGGCGCGAGATGTCTCGTCTTTCTCTTGCACGCACCGCTGTAGATCGCCCACAGTGCAGGGATGCTTGTATGTACCCTCAAAGTTCTTGGTGAACGCTTCTTGCATGTCCAACCAGTTGTAGATGGATTTCTTTGGCAAGTCGTCGATCCATTGACGGGCCATGCCTGCCAACATTAACGGGAGGTACTTGACGATGACGTTGGGGTTGCCTCCGACAATCTCCACCGCGTTGCCGTAGTCCCGCAACCATGTGGCTGGCTTGGCGGTGCCGTCATAGGGCTTGATGGTCTTGTAAATCCGGAAACCTTTGGGGTAAGTTGCGGACCGTATTGCAGGTCCAAAGCAACATGGTCCCAGGTACGGTCCTTCCCGGGTCTCGTGGATCTTATCGATATGCGAACGTGCATCGTACGGCTCCGGGTTCTTCTTCTTCTTGTCAACAAGGGATGGACTGCGTGAATGACGCGGGCCTCCTCCGCCATTGTGACTGCTTGGCGGTGACGGAGGCGGAGGTGGCGGTGGGTTAGCCTTCTTGCTGTTACCCTCCTGCGACACCTCACGCCTATCACGGTGGCTTGTCGGACGTGGAGGGTCATGGTGTGACCTGCTCCGGTGCCCTTGGTTGCGCTCGTCGTCATGAAGGGTCTGCTCCACGTTGTCGCGGATGACGATGCCGCACTGCTTTGGTGGGGGCATATTCGTACGATGGTGAGCCTTGTAATCTTCGCGATGTCGGGGGGATCGGAGCGGTGGCCATGGGCGACGAGGTCGAGCCTTTTCTCTGTGGTCGGAGGATATGGGGATAGCATCCTTCCTGTTGCGCGCATCCCTTCGTCTTCATTCTGATGAACCCATCTGGGACCCCACATCAAGAGGAGATCTATCCCTTGGCGGCTTGTACTGTCTAGATTGGCAGAGTGCTGGGTCAGACTCAAGCCTCTGAGAGGTGGCCTTTTCCTGCTGCTTCACCGCCTTGGCCACTAGGTCATAGACCTGTTCCACTGCCCCGAGCGATCTATCCTGCTCCATAAATGTCTTGGCAACGGCGAGGTTAAGGAGTGGGGTGGGCATCACCTACTTGCCTTCACTGTCAATGTATGGCTTGGATTGTGCCGGCTTCGAGGGGGCCCATCCTAGGTTGCGCCGTACACCAGGATCATTGATGACGTGAGCCGGAGCTTTCTTGGCCTTCTGCTGCTGCAGAAAAGTCTTGTACTCGGCCTCCATTGCTCTAGCTTTCTCTATAGACTTCTGCGCGTTGACTAGATCTCGATCTAGTTTAGCGCCTTGCTCCGCGATGGCCTGCGCTTCCTCCAGCAGCTGCTGGCGCTTCTCGTCAAGCTAGGTCACGTTCCGGATATGAGAAACGGTTAGTGGCTCGATGAGGAGATTGTCGTACATCACTCTATCAGCTGGAGTAATTTGGGTTGCTGCAGACATGGATGCTGGAGGCAGCAAGTTTGTGGTGTTGTTGTTGCTCAGACCGGTGCCGAGTTCCTGCGGCTGCTGCACTGGGTTAGGCGTCATGAATTTTGCGCGATCATCGTCAGCAGCAATAAGTGGCCCCTTCCCCTTTTCCAGCACTGTAGGCGGATCTCGTCCGGGTTGATCTTCATCCATCGCCATCCCAATGGTGACGAACACCCCTCGAGACGTGTCGGCATTGTTGGCTTGCTCGTCGCGCGAGTACTCCTCCTCCATATCCTGCATAGCGGAGTCTAGCTCTTCTGGACTGAAATCTATCTCCTCTGAATCTGCACTGAAATCGGCATAAAGTGCGTCAATGACAGAGTCGGAGGGTGCCAGGACTTCCTTGATGACGGGCGGTGGAGGTGCAACGGCGGCGACGATGACTGGAGGTGGTGGTGCAACTGCGACGATGGCGGCCGGAGGTGGCGGTGGCTGAATCGGAGGTTCTCCGTCGATGAGTGTGAGTGCTTTCTGGGCTTCCGTGTCGGCCTCCGCGTAGTTGTTGATGGTGCTCACCATCTGTTCGAGGGTAAGGCGTCCTGTTGCCTGCTGCCATCTTAAAGAATGTCGGAGAAGCGTTCCACGGTCCAGTCCTTCCACGAAGTGATACAAAGCGTTATCATTGGGGTAGTGGGCCAGATCGGCTCGTATACGGAGCCACCTGGCCAGGTAATCGCGGGGGTTTTCGCCTTCTCTCTGAACGCAGCGCGCCAGATCGAATATGGTGACCACGCTGACGAACTTGGATCTCTACTGTCCAGACGCATGGGCGAAGCCGGCAGACTTGCAGTGATCTTCCACCTTTATATCCTGCACAGGGGCGGTTTGGGTGGGCCTTGAATTTTTCCGATCTTTGCCGGCAAACTCCGAAGAGAGATCCGACATTGATCCTTCCGCGAACGTATCCTGCCCGTAGGCGGTCCGTGCGGGCCTTGATGCTCCTCCGACTCCTAGGGAACTAGTGCCCGAGTCGGTTTCGCCGATGAAGAGGTTGATGTCTCTAATAGGACCGATCGAACACCGCGTAGGGTTCGTCTTCGCCGGGATCCAGAACTCGTCGGGAGGGACGATCGGAACGTTGCCGGAGAAGAGAACACGACCAATGGCCACGATTTCGCCGATTCCCGTGAAGACCTTGGTCCTCGCCCGCCGAAGAGCCTAAAGCGCCTCTGGCCCCACGGTGGGCGCCAACTGTCGTGGTATTGCCGACGAGTACGCCATGGAGGGGTCCTCATAGTGCGTGTTTAGAGACGTGGGGGAAGGCGGACGGTTGACGGGTACGAGGTAACACAGCTTACCCAGGTTCAGATCCCACTACGGTGGCGAAATCCTACTCCTGCTATAAATCACTATAAGGGCAATGCGCCGAGTTACAGAGATAGGTTCGCTGTGCGAGGTTGTCTGAAGTTGTGCCCTAAAGGCTCCCATAGGCCCGACTTATATAGTCGCCAGGTCCTAGGGTTACAGGGAAAAGTCCTAGCCGGACAGGTTACAGAGTCCTACACCATCTATTACTAGTCTTGTGTATCTTGCACTCCAAGGCTCCGGGTATGCTGGTGACTCCACCATAGCCTTCCTTTATCCGGCATGGGCCTCCCTTCTGGATCCATCTAACTGGGCCGCCCAGCAGGCCATAGGCCATGCTACCAACTGTGGGCCACCCGGGTTATCCGGATAGGTGACATGCTATGAGGATACCCATATAGCATATCCCCAACACATTCCCAATAAACAATATGTCATCCACATATAGTGTTAAGAATGCTACAGAGCTCCCACTCACTTTCTTGTAAATACAAGCTTCTCCATAAGTTTGTATAAAACTAAAGCTTTTGATTACCTTATCAAAACGTTGATTCCAACTTCGGGATGCTTGCTTCAATCCATAAATAGACCGTTGAAGTTTGCATACCTTGTTAGCATCTTTAGGATCGACAAAACCTTTGGGTTGTACCATATACAACTCTTCATCAATGTCTCCATTGAGGAACGCCGTTTTGACATCCATCTGCCATATCTCATAATCATGATATGCAGCGATTGCTAACATAATCCTCACAGACTTTAGCTTCACTACCAGTGAGAAAGTCTCATCGTAGTCAACTCCTTGAATTTGTCGAAACCCTTTTGCGACAAGTCGAGCTTTATAGACAGTAACATTACCATCAACATCTGTTTTATTCTTGAAAATCCATTTGTTCTCGACAGCCTTTCGGCCATCCGGTAAGTCCACCAAAGTCCATACTTGGTTTTCATACATGGATCCAATCTCGGATTTCATGGCTTCTTGCCATTTATTGGAATCTGGGCTCATCATCGCTTCCTCATATGTCGCAGGGTCATCGGTGTTGTCCACCAACATGACACTCATAACAGGATCATACCAATCAGGAGTGGTATGAGTTCTTGTTGACCTGCGAGGTTCCGTAGTAACTTCAACTGAAGTTTCATGATCAACATCATTAGCTTCCTCTCTTATTGGTGTAGGCGCCATAGGAACTACTTCCGGTGCTGCGCTACTCGCGAGTTTGAGAGAAGGTTCAACAACCTCGTCGATTTCTACTTTCCTTCCAGTCACTTCTTTCGAGAGAAACTCCTTCTCTAGAAAGGATCCATTCTTAGCAACAAAGATTTTGCCCTCGGATCTATGATAGAGGGTATACCCAATAGTTTCCTTCGAGTATCCTATGAAGACGCATTTTTCCGCTTTGGGTTCAAGCTTGTCAGGCTGTAACTTCTTTACATAAGATTCGCAACCCCAAACTTTAAGGAACGACAATTTAGGTTTCTTCCCAAACAACAATTCATACGGTGTCGTTTCAACGGATTTAGATGGTTCCCTATTTAAAGTGAATGCGGCTGTTTCTAATGCATAACCCCAAAACGATAGCGGTAAATGTGTAAGTGACATCATAGAACGAACCATATCTAAGAGAGTTTGGTTACGATGTTCGGACACACCATTATGTTGTGGTGTTCCCGGCGGTGTCAATTGTGAAAGTATTCCGCATTTCTTCAAATGCTCGCCAAACTCGTAACTTAGATATTCACCTCCACGATCAGATCATAGAAATTTAATCTTCTTGTTACGTTGATTCTCTACCTCACTTTGAAATTCCTTAAACTTCTCGAAAGTTTCGGAGTTATGTTTCATGAAATAGATATACCCATATCTACTCAAGTCATCCGTGAAGGTAAGAACATAACAATAACCACCGCGCGATGCCACACTCATTGGGCTGCATACATCGGTATGTATGATTTCCAATAAGTCCGTAGCTCGCTCCATCATACCAGAAAATGGAGTCTTAGTCATTTTACCCATCAGACATGCTTCGCATCTTTCAAGTGATTCGAAATCAAGTGATTCAAGAAGTCCATCGGAATGGAGTTTCTTCATACGCTTCACTCCAATATGACCAAGACGATAGTGCCACATATAGGTCGAGTTATCGCTCAATTTCAAACGTTTAGCTTCAATGTTATTAATGTGTGTATTACCACAATCGAGATTTAATAATAATAGACCATCTATCAAAGGTTCATGTGCATAAAACATATTACTCATATAAATCGAACAACCATTATTCTCGGACTTAAACAAGTAACCGTCTCGCAATAAACATGATCCAGATATAATGTTCATGCTTAACGCAGGCACCAAATAACAATTATTTAAGTATTAAACTAATCCCGATGGTAGATGAAGAGGTAGCGTGCCGACCACGATCACATCAACCTTTGATACATTTCCAACGCGCATCGTCACCTCGTTCTTCGCTAGCTTCCGTTTATTCTGTAGCACCTATTTCGAGTTACAAATATGAGCAACCGAACCAGTATCAAATACCCAGGCACTACTACGAGTACTAGTGAGATACACATCAATAACATGTATATCGGATACACCTTTCTTATTGATGTTGTCGTTCTTCAAATCCGCCAAGTACTTAGGGCAATTCCGCTTCCAGTGACCTTCTCCCTTGCAGTAAAAGCACTCAGTATCAGGCTTAGGCCCAGCCTTGGTCTTCTTCACCGGCGCGGTAACTTTCTTACCGCCCTTCTTGAAGTTTCCCTTTTTCTTAGACTTGCCTTGCTTCTTGAATTTGGTGGTCTTATTGACCAACAACACTTGGTGCTCTTTCTTGATCTCCACTTCTGCAGATTTTAACATGGAGAAGAGTTCGGGCAATGACTTGTCCATGTTTTGCATATTGTAGTTCATCACAAAGTTCTTGTAACTTGGTGGTAGTGATTGGAGGACACGGTGAATCCCAAAGCATTAGGAATCACTATACCCAAGCTTTGGAGTTTACTTGCGTGCCTAGACATCTTAAGCACGTGCTCACTGACGGAGCTGCCCTCTTCCATCTTGCAGTTAAAGAACTTTTTAGAAGCCTCATAACTCTCAACTGTCGCGTGAGACTCAAATATCATTTTGAGTTCACGGACAATATCATGTGGGTCATGGTTCTCAAACCTTTTCTGAAGCTTCGATTCCAAACCATACAAGATAGCACACTGAACTATGGAGTACTGATTCTTCTGAGCGAGGAAAACATTCTTTACCTCATCAGTAGCATTAGCTGCAGGCGGGTCACCCAGCGGTGCATCCAGCACATAGGTCAAATTACCAGCATTGAGGACAATCCTAAAATTGCGGAACCAATCCACGAAGTTACTTCCATTGTTTTTCAACTTTTCTTTCTCTAGGAGCGCATTAAAATTGATGGTAGGGGCCGCCATTGATCTACAACATATTTGCAATAATTTAGACTAAGTTTATGACAAATTGAGTTCTAATTAATAGTTAAATTAATCTAGGTGAACTCCCACTCAAAACAATATCCCTCACATTGCTTTAGTGATCACACGAACCAAATCCACCACATCAAAACCGATCATCATGAGAGTTGATGTAGCTTCAATGGCAAACAATCAACATGTTCATCATATCTACTATATGACTCATGCTTTACCTTTCGGTGATCCGTGTTCCGAGACCATGTCTGTACATGCTAGGCTCGTCAAGATCAAACCTTAGCTTCCGCATGAGCAAATCTGGCTTGCTCACGTTGTATACACTCGCAGAATCGAACACACCCGATCATCACGTGGTGCTTCGAAACAACGAGCTTTAGCAACGGTGCTTACTAAGGATGAACACTTTAAAACTTGAAATTTTGTTCTTGAGGGATCATCTTATAATGCTACCGTCGTGAACTAAGCAATACAAGATGCGTAAAAGGATTAACATCACATGCAATTCATAATATGTGATATGATATGGCCTTTCTTCTTGTGCTTCCGATCTCCATCTTCAAGCACGAACATGATCTCCATCAGCACCGGTCTGGCGTCAAGGTCAATGGCGCCGCTTCATGGTTATCGTCCACCAGCATAAACTATTACAACTACTTTGAATAGACACGCAGGTCTTAACGGAATTTAAAAGACAACCATATGGCTCCTGCCGGTTGCTAACTTACAATAAGGAACATTGCATACATCATATATAATCATAATCATGGCCATATCACATCACTGCAGACCCCTGCAAAACAAAGTTAGACGCCTCTAATTTTCTTTGCATATTTTATGTGGTTTGGGGCTTTCAGTAAGTGTCGTTCTAACTTACGAACAAGAACCACAACGTTGATGTTTGAACTATCAAGTGACTGTTGTAAATTGAATCTATACTATGATGGGAGAGACAGACACCCGCAAAGCCACTTATGCAATACAAGTTGCATGTTAAGCGTATAGCAAGTCTCATGAACGGTGTCATGTAAGGTTAGCCCGGGCCGCTTCATCCCATCATACCGCAAGATGCAAAGTACACAAAAAGAAATTGATAATAAAAACACCACCGCCCACAATGACCATCGTGTTCTACTCGTGCAACAGATCTACATATAGACACGGCTCTGATACCACTGTAGGGGTTCGTAGCATGGAAAATAAAAAAAATTCTACCGCATGCACACAAACAAGCCAAGATCTATCTACTAGATTGTAGCAACGAGTCGATATAAGCACTCACCCTCGAAGATTCCAAAGCGGTTAACGAGAGCAGATTCTCGTGGGTGATGTAGTCGTACACTTTCCAATCTCAAGATCGCGTAGACGATCCTTCCGACGCTGCGCTCCGGCAGCGCTTCCGCAATCGGTCACATGTTCGGTACTCGATGAAGACCTTCCTCTCCCTTGTTCCAGCAGGCAGCGGAGGTTGTAGTTCTCCCCTCGCGATTCCGGCAGCACGACGGCGTGGTGACGGAAGTAGAGGGAAGATCCCGCAGGGCTTCACCTAAGCCGGTGCGAGTTATGGTGGATTAGGGTTTCCCGGAGATCTAGGGTTTAGAAGACCGAGAGGAGGAGAAGGTGTCGACGGCGGCTAGATCGGCGGCGACGGACCGGCGACGGCTGGCGGCGGCGCGGCAGCGGGTCGGCGGTGGCGGCGGGTCGGGTGGAGAGGGGCTAGGGCTTGTGTGCTTTGGGGAAGCCCTCCCCCTCTATTTATGAGAGGGGGCAGCCTTGGGAGGGGTGGGTTTGAATCCAAACCCAAACCCAAGTTGGATTGAGAAAAGGACTTGTTCCTTCTTCCACTAGGAAACCATTGTTCCAGTTTGACTTTTCAAACTCCCGTTTGACTTTCAATTTAGAGCTTTAATTCTCTCTTACATATGCACACACCAAGTGACCTAGGATATGATCCAATCATCCCACTTACCCATGACACATTCATGGTCCATTCCCCTTCCGGTTCGGTGATCCTTCTAGAACCTTCTAGAACCTCTCCGATGAAAACATCGGAATCTTTCCCGAACTCCGGGATCGTACTTTCCTTATATGAATCTTATTCTTCGGACCATTCCAGATCTCCTCGTGATATCCTGGATCCCATCCGAGGCTCCGAACAACATTCGGTATCCCTATTAACATTCCATATCTACTAAACAACATTGAATCCTGAAGTGTGTCTCCCTACGGTTCGTGAATTATGCGGACATGACCGAGACACTTCTCCGATCAATAACCAATAGAGGAATCTGGAAATTCATATAGCTCCCACATATTTCTACGATTACTTTGCGATCGAATGAACCACTTACATACGATACCAATTTCCCTTTGTCTCACGATAGTTTACTTATCCGGGGTTTTGATCGCCGGTATCTCTGCATACTTAGTTCAACCTCGTTACTGATAAGTACTATTTTTTCGTTCCCGTGATATGTGATCCCTTGTGAGCCAGTCACATGCTTGCAAGCTAATTGGATGACATTCCACCAAGAGGGCCCAGAGTATATCTATCCGTCATATGGATGGACAAATCCCACTCTTGATCCATGTGCCTCAACACATACTTTCCGAACACTCAATGCCACCTTTATAGCCACCCAGTTACGGTGTGGTGTTTGATGTCATCAAATCATCCTTCCGGTGATGGTGATTAGCATGATCTCATGGTCAAAGGAATTAGGTTACTATGTATCAGAAAGCTTATAGCAAAAGAACTATTGAAATGACTTGATCTTAATGCTACGCTTATCTATAGGAGTATGTCCATCATACCATTCTCCTAATGATATGATCTTGTTGTTAACAACATCTCAATGCTCATGATCGGGAAACCATGATCATCTATTAACCAACAAGCTAGTATTACAAAGAGGCTTTACTAGGGACTCTAATTTAGTTTACAAATCACACAATTATTAATGTTTCCTGTTTAATATTGTTATAGCATGAATGTAAACATTTATCATAAACACAAAGATATAATAATAACAACTTTTATTATTGCCTCTAGGGCATATCTCCAACAGGACATTGGGGAAGAAGGGCCCCTATTTATAGGCCCATAGATTTCTGACCGTTTTCTGCCCATTGGGGACTTGTCAGACCAGAGACTCCATACCACAGACCGGAGACTCTGGTCTACACCGAAGACTCCGGCCAAACTCCGGACCGAGCTCCGGACCACCATACTAAATGACCTAGCAGCCCTGGGAAAACCTCCTCCGGAAACTCTTCAAAGACTCCAGACCCTGTACACCGGAGACTCAGGTCTAATGCTTGCACCGGAGACTCCGAACCGTCTCCGGTCGATCTCCAGACCCCTATGCAGTGCGTCCTGGGCTGATTTATGGAGACCCCCTCCGGAGGTTCATGGGGAAACTCCGGACCACACCGGAGACTCTGGTGTTTTCACCCTGGAGACTCCGGTCTGAACCAAATAAGAGAGAAACTTCAAATGGCGATATCTAGAGTTTGGAAACTCTGATTGACCCGAAACCAATTTTTGTTGGAAAGAGGACACCAAGAGCTTCCCAACTAAAAGTGAAATATTGGATACCACCAAGTGAGAATATTTCATGTATTATAATGTGAGGTATCTCCCTTGGTGAGAAACCGAAAAACCTCAAAGATCAAAAACGCAATATGATATAAAAGGGAAATCTGTTTTTGATGAACTAGAGCTTGTTATGAATATTACCACAAGCTCTCGTACCTCACATGGATAAGATCAAAAGAACAACCAAGAAAGGATGATGCTAGTTATGCAAAGGTTTGAGCTCTCTCCGAAAGATATGATCGAGTTACTCACTTGAGAGCCTCTCTTGATAGTACAGTTATCTATCCTATAAACCGGTCTCCCCAACTAACACCATGAGACCAGTAACAAGGAAACCCTAATAAGATCATACCTTTGCCTTGCGCATATTCCACTTGATCTTGATGTAGACGATCTTGTCCTTCTCAAGATGGAACACCTTTCTTTATTGCCCTCGCACGCACTCGCTTGATGAAGAATTGCAAGTTGCTCCCTCATACGACACGGGGAAACCTTTACTTTGACCTTGTCTTCCTTTATCCATCATCACCGGGGATGGCAAGCTTCAAGCATGATATCTTCTAGATATGGCACATATTTATATTGCACAATATTTCTTCTAACACCATTTGGATTATGTCTTGAAGATACATATGATGAACTCTATCTTCTTCTTCAAGACACCCTTGTAATAGGCTCAACTCTCACATGACCAATCTGTGGATTACTCTTTGAACACCTTGGTCATCACTTGATCCTCTTCACTTTCTTCTTCTCCAAAAATTGAAGCCAACATATGGTTTAAGAATTGCCTATGGACAATTCCTACAAGTACAACTTGATACAAGCATTAGTCCATAGAGATTGTCATTAATTACCAAAACCACACATGTGGGCCCACATGTTCTTTCAGTTGGTGTGAATCGTCATACGAAACAACACAATTCATGAACTACAATGGCCTAAGTAACTAGCAAAAGAATATATGATGATGTTCATCGAGAACAAATAAAGGGTTGTTGTTTTGCTCATTAATATCAAAGCTTGCCTTGAAGATTTGTTTTATCAGGTATTATGAGAACAAAAGGTTGTTCAAATAATTTCCGTATTCCATGAAAGATGGATGATATACAAGTCTAGTTGGAGAAATCACATCCATAAAACTAATGCTAAAAATGTCGAAAGACAATTGATTGAAAGATCACTTAAGAAGTGACATTGCCGTTTAAAATATAGTGGAAAGAAAACATGAAGAAACTCCTTGTGGATGGAATTTTGGAGTATTTTGATTTTGATCAAATGACGCTTGTGAAACTTTCCTAGAGATAATTAAAACTCCGTTCATAGGCCAAAATTCAACGAATGACTAGCTTATTGGAACTTGTACATATAGATGTATGAAGCTCATTATGTGTAGTCGAGAGCAATGGATTTCAACTTCATATGCTTTTCCAAAAAATTGAGTGAATATATGTACTTAAATAAGGATTAAGTATGAAACATTTGAGAATGTTCAAAGACTTTCAAGATTAAGTGGAAAATCATTGTAACAAGAAAATAAAGAGTTTATGATTCGATCATAAAGGAAGATATTTTAAGTTACAAAGTCGAGCAAAACACCTAAGATTCTAGGAATCGTTCCATGGATTTTCATTTCCCGAAACACCATAAGAGTATAGAGTGTTCGAGATATGTAATGAAACCTTGTTTAACATGGTAAGATCACAGGTGTAATTTATAAAACTTCCATTATATTTTAAAGATTAAAGCCTTAGAGATTACCGCTTTTTCACTGAAAAGAGCTCCATCATGATCCGTTGAAATGACACCATATACAGTTGTGGTTTGGGGTAAAACCCAAGTTGTCCTTTCTTAAACATTGGTATGCTATGAATAAGTAAGATGTTTGCAACCAAAGTCGGATAAACATGTCTTTGTATGTTATTTCGAATAATTGTTGAGTATTCCTCCATAACACCAAAGACAAAAGTGTTTGTCGCTTAGAACGTCGAGTTTCTTAAGAAGGAAGTTTTCGTGAAAAGTTATGTGGGAGGACAATAGAACTTTGGTAAGGTTAAAAGAACCTTAGCTATAATGTGCTGAGTTGCACAGCACCGGAACGCGTTCCGGAGGGAGCAAGAATGCTCATGGCTCACGTGTCTCAAAGGTTGTGGTAACGGAGGTCTAAAGTTCATATTAAACCAAGAAGGTCGGGTAAACAATCAAATACTAGGACTTGAAATTAAATCATTGTTGTTTGACAATGATGAACCGACTGTATGCAAAGAAGCGGTGGTGGGCCCTGACTCCATTAGATGGCTTGAAGCCATAGAATCCGTGATAGTTCCATACACGAGAAACCAAGCTTTGAACTTGGAAGACCCTCTAAAAAGGTGTAAAACCTTACAATCGTATTTGGATCTATAAAGAAATAGACATGGATGTTTCACAACTATGAAATAGTTGACATGTTGGGAAAGAGTTCACGACAATGTTCAAGCATTTGATTATAACAAGATTTGATCTTTCATGGCGATATTTAGTATAAACGGATTAATGTAGCAACCACTACATATAATTTAGTTATGTGGTAGTTGAATAAACAAAACAAGTTCTTCTAATAGAATGGTTACCTAGGACATGTATATGACACAGTCAAAAGGGTTTTGTTAATTCAAAAATGATGCTAAAAGCATATGCAAACCTCAATGGTTGAAGTAAGCATCGCGGAGTTGGAATCTTCACCGTGATAAAACTGTTAAAAGAGTTTAATTTCATCAGAGACGATGAAGATACTTGCATTTGCAAAAAAAATAAGTGGGAGCATGATACGTTGGAAACGTATCTATAATTTTTGATGCTCCATGCTTGTTTAGTATCTACTTTGCTTTGCGTGTCTACACTTTGAGGTGCCTTTTACATATTTCTAGTACTAACCTATTAACAAGTTGCAACAGTGCCAGATGCCTGTTTTCTGCTGTTTTTGGTTTCAGAAAAGTTAGTAAAGAAATATTCTCAGAATTGGACGGGACAAACGTCAAAGTCAATTACTTTCCATGGGGAACAAGAAGTCCAGAGGGGAGCCGGAGAGGCCAGCCAGGGCGGCCAGACCCACCCTAGGCGTGGGTGGGCCCTGCCCCGCTCCTAGGAGGGGTGTGTAGCCCCTGGCCGCCGCCTCGGCATCCCCCTTCGCCTATAAGAAGCCCCCGATGCAGAAACCCCAAGCACCTAATCGAATCTCCACGAAACCGTCTGTAGCCGCCACCACCATCGCCCCTAGATCGGGGGGAGATCTGAAGTTCTTCCCGGCATCCTGCCAGAGGGGAAATCATCCTGGAGGACTTCTCTTCGATATGATGCGTGAGTAGTTCCACCTTGGACTATGGGTCCATGTAGTAGCTAGATGGTTGTATCTCCTCCTTGTGCTTTCATGTATAGATCTTGTGAGCTCCGTCCATGATCAAGATCTAATCTATTTGTAATCATGCATGTTGTGTTTGCAGGGATCTGATGGATTTTGAGATTATTATGTTGGTTTGATTAATGGTTTTGTCTTTATGATTCTATAATGTCTGTGTTGTTTGTGATCTTGCATGATCTCCATTGTTAGTAGCTATCTTGGCCAAGTAGTTGCTAGTGACTCCAAGATGGGGTATTTATGCTCGATAGTGGGTTCATGCCTCTAGTTTCCAAGAGAAGTGACATAAATCTCTTCGGTTGTAGATGTGTTGTTGCTACTAGGGATAAAACAACGGTCTCTTGTTCATGGAACTTGTGGACTATTTACCTTACACACTTTGCTTAAAGCAGTTGTCTATTGCTTGCAACTTAATACTGGAGGGGGTTCGGATGATAGCCTGAAGGTGGACTTCTAGTCATAGATGCAGTTGGATGGCGGTCTATGTATCTTGTTGTATTGCCCAATTGAATCTCATAGGATCTTTCTGACTAGTAATTGCATTGTTATGCCTTGCTCAGTTCCTGTCAATTGCCCTGCTGTAATTTGTTTACCCTTCATGCCATGTTGTTTATCTAAGGAGAGCACCTCTAGTGAACTATGGACCCCGGTCCAATCTTTACCATTGATACATCTTCCATTGTTACTTGTTTACTTGCTGCAAACCATTACCTTCCACACCATATGTTTAATCCTTTGTTACAGCAAACCGGTGAGCTTGACAACCTCACTGATTCGTTGGGGCAAAGTCTTGAGTTTGTGTTGTGAAAGTTTCCACGTTGCTTGCAACACCTTTGAGACATTTCCTTCCTCCTTCTGGTTCGATAACCTCGGTCTCTACTGAGGGAAGATTTGCTGTTGTGCTCATCACACCTTGCTCTTGGGGTTTCCAATGAAGCGCTCCCACATCAAGAGGGCGCCATCAGAGCGCCAAGACATATTTCTAATACATTATGTGGAAGACATATTGTTGATTGGGAAATGATGTATCTTTTATCAACACAGGTTAAAGAATTTCATCTTGATGTAAGACTTAGGTAAAACCCGAATGTTTGGCATCAACATCTATATAGATAGATTGAGACGCTAATATGGTTGTGCCAAATATACATAGATGAGATATTGAAAGAGTTCGGTATGGAAATGACAATAATGGTTCTTGCCACACATAAAGGATTAAATTGAAACTCAAGTGTATCGAAACTTGATAAGTGAAACAAAGATTCGAGTATTTTTTATACTTGATGAATGAAATCACAAAGATCATTTTTAATCATACTGTGATATGTACACATCCAGATATGTCCTATGCTCTAAATGTTATGAGTATATACCAGAATGATTCATAAGATTATTATTGGATGATAGTAAAGATATTCTTATGATCTTTTGGAAGAACTAAGAATATATTATTTTTGTAGAGGTGACAAATAGATGGTTAGTTCATTGTAAAAGTACTACATTGATACTTGTTTTGTCACAAAGTAAAAATTAAGTTTATCTCGAGCTAAACTAAGGGTGGCACAATATAATGGAAAGTAAGTTCCATAATGAATTTGGATGAGTTCCAAAGTTAAGACATTGTGACATATACTACAACAAAAGGCTAAGTATATGACTGCTATTATAGAAGCAAAAGAGGTCATTTGTGTCAAGTAGTTTGTTATAAAGCTAGGTGTGGTTCACAGCGGGATAGTACTATGAAGATATATTGTACGACAATATTATCAAAATGTTTTAACTCACGGGAACTAAAGGTCTCACCAAAGGACCAAATTTATACAAAGCCATCTCATTAGAGAATGAGTGATGCGTAGAGACGCAAATACATGCAATTACACACAGACTTGAAAGTGTCGAATCTAAAGATTAGTTGACCACTAATAATTGTGTAAATACAACATCGGAAAGCCAGAGCTATTGACTACACAAAGGTTTAAAACTAGATTATTGTCTCTAGTGCAAGTGGGAGACTGTTGGAGATATGCCCAATAGGCAATAATAAAGTGGTTATTATCATATCTTCATGTTTATGATAAATGTTTACATACCGTGCTATAATTGTATAAACCGGACACATTAATACTTGTGTGATTTGTAAACATGTAAGAGTCCCTAGTAAATCCTCTTGTTAAACTAGCTTGTTGGTCAATATATGATCATGGTTTCCTGATCATGAACACTGAGATGTTATTAAAGATAAGGTCATATCATTAGGAGAATATCACACCCCAAAATTCTCCTAATTTTGGAATGTGAAATAAATAAAATAAGTTGGTTGAATTGTCTGACTCTGTTGAAAATTCTCAAAGAACAGAAACTTTTAAATTGAAAATCATCTCAACCTTGAATTCAAAACCTTATATTCATTTGTTACGACCTAAGTAGACATATAGGCAAAAGGGCATGGATTTATTATGGATTGTAGAAGTGGTGTGAAATATTTCAAATGTTCAAAAATCATGGAGCATGCATGAACATAATTGCATAAAACCCTAAATTGATTTGTCATAATACTCCTAGAGGAGATTAATTAAGGTTGTGCAAATCTATTACTTTTAAAATAGGTAAAATCACTGTATTACTGATCCTAAGATGACCTACCTATTTTTATAAAAATTTAGAAACAAATATCATATCAATTGGAATTAGTATGCAAAAGATATGTGGAAAACATTAATTAGAAAAAAAAGAGAACCCAACCAGCCGGACCGCAGCGGCCTAGCCCACTAACCTACCTGTCGTCGCTCTCCGCCCGCGCGTGCACAACAGCCTACAGCAGCCGCACGGCCCAACTGGAGCCCAACCCGCGCGCGCCCTCACCCTGCCTCACTGACACGAGGGCCCCACCGCATCATCCCCTTCCTCCCGCTGGAAACCCGACGTGAGCACGGTTCTGACCCTGATCCGAATCCCCGACGAATCAGGCAAGTTGGTTCGTCCACGTGCCCTCTAGCTCGCCTTTCCACCTCTATAAATCACCCCTCGTCTCGACCCGTGCGAATTTTTTATTTTTATAAACCCTAGCCCCCACCGTCAAGCTCCCGATCCACCGCCATCATCTGTCGTTCTGCGAGCTTGAGCTCGAGGTTCCCGAGCACCCCGTGCCCTCCTATTTACCTATATCCCCACCCTCCTGACACCATTTATCGCAAGCAGTACCACCGCAGCTCGCCACCCACGTCACCCTAGCATAGACGGGACCGACCGCATCAGCCGCCCGCTGCCGTCTCTGGGGGAAATATGACAGCAAGAAGAGGCCACCAAACTTCCCAACGCCATCACCCGCTCCCCGTAGACCACCTATCCGATGGAGAAGACCGTCGGAAGCGCCGCCAACCGTAGCAGACGTGCACCACCGGAGGTACTGCCGCCGCTAGACGTCGCCAATGACGGTGAGACGATGTAATCTCACCATCGTCAATGGTGACCGCCAGATCGAATTCGAACGGTCCAGATCCTTCCTAGCTGAGCCAAGCCGAAGCCGAGCTGAAGCCGACGCGGAGCCGTCCTAGAGCCGTGGGTCATGCACCGTCGAATCTTGATCGAGTGACACAGACGTGTTCACTTAAACGAAGGGGTATGCCCAATCAGATTTCGCCGCGTGGCAGGTCTCTTTTCTATTAATTTGATATTCACTTTTAAATAGGCAGAATTATGTGAAATGTTGTAAAATTCATAGAAAAATATTTACATGTCCAAAAAATATAAATAATATATCAATGGATTCAGAAAAGTATGAAGAATAATAATATGAGATTATATAGAAATTTTACGGTATATGTTTGCTGTAGTATTTTAAATGATTTAATGGCCTATTTGGGGTAAATAAATCGTATTAAATTATCTATAGATCATAAAAATACAAATAATATGTCTATGGAATCTCTGATTCATATAGAACACTTATCTGGCCTTAGATATAATTGTTGTGGAATAAATAATTTAAATGAATTAAACCCTTCTAACTAGTATTTAAATCACAGAAAATTAACGAGAACTCCAAAATTAGTGAAACCAGTTGGTACTATTTTGTATTGATAATATATATCCGAAAAAATTGCGTGCCAAATTATTTGGTACTGTTAGAATAGAAATTCTTACAGAAAGCTATAAAACCATTGCAATAGTAATTTAATCATAAGAAAATATGTGTAACTCATTTTTAGGTGATTCAAATTGCTACTGTCTCTAAATTGCATTACCTATCCAGAAGAATTTAATTCACAATTTAATACGACAGATACATCAGACGGTGAATTAAAGTGATATAAACCATATTAAAATGATATAACTTTAGTAATACTCCCTCTACTTTGGGATTGATCAGTTTCGTCTTACAAATGTACTACTCCCTCCGCTTTGGGATTGCTAGTCCCGTGAGCTTTTTCAGAATTTTTGGATATCCAAGGCCTATCTATTAATTTGCCTAAATTCTAGTGGTAGTCTCTCCTTTTCTATCTCCCATTAACTACTGCATGTGCTAATTGCACATTGCATGCTCTGGAAAATAGGAAGGCATTAACTAGAAAATTAATGGACGCTCCAAGTGCCCATATGCATGCGGTAGAAAAAATAAATTGATTTCCACAAGTAATTTTGTTCACGCCTCCATGGCCTTTCACAATGGGTGTCTCTTAGCGCGCTATTGGTACTTTGCATATGTGGCATGTGAGTTAAGGAAAAGAGAGATGGTGGTTGTATCTTAGCTAACATACAACTTTTGCACGAGATCATATAGGCCAAAAAATTGGCTAGTCCAATCACAATCATAAATGAGGCTAAAATCATTAAATGCACCACATCTAAGAAACAACACCTAAGAAACACCCTATTGTAGCAATAGTTTCTTAAATTTTAATTGCTCATTGATGCGGCTCAGATCACTGTAGAGCTTCGTTGGGAGACCCCAAGAGGAAGGTATGATGAGTACAGCAGCAAGTTTTTCTCTCAGTAAGGAACTAAGGTTATCGAACCAGTAGGAGGAAGGAAACGACTCAAAGGTGTTGCTAGCAACTGGAAACCTGCACAACACAAACTTAAGACTTTGCCCCAATAAACAGTGAGGTTGTCAATATCACCGGTTTGCTGAAAACAAAGGATTAACTGTATGGTGTGGAAGGTAATGGTGGTTTGTAGAAAGTAAACAGTAACAATGGAAGATGTATCGATGGTAAAGATTGGAACGGGTTCCATAGTTCACTAGAGGTGTTCTCCTTAAGATAAACAACATGGCATGCTGGGTAAACAAATTACAACAGTGCAATTGATAGGATAGAGCAAGACATAATAATGCAATACTAGACAATCATGATCCTATGAGGTTTGATTGGAAAATACAACAAGATACATAGACCGCCATCCAACTGCATCTATGACTAGTAATCCACCTTAGGGTTATCATCTGAACCCCCTCCAGTATTAAGTTGCAAGCAACAGATAACTGCTTTAAGCAAAGTGTGTAAGATAAACAATCCACTTGTTCCATGTACAAGACACCGTTGTTTTCTCCCTAGTAGCAACAACACATCTACAACCTTAGAGATTTCTATCACTTCCCCAGATTAAATAGAGGCATGGACCCACTATCGAGCATAAATACTCCCTCTTATAGTCACTAGCATCTACTTGGCCAAGATAGCTACTAGAAACGAAGAGCATGCAAGATCACAAACAACATAGACATGATATAATCAATAAGACAGAATCATTAACTAATCTGACATAGTAATCTCAATATCCATTGGATCCCTGCAAACACAACATGCATGATTACAAATAGATGTTCTTGATCATGAAGGGAGCTCACAAGATCTAAAAATGGTAGCACAAAGGAGGAGAAACAACCATCTAGCTACTACATGGACCCATAGTCCAAGGTTGAACTACTCACGCATCATACCGGAGGCTAGCATGGTGATGAAGAAGGCCTCCGACAGGGTGTTGGGAAGAGCTTCAGATCCCCCTCGATCTAGGGATGATGGTGGCGGCGGCTATGGACTGTTTCGTGTAAGATTGATCGGGTACTTAGGGTTTTGGTATCGGGGGATTCTTATAGGCGAAGAGGGAGGCCGAGGGGGTGCCCAAGGCGGCTGCACCCCCCAGACTCGGGCCAGGCCAGGCCGCGCGGCCAAGGGTGTGGCCCCCTCGAGGCCCTCCTTCGTCTCGTCTTCTGGCTTCATGTTCCCCACGGTAAAATATTGACTTTGGCTTTTGTCCCGTCCAATTCCAAGAATATTGATTTTCTCCCTTTTCTGGAACCAGAAACAACAGAAAAACATGCAATTGGCACTGTGGCATTTTATTAATAGGTTAATCTCAAAAAACATATAAAAATACCTCAAAGTGTGGACAAAGCAAAGCAAAGTAGATACTAAACAAGCATGGAACATCAAAAATTATAGATACGTTTACGACGTATCAAGCATCCCCAAGCTTAACTCTGGCTCGTCCTCGAGTAGGTAAGTGATAAAAAGGAATAATTTTTAGGTGACATGCACCATCAAAATCAAGATCAAACCATTTGAAAGCATTGAAAGCTGGGATCAAAGTACTCTAAACATGAGCATGAAAGATGTAGTTCTAACAATAAGACAAAGTAACTATGCATGCAACATGAAAGGTTACAAACAAAGATCATGAATAACAATGCATTGAAAGACGTTTGTTTGTTTCACATACAGAAAACATAGCATAGTGGCATTCAACTTGTCCCTCATGGAGTAGCAAAAAATGCATATGACACCTTTGATACGTCAGAAACGTATGTATATTTTTTATGTTCCATGCTTGTTTAGTATCTACTTTGCTTTGCTTTGTCTACACTTTGAGGTGTTTTTATATGTTTTTTGGTACTAACATATTAACAAGATGCCACAGTGCCAGTTGCCTGTTTTCTTCTGTTTTTGGTTCGAGAAAGGCAAAAAATCAATATTCTCGGAACTGGATGGGACAAAAGCCAAAGTCAATATTTTACCGTGGGGAACACGGAGCCAGAAGACGAGACAGAGGAGGACCACCAGGGGGCCACACCCCTGGACGCGTGGCCAAGGTGGGCCCGCGCCTGGGGGTGCAGCCGCCCTGGCGACCCCCCGCCTCGCCTCTTTGCCTATAATAAGTCCCTGATGCCTAAACCCTAAGTATCCGATCAATATTCCACGAAACCGTTTATAGCTGCCGCCACTATCGTCCCTAGATCAGGGGTATCTGAAGCTCTTCCTGGCACCGTGCCGGAGGTAAGATCATCCCGGAGGCCTTCTTCTTCATCATGCCAGCCTCCGGTATGAGGCGTGAGTAGTTCCACCTTGGACTACAGGTCCATGTAGTAGCTAGATGGTTGTATCTCCTCCTTTGTGCTTTCATGTCTAGATC
The DNA here is from genome assembly GCA_916181665.1 of Avena sativa. Lineage (NCBI taxonomy): Eukaryota > Viridiplantae > Streptophyta > Magnoliopsida > Poales > Poaceae > Avena > Avena sativa. The sequence goes on along the minus strand of OV702279.1, from coordinate 257,755,278 downwards.
TTGTGAGCTCCGTTCATGATCAAGATCTCATCTATTTGTAATCATGCATGTTGTGTTTGCGGGGATCTGATGGATATTGAGATTACTATGTCAGATTGATTAATGGTTTTGTATTATTGATTCTATCATGTTTGTGTTTTTTGTGATCTTGCATGCTCTTCGTTGTTAGTAGCTATCTTGGCCGAGTAGTTGCTAGTGACTCCAAGAGGGGGTATTTATGCTCGGTAGTGGGTTCATGCCTCTATTTAATCTAAGGGAAGTGACAGAAATCTCTAAGGTTGTAGATGTGTTGTTGCCACTAGGGAGAAAACAACGGTCTCTTTTTCATGGAACAAGTGGATTGTTTACCTTACACACTTTGCTTAAAGTAGTTGTCTGTTGCTTGCAAATTAATACTGGAGGGGGTTCGGATGATAACCCAAAGGTGGACTTTGTAGGGGTTCGTAGCATGGAAAACAAAAAAATCTACCGCAGGAACACAAACAAGCCAAGATCTATCTACTAGATTATAGCAACGAGTCGATTAGAGTACTCACCCTCGAAGATTCCAAAGCGGTTAATGAGAGCAGATTATCGTGGGTGATGTAGTCGTACACTTGCCAATCTCAATATCGCGTAGATGATCCTTCCGACGCTACATTCCGGCAGCACTTCCGCAGTCGGTCACACATTCGGTACTTGATGTCCTCTCCCTTGTTCCAACAGGCAACGGGTTTTAGTTCTCCTCGATTCCGACAGCACGACGGCGTGGTGTCAGAAGTAGAGGGAAGATCCCACATGGCTTCGCCTAAGCCGGAGTGGGTTATGGTGGATATTTAGGGTTTCCAGTGATCTAGGGTTTAGAGGGCCGGGGAGGAGGAGGTAGAGTCAGCGGCGGCTAGGGCGGCGGCGGCTGGCGACGGCGGCGGTGTGGGTAGGGGCTGGTTGTTTGTGTCCTTGGGGAACCCCTCCCCTCTATTTATGAGAGGGAGGGTAGCTTGGGAGAGGGGAGTTTGAATCCTTCCCCAACTCCCTCTCCTAGTTGTCTTGTGGTGGAGGGAAAGAAGAATTCTTTCCTTCCTCCACCATGATACATTGGGACACTTTTCAAACTTGCCTTTTGACTTTCAATTTGGAGCTTAATTTGTTTCTTGAAAATGCCCAACCAAGTGACCTAGGACATGATTCAATCAATCCACTTATCCATGAAACATTTCATGTACCCTTCCCCTTCCGGTCTGGTGAATCTTCTAGACCCTTCTAGAACCTCTCTGATGAAATCATCGGAATCATTCCCAAACTCCGAAATTGGACTTTCCTTATATGAATCTTATTCTCTGGACCATTCTGTATCTCCTCGTGATATCCCGGATCCCATCCGAGACTCCGAACAACATTCGGTCTCCCTACTTACATTTCATATCTACTAAACAACATTGAATCCTTAAGTGTGTCTCCCTATGGTTCGTGAATTATGTAGACACGAACGAGACTCTTCTCCGATCAATAACCAATAGAGGGATCTGGAAATTCATATAGCTCCCACATATTTCTATGATTACTTTGTGATCGAATGAACCACTTACATATGATACCAATTTCCCTTTGTCTCGCGATAGTTTACTTATCTGAGGTCTGATCATCGGTATCTCTGCATACCTAGTTCAACCTCGTTACTAATAAGTACTCTTTTCTCGTTCCCATGATACGTGATCCCTTGTGAGCCAGTCACATGCTTGCAAGCTAAATGGATGACATTCCACCGAGAGGGCCCAGAGTATATCTATCCGTCATATGGATGGACAAATCCCACTCTTGATCCATGTGCCTCAACACACACTTTCCGAACACTCAATGCCACTTTTATAGCCAGCCAGTTACGGTGTGGTGTTTTATGTCATCAAAGCATCCTTCCAGTAATGGTGATTAGCATGATCTCATGGTCGAAGGAATTAGATTACTATGTATCAGAAAGCTTATAGCAAACAAACTATTGAAATGACTTGATATTTATGCTACACTTATCTATAGGAGTATGTCCATCACACCATTCTCCTAATGATATGATCTTGTTGTTAATAACATCTCAATGTTCATGATCGGGAAACCACGATCATCTATTAACCAACAAGCGAGTATTATAAAGAGGCTTTACTAGGGACTCTAATATAGTTTACAAATCACACAAGTACTAATGTTTCCAGTTAATACTATTATAGCATGAATGTAAACATTTATCATAAACAGAAAGATATAATAATAAATACTTTTATTATTGCCTCTAGGGCATATCTCCAACAGACTTATAGTCATAGATGCAATTGGATGGCGGTCTATGTATCTTGTTGTATTGCCCAATCGAATCTCATAGGATCATGATGTCTAGTATTGCATTGTTCTGCCTTGCTCAGTCCTGTCAATTGCCCTGCTGTAATTTGTTTACCCAGCATGCCATGTTTTTTATCTAAGGAGAACACCTCTAGTGAACTATGGACCCTGGTCCAATCTTTACCATTGTTACATCTTCCACTGTTACTGTTTACTTGTTGCAAACCACCATTACCTTCCACACCATATAGTTAATCCTTTGTTACAGCAAACCAGTGAGATTGACAACCTCGCTGTTCGTTGGGGCAAAGTCTTGAGTTTGTGTTGTGCAGGTCTCCAAGTTGCTAGCAACACCTTTTAGTCGTTTCCTTCCTCCTAATGGTTCGATAACCTTAGTTTCTTACTGAGGGAAAGCTTGCTATTGTGATCATCATACGTTGCTCTTGGGGTCTCCCAACGAGGCATTGAACACGCCATCAACCTTCAAAGTTCATAAGGGTGACTAGATACAAATAGTTCATGAGCAAGAAATATCAACAATATGAATCAATCAATAAGTTTTGGGACAATGCACATAGAACTAAGAATGGCCACTATGCTCTCTTAATTGGTGCCTAAGGATAGAAGGTGGAGACTCAATATAATGGTGGAAGAAAGGCCCTTCATAAAGGGAAGCAAGGATTTCAAGTCTCATAAAGAACTTCAAAAAATTATGGTACTTGTTAGCTTTCATCTCTCATTGCCCCTATCATAAGCATCTTGAAGAGATTAAGGTTAAAGTGAACAAACTATGGAGTATATGCTTGACAAAGTATAAGTTGGCAATCTCATATCCCTTGAATACGAGGGCCGCTCCTCATGCTACTCAAGTTTAGTTACCGGTAAGTTCTTGTCATAGTAAGTACATGTGCATCATAGAGAACCGCCAACGGGGTACCCCTTGCACATGATACAGGAGCTATCCCATAATAAAAATTACAAGGCAAGCAGACAATGAGCATCTCAGCAATCTTCTTATTTACCATGGGAAAATAGTGCTTTTTCTCTCTTTCCTCTTTTCAATATGACTTTTCTTTCTTTTTCTAAATCTCTATCTCTTTTCTTATAAGAAGAATGCTTCATAGATTGTTCACTATGGTGATGCTGCAAGTTTCCACCATGATTAGGCATGGCTTAGGCTAGCGGCCTAGGTGTTTCTCTAACACACATACATAACTCCATGGACTTACAAGCTCCCCTTTCATTTCACACCGACAACATCCATAAACAAAAGAGCATGATATCAATTGGGTACAATGTACAAGTGCAATGTTGAAAGCGTTCCCCATGACAGCATGGTTCTGCTAATTCCAACGTATAAGTGCAAGCATATACAACATAGATGAAACAATGGTTCAAGTTTATTTAGGGCCAAGGAAAATAAAGTGTGTCATCAAGTTTACCCTTCATGCCATGTTGTTTATCTAAGGAGAGCACCTCTAGTGAACTATGGACCCCAGTCCAATCTTTACCATCAATAGATCTTCCACTGTTACTTGTTTACTTGCTGCAAACCATTACCTTCCACACCATACGTTTAATCCTTTGTTACGGCAAACCGGTGAGCTTGACAACCTCACTGATTCGTTGGTGCAAAGTCTTGAGTTTGTGTTGTGCAGGTCTCCGCGTTGCTTGCAACACCTATGTGACGTTTCCTTCCTCCTTCTGGTTCAATAACCTTGGTCTCAACTGAGGGAAGACTTGATGTTGTGCTCTTCACACCTTGCTCTTGGGGTTCCCAACAAGACTCCATATCAAGCACCAAGTTCTCTGGCGCCACCTAGGAGTCATCAACAAGTTTTCTGGCGTTGTTGCCGGGGAGGCTAAGGAACGTCTTCACTAGGGAGTCCTTCACTTCCTTTCTCTTTACTTTGTTTTTAGTTTGCTTTGTTTCTTTTGCTTGGTTTTGTTTGCCTCTTTTCAAAAAACCCAAAAAAATAAGTCTAGTTTGGTTTGCTTGCCTCTTACAAAAACACAAAAAAAATAGTTCCTGCTCTAGCTGCTGCTGCTGTTTTTGGCTTGCCCACCTTTGCCAAAATGAATTCCACTGAGAACACCAAGTTGTGTGACTTCACTAGCACCAACAACAATGATTTACTTAGCACTCCTATTGCTCCACCTGCTCCTGATGCTAGCTTTTACGAAATTAAGCCTGCTTTGTTGAATCTTGTGATGAGAGAGCAATTTGCTGGTGCTGGTTCTGATGATCCTGCTGCCCATCTTAATAGCTTTGTTGAACTGAGATGCAAAAGTATAAGGATGTAGATGGAGATATTATTAAGCTCAAGCTTTTTTCCTTTCTCCTTGAGGGGAAAATCTAAAGAATGGTTGCTTTCTTTTCCTAAAAATAGTATTGATTCTTGGACTAAGTGCAAAGATGCTTTTATTCGAAAGTACTACCCTCCTGCTAAGATTATATCTATGAGAAGTGATATTATGAAATTTAAATAGCTTGATAGTGAATATGTTGCTCCTACTTGGGAAAGAATGAAATCTTTGGTTAAGAATTTCCCTACTCATGGACTCACTGCTTGGATGATTATCCAGACTTTTTATGCAGGTTTGAACTTCTCCTCAAGAAACCTGTTGGATTCTGCTGCTGGAGGCACCTTCATGGGCCTCACTTTGGGTGCTGCAACAAGGCTCATTGATAATATGATGGTTAACTACTCTGAATGGCATGTTGAGAGAGATCCACATGGTAAGAAGGTAAATTCTATTGAGAAAACTTCCTCTTTGAGTGAAAAGATTGATGTTATTATGGCTATGCTTGTTAATGGGAAAGCTCCTCTAGATCCTAATAGTGTTCCCTTAGCCTCTTTGGTTGCTCAAGAAGAACAAGTTGATGTGAACTTCATTAGAAACAACAATTTCAACAACAATGCCTATATGAATAATTTTGGTAGCAACAACAATTATAGGCCTTATCCTCCTAATAATGGCAATTCCTATGGAAGTTGTTACAATAATGCTAGAAGAGCCCCCTCTAAACTTGAAGTCATGCTCAAGTACTTTATTAGTAAACAAACCACTTTCAATAAGACTATAGAGGAAAAGCTTTAAACTATTGAGAAAAATATATCCTCTTTATCTGAAGCTCAAACTTCCTTGGTTAATAAAATGGCTGCTAAACCTGAAACTATGGAAAACACCTTGGCTACTGCTCATGCCATACAAGTTACTATTGATGAAAATGTTAGGCTGTTAGCTCAACTTCATGCTAGGTGGGAAAGGGAAGCTGAAATTGATAGAAATAATAGTGTGTGCACCATCACCACTAATCCACAAGTAGCCCCTATTCCTCCTCCTACTATGCCTAAGCCTAGTGAGCCTACTACTAGTGATGCTAAGTTTGACTTTGATATTGATGGTTGCAATATTTCTTAAATGATTATGTTCTTGCAAAAGCTTGCTAGAAGTCCTGATGCTAGTGATATGCATGTTGCATTCACTAAACACATTACAGATACTCTTGTTAAGATTAAGGAAGAGAAGCTAAAACACAAAGCTTCTATTCCTAGGAAAGTAGAAGATAGTTGGGAACCCATTATTAATATGCAAGTGAATGACTTTGATCTCAAAGCTTCATGTGATATTGGTTCTAGTGTCTCTATTATGCCTAGGAAGATTTATGAAATGCTTGATTTGCCACCATTGGAAGATTGTTATTTGGATGTACCACTCAATGATAATGCTAAGAAGAAACTCATGGGGAGTGTTAATGATGTTCTCATTATAGTTAACAATGCTTATGTCCCTGTGGATTTCTACGTTTTGGATGTTGAATACAATGCTTCTTGTCCTATTACTTTGGGAAGACCTTTTCTTAGAACAGTTGGTGCCATCATTGATACGAAAGAAGGCACCATTAAATATCATTTTCCATTCAAGAAAGGTATTGAACGCTTCCCTATGAGTAGAGATAAGTTGCTTTTTGCTCCTCCTTTGAAAGCAAGATTTGATGTTAATGCTTCCTCATTTGAAAATACTTGATTCTTCTAGCTTCTTGTGCCTAACTTAAAGGTGTTAAAGAAAAGTACTTGTTGGGAGATAACCCAAGAGTTTCCTTCAGTCTTGGAAGTTATTACTTCAGTAATGACATGTGTGACATTGGGGCAAAGTCTTAAGTTTGTGTTGTGCAGGTCTCCGTGTTGCTTGCAACACCTGTTTGATGTTTCCTTCCTCCTTCTGGTTCGATAACCTCGGTCTCTACTGAGGGAAGACTTGCTGCTGTGCTCATCAGACCTTGCTCTTGGGGTTTTCAACGAAGTGCTCCACGTCAAGCCTACTGTGAGGGATTACTCACTCATGGATGAGGGAAACATTGATGGTCGATGGAGATGCGTTGGTGATGACAATGGCGATGATCCTCTCCAAATTCCCCATCCCGGCAGGGTGCTAGAACGGAGTTTCTGGATCTGAATCTTGGTTTCTGGTGGCGGTGACGGAGCAGAACTCTTTTCTGGAAAACTATCAACCCCCCCGGTTTTTAGGTCAAGAGGCAACTTATAGGCGTAGATGGAGGCCGACGGGGTGCCTGGGGTGGCTGCACCCCCTAGGCGCGGCTAGAGGTGGGCCCGCGTCTGGCAGGGGTGTGGGCCCCCCAGGCCCTTCTCCGTCTCGTCTTCTGGCTCCGTGGATCTTCTGGTGAAATATAATTTTTGGCATATTTTCCGGGATTTTTCCTGATAGTTCATTTTCTGCACAAAAACTAGACACCAAGGTAATTCTGCTGAAAACAGCGTCAGTCCGTGTTATTTGTATCCAAATCTCACAAGTTTAAAGGAGAAACAATAGCAAAAGTGTTCAGGAAAGTAGGTACGTTTTGGACATATCAACTCCCCCAAGCTTAGCTTATTGCTTGTCCTCAAGCAATTCAGTTGAAAACTGAGTGCGATAAAAGAACTTTCACGAACACATTTGCTTCATATGATGTAAATATTCTCAGCACAGGAGTAGATGCTTAGACAATTCATAATAAAGAGTATGCAACTAAGTATACTCAATAGTCATTGCAAGCAATGAACAGAAACCAACTCAATAATAATAAGTAGCATGAAACATAAACATAAGCAACATTGCAATGCTCATAGTAAGGTATGATAGAGTGGTATCTCGCTTGCCTTTGTTTGTAGATCAAATATAAATGCCAAGGCACCTCTGAAGTTCAAGTGAATACTAGAAGTAAAGATATCAGAGATACAAGCATCAAATTCATGACATAATTAACCAAGTTTTGGAACAAACACAAGAATGACAACCATGCTCTCAAGAAGGTGCTCATAGAATAAGTGGTGACTCAACAAGGATGTGAAAAGGGTTTTGTAAAGTTTGAAAGGCTTCCAAATGCTGAAAGGAAGGTACTCATTAGCTTTGAGCTCTCATTTCCCCTATCATAGGCATCTTCATGTGGTTAAGGTGAAAGTGTGGTCCACTCTGAATCATATGCTTGACAGACCATAAACTGGAAATCCGAAATCCCTTGAGTACGAGGGCCGCACCGCATGCTAATCAACTTTGGTTACCTGTAAGTTCTTGTCATTGTAAATACATGCATATCATAGAGAACCGCCAACGGGGTACCCCTTGCACATGATACGGGAGAGATCTTGTGATCAAAATGACAAGGCAAGCAGACAATGAGCATCTCAGCGATCTTTTTATTTACTATGTGTATAGCTTTTTTATTGAGGATGCTTCATAAATGCTCATTATGGTGATGTTGCAAGTTTCCACCATGATTAGGCATGGCTTAGGCTACCGGCCCAGGCGTTTCTAACACAATGTATAGACTCCATGAACTCACAAGCTCCCCTTTTATTTCACATCATTGACATCCGCAAACAAAAGAGCAAGGTATCAATTGGATGAGATATCCAAAAAGTGTTGAAAGTGTTCCCCGTGAAAGCACGGTTCTGCTGACTCCAACATATAATTTGCAAGCATATAACTTTCATGGACAGGTCACAGTGGTTCGGGATTATTAAGCGCAAGGAATAAAGTGTGCCATCAAGTTCGTGAGAGCTTTACTAACTAACTTTCTCAAAACAGACAAACATTTTATTTTGGAAGAAAACAAGGCATATTGAATATGCACTGAAGTAGCAATAATGTTGATAGGTAGGTATAGTGGACATAACTGGCAATATTGGTTTTGGGGAGTTGGAAACACAGGTAGAACTCACACCCAGTGCAAGTGAAGGCTAGCAATAGAGAGGGAGCGACAAATGAGAGAGCAATAACTGTCATAATCATGCTTGCAACAAAACAGGACTAATTATGGCATGAAAGTGATACAAGAACTCTGAGGCAAAATAAATCATCAAGGCTTACTGACTATTGATTAGTCATATGCATGCATGAGCATGTGCCAAGTCGATTCATATGAACAGTCAGAGGAGGATACCACAATATCATACCAAAGTATGAATAAAACAATGCAAGCAAACATTCATAGGACATGCTACAAACTATTAGCAAGCTGGAGCTAATCACAAGCAAGCAAGAACTACTAAGCATCCATAATGACATACACCTTACACAAACAGGCTAAGCATGCTCACAATGATGAGTATATGTACAAAAATGAAACAAATAGATTTTGTTACCAGCCTCTTACCACACCTCAAGTTGTCTTAATCTTCATTATTTACATTCACTTGTGTGACTTGAATAATAACATGAAACCAAACTCCACTGAAGACGGCTGAACCCTGCAAAGAACTCACAAAACCAAAGAAGAACAACAAATATTTTTGGTGTTTTCAATTTTTTTAGAAGGTAAACAATGCAAAACCAAACGAAGCAAAATAAAACCAAAAACAAATACTAAGACGCTCCAAGAACAACACAACTGTGCATGAAACAATAAAAACTAAGTGTCTAGAAAGACCTGAGATTTTTATTGATAAAGAAGGGAATGCCTTGGGCACCCCCAAGCTTTGACGCTTGTACCTCTTAAATATTTCTTGGGGTGACACGGGGTGCCCCCCAAGCTTGATCTTTTGTCCATTCGTCATCTCATTACATCATTCTCTCTCTACACCTGAAATTTTTCCTTCATACAAAACTTCACACAATCTTCATTAGCAACATTAGTGTATTCAAAAGATAATAGACCTTCGGGTTTAGCTTTGGAACAGCAAAACTTTTCACTAAAAAACACAAGCTACTGTATCAACTCCTTCAAAAAGCTTAATTCCCCAAAAAAGAACTCAAAATAAATCAATAAGAAGCAAATACAAATAATGGCAGAAATCTGTCAAAACAATCAGCAGGTAGAAACCGATTTTTTCAAAAATCTTCTGTTTATTAAATGAAAAAGGGTTGAACTAACGAAAGTTAGATAACATACTGGGGGATTTTTTTGTAAATTTTCAGCTCAATCCGACTTACAGAGACTACTCACGAATTTTTATGGTGGAGGACTGAAATCTGTTTCGGAACAGCAACTCCCCAAATCTTACTTCCCTCTCATTAGAGGTCATTCCTGGCACAAAAAAGCAAACAAAAAGGATAAGTAGAGGTAACTACTGAAGTAATAACTTCCAAGACTCAAGGAAACTCTTGGGTTATCTCCCAACAAGTACTTTTCTTTAACGCCTTTAAGTTAGGCACGACGAAGAGCAAAGATTGGAAAGGAGAGAAATAAAAGTGGGCAAGTATAACCATAGTGAAAGCATTATTTTGTTCATTAAAATCATTTTGTTAACAAGGTTTATCAAGTCTTGTTACCAAAAAAATCTTATATGAAACAAAACTTTGCATTCCATAAGGTGATTATGTTACCTCATACTTGATAGCAATGGTCCCAATCATAATAGTTTCAAAATTTTCTTGTGGAATGGGACAGTATATTTCTCCAACCTTGATGCTCTCAATGTTTTCAATGGAATTCAGGCAATAGCTCTTAGCAACCTTCGTGGGGAAATAAACAGTATGCTCTTTGTCATTAATATTAAAAGTTACTTTTCCTTGATTACAATTTATGACAGCACCTACTGTTGAAGATATGCCCAAGAGGCAATAATAAAGTGGGTTATTATCATATCTTCACACTTATGATAAATGTTTACATACCATGCTATAATTGTATTAATAGGAAACATTAATACTTGTGTGATTTGTAAACATAAAAGAGTCCCTAGTAAAGCCTCTTGTTAAACTAGCTTGTTGGTAATATATATGATCATGGTTTCCTGATCATGAACATAGAGATGTTATTAACAACAGGATCATATCATTAGGAGAATGATGTGATGGACATACTCCTATAGATAAGCGTAGCATAAAGATCAAGTCATTTCAATAGTTCAATTGCTATATGCTTTCTGATACATAGTAACCTAATTCCTTCGACCATGAGATCATGCATATCACCTTTACCGGATGGATGCTTTGATGACATCAAACACCACACCGTAACTGGGTGGCTATAAAGGTGGCATTAAGTGTTCGGAAAGTATTGGTTGAAACACATGGATCAAGAGTGGGATTTGTCCATCCACATGACGGATAGATATACTCTGGGCCCTCTCGGTGGAATGTCATCCAATTGGCTTGCAAGCATGTGACTTGGTCACAAGGGATCACATATCACGGGAACGAGAAAAGAGTACTTATTAGTAACGAGGTTGAACTAGGTATGCAGAGATACCGACGATCATAACCTCGGATAAGTAAACTATCGTGAGACAAAGGGAAATTGGTATCGTATGTAAGTGGTTCATTCGATCGCAAAGTAATCGTAGAAATATGTGGGAGCCATATGAATTTCCAGATTCCTCTATTGGTTATTGATCGGAGAAGTGTCTCGATCATGTCTGCATAATTCACGAACCGTAGGGAGACACACTTAAGGATTCGACGTTGTTTGAGTAGTTATGGTATTATGAGAAAGAGACCGAATGTTGTTCGGAGTCTCGGATGGGATCCGGGATATCACGAGGTGATCCGGAATGGTCCGGAGAATAAGATTCATATAAGGAAAGTCCCGTTTCGGAGTTCGGGAATGATTCCGGTGTTTTCATCGGGAATGTTCTGGAAGGTTCCGGATTGTCCGGCACTCCTGGGGGGAAGGGGTACATGAATGTGTCATTACATATTGGAATGATTGCATCATGTACTAAGTGTTCTTGCTGTCCCAAATAAAGGATTAAATTGAATCCTAAAATAGAAAAGTCAAATGTCCAGTTTGAAAGTCAAACGGCTAAAACAAGAAACTGTGGGAAACAAGCAAGAGGAGTTGGAACCGACTTGGAGGAGGAGTTTCTCTCCTCCAAGCCGGCGGCCAGCCCTAGGCCGAGTTGGGGAGGGACTCCCTCCCTCCCCTGGCGCGCCAGCCCCCTCCCATCTATATAAGGAGGGGCAGGGCTCCCCTCCTAGAACACACAAGTTCCTATCTTCTACCTCCGGTTTAGAGCCGTTTTGGTTTAGAGCTTCTAATTGCTTTAGCCTGCGGTTTAGAGCCTTCTAATTGGTTTAGAGCCTTCTAATTGGTGTGTCTAATCTCTAGACCACTAATATCCCTCTCTCATAATCCACCATACTCGCTCCGGCTTAAGGCGAAGCCCTGCGGGATCTCCCCTCTACTTCCGGTACCACGCCGTTGTGCTGCCGGAATCTCGAGGAGAGTGCTACAACCTCCGCTGCCTGCTGGAACAAGGGAGAGGAAGGTCTTCGTCGAGTACCGAACGTGTGACCGACTGCGGGAGCGCTGCCGGAACGTGGCGCCGGAAGGATCGTCTACGCGATCTTGAGATCGGAAAGAGTACGACTACATCACCCACGAGAATCTGCTCTCGTTAACCGCTTTGGAATCTTCGAGGGTGAGTTCCTCTATCGACTCGTTGCTACAATCTAGTAGATAGATCTTGGCTTGTTTGTTTGTGTGCGATAGAAAATTTTTGTTTTCCATGCTACGAACCCCTACAGTGGTATCAGAGCCGTGTCTATATGTAGATCTGTTGCACGAGTAGAACACAATGGTCATTGTGGGCGTTGATGCTTTTATTGTTGATTGCTTCTTGTGTACTTTGCATCTTGCGGTATGTTGGGATGAAGCGGCCCGGGCTAACCTTACATGACATCGTTCATGAGACTTGCTCCACGCTTGACATGCAACTTGTATTGCATAAGTGGCTTTGCGGGTGCCTGTTTCTCCTAGCATAGTTAAGATCCAATTTACAACGGGTGATTAACAATACTAGTATCAATGTTGTGGTTCTTGTTCGTAAGTTAGAACGACATCTTTTGAAAGCCCCAAACCACGTAAAATATGCAAAGAAAGTAGAGACGTCTAACTTTGTTTTGCAGGGGTGTGCTGTGATGTGATATGGCCATGATTGTGATTATATATGATGTATGCAATGTTCCTTATTGTAAGTTGGCAACCGGCAGGAGCCATATGGTTGTCTTTAATTTATGTTAAGACCCGCGTGTCTATTCAAAGTAGTTGTAATAGGTTGAAGCCGGTGGACGACAACCATGGAGAAGCGTCATTGACCTTGATGCAATGCCGGTGATGATGGAGATCATGTTCGTGCTAGAAGATGGAGATCGGAAGCACAAAGAAGAAAGGCCATATCATATCACATATTATTGAATTGCATGTGATGTTAATCCTTTATGCATCTTGTATTGCTTAGTAGACGACGGTAGCATTATAAGATGATCCCTCATGCACATGAATTTCAAGTTCGAAAGTGTTCACCCTTAGTATGCACCGTTGCTAATGCTTGTTGTTTCGAAGCACCACGTGATGATCGGGTGTGTTAGATTCCGCAAGTGTATACAACGTAAGCAAGCCAGATTTGCTTATGCGGTAGCTAAGGTTTGATCTTGACGAGCCTAGCATGTACAGACATGGCCTCAGGAACACGGATTACCGAAAGGTAGAGCATGAGTCATATAAGTAGATATGATGAACATGTTGATTGTTCGCCATTGAAGCTATATCAACTCTCGTGATGATCGGTTTTGATGTGGTGGATTTGGTTCGTGTGATCACTAAAACAATGTGAGGGATATTGTTTTGAGTGGGAGTTCACCTAGATTAATTTAATTATTAATTAGAACTCAATTTATCATAAACTAAATCAAAGTGAATTTGCATAGTTGTTGTAGTCATTGGCATCCGTTTACCACTTTGCGCTTAGTTATAATTGAGATGATAGAACTATAGAATTCTGGTTAGTTACTTTACGAACTGGTATCGTATTGTTTTAAGTGTTAATCTAAAGTTTAAAAGTCCTATTGCAAACTTTCAGTAAGTTCCGGTTACTCCATGAAGTTTAATAATTAGTATTAAATCAAGAGTAACAATTCCAAGTGTTAGTATAAGTATCATGTTTGTATCCATGATTCTTGATATTCAAAGGATTCTCTTAATATCAAGGTTATCTAGGATCTGAAAGAGTTGTTTCAGAAACCATGATGTGTGGAAGATATTGTGATATCTGAAACGAAGTATTGGTTACAACATGATAGAGTATAATATGGCAAAAGTCATGTTCTCATATTTGATGAGAATTTGCAAAAAGTTGGAGACATTTGTTGTCCTAATCCTCCAAAAGGTTTTGGAGATCAACATTATATTCATGATTCACCGTTATAAGCTAAAAGTAGCTTGATCATGGATAAATCCATGATGAGGGTGAATATTTGATGTAGGTAAAATGGTTACTACACCAAGAGATTACTAAAGAAAGGAATTTGAAAGAACACCAAACATTTGATGATGGTGATCTACTTCAAAGTGCAAGTCCAAAGACATTGGTATTTAACTATACACGCTTTGGACTATGTGTCATATGTATGACTCCACTATTGATGTTGATAGATTCTTTCAAACAGAAAAGGAAATATTGAAAGAGAATCTCATAAATATATGGCAGAAAAGAAAAGACTAGAATTGTTCAGTTTAAGTATATAGATGATATACATGTTATGGCTATATTCTTTGCTTATTAAACAATGTGGTTCTTAAGTATTTTATACTGAATTTGTTGGTGTGAATCGTCATACGAAACAACACAATTCATGAACTACAATGGCCTAAGTAACTAGCAAAAGAATATGTGATGATGTTCATCGAGAACAAATAAAGGGTTATTGTGTTGCTCGTTAAACATCAAAGCTTGCCTTCAAAGATTTGTTTTATCAGGTATTATGAGAACAAAAGGATTGTTCAAATAATTGCCGTAATCCATAAAAGATGGATGATTCACAAATCTCGTTGGAGACATCACATCCATAAAACCAGTGCTAAAGATGTCGAAAGACAAATTGATTGAAAGATCACTTAGGAAGTGACATCGCCGTTTAAATTATATTGGAAAGAAAACATGAAGAAACTCCATGTGGATGGAATTTTGGAGTCTTCTGATTTTTGATCAAATGACGCTTGTGAAACTTTCCTAGAGATAATTAAAACTTCGTTCATAGGCCAAAAGGGAACGAATGACTAGCTTATTGGAACTTGTACATATTGTTGTATGAAATCCATTATGTGTAGTCAAAAGCGATGGATTTCAACTTCATATGCTTTCTCCAAAAATTTGAGTGAATATATGAATATTTACTTAATAAGGATGAAGTGTGAAATATTTGAAAAGTTCAAAGAATTTCAAGATGAAGTGAAAAATCATTGTAACAAGAATATGAATAGTTTATGATAAGATCATAAAGGAAAATATTTAAGTTACAAGTTTAGCATAATACCTAAGATTTAAGGAATCGTTCCGTGGATTTGAATTTCCCGAAACACCATAAGAGTATGGAGCGTTCGAGATATGTAATTAAACCTTGTTTGACATGGTAAGATCAAAGGTATAATTCATAAAACTGCCATTATATTTTAAAGATTAAAAGCTTTAGAGATTACCGTTTTTCCACTGAAAAGAGCTTCATCATAATCCGTTGAAATGACACCATATAAGGTTATGGTTTGGGATAAAACCCAAGTTGTCCTTTCTTAAACATTGGTATGCTATGCATAAGAAAGATGTGTGCAACCAAAGTCGGATGAACCTGTCTTTGTATAAACTGTTAAGTATTCCTCCATAAACACCGGAGACAAAAGTGTTTGTTGCTTAGAACGTCAAATTTCTTTGGGAAGGAATTTTTCGTGAAAAGTTAAAGTGGGAGGACAATAGAACTTTGATAAGGTTAAAAGAACCTTAGCTATATGTGCAAAGTTGCGCAGCGCCGAAAAGTGTTCCGGAGTTAGCAAACTATGATCATGGCTCGTGTACTTCATAAGTTGTGGTCCCGGAGATCTAAGTTCCTATTGAAACAAGTAGAACGGGTAAACAATCAAATACCAAGATTTGAGGGTTGAATCATTATTTGAGAATAATGAACCGACTACATGCAAAGAAGCGATGATGGGCCCTGACTCCGTCAAATGGCTTGAAGCCATAAAATCCGTGATAGTTCCATACACGAGAAATCAAGTTTTGAACTTGAAGGACCCTCGAGAAAGGTGTAAGACCTTACAGTTGTGTCTGGATCTATAAAGAAATAGACATGGATGTTTTACATCTATGAAATAGTCGACATGTTGGGAAAGAGTTCACAAAATGTTCAAAGGTTGACTATGACAAGATTTGATCTTTCATAGTGATATTTAGTCTAGACGGATTAATGTAGCAACCACTACATATAAATTGTTATATGGTAGTTGAATAAACAAAACAAAGTTCTTCTAAAAGAATCGTTACCTAGGACATGTGCATAACACGGTCCATAGGGTTTTGTTAATTCAAAGGATGCTAAAAGCATATGCAAACTTCAATGGTTAAAGTGAGCATCGCGGAGTTGGAATCTTCACTGTGATGAAACTGTTAAAGGAGTTTAAAAGTTCATTAGAGACGATGAAGATGCTTGCATTTGCAAGAAATTAAGTGGGAGCGCTAAGACATGTTTCTAATACATTATGTGGAAGACATATTGTTGATTGGAAATAATGTATCTTTTATTAACACATATTAAGAATTTCATCCCGATGAAAGACTTAGGCAAAACCCAAATATTTGGCATCAATAGACGCTAATATGGTTGTGCCAGAAGTACATAGACAAGATATTGAACGAGTTCAATATAGAAACTACAAGAGAGGTTCTTGTCACACAGAAAGGATTGAATAAGTTCAATGTTGATGATATATTCAAGTGTATTGACATTTGGTAAAGTGAAACAAATAATCAAGTATAGATTGATACTTGATGTATGAAATCACAAAGAGTATTTATATCAATCATACTGTGATATGTACAAATCCAGATATGTCCTATGCTCTAAATGTTGTGAGCATATACCAGAATGATTCGTAAGATGATCATTGGACAATAGTAAGGATATTCTTATGATCTTTTGAAAGAACTAAGAGTATAATATTTGTAGAAGTGACAAATAGATGGTTAGTTCATTGTAAAAGTACTACATTGATACTAGCTTTGTCACAAAGTACAAATTAAGATTATCTCAATCTAAACTAAGGGTGGCACAATATAATGGAAAGTGAGTTCCATAATGGATTTGGATGATTTCCAAAGTTAAGACATTGTGACAGATACTACAACAAAAGGCTAAGTATATGACTGCTATTATAGCAGCAAAAGAGGGCATTTGTGTCAAGAAGTTTGTTATCAAACTAGGTGTAGTTCACAGTGGGATAATACTATGAAGATATATTGTGCGACAATATTATCAACATGTTTTAACCCCAAATAGCTAAAGGTCACACCGAAAGACCAAATTTATACAAAGCCATCTCATTAGAGAATGAGTGATGCGTAGAGACGCAAAGACATGCAATTACACACGGACCTGGAAGTGTCAGATCCGGAGATCAGTTGACCACTAGCAATCGTGTACATACAACACCGGAAAGCCATAGGTGTTATATACACAAAGGTTCGAAACTAGATTATTGACTCTAGTGCAAGTGGGAGATTGTTGAAGATATGCCCAAGAGGCAATAATAAAGTGGGTTATTATCATATCTTCACACTTATGATAAATGTTTACATACCATGCTATAATTGTATTAATAGGAAACATTAATACTTGTGTGATTTGTAAACATAAAAGAGTCCCTAGTAAAGCCTCTTGTTAAACTAGCTTGTTGGTAATATATATGATCATGGTTTCCTGATCATGAACATAGAGATGTTATTAACAACAGGATCATATCATTAGGAGAATGATGTGATGGACATACTCCTATAGATAAGCGTAGCATAAAGATCAAGTCATTTCAATAGTTCAATTGCTATATGCTTTCTGATACATAGTAACCTAATTCCTTCGACCATGAGATCATGCATATCACCTTTACCGGATGGATGCTTTGATGACATCAAACACCACACCGTAACTGGGTGGCTATAAAGGTGGCATTAAGTGTTCGGAAAGTATTGGTTGAAACACATGGATCAAGAGTGGGATTTGTCCATCCACATGACGGATAGATATACTCTGGGCCCTCTCGGTGGAATGTCATCCAATTGGCTTGCAAGCATGTGACTTGGTCACAAGGGATCACATATCACGGGAACGAGAAAAGAGTACTTATCAGTAACGAGGTTGAACTAGGTATGCAGAGATACCGACGATCATAACCTCGGATAAGTAAACTATCGTGAGACAAAGGGAAATTGGTATCGTATGTAAGTGGTTCATTCGATCGCAAAGTAATCGTAGAAATATGTGGGAGCCATATGAATTTCCAGATTCCTCTATTGGTTATTGATCGGAGAAGTGTCTCGATCATGTCCGCATAATTCACGAACCGTAGGGAGACACACTTAAGGATTCGACGTTGTTTGAGTAGTTATGGTATTATGAGAAAGAGACCGAATGTTGTTCGGAGTCTCGGATGGGATCCGGGATATCACGAGGTGATCCGGAATGGTCCGGAGAATAAGATTCATATAAGGAAAGTCCCGTTTCGGAGTTCGGGAATGATTCCGGTGTTTTCATCGGGAATGTTCTGGAAGGTTCCGGATTGTCCGGCACTCCGGGGGGGAAGGGGTACATGAATGTGTCATTACATATTGGAATGATTGCATCATGTGCTAAGTGTTCTTGCTGTCCCAAATAAAGGATTAAATTGAATCCTAAAACAGAAAAGTCAAATGTCCAGTTTGAAAGTCAAACGGCTAAAACAAGAAACTGTGGGAAACAAGCAAGAGGAGTTGGAACCGACTTGGAGGAGGAGTTTCTCTCCTCCAAGCCGGCGGCCAGCCCTAGGCCGAGTTGGGGAGGGACTCCCTCCCTCCCCTGGCGCGCCAGCCCCCTCCCATCTATATAAGGAGGGGCAGGGCTCCCCTCCTAGAACACACAAGTTCCTATCTTCTACCTCCGGTTTAGAGCCGTTTTGGTTTAGAGCTTCTAATTGCTTTAGCCTGCGGTTTAGAGCCTTCTAATTGGTTTAGAGCCTTCTAATTGGTGTGTCTAATCTCTAGACCACTAATAGCCCTCTCTCATAATCCACCATACTCGCTCCGGCTTAAGGCGAAGCCCTGCGGGATCTCCCCTCTACTTCCGGTACCACGCCGTTGTGCTGCCGGAATCTCGAGGAGAGTGCTACAACCTCCGCTGCCTGCTGGAACAAGGGAGAGGAAGGTCTTCGTCGAGTACCGAACGTGTGACCGATTGCGGGAGCGCTGCCGGAACGTGGCGCCGGAAGGATCGTCTACGCGATCTTGAGATCGGAAAGAGTACGACTACATCACCCACGAGAATCTGCTCTCGTTAACCGCTTTGGAATCTTCGAGGGTGAGTTCCTCTATCGACTCGTTGCTACAATCTAGTAGATAGATCTTGGCTTGTTTGTTTGTGTGCGATAGAAAATTTTTGTTTTCCATGCTACGAACCCCTACACCTACAGTATTAAGAAAAGGTCTCGCAAGCATAATAGACATATTATCATCTTCAGGCATTTCAAACACAACAAAATTAGTTAAAACCATGCAATTATGAGCAACTTGAACAGGAACATCCTCACATATACCAACAGGAATAGTAGTTGAATTATCAGCCATTTGCAAAGATATATCAGTTGGTATCAACATTTCTAGCTGGAGTCTTTTGTAAAGAGAAAAAGGCATAACACTAACTCCAGCTCCCAAATCACATAAAGCAGTTCTAACATAATTATTCTTAATAGAGCAAGGAATAGTCGGTATACCTGGATCACCAAGTTTCTTTGGAACCTTACCATTGAAGGAATAATTAGCAAATAGAGTAGAAATTTCCTCATTAGGAATCTTCCTTTTATTAGAGACAATATCCTTCATATACTTTGAATAAGGAGGCAATTTAGTAGCATCGGTCAAAGGAATTTGCAAAAATAAAGGCTTCATCCACTCACAAAACTTGTTGTAGTGTTCTTCCTCCTTTGACTTGTGTTTCTTACCTGGAAAAGGCATAGGTTTCTGCACCCAAGTTTCTCTCTCTTTACCATGTTTATTAGCAATAAATTCTTCCTTTGTGTGCCTAGTGTTCCTAGTGTGCTTCTCGGGTTCTTTCTCAACTTCCTCCTTATCAGGAGCATCATTTTTATGATTACCACTCTCAGTTTCAGCATCAGAGACAGATATACTATTAGGATCTACAGCAGGTTCAAGTGGTTCCTCAACTATTCTATGTTTCTTTTTCATCCTTTTACGAGGACTACCACTACTCTCACCTTGTTGAGAATCCTGCTCAATTCTTTTAGGGTGTCCTTCAGGATATAAAGGATCTTGAGTAGCTATACCACTCCTAGTTCTAATTCCATAAGCATTTTTATCTCCTGAAGCATTAACTAGCATGTCCTTTTGTACCTTAGAAAGTTGATCAAGTTCAGTTTGAACCATTTGAAAGTGTTTACAAAGCATTTTAAAATCATTAGAAGTTCTTTCCACAATATCTTTCAACTCCTTAATAGCTCTAGAGTTTTCCAATAAATGATTCTGAACTTGTTTATTAAAATTACCTTGCTTAACAATAAAAATGTCAAGTTCATCTAAGCATTTATCAGGAGGCTTACCATAAGGAATATCACCTTCACCAAAGTGTTGGAGAGAGTGTACCTCAGTAGTAGATCAGTGGGGAATTGGCTTACATAGTTCTTCTATAGGAGGTAGATTCTTCACATCTTCAGCTCTAATACCTTTCTCTCTTAGACACTTCTTAGCTTCCTTCATCACTTTGTCATTTAATGCAATAACTCCCCTCTTCTTTGTTGTTGGTGTTGGAACTGGTTCAGGCATAACTGGTTCAGGAGTAATAGGCTCAGGTGTATTCAGCTCAGTTGAAGTCCAATCATCATAATTCTTGCTTATTTTAGCCATTAATTCTTCAGCATCTATAGGAGTTCTTTTCCTGAAAACACAATCAGCAAAGCTATCCAGGTAGGTCCTAGAATCATCAGTTAGCCCATTATAATAAATATCAAGAAGCTCATTTTTAGGTAAAGGACATCCATGATGTGCAAGAATCAAGGCGTAGAACCTTGTCCATGACTCAGGCAATTTCTCTTCTTCTCCCTATTTAAAATCAAAAAGTCTCTGCAAAGCAGCATGTCTAGCACTGGGAGGAAAATATTTCTGGAAGAAAGAAGCAATCAGGGCTATCAATGGAACCAGGAGGTAATCTATTAAACCAAACCCTAGCTTATCCTTTTAGTGAAAAAGGGAAGATCTTAGTAACAAAATACTTGCGCATCTTAAAATAATTAGAGAATAAAGCAATCATAGTAGAAAGCTCATTCATATGGGCCACAAAACTCTCATTTTCAGTCCCACAGAAAGGTTATTTCTCAACAATATCTAAATAAGATAAATCAAGAGAGAAATCATAATCTTTATCTTTAATATATATGGGATAAGTGGCAAACTTAGGATCAGAGGACAACTTAGGCATAATAGTACGTCTAGCAAGGAGACTCTTAATAGCACTAGTACCATGTGTGTTTCGGCACTCTTCAACAAAATCATCAGTGAACTCAATGTAACCATTATTAATATCATACTCTCATTAGACTCAGGTGAGCTAACAGGTGTAACAGTGTCTTCACTAGGAGTTTCAGTATTTCCTAGACTAGCCATAGTAGCATCTAGAAAAGGACCTAATGAACCACTCGCATCAAGCACAGTAGAAGTAATATCATGATTATCAAAAGCAGTTTCAGACTCAGCAGTAGTAGCAGTGTGTGTAACATGAGTATGTGGTGGTGGTGTGACAAGCTTACTTATAACAAACGGTGAATCAAGAGCAGCCGAGGTGTTTAGGGTTGTACCTCTTCTTGTAGTGGATGGTAAAATAGGGAACTTTCCATCACGAGACTTCCCCATGATGGAAGGAGTAGCAGTGAACAATAATAGATCCAAGTGGACTAACAAATAAAGTTATGCTCTCTGTCAACGACGCCATAAAATAGTCTTGATGACCCACAAGTATAGGGGATCCCAACAGTCTTCGCGGGTAGTATTACCCAATTTATTGATTCGACACAGGGGGAGCCAAAGAATACTTGCAAGCCTTAACAACTGAGTTGTCAATTCAGCTGCACCTGGAAATAGTTCTTGCTCATAAAAGTTTATCAGTAGCAAGAGTTTGGTAGTAGCAACACCAAAGCAGCAACAACAGTGAAACGGGAGCAATAGTAACAGTAACAGTAAATAATGGGATTCGAGTGCGGTAGATATAGGTATGGATGGACGGGCATTGCATGGACGAGTCTAAACATGTAACTTCAAGATCTAGGGCATTGCAGATAAATAATAACAAGCATCCAAGTACTAAACAATCCTAGACATGTGCTCCAAATATAGTCATACGTGCTCGCAATGAGAACTTGCACAATATCTTCTGTCCAGTCAGCCCATGGCAGCGGGGCCTCTAGGGAACTACTGGCAATTAAGGTGCTCCTTTTAATAGAGCACCTGTCACATCCCAAGATTTTCCAAATCTTGTAATGTGAAAATAAATTAATAAAATAAAACTTTGTTTGATTTTTAGAGCCAGAAGAAACTTTTTGAATTTAAATGGAACCTCAAACCCATTTGAATCAAATAAAGTCCTAAAGGGATTTAAAAAGATAAACATTTTAAATAAAGGAAAACAAAATATTTTGGAAATACTATTTTTGATCATTAAAATAAAAGGATTTGGTTTTTCAATTAAAATAAAAGTTTTATAGATAAAGATTGTTTTATAGAGCCAAATTAAACCTTGGCCAAGTCTTTGAATAAAACAATTTGTTTTGATAAAAATAGTAAAGGTTTATTTAAATAAAATAATGAGGATTTAATATCCAATTTTTATTTAAGTAAAGGCTTTTCCCATTTTAAATAAACACCAAAACTTATTATTTTGTTTTAAATAGGTTTTCCAAGTATTTTATATTCTCTAATAAAACCTAATAAAGTGTTTTGTCTTTATTTTAGATTTTAAAATAAACATTCTCAATAAAAAAAACCCTAGTTGAATTAATAATGAAAGTCTATTTTATGTAATTAATAATGGACTCTAAAATAAAATGATATTTTGTATTAGAACAAGATTTTCAAATGAATTGTATTTTCAAATAAAACCTACTGATTTGATTTTGAAAATATTTGGATTTCAAATGGGGATTTTATTAATATCAAACCCTATTCTAATAATAAACCATGGTCCATTTTATTTAAATAATAAATGGAACCTAAAAAGATTTAAAATATTATTTTATTTTGGAAGTTGGTTTATACTACTAAGCAGAACCAAAAACTCATTACAATAGTTTGAATTGTTTGATTGGTTTGAATGTTTGAAATGTTGATTGAAAATCAAATCAGCAAATAGAAATAGAAAAGGAAAATGTATCTGTACAAAAAAAATGAAAACAACAGCCAGCCCAGTCGGCCAAGCCCAACAGCCCAACTCGCAGCCCAGCTCCCCTCTCCCACGACGAAGCGTTTTCTACTCATTCCCAGGCCCGCAAAGCCACTGACTGGTGGACCTATCCCCATTTCTATCACCTCGCTGACAGAGGACCCCACTTGTCACTGTTCTTCTTCCCACCCACACGACCTCTTCTCCCTCCTTCGACACCGCTCCTGCCGATGATTTCGCGGCCTTAATTCTCTTTAACTCGACCACCGTTACCAGCTTTGATCACGCAGGTTGAAACGCCCAGGCCTCCTCTATAATTCCCCTCTGACACCTCGCACTGGCACGCCTTAGACCGCCCTCAATTCCTCCCCGAGCATCCTCGGTCCGACGAGCTTCCTCTGTCGATTCCGGCCAAGCCACACCTTCCCGAGCCACCCTGAGCACGCTAGCAGCTTCCCCACTCCCAGACGCTTCTCCCCGTGCCCTTCCTTCAACCGCGGGCGCCTCGGAGCGTCGGCTTCGACAAGCTCCGACAGCGTCACTGTCCGTTTCTACTCCGGCGACGACTTTCAGGTGAATCAGACCGCCCCGACCCCTCTTATTCACGCACACAGCATCGCCTTGCTCTTGCGCATCTGAATGTGCTTCTGTTTTGCCTTAGGGCGATCTGCAGCGACGACTCCTACCGCCACCACCGTCTGCTTCATCTCCGGCGAAGCCCACAGGTAGTATCTGAGCGCCCCGCGCCTCCTCGTTCACACTCCCATACTCGCCACACCTTTCTGCATCTGACCGCATCGTTGTTTTGCTTCGGGATGATCTACAGCGTCGCCCTCGACCGCGGACAGAACCACCCGACGCCGACCTCCACTCCGGCGAGCAATTGCCGCAGTACCCGAGCTCCCCTTGTCAAGCCAACAGCACGACGAGCGTCACCACGACCCTGCGATCTCGGTGAGCCTTCTCCTCTTCTTCCTTGCGTCTTGAATCACCGGCGACCACCTCGCCTGAGCGCTGCCGCCAGAGCGCCGCCGTCAGCGCCGCCCACTTTAGGTCAGAGCCGCCAGTACCGTTCGATCCAGATTTAGCGGCCACGATTAGATCACTTATCGTCGAAGGGGTATGTCCTCTGGGCCACTCGATCTAACTAGATCCAACGCCCCACAGCCGTGATCCAACCGAAACGGTACCGACAAATAAGAAGCCGCCGCGTGTCACCAGATAGATTGAAATTAGAATTTGAAATCAGAATTATTTACAAACTTCAAACCCTTATAACTTTTGATCCATACGTCCAAATTTGGCAAATTTTATATCAATGGATTCAGGAGAACAAACCCTAGCCAACCATGCCCTTAGTTTAGTAAATAGTAGCTGTTAGCTTGTTTGAATTTGCAGAAACATTTGTATGCTTGTTTAGAGTAGAAAAATTGTTTAAAATTGATTTTAGGATTAAAACCTTTGCAAAATGGAATTATGTGACCATACTGACCCTAGGAACCAAACCTTGGTGTTAAAAATGATTTTGGTAAAATATAGGTTGAATTATTCAACTTAACCATTTTCTAACCACATAAACTCATTGATTTTATTATGGAAATGTTTTTGCAAGGAAAACTTTGGGAAAGTATTTTGAACCAAACTTACTGACCCAAAACACCAAGCCTTGCCAAGGGCAACTCACTTGGTGAAAAACATAAAGTTTTGCCTTGATAGGAATAATTCTCACCACATAAAATGATGAATGAATTTTAAAATGGTCTTGAGATAAAACCCATTTGCAAATGACTTTGCCATTTTGGTAAATGATCAATTTGGACCTTACAAAGTTTATAAACCTAGTAGAGACCAACCTTGAAAAAGAACCCACCTTTGCATGACTTAGATTCCATTTGCTTTAGGTGTGTGAGATTGATTGTTTGACTTTGATTTGGAATGTTAGTTGATTTTGTGTTTTGCTTGATTGATTGTAGTGAAATTAGCAAAGTGTGAAACTAGCAAGATCAAGGAGTGAACCACCATTCCCTTCCAAAAAGGCAAGTTACACTATCATACAAAAGTCCTACTACTTTCATTATACCTAGTGGATTTTGAAAACATGCATGAAAAGATATTTCTGTACTTATGCTATGCTAAATCCTGATAGGATTCCCTATACACTCCTTAGTGAAAATATTGAAGTTGTACATGCTTAGCCATGCTATATGCTATAATTTGAAAAAGAGATACATGTTGAGATTTTACAAAGGTTGAGAAAAGGACTTGTGTTTTACATAATAAAACAAGGACTCAATGAACCACCTAGGTGGAGGATACTTTAATTTTGGAGAAGGTGGCAACAAAAGGGAACCATGTCTATTGCAATCACTTTGTGTTGTGCTCCAAAAGAAAACCACCTAGGAAACTTAGAGATCAAACATGCTTCTCCAATTGTGGCTTTCGTGTACAACCACATGCTATTATGGCTCTGGCTTAGTCAATTACATTAGGAAGACCCATACATTGTCTTTAGTTACTGGACATGGGGATCTGGAATGCTTCATGGGGGCTGAAGACAAAGCTAGCAATGATGTATGGGAGGACCTTTTGGAAAGACTTCGACACTTTCTCAATCTGTCAGTACTCCATCTTGGTGAGCACTAATCCAGTAGGCCACTGGTGGAAAAAGGATGGGATTGTGACATGTGGGTAAAGTGTACTCCTTCTGCAGAAGTTAATAAAATCTAAGTACTTAGCCGTGTCCCCGGTTATGGACAATACTGAGCAACTAAAGTTTGAACTATGGGAGATCTCGACATTCCAACTTCTAATATAAAAACTTGATGCACTTGGGGGTACCAAGGAATTCAAAGAGATTTTGTAAAGCTTGTTGCACTTGGGGTTACCAAGGTGCTCAAGGTCATGAAGTACTTGGGGTTACCAAGGAATTCATGAGATTTCATAAAACTTGTTGCACTTGGGGTTACCAAGATGCTCAAGAGATTTGACAAGGATTTGAACACTTGAGTTTCTACCAAGGAGTTCAAGGAACTTGGAAAAGAAATTTGACAAAGAACTTTAAAACCCTTTTTGAAAAGATAGGATAAAACAATGCTTTATGCAAATAAGCCTTAAACTCTACTTAGCCAAATATGCATATAATGATAGGATCCACTCTTTTTATACATAAAAGTGAAGCTTGCCAATACAATTCAAATGTATTGACCTTTGTGGCTGTAACTTGTATGTTGCAGGTTTGATTGATTTTAGTGAAGATTGATTGTTTAGGATTACAAAGTCTACAACCAACATCTGCCTGTGGCACTTTGAAGATGAAGGACCCCATGCTTATAGTTATTCCGCTGCAATGTAATGTAATAGCCATATGAGCTATGAAAGATGTAATAAAATTATGTTATTCTTGGTTATAAAGTATTATTATGACCTTTGTGTTTCTTGATATTACATCTTAACTGTGAATGCTAGCTATTGATCCAGGGACTAGCATTGTAAAACACAGGAGGAACCTAACTTATTGGGTTGGGACCCCGACAGATGGTATCAGAGCATTGTGTTGCCTATAGGATTTGTAAACCCTAGGACTGGACAAAAATCCTTAGAAAAATAGGAGTGTATTTGTTCCAAAAACTTATTTACAAAAACACTTGTAAAATCTTTCCTCAATCATTTTGGTTTCGACTCTACTTCTCTTCTATTTCAACTTGATGGAAAAACCTACCCATGACCAAAGACTACACCATGTGCAAAGAATATCTTCAACTCTAATGACTTCAACATCTTCAGCTCTAATGACTTCAACATCTTCAGCATATTCACCAAGGACTTCCAACTTGGAAACCACTAAGGACTACAAGTGAAACAAGGAAATCCTACTCAAGATTTAGAGACTAAGGGAATGCAAAATAAGAAGGAACCATCAACAACTTTGAAGCATAGTAACCAAGAGTTTTCCTCAAGGAAACCATGGTCTCAAGTAAGAAGAATCATGAAGGAAGGAAAGATCACAAGTGAACCATGTAGATGGACCACCATTTATAGTTAAGTCAAACACACCAACTTATGTGGTGTAACAAAAATATTTTGTTGCCTAAAAATGTGCTTGAACTTTGTTGTTTGAGTGAAATGATTGTTTGTGATTGCATGCACATTGTTTGTGTGAATTGTGATGTGTGTGATTAGAAATAATTCCTTAGAAATATCTTGCCTATTCTAAACTCCCTTCAAACCCAAACAGATGACTACTCCAAAGGACTCCAAGGTTGATGACACCAACACCAACCAAGCTGATAGCATGAAAGAGCTCATAGCAACCCAACACCAGTTGAACCAACTGACATCTCAGTTCATAGTCAACAATAGTGATAAAGATCCAGCACTACAAAGGTTTTTGGAGGAACAATCCCAACTGATGCTTAAGGTGACTAATCAAATGATCAGCATGGAAGAAAACTATCCCAAAAGAGTTTATGATAACAAGGATGACAAGAATGTTATCCTAGATGGAGCCCCAGCTTGCATTATTTGTGGAGACAAGGATCATACTTCCAAGGAGCATGAAGGACAATGCCCCAATTGTGAAGAAGATCATCCTGTTGGATAATGTCCTACCTCTCAAGCTACTTGCTACCTGTGTGAAGGAAGTGATCATACTCCAGGTCTATGTCCTATCTATGCCATGGTGGAACAAAGGAAACAAGAAGGATCCAAGTCTACCAAAGGAAAAGGACCACTCATACCTCCAAACAAGACAACCCAATTCAAAGGATCAAAGAAAATCAAGAAGCCCAAGCAAGACATGAGCCTTGTGCAATGTCGTAAATGTAAGGAAATGGGACACTACTCCAGTGGATGCCCAGAGAACAACAAGAATAAAGAGATTGACCAAGTGTGGTGCAACAACTGCAAAGAACCAGGCCACTATGTAGCAACTTGCCCACAAGAGCAACGCAAAGAACTCAAGGACATTCATTGTTTCAACTGCAAGAATCCAGGACATTATGCAAGCAACTGTCCAGAAAGGATGAAAAACAAGTTGAACAAGCCTATGGAGAAACTCAACCTTGGCCCATGAATCAAGTGTAGAAATAAAACAAAAGTTTGCTTAGAGAAGTTTTCCAGGACCCAAGAAGGCCAATATGTAATTTTTGTTTGAAAATTTTTAAGGGTGGTAGTACCCTAGTTGTTTTGAACTTGCTTGTAACCCAGCCTTCCCAAATCTCGGGACGAGATTTATTTTAGGGGTGGTAGCCTTTCACATCCCAAGATTTTCCAAATCTTGTAATGTGAAAATAAATTAATAAAATAAAACTTTGTTTGATTTTTAGAGCCAGAAGAAACTTTTTGAATTTCAATGGAACCTCAAACCCATTTGAATCAAATAAAGTCCTAAAGGGATTTAAAAAGATAAACATTTTAAATAAAGGAAAACAAAATATTTTGGAAATACTATTTTTGATCATTAAAATAAAAGGATTTGGTTTTTCAATTAAAATAAAAGTTTTATAGATAAAGATTGTTTTATAGAGCCAAATTAAACCTTGGCCAAGTCTTTGAATAAAACAATTTGTTTTGATAAAAATAGTAAAGGTTTATTTAAATAAAATAATGAGGATTTAATATCCAATTTTTATTTAAGTAAAGGCTTTTCCCATTTTAAATAAACACCAAAACTTATTATTTTGTTTTAAATAGGTTTTCCAAGTATTTTATATTCTCTAATAAAACCTAATAAAGTGTTTTGTCTTTATTTTAGATTTTAAAATAAACATTCTCAATAAAACAAACCCTAGTTGAATTAATAATGAAAGTCTATTTTATGTAATTAATAATGGACTCTAAAATAAAATGATATTTTGTATTAGAACAAGATTTTCAAATGAATTGTATTTTCAAATAAAACCTACTGATTTGATTTTGAAAATATTTGGATTTCAAATGGGGATTTTATTAATATCAAACCCTATTCTAATAATAAACCATGGTCCATTTTATTTAAATAATAAATGGAACCTAAAAAGATTTAAAATATTATTTTATTTTGGAAGTTGGTTTATACTACTAAGCAGAACCAAAAACTCATTACAATAGTTTGAATTGTTTGATTGGTTTGAATGTTTGAAATGTTGATTGAAAATCAAATCAGCAAATAGAAATAGAAAAGGAAAATGTATCTGTACAAAAAAAAATGAAAACAACAGCCAGCCCAGTCGGCCAAGCCCAACAGCCCAACTCGCAGCCCAGCTCCCCTCTCCCACGACGAAGCGTTTTCTACTCATTCCCAGGCCCGCAAAGCCACTGACTGGTGGACCTATCCCCATTTCTATCACCTCGTTGACAGAGGACCCCACTTGTCACTGTTCTTCTTCCCACCCACACGACCTCTTCTCCCTCCTTCGACACCGCTCCTGCCGATGATTTCGCGGCCTTAATTCTCTTTAACTCGACCACCGTTACCAGCTTTGATCACGCAGGTTGAAACGCCCAGGCCTCCTCTATAATTCCCCTCTGACACCTCGCACTGGCATGCCTTAGACCGCCCTCAATTCCTCCCCGAGCATCCTCGGTCCGACGAGCTTCCTCTGTCGATTCCGGCCAAGCCACACCTTCCCGAGCCACCCTGAGCACGCTAGCAGCTTCCCCACTCCCAGACGCTTCTCCCCGTGCCCTTCCTTCAACCGCGGGCGCCTCGGAGCGTCGGCTTCGACAAGCTCCGACAGCGTCACCGTCCGTTTCTACTCCAGCGACGACTTTCAGGTGAATCAGACCGCCCCGACCCCTCTTATTCACGCACACAGCATTGCCTTGCTCTTGCGCATCTGAATGTGCTTCTGTTTTGCCTTAGGGCGATCTGCAGCGACGACTCCTACCGCCACCACCGTCTGCTTCATCTCCGGCGAAGCCCACAGGTAGTATCTGAGCGCCCCGCGCCTCCTCGTTCACACTCCCATACTCGCCACACCTTTCTGCATCTGACCGCATCGTTGTTTTGCTTCGGGATGATCTACAGCGTCGCCCTCGACCGCGGACAGAACCACCCGACGCCGACCTCCACTCCGGCGAGCAATTGCCGCAGTACCCGAGCTCCCCTTGTCAAGCCAACAGCACGACGAGCGTCACCACGACCCTGCGATCTCGGTGAGCCTTCTCCTCTTCTTCCTTGCGTCTTGAATCACCGGCGACCACCTCGCCTGAGCGCTGCCGCCAGAGCGCCGCCGTCAGCGCCGCCCACTTTAGGTCAGAGTCGCCAGTACCGTTCGATCCAGATTTAGCGGCCACGATTAGATCACTTATCGTCGAAGGGGTATGTCCTCTGGGCCACTCGATCTAACTAGATCCAATGCCCCACAGCCGCGATCCAACCGAAACGGTACCGACAAATAAGAAGCCGCCGCGTGTCACCAGATAGATTGAAATTAGAATTTGAAATCAGAATTATTTACAAACTTCAAACCCTTATAACTTTTGATCCATACGTCCAAATTTGGCAAATTTTATATCAATGGATTCAGGAGAACAAACCCTAGCCAACCATGCCCTTATTTTAGTAAATAGTAGCTGTTAGCTTGTTTGAATTTGCAGAAACATTTGTATGCTTGTTTAGAGTAGAAAAATTGTTTAAAATTGATTTTAGGATTAAAACCTTTGCAAAATGGAATTATGTGACCATACTGACCCTAGGAACCAACCCTTGGTGTTAAAAATGATTTTGGTAAAATATAGGTTGAATTATTCAACTTAACCATTTTCTAACCACATAAACTCATTGATTTTATTATGGAAATGTTTTTGCAAGGAAAACTTTGGGAAAGTATTTTGAACCAAACTTACTGACCCAAAACACCAAGCCTTTCCAAGGGCAACTCACTTGGTGAAAAACATAAAGTTTTGCCTTGATAGGAATAATTCTCACCACATAAAATGATGAATGAATTTTAAAATGGTCTTGAGATAAAACCCATTTGCAAATGACTTTGCCATTTTGGTAAATGACAATTTGGACCTTACAAAGTTTATAAACCTAGTAGAGACCAACCTTGCAAAAGAACCCACCTTTGCATGACTTAGATTCCATTTGCTTTAGGTGTGTGAGATTGATTGTTTGACTTTGATTTGGAATGTTAGTTGATTTTGTGTTTTGCTTGATTAATTGTAGTGAAATTAGCAAAGTGTGAAACTAGCAAGATCAAGGAGTGAACCACCATTCCCTTCCAAAAAGGCAAGTTACACTATCATACAAAAGTCCTACTACTTTCATTATACCTAGTGGATTTTGAAAACATGCATGAAAAGATATTTCTGTACTTATGCTATGCTAAATCCTGATAGGATTCCCTATACACTCCTTAGTGAAAATATTGAAGTTGTACATGCTTAGCCATGCTATATGCTATAATTTGAAAAAGAGATACATGTTGAGATTTTACAAAGGTTGAGAAAAGGACTTGTGTTTTACATAATAAAACAAGGACTCAATGAACCACCTAGGTGGAGGATACTTTAATTTTGGAGAAGGTGGCAACAAAAGGGAACCATGTCTATGGCAATCACTTTGTGTTGTGCTCCAAAAGAAAACCACCTAGGAAACTTAGAGATCAAACATGCTTCTCCAATTGTGGCTTTCGTGTACAACCACATGCTATTATGGCTCTGGCTTAGTCAATTACATTAGGAAGACCCATACATTGTCTTTAGTTACTGGACATGGGGATCTGGAATGCTTCATGGGGGCTGAAGAAAAAGCTAGCAATGATGTATGGGAGGACCTTTTGGAAAGACTTCGACACTTTCTCAATCTGCCAGTACTCCATCTTGGTGAGCACTAATCCAGTAGGCCACTGGTGGCAAAAGGATGGGATTGTGACATGTGGGTAAAGTGTACTCCTTCTGCAGAAGTTAATAAAATCTAAGTACTTAGCCGTGTCCCCGGTTATGGACAATACTGAGCAACTAAAGTTTGAACTATGGAAGATCTCGACATTCCAACTTCTAATATAAAAACTTGATGCACTTGGGGGTACCAAGGAATTCAAAGAGATTTTGTAAAGCTTGTTGCACTTGGGGTTACCAAGGTGCTCAAGGGCATGAAGTACTTGGGGTTACCAAGGAATTCATGAGATTTCATAAAACTTGTTGCACTTGGGGTTACCAAGATGCTCAAGAGATTTGACAAGGATTTGAACACTTGAGTTTCTACCAAGGAGTTCAAGGAACTTGGAAAAGAAATTTGACAAAGAACTTTAAAACCCTTTTTGAAAAGATAGGATAAAACAATGCTTTATGCAAATAAGCCTTAAACTCTACTTAACCAAATATGCATATAATGATAGGATCCACTCTTTTTATACATAAAAGTGAAGCTTGCCAATAAAATTCAAATGTATTGACCTTTGTGGCTGTAACTTGTATGTTGCAGGTTTGATTGATTTTAGTGAAGATTGATTGTTTAGGATTACAAAGTCTACAACCAACATCTGCCTGTGGCACTTTGAAGATGAAGGACCCCATGCTTATAGTTATTCCGCTGCAATGTAATGTAATAGCCATATGAGCTATGAAAGATGTAATAAAATTATGTTATTCTTGGTTATAAAGTATTATTATGACCTTTGTTTCTTGATATTACATCTTAACTGTGAATGCTAGCTATTGATCCAGGGACTAGCATTGTAAAACACAGGAGGAACCTAACTTATTGGGTTGGGACCCCGACAGCACCGGAGCAAAGCATTAACACTCTGTGAACACATGTGATCCTCACACCACAGCCACCCCCTCCGGTTGTCCCAATTATTGTCACTTTGGGGCCTTTGGATCCGGACAATGATATGTGTACACAACTTGCAGATAAGATCACAAATAATACTATCATAATGATTCAATAATAAGTTCAGATCTGAGATCATGGCACTCGGGCTCTAGAGGCAAGCATTAAGCACAACAAGTTGCAACAAAGTCAAATAGCACTAATAGAGATACTAGGCACTATGCCCTAACAATCTTATTCGATTACATGATAGAACTCATCCAATCCCTACCATCCCCAAGCCTACTGCGGGGGATTACTCACTCATGGATGAGGGAAACATTGATGGTCGATGAAGATGCGTTGGTGATGACGATGGCGATGATCCTCTCCAAATTCCCCGTCCTGGCAGGGTGCCAGAACGGATTTTCTGGATCCGAATCTTGGTTTCTGGTGGCGGTGACGGAGCGAAACTCTTTTCTAGAAAACTATCAACCCCCCTTCCCCTCCCCCCGGTTTTTAGGTCGAGAGGCAACTTATAGGCGCAGAGGGAGGCCGAGGGCCACCCTCCCTAGGCGCGGCCAGAGGTGGACCCGCGCCTAGCAGGGGTGTGGGCCCCCCAGGCCCCTTTCTCCGTCTTGTCTTCTGGCTCCGTGGATCTTCTGGTGAAATATAATTTTTGGCATATTTTCCGTGATTTTTCCTGATAGTTCATTTTCTGCACAAAAACTAGACACCAAGGTAATTCTGCTGAAAATAGCGTCAGTCCGTATTAGTTGTATCCAAATCACACGAGTTTAAAGGAGAAACAATAGCAAAAGTGTTCGGGAAATTAGATACGTTTTGGACGTATCATGGAGCCTAATGAATCAGATTACTTGGAAGAACTGCTTCTGCACCATAGACCAAAAAGAAAGGAGTATAGTCGGTTGACCTGTTAGGAGTTCTACGCAAGCTCCATATCATAGACGGTAATTCTTCCGCCCAAGCCCCCGCAGCCCGACGAAGCGGTGCCTCGAGGCGAGGTCGGATTCCTTATAGAATGAGGCCATTAGTTCTTTCGACTTGTCCATTGGCTTGTGGATGTGCGGCTGATGCAATATAAAGTCGGATCCCTTGTTCTTCGCAGAATTCGGCAAGTTCCCCCATGGAAAAGTTTCTCCCATTTTCAGTAATTATACTTTGCAGATATCCGAATCAGATGATTACGTCCTCGATGAACTTTCTGGCTGTGGATCCATCACAACTTATTACGGGTTTAGCTTCAATCCATTTTGTAAATTTATCCACCATAACTAGTAGGTGAGTAAATCCACATTTTGTCGTGTGAAACGGCCCTACCATATCAAGCCCCCAGACCGCGAACGGCCATGTAATAGGGATTGTTCGCAGCTGTTCGGCCGGAACGTGTGCCTGATGAGCATACTTTTGGCATCCCTTGCACGTTTTGACCGGTTTATCGGCATCCGCCTTAGCTGTAAGCCTAAAGAATCCATGTCGAAAAGCTTTTTCCACTAAGGATCTAGTTGCAGCATGGTGAACACACTCGCCTTCGTGGATTTTCTTAAAATTTCCACTCCTTCTTCCGAAGAAATACATCTCCGAAACACACCAGAAACACTCGGTTTATAGAGCTCACCATTTATTATAGTGTAGGCTTTTGCTCGTCGGACAATCTGCCGGCTTAAGACTTCGTCTTCAGGTAGTTTTCCGTCTATCAGGAAATCCAGATAGGGTTTTGTCCAGCTAAGAATTACAGCTAGAACTGCTATTGGGTGAGTCGTATTTCGTCGGATAGTCCTCATTAACTCCGACTATGGAGGGGACCCTTAAATGCTCTAAAAAAGCGCCATCCGATATTTGTTTCCGTGCAGAGCCTATTCTTGATAGAGCATCTGCTTCCTCATTTTCTGCTCGAGGGATGTGTTGAACCTCAAAACCCTCGAATGATTTAGATAGTTCATCCACAACAGCTTTATACGCTGCCATGTGCTTGTTTGCATTGCAGATATCGGATACTTGCTGAGCAACTAAATCTGAGTCTCCGTGACACATGAGTCTAGATATGCCAATCTTTTTGGTCATGCGTATTCCATGTAGCAATGCTTCGTACTCGGCAATATTATTGGTTGTCCTGAAGTGTATTTGCAACACATAGAACAAATTATCTCCTTGGGGTGGTTTGAGCACCACGCCAGCCCCCGAGCCTCCTCATGCTTTTGATCCGTCCAAGTAAAGGGTCCAAAATTCCGAGTCTGGAGGGCCTGAGTTTTCTGTCGTTTCTGTCCAATCGACGACAAAGTCGGCAAGTATTTGGGACTTGATTGGTGTACGTGGTTTGTACTCAATATCGAAAGCTGCAAGATCTATTCCCCACTTTGCGACACGTCCTGTGGCGTCACAATTATTTATTATATCTCATAGGGGAGCGGTGCTCACCACAGTAATATTGTGCTCTTGAAAATAGTGGCATAGCTTTCTGGATGCAAAGAACACTCTATAGGCTAGCTTTTGATGATGTGGATACCATTGTTTAGATTTTGTCAGGACCTCACTCAAATAATAAGTTAGCCACTGCACCTTATGCTCGTGGCCTTCTTCCTCGCGCTCAACTACTATTACTACACTTATGACCTTGTTGGTCGCTGCAATGTAAAGTTACATAGGCTCCTAAGGTTCTGGCGCTACGAGAACTGGTGGGTTTGAAAGCAACTCTTTAAAACTTTGCAGGGCAGTTTTGGCTTCTGGGGTCCAGACAAATTTGTCGGTTTTCTTCAAGAGTTTGTACAAAGGTACGGCTCTTTCACCGAGCCGACTAACGAACCGACTCACTGCTGCAATGCAACCAGTGAGGCGCTGCACGTCCTTCAGGCGAGTCAGCCTGGTAATGTTTAAGATAGCCTTTATTTTGTCCCGGTTCACCTCTATGCCTCGCTCAGAGACGATGAACCCTAACAATTTTCCGTCTGGAATTCCAAAGAAACACTTCTTCGGATTTAGCATCATATTGAATTTTCATAGACTAGCAAATGTTTCATCCAAGTCGGAAATTATTTTTTCCTTCTTTTTGGACATAACTACTATGTCGTCTACGTATACATGGACGTTGCATCCGATTTGGTCGTTGAGACAATGTTGCATGGTATGTTGATATGTTGCTCCTGCGTTCTTTAGGCCAAAAGGCATAGTTTTATAGCAGAAGGTTCCGAAAGGAGTGACGAAAGACGTCTTAATTTGATCCGACTTTTTCATCGGTATTTGGTGATATCCGGAATATGCGTCGAGAAAACAGAGTAATTCCGAACCTGCCGTTGAGTCGATAACTTGATCGATTCTTGGCAAAGGGAACGGATCTTTTGGACATGTCTTGTTCAAAGCGGTATAATCAACACACATCCTTAAATCAATGGTATCCTTTTTAGGGACGAGTAGAGGATTTGCCACCCAATCTGTATGGATGACCACTGTTATAAAATCTGCTAATTCTAGGCGGGCTAATTCCTTGGCTATCGCTTTGCGCTTTTCATCACCAAACCATCGTAAGGACTATTTGACGGGTTTAGCGTCTGGGTACACATTAAGATAGTGCTCGGCAAGTTCCCTAGGTACTCCGGTCATGTCAGAAGGCTGCCATGCGAAGATATCAATATTAGCTTTAAGGAACTCGACGAGCGCGCTTTCCTATGCGTGGACTAAGACTACCCCTATGTTCGTCGTCTTGGAGGGATCATCTTCCTTCAACAACGTTTTCTTTGTCTCTTCTGACGCCTTGAACTACAAACTTGGCTTTAGCACCTCATTCTTCATAGCGGGCATCTCGGACGGATTGATGGTCTTCTTGATCTCCTGGTACTCCTGGGCGTGCAGCACGGCTTCGGTGAAGGCAACAAATCCTTCGTCGCACTCTCACGCCTTCCTCGGATTTCCTCGTACGGTGATTACGCCCTTTGGACCTGGAAGTTTAATCATGTTGTAGATGTAACAGGGGCGAGCCATGAACGCCCAGTAAGCCGGACGCCCGAAGATGGCGTGGTAAGCACTTTTGAACGGTACCACCTCGAAGGAGAGTGGCTCAGTCCGGTAATTATCTCGGGTTCTGAATGTCACGTCCAGAGTGATCTCACCCAGAGAATCTGCATGTCTCCCTGGTACAATGCCATGGAAAGTTACACTGCTGTAACTCAACTGGCTCTCGTGCAGCTTCATGCGGTGGAGCGTTTCGATGTAGAGAATGTTGATGCTGCTTCCACCGTCCATGAGTGTTTTAGAAAACTCATAGCCATCAATAAGAGGATTGACGACCAGAGGGTACTTTCCCCGATGATGTGTTTTCCTCGGGTGATCTGAACGATCAAAGGTGATGGTTACATCTGACCAATCCAGGAACTATGGAACAGCCGGAACCGTGGCATTAAGCTCATGAAGAACCGCCTTCTTTTCCTTAGCAGGTTGGGATCCAAGGAAGCAGACGTATGCGTCTTTCTTAGTCGGAAAAGTTTTCTTTCCATCCGACTTGGGCTCTGTGGCGTCTTCCGCTTCTTCCATGTCGGAATCTTCCTTGGGCTCCTTTCCTTTCTCGGAATTTTTCTTGCATTTTCGTCGCTTGGCTCTATAGCCAGCGGATTCGTCTTTCTTGATGTCGTTGTTGAAACGACACTTGGCATTTGTGTGGGTAGATCCTTCGTTACTATCCAGATGGTGGACACATGGATTATTGGCAATGTTAGCCCAGGTATAGGTTCTTCCGGGTTGCTGGTCTCCTCTGCCCTGGATTCGGGAAGTTCCTCGGCCTCTACCCTGGCCGCCTCCGTGCCCTCCTCGTCCTTCGGATCCAAACGTTGCCTTAACAGCTGCGTTGTCCGGAGCCGGCTTTTCATCCAAGGTGTTCTTGCGCTTCTGAGTTTGTTTTGGTTGTTTGTCCGCATTGGGATTGGCCAGAATATTTAGCAGCCCTTCTGAATCATTGTCAGCGTCAGCATATTTGCTTGTCGTCTCTATCATTTCTCCCAAATCTGTGACGTGGTCACGCTTCAGCCTGTGACGTAAAAGTTCGACTGGAAGTCCTGCAATAAAAGCTTCTATCGCAGTTTGCTCGTTTACTCCTTCGCAGGAGTTCTTCGTATCGATCCAGCATCCGAGGTAAGCCCGACAGGTTTCTCTGGGTCTTTGGGTGCAACGCTGCAAGTCTCCGACTATGCAGGGCCTCTTGTATGTTCCCTCGAAGTTTGAAAAGAACGCACTTTGCATATCATACCAGTTGTGAATTGAATTCTCTCGCAGTTCATTGAGCCATGATCGAGCCGTCTTCTTTGGCATAAGTGGGATATATCGGACTACAACCAAGCTGTTTCCTCCTTTGGCGATGCAGCAAGCCTGGAAAAAGTCCTGGAGCCAGGTATCTGGCTGAGCCGCACCGTCGTAGGGCTGAATGTGTTTGGCTATTCCAAAGTCAACCGGAAATCTTGTTTGACGTATACGTGGTCCAAAGCACTTGGGTCCCACATACACATCTTCTTCCTCATACCGCCGCGCTTCTATGTTTGATTCAATGCGATGGCGAGCCTCGTTTCGCGAGAGAGATCTACGCCTTGGAGGCTCACGGCTTCTGCGTAGTGGAGTCAGATTTATGCTTCTCCTATCACCATAGACACCTCCGCCCATGCGGCTTCCATGGCTACAACGTGATCCTTCATGGTCACTGCTTGGAGGTGATGGCGGCCCTGGTGGGTTATTTCCGACTGGGTTTCTTGGTGGTGGCGGTGGAGCCTCATTATACTGACTTTGATGCCTATTTCTTCGGGCATTTTCCCTACTAGATCCAGGATGATCCGGATTATCTCTTCGTCCGGCATTGCTAGTCGGACGGCTCGGTGGTGGCATCCTTAGCCGATCTTGCTCCTCTTGTTGGCGGCGCGTTTCCGGGTCTTCTCTGTAGCGATTATTTTGCCGATGATGGTCCTAATGGGGGACCATTGCCCTAATGGCGTCTTCGGCCGCAGCCGGAATAACTCTTTCCCAGTCATGTGCCGGCCTGCGAGAGTGGTTGTTTGAGCCGGTTCTTGAATTTTCTTCTTCTCCACGGGGACGATAGTGCTGAGTCGTATCCCTGTGGAGCCTTACGTCAGCGCTTTGGTCGGCGCCAGTGTGGCAAAACTCGAATTTTGAGGCCAGCTTGCCACTAAATGACGTGACCGTCTTCTGCTACTTTAATCCTTTGTCCAGCAGGACCTGTTGTGGAGACGAATTGTTGGCGAGGATGGCTCGAGCTACAGTAGCGTTTTCCAACGGCGTGTTGTAGACTCGGATCTTCTCTCCATATTTTCCGTCGAATAGATCTTTATGGATATCCGGATTCTTGTTAGCAAGAAATGGACCTCCCCTTGTCTTTTTTGGCTGTCGGTTGAAATCTGACTGATATTTGGTAGGATCACTGTCTAACTACTGTCTCATCTTGACGAGGCGCACAACCTCTTCGAGTAGAAACAAGTGGTGTTTTTTCAGGTCCTCGACCCTTTTCTCCAACGCATCCGGTGTGAGATCCGAAGCCATTGGGATTGGAATCGTGAGCGCATCTCCGTAAATTTCATGTGCACCCTTGGTGTCGACGTGTCCATCCACAGGAGTGTCGATCGGGGTGGTATTAATCGGATCTCCGTCCTGATTCTCCATCTCGATCTCTTCATCAACTTTTTCTTCGTTGGTTTCCTCGACATCCGGCTCTGCCGGTGTAGGATTTTTGTTCTTCTTCTTCTTCTTTGACCGTCCAGTAGCCTTAACATGCGTACCGGTGGCAAAGACGGCTTTTGGTCCGGTACCGGGGGATAAACTTCCGTCGGTACTTTCCGTCATGGTTGGCTTGTGTATCTCGTAAGAATCTCCGGTATCCATCTCATCCTGTGAGGTGTAGCTTTCATCCATGCTATCGTATGGACTAGGAGAATTTTCCGGCTCACCTTGCGTTTTGTTAGAGACGTGCTCTTGTTCATACTCATCGATCTCTTTGTCGAAGTCTCGAAGTTCCTGCGACTTGATTGACTCTTGAGGGGAGCCAGGTGAGTCGGTGTTTTCTTCAATTGCGTCTAGGACCAAATCTCTACCAGCTCCAGCATCGATAGATTCGGATCCAGTGCTTATGTGGTACACGAATCTGTGCTTCTTCTCGTTCATGTTCTTCAAGTAGTGGAACAGCTGGGTTTCCGCCTCCTCGATTTCAAAGTTCTCCATGATGCTGGTGATTGCTTCGTAGTCGATGTAGGGGCGCTTCATCATCTTCTCTATCATGTGCTTCAAGGGTAGTTTTTCTGCTATGGCGTCTTGGACGATGGATCCGTAGCGGATATATTCTCCATCCGTGTATCAGATCTCATCTGGGAGATCAGATCCGGATTTTTCTTCTGCCTCTTCTTCCACTACAAGAGTGGGTTGGGTGGGTTTGATTTTTTCCGGGACCTTGAACTCTTCCGCCTCCGCGGACAAAGTAGATCCGGATTTTTCTTCCGCCATGGTCATCACCTCAATGGTGGGTTGGGCGGGTTCAGTGAAACCGAGATAGATATCGATCTCGCCGATGGACATGATCGTGTAGGTTGTCATGGGTTTCGAAGCCGGAATCCAAGTCTCGTCGAGGAGGACGAGAGGGACATCATTGGCGTAGACCACGCGACACATGGCAATTGTTTCGCCGATTCCTGCATGCGCAGATTCCGCCTAGAACGTTGCTCCAAAGGTCACCTGCCCCACGGTGGGCGCCAACTGTCGTCGGATTGTCGACAAGTACGCCATAGGGGTCCTAGTGGCATTGGAAGGATGGGGTGTGAGACGTCGGATATTCTGGGAGTGGTGAGCACAAGTTTACCCAGATTCAGATCCGACTGCGGTGATCGGATCCTACTCCTGCTAGCAACCCAGTAATATATCGGCGTAAGCCGGATGTTACAGCGGATTACAAGATAGGTTCGCCTGTGCGAGTTGGTTGTGGTTGTAGCTATTGAGTTTTTGTCCTAAAGGCTCTCATAGGGCCGGTTTATATAGTCACCGAGGCCTAGGGTTACAGGAGAGACCTATCCGGCTACGTTACAGAGTCGGTAACTATGTACAGTTTGGACTACAAGTAATATTACAGGCATAAGTCGGTAACTCTTCTGGGTCTCGTCGTAGCCGGAGTTGGCTCCTCCTCTTTCTTTAACTGGGCCTCCCGTGAAGCAAAGCTCTAACCCGTTGGTGGGCCACCCTGGTCAGTGAGTCCTGTGGGTATACCCGAAAAGTATATCCCCAACACCTGCATCTAACCTGCACAACAAATGAAAAGGCCATAATAACCGTTGATGTCCTTGTTTTCTACCCTCCCCCGCATGCAGCCATGAAAGGACCCGCGTTGGGTATTAACTGACTGTATTTTTTAGGAGGAGCAGAGAGAACGAGGGAAGGGCAAATTTGGGAGATTGGCGAGTTAGTTGCACATGACTGCACCCACTCCTTATGCTCTGGCGAAAATTCAGGAAACATTATACGCCCTAAGCCTTGGGACGGAGGGGGCATTTGGCGAGATATGGGCTTATTTACCTCATTCACTCTCTCTTCCAGTGGTGGATCTAGCTAAGAATACCAGGGGGGCAAAACTAAATTATGGATGTTTGGGGGTGGGGCAAATGACACTACCTTTTCTTTTCTAGGTTCCCCAAAAAATTCCTTCAATGATTTTTAAAAATCTGGGGGAAGGGGCGTGGCCCCCTCTGACATGCATGTAGTTTCGCTAGTGCTCTCTTCCTTACCATATTTAAGGGCACTGCTAGAGCTGCTCTTATTGTTTCTCGTCCCGTCTCTTGCACACACACCTTCATTTCCCCATATATTTGCACACATTCTCCTCATATAGATCTTCCCACGCCCTCTCCCATCTCCCATGGAGTTGTACAGTGGCAAGCAGGTAAGTATGGTGTCATGGTACCAATGTGATTCTCTCCATGTTTTGAAATGTGCATACTCTCTTCTTTTGGAATGTCCGTACTCTCCTATTTTAAAACTCGCTATGCAATTCCTTGGAGTCTACTTTGCATGATTTCTTTTGGCAAAAACCTCACTCCCGTTTCGGCTCTTATACCCGCAGCAACTAAGTGTAGCCCGAGCTAGACAAGTCTTTCTTTGATTTTTTTTAAGCCGCATACATTTGCATGGCTAATTCTAAGGAATTAGCTAGTAGCCAATCAAATTCAAAGCTAGATAAACCACGAATGCACTGTGTCCACTTGGCACATGATGAACAGACACTCACTAGTTGTCGCACAAGGACCTAAATCCGAGGTAGTACTCCCTCCGTTTGGGATTATAAGTCCCGCGCGGATAACTAGGTTGCCTATTCGAACAATAAAATATAAATAATATAGTACAAAAAGTATACCATTAGAAACTTTAAAGATTATATTTTCTAATGGTATAATTTTTGTAATATATAAGTAATGTTTTGTTAGTCAAATAAACAACCTAGGTATGCGCGTAGGACCTATAATCCCAAACAGAGGGAGTACGTGCAGCTCGTCGACCAAACCAAATTTTAATC
Organism: Avena sativa; assembly: GCA_916181665.1. Taxonomy (NCBI): domain Eukaryota; kingdom Viridiplantae; phylum Streptophyta; class Magnoliopsida; order Poales; family Poaceae; genus Avena; species Avena sativa. The sequence continues at coordinate 257,712,769 of OV702279.1, read as the reverse complement.
AATTTCTCCCAATTGTATTATGTACTAGTATTAGCCACATTAAATACGAGCGGATGGCGCACATCGTCTGCTCCTACTACCACACTTTGGAATTTGATGTAGTAGTAACGCGCCATGCATTGTTCCTAGTACTAAGTAGTATGGTTGTTTGAACTGATTTCGCGCGCTATGGTTGTTGGTAGACCGGAGTTGACAAGAGAGTGAAGTTCGACCAGCCAAAGTTCAGCTACATTTTCTTAGACATGGACCGTACATATAGCCTTAATTTAATTAATTTCATGGTGCACATATACGATAGAGTTCTATTAGATAGATTTTGGATCTCATTAGTGTTTTTTTGTACAAGGTACTTTGCTAGCTAGCAACAACTTGGTTTCCGAGGGCAATGCACAAGAAATCAAGGATGCCACATCAAGAGGCATCAACGTGGTTATTACCACAGGAAAGGTACTCCATCCATTCACCTATAGTATACCGATCCATGCATAAGACTCAATTCTGAATTAATTGATGGTGATTAATTAGTCTTTTAGTAGAATAGAAACATAAATGTTCACCCATTGATCAATATCTACTCTCTGATTCCTTGCTTTCCCGTGTGAAACAACCCGCATGCATGCAAATATTATGATGGGCGGTTTGTTTCACATGGGAAAGCAGGGTCCCATCATAATATTTGTGTGCATGCAGGTCGTTTTCACACGGGAAAGCAGGGAACCGGAGAGTAGATATTGATCTATAGGTGGGCATGCATGTTTCTATTCTACTAGGAGATTAATTAACTACCATCAATTAATTCAGAATTAAGTCTTATTCATGGATCGATATACTATAGGTGAATGGATGGAGTACTTTTCTATGGTAATAACCACGTTGATGCTTCTTGATATGGCATCCTTGATTGCTTGTGCATTGCCCTCGGAAACCAAGCTTTTGCTAGCGAGCAAAGTACCTTGTACAAAAAAACACTAATGAGATCCAGACTCTATCTAATAGAACTCTATCATATATGTGCACCATGAAATTAATTAAATTAAGGCTATATGTACGGTCCATGTCTAAGAAAATGTAGCTGAACTTTGGCTGGTCGAACTTCACTCTCTTGTCAACTCCAGTCTATCAACAACCATAGCGCGCGAAATCAGTTCAAACAACCATACAGATTAGTACTAGGAACAATGCATGGCACGTTACTACTACATCAAATTCCAGAGCGTGGTAGTGGGAGCGGACGATGTGCGTCATCCACTCGCATTTAATGTGGCTAATACTACTACATAACGCAATTGGGAGAAATTAATTGAAATTCGGTTTGGTCGACGAGCTGCATGTACTACCTCGGATTTTTAGGTCCTTGTGCGACAACTAGTGAGTGTCTGTCCATCATGTGCCAAGTGGACACAGTGCGTTCGTGGTTTATCTAGCTTTGAATTTGATTGGCTAGTAGCTAATTCCTTGGAACTATCCATGCAAATGTATGCGGGCTTTAAAAAAATCAAAGAAAGGCTTGTCTAGCTTGGGCTACACTTAGTTGTTGTGGATATAAGAGCCGAAACGGGAGTGAGCTTTTTGCCAAAAGAAATCATGCAAACTAGACTCCAAGGAATTGCATGGCGAGTTTTAAAATAGGAGAGTACGGAAATTCCAAAAGAAGAGAGTATGCACATTTCAAAACGTGGAGAGAATCACATTGTCAAACTCCATGGGAGATGGGAGAGGGCGTGGGAGATCTAGATCTATGTGAGGAGAGTGTGCAAATAGATGGGGGAATGAAGATGTATGTGCAAGAGACGGGACGAGGAACAATAAGAACAGCTCTAGCAGTGCCCTTAAATATGGTAAGGAAGAGAGAGTGAATGAGGGAAAGAAGCCCATATCCCACCAAATGCCCCCCTCCATCCCAAGAGGGCGTATATTGTTTCCTGAATTTTTGTCAGAGCATAAGGCGTGGGCGCAGTCATATGCAACTAACTCGCCAATCTTCCAAATTTGCATTTCCCTCGTTCTATCTGCTCCTCCTAAAAAATGCAGGCACACGGGTCCTTTCATGGCTGCATGCCTTTTTCATTTGTTTTTTTTTTTTTTTGAGAACGCCTTTTTCATTTGTTATGCATGTTACGTGCAGGAAGAGAGAAAAAAGAACCCGCATGAAACGATGAGGCAATTAAGCTGGGATGGATAAATCCTCAACAAACTCACAATTAATTAGGGATACATTAGAAAAGAGTTGCTGAGCTGGTGACCTCCTTAATGGGCATGCAAAGAATTTTATGCTTTATGCTGTGTGAGACGGAGGGAGTAAGATGTCACGCTATGCGACTTGAACATGGATGGTGTAAGTGGTGATGCGATTGTGGAAGCTTTGATAGCAAACAGTTCTTTTACGCAAGGTAGTTGGCGGCGGGATCGATCACGTAGTACACATGACTGGCAGTTTTCCGGGGCTCCGGGCATGAGAACATTTGTGTGATTAAACAACTTCCATATTTGAGAGATTTCGATCGAGACGTAATGCATGTAGGAAGCACAACATCATCGGTGTGATGTGCTGTTGATATATAGGTGACGTGGAGTTCAGAACCACCCCGTTCGTTTGAGAGTGGTAGACTGGTAGCCAGCTAGCGAGGCACAACCCAACAACTGCCCAACGCCGACCCCCAAAGCTACTCCCTCCGTTGAGCAAGCCTCTATCGATCGTTGGAATTTTTTTTCCAAACATACCTACCCACATACTATACTGTAGTAGTATAGTACTTGATCCGTAGTATATACTTTCTCCGTTTCAGGGCTTAAGGCGTTCTCGTTTTGCGTGTTTTTTCTTTGACCAAGAATTACTCTAAATACGTAAAGTGTTTTGATAAAAAACTAGTTTCACTGAAAAGTATTTTTCAATATGAATCCAACGGTACTAATTATCAGGCACGTGCAGAGTGATCAACCGAACAGGAACTCCAAAATATTAGGGCCTCCAATTTGTTATGTTAAACTATTACTTAGTGTGCTACAGCTAATGACTGATTTAGGTTCCATGAGATTTGATTCGTTCATGCAAATCCATGGCCTAGAAAAGCATGCAAATCAATGTGTCGAGCTATACACTACTCATGCACCGATGCAAGCATACTATGTCTTTCTTTTTTGAAAGATCCAGCAAATGCTGGCTTCCGATTTTGATAGAGGTAGAATATTTACATGTTGGTATTACACCAAAGGGGTAAGCAAAAAGAAAGAGTAAGAGGACTGAAAAACAAAGACTAGGACTATAGAGGCACAAAAATCATGGTGGCTCCCAAATCAGCCTTTTGAGCCTCTTTGCTCCGGCAAAGACCCAGCTTTAGGCCTCATCGCGAACGAGCTGGACTAGGCGGCGCAGCGATGAAGACTTGTCCTTGAAGACGCGGTTGTTTCGCTCCTTCCAAAGCTCCCATGACACCAATATGATCAAGGAGCGGATACCTTCTTTGTGCTCGCAATCGGTAGCTGTGATCATTGCCTCCCATGCATCCAGGAGCGATGAGTGCATACTCCACGAGCATGGAGCCAGACCGGAGCAGTGAGGCCACGCCGCAATGGCGGCCCAGAGGATGCGAGCGAAAGGGCAGTCGAGGAACAGGTGCTTGGCGGTCTCCAGGTGGCGGACGCACAACGGGCAAAAATAGCAGTTGGGTCATTCCCTCATCATGAGGCGGTCGGCACACCAAAGCCGATTCTGCAGGAGTAGCCATGCAAACATCTTGCACTTGCCGGCGCCCAGGTATCCCAAACTAGGCTTGGCATGACGCTACGTTGCCGCCCTTCCATCTGGATGTTGTAAGCCGATTTTGTGGAGTACTCGCCGTTGGCTGTGAGCAGCCAACGGATGGAGTCTTGTTGGTTTGCAGTGAGAGTCGCCTCAATGTTGTGAAGCAAGCGCCAAAGCAGGATGAACTCATCTAGAATGAGCCGCATAGGTGCGCGCCGGAGGTCCAGGACCCAGCGGCTGCTGAGGAGCGCGTCGGCGACTGAGCGGTGCTTGCGAGCCGAGTGCTTGTAGAGTAAGGGGAAGCGAGTTTTAAGGGTAGAAGAGCCTAACCACGTTGACCACCAAAAGGATGCAGTCCGGCCATCGCCAATCATGACTCTAGTGGCCGCGGCGAAAAGGTCATGGTCGAGAGTGTCACATGGGGTGCCTAGACTAGACCATGGTCGGTCAGGAAAATGCCACTTAAGCCACAGCCATCGCAACCGCAAGGCACGCGCGAAAGCCCCAAGGTGTAGAATGCCAAGACCGCCAAAATCCATGGGAGAGCAGACAATCTGCCAGGAGACTTTGCATTTCCCCCCGGCCATACCATCTTCCTCAACGTCCCAAATGAAGCGCTGCCTCACTTTGTCGAAAGCTGAGATGAATTTTTGCGGCAATTTCAAAGTGGTGAGAGCGTAGATGGACAAGGATTCCAGGACTGATCTGGTGAGCGCACGCCGTCCACCGGCATTCAAGAGCTTCCCTTTCCAAGTTGCTAACTTGGCGCTAGCCCGATCCAACGCATATTGTAAATGCGCTAGTTTAAGCCTTCCCATAGTCAATGGTAGGCCGAGGTAGGTTATCGGGAACCCGACCCGCTGGCCATCAAAGCCACGCAAAACACTATCCAGGTCAATCCCTTGGCACCTGATAGGAGCCACCGAGCATTTGGAGAGGTTGATTCGTAGCCCGGATGCATCGCCGAACCTAGTCACGATGTCTAGAATAGTAGATAGCTCCCCGCGCTCCGGGTTGGCGAAGATTATGGCGTCATCAGCGTATAAGCTGATACGTGAGGACGCTTCCCTAGCCGGCAGAGGAGGAAGGAGGCCGAAGGCAGAAGACTGATGCAGAAGGCCGTGAAGAGGGTCGATAGCTAGGTCGAAAAGCAGGGGGGATAGCGGGTCTCCTTGCCGCAGTCCCCGATGATGACGTAGAGGGAGGCCAGCGACGCCGTTGAGAAGAACCGATGAAGAGGATGTGGTGAAGAGGAGCGAAAGCCAGTCGCGCCAGCGAGGAGGGAACCCCAAACGCTGCAAGAGCTCAAGCAGATACTCCCAGGAAATCGAATCAAAGGCTTGGGCGAAGTCCAGCTTCAGCAGAAGGCAGGTCTTCTTGCGGCGATGCATTGTGCGGGCAAGGTTGCGCACATACAGGAAGTTTTCATGAATGCTCCTAGATTTTATGAACACACTTTGTGCATCAGAGACTAGATCACACATATACTATGTCTTTCTTTCTTTTCTCTTTCACTTTCAGCTGGTTCGGTTCGTCTCCCATTACTGGTCCTACATGGTAAGCTGCAGGCTGACCTCAATCTACCTTATATTTCTTTGGTGTTTTCTTCTCAAATACCACACTTCTTTGCTCTGCTCTGCTCATTCCTATCCCCTTGCTTCTTGCTATGCGCGTGCAACCTAGGTGCACTGATAAAAGATGGAGGCCCAGCCATGACTGCTTGGTCACCGAACACGGATACATCAAGAGGAGAAGCAAATCGAAATATCAAAGCTACATGCGCCGCCGTCCAATGGTTTCCTTCAAAGATCAACCGAGGGTTCCATTTGATTGCACGCTCAATTTTTTATATATGACATTTTGGAGAAGGTTTCATATGAAAAATTAATTGAAGATTTTGTCTCAACGAAATGCTAGAAGGATTGCACATTCTTGCCAAAGTATGTAGTACTTTTGAATTTTGATAATTTGCTTGTTGTTAAGGTGTAATTTCTTCCAAAAATTGTACCACCAAAATGATATATATTACAAAACCGCATTTTTCCTAATTTCCGAGGGCAATTTTTTTTTTGTTTGGCACAGGGCCTCCATTTTCTCGGGTACGGCACTGCTAATTATGTACAATATAATCAAGATTTTGTTGCTCAATTCTTTCGGTCAAACTTTACTTTAAAAAGCGTGTGCGCCTTAAGGCCTGAAACGAAGGTAGTATATTCAAGGATCGATCTTCTCCTCCATGCAACCCAACCCACAATAATTTGCCATGCATGGCCAATAGTAGTACTCCTCTTCCTACTCGATCGATCGTTTACATGCAACATGGAATTTAGACTACTGCCTACTTTACGGTTTGCAGGGCGCCTAATCAAATTTGGGTTTTTTCAAAACTGCAACGTTTCTAGGCGCATAAGAATTAATGGTTGATTAATGTGGCACCTTTCCTCCCAACTTTTTATGCATGCAACAGTCTTCCACCAATGCATGCGCCTTAACCGCTCACTAGTAGGCTAATTTTCAGTCAATATGTGCACGCCTAGGTCCGTGAGATTTTTGTAGAACGTCCTACAAACCGTGAAGGAGGGAGTAGTCATAGCCCACAATAATTTGCCATGCATGGCCAATAGTAGTACTCATCTTTCTACTCGATCAATCGTTTGCATGCATGAAATTTAGATAGTCATAGTGGGAGTAACTTAGTTAGTAACATGCATGTACATGCAATACCAAGTAAGAGATTTGATGACATGGCATGATAATTAATGAAGAAAAAGAGTACTCTCTCCTTCACGGTTTGCAGGGCGTTCTACAAAAATCTCATGATGTAGTATACTATAGTCGTTTTTTGTGATCATTTTGGTATATTACATTTATTTTTGTGATTTATAAATAATAGGATATGATTTTTATAAGGTTTATCACTTTATAAATACTTAATAAATAATAAATACTTACTTAAGTGGAATAATAATACATGATTATAGTTTTAAACTATAAAGATTATTTTTCTAAGGTTTTTGGTATTTTATTTATATTTTTAATATTCACCAATATTAAAATATGAATTATCTAAGTTTTATTACTTAAAAAACTTTATTAAATAATATTTATTTAAATAATTATCACAATAATAGTTTTAAGTTGTAGATTTTATTTTTCTAAACATTTTAATATATTACACATATTTTTCTGAACTATATAATAAAAGTTATTGATTTAACAAAATTTAATCATTTTATTTTATTTCTGGAATATTGATATTTGAATTTATATTGTTTTTATCAATTTACTAAACAGGGAATACTTTTTGTACCGAGCCAAATCTAAACCTAGACACTGACTGGTGGGTCTGCGGCCCCGTTGATGTGCCACATTGGCGTGGACCAGTCAACGGACCCGGTCAAGCATGCTGACGTGGCCAAAGTGACCTCACCCTAACGTCAATTCGCCGGTGGCATGGCAGACGACGGCGAGGATGGCAGTAGAGGGCGAGCGAGCGTGTGTGCAGGGGCTTGCTCGAATCAGCGCGTCAGGGCGAACAATAAACTAGCGGCGCCGCCCAGGATTGGTCATCGACACCGGAGTTGCGACGACGATGAGCGGTGGAGCTCACTGCTACATGGAAAGCTATCTATCTAGGAAGCGAATAAAAGTTTGGAGAGCCTAGGGAGGATCAGGGACTCACCACGATGCTCGTAGTGGGGTCAGTTACGTCGAGGGGGAACGAAATCGATGACAGGCGACGGTGGTCGTCGTGGATTGAGTCGATGCGGTCGATAAAGAGCCCGCCTGCTCGATTCCTTCTTGCTCGAGATGCTACACACCATGACGGAGCTTGTGGTACGCTCGGCTAGTCGTGGGGCGATCTCTAGAGGTGGCGACAAGCGTCTCTGGCGATCTAGGGTTCGGTCGCTAAGAGGAGACAGAGAAGAATAGGAAGGGAATGGAGATAAGGACGGGGGAGTGCGGCATCAGCGTGTCCTTCTTATCCCCTCCTGATGTCGGCAGCCTCGACACGAATCATGGCGACCACGGTGGACGGCGGAGGCGTTGCCAACCAGCTCCTTCGTCGGCGATGCTTTCTGTCCAGAGGAAGAAGAAAGGAAAAGAAACGAAAAGGTATGCAGGCTGATGTTGGGCCGACGTGGGCCATAGCCAAGGGAGCGGAAGAGGAAGGGTGATGCTGCTGGGCGGTGGATAGGTAGAGAGGGAAATGGGCTGCGGCCTGTTTGCAGTTTTTTCTTACTGTTTTCCTTTTCTCTTTTCTGTTTTGTTTTCAGATTTGTGTATTACACATTTGTTTCAAATTTCCTTTATAGAATTTATTTGTTAGATAGTTGCAGCAATAATGGAATGTATTAAGTATCATTTTGTGAACCTTTATTATATATATTGTTATATTTCTTTATTTTCTTTATATGAATCCCTTTTAATATTTTGTAGAAGCCTTTGTTATTAGTTTTATTTCTATAATAAACCATGGCTTTATTATATGATATTTCCTTATTTGTTTATAAAACTTAATTCTAGTTAGCTCATAGTTTGGATGGAAATTTTTATATAATGATCATATATCATTATTTGATGCATGATATACAAAGAAAATCATTTGGTTAATATTACTCCCATAGATCTAGGGAATAATAAGGTATATATATTTTATTATAACTAACATAGTAGTTAGGGTTTGAATTGTAAATGCTTACCCTCGGGTTTAGGGTTCTTAATATACTTATATTCTTTTGTTGATGTGAATAAAGATTAATGGCTAAACATATTGTCTTTATGTTTGTAATCTTTAATGATATCACCCTTTAAAATAGAAAGTTATTTTCTGGAATATCTTATGGAAAATAATTGATAAAAATAGCTCCTGAGAACATATGGTTATGATAACTGGAAATGATAAGGATGTGCTTAAGTGATTTGTTATAGGAAAATATTCCTATAAACCATTGTGGAAATAAGATGATAGATCAATTATATGAAATGGATATTATGTTTGGTTAAAGATTTAAAGTTGAGTGTTTACCAAGAATTCCTATTCCCCTACTTCATAATTCTTGGACTTCTAATTAAGGAATTCCTTTCCTAGATATATTACTTCTTCCTATCCATCATCATGTGTTAATCATGATGACTTTTACTTCACAAGAATCTTCTTATCCACCTTTTATTCTTCTAAATCTATTTATAAATGCAATGAGCTTAACACTAAAGCTTTCATAATCTTCTCATATCCATACTTGGGTATATCAACTACTCTACTGCTGATAACCTCCAATCCAACAAGTAGTTACTTCTAACTCCATTTATACTCTTCCTTAATTATCTACCACTAATATTACTCCAGTAGATGTATATATCAAACTACTTTTCTCAAAAGCTTACTATCCTTTAAGAGGAATAATACTTCTACATTAACTCCATGTTACTCTAGCTTTAGCTTAATCATACTATCTTATATATACTTAACTCCAGTAACTAGTACTCCAACCTCACATTATATTAATGTGACTTGTCATGGCTAACCTAGAATGACATACCTATCCTAGGGTTCAATCATGTTCTATCCACCAATGTCACTTATACATGATATAAGCATTCAATCTTGGTGACTAAAGCATGATCATTATAATCCTTTGATCCTTTATGGTTTAGGTTTCCAGTTGGCTAATCAAGGCCTTCATCAATACAACACTACAGTTGTATTATAATTATCTTCTCAGTGTATCTATCTGACTAAGAGAGATTATTCATTTACTATACCTACTTTATTCAATAGGATTACTCCTTGTAATCTTCTTTATCACCATATAAATATATCTTCAGGATTCATCCTTGTAATCTTCTTTACAGGATTCATCCTTGTAATCTTCTTTATCACCATATAAATATATATTCCAATTAACTCTTCTATCATTACAGGAGTGGGTTAACTCCATTCATTACCCTATTGATTTGATTCCTTTCAATCACTCTCATCCTGTAGATGGTACCTAAGACTAGCATTACTATTAACATTTTCTTACTTCTTTCTCTTAAGGACCTAAGTGAATGTTATGATATGCACAAGAGTTGATAGATCAAGAATTGATAGGTTAGGAATTGGTGAATCAATAGTTGATTACTCAACATTGATAAACAACAGATATTAAAACAAGGTTCAATAGAGATGATAAGGTTTGATATGGAAAGAAAGATATACAGTGAATGATCTTGACTGGGTTTCTTTCCTACTCAATCCCACTAAAGAGTTAAGGTTAGGCATTTACCATGATACTCAAGGTATAAGTAAATGAGATTAAGATTTAGTTGTTACATTCCTATTACTTAAGTTATATTCATAATTTGGTATTCATGGGTTGTGCAATGAATACTAGGATATGATTACTTAAGGATCAAATATAAACCATTAACTAATGTATTAGGTTTTAATTTTATTACATTTGATCTACCCTTAGATCAAATCATGTTTATCCAAAATAAGGTTTTAGCAAAGGTTGTATTGAAACTGATCACGGTTAACTTGATGATCTACTTCAGTTCCACCAAGTTAAGAGAAGTTTCAATCACTTTGACAGGTTTTGTTTAAAAGCGCGAAAATTATTCGGATTTTCTATGCATGAATGCAATGCATACATCTGGGTTCAGCTTATTTCTAAGCTCTAATGTTGAGATGTTATATGGCAAGAGCTTGAAGAACTTATCTTCTATCCTTAACCAATAGCTCTTCCCGGTTTGATTCGTGCCACGGACCGCATCCATGGACACTTGTGTCCATGCCTTGCACAAGACCGTGTCTTCCATTGGAGTGTAGTTGATGGTCCTTCTCTTCTTCTCGGCTTTGGCATCATCATACACCCCTTTACCAACCTCTTCCAAATCATCCCCATCATCTTCCTCCTCCTCACCATCCACGGCCTCTTCCTCCTCCTCTTCCGCACCATCCAAATCATAGGCAGGGAGAGGAGGTTGCATGATGCACACCTCGCTCTCGTTCAGCGGCTGCACATAGGACGAGGGGGATTCATCGTACCTCGAAGGAATTTCCTCGAGCACGTTGTCTGCGATAACGTGTATACGCTGTGGAGCCGGCGGGATGCTTTGCAGAGCGGCGGCGCGCTGCACGGGCTTCTTCTTCAGCGGTGCCACCTGGCGTCGCCTTCTTCGGGCCGGTGCCAGCCTTCTAACGCGCCGCAGACGGCTTCGGGAGTTGCGGGGCGCCGATGGCCCTGGTGGGAGCAGGGGATGGCGAGCCCGCGGAAGCAGCGACCGGGGGCTCGGCGGAGGCGATGACGACGTCCGCGTGCTTCCTCTTCTTGATGGAGAAAGCGGCGGCCGGCGTGCCTGCGTGGACCGACGGAGCTACAGGAAATGCGGCAGTCGACCGCGGGGCTTGCGCGGCAGCCGGCGGGGGGTCGGAGGAGTCCATGCCTTCGATTGGTGGTGGCGGCGGCCTCGGAGGTTCACCGGGGAGAGAGATCGACGGCGGCGGCTGGGTCGGAGCGGGAGGCGGGAGCTGAAACTTCCGTCCCGCCAAAATCGGAACGAGGATACGGGTCACGCTCGGTTTCCCTCCGGACCCCGTAGAAGTACCGTTCCGCGGAAGGAATTTGCCACGCCCCGCAAAAAAAAATCGGGTTCAGTCCGGGATACGGTAGTTGCATGGCGTGGATTTTTTGCGGGGTACGCTAAACTGGCGGTTATTTTACGGTTTGGGGGCTTTTACGGTAGCTGCTAGCGTTGCTCTAAAAAGTAGCGCAGGTAGCCAGCAATAGTTTCTGTTTTAAAATAAAATATTACAGCCTAGAGGGATGTGGAGCTATCCGGAATGGTCCGCCAGCTTGTCATACGTGCGTGCGGGAGTATCGGGAAATGTTTAGTGGCGAATTCAACAGACCATGGCCGTCCAATCTAATATAACATCCCTAAAATCAACGGTGAAAAGATGTTCTTCATGGCCTGTCAGCAAAGGAGACCGGATAGAAATTCGAATTTAAAACTCGTGCATTATAGTAGTAGAGATAGAGAAAAGAGCAAGCGGTACCAAGCAAAGCAAAGGGCATCAGATACAGGTAGGATATGGGGGCACATCACAAAGTATATAACTCTGCGTCGTTGGGCCTACACCGGGTGGTGTTTGAATCTGACTCACAGACACACCGATAAACTTATCGCCTTAAAGGGCTTAAAATATGAGCTGTCGAAAAGATTGGGATCCTGCTTCGTGATATCAGGAGTGACTGTATTAGCTCCTTTGATGTTTTCGAGTTTAGTTTCTGTCCTCGTTTCTGTAATAAAGTAGCACATGAAATAGCCCCAGAAGGGTTTATTGGATGCACTCGGGTTAATGCAATACTTGTCTTCCCCTTTAAAAAAACTCCATCCATATCCACGACCGTCGTCGAGTAGGACAAGCGCGTTTGTACTTTGTACTAGCAGGCAGGGCAAAGTCGTTGTCGGTCCGGCAAGCAAAGTAAACGATTTCGCATGACGATGGTGCCTACGTTGCCGTGATGATTGATGAACGTAGTACGAGTCGTGTGGCCAGCCAGGAGAGGGAGAACATTGATCCGTCGCAGGCTTAGGGTGGTTTGGGACACGTATCGTCGACAGTGCCAGGGTAGATTTGTACTACACTCAAACGTGAGTAGCCAGCGAGCGAGATAGTGCTAAGAATTCAGCGCCTGGTACTGGCACCAACCGTTGTGTGCGACATTCTCTAGCTTATCGTTTCATTGAGGGAATCCAGGACCCCTCTTGGCGTGTGATATTTTCCGACGAATGAAGGATACATTGAGCTGTATTCAGTTATGCTGGAGCAGGACCCCCGGTCCGGTCCGGGTAGCTGGCTCTGCTGGCTGGACCTGGACGTATTATGGGCACACAGAAACGAACGGCATCATCATCATGGCAATACGAAGGCACCAACCTTGGCCCGTCAGAGTTGACGTTGGTCGGAGTAGCAGTAGCAGCGAACGAGCGGCCTCGCCGTCGACGAGGAACAATGGTACTCATGCTGCCGTTTCTAGCAAGGAACAGCGCCAAAGCTCTTATTACTTATTATTACCATCATCATAAACAAAGGTACTCCACATGACAATTCATCCTACTTTACATCGCTCGCTGGTCTGCACAAAGGACATGGTATTGACAAAACTAAATAAATCTGTACTTAAAAGAAAAGACGCATACGCACAACGGCTACACGCGACTTGTGCGCCACCATCTACAGATGTACACACACCAGGACGCCAATTCGACAGAGAGCCTACAAAACAACTGACGGCCGTCATGAGCATGTTTTTCTTTCAATCTAGATAGATGGAGGACCCTGCCAGCCCATGATCATGTTTAATCTAGGCTGGGACCTTTCTGCAAGCATCGATGCGAGGAAAGGCGGATTATTGCTAATTCAGTTGCACGGTCCAGCCCATCGAATCCTCCACCTGGCCCATCTGGAGGCTTGTTAGGGAAGTGTACAGCTGCTGAGACACGGCACCAACTCCATGGTTGCCGGCATATTCAATCCTGCAAGGCGGGAAGAGGGTGGAACTTGTTCAAGAAAACGAGTTGGATTTTGATTTAACTACCACCACGTTTCATCTTATGTAAAGCATAAAAGCTCAACTCTAAAGGAACAACAAAAAACTTGGCTTTACCTTTTCCCTTGATATGTAATGCTACCCACGGGGGACACTACTACAGCGGTCCCTGTGCAGAACACTTCATCGGCATCAAGCAGCTCATCCACGGACACGAGGCGCTCCTCAACCTTCCCAGAAATAAATACAGGCATATTTCACAGAATTTAAAAACAGATGCAATGATTGTCAGTGTCGGATATTTTCATTGGCAGTTATGAAGAGCATTTTTGCTTCTTCTGATTATATTGGCATCACTAAGAAAAACGAGCTATATTTCCATCAATCAATCACCATGAAGCTATAGCTCATACGAGAAGTTAAGCACAAAGGTATTATTGGTCGAGCGAAAAATATATATGCCCCCCTGTTAATATTCACAACAAAAGGATAGGGACTGAGAATACAAATAAAAATAACATGGATATACCTAATGAGTGTGGATTTTTGTCTTATGAACTGCAATGATTGTTTTATTTTGAAAATTTCAAAGTGCATTCACAAGTAAAAAAACATTCCGACATATACATTTTAAAACATACTATGAATCTGCAAGTTTCCGTGAAAAACTCTTTCCTGTTTGTGAGCTGCACAAAGTAGACATATATGATGATCTATAATAGCAGATACTAGTAGTGCTACTGTTTGCTATTCTACATCGCCACATTCTGCTTCTTGTGTTCATCTAAAAATGAAAGCCTTTTTCATGAATATTTGCATATTCATAGCGAGTCCCCAATACAATCATGGGACCTTTTTTGGAATATTTTTAAACTTGTAAATGAAATTTTAAAAAATTCCAACCAAAGGGGTCACTGGAGTTTGGGGGTCCAAAAGCAATTATATTATATATGCTCACTCTTAACTGCTCAATGCTACTGTCAACTGGTATCAAAGAAAAAACTGAAAGGCATTAATCCAATCATAGGAAAATATCTAGACAAAACAAACTTATTGGTAACAATCCCAACCATCCATTCATGGGTTCGATAAATAATACCTGGAAGCCTTTGCTCAGAGCAACATCAATTATGCTTTTCCTTGTGATGCCCGGCAATATTGTTCCTTTTATTGCTGGAGTTGAAATAACATTGCCCTGGTGCAAATGGCAAGAAAAGAAAAAATATATCTAAGTTACAAACAACATGCATGAGATTGCCCTGAAATAACTATCCTTAAGAAAAATCAATCTCTCATCATTCCAGATACTGTATAGTTCAGCAACATATATAAGAAACCAACGCGATCGACAACCATGCCAAAATTAAGAGGTGCAATCAGCCAGATGGTGCTACATCGTGAGGAAGAGTCATGATGCCACATTGCCACTATATTACTAGAGAATCAAAATTGTTATCTGTTACTGCCTCCATTCTAAGATAATTGAAGCTCTAGTTTTGTCCTTAGTCAAACTACTTTAAGTTTGACCAAGCATATTTTCCTACTATATATTAGTATATAGAGAAGTTTGACTTACAAGAGACCAAAAATTTCGATTATTCTGGAACGGAGTAGAATTTAGTGCTGCTCTAGTGATCTGTTGACCAATCCCACAAAGTAATATCCGTTCAAAGGTGTCATTCCTTTATCAGATCATATTCCACGAGTGGAGGCTCCATGCTAATGGATGTTCTATCAATCATGTGTGTTTTTGGTTTCCAAAGTTACTGTGGCAGGCACATGTATTTAAAGACAAAAGGATTTTGTAATTAAGATATCTACTCCACTTTAAAACCATTTCTGTGTAATTTATTTTTCACTTTTTTTCCTTTTACCAACTTTTTTTTTGAGACTTTTGGTTGCGTTGGCTAGTGCATGAAGCTTGACATTGTATCAGAGCCCAGGGTCTCGAGTTTGAGTCCTGGCTTTCGCAATTTACCATAAAATTGTTGTTGCTCCTCGGTGTCCAAGTATAGGCCTCTTGAGCCATACCTCTGAGTCACCAGTCCATGTACAAGGCCTCTTGAGCCTACCTCTGAGTCTACACGTGTTGACTTGTCTTCCCGTCACACGTGAGAGGGGGTGTTGAAGTGTATAAGTGGATTGCACTAGCCCTTTCCATCAGTTCAGACTTTTGGTTGCGTTGGCTAGTGCATGAAGCTTGGCAGTACAAAAGACAAATTTGCCATTTTAGCAAAAGACATTATGTTCGAATCGAAGATGGTACTAGGTTAGCTAGACTGATCTATGGTCACCTTGGTAGTAGCTTTCAACTAATTGACGATTTTTTAATCCAAGATAGCAAGCATAACTGACAGTGACAGTGATGTCTTACCTTCACAACAAAAATATTACACGAAGATACTTCTTCAAGGTACTTTTTGTGAACAGCGTCCAAGTAGAGAACATCAGAATAGCCTTTCTCCTTTGCAATTTTCTGAGCCATCAAGACCTATGCAACAAAAAGAACACATGTTGATAATGAAGAAGCCATGAATACAAGTTAAGGTCAGTTAGCAAAACATTCTAACACAGAAGACATAAGAAAATGTTTTGATCGTGGATATCAACTACTGAAAAGATTGACGACAATTCCAGGATATAAACCACGGAAAAATTATTATATAGGTTATTACCTCAGAGAAGACAAGCACAAGATAGTGCACTAGTGGATGAAATGAACATTTACCAACATAACAAATCAACTTCACTACCAGAGCACCAGTATATATCCTATCAATTAACAAACTTTCTAAAAGCTTAGTACAAAAGGTTGTAAATTTGAAGTCCCAGCAGAAGAATTTGAAACGCGCTAGTGAATGCTAATAGAACACAACTGTAAAAGCAGATACAGTATCAAGAGGATAGATGCATGATAGAGCTGACAGACAGCCATACAGCACCTGTATGAAAGGGTTGAAGGACCATCTGATTCATTAAGGCGGGCGGCCCAAATTATCTAGGCTACAGTCCACTTTGAAAAATACCTCCAACAACATCATCCCATCTCAAGTATATGCTATCTTTTCGGTTTTATCATTTCAGATTAACATCATTAAAATAATTGCACTGATGGCCATAGCCTACTCAAGAAACATAACACTGTTCTTGTATTTTGAACTTTTAACATTGAAACCCAAAATCATCAAATAAAGGCATAAGAAAGATAAGTTTCAGAAATTCAGAATGCAAATTTGCATCATATTACAATGTTGCATAGCAAAGTTGTTGTAGATTGAAGCTAGCAAATAATAGAATTACCGAGGCATAATTTCCAATGGTCTTCACACCTCCAGTTCCACCAGGAGTGGCCCGATGAAACTTATCTTCAACTATTAAATTTATTGGAGCTAATCCTTCCTGCAGATATCACTAAACAAATTAAACGGTCACACCATCATACCAAAAATAGTTTGAAAGTCTATATGTCATCATTAAATAGTGTATCAACTCATAACAGCTCAACAAATACATGGAATTATAGTTTCTACATAGCCCAATGTTTTTTTTCTGGGGCAAAATATCTCATGAAAATAGTGGACGGACAAGCTTAATATTTTGATACGAACCTTAAAGTAGTTCCCAACAGGGGAGGCAAAAATAATGAATGTATACTCAGGAGCAGGTGCGAGGCCAAGAACAGCACCACTTCCCACAAGTAGGGGCCTAATATACAAAGAACCTTTACCAGTAGGAGGCACCTGGATGCATAAGATATTTGATAAATTAGATTATGCACATAAACGGTGACATAGCCACTATGGAAGTGACCCAACATTTTAGATACATGACTCACCCATCTCTTGTTTGCTAAAACAGTTTGTTTCACTGCATCCACAAATTGCTCGACTGGGGGTGAAGGCATGCACATCCTCTCGGCACCAGTTTGCATCCTCATTGCATTTTCCAATGGACGAAACAACAGTATGGAGCCATCACTTTTCCTATATGCCTTCATGCCTTCAAACAATCCCTACAAACCAGAACCAGTACAATTTGAGAACAACAAGATTTAGGCATTCAAAACGTCACTCCAATCTACCCAAGACATGAACCAAGGAGTTTCCATCTCCCATACAAACCTGTCCATAATTTAGGACTCCAGAAGATGGGTTCATCTCTATGGGCCCAAACGGCACCATCTCACCCTTGTCAAAGTTCCCATCCAGCCCACATTTTGCGATATACATATAGTCAGTTTGCACTAGTCCAAAGCCAAGGTTCTCCCAATCCAAATCAGCAAACTCTGATGTCTGCCTGGTAAGTCATAAGATTGCCATCAGAACTATTTCGACACAACTAAACACATTATAGCGAACAATCTAGCATAAGCAAATGGCCATGACCGGTGCTTGTGTGTGTGTGTGTGTGCCATGGCACTGCATGGCGTGGTACAGTCTAATAAGGCATGCCGTGCAGTTCCGAGTGAATATGACATACGTGTAGTTACTTGCTAGGGAAGCCTCGCATCTTCCTTTGCCTCGAGCCTTTAGTAGGGGAAGGTGTGAAATAGAATAAAGTCGACTCTGAATCTGCATCATCAAAGATAAAGTACCACATCAGAATATTCAGTACGCATCTACATGAGAAACAACAATTCCTCACTTTCCGATCTCCAACTCTAAAAAAATCAGATCCTCTTTATAATAAGATTAAAAAAAGTTACAAATCCAACTTTCCAACCAAATCGCCCATTCTAGCTAATCCCGCTCTCTACGAATCTCAACAAAAGCTAGTATCAACCCGTGAAGAAGAAAGCCAGTGAGAGCTGAACATTTACCTGAATAGACGGCGTTGACGGCGGCGGCGAGAGGGCTAGCAGGCGGGGCCGCGGGCTAGCGAGGGGCGCCGCGGCGAGCAGAGCGCCATGAGAGGCTGTCCCGCAACCCATCCCGTATAACGGTCGGTAATGGAGCTCACGCTCGCTCGCGGCGGTCTAGGCCTCTAGGGTTTCGCGGCTGCGGCGGCGACGGCGGACGGTCAGGTTGGTAGAAGAACCGATTAAGGGGACGACGACCAGCCAAATCGGACTGGAGTGGTGCCTCGCTGCGTCCACGCAGAACCTCCGTGTCACGTGTCTCTGACAGTCGACTCCTACCCATATGGGGTCCACATGGTAGATGACGCCTTCTCTGTTATCTTCGCGTGTGCGACTGCGATGCAGTATACTGGAATAGGGATGCCACGTAAGAGCATCTCTAGCAAGGAAAAACGGTCAAACCGAAAATTTCCAGTTTTGGTAAAAACAAGTAAATCTAGTTTAGAGTAAATCTACACACTAAAACAAATCTAGATACATTTTTTTCACAAATCTAAAACATATATTTTAAAACGAAGGGAGTACTTCGTATCTATCAATGTAAATCAAATCATCGGACGGATTGGTTGCAGTAGATTTATATTGCATTCCACGGGTTTGAGATTAAATCTGGGAACGGTTCTTCTTTAACCGGGTCTGATGGTTTAGTTTTACATATGGGCTCCTTTGGTTTGGGTGCTAATGGGCTGGTCGAGAAAACGGGTGGATTTGGTTCAGTTACGTCTTAAAAGCAGTTGGGTTTGGTCAGGTATGGGTGTGAATGGTTCCGGTTCCAAACGGTCTTAACTTGTGGTGGTCGGATCCTTGGAGACAGTAGAAGCTCATTAACCCCTGATATGTTACAAGCTCTTCTTTGTGCTAAAGATTGGTTGTACATTCCTAAGCATGACGGAGGTATAATACATATGAATTTATTTTTCATGTTGTGTTGTAATATATAAAACCTGTAGTGTAGTAGTATTCTAGTGGTGATGTGAATTAATTATTTGCTTCATTTGCAGGACAAGGACACGAAGGACAGATCTAGCAGGCTCTGCAGTATCCTAGGTATGTGAAGTTCCGTGCCTGGGTCCCTAATTACCTTGCTCATTAAATTTACATAGTTGAGTTTGGTCTCTTATTTTTCTGCATAGGGGATCAATCGCCTGTCATCTTGTATATAGACTCATTTCTTATCTCTGATGAACATAGTGCAAATCTTTCCTTGCATTTAATTTTTATAGTTAGAGTTGTATATCAGTTTGATGGTAGACATGCAAATTTTGCCAACGGTCTATTATATTGAGGAGATTGATTCATGGATAATCAACAGGTTGAGTAACTACATTATATTGAGGCTGGCAGGAACATGGACCAGCATGATGTATGGTTAATAAACACAAGGATGTTGTGTTTAGATAACTGGTGTAGAAATAGAAGAATGTCATGATCTTGATTGATCGACATAAATAAAATGATTTATTCAGCATCACTTCATCTAAATCAACATGCAACAGTAAGATGCAACTGTCAATACTGCAGTCTGCTAACTGAAACATGGAACATTAAGAATGTAGTACTGTAGTCCGCTAATTGTTAGTATTACAAGCTCTTGTTTGTGCTATCTGAAACTTCAATCATTATATTTTTTTCATGAATGTTTACATTTTATGCAGGCTTTCAACCAATTATCTTTGGCTGCTAGAGGATATTGGAAAGCTAGTTAACCCACCGAACCTGCATCGTGGCAAGCCGATGCATCGAGCCGCAGGAGCGCTGGAGACCCATGTCACCCTTGTAGTTGTAGTTGCATGATACTCTAGTAATTTATATTATCCAGAGTGTTATTCAGAGTGTTGCATCCTGTTTTAAAGTCACCCAGTAATGTATATTATTCAGAGTGTTGCACTCCATGTGCTATTTCTTCCTTTTCAAGATTTTATACTAAGGTTAATACTAATGCATGTTGAAAGTTACTCTGAGCCAGATAGCTCCTGCAATGTGTAACGTTGGAAACATTATAATGGGAACTGCTGTTGACCCATAGACAAAAACCACTTGGGAACCGTGGTTCCAGCCATGGGTACAATTCAGTTTAGGTGGAGACATGGCGTGGTTCAGTTTGGTTTGGGTTTAAATAAAAATTCTAGCAGGTTAGTTAGGTTTGGGTTGCCTAGTTTCAACGTTGAGGTTTGGTTTTGGTTCCCCATCCAATCTCAGGTTTAGTTGAGATTGCTACTCACGTCAAACACCACTAGGAATCGGAAGTTGATTTATGTCTTTCATCGCACCACTATTTAACCAACGGATTGAAAGCATACAATTATGAAGCAAACTCGCGTCTAATTTCACAAATTGGGGAGCGATTGCATAATTTAAGCTTCCCTATTCATAACGGCGTGCATGCGTTAGCAAGGGAGGCATTGGCGGTCCATAGAACATATTTATCACGCATTCCTCTAAGTACGAATATTTCAAAAATTATTTATGTTAAATACTATTCATTCTTTATTATAGAAATCTAATTATTCTTGATTTTTAGGACACTTTGCAGTTAAAAATTCGCTTCTTTGTGACACGGTAGTAGAAGCAAATTTTATTTCCAACGCTATACTAGTTTGCTTCCAAAAAAATGGTTTTTTTGTTAAGCACTATTCATTCTTTATTTACAAAAATCTAATTATTCTTAACTTTTAGGACACTTTACAGTTAAAAGTTCATCTCTTCGTGACATAGTGGTTTGCTTTCTTAGAAGCAAATTTTGTTTTCAACGCTATACTAGTTTGTTTCCAAAATATTTAAAATTTATTTTGATCAAAAATAATGTTTACAATATGACAATTTATTTTCCAAACATATGGTCATTCAACTGAGGAAAATTGTGTTTCATGGCGACTAGTTTGCTTCTAGTGTACCACAAGATAGTTCTAGCCGACTACATAGTTGCTTAAAACAAAATAGGAATTTTTTGCCATCGAAAAATTATATATTAACTTGTAACAATTAAAACATGTTCAAACTACATAGACATTTTCTTCCAAATAATTTGAAATATATCTTCAAGGAAAAAAGGTATCATCTTCATCAACCACAATGGCATGCTTTTGAAGAAATTATCGTCTGCTTCGGAATGAGTAGAAGTCTACTTCAGCATTTTGTTTATCAACCACAATGGCATGCTTCTAAAGAAATGGTTGTATGCTTTGAAAGATTAGAAGTCTACTTCCACCATGTTTCAAACAAAATGTTGCAAAACAACTTAGTAGTAGATGAATGGATTGAGTCTCTTTCATGGTAACAAAAGGGTAGACCGAAAAAGGATGAAATTTGAATAAATTATTTGGTTGATGAAAATTCCAATTTGCACAAATTTAAGAACTAAAAATTTAATTACGGAACATGTATGTGCCATCTACAATAAAAATAGAACTCATAGATGTGATAACAAGCATCATTTGAAACACAAAATGAGAAATACAAGAAGAATGTGGTAAAGTTTAAAATTCTATTGAAATCTGGAAAGAAATATGTAAACTAAGGAAGCTTGCTGCAGTGCATCTTACTTAGGAATCGTATGTACGAGGTATAAGAAGCACCGGTTATACTTAGGAAGCATGATGCATTAGTAACATTAACATGAAGCAAAAGAATTATATACTTGGGAAGCATGTTTATATGGAAGCATAAAATTCATAATCATGCATCATACCAAATAGTATATCTATGGAGAAACTTTAAAAACTAAATTAACACTGGTTTCTCTCAAAATTACCTAATACTACATGTTGATTTCTCTCAAAATTATACAAAGCTCGTTTACTCATTCCACGTGTGTCCTTGAAGAAGACTGGGACATGGATGAGTGAAAGAACCTCCCAATTCTGATCCATGGAGTAGAGAAGGGTGTCCTTGTTGGCTCCAGACTACACCGCCTCCAACTCTAACAAACCTACCGCAGTGTCGCTGACTGTCAGGTTGGCGCCTTCAACGAATCCTCACTGCAGAAGGGCATGGCGCGGGTCTTTTACAAAGAGGGCGAGCTGGCGCATTAGAGAGAGAATAGGTTGCGGCAGCGATGGCGCGGGCAGACATGGCGAGGACAGCGGCTGACGACGGTGGAAAGAGAAGAGTCGTGGTGGGGAGGTGATACAGGAAAAAAAAGACGAAAAAATCTTTGTGCAGAAAAAAAAAGACGGAAAAATCTTTGTGCATGATTAACAGGTGTAATTTTAACGTGGGAGGTTACGTGCTGCATGCCATTCAATCAATCGAGATGGACGTCTGTCAATAGGTCCGATCTTTTGATTCGGATTGTGAGATTCAGGCACATGGCTTAATAGGATTGATAAGATACTCATACCAACAAGTTGCAACTTTTTTTTTGAAAGTTTATCTAAAAAGAACTCTGAGGCTAAGCATGCTTAGCCTAGAGCAATTTGAGGATGGATGACTAATAGGAAAATGGGTATAGAGTGTGCACGAGTAAAAACAAAGTGCGTAGAAAAGACTATTTTTTGGTCCGTGAGACTAGTCTAGAGATCCTAGTAAGCCGCCAGAGTGACACCCCCGGGACCTGTTGTTGGACGGGGTGTTACACACATCAGGCTACAATCTAAGTATTTACCCAAACAAAAAACGAGTATGTGCCCCGCACGGTGCCATCCTATTCCAGAATTCTAGCCACTGATTATGTATCCCACTACTTCTTCCTCAAATCGCATCTTCCCAAAGAACGTTGCCACGGCTGCTTTCTCAACCACACTATTGCCTCGTTGCCGCCACTGCTTTCTCCCCAACGCATGGTGTTGTCGCTGCTTTCTACTGCCATGATTTACATATTGCGGAAGTGAATCGGTGAATCATAATTTTATGAATCACAAATTTGCAGGTTGTTTGATGTTCTTGAGTAGTATCGTAGTTTTTGTTGGAATTATGCCCTAGAGGCAATAATAAAGATGTTATTATTATAATTCTTGTTCATGATAGTGTTTATATTCCATGCTAGAATTGTATTAAGCGAAAACTTTAATACTTGTGTGGTTTGTGAACAACACCGTGTCCCTAGTATGCCTCTATGGACTAGATCATTGATTAATGATGGTTAAGGTTTCCTAGCCATGGACATGAGTTGTCGATTAATAATGAGATCATATCATTGGGAGAATGATATGGTGGACAGACCCAAACTAAGCGAAGCAATTAGATCGTGTCATCGTGTTCGTCTTTGCGAAGCTTTTCTTATGTCAAATATTGTATTCCTTAGACCATGAGATAATACAACTCCCTGGTATCGGAAGAAAGCTTTGAGGTCATCAAACGTCATCCTATGAGAGGGTGATCATAAAGGTGTCTCTCAGGTGATCGGAAAGTATCTGTTGGGTTGTATGTATCGAGATGGGATTTGTCTCTGCCAAGTCGGAGAGATATACTTCGGGCCCACTCGGTAATCGATATCAACACCGCTTGCAAGCATGTGGTTAAGGAGTTAATCACAAAGTGATATCGGATTACGGAACGAGTAAAGTACTTGCTGTGAACGAGATTGAACTAGGTATGACGGTACCGACGATCGAATCTCGGGCAAGTAAAATATCGCGAGACGAAGGGAATATATATATGGGATTGATTGAATCCTGGCATCGTGGTTCATCCGATATGATCATCGATGAATGTGTGGGAGTCAATATGGGTTTCCAGACCCCGCTGTTGATTATTGATAGAAGATCATGTCTGCATATTCTCGAACCCGCAGGGTCACACACTTAACGTGTCTCGACGCTAGGATAGATTGGATAATTGGTTTATGAGTTTTTGTTCGGAGTCTCGGATGGGATCCGGGACATCACGAGAGGTTCCGAAGTGGTCCGGAGAATAAGATTCATATAAGGCAGTGCAGTTTTTGGAGTTCGGAATTGTTCCGGGTTAATCGGTATTGTACCGGAAGCTTCTAGAACCTTCTGGAAGGGGACCAACGTGGCCCCACCTTCCGGGAGGGGGCATGG
The DNA here is from genome assembly GCA_916181665.1 of Avena sativa. Classification (NCBI taxonomy): domain Eukaryota; kingdom Viridiplantae; phylum Streptophyta; class Magnoliopsida; order Poales; family Poaceae; genus Avena; species Avena sativa. Next base: position 257,688,643 of record OV702279.1, on the reverse strand, counting down.
GCCTATGAGAGAGTGCCCTGGCCGCATTGGGCCAGGGGCACAAGGCCCCATAGGGCCCAGCCGGCCAAAGAGGGTTTAAACCCTAGATAGAGCTTCTAGAAGGGGGGGTTTCCTTGCCCCCCACTCCTCCTCCTTTGGGGCCGCCAGTTTGGACTTGGGGGAGGGGCTAGGGCAGCCGCCCACCCCTCTATATAAAGAGGGCTGGGGGCGCACCACCCCACACACCTTCCCCTCCAACCCTAGCCGCCCTGCTGCCCTCCTCTCTCCCTCCCGACTGTTTGTAGGCGAAGCCCTACTGCAGAAATTCTCCACCATATACACCACGCTGTCGTGTTGTAGATCCAATTCGTCTCTCCACCATACTTGATGGTCCGAGGAAGGAGGAGACGTCGAGGTGCTGCACGTGTGCATCTCACGGAGGCACCGCCACTTGTGGTGCTAGATCGGATCGGATCGCGAGGAGGAGAAGCGAGTACGACTACATCACCCACGTTCCAACGAACGTTCCGCTGTGCGAATCTTCAAGGGTATGAAGATCTAATCCAATCTCTCTTCTTGTTTGCATCTCCTAGATTAGATCTTGGCTTTCCCTCTGTTCGCATCCGTAGAAAATTTTGATTTACTATGCCGCGAAACCCTTCAGTGGTATCAGAGCTAGATCTATGCGTAGATGTGTTTCACGAGTAGAACGCAACATGGTTGTTGCAGGCGTTGATGTTTTCTGTTGCAGGCCTCTTGTTTGTGTTCTTCTTATGACGCGGGATAGTGAGATTGAAGCGGTCCAGGCCAACCTTACGCGACGTCGTTCGCGAGACCGGCTCCGCACTTGACGTGTGGCTTGTTCCACACATGCGGCTGGTGGATGCCAGTTTCTCTCACTATAGTTGTCATGGGATTAACACCGGAGTTTGGCAACCATAATATCACCGTTGTGGCTTTCCGTAGGTAAGAATCGTTCTTAGCATCTACTCCCATAAGCCACGTAAAACATGCAACAACAAAGTAGAGGCGTCTAACTTGTTTTTGCAGGGAGTGTTTTCTGTGATATGGTATGGCCCAAGATGTGATGTGTATAATGTATGCGATGATCATGTTTTGTAATGTTTCACGACTTGCATGTCGATGAGTACACAACCGGCAGGAGCCATATGGTTGTCTTTATAATTGTGTATGACATGTGTGTCAACTTCTTATATGCCATGTAATAGTTTCACTTTATCGCTAAGTAGTTAGCAATAGTTGTAGTTGCTATTCGTGGTGGAGGCAATCATGGTGGAGTGATGGAGATCATGCCGGCACGCACAAGATGGAGATCATTGCGCGAAGATTGGCTATACCATGTCACATAAAGTTATATGCATGTGATGTTTATCCTTTTATGTATCTTATTATGCTTAGATCGCGACGGTAGCATTATAAGATGATTCCTCACTTAAAGATCAAGATAAAAACCGTGTTCTCCCCAAGTATGCACCGTTGCGAAAGTTCGTCGTGTCCAAGCATCACATGATGATCGGGTGCTATAGACTCTACACTCACATACAACGGGTGCAAGCCAGTTTTGCACACGCGGAAATACTTGGGTCTAACTTGACGAGCCTAGCATGTACAGACATGGCCTCGGAACACAAGAACCAAAAGGTTAAGCATGAGTCATATGAATGATATGATCGACACTTCGTTGTCCACCATTGAAACCACATCTCTTCTCGTGATGATCGGATTAGGTGTGGTGAATTTGGATCATGTTCACTAAACAACTTGAGGGATGTTGAATTTAGTGGGAGTTCATCTAGTAATTTGATTAAGTTGAACTAGTTATCATGAACATAGTCTAATTTGTACTTGCAAATACTGTAGATCACATGGCTAAGTCCAACTTCAACTTCAACGTTTTTGCTAAGAAGGAAAAGCTTAGAAACAGTGGGTCTAACTTCACCAATTGGTTCCGCAATCTAAGAATCATTCTCTCTGGCGGTCAAAAGGACTATGTCCTTGGGAAAGCGTTAGGTGACCCTCCTGCTGCAACTGCGCCGGCTGATGAGAAAGCTGTCTATCAGTCGCGCAAGGATGATTATGGTGTGATTAAGAGCACCATGTTGTTTGCTATGGAACCGGAACTTCAAAATCGTTTTTGAAGACTATCCCGGGCCCTTTGAGATTCTCGAAGAGCTGAAAACCATGTTTCAGACTCAGGCCCGTTCTGAGAGATATGAGATCTCTGAGAAGTTCTTTAACTGCAAGATGGAGGAAGGGAGTTCAGTTAGTGAGCACGCCATTAAGATGACGGGCTACACTCAACGCCTTGAGCAACTGGAATGCACGATTCCGGAGGAGCTCAAGATTGACAGGGTTCTGCAATCACTCCCTCCCAGCTACAAAAGTTTTGTAGTGACTCATAATCAGATTGGTTCCACTGATACGATCACCGAGCTCTTCGCAAAGCTGAAGGCTGCGGAAGTGGACATCAAAAAGGATAATCATGTGTTGATGGTCAACAAGCCCACCTTTAAGAAAGTTAAGGGAGCAAAGAAGCCCTTCAAGAAGGGCGGCGGCAAGCGCACTGCCCCTGCTGAGAAGAAGCTCAAGTCTGGTCCTAAGCCGGACACTGAGTGCTTCTATTGCAAGGACAAGGGTCACTGGAAGCGCAACTGTCCGAAGTACTTAGCGGACAAGAAGGCTGGCACCATCAAAGGTATATTTGATATACATGTTATTGATGTTTTCCTTACTAGCCCTCGTTGTAGTGCCTGGGTATTTGATACCGGTTCAGTTGCTAATATTTGTAACTCGAAACAGGAGCTACGGAATAGACGGCGGCTTGCGAGGGATGAGGTGACGATGCGCGTTGGCAACGGATCAAGAGTTGATGTGATGGCCGTCGGCACGCTCTCCTTAGTTTTACCTTCGGGATTAGTTTTAAACCTTAATAAATGTTATTATGTGCCTGCGTTGAGCATGAACATTATTTCTGGATCTTGTTTATTGCAAGACGGTTATTCATTTAAATCGGAGAATAATGGTTGTTCTATTTATATGAGTAACATCTTTTATGGTCATGCACCTATTGTGAATGGTTTATTTCTTCTAAATCTCGAAAGGGATGAAACACACATCCATAACATTGAGGCTAAGAGATGCAAAGTAGATAGTGATAATACTACTTATTTGTGGCACTGTCGTCTAGGTCATATTGGTGTAAAGCGCATGAAGAAACTCCATTCTGATGGACTTTTGGAGTCTCTTGATTTTGAATCATTTGACACATGCGAACCATGCCTCATGGGCAAGATGATCAAAACCCCGTTCTCCGGTATGATGGAGCGAGCAACGGACTTGTTGGAAATCATACATACCGATGTATGCGGACCGATGATTGTTTCGACGCGCGGTGGATATCGCTATTTTCTCACTTTTACCGATGACTTAAGTAGATATGGGTATATCTATTTAATGAAACATAAATCTGAAACGTTTGAAAAGTTCAAAGAATTTCAGAATGAAGTGGAGAACCATCGTAACAGAAAGATTAAGTTTCTACGATCCGATCATGGAGGTGAATATTTGAGTTATGATTTTCTCACACATATTAAAGCAAGTGGAATCGTTTCACAACTCACGCCACCCGGAACACCACAGCGCAATGGTGTGTCTGAACGCCGGAACCGAACCCTATTAGATATGGTCCAATCGATGATGTCTCTTACTGATTTGCCGTTATCATTTTGGGGTTATGCATTAGAAACCGCTGCATTCACTTTAAATAGGGCTCCATCTAAATCCGTTGAGACGACATCGTATGAACTGTGGTTTGGTGCTAAACCTAAGTTGTCGTTTCTTAAAGTTTGGGGATGCGAAGCTTACGTCAAGAAGTTGATGCCGGACAAGCTCGAACCCAAAGCGGAGAAATGTGTCTTCATAGGATACCCTAAGGAAACTATTGGGTATACCTTCTATCACAGAACCGAAGGCAAAGTGTTTGTCGCAAAGAACGGTTCCTTTCTTGAGAAGGAGTTTCTCTCGAAAGAAGTGAGTGGGAGGAAAGTAGAGCTAGACGAGGTTATTGAACCTTCTCTTGAGTTGGAGAGTAGCGCAGCACCTGAAATTGTTCCAGTGCCGCCTGCACCAACAATAGAGGAAGCTAATGACAAGGATCATGAAGCTTCGGACGATGCTGCTACTGAACGTCGTAGGTCGACAAGGTCGCGTGCCCCTCCTGAGTGGTACGGCAACCCTGTCTTGACTGTCTTGCTAGTAGAAGACAGTGAACCTACGAACTATGAGGAAGCGATGATGAGCCCAGACTCTGAGAAATGGCTAGAAGCCATGAAATCCGAATTGGGATCCATGAGCGAAAACCAAGTATGGACTTTGGTGGACCCTCCTAGCGACCGAAAGGTCGTTGAGTGCAAGTGGATCTTCAAGAAGAAACCGGACGCGGATGGTAATGTTACCGTCCATAAAGCACGGCTTGTCGCGAAAGGTTTTCGACAAGCTCAAGGTGTTGACTACGATGAGACTTTCTCTCCCGTAGCGATGTTTAAGTACATTCGGATTTTATTAGCAATTGCTGCGTTTCATGATTATGAAATATGGCAGATGGATGTCAAGACTGCTTTCCTCAATGGCAACATTGATGAAGAGTTGTATATGATGCAACCCAAAGGTTTTGTCGATCCTAAGGATGCTGATAAAGTATGCAAACTTCAGCGTTCCATTTATGGACTGAAGCAAGCATCTCAGAGTTGGAACCTTCGTTTTGATCAAGTGATCAAGAGCTTTGGATTTGTTCCAAATTGCTACGAAGCTTGCATCTACAAGAAAGTGAGTGGGAGCTCGGTGACGTTTCTGGTACTATATGTGGATGACATATTGATTATTGGAAATGACATCAACATGCTTAACGATGTGAAGAGTTATTTGAACAAGTGTTTTTCAATGAAAGACCTAGGTGAAGCTGCTTATATATTGGGCATCAAGATCTATAGAGATAGACAAAGACGCCTGATAGCTTTAAGACAGAGTACATACCTAGACAAAGTTCTGAAAAGGTTCAGAATGGATAAGGCAAAGAAAGGTTCAGTGCCCATGTTGTCAGGTAAGATATTGAGCAAGGCTCAGTGTCCAGCTACGGTAAATGATAGGGAAGCTATGAGCAAAGTGCCTTATGCCTTGGCCATAGGTTCTATCATGTATGCCATGTTGTGTACTAGACCGGATGTGTCCAATGCTCTTAGTTTGACGAGCAGGTATCAAAGTGATCCAGGAGTGGAACACTGGACAGCCGTGAAGAACATCCTAAAGTACCTAAATAGGACTAAAGAAATATTCTTAGTCTATGGGGGTGATGAACAGCTCGTCGTAAAAGGTTACGTCGATGCTAGTTTTGACACAGACAAGGATGATTCTAAATCTCAGACAGGATACGTATAATATTTTGAATGGAGGAGCTGTGAGCTGGAGAAGCTGCAAGCAAAGCGTGATCGCGGGATCTACAGTAGAAGCGGAATACATGGCTGCTGCAGAAGCGTCAAGTGAAGGAGTTTGGATCAGGAACTTCATCACTGAGCTTGGCGTGGTTCCAAGTGCATTGGACCCACTTGAGATATTGTGTGACGACACTGGCGCCATAGCACTCGCTAAGGAACCAAGATATCATCCAAAGACCAAGCATATCAACCGCAAGTTTCATATAATCCGAGATTATATAGCAGATGGAGATCTGAAGATTAGCAAAGTACATACAGATCTGAATGTCGCAGATCCATTGACTAAACCTCTTCCACGTGTAAAACATGATCAGCACCTCAGTGCCATGGGTGTGATATTGTTGCCTAATGTAAACTAGATTATTGACTCTAGTGCAAGTGGGAGACTGTTGGAATTATGCCCTAGAGGCAATAATAAATATGTTATTATTATAATTCTTGTTCATGATAATGTTTATATTCCATGCTAGAATTGTATTAAGCGGAAACTTTAATACTTGTGTGGTTTGTGAACAACACCGTGTCCCTAGTATGCCTCTATGGACTAGCTCATTGATTAATGATGGTTAAGGTTTCCTAGCCATGGACATGAGTTGTCGATTAATAATGAGATCATATCATTGGGAGAATCATATGGTGGACAGACCCAAACTAAGCGAAGCAATTAGATCGTGTCATCGTGTTCGTCTTTGCGAAGCTTTTCTTATGTCAAATATTGTATTCCTTAGACCATGAGATAATACAACTCCCTGGTATCGGAAGAAAGCTTTGAGGTCATCAAACGTCATCCTATGAGAGGGTGATCATAAAGGTGTCTCTCAGGTGATCGGAAAGTATCTGTTGGGTTGTATGTATCGAGATGGGATTTGTCCCTCCCAAGTCGGAGAGATATACTTTGGGCCCACTCGGTAATCGATATCAACACCGCTTGCAAGCATGTTGTTAAGGAGTTAATCACAAAGTGATATCGGATTACGGAACGAGTAAAGTACTTGCTGTGAACAAGATTGAACTAGGTATGACGGTACCAACGATCGAATCTCGGGCAAGTAAAATATCGCGAGACGAAGGGAATATATATATGGGATTGATTGAATCCTGGCATCGTGGTTCATCCGATATGATCATCGATGAATGTGTGGGAGTCAATATGGGTTTCCAGACCCCGCTGTTGATTATTGATAGAAGATCATGTCTGCATATTCTCGAACCCGCAGGGTCACACACTTAACGTGTCTCGACGCTAGGATAGATTGGATAATTGGTTTATGAGTTTTTGTTCGAAGTCTTGGATGGGATCCGGGACATCACGAGAGGTTCCGGAGTGGTCCGGAGAATAAGATTCATATAAGGCAGTGCAGTTTTTGAAGTTCGGAATTGTTCCGGGTTAATCGGTATTGTACCGGAAGCTTCTAGAACCTTCCGGAAGGGGACCAACGTGGACCCACCTTCCGGGAGGGGGCATGGGCCTATGAGGGAGTGCCCTGGCGCATTGGGCCAGGGGCACAAGGCCCCATAGGGCCCAGCTGGCCAAAGAGGGTTTAAACCCTAGATAGAGCTTCTAGAAGGGGGGTTTCCTTGCCCTCCACTCCTCCTCCTTTGGGGCCGCCGGTTTGGACTTGGGGGAGGGGCTAGGGCAGCCGCCCACCCCTCTATATAAAGAGGGCTGGGGGCGCACCACCCCACACACCTTCCCCTCCAACCCTAGCCGCCCTGCTGCCCTCCTCTCTCCCTCCCGATTGTTTGTAGGCGAAGCCCTGCTACAGAAATTCTCCACCATATACACCATGCCGTCATGTTGTAGATCCAATCCGTCTCTCCACCATACTTGCTGGTCCGAGGAAGGAGGAGACATCGAGGTGCTGCACGTGTGCATCTCACGGAGGCACCGCCGTGCTAGATCGGATCGGATCGCGAGGAGGAGAAGCGAGTACGACTACATCACCCACGTTCCGACGAACGTTTCGCTGTGCGAATCTTCAAGGGTATGAAGATCTAATCCAATCTCTCTCGTTGTTTGCATCTCCTAGATTAGATCTTGGCTTTCCCGCTGTTCGCATCCGTAGAAAATTTTGATTTACTATGCCGCGAAACCCTTCAGTTTTATCTTATATCTTCTTTGCAGGGAGGTCATGAACATGCACAGCTAGCATTGAGATCCACAAGGTTCCTAATTTCGACCATAGGCGCACTTCACTTCTGCGATAGTGCTACGAGCAGGAGACTCCATGGCTCCATGCTCCATCAAGGGTACAATATGATGTTCTTGTGTCTGAGTTGTATCAGCAGAGTGTGAAAATTGATCTGGTCATGCGGATGGGGTTGAAGAGGAACAATCGACAGCATGTGTTATCGCCTTTACAGTAGATTATTTGCGGTCGCAACCGAACAATGGATCCAAAGCTTTGATTCCCATGTAGGGAGAACCTATTTGAAACAATAAACGACACGTGATCAATTTTCAGTTGAGACGTATGTTCATGGGAGAAAATTAACCATTTAATAGAGGCAAATTTTTTATTTCCTTAGAAGCACATCTTGTAGGTTGTACATGTTGCTCAACTGAGGCAAATTTTAGTAACGAAGAAAGCAAATGATATGATGGGTAGAAGCATAATTTTGATAAGTTTGAAACAAATTGTTACAATTATTTTTAAGATTGGAAAAATATTGATTCCGTCAAAAGCATATCTTAGTATCATTGGAGCACAAATTATCTATCAAGGGGTGTGCTTCAGAGAGTCCAACTTTGCCGCACTTTTTGGACTTATATTCTACTATTGTCGCATGTGCTTCCATCTACTGATTTAATTGCTTCCAAATCTTAAATAATTGGATGATCAGAAATTTCAAAGCTACTAGTGTAATAATGTCATTCTTATCACATTATAATTTATGCTTCACAGAGCCTTTGCATGGAACTCAATCTCATATTATCTTCCCTTGTTCTGGAGAGGAAACTGCTCCGATGCGGAAGAAAAAAGGTAGGAGATAATAGATATTTATTCGGACGGGCATTACAGGAGTAGTTATGAAAGCAATTTTTGTGATACAGTCAACTAACAGAGGAAACCAACCCCAATATTACATGAGTAGTTAACGGGAGAAGTTGAAGCAAACAACTGTGGGCCTTGGCAACAGATCATACGATCCACTTGCTTCCAATCCTACTGCCTAGGACTGTTCCGATGGGAAGCCACTGATTGGACGCTGATTCCTAGCGGTGCCCCAAAACAAAAAGGCACCAAATAGATCCCGTAAAACTAGAAAAACTACAAAATATTTTCCAGCCTCCTAGAAAAAATCTCACATACCCAATGCAACCAGTGTTGGAGTGGATTTTTTAGGTGAACGGGAAACAAGTCAAACGCTCCTATTCGCCCTAGTGTTGGCAAACTCCCGAGTTAAATTCCACAAGATGAGAATCGATTATAGAATCAATATTTGATTCCCGGTTATTCATCCCGAGTTTCATTTATTACCGACAAAATTCTAATGGATTTTGAGCTTGTTCTATGGTAGTGGGGCTCCCATGGTGGCAACCTTCTGAAGGGAATATGCCCGAGAGGCAATAATAAAGTGGTTATTATCGTATTCCTTATTTATGATAAATGTTTATTTTGCATGCTATAATTGTATTAATACGGAAACGTTAATACATGTGTGTTTAATAAATAAAAAAGATGTTCCTAGTTATGCCTCTCTTATAAACTAGCTCGTTGATTAACAAGATGATCAAGGTTTCCTGATCATGGACATTGGATGTTGTTAATAACGAGGTCACAATATTAGTGTAATGATGTGATGAATATTCATCCGAAGTATAGCATTACGATCAAAGTCATTGAGTTTATATTGCTATAACAACTTACAAAGTGATCCTAATCCTTAGACCATGAGATCATGTCAATCACTAACACCGGAAGAATTTCTTGATAACATCAAACGTCACACCGTAACAGGGTGATTATAAAGATGGGTTCAGAACTACTAAAGTGTTATGTTGAGGCCCATGGATCGAGTGTGGAATTTGTTCATCCCGATGACGGATAGATATGCTCTGGGCCCTCTCGGTGATATCACATTGATTAGCTTGCAAGCAAGTGATTTGATCACTAGAATGTTATATCATGGGAACAAGAAAAGAGTGCATGTCAGTAACGAGATCAAACTAGGTATGGAGATACCGATGATCGAATCTCGGACATGTAATATATCGCGAACAAAGGTATTAAGATACTAGCGTAAAAGGTTCTCGCGATCACAAGAAAGTCATCGCTGAATGTGTGGGAGTCAGTATGGGTCTCCAGATCCCGCTTCTGATTATTGATCCGAGAGTGGTCTCGATCATGTCCGCATTATTCGCAAACTTGTGACACACTTAAGAAACACCGACATCCATTTGGAGCAAAAGTTTTATGCCGGAAAGAATAACAAGCGCAGGAATTTATTTCACTAGATACTGAAACGGGTTTTCGGATAAACTTTGCGGTGACCCAGCATACCACTGCATGTGTAGTACACTATAGTCGTTGACATGACACCCACAAAACACCATTCCGTAAATATCACATCCTTCAGAGTGGTACAACTGAAACATTGCGGGTCCATATTACAAACATTCACACATCATTATTATTACAATACCAGAAGTTCAAGACTTCAAAAGGTTCAACTTACAAACCAAAATATAAAGTGTTTCAGCGGAATTTACAAGTAGCAACTCCGACTAGGAGTTGAGCTCAGCAGCTTATTCTATAGAGTTCATGCTGCTCGGCTTTGTTGGCTACTACTAACTAGGATACTTAGTTGGATTCGTTATCGTCGACACCATAGCGGATTTCGTAATCCACTCCTTCAATGCCTCCTGATAGGTCAGGCTCCTCGTAGAACACATCTTCTTGACATTCAGCTGCATACATTGGCACGTCGTCGAGATCCTCAGAGTCTAAGCAAGGGATCAAAGGAAAGAATGAGTAACAACGTTACCCAACAACTTCATTATATGCAAGGTGGGAAGTTTGATGCTCTAACTACCACCTCGGACTATAAGTCCTTGGAACTATGCAATTTTCTATAAATCTTTCTTCAAAGATTGATTTTATTATAAAAATCTATGACAATCAGCCTTCACAGGTTGACCAGAACTTTCATGGAGTTCCTTTCCTGCCGTGTTCGTAGCTCCTTCCCGGAACAGGGAGTAACAAGTTACAATTCTTACACTCTGCAGAGGTGCGTTACTTTACCCATGAGAGATCAACTCCTTGTTGCACAACCGGGCGTACTTTACCGTCCACAATTCCATGATGTGGGGCCCAGTAGTTGGTCCAAGCCAATCACTGCCCCCTTCGCGACCTCGCATGCCTCCTTGGTGTAGACCATGCCCACATAATGAATTACGGCAATGGTTTGTACAAACCATTAGATGCCAGAACTATCGTGGGACAATGAGGGTTCCCGCCCATATGTTGCATATCCTCTACGAATTACTAATTAATATGCACACTACGAGGATAACAACCACGACCTACACATCCGGCTTCATGTGAGAGGAAGAAGATATAGCTGACTTCTCTGTCCCATTCCAAATCTCATGGCTAACGCGTAATATACGACGCTGGAATCACTGATGTTAGGGGTTATTAAGTCCCTAATTGATCACCATTGTTGCGAATAGAACCCTAAGTTCTATTGCTCCATTATATCATCACTTAGGATGATATCTATGATTTCTTTATTTGTGAAATTAATATTTTCTTTGTTTTAGAGTATATATGATAACACACAATTTTCAAATACTTTGATAAAGAATCTTCAAAGGATATGAGCAAGTGATGAACTTGCCTTGTGATGGCAAGGTAGTGAAGTCTGATGCTTGCACTGGACCTTGAGCTTCTATGTCTATAAAAACATCATTATTGCCCTGTAAGGACAATATTTAAAGAAGCAAAATGATTATGCAAAGTAATGTAATGCATCATTTATATATTTTACCCATTATTATAAAAATTCTTTTTAAATAATAAAGGAGGTATAATATTAATTTTTAATATTTATAATAGAATATAACATTCTTTTATTTTATTTTCCTTTTATTTGGTTTTTATTGATTTAATATTTATTTAGTATTTTTTAAAAATACTACAATATTAATATATAATGAAAGTGATTTTTATTTATTTTTATCATCTTTCAATAATTTTGTAATATTCCTTAAGGAATATAAAAATTACAAAATTCTTAAATAAAATTTAAAAGTATAAAATTTTATATATTAGTTTATTTGGATAGTTTGCATTTTTGTGAATCCAAAAATATTTTATTTATAATTTTTGGACTTTTATTTTATTTTCTAGAATTTAATCAAGTTCAGGGGCATTTTGGTCTTTTTCTATTTATTAAAACAGGCCTTAAAGTTTTTTGGGCTGGCTTATTCTTATTGGGCCCTTGTGGCCCATTAGGCATAGTCAAAATAGTCACCCCGAAGGGTACTGGCCCAACTCAGCCCACTCACTCGCTGTCTCTCACCCTCGAGCTCACTCCTCTCCTCCTCCATCCCCGACCCCGTGGTCGGTGATGTCGCTGCCGACGACTCCCGCCGTCGTGGACCGTTTTGATTGCCGCAGTGATGCAGGAGGAGGTTATAGACTACGCCCCTCCTTCCTGTCCAACTGGATTCGAGCATGGAGCTCTCCTGCGACAGATCGATGCCGTCCCGAACCGTAGGGTTTGGGGTTGGCGTGGATCCTAGCGTCGCCGCTGCTGTCGCGTGTCGTGGTGATTCACCTCACCTCTAGGTGTGGCTATGGTCGCCGCTGTGGCGCTGTATGGGTCGCAGCACCCCCTGGGGGTGCTCCTCGTGCCTCCATGGTCGTCGGCCACCTCTGCTTCCTCTTCTAGTCTCCAGCGAGGACCTTTGGTGAGTTCTTTTCCTCTCCCCCTTGTGCTCTCTGTGCTCGCTCATCCTATGCTAGATGTTGGTAGTGACCTCTCTGGTTATTGTCTTGTCCTGATTAAGATGATCTATTCCATTTAGGGTTCATGTCTGATACTTGTAAGATGCTCCTATGATCTAGTTGTGGTGTTTAATGGGGATTTGGGATGCTCTGCACCTCATTGTTAGTGATCACCACCATTTGATTGTGTGATGCTATTGTTGATGTGTGGTTAAGGTTGGATTAAATGCTAGGGTTGCATATTATTGCCTCTGACTGGTACTCTGGTGAATTGATGTGCTTATCTATTGTCAGTATCTTGATACTGGCAATGATCTAGTCAGTGAGAATTTACATACTTAGTTATTGTTGGCTTGTCAGATGATGCTTGTTCAGAATTTTATTCAGTAGAATCAAATGATTCTTTGATCGTGAATAAATAATTAGGATATGATCCCTGTTTCTAATTCCAGGGAGATGATTTGGTAGATGATTTGTGAAGGTTGGCTTATTTGATTGTTTTTGTGATAAGGTCAGTGCTTATGAAACCTTCTTAAGATGGTACATAAGTAGATCTTGTTACTGACTAGGCTTAAAGTCATTTCTGGGACTTGATGGATGTTGATAGATAAGTTGGGAAACTTATTGTTTGACCTAGCCAGTGATGCTGGTCTGAGGCTCTAGGAACTAAGCTTCTATGTTGCTGACATTTTCTAAATTGGTTAAGACATCAACTGCTTACTAGATCTTAGATCCTAGTTGGTTAATATATATGGTTTTGTTTGTGGCTTATAAAATCTGAGGTGCTACTCCTTCTTGGAGATGTGCCCAGATTTTGTAAGAACAAATGATAGAATATAAAGGTTGATGTAACACCCTCGGAATCAGCCCTATGCAAGTTTCAGCGATTCCCGCCAAACCCGCATAGAAACGATTCAAAGGTGCCCACCAGGCACTTTCGTGCGGGTGGAAAACGAAGTAATACCATTACACAATAGTCCATGATGTGTAACACGCCAGTTTTACTTAATCATTATTAGGGTTTGTTTGTGCATTGCATGAGCATCATATCTAAATATGCATGCAAAGAAAATGAAATGAATAACCCTAATCCTTTCCTCTCTATTTGAAATGCATTCAAAAGGTTTTGATTATTTTGAAAAGTATCAAAATGAATGGAGTCCAAATGGATTAAAAGGGCCCCACATTATTTCATATGTTCTATATAAACCTTTGGTATTTTTGAAATATCCAAAACAGATTTGGAAAAGAAAATACAAAAACAGAAATTTATAAACAGGAAAAGAACAGGAGTAGTAGCTGCAGCAATTTCTCAGGCCGCGGCCCAGCTGGCCCATCCTCTCCCTCTCTCTTTCTTCCGCGTGTGCAGCAGTCAGCCATGCCCCGTGGCCCAGTCCGACCCAGCCCCGGCCCATACCCCTTCGATCTCCCTACTGTCGTCTTCCTCCAGAGAGGCAGGCAACTGCCTGTCGTAGACGGCGCCGTCGATACTGCCGCTCGTTCTCGGTCGTTCGTCGCGCCCCGAAGTGAAGATAAGAACTCTGCGATGCCTCTCCTTCGCCCTTATCCCCTCAGTCTCTCCCGGACGACCTCCCTCTCTCCCAGGTTTCCCCAACCCGAACCCTAGCCGAAGAGCTCGTCGTCGCCCCGCCGTTCCCGGCCTCCCCGTGCCTTGCAGAGGTGTCCAGTAGCTCCGCAATGGTGGACTTGGTCACCTGGCCGAAGGAATCGAGTCCTCGCGCTTCTAATCGCCGCTGCTGGTGTCATCTTCCTTGACTCCGACCGTGCTCGCCGGCGTTGATCCGCGCAACCTCGACCTCACGCGCCCTCTCCGACCGTTATCACGCGCTTAGGGTGAGCCACCGGTCCTCCAGTACCCTCCCGTTCCTCTCCTCCCTCTCTGGTTTTCTCTAGCCTCGAACGCCGCTGTCGGCCACCGCCAGACCTCGCCATAGACGTAGCTCCGACTACCAAATAGGAGCGGCGCCGCCGGTATTACGTTCGCACTGCTGTGCTGATTCGAACGGAGCCAGCCGTGTGCCCCGCTGGCCCTCTACCATCGACGCCGGTCGTCGTCTACCGTGCTGCCGCCATGGTGACGTGTTGCCCGTGTGGAAACTGAGGTGGCCATGGGCCCCTCTATCAGCCACGGTGGGTAGGCACTGCCTCGGTGATAAATAACAAACCGCCCCCCCCCTTGTCCCACTTTGCCTGCGTGGAGGCTAAGGTGGCTAGTGCCCCACCTGTCTGTGACTGTGGCTAGCCCAGCCCTCTGTGTAAAAAGTATTTACAGTTTTGTTTAAATTAAGAAAAGGTTTACTAATTTTAGAAATTGTTTTGAATATTGTAAATTCAATAAGTAATTCATATTAATTCAGAAAAATACGAATAATATATCAAAATGTTCAGAAAAATGAAACCTAGCTAGTTAAGCTACAATCATGCATTGTTTAACAACTTTCAAGGAAAGTTAAATTAGAAGAACATATTAACCCCTCTCATATGTTTCGGTGTTTCCTCGAGTTAGGGTTTTCACCCTCGGAACCCCAATTAAATTGCCGAGCATGCTTTAGGGTTACTTTTCAATACAATTCAATTGTCATATCATCATACTTGCTTGATCATTGCATCGATACCATGTGTTGATTGCTTCCCCTCTTTTCCGGCGTTTTGGTTCTTCCCGGTAGAATACGATATGAGATCGAGATCGAAGTCAGAATCAACACCGTTGAAGCTCGAAGCTCGAAGGCCAATACTTGACCAACTATAATCAAGTCAAGTACAAGGATCCCGAAGATCTGCTTATCTGTTATCAACTGGCAAAGGCAAGCATAGCCCCACCATGATATAATCCGATGTTTTCCAAAGCATTTCAATTCTTCCATGATGCATACGATTCTACTATGGTATTTTATCGATAGATAAAGTATCCTATCTATTGCATTACTCCCTTTGAGCTTATATTACCTGATCCACTGCTCCTAGCATAACTAGGTTTGGCTTGTGTGCACTGCTAGAGCTTATATCCGTGTCTTGATTAGCCATGCATAGCTGTTGAGTCTGGTCCATCCAGATGATGTATCAAATGCATATAATCTAGTATGACAGGAGAACGTGATGATATGACATCAGAGGTGATATGAGATTAAACATGCTAAGGCTTGTATGGGAGGCCACGGTGAGATGTGGTTTTTCTAGTCCCATGCTCGCCGCCACTAGGAACTGAGTTCTTGCCTTTGGAACCGAGATGAGCGTACAACCACACGGGGCTTGGGAACCCCTCGCCTGATTAACTTGCCTAGTAGATTCCATGAGTCACATAGTTCGGGCATTCCATTCGACATACGCGTTGAAAATCTTTTGAAAGATTTGCCGGGTGAAGGTGCATTCATAACAGGTAGGTAAGCGTGGCCGGGGTTGCTTGGGGTCGATGGAGCCCCTGGTGAACCAACCTCGCCTCACATCTTTAAGTACCGGCTTCGGGATTTGACCCATTACGGCAGAACCATACTTATTGCGTGACTCATGGTCTCGGTGAAAGCAAGGTAAAGGTCGTGGCCAACCACCCTCTGCCAGCCTTCCAAGGAAGAGGGCTAATAGCTTGGCATCAAGAGTCGGTTGGTACGTGTGGGTAAGGTTGTACACCCCTGCAGGGTTAAATCTTTTCGAAAAGTCGTGTTCACGGTTATGAACACTTGGTGACCAGATTCTAAGATCATAGAGAACTATAACCTAATCGTAAAACTTGGTAGATCAACGTGTTCTTAAGGATGCTTCCTCATGGGTACGAGGGGGTGATCCTAGTTGGTAGATGATGATGATTTGGTGGATATCAAAAGATGATGATCAATATTTCGGAGATGTCGCTCTCTTATCCCCTTCTAAAATATTCTGAATAGACGAGATTCTTCTCTTCCTTGTTTTATAAACAAAAGTGGCTTTATGCAAAACAACTCCACCAGCCATAAGTCTTGCGGAGTACACCCTGTACTCACCCTTGCTTTGTTGATACATTTGGCAGAGAAAGTGTTCCCTGAAGATTAGTTTGCTACTACATCGACATCGACGAGTATCTTGGGCTTCCCGGCCGGCAGCCTGGAATCTATGGGCTGGGACGTCATCATTATGATTCAGGCCTCTTAGGCCATTTGTTAAGTTTGCTATACTTAATAGCATAATTTTCCTTCCGTTGTTTGATGTTTGTGGTCAGTGACCTCTGCTTGTAATAATTTGGTTCTTTGCTCAGTTATGAGCTTGTTGTAATAGATTTTGTGTCATAGGGTCACTATTGTGTTACCGATTCTTCACTAGATATTCTCGAGCTCAAGGTTAAGCTTATGTTAGACGGAGGTCTGAGATTTGTTTAGCCCTGATCCCGGGGGTGTCACAGGTCTTGGTATCAGAGCAGTACCAACCGTAGGAAAACCTTGCTATTGGTCGATGTTGAGTCTAGTGCTTGTGAAAACTATTTTCAAAGATGAAAAGTATTTGCAAAAACTCTAGTATACTTCTTTTACTCCTTATCCAGTTTCGCTCTAACTCTGGGTTATCTTATCTAGTGTTGATCTTAGAAAAGTTTTGATATCTTGTCTAGTCTTTCAAAGCTTAGGTGCCTTTTGGGCATGTCGTTTCTCAGCCAGTTGACCTAGTGTTGAGTTCTCTAGAGTTGTGTGTGTTGTGAATTCCTTGTTTTCCTTTGCTCTTGTTCATCTGAGAGATTCCTTTCTATCATGATCTCTCTATCTTTTGGAACCGCAATATTATATTGTCGGATCTGCAGTGTTTTGTTCCAGGCTTCGAGGCTTCCTTTCGCCTCGTGTGCCTCCTTTTTTGTTTGCTTGGGTACTTCAGAAGTCGTTTCTTCTCTTGAAAGCTACCTCGTGATTACTACCTTGTAGTGTACGCTATGTCACTCAAGTAGCAGTTACTTCTTTCTTTGGGTTTTAACCCTTGGACTTGAACTTAAGATCCCTGATTGTGCTAGATTCTGGTGTTGTGAATCTTGTACATAAAGCTGACCTTAATCCAAGATCCATTCCCTTGACCCCTGTTGTTAATGTTCACACATTACCTCAGGATGACTGGTATTACAATTCTAGCCTTCAAGCTTGTGGCCTTTGTCGCGATTTAATAGTGACAACTAAGGACTTCCCCTACCACATGCTATGGCAGATGTTCTCTAATGGAACCAAATAGGTCACGACAAGAGTACTCCTCGAGAGTCTCGTATATATATTCGTGACTCTGCCACACCTTTCCTTCTCTGCATTGGTTTTTGGAAGATTGTTGACTTATGCATCCACATCTTGGGATTCTATCCTGAGCATGTTCTTCTTCCCTTGTCTTTTTCCGACCTTTGTCTACCAGTTGGTAGCCAAGTAGTAAATGTGCATCGGTGTCTTCCGATGTAAGATACTCTTGTGGTCCGTCAAGACAAACCATTTTGCTATGTCTAGGAGAAACAAACTCCAGTACCTCGTCATATTTAGGACCTGGTCAAAGTGTTGTAGTCCTCAGATAAAGAGGCATTGAATAGCTTCTATCTGTTCCACCTTAAAGTATCACACCCTTTTATACTAAGAGGTTATGCCGAGTTCCATGACCCTTAATGAAGTGATGTTTTTACACATTCTACCCACCCTTCCTCGAGCTTCCGTGCTCGTAGGTGATGCGTGTGCGTAATAATGTGGTCATCTGAGATTCTTAGCAATTATTATTGTTTTGAACTCTAAGGACATTTGTATCATTCTTAGCGTGATTGGTTAACCTTATCACTAAGCGAAGTTTGATTGTGCTACCAAGTCTGTTATTCTGGTACACTCTCTTCGGTCAAAGAGTTAGGTTTATGCCGAAGCTCTAACACTATGTCTTCTTGCCTTACCAAGCAAGTTTCCTCTCGAACTAAGTGACATATCGGTGGTTCGTGATATTCTAGATGTCTACTAGAAGTATCGCCATGTTGCCACATGACCGTGTTGTCAAGTTCTTGAGAAATCAAGTTCTCTGAACTGCTCTTTTCTCTAAGGATCCATACCGGATACCCCTTAACTAGTTGGTTGAGCTTAAACAACAACTTGGAGAGTTGTAAGACAAAAGTTTTATCCGACCCAGTTCCTCCTTAAAGGGATGTCTAGTTTTGTTCTTGTTGAAGAAAGATAGTATCTCCTTTGTGGATATGTTATTTTTTCCCCGTCTTTGATTTGATTTGGGTTATCATCAAATCAAACTCAGTTCCAAGGACTATCTTGATGGTGTTTCTGCTTGTGATGTTTCACTTGAGTACATCTTCATGTCCTTTGGTCTGACCAATACTTCTTCCTTGTTCATACAACATACAAGTTCATCTTATTGGAGTGTCTTGGTAAGTTTGTTATTGAGCCCATCAATGCCATTCTTATTTTCTCCATGTTAGATTGTATTCATATGGAACATGGGGCATTAATGTTGGAAACTTTTGAGAACCGTCTCTGAGTCATCTCGAAGTATGTGTTCTGGGTGTTAGAAGTGACCTTCTCAGATTCATGTGCAATTGTTGAAAGATATCGCCGTGGATTAGAGTAAAGTTAACTCCGTTCCTTAAAGACACATGTGTGTTTGATTGTCAGTACCTTAAGTGTGTGCAGTTTTCTTCTGACAAATTGCTAAATACATGGGTCTAGCAATCTAACTCGTATTTTGGAGCTTGACACTATAGTCCGTGTCTTGAGAATCTAGTGACTTTACCTTTGTGGTAAATGTTGCAAACTTTATATTCGGACATGCTGAGTCTGAAATATCATACCACCTAACCAGATCTAAATCTCAAGCAGATATGATGGTTGGTGCTCCTCAAGGTTTTGACATAGGTCTCTTTGTAAATCTGGCAAGATTGATGTAATGGTTGGCACACTTAGCCGGAAATACCTCTTGTCATATTCTCTTGATTCAGCAATAACAACCACTCTTCATGAGGCATCTTCTATGATTTATTATAGGAGTTGTGCTCATGGTTTCCTTTGTATCCGAAGTCCGACCTTTACTTGATGTTTGATTTCTCGAACACCAAGGAGAACATTTAAAGTAGTGTTGATAAATGTCTCTCGGTCGATCCTCCAGACCCTTTATGTTTGCAAGCATCTTGTTGTGCCAAGTAATTGAAGTCTGAGAATGAAGTTTATTTCTTCTCGTGTCATCAGGAATCTTCTTAACCATTCATCTTAGTGGAGTAAAGTGATATCATGATCTTTGGCAAAGATTCTGATAAACCTGGATGAATAAAAAGTTTACTTCGTTTCCTCAACCATGTTTTAAGAGTGACTATGATTTTGGTAATCAGAAGTTCCTCTTGCTACATGATCCTTGCGACTCTTGTGAGCCCTTTCCACCAAAACACCTTCCCGTCTTGGCCTTCTGTTGGATGAAAGAGTGACCCTTCCGTGTCAAAAGTAGTTCAACAGCTTGGTTTTGTTGATCCATATCTTTGCAACCTGAAATCTCTACTTAAGCCGTTTAGTAGAGGATCCTTATCGAAGTCTGTGTCATGTTCTTTCTGTTGAAACCTCCCTTCTCAAAAGCTTATATCTTATGTGAGCTCCATGGTCTCCATCCTTATGAAGACCAGCTATCTAACAACTTGAAACCATTTCCTCTTGTTTCCTCCGCTACCTTGATGTGTTTCATGTTCGTCATCTCAGAGTTGTTTCTGAACACTCCATCCATGAGTTGACCATGAGATACTCTGTGTGTTGTTTAGTGTGTTCCATTTTATCTTTAGAGTGGCCATGTTCCTTTCTCTCTTTGTCTCTCTTCCTACCTTTGGAATCTCAGGTCGAGATTCTCGTAAGGGGGATAGAGCTGTAACACCCCAGTTTTACTTAATCATAATTAGGGTTTGTTTGTGCATTGCATGAGCATCATATCTAAAAATGCATGAAAGAAAATTAAATGCAAAACCCTAATCCTTTCCTCTTTATTTGAAATGCATTCAAAAGGTTTTGAGTATTTTGAAAAGTATCAAAATGAATGGAGCCCAAATGGATTAAAAGGGCCCCACATTATTTCATATGTTCTATATAAGCCTTTGGTATTTTTGAAATATCCAAAACAGATTTGGAAAAGAAAAAACAAAAACAGAAATTTATAAACAGGAAAAGAAAAGGAGTAGCAGCAACAGTTTCTCAGGCCGCAGCCCAGCTGACCCATCCTCTCCCTCTCTCTTTCTTCCGCGCGTGCAGCATTCAGCCACGCCCCGCGGCCCAGTCCGGCCCATCCCCGGCCCATAACCCTTCGATCTCCCTGCCATCGTCTTCCTCTAGGCAGGCAGGCAACTGCCTGTCATCGCCGACGCCGTCGATCCCGCCGCTCATTCTCGGCCGTCCGTCACGCCCCAGAGTGAAGATAAGAACTCCACGACGCCTCTCCTTCGCCCTTATCCCCTCAATCTCTCCCGGACAACCTCCCTCTCTCCCAGGTTTCCCCAACCCGAACCCTAGTCGAAGAGATCGTCGTCGCCCCGCCGTTCCAGGCCTCCCCGTGCCTCGCAGAGGTGTCCAGTAGCTCCGCCATGGTGGACTTGGTCACCTGGCCAAAGGAATCGAGGCCTCGCGCTTCTAATCGTTGCCGCTGGTGTCATCTTCCTCGACTCCGACCGTGCTCGCCGGCGTCGATCCGCGCAACCTCGACCTCACGCGCCCTCTCTGACCGTTCTCACGCGCTCAGGGTGAGCCACCGGTCCTCCAGGAACCTCCCCTTCCTCTCCTCCCTCTCTGGTTTGCTCTAGCCTCGAACGCTGCCGTCGGCCACCGCTAGACCTCACTGTAGACGTAGCTCTGGCTACCAAATAGGAGCGGCGCCGCCGGTATTACGTTCGCCCTGCTGCGCTGATTCGAACGGAGCCAGCCGCGTGCCCCCGCTTGCCCTCTACTGTCGCCACCGGCCGTTGTCTGCCGTGCTACCGCCGTGGTGATATGCTGCTCGCGTGGCAACTGAGGTGGCCATGGGCCCCTCTGTCAGCCATGGTGGGTAGGCACTGCCTCGGTGAGAAATAAAAAACCGCCCCCCGTCCCACTTTGCCTGCATGGAGGCTGAGGTGGCTAGTGCCCCACCTGTCTGTGACTGTGGCTAGCCCCGCCCTCTGTGTAAAAAGTATTTCCAGTTTTGTTTAAATTAAGAAAAGGTTTAATAATTTCATAAATTGTTTTGAATATTGTAAATTCAATAAGTAATTCATATTAATTCAGAAAAATACAAATAATATATCAAAATGTTCAGAAAAATGAAACCTATCTAGTTAAGCTACAATCATGCATTGTTTAACAACTTTCAAGGCAAGTTAAATTAGAAGAACATATTAACCCCTCTCATATGTTCCGGAGTTTCCTCGAGTTAGGGTTTTCACCCTCGGAACCCCAATTAAATTGTCGAGCATGCTTTAGGGTTACTTTTCAATACAATTCAATTGTCATATCATCATACTTGCTTGAGCATTGCATCCATGCCATGTATTGATTGTTTCCCCTCTTTTCCGGTGTTTTGGTTCTTCCTGGTGGAATACGATACGAGATCGAGATTGAAGTCAGAGATCAACACCGTCGAAGCTCGAAGCTCGAAGACCAATACTTGACCAACTATAATCAAGTCAAGTACAAGGCTCCCAAAGATCTGCTTATCTGTTATCAACTGGCAAAGGCAAGCATAGCCCCACCATGATATAATCTGATGTTTTCCAAAGCATTTCAATTCTGCCATAATGCATACGATTCTACTGTGGTATTTTATCGATAGATAAAGTATCCTATCTATTGCATTACTCCTTTTGAGCTTATATTACCTGATCCACTGCTCCTAGCGTAACTAGGTTTGGCTTGTGTGCACTGCTAGAGCTTATATCCGTGTCTTGCTTAGCCATGCATAGCTGTTGAGTCTAGTCCATCCAGATGATGTATCAAATGCAGATAATCTAGTATGACATGAGAACGTGATGATATGACATCAGAGGTGATATGAGATTAAACATGCTAAGGCTTGTATGGGAGGCCACGGTGGGATGTGGTTTTTCTAGTCCCTTGCTCGCCACCACTAGGAACTGAGTTCTTTCCTTTGGAACCAAGATGAGCGTACAACCACACGGGGCTTGGGAACCCCTCGCCTGATTAGATTGCCTAGTAGATTCCATGAGTCACATAGTTCGGGCGTTCCATTCGACATACGCATTAAAAATCTTTTGAAATATTTGCCGGGTGAAGGTGCATTCATAACAGGTAGGTAAGTGTGGTCGGGGTTGCTTCGGGTCGATGGAGCCCCTGGTGAACCAACCTCGCCTCACATCTTTAAGTTCCGACTTTGGGATTTGACACGTTACGGCGGAACCATACTTATTGCGTGACTCATGGTCTCGGCGAAAGCAAGGTAAAGGTCATGGCCAACCACCCTCTGCCAGCCTTCCAAGGAAGAGGGCTAATAGCTTGGCATCAAGAGTCGGTTGGTACATGCGGGTAAAGTTGTACACCCCTGCAGGGTTAAATCTTTTCGAAAAGTCGTGTCCACGGTTATGAATGCTTGGTGACCAGATTCTAAGATCATAGAGAACTATAACCTAATCGTAAAACTTGGTAGATCAACGTGTGCTTAATGATGCTTCCTCATGGGTACAAGGGGGTGATCCTAGTTCGTAGATGATGATGATTTGGTGGATATCAAAAGATGATTATCAATATTTCGGAGATTTCGCTCTCTTATCCCCTTTTAAAATATTCTGAATAGACGAGCTTCTTCTCTCTCTTGTTTTATAAACAAAAGTGGTTTTATGCAAAACAACTCCACCAGCCATAAGTCTTGCGGAGTACACCCTGTACTCACCCTTGCTTTGTTGATACATTTGGCAGAGAAAGTGTTCCCTGAAGATCAGTTTGCTACTACATCAACATCGACGAGTAGCTTGGGGTTCTCGGCCGACAGCCTGGAATCTATGGGCTGGGACGTCATCATTATGCTTCAGGCCTCTTAGGCCATTTGTTAAGTTTGCTATACTTAATAGCATAATTTGCCTTCCGTTGTTTGATGTTTGTGGTTAGTGGCCTCTGCTTGTAATAATTTGGTTCTTTGCTCAGTTATGAGCTTGTTGTAATAAATTTTGTGTCGTAGGGTCACTGTTGTGTTATCGATTCTTCACTAGATATTCTCGAGCTCAAGGTTAACCTTATGTCAGACGGAGGTCTGAGATTTGTTTAGCCCTGATCCTGGGGGTGTCACACGATGGAATCCACATAACAGGTATATACAACAATGACTCAAAGAGTCAAGAATACAGATATACAATACAAAGATCCAAATCACCTTTAAAACGATACATCGTCCGAGTACGAACAAGATGCAAATTGAGCTAAGAGCCCTGAAGAATAAGCAATGGCGTCCATAACCCTGCCCAGGCGAAACCGGAAGGGTAACCCTGCTAACAATGTCGATCTCAAAACGTGCTTAAACAAAAGGGGTGCCGACAAAGGGCAACGGAAAAAGAGAGCGGTCGGTACTGAGGCCAGTACACGGCGAGACTAGAATTCGGCGGATCTCGCCTAAATAAGTATGGTGGACTGAAGCGGCAGCGCAACATGCACTAGACAACCTATAGAGACTCGATACAACTGTCGGCTATTAGAGAGGGATAAGAAAGACCTATTCGGATCCAACCTAATACTAAAACCAATCATACCCATCCTGGTGTTTTCCCCTTGATACCAATCGAGGAAGTCGTACCGAGGAAACTCACACAGTTGGCAATTTTATCCATTCCCTTATAGTTGTGGCAATTACTAGTCAGATATAGATAGCATGAGTCATCCTGTTAACATAAGCAGTGGGTAGTTTTTAGATAACCAACCTTTGTAGTTGCAATACTTACTAGTCAAATACATATACCATGAGACATTCAAAAACCCAGCAGTTGTTGGTACTTTTATTTAACCATTCTGTTATAGTGAAGCTAATTACTAGTCATTCCAAAGGCAAATTTATAGCACTACTTTAGTTATAGTTGTCTATGATCGAGATACTGTGCTCCAAGTCGTCCATAACCGCGGACACGGCTTTCAGAAAGTTTTACCCTGCAGGGGGCACAAATAGTAACACACGCATGATCAACCTCGGAAAAAACCAAATAAAAAACCCAACGAGGCATCACGACAGAGCAATTGCAAGATTCATATAATATTTCAGGGGGCCACCCCACTAAACTACCCGCGACAAAGTTGGCCGGCTCCGAGACAGACCCAGAGGTTTGTGTCGACGGCTGTAAACGACTGGGAACCCGAAAGTGTGACTGGGCTTATCGATACCGCATAAACATATCACAATTCCTAAAAAGTACAGACGCTCCACGCGCAATCATAAATAAAGCAGTAGAGCATGGCATAAGTACAGGATAGTAATAAAGCCCTAAACTAGTTTGTGGCCCAAGAAATAATATATGACTCAAGCTCTGGCTAGGGGGATTCATGGTCCCACATGCGGATAGTGCGAATATTCAAAGAACAGGTATCAAGTACTCGGGGTCCTACAGGACACAAGTGGACGGTTAAAAACCAAATAACATCTATTGCCCACCTGTGCCTCTGCATTATTTACCTTCTTCAATTTTAGTTATTAAACGGTAGTTAAAGCCATTATCATCTCCAACATAAAGCATATGGCAGGCTTCCAACAACTATGGTACTTGACGACCCGCAACAACACTTAAGCAAGCGACTACGACACGCAAGTCTAGCTATCTACCAAGCAACAGGTAATAGGATGTGTCCAAGGCAATATAAGGCTGCAAGGGATATCACGGGTACGAGAACTAGATCATCGCAACACAGATAGCAATAGATCAACAGGAGGAAATAAATACTATAAAAGTAAGATAGGTAGAAAGAGGGAGAATGCTCGCCTGAAAACATTGCGGAAGATTCATCCGAAGATCGGGTCGACACTTGCATCAACTCATCAGCCTAATCCATGAAGAAGCAAAACACTAGAAGAAACACCGTATGCACTATTTAATACTACGGCAGAAGATCAGGCATGATGCATGTATGATGTATGACATGTCAAAGGTGCGATGCAATTAGGCCATATTAAGCGGAACCGGGGTCCCAACAATTATTTAAGTGGTTCAAGTTATTTAGATAACCCACAATTTAAATGTTATATTAACAAGGCAAAATTTATAATCGGTTCGATACACCAATTTAAATGAGACCAATATAAGACTAGATTCGCCCGCATATGGTCTTCATATTTAATTAAGATGTGAATCGGCATAATGCCCCCAAACCACATTAATATGTATGCAAGCATGTACAATTTTATATGCAACAAGTTGATATTGTATTTATAAAATAAGGCTCGGGAAAAACGGATCACACGTTGGGGGGCTCGACGATATTGGGTTTCGAGGGGTTCGGGCGCCGGGATCGGTCTTCGGGGATCTTGGTAGATGGTTCCATGTCGACGGTCATGGTGATTCCAGGAAGAAGGCCTTGGCGTTCCATGACGACGATCTTGGATCTTGTTATCCGCCTTTTGTCGGTGTTGAACTTCGCGGACCATCGCCAATTGTTTGTCGATGTCGGTCTTATCGGTACAGGAGATCGGAAAAAGTCGATGTGGGCGTACAAGATCCCACATTAACTTAAACATACGAGCAGATGGTTTGGTTACCAGGCAGCAGCACTATATGGAAATAGCAGCAGCGTTACACGGGACTCAACCAATCAGCGAGCTCGAGCAGAGACAAGTTTGGAAATCGAGGAGGCATCGCAAAAACAGGGCCAGGGCGCGCGTGAGCCCGCGGCAGCGAATAGCGGTCGAGGACGGCAGGAGCAGACATCGGAGAGGGCAGAGGGCGCGACGTCACTGAGGGCCGCGGTAG
This sequence comes from Avena sativa, assembly GCA_916181665.1. Taxonomy (NCBI): domain Eukaryota; kingdom Viridiplantae; phylum Streptophyta; class Magnoliopsida; order Poales; family Poaceae; genus Avena; species Avena sativa. The sequence goes on along the minus strand of OV702279.1, from coordinate 257,662,313 downwards.
GGAAGCCAGGGGCGCAGGAGGGCTGGGATGGCGATGGCGACTCAAGCGAGGTGGCCGAAGTCAGCGTGCTCGAGGGCGGGGTGGAGGAGGCGGCCGATGATGGCTCGCTGGGGAAGCCGAAGAACAGAGGGAGGAGAGGGCCCTGGCGGTGGCGCCATTGCCCGGGAGCCAGGCCAGAGAGAGGCCCGGGGGTCGGGAACGAGCTCCAGGGATGGGGACGGGAGGCAGCGATGGCACTTGCTGGGACCGAGCAGGCGGCGACCGGGGTTCCAGGAAGGAGGCGACAATGGGAGAGGAGAAGCGGGCGGAGGCCTCGCTCCTGGCGACGACAGGGATGGTGAGGAAGAGACGCGGGCAGGGGAGATTGCGTCGCGAGGTGGAAGGACGGGGTCGCGTGAGAGGGGCGACAGGATTAGCGGGGTGGGGTCCACGCGGGAGCGTGTGCGTGTGCGTGTGATGCGTGCGTGCTGTGTGTGTGTTGTACCAGGCTTGGTGTGTGCGACAAGGTGAGGGTGGTGGTGGGTTTGCACAGGGGTGGCGACGGCTGAGTGAGGCTAGGTGGGGAGATTTAGGGTTAGGGTTTAGGTGGGGCTAGAGTTTAGATAGATTAGATCTAGGGTCAGGATTAGCCGGGGTGGTAGGCTGCGGCTAGCTGGGCCTTTTGGGCCTGGCCGGTGGCGGCCTCCCTCGGAACAAAAATAGAGTTATTATTTATTATTTTTCTTTATTTTCAAACAAAACATTTGTAAAAGGGTTTTAGACAAATAAAAGATCCGGACAGATCTGGGGTTTGGATTTGAACAAAGAGGGGAACATCTAGAAACAAAATAGGCTTTTAGAAAATAGTTTTAGGCAAACAGATGCATGCTGATGCACAAAGTAAAGACATCAAGCGATTTTCTAGTAGTGGTTTTATCCGGGGTGCTACAATTGCCTTTGGGATCACCAATTCTGTGAGGCTGGTCTGAGAATTTGGTGTTTTGAAAAGAGTTTGATCTTGATCTTTATGTTTAAAACCTCTAGGATAGCTTCACCCCACTTGGGTGATTATTGAGAGGTTAGATATAAAACAACACATGATTCTTTGATATGATAACATATCATGTGAGGGTTTTGTATAACTCACCACAACTATTGTTGCTATTGTGGTTGCAACTTGTTGATCTGGTAGCCTGATCTTGCTGGCTTGATCTGGTCCTTCTCTTGTTGCTGTCCCTATTGCTTAGAGCTTCTGGAACTTGTCCTTGATCTTGCTATCCACCTTCTGGTTCCTGGTAGCTTGGTCTTGACCTTGCTGTCCACCTGATCCACCCCCTCCTTATGTCACCATCTTGGTGATTTCTGAGATGATCTAGTTTGTGGTTTAGTTTGACAGGTTTGGTTGTGGCTAGGCTGCTGATGTTTGATGTGTATGAACAAGAAGATGAAGTTGTGGTGCTTTCCCACGGCTGTGCTGATGGTTTTGTGTGATTGAGCTATTGCTGTGGGGCTGACAGCACACACCATGCAATCTGGTGTGTGTCCTGCCTGTGTGCTTGCTGTGCACTTGTGGATATGCTCTGAATTTGAGATTGACTGTTATCTGGTTACTTTTACTTGGCTGGTGAAACTTGCCCCTTCCTGCTGTCATTTGACTTCTGGCTTAAAATTATGAAAGATATATTCTTTCATATTGGTGAAACTTGCCCCTTTTGATAAAATTACTCAATGATGAATCTTGATCAGTGCACTTCACTGACAAGTCTGAGAGTAAAACACTACTAACCCTAACCTTCTTTATTTTTATTTATGTTTTTTTTTGCAGGTACCAGACTTGGGAATTCAAGATTTTAGCTTAGGTTTATTTGTAGAATAGTCATATGTAATATTCTTAATTCATTTGTAATTTTAGTTCCATTCTTTTGTAATCTTTATTTTAGTATCTTGTAATAAATATTATACTATTGTTAATAAAGAAATATTCTTATTATTTATTATTTATTTGCTATGGTGAAGATTGTGGATGATTTTAATAAGTTACATTTTTGTAACTTATTTATTGAATGAAAATATGAAATATATATTCATATTCTTAATTGCTTTCTTTAAATAAAGTTTGAGTTAAATTGGTTAACTCTTAATTAAATCAAGATTCAAACACTATTCAAAAAGCATTTGAATTATAAGTCAAACGCTCAAGTTTTAAATTCAAATTTCATTTCCCAAAACACATAATTCTTCAAATATCATATCAAGGTCTATAGCAATCATCCTTTAAGACTAAATCTAATCTCAAAGTATGAAAGAAACCTTGATCACTTTAGGTTTTTATTTGGCAAAAAATTTACCCACATTTTCACAGATGAATGCATGCAACATTCCAAATTCCTAAATCTACCCTTCGTGAGTTCCTAAATGCTGGGATGTTACAGACTTCCCCCCTTAAATTAAACTTCGTCCCGAAGTTTGTGGAGATGTACCTAAATAGTTATGGATAGGTTTTTCTTAAGTCCTCTTCTTTCTCCCACGTGGCTTCTCTTTTAGGGTGATGTTCCCATTGTACTTTGCAATATTTGATTGCTCTGTTCCTCAATCTTTTCCAGTTTTCTTCCAGAATCTTACAGGGCTTTTCAATATAGGTCAAATCTGCTTGTAGTTCTATCTCTTGATGTGTAATTGCATCATCTAGAACTTTCAAACATTTACGAAGTTGTGACACATGGAAAACATTGTGCACTTGAGCCAGTCTTGATGGTAACTCTAAAGCATAAGCTATAGTTCTGTTCTGACTCAATATCTTGAATGGTCCGATGTATCTTGGACTCGGTTTTCCTTTAACTCCGAACCTTTTCACCCCTTTCATTGGACTTACTTTCAAATATACCATATCTCCTACTTCTAGATGCCATGATCTTCGACTTTGATCCGCATAACTTTTCTGCCTACTCTGGATATTTTCAGTCTATCCCTAATCTTATCAATGAAATCTTGTCTTTCCTTGATATAATCTGGCGCAAATTCTTTGCTGCTTCCAGGCTCATACCAACATATTGGTGATCTACACTTCCTTCCATACAGAACTTGGTATGGAGCTGCCTTCAGACTACTCTGATAGCTATTGTTATAAGAAAATTCTGCCAATGGTAGATGATCTTCCCATGTACCTCCAAAATCTAGTGCACAAGCTCTTAACATGTCTTATAGTATTTGATTTGTTCCTTCAGTTTGACCTCCTGTCTCAGGATGATAGGTTGTGCTGAAATCTAACTTTGAACCAAGTGCTTCATGCAATTGTTTCCAAAATGCTGAAGTAAACACTGATCCCCTATCAGTTACGATCTTTTTGGGTACTCCATGCTTACTTACTATCTCTTTGACATATACTTCAACTAACTTCTCGACATTATCTTTCTGATTCACTGGAATAAAATGTGCACTCTTAGTGAGTCTATCCACAATTACCCATATCATATCTTTCCTTTTTGGTGTCATGGGAAATCCTGTGATGAAATCCATACCTATTTCTTCCCACTTCCATTCGGGAACTTCTAAAGGTTGTAATGGTCCTGCTAGGCTTTGATGTTCAGCCTTCACTCTTTGGCAAGTACGGCATTCTGATACATATCTAGCAATGTCCCTTTTCATGTTATTCCACCAGAATAGTTCTTTCAAATCCATATACATCTTAGGCCCAGTTCTTTTTAGCTACGGCTTGTGCATAAGCCACTCCATTTCGAGCTGCCCATAGAAACAACGGTGAAAATAAGCTCATCAGAAATTGTAACCCAGTTCTTTTAAGCTTCTACTCTCTTAGCTTATTGTTCGAGCTGTAAGATGAAATGTCTTTAATGCCCTTGAGATGATTTTGGGTTCTAACTAAGCGACTTTGTTCTTTTCTAGTACTGAAAACATCAATTCTAAAAACTCAATTTAAGATCATCACTGCATCAAACCTACAGAAATTCACATCTGGACTAGTACTAGAATTTGGCTTGAAGCCTTCACGTAGAGTCCTTCAAGAAGAGGGGCAGCAATACTTCTGATTGGTTGATTTTCGTGTGAGGTAGTACTACTCGACATGTCATTTGATCTTCGCATGATTAGCAGCAGCGAATCAACTAGGAGAAGCGCGACAGTTCAGCCGGACAAGCCAACGGCGCTGGAGGCCGCAACAGATCGAGCCCCGCGCGAGCTTGAACTTGGCTTGATTCGGGCAGGAGAGTGCCGTGGAATGGAACTGGGCTCAGTAGATAAGGACTTTAGCATCGTGGATTGGCGAGGGCGGTGGCCAGAGTTGGCCATGGCGGCAGCGGCGGACGGGGGCGAGCGGGAGGATCATCAAAGGACCTGTTCTATTCCTATGAGAGAAAACGCTTCAGTCAAAAGGATTGCTCTCACGGTGTGCAGTGCGGTGGCACTTGATGTAAATAACTGATCAAAATAGGGGTACCCAAATATACCGCTTCGCTGAATCGCGGGAAGCTGCTGGAAGCTAGGGTGGGGTGGCTTCTCCCCACTGTGAAGGAATCCTTGAAGCTGACTGTCACAGGAAACGGCTTAAAATCGGGTTCTTTTTAGCTTAGGCTTATTTTGACCATTAAGCTGATGAAAAGCTCCAAAAGAACTGGGCCTTAGTACTTCTTGGATGTATAGAATACGGTGTTTCATGTGCTTCTCTAAGTATAACATTTCGAATCTCAGACACATCCGGAACACAAAGACGGTCTTGAAACCATAGGGACTCATAATCTCCAAGACGAAAAACTGATTTTTGCCCTTGAGATATCCTCTGAATTTCCTCAGCAATAAAAGGATCTTCTGCTTGATGTCTAAAAATTTCTTGCTTAAGATCACTGTCTTGCTCTGCAACTACCTGCATAGTAGCTAATCCTCCAAGAACCTCTGTTCTAATGAATTGAAGTTCTAATCTTTCCAAGTCCATTTGTAACTCTTTTGATAACTCCCGATTACTAGGCTGAATATCTGCACTCTTTCTGCTTAAAGCATCAACTACAACATTTGCTTTCCCTAGAGTATAGTTGATTGTTAAATCATAATCCTTGATTAGCTCCAACCAACGCTTCTGTCTCATATTCAATTCCTTTTGAGTGAAGAAATATTTGAGACTTTTATGGTCAGTGTATAACTCACATCTGGCTCCATATAGGAAATGCCTCTATCCTTTTAGCACAAAAACTACTGCTGCTAACTCTAAATCATGAGTCGGATAGTTGAATTCATGTGGTTTCGATTGTCTTGAACCATAAGCAATCACTTTCCGATCTTGCATTAATATACAACCCAAACCTTCTTTAGATGCATCACAGTATACTGTGAAGTCCTTCCCTGTTTCAGGAACTGCTAAGATTGGAGCTGTGGTTAACCTAGTCTTCAACTCTTGAAAACTTGATTCACACTTCTCATCCCAATGAAATGGTGTATTCTTTCTTAACAATTTGGTCATTGGTCCGGCTATTTTGGAGAAACCTTCAACGAATCTCCGATAATAACCAGCCATTCCTAGGAAACCTCGAATTTGTTTCACATTGGTTGGTGCAGTCCACTCTAGTACTGACTGAACTTTTGATGGATTCACAGCAATCCCATCCTTACTGATCACATGACCGAGGAATTCTACCTCATCTAGCCAAAATTCACACTTACTAAACTTAGCATAAAGTTTGTGTTCCCTTAGAGTCTGCAATGCTATTCTCAAATGATCAGCATGCTCTTCCTTATCCTTGGAATATATATCAGAATATCATCAATAAAGACTATGACGAACTTGTCCAAATATGGCATGAAGATCTTGTTCATCAAATTCATGAATATTGCCGGTGCATTGGTCAAACCAAATGGTACTACCAGATACTCATGGTGTCCATATCTTGAGACAAATGTTGTCTTTGGAACATCTTCTGGTTTGATTTTTATTTGATGGTATCCACATCTTAAATCGATCTTTGAGAATACTCCAACTCCTTTCACTTGATCAAACAAATCTTGAATTCTTGGTAAAGGATATCTATTCTTGATAGTAACATTGTTCAGATTTCTATAATCTCCACACATTCTTCTTCCACCATCTCTCTTATCCACAAAGATTACTGGTGTTCCCCATGGAGATACACTTTCCTGAATAAATTCTTTTCTGGCTAACTCATCAATTTGCTCTTTGAGTTCTTTTAACTCTTTGGGTCCCATTTTATATGGTGCTTGAGCTATTGGTGTTGTACCAGGAATTAGGTCAATAGTAAACTCTATCTCTTGGTCTGGTGGCATTCCCGGTAGCTCTGCTGGAAAAACATCTTGAAATTCATTTACTATAGGAATATCTTCCAATTTGACCTCTTTCATTGAGTTCAACTACAAATCCACCATGATATGACTGTGCTTATCTGCTTGATAAACTATCCTTGCTCCACTTGGAGTTTTGATTGAGACAGTTTTCTCCTCACAATTTATCTGAGCTCCGTGTTCCATCATCCAATCCATTCCCAGCACTACTGCAATTCCCTTTAAAGGAATCACATAAAGGTCTACGAAGTATGTACAACCACAGACCGAGATAACCTGATCTTGTTTTATGTGGCGTACAATCACATTTCCCCCTGCCGTAACTACGGTCATAGGGCTTTCTAACGTTGCCCTTCTAATCCCGAACTTATCACAAAATTCTTCAGAAATGAATGAAGTAGTTGCACCAGTATCAAGTAGAACTTTGCCGGGATTGGTAAGGATATTGAGCGTACCTATCACTGCATGCTCCGAATTATCCACCTCCTCGAGGGTTGCACAGTTCAGTTTCTCGGTAGGTCGATTCCTCTTGCCATTATTTCCTCCTTTATTGGGCTGTCCATTTCCTCCACTGGCTTGTCCTCCTCCCTTGGTAGGCCAACCTCCTGGTGGTTTGCTCGGACAATCGGGCTTGATATGCCCCTTCTGACGACAACCGTAACAGATCACTACAGGCTTTTTGCATTCCCTCTGGAAATGCCCTGAAATTCCACAATTGTTACAAATAACATTCCTTCTCGGATTGGATTGATTTCCACCACTACCCTTGTAATTGTTATTGTTACCATAGTTCCTGTTCCGAGGTTTGAATTCCAGATTGGGTTTAGGTTTTCTTGCCTGAATTCTCTTGGTTTCCTTCTTGGCTGTATTCCTCCTATCCTCTTGGACATTCTTATAATCATCTTCAAAAGTAATGGCTGCATCCAGCAACTGCTTATAAGTTTGCTTATTGGCTAACCTTAGCTGCATCTTTACAAATGGGTTTAACCCACGCAGAAAACGCTTCTTCCGCTTCTCTTTAGTGTTGACATCCTCCTCAGCATAGCAAGACAGTTGACTAAACTCCCGGATGTACTTCATGACACTAGTATATCCCTGCTGAAGCTCCTCAAATTCTCTCCGCTTCAACTCCATAACACTTTCCGGAACATGATATTCACGGAATCTCTGCTTGAACTCTTCCCAAGTAAACTCCCTTTCTGGTTGTTGCATGACCAACTGATTCTCCCACCATGATGTTGCAGGTCCAGTCAGAAGATGAGTTGCATACCTCAATTTCTCCTCATCATTTCAACCTACAGTTTTCAGCTTCCTTTCAGTATCTGCTAGCCAATCTTCTGCATCCATTGGTTCAGGAGCTGATGCAGAAGGTAACGGTCTTGCATTCTGGAAATCAGATAGACTCACGCCTCCACCTTCAGGTGCCCTCTGATTTGATCGTCCGAGCAGCTCTTCCATGAACTTGTTCTGGGTCTCTTGCATCATTTGCATGCACTGCATAAAGTTCTGCTCCATTAGCGGCCTCATTGGTGGTGGTGGTGATAATGCTCCTTGATTTGCTGCATCTGCATCGGCCTTCTCTTTGGCCTCTCGCTCCATCCGCTGCTGCTCAGTTTCCACTTCTACACCCGTATCCATGACCCTCTAGTCCTACAACATGAAGCGAATACTCATAGTTACATCATGCACATGTGTTCTGAGCTCGACTTTACGCATAGAACTAGTCACACAATGAAGATCCAAAGAAAATTCAAATATGCATTTCACAAATTATACATAATATCATAATAATACAAAGTCATTACAACATATACCATATAGGTATAATCACAAAACTACCTTATTCATCTCACTATCTTATTTCTTGGAGTACAATACACGGTACTTGATATCACTAACTAGTTGCCTCCTTCTAGTACTAACTACGCTCATCATACATGCTTGATGTCCAACTGTGATGACGTGTTGTTCGTCGCACAGTTTGTGGAACAAATGGCCTTCCAGAAGGAACATACTCTGTATCTGAAGTGTTAGGACTTGAGTCATTACTCAACCTGAGCGCATTGACTCCCTCCAGCTCAGCTGAAAAGTCTTCAGAAACATATTCAACATTACCTACCGCCTGCATCTCCCGAGCTTCATTCCTTGAGTTGTCAACATGATACGCAGATCCTGCTGCTTCCTCGGTGCTCCTTTGGGCAAGATAGTTAAACATTGGATAATGTATATTCCCTGGATTTTGAGAAGATGTTGATGATTCAAACACTCTCTCCTCAGGATCTTCTTCTTCATCCTGATTTTCTATTGACATGGCATTTCTACTACTGTTACTAGGGTTAATCCTTGCACCCATCTAGCTAGATTGTCCAACATTTCTGTCAGATCCATCTGTGGACATCTGGTGTTCACGAGATCCTTCATATGATCCCATTCTCCAACCATCCGAGTTCTCAATAGGAAGTTCTGAGTCCGAACCATCCTCTGAGCCCTGTGGTACTGCATACCTTATATCCATAGTAGGATCATGTATAGGTTCAGGTCTTGGTGAATAAGGATATGGTATAAAAGATTCAGGATCTATAGGTATATCCTTAAAGATAGGTGTTGCGCTACTACCTGCTTCCTTCTATAACTGGAATGCTAACTGCGTCCTCCTTTCCGGATCAGTTAGATCCTCTAACATGTCATTTTTATATTCAACAATCACTTGATGTGTCTTGTAAAAAGACGCAACGAGTGTTTGATATCTATCCATAAACTTGGAAGCTAACTTAGGATGCTTCTTAACCGAAGTAAGATGATCCGGTATAGGCTCCGAGTCTATAGAATCGTGAGGTATCATAGAGAATGTGCTAGCTTCTAACTCCTTGGTTTTATGCTCCCGGATATTAGCTATTGCCTCCACAACGGCAACATGATATGCTGCTAAATGACTCCTACCTTCACCTATAGGTAGATCGTGATATAATCCAAGTTCCTCTGGAAGTTGTATAACATTCGGCCATCAAGGTAAGTGATAGTATTCACTAGAATTCTAGTTGGACAACTAAAGATCTTTAGAAGTTGACGAAGTTGGTCTGTGAATGATCCTTGATAATCATCAAGAGTCTCCTCTTTCCTTACCAAAGTCTGTTTTGGAAAGTTTGGTGTCATATCTCTGTATATCAGAAAAATAGTTTTGATTAGTATCCAATAATGTATTGCATCATAACAAAGAATTATTGCACTAAAATATATAACGGAATATTCTCAATTGAATACCCATTATATTAATTTTAGAGAATTCTTTATCATTGCTAAACTTTCCTACAGGTAAAATCCTTTACTAGGTTTCCAACCTAAGGTCAAAGCAATTTGCTCTGATACCAACTGCGGTGACCCAGCATACCACTGCATGTGTAGTACACTATAGTCGTTGACATGACACCCACAGAACACCATTTCGTAAATATCACATCCCTCAAAGTGGTACAACAGAAACATTGCGGGTCCATATTACAAACATTCTCACATTATTATTATTACAATACCAGAAGTTCAAGACTTCAAAAGGTTCAACTTACAAACCAAAATATAAAGTGTTTCAGCGGAATTTACAAGTAGCAACTCCGACTAGGAGTTGAGCTCAGTAGCTTATTCTATAGAGTTCATGCTGCTCGGCTTCGTTGGCTACTACTAACTAGGATACTTAGTTGGATTCGTTATCGTCGACACCATAGCGGATTTCGTAATGCACTCCTTCAATGCCTCCTGACAGGTCAGGCTCCTCGTAGAAAGACATCTTCTTGACATTCAGCTGCATACATTGGCACGTCGTCGGGATCCTCAAAGTCTAAGCAAGGGATCAAAGAAAAGAATGAGTAACAGGGTTACCCAACAAGTTCATTATATGCAAGGTGGGAAGTTTGATGCTCTAACTACCACCTCGGACTATAAGTCCTTGGCACTATGCAATTTTTTGTAAATCTTTCTTCAAAGATTGATCTTATTATAAAAATCTATGACAATTAGCCTTCACAGGTTGACCAGAACTTTCATGGAGTTCCTTTCCTGCCGCGTTCGTAGCTCCTTCCCGGAACAGGGAGTAACAAGTTACAATACTTGCACTCTGCAGAGGTGCATTACTTTACCCATGAGAGATCAACTCCTTATTGCACAAACGGGCGTACTTTCCCGTCCACAATTCCATGATGTGGGGCCCAGTAGTTGGTCCAAGCCAATCACTGCCCCTTCGCGACCTCGCATTCCTCCTTGGTGTACACCATGCCCACATAATGAATTACGGCAATGGTTTGTACAAACCGTTAGATGCCAGAACTATCATGGGACGATGAGGGTTCCCACCCATATGCTGCATATCCTCTACGAAATACCAATTAATATGCACGCTACGAGGATAACAACCACGACCTGCACATCCGGCTTCATGCGAGAGGAAGAAGATACAGCTGACTTCTCTGTCCCATTCCAAATCTCATGGCTAACACGTAATATACGACGCTGGAATCACTAATGTCAGGGGTTATTAAGTCCCTAATTGATCATCATTGTCGCGAATAGAACCCTAAGTTCTATTGCTCCATTATATCATCACTTAGGATGATATCTATGATTTCTTTATTTGTGAAATTAATATTCTCTTTATTTTAGAGTATATATGATAACACACAATTTGCAAATACTTTGATAAAGACTCTTCAAAGGATATGAGCAAGTGATGAACTTGCCTTGTGATGACAAGGTAGTGGAGTCTGATGCTTGCACTGGACCTTGAGCTTCTATGTCTACAAAAACATCATTATTGCCCGGTAAGGACAATATTTAAAGAAGCAAAATGATTATGCAAAGTAATGTAATGCATCATTTAATTTGATATGTATTTTCCCTATTATTATATAAATTCTTTTTAAATAATAAAGGAGGTATAAATATTAAGTTTTAATAATTATAATAGAATATAATATTCTTTTATTTTATTTTCCTTTTATTTGGTTTTTATTGATTTAATAATTCTTTTAGGAATTATCACTTAAATATCAAAAATTGTTATTAAATATTTATTTAGTATTTTAAAAAAATACTACATTATTAATATATAATGAAAGTGATTTTTATTTATTTTATCATCTTTCAATAATTTTGTAATATCCCTTATGGAATATAAAAATTACAAAATTCTTAAATAAAATTTAAATGTCTAAAATTTTATAACTTAGTTTATTTGGATAGTTTGGAATTTTGTGAATCCAAAAATATTTTATTTATAATTTTTGGACATTTATTTTATTTTCTAGAATTTAAGTAAGTTCAAGGGCATTTTGGTCTTTTTCTATTTATTAAAACATGCCTTAAAGCTTTTTGGGCTGGCTTATTCTTATTGGGCCCTTGTGGCCCATTAGGCATAGTCAAAATAGTCACCCCGAAGGGTCTGGCCCAACTCAGCCCACTCACTCGCTGTCTCTCACCCTCGAGCTCACTCCTCTCCTCCTCCATCCCCGACCCCATGGTCGGTGATGTCACCACCGACGATTCCCGCCGTCGTGGACCGTTCTGATCGCCGCCGTGATGCAGGAGGAGGTTGTCGACTACGCCCCTCCTTCCTGTCCAACTGGATTAGAGCATGGAGCTCTCCTGCGACAGATCGATGCCGTCTCGAACCCTAGGGTTTAGGGTTGGCGTGGATCCTGGCGCCGCTGCTGCTATCGCGTGTTGTGGTGATTCACCTCGCCTCTAGGCGTGGCTATGGTCGCCGCCGTGGCGCTGTATGGGTCGCAGCGCCCCCCTGGGGGTGCTTCCCGTGCCGCCTTGTCGTCGGCCACCTCTGCTTCCTCTTCTACTCTCCAGCGAGGACCTTTGGTGAGTTCTTTTCCTCTCCCCCTTGTGCTCTCTGTGCTCGCTCATCCTATGCTAGATGTTGGTAGTGACCTCTCTGGTTATTGTCTTGTCCTGATTAAGATGATCTATTCCATTTAGGGTTCATGTCTGATACTTGTAAGATGCTCCTATGATCTGGTTGTGATGTTTAATGGGGATTTGGGATGCTTTGTACCTCATTGTTAGTGATCACCACCATTTGATTGTGTGATGCTATTGTTGATGTGTGGTTAAGGTTGGATTAAATGCTAGGGTTGCATATTATTGCCTCTGACTGGTACTCTAGTGAATAGATGTGTTTATCTATTGTTAGTATCTTGATACTGGCAATGATCTAGTTAGTGAGAATTTACAGACTTAGTTATTGTTGGCTTGCCAGATGATGCTTGTTCAGAATTTTATTCAGTAGAATCAAATGATTCTTTGATCATGAAAAAATAATTAGGATATGATCCCTATTTCTAATTCCAGGGAGATGATTTGGTAGATGATTTGTGAAGGTTGGCTTATTTGATTGTTTTTGTGATAAGGTCAGTGCTTATGAAACCTTCTTAAGATGGTACATAAGTAGATTTTGTTACTGACTAGGCTTAAAGTCATTTCTGGGACTTGATGGATGTTGATAGATAAGTTGGGAAACTTATTGTTTGACCTAGCCAGTGATGCTGGTCTGAGGCTCTAGGAACTAAGCTTCTATGTTGCTGACATTTTCCAAATTGGTTAAGACATCAACTGCTTACTAGATCTTAGATCCTAGTTGGTTAATATATATGGTTTTGTTTGTGGCTTATAAAATCCGAGGTGCTACTCCTTCTTAGAGATGTGCCCAGATTTTGTAAGAACAAATGATAGAATATAAAGGTTGCCTTTGGGATCACCAATTCTGTGAGGCTGGTTTGAGAATTTGGTGTTTTGAAAAGAGTTTGATATTGATCTTTATGTTTAAAACCTCTAGGATAGCTTCACCCCACTTGGGTGATTATTGAGAGGTTAGATATTAAACAATACATGATTCTTTGATATGATAACAAATCATCTAAGGGTTTTGTAGAACTCACCACAACTGTTGTTGCTGTTGTGGTTGCAACTTGTTGATCTGGTAGCCTGATCTTGCTAGCTTGATCTGGTCCTTCTCTTGTTGCTGTCCCTACTGCTTATAGCTTCTGGAACTTGTCCTTGATCTTGCTATCCACCTTCTGGTTCCTGGTAGCTTGGTATTGACCTTGCTGTCCACCTGATCCACCCCCTCCTTATGTCACCATCTTGGTGATTTTTGAGATGATCTGGTTTGTGGTTTAGTTTGACAGGTTTGGCTGTGGCTAGGCTGCTAATGTTTGATGTGTATGAACAATAAGATGAGGTTGTGGTGCTTGCCCACGGCTGTGCTGATGGTTTTGTGTGATAGAGCTATTGATGTGGGACTGACAACACACACCATGCAATCTGGTGTGTGTCCTGCCTGTGTGCTTGCTGTGCACTTGTGGATATGCTCTGAATTTGAGATTGACTGTTATCTGGTTACTTTTACCTGGCTGGTGAAACTTGCCCCTTCCTGCTGTCATTTGACTTCTGGCTTAAAATTATGAAAGATATATTCTTTCATATTGGTGAAACTTGCCCCTTTTGATAAAATTACTCAATGATGAATCTTGATCAGTGCACTTCACTGACAAGTCTGAGAGTAAAACACTACTAACCCTAACCTTCATTATTTTCTATTTATGTTTGTTTTGCAGGTACCAGACTTGGTAATTCAAGATTTTAGCTTAGGTTTATTTGTAGAATAGTCATATGTAATATTCTTAATTCATTTGTAATTTTAGTTCCATTCTTTTGTAATCTTTATTTTAGTATCTTGTAATAAAGATTATACTATTGTCAATAAGGAAATATTCTTATTATTTATTTATTTGCTATGGTGAATATTGTGGATGATTTTAATAAGTTACATTTTTGTAACTTATTTAGTGAATGAAAATATGAAATAGATATTCATATTCTTAATTGCTTTCTTTAAATAAAGTTTGAGTTAAATTGGTTAACTCTTAATTAAATCAAGATTCAAACACTATTCAAAAATCATTTCAATTATAATTCAAACACTCAAGTTTTAAATTCAAATTTCATTTCCCAAAACACATAATTCTTCAAAGATCATATCAAGGTCTATAGCAATCATCCTTTAAGACTAAATCTAATCTCAAAGTATGAAAGAAACCTTGATCACTTTAGTTTTTTATTTGGTGAAAACTTTACCCACATTTTCACAGATGAATGCATGAAATATTCCAAATTCCTAAATCTACCCTTCGTGAGTTCCTAAATGCTGGAATGTTACAAAATTGCAGAAAGTGTTTTTGCATGTGAAATGAAATACTAGCAAAGGGTTATATGTGAATGTTTGTCATTAAAGTAATTTACAAAATTCTGAATAAATAAAAGGAGTTTTATTTAATGAGAGTTTGCATTAAATTTGGTGGAAATTAATGGGAATTTGAGTGGGTTTTTGAGTGGAGGAAATTGAAAGCCATTTGAGTGAGTGGAGTGTCCACCCACATGAATGAGGAAGAGGTGGGGGCAGCCCCATGGCTGGGATCCATGCCCCTTGGGTGCCCCCTCTCCCCTATAAAAGGCCCCCCTCTCATCCTCTCAAAGCACACCTCCTCGTGAAGGATCTCTCTCCCCCTCTAGTATTTATCCCCCATTGTCTCGGACTAGCGATATACATGTTTCCGGTGGCTTTTCGGCAAGAAAGAGTTGTGCTTTCGCTGTATCGCTGGAGCGAGGAGGCGGAGGTTTCTCGGTGCCTCGGACGTGTGTGCGAGCACGGATGCGGCGCTAGTTTGCGGCGCTAGGACTTCCTCTCGATCTTGAGATCGACAAGAGATCGTCTACATCAACCACGAGTTTGGACTCATTAAGCTTTGTCGGTCTTCAAGGGTATGTTCTCTATGGATATACATCCGCCCGTTGTTTGTATCTAGTAGATAGATCTTGGTACATAGTTGTTTCCATCGTAGGAATTTTTTTGTTTTCTATGATGCGAACCCTACAGTGGTATCAGAGCCGGATCTATGCGTAGATGCTTTGCACGGGTAGTACACATATGAGTATGTGGGCGATGATGATCATTTTATTGCTTCTTAGTTGTACTTTGGATATTGGTGGGATAGTGGGATGAAGCGGCCCGGACAAACTTTACATGTCCTCGCACATGAGACCTGTTCCACGCTTGACATGCAACTAGTTTTGCACAAGTGGCTAGCGGGTGTCTGTCTCTCCTACTATAGTCAATATCTAATTTGCAACGAGTTGTCAACAATTTGGTTATCCTCGTTGTGGTTCATGTTCGTAGGTAAGAACGGTTCTATCTTCGAAAGCCCTAAGCCACGTAAAATTTGCAATGGATAAATTAGAGGCGTCTAGTTTAGATTGTTGTTGGGTTAGTATCATGATATGGTGATGTTGTAAGTAGAAGTATAAGTTGATAGTCTTACAACATACATAACGTGTAAGTTCCATAGACCTTGGCCTTACACATAGAGGTACGATGGCGATCATACCATGATGCACATGATGGAGATCAAGTGCAAGAACCATATCATTTCACTTATTAACATGTGATGTTTGTTGCATCTTAGCATAATAAGATGATCCCTCATTTAGATATCAAGATAAAAATGTGTTCTCCCTTAAGTATGCACCAACAATATTTCTTCGCTTCAAGACATCACGTGATGATCGGGTGTACTTGAATCCACGAGCATATCTCGGGTGTAAGACAATTTTACACACACGAATACTAAGGTTCTTACTTGGCGAGCCTAGCATGTACAAACATGGCCTCAGAACACGGACTGAAAGGTTAAGAATGAGTCATATGTTTTGATATGATGACCATATGGTGCTCGCCTTTGAAGCTACACTGACTCACGTGATGATCGGACTTGGTGTAGTGGATTTGGTTCATGTAATCACCAAAAATACATGAGAGATGTCATTTTTGAGTGGGAGTTTATTTCTAATTTGGATTAGTAGAACTCAATTTATCATAAATTAAATCAAAGTGAATTTGCATAATTTGTTGTAGTCATTGGCATTCGTTCACCACCTTATGCTTAGTTGTAATTGAGATAATAGAACTATAGAATTCTGGATATTTACTTTACGATCTGGTATCGTATTGTGTTGAGTGTCAATCTAAAGTTTAAAGTCCTATTGCAAACTTTCATCAAACTCTGTCTACTCCGTAAAATTTGATAATTAGTATTAAATTGAGAGTAACAGTTCTAGTGTTAGTATCTTAAGTATCATGTTTGCCTCCATGATTATTGATTTAAATATCGATATTATCTAGGAGCTGAAAGAATTGTTTTAGAAACCATCATGTGTGACAGATATAACGATATCTGAAACAATGTTTTGGTTGCAATATGATAGAGTATAATATATGTTCTCATATTTGGATGAGAATTTATAAAGGTTAGAGATGCTAGACATCCTAATCATCCAAAAGAGTTTTGGAAAGTAACGTTATACTCACGATTCGTCTTTATAAGCTACATTAGCTTGATCATAAAATTCGTCATGATAAGGATGAATAGAAGATGTATGTAAAGGGTTTAATACACTAAAATATTACTAAAGAATGGATTTTAAAAGAATGCCGATCATTTAGATGATGGTGATCTACTTCAAAGTGCAAGTCCAAATGTATTATTATTTGAATATACACGCTTTGGACTATGTGTCATGTATATGGCGCCACTTTTATGTTGACAGATTCTTTTAAAAGGAAAAAGGAAATGCTGAAAGAGAATCTATAAAATATATTTGACAGAAAAGAAAAGATTGGAAATATCCAATTTAGGTATATAGATGATATACATGTTATGGTTGTATTCTTTGCTTGTTAAAAAATGTGGTTCTTGGGTATTGGATACCGAATTGGTTGGTATGAAATTTCATATAGAATGACGCAATTCATGAACTACAATGGCCTAAGTAACCAGCAAGAGAATATGTGATGATTTTCATCAAAAACAAACAAACCGTTGTTTGTATTTCTCGTTGACATTGAAGCTTTCCATCAAGATTTGTTTTAATAATAGTTATTTAAATCAGGTATTATGAGAACAGAGGTTGTTCAAATAATTACCGTATTCCATATAAGATGGATGATTTACAAATCTAGTTGGAGAAATCACATCCATAAAAACTAATGCTAAAATGTCGCAAGACAAATGATTGAAAGATCACTTACAAAGTGACATCGCCGTTTAAATTATATTGGAAAGAAAACATGAAGAATCTCCATATTCAAGGATTTTTGGAGTCTTTGATTTGATCAAGTAACGCTTGTGAGACTTTCCTCAGGATAATTAAAACTTCGTTCAAAGGCCAAAGAAGAACGGATGACTAAATTATTGGAATTTATACATATCGATGTATATAGTCCATTATGTGTAGTCATAAGCGATGGATTTCAATTTCATATGCTTTCTCCGGAAATTTGAGTGAATATTCACTTAATGAGAAAGAACTATGAAATATTTGAAAACATTCAAAGACTTTCAAGATGAAGTGGAAAATCATTGTAACAAGAAAATAAATGATTTATGATTTTATCATAAAGGGATTTATTTGAGTTGCAAGTGTGACAAGAAAATAAATAATTTATGATTTTATCATAAAGGGATTTATTTGAGTTACAAGTTTAGCAAAAACACCTAGATTTGCATTTCCTGAAACATCATAGGAATATGGAGTGTTTGAGATTTGTAATGAAACCTTGTGTGACATGGTTGGATCAAAGGTGTTATTTATAAAACTGCCATTATGTTTAAAAAAATTAAAAGCTTTAGAGACTACCGCTTTTACACTGAAAAGAGCTCCATCTTGATCCGTTGAAGTGACACCATATGAGTTATGGTTTGGGGTAAAAGCCAAGTTATCCTTTCTTAAATTTTGGTATGCTAAGCATAAGTAGGATGTTTACAACCAAAGTCGGATGAGCATGTCTTTGTAGGTTATTTTGAATAACAATTGGTTATTCCTCCATAACACCAAGGACAAAAGGGTTTGTCGCTTGAAACGTGAAGTTTCTTGAAGAAGGAATTTTTCATAAAAGTTAAATGGGAGGACAATAGAACTTTGATAAGGTTAACGAACGTTAGCTAAATGTGATGAGTTGCGCAGCGCCGGAAATTGTTTCGGAGGCAGCCAGAATGCTCATAGCTCACGTGCCTCAAAGGTTGTGGTCATGGAGGTCTAAGTTCCTATTGAACCAAGTAGGTCGGATAAACAATCAAATGCTAAGATTTGAGAGTAAATCATTGTTGTTTGATAATGATGAACCGACTACATGCAAAGAAGCGATGATGGGCCCTGACTCCATCAAATGGCTTGAATCCATAAAATTCGTGATAGTTCCATACACGAGAAATCAAGTTTTTTAACTTGTAAGACCCTCCGGAAAGGTGTAAAAACCTATCGGTCATATTTGGATCTATAAAGAAACAGACATGGATGTTTCATATCTATGAAATAGTCGACATGTCGCTAAAGTATTTTACGACAATGTTTAAGGAGTTGACTATGACAAGATTGGATCTTTCATAGCGATATTTAGTCTGGACAGATTAAAGTAGCAACCACTACATATAATTTGGTATGTGGTAGATGAATAAACAAAACAAAGTTCTTCTAATAGAATGGTTACCTAGGACGTGTACATGACACAATCCAAAGGGTTTTGTTAATTCAAAGGATGCTAAAAGGGGCATGCAAACTTCAATGGTTGAAGTAAGCATCGCGGAGTTGGAATCTTCACCGTGATGAAAAAGGAGTTTTCATCAGGAGACAATGAAGATGCTTGCATTTGCAAGAAATTAAGTGGGAGCGCTAAGACATATTTCTAATACATTATGTGTAGGACATCTTGTTGATTGGAAATGATGTATGTTTTATTGACAAAGGTTAAGAATTTCATTTCGATGAAAGACTTAGGAAAAACCCGAATATTTAGCATGAATGTCTATAATGGATAGACTGTGACGCTAATATGGTTGTGCCAAACGTACATATATGAAATATTGAAGGAGTTCAATATATAAATCACAAGAAACGGTTCTTGTCGCATGGAAAGGAATTGAATCAAGATTCAAGTATATCAACACTTGATAAGAGAAACAAGATTCAAGTGCTTTGACACTTGAAGAGTGAAATCACAAGGATGTTTTGATCAATCATACCATGATATGTACACATCCAGATATGTCCTATGCTCTAAGTGTTATGAGCATATACCAGAATAAATCATAAAATGATCATTGGACGATAGTGAGGATATTATTATGATCTTTTGGTAGAACTAATAATATATTTGTGTAGAGGTGACAAACAATTACAAATAGTTCATTGTAAAGCGTTACATTCATACTAGTTTTGTCACAAGATACAAATTAATTTTATCTAAATTTAAACTATGGGTGGCACAATGTAATGGAAAGGAGATTCCATGATGGATTTGGATGAATTCCAAAGTTAAGACATTGTGACGGATACTACAACAAAATTCTAAGTATATGACTGCTATAGTAGCAGCAAAGGAGGGAATTTGTGTCAAGTAATTTGTTATCAAACTAAGGTGTAGTTTGCAACGGGCTAACACTAAATATATATTGTACGGCTATAATATCGACATGATTTAACCCCAAGGAACTAAAGGTCTCACCAAAAGACCAAATTTATACAATGCCATCTCATTGGAGAATGAGTGATGTGTGAAGACGCAAAGACATACAAATACACACGGACCTGAAAGCGTCAGATTCGTAGATTATGTTAACCACTTGCAATCGCGTATATGGAACACCAGAAAGCCATAGGTGTTCAATACGCAAAGTTTCTAAACTAGATTATTGTCTCTAGTGCAAGTGGGAGACTGAAGGGAATATGCCCGAGAGACAATAATAAAGTGGTTATTATCGTATTCCTTATTTATGATAAATTTTTATTTTGCGTGCTATAATTGTATTAATACGGAAACGTTAACACATGTGTGTTTAATAAACAAAAGGAAGTTCCTAGTTATGCCTCTCTCATAAACTAGCTCATTGATTAACAAGATGATCAAGGTTTCCTGATCATGGACATTGGATGTTGTTAATAACGAGGTCACAACATTAGTGTAATAATGTGATGAACATTCATCCGAAGTATATCATTACGATCAAAGTCATTGAGTTTATATTGCTATAACAACTTACAAAGTGATCCTAATCCTTAGACCATGAGATCATGTCAATCATTAACACCGGAAGAGTTTCTTGATAACATCAAACGTCACACCGTAACAGGGTGATTATAAAGATGGTTTCAGAACTACTAAAGTGTTGTGTTGAGGCCCATGGATCGAGAGTGGAATTTGTTCATCCCGATAACGGATAGATATGGTCTGGGCCCTCTCGGTGATATCACATTGATATCTTGCAAGCAAGTGATTTAATCACTAGAATGTTATATCACGGGAACAAGAAAAGAGTGCATGTTAGTAACGAGATCAAAATAGGTATAGAGATACCGATGATCGAATCTCGGACATGTAATATATCGCAAAACAAAGTGATTAAGATACTAGCGTAAAAGGTTCTCGCGATCACAAGAAAGTCATCGCTGAATGTGTGTGAGTCAGTATGGGTCTCCAGATCCCGCTTCTGATTATTGATCCGAGAGGGGTCTCGATCATGTCCGCATTATTCGCGAACCATAGGGTGACACACTTAATAGACACCGACATCCATTTGGAGCAAAAGTTTCATGCCGGAAAGAATAACAAGCACAGAAATTTATTTCACTAGATACCGAAACGGGTTTTCGGGTGAAATTGCAGAAAGTGTTTTTGCATGTGAAATGAAATACTAGCAAGGGGTTATATGTGAATGTTTGTCATTAAATTAATTGACAAAATTCTGAATAAATAAAAGGAGTTTTATTTAATGAGAGTTTGCATTAAATTTGGTGGAAATTTAATGGGAATTTGAGTGGGTTTTTGAGTGGAGGAAATTGAAAGCCATTTGAGTGAGTGGAGTGTCCACCACATGAATGAGGAAGAGGTGGGGGCAGCCCCATGGCTGGGCGCCATGCCCCTTGGGTGCCCCCTCTCCCCTATAAAAGGCCCCCCTCTCATCCTCTCAAAGCACACCTCCTCGTGAAGGATCTCTCTCCCCCTCTAGTATTTATCCCCCATGGTCTCGGACTAGCGATATACATGTTTCCGGTGGCTTTTCGGCAAGAAAGAGTTGTGCTTTCGCTGCATCGCTGGAGCAAGGAGGCGGATGTTGTTCGGTGCCTCGGACGTGTGTGCGAGCACGGATGCACCGCTGGTTTGCGGTGCTAGGACTTCCTCTCGATCTTGAGATCGGCAAGAGATCGTCTACATCAACCACGAGTTTGGACTTGTTAAGATTTGTCGGTCTTTAAGGGTATGTTCTCTTTGGATATACATCCGCCCGTTGTTTGTATCTAGTAGATAGATCTTGGTACATAGTTATTGCCATCGTAGGAATTTTTTTGTTTTCTATGCTACGAACCCTACACCTTCCAAGGCGGCGGTGCGAGCAGGAGGTTGGCTTGGGAGACCTGGGGGACATGGTACGAGGGCGAGGTCGGAGGCGGCGGCTAGCAACGTGGGGCTAGGGTGAGGCCGGTGTTGGGATATACTTACTGGGTATACCTACAACATGGACTAGGACTCGGAGACTAGGATGGCTGCTAACGTGTTGGGAGACCCCAAGAGGAGGGTGTGATGAGCACAGTAGCAAGTTTTCCCTCAGTGATGAAACCAAGGTTATCGAACCAGTAGGAGAAAGGAAACGACCCAAAGGTGTTGCTAGCAACTTGGAAACCTGCACAACACAAACTCAAGACTTTGCCCCAACGAACAGTGAGGTTGTCAATCTCACTGGTTTGTTGAAAACAAAGGATTAACTGTATGGTGTGGAAGGTAATGTTTGCAGAAAGTAAACAGTAACAGTGGAAGATGTATTAGTGGTAAAGATTGGACCAGGGTCCATAGTTCGCTAGAGATGTTCTCCTTAAGATAAAAAAACATGGCATGCTGGGTAAACAAATTACAGCAGGGCAATTAACATGACTGAGCAAGGCATAACAATGCAATACTAGACATACATGATCCTGTGAGATTCGATTAGGCAATACAACAAGATACATAGACCGCCATCCAACTTCATCTATGACTAGTAATCCACCTTCAGGTTATCATCCGGACCCCCTCCAGTATTAAGTTACAATTAACAGATCACTGCTTTAAGCAAAGTGTGTAAGGTAAACAATCCACTTGTTCCATGAATAAGAGACCGTTGTTTTCTCCCTAGTAGCAACAGAACATCTACAACCTTAGAGATTTCTTTCACTTCCCTTAGATTAAATAGAGGCATGAACCCACTATCGAGCATAAATACTCCCTCTTGGAGTCACTAGCATCTACTCAGCCAAGATAGCTACTAGAAACAAAGAGCATGCAAGATCTCAAACAACACAGACATGATAGAATCAATAAGACAAAATCATTAACCAATCTGACATAGTAATCTCAATATCCATCGGATCCCCACAAACACAACATGCATGAATACAAATAGAGATGATCTTGATCATGAACGGAGCTCACAAGATCTAGACATAGAAGCATAAAGGAGGAGATACAACCATCTAGCTACTACATGGACCCGTAGTCCAAAGTGGAACTACTCACGCTTCATACCGAAGGCTGGCATGATGAAGAAGAAGGCCTCCAGGATGATCTCCCCTCCGGTAGGGTGCCGGGAAGAGCTTTAAATCCCCCCGATCTAGGGATGATGGTGGCGGCGGCTATAGACTATTTCGGGGAAGATTGATCGGGTACTTAGGGTTTTGGTAACGACGGCTTCTTATAGGCGAAGAGGCGAGGCAGGGAGGCACCCATGGAGGATGCACCCCCAGGCGCGGGCTAGGGCTACCCGCGCCGCCAGTGGGTGTGGCCCCCTGGTGGCTCCCCTCCGTCTCGTATTCTGGCTTCGTGTTCCAAACGGTAAAATATTGAATTTGGCTTTTGTCCCGTCCAATTCCAAGAATATTGATTTTCTGCCTTTTCTGGAACCAAAAACAGAAGAAAACAAGCAACTGGCACTGTGTCAACTTGTTAATAGGTTAGTCCAGAAAAACATATAAAAACACCTCAAAGTAAAGACAAAGCAAAACAAACTAGATAATAAACAAGCATGAAGCATAAAAAATTATAGATACATTTACAACGTATCAATGGCCCATCGGTGGTGGAGCTAGAGGTTGATCGGACGGCCCAGTTACAAGTGAAGATGGAGGTCCATCTGACTGAGGCCTAGAGGGAGTTACCGCCTCTGGTCTAGATGATAGAAGACTTGGAATACAAGAATTAGTATTAGCTGACTTAGTCTACAATCTATTATGTAGCCGAATAGATTCTCTCTATAAACCCTAGGATGAATGACTATATTAGCCGGCCTAGGGCATGCACACAATCATCTCGGTAATCTCGGTCTTATTTTCATTATATTGATTTATAGTAGGAGTAGGATCCGGCCATCGTAGTCAGATCTAAACTTGGATAAGCTGTGTGTATCACCGTCCAGAACCTGCTTACGCCTCACATCTTACTCTTCTCCCTGCTAAGAGAACACCCTCATGGCGGAATCGTCTACAAAATGATGACAGTTGGTGCCCGCCGCGGGGCGGTCACTAATGACGCATCGAGAACGGATCTAGGCGGGACAAAGCTTTCGCTGGAATCGGCGATACCGTCTCCATTGGACACGTATTGTACGCTGACAACGTCCCTATCATTCCCAACGACGAAACTAGGGTTCTGTCTGACGACTTCGTCACCATCTACAACATTTTGCTGATTAGAGGCATCCACCTCTTCATTGGCTCATTGGCACATGAACAAGATCTTCCAACGTCGGATCTACAAGGCCCGCCCAACCGGCCCTAAAACGATGACAGTCGAGGAGGCAGGATCTAGATCTATCCTATTCGTGACAGAATTCTAGATCTGTGCAAATTCAAAAACCCCAACCTTCCCTTGAGTAGGAGGCCACGGTGAAAGACGGATATAAGTCCGATCTCTCGGTTGAGATTTCGGGCTTAAGAATCAGCCACCTTGTTGTTTATGCCGGATCTATATCTACCTCTGATGAGGCTAGAGATGGATATGATTTATTCTTAACGCTATTGATGAAAAACCAGTGATAGAATTTCCCTCACTTCGGCTGACCTCGGGTCGTATGAATAAGAATGTGTGGAGGGGTCTTGCGATGCTCCACCCGAAAGCACAAACGAAAGCATCTCTGGGATGCAACGTCAAGAGTGTCCCATGACGAATCCAACTATGGTAAACCAGCTCACCGAGGCTAAGAAATCCATGGTTGAGAAGGAAGGCAGTGTAATTAAGGAATTGGGGCGGAGAAACTTGGCGAAGGTCACAACAGTTTTGCCCCATCCAAATGCTGATGCATCCCTAGGTCAGGATGTAAGCGGGGACGAGCAGCCCACGGCGCCGCTAACCCAACCGTTTCAATTGTGTTTACGGACACCCATGGCAAAACGTTTTTACTTCATGGGTAGTCGCGGCGCGGCCGCTAGCGCCACCGGCACAACATAGAAGTACGGGAACGAATTAAGAGCATTTCAGCAGGCACATGCACTGCCGATGACTGACTGTAAATTCGGGCTATGCTTGGATCTGCAGCAAGGAAGCATCGTTTGGATTCTCGGCCGTTTGCTGCAATTCTCGGCTAACCATAAATCAAACAGCTGGCACCACCGCTTCTCGAATTCTCACCGAGTTCGTCTTGCTGCCACTGTAAATGGCTCCAGTATTCAGGCGCGGAGGGGATACGAATAGGGCCATAACTTCTGGTGAAAGACGACGATGAACTGAGGGCGGAGTTGAGCTTGGCCATATGCCGCGCAAAGCAGAACAGCGCTGAGTTTGTCCGCCCAAGGTTGTCTACGATTACAAGAAAAACTCTATGGTGAAAGCTTATCTTTCTTAGGCGAGCTCATGCTCCCAAACCTATGAAATTAAATGGAAAAGGAGCGGATTTAAACTTAGGAATAAAAGATTAGCTAGAACTGCGGCCGAATTTGAAGGCCAATTTAAAATTTTGAGTAAGAATTAGAGACTAAATGAGAGGATTTGGAAAGAATATATACAGTACTAAAAAAGGCATCCACTGCTTAAGGAAGTGAAATAGGACGATGGAGAAAGGACGAGAAAGCATGGGTCCCACAGGAACCAAGGAGATAAGCCGCTAGGATTAGCTGACTTTGTGGTTGCTGACTTTGGCTCACTTTGAGTCACTGACATGTGGACCCTGCATATGATAGGGTTCACCTGTCAGTGACTCAAAGTCAGCTGACTTTGAGTCCCACAAAGTCAGCCAATCTGTGGCTGGAGATAAGTTGTTTGGCAGGAAAAGAGTTGAGAAGAATCACTGTTGGTGGGATGCATCCAGATTGTAACTTGAGCAGCTGTTTTGGCGGACGGGCCGACGGACGCCACGACACTTCGATGGATATAAGCGTGCAGAATTTTAGTCCCATTTAATTAAAACGGCTGAAGTGGCAAGTCGATGGACAGCCGTGGACGCGTCCATTTACAGGCTGAGCCCTAGGAACAGCCGAAACTTTGTCCACCAGTGCCGCTATAACAGGCAAAGATATGCCACCACCTCCAAACACCGAAACCTTCAATGGCTACGTGGTGACACCAGCGGAAAAAGCCTTTTATGGTGATGTACTCCCAAATCCAATCAACCTCAACAACACAGTTCGATAAGGAGTATGATGGCGGGCGATCTGGGTGGGCTGGACGATGAGTCAGGATGTAAGCGGGGACGAGCAGCCCACGGCGCCGCTAACCCAACCGTTTCAATTGTGTTTATGTACACCCATGGCAAAACGTTTTTACTTCACGGCTAGTCGCGGCGCGGCCGCTAGCGCCACCGGCACAACGTAGAAGTACGGGACGAATTGAGAGCATTTCAGCAGGCACATGCACTGCCGGTGACTGACTATAAATTCGGGCTATGCTTGGATCTGCAGCAAGGAAGCATCGTTTGGATTCTCGGCCGCTTGCTGCAATTCTCGGCTAACCATAAATCAAACAGCTGGCACCACCGCTTCTCGAATTCTCACCGAGTTCGTCTTGCTGCCGCTGTAAATGGCTCTAGTGTTCAGGCGCGGAGGGGATACGAATAGGGTCATAACTTCTGGTGAAAGACGGCGATGAACTGAGGGCGGAGTTGAGCTCGGCCATATGCCACGCAAAGCAGAACAGCGCTGAGTTTGTCCGCCCAAGGTTGTCTACGATTACAAGAAAAACTCTATGGTGAAAGCTTATCTTTCTTAGCCGAGCTCATGCTCCCAAACCTATGAAAATAAATGGAAAAGGAGCGGATTTAAACTTATGAATAAAAGATTATCTAGAACTGCGGCCGAATTTGAAGGCCAATTTAAAATTTTGAGTAAAAATTAGAGACTAAATCAGAGGATTTGGAAAGAAGATATGCTGTACTAAAAAAGGCATCCACTGCTTGAGAAAGTGAAATAGGACGATGGAGAAAGTACGAGAAAGCATGGGTCCCACAGGAACCAAGGAGATAAGCCGCTAGGATTAGCTGACTTTGTGGTTGCTGACTTTGGCTCACTTTGAGTCACTAACATGTGGACCCTGCATATGATAGGGTTCACCTGTCAGTGACTCAAAGTCAGCTCCCACAAAGTCAGTCAATCTGTGGCTGGAGATAAGCTGTCTGGCAGGAAAAGAGTTGAGAAGAATCACTGTTGGTGGGCTGCACCCAGATTGTAACTTGAGCAGCTGTTTTGGCGGACGGGCCGACGGACGCCACGACACTTCGGTGGATATAAGCGTGCAGAATTTTAGTCCCATTTAATTAAAACGGCTGAAGTGGCAAGTCGATGGACAGCCGTGGACGCGTCCATTTACAGGCTGAGCCCTAGGAACAGCCGAAACTTTATCCACCAGTGCCGCTATAATAGGCGAAGATATGCCACCACCTCCAAACACCGAAACCTTCAATGGCTACGTGGTGACACTAGCGGAAAAGCCTTTTATGGTGATGTACTCCCAAATCCAATCAACCTCAACAACACAGTTCGACAAGGAGTATGATGGCAGGCGATCTGGGTGGGCTGGACGATGAGTCAGGATGTAAGCGGGGACGAGCATCCCACGACGCCGCTAACCCAACCGTTTCAATTGTGTTTACGGACACCCATGGCAAAACGTTTTTACTTCACGGGTAGTCGCGGCACGACCGCTAGCGCCACCGGCACAACGTAGAAGTACGGGAACGAATTGAGAGCATTTCAGCAGGCACATGCACTGCCGGTGACTGACTGTAAATTCGGGCTATGCTTGGATCTACAGCAAGGAAGCATCGTTTGGATTCTCGGCCGCTTGCTGCAATTCTCGGCTAACCATAAATCAAACAGCTGGCACCACCGCTTCTCGAATTCTCACTGAGTTCGTCTTGTTGTCGCTGTAAATGGCTCCAGTGTTCAGGCGCGGAGGGGATACGAATAGGGCCATAACTTCTGGTGAAAGACGACGATGAACTGAGGGCGGAGTTGAGCTCGGCCATATGCCGCGCAAAGAAGAACAACGCTGAGTTTGTCCGTCCAAGGTTGTCTACGATTACAAGAAAAACTCTATGGTGAAAGCTTATCTTTCTTAGACGAGCTCATGCTCCCAAACTATGAAATTAAATGGAAAAGGAGTGGATTTAAACTTAGGAATAAAAGATTAGCTAGAACTGCGGCCGAATTTGAAGGCCAATTTAAAATTTTGAGTAAGAATTAGAGACTAAATCAGAGGATTTGGAAAAAAGATATGCAGTATTAAAAAAGGCATCCACTGCTTGAGAAAGTGAAATAGGACGATGGAGAAAGGACGAGAAAGCATGGGTCCCGCAGGAACCAAGGAGATAAGCCGCTAGGATTAGCTGACTTTGTGGTTGCTGACTTTGGCTCACTTTGAGTCACTGACATGTGGACCCTGCATATGATAGGGTTCACCTGTCAGTGACTCAATTTAAGTCCCACAAAGTCAGCCAATCTGTGGCTGGAGATAAACTGTCTGGCAGGAAAAGAGTTGAGAAGAATCATTGTTGGTGGGCTGCACCCAGATTGTAACTTGAACAGCTATTTTGGCGGACGGGCCGACGGACGCCACGGCACTACGGTGGATATAAGCGTGCAGAATTTTAGTCCCATTTAATTAAAACGGCTGAAGTGGCAAGTCGATGGACAGCCGTGGACGCGTCCATTTACAGGCTGAACGATGACTCCCCTGTTCAACCAGGGTGCAGAAGGAGGATCTGGCAACGATGATGCTCAATACCTTCCGTTTTCAATCTTCCCCAGCCGGATTCATCACCGACAACAACGAAATCGTGGTGGTGTTAGTGTTACGCGGGCACGAGCCGAGAGGGGCAAGGGAATCAGAAGAAGCAAAAGTTGGCTATTCCGCGACAAGTTTTTCAAACCCAGCGACGTACTCCTTTTTGCCAATGATATATTCTATCCAGCTGACGAAGCAGATAATAGAAATGTCACTATCAATCTTCAAAACCAAGCGACGAACTTATGTACTCCCTCCGACCCATATTAGTTGACTTAGATTTGTCTAGATTTGAACGAATCTAGACACTATTTAGTATATAGGATCATCCAAATTTTAACAAATCCAGATTGTAGCGTTATATCTATAACCAATGCCAAACATGTATGCTACTAGTTTTCAGGACAACCTAGCGAGAGGCTTTTTTACGTCATCGTCACCGCTATGCACTATAGTCGTGACAACCGTAGAAGGTCGAATGTCACTTTTTTTTCAGCCCCGGGTCCGTGAGGCGCGTACCAATAATGACGATATTTATTCTGCTTGTCGGCGGTAAGCCTTCCAGGGACCAGTTCGCCACCTATAGGTGACTGACTTTTTTTGTTCATCGGCTGTTCACGTTACCAGATTTTAGGCTACTAAGGCTACTACCGTGTTAAGTCTTTTTTCCAGTAGTGCGCTTCTTTTCTTTATACTCCCATTTTAACTTGTTAAAATGTCTTATATTTTACAACAGAGAAAGTAGTAGTTACGATGAGGGTGGTGTTTGGATTTCTGTTTGATAATGGAAGTATATTAATACAAAAATGATTCCAATTACACCTGGTCTATGTAACAACAATGATGCACAAATCCGAAAGAAGAACAAGAAAGAAGAAGAAAACAACTCGTTGCAGCAAGAGTACTATTAGTGCAAAAACATTTTTATCGTCCGGTCTAACAAAATGTCAGATCGTTTTCATCTGAAGAAAATACAATCTTCAAACAATGCATTCAACAAGAAACAACTACTCCTTCTGATTCAAATTAATTGACTTGGATTCAGGAAGAGTACAAAAAGATCCATCGCTAGACCCAATCACAAGGTCAGATTGCAGGTTTTCACCCGGAGGATTGATCTCACCTAAAAGATGCCTGCCAGTGTCTCCAACCCCAATTGTTCAACCACCGAACTTCTCATGACTCACGATCTGCTGCGAGAACCCCCGACATCAGCACAACTAAGAGGAGTTGTTAGCATAAAACTATCATTTTATATGTTAATTTTCTCAAATGATACCGAGTGATGTTTCAATCACAAAAAACTACCGAATGGGAACCAAATTATCGCAAAAAGCATCGATCCAGGTTTAATCGCGAATTGACACCGAAACTGACAGCGAGACCCACGTGTAAGGAGAAAAGTTGCTGACGGAGGCAGTCGTGAGGCAGCACGTCTGCCTCCGTCGCCGCCGCCCTCCCCTCCCTCTCTCCTATGGCGTCCGCCGTACTCCGGCGACCCCCTCCCACCAGAACAACAGCATGCCATTGATACGTCGTAAATGTATCTATAATTTTTGATGCTCCATGATTGTTTAGTATCTACTTTGCTTTGCTTTATATTTACTTTGAGGTGTTTTTATATATTTTTCTGGACTAACCTATTAACAAGTTGCCATAGTGCCAGTTGCCTGTTTTTTTTTCTGTTTTTGGTTTTAGAAAAGGCAGAAAATCAATATTCTCGGAATTGGATGGGACAAAAGCCAAAGTCAATAACTTTCCATGCGGCCACCCCGGGTGCCCCTGCCTCGTCTCTTCGCCTATAAAGACCCCCCGATACCAAAACCCTAAGTATCCGATCAATCTTCTCTTCAAAAAACCTGTTGGATTCTGCTGCTGGAGGTACCTTTATGACCATTACCTTGGTTGCTGCAACAAAGCTCCTTGATAATATGATGATTAATTATTTTGAATGGCACACTGAGAGAGCTCCACATGGTAAGAAAGTAAATTCTGTTAAAGAAACCTCCTCTTTGAGTGATAAGATTGATGTTATCATGACTATGCTTGTTAATGGAAAGTCTCATACTGATCCAAATAATGGTCCCTTAGCATCTTTGGTTGCTCAAGAAGAGAAAGTTGATGTAAACTTTATTAGAAATAACAATTGCAACAACAATGCATATAGGAATAATTTTGGTAGTAACAATAATTATAGGCCTTATCCTCCTAATAATGGCAATACTTATGGAAACTCCTACAACAACAATACTAGAAGTGCTCCCTCTGAACTTGAAGTCATGGTTAAAGACTTTATTAGTAAACAAACTATCTTCAACAAGACTGTGGAGGAAAAGCTTTTGAATTTTGAGAAAAATATATCATCTTTGTTTAAAGCTCAATCCTCTTTGATTAATAAGATGGCTGCTAAACCTGAAACCTTGGAAAGTACCTGTATTGCTACTCATGTCATACAAGTTACTATTGATGAAAATGTTAGATTGTTAGCTCAACTACATGCTAAGTGGGAAAGAGAAGCTGAAATTGCTAGAAACAATAGTGTTTGTACCATTACCACCACCAATATGGATGTTACCAAACCACAAGAAGTCCCTATTCCTCATACCACTATGCCTAAGCCTACTACCTGTGATGCTAAGGTTGATTTTGATCTTGATGGTTGCAATACTTATGAAGTGATTATGTTCCTACAAAAGCTTGCTAGAAGTCCTAATGCTAGCGATATGAATGTGGCTTTTACAAAACACATTACAGATGCTCTCATTAAAATTAAGGAAGAAAAATTGAAACACAAAGCCTCTATTCCTAGGAAAGTACTCCCTCCATCCCAAAATGTAAGGCGCCTAAGCTTTAGTCAAAAGTCAACATATTCTAAGTTTGACCAAATTTATATATTAAAATATAAACATCCACAATAACAAATCAATATCAATAAATTCACCATAAAGTATAGTTTCCCAATATGTTCATTCGATATTGCAGATATTCGTATTTTTTGTATAAACTTGGGCAAACTTAGAAGATGTTGACTTTTGACTAAATCTTAGGCGTCTTACATTTTGGGACAGAGGGAGTAGAAGAGAGTTGGAAACCCATCATTAGTATACAAGTGAATGACTTTGATCTCAAAGCTTCATGTGACCTTGGTTCCAGTGTCTCTATTATGCCTAGAAAGATTTATGAAATGCTTGATTTGCCACCTTTGGAAGATTGTTATTTAGATGTCTCACTTGATGATAATGTTAAGAAGAAACTTATGGGAAGTGTTAATGATGTTCTCATTATGGTTAATGATGGTTACTGTTGATTTATATGTTTTGGATGTTGAATACAATGCTTCTTGTCCTATTACTTTGGAAAGACTTTTCTTAGAACAGTTGGTGCCATCATTGATATGAAAGAAGGCACAATTAAATATCAATTTCCATTAAAGAAAGGTATTGAAAACTTCCCCATGAGGAGATAAAAGTTGCCTTTTGCTCCTCCCTTGAAAGCAAGGTTTGATGTTAATGCTTCTTCATTTTAAAATACTTGATTCTTGCTTTTTGTGCCTAACTTAAAGGCATTAAAGAAAAGTACTTATTGGGAGATAACCCAAAAGTTTTCTTGAGTCTTGGAAGTTATTACCTCTGTAATAATCTCTCCTTATCCTTTTTATTTGCTTTTTGTACCAAGAATAACCTCTAATAAGAGGCAAGTAAGATTTGGAGAAGTTGCTATCCCAAAACAGATTTTTGTGCTTCCCTGTAAAAATTCGTGTAAAATCTCTGTATGACGGATTGAGCTATAATTTTCTGAGTAAATCCTCCTGGATGTTATCTAACTTTCGTTAGTTCATCAATTTTTGATTTGAGCGACAGAAGGTCTTCGAAAAATTGGTTTTCACCTGCTGGTCTGTTTTGACAGATTTCTGCCATTATTTGCATTTGCTTCCTGTTGATTCCTTTTTAGGTTCTTTTTGGTAAATTGAGCTTTTTAGAGGAAATTACTACAGTAGCTTGTGTCTTTAGTGAAAGTTTTGCTATTTTGAAAAAAAAAGGTGTAATATCTTTTGAATGCACTAATGTTGCTAATGAAGATTGTGTGAAGTTTTGTATGAAGGAAAATTTTCAGGTGTAGATAAATAATGATGTAATGAGATGAAGAATGGAAAAAATCTCAAGATTGGGGATGCCACCCCGTGTCACCCCAAGAAAAATTCAAGATGTACAAGCGTCAAATCTTGGGGATGCTCAAGGCATCCCCTTCTTCATCAATAAAAATCTTAGGTCTTTCTAGACACTTCGTTTTTATTGTTTCATGGACAGTTGTGTTGTTCTTGGAGCGTCTTAGTTTTCGTTTATGGTTTTTGTTCGATTAGTTTGCTTGAATAAAGTAGTAGAACCCCCTCTTTCTCTGTGATGTTTTCAAATAAGTTGGAGTCAGCCAAGAGTAGAACGTTTAATGCTTATAGTGGTACAAAAGTGATCTTGCTTTGACTGTGGCTTAGACTTTATCTTGTCATGTTAGATGTTGTTTTGACCTTATGCTTAGTGATTATTGTTGTAGCATGACTTATTCCATATCATTGACAATGCTTAGTGTGCCTTGAAATAATAATGCGTTGTTTTAGCATACAAAAGCATAGTATTGTGGTATTCTCCTTTGATGATTTGTTTGGGTTGACTTACCACATGATCACACCATGTTATGACTCTAACCAGTCACCATTAGCCTCTATGATCATTTATTTTTTGAATTGTGGTACCACTTTATGCTTTGATTAGTAATGTTTTGTCGCTCTGCATAATTATGGCCATTATTGCTTTCTTAGTTGGTCACTCCCAGTCTTTTGCTAGCCTTCAATTTTGCTGAGTAATCTCTACTCATGCATCCAACTCCCAAGAAACCAAGTTATTCCAAATTTTCCACTATAAATTCCTATGCATGGTGTGTTACACCATTCCAAGTATATTCTTGTTTTCATCTACCTTCTAATTAAAAAGTATTTTGTTATGTGAAAAACTAGTAATTAAAGATGTCACGAACTTGATGGCACACTTGATTTTTATTTCCCCTAATAAACTTGAACCATTGTGTCATCTAATTTGTATATGCTTGCACTTATACGTTGGGATTAGCATAATCGTGCTGTCACGGGGAACGCTTTCAACACTTTTGGATATCTATCCAGTTGATATCATGCTCTTTTGTTTATGGATGTCGTCGGTGTGAAATAAAAGGGGAGCTTGTAAGTCCATGGAGTTATGTATATTGTGTTAGAGAAACGCCTGGGCCGCTAGCCTAAGTCATGCCTAATCATGGTGGAAACTTGCAGCATCACCATAGTGATCTATCTATGAAGCATTCTTCTTATACAAAATAGATATGAGATTCAAAATAAAAGATGAGAAAAGAGGAAAGAGAGAAAAAAGCACCATATTCCCATGGTAAATAAGAAGATTGCTGATATGTTCATTGTATGCTTGCCTTGTCATTTTGTTATGGGACAGCTCCTATAGCATGTGCAAGGGGTACCCCATTGGCGGTTCTCTATGATACGCATGTACTTGCTATGACAAGAACTTGCAAGTAACTAAAGTTGAATAGCATGAGGAGCGGCCCTCGTACTCAAGGGACATGAGATTTCCAACTTATACTTTGTCAAGCATATAAGCCATAGTTTGTTCACTTTAACCTTAATCACTTCAAGATGCTTATGGTAGGGGCAATGAGAGCTGAAAGCTAACACGTATCATAATTTTTGAAAGCTCTCTTTGAAACTTGAAATCCCTGCTTCCCTTTGAAGGGCCTTTCTTCCACTACTATATTGAGTCTCCACCTTCTATCCATAGGCACCAATTATGAGAGCATAGTTGCCATTCTTAGTTCTATGTGCATTGTCCCAAAACTTATTGATTAATTCATATTGTTGATATTTCTTGTTCTTGGACTATTTGTATCTAGTCTCTCTTATGAACTATGAAGGTGTCCTATGCATTTATGTTTTGCTACTCCATGAGGGACAAGATGAATGTCACTATGCTATGTTTTCTATATGTGAAACAAACAAACATTTTTCAATGCATGTTATTCATGAATTTTGTTTGTAACCTTTCATGTTGCAACAATTGTTGCTATGTCTTATTGTTAGAACTCCGTCTGACATGGTTATACCCTACGGGTACACGACCTTAGCATACCTGGTCCAGCCCAAGGAAGGCCCACGAGAATATACATGGCCCATGAAGACTTTCGAGTGTCCCAAGCCCATGACGTCTTCGGATCCTTGGAGAGCAAGACTAGATTAGATAGAATATTCAAAGGAGCAAACCCTAAATCTGTAACCGACTCGATCTGTGCCCAGGACCTGTCTACCTCTATATAAAGGCTAGGAGGGCACGAAGAGGAGGGCACTTCGCATACCACCTCATACACACCTCCACGCCAGATTGCATCTACGCACCCCTGTAACTTTCGGTTCCGCCGTAATCAAGAGCGGACAAGCAGGAGTAGGGTTTTCCCTCCGGGGGCCTGAACCTGGGTAAACCTCGTGTCCCTGTGTTGCTTGTTTGCTAACCGTTCCGCGATCTCCAGCATCCCCATCTTCTCCAAAACCCAAGCTCATAACAATGGGTAATGACGAGATTGAACCTCATCAATTGGCGCCGTATGTGGGAACTGGGGGCGCTGATTGTGCGATCGTGACGGTCCCAACCAAAGAGATCTACAACTCCTCGGCGATGGAGAGCCATCTCCTCTTTGACGCTTTCGACTTCACCGCCCACTCGCCAGCCACTCTGAAGGACTTCGATCCCGTTGGCGACGGGCTCGAGAT
Organism: Avena sativa; assembly: GCA_916181665.1. NCBI lineage: Eukaryota > Viridiplantae > Streptophyta > Magnoliopsida > Poales > Poaceae > Avena > Avena sativa. The sequence continues at coordinate 257,626,878 of OV702279.1, read as the reverse complement.
CCTGTTCGGGAGCTTCGGCTTCTCGGTGGGACAGACCGGCACTCTACGCCTCCCAAAGCGGGTGCCCCCGCCATCGATCATGCCCGCCTTGTGGGCTCCGCACCCCGTGCTACGCACATCACCATCGATAGATGAGTCCTATGACAGCAGCAGCTGCAACTCAGATCTGAGGAATCCACTATCGGATGAAGGGACCTACGGTTCCGAATCTGAAAGTTGCGGCAGCAGCGACCCGATCTACAAGCGCTACCAATGTGTCGTGGTCATCGAGAGCGATGTGGATCAGTGACAACCCAACCCGCCACCCAACCCGCAGGGTAGAAACGGTGAAAATAGGAGGAACCAGTCCCCCCGCCTAACGAGGAGGACACCAATCCCAATCTAGTAATCCACCTCAGCGAGGAAGGATGGAGCCAAGCATGCGAAGCCGTGGCAGGCAACAAGATCCTGCCCGTGGGTGCCTCACGGGACCTACTAATGGCGTACCACCTGCTCCTCATCGAAGAGCACAAAAAGCAGGTGAATCTGCAAGAGGTGCTTGACAAACGCAAGCAAGCGGCCTCGAAGTCCAGTGCATGGCGAGCTACGCTCTCCGCCATGGGCGGCTCCAGCTTGCACGGCAACCATGGCAACAAGCACCGTTCTCGGGTAGAGAACCTGGACCCCACTGCACGTCGCGAAGTGACCCGAACCCTCAACACGTCCTTCATGGAGATGGATGACGACGACAACGTCATCCCGAAGACACCGCAAGCTGCAATCATGGCAGCCACCACATACCTTGCGTCCCATCCACCTCCGGTGGGGGACCCGAACAGGGCCATGCACAACTCCGCACTATCCGGCCTCGGACTAATTGGAGCTGCGCTCCACGGAGAAGCTCCTATGGAGTCAAAAAAATAAGGCTGCGGCCAGGTTCAACCACAGTCCCACACCTTCATCCGACGAGGAAGAACACGACCTACCTCGAAGGCACAAGAGCTGGCGACATCGTAGCCGCGACTACGACGCTCGAAGCGAGCTCACCCAACGCAAGATCGACAAGGCATGCGCCAAGCGCATATGCTCGTCCGAATCTGAGGAGGACAACGATGAAGGAGAACTCTGCGAAGCTCGATGCTTCAGCAGATCCGTCCGGCGGACGCGGATGCCATGGAAATTCAAGCTTCCTTCGGACACTCCGAAGTTTGACGGCACACAGGACCCCAAGGCGTGGCTCAGTGACCACCTGTCGTCCGTCAAGCTACACGGCGGAAACAAAAACACTGCCCTGCAATGCCTTCAGCTGCAGCTGACAGGCGCAACCCGGATCTGGATCAGCAGCCTATCCTCGGGATCCATCCGAAGCTGGGAGGAACTGGCATACAGTTTCATCCGAAACTTCAAGGGCACCAGCAAGAGGCCAGCCTCGATCGAAGATCTGAGGGCCTGTACCCAACGAATGGGCGAATCCATTCGCTCGTATATATTACGTTGGTCCAACACCAAGAACTCCACGGCGCATATCTCTGAGGAGATAGAAATCGACGCCTTCAAGGACGGCATCAAACGCCAAGACTTCAAGGAAGAACTTTGGCGCGTCAAGCCCAAGACACTCGACCACCTCATGGACATCGCCAACAGGTGGGTAGATGGTGAGGACTCCGTCCACCGAGCACACTCGGAGGAGGAAGATGACTATGGTCGTTGACGTGAACGCCGTAGCAAGCGAAGATCGCGCGTCTACGACGATCGCGACGGACCCGACATGGTCGCGGCTGGCTACGCCGACCGCCGCATCGAAGGCAACCGCCGTAGCGGCAAACACCGTGGAAATAACTTCTGCGATGGAGGACGTCCAACGCAGTCATGGCAACGCCGCAGCCATGATGACAGACCCTCGGCATATGACAAGTTGTCGGGCCCATGCACCATCCACTTCTACATCGACAAGCAGGATGGTAAAAAGAAGGCAAGCCACATGCTCAAAGACTGCCGCGAGTTCCAGAAACTCAGCGAGAGTATGTCCCAGATGAGGCAACAAGCCCCGAACCCTGGGTATGGGAATGCACCCGCACCAGGTGACATCGCCCACGGAGCTCCTCCACCACCACCTGTGGGACCTGCGAATCACCCAATCGCACCTGCACAAAACAACGGCGGAAATGGGTACCCCGTGCCGAAAGGGTCACTGATGATCCAATAAGGGCGCCCAACAAACAGGGTGCAAAAGAAAATCACCCGTCAGGTCAGTTTGGCTGTGACCGCTCCACCCGCCATCCCTGAGTACCTCACCGGTTCGGAGTCTTGCATCACATTCAGCCGTTCGGATCACCCCCGCCAGATCCCTCGCCCAGGTCATACTGTCCTGGTGCTCGAGGTGCAGATCGGAGGGTTTGATATGAGTCGCGTCTTCATGGATGGGGGCAGCGGCATCAATCTGATGTTCGCTAGCACCTTAGCAGCAATGCGGATCCCGCTGTGCAGCCTGGAACAATCCGACACAATGTTCCACGACATCGCTCCAGGGAAGGGCATATTCCCCCTGGGAAAGATATGGCTCGATGTCATCTTCGGCAAGCCCGATAACTTTCGGTGCGAGCGACTCAAGTTCAAAGTGGTGGACTGGCCATCACAATACCACGCCATCCTCGGGCGCGTAGCATTCGCACGGTTCCTGGCAGTACCGCACTACGCGTACCTGCTACTCAAGATGCCAGGACCTAGGGGCGTCATCATGGTCCATGGGAGCTTCACCTGATCGGATCACTGTGACAGGGACTTCAATAGAATCTCCCAATCATTCGGCATGCAGGAGGAGCTCATAAGGCTCCGAGAGGTGATAGACAATGGGGCACCCCCAGTCTCACGGCAGAACGCACCTGACATGTCTTTTGACTCCACAGTCAACACAAAGAAGGTGCAGGTCCACCCGACGGACGCCTCCAAGACGGCGCTGATCGCTAACGACCTCATCCCCGCATAGGAAAGCGCGCTCGTCGAATTCCTCCGTGAGCGCTGGGAAATCTTCGCTTGGTGTCCTGCGGATATGCCAGGAGTTCCCAGGGAATTCGCCGAGTACGCACTTAACGTATTTCCAGACGCCAAGCCCCCTCAAACAGTCCATCCGACGACTGTCTGAGCCACGGGCTGAAGCCATCGGAGTCGAGGTCAACATACTGCTCGACGCTAACTTCATTAGAGAGATTAAGGAGAGCGAGTGGCTGGCCAACACCGTGATGGTCCCCAAAAAGGACACGGACATCCTGCGGATGTGCGTGGACTTCACATCACTGAACAAGCACTGCCCGAAGGATCACTTCCCTCTCCCTCGGATTGATCAAATCATCGATTTGACTGCAGGATGCGAGAAACTCTCCTTCCTCGATGCCTACTCAGGCTACAATCAGATTCGGCTGAAGGTCTAAGATCAGGAGAAAACGGCGTTCATCACGCCATTCAGAGTGTTATGCTACAACACAATGCCCTTCGGGCTGAAGAACACAGGTGCCATGTACCAGCGGTGCATGCAGGCATGCCATACAAGTCTATGTCGACGACATAGTAATCAAAACAAGGGAGGCCAAGACACTGATCTACGATCTCCGTGATACGTTCAACAACCTTGATCTATATAAGATACAGCTAAACCCAGAAAAGTGTGCCTTCGGCGTCCCATCTGGCCAACTGCTCGTCTACTTCATCTCCCAGCGAGGGATCGAGGCGAACCCGAAGAAAATCCGGGCCATAATGGTCATGGAAAAGCCGAAAAACCTCAAAGGCGCCCAACAGCTTGTTGGGAGAATCGCGGTGTTGAGCAGGTTCATCAGCCGCATGGGCAAAAAAGCCTTGCCTTTCTATCAGCTACTATGCAAGGCAGACAAATTCGAATGGACGCCCGAAGCGAATGACGCATTCGAAGATCTGAAGCGGCTGCTCTCCACCTCGCCCGTCTTGGTCACGCCAAGGGAGCGCGGGCCTCTACTGCTATACATAGCAGCTACACACCAGGTGGTAAGCACCGTGCTCATGGTCGAACGACCCAAAGATGGCAAGACCCATGGGGTCCAACGCCCAATCTACTACCTCAGCGAGGTATTGACGCCAACAAAGCAGAGGTATCCTCACTACCAAAAACTCGCCCACGACATGTTCATGACGGCTCGTCGGCTGAGCCACTACTTCCAGGAGCATCAGATGTTGGTCGTCAACGAAGCACCCCTGAACAACATCCTGAACAACCCAGAGGCCACAGGACGCGTGGCCCCGTGGGGCATCGAGCTGTCACCTCTAGACATAGTCTATGAGAAGCGCCATGCGATCAAGTCCCAGGTCCTTCCGGACTTCCTCGTCCACTAGATGGAACTGCAGCTGCCGGATACCCCGGACATGATGCAGTCATGGAAAATGCACTTCGACGGCTCCAAGCGCGAGGCAGGAGCAGGAGGCAGGGTCATACTGACCTCCCCGCAGGGAGACAAGATGAAGTATGTCCTCCGGATGAAATTTACAGCTTCCAACAACGAAGCCGAATACGAGGCCCTCATCCACGGCATGAGGATGGACAAGATCTGCAGCGCGACGCATCTGGTCATCTACGGCGACTCGAACCTTGTCGTCCAGCAGACGATGAACGAGTGTGACGCGCACGCTGCCAACATGATTGTGTACCGCACACTCTACAACTCACTCAAAGGAGACTTCGACGGCTGCGAACTTCGGCACGTTGGAAGAGAAAGCAACGAAGAGGCCGACAGACTCGCCAACATCGGCTACACCTGTGCGCGAGTGCCACCAGGTGTGTTCCTCGAACAGATCTGCATGCCATCCATCAAAAGGAAATTCCCCAAGGGATCACCCGAAGAAGCAGGACACTCGCGGGCTGCGCTACCCGAAGGACAGGAAGGACCAGAAAAACTCGACACAGAGGTTGCAGTGGTCAACCTGATGCAGGTCATGGCAGTCGAAGAAACATGGACACAGCCATATCTCCGATACCTGATAGACAGGGAACTTCCTAATGACCCGACAGATGCCCGACGCATATATCGCCGGTCCAAGGCCTTCACCATCATCAATGGCGAGTTGTACAAGCGCAACATTTTGGGTGTACTCCAAAGGTGCGTCACCATCGGTGACGGCAAAACTATCCTCCAAGACATCCACGAGGGCATCTGCGTCCATCACGCGGGTAGCCGCTCCCTTGTCGCCAAAGCTCTACGAGATGGATTCTACTGGCCAACAACCATGAACGATGCCAAGGACATCGTCTAAAGATGCAACGGGTGCTAGAGGTTCGCAGATAAACCGCACGCACCAGGATCGGAGCTCAGGCCCATACCCTTGGCCTAGCCCTTCGCCCAATGGGGCCTCGACATGATCGGCAAACTGCCCAAATCCTCGAAAGGAGGCCACGTCTACCTCCTGGTCGCAGTCGACAAATTCACCAAGTGGATCGAGGTCATGCCCGTTACTAATCAAAAGGGTAAAAAAACCATGAAGTTCTTCCAATCCATAGTCTACAGGTTCGGCGTGCCGCACAGCATCATCACCGACAACGGGTCGAACTTCATCTCCAAAGAATTCCAGGACTTCTGCGAAGGCCTCGAGATCAACATAACATACGCCTCAGTGGCGCACCCGCAAACGAACGGGCAGGTCGAAAAGGCCAATGGCCTCGTTGGCGGCGGCATCAAGAAACGCCTGATGAGCCCGCTTCAGCGACTTGCGGGAGCCTGGCCAGAAGAGCTACCCTCCGTCCTTTGGATCCTGTGCACAACGCCAAATAGCTCAACTGGATACATGCCTTTCTTCATGGTGCACGGAGCTGAAGCCGTGTTGCCTGCAGAAGTACGCCATAAGGCCCCACGATTCGTCGCATACAGCAAAGCCGAATCGACGTCCGCACTTGAAGACGCCATAGACACACTCGACGAGGCACGCGACATAGCCGCGGTTCGATCGGCGGTCTATCAACAGAGCCTCCACAACTATCACAGCCATCGGCTGCGCCCAAGGTCCTTCGTCGAAGGAGACCTAGTCTTACGACTCAAGCAAGAGCGACCGAAGAAGCTCGAGTCACCCTGGGAAGGACCCTACGTCGTCACCGAAGTCATCCCAGGTGGCGCCTATCGCCTCAAGCACGTGGAGTCTGGAGTCGCATACTCCAACCCATGGAACGTCGCACAACTGCGACGCTTCTAACCCTAGCTACCCCCTGTTGGGGATATGCTATATGGGTATCCTTATAGCATGTCTCTTATCCGGCTAACCTGGGTGGCCCATAGTCGGTAGCATGGCCTATGGCCTATTGTGCGGCCCAGTTATATGGATCCATAAGGGAGGCCCATGCCGGATAAAGGAAGGCTACGGTGGAGTCACCAACGTACCCGGAGCCTTGGAGTGCAAGATACACAAGACTAGTGATAGACGGTGTAGGACTCTGTAACCTGTCCGGCTAGGACTTTTTCCTGTAACCCTAGGACCTGGCGACTATATAAGTCGGGCCTATGGGAGCCTTTAGGGAACGTTCATAGATCAACTTCAGACAACCTCGCACAGCGAACCAATCCCTGTAACTCGGCGTATTGCCCTTATAGTGATTTATAGCAGGAGTAGGATTCCGCCACCATCGTGGGATCTGAACCTGGGTAAGCTGTGTTACCTCGTACCCATCAACCGTCCGCCTTACCCCATGTCTCTAAACACGCACTGTGAGGACCCCTCCATGGTGTACTCATCGGCAATACCACGACAGTTGGCGCCCACCGTGGGGCAAGAGGCGCTTCAGGCTCTTCAGTGGGCAAGGACCAAGATCTTCGCGGGAATCGGCGAAACCGTAGCCATCGGTCGCGTTATCTTCTCCGGCAACGTTCCGATCATCCCCCCTGACGAGTTCTGGATCCCGGCGAAGACGAAACCTACACGGTGTTCGATCGTTCCTATCAGAGACATCCACCTCTTCATAGGCGAAACCGACTCGGGCACTAGTTCCCTAGGAGTCGGAGGAGCATCAAGGCCCGCACGGACCGCCTACGGGCAGGATACGTTCATGGAAGGATCAATGTAGGATCTCTCCTCGGAGTTTGCTGGCAAAGATCGGAAATCACCAAGACCCGCACGGACCGCCTACGGGCAGGATACTTTCGTGGAAGGATCAATGTCGGATCTCTCCTTGGAGTTTGCCGGCAAAGATCAGGAAAATTCAAGGCCCACCCAAACCGCCCTTGTGCAGGATATAAAGGTGGAAGATCACTGCAAATCCGTCGGCTTCGTCCGTGCGTCTGGACAGCAGAGATCCAAGTTCGTCGGCGTGGTTACCATCTTTGATCTGGCGCGCTGCGTTCAGAGAGAGGGCGAAAACCCCCGCGATTGCCTGGCCAGGTGGCTCCGTATACGAGCCGATCTAGCCCACTACCGCAATGAAGATGCTATGTATTACTTTGTGGAAGGACTGGACCATGGCACGCTTCTCCGACATTCTCTAAGACGGCAGCAGGCGTCAGGACGCCTTACCTTCAAAGGCATGGTGAACACCGTCAACAACTACGCCGGAGGCCGAAGCAACGGCTCAGACAGCGCTTGCGCTCATTGACGGAGCCCCTCCGATTCAGCCACCACCGCCACCGCCTCCCGCCGCCATCGTCGCAGCAGCACCACGACCTCCAGTCATCGTCTAGGCCATTGCACCTCCACCGCCCGTCATCGAGGAAGTCCTGGCACCCTCCGACTCTGTCATCGACGCGCTTTATGCGGATTTTAGTGCAGATTCAGAGGAGATAGACTTCAGTCAAGAAGAGCTAGACTCTGCCATGTAGGAGATGGAGGAGGAGTACACGCGCGACGAGCAAGCCAACAATGCCGTCATGTCTCGAGAGGTGTTCGTCACCATCGGGACGGCGATGGATGAAGATCAACCCAGACGAGCTCCGCCTACGGGCTGGAAAAGGGGAAGGGACCACTTATTGCTGCTGACGATGGTCGCGCAAAAGTCATGCCTCCTCCGCCTAACCCAGTGCAGCAGCCGCAGGAACTCGGCACCGGCCCGAGCAACAACAACACCGCAAACTTGCCGCCTCCAGCATCTATGTCTGCAGCAGAGCAAGTTACTCCAGATGATAGAGTGATGTACGGCAATCTCCTTATCGAGCCACTAACTGTTGCTCATATCCGGAACGTGACCCAGCTTGATCAGAAGCGCCAGCAGCTGCTGGAGGAAGCGCAAGCCATCGCGGAGGAAGCGCAAGCCATCGAGATCTGGTCAACGCGCAAAAGTCCATAGAGAAAGCTAGAGCAATGGAGGTCAAGTACAAGACCTTACTGCAGCAGCAAAAGGCTAAGAAAGCTCCATCTCGCGTCATCAACGATCCTGGTGTACGACGCAACCTAGGATGGGCTCCCTCGAAGCCGGCACAGGCCAAACCATACATTGACAGTGAAAGCAAGCAAGTGATGCCCACCCCACTCCTTAACCTCGTCATCGCCAAGACCCTTCTGGAGCAGGATAGATCGCCTGAGGCAGTGGAACAGGTCTATGACCTAGTGGCCAAGGCGATGAAGTAGCAGGAAAAGGCCACCTCTCATAGGCTTGAGTCTGACCCAGCGCTCTTCCAATCTAGCCAGTACAAGCCGCCAAGGGACAGATCTCCTCTTGATGTCGGGTCCCAGACGGGTTCATCAGAACGAAGACGGAGGGATGCGCGCAACAGGAAGGATGCCATCCCCATAACCTCGTCGCCCATCGCCACCGCCCTGATCTCCCCGACATCATGAAGATTACAAGGCTCACCATCGTACGGATATGCCCCCACCAAAGCAGTGCGGCATCGTCATCCGCGACAACACGGAGCAGACCCGTCATGACGGAGAGCGCAACCAAGGACACAAGAGCAGGTCACGCCACGACCCTCCATGTCCAACAAGCAACCGTGTCAGGCGTGAGGCATCGCAGGAGGGTAACAGCGAGAAGGCTAACCCACCGCCACCTCCGCCTCCATCACCACCAAGCAGTCACCATGGCGGAGGAGGCCCGCGTCGTTCACGCAGCCCATCCCCTGTTGACAAAAAGAAGAAGAACCCAGAGCCATACGATGCACGTTCACGTATCGATAAGATCCACGAGGCCCGGGAAGGACCTTACCTGGGACCACGTTGCTTTGGACCTGCAATACGGTCCGCAACTTACCCCAAAGGTTTCCGGATTGAAAATACCATCAAGCCTTATGACGGCACCGCCAAACCAGCCACATGGTTGCAGGACTACGGCAACGCGGTGGAGATTGCCGGAGGCAACCCCAACGTCACCGTCAAGTACCTCCCATTAATGTTGGTGGGCACGGCCCGTCAATGGATCGACGACTTGCCGGAGAAATCTATCTACAAGTGGCTGGACATGCAAGAAGCGTTCACCAAGAACTTTGAGGGTACATACAAGCGTCCCTACACCATGGGCGATCTACAGTGGTGCGTGCAAGAGAAAGACGAAACATCTCGCGCCTACCTCTCCCGCTGGCTAGACATGAAGAATTCCTGCGCAGGAGTGCACGCCCAGACCGCCATGGCCGCCTTCATCGATGGGTTGGAAAGGGGCACGCTGCTCCGACATAAGCTGAAGCGCTTGCAGGACAATCACCAGCTTGACTTGAACCAGATGATTCAGTTGGCTAGTGAGTTCGCAGATGCTGACGACGATGCTCGTGGCTCCTTGCCGGCAACGGCCGTTCCAACTCAAGCTCGGAGGAACAACAGTACAAAGCGGAAAACCGCTCTAGAAGAAAAGTAATCTACCGACATGGTCGCTATGACTTTTGCAGGACGAGGAGAAGGTGGATAACGTGGCCGAGGAAGGGGAGCTGGTCGTGGGCAGCAGCGAGGAAGTGAAACCACCTCGGCGCCGCTCCGCGTTCCCCAAACCTACGAGGAGTACCGCGATATGTCGTGCCTCGTACACCTCAACGCCAACGACAAGGCCACTAATACCAATCGACACTGCAAGTTCGTCAACGACCTCAAGGAAGACCCGGAGTCCGGCTACAAGCAAAGTCAGAAGAACAGATCGCGCGGCAAGGGCAAGGGGAAGAAGAAGGAGGAGGAGTCCAAGGATTCAAGTGACATGGACGAGGACGTTTACCCCAAGCACGCCGCCAAGAGCGACGACAAGGGCAAGAACCCCTTCACAAAGAAGGCCCCAGTCTACCACACTTTCCTTGGCACCCCCACCGTCCGACAACAGAAGACCTCTCTGAGGATCCTGATGGCTACTCTCCCCCCAATTCCCCAGTACCTGCGCTGGTCGGAGGTTCCAATAACTTGGGACAGGACGGACCACCCAGACCTTATACCCACGGAGAACCAGTACGCCATGGTCATCAACCCTTTGATTGACGGCGTGGAGTTCACCAAGTGTATGGTGGATAGTGGAAGAAGCATCAAAATCATGTACCTGGATACATTGCAGAAGATGAACTTGATGAAGGCAAACCTAAGGCGGGCCAACACCATATTCCACGGCGTAGTTCCTGGTCGGGAGGCTCGGTCCCTTGGGTGCATTACACTTCAGGTTGCCTTTGGCGATGTTAATAATTACCGCCAAGAGCGCATGACCTTTGAGGTGGTCCCCTTCAAGAGCGTGTACCACGTCATATTCGGTCATGACATATTCCACACGTTCATGGTCAAGCCATGCTTCGTCTACAACAAACTCAAGATACCCGGACCAAACGGCATCATCACCGTATCCGGAAGCTTTACCAAGGCAAGGGACTGCGAGATCAACGAAGCAGCCGTTGCAGAAGCTATCCTCAACAGCGAAGAATTCAAGGAGATCCAGAGCAAGGTCGATGACTCAGAGATGCCCGCGTCGAAGAAGAAGATCTCTGACTCCGCTCCTACGTTCAAGGCCGCCATCGAGACCAAGCCGGTGGAACTTGTGGTAGGCGATGCCTCCAAGGTCACCGCCATTGGGACGAACCTGGATCCCAAATAGGAAAGCGTGCTCGTCGAGTTCCTCCGTGAGAATAGGGATATCTTTGCCTGGCAACCTGCCGACATGAAAGGTGTACCTAGGGAACTTGCCGAGCACAGCTTAAACATTGACCCAAAATGTAAACCAGTGAAATAACCTCTACGATGCTTTGGAGATGAGAAGAGACTCGCCATTGGCAAAGAGATAGCTAGGTTACTTAAATCTAGATTTATTCGAGAAGTCCTTCACACCCGATGGGTGGCCAATCCTGTACTTGTCCCCAAAAAGGGAACCAATGAATTAAGAATGTGTGTTGATTACACCGGCTTGAACAAAGCATGTCCCAAAGATCCGTTTTCTTTGCCTCGCATTGACCAAGTCATTGACTCGACGGCTGGCTCGAAACTTTCGTGTTTTCTCGATGCATACTCAGGATACCACCAGATCAAGATGAGAAAGTCGGACCAATTGGCCACTTCGTTCACTACCCCATACGACACGTTTTGCTATGTCACGATGCCCTTTGGGCTGAAAAACGCAGGTGCTACTTACCAGCGGACAATGCAACGTTGCCTCCATGACCAAATTGGTCGGAACGTTCACGCTTATGTGGACGATATCGCGGTGATGTCTAAGAAGTCAAATGACTTAATCTCCGACTTAAAAGAAACCTTTGATAATCTCCGGAAATACAACATGATGCTTAACCCTAAGAAGTGTGTCTTCGGGGTTCCAGCCGGCAAATTGTTGGGCTTCATCGTTTCCCAACATGGAATCAAGGTCAACCGGAGAAAATCAAGGCCATCTTAAATATAAACCATCTGACATGCCTAAAGGACATTCAACGACTAACAGGTTGCGTTGCAGCAGTTAGTTGGTTCGTCAGCCGACTTGGAGAGAAGGCTCTGCCGCTGTACAAGTTGCTGAAGAAGGCAGACAAATTCATGTGGACGGACGAAGCAAATGCAGCATTGAAGCAGCTCAAGGAGATTCTTTCCTCAGCGCCCATCCTTGCAGCACCCGAGCCTGGTGAGCCCCTGTTAATTTACATGGCGGCAACCAACCGGGTTATCAGCACTGTCGTCGTGGTAGAGCGGAAGGAACCAGGCTATGAGCACGGAGTTCAGCGACTAGTTTACTATGTGAGCGAGGTCTTGACAGAGTCCAAGCAACGTTACCTGCACTACCAAAAGATAGCTTATGGAGTATTCCTTGCTTCTCGGAAGCTGAGGCATTACTTTCAGGAGCACCCAATCATAGTGGTGAGCAAGACTCCACTATCCGACATCATCAATAACATCGACGCTACAGGAAGGGTCGCGAAGTGGGGCATTGAACTCGCCGCCTTCGAGATCACTTACAAGAGACGTGACGCTATCAAGTCACAAGCCTTGGCGGATTTTGTTGCAGATTGGACGAAGATGCCAGACGCTACTCCATTGCCAGAACCAGAGTACTGGGTGATGCACTTTGACGGATCAAAGCTGCTCAACGGCTCAGGGGTTGGTGTATTGCTATAGTCACCAACAGGAGACAAGCTACACTACGTTCTGCAGATCCACTTCGAGGCTACAAACAACATGCGGAGTATGAAGCACTCATTCACGGACTACGTGTAGCCAAGGATATTGGCATCAAGTGCATAGTTTGCTGTGGAAATTCCGACTTGGTTGCCCAGCAGGTGGCTGGCACCTGGAATTTGCGGAACCCTATGATGGCGGCATATCGAGACGAAGTGGACGAGATAGCCAAGAGCTTCTTGGGCTACGAAGTCAAGTATGTGCCTAGGGAACAAAACGAGGCGGCTGATCTGCTCTCTAAGCTAGGATCAGGGTGAAAACGAATTTCGCCAGGAGTTTTCCTAGATCACCTACGCACACAATCCGTGAAGGGAGCCGACATCGACAACCCAGATAGAGCTGACTCTTTCGTCAACATGGTGACCAAGGTCCCTCCGGCTTGGACAAAACCGTTCATGGAATACCTCGAACACGGAACTTTACCCGACGACAAAGTCGAAAGATGGCAAATAGTACGACGAGCAAAGGGTTATACCATAATCAATGGGAAACTCTATAAAAGGAGCACTTATGGTGTATACCTAAAGTGTGTTTCCTAGATAGAAGGTATGGAAATCCTGCGTGAAATCCATCTCGGAGATTGCGGGTATCACGCCGCTCCTCGATCGTTGGTCGCGAAAGCCTTCTAGCAAGGATTCTACTGGCTGACCGCGAAGGCGGACGCCGACAAGCTGGTTGAGACATGCATGGGATGCCAGTATTATGCCCGACAACCACATGTTCCTGCTGAAGAACTGCGAACAATACCAATAACTTGGTCGTTTGCAGTCTGGGGGCTAGACATGGTGGGACCGTTACAGACGGCACCTTGTGGGTTTACGCATCTGCTTGTAGCAGTTGACAAATTCACTAAATGGATAGAAGCTAAACCCATTAGAAATCTTGATGGGGCAACTGCCCTCAGGTTCATCCGAGATCTAGTGGTGATATTTGGTCTCCCACACAGCATTAACACCGACAGCGGCAGCAATTTATCACTCGGAGAAGTGGAGGCTTATTGCTGGGAGAAAGGCATCCGACTTGACCTTGCATCTGTGGCACACCCACAATCCAATGGTCAAGTCGAGCGAGCCAATGGATTAATTTTGCAGGGAATCAAGCCACGTCTTGAGGCACCACTACATAGAGCAGCAGGAGCCTGGGCGGAAGAATTGCCATATGTGCTGTGGAGTTTACGAACTACGCCCAACAGATCTACCGGCTACACCCCTTACTTCATGGTATATGGAGCAGAAGCCATCCTGCCCTCCTACATCCTCCACGATGCACCAAGAGTTGCCTCCTACGACGAAGATGACGCTGAAGAATCTAGACGCCTAGATGTGGACCTTCTCGAGGAGGAGCGCGTTTTGGCCTGCCAAAGATCCTCCATCTACCAGCAGAAGCTACGTAGCTACCATAGTCACCGCGTTCGGCATCGCTCGTTTAAAGAGGGGGATTTGGTGCTCCGACTTAAGCAGAAGAAGTCACACAAATCATCCCCGCCATGGGAAGGACCGTTCATCATAAGCAAGGCGCTACTCAATGGGTCTTACTACCTTGTTGACAATCGTGGACTAAAGTATAGACCCAACGAGGATCATAAGCGTAAGCGACGTGACCCGGATGATGACTACCCGGAGCTTGATCGGCCATGGAACATAGCACAGCTATGTCCTTTCTACACTTAGCATTTTTATCTAATTGTGTATCTCTTATATTATCAATGAAATAAAGCTCTCTGGTTCACTCATATTTCTGAGTCTTTTACCTCCTTTAGTGTTCATTTTTGGATCATATAAAACCTTTATGCACAAGTCTTGCATTTGCACTTGTGAAAATTCCTCCTACGGGCGTTAGCTTAAGTTTTCTGGTCTACACGTTCTTTGTTGTTATTATGTGGATTCTGGAGTAGTGACTTTTGGCACTTATTGTCAGTGATTTTGTGCTTAGGTTATTGACGATGCCATTGGGCATCATCACCTAAGCGCATGGTTACGACAACGAGTCTTCTGACACACGAAAAGTCAAGCATAAGAACCAAAGTAATGGATAAGCCAGCACTTGCTTAAAAAATATATACATGCTGGAAATTAGTTCTTAAGTGGCAGGACATAACAACCATTGTTTTCCGCCTTAAGTTACATCACCAAGTTTTTTCCGCACATACACCAAAGATGAACCAAGTATTACAAATCTACTTTTCATTCCTTTGGCGCAGGAGACTTGGAAGCAGCATTGTCAGCAGCCGGAGAATCACCCTCAACGTCGGCACTGTGGTGGGACTCGGAGGAGTCTTGGTTGACGCTGTCGACGGTGTTCATGGGCACGAAGACGTCGATGTCCACCAACTCGGCAACTCTGGTGTCATAACCCGCGAGTGACGACAAGATGGCTTCGTGATCAATCTCTTTGCCGTCATCGTCAACGTCAGGGATACCAGAGGTCACCGTATCGATGTCGGCACCTTCGTAGTGTGCCTTCACCATTGACAGCGCCATCCTTGCGCCAGCCCGTGCACATGAAGCTTTCCAGCTTGTGATACGCTCGGGGGCTCGGCGCAGAATCTCCGAGTACTTCGCCACGGAGTCCGAGGCCTTGATGTGTATCTAGAGGGGCTTGGCAATCTCTTTGGCTTGGGTGATGGCAGTGTTGATGAAGTTGCCGGCAAGAACCATGCATTCCTTGGCTGGAGGAGGCGATCTGGTTAAACCCATAGGAGCTGCAAATTCCGACAAGAAACGCATGAGTTCAACAATTCAAAGTATCCAGACTACATAAATACAAGGCGGAGGAAACTTACTGAAGATGCTGGCCTTAGCCTGCCAGAGAGTGTCCGCCAAGGATTCTTTCTCTTGTTGGAGGAGCTTATACGCCTCGCTGTGGCGATGGTTTTGCTCATCAGCAGCTTGCTTCTGATCTTTTAAGATCGCAAGCTCCTCCTTCAAGCGATTGATTTCCGCGGAGGCGGAGTCCTGCAGGGCCTTCATGGAATCCTCATGCATTTTCAACATTTCTTCCTCTCCTCCTTAAGGATCTCGTTCTCGCTGTCCAGCTGCTGGATGTGCTTGGACTGCTCGACAATATCCTTGGACTTGGCCACATGTTCTGCAAAGTCAGAGAAAACAAAGTACATAGTGAGTACTCGAAGAATGTAGGCACAAAACCAAGACGGAATACACAAAAAGAAAACAGACTCCTGTTTTTGATGATCTGTTCCTTCAAGATGGCAGTTTTACCCTTTTCGACTTCAAGATTTGCGCGCATCTTCTGGTACTTGTCATTGGCCATGCCCCTCCGAGCATTCTCGTTCTCGATTAGAAGCTTAAGGGCTACAGTATAAAGTTTTTAACTCGGAATCTACTTAGCTTTTATTTAAGCATCTAGTCGGAACTGATTCAGTTACAACTAGAGGCTTGGGGGCTACAGTATTGAAAATTATAAACACTGCGTATGCTACTCTTAAAAGCATGTAGTCGGAATAGTTCATTCCATCTAAATGCTTGGGGGCTACAGTGAGAGTGTTTTCTAACTTAGTCACTCTTAGAGCATATAGATGCAAAACCTATGGTTTTCCGTCTACATCCTCGGGGGCTACAGTGGGATACTCATATGAAATGCAAAAGGCAAAGTACTTACAAGTGCGATGATCTTGAGGTTTGTAGCACTCTCGGCTAGCAGCTTGCCAAAGGAAATGCTATTTCCTCGCAATATTTCTGCTTGTCGGAGGAGCTCCTCAAGACCACATGTCGGAGACATCGGTGCTACTCCAGGAACCACAGATGTGCTACTCGGCGTAAGCGCGGGGTAGACTATCTTTGGGAACTCAAAGGGTTTCTAGGGAGCAAGGGCACCGCCTGCGGCAGAAGTACCAGCTTCCACCACTGCCTTGCCGCCACCGATGGCATCCTTAGCCGGAGCTTCAGCCATTCGTTGAGCGGTGCTCTCCTGCATCGCCTGCACGCCGACAACAGCAAGTTCGGTAGAGGCGCCAGAATCCACTTCCATGGCGGAAGGGCCTGGTGCCTCCTTAGCTTGTGAGCTTGTCGGGGCAGACGAGGGCTTGACGGCAGGAGTAGTAGGGGCGATGGCGGGGAGGCGTCGCGATGCAGCATGTCTTTGATATTTCGAGAAGCCCCCGATGTTTTGGAGGTCTTCTTGAGGCTGGTCATGGCTTTCTTCCTGAAACGTGCAAAATGCATAAGTACAGGAGCAAGACAGATAAATAGACAATGTCGGAAAATGAGAAGCTTACACTAGGGGGGTGCTTTGGCAAAGATCCCGGTGGTTCTTCTCTTTTCCGCCTCTAGGGCGGCGGTAGTCTTTTTGGAGGTTCCACCCTCCGTCTTCTTCTTCTTGCCTCCGTCGGCAGCGTCAGAGGTGGAGCTCTTCCGCTTTCGCGCCAACGGGACCTCGTCGTCGGACACGACCGTGACTTCCTTCATCTTTAGATCGTAGATTTGGGCAGCCAGGTTGCCCTCCTCTAGATCGCTAAGCTGTTAAGTAAGAAGTCACCGTGTTAGACAAAATGACATTTGCAAGACGGAAGAGCTGGAGTATATGTCATGCACGGAAAATAAAAACCTACCTTTGGGCACTTGCCGTCTACGAACATGTCGTAGGTGATGGTGAAGCCACGCTTCTTATCCTTCACCTTGACGATGTCCTTAAGGCGGAGCTTGACGGAGTCGCTCAAGAAGTTATCCACGGATATGCGGAGGCTATCCCTTTTGTCGCTGGTATACTCGTGCATGTACTTCGCGTGGTGCTGCAGAGGTTGGATTCGCCTGATGAACCAGCACATGGCTAGGTTAAAGCCGGTCAAACCCGTCTCTACAAACCATTCGATCCGCCTTATAGCGCGAGAAGCGTCGAGGTCGAAGGGAAGGGAGGCTTGGGATCTCCATGTGGAAACTTCAGCGGCGGCTCCGTCCACAAAGTCCGGGTACATTACTTCAAGGCCCGACAGAGGAATGTCGGGGCCGTAAAAGTACGTCCGCTGCCAATTCTTGCAGGACTCGTGGCCGACGATGTCGGGGAACCGCCGGCCAGGTCGAATCTTGAAGCTTATGGTACCGCAATTCCTAAGCTCCTCCTTACTATGTCCGGCTTCACGTTTGACGGTGAAGAAGTACACAAAAAGGTCTAACCTAGGCCTTATCCCTAGATATCCCTCGCAAAGTGCCGCGAAGTTGCTAAGCACTAAGATACTATTGGGGGAAAGGTTATGGGGTTGGACCCTATAGTGGTTTAAGACGGAGAGGAAGAAGTGGGAGATAGGCAGGGAAACGCCGCGTACCAGCTGAGCTTTTAGGTACACCTTTTCTCCGGCTTGGGGAGAAGGTGTCACCTCGCCGGCCGGTGCCGCCCGCCAGGCAAGCCCCTCCATCGCGGGGAGGTAGCCTTCGGCGACCATCTCTTGGATATCGCGGTCGGTGATGTCCGAGCCGCGCCAGTCGCCCTTGTGAGAATCTGGCTCCTCCTCCAGTGGCTCTAGCGCCGCCAAATTTTGGTCGCCGCCGGTGGATTCGATCACCACCGATGCGGGGATGACCAGGCCCTCTAGGGGAACGACGACGGGGCTCGCCAGCTTCGCCGCAGCTTCGCTCGATGCCGCCATTGATGGGGAGGTGCTGCTGCTAGCCATGGGATGAAGGTTGGGTGCGACTGGTGCAGATGGGAGCTAGGGTGTTTTCGAGGTTTCTCGCAGAGAGCTCGAGGAGACGCGCGGCTGAAGGAAGAAGATGATGCGAGAAGAATGAGGTAAAAAGTGCAGATTTCCCCATGGTTACTATTTATCATCCTCGGCGTCAAGTTTTGTGCAGCTTGATTGGACGGTTGCCGCGTAGACGACGTGTTCGCGAACGTGCGCGGAAATTTCGCCACGTCTCCAACCGTCGCCGCCAACGGTTCGTATCGCTCGCGCGGGAAAATCGAATATGATTGCGTTCTCTGCATGTGTGAGTTACGAGGCGTCGCTGACCTAACTGACATGGGTAGATGAGCCGTCACATCGAAGATTCCGACATAGACGGATTCAATCCGACTACGGAGGAGTACGATGGAAGATTCAGCATTTCTCCGGCTTACAAGTCGAAGACGGAGAAAGCCTTGCAGGGTTCTTTGGGAGGACTACAAGATGTTGCTTAACGATTTGCCGACATCCATCTAGACGGAGCATTCCACGTGAAGAGGCAAGACGGCGCAAGATCTGGGAGTTCTCCGGGGGCTACTGTTGGGGATATGCTATATGGGTATCCTTATAGCATGTCTCTTATCCGGCTAACCCGGGTGGCCCATAGTCGGTAGCATGGCCTATGGCCTGCTGAGCGGCCCAGTTAGATGGATCCAGAAGGGAGGCCCATGCCGGATAAAGGAAGGCTACGGTGGAGTCACCAACGTACCCGGAGCCTTGGAGTGCAAGATACACAAGACTAGTGATAGACGGTGTAGGACTCTGTAACCTGTCCGGCTAGGACTTATCCCTGTAACCCTAGGACCTGGCGACTATATAAGTCGGGCCTATAGGAGCCTTTAGGGCACGTTCATAGATCAACTTCAGACAACCTCGCACAGCGAACCAATCCCTGTAACTCGGCGTATTGCCCTTATAGTGATTTATAGCAGGAGTAGGATTCCGCCACCGTCGTGGGATATGAACCTGGGTAAGCTGTGTTACCTCGTACCCGTCAACCGTCCGCCTTACCCCACGTCTCTAAACACGCACTGTGAGGACCCCCTCCATGGCGTACTCGTCGGCAATACCACGACACCCCCTCCTTTTACTTTCAATAGGCTATTCAGCCAAGGCTACTCAGCCGAACAATGTATCTCCTCATTACGATATGAATAAAGCTAAGTGTCTCGCCCCAAAAAATTTATCTCTCATTCGCATTTTCTTCATGTTCACCACACTCGGGGGCTCCCCTCACCTCACGACTTTGTCGGCTGAGGATACCGCATGTACACCTGAGTAGCTGATCACGTCAGGCTAACGAAAAGGGCATGCATACAAACAGAGCACCACGTGCTAAAAACAATCAACCTTTACAGCAAAGGGCATAACACGCCCAGTCGAATACATACAAGTTTTACATCTATCTTTTTTATAGGTCCTACCTATTCTAAAGAATCACCAGCGCAGGATGCTCAAGGAGATCTACAACTTGTTCGGCATACTGCCTTACAGCCGCATAGTGCGGACGCATGTCCCACATGCCACCATATGTCCTAAGAGGCGGCCCAGCCACAATAGCAGCAAGATCTACATCAGGGCGATGCAGCCGCACGAGGGAAAGCGCAGCCTTCACCCCCGCAACCAGCTGATGTCGCACCAGCTCCTTGACATGATGCACATCTCGAAACTTCGCCAGCAAGCCCCAGAGAGTCGATGGTGCCTCATCCAGGGGAAACATCACGTGCAGAACTAACACCAAGGAAGTCTTCACTTGCCGCAGCACCCGCGACACCTGGTGAACACGACCCTGCACAGTCGCAAGGACCATGGCACGATCGCGGTCCATCCAGAAAAAGCCGCCAGCCTCCATATCTTGCTGGGTCAGGCAGTTGATCTGAATAGCAACGCGCTCCTTTTCCTCCCTAGGAACAAGGTTAGCACCTTCAACACCTGCAAAGTAAGATGAAAAGCCAACAGGCGCATCCGAAAAATGAGCAGCAGCTCGAAGAAACTCACGCTGAAGCTATTCGGCCAAACGCCGCAACTTCCCCATCAGATACTCCTCTCTGGCGGCTCCTCGATCCGCCTTCGACTTCCACACATCCGCGTGGCCTCGGATGCCAAGCAACTCCTTCTCAAGACTACGGACGCAGTCATGAAGAAATACAAGCTGCGACGCATCATCCAAGGATGGCCGCAGCTGTGGCGCGGACGAAGTTTCGACGGGATCGTCACCCGAAGGCCCCTAGAGGAAAAGAAGCAAGGATGTTAACAAACACACTAATGGGCAAACAACTCGGAGATTCATTATATACAGCAAAAGCCACTGCATGGCACAAGGAGTGTTCATAAATATATTACAACAAAAGCAGACGAAAGCTATCCTATAACTACAAGGCCTAAGCAGTTGCATCCTGAGTGGCCTCGGAGTCGGATTGCCTGCTCTTGGTCTCCCCCTGCTGCCTCACCGCGTACTCCGCCAACAGGTCAATCAGCTTTGGCCCATAGCGCTTACAGCAGGAATCATAGAGGGAAAAAGCTACCTCGGATCCATCGGGAGCCGTCGGCATCTGGGACGTGACCTGATGAAGATCCAGCTCCGCTCCAGACGCCATGGCCATCGCCAGCCCCATGGACGCGCCAATGCCCTTCTGCTTGCGCTTGTACGTCGCGGGCGCCTCGGCTGACAACACGTCCGCCAACAAGTCGACATCCTCGAGGGCAACGCCCTTGGGGACGAGCTCCTTGTAGAAGCGCCTGAGAACCTCCTTGGCTTTCGCAAGAGAGCCAACCACAGTGCTGCAGCGGTCTTTGACCGCCGCATTAGCATCATCCAGAGCACTTCCGTGCTCCAGAGCACTGCGGTCAAACTCAATGCCCGCGGCATCTAGATAACCGGAAAAGGCAAAGTGAGAATCAAACAAAACCAAAGAGACAAGGAAGCCGAAAAAGAACAAGTAGCAGACAAAAATACTCACCCGAAATAGCCTTGGCGGAAGCCATCAGCTTGTCGGCTACCTCCTTCTCCCGCGAGGCCACAGCGGTGGAGATCTGCTCCTCGTGGTCTGTGGCCTCTTGCTGCAGGCGCTCCTTGGCCGCAGCTGCGTCGGCTAGCTCCTGCTCAAGGCGCTCCTTAGCGCCAACGGCGTCCTCAGCTTTTTTCTCCGCTCGCCTGAGGCTCTTTTTGAGAGCATCAAGCTTGCGGAGGGCCATGTTATTCTCATCTGCAAAAAGCAACAAAGAACATGCGTGAGATTTATAAGCTAGCAAGCAGATGAAGAAGTAGCAAACCTAGTTACAGACGTACCTTGAAGCTGCTGGAGGCTGGCCTCCAATGTCAGATGCTGCTTCACCAGCTGATTGACGCCTTGCACAAAAGGCTGCGAGAAGACACAACTTATCAGGAAAAAGGCTCGGGGGATGCGCCCAAGAAACGAGCAAAACAAAATCAAGCACACAAAAAGCGCTCGGGGGCTCCCCCCGAGACACGCACCAAACAGAAGCAATGATTAGCAGATCACATGAAAAACGCTCAGGGGCTCCCCCCACAGCAAGAAAAAAATACTTTCATGATCAGACGGAGACTCCAAAGGTCCGGCTGTAGTCTTCTGGGAGATGATCAACACCCGAGCCTCCTGCGGAGAAGGGTTCGGAGCAATTCCCCCAGAGGCGGCCACCATCTAAGAAGGAGGAGGCGCAATCTTCGACTCCCCCACCATCTCCTGAGTGCCATCGCTAAACGAGCCATTAGAGGAGTGGCTGCAAAAGAAAACATCAGTCAAATACAAGCAAGCAACAATGAAGGATAGCAAAAGGCAACCGAAGGTACTTACGAGTCCATATCGCTCAAGTTGAATACAGGCAAGGCCCTCTTTCCCTTCTTCTCTTCCTTCTTCTACTTCGCCGGCGGCTGCGGCGCTATAGTCCGCACAGGAACGGCCGGAATAGGAGAAGAAGAGCCACCATCACCTCCACTGTGACGCACAAGGCATGGTGGGTTCCTAGGCGTCGACGGAGTCGAAGCATCCGACGACTCGCTCGACCTCCGTGTCCGCTTTCCAGTCTGCTCCTCGCTCGACTCAAAAGTCTCTTCAGCCGGCGATCGCGCCGAGGGAAGCTCAGACATGGAGTCCACTACCTCATTGTCCGGTGCATCTGGAAAACGTTCGGGTAGTGGAGGCACCATGCCCGGTACCTTGAACTCCTGCACAAAAGAAACAAACTTTTAGAACAACAGAAGTACAAGAAAACGTAGTTGGAAAAAGCGCTACGCGCACGTCCCAGATCTACACCTACGGCACCGGTCGAGAGACCCTGAACGAAAGGGTCAGCGAGCTACCCGGAAGGTCCTCTTTAGCAGCGACCGAAGGATTCTGTCGACATCCCCCCTGGAGAGCTCTTCAGTCGAAACCCTAGTTTGATTGTGGCGGCCAGAATAAAGGAACATCGGGTGTGCCCTAGCCTGGAGCGGCTACACCCGACATTTGAGGAAGGTGCGGATAATATCCACACCGTTCACCTCCTAATCCGGAATCACCTGGAGGTCCTCCACCCGACGATAGAGCTCCTCTATCTCCGCCACCTCGCCATCCAAGATATGGTTCTTCCAGGACCTCTTCGGCTAGATTATCTGGGCGGAGTCGAAAGGAGCAAGGCCAAAATTTTGCCCGTCCACTGTGGAGTCGCGGATGTAAAACCATCTCCTCCGCCATTATTGGACGGACTCAGACATATAAAAAGAGAAGAAGAGAAAATTGGATTTAAGGGAAATGATGCAGCCACCGATGGGATAAACGCCATCGGAGCCAGATTGCCTCTTCACGGAGTAGAGCTTCCAGAAAAGGCCAAACTGCGGCTCGATACCGAGCCAACACTCGCAGAAGGTGATGAAACAGACAATGTGGAGAAGGGAATTTGGCGAAATATGATGGATTTGGATGCCATAGAAGAAAAGCAATCCACGGAGAAAATTGTGGACTGGGGAGAGAGGCCCCGAAGGACAAAAGCAACAAACATGACCCGAAACCTAGCGGGTGGACGGGGAATTACCTCATCACCGAGAATCTTGATGGCCTCCTTGTCTTGCGGGATCAGACCCCGCTCACGAAGCTTGCGCAGGTCGCCCTCGTGCGTCTCCGATCGGTGACACGAGTGGCGGTGGTACCCTTCTTGCCGCCGGCAACATCGCTGGTGCCCACTGCGGAGGAGGCCTTCTTCGGCTTCCCCATTGCAGTACGACGAGGGCGGTGGCGTGAGCGAAGAAAAGAAGATGGGAAGGATCGAAGAACTTCCAGCGCGCGGCGAGAAAAGCTCAGAAAGTGGAAGTAGTGAAACGAGAATGGTTGCGGTGAAAACAAACAAAATTTTCCCCACAGATTATAAGGACGAAGACGATACATAGGGACCGTTCATCGGGAAGCCCTAGAGCCAACATCAAAATCCAACCGTCCACGTGTCAGCACAGCAGCGAACCGTCGCTCGCACCCCGTCCACTACGCACGGAAACCGAGGTGACGCCGTAATTATCTCCACGTTGCGCGTGACCAGTCAATTCAAAGTCAGAAGGTGGGACCCACGCTCGCCAAGTCACATCACCTTTGGCGCCGCAGACGCTTGAGGTCACCGATCGTCAGCACTGACATCATCAAAGCTATACTAGCAACGGTTACAAATTTTCGACTACACAGCTAAAGTACTCACTTGAATCTACGATTCGAGTAACTACTCGGGAGCTACTCCTATCAGGAGCGCTGGCCGCGCACCCGAAGTATGACTAAGGTACTACACCGCAAAACTATTCTTCGAGTCCTACGTCGAGTCTATGGCTCCACTACAGACTCGGGGGCTACTCCCATAGGGAGGATGGATTCAAGCATCCGAAAAATTTGTGTCCTACGGACCTAAAAGTCAACAACGACTGAATTAAAGTCTCTGCTCGAGTCTACGACTCGAACAGACACTCGGGGATACTATCATAGGGAGCGCTGGTCACGCACCCTATGAATTCTTCGACTGTGATACTTCGGATCAGCATGCAAAAACTTTTCGGCAACTCTGCCCCAGCCAACGCTAAGTGAGTAAAACATCCTCCTTGGCCACCCGAAACACCTCCGCGGTGATAAAATTTCGGATGTTGTGTCTGCGACGCAAAGATAAGACCTACAACTATCATCTGATGGCCTGGCAATGCACACGACTACGCTCTGCTAGTAATAATCCGTGCCAGCAGGCGCGATAAAAATCCCGATGGATGCATTGGGTACATCATTCAAAAATTACTGCAATTCTACTCCTGTAAGTCCTCAACGGCCTGAGTTGAATTACACCAGCATTTGTTCCGGGTTCGAGTCGAGGGACTTGAATCGGAAGAAGATCGTGTTGTTTTGTCCTAAGACAGTTAACTGGCCCTGATCCGTCAGGAGAGTCAGGCACACGCATCAACAATCCCTACACACTAAAATTGTTCTCTGATGAACAAAAAATAGCTGCACCCGAAAGATTGAAGAGTCCTCAGCCGAATCTACGATTCGACTGAACACTCGGGGGCTACTTGTAGGGGTTCGTAGCATGGAAAACAAAAATTTTCTACCGCATGCACACAAACAAGCCAAGATCTATCTACTAGATTGTAGCAACGAGTCGATAGAGGAACTTACCCTCGAAGATTCCAAAGCGGTTAACGAGAGCAGATTCTCGTGGGTGATGTAGTCGTACACTTGCCGATCTCAAGATCGCGTAGACGATCCTTCTGGCGCTGCGTTCCGGCAGCGCTTCCGCAGTCGGTCACATGTTCGGTACTCGACGAAGACCTTCCTCTCCCTTGTTCCAGCAGGCAGCGGAGGTTGTAGCACTCTCCTCGCGATTCCGGCAGCACGACGGCATGGTACCGGAAGTAGAGGGGAGATCTCGCAGGGCTTCGCCTTAAGCCGGAGCGAGTATGGTGGACTATGAGAGAGCCTTGGTGATCTAGGGTTTAGACACACCAATTAGAAGGGGCTAAACCAGCGGCTAGGGCAATTAGAAGCTCTAACTCGGCGGCTTGGGAGAAATCCCTAGGCTGTGGCTAGGGTTTAGGTTTAGAGGGAGGCAACTTGTGTGTCTAGGAGGGGAGCCCTGCCCCTCCTCTTATAGGTGGAGGGAGGCGCGCCTGGGGAGGGGAGTCCCTCCCCAACTCGGACCCAAGGTGGGCCGGCGGTGGGAGAAGGAACTCCTCCCCCAAGTCGGTTTCAAACCTCCTTCTCCTCTTTCCCAAAACTAGCCGTTTGACTTTCAAACTAGCCGTTTGACTTTTCAAACTAGAATTTGAATAAACCCTCTATTTGGTACAGCGATGACACCAAGTACATAATGCAATCATACCAACTTGATATAACACATTCATGTACCCTTCCCCTCCGGAGTGCCGGACATTCCGGAACCTTCTAGAACATTCCCGATGAAAACACCGGAATCATTCCCCAACTCCGAAACAGGACTTTCCTTATATGAATCTTATTCTCCGGACCATTCTGGATCTCCTCGTGATATCCCGGATCCCATCCGAGACTCCGAACAACATTCGGTCTCTTACTCATCATTCCATAACTACTCAACAACATCGAATCCTTAAGTGTGTCTCCCTACGGTTCGTGAATTATGCGGACATGATCGAGACACTTCTCCGATCAATAACCAATAGAGGAATCTGGAATTTCATATGGCTCCCACATATTTCTACGATTACTTTGCGATCGAATGAACCACTTACATACGATACCAATTTCCCTTTGTCTCACGATAGTTTACTTATCCGAGGTTTTGATCGTCGGTATCTCTACATACCTAGTTCAACCTCGTTACTGATAAGTACTCTTTTCTTGTTCCCGTGGTATGTGATCCCTTGTGAGCCAGTCACATGCTTGCAAGCTAATTGGATGACATTCCACCGAGAGGGCCCAGAGTATATCTATCCGTCATATGGATGGACAAATCCCACTCTTGATCCATGTGTCTCAACCGACACTTTCCGAACACTCAATGCCACCTTTATAGCCACCCAGTTACGGTGCGGTGTTTGATGTCATCAAAGCATCCTTCCGGTGAAGGTGATATGCATGATCTCATGGTCGAAGGAATTAGGTTACTATGTATCAGAAAGCTTATAGCAAATGAACTATATTAAATGACTTGATCTTTATGCTACGCTTTAACTATAGGAGTATGTCCATCATATCATTCTCCCAATGATATGACCCTGTTGTTAATAACATCCCTATGTTCATGATCAGGAAACCATGATCATATATTAACCAACAAGCTAGTTTAACAAGAGGCTTTACTAGGGACTCTTTTATGTTTACAAATCACGGAAGTATTAATGTTTCCTGTTAATACAATTATAGCATGGTATGTAAACATTTATCATAAGTATGAAGATATGATAATAACCACTTTATTATTGCCTCTTGGGCATATCTCCAACACTACTGACATTGTTATACCCTACGGGTACACGACCTTAGCAAACCTGGTCCAGCCCAAGGAAGGCCCACGAGAATATACACGGCCCATGAAGACTTTCGGGTGTCCCAAGCCCATGATGTCTTTGAATCCTTGGAGAGCAAGACTAGATTAGATAGAATATTCAAAGGGGCAAACTCTAAATCTGTAACCGACTCGATCTGTGCCCAGGACCTGCCTACCTCTATATAAAGTCTAGGAGGGCACGACGAGGAGGGCACTTCGCATACCACCTCATACACACCTCCAGGCCAGATTGCATCTGCGCACTCCTGTAACTTTCGGTTCCGCCGTAATCAAGAGCAGACAAGCAGGAGTAGGGTTTTCCCTCTGGGGGCCTGAACCTGGGTAAACCTCGTGTCCTCGTGTTGCTTATGTGCTAACCATTCCGCGATCTCCAGCATCCCCATCTTCTCCAAAACCCAAGCTCATAACAATGGGCATTGACGAGATTAAACCTCGTCACCGTCTTTCATGCTCATGTTTAGAGTTCTTTGATCCCAACTTCAATGCTTACAAATGGTTTGATCTTGATTATGATGGTGCATATCACCTAAAAAATTATTCTTTTTATTACTTACTTACTCGAGGACGAGCAGGAGTTAAGCTTGGGGATGCTTGAACTTCGTAAACGTATCTATAATTTTTTATGCTCCATGATTGTTTAGTATCTACTTTGCTTTGTTTTGTCTTTACTTTGAGGTGTTTTTATATGTTTTTCTGGACTAACCTATTAACAAGTTGCCATAGTGCCAGTTTCTTGTTTTCTTCTGTTTTTGGTTCCAGAAAAGGTAGAAAATGAATATTCTCGGAATTGGACGGGACAAAAGCCAAAGTCAATATTTTACCATGGGGAACACGGAGCCAGAATATGAGATGGAGGGGATCCATCATGGGGCCACACCCCTGGCCACGTGGCCAGGCCTGGCCCGCGCCTGGGGAGGGAGGGTGCAGCCACCCCGGGTGCCCCCTGCCTCGCCTCTTTGCCTATAAAGACCCCCTATATCAAAACTCTAAGTACCCGATCAATCTTCCACGAAACAGTCTGTAGCCTCCGCCACCATTGTCCCTAGATCGGGGGGATCTGAAGCTCTTTCTGGCACCCTGCCAGAGGGGAGAGATCATCCCGGAGGCCTTCTTCATTACCATGCCAGCCTCCGGTATAAAGTGTGAGTAGTTCCACCTTGGACTACGGGTCCATGTAGTAGCTAGATGGTTGTTTCTCCTCCTTTGTGCTACCATGTTTAGATCTTGTGAGCTCCGCTCATGATCAAGATCATCTATCTTTGTAAGCATCCATGTTGTGTTTGTGGGGATCCGATGGATATTGAGATTACTATGCCGGATTGATTAATGGTTTTGACTTATTGATTCTATCATGTTTGTGTTGTTTGAGATCTTGCATGCTCTTTGTTTCTAGTAGCTATCTTGGACGAGTAGATGCTAGTGACTCTAGGAGGGAGTATTTATGCTCGATAGTGGGTTAATGCCTCTATTTAATCTGGGGAAGTGACAGAAATCTCTAAGGTTGTAGATGTGTTGTTGCTACTAGGGAGAAAACAACGGTCTCTTGTTCATGGAACAAGTGGATTGTTTACCTTACACACTTTTCTTAAAGCAGTAATATGTTGCTCGTAACTTAATACTGGAGGGGGTTCGGATGATAACATGAAGGTCAATTACTAGTCATAGATGCAGTTGGATGGTGGTCTATGTATCTTGTTGTATTGCCCAATCGAATCTCATAGGATCATGAATGTCTAGTATTGCATTGTTATGCCTTGCTCAGTCCTGTCAATTGCCATGCTGTAATTTGTTTACCCATCATGTTTTGTTATCTATCTTAAGGAGAACACCTCTAGTGAACTATGGACCCCGGTTCAATCTTTACCATTAATACATCTTCCAATGTTATTGTTTACTTTCTGCAAAACCACCATTACCTTCCACACCATAAACTTAATCCTTTGTTTTCAGCAAACCGGTGAGATTGACAACCTCACTGTTTGTTGGGGCAAAGTATTGAGTTTGTTTTGTGTAGGTCTCCATGTTGCTACCAACACCTTTGGGTCGTTTCCTTCCTCCTACTGGTTCGATAAACTTGGTTTCTTACTGAGGGAAATCTTGTTGCTGTACTCATCATACCTTCCTCTTGGGGTTTTCCAACGAAGCTCTACAGTGATCTGAGCCGCATCAGCCATGGCCAAGCCATGGGGATGATTCGGCGCCTGGGCGCTCGACGCGGAGCGCGAGGACAAGGAGCGCGAGCA
Organism: Avena sativa; assembly: GCA_916181665.1. Taxonomy (NCBI): domain Eukaryota; kingdom Viridiplantae; phylum Streptophyta; class Magnoliopsida; order Poales; family Poaceae; genus Avena; species Avena sativa. The sequence goes on along the minus strand of OV702279.1, from coordinate 257,597,931 downwards.
CGTCGCGACTTTTCCTGCACCCGAGCTGCCCGCAGGCGTGGCCAGCTTCCCTAGCCTCAAGGAGGTCGTCGTCGCCGATGGAGGCAAGCTACATAAAAAGAAGAGAACCACCCTCTTTCTCTCGGAGTTCACCACCTACAGCGCGGTCAGGACACCGCGCCACCCCCATCGAGCCCAAGGGCCTCACCCCGCAGGAGATGATGATGCTCCCCACCGGCCCCAGGGAGCGCTCCGAGGAGGAGGCACGCCAAGCCCGAGGCTTCCGCTCCTACGACGACGATAGGGAGTAGCACGGCGGCGGCAGATTAAACGACGAGCGCCGGTCCAGCAGGGATTCGGATCTGGACTTGCCCTCTCGCGCCAACGAGTCCGACAACTGGGGGAGGAATAAGAGCTTCACGCCGACCTCCGGCGACTCTGGCCGGCGTGATAGGCAGAACAGCGGGCCGTCTCTGCTCGGTCGCTCGGTTGACATTGATAACTGGTCGTGTGACAAGAAGCCACTCCCTTTGAGCTACCCTACCCTTGGCATTGGTTCTGGTTTCCCTGAATAGTCTAGCGGTGGTTTTCGTGAATCATCCAGTGGTGGTTTCAGGGAATCCTTAGGCGGCGGTTTCCGTGACTCACTAGGACCATCTGACTCTGATCGGCGGCTAGTCCATGGGAAAGAGGGAGGTGAGGGCGGTGGCGACGACGACAGTCATGCTGCCTCACGGCGGGATGGGGGAGATGGGTCAATGTGTCCCTCTTTTTATATTTTGACTATTTTTTAATAGAGCTGACATGTATCCAGTCCACGTCAGCAACTTTTCTTCTTACATGTGGGTGGGTCCTGCTATTAGTTTCGGTGTTAATTCGCGATTAATCGTGGATCAGTACTTTTTGCGACAATTTGGTTACGATCTGATAGTTTTGCAATTGAAATATTATGTATTATTTAAAAAATTGACATGTAAAATGGTAGTTTTATGTTAAAAACTTCAACAAAGAGCAGGCCCATGCCTCTGTGTACCACCGTCATGATCCAGTGCCAGCAGATCCATGCCCAAGCCCAGCCTGTGCGGTTGTGCCGATCTTCACATCCTCGCCGCCCACGGTGGTATCGCCATGCTTGGTGGTCGCATTACCATTTCAGAGCGGGACTCCACCGACTAGGCAGAGATCCATATTTGAAGATCCGTATCTCCGGCTACACTGAAAACGAGTCTGTGGCTCAGGATCTGTTGTTGTGATGACGGTTGGCGATGTAGAAATCCGCATCGGCCCTCTAACCTAACGCGATCGTGGGCATCTGTTAGGACCCTAACGACGCTACTCTGAATCTCATTCAGTATGCTTCTGATGAATAGAGCTGGTGGTTAACTGACGGAACAACGAAGGGAAGAGATAGGGCCATGTCATCAAGCAAGGGGTAATCTGAACCGTTCAAGATAACGGCTACCTGCCACTCCATCAGCGCAGTTAGCAGCTCGGACACGCTCAACTGAGTTTGGGCTATTATGCTCCAAACTTGTAATGAGAGAGACATTGCCAAATTATTCACCTCTGGTGTGTTTCTAGAGTAGAGTAGCTAAGTAGAACAATATTTGTATCTCGAATTCATACTGTTTTCCCCATAATTCCATAGCTACTCTCTGAGAAATTCTATGACGATCCTCCTATTGATTGCTTGTGTGCTCTAAGTAGAAATCGAGGGCGAGATCCTTGGTCTTGTCAGTTGGTATCAGAGACTCTTTTCTGGGCGGTGGCGAAGGGTCTAGTCATTCGATGGTTGGTCTCTCCTGGAAAATCCCATCGATCAGTTGAGATCTGTGGCAGCAGAGCATATCGGTCGACGGTGGCGCGGCGGCGGAGGTCCTTCTCACGGACGCGGTCGACGGAGGCGGCTTGGCGGCGGCGGCATTGATCGGGCACAGATCGAACGACTCGGGGCGGTTGCCGGAGAATCCTTCTCTCTGGTGGTAAAATTCCAGCCACGAATTCGATCCATGTGCTTCTCGGAGGCGCGGAGTGTGACGACTGCAACAAGCCCCTGATCATTGGTAAGGGTTCGAGGCTCGTCCTCTGGTAAAATTCCGGAACCAAGTTGATCGGGCAAGAATGGCTACCCGTACCAAGCACCAGGAATTGGAGGCGGAGGTGGAAGCATTATGGGGCGAAGTCCGTGCTATCAGCGACAAGAAGGATGGGGTTCAGGTCCGGCTGGAGAAAGTTGAGGCACTAGATATTAAGGTGGATCGCATGGAGACGCTATTGCTGAAGAATGATCAGGTTCAGACATATATGTTTGACTATCTGAAGCGGCTGGAAGGTAAAATCACCCGCCCTCCCACTCCTGATTCAGAGACTCCTTGTGTCAGTTATACGCTTAAAGAGCAAGGGATATTGCTGAAACAACATGAAATTGTTAAGGACATCAACGATCGTGCTAGATTTTTAGCTGAGTTACAGGCTGCTGGCAAAACTATTGATCAGATTAATTTTGAACCACCTCACCCTGCACAAAAACCTCATTCACAACCTTTGGCTCTGGCTGCTCAATTGGTTGAGGAGCACCAAAGTTCTACAGACTGAAATGTCCTGGGAACAGTTTTGCAGGTTGATCCGTGACAGATTTGCACAAGCAAGTATATATGAGTTGCTGGAGAAGTTTCACTCTATTAGGCAATATTCTCTCTCAGTCTCTGATTATACTGATAAGTTTGAGGAAATCATGGCAGTCATTAGAGAAGAGCATCCTTATCTCCAAGAACATTACTACATTGTTAGTTTTGTTAATGGGCTGAGACCAGAAATCAAATGCAACCTTCGGCCTCAGCGTCCTACTACACTTTCCAATGCTTATTGGACGGCTCGAGATTATGAGAGTGGCATGCTTGCTATATCCAGAGCACAAAAGAACTCTGCCTATCTCACTTACAAGTAGCCCCAACATTTGATAGGTCCACAACTGAGACTGCCTGCTCCTCCTACACAAGAAAAACCACTCTATGTGCCACCACCTGCAAGGAAACATGTAGTCTGTTGGAGATGCAATGGCCCTTGGCAACCTGGCCATAAATGTTCCCAAGCACCAGCAATTCATGCTTTGACTGCTGAAACTTCGGATCATACTGATCATCAGGAACAAGAAGAGGTGGAGCATGCTGACAATATGTTGCAAGAGGAGACTGAAGAACAACAACCACATTTGTTGCACATTTCGGCTCAAGCAAATTCTGGCAAAAAGACTGGTGACATCATTTTTGTGGCTATCACTATTGGGGGAAAGAGAGGTTTAGCTCTAGTAGATACTGGCAGCACTAACACTTCCATTGATGTCCACTTTTCTCTCAAAACCACTTGTGAGGTTATCAATAACCTTGCTCAAATAGTTAAGGTGGCAGGGGGAGGAGCTCTTCAATTTGGAGGCCACATTGCTGACTAGGATTTCTTTGTATGTGGAGTTAAATTCACTCACTCTTTTACCTTACTTGATTTGCAAGGTTATGATGTGGTCTTGGGCAGTGATTGGTTGAGGAAGCATGGTCCTGTGACTTTTGATTGGACATACAAGTGTGTTGTAGTTCACACTGCTGACAAACAACTAGTTAGACTACCAGATGCTAGCATATCCAATGACATCAAATTTATAAATGCTGACATAGTGGATAAAATGTGCAACAAAGGCAGTCTGGGATATGTCTTAACTATGCAAATGTCAAATTCTGGCAAGCCTGCACAAGTGATTCCACAACCACTGCTACCTATTCTGGCTGACTATAAAGATTTGTTCCAAACTCCCACTGATTTACCTCCTCCTCGTAGTTGTGATCATGAGATTCCCCTACAAGCTAATGCAATTCCCCCAGCAACCAGACCATACAGAGTTCCACATCTGCAAAAGAATGAGATGGAAAAACAGATTCAAGAATTACTCTCAAGAGGAATCATTCAAGCAAGTAACAGTCCCTATGCAGCACCTGCTATTTTGGTAAGGAAGAAAGATGGTTCTTGGAGACTTTGCATTGACTATATAAGATTGAATGCATTGACCATCAAGGATAAATTTCCAATACCTATGATTGAGGATCTTCTTGATGAATTGCATGGAGCTACTATTTTCTCCAAACTAGATCTCAGGTCTGGATACCATCAGATAAGAATGAAAACTACATATGTGGCCAAGACTGCTTTTACAACCTACAATGGCCATTTTGAATTCCTGGTCATGCCATTTGGATTGACCAATGCTCCAGCCACTTTTCAATCCTTGATGAACTCAATCTTCCAGGAATACTTGAGACAATTTGTTTTGGTCTTCTTTGATGATATACTCATCTACAGCAATTCCTTAGAAGAACACAAACATCATCTTATTATTGTCCTAGAACTCTTGAGAAACAATCCCTATTCATCAAAGAAAGCAAATGCACCTTTGGAGCTAGCCAAGTATAATATCTTGGTCATGTCATATATCAAGAGGGAGTAGCTACAGATCCAAAGAAAATTTCAGCTATTGCCACTTGGAAACTACCAACTTTTGTGACTCAGTTGAGAAGTTTTTTGGGGCTGACAGGATATTACAGACGATTCATCAGAGGATATGGTCAAATTTGTAAACTATTATATGACATACTGAAATAGGATGCATTTCTCTATACAGATAAACAAACTGTTGCCTTTGAAACATTGAAAACCAGCATGACAACAGCTCCAGTGTTAGCATTACCTGATTTCTCTACACCATTTACCTTGGAATGTGATGCTTCTGGTAGTGCTATTGGAGCAGTGCTTATGCAGAATAGGCAACCAATTGCTTTTTATAGTAAAACTCTAGGAGTCAAGGTTGCTGCTCTCTCTACCTACGAAAAAGAAGCCATTGCAATACTGGAGGCTTTAAAGAAATGGAGGCATTACATGCTTGGGTCTAAACTGATCATCACTACCGATCATCAAAGCTTGAGATTTATGAATGAGCAAAGGGTGACTACAACCATGCAACATAAACTCCTTCTGAAGCTTCTAGAATTTGACTATGTCATTGAGTACAAGAAGGGCCAGGATAATAGAGTAGCTGATGCCCTTTCTAGAAAAGATCAACTCATGGCCATAACAAATGTTAGTCCTACTTGGACAGAAGATTTGGAGCTTTCTTATGCCCATGATGAGCACTGTAAATCCCTCATTGCTCAGGCAACTGTTGGCACAATACTACTCCCTCCGTTTGGAAATATAAGATGTTTTAGGTTTGTGAATGAGATGTATCTAGACATCTTTTAGTGTCTAGATTCATTTGAACCTATACACTAAAAGATGTATAGATACATCTCCTTCACAAATCTAAAACATCTTATATTTCTAAACGGAGGGAGTACCTGTTAATCATACCTTCCATTCTGGAATCCTACGCTACAAGGACAGATTGGTAGTGGGTGCTGATGTTACTCTCAAAAACAAGCTACTAGACACATTTCATTCCTCTCTATTGGGTGGTCATTTAGGCATCAGGGCCACTTACCAACGTCTCAAGCGCATCTTTCATTGGAAAAATATGAAAAAGGATGTGGAATTGTTCATCCAGCATTGCCCCACCTGCCAGCGTTCCAAGTCAGAGCACTGCCACTATCTAGGAATGTTGGTTCCCTTACCAATCCCAGATATGGCTTGGCGCCACATTTCCATGGATTTCGTCGAAGGATTACCCAAATCCAATGGTAAAGAAGTTATACTAGTGGTTGTTGATCGACTGACGAAATACTCACACTTCATTCCTCTGGCACACCCTTACACCGTCAACACTGTCGTCCAAGCATTCATTGATCACGTTTTCAAGTTACATGGTATGCCCAAATCCATTGTCACTGACCGTGATCGCATCTTTACCAGTAAATTTTGGCAGCAAATATTAGAAACCCTGAAGGTGGACCTACGCATGAGCACAACCTATCATCCACAATCTAATGGACAGACTGGATGCGCAAATCAATGTCTGGAATCTTATCTTCGCAACATGGCATTCACAGAGCCGAAACGATGGAGTTCTTGGCTGTCTCTGGCAGAGTGGTGGTACAATTCCACCTATCACACTGCTACTAAATTCACCCCCTTTCAGGCTCTCTATAGATTTCCAGCTCCAATGATCAGTGAGATTTCTGTGGCAGGACCTTTGGATGTTGATGCTCAAACCTTCCTGGAACAAAAAGAAGCTATGCTCCAGCAATTGAAAGCTAACCTCCTTCAAGCTCAACTGCGTATGAAAAAGTATGCTGATTTGAACCGTACAGAGCGCCAATTCGTGGTCGGTGACATGGTTTACGTCAAGCTCCAACCCTATCGCGTGGCAGCGTTCGATGTCAAACATGGCTTGAAACTGGCAACAAAATATTATGGCCCATTTCGAGTTCTCAAGCGTATTGGTCCAGTGGCTTATGAACTCCTTCTTCCATCTATCAGGTGTCCAGATCCATAATGTCTTTCATGTCAGTCAATTGAAGAAATATCTGGGTGCCAAAGCAATACTAGTGCCTGACCTACCTCTAGTGGATGCTCATGGCAACATCAAGGCTGAACCCGCAATGGTCCTGGATACTCGTGCTGTGCCTCGCCACCCCAACCTGGTTACTCAGTGGCTGGTCCAGTGGACTAACCTATCGCCAGAAGAGGCCACCTGGGAAGATGCTAATTTTATTAAATCTACCTTTCCTGAGTTTTATGCAGCTACCATTCGCGGATGGTTTCCATCAAATGATCCTCGAGACAAGGATCTTCTCAAGGAGGAGGCAGTTGTCAGGACCCTGACGACGCTACTCTGAATCTCATTCAGTATGCTTCTGATGAAGAGAGCTGCTGGTTAACTGACGGAAGAACGAAGGGAAGAGATGGGGCCACGTCATCAAGCAAGGGGTAATCTGAACCGTTCAAGATAACGGCTACCTGCCACTCCGTCAGCGCAGTTAGCAGCTCGGACACGCTCAGCTAAGATTGGGTTATTAAGCTTCGAACGGCTAAGATTGGGCTATTAAGCTCCGAACTTGTAATGAGAAAGACATTGCCAAATTATTCACCTCTGGTGTTTCTAGAGTAGAATAGCTAGATAGAACAATATCTGTATCTCGCGTACTGTTTTCCCCATAATTCCATAGCTACTCTCTTAGAAATTCTACGATGATCCTCGTGTTGATTGTTTGTGTGCTCTAAGAGCATCTCCAGCAGATGCCCAAAAATAGAACGTACAGACATCTCGATACAGCGCGATTTTAGCGCGACCTAAACCAGAGGCTCTATTTTGCAGCGCGGTCGGAAGTTTTAGGCAGCGCGAGTGCTCCAGACATGCAGCGCACGCTAAATGGAGCTGTAAATATATCGCTTTGGATAGCGCAAAATAGTGCGTGCGCTAAAATTTGTCACGCGCGCCCTATTTTACAGCCTCTGCTGGAGACGTTTGCAGCGCCGCAAATTATAGGGCTGATCCTCCTGTTGATTGTTTGTGTGCTCTAAGAGCATCTCCAGCAGATGCCCAAAAATAGAACGTACAGGCATCTCGATACAACGCGCGTTATAGCATTTGCGCGCGCTATTTTAGCGCGACCTAAACCAGAGGCTCTATTTTGCAGCGTGGTCGGAAGTTTTAGACAGCGCGAGTGCTCTAGACATGGCAGCGCACACTAAATAAAGCTATAAATATATCGTTTTGGATAGCGCAAAATAGTGCGTGCGCTAAAATTTATCGCGCGCGCCCTATTTTGCAGCGCCTGCTGGAGATGCTCTAAGTAGAAATCGAAGGCGAGATCCTTGGTCTTGTCAGCATCGCCGCACCGTCAGGTCGGGTAGAGGGCACCGAGCGCCGGGAGGCTGACCCCACACGGACACGGTCGTAGTCGTAGGGTCCAACGGCCCCGTCCTTGGACACGGTCGCGCGCCGATGGCTTGATCTATACGCGCGGCAGGGTCTGATCTGGAGCGCCGGGAAACCACCAGCGATCGTTCTGCTCGTCGTCGATGACGCGAAATCGGCGGCAGAATCACGTCGACTTGGGGGTGTCTTCGAGCGGGGGGCGCTCGAGAACGACCCGGAGGCGAAGGGAGAGAAGACGGAGCTCTACACCGACAACCCATCCGAGAAGAACCAAGAAAGGGGACACGGTGCGTTGTTGATAAGCCTGAAACATGCGCCCTCGTTGAGGATTTCAGGTATTACTAAGCTAGCTATTATTTCATTCCTCACTTGAACTATTTCTTCCTTCCACCGTTAATCAAGCCTTGCTTTTGTGGTGAAAGAGATACCACTAACTGATCTCAGTTTGTTTTATAATCAATATGAAAGGAACTTGTAAGATCATATTAGTAGTTTAATTCATACAAAAAAGGATCATCAAGTGCGTCCCTGATGCAACCAGAAGGTAAATCTTAGAAACAAACTGAAGACCGTGGGCTACATTCTGCACAGGGATGCAAAGGAGACAAAATGTATCAGCTGTCACCGGAAGTTTACTGACCAAAATGACTTGCTAAGGTTACAAAGTATATATTCTTAAGCACAGAATATTGAACAAAACAGCATACCGAGGATCAATGCTCAACTCGTTTGCTGATAAACTTCTTGCTCTACAAACTCAAAGGCACTTCCAAGTCTGAGACGGTTCCTTACAGGCAGTCACATCAGTAGATTAAAATTTCATTTTTACTAATGGGGAGGGTAGCCCTGGCCTCTCTGCATTAAATGATGAACACAACCCTTTTTATTGCGCAGTTAAAAATATTCAGTATACTACAATCATGCATCACAAAAGGTTGAGACGTGTATCAACCATCTGGAAAAAAAAAAGTAGCATGAAGAATCTATTCATTCTGTATTCTACTGGTAGATTAAAATTTCATTCATCTCTGTCTTTGTTGCGCACCAGCAAATGTCTTCAGTCTTTATCACCTTGATCAGACTCATTGGGCTTCCATGTGGATATTGCATAGAGTATCCTTCCCTTCCACCCAAACACTAGGTATTGATCTTCTTCGTCGACACAAAAATCTTTGTGATAAATCTGTCTCACCATAGATTGTATTCCTTTTACGATGGCTGGATTCAATGGAAGTTGCTCAAACCTGGCCCGAATGCTTCTTACCTTCCATTTCTTGTAACTCTCTGGCCTCTCGGTCCTTTCTGATCCTTCGCATGCAATGACATTGAGAATTGCATATCTATATATATCGCTTTCTATCATCATTCTTGTCTCGTTATCTCGCTGAGTAGTTTTATCAAAAATATCAAACAATGCAGTATAGTGGTACATGACTTCTTTAAAACGTGATAAAAAGAACGGGGTGCTGTAAGATCCATTCACAACTCCATGGATGAAAACTTTCGGCTTCATCATCCTTATGGTATTGAGCACCCTACTCCTGGCGCTATTGATGGATATTGTCTCATCACCAAGATTCTTCATCCGGTGTATGCAATTGACTATGAGCACTTCATCTTCCTCAATGTTCAAATCTTCTATGGAGATGGCTTCCCATTTTGACGAGATCTGTTGATATTCAAGAGGTACTTTGAACATGTTGGCATATTCGACTAATCGTAGCCATGTGTTCCTATTCATTTCGTCTGGACGGAAACCTGGCAATGGCACCTCTATACCTGTAATCCGAAGCTCTGGCGGCCCACCTTCTCTATTTGCAAATTGTTTCAGTAGTGATGGCCACTGAAAACCAAAGCAAATGCCAAAATCAATAATGTGCACTCGTGGTTTTCCCTTTGAGACATCAAGGATAGTTTTGTTCGAGAAATAATATGATGCCCTCAAGTAAGGACATATTGTGAAGCACAGATGGAATAGCTTCAAAATATCTGCTGCATTCCTTGGTGTGGATATGAACTTCTGGTTTATCTGACTCCCATTTCCAGACAATCGTATTTCTAGGCAATCTGCTAGGTAAAACGCTAGCCTCTGGGAATCATCCCCACTTGGTGAAGAATGTTGCCTTATGGTTTTGAGTGTGTCATTTGCTAAGCTAAGGTTGTTCACAGATACTGCTTCTGCACAATGGATAAGGAGAGTTCTGAGATCGACCACCTCTTTCTTCTTTCGTGTTTTACCTCTCATTGTTTTCTGACCTGGTTTTCTTCCCTGACCATTCTGTGAATTTTTGGTCGACTTATCCACCACGCTTTCTGGCAAAACATCTAAGGGCTTATGATCAGAGCACAGCAGAACTTTGTCGAACATCTCATTTCGGATTGGCTGATCATAGAAAATGGCAAACTGCTTGTTTCTCCGACCCTGTAACAAACCAAGATCTTCCATACCTGGATAAACTTTCCGACCTCGAACTTCAAATGATGCATGCTTGACTGAGTCTTTAGAATTCATCTGAAGAAAATAATTATCCCGGCTAGGATTTTCGGTAATGGAAAGGCCATTGATGTTCAAACCAATCTGCACTCTTTCAGCACCCAGAGGGAATTGTTTCCCCTGTTCAACAATTGCAGATAAAGTCCATGGAGCCTGAAAAGCTTGTAAGTTTCCATTGGAGTGATAATTTCTTGAGCTAATATTTACAGAGCAGGTACTGCATGAGTGTCCATTGGTCAGTCGATCACAGCTGCAAGTTGGTAGTAACTGAGGCAAAATTGGATATTGGTGTCCAAGAAGTTTGTAGAAAGGCTCTTCCATTGTTCTAAGGGCAGTCGCTCCATGGAGTGATCTGACCTTGTCATCAGTGTCCTGCATCAACATCTGTTCTATGTCGCTGAGAGTTATATCCGAGTTGATCTGCTGGTGCTCAGGATAGTCCACCGCACTGATTCGACACATGTCTGATGTTTCATTGCGGCTGACTGTGTAGGGTTGGGGGCTGTAGATTTTACAAGAAGTGGATGTGCTCCATGGAACGTGACCATCCTTGTTGGAAACAATTGATAGAGAAGGATAGTAGCTCATAGGGGTCGTTGGTGGATGCAAAAATAACTCTGATTCATTGTGCTTGGTGGTTGGCTCGTTGAACTTCTGAGAATAACAGGTATCGCCCCCACTAGTATTTTCCATGATTCCGTGAAAATTAAACGAGCTAGACTTTTCACTGTTGCCCATCATTTACATCCATGGGATCTCTGTACTATGTCTTACTGCATTTTGCACCTGATTTTCCTGACTTGCAGAGTAAACAGGTGACTCAGTATGTGAACAAATAAACAAAAGGAGGATTTGGAATACATGGAATTAATATTCCTCTAGTATATCAGGCCGAAATTAATATCAAGACATTGACATATTTCCTGGAATTTATTTGCAGTGACAGCAATTTTAATTAAGAACTTAAACATGATGTAGAGGCTACTAGGTTAGGAATCACAGTATCTTCAGTTCACGGTTTATGTAAAAAGCAACTATACTAGTAGAAGTTTCTCATAGAATAGACTTATTAAGTCACTAATAACCAGAAAAGATAAGAAGTGTGGCCTTACAGAACAAAGCCATACATACGTGTAATCTTAAACACACTGTGTTAATACCATTCGAGTAATCTAGTGAAGGACTTGCCATTTATTTGCTGCATGTTATTAAATTTTCAAGAGAGGAGAAGAGAGACTTACCATTGATTTCCTGCAGGGAGTCTCACGAGATTGTAGACTTGTACTATCGAAACAAGCAGCGCACCAGCGGAAAGAAGAGCTCGAAATACCGAACAAAGGAAGGACAAGGGGCACACTGGCCTTCAAATAGTGAGCAAATCGCAGGACAAGGGGCACACTGGCTGCTGTCTGGCGAAGCTGTTGGTTCAGTTGTGCTGAGGAAAGCAAGAAGAGAGGCTGTCAGTTTTATCTGAGCTCGCCAAGGTATGCAGCGTTGATACTAGCAGCAGCTGCACGGATGCTGCCGGAGATTGGGCGGCGTTTCGGAGGCTAATAGACTGCGTCAAATGCCGCCCTCTCCTGATTTAGTAGTGAATGGAGATTTGTTTAATGCGGTTCTAGAGCCTCGAGCTTTGGATTCGCAGCGTGGTTACGTAAGAGGTTTTTTGGTCTTGATGGAATGGCTTCAATGCATATGAATGGATAAATTCTACTCCATCAAGAAGTTCGTGTTCGTGTTAATTACTCCATCAAGACCTCATGGGGAAAACAACCTTTTTGTCTTATATGATCTTTCTCTAGTATTTTTTTTTTCAAGTTAAGAATATCGTTTTTTTAGAAGAATGGCCAAGCGGCCAAGTTACAATACGCTATGCCACATTCGCAAGAGTGAAACTCCACTCTTGATTTAGCTAAACATTGCTTGTATCGTTGTAATTGCAACGATGAACCTCCTAGCTTTATTTTCTGTTAATTTTAGAGGATTTAACTACAGTATCATTTGATGATTAACAAAGCTAGCAGTGTAATGGCGTTCCATCCAGAAAAAGGATTCAGTCTCCAATCATATTATGCGATTGTTTTCTTTAACCGTCCGCCTGCTGTCACGGGAGAACCGATTTGTCCTTCATTGGGATAATCTGTCACTACAACTGTACTATTACATCGAGTTGATCTTATTACCTTTGTAGCTTTGCGCTGGTTCTCAGTTACTAATTATTTTTCGATAAGAGGTGTTTTATTACTTAAGATTTAAGTATTACATTTGGCCTCTACATAGTTAGGAAGCACATGGCCGACACATATGCACAGATCTAAACAAAAGTAAAAATAAATAAAAAGGCGGATTACATATCAAATTGTGAAATTGTAAAACGCATAAGATGCTGAAGGCGGCCATATTCGTAGATTATGCTGCCATCCATATCGGGTAAACAAATCTCGCGCTGTATCCTCCAACCTCGAACACACCTCCATGAAAAGCTCGCGATGATCCACACGATGCAATGCCGACCAAGACCGAAGGGTATGAGAGAACAATTTTTATTGTTAAATAGCTTATCATTTCTACATGGCCATAGCGACTATATAATGACAATCGCTCCAACCCAAAGAAGTAACTTATACTTGTGATCAATACCATGTAACTAATTCCCAAATATATTGGCAATACTACGCGGTGGATACACCCTGAAGCTGCCTGGATAACTGACCATATAGATCTAGCGGTATTACATTGGAAAAAGAGGTGTTTGATTATCTCGTTATGATGATAAAACACACACCTAGAACCCCCTGCCAATTCTGCTTAAGAAAGTTATCTTTAGCGGAAATACCAAGAAGAGATACCAAGAAAAGATTTTGTTTTTTAGAGGTATCTTTATCTTCCATATCATCTTATTATCTAAAACTGGTATGCCTGACTGGATTAAGGCATTGTATAGGGAGATAATAGAGAAGGAACCATTATCACATAAGTTCTAACGAATTCATCAGGCCCAGGCCCAGCTGACAGTTGAACATTTGCTAATCGTTGTAGCAACGTGATCAAAGAGTCAAGCCTAGCACCAATCAAATCTCTCCTAAAAGTCATATTCGGGAAAAACGATTCCATATATGAGATTCAAGGATTTCACTTGGCTCCCACTCAAAATATGTCTCTTACATATTAAGATTTAGCCAAGCCAATAAGCTCCCACTCAAATACAAGTCCTCTCAATAATCTTGAACATTCCAAAATTCTTTGATCATCATTAAATTGAGAATTCCAGCTACGAGTTCCTAATATCCATATATTGTTGGTGTAAATTCAATAGACTCAATCATCTCTACATTTGTAGTCAACTCCTTGAATTTTTCTAAACATAATTTGTGAGAAATCGAGCTTTATGTCTTTCATTAATTTTCATTTCCTTCTAATGACTTTGCAGCCATTTAGAAATATCAAGTAAACATCTTTACTTAATAAGATCAAGTAATATATTACTTTGCAATCTTAAATGTAACTTAATATATAGGATTTTTATGACTCCTAGTCATTTCTCGCACTTAGATCCATCACGCTTCTTTGTAGTTCGTAGGTATGTCTTGTTCAAATAACATGAGAAGTGAATCATCAATAATATATTTCCACAAACTTGCATAATATATTTCTTGAATCCTACTTTCTTTAGTAAAAGTATTCGCTGAAACTTTAAGATCATTATCATTAGTTTCTCCTCCATTTGTAGAGCTTGGTTTCCGGAACATATTCCGCTGCGCCACTCAACAGTCTGGAGATAAGGTCAAATACCTTATTTTGGTCTTTTACTTTCTTCCATCTGTATCTTCATCAAGATACATAGAAACTTAGAAAAATATCAGGTTTGCCCTTTGTGGAAAACGTATTCATAGTTTCCTAAGAATACACTATAAAGACTTGTTTATTCATCATGATTTCGAATTACCAAAATCTCTAAAAACTCAAACGTGTCATAACTCTTATGGTGTTGTTTCCACGAATCTTATATGTTCTTTTGTATTTTAAATGAGTGTTTACTTATTTCGATCTTTAACTCTAAACGATAGCTATAACCCTGATAAAGATAATGTTAGATCATGTGTATCTAATATCAAATGATTATGATATCTAGACATATCAACACCTTGAATTTTTCCAATTATCTTAATTTGTGAAACATATTTCACAAGTCTATTATGCCAAAATTAACTTAAATACTTTAGTCATATTGATCAAATCGAAGATATTTTGTATTCCTGTTAATTCAATATCCTCCTACATCTTGAAATCATTTGAACAATTCAAAATAGTTTCAAACTTATGTCTCATCTCTACTACTTATAAAAGAGCAAACAAGAGTTTTGCTTAACGTACCTCGCAAATCACACACGAACGAAGTACAACCACATGATCATGCCTATTTAAGATAATCTAACGCCTCAGCTTAGCCTAATCAGATCCAGGGTGCACTTAGCAATTTGAAGCGTTGGACAAAAACTTATCCCCGCAGAAGGAAACGAACCCGCGCCCCACCTCCTCGACCAGAAACTGACTGTACGCTTGGCTAATTGATAGGGAAACTGACCAGAAATTTCTCTCGCCTTCAATTGCACGCCTCCCAGCGCTGCGGCAGCTCCTCCCCTCCACCGTCGCGCCACGTCGGGCGCTCCGCCGTCCTCATGCCCTAGCCACCTCTCAGCCCCACTCCTACCATCACCTCCATCGTCTTCGCGTACGTGGAGGCTTCCAGGCGGCACACTGACGGGTGCCTGCGACCGCGTGGCCTGCAGGCGCTGGCGGTGTCTTAGGTCGTACCGTGGTGGTGGATTGGTGTCGCAGGATGGCGGCTTGAAGGCATGCGTCGGCGACATGATCTTGATGTATGAACAGGGTGAAGGGTTAGTTCTTGTGCTTTTAATGATGGCTGTTGCTAGGTAAAACCAGGTCTTTTTTAAACTTGTTGTGCTGGAGATAAGAGGAGATGGGTTTTTGTATTATATTTGGTTCATTTCAGATCATATGAAATCACATGAGATGTATAATTTCATTTATAAAATCAGTTATATTCTGCAT
Organism: Avena sativa; assembly: GCA_916181665.1. Classification (NCBI taxonomy): domain Eukaryota; kingdom Viridiplantae; phylum Streptophyta; class Magnoliopsida; order Poales; family Poaceae; genus Avena; species Avena sativa. Next base: position 257,582,527 of record OV702279.1, on the reverse strand, counting down.
TATCAGTTACATTGTGTATTCTCAATCTTAGATGCGATGCTCTATATTCAGGCAACTAATATCTTCATAGTCTTTGCTTACACTATATAGAGTTTTCTATTTTCATCTGTATGCAGAATTAGTTGGGAGTACAGACAAAGTACTCCTGAAGAGGTATTCGGCTTACAATTCATACATATTTTTTAGATTGTACAGTCATTGTTCTATTTTCATGTGCATGCAGAATTTGTTGAAAGTACCTTCAAACACTTCCAAAAAGAGGTATTTAGTCTCGAATTCATACATATTCTCGACTAAATTTAATGATATGCGTAGTCGTTGTAGGGTTCGCAGCATAGAAAACAAAAAAATCCTACGATAGGAACAACTATGTACCAAGATCTATCTACTAGATACAAACACCCTTGAAGACCGACAAAGCTTAACGAGTTAAACTCGTGGTTGATGTAGACGATCTCTTGTCGATCTCAAGATCGAGAGGAAGTCCTTAGCACCGCAACTTAGCGGCGCATCCGTGCTCGCACACACGTCCGAGGCACCGAGCAACCTCCGTCTTCTCGCTCTAGCAATGCAGCGGAAGCACAACTCTTTCTTGCCGAATAGCCACCGGGAACATGTATCTTGCTAGTCCGAGACCATGGAGGATAAATACTATAGGGGGAGAGAAATCCTTCATGAGGAGGTGTGAGTGAGAAGTGAGGAGGGGGTGCCTTTTATAGGAGAGTGGGGAACCCCAAGGGGGTGGCCAACGCATGGGGGCTGCCCCATTGCCCTCCACTCATTCATGTGGGTGGACACTCCACTCACAAAAATCTCTTCAATTCCCTTCACTCAAAATCCCACTCAAAATTCCCATTAAATTTCCACCAAATTTAATGCAAACTCTCATTAAATAAAACTCCTTTTATTTATTCAGAATTTTGTCAATTACTTTAATGACAAACATTCACATATAACCCCGTACTAGTATTTCATTTCACATGCAAAAACACTTTCTGCAATTTCACCCGAAAACCTGTTTCGGTATCTAGTGAAATAAATTCCTGCGCTTGTTATTCTTTCCGGTATGAAACTTTTACTCCAATTGGATGTTGGTGTCTCTTAAGTGTGTCGCCCTATGGTTCGCGAATAATACGGACATGATCGAGACCCCTCTCAGATCAATAATCAGAAGCGGGGTCTGGAGACCCATACTGACTCTCACACATTCAACGATGACTTTCTTGTGATCGTCGGAACCTTTTACGCTAGTATATTAATCCCTTTGTTTCACGATATATTACATGTCCGAGATTTGATCATCGGTATCTCCATACCTAGTTTGATCTCGTTACTGATATGCACTCTTTTCTTGTTCCCGTGATATAACATTCTAGTGATTAAATCACTTGCTTGCAAGCTAACCAATGTGATATCACCGAGAGGGCCCAGAATATATCTATCAGTCATCGAGATGAACAAATTCCACTCTCGATCCATGGGCCTCAACATAACACTTTATTAGTTCTGAACCCATCTTTATAATCACCCTGTTACAGTGTGATGTTTGATGTTATCAAGAAACTCTTCCGGTGTTAGTGATTGACATGATCTCATGGTCTAAGGATTAGGATCACTTCGTAAGTTGTTATAGCAATATAAACTCAATGACTGATCGTAGTGCTATACTTCAGATGAATATTCATCACACCATTATACAAATGTTGTGATCTTGTTATTAACAACATCCAATATCCATGATCAGGAAATCTTGATCATCTTGTTAATCAACGAGCTAGTTTATGAGAGAGGCATAACTAGGAACTTTCTGTTTGTTTATTAAACACACATGTATTAATGTTTCCGTATTAATACAATTATAGCATGCAAAATAAACATCTATCATATACTTGGAATATACATAATAAACACTTTATTATTGCCTCTTAGGGCATATTCCCTCCAGTCTTCCACTTGCACTAGAGACAATAATCTAGTTACATACTGATGAATCTAACACCCATGGAGTTCTGGTGTTGATCATGTTTTGCTTTAGGGAGAGTTTTAGTCAATGGATCTGATACATTGAGATCCGTGTGTACTTTACAAATCTTTATATCTCTATCCTTGACATGCTCGTGGATGGAGTGAAACCGGTGCTTAATATGCTTGGAATTCTTGTGAGACCTTGGTTCTTTCTCATTGGAAATGACACCATTGTTGTCACAATAGATCACCATTGGGTCCAATGCGCTCGCAACCACACCTAGTTCGGATATGAACTCCTTCATCCAAACCGCTTCCTGAGCCGCTTCCGAAGCAGCAACATATTCAACCTATGTTGTTGATCCCGCCACCACAGGTTGTTTAGAACGCCTCCAACTAACCGCTCCGCCATTCATGAGAAATATGTATCCGGATTGAGACTTAGAGTCATCTGGATCGGTGTCAAAGCTGGCGTCGACATAACACTTAGCGACGAGCTCTTCTTCACCTCCGTATACAAGAAACATATCCTTAGTTCTTCGCAAGTACTTAAGGATATTCTTGACTGCTATCCAGTGTTCCGAACCTGGATCCGATTGGTACCTACTAGTCAAACTAATAGCATGTGCCACATCCGGTCTTGTACATAGCATGGCGTACATTATAGAGCCTATGGCTGAAGCATAGGGGACTTTGTCCATTATCTCTCTTTCTTCCGCCGTAGCCGGACTTTGAGTCTTACTCAATGTCTTGCCTTGCAACATAGGTAAGAACCCCTTCTTACTTCCGTCGATTTTAAACTTCTTTAAAATCTTATCAAGGTATGTACTTTGCGATAGCCCTATTAGGTGCCTAGATCTATCTCTATAGATCTTTATGCCTAATATGTATGACGCTTCACCTAGGTCCTTCATTGAAAATTTGCTGTTTAGATAACTTTTAACACTGTTTAAAAGATCTATATCATTTCTGATCAATAATATGTCATCCACATATAATATCAGAAATGCCACATTGCTCCCACTCACTTTCTTGTACATATAAGCCTCTTCATAAGTTTGGACAAATCCAAAATCTTTGATCACCTCATCAAAGCAGAGATTCCAACTTTGTGATGCTTGCTTCAGTCCATAGATGGATCGCTGAAGCTTGCACACCTTGTTAGCATCCTTAGGATCGACAAAACCCTTTGGTTGTATCATATACAACTCTTCTTCAATATTACCATTGAGAAACGCGGTTTTGACATCCATCTACCATATCTCATAATCGAAATATGCAGCAATTGCGAACATAATCCTAACTGACTTTAGCATCGCTACAGGAGAGAATGTCTCATCATAGTCAACTCCTTGAATGTGTCGAAACCCCTTTGCGACAAGTCGAGCTTTATAGACGGTCACTTTACCATCAGCATCAGTTTTCCTTTTGAAAATCCATTTATTCTCCACGGCCTTTCGGTCGTGAGGTAAGTCCACCAAGTTCCTAACTTGATTTTCATACATTGATTCCATCTCGGATTTCATGGCTTCCAACCATTTGTTGGAATCCGGGCTCATCATCGCTTCTTCATACGTCGCAGGGTCATCAATTTCATCAACCATGAAATTCATAACAGGGTTTCCGTACAGCTCGGGAGCTGCACGCGTCCTGCTAGACCTACGAGGTTTGGTAGCACTCTCTTTTGGAGTTTCATGATTATTATCATTAGTTCCCTCTTCAACTGGTGAAGCCAACTCAGGAACGACTTCCGGCGCTGCGCTACTCGCCATACTTTGAAGAGAAGGTTCAATAACCTCTTAGAGTTCTACCTTCCGACTACTCACACCTTTCGCGAGAAACTCTTTCTCTAGAAAGGATCCATTCTTGGTAACAAAAACCTTGCCCTCGGATCTGTGATAGAAGGAATACCCAATAGTTTCCTTAGGGTATCCTATGAATATGCATTTTTCAGCTTTGGGTTCGAGTTTATCCGGTTGAAGTTTCTTCACACAAACATCGCATCCCCAAACTTTAAGAAATGACAGCTTAGGTTTATTTCCAAACCACAATTCATATGGTGTCTTTTCAACGGATTTAGATGGTGCCCGACTTAAAGTGAATGCAGCAGTTTCTAGTGCATAACCCCAAAATGACAACGGCAACTCCGTCAGAGACATCATAGATCGAACCATATCCAATAAAGTACGATTACGACATTCCGACACACCATTTCTCTGTGTTGTTCCGGCAGGTGTGAGTTGTAAAACAATTCCACACTCTTTCATATGAGTGCTAAAATCGTAACTTAGATACTCACCTCCACGGTCGGACCGTAGAAATTTAATCTTTCTATTATGATGATTTTCCACTTTATTCTGAAATTCCTTGAACTTTTCAAAGGTTTCAGACTTGTGTTTCATCAAGTAGATATAACCGTATATACTCAAATCATCCGTGAAAGTAACAAAATAACGATATCCACCTCATGCCGACACACTCATTGGACCACACACATCAGAATATATGATATCCAATAAATCTGTCGCCCGTTCCATTGAACCGGAAAACGGCGTTCTAGTCATCTTGCCCATAAGGCATGGCTCACATGTATCAAATGATTCAAAATCAAGTGATTCCAAAAGTCCATCTGAATGGAGCTTCTTCATGCGTTTAACGCCAATATGACCTAGACGGCAGTGCCACGTATATGCGGATATATCATCATTAAGTTTAATCCTTTTAGCATCAATATTGTGAATATGTGTAACACTATTATCGAGATCCAATAGAAATAAACCATTAATCATCGGTGAATGACCATAAAAGATTTCATTCATATAAATAGAACAACCATTGTTCTCGGATTTAAATGAATAACCACTTCGCATCAAACACGATCCAGATACAATATTCATGCTCAGTGCACGCACCAGATAACAATTATTCAAGTTTATTACTAATCCCGACGGCAAGTGGAAAGGCAGCGTTCCGACGGCGATCACATCAACGCTTGATCCATTGCCGACACGCATCTTGACCTCACCCCTTGCTAGTGGTTGCTTGTTCCGCATCCCCTGATTCGAGTTACAAATATTAACAACTGAACCGGTATCAAATATCCAGGTGCTACTGCGAGCACTAGTCAAGTACACATCAATAACATGTATATCATATATACCTTTGTTTGCCTTGCTTGTCCTTCTTGTCTGCTAAATACTTGGGGCAGTTGCGCTTCCAGTGGCCAGTCCCCTTACAATAGTAGCACTCGGTATCCGACTTAGGGCCAACTCGGGGTTTATTTTCAGGCACGGCAACCGACTTTCCGCCCTTACTTCCCTTCTGTTTTCCCTTCTTGTCTTTCTTGAAACCAGTGTCCTTATTGATCATCAACACTTGATGTTCCTTCTTGATCTCCACTTATGCAGTTTTAAGCATCGATAGAAGCTCGGGGAGAGACTTCTTCATGCCTTGCATATTATAGTTCATCACGAAGCTCTTATAGCTAGGTGGCAGAGACTGTAGAACACGATGGATGCCTAAGTCAATGGGAATCGATATTCCCAAGGACACAAGCTTATCAGCGTAACCCGACATCTTGAGTACATGCTCACTTACGAAGCTGTGCTCTTCCATCATGCAGCTAAAGAACTTTTCTGAAGCATTGTAGCTCTCTACAACAGCATGTGTGTCGAAAATCATTTTCAACTCACCCATTGTATCAAATGCATTGCCATTTTCAAAACGCTTTCGAAGTTCCGGCTCTATCCCATACAATATGCCGCAATGAACTAATTTGTGGTCCTCCTAACGAGTCTGATAGACATTCTTCTCCTCGTTAGGAGCATCATCGAACGGTAGGGGGCCTAGCGGCACTTCTAGCACATATTGCTTTTGTGCAGCAGAGAGGAGAATTCTCAAATTAATGGCCCATTCGGTAAAGTTGCTACCGTTCGTTGCAAGTTTCTCTTTCTCCATGAACACATTGAAATTAAAAGCAGGTGATGCCATCTACAACAGAATTTGTAAAGTTTAGACTAAGTTTATGATAGATTGATTTCAACTAATCCACATTACGAATGAACTCCCACTCAAAAACGACATCCCTCGTGCCTTTTTGGTGATTACATGAACCAAATCTACTACACCAAGTCTGATCATCACGTGAGTCAGTGTATCATCAAAGGCGAGCATCAAATGGGCATCATATCTACTATATGACTCATGCTTAAGCTTTCAGTCCGTGTTCCGAGGCCATGTCTATACATGCTAGGCTCGCCAAGCAAGAACCTTAGTATTTGCGTGTGTAACTGTCTTACACCCGAAATATGGTCGTGGATCCAAGAACACCCGATCATCACGTGATGTCTTGGAGCGACGAAAATATAATCGGTGCATACTAAAGGAAGAACACATTCTTATCTTGATATTTAAATGAGGGATCATCTTATTATGCTAATAAAATGCCAAACAAGCAATATAAGATGCTATCAAACATCACATGTTTATAAGTGAAATGATATGGTTCCCGCATATGATCTCTATCATGTGCACCGTGGTATGATCACTATCATACCTTTATGTGTAAGGCCAAGGTCTATGGAACTTACACGTTATGTGTGTTGTAAGAGTATCATCTCATACTTCTACTTATAACATCACCATATCATAACACTAGCCCAGCAACAATCTAAACTAGACGCCTCTAATTTATCCATTGCAAGTTTTACGTGGCTTAGGGCTTTCGAAGATAGAACCGTTCTTACCTACGAACATGAACCACAACGAGGATAACCAAATTGTTGACAACTCGTTACAAATTAGATATTGACTATAGTAGGAGAGACAGACAACCGCTAGCCACTTATTCAAACTAGTTGCATGTCAAGCGTGGAACAAGTCTCATGTGCGAGGACATGTAAAGTTTGTCCGGGCCGCTTCATCCCACTATGCCACCAATATCCAAAGTACAACTAAGAAGCAATAACACGATCATCATCGCCCACATACTCATATGTGTACTACCCGTGTAAAGAATCTACGCATAGATCCGGCTCTGATACCACTGTAGGATTCACAGCATAGAAAACAAAAATTTTACTATGATGGGAACAACTATGTACCAAGATCTATCTACTAGATACAAACAACGGGCGAATGTATATCCATAGAGAACATACCCTTGAAGACCGACAAAGCTTAACGAGTTAAACTCGTGGTTGATGTAGATGATCTCTTGCCGATCTCAAGATCGAGAGGAAGTCCTTAGCACCGCAACTTAGCGGCGCATTCATGCTCGCACACACGTCTGAGGCACCGAGCAACCTACGCCTCCTCGCTCCAGCAATGCATGGGAAGCACAACTCTTTCTTGCCGAATATCCACCGGGAACATGTATCTCGCTAGTCCGAGACCATGTGGGATAAATACTAGAGGGGGAGAGAGATCCTTCACGAAGAGGTGTGAGTGAGAAGTGAGGAGGGGGTGCCTTTGATAGGAGAGAGGGGAACCCCAAGGGGGTGGCCGACGCATGGGGGCTTCCCCCTTGCCCTCCCCTCATTCATGTGGGTGGACACTCCACTCATAAAAATCTCTTCAATTCCCTCCACTCAAAATCCCACTCAAAATTCTCATTAAATTTCCACCAAATTTAATGCAAACTCTCATTAAATAAAACTCCTTTTATTTATTCAGAATTTTGTCAATTAATTTAATGACAAACATTTACATATAACCCCGTACTAGTATTTCATTTCACATGCAAAAACACTTTCTGCAATTTCACCTGAAAACCTGTTTCGGTATCTAGTGAAATAAATTCATGCGCTTGTTATTCTTTCCGGCATGAAACTTTTGCTCCAATTGGATGACGGTGTCTCTTAAGTGTGTCACCCTACGGTTCGCGAATAATGCGGACATGATCGAGTCCCCTCTTAGATCAATAATCAGAAGCGGGATCTGGAGACCCATACTGACTTCCACACATTCAACGATGACTCTTGTGATCGTCGGAACCTTTTACGCTAGTATCTTAATCCCTTTGTTTCACGATATATTACATGTCCGAGATTCGATCATTGGTATCTCCATACCTAGTTTGATCTCGTTACCAATGGTAAGGAAATCGGTAATCGTTAACTGCTCGGTTGGCTTGTGAGTAGCGAATAATCGGAATTCAGACGATTAACTGATTTAATCGGTCGGTTATTAATCGGTGCAACCTACAAAAATTAGCACCTAAAACACGTATGAATCCTATTGCACCTCAACCACCTACCATATTAAAGGAAGCCTCGAGCTCCCGGATGAGATCTTCAAGGCGCTCGAGCTCTTGTATCTGAGGTCTGGTGGGCAACTACGGGGAACTTGTCAACAACGACAAGGAACTAGTTGTTGATGGCGGAAATCGATCTCCTGGAGGCAGGGATCGAGCGGGAGCTTTGCAAAACTTACTTCGTTGGGGAGGGCTAGGGGATGGATGGGCGATATATGTTGATAATTTTGCAACTTTTTGACCAAGTGTAATAATTAATCGGGAACATACCTAGTAATCGGAGTGTCAAAGCTATTAATCAGGCTAAACGATTAACACAAACGATTAGTGTTAATCGACACAGTCAGGTCCCTAGTAGCGATTAATCGGCCTATTAATCGCTGATTCGGACGATTTATTGAACGGTGCTTGTTACTGACATGCACTCTTTTCTCGTTCTCGTGATATAACATTCTAGTTATCAAATCACTTGCTTGTAAGCTAACCAATGTGATATCACCGAGAGGGCCCAGAGTATATCTATCCGTCATCAAGATGAACAAATTCCACTCTCGATCCATGGTTCTCAACATAACACTTTATTAGTTCTAAACTCATCTTTATAATCACCCTGTTACGGTGTGACGTTTGATGTTATCAAGAATCTCTTTCGGTGTTAGTGATTGACATGATCTCGTGGTCTAAGGATTAGGATCACTTCATAAGTTGTTATAGAAATATAAACTCAATGACTTTGATCATAATGCTATACTTCACATGAATGTTCATCACACCATTACACTAATGTTGTGATCTCATTATTAACAACATCCAATGTCCATGATCAGGAAACCTTGATCATCTTATTAATCAATGAGCTAGTTTTTGAGAGAGGCATAACTAGGAACTTTATGTTTGTTTATTAAACACACATGTATTAATGTTTTCGTATAAATACAATTATAGCATGCAAAATAAACATCTATCATATACTTGGAATATATATAATAAACACTTTATTATTGCCTCTCAGGACATATTCCCTTCAGTCGTTAGCAAGAATCCTTCCACTGGCATGTGTTGTTGCGGATCTAGGTGCACATTGTATTTCTATTTGTTGCGGTAAGCTCTTTCACGTGTATTCTTTTTTGGACTACTACCTTTTGATCTCACGCTTATTCTTTCTAACTAATCTTACTGGCATTAGCTTAGCAGAAGGCAACTAGGAAACTCACATATTGAATTTTTTAGGAGAGCCGCAGTTTGTGGTTAAGCTTCATTGCGTGTACAAAAAAGCAAGAAGGCAACATTTCTCTGAAAAATCCCACTTTATATTTTAGGTGATGTTTTTATACTACATCTTCACTAGGAACGTCAAAAAGTATAGTCCAGTATTCTCTTGATTAAAGATTTGCTAGGAGCTGCAAGGTATTATGAGATTTTCTTCGCTTATTATATCTTCCGACGGCACCATTTGCATTTTATGTTCGACAAGACCATGCTTGCTCATATGCAACAAGGTTAATAACAAAAGCAGACTAAACCAGTTAGTCATGTTACACTCACAAAGTTGCTTCTTGTTGTGTTTTATTTCCTTAAGTGTCTTTATTCTGTTTCTTGTAAAGACATCTCTTTCTTTAATGTAAAATAACTAGGCTTGTTATGTACCATTTGCTTCAGGAAAAAATTCACTCACAAATCGAGGCGAAAGAGGTCGATGAAGATGCCTAGAAGGCCTAAGAAGAATTCACCAAGTCATGTGAAAACCGTCATCTATAATGATAACAGCGACCTCGACAATGACGCAGGTGCTCGATTAATGGCGACACGTCGATGTCGTCGTCTCCTGTGGTAACTGATTGATTTGCTCTCATATGTTATTGTGCTCTCTAAGTGATTGATTTTTTAATCCACAATAGGTTTACCAGCAAGATGATATACTTCTTTAGCATGTCACAAGACGGTCTAGAATGGTGCTTAGGTGCTGCTGAATCATGCCCCAATCTGCATCGATTGATAGGGAATATGGAGAGGCAAGATTATTGTGCCCCAACCCACCCTCTATTGTTCCGCCTTGCCCCAACGTCTGCTAGATCAAGCATCACAGTCGTTGTGGATGAAGCAAAGTTCCATCTCCACAGATGAGAGGTAAAAAATCAAGTCTCTTTTTTGTTTATTTTTAACTGGCATTGAGAAGCCAATCAGATTAATATAAGGAAGTACTGCTTTTAAGAGGTCAACCAGATTGTGTATTTTGTGTTACATGGCTGAAGTATAATTTGCAGTTCTTGAGGTCGACCTCTGACTGAATCTCTGTTTACATGTACCACGTGATTGTGCATTTGTTCTTGATGACTTTATTATGCAGCACCTGCAGGTACTCGGTCATGCTATACTGCTGTAACATTTTTTTCTTTTATTCATGTTGCTTTTTGTCTGGTTCCGATACATAATCTTACTTCTTTTTTGTTATGTTTGTATATTGTTGCACAAACTTCCGATTCAATTTTACTGCAAGTGTGCTCGAGTTTTATAGTATTTTGCAGTGGAAGAAACTGTGAAATCGTCCATGAGAGAGTTGCCCAGCGTGGGGTTAGCATAGGATTATGGTATTCCTCTATATCACAAATTTAGAAGTTGCACTATGAGAAATTATTCAATTGTGGAGTGGCCTGCTCCTTGCTACTGCAATGATCAAGTGGAGTAGCCACCCACACGGCTGAAGATTTTCTTTTTGTGAATGGTTTTCTGTAGCATATGATTCATAAATTCAACTTTGTGAGATTATTATCTTGGTGTTCACAAAAGTAGATGATTATTTAATTTACTAAGTCATTGAAGGGTTTGGGTTATCTCCTAAGAGAGTTTCACATCAGATAACTAGCCTAGAACATATTTGAATAGATTGATCTGGGAAAGAAAAATGTTTGCAAGGATTCGCAGAACTATTTTCTAATGCTACACATCATCAAAGAATAAATAGTCGATAATGTTGCTTAGTTATTGTTTCTTAAATATTATTATAACTAATAATCATACATTTACGTGATTATAAAATTTATGTAAAGACATGTGTGTGGGCCATGTGTTACATAACACGCTAAAGTGGCCTGGTAAAGGAACTCGCTAAAAAAGATTAAAAACAGATGCCTTTTATTACAAATTATGAGACGTGCGACCAAGCTTACTAGTTAAGTAAATACACCTATTCACTCAAGTCCACAATGAAATAATGATTTTCACTATTTGTTAAAAACATAATACATCACTATGTATGAAATTCAACATTTCTTCGCATATAACTGGAATGCGGAGTTTTAGTCATTTTGCCTATGAGGCATGGTTTTGCAAAGTCTCTTAGATCAAATATCTAAAGACCCCGATTTTCATCTAAAATGAAAAACATGCAATAACCACTATGACTTAAACAATAGCGTCATCTCATTATTAAACTTTGGATACCTTTTAGCATTCTAATCCTTTATAAATGTTTAAACTGTTATCATTAATATAGTGATAAGAATAACTTATTTATAATCGTAATGCGACCATAAAGGTATTATTTATAAGAACAATACAACTGGATTGTAACTTATTGATATGAATAACCGTCTCGCCAAAATCAAGACACACAAACAAGGATCATAAAATTATATTTAAGTCCACTAATCCAAATAATAATCTTTGAGGAAAGGGGTGATGTCGGCCATCAACTATGTTGTTTGTAGGGTTTCGTAGCATGGAAAACAAAAATTTTCTATCGCATACAAACAAACAAGCCAAGATCTATCTACTAGATTGTAGCAACGAGTCGATGGAATAACTCACCCTTGAAGATTCCAAAGTGTTTAACGAGAGCGGATTCTCGTGGGTGATGTAGTCGTACTCTTCCCGATCTCAAGATCGCGTAGACGATCCTTCCGGCGCTGCGTTCCGGCAGCGCTCCCGCAGTCGGTCACACGTTCGGTACTCGACGAAGACCTTCCTCTCCCTTGTTCCAGCAGGCAGCGGAGGTTGTAGCACTCTCCTCGCGATTCCGGCAGCACAACGGCGTGGTACCGGAAGTAGAGGGGAGATCTCGCAGGGCTTCGCCTTAAGCCGGAGCGAGTATGGTGGAGTATGAGAGAGTCCCTCGACGATCTAGGGTTTAGACACGCCGAGGAGGGGGCAAGCCGGCGGCTAGGGTTAGCTAGGCGGCGGAGGCGGTTTGCCCTAGGGCGGCGGCGGCAGTGGAGGTGGCGGCGCCGGCGGCTAGGGTTTAGACGTGGAGGTGTTGGGTGTCTAGGAGGGGAGCCCTGCACCTCCTTTTATAGGTGGAGGGGCCGGCCAAGGGGAGGGGAGTCCCTCCCCAACTCGGCTTGGAGGTGGGCCGGCGGTGGAGGGGAGGAACTCCTCCCCAACTCGGTTTCCACCTCCCTCTCCACTTCCCAAAAATAGCCGTTTGACTTTCAAATTGGCGTTTGACTTTTCAAACAAGGATTTGATTAAATCCTCTATTTTGTTCAGCGATGACACTTAGTACATGATGCAATCATACCAACTTGATATAACACATTCATGTACCCTTCCCCTCCGGAGTGCCGGACATTCCGGAACCTTCTAGAACATTCCCGATGAAAACACCGGAATCATTCTCCAACTCCGAAACAGGACTTTCCTTATATGAATCTTATTCTCCGGACCATTCCGGATCTCCTCGTGATATCCCGAATCCTATTCGAGACTCCGAACAACATTCGGTCTCTTTCTCATCATTCCATAACTACTCAAACAACGTCGAATCCTTAAGTGTGTCTCCCTATGGTTCATGAATTATGCGGACATGATCGAGACACTTCTCCGAAAAATAACCAATAGAGGAATCTGGAAATTCATATGGCTCCCACATATTTCTACGATTACTTTGCGATCGAATGAACCACTTACATACGATACCAATTTCCCTTTGTCTCACGATAGTTTATTTATCCGAGGTTATGATCGTCGGTATCTCTGCATACCTAGTTCAACCTCGTTACTGATAAGTACTCTTTTCTCGTTCCCGTGATATGTGATCCCTTGTGATCCAGTCACATGCTTGCAAGCTAATTGGATGACATTGCACCGAGAGGGCCCAGAGTATATCTATCCGTCATATGGATGGACAAATCCCACTCTTGATCCATGTGTCTCAACCAATACTTTCCGAACACTTAATGCCACCTTTATAGGCACCCAGTTACGGTGTGGTGTTTGATGCCATCAAAGAATCCATCCGGTAAAGGTGATATGCATGATCTCATGGTCAAAGGAATTAGGTTACCATGTATCAGAAAGCATATAGCAATTGAACTATTAAAATGACTTGATCTTTATGCTACACTTATCTATAGGAGTATGTCCATCATATCATTCTCCCAACGATATGATCTTGTTGTTAATAACATCTCAATGTTCATGATAGGGAAACCACAATCATTTATCAACCAACAAGCTAGTGATGTATAGAGGCTTTACTAGGGACTTCAATTTAAGTTTACAAATCACACAAGTATTAATGTTTCCTTGTTAATACTATTATAGCATGAATGTAAACATTTATCATAAACACAAAGATATAATAATAACTACATTTATTATTGCCTCTAGGGCATATCTCCAACAGTCTCCCACTTGCACTAGAGTCATCTAATCTAGATTACATGGTAATATACCGAACACCCATGGCAGTTTGGTGCTGGTCATGTTTTGCCCTCGGGAGAGGTTTAGTCAACGGATCCGCCACATTCAGATCTGTGTGTACTTTGCAAATCTTTATGTCCCCATCTTGTACATGTTCTCGAATAGCGTGAAAACGTAGCTTGATATGCTTCAGCTTCTTGTGTGACATTGGTTCTTGCGCATTGGCTATGGCGCCCATGTTATCACAGTAGATAGACATTGGGTCCAGCGCACTAGGAACCACACCCAGCTCTGTAATGAACTCTTTCATCCATATCACTTCTTGTGAAGCCTCCGAAGCAGCCTTGTATTCCGATTCAGTTGAAGATCTCGCCACAACGCTTTGCTTTGCACTCCTCCAGCTAACTGCTGCACCATTCAAAATAAATACGTATCCAGATTGTGATTTAGAATCATCCGGATCGGTGTTCCAACTAGCATCGGTGTAACCATTAACAACGAGTTGTTCATCACCTCCATAAGAAAGAACCATATCCTTAGTTCTTCTCAAGTACTTAAGGATGTTTTTGGCCGCTGTCCAATGATCCACTCCTGGATCACTTTGATATCTGCTAGTTAAACTAACAGCATATGCAATGTTGGGTCTAGTACATAGCATGGCATACATTAGAGATCCTATGGCTGAGGCATAGGGAGTCTTACTCATCCTTTCTCTATCTTCTGTCGATGTCGGACTTTGAGTTTTACTCAAGGTCGTATTGGGCAACATGGGCAAGAACCCTTTCTTGCTATCTTCCATTCCAAACCTCTTTAGAACTTTGTCCAAATATGTACTTTGTGACAATGATATTTGGCGTCTTGATCTATCTCTATAAATCTTTATGCCTAATATGTAAGCTGCTTCGCCAAGATCTTTCATTGAAAAACTATTATTCAAATATTCCTTGACACTACTAAGAAGGTCTACATCATTCCCAATCAACAATATGTCATCTACATATAGTATTAAGAATGCTACAGAGCTCCCACTCACTTTCTTGTAAATACAAGCTTGTCCATAAGTTTGTATAAAACCAAAACTTTTGATCACCTTATCAAAACGTTGATTCCAACTTCGGGATGCTTACTTCAATCCGTAGATGGACCGTTGAAGTTTGCATACCTTGTTAGCATCTTTAGGATCGACAAAACCTTTGGGTTGCATCATATACAACTCTTCATCAATGTCACCATTGAGGAATGCTGTTTTGACACCCATCTGCCATATCTCATAATCATAATATGCAGCGATTGCTAACATAATCCTCACAGACTTTAGCTTTGCTACTGGCGAGAAAGTCTCATCGTAGTCAACTCCTTGAATTTGTCGAAACCCCTTTGCGACAAGTCGAGCTTTATAGACAGTAACATTACCATCAACATCTGTTTTCTTCTTGAAAATCCATTTGTTCTCGACAGCCTTTCGGCCATCCGGTAAGTCCACCAAAGTCCATACTTGGTTTTCGTACATGGATCCAATCTCGGATTTCATGGCTTCTTGCCATTTATTGGAATCTGGGCTCATCATCGCTTCCTCATATGTCGCAGGGTCATCGGTGTTGTCCACCAACATGACACTCATAACGGGATCATACCAATCTGGAGTGGTACGAGTTCTCGTTGACCTGCGAGGCTCTGTAGCGACTACAACCGAAGTTTCATGATCATCATCATTAGCTTCCTCTCTTATTGGTGCAGGCACCACAGGAACTTCTTCCGGTGCTGCGCTACTCGTAATTTCGAGAGAAGGTTCGACAACCTCGTCGAGTTCTACTTTCCTTCTAGTCACTTCTTTCGAGAGAAATTCCTTCTCTAGAAAGGATCCATTCTTGGCAACGAAGATTTTGCCTTCGGATCTATGATAGAAGGTATACCCAATAATTTCCTTCGGGTATCCTATGAAGACGCATTTTTCCGCTTTGGGTTCAAGCTTGTCCGGCTGTAACTTCTTTACATAGGCTTCGCAACCCCAAACTTTAAGGAACGACAATCTAGGTTTCTTCCCAAACCATAATTCATACGGTGTCGTTTCAACGGATTTAGATGGTGCCCTATTTAAAGTGAATGCGGCTGTTTCTAATGCATAACCCCAAAATGATATCGGTAAATCTGTAAGTGACATCATAGAACGAACCATATCTAAGAGAGTTCGATTACGACGTTCGGACACACCATTGCGCTGTGGTGTTCCCGGCGGTGTCAATTGTGAAAGTATTCCGCATTTCTTCAAATGCTCGCCAAACTCGTAACTTAGATATTCACCTCCACGATCAGAACGTAGAAATTTAATCTTCTTGTTACGTTGATTCTCTACCTCACTTTGAAATTCCTTAAACTTCTCGAAAGTTTCGGACTTATGTTTCATGAAATAGATATACCCATATCTACTCAAGTCATCTGTGAAGGTAAGAACATAACGATAACCACCACGCGAAGCTACACTCATTGAACCACACACATCGGTATGTATGATTTCCAATAAGTCCGTAGCTCGCTCCATCATACCAGAAAATGGAGTCTTAGTCATTTTACCCATCAGACATGCTTTGCATCTTTCAAGTGATTCGAAATCAAGTGATTCAAGAAGTCCATCGGAATGGAGTTTCTTCATACGCTTCACTCCAATGTGACCAAGACGACAGTGCCACATATAGGTCGAGTTATCGCTCGATTTCAAACGTTTAGCCTCAATGTTATTAATATGTGTATTTCCACTATCGAGATTCAATAAGAATATACCATCTATCAAAGGTGCATGTGCATAAAACATATTACTCATATAAATCGAACAACCATTATTCTCGGATTTAAACAAGTAACCGTCTCGCAATAAACAAGATCCCGATATAATGTTCATGCTTAACGCAGGCACCAAATAACAAATATTTAAGTATAAAGCTAATCCCAATGGTAGATCAAGAGGTAGCGTGCCGACCGCGATCACATCAACCTTTGATCCGTTTCCCACGCGCATCGTCACCTCGTTCTTCGCTAGCTTCCGTTTATTCTGCAGTACCTGTTTCGAGTTACAAATATGAGCAACCGAACCAGTATCAAATACCCAGGCACTACTACGAGTACTAGTGATATACACATCAATAACATGTATATCGGATATACCTTTCTTCTTGATGTTGCCGTTCTTCAAATCCGCCAAGTACTTTGGGCAATTCCGCTTCCAGTGACCTTCTCCCTTGCAGTAAAAGCACTCAGTATCAGGCTTAGGTCCAGCCTTGGTCTTCTTCGTCGGTGTGGTAACTTTCTTACCACCCTTTTTGAAGTGTCCCTTTTGCTTAGACTTGCCTTTCTTGAATTTGGTGGTCTTATTGATCAACAACACTTGGTGCTCTTTCTTGATCTCCACTTCTGCAGATTTCAACATGGCAAAGAGTTCTGGCAACGTTTTGTTCATGTTCTGCATGTTGTAGTTCATCACAAAGTTCTTGTAACTTGGTGGTAGTGATTGGAGGACACGATAAATCCCCAAAGCATTAGGAATCACTATACCCAAGCTTTGAAGTTTGTTTGCGTGCCCAGACATCTTAAGCACATGCTCACTGACGGAGCTGCCCTCTTCCATCTTGTAGTTAAAGAACTTTTCAGAAGCCTCATAGCTTTCAATTGCCGCATGAGTCTCAAAAATCAATTTGAGATCCTCGACAATATCATATGGGTCTGAATTCTCAAACCTTTTCTGAAGCTCCGATTCTAAACCATACAAGATAGCACACTGAACTGTGGAGTACTGAGTCTTCCGAGTGAGGTAAACATTCTTTACTTCATCGGTAGCATCAGCTGCAGGTGGGTCACCCAGCAGTGCATCCAGCACATAGGTCAAATTACCAGCTGTGAGGACAATCCTCAAATTGCGGAACCAATCCGCGAAGTTGCTTCCATTGTTTTTCAACTTTTCTTTCTCTAGGAACGCATTAAAATTTATGGTAGGGGCCGCCATTGATCTACAACATATTTGCAATAGTTTAGACTAAGTGTATGACAAATTGAGTTCTAATTAATAGTTAAATTAATCTAGGTGAACTCCCACTCAAAACAACATCCCTCACATTGTTTTAGTGATCACACGAACCAAATCCACCACATCAACACCGATCATCACGAGAGTTGATATAGTTTCAATGGCGAACAATCGACATGTTCATCATATCTACTATATGATTCATGCTTTACCTTTCGGTGATCCGTGTTCCGAGACCATGTCTGTACATGCTAGGCTCGTCAAGATCAAACCTTAGCTTCCGCATGAGCAAATCTGGCTTGCTCACGTTGTATACACTTGCGGAATCTAACACACCCGATCATCACGTGGTGCTTCAAAACAACAAGCTTTAACAACGGTGCTAACTAAGGGTGAACACTTTATGACTTGAAATTCATGTGCATGAGGGATCATCTTATAATGCTACCGTCGTCTACTAAGCAATACAAGATGCATAAAGGATTAACATCACATGCAATTCATAATATGTGACATGATATGGACTTTCTTCTTTGTGCTTCCGATCTCCATCTTCAAGCACGAACATGATCTCCATCATCACCGGCATTGCATCAAGGTCAATGACGCTTCTCCATGGTTGTCGTCCACCGGCTTCAACTATTACAACTACTTTGAATAGACACGCGGGTTTTAACATAAATTAAAGACAACCATATGGCTCCTGCCGGTTGCCAACTTACAATAAGGAACATTGCATACATCAAATATAATCACAATCATGGCCATATCACATCACTGCACACCCCTTCAAAACAAAGTTAGACGCCTCTACTTTCTTTGCATGTTTTACGTGGTTTGGGGCTTTCAATAAGTGTCGTTCTAACTTACGAACATGAACCACAACATTGATACTAGTATTGTTAATCACCCGTTGTAAATTGGATCTTAACTATGCTAGGAGAAACAGGCACCCGCAAAGCCACTTATGCAATACAAGTTGCATGTCAAGCGTGGAGCAAGTCTCATGAACGATGTCATGTAAGGTTAGCCCGGGCCGCTTCATCCCAACATCCCGCAAGATGCAAAGTACACAAGAAGCAATCGACAATAAAAGCATCAACGCCCACAATGACCATTGTGTTCTACTCGTGCAACAGATCTACATATAGACACGGCTCTGATACCACTGTAGGGTTTCGTAGCATGGAAAACAAAAAATTTCTATCGCATACAAACAAACAAGCCAAGATCTATCTACTAGATTGTAGCAACGAGTCGATGGAATAACTCACCCTCGAAGATTCCAAAGTGTTTAACGAGAGCGGATTCTCGTGGGTGATGTAGTCGTACTCTTCCCGATCTCAAGATCGCGTAGACGATCCTTCTGGCGCTGCGTTCCGGCAGCGCTCCCGCAGTCGGTCACACGTTCGGTACTCGGCGAAGACCTTCCTCTCCCTTGTTCCAGCAGGCAGCGGAGGTTGTAGCACTCTCCTCGCGATTCCGGCAGCACACCGACGTGGTACCGGAAGTAGAGGGGAGATTTCGCAGGGCTTCGGCTTAAGCCGGAGCGAGTATGGTGGAGTATGAGAGAGTTCCTCGACGATCTAGGGTTTAGACACGCCGAGGAGGGGGCAAGCCGACGGCTAGGGTTAGCTAGGCGGCGGCGGTTTGCCCTAGGGTGGCGGCGGCGGCAGTGGAGGTGGCGGCGCCGGCGGCTAGGGTTTAGAGGTGGAGGTGTTGGGTGTCTAGGAGGGGAGCCCTGCCCCTCCTTTTATAGGTGGAGGGTCCGGCCAAGGGGAGGGGAGTCCCTTCCCAACTCGGCTTGGAGGTGGGCCGGCGGTGGAGGGGAGGAACTCCTCCCCAACTCGGTTTCCACCTCCCTCTCCACTTCCCAAAAATAGCCGTTTGACTTTTCAAACAAGGATTTGATTAAATCCTCTATTTTGTTCAGCGATGACACTTAGTACATGATGCAATCATACCAACTTGATATAACACATTCATGTACCCTTCCCCTCCGGAGTGCCGGACATTCCGGAACCTTCTAGAACATTCCCGATGAAAACACCGGAATCATTCTCCAACTCCGAAACATGACTTTCCTTATATGAATCTTATTCTCCGGACCATTCCGGATCTCCTCGTGATATCCCGAATCCTATTCGAGACTCCGAACAACATTCGGTCTCTTTCTCATCATTCCATAACTACTCAAACAACGTCGAATCCTTAAGTGTGTCTCCCTACGGTTCGTGAATTATGCGAACATGATCGAGACACTTCTCCGAACAATAACCAATAGAGGAATCTGGAAATTCATATGGCTCCCACATATTTCTACGATTACTTTGCGATCGAATGAACCACTTACATACGATACCATCTTCCCTTTGTCTCACGATAGTTTACTTATCCGAGGTTATGATCGTCGGTATCTCTGCATACCTAGTTCAACCTCGTTACTGATAAGTACTCTTTTCTCGTTCCCGTGATATGTGATCCCTTGTGATCCAGTCACATGCTTGCAAGCTAATTGGATGACATTGCACCGAGAGGGCCCAGAGTATATCTATCCGTCATATGGATGGACAAATCCCACTCTTGATCCATGTGTCTCAACCAATACTTTCCGAACACTTAATGCCACCTTTATAGGCACCCAGTTACGGTGTGGTGTTTGATGTCATCAAAGAATCCATCAGGTAAAGGTGATATGCATGATCTCATGGTCGAAGGAATTAGGTTACTATGTATCAGAAAGCATATAGCAATTGAACTATTAAAATGACTTGATCTTTATGCTACACTTATCTATAGGAGTATGTCCATCATATCATTCTCCCAACAATATGATCTTGTTGTTAATAACATCTCAATGTTCATGATAGGGAAACCACAATCATTTATTAACCAACAAGCTAGTGATGTATAGAGGCTTTACTAGGGACTTCAATTTAAGTTTACAAATCACACAAGTATTAATGTTTCCTTGTTAATACTATTATAGCATGAATGTAAATATTTATCATAAACACAAAGATATAATAATAACTATATTTATTATTGCCTCTAGGGCATATCTCCAACATTGTTTCCATCATCAAGCCACATTGCCTCAATTCCAGCAATTCTCACAGAGACCGTCATGTTTTCACAAAACGGAACAAGTATCCAATACTTTGTAAACTACAACGAGTTTTGCAAGAATTACATTTATAACTTAGTATATCTAACATATACTGTTTTCATACATGACCTCCATAGCAATCAAGGCCTTCTGAGAGTTCTCAACTCTAATGCAAGATTGCTAAGTGACTCCAAATATTCCGTTTTCATCCATCACAGAATAAACTCATCCAACGGCTCATACTTTATGTGCCTGTTTTTGCAAAAAAAATTGTAGTCCAACTCTCCATCGAATGGAAAATGGTTTATTGGATGATTATGGAGAAAACACAAACGTTGCGGAGTTATCAGACTATCTCCTAATGATTATTGTATCAAAAAGAGAAGATCACCTTATTATGAGGATATCCCTCAGGTGTGGGTATTAGCCTATGAAGTTCGACCCCTTCTTCTAAGTTCCACATCAAGTAAGAAATTTCCCATGGTTGCATAGAACCTTAATGGGTTAGGCCATGATCTACTAAGATATTTGCAAATAGATATCTAGACTAAGTTCATAATATGAGTTCAATTCATAATTAAGTTTCCACTAAAATTGTCATCCCCTAGACGATTTTAGCTATCACACGATCCTAATTCACTATGCCACCCCCGATCGTCATGGTCGGCAACATAGCTTCAAAGGTCCCCGACCGTCACCGTGGGGTTGGTCATGGTGATGGTGGTGGTGGTGGTGGCCATGAAGGTGGTGATGGTAGTGAGCATGAAGGTGTTTGAGTTCGTGATTTGGCAAGATGGTGATGTCTACAACATAAACATATACTATGTTGTGTTTTTCGAGACCAAACTTGGTCGATGTGGTGCCTTTTAGATGCACTACACACATGTTTTAATTTGATGCGTTCGAGCGGATGAACTATATGTATTTCTATTGTTAGTAATCACATATTTTATAATTGAATGATGATCAAATGCCATGCAATAGTTTGAAATGTATGTGTGGAAGGGGTTTGAAAATTGAGCACAATATTTTTTAAGGATTTTAAGGAGCTCAATATATTCAACTAGGAACAACCAACATTTAACTCCTCAAACTTTTAAGAATTATAAGGATAAGAGACCGGGTAGAGAATTAAGTTAGGGATTCTGCTAGAGATGCTCTAAGTGTCTAGGTGTCCAGTGTTTTTACTAAGCCAAAGTATCTAATGGAATCGAGTGTTCCAAGTCAATATAAAAGAAAAGAAAAGAAAAACAGACCAACCTAAAAATATTTTTTAAAAATCGTTCATTGAGGATGAAATTGAAAACCCAGCCCATCAACCCGGCCCGGAACAACACGGCACCTCATCCCCTTCCTCCCCAATCCAAAACCTTCCACCTCGGAGCCGGCAAGCGAGCAGGGTGCCAGCAACACTAACCCCCTCCCAGGCTCTTTCTCCCATGGCCACGGCGCCGCACCTCGCCTTCCACCTCCCATTCCCCTTTCCTTCCACTTCTCGCCCGCCGTCCAGAGTCCTGCCCCAGCCGCTCCCGCGCCGGGCCCCTCTGCGCCTCGCAGCGGGCCGCCGCTTCCGCCCGCCCACCGCCGACGACGAGCCTCCCGAGGCCGCAGAGGACTCGTCCCACGGCCTCAACAGGTACGACCAGCTCGCGCGCCACGTGGAGCGAGCTCGGAAACGGCAGCAGGCCGAGCAGCCGGAGGTCACCGCGGACCACCCGCTCTTCTCGTCCCCTCCCTCGGCCGGCGGCGGGAGCTATGACCCCGACGACGAGTTCTTCGACGAGATCGACCGCGCTATTGCTGAGAAGCGGGAGGAGTTCACGCGGCGCGGGCTCATTAAGCCGACCCCGCCTCCGCTGCCCGAGGTGGATGGCCCCGCGGACGAGCTCTCCCCCGAGGAGTCCATCGACCTCGACGAGATTCGGAGGCTGCAAGGCCTCAGTGTAGCGTCCGTGGCGGACGAAGAGGGCGATGTGGTGGATGTGGGCGAGGAGGAGGACGGCAGCGGGGGCTTGCCGCTCGATGACGACGTCGAAGGCTTTGATGTGGCAGACGAGCTCGGGTTAGAAGGGCCGAGGATGCGGTACCCGGCCTTCCGCATGACGTTGGCCGAGCTCCTCGACGAGAGCAAGCTGGTCCCTCTAGCGGTGACGGGCGACCAGGACGTCGCGCTCGCGGGGGTGCAGAGCGACGCCAGCCTCGTGGCGGCCGGGGACCTCTTCGTGTGCGTGGGAGAGAACGGGCTTGCTGGGCTTACCGAGGCTGACAAGCGCGGTGCCGTCGCCGTGGTGGCCGACCAGGACGTGGACATCGAGGGCACCCTGGCCTGTCGCGCACTGATCATTGTCGACGACATCACGGCTGCTCTCCGTGTGCTCCCTGCCTGCCTCTACAGACGACCCTCGAAGGACATGGCTGTCGTTGGTGTCACTGGGACAGACGGCGTCACCACCACTTCCCACCTCGTCAAAGCAATGTACGAAGCCATGGGTATCAGGACTGGCATGGTAGGCGTTCTCGGTGCCTACGCCTTCGGCAGCAACAAGCTGGATGCGCAACCTGCTGCATCAGCTGATCCAATGGCCGTGCAGAAGCTGATGGCAACGATGTTGCACAATGGTGCTGAAGCTGTTGTATTGGAGACGACCACTGATGGGATGCTACCATCAGGTGTGGACAGTGAGATAGATTACGATATCGCCGTGCTGACCAATGTTAGGCATGCCAATTTGGAGGCTGGCATGACATTCGAGGAGTACATGAGCAACATGGCTTCTCTTTTTTCCAAAATGGTGGACCCTGAGCGCCATCGTAAGGTGGTAAACATCGATGATCCAAGCGCACCATTCTTTGCCGCCCAAGGGGGACACGCTGTCCCTGTGGTGACATATTCATTTGAGAACAAGAAGGCTGACGTGCACACTCTTAAGCACCAGCTTTCCCTGTTTGAGACGGAAGTTCTGGTACAAACGCCACACGGAATCCTTGAAATATCCTCTGGGCTGCTAGGGAGGGACAACATCTATAACATCCTTGCAACTGTGGCAGTTGGTGTTGCAGTGGGTGCACCATTGGAGGACATAGTGAAGGGTATCGAAGAGGTGGATGCAATCCCAGGCCGGTGTGAGCTAATTGACGAGGAACAAGCCTTTGGGGTGATCATTGATCATGCGAGGACACCGGAAGCTCTGTCAAGGCTTCTTGACCGTGTAAAGGAACTAGGTCCACGCCGTATTGTCACGGGTATGCCTTGTTTCCCTCATAGTTCTCATTAACACACTGCCTCAACAAAGTTATACTTGGCTTTAGATTATTAATTTCTTGTACATCGTTGCTATATGTTCTCTATTCTGGTCGTGGTATTACAGATTGAACCTCCTCCTCTGTTGTTCTATGTAGTTATTGGATGTTGCGGTGAGAAAGAAAGAGGGAAGAGGCCGATGATGACAAAGATTGCCGCTGAGAAAAGTGATGTTGTTATGTTGACATCCGACAATCCAGCAAGTGAAGACCCCTGTACGTTTCTTAGTATATCTGGTTATGAGATCTTAATGTGACTGAACACATGAGTGAGCTGAAGTTTTACACAGTTTTTCTTGGTCTATTCTGAGCAGTGGATATCCTAGACGATATGTTGTCTGGGGTAGGATGGACCATGGAAGAATACTTGAAGTATGGCGCAAATGATTATTACCCACCCCTACCAAATGGTCACAGACTATTCTTACATGATATTAGAAGAGTTGCAGTGCGAGCTGCTGTTGCAATGGGCGAGCAAGGAGATGTTGTTGTAAGTTTTCTATGAAGTTCTTCACTTTCAGGAAGCATTTGCTGTGGTCTTGACTCCTGAGTCACCATCCTATGTGAAGGAATTGTTGAAATATGCTACACTTGAATCTCCATGCATGTGATTTTGTGTAAAACTGCTTACAGAAGCTGATCTTGGATCTTCTCAAGTTTCGAGTATAATGATTTCAAACATCTAAAACCCCAACAGGGTCATGTGTCTGCTTCGATCTATCTGATCTGTGTCAAAAAGATAGTAGGTTGTTGGGTTACTATCTGGGTCAAACTTAATGTGCTAGACTGCTAGTAGTAAGGAACTACCGAGTTGCATTGATGTTGTGAGATAGAAGGCTTGACTCTGTAGGTGTTAAGTTAGTATAGGTTTGCTGCTAACCATCTTCCACATGTTGGTACATTTTGATCCTTATTCCTGACGACTTTGGTTTATCCTTCAGGTTGTCACTGGAAAAGGGAATGATACTTATGAGTTGGAAGGTGATAAGAGGGAGTTCTTTGATGACAGGGAAGAGTGCCGCGAAGCACTGCAGTACGTTGATCAATTGCATCGATCTGGAATAGACACCTCAGAGTTTCCATGGCGGTACGTTTCATTCTAAACCACTGGCTCTCAGGGCTTGTTCAATCATGACTCATGTGTATGTGCTTGCTGCCATAAGGTTGTGCCCTTCCAAACACTTCGCCTTGCCTCTGGTTTTCATTTCCTACAGAAAAGGAATCACATGCTGTAAATTTTCAGAACCCCAATTTGCGTCATCTACCTACCTCGCACCTTGTGATGTGTTTTGCATAACTTGCCCTGAACGCATTTGTATTACATCAGAGATTCGTCTGTACTAGTTTCCTCGTTTGCAATGTTGTTTCGCATTGAACTACCGGATTACTCATCTTGCTTCTCTCTGGGTTCCACAGGTTACCAGAAAGCCACTGATTGGTACCCAAGACGGCCAAGCTTCTTTTCCCAGTCATGAAGCAGCAATGGACTCTCAATTTTGCTAGCATGAGCTTCTCAAAGATAGGCCAGCCGATTGAGCCAGGCAAGAAATCTGACCCAGCTTGCTATCAAGGTTCTGACCATGATTGCTAACTGCTAACGAACAACTAGCTTATGATTATCAGTGATGATTACTGGAAGGTAGATAAGTAGATGGCCTTGGAATTTTGTCTGTGATTATTGTTGATGTGGATTCCTTTTCCGATGAAAATCTACATGCAAATAAAAGACATTAGCATTTATAAGTGTAGTTTTTTTATAATTGTTTTGACATTAAAAGTTCTTTCCCTGAATTTACCGTTTCGCGCTGACTAAAGTCATTTCGCCTCTTTTTAACGTATGGTAAATTTATATGAAACCATCGGTGTGTATCGAGTCTATCGAATTGAGATGCGAAATGACTCCTGAGACAAACAGGAAAATCTTTAAAATCAAGTGTCAACAAAAATCTAAAATTATCTACCAAATATAAATGTTCATGTCTTTTACATGCTTGTATTTGTTTTTCGAAAAAGGTATTAGTATGCCCTGAGGGAAAATTACAAATGCTGATGTCCAGAAAAGTAAAAATGAATCTTAAACACTGAACTTTTTTCTTTGCACATAGTGCAAAACAATCTTATTTTTCCACGACACTTTACAAGCACATAAAGAGGACTAAAATAATCCTATTTCTTTTTTTAATAAATTTGATATTTGGAGAGCTTATTTTTCACCGGTATCTCCTTTGTATTTATCCTCTTGTGTAGTACTCCAACACAAGTACTATAGAGTATACGAGTTTAGGGATAAAACTATAACTGAATATGCCAGTTTATTTTGTACCTGTAGGGTCATTTTAATAGTTCCCGACCACATCACATAATACAAATGCCTTCCCCTCAAAATGTTTACCAGTCCCAAACCCAGCAAGGCCATGATAATGGAGATTGCCAACCTGCTATCCGTGTCACTGTAAGCGATATGCCATGGCGACAACTTTCTCCCTAAGGACATGCCATGGCGACAACTTTCTCCCTAAGGACGGCGCCTTTCAGTGTGATCACCAGCGATGACAAGCCGACCCTATGACATTCAAGCTGAAGCTGCACCTGCTCGTGGGTTCAGTTTCCACTCTTCGTTGCAATATCGTACAATTTGTAGTCATTCCTTCTCTTCTGGTGCATCTTCTGTAAATTGTAGTCTATGAATTGGATTATGGGAGAGTAGAATTTTACATGGTTCCTTGCAGTAAAATGGATGGATTGTATCTGTCTGAAGTCTGATGGAGAAGGTGAGTTGCTAAATTTTCGTTGTAATGTTCTGTGCCTTGAGCTTGTATCCGGTAAAATGGTGAGCTTGTATCCGTGTGAATTAAGGAAGTCGAATAGCTCCACTGGTTTCCTCTGGTGGATTGCTCATGTCCTTGGCAAACATATAGAGGAGACATTTGGGATTTTGGTTGAAAGCTGGTTTGGTATAACTAAAAGTCTAGTTTAGAGATGACATATATCGTTTGAAAGATTGCTTGGAAAGTTCATATTTTTGGAGTTGAAAGTCCACAAATTTTCAGTTGAAATTCGATGGGAAGAAAATAACTCGTTGCTGGCATGGGCACCTGGATATATGAATTTTCATTGTGTTGCTTAGCTCGAAACTAGGTCAAAATTCACTCGAGATCGATAGTATGAACCAATTTTTAAAGCAAGACCTTTAGCTCGAATTTAAGTACGAGTTAGGCTGAGCCTAGTATGACTCACTCGATCTTGACTCGTGTGCAGCCATTGGATCGATGCATCCAAAGAAAAGATCAAACTCACGGAGCTGAGGAGGCGTCAACATGAATAACTTTAGCTTTTCTTACGTTTCTCCTTAGATTTTCTTTTGAGTAAAATACCCGGTCAGTATATGAATTTGCCAATAATGTTCAGTTCAGTACATCGACTTTGCAAAGTGCAAACCATTCGGTCCAGTTGATGAATGTGCCTAAGTGATACTCCTTCGGTCCTTCCGTTCCAAAAATACTTGATGTGGGAAACCACGTCGGTGTTTTTGGAACAGAGGAAGTACAACACAGTCCAAACACGAGCTGATGAGACTGACATGCCATGCTGAAGTGGTCCGTGCACCGTTTTGACAGGATTTTGCAAAGGATCTTTTTGTTAAAATCATAGGAAACTTGGCATTTTGGTCCTTAGACCCATGTAGGACCGCAAATCAGGGCCGGTCCATAGAATTTGGGGGGCCCTAAGGCAATATGAAATTAAGGGCCTCTTATTTAAAGTGTCACATATTTTCTAGGGTCAAAGGGGGCAATGACCCCCTGCTCCAAAAAAATTAGAGATATATTTAATATTTATACTAAAATTTTAAAGAGTACTCAAAGTTTATCATGATTAGCATTCTTAGACGGCTCAACAATGCATGCAACCTGTGCCACTTGTTCACACTAAAAGACTTAAAAATATTAGTATTTCGTAAGAAAAATTACTATAATGCAATAGCAAATTAAATAATCTGTACATTTGATAGACCCATGATCTTTGAAATCTCAGCGAAGACATTCGAAACCACTTATTTCTATTGATCGAGCGAACTATATATTATGATAGTCATTTTATCAATTTCTACTTGTGTACATATGCCTGTGCAGAAAATGAGTTGATGAGTAAACATATTAGGCAGTTTATTAGTAAGAAGATGGAATAGTTTATCAAACATATAAGATGGGGCAAGTAGAATTGTTGGGAATCAGAGAAGAGTTGATTGCTGAATAATATAGTTATGCGATTGATAAATATACTCAGAAATTTGTAAAGGAATGTGAGGACCGGTGTTATTCTTCATATTTTGAGAGACCAACAAAATCGTGTCATCAAATAAAAGTTATTCGATAATGTTAGATTTTTTTTTTTGAGAAATAGGAGTAAGAGCAGAGTCATGATAGTCTATAGTTCAAACCATCTATATTTTCTTTTTTAGACAACCATTTATATTTTCAAAAAATTATTATACATTATTGAACTCAAAAGTATTAGATAAATTTGAATATATAGATAAGTCATGAACCAGGGCCTCTAGACCATGGGGGCCCAGGGCGAACGCCCCTCTGCCCCGCCCTATGGGTCGGCCATGCCTCAAATGAGTCGAGTTCGAGCTAGTTAGATTAAGCTTATCTCAGCTCATACTTAATTTGAGCTAGTCGAGACTGAATCGAGTTAAAGGCCGAGTTGTAGAACTTGGTTCATTCTCAGCTTGTAAAGATCTCGAGCTAGTTTGGAGCTAAGTAAAACAATAAAAGGTTCACTATTACTCCACTCATTTTTTTTCTCAATATTACTTGAATATAGAAGGAAGAAAAATCACATCCACAACCTACAAAAGTAAAAATTAACCTTCCATATTCTCTTAATTAAATCCCATCCATAGAACCCCTCCGTCCCAAAATAGATGTCTAGGTTTGTTAAAATTTGGATGAATCTGCTAAATAGTGTCTAGATTCATTCAAATTTTGACAAATCTGAGACATCTATTTTGGAACGGAGGGAGTAGAAGAAGTAAATCACATCCACAATATATAAGGTAATAAATTATCATATTCTCTTAATTAAATTCCATCCATAGTAGAAGAAATAAATCGCATCCACAACATACAAGATAATAAATTATCATTTTCTTATTTAATATATACAACATAATCATAACACATAATTATATTTTTTCGAGCTATCGAGCTTAATCGGGCGAGCTAGCGTTGGCTCAAGATCAGCTCACTTTTCAGTCAAGCTATATAAGACACTCGTACTCGACTTATTTTTTTCGAGGCGATCTTGAGTCAAGCTAAATATGACTCGATCTCGAGCCGCTCACGAGTCTTGAGCTTTTCTTGTGTAAGTATGCACCCAAGATCATCACGAAAACTACAGAGGCGCTATCACCAATGTCTTCTCTATCACTCACTGATCGTCCCTCAAGCATGCAGAATACTGCTAAAATGGTGCACATCGTCAAGTTTATATAGTGACTGTGTATTTGGAAGGTGTCTTTGGCTCCCAAGCTCCAGTGCTCACTTCGTTTAAAAATAAATAAAAAACATATTTACAAGTTCTAAAAAATATAAAAATAAATTCTGGGCATAGTCAATGTTATATTCTACAAGCATGCAAAATTGCAATCCGAAATTCTTTATATTTTGGCCTACACAAAAATGACAAAATGGATAAAATTAGGAGATTTGAAACTATACATATCTACACTTTTGTCATTTTTTGTGTTGCTCATAATTCTAAGTATTTGAAATTGAAATCATTGCTTACATCCAGCTATTTTTTTTCGATTTTTTGGTACACAGAAATATGACTTTCGATTTTTTTATAAGAAAAACAGGATCAGTGGTGCTCGGGTGCACCACTCTGCTCCCGTGTATTGGAGTATATGAGATCCCGTTTGATATACCTATGTTGAACAAACGAAAGAATTCAAAGAAATCGGTGGTTTTCATCCAAAAAGATATCTGTGAGGATTTCATTCCATATATTCGTTTCTGAACATATTCTCTTCCGTATTTTCATTCAAATTTTGTTCGTGGGCTGCGTTGGTGGCGCAATTGAGGGAGCACGGATCGGATGGAGGGGACGTCTATATAAACAAGTCGCCATAAATTTATTTTTACGCGACGCAAATATTGCTCTCTGTGCTCTCTCTCTCTCTCAGATCAGTATGTCTCGACTTCATCTGGTGCTGCAGATCTTGTTCGTATGGACCATTGTCCTTGCGCATCAAAACCTTGGAGGCCGAGTTCATCAGATCAATCAAGAGGTAAACATTGGCAAGCCCCTCGCTGAAATGCTCAACTTAAACATGTAATCGATCTAGGCACATCGCACGAACCGTGAGCACATCGCACGAACCTGCTCACGGTTCGTGCGTTTGGCTATACCAAGTAACACTGGAGGTGCTGATATATAGTGCACAGATGGTTTCTTCTCGTCCCCTCCAATCTAGATCATCCAAGAATTCTTTAGTTATGCTTCCATTTCCAACAAAAAAAAATAGTTGGCGCTCTGGATCTCATCTAGTTCTGAAAGTTTAAACATCTATCAAGGAAAGCGCGGGCGTTTCAGTGGAAGCATCAAGCCCACCAAATATGAATCCTGTTCATATTCATTTGCCATATCCTTTTCCAAAAAAAATGGTGCTGAAACATACGTGAGTTCCTCTGATTGCCCCTAAGGAAAGATGTGGATATTGATTTTTCATGACTGTTACCAAATTCATCCATTTGTTTGTTTGCTTGTTTCATATAATCGCAACATGTTGTAGCTGTGTGCCTCTTAGGTGATATGGTTACCTTATGTTATTATTGGTCTTGTAATTGTGGTGTTATAAACCAATTATTTATCAATCTATAATTTACCTAATTAATTTCAGTATGCTGATTATATGACTAAAGAACGCTATAGCGGATATTTTGGAGTAATTGCTACAATGACGTCTATGGATACGATCTTAAAGATGGCCAAATGAGCAGCTGATCAATTTAGATAAGTAACTTTGAGGGCCAGAATCACAATCAAATCGCTGTTGGGTGGGTGGTAAGTTGCTTTTTTTTTTTGAGATTCCTCTCTCTCTTCTTTAGACTTCCCTCATGTATACAATATATACTGTGATGCATTATTGTTTCACTAATCATTGTTTCCGAGTGATGAATTATGTAGGTGTCCCCTTCTCACTATATTGACTTTCAAACTCATCTTTGTATGGGTTGGGTGGTATGCATCCCCTCCATTTTGACCTCACGTGGTATTTTCCTCTAATTGTTCCATGTTTTTAATGAACTTGTGACTCCAACAAGTCTTAATGAAATTGCAGAAAAACACAAGGCATGGTACAATGTGTGATGACCTAGACTGCCCGGGTCTTCAGCTTGTTAGTGGGTCTCCCATTTTCCTCGGTGATATCATATCCCTCATCACTGAAGTCAACGACACACGCCAAACTATTACCATTAAGTGATCAAGGTTTTTTTCTTAAACTTTGTTCTTGTGAAACAAGATCCAACTCTAATGCAATATTTGTCCATATTCTTCCATGAAATCGGCATCACACTAAGACAAGTCAAGCGGGGACTGGTGGTTACAGTGTGGTGTCAACAGCGACCCAATTCCAATTGGTTACTACCCAGCGTCTCTATTTGACACCTTATCCACGGAAGCATCTCATGTTATGCTTGGTGATGTCGCTTCCAAGTCTAAAACTACAGGACTTCCTTCAATGGGTAGTGGAGCCTTTGCCTCTGACTCGGATAAGGCCGCGGTGATCTATGACATTCATCTCATCAATGAGGATCGCACAAGCACCCCAATTGATGATATGCCCACCCAAATCTCCGACTTCAAACTTTATTAGGGCATGTACAATGCTAGGGAAGGCATGCCTTCTCTTAGCTCTCCACATCATCTAGAGAAGACACCATATACAACTTGTACAATGCATCATCTCTTATTGCTATCTCTAGCAATTAATAAGGATTAACTATTTTTAGTAATAAATTGGTTGATTAAGGGAAGACATATGGTACAATGGAGAAAATAGGCTTCTCTTATTTATAAGAGATCATCCCTTAGCTAAGGGAAGACAACCTTCTCTCTCTTGTTTCTCTCTCCTCCAACTAAGCAAAAATCCAACGTGGCGAGCATAAGGGAAGGCTGACATCACCGCATTGTACGTGCCCTTATGTCCTGCCAATTACAGGAGCAAAGTTCTCGTACTGAGGAATGGGGAAGTAAGTAGTACTAATCAACTTCTTGTGCTATCGGAGGAAGTGACCGAGCGGTGACGAACCATGTTACCCATGAATATACCATGAATCATGGGGGGAAATCAATATCCCAACAAGGAAGATATAAATAAAAATGATTTTTCTTGCTTATGTAATTTGACTCACCTATGTTTGGGAACATCATCTCTCACTCCATTGTACTAGACTACACTTGTAATGAACTAATGTTTGCATTTTGTGAGATAATTTTTCCTTAGTTTTTCTTCAAACTAAAAGTGTCTGCAAAGCTATAAACAAACTAGGCAAATAACTTTTTATAGGAACAAACTAGACAGCTATACATCATGCAAGAAGGTGGGAATCATTGTCTGGTTGCAGGGATGACTAAACCCAACTCACAGACCCATAGGGAGGTGCACATGTGTTCTGCGAACCCTGCGCATATGAGAATTACTGGCCGACAGGAATGAGTTATATCCCGTTACAGCAAAGTAACAAACTTTGTAACTTTCCTGTGTTATATATATTATTTGTCTTTTTATACAAATTAAAAATACGCATACTTAAGTACATGTGACTTTTGGGAGCTATGGTATTCTTTTGTTGAATCATAATTGTTCTGAAATATCCTCGGTTGAAACTAGAAGTGATGTTGAAATATATTGTGTATGCTGAACGGTTAGAAACTGAATGCTCTTTTCCATTGGCAGTTGAGAGAGATACTATATTTTATTGCGAGAGGGAATTTGGTAACGGACTATCTTCTTGCTTTGGTTTTCTATTTTGCTTCTTTGGAACTACACTCACGGTGTACTAAACTATTTCTAAAATTCAAAAGATAAATATAAACTACTTTTGGCTACACGTTGTGGCTATCCTTTGATAGCTTCAAACATGTACATAAGTTTCAAAATCAAGTAGATAAGATCAAGTAGGTGCTTGCGGAAGCATAAGCATACTCTTTGCAACATGATTGGTTCCTACACTCGAAAGGCCGATGAACTCAAGGTTTCAGAGATCTTAGTTGATTTTCACCGTGTTGCTTGTAAATGCAGTAAGGCTGAAGGTTTTTCTTGTTAACCTCATATCAGGATAAGTAGAACTGCTTTCTACTTTGAATTATCGGTTCCCTTTCCACTATTTCTCTTTGCTGCGTCCTTTCATTGTGAATACTAGTTGTTTCCTAATAGTGGCGGACCCAACCCAAACAACAAGTCGGGGCCAAAGTGAGCGAGAGCCCAACTACTAATCTAAGTGGGGCCTAGCTTGTAAAATCTTAGACTTCAAAGGGGGAATTCATAAATTCACTAGGGGCCTAGGCCCCACTCAGGCACAATGTCGGTACGCCCATGTTTCCTATTGGAAGACGACGAGGGGACACATTATTTGAAGACATATACTACATATGGCCACCATATTTTTTTTATGAAAAGAGGAATAAAACCACCTCCTCTGCATTAACTGAGGCACCCAACCATTTTATTGCACAATTTAGAGATTTAAAGTTTGCAATTCACGAATCACTCAGGGTGATCACAAAGATCATCCATGGAAAGTACCATAGATGGCCTAAGTATAATCTAGTCTATTAAAATGCCGCTACCTATCTTGGTTGAAGATAACCCATGCAACCATCCTCAGACACTACAAACCCGGAATCCGTAGGCTTCTGTAGCCCCTCCAAGAGGAGAAAGGACCACATGTGAATCCAACAATGTGTAGCTTTGTGGAACAACCCGTAGAAAATGTAATGAAGACCACTAATATTTTCATAAACAATGTCATTCCGCAGTTCCAAATAGATAAAACTAAAGGACAAACCCCAATAAGAATTTTCTTTTTCGTTTTTTGATCAATCTCACTCAACAAATTTCCGAGCATATTTGTGATATTGGCCGGAGGAGGTAGATTGAAAGTAATATGTAATATCCTCCATATAAGACGAATAAAGGGACAAGAAATGGTGAATAGACATTCCTTGCTGTTTTAGTATCGCTTAGAAGGTTATCTTTAGTTAACAATTTTTTTATATAAGAACCAAACCAATATTTTAATCTTCAACCATAGCTTTAGTTTTCTTAGATAATTACAAATAAATCTAGTGTACACATTCCATAATCTGCAAACATAGACTTGACCGTGAATGATCCAAAATATGTCAAATTTCCTAACCAATGAGCCTACTCATTTGTTAGTTATACCTTCATCAACCATTGAACTAAGTGCAATCACCTATCCCTAGTGTCCATATGAATTGTATGTTCACCGAAACTTTCGATAGGACATCTGCAACAGAAACATATGTCAGTCGTAAAATGCTATAAAGTGATGGACTTTGTTGAGCTATTGGTGTATCCCCAGCCAATTGTTTTGCCAAAACAACGGTTTCAACTACAAACAAATTTAAATAACTCCTCTTTTGACACGCATAAGCTCTTTTAAAAAAGAAGAGTATGTAAGTTTGTCTTGACCCTAGGATATTTGGACGTATTTATTTATATACAGCTCCCGCCACACTCACTCCTCCTCGTTTAAAAGTCTATTTTTTAATTAAAACAAAGGTAAAATCTTTGCCTCGTTCATTAATTAAGAAGCAGGTTTCTAACTTTATAGAAGAACACAGTATGAAAGCCTATAACATGGTCAAGCCTACCCAAACACCAACAACACATGGGTAACACCCACACACACCAACAGCCAAGCCTAAGAGAAGACTCGCACGAATGGACATACCAAACACGACACTCCTACACCGCACCAACAAAGACATGCCAGGACAAATGGACAGTGGCGGAGCCGGCAGGATGGAAGGATAGGGCAGATTTGGCCAACCCATATTGCATATATATAAAAAAAAACAGCCCAAGTAAAGTCTGCCCCATCCTAGCAAAATAGATTGGATTCACCACTGCAAATGGGGACATCCATCACGGTCAAACAACTGCAGATGCATTTTCTATGGCACCTTCATTTTTTTTTTTGCAAAGGCTGATCTTTGGCCTAGCACCGCCTCTCTGCCTACGCTGGATCCAAAAGTTTAAAATATCATTTGCTTAAAATATTTGTTTTTATAGGCCAGCGCGGATAATTATAAGACCACATATACCGAAATTGGTTCCCTACTGTAAACGCAGAATCTGCAGCGGAATAATTTCACCTCCTTGGTTAAATGGACGACGAAATTAATTTCAGTCCGCATTTTTTTTTCCATTGCCGTATGTATGTAGGTATGCACGAAGAAGGCACATACCTAGAGCGGACGACCAGGCGGCCGCGTATAAGTCGCCATGCATGCTCGCGCGCATGACCAAACCGTCCTCCGATCCAAACCACCGAAACAGATCGAGTCCACGCGAACGCCGGCGCTCCCGCAGCCCCTGCGCCCGTTAGTCCTGTGTACTCGCTCGCGCGACGGCGGCGCTAGTCCATCCGTTTTGCCTACAAATATCCCCGCCCCCCCACATGGATCTAATCACTCACACAAACACACAGCAAGTCAACTTACGACATGGGTTCCATCTCCTACGTCCTCGCCGTGGCCGTCCTGGCGGCGCTGGTCACCGGCGGCGCGTGCATCAGCAAGGTGCCGCCGGGCCCCAACATCACGACCAAATACGACACCAATTGGCTCCCCGCCAAGGCCACCTGGTACGGCAAGCCCACGGGCGCAGGACCCAAAGACAACGGTACGTGTATATGGTTATATACTGATAAGACAATTTCTGCGGCGCGATCTAGCCTGACATATATGTGCATGCGTGTGCACGTACGCAGGTGGCGCGTGCGGCATCAAGGACGTGAACATGCCGCCCTACCTTGGCATGACGGCCTGCGGCAACATCCCCATCTTCAAGGACGGCAAGGGATGCGGCTCCTGCTACGAGGTATTATTACTACCCACTGTTGCAGTACACATCCTCACCAAGCCCCTCAGATTATTATTATCTCCAAAGTGTACATGTGGCTGAACTGAACGTACTTGAATGAATTTCAGGTCAAGTGTCAGAAGCCACCGCCGTGCTCCAACCAGCCGATCACGATCTTCGTTACTGACAAGAACTACGAGCCCATCGCGCCCTACCACTTCGACCTCTCCGGCAAGGCCTTCGGTCTCATGGCGCCGCCCGGGAAGGACACGGCGCTGCGCTCCGTCGGGGAGCTCGAGCTGCAGTTCAGGAGGGTGCGCTGCAAGTACCCGCCCGGCACCAAGATCACCTTCCACGTCGAGAAGGGATCCAACCCCAACTACCTCGCCGTGCTCGTCAAGTTCGTCTCCGACGACGGCGACATCGTCCAGGTGGACATCCAGGAGAAGCTCTCGCCGGTGTGGAAGCCCATGACGGAGTCGTGGGGCGCCATCTGGAGGTGGGATGGCAAGATCCCGATCAAGGGCCCCTTCTCCCTCCGCCTCACCATCGAGTCCGGCAAGAAGCTCGTCGCCCAAGACGTCATCCCGGCCAACTGGAAGCCTGACACCGTATACCCGTCAAGCATCCAGTTCTAGAGCCTCATCCAAGTCAATTCATAAGATTTAGTTTTATCTCAGTTCGCCTTTTTTATTTGTTTACATTTATACCAGCAGACAAGCGGCGTGAGCTAGAAGAATGTAGATTCATGTCCATGGCACCGTGCCATGCTTTTGGTTGTTTCATATTTGAGCTTGTAGTTTTGTATTTCTTTAGGGCACATCCCCATTTCCAAAGAAAAAAGTTTCGTAGTATTTCTTAGGACCGTTCTGATTTAGTTGAGATTATATTATTCCATTTTTCACATCTGTTGCGACCTTGCGAATGCCTTCTCCTGTTTAAAATATTTTGTCACATTTGTGTGAGCAACAGGCATAGTGTAAAACAGTCTATTTTTGCTACGTAATGTTCGGCTTTTCTATATTTGGTACGTTGTAGAAAAAAATGGTTTGTCTCTTAAAAAGACGGTGTTTCACACAAATATGCCCAAGCGAGCCAGAAGGAATGTAGATTGATGTCCATGGCCCCGTGCCATGCTTTTGTTTCCATATTTCAGCATGTAGTTTTCTATTTCCTCGGGGCACATCCCAATTTCAAAAAAAGAAGTTTTGTACTAGTATTTCTTAGGATCGTTCTGATTCAGTTGAGATTATTCCATTTTTCCCCAACTGTTGTGACCTTGCGAATGCCTTTTCCTGTTTAAAATAAATATTTTGTCGCATTTGTGTGATCTTTTGCCTTATTTCAAAATCCTGATTAATTGAGAAGGACTTTTCTTATATGGATGCACAGACTAAGGAATTAATTTTGCAAGATTTGAAAAGTATCAATTAAGTAAATTAAGGAAGGAGAGGGGCCACCTTGAGGGATGGCCACATGGGTCATCTGGGCCATGTTCCAGCCCCATGCCCTCCACAGGCCGGCGGTCACCAAACCCTAGCCGCGGGGAACATTCTGGACGATGAAACGCTACATGGATTGGGAAGCTGGATGCATGCTACCTGTGGAGGGATCATACTTTCGATTCTCACATTGACTGGGAGTTCTCCGCGCGGATGGGATGGATACGCCTAGCTGCGGGGATCAACTTTTTAAAAAACTACCCTGAGAATCTTACGCTATATTTTTCGGTGATTTCATCAAGATCTAGATCTATTCGGTTAGATCTACATCCACACATTGCATGTTCTTTCATAGATCAATCTTGGGTGTGTTCCGTAGGCCAAAAAAATGTTTTTCCTATGCAAACCCCAAAAAAAGCCTATGTCGGCTCCAACGAGACAATCACGCCCCACCTTCACCATGTCGGGCGGGCGCCCGCAAGCATAATGTCCCGTGTGTGGCGCCCAGGTTCCCTTTCAGCTCTGTGGTATCGAAGGCAATCTTGCTTCTCGCTGCCACCGCCGCTTCATAACTGACTTCCTAGGCATTGGCAACAATGGCAAGGGTAATGAGCGCCAAGTTCAAATGGAGAAATAGCACCACACGCCATCCTATTCCGTTTATGCCTCCTGGTACATGTACACGGGGGCAACTAGTGGTGTGGCGAGCCTGATGGACAAGCTCACCGTTCATCAACCCTACCAGGGTCATGACAATGTCCACACAACGAATGGAGCAAGTATGCATATCTCACATATTGGTCAGTCATCCCTTCTTATAAATTCATCAAAAAATTGCATCTCAAAAATATCCTTCATATTCCATCAACCACACGGAATTTGTTCTCTATCCCTAAACTTACTCGTGACAATAATATGTTTTGTGAATTTCACCCTTTTGATATTTTTGTTAAGGATTGGTACATGAGGGATTTTCTTCTTATAGGTCGATGTCGCCATGGTCTATATGCTCTTGATGTGTCACATGTCTCCCAGGTTTTTAGTGTTGTCTGTGCCTCCCTCTCACAATGTTACTCCCGCCTTCGTCATATAGCTACTTACATAGTTCTCCATGTTTTTGCGGTGACTCAACACACCGCTGTATATTATATTACGCAAGTCGTTGACATAACACTCAGAAAACATCTTCCATAAATATTACATCCATCAGAATAGTAAAACGGAAACATCTCAGGTCCAATGCCTAACTACTGTATTCATAGCACATATCTTTACATAAGATCTTCATAACTTCCATGACACAATGAGTTCGTCATGTAAGTTCCTGGTCAAACCAAAATCCATAAATAGAAACTTGTAGACTATTGTAGCACTATTTCTCCTATTAGGTCTATCTCTGTAACTAATTGCTCACTATTATTTCATCAGCAATGTCCTAATTGTATGGTGTCTATTTTTGGGAATTTGTTCTGCTCTACGTTTTATCATATCTTCACTATCACTTATTGTAGTACAACGTATTGTAGAGGTCCTCCTACGTCTCCTAGTTCCATATTTGAAGTATTGTCATTATATTCATAACCTAAGCAAGGGTTTTGAGGAGATAGATTCATACTCAACAAATTCTATTAGGTGGGTGTTTGATGCACTATTTCTACTACATCGTGGATCATAGACCTAGGCCTATGCAAGTTCTTTAAATCGTTTTTTGAGAAGGTAAGTTTTATTTTAGAAAACTATATATGTCAGTCTTCACTGGTAGTTAGAACTTCATGGAGTTTCTTTTCACACTATGATCATAGTTCCTTCTCAGAATAGAGAATAACATGTCATATTTTATACACTCTCGAGAGGTGCGCTAGTTTTTTCACAAATGCCTTTAGCCTTGTTACACGACTAGGAACGCATGCGCGTGCAAATTCTATCCAAACTTCCTTGGTCAGCCCAGTCTAAA
Source organism: Avena sativa (assembly GCA_916181665.1). Taxonomy (NCBI): domain Eukaryota; kingdom Viridiplantae; phylum Streptophyta; class Magnoliopsida; order Poales; family Poaceae; genus Avena; species Avena sativa. Next base: position 257,542,725 of record OV702279.1, on the reverse strand, counting down.
GACTTGCCAATCACTGGCATTCTCCACCTCAAAATCCAATCATTGCAATGAACTTGGTCAATAACCATTGTTTAATTTCTCATCCTTCTAAGACACTAGGGTCATTGTACTACCGCATAATATGGGGACATTACGGTCTCCCACACATTGTTATTTCATGCAAGGAATACAATCCAATCTAGTCATCCAAGGATATACGGAATAAAAAATATCCAACTGACTTACTCGTCCCATACCGGGATATGTGGTTAGCGTTGTCTGTATGGTTCCTTGAAAATTGTTGTTTAATACTAGGTTTACTTTTTCGATACAATGGAATTTGTTCCCATCATGGTTTTCATTGAACATCGCATCTCATCCGTTTAATTTATAAGACGGTATTTTGATTTTGAATGTGGGTGATAAAGTAATACTTTGAAATTTTGTTTTTATAAAATATTTTGAAGAACATGTAAGAATGAACTTGCATCCCGATTGCAAGATTATGCAATTAGCATTTCTGCACATCATTGGTAGGGTGAGGACTAATGTTTAAATAATTGTAAATATGCTTTTGTGCATAAAGTATGATATGTAATCGTTCAACCCTGAAACTGGCCCCCGTTGGTTTCGTCTATGCGTTTGGTTTAGTTTTGGTTTGGGTGATTTATTATATATTTGGTTTAAGTTCATGTTTACTTCACACATAAAATATTGCTTGATTGTTTAAGTACATCACACATAACTCAAGATCATATCACAATAATACAAGTCATGGTTGGTTTTAGTTGGTAACAACTATTTCTTATTAATTTATTATAAGTTATTTTACACTTTACAAATTTATTTGGTAAATCATATTGATAAAATGGTATGATGACCTGATGGTTAAGTGGGAATAATATGAATGTTAGTGGTTTGACCAAGTGTAACTCTATCTTGATACTAATGAGTTGCCAAAAAGGTTTGCTTCAACTAGGTTATAGTTGAATAGGTAAGTTTATCTAAATAGAGTTGATATGGGATTCTGGTATAAAAGGTGTAAGTGTTACTCAAGACTAATACTTGAGTTTTGATTATCTTACGAACCTCTCAGTTCTAAGGCACTAAGGTTTTAGTATTTACCTTCTAAATACAAGATGAGTATTTATGGGTATCTAGATTAGCTCTAAGGTTCTAAGGTAAGAATTTTACTATATGAGTAATACATGATTAAGGTTATGTATTCATCAACTCTTAATATATGAGTAATACATAATTGGTTGTAAGTTTTTGGTCTAACTATCTATTTGTAAGAAATACTATTCACTCAAAGATAAGTATTCAAACTTCACTCATAAACTATGGTCATGGTTTTAGGTAGATGATAGGTGGTTTTAAAGGTCAAGTATAAGAAATTATCCTTTAAGAGAATAATTTCATTAAATGGTAATAACTTAAGTTGTTTAATCTAGTTCTAAGGTTTACTTGACTTGGAATTATGCAACTAGTGGTACTCTGATGGGTAATTCAACTAGTTGGGTACGATTATTTTTAGGATAGGGAGTTATATGATAATTTTATAAAGAATGACTACTTAAGCAATGCAAGTAACACACTATTTTTAGGTATGATCTTTTGGTTAAGGTCCAGACATCAATGTTTTAAATATTATAAATCTAATTTGTGATTTTATTATTAACTATTTTTCTAAGAATTTTAAGTAATAAAGAATTGAATTTAAATTATTTTGTAATTTGAATATTTTCCAGACATTTAAAAAATTGGAATATCAATTTATTTATCTTTATCTAAGTTTATAAGATTTTTAAAGTGTTATAACTTGAATTTTATTTATTTCAAGATTTTTAGGCCTTAACCTTAATTAGCCGAAGAACTAGATGAGCAATGTAGATGATTTTGGTTTCATCGAGGCGCGACCATTTGAGTTACAAAACACTCTTAGTTGATTTCATTCAAATAGTTTGATCTATTTGAGAAAATGCAAATGGAGATGAGTTTAGCTTTATTAGAATCTATATATTTATTAAGTTATGATTTGAAAAACAATACATGGATGTTATATTCAATTTAGACCTTCTGGTCATATCTTTTTGATTATCATAAGATTACTTAGATGTGTATAATCTGGTACAGAGTAAGTAGACCTTTTGATGGTTTGATTTTTAGTGATTTTTGATGTGCTGAATGATCTAAAGATAGATTCCTAAATTGTTTAAACTAGACTTCTCTCTGCTTCCCTCAGAGCACGGCTGGTAAGAAGAACGCATAATGAGGAAAATCTATTACTGAGACAGATGGATTAGAGTACCGAGAAACGTGAATATGCCACACAATGTATTCACACACACATAATATTGTTCCATACTCAGTATCGCGCGGGAAAAACGTACTGGAGAGTCCCTAATAGAAGACAACAAATCATATGTGTTCGCGCGTATACGTCTAGTTGCATGCAAGTATAAACCATTGAAAGTAGGCAAAATACATAAATCATAATTATTCGATGCACACTAGATCATACATAAGGCAAAGCATTTCATACATACAGAATGAACATTTCGTACGATATACTCGCTTTTACACTAGAAAACAAATTATTTCAAACGAAACAGCTTACAAACTCTTCCAAAAAATTAAATCATACAAACTATTTCAGATACACACATAAGAACGTAAGCATGGAAGAAACCCTATATAAAAATTGAGGTCAGAGAGAAAAGATCCACCACGTCCATCTAATTTTTTGCGATGTCTTTTCAGATGGATTGTTTCTGAGTAGCACCGTCTTCATTGGATCATCTTCCTCTCTCAGGCTTGTCTTCGGTGCTCAACGCCTCATCGAATCGCCCCGTGACCTTGACGAAGCTCGTGTTTCAATGGATGTTTTCCACCCCCGCATTGTTAGCATCCGACGCGAGGCAAAAACACTATCAAGCCAAAAGTTTTAGACGCGCTAGAACCTCCTCGTCTCATTCCTCGGAAGGAAGATTAGAGAGAGCTCTTCGACGGCGACGACTTACCTTCAAAGTCGCATATGGTGACTCTCTAACCAACAAAGTGACACGAATGCGAGTACAGACAGACGGCGAAGATCTAGTGGTTCCTCTAATGCGCCAACACGTAGATATGGCACGCAAGTAGGCCATGGAATAAACGATTTTCTTACGGAGCCGAGCAAACCAAAGAGAGTGAAGGAGAGGAAACACAAGGTTCTTGTATGATGCAGAGACATGCGCTAGGAAAAGGCGTATAAGTATCCAGAGAGTAGCATATGAAAAACACTACTTAAAAAGAAATTTACTATGCATAGTGAGAAGAACAGTGACTCAGAGGCTACAACCGAATATGTCTTGCAGTCTAGTCGAACAGAAAATAGATGTACAACGAAGCCGACCATAAAGCTGCATAAGCCATGAAACATTGCGAAGAAACATAAAATGCGAAAAACTTCACATTTATATATTATAGGAAGTTCAACCGCATAGCATCACAAACAACGAAGAAAGAAAAAGAAAAAATTCTTTTATTTTATGTACAACACACCTAGTCTAAAGTATTATGCTACACCAACACATCTAAACTAAAAAACTACTCTACACCTTAGGTCGCCTTTAAATGCAAAAGCCTCTGGATGAACAACAACTGTATATATGTGCATCGCCTAGAAAAACAAGAAGATGTATTGGTGATTAGTAGATCTACTGGAAAACTTAGAAAAAATGCGAGCCAGAAAGATATGCCTAAAGAACTACGAGATACCTTTGGGTACTTTATACGCAGAATCCCCTCGACGATAGCGCCAACGTGCACGCATGCATCTCCTGAGAAAATATAGGCATATGTTTAGCGATCGGAAAACTACCGCAAAACAAAGAGTAAAACGACAACGAGAAGGAAACACACATGAAGATCGAACTACCAGTTACCTTTGGTCCCTTTTACAACATTAACACAAAAGCATCTTGCCGAACAACGTCCATGTGCGGGCGCATCTTTTGAAAAAACAAAGCAAACAAATGCGCGATTAGTAAATCTGACAAAAAATAAACAAAGAAACATTAGCGAGAAAGAAATACATTGCAAAACATAAAAAATATAACGCGTAAAGTGAGAGATGATGGACAAACATACCACCAGATAGAATTCGAGGACATCATATCCTCTCGCGTGCACCCTCTTATAAGAGAAGACGAAGGGTAAGCACCGCATCAATGCTTGTTTATCGACAGCAGCACACATGCTAAGCTAGAGTAAAATTCGTACCAGCGCTGGCTGAAGCACAATCAACATTGGGTCGAATGAGACTCCTGCCTAGCAATAGGTCGGCCGAGAACATCATGTAGAGAGAGAAGCAAAGAAGCTATGTACTGCATTAGCGAGTTGACAGCGAGGCGGTACTTATAGAGAGTCAGATCTGTAAGTCAAGTCACAAAGATGGCGTACATGGGAAGGCTACCATCTATGAAAGCATATCTTCAACACGTACTGAATCCACCTATCAGTTTTGCTGCCAGTGCACAATCTCACAGTTACAACCCGTAGACGTCTATAGCCCACGCTAACAGGCGAGAGATAATGCTGCTAGGTAGGTTATAAACTGGTCATACAACATGATCTCACTACGATAACCTGCGTCATCTATAGTCTACACTGACAGACACCACAGTCGACATGTCGGTTCTGGACGGCCTCACGTCTGCGAGAAAGCGCGCTCGACATGGGATTACGATGCCACACCATCTCTGGACAGCCCCACGTCCGCGAGAAACCTCAATCGGCATGGGTTTAAGGTTCCACGTCACCTCAGTATGGGTCCCATTTCCGCGATAACCCGCGTTTGTCCATACTGTACGCCGCCACATCAGCTCTGGGTGGGCCCCGTGTCTGCGAGAAAACACGGTCGTCTAGGATCTACGCTGTCATGTCGGCTCCGGGCACACCGCATGACCGCGATAATCCGCGCCCAACATGGGCTCACGATGTCGTCGGCTCTAGGTAGGCCTCGCAATCTGGCGGGTGTGGAGGCGCGTCACGGCAGGAACGCCTCTCACCGAGCACAGTCCTGCCTGCGAACGGTGACGACGGACCCATAGCGCGTGAGCGGTCCATTTTCCAGCAATGCAGGCTACATCGTCGTGCGCGACACCCATCTGTGGTAGGAAATATTCTCCCCTGGCCCACAATGGGGCCCGCCTCCCGAGATAGCAGGGCTCCATTGCGACGGCGCCGCGTGTCCTTATCGCTGTCCATCCCACTGCCGAAAATAATCTGGATGGCGTGGATAGCAGTTTGGGACAAAACATTCTAGCCCTATTATTTACTCCAATTATTACGATTTAAATTCTTGGGTGTGTTCTTGAGGATCTTCTTGTTCTTAGGTGTGTTCTTGAGGCTCTTGGTGTTCTTAGGTGTTTGCTTGATGATCACAAGATCATCTAGCTGTATCGGATAGTATATAGATTGAATAGATGACCTAAGCGATATTTTGGTGCTTGTGTGGTGCGTAGATGATTTAAAGGTACATTTCTGGACATAATAGTGTTTCTATCCATATTTGCTTGAGAAGATCTTGCAAATCTACCCTCCTCACCCCTTACTAATCCTACCCACCACTACTACTTCTACTAGTTTAGCTAATAACCTTTATAGATTCTAAAATATGCTTGGTGAATATCTGTGGCAGTTCATCCTTCTCCTCCTCCAGTTCTTGCTTATGTTCCTCTCTCGGATCTCTCTCTGAAGTGGATGTGTCGAACTATGTTTGTTTCCTCTCACTCAGCCTCTATCCTTAGTGTGATTCTTTTGAGCTTTTCTCTGAGGATTGTGAGATGAATCACTGGGCTTGGTCTTCTATTTATAGTGTGTTGGGATGCATGAAAAGGTGACACGTATGTGACTACTCCTCACTTTCATGGGTGACTAAGCCACTTGTGTGTCATGCTCTCCTTGGAGTGCATAGTAAGGTGACACTTATGTGATAAATTCTCACTTGCATGTGTGACTAAGATACTTGGGTGCCATGCTCATATCCATTCCTTGCCATGAGGTAACTTATATGGCATGATCAGTATCCCCTTATAGCCTTTATTTTTTTATCATGACAATTGGATTTTGTCATTAGATGCGCTTTGGGCTCAATTGTATATGTGGGCCTTGATTATTTAGGTCTAGATCACTAATACAGTTGGGTTGATTTGCGTAGTTAATTTAAAACTTAAGATGAAATTATGGCTGACTAGTGTAATATAGATTGCTGAGGTGATTTCAGTTGAGGATATTAAGATTTGTTATGGAATCCAATATGATTTGATACTTCGCTCATAAATGGATGTCGAATCTTGGTTCACTCAAGATAATTATTGAGTTGATATGGAATCAATGTAATTATATTCTTGCATACACCAGATTGATTCCTTTGTTAGAATTGATAATTAAGAAGAAATATGATTTATCCATCAAGGTAGAAAAGCATTTGTGAGATTCCTATTTGGTCCAACTAAAAATATGTGGATCACTACCAGTTATGATTTGGAAATTTAGTGAATGTCTCAAATCTAAGGTTGTGTATTCTTCTAACTATAAATACTACACCATTCAACGCAAAATATAGGGATGGACTATAATTTTCCAATGACTTGGATAAGATTAAGGGGTCATGGTTGAGGTTTCCTAGTGTCTTTTTTACCTATTCCTTTACTATTCTCAGTATTGGGATTCTTGTTAAAGAATTCCTTTTGTAGATATCCTAAACTTCTATTTAAGCTATTATCATAAACATGTGTGATCCACACGGTTACTATACTTCTCAATCATAAATGTTAAATCAACTTCTTCTACTCCACCTATTAATCAAATAATATTGTCACTAAAGCTTTACATATCCTCTTACTTAGATATCAAGTTTCATGTACTGGATTATCTAAGATCACTCTAACTCGTTAGAGTAGTGGATTCTAACTTACTATTTACTCCTACTCTAGTTCATAAGGTCAACACTCCCTCCAATATTTCCCAATGATCTTTCTGATCCATTTGAGATAACACCTCAAGTGTAACTACTATTATTCTCTCTTTGGTTTGTACTAAAAATGCAATCATCCCACCTTTTAATCCTTGAAAAATGGAAATTTTCTTAACTATTGTCAACTCACATAATATCCAATCCAAGATTGGCTATATCCACAAAATTTAAGAGTGTTCACTCTTAAGACTATATATCTTTTGTTTTTTTATCTATAACATGAGCTACTAATCCTAGAATCCAATATAGATCTTATATAACACTTTGTTACAAAATCATGGATCTAAACCTTAATGTTAAATGGCATTGAACTATGAAAGTTGTATGTATCTTCCAAATGTTTCATATGCACAATTGAACTCATACTATCTGGTATATACTTAGCTATTCTAAGATAGGTGGTTTACATACTATGGTTAGATCATATTCTCTCCACCAATGTCACTCTTGTATCAATGTGACTTAACAATGATCATTATAATCCTTTGATCATATTGCCTTAGGTTCCATTTTGCTAATCAAGGTCTTTTGTGTAAGAGGTGCTTAAACTTTCTCTACCTCCGTTCTCTTAGTAAATCCATTTGACTAAGAGGACTACACATAGGATACTACCACTAGTTCAATTAGGATAGGCTTCACTTCTATGGGTTCTTCATTCTAAGATAAGATAACACTCTACACTAACCCTTTTCCCTCGGAAAATAATGATTGATAAAGTTAGATAGGTAAGGATGGGTCATGATTTAGAATAATCAAACTTAGATAATCAAGATTTCATCAATAGTCTTGGATGTTTTACCTTATATTTGACAATTATCAAGCATAAGTGATGATAGATAAGATGATGATCAAGATAAGATAGAATAATGTATGAATAAAAAAGATTTGAGGTTTTCTTGATTGATCATAAGCTAGAGAATTATTCAGCACATGTATTAATTGATGTTTGTATAAGATGCATTAAGCATCAAGTTACTTTTTAAAGGATGTGTTTCGGTTATTAGTTCACTTTCGTTGATGAGTACTATTTATACCTTCCTAAGATAGGGTTTGAGCAAAGGTCATATCAAATTTTATAGCGCTCAACTTGATGATTTAATACTAGATCATCAACTTAAGTGAAACATCAATCACTTTGACAAGTTCTAACAAAGTCTTTTATTTCCCTAATTTTACATGCATAGATGCAACGCACACAACTATTTTCTACCCATTTCGACTATCTTCAACTACACGATGTTACATTTCTCCACTGCCATGAATTTCCATCTGCATCTAGTAATAAAGGTATTTGATGGAGCGTGGAGCGCTTCGGCGGGAAAACCCAAGAGAAAGGTATGATGCAACATAGCAGCAAGTCTTCCCTCAGTAAGAAACCGAGGTTATCGAACCAGTAGGAGGAAGTAAACATCTCAAAGGTGTTGCAAGCAACGTGGAAACCTGCACAACACAAACTCAAGACTTTCCCCAACTAACAGTGAGGTTGTCAATCTCATCGGTTGCTGTAATAAAGGATTAACTGTATGGTGTGGAAGGTGATAATGGTTTGCAGCAAGTAAACAATAACGGTGGAAGATGTATCAATGGTAAAGATTGGACCGGGGTCCATAGTTCACTAGAGGTGCTCTCCTTAGATAAACAAACATGGCATGCAGGGTAAACAAATTACAGCAGGGCAATTGACAGGACTGAGCAAGGCATAACAATGCAATACTAGACATAAAGATCCTATGAGATTCGATTGGGCAATACAACAATATACATAGACAGCCATCCAACTACATCTATGACTAGAAGTCCATGATACATCCAAAAAGTATCTACTTTCCCAAACACTTTTGCTATTGTTTCTCCTCTAAACTTGTGTGATTTGGATATAACTAACACAGACTGACGTTGTTTCGGCAGAATTGCCTTGGTGTCTAGTTTTTGTGCAGAAAATCAACTATCAGGAAAAATCCTGAAAAATATGCCAAAAATCCTATTTCACCAGATGATGCACGGAGCCAGAGTACGAGACGAAGTGGAGGCTTGGGGGGGCCCACACCCCTGCTAGGCACGGGCCAGGCCTGGCCACGCCTAGGGGGGTGCGGCCACCTCAGGCACCCCCTCGGCCTCCCTCTTCGCCTATAAGACGCCTTCTGACCTAAAAACTTAGGGGGGTCGACGTTTTTTCAGAAAGAGTTCCGTTGCACAGCCACCACCAGAAGCCGCGATTCGGATCCAGAAACTCCGTTCTGGCACCCTGCCGGGACGGGGAATTTGGAGAGGATCATCGCCATCGTCATCACCAACGCCTCTCCATCAACCATCAATGTTTCCCTCATCCATGAGTGAGTAATCCCCCGTAGTAGGCTATGTGGATGGTAGGGATTGGATGAGTTCTATCATGTAATCGAATAAGATTGTTAGGGCATAGTGCCTAGTATCTCTATTAGTGCTATTTGACTTTGTTGCAACTTGTTGTGCTTAATGCTTATCACTAGGGCCCGAGTGCCATGATCTCAGATCTGAACTTATTATTGAATCATTATGATAGTATTGTTTATGATCTTATCTGCAAGTTGTGTACACATGTCATTGTCCGGATCCAAAGGCCCCGAAGTGACAGAAATTGGGACAACCGGAGGGGATGGCTGTGATGTGAGGATCACATGTGTTCATGGAGTGTTAATGCTTTTCTCCGGTGCTCTATTAAATGGAGCACCTTAATTGCCAGTAGTTCCCTTGAGGCCTAGCTGCAACGGGCTGGCTGGACAAAAGATGTTGTGCAAGTTCTCATTGCGAGCACGTATGACTATATATGGAGCACATGCCTAGGATTGTTTAGTACTTGGATGCTTGTTATTATTTATCTGCAATGCCCTAGATCTTGAAGTTACATGTTTAGACTCGTTCATGCAACGCCCGTCCATCCATCCCTATTCCTACCGCACTCGAATCTCACTGTTTACTGTTACTGTTCCTCTTGTTCTACTGTTGTTGTTGCTTTGCTGTTGCTACTACAAAACTGTTGCTACTGATAAACTTATGTGAGAAAGAACTATTTCCAGGTGCATCTGAATTGACAACTCAGTTGTTAAGGCTTGCAAGTATTCTTTGGCTCCTCTTGTGTCGAATCAATAAATTGGGTAATACTACCCTCGAAGATTATTGCAATCCTTTATACTTGTGGGTCATCAAGACTATTTTCTGGCGCTGTTGCCAGGGAGCATAGCTTTATTTATAAGTTCACTTGGATCTATTATTGTTCACTGCTACTTCTTTCATCATGGGGAAGTCTCGTGATGGAAAGTCTCCTATTTTACCATCCACTACAAGAAGAGGTACATGTTGATGGCTAGCACGATGGACGTGGAGCACTTCATTGGAAACCCCAAGAGAAAGGTGTGAAGCAACACAACAGCAAGTTTTCCCTCAGTAAGAAACCAAGGTTATCGAACCAGTAGGAGGAAGGAAACATCACACAGGTGTTGCAAGAAACGCGGAGACCTGCACAACACAAACTCAAGACTTTGCCCCCAACGAATCAGTGAGGTTGTCAAGCTCACCGGTTTGCTGTAACAAAGGATTAAACATATGGTGTGGAAGGTAATGGTTTGTAGCAAGTAAACAAGTAACAGTGCAGGATGTATCAATGGTAAAGACTGGACCAGGGTCCATAGTTCACTAGAGGTGCTCTCCTTAGATAAACAACATGGCATGAAGGGTAAACAAATTACAGCAGGGCAATTGACAGTAATTTAGCAAGGCATAACAATTCAATACTAGTCATAAAGATCCTATGAGATTCGATTGGGCAATACAACAAGATACATAGACCGCCATCCAACTGCATCTATGACTAGAAGTCCACCTTCAGGTTATCATCCGACCCCCCTACAGTATTAAGTTGCAAGCAATAGACAATTGCTTTAAGCAAAGTGTGTAAGGTAAACAGTCCACATGTTCTATGAACAAGAGACCGTTGTTTTCTCCCTAGTGGCAACAACACATCTATAACCAAAGAGAATTTTGTCACTTCCCTTGGAAACTAGAGGCATGAACCCACTATCGAGCATAAATACTCCCTCTTGGAGTTACTAGCAACTACTTGGCCAAGATAGCTACTAGCAATGGAGAGCATGCAAGATCACAAACAACACAGACATGATAGAATCATAAAGACAAAACCATTAATCAATCCAACATAATAATCTCAATATCCATAGGATCCCCGCAAACACAACATGCATGATTACAAATAGATTAGATCTTGATCATGAACGGATCTCACAAGATCTATACATGAAAGCATAAAGGAGGAGATACAACCATCTAGCTACTACATGGACCCATAGTCCAAGGTGGAACTACTCACGCATCATACCGGAGAGAAGGCCTCCGGGATGATCTTCCCTCCGGCAGGGTGCCGGGAAGAATTTCAGATCCCCCGATCTAGGCACAATGGTGGCGGCGGCGGCTACAGAAGGTTTCGTGGAATATTGATCGGGTACTTAGGGTTTCTGCATCGGGGGCTTCTTATAGGCGAAGGGGGAGGCCGAGGAGGCGACCAGGGGGGGCACACCCTGCCTAGGCGTGGGCCCACCCCTGGCCGCGCTTACGGGGGTTTGGCCGCCCTGACACGCTTCTCCATCTCCCCTCTGGACTTCTTGTTCCCCACGGAAAGTTATTGACTTTGGATTTTGTCTCGTCCAATTCCGAGAATATTGATTTTCTGCCTTTGTGGAACCAAAAACAGAAGAAAACAGGCAACTAGCACTGTGGCAACTTGTTAATAGGTTAGTTCCAGAAAACATATAAAAACACCTCAAAGAAAGACAAAGCAAAGCAAAGTAGATACTAAACAAGCATGGAACATCGAATATTATAGATACGTTTCCGACGTATCAGTACGGTCCTAAACACCTCTGCTGCTCTTGATTCACTGTCTATTATAAGTAAGCTTGTTACACCACCACCACATACTCATGCTACACACGCTGCTACTACTGCTGAATCTGAAACTGCCTTTGATACTCATGATGTTACTTCTACTGTGCTTGATGCGAGTGGTTCATTAGGTCCTTTCCTAGATGCTACTATGGCTAGTCTAGGAAATACTGAAACTCCTAGTGAAGACACTGTTACACCTGTTAGCTCACCTGAGTCTAGAGAGAGATATGATATTAATGATGGTTACATTGAGTTTACTGATGAATTTATTGAAGAGTGCCAAAACACACATGGAACTAGTGCTATTAAGAGCCTCCTAGCGAGACGCACCATTATTCCTAAAGTGTCCTCTGACCCTAAGTTTGCCACCTCTCCCATAGATATTAAAGATAAATATTATGATTTCTCTCTTGATTTATCCTATCTAGACATTGTTGAGAAAGAATCTTTTTGTGGGAATGAAAATGAGAGTGATGTGGCTCATATGAATGAGCTCTCCACTATGAGTGCTTTATTCTCTGATGATTTTAAGATGCGCAAGTACTTTGTTACTAAGATATTCCCTTTTTCACTAAAAGGAGAAGCTAGGGCTTGGTTTAATATATTACCTCCTGGTTCCATTGATAGCCCTGATTGTTTGATTGCTTCTTTCTTCTAGAAATATTTTCCTACCAGTGCTAGACATGCTGCTTTGCAGAGACTTTCTGATTTTAAACAGGGGGAAGAAGAGAAATTGCCTGAGTCATGGACACGGTTATGTGCCTTGATTCATGCACATCCTGGATGTCCATTGCCTAAAAATGAGCTTCTTGATATTTATTATAATGGACTAACTGATGATTCTAGGACATACCTGGATAGCTTTTCTAATTGTGTTTTCAGGAAAAGAACTCCTATAGATGCTGAAGAATTAATGGCTAAAATAAGCAAGAATTATGATGATTGGACTTCAACTGAGCTAAATACGCCTGATCCTATAACTCCTGAACCAGTTGTGCCTGAACCAGATCCAATACCAACACCAAAGAAGAGAGGAGTTATTGCATTAAATGATGAAGTGATGAAGGAAGTTAAGAAATGTCTAAAGGAGAAAGGTATTAGAGCTGAAGATGTGAAGAATCTACCTCCTATAGAAGAATTATGTAAGCCAATTCCCCACTCATATACTGTTGAGGTACACTCTCTCCAACACTTTGATGAAGGTGATATTCCTTATGGTAAGCCTCCTGATCAATGGTTAGAGGAACTAGACATTTTTATTGTGAAATAAGGGAATTTTAATAAACAAGTTCAGAATCATTTATTGGAAAACTCTAGAGCCATTAAAGAGTTGAAAGATATTGTGGAAAGAACTTCTAATGATATTAAAATGCTTTTTAAACACTTTCAAATGGTTCAAACTCAAATTTATCAACTTGATAAGGTACAAAAGGATATGCTAGTTAATGCCTTAGGAAATAAACATGCTTATGGAATTAGAACTAGGAGTGGTATAGCTACTCAAGATCCTTTATATCCTGAAGGACACCCTAAAAGAGTTGAGCAGGATTTCCAACAAGTTGATAGTGGTATTCCTCGTAAGAGAAAGAAAAAGAAACATAGAATAGTTGAGGAACCCCTTGAACCTGCTGTAGATCCTAATAGTATATCTGTCTCTGATGCTGAAACTAAGAGTGGTAATGATAAAAATGACGCTCCTGATAAGGAGGAAGTTGAGGAAGAACCTGAGAAGCACACTAAGAACACTAGGTACACTAAGGAAGATTTTATTGCTAATAAACATGGTAAAGAGAGAGAACCTTGGGTGTAGAGACCTATGCCTTTTCCAGGTAAGAAACACAAGTCAAAGTAGGAAGAACACTACAACAAGTTTTGTGAGTTGATGAAACCTTTATTTTTGCAAATTCCTTTGACTGATGCTATTAAGTTGCCTCCTTATTCAAAGTATATGAAGGATATTGTCTCTAATAAAAGGAAGATTCCTAATGAGGAAATTTCTACCTTGCTTGCCAATTATTCCTTCAATGGTAAGGTTCCAAAGAAACTTGGTGATCCAGGTATACCAACTATTCCTTGCTCTATTAAGAATAACTATGTTAGAACTGCTTTATGTGATTTGGGAGCTTGAGTTAGTGTTATGCCTTTTTCTCTCTACAAGATACTCCAGCTAGAAAAGTTAATACCAACTGATATATCTTTGCAACTGGCTGATAAGTCAACTACTATTCATGTTGGTATATGTGAGGATGTTCCTGTTCAAGTTGCTCATAATTTCTTGGTTTTAACTGATTTTGTTGTGCTTGAAATGCCTGAAGATGATAATATGTCTATTATTCTTGGGAGACCTTTTCTTAATACTGCAGGTGTTGTCATCAATTGTAATCAAGGAAAAGTAACTTCTAATATTAATGACAAAGAGCATACTGTCTATTTCCCCAAGAAGGTTGCTAAAATCTATTGCCTGAACTCCATTGAAAATGTGGAGAGCATCAAGGTTGGATAAATATATTGTCCCATTCCACAAGAAAATTTTGAAACTATTATGATTGGGACCATTGCTATCAAGCTTGAGGTAACATAAGAACTTCATGGAATACAAAGTTTTGTCTCATTTAAGATTGTTTTGGTAATAAGACTTGATCAACCTTGTTAACAAAAGGAGTTTAATGAACAAAATAATGTTTTCAGTATGGTTATATTTGCTCCCTTCTACTTTTCTCCTTCCTAGTCTTTGCTTTTTCTCTTGTTAGCTTTAGTTTTGCTAGTTGCTTGCTTGTTAGAGTGTCTTAGAACTTCTGTAGTTTGGTTTTTGTTTGCTTTTGCTTCTTCTGAAAAAAATCTTTTCTGCGAGAAAATCAATTTTCATACCCTGAAAATTGGCCAAAAATAAAGTTTCCCGAAAAATCCCAAAAAATTCAAAATAAACTTTTCCTCGAAAATAGGGCAGAGGGACACCTGGAGTGACCCAGGGAGCCACCCCAGGCCAGCACACCCCTAGTGGGCGCAGCCAGCCCCTAGGGCGCGCCTAGCTGGGGTGTGGCCCACCTGGGCCCCTCCAAGGTGCCTCCTCCTAGCCATCTTCTTTCTCTCTCCCGAAAAACACCGGAAAACTTTCTCAAGCTTGAGTTCTTACTGTTCTTTATCCCAATTTTCGATCTCCTTGCTCAGCCCATCTTTGCTGCTGATTTTTGGAAGGATTGCTCCTTGGTATGTGCCTCCTCCACTTGTCCAATTAGATTTGTGATTGGTAGATTGTATCTTGAGTATTTTGCTGCTATAGGTGTCAGGTTGTGTGAGCTTGCATGCTTGTTCTATGCTTAGAAATTTCATTTTGATGCATGTGTAGCCCTCTAGCAAGTTCCTATAGTAGTTGCTCATCATTTATCAACTTGGAAATCATTTGGTTTAATGTTTGTCTAAAAAATTTAGAAAAGAAAAGAGGTCATGGATAACCACACCTTTGGTGAAATATTTGAGAGTGATGCACCTAGGAGGGCAATGCCTTCAAGATCATCCTCCCGAGCCAGGCCTTCATACAATGAGGATCTCATTACTCCGCGATTTGGCGACGAGGGAGATGCACACCGTTCTACATTTCCTTGTCCTACCTTTTTGTGGGCTGCTGGAATTCTCAATTATTTCCTAACCTTGGTTTAGAGGGTTGATCTAACAATTTATATGCAGGATGAGAGTGTGCAATATGCTACGCTCACTAAAACATTTGTGGAGAGCTTCTCTTTTGCTAACAGCATGTTCAAACCCGATGTGTCTTTTAAAATTTATGCAGGCCTTACACCACGACATTGAAGAAATTTTGTGAGATCCTGGGCCTTGGTACAGTTGGGTCAGTGAAGAAAATTCTAGCTCAACCCGCTGATTTGTTAGAGCTCTACCACAGGATAACTAATGATGATGACCGTAGAGCCTAGCGGGGAAAGATAAGAAATATTCAACTCCCAGCTATCAGGTACTTTGCTTACTATCTTGCCACTAGTGTTCTTGGTAGGGAGAACACTAGTAATATTTCCAACTATTATTTAGCCTTCATAGCTGTTGTGCTCAACAATGAAACTAGGTATAATCTTGGTTCTCTCATTGCTCGTCGCTTAGCTGCTAAGGGACCCATTTATGGGGGAATTATTGTTGCACGTGTTGTTGCTGCCTTGGGACTTACTGTTGATCCAAATGATACAGTTTTTCCTCCTCAGAGGCTTGATCTTGTTGCTATGAAAGCGCATCAGTTTGTCATTGCTGGCTCTACCCTTGAGAGCCTAGTTTATAGAATGTTGTTTACTGACGGGGAAGTGAGAGAAATCCCTCTACCCCAAACCACTTTGTTCAGTATTTTTCAGGGACCTTTGTCATGCTCCAAGGAGGAGATGGATGAGAAGCTACGCATTCTTGGCTTCCATGGACACTATCAGGGGGACGCGCCCTCATATGACCCCTCTGTACACTACACAGGGGAGTCCTCGAGCTCTTACTAGGACGAAGGGGCCTCCTCGTCGTACTACGGAGGTGCACCTACTTGGTCACCATGGAGTTGAGCCCCACTTAGGCCAAAAGCCTAATCTTGGGGGGAGGTATACCGACATCACACTCATCTATATATCATGTTTTGTTGGTTCTTTGTATATCCTTGTTTCGCTTTCTTTTGGTTTTTGTTTCTGCTTTCTCAAAACACAAAAATACCAAAAATATTTTTGTTGGTTCTCTTGGTTTGTTTCTTTGCTTTTTAGTTTTGGTTTTCCTTAAAGAAAAATCCAAAAATATTTTGCTTTGTTTGGTTTTGCTTTGTTTGCTTGTTTATAAAAATCGAAAACACCCAAAAATATTTATTGTTCTTCTTTGGTTTTGTGAGTTCTTTGCAGGGTTTAGCCGTCTTCAGTGGATTTTGGTTTCATGTTATTATTAAAGTCACACACGTGAAGGGCAATAATGAAGATTAAGACAACTTGAGGTGTGGTAAGAGGCTGGTAACAAACTCTATTTGTTTTCATTTTTGTATATATACTCATCATTGTGAGTGTGCTTAGTCTGTTCATGTAAGGTGTATGTTATTATGGATGCTTAGTAGTTCTTGATCTCTTATGATTAGCTCTAGCTTACTAATAGTTTGTAGTATGTCATATGAATGTTTGCTTGCATTGTTCTATTCATAACTTGGTATGATATTGTGGTATCCTCCTCTGAATGTTTCATGTGAATCGACTTGGCACATACTCATGCATGCATATGACTAAACAATAGTCAGTAAGCCTCGATGATTTATTTTGCCTCGGAGTTCTTGTATCACTTTCATGCCATAATTAGTCATGTTTTGTTGCAAGCATGATTATGACAGTTATTGATCTCTCGTTTGTCGCTCCCCCTCTATTGCTAGCCTTCACTTGCACTAAGTATGATCTCTACTCGTGTTTCCAACTCCCCAAAACCAATATTGCCAACAGTGTCAACCATACCTACCTATTAGCATCATTTGCTATTTCAGTGCATATTCATTATGCCTTTTTTCCAAATAAAATGTTTGACTGTTTTGAGAAAGTTAGTTAGTAAAGATCTCACGAACTTGATGGCACACTTTATTTCTTGTACTTAATAATCCTGAACCATTATGACCTGTCCATGAAAGTTATATGCTTGCAAATTATATGCTGGAAGTTAGCAGAACCGTGCTGTCAAGGGGAACGCTCATTATGGTGATGCTGCAAGTTTCCACCATCAAGTTTGGGGCACACCATGCATAGGAATTTTCAACAATGGTTCAAGTTTATTAGGGCAAGGAATATAAAGTGTGCCACCAAGTTCGTCAGAGCTTTAATCACTTAGTTTTCACATAACAAAATACTTTTTTAATTGGAAGATAGCTGAAAACAAGAATATACTTGGAATGGTGTAACACACCATGCATTGGAATTTATAGTGGAAACTTTAGAATAACTTGGTTTCTTGGGAGTTGGAAGCATGAGTAGAGCTTACTCATACAAGTGAAGGCTAGCAAAAGACTGGGAGCAATCAACTAAGAGAGCATAATGGCCATAATCATGCAGAGCGACAAAACATTACTAATCAAAGCATAGAGTGGTACTACAAGTCAAGGACTAAATTATCATAGAGGCTATGGTGACATGTTCATAGTTGTAACATGGTGTGAGCATGTGCCAAGTCAACCCAAACAAAGCATCAAAGGAGAATACCACAATACTATTCTTTTGCATGCTAAAACAACGCATAATTTCTTCAAGGCACACTAAGCAATCCCAATTGTTTGGAACAAGACATGCTACAACAATAATCACTAAGCATAAGGTTAAAACAACACCTAGAATGTCATGCTAAAGTCTAAGTCACAGTCAATGCAAGCTCCTATTGCACTTACAAGCAAGAACTTACTACTACTTTCCAACACCAATCAACTTATTTGCAAAACAACACAGCGAGAATGGGGGTCCAAACTACTTTATTCAAGCAAACTAAACAAACTAAGCAAAGCAAACGAAAACTAAGACGCTCCATGAACAACACAACAGTGCATGAAACAATAAAAACGAAGTGTCTAGAAAGACCTGAGCTTTTTATTGATGAAGAAGGGGATGCCTTGGGCATCCCCAAGCTTTGACGCTTGTACCTCTTGGATATTTATTGGGGTGACACCGGGGTGGCATCCCCAAGCTTGAGCTTTTGTCCACTCTTCATCTTATTACATCATTCTCTCTCTACACATGAAATTTTTCCTTCATACAAAACTTCACACAATCTTCATTAGCAACATTAGTGTATTTAAAAGATAATAGACCTTTGGGTTTAGCTTTAGAACAGCAAAACTTTCACTAAAAACACAAGCTACTGAAGAAACTTCCTTTAAAAAGCTCAATTCCCCAAAAGAGAACTAAAAAAGAAATTGATAAGAAGCAAATGCAAATAATGACAGAAATCTATCAAAACAGACCAGCATGTAGAAAACGATTTTTTCGAAGACCTTCTGTTGCTCAAATCAAAATTTTTTGAACTAAGGAAAGTTATCTAACATACTGGGGGATTTATTCGTAAATGTTCAGCTCAATCCGACTCACAGAGATTCCTCACGAATATTTATGGTGGAGGACAGAAATTTATTTCGGGACAGCAACTCCCCAAATCTCACTTCCCTCTCATTAGAGGTCATTCTTGGCACAAAAAGCAAAAAAAAGGATAAGGAGAGGTCATTACTAAAGTAATAACTTCCAAGACTCAAAAAAACTCTTGGGTTATCTCCCAACAAGTACTTTTCTTTAACGCATTTAAGTTAGGCACAAGAAGCAAGAAATCAAGTATTTTCAAATGAAGAATTAAAATAAATACTTGTAAAGTCTTCAACTATGAAAGGTATCTCATCCAAATGAGTTTTGTAGGATCCCTTATTATCTCTCTTTGGTTTACTAATTTCATCAAAAGGATATTCAGGAACAATCCAATCAAAATTCTTTTCAAATGCTTCATGCATCCCAACAAGCTTAAAGGGTATGGATATCTTAAATTCCTCTGTAGGTTTGGTTTTATCTGAAGTACCCATAACATTTACACATGAGCCTAGCATATTAAAACGCCCAAAGACATTTTTGGCTTCCTTAGCAACATCATGGAACTCTTTTAGTAAAGTTTCAACAATAAATTCTCTCTTTTCAGCATTCTTTTCTTCTTTTAGTTTTAGGAACAAAATTTGCATAATGGGGTTAAGGCTAACAAACCTAGCCTCCAACATATGAACTAAAGAAGCTGCAGAAATTTCTTAATTAGGAGCAAGTTCTGCTATAGATCTATCTTCAATATCCTCATGCTTGCTAACATGATTAAAGAATTCTTCAATATTATCTTTCCCAATTATGGAGCCAATAGCTATTGCAAGATACTTCAGGGCGAACTTGGTGAACAACATGGTGAGCTAGAGCAAGGTGGCAACTAGAGCAGGAACTATTTTTTTTTGTGTTTTTGATAAGAGAAATCAAACCAAAATAAACTATTTTTTTGGAGTTTTTTGATAAAAAGAGGCAAACAAAACCAAACAAAAGAAACTAAGCAAACTAAAAACAAAGTAAAGAGAAAGGTTGAGAAGGACTCCCCTTGTGAAGACGTCCTTAGCCTCCCCGACAGCGGCGCCAGAAAACTTGTTGATGGCGCGTGGAGCACTTCGTCGGGAAACCCCAAGAGCAAGGTATGACGCAACACAACAGCAAGTCTTCCCTCAGTAAGAAACCGAGGTTATCGAACCAGTAGGAGGAAGGAAACGTCTAAAAGGTGTTGCAAGCAACGTGGAAACCTGCATAACACAAACTCAAGACTTTTTCTTAACTAACAGTGAGGTTGTCAATCTCACCGGTTGCTGTAATAAAGGATTAACTATATGGTGTGGAAGGTGATAATGGTTTGCAGCAAGTAAACAGTGGAAGATGTATCAATGGTAAAGATTGGACCAGGGTACATAGTTCACTAGAGGTGCTCTCCTTAGATAAACAAACATGGCATGCAGGGTAAACAAATTACAGCAGGACAATTGATTGGACTGAGCAAGGCATAACAATGCAATACTAGATATAAAGATCCTATGAGATTCGATTGGGAAATACAACAATATACATAGACCGCCATCCAACTGCATCTATGACTAGAAGTCCACCTTCCGGTTATCATCCAAACCCCCTCTAGTATTAAGTTGCAAGCAACAGACAACTGCTTTAAGCAAAGTGTGTAAGGTAAACAATCCACTTGTTCCATGAACAAGAGACCGTTGTTTTCTCCCTAGTGGCAACAACACATCTACAACCAAAGAGATTTCTGTCACTTCCCTTGATTAAGTAGAGGCATGAACCCACTATCGAGCATAAATACCCCCTCTTGTAGTCACTAGCAACTACCTGGCCAAGATAGCTACTAACAACGGAAGCATGCAAGATCACAAACAACACAGACATGATAGAATCAATAAGGCAAAACCATTAATCAATCTGATATAGTAATCTCAATATCCATCGGATCCCCGCAAACACAACATGCATGATTACAAATAGATGAGATCTTGATCATAAACGGAGCTCACAAGATATAGACATGAAAGCACAAGGAGGAGATACAACCATCTAGCTACTACATGGACCCGTAGTCCAAGGTGGAACTACTCACGCTTCATACCGGAGGCTGGCATGATGTAGAAGAAGGCCTCCAGGATGATCTCCCCACCGGCAGGGTGCCGGGAAGAGCTTAAGACCCCCCCCCCGATCTAGGGACGATGGTGGCGGCGGCTATAGACGGTTTCGTGGAATATTGATCGGGTCCTTAGGGTTTAGGCATCAGGGGGACTTTATATGCAAAGAGGCGAGGAAGGGGGTCCACCAGGGCGGATGCACCCCCCAGGCGCGACTAGGGTTAGCCCGCACCGCCAGGGGGTGTGGCCCCTTGGTGCCTCCCCTCCGTCTCGTATTCAGGCTTCGTGTTCCCCACGGTAAAATATTGACTTTGGCTTTTGTCCCGTCCAATTCCGAGAATATTGATTTTCTCCCTTTCTGGAACCAAAAACAGAAAAAAAACAGGCAACTGGCACTGTGGCAACTTGTTAATAGGTTAGTACCAGAAAACATCTAAAAATACCTCAAAGTGTAGATAAAGCAAAGAAAAGTGGATACTAAACAAGCATGGAACATAAAAAATTATAGATACGTTTCCGACGTATCAATATTATAGTGTGTGATGTTTGTCAGCAAGCCCAGTGTCATCAGCTTCCTTTTTCTATTTCTAGTCGTGTAGCCAAAACTCCTCTTGAGGATATTTATTTGGATGTGTGGGCCCTGCCCAAACTACTATTAGTGGTCACAGTTATTATGTTAGCTTTACTTATGCTTACAGTCGTTTTATTTGGTTTTATCTTATTAAGCGCAAAAGTGATGTGTTCAATGTATTTCTTTAGTTCCAGGAACATGTAGAACATATTTTTAATCATAAAATTATTCATGTGCAATTTGACTAGGGTTTGAGTATCATAATATTAATGTCTACTTTAAAAAACTTGGGATTTCTCGACGTGTGTGTCCATATACACGTTAGCGAAATGGCACAACTGAATGTAAGTATCGCCATATGGTGGAAACTAGAATCCCTTTGCTTGCTCATGCTTTTGTTTTATTTCTGTTTTGGAGTGACGCTTTTACTACTGCTTGTTTCTCATTAACACGCTTCCTCCACGACTTCTGAACATGAATACTTTGTTAGAAACCTTGCTTGATGAGACTCCATATTATACTTTTCTTAGGGTGTATAGGTGTCGTGTTGGCCACACCTTTATATTTACAATAGTCATAAACTTGAGTTCCGGTCTAAAAATTGAGTTTTACTTGGGTATAGCTCTCTTCACAAGGGCTACAAGTGTCTTCATGTTCCGTCTAATCATGTGAATATTTCACGCGATGTTATCTTTGATTACAACGTTTCCCCTTTTCCAAACTTCCAACATCTCTTGACACACAAACCCTCTTTACATTCATCTTCTATTTTCCTGGTCAATTTAAAGATGCTACCTATTCTCCTTTGTTATCGAATCCGCTGCATGTCTCCGGCTCCTAGACATCACCAACCTACTTGTGTCTCATGATCCTGTCCCGGATGTCACGCGCCCATGCATGTCCCATGCAGGTGGTGCTCTCGTCGATTGGGAGCAGCACCCAAACATGCCGCTCGATGCCACGACTGGCATGTCTCGTGTGGTATGCATCTCGAGATGTCACTCTGCCTGGCTCCCTTGCCTCCACATCCATGCATGGGCCTTCGCCAGGCTTTGTTGGCTTACCGCCAGGCTCTAAAGGGCCGGCCTCCCCCTATGCGGTACATCCCGCATCCTCACCTACAACCGCTCCCGAGTTGATTGCGACTTCACTGCCACAGTCGCCTACTAGCGAACATGCTGCTTCACCCATATCACCTGCTACTATTGCGAATTCATCGTCACCTACCTTGAACTAGCCAGTACCATCTTCAGTGACTCTACGTCCCCGCACACATAGTAAAACTGGCATTGTGCATCCTCACAAATGCATTGATGGCACCATTGCATGGCTTATGATGTGTATGTCTGCTGCCAAGGCCGACCCTATTGCTGAACCTATTCACTTCAAGGCTTCTATGATTATTCCCCATTGGTATGGTGATATATGGATCAGGAGTTTTAGGATCTTCGCAACAATGACTTGGCTTTTGGTTCCTCCTAAGTTTGGCATTAATATCATTGACTCCAAGTGGGCATTCAAGGTCAAGAAACATACTGATGGTTCCACTGAGATGTATAAGGCTCGCCTTATTTCTAAAGGGGTTCAAATAGCACTATAGTCTTGATTATGAGGACACTTTTAGTCATGTTGTCAAGACGACCACTATCCATATTTTCTCTCATTGCGTACAACCAATGGGGATGGTCTCTTTGCCAATTGGATGTTCAAAATGCTTTTCTCCATGGAGTCTTGAAGGAAGAGGTGTATATGTGTTAGCCTTCTGGATTTGTTGATCCTACTCGTCCTTAGCATCTGTGTCGCCGTATGAAGGCCCTCTATTGTTTTAAACAGGCGCCTTGTGTATGGCATGCTCGCCTTGACACTTCTCTCCATACATATGGGTTTGTTCCATCTACTGCTGACACGTCACTGTATCTTCTTCGGCGTCATGAGGTAACTATGTACCTGATGGTGTATGTTGATGATATTATTCTTGTCAGCTCCTCCTTTTTTGCTGTTGATCGCCTGGTTTCTACCTTGAGTGCTGATTTTGCTATCAAAGATTTGGTTAAACTGCATTTTTCGTTGGATCAGAGGTTACCCATACTGGTGTTGGTTTGACTCTCACTCCATAGTTACGGCGTGCAGGTATGTTGAAGTGCAAGACCACCACTACTATGTCTGCTATAGACAAGTGGTATGCATTTGACTTCTTATGTCTGATCATGCTACTAAGTACCACCATGTTGTTGGTGGTCTACAGTACTTGACGATCACATAGTCTAACATCTATATCTTATGTTGTTAACCATGTTTACTAGTTTCTCCATGCACCCCAAGATACTTAATGGTCAATACTGAAGCGCATTTTGCGTTATATCTATCTCACTATCTCTTGTGGTTTGCATCTTTGGCTTGCTCCTTCGGGTGTATTGTCAACTTTTCAGATGTGGACTAGGCTGATAGTCCTGATGATAGGGGATCAGGGGGGATACATAGTGTTCTTTGATCCTAACTTGATTGCCTCGAATGCTCGCAAGCAAGCGACATTGTCTCATAAAAGTACTGAAGCTGAGTATAAAGCAGTTTCTAATGCCACAACTGAGCTCAATTGGGTACAATTTTTTCTTACAAAGTTGGTAATCTCTTAAGATCAGCATCTAGTTT
This sequence comes from Avena sativa, assembly GCA_916181665.1. Taxonomy (NCBI): domain Eukaryota; kingdom Viridiplantae; phylum Streptophyta; class Magnoliopsida; order Poales; family Poaceae; genus Avena; species Avena sativa. Next base: position 257,518,389 of record OV702279.1, on the reverse strand, counting down.
TTTTGGTGTAACAACATTAGTGCCACATACATGTCATCAAATCCGATATTTTATGCCTGAATAAATCACACCAAAGTTGACTATCATTTTTTTGAGGGAACGTCTTGCTCAAAAGCTACTTCAGATCAAGTTTATCTATTCCAAAGATTAATTTGATGACATCTTCACGAAGCCATTTTCATTACCTTAGTTTGAGGGATGTCGACGCAATCTAAATCTGCTAGATTCTTCTAAGTACGGTTAAGATTGAGGAATGGTGTTACAGATACTCTGTATAGCTTATGTATGTATCTTATATACTTATACTTGTACACTTGATGTACAATATATATTGAGATAGCCAGCAGTTCCCTAAACCCTTTTTTTACATCTTGGAGTTTGAAAATGATGAGAAAACGGGTTCGTCGAGGCCAAGAGGCGAGCTGGGACCAATGCACACGAGGGATCACACCGGGAGACTCAACTTGGCGTTGAAACCCGAGGGATCACACCGATGACGAAGATCTTTTTCCAGGAAAGGGAATATATCAATATCATGAAGATATCAATTACACCGGGCCTCTGCAACAAAAAAAAGGAAAAAATCACTATGAATGCATATAACCCTACAACAAAAAAGGCTGTAGTACTTAACCAAAAACATTATGAATGCACAGAACCCTGCAACCTGCAGCATTTAACGCCTACGGTAGATTCCGAGCAGACGGACTGGTGGCCTCAAGCCCGCCAGCAAACACCATGGCATCTTTGGAAGGGCTTTGATTTAGTTGTGCTCCTTGTAGTTTGGACGCTATGGAAGGAGTGGAACGCCAGGGTTTTCCAGCGATATGCCGAGACCTTGCGCACCATATGCCAGCATATCGATGATGAAGTCGAGCTCTGAAAGCTGTCAGGAGATGTTGGGCTGCGAGTAATTTGGAGATATGAGCTTAGGTCTTGCGCGTTGTCTGTCCCTTCTGCTGGGTGTGGTATCCCGACCATGTATCCTAGCGCGAATAGCATTGTGGCGTGGTTGTAACCGCATCCGATGCTGGACACTGTTGTTTTCTTGTTTTTTCTTTTAATAATGAAACGACACGCAAAGCTTTTGCGTGTTAAAAAAAATCAAGGAAGAAGCCATGCATGGTGCGCATCACGAGTTCATTCTTTAGTTTCTCGATTTAGCCTGTAATACTGCGAGTCAACGCGGTATCTTCTCGCCGCCACCCTCTCCGCCTTCTCCTCTTGTTTCAATAGTTTCATGTCCTCGTTTGTCTCCTCAACTTCCCTCTTGTGCATGGCATGGACACATGCCCATATCCGTCCGTGCATCCCGGCCGTCTGCCCAGCGCTCGTACGTACGTTCGCGCGAAGGCAACGCTGGTCCATCCGTGTTTCGCCTACAAATACCCTTTTGCCCCCACGAGCGACACCCACACAAACACAACAACTTACGACATGGGTTCTTTCTCCTATTTCTTCGCCGTGGCCGTCCTGTCGGCGCTGGTCACCGGCGGCGCGTGCATCGGCTACATACCTCCCGGCCCCAACATCACGACCAAATACGACATCAAGTGGTTCCCCGCCAAGGCCACCTGGTACGGCAAGCCCACGGGCGCAGGACCCAAAGACAACGGTACCTACGTCGTCATCATAACAATTTTATCTGAAATGCTGGACTTACGGAATTGTTGTTACCGATATGGTGAAAACTGATTGGTTCAATTCCTTGGTCCTTTGTGATTTACGGCTCGTGACCTCCCTATCTAATCTTCACGTCATTCCGTAAACTGAACCCGTGAAAAAAACGCAATTTTATTGATTGTTGGACACTATTTCTGCACTGCGATCTTGCCTGAAATATACTATATATGTGCGCGTGCACGCAGGTGGCGCATGCGGTATCAAGGACGTGAACCTGCCTCCCTACCTTGGCATGACGGCCTGCGGCAACGTCCCCATCTTCAAGGACGGCAAAGGATGCGGCTCCTGCTACCAGGTACGTAGTACCCACAATACACCAGGCTAGCTAGCAATACACATTATTACCAATTCTCAAACTGTATGTATCTAGCTACGCATCGATCGACTTGGAACACCAAGAGTAGTATATAATCTCATGGTGTAGTTGAATTGCAGATCAAGTGTCAGAAGCCGGAGCCGTGCTCCAACCAGCCGATCACGATCTTCATCACGGACATGAACTACGAGCCCATCGCGCCCTACCACTTCGACCTATCTGGCAAGGCCTTCGGCCTCATGGCGTTGCCCGGGAAGGAGCAGGCGCTGCGCTCTGCCGGGGAGCTCGATATGCAGTTCAGGAGGGTGCAATGCAAGTACCCGCCCGGCACCAAGATCACCTTCCACGTCGAGAAGGGCTCCAACCCCAACTACCTCGCCGTGCTCGTCAAGTTCGTCGCCGACGACGGCGACATCGTCCAGATGGACATCCAGGACAAGGCGCCGTATGCCGGGTGGAAGCCAATGAAGGAGTCGTGGGGAGCCGTCTGGAGGTGGGACGGCGCCCAGGCGCTCAAGCCCCCCCTCTCCCTCCGCCTCACCAGCGAGTCCGGCAAAAAGGTCACCGCCAAAGATGTCATCCCGGTCAACTGGAAGGACGACACTGTCTACCAGTCAAACGTCCAGTTCTAGAACCTGCAACTCAATCCCCAAGATTCGAATCTAAGTTACAGTACCCCAAATTCGTCTTATTTATAGTAGTATTTGTTAACATTTATTTACTGGACAAAAACTACAGGAATAATGTAGATTGATGTCCATGCATGGCGCTCCTATGCCATGCTTTCGTTTTTATATTTAAGCTTGTAAGTTTTGTGGTTCACGGTTAAATGAGATTGCTCCTTTTTTTCCACTTGTTATCTTGCGAATGCCTTTTCCGATTTAAAATACCTTGTAATGTTTTATTCAACACTTGTGTGAGCTTTTGTCTTCCCAACATGAAACAAAAAGTGAAGCCGGTTTTAGCCGCACCGACCCTTGCCACATACATACTTTGTCATTCCTCTTAGTGCATATGGGTTAAGCAGGTTATATATTATTTTCATAGGATTATAAGTTTATAAGCTTGGAAAATAGAGGATACATGTAGAAAACCCCTAACGAAAAAGAAAATACAAACATACCCATGTGCCATCACTACTGGAAAAAGGATCTTCGGTTCGATGTGAACAACGCCAGCAGTCCCGGCCTGTCACAGTCACTAGTCTCGTGCCGGACCAGATCTCTAGTCCCGGTCCATAATACGGCCTGGGACTAATAACCTGGAGCAGGCCAGCTGGTCTTTTCGTGCACTATTAGTCCCGGGTCGTATCACGGCCCGGGACTAGTTGTCCACCACTATATATTCTGCTTCCTGTCCTGCTACCCTAAAATATATGGTGGCCATTTTTCACAAAGAAGCAAGTGAGTTCATGCCATTTTTTTCTCAAGATTTAGTTTGTAACCCCTAAATCCAAAGCTTTAAAAGGTTATAACTTCATTCTTTCATCTCTTATTGCTACTTTAGCTCTATAATGCTCTAGAAGTAGAAGGATTTTGATATATATGTGTAACAAATTTTGATTAGGCACATAGTTACTGAAAATTGAAATGTGTAATTTTAGAGTTTCAGAGCTTAGAATGGAATGAGGTTTTCACTGATAGAACAATAATAAAAAAACTCCACATTTATCATGTTGATTGTTTTCTCCAATTCACAAATTGGTGCATGTAAATTTTTCAAAATTCAAAATTAATGCTCTAGAAGCTCTCAATATAAGTTGTAATAATTTTATCATGTTTTGTAATGGTTTTTGATATACTTTTACTATAATGCAGATGGTCCGGAAATGGATGTACGGTAATGACCGACGCTCTGGCGAGGTCATTAATGGCGTGTATGAATTCATCTGTGTTGCTGATGCAAACAAGCGCAATGGTTTTGTATTATGTCTATGTAGTGGATGTAGGAATTAGAAGGATTACTCTGACTCAAAAATCCTTCACAGCCACCTGTTGAAGTTCGGCTTCATGCCCAGTTATAATTGTTGGACCAAGCACGGAGAGAGAGGGGTTATAATGGAAGACAATGAAGAAGAGGAGGAGGATGACAACTATCATGGTTTCCCTGAGTACGGAGATACTTCCATGAGGGATGCTGAAGGGGAGGATGAAGAAGAGACACATGATGAACCCGCTGATGATCTTGGTCGGACCATTGCCGATGCACGAAGGGACTGTGAAACTGAAAAGGAGAGGGAGAAGTTCAATCACATGTTAGAGGATCACAAAAATTTGTTGTACCCAAATTGCGAAAATGGTCTGAAAAAGCTGGGCAGCACACTGGAATTGCTGCGATGGAAGGCTGAGTGTGCTATACCTGACTCCTCATTTGAAAAGTTGCTGAAAATGATGAAGAATATGCTTCCAAAAGATAACGTATTTCCTGACAGTATGTACGAAGCAAAGAAGGTTGTCTGTCCTCTAGGTTTAGAGGTTCAGAAGATACATGCATGCCCTAATGACTGCATCCTCTACCGCAGTGAGGAGTACGAGAATTTGGATGAATGTCCAGTATGCACTTCACTTCGGTATAAGATTAGACGAGATGACCCGGTGAGGTTGAGGGCGAGCCCCCCCCCCCCCCGGGAAGAGGGTTCCTGCCAAGGTGATGTGGTATGCTCCTATAATACCACGGTTGAAACGCTTATTCAGAAACAAAGAGCACGCCAAGTTGTTGCGATGGCATAAAGAGGAACGTAAGTCAGACAGGATGTTGAGACACCCCGCTGATGGGTCGCAATGGAGAAAAATCGATAGAAAGTATCCGGACTTTGCAGATGACGCAAGGAGTTTAAGGTTTGGTCTAAGTACAGATGGCATGAATCCCTTTGGGGAGCAGAGCTCCAGTCACAACACCTGGCCCGTGACTCTATGCATCTATAACCTTCCTCCTTGGTTGTGCATGAAGCGGAAGTTCATTATGATGTCAGTGTTGATCCAAGGTCCGAAGCAACCCGGAAACGACATTGATGTGTACCTAAGGCCATTAGTTGAAGAACTTTTACAGTTGTGGCATGAACCCGGCATACGCGTGTGGGATGAGCACAAGCAGGAAGAATTTAACCTCCGAGCATTGCTTTGCGTAACAATCAATGATTGGCCTGCTCTTAGTAACCTTTCAGGACAGTCCAACAAGGGATACAATGCATGCACACACTGTTTAGATGAGACTGAAAGTATATATTTGGAACATTGTAAGAAGAATGTGTACACTGAGCATCGTCGATTTCTTTTGGCCAAGCATCCCTTAAAAAAGAAAGACAAGCATTTCAACGGTCTGGCATGTCACCAGGCGAAGCCTAAGGAGCGTACTGGTGCTGATATATTTGATATGGTCAAAGATTTGGATCAAATAGTAACCTTTGGAAAGGGTCCTGGCAGAAAATCTGTTCCGAAGGACGCTGAAGGACACGCACCCATGTGGAAGAAGAAATCTATATTTGGGGAGCTACCATATTGGAAATTCTTAGAGGTCCGCTCTGCAATCGATGTGATGCATGTGACGAAGAATCTTTGCATGAACCTGCTAGGCTTCTTGGGCGTGTATGGGAAGACAAAAGATACACCAGAAGCACGAAAGGAGCATCAACGTATGAAAGACCCAGATGGCCTGCATCTAGAATGGTTTCAAGGTCATGCCATCTATGCTCTTACCAAACAAGAGAAGGAAATATTGTTTGAATGCCTAAGCAGTATTAAGGTCCCATCTGGCTTCTCGTTGAATATAAAGGGAATAATAAATATGGCAGAAAAAAGTTCCAAAACCTAAAGTCTCATGACTGCCACGTGATTATGACGCAAATGCTTCCGATTGCATTGAGGGGGCTTCTACCAGATAATGTTCTAGTACCCATTGTGAAGCTATGTGCATTTCTCAATGCAATCTCTCAGAAGATAATCAATCCTAAAGATCTACCACGGTTACAGAATGATGCGGTCCAATGTCTTGTCAGTTTTGAGTTGGTGTTCCCACCATCCTTCTTCAATATTATGACGCACCTCCTGGTTCACCTAGTCGAAGATATTTCCATTCTCGGTCCTATATTTCTACACAATATGTTTCCCTTTGAGAGGTTCATGGGAATCTTAAAGAAATATGTTCGTAACCGTGCTAGACCAGAAGGAAGCATCTCCAAGGGCTATGGAACAGAGGAGGTCATTGAATTTTGTGTTGACTTCGTTCCTGACCTTAGGCCGATTGGTCTTCCTCAATCGCGGTATGAGGGGAGACTGAGTGGAAAGGGTACTCTAGGAAGGAAATCAATAATATGTAGGGACAGACATTCTTACACCAAAGCATATTACACCGTTCTACAGAATTCTATCTTGGAAGCCCCATATATCGAGTAACACAAGAAAATCTTACGCTCCAACAACCCTGGAAAGCATGACTCTTGGATTAGAGATGAACACATGAAGAGTTTTTGCAGTTGGTTGCAACATCTCATCAAAAAACAACACTTTTGGAGATCAGCTATACCTGTTGTCTAGGTCACCATCTTCGACTATATCGACTTTCCAAGGGTACGAGATAAATGGGTATATATTTTACACGATCGCCCAAGATAAAAAGAGCACCAACCAAAACAGTGGTGTCCGCTTTGATACAACAGACAACAATGGGTCAAAGACCACATATTATGGTTACATAGAGGAGATATGGGAACTTGACTATGGACCTACTTTTAAGGTCCCCTTGTTTCGGTGCAAATGGGTCAAGATGACAGGAGGAGGGGTTGAGTTAGACAAGAAATACGGAATGACATCGTTGGATTTCAACAATCTTGGGTACTTAAACGAACCATTCGTCCTAGCCAATGATGTGGCTCAGGTTTTCTATGTGAAGGACATGTCTACCAAACCTAGAAAAGAAAAAATAAGAAAAAGAATACATCAGACGATGAGCCAAAGCGCCACATAGTTCTTTCAGGAAAAAGAAACATCGTGGGAGTAGAGGACAAGATTGACATGTCAGAAGATTGTGATAAGTTTCATGAAATTCCGCCCTTCGCAGTGAAGGATGACCCAAGCATCATGTTAATGAATGAAGATGCTCCATGGATACGGCGGGATCAGAAAGGAACACACGCGAAGAAATGATGTGTAATAATTGTAACATTTTATGAGTGAAGATGCTCCATGTGTCCATTTTTATAGTGTTGTCTGTAAACCATCTTGAGTGTGTTAGTCCCGTTTTGTGGCTGGACCGGGACTAAAGGGGGGCCTTTAGTCCCGATTCGTACTTACCATTAAGATCGGATCTCCAAACGCATGAGGTCACATATTAGGGAGTGCCTCTATGACCAGTTTCTTGGAGATGGCGGAGGACTGGGCTCCGGCAGCATCTCCCTAAAACTGGCCGTAGTGGTGTACCTGCTCTCGAAAATCATCTTGCAGCTTATAACTTCTCTAACTAGATCAATACGCCTGGGAGCTAACTAATTTCACATATTAGGGAGTGCCTCTATGACCAGTTTCTTGGAGATGCCGGAGGACTGGGCTCCGGCGGAATCTCCCTGAAACTAGCCGTAGTGGTGTCCCTGCTCTCAAAAACCATCTTGGAGATGCCTCAAACTGGCTGGAGGACTAGACTCACAAGGATGCCTATTTATAGTACAAGCAGCTCGGCATAGTGTCGACACTCACGACATAATGTCGACACTCACCCCCTATTATTAGTGCTGACTCATGTTTTGTCCCGGTTGGTGTCTCCAACCGAGACTCATGTTTTGAACTAATTGTGTTCTCATGTAGGATCAGCCGAAGGACACTGAGTTGATCAATAAGCCCATTGAGAACTATGCTCAGATGAAGATGATCTACGGTGGTCAGATTTCCGCTACGCCCATCTCGCTTACTGTGATACACCATGCTCTAATCCACAGGCGACCATGTATCTTGCCATGACCCCTGATCACATGATGATCTGGTTCATGGCCTTTCTAAATAGGCACTATTTCTGAGCAGCGGACTATGTTGTTCAAGAAGGTGGTGTTGATGATGATTACTGTGATGTATATTTTGGAGTATCTAGGCTAATGAACTTTGGTTGTGGTGACACCTAAACTTTGTTCTATATATATTTGGGAGGCAGTATTTAGTTATAACCCATCCGTTTGTGAAAAACTTGTGCTACATTATAGGCAATTGTCCTTGAACTCGTGGTGCAACACACACGTCCTAGCTGATTATGTTGATTCAGTCTTAAGCTAGGTGTTCTCTGAATTGCAATTGTATGGACTTTGTGGTGTGCTATGTTGTTGTCATGGGTAATCTCACCACACAAGCAAGGAGGTAAGGATACCAGAGAGAATGCAACTAGCCAAACAAGTTTCAAATTACCAAAAACCAATAAAACATGCAAGCAAACAGCTGGGGCATTGCTTCCCAAACCACAGAGAAATGAGAATGCACTGAACAAAACGAAGTGCCCTTTAGGGACTAGCGGTTATATTGTCGCGTGTAGCTTCCGTGGAGCCATGATCTCTAGGTGCAACTAAAGTCAACGAGCAAGCAAATACGCCCCTAGAATTACAAAAAAAACCCCTAATTTCAAAAGAAAATACAATAAACCCCAAGGGCCAATCCATCTAGAACCGCACTCTTCATCTAGGTCACATTGCCAACGGAGTCGGAGAGAGAGAAAGACAAAGATGCAGGACGACGAGTCACCTGTGCGTAGATATATAGATTATCTGGCCTCATTGAATCGATGCATGTGACATCATTGAGCAGCCAAGCAAAGCCACGACTTTTTTTTGAACAGAAATAGGGTGTAGACGCACCCTTATGTATTGCAGCTCAAAAACATTGTACATCATGAACAACAAAGCCCAGATTCCGAATCATGTCGATTGCAGCAATCATAGGGCAAGCGAGAGTGTTATGAGATGAGTTCCTACAAGAACTGATAGGCTCAGACCGAGTTGATCTTTTCGCCTGACGTGCACAGTTGTGAGCAACCCCATTGATTTCCCTGGAAATATGAAAAGTGGGGCCTAATAGGGGTTGTGTTAGATTCTGGAATTCTATAGCTTGCCTTCTTATCTCCTAGATAATATTATTGTCAGCCGCGCCAGGTGCCACTGCTGCCTTTGCTAAGTTTAGATTGTCAGTGAAGAAGGTTGGCCTTACAAGCTTCATTGCAGCAGCGAAGTGGGCGGCCAGAAGCAAGGCATTTGCTTCAGCCTGCAATGGGGTAGACACCTCCCCTTTGGTTGACATGATGAAGACATCGGTCCTACTACCTTCCTGGAAGGATTCAGCATAGTAAACGCCCACACCTGTAGTGGATCGAGTAGCTCTAGCTTGTTTCCTCCAGGCAGCGTCAACATAAATCTTTGGTCCTGTAAAATGAAAATCTATAGGAACCGATATTCCACTGTTGCACTTCAGAGCTTCCTTAGATTGGATCAGTTGTTCAGTCTCCAGGTCCTTGAGAAGAGCGAAAGTGTGTAGAGGAACCTTGTAACATCCCAAAAATACTAAAATTGATCATCAAACTCTAAACATCAAATTTAGGGTTAACAAAAACTTTTCCAATTTAAATATGAAAGCATTCATATGTGTATGTATTAAAAATTGGATTCTTTTGAATTGCCATGGTTCTGTGTTTCTTTGCTTGTAAAATGATTCTTAGGTGAAATAAATATCATCTAAACAATCCCCAAACTTTTCCCAAAGACAAACAAGTCAAAACAAACAAATTAAGTGAATGGTCACTTTGGCCAAATTAACTCCCATGCCTACTTTGGCTATCTCTAACTTTCAGAACTTAACAGAAACATGTATGGATCTTTGCACCCCTTGATAGTACTCATAACAAGGAACCAAGGCCCACCTTGTGATCATCCAAAAACATTTGAATGCATAGTTTAAATGACAGTTTAAAATTGAATCTATTTCATATGGGAAGATCCCACTATTTCAAAAACCACTCAAACAAGCTCAATTCACAAAACCCAAGCATCCACAGAATCCTCAACACATGCCTAGCACACCCACCAAAAATCTTTTCAAAATTCATAACTTAAGTTCATGCGGCCATTTCATCAAACAGGTTGCAGATTCAAATCAACAAAATCACAAACACTATTTTGAGCAGTGTTTTGAGCCAACCTTGTTCCCTCTCTGGTTACACTAGCCTCATTAGATCATCTAGCAACCTTAACTAAGCCCTAGCACCACTGTAAACTCGCCAATGTCATCAATGGTGAACAGGCCGAGAGCACCCATGTCACCCTAGTGTGGACAACAAGCTAGGAGAAGAACTAGCTGTGCCAACCTTGTCTGGGAGGTAGCCCATGCCTCACCGCCCCCACTCGACCAGCCCTAGCTCAAGGACAACGACCAGAACCGCCGGGAACGCCGCGCCCGCGCCGCTGTCGACCATGCCGACGCGCACCGCAAAGCACGCGCCGTTCCCACGCAACCCGACCACCTCGAGCCCTCGCCGCCCGCCAGCATGCACCCCACCGTCCCAGGAGACCACCAGACATGCCCATTTCACCGCCCATATCCGTGTCGCCACCGTCGCCTGCCCATCCCTCTCGGTCTCGTCGTCGAGCCTATAAAAGGAGACGATCCCCGCTCGATTACTTCACACAATATCACTCCCCTCACCTCACTGATCATTCCACCCCTTAGCTGGAGCAAGGCGAGCAGCGCATCGCCGGAATTTGGCCGGAGCTCACCGCTGTAGAGGAGAAGAGAAGCCATTGATTTCGTCCACACCCGGAGCTGCCGCGACCACCCCTGAGTTCACCGTCATCGACTTCGTCGTTTTCCCGCCTCGCTGTCGTCACTGGAGCCCCGATATGCCCCCTATGCACCCCCACTGAGCCGCTAGGGTTCGAGCTCGCCGGTGACCTGTTCATCGTCGACGACGACCCTCAGCCGTTGATCTTCATTCTAATCCAACGCACCACATCGCCCCGTACCGCATCACGTTTAAAGAGCCACTGACCAGTAGACCCCCATGTCAGTTGCGCCCCGCGCTGCGGAGTGACATTGAACCGGCCCAATAACCCTTCCCGCGCAGCCCACTCGTTTGAATTTAGCCTTTTCTATTTATTTTCAAACTCAGTTCTGTACCTAGTTTCAAAAACCAACCCATCTCGATTCAGTAAACCAAATTGAATGAAACCAATTTTGTTAGAAAGATATTAAAATTATTAATTCAAGCCCGTTGGATTCCAATCATTTGGACCTATAGATCAACCTTGGTAAAAATAACAAGGCAGAAGATTTTCTGCATTCAAACATTTTTCAAATTTAAACCATAATAGCTTTTGAGTTGATTCCAACTCTCAAAAATCATATTTGATCATACCTTTCAGAATATATAAAAACATATTGGTTTACTTACAGAAATAATGTTCAAGTAATAAAAGAATGCCACATAGGCATTTCTAGTCATTTATTTTTATTTGAAATAAAAGGTTAAATCATATTAAATTGTGACACCACTTTAAATCACATTCCCATGTACTGAAATATGTGGTGATGACATGTGTCAACATGATCCCATGTTTGGTTTGGAGAATATTAATCTTAAGTAGTTTTTCAATGAGTAGAAATTACTTTTCTAAAAATAAAAGAAATAAGACAAAGCTTTAATCTTGTAATATTAGTGATGATGCTAGATCATCTATAGAACCCTTGTGTGTGATGATTGAAAGTAGTTAAGTATTTTTTGGTGATTGTGTACCTCATATTTATTTATAGACGCTAGTACCGACCAAGGATACGAGGAGGAAGGAGGATACTACGAAGAAGAAGCCGAGGAGAACTTCAACCACTGCTCTGCACAAGGCAAGCTAACACTTGCAAGATACTCTACTTTAGCAAGCCTTACTAATCAAGTTGACCTATGCAAGCTAATACTTGCTTGTTACCATGCCAACTATATGCCTTAAGCATATGTGATCATACTCACTTGATAACCCAATCCTAGTTTTACTTGCAAGCTTTCTACTTTATTTCTTTATCAAAGCTATTACATAGAGTCTACTTAAGTGACTTGTAGATTCTAGGAAGATAATTGAAGGTTGCATAAAGAGCATTAAATTTGGCCTAAGCTAGATAATCTTGATGTCATCCTAAGTCATGAGATGGTACTTAGCTAAAACTCCACTTGTTTACCAACCCTCATTAGTACTCACCCCCACTTGTAGATGCTAGTGCTAAGTATAAAACTTGATCAACTTTAGATGGGAATACTTGGTGGAAAATGGTTATGAAAACCTTAGAATGATGAGTCATTCTACTGAGATGTTTTGACATGTGTTTCCGAACACCAGATGATTTTGGTGATGAAAATGTTGAGGCATGAGCCTTAGCCCTTTATAAAACTGATGGTTGTCTGGATGCGATACCATTCCAATGTTACCGTACAACCACAATACCCGAGAATTCGGTAGGGCTTGACTGGAAACTTATATACCTTAGTATGGGTTCCCTCACGACCAAGGTTTGAGCTGAGGCTACCTTGTGAAGATTGTCCACCTGTGCAGTACCCAAGATGCCAGTTGGTCATGGTTGGGACGCCAAACTCACAGGAGAGGTGCCTATACTAGGGCGTGTAATTGAAAGGTTAGTATTGATTATCCGCATACTGAGTATGGTGAATTCAGGATTTGTTCCTGACGGATGTATCGAATGTTGTGGTGAAAGTGCACAATCTCTGCAGAGTGTCAAACTATTCCAATAGCCGCGTCCGCGGTTATGGACAGTTGGAGTGGCCACACTGTTCCCCCCGTCAGATGTTTTCAAAATGACTTGTGAAATGAATTGAGATTTTGACTTGACCACAACAGAGTTGTGATATGAAATACAAGTTCCCACTTAGGTGTTATAAAATTTCAACTAGCTTTCCTTGCTTCTGAACTTAGTAGAGGTAAATCTGGCTTCTGCAAAACAACCATAGAGCTTAGTGTCCTATTACAAAAACCCTCTTCACTTGTTAGTTTTAGTTTGCGAGTACTTAAAAAGTACTCATGGCTTTGTCCCTGGCTATTCCAGTGGCCAGACTATGAAGCGGAGTACCAGGACGAAGGACCCCAGGAAGCTTACAACAACTAGGATCATCTCCCATCGTCAGCATTGCATGTGACCCCGAAGATGGAGCTTCGCCTACGCTACCTTTATTATTACGTTATTCCGCTGCTTGAGTTGTATTAAGAACTGGATCATGAGATCCTTATTTGTGTAAGACCTTATGTATGGTTTGTAATGGATGATGTACTATGGTATCCAATTCTGTTATGTCTCGCAAAAATGGTAATCCTAGGATTGCGATGTATGGCATAACAGGCATCTGGGATTAAAAATCCGGGTGTTGACAAGTTGGTATCAAAGCCATCCTGACCATAGGAGACCCTAGTTAGACTGGACGTTTATCAAAAACTTAGTTTCAAAACCAAAGTAAGCAAATATTTACAAAAACTTATTCCCATTCTTATCACCTTGACTCTTTCATAAAAATTCATGTTCCTCAAAAACTCTTGCAAAATACATAAAATTTGACACACTTGATCACTCTACTAACTTACTCATCCTATATTCTTATAGATGGACGTGAAGTACAACAAGTTTTATCAGTTGGGGAATGGAGGAGACCTTATCTTTGAGCAGGATTTGGACCAGCTTTCGGAACTTATGGAGCGTCCGCACCCCGAGTTCTTCGGAACTCAGCTCAATGATCAAGGAGGAGAAGATCTGTAGTGGATAATTGCTGCAAGTCTCCGAGGAAAGATTGAACCTCCCACTGCCGAGGGAATTCAATTCACCTTAAGAGAGAACAACTGGCTCGATGGACTTGCCAGGGCCATGCAGGAAGCTCTTGCCCGTCTGTGTGGGCAGAGTATCAACCAGGTCAAGGGTACCCGCTTTGAGTTTTGTCCAAGGCGTGATGCTATGGGACAGCCACTGGAAGCCCCATACCACCACAAGCTGAAGACTCAGTTGGACCACCTTAGCTTCATGATGTACGATCGTCAGCAGGAATTGGACAATTGTCGTGACTACTCCAACCACAAGTCCGCCATCATCAAGATGAAGGTGTTGGAATTATGCCCTAGAGGAAATAATAAAGATGTTATTATTATAATTCTTGTTCATGATAATGTTTATATTCCATGCTAGAATTGTATTAAGCGGAAAACTTTAATACTTGTGTGGTTTGTGAACAACACCGTGTCCCTAGTACGCCTCTAAGGACTAGCTCATTGATTAATGATGGTTAAGGTTTCCTAACCATGGACATGAGTTGTCAATTAATAATGAGATCATATCATTGGGGAATGATATGGTGGACAGACCCAAACTAAGCGAAGCAATTAGATCGTGTCATCATGTTCGTCTTTGCGAAGCTTTTCTTATGTCAAATAATGTATTCCTTAGACCATGAGATAATACAACTCCCTAGTATCGGAAGAAAGCTTTGCGGTCATCAAACGTTATCCTATGAGAGGGTGATCATAAAGGTGTCTCTCAGGTGATCGGAAAGTATCTGTTGGGTTGTATGTATCGAGATGGGATTTGTCCCTCCCAAGTCGGAGAGATATACTTCGGGTCCACTCGGTAATCGATATCAACACCGCTTGCAAGCATGTGGTTAAGGAGTTAATCACAAAGTGATATCAGATTACGGAACGAGTAAAGTACTTGCTGTGAACGAGATTGAACTAGGTATGACGGTACCGACGATCAAATCTCAGGCAAGTAAAATATCGCGAGACGAAGGGAATATATATGGGATTGATTGAATCCTGGCATCGTGGTTCATCCGATATGATCATCGATGAATGTGTGGGAGTCAATATGGGTTTCTAGACCCCGCTGTTGATTATTGATAGAAGATCATGTCTGCATATTCTCGAACCCGCAGGGTCACACACTTAACGTGTCTCGACGCTAGGATAGATTGGATAATTGGTTTATGAGTTTTTGTTCGGAGTCTCGGATGGGATCCGGGACATCACGAGAGGTTCCGGAGTGGTCCGGAGAATAAGATTCATATAAGGCAGTGCAGTTTTTGGAGTTCGGAATTGTTCCGGGTTAATCGGTATTGTACCGGAAGCTTCTAGAACCTTCCGGAAGGGGACCAACGTGGACACACCTTCCGGGAGGGGGAATGGTCCTATGAGGGAGTGCCCTGGCCGCATTGGGCCAGGGGCACAAGGCCCCATAGGGCCCAGCCGGCCAAGAGAGGTTTAAACTCTAGATAGAGCTTCTAGAAGGGGGGGTTTCCTTGCCCCCCACTCTTCCTCCTTGGGGCCGACGGCCTTGGCTTGGGGGATGGGCTAGGGCTGCTCCCACCCCTCTATATATAGAGGGCTGGGGGCGCACCAACCCCCCACACCTTCCCCTCCAACCCTAGACGCCCTGCTGCCCTCCTCTCTCCCTCCCGACTGCTTGTAGGCGAAGCCCTGCTGCAGAAATTCTCCACAAATTGCACCGCACCGTCGCGTTGTAGATCCAACCCATCTCTCCACCATACTTGATGGACCAAGGAAGGAGGAGACGTCGAGGTTCTGGACGTGTGCATCTTACAGAGGCACCGCCACTTGTGGTGCTAGATCGGATCCGATCGGATCGCGAGGAGGAGAAGCGAGTACGACTACATCACCCACGTTCCGACGAACGTTCCGCTGTGCGAATCTTCAAGGGTATGAAGATCTAATCCAATCTCTCTCGTTGTTTGCATCTCCTAGATTAGATCTTGGCTTTCCCTCTATTCGCATCCATAGAAAATTTTGATTTACTATGCCGCGAAACCCTTCAGTGGTATCAGAGCTAGATCTATGCGTAGATGTGTTTCACGAGTAGAACGCAGCATGGTTGTTGCGGGCGTTGATGTTTTCTGTTGCAAGCCTCTTGTTTGTGTTCTTCTTATGACGCGGGATAGTGAGATTGAAGCGGTCTAGGCCAACCTTACGCGACGTCGTTCGCGAGACCGGCTCCGCACTTGACGTGTGGCTTGTTCCACACATGCGGCTGGTGGATGCCAGTTTCTCTCACTATAGTTGTCATGGGATTAACACCGGAGTTTGGCAACCATAATATCACCGTTGTGGCTTTCCGTAGGTAAGAATCGTTCTTAGCATCTACTCCCATAAGCCACGTAAAACATGCAACAACAAAGTAGAGGCGTCTAACTTGTTTTTGCAGGGAGTGTTTTCTGTGATATGGTATGGCCCAAGATGTGATGTGTATAATGTATGCGATGATCATGTTTTGTAATGTTCACGACTTGCATGTCGATGAGTACACAACCGGCAGAAGCCATATGGTTGTCTTTATAATTGTGTATGACCTGTGTGTCAACTTCTTATGCGCCATGTAATAGTTTCACTTTATCGCTAAGTAGTTAGCAATAGTTGTAGTTGCTATTCGTGGTGGAGGCAATCATGGTGGAGTGATGGAGATCATGCCGGAACGCAAAAGATGGAGATCATTGCGCGAAGATTGGCTATACCATGTCACATTAAAGTTATATGCATGTGATGTTTATCCTTTTATGTATCTTATTATGCTTAGATCGCGACGGTAGCATTATAAGATGATTCATCACTTAAAGATCAAGATAAAAACTGTGTTCTCCCCAAGTATGCACCGTTGCGAAAGTTCGTCGTGTCCAAGCATCACGTGATGATCGGGTGCTATAGACTCTACGCTCACATACAACGGGTGCAAGCCAGCTTTTCACACGCGGAAATACTTGGGTCTAACTTGACGAGCCTAGCATGTCAGACATGGCCTCGGAACGCAAGAACCGAAAGGTTAAGCATGAGTCATATGAATGATATGATCGACACTTCGTTGTCCACCATTGAAACCACATCTCTTCTCGTGATGATCGGATTAGGTGTGGTGAATTTGGATCATGTTCACTAAACAACTTGAGGGATGTTGAATTTAGTGGGAGTTCATCTAGTAATTTGATTAAGTTGAACTAGTTATCATGAACATAGTCTAATTCGTACTTGCAAATACTGTAGATCACATGGCTAAGTCCAACTTCAACTTC
The DNA here is from genome assembly GCA_916181665.1 of Avena sativa. Taxonomy (NCBI): domain Eukaryota; kingdom Viridiplantae; phylum Streptophyta; class Magnoliopsida; order Poales; family Poaceae; genus Avena; species Avena sativa. The sequence goes on along the minus strand of OV702279.1, from coordinate 257,501,318 downwards.
AACGTTTTCGCTGAGAAGGAAAAGCTTAGAAACAATTGGTCTAACTTCACCAATTGGTTCCGCAATCTAAGAATCATTCTCTCTGGCGGTCAAAAGGACTATGTCCTTGGGAAAGCGTTAGGTGACCCCCCTGCTGCAACTGCGCCGGCTGATGAGAAAGCTGTCTATTAGTCGCGCAAAGATGATTATGGTGTGATTAAGAGCACCATGTTGTTTGCTATGGAACCGGAACTTCAAAATCGTTTTGAAGACTATCCCGGGCCCTTTGAGATTCTCGAAGAGCTGAAAACCATGTTTCAGACTCAGGCCCGTTCTGAGAGATATGAGATCTCTGAGAAGTTCTTTAACTGCAAGATGGAGGAAGGGAGTTCCGTTAGTGAGCACGCCATTAAGATGACGGGCTACACTCAACGCCTTGAGCAACTGGAATGCACGATTCCAGAGGAGCTCAAGATTGACAGGGTTCTGCAATCACTCCCTCCCAGCTACAAAAGTTTTGTAGTGACTCATAATCAGATTGGTTCCACTGATACGATCACCGAGCTCTTCGCAAAGCTGAAGGCCGCGGAAGTGGACATCAAAAAGGATAATCATGTGTTGATGGTCAACAAGCCCACCTTTAAGAAAGGTAAGGGTGCAAAGAAGCCCTTCAAGAAGGGCGGCGGCAAGCGTACTACCCCTGCTGAGAAGAAGCTCAGGTCTGGTCCTAAGCCGGACACTGAGTGCTTCTATTGCAAGGACAAGGGTCACTGGAAGCGCAACTGTCCGAAGTACTTAGCGGACAAGAAGGATGGCACCATCAAAGGTATATTTGATATACATGTTATTGATGTTTTCCTTACTAGCCCTCGTTGTAGTGCCTGGGTATTTGATACCGGTTCAGTTGCTAATATTTGTAACTCGAAACAGGAGCTACGAAATAGACGGCGGCTTGCAAGGGATGAGGTGACGATGCGCGTTGGCAACGGATCAAGAGTTGATGTGATGGCCGTCGGCACGCTCTCCTTAGTTTTACCTTCGGGATTAGTTTTAAACCTTAATAAATGTTATTATGTGCCTGCGTTGAGCATGAACATTATTTCTGGATCTTGTTTATTGCAAAATAGTTATTCATTTAAATCGGAGAATAATGGTTGTTCTATTTATATGAGTAACATCTTTTATGGTCATGCACCGATTGTGAATGGTTTATTTCTTCTAAATCTCGAAAGGGATGAAACACACATCCATAACATTGAGGCTAAGAGATGCAAAGTAGATAGTGATAATACTACTTATTTGTGGCACTGTCGTCTAGGTCATATTGGTGTAAAGCGCATGAAGAAACTCCATTCTGATGGACTTTTGGAGTCTCTTGATTTTGAATCATTTGACACATGCAAACCATGCCTCATGGGCAAGATGATCAAAACCCCGTTCTCCGGTATGATGGAGCGAGCAACGGACTTGTTGGAAATCATACATACCGATGTATGCGGACCGATGAGTATTTCGACGCGCGGTGGATATCGCTATTTTCTCACTTTTACCGATGACTTAAGTGGATATGGGTATATCTATTTAATGAAACATAAATCTGAAACGTTTGAAAAGTTCAAAGAATTTCAGAATGAAGTTGAGAACCATCGTAACAGAAAGATTAAGTTTCTACGATCCGATCGTGGAGGTGAATATTTGAGTTATGATTTTCTCACGCATCTTAAAGCAAGCGGAATCGTTTCGCAACTCACGCCACCCGGAACACCACAGCGCAATGGTGTGTCTGAACTCCGGAATCGAACCCTATTAGATATGGTCCGATCAATGATGTCTCTTACTGATTTGCCGTTATCATTTTGGGGTTATGCATTAGAAACCGCTGCATTCACTTTAAATAGGGCTCCATCTAAATCCGTTGAGACGACACCGTATGAACTGTGGTTTGGTGCTAAACCTAAGTTGCCGTTTCTTAAAGTTTGGGGATGCGAAGCTTACGTCAAGAAGTTGATGCCGGACAAGCTCGAACCCAAAGCGGAGAAATGCGTCTTCATAGGATACCCTAAGGAAACTATTGGGTATACCTTCTATCACAGAACCGAAGGCAAAGTGTTTGTTGCAAAGAATGGTTCCTTTCTTGAGAAGGAGTTTCTCTCGAAAGAAGTGAGTGGGAGGAAAGTAGAGCTAGATGAGGTTATTGAACCTTCTCTTGAATTGGAGGGTAGCGCAGCACCTGAAATTGTTCCAGTGCCGCCTGCACCAACAATAGAGGAAGCTAATGACAAGGATCATGAAGCTTCGGACGATGCTGCTACTGAACGTCGCAGGTCGACACGGTCGCGTGCCCCTATTGAGTGGCACGACAACCCTGTCTTGACTGTCTTGTTAGTTGAAGATAGTGAACCTACGAACTATGAGGAAGCGATGATGAGCCCAGACTCTGAGAAATGGCTAGAAGCCATGAAATCCGAATTGGGATCCATGAGCGAAAACCAAGTATGGACTTTGGTGGACCCTCCTAGCGACCGAAAGGCCGTTGAGTGCAAATGGATCTTCAAGAAGAAAACGGACGTGGATGGTAATGTTACCGTCTATAAAGCACGGCTTGTCGCGAAAGGTTTTCGACAAGTTCAAGGTGTTGACTACGATGAGACTTTATCTCCCGTAGCGATGTTTAAGTCCATTCGGATTTTATTAGCATTGCTGCGTTTCATGATTATGAAATATGGCAGATGGATGTCAAGACTGCTTTCCTCAATGGCAACATTGATGAAGAGTTGTATATGATGCAACCCGAAGGTTTTGTCGATCCTAAGGATGCTGATAAAGTATGCAAACTTCAGCGTTCCATTTATGGACTGAAGCAAGCATCTCGGAGTTGGAACCTTCGTTTTGATCAAGTGATCAAGAGCTTTGGATTTGTTCCAAATTGCTACGAAGCTTGTATCTACAAGAATGTGAGTGGGAGATCGGTGACGTTTCTGGTACTATATGTGGATGACATATTGATTATTGGAAATGACATTAACATGCTTAATGATGTGAAGAGTTATTTGAACAAGTGTTTTTCAATGAAAGACCTAGGTGAAGCTGCTTATATATTGGGCATCAAGATCTATAGAGATAGACAAAGACGCCTGATAGCTTTAAGCCAGAGTACATACCTAGACAAAGTTCTGAAAAGGTTCATAATGGATAAGGCAAAGAAAGGTTTAGTGCCCATGTTGTCAGGTAAGATATTGAGCAAGGCTCAGTGTCCAGCTACGGTAAATGATAGGGAAGCTATGAGCAAAGTGCCTTATGCCTCAGCCATAGGTTCTATCATGTATGCCATGCTGTGTACTAGACGAGATGTGTCCAATGATCTTAGTTTGACGAGCAGGTATCAAAGTGATCCAGGAGTGGAACACTAGACAGCCATGAAGAACATCCTAAAGTACCTAAATAGGACTAAAGAAATGTTCTTAGTCTATGGGGGTGATGAACAGCTTGTCGTAAAAGGTTACGTCGATGCTAGTTTCGACACCGACAAGGATGATTCTAAATCTCAGACAGGATACGTGTATATTTTGAATGGAGGAGCTGTGAGCTGGAGAAGCTGCAAGCAAAGCGTGATCGCGGGATCTACAGTAGAAGCGGAATACATGGCTGCTGCAGAAGCGTCAAGTGAAGGAGTTTGCATCAGGAACTTCATCACTGAGCTTGGCTTGGTTCCAAGTGCATTGGACCCACTGGAGATATTGTGTGACAACACTGGCGCCATAGCACTCGCTAAGGAACCAAGATATCATCCAAAGACCAAGCATATCAACCGCAAGTTTCATATAATCCGAGATTATATAGCAGATGGAGATCTGAAGATTAGCAAAGTACATACATATCTGAATGTCGCAGATCCATTGACTAAACCTCTTCCACGTGTAAAACATGATCAGCACCTCAGTGCCATGGGTGTGAGATTGTTGCCAGATGTAAACTAGATTATTGACTCTAGTGCAAGTGGGAGACTGTTGGAATTATGCCCTAGAGGCAATAATAAAGATGTTATTATTATAATTCTTGTTCATGATAATGTTTATATTCCATGCTAGAATTGTATTAAGCGGAAACTTTAATACTTGTGTGGTTTGTGAACAACACCGTGTCCCTAGTACGCCTCTAAGGACTAGCACATTGATTAATGATGGTTAAGGTTTCCTAACCATGGACATGAGTTGTCAATTAATAATGAGATCATATCATTGGGGAATGATATGGTGGACAGACCCAAACTAAGCGAAGCAATTAGATCGTGTCATCGTGTTCGTCTTTGCGAAGCTTTTCTTATGTCAAATATTGTATTCCTTAGACCATGAGATAATACAACTCCCTGGTATCGGAAGAAAGCTTTGAGGTCATCAAACGTTATCCTATGAGAGGGTGATCATAAAGGTGTCTCTCAGGTGATCGGAAAGTATCTGTTGGGTTGTATGTATCGAGATGGGATTTGTCCCTCCCAAGTCGGAGAGATATACTTCGGGCCCACTCGGTAATCGATATCAACACCGCTTGCAAGCATGTGGTTAAGGAGTTAATCACAAAGTGATATCGGATTACGGAATGAGTAAAGTACTTGCTGTGAACGAGATTGAACTAGGTATGATGGTACCGACGATCAAATCTCGGGCAAGTAAAATATCGCGAGACGAAGGGAATATATATATGGGATTGATTGAATCCTGGCATCGTGGTTCATCTGATATGATCATCGATGAATGTGTGGGAGTCAATATGGGTTTCCAGACCCCGCTGTTGATTATTGATAGAAGATCATGTCTGCATATTCTCGAACCCGCAGGGTCACACACTTAACGTGTCTCGACGCTAGGATAGATTGGATAATTGGTTTATGAGTTTTTGTTCGGAGTCTCGAATGGGATCCGGGACATCACGAGAGGTTCCGGAGCGGTCCGGAGGATAAGATTCATATAAGGCAGTGCCGTTTTTGGAGTTCGGAATTGTTCCGGGTTAATCGGTATTGTACCGGAAGCTTCTAGAACCTTCCGGAAGGGGACCAACGTGGCCACACCTTCCGGGAGGGGGCATGGGCCTATGAGGGAGTGCCCTGGCCGCATTGGGCCAGGGGCACAAGGCCCCATAGGGCCCAGCCGGCCAAGAGAGGTTTAAACTCTAGATAGAGCTTCTAGAAGGGGGGGTTTCCTTGCCCCCCACTCTTCCTCCTTGGGGCCGCCTGCCTTGGCTTGGGGGAGGGGCTAGGGCTGCGCCCACCCCTCTATATATAGAGGGCTGGGGGCGCACCAACCCCCCACACCTTCCCCTCCAACCCTAGCCGCCCTGCTGCCCTCCTCTCTCCCTCCCGACTGCTTGTAGGCGAAGCCCTGCTGCAGAAATTCTCCACCAATTGCACCGCGCCGTCGCGTTGTAGATCCAACCCATCTCTCCACCATACTTGCTGGACCAAGGAAGGAGGAGATGTCGAGGTGCTGCACGTGTGCATCTCACGGAGGCACCGCCACTTGTGGTGCTAGATCAGATCGGATCGCGAGGAGGAGAAGCGAGTACGACTACATCACCCACGTTCCGACGAACGTTCCGCTGTGAGAATCTTCAAGGGTATGAAGATCTAATCCAATCTCTCTCGTTGTTTCCATCTCCTAGATTAGATCTTGGCTTTCCCTCTGTTCGCATCCGTAGAAAATTTTGATTTACTATGCCGCGAAACCCTTCAGAAGGATCAAACCACTGCCATGCTAGCGAAGGATCACAAGTCTCGCCGCCGTCAGCTGGACAAGAAGGAGCGCATCATTGCCCGTCTTTGCCACCATATCTCGGATTTGGAGGAGACCATCCACGAGAGAGACATGCAGCTGGAAGAAAGGGAGAATGCTAGAGAGGATCTTCATGGAGACCCCTACTCCTATCTCAGCGATGATGATTTTCTGGAGGATCAGGCTATGGACTTCTTCATCGATGAGGATGATTTCGCCTTCATCGATGACGATGAGGATGACGACTACACCGCCTCCGAGGAGTAGTAGCACCTGAGCACTAGCGTAGTGAGTTGTATTCGGTCCCACTGTATCGTAGTTTCCGGAATGGTTCTTAAAACCATCCGTTTTTCTTGTTTTGTGGTGTGTGTTTGTATCGTGTGCTATGAACGAATGAATGAAAAGCAAGTTGCTAGAAAATATGAGTCAAACTTTAAAAACTTTTCAAAGTCCCTGAACCTTAGAAATTTCCCTCTTTTCTCATGATCTTCCTCAAATCTTCAGATGCCACGCGGAGGAAGTGGTTCATCCCCGGACCCGATGTTGCAGATCCTGCAAATGTTGGTTTTTGACCGCGAAGCTGAAAGAGCGGAACGTCAAGCCAACTTAGCCACCCTTCAGCAGATAGCCCAGCTAGCCCACAACAATCAAGGCCAAGGAAATCAGGGCAACCATGGATCTAAGCTCAAGAATTTCCAGAACACCAACCCACATGTTTTCACTAAGTCGGAAGAGCCCCTAGATGCAGACGATTGGCTGCAAACCATGGAAAACAACCTGGAAGTCGCCGGAGTGGAAGCCAACGAGAAAGTTCTGTTCGCCACCCACTATCTAGCCGGAGATGCAAGAGCATGGTGGAACAACGTTCGTGCAACGACCGAAGGACAGATGATGACCTGGGAGGAATTCAAGGTCAAGTTCAGCAGAACCCATGTGCCCCCGGGTTTGATCAAGAGAATGAGAGATGAGTTCATAGAACTGAAGCAAGGACGGATGATCGTAGTGGAATACTGTGACAAATTCTTGTCATTAGCTAGTATGCCCCGGATGAGATCGACACCGAAGCCAAGAAGAAAGATAGATTCTTGAATGGTTTGCATGATGAGATGCAGACTATGTTGGTCAATATCCCCTTTGCTGATATTGAAGCCCTTATCGACTTTGCCATCCAGATGGAAGGAAAGATCAACCAAGCCAATGAGAACCGCAAGCGTCGCATGATGCATCAGCCAGGAACCCATCAGACCCCAAAGTATCGCCCTAACCCATCTCCAGGATTTGCCCCAAGAACCAACAGACCCCCGATGAACCGTTCGACCTATCCCAACCGTGGAAACCCAAGGCCCGAAGGAAATCACAACAACCACGACAACTCTAACAATTTTGGTGGCATAAGGTGAAGAGAGAAATCGGAAGCTATATCGCCAAGTGTGATATATGTCAGCGAGTCAAGGCAGGACATCAAAGACCCGCTGGATTGTTGCAACCTTTGCAGATTCCGGAATGGAAATGGGATTCTGTAGGAATGGACTTTATCACTGGACTACCTACTTCTAGTAGGGGAAATGACTCTATTTGGGTCATAGTGGACAGATTGTCCAAAGTCGCCCATTTCTTGCCCGTTAAAACTACCTATCAGAGTTCGAAGCTAGCGGAGTTGTACATCGCTAGAATCGTTAGTTTGCATGGAGTCCCCAAGAATATAGCATCGGGTCGAGGAACTCAGTTTACCTCGAGATTCTGGAAGAAAGTCCAAGAAGGTTTAGGTACCCGCCTAGATTTCAGTACCGCGTATCACCCTCAGACCGATGGACAAACGGAGCGAGTAAACCAAATACTCGAAGATATGCTTAGAGCATGTGTGCTATAATATGGATCCAAGTGGGAAGACTGTCTGCCGTTTGTAGAATTTTCATAGAACAACAGTTATCAAGCCAGTTTGCAAATGGCCCCATTTGAATTCATGTAAGGAAGGAAGTGTCCCACCCCTTTGAACTGGTCGGAAGTAGGAGAGAGTCAGATTTTCGGACCCGGCATCCTACGACCAGCCCTAGCTTGTCTGGGAGGTAGCCCATGCCTCACCGCCCCCTCTCGACTAGCCCTAGCTCAAGGACAACGACCAGAACCGCCAGGAACACCGCGCCCGCGCCGCTATCGACCATGCCGACGCGCACCGCAGAGCACGCGCCGTTCCCACGCAACCCGACCACCTCGAGCCCTCGCCGCCCGCCAACATGAACCCCACCGTCCCAGGAGACCACCAAACATGCCCATTTCACCGCCCATAGCCGTGTCGCCACCGTCGCCCGCCCATCCCTCTCGGTCTCGCCGTCGAGCCTATAAAAGGAGACGATCCCCGCTCGATTTCTTCACACCATCTCACTCCCCTCACCTCACTGATCATTCCACCCCTTAGCCGGAGCAAGGCGAGCAGCGCATCGCCGGAATTTGGCCGGAGCTCGCCGCTGCAGAGGAGAAGAGGAGCCATTGATTTCGTCCACCCCCGGAGCTGCCGCGACCACACCTGAGTTCACCGTCGTCGACTTTGTCGTTTGCCCGCCTCGCCATCGTCACTGGAGCCCCGGTATTCCCCCTATGCACCCCCACTGAGCCGCTAGGGTTCGAGCTCGCCGGTGACCTATTCATCGTCGATGATGACCCTCAGCCGTCGATCTTCATTCTAATCCAACGCACCACATCGCCCTGTACCGCTTCACGTTTAAAGAGCCACTGACCAATAGACCCCCCCTGTTAGTTGCGCCCCGCGCTGCGGAGTGACACTGGGCCGGCCCAATAACCCTTCCCGCGCAGCCCACTCGTTTGAATTTAGCCTTTTCTATTTATTTTCAAACTCAGTTCTGTACCTAGTTTCAAAAACTAACCCAACTCGATTCAGTAAACCAAATTGAATGAAACCAATTTTGTTAGGAAGATATTGAAATGCTTAATCCAAGCCCGTTGGATTCCAATCATTTGGACCTATAGATCAACCTTGGTAAAAATAACAAGGCAGAAGATTTTCTGCATTCAATCATTTTTCAAATTTAAACCATAATAGCTTTTGAGTTGATTCCAACTCTCAAAAATCATATTTGATCATACCTTTCAGAATATATAAAAACATATGGGTTTACTTACAGAAATAATGTTCAAGTAATAAAAGAATGCCACATAGGCATTTCTAGTCATTTATTTTTATTTGAAATAAAAGGTTAAATCTTATTAAATTGTGACACCACTTTAAATAACATTCCCATGTACTGAAATATGTGGTGATGACATGTGTCAACATGATCCCATGTTTGGTTTGGAGAATATTAAATCTTAAGTAGTTTTTCAATGAGTAGAAATTACTTTTCTAAAAATAAAAGAAATAAGACAAAGCTTTAATCTTGTAATATTAGTGATGATGCTAGATCATCTATAGAACCCTTGTGTGTGATGATTGAAAGTAGTTAAGTATTGGTTGGTGATTGTGTACCTCGTATTTATTTATATACGCTAGTACCGACCAAGGATACGAGGAGGAAGGAGGATACTACGAAGAAGAAGCCGAGGAGAACTTCAACCACTGCTCTGCACAAGGCAAGCTAACACTTGCAAGATACTCTACTTTAGCAAGCCTTACTAATCAAGTTGACCAATGCAAGCTAATACTTGCTTGTTACCATGCCAACTATATGCCTTAAGCAAATGTGATCATACTCACTTGATAACCCAATCCTAGTTTTACTTGCAAGCTTTCTACTTTATTTCTTTATCAAAGCTATTACTTAGAGTCTACTTAAGTGACTTGTAGATTCTAGGAAGATAATTGAAGGTTGCATAAAGAGCATTAAATTTGGCCTAAGCTAGATAATCTTGATGTCATCCTAAGGCATGAGATGGTACTTAGCTAAAACTCCACTTGTTTACCAACCCTCATTAGTACTCACCCCCACTTGTAGATGCTAGTGCTAAGTATAAAACTTGATCAACTTTAGATGGGAATACTTGGTGGAAAATGGTTATGAAAACCTTAGAATGATGAGTCATTCTACTGAGATGTTTTGACATGTGTTTCCGAACACCAGATGATTTTGGTGATGAAAATGTTGAGGCATGAGCCTTAGCCCTTTATAAAACTGATGGTTGTCTGGATGCGATACCATTTCAATGTTACCGTACAACCACAATTCCCGAGAATTGGGTAGGGCTTGACTGGAAACTTATATACCTTAGTATGGGTTCCCTCATGGCCAAGGTTTGAGCTGAGGCTACCTTGTGAAGATTGTCCACCTGTGCAGTACCCAAGATGACAGTTGGTAATGGTTGAGAGGCCAAACTCACAGGAGAGGTGCCTATACTAGGGCGTGTAATTGAAAGGTTTGGATTGATTATCCGCATACTGAGTATGGTGAATTCAGGATTTGTTCCTGACGGATGTATCGAATTTTGTGGTGAAAGTGTACAATCTCTGCAGAGTGTCAAACTATTCGAATAGCCGCGTCCGCGGTTATGGACAGTTGGAGTGGACATACTGTTCCCCCGTCAGATGTTTTCAAAATGACTTGTGAAATGAATTGAGATTTTGACTTGACCACAACAGAGTTGTGATATGAAATACAAGTTCCCACTTAGGTGTTATAAAATTTCAACTAGCTTTTCTTGCTTCTGAACTTAGTAGAGGTAAATCTGGATTTTGCAAAACAACCATAGAGCTTAGTGTCCTATTACAAAAACCCTCTTCACTTGTTAGTTTTAGTTTGCGAGTACTTAAAAAGTACTCATGGCTTTGTCTGTCAACACCCGGATTTTTCAATCCTCGATGCCAGTTATGCCATACCTCGCAATCCCAGGATTACCATTTTTGCGAGACATAACAGAATTGGATACCATAGTACTTCATCCATTAAAAACGATACATAAGTTCTTACACAAATGGGGATCTCATGATCCAGTTCTTAATACAACATCAAGCAGCGGAATACGTAATAATGACGGTAGCGTAGGCGAAGCTCCATCTTCGGGGTCACATGCAATGATGACGATGGGAGATGATCCTAGTTGTCGTAACCTTCCTGGGGTCCATCCTCCAGGTACTCCTCTTCATAGTCTGGCCATGGGAATAGCCAGGGACAAAGCCATGAGTACTCTTAAAGTACTCGCAAACTAATACTAACAGGTAAGGGTTTTTTGGATAATAGGACACTAGGCTCTAAGGTTTTGCAAAAAGCCAGGTTTATCTTTACTAAGTTCCAAAGCTAGTCACAATTTTATAACTCCTAAATGGGATCTTGTAATTCAGGTCACAACTCTGTTGTGTTCCAGTCAAAGTCTCAATTCATTTCACAAGTCATTTTAAAAGGTCTGACGGGGGAATAATATGGCCACTCCAACTGTCCATAACCGCGGACGCGGCTATTCGAATAGTTTGACACTTTGTAGAGATTGTACACTTTCACCACAACATTCGATACATCTGTCAGGAACAAATCCTGAATTCACCATACTCAGTATGCGGATAATCAATCCTAACCTTTCAATTACACGCCCTAGTATAAGCACCTCTCCTGTGAGTTTGGCCTCCCAACCATGACCACTGTCATCTTGGGTACTGCACAGGTGGACAATCTTCACAAGGTAGCCTCAGCTCAGACCTTGGCCGTGAGGGAACTAATACTAAGGTATATAAGTTTCCAGTCAAGCCCTACCCAATATTCGGGTATTGTGGTTGTACGCTAAAATTGGAATGGTATCGCATCCAAACAACCATCAGTTTTATAAAGGGCTAAGGCTCATGCCTCAACATTTTCATCACCAAAATCATCAAGTGTTTGGAAACACATGTCCAAAACATTTCAATAGAATGATCCATCATTCCAAGGTTTTCATAACCATTTTTCCACCAAGTATTCCCATCTAAAAGTTGATCAAGTTTTATTCTTAGCACTAGCATCTACAGGTGAGGGTAGTAATAATGAGGGGTGGTAACTGGTGGAGTTTCACTAAGTCCAACCTTATATCTTAGGCTGATATCAAGGTTTCTAGCTTAGGCCAAATTTTATGCTCTTTAAGCAACCTTCAGCACAACTGTCTAGTATCTACCAAACTCTTAGGTAGACTCTAAGTAAGCTTTGATAAAGAAATAAAGTAAGAAGCATGCCATAAAACTAGGATTGGTTTAGCAAGTGGGTATGATCACATATGCTTAAGGCATAAAGTAGTCATCTCACAAGTATGGGTTTGTGGCATCAGTAGGGTATCTTGCAAGTGTTAGCTTGCACATTCACTAGTAGTATTAGGCTTGCATAGTAATTAGCTTGCAAGTGTTAGCTTGCATCAGTGTCAATATCAGCTTGCCTTGTGCAGAGCAGTGGTTGAAGTTCTCCTCGGCTTCCTCTTCGTAGTATCCTCCTTCCTCCTCGTATCCTTGGTCGGTACTAGCGTCTATGAATAAATACGAGGTACACAATCACCAGACAATACTTAACTACTTGCAATCATCACACACAAGGGTCCTATAGATGATCTAGCATCATCTCTAACATTACAAGGTTAAAGCTTGGTTTAAATCCTTTTTATTTTTAGAAAAGTAATTTCTACTCATTGAAAAACTACTTAAAGATTTAATATTCTCCAAACTAAACATGGGATCATTTTGACACATGTCATCACCACATATTGTAGTCCATGGGAATGTGATTTAAAGTGGTGTCACAATTTAATAAGGTTTTACCCTTTTATTTTAATTAATTAAAGTGGCTAGAAATGCTTATGAAGCATTCTTTTATTACTTGAACATTATTTCTGCAAGTAAACCTATATATTTTTTATATATTATGAAAGGTATGGTTAAATGTGATTTTTGAGAGTTGGAATCAACTCAAAAGATTTTATGGTTTGAATTTGAAAAATGTTTGAATGCAGAAAATCTTCTGCCTTGTTATTTTTACTATGGGTGATCTACAGATCCAAATGACTTGAATCCAACGGGCTTGGATTAAGCATTCACAGACCTTTCCAACAAAATTGGTTTCATTCAATTTGATGGAATTAATAGATCTGGGTTGATTTTTGAAGTTGAGTGCTGAAGTGTGTTTGAATTTAAAAAGAAAAAGGTTTAATTTGAATTGCTGGGCTGCGCGGGAAATTCTAACGGGCCGGCCTGCTAAGCGCAGTGCTCCCGCGGGCTGCTTAAGTGGATGTCCCCACTCGTCAGTGACACGGGGCTGGGCGAAGCGGTATGGGGCAACGTGGATCGTTCGATCTAGTTCTAATCCAACGGCTGGGGGTCATCGTCGACGCGAGACAACTCCGGCGAGAACGAAACCTAGCGCGGCCAGTGAGGGGTGCTGGGGGCCCACCGGGGTACGGGCGAGGGTCGGCGAGGCGGGCGAACGACGAAGTCGACGACGGCGAACCTCCTGGTACCGGTGGCTTCTCCTGGGGCGGCTCCAATCGCTGGCTCCCTTCTTCCCCGGCAGCGGCAGGCTCCAGTGAAATTCCGGCGAGGTGGTGCTCGGCTTGCTCTAAGAATGGTGTGGCACGGTGAGTGGGGAGAGGTGAGTGAGATGGTGTGAAGAAATCGTGCGGGGGTGGCCTCTATTTATAGTCGAGCGAGGGGACCGTCGGGGCGCACGGTGAGCTTGTCGGGGGCGACATTACAGGCGGCTATAGGCATGGGCAAGGGTAGGGGACGGTGCTGTGTCTCCTGGCGATTCTCAACGACATGGTCGCGAGGCATGGGGCGGTGTGGTTTGGTCTGGAACGGGCGTGCTCTGCGCGGTAGAGGCGGCGTCTTCGACGGCGGGCGGTGGTTGTATGGCACGGGGCGGCAAACGGGGATGTCTGGCGGTCTCCTGGGTCGGTGGTGATCGTGTGTGCACGCGGTGAGGGAGGCGCGCGGTCTGTGGGTGATAGTCGAGGGTGGCGCTCTGGCGCACGCTCGGCATGGTCTGGGCGTGTCTCGTGCGCGTGGTCCAGGGCTTGGCAACGCTCGCGGCTGGGACAGGCAGTGGCGATGGACGGTGGGCTGCCTCCCAGACATGCTGGCTAGGCTTGCTGCTGCTCCTAGCTTGCTGTCCACAATGGGGTGACATTGAGGTGCTCGGCTGTTCACCATTAATGACAATGGCAAGCTCACAGGGGTGCTAGTGTTGGGCTAATCTTTCTAGATGATCTACTGGGTTGTGTGTGAGCTAACTAGGGAACAAGTTAGGCTCAAAACACTGCACACTATAGTGTTTGATGTTTTGTTTGATTTGTGTCTGCAACCTGTTTGATGAAATGGCCGCATGAAATCAAGTTTTGAATTTTGAAATGATTTTTGGTGGGTTTGCTAGATTGGTGCTGGTGAGTCTGCAGATGCCTGGGTTTTGAAAGTTGAGCTTGTTTGAGTGGGTTTTGAAAAAGTGGGATCTTCCCATATGAAGAAGATTCAATTTTGAATTGTCATTTAAACTATGCATTTGAAAGTTTCTGGATGATCACAAAGTGGGCCTTGATACCTTGTTATGGGTACATTCAAGGGGTGCAAAGATCCAGAAAAGTTTCTGTTAGGTTTTGAAAGTTTGAGACAGCCAAAGTAGGCATGGGAGCTAAATTGGTCAAAATGACCATTCACTTAATATATTTGTTTTGATTTACTTGTCTTTAGGAAAAGTGTGGGAAATGTTTTAGATGATGCTCATTTCACCTAAGAAACATTTTACACGCAATGGATCACACAAACAAGGTGGTTTTTAAAGAAATTCAAAATCCATGCATACACATATACATGCATTCATGAATTCATTTAGAAAAGTTTTTGTTAACCCTAATCTTGATGATTAGTGTTTGATGATCTAAGTTTGGTATTTTTGGGATGTTACATTGTCCCTGGCTATTCCCGTGGCCAGCCTATGAAGCGGAGTACCAGGACGAAGGACCCCAGGAAGGTTACGACAACTAGGATCATCTCCCATCGTCATCATTGCCTGTGACCCCGAAGATGGATCTTCGCCTACGCTACCTTTATTATCACGTTACTCCGCTGCTTGAGTTGTATTAAGAACTGGATCATGAGATCCTTATTTGTGTAAGACCTTATGTATGGTTTGTAATGGATGATGTACTATGGTATCCAATTCTGTTATGTCTCGCAAAAATGGTAATCCTGGGATTGCGATGTATGGCATAACAGGCATCTGGGATTAAAAATCCGGGTGTTGACAAACCTGTTGAGGAGACGTCTTCTTCCGGCAAAAGAGCTAATCGTTCCTTGCTTTCCAGATTCACCAAAGAAAGGTAAACAAAAAATTGAGATTAATGGTTGGGTGATTCTGCTTAAGCAGAGTAGTAATGATTTTAGAAGTGTCCACTTTATTATTCACCAGGCTTTCAGATTTTATAAAGCAAGGAGGTAGAAGCCAGGCAGCCTTTGCAAAAGTACAAAGAAAGAAAGGGTGAGCATCAGTTTCAGGAACATTACACCTGCAACAATCATTTTCAATGTGCGAAGAGAACTGTGAGGCCCTATCTAAAGTGGTAAGCGCACCTCTTAGCATCCTCCAAGCAAAGGTCTTTATTTTGGGAATCATTCTTTTGCATTTCCAGACTTCATTCAGAATTTTCTTTGTTGATTCCTGCGCTTGTTCTTGTCTTGGTGTGTCTGAGTCAAAGCGCCAAGACAAGCAAGCTTTGTATGTGGATTTAGCATTACATTTCCCATTTGGAGTGGGTTTCCAACACAGTATATCATCTTTTCTAGAGGGAACAATAAGAGTGCTTTTGATTGCTTGGGCAGTGCAACTACTGAAAAGGCTTTCAATCAGATTGATGTTCCAGCTTTTGGTATTGGGAGACCAAAGTTGGTTAATTCTAGTTGGGTAATTAAATCCTTGTTGCTGGATAATCAGGTTATCATAAATGTTTTCCCACCCTGAGAACCAAGGAGTACTCCAGATGGAGGAATTACCATTACTGATTTGGTAGTAGGAGTTGGCAGTGAGAAGATGCCTAACTTTTAAAACAAAGGACCAGAAAGTTGATTTAGGAGTGTTATTGTTTGCTCTCCAAATGGAGGAATTAGGAAAGTATTTATCTCTAAGAACACTTTGCAGGAAAGTATTTATCTCTAAGAAAATCAGACCCATGTCGGTGGCTTGAAGGTTTCTCACACCAAGGCCTCCATCAGATTTAGGGGCAAAAATGTTCTTCCAAGCAGTAAGGCAAATAGCTTTAGTGCTAGGTTCAGAGGAAGAGCCTGTCCACCAGAAAACTCTAATGATGGCTTGAAGTTTTTTGAGGAGCTTTTTGGAAAACAAGAGATTTGACATGTAATAGACAGGAATGGAGGAGAGAACAGATTTGATTAGTTCTAACCTAGCAGCATGAGATAGAGAATTAGCCTTGTAAGTGGAAAGTTTGGATTTGAATTTCTGAATAATGAAATTATAAGCCTCACTTCTATTCCTGGATGGAAGAATGAGAGGATGGCCCAAATGGGTAAAGTTTTCATGAATAGTAGGAACATAGAAAATTTGAGTGATTTCATCTACAGTTGCTGGATCAACCCTTTTGCTAAAAATAATGCCTGACTTGGACCAGTTGGGAGTCTGACATGAACCCGCACAGAATTTCAGAAGAATGTTTTTGGTTACCTGTGCTTCTTGTGTAGTTGCGGCCCCACAGACCAATAGATCATCAGCAAAAAGAAGTGAATGTATTGGGGGACACAGGGGGCCCAGGGAGATTCCTGCAAGGTTAGCATCAGACAAAGCTTCTGACAGCATGATGGAGAGTTCATTGATTCCTAGGATAAACAAATAAGGTGATAAAGGGCAGCCTTGTCTTATTCCTCTGAAGATGACAAATTTGGCATAGGTTTGGCCAGATAACTGAAAAAAACGGGGGAGGAAATGCAGGTTTGGACCATTTTAATGAAATGACCATGCAACCCTTTACGAGCCAGAGCTTTGCAAATGAAGTTCCACTCAATCCTATCAAAAGCTTTTGCTAGGTCAATTTTAAGCATGAAGGCCTTGGATTTCCAGGAGGATAGGTTGAAAGAGTGAGTGATTTCCTGGGCAATAATTATGTTGACACTAATCCTTCTTCCTCCAATAAAAGCTTGTTGGGAGGGGTGAATGTAGTCAGGAAGGTGAGGCTTAAGTCTGTTAGCAAGGCATTTAGTAATAATCTTGTAGATCACATTGCATAGACTAATGGGCCTATAATCAGTAGGGACAATGGGAATAAGTTTCTTGGGAATCAGCGCAATGTTGGTGTCACTGATGTGCTGAGGTAGAGTGGTTGTAACAAAGAAATTTCTAACCAGGTTAGTGACATCTTCTCCAATCCAGTCCTAGGTGGCTAAATAGAATTCCACATTAAACCCATCAGGCCCAGGGGAGGCATTGCGTTTCATGTCATTCAAAACCTCCCAAATTTCATCTTTACCAGGAATGGAGTAAGTGGCATCATCAGGAATAGGGTCAGTTGTGTGAGTAAGGCCTTCCACATCCTGGTTGTTGGAGGAGGTAAAGATGGATCTAAAGTAGGAGACAAAAGTGTTAGCAATCTGGTTTGGCATGAAGTGAGTCACATTTTGTTCATCCTTTATAGAGAGAATCATATTCCTCCTTTTTCTTTTAGCAATGGCTCTATGGAAAAAAGTACTGTTCCTATCACCATCTTTAACCCAAAGTTTTTTTGCACGTTGCATATTTGCATCATTCATTTTGGTCACAGTTTGTTCATACCTTTCAACCAGAGCAACTTCTTTCTGAAAATCATGTTGATCAAGGGGAAGGGATTGTATCTTCTCAATTTCGTTCTCCAAATCCTTGAGCTTCTCCTGCAAAGGTTTTTTCTTCCTGCACCAAACTTTTAACTTGGAGGCTAGATTGTTAGTCTTTTTAGTAAAAGAGGGATTGAAATAATTTACCCAGCAGTTCCTAGCATAGTTCTGAAAATCCTCCTCTCTAAGCCACCAGTTTTCAAATTTGAAAGAGTTCCTTGGTTTGCAGAGTTTTCCTTCATGTAACACCCTCAGAATCGGCCCTATGCAAGTTTCAGCGATTCCCGCCAAACCCGCATAGAAACGATTCAAAGGTGCCCACCAGGCACTTTCGTGCGGGTGGAAAACGAAGTAATACCATTACACAATAGTCCTCGATGGAACCCACAGAACATATATATACAACAACGACTCAAAGAGTCAAGAATACAGATATACAATACAAAGATCCAAATCACCTTTTAAAACGATATAGCGTCTGAGTACGGACAAGATGCAAATTGAGCTAAGAGCCCTGAAGAATAACCAATGGCGTCCATAACCCTGCCCAGGCCAAGCCGGAAGGGTAACCCTGCTAACGACGTCGATCTCAAAACCTTCTTAAACAAAAGTGGTGCCGACGAAGGGCAAAGGAAAAAGAGAGAGAGCGGTCAGTACTGAGGCCAGTACACGGCGAGGCTAGAATTCGGCGGTCCTCGCCTACATAGGTATGGTGGACTGAAGCGGCAGCGCAACATGCACTAAACAACCTATAGAGACTCGAGATAACTGTCGGCTATCAGAGAGGGATAAGAAAGACCTATTCGGAACCAACCTGATACTACCACCAAACATACCCATCCTGGTGTTTCCCCCTCGAGACCAAACGAGGAAGTCAACCGAGGAACTCACACCATTGGCAGTTTTATTTATTCAGTTATCGTTGCAGCAATTACTAGTCAGGTATAGATAGTCATCCTGATTTAATAAGCAGTGGGCACTTTTAGTTAACCATTCCGTTGTAGTTTCAACACTTACTAGTCAGATACAAATAGCATGAGATATCCCCAAACCCAGCAGTTGTTGGTACTTTTATTTAGCCATTCCGTTATAGTTGCAATACTTACTAGTCAGGTACAATGGTAGCAAGCGACAACCCAAACAAGCAATTGTTGGCAATTTTATTTAGCCATTCCATTATAGTGAAGCTGATTACTAGTCATTATAAAGTCAAATTTATAGCACTACTTTAGTTATAGTTGTCTATGATCGAGATACTGTGCTCCAAGTCGTCCATAACCGCGGACACGGCTTTCAGAAAGTTTTACCCTGCAGGGGTGCACAAATAGCAACACACACTCGATCAACCTCGGAAAAACCAAATCAAAACCCAACGAGGCCTTCACGATAAAGCAATCACAAGATTCAGAAATATTTTAGGGGGCCACCCCATTGAGTACACCCGCAACAACGTTAGCCGACTCCGAGACGGACTCAAGGTTTGCGCCAGTGGCTGTAAACGACTGGGAACCCAAAAATGTGACTGGGCTTGTCGATACCGGGAAAACACTCCGCTTACCTAAACAGTACAGGTGCTCCTTGCACAGTCGTAAATAAAGCAGTAAAGCATGGCATAAGTACATGATAGTAAATAAAACCTCAAACTAGTTTGTGGCCCCAAGAAATAAGAATGAATCAAGCTCTGGCTCAGGGGGGTCCCATAAGCCTCCCGGATGTGGATAGCGCGAATATTCAAGGAATAGGTATCAAGTACTCGGGGTACTACGGGACACAAGTGGACGGTTAAAAACCAAATAACATCTATTGTCCAGCTGTGCCTCTGCATTATTTACTTACTTCAATTTTAGTTATTAAACGGTAATTAAAGCCATGATCCACTCCAACCTTAAACATGCGGCAATACTCCAACAACTGTGGTACTGGACGACACGCAACAGCACTTGAGCAAGCGACTACGACGCGCAGGTCCAACTATCTACCACACAATAGGTAATAGGATGTGTCCAAGGCAATATACGGCTGCAAGGGATATCACGGGTACGAAAACTAGAGCATCGCAACACAGATAGCAATAGATCAATAGGAGGAAATAAAGACTAGAAATGTAAAATAGGTAGAAAGAGGGAGAATGCTCGCCTGAAAACATTGCCGAAGGTTCATCCGAAGATCGGGTCGACACTCGCATCCACTCATCAGACTAATCCGTGAAGAAGCAAAGCACTAGAAGAAACACCGGATGCACTATTTAATACTACGGCAAAAGACCGGGCATGATGCATATATGATGCATGACATGGCAAAGGTGCGGTGCAATTAGGCAAGATTAAGCGGAACCGGGGGTCCCGACAATTAAATATATGGTTCTAGTTGTTTAGATACCCCGCATTTTAAATGTTGTCTTAACATGGTAAAAGATGGCACCGGTTCGCTATGCCAATTTAAATGGAGTCCGGAATAAGACAAAGATATCCCGCATATAGACTCCATATTTAATTATGAGATGAATTGGCAATAATGCCCCCAAACCACAGACAAGTATGCATGCATGAACAATTTAATATGCATCAGTTTTATATATAGCATTTATAAAATAGGGGCTCGGGAAAAGGTGCACACTTTAGGGTTCGACGATCTTGGTTCCGGGGGTTCGAGGTTCGGTCTCAGGGTTCGACGGTGATCAGGTGCGGATCAGGGCTACTGGGTCCGAGATGAAGAGCTTGGCGTTCGGCGTCCTTTGGTTTCATGTCGACGTGCTTGACGTCCAAGATGGAGAACTCGGCGTATCCGTGTTGGCGGCCTTGGCGGTTATCGGGTTCGGTCTTCGAATCCGTGAGGGAGAACTTGACGTGGCGTTGGGTTCAGGATCGGTCTTGGCATCCGAGATGAAGGGCTCGTCGTCCGGGGATCCTCCGAGTCCGTGTTGACGACCTTGGGGTTCCGACTTTGGTTGTTGGCAGTGAACTTGTTCCACGAAGGTACGGTCTTCGGGTCCGAGAGGTAGATCTTGGCGTCCAGGAAGGTCTTGATGTTCTGGTCCGGTGACGACCTCCGGGTACCGCAGGTTCTCGGTGTCTTTGGCTTTCTATTCCGGTGGTCTTGAGACTCCCTGACGAAGATCTTGTGGTGCTTTGCACAGATGGTCGAACTGGTTCATGCAGCGACAGACCAAAGGCTCAAGGTATGCCACGGGACCAAACAAACACATACAGCGACATGCACATGTGTACGGTCATGCTGTACGCGGCGATAGCGTTTGCAGAAGCGTGACACACACACACACATGTCCTGGACGAAGCCGTGGATAGCGTGGGAGCACTGTCAGGGTGGAAGCTTGCACGGGCGTCGAGGGGTCGAGGCCGGCGGAGGCGGTCGCTCGCGGGCTTGGTGGCGGTCGGAGAAGGGAGGACTACCGTGGCGGTGCAGAGATGATGGCCACGACGGCGTCTTGCAGAGGCAGGTGGAGGCCGACCGACGCGGAGGCCGGTGGAGGCTCGGGATGCCGGACAGGAGGAGGACGTGGGAGGCGCTCGACGGGCCCAAGCGGCGGCGGCAGGAGTGGAGCTCGCCGGGGAGGACGGTGGCAGAGGACGCAGGCCGGGCAGCCTCGACGGCGACGCGGGCCAGGCGCGAGGAGAGCGGGAGGATGCAGCACGGCGATTGAGGCGAGGTCGCAGCATCGACGGCGGACATGGGGCAACGGGACGGCGAGGTCGGGCTCGCAGACAGGGGCGCTGTGGGGGGGGTGAGGACGATGGGGCGTCGAGCTCGGCAGCAGGGCGCCACGGCGCAGAGTAGACGGGGACAGGGGAGGAGGGGCGCCGCTGCAGGACGAGCGCGGCCGGGGAAGCAGGGACCGGAGGACGCTGGCACGCCGAGAGGAGGAAGGCGCGCGTCTGCGAGGGGGTGACGGCGACGCCTGGCTGCGTGGAGGGAGGCGCCAAGGTGGCCAGGGCTGAGGAGGACCCGAGGCGGCGGGGTCGGGCTGCCCTGCGGGACGACGTTGAGCTCATGGTCGAAGGAGGGGTGGCGCTCGGCGAGCGACGGGAGAGACAGAGAGAGGGGCGGCGGCAGGCTGGGAGGGAGGAGCGAAGCGAGGGGAGAGGATCGCGGGGTGCCCGGGCTCCAGCGGCGGCCTGCGGAGGGAGGCGCCGGCGGCAGGGTGGTGGTGGAGCTCGCGCGGCCTGCGGCGGCGCGGGACCTGGGGAGGAGCGGGGTAGGTGGGGAGCGACGAGGCAATGGCCTCGGGAGGAAGAAGCAGAGCAAAGTGGGGGCACGCGTGGGGAGGACGCTGAGTCGGGGTGTGGGGCAAGTGGGGCCAGACAGGCGGGCAGTGGGGTGGGCGGTTTGATTGGCAGGCGCGTGCGTGGTGTTTGCGTGTGTGGTGTTGCGTGGTGTGTGTGAGGTGGGGTAGGTGGGATTAGGGTGAGGTGGCAGGCGGCGATTGGTGGGAGGAGGGATGAGAGGTGAGGTGGCGTGCACCGATTGGTGCAGGTGAGGTGGAGGGGGCTGGGTAAGAAAATAGGATAGGGTTTTTGGTAGAAAAGGTTTGGGTGTTTCTGGGTTAGGTAGGGTTTTATCTGGAGGTGGCCGGCTAGGCTTTCGGGCCTGGCTGGCTGCCTCCTAAAAATAAAATAAAAGTTTTATTATTTAAAACGGGGCATTTGAAATCCGTTGATAGACGAAACAAAATAATCCGGAGACCCGGGTTTTAATTTGAATAAAGACGGGAATATTTAGAAAACAAAACTAGGCGTTTCGAAAATAGTTTAGACAAAAACCATGTAGGATGATGACGATGCTCAAATGCAATGTGGCATGATGACATGAGCATGCGGTCATGATGATGCAATGCACAAAAACAACGCGATTTTCTAGTAGTGGTTTTGCGGGATGCCACAATTCGACACCACTAACAATGGATCTCGCCCTCGAGATCCGCCTCATGGTACCGGAAGGAAGGTCGGCGATCTGCGTCTTCTCGCTTCGGGTAGATCATCGCGACACCACTAACAATGATTCCTTCTCCATCTTGAAATCGGCGACACCACCAACAAAGGTCGGTTCTCACGTTCGTCAAGAGAACACTCCGGAGAAACAAAGGACGAAGGTAGAGGTATCAAAAGATAAGGCCAACTCTAACTTCCATGAGAAGAGGAAAAGTTACATTGATCCACCAGTTCGATGTACAAGAGTGAACAGTAAGAGTCGGTTAGGGTGATCAGTCCATCCCGTTCCCAACTATCAACTCTATACATGAATAGGAAAATCAGGCAACACAACTCTCGAAATTTAGAATGAAGATCTTCATAAGCGGTATTCGGAACAAAGGGATGATGCCAGCTCTGCATTGGATCTGATGTAGATGAGGTCATTACATCGGAAAACACCGGAAGATACAACAGAAATCGTATGAAAGACACAATGATTAGGTTCCGCGATGGTTCCATTGGCATGAACAACACATGCTCAAGGTATACTCCAACTTCACCAATGCTCGTCCTTCTCATATGTTTTTCAACGATACGGATATCCAGCAAGGTACACATATAGATAAAGAGTTCAAGAACAAAAATATTGGATGAAGGGTACACCAAACGAGATGCAGATAAGATGTTTGTAGCGCCA
Organism: Avena sativa; assembly: GCA_916181665.1. Classification (NCBI taxonomy): domain Eukaryota; kingdom Viridiplantae; phylum Streptophyta; class Magnoliopsida; order Poales; family Poaceae; genus Avena; species Avena sativa. Next base: position 257,478,188 of record OV702279.1, on the reverse strand, counting down.
TCGTTATAATAGGAAAGAAGCGAAACCCTAAAGGTACGACAGAAACCCAACCACGAGAAATCCTTGACTCGAAGAAAAGATAAGAGGTGGATTCAAAACGCGTAGAGGTAAGAGGAGAATAGCAGAGGGGTAAGGAGTAAAATCAGACCTAATCAGAACTATCCAACCGATTTTGCAAAAATAGTTTTGACACTCTACTTAGGCCGTTAGCTAGGTTATCCTACAGGCTAGACTTGTGGGGTATCGCAACTGCTGAGCTCTGATACCACCCTGTAACACCCTCAGAATCGGCCCTATGCAAGTTTCAGCGATTCCCGCCAAACCCGCATAGAAACGATTCAAAGGTGCCCACCAGGCACTTTCGTGTGGGTGGAAAACGAAGTAATACCATTACACAATAGTCCTCGATGGAACCCACAGAACATATATATACAACAACGACTCAAAGAGTCAAGAATACAGATATACAATACAAAGATCCAAATCACCTTTTAAAACGATATAGCGTCCGAGTACGGACAAGATGCAAATTGAGCTAAGAGCCCTGAAGAATAACCAATGGCGTCCATAACCCTGCCCAGGCCAAGCCGGAAGGGTAACCCTGCTAACGACGTCGATCTCAAAACCTGCTTAAACAAAAGGGGTGCCGACGAAGGGCAAAGGAAAAAGAGAGAGAGAGCGGTCAGTACTGAGGCCAGTACACGGCGAGGCTAGAATTCGGCGGTCCTCGCCTACATAGGTATGGTGGACTGAAGCGGCAGCGCAGCATGCACTAAACAACCTATAGAGACTCGAGATAACTGTCGGCTATCAGAGAGGGATAAGAAAGACCTATTCGGAACCAACCTGATACTACCACCAAACATACCCATCCTGGTGTTTCCCCCTCGAGACCAAACGAGGAAGTCAACCGAGGAACTCACACCGTTGGCAGTTTTATTTATTCAGTTATCGTTGCAGCAATTACTAGTCAGGTATAGATAGTCATCCTGATTTAATAAGCAGTGGGCACTTTTAGTTAACCATTCCGTTGTAGTTGCAACACTTACTAGTCAGATACAAATAGCATGAGATATCCCCAAACCCAGCAGTTGTTGGTACTTTTATTTAGCCATTCCGTTATAGTTGCAATACTTACTAGTCAGGTACAATGGTAGCAAGCGACAACCCAAACAAGCAATTGTTGGCAATTTTATTTAGCCATTCCATTATAGTGAAGCTGATTACTAGTCATTATAAAGTCAAATTTATAGCACTACTTTAGTTATAGTTGTCTATGATCGAGATACTGTGCTCCAAGTCGTCCATAACCGCGGACACGGCTTTCAGAAAGTTTTACCCTGCAGGGGTGCACAAATAGCAACACACACTCGATCAACCTCGGAAAAACCAAATCAAAACCCAACGAGGCCTTTACGACAAAGCAATCACAAGATTCAGAAATATTTCAGGGGGCCACCCCATTGAGTACACCCGCAACGAAGTTAGCCGACTCCGAGACGGACTCAAGGTTTGCGCCAGTGGCTGTAAACGACTGGGAACCCGAAAATGTGACTGGGCTTGTCGATACCGCGAAAACACTCCGCTTACCTAAACAGTACAGGTGCTCCTCGCACAATCGTAAATAAAGTAGTAAAGCATGGCATAAGTACAGGATAGTAAATAAAACCTCAAACTAGTTTGTGGCCCCAAGAAATAAGAATGAATCAAGCTCTGGCTCAGGGGGGTCCCATAAGCCTCCCGGATGTGGATAGCGCGAATATTCAAGGAACAGGTATCAAGTACTCGGGGTCCTACGGGACACAAGTGGACGGTTAAAAACCAAATAACATCTATTGCCCACCTGTGCCTCTGCATTATTTACTTACTTCAATTTTAGTTATTAAACGGTAATTAAAGCCATGATCCACTCCAACCTTAAACATGCGGCAATACTCCAACAACTGTGGTACTGGACGACACGCAACATCACTTGAGCAAGCGACTACGACGCGCAGGTCCAACTATCTACCACACAACAGGTAATAGGATGTGTCCAAGGCAATATACGGCTGCAAGGGATATCACGGGTACGAAAACTAGAGCATCGCAACACAGATAGCAATAGATCAATAGGAGGAAATAAAGACTAGAAATGTAAAATAGGTAGAAAGAGGGAGAATGCTCGCCTGAAAACATTGCCGAAGGTTCATCCGAAGATCGGGTCGACACTCGCATCCACTCATCGGCCTAATCCGTGAAGAAGCAAAGCACTAGAAGAAACACCGGATGCACTATTTAATACTACGGCAAAAGACCGGGTATGATGCATATCTGATGCATGACATGGCAAAGGTGCGGTGCAATTAGGCAAGATTAAGCGGAACCGGGGGTCCCGACAATTAAATATATGGTTCTAGTTGTTTAGATACCCCGCATTTTAAATGTTGTCTTAACATGGTAAAAGATGGCACCGGTTCGCTATGCCAATTTAAATGGAGTCCGGAATAAGACAAAGATATCCCGCATATAGACTCCATATTTAATTATGAGATGAATTGGCATAATGCCCCCAAACCACAGACAAGTATGCATGCATGAACAATTTAATATGCATCAGTTTTATATATAGCATTTATAAAATAGGGGCTCGGGAAAAGGTGCACACTTTAGGGTTCGACGATCTTGGTTCCGGGGGTTCGGGGTTCGGTCTCAGGGTTCGACGGTGATCAGGTGCGGATCAGGGCTACTGGGTCCGAGATGAAGAGCTTGGCGTTCGGCGTCCTTTGGTTTCATGTCGACGTGCTTGACGTCCAAGATGGAGAACTCGGCGTATCCGTGTTGGCGGCCTTGGCGGTTATCGGGTTCGGTCTTCGAATCCGTGAGGGAGAACTTGACGTGGCGTCGGGTTCAGGATCGGTCTTGGCATCCGAGATGAAGGGCTTGTCGTCCGGGGATCCTCCGAGTCCGTGTTGACGACCTTGGGGTTCCGACTTTGGTTGTTGGCAGTGAACTTGTTCCACGAAGGTACGGTCTTCGGGTCCGAGAGGTAGATCTTGGCGTCCAGGAAGGTCTTGATGTTCTGGTCCGGTGACGACCTCCGGGTACCGCAGGTTCTCGGTGTCTTTGGCTTTCTATTACGGTGGTCTTGAGGCTCCCTGACGAAGATCTTGTGGTGCTTTGCACAGATGGTCGAACTGGTTCATGGAGCGACAGACCAAAGGCTCAAGGTATGCCACGGGACCAAACAAACACATACAACGACATGCACATGTGTACGGTCATGCTGTACGCGGCGATAGCGTTTGCAGAAGCGCGACACACACACACACACACACACACACACATGTCCTGGACGAAGCCGTGGATAGCGTGGGAGCACTGTCAGGGTGGAAGCTTGCACGGGCGTCGAGGGGTCGAGGCCGGCGGAGGCGGTCGCTCGCGGGCTTGGTGGCGGTCGGAGAAGGGAGGAGGACTACCGTGGCGGTGCAGAGACGATGGCCACGACGGCGTCATGCAGAGGCAGGTGGAGGCCGACCGACGCGGAGGCCGGTGGAGGCTCGGGATGCCGGACAGGAGGAGGACGTGGGAGGCGCTCGACGGGCCCAAGCGGCGGCGGCAGGAGTGGAGCTCGCTGGGGAGGACGGTGGCAGAGGACGCAGGCCGGGCAGCCTCGACGGCGACGCGGGCCAGGCGCGAGGAGAGCGGGAGGATGCAGCACGGCGATTGAGGCGAGGTCGCAGCATCGACGGCGGACATGGGGCAACGGGACGGCGAGGTCGGGCTCGCAGACAGGGGCGCTGTGGGGGGGGTGAGGACGATGGGGCGTCGAGCTCGGCAGCAGGGCGCCACGGCGCAGAGCAGACGGGGACAGGGGAGGAGGGGCGCCGCTGCAGGACGAGCGCGGCCAGGGAAGCAGGGACCGGAGGACGCTGGCACGCCAAGAGGAGGAAGGCGCGCGTCTGCGAGGGGGTGATGGCGATGCCTGGCTGCGTGGAGGGAGGCGCCAAGGTGGCCAGGGCTAAGGAGGACCCGAGGCGGCGGGGTCGGGCTGCCCTGCGGGACGACGTTGAGCTCACGGTCGAAGGAGGGGTGGCGCTCGGCGAGCGACGGGAGAGACAGAGAGGGGCGGCGGCAGGCTGGGAGGGAGGAGCGAAGCGAGGGGAGAGGATCACGGGGTGCCCGGGCTCCAGCGGCGGCCTGCGGAGGGAGGCGCCGGCGGCAGGGTGGTGGTGGAGCTCGCGCGGCCTGCGGCGGCGCGGGACCTGGGGAGGAGCGGGGTAGGTGGGGAGCGACGAGGCGATGGCCTCGGGAGGAAGAAGCAGAGCGAAGTGGGGGCACGCGTGGGGAGGACGCTGAGTCGGGGTGTGGGGCAAGTGGGGCCAGACAGGCGGGCAGTGGGGTGGGCGGTTTGATTGGCAGGCGCGTGCGTGGTGTTTGCGTGTGTGGTGTTGCGTGGTGTGTGTGAGGTGGGGTAGGTGGGATTAGGGTGAGGTGGCAGGCGGCGATTGGTGGGAGGAGGGATGAGAGGTGAGGTGGCGTGCACCAATTGGTGCAGGTGAGGTGGAGGGGGCTGGGTAGGAAAATAGGATAGGGTTTTTGGTACAAAAGGTTTGGGTGTTTCTGGGTTAGGTAGGGTTTTATCTGGAGGTGGCCGGCTAGGCTTTCGGGCCTGGCTGGCTGCCTCCTAAAAATAAAATAAAAGTTTTATTATTTAAAACGGGGCATTTGAAATCCGTTGATAGACAAAACAAAATAATCCGGAGACCCGGGTTTTAATTTGAATAAAGACGGGAATATTTAGAAAACAAAACTAGGCGTTTCGAAAATAGTTTAGACAAAAACCATGCAGAATGATGACGATGCTCAAATGCAATGTGGCATGATGACATGAGCATGCGGTCATGATGATGCAATGCACAAAAACAACGCGATTTTCTAGTAGTGGTTTTGCGGGATGCCACACTTCAGTAGATAGAAGAATAGATGCATGATCACTAAAAGCATGAATGAGAGGCATGTTATACACATTGGAAACCAGGATACACAGAGTACCATTCATGATTAACCAAGCATCTGTCCAATCTCTGAAAAAGGGATTTTGAAGAGAAACGACGATTTGTCCAAGTGTGAGCAGGACCAGTGAACCCAATATCAAACAGACCACAACTTTTAACAAACGAACGAAAAGCAAACATACGGTTATAATTTACATAAGGAGTGCTTTTGTCTGAGTCATACAGAAGATAGTTCATGTCACCGATACAAAGGAAGGGGAGGTTGTTATTATAACATACAAAATGGGCAACCTGCTGCCAGATAGTGCTAGTAGTACGGTGGTAAAGATCGCCATATATACAGACAAGGCCAAATTTCTGGTTTTTGGCACGATCCGTGTGATACTAGATTACTAGATTCCAGGTGCAGCTCAACATCTACTTCATCAGACCACATCATCCATAATTCCCCATCTTTTCTTTAAGACGGCACTACAGCACAATCATTCATATTAAAACAAGAGCAGATATTAGGAGCCCACATGAGCACATATAGAAGGGAGAACGACATACTAGCCCCTCTTTGTCATCAAGAAGACGAATGCCACAGCGAAGAAGGATAACAGCTTCCATGGAAAGGACCACCATCTGCTAGAGTGTATCCCTGAAAATATAGATATCTGATTTGCTGGAAAATGAAAAAGACCAAAAAAGCTAAATGTACACATCTAAACCCACCTCCCACTCACCGGGTGGTGGGCGGTGGCGGGCATGGGGAGAGGGAGGTTTGAATCGGAGAAAAAAGAAAGGCTTAGACACCCAAACATACTTGCGCAATATATCATTCGATCGCATCGGGATGATTTTGTGTCACTTGTCTACTCCTACACGATATGAAAGACGAAACTCTGACCGATATACCAAACTAAAAATCAGTTGGACCATGAATCGACACTCCCACGGCTACTAGTATATACAGCAAAGAGCAGAGCATACGTCTCAACGATGACTGGACATATTTTTATCCTGGACCTAACAACATTATCATCCATCTGACCGAACCGATTCGGGTGGCGGCGGCTTCCCCTGGTGCTGCTGCATGTAATCCTCAATGGCAGAACGAAGAGCGTAGTTGGGGGTGATGTGCCGGTGCGCAAGAGCCAGTTTCGTCATGGGGGAAGTATCATGCCCGCTGTCGATCCATCCCTTGATCACCTCCGCCTCGTAGGTGAAGCCATCCGCCGCCGTGTGAGGGTTTCTCATAACCTCCTGCGACATTGCGCCAATGAAACGAAGCATCAGTAGGCCAGTCGCAGCGTTCTGGTGAGTGGATAGAAAATGGACAGTATATATAAATTAATAATGCAAATAATTACCTGAGATATTGGGCACATGAAGTAGAACGGCGGTTGGCTCTCGCCGCCGAGCGCAACGGAGTGTGCGGCGAGCGACGCGGAGGCCTCCTTCGCCAGGGGCTCGACCACCGTCCACACCTGGCTCATCCGCTCGGGCCGCCGCCTCCTGCTCACCTCGGCGCACTGCAGCCCGAGCAGCATCAGCTTCTCGGCCTGCGTGAACGGCCACTCCCCGGCCGACCGGTCCACCAGCGCCTCCATCTCGCCCTTCTCCAGGGCGTCCTCCACCTTCCTCGCGATGCCCAGCGGCGGCTGCCCCGTGACGAGCCGGAGCACGACGATGCCCAGCGAGTACACGTCCGAGCGCGCCGTCAGCTCACCGGTGGTCAGGTACTCCGGGTCGGTGTACGGCGTGCTGCCGGGGTTGGTCATGCTGGGGAGGCCCGAGGCGCGCAGGTCGCCCAGCTTGCTCACCAGGTTGGCGTCCAGGAGGATGTTGGCCGGCTTGAGGTCGCCGTGTATGACCGGGCTGACTTCGCCAGAGTGGAGGAAGACCAGCGCCGAGCACACCTCGCCGATGATCCTTGTGCGGACCTGCCATGTCAGCGGCGGCGTGTTGTTTCGGCAGGCCAGGCGGTCCTCCAGGCTCCCGTTTGGCAGGAACTCGTACACCAGGCCTGAAGCCTCTGGGCAACAGCCCATCAGTGTTACCAGGTTTGGGTGCCTCACTCTGCTTAGAACAGCAACCTGCAACAGTAACATCAATCAGTGTTCAGTTCAGCATAACTGAACAAATAATTTTTGGAGACGTTGTCCCTTTTTGCTTTAACAATTTGCTTCCAAATGACAGAGCAGGCCTGACCGAGGACTGGTTCAGATAAACGCCTAAACACCGAGACTGCCAGACGGCTAAACAGTGCCCCTTGTCAGCCAAGAAGCGTATTCAATATCAGTTTGGAGGCTAATCTTAAATGGGGTTTACATGCAAAAAAAATCTTAAATGGGTTACTCAACGTCACATACTACTTCATCTTTGATTATACAAAGTAGAATTCAGTTTTAAAGAAAAGAAATATGACAACAAATTTATATTGTAATATATCAAAAGAACTCCCCAGAAATGTATACTACTACATATGATGGTAATTCTGAATACTAGTACAATTTTACACATGATTTTTATGTATCTAACCTAAGTATTTCAAACGATTTATACAGTCAATGATTTAAAAGTACCTTTGTTCAAAATGGGAAAAGAACGGCGTTCAGGGGAAATGAGTGGTTACCTCTTGCTGAAACTGTGACTTTCCTTGTGTGCTCTGAGAGTGGAGCATCTTGATCGCCACCGTGGTGTTGCGCAACACACCTCTGTACACACAGCCAAACCCACCTTCGCCGATCTTCATCATGTCGCTGAAGTTCCTCGTCGCCTGCCGCAGCTCCGACCGAGAGAACTCGCTGAACAATGCCAAATTCGAGCCTGAAGCCATGCTGCGCATCTCTTCTGCACGCTCGAGGGCGGTGTCCCTTTCATCCTCGAGTTGCTCGAGCTTTGCCCGCTGCGATTCAACGAGGTATCTGCTTGCCTTCACCATCTCCGCCTTCTCTTCTTTCGCTTCAGAGAGCTTCTCGACTGCGTCATCACGGTTGCGCCTCATTGCCTCCATCTCTTGCTTCAACAGTTTCATGTCCTCGTTTTCCTTGGTCATGGCCTCCACAACTTCCCTCTTCTGCTTGGACACATCCACAGATTTTTTGGCCTGTAATCAGACAACCAAATCATTCATTAGATCTCATTTCTGTGTCAAAAAAAGACTGCGCCTTAAGCTATTAAATTTTGGCTGCTAATTAGGGTGCAGAGTCAATTATCAGTGCAAAAAAGCAAAAACCTTTTTTGATGAAACAAAACAAATAACCTGATCATGGCACGGTGCAGTGTTCTGATGGACAGCAAAGACATCATCTATGGGCACTTTGAATGAGTTGGAAGAATGGGTCGAGGCTTCCTCGTGGCACGAGCTCGGGACGCTACCTATTCTGCTGCTATCCCAGGAACAGGAACCCACAGAGATGTCCTCCATGCTCAGAATGCTAAGCGTTCTTCGCACGGCTGATCGACAGGGCTGCAACAGCGGTGATAGCTTTTCGGAAATGGACCTCTGGATGCAGCCTTCAACTCCATTCCTGCCTGCATATTCGTTTCGATGTGCAGATACTAGAGATAAAGCAGATATTTGGCTTATGATAGCACCAGCCTCTCTGTATACATTTTAAATAAAACAGAAAATAACTCAAAATGATTATGAAAAACGTGGACAGTAACAATCTAGGAGGAAATATATATGTTCAGATGAAATAAAAGTAAATTTTAAACGAACACATGTAAAGGGTGCAAGTCAGGTTAACTGAAGAAATGGAGCGTGTTATATATCTTATCAGATAGTCTCGGTACCTAATGGATATCAGATGCTCCTTGCATACGAACCAAATCTTGCATGAAGGGTCAGCCTGTAGAATAACTGCATGTGCTGTTTTAGACTTGGGAGACAACATTTTCCTGAAATTTAAGGATTGCAAAGGCATTACTAGCTAGGCTACATTTTTTATGTGTTACCAATAGAAGAACATGTACTGAATATGTACCTAGAGTAGTGCTTGTCAGCGGCTGCTCCCATGATAAGCCTGCTGGCACCGTGTCGCGAGACAAGCTCCATGATTCCCTTGGAGATATCTTCATTTTGGATCACAAGTTTCTTTCCTTTGATCTGATATGGGAAAAAACGCTAATTTAGTCTGTTATTAATAACTTTTTCTCCTGTTCAGTTCAGGCATGATTCGCTGTGGCGATGACGCAGCACAGTAATCGATTTAGAAAGATCACCTTCAGTTTGGAGCACTGGCGGATGTAGTCGTCCAGATGCTTGTTCATCTTGCCCCTTTCATACTGCCGGTAGGCACTCACCTGCTCTGGTCTCAGCTTGCTCGCGTGAAACTTGCTTCCCACTGTCAAGGTAATTACTAGATGAGATCAGATGAGAGATGAGATTAGCTACAAGTGACGAGCGATTCACATACAAGATGAGCACATACAAGATGAGATTAACTATAAGCGACCCCAATTCACAAACAGATCTCACAAGGCTCGCCGTCGTCGGTGGGGAGAATTTTCAAGCGATCGGTACGTACTCACTGGAATCATCTGTGCCGGGGCGTGGACGTGCGCGACCACCACCATGACGTTCGCGGCGGCCGCAGGGGCCACCACCGTGGCGAGGTGGCGGAGCGCCCAGGCGAGCGTGGACCTGCCGTCCTTGTGCTGCTCCGGCACCGCCACGAAGACCTTGACGACCTCCTCCCCGCCGACCTCCTCCTCCTCCTCGGGCACTTCCGTCGCCGTCGTGCTGGACCTGGACAGAGACTCTACGCCGCTCCGGTCGCTCGCCGTCTCCCACACCGGCTCCATGGATGGCAAAAAGACGTGTGCGTGCTCCACACCCCGCGGGTACGTATACATAACATATCTGAGCGAGCGGGATACGGCGCGCGCGTCGGCGCAACCGAACCATGTTTATCCATTCACATGCGCTTGACAACAGCTACCAAGATTGACTAGCTAGCTACTAAAAGTACAACTAACAGAGAAAAACAAGGAAATTTTAGTTGAAGAGGGTTGAACACCTGATCGTCGGAGGAACCTGGCACAAGTCTTCCACTAGAAGGTGGGTCCAAGATCAATATGTCAACACGGCGGGGCCAGGAAGGGGTTGACTTGAACAAGCACTCGTCAGCATCATCACAGTTTAATTAAGAGGTATATATATTTTTAGTCATACAACTTGTATTGGAGCATTTTAGTCCCACGTCTTTCAAAGTGGATAAGATTAGTCCCATAACTTGCAACCCGGGAGCATTTTAGTCTAATTTGATTGCATTTCTGTGATTTTGATCGAATTCGTCCACTTGCCTACAAAATGACCTATGTGTAGGCGGACCCAATTTTCAGTGATCAAATAATAAAATCTAAAAATTGCAGTGGTGTGAGTAGAACTGAGGTAATGCTAAGAGCATCTCCACTCGGCTACCCAGGACACCGATCCGGACGTCGAATTTCAGTACGGACGCCGAAAATTGGTCTAGTCGCGTACCCAGGAACCTGTTTTCGGTCGGATTTGGGCCAAGTTTAGTCCGGACTACCCATGCCGAACCCAGGTTCCCGGGTACGCCCTGGGAATGCCGGACGCAGCGAAAACGGCAAAAAAAAAAACAGCGCGTGGACCCGCCGAGTCAGCGACGGAAGCCGAGTCGTCGTCATCCTCGGAACCACGCGGTGACCGTCGGACATTAACTGTCCGTCGCGTCGGCCACGCGTCGCCAAATTGCGGCGCCACCGTCGTTGCCTCGGCTCCCGCGACGGACCAGCGGGCACTAACTTCCCGCCGTTTCCCCTTTTCCTGCCCTCACCGCTACACCCCTCCCGCCCTTGCTGCCCGCCTCGGCCTTTATAAGACGTACCCCCTCGCCGGAGAACCTCACACTCTCTCACAGCTTCCCCCAGCCCACCAACCTGAACTCCGGCGAACTCTTTCTCGCAGCTCTTCTCCCCCAGCCATGGTCGAGAGGTACCCCGACGACGGTGCGGCGGCGAACGGCTTCGGCCGGCGCACTCTGCAGGCGTGGGAGGCGCGCCTTCTCTATGAGGCCGGCTACGTTACGCCACCGGATATGAGGACTCCGCCGGGTGGAAGCTTAGCGCCGACGGCATTCCTATCCCGCCGGCGCCGACGCTGGAGGAGCTGCCGTACGAGATCCAGGAGTTCATCACCGGCATGGATGATCCCTCCGCCACCGAGAGCCCCGACAACCTCCTCTACTGGAAGGAGTTCTACGCCGACCGCCACGCCCAGGAGCTCGTCCGCCATAGGGGCCGCCGAACTAGTCGTCGCCGAAGTGCAACAACTCGGCCGGCCGCCGGTGTTTCTGGAGCGCGTCGGGCCGGACGCTCAGGTCGGTGCTAGAGCACATCAACGCCGAAAACACGCAGCGTCTCGGCTACCCGCGCACACCCGTGCCGGCGTCCAGGTCGGGCCGGCGACCTCCGGCGAACTGGATGCCGAGGAGGATGGCCAGCATGAGCTCGTCCTCCTCCGCCTCCACCTCCCGCTCCTCTGGATCCACGCCTCTGCCTACGCTGACTTGGCCAGTCAAGCGCGAGGCAGTCTCGCCTGTGCGCTCGCCGCTGCGGACACGCTCGCGCGGCCTCGTCATTGGCAAGCCACGCGCGACGGCGTCACCAACCGGCCTCCTCCGTCTTCGGCGCCCGAAGATTGAAGGCTCGGCACCGCCCGATAGCAGCGCCTTGAGGATGGCGTTGGAGCAGTCGCTCCGCGACTCGGTGCCGCAGACGCCGTTGTTGGAGCCGTCCTCGTCGGACATCCTGGAATGGTCCAGGAAGGACTGGGAGGAGGCGGAGCGGCAACGCGTCCAACGCCTGCAACAGCAGGCCGAGGAGCAGGCGGCCCAGAGACGGGCGATGTCCGAGCGCAAGCTCGCCTACCAGGACGCCCCGCTCTACGTCCTCGACGACGACGAGGACGAAGGCCCGCCCTACTAGCCGTGGAGGTCCGGCGACCCAGGACAGGGGAGCTCCCGCCAGCACCAGCCGCCGAGCGACGACGATGACGACGGCGGCGAGGATGATGGCCTCGCCGATCCCGGCTACACGGCGTTCTACAGCAACTTCGGCATCTAGAACGGCGAAGGCTCCGGCGAAGGCCACGGTTGCGGCATTTTTTTAGTTTATTATGTACTAGTTTAGTTTAAATTCGATGTAATCCTCCTATATTCGCCCATCTTAATGAAATTCGCCCAACTTTAATGAAATTTAGCCGAACTTGGGAACTCGGCATGGGTACGCGAGCGGGAAACTAGGCGTACCCAGGCCGAAAACTTGTTTCTTTCGGCCGAAAATTGGTCCGGTTTTTGGCCTAGGTTCGCCCAACTAGTGAAGATGCTCTAATGAATTAATAGAAGATTGCCACTACAAAGCGCACGCAGATTTGTTAATTAGAAAAGCACCCGTTTATTATACATTAATTTCAGACTCACACGTCTTGTAAAAAATCTAAAAAATACAAATTTTCAACATGAAATAATTTGTGTTCTAGGCTACATAGAAAAGATAAAATTAGGAATATGGGTTTGTTCCTTCATATCTTGTTAGAATTGTCATTTTTTTGTAGCCCCAGTATAATCAACCCGGGAGAAACAGGATTTTGCGGCACAGTCACGAAGGAGCTACCGCGAGAGGCATAGTGCTCCCGGCGGCGCTCCCTTTCCCTGCCCGCCCCACCCCTCCCATCGCCCTCGCCGCTGCCAGAGGGTGTCGTCGGGTGCAGGCCGTGCGGCTCCGGTGTGGTGGCGGGTTTGTGGTGGCGGCGGCTCCACGGAGTCCCCACAGAGGTGGAGGGCGTGGTGGCGTCGGCAGTGGCCGACATGGTGGCGCATGGCTGGCCAACCTCCTTGGGCATCTCCTGCTGGCCCAGATTTGGGCCCACTTGGGCTTGATCTAGGTTTGGGCGGGCCTAGCGTGGTGTTGGTCACTTTCTCAAGGTGGTGAGATGGTGTGGGGCGTGTAGGAGGGCGGAGGCTACACTGTAGCAGTGTGGCGGTGGGGACTTTCTGGGCCCGGACAGGCTAGACGGCCTTGTGTGCCCCTGCTACTGCGTCCGAACAGCAACCGTTGGGAGTGTGATCTTCTAAGAAGTCAGGAGAAATCATTTTCACTTTGACACTGACACGGCGATGCCTGTGCGTATCACCATCCATACTGAAGGGCGTCGTGTGTATCTCTCTCCCACCTCCCATGGCATAACGTGGGAAACCCTAGGACCTATCCAGGCAGTAGTGTCGTGGTCGTCACACCTCTTCTGATATGGGCACGACATGCGCGAGGGAGGATTGGGAGGAAGGCGCAAGAGAAGATCATCAAGAAGGAAGGTTCAGTTTAGACAGACAGAAGCTCTGAAATTGAAACAGACGTGGATTCTTCATACCAACTCCAAATCAAGCAAATAAGTACTTGTTGGAAAGATAGTTCTAAGAGCTTTCCAACGAGTACTTAACGTCTCCAGACCCCGGATAATCCGCCCCCCACACCATGCATAATCCGGACATGCTTCAAAATTTCTGCTAAGGACTTTGAGCGCGGCGTACTGTATGGGGGGCGAATAATACGCCCCTAGGGGAGGATAATCCGGGGGGTGGATAATCCGTCCCAAATTAGGAAGGATAATCCGGCCCTAAAAGTTTCCATCAGATCCAGACGGATCTGACTGTATCAGACATGTTTTCGTTTCGCGTTTTTCGGATGTTCCAGTGGCCATATAAGCCTAGGAATGCCCTTTAGGTTAGGTTACCTTTGAATTCAGTTGATTAGTCTAAAACTATCACGTGGTGTTCCACCGTGTATTATCCCTCTGGGGAAACGGCGCTACCATGTTATTCAATAAAGAGTGTTGCGAGGGTTCTTGTGTGCATCACGGATTATCGAGTTGTGGTTTGAGACGTGTTGTTTATCAATACGTTGCTTGCTGGATCTTTTCCTCTTCTTCAGGTTGCGTTCATAGCGTAATTGAGAGATTAGCTATCTGGTTGACTCTCTATGGATGATTGGGCAAAACTTATAGGATCATCGGGTCGATCCTTATCATGTGGTATCAGATTCCAGCGTTGCTCACGTCGAGATTCTGTTGATTGATCTGCTGAGTGTGTTTGGCGGAGATGGTCTTGTGGAAAGAAAATTGCGTTGCATATCAGATCGGGGAGAGATCTGGCTGTGCAGATCGGATCTCAAGATCCGTCCCGTTTTGTTTTGGGGCAAAAAATCCGGCCCCCCAAGGGCGGATAATCCGGCCTGGATACAGCAAGAAGCGCCGATTTTTCGTATCGTGCTTTGAAGGGCAGATTATCCGGCCATCCTACACCGGATTATCCGGCCTATTTTTGTGTGCTACAGCCAAGCTTTATGTTATGTCCAGTTGGTGATAGAAGCTTCGATCCGAGATGGTTTTCATGGCAGATTTGGGTACATCCAGGCCTATTTGCGTGATAAAGAACGCGGATGATGTTTATAATGACTACACTACTATCGTGGTAGGACTTGCATTGGATACCACAAAAGTAGAGTGGAAGTTGAATAGTTCCGCACATACGCTGAATATATGTCTTGGGAATTCCACATGCATAGTGGTTTCTCAAAGTGTCGTACACTTGACAGCAAGTTTGGTAGCCATACTAAATTTGTTCTTGCACAGCGGTGTGTGGATGAGAGCATGGCTAGTTCGTGGCGTGAAGAGAGGTCCCCCAAGGGCATCTCAGGTGGGACATCTAGTTGGGAAGAATTCAAACAATTTCTGCGTACTAGATTTTTGGAGAAGTCCATGGCAAAGAACAAGGTGGTTGTTCCGGAACAGGTTGAACCATTGAGTGGGTTGAATATGCAACTCAAGCGGGTACATGATCAGGCTTGCAAACCAATTGAAAAGGGTTAGCGTTGGAGTTTATTTTAGACGCAGTGCATGGTCATAGGAAAAGCATGCAAGGTCATAGTGGATGGTGGTAGCTACTGTAATGGCATCAGTAAGGCTATGGTGGCGACTTTGGGTTTGTCTACATGGCGTATTCCTGAACCTAAGCATGTTGTGTGGTTAAATAGCTGCGGTATGATTAAAGTTACTCATAAGGTATGTCTGCCATTTACAGTTGGTGATTATGTTGATGAGGTGGAGTGCAATGTGTTTCCATTAGAGATATGTGGATTGTTACTTGGACGTTCATGGCAGTATGATCACAATGTTACTCATGATGGAAGAGCAAATACATATTATTTTGTGCATGGTGGCAAGTAGCGGACTTCGAAACCTATGCAGGATAATCAAATAAAGTCTGATATTGAGCTGGTGGTACACGAGAAGAAGTTGCGCAAGGCTAAGCCAACATCTGGGATAGCTACACCGCAGCATGAGGAGCATGATGCAAGGAGCATCAGTATTTACATTGTTTCAGCCATGCTTGTAGATGACAAGCCAGTACTTTTTAGTGACAAGCCAGTTGAAGTTAAGCCTCTGGTTGATGAGAGGAAGGATATTGCAGTATGTCCTATAGTTTTTGTTGACACAGGTGTTCAGACCGATGATAGTTGTGCGGATCCAGTCCCGGTGCATATGGTGCCACGGGTTGTGATCGTCGTTGTTATGTCAGCGCACCTATGAGGCATTTTGTTGGAGCAGCAGTGCGGATGCACATAGGCAAAGATGGACGTGTTCGTTAGTTGTGTGGCTCGGGCATTAGTAATCTTTTGCAGGATCGTGCAAAGCAGGTTCAAATTCAACACCGCAATGTTCCAGCAAGAGTTCAGAATAGGAAGGTGGAGGCGCCTACGTACAAGTTCATTTGGCAAATAAAAGAGGTGCAGCCACCCAGGGATGTATCAAGTCGAGCAGGCCAAGCGGGAGGATGTGGTGAGGTAGGCAAGCAAGACTTGAAGTTGGCGAAGACTCGTGATGATTTTGTTGATATCACGTTATCCTTTCGAGAAGACCCTCACGCGTTGGGGACAACGCTTTTTGAAGGGGGAGGATGGTCTGGGCGCGATATACGCGAGGGAGGAGCGGGAGGAAGGCGCAAGAGAAGTATTGGAGATATGCCCAAGAGGCAATAATAAAATGGTTATTATTATATCTTTGTGTTTATGATAAATGTTTGTATCCCATGCTATAATTGTATTAAACGGAAACATTAATATGTGTGTTTTGTAAACATAAAAGAGTCCCTAGTAAGCCTCTTGTTAAACTAGCTTGTTGATTAATAGATGATCATGGTTTCCTGATCATGGACATTAGATGTTTTTTTATAACAAGATCATTTCATTAGGAGAATGATATGATGGACACACTCCTATAGTAAGCGTAGCGCAAGATCAAGTCATTTAGAGTTTGCTTGCTACAAGATTTCAAATGCATAGTAACCTAATCCTTAGACCATGAGATCATGTTAATCACCATCACCGAATGAATGCTTTGATGACATCAAACACCACTTCCGTAACTGCGTGGTTATAAAGGTGGCATTATGTATTCTGTAAGTATGTGTTGAGGCACATGGATCAAGAGTGGGATTTTCCATCCATATGATGGATAGATATACTCTGGGCCCTCTCGGTGGAATGTCATCCAATTGGCTTGCAAGCATGTGACTAGGTCACAAGGGATGTCATATCATGGAACGAGTAAAGAGTACTTATCGGTAACAAGGTTGAACTAGGTATAGAGGTACCGACGATCAAACCTCGAATAAGTAAAGTATCGTGCGACAAAGGGAATTGGTACCGTATGTAAATGGTTCATTCGATCACGAAGTAATTGTATAAATATGTGGGAACCATATGAATTTCCAGATTCCACTATTGGTTATTGACCAGAGAATTGTCTCGATCATGTCTGCATAATTCATGAACCGTAGGGAGACACACTTAAGGATTCGATGTTGTTTAGTAGATATGGAATATGAGTTGGAGACCGAATGTTGTTTGGAGTCTCGGATTGGATCTATGACATCACGAGGAGATCCGGAATGGTCCGGAGAATAAGATTCATATAAGGAAAGTACAATTTTGGGGTTCGGAAATTTTTTGGTGTTTTCGTCGGAATCTTCTAGAAGGTTCTGTAAGGTCCACCACCTCGGAGGGGGGGGTACATAAATGTGCCATTCCAATGTGGAATGATTGCATCATACCCTAAGTCACTTGGCTGGGCAATGGGAAGAGAAATAATCAAACTCTAGTTTGAATAGTCAAACTCCAATTTGAAAAGTCAAATCCCAACATTGATAGTCAAAATCCTAGTGGAGGGAGGAGAGGAAACCTAGAAGAGAGAGGTTTACCTCTCCCTCCTTACCGCCGGCCACCAAGGGGAGTTAGGGGAGGATTCGGCCTCCCCTAGCCGCCTCTCCCACCCATAAAAGGAGGGGGTGGGGTGCCCCTTGGCCCTCACCCCAAACCCTAGTTCGCCGCCCTCTCCCAAGTCGCCGGTGCCCTAGATATCCTAGCCGCCGCCTTGCCCTAGTCTCCGGCTTCCCTCCTCCCCTCAGCGTTTAAAACCTAGCCACCAAGGCCCTTTCTAAATCCACCATACCTGCTCCGGCTTAGGCGAAGCCCTGCAGGATCTACTCCTCTACCACCACACCGTCGTGCTGCTGGAATCGTGAGGAGATCTACAATCTCCGCTGCCTGCTGGAACAAGGGAGATGAAGGTCTTCATCAAATACCGAAGGTGTGACCGACTATAGAATTGCTGCCAGAACGTGGCGCCGGAAGTATCGTCTTCGCGATCTTGAGATCGGCAAGTGAACGACTACATCAACCACGAGAATCCGATATTTTTAAACGCTTTGGATCTTCGAGGGTTAGTACTCTATGAACTCGTTGCACCGATCTCGTAGATTAGATCTTGGATTTTGTGTGTTCATGCGATAGAATTTTTTGTTTTCCATGCTACGAACCACTACTGTGGTATCAGAGATGTGTCTCTGTGTAGATCTGTTGCACGAGTAGAACATAATGGTTTTGTGGGCTTAAATGCTTTTGTCATCGCTTGCTTCTCGTGTACTTTTCATCTTGCGGGATGGTGGGATGAAGCGGCCCGGGATAACCTTACATGTTATCATACATGAGACTTGCTCCACGCTCCACGTGCAACTTGTATTGCACAAGTGGCTTTGCGGGTGTTTGTCTCTCCCACCATAGTGAAGATTCAATTTACAACAGGCACTTGACAATACTTGTATCAACGTTGTGGTTCATGTTCGTAAGTTAGAACGGTTCTCATTCAAAAGCCCCAGCCACGTAAAACATGCAAAGAAAATTAGAGGCGTCTAACTTGTTTTTGCAGGGCTTATGTTGTGATGTGATATGGTCGTGATCTGATTGTGATTATATATGATGTATGCAATGATCCTTATTGTAAGTTGGCAACAAGCAGGAGCCTTATAGTTGTCTATAAATTTCGTTTAAGACTTGCGTGTCTATTCATAAAAGTAGTTGTGATAGTTGTTGTTGGTGGAGGACAACCATGAAGCGGCGCCATTGACCTTGACGCCATGCCAGTGATGATGGAGATCAAAGGCACAAGAAGAAAGGCCATATCATATCACATATTATGAATTGCATGTGATGTTAATCCTTTTTTATGCATCTTGTATTGCTTAGATTGCGACGGTAGCATTATAAGGTGATCCCTCTCACCAAATATCAAGTAATAAAGTGTTTGTCCTTAGTAGGAACTGTTGCTAAGACTCGTCGTTTCGAAGCACACGTGATGATCAGGTGTGATAGATTCTATCTGTGCATACAACAGGCGCAAGCCAGATTTTCACATGCGGATACTAAGGTTAACCTTGACGAGTCTAGCATGTACATACATGGCCTCGGAACACGGAATACCAAAAGTTAAAGCATGAGTCATATGGATGATATGATGAACATGTTGATTGTTCGCCTTTGAAGCTACATCATCTCTCGTGATGATCGGACTTGGTGTAGTGGATTTGGTTCGTGTAGTCACCAAAACGACTCGAGGGATGTTGTTTTGATTGGGAGTTCAATAGTAATATGATTAAAAGTTGAACACAATTTATCATAAATTAAATCAAAGTGAATTTGCATAATTGTTGTAGTCATTGGCATCCGTTCACCACCTTACGCTTAGTTATAATTGAAATAATAGAACTATAGAATTCTGGATAGTTACTTTACAAACTAGTATCGTATTGTTTTTGAGTGTCAATCTAAAGTTTAGAAGTCCTATTGCAAACTTTCAGAAAACTCCATTTACTCCATGAAGTTTAAAAATTAGTATTAAATCAAGAGTTACAATTCCAGTGTTAGTATCTAAGTATCATGTTTGCCTCCATGATTCTTGATATTCAAAGATTGTTTTAATATCGAGGTTATCTAGGAGCTGAAAGAATTGTTTCAAAAACCATCATGTGTGGAAGATATTGCGATATCAGAAACAAATGTTTTGGTTGCAACATGATAGAGTATAATATGGCAAAATGGATGTTCTCATATTTGATGAGAATTTGCAAAGGTTGGAGACGCTGGTCGTCCTAATCCTCCAAAAGGTTTTGGAGAGCAACAATATACTCGTGATTCACCTCTATAAGCTATGGTAGCTTGATCGTGAAAGTTGTCATGATAAGGATGAATAGAAGATGTAGGTAAAATGTTTACTACACTAAAACATTTGATGATGGTGATCTACTTCAAAGTGTAAGACCAAAGGTATTAGTATTTAACTATACATGCTTTGGACTATGTGTCATGTGTATGGCGCCACTATTGATGTTGATAAATTCTTTTAAAAATAAAAGGAAATTCTGAAAGAGAATCTCAGAAATATTTTGCAGAAAAAGAAAATACTTGAATTATTCAGCTCAGGTATAGATGATATACATATTATGGTTGTATTCTTTGCTTGTTAAACAATGTGGTTCTTGGGTATTGGATACCGAATTTGTTGGTGTGAAATTTCATACAAAACAACACAATTCATGAACTATAATAGCCTAAGTAACTAGCAAGAGAATAGGTGATGATGTTCATCGAAAAAGTGTGGTTGTATTGCTCATTAACATCAAAGCCTACCTTCAAGATTTGTTTTAATAATTGTTATTTCGATCAGGTATTATGAGAACAAAAGGGTTGTTCAAATAATTTTCGTAATCCATAAAAGATGGATGATTTACAAATTAGGTTGGATAAATCACGTCCATAAAATAAATGCTAAAAATGTCGAAAGACAAATGATTGAAAGATCACTAAAGAAGTGACATCGCCTTTTAAATTATATTGAAAAGAAAACATGAAGAAACTCCATATTGATGGAATTTTGGAGTATTTTGATTTTGATCAAATGACACCTGTGAGACTTTCCCGGAGATAATTAAAACTTTGTTCAAAGGCCTAGAAGAACGAATGGCTACCTTATTGGAATTTGTACATATTGATGTCTATAGTCCATTATGTGTAGCCATGAGCGATGGATTTCAACTTCATATGCTTTCTCCAGAAATTTGAGTGAATATATATGTATATTTACTTAATGAGGAAGAAGTATGAAACGTTTGAAAATGTTCAAAGAATTTCAAGATGAAGTAGAAAATCATTGTAACAAGAAAATAAAAAAAGTTTATGATTGGATCATAAAGGAAGATATTTGAGTTACAAGTTTAGCAAAACACCTTAAGATTTGAGGAATCGTTCTATGGATTTGCATTTCCCGAAATACCATAGAAGTATGGAGTGTTCGAGATATGTAATGAAACCTTGTTTAACATGGTGAGATCAAAGGTGTTAGTTATAAAACTGCCATTGTATTTAAAAGATTAAAAGCTTTAGTGACTACCGCTTGTACACTAAAAAGAGATCCATCATGATCCATTGAAATGACACCATATAAGTTATGGTCTAGGATCAAACCCAAATTGTCCTTTCTTAAATTTTTTATGCTAGGCATAAGTAAGATGTTTACAACCAAAGTCGGATGAGCATGTCTTTGCATGTTGTTTTGAATAACTGTTGGGTATTTCTCCATAACACTGAAGACAAAAGTGTTTGTTGGTTAGAACGTCAAGTTTCTTGAGAAGGAATTTTTCGTGAAAAGTTAAGTGGGAGGATAATAGAACTTGATAAAGTTATTGAACCTTAGCTATATGTGTGGAGTTGCGCAGCATCGGAAAGTGTCTCGGAAGCAGCAACAATGCTCATGGCTCACGTTCCTCAAAGGTTATGGTCACAGAGGTCTAAGTTCCTATTGAACCAAGTAGGTCAGGTAAACAATCAAATACTAAGATTTGAGAGTAAATCATTGTTGTTTGACAATGATGAACCAACTATATGCAAGTAAGCGATGATGGGTCCTAACTCTGTCAAATGGCTTGAATCCATAAAATCCGTGATAGTTCCATACACAAGAAATCAAGTTTTTTGAACTTGGAAGACCCTCTGGAAAGGTGTAAGACCTTGCACTCGTATTTGGATCTATAAAGAACTAGACATGGATGTTTCACATCTATGAAATAGTCGACATGTCGTTAAAAAGTTTATGACAACATTCAACTAGTTGACTATGACAAGATTTGATCTCTCATAGTGATATTTAGTCTGGACGGATTAATGTAGCAACCACTACATATATCGGTATATGATAGTTGAACAAACAAAACAAGTTCTTCTAATAGAATGGTTACCTAGGACGTGTACATGACACGATGCAAAGGGTTTTGTTAATTCAAAGGATGCTAAAAGCGCATGCAAACTTCAATGGTTGAAGTAAGCATGACGGAGTTAGAATCTTCACCATGATGAAACAGTTAAAAGGTTTAATTTCATCAAAGACGATGAAGATGCTTGCATTTGCAAGAAATTAAGTGGGAGCGCTAAGACATATTTCTAATGCATTATGTGAAATACATATTGTTGATTATAAAATGTATCTTTTATTAACACAAGTTAAGAATTTCATCTCGATGAAAGACAGGCAAAACCCGAATATTTTGCATCAATGTTTATATGGATAGATTAAGACACTAATATGGTTGTGCCGAGAGTACATAGATGAGATATTGAAATAGTTCAATATAGGAACTACAAGAAAGGTTCTTGTACACGGAAAGGATTGAATCAAGAATCAAGTGTATTGACACTTGGTAAGTGAAACGAGATTCAAGTGTTTTGACACTTGGTGATTGAAATCACAAGAATATTTTTGGATTAATCATACTGTCATATGTACACATCCAGATATGTCCTATGATCTAAATGTTATGAGCATATACCAGAATGACTCTGATACGTCAAAAACGTATCTATAATTTTTGATGTTCCATTTTTTAGTATCTACTTTGCTTTGCTTTGCTTTGTCTACACTTTGAGGTATTTTTATATGTTTTATGGGACTAACCTATTAACAAGATGCCACAGCACCAGTTGCATGTTTTCTTCTATTTTGGTTCCAGAAAAGGCAGAAAATCAATATTCTCGGAATTGGACAGGACAAAAGCCAAAGTCAATATTTTACCGAGGGGAACACGGAGCCAGAATACGAGATGGAGGGGAGCCACCAGGGGCCACACCCCCTAGCTGCGCGGCCAGGCCTGGCCCGCGCCTGGGGGGTGCAGCCACCCCGGGTGCCCCCTGTCTCGCCTCTTCACCTATAAGAAGCCCCCGATACCAAAACCCTAAGTACCCGATCAATCTTAAATGAAACAGTCCGTAGCTGCCGCCACCATCGTCCCTAGATCGGGGGGATCTGAAGCTCTTCCCGGCACCCTGCCAAAGGGGAGATCATCCCGGTGTCCTTCTTCATCACCATGCCAGCCTCCGGTATGATGCGTGTGTAGTTCCACCTTGGACTACGGGTCCATGTAGTAGCTAGATGGTTGTTTCTCCTCCTTTGTGCTACCATTTTTACATCTTGTGAGCTCCGTTCATGATCAAGATCATCTATTTGTAATCATGCATGTTGTGTTTGCGGGGATTCGATGGATATTGAGATTACCATGTCAGATTGATTAATGGTTCTATCTTATTGATTCTATCATGTCTGTGTTGTTTGTGATCTTGCATGTCTGTGTTGTTTGTGTTTGCGGGGTCCATGTGCTTGTTGGCATGATTGTCGTGCGAGCTGGAGCCACCAATGGCGGAGAGCGCAGATTGCCGCGCGCTAGACTCCGAAGCCGCCTGCTTGCGTTTGGCGAGTATCTCTTGTGTCTTCACCTGCCAGTTGTGCTCGTCGATGAGGAGCAGGTGGTATGCCATCAGCAGGTCCCGTGAAGCATTCACAGGCATGATATTGTTGCCTGCCATGGCTTCGCGTGTCTGGTGCCATCCTTCCTCGTTGAGGTTGATTCTTCGATAGGTGTCGGCGTCGCCCTCGTTGGGCTGGAGGGGTGGCTGTCCTCCGTTCCCAGCCTGCGGGTTGGGCGGCGGATTTGGTGGTGGGTTGGGCTGCTGCCCTTCCGTTTCTCCATGGATGACTATGGCGCATTGGTATCGCTTGTAGAATTGATCGCTGTTGTCGTAGCTTTCGGATCCAGAACCGTAGGTTCCTTTGTCGGATGGAGGGCCGCACAGATCTGAGTTGCAGCAGCTGCTATCATAGGACTCGTCTATCAGCGTCGACGTGCGTAGCACGCCGATGGGTGGGATCCACGAAGCAGGCCTGATGGATGGTGGCGGCACCCGCTCTGGGAGGCGAAGAGTGCTGGCCTGCCCGACCTGGAAACAGAAGCTCCCGAACAGAATTTCGAGCCCGTCGCCTACGAGCTCTAAATCCTTCATGGTGGCTGGCGAGTGGGCGGTGAAGTCGAAAGCGACGAAGAGGAGATGACTCTCCATCGCTGGGGAGTTTTAGATTGCTTCGGATGGGACCGTCACGATCGCACAATTAGCGCCCCCGATTCCCACAGATGGCGCCAATTGACGAGGTTTAATCTCGTCAATGCCCATTGTTATGATCTTGGGTTTTGGAGAAGGTGGGTATGCTGGAGATCTCGGAACGGTTAGCAAACAAGCAACACGGGGACACAAGGTTTACCTGTAGGGATTCGTAGCATGGAAAACAAAAAATTTCTACCGCATACAAACAAACAAGCCAAGATATATCTACTAGATTGTACCGACGAGTCGATGGAATAACTCACCCTCGAAGATTCCAAAGTGTTTAACTAGAGCGGATTCTCGTGGGTGATGTAGTCGTACTCTTCCCGATCTCAAGATCGCGTAGACGATCCTTCCGGCACTGCGTTCTGGCAGCGCTCCCGCAGTCGGTCACACGTTCGGTACTCGACGAAGACCTTCCTCTCCCTTGTTCCAGCAGGCAGCGGAGGTTGTAGCACTCTCCTCGCGATTCCGGCAGCACAACGACGTGGTACCGGAAGTAGAGGGGAGATCTCGCAGGGCTTCACCTTAAGCCGGAGCGAGTATGGTGGACTATGAGAGAGCCCCTCGATGATCTAGGGTTTAGACACGCCGAGGAGGAAGCTTGGCTGGCGTCTAGGGTTGCTAGGCGGCGGAGGCTTGACCTAGGGCGGCGGCGGCGGCAGCAGGTGGCGGCGCCGGCGGCTTAGGGTTTTGGAGGCGGGGATCTTGTGTGTCTAGGAGGGGAGCCCTGCCCCTCCTTATATAGGTGGAGGGGCCGGCCGACCAAGGGGAGGGGATTCCCTTCCCAACTCGGCTTGGAGGTGGGCCGGAGGTGGAGGAGGGACTCCTCCCCAACTCGGTTTCCTCCTCCTTCTCCACTTCCCAAAAATAGCCGTTTGACTTTCAAACTTGGCGTTTGACTTTTCAAACTAGGATTTGAATAAACCCTCTATTTTGTTCAGCGATGACACCGAGTACATGATGCAATCATATCAACTTGATATAACACATTCATATACCCTTCCCCTCCGGAGTGCCGGACATTCCGGAACCTTCTAGAACATTCCCGATGAAAACACCGGAACCATTCTCCAACTCCGAAACGGGACTTTCCTTATATGAATCTTATTCTCCGGACCATTCCGGATCTCCTCGTGATATCCCGAATCCCATTCGAGACTCCGAACAATATTCAGACTCTTTCTCATCATTCCATAACTACTCAAACAACGTCGAATCCTTAAGTGTGTCTCCCTACGGTTCGTGAATTATGCGGACATGATCGAGACACTTCTCCGAACAATAACCAATAGAGGAATCTGGAAATTCATATGGCTCCCACATATTTCTACGATTACTTTGCGATCGAATGAACCACTTACATACGATATCAATTTCCCTTTGTCTCATGATAGTTTACTTATCCGAGGTTATGATCGTCGGTATCTCTTCATACCTAGTTCAACCTCGTTACCGATAAGTACTCTTTTATCGTTCCCGTGATATGTGATCCCTTGTGAGCCAGTCACATGCTTGCAAGCTAATTGGATGACATTTCACCGAGAGGGCCTAGAGTATATCTATCCGTCATATGGATGGACAAATCCCACTCTTGATCCATGTGTCTCAACCAATACTTTCCGAACACTCAATGCCACCTTTATAGCCACCCAGTTACGGTGTGGTGTTTGATGTCATCAAAGCATCCATCCGGTAAAGGTGATATGCATGATCTCATGGTCGAAGGAATTAGATTACTATGTAAAATGACTTGATCTTTATGCTATGCTTATCTATAGGAGTATGTCCACCATATCATTCTCCTAACGATATGATCTTGTTGTTAATAACATCTCAATGTTCATGATATGGAAACCACAATCATCTATTAACCAACAAGCTAGTATTATATAGAGGCTTTACTAGGGACTTCAAATTAAGTTTACAAATCACACAAGTATTAATGTTTCCTCGTTAATAATATTATAGCATGAATGTAAACATTTATCATAAACACAAAGATATAATAATAACTATATTTATTATTGCCTCTAGGGCATATCTCCAACAGTCTCCCACTTGCACTAGAGTCATCTAATCTAGATTACATGGTAATATACCGAACACCCATGGCAGTTTGGTGTTGGTCATGTTTTGCCCTCGGGGGAGGTTTAGTCAACGGATCCGCCACATTCAGATCTGTGTGTACTTTGCAAATCTTTATATCCCCATCTTGGATATGTTCTCGAATAGCGTGAAAACGTAGCTTGACGGATAGACCTTGGTTCTTGCACATTGGCTATGGCACCCATGTTATCATAGTAGATAGACATTGGGTCCAGCGCACTAGGAACCACACCCAGCTCTGTAATGAACTCTTTCATCCATATCGCTTCTAGTGAAGCCTCCGAAGCAGCCATGTATTCCGATTCAGTTGAAGATCTCGCCACAATGCTTTGCTTTGCACTCCTCTCTGCTGCACCATTCAAAATAAATATGTATCCAGATTGTGATTTAGAATCATCCGGATCGGTGTTCCAACTAGCATCGGTGTAACCATTAACAACGAGCTGTTCATCACATCCATAAGAAAGAACCATATCCTTAGTTCTTCTCAAGTACTTAAGGATGTTTTTGACCGCTGTCCAATGATCCACTCCTGTATCACTTTGATATCTGCTAGTTAAACTAACAGCATATGCAATGTCGGGTCTAGTACATAGCATGGCATACATTAGAGATCCTATGGCTGAGGCATAGGGAGTCTTACTCATCCTTTCTCTATCTTCTGCCGATGTCGGACTTTGAGTTTTACTCAAGGTCGTATTGGGCAACATCGGCAAGAACCCTTTCTTGCTATCTTCCATTCCAAACCTCTTTAGAACTTTGTCCAAATATGTACTTTGTGACAATGATATTTGGCGTCTCGATCTATCTCTATAAATCTTTATGCCTAATATGTAAGCTGCTTCGCCAAGATCCTTCATTGAAAAACTATTATTCAAATATTCCTTGACACTATTAAGAAGGTCTACATTATTCCCAATCAACAATATGTCATCTACATATAGTATTAAGAATGCTACAGAGCTCCCACTCACTTTCTTGTAAATACAAGCTTCTCCATAAGTTTGTATAAAACCAAAACTTTTGATCACCTTATCAAAACGTTGATTCCAACTTCGGGATGCTTGCTTCAATCCATAGATGGACCGTTGAAGTTTGCATACCTTGTTAGCATATTTAGGATCGACAAAACCTTTGGGTTGCATCATATACAACTCTTCATCAATGTCTCCATTGAGGAATGCTGTTTTGACATCCATCTGCCATATCTCATAATCATAATATGCAGCGATTGCTAACATAATCCTCACAGACTTTAGCTTCGCTACTGGTGAGAAGGTCTCATCGTAGTCAACTCCTTGAATTTGTCGAAACCCTTTTGCGACAAGTCGAGCTTTATAGACAGTAACATTACCATCAGCATTTGTTTTCTTCTTGAAAATCCATTTGTTCTCGACAGCCTTCCGGCCATCCGGTAAGTCCACCAAAGTCCATACTTGGTTTTCGTACATGGATCCAATCTTGGTTTTCATGGCTTCTTGCCATTTATTGGAATTTGGGCTCATCATCGCTTCCTCATATGTCTCAGGGTCATCGGTGTTGTCCACCAACATGACACTCATAACGGGATCATACCAATCTGGAGTGGTACGAGTTCTCGTTGACCTGCGAGGCTCTGTAGCAACTACAACCGAAGTTTCATGATCATCATCATTAGCTTCCTCTCTTATTGGTACAGGTACCACAGGAACTTCTTCCGGTGCTGCGCTACTCGCAATTTCGAGAGAAGGTTCGACAACCTCGTCGAGTTCTACCTTCCTTCCAGTCAGAAATTCCTTCTCTAGAAAGGATCCATTCTTGGCAACGAAGATTTTGCCTTCGGATCTATGATAGAAGGTATACCCAATAGTTTCCTTCGGGTATCCTATGAAGATGCATTTTTCCGCTTTGGGTTCAAGCTTGTCCGGTTGTAACTTCTTTACATAGGCTTCGCAACCCCAAACTTTAAGGAACGACAATCTAGGTTTCTTCCCAAACCATAATTCATACGGTGTCGTTTCAACGGATTTAGATGATGCCCTATTTAAAGTGAATGCGGCTGTTTCTAATGCATAACCCCAAAATGATAGCGGTAAATCTGTAAGTGACATCATAGAATGAACCATATCTAAGAGAGTTCGATTACGACGTTTGGACACACCATTACGCTGTGGTGTTCCTGGCGGTGTCAATTGTGAAAGTATTCCGCATTTCTTCAAATGCTCGCCAAACTCGTAACTTAGATATTCACCTCCACGATCAGAACGTAGAAATTTAATCTTCTTGTTACGTTGATTCTCTACCTCACTTTGAAATTCCTTGAACTTCTCGAAAGTTTCGGACTTATGTTTCATGAAATAGATATACCCATATCTACTCAAGTCATCCGTGAAGGTAAGAACATAACGATAACCACCGCGCGATGCTACACTCATTGGACCACACACATCAGTATGTATGATTTCCAATAAGTCCGTAGCTCGCTCCATCATACCAGAAAATGGAGTCTTAGTCATTTTACCCATCAGACATGCTTCGCATCTTTCAAGTGATTCAAAATCAAGTGATTCAAGAAGTCCATCGGAATGGAGTTTCTTCATACGCTTCACTCCAATGTGACCAAGACGACAGTGCCACATATAGGTCGAGTTATCGCTCGATTTCAAACGTTTAGCCTCAATGTTATTAATATGTGTATTTCCACTATCGATATTCAACAAGAATAGACCATCTATCAAAGGTGCATGTGCATAAAACATATTACTCATATAAATCGAACAACCATTATTCTCGGACTTAAACAAGTAACCGTCTCGCAATAAACAAGATCCCGATATAATGTTCATGCTTAACGCAGGCACCAAATAACAATTATTTAAGTATAAAACTAATCCCGATGGTAGATGAAGGGGTAGCGTGCCGACCGCGATCACATCAACCTTTGATCCGTTTCCCACGCGCATCGTCACCTCGTTCTTCGCTAGCTTCCGTTTATTCTGCAGCACCTGTTTCGAGTTACAAATATGAGCAACCGAACCAGTATCAAATACCCAGGCACTACTACGAGTACTAGTGAGATACACATCAATAACATGTATATCAGATATACCTTTCTTCTTGATGTTGCCTTTCTTCAAATCCGCCAAGTACTTTGGGCGATTCCGCTTCCAGTGACCTTCTCCCTTGCAGTAAAAGCACTCAGTATCAGGCTTAGGTCCAACCTTGGTCTTCTTCGTTGGCGTGGTAACTTTCTTACCACCCTTCTTTAAGTGTCCCTTCTGCTTAGACTTGCCTTTCTTGAATTTGGTGGTCTTATTGACCAACAACACTTGGTGCTCTTTCTTGATCTCCACTTCTGCAGATTTCAACATGGCAAAGAGTTCTGGAAACGTCTTGTTCATGTTTTGCATGTTGTAGTTCATCACAAAGTTCTTGTAACTTGGTGGTAGTGATTGGAGGACGCGGTAAATCCCCAAAGCATTAGGATCACTATACCCAAGCTTTGAAGTTTGTTTGCGTGCCCAGACATCTTAAGCACATGCTCACTGGCGGAGCTGCCCTCTTCCATCTTGCAGTTAAAGAACTTTTCAGAAGCCTCATAGCTTTCAATTGCCGCATGAGTCTCAAAGATAATTTGAGATCCTCGACAATATCATATGGGTCTGAATTCTCAAACCTTTTCTGAAGCTCCGATTCTAAACCATACAAGGTAGCACACTGAACTGTGGAGTACTGAGTCTTTCGAGTGAGGTAAACATTCTTTACTTCATCGGCAGCATCAGATGCAGGTGGGTCACCCAGCGGTGCATCCAGCACATAGGTCAAATTACCAGCTGTGAGGACAATCCTCAAATTGCGGAACCAATCCGCGAAGTTGCTTCCATTATTTTTCAAATTTTATTTCTCTAGGAACGCATTAAAATTGATGGTAGGGGCTGCCATTGATCTACAACATATTTGCAATAGTTTAGACTAAGTTTATGACAAATTGAGTTCAAATTAATAATAAAATTAATCTAGGTGAACTCCCACTCAAAACAATATCCCTCACATTGTTTTAGTGATCACACGAACCAAATCCACCACATCAACACCGATCATCATGAGAGTTGATATAGTTTCAATGGCGAACAATCAACATGTTCATCATATCTACTATATGATTCATGCTTTACCTTTCGGTGATCCGTGTTCCGAGACCATGTCTGTACATGTTAGGCTCGTCAAGATCAAACCTTAGTTTCCGCATGAGCAAATCTGGCTTGCTCACGTTGTATGCACTTGCGGAATCTAACACACCTGATCATCACGTGGTGCTGCGAAACAACAAGCTTTAGCAACGGTGCTAACTAAGGGTGAACACTTTATGACTTGAAATTCATGTGCATGAGGGATCATCTTATAATGCTACCATCGTCTACTAAGCAATACAAGATGCATAAAGGATTAACATCACATGCAATTCATAATATGTGATATGATATGGCCTTTCTTCTTTGTGCTTCCGAACTTCATCTTCAAGCACGAACATGATCTCCATCATCACCAGCATTGCATCAAGGTCAATGACGCTTCTCCATGGTTGTCGTCCACCGGCTTCAACTATTACAACTACTTTGAATAGACACGCGGGTATTAACATAAATTAAAGACAACCATATGGCTCCTGCCGGTTGCCAACTTACAATAAGGAACATTGCATACATCAAATATAATCACAATCATGGCCATATCACATCACAGCACACCCCTGCAAAACAAAGTTAGACTCCTCTACTTTCTTTGCATGTTTTACGTGGTTTGGGGCTTTCAATAAGTGTCGTTCTAACTTACGAACATGAACCACAACATTGATACTAGTATTGTTAATCACCCGTTGTAAATTGGATCTTAACTATGTTGGGAGAAACAGGCACCCGCAAAGCCACTTATGCAATACAAGTTGCATGTCAAGCGTGGAGCAAGTCTCATGAACGATGTCATGTAAGGTTAGCCCGGGCCGCTTCATCCCAACATCCCGCAAGATTCAAAGTACACAAGAAGCAATCGACAATAAAAGCATCAACGCCCACAATGACCATTGTGTTCTACTCGTGCAACAGATCTACATATAGACATGGCTCTGATACCACTGTAGGGATTCGTAGCATGGAAAACAAAAATTTTCTACCGCATACAAACAAACAAGCCAAGATCTATCTACTAGATTGTAGCAACGAGTCGATGGAATAACTCACCCTCGAAGATTCCAAAGTGTTTAACGAGAGCGGATTCTCGTGGGTGATGTAGTCGTACTCTTCCCGATCTCAAGATTGCGTAGACGATCCTTCCGGCGCTGCGTTCCGGCAGCGCTCCCGCAGTCGGTCACACGTTCGGTACTCGACGAAGACCTTCCTCTCCCTTGTTCCAGCAGGCAGCAGAGGTTGTAGCACTCTCCTCGCGATTCCGGCAGCACAACGGCGTGGTACCGGAAGTAGAGGGGAGATCTCGCAGGGCTTCGCCTTAAGCCGGAGCGAGTATGGTGGACTATGAGAGAGCCCCTCGACGATCTAGGGTTTAGACACGCCGAGGAGGAAGCTTGGCCGGCGGCTAGGGTTGCTAGGCGGCGGCGGCGGTTTGACCTAGGGAGGCGGCAGCAGGTGGCGGCACCGGCGGCTTAGGGTTTTGGAGGCGGGGATCTTGTGTGTCCAGGAGGGGAGCCCTGCCCCTCCTTATATAGGTGGAGGGGCCGGCCAGCCAAGGGGAGGGGAGTCCCTCCCCAACTCGGCTTGGAGCCGGCGGTGGAGGAGGGACTCCTCCCCAACTCGGATTCCTCCTCCTTCTCCACTTCCCAAAAATAGCCGTTTGACTTTCAAACTTGGCGTTTGACTTTTCAAACTAGGATTTGAATAAACCCTCTATTTTGTTCAGCGATGACACCGATTACATGATGCAATCATATCAACTTGATATAACACATTCATATACCCTTCCCCTCCGGAGTGACGGCCATTCCGGAACCTTCTAGAACATTCCCGATGAAAACACCGGAACCATTCTCCAACTCCGAAACGGGACTTTCCTTATATGAATCTTATTCTCCGGACCATTCCGGATCTCCTCGTGATATCCCGAATCCCATTCGAGACTCCGAACAACATTC
The DNA here is from genome assembly GCA_916181665.1 of Avena sativa. Taxonomy (NCBI): domain Eukaryota; kingdom Viridiplantae; phylum Streptophyta; class Magnoliopsida; order Poales; family Poaceae; genus Avena; species Avena sativa. Next base: position 257,446,130 of record OV702279.1, on the reverse strand, counting down.
GGACTCTTTCTCATCATTCCATAACTACTCAAACAACGTCGAATCCTTAAGTGTGTCTCCCTACGGTTCGTGAATTATGCGGACATGATCGAGACACTTCTCCGAACAATAACCAATAGAGGAATCTGGAAATTCATATGGCTCCCACATATTTCTACGATTACTTTGCGATCGAATGAACCACTTACATACGATATCAATTTCCCTTTGTCTCACGATAGTTTACTTATCCGAGTATATGATCGTCGGTATCTCTTCATACCTAGTTCAACCTCGTTACCGATAAGTACTATTTTCTCGTTCCCGTGATATGTGATCCCTTGTGAGCCAGTCACATGCTTGCAAGCTAATTGGATGGCATTTCACCGAGAGGGCCTGGAGTATATCTATCCGTCATATGGATGGACAAATCCCACTCTTGATCCATGTGTCTCAACCAATACTTTCCGAACACTCAATGCCACCTTTATAGCCACCCAGTTACGGTGTGGTGTTTGATGTCATCAAAGCATCCATCCGGTAAAGGTGATATGCATGATCTCATGGTCGAAGGAATTAGATTAGTATGTATCAGAAAGCATATAGCAATTGAACTATTAAAATGACTTGATCTTTATGCTATGCTTATCTATAGGAGTATGTCCACCATATCATTCTCCTAACGATATGATCTTGTTGTTAATAACATCTCAATGTTCATGATATGGAAACCACAATCATCTATTAACCAACAAGCTAGTATTATATAGAGGCTTTACTAGGGACTTCAAATTAAGTTTACAAATCACACAAGTATTAATGTTTCCTCGTTAATACTATTATAGCATGAATGTAAACATTTATCATAAACACAAAGATATAATAATAACTATATTTATTATTGCCTCTAGGGCATATCTCCAACATTACCCAGGTTCAGGCCCCCGGAGGGAAAACCCTACTCCTGCTTGTCTACTCTTGATTACAGCGGAACCGAAAAGTACAGGGTGCACCGATGCAATCTGGCGTGGAGGTGTGTATGGAGTGAGAAGTTGTCCTCCTCGTCGTGCCCTCCTAGCCTTTATATAGAGATAGGCAGGTCTCGGGAACATATCGAGTCGGTTACAAGTTAGGGTTTGCCCCTTTGAATATTCTGTCTACTCTAGTCTCGCTCTCCAAGGATCCGAAGACGCCATGGGTTTGGGCCACCCGAAAACCTCCACAGGTCGCGTATATTCTTGTGGGCCTTCCTTGGGCTAGACCAGGTATGCTAATATTGTGTACCTGTAGGGTATAACCATGTCAGTAGCCCCGAGTGTTCAGTCGAATCATAGATTCGGCTGAGGACTCTTCAACCTTTCGGGTGCAGCTGTTTTTGTTCATAAGAGAAAGAATAATTTTAGTTCGTAGGGATTTTTTATGTGTGTGCCTGACTCTCCTGACGGATCAGGGCCAGTTAACTATCATCGGACAAAACAACACGATCTTCTTTAGATTCGAGTCCCTACACTCGAACCTAGAACGGATGCTGGTGTAATTCGACTTAGGCCGCTAAGGTCTTACGGTAGTCAAATCCCAGTAATTTTCGAGTGATGTACCCAACACGTCTGTCAGGATTTTCATCGCGTCTGTTGACACGGATTTTTACTAATAGAGCACAGTCAGGTGCGTTACCAGGCCATCAGATGATATATGTAGGTCTTATCTTTGCGTCGTAGAGAGAGCATCCGAAAGTTTATCACCGCGGAGGTGTTTCAGGTGGCCAAGGAGGATGCTTCTCACTTAGCATTCATTTGGGCAAGGTTGCCGAAAAGATGTTGTTGTATTGTCTTTAGTCGAAAAATTCATAGGGTGTGCGACCAGCGCTCCCTATGGGAGTAGGCCCCGAGTGTCTGTTCGAGTCGTAGACTCGAGCAGAGACTTCAGTTCAGTTTGTTTTTTGCTTTGGGTCCGAAGGACTCAATTTTTTCGGATGCTTGATCGATCCTCCCTATGGGAGTAGCCCCCAAGTCCTTAGTGGAGTCGTAGACTCAACGTAGGACTCGAAAAGATCATGCTTTAGGTGTGCGGCCAGCGCTCCTGATAGGAGTACCCCCGAGTAGTTGCTCGAATCGTAGATTTGAGTGAGTACTTTTAATTATCAGCCGAAGATTTCCAACCGTTGCTAGCTTTGGTATGATGACGTCAGTGCTGACGATCGGTGACCTCAACCGTCTGCAGCGCCAGAGGTGACGTGATAGGACGAACGTGGGTCCCACTTTCTGACTTGAAGTTGACTAGTCATGCGCGTCGTGGAGAGAATTACGGCGTCTCCTCAATTTCCATGCATAGTGGATGGCGTGCGGGCGACGGTTCGCTGCGGAGTTGACACGTGGATGGTTGGATTTGATCCTAGCGTTAGGGATTCTAGATGAACGATTCCCATTCGTCGTCTTCATCCTTATAACCGTGGGGAAAACAGTAGTTTGTTTTCACCCTTCGCCATTTGCTTTCACTGCTTCCATTTTCACGAGCTTTCTCCTCGCGCGTTGGACGTTCTTCGGTCCTTACCTTCCTTGTTCCTGCGTGCACACCGCCGCCGTCGATGCTCCACGATGGTGAATTCGAAAAAAAGCCTCAAGTGCTGCTGCAAGAAAAGCACCACCGCCGCGCGCATCACCGATGGCGGGTGGCGGCGCACGGAGACCCGCGAGGGCAACCTGCGCAAGCTGCGTGATGCGGGTTTAATTCCGCAGGATAAGGAGGCCATCAAAATCCCCGGCTATGAGGTAATTCCCCGTCCACCCGTAGGGTTTCGGGTGATGTTTGTCGCCTTCGTTCTTCGCGGCCTTTCTCTCCCAGTACACGATTTTCTTCGTGGACTTCTGTTTTCGCCCAATTCTCTTCTCCACATCGCCTGCTTCATTACTTTTTGTGAGTGCTGGCTCGGTATCGAGCCGCACTTTGGCCTCTTCCGAAATCTCTATTCCGTGAAGAGGCAGTCTGGCACCGGCAGGGTCTACCCGCTCGGCGGCTGCGTTATTTCCCTTCGATCTTCTGTTCTCTTATTTTCCTTTTATATGTCTGAGTCTGTCCAATACTGGCGGAGGAAGTGGTTTTATATCCGCGACTCAACAGTGGACGGGAAACACTTCGGCCTTGCGCCCTTCGACTCTGCCCAGGAGATCTTGCCGAAGAGATCCTGGAAGAACCATATCCTGGAGGGCAAGGTGGAGGTAGAGGAGCTCTACCGTCAGGTGGAGGCGCTCCAGATGGAGCCTGGAAAGGAGGTCAATGGTGTGGATATAATCCGCACCTTCCTCAAACGTCGAGTGCAGCCGCTCTAGGCGAGGGTGCACCCGATGTTTCTTTACGCTGGCCGCAACGATCCGACGAGGGTCTCAGCCGAGGAGTTATCCCGAGGCAACCTCGACAGAGTTCTTCGGTCGCTGCTGAAGTACAAGTCCAAGGAAGATCTTCCGGGGAAGTTGTTGATGTCCCCTTCAGTGCCACGAAACTAGTTTCGCAGGTGTAGATTTTGCGATATGCGTGTTGCGCCTTTTTTGAGTGCTTTTCCTTATGATTGCTTGTGCTGATTTTTGATGTCTTCATTATGCAGGAGATCAAGGTGGCTAGCATGGTGCTTCCACTGCCCGAAAAGTTTCCAATTGCGCCGGACAACGAAGTTATGGATTCCGAGTCCGAGCTTCCGCCGGCGCAGTCTCCAACTGAGGATGCCCCCGAGGCCAGCGAGGGGTGGATCCGAAAGAGGACACGGAGTTAGAGTGAGTCTTCGGATGCCTCGACTCCACCGACGCCTAGGGACCCATCATTCCTTGTGTGCCATAGCAGGGATGATGGTGCATCATCCTCACCGTTCCCGGCCGTTCCTCTGCGGGCAATGGCGCCACAACCGCCGGCTAAGAAGAAGAAGAAGAAGAAGAAGAAGAAGAAGAAGAAGGAGAAGGCGCTGCGCGTCTTCGACTTGAGCGACATCGACTCGTAAGTACCTTCATATGCTTTTTGTTATGTGTCTTGTATGCGCAATTTTTCATGTTGTCTTGATCGGTACTATTTCTTGCAGCCAGTCTTCGGAGGGCAATCTTAGTGAGGGCGCACAGGAGGCCGTAGGGGAGTCGAAGTTGAGAGCTCCTTGCTCTCAGATGGCGGCCAACTCTGAGAATGACGCGCTGAATCCCTCTCCGCCAGAGGCTCGGGTGGTCGTTACTTAGAAGACCCCTGATGGACCTTCGGAGTCTCCATCTGAGCACGTGAGTTGTTTTTCGTCCTGGGGGAGCCCCCGATCCCTTTTTGGGTTGTTTTGTTGAATGTTCTGCTCTTTCGAGGCGTAGCCCCGGAGCCCTTTTTCTGATGCTTTTCTTGATTACTTACTTCGGCTTCCTTTCACAGCCTTTTGTACATAGCGCGAATCTTCTCATCCAGCAGCATCTGGCGCTGGAGGCCAGCATGAAGCAGCTGCAAGGTACGTGGCTTGTTTGTTTTTTGATTGTTTTAACCTATTGGCGCATGTAGCTTGTGTTTCTCATATATGTCCTTGATGTTTTGTAGATGAGAATAATGCGGCCCTTCGCCGGCTGGACGCTCTTGAAAAGAGCCTCGATAGTTCAGAGAAGCAGGCTGTTGATGTTATGGAGGCGAAGGATCGCATGCAGCAGGAGTTGGCGGATGCTGCAGAGGCCAAGGAGCGCCTGCAGCGGGAGGCTTCGGATCGCGAAGAGCAGCTCACCACTGTTGCAGCTGCGCGTGAGAAAGAGGTGGCCGAGAAGCTGATGGTTGCGGCCAAGGCCTTCTCCGGAATGTGTCTTGCATGAAATTGATCTTTTGGATTTTTGGCTGGGCTTTTCTTCATGTCCTTATTCGGCTCCTGCCTGTTCTTCTTTGCTCCAGATGCTTCAGGCATTGCGTTTGATCGCAATGTCTTGGAGCATGGGAGCGCTCTGGATGATGCCACCGCAGCGTTCGAAGATCACTGTGGCACTGCTGGTGGCTCCCTTGCCAAGGCCAAGGAGGTTCTTCAGAATTTCTACAAGGAGATCATGCCCAAGGGTGCTGCCCTTGAGGATGTTGATTCTCTAGCAGATGCGCTGTCAGAGGATGCCCCTGCGGCCTACAAGCGCAAGAAGAAGGGCATCGGCGCTTCCATGGGGCTGGCCACTGGAGTGGAGTTGGATCTTCACCACATCACCTCTCAGATGCCAACAGTGCTAGATGGCTCAGAGGTAGCCTTTGCTCTCTTCGCCTCTTTCTATAAGCGTTATGGTCCGAAGCTTATCGATCTGCTGGAAGACTATGCTGCGAAGCAGCAGGGGGAGGCCAAAAGCAGGCACTCTAGCTCCGAGGCCACTCTGGATGCGGGTGCTTAGGCTTCTTTGTTGTATCTCTAGAATAGTGTATCCTCTTTTGTAATGTATGCTTTTGTTGATGAACAATTCCTCCTTGTGCCATGGAGTGGCTTTTGATGTATATAAATGATTCTTCGAGCTATTGCCCAAGACTTGTGTTGTTCATATTCTTGCTTGCTTTCCTTTAGGGACCTTCGGGTGAGGCTCCTATGGATACTCCAACTGTCCCTCAGCCGCGACCATCTTTGGATGATGCGTTGCAGCTTGCCTTTCTTCGCGATCCCGTCCGTAGATTGGAGAAGGAGATCCTTAGCGTTAGAGGTCACGTGGACGTGTGGAAGTCAAAGACTGAGCGGGCTGCCGCCCGGGAGGAGTATCTGATGGGGGAGCTGTGGCAGTTGAGCGAGCAACTGTAGTGTGCGTTTTCTTAGGCTGCTGCATGTCTTTGGATGCGCCTTGTTTGCGTTTGGTCTTACTCTGAATTTTCTACAGGTGCCAACTGTTACACCCTCAGAATCGACCCTATGCAAGTTTCAGCGATTCCCGCCAAACCCGCATAGAAACGATTCAAAGGTGCCCACCAGGCACTTTCGTTCGGGTGGAAAACAAAGTAATAACATTACACAGCAGTCCTCGATGGGACCCACAGAACAGATATATATACAACAGCGACTCAATGAGTCAAGAATACAGATATAATATACAAAGATCCAAATCACCTTGAAAATGATAGAGCGTCCGACTACGGACAAGATGCAAATGGGGCTAAGAGCCCTGGAGAATAACCAATGGCGTCCATAACCCTGCCCAGGCCAAGCCGGAAGGGTAACCCTGCTAACAACGTCGATCTCAAAACCTGCTAAACAAAAGGGGTGCCGACAAAGGGCAAAGGAAAAAGAGGAGCGGTCAGTACTGAGGCCAGTACACGGGGAGGCTAGAATTCGGCGGTCCTCGCCTACATAGGTATGGTGGACTGAAGCAGCGGCGGCAGCATGCACTAAACAACCTATAGAGACTCGATACAACTGGCGGCTATCAGAGAGGGGCAAGAAAGACCTATTCGGAACCAACCTTATACTACCACCAAACATACCCATCCTGGTATTTCCCCCTCGAGACCCAAACGAGGAAGTCAACCGAGGAACTCACACAGTTGGCAGTTTTATTTATTCAGTTATCGTTGCAGTAATTACTAGTCAGGTATAGATAGCATGAGTCATCCTGATGTAATAAACAGTGGGCAGTTTTAATTAACCATTCCGTTGTGGTGGTAATACTTACTAGTCAGATACATATAGCATGAGATATCCCAAAACCCAACAGTTGTTGGTACTTTTATTTAGCCATTCCGTTGCAGTGAAGCTGATTACTAGTCATATTGGGTACAAGTCAAATTATAACAGTAAACTTTAGTTATAGTTGTCTATGATCAAGCACTATGCTCCAAGTCGTCCATAACCGCGGACACGGCTTCTCGAAAAGATTAAACCCTGCAGGGGTGCACCAAAGTATCCACACGCACTTCGACCCTTTTTGCCAGATCAGTTAACATACACCCATCGGTATGTCGGCGGGGCCTAAGTCATGACATTTCCCAGACCCAAAGCAAGCACGGGGGGCCACCCCACTAAGTACACCCGCAACGAAGTCGGCCGGTCTCCGAGACGGACTCAGGGTTTGGGTGGACGGCTGTAAACGACTGGGAACCCGAAAACTCGGGCTTGTCGATACCGCGAAATCGTGTCCCGATCCTAAACAGTACAGGTGCTCCTCGCACAATCGTAAATAAAGCAGTAAAGCATGGCATAAGTACAGGATAGTAAATAAAACCTCAAACTAGTTTGTCGCCCCCAGTACAGTACTTTGAAATCAAGTACTAAATCGATGGGGTGCCCATACATCCCACATGTGGTTAGCGCGCTCGATCTCGGAACAGGTGTCAAGAACTCGGGGTCCTACGGGACACAAGTGGACGGTTAACAACCAAATAACATCTATTGCCCACCTGTGCCTCTGCTTACCTACTTCAATTTTAGTTATTAAACAATAATTAAAGCCATGATCATCTCCAACCTTAAACATACGGCAAATACTCCAACAACTGTGGTACTGGACGACACGCAACAGCACTTGAGCAAGCGACTACGGCGCGCAGGTCCAAATATCTACCAAACAACAGGTAATAGGAGGTGTCCAAGGCAATATAAGGCTGCAAGGGATATCACGGGTACGAAAACTAGAGCAACACAACACAGATATCAATAGATCAACAGGAGGGAATAAATACTATAAAAGTAAGATAGGTAGAAAGGGGAAGGTGCTCGCCTGAAAACATTGCTGAAGGTTCATCCGAAGATCAGGTCGACACTCGCATCAACTCAACGGCCTTATCCACGAAGAAGCAAAACACTAGAATAAACACCGGATGCACTATTTAATACTACGGCAAAAGATCGGGCATGATGCATGTATGATGTATGGCATGGCAAGGATGCGATACAATTAGGCCATATTAAGCGGAACCGGGGTCCCAACAACTATTTGATAGGTTCATGTTGTTTAGATACCCGCCATTTAAATGTTGTCTTAACATGGCAAAAGATAGCACCGGTTCACTACACAAATTTAAATGGAACCAATATGAGACTAGAAATGTCCGCATATGGAGCCCATATTTAATTATGAGGTGAATCGGCATAGTGCCCCCAAACCACAGACAAGTATGCAGGCATGAATGATTTAATATGCAACAAGTTTATATATTATAAAAATAGGGGCTTAGGGTCACACATTAGGGGGTCGGAGATCTTGGGCTCCGAGGGGTTCGGGGTTGGTCTCAGGGTTCGACGGGGATCAGGTGCGGATCAGGGCTACTGGGTCCGAGATGAAGAGCTTGGCGTTCGGCGTCCTTCGGTTTCATGTCGACGTGCTTGACGTCCAAAATGGAGAACTCGGCATTCCGGGGAGAAGGCCTTGGCGTGTCGAGGGCTCGGCCTTCGGATCCATGTCGGTGCACTCGGTGTTCCGGGTTGGAGGTCATGGTGTTCCATGATGAAGTGCTTGTCGTTCCGGTGACGATCTTGGCGGTCTTCGGATCCGGGTCTTGGCGTGGCCTTTGGATCACCGGGATCGGGCTTCGGGGTCTCGGTCATCAGATCTGTGAAGGAGATCTTGGCGTGCCGAGGGTCTCGGTGGGATCGGTCTTCGGACTCCAGGAGCGAGGTCTTGATGGTCCGAGAAGAAGGTCTCGATGCTCCATGTCGAAGACCTCCAGGGTTCGACTCCGGTAGAAGTTCTTGTCATACCACGTCGGAGGCCCAGGGTTCTGTTCGGCACCGTTGGCACTCGGAAAAACTTGTGAACATACGCAGACGAGGCTAGTGGTAGAACTTGTCGATGCGGCAGCAGAGCATGACATCGGGCCTCCGGTCTTAAACAACCAAACAGAGACTTTCGCATCAAGTGCTGCGGGGCTTCATGCGGGGATGCGCTCAGGAAAAGGCTCCTGCACGATCCGGGGAGGATCTTCCTTGGTGGTGCCTGGCGACGGGGGGGGGGGGGGGGGCGAACGGCGGGGCGGCTGGGCCGGACGGCGGCGGCGCTTGCTGGGCGAAGGGGAGCGGTTCAGGCAAACGACAGGGGAGGGCTTGCTCGGGACTTGGCAGCGGCCGGCGAGGAGGTGCACGACGAAGAGGGGCGGCGCGCTGGCGACAAGCGGGATCATCGAGGCGAGCGCAACGCGACCAGGGCAAGGACGAACGCCTGCGGTGGCGGAAGGCGATGAGGGGAGCTCGCGGGGAGGGACGGCAGCGGTCGGGAGACGGGACCGGCGAGGCGGGGAAGTCCCAGCTCCGCAGGGCGAGGCGGGAAACGGCGGCACAGGGGGTCCGGAGAGGAGATGGGGCGAGCGGAGGACGATGGGGAGGTGGGGATGGCGAGCGGAGGAGAGAGAGGAAGGAGAGAGCGGTCAAGGCGCGGGGAGGGGAGGCCGGAGGAAGGAGGCCGGGCGGTGGTCGCGTGCGGAAGAAGGGAGCGCGGGGTCGTCGGGCTAGGGAGAGAGGGGTTGGTGGGGGAGGCTCGAGCGGGGGGAGGTGGGATCGGGACAGGGGAGAGGGGCCGGGGCGGACGGTGTCTGTGGGTGGGGCCAGGGGTCGGGTGGTAGGTGGGAGGTGGGGCCAGACGGGTGAGGTGGAGGGGAGTGGGGGTGAGGTGGCGGTGTTTGGTTGGATGGGGATTGGGGCAGGGTGACGTGGCGACCAGCGATTGGAGGGGGTGATGTGGCTGGTTGGTGGAGGGAGGCGGGTAGACTAGGTTTAGGTAGAAAAGATTTAGGCGGTTTTAGGATTAGATATTTTAGACTAGGGTTTTCTTTTATTTAAAAATAAATTTGTAAATAGTTTTAGATGAATAAAAGATCCGGCTGGACCGACGGTTTGGTTTGAACAAAGGGGGAGGATATTAATATAGATAACAAAGTAGGTCTTTTAGCAAAATAGTTTTAATCAATTAGTTGCATGTTGATGTCATGATGATGCAATGCACAAAATCAACGCGATTTTCTAGTAGTGGTTTTGCGGGATGCCACAATTCGACACCACTAACAATGGATCTTGCCCTCGAGATCCGCCTCATGGTACCGGGAAGAAGGGCGGCGATCTGAATCTTCTCGCATCGTGTAGATCCTCGCGACACCACTAACAAGAGGTCGTTGTCCGTGAGCGTCGAGAGAACACTCCGGGAACAAAAGGTCGAAGGTAGAGGTATCAACAAATAAAGCCACCTCTAACTCTGATAGAAAGAGAGAACCGATGCATTCTCATCCACTTCAATGTACAAAAGCGACTAGAAGGGGTAGTCGGCATGGGGGCCAATCCATCACGCACCCAAACTATTACTCTGCACAATCAGTGGAAAGCGTGCAACCATTCTCGGAATCAGACTGAAGATCTCGACAATCGAGGCTCAGGAACAAAGGAGTGATGTAGACTCTGCATCAGATCTGGCGTAGAGGATGTCGTCGCGTCGGAAAACACCGGAAGGCGCGAGAAGGAACAAAGAGAAGTCCACCAGACGAAGGGTTCCTCGGATAGCATGAAGACCAGATGTAGCAACACCGTTACCAAAGGAGGAAGCGAAACCCTGAAGGTACGATGGAACCCAACCACGAGAAATCCTGGACTCGAAGAGAGAGAAGAGAGCGGATTCAAAACACGCAGAGGTGAGAGGAGAGCAGCAGAGGGGTAAGGAGTAAAATTAGACCTAAGCAGAACTATCCAACCGATTTTGCAAAAATAGTTTTGACACTCTACTTCGGCCGTTAGCTAGGTTATCCTACAGGCTGGACTTGTGGGGTATCGCAACTGCTGAGCTCTGATACCACTCTGTTACACCCTCAGAATCGACCCTATGCAAGTTTCAGCGATTCCTGCCAAACCCGCATAGAAACGATTCAAAGGTGCCCACCAGGCACTTTCGTGCGGGTGGAAAACGAAGTAATAACATTACACAGCAGTACTCGATGGGACCCACAGAACAGATATATATACAACAGCGACTCAATGAGTCAAGAATACAGATATAATATACAAAGATCCAAATCACCTTGAAAATGATAGAGCGTCCGACTACGGACAAGATGCAAATGGGGCTAAGAGCCCTGAAGAATAACCAATGGCGTCCATAACCCTGCCCAGGCCAAGCCGGAAGGGTAACCCTGCTAACGACGTCGATCTCAAAACCTGCTAAACAAAAGGGGTGCCGACAAAGGGCAAATGAAAAAGAGGAGCGGTCAGTACTGAGGCCAGTACACGGCGAGGCTAGAATTCGGCGGTCCTCGCCTACATAGGTATGGTGGACTGAAGCGGCGGCGGTAGCATGCACTAAACAACCTATAGAGACTCGATACAACTGGCGGCTATCAGAGAGGGGCAAGAAAGACCTATTCGGAACCAACCTGATACTACCACCAAACATACCCATCCTGGTATTTCCCCCTCGAGACCCAAACGAGGAAGTCAACCGAGGAACTCACACAGTTGGCAGTTTTATTTATTCAGTTATCGTTGCAGTAATTACTAGTCAGGTATAGATAGCATGAGTCATCCTGATGTAATAAACAGTGGGCAGTTTTAATTAACCATTCCGTTGTGGTGGTAATACTTACTAGTCAGTTACATATAGCATGAGATATCCCAAAACCCAACAGTTGTTGGTACTTTTATTTAGCCATTCCGTTGCAGTGAAGCTGATTACTAGTCATATCGGGTACAAGTCAAATTATAGTAGTAAACTTTAGTTATAGTTGTCTATGATCAAGCACTATGCTCCAAGTCGTCCATAACCGCGGACACGGCTTCTCGAAAAGATTAAACCCTGCAGGGGTGCACCAAAGTATCCACACGCACTTCGACCCTTTTTGCCAGATCAGTTAACATACACCCATCGGTATGTCGGCGGGGCCTAAGTCATGACGTTTCCCAGACCCAAAGCAAGCACGGGGGGCCACCCCACTAAGTACACCCGCAACAAAGTCGGCCGGTCTCCGAGACGGACTCAGGGTTTGGGTGGACGGTTGTAAACGACTGGGAACCCGAAAACTCGGGCTTGTCGATACCGCGAAATCGTGTCCCGATCCTAAACAGTACATGTGCTCCTCGCACAATCGTAAATAAAGCAGTAAAGCATGGCATAAGTACAGGATAGTAAATAAAACCTCAAACTAGTTTGTGGCCCCCAGTACAGTACTTTGAAATCAGGTACTAAATCGATGGGGTGCCCATACATCCCACATGTGGTTAGCGCGCTCGATCTCGGAACAGGTGTCAAGAACTCGGGGTCCTACGGGACACAAGTGGACGGTTAACAACCAAATAACATCTATTGCCCACCTGTGCCTCTGCTTACCTACTTCAATTTTAGTTATTAAACAATAATTAAAGCCATGATCATCTCCAACCTTAAACATACGGCAAATACTCCAACAACTGTGGTACTAGACGACACACAACAGCACTTGAGCAAGCGACTACGGCGCGCAGGTCCAAATATCTACCAAACAACAGGTAATAAGAGGTGTCCAAGGCAATATAAGGCTGCAAGGGATATCACGGGTACGAAAACTAGAGCAACGCAACACAGATAGCAATAGATCAACAGGAGGGAATAAATACTATAAAAGTAAGATAGGTAGAAAGGGGAAGGTGCTCGCCTGAAAACATTGCTGAAGGTTCATCCGAAGATCGGGTCGACACTCGCATCAACTCAACGGCCTTATCCGCGAAGAAGCAAAACACTAGAATAAACACCGGATGCACTATTTAATACTACGGCAAAAGATCGGGCATGATGCATGTATGATGTATGGCATGGCAAGGATGCGATGCAATTAGGCCATATTAAGCGGAACCGGGGTCCCAACAACTATTTGATAGGTTCATGTTGTTTAGATACCCGCCATTTAAATGTTGTCTTAACATGGCAAAAGATAGCACCGGTTCGCTACACAAATTTAAATGGAACCAATATGAGACTAGAAATGTCCGCATATGGAGCCCATATTTAATTATGAGGTGAATCGGCATAGTGCCCCCAAACCACAGACAAGTATGCAGGCATGAATGATTTAATATGCAATAAGTTTATATATTATAAAAATAGGGGCTTAGGGTCACACATTAGGGGGTCGGAGATCTTGGGCTCCGAGGGGTTCGGGGTTGGTCTCAGGGTTCGACGGGGATCAGGTGCGGATCAGGGCTACTGGGTCCGAGATGAAGAGCTTGGTGTTCGGCGTCCTTCGGTTTCATGTCGACGTGCTTGACGTCCAAAAAGGAGAACTCGGCGTTCCGGGGAGAAGGCCTTGGCATGTCGAGGGCTCGGCCTTCGGATCCATGTCGGTGCACTCGGTGTTCCAGGTTGGAGGTCATGGTGTTCCATGATGAAGTGCTTGTCGTTCCGGTGACGATCTTGGCGGTCTTCGGATCCGGGTCTTGGCGTGGCCTTTGGATCACCGGGATCGGGCTTCGGGGTCTCGGTCATCAGATCTGTGAAGGAGATCTTGGCGTGCCGAGGGTCTCGGTGGGATCGGTCTTCGAACTCCAGGAGTGAGGTCTTGATGGTCCGAGAAGAAGGTCTCGATGCTCCATGTCGAAGACCTCCAGGGTTCGACTCCGGTAGAAGTTCTTGTCATACCATGTCGGAGGCCCAGGGTTCTGTTCGGCACTGTTGGCACTCGGAAAAACTTGTGAACATACGCAGACGAGGCTAGTGGTAGAACTTGTCGATGCGGCAGCAGAGCATGACATCGGGCCTCCGGTCTTAAACAACCAAACAGAGACTTCCGCATCAAGTGCTGCGGGGCTTCATGCGGGGATGCGCTCAGGAAAAGGCTCCTGCACAAGCCGGGGAGGATCTTCCTTGGTGGTTCCTGGCGACGGGGGGGGGGGGCGAACGGCGGGGCGGCTGGGCCGGACGGCGGCGGCGCTTGCTGGGCGAAGGGGAGCGGTTCAGGCAAACGGCGGGGGAGGGCTTGCTCAGGACTTGGCAGCGGCCGGCGAGGAGGTGCACGACGAAGAGGGGCGGCGCGCTGGCGACAAGCGGGATCATCGAGGCGACGGCGCAACGCGACGAGGGCGAGGACGAACGCCTGCGGCGGCGGAAGGCGACGAGGGGAGCTCGCGGGGAGGGACGGCAGCAGTCGGGAGACGGGACCGGCGAGGCAGGGAAGTCCCAGCTCCGCAGGGCGAGGCGGGAAACGGCGGAACAGGGGGTCCGGAGAGGAGATGGGGCGAGCGGAGGACGATGGGGAGGTGGGGATGGCGAGCGGAGGAGAGAGAGGAAGGAGAGAGCGGGCAGGGCGCGGGGAGGGGAGGCCGGAGGAAGGAGGCCGGGCGGTGGTCGCGTGCGGAAGAAGGGAGCGCGGGGTCGTCGGGCTAGGGAGAGAGGGGTTGGTGGGGAGGCTCGAGCGGGGGGAGGTGGGATCGGGACAGGGGAGAGGGGCCGGGGCGGACGGTGTCTATGGGTGGGGCTAAGGGTCGGGTGGTAGGTGGGAGGTGGGGCCAGACGGGTGAGGTGGCGGTGTTTGGTTGGATGGGGATTGGGGCAGGGTGACGTGGCGACCAGCGATTGGAGGGGGTGATGTGGCTGGTTGGTGGAGGGAGGCGGGTAGACTAGGTTTAGGTAGAAAAGATTTAGGCGGTTTTAGGATTAGATATTTTAGACTAGGGTTTTCTTTTATTTAAAAATAAATTTGTAAATAGTTTTAGATGAATAAAAGATCCGGCTGGACCGACGGTTTGGTTTGAACAAAGGGGGAGGATATTAATATAGATAACAAAGTAGGTCTTTTAGCAAAATAGTTTTAATCAATTAGTTGCATGCTGATGTCATGATGATGCAATGCACAAAATCAACGCGATTTTCTAGTAGTGGTTTTGCGGGATGCCACACCAACCTTGTTCCGAGGGAGGAGAAGGAGCGCGTTGCAGTTCGGATGAACTGCCTGACCCAACAGGATATGGAAGCCAGAGGCTTTTTCTGGATGGATCGCGACCGGGCCACCGTCCTTGCGACGGTGCAGGATCGCGTTCATCAGGTGTCACGGGTGCTGAGGCAGGTGAATACTTCCCTTGTGTCGATTATGTATGTCATGTTTCCTCTGGATGAGGCGCCATCCACCCTATGGGGTTTGCTGTCGAAGTTTCGGGACGTGAATCATGTGCGGGAGCTGGTGCGGCAGCAGCTGGTAGCGGGGGTGAAGGCCGCCCTTTCGCTTGTTCGGCTGCATCGCCTAGATGTTGAACTTGCAACGGTAGTGGCTGGGCCGCCACCTCGACCAGATGGTGGTTTATGGGATATGCGCCCACATTACGCGGCTGTTAGGCAGTATGCCGAAGAGATTGTAGATCTTTTTGAGCATCGAGCGCACGTGATCCTTCAGAATAGGTAGGTCCTGAAAAAAGATAGATGTAAAACTTGTATATATTTTGACTGGGCTTGTTGTGCCCTTTGTTGTAAATATTATTTGTATTAGCACGTGCTGCTTTGTTGTATGCATACCCTTTTCATTACCCTGACGTGATCATCTACTCAGGTTTACATGTGTTATTCTCAGTCGACGAAGTCGTGAGGTGAGGCAGAGCCCCCGAGTGTGTTGCAATAGAAAGTAATGTAAGGAAAAAAAGATTTTCGGGCGAGACACTTAGCTTTTATTCATATCTTAATCGAGGAGGTACATTGTTCGGCTGAGTAGACTTATTGAAAGTAAAGAGGAATAGCTAGGGGTATAAGCGTCGCAATTGTGCGACGTTCCATGGGTTGGAGTATGCGACTCCAGACTCGACGTGCTTGAGGCGATAGGCGTCACCTGGGATGACTTCGGTGACGATGTAGGGTCCTTCCTAGGGTGACTCGAGCTTCTTTGGCCTCTCTTGCTTGAGTCGTAGGACGAGGTCTCCTTCGACAAAGGACCTTGGGCGCAGCCGACGGCTGTGATAGTTGCGGAGGCTGTGCTGGTAGACCGCCGAGCGAGTTGTGGCGATGTCGCATGCCTCGTCGAGTGTGTCGACGGCGTCTTCGAGTGCGTCCATCGATTCGGCTTCGCTGTAGGCGACGACCCGTGGGGCCTTATGGCGTACTTCTGCAGATATCACGGCTTCGGCTCCGTGTACCATGAAGAAGGGCGTCTAGCCAGTTGAGCTCTTCGGTGTTGTGCACAAGCTCTAGAGGACGGAGGGTAGTTCTTCTGCCCAAGCTCCCGCAAGCCGTTCGAGTGGGCTGAGTAGGCGTTTCTTGATGCCGCCGCCTATGAGACCGTTGGCCTTTTCGACCTTCCCATTGGTTTGCGGGTGCGCCATGGAAGCTTATGATATGTTGATGCCAAGTCCTTCGCAGAAGTCCTGGAATTCTTTGGAGATGAAGTTCGACCCGTTGTCCGTGATGATGTTGTGCGGCACGCCGAACCTGTATACGATGGACTCGAAGAACTTGACAACTGTTTTGCCTTTTTGTTGGTGACAGGCATGGCCTCGATCCACTTGGTGAACTTGTCGACTGCGACCAGGAGGTAGACGTGGCCTCCTTTCGAAGATTTGGGCCGTTTTCCAATCATGTCGAGGCCCCATTGGGCGAAGGGCCAAGCCAAGGGTATGGGCCTGAGCTCCGACCCTGGTGCATGTGGCTTGTCCGCAAACCTCTGGCATCCGTTGCACCTGCAGACGATGTCCTTGGCATCGTTCATGGCCGTTGGCCAGTAGAATCCAGCTCGTAAAGCTTTGGCGACGAGGGCGCGGCTTCCCGCGTGATGGCCGAAGATGCCCTCATGGATGTCTTGGAGGATGATTTTTCCACCACCGATGGTGACGCACCTTTGGAGTACACCCAAAATGCTACACTTGTATAGCTAGCCATTGATGATGGTGAAGGCCTTGGACCGGCGAGATATGCGTCGGGCATCTGTCGGGTTATCAGGCAGTTCTCTGTTTATCAGGTATCGAAGGTACGGTTGCGTCCATGTTTCTTCGATTGCCATGACCTACATTAAGATGACCAACTCGACCTCCGTGTCGAGTTTTTCGGGCCCTTCCTGTCCTTTGGGTGGCGCAACCCCCGCGTGCTCTGCTTCTTCAGGTGATCCCTTGGAGAATTTCCTTTTGATGGAAGGCACGCAGATTTGTTCGAGGAACACACCTGGTGGTACCCGTGCGCAGGTGGAGCCGATGTTGGCGAGTCTATCGGCTTCCTCGTTGCTTTCCCTTCCAACGTGCTGAAGCTCGCAGCCGTCGAAGTCTCCTTCGAGTGAATTGTAGAGCGCGCGATACGCAATCATGTTGGCAGTGTGTGCGTCGCACTCGTTCATCGTCTGCTGGATGACGAGGTTTGAGTCACCATAGATGACTAGGTGCGTTGCGCCGCAGATCTTGGCCATCCTCATGCCGTGGATGAGGGCCTCGTATTCGGCCTCATTGTTGGAGGTGCGAAATTTCATCCGATGGACGTATTTCACCTTATCGCCTTCCGGGGACATCAATATGACGCCAGCTCCTTCTCCAGCATTGTGCTTGGAGCCGTCAAAGTGCATCGTCCATGACTGCATCATATCCGGGGTGTCCGGCAGCTGGAGATCCATCGAGTGGACGAAGAAGTTTGGGAGGACCTGAGATTTGATCGCATGGTGCTGCTCGTAGACTATGTCTAGAGGAGATAGCTTGATGCCCCACAAGGTTACACATCATGTAGCTTCGGGGTTGTTCAGGATATTGGACAGTGGCGCCTCGTTGACAACCATTATCTGATTCTCCTGCAAGTAGTGGCTCAGCCGACGAGCCGTCATGAACACGCCGTAGGCGAGTTTCTGGTAGTGAGGGTACCTCTGTTTTGTTGGCGTCAGGACCTCGCTGAGGTAGTAGATTGGGCGTTGGACCCCTTGGGTCTTGCCTTCTTCGGGTCGTTCGACTACGAGTACGGTGCTTACCACCTGATGTGTGTCTGCTATGTATAGCAGCAGAGGCTCATGTTCCTTTGGTGTGAGAGCAGTCGCTTCAGATCTTCAGATCTTCGAATGCGTCGTCTGCTTCAAGTATCCACTCGAATTTGTCTGCTTTGCGTAGTAGCTGGTATAAAGGCAAGGCCTTCTCACCCATGCGGCTGATGAATCTCCTCAGCGCCGCGCCCAGCTAGCTGTTGGACATCTTTGAGGTTCTTCGGCTTCTCCATGGCCAGTATGGCCCGGATTTTCTTCGGATTCGCCTCAATCCCTCGCTAGGAGATGAAGTAGCCAAGTAGCTGGCCAGATGGGACGCCAAAGGCGCACTTTTCTGGGTTCAACTTGATCTTGTAGTGATCGAGGTTGTCGAACGTCTCGCGGAGATCGTCGATCAATGTCTTGGCCTACCTTGTCTTGACGACTATGTTGTCGACATAGACTTGTATGTTGCGGCCTATCTAGCTCTTCAGGCACGCTTGCATGCACCGCTGGTATGTGGCACCTGCGTTCTTCAGCCCGAAGGGCATTGTGTTGTAGCAGATACTCCGAACGGCGTGATGAACGTTGTTTTCCCCTGATCTTCGACCTTCAGTCGAATCTGACTGTAGCCTGAGTAGGCATAAAGGAAGGACAGTTTCTCACATCCTGAAGTCGAATCGATTATTTGATCGATCCGAGGGAGAGGGAAGTGGTCCTTTGGGCAGTGCTTGTTGAGCGACGTGAAGTTCACGCACATCCGCATGATGTTCGTATCCTTTTTAGGGACCAGCACTGTGTTGGCTAGCCACTCGCTCTCCTTGATCTCCCGGATGAAGTCGGCATCAAGGAGTCTGTTGACTTTGATTCTGTCGGCTTCGTCTCGTGGTTTGGACAATCGTCGGATGGACTGTTTGACATGCTTGGCATCCGGAAATACATTGAGTGCATGCTCGGCGAATTCCCTGGGAACTCCTGGCATGTCCGCAGGACACTAGGCGAAGATGTCCCAGCGCTCACGGAGGAATTCGACGAGTACGCTTTCCTATGTGGGACTGAGGTCGTTGGCAATCAGCGCCGTCTTGGACGCGTCAGTTGGGTGGACCTGTACCTTTTTCGTGTTGACTGTGGAGTAGAACGACGTATCAGGTGAGTTTTTCCTGGCAACTAGGGGTGCCCCGTTGTCTGTCACCTCTCGAACCTTGTGAGCTCCTCTTGCATGCCGAATGACTGGGAGATTCTGTTGAAATCTTTATCGTAGTGGTCCGACCGGGTGAAGCTTCCCTGGACTATGATGATGCCTTTGGGCCCAGGCATATTAAGCAGCATGTACGCATAGTGCAGTACTGCTAGGAACCTTGCGAACGCTACACGCCGAAGGATGGCGTGGTACTGTGATGGCCAATCCACCACTTCGAAGTCGAGCTGCTCACACCGAAAGTTTCCAGGCTTGCCGAAGATGAAGTCGAGCCATATCTTTCCCAGGGGATATATGCCCTTTCCTGGGACTATGCCATGGAATGTTGTATCAGACGGTTCCAGGCTGCACAGCGGGATCTGCATTGCTACGAGGGTGCTGGCGAACATCAGGTTGATGCCGCTGCCGCTGTCCATGAAGACACGTCTCATCTCGAATCCTCCGATCTGCACCTCGAGCACCAGGGAAACATGACCTGGGCGAGGGATCTGGCGGGGATGGTCCGAACGATCAACGTGATGCAGGACTCCGAGCCACTGAGGTACTTAGGGATGGCCGGTGGAGCGGTTACAATAGGGCTAACCTGTCGACTGATCTTCTTTTGCACCCTATTGGTAGGGCGTCCCTTCTGGATCATGAGGGACCCTTTTGGCGGTGGATATCCACTGGTGCCGTTGTTTGGCGCAGGTGCGATTGCAGGATTCGACGGTCCCTCAGGCGATGGTGGAGGAGCTCCATGGGCGATGTCACCTGGTGCGGGTGCTGGTCCGAACACAGGGTTCACGATCTGGCGCCGCATTTGGGTCAGACCCTCGCTGAGTTTCTGGAACTTGCGACAGTCCTTGAGCATGTGGCTGGCTTTCTTTTTGCCATCCTGCTTGTTGATGTAGAAGTGGATGGTGCAGGGGCCCGACAACTTTTCGTATGCCGAAGGTCCGTCGTCACGGCCGCGGCGCTGCCACGTTTGTGTTGGGCGCCTTCCGCCGCGGAAGTTGCCTCCGCGGTATCCTCCGCTGCTGCGGTTGTTATCATTGCGGCGTTCGACGTAGCCAGCGCGATCTTCGTTTGCTACGGCGTTCGCGCCTGTGGCCGTATTCATCCTCCTCCTCCGAATGTGCTCGGTGGAGGGATTCCTCGCCATCTGCCCACCTATTGGCAATGTCCTTGAGGTGGTCGAGTGTCTTGGGCTTGACGCGCCCAAGTTCTTCCTTGAAGTCCGGGCGCTTAACGCCATCCTTAAAGCCGTCAATTGTTCTCTCTTCGGAGATGTGTGCCGTGGAGTTCTTGATATTGGACCAGCGCAGATGTATGAGCGAATGGATTCGCCCATTCGTTGAGTGCAGGCCCGCAGCTCCTCGATCGGGTCTGGCCTGTTGCTGGTGCCCTTGAAGTTTCAGATGAAACTGTATGCCAGCTCTTCCCAACATTGGATGGAGCCTGAGGACAGGCTGCTGAGCCAGATCCGAGCTGCGCCTATCAGCTCAGCTGAAGGCATTGCAGGGCGGTGTTCTTGTTGCCACCATGCAGCTTGACGGACGAGAGGTGGTCGCTGAGCCAGGCCTTCGGATCCTGCATGCCGTCGAACTTCGGAGTGTCCGAAGGAAGCTTGAAATTGTTTGGCATGCATGTGCACCGAACAGATCTGCTGAAGCATCGTGCTCTGCACAGTTCTTCGTCGTCATCCTCTTTGAATTCGGTTGAGCACGCGCGTTTGGCGCGTGCCTTGTCGACCTTGCGCTGTGCGAGGTCGTTTCAGGCGTCATAATCGCTGCTGCGACGTCTTGGGCTCCTGCGACGTCGAGGCAGATCGTGTTCGTTCTCGTCGGATGATGGTGTGGGGCTGCGATTGAATCTGATCGCAGCCTTTTTCTTTGGCTCCGCGGGAGCTTCTTCGTGGAGCGCAGCTCCGACGAGTCCTAGTCTGGCTAACGCGGACTTGTGCATGGCGCTCTTCGGGTCCCCCACCGGAGGTGGATGGGACGCGAGGTACGTGGTGGCTGCCATGATCGCAGCCTGAGGCGTCTTCGGTATGACGTTACCGTTGGCGTCCATCTCCATGAAGGACGTGTTGAGGGTTTTGGTGACCTCACGTCGTGCGGCGGGGTCCATGTGCTCTGTACGAGAGCGGTGCTTGTTGGCATCATTTCTGTGCGATCTGGAGCCACCAATGGTGGAGAGCACAGCTTGCCGCACGCTAGACTCCGAAGCTACCTGCTTGCGTTTGTCGAGTATCTCTTGCGTCTTCACCTACCGGTTGTGCTTGTCGATGAGCAGCAGGTGGTATGCCATCAGCAGGTCCCGTGAAGCATTCACAGGCAGGATCTTGTTGCCTGCCACGGCTTCGCGTGCCTGGTGCCATCCTTCCTCGTTGAGGTTGATTCTTTGATAGGCGTCGACATCGCCCTCGCTGGGTTGGAGGGGTGGCTGTCCTCCGTTTCCTCCATTCCTAGCTTATGGGTTGGGCGGCAGATTTGGTGGTGGGTTGGGCTGCTGCCCTTCCGTTTCGCCATGGATGACTATGGCGCATTGGTATCGCTTGTAGATTGGATCGCTGCTGCCGCAGCTTTCATGATCGCACAATTAGCGCCCCCGATTCCCATAGACGGCGCCAATTGACGAGGTTTGATCTCGTCAATGCCCATTGTTATGAGCTTGGGTTTTGGAGAAGGTGGGGATGCTGGAGATCACGGAACGGTTAGCAAACAAGCAACACGGGGACACGAGGTTTACCCAGGTTTAGGCCCCCGGAGAGAAAACCCTACTCCTGCTTGTCTGCTCTTGATTACGGGGGAACCGAAAAGTACAGGGGTGCGCAGATGCAATCTGGCATGGAGGTGTGTATGCGGTGAGAAGTTGTCCTCCTCGTCGTGCCCTCCTAGCCTTTATATAGAGATAGGGAGGTATCGGGCACAGATCGAGTTGGTTACAAGTTAGGGTTTGCCCCTTTGAATATTCTATCTACTCTAGTCATGCTCTCCAAGGATCCAAAGACGCCATGGGTTTGGGCCACCCGAAAAGCTTCACAGGCCGCGTATATTCTTGTGGGCCTTCCTTGGGCTGGACCAGGTATGCTAATATTGTGTACCCGTAGGGTATAACCATGTCACACCTCTAGTGAACTATGGACCCCCGGTCCAATCTTTACCATCGATACATCTTCCACTGTTACTGTTTACTTTCTACAAACCACCATTACCTTCCACACCATACAGTTAATCCTTTGTTTTCAGCAAACCGGTGAGATTGACAACCTCACTGTTCGTTGGGGCAAAGTCTTGAGTTTGTGTTGTGCAGGTTTCCAGTTGCTAGCAACACCTTTGAGTCGTTTCCTTCCTCCTACTGGTTCCATGACCTTGGTTTCCTTCTGAGGGAAGACTTGCTGATGTGCTCATCATACCTTCCTCTTGGGGTCTCCCAACGAAGCTCTACAGTGATCTGAGCGCATCAAGCTGTTTTCTGGCGCCGTTTCCGGGGAGGCGAAGGACGGCTTCACAAGGGGAGTCCTTCACAACCTTTCTCTTTATTTTGTTTTTGTTTTGCTTAGTTTCTTTTGCCTTGTTTTGTTTGCCTCTTTTTATCAAAAACTGCAAAAAGAATAGTTTAGTTTAGCTTGCTTTTTCTTATCAAAAACACACAAAAAAATTAGTTCCTACTCTAGTTGTTGCTGCTGTTGGTTTGCTCCACTTTTGCAAAAATGAACTCTGCTGAGTGATGGGGATATTCCTACTGGGGTATACCCAGCAAGGCGTTTCCGACTGGATCAAGAGCTGGCGAGTGGGCCTGCAGAAAGGCGAGTGGATTGAAGCCCAGCAAGGTACCGAGCGACTGGAAGCTGAAGGCCCAGGCGGGTAGATAGGCCCAGTCAGATTGGGTTAAACGACTGTTAAAGCTGTAACCGAATCGGTTGAGATATGTAAACCCTAGGGAAGGTGAGCCTATATAAACCTCCCTAGAGGGCGAGTAGAGATACGTTCCCTCATACACCCAAGCGACTCGCCGCCTAGCCGCCGAGCTCGCCCATTGTAACACCTCCATAATACAATCTAGCAGGAGTAGGTCTTTACCCTCCGGGGGGCCGAACCTGGGTAAAACCCTGTGTCTTTGCCCTCATCTCGCACCGCAGATGGCTGGCCGCCCTTGCCCCTCGTTCTACTACTCGCTGCCGATTGCAGCATCTGCCGTGACCATTCCCACGACAGTGGCGCCCACCGTGGGGCCTGGCCGGTCTGGCCGGTGTTCTGCGGCGAGATCCAATCTGCCCATCAACGAGACGGTCTCCACCGGCCGCATGATAGCGATCGGCGAGATGCTCCAGATCTTGCCGAGCAGCTACGTCCCGGCGGCGCGACCCGTCACGCACAGCGTGATCCTGCCAATCGGCACGATCAGCCTCTTCGTCGGCCTCACCGACGTCATCGTCTCGGAAGACTCGGCTCGCATCCGCGAGTCGCCGCCACGCGATCGGCTCTCCGAGAGCCAGGTCCGCACGATCCACCGCCTCGCCTCCGAGTACAACTCGGCCCACATCAACGTGGCCGGGAATTTAGCGGCCGCAGGAGATGCGGCCCTCACTGACGACGCCGACTCGGCGACCCCGGCGTCACTCGCCGGATCCATCACCGCGGCCTCGTCCACGGGCTCCATCGCCCAGGTCTCCAACGCGGGAGACTTCGAGGACCCCTCCATCCTCGGGATCTTCGAATTCGACTCCGGGTCAGAGAACTCCGCCGACTTCCGCGATGGAGCTAGTCGCCACGCCGCGGCCTACATGGCCACCGGCGCCGATCCGCCGGAGGATCCTTTTTCCACCCCAATCCCTCCTAACGCCACGGCAACGGAGGTCGAGGAACTCCTCCTGAAACTGGCGGAGGCGGTGCGCAAGGAGCAAGCCGAGCGCGAAATTTTTTGCCTCGAGCAGGTGACGGCGCAGGAGCTGTCGCGCTACCACCAGCAGCGGATCAGGTCATGTTTGAACCCCACCGTTCAAGGGCGTGCCCTGAACTTCGACGACGAAAACGACCCGGCCCCCATAGCCGAGCGCGCAATCTACGAAAACGCGCCACCAGGAGGAAGCGCCTGACCCCCGCCAGGATCGACGGCGATGGGTGCCCCACCACCACCCAACCGCACCCCTCCCAGGGACTAGCCGCGGATAGTTGTCTCCTCACGGGAGAGAGACGCAAACGGCCTCCCACTGTTCTCCACCCCGATGGACAACCTCGTGGCAGGCCGAGCAGCAGCCGACAGCATCACGGCCACTGGCGACGGCGCCCTACAGATCCAGTACGTCAGGGCCCTGCTCGCGAAGGCCGTGGAGCAGCAAAAAGCGGGCGCCGACTCGCAAGGTCGAGTATACTCGCGTTCCTCGGGAAGCAGAGCGGCCTCCAGCGGCCGCCCAGCGGCGGCAAACACCCTCAATTGCCCGCCACCAGAGCCACTGCAGCTCCAACACCGACCCGCGAACGCGGCACTCTCCACCAACGACCCCAGGCCGGCGACTAACTTCGTCGCCGCTAACGGGGAACCCGTCGACGCCCGCACCCACATCATCAACAACCAAAGCTGGCGCGCACGCTAGCCCGACGACTTGCGGCACACCCTAACTAATCGCCGCGATGGCGAGTCTATGGGGTCGCTCAGTCGACTCGGGCCCAAGTGCTTCGGACCAATGATCCGAGGCGAGAAGTACCCGCCAAACTTCAAGGCGCCAAAGGAGATAGAAAAGTACGACTCCTCGTACGACCCCGCAGTCTGGCTCGACACATACCTCATGGCAATGGGGATCGCGGGTCACACTGACCTACTCGCCGCCCGTTACCTCCCCCTGATGATGGAGGGGACGTGCAGGCAGTGGATCAACACTCTCCCCCAGCACAGCATCGACTCCTGGGAGGAAATGCGCGACGCCTTCGTCAGGCACTTCGAGTGCTCCTACACCCGCGCCACCACTATTGAGGACCTGGAACGATGCGTCCAGGGACCCCGCGAGTCGACCCGCAACTGGGTCCAACGGTGGCAAGAGCTTTGGTACAACGCGGTCGGCATCCACCCGGACACCGCGATCCATTGCTTCAAGACCTCGTGCCGCTACGAGCCTCTAGTCGCCAAGCTCAAGCGACACTCCCGCACACTCGACAACATCCCCGGCCTCCTCGAGATCGCCAAACGGTCCGCCGAGGAAGATCCAAACCAGGAAACCGACGACGAGTCAGGAGGACAACGCCGCACGGGCGGCAACGACGGCGGACGCCGAACCGACCTACGCTACAGCGGCACTCGCCTCACTGGCAAGCGCCGCAGTGACGGGCGAGTCGACTTCGTCGCCAACGCCGGGCACGCACAGCGCGAGCCCAAGAGCTACCGCCGCGACGGAGGGCAACGCCGCGACGACGGCAATTACAAGAACAAGCCAAGGTTCGATCCCGCAGCCCTCCTTAACCAACCATGTGCGTTCCATAGCAGGGAAGGGAAGCCCGCAACGCACATCACCGCCGACTGCCACACCCTCAGGGAAATCGAGAAGGCACGGCAAGCGCGGGAGGACACCGACAACGACCCGCCAAATGGCGGAAAATTCGGCAAAGTAGCCGGCTCGCTCCACACCTTCACAGGCTTCAACACGAAGCGCGAGAAGAAGGTCATCGCCCGCGCCGTCGCCATCAATGCGGTGGCCCAAATAGACGTCCCCCAGTTCCTGAACTGGTCAGAGCAGCCCATCACCTGGAGCCGGCAAGACCACTCGCCGCGCATCGAGTACCCAGGACGAGTCGCCTTGGTGGTCAAGCCCAAGGTTGGCGACTACTGGCTCCCCAAGACACTGATGGACGGCGGTAGCTCCATCAACATCCTCTACCTCGACACCTTCAGGCGGCTGCGGCTCCCGCAGTCGATGATCGAGACGACCCACACCACGTTCCATGGCATCGTCCCCGGTCGGAAGGCGTACCCGATCGGCAAAGTCACGCTGCCAGTAACTTTCGGCACACCGGCAAACTTCCGCACCGAGCGGATCATCTTCGAGCTGGTGCCCTTCGACAGCCCTTACCACTGCGTCCTGGGGCGCCAGACGTTCGCTAAATTCATGGCAGCGCCCCACTACGCGTACAACGCGATGAAGCTCCCCGGGCCGTGCGGCGTCATCACCATCAACGGCGACCCCGACATGGCCGCCGAGTGCGAGGCCAAAGGAGCCGAGCTCGCCGACGCCGTCATCGCGGCAGAGACTAATCACGCCGACGAGCTCGCCAAATACGCGAGCGGGGTCAACAACGACGACCCCACAATACTCAAGAAGCCCAACTCAGAGGGCGCAACCACCTCAACCTTTGAGGCAACGACGCACACCCGCACCGTCGAGCTGGTCCCAGGCGACTCCAGCCAGACGGTGACGATCGGAACAGGCATGAGCCCAGCATAGGAAGGCGAGCTCATCGAGTTCCTCCGTGAGAACAGGGACATCTTCGCATGGAAACCCTCCGACATGCCCGGTGTCCCTAGGGAACTCGCTGAGCACAAACTAAACGCCGACCCCAAAGTGCGACCTGTCAAGCAGTCGCTACGGCCCTTTAATGAAGAACACCGTCGAGCAATCGCCGAGGAAGTGCAGCGTCTACTCGCTGCCGGCTTCATCCGACCAATCAAGTACTCCAAGTGGCTGGCAAACCCAGTCCTGGTCGAGAAGAAAAACGGGACCTGGAGAATGTGTATCGACTACACAAACCTGAACAGCGCCTGCCCAAAGGAGCAGTTCGTCCTCCCGCGAATCGACCAGATAATCGATTCAACCGCGGGTTCGGAGTCGCTATGTTTCCTCGACGCCTACTCTGGGTACAACCAGATCAAAATGGCTGTTGAAGACGAGGAGAAGACGGTGTTCATCACGCCATTCGGAGCCTTCTGCTACACCGCCATGACCTTCGGCCTCAAGAACGCCGGGGCAACCTACCAGCGGTGCATGCAAGAATGCCTCGCGAGCCAAATTGGCCGCAACATCCACGTCTACATCGACGACGTGGTCGTGAAGTCCGCTCGCCAAGGCGACCTACTCGCCGACCTGGCGGAAACCTTCGCCAACCTGCGAAGGTACAAGATAAAGCTCAACCCAGGCAAGTGCACCTTCGGTGTACCCGCCGGACAACTACTGGGGTACGTCGTCTCCAAACGAGGGATCGAGGCGAACCCAACAAAGATCGACACGATCACCCGGCTTGGCAAACCCGAGTGCCTGCGCGACGTCCAGAAGCTGGCCGGCCGAGTAGCGGCTCTCAGTCGCTTCATCCCCCGTCTGGGCGAAAAGGCGATGCCCCTATACCGCCTGATGCGCAAGAACCCCACCTTCCAGTGGGACAAGGAAGCGGACGACGCGCTCCGCGACCTCAAAAAGGTGCTACTCGCCGCACCACTACTCGCCGCCCCCGCCGACAAAGAACCTATGCTGGTTTACGTCGCGGCGTCCGAGCGCGTCGTCAGCGCTGTGATGGTCGTCGAACGACCAGAGGAAGGAAAGGAGCGCCCGGTTCAGCGGCCGGTGTACTACATCAGCGAGGTCCTCACCGAGTCGCGCCAGCGCTACCCACAGTACCAAAAGCTAGTATACGCGGTCTTCAGGGCTCAGCGGCGCCTGCCGCACTACTTCCAGGAACACCCGATCACGGTCGTCTCCTCAGCGCCACTGCAAGACATCATCCGCAATCGCGAGGCGACCGGGCGGGTCGCCAAGTGGGCCGTCGAGATCGGCGTCCACAACATCAAATACGAGCCACGAAAGGCGATTAAGTCGCAGGCGCTGGCAGACTTCATCGCCGACTGGGAGGAGGCCCAGCAGCCAGAGAAGCTGCCGTACCTCCATTACTGGAGCCTGCACTTCGACGGCTCCAAGAACGTGGACGGTGCAGGAGTAGGAATAGTGTTGACTTCACCAAAGGGCGACAAGCTCCGCTACGTCCTCTGCCTCGACTTCACGCCCTGCACCAACAATATGGCTGAATACGAGGCACTACTCCACGGCATGCGCGCCGCCAAGGAGATGAACGTCAATCGCCTCCGATGCTACGGAGATTCCGACCTCGTCGCGGGGCAAGTCGCCGGCACCTGCGACGCCGTCTCCCCTACCATGGCGGCGTATCGCCAAGCGGTGGATAAGTTGGGCGGCCACTTCACCGGCTACTCTGTCGAGTGGATCGACAGGCGGAAAAATGAGGAGGCTGACGCCCTCTCTCGCATCGGGTCGGCTCGACTCGCACCACCCTCCGGCGTGTTCCTCGACACAATCTCCAAACCATCAGTCTCCTCCCCGAGGGAGATCGACATCGGAGTCCCACTCCAACCAGAGGCAGCCTTGGTCGCACTCATCACCGAGCCAGACGATTGGACCAAGCCCTACATTGCCTACCTGGAAGCCGGCACCCTGCCAGCAGACGAGACAGACGCTCGAAAGATCGCTCGCCGATGCAAGTTCTACACCATCATCGACGGCGAGCTACACAAGCGCAGCGTCACCGGCATGTTCCAACGTTGCGTCCAACCGGCTGAAGGACGCAAAATCCTCCACGACATTCACTCAGGCGACTGCGGCCACCACACCGCCGCTCGCTCCCTGGTCGCCGGCTATGCGACACGGCTTCTACTGGCCCACCGCACACGCCGACGCTGTCGACATCGTCCAGCGATGCGCCGGGTGCCATAAGTACGCCAATCAGACGCGCGTACCGAGCTCGGCGCTCAAGACAATCCCCATCACCTGGCCATTCGCCGTATGGGGCATGGACATGGTAGGCCCCTTCAAGAAAGCCCCCTCCGTCTACACCCACCTGCTAGTCGCCGTCGACAAATTCACTAAGTGGGTGGAGGCCAAGCCAGTCCGGAAATGCGACGGGAAGACCGCCACTAAATTCCTACGCGAGCTCATATATCGCTACGGGTTCCCAAACAGTATCATCACGGACAACGGCACCAACTTCGCCAAGGGAGCCATGGCCGAATTCTGCGAAGAGCACCACATCCGGCTCGACCTCGCGTCAGTCGCCCACCCGGAATCCAACGGCCAGGCGGAACGGGCCAACCAAAGCATCCTCCACGGCCTGGAGCCGCGACTCCAAGTACCACTCGAGCGCACCGCCGGGTGCTGGGTCGAAGAGTTGCCCTCCGTCATCTGGGGAATCCGTACCTCGGTCAACAGATCGACGGGATTCACTCCCTTCTTCATGGTCTACGGCGCAGAAGCAGTCATGCCCACCGACCTCGAACACGACTCACCGCGAGTCGTCCATTATACGGAGGCTGCAAACGAGCTGGCCCGCCAAGATGGGGTCGACCAGCTCGACGAAGCACGCGACCTCGCTCGGTCACGCACCGCCATCTACCAACAAGGACTCCGCCGCTACCACAGCCGGTGGGTAAAAGCCCGCACCTTCCAGGAAGGCGACCTGGTGTTACGCCTCATCCAGGACAAGAAGGGCATGCACAAGCTCTCCCCTCCGTGGGAAGGCCCATTCGCTATCGGGCGCGTACTCGGCAACGACGCCTACTACCTCATCGACGTCCGCGGGGACGGCAAGCTCGACGTCAAGCGACCATGGAATGTAAACCTCCTCCGGAAGTTCTACTCCTAGAACCCCACACATGTACTCTCCAGTCGCTATGAAATAAAAGAAACGGTTACCGCAAATTGCGCCTACTCTCCATGACTTGTGCCACTCGCACTCGTAATAACAGCGGTATGCTAAAATGCAGAAGTCAACCTTTGGTACAGCGATCGGCACGGCCAAGTAGTGCGGTGTAAGAGCACTGAATCACTTCAGGTCTTGCATCGTCCACGAAAAATGCCAACCCGGAGCCCCATTGGAGTCGCCTAGCTCGACTGGTTCTACGAGCCAAGACAACTGCCCTCGCTTCTCACAGCGACCTTGGTCCTCCGCATCCTCGGCATAGCGACTCGAACGGCTAAGTACCACGCTCGGGGACTGAATACCAGTTCGTCAAGAGCGGTCAGGGAAAACGCCAAGTAAGAGAGCATGCCCAGGACTCGCCAAGCGACTGACCCCACGGGCCAGGCAGGAGTGACGCGCTCACACCAACGCGCTAAGTCCTCAACCACCCTCGAGTCGCGCCTCGAACTACCAAGTACCACGCTCGGGGACTCGGCCACCCAACTTCGTTCGCGTACGGGAAAACGGTAAAGTACAGAGCACTCAAGGGAGTCGCCTTGCGACTGGCTCTCCGAGCTCGGGCGAGTCGACCAAAGCAACAAAACACATAATAACAACACACATCATATACGAGGAAAACCCCACAAAAGGGCGGACGCGCTCGGGGACTCGTCCAAAATCAATCCAAAGCACACAAAGAAATACCAAAATAGACACGACGTCCCATTCAATCGCATATTGCATTGTCTTATGTTACAAAATATGCCCGCGTGGCAGAACTGCTGCTAACACTTCAAGGCAAGTTCCCCCTACTCTGCAGGCTTCGACGATGACTCGCCAGCATCCCGGCGATTACGGATGAACGCGGTGTACGGATTTGATGGATACATCGTCAGTTCACCCGCCATCGCCGCGCGAAAAGGCTGCTCGACCTTGAAGTCACGATGCGGCGGCTCGGGATCGTTCGGCGCGACGACCGTTTCCTGATAGGGAAGGAGGTCGCCCATTGCCCAGACATGCTCCGAGTACGTGGCGGCACGCTCTTGCAACTTGAGAACCTTGGACAGATCCACCGCGCCAGTTGACGATGGGTACCCACTCGTCACATCGTCGATGTCGAAGTCTTCGGGGAAGTGGGCGAGTCCAAGGCTTAGGGCCGTCGATGCTCCACGCCGAAACGCCGATCACGTCATAAATTCAACGACCGCGGGTGCCTTCTCCAAGTACTTCCACACCTCAACGAGGTCGCTGGGAATCACCTCCGTGGGCGACACTTCTTGGAGGTAGGCGCGGATGCAGGTCGCTGACAGCGTCGCCGAGTCGACGAGCATGTTTACGCACTGCCTCGCGTCAAGCAAGCTCGCCTCTTCGTCGCTATCAATGATGCGACCTGCAAAGAAAAAGACAATGATGAGTATAATAGGTACCACAAAAACCACAATCATAAGAAAGGGAGGAAGCACTCACCAAGCAGCGGACGCGCGAGTCCCGTAATGAAGCACTGAAGCGACGTGTGGTCGTCCTGAAGCCCAGCAATAAGGACTTCCGACACCTTGCGATCCTCCTCTGCGGCCGCAATGGCGGCCTTAGCTCGCCCGTCCGCCAAGATAGCTTCTTCTTTCGCCTCCCGCAGTTCGCGCTCGAGGTCGGCGATCCGTTGTTCAGCGGCACCCAGAGCAGACCGCGCCGCCACTAATTCACCAGCAGGGACAAGCCCCTGGCGAGCTTGATCTGCCTTCTCAGCAACAGCCTGAAGACCTTTGTTCGCCTCCTGGACGATGGCCAGCTCCTTCTCCGCGCGCTGTTTCGCGGCCAATCGGTCCGCCGACTCAAGCTGCAGACCCTGCACATCACCGAAAAAGTCAGTTAAAACGACCTCCATAAGTGCCCACCCGCTGAAATTCAGCGAGTACGCACTCGGGGACTGGCGATCAAGAAATTCCTAAGTGCCCACCCGCTGAAATTCAGCGAGTGCGCACTCGGGGACTGGCGATCAAGAAATTCCTAAGTGCCCACCCGCTGAAATTCAGCGAGTGCGCACTCGGGGACGGGCGATCAAGAAATTCCTAAGTGCCCACCCGCTGAAATTCAGCGAGTGCGCACCCGGGGACTAACGATCAAGAAATTCTTAAGTGCCCACTCGCTGAAATTCAGCGAGTACGCACTCGGGGACTGGATGCGAAAATAAAAGACGAGAAATTATAAGCATCACGCCGCTGCAAAACACCGACCTGATCCTCGGGGACTGGATGTACCTGGATGGCCGCGCCAAGCATGCTGTGGAGCTGGATCGCGTCCACGGACGCGAGTAACGCTGGCGTATGCCCACGACTCTGGTCGACCTCAGCATCGGCGGCCCCAGGAGCGTGGCTTGAGGGCGCAACCCCACTCGCCGTGGCCGCCTTGGTCACAAAGCGGGGGAAGGTAGCGATGGAGGCACCCGCTCCAAGGGAGGTCGCCTCCACCGCGGGTTCCTTCGTAGACGCGGCTGCCTCCGCCGCGGGCTCGGCCGGCGCGGCCGCCGTATCGTCAGAGACGGTGACGATGTCGTCGCCCTTGGCCTTCTTACTCCCATCCGCTGAGGCGACGACCTCGTCCGCCTTCCTCTTGCGCGAAGGATCCTCCTCGTTAGCGGCGGAGGGCACCTTGGCCACGGTCGGATGGCCCATCCTTTTCACTCCGGTCCTGCGCATTAATTGAATCAACAAGGACAATCGAAATAATTATGGAAATAAGAAGGGGTGAGCACACTCACTTGGCGACTGGGATGAAACGTAGCCCCGTGCGAAGGCCGGCCGGTTTTTCCAGTTCAGGGCCCAGTCGGCGACTGAGCCCCAGTTCCAGGACATCGTGTGCCCAAGACACAGACGGCGTCTTTGTCGTTGAGGCCGCAGCCGGCGCCTCTGGGACATCCTCGGCGGGAGCTTCCTCGTGAGTCGAAGCTGCTGCAGCTGGAGCCTCCTTGCGAGGTGAAGCCGCCGCAGCCGGAGCCTCCCTGTGTGGCGAAGCCGCCGCGGCCGGAGCCTCCCCCAGCCCGGAGACTGGGGCGAATGGCGGAGGCAATGAGGCCAGCGGCACCTCCATAGTTGCCGTGTCCAGTGCGGTCGTCGCCGGTGGCGCACCATCACCAGTTGGGCTGGGAGCATCGGAGCTGCTCGCCGAGTGTGGCGGTGAGGCCGTCTTCGATGGCTTCGTTTTCTTCTTCAGGGGGGCCCTAGCCTCCCTCTTCTTCTCCTTCCTCTTCGACGGAGTGGCTTGACGGCGCGAGGTGGTCTCTGGGAGTTCGTCGTCATCGTCATGGCGCTCGAGGCTTCTGCTTGCTTCGATCTCGCGCTGACGTTGCCCGCGGGTCTTTCGGACCAGCGGGGCGACCTCTTCTTCGGACTCGTCCTCGTCGTCTTCGTTGCCCTTCGCGGGTGGTGATTCGCCTACGTCCTGGGCGGATGGGTCCGGGCTCTCATCGTCCGAAGGTGGGAGCCACCCTTCCACCACCTGGAATAGCTGCGATGGATACAAACAGGATCAGAATTACCGCGACTGCATACACTGCGACTGCGAACAAGGTTAATAAATTACCGTTGGAGCTGGACGCTTCGCGGTGTAGGGGGCGATCCCGGCCTGCGCATCCAGGTACACCGCCTGGGTAATCTTCTTCAGTGCTGAGAGGTAATCTTCCAGCCTCCACTCGCTGAGGCAGGCCTTCGTCGAGTCCCCCCGGCCGGTGTATTGGTACATGTAGTGGTCGCGCTGGGCGAGTGGAACAAGCCGCCGCCCAAGCCAGCAATTGTACAGATTTATCGTCTGGAGGCCCTTCTTCTTCAAACCACGGATGGTCTGGAGCATCTCGTCAACGACCATCCGCTGGTCGTCGGGAAGCTTGCCGACTTGGAGATGGCGCGGCTCCGAACGGCTAGCGGAGTACCGCGGGATCGCCGCCTCGCCCTCTAGGGTCGCCTCGGTCACGTAGAACCACGACTTTTTCCAGTCGCTCGCTGCCTTGGCGGGTAGCATCAAGTCGAAGAAGGAGGCTTTGGACTTGAGCTGGAACGTCAAGCCGCCCGCGGCTAGCATTGGGCCGCCTGCCTCCTCGCGGCTGATCCGTCCATGGAACAGATCCTGCCACAAGGGAAAGTAGGGCCGGCAGCCCAAGTAGCATTCGCAGAACGCCACGAAGATGGCGAGCTGCTCGATGCTGTGGGGACCTAGATCTGAAGGCTGGATCCCATAGTAGGCGCAAAAGCGCCGGAAGAACAAGGACGCGGGAAACCCTAGCCCTCGCTCAAGATGACTGGTGAAACAAACGAACTCCCTCTCTCGCGGGTTTGGGGTCGTTTCTCCGGCTGCGGGGATACGCCAACAGCCGGCTCGCAGGATCCCGGCCTCCTCGAAAGAGGTCAGCTGCGCCCTCGTGCACTTGGACCTGCCCCATGGTTCGGTGGAAAGGGCCATGGCCGAAAGGTTGGTTGAAGATCGGAGGATTTCGGGTCGATTGGATCGCGGAGCAAAGGAAGGAAAATGCGCGCACTCGGAAGAAGTGGTGGGCAGTTGCCTCTACGATTGCCTGCCATTCCTCTTATATAGCGGGAGTTACCCGCCAAATCAGGGGGCCGTTACCGCGCGTTGATTACGCCGAAAGTTACCGTTGGATTACCCCAACGGCTAGTTTGACCACGCCTGACGGTCCAACTCCATCCACTCGGCTCGCCAGGTCAATCACCATGACCGCGTCCCGCCGACTCGACTCGCCCAAGCCGCGACTCGGTTCACCGGATTTCCTCCTTTATACAGGAGCCCGCCGACGATTCGACTGGATGCCTACTCTGAAGCCGTATACTCCGACTGCCAGCAGCCACTTACGCCTAATCGACGACGGCCTCGGGGACTACTGATGGGGATATGCCTACTGGGGTATACCCAGCAAGGCGTTTCCGACTGGATCAAGAGCTGGCGAGTGGGCCTGCAGAAAGGCGAGTGGATTGAAGCCCAGCAAGGTACCGAGCGACTGGAAGCTGAAGGCCCAGGCGAGTAGATAGGCCCAGTCGGATTGGGTTAAACGACTGTTAAAGCTGTAACCGAATCGGTTGAGATATGTAAACCCTAGGGGAGGTGAGCCTATATAAACCTCCCTAGAGGGCGAGTAGAGATACGTTCCCTCATACACCCAAGCGACTCGCCGCCGAGCTCGCCCATTGTAACACCTCCATAATACAATCTAGCAGGAGTAGGTCTTTACCCTCCGAGGGGCCGAACCTGGGTAAAACCCTGTGTCTTTGCCCTCATCTCGCACCGCAGATGGCTGGCCGCCCTTGCCCCTTGTTCTACTACTCGCTGCCGATTGCAGCATCTGCCGTGACCATTCCCACGACATTGAGAACACCAAGTTGTGTGACTTCACTAGCACAAACAACAATGATTTGCTAAGTATACCTATTGCTCCACCTACTCCGGATGCTACCTTTGATGAAATTAAGCCTGCTTTGTTGAATCTTGTGGTGAGAGAGAAATTTTCCGGTGCTAGTTCTGATGATGCTGCTGCCAACCTCAATAACTTTGTTGAACTTTGTGAGATGCAAAAATATAAGGATGTATATGGATATATTATTAAGCTCAATTTGTTTCATTTCTCCTTGAGAGAGAAAACTAAAGAATGGTTGCTATCCTTGCCTAGAAATAGTATTAATTCTTGGAAAAGCTCATATAGATCCAAAAAATGTTCCTTTAGCTTCTTTGGTTGCTCAAGAAGAGCAAGTTGATGTGAACTTCATTAGAAACAACAATTTCAACAACAATGCCTATAGGAATAATTTTGGTAGTAACAATAATTATAGGCCTTATCCTCCTAATAATGGAAATACCTACGGAAACTCCTACAACAATACTAGAAGTGCTCCCTATGAACTTGAAGTCATGCTCAAAGACTTTATTAGTAAACAAACCACTTTCAACAAGGCTTTGGAGGAAAAGCTTTGAATGTTGAGAAAAATATGTCATCGTTGTCTGAAGCACAGTCCTCTTTGATTAATAAAATGGCTGCTAAACCTGAAACCTTGGAAAGTACCTTTGCTGCTACTCATGCCATACAAGTTACTATTGATGAAAATGTTAGACTACTACATGCTAAGTGTGAAAGATAAGCTGAAATTGCTAGAAACAATAGTGTGCGCACTATTACCACCACAAATATGGATACCACCAAACCAAACGAAGTCCCTATTCCTCCTACCACAATGCCTAAACACAATGAATCTACTACCAGTGGTGCTAAGTTTGAATTTGATCTTGATGGTTGCAATATTTCTTAAATGATTATGTTCCTACAAAAGCTTGCTAGAAGTCCTAATGCTAGTGATATGAATGTGGCTTTCACCAAACACATTACAGACGCTCTTATTAAAATTAAGGAAGAAAAGTTGAAGCACAAAGCCTCTACTCCTAGCAAAGTAGAAGACAGTTGGGAACCCATCATTAATATGCAAGTGAATGACTTTGATCTCAAAGCTTCATGTGACCTTGGTTCTAGTGTCTCTATTATGCCTAGAAAGATTTATGAAATGCTTGATTTGCCACCTTTGGAAGATTGCTATTTGGATGTCCCACTTGATGATAATGCTAAAAAGAAACTCATGTGGAGTGTTAATGATATTCTTATTATGGTTAACAATGATTATGTCCCTGTTGATTTCTATGTTCTGGATGTTGAATACAATGCTTCTTGTCCTATTACTTTGGGAAGACCTTTTCCTAGAATTTTTGGTGCCATCATTGATATGAAAGAAGGCACCATTAAATATCAATTTACATTCAAGAAAGGTATTTAACACTTCCCTATGAGGAGAGATAAGTTGTTTTTGCTCCTCCTTTGAAAGCAAGGTTTGATGTTAATGCTTCTTCATTTGAAAATACTTGATTCTTGCTTCTTGTGCCTAACTTAAAGGCGTTAAAGAAAAGTACTTATTGGGAGATAACCCAATAATTTTCTTGAGTCTTGAAAGTTATTACTTATGTAATGACATCCCCTTTATCCTTTTTATTTGCTTTTTGTTCCAAGAATAAACTCTGATGAGAGGGAAGTAAGATTTGGGGAGTTGTTGTCCCGAAACAGATTTTTGTGATCCACTGTAAATATTCGTGTAAAATCTCTGTAAGTCGGATTGAGCTGTAATTTTCCTAATAAATCCCCCAGGTTGTTATATAACTTTCATTAGTTCAATACTTTTTGATTTGAGCAACATATGGTCTTCGAAAAAATTGGTTTCTACCTTCTGGTCTGTTTTGACAGATTTCTGTCATTATTTGTATTTGCTTCTTATTGATTCCTTCTTGGGTTCTTTTAGGGGAAATTGATCTTTTTAAAGTAATTGCTACAGTAGCTTGTGTCTTTAGTGAAAGTTTTTATGTTTTAAAACTAAAACCCCAAGGTCTATTATCTTTCGAGTACACTAATGTTGCTAATGAAGATTGTGTGAAGTTTTGTATGAAGGAAAATTTGCAGGTGTAGAGGAAGAATGATGTAATGAGATGAAGAATGGACAAAAGCTCAATCTTGGGGATGCCACCCCGTGTCACCCCAAGAAATATTCAAGAGGTACAAGCGTCAAAGCTTGGGGATGCCCAAGACATTCCCTTCTTCATCAATAAAAATCTCAGGTCTTTCTAGATACTTTGTTTTTATTGTTTCATGCACTGTTGAGTTGTTCTTGGAGCGTCTTAGTTTTCGTTTTTGGTTTTTGTTTGCTTAGTTTGCTTGAATAAAGTAGTTTGGACCCCCGTTCTTGTTGTGTTGTTTCAAATAAGTTGATTGGTCTTGGAGAGGAGTAGAAAGTTCTTGCTTTAGTAGTACAAGAGGAGCTTGCTTTGACTATGACTTAGAATTTAGCATGTCATGCTAGATGTTGTTTTGAGCTTATTCTTAGTGATTATTGCTATAGCATGACTTGTTCCAAACAATTTGGATTTCTTAATGTGCCTTGAAAGAATCATGTGTTGTTTTAGCATACAAAAGCATAGTATTGTGGTATTCTCCTCTGATGCTTTGTTTGGGTTGACTTGGCACATGCTCACACCATGTTATGACTATGAACCAGTCACCATAGCCTATATGATCATTTAGTTTTCGACTTGTGGTATGATGACCCACAAGTATAGGGGGTGTATCGTAGTACTTCCGATAAATAGGAGTGTCGATCCCAACGAGGAGCAGAAGGTGCTGAACAGTGGTATGGAGCAGGAAATCCCTGTGAATACTTAGCAAACGGATTTTTAGTGGTTTTCTGACAATGCAACAAAACAAAGAGCAAGTAACAAAAGTAAAGAACAAACGGAGCAAGTGGCCCAATCCTTTCTTAGCAAAGGACAAGCCGGTGCAAGTACATATAAGGACCAAACGTTCTCGAAGACTCATGGTAATTATGTCAAGTGCTTTCACTTCAAATAGCTGAGTAATCTTCTTTGGTGTTTGTAAGTGTTGTGTGGGTGAACCTGTGCTAACATACCTCCATTCCTAGGACTAATTCATACTTGTGATTAAACCCCCTACAAACATCCGTAACTACAGGAAAGTATTTAAGATATAAATCTAACCACAGCCTTAAACCTTGAGATCCTACACTCCCTTCTGCAAAGGTGTCCTAACGGGGGTTCAGGTTTCTGTCACTCCGGCAACCCCATGATTAGTAGCCAAATACACAATTCACCCCCTAGGCCCATAAATGGTTAAGTGTCATGTAGTCGACATTCACATGACACCACTAGAAGAATAGAACCACAACTTAAATACTAAACCATTGAATAATAACTCATCACGGATTCACTACTAACAACATGACTTCTCCCATGTCCTCAAGAACAAGACAAACTACTCACAAGACATCATATGGATCAAGATCAAAGATGATATGATAATGGATAACAATCTGAACATAAACAATAATCCAATGGTTCCACTCACAAGCATCAACTACAATAGTAATCAGCACCGGGAAAGTTTCCCCTAAGAACTAAAGCAATATCCAACACAATTGTTACAACTGGACGGAGTGGTGATGATGGTGCTGGTGGAGATGATGGTGTGGATGATGATGATCCCGATGAAGCCTAGCTTGATGACGGTGTTGATGGCGACGGTCTCCCCTCTCCAGGAAGGAATTCCCCCGGCAGAAATCTATCTACCGGAGAGATCTTTCTCTCTTGGTGTTTTCCACCCCCAGAGGCGGCGGAAATCTATCTGTGGTCGCTCCGAGAACCTTAGGGTTTCGTAGGGAAGATATAGGCGAAGGGGCGGAGTCGAAGGCTGGGCAAGTGGGCCACACCTGCCCTAGGCACGGGGTCAGGTGGGCCCGCGCCTAGGGGGGTGTGGGGCCCCTGAGGCCCATCTACGTCCCACCTTCTGGCTTCCTTCGTCTTCTGGTAAAATAATATGTTTCCATATTTTTGTGGTATTTTTCTAATCTTTGCGAAATTGCACCGAAATGCCTTCTTTTCCATCAGAATCTAGAATCCGGTAGTCCATCCTCCAGGAATCATCCAATATGCATAAACAGATGAAAAAGCCATAAGTAATGCCCCATAATAAGACAAACGTAAATGAATAAAGGTAAATTATGATATAGAAAGGTGATGCAAATTGGGCGTATC
The DNA here is from genome assembly GCA_916181665.1 of Avena sativa. Taxonomy (NCBI): domain Eukaryota; kingdom Viridiplantae; phylum Streptophyta; class Magnoliopsida; order Poales; family Poaceae; genus Avena; species Avena sativa. Next base: position 257,406,878 of record OV702279.1, on the reverse strand, counting down.
AACTCCCCCAAGCTTAGACTTCGCGTGTCCCTAAGCGAATATTGAGCTCAGTAAACAAGTCCATAGGTTTATGGAGTGAAGTGTCGATAAAAGAATACGAACAAGAAGCATCACAATTACCGTTTCACAACTCATAGAAGAAAGCAACTCGCCATTATACAATTTAGCTTGCAACCAAGTACAATAGTCACAATAGAGATGCATAAAGATAAATCATAATTGGAATTGGCAAACTTGTTCTTGTTCAGAGAACACCTGGCAAACAGTTTCACAAAATCTTCTTGTAGAAGTTTCAAAACAGGAGCACTCTTTGCTCAAAAAGGTTTTTCACAAGTGAAGGCTTTCAAAGTAATACTCAATAGATAAGAGTTTTGTGCAAACAAGGAAGATAAAGAACATGATTGAATAAATCACCATATGAATGCTTGAAACACAACAACTCAAATGCTTGCTGGAGATAGAGAGGAAATAGGTTTACTGACTCAACTGGTAACTAGGAGAAAGGTCCCTTCTTAGAGGGTAGCAGGGATTACAAGTCATAAAGAGCTTCCAAAATATTATGGTACTTGCTAGCTTTGAGCCCTCATTGCCCCTATCATAAGCATCTTGAGATGATTAAGGTTAAAGTGAACAAAGATGGAGTATATGCTTGACGAAATATAAGTTGGCAATCTCATGTCCCTTGAATATGAGGGCCACTCCTCATGCATACTCAACTTTGGGCCCAGGTAAGTTCTTGTCATTGTAAGTATTTGCATATAATTCAGAACTGCCAACGGGGTACCCCTTGCACATGGCATAGGATCTTTCCCATAACCAAAATGACAAGGCAAGCAGATAATGAGCATCTCAGCAATCTTTTTATTTACCATATGCATAACTTATTATTGAGGATGCTTCATAGATGACTCACTACGGTGATGATACGAGTTTCCACCATGATTAAGCATGGCTTAGGCTAGCGGCCCAGGCGTTTCTCTAACACAGAATACAAACTCCATGGACTTACAAGTTCCTCTTTATTTCACACAGTTGACATCCATAGACAAAGGAGGACGATATCAACTGTGTACAGAGTACAAGTGCAATGTTGAAAACGTTCCCCGTGACAGCACGGTTCTGCTAATTCCAACATATATATGCAAGCATATACAACTTCGATGTTCACAATGGTTCAAGTTTATTAGGGGCAAAGAAATAAAGTGTGCCATAAAGTTCGTGAGAGCTTTACTAACTAGTTTTCACATAACAAAATACTTTTTAATTCGAAAAGTAGATGAAGCTTGAGAATTTTCTTGGAATAGAAATTGCTACTAGGTAGATATGGTGGACACAAGTGGCAAAGATTTTTGGTTCAAAGGGTTTTGGAAACATGAGAAGTATGCCTTCTCAAAACAGGTTTTTGGCTAGCAAGGCTGGGTAGCAAGCAAGAGATTTGAAAGAAACAAGCAAACATACAAGTAATAAAGCCAAACATGCAATCTTCCTTGAAGACACAAAAGGATCTTAAATAAAGAATACTAAGCTTATGAGCCAACAAGAAAGAAAACAAATGATACAAAATACCTGTAAGCTTTTTCTTTCTTTTTTTCTTTCATAGTAATGCTACTGACCAGAACTCGGTTTGCCAAACCAATTTACATCCACTTGATGATCCCAAAGTTGTGCCAATACTGATCAACAAGATCCATCATATAATAGAGCTTGCAAACTAAAATAAGAAGTGCAAAAAGTAAAAGATGAGACTTCTCATTAATATTCAATAAAGGCACTCACACCAAGGGATACATAGATAATCAACTAAAGGATAGATACTTCCACATGCAAACCAAACTATAAGATAACCTCTCTACCAAAGATACGAATCCACCAAAAAGGTAAAAGATAAAAGATAATGGTGGTGATACCGCGGCACTCCCCCAAGCTTGGAACAAGCCAAGGGGATGCCAAACCTGATGATGAATTACTCCCTTGGTGGTGGTGGTGTTGCCTTGTCATCATAAAACTTCCAAGGCAATGGTTCCCCATCCAAAAAGGATGTCCTTGTTTCCGCAATCCTGAAACTAGCAGCAGAGCTTATGCGATCAAATCTAGCCTCATACTCACAGTTTTGGTTATGTATGTCATAGAGCAGTTCTTGCAATTGGTTGGTGGTCTGACGGAGTGAAAAGATCTCCTCCTGGAGCTCAGCTACTTCTCCCTCGTGCTTGGTGATGAGTTCTGAACTTATCTTGTGAATAACATCCACTTCGCGTTCTGCCATCTTCCTGTACCTGAAAACTTCCTGTTCCAATGCTTCCATCCTGTCTTCCAGACCGCCCTCTCCTTTAGGGCCTTGAACTTATTTCATATGTACCTTCCCCTCCTTGAGGATCAACTCTTTGGGATGAATCCTCAACTCATACATGTACGGGTTAAGGACGTCCGCAGAGGAACCCTCCATGGGTGGTCCAGAGGAAGACACTGAGGCTCCAAATCTAAGAATTTTCCTGATAGAAACAGATCAAAACGAAAACACGACGAGAACACGATGCAAGAACCTCGGGGAATCCGGGGGGTTATATATTACGAAGTTTCAATGCATAAGGAATGTTTTGATACGAAAACAAAGTGGAGACGGAGTTCGAGGGGGTCAAACCCCCTCCAGGCGCGGCCAGGCTGGGCCCGCGCCTGGGGTGGGTTTGTCCACCCTGGGCTCCGGTTCCTCTTCAGTTTCATATCGTAACTTCCCTTATGTATTGAAAACATCAAAAATATAAAAAGATTGGAGTTTCACGAACCTTCTATTTTCACCACTTTTACCTATTCAAAGACAAACTCTGCAGCTTCTGGTGTTTGGTTCTTGATAAATTCTTCTGGAGTCACCATTTGAATGACATCCACATCTTCATTGTAAGAATATCCAGAAATATAATGTTTTAGTCTTTGACCATTAACCACATGTGTTGTGTCATTCTTCAGAGAAGAGATTTTGATGGCACCTGAACGGTACACTTTCTTGATAACAAAAGGTCCTTCCCATTTGGAGAGTAGTTTCCCTGCAAAAAATCTAAGACGAGACCTATAGAAAAGAACTTTCTCACCAACATTGATGCAGCCCGACCTACGGTCGTTACCACATCATGGTCTCCAACTTATGCCAAGTCGTCATGGACTCCAAAGGTGAATCCGTTCCTCTATGCGAGCCCACTTCCTACCCTATTTAATGGTATGCTACTTCATACTCCGTCACATATGCATGATAGGTTCACACCGACAAGTACGGAGGCAAGGGAGGAAGCCCGGAACATCAAGCCCGACAAGACGGAGGCTTGGAAGAGGAGGCGGAAGAAGCCACGGGTGAACCACCGGAGTCTCCGGCCTACACCGCAGTCTCTGGTCCTGCTACACCGGATTCTCCGATCCTGCGCACCGGAGTCTCCGGACCGAACCCAGCAACCGACCAGGGGACAGTCAGTACGCCACTCCGGAGACGACACCGGAGACTGACCGGAGTCTCCGGCCTACACCAGAGTCTCCGGCCCCTACACCAGAGTCTCCGGCATGCGTGATGGGCCTACGTGCCGCCAGCTAGGCCTTCGGCCCATGTACCCATCTAGCTCGTCCAAACCCTAGTTTTATCCCTAAACTACCCCTGTTTATGTGGCTGGCCTATAAATAGAGCCCCCACCCCTTCATGTATCCCTTAGGCATAGATGATAGACTAAAGACAACCCCCATTGTGGAATCTCTAGTTTTGCCTCATCCCCTTTACCAAGGGGACCGACTATCGTCACCAACCTCGATTGGACTTTGCATCACGCATCCATCGTCGAACAAGGCCTTGGAGTTCGGTGTCTCGTCTCCAAGTTGTCAAGACCCTCCCCAAGGTGTTCTTCCCTCTCCGATATGGATTTGAGGGAGCACGTTGACCGATCTTTCCTTGCGAGGATTCTATCGGACCGGTGGCCGCCGTTCGGGAGCAATCGGCCTTGTATCGTGTGAGTTTTGCGTGAGTTCATCGTGTTCTTCGCGAGGTGTGTGTTCGCTTCCGCTACCTTCTCCCTTTCCCCTCGATTTCCCATCGATTTGACCATGAGATCCGTGAAGATCAGGCCACCCAAGAGGTTAACCCCTCCATCATCTGGTATCAGAAGCTTTTGGTTGCCACGGATTTCTCATCGATTTGGACTTTTCCCCATAAATTCGAAAATTCCACCAAAAACAGCCCCAATTCGTGTTTTGGATCGATTTGTGATTTGAGTGAGTTTTGGTAGGTTTTGATATGTGGATTACTTGCTAAACTAGTTGATCTACCTTCCCCTGCGTTCCCATGGCCTAATTCCTTGATTTCCCCCACCAATCTGAGGTTTTGGTTCGAGTTTTTCCGCCCAAAACGCGTCCCGTTCGAGTTCTGGACGTCCTGGAATCTCCCGGACCGGAGTCTTCGGCCTAGACCGGAGTCTCCGGACTTTTTGAGCTCCATACCGGAGTCTCCGGACCTCCATACCGGAGTCTCCGCCCCTTCCTGCAGACAGAAAAACTACAGCACGGTTTTGAGCATAACTTTTGCATTTCAACTCGTATTTTGGTGTTATTTAGCTCGTTTCGAAGAGGAGAAAGATATCTACATCATCATCCACGTTGTTCATGCTATCTACTGCATCCAAATTCCGTGAGAAAGGCGGAATCCAACAATAAAGGGTGAAGATCGTCGACGAAAGGTATAACATTCCGCGACTTTTCCCCACTTGCATTCCTTTGTGAACCCCACTATCTTTGCAAGCAACAAACACCTATTGAGACTAGTTCCTCTTATGATTGCTTGGGCTATGCACATTTGATACCTTGTAGATTCCGAGCAAATGTTGTGAGTGCTATCTCATATAGTTATCTTGTATAGTTGTTGGAACAAGGAAGGGGCAAGTGAAAAAGAAAATGAGAAAAGAAAAGAAAAAAAAGAGAAAAAATAGAAAAAAAAGGAAAAAAGAAAAGAGAAAGAAACAAAAAAGTGCCTCATAGAATAGGAAGCGCAAGCTCGATGAACATCATATAAGTGGTACTTATTGTCCATATCTTATAGCCCACCAATCTTATGCAATCGAACTAGCGTCTCTCCTTGTACTTGTGTTACACGAGCTTATAGTCTTCGCTAGGTAATCATTTGGTTCTTAGCTCACTTTCTCCGTCGCACAAGTCCCATTTATCCCACCGTGTGTGTTTCCTTGTACATATTTCCTATCTTGTGGATTGACTTGTTTGCTTTGTGATCATTGTGGTTCTTTACTTGCCAATACAACATCTTGATTTCGGATTAGTTCTTGACATGCCACTTTCCATACCTATCCACCATAGGCCTTGTGTGTGTGTTTTTTGGTTAGTAGTTGGTTTTGGTGTCCCACGTGAACTTCACTTTGCTTGGTTTATTGCTCTCAAGTGTGCCCACTTGCACGATACGATCTTCCAAGGTAAAGTAAGGTTTGACGTTGCATCTCCAACACCCACTACCACTTCCATATACAACACTTGGTCTTGTGAATCATGTCTAGGGACTCCGGAACCGGGGATGATGTCTATGAAGAATCCATGATGAGCCACCATGACTACGACTCCACAAGTATAGAGGACATGACGGAGAACAACACCGACAATGGCTCCGCATGCTTTGAGGACCCGGAGCACTACACCTACGACGACTCCACATGCATGGAAGACATGGAGCTCTACGTCGACAATAGCTCCTCATGCATGGAGGATATGGAGCACTACACCGACAATGGCTCCACATGCTTGGGTGATATGGAGTACTACACCAACAATTACTCCCCAAGCATGGACGACTTCGAGTGCGACATCGACGATGCCTCGCCGAGCATGGAGGACACGGAGAACTTCATCGAGTTTGATGGCTCCTCCACGAGCCATGAAGAATTCCTCCACCGCGTGGAGATGGAAGCCTACTATGCCAAGCAAGAGGAGGCGCATCATCAATAATCCATGACCTTCAAGGCCAAGCGTGCCACACCAAAGGGCACCACCTACTTCGATGATCCACCTCCAAGGCGACAAGCGCCACCACCTCCAAGGCGTCAAGCGCCACCATCGACAAGGCATCAAGTGCCACCACCTAGATGGCGTCAAGCTCCACCATCTCCAAGGCGCCAAGCTCCATCACCTACAAGGCGCCAAGCTCCACCTCCTATTCAAACAAGAGTGGCGTCCAAACATCATATACATCAAGAGGCGCCAAGAAACAAGAATCTTCATCGACAAACATCCTCTCATGAGCATCGCCACCATAAAGAGGATACAAGACATCGTCAAAGGCATCTTAGCCACCAAGACGAAGAATTCTTGATGAGCACCAACCATAATGCTCAAGCAAGCTCAAGAAGGCACCACAAGCACAAGAAGAGTGCCAAGGCAAATGATCACCGTCGTGAGTGTCATGTGGACGACCAAGTGCGCCACCTACATCAACCATCGGCAAGGCACGCCAATGACCTCCGTCGACACCATCATAGGGCACCTTCAACTACTCGTGCCACCACCACAATGGCACCAAGAGCAAGCCTTCCTCCACTCCATCAAGCTTCAATGCCTACGCTTGACTTACACGACCTCGCGAACGAGGAAAATGTAAACCTCTACTTCTCCAAGTTGGATAGCATGAGCCTACGTCCACCACTACTACGAGATGGCCACAAGACGGTCGAGCATGGGATTTTCCCTTCGACCATGGCGGCGAGCGATGATGCCCATCTTATGGCATCCAACTTTGAAGGCGACAAGGTCAAGAATGGTGAGCATGGGATTTTCCCTTCATCAAAGGAGGCGCATGGAGTTGAGGAAACCGAGCCTATCCCCATATGCTTGAGTGATGATGTGGTACCAACCCCATGTGAGTATGAGAGCCACTTAGCCCACTTAATTGAGAACAAGAGTGAGATGAGTGACTCCACCTTATGTGAGATTGAGTGCTTCCACTTGGAGGGCATGAGCGCTACTCCTAGTGAGTTGAGAGTGGTAGTTGATAGGTCAAGTGAGACCATTTCAATTTCTAACAACTTACCCTCTACCTCTAGTGTGTTCGCTTGTGTTGTGCTAGGTTCCATGGAGGAAGACGCGCCAAGCCATGAAGCAATGATGCCTCAATTGGAGAAGATGTACATGGTGCATGAAGATGTTATGCCATGGCTACATCAAGAAGACGAAGTCGTCCACAAGGAGGCCACTACTTACACAACACCCACTTCATATGAGAGGTATGACCAAGGTAACAATAAGGGTGTTGATGATGCCATGATCCCACTAGTGGACATGATGAATTGTGAGGATATGCATGCTATGGATGATACTTGTGACATTATATATGCTTCATCCACATTCCCATGTGATGCTTGGCCTTTGCATAATATTGATCATGTGGAATTGTTTGATTGCGATATCATTGCCATAAACATGCCATGCTATGCATCTTGTGTGTATCCTCCAATTGCTTCGGACATGCTTTGTCATGCTAGTCATTCAATTTCTCCCGTTGCTTGCGATAAGATGAATGCTTGTTATTCCACTTGTTTTGCTTGCAACAATATTGATCATTGGCGTTATAATGAGATGGCCCCCATAGCTTTCTCAATTTTTGGAGATTTTGATGATTGTCATGATAAGCATGTTCCCCACTTGCATACTCACCATGCATCTATTTCATACTTGATTGACATTAATGGTGATGTGCACAAGAAGAGATACGTCATGATGGATGACATGTATATCTACCATGCACACACGTTCTTCCTTTGGTGTATGATGTGTGTAGGTACCCACACTATCATGTCAACCTCGGTTGAGCACGAGTTGACAAAAAGAGCTCTTGAGAGCATCCCACAAGTACAAATGCATATATGTCAACCTCTACCAACCATGGGTTGACAAGAAGAACCGAAGAAAGTTACCTATGGCTACCCTTCATCGAGCTATCTCTACAAGCTAAGGTGACTTAATTCTACTTGAGGACTCATGCGATAATGTTCATGAATTGGCTACGCTTTGAGTGTTGCTTCGCTTTTGTTGTGAGATTTGTAGGCTTCATGGAAGGTGAAGGAACATTAAAGTGTTGTCAAGTCAATCTTCCCGAGGACAACTATATGGTGAACCCTAGGATCAAGGATGTCCTTCGACCTCTTCTACTTCGTGATGAACATGGAGAGTCGAGGACGACTCTTTTTGAAGGGGGGGAGATGATGCAGCCCGACCTACGGTTGTTACCACATCATGGTCTCCAACTTACGCCAAGTCGTCATGGACTCCAAAGGTGAATCCGTTCCTCTATGTGAGCCCACTTCCTACCCTATTGAATGGTATGCTACTTCATACTCCGTCACATATGCATGATAGGTTCACACCGCCAAGTACGGAGGCAAGGGAGGAAGCCCGGAACATCAAGCCCGACAAGACGGAGGCTTGGAAGAGGAGGCGGAAGAAGCCACGGCTGAACCACCGGAGTCTCTGGCCTACACCGGAGTCTCCGGTCCTGCTACACCGGAGTCTCCGGTCCTGCGCACCGGAGTCTCCGGACCGACCCCAGCAACCGACCCGGGGACAGTCAGTACGCCACTCCGGAGACGACACCGGAGACTGACCGGAGTCTCCAGCCTACACCGGAGTCTCCGGCCCCTACACCGGAGTCTCCGGCCTGCGTGCCTCCAGCTGGGCCTTCGGCCCATGTACCCCTCTAGCTCGTCCAAACCCTAGTTTTATCCCTAAACTACCCCTGTTTATGTGGCTCGCCTATAAATAGATCCCCCACCCCTTCATGTATCCCTTAGGCATAGATGATAGACTACAGACAACCCCCATTGTGGAATCTCTAGTTTTGCCTCATCCCCTTTACCAAGGGGACCGACTATCGTCACAAACCTCGATTGGACTTTGCATCACGCATCCATCGTTGAACAAGGCCTTGGAGTTCGGTGTCTCGTCTCCAAGTTGTCAAGACCCTCCCTAAGGTGTTCTTCCCTCTCCGATGTGGATTTGAGGGAGCACGTTGACCGATCTTTCCTTGCGAGGATTCTATCGGACCGGTGGCCGCCGTTCGGGAGCAATCGGCCTTGTATCGTGTGAGTTTTGCGTGGGTTCATCATGTTCTTTGTGAGGTGTGTGTTCGCTTCCGCTACCTTCTCCCTTCCCCCTCGCTTTCCCATCGATTTGACCACGAGATCCTTGAAGATCGGGCCACCCAAGAGGTTAACCCCTCCATCAAACATGGAACTCCCTTTTGAGAATTCTCCTATCATGCCATCTTTTTACTTTTTCCTTCAAGAGCCTAGCATTTTCTTAAGCTTCCCCTCTCCACTCATCTAGATTACTTAAATCAAGCAGTCTTTTCTCACCAGTAAGTCTAAAATCTCTATTCAACTCTTTCACTGCCCAATAAGCTTTGTGTTCTAATTCTAAAGGTAAGTGGCAAGCTTTCCCATAGACCATTTTGTAAGGAGACATCCCCATAGGATTTTTATAAGCAGTTCTATAAGCCCACAAAGCGTCATTCAACTTTTTAGCCCAATTTTTCCTAGATCTGTTGATAGTTTTCTACAAGATAGATTTAATTTCCCTATTGGAAAGTTCTACTTGCCCACTAGTTTGGGGGTGATAAGCTGAAGCGATTATGTGGTTTACATCATACTTAGCGAGAGTTTTTCTAAAAATCCCATGAATAAAATGAGAGCCTCCATCAGTCATGAGATATCTAGGCACACCAAACCTCGGAAAAATGACATCTTTAAGCATTTTCAAAGAGGTCTTACCATCAGCACTGTTTGTAGGTATGGATTCTACCCACTGTGTAACATATTCAACAGCAACAAGAATATGAGTATACCCTTTTTAAGGAGGAAAAGGCCCCATAAAGTCAAATCCCCAACAATCAAAAGGTTCAATAACAAGAGAATAATTCATAGGCATTTCATTGCGTCTAGAGATGTTACCTACTCGTTGGCATTCATCACAGGATAAGACAAACTTCCTTGCATCTTTAAAAAGAGTAGGCCAATAAAATCCAGATTGTAAAACCTTTTGTGCAATCCTATCCCCAGCATGATGTCCTCCATAAGCACTGCCATGAAATTTTCTCAATATCTCTTGTTATTCAAATTCTGTAACACATCTTCGCATAATGCCATTTATTCCTCATTTATATAAGTGTGGGTCATCCCAAAAGTAATGCCTTAGATCATAAAAGAATTTCCTTCTTTGCTGAGCTGTAAAGGTTGGAGGCAAATACTTGGAAACAATAAAGTTAGCATAATCAGCATACCAAGGACTCTCATGTGGACTTACCCTTATTGCAGCTAACTGCTCATTCGAAAACTATCATTAACAGGCAAAGGGTCAAAAGAAATGTTTTCCAAACGAGATAAATTATCAGCAACAGGATTATCAACACCTTTCCTATCCACAATATGCAGATCAAACTCTTGCAAAAGCAACACCCACCTTATAAGCCTAGGTTTAGCGTCCTTATTTGTCATAAGGTACTTAATAGATGCATGATCAGTATGAATAGTAACCTTAGAGTCAACAATATACGGCCTAAACTTATCACAAGCAAAGATTACAGCCAAGAACTCTTTTTCAGTAGTAGCATAATTCTTTTGAGCAGCATCCAGAGTCTTGCTAGCATAATGAATAACATTCAGCTTCTTGTCAACACGTTGTCCAAGGACAGCACCCACAGCAAAGTCACTAGCATCACACATGATTTCAAAAGGTAAACTCCAATCAGGTGGTTGGACAATAGGAGCAGTTGGCAAAGCCTTCTTCAAAGTTTCAAAAGCTTCCTTATAATCATCATCAAAAACAAAAGGTACATATTTTTGAAGAAGATTAGTTAAGGGGCTTTGAACTTTTGGAGAAATCTTTAATAAACCTCCTATAGAAACCAGCATGACCAAGGATACCACGAATACCTTTGATATCTCTAAGACAAGGCATCTTCTCAATTGCTTCAATTTTGGCTCTATCAACTTCAATGCCTCTTTTAGAGATCTTGTGTCCAAGAACAATCCCTTCATTAACCATGAAATGGCATTTCTCCCAGTTAAGAACAAGGTTGGTTTCTTCACATCTCTGCAAAACTTTATCAAGGTTGTGCAAACGGTTATCAAAAGAAGTTCCATAGATGGAAAAATCGTCCATGAAAACCTCCACAATTTCTTCACAAAAACCATGAAAGATATCAGACATACATCTCTGAAAGGTAGCAGGAGCATTACATAAACCAAAAGGCATACGCCTATAAGCATAAGTACCATAAGGACAAGTGGAAGTGGTTTTCTCCTGGTCCTATGCTTTCACAGCGATTTGAGAAAACCCAGAATAACCATCAATAAAACAAAAATGAGTCTTTTTGGACTACCTCTCAAGCATTTGATCAATAAAGGACAAAGGATAATAATATTTCTTAGTAACTTTATTAATCTTTCTAAAATCAATGCACATTCTATACCCAACCACTACTCTTTGGGGTATAAGCTCATTATGCTCACTAGGCACCACTACCCTTTCTTGGGAACACAATGAACAGGGCTAACCCATTGACTATCAGCAATAGGATAAATAGTACCACCATCAAGGAGTTTTAATACCTCATTTTCTTACCACATCCTTCATCTTAGGATTTAGACGGTGTTGGTGCTCAACAACTGATTTTGCATCAGGCTCAATATTAATAGCATGCTGACATATAGGAGGAGAATTTTTTTTTAAATCATCAAGAGTATAACCCATAGCTCCTCGGTACTTCTTCAATACCTCCAATAACCTTTCTTCTTCCTTCCTTGAAAGTTTAGAACTAATAATAATAGGATGTATTTTCTTATCATCAAGATAAGTATATTTAAGACCATCAGGTAAAGGTTTTAATTCGAAAACAGGATCCCCTTTAGGTGGTAGTGTGGTACCAAAATCTTCCACAGGTAGATTATGCTTAAGATGTTCCGGCTGATGAAGGAAAACTTCGTCAATCTCATTTCTTTCCTTCATGAAGACATCACTTTCATGGTCTTCCATGAACTATTGCAAAGCATTTTTAGGAGCAAGAGAAATAGCAGACAGTTATTCAACCCTGAAATCCTCATCAGGTAGTTCATTTTCATAAGGAGTTTTGGCAAATTTGGAAAAATTAAACTCATAAGATTCTCCAGCAAACTTAGTCAAAACTTTTTCCTTCCTACAATCTATGATAGCCCCACAAGTATTAATGAAGGGTCTACCAAATATGATAGCATAGGTTTTACTAGCTTCTTTACCAAGTACTAGAAAATCAACAGGATATTTAATATTACCACAAAGGACCTCCACATCTCTTACAATACCAATAGGGCAAACTTGCTCTCTATTAGCAAGGTGAATAACCACATCAATGTCCTCAAGCTCACAAGGACCAATCTCATGCATAACTTCCCTGTAAAGCTCATAAGGAATAGCACTAGAACTAGCACCAATATCACATAAACCATAGTAGCTATGACTACCAATTTTAACAGAAAGCACAGGAACACTATCTTTTCTAACTTTCTTAGGATGAGAAACAATATTAGTAGCGTCTTCACAGAAGACAATATGCTCATCCTCTATATTTCTAGTGACAAGATCTTTCACAATATCTACCACAGGCTCAATATCAATAAGCTCATCGGACCCTACATCTTTATTTACGCTTTTTCTAACCACAGTAGCCATAATAGAATGCTCCCTCACCTTAGAAGGAAAAGGAGTTTTCTCAATATAAGGTTCAGGCAAAATAGGATCAACAGTGCAAACCTCTGTACTAGCAGGAAGATGGGTGACAGTGTCTTTATAAGGAGCGTGGTACTTGTCCCACTCTTTCTTGGGAAGTTCAATATAAGAGGCAAAGGCATTAAAACATTTTCCAAGAACTTGGGGATAAAGGCCAAACTTATTGCAAATATCACGGAATTTATCAGTACCCATAAAAGATTTAATGCATTCATAATCATAGTTTATACCTGACTTTCTTCCTTTGTCATTCTCCCAAGCCTCAGTGTTATCTTAAATACGGTCTAAGAGATACCATTTAGCTTCTTCCTTCATACGTGTGAATGATCCAGCACAAGAAGCATCTAGTAAATCTTTATCATGAAGAGAAAGCCTAGCATAAAAATTATTGAGAATAATATTGTTGGGGAGTTCATGAATAGGACATTTAAGCATTAGTAACTTCAATCTCCCCCAATCTTGAGCTATACTCTCTCCATCAAGAGGCCAAAAGTTATATATAAGACTTCTATCCTTATGGATTTCACTGGGAGGATAAAATTTAGAGTAAAAGAGAGATGACATCTCCTCCCATTCCATGGATTGTCCATTCTTCAGTAGCTTATACCATGCTTCAGCTCTCCCTTTTAAGGATATGGAGAGTAATTTCTGCTTCACCTTTTCAGTTGTGATACCTAAACACTTAAACAACCCGCATAATTCATGGATAAAAAGCAAGTGATCACCAGGATGGACAGTTCCATCCCCAAAATAATAATTATCCATGACACGATTAACAATACTTGTAGGTATCTTAAAAGGATCTATCTCAATAGGAGGTGGTTCATCTACTACCATAGCAGTGGTAGTAGTTTTCCCAAACAGAAAACCAAGTGGGTTATCCATATTTGAAACAAAGTAACAAGCAGTAACAAAAGCAATACTCACAGTAAAAGTTTCCCTTACCAGTTTCACTCTTCAACAGCGCTTCACTCCCCGGCAACGGTGCCAGAAAATAGTCTTGATGACCCACAAGTATAGGGGGTGTATCGTAGTACTTTCGATAAATAGGAGTGTCAATCCCAATGAGGAGCAAAAGGTGCTGAACAGTGGTATGGAGCAGGAAATCCCTGTGAATACTTAGAAAACAGATTTTTAGTGGTTTTCTGACAAGGCAACAAAACAAAGAGCAAGTAACAAAAGTAACGAACAAATGGAGCAAGTGGCCCAATCCTTTCTTAGCAAAGGACAAGCCGGTGGAAGTACTTATAAGGACCAAATGTTCTCGAAGACTCATGGGAATTCTGTCAAGTGCTTTCGCTTCAAATAGCTTAGTACTCTTCTTTGGTGTTTGTAAGTGTTGTGTGGGTGAACCTGTGCTAACATACCGCCCTTCTTAGGACTAATACATACTTGTGATTAAACCCCCTGCAAACATCTGTAACTACAGGAAAGTAATTAAGATATAAATCTAACCACAGCCTTAAACTCTGAGATCCTACACTCCCTTGTGCAAAGGTGTCCTAACGGGGGTTTAGGTTTCTGTCACTCCGGCAACCCCATGATTAGTAGCCAAATACACAATGCATCCCCCTAGTCCCATAAATGGTGAAGTTTCATGTAGTCGACATTCACATGACACCACTAGAAGAATAGCACCACAACTTAAATACTAAACCATTGAATAATAACTCATCACAGATTCACTACTAACAACATGACTTCTCCCATGTCCTCAAGAACAAGACGAACTACTCATAAGACATCATATGGATCGAGATCAAAGATGATATGATAATGGATAACAATCTGAACATAAACAATAATCCAATGGTTCCACTCACAAGCATCAACTACAATAGTAATCAACACCGGGAAAGTTTCCCCTAAGAACTAAAGCAATATCCAACACAATTGTTACAGTGGGACGGAGTGGTGATGATGGTGCTGGTGGAGATGATGGTGTGGATGATGATGATGATCCTGATGAAGCCTAGCTTGATGACGGTGTTGATGGCGACGGTCTCCCCTCTCCGGGAAGGAATTCCCCCGGTAGAAATCTGTCTGCCGAAGAGATCTTTCTCTCTTGGTGTTTTCCGCCCCCCAGAGGCGGCGGAAATCTATCTGTGGTTGCTCCCCGAACCTTAGGGTTTTGTAGGGAAGATATAGGAGAAGGGGCGGAGTCGGAGGCCGGGCAGGTGGGACACACCTGCCCTAGACGCGGGGTTAGGTGGGCCCGCGCCTAGGGGGTGTGGGCCCCCTGAGGCCCATATCCGTCCCTCCTTCTAGCTTCCTTCGTCTTCTGGTAAAATAATATGTTTCCATATTTTTCTGGTATTTTTCTGATCTTCGCGAAATTGCACCGAAATGCCTTCTTTTCCATAAGAATCCAGTCTCCGGCAGTCCATCCTCTAGGAATCATCCAACATGCATAAATAGATGAAAAAGCCATAAGTAATGCCTCATAATAAGACAAACATCAACGAATAGAGGTAAATTATGATATAGAAAGGTGATGCAAATTGGGCGTATCATGGTACCACTTTATGCTTTGATTAGTAATGTTTTTCACTCTGAATGATTATGGCCATTATTGCTCTCTTAGTTGGTCGCTCTGAGTCTTTTGCTAGCCTCCACTTGTATGAGTAAGCTCTACTCATGCATCCAACTCCCAAGAAACCACGTTATTCCAAAGTGTCCACTATAAATTCCTATGCATGGTGTAGTACACCATTCCAAGTATATTCTTGTTTTATCTATCTTCCAAATTAAACTTGTTATGTGAAAAATTAGTGATTAAAGCTCTCACAAACTTGATGGCACACTTTATTTTTCTTGCCCCTAATAAAATTGAACCATTGTGTCATCTATGTTGTATATGCTTGCACTTATATGTTAGAATTAGCAGAACCATGCTGTCATGGGGAACGCTTTCAACATTGCACCTGTACATTGTACCTAGTTGATATCATGCTCTTTTTTTTGCGGATGTCGTCGGTGTGAAATGAAAGGGGAGCTTGTAAGTCCATGGAGTTATGTATATGTGTTAGAGATATGCCTGGGCCGCTAGCCTAATCCATGCCTAATCATGGTAGAAACTTGTAGCATCACCATAGTAAGCAATCTATGAAGCTTTTTTCTTATAAAGAAAAAGAGAGAGACATATTGAAAAGAGGAAAGAGAGAAAAAAAGCACCATTTTCCCATGGTAAATAAGAAGATTGCTGAGATGCTCATTATCTGCTTGCCTTATCATTTTGATTATGGGATAGCTCCTGTATCATGTGCAAGGAGTACCCCGTTGGCGGTTCTCTATGATACACATGTACTTACTATGACAAGAACTTACAGGTAACTAAAGTTGAGTAGCATGAGGAGCGGCCCTCGTACTCAAGGGACCTGAGATTACCAAATTATACTTTGTCAAGCATATACTCGATAGTATGTTCACTTTAACCTTAATCACTTCAAGATGCTTATGATAGGGGTAATGAGAGCTGAAAGCTAACAAGTACTCCCTCCTTCACGATTTGCAGGGCGCTCTACAAAAATATCACGGACCTAGGCATAAACGTATTGGCTGACAATTAGACCTAGTAGTGAGCGGTTAAGGCGCATGCAGTGGTGGGAGACTGTTGCATGCATAGAAAGTTGGAAGAAAAGCTGCCACATTAATTAACAATTAATGCTTATGCGCCTAGGAATGTTGTAGTTTTGGGAAAACCCAAATTTGATTAGGCGCCCTGCAAACCGTGAAGGAGGTAGTACCATAATTTTTGGAAGCTCTTTATGAAACTTGAAATCCCTACTTCCCTTTGAAGGGCCTTTCTTCCACTATTACATTGAGTCTCCACCTTCTATCCTTAGGCACCAATTAAGAGCGCATAGTTGCCATTCTTAGTTCTATTTGCATTGTCCCGAAACTTATTGATTGATTCATATTGTTGATATTGTGTAACATCCCAGCATTAGAACCTAGAAATAAGCTGAACCCAGATGTGTGCATTGCATTCATGCATAGAAAATCCGAATAATTTTCGCGCTTTTAAACAAAACTTCTCAAAGTGATTGAAGCTTCTCTCAACTTGATGGAATTAAAGTAGATCATCAAGTTGACTGTGATAAGTTTCATTATGACCTTTGCTAAAATCCTATTTGGGTAAGCATGATTTGATCTAAGGGTAGATCAGATATAATAAAATGTTACTCATAATACATTGCTTAAATGATTAATATCTGATCCTTTAGGGATCCTATCATCAAATTCAGCACAACAACTCACAAATGCCAAGTTAAGATTACAACTAAAGTAATATAAATGTAATGACTAATCCTGACCTATCTTATTCTTATCTATTCTAACTATGAGTATCATAGTAATACCTAACTTTAACTCTTTAATGAGTTTGAGTTGGAAAGAGACTAAGTCAAGATCATTCACCATATATCTTTCTTTCCATATCAATCTTTATAGGACCTAACTTAATATCTTTTGTTCATCAATGGTTAATCCATTGATTCAAAAATTCTTTAACTATCAATACTTGATCTACTACTTATTGATCTTATCATAGCATCTACTTAAATCTTTTAAAGAGGGCATAGTACATGAATAACAGCCTTAATCCAATTAAAGATACTAAGAAGATAATTCCAATACAATAGTAAGGTTGTATTGATGAAGTCTTGATTAGCCAATTGGAAACCTAAGATATAAATGATTAAAGGATTATAATGATCTTACTTGCTCACCAAGATTGGATACTTATATCAAGTATAAGTGATATTGGTGTGTACAACATGATTAAAACCCTAGTATAGATAAGTTATCCTAGAGTAGTTAATACAGGTCACCTTAATATAATGTGAGGTTGGAGTATGAGTTATTGGAGTAAATGTAAGAAAGTATGATTCAATTAAAGCTAGTGTAGCATAGAGTTATGGAAGTAGTGTAATCCATCTTAAAGGATAGTAAGCTCTAAAGAAAGGTAGATGGATGATTAAGGAAGATTATGAGTGGAGTTTGAAGGAACTACTTGTTGAATGGAAGGTTATCAATAGTAGAGTAGTGGATATAACCAAGAATGGATGTCAAGCTCATTGGATTCATCCATGAGTTTAGAGAAATAAAAGGTGAATAAGAACATTCTTGTGAAGTAAAGCTCATCATGTTAATCATGATGATAGATAGGAAAGGGTAGTATATCTAGGAAAGGAATTCCTTAATTAGAAATCTAGGATTATGAATTATGGAAAATAGACATTCTTGGAAAACATCCAACTCTAAATATTAAACCCAACATTATATCCATTTCATATTATTAATTCCTCATCTAATATCTATATCACTTAATAGGAATATTTTCTTATAGCAAATCACATAAGCACATCTCTGTCAATTCCAACCATCATAATTATATGTGCTTAGGAGTATCCTTATCAATTCCTTTCCATAAAACATTCTAGATATAACTTTCTATTTTGAAAAGGTGATGTCATTAAATATCACAAACAGAAGACAATATGTTTAGTTATTAAATCTTTACTCACATCCACAAAGGAATCTAAGTATATTAAAAACCCTAAACCCTAGGGTAAATATTCACACTTCAAACCCTAAACTTCTTTGTTTATCATAATAGAATATATACATTGCCATTTCCCAAGTTAATGGAAGTAGTAATAACCATATTAATTTCTTTTATATTTCATGCATCAAATAATGATATAGGATCATTATACATATAAAAATTTCTATTCAAACTATGAGCCAACTAGAGTTAAGTTTTATAAACAAATAATAATATATCATTTAATAAATCCATGGTTAAAAGTGGAAAGAAAAATAATAAGAAAAGCTTCAACAAAATATTAAAAGGGGTTCATGTAGAGAAAATAAAAGAAATATAAAAACATTATATAATAAAAATTCACAAATGATACTAAATATATTTTAGTATTACTACAATTATCCAACAAATAATTCTACAAAGAAAAGTTCAAATTAAAGATTATATACAAATCTGAAAAGGAAAACAGAAAATAGAAAAATGGAAAACAAATAAAAAACAAGACCTGGTCGTGGCCCAACTCCTACCTGCTTACATGTTGCCTTGTGCAGCCCACAAAGGCCCAATAACCAGCCCAGTTCGTTCTTGTCTCTGGCTGACAGGTGGGACCGAAGAGGGACTGTGGGTTGAGGGGAAAGAAGCGCCAGGGGGTTTTCTACAAAATCGGCTTTGTTGTCTACCTTGCCTACTGGAAGCAGCTCGCTGGTCGGAGCTCCGCCGTCGATCAACCGCCGTGCTATGATGCGTGCCGCCATCCCTGGGGGGAGTAGATAAGATTGTCGTGTCCTCCTCTATCCTCTCATACCCATCTCATCCTCAAGCTCGCTCTCCAGACCCACTTTCCTTCCTCACTGAAACCCTAGTTCGTCGGAGTTCGTCGTTTCGGTCAGATCCGACCACCCCTCGCCTTGTGGTAGCCACCGTTGGACGCGTCGTCGTGGACTTACTCACCTAGGACCAAGCACGAAAGCCCGCACACCGAGAATCATGTGAAATCGAGCATTCCTTTCATCGGCCGCCGTGGCCATTATCGCCTATTCGCTGTCGTCACGCCTTCCCAAGTCTCCTCGACCACTCCATCGCAACTAGGGTAAGCTCCTCTATCTTCCAGGAGACTTCGTTGGTTCAATTGCGTCCTGTATCGAGGTCTCGCCGTGCGCCGTCGTGCACCGCCGTCGGTCACCACCGTGGATCGCTTTCCGGTGACCATTTAGGGGCGACGTGACCATAGTTCAACTCGCCAGCGCATGCTCGTTCCAACGCACCTAGCCACAGCCCCGCGCGAGCACTAGATCAATCGATCCTCAACTAGTGAGGATCAACTCGAGTGACGTCATGCCTACGTCGAGTTCTAGCCACGTCAGCTAGTTTGACCAGTCCTTGTCTAACGTGGTTGATGACGTGGCCTTGGGCCCATATGTCATTTACTAGGAGTGGAGACAGGGCCGGTAACAAAATACATTTACTAACCTGAGTGCTGAGATGGACATAGGCCCACTGGTCAATGACTTAGGCTAGGTGTTGGTGCGGTGTAAAAAGTATTTCCTGTTTAAGAAATAAATAAAATGTTATAAGCTCAATTATTAATATCCCAGAAATCAAATAAATGATTAAATCTTGTTTAATTAATAACTTTTGATTTATAATTCAGAAAAATGTGTATAATATATGAAAATTTGTAGAAAAAATACAACTTAACATTATTATAAAATATTATTATGATGATTATTTAAATAAATATTATTTAATAAAGGTTTTATAAGTAATAAGACTTTGATAATTCATATTTCAATAATGGAAAATGTTAAAAATATAAATAAAATACCAAAAAATCTTAGAAAAATAAGAATTATAATTTAAAAGTATAACCATACATTATTATTTCACTTAATTAAATATTTATCATTTATTATGTATTTATAAAGTAATAAATATTGTCAAAATCATATCTTATTATTTATAAATCACAAAAAATAAATGTAATATACCAAAATGATCATAAAAATAATATCTGCTAGCTAAAAATATAATATTCCACTTTTGAAGGTAAATAAAAGCTTAATACTTTAGTAATTTGAATTTAAACCTATTCCTTTAATTTAAAAAATTCATATAAGGGTAAATAAATTTGTTAATATTCCTAAAATTAGTCAATCAAGACTAATAAATAAGTATTAGTCTTGAATGTTAATAAAATTAAGTCATAATGATTCAAAACATTATAAATACTATTATATTGAATTATCCTTCTACTATATGAATAAATTATATTTTAAAAAGATCTTTAGCAATTATAAAATCTTCAAGAATAATATATCAATCAAATCCAACCTTATAATGGACTAAATCCAAAGATAATTCATGAGTAGTCACCAGTACTAATTATTTATCCACAAACTATAATCATACCTTTAGAAGGAAACACGAAATCATGTCCCACTACCAAAAAAATAAGAGACCACTACTTAAATAAGAAGAATAACCATTCTTAAGTAACCTTAAGGCAACATTACCAAGTACACCAAAGTACCAATGTCATAAGCATTATACTTTCAAACTATCTATGTTTTAAAGTTAACTTTAGTCTACAAGAATCTAAATATAATACTATAAACATTGCTAGATGTTTTATAGTTAACTTTGGTCTTATATAGTTAAGTCATAAAGCATCTTAAGACCCAAACCCTTCAAACAAACACAAATAACATCAACCAGACTCAACTAACCACAAAGGTTGTTTAGACCTTAGAAAGGAAATCTTTTCTTCAAATGTTATTCTTTTTGCCACTTCAAACAAGAACTCTTATATAAACAATCTTATATAGAAAACTTGAATAGCATTTCATAGGTGTATATTTTATTGCTGCATAACTATGTGCTGTTCACACACACTCACAAGCCCTAATAAGAAGCACATGTGTGAAACTTATCTAAAAGGACAACATATTCTAAAGTAACCATTTCCAGAAACCAAACCCTAGAACAACGTTATTCCCGGGATTCCGTTCATAAAAATGCATCACATTACTTATGCATTAGAGCATATTGCTTCTTTAAACATTAGTCCTTACCGGACCAATGATGATGATTTCAGATTTTGGATCTTATACTGACTCTAAGACCCTGAGTGCATAATCTTGCAATCACAAAAGGCAAGTTCACACTTTCTCATGTCCTTTGGTTATTTTCTGTAAAGTATTTTACAAATCCAATGTGGATATCACTTGCATTTGAAAAAGGTCTGAAAACACTATTTTCGTAATAATGCGATTATAGGTTAGTACCATGAGGCCATAACTTAATATAAAAGTTCAGGTGATAAAGGAACTTAATATCTAGGACTTAACAACCAATGTCGCCACTTATTATTGCGCTGTATATTACGCGTTAACCATGAGATTTGGAATGGGACGGAGAAGTCAGCTGTATCCTTTTCCTCTTGTATGGAGGCAAGACGACCTTAACGTGGCGTTGTGATTCCTTGTGTGGATCCAACATATGGGTGGGCACCCTTATACCCCACACTTTTGGTGTCTAGATTATCTATGGATGGTGTTTAGTGGATGGACCATTTAATAGGGCGCTTGCCAGGGCAACACCAGGTCATAGAGTCTTCGAGAACTCATCAGGGTTTTAGCCTACCCGAAAGGGGGCTTAACGAAGGTGAGCCAGCCTGAAGGATCGTCTAGACATATGAGGTCGCGGAGAGGGCAGTGATTGGCTTGGATCATCTACTGGGCCCCACAACATGGAATTGTGGACGGGTAAGCTGTCTGGTTGTGCAACAAGGAGTTGATCTCTCATGGGAAAAGTAACGCACCTCTGCAGAGTGTAAGAACTGTAACTTGTTACTCCCTGTTCCGGGAAGGAGCTGCGAACGCGGCGGGAAAGGAAATCCATGAAAGTTCTGGTAAACCCGTGAAGGCTGACAGACATAGTTTTTCAGAATAAAAGCAACCTTTGAAGAAATGTTTACAAAAACTTGCATTGCCTACGACCTACGGTCTGTCGCTGTAGTTATAGTGCATAAAACACTCCTTTTCTAGTGAATTTGCTGAGTACGCTCGTACTCAAAGTATCTTCTTAACACTTGCTATATTCTGAAGCCGGGATAGACAACATCTACATCAAATTATGCTCCAGGACTCATCATCCAAAGCTAAAGCTCTTCAACGAAGCCAAGGAATCTAACATATACATCAACTCAAGTGAAGACGAAGTTACTGATTAAATAGGAATATAATCTCTAGCCAAAGAACCTAATTCTGTAGTGTATTGCAATAGCAGCAATGCCAATCCCTTAGTTAAAATTCTAGTCTTAATAGTATAATAGTCTTGTGTTGTTTATCTTTGATTCTTCTTTGTAAGAAGTTCTTTCTCTCTCTTTAACCTAGAGTGTTCTCTGGATCTTGTGTAAAGAGTGAGTTGTAACCTTTAGCCATGTATTGGACCTGCTGTGTTCCTGTTGTGCCATTCTGAGGGATGTAATACTAGTGAACGGTGTTTCATTGGTGTTATGTCAACGACTATAGTATACTACATCATGCAGTGGTATGCTGGGTCACCGCATATTGCCTGCTCTTGAACTATTTGTATCTAGTCACTCTTATGAACTTTCAAGGTGTCCTATGCATTTATTTGCTACTCCATGAGGGACAAGCTGAATGCCACTATGCTATGTTTTCTATATGTGAAACAAATAAACGTCTTTCAATGCATTGTTATTCATGATTTTTGTTTGTAACCTTTCATGTTGCTGGTAGGATCAACTACCCTACCAGGCCTTGGGCAGAGATTGTAGGGGAAGGAGGGAGTGGTGTGCAAGCGGAGGCGAGGTCGCCGGCGGCTGGGCGCCATCGTGCGGACGCAGGGAGGCGGCGGCTAGGGTTGAGGGTCCGACTCCTTCAGGAGTCGGCAATAAATTATGTTTATTGCTTGTCTCACCAATATTTGATTACAACTCTTATATATAATGAAAATAAGATAATTGGGCTAAGCCCCTAACTAAGCCTGACCATTGGGCCTCCTCCGGGTATAAGATATACCGGTCATAACATCTCTCCCCGCCTAGGCAAACAGCTCGTCCTCGAGCTGGTAGTCTAGGTAGTGCTGCTGGAACTCAGCACGCTGCTCCCAAGTAGCCTCCTCCTCCGGCAGGCCCTCCCACTGAACCAATAAGTACCATACATCACGACGGAGATGTGCGCGCAACACCTTTGCCGGGATAGGGAGCAAACTCCCATCCGCGGTCGGAGGAAGGGCCGGCGGAATGGCCGGTGCCGCGCCATGATAGGGCTTGAGCAACCCCACATGGAAGACGTCATGTATGCGAGCCCCGGCTGGCAGCTGAAGGCGATACGCCAGGTGCCCAATACGCTCCAGGATGGCGAACGGTCTAGCGTAGCGGGGACCCAGCTTGCGTCTCGCTCGTGGGTCCAAGGACTAACTGGAGCGGTGAAGAAGGCGCAACCACACCCAATCCCCCACCGCGTACTCCACCTCGCGATGGTGACCGTCGTAATAGATCTTGGCCAACTGCTGGGCCTAGATGAGACGCTGCCACAGCTCGGCAAGCATCTCATCACGGTTGCGGAGGAGCTCTGCAGCCTCCGTCTGAGCCGTCGCCAGATCCACCGGCTAGATGGGTGGAGGCGGACGCTCGTAGACCACCTCAAACGGCATGGCGCGCAGGTCAGAGTGGTAGGAGCTGTTGTAGCAGTACTCCGCCCATGCAAGCCAATCCACCCAACCGTGAGGACGATCACCTATAACACAACGCAAATACATGGCAATCACCTTGTTAACCACCTCCGACTGGCCGTCCATCTAGGGATGGAAGGCCGTGCTAAACTGGAGTTTCACCCCCGCCATCCTGAAGAGATCACGCCACACATGCCCCGTGAACACCGGGTCCCGGTCTCTGATGATCGATGCAGAAAACCCGTGGAGGCGGACTATGTCGTCGAAGAAGGCATGAGCCACCAACGCGGTAGTGTAGGGGTGGCCGAGCGCGATGAAGTGGGCATACTTGGAGAAGAGATCGACCACCGTGAGGATGACGAACTTGCCGCCCACCTTGGGAAGGCCCTCGATGAAGTCCATGGAGATATCGGCCCATACCTAAGATGGCACCTCCAGTGGCTGCAACACCCCTGTCGGCCGCAGGGTCTCTGTCTTGTTGCGCTGGCACGTCTCGAAAGAACGCACCCAGTCCTGGACCAATGCCCGATCACCGGGGATGTAGAAGTCGGGACGGAGATGGTGGAGGGTCTTCTGAACACCCTTATGACCGGCTGAGTGGGCCATCAGCAGCACCTGGTGGCGGAGGTCGTCATGGTCGGGCACGAATATACGGCGCCCATGAAGGAGCAAGCCATCCATCAGGCGCCATGTCTCGTCCAGCTCGCCTGCCTCCAACTGCTGCCACATGACCTAAGCGTCTGGTGCGATCGTGGTGGCCCGAATAATATGGGCGAAGAGGGTGAAGGTGGGGCCCGAGAAGATGCACAACATCGTCCCCTCGGCGTCGCCATCGGCCGCGTCAGGGTTGGCATCATAGTGAGACAGGGCCTTAGCCACGGTGTTGAGGCTCCCTGGAAGGTACTCAGCTGTCACATCCCAAGATTTCGGAAATTGGGACTAGAATTTTTTTTGCATTTGCATGACATTCACGAGCATTGCATTGCATATTTGCATCAAGAAAAATCCCTAAATATAAATAAAGTACTAAAACCCTAAATAGTATATGCCAGTTTGCTCCTAAAGAGAATTAAATTGGCTTTATAAAAACCCATTGTTGCTAAGGAATCGATTATTGATAATTATAGCCTAAAAAGATCCAATTAATATTACAAAATTTTAGAAACAAAATTGAGCTCATTTGGAGCTATTATGAAAAAGTTATGGAATGAATACAAACAAATAAAGATATAGATAAAATAAAATATACAAGATTTTATAAATTCACAACTTGCAAACTAGTAGAAATATTAAAAATATGATTCTAGAATAATCTATTCAATTTTAGAAAAAATTAGAAACAAGAATCATATCATTTGGAGTTCGTATGCAAAAGATATAAGGGAAACAAGTAAATAGAAAATGAAAAGGGAAAAAAACTAAATGGGCCGGTTAAGCCAGCCGGTGGCCCAGCAAGGAGCCGATCGAACCAGCCAGCGGTACAGGAAGAAGAGATCGATCCCACCTATGCTTTAATTTCCGTGCAAATCAGTTTTTCTCAAACCTATCTCTATTTAAACTCTTATAATTTTTAATCTACAACTCCAAATCAACTTCCGTTTGTTTCTACTTGTTCTCTACTACAAAACCTATCTCCCCATCGTCTTAAACCTCCATATAAACTCGTGGAGGCATAGCGGTATAAGTTTTTCTTCTCGAAATCCCGAATCTATATATGCCCGAATCTTGTTTCGATTATTCACCCATCTAGACTTCGTCGTTTGCCTTCAGACAAAAAACGAAAGTTGTAGATCTCGTCGAAATCTTTCGATCCCGACAAACCTCACCTCTTTTCATCCACCACAGCCGGATAATTTTGCATCGCAATATTTTAGATATGACGGTGTAAATCCAAGATGTAATCACGCTCTTCAAATCCAAATTCCTTTGGTGATAAGGTAGGACTAATGATTCCTCACAACTTTCATGTTGTAAGTTTTTCAATTTGACCCGTGGATCTCTAACACAGATCTATTTCTTGTCTATTCTGAGCCAAAATCGGGTCAATCTCCTCTCCTAGCCTCTAGATCTCATCCCAATGGCTAGGATTAGATCGATTCCGTGAAGGGGTACGAGCTAACTAGATCTCGCCACGTGTCAACGCCAGGTCAGCCCCGCGTCCCAATCAGCATAGAATATTCCCAGGGAATATTCCCCGTAGATTTGAAAATTGAATTTAATTTACAGAAAATTGTGTAAACTTGCAAAAATCATATAAAAAATCCGTAGATCCAAAAATAGAAAATAATATATCAATGGATTCAGAAAAACGTGTAGAATATTAATATGGCATTAGATTCAACCTTTACAGTATGCGTTTAGTGCAGTAACTTAATTAGTTTTAATGGTCTTTTAGGTTAATAAATTCATAGGAAATTATCTGTAACTCCGAAAAATATGAACAATATATCAAATTGAAGCTACTATAATGTAGATTAATAATATCTAGTTGGATCCAGCTTTTGCGGAATATTTACCGTGTAGCAATGTAATTAGTTTTAATGGCTTTATAAATCATTAAATTCATAGTAAATTAATTGCTTGTCACAAAAATATGAATGATATAACGATGGAAAGCTGGTTCCATGTAGATCATCAATATGCAAATGGTTCAGGCAAATACTGTAAGGTTTCGTAGCAATTAGATAAATAGATTAATGGCCTATTTAGAGTATTAAAATCATAGTAATTCGAATACTGCTCAGAAAATTACAAATAATATGTCCCTGAAATCACAATTCCGTGGAGATTACAGATATAATTTTGGTTTTATTTTTAGACAACAGAAACTATATGAATCATTTAAAACCCATTAAACACTATTTAAATCATACAAAAAGATCTATAACTCCGATTAGGGTGAATCCAACGCCTACTGGTTCGTATTAACGTCCTCTATCAAGTAAACCCAAGAAACAAATTTAATTCGACAGTTAGAATAGGCGTTACAACAGAACTATTAAAAACCCTATATTGGCAAGTAATGATTAATAACAAGTACTTCATTGCATTAATTGGTCTCTTGCATGCATCATATGCTTCAGAATTGTTTAGAGAACTAAAATAACAACCATTGTGACTTATTAAATTGTCATGCATGCATTTGTTGCATTTGTTTGATCTCTATGTGCTATTGTTTATGTTGTATGCAATTGTTTTATCGATAGATTGCGAGGAGTGAAACGTGTGTGATTGCAACGAGTGCTTGAACGACTTCAACTACAACCAAGGCAAGTAGATGCTACTTTGTTCAAGATATTGTCCTACTATTTTCAATGCATTGTCGTGTATTTTGTAGAAGCATGTGTAGGAAAGTACTATCGCTATGTTATGTCCTATTATGTGGTAGGGATTTCCTGTAGATGAGCCACCGTTGGTATATGTGCTTAGCCATGCTATGATGAATGAGGGCTGGGTTACATCACTAAAAGTTGTTTCTAAATGTGTTGGTTTGCGAAAACTAAAAACAACTTAATCAATGAATCTCCTGGGTGTGATGGGATTGATAATTTTTGGTGGTGTCATTGCGGAAAGGCACCCAGGTATCAAGAGAAAATGATTGGCTTCTTTATTTTGTAGCTTACGTGTACAACCATGTGCCAATAATGAAATGGACGGTTGGTTGGATTCAGTAGGTTGTGGTAACTCGAACCCACGTATCCAGAGATGTAGAATTTTGGTAGGTTGGACCGGTGCGTGTCGGGTTTGGGGAGCTACTTCCCGAACGGTCCCTTCTTGGACTTCTCCCTATCATCACCCAATATGAGAGTGGTGGTACGAGCTGGGCTGGCCAAGTCACATGGGTAAAGTGTACTAACCCCTGCAGGGTGTATAAACTAATCGATTAGCCATTTCCCCAGTTATGGACATCTGAGTTGCTTGATATTGAGTTCATGACATGTTTCTCGCTCATTCTAATTTCATAATTGCTTTAATGTTGATGGGTTAATCTATTTGGGATCTTTTCAAAGAAAATCAAAACTGTTTATGAAAGTAGGACAAAGATATTTGTAAATGCAAGCTAGCCGCAGCTCCACTTGCCAAATATGCATGTAGATGTTAGCTCTATTGTCTCCTTTAATATCTCTACTTGTCATACATTCCAAGTATTGACCCTTCGGGGCTGCTACGTTTTATGTTGCAGGATGTTCCGATTCTGAGTGATCGAATAGGTCGCGTCGCTTGTGGGCAATTGAAGATGGAGTCTACTATATATTTAAGCTTCCGTTTGCTATTAAACTATTTGAGCTAGCCTGCATGCTAAGCTTTATTGTAATAATTACAAATTCTAGATCAATTTGTTATTTATGATGCATTGTTAAATTCTTTGGTATTCATCTGTACTGTGTGTGCCAGTGAACCGATCCAGCGATTGGCACTATACACATGAACTCAGCCTTATCAGGCGAGGGTGTTACATCATCCATGAAGTCAAATCCGAAGAGCTTGCTGATCCACTGATGTTGCGGCACCGTCGACAGCCGCTGGTCCAAGAGGAACTTGAGGCTATAGTGATCTGTGCGAATCTGAAATGATCGACCCCATAGATAGGGCCGCCAATGGCACACGGCCTGCACCAAGCCAATGAGCTCCTGCTCGTACGCCGCGAGCTTGAGGTGACATGTGTCGAAGGGCCTGCTGAAGTAGGCGAGGGGACCGTCGCCCTGGTGAAGGACGACACCGAACCCCACACCGGAGGTGTCGCAGTCGATGATGAAGGGCCGGTAGAAGTCCGGCATCTGCAGAACGGGGCCATCATAAGTGTAGGGTTCGCAGCACAGAAAACAAAAATTTTCCTACGATGGGAACATCTAAGTACCAAGATCTATCTACTAGATACAAGCAACGGGTGGATATACATCCATAGAATACATACCCTCGAAGACCGAATAGCGTTAACGAGGTTGTACTCGTGGATGATGTAGACGAACGCTTGCCGATCTCAAGATCGTGATGAAGTCCATCTGGTCTAGCTGGTCCAGCACGATCAAGTCCAGCACCTCAAAGCAGTGGTGCATCCGTGATCACACACACGTACGGGTACCCTGAAAACCTCCGCGCCCTCGCTCCAGCGAAGCAGCGGAAGCAAAAATCCTTCCAGAAAAAGCCACCGGGAACATGTATCTCGCTGATCCGAGACCATGGGGGATTCTAGAGGGGGAGAGAGATCCTTCACGAGGAGGTGTGAGTGAGAGAGAGGGAGGGGGCCTCCTTTTATAGGGAGAGGGGGGCACCCAAGGGGCCATGCACCCAGCCATGGGGCTGCCCCCACCTCTTCCTCATTCATGTGGGTGGACACTCCACTCACTCAAATGCCTTTCAATTCCCTCCACTCAAAAACCCACTCAAATTCCCATTAAATTTCCACCAAATTTAATGCAAACTCTCATTAAATAAAACTCCTTTTATTTATTCAGAATTTTGTCAATTACTTTAATGACAAACATTCACATATAACCCCTTTCTAGTATTTCATTTCACATGCAGAAACAGTTTCTGCAATTTCACCCGAAAAACCCGTTTCGGTATCTAGTGAAATAAATTCCTGCGCTTGTTATTCTTTTCGCATGAAACTTTTGCTCCAAATGGATGTCGGTGTCTCTTAAGTGTGTCACCCTATGGTTCACGAATAATGTGGACATGATCGAGACCCCTCTCAGATCAATAATCAGAAGCGGGATCTGGAGACCCATACTGACTCCCACACATTCAACGATGACTTTCTTGTGATCGTCGGAACCTTTTACGCTAGTATCTTAATCCCTTTGTTTCACGATATATTACATGTCCGAGATTCGATCATCAGTATCTCCATACCTAGTTTGATCTCGTTACTGACCTTTTCTCTTTTCTCGTTCCCGTGATATAACATTCTAGTGATCAAATCACTTGCTTGCAAGCTAATCAATGTGATATCACCGAGAGGGCCCAGAGCATATCTATCCGTCATCGGGATGAACAAATTCCACTCTCGATCCATGGTCCTCAACATAACACTTTATTAGTTCTGAATCCATCTTTATAATCACCCAGTTACGGTGTGACGTTTGATGTTATCAAGAAACTCTTCCGGTGTTAGTGATTGACATGATCTCATGGTCTAAGGATTAGGATCACTTCATAAGTTGTTATAGCAATATAAACTCAATGACTTTGATCGTAATGTTATACTTCGGATGAATGTTCATCACACCATTACACTAATGTTGTGACCTCGTTATTAACAACATCCAATGTCCATGATCAGGAAACCTATGATCATCTTGTTAATCAACGAGCTAGTTTATAAGAGAGGCATAACTAGGAACTACCTTTTGTTTATTAAACACACGTGTATTAACGTTTCCGTATTAATACAATTATAGCATGCAAAATAAACATTTATCATAAATAAGGAATACGATAATAACCACTTTATTATTGCCTCTCGGGCATATTCCCTTCAGTCTCCCACTTGCACTAGAGACAATAATCTAGTTTGAAAACTTTGTGTATTGAACACCTATGGATTTCTGGTGTTCCAAATACGCAATTGCAAGTGGTTAACATAATCTACGGATCTGACGCTTTCAGGTCCGTGTGTATTTGCATGTCTTTGCGTCTCCACGCATCACTCATTCTCCAATGAGATGGCATTGTATAAATTTGGTCTTTTGGTGAGACCTTTAGTTCCTTGGGGTTAAATCATGTCAATATTATTGTCATACAATATATCTTTAGTGTTATCCCGTTGCGAACCACACCTTAGTTTGATAACAAACTACTTGACACAAATTCCCTCCTTTGCTGCTACTATAGCAGTCATATACTTAGCCTTTTTGTTGTAGTATTCGTCACAATGTCTTAACTTTGGATTTCATCCAAATCCATCATGGAAACTTTATTTCCATTTCATTGTGCCACCCATAGTTTAAATTGAGATAAACTTAATTTGTATCTTGTGACAAACCTAGTATCAATGTAACGCTTTACAATGAACTATTTGTAATTGTTTGTCACCTCTACACAAATATATTCTTAGTTCTTTCAAAAAGATCATAAGAATATCCTCACTATCGTCCAATGATCATTTTATGATTCATTCTGGTATATGCTCATAACACTTAGAGCATCGAACATATCTGGATGTGTACATATCATGGTATGATTGATCAAAACATTCTCATGATTTCACTCATCAAGTGTCAAAGCACTTGAATCTTGTTTCACTTATCAAGTGTCGATACACTTGAATCTTGATTCAATTCCTTTTCCATGCAACAAGAACTGTTTCTTGTCGTTTCTATATTGAACTCCTTCAATATCTCATATATGTACGTTTGGCACAACCATATTGGCGTCATAGTCTATCCACTATAGACATTCACGCTAAATATTCGGGTTTTGCCTAAGTCTTTCATCAAAATGAAATTCTTAACCTTTGTCAATAAAAGATACATCATTTCCAATCAACAAGATGTCCTCCACATAATGTATTAGAAATATTTCTCAGTGCTCCCACTTAATTTCTTGCAAATGCAAGCATTTTCATCGTCTCCTGATGAAAACTCTTTTTCATCACGGTGAAGATTCCAACTCCGCGATGCTTACTTCAACCATTGAAGTTTGCATGCCCTTTTTAGCATCCTTTGAATTTTAGCAAAACCCTTTGGACCGTGTCATGTACACGTCCTAGGTAATCATTATATTAGAAGAATTTTGTTTTGTTTATTCATCTACCATATACCAAATTATATGTAGTGGTTGCTACTTTAATCCGTCCAGACTAAATATCGCTATGAAAGATCAAATCTTGTCATAGTCAACTCCTTGAACATTGTCGTAAAATACTTTACCGATATGTCGACTATTTCATAGATGTGAAACATCCATGTCTGTTTCTTTATAGATCCAAATACGACTGATAGGTTTTTACACCTTTCCGGAGGGTCTTCCAAGTTCAAAACTTGATTTCTCGTATATGGAACTATCACGGATTTTATGGCTTCAAGCCATTTGATGGAGTTAGGGCCCATCATCGCTTCTTTGCATGTAGTCGGTTCATCATTGTCAAACAATAATGATTTACTCTCAAATCTTAGCATTTGATTGTTTATTCGACCGACTTGGTTCAATAAGAACTTAGATCTCCGTGACCACAACCTTTGAGGCTCATAAGCTATGAGCATTATGGCAGCCTCCGGAACGATTTCCGGCTCTGCGCAACTCAGCACATTTAGCTCAGGTTCGTTAACCTTATCAAAGTTCTATTGTCCTCCCACTTAACTTTTGCGAAAAATTCCTTTTTCAAGAAAATTCACATTTCAAGCGACAAACCCTTTTGTCCTTGGTGTTATGGAGGAATAACCAATTGTTATTCGAAATAACCTACAAAGACATGCTCATCTGACTTTGGTTGTAAACATCTTACTTATGTTTAGCATATCAAAATTTAAGAAATGACAACTTGGGTTTTACCCCAAACCATAACTTCCATGGTGTCATTTCAACGAATCAAGATGGAGCTCTTTTCAGTGTAAAAGCGGAAGTCTCTAAAGCTTTAATCTTTTAAAACATAATGGCAAATTTATAAATAACACCTTTGATCCAACCATGTTAAACAAGGTTTCATTACAAATCTCAAACACTCCATACTCCTATGGTGTTTCGGGAGATGTAAATCTAGGTGTTTTGCTAAACTTGCAACTCAAATAAATCCCTTTATGATAAAATCATAATTCATTTATTTTCTTGTTACACTTGTAACTCAAATAAATCCCTTATGATAAAATCATAAACCATTTATTTTCTTGTCACAGTGATTTTCACTTCATCTTGAAAGTCTTTGAACGTTTCCAAATATTTCACACTTCTTTCTCATTAAGTGAACATTCACTCAAATTTCTGGAGAAAGCATATGAAGTTGAAATCCATCGCTTACTACTATACATAATGGACTACATACATCGATATGTATAAATTCCAATAATTTAGTCGTTCATTCTTCTTTGGCCTTTGAACGAAGTTTTAATTATCACGTGGAAAATCTCACAAGCGTCACTTGATCAAATCAAAGACTCCAAAAATCCATGAATATGGATATTCTTCATGTTTTCTTTCCAATATAATTTAAACAGCGATGTCACTTCGTAAGCGATCTTTCAATCATTTGTCTTGCGACATTTTAGCATTAGGTTTTATGGATGTGATTTCTCCAACTAGATTTGTAAATCGTCCATCTTATATGGAATACGGTATTATTTGAACAACCTTTGTTCTCATAATACCTGATTTAAATAACAATTATTAAAACAAATCTTGAAGTCAAGCTTTGATGTCAACGAGAAATACAAACAACGGTTTGTTGGTTTTCGATGAACATCATCACATATTCTCTTGCTAGTTACTTAGGCCATTGTGGTTCATGAATTGCGTTGTTCCGTATGAAATTTCATACCAACCAATTCGGTATTCAATACCCAAGAACCACATTGTTTAACAAGCAAAGAATACAACCATAACATGTATATCATATATATACCGAAATTGGATATTTCCAATCTTTTCTTTTCTGCCAAATATATTTTATAGATTCTCTTTCAGCATTTCCTTTTCCTTTTTAAAAGAATCTATCAACATCAAAAGTGGCGCCATATACATGACACATAGTCCAAAGCGTGTATATTCAAATAATAATACCTTTGGACTTGCACATTGAAGTAGATCACCATCATCAAAATGATCAGTATTCTTTCAAAATCCATTCTTTAGTAATCTTATAGTGTAGTAAGCACTTTACATACATCTTCTATTCATCCTTATCATGACGACTTTCACGATCAAGCTACTATAGCTTATAAAGGCGAATCGTGAGTATAACATTACTTTCCAAAACCCTTTTGGATGATTAGGATGTCTAGCATCTCCAACCTTCGTAAATTCTCATCCAATATGAGAACACATATTATACTCTATCATATTGCAACCAAAACATTGTTTTAGATATCGTTATATCTGCCACACATGATGGTTTCTGAAACAATTCTTTCAGCTCCTAGATAAACTTGATGTTTAAATCAAGAATCATGGAGGCAAACATGATACTTAAGATACTAACACTGGAATTGTTACTCTCGATTTAATACCAACTATTAAATTTCACAGAGTAAATAGATTTTGCTGAAAGTTTGTAATAGGACTTTAAACTTTAGATTGACACTCAACACAATACGATACCAGTTCGTAAAGTATTTATCCAGAATCTTATAGTTCTATTATCTCAATTACAATTATGCATAAGGTGGTGAACAAATGCCAATGACTACAACAAATTATGCAAATTCACTTTGATTTAATTTATGATAAATTGAGTTCTACTAATCCAAATTAGAAATGAACTCCCAATCAAAAACGACATCCCTCGTGTATTTTTGGTGATTACATGAACCAAATCCACTACACCAAGTCCGATCATCACATGAGTCGGCGTAGCTTCAAAGGCGAGCATCCATATGGTCATCATATCAAAACATATGACTCATGCTTAACCTTTCGGTCCGTGTTCCGAGGCCATGTCTGTACATGCTAGGCTCGCCAAGTAAGAACCTTAGTATTCGCGTGTGTAACTGTCGTACACCCGAGATGTGCTCGTGGATTCAAGTACACCCGATCATCACGTGATGTCTTCAAGCGGCGATACATTGTCGGTGCATACTCAAGGAAGAACACATTTTTATCTTGATATCTAAATGAGGGATCATCTTATTATGCTAATAAAACGCCAAACAAGCAATATAAGATGCAATCAAACATCACATGTTTATAAGTGAAATGATATGGTTCCCGCATATGATCTCCATCATGTGCACCGTTGTATGATCTCTATCATACCTCTATGTGTAAGGCCAAGGTCTATGGAACTTACACGCTATGTGTGTTGTAAGAGTATCATCTCATACTTCTACTTACAACATCAACATATCATAACACTAGCCCAGCAACAATCTAAACTAGACGCCTCTAATTTATCCATTGCAAGTTTTACGTGGTTTAGGGCTTTCGAAGATAGAACCGTTCTTACCTATGAACATGAACCACAACGAGGATAACCAAATTGTTGACAACTCGTTGCAAATTAGATATTAACTATAGTAGGAGAGACAGACACCCGCTAGCCACTTATGCAAAACTAGTTGCATGTCAAGCGTGGAACAGGTCTCATGTGCGAGGACATGTAAAGTTTGTCCGGGCCGCTTCATCCCACTATGCCACCAATATCCAAAGTATAACTAAGAAGCAATAAAATGATCATCATCGCCCACATACTCATATGTGTACTACCCGTGCAAAATATCTACGCATAGATCCGGCTCTGATACCACTGTAGGGTTCGCAGCATAGAAAACAAAAAATTTCCTACGATGGGAACATCTAAGTACCAAGATATATCTACTAGATACAAGCAACGGGTGGATATACATCCATAGAATACATACCCTCGAAGACTGAATAGCGTTAACGAGGTTGTACTCGTGGATGATGTAGACGAACGCTTGCCTATCTCAAGATCGTGATGAAGTCCATCTGGTCCAGCTGGTCTAGCACGACCAAGTCCAGCACCTCAAAGCAGTGGTGCATCCGTGATCGCACACACGTACGGGTACCCCGACAACCTCCGCGCCCTCGCTCCAGCGAAGCAGCGGAAGCAACAAATCCTTCCAGAAAAAGCCACCGGGAACATGTATCTCGCTGATCCGAGACCATGGGGGATAAATTCTAGAGGGGGAGAGAGATCCTTCACGAGGAGGTGTGAGTGAGAGAGAGGGAGGGGGCCTCCTTTTATAGGGAGAGGGGGGCACCCAAGGGGCCATGCGCCCAGCCATGGGGCTGCCCCCACCTCTTCCACATTCATGTGGGTGGACACTCCACTCACTCAAATGTCTTTCAATTCCCTCCACTCAAAAACCCACTCAAATTCCCATTAAATTTCCACCAAATTTAATGCAAACTCTCATTAAATAAAACTCCTTTTATTTATTCAGAATTTTTTCAATTACTTTAATGACAAACATTCACATATAACCCCTTGCTAGTATTTCATTTCACATGCAGAAAAAGTTTCTACAATTCCACCCGAAAACCCGTTTCGGTATCTAGTGAAATAAATTCCTGCGCTTGTTATTCTTTTCGGCATGAAACTTTTGCTCCAAATGGATGTCGGTGTCTCTTAAGTGTGTCACCCTACGGTTCACAAATAATGTGGACATGATCGATACCCCTCTCAGATCATTAATCAGAAGCGGGATCTGGAGACCCATACTGACTCCCACACATTCAACGATGACTTTCTTGTGATCGTCGGAACCTTTTACACTAGTATCTTAATCCCTTTGTTTCACGATATATTACATGTCCGAGATTCGATCATCGGTATCTCCATACCTAGTTTGATCTCGTTACTGACATGTACTCTTTTCTTGTTCCCGTTATATAACATTCTAGTGATCAAATCACTTGCTTGCAAGCTAATCAATGTGATATCACCGAGAGGGCCCAGAGCATATCTATCCGTCATCGGGATGAACAAATTCCACTCTCGATCCATGGGCCTCAACATAACACTTTATTAGTTCTGAATCCATCTTTATAATCACCCAGTTACGGTGTGACGTTTGATGTTATCAAGAAACTCTTCCGGTGTTAGTGATTGACATGATCTCATGGTCTAAGGATTAGGATCACTTCGTAAGTTGTTATAGCAATATAAACTCAATGACTTTGATCGTAATGCTATACTTCGGATGAATGTTCATCACACCATTACACTAATGTTGTGACCTCGTTATTAACAACATCCAATGTCCATGATCAGGAAACCTATGATCATCTTGTTAATCAACGAGCTAGTTTATAAGAGAGGCATAACTAGGAACTACCTTTTTTTTATTAAACACACATGTATTAACGTTTCCGTATTAATACAATTATAGCATGCAAAATAAACATTTATCATAAATAAGGAATACGATAATAACCACTTTATTATTGCCTCTCGGGCATATTCCCTTTAATAAGGGCCCCCTTCAGGGCCTCGAAAGCCATAGTAGCCTCGTCGTCCCAAGCGAAGGCATCGCGATGCAGCAGGCACATGAGCGGCAAAGCGATGAGGCCGAAGTCCGGGATAAACTTCCGGTAGTACCCAGCGAGGCCCAAGAAACCACGGAGGGCGCATGGAGAGTGCGATGTCAGCCAAGCCGCGACGGCCGCCACCTTGTCGGCGTCCATAGCCACCCCCTCGGCTGAGATGACGTGGCCGAGGTAGGCGACCGATGACATCCCGAATGAGCACTTCGAGCGCTTAAGGTGAAGATGATGCACTCGAAGCTTGTTGAAGACGATGGCGATATGCTGGAGGTGCTCCGCCCACGACGTGCTATAGATAAGTATGTCATCAAAGAAAACAAGCACAAATCGACATAAGTATGGGCGGAGGACGTCGTTCATCAGGGCCTAAAAGGTCGTCGGGGCATTGGTGAGGCCGAAAGGCATCACCAAAAGAACTCGAAGTGGCCATGATGAGTCCAAAACACCGTCTTGGCGATATCCTCCGGGTGCATGTGCACCTGGTGGTAGCCCGACCGGAGGTCGAGCTTGGTGAATAAGCGCGCCCCATGGAGCTCATCGAAGAGCTCGTCCACGACCAGAATCGGGAACTTGTCCTTGAGCATTAGGGCATTAAGGGCGCGGTAGTCGATGCAGAAACACCACGTGCCATCCGACTTGCGTACGAGGAGTACCGGTGCCGAGAATGGCGATGTAGAGATCCGAATGATGCCCGCAGCGAGCATGAGCGCGCACTGCCACTCCAGCTCGTCCTTCTGCAGCTGGGGGTAGCGGTATGGTCGCACCGCCACAGGTGTCGTGCCCGGCAGGAGGTGGATGTGGTGGTCGTACTCCCGGACGGGCGGTAGGCCCTAGGGCTCGTCAAAGAGGTCGCCGTGCTACTACAGGAGGTGGGTCAGCAGCGGGTGCTCGACCTCGTCGTCTGCCGTGGCGAGCTGAAGTTGTGGTGCCGGAGCGGTGCCCCCGAGGCCCTCCCACCGGACACGGCGACCCTGGCGCCAGAAGGTCATCGTCAGGGTGTCGAAGTCCCAAAGTATGGAGCCGAGGGTTCGCAAGAAATTGACGCCAAGGATGAAGTCGAAGCAGCCCAAGTCGATGCTGGCGCACGTGATGGTAAAGTGCTCGTCGCCTATGGTGAGAGGCACGTGCTGCACCAAGCCATGGCATCGAACATGGTCTCCGTTGGCCACGGTTACGCGGAGATGATCCCCGCCTGTCGATTGGAGGGCTAAGCGGCGCATGGTGGTGGCGGGCAGGAAGTTATGTGTGGAGCCCGTGTCCAGCAATGCCACCATCCGCTCGCTGTTAATCGTCACTGATAGGAGCATAGTGCGCTCATGGCAGATATCGGCCAGTGCATGGAGCGAGACCACGAACGCCGTGGCTGGAGTGGTCGCGGGTGTTGGCGCGTCGGGCGCCGGTGGGGGCAGCGCACCGGGCGCCTCGGTCGGTGTAGTCGCCTCGTCGTCGTCGACCGTATCCAAGTAGAAGAGGCGCGGACAGGCATGGCCGGGGGCGTAGGGCTCGTCGCAGTTGAAGCAGAGTTCGAGGTGATGGCGCTCGACCTGCTCAGCCGGGGTGAGCCGACGGAAGGTCCACGTGGCAGCCGAGGCAGGGGTCGTCGGGGTCAGCCGCCTGGATGGCACCGCCGCTGGAGGCGGGCAGGAGGGCGGTCGTCCTCCTCAGCCCGGTGTGGCCTACTGCATCGCCTGGGCGCAACGCTCATACGCGCGGGCGTAGTGCATCGCCGTCTCGCGGTCTTGGGGGGCAGGAGTTTCA
Source organism: Avena sativa (assembly GCA_916181665.1). Classification (NCBI taxonomy): domain Eukaryota; kingdom Viridiplantae; phylum Streptophyta; class Magnoliopsida; order Poales; family Poaceae; genus Avena; species Avena sativa. The sequence continues at coordinate 257,367,934 of OV702279.1, read as the reverse complement.
CATCCACCCGGATGTGGTCCGGTAGGCCCCCGATGAATAGCTCGGCCTACTGATGTCCCGTAACCCCAGGAGCATGGCAAGCGAGCGCCTAGAAGTCGGCGAAGTCCTACACCGTGGTGGTGAACGGCAGGCACCCAAGTTCCGCCAAGCGGCTTCCGCGGATCGGGGGCCCGAAACGTAGGAGGCATAGCTCGCGGAAGCAGTCCCATGGGGGCATGCCGCCCTCGTCCTGCTCGAGGGAGTAATACCACGTCTAGGCGGCGCCCCGGAGGTGATAGGAGGCGAGCAGGTGCGGTCCGACGTGAGGGTGCGCTGGCCGCGGAAGAACTGCTCGCACTGGTTGAGCCAGTTGAGGGGGTCCCCCGAGTCATCGTAGGTGGCGAAGTCGAGCTTGGCATAGCGTGGAGGTGTCGGGGCCACGCTGCCATGGCCGTACGGCTCGGTGCGGGCCACGTGGGAGCCGGCGAACCCCGAGGAGGGGGCGTCCGGGAGGGAAGGCCATGGCAGGTCTCCGGCTGCGGTGTAGGACGGCGGGGGCGAGGACGCAGTGAGCCATGCTGGGAGTGGTGACGGCGACGGGGGAAGCGGACGTGCTGAATCGGGACGCCTCCCGGGACGGTGGCCAATGTGTCGGTGCTGAGGGGCAGCCATGGCAGGGGCGCTGGGGGCGGAGTCTACTGCTGCACGCTTGGGAACACCGTGGACCACTGCATGGAGGACGGCGCGGTGACGGCGGGCGGCTGCGGTGGTGTCGGTGGCCCCTGGGACATCATCAAGTACAGCCGGATCCCTTGGACGACGGTGACGAGGTCGTTGAGGGCCCCGCAAATCTGCTCGGGGGTGTAGACGACGGGGACCGGCACCGGGGTGGACGCCTGGATGGCGGCGACGGCCGTAGTGGCGACGGCCGGTGCGGGTGCGGTGGTGGTGGTGGCCGGTGGAGACGACATGATCGAACGAGAGCAATCTGATACCAAATTGGTAGGATCAACTACCCTACCAAGCCTTGGGCGGAGATTGTAGGGGAAGGAGGGAGTGGTGTGCGAGCGGAGGCGAGGTCGCCGACGGCTGGGCGCCATCGTGCGGACGCAGGAAGGCGGCGACGCGAGAGCAGGAGGCGGCGACGCAAGAGCTGAGGGTCCGACTCCTTCAGGAGTTGGCAATAAATTATGTTTATTACTTGTCTCACCAATATCTGATTACAACTCTTATATATAATGAAAATAAGATAATTGGGCTAAGCCCCTAACTAAGCCTGCCCATTGGGCCTCCTCCGGGAATAAGATATACCGGTCATAACAGTTGCATGCATAGTTACTTTGTCTTATTGTTAGAACTACATCTTTCATGCTCATGTTTAGAGTTCTTTTATCCCAGCTTTCAATGCTTGCAAATATTTTGATCTTGATTTTGATGGTGCATGTCACCTCAAAATTTATTCTTTTTATCACTTACCTACTCGAGAACGAGCAGGAGTTAAGCTTGGGGATGCTTGATACGTCTATCATTTTTGATGTTCCATGCTTGTTTAGTATCTACTTTGCTTTGCTTTGTCTAAACTTTGAGGTATTTTTATATTTTTTCTGGGACTAACCTATTAACAAGATGCCATAGTGTCAGTTGCCTATTTTATTCTATTTTTGATTCCAGAAAAGGCAGAAAATCAATATCCTCGGAATTGGATGGGACAAAAGCCAAAGTCAATATTTTACCGTGGGGAACATGGAGCCAGAATACGAGACGGACGGGATCCACCAGGGGGCCACACCCCCTGTCCGCGCGGCCAGGCCTGGCCCGCGCCTAGGGGGTGCGGACATCCCGGGTGCCCCCTGCCTCGCCTCTTCTCCTATAAGAAGCCCCCGATACCAAAACCCTAAGTACCCGATCAATCTTCCACGAAACAGTATGTAGCCGCTGCCACCATCTTCCCTAGATTGGGGGATCTTAAGCTCTTCCCGGCACCCTGCCGGAGGGGAGATCATCCCGAAGGCCTTCTTCATCACCATGCCAGCCTCCGGTATGATGCGTGAGTAGTTCCACCTTGGACTATAGGTCCATGTAGTATCTAGATGGTTGTTTCTCCTCCTTTGTGCTACCATGTTTAGATCTTGTGATCTCCTCATGATCAAGATCATCTATTTGTAACCATGCATGTTGTGTTTGCGGGGATCCGATGGATATTGAGATTACTATGTCAGATTTATTAATGGTTCTATCTTATTGATTCTATCATGTCTGTGTTATTTGTGATCTTGCATGCTCTCCGTTTCTAGTAGCTATCTTGGCCAAGTAGATGCTAGTGACTCCAAGAGGGAGTATTTATGCTCGATAGTGGGTTCATGCCTCTATTTAATCTGGGGAAGTGACGGAAATCTATAAGGTTATAGATGTGTTGTTGCTACTAGGGAGAAAACAACGATCTCTTGTTCATGGAACAAGTGGATTGTTTATCTTACACACTTTGCTTAAAGAAGTTATCCGTTGCTTGCAACTTAATACTGGAGGGGGTTTGGATGATAACCTGAAGGTGGATTACTACTCATAGATGAAGTTGGATGGAGGTCTATGTATCTTGTTGTATTGCCCAATCAAATCTCATAGGATCATGAATGTCTAGTATTGCATTGTTATGCCTTGCTATGTCCTGTCAATTGCCCCGCTGTAATTTGTTTACCCTGCATGCCATGTTGTTATCTTAAGGAGAAAACCTCTAGTGAACATTGGACCCCGGTCCAATCTTTACCATTGATACATCTTCCACTGTTACTGTTTACTTTCTGCAAACCACCATTACCTTCCACACCATACATTTAATCCTTTGTTTTCAGCAAACCGGTGAGATTGACAACCTCACTGTTTGTTGGGGCAAACTCTTGAGTTTGTGTTGTGCAGGTTTCCAGTTGCTAGAAAAACCTTTGAGTCATTTCCTTCCTCCTACTGGTTCGATAACCTTGGTTTCTTTCTGAGGGAATACTTGTTGTGCTCATCATACCTTCCTCTTGGGGTCTCCCAACGAAGCTCTACAGTGATCTGAGCGCATCAGACTCATAAGATGATCATTGGACAATAGTAAGGATATTCTTATGATCTTTGGAAGAACTAAGAATATGTTATTTATGTAGAGGTGACAAATAGATAGATAGTTCATTGTAAAGTGTTACATTGATACTAGTTTTGTCACAAGATACAAATTAAGTTTATCTCAATTTAAATTATGTGTGGCACAATGTAATGGAAAGAAAGTTCCATAACGGATTTGGATGAGTTCCAAAGTTAAGACATTATGCCAGATACTACAACAAAAGGCTAAGTATATGACTTCCATTATGGCAGCAAAAGAGGGCATTTGTGTTAAGTAGTTTGTTATCAAACTAGGTGTGCTTCACAGCAGGCTAGTACTATGAAGATATATTGTACGACAATTGTATCGACATGGTTTAACCCCAAAGAACTAAAGGTCTCACCAAATGACCAAATTTATACAATGCCATCTCATTGAAGAATGAGTGATGCGTAGATACGCAAAGACATGCAATTACACACATACTTGAAAGTATCGGATCCAAAGATTATGTTTACCACTAGCAATCGTGTATATACAACACCAAAAAGCCATAGGTGTTGAATTCACAAAGTTTTACAAACTAGATTATTGACTCTAGTGCAAGTGGAAGACTGTTGGAGATATGCCCAAGAGTCAATAATAAAATGGTTATTATTATATCTTTGTGTTTATGATAAATTTTTACATCCCATGCTATAATTGTATTAACCAGAAACATTCATACTTGTATGTTCAGTAAACATAAAAGAGTCCCTAGTAAGCCTCTTGTTAAACTAGCTTGTTGATTAATAGATGATCATGGTTTCCTTATCATGGACATTAGATGTTGTTAATAACAAGATCATGTCATTGGGATAATAATATGATGGACACACTCCTATAGTAAGCATAGCGTAAGATCAAGTCATTTAGAGTTTGTTTGCTACAAGCTTTCAAATACATAGTAACCTAATCCTTTGACCATGAGATCATGTTAATCACCATGATCGGATGAATGCTTTGATGACATCAAACACCACTTCTGTAACTGGGTGGTTATAAATGTGGCATTAGGTATTCTGAAAGTATGTGTTGAGGCACATGGATCAAGAGTGGGATTTGTCCATCCATATGACGAATAGATATACTCTGAGCCCTCTCGGTGGAATGTCATCCAATTGGATTGAAAGCATGTCACTAGGTCACAAGGGATGTCATATCACAGAACGAGTAAAGAGTACTTATTGGTAACGAGGTTGAACTAGGTATAGAGATACCGACGATCAAACCTCGGATAAGAAAGTATCGTGCGACAAAGGGAATCAATATCGTATGTAAATGGTTCATTCGGTCATGAATTAATAGTTCAAATATATGGGAGCCATATGAATTTTCAGATTCCTCTATTGGTTATTGATCGGAGAAGTGTCTCGATCATGTCTGCATAATTCACGAACCGTAGGAAGACACACTTAAGGATTTGATGCTGTTTAGTAGATATGGAATATGAGTTGGAGACCAAATGTTGTTCGGAGTCTCGGATTTGATCCAGGACATCATGAGGAGATCCGGAATGGTCCGGAGAATATGATTCATATAAGGAAAGTACAATTTCGGGGTTCGGAAATGTGTTTGGTGTTTTCATTAGAATTCTAGAAGGTTCTGGAAGGTCCACCATCCCGGAGGGGGTACATGAATGTGACAGGCCAATGTGGAATGGTTGCATCATACCCTAGGTCACTTGGCTGGGCAATGGGAAGAGAAATAATCAAACTCTAGTTTGAATAGTCAAACTCCAATTTGAAAAGTCAAATCCCAACATTAAAAGTCAAAAGCCTAGTGGAGGGAGGAGAGGAAACCTAGAAGGGAGAAGTTTTCCTCTCCCTCCTTGCCGTCGGCCACCAAGGGGAGTTAGGGGAGGACTCGGCCTCCCCTAGCCGCCTCTCCCACCCATAAAAGGAGGGGTGGGTGCCCCCTTGGCCCTCACCCCAAACCCTAGGCCGCCGCCCTCTCCCAAGTCGCTGGCGCCCTAGATCTCCTAGCCACCGCCGCCTTGCCCAAGTCGACGGCTTCCCTCCTTCCCTCGGCATCTAAACCCTAGCCACTGAGGCCCTTTCTAAATCCACCATACATGCTCCGGCTTAGGCGAAGCCCTGCAGGATCTACTCCTCCACCTCCACCACCACACCGTCGTGCTGTCGGAATTGCGAGGAGATCTACAACCTCAGCTGCCTGCTGGAACAAGGGAGAGGAAGGTCTTCATCGAGTACCGAACATGTGACCGACTGCGGAAGCGCTGCCGGAACATGGCACCGGAAGGATCGCCTTCGCGATCTTGAGATCGGCAAGTGAACGACTACATCAACCACGAGAATTCGATCTCGTTAAACGCTTTGGATCTTTGAGGGTTAGTACTCTCTGAACTTGTTGCGCCGATCTCATAAATTAGATCTTGGATTTTGTGTGTTCATGCGATAGAAAATTTTGTTTTCCATGCTATGAACCCCTACAAGAAGATCATCGGGAAGGAAGGTTCAGTTTGGACAAACAGAAGCTCTGAAATTGAAACGCACGTGGATTCTTCATATCAACTCCAAATCAGGAAAATAAGTACTTGTTGGAAAGATAATTCTGCTTACACGTCTTCAGACCCCGGATAATCTGGCCCCCACACCCCGGATAATCCGGCCGTGCTTTAGAATTTCTGCTAAGGACTTTTAGTGCATCGTACTATATGGGGGCGGATAATCCTCCCCTAGGGGAGGATAATCCTTCTCAACTTAGGGCAGATAATCTGGTGCTAAAAGTTTCCATCAGATCCGAACTCTGTATCAGACACGTTTTTGTTTCGCGTTTTTCGAACGTTCCGGCGGCCATATAAGCCTAGAAATGCCCTCTAGGTTAGGTTAGCTTTAAATTCAGTTGATTAGTCTAAAACTATCGCGTGGTGTTCCATCGTGTATCATCCCTTCGGGAAACAGCGCAGCCGTGTTATTCAATAAAGAGTGTTGGGGGGGTTCTTGTGTGCATCAAGGATTATCGAGCTGTGGTTTGAGACGTGTTGTTTATCAATACGTTGCTTACTGGATTTGTTCCTCTTTTTCAGGTTGCATTTCATCGCGTATTTGGGAGATTACCTACCTGGTTGACACGCTGTAAAAAATCGGACAAAACTCATAGGATCATCGGTTGATCTTTATCATCTTCTTGGAGGTGCTGGTTGGTACGCGGTGCTTTGGAATACTAGATGTGTGATGATGGTACTTCTTTAGAGGGCGGAGTTACCTTCGTTCTTGTCACCACCGCCGATGTTAGCTTGTTTTTTCATTTGGACTCGGTTTGTGCTGTTTTGTCCTAGCATTGTTCGGAACGTTGTATCGAATGGTGGCTACATTAATATAGGGGGCGTAAAGCCTGTTTTGAGGATAATCAATCCGGGTAAAAAAATGTAGACTGAAAGCTTATATCATTGTCCACATGTACGTATTTTTAAGGTGTTTTATACTTTAAATTGCATTTCTTAAATATTTAAATAAATACCTCCATCTAGCCCGAGTTTCAAAATAAAAGCCTCCACCCACAAGATTACTTTTACAGCAGACTTAAGCATTTTGATGGTGTATATGCCTGTTTGTATTGTATAAAAAGTATTACGCCTATAAGTAACCGTAATTATCATTCAAAACGTAGTGGGCTGAGCAGGTGGTTAGCGCTGCAAAGGTCATGAGTTCAATTTCTTCCTCTTTTTCTACAGTTTTAACTATTTTGTACGTCTACTCATAGTTGGGTAAAAATACAGTGTCATTTACAACGAATTATAGCGTTGGACGAATTTGATCAAACTTGTTGAAATTTGATTAAATTAAACTAAAATGCTCTTGGAATGCAAGTTGTAGGACTAGTTTTTTTTGCTCATTTTGTAAGATGTGGGACTAAAACGTTCGTCCAGTGCAAGATGTGAGACTAAAAATGTATATACCTCTTTAATTAAGTTCACATGCTTCAGATAAACAGTCTGATACTATTCATAACAAGTTGATTATCGTATCCTGATTCTACCGTCAGATATACAAACTCTCAACACTCAATAGTATTGTGCAAACTTATGAAGTGCAGTAGTAATCAGGAAGAAGCAGGTATAGTGGTATGCAGCGGTAGCACATTTGTATTATCAGAAACTACAAAAATAGTAAGGCAGTAGCAAAAAGTTGCCAGCTTTAATGCCACTTAAACATGAGAACGACATAGATGCATCCCAAAATTCAGCTTCACAGAAGAGAGCTCAGGAAAATAGCATTCTTTGTTACAAAAGTTGCCAAAGATTGATAAAATAAATAAATAATATGGAACAGAGTTCCAATTTATGATTTCATTAGATCTTCCGCCGTCTCTTCAGGCCTATATAGTAGAAGAAACTAGGCAGATTCGTAGTAGCTGTCCAATAACCTCCTCACATTCTTGCATATAGGCACAAGGGCGAGAAGCGCCATCTGCAGATGTTCAGAGCTGTTCAGGCGGATACTGACTTGCCCGGTCCCCTTATTGCTCAGATTCGCACTGGCAATCAAGTTGCTAGACCTTCCAGCAGGAATCTGGGACTGGACATTGTACCCAACTGCCAGGTCTCCATGCCAGTCCACGACAGAAATCGCGAGAGTAGAGAGCATGCGCCCTATGGGGTAATCTTTGTCTCTCAGTGTTGCTTCGAGACGGCCACCGTAGGCGGCATCACCTCTCCCGCTCATAGCACCACCGCTTACTAGAAGCCTCAGCTGCTTGTTCACTATCAGCTTGTCTTCAATCTTCACGCCAGCTGACACAGAATCTCCAAGGAGCGTAGCAGATATCCCAGCAGCTGTGTTATTGCGCCTGAAGTTCTTAAATCTCGACTCGCCACGGACAGTGTACGCCATGTCCTTACCAACAGACTGCATATCAAGTCCAACTGAAGTAGATTTACCCTCACCATGCTTAAGAGAACTTGCAACCTCCATTTGGAGGGAGCTATCCTTCTTGTCTTTGGTAAGCTGGCCAGACACAGATAAAGGGACTTTACCTTTGACAGCGAACAATCTTTCAACATGCAGACCTTCATAACCAACATCATGATCCCAGCCCTGGGTCTCCAACACCGGCCTGACAAGCCATTCACTTGGCATATCCAGAAAACGATAGCGATGGCTAGGATAGTCAGAATCAAAAGTTGAGGGCAATACCATGTCAGGCATAGGCACAGCAACATTGGTCGGAGTATCATCATTAACATTGCTGCTACTGAAATCATCTGCTCGATCCCTGGCCTCTGCTGCCATCTTCTTCATTATTCTACGACGCATCCATTCCTCTTTCAGCTGTTTTTTGTAGAATAGCTTTTCTCTATAGTCTAGCTCCTCAAGATATGCCCTCCTCTGCGCATGGTTGAGCTTTGAAAGTTGAGCCTTCGTGAGGCGCTTAAAGGGAGGCAAGTCATCGTAGTCTGAACCATCATCCGAACCATAACCATCTACCAAATCATCTTCAATATCGTCATCGTCACCGAACTGCTCCTCTGGCAACTTAGGCGGAGCTCGGGACTGAAGAAGTGAAGACAGGAGGAAAGGAAGTGGAGGAATCCTCGTACTAGAAGGTTTACCAGCAGGACTATCCTGCAACTTGAGAAATGAATTGGCCTCTGCTAAAACCTTTGACGCAAAGCAGAGCAATAGCAGTTGTGGCTTCCAGACTTGTCCATTTGGCAACACTCTCTGGCCTGCCCTATTTGTCCTGCAAGCCGAGTGGTTTTCCACCAGGGCGACAGGATTCATGAGACGAACGTCACTAGCTGCTTGTCTTATAGCTTGCTGGACTACATGGGACCTCTGGGTGACAAACATCTCATAGCTAAGAGGAATTCCATTTGGCCCGTCTGGCGGTGCAGATGCAGCATGAGTTAACACGACAATGGCATTGAACCAGACTGAGGCTCCAAAAATTTTGCTGATGGTCTGCAGCAGAGGGACATCACCATAGTCCCTGCTCTGCATATCCAATCGGTCAAAATAAAGAACAATATCAGGAGGGCTTTTGCTGACAAGTTTCTTCACGGAATTGAGAACCTTCTGGTTGTAGTGCTGGTCTGAAGATGAGCTTGAAAGGCCAGGTGTATCGATCACTTTTACTTTGATTCCCTCAACCATACCAACTACTTCCTGAACTTTTCTAGTGCTCGATTCAAAAGCATCAGTCTCTAGATTGACATCATCAAAAAGCGAATTGATAGTAGCACTCTTACCAACCCCAGTTTTACCAAGAACCAAGATAGTGCAAGACAAATCAAGGGGTTCTCCAGCAGCTTCAAGACGTTCTGCCATATCTTGTGCTCGGTCATAGCTAAAAACACCACGACCATTTCTACGAATCTGTTCTGCCAGCCCGAGCCGGTAAAGAACTTGTGAGACCACCATATTGTGAGATGTTTGCCCAAACCTGTTAGCAAGACGCAAAAACTTAACCCGGATAGTCTGGAGCTTCTCACGGATATCGTCATTCTCGTCTCCATCATCCCCAGAAGATTCAGTATCCTGCCGAGCATCCCTGTCCACAGTGACTGGACCATTAGCACGGATCTGCTGAACAGGACGGGCGGGAGGTTGCAACAAGTTAGTCGACGATCCAAGACCAGCAGGACGAGCCAGCAAAGGGGGGCCAGCTGCTGCACTAGAGGATCGTGTAGGAGCAGAGCTAGCTTTAGTCTCATCATCAGAGGAGTTTGAGTCATCCAATTCCTCGACCACCACATCAGGTTCACATCCAGCATGTGTAGGCACCTCAAGCTTGCTATCACGGGTGGCAGTATCTCCCTTGCTATATTCTGGCTGTTCTCTGCTCTGATCATCCAAAATAGCTTCATTAACATGTTCAGGCTGACTAGAATTCATGGGGAGCTCAGGATTGCTATCACAGGCAGGAACATCTGCACTGCCCCTGTCGGGTTGCTCCTCGAAATGCTCAGCCAAAACAGCATCTGTCACACACTGCCTGATTGCTTCCAACATGGCTTCCTCCTCTAAGCGCTCCCGATGCTCATCATGCACATCGTCGTCCTCAATAGCAATCTCGGCTGGCATACCATCCTCAATTACCTCACCCTCAAGGGCGACAGGTTCTCCAGACACCGAAACCTCTGTGTTGTCAAAAAACTCCTCGCTGTGATCAGAACCAGCCGGCTCGTGCTGCTCTACCTCCACAAACAGATCGGCATCCTCATCAGACTCGACGGCCGTAGATGGTCCCTTCTGCCCGGCCTGGTGATCAGAGTCCACCGATGGGGCCATGTTCGCCTCATTCCAATCCACATCAGACACCACCACGTCTGCATCCACAACCTCGCCGCCGCCGCCCTCCTGAGCCTGCACAGCGCCCTCGGCCCCGTCCCCTTCTTTGGCATCCAAGATCTCGCCACTACCACCCACCTTCGCGGCGGCCGCATCGGGCGCCGGGTCCGCGCCGACTTGCGCGGCCCCCACTTCCTCCTCGGCGACTCCGCCCTGGCTTCCCCGATCCTCCGCCTCCGACAGGCCCTTCTCGCCCACGGCACCGTTGTCCATCGCGAGCCCCGATGGCGCGCGGAGCGCAACCCTAGTCTGGCACCAACAGAGACGGGACGGATCAAACAACAGCGACAGGCGAAGGAAAATAACGTACGAACGAAAATAGAAGGGAGAAAACTTGTAAAAGCGGAACCTTTGTGATTGGGGTTAGGCAGCTCGGTCGCGTCCGCGGATGGCGTCCAGCCCACCAACTTCGTCGGCGGCGGCGTAGGAGATCGGAATTCTTGATGGTATGGTGTTGTCCCGCGCGGCGCGGAGGAGAAGAGGAAGGTGGCCACCGCCCAGGTCTCTTCAGCCTTGCGCCGTTTTGGGGGAACCCTGAACGCCTGAAGAAAAGATGTACTATACGGCTATGCCCCCATAAGTTACACACTTCAAAGCTGTCAGAAGAAAAAAAAAAGGTTGCGTAGGTGATACTAATAGTGAAACTTATAATGATCATGTTTTTTCCATCAGATTTTTATTAGTGTTTCATATCTTTGGCTAACTTAAATTATAAAATGAGGCACAATTGAACTCGTGATTTTCGACAAAATTGGCAGCTTTTAGAAAAGTTTGAAAAAATATCACCTCTTTTTAACCAAATCTAATCATTTTTTCAATGGTCAACGACTCAACGTGGGCATCTCTAGTCTAGAGCTAAAACTTGATTATAACGGCTCCATGTACCTAAGTCTAGGTAGTTATTACCCGCAAAAAAGTCTAGGTAGTTATAAAAAAAACTTAATATATTTCTTGTGTAAATAAGGTTTTGGTAAATTCATCTTTGAGAAAAGGATTAAAATAAATATTTATCTTGAACAAATAAGCTCAATTACAAAATCGAATTAAATAATAAAACCGGACAAACTCACTCTTACCTTTGAACCTAGCGATTTGGTCCTATATAACCAAATCAAATAAGTTGGCTTCTGATAACGTGGCGTTGGTTTCTTACATGTAACATCCATGTGAACACAAAGGTTACTGGAAAATATTGTTGCAAGAGAAATGTAGAAAAATATTTTTTTTGAAAAAAATAGAAAAATATCAATAAAAGGAGAATGCAAAATATATACCATTATATAATTATTTACCAAAATAATCACAAAATCAATAAACTCCTAAAGTTCTAAAATAATAAATAAAAATTATAATAAGAAAACACTTACCTTCCTTTCCATCGTGATGAAAATATTGACAACTCTCTTAGTTGCTGACATGTAGAGCAACAAAGTTTCCTTACCGGTGGAGCTGCGAGGATTGGTGCAGCTTCAATTCTTGCAAGGCAGCATGTGCCTCTTCTATGAGACAAAATAATCCAACTTCTTTGGCACCTTGTAGAGTGGTATGGCCTTCTCTTTAAGGAGGCTGACGAACCGGCTAACAGCTGCAATGAAACTTGTAAGCCTCTAGATGTCCCTTAGGAAAGTGGCCCTGGTGAGTCGAGGTTTGGCTTGATTTTCTTCGGGTTTCAATGATGCGATGTGATACGACTTTTAGTCGTGAAGGAAGCGATGCATCATGCGCAAACAGGTGGCACCTGTATTTTAAGACCAAAAGGCATGTGTGACGTAGTCGTGTGTGTCATGATGCGTGATGAATATGGTCTTGAGCTGATATGAACCCCAGATCTAAATTTGGTGGTAATCTGAGTATGCATCTAAGAAACACAAAAATTATAATCCAAGATATATCAATGACTTGGTCAACGCGAGACGAGGCGAACTATGTAGCTATAGGGTTTGCCACTCAATTGGTATTAATGACTTCCTTAATGAAGCTGGCATATAGGAGCCTGGCTATCTCTTTTCCTATTAGTCGGCTCGTTTTGTCGCCGAAGTGTCGCAAACTTTGATCGACAGGTTTTGCATCTTTGTAGACATTGAGTGAGTGCTTGGAGAGCTCCTTAGGGGACTCCAGGCATGTTAGAAGGATGCCATGCAAGATATTCTTGTTCCCATAGAGGATCTCGACAAACGCACTTTTTATTTAGGATTCATTGACGTATCAATAGTGACCAACTTGGAGGCATTGTCTTCAACAATTTCTGCCTTCTTGGTTTCCTCAACCGCCTTGAAGGCGGCGGCCGGTTTGGTAATTTGCTTCTTGGTAGCTGATATTTTAGAAGGGTCAAGATCCTTATGGATCTGCTTCTATTCTTATGTGTTCAGTACTGCTTCGTCAAGGCGACTTCTCCCGTGAGCCTTTTTGAAGTTGCCTCGCACGGTGATGACTTTTGGTCTTGTCATCTTGAGCTTGTCGTGTTGGAAATATACCTTATAGTCAATTATAAAGTTGTTATTATTCATATTTTCTTGTTCGTGATTAATTTTTATTATCCATGCTATAATTATGTATTGGATGTTGGGCTTCGGTGTAGAAAATCAAAAAAAATATGCTAAGCGGAAGAAACCCCGAAATCCCAAGATCTATCTACTAATAATGCAGTAACGGAGAGAGACAGCGGTAACATACCCTTGAATACCGAGAGAGAGTTACGCTCATGCTGAAGCGTGGATGATGTAGTCGTACCCGTCCGACCTAAAGATCGCGGAGCTCCTCGCAAGTCACCCCTTGTCCTGGTCCTCGCACGATGGTCCGGAAGCTTAAATAGCCCCACCGAGTTACCACATGCATACGGTGCAAGACGACGACTCTCGGTCAAGGATCCCGCCAAGATTGTGGAAGTAGATCTCCTGGCTAGAATCCCGGCAGCGCAACGGCGTGCCATAGAAGAGAACGCCTTGTATACATAGTTCAAACTTGGGACCATGTACTAGTAGAGGCAACAAGAGAGAGGGGGAGTATTCCAACCAAAGGAAATATCTCAGATTATTGTGTGTTTAATTCCACCCATAGCCACCTCCTTATATAGGCTAAGAGAGGGGTGCCCTCCCTCTTAGGTGCCCCATGTGGGACTAAAGATAAATAAAAAACAGCAAAAGGAAAATTCCAGCCGGATGGGCTGAAACCACTCAGCCTAACTCAGCACAGGGGACAAACCCAGGTGGGCATGGGCACTACCCGTAGGCCCAGCGAGGCAGCAGCAGCTGGTGCTCCCGAGGTGGGCCAGCGCAGCCCCCGGCGACCCACTGTGCGCGGCGGATATCCCACGTCGGCAGCGGCCCTGGGTAGGCCGGTGCGCTCCCCCCGGCGGCCCAGCCCAGGCCAGGCGCGGGAGAGAGAGGTGACCCCCCTAGAGTGGGACGGCTTGATGTTGCGGCCCGCCTGCGAGCTGAGCTTGAGCTATGCTCAGCACTGCGTTGTCATGAACGGCAGCCAGTACACGCCGCCCGCGTAGCCGCCTAGGCTGGTTCAAAACCAGCCCACCAGAAACTATTTTTCTGTTGTCTTTTTTTCCCCTTTTTGTTGTAATTTCTTTTTAATAAAATCCCTCCGGGATTTTGGCCTAATAAGAAATTCACTTTTATAAATCTTAATTTAAATATTATTTAGAATATATTAATTCATAATTAACATATAATAAATGCATATTCAAATTCCCATTTATCTGAAACTCCTTTCAGTCATTTTCCTTATTTCTTTCTTTCTCCGAACAACTTCGGATCTCCCCAGAATATTTTTAGTTTCTCTCTCTCTTCCTATCTCTTTCAGGATTCCCTCTTACAGGAAGATCTCAAGCGTCGTAATCCCTTAAGCGTGTGTCCCAACGGTTCGGGAATGTCATAGACATGATCTCTATCAAAGATTATCAGCGGGACCGGGATGCTCATGATGACCCCTATGCACTCACGATTCTCCATTGTTTTGAACCTGAAACATTATGTGTCATGTTTCTTTTGTCTCTGCGATACTTACATTATCCGAGATTTGATCATCGACATCTCCATGCTGAGTTCGATCTCGTTACCAACAATGTTACTTTAAACTCGTACTGATAAGTGATATCCCGTGATCTTAATCACATATTGTGCAACATATTTGATATAACTTATCCGAGTGGGTCTAGAGTATCTTCCATCACATAGATATACAAATTCTGCTCTTGACGTAGTCTCCTCTACATGTTTCCTCCAGATACCCAACAACACCGTTATGACCACCATTTTATTGAGTGATGTTTAGTGTTATCAAAATAACCTCGGGAAACAGTGATTTGATATGGTCTCACATTCTGAGGAACAAGTCACTATGTTTCTAACAATTGCAACTGTGAACTTTGTGATATGATCGTGTTGCAACAATCATTTGGGGAACAGTTTCCACTATCTCATTCTCTAATAAAATAGCTCCATTGTAAATTAGGTGCCAAAAAACCTTCATGGTCAGGAAACCTTTGACCATCCGTTGACCAATGAAATAGTGGAATAGAGGCTACTAGAGACTTAGGTTTGTTTATATATCACACCTATATCAATGTTTCCTTATTGATATAGTTGTAGCATGACATAAACTATTATGAACTAATGGAATGTGTATAATAAACTTCTTTATTATTTGCCTCTAGGGCACATTTCCTTCTGTCTCCCACTTGCACTAGAGTCCAAATAATCTAGTTGTATTGCTTCTAATCATAAACCATATCTCATATGCGTTTTGTTGATCATGTTGCTCATGGAGGACATACTTGTCCTAAATATGTTGTATCAGATTTATAAGGTCATGTTTTGCAAATTATTAATGTCACTTATTTGACATTAACCCCGTTATCACATAATGTACCTTTAGCAATTTTGGTGACTAAAGTGAGACTTCTCTTTTTCTAGTATATACAATGACAATCTACCTGACATGTTTATACCCTACGGGTACCCGATGTTAGCCTACCTGGTCCAGCCGACGGAAGGCCCACTCGACGACCTGCCAGGGTCCAGGACGCCTACGACGGTTCGGCTGGTACGAAGCCATACGGACATGGACTTCCAAGCGCACAAGACAAGGAAAGCTCAAGACTAGAGTTTGAATACAACTTGTAACCAAATCGTATTGGCACCCGAGACCTAGCCTCCCCATATATAAAGGCTAGGAGGATCCAACGAAGAGGACAGATTACGCTACCCCCGATAGACTAGAACATAATAGATCTACAGATCCGCACCTCATACCACCGCATACACACCTCCACGCCAGATTGCATCTGAGCACCCCTGTAACCTTCGGTTCCGCCGTAATCAAGAGCAGATAAGCAGGAGTAGGGTTTTCCCTCCGGGGGCCTGAACCTGGGTAAACCTCGTGTCCTCGTGTTGCTTGTTTGCTAACCGTTCCGCGATCTCCAGCATCCTCATCTTCTCCAAAACCCAAGTCCATAACAATGTGCATTGATGAGATTAAACCTCGTCAATTGGCGTCATCCGTAGGGATCGGAGATGCTGATTGTGCGATCGTGACGGTCCCATCATCTGCGATCTACGACTTGTGTTCCGGACAGGATCCCTCATCATCAGACGATGGCCATATCTCCTCTGGTTGATTCGTCGGCATCGGCATGATTAGCCTCTTCATCAACAAATCTGCTGCGTCGCATCTGATCTTCGTCGAGATCGCGTGGCCAACTCGTCGTCGGTGTATTCTATAGTAATTAAGCGGCGACATATTCGTGAAATAATGAGAGATCAAAAGCTACTTCGTGGAAAGGCTAAATCGAGTCAGCGATCGCTTCCAGATATAAAGGAATCAAGTCCCTATGCTCCATCATGTGACCTTGTCGCGTACCGCGGACGTGACATAGAGAAGCTACATCAAGATTCCAATTGGTTTTTGTCTACATGAGACGGCCATGTTCTTTCTGGATCATGGAAGCATGCATGGTTCCACAAAGCATACACGCATCAGATCGATCAAAATAAAAAGGCATTCAGGGAAGCATGGCAAGTTAAAACAATGGGGCCAAATTCTATTCAGGAGACTTGATCATGTACCAAAAGAGAAAAAGGATATCAATCAAAGCAAAAGCTAAATCTTAATCAGAAACCGAGGCGCATCATATACTGGTCCAACACACGCGTGTGACTGCTGATAGATTTTGCGGGCCGAATTGCAATTGGCGACCCATCGTTTACACTCACGAGCTACATCAACATGTCCGTTGTATCGGCTCTAACATCAGCAACCCGACGGTTGTATCGGCTTCCGCGACCACAACTCATCGGTCGCATCGGCTCCGGCAATCTGCTGCCACATCAACTTCGCCCGCAGTGACCCACTGCCGCCATCGACCCAAACGACATACTGCACTCTTCGACTACGTCGACCTTCCGCGATCTTCGATTGCGACAAACTGCTACCGCCATCGGCTTCGACCCGCTGTCGTGTTGACCCCGGTCCGCCATATTGGATCTCGGACGCCGTCTCGACCACATCGACTCTACACTCGGGGGCTCCCTCCGATTCAGTGACCCGCTGCGATCTTCAGATGCGGCAGCTTGCCGCTACGGTCTTCGACTCCGGCAACCTTCTGCGGTCTTTGACTCCAGCGATTCGTTGTGGTCTTCGGCTGCAGCGACCCGCTGTGGTCTTCGGATGCGACGGCTTGGGGGATCCTTTGGTTCCGACAAACCCGTACTTTGACTCCCGTGACCTGTTCACCTCGTCAACAACCACCAAAGCTAAGTTTTCCTCTACTTAGAGCTGATTTCTTTTTAACTCGCACTCAAAACACTCGGGAGTTTCACCCTCTTCGAGTAACCTAATGTGCCATCGGCTCCACGCACTCGAGCACCTCGAACGCGATAGCCCGAGTAGCTGATTCTACCTGATCGTCGAATCCTTGAACTCCGAGTGCCTCGGCAAGGTACTGAGACTAAGGGTAATCAGGCTAACAAAAAGGCCTAGCATACAGTGCAACAGTGTCGACTCGATCGGCACCAGAATCTTACTATACAAGCCGAAAGGCAAATATTTTTTACAAGATACAAGTACTTCACAATTCTTCATGTTTTCTGCAGCTTACAAGGATGTCAAATGCGCCGAGCTATTCTACCGGGTCCTCCAACGGAGTCGACCAGCGCCAGTCACGTCAACAGACGCCAAGACCCGAGTCGAAGCATTCCTTGGATGATCATATCAATCATCGACAAAAGCGGCGCTGGTCGCGCACCCGACAGAAGAAACGGCGTCAACTTCATCCGCAACGTCGAGTCCTTCCGGCTAAAATGCCGCATCACTCCGCTATGTCGATTCTTGGCTCCTTATGTGTGAGACGCTGACTCAATGCACTTTCGGGTCAGTGGTTTCTCCTCGCATGAGTCTCTACTCGAGTCTGCGACTCGACTAGACACTCGGGGGCTACTCCTATCAGGAGCGCTGGTCGCGCACCCGATGTACTTCCGGGTCAGCGGCACGCCACGAGATTGCCGACTACAACTCCACGATACAAGACTCGAGTCTCTGCCCGAGTCTACGATTCCGCCAGACACTCGGGGACTACTCCAAACTGGAGTGCCGATCGCGCACACAGAAGATCTTCGAGTGGCACGCTTCGATTCCTCACTCGAATCAATGATTCGACTAAGGACTCGGGGCTACTCCTATCAGGAGTGCTGGCCGCGCACCCGACGCACGATTAAGGTACTACACCAACGATCTATTCTTCGAGTCCTACGTCGAGTCTACGACTCCACTACGGACTCGGGGGATACTCCCATAGGGAGGATTAATTCAAGCATCCGAAAATTTTTGTGTCCTACGAACCTGAAGTAAGCAACACCTGAACTAAAGTCTCCGCTCGAGTCTATGACTCGAACAGACACTCGGGGGTTACTCCCATAGGGAGCGCTGGTCGCGCACCCTATGAATTCTTCGACTGCGATCCTTCGGATCAGCATGCAAAAACTTTTCGGCAACTCTGTCCCAATTAAACGCTAAGTGAGCAACATCCTCCTTGGCCACCCAAAACACCTCCGTGGTGATAAACATTTGGATGTTGTGTCTGCGAGACAAAGATAAGACCTATAGATATCATCTGAAGGCCTGGCAACGCACACGACTGCGCTATGATAGTAAAAATCCGTGCCAGCAGGCGCGATGAAAAATCCCGACGGACGCGTTGGGTACATCATTTAAAACTACTGGGATTCTACTTCTGTAAGCCCTCAACGGCCTGAGTCGAATTACGCCAGCATCTGTTCCGGGTTCGAGTCGAGGGACTCGAATCTGAAAAAGATCGTGTTGTTTTGTCTTAAGACAGTTAACTGACCCTGATCCGTCGGGAGAGTCAGGCACACGCATCAACAATCCCTACACACTCAAATCATCCTCTAGTAAACATAGATAGCTGCACGAAAGATTGAAGAGTCCTCAGCTGAATCTACGATTCGACTGAACACTCGGGGGCTACTGACATGGTTATACCCTACGGGTACCCGATGTTAGCCTACCTGGTCCAACCGACGGAAGGCCCACTCGACGACCTGTCAGGGTTCAGGACGCCTATGACGGTTCGGCTGGTACGAAGCCATATGGACACGGACTCCCAAGCGCACAAGACAAGAAAAGCTCAAGACTAGAGTTTGAATACAACTTGTAACCAAATCGTATTGGCACCCGAGACCTAGCCTCCCCATATATAAGGGCTAGGAGGATCCAACGAAGAGGACAGATTACGCTACCCCTGATAGACTAGACCACAATAGATCTATAGATCCGCACCTCATACCACCGCATACACACCTCCACGCCAGATTGCATCTGAGCACCCCTGTAACCTTCGGTTCCACCGAAATCAAGAGCAGACAAACATGAGTAGGGTTTTCCCTCCGGGGGCCTGAACCTGGGTAAACCTCGTGTCCCCGTGTTGCTTGTTTGCTAACCGTTCCGCGATCTCCAGCATCCCCATCTTCTCTAAAACCCAAGTCCATAACAATGGGCATTGACGAGATTAAACCTCGTCACTACCAATCAATCTGGATTTTGCAAGATGTCATGTTTAACTATAAACACACGTAGTCGAAAGTCAAACTTTCTCCATACCAAAATTATACTTACTAATTTTGAAGTATCCTTTATACTTCTAAATCTTTATAGTTTCAATCGAAGTGCAACCCTTGCAACTTTGATTTTTACCATGCTTCCTTTGTGCTAAACTATGATTCAGTGGTTAGCTCAGGAATCATTCTAGAATCTCTGTTCTTCACAACTAAGAACATGGGTCATGTTATGTCCAATTTCACCTAAATAATCCAATCATTTCCACTACCCAGCGCATTGTTCACCAATATGTCAACCACATATTCAAGAACGTTGTTTTTGCTTCCATTTAGATATATCAACAATATCTGATGTTTCAGGATGGCACTCATCTTCCACTCAAATATGTCGAACACATATTTCATTGGGAAAACTTCTTAGCTCCCACTCAATTTAGAATCCCTCTCGACGATCTTGGCAAATCCAAAATTCTTTGATCTTGTATCAAAACGAGAATTTCTATTACAAGACTTCAAAAATTCCTGATTGATCAAAATCTACCTATTGTACCAGTTACAACCCTTTTCTTCATACTCTTTGAAGACTTTGCAGTTTTGAACAGTTCTTAGCCAATTTTCAAATTGGACTTATCTGCTGATTCAATCCAACAAACATTAAGCATTTGTCATAAAAACTTTATGACAAATCGACCATTTATGTCTTCCTTCTAAGTTTTACTTCCATCCTTTCAACCTTTTGCAGTTTAGTGGGAAGGATTAAGTAATCCCCATTACTTAATGAGATCAAGTAACTCTTTACTTCACAATCTCAAATGTTACGTAATTTGGGATTCCATGACTCTCAGTCATTTTCTTGTATTTAGGTCCATCATGCTCTCTTTGTAGTTTATAGGTATGCCTTATTCCAATAATAAGTCAAGTGAATCAAGAATGAAATTCTGCGAGGGGCAGAATGAAGACTTGAGTCCTACTTCTTTAAAGTATTAGCTGAAACATTTATGATCACATCATTATCGTTTCCCTCTATTTGTAAAGTTGTCCCCGGAACATATTATGTTTTACATTCTTACAATTCGGAGCTAATTTTTTTTAAATAATACATTTTTAATTCAATTTCACAAATAATACACGAAATCCAAAAATTGAAAATCTAACGGACCGTCATCCGTTGAAAAGACGAAGATGGCGATTCGTCTTTTGAAAAGACGAAGAGGGTGGTTCGTCCGTTCAAAAGACGAACGTGGTGACTGGGACAGGTTCATTCACACGTACGTTCGTCTTTTGAACGGACGAACCACCCCCTTCGTCTTTTCAAAAGACGAACCACCACCTTCGTCTTTTCAATGGACGACGGTCCGTTAGATTTGCAATTTTTGAATTTCATGTATTATTTGTGAAATTGAATAAAAAGAATGTATTATTTAAAAAAAATTAGCCAATTCGGAGGTAATTTCAAACCTTAGCTTACACTTATGTCCTTCCACTAACACTTCCATGAGAAAAAACTTTCTCAAATAAGTACCCCACTACGACAAACAACCTTTGTACTTTCTGGGTATTAGTTGAAATTCATGTTCATAGTCTTATTAATAACACTCTACAAATACTTACTATTCTCCACGACTTCAACTATTCAAAATCTCCAAAAACTCGAGCTTGACATATCTCATATGTTGTTGTTTCCACGAATCTTTAGATGTTCCTAATTTTTCATTGAGTGTTTGCTATTTAAATATATAGCTCTAATATCTAACGTTAATCCCTTTGGATTTTACTATAGACCACATGTATCTTATACATCATGATTATATTGCATTAGACATACTAAAACTATTTGATTAGTCCAATCACCATAATTTGTGAAAGTGTTTTTCACAAGTCCTTATATGACACATTGCCATTAACTCAAATTTGAAGTCATTCAGTTCAAATCGCTAGGACTTCGACATTCTTGTTAATTCTATATCTACTTTGAATCTGAAAACCTTTGAACAATTCAAACTATTTTAGATTCACACTTGGATATCTCTTCGCAATTTTTCATACTTTTACAAATACTTTATTATCATGTGGATTAAGGACTAGAATAACTTATTTGCAACTTCAATGTGAATCATAAAAGAAATCATTCATAAAAAAGGAACAATTGATTGTTTCTCATTAATATGAATAACCGTCTCGCAATAAGAAACACACACTTGCATGGTTCACAAACTCGATTACAGAGCTTTATTCAAATCTTCTAATCCTAATGATAAATTTCGAGGGCAGGAGTGCTTTCGGCCTTCAACCAGATTGTTTGGTGTCATCACGTCATCAAGACCTCGTTCCATCCATAGCTAATGAAGGGTGTATTGATTTCAAATAAACCAGGGGTAAGTATCCAATACTTAAAACTGCATAAGTGTTTCACGAAAACATTTATAACTTGTATATTAATATATACCTTCTCCGTTGACATCGTTCCCAACTTTGGGTTCGACCTTGATAGTCCTTAGATTGGCTATGACCTCGCGAAAGGTATTCGTAATCCCCGTCACAATCTGGTCCTTGATGATGTCCTTGTAACTAGGAGGGAGCGAACGCATCACCCCATCTATTGCAAGGCATTCAGTCAACACTTCGCCTATAGCATCCTGAAGAGGTTCATGGAGCCTTTCCATGGTGTATAGGTGGCTATCCAAGCTTGATTTCTCCTCCATCCTTATGGAGACAAAGTCTTGTACATACTCATATTTCATGCATCTTTCCTCGGTTGGGAACATACTCTTCAATACATCGAGCATATCATATGTGTCGATTTCATGGAAGGGTACTCTCAAGCCAGGTTCTATTGCATGAATGATGGTGTACTTGACTATCATAAACTTCTCTCGGTGGTCGCGAAGAGTCGCATCTTCATTTCTGTCAGATTCATCAGGGAAATCTTCCAGGGATTCACGAAGGACATAGATGAGATTCTTTTCTATGAGGACCCTTCTGAGGCATTGGTACCAGTTAGTGAAATTTGACCCATCTAGCTTAAGTTTCTCCCCATCCATAAACGGACCAAAGGAGTTGCGAACTAAGGGTATGGACATATTCTACAAGATATTTGCAAAAAGGACTTAGACTTAAGTTCATAATTGAAGGAGTCAATTTGTAATCGTATTTAACAAAATAGGATCCCACTCAAATTGTCACCCTAACACCAATTTAAGTGATCACACGATCCCTTTACACCACATCATCCCCGATCATCACGGCCTTTGATGCAGCTGCCAGGGCAGACATTCTCCAATGTCAATCACATCATCCATGTGACTCATGCTCGATCTTTCGATCTCTTGTGTTCCGAGGCCATGTCTGTACATGCTAGGTTCGCCAATTCTAACTAGTGTGTATTGATGTGTAACCTTTCTTGCACCCACTGTATGCAAACGTAGATATGTATAGCCCCCGATCGTCACGGCCGGCTTCATAAAAAAGAACTTTTTTAGTGGTGCACACTGTAGGGGTTCGTAGCATGGAAAACAAAAATTTTCTATCGCATACAAACAAAAAAGCCAAGATCTATCTACTAGATTGTAGCAACGAGTCGATAGAGGAACTCACCCTTGAAGATTCCAAAGCGGTTAACGAGAGCAGATTCTCGTGGGTGATGTAGTCGTACTCTTTCCGATCTCAAGATCGCGTAGACGATCCTTCCGGCGCTGCGTTCCGGCAGTGCTCCCGCAGTCGGTCACACGTTCGGTACTCGACGAAGACCTTCCTCTCCCTTGTTCCAGCAGGCAGCGGAGGTTGTAGCACTCTCCTCGCGATTCCGGCAGCACAACGGCGTGGTACCGGAAGTAGAGGGGAGATCCCGCAGGGCTTCGCCTTAAGCCGGAGCGAGTATGGTGGATTATGAGAGAGGGATATTAGTGGTCTAGAGATTAGACACACCAATTAGAAGGCTCTAAACCGCAGGCTAAAGCAATTAGAAGCTCTAAACCAAAACGGCTCTAAACCGGAGATTAGAGGTAGAAACTTGTGTATCTCAAGGAGGAGGCCCTGCCCCTCCTTTTATAGGTGGAGGGGCTAGGCGCGCCAGGGAGGGAGGGAGTCCCTCCCCAACTTGGCCTAGGGCTGGGCGCCGGCTTGGAGGAGAGGAACTCCTCCTCCAAGTTGGTTTCAAACTCCTCTTGCTTGTTTCCCACAGTTTCCTGTTTCCCACAGTTTCCTGTTTTCCACAGTTTCCTGTTTTAGCCGTTTGACTTTCAAACTGGCAGTTTGACTTTCAAGTTTTGGAACAGCAAGAACACTTAGTACATGATGCAATCATTCAATGACACATTCATGTACCCTCCCCCCCCGGAGTGCCGGACAATCC
The DNA here is from genome assembly GCA_916181665.1 of Avena sativa. NCBI lineage: Eukaryota > Viridiplantae > Streptophyta > Magnoliopsida > Poales > Poaceae > Avena > Avena sativa. The sequence continues at coordinate 257,344,084 of OV702279.1, read as the reverse complement.
GGACCCTTCTAGAACATTCCCGATGAAAACACCGGAATCATTCCCGAACTCCGAAACGGGACTTTCCTTATATGAATCTTATTCTCCGGACCATTCCGGATCACCTCGTGATATCCCGGATCCCATCCGAGACTCCGAACAACATTCGGTCTCTTTCTCATAATACCATAACTACTCAAACAACGTCGAATCCTTAAGTGTGTCTCCCTACGGTTCGTGAATTATGCGGACATGATCGAGACACTTCTCCGAACAATAACCAATAGAGGAATCTGGAAATTCATATGGCTCCCACATATTTCTACGATTACTTTGCGATCGAATGAACCACTTACATACGATACCAATTTCCCTTTGTCTCACGATAGTTTACTTATCCGAGGTTATGATCGTCGGTATCTCTGCATACCTAGTTCAACCTCGTTACTGATAAGTACTCTTTTCTCGTTCCCGTGATATGTGATCCCTTGTGAGCCAGCCACATGCTTGCAAGCTAATTGGATGACATTCCACCGAGAGGGCCCAGAGTATATCTATCCGTCATATGGATGGACAAATCCCACTCTTGATCCATGTGTTTCAACCAATACTTTCCGAACACTCAATGCCACCTTTATAGCCACCCAGTTACGGTGTGGTGTTTGATGTCATCAAAGCATCCATCCGGTAAAGGTGATATGCATGATCTCATGGTCGAAGGAATTAGGTTACTATGTATCAGAAAGCATATAGCAATTGAACTATTTAAATGACTTGATCTTTATGCTACGCTTATCTATAGGAGTATGTCCATCACATCATTCTCCTAATGATATGATCCTGTTGTTAATAACATCTCTATGTTCATGATCAGGAAACCATGATCATATATTAACCAACAAGCTTGTTTAACAAGAGGCTTTACTAGGGACTCTTATTTTAGTTTACAAATCACACAAGTATTAATGTTTCCGGTTAATACAATTATAGCATGGTATGTAAACATTTATCATAAGTGTGAAGATATGATAACAACCACTTTATTATTGCCTCTTGGGCATATCTCCAACAGTCTCCCACTTGCACTAGAGTCAATAATCTAGTTTCAAACCTTTGTGTATTCAACACCTATGGCTTTCCGGTGTTGTATGTACACGATTGCTAGTGGTCAACTGATCTCCGGATCTGACACTTCCAGGTCCGTGTGTAATTGCATGTCTTTGCGTCTCTACGCATCACTTATTCTCTAATGAGATGGCTTTGTATAAATTTGGTCTTTCGGTGTGACCTTTAGCTCTTTGGGGTTAAAACATGTTGATAATATTGTCGCACAATATATCTTCATAGTATTATCCCACTGTGAACTACACCTAGTTTGATAACAAACTACTTGACACAAATGCCCTCTTTTGCTGCTAAAATAGCATTCATATACTTAGCCTTTTGTTGTAGTATCTGTCACAATGTCTTAACTTTGGAACTCATCCAAATCCATTATGGAACTCACTTTCCATTATATTGTGCCACCCTTAGTTTAGATTGAGATAAACTTAATTTGTACTTTGTGACAAAACTAGTATCAATGTAGTACTTTTACAATGAACTGACCATCTATTTGTCACTTCTACAAATATTATACTCTTAGTTCTTCCAAAAGATCATAAGAATATCCTTACTATTGTCCAATGATCATCTTACGAATCATTCTGGTATATGCTCACAACATTTAGAGCATAGGACATATCTGGATTTGTACATATCACAGTATGATTGATATAAATACTCTTTGTGATTTCATACATCAAGTATCAATCTATACTTGATTATTTGTTTCACTTTACCAAATGTCAATACACTTGAATATATCATCAACATTGAACTCATTCAATCCTTTCTGTGCGACAAGAACCTCTTCTTGTAGTTTCTATATTGAACTCATTCAATATCTTGTCTATGTACTTCTGGCACAACCATATTAGCGTCTATTGATGCCAAATATTTGGGTTTTGCCTAAGTCTTTCATCGGGATGAAATTCTTAATATGTGTTAATAAAAGATACATTATTTCCAATCAACAATATGTCTTCCACATAATGTATTAGAAACATGTCTTAGCGCTCCCACTTAATTTCTTGCAAATGCAAGCATCTTCATCGTCTCTAATGAACTTTTAAACTCCTTTAACAGTTTCATCACAGTGAAGATTCCAACTCCGCGATGCTCACTTTAACCATTGAAGTTTGCATATGCTTTTAGCATCCTTTGAATTAACAAAACCCTATGGACCGTGTTATGCACATGTCCTAGGTAACGATTCTATTAGAAGAACTTGTTTTGTTTATTCAACTACCATATAACAAAATTATATGTAGTGGTTGCTACATTAATCCGTCTAGACTAAATATCACTATGACAGATCAAATCTTGTCATAGTCAACCTTTGAACATTGTTGTGAACTCTTTCCCAACATGTCGACTATTTCATAGATGTGAAACATCCATGTCTATTTCTTTATAGATCCAAATACGACTGTAAGGTCTTGTACCTTCCCAGAGGGTCTTTCAAGTTCAAATCTTGATCTCTCGTATATGGAACTATCACGGATTTTATGGCTTCAAGCCATTTTACGGAGTCAGGGCCCATCATCGCTTCTTTGCATGTAGTCGGTTCATTATTCTCAAATAATGATTCAACCCTCAAATCTTGGTATTTGATTGTTCATCCGACCTACTTGTTTCAATAGGAACTTGGATCTCCGTGACCATAACCTTTGAGGTACGTGAGCCATGAGCTTTGTTGCTGCCTCCGGAACACTTTTCGGTGCTGCGCAACTTTGCACATACAGCTAAGGTTCTTTTAACCTTATCAAAGTTCTATTGTCCTCCCACTTAACTTTTCACGAAAAATTCCTTCTCAAAGAAACTTGATGTTTTAAGTGACAAACACTTTTGTCTCCGATGTTATGGAGGATTACTTAACAGTTATTCGAAATAACATACAAAGACAGGTTCATCCGACTTTGGTTGCAAACATCTTTCTTATGCATAGCATACCAATGTTTTAAGAAAGGACAACTTGGGTTTTATCCCAAACCATAACTTTATATGGTGTCATTTCAACGGATTATGATGGAGCTCTTTTCAGTGGAAAAACGGTAATCTCTAAAGCTTTTAATCTTTAAAATATAATGGCATTTTTATGAATTATACCTTTGATCTTGCCATGTCAAACAAGGTTTAATTACATATCTCGAACGTTCCATACTCTTATGGTGTTTCGGAAATGCAAATCCACGGAACGATTCCTTAAATCTTAGGTATTATGCTAAACTTGTAACTCAAATATCTTCCTTTATGATCTTATCATAAACTATTTATATTCTTGTTACCATGATTTTGCACTTCATCTTGAAAGTCTTTGAACTCTTCAAATATTTCACACTTCATCCTTATTAAGTAAATATTCATATATTCACTCAAATTTTCGGAGAAAGCATATGAAGTTGAAATCCATCGCTCTTGACTACACATAATGGACTTCGTACAACAATATGTACAAGTTCCAATAAGCTAGTCATTCGTTCCCTTTTGGCCTATGAACGAAGTTTTAATTATCTCTAGGAAAGTTTCACAAGCGTTATTTGATCAAAATCAAATAGACTCCAAAATTCCATCCATATGGATTTTCTTCATGTTTTCTTTCCAATATAATTTAAACGGCGATATCACTTCCTAAGTGATATTTCAATCAATTTGTCTTTCAACATTTTAGCACTAGTTTTATGGATGTGATTTCTCCAACGAGATTTGTGAATCATCCATCTTTTATGGATTACGGAAATTATTTGAACAACCCTTTTGTTCTCATAATACCTGATAAAACAAATCCTGAAGGCAAGCTTTGATGTTTAACGAGCAACACAATAACCCTTTATTTGTTCTCGATAAACATCATCACATATTCTTTTGCCAGTTACTTAGGCCATTGTAGTTCATGAATTGTGTTGTTTCGTATGACGATTCACACCAACAAATTCAGTATCAAATACTTAAGAACCACATTGTTTAATAAGCAAAGAATATAGCCATAACATGTATATCATCTATATACTTAAACTGAACAATTCTAGTCCTTTCTTTTCTGCCATATATTTATGAGATTCTCTTTCAGTATTTCCTTTTCTGTTTGAAAGAATCTATCAATATCAATGGTGGAGTCATACATATGACACATAGTCCAAAGCGTGTATAGTTAAATACCAATGTCTTTGGACTTGCACTTTGAAGTAGATCACCATCATCAAATGTTTGGTGTTCTTTCAAATTCCTTTCTTTAGTAATCTCTTGGTGTAGTAAACATTTTACCTACATCAAATATTCACCCTTATCATGGAATCATCCATGATCAAGCAACTTTTAGCTTATAATGGTGAATCATGAGTATAATGTTGCTTTCCAAAACCTTTTGGAGGATTAGGACAACTAGTGTCTCCAACCTTTTGCAAATTCTCATCAAATATGAGAACATGACTTTTGCCATATTATACTCTATCATGTTGCAACCAAAACTTCGTTTCAGATATCACAATATCTTCCACACATCATGGTTTCTGAAATAACTCTTTCAGATCCTAGATAACCTTGATATTAAGACAATCCTTTGAATATCAAGAATCATGGAAACAAACATGATACTTATACACTAACACTTGGAATTGTTACTCTTGATTTAATACTAATTATTAAACTTCATGGAGTAACCGGAACTTACTGAAAGTTTGCAATAGGACTTTTAAACTTTAGATTAACACTTCAAAACAATACGATACCAGTTCGTAAAGTAACTAACCAGAATTCTATAGTTCTATTATCTCAATTATAACTAAGCGCAAGGTGGTAAACAGATGCCAATGACTACAACAACTATGCAATTTCACTTTGATTTAGTTTATGATAAATTGAGTTCTAATTAATAATTAAATTAATCTAGGTGAACTCCCACTCAAAACAATATCCCTCACATTGTTTTAGTGATCACACGAACCAAATCCACCACATCAAAACCGATCATCACGAGAGTTGATATAGCTTCAATGGCGAACAATCAACATGTTCATCATATCTACTATATGACTCATGCTCTACCTTTCGGTAATCCGTGTTCCTGAGGCCATGTCTGTACATGCTAGGCTCGTCAAGATCAAACCTTAGTTTCTGCATGAGCAAATCTGGCTTGCTCACGTTGTATACACTTGCAGAATCTAACACACCCGATCATCACGTGGTGCTTCGAAACAACAAGCTTTAGCAACGGTGCTAACTAAGGGTGAACACTTTATGACTTGAAATTCATGTGCATGAGGGATCATCTTATAATGCTACCGTCGTCTACTAAGCAATACAAGATGCATAAAGGATTAACATCACATGCAATTCATAATATGTGATATGATATGGCCTTTCTTCTTTGTGCTTCCGATCTCCATCTTCTAGCACGAACATGATCTCCATCATCACCGGCATTGCATCAAGGTCAATGACGCCTCTCCATGGTTGTCGTCCACCGGCTTCAACTATTACAACTACCTTGAATAGACACGCGGGTCTTAACAGAAATTAAAAACAACCATATGGCTCCTGCCGGTTGCCAACATACAATAAGGAACATTGCATACATCATATATAATCACAATCATGGCCATATCACATCACAGCACACCCCTGCAAAACAAAGTTAGACGCCTCTACTTTCTTTGCATATTTTACGTGGTTTGGGGCTTTCAATAAGTGTCGTTCTAACTTACGAACAAGAACCACAACATTGATACTAGTATTGTCAATCACCCGTTGTAAATTGGATCTTAACTATGCTAGGAGAAACAGGCACCCGCAAAGCCACTTATGCAATACAAGTTGCATGTCAAGCGTGGAGCAAGTCTCATGAACGATGTCATGTAAGGTTAGCCCGGGCCGCTTCATCCCAACATACCGCAAGATGCAAAGTACACAAGAAGCAATCGACAATAAAAGCATCAACGCCCACAATGACCATTGTGTTCTACTCGTGCAACAGATCTACATATAGACACGGCTCTGATACCACTGTAGGGGTTCGTAGCATGGAAAACAAAAAATTTCTATCGCATACAAACAAACAAGCCAAGATCTATCTACTAGATTGTAGCAACGAGTCGATAGAGGAACTCACCCTTGAAGATTCCAAAGCGGTTAACGAGAGCAGATTCTCGTGGGTGATGTAGTCGTACTCTTTCCGATCTCAAGATCGCGTAGACGATCCTTCCGGCGCTGCGTTCCGGCAGCGCTCCCGCAGTCGGTCACACGTTCGGTACTCGACGAAGACCTTCCTCTCCCTTGTTCCAGCAGGCAGCGGAGGTTGTAGCACTCTCCTCGCGATTCCGGCAGCACAACGGCGTGGTACCAGAAGTAGAGGGGAGATCCCGCAGGGCTTCGCCTTAAGCCGGAGCGAGTATGGTGGATTATGAGAGAGGGCTATTAGTGGTCTAGAGATTAGACACACCAATTAGAAGGCTCTAAACCGCAGGCTAAAGCAATTAGAAGCTCTAAACCAAAACGGCTTTAAACCGGAGATTAGAGGTAGAAACTTGTGTATCTCAAGGAGGAGGCCCTGCCCCTCCTTTTATAGGTGGAGGGGCTAGGCGCGCCAGGGAGGGAGGGAGTCCCTCCCCAACTCGGCCTAGGGCTGGGCGCCGGCTTGGAGGAGAGGAACTCCTCCTCCAAGTTGGTTTCAAACTCCTCTTGCTTGTTTCTCACAGTTTCCTGTTTCCCACAGTTTCCTGTTTTCCACAGTTTCCTGTTTTAGCCGTTTGACTTTCAAACTGGCAGTTTGACTTTCAAGTTTTGGAACAGCAAGAACACTTAGTACATGATGCAATCATTCAATGACACATTCATGTACCCTCCCCCCCCCCCGGAGTGCCGGACAATCCGGACCCTTCTAGAACATTCCCGATGAAAACACCGGAATCATTCCCGAACTCCGAAACGGGACTTTCCTTATATGAATCTTATTCTCCGGACCATTCCGGATCACCTCGTGATATCCCGGATCCCATCCGAGACTCCGAACAACATTCGGTCTCTTTCTCATAATACCATAACTACTCAAACAACGTCGAATCCTTAAGTGTGTCTCCCTACGGTTCGTGAATTATGCGGACATGATCGAGACACTTCTCCGAACAATAACCAATAGAGGAATCTGGAAATTCATATGGCTCCCACATATTTCTACGATTACTTTGCGATCGAATGAACCACTTACATACGATACCAATTTCCCTTTGTCTCACGATAGTTTACTTATCCGAGGTTATGATCGTCGGTATCTCTGCATACCTAGTTCAACCTCGTTACTGATAAGTACTCTTTTCTCGTTCCCGTGATATGTGATCCCTTGTGAGCCAGTCACATGCTTGCAAGCTAATTGGATGACATTCCACCGAGAGGGCCCAGAGTATATCTATCCGTCATATGGATGGACAAATCCCACTCTTGATCCATGTGTTTCAACCAATACTTTCCGAACACTCAATGCCACCTTTATAGCCACCCAGTTACGGTGTGGTGTTTGATGTCATCAAAGCATCCATCCGGTAAAGGTGATATGCATGATCTCATGGTCGAAGGAATTAGGTTACTATGTATCAGAAAGCATATAGCAATTGAACTATTTAAATGACTTGATCTTTATGCTACGCTTATCTATAGGAGTATGTCCATCACATCATTCTCCTAATGATATGATCCTGTTGTTAATAACATCTCTATGTTCATGATCAGGAAACCATGATCATATATTAACCAACAAGCTAGTTTAACAAGAGGCTTTACTAGGGACTCTTATTTTAGTTTACAAATCACACAAGTATTAATGTTTCCGGTTAATACAATTATAGCATGGTATGTAAACATTTATCATAAGTGTGAAGATATGATAACAACCACTTTATTATTGCCTCTTGGGCATATCTCCAACACACACTAGGGGAACACTTTCATTGGAATTACATTTAGGGATCATCCTATTTAGATGCTACCGTTGTGTATCTTATACCAGCACTCAAAACAGGATGCACACAAAGATTAAATCATATAATCATAATGTGACATGACATGGTTGTCTTCTTGCTCCATGATCTCCATGAAGTGCACCGACATGATCTCCATCAGGCCTCCGGTCTTATCGTTCATCATCGCGATGACTATTACTATACTACTTAGCAATAGGAATAGTAAACTACCTTACCTCATTCACGAATTAACCATATCACATCACAAAGCCCTCCCCGCAACATAAAGTTAGACGCATCTACTTTATCTATTGCAGATTTTACGTGGTTGTTAAGGCTTTCGCAATAGAACGCTTCTACCTACGAACTTCCAGCCACAACATAGATACAATAGTTTTTTATACTACACCCCTTGTGGGCCTTCCTTTGTAGATGCTATATCAACTATTGTGAGAGACACATACACCCGCGAGCCACTTGTACGGTACCAGCCGTATGTTGAGCATGGAACCAGTCTCGCGTAACATTACGCGTAAGGTCAGTTCGGTCCGCTTCATATCACAGTACCGCTGAAAGGTGCAAAGGACGTCGCCTAGAGGGGGGTGGTGAAGAGGCTTTTAAAATTATTACATTTTAGGCTAAAATAAATGTGGAATAAAACTAATGTTTAATTTATTAAGCACAAAACCTAACCACTAGGTTCACCTAAGTGCACCAACAACCTATGCTAACCAATACAAGCAACAAGGTGATAGCAAGATATAAAACTTCAAGCACGAAGGCTATCACAAGGTAAAGTACATAAGTAAAGCGCTCGGTTGAGAGATAACCGATGGACGCAGAGACAAAGATTTTTTCTTTAAGTTCACTTCCAAAGAAGATACGTCTCAGTTGGAGAGGTGCGATGGCGCAATGCTCTCTGAATGCCACAAATGTCTCACCTCGGGGTGTGGTGGCTCGATGCTCACCCAACACCACACAAGGCCTCACCCCGGATGCGAAGGGATGCAACTTACCGGCACCACAAAAGGCTCATCCTATTCTCCCATGAGATCACCACAAAGGCCTACTCAGGATCCACTAAGGGACACTTGAGGGCGTTCACCAAAACCCGTACAAGGTTGGGGCTATATCCACAACTCAATTGGAGGCTCCCAAATACAAAGCCACAAAAGGCATCAAATCCACAACAGGCAACAAAGACCACAAAAGGTCAACACTCCAACCACACAACCGTCTAGGGTTCCAAGAACCCAAGAGTAACAAGCCCACAAGCTTGTACTTGCTGAATCTCCATGGAGAACTCAAACCTATGCAACAAATGCAAGGGCAAGTCCTTCTCTCCCAAATTCCAACAAAGCTAAAAAAGGTATTGGGGGAATAAGGGAGGAAGAACACAAGATGAGAACACAAAACTCTCCAAGATCTAGATCCCAATGATTCCTTCACAAAGAAGGGATTTGGCTTGGGGGTTGTAGATCTAGATCTCCTCTCTCAAATCCCTCAAAAAGATGCAAGAATCATAGGAGGGGGAAGGGGAGAGGGAAAGCTCTTCAAGGTCAACAATGGAGGAGAGAGAAAGCCAAGAACCAATAAAAGAGTTGTTGCCCATGAAGGGACAGAGGAGACCCTTTTAAAGGGCTCTCAGATTTGCCCGTTATGGGCATTCATGACCCTGGCCGGAACTTCCGGTGGGAAGCCAGAATTTCTGGTGACACTCGGCCAATGGTCAGAAAATAGCGATGCGAAAGAAAAAAATGACCCTAGCCAGGACTTCTGCCGGTCCACCAGAACTTCCGATGAGAACGGTACTACCACCAGAAGTTCCGACCAAAGTTCCGACAAATAGAGCACATAAAACAGATAGGTTATAGTACACGAGCGGAAGTGGATCCTGAATTTCACACGGTACTACCGGCGGCAATTATGCCTAAGCGGTACTTCCGGTGACTAGCCGGAACTTCTGGCGAGGGTCGTACTACCGCCTTAACTTCCGATCCACATTCCATCAAATACAACGAACCAGACAGAGAGGATACAGTACGTGAGCAGAAGAAGAACCGAATCTTCCACCGAAACTACCGGTGGCAAATGTCATAGCGGTACTACCGGTGGCTAGCCGAAACTTCCGGTCAGGGAAACTCCAGAAACCAAAACTACAATAACTTTCGCATCCTAACTCCAAACGAGATGAAACCAATTTTGTTGGAAAGATAACGACATGTAGAATCCAACAAACAAGAATCACAATCTCTAGATGTTGGAGATATGCTCAAGAGGCAATAATAAAAGTAGTTTTTATTATATCTTTGTGTTTATGATAAATGTTTACATACCATGCTATAATTGTATTAACCGTAAACATTATTACTTGTGTGATTTGTAAACATGTAAGAGTACCTAGTAAGCCTCTTGCAGTACTAGCTTGTTTATTGATAGATGATTATGGTTTACTAATCATGAACATTGGATGTTATTAATAACAAGATCATATCATTGGGAGAATGATGTGATGGACACACTCCTATAGTTAAGCGTAGCATAAGATCAAGTCATTCAATAGTTTGTTTGCTATAAGCTTTCAAATACATAGTAACCTAAATCCTTCGACCATGATATCATGTTAATCACCATCACCGGATTGATGCTTTGATGACATCAAACACCACTTCATAACTCGGTGGTTATAAAGGTGGCATTGAGTATTGTGAAAGTATGTGTTGAGGCACATGGATCAAGAGTGGGATCTGTTCATCCATATGACAGATAGATATACTCTGGTCCCTCTCGGTGGAATGTCATCCAATTATCTTGCAAGCATGCGACTGGATCACAAGGGATCACATATCACATGAATGAGTAAAGAGTACTTATCGGTAACAAGGTTTAATTAGGTATGCGGAGATACTGACGATCAAACCACGGATAAGTAAAGTATCGCGAGACAAAGGGAAATTGGTATCATATGTAAATGGTTCATTGATCACGAAGTAATAGTAGAAATATGTGAGAGCCATATGAATTTCCAGATTCCTCTATTGGTTATTGATCGGAGAAGTGTCTCGATCATGTTTGCATAATTCACGAACCGTGGGGAGACACCCTTAAGGATTCGATGTTGTTTAGTAGATAGGTAATGAGTTGGAGATCAAATGTTGTTCGGAGTCTCGGATTGGATCCAGGACATCATGAGGAGATCCGGAATGGTCCAGAGAATGAGATTCATATAAAGAGAGTCCAATTTCGGGGTTCGGAAATGTTTTCGGTGTTTTCACCGGAATATTCTAGAAGGGTCTAGAAGGTCCACCACTCCAAAGTAGGAAGGTTACATGAATGTTTCATACCAATGTGGAATGGTTGCATCATGTCCTAGGTCACTTGGCTGGTCAATGGGAAAAGAAATAATCAAACTCTAGTTTGAATAGTCAAACTCCAATTTGAAAAGTCAAATCTCAACATTGAAAGTCAACCCAAGTGGAGGGAGAGGAGGAAACCTAGTGGAGGAAGGTTTCCCCTCCCTCCCTTGCCGTCGGCCATGAAGAGGAGTTGGGGGAGGACTCCCCTCCCCCTTTCCGCCACTCCCTCCCATAAAAGGAGGGGAGGGGCGCCCCTTGCCCTACACCACCAAACCCTAGGCCGACTGCGCCTCCCAAGTCACCGCCGCCCTAGAGCTCCTCCAAGTCGCCGCTGCCTAGCCCTCTAGCCGTCGGCCACCTGCACCCCTTGGACTCTAAACCCTAGTTGCCAAGGCCTCTCTACTCCACCATAACTCGCTCCGGCTTAGGCGAAGCTCTGCGAGATCTACTCCTCTGTTTCACCACCACGCCGTCGTGCTGCTGGAATTGAGAGGAGATCTACAACCTCCGTTGCTTGTTGGAACAAGGGAGAGGAAGGTCTTCATCGAGTACCGAACGTGTGACCGATTGCGGGAACGCTGCCGGAACACGGCGTCGAAAGGATCGTCTTCGCGATCTTGAGATCGGCAAGTGAACGACTACATCACCCACGAGAGATTCGTATCTCGCTAAACGCTTTGGATCTTCGAGGTTTAGTACTCTTCAATCTTGTTGCACCGATCTAGTAGATTAGATCTTGGCTTTTGTGTGTTCATGTGGTAGAATTTTTTTGTTGTCCATGCTACGAACCCCTACAGTGGTATCAGAGCCATATCTATGCGTAGATATGTTGCATGAGTATAACACAATATTTATTATGGGCATTGATGCTTTTGTTGTCGATTGCTTTTTGTGTACTTTGCATCTTGCGGGATAGTGGGATGAAGCGGCCCGGGCTAACCTTACATGACATCGTTCATGAGACTTGCTCCACGCTCAACATGTAACTTGTATTGCATAAGTGGCTTTGCGGGTGTCTGATGACCCACAAGTATAGGGGGTGTATCATAGCATTTTCAATAAATAGGAGTGCCGATCCCAACGAGGAGTAGAAGGTGTTGACTAGTGGTATGGAGCAGGAAATCTCTGTAAATACTTAGCAAACAGATTTTTAGGGGTTTTCTGATAAAGCAAAGAAACAAAGTGCAAGAAATAAAGACAACGAATAACTACAGCAAGTGGCCTAATCCTTTCTTAGAAAAGGACAATCCAGTGGAAATACTTATAAGGACCAAACGTTCTCAAGGACACATGGGAATTCTGTCAAGTGCTTTCGCTTCAAATAGCTAAGTAGTCTTCTTTGGTGTTGTAAGTGTTGTGTGGGTGAACCTGTGCTAATGTACCGACCTTACTTGGACTAATACATACTTGTGATTAAACCCCCTGCAAGCATCCGCAACTATAGGAAAGCAATTAAGATATAAACCCAACCACAGCCTTAAACTCTGAGATCCTACGCTCCCTTGTGCAATGGTGTCCTAACGGGGGATCGGGTTTCTGTCACTCCGACAACCCCACGATTAGTAGCCACATACACAATGCATTCCCCTAGGCCCATAAATGGTAAAGTATCATGTAGTCAACGTTCACATGACACCACTAGAAGAATAGCACCACAACTTAAATACTAAACCATTGAATAATATCTCAACACAAATCCACTACTAACAACATGACTTCTCCCATGTCCTTAATAACTAAACAAACTACTCACAACACATCATATGGATCAAGATCAAAGATGATATGGTGATGGATAACAATCTGAACATAAACAATAGTCCAATGGTTACACTCACAAGCATCAACTACAATAGTAATCAACACCGGGAAAGTTTCCCCTACTAACTATGCAAGTTTTCAACACAATTGTTACAACGGGATGGAGTGGTGATGATGGTGCTGGTGGAGATGATGGTGTGGATGATGATGATGATCCTGATGAAGTCTATCTTGATGATGGTATTGATGGCGACGATCTCCCCTCTCCGGGAAGGAATTTCCCCGGCAGAAATATGTCTGCCGGAGAGCTTTTTCTCTATAGTGACCTCGGATAGGTAAGGATCCTAAGTCCCTATGATTAACATGCTAGTCCCTGGATCAATAGCTAGCACTCGCAGTCGATGGAATATCATGTAAAACACAAGTCTTTATTACATGAATCGAATAATCCAGAGTTTACATTATTACAACAGAAGCGATATAAATTCAACTTGGAGTCCCATCAATGCCACAGGCAGGTTGAGTGAAGACCCGCGATCCTAGCGCACCTTTCAACGATCTCTGAAATTCTGCACATGAAACGTGCAGCCAACAAGTTGGGTCAATACTTTGAATGTATTGGCAAATTACACCAAGGAAAGAAAAGACTATCTCTACATGCAAGGCTAGTTTAGGCTGTAGAGTTCATTTGCTCAAAGCTAGTTTTCTTAAGTAGAGAGAAGAAGAGAAGATTTTCCTACTTTGTAAACATTTGCTTAGATAAAATAGGGTCGAATGGCACACGAGGATATTACGCACCAAGTGTCCAACCAACCAAACACTTGGATATTACGCACCAAGCGTCACTTGGATATTACACACCAAGTTCCCAAATTCCCACCCATTAGCGATATTACGCACGCCATGGGGTTTCAAAACTTTGTTTTAGAAAAGAGAGAGGAAGATCCTTCAGAGGCTTCATCCTTCAGATGCTCAATGTCGTTCTGTTTCCGTGAACACGGCTGATCGATCAGATTGCAATACTCTCGAGAGTTTGTGCACTTTACCCATAATCCACGATCAAGTCCTTTTACAGACAAGACCATGGCGAGGCTTTCCCTTAGTAGCCCCTCTACCTTCTGGATCCAACTGTGCCAAGAACCTCCAAATGTTGGTACCCAGGTGAGGTTTCCCACTAAGTACTAGGCCAAGACAGAGCCCATAATGTATTGTGGTTGCACTGGAAGCTTCTGAATTCTGAAACATGGCAGACTTCTTTGATTCCTGGGCGGCCGTCCTCCACCAAAATCTCACTCGTTGACCCGACAACCATTCCGCCCAGAAGAAAACTTAGTTTTATTTTGAAGTGGATTTGAGAATAAAAAGTTTGCTCTAGAGAGCCTTTATACTTAGAAAAATTCTTTGTCTTTCGAACCCCCCAACAGTACTTTGTATATATAGCATAGCAAGCAATACTTAGCAAAAACAGGGGTAACCTATTAGGATGGAAAATCCTAAGTATAGAGCTACTCATGGCATACTACAAAATCTTCGCACTTGCAAAATAATACTAAGAAAAATTCTAATGGAACATCCTACACATGCATACTACAGAATTTCGAAGATCACATGCATAGAATCAAAACTGGGACAAAAGTTATGAACAAGTGGTGTAACTTGCCTTATGTTGATAATGGGTGTTAGATTGTATTTCTCCCCAGCAATCGCACTCTCCGAACAATCTAATACGAGGACAAGGTAGTTCCAATCAAAACAATTGCAAACATAGCAAAACACAACAAGGACGATCAAAAACATGCATGATGGTTTAATAAGTCATAATGGTTGTAATTAGTTCTCTGAACAATACTACAACACATGATGCATGCAGGAGATCATTTAATGCAATAGGATATCTATTATTAATACTTGATTGCCAATCTAGGGGTTTTAATAGTTCTGTTGAACTTCTGTACTAATTGCCGTATTAAATTTGTATCTGAAGCGTACTGGATAGAGAGCATTAATACGAACCAGTAGCAATTGGATTCAACTTAATCAGAGTTATAAATCTTTTCTTATGATTTAAATAGTGTTTAATGGAGTTTAAATCATTTAAACAATTTCTGTTGTCTAAAATTCAAACTAAATACAGATATGTAATCTACATGGTAATGTGATTCCAGAGACATATTATTCATATTTTTCTGAGTTATAAATTATTTACTATGAATTTAATACTCTAAAAGTCCATTAAAACTATTTAAATCACTACAGCAATTTTACACTGCAAAATTTGGATCTAATAGCATATTAATGTTTTATATGAAATTATGAATCCATAGACACTTTATTTGTATTTTTATGATCTACAGATAATTTACTATGATTTATTATGTCTAAAAAGCTCATTAAACCATTTAATTTATTACAGTAAATATGTACTGTAAAAGTTATATCTAATATTTTATTATTGTTCTACACAATTTTATGAATCCAACCATATATTATTTATAATTTTTGGACATGTAATCAATTTTATATGAATTTTACAAGATTGGACATAATTCTGGCTTATTTAAATATTAAAATCAAATAACTCGCGCTGACTGGGCTCTGACCTGCTGACCTGGCAGATGACGAAGCGATGACGCAGCATGCTGACTGACTTGCCACGTGGCCATATGTTATAGGCCAATACCCCTTCAGGTTTGGAGTCTAATCCAATGCGTTCAAAACGAATCCGACGGACGACAACGATTCCTTCTGAGATCACCGGTGAGGTCGGCGGCGGACGGCGGCGAGTGGCTCAGGTGATGAATGGCGGCGGTGCTGTGGCTGTCACTGGCGACGTCGAGGTAGGCGACGGGGTGCGGGGCATCTTAGCGAACCCGATGGCGTGCTCAGCGTCGATGTTCGCTTCCTGGAGCGGCGGCCAACGACGGATGGAGGCCTCGGTCGATGGGTGAGCGCCGGCGAGGAATCTGTGAGAAAACAAAGACCTGCGGAGGGGGAAAAAGCATCAGGGAGGTGCGGACGAACCATAGGATGATAAACATATGGAGAGAGAGGGTCGGGGTGGACGGAAACCACGGAGCTCGAGCTCAATCTTGAGCTTCCGACGGCTGCGGTGCAGATGGCTCGAAATTGGTGGATAGGGTTTCGATTTGCAGCAAAATCGAGACTAAAAGGAGGCGGGGGAGTTTATACGGGGGTCTGGCGTGGATTAGGGTCGAGCACTGCGCCGAATCGATCGGGATTCGCGGGGATTTAAACTCGGGGCCAACCGTGTTCGTCAGGGACTCCTCGTCGGGAGGAAGAAGGAGACGGGGTGGGGTCCCACCTGCCAGCGGGAGAGAGGAGGGGCAGGCTGCTGCTGGGCCGGCCTCCGGGGCCGCATGCGCGGCAGGTAGGGCTAGGCCGGTCTAGCTCGCGGGTAGGGTTTAGTTAGGTTTTTTTTCATTTCTTTTCCTTTTTCTATTTTAATATTTCTTTTATAACTTTTTCATACTAAGTCCAAATGAGCTGAAATTTGTTTCTAAAATTTTGTGATTTTCAGTATATCATTTTAGGACCATTTTGTGTATCCTTTTATTGAGTTCAATTATATTGTATTTATTAAAATCCATATTTATTCCTTATACGAATATTTGCAGAACTTATTAGGATTAAGATTTTTTTTTGAATTCGGTTCTTGCAAATTTTTGCATAGATGCAATGCAATGGACATGAATGATATGTAGAAACAAATTTTTTTTGTCCCAATTTCTAAAATCTTGGGATGTGACATTCTCTCTCGGTGTTTTCCGCCCCGTAGAGGCGGCGGAATCTTTCTGCGGTCGCTCGCCATGTATTAGGGTTTCGAGGGGAAGATATAGGTGAGAGGGCGGAGCCATAGGTGGGCCACACCCCCCGTTGGCGTGGCCTAGGGGTGGCCCATGCCGGGGTGTGTGGGCCCCTATGGCCCATCTCCGCCTCCCCTTCTGGCTTTCTTCGTCTTCTGGGAAAATATGATTTTCCATAATTTTTCTGGTATCTTTAGGATCTTCATGAAATTGCATCAAAACACCTCTTTATCCATCAGAATCCTGACTCCGGCAGTTCATCATCAAAGAATCATCCAACATGCAAAAACAGATGAAAAGACATAAGTAACACCTCTTAATAAGGAATATATCAATGAATAGAGGCAAATTATGATATAGAATGGTGATGCAAATTGGACGTATCGATGTCTATATCTCCCACCATAGTGAAATTCAATTTACAACGGGCACTTGACAATACTTGTATCAACGTTGTTGTTCTTGTTTGTAAGTTAGAACGGTTCTTATCCCAAATCCCCAAACCACGTAAAATATGCAAAGAAAATTAGAGGCGTCTAACTTTGTTTTGCAGGGGTGTGTTGTGATGTGATATGGCCATGATTGTGATTATATATGATGTATGCAATGATCCTTATTGTAAGTTGACAACCGGCATGAGCCTTATGGTTGTTTTTAAATTCCGTTAAGACATGCGTGTCTATTATTTAAAGTAGTTGTAATAGTTGATGCTGGTGGACGAAACCCATGGAGCGGCGTCATTGATCTTGACGCCATGCCGGTGATCATGGAGATCATGTTCGTGCTTGGAGAGGGAGATCGAAGGCACAAGAAGAAAGGCCATATCATATCACATATTATGAATTGCATTTGATGTTAATCCTTTTATGCATATTTTTTTTGCTTAGATCACGATGGTAGCATTATAATATGATCCTGTGGCATCCCGCAAAAACCACTACTAGAAAATCGCGTTGAATTTGTGCATTGCATCGTCATCATCATGCATTGTTTGTTTAAAACTGGTTTCGCAAAGTCTGTTTTGTTTTCTAAAACGCCCCGTCTTGTTTTCAAATTCAAACCCGGGTCGCCGGAATATTTTGTTGTCTACTATCGGTTTGCCAACGGTGCATTCAAAGTAAATAAAAGATTATATTATTTTAGTGGGGCAGTCGAACGGGCCAAATGACCCGAACGACCACCCCAGAAATAAAACGGCCCACCCCAAAATCCCTAGTCTACCCAGTCCTATCCTACCCAACCCCTCTCCACCTCACCCCACCCTATAGCAACTTGCCACCTCATCCTCTCCCCTCCCCCTAGCCTATCAGACCCTGCCACCTCACCCCAACCCTCCCTCTCTCTCTCACCCCACTTCCCCCACCACACAACTCCCCAGCCCACACAAGCACACACGACACACACCCCACACCGCCTCCCCCTGATCAACCTGCCCAGGTGCACCCTGCTCAGATCCCCACGCGCGCACGCACGCCCCAACCCCCACCCCTGGCCCCACATGTCAGTCTCCCCACCCCCACCAACCGGACCCACCCCCACAGGCCCGCTCCTCACCCCGCACCCGCACCTTCCCACGATGCGCCCCACCCCCGTCTTCCTCCCTCCTCGCCCCTCTCTGTGCCCGCTCGGCCGCACCTCCCGCCGCCGGCGCGCCACCGCCCGCTCCACCTCCCGGCGCCGCGCGACCCTGCCTCTCGCCCTCCTCTTCCTGGCCTCCTCCGGTGCCGCTCCTCCCTTCCCCGCCTCCTCCGCGTCAGCGCCGCCCTCGAGCCGCGAGCCCCCGTCCCCGGCGCCGCCGCGCGCGTCCCGCCGCCACCGCGCGCTCTCCTCTCCCCTGGGACCCTCCTCCCCGTCGCCCCTCTCCGGCCCCGCCTCGCCTCCGGCCAGGGTCGCCGTCCGCCTCGCCCTGGGCTCCCTCCGGCGAGCTCCTGCTGCCGCGGCCCCTCCTTCCCCGCCTCTGCCCGCCTCCCCGCCATCTCTAGCGCCCGCCGCATCCGCCATCCTCGCCTGCCCCGGCGCCCTCCTCCGCTGGCCTGGCCCCGTCGGCCGCCTCCACCGTCCGCGACGCCGGTCACCACCCCTGCAACCTCGTTGCATCGCCGGCCTCCGACCGCGTCGCCCCTGTTTTCCCCGAGTAGGCCGCGCTGCTGCTCTCTCTTCCGTCGCATGCCAGGGTGCAGCACGTCAGTTGGTTCGCAAGGTTCAAACCAGTGTCATCAAGATCTTCTCAGAACGCGTTTTTCTCCTTCACGGACCCGAAGACCACCGACAAGATCTCCGTCGTGGACTCCAAGGACCGCCTCACGGACATCGAGCGCCAAGATCGCCTCCCGGATCCCGAAGCGGTTCCCGGACCCCAAAGACGTCGAGACACCGGACGCCGAGACCCCTGAACCCGGAGACCCGAACCCGAAGACGCCCAGGTCGCCGACGCAGCATGCCAAGTACTTCACCCCAGATGAGACAAGTACTACTTCCCGGTACGCGGACCGACAAGACCTTCACGACGCCAAGAACGGCATCGGCCCGGAAGAATCCGATGCGACCGACACCGACCCAAGTCCTTCGTCCCGGAACGACAAGATCTACCCCCGATATCCGAGAATGATCCCAGAGCCCGAGAACGTTCCGTCGAACCCTGCCGAACCCTGAGACCGGACCCCGAACCCCGGAACCCCCAAGATCGCCGAGACCCCAAGTGTGACCCTTTTCCTCGAACCCTATTTTATAATATAATATAACTTGTCGCATATTAAATGTTCATGCATGCATCCTTGTCTGTGGTTTGGGGGCATTATGCCGATTCACCTAATAATTAAATATGGGGCCCATATGCGGGCAAATCTGGTCTCATATCGGCCTCATTTAAATTTGTGTAGCGAACCCCGTGCTATCTTCTGCCATGTTAAAACAACATTTAAACTGCGGGGTAGCTAAACAACATGAACCACCTAATTGATTGTCGGGACCCCGGTTCCGCTTAATATGACCTAATTGCACCGCACCTTTGCCATGTCATACATCATACATGCATCATGCCGATCTTCTGCCGTTGTATTAAATATTGCATCCGGTGTTTATTCTAGTGTTTTGCTTCTTCGCGGATAAGGCCGTTGAGTTGATGTGAGCTTCGCCCCGAACTTCGGTTGTACCTTCGGCAATGTTTTCAGGCGAGCATCTCCCCCTTTCTACATATCTTACTTTTATAGTATTTATTCCCTCCTGTTGATCTATTGCTATCTGTGTTGCGATGCTCTAGTTTCCGTACCCGTGATATCCCTTGCAGCCGTATATTGCCTTGGACACACCCTATTCCCTGTTGTTTGGTAGATAGTTGGACTTGCGCGTCGTAGTCGCTTGCTCAAGTGCTGTTGCGTGTCGTTCAGTGCCACAGTGTTGATGTATTGCCGCATGTTGATGTTGGAGATGATCATAGTTTTACTTATCGCTTACTTTAATTCCTGTTTAACAACTAAAATTGAAATAAGCAGAGGCATCGGTGGGTGATAGATAATATTTGGTTTCCGAACGCCCACTTGTGTCCCGTAGGACCCCGAGTACTTGATACCTGTTCCGTGATTTATCGCGCTATCCACATCCGGGAGGTATATGGGACCCTCCTCAGCCAGAGCTTGATTCAGTCTTATTTCTTGGGGCCACAAACTAGTTTGAGGTTTTATTTACTATCCTGTACTTATGCCATGCTACTTCTGTATTTACGATTGTGCGAGGGGCACACTGTACTGTTTAGGAATTGTGACCCGTTTTCGCGGTATCGACAAGCCCAGTCACACTTTCGGGTTCCCAGTCGTTTACAGCCGGCCCCACAAACCTTGAGGCCGTCTCGAAGTCAGCTAACTTCGTTGCGGGTCTACTTTAAGGGGTGGCCCCCTGAAATATTTCTGAATCCTGTGATTGCTTTGTCGTGAAAGACTCGTTGGGTTTTGATTTGGTTTTTCCGAGGTTGATCGAGTGTGTGTTGCTATTGGTGCACCCCGGCCGGGTAAAACTTTCTGAAAGCCGTGTCCGCGGTTATGGATGACTTGGAGCACAGTATCTCGACCATAGACAAGCATAACTAAAGTTTATTGCTATAAATTTGACTTTATAATGACTAGTAATCAGCTTCACTATAATGGAATGGCTAATTAATACTGCCCACAATTGCTTGTTTGGAGTGTCGCTTGCGACCATTGTACCTGACTAGTAAGTATGACAACTACAACGGAATGACTAAATAAAAGTGCCAACAACTGCTGGGTTTTTGGGTTATCTCATGCTAATTGTAACTGATTAGTAATTGTTGCAACTACAACGGAATGATTAACTAAAAGTGCCCACTGCTTATTTTATCAAGATGATTATCCAAATCTGACTAGTAATTGCTGCAACGATAACTGAATAAATAAAACTGCCAACTGTGTGAGTTCCTCGGTTGACTTCCTTGTTTGGTCTCGAGGGGGAAACACCAGGATGGGTTTGTTTGGTGTTAGCTTCAGGTTGGATCCGGATAGGTCATTCTTATCTCTCTCTGATAACCGCCAGTTGCATCGAGTCTCTATAGGATGTTTAGTGCATGCTGCCGCTGCCGCTTTAGTCCACCATACCTATGTAGGCGAGGACCGCCGAATTCTAGTCTCGCCGTGTACTGGCCTCAGTACTGACGCTCCTCTTTTTCCTTTGCCCTTTGTCGGCACCCCTTTTGTTTAAGCAGGTTTTGAGATCGACGTCGTTAGCAGGGTTACCCTTCCGGCTTGGCCTGGGCAGGGTTATGGACGCCATTGGTTATTCTTCAGGGCTCTTAGCCCCATTTGCATCTTGTCCGTAGTCGGACGCTGTATCGTTTTACAGGTGATTTGGATCTTTGTATTGTATATCTGTATTCTTGACTCATCGAGTCGCTGTTATATATATCTGTTCTGTGGGTCCCATCGAGGACTGTTGTGTAATGTTATTACTTCGTTTTCCACCCGCACGAAAGTGCCTGGTGGGCACCTTTGAATCGTTTCTATGCGGGTTTGGCGGATTTCGCTAAAACTTGCATAGGGTCGATTCTGAGGGTGTTACAGATCCCTCTCACTAAATATCAAGTAATAAAGTGTTCGTCCTTAGTAGGCACCATTGCTAAGACTCTTCATTTCAAAGCACCACGTGATGATCGGGTCTGATAGATTCTATGTGTGCATACAAAGGGAGCAAGCCAGATTTGCTCATGCAGATACTAAGGTTAACCTTGACGAGCCTAGCATGTATAGACATGGTCTCAGAACACGGAATACTGAAAGGTAAAGCATGAGTCATATAGTAGATATGATAAACATGTTGATTGTTCGCCTTTGAAACTACATCATCTCTCGTGATGATCGGACTTGATGTAGTGGATTTGGTTCATGTGATCACTAAAACAATGTGAGGGATATTGTTTTTAGTAGGAGTTCACCTAGTTAATTTAAGTATTAAATATGAACTCAATTTGTCATAAACTTAGTCTAAAATTTTGTAAATCTGTTGTAGATCATGGCGGCCCCTACCATCCTTTTTAATGCGTTCCTATAGAAAGAAAAGTTCATAAACAATGGAAGCAACTTCGCGGATTGGTTCTGCAATTTGAGGATTGTCCTTAATGCTGGTCAGTTGACCTATGTGCTGGATGCACCCCTAGGTGACTCACCTGCAGCTGATTCTACCAATGAGGTGAAGAATATTTTCCTCACTCGGAAGAATCAATACTCCACAGTTCAGTGTGTATTGTATGGTTTGGAATCAGAGCTTCAGAAATTTTTTGAGAACTTTGACCCACATGATATTGTCCGTGAAGTCAAAATGATATTTGAGGCTCACGCGAAAGTTGAGAGTTATGAGGCTTCTGAAAAGTTCTTTAACTGCAAGATGGAAGAGGGCAGCTCTGTTAGTGAGCACGTGCTCAAAATGTCTGAGCACGCCAATAAGCTCCAAATCTTGGGTATAGTGATTCCTAATGCATTGGGGATTAACCGTGTCCTCCAATCACTACCATCTAGTTACAAGAACTTCGTGATGAACTACAACCTGAAGCGCATGGATAAGTCGTTACATTAACTCTTCTCTATGTTGAAGTCTGTGGAAGTGGAGATCAAGAAAGAGCACCAAGTGTTGATGGTCAATAAGACCACCAATTTCAAGAAGCAAGGCAAGCCTAAGAAAAAGGGTAACTTCAATAAGGGCGGCAATAAAGCTGCCACGCCTGCAAAGAAGACCAAGGCTGGTCCTAAGCCTGATACCGAGTGCTTTTACTGCAAGGGAGAAGGTCACTGGAAGCGGAATTGCCCCAAGTGACGAGGGTTCGACTTGTCAATGCCCATTGTTATGGACTTGGGTTTTGGAGAAGATGGGGATGCTGGAGATCGTGAGACGGTTAACAGACACGTAGCAAGGGGACACGAGATTTACCCAGGTTCAGGCCCCCGGAGGGAAATCCCTACTACTTGTCTGTTCTTGATTACGGCGGAACCAAAGGTTACAAGGGTATGCATATGCAATCTGGCATGAGGTGTGTATGAGGTGGTAGAGATCTGTTGTGGTGTAGCGTGCGTCGTTCCCTCCTCGTTGGAGCCTCCTAGCCTTTATATATGGGGAGACTAGGTCTCAGGTACCGATACGAGTAGGTTACAAGTTGTATTCAAATTCTAGCCTTGAGCTTTCCTTGTCTTGTGCGCTTGGGACTCCATGTCCATATGGGCTTCATAGCAGCCGAAACGTCATATGCATCA
The DNA here is from genome assembly GCA_916181665.1 of Avena sativa. Lineage (NCBI taxonomy): Eukaryota > Viridiplantae > Streptophyta > Magnoliopsida > Poales > Poaceae > Avena > Avena sativa. The sequence continues at coordinate 257,320,364 of OV702279.1, read as the reverse complement.
TGGACCCTGGCATGTTGTCGAGTGGGCCTTCCGTCGGGCTGGACCAGGTAGGCTAACATCAGGAACCCGTAGGGCATATCCATGTCAGTAGCCCCCGAGTGTCCATCCGAAACGTAGATTCGGGTGGAGACTTAGTTGTCTTGAACCTTGTATTTGGATGTCGGAGTCCAAAATTGTGTCAAGTGTGAAGCACTTCACCCAAAAGTTCATCAGGTCAGCTGAATTTGTTCGGTTGTTATAAACGAGTCATCATTATGGATGTATTCAACACAATGGACTATAGAGTGTGTGACCAGCGCTCCCTATGGGAGTAGCCCCCGAGTGTCTGTTTGAGTCGTAGACTCGAGCAGAAATTTATAGCCGTCGGTTGCGCAATGCGGTGATCCGGAAGTTCTTCGGATGACCTTGTAGATGCCTTGAATGCCTTCATTTGTTTGAATGCGCGACCAGCGCTCCATATGGAAGTAGCCCATGAGTCCTCAAGCGTGCCACTCGAAGATCTTGTATGGGTGCGACGAGCGCTCCAGTTCGGAGTAGCCCCCGAGTGTCTGGCAGAGTCGTAGACTCGGGCAGAGACTCGAATCTTGTATCATGCAGTTGTAGTCGACAATCTTGTGGGCGACCCAAAAGTACATCGGTTGCGCGACCAACACTCTTGATAGGAGTAGCCCCCAAGTGTCTAGTCGAGTCGCAGAATCGAGTGGAGACTCATACGAGAAGAAACCACTGACCCGGAAGTGCATCGAGGCAGCGTCTCATGCATAAGGAGTCAGGAGTCGACGTAGCGGAGTCGTGCGGCGTTTAGCCGGAAGGACTCGATGTTTCAAATCAAGTCGACGCCTTTGCCCCTGTCGGGTGCACGACATGCGTCGCGTCATTCGGGTATGTGGCCAATGTCGCGTCTTTGTATCATCAAGAGATGCAACCATCCGAGGAGTGACTCGACTCGGGTTTCGGGTGTATGGCGTAGCCAGTTATTTTGTTGACTCTTGTTGGAGGACCCGATAGAATAGCTAGGCGCAGTAGACGTCCTTGTAAGCTGCAGAAAATATAAAGAATTGTGAAGTACTTGTATCTTGTAAAGAATATTGCATATCGTCTTGTAAAGTAAAATTCTGGTGCCAATCGAGTCGATACTTTTGCACTGTTTGCTAGGCCTTTTTGTTAGCCTGATTACCCTTAGTCTCAGTACCTTGCCGACGTACTCGGAGTTCAAGGATTCGACGATCAGGCAGAATCAGCTACTCGGGCTGTCGTGTACGAGGTGTTCGAGTGTGTAGTCGACGACACATTAGGTTACTCGAAGAGGGCGCAGCCCCCGAGTGTTTCGAGTGTGACTTAAAAAAGAAATCATCTCTAAGTATAGGAAAACTTAGCTTTATTGGTAGTTTACATGGATGAAGTTGATGCGACCGCGGACGTAGTTGACACCGTAGCGGGTCACACGGCGGACGTAGTCGACACAACAGATCGCACTCGTAGCAGCGACGGATTCCTGGGGCCAATGGCGGTAGCGAGTTCCGCATCCAAAGATTCTCGCAATTGAATACCACACTGGGTCGTCGCATCCGAACAATGCAGCGGGTCACCGCAGCCGAAAGACACATAGTTCTATGGAGCCAAAGACCACAGCGGGTTGCTAGAGCCGAAGGCCGCGTCTGGTCGCCGAAGCGGAGGGATCCCCGAGTCGTTGGAGCCGAAGATCGCAGCGGGTTACTAGAGTCGAGAGATCCCCCGAATCGCTGTCGCTGAAGCGGATGCGTCTGGTCTCCGCAATCGAAGATCACATCGGGTCGCCGCATATGAAAGGATGCATCGGGTCACCATAGCCGAAGGTCGCAACGGGTCGCACGGCAGGGCCGGTGGCAGTAGCGAGTTGACGCATCTGCGGGTTAGCGCAACCCTCGGGTAAAGAGTCGCTCGGCGGACAGAGTCGAAGTAGCAGCGGGTCCATGCAGCCAAAGACTGTATAAGGTCACACGATGGAGTCGGCGCAGCTCCCGAGTGTACCACACGGTCTATAGAGACTTATCCGATTTGATTTCCGCTCTTTTTTGTTTGAACCGGTTCACGGGAAAAATTTCCTCACCTTGGCATGGATCAATTTCGTGCATGTCCCGATTTGAACACTGATGACACCTTCCAATATTCGTGTATCCTATTTCCTCTTGGAGATTGAACGGCGCGAGTGATTACTCCATCTCGTGGAAGAATTTAGAGTACTTCTGTTCCCAAATCGAGTATGATAAGTATTGTACTACCCAATCGTCGTTTTTGAATTTTCCTTTGCACCATCACACATATGTTGCATGTATAGCCTTAATTGCCCTTTGTCTTATCAGGGAGTACGTACGAGCTGCCTTTTCCTCTAGATATCCGATCGATTCGGCTTGGTCTCAACGTCATGACACGGTACAAGCACGGATACGCCAGAGATTTTTTTATTTATCAACAGAGCCGCTGATGCATGCGACAAACAAACTGCGATAGATCTTCATGTGCCGCTGATCGTCCATGAGCCTGAGACGCTGATTTTGTTGGCTTTGCTCATGACGATTCCTTCCGGCTGCCGCCGAGTATCTTGGGATTTTTGATCTTGTAGATTTGATCGGAACCGTCACGATCCCACGATCAGTACCCCCAATTTCCACGGACGGCGCCAATTGACGAGGGTTCGACTCGTCAATACCCATTGTTATGGACTTGAGTTTGGGAGAAGATGCGTATGCTGGAGACGCGAGACAGTTAAAAGACACGCAGCAAGGGAACACGAGGTTTACCCAGGTTCAGGCCCCCAGAGGGAAAACCCTATTTCTACTTGTCTGTTCTTTATTACGGCGGAACCAAAGGTTACAGGGGTGCGCAGATGCAATCTGGCATGAGGTGTGTGTATGAGGTGGTAGAGATCTATTGTGGCATAGCGTGCATCGTGCCCTCCTCGTTGGACCCTCCTAGCCTTTATATATGGGGAGGCTAGGTCTCAGGTACCGATACGAGTAGGTTACAAGTTGTATTCAAACTCTAATCTTGAGCTTTCCTTGTCTTGTGCGCTTGGGAGTCCATATCCATATGGTCTTCATAGCAGCCGAAACATCATAGGCATCATGGACCTTGACAGGTCGTCGAGTGGGCCTTCCGTCGGGCTGAACCAGGTAGGCTAACATCGCGTACCCGTAGGGCATATCCATGTCACTAAGTACCTGGCATATCTGAAGAACGACAACATCAAGAAGAAATGTATATCCGATATACATGTTATTGATGTATATCTTACTAGTAATCGTAGTAGTGCCTGGGTATTTGATATTAGTTCGGTTGCTCATATTTGTAACTCGAAACATGTGCTACAGAATAAACGGATACTAGCGACAGAAGAGGTGACGATGCGCGTTGGAAATGGCTCCAAGGTTGATGTGATCGTTGTCGGCACGCTCCCTCTTCATCTACCATCGGGATTAGTTTTATACTTAAATAATAGTTATTTGGTGCCTGCGTTAAGCATGAAAATTATATCTGGATCTTGTTTATTGCAAAATGGTTACTTGTTTAAGTCCGAGAATAATGGTTGTTCCATTTATATGAAATACTATCTTTTATGGTCATGCGCCGATGATAGATGGTCTATTCTTATTGAATCTCAATAGTAGTAATACACATGTTCATAATATAGATGCTAAACGTTTGAAATTGAATGATAATTCTACATACATGTGGCATTGTCGTCTTGGTCACATTGCAATGAAGCGTATGAAGAAACTCCATTCCGATGGACTTCTTGAATCACTTGATTTTGAATCACTTGAAAGATGCGAAGCATGTCTAATTGGAAAAATGACTAAGACTCCATTCTCTAGTTTAATGGCGCGAGCTACGGACTTATTGGAAATCATACATACCGATGTGTGTGGCCCGATGAGTGTGGCATCGCGCGGTGGTTATCGTTATGTTCTTACTTTCACGGATGAATTGAGTAGATATGGGTATATCTATTTCATGAAACATAAGTCAAAAACTTTTGAAAAGTTTAAGGAATTTCAAAGTGAATGAGAGAATCAACGTAACAAGAAGATTAAATTTCTATGATCTGATCATGGAGGTGAGTATCTAAGTTACGAGTTTGGCGAGCATTTGAAGAAATGCGGAATACTTCCACAATTGACATCGCCGGGAACACCACAACATAATGGTGTGTTCGAACGTCGTAATCGAACTCTCTTAGATATGATTAGGTCTATGATGTCACTTACAGATTTACCATTATCATTTTGGGGTTATACATTAGAAACAGCCGCATTCACTTTAAATAGGGCACCATCTAAATCTGTTGAAACGACACCGTATGAACTATGGTTTGGGAAGAAACCTAAATTATCGTTCCTCAAAGTTTGGGGATGTCAAGCTTATGTAAAGAAGTTACATCGCGACAAGCTTGAACCGAAAGCGGAAAAATGCGTCTTCATAGGATACCCGAAGGAAACTATTGGGTATACCTTCTATCATAGATTCGAAGGCAAAATCTTCATTGCCAAGAATGGATCCTTTCTCGAGAAGGAGTTTCTCTCGAAAGAAGTGACTTGAATGAAATTAGAACTCGACGAGGTTGTCGAACCTTCTGTCGGATTTGAGAGTAGCGCAGCACCGGAACATGTTCCTGTGGCGCCTGCACCAATAAGAGAGGATGTTAATGATAATGATCATGAAATCTTCATTGCCAAGAATGGATCCTTTATCAAGGAGTTTCTCTCGAAATAAGTGACTAGAAGGAAAGTAGAACTCGACGAGGTTATCGAACCTTCTCTAGGATTTGAGAGTAGCGCAGCACCAGAAGATGTTCCTATGGCGCCTGCACCAATAAGAGAGGAAGCTAATGAGAATGATCATGAAACTTTGAACGAAGTTACTACTGAACCTCGCACGTCAACGAGGACTCGTACCACACCTGATTGGTATGATCCTGCTATGAGTGTCATGTTGGTGGATAACACCGATGACCCTCCGACATATGAGGAAGCAATAATAAGCCCAGATTCCAATAAATGGCAAGAAGCCATGAAATCCGAGATTGGATCCATGTACGAAAACCAAGTGTGGACTTTGGTGGACTTACCGGATGGCCACAAGGCTGTCGAGAACAAATGGATTTTCAAGAAGAAAACAGATGCTGATGGTAATGTAACCGTCTATACAGCTGGACTTGTCGTGAAAGGGTTCCGACAAATTCAAGGAGTTGACTATATCTAGATCTTGTTTATTGCGAGACGGTTACTTGTTTAAGTCCGAGAATAATGGTTGTTCGATTTATATGAGTAATATCTTTTATGGTCATGCGCCGATGATAGATGGTCTATTCTTATTGAATCTCGATAGTAGTAATACACATGTTTATAATATAGATGCTAAACGTTTGAAATTGAATGATAATTCTACATACATGTGGCATTGTCGTCTTGGTCACATTGCAATGAAGCGTATGAAGAAACTCCATTCCGATGGACTTCTTGAATCACTTGATTTTGAATCACTTGAAAGATGCGAAGCATGTCTAATGGAAAAAATGACTAAGACTCCATTCTCTAGTTTAATGGTGCGAGCTACGGACTTATTAGAAATCATACATACCTATGTGTGTGTCCCGATGAGTGTGGCATCGCGCGGTGGTTATCGTTATGTTCTTACTTTCACGGATGACTTGAGTAGATATGGGTATATCTATTTCATGAAACATAAGTCCAAAACTTTTGAAAAGTTTAAGGAATTTCAAAGTGAAGTAGAGAATCAACATAACAAGAAGATTAAATTTCTATGATCTGATCGTGGAGGTGAGTATCTAAGTTACGAGTTTGGCGAGCATTTGAAGAAATGCGGAATACTTTCACAATTAACACCACCGGGAACACCACAACGTAATGGTGTGTTCGAACGTCGTAATCGAACTCTCTTAGATATGGTTCGGTCTATGATGTCACTTACAGATTTACCATTATCATTTTGGGGTTATACATTAGAAACAGTCGCGTTCACTTTAAATAGGGCACCATCTAAATCCGTTGAAATTACACCGTATGAACTATAGTTTGGGAAGAAACCTAAATTGTCGTTCCTCAAAGTTTGGGGTTGCGAAGCTTATGTAAAGAAGTTACAGCCTAACAAGCTTGAACCCAAAGCGGAAAAATATGTCTTCATAGGATACCCGAAGAAAACTATTGGGTATACCTTCCATCATAGATCCGAAGGAAAAATCTTCATTGCCAAGAATGGATCCTTTATCGAGAAGGAGTTTATCTCGAAAGAAGTGACTGGAAGGAAAGTAGAACTCGATGAGGTTGTCGAACCTTCTCTCGGATTTGAGAGTAGCGCAGCACCGGATGATGTTCCTATGGCTCCTGCACCAATAAGAGAGGAAGCTAATGATAATGATCATGAAATCTTCATTGCCAAGAATGGATCCTTTCTCGAGAAGGAGTTTCTCTTGAAAGAAGTGACTAGAAGGAAAGTAAAACTCGATGTGGTTGTCAAACCTTCTCTCGGATTTGAGAGTAGCGCAACACCGAAAGATGTTCCTATGGTGCCTGCACCAATAAGAGAGGAGGCTAATGATAATGATTATGAAACTTCGAACGAAGTTACTACTGAACCTCGCAGGTCAACGAGGACTCATACCACTCTTGATTGGTATGATCATGTTATAAGTGTCATGTTTGTGGATAACACCAATGACCTTGTGACATATGAGGAAGCAATGATGAGCCCATATTCCAATAAATGGCAAGAATCCATGAAATACGAGATTGTATCCATGTACGAAAACCAAGTGTGGACTTTTGTGGACTTACCGGATGGCCGCAAGGCTGTCGAGAACAAATGGATTTTCAAGAAGAAAACATATGTTGATGGTTATGTAACCGTCTATAAAGCTCGACTTGTCACGAAAGGGTTCCGACAAATTCAAGGAGTTGGCTACGATGAGACTTTCTCACCGGTAGCGAAGCTAAAGTCTGTGAGGATTTTGTTCGCAATCGCTGCATATTACGATTATGAGATATGGTAGATGGGTGTCAAAACGACGTTCCTCAATGGAGACATTGATGAAGAGTTGTATATGGTATAACCCAAAGGTTTTGTCGGTCCTAAAGATGCTAACAAGGTATGCAAACTTCAACGATCCATTTATGGATTGAAGCAAGCCTCCCGAAGTTGGATGATGGCGCCCACCACTTGTCGTGGGACGCTTCGTTGGAAACCCCAAGAGCAAGGTATGAAGCAGCACAGCAGCAAGTTTCCCTCAGTAAGAAACTGAGGTTATCGAACCAGTAGGAGGAAGGAAACATCACACAGGTGTTGCAAGCAACGCGAAAACCTGCACAACACAAACTCAAGACTTTGCCCCAACGAATCAGTGAGGTTGTCAAGCTCACCGGTTTGCTCTAACAAAGGATTAAACGTATGGTATGGAAGGCAATCGTTTGCAGCAAGTAAACAAGTAGTAGTGGAAGATGTATCAATAGTAAAGACTAGACTGGGGTCCATAGTTCACTAGAGGTGCTCTCCTTAGATAAAGAATATGGCATGAAGGGTAAACAAATTACAGCAGGGCAATTGACAGGAACTGAGCAAGGCATATGCAATTACTAGTCAGAAAGATCCTATGAGATTCGACTAGGCAATACAACAAGATACATAGACCGCCATCCAACTGCATCTATGACTAGAAGTCCACCTTCAGGTTATCATCCTGATGGGGATGCGCCTACCGGGGTATACCCAGCAGGACGTTTCCGACTGGCCCAAGCCCTGGCGAGTGGGCCTGCAGGACGGCGACTGGATCAAGGCCCGGCGTGGATCCAAGCGACTGGAAGCTGAAGGCCCAGGCGAGTAGATAGGCCCAGTCGGATTAGGTTAAACGAGTACCGAAGCTTTAACTGAATCGGTTGAGATATGTAAACCCTAGGGGAGGTGAGCCTATATAAACCTCCCTGTAGGGCGTGTAGAGATACGTTCCATCATACACCCAAGCGACTCGCCGCCTAGCCGCCGAGCTCGCCCATTGTACCACATTCATAATACAATCTAGCAGGAGTAGGTCTTTACCCTCCGGGGGGCCGAACCTGGGTAAAACCCTGTGTCCTTGCCCTCATCTCGCACCGCAGATGGCTGGCCTCCCTTGCCCCTCGTTCTACTACTCGCTGCCGATTGCAGCATCTGCCGTGACCTACATGGTCTGGCCGGTGTTCTGCGGCGAGATTCAATCTGCCCATCAACGAGACGGTCGCCACCGGCCGCATGATAGCGATCGGCGAGATGCTCCAAATCTTGCCGAGAAGCTACGTCCCGGCGACGCGACCCGTCACGCACAGCGTGATCCTGCCGGTCGGCACGATCAGCCTCTTCGTCGGCCTCACCGACGTCATCGTCTCGGAGGATTCGGCTCGCATCCGCGAGTCGCCGCCACGCAATCGGCTCTCCGAGAGCCAGATCCGCACGATCCATCGCCTCGCCTCCGAGTACAATTCGGCCCACAGCGACGTGGCCGAAAACTCAGCGGCCGCAGAAGACGCGGCCCTCAACGACGACGCCGACTCGGCGACCCCGGCGTCACTCGCTGGGTCCATCACCGCGGCTTCACCCGCGGGCTCCATCACCCAGGTCTCCAACGTGGGAGACTTCGAGGACCCCTCCATCCTCGGGATCTTCGAATTCGACTCCGGATTGGAGAACTCCGCCGACCTCCGCGACGGAACCGGTCGCCACGCCGCGACCTACATGGCGACCGGCACCAAACCGCCGGAGGACCCATTCTCCACCCCAATCCCTCCTAACGCCACGGCAACGGAGGTCGAGGAACTCCGCCTGAAACTGGCGGAGGCGGTGCGCAAGGAGCAAGCTGAGCGCGAAAAATTTCGCCTCGAGCAGGTCACGGCGCAGGAACTATCGCGCTACCATCAGCAGCGGATCAGGTCGCGCCTGAACCCCACCGTTCAGTGGCGCGCCCTGAACTTCGACGACGAAAATGACCCGGCCCGCGTGGCCGAGCGCGCGATCTGCGAGAACGCGCCACCAGGAGGAAGCGCCCGGCCCCCGCCAGGATCGACGGCGATGGGCGCCCCACCTCCACCCAACCGCACACCTCCCAGGGACTAGCCGCGGATAGTAGTCTCCTCACGGGAGAGAGACGCAAACGGCCTCCCACTGTTCTCCACCCCGATGGACAACCTCGTGGCAGGTCGAGCAGCAGCCAACAACATCACGGCCACGGGCGACGGCGCCCTACAGATCCAGTACGTCAGGGCCCTGCTCGCAAAGGCCGTCGAGCAGCAAAACGCGGGCGCCGACTCGCAGGGTCGAGTATACTCGCGTTCTTAGGGAAGCAGAGCGGCCTCAAGCGGTCGCCCAATGGCGGCGAACACCCTCAATTGCCCGCCACCGGAGCAGCTGCAGCTCCAACATCGACCCGCGATCGCGGCACTCTCCACCAACGACCCTAGGCCAGCGACCAACTTCGTCGCCGCCAACGGGCAACCCATCAACGCCCGCACTCACATCATCAACAACCAAAGCTGGCGCGCACGCCAGCCCGATGATCTGCGACACACCCTAACCAATCGCCGCGACGGTGAGCCCATGGGGTCGCTCAGTCGACTCGGCCCTAAGTGCTTCGGACCAATGATCCGAGGCGAGAAGTACCCGCCAAACTTCAAGGCGCCGAAGGAGATAGAAAAGTACGACCCCTCGTACGACCCCGCCGTTTGGCTCGATACATACCTCATGGCGATGGGGATCGCAGGCCACACCGACCTGCTAGCCGCCCGTTACCTCCCCTTGATGATGGAGGGGACGTGCAGGCAGTGGATCAACACCCTCCCCCAAGACAGTATCGACTCCTGGGAGGAGATGCGCGACGCCTTCGTCAGGCACTTCGAGTGCTCCTACACCCGCGCCACCACCATCGAGGACCTGGAGCGATGCGTCCAGGGACCCCGCGAGTCGACCCGCAACTGGGTCCAACGGTGGCAAGAACTCTGGTACAACGCGGTCGGCATCCACCCGGACACCGCGATCCATTGCTTCAAGACCTCATGCCGCTACGAGCCTCTGGTCGCCAAGCTCAAGCGACACTCCCGCACACTCGACAACATACCGGACCTCCTCGAGATCGCCAAACGGTACACGGAGGAAGATCCAAACCATGAAACCGACGACGAGTCAGGAGGTCAACGCCGCACGAGCGGCAACGACAGCGGACGACGGTCCGACCTACGCTACAGCAACACTCGCCTCACCGGCAAGCGCCGCAGCGACGGGCGAGTCGACTTCGTCGCCAACGCCGGGCACGCACAGCGCGAGCCCAAGAGCTTCCGCCGCGACGGAGGACAACGCCGCGACGACGGCAACTACAAGGCCAAGCCAAGGTTCGACCCTGCGGCCCTCCTTAACCAACCTTGTGCGTTTCATAGAAGGGAAGGGAAGCCCGCAACGCACACAACCGCCGACTGCCACACCCTCAGGGAGATCGAGAAGGCACGGCGAGCACGGGAGGACCCCGACAACGACCCGCCAAACGGCGGAAAATTCGGAAAAGTGGCCGGCTCGCTCCATACCTTCACAGGCTTCAACACGAAGCGCGAGAAGAAGGTCATCGCCCGCGTCGTCGCCGTCAACGCGGTGGCTCAGGTGGACGTTCCCCAGTTCCTCAACTGGTCGGAGCATCCCATCACCTGGAGCCGCCAAGACCACTCGCCACGCATCGAGTACCAAGGCCGAGTCGCCCTGGTGGTCAAGCCTAAGGTCAGCGACTACTGGCTCCCCCAAGACATTGATGGACGGTGACAGCTCCATCAACATCCTGTACCTGGACACCTTCAGGTGGCTGCGGCTCCCGCAGTCGATGATCGAGACGACCCACACCACGTTCCATGGCATCATCCCCGGTCGGAAGGCGTACCCGATCGGCAAAGTCACGCTGCCAGTCACCTTCGGCACACCAGCAAACTTCCGCACCGAGCGGATCGTCTTCGAGCTGGTGCCCTTCGACAGCCCCTACCACTGCGTCCTGGGGCGCCAGGCGTTCGCCAAGTTCATGGCAGCGCCCCACTACGCGTACAACGCGATGAAGCTCCCCGGGCCGTGCGGCGTCATCACCATCAACGGCGACCCCGACATGGCCGCCGAGTGCGAGGCCAAAGAAGCCGAGGTCGCTGACACCGTCATCGCGGCGGAGACCAACCACGCCGATGAGCTCACCAAGTACGCGAGCGGGGTCAACAACGACGACCCCACCATACTCAAGAAGCCCAACTCAGAGGGCGCAAGCACCTCAACCTTCGAGGCAACGACGCACACCCGCACCGTCGAGCTGGTCCCAAGCGATTCCAGCCAGACGGTGACGATCGGGACGGGCATGAGCCCAGCGTAGGAAGGCGCGCTCATCGAGTTCCTCCGTGAGAACAGGGACATCTTCGCATGGAAGCCCTCTGACATGTCTGGTGTTCCTAGGGAGCTCGCTGAGCACAAGATAAACTCCGACCCCAAAGTGCGACCCGTCAAACAGTCGTTGCGGCCCTTCAATGAAGAGCGCCGTCGAGCAATCGCCGAGGAGGTGCAGCGTCTACTCGCTGCAGGCTTCATCTGACCAATCAAATACTCCAAGTGGCTGGCAAACCCAGTCCTGGTCGAGAAGAAGAACGGGACCTGGAGGATGTGTATCGACTACACAAACTTGAACAGCGCCTGCCCAAAGGAGCAGTTCGTCCTCCGGCGGATCGACCAGATAATCGATTCCACCGCTGGCTCGGAGTCGCTATGTTTCCTCGACGCCTACTCTGGGTACAACCAGATCAAAATGGCCGTCGAGGACGAGGAGAAGACGGCGTTCATCATGCCATTCGGAGCCTTCTGCTACACCGCCATGACCTTCGGCCTCAAGAATGCCGGGGCGACCTACCAGCGGTGCATGCAAGAATGCCTCGCGAGCCAAATTGGCCGCAACATCCACGTCTACATCGACGACGTGGTCGTAAAGTCCGCTCGCCAGGGTGACCTACTCGCCGACCTGGCGGAAACATTCGCCAACTTGCGAAAATACAAGATAAAGCTCAACCCAGGAAAATGCACCTTCGGTGTACCAGCAGGACAACTACTGGGGTACGTCGTCTCCAAGCGAGGGATCAAGGCGAACCCCACGAAGATCGACACAATCGCCCGGCTCGGCAAACCCGAGTGCCTGCGCGACGTCCAGAAACTGGCCGGACGAGTAGCGGCTCTCAATCGCTTCATCCCCCGCCTGGGCGAAAAGGCGATGCCCCTATACCGCCTGATGCGCAAGAACCCCACCTTCCAGTGGGACAAGGAGGCGGATGACACGCTTCGCGACCTCAAGACGGTGCTACTCGCCGCACCGCTACTCGCCGCCCCCGCCGACAAAGAACCCATGCTGGTTTACGTCGCGGCTTCCGAGCGCGTCGTCAGCGCCGTCATGGTCGTCGAACGACCAGAGGAAGGAAAGGAGCGGCCAGTACAGCGACCGGTGTACTACATCAGCGAGGTCCTCACCGAGTCGCGCCAGCGATACCCGCAGTACCAAAAGCTGGTATACGCGGTCTTCAGAGCTCAGCGACGCCTGCCGCACTACTTCCAAGAGCACCCGATCACGGTCATATCCTCAGCACCACTGCAGGACATCATCCGCAACCACGAGGCGACCGGGCGGGTCGCCAAGTGGGCCGTCGAGATCGGCGTCCACAACATCAAATACGAGCCACGAAAAGTGATCAAGTCGCATGCCCTAGCGGACTTCATCGCCGACTGGGAAGAGGCCCAGCAGCCAGAGAAGCTGCCATACCTCCATTACTGGAGCCTGCACTTCGACGGCTCCAAGAACGCGGACGGCGCAGGCGCAGGGATCGTGCTAACTTCACCGAAGGGCGACAAGCTCCGCTACGTCCTCTGCCTCGACTTCACACCCTGCACCAACAACATGGCCGAGTACGAGGCCTTACTCCACGGCATGCGAGCTGCCAAGGAGATGAATGTCAACCGTCTACGCTGCTACGGAGATTCCGACCTCGTCGCGGGGCAAGTCGCTGGCACCTGCGACGCCTTCTCCCCCACCATGGCGGCATACCGCCAAGCAGTGGACAAGCTGGGCGGACACTTCACAGGCTACTCCGTCGAGTGGATCGACAGGCGGAAGAACGAGGAGGCCGACGCCCTCTCTCGCATTGGCTCAGCTCGACTCGCACCACCCGCCGGCGTCTTCCTCGACACAATAACCAAGCCATCAGTCTCTCCCCCGAGGGAGATCGACATCGGAGTCCCGTTACAGCCGGAGGCAGCCCTGGTCGCACTCGTCATCGAGCCAGACGACTGGACCAAGCCCTACATCGCCTACCTGGAGGCCGGCACCTTGCCGGCTGACGAGACGGACACTCGGATGGTCGCACGCCGATGCAAGTCCTACACCATCATCGACGGCGAGCTCCACAATCGCAGCGTCACCGGCGTGTTCCAACGCTGCGTCCAACCCGCCGAAGGACGCAAGATCCTCCACGATATCCACTCCGGTGACTGCGGCCACCACGCCGGCGCCCGCTCTCTGGTCGCCAAGGCTATGCGACATGGCTTCTACTGGCCCACCGCACACGCCGATGCTGTAGACATTGTCCAGCGGTGCGCCGGGTGCCAGAAGTATGCCAACCAGACGCACGTGCCGAGCTCAGCGCTCAAAACAATCCCCATCACCTAGCCATTCGCTGTGTGGGGCATGGACATGGTAGGCCCCTTCAAGAAGGCTCCCTCCGGCTACACCCACCTGCTGGTCGCGGTGGACAAATTCACAAAGTGGGTGGAGGCCAAGCCAGTTCGGAAATGCGACGGGAAGACCGCCACTAAATTCCTACGCGAGCTCATATATCGCTACGGGTTCCCAAACAGCATCATCACGGACAACGACACCAACTTCGCCAAAGGAGCCATGGCTGAATTCTGCGAAGAGCACCACATCCGGCTCGACCTCGCGTCGGTCGCCCACCCGGAATCCAACGGCCAGGCAGAACGGGCCAACCAAAGCATCCTCCACGGCCTGAAGCCGCGACTCCAAGTACCACTCGAGCGCACCGCCGGGTGCTAGGTCGAGGAACTACCCTCCGTCATCTGGGGCATCCGCACCTCGGTCAACAGGTCGACAGGATTCACCCCCTTCTTCATGGTGTACGGCGCCAAGGCAGTCATGCCCACCTATCTCGAGCACGACTCGCCACGGGTCGTCCACTACACGGAGGCTGCAAACGAACTTGCCCGCCAAGACGGAGTCGATCAGCTCGACGAGGCACGTGACCTCGCTCGGTCTCGCACCGCCATCTACCAGCAGGGACTCCGCCGCTACCACAGCCGGCGGGTGAGGACTCGCACCTTCCAGGAAGGCGACCTGGTGTTGCGCCTCATCCAGGACAAGAAGGGCATGCACAAGCTCTCCCCTCCGTGGGAGGGACCATTCGCCATCGGGCGAGTACTTGGCAACGACGCCTACTACCTCATCGACGTCCGCGGGGACGGCGAACTCGACGTCAAGCGACCATGGAATGTAAACCTCCTACGGAAGTTCTACCCCTAGAACCCCACATATGTACTCTCCAGTCGCTGTGAAATAAAAAGAATCGGTTACTGCAAATTGCGCCTACTCTCCATGTCTTGTGCCATTCGCACTCATAATAACAGCGCCCAGCTAACCGCAGAAGTCAACCTTTGGTACAGCGATCGGCACGGCTAAGTAGTGCGATGCAAGAGCACTGAGTAACCTCAGGTCTTGCATCGTCCATGAAAAACGCCTACCCGGAGCCCCATTGGAGTCGCCTAGCCCGACTGGCTTTACGAGCCAAGACAACTGCCTTCGCTTCTTACAGCGACCACGGTCCTCCGCATCCTCGACATAGCGACTCGAACGGCTAAATACCACGCTCGAGGACTGACGACCAGTTCATCGCGAGCGGCTCGGGAAAACGCCAAGTAGGAGAGCATGCCCAGGACTCGCCACACGACTGACCCAACGGGCCAGGCAGGAGTGCTGCGCCCAAACTAACGCGCCAAGTCCTCAACCACCCTCGAGTCGCGCCTAGAACAACCAAGTACTCGGGGACTCGGCCACCCGACCCCGTTCGCGCAAGGGAAAATGGTGAAGTACAGAGCGTTCAAGGGAGTCGCCCAGCGACTGGCTCTTCGAGTCCGGGCTAGTAGACCACAATAACAAAACATTCAAAAACAACAAACATATCATACACGAGGTAAACCCCACAAAAGGGCGGACACGCTCGGGGACTCGTTCAAACCAAAATCACAAAACACATGACAAATTTCAACACAGACACGATGTCTCATTCAATAGCATGTCGCATTGTCTCACATTACAAAATATGCCCATACGGCAGACCTGCTACTAACGCCTCAGGGCAAACTAACCTATTCTGTAGGCTTCGACGACGACTCGCCAGCACCCCGATGACTGCGAATGAACGGCGTATATGGGTTTGACGGGTACGTCGTCAGCTCACCCGCCATCGCCACGCGGAAAGGCTGCTCGACCTTGAAATCCCGGTGCGGAGGCTCGGGGTCGTTAGGCGCGACGACCATCTCCTGGTACGGAAGGAGGTCGCCCATTGCCCAGACACGCTCCGAGTACACCGCGGCGCGGTCCGTCAACTTCAACACCTCGGAAAGCTCCACCGCGCCAGTCGACGAAGGGTAGCCGCTCGTCACGTCGTCGAGGTCGAAGTCCTCTGGGAAGTGAGCAAGTCCAAGGCTCAGCGCCGTTGATGCTCCGCGTCGAAACGCCGACCGCGTCATGAATTCAACTACCGAGGGCGCCTTCTCCAAGTACTTCCACACCTCGACGAGGTCGCTGGGAATCACCTCCGTGGGTGATATCTCCTGGAGGTAGGCTCGGATGCACGTTGCCGACAATGTCGCCGAGTCAACGAGCATGCCCACACACTGCCGCGTGTCGAGCGAGCTCGCCTCTTCCGTGCTATCAATGATGCGACCTGCGAGTAGAGGACAATAGTGAGTACGTTGGACGTCACAAACAGCACAAGCTACTGGCAGAGGCAAGTGCACTTACCAATCAGCGGGCGGGCGAGATCCGTGATGAAGCGTTGAAGCGCAGTATGATCGTCCTGAAGCCCAGCAACAAGGGCGTCCGACACTTTACGATCCTCTTCGGCGGCCGTAATGGCGGCCTTGGCTCGCCCATCAGCCGAGCTCGCTTCCTCCTTCGCCTCTCGCAGCTCGCGCTCGAGATCGGCGATCCGCTTTTCAGCCGAGCTCAGAGCCGAGTGCGCCGCTGCCAATTCACCCGCGGGGACAAGCCCCTGGCGAGCTTCCTCCGCCTTCGCGGCAACCGCCTGAAGCCCCTTATTCGCTTCCTGGACGGTGGCCAGTTCCTTCTCCGCGCGGTGCTTCGCTGCCAATCGGTCAGCTGATTCACGTTGCAGACCCTGCACATCATTCAAACAGTTAGCCGAAGCGAAATCCTAAGTGCCCACCCGCTGAAATTCAGCGAGTGCGCACTCGGGGACTGGATGCGAAAAATCCTAAGTGCCCACCCGCTGAAATTCAGCGAGTGCGCACTCGGGGACTGGATGCGAAAAATCCTAAGTGCCCACCCGCTAAAATTCAGCGAGTGCGCACTCGGGGACTGGCAATCAAAAACTTCCTAAGTGCCCACCCGCTGAAATTCAGCGAGTGCGCACTCGGGGATTGGCAATCAAAAACTTCCTAAGTGCCCACCCACTGAAATTCAGCGAGTGCGCACTCGGGGACTGGCAATCAAAAACTTCCTAAGTGCCCACCCGCTGAAATTCAGCGAGTGCGCACTCGGGGACTAGACGCGCAAAATAACAAATTATATGCCAAAAGGATTAGACCGCTTCAAAACACCGACCTAATCCTCGGGGACTGGACATACCTGGATGGCTACGCCAAGCATGCCATGAAGTTGTATCGCATCCACGGACGCGAGGAGGGCCGGCGTATACCCACGACGCTGGTCGACTTCCGCATCGGCGACCCCAGGTGCCCGGCTCGAGGGGGAAGTTCCACTCGCCGCGGCCTCTTTGGCCATGAAGCGCGGGAAAGTCGCGATGGAGGCACCCGCCCCAAAGGAGGTCGGCTCGGCCGTTCCAGGCGAGGGAGCGCCCTCCTTCGTGGATGTGGCCGCCTCTGTTACGGGCTCCGCTGGCGCGACCGCCGTGTCATCAGAAATCATGACGACATCATCACCCTTGGCCTTCTTGCTGCCGTCCGTAGGGGCGACGACCTCGTCCGCCTTCCTCTTACGGGAAGGATCCTCCTCGCTGGCGACGGACGGCACCTTAGCCACGGTCAGGTGGCCCATCCTCTTCACTCCGGTCCTGTACATCAATCGTGTAAGCAAAGATAATTCAAGCGGTTATGGAAGACAAAGGAGGGTGAGGGTACTCACTTGGCGACTGGAATAAAGCGTAGCCCCGTGTGGAGGCCAGCCGGTTTCTCCAGTTCAGGGCCCAGTTGGTGACTGAGCCCCATCTCCAGGACGTCGCGTGCCCAAGACACGGACGGTTTCTTCGTCGTTGAGGCCGCAGCCGGAGCCTCTGGGATATCTTCGGCAGGAGCCTCCCTACGAGGAGAAGCCGCTGCAGCCGGAGCATCCCCCAGCCCAGAGACTGGGGCGAATGGCGAAGGCATTGAAGCCAGCGGCACCTCGACGGTGGCCGTGTCCAGCACGGCTGTCGTCGGCGGTGCCTCGTCCTTGGCCGGGCTGGGGGCGTCAGAACTGCTCGCCGAGTGCGGCGGCGAGGCCGGCCTCGTCGGCTTCGGCTTCCTCTTCGGAGGGGCCTTCGCCTCCTTATCCTTCTTATTATTCTTCGACGGAGTAGCTTGGCGGCGCGAGGTGGTCTCCGGAAGTTCTTCGTCGTCATCGTGACGCTCGAGGCTTTTACTCGCCTCGAGCTCACGCTGTCGTTGCCCGCGGGTCTTGCGAACCAGTGCGGCGACCTCCTCCTCGGACTCGTCGTCGTCATTGATCTCGTCGCTCCCGGAATCGCCTTTGGCGGGAGGCGACTCGCCCATGTCCTGGACGGACGAGCTCGAGTTCTCGTCGTCCGAAGGCGGGAGCCATCCTTCCACCACTTGGAACAGCTGCAAAGAATGCAAGATGAAATTAGAGTTACCGCGACTGCAAAAACTGCGACTGCGAATGAAGCGAGGTGATTACCGTTGGGGCTGGACGCTTTGCGGTGTAAGGGGCGACCCCATCTTGTGCGTCCAGGTACACCGCCTGGGTGATATTCTTCAGTGCTAGGATGTAGTCCTCCAGCTTCCACTCGGCGAGGCAGGCCTTCGTCGAGTCTTCCTGGCCCGTGTACTGGTACATATAATGGTCGCGTCGAGCCAGAGGGACGAGCCGCCGCCCGAGCCAGCAGTTGTATAGGTTGATCGTCTGGAGGCCCTTCTTCTTCAGACCGCGGATGGTCTGGAGCATTTCGTCAATGACCATCCGCTGGTCGTTGGGGAGCTTGCCGACTTGGAGACGGCGCGGCTCGGACCGGTTGGCGGAGTACCGCGGGATCGTCGTCTCGCCCCCCGGGGTCGCCTCGGCAACATATAACCACGACTTCTTCCAGTCGCTTGCCGCCTTGGCGGGCAGCATCAAGTCGAAAAATGAAGCCTTCGACTTCAGCTGGAAGGTTAGGCCGCCCGCGGCAAGCATTGGGCCGCCCGCCTCCTCGCGGCTGATCCGTCCGTGGAACAGATCTTGCCATAGAGGGAAGTAGGGCCGGCATCCCAAGTAGCACTCGCAGAACGCCACAAAGATGGCGAGCTGCTCGATGCCGTGGGGTCCCAGATCCGATGGCTGGATCCCGAAGTAGGCGCAGAAGCGCCGGAAGAACAGGGACATGGGGAACCCTAGCCCACGTTCGAGATGGCTGGTGAAGCAGATGAATTCCCTCTCTCGCGGGTTCGGGGTCGTCTCTCCGGCTGCAGGGATGTGCCAGCAGCCGGCTCGCAAGATCCCGGCCTCCTCAAAGGAAGCCAGTTGCGCCCTCGTGCACTTAGATCTGCCCCAAGGTTCGGTGGAGAGGGCCATGGCGGAAAGATTTGTGGGGGGGGGGGGGGTCAGAGGATTTCTGATCGGTTGGGTCGCGATGCGAAGGGAGGCGAAAGTGCGCGCAGTCGGAGAAAATGGTGAGAAGGTGGTTCTCTGATCGCCTGCCATTCCCCTTATATAGCGGTTGTTACCCGCCAAATCAGGGAGCCGTTACTACGCGGTGATTACGCCGAAAGTTACCGTTGGATTACCCCAACGGCTAGTTTGACCACGTTTAACGGTCCAACTTCAGCCACTCGGCTCGTCGACCCGTTCACTATGACAGTGTTTCGCCGACTCGACTCGCCAAAGCCGCGAGCAGAATGATTAGTTTTTCCTTTATACAGGAGCCCGCCAACGATTCGACTGGATGTCTACTCAGCGGCTGTATGCTCCGACTGCCAGTAGCCACCTACGCCAAATCGACGACGGCCTCGGGGACTACTGATGGGGATGCACCTACCGGGGTATACCCAGCAGGACGTTTCCGACTGGCCCAAGCCCTGGCGAGTGGGCCTGCAGGACGGCGACTGGATCAAGGCCCGGCGTGGATCCAAGCGACTGGAAGCTGAAGGCCCAGGCGAGTAGATAGGCCCAGTCGGATTAGGTTAAACGAGTATCGAAGCTTTAACTGAATCGGTTGAGATATGTAAACCCTAGGGGAGGTGAGCCTATATAAACCTCCCTGTAGGGCGTGTAGAGATACGTTCCATCATACACCCAAGCGACTCGCCGCCTAGCCGCCGAGCTCGCCCATTGTACCACATTCATAATACAATCTAGCAGGAGTAGGTCTTTACCCTCCCGGGGGCCGAACCTGGGTAAAACCTTGTGTCCTTGCCCTCATCTCGCACCGCAGATGGCTGGCCTCCCTTGCCCCTCGTTCTACTACTCGCTGCCGATTGCAGCATCTGCCGTGACCATTCCCACGACACATCCGAACCCCCTCCAGTATTAAGTTGCAAGCAACAGAAAACTGCTTTAAGCAAAGTTTGTAAGGTAAACAGTCCACATGTTCCATGAACAAGAGACCATTGTTTTCTCCCTAGTATCAACAACACATCTACAACCAAAGAGATTTCTGTCACTTCCCTTGGAAACTAGAGGCATGAACCCACTATCGAGCATAAATACCCCCTCTTGGAGTCACTAGCAACTACTTGGCCAAGATAGCTACTAACAACAGAGAGCATCCAAGATCACAAACAACATAGACATGATAGAATCATAAAGACAAAACCATTAATCAAACCAACATAATAATCTCAATATCCATCGGATCCCCGCAAACACAACATGAATGATTACAAATAGATTAGATCTTGATCATGAACAGAGCTCACAATATCTATACATGAAAGCACAAACGAGGAGATACAACCATCTAGCTACTACATGGACCCATAGTCCAAGGTGGAACTACTCACGCATCATACCGGAGAGAAGGCCTTCAGGATGATCTCCCCTCCGGCAGGGTGCCAGGAAGAACTTGCCCGATCTAGGGACGATGGTGGCGGCGGCTACAGACGGTTTCGTGGATATTTGATCGGGTGCTTAGGGTTTCTGCATCGGGGGCTTCTTATAGGCAAAGGGGGAGGCCGAGGAGGCGGCCAGGGTCACCAAACCCTAGCCAGGCGCGGGGCTGGGCCCACCCACGCCTGGGGTGGGTCTAGCCCCCTGGCTGGCCCCTCCGGCTCCCCTCTAGACTTCTTGTTCCCCACAGAAAGTAATTGACTTTGACGTTTGTCCCGTCCAATTTCGAGAATATTTCTTTACTATATTTTCTGAAACCAAAAACAGCAGAAAACAGGCATCTGGCACTGTTGCAACTTGTTAGTAGGTTAGTACCAGAAAACATGTAAAAAGCACCTCAAAGTGTGGACAGGTAAAGCAAAGTAGATACTAAACAAGCATGGAGCATCAAAAATTATAGATACGTTTCCAACGTATCATTGGAATCAAGGTTTGATAAGGTGATCAAAAGTTTTGGATTTATACAAACTTATGGAGAAGCTTGTATTTACAAGAAAGTGAGTGGGAGCTCTGTAGCATTCCTAGTACTATTTGTAGATGACATATTGTTGATTGGGAATGATATAGAACTTCTTAAAAGTGTCAAAGACTACTTGAATAATAGTTTTTTAATGAAGGATCTTGGTGAAGCTGCATACATATTAGACATCAAGATTTATAGAGATAGATCAAGACGCTTAATAGAGCTTTCACAAAGTACATATTTGTAGAAGGTTCTAAAGAGGTTTGGAATGGAAGATAGCAAAAAAGGGTTTTTGCCCATGTTGCCCAATACAACCTTGAGTAAGACTCAAAGTCGCGCTACGACAGAAGATAGAGAGAAGATGAGTAAGACTCCCTATGCCTCAGCCATAGGATCTATCATGTATGCCATGCTATGTACAAGACCGGATATTGCATATGATATTAGTTTAACTAGCAGATATCAAAGTGATCCAGGAGTGGATCATTGGATAGCGGCCAAAAATATCCTAAAGTACTTGAAAAGAACTAAGGATATGGTTCTTTCATATGGAGGTGAAGAACAACTCGTTGTAAATGGTTACACCGATGCTAGTTAGAACACCGATCCGGATGATTCTAAATCACAATCTGGATACATATTTACTTTGAATGGTGCAGCAGTGAGCTGAAGGAGTGCCAAGCAAAGAGTTGTGGCGAGATCTTCAACTGAATCGGAATACATAGCTGCTTCAGAGGCTTCACAAGAGGCGATATGGATGAAGGAGTTCATTATGGAGCTTGGTGTGGTTCCCAATGCGTTGGACCCAATGGCTATCTACTGTGCTAACATGGGTGCCATAGCCAATGCGCAGGAGCCAAGGTCACACAAGAAGTTGAAGCATATCAAGCTACATTTTCATGCTATTCGCGAGCATGTCCAAGATGGTGACATAAAGATTTGCAAAGTACACACAGACCTGAATGTGGCGGATCCATTGACTAAACCTCTCCCTATGGCAAAACATGAAAAACACTAGAACGCCATGGGTGTTATTTATATTACAATGTAATCTAGATTATTGACTCTAGTGCAAGTGGGAGACCGTTGGAGATATGCCCAAGAGGCAATAATAAAAGTAGTTATTATTATATCTTTGTGTTTATGATAAATGTTTACATAGCATTCTAATTGTATTAACCGGAAACATTAATACTTGTGTGATTTGTAAACATGTAAGAGTCCCTAGTAAGCCTCTTGTAATACTAGATTATTGACTGATAGATGATTATGGTTTCATAATCATGAACATTGGATGTTATTAATAACAAGATCATATCATTAGGATAATGATGTGATGGACACACTCCTATAGTTAAGCGTAGCATAAGATCAAGTCATTCAATAGTTTGTTTGCTATAAGGTTTCAAATACATAGTAACCAAAATCCTTCTACCATGAGATCATGTTAATCACCATTGATGACCCACAAGTATAGGGGATCACAACAGTCTTCGAGGGTAGTATTACCCAATTTATTAATTCGACACAAGGGGATCCAAAGAATACTTGCAAGCCTTAACAACTGAGTTGTCAATTCAGATGCACCTAAAAATAGTTCTTGCTCACAGAAGTTTATCAGTAGCAACATCAAAGCGATAGCAACAACAAAACAAGAGCAATAGTAACAGTAGTAGCAAACAACATGATATGAGTGCGGTAGGCATAGGGATGGATGTACGGGCGTTGCATGGACGATACTAAACATGTAACTTCAAGATCTAGGGAAATTGCAGATAAATAAGAATAAGCATCCAAGTAGTAAACAATCATAGGCATGTGCTCCATATATAGTCATGCGTGCTCGCAATGAGAACTTGCACAACATCTTTTGTCCTGCCAGCCCGTTGCAGTGGGGCCTCAAGGGAACGACTGGAAATTAAGGTGCTCCTTTTAATAGAGCACCGGAGCAAAGCATTAACACTCTGTGAACACATGTGATCCTCACATCATAGCCATCCCCTCCGGTTATCCCAATTTTTGTCACTTCGGGGCCTTTGGATTTGGACAATGATATGTGTTCACAACTTGTACATAAGATCACAAACAATACTATCATAATGAATCAATAATAAGTTCAGATCTGAGATCATGGCACTCGGGCCCTAGTGACAAGCATTAAGCACAACAAGTTGCAACAAAGTCAAATAGCACTAATAGAGATACTAGGCACCATGCCCTGACAATCTTATTTGATTACATGATAGAACTCATCCAATCCCTACCATCCCCATAGCCTACAGCGGGGGATTACTCACTCATGGATGAGGGAAACATGGATGGTTGATGGAGAGGCATTGTTGATGATGATGCCCATGATCCTCTCCAAATTCCCCGTCCCGGCAGGGTGCCTGAACGGAGTTTCTGGTTCCGAATCACGGTTTCTGGTGGTGGCGGCGCAGCTTAACTCTTTCTAGAAAAACGTCGAACCCCCTGAGTTTTTAGGTCAAGAGGCAACTTATAGGCGAAGAGAGAGGCCAAGGGGGTGCCTGGGGAGGCCACACCCCCTCCAGGCGCAGCCAGGCCTGGCCCGCGTGGCAGGGGGTGTGGGCCCCCCAGGGCCCCACTCCATCTCGTTTTCTGGCTTCGTGAGTCTTCTGGTAAAATAGGATTTTTGGCATATTTTCCGGGATTTTTCCTGATAGTTGATTTTCTGCACAAAAACTAGACACCAAGGTAATTATGCTGAAAACAGCGTCAGTCCATGTTAGTTGTATCCAAATCACACAAGTTTAGAGGAGAAACAATAGCAAAGTGTTCGGGAAAGTAGATACGTTTTGGATGTATCAACTCCCCCCAAGCTTAGCTTATTGCTTGTCCTCAAGCAATTCAGTTGAAAACTGAGTGTGATAAAAGAACTTTGACGAATAGATTTGCTTCATATGATGTATATATTCTCAGCACAGGAGTAGATACTTAGACAATTCATAATAAGGAGTATGCAACTAAGTCTACTCAATACTCATTGGAAGCTATGAAGAGATTCCAACTCAATAATAATAAGTAGCATGAAACATAAACATAAGCAACATTGCAATGCTCATAAGATGGTATGATAGAGTGGTATCTCGCTTACCTTTGATGGTGGAGCACAACATGAATGCCAAGGCACCTCTGAAGTTCAAGTGAAGACTAGAAGTAAAGATATCAGAGATACAAGCATCAAAGTCATGACATAATTAACCAAGTTTTGAGACAAGCGCATTACACTAAGAATGACAACTATGCTCTCAAGAAGGTGCTCATAGAATAAGTGGTGACTCAACAAGGAAGTGAAAAAGGTTTTGAAAAGTTTGAAAGGCCTCCAAATGCGGAAAGTAAGGTACTCATTAGCTTTGAGCTCTCATTGCCCCTATCATAGGCATCTTTATATGGTTAATGGTGAAAGTGAGGTAAAATATGAGTTATATGCTTGACAGACCATAAACTGGAAATCTCATGTCCCTTGAGTACGAGGGACGCTCCTCATGCTACTCAACTTTAGTTACCTGTAAGTTCTTGTCATAGTAAATACATGCGTATCATAGAGAACCGCCAATGGGGTACCCCTTGTACATGATACAGGAGCTATCCCATAATCAAAATGACAAGGCAAGCAGACAATGAGCATCTCAGCGATCTTTTTATTTGCTATTTGCATAGGTTTTTATTGAGGATGCTTCACAGATTGCTCATTATGGTTATGTTGCAAGTTTCCACCATGATTAGGCAAGGCTTAGGCTAGCGGCCTAGGCGTTTCTCTAACATATATATATAACTCCATGAACTCACAAGCTCCCCTTTTATTTCACACCGACGACATCTGCAAACAAAAGAGGATGATATCAACTGGACATGTATCCATAACTGTTGAAAGCGTTCCCCATGACAACGCGATTCTGCTAACTCCCAGCCTATAATTTGCAAGCATATAACTTTCATGGACAGTCACAATGGTTCAGATTTATTAAGTGTAAGGAATAAAGTGTGCCATCAAGTTCATGAGAGCTTTACTAACTAACTTTCTCAAACGGTCAAACATTTTATCTGGAAGAAAACAAGGCATATTGTATATGCACAGAATTAGAAAATGATGCTAATAGGTAGGTATGGTGGACAATGTTGGAAATATTGGTTTTGGGGAGTTGGAAGCACGAGTATAACACATACTCAGTGCAAGTGAAGGCTTAGCAATAGAGAGGGAGCGACAAACGAGAGAGAAATAACTGTCATAATCATGCTTGCAACAAAACATGACTAATTATGGCATGAAAGTGATACAAGAACTCTGAGGCAAAATAAATCATCGAGGCTTACTGACTATTGTTCAGTCATATGCATGCGTGAGCATGTGCCAAGTCGATTCACATGAAACATTCAGAGGAGGATACCACAATATCATATCAAGTTATGAATAGAACAATACAAGCAAACATTCATATGACATGCTACAAACTATTAGCAAGCTGGAGCTAATCATAAGAGAGAAAGAACTACTAAGCATCCATAAATAACATACACCTTACATGAACAGACTAAGCATGCTCACAGTGATGAGTATATACAAAAATGTAAAAAAATAGAGTTCGTTACCAGCCTCTTACC
Source organism: Avena sativa (assembly GCA_916181665.1). Lineage (NCBI taxonomy): Eukaryota > Viridiplantae > Streptophyta > Magnoliopsida > Poales > Poaceae > Avena > Avena sativa. The sequence continues at coordinate 257,294,634 of OV702279.1, read as the reverse complement.
ACACCTCAAGTTGTCTTAATGTCCATTATTGCTCTTCACTTGTGTGGCTTGAATAATAACATGAAACTAAACTCCACTGAGGACTGCTGAACCCTGCAAAGAACTTCACAAAACCAAAGAAGAACAACAAATATTTTGGGTGTTTTCGATTTTTAAAGCAAGCACACAAAGGAAAAACAAACAAGCAAAATCTTTTGGATTTTTCTTTAAGGCAAACCAAAGCTAAAAAGCAAAGAAAAAAACGAACAGAAACGACGAAAATATTTTTGTTCTTTTTGTGTTTTGGGAAAGTAGAAACAAGAACCAAAAAGAAAGCAAAACAACAGATATACAACGAACCGATGAAACATGATATATAGATGAGTGTGATGTCAGTATACCTCCCCCCAAGCTTAGGCTTTTGGCCTAAGTGGGGCTCAACTCCATGGTGACCAAGAAGGTGCACCTCCGTAATACAACGAAGAGGCCCCTTTGTCCTGGTATGAGCTCGAGGACTCCCCTGTGTAGTGCACAAAGGGGTCGTATGATGGCGTGTCCCCCTGGTAGTGCCCGTGGAACCCACGAATGCGAAGCTGCTCGTCCATCTCCTCCTTGGAGCGTGACAAAGGTCCCTGGGAAATACTGAACAAAGTGGTTTGGGGCAAAGGAATTTCCCTCTCTTCCCCGTCAGTAAACATCATCTTATAAACCAAATTATCAAGGGTAGAGCTAGTAGTGACAAAGTGATGCGCTTTCATGGCACTAAATCAAGACTCTGAGGAGCCAAAACTGTATCATTTGGATCAACAGAAAGTTCTAGGGTAGCAACAACACGTGTAGCAATAATACCCCCATAAATGGGTCCCTTAGCAGCTAAGCGACGAGCAATGAGAGAACCAAGATTGTACCTGGTTTCATTGTCGAGTGCAGCAGCTAGGAAATCCAAATCATAGTTGGAAATATTGCTAGTGTTCTCCCTACCAATAACACTAGTGGCAAGGTAATAAGCAAAATACCTGATAGCTGGAAGTTGGATATTTCTTATCTTCCCAAGCTGAGCTCTGCGGTCATCATTGATACGTCGAAACGTATCTATAATTTTTGATGCTCCATGCTTGTTTAGTATCTACTTTGCTTTGCTTGTCTACACTTTGATGTGCTTTTTACATGTTTTCTGGTACTAACCTACTAACAAGTTGCAACAGTGCAGATGCCTATTTTTTGCTGTTTTTGGTTTCAGAAAAGTTAGTAAAGAAATATTCTCGGAATTGGACGGGACAAACGTCAAAGTCAATAACTTTCCGTGGGGAACAAGAAGTCCAGAGGGGAGACGAGGAAGTGGGCCAGGGCAACCACCACCCCCCCAGGCGTGGGTGGGCCCTGCCCCGCGCCTGGGTAGGGTTTGGCCCTCCTGGTCGCCTCCTCGGCCTCCCCCTTCGCCTATAAGAAGCCCCCGATGCAAAAAAACCCTAAGTACCCGATCAAATATCCACGAAACTGTCTGTAGCCGCCACCACCATCGTCCCTAGATCGGGGGGGGGGGATCTGAAGTTCTTCCCGGCACCCTACCGGAGGGGAGATCATCCCGGAGTCCTTCTCTCCGGTATGATGCTGAGTAGTTCCACCTTGGACTATGGGTCCATCTAGTAGCTAGATGGTTGTATCTCCTCCTTTGTGCTTTCATGTAGAGATCTTGTGAGCTCCGTTCATGATCAAGATCTAATCTATTTGTAATCATGCATGTTGTGTTTGCGGGGATCCAATGGATATTGAGATTATTATGTTGGTTTGATTCATGGTTTTGTCTTTATGATTCTATCATGTCTGTGTTGTTTGTGATCTTGCATGCTCTCCGTTGTTAGTAGCTATCTTGGCCAAGTAGTTGATAGTGACTCCAAGAGGGGGTATTTATGCTCGATAGTGGGTTTATGCCTCTAGTTTCCAAGGGAAGTGACAGAAATCTCTTTGGTTGTAGATGTGTTGTTGCTACTAGGGATAAAACAACGGTCTCTTGTTCATGGAACATGTGGACTGTTTACCTTACAAACTTTGCTTAAAGCAGTTTTCTGTTGCTTGCAACTTAATACTGGAGGGGGTTCGGATGATAACCTGAAGGTGGACTTCTAGTCATAGATGCAGTTGGATGGCGGTCTATGTATCTTGTTGTATTGCCCAGTCGAATCTCATAGGATCTTTCTGACTAGTAATTGCATTGTTATGCCTTGATCAGTTCCTGTCAATTGCCCTACTGTAATTTGTTTACCCTTCATGCCATGTTGTTTATCTAAGGAGAGCACCTCTAGTGAACTATGGACCCCGGTCCAATCTTTACCATTGATACATCTTCCTCTGTTACTTGTTTACTTGTTGCAAACCACCATTACCTTCCACACCATACTTTTAATCCTTTGTTACAGCAAACCGGTGAGCTTGACAACCTCACTGATTCGTTGGGGCAAAGTCTTAAGTTTGTGTTGTGCAGGTCTCCGTGTTGCTTGCAACACCTGTGTGACGTTTCCTTCCTCCTACTGGTTCGATAACCTCGGTTTCTTACTAAGGGAAAACTTGATGTTGTGCTATTTCACACCTTGCTCTTGGGGTTCCCAACGAAGCGCTCCTACATCAACTCAGTGCTACATCAATCATCATTAGTTATCCCGTGGTAGAGCTCCAACAAATCAGCGGGTTGAGTTGGAATCTTCTTCACCGTCTGATGGCGCTTTGTCAACATGGAGCGCTTCGTCGGGAAACCCCAAGAGCAAGGTATGATGCAGCACATCAGCAAGTCTTTCCTCAGTAAGAAACCGAGGTTATCTAACCAGTAGGAGGAAGGAAACGTCTCAAACCTGGAAACCTGTACAACACAAACTCAAGACGTTGCCCAACTAACAGTGAGGTTGTCAATCTCACCGGTTGATGTAACAAAGGATTAACTGTATGGTGTGGAAGGTGATGATGGTTTGCAGAAAGTAAACAATAATAGTGGAAGATGTATCAATGGTAAAGATTGGACCGGGGTCCATCATTCACTAGAGGTGTTCTCCTTAGATAAACAAACATGGCATGCTGGGTAAACAAATTATAGGAGGGCAATTGACAGGACTGAGCAAGGCATAACAATGCAATACTAGACATAAAGATCCTATGAGATTCGATTGGGCAATACAACAAGATACATAGACCACCATCCAACTGCATCTATGACTAGAAGTCCACCTTTGGGTTATCATCCGAATTACCTCCAGTATTAAGTTGCAAGCAACAGACAACTACTTTAAGCAAAGTGTGTAAGGTAAACAATCCACTTGTTCCATGAACAAGAGACCGTTGTTTTCTCCCTAGTGGCAACATCACATCTACAACCTTAGAGATTTATGTCACTTCCCTTGATTAAATAGAGGCATGAACCCACTATCGAGCATAAATACCCCCTCTTGGAGTCACTAGCAACTACTTGGCCAAGATAGCTACTAACAACGGAGAGCATGCAAGATCACAAACAACACAAACATGATATGATCAATAAGACAAAAGCATTAATCAATCTGACATATTAATCTCAATATCCATCGGATCCCCGCAAACACAACATGCATGATTACAAATAGATGAGATCTTGATCATGAACAGAGCTCACAAGATCTAGACACGAAAGCACAAAGGAGGAGATACAACCATCTAGCTACTACATGGACCCGTAGTCCAAGGTGGAACTACTCACGCTTCATACCGGAGGCTGGCATGATGAAAAAGAAGGCCTCCGGGATGATCTCCCCTCCGGTAGGGTGCCAGGAAGAGATTCAGATCCCCCGATCTAGGGACGATGGTGGCGGCTGCTACAGACGGTTTCGTGGAATATTAATCGTGTGCTTAGGGTTTAGGCATCTGGGGCTTCTTATAGGCGAAGAGGCAAGGCAGGGGGGGCACCAGGGCGGCTACACCCCCCAAGCGTAGGGTGGGCCCACCTGCGTGGCCAGGGGGTGTGCCCCCCTGGTGAGTCTCCTTCATCTTGTATTCCGGCTTCGTGTTCCCCATGGTAAAATATTGGCTTTGGCTTTTGTCCCGTCCAATTCCAACAATATTGATTTTCTGCCTTTCTGGAACCAAAAACAGAAGAAAACATGCAACTGGTACTGTGACATCTTGTGAATAGGTTAGTACAAGAAAACACATGAAAAGCTCCTCAAAGTGTGGACAAAGCAAAGCAAAGTACATACTAAACAAGCATGGAACATAAAAAATTATAGATACGTTTCCGACGTATCAAGCATCCCCAAGCTTAACTCCTAGTCATCCTCGAGTAGGTAAGTGATAAAAGAATAATATTTGAGGTGACATGCACCATAAAAAACAAGATCAAACCATTTGCAAGCATTGAAAACTGGGATCAAAGAAATCTAAACATGTGCATGAAAGATGGAGTTCTAACAATAAGGCGAAGTAACTATGCATGCAACATGAAAGGGTACAAACAAAGATCATGAATAACATGCATTGAAAAACGTTTGTTTGTTTCACATATAGAAAACATGGCATAGTGGCATTCAACTTGTCCCTCATGGAGTAGCAAATAGATGCATAGGACACCTTCAAAGTTCATAAGAGTGACTAGATACAAATAGCACAAGAACAAGCAATATCAACAATATGCATCAATCAATAAGTTTTGGGACACTGCACATAGAACTAAGAATGGCAACTATGCTCTCTTAACTGGTGCCTAAAGGTAGAAGGTGGAGACTCAATATAATGGTGGAAGAAAGGCCCTTCATAAAGGGAAGCAGGGATTTAAAGTTTCAAAAAGAGCTTCCAAAAATTATGGTACTTGTTAGCTTTCAGCCATCATTGCCCCTATCATAAGCATCTTGAAGTGATTAAGGTTAAAGTGAACAAACTATGGAGTATATGCTTGACAAAGTATAAGTTGGAAATCTCATGTCTCTTGAATACGAGGGCCGCACCTCATGCTACTCAACTTTAGTCACCTGTAAGTTCTTGTCATAGTAAGTACATGTGTATCATAGAGAACCGCCAATGGGGTACCCCTTGCACATGGTACAGGAGCTATCCCATAACCAAAATGACAAGGGAAGCAGACAATGAGCATCGATCTTTTTATTTGCTATTTTCATAGGTTTTTATTGAGGATGCTTCATAGATTGATCATTATGGTGATGTTGCAAGTTTCCACCATGATTAGGCATGGCTTAGCCTAGTGGCCCAGGCGTTTCTCTAACTCAAAATACATAACTCTATGGACTTACAAGATCCCTTTTTATTTCACACCGGCGACATCCATAGACAAAAGAGCATGATATCAACTGTGTACAAAGTACAAGTGCAATGTTGAAAACGTTACCCATGAAAACATGGTTCTGCTAATTCCAATGTATAAGTGCAAGCATATACAACTTAGATGACACAGTGGTTCAAGTTTATTAGGAGAAAGGAATATAAAGTGTGCCATCAAGTTCGTGAGAGCTTTAATCACTAAGTTTTCACATAACAAAATACTTTTTAATTGGAAGATAGATGAAAACAAGAATATACTTGGAATGGTGTAACACACCATGCATAGGAATTTATAGTGTACACTTTGGAATAACTTGGTTTCTTGGGAGTTGGAAGCATGAGTAGAGCTTACTCATACAAGTGGAGGCTAGCAAAAGACTGGGAGCAACCAACTAAGAGAGCAATAATGGCCATAATCATGTAGAGCAACAAAACATTACTAATCAAAGCATAGAGTGGTACTACAAGTCAAGGACTAAATGATCATATAGGCTATGGTGACTTGTCATAGTCATAACTTGGTGTGAGCATGTGCCAAGTCAACCCAAACAAAGCATCAAAGGAGAATACCACAATACTATGCTTTTGCATGCTAAAACAACGCATGATTTCTTCAAGGCACACTAAGCAATCCCAATTGTTTGGAAAAAGTCATGCTACAGCAATAATCATTAAGCATAAGGTCAAAACAACACCTAGCATGACATGCTAAAGTCTAAGTCACAGTCAATGCAAGCTCCTCTTGCACTTTTCAAGCAAGAACTTTCTACTCCTTTCCAACACCAATCAACTTATTTGAAACAACACAGTGAGAACGGGGGTCCAAAATACTTTATTCAAGCAAACTAAACCAACTAAGCAAAGCAAACGAAAATTAATACGATCCAAGAACAACAAAACAGTGCATGAAATAATAAAAACGAAGTGTCTAGAAAGACCTGAGCTTTTTATTGATGAAGAAGGGGATGCCTTGGGCATCCCCAAGCTTTGACGCTTGTACCTCTTGGATATTTCTTGGGGTGAAACCGGGGTGGAATCCCCAAGCTTGAGCTTTTGTCCACTCGTCATCTCATTACATCATTCTCTCTCTACACCTGAAATTTTTCCTTCATAGAAAACTTCACACAATCTTCATTAGCAACATTAGTGTATTCAAAATATAATAGACCTTTGGGTTTAGCTTTAGAACAGCAAAAATTTCACTAAAAACACAAGCTACTGTAGCAACTCCTTCAAAAAGCTCAATTTCCCAAAAAGAACCCAAAAAGGAATCAATAAGAAGCAAATGCAAATAATGGCAGAAATCTGTCAAAACAGACCAACAGGTAGAAACCGATTTTTTCGAAGACCTTATATTGCTCAAATCAAAACGTGTTGAACTAAAGAAATTTATATAACATACTGGGGGATTTATTCGTAAATGTTCAGCTCAATTCGACTTACAGAGACTCCTGACGAATTTTTATGGTGGAGGACAGAAATCTGTTTCGGGAGAGCAACTCCCCAAATCTTACTTCCCTCTCATTAGAGGTCATTCTTGGCACAAAAATCAAACAAAAAGGATAAGGAGAGGTCATTACTGAAGTAATAACTTCCAAGACTCAAGAAAACTCTTGGGTTATCTCCCAATAAGTACTTTTCTTAAACGTCTTTAAGTTAGGCACAAGAAGCAAGAAATCAAGTGTTTTCAAATGAAGAAGCATTAACATCAAACCTTGCTTTCAAAGGAGTAGCAAAAAGAAACTTCTCTCTCCTTATAGGGAAGTGTTCAATACCTTTCTTGAATGGAATTTAATATTTAATGGTGCCTTCTTTCATATCAATGATGGCACCAACAATTCTAAGAAAAGGTCTTCCCAAAGTAATAGGACAAGAAGCATTGTATTCAACATCCAGAACATAGAAATCAACAGGGACATAAGCATTGTTAACCATAATGAGAACATAATTAATACTCCCCATGAGTTTCTTCTTAGCATATTCATTAAGTGGGACATCCAAATAACAATCTTCCAAAGGTGGCAAATCAAGCATTTCATAAATCTTCCTAGGCATAATAGAGACACTAGAACCAAGATCACAAGAAGCTTTGAGATCAAAGTCATTCACTTGCATATTAATAATGGGTTCCCAACTATCTTCTACTTTCCTAGGAATAGAAGCTTTGTGTTTTAACTTATCTTCCTTAATCTTAACAAGAGCATATGTAATGTGTTTAGTGAAAGCAACATGCATATCACTAGCATCAGGACTTCTATCAAGCTTTTGTAGGAGAATAATTACTTCAGAAATATTGCAGCCATCAAGATCAAAATCAAACTTAGCATCTCTAGTAGTATACTCATTAGCCTTAGGCATTGTAGGAGGAGGAATAGGGACTTCTTGTGGTTTACTGGCATCCATATGGGTGGTAATGGTGCACACACTATTGTTTTTATCAATTTCAGCTTCCCTTTCCCACTTAGCATGAAGTTGGGCTAACAGTCTAACATTTTCATCAATAGTAACTTGTATGACATGAGTAGCAGCAAAGGTACTTTCCATGGTTTCAGGTTTAGCAGCCATTTTATTAATCAAAGAGGATTGTGCTTCAGACAAAGAGGAAATATTTTTCTCAACATTTAAAAGCTTTTCCTCCATAGTCTTGTTGAAAGTGGTTTGTTTATTAATAAAGTCTTTGAGCTTGACTTCAAGTTCAGAGGGAGCACTTCTAGCATTGTTGTAGGAGTTTCCATAGGTATTGCCATTATTAGGAGGATAAGGCCTATAATTGTTGTTACTACCAAAATTATTCCTATAGGCATTGTTATTGAAATTGTTGTTTCTAATGAAGTTCACATCAACTTGCTCTTCTTGAGCAACCAAAGAGGCTAAGGGAACATTATTTGGATCTAAAGGAGCTTTCCAATTAACAAGCATATCCATAATAACATCAATCTTATCACTCAAAGAGTAGGTTTCTTCAACGGAATTTACATTCTTACCATGTGGAGCTCTCTCAGTGTGCCATTCAGAATAATTAACCATCATATTATCAATGAGTTTTGTTGAAGCACCCAAGGTTATGGTCATAAAGGTACCTCTAGCATCTGAATCCAACAGGTTTCTTGAAGAGAAGTTCAAACCTGCATAAAAAGTCTAGATAATCATCCAAGCAGTAAGTCCATGAATGGGATAGTTCTTAACCAAAGATTTCATTCTTTCCCAAGCTTGAGCAACATGTTCATTATCAAGTTGTTTAAATTTCATAATATCACTTCTCATAGATATAATCTTAGCAGGAGGGTAGTACTTTCCAATAAAAGCATATTTGCACTTAATCCAAGAATCGATACTATTTCTAGGCAAGGATAGCAACCATTATTTAGATTTTCCTCTCAAGGAGAAAGGAAACAACTTGAGATTAATAATATCTCCATCTACATCCTTATACTTTTGCATCTCACAAAGTTCAACAAAGTTATTGAGATGGGCAGCAGGATCATCAGAACTAGCACCAGAAAATTGCTCTCTCATCACAAGATTCAACAAAGCAGGATAATTTCATAAAAGGTAGCATCAAGAGCAGGTGGAGCAATATGAGTGATAAGGGAATCATTATTGTTTGTGCTAGTGAAGTCACACAACTTGGTGTTCTCAGCAGAGTTCATTTTGGCAAAAGTGGAGCAAGCCAAAAACAGCAGCAGCAGCTAGAGCAAGAACTAATTTTTTTGTGTTTTTTATAAAAGAAAGCAAACCAAACTAAACTAATTTTTTGGAGTTTTTGATAAAAGAGGCAAACAAAACCAAGAAAAAGAAACTAAGCAAAGCAAAAACAAAGTAAAGAGACAGGTTGACGAGGACTCCCCTTGTGAAGACGTCCTTAGCCTCCCCGACAACGGCGCCAAAAAACTTGTTGATGGCGCTTTGTCAACGTGGAGCGCTTCGTCGGGAAACCCCAAGAGCAAGGTATGATGCAGCACAACAGCAAGTATTCCCTCAGTAAGAAACCGAGGTTATCGATCCAGTTGGAGGAAGGAAACGTCTCAAAGGTGTTGCAAGCAATGTGGAAACCTGCACAACAAAAACTCAAGACTTTGCCCCAACTAATAGTGAGTTTTTCAATCTCACCGGTTGCTATAACAAAGGATTAATTGTATGGTGTGGAAGGTGACGATGGTTTGCAGCAAGTAAACAATAACAGTGGAAGATGTATCAGTGGTAAAGATTGGACCGGGGTCCATAGTTCACTAGAGGTGTTCTCCTTAGATAAACAAACATGGCATGCTGGGTAAACAAATTACAGCAGGGCAATTGACAGGACTGAGCAAGGCATAACAATGCAATACTAGACATAAAGATCCTATGAGATTCGATTGGGCAATAAAACAAGATACATAGATCGCCATCCAACTGCATCTATGACTAGAAGTCTGTCAACACCCGAATTTTTAATCCCAGATGCCTGTTATGCCATACATCACAATCCTAGGATTACCATTTTTGCGAGAGATAACAGATTGGATATCACAGTACATCATCCATTACAAACCATACATAAGGTCTTACAACAAATAAAGGATCTCATGATCCAGTCTTAGTACAATTAAGCAGCGGAATAATATAATAACGATAGCGTGGGCGAGTCTCCATCTTAATGGTCACAGGCAATGCTGACGATGGGAGACGATCCTAGTTGTCGTAACCTTCCTGTGGTCCATCCTCCTGATAGTGCTCTTCATAGTCTGGACACGAGAATAGCCAGGGACAAAGCCATGAGTACTCTTTAAGTACTCACAAACTATCACTAACAAGTAAAGTGGTTTGAGTAGGAATACTAAGCTCTAGGTTGTTTTGCAAAAAGCCAGGTTTACCTTAACTGAGTTCAGAAGAAAAGAAAGCTTGTTGAAAATTTTATAACACATATGTGGGAACTTGAGTTTTCATATCACAACCCTTTTATGGTCAATGTAGGGTTTCGTAGCATGGAAAACAAAAAATTTCTACCGCATACAACCAAACAAGCCAAGATCTATCTACTAGATTGTAGCAACGAGTCGATAGAATAACTCACCCTCGAAGATTCCAAAGTGTTTAACGAGAGCGGATTCTCATGGGTGATGTAGTCGTACTCTTCCCGATCTCAAGATCGCGTAGACGATCCTTCCGGCGCTGCGTTCCGGCAGCTCTCCCGCAGTCGGTCACACGTTCGGTACTCGACGAAGACCTTCCTCTCCCTTGTTCCAGCAGGCAGCGGAGGTTGTAGCACTCTCCTCGCGATTCCGGCAGCACAACGGCGTGGTACCGGAAGTAGAGGGGAGATCTCGCAGGGCTTCGCCTTAAGCCGGAGCGAGTATGGTGGAGTATGATAGAGTCCCTCGACGATCTAGGGTTTAGACACGCCGAGGAGGAAGCTTGGCCGACGGCTAGGGTTGCTAGGCGGCGGCGGCTTGACCTAGGTCGGCGGCGGCGGCAGTGGAGGTGGCGGCGCCGGCGGCTAGGGTTTGGAGGAGAGGATCTTGTGTGTCCTAGGAGGGAGCCCTGCCCCTCCTTATATAGGTGGAGGGGCCGGCCGGCCAAGGGGAGGGAGGGGAGTCCCTCCCGAACTCGGCTTGTGTGGTGCGCCGCCGGTTGGAGGAGGGAAACCCGCCCCAACTCGGTTTCCCACTCCTCCTCCTCTTTCCAAAACTTGCCGTTTGACTTTCAAACTAGCCGTTTGACTTTTCAAACTAGGATTTGAATAAACCTCTATTTTGAACAGCGATGACACCGAGTACATGATGCAATCATATCAACTTGATATAACACATTCATGTACCCTTCCCCCCCGGAGTGCCGGACATTCTGGAACCTTCTAGAACATTCCCGATGAAAACTCCGGAACCATTCTCCAACTCTGAAACGGGACTTTCCTTATATGAATCTTATTCTCCGGACCATTCTGGATCTCCTCGTGATATCCCGAATCCCATTCGAGACTCCGAAAAACATTCGGTCTCTTTCTCATCATTCCATAACTACTCAAACAACGTCGAATCCTTAAGTGTGTCTCCCTACGGTTCGTGAATTATGCGGACATGATCGAGACACTTCTCCAAACAATAACCAATAGAGGAATTTGGAAATTCATATGGCTCCCACATATTTCTACGATTACTTTGCGATCGAATGAACCACTTACATATGATATCAATTTCCCTTTATCTCACGATAGTTTACTTATCCGAGGTTATGATCGTCGGTATCTCTGCATACCTAGTTCAACCTCGTTACCGATAAGTACTCTTTTCTCGTTCCCGTGATATGTGATCCCTTGTGAGCCAGTCACATGCTTGCAAGCTAATTGGATGACATTTCACCGAGAGGGCCCAGAGTATATCTATCCGTCATATGGATGGACAAATCCCATTCTTGATCCATGTGTTTCAACCAATACTTTCCGAACACTCAATGCCACCTTTATAGCCACCCAGTTACGGTGTGGTGTTTGATGTCATCAAAGCATCCATCCGGTAAAGGTGATATGCATGATCTCATGGTCGAAGGAATTAGATTACTATGTATCAGAAAGCATATAGCAATTGAACTATTAAAATGACTTGATCTTTATGCTACGCTTATCTATAGGAGTATGTCCACCATATCATTCTCCTAATGATATGATCTTGTTGTTAATAACATCTCAATGTTCATGATAGAGAAACCACAATCATCTATTAACCAACAAGCTAGTATTATATAGAGGCTTTACTAGGGACTTCAAATTAAGTTTACAAATCACACAAGTATTAATGTTTCCTTGTTAATACTATTATAGCATGAATGTAAACATTTATCATAAACACAAAGATATAATAATAACTACATTTATTATTGCCTCTAGGGCATATCTCCAACAGTCTCCCACTTGCACTAGAGTCATCTAATCTAGATTACATGGTAATATACCGAACACCCATGGCAGTTTGGTGCTGGTCATGTTTTGCCCTCGGGAGAGGTTTAGTCAATGGATCCGCCACATTCAGATCTGTGTGTACTTTGCAAATCTTTATATCCCCATCTTGGATATGTTCTCGAATAGCGTGAAAATGTAGCTTGATGTGGTTCAGCTTCTTGTGTGACCTTGGTTCTTGCGCATTAGCTATGGCGCCCATGTTATCACAATAGATAGACATTGGGTCCAGCGCACTAGGAACCACACCCAGCTCTGTAATGAACTCTTTCATCCATATCGCTTCTTGTAAAGCCTCCGAAGCAGCCATGTATTCCGATTCAGTTGAAGATCTCGCCACAACGCTTTGCTTTGCACTCCTCCAGCTAACTGCTGCACCATTCAAAATAAATACGTATCCAGATTGTGATTTAGAATCATCCGGATCGGTGTTCCAACTAGCATCGGTGTAACCATTAACAACGAGCTGTTCATCACCTCCATAAGAAAGAACCATATCCTTAGTTCTTCTCAAGTACTTAAGGATGTTTTTGACCGCTGTCCAATGATCCACTCCTGGATCACTTTGATATCTGCTAGTTAAACTAACAGCATATGCAATGTCGGGTCTAGTACATAGCATGGCATACATTAGAGATCCTATGGCTGAGGCATAGGGAGTCTTACTCATCCTTTCTCTATCTTCTGCCGATGTCGGACTTTGAGTTTTACTCAAGGTCGTATTGGGTAACATGGTCAAGAACCCTTTCTTGCTATCTTCCATTCCAAACCTCTTTAGAACTTTGTCCAAATATGTACTTTTTGTGACAATGATATTTGGCATTTCGATCTATCTCTATAAATCTTTATGCCTAATATGTAAGCTGCTTCACCAAGATCCTTCATTGAAAAACTATTATTCAAATATTCCTTGACACTATTAAGAAGGTCTACATCATTCCCAATCAACAATATGTCATCCACACATAGTATTAAGAATGCTACAGAGCTCCCACTCACTTTCTTGTAAATACAAGCTTCTCCATAAGTTTGTATAAAACCAAAACTTTTGATTACCTTATCAAAACGTTGATTCCAACTTCGGGATGCTTGCTTCAATCCATAGATGGACCGTTGAAGTTTGCATACCTTGTTAGCATCTTTAGGATCGACAAAACCTTTGGGTTGCATCATATATAATTCTTCATCAATGTCTCCATTGAGGAAAGCTGTTTTGACATCCATCTGCCATATCTCATAATCATAATATGCAGCGATTGCTAACATAATCCTCACATACTTTAGCTTCGCTACTGGTGATAAAGTCTCATCGTAGTCAACTCCTTGAATTTGTCAAAACCCTTTTGCGACAAGTCGAGCTTTATAGACAGTAACATTACCATCAGCATCTGTTTTCTTCTTGAAAATCCATTTGTTCTCGACAGCCTTCCGGCCATCCGGTAAGTCCACCAAAGTCCATACTTGGTTTTCGTACATGGATCCAATCTCGGATTTCATGGCGTCTTGCCATTTATTGGAATCTGGGCTCATCATTGCTTCCTCATATGTCTCAGGGTCATCGGTGTTGTCCACCAACATGACACTCATAACAGGATCATACCAATCTGGAGTGGTACGAGTTCTCGTTGACCTGCGAGGCTCTGTAGCAACTTCAACTGAAGTTTCATGATCATCATCATTAGCTTCCTCTCTAACTGGTGCAGGCACCACAGGAACTTCTTCCGGTGCTGCGCTACTCGCAATTTCGAGAGAAGGTTCGACAACCTCGTCAAGTTCTACTTTCCTTCAAGTCACTTCTTTCAAGAGAAATTCCTTCTCTAGAAAGGATCCATTCTTGGCAACGAAGATTTTGCCTTCGGATCTATGATAGAAGGTATACCCAATAGTTTCTTTCGGGTATCCTATGAAGACGCATTTTTCCGCTTTGGGTTCAAGCTTGTCCGGTTGTAACTTCTTTACATAGGCTTCGCATCCCCAAACTTTAAGGAACGACAATCTAGGTTTCTTCCCAAACCATAGTTCATACGGTGTCGTTTCAACGGATTTAGACGGTTCCCTATTTAAAGTGAATGCGGCTGTTTCTAATGCATAACCCCAAAATGATAGCGGTAAATCTGTAAGTGACATCATAGAACGAACCATATCTAAGAGAGTTCGATTACGACGTTCGAACACACCATTACGCTGTGGTGTTCCCGGCGGTGTCAACTGCGAAAGTATTCCGCATTTCTTCAAATGCTCGCCAAACTCGTAACTTAGATATTCACCTCCACGATCAGAACGTAGAAATTTAATCTTCTTGTTACGTTGATTCTCTACCTCACTTTGAAATTCCTTAAACTTCTCGAAAGTTTCGGACTTATGTTTCATGAAATAGATATACCCATATCTACTCAAGTCATCCGTGAAGTTAAGAACATAACGATAACCACCGCGCGATGCTACACTCATTGGACCACACACATCGGTATGTATGATTTCCAACAAGTCCGTAGCTCGCTCCATCATACCAGAGAATGGAGTCTTAGTCATTTTACCCATCAGACATGCTTCGCATCTTTCAAGTGATTCGAAATCAAGTGATTCAAGAAGTCCATCGGAATGGAGTTTCTTCATACGCTTCACTCCAATGTGACCAAGACGACAGTGCCACATATAGGTCGAGTTATCGCTCGATTTCAAATGTTTAGCCTCAATGTTATTAATATGTGTATTTCCACTATCGAGATTCAACAAGAATAGACCATCTATCAAAGGTGCATGTGCATAAAACATATTACTCATATAAATCGAACAACCATTATTCTCGGACTTAAACAAGTAACCGTCTCGCAATAAACAAGATCCCGATATAATGTTCATGCTTAACGCAGGCACCAAATAACAATTATTTAAGTATAAAACTAATCCCGATGGTAGATGAAGGGGTAGCGTGCCGACCGCGATCACATCAACCTTTGATCCGTTTCCTACGCGCATCGTCACCTCGTTCTTCGCTAGCTTCCGTTTATTCTGCAGCACCTGTTTCGAGTTACAAATATGAGCAACCGAACCAGTATCAAATACCCAGGCACTACTACGAGTACTAGTGAGATACACATCAATAACATGTATATCAGATATACCTTTCTTCTTGATGTTGCCGTTCTTCAAATCCGCCAAGTACTTTGGGCAATTCCGCTTCCAGTGACCTTCTCCCTTGCAGTAAAAGCACTCAGTATCAGTCTTGGGTCCAGCCTTGGTCTTCTTCGTCGGCGTGGTAACTTTCTTACCACCCTTCTTGAAGTGTCCCTTCTGCTTAGACTTGCCTTTCTTGAATTTGGTGGTCTTATTGACCAACAACACTTGGTGCTCTTTCTTGATCTCCACTTCTGCAGACTTTAACATAGCAAACAGTTCTGGCAACTGCTTGTTCATGTTCTGCATGTTGTAGTTCATCACAAAGTTCTTGTAACTTGGTGGTAGTGATTGGAGGACACGGTAAATCCCCAAAGCATTAGGAATCACTATACCCAAGCTTTGAAGTTTGTTTGCGTGCCCAGACATCTTAAGCACATGCTCACTGACGGAGCTGCCCTCTTCCATCTTGCAGTTAAAGAACTTTTCAGAAGCCTCATAGCTTTCAATTGCCGCATGAGTCTCAAAAATCAATTTGAGATCCTCGACAATATCATATGGGTCTGAATTCTCAAACCTTTTCTGAAGCTCCGATTCTAAACCATACAAGATAGCACACTGAACTATGGAGTACTGATTCTTCCGAGCGAGGTAAACATTCTTTACTTCATCGGTAGCATCAGCTGCAGGTGGGTCACCCAGCGGTGCATCCAGCACATAGGTCAAATTACCAGCTGTGAGGACAATCCTCAAATTGCGGAACCAATCCGCGAAGTTGCTTCCATTGTTTTTCAACTTTTCTTTCTCTAGGAACGCATTAAAATTGATGGTAGGGGCTGCCATTGATCTACAACATATTTGCAATAGTTTAGACTAAGTTTATGACAAATTGAGTTCAAATTAATAATAAAATTAATCTAGGTGAACTCCCACTCAAAACAATATCCCTCACATTGTTTTAGTGATCACACGAACCAAATCCACCACATCAACACCGATCATCACGAGAGTTGATATAGTTTCAATGGCGAACAATCGACATGTTCATCATATCTACTATATGATTCATGCTTTACCTTTCGGTGATCCGTGTTCCGAGACCATGTCTGTACATGCTAGGCTCGTCAAGATCAAACCTTAGTTTCCGCATGAGCAAATCTGGCTTGCTCACGTTGTATACACTTGCGGAATCTAACACACCCGGTCATCACGTGGTGCTTCGAAACAACAAGCTTTAGCAACGGTGCTAACTAAGGGTGAACACTTTATGACTTGAAATTCATGTGCATGAGGGATCATCTTGTAAAGCTACCGTCGTCTACTAAGCAATACAAGATGCATAAAGGATTAACATCACATGCAATTCATAATATGTGATATGATATGGCCTTTCTTCTTAGTGCTTCCGATCTCCATCTTCTAGCACGAACATGATCTCCATCATCACTGGCATAGCATCAAGGTCAATGACGCTTCTTGATGGTTGTCGTCCACCGGCTTCAACTATTACAACTACCTTGAATAGACACGCGGGTCTTCACATAAATTTAAAGACAACCATATGGCTCCTGCCGGTTGCCAACTTACAATAAGGAACATTGCATACATCAAATATAATCACAATCATGGCCATATCACATCACAGCACACCCCTGCAAAACAAAGTTAGACGCCTCTACTTTCTTTGCATATTTTACGTGGTTTGGGGCTTTCAATAAGTGTTGTTCTAACTTACGAACAAGAACCACAACATTGATACTAGTATTGTTGATCACCCATTGTAAATTGGATCTTAACTATGCTAGGAGAAACAGGCACCCGCAAAGCCACTTATGCAATACAAGTTGCATGTCAAGCGTGGAGCAAGTCTCATGAACGATGTCATGTAAGGTTAGCCCGGGCCGCTTCATCCCAACATACCGCAAGATGCAAAGTACACAAGAAGCAATCGACAATAAAAGCATCAACGCCCACAATGACCATTGTGTTCTACTCGTGCAACAGATCTACATATAGACACGGCTCTGATACCACTGTAGGGTTTCGTAGCATGGAAAACAAAAAATTTCTACCGCATACAACCAAACAAGCCAAGATCTATCTACTAGATTGTAGCAACGAGTCGATAGAATAACTCACCCTCGAAGATTCCAAAGTGTTTAACGAGAGCGGATTCTCGTGGGTGATGTAGTCGTACTCTTCCCGATCTCAAGATCGCGTAGATGATCCTTCCGGCGCTGCGTTCCAGCAGCGCTCCCGCAGTCGGTCACACGTTCGGTACTCGACGAAGACCTTCCTCTCCCTTGTTCCAGCAGGCAGCGGAGGTTGTAGCACTCTCCTCGCGATTCCGGCAGCACAACGGCGTGGTACCGGAAGTAGAGGGGAGATCTCGCAGGGCTTCGCCTTAAGCCGGAGCGAGTATGGTGGAGTATGAGAGAGTCCCTCGACGATCTAGGGTTTAGACACGCCGAGGAGGAAGCTTGGCCGACGGCTAGGGTTGCTAGGCGGCGGCGGCTTGACCTAGGTCGGCGGCGGCGGCAGTGGAGGTGGCGGCGCCGGCGGCTAGGGTTTGGAGGAGAGGATCTTGTGTGTCCTAGGAGGGAGCCCTGCCCCTCCTTATATAGGTGGAGGGGCCGGCCGGCCAAGGGGAGGGAGGGGAGTCCCTCCCCAACTCGGCTTGGGTGGTGCGCCGCCAGTTGGAGGAGGGAAACCCTCCCCAACTCGGTTTCCCACTCCTCCTCCTCTTTCCAAAACTTGCCGTTTGACTTTCAAACTAGCCGTTTGACTTTTCAAACTAGGATTTGAATAAACCCTCTATTTTGAAAAGCGATGACACCGAGTACATGATGCAATCATATCAACTTGATCTAACACATTCATGTACCCTTCCCCCCGGAGTGCCGGACATTCCGGAACCTTCTAAAACATTCCCGATGAAAACTCCGGAACCATTCTCCAACTCCGAAACGGGACTTTCCTTATATGAATCTTATTCTCCGGACCATTCCGGATCTCCTCGTGATATCCCGAATCCCATTCGAGACTCCGAACAACATTCGGTCTCTTTCTCATCATTCCATAACTACTCAAACAACGTCGAATCCTTAAGTGTGTCTCCCTACGGTTCATGAATTATGCGGACATGATCGAGACACTTCTCCGAACAATAACCAATAGAGGAATCTGGAAATTCATATGGCTCCCACATATTTCTATGATTACTTTGCGATCGAATGAACCACTTACATATGATATCAATTTCCCTTTGTCTCACGATAGTTTACTTATCCGAGGTTATGATCGTCGGTATCTCTGCATACCTAGTTCAACCTCGTTACCGATAAGTACTCTTTTCTCGTTCCCGTGATATGTGATCCCTTGTGAGCCAGTCACATGCTTGCAAGATAATTGGATGACATTTCACCGAGAGGGCCCAGAGTATATCTATCCATCATATGGATGGACAAATCCCATTCTTGATCCATGTGTTTCAACCAATACTTTCCGAACACTCAATGCCACCTTTATAGCCACCCAGTTACAGTGTGGTGTTTGATGTCATCAAAGCATCCATCCGGTAAAGGTGATATGCATGATCTCATGGTCGAAGGAATTAGATTACTATGTATCAGAAAGCATATAGCAATTGAACTATTAAAATGACTTGATCTTTTTGCTACGCTTATCTATAGGAGTATGTCCACCATATCATTCTCCTAACTATATGATCTTGTTGTTAATAACATATCAATGTTCATGATAGAGAAACCACAATCATCTATTAACCAACAAGCTAGTATTATATAGAGGCTTTACTAGGGACTTCAAATTAAGTTTACAAATCACACAAGTATTAATGTTTCCTTGTTAATACTATTATAGCATGAATGTAAACATTTATCATAAACACAAAGATATAATAATAACTACATTTATTATTGCCTCTAGGGCATATCTCCAACAGTCAAGTCAAAGTCATGATTCATTTCACAAGTCATTTTTAAAACATCTGACGACGGAACAGTATGGCCACTCCAACTGTCCATAACCGCGGACGCGGCTATTCGAATAGTTTGACACTCTGCAGAGGTGGTACACTTTCACCACAATATTCGATACATCCGTCAGGAACAATCCTGAATTCACCATACTCAGTATGCGGATAATCAATCCTAACCTTTCAATTACATGCCCTAGTATAGGCACCTCTCCTATGAGTTTGGCCTCCCAACCATGACCAACTGTCATCTTGGGAACTGCACAGGTGGATAATCTTCACAAGGTAGCCTCAGCTCAACCCTTGGCCGCAAGGGAACCTATACTAAGGTATATAAACTTCCAGTCAAGCCCTACCCAAATTTCGGGTATTGTGGTTGTACGGTAAATTGGAATGGTATCGCATCCAGACAACCATCAGTTTTATAAAGGGTTAAGGCTCATGCCTCAACATTTTCATCATCAAAATCATCTGGTGTTCAAGAACACATGTCAAAACATTTCAGTAGAATGACTCATCATTCTAAGGTTTTCATAATCATTTTCACCAAGTAATCCCATCTAAAGTGATCAAGTTTTATGCTTAGCACTAGCATCTACAAGTGGGAGTAAACACTAGTGAGGAGTGGTAATCAAGTGTGAATGATCTAAGTTCAGTCTCATGCCTCAGGATAACATCAAGATTTATCTAACTTAGGCCAAGTTTTATGCTCTTTATACTACCTTTAAACATCTTTCTAAAATCTACAAATCACTAAGTAAACACAAATAAAATCTTTGATAAAGAAATAAAAATAACTAAGATTGCAAGTAAAAATGGGATTGGGTATCATTAATTGATATAATCAAGGAATGCCTAATGCATTGTATATATTATCTTGTAGGTTAAGCTTGCAAGTATGACTTGCATGGTTTAGCTTAGCTTGCCTTGTGCAGTGCAGTGGTTGAAGTTCTCCTCTAATTCTTCCTCGTAGTATCCTCCTTCCCTTCGTATCCTTTGTCGGTACTAGCGTCTATAAATAAATACGAGGTACACAATCACCAAACAATTCTTAACTACTTCTATTTAGCACACAAAGTCTTACAGTTTAAGTGGTTGTCCCCACCGTTCAGCGAGACAGGGGGTGCGAAGGGGTTCAGGATGATTAGGGTCGTAGGATTAGAAGCTAGACCTACGACTAAGGTTCATCGTCTACGTCTGAACAAAACGCTGCGAGGTCAAACCCTAGCGCGGCCAGTGGGGGCTCACCGAGGCTCCAGTGATGGTCGGCGATGGGGCGAACGATGAAGTCGACGACGGCAATCGTCCTGGTACCGATGGCTCCTACTAGGGCGGCTCCAATCAGCGGCGCCCTTCTCCTCCAACAGCGGCAAGCTCCGACGAAATTCCGGCCACCTGGTGCTCACCTTGCTCCGAGGATGAGGTGGGGTGGTTCTGAGAGAGAGGGTGGTGAGATGGTGTGCTAAAATCGAACGGGGAAGGCATCTATTTATAGTGCGACGAGAGGACCGAAGGGTGCGGGTGGAGCTCGTCGTGGTCGTCTGCACAGCAAGCTAAAGGCATGGTTGAGGGTAGGGGACGGTGCGCTGCCTCCTGGCGAAGCTCAACGGCATGGTGGCGAGGCGTGGGGCGGTGCGATGTGGTCGGAACACTTCGATGCTCTAGGCGGTTCCGACGGAAGTTTTAATGGCGCACAGTGTCTACGGTCCACGCGGCGGCGAACGGGCATGTCTGGGCGGTTCCTGGGGCGGGGGTGATCACGCACGCGAGCGGCGAATGCGGGGCACAGTTTGTGCAACCGTGTCGAGCGCGACGCTCTGGCGCGCTCTCGGCATGGTCGCAGAGAGGCTGGGCGTGCTCGTTCTGGGTGGTCCAGTGGCTGGCAGGGCTTGGGCATTGGACAGGGGGGGTGGCGGTGGATGGTGGAGTGCCTGCTAGACAAGGTTGGCGAGGCTAGTGAGGCTCCCAGCTTACTGTCGACCTTGGGTGGCAAGTTGGGCTCGGCCGTGGTCACCATTGATGGCATTGTAAAGTTCATAGTGAGCTAGGGCTGGTTAAACAAGTTAGATCATCTACTGAGAGTGTGTTGTGAGCTAGAGAGGAAACAAGTTAGGCACAACACTGCTCACTATAGTGTTTGATGTTTTATTTCATTTGTGCTCAGAAGGTGTTTGATGAAATGGCCGCAAGAGATTTGAATTTGAATTTTTGGATGAAAAATGGTGGGTGTACTATTCACATGCTAGGTAGTCTATGGTTTCTTGTTTTTTTCAAGGTGCACTGGTTTGTTTGGGTTTTGAGAAATGGTGATCTTCACATATGATATAGATTCCATTTTGGATTGTCATTTGAATCAAGTTGCCAAATGTTTCTGTGGGTTTTCAAGGTGGGATTGGGTTCACTTTTACTTGGTCTAGCAAGGGGGTGAAAAGATGTAGAGGGAGTGTCCCAACCTTATAACAATATAAGGTGGTGTCCCCTGTGTTTACAATGCTAGTCCCTGGATCAATAGCTAGCATCCACAGTTTAGATGTAATATCAAGAAACAAAGGTCATAATATAACTTTATAACCAGGAATAACATAATTTTATTACATCTTACATAGCTCATTTGGCTATTACATTACATTGCAGCGGAATAACTATAGTCATGGGGTCCTTCATCTTCAAAGTGCCACAGGCAGATGTTGGTTGTAGACTTTGTAATCCTAATCAATCAATCCTCACTAAAATCAATCAAACCTGCAACATTACAAGTTACAACCACAAGGGTCAATACATTTGAATTATATTGGCAAGTTTCACTACTATGTAGAATATAAGTGGATCCTATCATTACATGCATATTTGGCTAAGTAGAGTTTTAGGCTCTTTTGCATAAAGCAAAATTTATCCTATCTTTTCAAAATGGTTTTGGTCCTTTGTCAAATCTCCTTTTCAAAAATCCCTTGAACTCCTTGGTAGAAACTCAAGTGTTCAAGTCCTTGTCAAAATTCCCTTGAGCTACTTGGTAACCCCAAGTGCATCAAGTTTTATCAAAATCTCATGAGTTCCTTGGTAACCCCAAGTGTTCATGTTTTCATCAAAATCTCTTGAGTTCCTTGGTAACCCCAAGTACATCAAGTTTTATCAAAGTCCCTTGAGCTCCTTGGTACCCCCAAGTGCATCAAGTCTTTAAACGTTTTCTTTTAGAAATTAGAATGTCGAGATCTCCCATAGCTTCAAACTTTAGTTGCTCAGTATTGTCCATAACCGGGGACACGGCTAAGTACTTAGATTTTATTTTCTTCTGCAGAAGGAGTACACTTTACCCACATGTCACAATCCCATCTTGTTGCCACCAGTGGCCACTGGATTAGTGCTCACCAAGATGGAGTACTGGCAGATTGAGAATGTGACGAAGTCTTTCCAAAGGGTCCTCCCATACACCATTGCTAGCTTGCCTTCAGCACCCATGTAGGATTCCAGGTCCCCATGTCCAGTTAACTGAAGACAGTGCATGGGTCTTCCCAATGTAGTTGACTAAGCCAGAGCCATAATAGCATGTGGTTGCACACGAAAGCCACAATTGGAGAAACATGTTCAACCTCTAAGTTTCCTGGGTGGTTTCCTTGGAGCACAACACAAAGAGATTGCCATAGACATGGTTCCTTTTGTTGCCACCTTCTCCAAAACTCAAAGTATCCTTGGCCACCCAGGTGGTTCATTGAGTCCTTGTTTTATTATATAAAAACACAAGTCCTTTTCTCAACTTCATAAAAATCTCAACATGTATCTCTTTTCAAAATATATCATGGCTAAGCATGTAGCAACTACAATATTTTCACTAAGGAGTGTATAGGGAATCCTATTAGGATTTAGCATAGCATAAGTATAGAAATTTCTTTTCATGCATGTTTCAAAATCCACTAAGTATAATGAAAATAGTAGGACTTTAGATGATAGTGTAACTTGCCTTTTTGGTAGGGAATGATGGTTCACTCCTTGATCTTGCTAGTCTCACACTTTGCTAATTCACTACAATCAATCAAGCAAACTCTATATCAACTAGCATTCCAAATAATCAATCAAACATTTCACACACATAAAACAATGGGATCTAAGTCATGCATGTAAGCATGCAAGAGATGGTTCTATTTGCAAAGATGGTCTCCACTAGGCTTCTAAACTTTGCAAGGTTCAAGTTGGTCATTTTTCAAAGTGGCAAAGTCATTTGCAAAAGGATTTTGTCCAAAAACCATTTTTAAATCATTTCATTATTTTTATGTGGTGGAAAACATTTTTATAAAAGCAACAACTCCAAGTGGTTCACCAAATAAGTTGTTGTTTCTCAAAACTTGGTGTTTTAGGTCAGTAGGTTTGATCCAAAACATTTTCTCAAAGTTTTTACTCCAAAACATTTTCATAACAAAAACCATTATTTTTATTTGGCTAGAAATGGCCTAATCCAATTAATCCAATCTAAACTTTACCAAATCCATTTTCAAAACCATGGGTTGGTTCATAGGGTCAGTAAGTTCACCACAAACTAATTTGCAAAGGTTTTAACCTCAAAAACATTTTTGAATCATTTTTCTAAACTAAATAAGCATACAATTGTTTCTGCAAAATCAAGCAATCTAACAGATACTATTTGCTAAACAAATTCCATGGTTGGCTAGGGTTTGTTCCACTGATTCCAACGACATCAAATTTGTAATTTTTGGACGTGTGGATCAAAAGTTACAAGAGTTTCAAAATCACATCTCAATCTGATTTCAAATCTGTTTTTAAACAGAACTGGTGACACGCGGCGCAACGCTATTCGCTGGTACCGGTTCGGCTGGATCGGCTCTGTTGCGCGTTGGATCTAAATAAATATCACGGTCCTGATCGCGTACCCTTTCGCGGTTAAGTGATTCTATCGTATTCGTCCGATCTAGATCCTACGGTCTGCAGCACTCAACCAAGAACTGGCGGCGCTCGACGGTCGCGCGCGGCGGCGACGGTCAGACGGTGGCGGCGCTGGTGAAACAGGAAACGGGGAAGGATGGGAAGGTGCTCACCGAGGTCACAGAAGGCTGGGGAAGCTCAACGTGTTGGTTGCAGACGGAGGGGCGCACTGGAGTGGGCTTAATCTCTCGCCGGAGTGGAGCTGTGCCTCGGCCACGTTCAGTCGTCGTCGAGGACAGCGCTAGGGATCACAAGGAGTCAAATGAAACGTATGGTCAGACTCGCAAGGACACGGTGAAGGTGTGTGCATGAACGGGAGGGCTCGGGGCGGTCTGTTCTTACCAGGAGGCTTCGCCGGAGAAGAAGGCAGACGCGGCGGCGTTCTGTGTCGTGCTTGTCGACGCTAGGGGACGCGCGCGGGCGAGTGGAGCACACGGGCAGGTGCGCCTGGGACTGGAGAGCAAGCTTGCGTGCAGAGGGAGGTGAGGCGCGGCTGCGGTTTGTCGGAATTCACCGGGGAAGCTCGCCGGAACAGTGGCGGTGCAGGGCCAATTCGAGGCAGCCTGGAGGCGATGAGGAGTTGGCGTTTGAGGTGAATGACAGAGGGAGGAGAGGTGCTTATGTACGCATGGTCAGGGGCGAGATTAACGCTGCCATTATTCGTGAATTTACGCGCGGATTGAATGGCAGAGAACGGCAGGGAGGTTTGGGGAGAAGGAGTCGCGCGGGTGAGGAGGATGAACAGGGAGGTGGGGTCCAGTCGTCAGTGAGGATGCGAGAAGGAAAGGAGGTCCACCAGTCAGTCACTGTGCGGGTCAGTTGCCAGGTGCGAAGCGTTTTCTTCGGGGAGGGGGAGCTGGGCTGTTTGCTGGGCTCGTGGGCTTGGCCGGCTGGGCTGGGTCCAAATCCATTTTTTTCTTCCTGAAGCCTTTTTCTTTTTCCAAAACTAATTTCTGTTTTGAAATTCAAACAAATAAACAATACTCAAATCAATTCAAACAATCACCAACTTTGTAACTTTGAATTTGGTTCTGTTTATCAACATAAACCAAAATTCCAAAATCAAAATAATAATTTTACTTTAGGGTCCATCATTAATTAAATAAACAGACCTTTGTTATTAAATCAAAATAGATTTTGTTTTATTTAAAATCTTTATTTGAAAACTAATTATTTTCAAACCAAATCAGTAGGTTTTATTGGAAATACAAAATACTTGGAAAACTTATTTTAAATAAATAAATAAGTTTTGTTGTTTTTGAAAATAGTAAAACCTTTATTAATAAAACTTGGATATTAAATCCTTATTAATTTATTTTAAATAAACCTTTACTATTTTTGTCAAAACAAAGTGTTTTATTTCAAAAAGCTTGGCCAAGGTTTAACTTGGCTCTATAAATAGTCCTTATTTATAAAACTTCTATTTCATTTGAAAACCAAATCCTTTTATTTAAAAGATTCATAATAGTAATTCCAAAATATTTTATTT
Source organism: Avena sativa (assembly GCA_916181665.1). NCBI lineage: Eukaryota > Viridiplantae > Streptophyta > Magnoliopsida > Poales > Poaceae > Avena > Avena sativa. The sequence goes on along the minus strand of OV702279.1, from coordinate 257,268,897 downwards.
TTCTTTTATTAAATGTTTTAACTCTTTAATCCCTTTAGGATTTTATTTTATCGAAATTGGTTTGAAGATTTCCAATTGGATTCAAAAAGTTTCTTTTCACTCTGAAAATCAAACAAAGTTTTATTTTATTCATTCATTTTTCACATTACAAGATTTGGAAAATCTTGGGATGTGACAGGCTACCACCCTTAAAATAAATCTCGTCCCGAGATTTGGGAAGGCTAGGGTTACAAGTAGGGTCAAATAAACTAGGGTACTACCACCCTTAACAATTTTCAAACAAAAATTACATATTGGCCTTCTTGGGCTCCTGGGGAAACTTCTCTAAGCAAACATTTGCATAGTGTCCTTTGTTTCCATGCTTGACTCATGGGCCAAGGTTGAGTTTCTCCATAGGCTTGTTTAACTTGTTCTTCATCTTTTCTGGACAGTTGCTTGCATAATGTCCTGGGTTCTTGCAATTGAAACAGTGGATGTCCTTGAGTTCTTTACGTGGCTCTTGTGGACAAGTTGCTACATAGTGGCCTAGCTCTTTGCAGTTGTTGCACACTACTTGGCCAATATCTTTATTCTTCGGGTTCTCTGGGCATTCACCGGAATAGTGTCCCATTTCCTTACATTTATAACATTTCACATGGCTTTTGTCTATCTTTTGCTTCTTGGGTTTCTTTGATCCTTTGAATTGGGTTGTTTTGTTTGGAGGTACAAGTGGTCCTTTTCCTTTGCCATCAACCTTCTTGGTAGACTTGGATCCTTCTTGTTTCCTTTGTTCCACAATGGAATAGATGCGGCATTGGATAGGAACATGGTTATTTCCTTCACACAAATAGAAAGTGGCTTGAGAGGTGGGACATTGTCCAACAGGATGTTTCTCTTCACAGTTGGGGCATTAATCTCCATGCTCCTTGGAAGTATGATCCTTGTCTCCACAAATAATGCAAGCTGGGGCTCCATCTAGAATAATGTTTTTGCCATCCTTGTTGTCAAAAACTCTTTTGGGATAGCTTTCTTCCATTTTGATCATTTGATCAGTCACCTTAAGCATTAGTTGGCCTTGAGTTTCCAAAAATCCTTGCAGTGTTGGATCTTCTCCACTGGAGTTGGCTATGAATTGAGATGTCACTTGGTTCAACTGGTGTTGGGTTGCTATGAGCTCTTTCATGCTGTCCTCTTGGTTGGTGTTGGTGTCATCAACCTTGATGTTGGAGTCTCTTGGAGTAGTCATCTGTTTGGGTTGAAAGGAGATTAGAATGGCAAGATATTTCTAAGGAAATATTTCTAATCACACACATCACAATTCACACAAACAATGTGCATGCAATCATAAGTCAAACATTTCACTCAAACAACAAAGTTCAAGCACACACTTAGGCAACAAAAATATTTTTGTTACACCACATAAGTTGGTGGTTTTGTCTTTATCTAAAATATGGTGGTCCATCTATAGGGTTCACTTGTGATCTTTCCTTCCTTCATGATTCTTCTTGTATGAGATCATGGTTTCCTTGAGAAAAACTCTTGGTTGCAATACTTCAAATGATGTAGGCTCCTTCTAACTTTTGCATTCCCTCAGTCTCTAAATCTTGAGCAAGATCTCCTTCTCCCTCTTGTAGTCCTTAGTGATATCCAAGGTGGAGGTCCTTGGTGAACATGCTGAAGATGTTGAAGTCATTAGAGTTGAAGATGTTGAAGTCATTAGAGTTGAAGAAGTTGAAGAAGTCCTTTGCACATGGTGTAGTCTTTGGCCATGGGGCAGGTTTGTCCATCAAGTTGAAGTAGAAGAGATGTAGAGTTGAAACCAAAATGGTTGGGGAAAGAGTTTACAAGTATGTTTGTAAATAAGTTTTGGAACAAACACAACTCCTATTTCTCTAAGGGGTTTTATCCATTCCAAGGGTTACAATCCTACAGGCAACACAATGCTCTGATACCATCTGTAGAGGGAGTGTCCCAACCTTATAACAATATAAGGTGGTGTCCCCTGTGTTTACAATGCTAGTCCCTGGATCAATAGCTAGCATCCACAGTTTAGATGTAATATCAAGAAACAAAGGTCATAATATAACTTTATAACCAGGAATAACATAATTTTATTACATCTTACATAGCTCATTTGGCTATTACATTACATTGCAGCGGAATAACTATAGTCACGGGGTCCTTCATCTTCAAAGTGCCACAGGCAAATGTTGGTTGTAGACTTTGTAATCCTAATCAATCAATCCTCACTAAAATCAATCAAACCTGCAAAATTACAAGTTACAGCCACAAGGGTCAATACATTTGAATTGTATTGGCAAGTTTCACTACTATGTAGAATATAAGTGGATCCTATCATTACATGCATATTTGGCTAAGTAGAGTTTTAGGCTCTTTTGCATAAAGCAAAATTTATCCTATCTTTTCAAAATGGTTTTGGTCCTTTGTCAAATCTCCTTTTCAAAAATCCCTTGAACTCCTTGGTAGAAACTCAAGTGTTCAAGTCCTTGTCAAAATTCCCTTGAGCTACTTGGTAACCCCAAGTGCATCAAGTTTTATCAAAATCTCATGAGTTCCTTGGTAACCCCAAGTGTTCATGTTTTCATCAAAATCTCTTGAGTTCCTTGGTAACCCCAAGTACATCAAGTTTTATCAAAGTCCCTTGAGCTCCTTGGTACCCCCAAGTGCATCAAGTCTTTAAACGTTTTCTTTTAGAAATTAGAATGTCGAGATCTCCCATAGCTTCAAACTTTAGTTGCTCAGTATTGTCCATAACCGGGGACACGGCTAAGTACTTAGATTTTATTTTCTTCTGCAGAAGGAGTACACTTTACCCACATGTCACAATCCCATCTTGTTGCCACCAGTGGCCACTGGATTAGTGCTCACCAAGATGGAGTACTGGCAGATTGAGAATGTGACGAAGTCTTTCCAAAGGGTCCTCCCATACACCATTGCTAGCTTGCCTTCAGCACCCATGTAGGATTCCAGGTCCCCATGTCCAGTTAACTGAAGACAGTGCATGGGTCTTCCCAATGTAGTTGACTAAGCCAGAGCCATAATAGCATGTGGTTGCACACGAAAGCCACAATTGGAGAAACATGTTCAACCTCTAAGTTTCCTGGGTGGTTTCCTTGGAGCACAACACAAAGAGATTGCCATAGACATGGTTCCTTTTGTTGCCACCTTCTCCAAAACTCAAAGTATCCTTGGCCACCCAGGTGGTTCATTGAGTCCTTGTTTTATTATATAAAAACACAAGTCCTTTTCTCAACTTCATAAAAATCTCAACATGTATCTCTTTTCAAAATATAGCATGGCTAAGCATGTAGCAACTACAATATTTTCACTAAGGAGTGTATAGGGAATCCTATTAGGATTTAGCATAGCATAAGTATAGAAATTTCTTTTCATGCATGTTTCAAAATCCACTAAGTATAATGAAAATAGTAGGACTTTAGATGATAGTGTAACTTGCCTTTTTGGTAGGGAATGATGGTTCACTCCTTGATCTTGCTAGTCTCACACTTTGCTAATTCACTACAATCAATCAAGCAAACTCTATATCAACTAGCATTCCAAATAATCAATCAAACATTTCACACACATAAAACAATGGGATCTAAGTCATGCATGTAAGCATGCAAGAGATGGTTCTATTTGCAAAGATGGTCTCCACTAGGCTTCTAAACTTTGCAAGGTTCAAGTTGGTCATTTTTCAAAGTGGCAAAGTCATTTGCAAAAGGATTTTGTCCAAAAACCATTTTTAAATCATTTCATTATTTTTATGTGGTGGAAAACATTTTTATAAAAGCAACAACTCCAAGTGGTTCACCAAATAAGTTGTTGTTTCTCAAAACTTGGTGTTTTAGGTCAGTAGGTTTGATCCAAAACATTTTCTCAAAGTTTTTACTCCAAAACATTTTCATAACAAAAACCATTATTTTTATTTGGCTAGAAATGGCCTAATCCAATTAATCCAATCTAAACTTTACCAAATCCATTTTCAAAACCATGGGTTGGTTCATAGGGTCAGTAAGTTCACCACAAACTAATTTGCAAAGGTTTTAACCTCAAAAACATTTTTGAATCATTTTTCTAAACTAAACAAGCATACAATTGTTTCTGCAAAATCAAGCAATCTAACAAATACTATTTGCTAAACAAATTCCATGGTTGGCTAGGGTTTGTTCCACTGATTCCAACGACATCAAATTTGTAATTTTTGGACGTGTGGATCAAAAGTTACAAGAGTTTCAAAATCACATCTCAATCTGATTTCAAATCTGTTTTTAAACAGAACTGGTGACACGCGGCGCAACGCCATTCGCTGGTACCGGTTCGGCTGGATCGGCTCTGTTGCGCGTTGGATCTAAATAAATATCACGGTCCTGATCGCGTACCCTTTCGCGGTTAAGTGATTCTATCGTATTCGTCCGATCTAGATCCTACGGTCTGCAGCACTCAACCAAGAACTGGCGGCGCTCGACGGTCGCGCGCGGCGGCGACGGTCAGACGGTGGCGGCGCTGGTGAAACAGGAAACGGGGAAGGATGGGAAGGTGCTCACCGAGGTCACAGAAGGCTGGGGAAGCTCAACGTGTTGGTTGCAGACGGAGGGGCGCACTGGAGTGGGCTTAATCTCTCGCCGGAGTGGAGCTGTGCCTCGGCCACGTTCAGTCGTCGTCGAGGACAGCGCTAGGGATCACAAGGAGTCAAATGAAACGTATGGTCAGACTCGCAAGGACACGGTGAAGGTGTGTGCATGAACGGGAGGGCTCGGGGCGGTCTGTTCTTACCAGGAGGCTTCGCCGGAGAAGAAGGCAGACGCGGCGGCGTTCTGTGTCGTGCTTGTCGACGCTAGGGGACGCGCGCGGGCGAGTGGAGCACACGGGCAGGTGCGCCTGGGACTGGAGAGCAAGCTTGCGTGCAGAGGGAGGTGAGGCGCGGCTGCGGTTTGTCGGAATTCACCGGGGAAGCTCGCCGGAACAGTGGCGGTGCAGGGCCAATTCGAGGCAGCCTGGAGGCGATGAGGAGTTGGCGTTTGAGGTGAATGACAGAGGGAGGAGAGGTGCTTATGTACGCATGGTCAGGGGCGAGATTAACGCTGCCATTATTCGTGAATTTACGCGCGGATTGAATGGCAGAGAACGGCAGGGAGGTTTGGGGAGAAGGAGTCGCGCGGGTGAGGAGGATGAACAGGGAGGTGGGGTCCAGTCGTCAGTGAGGATGCGAGAAGGAAAGGAGGTCCACCAGTCAGTCACTCTGCGGGTCAGTTGCCAGGTGCGAAGCGTTTTCTTCGGGGAGGGGGAGCTGGGCTGTTTGCTGGGCTCGTGGGCTTGGCCGGCTGGGCTGGGTCCAAATCCATTTTTTTCTTCCTGAAGCCTTTTTCTTTTTCCAAAACTAATTTCTGTTTTGAAATTCAAACAAACAAACAATACTCAAATCAATTCAAACAATCACCAACTTTGTAACTTTGAATTTGGTTCTGTTTATCAACATAAACCAAAATTCCAAAATCAAAATAATAATTTTACTTTAGGGTCCATTATTAATTAAATAAACAGACCTTTGTTATTAAATCATAATAGATTTTGTTTTATTTAAAATCTTTATTTGAAAACTAATTATTTTCAAACCAAATCATTAGGTTTTATTGGAAATACAAAATACTTGGAAAACTTATTTTAAATAAATAAATAAGTTTTGTTGTTTTTGAAAATAGTAAAACCTTTATTAATAAAACTTGGATATTAAATCTTTATTAATTTATTTTAAATAAACCTTTACTATTTTTGTCAAAACAAAGTGTTTTATTTCAAAAAGCTTGGCCAAGGTTTAACTTGGCCCTATAAATAGTCCTTATTTATAAAACTTCTATTTCATTTGAAAACCAAATCCTTTTATTTAAAAGATTCATAATAGTAATTCCAAAATATTTTTTTTTTCTTTTATTAAATGTTTTAACTCTTTAATCCCTTTAGGATTTTATTTGATCCAAATTGGTTTGAAGATTTCCATTTGGATTCAAAAAGTTTCTTTTCACTCTGAAAATCAAACAAAGTTTTATTTTATTCATTCATTTTTCACATTACAAGATTTGGAAAATCTTGGGATGTGACAAAAGAAATGGAATTGTTTCTGTTTAAAATCTTGGACTAAAAACACTCAAAGTGGTCTAGTGAGCAAGATTGGCAAAAATGACCATTTGCTTGTTTTGTTTGTTTTTGAATTTCTCTTGATTTGTTTCTGCTTGGAAATGATTTGGATGATGTTGTTTTAATCTTCCTTGCCATTCACAACAATCACACAAGTTCATTCATGCATTCATACATTCATCACATACACACATGCATTCATATGATTTTAATTAACAAAAGTTTTTGTTAACCCTAAATTTGGGTGGTTGGCATTGATAACCTTGATTAATATTTTTGGGATGTTACAAACCTTCCCTCCTTAAACAAAATCTCATCCCGAGATTTGAGAAAAAAGAAACTAGGATTTAAAGAGATCTGGAAACTATGTCCTAATGTAGTCTTCTTGCTCCCAGGTAGCTTCTTCTTCAGTGTGGTTACTCCACTGAATCTTGAGAAATTTGATGCTCCGAGTCCTGGTGGTTCTGAAAGCTTCCTCCAAAATATGGATGGGTACTTTAGGATACGTCAGGTCATCGTTGATCTCTATGGTTCGGTGATCAATGTTCTTGAAAACTTCGGTCTTTTCCGGGACTTCTAGGCATTTGCGAAGTAATGATATATGGAACACATTATGCATGGCTGACATCTACTCTAGTAGTTCCAGTTGATATGATACTTCTCCTCGACGATTCAGAATCTTGAAAGGTCCGATATTGTGACACCCTCGGGATCAGGGCTAAACAAATCCCATACCTCCGTCTGACATAAGCTTAACCTTGAGCTCGAGAATATCCAGTGAAGAATCGATAACACAACAGTGACCCTACGACACAATTTTTTTACAGCAAGCTCATAACTGAGTAGAGAACCAAATTATTACAAGCAGAGGTCACTGACCACAAACATCAAACAACGGAAGGAAAATTATGCTATTAAGTGTAGCAAACTTAATAAATGGCCTTAGAGGCCTGAAGCATAATGATGACGTCACAGCCCATAGATTCCAGGCTGTTGGCCGGGAACCCCAAGCTACTCTTCGATGTCGATGTAGTACGGAACTCGTCTTCAGGTGAACACTTACTCTGCCAAAAGTATCAACAAAGCAAGGGTGATTACAGGGTGTACTCCGCAAGACTTATGGCTGGTGGAGTTGCTTTGCATAAAGCCATCGTTTGTTTATAAAACAAGAGAGAGAGAGAAGAATCTTGTCTAATCAGAATATTTTAAAAGGGGATAAGAGAGCGACATCTCCAAAGTATTGATCATCATCTTCTGATATCCACCAAATCATCATCATCTGAACTAGCATCACCCCCTCATACCCATGAGGAAGCATCCTTAAGCACACGTTGATTTGTCAAGTTTTACGATTAGGTTATAGTTCTCTATGATCTTAGAATCTGGTCACCAAGCGTTCATAACCGTGAACACGGCTTTTCGAAAATATTATTACCCTGCAGGGGTGTACAACTTTACCCACACGTACTAACCTTCTCTTAATGCCACTAGATAAGCCCTCTTCCTTGGAAGGCCGACAGAGGGTGGTTAGACACGACCTTTAACTTGCTTTCGCCGAGACCATGAGTCACGCAATAAGTATGGTTCCGCCATAATGGGTCAAATCCTGAAGCCGGTACTTAAAGATGTGGGGCGAGGTTGGTTAACAGGGGCTCCATCGACCCCAAGCAACCCGGTCCATGCTTACCTACCTGTATGAATGCATCTGCACCCGGTAAATCTTTCAAAAGGTTTTCTATGCATATGTCGAATGGAACGTCCGAACTATGTGACTCATGGAATCTACTAGGCAAGTTAGTTGGTCGTGAGGTTTTCCAGGCCCTGTGTGGTTGTACGCTCGTCTCGGTTCCAAAGGCAAGAACTCGGTTCCTAGTGGTGGCGAGCATGGGACTAGAAAAACCACATCCCACCGTGGCCTCCCATACAAGCCTTAGCATGTTTAATCTCATGTCACCTCTGATATCACATCATCACGTTCTCCTGTCATACTAGATTCTCTGCATCTGAATACATCATCTGGATGAACCAGAACTGACAGCTATCCATGGCTAAGCAAGACACATATAAGCTCTAGTAGTGCTCACAAACCAAACCTAGTTATGCTAGTAGCAGTGGATCAGGTAATATAAGCTCAAAGGGAGTATGCAATAGATAGGATACTCTATCTATCGATAAAAGACCACATTAGAATCGTATGCATCATGGCAGAATTGAAATGCTTTCGAAAACATAGGATTATATCATGATGGGGCTATGCTTTCCTTTGCCTGTTGATAACAGATAAGTAGATCTTCGGGAGCCTTGTACTTGACTTGTTATAGTTGGTCAAGTATTGTTCATCGATCTTCGATGGTCTTGATCTCGGTCTTCAATCTCGATCTCGATCTCGTATTCTACCGGGAAGAAGCAAACGCCGGAAATAAAGGGGAAACAATCAACACATGGCATCGATGCAATGCTCAAGCAATGATGGTGATATGACAAGTTAAATTGTATTGGAAAGTAACCCTAAAACATGCTCGACAATTTAAACGGGGTTCCGAGGGGTGAAAACCCTAACTCGGGGAAACTCCGGAACCATATGAGAGGTGTTACTATGTTGTTCTAAATAAACTTGTCATTTAAGTTGCTTAACAATGCATGCTTATAGTGTAAATAGATATATTTCATTTTTATGAACATTTTGATATATTGTTTGTATTTTTCTAAATTACAGATTAAAAGTTATTGAATTTACAATATTATACCAATTTCAGAAATTATTAAACCATTTAAATTGTTTTACTTCGTCATGCTGACACATGGCTGACGTCATCTAGGGGGGTGGGGGCATTTGTTACCGGGGCAGAAGCTAGCCAGAGAGGCTGACCTGTGGGCCAGAGGCCACATAGGCAAGCCACGCTATCAATCCACGCCAACACCACGCTGACGCCACGTCGGTGCCAGGTGGGCTCGCCGGAGGACACACAGACGGCGGCGATTGGCGGTGCTAGGGGACGATCTGGGAAGCGCGAAGGAGCGGGTTCGAACGAGCTCATCGGGGGAAACCTAAAACTGGCGGCAGAACTACCTACTGACCATCGGTGGCTTGCCGGCGACATGGACAAGCGGCGGTCAACGGTGGCGCGTGGCTAGAGGACAGTCCAGAGGGGGAGGGGCGGCACGGAGAGGTGCATGAGCACCGCACGCTCACCGTGATGCTCGTGGAGGGCTCGGGAAGCTCGGGGGAGGCCGGAATCACCCGTGGCGATGGCGGTCGGAGACGGGGAAGGGGCGGACGGGGAGCTCGACTGAGGGCGCGGGGCTTCGATTGCTTCGGTGAGGCGACATAGTCTAGCACGGCGGAGCTCGCAGGCTCCTCGGCTTGGCGAGGGGAGCATGGGAGCGGCGAGGATCGTCGGAGGCCGGATCTAGGGTTCAAAGCTTCGGTGCGTGGGCGACACAGAGCATGATAGAGGAGGATATGGGGATAAGGAGAGAGGGCAGAGCACGACCGTTCTTATCCTCTCGCTGGACGGCGGCGGGGCGGGCATATCCGCGCTGCTCGGCGGACGGCATCGGTGCGGCCAGACAGCTGCTTGCCGCCGATGGTAAAGACGACAGGGAAAATGGTGAAGGGGTACGGTCCGGTGGCGGGCTGGCGTGGGCCGGCTGCTGGGTCTGCTAGCTGCTGCACGCGCGACAGAGAAGAGAGGGAAGAGATGGGCCGGCCTGGTTGGCTTCCTGGCTTGTTTTTATTTGGAAAATTGTTTTTATTTTTCTGTTTTCAAATTTCTGTTTGTATTTTGTAATTCAAAACTATTTCGAATCATTCAAAACTACCAGATGGTGTTGTAAAATATGTAAATTACAATGGAACCCTTTTATTCAGTTTGGGCTCCAATCATTTTAATAGTTTTCAAATTATTCAAAACCTTTTGAATGCATTTCAAATAGAGAGGGAAGGATTAGGGTTTAGGGTTTTGTCTTTATTTATTCAATGCAAGCAATTTAAAGAATGATGCTCATGCTATGCACAATCAACCCTAAATATTGATTTACTAAAACTGGGGTGTTATAGATATATCTAGGGGCTAACTTTCTTTGAGATGGAAACGTTGTATTCCCTTCAAAGGTGACACTTTGAGATAAACAAAATCTCCGATATTGAAGGCGAGGTCTCGATGTCTCTTGTCGGCATAACTCTTCTGTCTGGATTGGGCGGTCTTGAGGTGCTCACGGATCTTGTGAACTTTCTCTTCCGCTTCTCATAGGATGTCGGGTCCAAAAATCTGACTCTCTCCTACTTCCGACCAATTCAAAGGGGTACGACATTCCTTCCATACATGAATTCAAATGGGGCCATTTGCAGACTGGCTTGATAACTATTTTTGTAAGAAAATTCTGCGAAAGGCAGAAAATCTTCCCATTTAGATCCATATTCTAACACACAGGCTCTCAACATATCTTCTAGTATTTGATTTACTCGCTCCGTTTGTCCATCTGTGTGAGGGTGATAAGTTGTGCTTAAATCCAGTCCGGTTCCTAATCCTTCTTGGAGTTTCTTCCAAAATCTCGAGGTAAACTGAGTTCCTCGATCCGACACAATGTTCTTGGGGACTCCATGCAAACTAACGATTCTAGCGATGTACAACTCTGCTAGCTTCAAACTCTGGTAGGTGGTCTTGACTGGTAAGAAATGGGCGACTTTGGACATTCAATCAACTATGACCCAGATAGAGTCATTTCCCCTACTAGATGTAGGCAAACCGGTGATAAAATCCATTCCTACAGAATCCCATTTCCATTCCGGAATCTGCAATGATTGCAACAGTCTTGCGGGCCTCTGATGTCCCGCCTTGACTCTTTGACAAATATCACATTTGGCTATGTAGCTTTCGATTTCTCTCTTCATCTTATGCCACCAAAATTGCTCCTTAAAATCCTGATACATCTTTGTTCCTCCGGGGTGGATAGAATAAAGAGTGTCATGGGCCTCTTTCAAAATATCTTGCTTCAACTCTGAGTCTGCTGGCACACAGATACGTCCTTTGTACCACAAAACTCCTTCATCTTCGGTGAATCTGGGTACTTTGCCTGTATCGATACGATGTTTGATTCCGTCAATACTAGCATTTCCTTTCTGCGCCTCCTTGATCTGACTAATCAAAGTGGGTTGAAGTTCTATGCTAGCCAAAAATCCTTCACTTACTAATTCCATTCTAAAATCTTCCAACTCCTTGTGAAAACTTGGTTGCTCCTTCAGAATCATGGAGTTCAAGCGGCACGGCAATCTGCTAAGGGCATCTGCTACCACGTTGGCTTTACTGGGGTGATAGTGGATGTCCAGATCATAGTCCTTGATTAGCTCTATCCATATCCTTTGCCTCATATTCAGCTCCTTCTGAGTGAAAATATACTTCAGGCTCTTGTGATCCGAATAAATCTCATAATGGTTTCCCATGAGGTAATGTCGCCATGTCTTCAAGGCTAAAACTACAACTGCTAGTTCAAGGTCATGGGTAGGGTAATTCTGCTGATGTTGCTTCAGTTGTCGGGATAGATAAGATATGACCTTGCCTTCTTGCATAAGCACACATTCGAGACCGATCTTGGATGCGTCACAATATACATCAAAAGGCTTCATGATATCTGGCATGATCAAGATTAGGGCTGAGGTCAATCTCTTCTTAAGTTCTTGAAAACTTGCTTCACATTTGTCCATCCATTCAAACTTCTTATCCTTCTTCAACAATTGGGTCATGGGTCTTGCGATACTCGAGAATCCTTCTATGAACTTGCGGTAATATCCCGCTAATCTGAGAAATGCCCGAACTTGGGTTTGAGTGGTTGGGGCTTGCCATTCTTCAACATCCTTAACCTTTGCAGGGTCAACGGCAATTCCTCCGGCTGATACAATATGTCTGAGGAATCCTACTTCCTGTAACCAGAATTCACATTTGCTAAACTTGGCATACAGCTGATGCTCCCTAAGGGTTCCAATGATGGTCCTTAGGTGTAGCTCATGTTCTTCTTCTGATTTGGAATAGATCAGAATGTCATCAATGAAAACAACGACAAACTTATCCAGGAAGTCCATAAAAATCTTATTCATGAGGTTCATGAAATAAGCGGGAGCATTGGTTAATCCAAAAGACATGATAGTGTACTCATACAGTCCATATCTGGTGGTAAAGGCAGTCTTTGGAATATCCTCTGCACGAATCTTGAGTTGATGATAACCAGTTCTAAGATCAATCTTAAAAGCACTTTGACACGGTTCAGCTGGTCAAACAGGTCTTCTATCTTCGTTAGTGGGTACTTGTTCTTGATAGTGACATCATTCAGCTTCCGATAATCCGTACAGAAATGGTTACCTCCATCTTTCTTATCCACAAACAAGACAGGTGATCTCCATGGAGATGCACATGGTTAAATCAATCCTATATCTAGTGTAGCATCCAGTTTCTTCTTTAGCTCCACTAGTTCAGACGGGTTCATACTATACGGTCTCTAGGCTATGGGTTTGGTTCAAGGGATTAGTTCAATGATAAACTCGATATCCTGATCTGGGGGCATACCTTTCAAAACATCTGGAAATACATCGGGGTATTCACAGACTATTCTGACTTGGTCAATGGTTGGTTGGGCTAGAATCTTGTTGCACTTGAATTGACGGGGCAAGGTTTCAGATACATGCTCTACTGATATTCCGGTTGTACTAGTCATGGTTATGGCTTTCTTGGCACAGTCGATTAATCCGTTAATGTTTCGACATCCAATCCATTCCTAGTACTACTTCCAAACCTTTAGTTCCAAGTACTATTAGATTAGCATACAAATCTATGCCATGGATTCGTATAGGTATGGCCTTGCAAATTTGTCTAGCTTTGGTGGTTGAACCGGGTATTTGAACTATCATAACATGCTTCAATTTTGTTGGTTGAATCTTACTAGTGCATGCAAATTCTTCTGTAACAAATGAGTGCGATGCTCCAGAATCAAACAACACTCTTGCAAGTACTGAGTTAACATAAAATATACCCAGCACGACATCTGGCACTTCTTGGGCTTCTTCAGCATTCATGAGAAACAGGCGGTCGTTGCGGTTGAGCGAATTCCCTGGGGCAAATCTTCTTCCAGGCTGAACACGACGTTGCTGCTGAGCTGGGGCATTCACATTGGGGGATGCTGCAATCTTCTTGGGGCACTCATTGGAATAGTGACCCTTGGTTCCACATTCATAAGAAGTCACCTGAGACTTGTCCTTGACTACAACAGGCACACCATTGCTCCTAGTTCTTGGGGCAGTATTGGTGTTGTTGGCGACATTTTTGTTGTTGAACTTGGGTGGTGCACGGTTGAAATTGCTGGGGTTGGTGTTGTGGTTTCCTCCGGGCCTTCGGTTTCCTTCTCCATGGTTGGGATAGGTTGGACGGTTCATCGGGGGTCTATTGGTTCTTGGGGCAAATCCTGGAGATGGGTTGGGGCGGTACTTTGGGGTATGGTGGTTCCTGGTTGATTCATCATTCTACGCTTGTGGTTCTCATTGGCTTGGTTGATCTTGCCTTCCATCTGAATGGCAGAATCCACTAAGGCTTCAATGTCAGCAAATGGAATATTGAGTAACAATGTCTGCATCTTATCATCCAGACCATTCAGGAATCTCTCCTTCTTCTTAGCTTCAGTGTCAATCTCATCCGGTGCATACCTAGCCAATGACAGAAATTTGTCATGGTACTCAACTACTATCATCCTCCCTTGCTTCAATTCTCTAAATTCATCTCTCATCCTCTTGATCAAACCCGATGGCACATGGGTTCTGATAAACTTGAGTTTGAATTCATCCCAAGTCATCATTTGTCCTCCCTTCATGGCGCGAACGTTGTTCCACCAAGCTCTTGCATCTCCTGCCAGATAATGGGTGGCAAACAGTACTTTCTCGTTGGTTTCCACTCCTGCAACTTCTAAGTTGTTCTCCATGGTTTGCAGCCAATCATCTACATCCAGGGGCTCTTCAGATTTAGTAAAGACGGGTGGTTGGTGTTCTAAAAGTTCTTGAGGTTTGATCCATGGTTGTACTGATTTCCATGGCCTTGGTTGTTGTTGGCCATCTAAGCTATGTGTTGAAGGGTGGCTAAGTTGGCTTGCCATTCGGCTCTTTCAGCTTCGCGGTCAGAAACCAACATTTGCAAGATCTGCAACATTGGGTCTGGGGATGAACCGCTTCCGCGAGGCATCTGAAGATTGAGATAGATCATGAGAAAAGAGGGAAATTTCTAAGTTTCAGGGTTTTTGTTTTTGCAAAGTTTTCAAATTTTGAATCAGATTTTTCTAGCAACTTGCTTTTCATTCATTCATTCATAGCACACGATACAAACACACACCACAACAAGGAAACTGATGGTTTTAAGAACCATTCTGTGAAACTACGATACAGTAGGATCGGATATAACTTCACTAACGCTAGTGCTCAAGTGCTACTAATCCTCAGAATCGATGGCTTCATCATCATCCTCATCATCATCATCAATGAAGGCGAAGTCATCCTCATCGGTGAATAAGTTCATGGCTTGATCCTCTAGAAAGTCATCATCGTCACCGAGGTAAGAGTAGGGGTCTCCACGGATATCCTCCCCTACATTCTCCCTCTCCTCAAGCTACATGTCCCTCTCGTGGATGGTCTCCTCCAAGTCTATGATCCTGTTACGAAGGCGGGCAATGATGCGCTCCTTCTTGTCAAGCTGACGGCGATGAGACTTGCGATCCTTCACCAGCATGGCGATGGTCTGGTCCTTCTTGATGGCGAGCGCGTAGTTGTGGTTTGGCATAGGAGCGGGCATTGTCCAACTCCTTCTGCCGATCATACATCATGAAGATGAGGTGGTCCACTTGATGCTTCAGTTCTGGGTGACGTGTCACCTCTAGTGGTTGTCCCATCACATCACGCCTTGGGTAGAACTCAAAGTGTGTGCCCTTGATATGGTTGATACTCTGCCCACACAGATGGGCAAGAGCCTCCTGCATGGCCCTAGAAAGTCCATCGAGCCAGTTGTTCTCCCTTAAGGTGAACTGGACTCCCTCTGAAGTATGGGCTTCAATCTTCCCTCGGAGACTTTCAACGATCAGCCATTGCAATTATCCTCCTTCCTGATCGTTGACCTAAGCTCCGAAGAACTCGGGGTGAGGGCGCTCCAGAAGTTCCAAAAGCTAGTCCAAGTCACGCTCAAATATGAGGTCTCCTCCATTCCCCAACTGATAGAACTTGCTATACTTCACGTCCATCTATAAGAATGTAGGATGAGTAAGTTAGTAGAGTGATCAAGTGTGTCAAATTTTATGTAAGTTTGCAAGAATTTTTGAGGAACATGAATTTTCATGAAAGAATTTAAGTGATAAGAATGAGAATATTTTTTCATAAATACTCACTTACTTTGTTTTGAAACTAAGTTTTTGATTCAAACGTCCATTCTAAACTAGGGTCTCCTATGGTCAGGATGGCTCTGATACCAACTTGTCAACACCCGGATTTTTAACCCCAGATGCCTGTTATGCCATACATCGCAATCCCGGGATTACCATTTTTGCAAGACATAACAAATTGGATATCACAGTACATCATCCATTACAAATCATACATAAGGTCTTACAACAAATAAAGGATCTCATGATCCAGTCTTAGTACAATCAAGCAACGGAATAATATAATAACGGTAGCATGGGCGAGTCTCCATCTTCATGGTCACAGGCAATGCTGACGATGGGACATGATCCTAGTTGTCGTAACCTTCATGTGTTCCATCCTCCTGATAGTCCTCTTCATAGTCTGGCCACAGGAATAGCCACGGACAATGCCATGAGTACTCTTTAAGTACTCGCAAACTATCACTAAAAAGTAAAGTGGTTTGAGTAGGAATACTAAGCTCTAGGTTGTTTTGCAAAAAGCCAGGTTTACCTTAGCTGAGTTCAGAAGCAAATAAAGCTATTTGAAAATTTTATAACACCTATGTGGGAACTTGAGTTTTCACATCACAACCCTGTTGTGGTCAAGTCAAAGTCATGATTCATTTCACAAGTCATTTTGAAAACATCTGAAAACGGAACAGTATGGCCACTCCAACTGTCCATAACCACGGACGCGACTATTCGAATAGTTTAACACTCTACAGAGGTGGTACACTTTCACCACAATATTCGATACATCCGTCAGGAACAATCCTGAATTCACCATACTCAGTATGCGGATAATCAATCCTAACCTTTCAATTACACGCCCTAGTATAGGCACCTCTCTTATGAGTTTGGCCTCCCAACCATGACCAACTGTCATATTGGGAACTGCACAGGTGGACAATCTTCACAAGGTAGCCTCAGCTCAACCCTTGGCCGCAAGGGAACCTATACTAAGGTATATAAACTTCCAGTCAAGCCCTACCCAAATTTTGGGTATTGTGGTTGTACGGTAAAATTGGAATGGTATCGCATCCAGACAACCATCAGTTTTATAAAGGGTTAAGGCTCATGCCTCAACATTTGCATCATCAAAATCATCTGGTGTTCAAGAACACATGCCAAAACATTTCAGTAGAATGACTCATCATTATAAGGTTTTCATAATCATTTTCACCAAGTAATCCCATCTAAAGTGATCAAGTTTTATGCTTAGCACTAGCATCTACAAGTGGGAGTAAACACTAGTGAGGAGTGGTAATCAAGTGTGAATGATCTAAGTTCAATCTCATGCCTCAGGATGACATCAAGATTTATCTAACTTGGGCCAAGTATTATGCTCTTTATGCTACCTTTAAACATCTTTCTAAACTCTACAAATCACTAAGTAAACACAAATAAAAGCTTTGATAAAGAAATAAAAATAACTAAGCTTGCAAGTAAAACTGGGATTGGGTATCATTAATTGATATAATCAAGGCATGCCTAATGCATTGCATAGATTATCTTGTAGGTTAAGTTGCAAGTATGACTTGCATGGTTTAGCTTAGCTTGCCTTGTGCAGTGCAGTGGTTGAAGTTCTCCTCTAATTCTTCCTCGTAGTATCCTCCTTCCCTTCGTATCCTTTGTCGGTACTAGCGTCTATAAATAAATACGAGGTACACAATCACCAAACAATTCCTAACTACTTCTATTTAGCACACAAAGTCTTACAGTAGATGATTTAGCATCATCACTATTATCACAAAGATTAGGGAAATAGTTTTATTTCTTTTATTTTAGAAAAGTAATTTCTACTCATTGAAAAACTACTTAAGATTTAATATTCTCCAACTAAAACATGGGATCATGTTGACACATGTCATCACCACATATTTCAATACTTGTGAATGTGATTTAAAGTGGTGTCACAATTTAATAAGGTTTAAAATTTTTATTTTTATTAATTAAAGTGACTAGAAATGCCTGTGGGGCATTCTTTTATTGCTTGTCCATTATTTCTGCAAATAAACCTAGATATTTTTATATATTTAGAAAGGTCTTATCAAATGTGATTTTTGAGAGTTGGAAACAACTCAATAGCTTTTGTGGTTGAATTTTGAAAAATGTTTGAATGCAGAAAAGTCTCTGCCTTTTTATTTTTACTATAGGTGATCTACAATTCCAAATGATTTGAATCCAACGGTCTTGGATTAAGAATTTCAGTACCTTTCTAGCAAAATTAGTTTCATGCAATTTGGTTTAGTGAATCTCTCTGGATTGATTTTTTGAATCTAGAGACATAACTAAGTTTGAAACTAAATTGATAAACCTCAATTTGAATTACTGGGTCACGTGGGAGTGCTAACTGGGTCGGCCCACTGCGCACAGCGCGCATGGGCAGTTTAAGTGGTTGTCCCCACCGGTCAGCGAGACAGGTGGTGTGAAGGTGTACAGGACGATTAGGACTGTAGGATTAGAAGCTAGATCTATGACTGAGGTTCATCGTCCACGTCTGAACAGAACATGGCGAGGTCGAACCCTAGAGTGGCCAGTGGAGGTCAGTGGGGGCTCACCGGGGCTCCGGCAATGGTTGGCGATGGGGGCGAATGACGATCCTCCTGGTACCGGTGGCTCCTCCTGGGGCGGCTCCAATCAGCGACGCCCTTCTCCTCCAGCAGCGGCAAGCTCCAGCGAAATTCTGGCCACCTGGTGATCGCCTTGCTCCGGGGATGAGGTGGGGTGGTTCTGAGAGAGAGGGGAGTGAGATGGTGTGCTGAAATCAAAGGGGGAAGGCCTCTATTTATAGTGCGACGAGAGGACCAAAGGGTGCGGGTGGAGCTCGTCATGGTCGTCTGCACAACGAGCTAACGGCATGGCTGGGGGTAGGGGACGGTGCGCTGCCTCCTGGCGAAGCTCAATGGCATGGTGGCGAGGCGTGGGGCGGTGCGATGCGGTCGGAACACTTCAATGCTCTGGGCGGCTCCGATGGAAGTTTTAATGGCGCACAGCGTCTACGGCCCGCGTGGCGGCGAACGGGCATGTCTGGAGGTTCCTGGGGCGGGGGTGATCACGCACGCGAGCGGCGAAGGCGGGGCATGGTCTATGCGAGCATGTCAAGCGCGGCGCTCTGGCGCGCTCTCGTCATGGTCGCAGAGAGGCTGGGTGTGCTCGTTCTGGGTGGTCCAGTGGCTGGCAGGGCTTGGGCGCTGAACAAGGGGTGGAGGTGGACGGTGGAGTGGCTGCTAGACAAGGTTGGCGAGGCTAGTGAGGCTCCTAGCTTGCTGTCGACCTTGGGGTGGCAAGTTGGGCTCGGCCATGGTCACCATTGATGGCATTGTCAAGTTCACAATGAGCTAGGGCTGGTTAAACAAGTTAGATCATCTATTGAGAGTGTGTTGTGAGCTAGAGAGGGAACAAGTTAGGCACAACACTGCTCACTATAGTGTTTGCTGTTTTATTTGATTTGTGCTCAGAAGGTGTTTGATGAAATGGCCGCAAGAGATTTGAATTTGAATTTTTGGATGAAAATTGGTCAGTGTACTAGTCACATGCTAGGTATTCTATGGTTGCTTAGTTTTGTCAAGGTGCACTGGTTTGGTTGGGTTTTGAGAAATGGTGATCTTCACATATGATATAGATTCAATTTTGGATTGTCATTTGAATCAAGTTGCCAAATGTTTCTGTGGGTTTGCAAGGTGGTCTTGGGTTCACTTTTACTTGGTCTAGCAAGGGGTGAAAATAAATGGAATTGTTTCTGTTTAAAATCTTGGACTATAAACACTCAAAGTGGTCTAGTGAGCAAGATTGGCAAAAATGACCATTTGCTTGTTTTGTTTGTTTTTGAATTTCTCTTGATTTGTTTCTGCTTGGAAATGATTTAGATGTTGTTGTTTTCATCTTTAAACCATTCCTTTCCATTCACAACAATCACACAAGTCCATTCATGCATTCGTACATTCATCACATATAGACATGCATTCATATGATTTTAATTAACAAAAGTTTTTGTTAACCCTAATTTTGGGTGATTGGCATTGATAAACTTGATTAATATTTTTGGGATGTTACAAAGTCCACCTTTGGGTTATCATCCGAACCCCCTCTAGTATTAAGTTGCAAGCAACAGACAACTACTTTAAGCAAAGTGTGTAAGGTAAACAATCCACTTGTTCCATGAACAAGAGACTGTTGTTTTCTCCCTAGTGGCAACATCACATCTACAACATTAGAGATTTCTGTCACTTCCCTTGATTAAATAGAGGCATAAACCCACTATCGAGCATAAATACCCCCTTTTGGAGTCATTAGCAACTACTTGGCCAAGATAGATACTAACAACAGAGAGCATGCAAGATCACAAACAACATAGACATGATAGAATCAATAAGACAAAACCATTAATCAATCTGACATAGTAATCTCAATATCCATCGGATCCCCGCAAACACAACATGCATGATTACAAATAGATGAGATCTTGATCATGAACGGAGCTCACAAGATCTAGACATGAAAGCTCAAAGGAGGAGATAGAACCATCTAGATATCCCGCTGTCCAAGGTGGAACTACTCACGCTTCATACCGAAGGCTGGCATGATGAAGAAGAAGGCCTCCAGGATGGCTCCCCTCTGTCAAGGTGCCGGGAAGAGCTTCAGATCCCCCGATCTAGGGACGATGGTGGCGGAGGCTACAGACGGTTTCGTGGAATATTAATCGTGTGCTTAGGGTTTAGGCATTGGGGGCTTCTTATAGGCGAAGAGGCGAGGCAGGGGGCCACCAGGTGCGGGGTGAGCCCACCCGCATGGCCAGGGGGTGTGCCCCCCTGGTGAGTCTCCTCTGTCTCGTATTCCGGCTTCGTGTTCCCCACGGTAAAATATTGACTTTGTCTTTTGTCCAATTTCGAGAATATTGATTTTCTGCCTTTCTGGAACCAAAAATAGAAGAAAACAGGCAACTGGAACTGTGGCATCTTTTTAATAGGTTAGTACCAGAAAACATATGAAAAGCACCTCAAAGTGTGGACAAATCAAAGCCAAGGAGATACTAAACAAGCATGGAACATCAAAAATTATAGATATGTTTCCGACGTATCACTGTCCCAGCTGTGCCAATACCCAAGATTTCACAAAATTTCTTCAATGTCATGGAAATAGGCCTCTTATAGATTTTCAACGACACATCTGGCTTGAAAGGGATGTTAGAAAAAGAGAAATTATCCACAAAGGTCTTGGTGAGCATGGCATACTACACACTCTCATCCTGCATATAACTCGTTAGTCCAACCCTCCGAACCAAGGTTAGGAAATCATTGAGAATCCCCGCAGCCCGCAAAAAGGTAGGACAAGGAAAGGTGGAAGGGTGCGCATCCCCCTCATCTCCCTCGTCGCCAAAACACGGTGTAATGAGATCCTCATTGTATGATGGCCTAGCTCAGGAGGACGATCTTGAAGGCCTTGTCCTCCTAGGTGCATCACTCTCAAATATTTCTCCAAAAGTGTGGTTGTCCATTTTTTCTGAAATTTTTAGACAAACATCAAACCAAGTGATTTCCAAGTTGATAAATGATGAGAAACTACTATAGGAACTTGCTAGAGAGATGAACATGCATCAAAATGAAATCTATAAGCATAGAACAAGCATGCAAGCTCACACAACCCGACACCTATAGCAGCAAAATACTCAAGATACAGTCTACCAATCACAAATCTAATTGGACAAGCGGAGGAGGCACATACCAAGGAGCAATCCCTCCAAAAATTAGCAGCAAAGATGGGCTGAGCAAGGAGATCGAAAATTGGGAGCAAGAACAGCAGGAACTCGAGCTTGAGAAAAGTTTCCGGTGTGTTTCGGGAGAGAAAAAGAAGTGGCTGGGAGGAGGCAACTTGGAGGGCCACAGGTGGGTCCTACCCAGGCCAGGCACGCCGTGGGGCTGGTCGCTCCACTAGGGGGTGTGCTGGCCTGGTGGATCCCCCTGGGCCACTCCAGGTGTCCCTCTGCCCCTTTTTTCAGGAAAAATTTAATATGATTTTTTTTGGAATTTTTTAGGTAACTTTATTTTTGGCCAATTTTCAGGGTATGAAAATTGATTTTCTCGCAGAAAATATTTTTTAGAAGAAGCAAAAGCAAACAAAAACCAAAACTACAGAAGTTATAAGACACTCTAACAAGCAAACAACTAGCAAAACTAAAACTAACAAGAGAAAGAGCAAATACTAGGAAGGGGAAAAATAAAAGTGAGCAAGTATAACCACTGTGAAAGCATTGTTTTGTTCATTAAAATCCCTTTGTTAACAAGTTTAATCAAGTCTTGTTACCAAAACAATCTTATATGAAGCAAAACTTTACATTTCACAAAGTGATTATGTTACCTCCAACTTGATAGCAATAGTCCCAATCATAATAGTTTCAAAACTTTCTTGTGGAATGGGACAATATATTTCTTCAACTTTGATGCTCTCAATATTTTCAATGGAATTCAGGCAATAGCTCTTATCAATCTTCTTGGGGAAATAGACAGTATGCTCTTTGTCATTAATATTAAAAGTTACTTTTCCTTTATTACAATTGATGACAGCATCTGCAGTATTAAGAAAAGGTCTCCCAAAAATAATGGACATATTATCATCTTCGGGCATTTCAAGCATAACAAAATCAGTTAAAACCAAGAAATTATGAGCCACTTGAACAGGAACATCCTCACATAAGCCAACAGGAATAGTAGTTGACTTATCATCCATTTGCAAAGATATATCAGTTGGTATCAACTTTTCTAGCTGGAGTCTCTTGTAGAGAGAAAAAGGCATAACACTAACTCCAGCTCCCAAATCACATAAAGCAGTTCTAACATAATTATTCTTAATAGATCAAGGAATAGTTGGAATACCTGGATCACCAAGTTTCTATGGAACCTTACCATTGAAGGAATAATTAGCAAGCAAAGTAGAAATTTCCTCATTAGGAATCTTCCTTTTATTATAGACAATATCCTTCATATACTTTGAATAAGGAGGCAACTTAATAGCATCAGTCAAAGGAAATTGAAAAAATAAAGGTTTCATCCACTCACAAAACTTGTTGTAGTGTTCTTCCTCCTTTGACTTGTGTTTCTTATTGGGAAAAGGCATAGGTTTCTGCACCCAAGGTTCTCTTTCACTACCATGTTTATTAGCAATAAAATCTTCCTTAGTGTACCTAGTATTCTTAGTGTGCTTCTCATGTTCTTCCTCAACTTCTTCCTTATCAGGAGCATCATTTTTATCACAACTTTCAGTTTAGCATCAGACACAGATATACTATTAGGATCTACAGCAGGTTCAGGTGGTTCCTCAACTAGTTTGTGTTTCTTTTTCTTTCTCTTATGAGGACTACCACTGTTTTCAACTTGTTGAGAATCCTGCTCAATTATTTTATGGTGTCATTTAGGATATAAAGGATCTTTAGTGGCTATACCACTCCTAGTTCTAATTCCATAAGCATGTTTATCTCCTGAGGCATTAACTAGCATATCTTTTTGTACCTTAGCAAGTTGATCAATTTGGGTTTGAACCATTTGAAAGTGTTTACAAAGCATTTTAATATCATTAGCAGTTCTTTACACAATATATTTCAACTCATTAATAGCTCTAGAGTTTTCCAATAAATAATTCTGAACTTGTTTATTAATAACAATAAAAGTGTCAAGTTCCTCTAAGCATTGATCAGGAGGCTTACCATAGGGAATGTCACCTTCATTAAAGTGGAGAGAGTGTACCTCAATATTAGATTCTTCACATCTTCAGCTCTAATACCTTTCTCCTTAAGACATTTCTTAGCTTCCTTCATCACTTCATCATTTAATGCAATCACTCCCCTCTTCTTTGGTGTTGGTGTTGGAACTGGTTCAGGCACAACTGGTTCAGGAGTAATAGGCTCAGGTGTATTTAGCTCAGTTGAACTCCACTCATCATAATTCTTGCTTATTTTAGCCATTAATTCTTCAGCATCTGTAGGAGTTATATTCCTGAAAACACAATCACCAAAACTATCTAGGTATGTCCTAGAATCATCGGTTAGTCCATGTCACATCCCAAATTTTAGATTTGGTCTTGCATATCATTCATATCATTGCATCATGCTTTTCCATGCAAAACCGTCAAGTGAAAAGGTTCAGCGAAACGCTATTTTCAAATCGCTATTCTATTTTGCTACGAGGCTCCTGCGGGAGGCTTTAGTAGGACTTGCGTTGTACACCCTTGTAGCCTAGTGGTTTCGCTCAACCCTTGACCCTAGGTTGTTCCCCTCGACTGTACGAAACCGTAGGAGCAAGAATCGCTCGATTCGGAGCTCGTACGGAAAAGTTGTCGCCGTTTTAGTGAATCGTCGGAAAACGGTCCGAAATTTTGGACCGATTTCCGAGTCCGCGTCTAACTCTGCGCCGAATTGGAGTAGGACCCGCAAAGGGGCCCCACAAAAGAGGCCACCCGGCCTCGGGAACCGTGCCCACCGACCCCGCCCTGCCGCGATCGAGCCGCCCCCTCCTCCTCGATACGTGCGCGCCGCCAGGAGCCGCGACCGCCGCCTCCTCTTCCTCGGGTCTCGCGCCGCCTCCCAGGTTCGTCGCCGCCGCCCTCTTCCCTTGCCGCGCCGCCCCCTTCTCCTCTTCCCGCCGCCGGCACCCCGCACCACCGCCGCCATCGCACCACGCCACCGCGGCCAGCCGCCGCCATCGCCGCCCTTCACCGCGCGCCTGCGCGCCCCGCCTCCGCAGCGCCGCGCTGCGCCGCCGCCGAGCCGCGCCAACGCCGCTTGCCGCGCGCGCTGCACGCGATGTGCCGCCGCCGCTGCGCGCTAGCCGCTGTGCTGTGCGCCTACTGCTGCGCCGCGCGCCGCCCGCTAGCTGCTGCGTGTCGCGCCGCTGCGCCGCGCCATGCCGCTACGCGCACCCACACGCACACGCGCGCGCACAAACGCATGCACGCGTGCCGAACGCCACCGCCGTCGCGTGGCCGTTTTAATCCATTGCGCTGACCCTCTTCATCCGCGCAGGAAAAACCCCGACGCCGGAATCAACCGCCGCGCCGTCCGGAGTCCGTTTCGTCGTTTGTTTCCGGTAAGCCTGCAGCCACCGTCAGATCTCAGATCAGCGGCTCAGATCGTTCGTTGACCAGTCAGACTCAGGCGTTGACTAGTCAGACGTTCAGTCAGTGTCCAGTCAGCAGACGCTTTGACCAGTCAACAGACACAGTTGACTGGTTAATTTCGTTAATCCTTTTAGTTGACAGATTTCGGTAGAAACTTGTAAATTGCATAGAAATTAAACCGTTTGGCCAAAAATTGCAAATAAAATATGTGTAGATTCAGTGAGTCGTGTAGAATCTCGCTGTACCTTTGGTTCAGGCTTTTGCAGCAAGGTTTAGTACAGTTTAATCAAACTAGTTAGTGGCCTTTTCGGAGTAATAAATTCGTAGAAAAAGATCCGTAGCTCCAAAAATCGCGTGTGATATGTCCCTGGATTCAGTGGAACGAGGGGAATCTCATCGTGAATTAAAAAGATAGGCTTACAGTAAAACCTTCTGCAGAAACTGTCTAGTGGCTTTCTGCAGTGTTTTAATTACTCGGGGAGTTTTATAATTCCTTTTTGAGTAATTCCAGTTGGTGCTGTTTCTAATCAGCGATGCCTATGCGGTAGAATTTTCCCAAGATTTTACAAACAGTATACTATCGGTAGTGAATTATTTGAGTTCTAGCTCTAGTTTTGAGCATTACTTTTTGCGAAATAGTTTTCCTTGCGCTAAAACTATTTTCCATGCATGCAATCAGTAGTATTATTGAATAGGATTATGTGGTGCAGTTGTAGCACCAATCCACTTGCCTTTCATACCTTCATGCATCATATTTGTTGCATATGCTTGTGCATTGTTTGTTTATGATTGCAATTGTATCGTGTAGATTGTGACGAGTGCAACGCTTGCTCGTGTGTGGATTGTTCTTCCGACCGCTACAACCAAGGCAAGTAGATGCTACTTTGTTCATGATATCGTCCTACTATTTTCAATGCATTGTCGTGTATTTTGTAGATGCATGTGTAGGATGATACTATCGCTATGTTATGTCCTATTATGTGGTAGGGCCTTCCTTGTAGATGAACCACCGTTGGTAGATGTGCTTAGCCATGCTTTGTTGAACGAGGGCTAGGTTACATCATTGAGATTTGTTTCTAAAAGTATTGGTTTGTGAAAACTAAAACAACTTAATCAATGAATCTCCTGGGTGTGATGGTATTGATAATTTTTGGTGGTTTCATTGCGGAAAGGCACCCAGGTATCAAGAGAGAATGATTGGCTTCTTTATTGTGTAGCTTACGTGTACAACCATGTGCCAATAATGGAATGGGCGGTTGGTTGGACTTAGTAGGTTGTGGTAACTCGAACCCGCGTATCCAGAGATGTAGAATTTTGGTAGGTTGGACCGGTGCACGTCGGGATTGAGGAGCTACTTCCCGAACAGTCTCTTCTTGGACTTCTCCCTATCACCACTCAAAATGAGAGTGATGGTACGAGCTGGGCTGGCCAAGTCACATGGGTAAAGTGTACTAACCCCTGCAGGGTGTATAATCTAATCGATTAGCCGTGTCCCCGGTTATGGACAACTGAGTTTCTTGATATTGATTCCATGACATGTTTCTCGCTCATGCTAATTTCATAATTGTTTTAATATTGTTGGTTTAACGTAATTGGGATCTTTTCAAAGAAAATCAAAACTGTTTATGAAAGTAGGACAAATGTATTTGCAAATGCAAGCCAGACACAGCTCCACTTGCCAAATATGCATGTAGATGTTAGTACTATTGTCTCCTTTACTAGCTCTACTTGCCATACATTCCATGTATTGATCCTTCGGGGCTGCTACGTTTTATGTTGCAGGTTATTCCGATTCTGATTAATCGATATAGGCCACGGTACTCCACTCGGCACTTGTTCACTTGTGGGCAATTTGAAGAATGGAGGATTTACTTTATTTATGTTGCTACCTGAATAATTTGAGCTAGCTTTGGGCTAAGCTTTTATTGTAATAATGGTACTCTGGATCTTCGTTATTTATGATACACGGATATTTTGCTATGTTATTCATCTTATTCTATGTGGGCCAATGAACCGATCCAGGGATTGGCATGTCACATAGAAGCCACGATCTTTTCAGAACCGGGGTGTCACAGTCCATTTTAATAAATATCAAGAAACTCATTTTTAGTTAATGGACATCCAGGATGAGCATGAATCAAGGCACAGAACCTTGTCCATGACTCAGGAAATTTCTGTCTTCTCCCTGTTTAAAATCAAAAAAATCTACAAAGCAGCATGTCTAGCGCTGGGAGGAAAATATTTCTGGAAGAAAGAAGCAATCAAACAATCAGGGCTATCAATGGATCAGGAGGTAATCTATTAAACCAAGCCTTAGCTTCTCCTTTTAGTGAAAAAGGGAAGATCTTTGTAACAAAGTACTTGCGCATCTTAAAATCATCAGAGAATAAGGCACTCATAGTGGAAAGCTCATTCATATGTGCCACAGCACTCTCACTCTCAGTCCCACAAAAAGGTTCTTTCTCAACAATGTCTATATAGGATAAATCAAGAGAGAAATCATAATCTTTATCTTTAATGTCTATGGGAGAAGTGTAAAACTTAGGATCAGAAGACAGTTTAGGAATAATAGTACGTCTCTCAAGGAGACTCCTAATAGCACTAGCACCATGTGTGTTTTGGTACTCTTCAATAAAATCATCAGTCATTTCAATGTAACCATCACTAATATCATATCTCTCTCTATACCCAGGTGAGCTAACATGTGTAACAGTGTCTTCACTAGGAGTTCCAGTGTTTCCCAAAATAGTTCTAGCAATAGTAGCATCTAGGAAAGGACCTAATGAACCACTTGCATCAAGCACAGTAGAAGTAACATCATGAGTATCAGAAGCAGTTTCAAATTCATCAGTAGTAGCAGTGTGTGTGGTCGTGGTGTAACAAGCTTAGTTATAACAGACAGTGAATCAAGAGCAGCAGAGGTGTTTAGGACTGTACCTCTTCTTGTAGTGGATGGTAAAATAGGAAACTTTCCATCACGAGACTTTCCCATGATGAAAGGAGTAGCAGTGAACAATAATAGATCCAAGTGAACTTACAAATAAAGCTATGTTCCCCGGCAATGGCGCCAGAAAATAGTCTTGATGACCCAAAAGTATAGGGGATCGCAACAGTCTTCTAGGGTAGTATTACCCAATTTATTGATTCAACACAAGGGGAGCCAAAGAATACTTGCAAGCCTTAACAACTGAGTTGTCAATTCAACTGCACCTAGAAATAGTTCTTGCTCACAGAAGTTTATCAGTAGCAATAGTTTGGTAGTAGCAACAGCAAAGTGACAGCAGTAGCAAAACAAGAGCAATAGTAACAGTAGTAGCAAATAGAAGGATATGAGTGCGGTAGGCATAGGGATGGATGGACGGGCGTTGCATGGACGAGACTAAACATGTAACTTCAAGATCTAGGGCAATTACAGATAAATAAGAATAAGCATCCAGGTACTAAACAATCATAGGCATGTGCTCCATATATAGTCATGCGTGCTTGCAATGAGAACTTGCACAACATCTTTTGTCCTGCAAGCCCGTTGCAGCGAGGCCTCAAGGGAACTACTGGCAATTAAGGTGCTCCTTTTAATAGAGCGCCGGAGCAAAGCATTAACACTACATGAACACATGTGATCCTCACATCACAGCCATCCACTCCGGTTATCCCAATTTCTGTCACTTCGGGGCCTTTGGATCCGGACAATGATATGTGTACACAACTTGCAGATAAGATCACAAACAATACTATCATAATGAATCAATAATAAGTTCAGATCTGAGATCATGGCACTCGGGCCCTAGTGATAAGCATTAAGCACAACAAGTTGCAAGAAAGTAAAATAGCACTAATAGAGATACTAGGCACCATGCCCTAACAATCTTATTTGATTACATGATAGAACTCATCCAATCCCTACCATCCCCATAGCCTACAGCGGGGGATTACTCACTCATGGATGAGGGAAACATGGATGGTTGATGGAGAGGCATTGTTGATGATGATGGCGGTCATCCTCTCCAAATTCCCCATCTCGGCAGGGTGCCTGAACGGAGTTTCTGGTTCTGAATCGCGATTTCTGGTGGTGGCGGCGCAGCGGAATTCTTTCTGTAAAAACGTCGACCCCCCTGAGTTTTTAGGTTAAGAGGCAACTTATAGGCGAAGAGGGAGGCCGAGGGGGTGCCTGGGGCGACCACACCCCCTCCAGACGCGGCCAAGCCTGGACCGCGTGGCAGGGGGTGTGGGGCCCCTAGGGCCGCACTCCGTCTCGTATTCTCGCTCCGTGAGTCTTTTGGTGAAATGGGATTTTTGGCATATTTTCCAGGATTTTTCCTAATAGTTGATTTTCTGCACAAAAACTAGACACCAAGGTAATTCTGCTGAAAATAGCGTCAGTCCGTGTTAGTTGTATCCAAATCACACAAGTTTAGAGGAGAAACAATAACAAAAGTGTTTGGGAAAGTAGATACGTTTTGGACGTATCAACCATCACCGGATGGATGCTTTGATGACATCAAACACCACTTCATAACTGGGTGGTTATAAAGTGGTGTACATGTCATCCAATTAGCTTGCAAGCATGTGACTGGATCACAAGGATCACATATCACAGGAACAACTAAAGAGTACTTATATGTAACGAGGTTGAACTAGATATGCGGAGATACCGACGATCAAACTGCGGATAAGTAAAGTATCACGAGACAAAGGGAAATTGGTATCATATGTAAATGGTTCATTCGATCACGAAGTAATTGTAGAAATATGTGGGAGCCATATGAATTTCCATATTCCTCTATTGGTTATTAATCGGAGAAGTGTCTCGATCATGTCTACATAATTCACGAACCATAGCGAGACACAATTAAGGATTCGATGTTGTTTAGTAGATATGGCAATGAGTTGGAGATAGAATGTTGTTCAGAGTCTCGGATTGGATCCATGACATGAAGAGGAGATCCGGAATGGTCCGGAGAATAAGATTCATATAAAGAAAGTCCAATTCCAGGGTTCAGAAATGTTTTCGGTGTTTTCACCGGAATCTTCTAGAAGGGTCTAGAAGGTCCACCACTCTAGAGTAGTAACAGTACATGAATGTGTCATACCAATGTGGAATGGTTGCATCATGTCCTAGGTCACTTGGCTGGTCAATGGCAAAAGAATTAATCAAACTCTAGTTTGAATAGTCAAACTCCAATTTGAAAAGTCAAATCCCAACATTGAAAGTCAAAACAAGTGGGGGGAGAGGAGGAAACCTAGTGGAGGAAGGTTTCCCTCCCTCCCTTGCCTTCGGACATGAAGAAGAGTTGGGGGAGGACTCCCCTCCCTCTTGTAGCCTCTCCCTCCCATAAAAGGAGGGGAGGGCGCCCCCTTGCCCTACACCACCAAACCCTAGGCTAGCTGCCCCTCCCAAGTCACCGCCGCCCTAGAGGTCCTCCAAGTCGCCGCCGTCGCCTAGCCCTTTGTTGGGAATATGCCCTATAGGCAATCATGTATGATGATATTTCCCATTGTATTCATAAAGTTATTAAGTTGTCCTTGTATAAACATCTGATGTGTATCATTGAATATGTGATTCGGTTGTGGAACTATACATTCATGTTGTTTGTACTAAATGTCCTTAGTCATTGAGGTTGTGCTGGACACACAACTTAGACCAATGTGAAAGTCGGCTTGATGACTCGGTTCCACTTGTCATGGGCATGGTGATGCTATTCCGACTTACACAGATTCGGCTAAAGAGTTTAGCGAGTCGGATTGACCCATATTGAGGTACAACGAACAAGTTGTCATTTGTATATCTCAATCAATGTAATCCTTAGACCTGAGGTTGTTGCATAGTTCGAGTTGAGGATCACCGACTTAGGTTTTATCAAACGCTGATCCGTAACTGGGCAGTCATAAAGGCAGAGTTTGGGTCGACTGAGAATCAAGCTGCGTGATGTGAATAACCAAGATGGGATTTTGCCGCTCCACTCGGAGAGATATTCTCTGGGCCCTCTCGGATGATATGATTCGAAAAGCATGTCCATGCACGACTCGGTTAAGTGTTAACCGAGGCGATCGACTAAGAGTTAGTCAGGTGAATCACTTATCTCGGATTGAGAAGAGAGTCGGACTATTTAAGGGATGACATATATTCGCCTATAGTCTGACAAGGTATATCGTGAGGCAAAAGGGACTCGGACGCAAGTCACATTGGAAAGGCAAGTCGTCATAACTCTTTGGTACTTGGGAGTCGGCACGTTCTGCTAGGAGCCACTACCGACTGATCGTTTGAGAGTCGGACTCTAATAGTGTCCAAGTAGCCAAGAGCTTGCGGGGTCACACACTTAAGAGCGGGAGCAAGTTCGGATTGGATCTGAACTGGAAATCTGGTTGGGTTGGACCTGAGCCTGATTTGGACTGAGTCAGTGAGTCGGACTCATAGGGACTAATATTATATGGGCTTTAGTGAATGGGCCGCGCGAGCAGAGCCCACGTTCACTCCCTATATATAGTGGAGCAACATAACCCAGAAAGGTTAATCGTTGTTCGGTTAGGTCATTCCATGTGTTGGAAACCCTAGTTCCACAACAGTCCTACCATCGTACCGAACCTAGCAGTTCGCCGCCGGTGCTCCTCCTTGCACTTGTGGATACCAGCAGAGGTGTTGTACGATCAGCACCAGGACGATCGGATTGCAAAGCACTGCACTGCGTCAACTGACGCGCTTCATCAGTAATCCGCAACTGCGCGTCTACTGGTAAACCTCGTGGCCTTCTTCCTCGGCTAGATCTTGGGATCACCACGTTAGAGGGAAAAAGTTTTGTTTTATCTCTACGTGGCCCAACACCCTCTAGCCGCCGGCCACCTCCACCCCTTGGCCTCTAAACCCTAGTTCCTAAGGCCTCTCTACTCCACCATAACTCGCTCCGGTTTAGGAAAATCCCTATGGGATCTACTCCTCCCTTCACCACCACGCCATCGTGCTGCTGGAATTGAGAGGATATCTACAACCTCCGCTGCCTGCTGGAACAAGGGAGAGAAAGATCTTCATCGAGTACCGAACGTGTGACCGACTACGGGAGCGCTGCCGGAATGCGGCCCCGAAAGTATCGTCTTCGCGATCTTGAGATCGGCAAGTGAACAACTACATCACCCACGAGAGATCCGTATCTCATTAAACGCTTTGGATCTTCGAGGGTTAGTACTCTTAAATCTCGTTGCATCGATCTAGTAGATTAGATCTTGGTTTTTGTGTGTTCATGCGGTAGAAACTTTTTGTTTTCCATGCTATGAACCCCTACACTGGATCCTCTCATGGACAAGAACCAACTAACAACCAAGAAAGATGATGCTATGCATGCAAAGGTTTGAGCTCTCTTTGAACAATGCGATCGAGACACCCACTTGGGAGCCCCTCTTGATAGTTGTCACATCCCAAAAAAAATCAAATTTTGAAATATAGAAAAACTAAACAAACACAAGAAATACAATGAAATGAAGGATGAAATTTAGGGAGAAAAGAAACTGTTCCACTAATGGAAATATCAAAACCTTGCTTAAAAAAATAAGTTTGAATGAGAAAATGACAAACAACTTTTAAAAATAATCAAATGCATGTTATGCATCTTCGTCATGGAGCATTTGCATTTAAAATCTTGGAGACGATTAAAACCCCAAAACTTAAACCCTAATAAGAAAATATTCATATCAAGTTCAATTTAATACCATGACTATATTCAATATTAAATTTTAGCAAAACAATTCCAAGTAGATCAATAATGATAAAGAAAACATATATTTTAATTATATAAATTAGATTGACCCGTTTTGGAACCCTATGGAATATATAAGTTGAAGAAAAAAAGAAATAAGAAAAATATGAAATAAACACCACTTGAGCCAAGGTGCAATATTATGAATTTTATATAAACATTTTTAAAAAAATGAAACAATACCATAATATTATATTTTGAATAAGCTACCCACTGGTATGTTATTTCATAATTTTTAAAATGTTTTTGAAATCAGATTGTAATTCAAATCAAATACAAAGAAAAAACAAAATAGTGAGAAGAAGAGAATTACTCTATAGCTTACGCGCACTAGAAAGCCTGTGCACTGAGCACCGGCTTACCCCTTAGTTACAGTACATACAGTCTAAAAAAATCTAAAAGAAACCAACGAACCGGCAGCCACTATGTTTACCGGCCTACGGGTTCACACCCCTGCTTCCTCGCTTATTTTTCCTCGTTCCTTTCCAACGTCGCGGACGGCCCCCACGCTAGGAAAAGATGGGGCGGCTAGGGTTTGTCTCTTCCACAGCCGGGAACGGGCCGCCGCCGGTCAGCTCCGCTGCCTCCGGCATGGGAAAGGTGCCTGGCCTCCCCTACTCAAGAACTGATGTGGAATCGCACCCCGCACACCTCTTCCTCTCGCACGATGAAGAAACATGAGCGAGGCAAGTCAAGCGCGGCGGGGAAACAGGAACACATGCCGGCGCAGGTAACCTCCACCCTCCTCTTCCCGACCTCCGGCGACCTCCGGCGACCATACCCCCATCATCCCAACCCCCTTCTCCCTCCTCTGCTCCCAAACCAACCTCTCCAAACGTGGCCACCACACCCCCTCGCCAAGCTCGCCCTAACCCTAGCTGCAGGCGGCAGTGGGAGGGGAAACGACAACGGCCGGAGACTGCGGGAGGGAAACGACGGCCTCTCTCTGGCCCTCCCATGTCCGCTTGCTGCCTGCCCTCCTCCACTAAATTTCATGGTCTTGCACATGTATTTGTCAAAAATTTCAGTTGCCTTAGTTTTGACATCTTTGAACTTCAGATCCCCAGGTGATTTGTATTAAATTTAGTCGATTGGCCTTATTAATAATCATGTAAAAGTTGGATTCGTTGGTTCTTCATATTGTCATGTATGATTTTGTACCCATGGTTGGTTAGCTCAACAAGCAGGAGATCAGCTGATATGGAAAACAGAGATTGCAAAAAAGGTCTTTAGAACTAATTATGAGTCCATACTTTCTCATTTTCGTTTTACTTTTCAAACTTTACCTTCTGAATGTATCTACATTTCAGCAATAACGTTTTCACAGACATACTATGCTGAACTTTACCTTCCTAATGTGAACAATAGGAGTTACTGCTCGAGGACAAGGAGGTTTACGCACGGGTTCGACTCACTCCCTAAGTTTAATTTCTTCACCTTTCGATGTATATCATTTTAAAACGACATCATGTGCATGGATAAGAATTTACCTTTCTGACCCGTGTTCATGTTTGGTTTACCGTGCAATCATATGGCAATCCTGGCGGTCTGGATTGCCGCTGAATTTCTAGATTAGCCCTATCCCAATGACACTGCATGCCATCTCAATACAGAAAAAATGAGGCAGCATATTAATTGCAATTTTCTGTACAAATAGATTGTTTCTCTAGAGTAGTAGAAAAGTTTGATTTCCCATCAAACTTCAGAGGTAACACCAGGCAAAAAATGTGAAACATTGGCAAAGCCTTTAATTAGATAATTTGGACATCCGTGATCTGTCGGGTGGTTCTTTTTATTTTGTGCATCATGTCAGCAAATTAGCATACAAAAGAGTGTTAATTTGACCTAGGAAACATTGTAGGCTAACATTTTTACTATACTTATTGCTTTGTTCATACAATGATACGTTAGTATGTGGCATATATCCGCGTGGACAACCTTGCCGTCATCCCCATCCAGATAAGGGATTTGTCTTAAGCTGTCCCCTAGGTCCTGCTGCTCAATCTACATGCCACAAGTCCCTCCGTACAGATCAGGGAGTCACTACGAGTTTTGCTTGCCGCCCCGACACATTGAGCTTTGTCCTGAGCAGTGCCCATATGCCCCACTGCTCCATCTTCATGTTGAGTCCAACTATGGTGCCCGAGTCTCCCGTGCCTCGAAAGTTCACCGACCACACCTCCACGTGTACTATTTGTCCTACAGCCTCTCAACGTCCTGGAGCGGCCACCATCTCCATAGATTGTGAGTAAGCCTTCAAGTTGTTTTGTTGGTGTTCTTGATTTGCTGATATCAGAAGATATACGAGATAAATTTACACAAATGTTTTTGAGAGATCACAGGCATGAGATAGCCAACAACAACTCCATCTTAGTCTACGAAGAAACCCAGTGTTGTAAATATTAGAAGCAACATCACAATATTGCTTAAAGGCTTAAGCGTGGTGATGGCCGAGCGTTCGGGGGGCGTCTGCGTGGCTCACAGTTTGTTTTCTACGTCTGCATGTTGGCCCGTTTGTTTATCGTACGTTGTGCCTCGGGCCGGAGAGTGCGTGCTCGATGGGTTGAGTTGGCCTGGCCATGCGTTGCATGCAGGCGGATTGGGTGTGCAGTAGTTCATTTCCACTGTATGACTGGTGGCCTGTGATTTCTAGGCTCTATTTGTCAGTCACCTGTATGTTCGGTCCATCTGTTCTTTTGGGGTTATTTCGTCAGGGTGGGGTAGAGGTTCTCCTGGTTATCTTCGTTCCTCTGGCCGGGGCGACTATGTTGGATTTTTGGAACAGGGCGATTGTGTTGGATTTCTGGCGGCGGTGTGTTTCTTGGTGGCGGTGTGGTTCTCCTGCGTGCGGTTGCCTCTGTGATTTCTGGTTCTTGCGTCATCTTGGCGGGATCTTGGCTGGCCGGGGTTCTTCCGCGGTGGGGAGCCGTCGCTGTCTTGGTGATTGGTCACGTCGTATTTGCGTGGAAGGTTTGGTCTTCTTGCTATTTTCATTTTTGTTTTAGGTTTGTCTTTGCAAACTGGTGCCCTTTCACGGTTTGATTCAAAGGTGTGATGTCCTCGCTGCTTTAATTTTGGTTTTTGGTTTGGCCTTGTGTATTTTGGGGGTTTCAGAGTCTGATTGGTAGTATCATATCTGTTTTGTGGGATTGGTTGTCGTTGTGTTGTCCTCATTGAGTCTGATAGTACAGTTTATTGTGGACAATTTCAGTTAGGTTTTAGACCTATTTTCTACACAGCTTTGGTTATGTTTTAGACCCAATCAGCAGATATGTCTTATGGGTTGGCTTTAGGAAAGTTTTTTCTTGAGAAAGGATTTGCATGTGTAGTTTTTTCCATGGTTAGTTTCATTTTCTAGGTTTTATGTGTGGGAAGAGTAACCTTGGGTACTTCAATTATGATAGGATGTTGGATGACTATGATCTCTATCTAAAAAACTAATATTTTTTGGGTCTAAACTGTGCAAAGAGTAACATTCGATTTTTGTGGACAACATCTGCGATGTTTTAGAACTAACCAGCAAGGATATCTTGTGGGCTGACTTTAGGGAAGTGTTTTCTTACAAAAGGATTTGCATATGTGCATTTTTGGATTGCTTGGTTTTATTTGTAGGTTGAAGTTTGGAAAGAGTAACCTTTGGTTCTTTGATTGTAGTGGGATGTTGGATTACTATGGTTTCTATCTAGAAATCTGAATTTGTTCTTCAGTCATCAAGAATGTTTTATGGGTTGGATTTAGGGGGAAGTGTTTTCTTACAAAAGGATTTGCATGTGTACATTTTGGGCTAACTTGGTTTAATTTTCTAGGTTTGAAGTGTGGGAAGAGTAACCTTCGTTTCTAGGTTTGTAATAGGATGTTGGATCATTGTGATCTCTATCTAAAAATAATAATTTCTATTTTTAGGTCTAAACTGTCAAAAGGTTGCACTTTCTTTGCAGGTATGTTATTAATATTTGTGTGTCAATCTTATCTGTCTCTTCTTACTGTTGTTTGATCTTCCATACCAGCTATATATGCTACATCTTTGTGGTTAATATTCTGTTAAATTCCTATTTATCGGTTGATTCAGTGATGAAAAGGGGCACATAAATTACAGTTTACATTTTTATTTGTTATACCAATCCACCATCTGCGTTATTTTTTAAATGGCCAGCTATATGTAATCTTCCATATTAAATGTCACTAGGAAATTAGCACCAACTCCAGAGTGCAGTCAAATGAAAAGAATATGATGTTACTTTCTCACTAAGGTTTTATAGTATCAGCTGTGACCATGAACATGAATCCTCCAAATTTTTCATCCCAGTAAGTAAATAAGTATGGATTTTGTTGTCTAAGATAAGTACTTTTTTGTTTCAGTTCTCCCGTTTCTGTTATTGAATTTATGTAGGTATATTGATATACATGTGTGAACAAGATCATTATATATTCCAGCATTGTGTGTTATTTTCTTTTAGATCACATGGAAAAAGAGGAGTACTTTTTCTCTAGAGCTTCAGGGATGAAAACCAAAGAAGTGGACTGGAATGGATTGGAAAAGAAATTCCATCTTAGTTAAATGATACCCTCTTCTTTTCTGTTCCAGTAGATGAAATACACTTTATGTACGTATGTAATACAACGATATATGGATTTTATGTAAATATGTAATAAAAAGATGTATGGATTGAAATGGTTGTTCCAATATGAAACTAGATGATCCACTATACATGGTACGGCAAAAACTTTGTTGTTTTGGCGTTTTATATCAGGGCTTGATCATTGTGAAAATCGGAGATAGTACCATGGAGAGGATTGTAGGTGACCCAAGGCCGGGTTTTCCAAGGTCTACCTTGCTCATGCAGGCAGTGGGGATGCAAGGCTGGGTTTTCAGGTCTACCTCGCTGTCAGGTTGTGGCAAGACGCCATGCAGGCGGCGGGGCGAAGCCCGTCTGTTCTTCTAGTACGTATATAACCACCAAATAAATCTGGATAGCCAACTATAGTTTTTATTTTACCGGTCACCGCGTTTTCCGACGACTACAACGATGTGTATACGAGGAAGCAGCCGTGTATACGAGGAAGCAGCCGTAGATCATCTGCAACGATGCTCAGCCTCCATCAGTTGGCCACCGTCACTTGGAGCCACGTCAGAATTTACCAAGTCTATATTTGAATGGCATCAGGATTACAGTTTAGGATAATTATTTCTTTCGTACAGATCTATACGTAGAATCTCATAGGAAATCAAATGTAAGTTTGAGTTGTACGTATCTCTCAAAGAACAAAAGCACGGTAGTTATTTTTTTGAAAATAGACAGATAAGTGTCAACTTCTTATGTCCAGAACCAGAACAATATTTGATCATACATGTTATATAAAAACCTTTATATTTTAAGCGGTTAAAATTATGAGCCTATGTGACATATTCAAATTTTAATTAAATTATTTTTTATATTGATAAATTACTCCATTCCGAATAATTTATCTACTGATATTTTGCTCTAACTTTCCCGAAAATATTTAGATCAAATTTGAATCAATAAAAAACAAATTAAAAACTAGAAAATAAAGACAAAAGGAATAAAAAAAATGAACCGATCCAACTTGGCTGATTCAGTCAATTCGGCCCAATTCTAGCCCACCCGTAGCCCATAGTACTCACGTTTATTTTTTTTCTCTCTTTGCTTTGTTTATTTTTTCTTGGTCCAAATATTCTGGCCCATCTGATCTAGCTGCCCTAGCCGATCGATCTCTCCTGCTTGTCTCCCTCCTCCAGCAAGTTCTTGTACGTTACATACATGGTCATGACTATCTCTCTTCAAATCCTCATCAATTGGGTGGCCGTTTCTTCTCGACTTTAATACAAAATATGTTTAGAATTTCGTGGAGGTTCCGTTCAGGGCATTATTTCACCGTTTTATTGTGTTAATTGCTCAAGCCAAAACGGTGCTCCGAACATCACCCGTCGGCATACACCCTCCGATCTCCCTCTCTAGAGCATATCAAGACGAACCGAGAGAACCAGCACGTACCTCCAGTCCTCCTCCATCATTTTCGTTCTTAAACTTTCTTGAGAGGAGCTCTGTAGAACACACACTATCGATGCCAACTTCAATCCCAAATTTGAGTTAATTGTCAGATCTTTTCGTCCACGGTGAGTCCCTTGTCGATTTCTTCTACCAGAATACTATTCTCGATGTTGGCTACCTTCAGGACATGATCGTACACCTTTTTGTTGTAGTTGGCCGCGCCGCCCGACGTCACATGTCGCTCTAGCCAAGGATTTCTATCACTATTAGATGCTACCGACGATGCCATGGTGTCCATCCTATTTGCCTCGACATTCTCTACGTCGTCCATGCCTTCATCGACTCCGGATACGTTTCTAGCGAGGGAACGGCAACGCTGATATGTCAGAAACGTATCTATAATTTTTGATGTTCCATGCTTGTTTAGTATCTACTTTGCTTTGCTTGTCCATACTTTGAGGTGCTTTTTACATGTTTTCTGGTACTAACCTATTAACAAGTTGCTACAGTGCCAGTTGCCTGTTTTCGGCTATTTTTTTGTTCTAGAAAAGCTAGTAAAGAAATATTTTTGAAATTGGATGGGACAAAAGCCAAAGTCAATATTTCATCGAGGAGAACACGGAGTCCAGATGAGAGACGGAGGGCGCCATAGGTGGGCCACACACCCCCAAGCGCGACCTAGGGTGGGCCCGCGCCTGGGCAGGGTGTGGGCCCCCTGGCCGCCTCCCATCCTCGCCTCTTTGCCTATAAGAAGCCCCTGATGCCGAAACCCTAAGCACCCGATCAATATTCCACGAAACCTTCTGTAGCCGCCGCCACCATCATTCCTAGATCGGGGGGATCTGAAGCTATTCCCGGCACCCTGCCGGAGGGGAGATCATCCGGAGGCCTTCTTCATCATCATGCCAGCCTCCGGTATAAAGCATGAGTAGTTCCACCTTAGACTACGGGTCCATGTAGTAGCTAGATAGTTGTATCTCCTCCTTGTGCTTTCATGTCTAGATCTTGTGAGCTCCGTTCATGATCAAGATCTCATCTATTTGTAATCATGCATGTTGTGTTTGCGGGGATCTGATGGATATTGAGATTACTATGTTAGATTGATTAATGGTTTTGTCTTATTGATTCTATCATGTCTATGTTGTTTGTGATCTTGCATTCTCTCCGTTGTTAGTGGCTATCTTGGCCAAGTAGTTGCTAGTGACTCCAAGAGGGGCTATTTATGCTCGATAGTGGATTCATGCCTCTATTTATCAAGGGAAGTGGCAGAAATCTCTTCGGTTGTAGATGTGTTGTTGCCACTAGGGAGAAAACGACGGTCTCTTATTCATGGAACAAGTGGATTGTTTACCTTACACACTTTGCTTAAAGCAGTTCTCTGTTGCTTGCAACTTAATACTGGAGGGGGTTCGGATGATAACCTAAAGGTAGACTTCTAGTCATAGATGTAGTTGGATGGCGGTTTATGTATATTGTTGTATTGCCCAATCGAATTTTATAGGATCTTTGTGTCTAGTATTGCATTGTTATGCCTTGCTCAGTCCTATCAATTGCCCTGCTTTAATTTGTTTACCCAGCATGCCATGTTTGTTTATCTAAGGAGAGAACCTCTAGTGAACTATGGACCCCGGTCCAATCTTTACCATTGATACATCATCCACTGTTACTGTTTACTTGGTGCAAACCATCATTACCTTCTACACCATATAGTTAATCCTTTGTTACAGCAACCGGTGAGATTGACAACTTCACTGTTAGTTGGGACAAAGTCTTGAGTTTGTGTTGTGCAGGTTTTCACGTTGCTTGCAACACCTTTGAAATGTTTTCTTCCTCCTACTAGTTTGATAACTTTGGTTTCTTACTGAGGGAAAACTTCCTGCTGTACTGCATCATACCTTCTGCTTGGGGTCTCCCAACGAAGTGTTGTTGCACGCATCAAACGCCAAGCCCGTGCCCGCTATTCCGGTGACCTCTCTGGCGAGCTATTCCGGTGAGCTATCCTAGTCTGTCCGATCTTCATCTAACGATCGAAATCAGATACGAAGGGGTACCGGCCTATTAGAATCAGCCACTTGTCAATTCTTTTTCTATTTTCGTTCATATTGGGCAAATTTACATAGAAACTTGAAAAAATCATATCTTTAATTCTATTTATCCAAATTTATCAAATAATATGTCTATGGATTCACAAAAACGAGTAGAACACAATGGATCCATAATTTAGTATTTTTGACTCGGTTAAAATCATGTTTTATACAGAACAATTTGTGGAGTATTTTGAGTATAAAAATTGTTGTGTAAATTATTTTTGAGTGAATCCTTTTGCAAATAGTTGTATATTGAACCCTCTGACCAGAAACATAAACATAAGGAATCAAACATATAATTTTACTGCAGTAGCATTAATCCTATGAGTATAGACTTTTTCTAGTAATAGAAAACGCCACTAAATAATCTTTTTGCACAAAATGTTGGATTGGGCATCAAACCTATATAAAATGTTCACTAGAATATTTTTAGTGTTTAGAACCTTGCTATAAATATTCTCAAGTAAAATTATCTTGTTTCATGCTTGCATGATACTGTTTTGTTGATTTGTGTTGTAGTTTTGAGTGTGTGCTTTTTGCTTGATTGTATTATTGTAGACTTTGAGGAGTGTGATATTTGCAAGATCAAGGAGAGTACCTAAATATTCTACTATCAAGGAAAGTGATACTTTGGTCGTCAAAAGTCCTATCTTTCTATATTGCATTAGTGAAGTTTTTGTAGTGTGCATGATAGGACTATTATGTATATTACTATGCTATGATATTCCTATAGTATCTACCTTGGTAGTATTTCCTAAATACAGGAGACATCGTAAGATTAGAATGCTTAGTATTGCTATATAGATTCATGGGTGGAAATCATGATATGATGTCTTATGGAAATATAAGTATTTTTGGACTAGTGAAAACAACCGATGTTAATGAAACACCTGGGTGGAAATGGGACTTGTATGGATTATGTTGAGTGGTTACCTAGGGCCCATGTATATGGTTTACCCTGAGGTGTCGCACTTGTGGACGGCCACCCAGGAACAAAGAGATTGGAGACGTTCTTGTCGCGAAGCTTCCAGTGCAGCCACATGGCATATGGGCTCTACCTTGACCAACTAAGTTGCGAGAACTCAGCCAGACGGACAGAGGGTGGTAGTGATGATATGATGGAACGCGTCTATGGTGTTCTGAGGGATTGCTTCTGAAAAGTCTCGTCTCGATGCATATCGAGTCTTGTGAGGAAAGTGCACCACCTCTCGAGAGGGTAAAACTAAGTACTTAGCCGTGTCCCTGGTTATGGACAATCTTTGAGCATCAAGACAATGAAGTTGAATCAAGAATCTCATCATTCTAATTTCTCTAAGTTAAAACTTTGTGGGTGAACAAGGAAACCACCTGGAGGGTATCCAGTGTGCCAAGTTTGATGAATTGTTGATGAAAAAGAGAAAAACTATTTTACAAAGGATAGGGAAAAGTTACTTTATGCAAAGGCCGGTCAAAACTCCACTCAGCCATATATTCATGTAGATGTTAGGTTCTCTATATCAATATGGTATCACTTTCCAATACAATTCAAATGTATTGACCCTTGTGGCTGTAAATTATCATGTTGCAGGATTACTTG
This sequence comes from Avena sativa, assembly GCA_916181665.1. Lineage (NCBI taxonomy): Eukaryota > Viridiplantae > Streptophyta > Magnoliopsida > Poales > Poaceae > Avena > Avena sativa. The sequence goes on along the minus strand of OV702279.1, from coordinate 257,226,812 downwards.
ATGATACTGACGTTTGATGAGTAGGGATTACAAGTCTGCAACCAACATGTTTGCCTGTGGCACATGAAGATGAAGGACTCCATGCTTTATAGTTATATCTGATGCTTTGTAATAAGATAGCCACATGCGTTATGTAAGTTGTAATGAACTATTTTTATTCCTGGATATGCGATGTAATATGACCTTTGTTTCTTGATATTACATCTTAACTATGGGTCCTAGATATTCGATCCAGGGAGTAGCACTATAAACACAGGGATTCAAACTTATCGGGTTCGGTCCGTTACAATAGTGACTATCTATCCTAAACCCGGTCCCCCAACTAACAACACGAGACCGACAAAAGAGAAGCCCTATCAAGATCATACCTTTGCCTTGAGCATTCCACTTGAACTTGATGTAGATCGTCTTGTTCTTCTCAAGTGCGAACACCTTTCTTGTTTGGTCTTGCTCGCTCTTGCTTGATGAAGACTTGAAAATTGCTCCCCCATACTCCATAGGGAAACCTCTTCTTTGAACTTGTCTTCATCACTCCATGAACACGAGTATGGCAATCTTCAAGCATGAGATCTTCAAGAGAGGGCTTGATCTTGCCCTTATTCATTCCTTCTTGAGGTTGATCCATCTTGATAAAACTCTTTGCACTTGTCTTGATCAACCTTCAAGCTCCTTATTTCTTCATGATTCCAATGAGCACAAAGCCCTTGGATATTTTTCTTATCCTTCTTCATTTCTTCAACTTTCAACCTTGAGACCAACACATGGACCAAGCGATGCCAATGGACAAACCTACAAGTGAAACTCAATTTACACATTAGTCCATAGAGATTGTCATTAATTACCAAAACCACATATGGGGGCATACATGCCCTTTCAACTGCGATATAAACAAATACACGTGGGAAGGTACGTAACAACTAGAGTATCAATGCCCACACTTCTACATGTGTCTACTCCGTACTAGCATACTACACATAGATCTGGATCTAATACCACTGTTGGGACTTGGGGTTCGATGCAGAAAATCAAAAATTTAATGCTAAGCGGAAGAAACCCTGAAATCCCAAGATCTATCTACTAGTAATACAGTAACAAAGAGAGACAGCGGTAACGTACCCTTAAAGACCGAGAGAGCGTTGCGCTCATGAAGGGAATATGCCCGAGAGGCAATAATAAAGTGGTTATTATCGTATTCCTTGTTTATGATAAATGTTTATTTTACATGCTATAATTTTATTAATACGGAAACGTTAATACATGTGTGTTTAATAAACAAAAAGAAAGTTCCTAGTTATGCCTCTCTTATAAACTAGCTCGTTGATTAACAATATGATCATAGGTTTCCTGATCATGGACATTGGATGTTGTTAATAACGAGGTCACAACATTAGTGTAATGGTGTGATGAACATTCATCCGAGTATAGCATTATGATCAAAGTCATTGAGTTTATATTGCTATAACAACTTACAAAGTGATCCTAATCCTTAGACCATGAGATCATGTCAATCACTAACACCGGAAAAGTTTCTTGATAACATCAAACATCACACCGTAACAGGGTGATTATAAAGATGGGTTCAGAACTACTAAAGTGTTATGTTGAGTCCCATGGATCGAGAGTGGAATTTGTTCATCCCGATGACGGATAGATATGCTCTTGGCCCTCTCGGTGATATGACATTGATTAGCTTGCAAGCAAGTGATTTGATCACTAGAATGTTATATCACGGGAACGAGAAAAGAGTACATGTCAGTAACAAGATCAAACTAGGTATGGAGATATCGATGATCGAATCTCGGACATGTAATATATCGTGAAACAAAAGGATTAAGATACTAGCGTAAGAGGTTCCGACGATCACAAGAATGTCATTGTTGAATGTGTGGGAGTCAGTATGGGTCTCCAGATCCCGCTTCTGATTATTGATCCGAGAGGGGTCTCGATCATGTCCGCATTATTCGCGAACCGTAGGGTGAAACACTTAAGAGACACCGACATCCATTTGGAGCAAAAGTTTCGTGCCGAAAAGAATAACAAGCGCAGGAATTTATTTCACTAGATACCGAAACGGGTTTTCGGGTGAAATTGCAGAAAGTGTTTCTGCATGTGAAATGAAATACTATCAAGGGGTTATATGTGGATGTTTGTCATTAAAGTAATTGCCAAAATTCTGAATAAATAAAAGGAGTTTTATTTAATGAGAGTTTGCATTAAATTTGGTGGAAATTTAATGGGATTTTGAGTGGGTTTTTGAGTGGAGGGAATTGAAAGGCATTTGAGTGAGTGGAGTGTCCACCCACATGAATGTGGAAGAGGTGGGGGCAGCCCCATGGCTGGACTCATGGCCCCTTGGGTGCCCCCTCTCCCTATAAAAGGAGCCCCTTCCCTCTCTCTCACTCACACCTCCTCGTGAAGGATCTCTCTCCCCCTCTAGAATTTATCCCCCATGGTCTCAGACTAGCGAGATACATGTTCCCGGTGGCTATTTGGCAAGAAAGAGTTGTGCTTCCGCTGCATCGCTGGAGCGAGGAGGCGGAGGTTGCTCGGTGCCTCGAACGTGTGTGCGAGCACGGATGCGTTGCTATTTTGTGGCGCTAGGACTTCCTCTCGATCTTGAGATCGGCAAGAGATCGTCTATATCAACCACGAGTTTGGACTCGTTAAGCTTTGTCGGTCTTCAAGGGTATGTTCTCTACGAATATACATCCGTCCGTTGTTTGTATCTAGTAGATAGATCTTGGTACATAGTTGTTCCCATCGTAGGAAAATTTTTGTTTTCTATGCTGCGAACCCTACAGTAGTATCAGAGCCGGATCTATGCGTAGATGCTTTGCACGGGTAGTACACATATGAGTATGTGGGCGATGATGATCATTGTATTGCTTCTTAGTTGTACTTTGGATATTGGTGGCATAGTGGGATGAAGCGGCCCGGACAAACTTTACATGTCCTCGCACATGAGACCTGTTCCACGCTTGACATGCAACTAGTTTTGCATAAGTGGCTAGCGGGTGTCTGTCTCTCCTACTATAGTCAATATCTAATTTGCAACGAGTTGTCAACAATTTGGTTATCCTCGTTGTGGTTCATGTTCATAGGTAAGAACGGTTCTATCTTCGAAAGTCCTAAGCCACGTAAAATTTGCAATGGATAAATTAGAGGCGTCTAGTTTAGATTGTTGCTGGGCTAGTGTTATGATATGGTGATGTTGTAAGTAGAAATATGAGATTATACTCTTACAACACACATAGCGTGTAAGTTCCATAGACCTTGGCCTTACACATAAAGGTATGATAGAGATCATACCACGGTGCACATGATGGAGATCATATGCGGGAACCATATCATTTCACTTATAAATATGTGATGTTTTGATTGTATCTTATATTGCTTGTTTGGTGTTTTATTAGCATAATAAGATGATCCCTCATTTAGATATCAAGATAAGAATGTGTTCTTCCTTAAGTATGCACCGACAATGTTTCGTCGCTTCAAGACATCACGTGATGATCGGGTGTACTTGAATCCACGAGCATATCTCAGGTGTAAGACAGTTACACACGCGAATACTAAGGTTCTTACTTGGCGAGCCTAGCATGTACAGACATGGCCTCGGAACATGGACCGAAAGGTTAAGCATGAGTCATATGTTTTGATATGATTACCATATGGATGCTCGCCTTTGAAGCTACACCAACTCACGTGATGATCGGACTTGGTGTAGTGGATTTGGTTCATGTAATCACCAAAAAGGCACGAGGGGTGTCGTTTTTGAGTGGGAGTTCATTTCTAATTTGGATTAGTAGAACTCAATTTATCATAAAGTAAATCAAAGTGAATTTGCATAATTTGTTGTAGTCATTGGCATTCGTTCACCACCTTATGCATAGTTGTAATTAAGATAATAGAACTATAGAATTCTGGATATATACTTTACGAACTGGTATCGTATTGTGTTGAGTGTCAATCTAAAGTTTAAATTCCTATTGCAAACTTTCAGTAAACTCTGTTTACTCTGTGAAATTTAATAATGGTATTAAATCGAGAGTAACAATTCCAGTGTTAGTATCTTAAGTATCATGTTTGCCTCCACGATTCTTGATTGTTTTAATATCAAGTTTATCTAGGAGCTGAAAGAATTGTTTCAGAAACCATCATGTGTGACAGATATAACGATATCTGAAACAATGTTTTGGTTGCAATATGATAGAGTATAATATATGTTCTCATATTGGATGAGAATTTACGAAGGTTGGAGATGCTAGACATCCTAATCATCCAAAAGGGTTTTGGAAAGTAATGTTATACTCACGATTCACCTTTATAAGCTACAGTAGCTTGATCATGAAAGTCGTCATGATAAGGATGAATAAAAGATGTATGTAAAGTGTTTACTACACTAAAAGATTACTAAAGAATGAATTTTGAAAGAATGCCGATCATTTTGATGATGGTGATCTACTTCAAAGTGCAAGTCCAAAGGTATCATTATTTGAATATACACGCTTTCGACTATGTGTCATGTAGATGGCACCACTTTTTTATGTTGATAGATTCTTTTAAAAAAGTAAAAGGAAATGCTGAAAGATAATCTATAAAAATATATTTGGCAGAAAAGAAAAGATTGGAAATATCCAATTTAGATATATGGATGATATACATGTTATGGTTGTATTCTTTGCTTGTTAAACAATGTGGTTCTTGGGTATTGGATACCGAATTGGTTGGTATGAAATTTCATACAGAACGACGCAATTCATGAACCACAATGGCCTAAGTAACTAGCAAGAGAATATGTGATGATGTTCATCGAAAACAAACAAACTGTTGTTTGTATTTCTTGTTGACATCAAAGCTTGACTTCAAGATTTGTTTTAATAATTGTTATTTAAATCAGTTATTATGAGAACAAAGGTTGTTCAAATAATTACCATATTCCATATAAGATGGATGATTTACAAATTTAGTTGGAGAAATCACATCCATAAAGCCTAATGCTAAAATGTCGCAAGACAAATGATTGAAAGATCACTTATGAAGTGACATCGCTGTTTAAATTATATTGGAAATAAAACATGAAGAAACTCCATTTTCATGGATTTTTGGAGTATTTGATTTGATCAAGTGACGCTTGTGAGACTTTCCTCGGGATAATTAAAACTTCGTTCAAAGGCCAAAGAAGAACAAACGACTAAAATATTGGAATTTGTACATATCGATGTATGTAGTCCATTATGTGTAGTCGTAAGCGATGGGTTTCAACTTCATATACTTTCTCCAGAAATTTGAGTGAATATTCACTTAATGAGAAAGAAGTATGAAATATTTGAAAAACATTTCAAAGACTTTCAAGATGAAGTGGAAAATCATTGTAACAAGAAAAATAAATGAATTATGATTTGATCATAAAGGGATTTATTTGAGTTACAAGTGTAACAAGAAAAATAAATGAATTATGATTTTATCATAAAGGGATTTATTTGAGTTGCAAGTTTAGCAAAACACCTAGATTTATATCTCCCGAAACACCATAGGAGTATGGAGTGTTTGAGATTTGTAATGAAACCTTGTTTGACATGGTTGGATCAAAGGTGTTATTTATAAAACTGCCATTATATTTTAAAAGATTAAAGCTTTAGATACTTCCGCTTCTACACTGAAAAGAGCTCCATCTTGATCCGTTGAAATGAAACCATGGAAGTTATGGTTTGTGGTAAAACCCAAGTTGTCATTTCTTAAATTTTGGTATGATAAACATAATTAAGATGTTTACAACCGAAGTCAGATGAGCATGTCTTTGTAGGTTATTTTTAATAACAATTGGTTATTCCTCCATAACATCAAGGACAAAAGGGTTTGTCGCTTGAAACGTGAAGTTTCTTGAAGAAGGAATTTTTCATAAAAGTTATGTGGGAGGACAATAGAACTTTGATAAGGTTAACGAACCTTAGCTAAATGTGATGAGTTGCGCAGCACTGGAAATCGTTCTGGAGGCTGCCATAATGCTCATAGATTATGTGCCTCAAAGGTTGTGGTCACGGAGATCTAAGTTCTTATTAAACCAAGTCGGTCGGATAAACAATCAAATACTTAGATTTGAGAGTAAATCATTATTGTTTGACAATGATGAACCGACTACATGCAAAGAAGCGATGATGGGCCCTGACTCCGTCAAATGGCTTGAAGCCATAAAATCCGTGATAGTTCCATACATGATAAATCAAGTTTTGAACTTGGAAGACCCTCCGGAAAGGTGTAAAAACCTATCAGTCGTATTTGGATCTATAAAGAAACAGACATGGATGTTTCACATCTATGAAATAGTCAACATGTCGTAAAGTATTTTACGACAATTTTCAAGGAGTTGACTATGACAAGATTTGATCTTTCATAGCGATATTTAGTCTGGACGGATTAAAGTAGCAACCACTACATATAATTTGGTATATGGTAGATGAATAAACAAAACAAAATTCTTCTAATAGAATGGTTACCTAGGACGTGTACAAGACACGGTCCAAAGGGTTTTGTTAAAATTCAAAGGATGCTAAAAGGGCATGCAAACTTCAATGGTTGAAGTAAGCATCGCAGAGTTGGAATCTTCACCGTGATGAAAAATAGTTTTCATCAGGAGACGATGAAGATGCTTGCATTTGCAAGAAATTAAGTGGGAGCGCTAAGACATATTTCTAATACATTATGTGGAGGACATATTGTTGATTGGAAATGATGTATCTTTTATTGACAAAGGTTAAGAATTTCATTTTGATGAAAGAGTTAGGCAAAACCGGAATATTTAGCATGAATGTCTATAGCGGATAGACTGTGACGCTAATATGGTTATGCCAAACGTACATATATGAGATACTGAAGGAGTTCAATATAGAAATGACAAGAAAAGATTCTTGTCACATGGAAAGGAATTGAATCAAGATTCAAGTGTATCGACACTTGATAAGTGAAACAAGATTCAAGTGCTTTGACACTTGATGAGTGAAATCACAAGAATATTTTGATCAATCATACCATGATATGTACACATCCAGATATGTCCTATGCTCTAAGTGTTATGAGCATATACCAGAATGAATTATAAAATGATCATTGGACGATAGTAAGGTTATTCTTATGATCTTTTGTAAGAACTAAGAATATATTTGTGTAGAGGTGACAAACAATTACAAATAGTTCATTGTAAAGTGTTACATTGATACTAGTTTTGTCACAAGATAAAAATTAAGTTTATCTCAATTTAAACTATGGGTGGCACAATGTAATGGAAAGGAGTTTCCATGATGGATTTGGAAGAGTTCCAAAGTTAAGACATTGTGACGAATACTACAACAAAAGGCTAAGTATATGACTGCTATAGTAGCAGCAAAGGAGGGCATTTGTGCCAAGTAGTTTGTTATCAAACTAAGGTGTGGTTCGCAATGGGCTAACACTAAAGATATATTGTATGATAATAGTATCGACATGGTTTAACCCCAAGGAACTAAAGGTCTCACCGAAAGACCAAATTTATACAATGCCATCTCATTGGAGAATGAGTGATGCGTGGAGACGCAAAGACATGCAAATACACACGGACCTGAAAGCGTTAGATCCGTAGATTATGTCAACCACTTACAATCGCGTAGATGGAACACCGGAAAGCCATAAGTGTTCAATACGCAAAGTTTTCAAACTAGATTATTGTCTCTAGTACAAGTGGGAGACTGAAGGTAATATGCCCGAGAGGCAATAATAAACTGGTTATTATCGTATTCCTTGTTTATGATAAATGTTTATTTTACATGCTATAATTGTATTAATACGGAAACGTTAATACATGTGTGTTTAATAAACAAAAAGGAAGTTCCTAGTTATGCCTCTCTTATAAACTAGCTCGTTGATTAACAATATGATCATAGGTTTCCTGATCATGGACATTGGATGTTGTTAATAACGAGGTCACAACATTAGTGTAATGGTGTGATGAACATTCATCCGAAGTATAGCATTACGATCAAAGTCATTGAGTTTATATTGCTATAACAACTTACAAAGTGATCCTAATCCTTAGACCATGAGATCATGTCAATCACTAACACTGGAAGAGTTTCTTGATAACATCAAACATCACACCGTAACAGGGTGATTATAAAGATGGGTTCAGAACTACTAAAGTGTTATGTTGAAGCCCATGGATCGAGAGTGGAATTTGTTCATCCTGATGACGGATAGATATGCTCTGGGCCCTATCGGTGATATCACATTGATTAGCTTGCAAGCACGTGATTTGATCACTAGAATGTTATATCACGGGAACAAGAAAAGAGTACATGTCAGTAACAAGATCAAACTAGGTATGGAGATACCGATGATCGAATCTCGGACATGTAATATATCATGAAACAAAAGGATTAAGATACTAGCGTAAGAGGTTCCGACGATCACAAGAAAGTCATCGTTGAATGTGTGGGAGTCAGTATGGGTCTCCAGATCCCGCTTCTGATTATTGATCCGAGAGGGGTCTCGATCATGTCCGCATTATTCGTGAACCGTAGGGTGACACACTTAAGAGACACCGACATCCATTTGGAGCAAAAGTTTCGTGCCGAAAAGAACAAGCGCAGGAATTTATTTCACTAGATACCGAAACGGGTTTTCGGGTGAAATTGCAGAAAGTGTTTCTGCATGTGAAATGAAATACTAGTAAGGGGTTATATGTGAATGTTTGTCATTAAATAAATAAAAGGAGTTTTATTTAATGAGAGTTTGCATTCAATTTGGTGGAAATTTAATGGGATTTTGAGTGGGTTTTTGAGTGGAGGGAATTGAAAGGCATTTGAGTGAGTGGAGTGTCCACCCACATGAATGTGGAAGAGGTGGGGGCAGCCCCATGGCTGGGCGCATGGCCCCTTGGGTGCCCCCCTCTCCCTATAAAAGGAGCCCCCCTCCCTATCTCTCACTCACACCTCCTCGTGAAGGATCTCTCTCCCCCTCTAGAATTTATCCCCCATGGTCTCGGACTAGCGAGATACATGTTCCCGGTGGCTATTCGGCAAGAAAGAGTTGTGCTTCCGCTACATCGCTGGAGCGAGGAGGCGGAGGTTGCTTGGTGCCTCGAACGTGTGTGCGAGCACGGATGCGCTGCTGTTTTGCGGCGCTAGGACTTCCTCTCGATCTTGAGATCGGCAAGAGATCGTCTACATCAACCACGAGTTTGGACTCGTTAAGCTTTGTCGGTCTTCAAGGGTATGTTCTCTACGGATATACATCCGCTCGTTGTTTGTATCTAGTAGATAGATCTTGGTACATAGTTTTTCCCATCGTAGGAATTTTTTTGTTTTCTATGCTGCGAACCCTACAGCTCATGCTGAAGCCTGGATGATGTAGTCGTACCTGTCCGACCTCAAGGTCGCTGAGCTCCTCGCAAGTCACCCCTTGTCCTGGTCCTCACACGATGGTCCAGAAGCTTCAATAGCCCCACCAAGTTACCACAGGCATACGGTGCAGGACGATGACTCCCGGTCAAGGATCCCGCCAACATTGCAGAAGTAGATATCTTGGCTGGAATCCCGGCAGCGCAACAACGTGCTGCAGAAAAGAACGCCTTGTTGTAACGCCCCCAAATCGAGTCTATGCAGATCTAGCATTTCCTGCCAAAACCCACATAGAAGTGATTCAAAGACGCCCACCAGACACTTTCGTGTGGGTGGGATTTGGTTACAAGTAGTTACATCACAGTAGTTTACAATAGAGTCCAGAAGAACTTATATATACAATAACGACTCGACGAGTCAAGAATACAAATGATACAATTCAAAGAGAAAGCGAAATAGTATCTGAGTATGGATAAGGACCGAATGGGACTAAGAGTCCTGAAGGGTAGCCAAGAGGTGTCCATAAACCCTGTCTAGGCCAAGCCGAAAGGGTAACCTTGCTAACTTCATCGATCACATACCTATCACAGCCAAAGGGTGCCGACAAAGGGAAAAGGAAAACAGAAAAAGAGCGGTCAGTACCAAGTCCGGTACATGGCGAGTCTTAGAATTCGACTGTCCTCGCCTACATAGGTATGGTGGGCTCATCTACAGCAAAGCTTGCGCTATCTAACTTATAGAGACACGCTACAACTTTGGATATTAGAGAGAGATAAGAGAGCATTATATGATATCTATAATATAACACCAAGCATAACCTATCCGAAGATTTTTCCCCTCGGAGACCAGTCGAGGAAGTCCTCTTGCAGAACACACACGGTGGCAATTTTAGTTAAGCAGTTGTTTAGTTGATAAGGCTAATTACTAATCATATTATTAGAGGCAAATCATTAGTGGTGTTTCCTATGATCATATCATTGTACTCTTGAGGCATCCATAGCCGTGGACATACGGTTTCTCAAAAAGATTTATACTGCAAGGATGCACTACTGTACCCAAACGCATGATCAACCCTTCAGGAAATATATCACGCGTGCCATTTCAATCTCACAACAAGAACTGTCCCTTAACTACGCGCATAACCATAGGCTTCACCTACTGTGTTGATCCAACCAAGAGGCACGACGATTCTCGAGGGAGGCACATCGTCTGCGTCTACTATACCAAACGGCCCTAGAAGAAAACTTGTAGAGCTCCCCTTGGAACCGCCGGCATGTACTGCTTTTATGTATGCAAGCCATGGCAGTCCACCAAAATATCAAGTCTGAAGACATATCCAACTGTATGCACCAAATGTAAAACCAATTTTGTAACCCTCTAAATAAACAAATAGCAACGGTAGTCGAGGAGGGTCCCAGCGGCCCCATGTTTGGTTAGCACGATGAACTCGGAACTGGTATCATAGAACAAACGGGTCCTAGGTCGGATCAAGCAGTTACCAAAGGTGGTCCCTACCAGGGCCTTATCATTATGTGAAACCATAACCATAATCATAACCATAACCAACATCACCAAATTAATTATCTTATCACCAACAACATCCAATTATCATGTTCCACCTGTATGAGAGCGATGCTAAGCATGCCTACGACTCACAAAGACAAAGCTAACCAATCAAATAAGGAAATAGGATAACCAACGCAATATAGTGGAGCAGGTAAATAAAGGAACGGTACTATATCATCGACAATAAGGATAGCAACAGATCAAGGAAGGAAGGAAATACTATAAATGCAAAATAGGTAGAAGAGGGAGAATGCTCGCCTGTGAGACAAAGTCGGTGACCGAAGGCTTGTCACAACTCGCATCCACTCATCGTCCTATCCGGTAAAGAAGAAAAACACTAGAAACAGCAACCGCTGCAATATTTAATACTACGGCGGAAGATCCGGCATGTTCATGATATGATGCATGACATGGCAGTATGCGATCCCACTTAGCAATATTAAACGGAATCAGGATCCCAACATGTAATAGAAGGTTTAAGTTGTTTATCTACCCCGCAATTTAAATGTCGAAATAGCAAGGCAAAACATGGCATCAATGAGTTACACAGTATTAAATGGAACCAGGATAAAACAAGTCATAATCCCACATATTTCATATTTATTTAATAGATGCATCGCCATTTAATCCTGAACAATAATATATGTATGAAAACATGAATGATTTAATATGCGACTCTAGGAACATCGCCTTCGGATTATGTGACGGAGACCTTGGAGTTTCGTCTTCGGGCGATTGACAATCTTGGATTGGTGTCGGGTCCTCGGAAGTTCTTGATAGAGGCACATGTACACTGATGCGTTGTAACACCCTCAGAATCGAACCTATGCAAGTTTTAGCGAAACCCGCCAAACCCGCATAGAAACGATTCAAAGGTGCCCACCAGGCACTTTCGTGCGGGTGGAAAACGAAGTAATAACATTACACAACAGTCCTCGATGGGACCCACAGAACAGATATATATACAACAGCGACTCAAAGAGTCAAGAATACAGATATAATATACAAAGATCCAAATCACCTTGAAAATGATAGAGCGTCCGACTACGGACAAAAGGCAAATGAGGCTAAGAGCCCTGAAGAATAACCAATGGCGTCCATAACCCTGCCCAGGCCAAGCCGGAAGGGTAACCCTGCTAACGACGTCGATCTCAAGACCTGCTTAAACAAAAGGGGTGCCGACAAAGGGCAAAGGAAAAAGAGGAGCGTCAGTACTGAGGCCAGTACACGGCGAGACTAGAATTCGGCAGTCCTCGCCTACATAGGTATGGTGGACTGAAGCGGCAGCGGCAGCATGCACTAAACAACCTATAGAGACTCGATACAACTGGCGGCAATCAGAGAGGGGTAAGAAAGACCTATTCGGAACCACCCTGATGCTATCACCAAACAAACCCATCCTGGTATTTCCCCCTCGAGGCCAAACGAGGAAGTCAACCGAGGAACTCACACAGTTGGCAGTTTTATTTATTCAGTTATCGTTGCAGCAATTACTAGTCAGGTATAGATAATCATCCTGATAAAATAAGCAGTGGGCACTTTTAGTTAACCATTCCGTTGTAGTGGCGACACTTACTAGTCAAATTCAATTAGCATGAGATAACCCAAAAACCCAGCAGTTGTTGGTACTTTTATTTAGCCATTCCGTTGTAGTTGCAATACTTACTAGTCAGGTACAATGGTCGCAAGCGACAACTCAAACAAGCAATTGTTGGCAGTTTTATTTAGCCATTCCATTATAGTGAAGCTGATTACTAGTCATTATAAAGTCAAATTTATAGCACTACTTTAGTTATAGTTGTCTATGATCGAGATACTGTGCTCCAAGTCGTCCATATCCGCAGACACGGCTTTCAGAAAGTTTTACCCTGCCGGGGTGCACCAATAGCAACACACACTCGATCAACCTCGGAAAAACCAAATCAAAACCCAACGAGGCCTTCACGACAAAGCAATCACAGGATTCAGAAATATTTCAGGGGGCCACCCCTTGGAGTACACCCGCAACGAAACTGGCCGGCTCCGAGACGGACTCAAGGTCTGTGGGGCCGGCTGTAAACGACTGGGAACCCGAAAACTCGGGGTGTCGATACCGCGAAAACGGGTCACGATCCTAAACAGTACAGTGTGCTCCTCGCACAATCGTAATAAAGCAGTAAAGCATGGCATAAGTACAGGATAGTAAATAAAACCTCAAACTAGTTTGTGGCCCCAAGAAATAAGAATGAATCAAGCTCTGGCTCAGGGGGGTCCCATAATCCTCCCGGATGTGGATAGCGCGAATATTCAAGGAACAGGTATCAAGCACTCGGGGTCCTACGGGACACAAGTGGACGGTTAACAACCAAATAACATCTATTGCCCACCTGTGCCTCTGCTTACCTACTTCAATTTTAGTTGTTAAACAATAATTAAAGTGAACAATAAATAATGCCATGATCATCTCCAGCAATAAACAGGCGGCAATTCTCCAACAACTGTGGCGCTTGACGACTCGCGACAGCACTTGAGCAAGCGACTACGACGCGCAGGTCCAACTATCTACCAAACAACGGTAATAGGAGGTGTCCAAGGCAATATAAGGCTGCAAGGGATATCCCGGGCACGAAAACTAGAGCATCGCAACACAGATAGCAATAGATCAACAGGAGGGAATAAATACTATAAAAGTAAGATAGGTAGAAAGGGGGAGATGCTCGCCTGAAAACATTGCCGAAGGTTCATCCGAAGACCGGGTCGACACTCGCATCAACTCAACGGCCTTATCCGCGAAGAACCAAAACACTAGAATAAACACCGGATGCAATATTTAATACTACGGCAAAAGATCGGGCATGATGCATGTATGATGCATGGCAATGGCAAAGGTGCAATGCGATTAGGTCATATTAAGCGGAACCGGGGTCCCGACATTTAATTAACTGGTTCTAGTTGTTTAGGTACCCCGCCATTTAAATGTTGTTTTAACATGGCAAGATATATCACCGGTTCGCTACACCAATTTAAATGAGGCCAATATGAGACTAGATTTGCCCGCATATGGGCCCCATATTTAATTATTAGGTGAATCGGCATAAGGCCCCCAAACCACATGGCAAGGATGCATGCATGAACAATTTAATATGCGACAAGTTGTATTATATTATAAAATAGGGTTTCGGGAAGGGGTTCACACATTGAGGGGTCTCGACGGTCTTGGGGTTCCGGGGTTCGGGGTCGGTCTCAGGGTTCAGGGTTCGACGGAATCGTTCTCGGACAACTGAGGTAGATCTTGGCGTTCCGGGAAGCAGGACTTGGTTCGGCGTCGGGGCGTAGCGGGTCCGCCCTGGTCGGTGCCGATCTTGTCGTTGCGCAGATCTTGTCGGGTCCTCGAGTCGGGACGGTCTTGGCGTTCGGGGTGAAGTACTCGGCGCCCTTTGGTTCCATGTCGACGGCCCTGATGTCCTCGATGGAGAACTCGGAGCATCCGTGTCGTGGTTCTTGTCGGGGTTCTCGGTTTCGGCGCCGGGGTCGAGCTTCGGATTCCGGGACCAGTGCGAGGTCTCGGTCATCAGATTCTTGCAGGAGGTCATGGCGGTTCCATTCAACCCATGAAGGAGATCTTGTCGCTTGGTATCCATGTAGGAGAACTCGAGGTCGATGGCGAACTTGTCCGGTACCGGGGTTTTTTTCGGAGTTCTTGGCGCGGCACCGGGTACGGGATCGGTCTTCGGGTTCGGGGGTCTCGGCATCCGTAGCTCTTGGTGTCCAAGGCGCGGCATCAAAACAGCGGGGTCTTGTCGAAGAGACTATCTTGGCCCTTGGACAACACCATCTGCCGACACACACCGAAGCTTGTGGTCAAACTCGTCACACCAACCAAACAGAGGCAGGGCGAGCCTTGCAACGCCGGCGGCGGCTCCTGGCTTCGGTTGCAGACGAAGGAGGCAGCCCTGGAAGTGGGGAGCACGCCTGCGTGTCCGGCCGAGCGGGAACCAGAGGAGGCAGGGCAGGGGTCAACGGGGCCGGAGGTGGTGGTCGGAGGCGACACGGGCCGGGGCGGCGAGGGCGGTCGCTGGCGTCAGCCTGGTTGCAGACGACGGAGGACCTGGGCGCGAGACGGACAGACGAGGCCAGAGGCGTTGACGGCGAGGCCGGCCTGCGTCGACACGCCGCGACAAGGAGGCGGGCGTGGAGCGCGCTGCGGCGCCGGGGAGGCGGCAGAGGCGGTCGCGAGCTTGGCGACGGAGGCGGCGGAGCTTGGGGGGGTCGGCCGCGGGCGGGGCTGACGCGGGCTCGCCGGCGGTGGCGTGCGCGGGCCCGCGCGGAGGAGGAGGGAGCGAGGCAGACGGGGGGAGGGGGAGGCCCGACGCGAGCGGCTGGTGGGGAAGATGCGAGGTAGAGGTGCGGCGGGAGTCGTCGGCGGCTCGCCGGAGGGCGTCGGGGCCGGCTCGGGCACGGGGCAGCGGCCGGGGCGGCGCGCCGCACGGAGGAGAGGAGGCCGGAGGCGAGGGTGAGCGGGGAGGTGGTAGAGGGGAGGGAGGAGCGGTGGAAGGAGGCGGCCGGAGCGCCGGGAAGGGGAGGCGAGCTAGAGGAGGGGATGGTGGGGAGAGCCGGCAGAGGGGAAAGAGGAGGAAGGAGACGCGGGGTGAGGGAGGAAGGAGAGAGAGGGAGCGGGGCGACGGGGCAGGTGGGCCGGTGGGGTGGGACCCAGGGGAGAGGTGGGGCGCGGGGGGCCAGGGGAAGTGGGTTGACCAGGGGAGAGAGGGAGGACTGCGGGTGGGGCCAGGCCCGGGTGGGGTCGGGCTGGCAGCGGGTTGGGGTGTGTGTGCTGGTGGGTTTGACCAGGGAAGGGGGGTTGGGGTTAGGATTAGGTGGCGGCCTGGGATAGGTTAGGGGGAAGGGAGAGGGTGAGGTGGCAGCCAGGGATTGGTCCGAGTGAGGTGGAGGAGGGGTGGGTAGAATAGGACTGGGTAGAAAAAGGGTTTGGGGTGGACCGTTTATTCTGGGGGTGGTCGTCCGGGTCGAATCGGCCCGTTCGACTGCCCCACTAAAAATAATTAAATAATTTATTTATTTCAAACAGGGCTTTTGCCAAACCGATAGCAGACAAAAATAAATAATCCGGAGACCCGGGTTTTGTGTTTGAACAAAGACGGGGCGTTTAGAAAACAAGAACAGGTTTTTCCGCAAATAGTTTTATGCAAGCAAATGCAAGATGACGACGATGCTCAAATGCAATGTGGCATGATGACATGAGCATGCGGTCATGATGATGCAATGCACAAAAATCAACGCGATTTTCTAGTAGTGGTTTTGCGGGATGCCACAATTCGACACCACTAACAATGGATCTCGCCCTCGAGATCCGCCTCATGGTACCGGAAAGAAGGTCGGTGATCTGCATCTTCTCGCTTCGTGTAGATCCTCGCGACACCACTAACAAGAGGTTGTTGTCCGTGATCGTCGAGGGAAACGCTCCGGAAACAAAAGGTCGAAGGTAGAGGTATCCACAAATAAAGCCACCTCTAGCTTCCGTGGACGGAGTAAAATTGCTGGATCCACTGATTCGATGTACAAGAGCGAATGGTAAGAGTAGTCGGATGGTGATCAGTCCATCGCGCACCCAAACCATTACTCTGCACACGAATAGGCGGATTATGCAACCAACTCTCGGAATTAGAATGAAGATCTCGACAAGCGAGGTTCAGGAACAAAGGGGTGATGCAGACTCTGCATCGGATCTAGCGTAGATGATGTCGTCGCGTCGGAAAACACCAGAAGGCACGCGAAGGAACAAAGAGAAGTCCATCAGACGAAGGATTCCTCATATAGCATGAAGACCAGATGGTAGAACACCGTTTTCAAAGGAGGAAGCGAAGCCCTGAAGGTACGACGGAACCCAACCACGAGAAATCCTGGACTCGAGGAGAAAGAAGAGAGCGGATTCAAAACACGCAGAGATGAGAGGAGAGCAGCAGAGGGGTAAGGAGTAAAATCAGACCTAATCAGAACTATCCAACCGATTTTGCAAAAATAGTTTTGACACTCTACTTCGGCCGTTAGCTAGGTTATCCTACAGGCTGGACTTGTGGGGTATCGCAACTGCTGAGCTCTGATACCACTCTGTAACACCCTCAGAATCGGACCTATGCAAGTTTTAGCGAAACCCGCCAAACCCGCATAGAAACGATTCAAAGGTGCCCACCAGGCACTTTCGTGCGGGTGGAAAACGAAGTAATAACATTACACAACAGTCCTCGATGGGACCCACAGAACATATATATATACAACAGCGACTCAAAGAGTCAAGAATACAGATATAATATACAAAGATCCAAATCACCTTGAAAATGATAGAGCGTCCGACTACGGACAAAAGGCAAATGAGGCTAAGAGCCCTGAAGAATAACCAATGGCGTCCATAACCCTGCCCAGGCCAAGCCGGAAGGGTAACCCTGCTAACGACGTCGATCTCAAGACCTGCTTAAACAAAAGGGGTGCCGACAAAGGGCAAAGGAAAAAGAGGAGCGTCAGTACTGAGGCTAGTACACGGCGAGACTAGAATTCGGCGGTCCTCGCCTACATAGGTATGGTGGACTGAAGCGGCAGCGGCAGCATGCACTAAACAACCTATAGAGACTCGATACAACTGGCGGCAATCAGAGAGGGGTAAGAAAGACCTATTCGGAACCACCCTGATGCTATCACCAAACAAACCCATTCTGGTATTTCCCCCTCGAGGCCAAACGAGGAAGTCAACCGAGGAACTCACACAGTTGGCAGTTTTATTTATTCAGTTATCATTGCAGCAATTACTAGTCAGGTATAGATAATCATCCTGATAAAATAAGCAGTGGGCACTTTTAGTTAACCATTCCGTTGTAGTGGCGACACTTACTAGTCAAATTCAATTAGCATGAGATAACCCAAAAACCCAGCAGTTGTTGGTACTTTTATTTAGACATTCCGTTGTAGTTGCAATACTTACTAGTCAGGTACAATGGTCGCAAGCGACAACTCAAACAAGCAATTGTTGGCAGTTTTATTCAGCCATTCCATTATAGTGAAGCTGATTACTAGTCATTATAAAGTCAAATTTATAGCACTACTTTAGTTATAGTTGTCTATGATCGAGATACTGTGCTCCAAGTCATCCATATCCACGGACACGGCTTTCAGAAAGTTTTACCCGGCCGGGGTGCACCAATAGCAACACACACTCGATCAACCTCGGAAAAACCAAATCAAAACCCAACGAGGCCTTCACGACAAAGCAATCACAGGATTCAGAAATATTTCAGGGGGCCACCCCTTGGAGTACACCCGCAACGAAACTGGCCGGCTCCGAGACGGACTCAAGGTTTGTGGGGCCGGCTGTAAACGACTGGGAACCCGAAAACTCGGGGTGTCGATACCGCGAAAACGGGTCACGATCCTAAACAGTACAGTGTGCTCCTCGCACAATCGTAATAAAGCAGTAAAGCATGGCATAAGTACAGGATAGTAAATAAAACCTCAAACTAGTTTGTGGCCCCAAGAAATAAGAATGAATCAAGCTCTGGCTCAGGGGGGTCCCATAATCCTCCCGGATGTGGATAGCGCGAATATTCAAGGAACATGTATCAAGCACTCGGGGTCCTACGGGACACAAGTGGACGGTTAACAACCAAATAACATCTATTGCCCACCTGTGCCTCTGCTTACCTACTTCAATTTTAGTTGTTAAACAATAATTAAAGTGAACAATAAATAATGCCATGATCATCTCCAGCATTAAACAGGCGGCAATTCTCCAACAACTGTGGCGCTTGACGACACGCGACAGCACTTGAGCAAGCGACTACGACGCGCAGGTCCAACTATCTACCAAACAACGGTAATAGGAGGTGTCCAAGGCAATATAAGGCTGCAAGGGATATCCCGGGAACGAAAACTAGAGCATCGCAACACAGATAGCAATAGATCAACAGGAGGGAATAAATACTATAAAAGTAAGATAGGTAGAAAGGGGGAGATGCTCGCCTGAAAACATTGCCGAAGGTTCATCCGAAGACCGGGTCGACACTCGCATCAACTCAACGGCCTTATCCACGAAGAACCAAAACACTAGAATAAACACCGGATGCAATATTTAATACTACGACAAAAGATCGGGCATGATGCATGTATGATGCATGGCAATGGCAAAGGTGCAATGCGATTAGGTCATATTAAGCGGAACCGGGGTCCCGACATTTAATTAACTGGTTCTAGTTGTTTAGGTACCCCGCCATTTAAATGTTGTTTTAACATGGCAAGATATATCACCGGTTCGCTACACCAATTTAAATGAGGCCAATATGAGACTAGATTTGCCCGCATATGGGCCCCATATTTAATTATTAGGTGAATCGGCATAAGGCCCCCAAACCACATGGCAAGGATGCATGCATGAACAATTTAATATGCGACAAGTTGTATTATATTATAAAATAGGGTTTCGGGAAGGGGTTCACACATTGAGGGGTCTCGACGGTCTTGGGGTTTCGGGGTTCGGGGTCGGTCTCAGGGTTCAGGGTTCGACGGAATCGTTCTCGGACAACTGAGGTAGATCTTGGCGTTCCGGGAAGCAGGACTTGGTTCGGCGTCGGGGCGTAGCGGGTCCGCCCTGGTCGGTGCCGATCTTCTCGTTGCGCAGATCTTGTCGGGTCCTCGAGTCGGGACGGTCTTGGCGTTCGGGGTGAAGTACTCGGCGCCCTTTGGTTCCATGTCGACGGCCCTGATGTCCTCTATGGAGAACTCGGAGCATCCGTGTCGTGGTTCTTGTCGGGGTTCTCGGTTTCGGCGCCGGGGTCGAGCTTCGGATTCCGGGACCGGTGCGAGGTCTCGGCCATCAGATTCTTGGAGGAGGTCATGGCGGTTCCATTCAACCCATGAAGGAGATCTTGTCGCTTGGTATCCGTGTAGGAGAACTCGAGGTCGATGGCGAACTTGTCCGGTACCGGGGTTTTTTCGGAGTTCTTGGCACGACACCGGGTACGGGATCGGTCTTCGGTTTCGGGGGTCTCGGCATCCGTAGCTCTTGGTGTCCAAGGCGCGGCATCAAAACAGCGGGGTCTTGTCGAAGAGACTATCTTGGCCCTTGGACAACACCATCTGCCGACACACACCGAAGCTTGTGGTCAAACTCGTCACACCAACCAAACAGAGGCAGGGCGAGCCTTGCAACGCCGGCGGCGGCTCCTGGCTTCGGTTGCAGACGGAGGAGGCAGCCTTGGAAGTGGGGAGCACGCCTGCGTGGCCGGCCGAGCGGGAACCAGAGGAGGCAGGGCAGGGGTCAACGGGGCCGGAGGTGGTGGTCGGAGGCGACACGGGCCGAGGCGGCGAGGGCGGTCGCTGGCGTCAGCCTGGTTGCAGACGACGGAGGACCTGGGCGCGAGACGGACAGACGGGTCCAGAGGCGTTGACGGCAAGGCCGGCCTGCGTCGACACGCCGCGACAAGGAGGCGGGCGCGGAGCGCGCTGCGGCGCCGGGGAGGCGGCAGAGGCGGTCGCGAGCTTGGCGACGGAGGCGGCGGAGCTTGGGGGGTCGGCCGCGGGCGGGGCTGACGCGGGCTCGCCGGCGGTGGCGTGCACGGGCCCGCGCGGAGGAGGAGGGAGAGAGGCAGGCGGGGGAGGGGGAGGCCCGACGCGAGCGGCTGGTGGGGAAGATGCGAGGTAGAGGTGCGGCGGGAGTCGTCGGCGGCTCGCCGGAGGGCGTCGGGGCCGGCTCGGGCACGGGGCAGCGGCCGGGGCGGTGCGCCGCGCGGAGGAGAGGAGGCCGAAGGCGAGGGTGAGCGGGGAGGTGGTAGAGGGGAGGGAGGAGCGGCGGAAGGAGGCGGCCGGAGCGCCGGGAAGGGGAGGCGAGCTAGAGGAGGGGATGGTGAGGAGAGCCGGCAGAGGGGGAAGAGGAGGAAGGAGACGCGGGGTGAGGGAGGAAGGAGAGAGAGGGAGCGGGGCGACGGGGCAGGTGGGCCGGTGGGGTGGGACCCAGGGGAGAGGTGGGGCGCGGGGGGCCAGGGGGAAGTGGGTTGACCAGGGGAGAGAGGGAGGACTACGGGTGGGGCCAGGCGCGGGTGGGGTCGGGCTGGCAGCGGGTTGGGGTGTGTGTGCTGGTGGGTTTGACCAGGGAAAGGGGGTTGGGGTTAGGATTAGGTGGCGGCCTGGGATAGGTTAGGGGGAAGGGAGAGGGTGAGGTGGCAGCCAGGGATTGGTCCGGGTGAGGTGGAGGAGGGGTGGGTAGAATAGGACTGGGTAGAAAAAGGGTTTGGGGTGGACCGTTTATTCTGGGGGTGGTCATCCGGGTCGAATCGGCCCGTTCGACTGCCCCACTAAAAATAATTAAATAATTTATTTATTTCAAACAGGGCTTTTGCCAAATCGATAGCAGACAAAAATAAATAATCCGGAGACCCGGGTTTTGTGTTTGAACAAAGACGGGGCGTTTAGAAAACAAGAACAGGTTTTTCCGCAAATAGTTTTATGCAAGAAAATGCAAGATGACGACGATGCTCAAATGCAATGTGGCATGATGACATGAGCATGCGGTCATGATGATGCAATGCACAAAAATCAACGCGATTTTCTAGTAGTGGTTTTGCGGGATGCCACATGCGTGCACCCAGCGTTGACGTGGGACACTTCGTTGGAACCCCAAGAGCAAGGTGTGATGAGCACAGCATCAAGTTTCCCTCAGTAGAGACTGAGGTTATCGAACCTGAAGGAGGAAGGAAACGTCTCAAAGGTGTTGCTGGCAACATGGCGACCTGCACAACACAAACTCAAGACTTTGCCCCAACGAATCAGTGAGGTTGTCAAGCTTACCGGTTTGCTGTAACAAAGGATTAAACATATGGTGTGGAAGGTAATGGTTTACAGCAATTAAACAAGTAACAGTGGAAGGTGTATCAATGGTAAAGATTGGACCGGGGTCCATAGTTCACTAGAGGTGCTCTCCTTACATAAACAACATGGCATGAATGGTAAACAAATTACAACGGGGCAATTGATAGGAACTGAGCAAGGCATAATAATGCAATTACTAGCCAGAAAGATCCTATGAGGTTGATTGGGCAATACAACAATATACATAGACCGTCATCCAACTGCATCTATGACTAGAAGTCCACCTTCAGGTTATCATCCGAACCCCCTCCAGTATTAAGTTGCAAGCAACAGACAACTGCTTTAAGCAAAGTGTGTAAGGTAAACAGTCCACATGTTCCATGAACAAGAGACCGTTGTTTTCTCCCTAGTAGCAATAGCACATCTACAACCAAAGAGATTATTGTCACTTCCCTTGAAAAATAGAGGCATGAACCCACTATCGAGCATAAATACTCCCTCTTGGAGTCACTAGCAACTACTTGGCCAAGATAACCACTAGCAACGAAGAGCATGTAAGATCACAAAAAACACAGACATGATAGAATCATAAAGATAAAAGCATTAATCAAACCAACATAATAATCTCAATATCCATCGGATCCCCGCAAACACAACATGCATGTTTACAAATAGATTAGATCTTGATCATGAACGGAGCTCACAATATCTATACATGAAAGCACAAAGGAGGAGATACAACCATCTAGCTACTACATGGACCCATATCCCAAGGTGGAACTACTCACGAATCATACCGGAGAGAAGGCCTCCGGGATCATCTCCCCTCCGGCAGGGTGCCGGGAAGAGCTTCAGACCCCCCCCCCCCCGATCTAGGGACGATGATGGCGGCTATAGACGGTTTCATGGATTTCGGATCGGGTTTTCAGGGTTTCTGCATCGGGGGCTTCTTATAGGCGAAGGGGCGAGACCAGGAGGCGGCCAGGGCCACCACACCCTAGCCAGGCGCGGGCCCACCTGTGTCCACACCTAGGGGGGTTGTCCCCTCTGGCCGGCCCCTCCGGCTCTCCTCTGGACTTATTGTTCCCCACGGAAAGTAATTGACTTTGTCCTTCATCCCGTCCAATTCCGAGGATATTTCTTTACTAACTTTTCTAAAACCAAAAACAGCAAAAAACAGGCATCTGGCACTGTTGCAAATTGTTAATAGGTTAGTACCAGAAAACATGTAAAAAAGCACCTCAAAGTGTGGACAAGTAAAGAAAAGTAGATACTAAACAAGCATGGAGCATCAAAAATTATAGATACGTTTCCAACATATCAGCATCCCCATGCTTAACTCCTGCTCGTCCTCGAGTAGGTAAGTGATAAAAGAATAATTTTTGAGGTGACATGCACCCTCACAATAAAGATTCAACCATTTGCAAGCATTAAAAGCTGGGATCAAAGAACTCTAAACATGTGCATGAAAGATGGAGTTCTAACAATAGGACATAGTAACTATGCATGCAACATGGCAAGCTACAGAAAAAGATCATGAATAATATGCATTAAAAATGTTTGTTTCACATGCAGAAAACATAGCATAGTGGCAATCAGCTTGTCCCTCATAGAGTAGCAATATAATGCATAGGACACCTGCAAAGTTCACAAGGGTGACTAGAAAAAAATAGCACAAGAGCAAGTAATAACACAATATGTATCAATTAATAAGCTTTGGAACACTGCACACAGAATGACAACTATGCTCTCTTAATGGTGCCTAAAGGTAGAAGGTGGAGACTCAAATAATGGTGGAAGAAAGGCCTTTTTGTAAAAGAAGCAGGGATTACAAGTTTCAAAAAGATCTTCCAAAAATTATGGTACTAGTTAGCTTTCAGCCCTCATTGCCCCTATCATAAGCATCTTGAATTGTTAAGGTTAAAGTGGCAAAGCTGAAGTATATGCTTGACGAAGTATAAGTTGGCAATCTCATGCCCCTTGAATACGAGGGCCACACCTCATGCATACTCAACTTTGGGTCCAGGTAAGTTCTTGTCACTTTAAGTATTTGCATATCATTGAGAACCGCTAACAGGGTACCCCTTGCACATGGCACAAGAGCTTTCCCATAACCAAAATGACAAGATAAGCAGACAATGAGAATCTCAGCAATTCTTCTTATGTACCATGGGAATATGGTGCTTTTTATCTCTTTCCTCTTTTCTCAATGTGTCTTTTTTATAAGAAGAATGCTTCATAGATGTCACTATAGTGATGCTGCAAGTTTCCAACATGATTAGGCATGGCTTAGGCTAGCGGCCCACGCGTTTCTCTAACATAGGATACAAACTCCATGGACTTACAAGTTCCCTCTTTATTTCACACCGGTGACATCCATAGACAAAAGAACATGATATCAACTGAGCACAGCAAGGTACATGTGCAATGTTGAAAACGTTCCCCATGATAGCACGGTTCTGCTAATTCCAACTTATAAGTGCAAGCATATACAACAAAGTTGTCACAATGGTTCAAGTTTATTAGGGGCAAATAATAAGGTGTTCCATCAATTTTGTGAGGGCTTTAATCACTAAGTTTTCACATAACAAAATAGTTTTTAATTGGAAGGTAGCTGAAAACAAGAATATACTTGGAATGGTGTAACACACCATGCATAGGAGTTTATAGTGAACACTTTGGAATAACTTGGTTTCTTGGGAGTTGGAGGCATGAGTAGAACTTACTCATACAAGTGGAGGCTAGCAAAAGACTGGGAGCAACCAACTAAGAGAGCAATAATGGCCATAATCATGCAATGAAACAAAGCAAACTAACCAAAGCAAAGAGTGGTACTACAAGTAAAGGACTAAATGATCATAGTGGCTAATGGTGACTTGTCATAGTCATAACATGGTGTGAGAATGTGCCAAGTCAACCCAGGCAAAACATCAAAGGAGAATACCATAATACTATGCTTTTGCATGCTAAAACAACGCATAATTTCTTCAAGGCACACTAAGCAATCCCAATTGTTTGGAACAAGACATGCTACAGCAATAATCACTAGGCATAATGCTAAAACAACACCTAGCATATCATGCTAAAGTCTAAGTCACAGTCAATGCAAGCTCCTCTTGCACTTCAAGCAAGAACTTACTACTCCTTTCCAAACACCAAGCAAACTTATTTGTAAAACAACACAGCGAGAACGGGGGTCCAAACTACTAAAGCAAACTAAACAAACTAAGCAAAGCAAACGAAAACTAAGACGCTCCAAGAACAACATAATTGTACATGAAACGATAAAAACGAAGTGTCTAGACAGACCTGAGCTTTTTATTGATGAAGAAGGGGATGCCTTGGGCATCCCCAAGCTTTGACGCTTGTACCTCTTGGATATTTCTTGGGGTGACACCATGGTGGCATCCCCAAGATTGAGCTTTTTTACATTCTTCATCTCATTGCATCATTCTCTCTCTATACCTGAAATTTTTCCTTCATACAAAACTTCACACAATCTTCATTAGCAACATTAGCTTATTCAAAAGATATTAGACCACTGGCAAAACTTTGGAACAGCAAGGCTTTTCGCTAAAAACACAAGCTACTATAGTAACTCCTTCAAAAAAACTCAATTTACCTGAAGAGAGCTCAAAAAGGAATCAATAAGAAGCAAATGCAAATAATGACGGAAATCTGTCAAAACAGACCAGCAGGTAGAAAGGAATTTTTTCGAACATCTTCTGTTGTTCAAATCAAAAAGTGTTGAACTAAATAAAGTTAGCCAACATATTGGAGGATTTATTCGTAAATTGTGAGCTCAATCCGAGTTACAAAGCCTCCTCACGAATTTTTTTAGTGGAGGACAGAAATCTGTTTCGGAGAGGAACTTCCCAAATCTCACTTCCCTCTTATTAGAGGTCATTCTTGGCACAAAAAGCAAACAAAAAGGATAAGGAGAGGTTATTACAGAAGTAATAACTTCCAAGACTCAAGGAAACTCTTGGGTTATCTCCCAACAAGTACTTTTTTCTTTAACGCCTTTAAGTTAGGCACAAGAAGCAAGAAGAATCAAGTATTTTCAAATGAAGAATTGCCCCTTTTGTTCCTTCTTTTCTTACCTTTCTTTTTCTTCTTAGGGAAGATATGATTGCTTACCGGGGGAATAAAGTGCATGATGCCTTCTCCCACGTCTATTACTGCCCCAAGGTGTTTCATTAGAGATCTTCCAAGTGTGATATGTCCTTTGCCTACATATTCAATAACAAGATAATCAGTAGACACCATTTTCCCAGAGATTTTTGTAAACACACCTTCAGCTATTCCAATGGGAAATATAGTGGCATTGTTGGTAAGAGAGATTTCCTCTCCTCCTTCAATAAGCCCCCAAAGACTCAAGGAGTCAAAAAAATCTTTAGGCATGAGACAAAATTCAGACATGATATCACAGCGAGTATCAAAAAGTGTAGTGTTTATTGAGACTGTAATTGTGGGAAACCAATTTGAAGGCTCATAATTTATGGGAACATAATCATGGTAGTCCCTAAGAGAGTGATAGCAACTATTCATGGCAGCAATAGTGGTCTCAAGATGGTTCAACCTAGCAAAAATACTTGTGAAAGAGGAATCAGACTTGCCAGGTGTACCATAGATCATGATTAATTTTCTTATAGCATCATAAGCTTCATCCTCAGTACAAAGCAAAAAATATTTTTCAGCCACAGCATCTAAAGCATATCTATAACGAAGAGCAATACCGCGGTAGAAACTATCAATAACCAAGCTGAGGCTTACCTCAGGCTCAGTTTCCCTCTGGAAAGCAGAGATTCTAGACCAAGCTTCCTTAAAACTTTCTTCACTTTTTTGCTTAAAAGTGGAGATTTCTACCATAGGGGAAATAAAGGCAGACCTCGACATGGAAGCAACTAGAGCAAGAACTATTTTTTTTGTGTTTTTGAATAAGGCAAGCAAACCAAGCTAGACTAATTTTTTTGGGGTTTTCTAAAAAGAGGCAAACAAAACCAAGCAAAAGAAACAAAGCAAACTAAAAACAAAGTAAAGAGAAAAGAAGTGAAGGACTCCCCTAGTGAAGACGTCCTTAGCCTCCCCGGCAACGGCGCTAGAAATCTTGGTGCTTGACGGGGAGGAAGAAGTTTGATGTCCCTTTATTCCTCGGCAATGGCGCCAGAAATCTTGATGCGTGCACCCAGCGTTGACGTGGGACACTTCGTTGGAACCCCAAGAGCAAGGTGTGATGAGCACAACAGCAAGTTTCCCTCAGTAGAGACCAAGGTTATCGAACCTGAAGGAGGAAGGAAACGTCTCAAAGGTGTTGCTGGCAACGTGGAGACCTGCACAACACGTGGAGAACCAAGATTGGATTGGGCAATACAACAATATACATAGACCGCCATCCAATTGCATCTATGACTAGAAGTCCACCTTCAGGTTATCATCCGAATCCCCTCTAGTATTAAGTTGCAAGCAACAGACCACTGCTTTAAGCAAAGTGTGTAAGGTAAACAGTCCACATGTTCCATGAACAAGAGACCGTTGTTTTCTCCCTAGTAGCAATAGCACATCTACAACCGAAGAGATTATTGTCACTTCCCTTGGAAACTAGAGGCATGAACCCACTATCGAACATAAATACTCCCTCTTGGAGTCACTAGCAACTACTTGGCCAAGATAACCACTAGCAACAGAGAGCATGCAAGATCACAAACAACACAGACATGATAGAATCATAAAGATAAAACCATAAATCAAACCAACATAATAATCTCAATATCCATCGGATCCCCATAAACACAACATGCATGATTACAAATAGATTAGATCTTGATCATGAACGGAGCTCACAAGATCTATACATGAAAGCACAAAGGAGGAGATACAACCATCTAGATACTACATGGACCCATAGTCCAAGGTGGAAATACTCATGAATCATACCGGAGAGAAGGCCTCTGGGATGATCTCCCCTCCGGCAGGGTGCCGGGAAGAGCTTCAGATCCCCCCAATCTAGGGACGATGGTGGCGGCTACAGACGGTTTCGTGGATTTCTGATCGGGTTCTCAGGGTTTCTGCATCGGGGCTTCATATAGGAGAAGGGGCGAGACCGCGAGGCGGCCAGGGCCACCAAACCCTAGCCAGGCGCAGGCCTACCTATGGCCGCGCCTGGGGGTTTGGCCCCTCTGGCCGGCCCCTCCAGCTCTCCTCTAGACTTCTTGTTCCCCACGGAAAGTAATTGACTTTGTCCTTCGTCCCATCCAATTCCGAGAATATTTCTTTACTAACTTTTTTGAAACCAAAAACAGCAGAAAACAGGCATCTAGCACTGTTGCAACTTGTTAATAGGTTAGTACCAGAAAACATGTAAAAAGCACCTCAAAGTGTGGACAAGTAAAGCAAAGTAGATACTAAACAAGCATGGACCATCAAAAATTATAGATACTTTTCCAACGTATCATACACTTTATGGACGGTGAGGCTTCGCGGTGCTAGAATAGATGCATCATCCATCGCCTCACTCTACCACACACACCATATTTACCAAACCAAAACTTCACTAAACCCCAAACAACACACCATCGGGAGAAAACTGACCAGACCAAAGCAGAGCAACAGACAACAACTATGACCATAAGGTTGCCATGACTGGACTTGCAGGCAGAGTCGTGTAGGAGAAGAATAGAGACGAGCGCACATAGCAGGGCAGTGCTTGCTGGCAAGGACCGGGTAGCATGACATGAAGTGACACCGACGATGAGGACGCTCGGACGTGCGTGGTTCTACAGGAAAGGGCACGAACGACGGGGATCCTTGGTGGCAGCGCTAGGTGAGGGAGGCGACGAAAACCATGGGGGCAGAGAGCGCAACGCTGATAGCGGCTCTGCGAGTGGTGGCGGGAATGGTACGGCTTGAGAAGGTGCGCGTCCTGAAGGTACTAGCGGGGCAGAGCTTGAGGAGTGGTGCTGGTGCTTGCCGAGGCGCGACCGGAGGTGGCAAAGCTCGCCGAGGCCGCGAAAGGGGAAGCCGGTGGCATCGTCCGGTGCAAGGGAGAGGGAGATGGCAACAGGGGCAACCTTGGTCCTAGAGGGAGGCAGAGGCGATGCAGGAGGTGCTCGGGGCCACGGGAGGAGGAGAGGTCGAGGAAAGCTGGCAGCGGGGTTGCAGGCGACGCGGATGAGCGGCAGGGAAGGGCACTCGGGGATAGAGAGATATTTGATGCGAGGATGGAGTCGATGGGGCGTGCGGGATCCAGTACATGTGTTGGCGTGTGTGTGTTGTTGTGTTGCATGGTACGCCTGTGTGTGGCAGCAGCGGGGTCTAGGTTAGGTGTGGGTCGGTAGCTAGGGTTTGTTCCGTGGGGTTGTAGGTGGCTAGCTACTGGTCTTTTGGGCCTGACGGCTGGCTGCCTCCCCCAAACTATATTTTTATTTATTTATTTATTTTTATTTGTTTTAAAATACATTGGAAAATAGTTTCTAGACAAATAAAATATACCGGAAGACCGGTGTTTTAATTTGAAGTTAAAGAAGGGGACTAATTAGAAAACAAAATAGGCTTTTGGCGAAAAGATTTAGAGGCAAAATGTGAATGATGATGCATGATGATGTGATAAAGAAATTAACACGCAATTTTATTTTCGGAAAATTTTCCGGGCATTACACTTGCCTACACAGTCCAGACTTGGGACCGTGTACTAGAAGAGGCAACAAGAGAGAGAGAGAGAGTGAGAGGAGTATTCCAACCAAAGAGAATATCTCAGATTATTGTGTGTTTAATCCCACCTATAGGCACCTCTAAAAGGTCATGTATGTCCCCATGTGTGGTTTTGGTAATTAATGACAATCTCTATGGACAAATGTGTAATTTGAGCTTCACTTGTAGGTTTGTCCATTGGCATCGCTTGGGTCATGTGTTGATCTCAAGGTTGTAAGATGAATAAATGTCCAAGGGCTTTGTGCCCATTGGAATCATGAAGAAAGAATGAGCTTGAAGGTTGATCAAGACAAGTGCAAAGAGTTGCATCAAGATGGATCAACCTCAAGAAGTGATGAAGAAGGGCAAGCTCAAGATGCACCATCTCTAGAAGATCTCATGCTTGAATCTTGCCATCCTCGTGATCATGGGGTGATGAAGACAAGTTCAAAGAAGAGGTTTCCCCATGGAGTATGGGGGAGAAATTTGCAAGTTTTCATCTTCATCAAAAAAGAGCAAACAATAAAGGTGTTCCCACTCTAGAAGAAAAATACGGTCTACATCAAGTTCAAGTGGAATGCTCAAGGCAAAGGTATGTTCTTGATATAGCTTCTCTTTTGTCGGTCTCGTGTTGTTAGTTGGGAGACCGGGTTTAGGATAGATAGCCGTACTATCAAGAGGGGATCTCAAGCGGGTGTCTCGATCGCATTGTTCAGAGAGAGCTCAAACCTTTGCATGCATAGCATCATCTTTCTTGGTTGTTATTTGGTTCTTGTCCATGAAGGGATCTAGAGCTTGTGGTCATCATCATAACAAGCTCTAGTTCATCAAATAAGGATTCCACTTGCATATCTTATTGCGGTTTTTTATCTTGCGAGTTTTTCGTCTCCACACCTTGGGAGATACATCACATATATATTCATGGTATTTTATCCCTAGGTGATACCCAATATTTTGACAAATATTTTGGTTTTTGTTAGATTCTATTCGTCGTTATCTTTACAACAAAATTGGTTTCATCTCGTTTGGAGTTCACATGCGAAAGTTATTGCAGTTTTGGTTTCTAGAATTTCCCTGATCGGAAGTTACAGCTACCCACCGGAAGTTCCGCTAGGGCATTTTGCCGCCGGAAGTTCTGGTTCTTCTTCCACTCACGTTTTGTATCCTCTCTGTCTGGTTTGTTGTATTTGATGGAATTTGGGTCGGAAGTTTTGGCGGTAATACCGCCCCCGCCGGAAGTTCCGGCCAGGGACCAAAAGTACTAGAGTGTTCTAGGCAATGAAAACAGAGCGTGTCTCTCTCCAAAAGAAATGTGTTGGGATCCAACCAACTTATTGCAGAAAACAAAACAAAATAAAACTAAAAACAAAAACAAAAACAAAGACGCTCCAAGAATAACACAATAGTGCATGAAGCAATAAAAACGAAGTGTCTAGACAGACCTGAGATTTTTATTGATGAAGAAGGGGATGCCTTGGGCATCCCCAAGCTTTGACGCTTGTACCTTTTGAATATTTCTTGGGGTGACACGGGGTGGCATCCCCAAGCTTTGATGCTTGTACCTCTTGAATATTTCTTGTGGTGACACGGGGTGGCATCCCCAAGCTTGAGCTTTTGTCCATTCTTCCCTTACACTTGTCCTTCATACAAAACTTCACACAATCTTCATTACCACATTAGTGCATTCAAAAGATAATAAACCTTTGGGGTTTAGTTTCAAAACAACAAAACTTTCATTAAAACACAAGCTACTATAGAAATTCCCTTTAAAAAGCTCAATTTACCAAAGAGAACTCAAAAATAAATCGATAGGAGACAAATGCAAATAATGGCAGAAATCTATCAAAACAGACCAGCAGGTAAAAACTGATTTTTTTTGAAGACCTTCTGTTGCTCAAATAAAAAAATGTTGAACTAACGAAAGTTCAACCTGGGGGATTTATTCAGAAAATTACAGCTCAATCCGACATACAGAGATTTTTCACGAATTTTTACAGTGAAGCACAAAAATTCTGTTTTGGGGTAGCAACTTCCCCAAATCTTACTTCCCTCTCATTAGAGGTTATTCTTGGCACAAAAATCAAATAAAAAGGATAAGGAGAGGTTATTACAGAAGTAATAACTTCCAAGACTCAATAAAACTATTGGGTTATCTCCCAAGAAGTACTTTTCTTTAATGCCTTTAAGTTAGGCTTAATAGTTTGAGAAGATGCTCACATAAGAAATATGAATTGAAGTAAAAGAGAGCATCAAGAAGCAAATTCAAAACACATTTAAGTCTAACCCACTTCCCATGCATAGGAATATTGTAAAGAAACAAGTCATGAAAGCATAAAGCAACAAGCATAGGAAAGCAAAACAAGTGCAACTTCAAGATTTTCAACATAAATAGGGGAAACTTAATATTGTTGAGATACATAAGACCATGTTTCCCTCTCTCATAATAACTTTTAGTATTATCATGAATAAAATTAACAATATAACTATCACACAAAACATTCTTATCATGAGCCACATGCATAAAATGATTATTACTCTCCACATAAGCATAGTCATTCTTATTAATTGTAGTGGGAGCAAATTCAAAAAAAATAGCTATTGTTATTATTCTCATCACCATAATCATCAAATATAGGAGGCATATTGTAATAACAATTAATTTTCTCCTCAATAGTAGGTGGACTGAAAATATCATATTCATCATTGTAATCATCATAAATTGGAGGTAAAGTGTCATGATAGGCAATAGAATTTTCAGAATTGGTACCAACGAGATTTTCAATATCAAAAGTAGTGTGCTTTTCCCAATCATGATCACTACTACAGGTAACAGGCATAGGAACATCATCACAAGTTTTACCCATAGTAGATATTTCAAAAGAATCCGCAGGAGCATAACATTCATCCTCCTCTTTTTCATCTAATGAGCTTCCTGTTTCAGCAATTTCTTCCTCCATAGGCTCCTGCAAGGCATTAATCTCTTCCATTTGTGGAAAGCATCTATTAAAATGTTCAAGAATATAGCCATTTTCTTCCTTGTAATTATCAAAGCAAAATTTAAGTATATCATAAACCTCATATTCATAAGGTGAATCATCAGTATTTTCAAGCAAACTAGCAAGTTCAAATGCACCCTTCCAAGCAATAAATTCTTCAATTTGTTCCACATCATAAAAGTCATAATTTCCTTCAACGTAAGAAGATATGGTAACATTATCATTATACTCACATTGAAAAGGTAGGCGTTTATACCTCCTACAGCAACAAGATTTATCAAAGCAATAAGTAACATTATAAGTAGAGAACACCTCTCTAGCAATAGTATTCAATTTATCAATTTTTTCCCATAAGTGTTTCCCTTTTTGTGACAAATGGTGTTCCTTATAATAATACTTTTGTTCTTCCGTGAACCCACCTTGCCAATAAGAACTAGTTTCAAAGAAACCATCCATTGATAGAAAGCATGACAAAGCAAGGCAATAGAAACTAAGCAAAACAAAAACAAATTAAATAGAAAGGTTGTGAAGGACTCCCCTTGTAAAGCCGTCCTTATCCTCCTCGGCAACGATGCCAGAAAAAGGCTTGATGCGGCTCAGATCACTGTAGAGCTTCGTTGTGAGACCCCAAGATGAAGGTATGATGAGTACAGCAGCAAGTTTTTCCCTCAGTAAGAAACCAAGGTTATCGAACCAGTAGGAGGAAGGAAACGACCCAAAGGTGTTCCTAGCAACTAGAAACCTGCACAACACAGACTCAAGACTTTGCCCCAACGAACAGTGAGGTTGTCAATCTCACTGGTTTGCTGAAAACAAAGGATTAACTATATGATATGGAAGGCAATGGTGGTTTGCAGAAAGTAAACAATAATAGTGGAAGATGCATCAATGGTAAAGATTGGACCGGGGTCCATAGTTCACTAGAGGTGTTCTCCTTAAGATAAACAACATGACATGCTGGGTAAACAAATTATAGCGGGGCAATTGACAGGACAGAGCAAGGCATAACAATGCAATACTAGACATTCATGATCCTATGAGATTTGATTGGGCAATACAACAAGATACGTAGACCGCCATCCAACTGCATTTATGACTAGTAATCCACCTTCAGGTTATCATCCGAACCCCCTCCAGTATTAATTTGCAAGCAACGTATAACTGCTTTAAGCAAAGTGTGTAAGGTAAACAATTCATGTGTTCCATGAACAAGAGATCGTTGTTTTCTTCCTAGTAGCAACAACACATCTACAACCTTAGAGATTTCTGTCACTTCCCCAGATTAAATAGAGGCATGAACCCACTATCGAGCATAAATACTCCCTCTTGGAGTCACTAGCATCTACTTGGCCAAGATAGCTACTAGAAACGGAGAGCATGCAAGATCACAAACAACACATACATGATAGAATCAATAAAATAGAATCATTAACAATTCTGACATAGTAATCTCAATATCCATTGGATCCCCGCAAACACAACATGCATGATTACAAATAGATGATCTTGATCATGACAGAGCTCACAAGATCTAAACATGGTAGCACAAAGGAGGATAAACAACCATCTAGCTACTACATGGACCCGTAGTCCAAGGTGGAACTACTCACGCTTCACACCGGAGGCTGGCATGGTGATGAAGAAGGCCTCCAGGATGATCTCTCCCCTCCGGTAGGGTGCCGGGAAGAGCTTCAGATCCCCCCGATCTAGGGACGATGGTGGCGGCGGCTACGGACTATTTCGTGGAAGATTGATCGGGTGCTTAGGGTTTAGGTATCAGGGGGCTTCTTATAGGCGAAGAGGGAGGTCGTGGGGGTGCCCGAGGCGGCTGCACCCCCCAGGCGCGGGCCAGGCCTGGCCGCGCTGCTAGGGTGTGTGGCCCCCTCGAGGCCCTCCTCCGTCTCGTCTTCTGGCTTCGTGTTCCCCACGGTAAAATGT
Source organism: Avena sativa (assembly GCA_916181665.1). Lineage (NCBI taxonomy): Eukaryota > Viridiplantae > Streptophyta > Magnoliopsida > Poales > Poaceae > Avena > Avena sativa. The sequence continues at coordinate 257,192,407 of OV702279.1, read as the reverse complement.
TGACTTTGGCTTTTGTCCCGTCCAATTTTGAGAATATTGATTTTCTGCCTTTTTTGGAACCAAAAACAAAATAAAACAGGCAACTGGCACTGTGGCATCTTGTTAATAGGTTAGTCCCAGAAAACATATAAGAATACCTCAAAGTGTAGACAAAGCAAAGCAAAGTAGATACTAAACAAGCATGGAACATCAAAAATTATAGATACATTTACGACGTATTAGGTACTAGCTCTTTTCTTGGTTCTTGGATTTCTCTCTCCCCTCCATTGTTGACCTTGAAGAGCTTTACCTCTCCCCTTTTCCTTCCTATGATTCTTGCATCTTTTTGAGGGATTTGAGAGAGGAGATCTATATCTACAATCCCCCTAAGCCAAATCCATTATTTGTGAAGGAATCATTGGGATCTAGATCTTGGAGAGTTTTGTGTTTTCCTCTTGTGTTATTCCTCTCTTATTCCCCCAATAGCTTTTGTAGCTTTGGTTGAATTTGAGAGAGAGAAGGACTTGCCTCTTGCATTTGTTGCATAGGTTTGAGTTCTCCTCGGATATTCGGTGAGTACAATCTTGTGGGCTTGTTACTCTTGGGTTCTTGGAACCCTAGACGGTTGTGCGGTTGGATTGTTGACCTTTTGTGGTCTTGTTGACCTTTTGTGGTCTTGTAGCCTTTTGTGGCTTTGTTGGCCTTTTGTGGCGTGGCGTTGTAGCCTTTTGTGGCTTTGTTGTTGGGATCCTTCAATTGAGTTGTGGAGATAGTCCCAATCTTGTACGGGTTCGGTGACCGCCCTCAAGTGTCCCATAGTGGAGCGAGTGCCCGACTTTTGTGGTGCACACTCGAGAGAATAGGGTGAGCCTTTTGTGGTGTCGGTGAGTTGCGTGCCTTCGCATCCGGGGTGAGGCCTTATGTGGCGTTGGGTGAGCATCGAGCCACCACACCTCGAGGTGAGCCATTTGTGGTGTTCGGAAAGCATTGCACCATCGCACCTCTCCAACGGAGACGTAGCTTCTTTGAAAGTGAACTTCGGAAAACAAATCTTCGTCTCCGCGTCCATCGGTTATCTCTCAACCAAGCCCTTTACTTATGCACTTTACTTTGTGATAGCCATCATGCTTGAAGTATTTATATCTTGCTATCACCTTGTGGCTTATATTGCTTAGCATAGGTTGTTGGTGCACTTAGGTGAACCTTGTGGTTAGGTTTTGTGCTCAATAAATTAAACGTTAGTTTTATTCCGCATTTACTTGAGCCTAAACCGTAATATTTTTAAAAGCCTATTCACCCCCTCTAGGCGACGTCCATTGCACTTTCAACCTCCTTATATAGGCTAAGGAAGGGGTACCCTCCTTCTTAGGTGTCCCATGTGGGACTAAAGATAATGGAAAAATAGCAGCAGGAAAATTCCGTCCGGATGGACTGAAACCACTTAGCCCAACTCAGCACCGGGGACAAACCCGGGTGGGCCTCGGCGCCACCCGTAGGCCCAGTGAGACAGCATCAGCTGGTGCTCCTGGGGTGGACCGGTGCATCCCCCGGCGGCCTACTACACGTGCGGCAGATATCCCGCGTCGACAGCAACCCCAGGTGGCCTGGTGCGCTCCCCCGGCGGCTCAGCAACCAGGCCAGGCACGCGAGAGAGAGGCGATCCCCCCCGGAGTGGGACGACTTGATGCTGCGGACCGCCCGCGAGCTGAGCTGTGCTTAGCACTGCGTTGCCCTAAGCGGCAGCCAGTACACGCCGCCCGCCCAACTGTCTGGGCTGGTTCAAAAGCAGCCCACCAGAAACTATTTTTTCATTGTCCTTTTTCCCTTTTGTTGTAATTTATTTTTAGTCAAATCCCTCCAGGATTTTGTCCTAATAAGAAATTCACTTTTATAAATCTTAATTTAAATATTATTTAGTTAACATATAATAAATGCATATTCAAATTCCCATTTATCTGAAACTCATTTCAATCCTTTTTCTTATTCCTTTCTTTCTCCGAACCACTTCGGATCTCCCCATAACACTTCTGGTTTCTCTCTCTCTTCCTATCTCTTTCAGGATCCTCTCTTACAGGAAGATCTCAAGCGTCATAAGCCCTTAAGCGTGTGTCCCTATGGTTCAGGAATGTCATAGACATGATCTCTATCAATGATTATCAGCGGGACCGGGATGCTCATGATGACCCCTATGCACTCATGATTCTCCATTGTTTCGAACCTGAAACATTATGTGTTATGTTCCTTTTGTGTATGTGATACTTACATTGTCCGAGATTTGATCATCGACATCTCCATGCCGAGTTCGATCTCGTTACCAACAATGCTACTTTAAACTCGTACCGATAAGTGATATCCCGTGATCTTAATCACATGTTGCGCAACATATTTGATATAACTTATCTGAGTGGGTCTAGAGTATCTTCCATCACATGGATGTACAAATCCTACTTTTGACACAGTCTCCTCAACATGTTTCCTCCAAATACCGAACAACACATTTATGACCACCATTTTACTGAGTGATGTTTAATGTTATGAAAGTAACCTCGGGAAACAGTGATTTGATATGGTCTCATAATCTGACGAACAAGTCACTATGTTTTTAACAATTGCAACTGTAAACTTTGTGATATGATCATGTTGCAACAATCATTTGTGGAACAGTTTCGATGATCTCATTTTCTAATGAAATAACTCCATTGTCAATTAGGTGTCGAAGAACCTTCAACGCCAGGAAACCTTTAACCATCCATTGACCAATGAACTAATTGAATAGAGGCTATTAGGGACTTAGGTTTGTTTATATATCACACCTATATCAATGTTTCCTTATTAATATAGTTGTAGCATGACATAAACTATTATGAACTAATGGAATATGTATAATAAACTTATTTATTATTTGCCTCTAGGGCACATTTCCTTCATTGGAAACTAACTACACGTGTGGATAAGTAAATAACATAGGGTCCCTAGTAAGCCTCTTTTACTAGTTCTTAGTCAAGCAACAATTAAGGTTTCCTAACCATGGACATGATTATCTCTTGATAACAGGACCACATCATTAGGATAATGATGTGATGGACAGACCCAAATAATAAACATAGCTTCTGACTGTGTTGTCTAGTTTGATTGTTATTGCTTTCTGAATATATCAAGTATAATTTTCTTAGACCATGAGATCATGTTACTCCTTAGGGTCAGAGGAATACCGTATGAACATCAAACGCCACTTCATAACTGAGGAGCATGTTTGGTTCTCAGCCATATTTTGCCAAGCCTAACTTTGGCGAGTGTGGCTAAGAAAATGAAAGCTACAAAGTGTGACAAAACTTGGCAAGAAATTCACCCTATGATAGATGGGCCATGTGGTTAATAAAGTATGGAAAAAACTAAACACATACAAAATTGCCAAACTTTGGCTTGACAAACGTAGCCGGGAATCAAACAGTACCTGAGTGATTATAAATATGGCTTTCAGGTATCTCCGATGATGTCTGTTGGGTTGTAAATTTGTTCCTTAGTGTGACGGAGGATAAGATATCTGTAACATCCCAGCATTAGAGCTTAGAAATAAGCTGAACTCAGATGTGTGCATTGCATTCATGCATGTAACATCCCTAAAATCATGTTTTCAAAGATTTCATATCATGCATGCATATCATTTAGGGAACAAATTCAAACTAGCTTTGAAAGAAAACAGGACTTGGAATCTATGATTTTATGTGATCAAGCATTAATCAAATACTACTCTCAAATGGGGGTTATTTACTTCAAAACCAAACCTTGTTGCTCTCAAATTGTTTTGCTTGATTGCTAGTGCTCAAACCAAAGATTTCAAAACAATTATGGATTTAAAACCATTTTCAAGATTTGTTCAAATCAAGTGCCAAGTCACTGTTTATTTTGTTTTGATCAATAGAACCAAGCTAATACAGAGAGACCACATGTTTTTATGCCCAGAAATATGAGTGTTACACTACAAAATTCTGAAAAGGTTTGAATTCAAATGGCTTTTTAAATCATATGAAAATGTTTCCTGGAAATTCAAATAGAAAAAGAAAAGGAGTAAAGAAATAAGAAAAGGCCGGCGCTGCTAATCTAGCCCAACAGTGAAACCAGCCCACTAAGCCCACCCGGGTTTTCCCCTCTCTCTCTCTCACGCGCACCCACTCGACCCCGCGCTCGCTGACTGGTGGACCCAAGCGCCACGCAAGCATCGTCGCCAGCCACGCACCCCCCACGACCCCGTCGACGCCGCCGTTACCTCATCACTGCCGCGATTGATGCGGGCTTGATTGTCGGCGTTTCCTCGCGAGATTCTCGCCCCCGCTCCAGCTATAAGACCCCCCTCTCCTCGCTGATCATTTCCCCTCACTCAATTTCCTCTTCACGCCACCAGGCTGCCCGTAGTCTTGCCCACACCACCGCAGCACCGACGATCTCCGACGAGCCATCACGGTGAGCTCCGACCGCCCCCTTGTCTCTGGTTCAAACCAGCGTGACCAGCGTGTCCTTGCGCGTTCACTGATGCCTTTTGTTTGCTTTCTCATGACCCAGGCTGCCATCACCGTTCGTTCCCGCAAACAACAGAACCGTCGCTCGACTGCGACGAGCGATTGAGGTAAAGCCCGACCGCCCCTCGACTTCTCCTTGATCCAGTAGTATTCGCCGTAGTCTTGCGCACCTCCTGATACCACTGGTTCATGCTAGGGTGATCCAGAGCGTCGCCAACGTCTTCGTCACCGAGCACTCGACGCTACGCTCAACTCCGACGAGCTCCTACGGCCACATCAACACGCCCCTGTCCACGCCAGCAGCACCTCGAGCTTCCTCGCAACTTTGCGATGCTGGTAAGCAACCCCACTATCCCCAGCCCTCGCTAGAATCGCCAATCCATCGCCGGCATAACCGTCGCCGCCGCCAGCAGCCATTGCACCGCCCATCTATGGTCAAAGCATCAGGGATCGTTGGATCCAGATCTAGAGGTCAGGATTAGATTAGAGGGCGAAGCGGTATGTTTTAATATGAGTCGTGCATCGTCACTTAGATCTTGCGGCTCGCAAGCGTGATCCGCCCGAACCGGTACCAACCAATAGGAACACGCCGCGTGTCTGTTAGTTTGATTTAAAATCTGAATTTAGATCTATTAGATGTTTAAACTTGTTTAATTCATAACTTTTGATTCCCACGTCCAAATTTGACAAATTTTATATCAATGGAATCAGGAGAGAAATCCCTTTCCATTTATGCAAAGTGTTTAGTGTTTTGTTTCTGTTAAAATGGTTATTTTTACAGAAACATGTGTAGGCCTATTTTGTGTATAACAAAAAATTGGGAAATGTTTTAATGTTCAAATAAAAGTTGTTTGGAAAGTTTTGAGCTTGTTTATGAATCAGTTCTGTGCACTTGTCTTGTTGAGTATAGAAAAATCATCACATATCATATAGCATGCATCCATATATTTTTGCTTGTATTTATTTTGTATGTGATTTGGTGCTATCATTTTATGTGTAGATTTTGGTGCAAATAGTGATTGTGATTGTGAGGATTGTAACTAATCTCCAAACTACCAAGGCAAGTGGTGCTTCATGATTTTATCCCTATGTTTTTCAACTATGCATTAGAAAATATTTTGCTAGTTTTGCATGGATATATTTTTGATTTATATGCTATGCTTGGGAAATCCTAGTAGTTGTAGAATTGCTAGAAATTTCTAAGTTAAGATGCTTATCTATGCCATGCTTAGCCTAGCTAGTAGCAACAAAGGGTGGTTATATATTCATGCTATGAATAAATATTTCTAAGTCTTTGGACTATGTTTTTGCTTAATAAAAACAACTAAGTGCATGAAACGCCTGGGTGGAATGGAAGGAATGGTTTATGTTGAGTGGTTACACAGGGCCCATTTCTATGGTTTACCTTGTGTATCTCACTTGTGGAAAGCCACCCAGGAACAAAGGGATTTGAGAGGCCAAATGTTAAGCAGCTTCTAGTGCAGCCACTTGGCAATATGGGCTCTGCCTGGATCACATAGGTTGCAATAACTTAGCCATTTGGACAGTTGGTGGTAGTGGGATGATAGGTTGGAACGCGTCCATTTGGTCTAAGGGAAGGCTTCTGAAAGGTCCTGTCTTGGTGAAAATCAAGTCTTGTGGGGAAAGTGCACAACCTCTGCAGATGGAAGAATCTAAGTACTTAGCCATGTCCCTGGTATTGGACAACTTGAGCATCAAGACATGGAAGCTATCAAGAATCTCCTCATCCCAATTTCTAAGTAAAACTTGTGGTTGAACAAGGGTGAAGGACCCCAATGTCTATTGGTGGTTCCTTGGGAAAAGTTTTTGACAAAGAAAAACTTAGTGTTTTCAACTGATAGGCAAAACCTATTTTGAGCAAAGCAAGCCTAAGCTACACTTAGCCAAAATGCATATAGTATTTAGTCCACCAATATTCTACTAAGGTATCACTTGCCAATACTATTCCAATGTATTGACCCACTGTGGCTGTAACTTGTGATGTTGCAGGATATTCTGATGATGATTATGAGTCATGAGTCTACACTCAACATGTTTGCCTGTGGCACATGAAGATGAAGACTTATGATATGTAATAATGACCTTTGTTTCTGTGTACTTCATCTTAAACTGTGGATGCTAGCATTGATCCAGGGACTAGCATTGCAATCACAGGGATCCTTTCCTTTACAAAGGAGGGATCTTACAATGCATAGAAAATCCAGATAATTTTCGCGCTTTTGAACAAAACTTGTCAAAGTGATTGAAGCTTCTCTCAACTTGATGGAATTGAAGTAGATCATCAAGTTGGCTGCGATAAGTTTCAATATGACCTTTGCTAAAAATATTATCTTGGGTAATGGTAATTTTATCTAAGGGTAGATCAAATATAATGAAACTAAACCATTACACATTGATTAATGATTATAATTTGACCCTTAAGTGATCATATCATAGTATTCATTACAATAACTCATGAATACCAAGTTTAGAATAAAACTCAAGTAACAAGAATTTAATAACTAAATCTGGACCTATCTTAATCTTATATATCTCTACCATGAGTATCATGGTAATACTTGACCTTAACTCTTTTGTTGTATTGAGTAGGAAGGAAACCAATTCAAGACCATTCACCATATATCTCTCTTTCCATATAAATCCTTATCATCTCCATTGTATTCTATTCTAATATCTTTTGTTCATCAATGTTGAGTAATCAACTACTGATTCACCAATTCTTATCTATCAATTCTTGATCTATCAACTCTTGACCATATCATAGCATTCACTTAAGGCCTATAAAGAAATAAGTAAGAAGGGGTAAATAGTAATGCTAGATTTAAATATCACCTATAGGATGGGGGTGTTGGAAGAGAATAGGATCGATGTGATAATTGATGGAGTTAATTCACTCCTGAATGAATAGAAGAGTATCTGAGATAAGGGATTACAAGGATGAATTCTGAAGATAGTTACCAGGAGTACTCCTATTGGATCAAGTAGGTATAGTCAATGAATAGTATATCTTAGTCCAATAGAGATAAACAGAAGATAATTATAATACAACTATAATGTTGTATTGATAAGACCTTGATTAGCCAACTGGAAACCTAAGCCATAAATGATCAAAGGATTATAATGATCATATTTTAGTCACCAAGATTGAATGCTTATATCATGTATATGTTGGAGATATGCCCTAGAGGCAATAATAAATGTAGTTATTATTATATCTTTGTGTTTATGATAAATGTTTACATTCATGCTATAACAGTATTAACAAGGAAACATTAATACTTGTGTGATTTGTAAACTAAATTAGAGTCCCTAGTAAAGCCTCTCCATAATACTAGCTTGTTGGTTAATAAATGATTGTGGTTTCCCTATCATGAACATTGAGATGTTATTAACAACAAGATCATATCGTTAGGAGAATGGTATGATGGACATACTCCTATAGATAAGCGTAGCATAAAGATCAAGTCATTTTAATAGTTCAATTGCTATATGCTTTCTGATACATAGTAACCTAATTCCTTCGACCATGAGATCATGCTTATCACCATCACCGGAAGGATGCTTTGATGACATCAAACACCACACCGTAACTGGGTGGCTATAAAGGTGGCATTGAGTGTTCAGAAAGTATGGGTTGAGACACATGGATCAAGAGTGGGATTTGTCAATCCATATGACGGATAGATATACTCTGGGCCCTCTCGGTGGAATGTCATCCAATTGGCTTGCAAGCATGTGACTGGCTCACAAGGGATCACATATCACGGGAACGAGAAAAGAGTACTTATCAGTAACGAGGTTGAACTGCGTATGCAGAGATACCGACGATCAAAACCTCGGATAAGTAAACTATCGTGAGACAAATGGAAATTGGTATCATATGTAAGTGGTTCAATCGATCGCAAAATAATCATAGAAATATGTGGGAGCCATATGAATTTCCAGATTCCTCTATTGGTTATTGTTCGGAGAAGTGTCTCGATCATGTCCGCATAATTCACGAACCGTAGGGAGACACACTTAAGGATTCGATGTTGTTGAGTAGTTATGGAATGATGAGTAAGAGACTGAATGTTGTTCAGAGTCTCGTATGGGATCCGGGATATCACGAGGAGATCCGGAATGGTCCGGAGAATAAGATTCATATAAGGAAAGTCCTGTTTCGGGGTTGGAGAATGATTCCGGTGTTTTCATCGGGAATGTTCTAGAAGGTTCTGGAAGGTCCGACACTCCAGAGGGGAAGGGTACATGAATGTGTCATAACAAGTTGGAATGGTTGCATCATGTACTAGGTGTCATCGCTGAGCAAAATAAAGGGATAAATCAAATCCTAGTTTGAAAAGTCAAACGCCAATTTGAAAAGTCAAACGGCAAGTTTGCTTGGTGGAGGGATAGTAGGAAACCTACTTGGGGAGGAGTTCCTCTCCCTCCACCGCCGGCCTTGGAGGCCGAGTTGGGGGAGGACTCCCTCCCCCTTGGCCGGCGCCCTCCACCTATAAAAGGAGGGGCAGGGCTGCCCCTCTAGACACACACCTCTCACCACCCAAACCCTAGCCCTAAGCCGCCGGCGCCACCTGTAGGGTTTCGTAGCATGGAAAACAAAAAATTTCTATCGCATACAAACAAACAAGCCAAGATCTATCTACTAGATTGTAGCAACGAGTCGATGGAATAACTTACCCTCGAAGATTCCAAAGTGTTTAACGAGAGCGGATTCTCGTGGGTGATGTAGTCGTACTCTTCCCGATCTCAAGATCGTGTAGACGATCCTTCCGGCGCTGCGTTCCGGCAGCGCTCCCGCAGTCGGTCACATGTTTGGTACTCGACGAAGACCTTCCTCTCCCTTGTTACAGCAGGCAGCGGAGGTTGTAGCACTCTCCTCGCGATTCCGGCAGCACAACGGCGTGGTACCGGAAGTAGAGGGGAGATCCCGCAGGGCTTCGCCTTAAGCCGGAGCGAGTATGGTGGAGTATGAGAGAGAACTATTAGTGGTATAGGGTTTAGACACACCAATTAGAAGGCTCTAATCCGAAGGCTAGTGCAATTAGAAGCTCTAAACCAAAGCGTCTCTAAACCGAAGTCTAGGGCTAGGATTTAGATTAGAGGATAGGAACTTGTGTGTCCAGAGGAGGAGGCCCTGCCCCTCCTTTTATAGGTGGGAGGGGCGGCCAAGGGGAGGGAGTCCCTCCCCAAGTCGGCCTTGGGTGGCGCGCCGGCTTGGAGAGGAGGGACTCCTCCCCCAAGTCGGTTTCAACCTCCTCTTGCTTGTTTCCCACAGTTTCCTGTTTTAGCCGTTTGACTTTCAAACTGGCCATTTGACTTTTCAGTTTTAGGATTCAATTTAATACTTTATTTGGAACAGCGAGAACACTTAGTACATGATGCAATCATTCCAATATGTAATGACACATTCATGTACCCCTTCCCCCCCGGAGTGCCGGACATTCCGGAACCTTCTAGAACATTCCCGATGAAAACACCGGAATCATTTCCGAACTCCGAAACGGGACTTTCCTTATATGAATCTTATTCTCCGGACCATTCCGGATCACCTCGTGATATCCCGGATCCCATCCGAGACTCCGAACAACATTCGGTCTCTTTCTCATAATACCATAACTACTCAAACAACGTCGAATCCTTAAGTGTGTCTCCCTACGGTTCGTGAATTATGCGGACATGATCGAGACACTTCTCCGAACAATAACCAATAGAGGAATCTGGAAATTCATATGGCTCCCACATATTTCTACGATTACTTTGCGATCGAATGAACCACTTACATACGATACCAATTTCCCTTTGTCTCACGATAGTTTACTTATCCGAGGTCATGATCGTCGGTATCTCTGCATACCTAGTTCAACCTCGTTACCGATAAGTACTCTTTTCTCGTTCCCGTGATATGTGATCCCTTGTGAGCCAGTCACATGCTTGCCAGCTAATTGGATGACATTCCACCGAGAGGGCCCAGAGTATATCTATCCGTCATATGGATGGACAAATCCCACTCTTGATCCATGTGTCTCAACCAATACTTTCCGAACACTCAATGCCACCTTTATAGCCACCCAGTTACGGTGTGGTGTTTGATGTCATCAAAGCATCCATCCGGTAAAGGTGATATGCATGATCTCATGGTCGAAGGAACTAGGTTACTATGTATCAGAAAGCATATAACAATTGAACTATTGAAATGACTTGATCTTTATGCTACGCTTATCTATAGGAGTATGTCCACCATATCATTCTCCTAACGATATGATCTTGTTGTTGACAACATATCAATGTTCATGATAGGGAAACCACAATCATTTATCAACCAACAAGCTAGTGAAGTATAGAGGCTATACTAGGGACTTCAAATTAAGTTTACAAATCACACAAGTATCAATGTTTCCTTGTTAATACTATTATAGCATGAATATAAACATTTATCATAAACACAAAGATATAATAATAACTACATTTATTATTGCCTCTAGGGCATATCTCCAACAGTCTCCCACTTGCACTAGAGTCATCCAATCTAGATTACATGGTAATATACCGAACACCCATGGCAGTTTGGTGTTGGTCATGTTTTGCCCTCGGGAGAGGTTTAGTCAACGGATCCGCCACATTCAGATCTGTGTGTACTTTGCAAATCTTTATATACCCATCCTGGATATGTTCTCGAATAGCGTGAAAACGTAGCTTGATATGCTTCAACTTCTTGTGTGACCTTGGTTCTTGCGCATTGGCTATGGCGCCCATGTTATCACAGTAGATAGACATTGGGTCCAGCGCACTAGGAACCACACCCAGCTCTGTAATGAACTCTTTCATCCATATCGCTTCTTGTGAAGCCTCCGAAGCAGCCATGTATTCCGATTCAGTTGAAGATCTCGCCACAACGCTTTGCTTTGCACTCCTCTAGCTAACTACTGCACCATTCAAAATAAATACGTATCCAGATTGTGATTTAGAATCATCCGGATCGGTGTTCCAACTAGCATCGGTGTAACCATTAACAACGAGCTGTTCATCACCTACATAAGAAAGAACCATATCCTTAGTTCTTCTCAAGTACTTAAGGATGTTTTTGACCGCTGTCCAATGATCCACTCCTGGATCACTTTGATATCTGCTAGTTAAACTAAAAGCATATGCAATGTCGGGTCTAGTACATAGCATGGCATACATTAGAGATCCTATGGCTGAGGCATAGGGAGTCTTACTCATCCTTTCTCTATCTTCTGCCGATGTCGGACTTTGAGTTTTACTCAAGGTCGTATTGGGCAACATGGGCAAGAACCCTTTCTTGCTATCTTCCATTCCAAACCTCTTTAGAACTTTGTCCAAATATGTACTCTGTGACAATGATATTTGGCGTTTCGATCTATCTCTATAAATCTTTATGCCTAATATGTAAGCTGCTTCGCCAAGATCCTTCATTGAAAAACTATTATCCAAATATTCCTTGACACTATTAAGAAGGTCTACATCATTCCCAATCAACAATATGTCATCCACATATAGTATTAAGAATGCTACAGAGCTCCCACTCACTTTCTTGTAAATACAAGCTTCTCCATAAGTTTGTATAAAACCAAAACTTTTGATCACCTTATCAAAACGTTGATTCCAACTTCGGGATGCTTGCTTCAACCCATAGATGGACCGTTGAAGTTTGCATACCTTGTTAGCATCTTTAGGATCGACAAAACCTTTGGGTTGCATCATATACAACTCTTCATCAATATCTCCATTGAGGAATGTTGTTTTGACATCCATCTGCCATATCTCATAATCATAATATGCAGCGATTGCTAACATAATCCTTACATACTTTAGCTTCTCTACTGGTGAGAAAGTCTCATCGTAGTCAACTCCTTGAATTTGTCGAAACCCTTTTGCGACAAGTCGAGCTTTATAGACAGTAACATTACCATCAGCATATGTTTTCTTCTGGAAAATCCATTTGTTCTCGACAGCCTTCTGGCCATCCGGTAAGTCCACCAAAGTCCATACTTGGTTTTCGTACATGGATCCAATCTCGGATTTCATGGCTTCTTGCCATTTATTGGAATCTGGGCTCATCATTGCTTCCTCATATGTCTCGGGGTCATCGGTGTTGTCCACCAACATGACACTCATTACGGGATCATACCAATCTGGAGTGGTACGAATTCTCGTTGACCTCCGAGGCTCTGTAGCAACTTCAACCGAAGTTTCATGATCATCATCATTAGCTTCCTCTCTATTTGGTGCAGGCACCACAGGAACTTCTTCCGGTGCTGCGCTACTCGCAATTTCGAGAGAAGGTTCGACAACCTCGTCGAGTTCTACTTTCCTTCCAGTCACTTCTTTCGAGAGAAATTCCTTCTCTAGAAAGGATCCATTCTTGGCAACGAAGATTTTGCCTTCAGATCTATGATAGAAGGTATACCCAATAGTTTCCTTCGGGTATCCTATGAAGACGCATTTTTCCGCTTTGGGTTCAAGCTTGTCCGGCTGTAACTTCTTTACATAGGCTTCGCAACCCCAAATTTTAAGGAACGACAATCTAGGTTTCTTCCCAAACCATAATTCATACGGTGTCGTTTCAACGGATTTAGATGGTGCCCTATTTAAAGTGAATGCGGCTGTTTCTAATGCATAACCCCAAAATGATAGCGGTAAATCTGTAAGTGACATCATAGAACGAACCATATCTAAGAGAGTTCGATTACGACGTTCGGACACACCATTACGCTGTGGTGTTCCCGGCGGTGTCAACTGTGAAAGTATTCCGCATTTCTTCAAATGCTTGCCAAACTCGTAACTTAGATATTCACCTCCACGATCAGAACGTAGAAATTTAATCTTCTTGTTACGTTGATTCTCTACCTCACTTTGAAACTCCTTAAACTTCTCGAAAGTTTCGGACTTATGTTTCATGAAATAGATATACCCATATCTACTCAAGTCATCCGTGAAGATAAGAACATAACGATAACCACCGCGCGATGCTACACTCATTGGACCACGCACATCGGTATGTATGATTTCCAATAAGTCCGTAGCTCGCTCCATCATACCAGAAAATGGAGTCTTAGTCATTTTTCCCATCAGACATGCTTCGCATCTTTCAAGTGATTCAAAATCAAGTGATTCAAGAAGTCCATCGGAATGGAGTTTCTTCATACGTTTCACTCCAATGTGACCAAGACGACAGTGCCACATATAGGTCGAATTATCGCTTGATTTCAAACGTTTAGCCTCAATGTTGTTGATATGTGTATTTCCACTATCGAGATTCAATAAGAATAGACCATCTATCAAAGGTGCATGTGCATAAAACATATTACTCATATAAATCGAACAACCATTATTCTCGGACTTAAACAAGTAACCGTCTCGCAATAAACAAGATCCCGATATAATGTTCATGCTCAACGCAGGCACCAAATAACAATTATTTAAGTATAAAACTAATCCCGATGGTAGATGAAGGGGTAGCGTGCCGACCGCGATCACATCAACCTTTGATCCGTTTCCCACGCGCATCGTCACCTCGTTCTTCGCTAGCTTCCGTTTATTCTGCAGCACCTGTTTCGAGTTACAAATATGAGCAACCGAACCAGTATCAAATACCCAGGCACTACTACGAGTACTAGTGAGATACACATCAATAACATGTATATCAGATATACCTTTCTTCTTGATGTTGCCGTTCTTCAAATCCGCCAAGTACTTTGGGCAATTCCCCTTCCAGTGACCTTCTCCCTTGCAGTAAAAGCACTCAGTATCAGGCTTAGGTCCAGCCTTGGTCTTCTTCGCCGGCGTGGTAACTTTCTTACCACCCTTCTTGAAGTGTCCCTTTTGCTTAGACTTGCCTTTCTTGAATTTGGTGGTCTTATTGACCAACAACACTTGGTGCTCTTTCTTGATCTCCACTTCTGCAGATTTCAACATGGCAAAGAGTTCTGGCAACGTCTTGTTCATGCTCTGCATGTTGTAGTTCATCACAAAGTTCTTGTAACTTGGTGGTAGTGATTTGGAGGACACGGTAAATCCCCAAAGCATTAGGAATCATTATACCCAAGCTTTGAAGTTTGTTTGCATGCCCAGACATCTTAAGCACATGCTCACTGACGGAGCTGCCCTTTTCCATCTTGCAGTTAAAGAACTTTTCAGAAGCCTCATAGCTTTCAATTGCCGCATGAGTCTCAAAAATCAATTTGAGATCCTCGACAATATCATATGGGTCTGAATCCTCAAACCTTTTCTGAAGCTCCGATTCCAAACCATACAAGATAGCACACTGAACTATGGAGTACTGATTCTTCCGAGCGAGGTAAACATTCTTTACTTCATCGGGAGCATCATCTGCAGGTGGGTCACCCAGCGGTGCATCCAGCACATAGGTCAAATTACCAGCTGTGAGGACAATCCTCAAATTGCGGAACCAATCCGCGAAGTTGCTTCCATTGTTTTTCAACTTTTCTTTCTCTAGGAACGCATTAAAATTGATGGTAGGGGCTGCCATTGATCTACAACATATTTGCAATAGTTTAGACTAAGTTTATGACAAATTGAGTTCAAATTAATTAATAAAGTTAATCTAGGTGAACTCCCACTCAAAACAATATCCCTCACATTGTTTTAGTGATCACACGAACCAAATCCACCATATCAACACCGATCATCACGAGAGTTGATATAGTTTCAATGGCGAACAATCGTCATGTTCATCATATCTACTATATGATTCATGCTTTACCTTTCGGTGATCCGTGTTCCGAGACCATGTCTGTACATGCTAGGCTCGTCAAGATCAAACCTTAGTTTCCGCATGAGCAAATCTGGCTTGCTCACGTTGTATACACTTGCAGAATCTAACACACCCGATCATCACGTAGTGCTTCGAAACAACAAGCTTTAGCAACGGTGCTAACTAAGGGTGAACACTTTATGACTTGAAATTCATGTGCATGAGGGATCATCTTATAATGCTACCGTCGTCTACTAAGCAATACAATATGCATAAAGGATTAACATCACATGCAATTCAATATATATGTGATATGATATGGCCTTTCTTCTTCGTGCTTCCGATCTCTATCTTCAACCACGAACATGATCTCCATCATCACCGGCATTGCATCAAGGTCAATGACGCCTCTCCATGGTTGTCGTCCACCGGCTTCAACTATTACAACTACTTTGAATAGACACGCGGGTCTTAACATAAATTAAAGACAACCATATGGCTCCTGCCGGTTGCCAACTTACAATAAGGAACATTGCATACATCAAATATAATCACAATCATGGCCATATCACATCACTGCACACCCCTGCAAAACAAAGTTAGACGCCTCTACTTTCTTTGCATATTTTACGTGGTTTGGGGCTTTCAGAAAGTGTCGTTCTAACTTACGAACAAGAACCACAACATTGATACTAGCATTGTTGATCACCCGTTGTAAATTGGATCTTAACTATGCTAGGAGAAACAGGCACCCGCAAAGCCACTTATGCAATACAAGTTGCATGTCAAGCGTGGAGCAAGTCTCATGAACGATGTCATGTAAGGTTAGCCCAGGCCGCTTCATCCCAACATACCGCAATATGCAAAGTACACAAGAAGCAATCGACAATAAAAGCATCAACGCCCACAATGACCATTGTGTTCTACTCGTGCAACAGATCTACATATAGACACGGCTCTGATACCACTGTAGGGTTTCGTAGCATGGAAAACAAAAAATTTCTATCGCATACAAACAAACAAGCTAAGATCTATCTACTAGATTGTAGCAACGAGTCGATGGAATAACTTACCCTCGAAGATTCCAAAGTGTTTAACGAGAGCGGATTCTCGTTGGTGATGTAGTCGTACTCTTCCCGATCTCAAGATCGTGTAGACGATCCTTCCGGCGCTGCGTTCCGGCAGCGCTCCCGCAGTCGGTCACACGTTCGGTACTCGACGAAGACCTTCCTCTCCCTTGTTCCAGCAGGCAGCGGAGGTTGTAGCACTCTCCTCGCGATTCCGGCAGCACAACGGCGTGGTACCGGAAGTAGAGGGGAGATCCCGCAGGGCTTCGCCTTAAGCCGGAGCGAGTATGGTGGAGTATGAGAGAGAACTATTAGTGGTCTAGGGTTTAGACACACCAATTAGAAGGCTCTAATCTGAAGGCTAGTGCAATTAGAAGCTCTAAACCAAAGCGTCTCTAAACCGGAGTCTAGGGCTAGGATTTAGATTAGAGGATAGGAACTTGTGTGTCCAGAGGAGGAGGGAGGGGCGGCCAAGGGGAGGGAGTCCCTCCCCAAGTCGGCCTTGGGTGGCACGCCGGCTTGGAGAGGAGGGACTCCTCCCCCAAGTCGGTTTCAACCTCCTCTTGCTTGTTTCCCATAGTTTCCTGTTTTAGCCGTTTGACTTTCAAACTGGCCATTTGACTTTTCAGTTTTAGGATTCAATTTAATCCTTTATTTGGAACAGCGAGAACACTTAGTACATGATGCAATCATTCCAATATGTAATGACACATTCATGTACCCCTTCCCCCCCGGAGTGCCGGACATTCCGGAACCTTCTAGAACATTCCCGATGAAAACACCGGAATCATTTCCGAACTCCGAAACGGGACTTTCCTTATATGAATCTTATTCTCCGGACCATTCCGGATCACCTCGTGATATCCCGGATCCCATCCGAGACTCCGAACAACATTCGGTCTCTTTCTCATAATACCATAACTACTCAAACAACGTCGAATCCTTAAGTGTGTCTCCCTACGGTTCGTGAATTATGCGGACATGATCGAGACACTTCTCCGAACAATAACCAATAGAGGAATCTGGAAATTCATATGGCTCCCACATATTTCTATGATTACTTTGCGATCGAATGAACCACTTACATACGATACCAATTTCCCTTTGTCTCACAATAGTTTACTTATCCGAGGTCATGATCGTCGGTATCTCTGCATACCTAGTTCAACCTCGTTACCGATAAGTACTCTTTTCTCGTTCCCGTGATATGTGATCCCTTGTGAGCCAGTCACATGCTTGCAAGCTAATTGGATGACATTCCACCGAGAGGGCCCAGAGTATATCTATCCGTCATATGGATGGACAAATCCCACTCTTGATCCATGTGTCTCAACCAATACTTTCCGAACACTCAATGCCACCTTTATAGCCACCCAGTTACGGTGTGGTGTTTGATGTCATCAAAGCATCCATCCGGTAAAGGTGATATGCATGATCTCATGGTCGAAGGAATTAGGTTACTATGTATCAGAAAGCATATAGCAATTGAACTATTGAAATGACTTGATCTTTATGCTACGCTTATCTATAGGAGTATGTCCACCATATCATTCTCCTAACGATATGATCTTGTTGTTGACAACATCTCAATGTTCATGATAGGGAAACCACAATCATTTATCAACCAACAAGCTAGTGAAGTATAGAGGCTATACTAGGGACTTCAAATTAAGTTTACAAATCACACAAGTATCAATGTTTCCTTGTTAATACTATTATAGCATGAACGTAAACATTTATCATAAACACAAAGATATAATAATAACTACATTTATTATTGCCTCTAGGGCATATCTCCAACACCACCACCCCCTGTTGCTGCCGCCGCCGCCTAGGGCACCACCAACTCACCGAGTTGGGGTGAAACCCTAACCCTAGCCGCCGACTAGGCTTCTCCCTTGGTGTATCTAAACCCTAGATCACCGAGGCCTCTCTCATAGTCCACCATACTCGCTCAGACTTAAGGCGAAGCCCTGCGAGATCTCCCCTCTACTTCCGGTACCACGTCGTCGTGCTGCCGGAATCGCGAGGAGAGTGCTACAAACTTCGCTGCCTGCTGGAACAAGGGAGAGGAAGGTCTTCATCGAGTACCGAACGTGTGACCGACTGCGGGAGCGCTGTCGGAACGCAGCGCCGGAAGGATCGTCTACACGATCTTGAGATCGGCAAGAGTACGACTACATCACCAACGAGAATCCGCTCTCGTTAAACACTTTGGAATCTTCGAGGGTGAGTTATTCTATCAACTCGTTGCTACAATCTAGTAGATAGATCTTGGCTTGTTTGTTTGTATGCGGTAGAATTTTTTTGTTTTCCATGCTACGAACCCCTACAGTATAAGTGACATTGGTGGATAGAATATGATTGCACCTTAGTATAGATATGTTATTCCAGGTTAGGCATGTTAAGTCACCATGATATGATGTGAAGTTTGAATATAAGACAATGGAGTTAGAAGTAACTACTTAGTGGATTAGAGGTTATCATTATCAGAGTAGTTTGATACATAGATGTGAGCAGATTATGAAAAGCTTTAGTAACAAGATCATTGGATTTATAATGGATTTAGAAGAATAAAAGTTGTATAAGAATATTCTTGTGAAGTAAAGCTCATCATGTTAACACATGATGATGGATAGTAAGGAGGAGTATATCTAGGAAAGGAATTCTTTAAGTAGAAGTCAAGAATTATGAATTAAGGAGGATAGGAATTCTTGGTAAAACATTCAACCTTAAATCTGTAATCAAACTCATTATTTATTTCATCTATTAGATCAATCATCTTATTTCTATAGTGGTTTATAGGAATATTTTCCTATAGCAACTCACTGAAGATATCACTTTCAAAACAACAAAATCATAAGTAACCAGAAACCATAATTATCAACTCTTACTCTTAAGCCATCCTAAAGAACAACCCACTATTTTATCTTGGATGATGATATTATCCCTGACGACAAACATAAAAGTAATATGCTTTATCTCATAATCTTCATTTCTACACCTATGATTATTACTCATGCATAATAATTTAACCAAGGCAGTGCTAAGGAAATGTTAATACTTAAATCATACTATATGATTGTTAAATATGAAAATATATCATGCACATCAATCACCCACTTAAATCTTTACCTATATAATTTCTATGGTGAACACAAAATTACATTCCCAGAGTTTGATATAATAAACAAATCTCTAAAACCCTAATTCTCATTTATTCTACTCAATGTATAATTTCTAAAATAATTATGAGTATAAAAAATACCAACATGATTAGAGTAATCAATTAAGTATAGTTATCTTTGGAATATTTGAAATACTATACAAAAATTATGGTATTTAAAACCTTGAGGAAAATTGAATTGAAAACAAATTATTAAAAACAGAAAACAGAAAAGATAAGAAAAAGAGAAGGAGATCAGATCTGGCCCGTGGCCCACTGTTCTTCTTCTATATCTGCCGCCACGCGCGCGTCCCTGAAGCCCATCAAGCCAAACCACCAACGCAGCCTAGCCCGCATACCGTTTCGGTATGAGGCTGACGGACGGGACCCACCATAGGAGAGGGTCGTCTTCCTCGTTCTCCTTCGCATGGCCGTCACGCCGATGGCGAGTCCACCTCACCGCCGCCATTCTGGACTCCCGCGGACGTGATTAACCCCTCTGAACTTGGCCCTAGCTGCTAGGAGTCCGCTAGTAGGAGTCACGCAGTGATTCGTGCCCCTAACGAGCTTCAACACTGCCGTTGTATACTTACCGTCTCCACCGCCGTGCCGACGATTACGTCTTTGCCTGTACCTAGAAGTAGGGCGAGAAGAGCCACACCAACGTCCTTATCCACCCCATCCTCTCAATCTTTCTTTCCCTCTCTAATTTCCTTTACAACGCAGAAGACAGCGCTAGTGAGCTCTGAATAGCCACTGATGCAGGCCACCTCGAGGATTGTGGGGTGGTCGAGAAGAAGCGCCGTGTCTCCGAGGTCCTCTAGGTGGAGCACTACTACAAGGGGAGCTTGGATTGAAGCAAAATTTTCAATTCTTTTTCCATAGTGATCACCAGAATTTGTGATCATGCGCTCATCTCCAGTCACCATCGTCACTGTGGACCACGCATACGTGTTCAGGGTGAGCATACACTCCTCTACCCTTAATTATGCGCCCTAGTTTCATCTCTAGCTCAAGATCATCTCGTCGTTGGAGCGCGCCACCGCTGTGGTGCTCGCCGGAGCTATTTACGGTGATCATTCGCTCGTGCAAACACTCTAGTTCGACTCGGCAACGTAGGTAGTGTAGAACGCAAGCGTTCATATGCCACGTGACGCCACAAATTGGCGGCGCCGCCATGTGCCGTCGTGCTGACCTCATCAATCCGGCGACCGATGTCATCTTTGACTAGGTCATCGTGATTGACTTGGTCAGTTGCCCCGTTGGCGGGTGATGTGGCAGGTGTCCCACCAGTCAGCGACTAGAACTAGCCCAGTCTTAGTAGAAAACAGTTCGAAGACTGTGCTAACGTCATCGTGACATCATGCTAATATCATAATACCTTTTATTGAATTGTTTTATTGTTTCTGGAAATGACATGGCATAGGCCCCACTAGTCAGTGACCTAGGTTAGGTCTAGGTTCGGTGTTATTATATATTTAATAAATAGATAAAACATTGTAAGTTCCAATTTAAAGATTTCAAAAATTTAATAAAACGATTAAAACTTGTTAAATCGATTACTTTTGTTTTATAGTTCAGAAAATATGTTTAATATATGAAAATGTTTAGAAAAATAAAATATATAATTTAAGTTTATTATCAAATATTATTATGTTAATCATTTAAATAATTATTATTTAAAAAATAATATATAAGTAATAAAAATTTGAAAATTCATATTTTAATAATGGTAAATGTTAAAAATATAAATAAAATAACAAAAATCTTAGAAAAATAAGAACTATAATCATGCATTATTATTTCACTTAATTAATTATTTATTAAGTATTTATAAAGTAATAAATCTTATAAAAATCATATCTTATTATTTATAAATCACAAAAATAAATGTAATATACCAAAATGATCACAAAAATAATACCTACATGTTAAAAATATAATATTCCACTTTTGATGTAAATAAAAATTTAAAACACTTTAACAATTTGAATTTAAATCTAATTCCTTAGTTAATAATTCATATAAGGGTAAATAAAAATTGCTAATATTTCTAAAATTAGCCAATTGAGTCTAATAAATAGTATTAGTCTTGAATATTGATAATATGAAGTCAAAATGGTTCAACACATTTTAAATACAATCTTATTGAATTATCATTCAACTATAAGGTAGAGCATTTTCTAAAAAGATTCTTATCTATTATAAAATCTTCAAGAATGATATTTTCAACGAAATAAAACCTTTTACCATTGTTTTACTCACAACTTTATAATGGACTAAATCCAAAGATAATTCATAAGTAGTAAATAATATTGTTTACTTATTCACAAGCCATAACCACACCCTTATAAGGAGATAAATCCTTTTATACATTTATAATGTTAGAAAACCACTACTCAAATAGAAGTAATGTCATTCTTAAACAACTTTAAGGAAATATTACAAGATGAGCAAGTACAATATCATAAGCATTACACCTTAAATCCATCTATGTCTTTAAAGTTAACTTTAGTCTACAAGACTTTAAATACAATGCTAAAGAATTTGTTATGTGTTTTATAGTTAACTTTGGTATATTTTAATTAAGACCTAAAGCATCTCAAGTCCAGACTATTCAAGCAAGCATAAACAACATCAATCAAATTCTATCAACCATATTCTAAAAGCTATCAGGATTGTTTAAACCTTAGTAAAGAAATCTTTTCTTCAAATGTTATTCTTTTTGCCACTTCAAACAACAAATCTTATAATAATATCTCCATCTCTTAAATAACTAAACTCAAGGACTTTCATCATAGTCAACATATGACAATTAATCACAATCACATTGCTTTAAACTTTACTTGTATATTTAGAATTGTTAACACCTAAGTTCCTTATTATTGCCATTACTTATAAAGTAAAATTTGAAGATAAACAATTCTTATATAAGCAATATTTGAATAGCATTCCACATTTGTATATCTTATTGTTATATGATATTATAAATACATGATTGTTCCACACACACTCACAAGCCTTAATAAGAAGCACAAGTGTGAAGCTTATCTAAAAGTACAACACATTCTAAAATAACCATTTCTAGTATCAAAAACCTAGGACAACGCTTGTTCCGGGAATTCGAGTTTATGAAATTGCATTACATTACTTATGCATACTAGCATCTTGCTTCTTTAAACATTAGCCCTTACCAGACCAATGATGCTGATTTCAGATATTGGATATTATATTGTCTTGAAGACCGTGAGTGTATAATCTTGCAATCGCAAAAGGCAAGTTCACACTTGCTCATGTTCTTTGATTATTTTCTGTAAAGTATTTTGTAAATCCAGTGTTGTCATCACCTGTATTTGTAAAAGGTCAGAAAACACTATTTTCATAATAATGTGATTATAGGTTAATTACCATGAGGTAATAACCTACTATAAAAGTTCTGGTGGTAAAGTAACGTATTATCTAGGACTTAACAACCAATGTCGCCAGTGATTCTTGCGCTGTATATCACGCGTTAACCATGAGATTTGGAATGGGACGGAGAAGTCAGCTGTATCTTCTTTCTCTCGCATGTAGCCGGATGTACAAGTCGTGGATGTTATCACTCGTAGCGTGCATATTAATTGGTAATTCGTAGAGGATATGCAGCATATGGGTGGGAACCCTTAACGCCCCACGATAGTTCTGGCATCTAACGGTCTATACAAACCATTGCCGTAATTCAATGGGTGAGCATGGTGTACACCAAGGAGACATGCGGGGTCGCGAAGGAGGCAGTGATTGGCTTGGATCTTAGTCTGGGCCCCACACCAAGAAAGTGTGGACGAGAATGCAACTCGGATGTGCAACAAAGCTAAGATCTCTCATGGGTAAAGTGACGCACCTCTGCAGAGTGTAAGAACTATAACTTGTTACTCCCTGTTTCGGGAAGGAGCTGCGAACGCGGCGGGAAAGGAACTCCATGAAAGTTCTGGTAAACCCGTGAAGGCTGACGGACATAGCTTTTTAGAATAAAAGCAACCTTTGAAGAAATGTTTACGAAAACTTGCATTGCCTACGACCTATGGTCTGTGACTGTAGATATAGTGCATCAAACACTCTTTTTCTAGTGAACTTGCTGAGTACGCTCGTACTCAACGTATCTTCTTAACCCTTGCTAGATTCTGAAGCCATTAAGACAACGTCTACATTAAGTTATGCTTGAAGAATCATCATCAAAAGCTTAAACTCTTCAATAAAGTCAAGAAAGTCAACATATATATCAACTCAAGTGAATACGAAGTTACTGATTAGATAGAAATATAATCTCTAGTCATAGAACCTATTTCTGTAGTGTATTGCAACAGCAGCAATGCTAGACCATTAGTTAAAATACTAGTCTTATTAGTATGATAGTTTTTGAGTTGTTTATTCCTGATTCTTCTTTGTAAGAAGTTTCTTTCTCTCTCTTTAACCTAGAGTGTTCTCTGGATCTTGTGTAAAGAGTTGAGTTGTAACCTATAGTCATGTCTTGGACCTGTTGTGTTTCTGTTGTACCACTCTGAGGGATGTAATACTAGTGAACGGTGTTTCATTGGTGTTATGTCAACGACTATAGTGTACTACTTCATGCAGTGGTATGCTGGACCACTGCAATATCTCTGGACCTCTCGGTAGTATAGCATCCAAGAGCTCGGTGACTAATATGATTGGTCACACGGATCCTATACCATAGTACGAGTAAACATAACTTGCCGGTAACAAGATTAAATTAGGTATAGTGATACTGACGATTGAATCTCGGGCAAATAATATATCGCGATACAAAAGGAATCGTATATAAATCTTTAACATTGTGGTTCAACCAAAAAAAACTTCGTTGAATGTTAGGAAATATTATGGACATCCCGGTCCCGCTAATGGTTATTGATCGGAGAGGTGGCTCAATCATGTCTGCATATTCTCAAACCTGTCAGGTCATAATTAACGCTTCAGTGTCGCTAGTCTTTGTTAAGAATATGTATGGTGTAATCAATTGCTTGGATAGCGAGGGCTACGAGACAACTAAATCGTGCGACTTTGTGGCTCGTGTGCAGCTATGGTGAGTGATATAACTAGGGCATCTGCCCAGAGTCGTGGTGAGTTTGGTGCTTTTGATAGACTAGCATTGTGTGGACCGTGCGTCTTCTCGTTTGTACAGTTCTTGATCCATTTTTATCATAAACCGGTTTCTCACATACACTAGGCTAACTCTTTGGTATTTTCTATATTGCAGGAACTCATGCCGAGAGGTTTCTCGAAGAAAAGAATCCAATTCGGTTGACAGATGTAAATAAATATATTGTTTGAAAACATATTTAGTAATGTTAAATAATTAGAAAAAAAATTAGCACTTACAACCAGACATTCTAAGTTTGTACACAAGTTTTTGGCGAAAAAAAAAACATTTTTGTATCCCTTGTAAATAGAAAAATAGACTGTTTACATATATTTCTTTGTCTTTTTTTGCAGGTCAAACAACATGTTCCTTTCTCTTGAAAACTTGTCCCCGAACGAGTAGTCTAGCCGCCGCCTCCTCCCTTGTCGGCGATCGACATGTCCTCGCCTCCTCCGCTTCTGCTCATGCGGGGGGGAGGGGGGAGGGGGGGGGAGGACCCAAGACCTAGCTCGGCGTTCATCAAGGTCCCTAAAGTTTAGCGTTTTTGTGGTGTCATGGTGGCGCAACTTAGATGGCGGTGGATACGCTACATCGAATAATGGTAACCAGGCTTCAATCCCATCTCGGCGATGTATACGGCGTCAAGAAGTCTGTGGGATTTGGTTTTCGCCGGGCGTGTGCTCCAGCTTTGTATGGTGTTGATCTCATCACCGATCTGGTCTTGGCGGCCTTGGAGTGCGGTGATGTGGATTGCTGCTGGTTTGTGGTGGATGGTGAAGATCCGTCCGCTTGATAGGCGGGATACCGTTGGCCCCTGATCCGATGTTGAAGATGCCCGGAGGGCTCCTCCTTCTGATGCTTTTTAGCAGCAGGCTAGATCCAGTCTTAAGTGGTTGGTGGTTATTGCGACTCAGCGACGCCTTATGGATAAGAATTTATTCAGTGCTAAAGTGTGGATCCTCTATTGGTGATCTTCTTCTTCTCCGGCGACGGTAAAGGATTTGGGTTCTTCTTAGTTGCGACGAGAACCGTTTGTAGCTGTCCAAATGTTTGTTTTCTTTTATTTTCATCTTTGTATTGCTACGATTATAAATACAAATTATGTATGCTCATGGACGTATACAGTAAAAAAACAAAAAAGTTATTCTGAATTTTTAACATTTGGTTTTGATGTTTTTTTACGACAGGTTCATATATGTACACATGTGAGCCAAAAGTCAAAACGCAATCTCCCGGACATTCTGCTGTGTAGTCGAGAAACTGTTGCTGCGGGTGGCCGGCGCTGAGGTTTCCCGATGGCGGAGGACTCAGGCGCCATCCTCCGCCACATCTCCTCTCTCAAGGATATGCTCGACAAGGTCCGCAACCCCAACGCCCCCCTCGCTCCCTTGCTGCTTCCATTTTATCTTGCTGCTCCCTATCAGATAGATACTGCTAGGCCCAATTGTCGATTTATCGCCTGGAAGGGTGAGATGCTGAGATGGATGGATTGACGGGATAGTAGCGTTGTCACGGCGGCGCGGGCCGATTAGTCGCCCCGTCTAGGATCTCTGGGTGTCCTCCGCAGGCCGATTAGTAGTAGGCTGTAGACATCACCGTGGCGAGGCTAGGCAGCTGAATAGGTGAGAGAGGGAGAGGCGAACCCTAGCGGCCGCCGCCTTCCCTCGCCGTGGCAGGTTCCTAGCCCGGCCGCCCGCTACGCCCAACTCATCCCGGTTTGTTTTCTTCCATATATCTTCTTTGCTTCTTCTCTCTTACTCGAGTTCTCTCTTGTTCCACCCTCTTTTTCTCTTCTCTATATGACAGAATTCTTCAGTTTCTACCGTAGTGAGCTGGTGCTTGAACCGTGGCTGAGCCGCACACTAATACTACATTAGTTACATGTATACATGAAGAGAGTTGTTCAAGCAGAACATATGATGGCTGCTGCTTCTAGATATTGGTGTATGTATGAGAGCACAGCTCATTACCAGTATTATGTTGTGGTACTATTAGGAATTTCTGGTCCTGGCTGTTAAGTGAACACGATGTACAATTCCTGACCTGGACCTATATCGCTTTGTGATAAATCATCTGAGGTTTGATAGACGAAACGTTGAAGTGGGAGTGATGTGATGCAACGACGATTGATGTCGTACCCTAGATATTGGTTCTCCCAAACATACGTGTACCTTGGGCTGTAGAGTGTAGACTGAAAATCTGGCTATCTGAATCTGGATGTGAAGAAGCGGATTTTCTGTACACTGATTAATTGTTATTAGCATATGGAATTTTGATGTTTCAAATCTTACGAGGTCATTCTCAGTAATTCCTACCTTAATCAGGTCAATGAAGAGATTGAACAGAATATACAGAAGACCAGGGAAATAGAGTCAGAAATAGTGAAGCATTCTGAAACTGAAAAGGACTATCTCGTGAAGGAGTCCGAACTAATGAAAGGAGTAGCAGTTGCTGAGTTTGAACTCGACGGGCTTATGCATGTCGCAGGTAACTACTGCCTTAATCATGCACTTAGTATTTGGTCATAGGCATGTCTGGTAGAAGAATTGCTAAGCTAGAGTAGTATTTATATGTACCAAGAATAATATATCCATTTTTCATTGCCCAAGATTCTAGCAAGGTATGGTAGCAGGATGTTGCTATTCATGCAAGGTACGTAGTACTAGAACCACTGTAACTAACAGCTGCAATACTTGATCTCAGGTAACAGGATAAAACCACCTCGTCTATTTTTTTTTTGAAGTAACCTCGTCTATTTCTTTGATTAAGGAGTTGCTCTCTTTAGTAATTGACACCCCAGTATACTCTCTACAGTTCTCTATATGTGGTCCTTTGGGCATAGACCGCTTGAACCTTCCAAAACTTTGAGCATCACCGTCTTCGAAAATATTTACATTAGATACTTAGGGATTGGAATGTACCTAGAGATTTGGCTCTTTATAGGACTGCATGGTAGTCAGCAATCCATGTGCTGGAATCTTAGTTTACATGCACTTTGTTTACTTTTTTTCCCTCTGTCTTTTTTGGTTTCCATATGTTTCCATTGTGTTTCATATCTAGCCTACGTCTACCCTAACTTGCTTAGAACAAAAAGCTTTGTTGTTGTTGTAGATACTTAAAATATGTGAGTAAATTTTTGTCTCAGGAAATACTTAATATTATATGTTTACATACACTTTGTTTACCTTTTTTTCCCTCTCTACCTTTTTTGGTTTCCATATGTTTTCGTTGAGTTTCATATCTAGCCTACGGTCTGTCCCAACTTGCTTGGAACAAAAAGCTTTGTTGTTGTTGTAGATACTTAAAATATGTGTGTAAATTTGTCTCAGGAAATACTTAATATTATAGTATGTTTTTTTCGGGTGTTATAAATATACTATTAAAATAAAAAATGGTGGTTGAAATCATGTTTTAGAGATCTTGTCGATGTCAATGTTAGGGAATTGTAGGGAGTAGTTACTTTATCTTTTCAAAATAGGATTTCTGTCGAGCTTCATATCAAGATTCATGTGCCATCATGTCAGCAATCTCAATATGATTTCGACTTATGTGTGTCATCATGCCTTTAGCCTTACATGCTACTAAGCTCCACATGTTGCTAAGCTCAGGCTTCCTCAGTCCTTACGATTGCGTGAAGGTGGGGAAGATGACGAAAATTCCTCTATGTTGGTGCCATAAGTTTACTGTGTAGATTCACTATTACTGGTGGCGCTGTCTGCGGGTACTCGAGCGAGAAGTCATTTCACCTAAGGCATCCAAGGTTCAAAGAAGTGCTATGCGTAATTTCCTAGTTTTGCATATGCCTAGCACCTATCTCGCCTAAGCGCACTCCTAGCAGCTCTTAAGGCTAGGCGTTCTGCTGTCGCCTAGCGCCTAGACACGCCTGAGAGAGGGAGAGAGGGCATTGACTTGTGTGTGCGCTCATTGTCAAGGACTGATGTATCTCGACTCAGAATTCTGTCTGTATGGTCTTGAAAAGGACTTGAATGAATGAAGAGGCAATTGTTTTTGAGATTGATCAAATAGTGAATCTCCATTTCATATTTTCCCACTAGGTAACGGATATCATTTCGGTTTGTCTGGCTTTATGTTATCATGCACAAGTGCATATCAAAGTGATTAAAGTTAGGAAAATGAAGTGATTTGAGAGTAGTCCTTTCTATGCTTCCGTATAGGAAACTGCAGAGATTATGTAGCAGCTGAGAGCTGATATTAATAACTGTTTGGGTGCAAATCACTCCGTTCTGCTGACAATTTTTTTAAGTTACACATGGTTCTTCTTAGCAAGATAAGCAGCACTATCATTTATTATCTATTCAAGAATGTTACATATATGTATTTTATGCTGCATAATGCCAAATGATCCTAGTTTTCTGTACGAACAACCTAATCTTCTGTAATTGTTTAAACAGCTGCTGGAACAGATTCACTTAAAGTGATGGAGGGCAATGTGGTATTCCAGAAAGCTACTTTGAATCAAATTAGGAAACGGTTCTCCGATAAAATGTATGTTTCACATTTTATCCATGAACAAGATCAAATACTCTTGAGTGCACTTATCTGAAAAGTTATGCTCTTAACATCATAGTCTGTGATATGACTATTCTTTTGGAGAAAACAGAAATCTTGCGTCTCTACTTGGACCCATTTACTGTTTCGTTGCATACTTTCTGCAAATCTTCTGTGTGTCTACTAGACTTCATGTATTTATATATCCCTAATGTACTGAAATTACCTCCCTGGACCCTGGCCCGTAGCTCAAAAATCTCACTAACAGGAATCCAAATACGGAAATTGTAAGGTTCATGTGCTCCTTATTGAGAAAGAAACGATTCTGGTGTCCGAGAAATTACACACACAAATAATCAAGTCCTTTCTACACTTGAAAATTATCATGGGAAAAATATTTTTGCGCCATGTGCAAAAGAAAGTTTTATACTAAAAAAGTTGGTCTTTTGGATCATCAATCTTTTTTCTTATGCACATGGCACAAAGCTGTATTTTTAATGGAAATTGCAAATGTGCAAGGACTGAGAACATTTGCATCTTAATTTATTACGCATTCTTTGACAATCTGAAGTTTTTGCAATATCTGCCTATCTTGGGAGCCAAAATACTACTCCTAATTCAGATTTGTTTTTTTGATCAGTTGCTTAAAAGAAAGAGCATGGAACAACAAATCGTTATATCTGATTATTGATGGTCTGTAATATCAGGGAAAAGTTCATCGCTGAATCTAAAGGTTTCCAAGCTAACATGCTTGAAGGTTCAAACGAGGATTTACTTCTCCTACTTAAGGAAAAGGGTTCACTGGAGGAAGATAGTGAGAACTTGAGGATGAAGATCAACACTATACAAAGTTCATCAGATGAATACATTGCTGAGATTCTTGAGGAGGTTAATATTGAAAATTCAGGTAAGTGATAGGTCATTCTATGTTATTTGAGCTGAAGGTTAGGTTCCATCAGTTATCTTTGATTAAGTTTTGGGAATGTTGAAAGGTCTGAATGTTGAAAGGTCTCTTACAGCCTACACAAAAAATTGGCTGTTTATTTTTATTTCACTCAATTGTGGCCTTCAGTTGCTTATCAACTGATAAACTTTTTGTTCATCTACCAGTGTAGGGAGTTCTGAAGTTCTCTGGAATTTATGTGACTTGATTTATAGGTTAAAAAGGGTCTTAATGTTCGAAAATTAGTTCTGCACTTTGACATGGAAAGCAACAATTACCATATTAACAGTTGCCTCTTGCCACTAGGAAACAATGTGCGCATAACTTGTATCAGTATTTTATATCTTTATGTCGGTATGAGCATTTCTCATGCCAATACTTGCAAAATTAGTCCTCAACCCATCTTGTGCGAAGAGAAGGAAAAAAATACTATTTGTTGAAGTTGTGTTCTCCTTCTTATCTCTCTTCTTGCATGCAGTGTAGTATGAAATGAAACGAACCTGCTGCATGTTTATTACTAATTTGCTGCCCAAAACATGTTACATTATCTTCTCGTCTCCAGGGTCATACAAGTAACTATGCTATACGAAAAGTCAATGATGGTATTTTAGACCTTCGTTATGCTGCACCTTTTTATTAGTTATGATTAGTTAATTCGTGCATTGCTGTATGTAAGCTATCCAGATTCTGTTACTACATTATAACCATATATGCTTGTTCCTTCTGACTGTTGCAGTTTTGGAATCTGAGTTACGGTATAGGGTTTCAGAATATATGGAAGTTCTGAAGGATATAAACAACCTGAAGATCCTATTTAGTTCGACCAATTCATAAGATCAGTCATCACCGTTTCTGGTAATTGAATATTTTACTTTGGCTCGATGAGTCTCTTGCTCTCAAGTACGCCTTTGACTTGTTTTCCTATCAAGGCTCATAACGGACTTATCACTTACCCATCAAGGTTGACACATGTTTCTTGTATCTGCGTTACATTATTTTGGCCTGGCTGAGGGGAAAGCTGTCAAGAATCTTCAGCACGGTCAGTGGAACTAGCTTGTACATGTTCCTTTTCTTGTACCCAGAAGGCTACGCCAAGTTTAGTTCGAATTTACTTAAACACTAGTACCAAACATGCATGACCATGGCTTGTATATATAGTTTATCAAACTGAGGGAGAGTAGGAAAAAGGCTAGGAAATGCAAATTGGAAAATAGATAAGTCGTAGCTGCTTCTGAGGAATTGTTACTAACTAGTTTGATCTTGGGGGAAATCATACGCAAGTAAATGGTTCCCCGATCACCAATCTAGGACCTAAGAATGGAAGAGAGAATCTGGATTTTTATGTCTAAGTTCATAAGTTATCACGTACGTAAAGTCCATATAGAAGACATGATTATATAATACTAGAGTATTCCTGATGGATCCTCTTAACGTGAGTGCGATTACTATGTTTGTTTCACATGTATTCCTCAATACATAAGCTGTACACAGTTGGCCTTTATGTACTATCTTCCAATATTCGATCGGAGGCTTTCAAGGGGCTCCTGGGGGCGGGGGGCATCAGAGCACAGCTAGTTTGGTTTACCCAACGGGGTTTTAACAGAAGTTATGCATGCACTGTACCCTTGTATTTGTTGAGAAAATAATGGTCACGGACTTGTCTTAAAAAAGTAAAATATGCCATAATTCTAGGAACGAGGGAGTACAAAATCACGAGAAATTAACGGTTCAGAAGCAAATCATGTACTCCCTCCGCCCTGAAAAGAATGTCACAAGTTTTCTAAATTCAAATGTATTTAGACACTATTTAGTATATAGATATATTCAAATTTATTCAAATTTAGATAAATTTGCAATATCATTTTCAGGATGGAGGGAGTACGTAGGTGAAAAAAAAATATGCAAATGTCGGTTGGTACGGACATGTTCTACAGCGACAGAATGTGATCCACCAAGTGGTCGATGTTGAGACGAGACGACCCAGCTTCGGTGGTGGCCTCAGCTGCTCTGCTTCTGAGCTCCAGAGCTCGCTCCCTCGTCACGTCTCCCTCTTTGCTCTGCATCAGCCTTCGGATGGCTTCCTCCACCTTGGCACTCTCAAGCTCGCAGTCCAGGACGAGGCCGGCCTGCCACACGTGCTCGACGTACCTCGCGTTGCCCATCTGGTCACTGAAGTATGGCCGGCACAGCATCGGCACGCCCCCGCACACGCCCTCCAGCGTCGAGTTCCACCCGCAGTGCGTCCAGAACCCGCCCACGGCGGCGTGCGCCAGGACCTCCTCCTGCGGCGCCCAGCTCACGATCATGCCCTGGTCTCAGGTCACGGCGTCAAACCCGTCGGGTAAGGTGACCTGCATGACGCCACCGTGGACAAGGTCCGACCGGAGTACCCAGAGGAACGGCTGGCCACTGTTAGCGATGCCCCGCGCAGTCTCCACGAGGTCGGCGCTGCCAGGCTGCCGAAGCTGATGTAGAGCACGGACACCGGGGCCTGCGCATCCAGCCAATCCAGGCAGGCACGGTCTGGCAGCAAGAGGCTGCTGGACGCCGCCGGCGAGATCTTGTGGAGCGGGCCAATGTCGAACACGGGCAGGCCGAGGTCTTGCCGGATCGCCGCCAGCTCATTGGCCTCGAGCGCGTCGAAGGTGTTGAGTATGAACCCTGACGAGGTCCTCACCACCTGGACAGCCCGGGACAAGAGCGTGCACACTAGATCGTGCTCGTGAGGGCTGCTGCCGATGGACATGAGGTCCCGGACGCGGTACGGCGGCAGTTCCCTCACCGGCGCGTCCAGCTGCGATTCTGCTCACGAGTCAATCACGGTTGAAGAGGTGGTCAAGAGCATGCCAATGGAGACACGAGGTGAACATCGAGGACGTTCATGTACGTACGTGCAGGGTGAGTGCTACGCGGGTTCTGGGAAGCGGGAGCGAACCTTGAGCTGGGAGGTAGCCTTTGTCGCACAGCATGGGATTCACCATGTAGTTGCGGAAGCAGGCGGCGCTGCCTGTGTGCGCAGAGCCAGTGTTGGCACGCCTTGCTGCCGCGCCACGTCCATGAGAGTCAGCAGGTGCGCGTCGGCGACCAGGCATGCGACGTCGTCCCCCTCCAGCAGGGCGGCCAGGCGTTCCCGGAACGGCGCCTCGCAGGAGCTGTTCACGGTGGAGATGTTCTCCACGGCCCCCTTAACCGTGACGGGGGCTGTAGGCCGACATGCCATCAGGAACTGGGACGAAGTCATAGGCGGGGTGGCGTGACGGGTCGGGGGCGTTGAAGTGGGCGTGGAAAACGGTGACAGCAAAGCCGTGCGCGTGGAGGAGGCCGGCGAGCTGGAACATGGGGTTGATGTGGCCTTGGTACGGGAGCTGGAAGACCAGCACACGGCGGCGCAGCCTACCGCCGGTGGCTGTGTTTCCCGCGGGTGCCATGGAATCGATGCCTGTCGTGGCGTCCTAGGTTCGTTTCACTTCAAGAGTAAAGTACTCCCTCCGGTTTGGAAGTATAAGATGTTTTAGGTTTGTGAATGAGATGTATCTAGACACCTTTTACTGTATAGATTTGGTTTAACCTATACACTAAAACATGTCTAGATACATCTTCTTCACAAACCTAAAACATCTTATATTTCTAAACGGAGGGAGTAGTTGGCACTTGGCACTTCTGATTTATGATGGCATATGGCTATCGGACCCCAACAATGGGGTCTCTGATATTGAATACTACGTTAACTGGCCCCTACTCGACTGGTCCTGGTTACCCACTATATAATTAATCGTAGGAGTACCGCAATTCAACAAATCTATTCTCTCAGAAGATCTGGAGAAAGAGTGAGCTAATGTCGAAGATCACTTGTAGCTCTCGAGTTCCAGCAATCTTGTTTCTTTTAAATTCAAAAGTAATTTTTAGGTCTTCAAAAATTATGTAAAAAGTCAAATGAATACAAATATAGATGTATAGCCTGTACGACTAAATTTGCATCCAAATGCATTTTCGTATGTGACCTATACAAAAAAGACAAATGTTAGAAGGAAAACTGAGTTATTTTTTGCCTTTTGGCAGGCATGATTTTGCTTTTTTTGTAGCATATACAAAGCACTATCTTGTGAAAATCTGCATATATGTAAATAAAAATTGCATGTATCCACATTTTTTAGATTACTTGAAAAAATTCAAATTACTATTTTTAAAATTTTAAAATACTGAGCTCACTGGAGCTCTGAACCAAAACACCTCACTCGAGCTAATGTCCACTCGTTCATTTTTCCCTTTTTTTCTTCTTTTTCATTGCTTCTGTAAATATTGCAATGTACCAAAAAACAACCATCGATGATAATCGAACATACCCTACCTTTTCCAGTTTCCTCAAAAAGGAGGGGGAGAGATTGGCTCGACTCGAATTCTTCCTACTTTTCCTCA
Organism: Avena sativa; assembly: GCA_916181665.1. Taxonomy (NCBI): domain Eukaryota; kingdom Viridiplantae; phylum Streptophyta; class Magnoliopsida; order Poales; family Poaceae; genus Avena; species Avena sativa. Next base: position 257,157,917 of record OV702279.1, on the reverse strand, counting down.
AAAAAAGAGGGAGAGAATCCTACCATACATCTTGTGCATCAACTTCAGAGAGAAAAGGAAAGCTCGACAAAGATCTTAGCATAACATAGTAATGCCATTCTTTTAGTTGTAACAGAATTATTGAGGCAGAAATGAGTGCAATGTCCAACCAAACATGCAATTGAGTGCCTGAGTAGCCAATCGACATACCTAGAGATGGCACCCGTCGGTTTTGGGTTCGGATGGAGTCACCTACCGTCACTCGTATCCAGATCCACCGACAGGTACAATTTTTTCCCATACCCAACAAGGTAAATGTGTATCGGCCGGTGAAAATACCCACGTTTGCAACACATGGTCATGGTTTATAGACAGCATCACATAGTCATAAACAACAATGCTTATTCAACATTTGAAGTTCACAATCACACAACAAAAGTATAGAGGTAATTTAGTCATTCATAAGCCATAAGATATGCATTAGATGAAGTTTCAGCACTTTAACCGGTTCAATGAAAATGAACTCAATGAAGGGGGCAGAGCGGTTGGAGGCGTTGGTTGTTGGCATCGATCAGCGAAGGAAAACGAGATGTGCGCTCAGGATGTACTCACAACTCAGGATAGGGTTCATGTGATGTGGGCGAGGAAAGGACTTGAGGGCTACCGTTGCTGAGGCTTAAGGGATCATAGTTTTCGCGGCCTCTTGGGGTACGACATTTGTGATTAGAGAAACCATCAGTGTTGGGTACTCAGGTTTACTATGACTATGAGAGGCTCATCTGCCATATTTTTATTGTGGTACATGGGTACGCATGTATGGATTATATATACGTTATCAAACATGTACTACTCAATGGGTATAAAATCACTCCATTTACATAAGGTAAATATTTGCCTAAAAATCTTACGACGATAGAGTTTATCTGTGGATATGTCCAGTAACTGGTACACATAGTCATCATTTCACATGCCAGGCCATGAATGCTTGTGATTGTCACTCTAACCATAAATGCCGCTTAAATTCCGTGTGCGTACCATAGCGGGAGTAACTTAGGTGGTAACATGCACACCCACATACAATGCTAATTAGACATTTCGATGACATGATAAGTCAATAAATGAGAAGACAAGATGAGTCTATGACTAATAAATGAGTCATTCTAAGTTACTACCACTAAGTTACTATGCACTGTATGGAGGTGCTAACATATAGTAGTATTATATGTATGTCACTACCTTATGTTACTTTCATTATGAGTAGTCTAATACTATAAGATTGTTATTACATTCAATATACTTATATAACTAGAGGGAAAATGTTTCTGAGTCAAAAGAAATAATATTTCTTAAAAAAAAGGCTCTATTTTAAAACCAAAAGATAGGAAAAATACTCAATGCATAATAAGTTGGCTTATGAATCATTAATATCTTGCATACAAGTTTGTTTAGTTGTCCATAGTACTTGTTCATTTTTTATTATGCAAGATGTTTTTATTCTTATGCATATTTGAAGTTTATGTTTTCTTTTACTTCATGATTGCTTGCTACTATTTACTTATCAATGAGCCATTATACTTTGAGTGGCAATGATCATGAATTATATGATCTGTATCTATTAACAGTAAACTCCAAAGCTCATTTAGTTATCATATCGAGGACGGGTATAGGTTAAGCTTGGGGATGTTGATGCATGTAAAATGTATCTACGATTTTTGTAATTTACTATGCCATATCCCATCATATATGTTGTTATAATCATGTTTTAGATTAATTTTGAGATTGCCCCAAAAGATTCCTTTTATTTGGGTTATCTCTATAGATAGAAAAATATTATTTTTTGTATTTTGACTTTCAAGAATCTTAGCAAATTCAAAAGGACTTGGGATTTTTTCTACTAAAGTTTCTTGACGAAATCAAGATCTGGAGCACCTAGGCCCTCACCTGGAGCCGAGGGAGACCCAAGATGAGGCTCATGGCGTGTCCAAATACTCTTGTTGTGCCATGGGGCCCATCTCTCCCTTGATGCTCTGATGTTGTCGATCTTTGCGCCCCTAGCTTCATCTTGACCTGAAAACTCCTATATATATATATATATATTGTCTCGATCATGATCCAAAGCACGACACATCACAAAGACAGAAACACAAAACATATAAGATCCAGTAGAGATAGTAGGGGGAAACACGGTCGGCTCGCACCTCCAACCTCTCCAACAACATCTTCATAATGAAGAGGTAGTAGTCTACCTTAGACTATGGGTTTGTTGAAATAGCTTGATCTATAGCTTGTGCTATAATTATTTTAGTAACATATGAGCTGCCCAACATGATTGCTGCCATTTATATGTTACTTTTGAGGTGGATCTTGAATTTTATGAGATGAGTATTTGAGATTGCATTTTTCAGATTATGTTTGATGAATAAGTAGATGTGTACTATTATCCCATTCTTGGTTACATGTTCTGGTCGAACCAGTATGATAGGGCGTGAGAGGGGAACATGTGCATTAATTGCACACGGTAGTATGGAACTGTACCGTGATAGTAATTTTGGGTCATACTATGGTTTTTATTTTTCCGTTGTTACTTCATTAGTGATAAATGAATGCATGTGCTACTATTACTTTGTGACAACAAAGGTGATCTCATATTTGATATTCAATCTCATGTCATAGAAACAAAAGTAATGCTCTCTCTATCTGAAATTTAGTTTGTGGAGTCTTCTCTTACTAGAGGAGTATTAGTGGGATGTGTTGCGTCGTCTCACCATAGGACGTGATACCCATATGAATGCTTATAAAACATATGATGAAATTACACTAATATTATGTATTTTTTAAGTTGTTTTGAATCCCCTCGTGTTTATGAGAGAGTAGACAAGTAAAAATATAAATACGGTCCATTTTTAATCATAAGAAACACATTTTACTCGCATCTCTACACGTCTTTATTTTTTATAAATTTAATCCAAAAATACAAAAACATCTTTCATACTTGCATTTAGTTATCTTATAAGTATTGTCTACACCACCACCAATACCATTGAACTTTACTTTTGCATTTCATCTAGTTTATACTTCACATATAGTTTACTTAGTTTAGTTTACTTGCTGCATATTTACCTTAGTTAAATTATTTGCACACTTGTTTTCAATTCTAATTCAAGACCTTGTGCTTAACATTGAGTTGGAGACACGAGGCAACACTTTTTTGTTTTATAGGATGCTAGAACATGAAAGAAAAGTACATCTCTAGTATTTCTCTACGAGTTCGATATAGACCCTCGAGCCATTCTTGTGATAAAAACATCTTTGCTACATTACTTTGTGCTTGGAGTTCCAGCGAGTTGTTATCCTAGAGAATCTGGTGCCATCACACCCCCCGATGAACTTTGCGGTGTCGACAAAAAATAGTCTACGCCGACAACCCCCAAACAATGTCGGCGTCAAGAGCGACCCAAAAATCTATCTACACGCACGTTCAAGCCACGACCCACAGGTAGCGTCCTAGGAGGCTGGGGTGCCTATAATCGACACCACGTTGGATTGGTCATGCGAGGCCCCATCGATAGCGACTCATCTATTCCCCACTCGCCTCTCTCTTCAGTCTTCTCTCCTACCCCCCATTAAATCGTCGTCATCGCCCCCGCTTGGACGTGTTGCACTGCATAGCTTCCCAGCAACGACTCGTGGCGCTGTCCTGCAGTAGTCGCCGTTTGAAACCCGCCTCTCGCTCATGCCATTTCGTCACGTCGAATCTGCAACCTATTGCCCAGACCATCGCGTCTCCCGCATCATCGCCCATGGTCACCACTGGATTAGGAGCACCAGTGTGGTTTCTAGTGTCGCCCACATCGATCGCGGCTGTTTTGTGGACTCGTCGGCACACTGGTCCAGCCGAAATCGTCTGGAGGCTTCCTCACAAATAAGGTGTTTAGCAGACTGCCTAGATAAAATATTTCTAATTATTTTTCCTAATTAAATTAGATGATGTTCGATGTTTTGATTCGTTCGTTGTTTGATGCATAGAATATGGATAGCAACGATGAAATGATGATGAAACAATTGATGCAATAAGAGGCCAAATGCTTAGGCCGATGACAGTTGACTTCATATGGGCAAAAATCCAAGCTCCTCATCTAGGAGGTTCTAGGCCCATGAAGAAGAAGAACAAGGACAGGCAACGCATAGCCGGTGCAATCATAGGCGGACCTAGCCGTCCCTAAGCCCGGGCATGCGTCCAGACTTCCGGCCGGCCGACAAGCCTAATTTCATAGCAATTTGATTAAATACACTGTTTACCAAGACTTAAAATACACTATTTAGCCTTAAAATACATTGTTTGCCGAGGTTTTGATTAATTCTTGGATCTGCCACTGGGTGCAATGATGCTTGAGGCCGACTATTTTACAGACGAGCCAACACATCTTCCACACATCTTTCGTCGACCCCTTAGATGAACAAGCAACTTTTCATAAAGGTTGTGCATGGTGTGTCTTGCATGACCAGAGGCATGGCTGAGTCCACATCTTTGAGAGTGTATACAGCTTTTGCCGGGATCTGGTAGGAGTTTGGGCCAACTTACCTAAGAGCATTAAATAAAGAAGACATATCTGAAACAACCTATCCAAAAATAAACGAGAATTATTTGGGAGGCCATTTTTAGAGGCGTCGGTGTGATTAGGCCATTCCAAACGGCGCCCCCCGAAGCACTTGTGCGGTGTCGTTGCCGGACACCCTTTGAGATGTGATTCCCAATACGAGAATTAGAGCTCTAGCCGCACTCCCCAAGCTGCGCCCTAAAGGGCTATTGGACGCACCAGACGCGTTGGCGCTTCCACTCGTGAATCCAAAGACACATTCGGTCTGATACGATCCATTAGTCTGTTCGACGCCTCCGTTTCGTCCCTAGGTCATTGGGTTCCTTCTGGACTCGCTGGACACAACGCACCCGCCGCTTACCCAGCGCTGGCAGCGACCTAACCCGCGGTCAAAATGGCGGTCAGAGGTAGTAAACGTGCTCGTACTTTTTGTAGGCGGCACAAACGAGCGGTCTCGTCGGAGCAGAGACACGATGACTCCATTAATGCCGGCATCGTCCCATTCGCCTCATCTCGGGGGTTAAATACTGCCGCTCATTGCTCTCCGCTTCCTCCATTCTTCCATCGCTCCCCTCTTCCTCACTCAGCCGCCGACGAGAACAACCCCACCCTAACGGTGCAATCCGGCGCGTGGGATCGTCATCCACGAGCCTCGGCAACCACAGCCATGTCCTCCGCACCGTGGTGGCCAGAGCGGGGATCTTAGGCGGCAACAGGAGGTCTGGCCCGAGGAGGAGTATCGCCGGCAGCAGGCGATACTCCAAACTGACGACCCCGAGGAGGCCTTCCGCCGCGCGCTGCATGCGTCCGTCGAGGACCACGACTCTTAGGTGGCCCCGCTCTCCGTCGGGATCGAGCAGTCGATCCGCGAGGCTGGCAGCCACATCATGGACCTGGCGGGCGGCGAAGGGAGCAGCAACAAGTCACCGGTGAACGGGGCAGTAGGGGAGCCGGCACCGTCAAAGACGAGGTGAAGGATGAGCCGGCGGACTAGCCGGAGGGGACGACTACCAGGCCTACCTCGCTTTCCTCCGCGGCCGCCGCGGTGGCCTTTTTTAGTTTTTTTTTAGTTTAGGTGTAGTTAAATTTTGTCTAGCTGTGTAAATTTTAGGAATTTTTCTAAAATTTGAATGAAATTTTAATTCGGCTAAAAATTATTGAAAACCTTAGGGAGCTCCCCAAAGCCTTTCGTTCATGTCGGCGCTCCCTAAGCGAGCGATCCGGCGCTACCGCCAGCCGCCATTTAGGAGTGTGGCTGGAGATGCTCTTATGATACAAATTTGATATAGCAAGATTCGAATATCCACACGATATAAAGATTAATTCAGATGTGACTAGTAGCACATTTAAAATCGAACTTGCCTTTTCCTTTTCTTCCGCGTTGCATTTCTCCCCCTTTTGTGGCGGGCAGGTTGCCAAATACTCCTACATGTTGCCTGAATACTGTAAATATTTTCATGGATATTCATATGTCGAACTAGAAACCTTGCCTAGTTTTTATACACGCGACATGCTTTTACGATCGCTGACGAAGAAAAATCTAACTAGTGCACCGCACGAGGCGGCAGAAGCTGCCATCTATGGCACATGGCAAGGAAACGGGCACCGCTGCTGTTGCTGCCTCATGTAATCCTGGACCACGGCACGGAGAGCGTATCCCGGGCGCGCTAGCGGTTCGGCGGCGCCGACGGGCCAGCAGCAGCACCCGGCCGTGCCGGCTTCACAGGTGAAGCCGTCTTCGTCGAGATACGGACACGATGGTATGGCCGACGACGGCGACGACGACGCGGCCAGCTTCCTCTGGCACTGGCAGTGGCAGAGCACCGCCTCCGGTTCCACGGAGACGATGCCGGGCTGTCCCAGGACCATCGATCTCGTTGCCGTTGCCTCTCGCTCTTGGGGTTCCTCCTCGGCCGCGATCCGCTGGATTGCCTGCCGAAGCTCTGAAATTTCCCTTTCTGCCCTGACAAGAGCCGCTTCGAGCTCTTCCCTCTTCTTCACCTCCTGCAGGTACAGCTCCTTGTGTACTTCCGCCTACAAAGGTTCGATCAGAGTTATCATCAATATTTGATTGTAGTATTACGCATATTTCTCTTACATAGATAATCGTGTAGCCCCATCTTCCGAAGAAGCTGGGGTTTATGACAAGGAGTTACTACTTTGTGGAGAGACGAGGCCAGTTCTTCGTCTGCAATCTGGCGCCTGCGAGATTCTTGTAGTGCTCTGTTCATCAGGTCCTCGGCAGCTCTGCGTGCCTCACCGAGTTCATCATAGAAACCCAGTTCGATCTCGATGCCATCATCATCATCCTAGGAAAGAAACGAAATAAACAATTCAGAAGCGTGTTATCTGTCATCCTTGCAAGAAACAAGAAGCGTCTAAACAGAATTCAGAAGATGTTACTGAATGATCTGGGTCACCTCTTCCTGGCTGGTTGACACTCGCAGAACTTCATGGTCAGGATTAGGGAGCAACAGTGGAGCAGTAGGAGCTGATGGTGTTTCTACTTCTGTGTCCCTACGATGGAAACTGAGTCAGAATGGTAACATAAAATTACTGCTACGAAAAAATTCGAAAGCTCCAACATTTTAGCTTTATTATTATTATTACCTGGTGCATATTAGCTGCTCCTTGCAAACGAACCAAATCTTGCATGAAGGGTCAGCTCTCTGCATTACCGCTGCTGCCGTCCTGCACATAGGTCGGTCCAATTTCCTGAAACCGAAAACAAGACTCGCAGAAAAGTATTAACAGAGAATGTCTGAATGAACTTGTAAGGAACAGAGCTTTGTCAGTCGCCGATACCATACCTCGAGTACTGCCTGTCCGCGGCAGCGGCAACTACGAGCTCGGTGATTCCATGGAGACCAATGATCTCGAGCAAACCGGATGCGACATCTTCTTTCTCAATCACCAACGTCTCGCACTTCACCTGGAATTTAAAGACAGTGAGCTAAATTGTCACGAAAAGAAAGAAAAGAAATGGTACTACCTTCAATTTCGAGCACTGATCGACGTAGTCGTCCAGCATCTTCTCCGCCTTCTCGCGTTCCATCATTCTGAACGAGCTCACCTGCTCCGGGCTAAGCTTGCTGGCATGGAACTTGGCCCCCACTGTGATCAATAAGCAAGCAAGAAAGAAGGAAAAAGTCAGCGATGATGCAGAGGCCGGCCGGCCGGAAGCACGCATGCGAGACGAAGCCGAAGACGACGTACTGACGGGGATCATCTGCGGCGGGACGTGCACGTGCGTGACGACGACCGTGGTGGCGGTGGCTCCGCCGCCGCAGAAATGGCCGAGAGCCCACGACAGCGTCGACCGCCCCGCCCTGGGCTCCGACGGCACCACGACGAACACCTTCCTGTTCTCCTTCTCCTCCGCCGCCGCTGCCTCCATGGTGGACCGTATCGATTCGATTGTATCTGCCGCCTGGTGTGATGAAGCTCGCGCCAGGGACACGCGGATGAGGACGGAGTAAACTACTGTCTATATTAATGGCTCGTATGAACACGAAGAGAGGAGACTCTGGACCTGGAGAACGGGACGGAGACGGTGGCGCGTCGCCGTGGAAGAGACCACGGGCGGGACGACATCACGCGACAGCGACGGGCAGGGACACGGAGGAGGCGACCGAACCATCGATCGGTGAACTTCATTCGAGGCTCAGGTTGTTCTGAGGAGCTCGCTTGTCACATCACGCCAGGACTTCTGCTCTCGTTTTCGTTGCCGAATAATTAATTTGTCTTGCGCGTTTGAATAGTTACTCGTAGAGTTTCCACACCACGTCAGGAGATAAAAGATGCTGGGGAATCTGGCAATCATATGCTGGTCCTGAACGTGAACTCTCCTGGGTTGCCGTTTCGGGTTTCCCAAAGATTAATCTGGCATCACCTTGTGCTTCGTCAATCAATTTACCCACATGTCACATGTGGACGTATATATATTCTCAGGGATGTTCTATTGCATCAGGGCATTAAATTTGTTGGGCTGTTCAGATCCAACAATTTCTTCATGTTTCGCTCTTGTTGGCCCATCTCACGGCATGTATAATAGGGGGTGATATTTTTTGCTAGATTCTAAAAATGTTATTCGCCTAGCGATGCCAAGTTCTTTTTGTGTTGAAAGAGAAGTCATGTATGGAGAACCAAGTGCATTCTTTTAGTCAATATAAATAAATTGTCACTTAGGGTGCATGTTTCTCCATCTTATCTGATGGCGTCCTTAATAACATTTTCAATTTGAAATTTCTAATCGGAAGTGATCTTGTATAGTTTACAGATAATGCATCTCTTCCTTTTTCTTTCTCATGTCATCACATATAGATACTTGCTATCCGGTACCGCCCCCGCGTCACTCCAGCTGAGCGACACGGGCGGAACACTAATACCTCACCTCCACCACCACCTCCGCCCCTCCCTTCCTCCTCGCCGATGCCGGAGGGCGCCACTGAGCAAAGCCCGCACGGAGCAAGCAGCGGGGGGGGGGGGGGGGGGGGGACATTCTACTGCAACTCGCGCTCATCTGGAGTGGTGTGGCGGGATCCCCGTACGATGGTGGGTGGTTTGCGTGCCGGAGCTCCGGGCTAGGCCTTGGCACAGTGTAGGCGACGTGCCGATGAGGTGCAGTGCGGGCGCCATCCTCCTCCTCCTCTCCTTTCTCCCACTCTCATGACCTCCTTGACTCCAAGAGCAGTGGTGCTGCTACTATGGTCGGGTTGAGAAGAGCCCAACTTTATCTTGATGTGGTGTCTCGAGGGAGCCGGATATGGCGTAGGTGGCTGGCCTCCATGGCGGTGCAGGTCTACAGGTCCAGATCTAGCTTGAGTGTGTTAGAGTACGTATACGTCTATAGACTAAAGATAGACTAAGACTCTATATCTTGTACTCAAAGTCTCCGCCTATTCCGTGTACGTCTATATATACTCGCCGTGAGGGTCAAATCAATATACCGAAATGTTCTAGGGATTCAATATTTTCCACATGATATCAGAGCGGTTAGTCTCACGACGACGATCCTAGGTTCTTCCACCACTTTCGCAACGCGCCGCCCTCGGGGAGATTACTCCTCGGAGACGCGGCACCTGATCAAATCAAAGATTAGATCGGTTTTTTTAGACTAGATAGATCCAATTTCGATTTTTTCCAGTTCTTAGAATAGATTCAAATTACAATTCCATAGCCTAGATTCAATTAGCCAAATAAATCTCTGCATTAGGACACCAAAATCCCGGCGAAAATTGGTGCTGCTCATGACGGCCTCAACCCACCGGCGGCGACGTACACGGTCACATACCGCGCGCTTACACACGCGGCCGTCCATCATCGTCACGCGCATGCGCAGCTCCCTCAACGTGAACACGAGGCCGGAACAAATCAGGAGGAGATCCGATCTATGGTCAGCCGGAGCGCCTCTTGCACTTGCATCTAATCTATATGCATGCCTGTTTGACGGCAGCAAGAGATTGTGCGCATCGGCAACTCGGCGGCAATGGCAAACGTGTACGACTCCGCTATACCTGGTCGGACCAAATTACTAAATATATAAAAGACAATCGTTTCAGAGATTAATTAGGAGTGCCAAATCAGACGTCGGTACTGTAGATACGTCTACAGGACATCTACAGTACAAACATTTTCTTCGTCTATCCCGTGTTTTCTAGACGGTCCTCTCCTCTCACGTTTGTTGTGCGATGGGTTTCTTTCCTTTCTGGAAGATTCCGTTCTGAGCGGTGGACTCGGTTTCACCTCCCACCGTCGACGGATAAGCTTTGTCCCTACCTTTTCTTCTTTTTCCTCCCCATCACCGCCGCCTCACATGTCTCACCAAGGGCCAGCATCCTTCTCTCCATCTCTGGCCGCCGTGCCGCCTACCGGCGCCTGTATCTTCTCCCTGTAGATGGATAGGGCTGATGCTGCTCTGTGTGGTCGCTATGGTAGGCTCGCGTCCCACTCGAGGATGTACTGTGGCGCCCGTATCTCCTTCCGGTCTGTAGCTGGCCGCCGATGTTGCTGCTCCATGTGGCGAGGCGATAGGTCGTCCGGGCATCCCCGTCGAGGCCGTTCGGCCGCCTTCTCCTCTCCTGCCAGTCTGGAGGTGGACGTCGCTGTCGTTCCGTCCCAAGGGTCATCAAGGCGTCCCCTCCGAGGCCGTTCAGCCGCCTCCTCCTCTCCTACCAGTCTGGAGGTGGACGTCGCCGCTGTTCCGGACAGTGGCATTCATCACCGTGACACGGTCCGCGTGACTGGTCCAGCGTGTGCACTGGCTTCGCTTTTTCTCTGCCCCGCCTCCGTCTTTCTTACTGATCTGCAGGTAGACGGCGCCGCTGTTTATCCGCGTGGCTGGCGTGGTAGGCTGTCAGGTCATGCCTCTAGAGGTCGTGCCTGCGCGTCTGCCTATCCTTCTGGTCAATAGATGAATGGTGCCGATGTTCCTCCAGGTGGCCTCCGTGGTAAGATGCCGGGGAGTGTGGTGCCTCATCGCCATGGCTCCTGTCTTCAGGCAAGGTAATGAGGACACACTATACCATGTTCTTGGTTTCACGAATAGCTTATTTTTCATATTTATTAGGTTGGTCAATCAGCTGACATGTTGTACTTCTCTGAAATCGTATGGATGCATGGCCTAGCTGCAAACAAATGTTAGGAAAACGCCTTTCACACTTCTTTTAGGCATTTACAGTAGCAGAATTTTGCTGACTGGTGCACTTAATGCTCATGTCTATCCTACCTCAGCCTCTCTTTTACTGTGATGGCTGGTGGTATTGGTCTGTCTGGTTTATGCTTTAGTTCTTACCATTTGTGTATTTTAGTCTTTCTGATGATGTGTTGTTGTCTCTCTGAGAATACAGGGATCACGAAATGCGGCAAAACTTATATGAGCTGGATTTCATTGTTGTTGCTGTGAGGTACATATCCGACATGTCTATCCTACCTCAGCCTTTCTTTTACTGTGATGGCTGGTGGTATTGGTCTGTCTGGTTTATGCTTTAGTTCTTACCATTTGTGTATTTTAGTCTTTCTGATGATGTGTTGTTGTCTCTCTGAGAATACAGGGATCACGAAATGCGGCAAAACTTATATGGGCTGGATTTCATTGTTGTTGCTGTGAGGTACATATCCGATAATTCTGTCAGTTGATTTACATACTCTTGCCTATAATATAAATGTAGAATTGTCTCAACATACTACCTTTTTTCTCTCTATATATAAATCACTTCAATTATTACCAGAGATAATAGCTGGCTCTTCTTCTCCTAACAAATATATTATTATTCTCTGTTTTATTCTATTACCGTCCAAATACGATTAAATCAACATTTTCTACCTTTAATCTAGAAAAATAGTTAATTTGAAAAAAAATGATAAGAGTTGATTTGACAAACCGATCAGTAAACTAGGCATTAGTAATTTTGTCGAAATAAGATAACATGGAATATATACCTAGCCAAATCTTCAATTACCTCCGGAGCACACCATTCTGATCTCACGCCAACCAACATATTCTAGACACTTCTGCAAGGCAAGACGACCCATGTTATTGCACTTACGTTTCCAAATATTTTCATGAGCTAAAGAAACAATATCCAAATAAGCATATGCTTCCCACTATTTAGATTTATATAATTCTATTCTCACAGTGTATTGTGGCTGACAAACTTATTTTCTAACAGAGCGATATTTTCAGGAAAACACAATGGAGATCTGTGTGCTAGACAATCATATAGATCAGTTCAGAGAACTGAAGAAAGGATTGATATGTACATAGAATCACTATTGCTGATGACGCGTGAAAGAGCTACAAATCAACAACCCAACCCATATAGAGTCAAAGTTGCTCAGATTTAGGAAGTCCCCTAGAGCCTGAAAATTTATCTGTGTTAGTGCACAAATGCACTGAACCTTCTGATATGTTGAATCAATTGGTATACACCTTCTGTCCTGAAATACTGTATGTGCCGTTAGTAAATAGACAGAAGGTCATAACGGATACAACTTGGGGAAACAAACTTTTATATTGGTGGAGCAAATATTACCTATTAACATTGTTTCAAAAGATGGTACTGTATGTGAAGAATATCTGTAAAATAATCATTTGCTTATTCATCATGTATTTTCATCTAAAATTTCATATGCAGGACAAATTTTGTTCTAGATAACCAACAGACCAATTGCTTTATTCACACGTAGTAGTGTAGGATTATTTAGCAGATATTGCCTCTGGCTCTTTTTTATTGGATTAGACATGGACATTGTGTAACCATTGGTATTCAGTGCATTGTTCTTATTAGGTTGGTTGATCTCTCTGTATCCAATAGCCATCCTTTTCAAGCAGACTGGCAATTGAAACACATAAACTGTCTACGACTACCTATCAGAAGCAAAACTTGCAATTCTTGGCAATGTATAGCGCGGAGTGTCGCCAGTTTCAGTTCTGCAGCGACAAATGTCAACAGTATTGGAAGAAAATGTAAAATTCAAAAGCACGTGACCCTGATGCTGTGACACAAACTGGGTTTGCAGAGAAGATGATTCTGCTGAGAAGAAACTGATAGACCTTATGAAGGAATGCGCTTCTCAATGGAGATCTGTTTGACCTGTTTCTTTGTACTTCCATTTCCTTATGCGCTTCTCCTTGAAGATTTGCTTGATCTGTTTTTTTAAACCTCCATTTCCTTTGCACATTTTTGGTACGATTAGGTGCTTGATAGAGCTCACTGAGATTCTTTCTTTGAACTTCCATTTCATTGGCACATTTTTGGTGTAATCAAGTGCAGAATCTTGCAGATTGCAACAGGTTGCTAAAAAGGTTTATTAATCTTGCTTTCGCTGAAACATATGTGGCTATTTTGGTGGATAATCTGGATCAAATGGCAAAGCAACAATAGAATTTGGGAGACACACTAAGTATAGTAGTCTTCTACTGAAGCCAATCCCACAAATTATGTGCTCAGATACAATCCATACTTCCACATGTAGAGACACTCTCCAAATGACACAATTCAATGGTACTGCTACAAGGCTCTTTATCACCACTGGCGCGGCGTGTCGCCGCGCAGACTTACCTAGTACCACCACGACACCCTGTGGAACCGGCGCCACGAGTCCGGCCCGACTACGACACATACGTGTACATCTACAGCGCCAGCATATGTGCATGGCAGGGACAGTTGAGGACTACATCGCTGCGTTACAAGCCGACTCCATCGACCGCCCGCGCCGACATGCCTTCTACATCGAGCTGTACCATGAATTAAGCTAAGCTTCACCCACCCGAACATCTACATTAAGTTGTACGACTACGCCATGCTACAAGCCAAGATCTTCGTCGAGCACATACACGGAGAAGCGATATCAACATCATCCACATGCCAGGCCAGTGTGGGATACTACTACGCCGACTTCTCCGACATCAAGGCTTCGACATAATCACCGCCACAAGGGATGCCTTCGAGTGACGATCATCGCCGACACGCCTACTCCATCATCGCCAACACATCATCGCCAAGGTCTACATCTACATGGTCTTCATCAACATCTTCGTCGACACGTTGTCGCCGTCGCTATACCCGTCCACATGATGGACATACAACTACGACGCCCTCTGACAGTACACGTACTGCAAGGCACGACGACGACATCTCCACGTCCATGACCCCTACGACGGTATCGACCGCGTCCACGACACCGACGACTGCATCTACAACTGTGACGCCCCTACGACCGCGCATACGGTTCTGGCAAAACTGTGTGTGCTCGGTGACTTCCTCCAGTTCTGGCAAAACTGGTGGTCTCACTTATGACCGCGTCCAAGAGACGTTCCCGACGGTACCTCTACAAGGTGCAAAACGTCAACAACAGCAACAACAGCAACAACAACAACAACAACAACAACAACAACAACAACAACAACAACAACAACAACAACAACAACAACAACAACAAACAACAGCAACAACAGCAGCAACAGCAGCAACAACAGCAGCAATAGCAACAACAACAACAACAGCAGCAGCAACAACAACAACAACAACAACAACAACAACCGCGCAAAATTTTTTTGCGCCTCCGGCAATGGCGGCCACACCACTACGACGACTACGACATCGACCACACCTACATCGACCATGGCTATATCACGATCGGCTATCTCGACATCGACATCAAGAACAATGTCTACAACAACTCAAGAACTCCAGTCAACAGCATCTGCGGCGTCACTTGCGTCCATGCCACTTCCGCTGTGACTACGGGAGGGAAGAGAGGCACTAGAAGGGGACGCAGTCACCGCCCCTAGGTGTCAGCCATGATCATGTTCACGCAGGTGATAATGACAAAGAGGTGAAGATGACGAAAGCGCAAGACTTCAAATCCATTCGCAAGCGTCCGCTTCACTCCTGCTCCGACCGAGGGGGGATGTTAGAGTATGTATACGTGTATAGACTAAAGATAGACTAGGACTCTATATCTTGTACTCCAAGTCTCCGCCTACCCCGTGTACGTCTATATATACTCCCCGTGAGGGTCAAATCAATACACCGAAATATTCTAGGGATTCAATATTTTCCACATTCCCTGGACGGAGTGGAGTGGGCGGCGCGTGTCGCGCCCTGCATTGGCGTTTAGGCCGTGCACTACGGATGATGCATATCTGAGGTGGTTGCACGAAGTTCTGAAGGCGACTCCACCCATGGCGACACCTGCTCTGCTTTGTGACTCGGTGGTGCCCCCTTTGGGCAGATTTCCCCTTTTTGAGCATGGTTGCCCTCGATCCGATGCGCTAGACGTGCAATCGATGGGGTGTCCATGCAAGGCTAGAGCTTTGAGTGGATATGGTCAGCACTGGAGCTCCATGATAGGAACGGACGATGCTCAATTGCGGGATGAGGTGCCATGGTCTGAGAGAAAGCCCTGCTCTGTTTGGGGTGAGCTTCCATGGAAATGGTCGGCGCGTGAGCTCCATGAGACACGTGAGGACACCGTTTCTTCTGAGGTATCATCAAGGATTTTTAGCACCTCTCTTGCCCACGGTCTCGTGTTTCGGGTGAAAACTGTAGGGGTTCGTAGCATGGAAAACAAAAAAATTCTACTACATGCAAACAAACAAGCCAAGATCTATCTACTAGATTGTAGCAACGAGTCGATTAGAGTACTCACCCTTGAAGATTCCAAAGCGGTTAACGAGAGCATATTCTCATGGGTGATGTAGTCGTACACTTGTTGATCTCAAGATCGTGTAGACGATCCTTGCGGCGCTGCGTTCCGGCAGCGCTTCCACAGTCGGTCACACGTTCGGTACTCGATGAAGACCTTCCTCTCCCTTGTTCCAGCAGGCAGCGGAGGTTGTAGTTCTCCCCTCGCGATTCCGGCAGCAGACGACATGGTGTCGGAAGTAGAGGGAAGATCTCGCAGGGCTTCGCCTAAGCCGGTGCGAGTTATGGTGGATCTAGGGTTTTCCGGCAATCTAGGTTTAGAAGGCCGGAGTGGAGGAGGAGTCGGCGGTGGCTAGGGCGACGACGACGGGCCGGCGGCGGCGCAAGGCGGTGGCAGGCGGCTGCGCACGGGGTGGGGAGGGTTGGCTTGGTGTGTGTTTGGGGCAGCCCTCCCCCTCTATTTATGAGAGGGGGCAGCCTTGGGAGGGGAGAGTTTGTATCCAAACTCAAACCCAAGTTGGATTGAAGGAAGGACTCTTTCCTTCTTCCACTAGGAAACCATTGTTCCAGTTTGACTTTTCAAACCTCCCTTTTGACTTTCAATTTAGAGCTTTAATTCTCTCTCGCAAATGCCCAAACCAAGTGACCTAGGATATGATCCAATCATTCCACTTACCCATGACACATTCATGGACCATTCCCCTTCCGGTCCGGTGAACCTTCTAGACCCTTCTAGAACCTCTCCGATGAAAACATCGAAATCATTCCCGAACTTCGGAATCGGACTTTCCTTATATGAAGCTTATTCTCCGGACCATTTCGGATCTCCTCGTGATATCCCGGATCCCATTCGAGACTCCGAACAACATTCGGTATCCCTACTTATATTCCATATCTACTAAACAACATCGAATCCTTAAGTGTTCCTACGGTTCGTGAATTATGCGGACATGACCGAGACACTTCTCTGATCAATAACCAATAGAGGAATCTGGAAATTCATATGGCTCCCACATATTTCTACGATTACTTTGTGATCGAATGAACCACTTAAATACGATACCAATTTCCCTTTGTCTCGTGATAGTTTACTTATCCGAGGTTTGATTGTCGGTATCTCTGCATACCTAGTTCAACCTCGTTACCGATAAGTACTCTCTTCTCGTCCCGTGATATGTGATCCCTTGTGAGCTAGTCACATGCTTGCAAGCCAATTGGATGACATTCCACCGAGAGGGCCCATAGTATATCTATCTGTCACATGGATGGACAAATCCCACTCTTGATCCATGTGCCTCAACACATACTTTCCGAACACTCAATGCCACCTTTATAGCCACCCAGTTACGGTGTGGTGTTTGATGTCATCAAAGCATCCTTTCGGTGATGGTGATTAGCATGATCTCATGGTCGAAGGAATTAGGTTACTATGTATCAGAAAGCTTATAGCAAATGAACTATTGAAATGACTTGATCTTAATGCGACGCTTATCTATAGGAGTATGTCCATCACACCATTCTCCTAATGATATGATCTTGTTGTTAATAACATCTCAATGTTCATGATCGGGAAACCACGATCATCTATTAACCAACAAGCTAGTATTACAAAGAGGCTTTACTAGGGACTCTAATTTAGTTTACAAATCACACAAGTATTAATGTTTCCGGCTAATACTATTATAGCATGAATGCAAACATTTATCATAAACACAAAGATATAATAATAACCACTTCTATTATTGCCTCTAGTTCATATCTCCAACAGTCTCCCACTTGCACTAGAGTCAACTAATCTAGATTACATGGTAATATACCGAACACCCATGGCAGTTTGGTGCTGGTAATGTTTTGCCCTCGGGAGCGGTTTAGTCAATGGATCCGCCACATTCAGATCTGTGTGTACTTTGCATATCTTTATGTCACCATCTTGGACATGCTCTTGAATAGCGTGAAAACGTAGCTTGATGTGCTTCAGCTTCTTGTGTGACCTTGGTTCTTGCGCATTGGCTATGGCGCCCATGTTATCACAGTAGATAGACATTGGGTCCGGCGCACTTGGAACCACACTGAGCTCTATAATGAACTCCTTCATACATATCGCCTCTTGTGAAGCCTCCGAAGCAGCTATGTATTCCGATTCAGTTGAAGATCTCGCCACAACACTTTTCTTTGCACTCCTCTAGCTAACTGCTGCACCATTCAAAATAAATACATATCCAGATTGAGATTTAGAATCATCCGGATCGGTGTTCGAACTAGCATCGATGTAACCATTAACAATGAGTTGTTCATCACCTCCATAAGAAAGAACCATATCCTTAGTTCTTCTCAAGTACTTAAGGATGTTTTTGACCGTTGTCCAATGATCCACTCATGGATCACTTTGATAACTGCTAGTCAAACTAACAGCATATGCAATGTCGGGTCTAGTACATATCATGGCATACATAAGAGATCCTATGGCTGAGGCATAGGGAGTGTTACTCATCCTTTCTCTATCTTCTGCCGTTGCAGGACTTTGAGTTTTACTGAAGGTCGTATTGGGCAACATGGGCAAGAACCCTTTCTTGCTATCTTCCATTGCACACCTCTTTAAAACTTTGTCCAAATATGTACTTTGTGACAATGATATTAGGCGTCTCGATCTATCTCTATAAAATCTTTATGCCTAATACGTAAGCTGCTTCGCCAACATCTTTCATTGAAAAACTATTATTCAAATAATCCTTGACACTATTAAGAAGGTCTACATCATTCCTAATCAACAATATGTCATCTACATATAGTATTAAGAATTCTACAGAGCTCCCACTCACTTTCTTGTAAATACAAGCTTCTCCATAAGTTTGTATAAAACCAAAGCTTTTGATTACCTTATCAAAACATTGATTCCAACTTCGGGATGCTTGCTTAAATCCATAAATAGATCGTTGAAGTTTGCATACCTTGTTAGCATCTTTAGGATCGACAAAACCTTTGGGTTGTACCATATACAACTCTTCATCAATGTCTCCATTGAGGAACGCCGTTTTGACATCCATCTGCCATATCTCATAATCATAATATGCAGCGATTGCTAACAAAATTCCCATAGACTTTAGCTTCGCTACCGGTGAGAAATTCTCATCGTAGTCAACTCCTTGAATTTGTCGAAACCCTTTTGCGACAAGTCGAGCTTTATATACAGTAACATTACCATCAACATCTGTTTTTTTCTTAAAAATCCATTTGTTCTCGACAGCCTTTCGGCCATCCGATAAGTCCACCAAAGTCCATACTTGGTTTTAGTACATGGATCCGATCTCGGATTTCATGGCTTCTTGACATTTATTGGAATCTGGGCTCATCATCTATAATGACCTTGGATCGATAAGGATCCTAAGTCCCTGTGATTAACATGTTAGTCCCTGGATCAATAGCTAGCACTCACAGTCGATGAAATATCATGTAAAACACAAAGTCTTTATTACACGGAGAATCCAGAGTATGAATTTATTACAAAAATTGCTTAGCATTATGCTAGCTCAAATAACAACGGAAACATAAAAGCAGCATGAGTCCATCAACGCCTCAGGCTTGTCGAGTGTAGACCCGCGATCCCTACGCACCTTTCAATCTTCGGATTCTGCACATAAGACGTGCAGCCAACAAGTTGGGTCAATACTTTGAATGTATTGGCAAATTACACCAAGGAGAGAAAAGACTATCTCTACATGCAAGGCTGGTATAGGCTGTAGAGTTCATTTGCTCAAAGCTAATTTTCTTAAGTAGATAGAAAAGGAGAGGATTGTCCTACTTTGTAAACATTTGCTTAGATAAAATAAGGTCGAGTGGCACACGAGGATATTACGCACCAAGTGTCCAAACAACCAAACACTTGGATATTACGCACCAAGCGTCACTTGGATATTACACACCAAGTTCCCAAATTCCCACCCATTAGCGATATTACGCACGCCATGGGGTTTCAAAACTTTGTTTTTAGAAAAGAGAGAGGAAGATCCTTCAGAGGCTCCATCCTTCAGACGCTCATTGTTGTTCTGTTACCGTGAACACGGCTGATCGATCAGATTTCAATACTCTCAAGAGTTTGTGCACTTTACCCTCAATCCACGATCAAGACCTTTTACAGACAAGACCATGGCGAGGCTTTCCCTTAGTAGCCCCTCTACCTTCCGGATCCAACCGTGCCAAGAACCTCCAAATGTTGGTACCCAGGTGAGGTTTCCCACTAAGTACTAGGCCAAGACAGAGCCCATAATGTATCGTGGTTGCACTGGAAGCTTCTGAATTCTGAAACATGGCAGACTTCTTTGATTCCTGGGCGGCCGTCCTCCACCAAAATCTCACTCGTTGACCCGACAACCATTCCGCCCAGAAGAAAACTTAGTTTTATTTTGAAGTGGATTTGAGAAGAAAAGTTTGCTCTAGAGAGCCTTTATACTTAGAAAAATTATTTGTCTTTCGACCCCCCCAACGGTACTTTGTATATATAGCATAGCAAGCAATACTTAGCAAAAACAGGGGTAACCTATTAGGAGATAAAATCCTAAGTATAGAGCTACTCATGGCATACTACAAAATCATCGCACTTGCAAAATAATACTAAGGAAAAATTCTACTAGAACATCCTACACATGCATACTACAGAATTTTGAAGATCACATGCATAGAATCAAAACTGGGACAAAATTATGAACAAGTGGTATAACTTGCCTTATGTTGATAATATGGGTGTTAGATTGTATTTATCCGCAGCAATCGCACTCTCCGAACAATCTAATACGAGGACAAAGTAGTTCCAATCAAAACAATTGCAAACATAGCAAACACAACAAGGATGATCAAAAACATGCATGATGGTTTAATAAGTCATAATGGTTGTATTTAGTTCTCTGAACAATACTACAACACATGATGCATGCAGGAGATCATTTAATGCAATAGGATATCTATTTATTAATACTTGATTGCCAATCTAGGGGTTTTAATAGTTCTGTTGAACTTCTGTACTAATTGCCGTATTAAATTTGTATCTAAAGTGTACTGGATAGAGGGCATTAATACGAACCAGTAGCAATTGGTTTCAACTTAATCGGAGTTATAAATCTTTTCTTATGATTTAAATAGTGTTTAATGGAGTTTAAATCATTTAAACAATTTCTGTTGTCTAAAATTCAAACTAAATACAGATCTGTAATCTACATGATAATGTGATTCCAGAGACATATTATTCATATTTTTCTGATTATAAATTATTTACTATGAATTTAATACTCTAAAAGTCCATTAAAACTATATAAATCATTATAGCAATTTTACACTGCAAAATTTGGATCTAACAGCATATTAATGTTTTATATGAAATTATGAATCCATAGACACTTTATTTGTATTTTTAGGATCTACAGATAATTTACTATGATTTATTATGTATAAAAAGCTCATTAAACCATTTAATTTATTACAATAAATATGTACTGTAAAAGTTATATCTATTCTCGTATTATTGTTCTACACAATTTTATGAATCCAACCATATATTATTTATAATTTTTGGACATGTATTCAATTTTATATGAATTTTACAAGATTGGACATAATTCTGGCTATTTTAAATATTAAAAATCAAATAACTCGCGCTGACTGGGCTCTGACCTGCTGACCTGGCAGATGACGAAGCGATGACACAGCGCGCTGACGAGGCGTGTGCCACGCGGTGCGATCCTAGTGGACGATACCTCTTCGTGGCTGGATCTAATCTACACCATACAAATTCGATCGGACGGCGCAAGAGTTTGGGCATCCTTACCTTGGTCAAACGGCGGCGACCGGCGGTGGTGAGCTCGGATGGTGGATGCGGGCGAGGCTCCGATGGTCTTCGGCGTCAGTGAACTTTACGACGGCGTTCCCCTTCTCCTCGCGACCTCTCTCGTACTCACTCCGTCGACCTTATTTTCCTCTCCCGGTGGTAGAGCTCCGCTGATTATCTCTGTCCCAGGTGGTACTCCGACGATGAATAACGGGCGGTTCGGTGCTCTGAACAAGGGGAAAAAGGGACAGGGTGAAACAGTGGTCCTCGGGGTTTACGGCAGATAAAAGAAATAGAGGAAGGGGCTTGTAATCGATGGGAATTTTGCCTGCCGAAGCTTGGCGGCGTCACAACTCCGGCGAGATCCAAATCGAGACCAAACTTCGGCTGGGGTTTCAGAAAAAACACGAAACGTCGATGGGGAGATGCGGGGGTATAAATGGGGTGTTTTTCGTGTCGTGAGGGTCACGGAATCAAACCGAGATCGGCGTAGATTTTCCCGGATTTGAAACAGACATCGAACACGTCTTTGTGATGGACTCCGGCTGGAGGTCAGGGATGACAGGTGGGGTCCGCCTGGCGGTGAGAGAAGAAAGAAAAAAAATAGGGGGAAGGAGGGATCTGTTCGGGTGGGCTTCTACTAGGCTTCTGCTGTCGCTGCGCGTGACCGAGAGAAGGGGAGAAGGGGATTCGAGGCTGGTTGTTGCTGGGCCAGTAGCGGGCTTCTGCGGTTAGGTTTAGTTTTTTTTTGTTTATTCTTTTCTCCTTTTCTATTTTCTTATTTACTTTATATCTTTTTCATATGATCTCCAAATAAGTTGATTCTTGTCTCCAAAATTTCCTAAAATTCTGTAGATCATCAAAGGATACTTTATATAAATATTTTTCATACTTTAAACAAATGGATTCATAATCCCTTGTTTGTAGTCTTGTAGGAGTATTTTCGGTAATTTCAAAATAGGGTTTTGAAAATGGTGTTTTAACTTTAGAACTTGTATTAAGGGAAGGATCATGGATGAAAAATCAAACAAACGTTTTGGATTTGTTCAAAACTTCCGATCCAATGTGGTTGTCATATTAATCCTCTTCTTTTAATCTGTCTTAGTAAAATATCAATCAACAACAAAAGTTTCTTTTCATTCAAAAAAAATTTCAACAAGATCAAACGATTCAAACAACTTATTGATTTTATTTAAAATATTCCAAAATTTGAAATTTTGGGATGTTACATCATCGCTTCCTCATATGTCACAGGGTCATCGGTGTTGTCTACCAACATGACACTCATAATAGGATCATACCAATCAGGAGTGGTACGAGTTCTCGTTGACCCGCGAGGTTCCGTAGTAACTTCAACCGAAGTTTCATGATCAACATCATTAGCTTCCTCTCTTATTGGTGTAGGCGCCACAGGAACTACTTCCGGTGCTGCGCTACTCTCAAGTTCGAGAGAAGGTTCAGTAACCTCGTCCAGTTCTACTTTCCTTCCAGTCACTTCTTTCGAGAGAAACTCCTTCTCTAGAAAGGATCCATTCTTGGCAACAAAGATTTTGCCCTCGGATCTATGATAGAAGGTATACCCAATAGTTTCCTTCGGGTATCCTATGAAGACGCATTTTTCCACTTTGGGTTCAAGCTTGTCGGGCTGTAACTTCTTTACATAAGCTTCGCAACCCCAAACTTTAAGGAACGACAATTTAGGTTTCTTCCCAAACCATAATTCATACGGTGTCGTTTCAACGGATTTAGATGGTGCCCTATTTAAAGTGAATGCGGTTGTTTCTAATGCATAACCCCAAAATGATAGCGGTAAATCTGTAAGTGACATCATAGAACGAACCATATCTAAGAGAGTTCGATTACGACGTTCGGACATACCATTACGTTGTGGTGTTCCCGACGATGTCAATTGTGAAAGTATTCCACATTTCTTCAAATGCTCACCAAACTCGTAACTTATATATTCACCTCCACGATCAGATCGTAGAAAATTAATCTTCTTGTTACGTTTATTCTCTACCTCACTTTGAAATTCCTTAAACTTCTCGAAAGTTTCGGACTTATGTTTCATGAAATAGATATACCCATATCTACTCAAGTCATCCGTGAAGGTAAGAACATAACGATAACCACCGCGTGATGCTACACTCATTGGGCCACACACATCGGTATGTATGATTTGCAATAAGTCCATAGCTCGCTCCATCATACCAGAAAATGGAGTCTTAGTCATTTTACCCATCAGACATGCTTCGCATCTTTCAAGTGATTCAAAATCAAGTGATTCAAGAAGTCCATCAGAATGGAGTTTCTTCATACGCTTCACTCCAATGTGACCAAGACGACAGTGCCACATATAGGTCGAGTTATTGCTCAATTTCAAACATTTAGCTTAAATGTTATTAATATGTGTATTACTACAATCGAGATTCCATAAGAATAGACCATCTATCAAAGAAGCATGTGTATAAAACATATTACTCATATAAATTGAACAACCATTATTCTCAGATTTAAACAAGTAACCGTGTCGCAATAAACATGATCTGGATATAATGTTCATGCTCAACACAGGCACCAAATAACAATTATTTAAGTATAAAACTAATCCCGATGGTAGATGAAGAGGTAGCGTGCCGACCGCGATCACATCAACCTTTGATCCATTTCCAATGTGCATCATCACCTCGTTCTTCGCTAGTTTTCGTCTATTCTGCAGCACCTGTTTCAAGTTACAAATGTGAGCAACTGAACCAGTATCAAATACCCAGGCACTACTACGAGTACTAGTGAGATACACATCAATAACATGTATATCGAATATACCTTTCTTCTTGATGTTGCCGTTCTTCAAATCTGCCAAGTACTTAGGGCAATTCCGCTTCCAGTGACCTTCTCCCTTGCAGTAAAAGCACTCAGTATCAGCCTTAGGCCCAGCCTTGGTCTTCTTCGCCGATACACTAACGTTCTTACCGCCCTTCTTGAAGTTTCCCTTTTTCTTAGACTTGCCTTGCTTCTTGAATTTCGTGGTCTTATTGACCAACAACACTTGGTGCTCTTTCTTGATCTCCACTTCCGCAGACTTTAACATGGAGAAGAGTTCAGGCAACGACTTGTCCATGTTTTGCATATTGTAGTTCATCACAAAGTTCTTATAACTTGGCGGTAGTGATTGGAGGACACGGTGAATCCCCAAAGCATTAGGAATCACTATACCCAAGCTTTGAAGCTTGCATGCCTAGACATCTTAAGCACGTGCTCACTAACGGAGCTGCCCTCTTCCATCTTGCAGTTAAAAAACTTTTTAGAAGCCTCATAACTCTCAACTGCCGCGTGAGCCTCAAATATCATTTTGAGTTCACGGACAATATCATGTGGGTCATGGTTCTCAAACCTTTTCTGAAGCTCCGATTCCAAACCATACAAGATAGCACACTGAACTGTGGAGTACTGATTCTTCCAAGCGAGGAAAACATTCTTTACCTCATCGGTAGCATCAGCTGTAGGTGGGTCACCCAGCGGTGCATCCAGCACATAAGTCAAATTACCAGCATTGAGGACAATCCTCAAATTGCGGAACCAATCCGCGAAGTTGCTTCCATTGTTTTTCAACTTTTCTTTCTCTAGGAACGCATTAAAATTGATGGTAGGGATCGCCATTGATCTACAACATATTTTCAATAGTTTAGACTAAGTTTATGACAAATTGAGTTCTAATTAATAGTTAAATTAATCTAGGTGAACTCCCACTCAAAACAATATCCCTCACATTGTTTTAGTGATCACACGAACCAAATCCACCACATCAAAACCGATCATCACGAGAGTTGATGTAGCTTCAATGGCGAACAATCAACATGTTCATCATATATACTATATGTCTCATGCTTTACCTTTCGGTGATCCGTGTTCCGAGACCATGTTTGTACATGCTAGGCTCGTCAAGATCAAACCTTAGCTTCCGCATGAGAAAATCTGGCTTGCTCATGTTGTATACACTCGCAGAATCTAACACACCCGATCATCACGTGGTGCTTCGAAACAACGAGCTTTAGCAACGGTGATTACTAAGGATGAACACTTTATAACTTGAAATTTTTTGTGCTTGAGGGATCATCTTATAATGCTACTGTCGCGAACTAAGCAATACAAGATGCATAAAAGGATTAACATCACATGCAATTCATAATATGTGATATGATATGGCCTTTCTTCCTGTGCTTCCGATCTCCATCTTCAAGCACGAACATGATCTCCATCATCACCGGCATGGCGTCAAGGTCAATGGCGCCGCTTCATGGTTGTCGTACACCAGCATCAACTATTACAACTACCTTGAATAATAGACACGCGGGTCTTAACGGAATTAAAAGACAACCATATGGCTCCTGCCGGTTGCCGACTTACAATAAGGAACATTGCATACATCATATATAATCACAATCATGGCCATATCACATCACAGCACACCCCTGCAAAACAAAGTTAGACGCCTCTAATTTCTTTGCATGTTTTACGTGGTTTGGGGCTTTCAATAAGTGTCGTTCTAACTTACGAACAAGAACCACAACATTGGTACTAGTATTGTCAATCACCCGTTGTAAATTGAATCTTAACTATGTTGGGAGAAACAGGCATCCGCAAAGCCACTTATGCAATACAAGTTGCATGTCAAGCGTGGAGCAAGTCTCATGAACGATGTCATGTAAGGTTAGCCCGGGCCGCTTCATCCCACCATCCCACAAGATGCAAAGTACACAATAAGCAATCAACAACAAAAGAATCAACGCCCACAATGACCATTGTGTTCTACTCGTGCAACAGATCTACATATAGACATGGCTCTGATACCACTGTAGGGGTTCGTAGGATGGAAAACAAAAAAATTCTACCGCATGCAAACAAACAATCCAAGATCTATCTACTAGATTGTAGCAACGAGTCGATTAGAGTACTCACCCTCGAAGATTCCAAAGCGGTTAACGAGAGTAGATTCTCATGGGTGATGTAGTCGTACACTTGCCGATCTCAATATCGCGTAGACGATCCTTCCGGCGCTGCGTTTCGGCAGCGCTTCCGCAGTCGGTCACACGTTCGATACTCGATGAAGACCTTCCTCTCCCTTGTTACAGCAGGCAGTGGAGGTTGTAGTTCTCCCCTCGCGATTCCGGCAGCACAACGGCGTGGTGTCGGAAGTAGAGGGAAGATCCCGCAGGGCTTCGCCTAAGCCGGCGTGAGTTATGGTGGATCTAGGGTTTTCTGACAATCTAGGTTTAGAAGGCGGAGTGGAGGAGGAGGAGTCGGCGGCGGCTAGGGCGACGGCGACGGGCCGGCGGAGGCGCAAGGCGGCAACGCGGCGGCGGCGCACAGGGTGGGGAGGGCTGGCTTGGTGTCTGTTTGGGGCGTCCCTCCCCCTCTATTTATGAGAGGGGGGCAGCCTTGGGAGGGGAGAGTTTGAATCCAAACTCAAACCCAAGTTGGATTGAAGGAAGGACTCTTTCCTTCTTCCACTAGGAAACCATTGTTCCAGTTTGACTTTTCAACCTCCCTTTTGACTTTCAATTTAGAGCTTTAATTCTCTCTCGCAAATGCCCAAACCAAGTGACCTAGGATATGATCCAATCATTCCACTTACCCATGACACATTCATGGACCGTTCCCCTTTCGGTCCGGTGAACCTTCTAGACCCTTCTAGAACCTCTCCGATGAAAACATCGAAATCATTCCCGAACTCCGGAATCGGACTTTCCTTATATGAATCTTATTCTCTTGACCATTCCGGATCTCCTCGTGATATCCCGGATCCCATCTGAGACTCCGAACAACATTCGGTATCCCTACTTATATTCCATATTGTAACATCCCGGCATTAGAGCTTAGAAATAAGCTGAACACAGGTGTGTGCATTGCATTCATGCATAGAAAATCTGAATAATTTTCGCGCTTTTAAATAAAAACTTGTCAAAGTGATTGAAGCTTCTCTTAACTCGATGGAATGGAAGTAGATCATCAAGTTGACTGCGATAAGTTTCAATATGACTTTTGCTAAAACCTTATTTTGGGTAAACATAATTTGATCTAAGGGTAGATCAAATGGAATAAAATTAAACCCTAATATATTACTTAATGATTTATATTTGATCCTTAGGTGATCATATCATTGTATTCATTATAATCACTCATGAATACCAAATTATAAATATAACACAAATAATAAGAATTTAACAACTATATTTTAATCTTATCTACTTATACCATGTGTATCATGGAAATACCTAACTTTAACTCTTTATTGAGATTGAGTAGGAAAGAAACCAAGTCAAGGTCATTCACCACATATCCTCCTTTCCATATCAATCCTTATGGAATCCTATCTCAAAATCTATTGTTCACCAATGTTGAGTAATCAACTATTGATTCACCAATTCTTAACTTATTAATTCTTGATCTATCAACTCTTGTCCTTATTATAGCATTCACTTAAGGCTTATAAAGAAAGAAGTAAGAAGAGATAAATAGTGATGCTAGTCTAGATGTCATATATAGGATGGGAGTGATTTGAGTAAATCAAATCAATATGGTAACAAAGAAGATTACAAGAATGAAGTCTAAAGATAGTTACCAGGAGTAGTACTATTGGATCAAGTAGGTATAGTCAATGAATTATATCTCTTAATCCAATAGAGCTAAACAGAAGATAATTAGAATACAACTGTAGTGTTGTATTAAAGAAGTCTTATTTAGTCAATTAGAAACATGAACCATAAAGGATCAAAGGATCATAATGATCATGCCTTACTCACCAATATTGAATGCTTATACCAAGTATAAGTGACATTGGTGGATAAAACATGATTGAACCATAGTATAGATTTATTATCCTAGATTAGTCATTACAAGTCACATTAATATAATGTGAGGTTGTAATGTTAGATACTGGAGTTAAGAAGAGACAATATAGTATGAATAAGATGTTGTTAAAATAACATAGGATTATAGAAGTAGTAGTTTTCTCTTGGGAAATACTAAACACTTAAGGAGAGTAGAATTTGATATAAACATCTTCTGGGATAGTATTAGTGGTGGGTGATTAAGGAAGAATATAGGAAGATTATGAAAGCTTTAGTGTTAAGCTCATTGGAATTACAAATGGATTTAGAAGAATAAAAGGTGGATAAGAATATTCTTGTGAAGCAAAGCTCATCATGTTAACACATGATGATGGAAATAAAGAAGTAATATATCTAGAAAAGGAATTCCTTAATCAGAAGCTTAGAATTGTGAAGTATGGAATATAGGAATCCTTGTTAAACACTAAACCCTAAATCTAAGACCAAACCTAGTATCCACTTACTATGGTTGATCTATCATCTTGTTTCCACAATGCTTTATAGAAATATTTTTCCATAGCAAATCAATTAAGCACATCTTTAACATTTTCAACCATAATTATCATAGGTGCTTAGGAACTATCAATATCAATTCTTTCTTATAAGATAGCCTAGAAAACAATTCTACTACTTTACTTTAAATGGTGATGTTATTAAAATCACAAACATAAAGACAAGGTGATTAACCATTAATCTTTATTCACATCAATTAAATAAACTTGTGAATATAAAATCTTTTAAAAACTTATGGTAAAGCATTTTTAATTTATACTTTAACTCATTAGTTAATAGTAATACATTCTATAATAAGTTTATGAATTTATTCCCAATTAAATTCATATTAAAGGCCCTCACAAATAATAATAGAAAAGGTATCTATTTAATGAAAATAAAGAAACCCTAAACAATATATAATAAAAGTTCACCAATTGATTCTTAACAACTTTAATATTACTGCAATTATTCAGAAAATAAATTCCATAAAGAAATTTCAATCAAATGTGTAATATACAAATTTGAAAACAAAACAGATAATAAAAAGGGAATCAAACCAGGAAAAAATAGAGGGAACACCAATCTGGCCCGTGGCCCATCTTCCCTCTTCCATATCTTCTGCTCACACGCACCACACTGCGGCCCATCTGGTCCAAGGTAGCCCACGATCGGCCCGCATACCCCTTCGACTTTCTTTTCCTTTCTTATTCCTCTCGACAGAATGCATCGCCGGCGAAGCAGCTGGCTGGCAACGCCTCCGCCGTCCATCGTGGTCGCCGTGATTCGTGCCGAGGCCACCGACATCGGGAGGGGATAAGAAAGACACGCCGATGCCACACTCCCTCGTCCTTATCTCCATTTCTTCCTCTTCTTCCCTGTCTCCTCTCAGTGAACGAACCCTAACTCGTCGGCGACGCTTTTCGCCGTCGCTAGAGGTCGTCCCACGACTAGCCGAGCGTACCACGAGCTCCGTCATGGGGTGTAGATGCTCGGGCAAGAAGGAATCAAGCAGGCGGGTTCTTAATCAACCGCATCGACTCAATCCCCGACGACCACCGTCGCCGGCCATCATCAATCATCATCGATTGCGTTCCTCCTCGACCGAACTGACCCCACTGCGAGAATTGTGGTGAGTTTCTGATCCTCCCGAGGCTCTCCAAATCTTTATTTGCTTCCTAGATCAATCGGTCATCGTATAGCAGCGGGCTCCGCCGCTCGTCGTCGTCGCAACTCTGGTGCCGATGACCAATCTTGGGCGGCGCCGCTAGTTTCTTGTTCGCCCTGACGCACTGATTCAAGCAAGCCACTGCACGCACCCTAGCTCAACCTCTACGGCCAACCTCACCGTCGTCTAACGTGTCACCAGCGAGGTGACGTCGTTATGATGTCACCTTGGCCATGTCATGTTGTTTGACCGAGTTCGTTGACTGGTCCACGCCAGTGTGGCGCACCAACGTGGCCTAAGCCCCACCTGTCTGTGATCGTGGGTAGATCCCTCTGCGTATAAAAAGTTTCATGTCTGTTTAGAAAAAAAGTAAAACAGATAGAAATGACACGGCAATAGGCCCCACCAGTCAGTGACTGTGGGTAAGTTAGGTTCTGGTGAGAAAAAATTTTAGTCTATGCTGACATCAGCATTATCTAATAAATACATTTAGTTATTTAATTAAGAAATTCATAAAATGATTAAATCTTGTAAGTTTAATACTTTTGTTTTATAAATCAGAAAAATACATATAATATATGAAAATGTTTAGAAAAATAAAATCTACAACTTAAAACTATTATTAAATATTATTATGATGATTACTTAAATAAATATTATTTAATTAATACTTTATAAAGTTTTAATACTTTGATAATTAATATTTTAATAATGGTAAATGTTAAAAATATAAATAAAATACTAAAAATCTTGGAAAAATAAGAATTAAAGTTCAAAACTATAATTATACATTATTAAAATACTTAATTAAATATTTATTATTTATTAATTATTTTTAAAGTAATAAACCGTATTAAAATCATATCTTATTATTTATAAATCACAAAATAAATGTAATATACCAAAATAATCACAAAAATAATACCTATATGTTAAAAATGTGGTATTCCACTTTTGAGTTAAATAAAAAGTTAAACAACTTTAGTAACTTAAATATAAACTTATTTCCTTAATAGATAATTCATATAAAGGTAAATAAAATTTGTTAATATTCCTAAAATTGCTAATTGAGATTTAATAAGTAATACAAGTCCTCAATATTGATATTATGAAGTCAAAATGATTTAACACCATTTAAATGCAATCTTATTGAATGATCCTTCAACCATAAGTATAAATTATTTTATAAAAGAATCTTTATCTAGCATAAAATCTCCAAGAATAATTATAATAAGATAAAACCCATTCTTTATATTAACCACAAGTTTATAAACAAATCAAAACACTATAGGTGAGTTCATATGTAATAAATAATATTGTTTACTTATTCACAAACATTAACCACACCCTTATTGGGAAATAAATCCTTTTATACCATTATGATGTATAAGAAACTACTACTCCAATAGAAGCAATGTCATTCTTAAGTAACTCTAAGGAAACAATATAAAGTGAACAAGATACAAGTATCATAAGTAATACACCCTAAGTATACCTACATTCTTAAAAGTTACTTATAGTTACCAAACTTTAGGTATAATGCTAAAGACTTTATTATATACTTTATAGTTAACTTTGGTCTGTTATAATTAAGTTATAAGGCATCCTAATATCAAACCAACCCAGTTAAAAATCAAGATAGATAAGTCTCAAATACTACTAATAACATTATTCCAGTAAAAGCAATTCTTTCTAACTTAAAGACTAGAACTAGAGAGAACACCTCATAAGGTTAACTTAAAAGCTTAAATGCTTCTGCTTAATTGAGTAAGATTTTCTTCAAAAGTTATTCATTTTGCCACTTCAATTAACATATGACAATTAATAGTAAACACCTTACTTTATACTTTACTTATATAATAAGATTGTTAATACTTAAATTCTTTATAAGTGACATTACTTGTAAAGTAAAACTTGAAGATAAACAATTCAGATGTAAACAACCTTGAGTAGCATTCCATACTATGTATTTTATTATTGTATAAATACATGTTGTATTCCACACACTCACAAGCTTTAATAAGAAACACATGCGTGAAACCTAATCTAAAAGGGCAACACATTCCAAGGAAAACCTTTCCAGTATCCAAACTCTAGAACAACATTACCTCGGGATTCACGTTTATCAACTTGCATTACATTACTTATGCATAAAAACATCTTGCTTCTTTAAACATTAGTCCTTACCGGACCAATGATGCAGATTTCCGCTATTGGATCTTTTATATTGTCTTGAAGACCATGAGTGCATAATCTTGCAATCACAAAAGGCAAGTTCACACTTGCTCATGTCCTTTAATTATTTTCTGTAAAGTATTTTACAAATCTAGTGTTGTCATCACCTGCATTTGAAAAAGGACAGAAAACACTATTTTCATAATAATGTGATTATAGGTTATTTACCATGAGGTAATAATCTACTATAAGAGTTCCGGTGGTAAAGGAACATAATATCTAGGACTTAACAACCAATGTCGCCAGTGATTCTTGCGCCGTATATTACGCGTTGACCATGAGATTTGGAATGGGACGAATATGTCAGCTATATCTTTTCCCTCTCGCATGGAGATGATGTGCGGGTCGTGGCTGTTATCACTCGTAGCATGCATATTATTTATGGTAATTCGTAGAGGATATGCTGCATATGGGTGGGAGCCCTCAACGTCCCACGATAGTTCTGGCATCTGAACGGTCTATACTGCCATTGCTGTAATTCAATAGGTGGGATGGCGTACACCAAGGAGACATGCGGGGTCGCGGAGAAGGCAGTGATTGGCTTGGGTCTTAGTCTGGGCCTCACACCAAGGAAGTGTGAACGGGTTCGCGGCCCGGATGTGCAACAAAGCTAAGATCTCTCATGGGTAAAGTGACGCACCTCTGCAGAGTGTAAGAACTGTAACTTGTTACTCCCTGTTCTGGGAAGGAGCTGCGAACACGACGGGAAAGGAACCCCATGAAGGTTCTAGTAAACCCGTGAAGGCTGACGGACATAGCTTTTCAGAATAAAAGCAACCATTGAAGAAATGTTTATGAAAACTTGCATTTCCTATGACCCATGGTCTGTGGCTGTAGATATAGTGCATCAAACACTCCTTTTCTAGTGGACTTGCTGAGTACGCTCGTACTCAAAGTATCTTCTTAACCCTTGCTAGGTTCTAAAGCCAGTACAGACGACGTCTACGTCCAGTTATGCTCCAGGAATCATCATCAAAAGATAAAGCTCTTCAAGGAAGTCAACATATACATCAACTCAAGTGAAGACGAAGTTGCTGATTAGATAAGAATAGAATTTCCAACCATAGAACCTACTTCTGTAGAGTATTGCAATAGCAGCAATGCAAGCCAGTAGTTCAACTACTAGTTTTATAAGTATGGTAGCTATGAGTTATTTATTCTTGATTATTCTTCATAAGAAGTTTCTTTAACCTAGAGTGTTCTCTGGATCTTGTGTAAAGAGTTGAGTTATAACCTATAGTCATGTCTTGGACCTGCTATGTTTCTGTTGTACTACTCTGAGGGATGTAATACTAGTGAACGGTGTTTCATTGGTGTTATGTCAACGACTATAGTGTACTACATCATGCAGTGGTATGCTGGGTCACCGCACATATCTACTAAACAACATCGAATCCTTAAGTGTGTCTCCCTACGGTTCGTGAATTATGCGGACATGACCGAGACACTTCTCCGATCAATAACCAATAGAGGAATCTGGAAATTCATATGGCTCCCACATATTTCTACGATTACTTTGCGAACAAATGAACCACTTACATACGGGGGACTTGCACATTTGCCACACTTTTCTTTGCCCTTTGCATATTTGCCATTTTCTGTGTTACTGACATGTGGTGGTCATGTGGCAAATATGCAAATTTCAGATAAAAAGTGTGGCAAATGTGAAAAATTCCCTTACATACAATATCAATTTCCCTTTGTCTCGCGATAGTTTACTTATCCGAGGTTTGATCGTCGGTATCTTTGCATACCTAGTTCAACCTCGTTATCGATAAGTACTCTTTTCTTGTTCCCGTGATATGTGATCCCTTGTGAGCTAGTCACATGCTTGCAAGCCAATTGGATGACATTCCACCGAGAGGGCCCAGAGTATATCTATCTGTCATATGGATGGGCAAATCCCACTCTTGATCCATGTGACTCAACACATACTTTCGAACACTTAATGCCACCTTTATAGCCACCCAGTTACGGTGTGGTGTTTGATGTCATCAAAGCATCCTTCCGGTGATGGTGATTATCATGATCTCATGGTCGAAGGAATTAGGTTACTATGTATCAGAAAGCTTATAGCAAATGAACTATTAAAATGACTTGATCTTAATGCTACGCTTATCTATAGGAGTATCTCCATCACACCATTCTCCTAATGATATGATATTGTTGTTAATAACATCTCAATGTTCATGATCGGGAAACCACGATCATCTATTAACCAACAAGCTAGTATTATAAAGAGGCTTCACTAGGGACTCTAATTTAGTTTACAAATCACACAAGTATTAATATTTCCGGTTAATACTATTATAGCATGAATGCAAACATTTATCATAAATACAAAGATATAATAATAACCACTTTTATTATTGCCTCTAGGGCATATCTCCAACCCTTAGATTTGGCTTGCCAGATTGGGCAATGACGACTTATTTGATGTAGTACCCTCCTTGGAGGCGTCGTCTTGGGGACTCTCTGGTTCGGGCCGTATTCTTCTTCATGGATCTTGGTGTTAGCCACGACTTTAGGAGGCGACTCTTGTTGTGTAGATGGCCTGACGGCCTCTCAAGTGGTACCACAGTGGCTTGCGGAACGAGGATGCGTCCCCGGACGGCGTGAGGAAGCCTCCAGACAAGCAGTGCTGGGTTGGCCTCTCTGCATGATGATGGGTTGGTGAAGACTGTACGCTTGCATGTTTGTTGATGTTGCTAGGAGGTAGCCGCTTGCATGTCTATTGATGTTGCTAGGAGGTAGCCGTTGCGCTGACAGCGTACCCTGCTGTTCCTAGTTGAGTCTTTGTCGACTCACGGGGTTCGTGCAGAACACGTCTTGGTTGCCGTCGGCAGGTTCTTGGAGGTATGTCTTTCTGACGTGCATGCTATTTAGCATTGTCTCATCCAGTTTTGTTGGGTAGAGATTTGATGCACATGAACACTAGCGATCCCGCTTTAAAAAAAATCAAAAATCATATTTTTTTTAGTAAAAAGTGTTCTAAAAATAAGTCGGGATGTAGCCTAAGATTTATATCACAAACGTGCAAAATCTCAATTCGAAATAATGTGTACTTTGAACTATACAAAAATGATAAAATTGTAGATCTATGACATAGTGATTTCGAAGCACAAAGAAGTCACACTTTGTCGGAATACAGAGCACTTAAAATGGAGATTTTTCAAGTTTGTGTACATGATTAGCTAACTTTTAGAATTTTGTTTCATGATTTTTTGCATCTTATAAGTATGAATATTTTATTTTTTTAATAAGCATGGAGCACTGAAACTCGGGAGCCAAAAGGGCTTTCCCTAGTTTTGCTGAGTTTCAATCAACCCATATTTCACCAAATATTATAAAACTTGATGATATATCACAACACACGTCTAAAAGCGCGAGATTGACAGGAGAGACACACACATGAACTAACATGCACGCCAGATTCACCCCTCTCCAGGTCTCTGGTAATATCGATGATGCACAATCGTTGTGCCTTTCATCACCAAACGTTTTTTTAGATAAAGATGGGCAAAGCCCCCTGGTTCCATTAAAGACAACCAAGAGAGTCACAAGAAAAACGAGTTGTGAACTCGTCCATAAACGCTTACAAGAACCAAAAAAAATACCAACTAACACACATCTCGAGAAAGTCTAGAACAAAACAACATCTTACACGAGACAAGATTTAAGAAAACTCAACATAAGAAATTACCCAACCACCCTCTCACTAGAAAGCTCCTAACGCCAACTGCGAATCAACTCATCCGCTGAGCCATCAGATTTTCTAACAACGCCAAGTAGAAGCAAATTTAGGTCCAAGCTCTCCTAAGCAGCTCCTCCCTTGATGATCCAGCAGTAGCAGATTGGAGTCCAGCAGAGATGATTTTTTCCCCAAAGGTAGAAGTTGCTAGCTTCGTATCGTAGAACATAATTTTTGAATCAACTCTTTGACACCTGGCCAACTTTTGCCCTAAAAATAGAGATCACTGCGAGTCGACCACAAGATCCACAATACCACAGAAGAGAAAATATTCAGCA
Organism: Avena sativa; assembly: GCA_916181665.1. Lineage (NCBI taxonomy): Eukaryota > Viridiplantae > Streptophyta > Magnoliopsida > Poales > Poaceae > Avena > Avena sativa. The sequence continues at coordinate 257,121,561 of OV702279.1, read as the reverse complement.
CATAATTATTATTCTCACTAATCCACCATCTGGCCACTGATTCAAAATTAGCACCAATTTGTTTACCAAAAATGTCAGAGATAATTTGCCAAAGCACTTTATCCACCACACATTCAAAAAATAGATGACTAATAGTCTCTGCTTCACTAAAAAAACAGGACATATCATCTACATTTCTACGTTTACCTAAATTGTCTCTTGTAAGCAGTTTTTTTATTAATCAACAACCACAAGAAAACATGAATCCTGGGGGAATATGAAGCTTCCACACAAAAGGTGTATGAATAGGGATAACCCCATCATTATTAATAACACCATAAAAAGATTTTACAGAATAAGTACCAGAAGGATGAAACAACCAGACAGGTTTGTCCTCACTGTCAATCAACTGGACAGTTTGAACAAGAGCTACCAATTCAAGCCATCTATCAAACAGAGCAGTAGACATTGTCCTCCTAAATGTACACTTGAGATCATTCTCATCCCACACATCAGCCACAGTACAACATTGTTCATTCACAATAGCATAAAAGTCCCAGAAAAGGATAGCAAGGGAACAAAGACCAATCTAAGTATCTTCCCAAAATAAAAAAATTCTACCATTACCAACCACCCACTTGTAACCAACCTTTGCTGCAGAGGCAGCCCACATCACACCTTTCCAAAAAGGTGAGCAGTGGACATGATTGGTCCTAAGAATATTGGGGGAAAGATTATATTTAAAATCAACAATCAACTTCCATATTTTGTTATCATCTAAATGATACCTCTTGATCCAGGAAGCTAATAAATAGAGATTAAATTCCCTTAAATTTTGAATCCCCATACCCCCATATTCCTTTTTCCTACTAATAGAATCCCAATTAGCAAGGTGATATTTGTGAGAATCACCAATATTATTCAGAATATGAGAGTTGATAGAAACAATAGCCCATTTAGAAAATTTTAAAAAGGAAAGCAAATACATAGGAATACTAGCAATACAGGCTTGCAATAAAATAACCCTCCCTCTGTAAGAGAGGATTTTACCCATCCACCCTGTAATTCTTTTCATTATTTTATCAAGAATAGGTTGCAAATCCTCTTTTCTAAGCTTAGAAAAATGCAGAGGAACCCCCATATAGGTAAAGGGGAATTCCCCCAGTTTACAGCCAAAAATTTGGGCAAACACGTTAGCTTCAACATCATCAACATTAATAGTTAATAAGTCACTTTTGTGATAGTTAATACGCATACCCAACATTTTTTCAAAACAAGTAAGAAGCCATTTCAAATTCCTAGCCATATCTACATCTTTTTGCAAGAAAAGAATGGTATCATTAGCATACTGCAAACTAATAACACCACCAGGAATAACTTGTGGAAGCAGACCACAAATCAGCTGATTGTTAGCAGCTTTAAAGAGAATTTTGGAAAAAACATCAGCAGCCAGATTAAACAAAATAGGATGTAAAGGATCCCCTTGCTTAAGCCCTTTGCCAGCCATGAAATTTTTACTATTAACATCATTTATCCTAACACAGAAAAGAACTCTTGTGAATAATATTTAACCCTATTCCTCCAAATCACTCCAAAACCTCTAGATTTCAGCATCTCATCAAGGAAATCCCAATCAATCCTATCATAGGCTTTCTCATAATCTAGTTTTAAAACTAGACCAGAGAGCTTTTTCGAATGAACCTCATGTATACCTTCATGAGCAACTACCACACTTTCTAAAATAAACCTACTTTTAATAAAGGCTATTTGATTTCTAGAAATAATCCTATGACCAATAGGAGCAATCCTATTAGTCATAGCTTTGAAAATAATCTTCAAACTACAATTCCCCAGACCAATGGGTCTGAATTTCTTCATGTCTGTAGCATTAGGTTCCTTTGGAACCAAAGTGATGATAGCACAGTTTAACCTAGCTACATCCAAATAACCATCTTCAAAGGCTCTCACTAAAGCCATAAAATCATGTTTGATCAAATCCCAAAAATTCTGATAAAACAAAAAGGAAAAACCATCAGGACCTAGAGCACCAGCATCATAAGATCCCATAATAGCATTATAGATTTCTTCTTCAGAGAAAGGAGCATCTAAGATAGAGGACTCCTTGGCACCGAGGAGATCCTCATCATCCCAAAATTACTATCCAAAGAAAAAGCATGTATGTCTTCTTTAGCAAATAAATTTTTATAAAAAGCAGCAGCAACATTAAGCATATCACTAGTCTGATCTACAGGACCATCTAAGACAGAAAGAGTTTTTTTCCTTCTCCTCTGATTAGCTAAGGCATGAAAGTAGGCCGTATTTCTATCTCCTTCCAAAACTTTCCTATCCATAGAACTCTGTCAGGCTTTTGTTTACTCTTGTATCAGAATTTTTTCCATTTCCTCCTTAATACGCCCTATCCTTTTTTTTCTCATCATCAGATAAACGATTCTGCTTAGAAAATACATCAAGAATATCAAACTCTTAAAAGGAGCTTTTTTCTTGTTTTTCAGAGCAGCTTCTAAGTTAATGTTCCAACCTTTTAACTTTTTCCAAAGTAAACGAAGTTTAAACTGCCAAATGTTAATTGCACTAACACAATCACATCTAGTATTCTAAACCTTATGCACAACATCCGCAAAACCATCTTCCTTAATCCACCATTTCTCAAAACAGAAAATCCTAGGAGGGTGAATTTTATTAGACCCAGTATCCAACACTAAAGGAGTATGATCCACTAACTATTTTAGGCAAAGCTTTGACATTTGTTAACGCTGTGTTTGGATGTCGGAAACTGGGCTCAGAATTGGCTATTTGGAATCTATTGGCCCAAATTCGGCTGTTTGGGTGTCCATGGAATTTAAGCGTGGAAACTGTCCAAATTTCCGAGCCACACCCGTGCGTGCCTCCGTCCGGGCTCGCCAGATTCCGAGCTCGGACGCTCGGAAACACTCGGAATCGAGGACCCGCTTCGCTCGAGAGCAACCCAAACTCAGTCGCGACCTAGAGCTCCCGGCGACGGCGCAGGTAAGCTCCCCGCCTCTACCTCTCCCCTTCCCCGTCTGCTGTCCCCTCCCTCTGCCCTTCCCTTTTACCTCTCCCCTTCCCCCGTCCGCCTCTACCTATCCCCTTCCCCTGTCCGCCGTCCCCGCCCTTTGCCCTTCCCCTCTACCTCTCCCCTTCCCCCGTCCGCCTCTACCTCTCCCCTTCTCCCATCCGCCGTCCCCTCCCTCTACCCTAACCCTGAATCGACCGGCGGCTGCCGCATATCTCTAGACGGCGGCGGGAGCTCGAGCATCAGCGCCGTGCGTGGCGGCGGCTCCCTGGTAGTCCTCATTCCGGCATCTCCATGTCCCTCATCTTCCTCTTGTCTTCCTCAATTTGTCAAAATTCAACAAAATTTTCAAAATTCCATTGTTTTTGTTCATCCAAACAGGATTTGGAATTAGGTGCCACCCTTTGATTCCAAGGGAAAATTTTATGCACATCCAAACACCTGAATTGGAAATTGAGCCCATTTCCTTTCCATCTTGGATTTATAATTTTTAGTCCAATTCAATTCCGACCCAATTTTTCAACATCCAAACACAACATAAAGGAAATTTTTGCTCCCAATCAGTTGAGGCAAAAAAAAACCTGTCCAAAGTAGCTAGAATAGGAGATTTTTGGTTATTAGACCATGTATAAAGCCTATTAGCAGTTTTAATTCCAACCAAGCCCCACTTGTTAATCCAATCATTAAAAAGAAAAACCCATTGAGCATTGAAATTTCACCAAGCGTTTTGTTTAGAGCTCACTTTCGTGACATCAACCGTTTAGTTCGTAATCTTGTTTTGACTGATGAGTGTTTTGGCCTTAGACTCGTAAATTAAACTTCTTTTCTTCTAGATTTTTGCATTTTCGCGAAAAAATGACATCACGGATGCAGTACCTAAATTAGACCAATTATACATGTCCATCCCGGTACCGCCTCTGCCGCAATCGAATCAAGGAAGCGGGCACTGCCGCTGCCTCCACGTGCAATCTTGCATCGCAGCACGAAGCGCAAAATTCGGGGCGAGCTCGCCGTGCGCGAGCCAATGCCTGACCGCATCAGCGTCGTAGGTGAACCCGTCTTCACCGGGAGGAGGCGATGGTATGAGCAAGGATCGACGACGGAGACAACGGGATCCACCTTCCTGGTTGAGCCGAGCAAGGCCTCCAGCTCTGTTCTAGCACAATTCACCATGGCTCAGCCGGTTGCCATGCCGCTGCTCCGAGATCCGATTCCGTCGCCTCGTCGCCTATGACGGCGGCGTGCTGTCCCAGGATCGTCGATCTCGTTGGTGTTGCCTCCGTGGGTGTGTTTCGCCGGCCGGAATCTTGCCTGAGCCGCGCGATTTCTCTGTCGGCTCTGGCGAGAGCTGCTTCCAGCTCTTCCCTCTTCTTCACCTCCTCCAGGTACAGCTCCTCGTATACTTTCGCCTGCAAGGTTCAAAGTTCAGGTCAAAGTCTGAAAAGAAAAGAAGAAGAACGCAAGTCTGAATTTTTGTGTGTCTTGCACAGTTGCACTGAATTTTTGTCTGAGTTACTTTGTGGAGAGATGCGGCCAATTCTTCTTGTGCCTTCCGCCGCCTGAAGGATTCTTTCAGAGCTGTGCTCATCAGCTCCTCCACTGCCTTTCGTGCCTCTTCGAGTTCATAGTCCAGCCCCGTTTCCTTGTCAGTTTCATCCTAGAAAAGGTAGAACAACAAATAGTAGTACATGTTTAAGAAGCACGCATTGCATGATAATTCATGTCATTCTTCCGAGAAGCAGTATACTGAAAAACTCGGAAGATGGAATTGCATGATCTGACGACGCACCTCTTCCTGGTTAAACGGCAACCGCGGAACTTCTTGGCCTACCGTAGGGAGCAAAGGTGTAGCAGCCGCAGATGGTGCGGTCTGTACCTGCTTGTCCCTGCATTGCAAAATTGAGTGAGTTTGCCAAGAGATTTCTGGAACTTTGCCATCAATGAGCCATTCGAAATCTGGAGGCTACTACATCAGATATTTATTTTTTTACCTGATACAGATTAGCTTCTCCTTGCAGACAAACCAAATCTTGCATGATGGGTCAGCTCTCTCCATTATTTCTGTTGCTGTCTTGGACACAGGTCTGTTCAACTTTCTGAAACCGAAAATGACAAGCTTCAGAACATTTCAGGGTATACAAGAATTCAAGAAACAGAGTTGTGTTCTGCTTCCAGATATCATACTTTGAGTACTGCTTGTCCGCGGCACCTGCAACTACCAGCTTGGTGATACCATGGAGGCGAATGAGCTCCACGAGACCGGACACGACGTCTTCATTTTCAATCACAAGCTTCTCGCATTTCACCTAGTAGAAAATTTACAGAATCTGTGTAAATTGTTAAGAAGAAGTAGATGGGATTTTCCCTCCAAAAAATGGCACCTTGATTTCCGAGCACCGACTGATGTAGTCGTCTAGCATCTCTTCGGCCTTCTCACGCTCCGCCCTCCTGAACACGCGCACCTGGTCCGCGCCCATCTTACTGACATGGAACTTCACCCCCACTAAGATTTTAGGACAGGATTAGACAGTTGATGAAGTAAGTAGTTCACAAGTAAAGAGAACACGCGTGTTGAGATGGAGGAGGAACGCACGTACTGATGGGGATCATCTGCGGCGGGACGTGCACGTGCGTGACGACGACCGTGGTGGCTCTACTGCTGTAGAGATGGCCGAGAGCCCACAACAGCGTCGACTGCCCCGCCCCGGGCTCCGCCGGCACCGCCACAAACACCTTCTCCTCCGCCGCCGGCTCCATCGATCGGGCGGCAGATCTTCTCGGCTCTCAGCTATAATTTAGCTCCTCCTAGTCCTCTCTCGCCTCGCGCGGCGGAGTTCGCGTTAAAAACCGTTTGGCAACTTGCCGACTTGTGTGGAAAGGCATCGGAGGAGCCGACGATGAGAGGGAGGAGACTTTGGACCCGGGAGCGGGAGGGAAACGCCGTGACTGTACGCGACAGCGACGTGATGCCTGCCGGAGGGAAACGGCGGAGGCGACCTAAACATTGGTCAACTCCAAGCCTCGGTTCTGAGCTAGACTTTGCTGCTCCTGTGATCATCTTTTTAATTGCATTTGACATTTTACTCGTGTGGTTTTTTCGAGTTCCGACGGATGGAATCTTCAGGGAAGCGGTTGACGATGCCGGCGAATATTGCATCATACACTGAACCTGAACTCCTCATGATCTGGTCGTGCCAATTGGTGTTGTTTCATACTACACTAGACCTTATATTCTTCTTCCTCAATGAAGAAACAGCAGAGACCGCTTCTTACCAAAAAAGAAAAGAAAATAAGTTTAGCTGCCTTTCCGCGTTTTTCACAACGCCAAATTGCAATACAAAACTCGCCGGACAATGTATAATATTAAAATGGAAGAAAATTAATTGCAACACAAAACTCGTGTGACAACAGTATAATACTACGATACAGAATCATTATCGCCAAATTTATCATGAAAAATGTTTTCATAATATACTCATCGGGTATTGTGGGTGTTGGTATTTGTTCTATAAACTTGGGAAAACTTTAATATGTTTGACTTAAGACCAGATTAAGTAGCCTTGTATTCACGGGGAGAGAGATAAAATTCTAGGTTCGGTAGCCTAATTTTGGGTTGACAAACAAACAACATTCTACCATGAATGTTATATATTATTTGGAACATATGGAAACTAAGAAATAGCATGTCTTTGATGATCAATGGTGGCTCGATACGATGCTTGTTTGGTGGCGAATCCTAATAATAATAAAGAAGTGGGAGTATTACCGTCTGCTCTCCCCATCCCCATATCTCTCTCTCAGAGGTGATAGGGGGCTCTAACCCCCGTCCCCCATTGGGCCCTACACACTACCTTTTCCATCCTCACCATAGAGGGTAATTGCGGGGCAAAGCCTGGACAGTGCCAGCGGTTGTGGGGTGCAGCGAAGATCCAACAACGACTCTAGGAATCGACGTTTTTGGAGGGGCGAGCAAATTGGGCTACTAATAAACGAAGTTGCTCTCACATGGAGATTAAGTTATTCTTGTAAGTTAAGTTCTTTCTAGTTGTGGATGTTTCTATTATCTTTTCTTGAAATAATCAAAGGGGTACCAAAAAGACTTGATTTTTCACCAGCACATCATTTTCAAAAAGATGGCCTCCCCATCACCCCTCCCCCCTAACCCCCACGCCGGCGATCTCACATCTCCGGCCAAAAAATCTCTCTTCCACCCCGATCATCCTACTCCCCACATCCCTATACCTCTACATCTCTGATCATGGATCTACCATCCATGTTCCACCATTTGGATCGATCACATGGACAGGCATTTGCGAATAAGGTTAGTAACATGTTCTCAACCCCGGTTCACCTGATCTCACCCACATCTGGTTTCTCGCTAGTGATTTCTTTTGGGCGTGCTAAATTTGAAATCAACACGATCAATGTGTGCCATGCCATCGGGGCATGTTTGGGAGCCGATGGAGACAAGATCAGAGTATCGCCCCTACGGGATCGTACATTCATTTTTGATGTTTGCTTGAAAGTTGTTGGGCTCCTTATAGTCAAAATGAGATCATACAAGTCTGATAATTTTGTATGCTACTTCGATCTATGGAGCAATGGAGGACCAAACTGGCAGCGAGAAGAACAACTATGGTATGCCGAACAAGATAATGCCTAGACCATAGTTAAGCCACGAAGAACAAATAAATCGACTGCTCAAGGTACATTTTCCTCTCGATCTTTTTCTTATAGAAATCAACATGTACTCACTGGTGCAAACTCGATCCATTTTAGACAAAAAAGATCTATCACCAAATCATCTGATCATGCACCACCTAGCTCTAACCATGATGATCTACAATATCGGCCCGATCCTGTTTCTCCGTGGTCAGCGAGAAATGGTCAAAAGCATCATAATTATTCAAAATCTCACACGCCTAATATCTCGCCTGCCGTTTCGACTTTTGGCGGCGCCGATGGGACAACATCACATCAGTTTAAATGCGCTAGATGCCTGGCGGACAATGCGCACCTGACTCTGTCCTACACAAACCCAATTCGATGCAGAAAATGCTATAATTACGGACACATTGCCCGATTTTGTCTCTCATTGAAAACAAAAACTCGGATTTATCGGCGCAAAACAATCCCAACCCAACCTACCACCCAGATAACGCCTCCCTCTTCGTCATCGCCTTCTACGCCTCCCCTGTTTCCCCTGTCTCCACCAGAAGAAACCCTACCACCTCCACCCCCCTACCCCCCTCAGAGCTCCCTGATCACCACAATGGCGAACTACCCAGTCGATCTCTTGCCCCATGTGCCTGCTGGCATGCATGCCCCTCCTCCTGGACCACTTCGAACTCAACGTGGCTATGTGTTCCTTGGCGGCGACGCCCCTCTGTACACGGACGAGTGGGCGATTGCAACCTTGACACCTGAACCAGCTGCTGAAGACTTCATCGGCACCGTGGCCATCATTGGTGAGTTTCTTCATGGACTTGGTCTGCAAGTTAGGAGCACATCTAGATGCGTTATGGGATCTTCTCTCTTCCGCTTTGCGACCGTTACTGATAGGGATGCTGCGGTTGGTGGTAGCCCGTATCACATTGGGGACAGTGTTCTTAGGATTGTGAATGAGGATAGTGGCATCAATCGACGCTCTACAATTTTTACACATGATGTCTGGTGCATGCTTCTTAACTACCCCCAACAGCTCTGGGATCCTGATATTGTTATGCGCACTTTTACCCCATATGGTCGTTTCCTAGTGTGGAACAAGGATCTGTCCAACAGAGCTAGGATCCTAGTTAAATTCCATGCACACAATGTAGACACCCTACCTCTCAGTATTGTGGTTGGAAGAAATGTTGCTGAAGATGGAAGTGGGGACACATGGACATGTCCGATGGTGATTTTATCTACAACTATGTTGGGTGGCAATGCAGGTGATGAAGATCCACTGCCACCAAATGGTGGAAACCCACATCCTCCACCTATGGTGCACCATGGGTTCTAGCATGATAATCAATTTAATCAAGACTTTGGTGGAAATGTTGCACATGCACAGATCAATGTTGCAGGCATGGATGTTGCTATGGATAATGCTGCACATGTTGCACCTGCTGCACCTGCACATGAGGCCCCTGCTGCTGCCATTATGGAGCCACAAACCCCACTTATGCAACCTGAGGTGCCAGTACAACCCAACATCTCTGAACCTGATCCTGTCAACAACCTTGCTTTGTTACTCACAAGCCTCATGGGTGATGATCATGTGCAAATCCCCAGTCTTGCTGGAAGTAGTATCACTGGAGCCACTGTGAAGATAACTGAAGCTGATGACATGGACAATGCTGTCAAGTATACACTTGAGATATCAACTGTCAACCCCAATTATCAGTCTGTCACACCACTGAGCATTTCATCAAGCAAAAACTTTATCCCCCTACCTGCACAGTCTGAAAGCTCTGACAGTGAGATTGTTGTGATTCCCAGGCCTGACAATTTCCCCAGCTCCAAGCACAAGAAGCCTGAACCCAACACTGTCAAGTATGTGAGGAGAAGCCACAGGATTGCCAGCCTGAATGCTGGCTTCAAAAACCAGACGGCTGCTGATGACCATGCTGAGAGCTCCAAGATGGCTGCACAGAACTTGTCTGGTCACTTTGAAGCCATTGTGGTAGAGAATGATAGGGCCCTACCTCCTGTGCTACCGGTGAACACCATTCAAGCCATTGGGACTGGATTCTGTCAGATACCTCCTAGTGAGATGCCAAAGGACAATCTAAACAAGGACAGGTCTAAGAATGATGTGTAATCACCCTTCTATATGGCCCAAGTGTAGGGGCAGATGCTGCACTATTATCTATCTTAGCTATTTTATTCAGTTAAACTATCCCAAGCTTTATTGTATCAGACTTATCTGTTATCTGGATGTTCCCTATATTTGGCATGGCAAACTTATTTCTATTATCGGTTGTAATATCCTTCTGTGGCGCTATTTGAACACTATTATCTGTCTTCATCCTGATTCCCTGTTATGCACTTCCCCCAGCTCCACATATAAGTGTAGGGGTTTGTAGCATGGAAAACAAAAAAATTCTATCGCATGAACACACACAAGCCAAGATCTATCTACTAGATTGCAGCAACGAGTCGATAGAGTACTAACCCTCAAAGATCCAAAGCGGTTAACGAGATCAGATTCTCGTGGGTGATGTAGTCGTATACTTGCCGATCTCAAGATCGCGTAGACGATCCTTCTGGCGCTACGTTCCGGCAGCGCTTCCGCAGTCGGTCACACGTTCGGTACTCGATGAAGACCTTCCTCTCCCTTGTTCCAGCAGGCAGCGGAGGTTGTAGCACTCTCCTCGCGATTCCGGCAGCACGACGGCGTGGTGTCGGAAGTAGAGGGGAGATCTCGCAGGGCTTCGCCTTAAGCCGGAGCGAGTATGGTGGAGCAAGAGAGGTGCCTTGGCGATCTAGGGTTTAGAAGCACCAAGGGGAGCAGTGTAGCCGGCGGCTAGGGTTTGGTAAAACCCTAGTCGGCGACTTGGGAGGAGGCCCTAGGCGGCGGCAGCAGCAGGTGGTGGCGCCATGAGCTAGGGTTTGAGGTGTGAGGGGTGGGGGGAGCCCTACCCCTCCTTATATAGGTGGAGGGCGGCCGGTTGGGAGGAGGGAGTCCTCCCCCAACTCGGCCTCCTTGGCCAGCGGGTGGAGGGAGGGGACTTCCTCCCCAAGTAGGTTTCCTACTCTCCCTCCACCAAGCAAACTTGTCGTTTGACTTTTTCAAATTGGCGTTTGACTTTCAAACTAGGATTTGATTTCTCTCTTTATTTTGCCCAGCCAAGTGACCTAGTACATGATGCAATCATTCCATATTGTCATGACACATTCATGTACCCTTCCCCTCCGGAGTGCCGGACCTTTCGGACCCTTCTAGAACATTCCTGGTGAAAACACCGGAATCATTCCCGAACTCCGAAACATGACTTTCCTTATATGAATCTCATTCTACGGACCATTCCGGATCTCCTCATGATATCCCGGATCCCATCCGACACTCCGAACAACATTCAGTCTCTTAATCATCATTCCATAACTACTCAACAACATCGAATCCTTAAGTGTGTCTCCCTACGGTTCGTGAATTATGCGGACATGATCGAGACACTTCTCCGATCAATAACAAATAGAGGAATCTGGAAATTCATATGGCTCCCACATATTTCTACGATTACTTTGCGATCGAATGAACCACTTACATATGATACCAATTTCCCTTTGTCTCACGATAGTTTACTTATCCGAGGTTTTGATCGTCGGTATCTCTGCATACCTAGTTCAACCTCGTTACCGATAAGTACTGTTTTCTCGTTCCCGTGATATGTGATCCCTTGTGAGCCAGTCACATGTTTGCAAGCTAATTGGATGACATTCCACCGAGAGGGCCCAGAGTATATCTATCCGTCATATGGATGGACAAATCCCACTCTTGATCCATGTGCCTCAACCCATACTTTCCAAACACTCAATGCCACCTTTATAGCCACCCAGTTACGGTGTGGTGTTTGATGTCATCAAAGCATCCTTCTGGTGATGGTGATTAACATGATCTCATGGTCGAAGTAACTAGGTTACTATGTATCATAAAGCTTATAGCAAATGAACTATATTAAATGACTTGATCTTTATGCTACGCTCAACTATAGGAGTATTGAAGGGAATATGCCCTGAGAGGCAATAATAAAGTGTTTATTATGTGTATTCCAAGTATATGATAGATGTTTATTTTGCATGCTATAATTGTATTAATACGGAAACGTTAATACATGTGTGTTTAATAAACAAACAGAAATTTCCTAGTTATGCCTCTCTCATAAACTAGCTCGTTGATTAACAAGATGATCAAGGTTTCCTGATCATGGACATTGGATGTTGTTAATAACGGGATCACAACATTAGTGTAATGGTGTGATGAACATTCATCCGAAGTATAGCATTACGATCAAAGTCATTGAGTTTATATTGCTATAACAACTTACGAAGTGATCCTAATCCTTAGACCATGAGATCATGTCAATCACTAACACCGGAAGAGTTTCTTGATAACATCAAACGTCACACCGTAACAGGGTGATTATAAATATGGATTCAGAACTAATAAATTGTTATGTTGAGGCTCATGGATCGAGAGTGGAATTTGTTCATCCCGATGACGGATAGATATACTCTGGGCCCTCTCAGTGATATCACATTAATTAGCTTGCAAGCAAGTGATTTGATCACTAGAATGTTATATCACAGGAACGAGAAAAGAGTGCATGTCAGTAACGAGATCAAACTAGGTATGGAGATACCGATGATCGAATCTCAGACATGTAATATATCGTGAAACAAAGGGATTAAGATACTAGCGTAAAAGGTTCTGACGATCACAAGAAAGTCATCGTTGAATGTGTGGGAGTCAGTATGGGTCTCCAGATCCCGCTTCTGATTATTGATCCGAGAGGGGTCTCGATCATGTCCGCGTTATTCACGAACCGTAGGGTGACACACTTAAGAGACACCGACATCCAATTGGAGCAAATGTTTCATGCCGAAAGAATGAACAAGCGCAGGAATTTATTTCACTAGATACCGAAACAGGTTTTCGGGTGAAATTGCATAAAGTGGTTATGCATGTGAAATAGAATTCTAGCAAGGGGTTATTTGTGAATGTTTGTCATTAAAGTAATTGACAAAATTCTGAATAAAAAAAAAGAGTTTTATTTAATGAGAGTTTGCATTAAATTTGGTGGAAATTTAATGGGAATTTGAGTGGAGGGAATTTAAAGGAGATTTGTGAGTGGAGTGTCCACCCACATGAAGAGGGGAGGGCAAGGGGGCAGCCCCATGCGCCGGCCACCCCCTTGGGGTTCCCCCCTCCTCCTATAAAAGGAGCCCCCCTCCTCACTTGTCTCTCACACCTCCTCGTGAAGGATCTCTCTCCCCCTCTAGAATTTATCCCCCATGGTCTCGGACTAGCGAGATACATGTTCCCGGTGGCTATTCGGCAAGAAAGAGTTGTGCTTCCGCTGCATCGCTGGAGCGAGGAGGCGGAGGTTGCTCGGTGCCTCGAACGTGTGTGCGAGCACGGATGCGCTGCTGATTTGCGGCGCTGGGACTTCCTCTCGATCTTGAGATTGGCAAGAGATCGTCTACATCAACCACGAGTTGAACTCGTTAAGCTTTGTCGGTCTTCAAGGGTATGTTCTCTACGGATATACATCCGCCCGTTGTTTGTATCTATTAGATAGATCTTGGTATATAGTTCACATCGTAGGAAAATTTTTGTTTTCTATGTTGCGAACCCTACAGTGGTATCAGAGCCAGATCTATGCGTAGATACTTTACACGGGTAGTACACATATGAGTATGTGGGCGATGATGATCATGTTGTTGCTCCTTTGTTGTAATTTTGGATATTGGTGGCATAGTGGGATGAAGCGGCCCGGACAAACTTTACATGTCCTCGCACATGAGACCTGTTCCACGCTTGACATGCAACTAGTTTGCATAAGTGGCTAGCGGGTGTCTGTCTCTCCTACTATAGTCAATATCTATTTTGCAAGCGAGTTGTCAACAATTTGATTATCCTCGTTGTGGTTCATGTTCGTAGGTAAGAAAGGTTCTATCTCGAAAGCCCTAAGCCACGTAAAACTTGCAATGGATAAATTAGAGGCGTCTAGTTTAGATTGTTGCTGGGCTAGTGTTATGATATGGTAGTGTTGTAAGTAGAAGTATGAGATGATACTCTTACAACACACATAGCGTGTAAAATCCATAGACCTTGGATTTACACATATAGGTATGATAGTGATCATAACACGATGCACATGATAGAGATCATCTGCGGGAACCATATCATTTCACTAATAAACATATGATGTTTTGATAGCATCTTATATTGCTTGTTTAGCGCTTTGTTAGCATAATAAGATGATCCCTCATTTAAATATCAAGATAAGAATGTGTTCTTCTTTTAGTATGCACCGATTATGTTTTCGTTGCTCCAAGACATCACGTGATGATCGGGTGTTCTTGGATCCACGACCATATTTCGGGTGTAAAACAGTTACACACGCGAATACTAAGGTTCTAACTTGGCGAGCCTAGCATGTACAGACATGGCCTCGGAACACGGACCGAAAGGTTAAGCATGAGTCATATAGTTGATATGATGCCCATTTGATGCTCGCCTTTGAAGCTATACCGACTCACGTGATGATCGGACTTGGTGTAGTGGATTTGGTTCATGTAATCACCAAAAAGGCACGAGGGATGTCGTTTTTGAGTGGGAGTTCATTCGTAATATATATTAGTTGAACTCAATCTATCATACACTTAGCCTAAACTTTACAAATTCTGTTGTAGATGGCACCACCTGCTTTTAATTTCAATGTGTTCATGGAGAAAGAGAAACTAGCAACGAACGGTAGCAACTTTACCGAATGGGCCATGAATTTGAGGATTCTCCTCTCTGCTGCACAAAAGCAATATGTGCTAAAAGCGCCGTTAGGCCCCCCACCTTTAGATGATGCCCCTGACGAGGAGAAGAATGTCTATCAGACTCGTCAGGAGGACCACAACTTAGTTCATTGCGGCATATTGTATGGGCTAGAGCCGGAACTTCGAAATCGTTTCGAAAACAGCAATGCATTTGATACAATGGGTGAGTTGAAAATGATTTTCGACACACATGCTGCTGTAGAGAACTACAACGCTTCAGAAAAGTTCTTTAGCTGCATGATGGAAGAGCACAGCTCCGTTAGTGAGCATGTACTCAAGATGTCGGGTTACGCCGATAAGCTTGTGTCCTTGGGAATATCGATTCCCATTGACTTAGGCATCCATCGTGTTCTGCAGTCTCTGCCACCTAGCTATAAGAGCTTCGTGATGAACTATAATATGCAAGGCATGAAGAAGTCTCTCCCCGAGCTTCTGTCAATGCTTAAAACTGCAGAAGTGGAGATCAAAAAGGAACATCAAGTGTTGATGATCAATAGGAACACTGGTTTCAAGAAAGACAAGAAGGTAAAACGGAAGGGAAGTAAGGGCGGCAAGCCTGTTGCCGCGCCTGAAAAGAAACCCCGAGTTGGACCTAAGTCTGATTCCGAGTGCTACTATTGTAAGGGGACTGGCCACTGGAAGCGCAACTGCCCCAAGTATCTGGCAGACAAGAAGGCCGGCAAGACAAACAAAGGTATATATGATATACATGTTATTGATGTGTACTTGACTAGTGCTCGCAGTAGCACCTGGGTATTTGATACCGGTTCAGTTGCTAATATTTGTAACTCGAATCAGGGGCTGCGGAACAAGCGACCGCTAGCAAGGGGTGAGGTCAAGATGCGTGTCGGCAATGGATCAAGCGTTGATGTGATCGCCGTCGGAACGCTGCCTCTCCACTTGCCGTCGGGATTAGTTATAAACTTGAATAAATGTTATCTGGTGCCTGCACTGAGCATGAACATTGTATCTGGATCGTGTTTGATGCGAAGTGGTTATTCATTTAAATCCGAGAACAATGGTTGTTCCATTTATATGAATGAAATCTTTTATGGTCATGCACCGATGATGAATGGTTTATTTCTATTAGATCTCGATGATAATGTTACACATATTCATAATGTTGATGCTAAAAGGATTAAACTTAATGATGATATATCCGCATATATGTGGCACTGCCGTCTAGGTCATATTGGCGTTAAACGCATGAAGAAGCTCCATTCGGATGGACTTTTGGAATCACTTGATTATGAATCATTTGATACATGTGAGCCATGCCTTATGGGCAAGATGACTGGAACGCCGTTTTCCGGTTCAATGGAACGGGTGACAGATTTATTGGAAATCATACATTCTGATGTATGTGGTCCAATGAGTGTGTCGGCGCGAGGTGGATATCGTTATTTTGTTACTTTCACGGATGATTTGAGTAGATACGGTTATATCTACTTGATGAAACACAAGTCTGAAACCTTTGAAAAGTTCAAGGAATTTCAGAATGAAGTGGAAAATCATCATAATAGAAAGATCAAATTTCTACGGTCCGACCGTGGAGGTGAGTATCTAAGTTACGAGTTTAGCACTCACATGAAAGAGTGTGGAATTGTTTCACAACTCACACCTGCCAGAACACCATAGCGAAATGGTGTGTCGGAACGTCGTAATCGTACTTTATTAGATATGGTTCGATCTATGATGTCTCTGACGGACTTGCCGTTGTCATTTTGGGGTTATGCACTAGAAACTGTTGCATTCACTTTAAATCGGGCACCATCTAAATCCGTTGAAAAGACACCGTATGAATTGTGGTTTGGAAACAAACCTAAGCTGTCATTTCTTAAAGTTTGGGGATGCGATGTTTATGTGAAGAAACTTCAACCGGATAAACTCGAACCCAAAGCGGAAAAATGCGTCTTCATAGGATACCCTAAAGAAACTATTGGGTATTCCTTCTATCATAGATCCGAGGGCAAGGTTTTTGTTGCCAAGAATGGATCCTTTCTAGAGAAAGAGTTTCTCGCGAAAGGTGTGAGTAGTCGGAAGGTAGAACTCGAAGAGGTTGTGGAACCTTCTCTTCAAATTATGGCGAGTAGCGCAGCGCCGGAAGTTGTTCCGGAGTTGGCTCCACCTGTTGAAGAGGGAACTAATGATAATGATCATGAAACTCCGAAAGAGAGTACTACCGAACCTCACAGGTCAAACAGGACGCGTGCAGCTCCCGAGCTATACGGAAATCCTGTCATGAATTTCATGGTTGATGAAAATGATGACCCTGCGACGTATGAAGAAGCGATGATGAGCCCGGATTCCAACAAATGGTTAGAAGCCATGAAATCCGAGATGGAATCCATGTATAAAAATCAAGTTTGGAACTTGGTGGAATTACCTCACGACCGAAAGGCCGTGGAGAACAAATGGATTTTCAAAAGGAAAACTGATGCTGATGGTAATGTGACCGTCTATAAAGCTCGACTTGTCGCAAAGGGGTTTCGACAAATTCAAGGAGTTGACTACGATGAGACTTTCTCTCCCGTAGCGATGCTAAAGTCAGTTAGGATTATGTTAGCAATTGCTGCATATTTCGATTATGAGATATGGCAGATGGATGTCAAAACCGCGTTTCTCAATGGTAATATTGAAGAAGAGTTGTATATGATACAACCAAAGGGTTTTGTCGATCCTAAGGATGTTAACAAGGTGTGCAAGCTTCAGCGATCCATCTATGGATTGAAGCAAGCATCACAAAGTTGGAATCTCCGCTTTGATGAGGTGATCAAAGAGTTTGGATTTGTCCAAACTTATGGAGAAGCTTGTATTTACAAGAAAGTGAGTGGGAGCAATGTGGCATTTCTGATATTATATGTGGATGACATATTATTGATCGGAAATGATATAGATCTTTTAAACAGTGTTAAAAGTTATCTAAACAGCAAATTTTCAATGAAGGACCTAGGTGAAGCGTCATACATATTAGGCATAAAGATCTATAGAGATAGATCTAGGCGCCTAATAGGGCTATCGCAAAGTACATACCTTGATAAGATTTTAAAGAAGTTTAAAATGGACGGAAGTAAGAAGGGGTTCTTACCTATGTTGCAAGGCAAGACATTGAGTAAGACTCAAAGTCCGGCTTCGGCGGAAGAAAGAGAGATAATGGACAAAGTCCCCTATGCTTCAGCCATAGGCTCTATAATGTACGCCATGCTATGTACAAGACCGGATGTGGCACATGCTATTAGTTTGACTAGTAGGTACCAATCGGATCCAGGTTCGGAACACTGGATAGCGGTCAAGAATATCCTTAAGTACTTACGAAGAACTAAGGATATGTTTCTTGTATACGGAGGTGAAGAAGAGCTCGTCGCTAAGTGTTATGTCGACGCTAGCTTTGACACCGATCCGGATGACTCTAACTCTCAATCCGGATACATATTTCTCATGAATGGCGGAGCGGTTAGTTGGAGGAGCTCCAAACAACCTATGGTAGCGGGATCAACAACGGAGGCCGAATATGTTGCTGCTTCAGAAGCGGCTCAGGAAGCAGTTTGGATGAAGGAGTTCATATCCGAACTAGGAGTGGTGGCAAACGCGTTGGACCCAATGGTGATCTATTGTGACAACAATGGTGCCATTGCCAATGCCAAAGAGCCAAGGTCTCACAAGCATTCCAAGCATATTAAGCGCCGGTTTCACTCCATCCGCGAGCATGTCAAGGATGGAGATATAAAGATTTGTAAAGTACATACGGATCTCAATGTAGCAGATCCGTTGACTAAAACTCTCCCTAGAGCAAAACATGATCAACACCAGAACTCAATGGGTGTTAGATTTATCACTATGTAACTAGATTATTGTCTCTAGTGCAAGTGGGAGACTGAAGGGAATATGCCCTGAGAGGCAATAATAAAGTGTTTATTATGTGTATTCCAAGTATATGATAGATGTTTATTTTGCATGCTATAATTGTATTAATACGGAAACGTTAATACATGTGTGTTTAATAAACAAACAGAAAGTTCCTAGTTATGCCTCTCTCATAAACTAGCTCGTTGATTAACAAGATGATCAAGGTTTCCTGATCATGGACATTGGATGTTGTTAATAACGGGATCACAACATTAGTGTAATGGTGTGATGAACATTCATCCGAAGTATAGCATTACGATCAAAGTCATTGAGTTTATATTGCTATAACAACTTACGAAGTGATCCTAATCCTTAGACCATGAGATCATGTCAATCACTAACACCGGAAGAGTTTCTTGATAACATCAAACGTCACACCGTAACAGGGTGATTATAAAGATGGATTCAGAACTAATAAAGTGTTATGTTGAGGCTCATGGATCGAGAGTGGAATTTGTTCATCCCGATGACGAATAGATATACTCTGGGCCCTCTCGGTGATATCACATTAATTAGCTTGCAAGCAAGTGATTTGATCACTAGAATGTTATATCACAGGAACGAGAAAAGAGTGCATGTCGGTAACGAGATCAAACTAGGTATGGAGATACCGATGATCGAATCTCGGACATGTAATATATCGTGAAACAAAGGGATTAAGATACTAGCGTAAAAGGTTCTGACGATCACAAGAAAGTCATCGTTGAATGTGTGGGAGTCAGTATGGGTCTCCAGATCCCGCTTCTGATTATTGATCCGAGAGGGGTCTCGATCATGTCCGCATTATTCACGAACCGTAGGGTGACACACTTAAGAGACACCGACATCCAATTGGAGCAAATGTTTCATGCCGAAAGAATGAACAAGCGCAGGAATTTATTTCACTAGATACCGAAACAGGTTTTCGGGTGAAATTGCATAAAGTGGTTATGCATGTGAAATAGAATTCTAGCAAGGGGTTATTTGTGAATGTTTGTCATTAAAGTAATTGACAAAATTCTGAATAAAATAAAAGAGTTTTATTTAATGAGAGTTTGCATTAAATTTGGTGGAAATTTAATGGGAATTTGAGTGGACTTTTGAGTGGAGGGAATTTAAAGGAGATTTGTGAGTGGAGTGTCCACCCACATGAAGAGGGGAGGGCAAGGGGGCAGCCCCATGCGCCGGCCAGCCCCTTGGGGTTCCCCCCTCCTCCTATAAAAGGAGCCCCCCTCCTCACTTGTCTCTCACACCTCCTCGTGAAGGATCTCTCTCCCCCTCTAGAATTTATCCCCCATGGTCTCGGACTAGCGAGATACATGTTCCCGGTGGCTATTCGGCAAGAAAGAGTTGTGCTTCCGCTGCATCGCTGGAGCGAGGAGGCGGAGGTTGCTCGGTGCCTCGAACGTGTGTGCGAGCACGGATGCGCTGCTGATTTGCGGCGCTAGGACTTCCTCTCGATCTTGAGATCGGCAAGAGATCGTCTACATCAACCACGAGTTGAACTCGTTAAGCTTTGTCGGTCTTCAAGGGTATGTTCTCTACGTATATACATCCGCCCGTTGTTTGTATCTATTAGATAGATCTTGGTATATAGTTCACATCGTAGGAAATTTTTTGTTTTCTATGCTGCGAACCCTACAAGTATGTCCATCACATCATTCTTCTAATGATATGACCCTGTTGTTAATAACATCTCTATGTTCATGATCAGGAAACCATGATCATATATTAACCAACAAGCTAGTTTAACAAGAGGATTTACTAGGGACTCTTTTATGT
The DNA here is from genome assembly GCA_916181665.1 of Avena sativa. Taxonomy (NCBI): domain Eukaryota; kingdom Viridiplantae; phylum Streptophyta; class Magnoliopsida; order Poales; family Poaceae; genus Avena; species Avena sativa. Next base: position 257,101,322 of record OV702279.1, on the reverse strand, counting down.
TTACAAATCACACAAGTATTAAAGTTTCCGGTTAATACAATTATAGCATGGTATGTAAACATTTATCATAAGCATGAAGATATGATAATAACCACTTTATTATTGCCTCTTGGGCATATCTCCAACAGTCTCCCACTTGCACTAGAGTCAATAATATAGTTCCAAACCTTTGTGTATTCAACACCTATGGCTTTCTGGTATTGTATGTACACGATTGCTAGTGGTCAACTGATCTCCGGATCTGACACTTCCAGGTCCGTGTGTAATTGCATGTCTTTGCGTATTTACGCATCACTCATTCTCTAATGACATGGCTTTGTATAAATTTGGTACTTTGGTGAGACCTTTAGTTCTTTGGGGTTAAAACCTGTTGATAATATTGTCGTACAATATATCTTCATAGTATTATCCCTGCTGTGAACCACACCTAGTTTGATAACAAACTACTTGACACAAATGCCCTCTTTTGCTGCTATAATAGCAGTTATATACTTAGCCTTTTGTTGTAGTATCTGTCACAATATTTTAACTTTGGAACTCATCCAAATCCATTATGGAACTTACTTTCCATTATATTGTGCCATCCTTAGTTTAGATTGAGATAAACTTAATTTGTACTTTGTGACAAAACTAGTATCAATGTAGTACTTTTATAATGAACTAACCATCTATTTGCCACTTCTACAAAATAATATACTCTTAGTTCTTCCAAAAGATCATAAGAATATCCTTACTATTGTCCAATGATTATCTTATGAATCATTCTGGTATATGCTCATAACATTTAGAGCATAGGACATATCTGGATTTGTACATATCACAGTATGATTGATATAAATACTCTTTGTGATTTCATGCATCAAGTATCAATCTATACTTGAATCTTTGTTTCACTTACCAAGTGTCAATACACTTGAATATATCATCAATATTGAACTCATTCAATTCTTTCTGTGCGACAAGAACCTTTCTTGTAGTTTCTATATTGAACTCATTCAATACATCATCTATGTACTTTCGGCACAACCATATTAGCGTCTATTGATGCCAAATATTTGGGTTTTTGCCTAAGTCTTTCATCAGGATGAAATTCTTAATATGTGTTAATAAAATATACATCATTTCCAATCAATAATATGTCTTCCACATAATGTATTATAAACATGTCTTAGCGCTCCCACTTAATTTCTTGCAAATGCAAGCATCTTCATCGTCTCTGATGAAATTAAACTATTTTAACAGTTTCATCATAGTGAAGATTCGAACTCCGCGATGCTTACTTCAACCATTGAAGTTTGCATATGCTTTTAGCATCCTGTGAATTAACAAAACCCTTTGGACTGTGTCATGCACACGTCCTAGGTAACCATTCTATTAGAAGAACTTGTTTTGTTTATTCAACACATAATAAAATTATATGTCGTGGTTGCTATATTAATCCGTCTAGACTAAATATCGCTTAATGAAAGATCAGATCTTGTCATAGTCAATTCTTTGAAAATTGTCGTGAACTCTTTCCCGACATGTCGATAATTTCATAGATGTGAAACATCCATGTCTATTTCTTTATAGATCCAAATATGACTGTAGGGTCTTGTACCTTTCTATAGGGTCTTTCAAGTTCAAAGCTTGATCTCTCGTATATGGAACTATCATGGATTTTATGGCTTCAAGCCATTTGACGGAGTCAGAGCCCATCATCGCTTCTTTGCATGTAGTCGGATCATTATTATTAAATAATGATTTAACTCTCAAATCTTGGTATTTGATTGTTTACCCAACCTATTTGTTTCAATAGGAACTTAGATCTCCGTGACCACAACCTTTGAGGCACGTGGGCCATGAGCATTGTTGCTGCCTCCGGAACACTTTTCGGCGCTGCGCAACTTTGCACATATAGCTAAGGTTCTTTTAACCTTATCAAAGTTCTATTGTCCTCCCACTTAACTTTTCACGGAAAGTTTCTTTCTCAAAGAAACTTGACATTCTAAGCGACAAACATTTTTGTCTTTGGTGTTATGGAGGAATACTCAACGATTATTCAAAATAACATACAAAGATATGTTTATCTGATTTTGGTTGCAAACATCTTTCTTATGCATAGCATACCAATTTTTAAGAAAGGACAACTTGGGTTCTATCCCAAACCATAACTTTATATGGTGTCAATTCAACGGATTATGATGGAGCTCTTTTCAGTGGAAAAACGGTAGTCTCTCAAGCTTTTAATCTTTAAAATATAATGGCAGTTTTATGAATTACACCTTTGATCTTACCATGTCAAACAAGGTTTAATTACATATCTCGAACGCTCCATACTCTTATGGTGTTTCGGGAAATGCAAATCCACGGAACGATTCCTTAAATCTTAGGTGTTTTATGCTAAACTTGTAACTCAAATATCTTCCTTTACGATCTTATCATAAACTATTTATATTATTGTTACAATGATTTTGCACTTCATCTTGAAAATCTTCGAACTTTTCAAATGTTTCATACTTCATCCTTATTAAGTAAATATTCATATATTCACTCAAATTTTTGGAGAAAGCATATGAAGTTGAAATCCATCGCTCTTGACTACAGATAATGGACTTCATACAACAATATGTACAAGTTCCAATAAGCTAGTCATTCGTTCCCTTTTGGCCTATGAGCAAAGTTTTAATTATCTCTAGGAAAGTTTCACAAGCGTCATTTGATCAAAAATAAAAAAGACTCCAAAATTCCATCCACATGGAGTTTCTTCATGTTTTCTTTCCAATATAATTTAAACGATGATGTCACTTCCTAAGTGATCTTTCAATCAATTTGTCTTTCGACATTTTTAGCACTAGTTTTATGGATGTGATTTCTCCAACGAGATTTGTGAATCATCCATCTTTTATGGATTACGACAATTATTTGAACAACCCTTTTGTTCTCATAATACCTGATAAAACAAATCTTGAAGGCAAGCTTTGATGTTTAACAAGCAGCACAATAACCCTTTATTTGTTCTCGATGAACATCATCACATATTCTTTTGCTAGTTACTTAGGCCATTGTAGTTCATGAATTGTGTTGTTTCGTATGACGATTCACACCAACAAATTTAGTATCAAATACTTAAGAACCACATTGTTTAATAAGCAAAGAATATAGCCATAACATGTATATCATCTATATACTTAAGCTGAACAATTCTAGTCTTTTCTTTTCTACCATATATTTATGAGATTCTCTTTCAGTATTTCCTTTTCTGTTTGAAAGAATCTATCAACATCAATAGTGGAGCCATATACATGACACATAGTCCAAAGCATGTATAGTAAAATACTAATGTCTTTGGACTTGCACTTTGAAGTAGATCACCATCATCAAATGTTTGGTGTGCTTTCAAATTCCTTTCTTTAGTAATCTCTTGGTGTAGTAAACAATTTACCTACATCAAATATTCACCCTTATCATGGAATTATCCATGATCAAGCTACTCTTAGCTTATAACGGTGAATCGCGAGTATAATGTTGCTCTCCAAAACCTTTTGGAGGATTAGGACAACTAGTGTCTCCAATCTTTTGCAAATTCTCATTAAATATGAGAACATGACTTTTGCCATATTATACTCTATCATGTTGCAACCAAAACTTTGTTTCAGATATCACAATATCTTCCACACATCATGGTTTCTGAAACAACTCTTTCAACTCCTAGATTACCTTGATATTGAAACTATCTTTCGAATATCAAGAATCATGGAGATAAACATGATACTTATATACTAACACTGGAATTGTTACTCTTGATTTAATACCAACTATTAAACTTCACGGAGTAATCGAAACTTACTGAAAGTTTGCAATGGGACTTTTAAACTTTAGATCAACACTTCAAAACAATACGATACCAGTTCGTAAAGTAACTAACCAGAATTCTATAGTTCTATCATCTCAATTATAACTAAGCGCAAGGTGGTAAATGGATGCCAATGACTACAACAACTATGCAAATTCACTTTGATTTAATTTATGATAAATAGTGTTCAACTTTTAATCATATTTTTGTTGAACTCCCACTCAAAACAATATCCCTCACATTGTTTTAGTGATCACATGAACCAAATCCACCACATCAAAACCGATCATCACGAGATTTGATGTAGCTTCAATGGCGAACAATCAACATGTTCATCATATCTACTATATGACTTATGCTTTACCTTTCAGTGATCCGTGTTCCGAGACCATGTCTGTACATGCTAGGCTCGTCAAGATCAAACCTTAGCTTCCGCATGAGCAAATCTGGCTTGCTCACGTTGTATACACTCGCAGAATCTAACACACCCAATCATCACGTGATGCTTCGAAACAACGAGATTTAGCAATGGTGCTTACTAAGGATGAACACTTTAAAACTTGAAATTGTGTGCTTGAGGGATCATCTTATAATGCTACCGTCGTGAACTAAGCAATACAAGATATATAAAAGGATTAACATCACATGCAATTCATAATATGTGATATGACATGGCCTTTCTTCTTGTGCTTCCGATCTCCATCTTCAAGCACGAACATGATCTCCATCATCACCGGTGTGGCGTCAAGGTCAATGGCGCCGCTTCATGGTTGTCGTCCACCAGCATCAACTATTACAACTACTTTGAATAGACACGCAGGTCTTAACGGAATTAAAAAAAACAACCATATGGCTCCTGCCGGTTGCCAACTTACAATAAGGAACATTGCATACATCATATATAATCACAATCATGGCCATATCACATCACAACACACCCCTGCAAAACAAAGTTAGACGCCTCTAATTATCTTTGCATGTTTTACGTGGTTTGGGGCTTTCAATAAGTGTCATTCTAACTTACGAACAAGAACCACAACATTGATACTAGTATTGTCAATCACCCGTTGTAAATTGAATCTTAACTATGTTGGGAGAAACAGTCACCCGCAAAGCCACTTATGCAATACTAGTTGCATGTCAAGCGTGGAGCAAATCTCATGAACGATGTCATGTAAGGTTAGCCCGGGCCGCTTCATCCCACCATCCCGCAAGATGCAAAGTACACAAGAAGCAATCGACAACAAAAGCATCAACGCCCACAATGACCATTGTGTTCTACTCGTGCAACAGATCTACATATAGACACGGCTCTGATACCACTCTAGGGGTTCGTAGCATGGAAAACAAAAAAATTCTATCGCACGAACACACACAAGCCAAGATCTATCTACTAGATTGCAGCAACGAGTTGATAGAGTACTAACCCTCGAAGATCCAAAGCGGTTAACGAGAGCAGATTCTCGTGGGTGATGTAGTCGTACACTTGCCGATCTCAAGATCGCGTAGACGATCCTTTCGGCGCTGTGTTCCGGCAGTGCTTCCGCAGTCAGTCACACGTTCGGTACTCGATGAAGACCTTCCTCTCCCTTGTTCCAGCAGGCAGCGGAGGTTGTAGCACTCTCCTCGCGATTCCGGTAGCACGACGGCGTGGTGTCGGAAGTAGAGGGGACATCTCGCAGGGCTTCGCCTTAAGCCGGAGCGAGTATGGTGGAGCAAGAGAGGTGCCTTGGCGATCTAGGGTTTAGAAGCACCAAGGGTAGGGGTGTAGCCGGCGGCTAGGGTTTGGTAAAACCCTAGTCGGCGACTTGGGAGGAGGCCCTAGGCGGCGGCAGCAGGTGGTGGCGCCAGGAGGTAGGGTTTGAGGTGTGAGGGGTAGGGGGAGCCCTACCCCTCCAAATATAGGTGGAGGGCGGCCGGTTGGGAGGAGGGAGTCCTCCCCCAACTCGTCCTCCTTGGCCGGCAGGTGGAGGGAGGGGACTTCCTCCCCAAGTAGGTTTCCTACTCTCCCTCCACCAAGCAAACTTGCCATTTGACTTTTTCAAATTGGCGTTTGACTTTCAAACTAGGATTTGATTTCTCTCTTTATTTTGCCCAGCCAAGTGACCTAGTACATGATGCAATCATTCCATATTGTCATGACACATTCATGTACCCTTCCCCTCCGGAGTGCCGGACCTTCCGGACCCTTCTAGAACATTCCTGGTGAAAACACCGGAATCATTCCCGAACTCCGAAACAGGACTTTCCTTATATGAATCTCATTCTCCGGACCATTCCGGATCTCCTCGTAATATCCCGGATCCCATCCGAGACTCCGAGCAACATTCGGTCTCTTACTCATCATTCCATAACTACTCAACAACATCGAATCCTTAAGTGTGTCTCCCTATGGTTCGTGAATTATGCGGACATGATCGAGACACTTCTCCGATCAATAACCAATAGAGGAATCTGGAAATTCATATGGCTCCCACATATTTCTACAATTACTTTGCGATCGAATGAACCACTTACATATGATACCAATTTCCCTTTGTCTCACGATAGTTTACTTATCCGAGGTTTTGATCGTCGGTATCTCTGCATACCTAGTTCAACCTCGTTACCGATAAGTACTCTTTTCTCGTTCCCATGATATGTGATCCCTTGTGAGCCAGTCACATGCTTGCAAGCTAATTGGTTGACATTCCACCGAGAGGGCCTAGAGTATATCTATCCGTCATATGGATGGACAAATCCCACTCTTGATCCATGTGCCTCAACCCGTACTTTCCAAACACTCAATGCCACCTTTATAGCCACCCAGTTACGGTGTGGTGTTTGATGTCATCAAAGCATCCTTCCGGTGATGGTGATTAACATGATCTCATGGTCGAAGGAATTAGGTTACTATGTATTAGAAAGCTTATAGCAAATGAACTATATTAAATGACTTGATCTTTATGCTACGCTCAACTATAGGAGTATGTCCATCACATCATTATTCTAATGATATGACCCTGTTGTTAATAACATCTCTATGTTCATGATCAGGAAACCATGATCATATATTAACCAACAAGCTAGTTTAACAAGAGGCTTTACTAGGGACTCTTTTATGTTTACAAATCACACAAGTATTAATGTTTCCGGTTAATACAATTATAGCATGGTATGTAAACATTTATCATAAGCATGAAGATATGATAATAACCACTTTATTATTGCCTCTTGGGCATATCTCCAACAATAAGCCCACTGTCATCTGGTACATAATCCCATGGTGTACAACTCCCAGACTCTATTTCACTTTGGTTGTCAGTACCTGGCACCCTGGCAAAATCCATCACTCCAGTAAACATGAATAGATCAATCTATATTATGGACTGGAACTTCAGAGGAATCAACTCACAGGATAGATGTGATGATCTTGCTGATAAAATAAACCAAAGTAATTGTAACATCATCTGTTTGCAAGAAACAAAGAGGGAGCACTTTGATAGTAACTACATCAGGAAATTATGCTCCAGAAGATTAAACCAGTTTGCATACCAACCATCTCTGGGTAACTTTGGTGGTCATATTGTTATTTGGAATGGTACACAATTTAATGGACAAATTATCAGCCAATATCACTTCTAGATGACAATTAAATTTGAGAGCTATCTGACCAATATATATGCACCATGCACCAACGAAGGAAGGCACCAATTCTATGATTGGTTTATGCAACTTGACTCATCTCCATTTGATTTATGGATGGTTATGGGAGACTTCAATATGATAAGAAGCACTGATGATAGAAACAGACCTGGAGGTAACATTGCCAACATACATAGCTTTAATGCCATCATTCAGGAACATGACCTTGAGGAAATCCCACTAAAAGTGAGAGCATTTACTTGGTCTAATATGCAAGCAAAACCACTTCTTGAGAAACTTGACTAGATTTTTACATCACACAAATGGACCACTGAATATCCCAATACCATTGCCACTCCCATGGCTAGACTTGGATCTGACCATATACCCATTATCATCAATGTTGGCACTTACATCCCAAGATCCAACATTTTTAGATTTGAGGAATACTGGATGGAATTTGATGGTCTTACTGACATTGTGAATAGCTGGTAGATCAACCGAGGATCATATAAAAATGCTGCACAAGACATTGCTGCTAGATTCAAAAGCCTCAGATAGGGCATCAAAAATGGAGCAAAAACCTATCCAACCTTGCAAAAATCATTAGCAACTGCAATTTTGTCCTCTCCTTGCTGGATGGACTGGAGGAACAGAGACTGCTTTCTGTCCAGGAAAAAAACTTCAGGAATATTGTCAAAAACCATCAATACAAGATGCTGGAAGCCAAAAGAATTTACTGGAGAAATAGGGCCAATATCAGATGGGCCAAACTGGGTAATGAAAACACCAAATTCTTTCATTCTATAGCTACCAGAAACTACAGGCAGAATTTTATTTCCACCCTTACCAATGAACATGGGGCCACTTTGATTGAGCATGACCATAAAGCTGATCTACTTTGTTTCAGAGAGAGACTTGGTGTATCCATTAACACTAATATTCAATTTGATCTGGATGATATGATCACTCCTCAGGACCTATCTGAAGTGGATGCTGCTTTTACCCATGAGGAAATTGATGATATCATAAAGCATATGCCACCTGATAAATCCCCTAGGCCAGATGGATTCAATGGTATGTTTATGAAAAAAATACTGGCAAATTATGAAACATCAGTTTTACAATCTATGTGATCAATTCTACAATGGCTTACTGGACCTGCTTAGCATCAACACTGCATACATCACTCTCATACCCAAGACACAACATCCATGCAGAACCTCTGATTTCAGGCCTATCTCACTTGTCAGTATGGCACTCAAAATCATCACTAAACTGATTGCCAACAGAGTCCAGAATGTTATCATCCCCATTGTGAGCAAAAACCAATATGGGTTTGTAACTACCTCGGTGAATTACGCTCCTAATTACAAGCCTGGATGAACGGAAATGGTTGAAATAGTACGGTGGGGCCCAAATGCCACTCACGGGTAGACCTTTCGGCTGTCCCAACCATTTCCATTCATCGAGACAAGTACGGGCGGCGTAATCGGCAGGCGAAGGGATCAACTACATACACAAATGAGTATGTATGCAAGCCACCATACAATAGTATATCAGAGTCATTCCATCTAAAAAGAAAGGAAATATAGCAACGCCATACGGCAAGATTCAAATGACCTAGATAGATATAATAGTTTAGGATATCTCCTCATACATCACACATCAGAGTATCAGGCGGAAGCGGCAAACAAGATCCGAGTACGGATAAGAAGCAAATCGGCATAAGATGCCCCATAAATAAGCACATCCCGCCCACAGATCTCACGGATCCCCGTTCCCGGAATCTCTACACCGAACGATCGTTGCCCACATCATCAGCCTCCTCCACCCAGTATCCGTCTTGCGAGTGTACCTGTTCATCTAAACCAAATAATTTATCGTGTGAGACCCTAGGGGTACTCAGCAAGTCTTTATGCCTCTAAAGGGGACACAACCTGGGGTGACGCAATTGCAGCAAAAGATAAACCCTAACAATTCTATAGATACTCGCTAACCATCCGCCTAACCAAAGATAGACGGATGTCCGTGAATTAATGACAACAGTTATAACAGTAATATCCACAGATCCATCCTCCTCCTCGCTTACCAACGAGGAAGCGGACGAACAACCCCCCATCCGTTGGCAATTTTATTAACCATTCCATGAGTGTTGCTCTAATTACTAGTCAGTTACTTAGTCAAATTAAAAGCGGTACTTTAGTTATGCTTGTCTATGATCGAGAAACTGTGCTCCAAGTCGTCCATAACCGCGGACACGGCTTTCAGAAAGTTTTACCCTGCAGGGGTGCACAAATAGCAACACACACTCGATCAACCTCGGAAAAACCAAATCAAAACCCAACGAGGCCTTCACGACAAAGCAATCACATGATTCAGAAATATTTCAGGGGGCCACCCCTTGGAGTACACCCGCGACGAAGTTAGCTGACTCCGAGACGGACCCGAGGTTTGGGTGGACGGCTGTGAACGACTGGGAACCCAAAACTGGGCTTGTCGACACCACGAAAACGTGTCCCGATCCTAAACAGTACAGGTGCTCCTCGCACAATCGTAAATAAAGCAGTAAGCATGGCATAAGTACATGATAGTAAATAAAACCTCAAACTAGTTTGTGGCCCCAAGAAATAAGAATGAATCAAGCTCTGGCTCAGGGGGGTCCCATAAGCCTCCCGGATGTGGATAGCGCGAATATTCAAGGAACAGGTTTCAAGTACTCGGGGTCCTACGGGACACAAGTGAGCAGGAAAAACCAAATAGCAGATATTGCTCACCGGTGCCACTTTCATTAGTTATCCCATTACTACTCAGGTTAAGTTGTTTAGGTACCTCGTTATCCATCAGACTCTCACAAACCCTACACATGCTGTTCTACGACTCGCATGGCTCAAACAACTCCTGTAGTAATGGCTCATGGGATGGAGTAACCAGCTTGGTAGGGTTTGAAAGTAAAGGCTATGCAATACTTGGGGTTCAGTTTAATGCAATCGCGACTCAATGATGCAAGAATAAGATAGAGGCAGTAGGTACTGTATGTATGCAAGCATGTGGTAGTGCTTGCTTGACAGCTCAGTTGAAGCAAGGGATGGATCTGGGTAGTGCTCCTGGTTCTCTTGATATATTCCCTGCTCAGCGTCTATTCGAAGAAGAACCAAACAAACAAGGGCCAACATAAATAAAGTGCACAAGCATATGAATAAAATGCGACAAGCAAACAATCATGCCATGATGAATGATGCACAATTTGCATGACAATAAAGTAACATGGCATGGGTGAGGTGTGGAATACAAGAATAAATCATTTTATTCAGTTTTGGCCATAATTTATTGTCATATTAGTTGTTGTATACTATATATTTATATGATGCATGCTGCAATTTAAGTCATGGATAGCATAAACAGAAAGGTCTCGTCGAGCTGATCATTTTAGACATACCATTTGTCAAATTTGGAGTTATAGAACTAAAGTTATTAATTAATTAAGTCAAGGGGCATTTTATGTAATTTTACTCAACTTGGAATTTAAATGTGCAAAAAGTAATTTGAATAGCATATTTGAAATCCTCACATTTTTCTGATTCAAAAACATATATTATATGTATTATTTGGATTTGTATTTTCAAAGTTACTTAAAACAGAAAAGAAGTTTGAATTTTAAAACTAATTTGAATAGTTTGAATTTTAACAGACATGCAGAAATACTATTGACACCCAGACAGAACCAGCCACGCTCAATGACGGGTGGGGCCAGAGCTGGCTCAGGGCCACACGCGCACACAGGACAGGGAGGGACTGCGGGTTGATTGAAACGTTTGTCGGGAGCCTTTTTGCATAAAACCAACAGCCGCGGACAGGTGGGTCCGAAGGGTCGCGGGTTGAGGAACAAAAAGGTGGGGGGGGGTTTTGGAAAGCGGCGCCGCGCACTGTGCTTCTTCTCTGACGAAACTGACGGTGCACGTTTGACAGCGGGCGCGCGGCGCGGGCGAGGGTCGAACCCGCGACCTGGCGCTTGCGCGCGGCGGTGGCGACCACTGCGGCTAGGCGGGGTAGTTGTCTGGTAGGGGGGGCGCGGCTAGATAGGGTCTGCGCGCCGTGGGAGCGAGCGGACGCGCGCGGCCGCCGGTGCACAGAGAGTGCTCGACGGAGCGCACGCCGCGACCAGGAAGCGACGACGAGGCAGACCTTGCCAGGGGAGTAGGGGAGCTCACCGCGAGGTCGTTGGTGTGGTTGGATCGGGTGGGGGCGCAGCAGATCGGCGGCGAGGCAGAGGCCGACGTAGCTAGGGTTTGCGTTTGGTGGCGGCGGTGATCTGCGGTTCCGGGGCTCCTCCTCCTCGCTGGAGCGTGCAGGGCGAAGCAGAGGGACGCTACGGGCTTCCTCGACAACCTTGCTCGTCACGCCACCGGCTGGTAGAGTATGGGGAGGAAGAGGCCGACGGTGGCCGTCGTAGGGGGGGTAGACGGTGACGAGGGAGGGAGAGGGAAGAGGGCAGGGCCCTGGAGAGATCTGGGAGAGGCCAGAGGGTTGGGAGGGAGTAGATAAGGACGGGGGTGAGGTGGTTGGCGTGGGGGAGGGGAAGGTGGCGTCGGCCACCTTTTGCCTCCTTCTCCCTCACGTGCCCGGCATGGGACCAGGGGGTGGTGCAAGGACGGTGGGGGCTGCCAGGTGGGTCACGGCGAGGCCAGGGGCAGGTCGGCTCGGGCTAGGGCCACAGGGCAGGGAGAGAAGAGAGGGGAAAAGAGAGGGGGTAGACTCAGGCTAGGTTAGCTAGGGCAGGGGGAGGTGACCAAGGGAGAGGGTGGCCGGTGGGGCCAGCTAAGAGAGAGGGAGGGAGAGGTCGAGAGAGAGAGAGGGGGAGGCTTAGGGTTTAGACAGAGGATTAAGAGAGAGGGAGGTTAGAGAGAGAGGGGGAAGGTTGAGTGTTGACAAGACAAAGCAAGATCAAGCAGGATCAACAAGCTCAAGCAAGATAGCCAAAGAGAGAGAAGAAGAAAAGGTGGTGATGGGGTAGATAGAGATGGGGATGAGGTTTAAGCAAGATCAAAATATATCAAGCCTAAAAGAAAGGATAGAGATAGAGATGATCCACTCAAAACTTCAAATAAAACCAAAGGTGACCAAAGTTGGTGATGGTTGCATGGGACATGCATTATATTTAATGCACTCCCTAAGAGATTGGTACAAGCTTGCATGGGCCATGCATAAGCATTAAATGCCAGGTTTTATCTTGTGAAAACAAAATAATATCTCATGTCATTTATTTATGTGCATCCCTAAAAGTGGAGTAAGGCCAAGCAAAAGAATATGAGTGGAATTGGACCCACCCTATCTCTCATGAGCTTGATTAAACACCAAAAGAAAAATAATTGCAAGCTCATGGATAATGGGATGGTGGAATTGTAAAGTGGTGAAAGAAAGGGTGGTGGAGTCAATAAAAGATATGCCCCCAACTCAACTTGGGCATTTAACAATATATCAAGAACCAAATACAATATCAAGAGGCAAATACAAATAATAATGCATATGAGATAAGAACCAAAACAAAAAGGGTTTTTGTATGATGCCCAAATGCAAGGTGGCATGATGACATGAGCATGATAACATGATGATGCAACAATTATATGTAGAGAGTAGCCATTATATTACTAGACCAAGTAGCATTATAGTTCTTAGACAAATGGGATGCTACAACTCTCCCCCACTAAACAGGAATCTCGCCCCGAGATTCTAGGAAGAAGAAGAAAACACAAAGAGGGTAGGATAGTTGGCACGGAGTTCATCTTCACGCTCCCAAGTGGCTTCATCAACGGAATGGTGCGACCACTGCACCTTGCAGAACTTGATGGACTTGTTGCGAGTCCTTCTTTCTGCGACTTCGAGGATTTTGGTGGGGTGTTCTTGATAAGACAGGTCTTCTTGGAGATTGATAAGCTCGTGATCCACGGTCCTGCCGGGATCCTTGAAGCACTTCTTGAGTTGAGAGATGTGGAAAACATCATGAACCTTGAGTTTTTCCGGGAGCTCAAGAGCATAAGAGACTTCTCCTCTTCTTCCACGAATTTTGAAAGGACCGATGTATCTAGGAGCCAGCTTTCCTTTGATACCAAAGCGGTGTGTGCCTTTCATGGGAGTGACACGAAGGTAAACGAGATCACCAGGGGCATACACCATGTCCGTGTGCTTCCTGTCATAATTGCTCTTCTGACGACTTTGAGCAATCTTCAGGTTCTCAAGAATGATATGCACATTCTCCTCCGCTTGAGTTACAATGTCAGGGCCAAACCATATTCTTTCTCCTGCACCTGACCAACCAATCGGAGTTCTGCACTTGCGACCATAGAGAGCCTCAAATGGTGCCATCTTCAGACTTTTCTGGAAGCTGTTGTTGTAAGAGAATTCAGCATAAGGAAGACATTCCTCCCACTTCATGCCAAAAGAGATGACGCAAGCACGAAGCATATCCTCCAGAATCTGATTGATCCTTTCAACTTGTCCTTGCGACTGAGGGTGGTAAGCTGTGCTGAAGTTCAACTTTGTTCCCAAAGCATTTTGGAAACTTTCCCAGAACTTGGAAGTGAAGATGCTTCCACGGTCTGAACTGATCTCAAGCGGAACCCCATACAGAGAGACAATTCTGTTGATATAGAGCTCAGCCAACTGAATGCCAGAAATTGTTTCCTTGACGGGGAAGAAATGAGCCACCTTAGAGAGCCTGTCAATGACAACAAAGATTGCATTGTTGCCCTTCTGCGACCTTGGAAAACCAGTGATGAAGTCCATCTCTACTTTCTCCCATTTCCATTCTGGAGGTTTCAATGGCTGTAGAAGACCGAAAGGTTTCTGATGGACAGCTTTCACTCTGCGGCAGACATCACACTCCGAGACATACTTGGCACAATATCGTTTTAGACCCGGCCACCAATATTGTGTTTTCAAGTCCATGTACATCTTTGTGCTGCTAGGGTGGATAGATAGAACAGAATCGTGCGCCTCCTTGAGAACTTGCTCTCTCAAACCCGGGTAGTTCGGAACAAACATCCGGTGTTCAAAGAAAAGCGTGCCTTGATCATCGATGTGGAAGGACTCATACTTCGGAAGCTCAAGTTTAGAGATGATCTTTCTGGTGTGCGGATCACCAAGCTGACGAGAGCGAATCTTTTCTTCCAAGAGAGGAGTAGCCAGAAGGTTCAGGAGATACCCTTGATCCACAATTTCCAGGTTGAGCTGACGGAATTCCTCGCACAAAAGAGGTTGTTGTTCTTCCATCATGAGGTTGTTGACATAAGCTTTGCGGCTGAGAGCATCGGCCATGACATTAGCTTTGCCCGGTGTGTAGTTGATGGTCAAATCAAAATCATTGATTGCTTCAATCCATCTCCTCTGCCGAAGGTTGAGATCAGGCTGAGTGAAGATATACTTCAAACTCTTGTGATCAGAAAAGATCTCACAACGGTTGCCAAGCAAGTAGTGCCTCCAAAGTTTCAAAGCAAAGACAACTGCTGCGAGCTCGAGGTCATGTGTAGGATAGTTGATCTCATGCTTCTTCAACTGTCGAGAGGCATAAGCAACAACTTGTCTTTCTTGCATAAGGACCGCACCCAATCCTTGCAAAGAAGCGTCACAGAATATCTGGAAAGGCTTAGATGTATCCGGAGGAACCAAGACTGGTGTGGAAGTGAGCTTCTCTTTGAGTGTCTCAAAGCTTGCTTGACATGCAGGAGTCCAAAGGTATTTCTTGCCTTTCTTGAGTAGATCGGTAAGAGGCTTCGCTATCTTCGAAAAGTTCTGAACGAAGCGACGGCAATAACTAGCCAAACCAAGGAAGCTCCGCACTTCTTTGACATTTACAGGAGGAAGCCATTCAACAATTGTCTTCACAGTTTCCGGGTTGACTGCAATGCCCTTGGCAGAGATAACGTGACCAAGATAGGTTACTTGAGGCAGCCAAAACTCACACTTTGAGAACTTTGCATACAAGCGGTTCTCACGAAGCTTGTTTAGGACACACCGAAGGTGTTCTTCATGCTCTTCCTTTGACTTAGAATAGACTAGGATGTCATCCAGATAGACCACAACGAACTTATCAAGGTACTCCATGAAAACCGAGTTCATAAGCCTCGAGAAGGTAGCAGGTGCATTTGTGAGGCCGAAAGACATGACTGTGTACTCATACAGGCCATATCGGGTGGTGAAGGCTGTTTTAGGCACATCTTCCTTGCGAATCTTGATTTGGTGATAACCACTTCTCAAGTCAAGCTTAGAGAACACCACAGCTCCAGCTAGCTGATCGAAGAGATCATTAATCCGCGGAAGGGGATATTTGTTCTTGATGGTTTTAGCATTGAGAGCCCGATAGTCAACACAAAGTCTATCAGTCTTGTCTTGCTTCTTCACAAAGATTGTTGGGCTACCCCAAGAAGAAGTACTGTGTTGAATGAAACCCAACTTCTCTTGTTCATCAAGTTGTCGTTTAAGTTCAGCCAACTCAGCAGGACCCATTTTATAAGGCCGCTTGGAGATAGAAGCCGTTCCAGGTTCAAGCTCAATTACAAAATCAACCTCACGATCCGGAGGCATACCCGGCAACTCTTCAGGAAAGACATCTGGGAACTCACAGACCACCGGAACACTCTGAATAGCTTCCATAGCATCATCATTCAGAGCCGCCAAAGAGAAAAGCTGGACAGCAGGAGTCAGACTTGGAGAAAAGACTATATGGCATTCAGGAATCTTCAGAGAAACCGAGCGTTCAGCACAATCAATCACAGCTGCATTTGCTGTCAACCAATCCATGCCCAAGATGACATCAATGTCAGAATTGCCCAGAACAATTAAGGAAGCCGAGAACGAAGAGCCACCAATCTCAATTTGATTGCCATGGCTGATATGAACAGCCCTCATGTTTGAACCAGGAGATTGTACCACCAACCGCTTAAGGAGAGGAACCAAGACTAACTCATTCTCATTTGCAAACTTGTGAGAAACAAATGAATGCGATGCACCAGAATCAAACAAAACTCGTGCAGGGACTGAGTTAACGAAAAGCATACCCATCACAACTCCAAGTGCATGCTCAGCTTGAGCGGCGTTGACACAGTTGGCACGAGCAACAGTAGACCCGGGCATGGTGTTGATGTTGAGAGCCCTAGGTGGTGGTGCACGAACCAAAGGGGAGCTTGCCGCAGATCTTGGAGGGGGTGGAGGAAGAATTTGTTTTTCAACAGACAGTTCCAGTTTAAATGTCCAGGGTCTCCACACGTGTAACAAGCACCAGGTGGACGTGGAGCAACGTAGCCAGGGACTCCGCCAGGCGCTCCAGGGTAGTTGTGGGTGTAGCCCCTGGGAGCAGCAGTGATGAAGTTTGGTGGCCTTGCCGCGAAGCTTGAAGGTCTTGGTGAAGCCGGGAGCGACGGTGGGGTGTTAGGAACCCAGACACGACGCTTAGAAGGAGCTGACATAGCTGAAGAGCTTGGTGCATCACGGTTGTGTTTCTTTGACTCCTCAAACACTTGCCTACTTGCTTCCTCCTGCAGAGCTGTATGCTGAAGTTCCAGGAAAGACGCCGGCCTTGCATGTGTGATTGCATATTTAATCGATGCATTGAGCCCTTGCCGGAACCTCTTTTGCTTCTTCTTGTCATCAGATATCTCATCGCCACCATAACGAGAAAGATTCATGAAGTTCCTGATGTAGGTATTGACATTATCATTTCCCTGCTTGAGGTTGAGAAACGCTTCCTTCATCCTTTCCATGACAATTTCTGACAGATACTGCTCTTTGAACGCTCCAGTGAACCGTTCCCAAGTAGGCTGAAAACCAGTGCAGTTTGCCTTCAGGTAATTCTCCCACCATAGAGCTGCATCTCCCTTCAGAAGGTGAGTAGCACACTTTACCCATTCCTGCTCAGGAACATCAGCAGTCTCCAGTAGCCTTGACATCTCGCGCAACCAATCATCAGCATCAAGTGGTCGATCAGAAACATCAAATTGGCGAGGGTTGAACTTCAGGAAGCTTTTGATGTCTCCTCGCTTGGGAGGTGGAGGTAGTGGAGCAAACTCATTCCTCCGAACACTTTTCTCAAAGCGCTGCTGGTTCTGCTGCATTGCTGCCAAGGCATTGGCGATGTTTGACAGCGCGGATCCCAGTTCAGGTGGTATGTCCTCATCAGAACGGCGTGGTGAAGCCATCCTGTGATTGATATAAAACACAAGTCAGTACTATAATGGAGAATAATAATAATCCAAAATAGTACCAAGATGGAATTAACCAAGATTAAAGGATACAATTTACTAAGATGATATTAAAATATCAACAAAGTTCAAAGCACCTAGAAGATATTAAGCATATCGCACACGACTGAAAAGGAGTGTGGTACACAAATATATCAAAGAAAATTTTTCCACAAATTTCGGCATTAAAATACCAATAGATGCGCAAAATTACTTAACGAATCAAGATTAGTGACTCTACCAATTCAATATACAAAAGCGAATGATAAGAGTAGTGGTATGGTCGTGACTCCATCCCGCACTCAAATCATTACTCCGCACATGAATAAGTGGAACACATATCCTAACCCCTTCTTCTCACGTCGAACCTAAAGATTAGTAACTACGGAAACGAACACCCCAAACAAGATAACGTCGGATAACAAAGAGTAAGACAGATCGCGTCGGTTTGCAAAAGTCTGTCGGTATGGAATGTACCAACAGTTGATAACCAAAGGCTGATTAGATAACAACTTGGATGTAACAGATAGACAAGGAATTACACACACACACACACACACAACCTATGGTACTACGGAAACCCAGAACACGTGAATCCTAGTTTGAATTTTTAAGAAGAGGATTGAAAACGTTACACTTCCTTACCAGAAAAGGGTGGGTGGGTGGATAAGAAGAAAAGTGGAAGCAGTCCTACTCTCACGTTTTGTTTTTCCCTAGTATACATAACTACCAAAAATATTTGCTAGACTGACAACGACCGTTTGGCTGAGACCCTGAAGGGCGGGATGGCTCTGATACCAATTGTAACTACCTCGGTGAATTACGCTCCTAATTACAGCCTGGATGAACGGAAATGGTTGAAATAGTACGGTGGGGCCCAAATGCCACTCACGGGTAGACCTTTCGGCCGTCCCAACCATTTCCATTCATCGGGACAAGTACGGGCGACGTAATCGGCAGGCGAAGGGATCAACTACATACACAAATGAGTATGTATGCAAGCCACCATACAATAGTACATCAGAGTCATTCCATCTAAAAAGAAAGGAAATATAGCAACGCCATACGGCAAGATTCAAATGACCTAGATAGATATAATAGTTTAGGATATCTCCTCATACATCACACATCAGAGTATCAGGCGGAAGCGGCAAACAAGATCCGAGTACGGATAAGAAGCAAATCGGCATAAGATGCCCCATAAATAAGCACATCCCGCCCACAGATCTCACGGATCCCCGTTCCCGGAATCTCTACACCGAACGATCGTTGCCCACATCATCAGCCTCCTCCACCCAGTATCCGTCTTGCGAGTGTACCTGTTCATCTAAACCAAATAATTTATCGTGTGAGACCCTAGGGGTACTCAGCAAGTCTTTATGTCTCTAAAGGGGACACAACCTGGGGTGACGCAATTGCAGCAAAAGATAAACCCTAACAATTCTATAGATACTCGCTAACCATCCGCCTAACCAAAGATAGACGGATGTCCGTGAATTAATGACAACAGTTATAACAGTAATATCCACAGATCCATCCTCCTCCTCGCTTACCAACGAGGAAGCGGACGAACAACCCCCCATCCGTTGGCAATTTTATTAACCATTCCATGAGTGTTGCTCTAATTACTAGTCAGTTACTTAGTCAAATTAAAAGCGGTACTTTAGTTATGCTTGTCTATGATCGAGAAACTGTGCTCCAAGTCGTCCATAACCGCGGACACGGCTTTCAGAAAGTTTTACCCTGCAGGGGTGCACAAATAGCAACACACACTCGATCAACCTCGGAAAAACCAAATCAAAACCCAACGAGGCCTTCACGACAAAGCAATCACAGGATTCAGAAATATTTCAGGGGGCCACCCCTTGGAGTACACCCGCGACGAAGTTAGCTGACTCCGAGACGGACCCGAGGTTTGGGTGGACGGCTGTGAACGACTGGGAACCCAAAACTGGGCTTGTCGACACCGCGAAAACGTGTCCCGATCCTAAACAGTACAGGTGCTCCTCGCACAATCGTAAATAAAGCAGTAAGCATGGCATAAGTACAGGATAGTAAATAAAACCTCAAACTAGTTTGTGGCCCCAAGAAATAAGAATGAATCAAGCTCTGGCTCAGGGGGGTCCCATAAGCCTCCCAGATGTGGATAGCGCGAATATTCAAGGAACAGGTTTCAAGTACTCGGGGTCCTACGGGACACAAGTGAGCAGGAAAAACCAAATAGCAGATATTGCTCACCGGTGCCACTTTCATTAGTTATCCCATTACTACTCAAGTTAAGTTGTTTAGGTACCTCGTTATCCATCAGACTCTCACAAACCCTACACATGCTGTTCTACGACTCGCATGGCTCAAACAACTCCTGTAGTAATGGCTCATGGGATGGAGTAACCAGCTTGGTGGGGTTTGAAAGTAAAGGCTATGCAATACTTGGGGTTCAGTTTAATGCAATCGCGACTCAATGATGCAAGAATAAGATAGAGGCAGTAGGTACTGTATGTATGCAAGCATGTGGTAGTGCTTGCCTGACAGCTCAGTTGAAGCAAGGGATGGATCTGGGTAGTGCTCCTGGTTCTCTTGATATATTCCCTGCTCAGCGTCTATTCGAAGAAGAACCAAACAAACAAGGGCCAACATAAATAAAGTGCACAAGCATATGAATAAAATGCGACAAGCAAACAATCATGCCATGATGAATGATGCACAATTTGCATGACAATAAAGTAACATGGCATGGGTGAGGTGTGGAATACAAGAATAAATCATTTTATTCAGTTTTGGCCATAATTTATTGTCATATTAGTTGCTGTATACTATATATTTATATGATGCATGCTGCAATTTAAGTCATGGATAGCATAAACAGAAAGGTCTCGTCGAGCTGATCATTTTAGACATACCATTTGTCAAATTTGGAGTTATAGAACTAAAGTTATTAATTAATTAAGTCAAGGGGCATTTTATGTAATTTTACTCAACTTGGAATTTAAATGTGCAAAAAGTAATTTGAATAGCATATTTGAAATCCTCACATTTTTCTGATTCAAAAACATATATTATATGTATTATTTGGATTTGTATTTTCAAAGTTACTTAAAACAGAAAAGAAGTTTGAATTTTAAAACTAATTTGAATAGTTTGAATTTTAACAGACATGCAGAAATACTATTGACACCCAGATAGAACCAGCCACTCTCAATGACGGGTGGGGCCAGAGCTGGCTCAGGGCCACACGCGCACACAGGACAGGGAGGGACTGCGGGTTGATTGAAACGTTTGTCAGGAGCCTTTTTGCATAAAACCAACAGCCGCGGACAGGTGGGTCCGAAGGGTCGCGGGTTGAGGAACAAAAAGGTGGGGTTTTTTTTTGGAAAGCGGTGTCGCACACTGTGCTTCTTCTCTGATGAAACTGACGGGGCGCGTTTGACAGCGGGCGCGCGGCGCGGGCGAGGGTCGAACCCGCGACCTGGCGCTTGCGCGCGGCGGTGGCGACCACTGCGGCTAGGCGGGGTAGTTGTCTGGTAGGGGGGCGCGGCTAGATAGGGTCTGCGCGCCGTGGGAGCGAGCGGACGCGCGCGGCCGCCGGTGCACAGAGAGTGCTCGACGGAGCGCACGCCGCGACCAGGAAGCGATGACGAGGCGGACCTTGCCAGGGGAGTAGGGGAGCTCACCGCGAGGTCGTTGGTGTGGTTGGATCGGGTGGGGGCGCAGCAGATCGGCGGCGAGGCAGAGGCCGACGTAGCTAGGGTTTGCGTCGGGTGGCGGCGGTGATCTGCGGTTCCGGGGCTCCTCCTCCTCGCTGGAGCGTGCAGGGCGAAGCAGAGGGACGCTACGGGCTTCCTCGACAACCTTGCTCGTCACGCCACCGGCTGGTAGAGTATGGGGAGGAAGAGGCCGACGGTGGCCGTCGTAGGGGGGGTAGACGGTGACGAGGGAGGGAGAGGGAAGAGGGCAGGGCCTTGGAGAGATCTGGGAGAGGCCAGAGGGTTGGGAGGGAGTAGATAAGGACGGGGGTGAGGTGGTTGGCGTGGGGGAGGGGAAGGTGGCGTCGGCCACCTTTTGCCTCCTCCCTCACGTGCCCGGCATGGGACCAGGGGGTGGTGCAAGGACGGTGGGGGGCTGCCAGGTGGGTCACGGCGAGGCCAGGGGCAGGTCGGCTCGGGCTAGGGCCACAGGGCAGGGAGAGAAGAGAGGGGAAAAGAGAGGGGGTAGACTCGGGCTAGGTTAGCTAGGGCAGGGGGAGGTGACCAAGGGAGAGGGTGGCCGGTGGGGCCAGCTAAGAGAGAGGGAGGGAGAGGTCGAGAGAGAGAGAGGGGGAGGCTTAGGGTTTAGACAGAGGATTAAGAGAGAGGGAGGTTAGAGAGAGAGGGGGAAGGTTGAGTGTTGACAAGACAAAGCAAGATCAAGCAGGATCAACAAGCTCAAGCAAGATAGCCAAAGAGAGAGAAGACGAAAAGGTGGTGATGGGGTAGATAGAGATGGGGATGAGGTTTAAGCAAGATCAAAATATATCAAGCCTAAAAGAAAGGATAGAGATAGAGATGATCCACTCAAAACTTCAAATAAAACCAAAGATGACCAAAGTTGGTGATGGTTGCATGGGACATGCATTATATTTAATGCACTCCCTAAGAGATTGGTACAAGCTTGCATGGGCCATGCATAAGCATTAAATGCCAGGTTTTATCTTGTGAAAACAAAATAATATCTCATGTCATTTATTTATGTGCATCCCCAAAAGTGGAGTAAGGCCAAGCAAAAGAATATGAGTGGGATTGGACCCACCCTATCTCTCATGAGCTTGATTAAACACCAAAAGAAAAATAATTGCAAGCTCATGGATAATGGGATGGTGGAATTGTAAAGTGGTGAAAGAAAGGGTGGCGGAGTCAATAAAAGATATGCCCCCAACTCAACTTGGGCATTTAACAATATATCAAGAACCAAATACAATATCAAGAGGCAAATACAAATAATAATGCATATGAGATAAGAACCAAAACAAAAAGGGTTTTTGTATGATGCCCAAATGCAAGGTGGCATGATGACATGAGCATGATAACATGATGATGCAACAATTATATGTAGAGAGTAGTCATTATATTACTAGACCAAGTAGCATTACAGTTGTTAGACAAATGGGATGCTACAGGGTTCATCAAATCTAGAACTATCCAAGACTGTATTGCTTGGGCATTTGAATATCTGCATATATGCCACAAGTCAAAAAAAAGGACATTATCATCTTAAAGCTTGATTTTGAAAAGGCATTTGACGTGGTGGAATACAAAGCCATCCTCACCATGCTCAAGAAATTTGGTTTCAGTGACAAGTTTATTGCCTGGATAAGGAAGATTCTGCACAGTGCTACAACATCTATTATTCTGAATGGTGTACCAGGCAAGACCATTACTTGCAAGAGAGGAGTCAGACAAGGTGATCCCCTTTCCCCTCTTCTATTTGTGGCCACAGCTGAGCTGCTACAGATCATTGTGAATCATGCCTGACAAATTGGGGAGCTTTCACTCCCCATTGATAACTCTTATGGGCAAAACTATCCAATCCTCCAATATGCTGATGACACTCTTTTAATTCTGCCTGCTGATGCTGAACAATTGTGCAAATTAAAAGAATTACTCAAAAAATTTACTGAAGCTACATGATTAAGGATCAATTATCACAAGTCATCCATGATCCCAATCAATACTACACCTGAAAAGATGGACAGCCTGGCTGAGCTTTTAGGATGCAAAATTGAAGCTTTACCATTCACATATCTGGGACTTCCCATGGAAACTACTAAACCAAGTGTTGAAGATTTGCCTCCCATGATTAGCAAAGTGGACAAAAGACTTGCTGGTATATCCAACCTTCTGTCTCACTGCTCCAGAGTCATTGTGATCAAATCTGTGTTATCAGCTATGCCAAATCTCATCATGTGTGCAATTAAAATGCATTACACTCATACTGATCATGTAGACAAAACTACCAGAACCTTCTCATGACATGGTAAGGAGATTGAGAAAAGAGGAAAATGTTGGGTTCAATGGGATAAAGTATGTTTAACTAAGAAAGCTGGGGGTCTTGACATTATTAATCTCAGGGAGCACAATAAAGCTATGATGATGAAGAACTTATTCAAATTCTACAATGGCAAGGATATACCATGGGTCAATCTTCTCTGGCAAAAATACTACTGCAATGGTGCACTCCCTGATGCACATGCCAACAAAGGCTCTTTCCAGTGGAGAAATTGCCTCTCCTTCCTTCCATAATTCAAGGAGATGACCACAACTATTGCTGAAAATGGGATCAATACTCTGCTCTGGTATGACAAATGGAAAGGATCAACCCCACTCAAACTTATATTCCCTGAACTTTTCTCATTTGCTAAAAATGGAAGAATATGTCTCAACTCTGCATCCAGCACCATTGCTGAAGATGGATATAATTTATTCCAGCTGCCCCTGTCCATGACAACCAATGAACAACTTGAGGAGCTTAAATACATGATCAGTAGCTCCAGGAACACTGACACACCTGACATATGGTGCTTTCCCTGGGGAGGCAGTAATTTCTCTACCAAAAAAGTTTATGAGCACATCATCAGAGCACCTGAAGCACCCATTCCATTTAAATGGCTATGGAAAACACCATGCTTACCAAAGCACAAGTTCTTCTTCTGGCTTTTATTGTAGGACAGACTAAACACCAGAGACCTACTACAAAGAAAAGAACTTCCATCTAGAGGAATACACATGTGTACTATGTGAGGAAAACATCAGGGAGACTGTGGATCATCTGTTCTTTGAATGTGAGTTTAGCAGGAACTTCTGGTGGAGATTAGGAGAGGAATGGAACATGGACCTTGGAATTATTGACAGAATTATTGATGCCAAAGACAGATCCACAAACCAATATTACAAAATATCTATGATAGCTGGATGTTGGAGCATTTGGTCACTTAGAAACCAGATCATATTTGAGCATGCATGGAAGAGTAGTGAGCAATGCTATGCCATCTACAAATTATCTGTATTTGAGATTAGACATAGGGTTAAGCCCAGTCTTAGTCAAGGCATGACTGATTGGTTAGATACTTTGTAACTGAGAGTTTGAGGCAGATCAGGGAGCATACACATGCTCTCTTGCTTGTACATATTTTGTTTAATATATATAAAAAAATGACACAGCGGGGGCCTTCCCTACTGTATTTGTGTAAAAAAAAAGACTTGATTTTCATTGATCCAGATTTTTCTGACAAAGTGATGAACATAAACAAAAATATCTTATAATATGTTTGAAAAAGATCAGGGGTTTGAGCGTAGATGGCAAAAACAAGAGTTTATTCAACATATAACTGTTTAAAATATTGAACGGGGAGGGATCAAGAGTTGCTACAAAATAAATAACACCATCTCAAGTGAAAGCAAAACCTCTATATGGATTCTCTTTTTCAAGGGACTTTACATGGGTCAAAGTGGATTTTTTCCGGTAGAAGTTCCTTTTTGGTTGGAATAGAACGTGTAGCCAATTTTGGGAAGATACATGGTTCCATGACATGCCTATGTCCTAGCACTATACATCATGATATAACATTGCATAATGAAAAATGTTTTGCGGCTAAAGTTATATGTGAATACCTGCTGAACATTGGTTTTCTACAGCCTTTAATCGAAGACAAGTGGACATCGTGATTGTACTTAGCCCAGCGGTTGATGACGATCAAACTTGTTTGAGGAGTCTCACACTTTCAATATGAGTTTGACTACTTTACTCTTTTACGGTCAAATGTATGTTTAGAGACCTTATGAATAATCATACTAGATTCCTCTGAAAATATATTTGAAAGTAAGAATTTTATGTGGTCCTTACGTAAAAAAGGTTTTGTAACAAAGAACAACCTTGCAAAACAAAATTGCAGTGGGAACAACATACAAGTGTTGATTTTGTGATTAGACGATACCATTCAACATATCTTTGGCCGATTTGGTGAAAGAAAGCGTTTTTGAGCCATAGACATGTAAGTCTACACCCGTGTAAAGTAAAATGTTCAACACTTGTGGCACATACCCATTTTGGATCAATTGATAGCGTATATCACATGTGACCTAACATCCGTCCAGTCTATATCCCTTGATTTCTCTAATGCAATAGCTCTGTTGCACAAGAATAGCCAAGTTGCCAAAGAATGTCAATCCTGTTATAAAAAGCAATATGCTTACATATTCTTGCCTTCTATAGAGTGAAGAGTTTCCAAGCAAGAGTTCTTCCAAGTACAAAATTCGAGAATAGATTCATCGAAACCTGAACCTTTTCTGAGAAGAGTTGAGTGAGATATATGATAAGTGAATAGGTTTAAGGGTCCGCTTGGTAACACGGTTTTTTCTTAGTATTTGAAAGATACCACCGTTTATTAAAATATCATAGTTTGGAATACTTTTATCTTTTTGGCTACAATAAAATACCATAGTTTTGAAACTGTGGTATAGCAAAAACTGTGTTATATTTGTCTTACTAAAGAAAGAGATCTAGACCTTTTTTTCCCCGAATACTCTTGTTTTATTAAAACTAAAGTTTCTCATTGCCAGGCCTAGCAATACTATGGTCTTGGAATATTTTGGTTTTACAAAAATTAAGCAGCCAAATAGAGCCTAACTCTTTATCCACTTTTGGGGATTCAATAAAAATTTCCGAGGCTTTGGTTTTCTCCAGCAAGTTACTACGGAAATTCAACCCCTCCGACTAAAGCACAAGGAATAAGTTCAGGAATTGACTAATAATTTTTTTACATCTCAGATATGTGTGGGAGTTTGTGCTCTATGTTAGACTATACGAAGCTATTATATATTTTTAATAATTATAGAGTTATTCATTTCTTGCACGATTATTTTCAAGATTACCATTGGATCCACACGTGGTTCCACTTCCACTTGGATCTATACATGGTTCTACTCACCGGCGGATCTTAGTGGAGGCGAAAAAGGCTGTTGTTCCAGTCCATGAAGAAATTGCATACTATTTGCATATATTTGGTCCATTTGTCAATTAAAAGTCAGTCTATAGCAAAATTTGCGCCCTCCTCCCCGGATTCCGGCCCAAGGTCCGCCAGTGGTTCTACTTGCGGATCCGTACATGGTTCTACTTGCACCACGTGGAGAAGCGAACGTTTATGGACTCTAGGCTCTCCCATTTGGAGACAATCTTTTATCTAACCAGTGTGGATAATAGTCCAACAATGATATACATGGTGCACAATTGACCCATCCCTTTTTCTTTTAAGAATTTATCTACACATGATTGTGGTGTTTTGCCTCGCAGGTGCATATAACCTATTATAAAAATTTATGGAAATAAAATGTCAAAAAATAAAAATGAAATTTAGTGTGTATATCCAAAGTCCGAACACAAGTTTTCGCTAAATTTTTTTTTATGTGACATGTGTAAACAGGATAAAAAATATCAATGAATAGTCACGTTAAAGCATCAAAATTTATCTTTTTACACGCGCATAAAAATATTTATCTTCCCGAAAACTTGTATACAAACATATAATTTCTGGATGTATTTGAAAATATTTTTCTAAATTTTAGTATTTTATTAAAATATATTTTCAAACAATGAATTCGAATCCACGCGTGCGGCGTACCGAATTGTATTTCCGCATAGAATGTCCATTCGGTCCATCGTTCGGTCCAATATGGCCTTCGACTACTCTGGCCCATGACCCAGCAGCGCTTTTACTTTCCCTCTCCCCCTTGCGACGGGGCCATCAATCTAACCCTCTCCGTCTTCCACCGGAGCTGGAGCACCACTGCCTCGAAGAAAATCCTCTCAATCTCGCCGGCCTCCACCTCCTCTGCTCCACTGTACTGGCTCAGAGAGTGGTCGTGGGAGCGAGGATATCAATCCCAACTCGGATTCATTCATCCTTCAACCAACCAAAATTTCCCCTGATTCGTTTGCTGCTCGGTGGAGTACCAGTAGCGCTGCCGCACTTCGTCCTCCAGAGATTCAGCGGGTTCAACCCAGCTCGCCTGCCCCCATGTCCGCGCCCACGGCGAAGCAGGGCGCGGAGGAGGAGGCCGAACGCCTCCTCGCGGCCGCCAAGCTGAACCCGAACGACGGCGGCCCCTTCCGCTCCCTCGGCCACCACTACGCCCGTGCCGGTGACGCGCAGCGCGCGGCCAGGTGCTACCAGCGGGCCGTGACGCTCGACCCCGACGACGCCGAGGCCGGGGTGGGTGTAAAAGAATGCATGTAGTACATGCGCATGCGTGTGCACTGAAGGCGTTTGTTGGTTGGTTTGCTCGTTCGTGGTGGTGTTTTGACTTTTGATGTGGCTTATTTGTATCTGGGGGTCTGTTGAGTACAGGAGGCGCTCTGCGATTTGCTTGATGTGGAGGGGAAGGAGAGCTTGGAGCTTGCTGTGTGCAAGGAGGCTTCTGGCAAGTCACCGCGTGCATTTTGGGCCTTCCGGAGACTCGGCTACTTACAGGTGTCACTTCAGCATCAGTTGCTTTTATTAATTATTGGTTGAAGCCATCATGGCAACATCATACACTAATCGTTATGATGGACTATATACATTTGGATTGGGTTGGAACCTCATAGTTTTGAACCCATCAAATCGAAGTGTATATGCGTTACTTAAAGGGAATTTGGTGCTAAATGTTTATTTTGATTGTGGAAAGATTTGAAATCGAACCGAATGTAGACACCCTCTGAACTCAAGCAGAATTACGAATTGTGCAGTTTTCAAGCCGTTTAAAAAACTAAATAAATAATCTTAAAGTTTAGATAGAAAATATGATTTTTCTTACAGGTCACACAATAGGATCACTGGGATTAGATTGTGGATGGGGTTTCGGGCCTTTTTCATGTAGGGGATCAGGTCAGGAACCAGGATACTAATATAAGAGCAAAATAACTAATGGAGGAAGATCAATGAAATTATGGATTCTTAATATATCTTGAGACTACAAATGGATAGAGTTCAAGGGTTAGTAGAAGTTCCTGTTTCATGTTTGGTCTGAACACTCTAGTATTGCTATGGAGCAATTGAACCTACTTAGACACACAAAATTGGATTTGCTAAGTAAATCTGGGTCAGAGTACAAGCTGTTGAGTTGAGGTGTCTGATCAAGGCAAGGGCAGAGCTCAGAGATGGTAGAGAGGAGTTTGAAGAGTCAATTGTGTTTCTAAGTGGACATCAGTACATCATGGCAGAAATTTGACAGTGGGTTCGTGGTTTCCGAAGTAGCCCAGCCTTACCTAGGTAGGGTCAACAATGGGATACTGGCTTCTATTTTTCACTTTCGGTGATGTATGTTTGCCATTGCTGCATGAATAGAAATACTCCCAAGGGTTCAAATACTTGAAGTTCTAAGTTTGTCCTAAGTCAAACTTCTCTAAGTTTGACCAGGTTTATAGACAAATATGCTGTTATTTACAACGTAAAATCTATATAGTGCGAAAATATATTTTATGACAAATTTAATGAAAGTAAAATAGTGCTGTAGAGAAATATGTTCATATATTTTTCTATAAATTTGGTCAAACTTAAAATAGTTTGACTTAGGACAAACCTAGAACTTAAATTATTTCGGAATAGAGGGAATATAGAACAAAAAAAAAATGCCTAACCAGTAAGCCAGGCAGTAAAACACGGCCATCCGGAATGCGCTTTATCATACTCCCCATACCGGTTTATTGGGTTCCTTGTGAAAATTTGATTGTTCAAAGTCATTAGGCTAAATTAGGAATTAAATGAGCAGATTAATTTGGCTGGATGCGAGCTGCCTTGGTTGCATGCTTGATGGACACGAGCAATTGGCCTGGTGGTTTGTCTCCCCTAGATAATCACTCATCTTAATTAACCAGCGTGATTAGAATGGTTACCAGTTGGGTCAAAACGGTTCAACTCAAAAATTCTTTGCCCAGTCGTTGCACACCTAGGTTGCGCTGCAGGAGCTTAGAAGCCTAATAAACCAGGATGGAGGGAGTAATAAATATCAAATATTCTGGTGCCTTTTGAGACCCTGCTTCACATGCATCACTGGGTTCGGTTGGCCACCTCAGACGGTTCTCCCCAGGTCATTTGCACCCTTCCCCTGTTGCTAACTGGGTATTCCTTGCCTGGTGTTAACTCCTTTTTGTCCAATCCTAGTGCTGATTCAGGTCTTGTTACACTGACCCATCTTTGCAATGTCTAGGTTTAGAGCCCTATCTCTAGGGTTCATGAATTGCAATATTTTGTTTTCTTGGATTAGGAGCTACTAGTGTACCTCCTTTAACAGTCGGGGTAAAGCTTATGCAATTTTTATTTTTATTTTTCTTGTGATTATATTTTCTTTATGTGCTAAATTGTGTACCGAACATAATAAGTATTGACATGCCACGGAAAACTTAGGTTCATCAAAACAAATGGTCAGAGGCTATACAAAGCCTTCAACACTCAATACGAGGATACCCGACATGTGCTGATTTATGGGAGGTGTGTGTTCTATTTCTTTCTCTTTCATTGTCAAAGCTGATAAAACTTTACTCCCTACTTCTATCTTTACAACGCAATTGAACACTTCATTAACATTCCATATTTGTTATTAGGCACTCGGTCTGGCTTACCACCGTTTGGGCATGTTTACTGCTGCAGTAAAGGTGTGATGTTTTCCTTTTTTGGCGTCATAACCAATTTCAGTGTGTTGTATAGGGTCTTCTGAATATGCTTACTTCAGTTTTTGTTGGCAGTCGTATGGGCGTGCTATTGAACTCGATAGTTCCAGGGTCTTTGCGTTGATTGAAAGTGGAAACATCCAGCTGATGCTTGGTTATTTCAGAAAGGTAGGAAGTATTTTGAGCTTGGATACACATGGTTTTATTAGTAAAGGCCAATTTAATAGTGCATCAGTGCAAACTCTACTGCTGCTATGAGTAATAATATCTCTGTTATTGCACTTCTTGCAAAATACACAATGACAGGGAGTTGAACAGTTTCGTTCTGCCTTGGAGTTGGCTCCTCATAATCATTCCGCATACTTTGGGCTTGCTTCTGCATTGCTTGCTTGGTCAAGGCATTGTGTAGCTACCGGAGCATTTACCTGGGCAGCTAATCTGTTGAAGGTATTTTGGTATATGCTTTGTTTCATTTTAATTGCATTTCATGCTCATGTATGGCTTGAGTGTTATTTTATGTAGGAAGCATCAGAAGCTGCTAAAATTTGTTCTTCCTTGACCGGAAACCTTTCCTGTGTTTGGAAATTGCATGCAGATGCTCAGGTACCTCTGTTACCATCAATTTAATAATCATTTAAATTTACCTGGCACCTTATAACTTATTTTATTCCACCATATATGTCCCAAACTATGTCAGCTTGCACTTGCAAGATGCTTTCCGTGGGAGGGTGGGGATATCAAGTGGGGCATGGATGAGCAGACTTTCAAAGCTTCTGTCCTTGAGTGGAGAAGTACGTGTTTGTCAGCTGCAAATGGTGCAAAACTCTCATATCAACGAGCTTTGCATCTTACCCCTTGGGAAGCTAATATTCACATTGATACTGCTGTTTGTCTTGATCTCATTTGTACCATGGAGGAAAATAACTCTGTAGACCCTATAATCTGGTAAACTTCTTTGTTCATAAGATGCCAACTTCTTTTTAGGAGCTTTCTGATAACACTATATGTTCTCTGTACAACAGGGAGCTTCCAGAGAAAATGTCATTGGGTGGTTTGATGCTGGAACCAGTTAATAAGGATTTCTGGGTCACATTGGGTTCAGTGTCAAGTAATCAGGCTTTAAAGCAGCATTCTCTTATCAGAGCACTGCATTTGGATATGTCTCTCTCTGAAGCTTGGGCATACCTTGGAAAGGTACTGCTATAGTCCTATTATGCTGCAGTTGGTTTTCTGATTGGCTCTTCAACTAGTTGTAAGGTTACTAATATTTGACCTTCAGATTTACAGACAATCAGGTCACAAGCAATTGGCAAGACAAGCATTTGATCGAGCTCGAAGCATTGATCCTTCATTGGCCTTGCCATGGGCAGGAATGTCAGCAGAAAATCATAACCAATCTGGGTAACCACCCCCCTACATCTTTCATCAAGAGCCAAAACATTCCCTATATTGCTGCACTCATTTTTTTTACTTAAGCTGATTTAATCTTTCATACGATCTTAAAGGGCTGGCGCAGTAAACGAGTCTTATGAAAGCTGCTTGAGAGCTGTGCAGATACTACCTGTAAGTACACTTATCTGAAATGTCTGTTTCTATCAATGTAACTAATGCAATTTAGTTCTCCCATTCGTTATTTCCTTACTTTAGTTTTTATCTCATTCTCATGACACATTTGCATAGCTACCAGAGTTCCAGATTGGCCTTGGAACTATTGCTGCTCGTTCTGGTGAACTTCTGTCACCTCAGGTATGTTTTTAATTTCGTCTGTCGTCCTTGCAAGTTCCGGAGTAAATATTGTGCCACTTTATGCTCAAAATGAAGTGACGTTTTTCCTGAAAGCAATCTGTTTGACCCGGTGGCTGTTATTACATAGTCTCATGCCTCATTTTTAAATTGTATAGTGTTGTTGAATTATTGGCTCTGTCGCTAAGTTAGTGTTACAAATTGTTTCAGTTGTCCTATGTTAGTATCTACTCCCTCCGTTTCAGGGCTTAAGGCGTCCTCGTTTTGCGTGTTTTTTCTTTGACCAAGAATTACTCTAAATACGTAAAGAGTTTTGGTATAAAACTAGTATCACTGGAAAGTATTTTTCAATACGAATCCAAGGGTACTAATTATGTATAATATAATTAAGATTTTGTTGCTCAATTCTTTCGGTCAAACTTTGCTTTGGAAAGCGCGTGCGCCTTAAGCCCTGAAACGGAGGTAGTACAACATAATCTGCTACTGCAGTGTTGCTTGGGTTTGGGTATTTTGAGAACCAGGTTTTGCATGGTACTATCTTAAGCAATGCTTATGTTGTTCACACTTATTCATGCTTCCTTTTCGTTTATTGACATGTCAGTCTCTTTATATGTGGTGCCATTATTCTATGTAGGTATTGATGGCTATAAGACAGGCTGTTCAGCGAGCGCCTCATTACCCAGAGTCACACAATATAAACGGATTGGTTGCTGAAGTCCGATCAGACTTTCAATCTGCAATCACATCTTACCAACAGGCGAAATTTGCTTTGGGCATGATGCACAGGTCCAAGTTAGACAACAGATATCCTTTTGTTGATGTTTCACTGAATCTTGCCCGGTCACTTTGCAAGGTAAGAAGCACTATCACGTGGTTTGATAAAGTAATACTCCCTCCATCCCAAATTACTTGACTCAACTTTGTCTAGATACACATGTATCTAGACGCATTTTAGTGTTTAGATACGTGCATATCTAGACAAAGTTGAGTCAAGTAATTTGGGATGGAGGAAGTAATTGTATTGCAGAACAAGAAGCTAAAATCATGTTGTTTACTGTACAATCTCCAAAAAAAATGTTGTTTTCCTTTGACTTCTATATTTATAATAAGCTTGCTGTTCCTGGTGTGGTACTTATTAATCTTGGTTCTTGGTTAGGTGGTTATCCTTTTGTTCTCCATAAGCACTTCCACTTCTTTAATTAACAAGCATTGCATTTGCTGCAGGCTGGTCTTTCAACTGATGCAGCGTGGGAGTGCGAACAGTTGAAAACAAAAGGTTTGTTTAATTTTCACTTCAAGCAACGGTACTTATTTCCTATTTTTCTTCCTGATGGGTAAACATATCATTTTCAAGTACTTTGTACATGCCATAAACATACAAACTAACAATCCATCTCAATTTCTAGGATTGCTGAATGTTGAAGGATTACAGATATATGCTTTTGCATTGTGGAAACTTGGACGGCATGATGAAGCTCTCTCTGCATCAAGGAACTTGGCTGAGAACTTACCTAGTATGAAGCAGGAGAGTGCAACTGGGGCATTGGGATTCATATGCACCTTGGCATACAACATCACTGGGAAGGATTCTGCAGCTCTAGTCATTCATACACTCCCTGGTCAACCCAGCTATAACAGAGAGTTGAAATTCATCATCTCTGCATTAGATGCTTTGCAGCCAAACAAGCGTTTTCAGTTACCTCTCTTGGGTACGCCTCCTAGACTTACATCGTATGAGGTCATGAGTGAAGTCCACTCAAATATTGCTCTGGGGAAGGCAGTAAGTACCCAAGAATATCAGTATTCTGTGGATTTTTGCTTGGCTCTACGCTAGTTGTACTAATATAGACTAAATTTTACTTGTAGATTGGTGGGGAATCAAACAACTATTTAGGGGTCGAGGGCGGTTTGTCTTACCTGAAAAAGGTTCTGCACATGTATCCTGACTGCAGTTTAGTAAGGTAACAATCTTGCCTGGAACAATGGAACTTGATTATATAATTTGGTCATAATATCACTTTGTCGCATGCTGCAGAAACCATCTTGGATCACTTCTGCTGTCCGGTGGAGATTGGACTGCTTCTCACAAAGCAGTAAGGGTTACTTCATTGTCCCATGGGCACACATCCAACAGGGGCCTAAGGTCCCCGCATCAAATTCAAGCATGTGCAACAGTGTCTTGCTATGCTACCTGCACTTCTTATCCAAAGTTCTCATTCCCAACATGTGAAGACCAGTACCCAAGTCAATACAATGCAATATGCAACCTGCAAAGGTATGTCTTTTCCAACTTACTACAGCGACAACCATCATAATTAATTATTTGACTTTGGTTAGCAAACTAAGCATGGAACTTCTTTTGAAGGTTGGTTCATCAGGAGCCATGGAACCAAGATGCACGGTACCTGCTTGTACTTGCTATTTTCCAAAAAGCACGCGAAGAGAAGTACCCCAAACATATTTGTACCATTTTGAAGAGGCTGATTTTACAAGTTCTGTCCAGCAGAACCAGTTCACGAGAGCATAAAAGTTTCCTTTATGAGAAGTACTTGCTACTTCTTTTGTTTTCAGAGATTAGTTTGCAATCTGTTGACTACGAAAACTGCATCGCTCAAGCTACAGAGGCTTTAAGAGTTACTCCATGTGTGGATGCTTTCTTTGCACACTTGCAGCTGTGTCGGGTTTATGCAGTGCAAGGCGTTCTTTCAAACTCCAGGAAGGAGTACATGAAATGCTTGCAGAACCGGACAAATACTGAGATTGGCTGGGTAATGCTGAAGCAATTTGAATCTCTAAGTTCATCGAACCCTGGCTCTGATGAAATAGAGATAAATCTAAGAGAGTGCATTGAAAGAAAGGGTAGCAACCCGTCAAAATGGGCATCTCTTTTAAATCTAGCATGTGCTCAGTCTTCTCTGCGGAGCGAGGACTTTGCAAGTGCTGAAAAAGCTCTTGCGCAGGCTTGTGCTGAAAAGGATGCTGATAGCTGCATCTTATTTCTCAATGGTAAGCCAGTTTCTTATATTTCTGCTTTGTTAGGTAGCTCATTTTAATCATCAGTTTTCCCTGAAACATTTTTTATTTCTTATAGAGTTGCATTTTGTAGCTGATTGTGCTGTCACCTCAAGTAAACGTCGTGATTGCACTATCGTGCAGTCTACTTAAGAAACTTTGAGAAAAGAATCTTCTTTCTCGGGTGATTTGTTTATCATTTGGTTTACTGGTAGTGTGCATTTAACAGCTGGCCATACCTTAGCATTGTCAATTGTATCACACCAGTAGATGGTTCTGCCTCACATGTATGGACTAGAGCGACTAAGTATATGCTCAGCTATAACTTTTATTTGGATGCTACTTAGCGAGGTATAATTCATCCTGTCCAATGCGATTTGAAGATCACTGCCTGCAAATTTTATGCTACTTCCGCATTAGTTTAGAGTACATCCTGAATAGTAAGTACATGAGTTTGCTTCTCTTTTACTGTTGCTGTGTACTGAGTCAGAATCATCCTGTCAGGGGCTATGTGTATGGAAATCGCCAGGAGGTACGTGGCTCCTCAATTCATAGCCCGTGCCGCTTCGAGCCTCAGAAAGGCACAGCAGAAATCTCAAGCTACGGTGCCCATCATATCACTCCTACTGGCCCAAGCAGAAGGCAGCCTCGGTTCCAAAGCCAAGTGGGAGAAAAATCTTCGCCTCGAATGGTTCTCATGGCCCCCAGGTCTGAACCTCGAAGCTTCCAAGAACACTTGCGCTAAATTTCCTCATCTTATTTTATTTACGGTTTCCTGCTTTTTCATTCACACAGAACTGCGGCCTGCTGAGCTCTACTTCCAAATGCATCTGCTGGCGAGCCAGTCAGCAGTGGCGGTAGCTCCTCGGCAGAAGCAGCAGCTGCTGCTGCCGGAGACGATGCAGAGCTCTGGCGCGTGGCTTCTCCGGGCGATACACCAGAACCCGTCGTGCTCCAGGTACTGGAAGGCCTTGCAGGAGCTTGTGTACGTGTAACCCCTTGACCTGATAGACAGAGGTAGCGAATCCGTTAGCGCAGTTGTAGCCTACATTGTGTCTGACTGGGCTGTTTGGTTGTGCTTATTTATGGCTTTCCGCTTTTGGCTTATAAGCCACAAAAGCACCTAAATAGGTGCTTTTTATTTTGGATTTTGGCTTATACCATCATACTACTATGTTCAATTAAAAGCCAAAATCCAAAGCCGAAAGCACCTATTTTGGTGCTTTTGTGGCTTATAAGCCAAACTATAAAAGCTAGATTTAAGCCCAACCAAACAGGCCGCGGTGGACTTAACTGGGATGTGCCGATGCGGAGCTCTCCGGACATCCATTTTGTTGCTGTAAACTTTAGTTCTCTCTAACATTTCTATCTGTGGGAGTGGCTTGGAGTTGAGACTGCAAGCAAAACGACTGGTCTGCACTTTATCCAAATATACATTTGATATCCCACTCCTTGCGAACTTCTCAAATTCTGTCCTGGGTGCACGCTGTTTTCATCATGGCCAGCCCAGGTTAAACCATGATAAATTCTAGAGAGTTAACACCTGAGTGGTCTATCAAGTTGTGTGGTTGTGCCCGGTTAGTTATTCTATCATGTCCGCTGTTAAGTCGTTGATGTGGCCGTCTGTTTTTTGCAAGTATCCCTTCAAAAATTTAGTTTCTTCTAATTTGAATTCTCCCGAGCCTCCATGCTACATTGCTGCTCCAATTTTGCATGGATAGAAAAAGCTCCATGTTGATCTACATTCTGAGACCATTGTTTCTGAAGAAGCTCAATAACTTTAACATGCTCAGAAACAACATATGTTGATGGTGCATCCTGAGTGGATACATGCGCATGTAGAGGTCCTGGCCACCCTTGATCTCGCCAACCTCTACCGCGTCATGGCAGCAAATAGGTGCTCCGAACTAGACCGTACTGGTGGAAAGGGCGGCCTTGCTACTGCCTGGCTGGCTTGCAGCTGACTTGCGCAGCCCTGCTGGCCACAAAGATTGACGGGTGGCTATCCTGATGCGCTCGTGCATAGGAGATATTTGATAGAATATCTAGCAGAGAGTCGCTGACAGGTGGGTCCTGCATCTATTTTGATGGTCCAATCATTGGATAGTGGAAAAAATACTAGTAATTAGAGAAAATAACATTTGCAGTGGATATTTTGAAAAGCATGTAGCCATGCCAATAACTTAACGACAAATGTGATGGAATGACTAACGGACCACATCCAGATAGTTTGTATTTTCCCTGTTAATGACCATGTGTGTGGCAACTTAAAATATAAGATGTTTTAGGTTTGTGAAGAAGATGTATCTAGACATCTTCTAGTGTGTAGGTTCAGATGAATCTAGACACTAAAAGGTGTCTATATACATCTCCTTTACAACCCTAAAATATTTTATATTTCTAAACGGAGGGAGTAGATCACATAAGTGCTTAACTCAATTCTAGATACCAAAACGGCGTCGGTGCAACATTAAAAAAGAAAAGAGGAAACAAGTGCGCTATTATCCGCAGCTTACCATCTTTAGGATTTGGTTCCGAAAAAGCGCCATCGGTAGCTCAATCTACCAATGCCTACTTGTGGCTCTAACTCCGAGTCACCTTGTTTCCAGAAAGTTCCTGTGCATTTATCTTCTGGCCTTCCAAGCAAGGAGCGTACTAGTCAGCCGGGAACACGTAGCTTTGACACGAGCCGCGCTGTTCTTCGCAGGCTACGAGGCCAGTAAGATAATGCAAAGGTTCCACACGCGGCGCGCCATGGCGAGCCCAGCACCAGAGCGCGCCACGCATGCCACCCAGTCCTCGCCTTAAGCCTTTCTCCGCTGCCTGCACCGGAGACACCTCACTCACTCACCAACGCTGCCGCTATCAACTCTCCTAGTATAGCAATCGACTACGGCTGCGTGATCGATCTCTCCGGTAACTAGCTGCTCATGTCCGGCGGCGTGGGCCCGACGGCGGGCGGCGGCATCGCGCTGCCGTCGATGGGGCAGCCGCCCCCGCCGCTGCACCCGACGCCCACCTCGCCAACGGCGCGCCCGCACCACCACTACTACCTCTTCTCCATCAAGCAGCTCAACGCGCTGGGCGCCGCCGCCGTGCTCGCCTTCTCCACCACCGTCCCGCTCTCGGACATCGCCTTCGCCGTCCTGCTCATCCCCTAACTCGTCCTCCTCGCCATGCTCGCCTTCCCGCAGCGCCCGGGGAAGCCCAACCCGGCCGCGCCCGTCTTCCAAGGCCCCGCACGCCTCCTCCTCGCCGCGCACACCGTGGTCGGGTTCCTCGTGGGCGCGGCGTTCCCGGCGCTCTACATCCTCGACGGCCTCCGGTCAGGGGACACCACGGGCGTCGCCGCCGCGGCCCCGCACGCGTTCCTCCTCGCCGCGCAGGTCTTCACGGAGGGCCTGACGGCGGCCTGGCCCTGGCGGTTCTCGCTCCCCGTCAGGGTCGCCGTCCCGGTCATGTACAGCGCGCGCAGGATGTTCGCGGCCGGGGAGTGGCTGCGGCAGGAGATGGACGAGAAGCGCGGCGTCCTGGACGTCGCCCCGCGCCGGCTGGTGGCGGGGAGGGTGCTCGCCGTGGCGAACCTTGCGTTCTGGGGCGCCAACCTGTTCGCTTTCCTCGTGCCCTTCTACCTGCCAAGGGCGCTCCAGAGGTACTACTGCGGCAGCAACGGCGCCGACGGCAGCGACTGCACGACGCGCACCCGCGGCAGCATCGACGACGACGACGGCGTAGATAAGAAGGATTCGTAGGGATATCGATGCGCCACTGCAGTGATGGTTAAGTTTGTTTCGTTGCTCCTTTTAGTAGTTTGTCACTTATCCCTTCCCAAATATTTTAGCGATGTAAAATTCCTTCAGTACTTGTATGCACATTACTAGCGCACGCACGTATGCGATGGGATCTTCGAGTTCGAATTTCAGTTGAAATTTTCCAAAATCGAGTTTGGCAATGGATTTTACGATAAAATAACTGTATTTTTACCGTGTGCGCAGCAGATGCGCTAAAATGAGAAGCGCGGCAAATTTTTAGCGCGGTGTTTATTTTGCGCTATTTGGAGCATAAAATATTGGGCTCCGGCTACCACTGGCGACACGCGGGAAGAACCACTTCCCGCACCCACTTCAGTGCTGCCTACCAATCTCGTCGGCGCTCCGCTCATCTCGCGGGGCCGCCCCGCTCACTGGCCCATGCTCCGCACCCACCTACCCCGGCCGCCGCGCGGCATGGTCGGATTTCCCGAAGCTTGGCGTCCGCGCGGGCTCGATTCGTTGGTGGCGTGCCGCCGCGCTCAAGCTCGTCGGCGCCAATGTCTTCCTCGAGCCGGGAGGCAACTTGGCGCACACAAGGTGTTCGTCAAAATTACCGCATAGTTTGTTCCGCCATGCCCACGCTCATTTTTTGTGCATTTTACGTGTAGATAAGTTCATCCTACAATAATTCCGATGATGAGTTCAATATGGAGGAAGATGAGGCCATTTTCATGCCATTGGCTTGGCGAGCTAACAAGAAGCCAAAGATAGGTGACTCGGTTTTTGGTAGGCTGAAATTGTGGAGGGAACGGATCGAAGGCCACAACAAGTTGATGTGGATGTATTTCAATGACGATGCAACATTTCCCGAGAGCTATTTTCGTCGTCGTTTTCGGATGAGCATCGGTTTGTTCAAGCACATCGTGTGGGAGGTGGCCAAGTATGATACATACTTTGTGCAGAGGAGGAATGCCGCCAGAGAGCTCGGGCATAGCACCTATTAGAAGGTGACCGCCACTTTGAGAATGTTGGTATACGGTATATACCGGCGGATCTCATTGATGACCACTTGGCCATGGTGAGAGCACATGAAGCGGTTTGTTGTGGCCATTGTGCAAGTGTTTTGCACCACATTTTTGAGAGCCCCCAATGTCGAGGACACGGCTAGGCTCTTGGAGGAGAACACGGCTCAGAGATTTCTCGGAATGTTTGGCTCCATAGATTGCATGCATTAGAGTTGGAAGAATTGTCCTGCGGCATGGCATGGACAATTCAAAGGGCACACAAAGGATTCAACTATAATTCTTGAAGCGGTGGCCGACTACGAGACTTGGATTTGGCATGCATTTTTTGGTATGTCTGGGTCTTGCAATGACATCAATATCATCCAACGGTCTCCTCTTATGACAAGGATCGCGTTGTGTGAAGGTCCACAAGTAGAGTTTGAAGCAAATGGCCATAAGTACAACTATGACTACTATCTTGCCGACGACATATACCCAAGGTAGCAAACATTTGTGAAGCCGGTCCACAAGCCCAAAAGTAAGAAACAAACCAACTTTCACGCAACGCAAATGGCGGCTAGGAAAGATGTGGAGAGAACATTTGGGATTTTGCAAGTCCAATTTTCTATTGTGAGAGGACCGACTAGATTTTGGGACCAAAAGTGTCTTTGGTATATCATGAATGCTTGTGTCATCATGCATAACATGATCATAGAGGATGATTATGGGAAAGATATAGAAGAAACCACCCACTATGACTTGATGGGTGTGCCCGTACAAGTTCAACGCTTAGAACATACTTTATGGCCTCTTATCATGCAATCCGGTCCAATGACGCACATGATGAGTTTCAAAATGATCTCATCGAGGAGTGGTGGAAATGGTTTGAAGGCCAGTAGTTCATTTGTATGTTTGTTGTATTGTTATGAAACAATTTGTTGTATTTGTTGATGAACGACATCATTGTATTGTTATAAAACTATTTGTTGGTGTGTTGCAAAACTATTTGTGCTATTGGTGATGCAAAACTTGTTGTAATAAATTTTCTAGACAATTTATTGTTATTTTTTTGGTGTTTGTTTGATCTTGTTGAATGTATATAATTGTTGTTTTTGTGTTTGCGCCTGTAGCGCTCTCTCTATTTTACAGCGCCAGGTGGGGGCAAAAAACTCGCGGACACTCGGACGCTGCATTTTAGCGCCTCTGGCGGAGGTCACGTGATTTTGCAGCGCTCGAATACGATAGCGCGCGCTCCAAAACTGATTTGCAACACTGCATTTTTTGGCTTATGCTGGAGATGCTCTAAATGACTGGATCCGAGTAGAAACCCACCATTGATTTACCGAAATGTGCCTTAGAACTGATCTTCCAAAAATGTTCCTTAAAAATTAAGGGAAGGTGACCCTACCTGTCGGCCAAAAGATCTGTCGTTTCTTGTGGGGTGGGTCTCGGTGTCGCCGTAATTGTGCGCCACCATCGCCTTGTCTTCCGCAACGGATCGACAGGCAAC
This sequence comes from Avena sativa, assembly GCA_916181665.1. Lineage (NCBI taxonomy): Eukaryota > Viridiplantae > Streptophyta > Magnoliopsida > Poales > Poaceae > Avena > Avena sativa. The sequence goes on along the minus strand of OV702279.1, from coordinate 257,059,935 downwards.
AACTTCCTGTCGGTTCCCCTTTTACCGCCCTCGCTGCTACATCCCTTTCGTCCCCGCCGTCCGTCTCGGCCTATTAAAGCCATACCCCTCGCCGACTCTCTTCACACTCTCTTATAGCTTCCCAGCTCTATCAACTCGGCGAAATCCCTCACTTTTCCCACTTCCCATGGCCGAGAGGTTTTCCGACAACCTCACGATGAGGAACGACTTCGGTCGCCGCATGCTCCAGCCGTGGAAGGATGCACGACGCGGGCTACATGGCGACACCAGACACCCGGGTCCCGCCCGGCTGGAAGCTCAGCGTCGACGGGATCCCAATTCCGCTGGTGCCGCCCGATGAGGAGATCGTCGACGAGATCCAGGCCGCCATCGCAGCCATGGAGGACCCGGATCTCGCCGAGGATCTGGGCAACCTCCATTTATGGGAACAATTTTTCGCCGACTGGCGGCTCCAGGAGCTCGCCCTCCGCGAGGGGCCGCCAGGGTCGCCGCCGAAGTGGAATAACACGGTGGCGCGACGCCACTGGTGGAGCGTTCCAGGGCGAACTCTCAACGCCATGCTGGAGCACATTCATGCCGGCAACAGCCCCCGCATCGGCTTCCCCCGCAAACCTACGCCGACGACAAGGGCGAGACACCATCCTCCGACCAACTGGCTGCCGAGGAGGATGGCTAGCCTTAGCTCCTCCTCCATAGCCTTGGCCTTCCACTCCTCTGGGTCCGCGCTGGCGATGTCGCCGCCACTTAGGCTGATCAAGCGTGAGCCGGAGACACTGGTACGCTCGTTGCCGAGGATAAGGGCACGTGGCATCGTCATCAACGGGCCGCGCACGCCCTCGCCGCCCACTGGCCGTTTTCGGCTTTGCTAGACGAAGCCAGAGCCGACCGAATGAGCGGTGCCCGTCGACGAGGATGCCTTCGCCTTGAAGATGGCGATGGAGCAATCCCTCCGTGACGCCGCGTCCCAGCTGGAGCCTTCGTCGCCAGACATCCTCGCCTGGTCTAGGGCGGACTGGGAGGAGACGGAGTGGCGCTGTGTCCAGCGCCAGCAGGAGCAGGCTAAGCGCCAGACCTGGTCTAACCGCGTGCTCGCCTATCATGGGGTGTTGCTCGTCGTCGACGACGACGAAGAGGCCGTACCATCCTACCAGCCCTGGTCCTGGAGGAGCGGCGATGACGGCCATGGCATCTTCCACCCACCACATCCGCCGAGCGACGATGGCAAGGCCTATCCCAGCTACACCTGCTTCTACGGCAACTTCGGCATGTAGAAGCGGCGTTCGGCATCAGCATCGGCATCGGCGGCGGCGGCGGCTGTAACACCCTCGGTTCGGCCCTATGTAAGTTTTAGCGATTCCTGCCAAACCTACATAGAAACGATTCAAAGGTTCCCACCAGGCACTTTCGTGCGGGTGGAAAACGAAGTAATATCATTACACATTAGTCTACGATGGAACCCACAGAACATATATATACAACAATGACTCCATGATTCAAGAATACAGATATTCAATACAAAGATCCAAATCACCTTGAAAACGATACAACATCCGACTATGGATAAGACGCAAATTGGGCTAAGAGCCCTGAAGAATAACCAATGACGTCCATAACCCTGCCCAGGCCAAGCCGTAAGGGTAACCCTGCTAACGACGTCGATCTCAAACCTGTTAAACAAAAGGGGTGCTGGCAAAGGGCAAAGAAAAAAGAGAGTGGTCAGTACTGAGGCCAGTACACGGCGTGTCTTAGAATTCGGCGGTCCTCACCTACATAGGTATGGTGGACTGAAGCGGTAGCGCAGCATGCACTAAACAATCTATAGAGACTCAAAACAACTATCGGCTATCAGAGAAAGATGAGAAATACCTATTCAGATCCAACCTGATACTACCACCAAACATACCCTTCCTGGTATTTCCCCTTCGAGACCAAACGAGGAAGTCAAGCCGAGGAAACTCACACGGTTGACAGTTTTATTTATTCTTTTCGTGGTGGTTATCCAACTTACTAGTTATATTAGATACAAGTCAAATTATAATAGTAAACTTTAGTTATAGTTGTCTATGATCGAGAACTGTGCTCCAAGTCGTCCATAACCGCGGACACGGCTTCTCGAAAAGATTTAACCCTGCAGGGGTGCACCAAAGTTTCCACACGCACCTACACTCTTGTTGTCAGATCATTTAGGTACAAGATCACAAAACATACACCCAACGGTATGTCGACGGGGTTTCGGACACGACGTTTCCCAGACCCAAAGCAAGCACATGGGGTCCACCCCACTAAGTTACCCGCAACGAAGTCGGCCGGTCTCCGAGATGGACCCAGAGGTTTGTGACAATGGCTATAAACGACTGAGAACCTAAAAGTGTGTCTGGACTTATCGATACCGCGAAAACATTCCACATTTGTTCCAAAATAGTACAGGTACTCCACGCGCAATCGTAAATAAAGTAGTAAAGCATTGTATAACTACATGAAAGTAATAAAGCCCCAAACTACTTTGTGGTCCCTAGTACAGTACTTTGAAATCAGGTACTAATCGATGGGGGTGCCCACACACCTCACCTGTGGTTAGCGCGCTCGATCTCGGAACAGGTGTCAAGAACTTTGGGGTCCTACGGGACACTAGTGAGCGGTTAAAAACCAAATATTGTCTATTACCCACCGGTGCCTCTGCATTATTTACCTACTTGTAATTTTAGTTATTAAAAAATAATTAAAGCCATGATCATCTCCACCATTAAGCATATGCCCACCACCCAACAACGGTGGAACATTGACGATGCAAAGTAGCACCTGAGTAAGCAACTACGACTCGCAAGGCCGACTATCTACCAAACAACAGGTAATAGGAGGTGTCCAAGGCAATATAAAGCTGCAGAGAAGTATAAAGGGGTACAGAATCTATAGCATCGCAACACAGATAGCAATAGGTCAACATGAGGAAATAAAGACTAAAAATTTAAAATAGGTAGAAAAAGGGAGAATGCTCGCATGAGAAACACTACCGAAGGTTCATCCAAAGAACGGGCGTCACTCGCATCAACTCATTGGCATAATCCGTGAAGAAGCAAAACACTAGAAAAACACCAGATGCAATATTTAATACTACGGCAGAAAACCGGGCATAATGCATGTATGATATATGACATGGCAAAGATGGGATGCAACTAGGCAATATTAAGCGGAACCGGGGTCCCGACAATTATTTAGAAGGTTCATATTGTTTAGCTACCCTGCAACTTAAATGTTGCCTTAACAAGGCAAAACATGGCATCGATTCGCTACACAAATTTAAATAAAGCAATTAGACTAGAAAAACCCGCATATGGCCTCATATTTAATTATGAGGTGAATCGGCATAAAACTGTTGGAGATATGCCCAAGAGGCAATAATAAAGTGGTTATTATCATATCTTCACACTTATGATAAATGTTTACATACCATGCTATAATTGTATTAACCGGAAACATTAATACTTGTGTGATTTGTAAACTAAAATAAGAGTCCCTAGTATAGCCTCTTGTTAAACTAGCTTGTTGGTTAATATATGATCATGGTTTCCTGATCATGAACATTGAGATGTTATTAACAACAGGATCATATCATTAGGATAATGATGTGATGGACATACTCCTATAGATAAGCGTAGCATAAAGATCAAGTCATTTCAATAGTTCAATTGCTATATGCTTTCTGATACATAGTAACCTAATTCCTTCGACTATGAGATCATGCATATCACCTTTACCGGATGGATGCTTTGATGACATCAAACACCACACCGTAACTGGGTGGCTATAAAGGTGGCATTGAGTGTGCGGAAAGTATTGGTTGAAACACATGGATCAAGAGTGGGATTTGTCCATCCATATGACGGATAGATATACTCTGGGCCCTCTCGGTGGAATGTCATCCAATTAGCTTGCAAGCATGTGACTTGGTCACAAGGGATCACATATCACGGGAACGAGAAAAGAGTACTTATCAGTAACGAGGTTGAACTAGGTATGCAGAGATACCGATGATCATAACCTCGGATAAGTAAACTATCGTGAGACAAAGGGAAATTGGTATCGTATGTAAGTGATTCATTCGATCGCAAAGTAATCGTAGAAATATGTGGGAGCCATATGAATTTCCAGATTCCTCTATTGGTTATTGTTCGGAGAAGTGTCTCGATCATGTCCGCATAATTCACGAACCGTAGGGAGACACACTTAAGGATTCGACGTTGTTTGAGTAGTTATGGTATTATGAGAAAGAGACCGAATGTTGTTCGGAGTCTCGGATGGGATCCGGGATATCACGAGGTGTTCCGGAATGGTCCGGAGAATAAGATTCATATAAGGAAAGTCCCGTTTCGGAGTTCGGGAATGATTCCGGTGTTTTCATCGGGAATGTTCTGGAAGGTTCCGGATTGTCCGGCACTCCGGGGGGGGGGGGGGGAGGGGTACATGAATGTGTCATTACATATTGGAATGATTGCATCATGTACTAAGTGTTCTTGCTGTCCCAAATAAAGGATTAAATTGAATCCTAAAACAGAAAAGTCAAATGTCCAGTTTGAAAGTCAAACGGCTAAAACAAGAAACTGTGGGAAACAAGCAAGAGGAGTTGGAACCGACTTGGAGGAGGAGTTTCTCTCCTCCAAGCCGGCGGCCAGCCCTAGGCCGAGTTGGGGAGGGACTCCCTCCCTCCCCTGGCGCGCCAGCCCCCTCCCATCTATATAAGGAGGGGCAGGGCTCCTCTCCTAGAACACACAAGTTCCTATCTTCTACCTCCGGTTTAGAGCCGTTTTGGTTTAGAGCTTCTAATTGCTTTAGCCTGCGGTTTAGAGCCTTCTAATTGGTTTAGAGCCTTCTAATTGGTGTGTCTAATTACTAGACCACTAATAGCCTCTCTCATAAGCTCCACCATACTCGCACCGGCTTAAGGCGAAGCCCTGCGGGATTTCCCCTCTACTTCCGGTACCACGCCGTTGTGCTGCCGGAATCGCGAGGAGAGTGCTACAACCTCCGCTGCCTGCTGGAACAAGGGAGAGGAAGGTCTTCGTCGAGTACCGAACGTGTGACCGACTGTGGGAGCGCTGCCGGAACGTGGCGCTGGAAGGATCGTCTACGCGATCTTGAGATCGGAAAGAGTACGACTACATCACCCACGAGAATCTGCTCTCGTTAACCGCTTTGGAATCTTCGAGGGTGAGTTCCTCTATCGACTCGTTGCTACAATCTAGTAGATAGATCTTGGCTTGTTTGTTTGTATGCGATAGAAAATTTTTGTTTTCCATGCTACGAACCCCTACAGTGGTATCAGAGCCGTGTCTATATGTAGATCTGTTGCATGAGTAGAACACAATGGTCATTGTGGGCGTTGATGCTTTTATTGTCGATTACTTCTTGTGTACTTTGCATCTTGCGGTATGTTGGGATGAAGCGGCCCGGGCTAACCTTACATGACATCGTTCATGAGACTTGCTCCACGCTTGACATGCAACTTGTATTGCATAAGTGGCTTTGCGGGTGCCTGTTTCTCCTAGCATAGTTAAGATCCAATTTACAACGGGTGATTAACAATACTAGTATCAATGTTGTGGTTCTTGTTCGTAAGTTAGAATGACACTTATTGAAAGCCCCAAACCACGTAAAATATGCAAAGAAAGTAGAGGCGTCTAACTTTGTTTTGCAGGGGTGTGCAGTGATGTGATATGGCCATTATTGTGATTATATATGATGTATGCAATGTTCCTTATTGTAAGTCGGCAACCGGCAGGAGCCATATGGTTGTCTTTAATTTCTGTTAAGACCCGCGTGTCTATTCAAAGTAGTTGTAATAGTTGAAGCCGGTGGACGACAACCATGGAGAAGCATCATTGACCTTGATGCAATGTCGGTGATGATGGAGATCATGTTCGTGCTAGAAGATGGAGATCGGAAGCACAAAGAAGAAAGGCCATATCATATCACATATTATGAATTGCATGTGATGTTAATCCTTTATGCATCTTGTATTGCTTAGTAGACGACGGTAGCATTATAAGATGATCCCTCATGCACTTGAATTTCAAGTTCGAAAGTGTTCACCCTTAGTATGCACCGTTGCTAATACTTGTTGTTTCGAAGCACCACGTGATGATCGGGTGTGTTAGATTCCGCAAGTGTATACAACGTAAGCAAGCCAGATTTGCTTATGCGGTAGCTAAGGTTTGATCTTGACGAGCCTAGCATGTACAGACATGGCCTCAGGAACACGGATTACCGAAAGGTAGAGCATGAGTCATATAGTAGATATGATGAACATGTTGATTGTTCGCCATTGAAGCTATATCAACTCTCGTGATGATCGGTTTTGATGTGGTGGATTTGGTTCGTGTGATCACTAAAACAATGTGAGGGATATTGTTTTGAGTGGGAGTTCACCTAGATTAATTTAATTATTAATTAGAACTCAATTTATCATAAACTAAATCAAAGTGAATTTGCATAGTTGTTGTAGTCATTGGCATCCGTTTACCACCTTACGCTTAGTTATAATTGAGATGATAGAACTGTAGAATTCTGGTTAGTTACTTTACGAACTGGTATCGTATTGTTTTGAAGTGTTAATCTAAAGTTTAAAAGTCCTATTGCAAACTTTCAGTAAGTTCCGGTTACTCCATGAAGTTTAATAATTAGTATTAAATCAAGAGTAACAATTCCAAGTGTTAGTATATAAGTATCATGTTTGTCTCCATGATTCTTGATATTCAAAGGATTCTCCTAATATCAAGGTTATCTAAGGATCTGAAAGAGTTGTTTCAGAAACCATGATGTGTGGAAGATATTGTGATATCTGAAACGAAGTTTTGGTTACAACATGATAGAGTATAATATGGCAAAGTTTATGTTCTCATATTTTGATGAGAATTTGCAAAAAGGTTGGAGACACTAGTTGTCCTAATCCTCCAAAAGGTTTTGGAGAGCAACATTATACTCGTGATTCACCGTTACAAGCTAAAAGTAACTTGATCATGGATAAATCCATGATAAGGGTGAATATTTGATGTAGGTAAAATGTTTACTACACCAAGAGATTACTAAATAAAGGAATTTGAAAGAACACCAAACATTTGATGATGGTGATCTACTTCAAAGTGCAAGTCCAAAGACATTGGTATTTAACTATACACGCTTTGGACTATGTGTCATATGTATGACTCCACTATTGATGTTGATAGATTCTTTCAAACAGAAAAGGAAATATTGAAAGAGAATCTCATAAATATATGGCAGAAAAGAACGGACTAGAATTGTTCAGTTTAAAGTATATAGATGATATACATGTTATGGCTATATTCTTTGCTTATTAAACAATGTGGTTATTAAGTATTTGATACTGAATTTGTTGGTGTGAATCGTCATACGAAACAACAGAATTCATGAACTACAATGGCCTAAGTAACTAGCAAAAGAATATGTGATGATGTTCATCGAGAACAAATAAAGGGTTATTGTGTTGCTCGTTAAACATTAAAGCTTACCTTCAAGATTTGTTTTATCAGGTATTATGAGAACAAAAGGGTTGTTCAAATAATTGCCGTAATCCATAAAAGATGGATGATTCACAAATCTCGTTGGAGAAATCACATCCATAAAACTAGTGCTAAAAATGTCGAAAGACAAATTGATTGAAAGATCACTTCGGAAGTGACATCGCCGTTTAAATTATATTGGAAAGAAAACATGAAGAAACTCCATGTGGATGGAATTTTGGAGTCTATTTGATATTGATCAAATGACGCTTGTGAAACTTTCCTAGAGATAATTAAAACTTCGTTCATAGGCCAAAAGGGAACGAATGACTAGCTTATTGGAACTTGTACATATTGTTGTATGAAATCCATTATGTGTAGTCAAAAGCGATGGATTTCAACTTCATATGCTTTCTCCGAAAATTTGAGTGAATATATGAATATTTACTTAATAAGGATGAAGTATGAAACATTTGAAAAGTTCAAAGACTTTCAAGATGAAGTGAAAAATCATTGTAACAAGAATATAAATAGTTTATGATAAGATCATAAAGTAAAATATTTAAGTTACAAGTTTAGCATAATACCTAAGATTTAAGGAATCGTTCCGTGGATTTGCATTTCCCGAAACACCATAAGAGTATGGAGCGTTCGAGATATGTAATTAAACCTTGTTTGACATGGTAAGATCAAAGGTATAATTCATAAAACTGCCATTATATTTTAAAGATTAAAAGCTTTAGAGATTACCGTTTTTCCACTGAAAAGAGCTCCATCATAATCCGTTGAAATGACACCATATGTTATGGTTTGGGATAAAACCCAAGTTGTCCTTTCTTAAACATTGGTATGCTATGCATAAGAAAGATGTTTTGCAACCAAAGTCGGGTGAAACTGTCTTTGTTAAGTATTCCGCCATAACACCAGAGACAAAAGTGTTTGTCGCTTAGAACGTCAAGTTTCTTTTGGAAGGAATTTTTCGTGAAAAGTTAAGTGGGAGGACAATAGAACTTTGATAAGGTTAAAAGAACCTTAGCTATATGCGCAGAGTTGCGCAGCGCCGAAAAGTGTTTCGGAGGCAGCAACAAAGCTCATGGCTCACGTACCTCAAAGGTTGTGGTCGCGGAGATCTAAGTTCCTGTTGAAACAAGTAGATCGGGTAAACAATCAAATACCAAGATTTGAGGGTTGAATCATTATTTGAGAATAATGAACCGACTACATGCAAAGAAGCGATGATGGGCCCTGACTCCGTCAAATGGCTTGAAGCCATAAAATCCGTGATAGTTCCATACACGAGAAATCAAGTTTTGAACTTGAAGGACCCTCGAGAAAGGTGTAAGACCTTACAGTCGTGTTTGGATCTATAAAGAAATAGACATGGATGTTTTACATCTATGAAATAATCGACATGTTGGGAAAGAGTTCACAACAATGTTCAAAGGTTGACTATGACAAGATTTGATCTTTCATAGTGATATTTAGTCTAGACGGATTAATGTAGCAACCACTACATATAATTTTGTTATATGGTAGTTGAATAAACAAAACAAGTTCTTCTAATAGAATCGTTACCTAGGACATGTGCATAACACGGTCCATAGGGTTTTGTTAATTCAAAGGATGCTAAAAGCATATGCAAACTTCAATGGTTGAAGTAAGCATAGCGGAGTTGGAATCTTCACTGTGATGAAACTGTTAAAGGAGTTTAAAAGTTCATCAGAGACGATGGAGATGATTGCATTTGCAAGAAATTAAGTGGGAGCGCTAAGACATGTTTCTAATACATTATGTGGAAGACATATTGTTGATTGGAAATAATGTATCTATTTATTAACACATATTAAGAATTTCATCCCGATGAAAGACTTAGGCAAAACCCAAATATTTGGCATCAATAGACGCTAATATGGTTGTGCCAGAAGTACATAGACAAGATATTGAATGAGTTCAATATAGAAACTACAAGAGAGGTTCTTGTCACACAGAAAGGATTGAATAAGTTCAATGTTGATGATATATTCAAGTGTATTGACATTTGGTAAAGTGAAACAAATAATCAAGTATAGATTGATACTTGATGTATGAAATCACAAAGAGTATTTATATCAATCATACTGTGATATGTACAAATCCAGATATGTCCTATGCTCTAAATGTTGTAAGCATATACCAGAATGATTCGTAAGATGATCATTGGACAATAGTAAGGATATTCTTATGATCTTTTGGAAAGAACTAAGAATATATTGTTTGTAGAAGTGACAAATAGATGGTTAGTTCATTGTAAAAGTACTACATTGATACTAGTTTTGTCACAAAGTACAAATTAAGTTTATCTCAATCTAAACTAAGGGTGGCACAATATAATGGAAAGTAAGTTCCATAATGGATTTGGATGAGTTCCAAAGTTAAGACATTGTGACAGATACTACAACAAAAGGCTAAGTATATGACTGCTATTATAGCAGCAAAAGAGGGCATTTGTGTCAAGTAGTTTGTTATCAAACTAGGTGTAGTTCACAGTGGGATAATACTATGAAGATATATTGTGCGACAATATTATCAACATGTTTTAACCCCAAAGAGCTAAAGGTCACACCGAAAGACCAAATTTATACAAAGCCATCTCATTAGATAATGAGTGATGCGTAGAGACGCAAAGACATGCAATTACACACGGACCTGGAAGTGTCAGATCCGGAGATCAGTTGGCCACTAGCAATCGTGTACATACAACACCGGAAAGCCATAGGTGTTATATACACAAAGGTTCGAAACTAGATTATTGACTCTAGTGCAAGTGGGAGACTGTTGGAGATATGCCCAAGAGGCAATAATAAAGTGGTTATTATCATATCTTCACACTTATGATAAATGTTTACATACCATGCTATAATTGTATTAACCGGAAACATTAATACTTGTGTGATTTGTAAACTAAAATAAGAGTCCCTAGTATAGCCTCTTGTTAAACTAGCTTGTTGGTTAATATATGATCATGGTTTCCTGATCATGAACATTGAGATGTTATTAACAACAGGATCATATCATTAGGAGAATGATGTGATGGACATACTCCTATAGATAAGCGTAGCATAAAGATCAAGTCATTTCAATAGTTCAATTGCTATATGCTTTCTGATACATAGTAACCTAATTCCTTCGACTATGAGATCATGCATATCACCTTTACCGGATGGATGCTTTGATGACATCAAACACCACACCGTAACTGGGTGGCTATAAAGGTGGCATTGAGTGTGCGGAAAGTATTGGTTGAAACACATGGATCAAGAGTGGGATTTGTCCATCCATATGACGGATAGATATACTCTGGGCCCTCTCGGTGGAATGTCATCCAATTAGCTTGCAAGCATGTGACTTGGTCACAAGGGATCACATATCACGGGAACGAGAAAAGAGTACTTATCAGTAACGAGGTTGAACTAGGTATGCAGAGATACCGACGATCATAACCTCGGATAAGTAAACTATCGTGAGACAAAGGGAAATTGGTATCGTATGTAAGTGGTTCATTCGATCGCAAAGTAATCGTAGAAATATGTGGGAGCCATATGAATTTCCAGATTCCTCTATTGGTTATTGTTCGGAGAAGTGTCTCGATCATGTCCGCATAATTCACGAACCGTAGGGAGACACACTTAAGGATTCGACGTTGTTTGAGTAGTTATGGTATTATGAGAAAGAGACCGAATGTTGTTCGGAGTCTCGGATGGGATCCGGGATATCACGAGGTGTTCCGGAATGGTCCGGAGAATAAGATTCATATAAGGAAAGTCCCGTTTCGGAGTTCGGGAATGATTCCGGTGTTTTCATCGGGAATGTTCTGGAAGGTTCCGGATTGTCCGGCACTCCGGGGGGGGGGGGGGGAGGGGTACATGAATGTGTCATTACATATTGGAATGATTGCATCATGTACTAAGTGTTCTTGCTGTCCCAAATAAAGGATTAAATTGAATCCTAAAACAGAAAAGTCAAATGTCCAGTTTGAAAGTCAAACGGCTAAAACAAGAAACTGTGGGAAACAAGCAAGAGGAGTTGGAACCGACTTGGAGGAGGAGTTTCTCTCCTCCAAGCCGGCGGCCAGCCCTAGGCCGAGTTGGGGAGGGACTCCCTCCCTCCCCTGGCGCGCCAGCCCCCTCCCATCTATATAAGGAGGGGCAAGGCTCCTCTCCTAGAACACACAAGTTCCTATCTTCTACCTCCGGTTTAGAGCCGTTTTGGTTTAGAGCTTCTAATTGCTTTAGCCTGCGGTTTAGAGCCTTCTAATTGGTTTAGAGCCTTCTAATTGGTGTGTCTAATTACTAGACCAGTAATAGCCTCTCTCATAAGCTCCACCATACTCGCACCGGCTTAAGGCGAAGCCCTGCGGGATTTCCCCTCTACTTCCGGTACCACGCCGTTGTGCTGCCGGAATCGCGAGGAGAGTGCTACAACCTCCGCTGCCTGCTGGAACAAGGGAGAGGAAGGTCTTCGTCGAGTACCGAACGTGTGACCGACTGCGGGAGCGCTGCCGGAACGTGGCGCTGGAAGGATCGTCTACGCGATCTTGAGATCGGAAAGAGTACGACTACATCACCCACGAGAATCTGCTCTCGTTAACCGCTTTGGAATCTTCGAGGGTGAGTTCCTCTATCGACTCGTTGCTACAATCTAGTAGATAGATCTTGGCTTGTTTGTTTGTATGCGATAGAAAATTTTTGTTTTCCATGCTACGAACCCCTACAAAAACCCCCAAACTACACTAGATGTATGCGATCATGAACAATTGATGCAACAAATATATAGGTTATTTATAAAAATAGGGCTTCGAGGAAAGGGGTCACACATTGGAAGGCTCGGCGATCTTGGTTCAGGGTTCTCGGGGTTCAACAGGGATCGGTCTTCGAACTCTAAGGATCGAGGTGTTTCGATTCCGTGAAGGAGAGCTTGTAGTTCCGGGAATCTTCGGGTCTCGACCATCGGATCCGGCGACGGGGCTTCGAGGCACTTGTTATAGGGCCTGGCTTGTATCTCCGGTGGCGACGGAGATCTTGTCGAGATGTACGGGCCGCGTGGTCTAAAGGTAGCATCACCAATTCTTTGGATTATCGGACGAGGTTGTATTAGCCGATGTAGCCAAGCTCATCGCACTGCCACATACACAAACAATACCATTCGACAACATACATCACAACATCACGAAAAATAGAGAACCAACAAGGCGTGAGCACTGTAGCAAAGGATACAGACGGCATGAGGCCGGAGAGAGGCCGGGCAGGCGTCGGGTTGAGGACAGCATGGAGGGTCCCCCGGCGTCGGAAGGCAGGACCAGACTTGGGGGAGGAAGAGCGGCCAGCGAGGTGGCGAGAGGGTGGTCGACGGTGGTGCAGGAGGCGCGTAGGGCTTGAGACCGCGGTAGAGAAGGGAGGCGCCGCTGCTTGGCATGGCCAGAGGGGAGCGCTGGCGTGGCCGACGAGTTCCTGGTGACGCTGGGGTCGTGGGCTCGGGAACGGCGGCAGCCTCGATGACAGAGGGCGGATGGGACCAAGACGACGCGGAGAGGCCCGACAGCGTGACGAGCTCCTGCCGAGGAGGAGAGAGGCGGCCGGTTCTGTGAGATGGAGGAGGCGCGCTGGGGGGGGGGGCTTGGTGGTGGGGCCGACGAAGAGGAAGGGAGCGGCCTCGCGGTCGGGAATCGTGGGCGGTGGAGGCCTCGGTGGTGGGACCAGAGGGTGGGGTCACAGAGATAGATGGATGGGTTGGTTGCGTTCGGGAGCAGGCGTGTTGGGTGGGGTGTTGCCGCCTACCGCGGGTGCGTTGTGTGCGCGTGTTGTGTATTGGGTGCATGTGTATGTAGAGAGGAAAGTGAGGCACGGCGGCGGGGTGAGGGACTAGGTAGGATAGATTAGGGTTTTGGGGATTGGGTTGGGCTAGGGTTTGGTTTAGGTGGTCTGGGTGGTCTGGTCTGGTTGGGTCTCTGGCATGACCGGCTAGACTGTCTGAAAATAGTATTATTATTATTTTTAGTTTTAAAGAAAGCTTTGTAAAATATTTTAGGCAAATAAAAGATCAACCGAGGGTTTAATTTAAAATAAAGACAGGGGTATTTAGAAAACAAAGGTAACCTTTTATAAGATAGTATTGGCAAACAAATGCATGCAGACATGATAATGCACAAACAAAGACAACAATTTTCTAGTAGGGTTTTATCGGGGTGCTACAGTGGCGGTCTTTTTAAGTTTTTTAGTTAGTATTTAGCCTAAATACAATTTAAATTTGGGTCTTCGCCTAAATTCTATGTAATATATATGTATTCTTCCTTAATTAATAAAAACCGCCTATATTCGCCCAAACTTTGCCAAATTTTGTTGAATTTTGGTCAAATGCGGGAACTCGGCTTGAGAACGCGAGTGAAAGCTCGCCGTTCCTAGGCCAAAAACGAGTTTCATCTGGCCCAGAATATGTCCGAATTTTGGTCTAGAAACTGCCAACGAGTGGAGATGCTCTAAGGTCTTATAAGATCCATAAGATGAACTCTGCATATAGGTTATGAAAATTACCACAATATGAAAATTACCACAATATATACGGTTAAGATAGAATTATAGTTTGTCATATCTCTTCATGCAGCAGAGAGTAAGAGGTGAAATAATTTTTCTATTCTCTGGATAACCCATAAGTTTGAGGTGTATTTTAGGCTTAAAAGACAACTTTATGTTTGGCTTAAAGACAATTTTATTTTTTCTATAATATATAAGATGAACCTTAAGGGATGCCACATAGACATTAAAATGTGTTTTTTTACATATTGTATATGTCCTTAAAGAATCTTCACCGGCCCGTTATAAAACGTCGTTGACACGGTGCTATGGGGTGTCGGCACTGGCAAGCGATGTACGGCAGCATCACCTACGTAGATTTGTGGGGCTTTAGGTGGACTCCTTCCGACGTGTGCTTTTGCAATAGAACATACACAAGTTCATACGTACTGTAATAGATTTGATACAAATATGCAACATCGAAAACTCATGATAAACTAAACTTGTGTTAACACCGACCTTGTTAGATCGGACTTGTCAGCGACAAATCCATCTTGCCAAAGCCTCGACTCCATCCGGCAAGGACGAGCGGTGAAGGAGACCCTAGCTATGGGTGCATCAGTCATCTGCCCCTGGCTTGGAGCACGCTATAGCCTTGATGGGGAAAATGATGTGGAGGAGTGGAATGCCGAGGAAGAAAGCGACCAACTCACAAAGTGGATCAATTGTATGATTCTGAACAACGTAGACGACATTGACACTACAACAGAGCATGCATGCCCATACGTTAGAGAAAATGACAAGCAACTACCACATTTGAGACGGCGGTGTCAGCGAACTACCATATTTGCTCGTTTTGTCGAAGAACTGCCAACATTGGGGTCAGTTGTCGACAGATAGCACTGATCGGCTGTTTTAGAGGGGATAACCACGTTTCTGACCGGTTGGGCCTACACGTTAGGTCCACGTGGCACGGTGGCCATTTGCATGCTTGATGGCCGTTAGGTATTGTCGCGGCAGGGCTCAGACCGTCAGTTCCTGCCATTCCACTCTCGCTCCCGCGCGAAACAGGAACATGGCGACTACTGGCGGAGGCGACAGCCCGCCCAGCGACGACAACCGTACCGGCAGAGGCAGTGAAGGGCGAGAAAGACATGTGCTATTCTACGAAGGAGGGGAGGAGCACCGCAGCATCGACGGTGATCCAGAGCAGGTACCATTGCTACATCCACCGATGCCCCCTTTTCCCGATTCGCAGAAAGCATGGTCATCGGCCGGGCAGACCTCCAGCGAATATCCACTCAGCCACTACGTCTCCGACGCCGGGTAAGCCGTTCTCTGCTCCTTCATCGCATCAAGTTTGACAGAGATCTCTGTTAGGCATGAAGGTTAAGAATTTAGGGTTTGAATAGTTGTTTAATGTAATGTAGGCAACAAGCTGAGGTTTGGGAGCTATTTATTCAATTTGATGGTGTCAAATTTGTGCAAAAGACCCTAGAACTCCGTGATGTTAGATATCTGAATCTGTTGTCACTGATGGAGAAGGAAGGGTATGGCATATGTGATTCAATGTACTATGTGAAAGAGGAAGGGGAGGGGCTGGCAGGGTTAGATTTAATAGATAGTCAGGTTAAGGTGGATGATATGATTAGGAAATATGAGAGCAGAAAGAAATTGGTGCTCACAGTGATGAGGGACAAGAGGAAACATGTTGTAGTTGTGTCCCCAATGAAGAGCAAGAGTACTGTCAAATTTGTTGCCAAATAATTTCCAAGGTACATTGATGTAGAGGCAGGGGAGTACCAGCCCATTCCATATCAAGTTCAGACACATGACAGTGTTTGATACTAGCCCCTGCAGACTGAAATTGGTGAGCAGCTTGTGGATCAGCAGTTCATACACAGAATAGTGTTTTCCTTGATACTGTGCAAACTCAAACTAATGATAACATATATGGTGGACAAGTAGAGGATGGAGAGGAATCTGATCATAGCTACAGTTGGTTGGATGAAGGGCAGTATGATCCAGCTTCTCTATAGGAGATGAGAAAGAAAGAAGAAGAGGAAATAAAGGCAACACTTGCAGAGATGAAGAGGAAGAGAGAAGACCCACTACTACACTATGAGGGTGAGATAGATATTGAGGACATTTTTGTCAATGATGATGATGAAGATTGTGTAGAACAAATTCCAGAAGAGAAGCCTGTGAAGACGAAAGTGAAGAGGCCAGGTCCTACACTGAGATCACATTCTCAAGTAGAGATACCTGATATTCCTGACTAGGCTCCTTCTGATGATGAAGAGGACATGTGTTTCATGCAAGATAAAGATTATGATGCATTTGAGCCACCTTCTTTTGTGCTTCCTAAAGGAAGGAAATCTAGAGCAAAGAAACAGAAAGAAAGGGTCTGGTATGATGAAAAAAGAGCAAGTCCAGAGCAACAACTTATGTTGAAGCTATGTTTTAAAGATGTTTATCAGTTCAGAGATGCACTTTGCAGACTGCACATTACCCAAGTAAGGAATTTTCATTTCCATAGGAATACTCCATCTAGGATAATTGTGTGGTGTAAGGAAAAGGAGAAGTATGGATGTGGATTCTATATGACAGCTTCCAAGATAGCTCATGAGAAAACATTTTGCATTAAGAAGATACACTTGAAACACACTTGTCCAACTGATCCATCTAGCACTAGAGTTAATTCTAACTGGCTTAGCAAAGTATATGTGGACAACTTTTAGGTCAGATCCTAATACTGTCATCAGTACTATAGTTGACAAAGCCAAAAAAGATTTTGGGGTGGAAGTGCCAACCAGGATGGCTTACAGGGTGAAGCCCAAAGCCAGGAACATTGTACTGGGTGATCACAAGAAACATTACCATAGAATTAGGGATTATCTACAAACTGTTATAGATAAAAATCCTGGGTCTAGATGTATTGTTACCACAGTCACTGGGCCAACTGAGGATCAGATTGAAGCAATGAAGAGAGGAGAACATGTTGACATAAGCTACAAGCCAAGATTTCATGGGCTTTTTTGTGTGTGAATGCTGCAAAACAAGGATTTCTTGATGGATGTAGGCCTTTCATAGGGTTAGATGGATGTTTCATTAAATTCATCATAGGTGCTTAGATCCTTGCAGCTACAGGCAGTGATGGAAACAATAATATTTACCCTGTTGCTTGGGCTGTTATGGCTAAAGAAGATACAACTAATTGGCTCTGGTTTCTAGAACAATTGAAGGAAGCTTTGGGTGGAGAACAAGGGAAGTTTGGGTACTACACAATTATGTATGACAGGCAAAAAGGTTTACTGAAGGCAGTGAGAACATTATTTCCTAACTGCCCATAGAGATTCTGCATTAGGCATATATATGCCAACTTTGAGAATGCAGGGTTCAGAGGTGAAGATCTTAAGAAGTGTATGGATAATGCAGCCTATTCTTTAACTAAGCATGGATATGATATTGCAATGGATGAATTGAAGAAACAATGTGAGGCAGCTTGGGCATGGTTATCCAAGATTCCAGTGCACACATGGGCTAGGTGGGCCATGGAGACCAATTGTAAGACAGATCTAATATGTAACAATCTGAGTGAAACATTCAACAGGTACATCCTTGATGTAAGGAGCAAACTGATACGCCCAATTTGCATCACCATTCTATATCATAATTTACCTCTATTCACTGATATATGTCTTATTATGAGGTATTACTTATGTATTTTCATCTGTTTATGCATGTTGGATGATTCTTGGAGGATGAACTGCCGGAGTCTGGATTCTGATGGAAAAGAAGGCGTTTCGGTGCAATTTCGCGAAGATCAGAAAAATACCAGAAAAATATGGGAAAGTATTATTTTTCCAGAAGATTGAGGAAGCCAGAAGGAGGAGCGAAGAAGGGCCGCAGGGGGCCCACACCCCTAGGAGCGGGCCCACCCTAGGCCGCGCCTAGGGCAGGTATGGCCCACCTGCCCGGCTCCCGACTCCGTCCCTTCGCCTATATCTTCCCTACAGAACCCTAAGTCTAGGAGAGCGACCACAAATAGATTTACGCCGCCTCTAGGGGGCGGAAAACACCGAGAGAGAAATATCTCTCTGGCAGACAGATTTCTGCCGGGGGAATTCCTTCCCGGAGAGGGGAGACCGTCGCCATCAACACCATCATCAAGCTAGGCTTCATCGGGATCATCATCATCATCCACACCATCATCTCCACCAGCACCATCATCACCACTCCGTCCCGCTGTAACAATTGTGTTGGATATTTCTTTAGTCTTAGGGGAAACTTTCCCGGTGTTAATTACTATTGTAGTTGATGCTTGTGAGTGGAACCATTGGATTATTGTTTATGTTTAGATTGTTATCCATTACCATATCATCTTTGATCTTTATCCATATGATGTCTCGTGAGTAGTGTGTTGTATTCTTGAGGACATGGGAGAAGTCAAGTTGTTAGTAGTGAATTTGTGTTGAGGTATTATTCAATGGTTTAGTATTTAATTTGTGGTGCTATTCTTCTAGTGGTGTCATGTGAACGTCGACTACATGATACTTCACCATTTATGGGCCTAGGGGAATGCATTGTGTATTTGGATACTAATTGTGGGGTTGCCGGACTGACAGAAACCTGAACCCCATTAGGACACCTTTGCACAAGGGAGTGTAGGATCTCAGAGTTTAAGGTTGTGGTTAGATTTATATCTTAATTACTTTCATGTAGTTACGGATGTTTGCAGGGGGTTTAATCACAAGTATGTATTAGTACAAGTAAGGTCGGTATGTTAGCACAAGTTCACCCACACAACACTTACAACACCAGAGAAGAGTACTCAACTATTTGAAGCGAATGCACTTGACAGAATTCCCATGTGTCCTCGAGAACGTTTGGTCCTTATAAGTATTTCCACCGGATTGTCCTTTGCTAAGAAAGGATTGGGCCACTTTCTTGTTGTCTTTGTTACTTGCTCTTTGTTTTGTTGCCTTATCAGAAAACCACTAAAAATCCGTTTGCTAAGTATTCACAGGGATTTCCTGCTCCATACCACTGTTTAACACCTTCTGCTCCTCGTTGGGATCGACACTCCTATTTATCGAAAGTACTACGATACACCCCCTATACTTGTGGGTCATCAAGACTATTTTCTGCCGTCGTTGCCGGGGAGTGAACCGCTATTGAAGAGTGGAACTGGTAAGGGAAACTTCTACTGTGAGTATTTCTTTTGTTACTGCTTGTTACATTGTTTCCAATTTGGATAACCTACTTGGTTTTCTGTTTGGGAAAACTACTACCACTGCTAGGGTAGTAGATGAACCACCACCTGTTGATATAGATCCTTTTAAGATACCTACAAGTATTGTTAATCGTGTTATGGATAATTATTATTTTGGGGATGGAACTGTCCATCCTGGTGATCATTTGCTTTTTATCCATGAATTATGCGGGTTGTTTAAGTGTGCAGGTATCACAACTGAACAGGTGAAGAAGAAGTTACTCTCCATATCCTTGAAAGGGAGAGCTGAAGAATGGTATAAGCTGCTGAAGAATGGACAACCATGGAATGGGAGGAGATGGCATCTCTCTTTTACTCTAAATTTTATCCTCCCAGTGAAATTCATAAGGATAGGAATCTTATATATAACTTTTGGCCTCTTGATGGAGAGAGTACAACTCAAGTTTGGGGGAGATTGAAGTTACTAATGCTTAAATGTCCTATTCATGAACTCCCTAACAATATTATTCTCAATAACTTTTATGCTAGGCTTTCTCTTCATGATAAAGATTTACTAGATGCTTCTTGTGCCGGATCATTCACACGTATGAAGGAAGAAGCTAAATGGGATCTCCTAGACTGTATTCAAGATAACACTGAAACTTGGGAGAATGACAAAGGAAGAAAGTCAGGTATAAACTATGATTATGAATGCATACAATATTTTATGGGAACCGATGACTTCCGTGATATTAGTAATGAGTTTGGGCTTGATTCCCAAAGTATTGCCAACTGTTTTAAGGCCTTTGCCTCTTACATAGAAACCCAAGAAGAAGTGGAATAAGTACCATGCTCTGTATAAAGATGTTGTTAGTCATGTTCCCGTTAGAAGTACTCAAGTTTGTACTACTAATAATATTGTGCCTAAACCTCATGTTGAGAAATTATCTTTCCCAACTAAGGTAAAGGAGTATTCTATGATTATTAGTGCAAATAACAAAGGTACAAAGGAAACTGTGGATCCTGGTAAGCAATTGAATGTTGAACCTGTGGTATCCATTGTGAAAGATCTTGTCACTAGAAATATAGAGGATGAGCATATTGTATTCTATGAAGACGCTTCTAATATTATCTCTCATCCTAGTAAAGCTAGAAAAGCTAGTGTTCATGTGCTTTCTGTTAAAATTGGTGATCATTGCTATTATGGTTTGTGTGATATTGGTGCTAGTTCTAGTGCTATTCCTTATAAGCTTTATAGGGAAATTATGCATGAGATTGGTCCTTGTGACCTTGAGGACATTGATGTGGTTATTTACCTTGCTAATAAGGAAACCATTTTCCCCATTGGAATTGTAAGAGATGTGGAAGTTCTCTGTGGTAAGATTAAGTATCTTGCTGATTTTCTAGTTCTTAACTCAGCAGCTAGCAAAACTTGTCCTATCATTTTTGGTAGACCTTTCTTGAACACTTGTGGAGCTATTGTCGATTGTAAGAAGGAAAAAGTTTTAACTAAGTTTGATGGAGATTCTTATGAGTTTAACTTTTCGAAATTTGTTAAAGCTCCTTGTGAAAATAGTTTGGCTAATAAAGATTTCAGGATGGAACAACTTGCTTCTATTGATCCAGTCTATGACCTTGGACCTCTTTTTGGTGACTGTAAGTATGCTTACTCTGACAATAAAGTTGTTGACAGTGACAGTTATATTGTCAACTTTATTCAAAGTGCTACTAAAAGTTATTATGAGAGAGGGAAATATGGTTTTATGTATCTCAATAATGTTAAGTTTCCCTGTTTTATGTTGAAAGCTGTGAACTTGCATCTGTTTTGTCTTCCTATGCTAGTGGCTTTTTGTTTCAACAATTCGTTTTCTCATGATACCCCCATGCATAGGAAGTGGGTTAGACTCAAGTGTGTTGGTTATTTTCTTCTTGATGCTCTCTTTCACTTCAGATATATATATATCCTATGTGAGCATCTTTGAAAGTTTCAAGCCTAACTTAAAGGCATTAAAGTAAAGTACTTGTTGGGAGATAACCCAAGAGTTTTTGTCGAGTCTTGGAAGTTATTACTTAAGTAATAACCGCTCCTTATCCTTTTTGTTTTGGTTTTTGTGTCAAGTCCAACTACTTTTGTGAAGTAGAGGAGTTGTGAAAAGTGGTTGTCCTGGGACAGAATTTTTGTGCTGAATTGTAAAAATTTGTGAGAAAGCTCAGTACTTCGGATAGATCTGCATTTTTCTGAGCTTGTTCTCCAGGTTGTTACCCAACTTTCATTAGTTCAGCACTTTTTGATTTGAGCAAGAGAAGGTTTTTGAAAAAAAAAATCTTTACCTGCTAGTCTGTTTTGACAGAATTCTGCCATCATTTTGTAGAGGGAGTGTCCCAACCTTTAATCAACATAAGGTGGTGTCCCCTGTGTTTACAATGCTAGTCCCTGGATCAATATCTAGCATCCACAGTATAGATGTAATATCAAGAAACAAAGGTCATAATATAACTTTATAACCAGGAATAACATAATTTTATTACATCTTTTCATAGCTCATTTGGCTATTACATTACATTGCAGCGGAATAACTATAGTCATGGGGTCCTTCATCTTCAAAGTGCCACAGGCAGATGTTGGTTGTAGACTTTGTAATCCTAATCAATCAATCTTCACTAAAATCAATCAAACCTGCAACATTACAAGTTACAGCCACAAGGGTCAATACATTTGAATTGTATTGGCAAGTTTCACTACTATGTAGAATATAAGTGGATCCTATCATTACATGCATATTTGGCTAAGTAGAGTTTTAGGCTCATTTGCATAAAGCAATTATTTATCCTATCTTTTCAAAATGGTTTTGGTCCTTTGTCAAATCTTCTTTTCCAAGTTCCTTGAACTCCTTGGTAGAAACTCAAGTGTTCAAGTCCTTGTCAAAATCCCTTGAGCTCCTTGGTAACCCCAAGTGCATCAAGTTTTTATCAAAATCTCATGAGTTCCTTGGTAACCCCAAGTGTTCATGTTTTCATCTCTTGAGTTCCTTGGTAACCCCAAGTACATCAAGTTTTATCAAAGTCTCTTGTGCTCCTTGGTAACCCCAAGTGCATCAAGTTTTTTTTTAAAGTTTTCTTTTAGAAATTAGAATGTCGAGATCTCCCATAGCTTCAAACTTTAGTTGCTCAGTATTGTCCATAACCGGGGACACGGCTAAGTACTTAGATTTTATTATCTTCTGCAGAAGGAGTACACTTTACCCACATGTCACAATCCCATCTTTTTGCCACCAGTGGCCACTGGATTAGCACTCACCAAGATGGAGTACCGGCAGATTGAGAATGTGACGAAGTCTTTCCAAAGGGTCCTCCCATACACCATTGCTAGCTTGTCTTCAGCACCCATGAAGCATTCCAGATCCCCATGTCCAGTAAACTGAAGACAATGCATGGGTCTTCCCAATGTAGTTGACTAAGCCAGAGCCATAATAGCATGTGGTTGCACACGAAAGCCACAATTGGAGAAACATGTTCAATCTCTAAGTTTCCTGGGTGGTTTCCTTTGGAGCACAACACAAAGTGATTGCCATAGACATGGTACCCTTTTGTTGCCACCTTCTCCAAAACTCAAAGTATCCTTGGCCACCCAGGTGGTTCATTGAGTCCTTGTTTTATTATATAAAATCACAAGTCCTTTTCTCAACCTTCATAAAATCTTAACATGTATCTCTTTTCAAAATATAGCATGGCTAGGCATGTAACAACTACATTGTTTTCACTAAGGAATGTATAGGGAATCCTATTAGGATTTAGCATATCATAAGTATAAAAATTCTTTTCATGCATGTTTTCAAAATCCACTAAGTATAATGAAAATAGTAGGACTTTAGCTGATAGTGCCACTTGCCTTTTTGGTAGGGAATGGTGGTTCACTCCTTGATCTTGCTAGTCTCACACTTTTCTAACTTCACTACAATCAATCAAGCAAACACAATGTCAACTAGCATTCCAAACCAATAATCAATCAAACAATTTCACACACACAAAACAATGGGATCTAAATCATGCATGTAAGCATGCAAGAGGTGGTTCTATTTGCAAAGATGGTCTCCACTAGGCTTCTAAACTTGGTAAGGTTCAAATTGGTCATTTTACAAAGTGGCTAAGTCATTTGCAAAAAGGGTTTTGTCTAAAAACCATTTTAAATCCAATCATCATTTTATGTGGTGGAAAATATTTTTATCAAAGTAACAACTCTAGGTTGTTCACCAAATAAGTTGTTGTTTCTCAAAACTTGGTGTTTAGGGTCATTAGGTTTGATCCAAAACATTTTCTCAAAGTTTCTACTCCAAAAACATTTTTATATTACAACCATTATTTTTATCTGGCTAGAAATGACTAAATCAAGTTTTCCATCCTAAACTTTACCAAAACCATTTTCCAAACTATGGGTTGGTTCCTAGGGTCAGTGAATTTACAACAAACCATTTTGCAAAGGTTTTAACCCTAAAAATATTTTTAAACAATTTTTCTAATCTAACCAAGCACACAAAAGTATCTGCAAAAATAAGCAAACTAACAGATACTATTTACTAAACCAAAGGCATGGTTGGCTAGGGCTTGTTCCACTGATTCCAACGATATAAAATTTGTAATTTTTGGACGTGTGGATCAAAAGTTACAAAGGTTTGAAATTCACATTCTATTCTGATTTCAATTCTGTTTTTAAACAGAACTAGTGACACGCGGCACTTCCTAATTGGACGGTACCGGTTCGGGTGGATCACGCGCTGCAGACCGTAGGATCTCATTTAGATCGAGCGGCACAGAGGCATACAATACCTCTTCGCTTATGTTCTATTACAGCCTTACGATCTAGATCTAACGGACGCAGTCAATCAGACCACTAACTGGCGGCGCTGCGCTGCGGTGGACGGAGGCGACGGTCAGGCGGCGGGCTAGCGGTTGTTCTAGGAAGCAAGGAAGATAGAGGGGGTGCTCACCGTGTTCGCGAGGACGAGGTGGTGCTCGGCGTGTGGCCGACGTGGCAGGGGGCGCACGGGAACGGTGGCGATTGCTCATCGGAGACGTCGTCGGCGTCGGGTGGTTCGGTCCGCGGTCGAAGGCGACGCTGTGGATCACGCGGAGGCAAACAGAGGGTGTGGTCAGACGCGTAAGATCAAGGAGGTGATGTGTGCGTGAACTAGAAGGCGCGGGGCGGTCGGAAACTACCTGGGTACTTGCCGGAGTTGAAGACAGACGGCGGCGCTCAGAGCTTGGTCGGAGTCGACGCTCAGGGATGCCCGCGGTCAAACGAGGGGCATGGACAGATGTGTCAGGAGGTGGGGAAGGTGTGAGCTAGGTCGAGGGGGCACGGGGTGGCAGGTACTGGCCGGAATTGGAGAAGGAAGCTCGTTGGAGCAGCGGCGGTTTGGAGCTGATTTCGAGCAGCCTGGTGGCGAAGAGGGGTTGGCGTTTGAGGGGAAAGACAGAGGGAGGAGAGGTGCTTATGTACGCATGGTCGGGGGCGAGATTAACGCGGCCATTACTCGTGAATTAACGCGCGGAATCACTGGCAGAAACGGCCGGCGTGGTCGTCGCGAGGAAGAAGAGGGGTGAGTTGGCATGTGTGGGTCCTTGTTGTCAGCGAGGAAAGGGAGTGAGGGAAAGGTCCACCAGTCAGTGTCTGTTTAGGTTAGAATCTGAGTGCGAATCGTTTTTCTTCGGGGAGGGGAGCTGGGCTGGTTCCTGGGCTTATTGGGCTCTGTCGACTGGGCTGGTCCAGATTCCATTTTTTTCTGTCTGCTGGTTTTTTTCTTTTTCTATAACTATTTCCTGTTTTGTAATTCAAACAACCAAACAGCACTCAAATCAATTCAAACAGCACCACACTTTGAAACTTTGAAATTGGTTTTGTTCAGTAACATAAACCAAAATTTCAAAATCCAAAATAATAATTTTATTTAGGGTCCATTATTAAATAAATGAATAGACCATTGTTATTAAAACAAATAGGATTTGTTTTATTTTAAAACTCCTTTTGAAATCTAATTATTTTCAAAACCAAATCAGTAGGTTTTATTTGAAAATATAAAATATTTGGAAAACTTATTTGAAATAATTAAATAAGTTTTGATGGTTTAATTAAAATAATAAAACCTTTATTCATAAAACTTGGATATTAAATCCTTATTAATTTTTAGATAAAACTTTATTATTTTTAACAAATAGAAATATCTTATTTCAAAAGCTTGGCCAAGGTTTAATTTGGCTTTATGAAATAATCCTTATTTGTAAAACTTTTATTTCATTTGAAAACCAAATCTTTTTATTTAAAAGATCCAAAATAGTATTTCCAAAATATTTTATTTTCCTTTATCAAATGTTTACCTTTTTAAATCACTTTAGGATTTTATTTTATCCAAATTGGTTTGAAGATTCCTTTTGGAATTCAAAAAGTTTCTTCTCACTCTGAAAATCAAACAAAGTTTTATTTCATTCATTTATTTTTCACATTACAAGATTTGGAAAATCTTGGGATGTGACAGGCTACCACCCTTAAAATAAATCTCGTCTCGAGATTTGGGAAGGCTAGGGTTACAAGCAGGCTCAAAACAACTAGGGTACTACCACCCTTAAGAATTTCCAATAAAAAATTACATATTGGCCTTCTTGGGCTCCTGGGAAAACTTCTCTAAGTAAACATTTGCATTGTGTCCTTTGTTTCCTTACTTTGACTCATGGGCCAAGGTTGAGTTTCTCCATAGGCTTGTTCAGCTTGTTCTTCATCTTTTCTGGACAGTTGCTTGCATAATGCCCTAGGTTCTTGCAATTGAAACAATGGATATCCTTGAGTTCTTTACGTGGCTCTTGTGGACAAGTTGCTACATAGTGGCCTAGTTCTTTGCAGTTGTTGCACACTACTTGGCCAATCTCTTTATTCTTCGGGTTCTCTGGGCATTCACCGGAATAGTGTCCCATTTCCTTACATTTATAACATTGCACATGGCTTTTGTCTATCTTTTGCTTCTTGGGTCTCTTTGATCCTTTGAATTGGGTTGTTTTGTTTGGAGGTATAAGTGGTCCTTTTCCTTTGCCATCAACCTTCTTGGTAGACTTGGATCCTTCTTGTTTCCTTTGTTCCACAATGGAATAGATAGGGCATTGGATAGGAACGTGGTTATTTCCTTCACATAGGTAGCAAGTAGCTTGAGAAGTGGGGCATTGTCCAACAGGATGTTTCTCTTCACAGTTGGGGCATTGATCTCCATGCTCCTTGGAAGTATGATCCTTGTCTCCACAAATAATGCAAGCTGGTTCTCCATCTAGAATAATGTTTCTGTCATCCTTGTTGTCAAAGACTCTTTTGGGATAACTTTCTTCCATTTTGATCATTTGATCAGTCACCTTAAGCATTAGTTGGCCTTGAGTTTCCAAAAATCCTTGTAGTATTGGATCTTCTCCACTGGTGTTAGCTATGAACTGAGCTGTCACTTGGTTCAATTGGTTCTGAGTTGCTATGAGCTCTTTCATGCTGTCCTCTTGGTTGGTGTTGGTGTTATCAACCTTGATGTTGGAGTCTCTTGGAGTAGTCATCTGTTTGGGTTGAATGAGGATTAGAATAGGAAAGATATTTCTAAGGAATCAATTCTAATCACACACATCACAATTCACACAAGCAATGTGCATGCAATCACAAACCAAACATTTCACTCAAACAACAAAGTTCTAGCACATACTTAGGCAGCAAAATATTTTTGTTACACCACATAAGTTGGTGTGTTTTGACTTATCTAAATATGGTGGTCCATCTATATGGTTCACTTGTGATCTTTCCATCCTTCTTGGTTGATTCTTCTTGTATGAGATCATGGCTTCCTTGAGAAAAACTCTTGGTTACAATAACTTCTAGTGATGTGGGCTCCTTCTGCAGAAGATAATAAAATCTAAGTACTTAGCCGTGTCCCCGGTTATGGACAATACTGAGCAACTAAAGTTTGAAGCTATGGGAGATCTCGACATTCTAATTTCTAAAAGAAAACTTTAAAAAAAAACTTGATGCACTTGGGGTTACCAAGGAGCACAAGAGACTTTGATAAAACTTGATGTACTTGGGGTTACCAAGGAACTCAAGAGATGAAAACATGAACACTTGGGGTTACCAAGGAACTCATGATATTTTGATAAAAACTTGATGCACTTGGGGTTACAAAGGAGCTCAAGGGATTTTGACAAGGACTTGAACACTTGAGTTTCTACCAAGGAGTTCAAGGAACTTGGAAAAGAAGATTTGACAAAGGACCAAAACCATTTTGAAAAGATAGGATAAATTATTGCTTTATGCAAATGAGCCTAAAACTCTACTTAGCCAAATATGCATGTAATGATAGGATCCACTTATATTCTACATAGTAGTGAAACTTGCCAATACAATTCAAATGTATTGACCCTTGTGGCTGTAACTTGTAATGTTGCAGGTTTGATTGATTTTAGTGAAGATTGATTGATTAGGATTACAAAGTCTACAACCAACATCTGCCTGTGGCACTTTGAAGATGAAGGACCCCATGACTATAGTTATTCCGCTGCAATGTAATGTAATAGCCAAATGAGCTATGAAAAGATGTAATAAAATTATGTTATTCCTGGTTATAAAGTTATATTATGACCTTTGTTTCTTGATATTACATCTATACTGTGGATGCTAGCTATTGATCCAGGGACTAGCATTGTAAACACAGGGGACACCACCTTATGTTGATTAAAGGTTGGGACACTCCCTCTACAAAATGATGGCAGAAATCTGTCAAAACAGACTAGCAGGTAAAGATTTATTTTTTTCAAAAACCTTCTCTTGCTCAAATCAAAAAGTGCAGAACTAATGAAAGTTGGGTAACAACCTGGAGAACAAGCTCAGAAAAATGCAGCTCTATCCGAAGTACTGATCTTTCTCACGAATTTTTACAATTCAGCACAAAAATTCTGTCCCAGGACAGCCACTTTTCACAACTCCTCTACTTCACAAAAGTAGTTGGACTTGACACAAAAACCAAAACAAAAAGGATAAGGAGCGGTTATTACTTAAGTAATAACTTCCAAGACTCGACAAAAACTCTTGGGTTATCTCCCAACAAGTACTTTACTTTAATGCCTTTAAGTTAGGCTTGAAACTTTCAAAGATGCTCACATAGGATATATATATATCTGAAGTGAAAGAGAGCATCAAGAAGCAAATAACCAACACACTTGAGTCTAACCCACTTCCTATGCATGGGGGTATCATGAGAAAACGAATTGTTGAAACAAAAAGCCACTAGCATAGGAAGACAAAACAGATGCAAGTTCACAGCTTTCAACATAAAACAGGGAAACTTAACATTATTGAGATACATAAAACCATATTTCCCTCTCTCATAATAACTTTTAGTAGCACTTTGAATAAAGTTGACAATATAACTGTCACTGTCAACAACTTTATTGTCAGAGTAAGCATACTTACAGTCACCAAAAAGAGGTCCAAGGTCATAGACTGGATCAATAGAAGCAAGTTGTTCCATCCTGAAATCTTTATTAGCCAAACTATTTTCACAAGGAGCTTTAACAAATTTCGAAAAGTTAAACTCATAAGAATCTCCATCAAACTTAGTTAAAACTTTTTCCTTCTTACAATCGACAATAGCTCCACAAGTGTTCAAGAAAGGTCTAGCAAAAATGATAGGACAATTTTTGCTAGCTGCTGAGTTAAGAACTAGAAAATCAGCAAGATACTTAATCTTACCACAGAGAACTTCCACATCTCTTACAATTCCAATGGGGAAAATGGTTTCCTTATTAGCAAGGTAAATAACCACATCAATGTCCTCAAGGTCCCAAGGACCAATCTCATGCATAATTTCCCTATAAAGCTGATAAGGAATAGCACTAGAACTAGCACCAATATCACACAAACCATAATAGCAATGATCACCAATTTTAACAGAAAGCACAGGAACACTAGCTTTTCTAGCTTTACTAGGATGAGAGATAATATTAGAAGCGTCTTCATAGAATACAATATGCTCATCCTCTATATTTCTAGTGACAAGATCTTTCACAATGGATACCACAGGTTCAACATTCAATTGCTTACCAGGATCCACAGTTTCCTTTGTACCTTTGTTATTTGCACTAATAATCATAGAATACTCCTTTACCTTAGCTGGGAAAGATAATTTCTCAACATGAGGTTTAGGCACAATATTATTAGTAGTACAAACTTGAGTACTTCTAACGGGAACATGACTAACAATTCATAGGGAGTGTCCCAACCTTTAATCAACATAAGGTGGTGTCCCCTGTGTTTACAATGCTAGTCCCTCGATCAATAGCTAGCATCCACAGTATAGATGTAATATCAAGAAACAAAGGTCATAATATAACTTTATAACCAGGAATAACATAATGTTATTACATCTTTTCATAGCTCATTTGGCTATTACATTACATTGCAGCGGAATAACTATAGTCATGGGGTCCTTCATCTTCAAAGTGCCACAGGCAGATGTTGGTTGTAGACTTTGTAATCCTAATCAATAAATCTTCACTAAAATCAATCAAACCTGCAACATTACAAGTTACAACCACAAGGGTCAATACATTTGAATTGTATTGGCAAGTTTCACTACTATGTAGAATATAAGTGGATCCTATCATTACATGCATATTTGGCTAAGTAGAGTTTTAGGCTCATTTGCATAAAGCAATAATTTATCCTATCTTTTCAAAATGGTTTTGGTCCTTTGTCAAATCTTCTTTTCCAAGTTCCTTGAACTCCTTGGTAGAAACTCAAGTGTTCAAGTCCTTGTCAAAATCCCTTGAGCTCCTTGGTAACCCCAAGTGCATCAAGTTTTTATCAAAATCTCATGAGTTCCTTGGTAACCCCAAGTGTTCATGTTTTCATCTCTTGAGTTCCTTGGTAACCCCAAGTACATCAAGTTTTATCAAAGTCTCTTGTGCTCCTTGGTAACCCCAAGTGCATCAAGTTTTTTTTTAAAGTTTTCTTTTAGAAATTAGAATGTCGAGATCTCCCATAGCTTCAAACTTTAGTTGCTCAGTATTGTCCATAACCGGGGACACGGCTAAGTACTTAGATTTTATTATCTTCTGCAGAAGGAATACACTTTACCCACATGTCACAATCCCATCTTTTTGCCACCAGTGGCCACTGGATTAGCACTCACCAAGATGGAGTACCGGTAGATTGAGAATGTGACGAAGTCTTTCCAAAGGGTCCTCCCATACACCATTGCTAGCTTGTCTTCAGCACCCATGAAGCATTCCAGATCCCCATGTCCAGTAAACTGAAGACAATGCATGGGTCTTCCCAATATAGTTGACTAAGCCAGAGCCATAATAGCATGTGGTTGCACACGAAAGCCACAATTGGAGAAACATGTTCAATCTCTAAGTTTCCTGGGTGGTTTCCTTTGGAGCACAACACAAAGTGATTGCCATAGACATGGTACCCTTTTGTTGCCACCTTCTCCAAAACTCAAAGTATCCTTGGCCACCCAGGTGGTTCATTGAGTCCTTGTTTTATTATATAAAATCACAAGTCCTTTTCTCAACCTTCACAAAATCTCAACATGTATCTCTTTTCAAAATATAGCATGGCTAAGCATGTAACAACTACATTGTTTTCACTAAGGAATGTATAGGGAATCCTATTAGGATTTAGCATAGCATAAGTATAAAAATTCTTTTCATGCATGTTTTCAAAATCCACTAAGTATAATGAAAATAGTAGGACTTTAGCTGATAGTGTCACTTGCCTTTTTGGTAGGGAATGGTGGTTCACTCCTTGATCTTGCTAGTCTCACACTTTTCTAACTTCACTACAATCAATCAAGCAAACACAATGTCAACTAGCATTCCAAACCAATAATCAATCAAACAATTTCACACACACAAAACAATGGGATCTAAGTCATGCATGTAAGCATGCAAGAGGTGGTTCTATTTGCAAAGATGGTCTCCACTAGGCTTCTAAACTTGGTAAGGTTCAAATTGGTCATTTTCCAAAGTGGCTAAGTCATTTGCAAAAAGGGTTTTGTCTAAAAACCATTTTTAAATCCAATCATCATTTTATGTGGTGGAAAATATTTTTATCAAAGTAACAACTCTAGGTTGTTCACCAAATAAGTTGTTGTTTCTCAAAACTTGGTGTTTAGGGTCAGTAGGTTTGAGCCAAAACATTTTCCCAAAGTTTCTACTCCAAAAACATTTTTATATTACAACCATTATTTTTATTTGGCTAGAAATGACTAAATCAAGTTTTCCATCCTAAACTTTACCAAAACCATTTTCCAAACTATGGGTTGGTTCCTAGGGTCAGTGAGTTTACAACAAACCATTTTTCAAAGGTTTTAACCCTAAAAATATTTTTAAACAATTTTTCTAATCTAATCAAGTACACAAAAGTATCTGCAAAAACAAGCAAACTAACAGATACTATTTACTAAACCAAAGGCATGGTTGGCTAGGTCTTGTTCCACTGATTCCAACGATATAAAATTTGTAATTTTTGGACGTGTTGATCAAAAGTTACAAAGGTTTGAAATTCACATTCTATTCCGATTTCAGTTCTGTTTTTAAACGGAACTAGTGACACGCGGCACTTCCTAATTGGACGGTACCGGTTCGGGTGGATCACGCGCTGCAGACCGTAGGATCTCATTTAGATCGAGCGGCGCAGAGGCATACGATACCTCTTCTCTTATGTTCTATTACAGCCTTACGATCTAGATCTAACGGACGCAGTCAATCATACCACTAACTGGCGGCGCTGCGCTGCGGTGGACGGCGGTGACGGTCAGGCGGCGGGCTAGCGGTTGTTCTAGGAAGCAAGGAAGACAGAGGAGGTTCTCACCGTGTTCGCGAGGACGAGGTGGTGCTCGGCGTGTGGCCGACGTGGCAGGGGGCGCACGGGAACGGTGGCGATTGCTCGTCGGAGACGTCGTCGGCGTCGGGTGGTTCTGTCCGCGGTCGAAGGCGACGCTATGGATCACGCGGAGGCAAACAGAGGGTGTGGTCAGACGCGTAAGATCAATGAGGTGACGTGTGCGTGAACTAGAAGGCGCGGGGCGGTCGGAAACTACCTGGGTACTTGCCGGAGTTGAAGATAGACGGCGGCGCTCAGAGCTTGGTCGGAGTCGACGCTCAGGGATGCCCGCGGTCAAACGAGGGGCATGGACAGATGTGTCAGGAGGTGGGGAAGGTGTGAGCTAGGTCGAGGGGGCACGGGGTGGCAGGTACTGGCCAGAATTGGAGAAGGAAGCTCGTCGGAGCAGCGGCGGTTTGGAGCTGATTTCGAGCAGCCTGGTGGCGAAGAGGGGTTGGCGTTTGAGGGGAAAGACAGAGGGAGGAGAGGTGCTTATGTACGCATGGTCGGGGGCGAGATTAACGCGGCCATTACTCGTGAATTAACGCGCGGAATCACTGGCAGAAACGGCCGGCGTGGTCGTCGCGAGGAAGAAGAGGGGTGAGTTGGCATGTGTGGGTCCTTGTTGTCAGCGAGGAAAGGGAGTGAGGGAAAGGTCCACCAGTCAGTGTCTGTTTAGGTTAGAATCTGAGTGCGAATCGTTTTTCTTCGGGGAGGGGAGCTGGGCTGGTTCCTGGGCTTATTGGGCTTTGTCGACTGGGCTGGTCCAGATTCCATTTTTTTCTGTCTGCTGGTTTTTTTCTTTTTCTATAACTATTTCCTGTTTTGTAATTCAAACAACCAAACAGCACTCAAAGCAATTCAAACAGCACCACACTTTGAAACTTTGAAATTGGTTTTGTTCAGTAACATAAACCAAAATTTCAAAATCCAAAATAATAATTTTATTTAGGGTCCATTATTAAATAAATGAATAGACCATTGTTATTAAAACAAATAGGATTTTTTTTATTTTAAAACTCCTTTTGAAATCTAATTATTTTCAAAACCAAATCAGTAGGTTTTATTTGAAAATATAAAATATTTGGAAAAATTATTTGAAATAATTAAATAAGTTTTGATGGTTTAATTAAAATAATAAAACCTTTATTCATAAAACTTGGATATTAAATCCTTATTAATTTTTAGATAAACCTTTATTATTTTTAATAAATAGAAATATCTTATTTCAAAAGCTTGGCCAAGGTTTAATTTGGCTTTATGAAATAATCCTTATTTGTAAAACTTTTATTTCATTTGAAAACCAAATCTTTTTATTTAAAAGATCCAAAATAGTATTTCCAAAATATTTATTTTGCTTTATCAAATGTCTACCTTTTTAAATCACTTTAGGATTTTATTTGATCCAAATTGGTTTGAAGATTCCTTTTGGAATTCAAAAAGTTTCTTCTCACTCTGAAAATCAAACAAAGTTTTATTTCATTCATTTATTTTTCACATTACAAGATTTGGAAAATCTTGGGATGTGACACATTTGCATTTGCCTCTTATAGAGCCTTTGTTTTGATGGGATTTCAGTTGAAGTGTGTACCCAAAGGTTTATTGTTTTTTCTTACACTAATGTTGTCATTGAAGTTTGTGTATTGCCTTGTGAGGAAAGGAATTTCCAGGAGAAGGAGGAAAGGAGTCTACAGAGTTCGTCTTTGAATAGGTAAAAGTGGTGAAAACAGAAGGTTTGTGAAAATCCAATATTTTTATATTTTTGATGTTTTTAATACATAAGGAAGATTACGAGACGGAACAGAGGAAGAACCAGAGCCCGGGATGGACAAACCCACCCCAGGCGCAGGCCCAACCTGGCCGCGCCTGAGGGGTGTGTGCCACCCTCGAACTCCGTCTCCACCTTGTTTCCGTGTCAGTACCTTCCTTATGCATTGAAACTTCGTATTATATCACCCCCCGGATCCCCCGAGGTTCGTGCATCGTGTTCTCGTCGTGTTTTCATTTCGATCTATTTCTGTCAGGAAATCTTCTCAAGTTTAGAGCGCCATGGTCTCCGCCAATGACAAAGGCAAGAAGCCCGAGGAAGAAGAACCTCAAGTCCCTAAGTAGTAAGAGATTTTGGTAGGGTATGAAGGTTACATGGAGGAGGACAAGCATCCGGACACCCGCGCTATCGTCGCAAACATTGGATTGGTGGCACGACCTACCAAGCTTAAGAGGTCATCACGGATGTCTACAGGAGGGAGAACTCCTCGTCATATCCTCGCTCCACGCACACTTCCTCCTCGTACCACTTGTTCTAACCACGCAGGGGAGGAATACTCCAAGAAGGAAGAATGGAGAAAGAATAACAATGACTGCGATCCTCGGTCCAAGTTGATCATGAGCTGCATTGAGCATAACTCTGAGTTGATTCATACGCTGACCTTCGATATGGAGGATTTGAAGAAACTTATTGAAGAGCTTATTAAGAGAACACCACCACCACCGAAGGAGTAATTCATTATCAAGTTTGGCATCCCCTTGGCGTGTTCCAAGCTTGGGGGAGTGCCGCGGTATCACCACCATTATCTTCTATCTTTTACCTTTTTAGTGGATTCATATCTTTGGTAGAGAAGTTATCTTATAGTTTGGTTTGCATGTGGAAGTATCCCTCCTTTTGTAGATTATCTATGTATCCCTTGGTGTGAGTGCCTTTATTGAATATTAATGAGAAGTCTCATCTTTTACTTTTTGCACTTCTTATTTTAGTTTGCAATCTCTACTATATGATGGATCTTGTTGATCGTATTGGCATCACTTTGGGAGCATCAAGTAACTCTAAATTGTTTTTGGCAAACCAAGTTCTGGTTAGTAGCAATACTTTTTGAAGTTTGAAAGAAAAAGAGAAAAAGCTTACATGTATTTTGTATCATCTATTTTCTTTCTTGTTGGCTCATAAGCTTAGTATTATTTATTTAAGATCTTTTGTGTCTTCAAGCAAGATTGCATGTTTAGCTTTATTACTTGTATGTTTGCTTGTTTCTTTCAACTCTTTTGCTTGCTACCCAGCCTTGCTAGCCAAAAACCTGTTTTGAGAAGGCATACTTCTCATGTTTCCAAATCCCTTTGAACCAAAACCTTTGCCATTTGTGTCAATATATCTACCTATTAGCAAATTCTATTCCAAGCAAATTCTCAAGTTTCATATACCTTTCGAATTAAAAAGTATTTTTTTATGTGAAAACTAGTTAGTAAAGCTCTCACGAACTTGATGGCACACATTATTTCCTTGCCCCTAATAGACTTGAACCATTGTGCCATCGAAGTTGTATATGCTTGCACCTATACGTTAGAATTAGCAGAACCGTGCTATCACGGGGAACGTTTTCAACATTGCACTTGTACTCTGTACACAGTTGATATCGTGCTCTTTTGTCTATGGATGTCAACGGTGTGAAATAAAGAGGGAGCTTGTAAGTCCATGGAGTCTGTATTTTGTGTTAGAGAAACGCCTGGGCCGCTAGCCTAAGCCATTCCTAATCATGGTGGAAACTTGCAGCACCACCATAGTGAGCTATCTATGAAGCATCCTCAATAAAAAGCTATGCACATAGTAAATAAAAAGATCGCTGAGATGCTCATTGTCTGCTTGCCTTGTCATTTTGGTTATGGGAAAGCTCCTGTACCATGTGCAAGGGGTACCCCGTTGGCGGTTCTCAATGATATTCAAATACTTACAATGATAAGAACTTGCCGGTAGCTAAAGTTGAGTAGCATGAGGAGTGGCCCTCATATTCAAGGGACATGAGATTCCCAACTTATATTTCGTCAAGAATATACTCCATCTTTGTGCACTTTAACCTTAATCATCTCAAGATGCCTATGATAGGGGCAATGGGGGATCAAGGCTAGTAAGTACCATAATCTTTTGGAAGCTCTTTATGACTTGTAATCCCTGCTTCCCTCTATAAAGGGACCTTTCTCCCACTTCCAAGTTGAGTCAGTAAACCTAATTCCTCTCTATCTCCAGCAAGCATTTGAGTTGTTATGTTTCAAGCATTCATATGGTGATTTATTCATTCATGTTCTTTATCTTCCTTGTTTGCGCAAAACCCTTATCTATTGGGTATTACTTTGAAATCCTTCACTTGTGAAAAACCTTTTCGAGCAAAGAGTGCTCCTGTTTTGAAAACTTCCACAAAGCTTTATTTGTGAAACTGTTTGCCAACTGTTCTCTGACCAGGAACAAGAGTTTGCCAATTCCAATTATGATTTATATTTATGTATATCTATTGTGACTGTTGTACTTGGTTGCAAGCTAAGTTATGAGTTGTGTAATGGTAAGTGTGATGCTTCTTGTTCGTATTCCTTTATCGACACTTCACTCCATAAACCTGTGGACATGTTTACTGAGCTCAGTTTTCAATTGGGGACAAGCGAAGGTCTAAGCTTGGGGGAGTTGATACGCCCAATTTGCATCACCATTCTATATCATAATTTACCTCTATTCATTGTTATATGTCTTTACTTATGGCTTTTCATCTGTTTATGCATGTTGGATGATTCTTGGAGGATGAACTGTCGGAGTCTAGATTGTGATGGAAAAGAAGGCGTTTCAGTGAAATTTCGCGAAGATCAGAAAAATACCAGAAAAATATGGGAAAATATTATTTTTCCTGAAGATTGAGGAAGCCAGAAGGAGGAGCGAAGAAGGGCCGCAGGGGCCCCACATCCCCCTAGGCGCAGACCCACCCTGGGTCGCGCCTAGGGCAGG
Source organism: Avena sativa (assembly GCA_916181665.1). Lineage (NCBI taxonomy): Eukaryota > Viridiplantae > Streptophyta > Magnoliopsida > Poales > Poaceae > Avena > Avena sativa. The sequence goes on along the minus strand of OV702279.1, from coordinate 257,023,001 downwards.
TGTGGCCCACCTGCCCGGCTCCCGACTCCGCCCCTTCGCCTATATCTTCCCTACGGAACCCTAAGGCTGGGAGAGCGACCACAGATAGATTTCCGCCGCCTCTGGGGGGCGGAAAACACCGAGAGAGAAATATCTCTTCGGCAGACAGATTTCTGCCGGGGGAATTCCTTCCCGGAGAGGGGAGACCGTCGCCATCAACACCATCATCAAGCTAGGCTTCATAGGGATCATCATCATCATCCACACCATCAACTCCACCAGCACCATCATCACCACTCCGTCCCGCTGTAACAATTCTGTTGTATATTGCTTTAGTTCTTAGGGGAAACTTTCCCGGTGTTAATTACTATTGTAGTAGATGCTTGTGAGTGGAACCATTGGATTATTGTTTATGTTCAGATTGTTATCCATTACCATATCATCTTTGATCTTGATCCATAAGATGTCTCGTGAGTAGTTCGTTGTGTTCTTGAGGACATGGGAGAAGTCATGTTGCTAGTAGTGAATTTGTGTTGAGGTATTATTCAATGGTTTAGTATTTAAGTTGTAGTGCTATTCTTCTAGTGGTGTCATGTGAACGTCGACTACATGATACTTCACCATTTATGGGCCTAGGGGAATGCATTGTGTATTTGGCTACTAATTGTGGGGTTGCCGGAGTGACAGAAACCTGAACCCCCGTTAGGACACCTTTGCACAAGGGAGTGTAGGATCTCAGAGTTTAAGGCCGTGGTTAGATTTATATCTTAATTACTTTCCTGTAGTTACGGATGTTTGCAGGGGGTTAATCACAAGTATGTATTAGTCCAAGTAAGGTCGGTATGTTAGCACGGGTTCACCCACACAACACTTAATCCGTTTGCTAAGTATTCACAGGGATTTCCTGCTCCATATCACTGTTTAGCACCTTCTGTTCCTCGTTGGGATTGACACTCCTATTTATCGAAGGTACTACGATACACCCCCTATACTTGTGGGTCATCACAGAACAATTGGAACAATGCTAGTAGGAATTTATGACAAGCAGCTGGTCAGATTTGATGGAAAGAGGGAAGGAGCAGCAAAGGCCAGATGGGAAATGACACCACATTACACAGAAAGGCTTGAGCTTATGAAAACATATTCCAGACATTGTGTTCCTAAGAGGCCTGACCTTGGATTGTGGCAGGTGGCTAGTGGTGATGCAACACATGAGGTAAATCTTGACTCTAGAACCTGTTCTTATAGGAAATGGGACATGACAGGTTTGCCTTGCAACCATGCTGTTAGTGCAATATACAAAGCAGAGCTACATCCATAGGATTTTGTCTCTAAATTCTTTAAGAAGCCTATGTACTTGAACAACTACAGGCATGTGTTTGCTCCTACGCCACAACAACATGGATGGACAAAGACCAATACCGAGGACATAATGCCACCAGGTTTCAAAGAGCACCAGAAGGAGAGAAGGCAGGAGAAAAGAAGAAAAGGAAAATTTGAGGTGCCAAAACCTAAAGAAACTTCAAGGATGGCCACAATTACTTGTAGCAATTGCAAACTACAAGGTCACAAGTACACTAGTTGTTTAGTTCCTTTAAGGCCAGACCTTGCAATAAGGAAAAACAACCACAAGGTAAAAATATGCTAGAAATTGTGTGCTGACAACATTTATCATTTTTTGTACTAACTCCTCAATTATATTAAAATGTTCTAGGCAAGTAGATCAATGCCTGCTGCTGCCTCAAGCTCCTCTGTATCAGGGCCTCCACCAGGTTCCTCAAGTTCAACAGCTGCACCAAGAGCTGCTTCTACAACTGCAGAAAGGCCATCTGTACCAAGAGCTGCTTATACAACTGCAGCAAGGCCATCTGTACCAAGGCCTCCTTTTCCTGCACCAAGGCAAACTACACCAAGGCCATTTGCAGCTGCACCAAGTCCATCTGCACCAAGACAATCTGGGCCAAGAGGTTTCATGTCATACTTGACAGCTGGTGCAAATGCAGGTGCTGGTAGGGATGCAAGGGAGCCTCCTCTAGCATGATACTGATCTAATGTATGCTATAAACAATGTTTGTTATTTTGTGAGCAACATGTATGCCAGAAAAAATGTATGCTTGATAATAATATATGCCAGAAACAATGTATGCTGGAGAACAAAATATGGCAGAAACAAATGTGTTTCTCTATGGATCTGTAAAACGTTGGTCTTTATGCCAATCACAATGTACGTTATTTTGTTAAACAATGCATATACTTTGAAATAGAACCTTGTGAGAGCAAGGGACATGCTGTCCAAATCTTTAACCAACCATTCAAACAACTATTCATACAACCATTCATACAACCTTGTGAGAGCAAGGGACAACACAACAACCACACAACAAACATTCATACAACCATTGAAACCAAATAGTACATTACTAAGGAACCAAATAGTACATTACTCAGCAACCAAATGGTACATTACTCATCACATATTTCTTTAATCTTGCTCAACTTTGCCCTTTGCTCTTCTTTAAACTTGAATAGATCACCAATGGTATATTCCAGTTTCCTCTTCTCTTCCTTTAATTTATCCCTTTCCTTATCTTCCTTGATCCTCATCACCTTGTGCAGGTTACTAGCATGCTCATCTAACTTCATCTTCTCCTCCAATTCGGACCTGGCTTCAATTAGTGCTTGTTCAGCTTTTGCCTTCAAAGCAAGTGTGACCTGCTTCTCTTTCACTATCTTCTCCACTTCTTCTTGAACTATCTTCAGGTCATGGTGAAACTTGGTTATTTCATCCCTAAATTTGAACTTCTCCTCCATATAGTCTAGAGAATCACTAACTCTTCCTTGGTTGACTTCTCCATACATCTCCCATAATTTTCCAATAGCTTTCTGTAGTGATGATGGACACTCTTGATCTATCCAGCAAACATAGTCACAGGTTTCCCCAAACTACAGTACAAACATACAATATTTTCATCAGTTCCTAATTATCCACTGAATGTTTACTATCCACTGATGAGTAAGAATTGAATCAATATTAAGCACAATATAAACACAAACCTGCCCCTGCACATCCATAAAATTTCCTCCCAGTTTCACAACCTTCCCATCCAACAAACTTGGTGGCAGTGGCGTGGCATTTACAACGTGGAGGTGTTGGTCCATCAGCTAACCCTTCCCACTCAGAGTCGTAAAGGGTGTTCAATCTCTAAGAAAATTGAATGTACATTGCAGATGAGAGAAACTCCAGATCAATTCCAAAATCCCCAAATTGGATGAACCCTAACCCTACAATAGAGTAAAAGGATTACTAATCTCGCTGCTAGCAGTGCTGTGGTCCAAGGACGATTCCTCACCATCTCCCCACGATACCATGGTGGGCGGTGCAGCGAGCTTCGGCGGTGCAGTGATCTTCGGTGGTGTGATGAGCTTCGCGGTGTTGAGGACAAGCGAGATGGCTACTGGCTTGGTCGGCTGGAGATAGGGAAGCAGGAAAAGGTGCTATCTGAATCGAACCACATACTACGATACCTAATGACCGTCATGTTGGGCCACGCAGAGATAAAACAAAACTTTTTCCTCTAACGTGGTGATTCCAAGATCTAGCCGAGGTAGAAGGTCACGAGGTTTACCACTAGACGCGCATTTGCGGATTACTGATGAAGCGCGTCAGTTGATGCAGTGCAGTCCTTTGCGATCCGATCGTCCTGGTGTTGATCGTACATCACCTCTGCTGGTATCCACACGTGAAAGGAGGAGCACCGGCGGTGAACTGCTAGGTTCGTAACGACGGCAGGACTGCTATGGAGCTAGGGTTTCCAACACATGGAATGACCTAACCGAACAACGATTAACCTTTCTGGGTTACAGTGCTCCACTACATATAGGGAGTGAACGTGGGCTCTACTCGCGCGGCCCATTCACTAAAGCCCATATAATATTAGTCCCTCTGAGTTCGACTCACTGACTCAGTCCAAATCAGGCTCGGTCCAACCCAACCAGATTTCCAGTTCAGATCCAATCCGAACTTTCTCCCGCTCTTAAGTGTGTGACCCCGCAGGCTCATGGCTACTTGGACACGATTAGAGTTCGACTCTCAATCGATCAGTCGGTAGCGGCTCCTAGCAGAACATGCCGACTCCCAAGTACCAAAGAGTCATGACGACTTGCCTTTCCAATGCGACTTACGTCCGAGTCCCTTTTGCCTGATGATATACCTTGTCAGACTATAGGCGAATAATTGTCATCTCTTAAATAGTACGACTCTCTTCTCGATCCGAGATAAGTGATTCACCCGACTAACTCTTAGTCGATCACCTCGGTTAAAACTTAACCGAGTCGTGCATGGCCATGCTTTCCAAATCATATCTCACGAGAGGGCCCAGAAAATATCTCTCCAAGTGGAGGGGCAAAATCCCGTCTTGGTTATTCACATCATGCAGCTTGATTCTCAGTCGACCCGAACTCTTCCTTTATGACTGCCCAGTTACGGATCAGCGTTTGACAGAACCTAAGTCGATGATCCTCAACTCGGACTATGCAACAAGCTCAGGTCTAAGGATTACATTGATTGAGATATACAAATGACAACTTGTTCGTTGTACCTCAATATGGGTCAATCCGACTCGCTAAACTCTTTAGCCAAATCTGTGTAAGTCGGAATAGCATCATCATGCCCATGACAAGTGGAACCGAGTCATCAAGACGACTTTCACATTGGTCTAAGTTGTGTGTCCAGCACAACCTCAATGACCAAGGATATTTAGTACAAACAACATGAATGTATAGTTCCACAATCGAATCACATATTCAATGATACACATCAGATGTTTATACAAGGACAACTTAATAACTTTATGAATACAATGGGAAATATCATCATACATGATTGCCTCTAGGGCATATTCCCAACAATCTCCCACTTGCACTAGAGTCAATCTTCCGACATCACATGTCTAAGCATCTAATGCCCATGGCTCTTAGGTGTGCCTCATGCTTTGGCTGTGGTAATGGCTTTGTCAATGGATCCGCAATATTTGCATCCGTGTGTACCTTGCTAACTTGATATCACCCTGATCCACGAACTGGCGAATCAGGTGGTACCGCATGAGTATGTGCTTGTTCTTCTGGTGTTGTCTAGGTTCCTTGGCTTGTGCAATAGCACCATTGTTGTCACAATACACGTCTAACGGATTGGACGAGCCCTGAACCACACCAAGATCCATGAGGAAATTCCTCATCCAAACAGCTTCCTTTGCTGCCTCCGAGGCGGCAATATACTCAGCCTCTGTTGTAGATGCAGACACAGTCTCTTGCTTGGAACTCTTCCAGCTCACAGCACCTCCATTTATAATAAACACGTATCCGTATTGCGAACGAGAATCATCAGAGTCGGTAAGATAACTCGCATCCATGTAACCCTTTACACTGAGTTCATCTTCACCACCATAAACCAAGAACATATCCTTAGTCCTTCTCAAGTACTTTAGGATATTTTTAGCCGCTGTCCAGTGGATTTCTCTAGGATCAGCCTGGTATCTGCTCACAACACTTAGAGCATATGAAACATCCGGCCTAGTACAAATCATGGCATACATGATGGATCCGACTACAGAAGCATACATAATCGCACTCATCCGACTTCGCTCATCAGTTGTCGAAGGACACTGAGTCTTGCTAAGTTTTACACCATGGGACATCGGTAAGAACCCCTTCTTAGACGGTTCCATGTTGAACTTCTTCAACACTTTGTCAAAATAAGTACTCTGACTCAATCCAATGAGCCTCCTTGATCTATCTCTATAGATCCGGATTCCGAGGATGTATGTTGCCTCACCCAAGTCTTTCATTGAGAAACTCCTTTCCAATGATTCCTTGGTTTCTTGCAACATCTGGACATCATTTCCAATCAGTAATATGTCATCCACATATAAGATTAGAAAGTTTACTTTGCTCCCACTAAACTTCTTTCATAAACAAGAATCATGATCACTCTTTATGAAGCCAAACGATTTGACTACCTCATCAAAGCGGATATTCCAACTCCGAGATGCTTGCTTCAACCCATAAATGGATTTCTAAAGTTTACATACCTTGTCAGCATTAGCCGGATCGACAAAACACTCGGGCTGTATCATATACACGTCCTCGGTTAAATTTCCGTTAAGGAAAGCCGTTTTGACATCCATCTGCCATATCTCATAGTCGAAATAGGCTGCTATAGCTAACATGATCTGAACTAATTTAAGCATCGCTACAGGCGAGAAAGTCTCATCGTAATCAAATCCTTGAACTTGTCGGAACCCCTTCATGACAAGGCGTGCTTTATAGACGGAAACATTTCCATCCATATCAGTTTTCTTCTTAAAGACCCATTTGCACTCGACGGGTCTTGCACCGTCTGGAAGATCAACCAAGTTCCAAACTTGATTTTCATCCATGGACTTTAACTCGGATCTCATGGCTCCAAGCCATGAATCGGAATCAAATCCCACCATCGCTTCCGAATAATTTGTCGGCTCATCACTGTCTAACCGTAACACATCACGAACACTTCGCAATCTTGCCGATCTTCGTAGTACAGGTGCTGCTGCCGGCTCAGCTACCACGATCGGCTCAACCTCCAAGGTTTTTGCCGACTCACTATTAGCCAGTTCCTCTCGAATTTCTTCGAGTTGCACCGTGCTCCCACTGAATCCCCGACCGAGAAACTCTTTCTCAAGGAAAACACCATTCTGAGCGACAAACACTTTGCCCTCTTCTCAGTTGTAGAAGTAGTAACCCAAGGTTTTCCTCGGATAACCCACGGAAATACACTTATCTGACTTGGCCGTAAGTTTTGTCCGACTGAAGTCGCTTGACAAATGCTTCACAGCCCCAAATTTTAAGAAAAGACAAACTCAGCTTTTTGCCTGTCCACATCTCATGCGGTGTCTTCTCTACCGATTTTGATGGTACTCTGTTTAGTGTGAACGCAGCTGTCTCTAGACAATAACCCCAAAATGATAAAGGCAGATCTGTTCGACTCATCATTGATCGTACCATGTCCAACAAGGTCCGATTCCGCCTTTCCGAAACACCGTTCCTTTGCGGCGTTCCTGACAGAGTAAGTTGGAGAACTATTCCACAACTTTTCAGATGGTCATCAAACTCATGGCTCATGTACTCGCCTCCTCGGTCCGACCGAAGAAACTTTATTTTCTTGCCAAGTTGATTCTGTGCTTCATTCTGGAATTCTTTGAACTTTTCAAAGGCTTCTGACTTATGTTTCATCAAGTAGATATATCCATACCTACTCAAATCATCAGTGAAGGTAATGAAGTACTCATAACCACCCCTGGATGTCGTGCTCATTGGTCCACATACATCACTATGTACTAGTCCCAACAAGTCGGACGCCCTTTCGCAACTTTTTACAAAAGGTGTCTTGGTCATTTTGCCAAGTAGGCAAGATTCGCATGTCTCGAACGACTTCAAGTCGAACGAAGTTAGGAGTCCATCATCATGGAGCTTCTTCATGTGTTTCCAACTTATATGACCAAGCCGACAGTGCCAAAAGTAAGTCATATTCAGATCATTTGGTTTCAACCTTTTAACATTTATGTTATAAACCGACTCACCATCAAGATTCAAAATAAATAACCCGTCCTGGACGGGTGCAAAGCCGTGAAACATATCATTCAAATACAAAGAACAACCATTATTCTTGATATTCGACTCATAGCCTTGCCTCATCAAACATGAAGCAGAAATAATGTTTCGACTGAGCACTGGAACATAATAACAATTATTCAGTTCCATAATGAATCCGGAAGGTAAATGAAGCTGCATCGTGCCAACTTCCAACGCAGAAACTCTTGCTTTGTTGGTGACTCAAATATCAACCTCGCCTCTTGCTACGCTCCTAGTTCTTAACAGTCCCTGCAACGAGTTGCAGATGTGAATAGCTTATCCGGTATCATATACCCAAGAACTATTAGGTGCATCAACAAGATATATGTCTATAACATTGCAAACAAGTGTACCTGAGTCGGAAGTCATACCTCCACTCTTGGCCTTGTCGGCCAAATACTTGCTGCAGTTCCTCTTCCAGTGGCCATCCGCCTTGTAGTAGAAGCAAGTGGATCCGGCTGAAGCAGATGGCTTAATCCCTGAGGAAGTGCTTGGGACCGGGTCCTGAGCCTGCTTTCCTCCTGACTTAGCATTCTGCTTAGTCCAAGAACTCTTCTTGAACTTAGCCTTATTCTGCACCATCAACACTTGACTGGCGCCCTTCTTGAGATCCGCCTCTGCCTGCTTGAGCATCCCATGTAATTCAGTGAGCTTCTTATCCATACCATGCATGTGGTAGTTCAAAATGAACTGCCCATATTCACTAGGAAGAGAGTTCAGAATTATATCCATCGCGAACTCTTCGCTAATGGGGTAGCCAAGCCTCTCCAGAGACTACATGTAACCAACCATTTTGATCACATGTGGACTCAGTGGATCACCATCCTTAAGTTTGGAACTCAGCAAAGCCTGAGAGACTTGATACCTCTCAGTCTTCGCCTGAGCCTGGAACATACTTTTGAGGCTTTCGATCATATCGTAGGCCTCAACATGCTCGAACTGCTTTTGCAAGTCCGGTTCCATGTGAGCAAGCATAAGACAGCTAATATCCGTGGACTCATCCTTAGCCCGACGGTAGGCATTTGAAAGTACCGACTTGATACGACTAGAGGGGGGGGGGGGTGAATAGGCGTCTACCCAATTTTAATTTGTTTCTCACTTTTAGGCTCAACAAGAAAGGAAGTTATCTAGAGATGCAACTAAGTGAACAACCTAAATGCAAGAAAACAAACACCAACAACAAAAACAGTAAATAGCAAGGAGTAAAGGAAGGGAACAAAGTAACCGGCGAGGGGACACGGAGATGTAATTCCCGTAGTTCACTCCCAAGGAGCTACGTCTATGTTGGAGAGGTGTCGGGGCCACACAAGGTCACCCGAGCGCCACAAAGGCCTCACCTTCTTCTCCGGTGAGCTCCCCCACAAAGGAGGCCTCACAATCTGAAGGGAATACGCCCTGAGAGGAAATAATAAAGTGTTTATTATGTGTATTCCAAGTATATGATAGATGTTTATTTTGCATGCTATAATTGTATTAATACGGAAACGTTAATACATGTGTGTTTAATAAACAAACAGAAAGTTCCTAGTTATGCCTCTCTCATAAACTAGCTCGTTGATTAACAAGATGATCAAGGTTTCCTGATCATGGACATTGGATGTTGTTAATAACGGGATCACAACATTAGTGTAATGGTGTGATGAACATTCATCCGAAGTATAGCATTACGATCAAAGTCATTGAGTTTATATTGCTATAACAACTTACGAAGTGATCCTAATCCTTAGACCATGAGATCATGTCAATCACTAACACCGGAAGAGTTTCTTGATAACATCAAACGTCACACCGTAACAGGGTGATTATAAAGATGGATTCAGAACTAATAAAGTGTTATGTTGAGGCTCATGGATCGAGAGTGGAATTTGTTCATCCCGATGACGGATAGATTTACTCTGGGCCCTCTCGGTGATATCACATTGATTAGCTTGCAAGCAAGTGATTTGATCACTAGAATGTTATATCACAGGAACAAGAAAAGAGTGCATGTCGGTAACGAGATCAAACTAGGTATGGAGATACCGATGATCGAATCTCGGACATGTAATATATCGTGAAACAAAGGGATTAAGATACTAGCGTAAAAGGTTCCGACGATCACAAGAAAGTCATCGTTGAATGTGTGGGAGTCAGTATGGGTCTCCAGATCCCGCTTCTGATTATTGATCCGAGAGGGGTCTCGATCATGTCCGCATTATTCACGAACCGTAGGGTGACACACTTAAGAGACACCGACATCCAATTGGAGCAAATGTTTCATGCCGAAAGAATGAACAAGCGCAGGAATTTATTTCACTAGATACCGAAACAGGTTTTCGGGTGAAATTGCATAAAGTGGTTATGCATGTGAAATAGAATTCTAGCAAGGGGTTATTTGTGAATGTTTGTCATTAAAGTAATTGACAAAATTCTGAATAAAATAAAAGAGTTTTATTTAATGAGAGTTTGCATTAAATTTGGTGGAAATTTAATGGGAATTTGAGTGGACTTTTGAGTGGAGGGAATTTAAAGGAGATTTGTGAGTGGAGTGTCCACCCACATGAAGAGGGGAGGGCAAGGGGGAATCCCCCATGCGCGGGCACCCCCTTGGGGTTCCCCCTCCTCCTATAAAAGGAGCCCCCTCCTCACTTGTCTCACACACCTCCTCGTGAAGGATCTCTCTCCCCCTCTAGAATTTATCCCCCATGGTCTCGGACTAGCGAGATACATGTTCCCGGTGGCTATTCGGCAAGAAAGAGTTGTGCTTCCGCTGCATCGCTGGAGCGAGGAGGCGGAGGTTGCTCGGTGCCTCGAACGTGTGTGCGAGCACGGATGCGCTGCTGATTTGCGGCGCTAGGACTTCCTCTCGATCTTGAGATCGGCAAGAGATCGTCTACATCAACCACGAGTTGAACTCGTTAAGCTTTGTCGGTCTTCAAGGGTATGTTCTCTACGGATATACATCCGCCCGTTGTTTGTATCTAGTAGATAGATCTTGGTATATAGTTCACATCGTAGGAAAATTTTTGTTTTCTATGCTGCGAACCCTACAGTGGTATCAGAGCCGGATCTATGCGTAGATACTTTACACGGGTAGTACACATATGAGTATGTGGGCGATGATGATCATGTTGTTGCTCCTTTGTTGTAATTTTGGATATTGGTGGCATAGTGGGATGAAGCGGCCCGGACAAACTTTACATGTCCTCGCACATGAGACCTGTTCCACGCTTGACATGCAACTAGTTTGCATAAGTGGCTAGCGGGTGTCTGTCTCTCCTACTATAGTCAATATCTATTTTGCAAGCGAGTTGTCAACAATTTGATTATCCTCGTTGTGGTTCATGTTCGTAGGTAAGAACGGTTCTATCTCGAAAGCCCTAAGCCACGTAAAACTTGCAATGGATAAATTAGAGGCGTCTAGTTTAGATTGTTGCTGGGCTAGTGTTATGATATGGTAGTGTTGTAAGTAGAAGTATGAGATGATACTCTTACAACACACATAGCGTGTAAAATCCATAGACCTTGGATTTACACATATAGGTATGATAGTGATCATACCACGATGCACATGATAGAGATCATCTGCGGGAACCATATCATTTCACTAATAAACATATGATGTTTGATAGCATCTTATATTGCTTGTTTAGCGCTTTGTTAGCATAATAAGATGATCCCTCATTTAAATATCAAGATAAGAATGTGTTCTTCCTTTAGTATGCATCGATTATGTTTTCGTCGCTCCAAGACATCACGTGATGATCGGGTGTTCTTGGATCCACGACCATATTTCGGGTGTAAAACAGTTACACACGCGAATACTAAGGTTCTAACTTGGCGAGCCTAGCATGTACAGACATGGCCTCGGAACACGGACCGAAAGGTTAAGCATGAGTCATATAGTTGATATGATGCCCATTTGATGCTCGCCTTTGAAGCTATACCGACTCACGTGATGATCGGACTTGGTGTAGTGGATTTGGTTCATGTAATCACCAAAAAGGCACGAGGGATGTCGTTTTTGAGTGGGAGTTCATTCGTAATATAGATTAGTTGAACTCAATCTATCATACACTTAGTCTAAACTTTACAAATTCTGTTGTAGATGGCACCACCTGCTTTTAATTTCAATGTGTTCATGGAGAAAGAGAAACTAGCAACGAACGGTAGCAACTTTACCGAATGGGCCATGAATTTGAGGATTCTCCTCTCTGCTGCACAAAAGCAATATGTGCTAGAAGCGCCGTTAGGCCCCCCACCTTTTGATGATGCCCCTGACGAGGAGAAGAATGTCTATCAGACTCGTCAGGAGGACCAAAACTTAGTTCATTGCGGCATATTGTATGGGCTAGAGCCGGAACTTCGAAAGCGTTTCGAGAACGGCAATGCATTTGATACAATGGGTGAGTTGAAAATGATTTTCGACACACATGCTGCTGTAGAGAGCTACAACGCTTCAGAAAAGTTCTTTAGCTGCATGATGGAAGAGCACAGCTCCGTTAGTGAGCATGTACTCAAGATGTCGGGTTACGCCGATAAGCTTGTGTCCTTGGGAATATCGATTCCCATTGACTTAGGCATCCATCGTGTTCTGCAGTCTCTTCCACCTAGCTATAAGAGCTTTGTGATGAATTATAATATGCAAGGCATGAAGAAGTCTCTCCCCGAGCTTCTGTCAATGCTTAAAACTGCAGAAGTGGAGATCAAAAAGGAACATCAAGTGTTGATGATCAATAGGAACACTGGTTTTAAGAAAGACAAGAAGGGAAAACGGAAGGGAAGTAAGGGTGGCAAGCCGGTTGCCGCGCCTGAAAAGAAACCCCGAGTTGGACCTAAGTCTGATTCCGAGTGCTACTATTGTAAGGGGACTGGCCACTGGAAGCGCAACTGCTCCAAGTATCTGGCAGACAAGAAGGCCGGCAAGGCAAACAAAGGTATATATGATATACATGTTATTGATGTGTACTTGACTAGTGCTCGCAGTAGCACCTGGGTATTTGATACCGGTTCAGTTGCTAATATTTGTAACTCGAATCAGGGGCTGCGGAACAAGCGACCGCTAGCAAGGGGTGAGGTCAAGATGCGTGTCGGCAATGGATCAAGCGTTGATGTGATCGCCGTCGGAATGCTGCCTCTCCACTTGCCGTCGGGATTAGTTATAAACTTGAATAAATGTTATCTGGTGCCTGCACTGAGCATGAACATTGTATCTAGATCGTGTTTGATGCGAAGTGGTTATTCATTTAAATCCGAGAACAATGGTTGTTCCATTTATATGAATGAAATCTTTTATGGTCATGCACCGATGATGAATGGTTTATTTCTATTAGATCTCGATGATAATGTTACACATATTCATAATGTTGATGCTAAAAGGATTAAACTTAATGATGATATATCCGCATATATGTGGCACTGCCGTCTAGGTCATATTGGCGTTAAACGCATGAAGAAGCTCCATTCGGATGGACTTTTGGAATCACTTGATTATGAATCATTTGATACATGTGAGCCATGCCTTATGGGCAAGATGACTAGAACGCCGTTTTCCGGTTCAATGGAACGGGCGACAGATTTATTGGAAATCATACATTCTGATGTATGTGGTCCAATGAGTGTGTCGGCGCGAGGTGGATATCGTTATTTTGTTACTTTCACGGATGATTTGAGTAGATACGGTTATATCTACTTGATGAAACACAAGTCTGAAACCTTTAAAAAGTTCAAGGAATTTCAGAATGAAGTGGAAAATCATCGTAATAGAAAGATCAAATTTCTACGGTCCGACCGTGGAGGTGAGTATCTAAGTTACGAGTTTAGCACTCACATGAAAGAGTGTGGAATTGTTTCACAACTCACACCTGCCGGAACACCACAGCGAAATGGTGTGTCGGAACGTCGTAATCGTACTTTATTAGATATGGTTCGATCTATGATGTCTCTGACGGACTTGCCGTTGTCATTTTGGGGTTATGCACTAGAAACTGCTGCATTCACTTTAAATCGGGCACCATCTAAATCCGTTGAAAAGACACCGTATGAATTGTGGTTTGGAAACAAACCTAAGCTGTCATTTCTTAAAGTTTGGGGATGCGATGTTTATGTGAAGAAACTTCAACCGGATAAACTCGAACCCAAAGCGAAAAAATGCGGCTTCATAGGATACCCTAAAGAAACTATTGGGTATTCCTTCTATCACAGATCCGAGGGCAAGGTTTTTGTTGCCAAGAATGGATCCTTTCTAGAGAAAGAGTTTCTCGCGAAAGGTGTGAGTAGTCGGAAGGTAGAACTTGAAGAGGTTGTGGAACCTTCTCTTCAAAGTATGACGAGTAGCGCAGCGCCGGAAGTTGTTCCGGAGTTGGCTCCACCTGTTGAAGAGGGAACTAATGATAATGATCATGAAACTCCGAAAGAGAGTACTACCGAACCTCGCAGGTCAAACAGGACGCGTGCAGCTCCCGAGCTGTACGGAAATCCTGTCATGAATTTCATGGTTGATGAAAATGATGACCCTGCGACGTATGAAGAAGCGATGATGAGCCCGGATTCCAACAAATGGTTAGAAGCCATGAAATCCGAGATGGAATCCATGTATGAAAATCAAGTTTGGAACTTGGTGGAATTACCTCACGACCGAAAGGCCGTGGAGAACAAATGGATTTTCAAAAGGAAAACTGATGCTGATGGTAATGTGACCGTCTATAAAGCTCGACTTGTCGCAAAGGGGTTTCGACAAATTCAAGGAGTTGACTACGATGAGACTTTCTCTCCCGTAGCGATGCTAAAGTCAGTTAGGATTATGTTAGCAATTGCTGCATATTTCGATTATGAGATATGGCAGATGGATGTCAAAACCGCGTTGGGCACAACTACAACATGTTTCCTCTTGTCCCTCATCACTGTGAGCACCAATTTCTTTCTGCTCTCATATTTCCTAATCATATCATCCACCTTAACCTGACTATCTATTAAATCTAACCCTGCCAGTCCCTCCCCTTACTCTTTCACATAGTACATTGAAGCACATATGCCATACCCTTCCTTCTCCATCAGTGACAACAGATTCAGATATCTAACATCACAGCGTTCTAGGGTCTTTTGCACAAATTTGACACCATCAAATTGAATAAACAGCTCCCAAACCTCAGCTTGTTGCCTACATTACATTAAACAACTATTCAAACCCTAAATTCTTAACCTTCATGCCTAACAGAGATCTCTGTCAAACTTGATGCGATGAAGGAGCAGAGAACGACTTACCCGGCGTCGGAGACGTAGTGGCTGAGCGGATCTTCGCTAGAGGTCTGCCCGGCCGATGACCATGCTTTCTGCGAATCGGGCACAGGGGGAATCGGTGGATGTAGCAATGGTACCTGCTCTGGATCACCGTCGATGCTGCGGTGCTCCTCCCCTCCTTTGTAGAATAGCCCCTGTCTTGCTCGCCCTTCACTTCCTCCGCCGGTACGGTTGTCGTCGCCGGGCGGGCCGCTGCCGCTGCCAGGAGTAGCCATGTTCCTGTTCCACGCGGGAGAGAGAGTGGAATGGCAGGAACTGACGGCCTGAGCCCTGCCGCGACGATACCTAACGGCCGTCAAGCGTGCAAACGGCCACCGTGCCATGTGGACCTGACATGTAGGCCCAACCGGTCAGAAACATGGTTATCCCCTCTAAAACAGCCAATCAGTGCTATCTGTCGGCAACTGACCCCAATGTTGGCAGTTCTTCGACAAAACGAGCAAAGATGGTAGTTCGCTGACACCGCCGCCTCAAATGTGGTAGTTCCTTGTCATTTTCTCACCCAACAAACATAGTCATAGGTTTCCCCAAACTACAATACAAATATACAATATTTTCATTAGTTCCTAATTATCCACTGATGAGTAAGCATTGAATCAATATTAAGCACAATATAAACACAAACCTGCCCTGCACATCCATAAAATTTCCTCCCAGTTTCACAACCTTCCCATCCAACAAACTTGACAGCAGTGGCGTGGCATTTACAACGTGGAGGTGTTGGTCCATCAGCTAACCCTTTCCACTCAGAGTCGTAAAGGGTGTTCAATCTCTAAGAAAATTGAATGTACATTGCAGATGAGAGAAACTCCAGATCAATTCCAAAATCCCCAAATTGGATGAACCCTAACCCTAAAATAGAGTAAAAGGATTACTATCCTCGCTGCTAGCGGTGCTGTGGTCCAAGGACGATTTCTCACCATCTCCCCACGATACCATGGTGGGAGGTGCGGCGAGCTTCGGCGGCGTGACGAGCTTCGGCGGCGTCGGGGACAAGCGAGCTGGCTGGCGGCTTGGTTGGCTGGGGATAGGGAAGCAGGCAGAGGTGCTGTCTGAATCGAACCACATACTATGATACCTAACCGTCAAGCGTGCAAACGGCCACCATGCCACGTGGACCTGACGTGTAGGCCCAACCGGTCAGAAATGTGGTTATCCCCTCTAAAACAGCCGATCAGTGCTATCTGTCGACAACTGACCCCAATGTTGGCAGTTCTTCGACAAAACGAGCAAAAATGGTAGTTCGCTGACACCACCGCCTTAAATGTGGTAGTTCCTTGTCATTTTCTCCATACATTATAATCACCGAGACACACGTCTAATCGTCAGACTCAAGCTATCGTGGCAAAATAATCCGTAATGGATAATTACATTGGGAAAAGTTCATCGGCGATACGATTATTATTTTTGCTCGGTGTTTTGTTTTGACGATTCCGATTTGTATGATCTTTATAATGGCTTTTGCCAAACAATATGATTATATTAATAAATAAAGGCTGTGTGAATCGCTTCGTGCAGAGGCCGGGGCTCCGCTTCCCATTTCGAAAAAGAGTGCATCGGCGACGTTTCGCATGGCCATTCGCCTTGCGATCTATTCCACGGAAGACAAAAGGGTGCGTCTTGGTACATTAGAAGATGCCACGATATTTTACTATCATGAGAGATGAAGTGCGGCACAATATTCTATCGTGTTATATAGATACAACACATAAATTAATCATAGTCTAATATCAAAATTATGGTGTCTACTTCTTCACTTAGATCATAATTTTTTCATTCAGTAAGAGTAATCAATTTTATTATATCACATTACGCTGTAACTATTTTTCAGAGGATCTAATCCTTATAACCCATTTATTTTCTAAAAAGAGGAATATTTATAATAATAAATGAAAAAATAAGGGTTATTGTCCCACTAATTCTCCATCAGTACCTTCCAAGAAAAAAACTATCTACTGCTTCTCTAGTGCGACCTCCCTTCTGCGCGCAGCAATAAAGTGGGGTAGCTACTACCCCGGTTTTGGAAATAAAACATGTACTCGTCTCTATCAGAAATTAGTTGTTCCAACTTTGTTTAAATTTACATGTATCTATATATTAAAATATGTTTAAATAATAGATATATTTGTATCTAGATAAAGTTAGGACAACTAATTTGATAGGAATACCCGCAAAAAAAACTAATTTGATAGGAAGGAAATACCTTTTAGAGTCAAATGACTGAGATTTGACCAGGAAAATTGATCAATAACTATGATACTATATAGACATAATATAAAAACATAGGTCATATGCTATTAATTTAGAATTTTAGAGTTAATAATTTTTCTATAAATTTGATCAAATTTTACATCGTTTAACTTTTAAAAACTAGCGCCTAGCTGTGGGCGTGCATATGTGCATGCAGCAAGCGGCCCAGAAAATTAGTCAGCTAAGCTAAGAGAATCTAGCTAGGGGAGCTGCGCGCGCGAGAGGGGCGGCCGATATCTGCGGTAAATCGGTCGGCCGGCGGAGAACAAAGCAGAGCTCACTTGCATTTCATCTCGCTGTGTTGCGCACTAGCGCTGCTACTATCTGCTGACAGATCGATGTGGTGGTTCTACCGCAAAGGCCCCTCGGGCTTCTCCGGCGCCTCCACGGCCGAGGAAGTCACCGCCGGAGCCGACGGCCGTGGCTTGGTCGCCGTCATCACAGGTACCTCCTTGACTACTTCCACAGAGTTCCACGTTGCTCACACGGTCAGCCGTCTGCATCAGAATCTTGGAAGTGGTTCAGCCGCCATGGCAGCCTCTGAACTGACACGGATGAGCTCTCTCGGCGCGCGCGGCCCCGCAGGTGCGTCGAACGGCATCGGGCAGGAGACAGCGCGCGTCCTGGCGCTGCGCGGCGTGCACGTCGTCATGGCCGTCCGCGATGTCTCCGCGGGGATCAGGGCCAAGGAGGCTATCCAGGCCGAGATCTGCGGCGGCGCGGAGGTGGACGTGCTGCAGCTGGACCTCAGCTCCATGGCTTCGGTGAGGAGATTCGCCACGGAGTTCGGCTCCCTGAACCTGCCGCTCAACATCCTCATGTAAGAACAGATTCACAGCTAGTCTCTGGTATTTCCATAACATAAATGAGCAGAAATCTTGCTTGTGCTTAGTTGCGTATTACCTCTGTTTCTAATTGTAAGATGTTTTGATAAGCTACTTCACCCTACTACTCCTATATGTATTTAAAGTTATTTCAATCACATAAATGAGCAAAAGAAAAAGTTTTGATAGGCTACTTTAGCCTACTACCCCTATATTTAAGGGAGTGTCTAGATCTCATGCGTATGAGAACTAGTTATGTCTAAGTCGCTGATGTCATCCTAATATTTGTGCTAATTCTCAGTTGCAACCTAGTTGCAACTCATAAGATTTGTACTAGTTCTCAGTTACAACCTAGTTGCAACTCATTAAATTCTCAGTTACACCCGACTTGCAACTCATGTGTAACTTTCATTTTACACGAATCACGAGGTAAATCAAACGGTGAAAGAGGCGACTGAGACTTAAGAAGTTCTCATGCGCCTGAGAACTAGCAAATCCGTATATTTAAAGTTATTTCCATCACATAAATGAGAAAAAAAGATGTTTTGATAGCCTACTACTCCTATAAAATGTCTTATATTTAGGAACGGAGGTCGTACATGGGTTTACTGGGAGCTTAATTCTTGCAATGTTTTATCAGTAACAATGCTGGAGTCATGACAAGGGACTGCACACGCTCCTGCGACGGCCTGGAGCTGCACTTTGCGACGAATCACATCGGTACTCAAAACTGCCTGTTAATGTATACTAGTACATCTGTTCATTTCATGTGATCTGTGAGTTAGTATGAGGTTGATCCTCACAATGAGCAGTCTGCTGCTCCAATGGCAGGACATTTCCTTCTGACAATCCTATTACTGGAGAACATGAAGAATGCGTGCCAGGACAGTGGCATCGAAGGAAGGATCATCAACGTATCGTCGTCGGGGCATATCATGACCTATCCTGAAGGCATATGTTTTGACAAAGTGCATGATCCTTCAGGGTAATCTGTTGTCAGTTATACGAACCCCTGTCAAGCTCTCACTAAATTGGGGAAGTAACAGGTTGGCTGTGTTCTGAACTTTTTACAGCTTCAACAGCTTCATTGCTTATGGTCAGTCCAAGCTTGCCAACATTTTGCATTCGAATGAGCTGTCTCGAATTCTCAAGGTACGTCTATTCTTTGCCACTCAAATGTATGCCTGAAGAACAATTTGAAATTTTTAATGCGAACAGGAAGAAGGGGTGAACATTTCAGCAAACACAGTCCATCCCGGCATCATCATGACAAGCCTCTTCAGGAACAGGACTATTGTCAACGGTAACTCTCAAATCTCCGAGCGGCCTTGCGGTCAGGGAATCTTGAAGAGATATAGGATAATTTTGCAAGTACCTATGGATTGTAAATTGTGCAGGTAATTCTGATTGTAACAGTTTAAAAGGTTCCTGTGTGTTTCTACAACTGCAGCTCTGATGAACACCGTCGGAAGAATCATAAGCAGAAGCGTTGAGCAGGTAACTAAACTCTTGGTTTCACGTTTTACCGTTGTTTTTTTGCCTGTTTTGTACAACAACATATGCATTCCTAAGACATGATGGTGCCATGTTTATTCAGGGTGCTGCAACGACATGTTACGTGGCCATGCACCCTCAAGTCCAGGGGATAACCGGTAGATATTTCGGCAACTGCAATATAGCCAACCCAACCTCGCAAGCTGTAGATGCAGAGTTGGCCAAGAAGTTGTGGAAATTCAGCTTGCAGATAGTGTCTTCTTGATGCGCCGGTTTCAGTGTAAAAGATTGTTTTATAGTTTGTACGGTACATTTCTAGTGGAATGCCCTCTCAGCGCTGTAGGTGACAAAGTTTTCTACCACGACTTCGTTTCATATCGCGGACACGTTTGTAGAAGTGCAAAAAGAAAAAAAGAGTGCTATTGGTAAGAAACTCCGTGAATTTTAAGCAAGATAGAAATAACTACAAAATGCGAAGGTTGGGCCTAAGGACATATCAGTGTCCTTACCACTATATAGTCTGGTGCAGGGACGTCCGAACCTAAAATCTGGACTACTAGTCTAATCCCTTTTAGGATTAGAAACATAAATAGATAAATATTGGCTTCAATGCAGACTTTATAGATATTGGTATTTTTTTGTAGTTATATAATCTATGTGTGTGATTTTTCTTAGAGTAAATTCCAAGTTTTACCCCCTAGTTGTAATTTCATGACACAAATTACTCCATTTAGTAAAAATTCTTTTGTATTACCCCATTTAGTGAAACTTGTCTCGGATATTACCCCTTTTTAATATTTACCCCATCTTAGCATGTTGGATTTTCTCATTAGGTTGATCGTGGCGATATATCCAAAACGACGACAACCAGATCGCAGATTTGAAATTTCTCCTTATGTGTTTTAAAGATATGACGGGCCTGAAAATCAACTATCACAAGAGCGAGGTCATTGTGATGGGATAGGACCCCCGAGCAGAGTAGAATTGCCAACATGCTGAATTGTATGTTAGGGTCCTTCCCCTTTGTGTACCTTGGGCTGCCGGTTTCGGATAGACGACTCACCGCCGAACAATGGTTGTTTCTGGTTCTGAAGGTCACGGGCAGGATTGAGACATGGCTCGGCAGGTTCCTTGCCTCGGGTGGCAGACTTGTGTTGTCCAATTCCTATCTCGAGCCTGCCACTGTTTGTGATGGGCCTGTTTCTTCTCCAAGATGGCGTGCACGGGAAATTGGACTCTCACCGGGCTCGTTTCTTTTGGAAGGGTTCAGGGCCGGACCGCAAGTATCACCTCGTCAACTCGCCAGCGGTTTGTCGACCAAAGGAATGTGGCGGGCTGGGCATCATCAATACTAAGAAAATGAATGTCGCTCTTATGCTTAAATGGGTGTGGAAGCTCTTCCAACCTGACAGGTCCATTTGGAAGGATGTTATTCAAGCAAAGTATGTAGACACCATCAATATCTTTGAAGGAAATGGCCGGGGGGCTCTCCCTTCTGGCAGAGTCTGCATAGGATTAACCATCTCTTCAAGTTGGGTGCCAGATTTAGAGTAAGGAACGATAGAAGGACCTATTTTTGGACTGACTGGTGGCAGGGGAGGGCCCCCTTAAGGATAGGTTCCCGCTTCTCTTCAGCATTACAGACGATCAGCTTATCTCGGTGGAGTCTGTGGTGAACTCTCACCTTAGGTTTAGGAGGTCGCTTAATCCTGCGACATCTCAGCAGTGGGGTATTGTCAACACCCGGATTTTTCAATCCTAGATGTCTGTTATGCCATACATCACAATCCCAGGATTACCATTTTTGCGAGACATAACAGAATTGGATACCATAGTACATCATCCATTACAAAGGATACATAAGTTCTTACACAAATAGGGATCTCATGATCCAGTTCTTAATACAACATCAAGCAGCGGAATACGTAATAATAACGGTAGCGTAGGCGAAGCTCCATCTTTGGGGTCACAGGCAATGCTGACGATGGGAGATGATCCTAGTTGTCGTAACCTTCCTGGGGTCCATCTTCCAGGTACTCCTCTTCATAGTCTGGCCATGGGAATAGCCAGGGACAAAGCCATGAGTACTCTTTAAGTACTCGCAAACTAACACTAACAAGTAAAAGGTTTTTTTTTGGATAATAGGACACTAGGCTCTAGGATTGTTTTGCAAAAGCCAGATTTATCTCTACTAGGTTCCAAAGCTAGTCACAATTTTCTAATTCCTAAGTGGGAACTTGTATTTCATGTCACAACTCTGTTGTGGTCAAGTCAAAGTCTTAATTCATTTCACAGGTCATTTTGAAAAGTCTGACGGGGGAACAGTATGGCCACTCCAACTGTCCATAACCGCGGACGTGGCTATTCGAATAGTTTGACAGTCTGCAGAGATTGTACACTTTCACCACAACATTCGATACATCCATCAGGAACAAATCCTGAATTCACCATACTCAGTATGCGGATAATCAATCCTAACCTTTCAATTACACGCCCTAGTATAAACACCTCTCCTGTGAGTTTGGCCTCCCAACCATGACCAACTGTCATCTTGGGTACTGCACAGGTGGACAATCTTCACAAGGTAGCCTCAGCTCAGACCTTGGCCGTGAGGGAACTAATACTAAGGAATATAAGTTTCCAGTCAAGCCCTACCCAATATTCGGGTATTGTGGTTGTACGATAAAATTGGAATGGTATCGCATCCAGACAACCATCAGTTTTAAAAAGGGCTAAGGCTCATGCCTCAACATTTTATTACCAAAATCCTCAAGTGTTTGGAAACACATGTCCAAAACATTTCAATAGAATGATCCATCATTCCAAGGTTTTCATAACCATTTTTTCACCAAGTATTCCCATCTAAAAGTTGATCAAGTTGTATGCTTAGCACTAGCATCTACAGGTGGGGGTAGTACTAATGAGGGGTGGTAACTAGTGGAGTTTCAACTAAGTACAACCTCATGTCTCAGGCTGATGTCAAGGTTTCTATCTTAGGCCAAATTTTATGCTCTTTATGCAACCTTCAGCATCTTTCCAATCTCTACCAGTCACTTAAGTAAACTCTAAGTAAGCTTTGATAAAGAAATAAAGTAAGAAGCTTGCACATAAAACTAGGATTGGTTTATCAAGTGGGTATGATCACATATGCTTAAGGCATATAGTAGTCATAGAACAAGTATGGGTTTGTTGCATCAGTAGGGTATCTTGCAAGGGTTAGCTTGCATAGGTATAGTATCAGCTTGCATCAATATCAGTATAAGCTTGCTAAATTGCAAGTGTTAGCTTGCATATGTCAACTTGATTAGTGAGGCTTGCTAAAGTAGAGCATCTTGCAAGTTTTAGCTTGCCTTGTGCAGAGCAGTGGTTGAAGTTCTCCTCGGCTTCTTCTTCGTAGTATCCTCCTTCCTCCTCGTATCCTTGGTCGGTACTAGCGTCTATGAATAAATATGAGGTACACAATCACCAAACAATACTTAACTACTTGCAATCATCACACACAAGGGTCCTATAGCTGATCTAGCATCATCTCTAACCTTACAAGGTTAAGGCTTGATTTAATTCCTTTTATTTTTAGAAAAGTAATTTCTACTCATTGAAAAACTACTTAAGATTTAATATTCTCCAAACCAAACATGGGATCATGTTGACACATGTCATCACCACATATTGTAGTCCATGGGAATGTGATTTAAAGTGGTGTCACAATTTAAGAAGGTTTTACCCTTTTATTTTAATTAATTAAAGTGGCTAGAAATGCTTATGTAGCATTCTTTTATTACTTGAACATTATTTCTCCAAGTAAACCTATATATTTTTATATATTCTAAAAGGTATGGTTAAATGTGATTTTTGAGAGTTGGAATCAACTCAAAATCTATTATGGTTTAAATTTGAAAAATGTTTGAATGCAGAAAAGCTTCTGCCTTGTTATTTTTACCATGGGTGATCTATAGATCCAAATGACTTGAATCCAACGGGCTTGGATTCAGCATTCACAGACCTTTCCAATAAAATTGGTTTCATTAAATTTGGTGCACTGAATTGATCTGGGTTGATTTTTGAAGTTGGGTACAGAAGTGTGTTTGAATTAAAATAGAAAAAGGTTTAATTTGAATAACTGGGCTGCGCGGGAAAAGTTACTGGGCTGGCCTGCTAAGCGAAGTGCTCCCGCGGGCTGCTTAAGTGGGTGCCCCCACTCGTCAGTGACACGGGGCTGGGCGAAGCGGTATGGGGCAACGTGGATCGTTCGATCTAGTTCTAATCCAACGGCTGGGAGTCATCGTCGACGCGAGACAACGCCGGCGAGAACGAAACCTAGCGCGGCCAGTGAGGGTTGCTGGGGGCTCACCGGGGTACTGGCGAGGGTCGGCGAGGCGGGCGAACGACGAAGTCGATGACGGCGAATCTCCTGGTACCGGTGGCTTCTCCTGGGGCGGCTCCAATCGCTGGCTCCCTTCTTCTCCAGAGGCGGCGGGCTCTGGTGAAATTCCGGCGGGGTGGTGCTTGCCTTGCTCTGAGAACGGTGTGGCACGATCAGTGAGGAGAGGGGAGTGAGATGGTGTGAAGAAATCGTGCGTGGGTGGCCTCTATTTATAGTCGAGCGAGGGGACCGTCGGGGCGCACGGTGAGCTCGTCGGGGGCGAGGTTACAGGCGGCTAATGGCATGGGCAAGGGTAGGGGACGGTGCGGTGTCTCCTGACGATGCTCAACGACATGGTATCGAGGCATGGGGCGGTGTGGTTTGGTCTGGAACGGGCGGTGCTCTGCGCGGCAGAGGCGGCGTCTTCGACGGCGGGCGGTGGCTGTGCGGCATGGGGCGGCAAACGGGGATGTCTGGCGGTCTCCTGGGTCGGTGGTGATCGTGTGTGCACGCGGTGAGGGTGGCGCGCGGTCTGTGGACGCTGGTCGAGGGTGGTGCTCTGGCGCATGCTCGACATGGTCTCTGGCGGTCTGGGCGCGGCTTGTGCGCGTGGCCCAGGGCTTGGCAATGCTCGCGGCTGGGACAGGTAGTGGCGGTGGACGGTGGGCTGCCTCCCAGACAAGGTTGGCACGGCTAGTTCTTCCTCTAGCCTGCTGTCCACAATGGGGTGGCAAGGGTGTGCTCGGCTGTTCACCATTGATGGCAATGGCAAGCTCACAGTGGTGCTAGTCCTTAGTTAAACTTCCTAGATGATCTACTGAGTTGTGTGTGAGCTAACTAGGGAACAAGTTAGGCCAATTTTACTGCACACTATAGTGTTTGATGTTTGTTTGATTTGTGTCTGCAACCTGTTTGATGAAATGGCCGCATGAACTCAAGTTTTGAATTTTGAAAACATTTTTGGTGGGTTTGCTAGATTGGTGCTGGTGAGTCTGCAGATGCTTGGGTTTTGCAAGTTGAGCTTGTTTGAGTGGTTTTTGAAAAAGTGGGATCTTCCCATATGATAAAGATTCAATTTTGAATTGTCATTTAAACTATGCATTTGAAAGTTTCTGGATGATCACAAAGTGGGCCTTGATACATTGTTATGAGTACATTCAAGGGGTGCAAAGATCCAGAAAAGTTTCTGTTAGGTTCTGAAAGTTTGAGACAGCCAAAGTAGGCATGGGAGTTAAATTGGCCAAAATGACCATTCATTTCATATATGTGTTTTGATTTACTTGTCTTTAGGAAAAGTGTGGGAAATGTTTTAGATGATGTTTATTTCACCTAAGAAACATTTTACAAGCAATGAAACAAACAAACAAGGTGGTTTGTAAAAGAGTTCAAAATCCATGCATACACATATGCATGCATTCATGATTTTATTTAGGAAAGTTTTTGTTAACCCTAATTTTGATGATTAGAATTTGATGATCCAAGCTTAGTATTTTTGGGATGTTACATGTATGCTTCACGGTATCATTGAGAATACTACCCTCGTCGAGGGGTGCGACGAGGTGTCTTGGGAACTTGATCCTTTAGGGCAGTTTTCGGTGAAATCTATGTATCCGCTATTGTCTCGTGGGGTGACGGTGGCATACGCTAAGTATATCTGGGCTGCAAAACTACCACTAAAGATCAGGGTCTTCTCGTAGCAGCTCATACTTAACCGCGTACCTTCCAGCAAGTTGGTGGCTGATAGACGTGGCCCCGCCAATGACTTCTGTGCGCTCTGCGGGGCACAGGAAGACGTGTCCCATATTTTATTTCGGTGTCCTATCGCTAGCTTTGCATGGAGCTCCATTAGGGAAATGTTTGTCTGCTCATGGAGCCCGGCCAACTTTGCTCAATTTTTCGCTATTTTATACGATTTCTCGGGTGTGACTCGTAGAGCGATTTGGACCTAGTTTTTGGCTTTGGCCTGGGCGCTTTGGGGGTGTTCGCAATAAGCTCACCATGGAATCAAAGATAATCTCTCACCCGACTAACATTATATACAAAACCCTATCTCTCTTGTAGCCGTGGAGAATTCAAGCAAGATCGGAAGACTGGACAAATCTGGATTGGATGGTAGGCGAGCTAAGGCGCCTGAACGCGGTAAATCGCCCCCCTAGAGTGCCGTACTGAGGACCCCTTCTGTTTCCATCTTGCTAGGCGGGCGCGGCCGAGACTCTCGCCGGTTCCTCTTCCGTACTTTGGTCACTTTCGCATTCCTGGCTAAGTTGTATGCCTCAGCGTGTAATGAATTGGTGTTTGTGACCTTTCGGTAAACCTGTGGGCTTTATTAATTTAAAGTCGGGTTCTTGTGGCCTTTTATCTAAAAAAAATAAGTAAACTCATATAACTTGGAAGTATAATTAGCAGAGGTCTACTCTAGCCAGAGCTGCTACTGAAATAGCAACAAGCTGTTCACCTAATCCAACACGATGACATCGTTGAGCTCCCATGAAGCATGTTGGGTTATTCTCAGGGTCGTCATGGACAAGTAGCGTCTTCATCGCTACATGCACTCCCCCGCCCTTACACAGGTTATTTATCACGCTTACCTCAAGCTCCGTAAGATAGGCTTGGAGGAACACATCAAGTGTTCATGGTGCACCTCTTGGACAGGCCAAGAAAATTGTGTGTGATGTAGCTCTTGCGACTTTTCACTGTGCACACACGGCTCAAGGCCAACATCACGACCATGGGGGCGTGTTCCTCGTTGTGTTGAAGCATCATCTAGCTAGCTGCTGATAGCACTCTCGTTTATCATGCTTGAGATTATGCGCGATGAGCACGGAGCATTAGCAACTCTGCATTTACATCGTGTGTGTGTGCGTGCATGATGTGCCACTAGTGCAAAAAGCCCTATGTGTCCCGGTTTGTAAGGGGCTTTAGTCCCGGTTCCCCAGCCGGAACAGGGCAATCGGGACTAAAGCCCCAACCTTTAGTCTCGGTTGCCCCACCAACCGGGACAAAAGGGCGTACACGTGGCCGCTGGTAAGTGCGAGGGGGAGGAGCAACCGTCCCGGTTCGTAACATGAACCGGGACAAATAACCCTCTGCCGCGGCAGAGATTTAGCACATTTCTCTGTCGCGGCAGAGAATTCATTTTGACAACCTTTTTTTGCCGCGGCAGCATTTTGGCCACTTTTTGTGCCGCGGCAGAGAATTCATTTATGTTGTTTTATTTTTTATTTAGTGTTTTGTACTCATCAATGAAGGAACCATTATATTACACAAGATCATCATGACAATATAGATCCAAGTGTCGAACATATTACATTCGATACACGGAGTTCATGCACTACATACAAAATAAGCTCTTTGTACAATCCCTATTGGATATACACACCCGAATAGTATTCTCCTTTTGGGTTTAGGACTTCTGCATCCAAGAATCCCGCCAATTCCTCCTGAATTGCTAGTACGCGATCCTTTGGCAGAAGACCATTTCGTAGACGTTCGATCTGATTTAAAAAAGGAGTCAACCTATATAAATGAAACTAAACACAATTTGATGGTAATTAAAAACTATAGAAATTGTTTACATACATTAAGTTCCTCTAAATTTCTCCCCTTCTCACAACACGTCTGACGGATGAACTCGCAAACATAGTATCCACATAAATTTTTTCTGGTCCCTGCGTCAGACACTTTACGAGAATATAGTTCAATCAAAATAATAATCAAGCATGATAATAACGGTATCAAAACTAGAATCAAAGAGATGCGCATATAGCTAGTGGTGCTTACATCTAGTGGTTTAAATGTAAGATCCTATTTCCAAACACCCCTAGCCTTCTTGGTGAACCGTTTCCAAGCGCTGTCCGGCGAAAAAACGAATAAAAGAAGTTATTAATTACTTGATATCATAAAATTCATGAACGTTGTCGATATAGTGTCATAATGATTAGAATTACCGCTGGAGAAGCATCT
Source organism: Avena sativa (assembly GCA_916181665.1). NCBI lineage: Eukaryota > Viridiplantae > Streptophyta > Magnoliopsida > Poales > Poaceae > Avena > Avena sativa. The sequence goes on along the minus strand of OV702279.1, from coordinate 256,995,185 downwards.
GCATGTCATTCCACGTCTCAAGGGGTTTATGTTTCGAGTCCATGACTAGTACACGCCCTTTGTCAGGTTGAATGATTAACATAATATAGTGGAAGCTGCGCATGTATAACTAATAAATTATATACTTAACGTCGAGTAAGCGAAACAGAAAGTGTATACAAGACAATAACACTCACTCGAAGTTGTAAGGAAATAGTATTTCTCTTCTGGTTTCTTGAAACCTTAACGCATGTACGATATTATCCTCTGTATCGTGGGGGTTTGTTTTGAGATTAGCTTGATGAACCCAATATGGGTCAATGAACCCAATGTCATAGATTTGTCCTCTACTGCATTCGAGAATCTTCATTCTTCATATTATAGTATGATTATATACATGCAATAAACGAGTTGAGATAGCTAGAGACTAAATTAATTACAGAATTAGTACTTACAGACAATAGGCACTGATGATCGATTTGTCCAAGGTGTCTTGATTGAATAATTGAAATAGTTTAACAAATTTAATGGATATCATGTCATCTATTTCTTTCCCATAATGCTTTTTTGTAACCCTCAGCATTATCCAGTTAGCCATGGCCTTTGTGGCATGCATTTACCAGTTATGCAATCTTCGCATTTTTGTTGAAAGATTATTTACCTCCCCAGGTTTGACGAGAGGTTTGCCGTACTAGTATTTGTATGCTACTTCACCCACGGGGAAGTACTGTAACTGGGATAAGTAGTGGGCAATACTCATACCTTGAGCAGCGACAACTTCTCCGTATTGTGCAACTACATCTAGATCATACTGCTCTTCGGCCGCATATTTGCTTGACCCTACATTGGTATGGCAAATCACCTTGAGAGGGGCGCAAGATTGTTTTGCTTGTTCTCCGAGCTGGGCAACAGATTTTCCGCTTGCATCAGTATTGCTCTTCGAGGCTTGCTGTGCCGCATGTGACTTGAGAATAGAGCGCTCATAGTCTGATGACAGCTTTGGCTCGGGTTGGTGAAGGGCCTTTAGCATTTTGAACACTCAGGCTTTTTCTTCTTTGGTGATGGGGAACTCTGGCTCTTTCGGCCGCCTCAACTTAGCGAAAAATGCTGTCGTTTCCGCATCAACGATAGCCGTAGTCTCCTCTTCAGTACAGTCATAAGCTCTCTTGGGAGGAACCTTTGGTACTTTTGGAAGAGGCTCTTGTTTATGTGTCGGCGATCGCTTACCACTCCGCAGAGTAGCGGTGGTATGCTTACGCTTTTTTTCCTGAGGCGCCGGCGATGGCTGCCGCGGTGTCGTGGTGGTGGCACGACAGATGCCATGGGTAGGCTAAAGTTTGGGGACAATGGATGCTAGAGGGATCCGGGGAGGGAAGATGTAGTTACTTCTACACACTAATGAGTAACATGCAGATCTTTATTTCTCCTCTCTCGGGCTACAAGTGCTCCTTGAGCTGTTTGCAGGAAGAAGAGAAGAACTTCACGAGCCTAACGGTGTCAAATGAATCGATCCCCCTCTCAGGAGTCCAAGCCTCTCCTTATAAAGGGGTGCCTTGGCTCCTCTAGGGCTGACATGGCAAGCATATTCGAAGAATATGCTTGTCCCAATATAGTAACTCGGCGACCTCCTTTCCGTGTCCCCCTTCTAATGACGGCAAAGTTCCAGAGAACCCCACCTGCACGCCTCGGGCTCCAGGACTGTCACCTCCGTGACCTCCTTCTGCCCTTCTGCTGCTCTGCGCCTTGTCCTTTGTGCTTGGCTCTGTTCAGATTCTTCCTAGACCGTGGCTAGGGTTTGACTATAGGCACCTCCTTCTCCTGCAAGCTTCATGTCATTCGGCCCTGCCTCGCTTAACTCGGCTTGGCCTTCACCTGCATTTAGATTATTCGGACTTACTCGACCGACTTAACTCGTATGTCTGCCGGGTAGTATACATCTCCTCCCATAGGTGTCATGGTCGTGCTTATCTCGGCCGACCTTTGCATGATTCGGCCGATATAGACAATAACTCGGCATATGACAGGGGAAATTCCTTTTATCTTCCCCTGTCTTGACCCTATCCGGGTTCACCTCCCCAACATTAGTCCCCGAAGCTGGTGTGGTCCTGCTCGTAACCTCGGTCGGGCCACATCAGTTTCCCAATATGCATTTCTCCTCATCTCCGAGTTACTTTTTCCTGTTCGAGGTATCCGTGTAGCTTCTTGTGTACGCCTCATCCTAAGTGTAATCCTCATCATTATTTCTCTAGTTTTTTGTTCCTCTACAGTTCCCACTGACAACGCTACAGTGATTACCGCGCCTGTCGCGTCGGCACTGCGACGCCTCGTGCACCGCATCGGTCAGGAGGCCTGATCCTCTCCTGCGTCGTATGGTCTTCGGTGTGGCTCCATTCAACCGCGAGCGGTTTCGTCACACACACGATCTACACGGTTAACGCTTCGCACGCACGATCCCACTACCGCCAGGGCCGCGCGGTTATAAAGAGGGGCACAGGGCTAGAGGGTTCACTTTCCTCCTTCGCTGGCTGTTGCTCTTCTTCCTCCTCGCACCCGTGCGTCTGCTCGCGCTCCAGCGACTGCGCCATCATCGAAATCTCCGACGGCGAGGCCACGGCTTCTCTGCTCCGTCGACCTCGTCCCCGCGCGCTTGCTCCGGCGCTGTCGCCGGTGAGTTTTTCTGTGGTCCCATTGCCTAGATTTCTCTCTAGACGCATCTGCCGCTTTCTAGACTTCCCGTGGCGGTTCTTTTTCGCTCCGCCGCCGTCCTCGCTTAGAGCCACGATGGGGCCCTGCTCCTCTAAGCCTTGATCCGCCGCCGTTAGTTCTTCTTCCGTTGATTCCTCCGGCGACCCTATGTCGAGCTCAGTTAGTGGCGCGCTCGTCGAAGATGACGATGTAGCGTCTGGTCTAGAGCGGGGCTCCTGGCAGGGTTCCTCGGTCACTCGTCGTGAGATTGAGTGGCTAATTAAGACTCGCCGGATTCCTGCCGAGGTAAGATGTCGCTTACCCGGCAGCGAATCTTCTCCCGTACTCAACGATGAAGAGTATGTCGTCTTTATGTCTCACTTTGCTCATGGGTTTGGTCTCCCCCTTAGCGATTTTGCTAAAGACTTTCTTGATTACTTCGGCCTTCAGCCACATCATCTTTCGGCTAATGCCATTGCCTCCCTATCTGCTTTTATCTCGGCCTCGGAAGGATACTTCGGCCTCTGGCCGTCTGTGCACGTATGGTCCAAATTTTTCCAGATCCGATCTAACGTCGTTCCAGACAAATCCCTTCAGCCCTCTGAGAAATTACTCACCCAGTGTGGTGCCGCATCCATCACACCTCGGAGAAAATCTGAATTTCCTCGTGTTGCTGGTCTCGAGTCTTGCAAGAAATGGCATAGATCGTTCTTGTATGTCAAGAACACTAGGAAAGAAGACAAGATTCATCTCCCTGCCTTCTCCATCGGCCCCCCTTCCAAGAGGAATTGGACCTACAACCCCAATAAAAGCCATGCTTTGGCCGAGGCCTTCGAGATTCGGCTGAAGGAGTTGATTCGCGCCGGGCTACGCGGCGAGGATATGATGACCACCTTCGTCAGTAGCCGAATCTGCCCTTTCCAGCGTCGCACGCACAAACTCTGTTATATGAGCGGTCCCCTCGATCCGAACCGAGTCTCATCGGTCAAGCGTGTCCGGGCTATCTTCAAGACTGATATGCCGGAAGACTGGACCTGGGGGCTGAAGCCGTTCACCCGCGGGAATCCCCCTCCCGAGGTAAGTTTATGCATTTGTGTTTGCTTTCTAATTGCGTTCGTGACTCCTTTTGCTAATTCCTCTTTGTCTCTTTTTCGCAGAGATTTGCGCAGCAAAAGATTGAAGATGCCAGGTTCTGGCCCTCCCGTGGACCGCAAATCGGAACACCCCGGACAGCGGGGAGCCTGACTCGAGGAGTTTTTTCCCAAGGCAGACCTCGCTTCGGCTCGCGCCCGTGGAAAGACCTCGACCCACGGGGAGGAAGGTGATTCGGACGACGTCCAAATTCTTGAGGTAGTCACCGCAATGCCTATCTCTTATGCATTTCCGGCTTCTACTTCCCCAGCTAATCAGGCCGGTCAGGAGCATGACGCCGAGCCTCTCGCCTCCCAACCTCCTGCTACCTCGAGGAAGCGTGCCGCTCCAACAGATGCCTCCGAAGCTGCCCCCAAGAAGCGAACAAAGAAGTCAGCCCAGCACCTTCTGAAGCGTAAAACTATGCCCGGAGTTACTGGGTGAGTTCATTTTCATTTGTATTTATTGTTTCTCTTTTTCTGTCTTTTGATTTGACTTTCTGTGCTTTTGTAGCGCTCCTCTTTCTATTAAGCCCAGTGGTCCAAGTATGACGAGTCATACAACTCGACTGCCTTCTCCTCCGCCTCCTGAAGATAGCAAAGTTCCTAGTCCTGCTCGCGTTGACTCTCCTCCTGCCCCGACTCAGACATCAGCCCGGCAAGATGCGCCCGTGGTTTCCATTGCTGATGCCGATATAACTCGGCATGTAGATCCTCCTACCGAACCTGTTGTGAAACCCAGAGTTTCCCCCGAGATTCCTTTGACCCCCACAATTCCAACCGCAACTCCAACTCCAGCCGAGGATACCACCATCTCGGCGCCCTCAGAAACTATAATTCCTCCGGCCCCCAAAGATGCCACTCTAAGTGCCGCGGTTGCGGCCTCTACCGACATCTCTTCTAAGTCTAAGAAAGTTGTTGTCACTAGACCCTCATCATCTCAGAAGGGGCCGGCTAGCTCCTCTCAACCCAATATTGCTGATGCGTTCCGCAAGGGGGGTTCCTCTGCTAAGACCGTTGTCACCCCGGCCGCAGATACTCAGCTTACTCTCCACAAGAGTCCTGCGGCGGCGGTGGTTACACAACGCGTCCGAGGTAAAGTCCTGACTCGTACTGAGAGTGGGAACAACCTCGGCTCCTTGGTTGAGTATGCCAACAATTGGAACGCTGCTGATCATCTTGAGGGCAATCCGAGCAATCAGCCATTTCAACTCTCCGACATCAGCAGTCGCTTGCATATGGCTGCCAAGATCGTGCTTGACAGCGATAAAATGAATGAGGTAATTGCTTTTGTTGACATTTGGTTAGTTATTCGAATGATAGTATATATACTCTAGTCCCCGAAGCATGCAACCGAATAACTTGTTATTCGTTTGGAAGCTTTATTAGGCTTTGCTTGATTTGGATATGTCTTAGTGTTCGAATATCCAGTCCCCTAGATCCGAATTAAGCTTTGATTGATTCAGATTTGTCTTAGCTTTGAATATATGGACACTTAGATCCGAGTTAAGATTTGCTTGATTCGGATTTGTCTTAGATTTGAATCTATAGCCACTTAGATCCGAGTCAAGCTTTGCTTGATTCGGATTTGTCTTAGCTTTGAATCTATAGCCACTTAGATCCGAGTCAAGCTTTGCTTGATTCGGATTTGTCTTAGCTGTGAATATCTGACTGTGTAAGTCATTTTGGCACTCAGGTTGCTCACGATCATCGGACAGCCGAATTCCAAAGGCTGCTTTTCGTGCACAAGAAATTGCAAGAGAAGTATGAGAAAGTTCTTCCCGTGGTGAAGAAAGCTGGTAACTTAACAAATCTTTGTACTGTCCCTTAAGTTTTTAGTATTTTCTACTTGAGGCGCTAACCCATTTTTGCTGGTAAACAGGTAATATCAATAATCTTAATATCCGTCTTGACAAGAAAGTCAAAGGTCTGGAAGGTTAGTTGTCCTTTCTCTTTATTGATTTTCGTTCGAGACTTATTCTGAGTTTCTTATAACCTTTTGGCTTTGGTATAGCCGAGTTACAAACTCTTGCAGCGTCGCATCAAGAATGCATACCCATGCCTAATATGATGCTGCATTTTTTAGAGCAAGCCGCCACTCATTCGGCGCAATTGAAAGAGAAAGATGACGAGATAACCCGATTGCGCGCCGAGGTGGAGGCCCTCAAGCTATCTCAGAAATCCGAGTTAGAGAAAGTTGACCAGGAGTTCTCCGAAGAAAAGAACCGGCTAAGTCTGCAACTTCAGAAGGATAAAGAACTCCTCGAGGCTGCCGAACTTAAGAGTCGGACGATGAGTGAGGAAATCACTCGCTTTGAGAAGACTAAGGTTGATTGGACTCAAGATCTCCAGAAAATGTTGAGCTATATTCATCGTAAGTTTCTGACCGCGGCCGTGTTGTGTTCTTCTCTTTCTTACTTTTAACTGATATACTTTTATTTTGCGTAGATCATTTTTCGGATGCTAGGCCCGTGAGCTCTAGAGAGGTGATTAATGCTCGCTAGCGCCAAGGTGTCCCCACAGATTCGAGTCCAGAATATTCAATGGAAGACTTCTTGGTTGCCGTTGGCGCTGCTATTGGGCCAATGAAAATTATGGGCCGGGATTTGGTGCCGTTGGTGCAACCATGTTCTCTGGCCGAATACTTCTGGAACTCCTGATATTGACGAGATCAAGATACTTGTGGAAAGGTTAATGGCATCCCAGACTCAGTTAAATCTCTGGAGGGAGTCCGCTGGAAGAGCTGGTGCTGATATGGCGCTCACAGTTATTATGTCTTGGTATGAGGACATTTCGCTCGACACCTTGATAAACTTGCGCACCAGCTCCCGTTGGGTTGAGGATCTATAATTCGTTGCTCTCCGCCAAGCTCGTTCCTTCCAGCTTGTTTAATATGCTGATGTGCATAACTGGATTGAAGGGCCGAGTTTTCTTCCCAACCCAGCGGATGACGTTGAAATCAAAGATGCCTCCGATAATAATTCGGCCGACCAGGAGGATGGTGAGGGCGACTCAGACAACTCTGGTGATTCCAGCGCAAGCTCGGATGGGGAGGGCGATGCACGATCATCATCCAAAGGGACTGGGCACTCTCAAGCTCAAGACAACGTTTCTCAACAGCCCAGGGCTTCCCCCGAAGTCAGTATTGCTTCTGTGGAGGGCGAAGTAACTTCGGCCGAGGTGCCGTCTACCTCGGAGTGCCTAGTGCCTGAACAAGTCGCTGCCCCTTAGGTTCAAAAAACTTAAGTTATTTGTTATCCCCGGTATGCCGGGCATATGATGTGTGTGAAATAATTGTCCGACTTTCTGTGTGGTACGAACCCTTTTTGCCTTTTGCCGCTGAGGCACATATGATGGTGATCGTTATTAGTTTGTCTAAACAGATCTTGTTGGTTTAAATCTTTGCTTTGGTGGCCTTCAATCTCATAAGTTCGGATCGTGTGTTTTCATTTGACTGACCTTAGTTCGGCGTTAATATTGCCTAGCCTTTATAAATTCGACGGCTTAACCATTGTGTTCTTGATCTCTATCCGAGCTATAAAGCCCGAAGCCCATATTTGGGGAAAGCGAAATAATATCGTTCAAGGTAGTTTCTGACCTATCGTTCGGGGTGCCGAAGTTTAATACCCATTTTTGTAACAGGAGACAATCATGGGGCAATTCCCTAGTCAGTGCTCTAGAAATCGAGGTTTTAATGCATAACCTGAGATAAGGGATAATATGGCATAGTCCCCGAGTCCCCTTCTCGAGGTTCTGAAACTTAACACATAATTCAGGAATAAGAAATAACGTTGGGCAGTCCCCGTGTCACTGCTCAAAGTGCCGAGGTTTACTACATAACTAAAAATGTGAAATAACATAGGGCAGTCCCCGAGTCACTGCTCAAGGTGCCGAGGTTTAATACATAACTCAAAATGTGAAATAACATAGGGCAGTCCCGGAGTCACTGCTCAAGGTGCCGAGGTTTAATACATAGTCGATACTTCGACTTGAAGCGTCATATTACAACGTATCATAGATGGCTCCTACGAGTAAAAAGGACGAAGTAAAGCTATGTTCCATGGTCTTTTCGATTCTTTGCCGGCTTTGTTTGCCTTGTTCTTTTCTGGTGACTGAGCATCGATTAGGTAATATGCATCATTGTGCAATGCTTTGCACACGATGAATGGTCCCTCCCATGGGGGTGATAGTTTGTGCATGCTGGTTGTGCGTTGCACTAGCCGAAGAACCAAATCTCCTTCTTTAAGCACTCTTGGATTGACTTTCTTGCTGTGATATCGTCGTAAGTCTTGCTGATAAATAGCTGACCTTGATAGTGCCAACTCCCTGGCTTCTCCTAGCAAATCGACATCATCTTGCCGAGCTACCTCATTTACCTCAGCAGTTGTATACTGGGTAACTCTTGGCGAATCATGTATTATGTCGGCTGGTAGCACGACTTCTGCTCCATATACCAGAAAAAATGGGGTATACCCTGTTGACCTGTTTGGGGTAGTTCTGAGGCTCCATAGTACTGCTGGTAGTTCCTCGATCCATCATCCTGCCGACCTTTGCAGAGGTTCGACGAGTCGGGGTTTTATTCCGGACAATACTAGTCCATTAGATCTTTCCACTTGCCCATTAGATGCTGGGTGAGCCACCGAGGCGACATCTAGTCTTATGTGTTTTTCTTGGCAGAATCTAGCAAAAGCCCCTTCAGCGAAGTTTGTGCCATTGTCTGTAATAACACTATGTGGATAACCATATCTCAAGATAATATCTTTGAGGAATTTTACTGCTGTTGGTCCATCACATTTTTTTATCAGTTTTACTTCAATCCACTTTGTGATTTTATCCACCATGACTAAAATGTGGGTCATCCCGTCCCGGGCCGGCTTGAATGGTCCCACCATATCCAAGCACCATACAGAAAATGGCCAAGTAATTGGTATTGTCTTTAATTCGGACGATGGCATATGTATGTTGCTGGCATATCTCTAGCAACCATTACATTTTTCTACCAATTCTTTGGCCTCTTTCAACGCCGTTGGCCAATAAAATCCATGCCTGAATGCTTTGGCCACTAAAGCTCTGGACGAGGCATGATGCCCGCATTCTCCTTGATGTATATCTAGGAGGATTTCCTAGCCTTCCGCCGAGTCAAAACATCTTTGCAGCACGCTTGTGATGCTCCTTTTATACAACTCATTGTTTATGATTGTATAATCTTTTGCTCTTCTCACTGTCTGTCTAGCCAGTACCTCATTACTCGGCAAAATTGCATCCTTAAGGAAGGAAAATATGGGCTGCGCCCATGCTAGCATGATTTTCTCTGGGATAATTTTACTATCTATTTCCATATTTTCCGCCGACATAACAGCCTCGGATTTTTCCATATCCATTCGTGCGACGGCCGGGTTCACTTTCGGAAACTCTAGGTTAAATTCTTTGTCAATGTCCATCGGCATACTATCTTCTCTTGATTTTTCCGGGATAAAAATTGATTCAGACTCTGGTGATGGTGCTATTGATGGTTTACTCAGGTGCTCTAGGGCGATACCCGAGGGAATTGATTGCCTGGTTGATCCAAGTTTTGACAGCATGTCTGCAGTGTCATTTTCTGCCCGAGGTATATGATGAAATTCACATCCATCGAAGTATCCACTGAGTTCATGCACATGGAATCTATATAAGGCCATATTCGCATCTATCGCGTCCCAATTGTCTGATACTTGCTGTACTACTAGATCTGAATCTCCGTAGCATAGGATCCGACGTATCCCAATCTCTTTTGCCACCTTTAATCCATGGATGAGTGCTTCGTACTCGGCTACATTGTTTGACGCGGCAAAATGTATTTGCAGCACATATTTCAGCTGATATCTTTTTGGCCCAAGCCATTCCTCAGCTTGGAACCGTCGAAGTGCATTTCCCAATAATTCGGATCTGGTAATGGTGGCTCATATTATACCTCGGCCCAATCCACAAAGAAGTCGGCCACTGCCTGAGATTTGATTGCATCTCGCCTATCGAATTGTGGAGCATAAGGTGACAATTCAATTGCCCATTTTGCTATTCGGCCGCTTGCATCTTTGTTGCTCAATATGTCGGTGATGGGTTCTTCACATATCACTTTGATCGGGTGTTCTTCGAAGTAATGTTTAAGTTTCTTAGCCGACATGTATACTCCATAAGCCATCTTTTGGTAGTGCGGGTAGTTCTGTTTTGAGGCTGACAGCACCTCGCTTAGGTAATATACCGGCCTTTGTACCGACTTATCATCTTCATTCCGTTCCACAACAACCACCGCGCTTCCCACTCTGTTAGTGGCAGCTACATAAAGTAGCATGGGCTCCTTTGATAATGGAGAGGCCAGAATTGGTGCTGTGACCAACATCTTTTTTAATTCATGAAATGCATTGTCTGCTTGCGGTGTCCAAATGAACTTATCCGATTTTTTCATCAATTGATATTGGAGTAATTCCTTTTCCCCAGCCGACATACAAATCGACTAAGCGAGGCTAGGCAACCCGTAAATTTTTGTACATTATTTAGACACCTCGGTAATTACATTCTTTCAACTGCTCGTATTTTAGTTGGATTCGCCTCTATACCTCGGCTAGATACAAGAAAACCGAGTAACTTCCCAGCCGGGACACCGAAGGTACATTTTTCCGGGTTAAGCTTCATTCGGAATCTTCTCAGGTTTGCGAATGTCTGCCGAATATCATCCAGCAGTGTTTTACTTTCTTTGGTTTTTATAACCACATCATCCACATATACTTGCACAGTTTTCCCTATCTGATCATGTAAGCACTTTTGCATGCATCTCTGGTATGTTGCTCTTGCGTTACGCAGGCCGAATGGCATGGTACGATAGCAATAAGCCCCGTACGGGGTAATAAACGCAGTCTTTATTTGATCAGCCGGATTTAACGGTATCTGGTGGAAACCGGAATACGCGTCTACAAATGATAACAACTCACAACCAGCGGTCGAGTCAATGACTTGGTCTATCCTAGGTAAAGTAAAAGGATCTTTGGGACACACCTTGTTCAGGTTCGTGTAATCAATACACATTCGCCATACGACGGCTACATTTGGATCGTCCTTTTTGTTTTCTACTAACACTGGATTTGATAGCCAATCCGGATAAAGCACTTCCATGATGAACCCGGCCACGAGGAGCCGAGCTTTCTCATCCCCTATTATTTTTCTCCTGTCTTCGGCGAAGCAGCGGAGAGGTTGCTTCACCGGCCTTTCTCCTGGCCTTACCTGTAAGGAGTGCTCAGCCAACTCCCTCGGCACACCTTGCAGGTCTTGATTTGACCACGCAAAGATATCCCGATTCTCACGGAGGAAGTTGGTGAGCTCGCCTTCCTATTTGTCATCTAGGCCGGCACCAATGGTGATGGTACGTTCTGGGAACTTCTCATCTATCTGGACCTTTTTCGTTTCTTTAGTCGACTGGAAAGAAACACTTCCATGCGGGTTGGCCAGTGCCGGCATATTCAGTTGTGCCGACTGAGCGAGAGCCGCTACCTCTTGAATTCTTCTTTTTTATCTTGCGATTACCAATGACTCGGCCAGGTTTGATCCGGCCGAGGCACATTCCATCGACTTCCTGTAATCTCCTGCTACTGTTATCACCCCTTGTGGTCCGGGTAACTTCATTTTCAAGTAAGTAATGTGGCAGCTGCTCATGAATTTGGCCAATTACGGCCGCCCGAGTAAAGCATGATAGCAGCTTTCTAGATCCACCACCTCAAACTCCAAATTTTCCGCTCTGCAGTTATCCCTTGTGCCGAATAATACATCTACTCGAACCTTCCCAATGGGTTCGCATGAAAGTCCCGACACTATTCCATGGAACGTGGTTCTCGTGGATTGCAGCATATTCTGCGATATTCCGAGTTTATGCATTGTATCTTTGTACATGATATTGATACTGCTCCCATTGTCAATGAGTACTTTTGAAAATTTCACATTGATGCTGGGCTCGACAAATGTCGGATCTAGTACCAGTGCTTAGGACCCTGGATTCGGAATTATTTTGGGATGATCCTTTATGCTCCAAGTTACTTCTTGATCTGACCAAGGTACATATCTTGGTACTGACGGCATAACTGCATTCACTTCCATATGCCGGCGCTATACACTTTGCCTGTCTTGCTATTCTGTTGTGAACACGCAATATGATTGATGATGTTCCCTGTAATCATTGCGTCCATTATTTCCGGGGTTTGTCCTTCCATCCCGACCCTGATTTATTACTTGATGCACTGCATCTCTCCGGTCCGAGTTATCATACCTCAGGGGAGTAGGGGGTAACATTAACTACTGTGCATTTGCCCCAGTTAACTGCGGCTGCTGCTGCTGATGTGCCTGATGAGGAGGTGCTTGCATGCCTGCCGGGTTCCCCATTGCGTTTTTCATCCAGGCGCATTGCTGAGTTGTATGATTAGCCAGCTTGGCCGGGTTTGGAGTGTGAAACTTACACGGTTGATCCAACATGGATTCAAATGTGTACTTCGGCCTTTCCTGCCACTGCTTCTTCTGGTCTGGTGTCCACTGTCTCTTCCCTTCATTCCTTGGTGTCCATTGCTGAGGACCATTCTTCTGCCGCTGACTGTTTCCGTGACTCGGCTGATCTTGCACTACTGCTGCCACCTGATAGGAGGCATATCTGTAATCCGGTCTTTCCTCTCTTCTTCTACCTCTGAACTCGTTGCGCCTCGATGATCCGGCCACATCTCTTGCATATTGATCTTGATGCTCCCGATGATCTGCTGACATTAGCTTTGGTTGTGTCGGATCTCCCAATGCATACGAATCCGCTATCCTGATGGTTTCTGCCAAAGTGGTTGGCATATATCTTTGGAGTCGCTGCCACAAAACACTGGCATATCTGCATCCCTGAGCGAACCAAGCTATCGCTTGCGACTCTATAACTCCCTCGCATGAATTCCTAAGGTTACACCACCGAGTCAAGAATTCTCTGTCTGTCTCATTCGGCCTTTGCTTGCACATTGCAAGCTGCTGTGGCCTGTTTGGTCTCTTGTATGTACTGGTGAAGTTGCTGACAAACATCTCTTCAAAATCTAGCCAGTAGTTGATACTGCCTGCTGGCAGATTATTCAACCATACTCTGGCCGGTCCTTCCAGCATTTGCGGGACATATCTTACTGCCCATCGCAAGTTTCCGCCAGCTATTTTTACTGCAGTGGCATAGTCAATTAACCAATCTTGTGGTTTGGTACTCCCATTGTATGTTTTTATGCCCCTTTCCAGCTGAAAATTCGGCACAGGCGGCTCTCCCATGATTCGGGGTCCGAAACATGCCAGACCTAGTGGACCTTGCTCCTCTAGCAACTCGGACCGGTACAACCTGTCCAGTTTTAGTCTTGCATCATTTGATGGCAAGCTTCTGTACATGACTCTCTCCTGCATTCCATAATGGTCGTTTCTACCATGCCCTGCATACTCCATATCTGAGTAACCATCATTATACCTCTCAATTTCCTGATTATGGCGAGCTGGTCTCACTTCTCTTTCCTGCCGAGGTTCATACCTCGGCTGAGGATTGGGCGGCGGATCCCTCCTTCCTTCTGCTGGGATATTGTTCTCATGATTTCCTCTTCCGAGGTCTCCATTACCTCGGCTTCCGTTGCCTTTGTTGGCACGGTGGGGGTTTCTTTCGCCACTGTTACCTCGGCTTTCATTGCCTCTGTTCTCATTGACCTTTTCGGCTACCACCGGATCATACGGTACAATCTGCTTGTTTATCTTTCCTGAAGTTACTACTCTATCTTTTCGCGCCTTGTTTCCGGGTGAAGATGCTGCTGCCACAGATAGGGCGGGTGCTGCCCCAGCCGAATGAACCATGCGTGAGGCACCAGGTCTTGCCGGCTCTGCCTTAAGCATTTCTTCATTCTGCTGGTTCGCAATGCGCACCAGCTCATTCACTCTTTCTTGCTGTTTCTGCCGAGATTCGACGGTCAGTCCTTCCAACTCTAGTGCAGCGGCATTCGCCGCCCTTAGGTTCTTTGCCGGGGTGCTATACCTCGGCAAGCCTAGATCGATTGAATCTGCCTTATGAGTCTCATGCTCTTTATTGATATCATTCATGAGGTTTTCCCCTCTCAATCTTAATTCATCGACCCGCTCGGGGGCAACATCTAGCTTATTTGCCTTAGCATATTCTCACAGGGTCCTGTTTAGGGATTCCCGCAATTCTGACACCTTTTTTGCCTCTACTAGTACTTTTTGCCTAGTTTCTTCCAACTCTGCCTGAGCATTAGCCGGATCAAGTATCGGTGCCACAAGCGTGGTTAAGTTATCTATGGTTGCCTCGAGAATGTTTTCTGGTCTTTACAGAGGTGTCCATCTTACCCTTGGTGCCTTCGGGGTTGTCTCCTGCACCTCGGCTGGCTTGGCTACTGGTGGATCTACCTCGGTGGGATGTGGAGCTTCTTGCTTTGTGGTCGCCTGTCCTCCCGTCGTCGGGTCCTTGTTTGATCCGGCGCCTCTTGTTGCTGCCTGTACGCCGGCTAAGACCATCACCTTGACGCTGCTGGCGGGGCGTTCTCCACGCGGACCCTTTGCAGCGCTGAGGGGGGGGGGCTCTCCTGCAACAATAACTTGGTGAGGATAAACGCAGGAGGTGTCGACGCCGACGTAGATCTGGTGCGTGCCCAAGTTGATGAAGACGTCGTTGCGCGGAGGAGCTTTTCTCCTGAAGCTGCCTGTGTTATCACTGACATAGTCACAGAGATTAAATCTCTGGACTAAGCCAGAGACAACGCGCTCGCCTGTGAGGATGAAGTTTCCCGTCCGAATCTTGACTCCAGCTAGCACCGCTGCTGGCCCCACGGTGGGCGCCAACTATTGTGGTGGTGGCACGGCAGATGCCATGGGTAGGCTAAAGTTTGGGGCCAATGGATGCTAGAGGGATCCGGGGAGGGAAGATGTAGTTACTTCTACACACGAATGAGTAACATGCAGATCTTTATTTCTCCTCTCTCGGGATACAAGTGCTCCTTGAGCTGTTTGCAGGAAGAAGAGAAGAACTTCACGAGCCTAACGGTGTCAAATGAATCGATCCCCCTCTCAGGAGTCCAAGCCTCTCCTTATAAAGGGGCGCCTTGGCTCCTCTAGGGCCGACGTGGCAAGAATATTCGAAGAATATGCTTGTCCCAATATAGTAACTCGATGACCTCTTTTTCGTGTCCCCCTTCTAATGACGGCAAAGTTCCAGAGAACCCCACCTGCACGCCTCGGGCTCCAGGACTGTCACCTCCGTGACCTCCTTCTGCCCTTCTGTGCGCCTTGTCCTTTGTGCTTGGCTCTGTTCAGATTCTTCCTAGCCCGTGGCTAGGGTTTGACTATAGGCACCTCCTTCTCCTGCAAGCTTCATGTCATTCGGCCCTGCCTCGCTTAACTCGGCTTGGCCTTCACCTGCATTTAGATTATTCGGACTTACTCGGCCGACTTAACTCGTATGTCTGCCGGGTAGTATACATCTCCTCCCATAGGTGTCATGGTCGTGCTTATCTCGGCCGACCTTTGCATGACTCGGCCGATATAGACAGTAACTCGGCAAATGACAGGGGAAATTCCTTTTATCTTCCCCTGTCTTGACCCTATCCGGGTTCACCTCCCCAACACGCGGCGATGGCTACGCCAGAGATTGGTGAGGCGACAGAGACGGGTGAGGCGACGGAGCCGGGTGAGGCGACAGAGCCGGGTGAGGCGACGAAGACGGCTGCCGTGGCGGCGATGACCTCGCTGGAGACGGGTGAGGCGGCGGTGAAGATGGCCTTGGCGTATGATTTGGAAGCACGATACATTCCTTTGGCCATAGAATGGTGACGTTTTTTGCTTCTCCCAGTTCAGTCACATCCCCTTCACCTGTAGGGTAGTCAAGCTTCAAACCTTGAAAGGTGGGCATGATTTCATCCACCCCGACAACAGCGTAGCCCTGTGGAACCGGACAACAATGGTAAGTTGGTGTGGGTCCAATTGGTAAGGCATATCCGACCGCCACCTTCATTGATATGTTCACAACTTTGACAATGGTAAGTTGGTGTGGGTCCAATTATGTAGAACTGTGTAGTGTGCTTTAGTGAAAGAATCCCCGTCCCTACATATCATTGCTTTCTTTCCTAGCGTGCCTTTTCCACTTAGTCTTCCCTCATGCCGCGAGTCAGAAACACCAATCGGCTTAAGGTCAGGAATAAAGTCAACACAAAACTCAATGACCTCCTCTGTTCCATATCCCTTGGAGATGCTTCCTTCTGGTCTAGCACGGTTATGAACATATTTCTTTAAGACTCCCATGAACCTCTCAAAGGGGAACATATTGTGCAGAAATACAGGACCGAGAATGGCAATCATTTCCACTAGGTGAACCAGGAGATGCGTCATCATATTTAAGAAGGATGGTGGGAACACCAACTCAAAACTAACAAGACATTTTACCACATCCTTCTATAACCTTGGCAGAATATCTGGATTGATTACCTTCTGAGATATTGCATTGAGGAATGCACACAGCTTCACAATGGGTACTCAAACATTTTCCGGTAGAAGCCCCCTCAATGCAATCGTAAGCAACTGCGTCATAATCACGTGACAGTCATGAGACTTCAGGTTTTGGAACTTTTTCTCTGCCATATTTATTATCCCCTTTATATTAGATGAGAAGCCAGACGGCACCTTGATACTGTAAAGGACTTCAAAAAAGATTTCCTTCTCTGCTTTGGTAAGAGCATAGCTGGCACGACTTAAGTGACTCCCTTTATCCGTCTTGTTCTGTGTATGCATGTTATTTGGGTCTTTCATAATTTATTCGTCCTCCCGTGCTTCTGGTGTATCTTTTGTCTTCCCATGGAATCCTAGTAGGTTCACGCAAAGATTCTTCGTCATGTGCATCATGTCGATTGAATAGAGGACACGTAGGACTTTCCAATATGGCAGCTCCCAAAATATAGATTTATTCTTCCACATGGGTGCGTGTCCTGTAGCGACGTCGTTCGGAATTGATTGACCGCCGGGACCCTTTCCAAAGATTACTTCTATGTCCTTGACCATACCAAATACATCATCACCAGCAGGGAGTTCAGACTTCTTCCGGTGATCTGCCTCACCTTTGAAATGCTTGCCTTTCTTTCTTACGGGATGATTGGTCGGAAGAAATCGTCGATTCGCCAGGTACACAACCTTCTTGCATTTATGCAAATATGTACCTTCAGTCTTATCTAAACAGTGCGTGCATGCCTTAGATCCCTTGTTTTTCTGTCCTGAAAGGTTACTAAGAGCAGGCCAATAATTGATGGTTACGAAAAGCAACCCTCGTAGGTTAAATGGCTCCTGTTTGTTCTCATCCCACGCATGTACACCTGGTTTGTCCCACAGCTGTAAGAGTTCTTCAACTAATGGCCTAAGGTACACATCAATGTCGTTGCCCGGTTGCTTCGGGCCTTGGATGAGCACTGACATCATAATGAACTTACGCTTCATGCACAACCAAGGAGGAAGGTTGTAGATACATAGAGTCATGGGCCAGGTGCTGTGACTGCAGCTCTGCTCCCCAAAAGGATTCATGCCATCCGTACTTAGACCAAACCATAAGTTCCTTGTGTCACCTACAAAGTCCGGAAAGTCTCTCTCGATTTTTCTCCACTGTAACCCATCAGCAGGGTGTCTCAACTCCCCGTCTTTCTTACGGTCTTCTTTGTGCCATCGCAACAACCTGGCATACTCTTTGTTTCTGAACATGCGTTTCAACCTTGGTATTATAGGAGCATACCACATAAACTTAGCAGGAACCCTCTTCCGGAGGGGCTCTCCCTCAACATCACCAGGGTCATCTCGTCTGATCTTATACCACAATGCATTGCATACCAGGCATTTATCTAAATTCTCATACTCCCTACCACGGTAGAGGATGCAGTCATTAATGCATGCATGTATCTTCTGCATATCTAATCCTAGAGGACAGAGAGTCTTCTTTGCTTTGTACGTACTCTCGGGAAGTTCGTTATGTTTTGGAAACTTCGGCCTCATTATTTTCAGCATCTTTTCAAATGAGGAGTCAGTTAGACCACACTCTGCCTTCCATCGCAGCAATTCCAGTGTGGTACCGAGCTTTGTGCTACCATCTTCGCAATTTGGGTACAACAATTTTTGTGATATTCTAACATGCCCTCTAACTTCAATTTCTCATTTTCTGTTTCACAGTCTCGTTTTGCATCAGAAATGACCCTACCAAGTTTATCAGCGGGCTCATCTGATGCCCGTTCTTCACCTCCTTCCTCTTCATTGTATTCCATTGCAGTATCACTGTATTCAGGAAACATATGATGATAGTTGTTATCATCATCTTCTTCTTCAGTGTCTTCCATCATAACCCCTCTTTCCCCGTGCTTGGCCCAGCAATTATAGTTGGGCATGAAACCTTTTATAACCAGGTGGCCGCGAATGATTTTCGAGGAAAAGTACTCCTTGTTGTTCCGACATTGAACACATGGACAACGTATACAACCATTCTCTTTGTTTGCCATAGCCACATCGATAAATTTATCCACGCCTTTAATGTACCCGGGTACACGCCGGTCACCGTACATCCATTCCCGACCGTTCATCTACATCATATAATTAAGTTTATCAAAAACGGGATATCATAAATAGTGAAATGACCAATTCACATCGACACATGCATTGTATCAATGACATAGAAAAGATAAGATTGCTAACCTCGATCGAGGGAAATAAAGAGGAGAAAGCTCAAGTGCGTCTCGGACACCTTCTATATTTTTGTTCTGTGAGAAATTGAACGGGATCATTCACTCAAACATTTCATCAAACACCTTGAATGCATGCGTAGGAAAAAAATAAACTAGCACACCTCTCACACCTTCCACCAAGAAAAACAGAGGGGAGGCAAAGGGCTGGGGCGTCGTATTTATAGAGGGCGGGATCATACACAAACCAGGACTAAAGGTGTGTGCCACGCCACGTGGCTGACGCCCAACCTTTAGTCCGCATGATCCAGTACGAACCGGGACGCATGCCTCCGGCCACCGTGTCCGCTCGAACCGGAACGCGTGCCAGCATTAGTCCCGGTTCATGGCGCAACCGGGACTAATGCTGTTAGGGGGCGCGAACGGATAGCCTGTTTTCTACTAGTGTGATGGACAAGCCCCAACTAAGGCAAATCGACTTAATAAGTGTGTTGTACATGTTTGAATGGACTAATCATTTAAAAAGGGTAAAATCTGAGATAAGTTTTACTAAATAGGGTAATCCGCGAGGAGATTTTACTAAATGGGGTAATTGTTGTCTGAAATGTACAATTAAAGGGTAAAAGTTGGAATTTACTCTTTTTCTTAAGTTAATCACACATATAATTTATAGTCTACGTGTGGTAATAAGCTTAATCACACACGAGGTAATTTTTCTTAAGTTACAACTCAATGTCCATGTGTGTGAATTTTCTTTAAAACGGTAAGCATCCATAAACAATGTCTATGTGTGTGATATTTCTTTGTGTGTGAATTACACATATAGACATCGAGTTTAGCAGATTTCATGTATTTACACATGAGGATAACATTTTATTTGATGTGTGCAACAATATATGATGCTCTGCATGGCATTCAGCCGTACAACTTGAAACGGATAGTTTGGGTTCAAAATATCCCTCCAATTAAGGCGCCAGATGATTCTTTTTTTTACGGAGGGAAATAAACGTGTCGTGTTCTTCGATCGTCTGCTACGTGCCTCATCCTACGTGATCAAGGTCCTATAGATTGCCATGGATTGATACAATTTATCTAAGCTAGCTTGTTACTAGTCCAAATTTTTGGAATGTACTGTACATCACATGAACTTGACACCCTCGGCAACACTCTCGTTTAAGCGGTCGAAACGTGACTTTTCTCGGGGCTGCATTTCTGCCTCAGCAAGTACATGAGCTGATAGTATGCGAAAGGCATGGTGAGGACCTCTAGGAGGCGTTTCACCCTGGCGCCTGGGGGTTTTTCGCCGTCGCCGGCGACGTCTTCGCCGGCTGGATCGTCCGGCTCAAGATTCCGCTGCCTCGGGTCTGACTCCGAGGATGGAGTGGATGATTCTGCGACGCGCGAAGCCCTAGAGGCATTGGAGGATGTTTCTGGCGATCTCGACTGGACGATGGTGGCGTGCCGTAGACGGAAGACCGACGAGCTCAAGCGGGATTTCTGGGAAGAGATTGGCTTCCCCACCCCGACGCCGCGTTTCTGGGAGAGGAGATCGCCTTCGTCATTGCGCGGAGCTTTGTCGCCGAAGGCTGCCGTCCAGCGCCGTAGGTCGTCTTCGCCTGCTAGCCATGGTGTGGCTACTACACCGTCGGGATCGAGGCTGGTCAGAGGTGCGAAGATCAAGCCTTGGCGTGGTCCGCTGCTTCCTTGGAGGTGTTCTGCGCCGCCAGTCTTCGCTGGGTTCGCGGCGGCAGGCGATGGATCGTGGGCTGGCTGTTCGGTCCCCTGATCCGGTTTTCTCGCGGGCATCCTGGGATCGTACGTGTGCGGGAGTTGTGGAGGTTCACGTGGCAAGTGGTGTGGGTCCAGGTCCGGTTTCTCAGCTCAACTTCTCGTGGACTGTGATCGCGAGGAGTTTGTACTCTCGGTTTCGGTTCGGCTCTGGCCCTTCACAGCATACACCGCTGCCTTTTGCCAAGCCGCCGCCTGCATCGACCCGGGTCATCGCCTCGCTCCGTCAAGCTTCGTCATCGCCTCCCTCTGTCCCGTTGCGTTCGCCTGGAAGGTCCTTCGCCTCAGTCGTATCTTCTTTCGCGATGGCGGGACGGGGCTATGGCGCTAACCCTAGGGGGCCTCCTCCTGCGACTGCGCCGCGCGCAGCTCCTGTTCCAGCCGCCGGGGCAGTGCCCCCAGATGTGATGAGGCCTCTGACGGCGTCGGCTCCTTCGGCGCAGGCTGCTTCACCCGGGCAAGGATTGCATGGTCCTGCCTCGATGTTTGTGCATCAGCCAGCGTCCGTACCTCTGCAGTTCCCGCCGGGGGTTCAGTTCAGGCTCCCCGCAGCCTACTTCAATGCACTTAATGCTGTCCCAACTCAGCCGCTGCAGGAGCCGTATCGCGGGATACCGACTCCGTTCGTCGGTCAGCCGGTCGCGATACATATGCAGGGGGCAGTTTATGCTCCTTTGTTCCATGGTGGCTACACCAGTGATCAGTCGGGTGTGGTTCCGTTGCAGACCCCGCATCAGTTTTCTGTGGGAGTGGGCGCTGCGGCGTCTGCTGTTCCAAAGAGGAAAAAGAATAAGAAGCATCCACAACAGCCACAGACACGAGGGGTTCAACCTCAGGTCATTCAAGCCCAGTCAGATTAGCATCCTCAGCAGCAGGGTTTCTAGCAGTATGGGGTTCCGCAGATGCAGGTGTCCGGGTCTTTGGCACCTCCTTTCTCGCACCAGCACACCCTGCAGGATCAGTAGAACCAGCCGCCGGTTGTCACTGCACAGGTTTCTGAGGGTCCAGCTGTGGCTGATGCTGGTAAGAAGAATAAAAAATTTGTCTGTTGTTGGAAGTGTACGGTTAACACACATGCGACCAAGGATTGTAAGGCGGTTCATTATTGTTACATTTGTGATTCCGCTGCTCATCCCACCTTGAGGTGTCCGGTGCTGAAGCAGCCGCGCTTGACTCCGTATATGGCTGGGATTGCCGGCGAGTAGACTCTGTTCACTCAGATCCCGGATGCGGCGACTCGGGATCATCTGGCTCGCATTCAGACCCCTATTGCTCTTGTACGAGTGACTGGCCCGATGGTTTTAGTGGAGGTCATTCAGAGGCAGATTGCCAGGCGGTGCCAGGTGCATGTTCAGTGGAAGTGGGAGGCGTTGCCTTATGGTGATTCTGCTTTCTTAGTGAGCTTCTCGACATTTGAGGATTTGGACATGGTGGATGGAATCCTGATGACTGTTCCGCTCAGTACCACTCAGCTTACAGGAGGCTCTTCGTTCCGTTTCTCCGGATCAGCTACAGGAGACTCGTGTTTCTCCGGATCAGCTACAGGAGGCTCTTCGTTCTGTTTCGCTCCTGTGATGCGATCTTGCTCGGCCTCGCCAGCGAGGTCCAAAACGCATATTTTGGGTAGATCCATTCTTGTTGATGCTTCTCGGCTAGTTCTTGAGGAGGTTGTTCCTTCGGAGGGATCGCGGAAGCTGGCCCAGGAGGGGTCGGCTGACCGCGTTGTTCATGACCAGCTTGAGGATGATGTTATGCTTGGTCCGACCCAGGAGGGGTTGGCCGGCCGCGACGTGGTGGTTGACCGCGTCTCCCTAGTCAGGGAGGACTTGGAGACGCATTGGGACGTTTGGCCCCCCTTGGTGGGTCTTGAGACCTCGTTGGTCGATGGGATCAACCGGACCCAGGAGGGATCTGGGTTGCCTCAGTCTCCAACACGGGTTTATTCTCCTAGTGATGCTTCGCCGGTTGCTGCGCAGGGGAGTGGTACTCCCTTCAGGCGGAGAGCACGCCATGGAGTCGATGCCTCTGGGGCGTTCGTGACTGATGAGGACTCCATGGTCAAGAACATGCGGCGTAAGGCGGAGAAGAACTTAGATTCGACAGGTATAATAAGTTCTTCAAAATCCTTTTTGTCCTTTTCTACTCCTGTTATTTCTTCTAAACTAGCCAATATTGGCATTAGTTTGGGTAGCTCTATACAGGAGGTATCTTTTTCTTCTAATGTTTTATGACACATGGAGGTTGACCGTCTAATGGTTACTCCCAAGGTCGGTGTTGTTCCTGATGCTTCACTAACCTAGGAGGAGGAGTTGCATGCCACAGTAGATGGTCAACTCCTTTCTCACTTAGTTGGTGAAGTGCCGGAAGTGGACTTTGATGAGACTGGGCTTGCCTCTATGTATGAGTTGAAAGCTTCTGGTCGGAAATCTAAGATCCAGCGGTCGCGCAAGAGATCCCGTATATCCGAATCTCCTATAGTTTCTCAATGAATGGAATGTTTTCAAATAGCAGAGGTCTTCGGGACATGGCTAAACATTTATTCTTTGCTGATTGTTTGAGAGACCATAATTTGGATTTTCTGGGTATTTCTGAGACTGGTAGACGAGATTTTTCACCAGCTCTACTCAATCGCCTTTCTGGTGGGGTGGACTTTACGTGGATATCATGTCCGCCGCCTGGTCGCTCTTGGGGGATCCTGTTAGGCATTCTAGATGAAACTATGGAGGTTTTAGCTAGTTTCGTGGGAGATTTTTTTATAAAACTCCATATCCGTAACAAGGCTGATAATTTCATACGGTCTTTAGTCGCCGTATATGGGGCCGCCTAGGATGTTTATAAGGCTGACTTTTTACGCGAGATTGTGAATTTGGCAAAGGACAATCCATATCTTATTCTTATAGGAGGGGATTTTAATTTGCTTAGATTCCCTCACGAGAAAAATCGGGCCCGGTTCGATGAACATTGACCTTTTCTGTTCAATGTTGTTATAGATAGTCTGGACTTAAGAGAGGTTACAATGTTAGGAAGGCAATTTACATGGGCTAATAGTCTTCCGAAGCCAACATACGAAAAGCTAGATAGAGTGTTTATGGATACTAACTAGGAACATAAGTTCCCTATGGTAACTGTTCGTGCTCTAGAGCGTATTGAGGCTTTGCCGGATCATGCCCCTTTACTTTTATATTTTGGATCACCATCACAAAAGCCTACAAATGAGTTTAAATTTGAACTCGGATGAATGATTCATGATGGTTTTTACGAGATGGTTAAGGCTATTTGGGAGAAACCGGTCAGTGGCCACACGCCTATATTACGATGGAATAAAAAAATGCGTGCTTTACGCAAATTCCTTCATGGTTGGGCTAGGTACACAGCTGGGATCCTGAAAAACGAAAATCTACGCCTAACATCTATAATTGATGACTTAGAGGCTTCTGCGGAGGTCAGGTCGTTAACTGCACAAGAAATTGAGCTTAAAAGCCAATCGAATGCAGAGATAGCCTGACTTCTGCGCGAGGAGGAACTCAAATGGTACCAACGCTCTAAAGCAAAATTCATTCTGGAAGGAGATGCGAATACAAGGTACTTCCATGCTATTGCCAATGGCAAGCATAAGAAGAAACTTATTCACTCTCAGATTTAGGCTGAAGGTATGATTGAGGGACAGGAGCAACTGAAGTCATATATCACAGCTTATTATAAATCCTTGTTTGGGGCCCCAGTGGAAAATTCATTCTCTTTGGATGAGTCCCAAACGACCAATATACCCTAGGTTTCTGATGAATAAAATAGCTTTCTAACTGCCTCATATACCGAGGACGAGGTCAAGAAAGCAGTTTTTCAAATGGAACATAACAAAGCGCCAGGGCCTGATGGCTTTCCAGCGGAATTTTAGCAAAAATTATGGGAAGTTATCAAGGAGGACCTAATGAATTTGTTTGGGTTTTACAAGTCGGTCAATTGGATCTCTTTAGACTAAATTTTGGTAACATAATTTTACTGCCTAAGGTTAACAATGCAGAACGTATACATCAGTATCGTCTGATCTGCTTGCTTAATATTAGCTTTAAGATTTTTACTAAAGTTGCCATGATTAGACTAAATTCAGTTGCTGACAATGTTGTTAGTCCGTCTCAAACTACATTCATGCAAGGAAGAAATATCCTAGATGGTGTTGTAATTCTGCATGAAACAATCCATGAACTACACTCAAAAAAATTAAATGGTGTATTGTTCAAGATTTATGTTGAGAAGGCATACGACAAAGTTAATTGGTCTTTCCTCCAGCAAACACTCCGTATGAAAGGTTTTTCTGAGGAGTGGCGCGCTCTTATTCAGTCATTTGTGTCTAGGGGTAGTGTTGCCATTAAAGTAAATGAAGATACTGGCAAATACTTTCAGACCAAGAAAGGACTAAGACAAGGGGATCCATTATCGCCTTTACTATTTAATATAATGGCTGATATGTTGGCTATCCTTATTGAGAGAGCTAAGGCTGATGGTCAAATTGCAGGATTAGTTCCACATCTTTTTGATGGTGGACTCTCTATTTTTCAATACGCTGATGACACAATCCTTTTTATGGAACATGATCTGGAGAAGGCTAAGAATCTGAAATTAATTTTATCAGCATTCGAGCAGTTATCTGGGTTTAAAATAAACTTCCATAAGAGTGATTTGTATTGTTTTGGTGAGTCCCAAAACGAGGCCCACCTATATGCTGAAATTTTCTTCTGTGGTCAGGGGCAGTTTCCAATCAATTATTTGGGAATAACGATTCATTATCGGTGTCTCACAATAGCTGAATGAAAACTTGTTGAGGAAAGGCTACAAAAACGTCTTAATAATTGGAAAGGCAAATTGCTATCCCTTGGTGGAAGACCAGTACTCATAAATTCAACACTTACTAACATGGTACTGTATATGATCTCGTTTTTTCAATTACCAAAAGGAGTCTTGAACAAAGTGGATTATTTCCGTTCAAGATTTTTTTGGCAAGGGGATAGTGAGAAAAAGAAGTATCGACTGGCCAGATGGAATATGGTTTGCCGCCCGAAGGAGTTTGGTGGACTGGGCATACATGATTTGCAAGTCAAAAACATTGCGCTTCTGGGAAAATGGCTTTTTAAACTACTTTCTGAAGAGGGCGTTTGGCAAACCATGTTATGGAGGAAATATGTGGGGTCCAAAGCTGTGTCCCAAGTGGTTTGGAAACCCGGTGACTCGCATTTTTGGGCGGGTCTCATGGCCATCAAAAAGCATTTCTTTCATTTTGGTGCTTTCGAGATTAAGGATGGATCACAAGTTAGTTTTTGTGAAGATAAGTGGCTTGGCCAAACTACTCTTCGCGAACAATATGCAGCTCTATATTCGATTGTTAGACACAAAGGGGATACAATTTCCACAGTGATGGAAGACAATCCTCCTAATGTGTCTTTCAGAAGAAGTCTCATTGGGTCTCGACTGATATCTTGGAACAATCTACTATTACGATTATCCATGATACAATTGTCGGACGGTGTTGACGTGTTCAAATGAAAATTACTTTAAAGTGGTAAATTTTCTGTTGGCTCACTATATAGAGTTTTGGTCCAACCTGATATCCCGGTCGATGGTAATAGTAAAATTTGGAAAATGAAAATACCCCTTAAGACGAAGATATTTGCATGGTATCTACGGAAAGAGGTAATTCTAACAAAGGATAATCTTGCAAAGAGGAATTGGCATGGAAGTACACAATGCGTTTTTTGTCATCAAGATGAGACAATTCATCATTTATTCTTCCATTGCAAATTTTCTTGCTCTATATGGTCATTCATCCAAATAGCTTCTGGTCTATCTCCTCCACGGTCTGTAACCAATGTTTGGTAATTGGTTGCATGAAATTGTTAATAAATACAGAACTTTGTTTAGGGTGGGAGCATTTGCCATTATATGGTCGCTATGGCTTTGTAGAAATGACAAGATTTTTAATAACATGGTGTCTTCTCCTCTACAGGTTATTTATCGAGCCACAGCTATCCTCCGATCATGGATTGTTTTCCAACGCATGGAGTTTCATGACTTATTTGTGGAGGGATGTACGCGATTAGAGGACACGGAGAAGGATATTTTCTCTCGACATGGATGGCCGCGTGATTTGAGGATTGATCTACCTTAGATTGAAGACAATTATTTCGATAGTGCCTTTTTGTATTACTTATATACTTTTTCCCTAGTTCTGGCGTTCGTGTGGCTATGTGCATCTTGGTTATGCAAAGGCCGGGTGTAAACATTAAACTTAAGGTTAATAAATGCGTCATTTTCCAAAAAAAAGCAGTCGAAACATGCACTGACCATGCAAAGTCATTGATCCTCCGTCCCGAGCGAACCAGCAAAGGCTGTATCACCGAAGGCATGAAAGGAGTGCAAGAAGGTTCCGTGACCGCTCGTGTTTTGAACGCCCACGCTACCACCGACATCACATTGTGTATATGTGGAGGCACCTGGTCGTACATAGCATTATTTGAACACTTTTCCTGTTCCTCTCATGCCAAAACATAGGTGGTACAATTGTGGTGCTACACTCATTTTAGTGATAGGGAAAAACAAATAGAGGGTGCATGAAAGCTAGCTGCTATGGTTCTGACCAAGGAAAAGGAAAAACGGCAGACCTATGGAGGAGGAGAACATGCGGGAGGCGAATGCAGGTGTTTGTGCTGGCAGATTAGTCGCTGGTCATCACTCACCAGTGTGACGTGCTCTAGATATGCATCTGAATTGAACGACGATTGGTGGAGCAGTACACGACGATCAGGGCTTTGTCAATGGTCACATCAACCAATGTGCAAGACAGAAGGTCCATGTGTCTCGCTACATTTACTACTACAAAACCCTCCCGTTGTCAGTTATACTAAGATGAAAGAAACCCTCAAGCTCGCAAAAAAGTGGGGGAAGTAAAAGGTTTGCTGTCTTCTAAACAACTTCATTGCTTTTTATGTCTTGCAAACATTTTGGGCACAAATGAGATGTCTCGAATCCTCAGGGTATTCAGGAACATGACTATTGTCAAGTGGCAGAGCTATGTACAAGTCAGAGGGGGCCACGCCCCCCTAGACTTGAAACAATCAATGAAGACAAAAATATTTTAGGGGCTTAGATGGGAAACTTTTGAGTGATTTGCCCCTCCAAACATTCCAATATTACCATTTTCCCCTCCAACATTCTGGGCCAGCTCCGCCACTACTATTGTCAACTGTAACTCTCGTAACTCTAAGTGCTCTTGCATTCTCTGAGAATCTTGAACATATATAAGATAATATTGCAAGTAGCCACGGATCTGAAATTGGGCAGGTAGCTCCAGTTGTAACAGTATAAACAATTCCTCTATGTTGCTACAAGTGCAGCTCTGATGAACACCATCAGAAGAATAGTACGCAAAAGCGTTGAATAGCTAATGGAACTCTCCTAGTTTCACGTTTTACTGCTGTTTTTCCTTGTTTGCATAACAAAATATGCATCCCTGGCTTTAGGAAACATTGTGACATGTTTATTCAGGGTGCCGCAACAATGTGTTATGTGGTCATGCACCCTCAAGTCCAGGGGAGTCCAGGGGATAACTGATAGAGATTTCTAAAACTATAATTTAGTCAACCCAACCTTGCAAGATGATACATAGTTCGCGAAGCAGCTATGAAAATTCACCTTTTTTTTAAATGGAGGAATTTTTTTGTCTCATCTTATCAATTAAGGAAGATGATTAAGGTTCAGTACAAGGCCGAGCAACTCGGGGAACAAAAGTATTACTCTTGTGATATCATATACCTAAGTGCTCAGCACCCGTCATGCTCCAAAGATCTGCCTCTCCTTTAATATTACAAACAACAGGCAAGGCTTTTGCATATATTTCCGCCTATGCAAAGCTGCGGAAATTCAGCTTGAAGATTGCGTCTTCTTGATGCGCCGGTTTGAGTTCAAAAGATTGTTTCATACCCACTCCAAAATATATGATATTTTAGCCTTTTTTCAAAACCACATGTATCTAGAAGGCTTTTATTATGTACCTGTACACTAAAAGACTAAAAGATATCTAGATGTATGTTTCAAAAAAATGACAAAAATATTTCACGGAATGCCCTCTTAGTTGTGAAGCACACGAAGTGGCTAAACACGAATTTGTTTTTGAGTGCTAGTGATAAAAAACCTCATGGACTTTAAGTAAAGTAGCAATAACTAGGGAATACCAAGATTGAACCATGTTCCTTAAAGACTAACGACGCATCAATCTCTTTACCACTGAGAAAATCGTAATATGATCTAGGGTCGTCTGGACTGAAATTCAGAGTCGGATAACTAGTATAAGGGAAACTCCAATAGTGACTCGCATTTCGAGCATAAAAATATTCGAATTTTTTCGTTTGCGTTGGCCAGCAGACAAGCCAGATACCTATGTCCTTGCTTTGTCCGTTTAGGGTGCACGGTGCACCCAATGACACCTCCATAAAAGTTTTTGCACAAAATAAAAGCCCAAAAAATGAAACAAAATAAAAATATAATTAAACATATGCATTAAAAACTACATACTTCAACTAAATAAAGGAAATAATAACATCACATCCTACTCTAGAGTAAGGTGAGGTAGCGCGAGCTAGGCAACGGGCCGAGGGTGGGGGCATCGCCGGTGGCTCCTAGTCATCGTCGATCTCAATGAAGATCTAGGGCGGCAACAGTACCATTGACTCCAGCGGGGGAGAAGTTGGTGGTGTTGCCATCATCGCCGGAGAGCCACGCCCATGCCCTCCCACTTCGCCTCCTCGTCCAGCAACAAGGCGTCGATGGTGGAATGGAGTTCCTCCTTCTCGATCATTGGATGCTCCTCCATCGGCTTGTCCTTGACGACAAGCAGCAACATATGGGGCAGCGGTGGCTGTGGGTCCATGTACGCACTATATGCACCGCGGTACAGGGACCAGTCCACCACGTCGGGTTGTAGCAGGGAAAACACCCAGGCTTGTGACTGCTCCTCCTCCTCCGACTCCATCGGCTTTTAGTATGTACCTGTACACTAAAAGACTAAATGATATCTAGATGTATGTTTCAAAAAAATGACAAAAATATTTAATGGAATGCCCTCTTAGTTGTGAAGCACACGAAGTGGCTAAACACGGATTTGTTTTTGAGTGCTAGTGATAAAAAACCTTGTGGAGTTTAAGTAAAGTAAAAATAACTAGTAAATACCAAGATTGAACCATGTTCCTTAAATACTAACGACGCATCAATCTCTTTACCACTGAGAAAATTGTAATATGATCTAGGGTTGTCCAGACTAAAATTCAAAGTCAGATAACTAGTATAAGGGTAACTCCAACAGTGACTCACATTTTGAGCATAAAAAAATATTTGAATTGCTTCGTTTGCGTTGGCCAGCAGACAATCTAGATACATATGTCCTTGCTTTGTCCGTTTAGGGTGCATAGTGCACCCAATGACACCTCCATAAAAGTTTTTGCACAAAATAAAAGCACAGAAGATTAAACAAAATAAAAATATAATTAAACATATGCATTAAAAACTACATACTTCAACTAAATAAAGGAAATAATAACACCACATCCTACTCTAGAGTAAGGTGAGCTAGTGCTAGCTAGGCAACGTGCCGAGGGTGGGGGCGTCGCTGGTGGCTCCTAGTCATCGTTGATCTCAATGAAGATCTGGGGCGGCAACTGTACCATTGACTCCAGAGGGGGAGCGGTTGGTGGTTCTGCCATCATCACCGGAGAGCCACGCCTCTGCCCTCCCACTTCGCCTCCTCATCCAGCAACAAGGTGTTGATGGTGGAATGGAGTTCATCCTCCTCGATCATTGGATGCTCCTCCATCGGCTTGTCCTTGAAGACAAGCAGCAACATCTGGGGCAGCGGTGGCTGTGGGTCCACGTACGCACTATATGCACCGCGGTACAGGGACCAGTCCCCCATGTCGGGTTGTGGCGGAAAAATTACCCAGGCTTGTGACTGCTCATCCTCCTCCTCGTAGTCCACGTCATCATCCTTGAGGCCCTCGAGGTGAGCCTCGATGCCCTACCAACGAGCATCGTGCTCCGCCTCAAATGAGTCCAGGCCGTAGGCTAGGTCCCTCCACAGATCCATAGGAAGGAAGGCTCTGCACCGGAGGATCTGTCGACAGCACGTCGGTTCCCTTGTTGGGAAGGCCTACACATGCACACATGCACCCAAGCCTCTAGGCTTTCTACACGCGTGTAGGAGTAGGTAATGGGAAGTGGATTGTGAAGGGGACAAGGGTCCCAATTTAAGGACATGAATGTGTAGGTGTCGGTGGTCAACGACTTTTCCTCTCCCCGCTAAGACAACGGGAGGACATGTGCTGATGCGTGGGCAGCCTGCGTCCACCACAAAGGTAGCACAAATTCCGACTGGGAATGGGCGCTAGATAGACACATCCGCAGACGTGGTCCATATGCGGTGTCCAATGGGCCTTGACTTTGTCCCGTAGGACATATTCGATCGGCCTCAGACCATTTGCAGGGAACCGTTGGAGTTTTTCTAATCCCCCATTAGGATCTGCACCAAAAAATGTAATTGTATAAATATATTTTTTAAATAGAGGCAAAAAATTGTCTGAATCTATGAATTAAGAAGGAATTTCCTAACCAAGCAAAAACGGTTACAATAGAGCCACATAGACTCCTACAGCCACAAACTCCCGACACAAGGATCAACACACCGTAAAGGAAAACCCATTGTGATCACATGTGAAAGATCTCAACAACGACAACCCAAAAAATTATGCGAATCATCCACCAAGAAGTTGCAGACTCCTTGTGGCGCCACTATTTAGATGTTTCCCAGCTAAGTATAGTTTGCGATGCACACACTTTAGATCTTGGCAAAAAATGTGCCCGTAGTTCTATAGATATTGAGAAGAATCATGCATACAAACGCAAGCGGGCAGATCCTCCCGCTTGCTGAAAATTAGTTTGGTACAACTCTCAATGTTTCAGTGTTTCAGATGAACCCAGAATTTCAGAAATTCTATAGCCACCTTTGTCTCGTCTCCATTTCAATGAACTAATAAAGAGCGTTGTATGAATCTTTTCAATGCAGAGGTTCTTATCCTCCATTTCGAAGAAAAAAAAGTATTTTGTCTCCCTTGGTTATCCTCAAAAGATGTACAGGGCTTGACAAGTCATCATTCCTAGGGTCTGGCGTAAACCAGGTAGTGAAGGATGACTTATCAGCAAAGGACATCGTGTTTCGAGCGCTGAAGAGGACGTCTATCCAACAAGGAGAGTCTGTATTGGTACCGCTTACTTTTCTGGTGCTTCCCATGCCTACACGCTGGTGGGAAGATCCTCCCTCTAGCCACTAGCCACTGGCGTCGCGAGACCCCAGTTAGCATAATCCCTAGGATGGACTGAGCCATACCCTCTTCTGAATCGGTGATACAATTGTGGTTCTACCCGTTTTGGTTAGAGAACCAAGGAAAGCAAAGAGAAGTTCATAGGTATCGGAGAAGAAAGCTTGTATTTATGCATTGTTCACTAGTGTGATATGCCCTACATATGCTCAGTGAACTGAACAACATTTACTGAGTACAGTATACAAATTCAAGGATTTTTAGATCACGTGGATGGTGGGTGAGGTCTATTACTACTCCAGTACATTTTCTTTTTCTAAACGGAAGGCCGTGGCCCGGCTTTATATTAATAAAACAAACATCATAGTACACATAAATTAATAAAACAAACACCATAGTACATTTGCTTCTTGATTAAACAGACTATAAAAGATGTCCATGTTGAAGCGACGGTAGCTGAATTCCTCGTCCATTTAGTGGCAACGTCTTCATAGACCTTCCTAAATACACTAACAGTCCGACACTTGAGCACATAGTTTGATTTAATCCTCGTAGTGGGAATTTGCAAAATCGACTCTCAATTTGGCTCAATTTCGTTATAAAAAAAAGTTTTGTTGTCGAAATTGCGCTGACGTGTATGATACGTGGACGTGTGTACCACACGGAGGAGAGTAGTTGCCCTGAAATTTTGCAGGTAGCCCATCCCCCGTGAGTCCATTATGACGGGTTGATTATCCCGGCAGGTTAATTATGCGAAACCGCCTCCCCACTAATTGGTAGGATATCGTCTGTCGAACTAAACAACAAGCACAAGTCATTTGTACTATATGACAATTATCACAAAGTCAATTTCTTTGTAAAAAACATGCGTGCCATGTTATGTGGCGATGTTTATTCAGGGTGCTGCAACGACATGTTTATGTGACGATGCACCCTCAAGTCTAGGCCATTGCCGGTAGATATTTCGGCAACCGTACTATAACCAACCCAACCTTGCAAGCTATAGATGCAGAGTTGGCCAAGAACTTGTGGAAATTCAGCTTGCAGATAGTGTCTTCTAGTTTCAATACAATAATGATGCTAGATTATTATTTTAATTGAATTCTATTCTCGTAAAGTACGCGAGGCAGCCACATGGGACGAATCTATGTGAATTCTATGTTTGCGAGTTCATTCGCACGTTTACCACCGAACACAATGATTATAGAGTCGACGTAAGCAATGGATTCACACCATCATTTTATTGCCATCACCTTTTGTTATTATGATTGATATTCATATTGATCTCCTTTTTCTTATATATAGTTTGAGAGAATATGGGATCAACTACTATCAGAGCAACGCGTACTAGCAATTGCGGAGGAGCTGACGGGATTTATTTTCAAAGAGATCGTAGACGATGCCGGAGAATTTAGTGTGAATAGACGCTACTGATCTCCATGTAATCGAACATATGTGCTCTAGTCCCGGTATTTTGTGATCTCCATGTAACTATGTAAATTGTATATATTTATATGCTCGATATCGTAATACAAGTTATCTTATATATGCACGAATATGTACGATATGTGGTGGCATAGAAATATTCAAAAACTATATTGAAATAAAAAATAAGTAAATAAAACAATAAAAAATGAAATCTCTGCCATGGCAGAGAAAGGGCACAAAATGCTGTCGCGACAGAGAACCACTAGTCCAAGGTAATGCTCTGCCGTGGCAGAGAACCACTAGTCCAAGATAATGCTCTGCCGCGACAGAGAAAAGGCGCAAAATGTTGCCACGGCAGAGACCCACTAGTCCCGGTCCTTAACACCAACCGGGACTAGTGGGGGTGCACCCTAAGCGCGCTGGACAGCCACGTGGACATCCACTAGTCCCGGCTGATAACTGGGCCAGGACTAGTGGTGGGCTCTAGTCCTGCTTGGTTAGTCCCGGTTCCAAAACCGGGACTAAAGGCCCTTACGGACCAGGACTAGAGGCTCTGTTTTCACTAGTGCCTTGATGTGCCAGTTTCAGTTTAAAAGATTGATTTGTACGGTACATTTCTAATGGAATGCCTTTTCACTATGAACGAGACAAAGTGTTCTATTACGACTTTGTTTCATTTCACGGACACATTTGTAAAAGTGCAAACAGTGCTATTGGTAAGATGCTCAGTGGGTTTTAAGTAAGATAGAAATAACTATGAAATACGAAGTTTGGACCTAAGGACAGATCAATGTCCTTATCACTATCATATTCTTAGTCTAGTGAAGGGACGTACGGACCGAAAATCTGGACCTGTCTAATCCCTTTTGGGATTATAAACATAAATAGATAAATATTGGTTTCGATGTACAATTTTTAGATCTTGGTAATTTATTTTCTAGTTCTATGTATGTGTTCTTAAGTTAGTCACACATATAGTTTGTAGTCTACGTGTAATAAGCTCAATCACGCACATGGTAATTTTTTCTTAAGTTACAATTCATTGTTTATGGAGGTGAACTACTACTATGCACGGGGTTTAGGAAACAAATGTGTCATGTTCTCCAATCGTCTGTTACCTGCCTACTACTATGGGATCAAGGTTCTATAGATTGCAATGAATTGATACAATTCATCTAAGCTAGTAGTTTGATACTAGTCGAAATTCTCAGTTCAGGAACTTGACATCCTCGACAACACCCTCGTTAAGAGGTGCGTGCACTGGCCATGCAAAGTCATTGTTTCTCCGCCCCAGCCAACTAGCAAAGGCTGTATCACCGAAGGCATGAGAGGAGTACAAGGATATTGCGTGACCATTCGTGTTTTGAGCGCCCACGTTACCACCGACACCACATTGTGTCGATGTGTTGGCACCTTCATACATGGGGGTAGTTAACCACTTTTCTGATGCCTCTCATGTCAACACACAGGTGGTATAGTTGTGGTGCTACATTCATTTTAGTCAAAGATCAGGGAAAACAAAGAGAATGTGAAAGCTAGTAACTATGGAGGAAGAGAACGCGCAGGTGGTGAATGCAGGTGTTTGTGCGTGCAGATCAGTCGTCGGTGGTCACTATTCACAAGTGTGATGTTCTCTATATATGCATCTCTTAACTGAACGACAGTTGGTGGAGTAGTACACCACAATCAAGGGTTCTTCATCATATCAACCAATGTGTAGACATAAAGTACTACAGAGCACATGATCCTTCAGCGCAATTTGTTTATTAGTTATACTTGTTAGGAATAGTAATCCCGATAGGACACGGGACGGTGTCGTGTGTGTGTGTGTGTTCCGAGTAGGACTAGTAGTCCAACACCTATTCGTATTGACGTTGCGTCTTGCCGGGTATATATACACCCATATAGTAGGCTTGTAAGACAACCGTGAGATTCAATACAAACAACAGGACCGAGAGGGCCCTGTAGCCATTAACATTGTTTTTCCCTGTACGTACTCGTGTGAGTTGAGAGAGCTAGTTCTTTTGATCAGGCTAGATAGCTAGCTTGCTGATCGTTGTTAGCTGGTTCTTATATGTGCGCGCAACTTGCCGGAATACTTCGTCGTCGTCACGCCGGACTGCACTCGGCGTTTGGGGCTGGGCCAACAATTGGTATCAGAGCCTCGGGGAGGATCTCCTAGTAACGGGAGGTCATGACGGGCAAGGAGCAAGGCGAGTACTCCGGTGCGGCTGCGGGTGCATCGGTGTCGTCGCAGTACCCGCGGTATGATCGCGGCAACTACACGACGTGGGCGAAACGGATGGAGTGGGCCATGGAGGGCAACGACATCTGGGAGGCTGTCGATCCCGACGGCGAAGAGTTCAAGAAGGGCGCGTCGAAGTACCGCAAGGACAGACAGGTACTCACGGCCATCGGCTCCGTGGTGCCGGCGGACGTGATGCAACACCTGATCTCGAAGGATTCTGCAAAGGCGGCGTGGGAGACACTCAAGACGTTGAATCTTGGGCACGAGCGCGTCCGCAGGGCGACCCTACAAACCTTGCAGAAGAAGTACGAGAACCTGGAGATGGAAGGAGATGAGACGCTGGACGCTTTTGCCTCGAGGGTAGCCACAATTGTCAACGGGATTCGCGCGCAAGGTGAGAAGCTGGAAGATATCTCAGTCGTAATGCGTTTCCTTCGCGCGGCGCCGCCGCGGTACATATCTGTGGTGTCGGCAATCGAGCAATGCGTTGATCTCACCACCCTCACGATGGATGACCTGGTTGGACGGTTCAAGGCGCATGACGAGCGGATGAAGATCACCTACGGCGACGCGAATCAAGATGAGCACCTCATGCTTACACGTGCCCAGTGGCAGGAAATGGTCGCCAAGGAGAGGAGCGATAAGGCATTTGGCAGTGGCGATGGTTCGGTCCCGGCGAAGAAGTCGGACAACAAGCCGAAGAAGCCAAAGAAGAAATTCGACAAGAAGAATCTTTGCTGCCATAAGTGCAATCAGCTCGGACACTTCAAATCGGAGTGTCCCAACCGTTCAAAGGAGAAGGCTCTCATGGCGAAGGAAGGAGATGATGGACCGATGATGCTCATGCTCGAAGCTTGCGAGTTAATGACCACCAAGGAATCAACTCCTCAGGAGTCCGCTATGGAGATCGTCACGCTCGTGGAAGAGAAGGTCTTCCCGCGGAGGATGCAGACGGCTCACGACGTTTGGTACCTCGACACAGGCGCTAGCAACCACATGACCGACGACAAGGCTCAGTTTTCTGAGTTGAACCTCACGGTTGGAGGCTCCGTTCGATTCGGCGATGGGTCAAAGGTGGAGATTGCAGGACGAGACACTGTCCTGTTTGAGTTGAAGGATGGAGGTCACAAGGTACTCACTGACGTGTACTATATTCCCAAGCTTAAGACCAACATTATCAGTCTTGGTCAGCTCGCGGAGCATGGATGCAAGATCGTGTTGCAGGACGAGTTCCTGTGGGGATATGACTGCCAAAGGCAGCTCATCATGAAGGTGGAGAGGTCGAAGAATAGACTCTACATCCTCAATCTCAATCGGGCGGATCCAGTATGTTTGATGACAAGCATGGAAGACTCGGCGTGGAAGTGGCATGCACGCTACGGACATCTAAATTTCCAAGCTCTACGACAACTTGGACAGAAGGAGATGGTACGTGGCTTACCGTGTGTTGATCATGTTGAGCAGGTGTGCGACGGTTGTCTCATTGGGAAGCAAAGGCGAGCCCCATTTCCAAGGGAGGGACAATATCGAGCAAGTAAGGTTCTTGAGTTGGTGCATGGAGACTTATGCAGACCAATCACGCCGGCGACCCCCGCCGGGAACAAGTACTTTTTGCTCATCGTCGACGACTTCAGTAGATACATGTGGGTTGTGTTGCTGAAGAGTAAGGATCAAGCTTTGCAAGCGTTCAGGATTGTGAAGATGGCAGCCGAGGTGGAGTCCGAGGCAAAGTTGAAGGCCCTCCGTACCGATCGGGGTGGTGAGTTCATCTCCAATGAATTCAAGGACTTTTGCGAAGCTAATGGGATCCGGCGGTATCTCACCGCACCATATTCACCGCAGCAAAACGGTGTTGTGGAAAGAAGGAACCAAACCGTGGTGGCCATGGCACGCAGCATGATGAAGAGCAAAGGCATGCCAGACAGGTTTTGGGGTGAGGCAGTTAGTACAGCTGTCTATTTGCTGAACAGGGCGCCAACTAAGAGTGTAGTTGGTATGACGCCGTACGAAGCATGGTACGGACGCAAGCCCTCGGTTGATCATCTTCGCACTTTCGGGTGCGTGGCGCATGTGAAGACGGTGACCGGGCATACTAGCAAGTTGGCGGATCGAAGTACTCCAATGGTCATGATCGGCTATGAATACGGTTCGAAGGCGTATCGCGCGTACAATCCAGTGAAAAAACAGGTGGTGGTGACACGCGACGTCGTCTTCGAGGATGAGAAATCATGGAATTGGGGCTCTGTGGAACCGGTACAATCAATTTCTGATGAAATATTTACTGTAGTCTACAGTGATTCGCATGCAGATGATCAAGAAACGGCGTCCCGTGGCGTTACGGATTTAGGCGCTGGTTCAGAAGATAGAAGTCCGGAAGTGAGCAGCAGCAGCGCTACGCCTGGAGAGGTATCTCCGCGTGGGAGTCCCGGCACGAGCAGCAGCTCACGCGCTGCACCTGGAGGCTCGGCGTCGCCATCCAGTCCACGCGCGGACGAGAGCCCTGGCGCAAGTGGCCCATCAGCTGCACACTCCCGTCCAGGAGGGACTAGCGGCAGTCCAGAAGTGGACGCGGGCGGCGATGTCACGTCGCCAACATGCAGTACACCGACAGAAACTGCAGGAAATTCAGTAGACACTGAAACAAGTACTACGTCAGCTTCCGTGTCTCCTCCAAGTGCACGGGAAGAAAGGAGACGGCCACCTACTCCAGAAAAATTCCGAAGTGTACTGGAGTTGTATCCGCCGGAGACCCTTCGTACAGCGCATGCGCGAGGGAGAGGACAAGGTCGGTGTTTACTCACCGAGGAGCCGACGAAATTCGAGGACGCTAATACGGAGGAGTGTTGGCGTCGTGCTATGGATGAGGAGTTGGGATCGATCAAAGACAACGATACATGGGAGCTTCTCGATCTACCCAACAATCACAAGGCCATAGGGCTCAAGTGGGTGTACAAGATCAAGAAGGATGCCGAAGGGAAGTTGGTAAAACACAAAGCTCGGCTAGTTGCCAAGGGGTATGTGCAAGAGCAAGGTGTGGATTTCGAAGAAGTGTTCGCTCCCGTTGCAAGGATGGAATCGGTGAGATTACTTATCGCTCTCGCAGCTCAAGAATCTTGGAAATTGCATCACGTGGATGTGAAATCCGCGTTTTTGAATGGGGAGTTAGAAGAAGAAGTTTATGTGAAGCAACCACCGGGATACATCAAAGAGGGAGAAGAACACAAGGTTTTGAAGCTACACAAGGCGTTGTACGGGCTACGGCAAGCCCCTCGGGCCTGGAACATCAAGCTTGATCGTACATTGATCTCTCTCGGATTCGAGAAGAGCCCACTGGAGCATGCGATGTATAAGCGAGATAAAGGAAGGGATCATCTACTAGTTGGCATCTATGTTGATGATCTATTGATAACTGGAGCGGATGAGAAGGAGATTGCAAAGTTCAAGCTACAGATGAAGGAGTTATTCAAGATGAGTGATCTAGGCTTGTTGAGCTACTACCTTGGGATCGAGGTACATCAAAAGCTGGGTGAGATCACGCTATGCCAAGAGGCATATGCAAAGAATATACTCGAGAAGTGTGGCATGGAAGAATGCAATCCAACTCATGTTCCGATGGAACCTCGTCTTAAACTGAGCAAAATGAGTGAAGCACCTGCGGTTGATGCAACGGAGTATAGGAGCGTTGTCGGAAGTTTGAGGTATCTCATCAACACAAGACCCGACTTGGCCTATTCTGTTGGCTATGTGAGTCGCTTCATGGAAGCACCCACAATGGAGCATTGGACAGCCGTGAAACATATACTCAGGTATATCAAAGGTACTACAAACTTTGGTATTGTCTACTTGAAAGAGAAGGAGGAGGTAAAGCTACTTGGCTACAGTGATAGCGACATGACAGGAGATATAGACGACCGTAAGAGTACCTCGGGCGTGGCATATTTCTTGGGAAGAAGCATAGTAAGTTGTCTATCACAAAAGCAAAAAGTGGTGGCACAGTCATCCTGTGAAGCTGAGTATATTGCGACTGCAACTGCGGCGTGTCAAGGTGTGTGGCTAAGGAGTCTACTTGGTGATCTCACCAATCGGGAGGCGGAACAGGTGGTGCTCAATATTGATAACAAGTCTGCAATTTCATTGTGCAAGAATCCGGTGCATCATGACAGGAGTAAGCACATTGATACGAAGTATCACTACATACGGCAGTGTGTAGAGGAGAGCAAGATTGAAGTCAATTATGTTTGCACCAAAGATCAGCTTGCGGATATCCTAACTAAATCTTTGGGACGAGTGAAGTTTGCGGAGATGCGAGGAAGGATCGGCGTCCAAGCTGTGAAGATGGGCACATCGTGCTTAGGGGGGTGATTGTTAGGAATAGTAATCCCGATAGGACACGGAACGGTGTCGTGTGCGTGTGTGTTTCGAGTAGGACTAGTAGTCCAACACCTATTCGTATTGACGTTGCGTCTTGCCGGGTATATATACACCCATATAGTAGGCTTGTAAGACAACCGTGAGATTCAATACAAACAACAGGACCGAGAGGGCCCTGTAGCCATCAACATTGTTTTTCCCCGTACGTACTCGTGTGAGTTGAGAGAGCTAGTTCTTTTGATCAGGCTAGATAGCTAGCTTGCTGATCGTTGTTAGCTGGTTCTTATACGTACACGCAACTTGCCGGAATACTTCGTCGTCGTCACTCCGGACTGCACTCGGCGTTTGGGGCTGGGCCAACAATACTAAGTTGAAAGAACCCCTCAATCTTGTAAAAAAGTGGGGGAATTAAAAGGTTTTCTGTCTTCTAAACTTTACGGCTCCAACAACTTCATTGCTTTTTATGGCCAGTCCAAACGGTCTTGCAGTATGAGAATCTTGAACATATATAATACTATCTCCAATCCATAATAATTGCAGTTGATTTAGTATAAAGTTGTACTAAATCAGCGACACTTATTACTGATCGAAGGGAGTATTAATTTGCAAGTAGCTGTGGATCTAAGATTGGTGGATAGGTAGCTCTGGTTATAATAATATAAACAGTTCCTCTGTGTTGCTACAAGTGCAGCTCTGATGAACACCGTTGGAAGAATAGTACGCAGAAGCATTGAACAGCTAATGGAAATCTCCCGTTTTCACGTTTACTATTGTTTTTTCTTGTTTGCGCAAAAAAATATGCATCCCTACGGCTTTAGGAAACATTGTGACATGTTTATTCAGGGTGCTGCAAGAATGTGTTATGTGGCGATGCACCCTCAAGTCCAGGGGATAACTGATACTCCCTCTGTTTTGAAAAGGATGGCTCGGATTTGTCTAAATTTGAGTATCTGGACACATTTTAATATATAGATGCATTCAAATTTAGAAATTTTTGAGACATACTTTTGAGGACCCAACCTCGCAAGCTATAGACGCAGAAATGGCCGAAAAGCTGTGGAAATTCAGCTTGAAGATAGTGTCTTATTAATGTGCCAGTTTGAATGAATTTAGATAACTGTTTCGTACGTTACTAATAAAATGCACTCTCAGTTGTGAAACAGATCGAAGTGTTTATGCACGACTTTGTTTCTTTTCCTGGATATAGTTGTAAACGAGCACAAAAAGAGTGCTATTGATAAAAAGCCCTATGGAATTTAAGTGAGATAGAAAGAACTACGAAATGCCAAGATTGGACCCTGGTGAGTAAAGAAAAATCATTGTCCTTGCCGCTAGGCTTCCATGTGAAAAATCATGATATGATCATTCTTATGCGAATAAGTTCTTCTATGAACGCCGTGCGCTGAAGTCAGAAAAACATCCATAACTTCATCCATTTTACGCATGAGGATAACATTGTATTTGATGTGTGGAACAATGCTGCTCTGCATGCTCGAACAACTTGGAACGAACCG
The DNA here is from genome assembly GCA_916181665.1 of Avena sativa. Lineage (NCBI taxonomy): Eukaryota > Viridiplantae > Streptophyta > Magnoliopsida > Poales > Poaceae > Avena > Avena sativa. Next base: position 256,953,965 of record OV702279.1, on the reverse strand, counting down.
TTTGGGTTAGAAATTCCGTTTTTCTATGTAGCAGGCGCCTGCCAGTTTGCTGTCTTCGGCGGGTTAAACATGCGAGCGATACAAGCTGCAGCCAGCGAGACAGCTCCCGATCAGTCGGATCGGCAACCAGCTCAATACAAAAGTTTAAATTTAAAAAGTTTTGTAGCTTCAACTATTTATTCGATTAAAAATCCGTTTTTACCGTTGGACTACTCGCGACGAGATCTTCGAAACTAGATCTCATACTGATATGTTTCGACAACTTTTTTTGACCCAAAAGTTACCCATCCCGTTATATGCATGTTACCCACGATGTAACAAGTAAATGACCCTCATTTTTAAGTATAGATGTGTGATGCATTTTTTCATGTATGAAACTATTGGTGTCATTAGTACTTGTTGCGTGGCGGGCGTCGGACATACATCTTATAGGGTGGCGCGTCCGATCCGGATCGAATGGACCATACAAAAAGTATACTCCCGCGAGCACTTTTGTGGTACACAGCTGGGTACACGCGCGATTTACTCCTTTCCTCGACAGAGCACCCCCTCTATGCACTTCCTCTCTCCCAACCTCTGCTCGTGCCGCCGAGGCCCGTCCCGCCTGTGTCGCCGAGGCCCGTCACCGGCTGTAACATCCCAAAAATATTAAACTTGGATCATCAAACTCTAATCATCAAAATTAGGGTAACAAAAACTTTTCCAACTAAAAATATGAAAGCATTCATATGTGTGTGTATTCAAAATTTGGATTCCTTTGAATTGCCATGGTTCTGTGTTTCTTTGCTTGTAAAATGATTCTTAGGTGAAATAAACATCATCTAAACAATCCCCAAACTTTTCCTAAAGACAAACAACTCAAAATAAACAAATGAAGTGAATGGTCATTTTTGCCTAATTAACTCTCATGCCTACTTTGGCTATCCCTATTTTTCAAAACTCAACAGAAACATTTGTGGATCTTTGCACCCCTTGTTAGTACTCCTAATAAGGTACCAAGGCCCACTTTTTGATCATCCAAAAACATTCAAATGCTAAGTTTAAATGACAGTTTAAAATTGAATCTATCTCATATGGGAAGATTCCAATATTTCAAAAACCACTCAAACAAGCTCAATTTTCAAAACCCAAGCACCCACAGAATCCTCAACACATGCCTAGCACACCCACCAAAAATCTTTTCAAAATTCAAAAGTAAGTTTCTTGCGGCCATTTCATCAAACAGCTTGCAGATTCAAATCAAACAAATCACAAACACTATAGTGTGCAGTAAATTTGGCCTAACTTGTTCCCTCTCTGGTTGCAACTAGCCCTTAGTAGATCATCTAACTCAATTGTAAACATCTAGCACCACTGTGAGCTTGCCTTGCCATCAATGGTGAGCATGCCGAGCCTCACCATGCCACGCCATTGTCGCAGGCCAGATAGCAGCCACCCTAGCCTTGCCAACCTTGTCTGGGAGGTAGCCAGCACCTCACCGCCGCCCACTGTCCCCTCCCCAAGCCAGTGCAAGCCGTGGACCACCAGGAACGCCGCACGCCCAGTGCCACTACGACATGCCGAGCCCGCCCCAGAGCGCCGCACCCGGCACGCGTACACACGCCGCCACTCGACCGCAGCCCGAGCCCACCGCTTCGCCATGATCCTAGGAACACGCCAGACACCCCCGTTCACCACCCCGTGCCAAACAGCCACCGCTCGCCGTCAAAGACGCCGCCTCTGCTGCGTAGAGCACCGCACGTTCCCGACCGATTGCCACCGCCCCTAAGCACGCATTTAAGCTCTAAAGCATCGCCAGGAGACCGCCCGTCGACCACCAACCTCAGCCATGCCGCTAGCCGCCGGTAGCCATGTCGCCACTGTCGCCTGCCCATCCCTCTCGGTCTCGCCATCGAGCCTATAAAAGGAGGCGACCCCCAGCCGTTTGAAGCACACCATTCCACTCCCCTCACCTCACTGATCATCACACACCTCTAGCCGGAGCACGAGGAGTAGTAGCTCGCCGGAATTGCGCCGGAGCAGGCCCTCTGGAGAAGAAAGGAGCTGTTGATTTCGACCACCCCGGGAGCTGCCTCGACCATCCCTGAGCTCGTCGTCGACCACTCGTTCGTTTGCCCGCCTCGCCGTTGTAGCTGGAGCCCTGGTATGCCCCCTATGCACCCCCACTGAGCCGCTAGGGTTCGAGCTCGCCGGTGACATGTTCATCATCGACGACGATCCCCAGCCGTCGATCTTCCTTCTAATCCAACGAACCACATAGCCCTGTACAACTTCGCATGTTATGAGCCACTGACTGGTGGAACCCCCTGTCAGTTGAGCCCCGCGCTGCGGAGTGACACTGGGCCAGCCCATTAACCTTTTCCGCGCAACCCAACCGTTTAAATTTAGTTTTTTCTATTTTAATTCAAACTCAGTTCTGTTCCTAGATTTAAAAATCAACCCAGCTCGATTTAGTGAACCAAAATACATCAAACTAATTTTGTTAGAAAGGTACTGAAATGCTTAATCCAAGCCCGTTGGATTAAAATCAATTGGGTCTGTAGATCAACCTTGGTAAAAATAACAAGTCAGAAGCTTTTCTGCATTCAAACATTTTTCAAAATTCAACCATAATAGCTTTTGAGTTGATTCCAACTCTCAAAAATCACATTTGATCATACCTTTCAGAATATATAAAAACATTTGGGTTTACTTACAGAAATAATATTCAAGCAACAAAAGAATGCCACATAGGCATTTCTAGTGACTTTATTTATTTAAAATAAAAAGGTTAAACCTTATTAAATTGTGACACCACTTTAAATCACATTCCCATGTACTGAAATATGTGGTGATGACATGTGTCAACATGATCTCATGTTTGAGTTGGAGAATATTAAATCTTAAGTAGTTTTTCAATGAGTAGAAATTACTTTTCTCAAATTAAAATAAATAAGACAAAAGCCTTAATCTTGTAATGTTAGTGATGATGCTAGATCATCTATAGTACACCTTGGTGTGATGATTGAAAATAGTTAAGTATTGTTTGGTGATTGTGTACCTCGTATTTATTTATAGACGCTAGTACCGACCAAGGATACGAGGAGTAAGGAGAATACTACGAGGAAGAAGTCGAGGAGAACTTCAAACACTGCTCTGCACAAGGCAAGCCTAATACTACTAGTTGAATATGCAAGCTATTAACTTAGCAAGTTAACCCTTGCAAAATACCCTACTTATGCAAGCTAATACTTTCTTGTTACCATGCCAACTATATGCCTTAAGCATATGTGATCATACCCACTTGATAAACCCAATCCTATTTTTACTTACAAGCTTTATACTTTATTTCTTTATCAAAGCTTTCTCTTAGAGTTTACTTAAGTGACTTATAGATTCTAGAAAGATAATTGAAGGTTGCATAAAGAGCATTAAATTTGGCCTAAGTAGATAATCCTGATGTCATCCTAAGGCATGAGATTGAACTTCATTAATCTCCACTAGTTTACCACCCCTCCTTAGTATTTAACCCCACTTATAGATGCTAGTGCTAAGCATAAAACTTGATCAACTTTAGATGGGAATACTTGGAGAAAATGGTTATGAAAACCTTGGAATGATGAGTCATTCTACTAAAATGTTTTGACATGTGTTTCCAAACACCAGATGATTTTGATGATGAAAATGTCGAGGCATGAGCCTTAGACCTTTATAAAACTGATGGTTGTCTGGATGCGATACCATTCCAATTTTACCGTACAACCACAATACCCGAAAATTGGGTAGGGCTTGACTAAAAACTTATATACCTTAGTATGGGTTCCCTCACGGCCAAGGTCTGAGCTGAGGCTACCTTGTGAAGATTGTCCACCTATGCAGTACCCAAGATGACAGTTGATCATGGTTGGGAGGCCAAACTCACAGGAGAGGTGCCTATACTAGGGCATGTATTTGAAAGGTTAGGATTGCATACTGAGTATGGTGAATTCAGGATTTGTTCCTGACGGATGTATCGAATGTTGTGGTGAAAGTGTACAATCTCTGTAAAGTGTCAAACTATTCGACTAGCCGCGTCCGCGGTTATGGAAAGTTGGAGTGTCCATACCGTTCCCCCGTCAGATGTTTTCAAAATGACTTGTGAAATGACTTGAGACTTTGACTTGACCACAACAGAGTTGTGATATGAAATTCAAGTTCCCACTTAGGTGTTATAAAATTTCAACTAGCTTTCTTTTCTTCTGAACTTAGTAGAGGTAAATCTGGCTTTTTGCAAAACAACCCTAGAGCTTAGTGTCCTACTACAAAAACCCCCCCTTAACTTGTTAGTATTAGTTTGCAAGTACTTAAAAAGTACTCATGGCTTTGTCCCTGGCTATTCCCATGGCCAGAGTATGAAGAGGAGTACCAGGATGATGGACCATAGGAAGGTTACGACAACTAGGATCATCTCCATCATCAGCATTGCCTGTGACCCCGAAGATGGAGCTTCGCCTATGCTACCTTTATTATTACGTTATTCCGCTGCTTGAGTTGTATTAAGAACTGGATCATGAGATCCTTATTTGTGTAAGACCTTATGTATGGTTTGTAATGGATGATGTACTATGATATCCAAATCTGTTATGTCTCGCAAAAATGGTAATCCTGGGATTGCGAAGTATGGCATAACAGGCATCTGGGATTAAAAATCCGGGTGTTGACACCAGCGCTCCCTCCCAACCTCGCCCCTCATCTCGATCCAGTTTCTCTCGTGCTTGCATCGTCGTCGGCTCTACCTCCCAATCTCTGCGTCATATCCCGACGCCGGAGCTGCTGCGCGAGCATTATCCGGGAAATGAAAAGGAGCTCTATGCCATCTTCCGACGCGGCCTCCGAGCCCGGCAACTGTCGGTCCGGTTAGCTTTGGTGTTAACAGGTGGATAACTTTACTACTACTAGATGGTTAACTAATACACACTAGGATGTACCATTTTTTTGTTATATATCACATGGCAAGTTCAGCGCCAATATGTGGGTAACTTTAATGTTAACAAGTGGATAACTTTAGTGTTAATAGGTGGGTAACCTATACATATTAGTATGTGTTACTTTTTTTATAGCATGGTGTGAGTTTAGTGCTAAGATATGGATAACTTTAGTGCTAACAGATGGATAACTTTTAGGAATAACATGTGGGTAACTTATACTAGAATAGATAAGTTTAGGGTCAGTAGTTGGATAACTTTAGTGTTAACATGTGGGTAACTTTTACATACTACGGTATGTAAATAGAGCATGTGGAATAGCTTATGGATGACTTCAATGTTAATAGGTGGGTCACTTGTTTCTTATAGCAGGGCGTGAGTTTGGTGTTAACAGGGATAGCTTTTAGTGCTAAGGGTGGATAACTTTAGTGCTAATAGGTGGGTTTAGTGCTAATATATTGGTAACTTTAATGCTAACACATGAATAACTTTTAGGAATAACATATGGGTAACTTATACTAGAATGGATAAGTTTAGGACCAATAGTTGGTAACTTTAGTGTTAACAGGTGGATAACTTTTACATACTGCGGTATGTAAATAGAGCATATGGAATAGCTATCTAATATATTCATATGGATAACTCTTAAATCCTGATGTGTGTAATACTGTAGCCGCCCCTTCCCTATAACCCTCCCTCCCCCATGCGATAGCGCTGCGCCGTCCCTAGGAGTCCCTCCCTGCTAATATTGACCCCCTCACACCTCCCTACTATGTCGCTGACACCGCCGAGAACGCAGACGGGCTAAGCTCGTGAGGTGAGGAGGAGGAGGCGGTGTCAGCCCTGTCCTATGTTAGCAGAAACTCGAGGAGACGGTGGCGTCCATCTTCTCCCCCTCCACTGTGGTGCTGCGGGGTTGTGGCGTCCAGGCGAATTTCCGACAGTCGTTTGGGGTGGGTGGCGTGGAGATGCCAGCGGTGGTTTTGTATTACATGCAAAAAATGCATTCACACAGCTCTTCAAAAGGGGTGGGTTATTTACTTGCTACATGGTGGGTAATTTACATACAATAGTGTGGGTAACTTTTGGGTCCGAAAAAAATTGTCGAAACATATCGACATGAGATCTAGTTTTGAAGATCTTGTCGCGGCTAGTCTAACGGTGAAAACGGAATTTTAATCGGACTAACGATTTGAGCAATAAAACATTTTGAATTCAAGTATTTTCATTGAGCTAGAAAGATAGATCGGAGTGAGAACATGCGATGCATTTTAGCCTCGCCCGCGCTCACCTTGCCGAAACGGACACAAAAATCTGCCAACACGGCGACAGATCGGAACGCCAGCCAGATTGCTAAAACTGGCAGGCAACATCCTCCTTGGCACGTCCTAGAAATTTTCCTCCGATTAAGGAACCAGATGATACATTGTTTACGGAGGTGAACTAAAAAGTCAGGGGAATGAGTTAAAAGAGTGTCGTGTTCCCCGATCTCTGTTACGATGCATGCTACCACATGACCAAGTTTCTATAGATTGCGATGGACGGATGCAATTCATTTAAGCTAATTTTTTACAAGTCCGAATGTTTGGGATGATATGTACATTGCAGAAACTTGAGACCCTCGACAGCACTCCCGTTTAAGCGGTTGGAACGTTTACCCTTCGGCCCGAGTAAACCAGCGAAGTGTATATCACCGAAGGCATGAAAGCGGTCCAAAGAGCTTGCGTGACCGTTCGTGTTTGGAGTGCCCACGACACCACCGTCACCACACCGTATCTCTGGAGTGGCACCTCAGACTGCAAGTCGGCAGTTCAACACATTTTGGATGCCTCCCATGCCAACATGCAGGTCGGCAGATCCCCCCGCTAGTTGGGGGTGCACTGACGCTGAGGCCTCGGTTAGCCTCGCCCTAGCATGGACCTGGTGACACCCTCTTATGGCTAGTCGTTTTGGTCAGAGAACGTGAAAAACAAGGCGAAGGAAAGCTTGCTGCTACGGTTCTGATCAAGAAAAATAAAAAACAAAAGAAGAACATGTGAGAGAGGCGAATGCTGGTATTTGTGTGAGCATATCAATCCGTAACCAGTGTGATGTGCTCTATATATGCTCAGCGCATTGAACAACAGTTGGTGGGGAAATACACGATCAAGGCTTCTTGAATGTTCACATGCACTACAACAGGACAAAGCTTTGGTAACACAGTTTTATGTTACCACAGGTCCAAAACAGTGTTACTAGGCCATATAGTAACATGTTCTGTGATGTGTTCCATTAGGCCGTGTTACTAAGTGGTCTCCCAGGTCACACATCATAATTGTTACCATATGTGAAAATGGTGTTACAATTCACATTGTAGTAACATGTATATTATGTGTTACTTTGTGCATCGGTAACACAATTTTTTAACTATAGTAACACCAGTAGTAACATATTTTTCTATATATAAAACATTGTTGGTAACATATTTTTACAACTACGGTAACATAACTAGTAACAAATTCTTTATCTTTAATATACAATTAGTAACATAATATTCCAACCTTGTAACACTAGAGTTTACAGTTGTCAACTACTCTAGTAACACATCTCATACCCATAGTAACACCATAAGTAACACTACCACATTAATATTGTATCAACATTAATGTATATTTATTATTATAATTAGAAAATTAGGTAACAATTTAAGGAATATACATTAAATCAAATTGTATGAACCATTTGTTAATTATTTTTATTACAATGCACCATCAAAAAGATGGCAAACAGACGCACATCATATCCATAAATCTAATCTATATCAAGATACTTATTACCAATATACAAGTGTAGAATACATATGCATTACTATAAATAAATAACAATATTATTGGTGCAACGACACAATATCCATATCAATTTGATTACAAAAAACATAATTGTCAAGAAGACTACACCGTAGCATGTGCATCAATTCGACCATAGAATAATATCATGTGAATAATATTACATTTTTCAACATAGAAGATATTACATTTTCAGCTTAAACTATAATAATTGCTACGGAAAATGTTCAAAATTTATTTGCTTCTTGATCCAACCGGTGTATTCAGCTGGAACTCAATTGTCCTTTATTCTCTGCTACACTTCAGTCATCCTTCTTTCGAATCTGTACAAGAAAATGAGAACTTACAGTTAAGAACATGTACACCCATATAATTCTATATGGAAGAACAAAATAACTTACAAATGCCCACGGCCAAGCAATTAAGAATCCTTCAGAAAAAGTATCACCAATTGTGTTGCAATCTCCTACTTCCCTTACCAACTCCTCATTTTGTATAAGAGGTTCATCTATGCGCACGAGGGCAAATTCGGCACCTAACTCTATGCCACCGACCTTAGTTGCAGGATTAGTACTTTGGATAGTAGCATACGCAATATTCCGCTTGTTTGGATAGGTTGAAGTCTTTAGAACTACTCTGGAACCATCCTGCATTATGATCAACATTAGTATTTAACGACAAAGATGATATCAATTTCCATGAATATTATGCCAAAGTATACACATGGTCATAGTTAAGTAAGGTTCTTATGACCATTAACTCCGTTAGGAATACACATACATGCACTGGGAATTTTTAAGAGAAACGAACAACAATGCATAATCCACTAATTAACATGCAACACTAGTAGCCGATGTTGAACTCTTGCAAGTATATTAGTTTTTTAAGAGAAACTATTTCTCGTTGTTACTACTTGCTGATATCAATGTGTAAGTCAGAAATCCATACTAACAATCAGCTAACTCAATACGAACACAACATGTTATATTCTTATATTTTTATATTTAACTAAAACGCATCCCCTGGCGGCCTGCCTGGATGATCCACAAGAGTACAAATGTTTCCGGATGGTCGAAATCTCTGTCCAGGTTTCATTAGTACATGAATTATTTCATAGTGACGTTGCTAACAGATGAATTGCATTAATATATGTTCTGGAATTCTTAGTATAGAGCAGATGGATTCATACTTTGTGACAGAACTAAGATTTCAAAGAACATTGCCCTCTTGTCTCACTGCATAATTAACAAGTTGTCAAGCTTATGGATAATTCATCTTATACATATGTGACTGAAACCTCGATAGTTCATCTTATACAGAAGTGCAGTTTCAGTTGCAGGTTACACTTGCTATTTTCTCATTTCTGATCCTTAGTTCTTTGTGTGAAGAGCGTGTGTGATACACAAATAAATAATCTGCCTCTCCTTCTTGTAAATAGGAGTATTTAAAGCTAACTATTTAATAAATAATTTAATGGTTTCAGTCGAGGATTACATGACTCTGTTCATTTGAGGTTAGACTAGATGAATTGTGCTGTACTCTTGATGACTATGCTGATGGATGATATATTTGCACCAAGAGGCAATTGGCATGACCAAATCTAGCAATGATGTTTGAATCCTCTCTGGTAGGGACATGGATCCTTCAGGAGCAAGGAGAAAACAACATTGGCAGGCGAAAAAAGACAAATCAAGGGATCCTTGTGTGTAGTTTGGAGCAGATGTTTCTAAATATATACTCCCTCTATATTGATGTCTCAAATATTAGATTTAGTTCATTCTCGGGTGCTTCCTGATCCCCATTACCTCATGCCTTAATCCCCATGGAAACTAGGTTAATTAGGTGCTCCATTCACACCCAGGTTCATTGATTCGTTTTGATTTGATGTCCTGCTGCCCTTGTTTCCTGCTAGAATAAGATTTACTCTTGTTCATGTTGATCTTGAGTCTCCATATCCTAGTTCTATTCCTCTAGTATAAGATTTACTCTTGTTCATGTTGTGAAATTTTTATGCTGGTTGTTAGGATGTGGCCCTGTGTGGGCATCCTCCGGTTCCTTTTTACCATGCCCTGATTCAGCTATCCTTCCTAACTGAGACTGCTCTCTCCTCTCTGATTAAGATTGCTTTCTAACTGAATCCTAGATGCTAGCTAACAACATGCAGATAAGCGTCAAGGGGCACATGACCAGAGTCCAACGTGCACACGAGTTTAATCCTAGTTTGGCGGTAGATTGAGATTATCTAAATAACAGGAGACCAACATGCACACGACCAGAGTCCAACGCGCACATTGGCGAGCGTGAAGACGCGCGTCACGTCGGATGCGGCACCATTTAACCACACAAAGCTGCCAGACAAACTAAACGGCCGCCGCAAAACACATTAAATTAATATGCGGCGGAAGCAGCAGTTCCCGTATCATCCAGCAAGCACGCCACTTACATCCTGAACGACGCCTGAGCGACATGTAATAATGCACTATGAACCATCCATCCAGTTTGATATATTAAAATGGAAACATTGAAAATTTTCATGCCAACTTAATGCTTATTAATGTTTTTAAATATTCTTCAATTTACTATTGATTTCATTACAAACGATTTAAATTGTAAGTTGTGATTTATTCTCCTTCTCTTTTGAGAGGATTGCTACACAGTCTAAACAAGGGGACTAAACCAATGATAAAACTTTGATTAAAAGAAAACTTACTGGACCATCAAACAATGAGTTCTATTTTAATGTCAATCGAGCATAGATTACCCTAAAGAAGTAAATAAACTATAACAGATATTTACCTTGAGTGAAAAAGTTCTCCTTCTTTTTGAGGGAGCTGATTGTGGGCGTTTACTTCTCGTTCCCTGCCGGTTCAGTCTTGTAGAAGATTCATCTAGTTGCTCTGTTGTTACAGTCACCTGTAGAGAAGAATAGTACATGGAATGAAATTCATATGCTGGAGCTAGAAAGCTGAAGCTTAAAAACTCAAAAGCACACAATATTACCTCTGGCACAGAATCAATAACAGGGCCAAGTGCAGATGATGATTTTTGTTGAATCAGTAATTGATTGACATTATCATGCTCGCCATCCTGGTTAGGTGACACAGCAATGTTAAGTGAGTAGCCATATTATATCTACTTTGTGACATGAGTAAGAGCAGCCATAACCTTTTCACGTGAAAGCGATAAATTATTATCCTCGAACGTGTCATGTTGCATAGACGAGCGTGCTTCAACAGGTCCATCGCATTGGACTCTCTACAAACTAAAATATTAATACGGAGGTTTCAAGTGACAAGCAATGAAATAGCTACACCGTGTGTTGACATTACCTTTCTTTTACCAGGTAGTATTGGTGACCGAGAAACAACATTATTGTTTGATTGGAGATTTTCCTACACAACTAGCAAACCTAAGTAAAATATTGGTAGAAATGCATACGAAAGGAGGAGAAAAGGAATCCATTTACCTCTTCTAATCCAATATTCCCATAGCCTTCTCTGTTATTCCTATCTTCAAGCCTTTTTATATGTTCTTTCATCTTTGCTATTTCCTTCCTAACATCATCTTCACCATCACATGGTGATCCATCAGTTGTAGTCATATTGATGTTCTTGAGATATCGTGGTGTCCGACCATAGACTTGCTTAGGGGTTGGAAGTAATCCCATGCCATGCACCTGTGCATTCTTTTCTTCCCCTAACACTTCCTGCAAGGCATCACCTTCCCATGCGACTCTTCCATTTTCACTTTGTGCCAACTCTGGTCGTTGAGCTATTATTTCCTCCAATCTAGCCTATAAGAAAAGAATCACGCATATGGTAATTGTTAGATTGAATTTGTAAGTTGCCCACCCCCCAAAAAACCTTAGATGCATATTAATTGCCTACCAGACGGTTATTTTTCTCTATATCGTTAGCATTATCCTTCTTCTTGTGAGTTGCTAAGTAAACCGTTGATCGATGTGGCAGTTTCTTTTCAGGATCTGCTTGTCTCTATAAAACAGAAAGAACACTGATATGACAACTGGCATAGAGAGAAAACTTCACAAATTAGGATAACTCACAATATCTTCACTCCAACGAGCATAACTCTTAGTCCCAGCATTATGTGAATTCTTCACAAGGGAACGACTAATTATGTTCTTCTTAGTTATTGCCTGTTATGATGGAACTATATATAAGTGCGACTTTTAAGTAAGCCCAAGAACTCTGATTTAAATTTCGAAACAGAAAAGTAGAGTATCTCATTTATTACCTTTCATTTCTTCGATTTCCAGAATTTCACAAGTCCACGGCATTGATCTTTGTCCACATCATCTGGACAGAGCTTATATAAAGCCTTCCTCCTAATGTCCGGATTTTTTTCAATGGCTGGATTGAAGATAGCCTTTTTCAGACTAGACTTAAATTTCCTCTGGTCTCTTCCAATTGATTTGAGTATCCATTTTTCACATGATTTAGAATATACAAACTTTGTCTGAAATACGAAATAAATAGTAAATGTAAATAGACCTATATAGAGCTTTTAGACGAAAATAGAAGCACAACAAATAGCATATTGTGAAGTACCTGTACACACTGCAATATTGTTTCCTCTCGCCTATTCTTCTTGAGATCACGCCAATCATTTATGTTTAGTGGGCAAAGTCCTCCAATTCTAGCTATTGTGCCTAGAAACTTCCCCAAAATTGCACCTTCTTCTCCTATAGGTTGGCTTTCTTCATTGCATTTTACAACTATTCTTTGCCGTGGTGGCATGTTCCAAACAATTGGCAAGCTTGTTCTCTTCCGCTTGACTACTTTCGTGCATACTACAAATTGTTTTTTAGAAAAGCATGAATTAAGTTATGCCCACTATTAGATAATTAGCATATATAGAATTAATTAATAGAAGTACAAAATTTTAATAGGTCATTACATTGTTTATAAACCCGATCATCTTCATCTTCCAATGCTTGTGATTCAGCACCTGGTGCGATATATTGCTCGCCATTGTTGAAGTCCTCATCTTCATCATTATGTTGGTCGGTGATCTGAATCATATTCAACCTTTTTGACCTACGCAATTGTTCTGCAAAACAACCAATAAATCATCTATTAAAATAATGATAACAACAGATACATATACTGAATAAGAAAGTCTGAATTATAGTTCAGGTTCAGGAAGGGACATACTGTGTGAACTTCTCACAGTAAGTTGCTCTGCCAGTTCAGAAGAGACACCACCATCCTGTAGGAGAACGCTCTCATTGCGATGGTCAGATGGAGCAATATCATTGGTAGTCTTCTCCTTAGACACATATAGGTGGGCAGTTTTCTCAATCTCAGGGTCGGACAACATTTTTATCACATCACTTTGATCTTCGATCTGAACAAAGTAGGCGTTGCCTTGCGGGTCTTTTTTGCATAGTATAGGAAGTCCATTGTATCGAAGCCAACTTCCTCGATCATCAAGATGAAATCATAATGCAAGACATGACGCCTCATCATAGATCTTTGTAGAATATGTGCCTCTTGATTTTCATCTTCGTAGTGTAGGTATATGGTCAACATGTCCATCACCATCCTACATATAAATAAAAATGTCAACCAGACCTTTCTTTAGACTACATGGTGCATAAACTTGTCGAAAACAGTGTAGTGGTCAGCTACTACTATCAAAGACTTAACAGGAAATTGACATTTTTTATCTCTGTAAAATAAGATGTAGAATTGGTAACAACACTACAGGGATGTTATGCTTAGAATTTGCTGGGACTCAAGTCATTGTTATAGTTTGTTCTGTCATTTACAGAGCTATATGTTGGGCAGTAGTGAATGTAGCAATTGAACTCCGATGAATTCACGTTTCTAGAAGTCTTAATCATTTGAACTTGGAAGAGCTGTTATATTCAGAAGACACCAAATTACAGCTAAAAAAAATAAGACACCAAATTATTTGTAACAGATCGACCATGCAAGGATCTGCCGGTCCATTCTAAAAAAAAAAGATCTACCGGTCCATCCACAGACGCCGTCTTTTTCTGTACTCTTTTTTTTCGTTTTGCTTCCCCAAATCTCGTTGTCGTCTGTGCCCCCGACTCCACGAGACGCCGCCGCCACTGCCCCCGACTCCACGAGACGCCGCCGCCAGTGCCCCCGACTCCAGGAGCCTCCGCCGTCGCACCGCCAACCGCGTCGACCCTCAGCATCGAATCTCAGCTGCTTCCCGTTCCACATCGAACCGACCCAACTCTCCACGACGGCTGCTCGTAAGTCTTTCATGCCTCTTCCCTATTCTAGGATTTGCTTGACGTGATCTATGTGAGCAATCTCTATTTCCCTGATGATTTGGTTGTCGATCCTTCCTAGGACTGCGGTAATGGAATAAAAGGAATTTCCCTGGATGCTAGATCATTGCAGCACTCTAAATTGCTTTGAGGTAAACTTATACATGGTCATTGATTGTAGAATGTAGAACAGTACTGTAATCTCCCAATATATGTATTCGTATTGGTTCTGTTGACTAGTACAATTAGTTTTGGGCATTATGTCTGAAGTTTGGTTTAATTGAAGTTGGGTTTGGATACGCTGTTTTACTGAAAGTGGGGACTGTAGCTGGAGAATCAGGGGAAGGACCGTCCTGAATTTTCTGTATTTATTATTGTGATCTATTTGAGCAATCTATAGTTCCATGAAAACTTGGCTGTGAATCCTTCCTAGGACTATGATAATGAAACTAAAGGAATTGCCCATGGTTGATAGACCATTGCAGCACTCCAAATTATGCAAGCCATTATCACACTCACTTAGTTCATGTACAAAATATATCCAGATACATGGATTATTTGCCTGATACATAATCATACCAACGTCGAATTAGGTAATGTACGAGCTAAACTCAGCTGTCAAACACAGTATTCTCTCCTTAAGCTAATGGCAACCTTGCAAATATCCCTGATTCATAACACATTCAGCAGACAACCTGTGCATGAACTAAGCTGTTTTTTTTGACAAACTGTTTCAAGTGCAGATGTAGGTTTTCTAGTATTATAGTGAGGGCAGTAACTATATATATTTTGTTACACAGTGAATCAATGGATTTGAAATCTATCAAGGAGTTACTTCTTTTTCCTAGACCAAGTGACGAGTACTTGGATGGCATAAATGGTTTTCTTGACTTTGCGTACATGGGAAAAACTTCTGCTGCCAAGATCCGCTGCCCTTGTGCTAAATGTGTCAATGCATTGTTGTTGAAGCGGCAAGACATGTATGATCACTTAGTTTGTCATGGCATTTCAGAGGGATATACAGTTTGGAGCTGCCATGGTGAAACAGCAGCATACATATCTAGTAATAAACATGGTAAAACTGCACCATACATTTCAACTAAGAAACGATCATGGTCACAGTGTGAAGGAACACAATCTAATATGCGCCAGCTTGTCGAAGATATTTACAGAGATTCTCCAATGATTGAACCCGAGACCCAAAATCCTTCTGAGCTAGGACCAGATCCCGAATCCCAAGATTACTATGACTTGGTGAGAGATGTAGATGAACCTTTATGGCCAGGGTGTGAACTATCCAGGCTTTCCCTTTTTGTTATTCTCTTCCACATAAAATCCACTAACAAATGGAGCAACAAATCTTTAAATGATTTGCTACCAGTTCTGCAGAAGGCAATTCCAAATGGTAAGAATCTGCCTAGTACATTTTGTGAAGCTAAGAAGATTGTGGGAAAACTTGGTCTTAGTTATGTGAAAATCCATGCTTGTGAAAATAACTGCCAGCTTTATCGAAAAGAGAAGGCAAGTGATGACTTCTGTTCAAAGTGTGGAACTTCAAGGTGGAAGAACGTACATGATAAAATTAGTCTAACTAATAAGGAAAGAAGGAAGGCCGTCCCACGGAAGGTGGTACGGTACTTTCCAATTAAGCCAAGGCTTAAGAGGCTCTTTATGCACAAAGACACTGCTACCGCTTTGAGATGGCATGATGAGGAACGCATAAAGGATGGAGCACTGCGTCATCCGGCTAATTCAGAGGCCTGGAAGGCCATTGATTCTAAGTATGAACACATCGCGTCAGACTCCCGAAACATCAGGTTTGCAATGGAAACTGATGGGTTCAATTCATATGGGATGATGAGTTGTAAATATAGTTGTTGGCCTGTCGTCTTAGTGCCGTATAACCTTTCCCCATGGTTATGCATGAAAGCCTCTTCTCTTTTGCTTACTCTGATTATTCCAGGTCCATCTTACCTTGGAAAGAACTTCCATGTCTTCATGGAGCTAGTTTATGAAGAACTAGCTGAGTTGTTTGAAGTTGGAACATTAACGTATGATGCATCTCGAAATGAGATGTTCCAACTTTATGCCGTTGTATTGTGTATTGTGAGTGACTATCCTAGCGTTGGCAAAGATAACGAGGGGTTGGCTGGGCATCCTAGCGTTGAAGAAGCATCAACTTTATTTCCTCATGCTGGGAAACCACTCGGGAAGCCTCGCAATTATGTTATTAGGGATTTGGCTAAAGTACAAGCACATAGATACGTGTTATTTAATTGTTCCGATGTGAATCCATACCTTAGGTAATATCAAGCTTGTAAATTGTTTTAGTATTCCCATTTCTGTACTTAAAATTTATTATCAATTATTTTGCAGAGTTCATGCCGATGCGATCACCAACAGGCGCACTGTCAACCCAAATACTTTTGAGAAAATTCAAAACGAGATGTTCCACGAATGGTTCAGATCTCATGTAAGTGATATTTTACTCATGCTCTACAAAAACCACTAGAATTATTAACTAAGCTACTTCTACATATTTAGATAATGAAATTGGAGACGGAAAACAACATTTCTCATGTAAGTGATGAAGCCACCGAAACCTAGAGGTCTCTATGATACTGGCAATGAGGAATATGCAGAGGACACAGAGCCATTCCATGTGTCGCACCTTGCGAAGATGTTCAAAAATAAAAGGCATGACAAACATTGGGTAAGAACTGACATTGAAGGAACAGAAGTGCATGATGATACCCCCAATGCTCTAAGAGATGAAGAATAATGAAAGGTAATTTATTGAATATCATCTCACTCATTGTATGCGTATATTTATATGAACTTTCTTATATATTTTGTATTCCGGGTGTGTCATTTATTTTGTTGAGCATATGAGGGAGAAGTTTAGGCATAGCTAAAATAATTAGCATTCTAATAATTATGTATCAGTTGTTAAGAGTTGCAACTGTACATCTGTGCCTTTTGTGCACTTTACTTCTCTAAAGCTAGATGAGATGGTGTCCTACTGTTCTCTTGTTAATATAAATATGTTTACTGATCCATGCATACTCTCCACCAGCATAGTCTCTCAAGGAGACGAGCGTAGTTCTAATTGTAGGCCTACAATTTTTGTAGCATCCACACCTCTTCTGTTCCTATTTTTTGGGCATATGTATACTGCTGGTGCAAGCAATCTGTATGCCATCTTTGATCACATGAGGGAAAATCAAATGCGAGAACCATTGTAAGAATCGGTGTGAGAACGAAGTGTAGACGGATTCACCTAGTTCCATATATGTATCGAATTTAACTTGAACCTTCTACTGAGAAATGCTTCACTGAATCTTAATTTTCAGGAATTTTTGGTGGAGATTACAAGGATTTTTCTATACTGACGGATGGAGCTATGTGTTCTAGTAGCAAACTTTTCTATGTTTGCATAGTTTTTGCTCTTCGATCTTGAAGCTTTGATGAAGTAGTCTTGGTGACTATAATACATCTGACATGGCAATCCCTTTAGAAGATGTTTCCAGGGTTGTGTCTGGGAGAGGATGGATTTTGTGCAGCATCTAGAGTGGACAAAAGTACTAGAAGAAAGTTTGATGGAATCCGATTGTAGTTGTAGGGATTATCTGGTACTTGTAGGTGGACGAGTGTGCATGAAGTGAGCTTCATGTATGACAGATTATTTGTTAAAGAATTATTTTATCAGATTTAACATCTTGTAGACTGAACATGTTACTTTTTGAAGTGGACGTTATGACTTTGGTGGGATATTTGTTTGGTGTAAAAACCTGGACGTCTCATTTAATTCTCGTGAACCCTCGTGTGCACGTCTCCTGTGGCTTGCAGCTTGGTGCTGGGCGCTGACATTATTGTTTACTGTTGTTGTCACGAAGAGGTCATGGCCTCGTGGGCTATGTGGCCTCATGGGATATACCAATGAAAGAAATGATGTCATACGTAGTTGGAGAAGAAACATTAGGTAAGAACTGACAAGAGATGTATGGTGATGGTGAAAGACAGACTTGCCTTTCCTTTTCTAATTTTATTTTATTTTCTTGTATTTTGATATTATAATATTATTTAATATTTTCTTTTATATTTTTATTTTATTTTCTTGCACTTTGATATTATAATATTATTTATTTATTTTAGTTTTTCTGGAAAGATATTTGGGTTGTAGCTCTTTCTTATAGTGATGGGATCTTATTCAAAAAAACGATAGGCTGAAACTCTCGTGAAGCCCATATTATGTTTCTCCATATCCTCTCTTTTTTACCGTCCAAACTATTCATTCCGGTTAGCTATTGGGCCACTGTTTTTGTTAGTGAAGGAAAAAAAATCGCATCGCTTACTTCTCTAGGTCTCGCGTGTGGCCCTTCTCTAGGTCCCGTGTGTGGCCCATGTTTTTCTAAATATGATGAAATGTCGTATCCCTTTTGATACCAAATGTTATTTGTCCTGCAACTAGGCCCAGTTCGGAGGACACTATACTAGCATGTAAGTTAGTCAAAACTTGAAAAAACATAATAATAGTAATTTATTAATACCATTTATTTTAAAGTCTTCTCGTTTTCTCCTCCCAAACCGGTAACACTAAGTCGCAACATATGACTATCTGTTACCACAATTATATTTAGTAACACGTTTGGAGCAACAAAATATTTTTTTGTTACTACGGTACTACCCTTGTAACACGTTTTTAGACCTTTCCTACTACGTTTTACTTCTCATCTTTGTAACATGAATGATGCGTTACTTGAATTTTACCTGTAACACGTTTTCCCATGTGTTACATGACTGTATTACCAAAGCTCTGTCCTGTTGTAGTGATGGTTGATGCACAGGACACAAGGTCCCGGTGTCTCGCTCCAATTAGAGCATCTCCAATCAACCAGGCCTCCAGGGAAACCATTTCTAGCGCTGGATGACAAATTCGTCCTAGTCGCTCCCGCAGGAGATCGTTCTCTGCCGGAAAACACCGAAAATTCATCCGGCGAACCAACTGAAACCCAGCTCCCTAGGCACGACGGGGGAGACAACACTATTTTGCATGCAAAAGAGGCCCACTATCAGCCACTACCGACCCTCTCTCTCCCCCTGCCCCCTCTCTTCCCTCTCCCACGCCCATCTTTCGTCTCTCCCACACCCACCAACCGTGTGCGCCTAACACGTCGTCGTGCTGTTACAGTTACGACTCCTGCACTTGTAGTGGTGCCGTAGGGTGGGCTGAAATAGACTGTGGGCCGCTGTTGGGCTTGTTTTGAGTTGTGGATGTGAGACTGTCGATATAACAATCGGGTGTGTGTTGTGAAAAACCATGTCGAATAATAAATGAACTATCCCGTCCTCATATTCTTCCTCTCCAAGCCAACTTCTCGTTCTGATCCCCCACCTCTCTTATCCTCGCCGGAATCCCTGGCCGCGGCAATCATACCGCTGGCGATGGGTCATAACACTGTGGAATCAATCAGAGACAAGCCGATTCACGCGTGCTTCCGATCTCGATGCCGTCCCAGTAACATCAACCAATCGGTTGTGAGTTTCCTCGAGAACTCGCTGTAAATCTGAGATTAGCGTGTGGGTGGTTTAGAGGAAGCTGCGACGCCTCCCAAGGTTTCCACCCCGTTCGCGCAGACCCGCTTTGTGCTCGCCACCATGGAGGCGTTTCAGGCGGCGATGTTGGCGAGGTTCGATGCGCTGGATGCCAAGTTTGGCGCGTTGGAAAAGGTTCAGACTCATCTGGACGAGATCGAGGTCAAGATGAACAAGCAAGCGGAGTCTCTCAAGCAGATGCAAGTTAAGGTGAATCTCTCCATGGAGACGCTCGGCAAGGTCCAAGCAGAGCAGAATCGCGCAAGCAGCGTGCTGCGGGGACGAGTTGTTCCTCCACGGTCGATTCTAGATCAAGACATGAAAGCCATTCTCGGGTTGCATCCAGAGCAGCGCCGCATGGAGTACCGACCACCACTTCCGTCCACAAGCAATGTTGTCCCTAAGGTAACATTACCACCACCAACACCTACCCCTGTCTATGAAGAGATAGGTGGAGCAGGATCTAGTCATGGGGACCGAGAGGACTACAGGCGTAGCTGGATTCCTAAGATGGACTTCCCAAAATTCGATGGCACTGATGTTCGAATTTGGATTGACACATGCAACATGTTTTTCCTGTTATACAATATAGCATAAGGATTCAAGGTGTCAGTAGCTATCATGTATATGCGGGAGAGTGCAACTCACTGGTATCAGGCATACAAATTGGAGAATCCTTGGCACAATTGGTCCACATTCTCAGTGGATGTTGTGCAGGAATTTGAGGGCAATGCCCAACACGACAAGATCAGGGAACTCCTGACTCTGATGCAACTGGTTCAATAGAAGAGCACAAGAAGCAGTTTGACAAGTTGGTGTATCAAGTGAGGCTATATGATCCAAACATGGGAGGTCTGATGCTTGTGCAACGGTTTATCCTCGTCTTGAAGGAGGAACTCTGAGCAGCTGTGGAAGTTCAGTTACCTAATACTGTGGCAGAGGCAGCTTCTTTTGCCATGATACATGAAGCTGTCCTGGAAAGGAGTCAATCATGAGCTACCAAGCACTTTCCTAAGAGAACTGGGAACAATTTTCAGAAGGAAGACAATACTACTACTGGTGGTGCTTACAGTAAGTTTGAGAAAGGGGATTTGTGGAAGGCCAAGCATTTGAAAGAGTACAGAAGAGCTAATGGTTTGTGTTATAAATGTGGGGAAAAATATGCCCTAGGTCATCAGTGCAATTTGCCAGTAGCTGCTCAGATTAAAGCATTGGAAGCAAATGATATTCCGTCTGATGAAATGTTGGACACTCTAGTGGCTCATGGAGAGAACCATGGGGAGGACTGTCATGTCTCCCTAAATGATGTGTCTGGTGCCACTAAACCTGGTACTATCCAGTTCAAAGCTCTCACAGGAGATCAAGTTATGCTCCTGTTACTGGACTCAGGTAGATCTCATAGTTTTGTGGACCAATCATTAGTGGCCAAGTTGCACTGTCAAACTACACCAGTTCCAACAATCAAAGTAAAAGTAGCCAGTGGAGATTTCTTGTTCTGTGATGTTGTTGTTCCTCAGATGCAATGGTGGTTACAGGTCCACACCTTTTCTCATGACATGAAAGTCATCTCTCTTGGAGGATATGATGGCATCCTGGGAATGGATTGGCTGGCAAAATGGGGACTGATAAACTATAACTGGGAATAGAAGTGGATAGAGTTTTAGTATAACAATGAACTCATCAGGCTGGAGGGCATCACAGCTATGGCTGGGCAGGAAATTCTGGCTGTCACCATGGAGAAACTGGCTAAAAGTTTGAAGAGGAATGATGTCTGGGCCATGACAGAGTTGTCTATGGTGGACAACAAGGTACAAGCAATTGTTCCTATACCTGCAGCAATCCTTGTTGGATCAGTGTGTTGCTGTGTTCCAGGAGGCAAAAGGACTGCCTCCACATGGATAGTTTGATCATGCTATCAATCTCATTCCTGGATCTCAACCAACAAATTGTAGGCCTTACAGATACTCAGCATTGCAGAAGGATGAGATTGAGAGGCAGGTGAAGGAAATGTTGCATTCTGGTATAGTTATTCCTAGTGTGAGTCCTTATGCTTCCCCTATTTTGTTGGTCAAAAAGAAGGATGGCGCCTGGAGATTTTGTATAGACTACATGAGACTTAATGCTATCACCATCAAAAGCTAATTTCCTATACCTATAGTGGATGATTTATTGGATGAGTTGGCTGGCACTACAGTTTTCTCTAAGCTGGATCTAAGGGCTGGTTATCATCAGATCAGGATGATTCCCTCTAATGAACTGAAGAAAGCATTCAAAACTCACAATGGACAGTACCAATTCAGAGTTATGCCTTTTGGACTTACCAATGCACCAGCAACATTCCAATGTGTGATGAACTCAATTTTTGCCCCATTCATCAGGAAGTTTGTTCTGGTCTTCATGGATGACATCTTGGTCTATAGTAAATCTGTAGAGGAACATGTGTAACATCTACAACTGGTTTTCCAAGTGCTAGTTAAAAATCAAATATATGCTAAGAAAAGCAAGTGTTCTTTTGCTCAAGCATAGTTCGAATATCTGGGGCATATCATTTCTGACCAAGGTGTGGACACTGATCTAGAAAATGCTAAGGTAATGTTGGCTTGTCCAGTGCCATCTACTGCTACAGAGCTCAGGGGGTTCTTGGGTCTGACAGGCTACTACAGGAAGTTTGTCAAGAGTTATGGCATCATTGCCAAACCATTAACTATTCTCTTGCAGAAACAGAAGTTTGAGTGGTCTCCTTCAGCTCAAGATGCTTTTGATACACTTAAACATTCTATGAGTGTCACACCTGTTCTTGCTATGACAGATTTTTCTTAACCCTTTTGGATTGAGACTGATGCATGTGACATGGGCATTGGTGCTGTTCTGATGCAGGGAGGTCACCCATATCCTATTACAGAAAAGCCTCGATTGTGAACAACAAGAAGTTATTAATCTATGAAAACGAATTTCTAGAAATTATGATGGCAGTAGACAGATGGAGACCATATTTTTTAGGGGACCATTTGTGATCAAAACTGACCATCAGAGTCTCTGTCATTTAGAGGATCAAGTGTTGCATACAGATCTTCAGAAGAAAGCAATGACCAGGTTGGTAGGGATCAATTTCACCTTTCAATATAAGAAGGGTCATGAGAACAAGGTGGCAGATGCCCTGTCTAGAGTGGGACATGTGTTTTCCCTCTATGCTGTCTCTGCTAGAGTGCCAGTTTGGATACAAGATGTCCTGAACTCTTATGTTGTAGACAGTAAAGATCAGCTATTGTTAGAGGAGTTGGCTGTAGTGGGCAGAAATGATGATGGGTATGAGTTGCAGCAGGGACTGATCAGGCATCATGGGAAAGTGTGGATTGGTGCTAATGTGGGGCTTCAAACCAAGTTGATTCAGGCATTCTATGCTAGTGCTATTTGAGGTCATTCTGGCATTCAGGCCACTTATCACAGAATTAACAAGTTCTTTGCTTGGTCTGGTCTTAAATTAGCAGTACAATAATTTGTTCAACAGTGCGTTGTGTGTCGACAAGCAAAACATGAACACTGCAAAACTCCTGGGTTGCTCCAACCACTCCAGATTCCAAAAGGAGCATGGCAAGAAATCTCCTTGGATTTCATTGAATGACTACCTAAATCATCTGGGTATGATGTTATTATGGTAATTGTGGACATGTTTACTAAATATGCCCACTTTATTCCTCTCAAGCATCCATACTCTGCTCATACTGTGGCCAAAGCTGTGTTTAACAATGTGGTCAAATTGCATAGCATGCCTGTGTCAATTGTATCTGATTGAGACAGAGTTTTTACAAGCAACTTCTGGAAGGAATTGTTTGCCATGTTTGACAATAAACTCCAAATGAGCAGTGGCTACCATCCTCAAAGTGATGGGCGGATAGAAAGGGTTAATCAGTCATTGGTGATGTACTTGAGGTGTGCTGCTAATGAACAACCCAAGAAATGGTTCAACTGGTTATCTGTAGCCGAATTTTGGTACAATACTTCCCATCATTCTGCTATTGGTTGTTCACCTTTCAAAAACTCTACAAGGAGGATCCACATTATGGAATGTTACCAGATTTGCATAGCACTACAAACACTGAAGTAAAAGACTTTCTGGCTGAGAGACAATCTGCTTCTAAGATGTTTAAATATCAGTTAGAGAAAGCTCAACTGAGGATGAAACATTATGCTAACAAGAACATATCTCCTCGGGAATTCCAAGTGGGGGATTCTGTGTTCCTAAAACTCTAGCCTTATGTTCAGCAGTCTGTGGTCAGAAGAGATTTTCCTAAGTTGTCATACAAGTTTTATGGACCCTACAAGATTCTGTCCAGGATAGGATCTGTTGCATACAAGATGGAACTGCCTGCGACCAGTCAGATTCACCTAGTTTTTCATGTCTCTCAATTGAAACCTTTCAAACCCAATTTCAATGCAGTGTCTATTGCTTTTCCTGTTCAAGAACAATTGGTTGTGCAGGTGGTGTTACTGGAGGAGATTTTGGACAGACGTCTCTACAAGAAAGGAAATGCAGCTTATGTGCAAGTTAAAGTCAAATGAACGTCGTTGCCGGTGTGTGCAGCCACGTGGTAGGACTATGATGTGCTGAAGTTTCGATTTCCACATGCACTAGCCTGGGGACAGGATAGCTCTTCAGGGGGATGTGGTGTTACAGTTACGAGTCATGCACCTGCAGTGGTGCCATAGGGTGGGCTGAAATAGACCGTGGGCCGCTGTTGGGCTTGTGTTGAGTTGTGGTTGTGAGACTGTCGATATAACAGTCGAGTGTGTGTTGTAAGAAACCATGTCGAATAATAAATGAACTATCCCGTCCTCATCTTCTTCCTCTCCAAGCCAGCTTCTCATTCTGATCCCACACCTCTCTTCTCCTCGTCGGAATCCTTGGCCACGGCAATCATACCGCTGGCGACGGGTCATAACACATGCCCACCAACCGTCTGCTCGCCGTCTCCCCTCGTGTCGCCGCACAACACGCTCGTTCCAGAGACATAGAAGGGGCACGCCCCGCATGTCGGCACCGTGGATACAGATAATAGCATTGCTAGCTCCGTCTGTGCCTCTGCTCCTCGCGTTGTGGCCCTGTATCAACCTCGAGTAACTCCTCGACCTCGCCATCTATACCCTGCCGCAGCCCGTATCGGTCCTGCCGGACACCCGTGTCTGCACAAGTCTGCACGAGCATGACGACCATCTCCTGACGAAGCACCAGAGCCACCATTAGTGCCACGATCGCATCTGCACAAGCATGTTCTGGACCGCATGTCCGTCGTTGTCGTGGTAGGGCATGTTCTGATCTCGTGGTGGCATCATCGTGGGGCGCTGGGGGCGCACGGCTGTGGAAAATCTGTCCCCAAGAGCCAAAATTCTTCCGGCGTAACCCCATCCAGCTCAAAAAACGCGTCCTAGAAGGCACAGTGGCAGCACAATCTGTTGTTAGTTATACTAAGTTGAATGAACCCTGGCATACTCACACAAAAGTGGGGAAATAAAAGGTTTACTTTTTTTTCGAAAAGGGGTATGGCCCCGGCCTCTGCATCGACCAATGCATATAGCCTTTATTAACTTATTCAGTTTATTACAGCAGTCTACAAACCCTCCCATGAATCACAAAGAGTTGCAACATGAATGAGCCATATAAAAAGATCTAGTAGGAATAACATCTGATGCATCACACTGAATTCTATTATCAAAACGCCAGCCACACCGGTTGAATAAATCCCGTGCAACCGTTTTCAAACGGGTGCGTCCAATATCCATGGCCGGTCTGTGCTCATCTGACTAAAGATAGGACCACATACAGATCCAGTGGGTAGTTAATGGAATAGCCTGCATAAAAGAAGAAGTCGGTGTCTTATTAAAAATAATGACATTCCTTATATACCATATAGCCCAGAGTAAAGCACAAACACCCACTCGTATTTGAATCTTCTCAATTTTATCTACACCACATAGCCAGTTCCCAAATAAATTCTTAATATTTTTTGGGGGGGCTAAATTAAAGGCCATATTGACAATGCGCCAAATTATTTTTGCAAAAGGACATTTAAAAAATAAATGTTGTATAGTTTCATCTTTGTCACAAAAACAATATTTTTTATTTTCTTGCCAGTTTCTTTTAGCAAGGTTATCTTTTGTTGGAAGAACCTTACAATTTAGGAACCACATAAAAATTCTTATCTTTAGTGGTACCTTGATTTTCCAAATGTACTTACATAGGAACCTTGTGTGTCCATTGAGTAAGTCTAAATACATTGATTTAACAGCGAAGGCTCCCGATAAAGTTAGATCTCATCTAAACTAATCTTCTGCATCTGCTAAATTAACCTCCACCAATCGGTTTACTAAATGAAGCCATCTTAACCATTTAGTTCCCGTTAGAGCTCTCCGGAAGGTGATATTGAGTGGAGTGTTAAACATAACTTGTGAAACTGAAACTTCCTTTTGTTGCACAATGTTAAAAAGAGATGGGTATTGAGAAGCTAAAGGAGAATGTCCTAGCCATGTGTCTTCCCAAAATCTAGTATTCTGACCATTTTTTACAATGAAAGATCCTCTAGCAAAGAAATCCTCTTTTACACGCATTAAGCCTTTCCAAAAGGCCGAATCTGCAGGTTTTGATTACACTTGTGATAGTGTCTTAGAATGAAGATATTTATTTTTAATAGCTCTTCCCATACACCCTCTTCATTCAAAAGTTTAAACAACCACTTGTTGATAAAACATTTGTTCTTAATATCTAATACCTCGACTCCGAGACCACCTTGGTCCTTTGGTCTACATATGATGTTCCACTTGGTTAGCCGGTATTTCTTTTTATGTTCATCACTTTGCCAAAAGAAACGAGATCTTAAAAAGTCCAATCTTTTGCGGACCCCTTTTGGGATCTCCATGAAGGATAGCATAAAGATTGGCAAACTTGTTAGAACTGAGTTAATTAGTACCAGACGATCTCCGTATGATAATAATTTCCCTAACCAATATGCCAATTTATTTTCGGAACGATCTTCAACAGGTTTCCATTCACCATTTCTTAATTTTCTGAAGTGAATTGGAATTCCCAAATAACGAAATGGGAAAGATCTAGCCTCACAACCAAATAGTTTCTTATAATCACCTTCCATTTCTTTTGCTTTGCCGAAACAAAAGATCTCACTTTTATGAAAGTTGATTTTGAGGCCCGATAATTGTTCAAAAATACATAATATTAGTTTCATGTTTAGATCTTTCTGCAAGTCATGTTCCATGAAAATTATTGTATCATCGGCGTATTGTAGAATAGATACTCCTCCCTCAACTAGATGGGGTATGAGTCCTTCTACTTGGCCATCCTCCTTTGCTCGAGCAATTAAAATGGCCAAAATATCAGCGATGATGTTAAAAAGATTAGGAGATAGCGGATCTCCTTGTCTTAAACCTCTCTTAGTTTGAAAATATTGCCCAATATCATCATTAACATGAATACCCATACCGCCTCTTCTCACAAAATCGTTTATCCATTGACAGCAGACCGGATCAAAACCTTTCATTCGTAACGCTTGTTGTAAAAAAGACCATTTAACCTTATCATAAGATTTTTCAAAATCTATCTTAAGAAGAACACCATCCATCTTCTTCCTATAAAGTTCATGAATGGTCTCATGTAGAACAACAACCCCTTCCAGAATATGTCGCCCTGGCATAAACGCCGTTTGAGTTGGTCGAATCACTTTGTGGGCAATGGATGTAATACTTTGGTGCCCACTTTAGTAAAAAAAATTGAAACTCACATTTAATAAACATGTGGGGCGGTGCTGCTGAATCTTAATATCATTTTCTTTTTTGGTAGTAAAATGATTGTCCCAAAGTTTAGCTGAAATAATGTAAGTTCCCCTTGGTGAAAGTTTTCAAACATAGCCATCAAATCACATTTTATGATTCTCCAATTTTTTTGGTAGAACTCAGCTAGGAAACCGTCTAGCACATGTGCTTTCTTTATTTCCATTTGCATAATTGCATCACATACCTCCTTCTCTATGAAGTCAGATGTGAGAAACACGTTCTCCTTTGTTGAAATTTAAGGTATATCATTTGTTTCAGATTCGATCATTGAAAAGTTATTCTGAACCAGTTCTCCAAATAAGTTCTTATAATATTCTGAGATATACACTTTTAATTTTTCTTATCCTACGATAGTACCTTCATCTTGTTCTAGTTGGAAGATATTCTTCCTCCTATGTTTACCATTAGCAATGAGATGAAAGTATTTTGTGTTATTCCCCCTTTCTGGATGTGCTTAATTTCACCCGTTGAGCCCACTTGGACTCTCGTTGTGTCTATGTAACATCCCAAAAATATTGAACAATGATTATCAAATTCCAATCACCAAAATTAGGGTTAGCAAAAAACTTTTGTTAATTAACATCATATGAATGCATGTGTGTATGTGATGATTGTATGAATGCATGAATGGACTTGTGTGATTGTTCTAAATTGCAAGGAATGGTTCAAAGATAAAAACAACATCATCTAAAACATTTCCAAGGAGAACCAAAACAAGAGAAATTCAAAAACAAACAAAATAAGCAAATGGTCATTTTTGCCAATCTTGCTCACTAGGCTACTTTGAGTGTTCCTAGTTCAAGATTTCAAACAGAAACAATTCCAATTCTTTTCACCCCTTGCTGGACCAAGTAAAAGTGAACCCAAGCCCACCTTTCAAACTTACAAAAACATTTGGCAACTTGATTCAAATGAAAACTCAAAATTGAATCTTTATCATATGTGAAGATCACCAATTATCAACCACCAACCAAACCAGTGCCCCTTGACCATTCCAACTAACCAGAGACTACCTAGTATGTAACTAATACACCCACCAAGTTTGAATAAAAAATTCAAATTTAAATATCTTTTAGCCATTTCATCAAACACCTTGCAAACACAAATCAAACAAACAACAAACACTATAGTGAGCAGTGTTTTTGGCCTAACTTATTCCCTCTCTAGCTCACAGCATGCTATTAGTAGATCATCTAGCTTAGTTAACAAGCTTTAGCTCACTGTGAGCTTTCCATTTCCATCAATGGTGAGCATGCCGAGACTCACCTTGCCACCCCATGGTCGACAACAAGCTAGGAGAAGCACCAAGCCTAGCCACCTTGTCTGGGACATTGACCACCGGCCACCGCCACCCCCTGTCCAACGCCAACGCCATGCCAGCCACTGAACCACCCTAGAACCGTCGCGCCCTATGCCTTTGTGCCATGCCGAGAGCACGCCAGAGCACCGCACTCGACACACGCCGCCCTCGCCACTTGCAAGCGTGATCACCACTGTCCCAGGAGACCACCAAACAACCCCGTTCGCCACCGCGTGACCCGTAGCGACGGTGCGCCATTAAAATGCCCGTCGGACCCGCCGAGAGCACCGCAGCGTTCCGACCGTCTCGCACCGCCCCACGCCTCGCGACCATGCCGTTGAGCTTCGCCAGGGAGCACAAAACCGCCCCTACCGTTACCCATGTCGTTAGTCCACTGTGACGACTGATACGTCAGAAACATATCTATAATTTTTGATGTTCCATGCTTGTTAGTATCTACTTTGCTTTGCTTTGTCTACACTTTGTGGTGATTTTTACATGTTTTCTGGTACTAACCTATTAACAAGTTGCCACAGTACCAGATGCCTGTTTTCTGCTATTTTTGGTTTCAGAAAAGCTACTCAAGAAATATTCTCGAAATTGGATGGGCCAAACGCCAAAGTCAATTAACAGGAAGTCCAGAGGGGAGACGAGGAAGCGTGCCAGGGCGGCCAAACCCCCCAGGCGCGGCAAGGGGTGGGCCCGCGCCTAGGTAGGGTTTGACCCCCTGGTCGCCTCCTCGGCCTCCCCCTTCGCCTATAAGAAGCCCCCGATGCAGAAACCCTAAGAACCTGATCAAATATCCATGAAACCGTCTGTAGCCGCCGCCACCATCGTCCCTAGATCGGGGGGATCTGAAGTTCTTCCCGGCACCCTGCCAGAGGGGAGATCATCCCGGAGGCCTTCTCTCCGGTATGATGCGTGAGTAGTTCCACCTTAGACTATGGGTCCATGTAGTAGCTAGATGGTTGTATCTCCTCCTTTGTGCTTTCATGTATAGATCTTGTGAGCTATGTTCATGATCAAGATCTAATCTATTTGTAATCATGCATGTTGTGTTTGCGGGGATCCGATGGATATTGAGATTATTATGTTGGTTTGATTAATGGTTTTGTCTTTATGATTCTATCATGTCTGTGTTGTTTGTGATCTTGCATGCTCTCCGTTGTTAGTAGCCATCTTGGCCAAGTAGTTGCTAGTGACTCCAAGAGGGGGTATTTATGCTTGATAGTGGGTTCATGCCTCTAGTTTCCAAGGGAAGTGACAAT
Organism: Avena sativa; assembly: GCA_916181665.1. NCBI lineage: Eukaryota > Viridiplantae > Streptophyta > Magnoliopsida > Poales > Poaceae > Avena > Avena sativa. Next base: position 256,923,927 of record OV702279.1, on the reverse strand, counting down.
AATATCTTCGGTTGTAGATGTGTTGTTGCTATTAGGGAGAAAACAATGGTATCTTGTTCATGGAACATGTGGACTGTTTACCTTACACACTTTTCTTAAAGCAGTTGTCTGTTGCTTGCAACTTAATACTGGAGGGGGTTCATATGATAACTTGAAGGTGGACTTCTAGTCATAGATGCAGTTGGATGGCGGTCTATGTATCATGTTGTATTGCCCAATCGAATCTCATAGGATCTTTCTGACTAGTAATTGCATTGTATGCCTTGCTCAGTTCCTGTCAATTGCCCTACTGTAATTTGTTTACCCTTCATGCCATGTTGTTTATCTAAGGAGAGCACCTCTAGTGAACTATGGACCCCGGTCCAATCTTTACCATTGGTACATCTTCCACTGTTACTTGTTTACTTTCTGCAAACCATTACCTTCCACACGATACGTTTAATCCTTTGTTACAGCAAACCGGTGAGCTTGACAACCTCACTGATTCGTTGGGGCAAAGTCTTGAGTTTGTGTTATGCAGGTCTCCGTGTTGCTTGCAACACCTGTGTGACGTTTCCTTCCTCCTTCTGGTTCGATAACCTCGGTCTCTACTGAGGGAAGACTTTCTGTTGTGCTCATCACACCTTGCTCTTGGGGTTTCCAATGAAGTGCGCCACGTCAGCACCATCAACAAGTTTTCTGGCACCGTTGCCGGGGAGGCTAAGGACGTCTTCACAAGGGGAGTCCTTCACTTCCTTTCTCTTTACTTTGTTTTTAGTTTGATTTGTTTCTTTTGCTTCGTTTTGTTTGCCTCTTTTCAAAAAAACCCCAAAAATTAGTCTAGTTTGGTTTGCTTGCTTTATTCAAAAACACAAAAAATTTAGTTCCTACTCTAGTTGATGGTCTGTTAGTGCCTTGCTTTGTCATGCTTTCTATCAATGGATGGTTTCTTTAAAACTAGTTATTATTGGCAAGGTGGGTTCACGGAAGAATAAAAGTATTATTATAAGGAACACCGTTTGTCACAAAAAGGGAAACACTTATGGGAACAAATTGATAAGTTGAATACTATTGCTAGAGAGGTGTGCTCAACTTATAATGTTACTTATTGCTTTGACAAGTCTTTTTGCTGTAGGAGGTATAAACACCTGCCTTTTCAATGTGAGTATAATGATAATGTTACCATATCCTCTTATGTTAAAGTAAATTATGACTTTGATGATGTGGAACAAATGGAAGAATTTATTGCCTTCAAGGGTGCCAGTTTGCTTGAAAATACTGATGATGCGCCTTATGAACATGAGGTTTATGAGATACTTAATTTTTTTTGTGATAATTACAAGGAAGAAAATGGCTATATTCTTGAATATTTTAATAGGTGCTTTCCACAAATGGAAGAGACTAATTCCTTGCATGAGCCTATGGAAGAAGAAATTGCTGAAACAGGAAGCTCATTAGATGAAAAAGAGGAGGATGAATGTTATGCTCCTGTGGTTCTTTTGAAATATCTATTATAGGTAAAACTTGTGATGATATTCCTATGCCTGTTACCTATAGTAGTGATCATGATTGGGAAAAGCACACCACTTGTGATATTGAAAATCTCTTTGGTGCCAATTCTAAAAATTCTCTTGCCTATGATGATACTTTACCTCCAATTTATGATGATTACAATGATGATATTGATATTTTCAGTCCACCTACTATTGAGGAGAAAATTGATTGTGATTCTATAGAGGTCCCAACCTAATAAGGTAGAGATCCATGTGTTTACAATGCTAGTCCCTAGATCAATAGCTAGCATCCACAGTTTAAGATGTAATATCAAGAAACAAAGGTCATAGTACAACTTTATAACCAGGAATAAAATAATTCATTACATCTTACATAGCTCATTTGGCTATCTCATTACAATGCAGCAGAAATATATATAGAATGGAGTCCTTCATCTTCAAAGTGCCATAGGCAATCATGTTGGTTGTGGACTTGTAATCCTATTCAACACACTTCACTAACATTAAACAAACTTGCAACATAATAAGTTACAGCCACAAGGGTCAATACACTTGAATTGTATTGGCAAGTGATACTATGGTAGAATAGTGGTATCTATCATCTATATGCATTTGGCTAAGTGGAGATTAGGCTTGCTTTGCTCAAAATAGATTTTCCTTATAAGTTGAAAACACTAAGTTTTTGTTTGTCAAAATCACCCAAGGAACAACCAATGAATATTGGTTAACCTTTACCCTTGTCCAACCACAAGATTTTAACTTAGAAATTGGGATGAGGAAATCCTTGATAGCTTACATGTCTTGATGCTCAAATTGTCCATTGCTGGGGACACGGCTAAGTACTTAGATTTTACTCTCTCGAGAGGTGGTGCACTTTCCCCACAAGTCTCGACATGCATCCAGACAAGATCTTTCAGAATCCTTCCCTTAGACCAAAATGGACGCGTTCCAAACCTATCACCCCCTACCACTGACATGGTTATACCTTACGGGTACGTGGCCTCAGCATACCTGGTCCAGCCCAAGGAAGGCCCACAGCAGATGTACGCTGGCCCATGAAGATTTTCGGGTGGCCAAGGCCCATGACGCCTTCGGATCCTTGGAGAGCAAGACTAGTGTAGATAGGAAATTCGAAGGGGTAAAACCCTAGAACTTGTAACCGACTAGGACTATGCCCGGGACCTGCCTAAGTATATATAAAGGTCAGGAGGGCACGACCTAGATCTCTCGACTCATACTTTCGCATACGCACCACCACGCCAGATCGAATCTGCGCACCCCTGTAACCTTCGGTTCCGCCGTAATCAAGAGCAGACAAGTAGGAGTAGGGTTTTCCCTCCGGGGGCCTAAACCTGGGTAAATCTCGTGTCCCCTGGTTGCTTGTCTGTTAACCGTTCCACGATCTCCAGCATCCCCATCTTCTCCAAAACCCAAGTCCATAACAATGGGCATTGATGAGATCAAACCTCGTCAATTGGCGCCGTCTGTGGGAATCGGGGTTGCTGATTGTGCGATCGTGACGGTCCCGACCCGATCGATCTACAACTCTGCGGCGACGGAGAGTCACCTCCTCTTCGGCGCTTTCGACTTCACCGCCCACTCGCCGGCCACCATGAAGGACTTCGAGCCCGTAGGCGACGGACTCGAAATCTTGTTCGGGAGCTTCTGCTTCCAGGTGGGGCAAACTGGCACCCTCCGCCTTCCTGAGCGGGTGCCCCTACCATCAATCAGGCCCGCCTCGTGGGCTCCACACCCTGTGCTACGCACATCACCATTGACAGATGAGTCCTACGACAGCAACAGCTGCAACTCCGATCTGTGCGATCCACTTTCGGATGAAGGGACCTACGGTTCCGGATCCGAAAGCTGCGGCAGCAGCGGACCAATCTACGAGCGCTACCAATGCGCCGCAGTCATCCCCCCCCCCCACCCGAAAGGGAAAACAACGGCCACGTCATCCAACTTAGCAAAGAAGGATGGGTCCAGGCACGCCGTGCCGTAGCAGGCGACATAGTCCTACCTGTAGACTCCCCACGTGAACTGCTGATGGCATACCACTACCTCCTCATCGAGGAGCATAAGAAGCAAGTCAAGATGCAGGAAACACTTGACAAACGCAAGCAAGCAGCCTCTGAGTCCAGCGCGCGACGAGCTGCGCTCTCCGCCATGGCCCCCGGCTCTAGCACGAACAGAAACCAGGGAAACAAGCACCGCTCGCGGGTGGAGAACATGGATCCCAAGGAGCGCCATGATGTGACCCGAACTCTCCACACATCGTTCATGGATATGGATGCCAACGGCAACATCATCCCGAAGACACCGCAAGCTGCGATCATGGCGGCCACTGCGTATCTCGCGGCCCACCAACCTCCGGAAGGGGACCCGAAAAGAGCCATGCATAAATCCGCACTCACCGGACTCGGACTTGTCGGAGCTGCGCTCCACGAAGACGCTCCTACGGAGCCGAAGAAGAAAGCTCCGGCCAGGCGCGACCAGAGCCCCACCCCTTCATCCGAAGAGGAGGAGGAACACGACCTTCCTCGAAGGAAGAAGAGCTCGCATCGCCATAAACGCGACTACGACGCCAGAGACGCGCTCACACAGCACAAAATCGACAAAGCACGGGCCAAACGTGCATGCTCGTCTGAATCCGAGATGGACGAAGACGAAGGAGAACTCTGCGGAGCTCGATGCTTCAGCAGATCTGTTCGACGAACACAGATGCCACGCAATTTCAAGCTTCCTTCGGATACTCCGAAGTTCAACGACACGCAAGATCCAAAATCCTGGCTCAGTGACCATCTGTCATCCGTCAAGCTGCACGGCGGTAACAAAGAAACCGCCATGCAATGCCTTCAGCTACAGCTGACAGGCGCGGCGCGGGTCTGGCTCTGCAGCCTATCATCAGGATCCATCCGAAGTTGGGAGGAGCTAGCTTACAGCTTCATCCGAAATTTCAAGGGCACCAGCAAGAGGCCCGCCTCAATCGAAGAATTGCGAGCCTGCACTCAGAGAACGGGTGAATCTATTCGCTCGTACATACTACGCTGGTCTACCACCAAGAACTCCACAACACACATCTCCGAAGAGAGGGCCATCGACGCCTTCAGGGACGGCGTTAAACGCCAAGATTTCAAGGAGGAACTTGGGCGCGTGAAGCCCAAGACACTCGACCACCTCATGGACATCGCCAACAGGTGGGCCGACGGCGAAGATTGCATTCACCGAGCACAATCGGATGAAGAGGACGACTACGGCCGAAGATGGGAATGTCGCAGCAAGAGGATATCGCGCGTCTACGAGGACCGTGATGGACCCGACATGGTCGCGGCCGGCTACGCCGACCGCCGCAACGACAACAGCCGCAACAGCGGAGGATACCGCAGAGGAAACTTCCGCGACAGCGGATGCCCAGCGCAGTCGTGGCAACGCCGCGACCGCGACAATGGACCCTCAGCATACGACAAACTTTCGGGTCCATGCACCATCCACTTCTACATTGACAAGCAGGATGGCAAAAAGAAAGCTAGCCACATGCTCAAGGACTGCCGCGAGTTCCAGAAACTCAGCGAAAGCATGGTGCAGATGAGGCAGCAAGCCCCAATCCCTGCGTTCGGAAGCGCACCTGCGCAAGGCGAAATAGCACATGGAGCTCCTCCACCGCCACTTATCGGAGGCCCAAACCAACCAGTCGCACCGACACAGAACAACGCCGGGATCGGGTACCCCCCACCGAAAGGAGCACTAAATATGATCCAGAAGGGACGCCCCACGAATAGGGTGCAGAAGAAAATCACCCGACAAATCAACTTGGCCGTGGCAACTCCGCCTGCAATCCCTGAGTACCTCAGCGGATCGGAGTCCTGCATCACATTCACTCGCGCGGATCACCCTTGCCAGATCCCTCGCCCAGGTCATGCTGCCCTGGTGCTGGAGGCGCAGATCGGAGGCTTCGAGATGAGTCGCGTATTCATGGACGGCGGCAGCGGCATCAATATAATGTTCGCAAGCACTCTAGCAGCAATGCGGATCCCGCAATGCAGCCTGGAACAATCAGACACAACGTTCCACGACATCGTTCCAGGGAAGGGCATATTCCCCCTGGGAAAAATAGGGCTCGACGTCATCTTCGGGAAGCCGGACAACTTCCGGCAGGAGCGACTCGAATTTGAAGTGGTGGACTGGCCGTCACAATACCACGCCATCCTGGGGCGTGTAGCATTCGCAAGGTTCCTGGCCGTCCCACACTACGCATACCTACTACTCAAGATGCCAGGACCAAGGGGCGTCATCACAGTCCACGGGAGCTTCACCCGATCGGACCAATGCGACAGGGATTTCAACAAAATCTCCCAGTATTTCGGCATGCAGGACGAGCTCGTAAGGCTCCATGAGGTGACGGACAATGGGGTACCCCCAGTCACACGACAGAACGCACCTGACATGTCCTTCGACTCCACCATCAACACAAAGAAGGTGCAGGTCCATTCGACGGATGCCTCCAAGACGGCGCTGATCGCCAACGACCTCAGCCCCGCATAGGAAGGCGCGCTCGTCGAATTCCTCCGTGAGCTCTGGGAAATCTTCGCCTGGTGTCCTGCGGACATGCCAGGAGTTCCCAGGGAATTCACCGAGCACGCACTCAATGTCTTTCCAGACACCAAGCCAGTCAAACAGTCCATCCGGAGACTGTCCGAGCCACGAGCCGAAGCCATCGGCAAGGAAATCAATAGACTACTCGCTGCAGACTTCATCAGGGAAATCAAGGAAAGCGAGTGGCTTGCGAATACAGTGATGGTCCCAAAGAAGGACACGGACATCCTGCGGATGTGCGTGGACTTCACGTCACTAAACAAGCATTGCCCAAAGGACCACTTCCCTCTTCCTCGGATCGATCAGATCATCGATTTGACTGCAGGATGTGAGAAACTCTCCTTCCTCGATGCCTACTCAGGCTATAACCAGATTCGACTCAAGGTCGAAGATCAGGAGAAAACGGCGTTTATCACACCGTTCAGAGTATTCTGCTACAACACAATGCCTTTCGGGCTAAAGAACGCAGGTGCCACGTACCAGCGATGCATGCAAGCCTGCCTCAAGGACCAAATCGGTCGCAACGTCCAAGTCTACGTTGACGACATAGTCATAAAAACCAGGGAGGCAAGGACACTTATCGACGATCTCCGCGAAACGTTCGATAACCTTGATCGCTACAGGATCAAGCTCAACCCCGAAAAATGCGCCTTCGGTGTCCCATCGGGTCAACTTCTCGGGTACTTCATCTCTCAGCGAGGGATCGAGGTGAACCCGAAGAAAATCAGAGCCATCATGGCAATGGAGAAGCCGAAAAACCTCAAAGGTGTCCAACAGCTCGCAGGACGAATAGCGGCGCTAAGAAGATTCATCAGCCACATGGGCGAGAAGGCCCTGCCATTCTACCAGCTACTACGCAAGGCAGACAAGTTTGAGTGGACGCCAGAAGCCAACGATGCATTCGAAAGCCTCAAGCGGCTCCTCTCCACCTCGCCCGTCTTGGTCACGCCAAAGGAGCACGAGCCTCTGCTGCTGTACATAGAAGCCACACACCAAGTGGTCAGCACCGTGCTCGTGGTCGAACGACCCGAAGAAGGAAAGACCCACGGGGTCCAGCGCCCAATCTACTACCTCAGCGAGGTACTGACACCAACAAAGCAGAGGTACCCTCACTACCAGAAGCTCGCCTACGGCGTGTTCATGACGGCTCGACGGCTGAGCCATTACTTCCAGGAGCACCAAGTGATGGTCGTCAACGAAGCACCCCTGGATAGCATCCTGAATAATCCAGAGGCCACAGGACGCGTGGCCCTATGGGGCATCGAGCTGTCACCTTTGGACATCGTCTACGAGAAACGACTCGCAATCAAATCTCAAGTCCTTCCGGACTTCCTGGTACATTGGATGGAGCTGCAGCTGCCAGACACCCCAGATATGTCGCAGTCATGGACGATGCACTTCGACGGCTCCAAGCAAGAAGCTGGAGTAGGAGCGGGGGTCATACTGACCTCCCCGCAAGGCGACACGATGAAGTACGTCCTTCGGATGAAATTCCGAGCCTCTAATAATGAGGCCGAATATGAAGCCCTCATCCACGGCATGAGGATGGCAAAGATATTCGGCGCAACGCGCCTGGTCATCTACGGTGACTCCAACCTCGTCGTCCAGCAGACGATGAATGAGTGCGACGCACACGCCGAAAACATGATCGCGTACCGCGCGCTCTACAACGCACTCAAAGGAGAATTCGACGATTGCGAGCTTCGGCACGTCGGAAGAGAAAGCAACGAGGAAGCCGACAGACTCGCCAATATCGGCTCCACTTGCACAAAGGTGCCACCAGGTGTGTTCCTCGAATAGATCTGCGTGCCATCCATCAAGCGGAAATTCCCCAAGGGATCACCCGAAGAAGCAGAACACTCGGGGACTACGCTGCCCGAAGGACACGAAGGACCCGAAAAAATGGACACAGAGGTAGCCATGGTCAACCTAATGCAGGTCATGGCAGTTGAAGAAACTTGGACGCGACCATACCTCCAGTTCTTAATGCAGGTCATGGTCACCAAAGCTCTACGAGCAGGATTCTACTGGCCAACGGCCATGAGTGACGCAAAGGACATTGTCCGAAGATGCAACGGATGCCAACGGTTCGCTGACAAGCCGCACGCACCTGGGTCCGAGCTCAGACCCATACCCATAGCCTGGCCTTTTGCTCAATGGGGCCTCGACATGATTGGCAAACTGCCAAAGTCCTCGAAAGGGGGATACGTTTACCTACTGGTCGCAGTCGACAAGTTCACCAAGTGGATCGAGGCCATGCCGGTTACCAACCAGAAAGGCAAAACTGCCGTCAAGTTCTTCGAGTCCATTGTCTACAGGTTCGGCGTACCGCATAGCATCATCACCGACAACGGATCGAACTTTATCTCCAAGGAATTCCAGGACTTCTGCGAAGGCCTCGGGATCAACATCACGTACGCCTCAGTGGCCCACCCGCAAACGAACGGGCAAGTGGAAAAGGCCAACGGCCTAATCGGTGTCGGCATCAAGAAGCGCCTCATGAGCCCACTCGAACGGAAAGCAGGAGCCTGGACGAAAGAGCTACCATCCGTCCTATGGAGCTTGCGGACCACGCCAAACAGCTCCACAGGCTACACACCGTTCTTCATGGTGCACGGAGCTGAAGCCGTGCTGCCAGCCGAAGTACGCCACCAGGCCCCTCGGGTCGTCGCATACAGTGAAGCCGAATCCACGACTGCACTCGAAGATGTCGTCGATACACTCGACGAAGCAAGAGATATAGCAGCAGCTCGATCAGCGGTGTACCAGCAGAGTCTCCACAACTACCATAGCCGCCGGCTGCGCCCAAGGTCCTTCGTCGAAGGAGACCTCGTCTTGCGACTCAAGCAAGAGCGACCGAATAAATTCGAGTCACCATGGGAAGGACCCTACGTCATCACCGAAGTCATCCCAGGTGGCGCCTACCGCCTCAAGCACATGGAGTCTGGAGTAGCATACTCCAACCCATGGAACATCTCGCACCTGCGACGATTCTATCCTTAGCAACCCACCCCCTTTACTTTCAATAAGGCTTTCAACCAAGGCTTTTCAGCCGAGCAATGTACTTCCTCCATTACGATATAAACAAAGCTAAGTGTCTAGCCCCAAACTCCAGTTCGCTATTTTGCAACTTTACTTTATGCTACAAACGCACTCGGGGGCTCCCCCCACCTCGCGATTTCATCGACTGAGGACCAAGCGTGTACACCTGAGTAGCTGACAACGTCAGGCAAACAAAAAGGACACGTACTCAATCAAAGCACTGCGTGCTCACAACAAACAAACCTTTACAACAAAGGGCACAACACGCCCAGCCGAAATATACAAATTTTACATCTATCTCTTTTTTCAGGTTCTACCTATTCCGAAGAATAACCTGAGCACGCTTCTAAAACAAATCTACGATCTGTTCGGCATACTGCCTTACAGCTGCGTAATATGGACGCATGTCCCACTCATCACCATCAGGCCTAAGAGGTGGCCCAGTGGCCACAGCAACCAAATCTACATCAGGCCGGTGCAGCCTCACAAGAGATAAAGCAGCCTTCACTCCTGCGACGAGCTGCTGCCGCACCAACTCCTTGACATTGCTCACATTCCAAAATTTCGACAGAAGACCCGCAAGGCTCGTCGGCACGGCATCCAAAGGAAACATAACATGCAACACCGAGGCAAGCGACGTCTGCACCTGGCGGAGCACCCGCGATACCTGGTGCACACAATCCTGCACCGTCGCCAGAGCCACGGCACGGTCACAATCCATCCATAAGAAGCCACCGGCCTCCATGTCCTGTTGAGTCAAGCAATTGACCCGAACAGCGACACGCTCCTTCTCTTCCCTTGGAGCAAGGTTCGCACCTGCGACAATTGCAACAAATAAGCGCAAGGACAGCAGGCTCATCCGAAGAACCGAGCTACAGCTCGAACCAAAGAACAACTTACATTGAAGCTGCTCGGACAGCCGAACCAGTTCCGCCATCAAGTACTCCTCTCTGGCTGCACCACGATCCGCCTTGGACTTCCACACATCGGCATGACCGCGCAACCCAAGCAACTCCCTCTCAAGACTACGCTCACGATCCCGAAGAAAAGCGAGTTGTGAGGAATTATCCAAAGATGGTCGCAGCGGCATTGCGGACGAGGTGTCAACAGGGTCAGCACCCGAAGGAACCTAGAGCAGCAGAAAAAAGAAAGGGACACAAACATTCAGACAATGGTAGAGCACAACTCAGAAGAATTCATTAAACATATAAGGCCACTATGTGGCACAAGGATTGTGTTCTTCAAAATATTTACAGCAAAAGCGGGCTACAAACTATCCTACGTCTACAACGCCTAAGACACGGCACCCTGAGTCGCCTCGAAGCCGGACTGCCTAGCTTTGGCCCCGCCCTGCTGCCGCAGTGCATACTCAGACAGCAAATCAATGAGCTTGGGCCCATATCGCTTGCAGTGAGCAGAGTAGGCAGCAAAGGCTACCTCGGATCCATCTGCGGTCTTCGGCATCCGGGAGGTGATCTGGGGCAGGTCCAGCTCCGCTCCAGCCGCCAAGGCCATCGCCAGCCCGACAGACGCGCCGATGCCCTTCTGCTTGCGCTTGTATGCCGCAGGCGCTTCGGCTGACAAAGCCTCCGCCAGAGCATCCACATCATCGAGGGCCACGCCCTTAGGGACAAGCTCCTTGTAGAAGCGGCCAAGGACCTCCTTCGCCTTGGCAAGGGAGCTGACGGACGGTGCTGCAGCGATCTTCGACCGCCACAGTAGCATCATCTAGAGCACTCCCGTTCTCTAGAGCACCGCGGTCAAACTCGATGCCTGCAGCATCTGAGACAAAAAAAAGAAGAAGACATGAAGAAAAGTAGCACAAAAGAAGACAGGAAACACGAAGAAACAAGCACAAATACAGCACTTACCCGAAATAGCCTTGGCAGCAGCCATGAGCTTCGCCGCCACCTCTCTTTCACGAGCAGCCGCAACGGTGGCCAGCTGCTCCTCACGATCCGTGGCCTCCTGCTGCAGACGCTCCTTCGCTTCGGCTGCCTTAGTCAGCTCTAGCTCGAGGCGTTCCTTCGCGCCAACAGCGACCTCGGCTTTCTGCTCCGATTGACCAAGGCTCTTCTTGAGAGCATCGACCTCACGGAGAGAAGTATTATGCTCCTCTGCATTCAAAACAAGCAAGCGTCAGAAAACAGGACCAGAATAAATAAGAAAGGCACCAAAAGGCAAACAGGTACCTTGAAGCTGCCGAAGGTTAGCCTCCAACACCAGACGCTCCTGCACCAGCCGCTTGGCCTCCTGCACAAAAGACTATAGAAAAATAAATAGCAGTAAGAAAAAGGACTTGGGGGCTACGCCCAACACAAAGGAGTAAAAGCAAAATTCGCACACGAAGACACTCGGGGGCTCCCACCGTGGCACGAAGCAAAAGTACTCACATGCTCAGATGGCGATTCCGAAGACCCGCTGGCGAAATTCTGAGGCGCAACCACCTGCACCTCCTGCACAGGAGGATCCGGAGCGGCGCCTCCCGAAGTCGCCACCATCTGAGGAGGAGGAGACGCAATCTTCGACTCCCCCATCATCTCCCTCGCACCATCGCTGGAGGAGTCGCGGGAGGAATGCCTGCATACGAAGCAATCAGCACAAGTGCAACATCAAGAAAAAAGGACAGTAATATAACAAGAAACTTACGAGCCCAACGAGCTCAGGTCGAAGACAGGAGGAGTCCTTTGGGCTCTCTTCTCCTCTTTCTTCTCTTCCTTCTTCTCCTCCTTCTTTTCTTCCTTCTTCCGCTTCGCTGGCGGGTGCGGCGCTACAGCCCGCACAGGAACGGCAGGAATGGGAGAGGAAGAACCTCCATGACCGTCATCATGACGATCCAGGCATAGAGGGTTTCTGGGAGTCGGAGGAGTCGAGGCATCCGAAGACTCGCTGGAGCTCCGTGATCGTTTGCGCGTATGGTCCTCACTCGACTCGTCGGCATCTTCGGCCGGAGATCGTGCCGACGGAAGTTCAGACACGAACTCCACCACCTCATTATCCGGGGCATTCGGATACCTTTCAGGCAATGGCGGTACCATGCCCGGCACCTTGAAGCTCTGCAAAATCAGAAGGTACTTTGTTAGCAAACAAAAGAAAACAAATACGCAGTCGACAAAAAGCGCTACGCGCACGAATCTACACCTGCGGAACGACCAGCGCCACAGAAAACGGCGGAGTCAGCGACTTCCCAGGGATTTCCTCTCCAGCCTTGAACTTCAGCAGTGAGTGAAGGGTCCTGTCAAGATCCCCCTCGGAGATTTCCTCAGCCGAAACCCTCGTTGGATCACGGCGCCCAAAATAAAGGAACATCGGGTGCGCCCTCGCTTGGAGAGGCTGCACCCGATGCTCGAGAAACTTCCGGATGATGTCCACGCCGTTCACTTCCTTCTCCGGAATCAGCTGGAGATCCTCCACCCGACGGTAAAGGGCCTCTATCTCCGCCACCTCGCCATCCAAAATTTTGTTTTTCCAAGACCTTTTCGGCTCAATCATCTGGGAGGGGTCAAAAGGAACAAGACCAAAATCTTGCCCAGGCACTACGGAGTCGCGGATATAAAACCATCGCCTCCGCCAGTACTGGACAGATTCGGACATGGAAAAAGAAAAGAAGAGAAGATTGGGACTAAGGGAGATGATGCAACCCCCAATGGGAACACACCATCCGAACCAGACTGCCTCTTCACGGAATAAAGCTTCCGGAAGAGGCCAAAGTGCGGCTCAATGCCAAGCCAGCACTCGCAAAAAGTGATAAAACAAGCAATGTGGAGAAGGGAGTTGGGCGAAATATGATGCAGCTGGATGCCATAGAAAAAGAGCAGCCCACGAAGGAAGTCGTGGACTGGGAAGGAAAACCCACGCATAACGAAGGCAAGAAACATAACCCGATACCCAGCTGGGGGACGGGGGATTACCTTGTTGCCGGGGAGTCTGACGGCCTCCCTATCTTGTGGGATCAGACCCCGCTGGCGAAGCTTGCGGAGATCGCTCTCCCGCGTCTCTGATCGCCGCCAGCCACCGTCGGTGACACGGGTAGCGGCGGCGCTTTTCTTTCCTCCGACGGCGCTAATACCAACGGCAGACGAGGATTTCTTCGGTTTCCCCATTGCGCTACGGCGGCGCCGGTGGTGAAAATGCAGAAGGGAAGACGGAAATGTGGAAGGAAATCCCAGCGCGCAGCAAGAATCGCTAGAGCACAAGGAGGCAGTGAAAACAAGAACTGATGCGGTGAAAACAAACCGCGGATTTCCCCAATGATTATAACAACGAAGACGACGCACGGCAGCCGTCCATCCAGAAGACCTAACGCCAACGACAGATCTGACCATACACGTGTCAGCATCACAACGAACCGTCATTACCACGCCGTCCACTACGCGCGGAAATCGAGGAGACGCCGTAATTATCTCCACGACGCGCGTGACCGGTCAATTCAAAGTCAGCAAGTGGGACCCACATTCGTCCAGTCAAGTCATCTCTGGCGTAGCAGATGCTTGAGGTCATTGATCGTCAGCACTGATGTCATCAAAAGCTATACTAGCACCAACTACAAATCTTCGGCTCCATAGCTAAGAGTACTCACTCGAATCTTTGATTCGACTAAATACTCGGGGGCTACTCCTATCAGGAGCGCTGGCCGCGCACCCGAAAGACGAATAAAGACAAAATAATTATTCGAGTTCTACGTCGAGTCTACGACTCCACTACGGACTCGGGGGCTACTCCCATAGGGAGGATGGATTTAAGCATCCGAAATTTTTTGTGTCCTACGGACTTAACAACTGTACAATGTTTTGAGCTAAAGTCTCCGCTCGAGTCTACGACTCGAACAGACACTCGGGGGCTACTCCCATAGGGAGCGCTGGTCGCGCACCCTATGAAATCTTTGACTGCGATCTTTCGGATCAGCATGCAAAAACTTTTCGGCACCTTTGCCCCAACAAAACGCCTAGTGAGCAACGGTCTCCTTGGCCACCCGAAACACCTCCGAGGTGACAAACATTCGGATGCTGTGTCTACGACACAAAGATAAGACCTATAGATATCATCTGATGGCCTGGCAACGCACACGACTGCGCTCTGCTAGTAAAAACCCGTGCTAACAGGTGCGATGAAAAATCCCGACGGACGCGTTGGGTACATCAATTAAATTCACTGGAATTCCACTCCTGTAAGTCCTCCACGGCCTGAGTCGAATTACGCCAGCATATGTTCCAGTTTCGAGTTGAGGGACTCGAATCTGAGGAAGATCGTGTTGTTTCGTCCTAAGACAGTTAACTGACCCTGATCCGTCGGGTGAGTCAGGCACACGCATCAACAATCCCTACACACATACTATTGAAACATATAGTCACACCCGAAAGATTGAAGAGTCCTCAGCCGAATCTGCGATTCGACTGATCACTCGGGGGCTACTGACATGGTTATACCTTACGGGTACGTGGCCTCGGCATACCTGGTCCAGCCCAAGGAAGGCCCACAGCAGATGTACGCTGGCCCATGAAGACTTTTGGGTGGCCAAGGCCCATGACACCTTCGGATCCTTGGAGAGCAAGACTAGTGTAGATAGGAAATTCGAAGGGGTAAAACCCTAGAACTTGTAACCGACTAGGACTATGCCCGGGACCTGCCTAAGTCTATATAAAGGTTAGGAGGGCACGACCTAGATCTCTCGACTCATACTTTCGCATACGCACCACCACGCCAGATCGAATCTACGCACCCCTGTAACCTTCGGTTCCGCCGTAATCAAGAGCAGACAAGCAGGAGTAGGGTTTTCCCTCCGGTGGCTTGAACCTGGGTAAATCTCATGTCCCCTGGTTGCTTGTCTGTTAACCGTTCCATGATCTCCAGCATCCCCATCTTCTCCAAAACCCAAGTCCATAACAATGGGCATTGATGAGATCAAACCTCGTCAACCACCTTCTGTCCATCTGGCTAAGTTATTGCAACCTATATGATCCAGGTAGAGCCCATAATGCCATGTGGCTGCACTTGAAGCTTCTTAACATTTGACTCTCAAATCTCTTTGTTCCTGGGTGGCTTTCCACAAGTGAGATACACTAGGGTAGGCCATGAATATGGGGCCCTGTGTAACCACTCAACATAAACCTTTCACACCATTCCACCCAGGTCATTCATTCACATAGTTGTTTTATTAATCAAAACACAAGTCATTGACTTAGAAATATTTCATAGCATGAATATAATCCACCCTTGTTTTCTACTAGCTAGGCTAAGCATAATAGTAGCAAGAATCTTAACTTAGGGAAAATTCTACTAAGGCATCATCTACTAGGATTTCCCATGGCATAGCATACTTAGTAAAAATTCCATGCAAGTCCTACTCAAAATATTACTAATGCATAGTGAAAATATTAGGACAAAAGTATGAAGCACCACTTGACTTTTTAGTAGAGAATATAGATTCACTCCTTGATCTTGAAATAGTCACACTCTTCCAATTTCACTACAAATCAATCAAGGCACAAACTCAATCTAGCATTCAAACAATTCATCACATAAAATAAAGAAAACAAAACAATGCATGCAAGCATGCAAAGGATTGTTTTATTTGCAATAGTGGTTTCTAATAGGCTATAAACATTTAAACACATATTGGTCATTTATAAAAGTGGTAAAACCATTTAAAAACAAGTTAGTGAAAATAGGCCATTTAAATCATTTTTGTTTTGTTAGAAATGATTTAAATCAAAGTAATAATTTCTAATGTTAGCCAAAATGATTTTAAACACCAATATTAATGTGTATGGTCAAAGTGTTTTAAAACAAATCTATTTACAAAAGGTGTCACCCAAAATCATTTTTAAATCAAAGCAGCATTTTATTTTTCTAGAAATGCCTTTAATCAAAGTAATAATTCTCTAGGGTTTAATCAAATACATTTTTAAATTCTCTAGGGTCAGAGAGTTTAAATCAAATCATTTTCCAAAAGTTTTACTCAAAAAGCATTTTTAAACCATAATCAACATTTTTATTTAACTAGAAATGCTTTTATTCAAAGATTTACTCCTTAGTATCACAAAATATACTTTTAAATCTACAAGTTGGTTTTTATGGTCAGTAGTCAGTAGGTTCAAAACAATCCATTTACAAAAGATTTTACCCTAAAAAACATTTTTAGAATAACTTTTATAATCAAAATAGGCCTAATAATGTTTCTGCAAAAACATCTACTTTTAACGAAACAAAACACTAAACAAAGGTCAGGGTTGCAAAGGTTTCATTTTTATGAATCCAGTGATATAAAATTTGTAAATTTTGGATGTGTAGATTAAAAGTTATGAATTTTACAAATCTAAACATCTAATAGATAAGTTTCTGTTTTTAAAACAAAACACAGGCCACGTGTCAAGTTGTTACTGGACGGCACCGGTTCGTTTGGATCAAGTGTTATAGGCCGCAAGATTTAAAGTGCATCGCACGGATCAGACTGATCCTTATCGTTTCGGTAAGTTAATCTATCGCATTCGCAAGATCGAAATCTAATGGCCCTAATCGAATCAACCACAAACTGGCAGCATTGCGACGGTGGACGGCGGTGGCGCGCTCGAGAAGTGGCGTTGCTGACGAAATAGGATGCGCGGTAGAGGGAGGAGAGCATTACCGAACTCGCCGTGACGTGCTGGAGCTCGAGGTGGTCGTTGCAGCGGAAGGGGTGCACGGAGTAGCCCGTGATTGCTCGACGGAGTCACTCCTGGCGTCGAGCACATCCTGTTGTTGACGGGGGTGAGGCTACAAGGCATCGGAAGGCAAGACGATGGCCGCTTAGATGCGTAAGACGATGCTGATTACGCGAGTGTCCACTAGGGAGAGAGGCGCACTCGGAATTTTCCGGGGAGGTCGTCGGAGTCGAAGCCGAAGACGGTGGCGCTCTGGCGTTGACGTTGCCGACGCTGTGGGGCACGCACGGCCAAGCGGGCGGTACTGGGAGGTGCAGGATATGCTGACGAGCAAACCAGCAAGCACTAGGGGGCTGGGGAGGGTCTGGCTTCGCCGGAATCGGCCGGGGAAGGTTGTCGGGGCAGTGGCGGCGTGAGGAAGAATCAGAGTAGCCTGGAGGCAGAGAGAGGATGGCGAGCGAGGGGAAAGAGAGGGGAGACGTGAGCGCTTAAGAGGGTGTACTTACTGGAGAGAATTGATCAGCCATTAATCGTGAATTTACGCGGAGGATTTAGCGGCAAAAACGGCCCGGGAGAGGGCGTGGTCGTCGCGGTGGGCAAGAAGACGCCAGCGTGGCGTGGGCCTGTGTCGTCAGCGAAAGAGAGGGGGTGCGCGTGGGGTCCAAGCGTCAGTGGCTGAGGGGGTAGGGTTTGCGGTAATAAAAACGGTTCGCGAGAGAGAAGAGAGGTGGGCTGAGCTGGGCTGTAGTTGGGCCAGGTTTCTGTGCTAGGTCTGTTTTTTCATTTTTTTTCTATCCTGGTTCTTTTCCTTTTTCTTTTCTGATTTGTTCTATTTTGAATTTAAACCTCATTTAAATTCAGATTTCTTTTCAAATCTTTTTCTACACTTTCATTAGGGTTTTCATTCTGTTTATATAGTGTGGTTTAACAATTTATTTAGAATATTTGTTATATTCTCATAAGGTTTAAATATTTATTTAAAATAGACCTTTGTCTTTATTTAAATAGGGTTTCAAATATATTTCAAACTTCTATTTGAATTCTAATTTTTACCAAACCTTTTTCAGTAGGTTTTATTTATTCATTAGTGCAAATAATTCACTTTGAATTATTATTATTTAAAATATTTTAATATGATTTAATGTTCATTTAAATTGGGCATTTGTCTTTATTCAAAAAGAATTGAATTTGGTTAATGCCATATAATTTTATTTGAATATTCTTTATCCTTTTATTTTATTTGGATTATCTTTATTCCATTTGCTTATGGATTCAATTCAAGATTTAATTTGTCTTCTAAATAATTTTTCTTGGGATTTATTATTTATTTAGTTTAGGCAATTTGTTTTTATTTAAATAAAATTGGATATTGTTTAATCCTTATGATTTTATTTAAATAATCTTTTATTACTTTTTATTATTCCATAATCTTTCATTTCATTTGTTTGTCCAAGATTTAATTTGGCTTTTTTATATTCCTTATATTCCTTATTTTCTTCCTTTGCCTTATAAAATCCATATCTTTTTATTTATAGATCCAAAATTGGTGATTCCAATTTGTATAATTTTATTTAATATTTGTTTATCTTTTTAAATCCTTTTAGTATTATTTTGATCATAAATTGGTATGGATTTTAGATAGGAGATTTATTAGCTTTGGAAATTATTTCTCTTTAACTTATTAAATTCATTAGTTTTTATCCATGGCTCCAAATTAAATGAAACCAATTTCTATGGTTTTATGATATTTTTGGTTTATCATTTTTGATCATTTATAAATGTTTGTTGCTAAATTTGTGTATGGATCAAATCCATAGTCTTAGAGAGATCTTGGAAATGATTTTCTTCCATTAGGGTTTTAGGGTTTTGGTTTGTTTTTCCAAGTGTTTAAATTTCAAGATACATTATTTGCTGAATGCATTTCACTTGATTGAAATTTGTTGGATTCCATTTTATTCAAATTTTGTTCAAGAAAGGTTTTGATGTTTCCATTTAGAAATAAAAAGTTTCTTTTCACCCTAAATTTCAACATTTAATTCTTTTGTTTATTTATTTTTCACATTTCAAAATTTGGAAAATTTTGGGATGTGACAGATTACAATATGCCTCCTATATTTGATGATTATGGTGATGAGAATGATAATAATAGCTATCTTGTTGAATTTGCTCCCACTACTTATGTGGAGAGTAATAATCATTTCATGCATGTGGCTCATGATAAGAATGTTTTATGTGATAGTTATATTGTCAATTTTATTCATGATGCTACTGAAAGTTATTATGAGAGAGGGAAACATGGTCTTATGTATCTCAACAATATTAAGTTTCCCCTCTTTATGTTGAAAATCTTGAAGTTGCACTTGTTTTGCTTTCATATGCTTGTTGCTTTATGCTTTCATGACTTGTTTCTTTATAAGATTCCTATGCATAGGAAGAGGGTTAGACTTAAATGTGTTTTGAATTTGCTTCTTGATGGTCTATTTTACTTCAATTCATATTTCTTATGTGAGCATCTTCTCAAGCTATCAAGCCTAACTTAAAGGCGTTAAAGAAAAGTACTAGTTGGGAGATAACCCAAGAGTTTCCTTGAGTCTTGGAAGTTATTACTTCAGTAATGACCTCTCCTTATCCTTTTTGTTTGCTTTTTGTGCCAAGAATGACCTCTAATGAGAGGGAAGTAAGATTTGGGGAGTTGCTATCCCGAAACAGATTTCTGTCCTCCACCAAAAAAATCGTGAGGAGTCTTTGTAACTCGGATTGAGCTCAAAATTTACGAATAAATAACCAGTATGTTAGCTAACTTTCGTTAGTTCAACAATTTTTTATTTGAGCAACAACAGATGTTAGAAAAAAATCGGTTTCTACCTGCTAGTCTATTTTGACAGATTTATGCCATTATTTGCATTTGCTTCTTATTGATTCCTTTTTGAGTTATCTTTAGGTGAATTGAGCTTTTTGAAGGAGTTATTGCAGTAGCTTGTGTTTTTAGTGAAAAGCCTTGCTGTTCCAAAGCTTTGCCAGAGGTCTAATATCTTTTGAATAAGCTAATGTTGCTAATGAAGATTGTGTGAAGGAAAAATTTCAGGTGTAGGGAGAGAATGATGCAATGAGATGAAGAATGGACAAAAGCTCAAGCTTGGGGATGCCACCATGGTGTCACCCCAAGAAATATCCGAGAGGTACAAGTGTCAAAGCTTGGGGATGCCCAAGGCATCCCCTTCTTCATCAATAAAAAGCTCAGGTCTGTCTAGACACTTCGTTTTAATTGTTTCATGCACAGTTGTGTTGTTCTTGGAGCGTCTTAGTTTTCGTTTGCTTTGCTTAGGTTGTTTAGTTTGCTTGAATAAAGTAGTTTGGACCCCCGTTCTCGCTGTGTTGTTTTTCAATTAAGTAGCTTGGTGTTGGAAAGGAGTAGTAAGTTCTTGCTTGAAGTGCAAGAGGATCTTGCATTGACTATGACTTAGACTTTAGCATGACATGCTAGGTGTTGTTTTGGCCTGATGCTTAGTTATTATTGCTATAGCATGGCTTGTTCCAAACAATTGGGATTGCTTAGTGTGCCTTGAAGAACTTATGCGTTGTTTTAGCATGCAAAAGCATAGTATTGTGGTATTCTCCTTTGATGCTTTGTTTGGGTTGACTTGGCACACGCTCACACCATGTTATGACTATGACAAGTCACCATTAGCCTCTATGATCATTTAGTCCTTGACTTGTAGTACCACTCTAAGCTTTGATTAGTAATGCTTTGTTGCTCTATATGATTATGGCCATTATGCTCTCTTAGTTGGTTGCTCTCAGTCTTTTGCTAGCCTCCACTTGTACGAGTAAGCTCTACTCATGCTTCCAACTCCCAATAGACCAAGTTATTCCAAAGTGCCCAATATAAACTCCTATGCATGGTGTGTTACACCATTCTAAGTATATTCTTGTTTTCATCTATCTTCCAATTAAAAACTATTTTGTTATGTGAAAACTTAGTGATTAAAGCGCTCACGAACTTAATGGCACACTTTATATTCTTTGCCCCTAATAAAATTGAACCATTGTGACATCTATGTTGTATATGCTTGCACTTATACGTTGGAATTAACAGAACCGTGCTGTCACGGGGAACGTTTTCAACATTGCACTTGTACTTTGTCCTCAGTTGATATCATGATCTTTTGTCTATGGATGTCACCGGTGTGAAATAAAGAGGGAACTTGTAAGTCCATGGAGTTTGTATCCTGTGTAGAGAAACGCCTGGGCCGCTAGCCTAAGCCATGCCTAATCATGGTGGAAACTTGCAGCATCACCATAGTGACATCTATGAAGCATTCTTCTTATAAAAAAAGAGAGACACATTTAGAAAAGAGGAAAGAGAGAAAAAATCACCATATTCCCATGGTAAATAAGAAGATTGCTGAGATGCTCATTGTCTACTTGCCTTGTCATTTTGGTTATGGGAAAGCTCATGTACCATGTGCAAGGGGTACCCCGTTGGCGGTTCTCAATGATATGCAAATACTTACAGTGACAAGAACTTACCTGTGACCGAAGTTGAGTATGCATGAGGTGTGGCCCTCGTATTCAAGGGACTTGAGATTGCCAACTTATACTTCATCAAGCATATACCCCATCTTTGTCACTTTAACCTTAACCACTTAAAGATGCTTATGATAGGGGCAATGAGGGCTGAAAGCTAACAAGTACCATAATTTTTGGAAGCTCTTTTTGAAACTTGCAATCCCTGCTTCCTTTACAAAAAGGCCTTTCTTCCACCATTATTGAGTCTCCACCTTCTACCTTTAGGCACCATTAAGAGAGCATAGTTGTCATTCTGTGTGCAGTGTTCCAAAGCTTATTGATTGATGCATATTGTGATATTACTTGTTCTTGTGCTATTTGTTTCTAGTCACCCTTGTGAACTTTGAAGGTGTCCTATGCATTTATATTGCTACTCTATGAGGGACAAGCTGATTCCCACTATGCTATGTTTTCTGTATGTGAAACAAACAAACATTTTTCAATGCATGTTATTCATGATCTTTGTTTGTAGCTTGTCATGTTGCATGCATAGTTACTATGTCCTATTGTTAGAACTCCATCTTTCATGCACATGTTTAGAGTTCCCTGATCCCAACTTTCAATGCTTGCAATGGTTGGATCTTTATTGTGAGGGTGCATGTCACCTCAAAAATTATTCTTTTATCACTTACCTACTCGAGGACGAACAGAAGTTAAGTTTGGGATGCTTGATATGTCGGAAACGTATCTATAATTTTTGATGTTCCATGCTTGTTAGTATCTACTTTTATTTGCTTTGTCTACACTTTGAGGTACTTTTTACATGTTTTCTGGTACTAACCTATTAACAAGTTGCCACAGTGCCAGATGCCTATTTTCTGCTATTTTTGCTTTCAGAAAAGCTAGTAAGAAATATTCTCGGAATTGGACGGGACAAATTCTAAAGTCAATTACTTTCCGTGGGGAACAAGAAGTCCAGAGGGGAGACGAGGAAGCGTGCCAGGGCGGCCAAACCTCCCAGGCGCGGCCAGGGGTGGGCCCGCACCTGGGTAGGGTTTGACCCCCTGGTTGCCTCCTCGGCATCCCCCTTCACCTATAAGAAGCCCCCGATGCAGAAACCCTAAGAACCCGATCAAATCTCCACGAAACCGTCTGTAGCCGCCGCCACCATTATCCCTAGATCGGGGGATCTGAAGTTCTTCTCGGCACCCTGCCAGAGGGGAGATCATCCCGAAGGCCTTCTCTCTGGTATGATGCGTGAGTGGTTCCACCTTGGACTATGGGTCCATGTAATAGCTAGATGGTTGTATCTCCTCCTTTGTGCTTTCATGTATACATCTTGTGAGCTCCATTCATGATCAAGATCTAATGTATTTGTAATCATGCATGTTGTGTTTGCGGGGATCCGATGGATATTGAGATTATTATGTTGGTTTGATTAATGGTTTTGTCTTTATGATTCTATCATGTCTGTGTTGTTTGTGATCTTGCATGCTCTCCGTTTTTAGTAGCTATCTTGGCCAAGTAGTTGCTAGTGACTCCAAGAGGGGGTATTTATGCTCGATAGTGGGTTCATGCCTCTAGTTTCCAAGGGAAGTGACAATAATCTCTTCGGTTGTAGATGTGTTGTTGCTACTAGGGAGAAAACAATGGTCTCTTGTTCATGGAACAGGTGGACTGTTTACCTTACACACTTTGCTTAAAGCAGTTGTCTGTTGCTTGCAACTTAATACTGGAGGGGGTTCGGATGATAACCTGAAGGTGGACTTCTAGTCATAGATGCAGTTGGATGGCGGTGTATGTATCTTGTTGTATTGCCCAATCGAATCTCATAGGATCTTTCTGACTAGTAATTGCATTGTTATGCCTTGCTCAGTTCCTGTCAATTGCCCTGCTGTAATTTGTTTACCCTTCATGCCATGTTGTTTATCTAAGGAGAGCACCTCTAGTGAACTATGGACCCCTGTCCAATCTTTACCATTGATACATCTTCCACTGTTACTTGTTTACTTGCTGCAAACCATTACCTTCCACATGATACGTTTAATCCTTTGTTACAACAAACCGGTGAGCTTGACAACCTCACTGATTCGTTGGGGCAGAGTCTTGAGTTTGTGTTGTGCGGGTCTCCGTGTTGCTTGCAACACCTGTGTGACATTTCCTTCCTTCTTCTGGTTTGATAACCTCGGTCTCTATTGAGGGAAGACTTGCTGCTTTGCTCATCACACCTTGCTCTTGGGGTTTCTAATGAAGTGCTCCACGTCAGCACCATCAACGACGACCACGACGAGCTCCACCCGTGCCCTTCGGTCCCCTCTTGGCACTATAAATAGAGGCCACCCCCGTTCAATTTCTTCCCACCAACACACTCCCCTCTCTCTCAGAACCACCCCACCCCATCCCCGGTGCAAGGCGAGCAGCAGGTCGCCGAAATTTTGCTGGAGTCTACCATGGAGGAGGATTAAAGGAGCCAACGATTGGAGCCGCCCCAGGAGAAGCCACCGGTACCAGGAGGTTCACCGTCGTCGACTTCGTCGTTATCCCCCGTCGCCTACCCTCGCCTAAGCCCCGTTGAGCCCCCTTAGACCCCCACTGGCCGCGCTAGGGTTCTGAATCGCCAGAGTTGCCCGACCGAGACGATAAGTCACAACCGTTCGATTAGAAGTTGATCGTGTGATTTAGATTGCCCCGTACCGCTTCGCACCCCCTGTCTCTCTGACTGGTGGGGACACCCACTTAAACTCACCCGCGCATGCGCGCTGTGTGCCGTGGGCCGGCCCATTTATGCCGTGAGCCATTGTTTGAATTTAGGTTTATTCATTTAGTTTCAAACATATTTCTGTACCTAGATTCAAAAATCAACCCTGATCAATTCACTGTACCAAATTGTATGAAACCAATTTTGTTAGAAAGGTACTGGAATTCTTAATCCAAGCCCGTTGGATTCAAATCATTTAGATTTGTAGATCACCTATAGTAAAAATAACAAGGCAGAAGCTTTTCTGCATTCAAACATTTTTCAAAATTAAACCAGAGAAGCTTTTGAGTTGATTCCAACTCTCAAAAATCACATTTAACAACACCTTTCTGAATATATAAAAATATCTAGGTTTACTTGCAGAAATAATGAACAAGTAATAAAAGAATGCCTCATAGGCCATTCTAATCACTTTATTTAATTAAAATAAAGGGTTAAACCTTATTAAATTGTGACACCACTTTAAATCACATTCCCATGTACTGAAATATGTGGTGATGACATGTGTCAACAAGATCCCATGTTTTAGTTGGAGAATGTTAAATCTTAAATATTTTTTCAATGAGTAGAAATTACTTTTCCAAAATAAAATAAATAAGACAAGTGTTTTAATCTTTGTAATAATAGTGATGATGCGAGATCATCTAGTGTGAACCTTTGTGTGCTAAATAGAGTAGTTAAGAATTGTTTGGTGATTGTGTACCTCATATTTATTTATAGACGCTAGCACCGACCAAGGATATGAGGAGGAAGGAGAATACTACGAGGAAGAAGCCAAGGAGAACTTCAACCACTTCTCTGCACAAGGCAAGCTACCACTTGCATGTTACCTATGCAAGCTAGCCCTTGCAACTATGGAAACTATATAATGTATGCAATGCATTAGGCAGGCCTTGATTACACCACTTGATACCCAAACCCAGTTTTACTTGCAAGCTTAGTTATTTTATTTCTTTATCAAAGACTTCCATGGGAGTTTACTTAGTGACTTGTAGATTTTAGAAAGATAATTAAAGGTAGAATAAAGAGCATAAAACTTGGCCTAAGTTAGAGAAATCTTGATGTCATCCTGAGGCATGAGATTGAACTTAGATTAAGATACACTTGTTTACCAACCCTCATTAGTGTTTACCCCCACTTGTAGTTGCTAGTGCTAAACATAAAACTTGATCACTTTTGATGGGAATACTTGGTGAAAATGGTTATGAAAACCTTAGAATGATGAGTCATTCTACTGGAATGTTTTGACATGTGTTCTTGAACACCAGATGATTTTGATGATGAAAATTTGAAGGCATGAGCCATAGCCCTTTATAAAACTGATGGTTGTCTGGAAGCGATACCATTCCAATTTTACCGTACAACCACAATACCCGAAATTTGGGTAGAGATTGACTGAAAATTTATATACCTTAGTGTGGGTTCCCTTGCGGCCAAGGTTTGAGATGAGGCTACCTTGTGAAGATTGTCTACCTGTGCAGTTCCCAAGATGATAGTGGGTCATGGTTGGGAGGCCAAACTCATAGGAGAGGTGCATATACTAGGGCGTGTAATTGAAAGGTTAGGATTGATTATTCGCATACTGAGTATGGTGAATTCAGGATTGTTCCTAACAGATGTATCGAATGTTATGGTGAAAGTGTACCACCTCTGCAGAGTGTCAAACTATTTGAATAGCCGCGTCTGCGGTTATGGACAGTTGGAGTGGCCATACTGTTCTGTCGTCATATGTTTTCAAAATGACTTATGAAATGATTCATGACTTGACTTGACCACAACAGGGTTGTGATATGAAATTCAAGTTCTCACTCAGGTGTTATAAAACTTTAACCTAGCTCTCTTTGCTTCGTAACTTAGTTAAGGTAAATCTGGCTTTTTGCAAAACAACCTAGAGCTTAGTATTTCCAACTCAAAACTTCACTTGTTAGTCTTAGTTTGCGAGTACTTAAAGAGTACTCATGGCTTGTCCCTGGCTATTCCCGTGGCCAGACTATGAAGAGGACTATCAGAAGGATGGACCGCGGGAAGGTTACGACAACTAGGATCATCTCCCATCGTCAACATTGCCTGTGACCATGAAGATGGAGCCTCGCCTACGCTATCGTTATTATTACATTATTCCGCTGCTTGATTTGTATTAAGACTGGATCATGTGATCCTTTATTTTTTGTAAGACCTTATGTATGTTTTATAATGGATGATGTACTGTGATATCCAATCTGTTATGTCTCGCAAAAATGGTAATCCTGGGATTGCGATGTATGGCATAACATGCATATAGGATTAAAAATCTGGGTGTTGACAAGTTGGTATCAGATCCATCCTGACCATCGGAGACCCTAGTTTGGAATGGATGTATAAATCAAAAACTTAGTTTCAAAACCAAGGAAGTGAGTATTTATGAAAACCTATTCTCATTCTTATCACTTAAACTCTTTCATGAAAATTCATGTTCCTCAAAAATGCTTGCAAACTCGCATAAAATTTGGCACACTTGATCACTCTACTAAATTACTCATCCTGTATTGTTATATATGGACGTGAAGTATAGCAAGTTCTATCAGTTGGGGAATGGAGGAAATCTCATCTTTCAGCGTGACTTGGACTAGCTTTCGGAACTTCTGGAGCATCCACACCCCAAGTTCTTTGGAGCTCAGCTCAACGATCAGGAAGGAGAGGAGTTGCAATGGCTGGTTGTTGCAAGTCTCTGAGGAAAGATTGAAGCCCCCACCTCAGAGGGAATTCAGTTCACCATCAGAGAGAACAACTAGCTCGATGGACTTGCCAGGGCCATGCAAGAAGCTCTTGCCCGTATGTGTGTACAAAGTATCAACCAAATCAAGGGCACCCGCTTTGAGTTCTGCCCAAGGCGTGATGCTATGGGACAGCCACTGGAGGCACCATATCACCCTGAGCTGAAGAACCAAGTGGACCACCTCAACTTCATGATGTATGACCGACAGAAGGAGTTGGACAATGCATGTTCCTACGCCAACCACAAGTCCGCCATCGCTGCCCAGAAAGATCAGACCATTGACATGCTAGTGAAGGATCGCCAGTCTCGTCGCCGTCAGCTCGACAAGAAGGAGCGCATCATTGCCCGTCTCCGCCATAGGATCACAGAGTTGGAGGAGACCGTCCACGAGAGGGATATGCAGCTTGAGGAGAGGGAGAATGTAGGGGAGTACATCCATGGAGACCCCTACTCCTATCTCAGTGATGATGATGACTTTCTGGAGGATCAGGCCATGGACTTCTTCACCAATGAGGATGACTTCGCCTTCATTGATGATGATGATGAGGACACCAACTCCTAGGAGTAGTAGCACTTGAGCACTAGCGTTAGTGAGTTGTATCCGGTCCCGCTGTATTGTAGTTTCCCAGAATGGTTCTTAAAACCATCTATTTTCTTTGTTGTGGTGTGTGTTGTATGATGTGTTATGAATGAATGCAAAGCAAGTTGCTAGAAAAATCTGAGTCAAACTTCAAAAACATTTTCAAAAACCCTGAACCTTAGAAATTTCCCTCTTTTCTCATGATCTATCTCAATCTTCAGATGCCTCGCGGAGGAAGCACTTTATCCCCGGATCCAATGTTACAGATCTTGCAAATGTTGGTTTCTGACCGTGAAGCTGAAAGAGCCGAACGTCAAGCCAACTTAGCCACCCTTCAGCACATAGCTCAGATGGCCAACAACAACCAAGGCCATGGAAATCAGGACAACCATGGATCCAAGCTCAAGAACTTCCAGAACACCAATCCACCCATCTTCACTAAGTCTGAAGAGCCTCTAGATGCCGATGACTGGCTACAAACCATGGAGAACAACTTAGAAGTTGCAGGAGTGGAAGCCAACAAGAAGGTACTGTTCGCCACCCACTATCTGGCCGGAGATGCAAGAGCATGGTGGAACAGCGTTCGCTCCATGAATGCAGGTCAAATGATGACTTGGGAGGAATTCAAAGTCAAGTTTAGCAGAACCCATGTGCCACCAGGTTTGATTAAGAGGATGATAGATGAATTCAGGGAACTGAAGCAGGGAAAGATGACCGTAGTTGAGTACGATGACAAATTTTTGTCATTGGCTAGGTATGCACCAGACGAGATTGATACCGAAGCCAAGAAGAAGGAGAGATTCTTGAATGGTCTGCATGATGAGATGAAGACAGTGTTAGTCAATATCCCATTTGCTGATATTGAAGCCTTAGTGGACTCGGCCATTCAGATGGAAGGCAAGATCAACCAAGCCAATGAAAATCGCAAGCGTAGAATGATGCATCAACCAGGAACCCTCCATACCCCAAAGTATCGCTCCAACCCATCTCCAGGATTTTCCCCAACAAACAATAGACCCCCTGTGAACCGTCTGACCTATCCCAACCGTGGAGGAGGAAACCCAAGGCCCGGAGGAAATCACAACAACCCCGGCAACCCCAGCAATTTCAACCGTGCACCACCCAAGTTCAACAACAATAATGTCGCCAACAACACCAACACTGCCCCAAGAACTGGAAGCAATGTTGTGCCTGTTGCAGCAAAGGACAAGTCTCAGGTGACTTGTTATGAATGTAGAACCAAGGGTCACTATTCCAATGAGTGCCCCAAGAAGAATTCCACAGCCCCCAATGCAAATGCCCCAGCTCAGCAGCAGCGTCGTGTTCAGCCTGGAAGAAGATTTGCCCTAGGGAATTCTCTCAACCGCAACGGCCGTCTCTTTCTTATGCATGCTGAAGAAGCCCAAGAAGCGCCAGATGTCATGCTAGGTATGTTTTCTGTTAACTCAGTACTTGCAAGAGTGTTGTTTGATTCTGGAGCATCACACTCGTTTGTTACCGAAGAATTTGCATGCACTAGTAAGATTCAACCCACCAAATTGAAGCATGTTATGATAGTTCAAATACCTGGTTCAGCCACAAAAGCTAGACAAATTTTCAAGGCTGTACCTATCCGAATCCATGGCATAGATTTTTATGCTAATCTAATAGTACTCGGAACTAAAGGTTTGGAAGTAGTACTAGGAATGGATTGGATGTCGAAACATAAAGGATTAATCGACTGTGCCAAGAAAGCCATAACCATGACCAGTACAGCCGGAATATCAGTAGAGCATGTATCTAAAAACTTGCCCCATCAATTCAAGTGCAACAAGAGTCTAGCCCAACCAACCATTGACCTAGTCAGAGTATTCTGTGAATACCCCGATGTATTTCCAGATGTTTTGCCCAGTATGCCCCTAGATCGAGATATCTAGTTTATCATTGAAATAATCCCTGGAACCAGACCCATAGCCGAGAGACCTTATAGTATGAACCCGTCTGAATTAGTGGAGCTAAAGAAGCAACTGGATGCTATGCTGGAGATAGGACTGATTCAACCAAGTGCGTCGCCCTGGAGATCACCTGTCCTATTTGTGGACAAGAAAGATGGAGGTAACCGTTTTGTATGGATTATCGGAAGTTGAATGATATCACCATCAAGAACAAGTACCCACTACGAAAGATAGAAGACTTGTTTGATCAGTTGACTGGTGCCAAAGTGTTTTCTAAGATTGATCTTAGAACTGGTTATCATGAACTCAAGATTCACGCAGAGGATATCCCAAAGACCGCTTTTACCACCATATATGGATTATATGAGTATACTGTCATGTATTTTGGATTGACCAATGCCCCCGCTTATTTCATGAACCTCATGAATAAGATTTTTATGGACTTCCTGGATAAGTTTGCCGTTATTTTCATCGATAACATTCTGATCTATTCCAAATCAGAAGAAGAACATGAGCTACACCTAAGGACCATCCTTGGAACCTTTAGGGAGCATCAGTTGTATGCCAAGTTTAGCAAATGTGAATTCTGGTTACAGGAAGTAGGATTCCTTGGACATATCGTATCAGCCGGAGGAATTGCCGTTGACCCTGCAAAGGTGAAGGATGTTGAAGATTGGCAAGCCCCAACCACTCAAACCCAAGTTCGTGCATTTCTCAGATTAGCGGGATATTACCACAAGTTCATAGAAGGATTCTCAAGTATCGCAAGACCCATGACCCAATTGTTGAAGAAGGATAAGAAGTTCCAATGGACAGAAATTGTGAAGCGACTTTTCAAGAACTCAAGAAGAGATTGATTTCAGCCCCAATCTTGATCATGCCGGATATTAAGAAGCCATTTGATGTGTATTGTGACGCATCCAAGATCGGTCTCAGATGTGTGTTGATGCAAGAAGGCAAAGTAATATCTTATCTGTCCCGCCAACTGAAGCAGCATGAGTAGAATTATCCTACCCATGACCTTGAACTAGAAGCCGTAGTTCTAGCCCTGAAGACATGGAGGCATTACCTCATGGGAAACTGTTGTGAAATTTACTCGGATCACAAGAGCCTGAAGTATAAATTCACTCAGAAGGAGCTGAATATGAGGCAGAGAAGATGGATAGAGCTAATCAAGGACTATGATATGGACATCCACTATCACCCCGGTAAAGCCAATGTGGTAGCAGATGCCCTTAGTAGATTGCCGTGTCGCTTGAACTCCATGATTCTGAAGGAGCAACCAAGTTTGCACAAGGAGTTAGAAGATTTCAGAATGGAATTAGTAAGTGAAGGATTTTTGGCTAGCATAGAACTTCAACCCACTTTGATCAGTCAGATCAAGGAGGCTCTGGAAGGAAATGCTAGTATAATACAGGAAAAGTACCCGGATTCACCGAAGACGAAGAAGGAGTTTTGTGGTACAAAGGATGTCTTTGTGTACCCGTAGATTTAGAGTTGAAGCAAGCTATTTTGAAAGAGGACCATGATACTCTTTATTCTATCCACCCCGGAGGAACGAAGATGTATCAAGATTTGAAGGAGCAATTTTGGTGGCATAAGATGAAGAGAGAAATTGGAAGCTACATAGCCAAGTGTGACATTTGTCAGAGAGTTAAGGCAGGACATCAGAGACCCGCAGGACTGTTGCAACCCTTACAGATTCCAGAATGGAAATGGGATTCTATTGGAATGGACTTTATCACCGGTTTGCCTACTTCTAGTAGGGGAAATGACTCTATTTGGGTCATAGTTGACAGATTGTCCAAAGTAGCCCATTTCTTACCCGTCAAGAACACTTACCACAGCTCGAAGCTAGCAGAGTTGTACATCGCTAGAATCGTCAGTTTGCACGGAGTCCCCAAGAACATCTTGTCAAATCGAGGAACTCAATTTACCTCGAGATTCTAGAAGAAAGTCCAAGAAGGATTAGGAACCCGACTGGATTTCAGCATAGCTTATCACCCTCAGACAGATGGACAAACAGAGTGAGTAAATCAAATACTCGAAGATATGTTAAGAGCATGTGTGCTAGAGTATGGATCTAAATGGGAAGACTGTCTGCCTTTCGTAGAATTTTCGTACAACAACAGTTATCAAGCTAGTTTGCAAATGGCCCCATTTGAATTTATGTATGGAAGGAAGTTTCGTACCCCTTTGAATTGGTCAGAAGTAGGAGATAGTCAGATTTTTGGACCCAACATCCTACGAGAAGCAGAAGAGAAAGTTCACAAGATTCATGAGAACCTCAAGACCACCCAACAGACAGAAGAGTTATGCCGACAAGGGATGTCGAGACCTCACTTTCAATATCGGAGATTTTGTGTATCTCAAAGTGTCGCCTTTGAAAGGAATGCAACGTTTCCAGCTCAAAGGAAAGTTAGCCCCCAGATACATCGGACCCTTCAAGATTTTGAATCGTCGAGGACAAGTATCGTATCAACTGGAACTTCCAAAGGAGATGTCAGCAGTACATAATGTCTTCCATATATCGTTGCTTCGCAAATGCCTTGAAGTCCCGAAGAAGACTGAAGTTTTCAAGAATATTGATCACCGCACCATAGAGATCAACAATGACTTGACGTATCCCGAAGTACCCATCCATATTTTGGAGGAAGCTTTCAGAACCACCATAACCCGAAGCATCAAGTTTCTCAAGATTTAGTGGAGCAACCACACTGAATAAGAAGCTACCTGGGAACGAGAAGACTACATCAAGACGGAGTTTCCCGATCTCTTTAAATCCTAGTTTTATTTTTTCTTGTTTCTCAAATCTTGGGACGAGATTTTGTTTAAGGAGGGAAGGTTTGTAACATCCCAAAAATATTGAACAATGATTATCAAATTCCAATCACCAAAATTAGGGTTAACAAAAAACTTTTG
This sequence comes from Avena sativa, assembly GCA_916181665.1. NCBI lineage: Eukaryota > Viridiplantae > Streptophyta > Magnoliopsida > Poales > Poaceae > Avena > Avena sativa. The sequence goes on along the minus strand of OV702279.1, from coordinate 256,891,701 downwards.
TTAATTAACATCATATGAATGCATGTGTGTATGTGATAATTGTATGAATGCATGAATGGACTTGTGTGATTGTTCTAAATATCAAGGAATGGTTCAAAGATGAAAACAACATCATCTAAAACATTTCCAAGCAGAAACGAATCAAGAGAAATTAAAAAACAAACAAAATAAGCAAATGGTCATTTTTGCCAATCTTGCTCACTAGGCCACTTTGAGTGTTCCTAGTTCAAGATTTTAAACAGAAACAATTCCAATTCTTTTCACCCCTTGCTAGACCAAGTAAAAGTGAACCCAAGCCCACCTTTCAAACTTACAAAAACATTTGGCAACTTGATTCAAATGACAATTCAAAATTGAATCTTTATCATATGTGAAGATCACCAATTCTCAACCACCAACCAAACCAGTGCCCCTTGACCATTCCAACTAACCAGAGACTACCTAGTATGTAAATAATACACCCACCAAGTTTGAATCAAAAATTCAAATTTAAATCTCTTTCGGCCATTTCATCAAACACCTTGCAAACACAAATCAAACAAACAACAAACACTATAGTGAGCAATGTTTTGGCCTAACTTGTTCCCTCTCTAGCTCACAGCATGCTACTAGTAGATCATCTAGCTTAGTTAACAAGCTTTAGCTCACTGTGAGCTTGCCATTGCCATCAATGGTGAGCATGCCGAGCCTCACCTTGCCATCCCATGGTCGACAGCAAGCTAGGAGCAGCACCAAGCCTATCCACCTTGTCTGGGACATTGACCACCGTCCACTGCCACCCCCTATCCAACGCCAACGCCCTGCCAGCCATTGGACCACACTAGAACCGTCGTGCCCTATGCCTTTGTGCCATGCCGAGACCGCGCCAGAGCGCCACACTCGACACGCGCCCACAGATCGCGCGCTGCCCTTGCCGCTAGCAAGCGTGATCACCACCGTCCCAGGAGACCACCAGACAACCCCGTTCACCGCCGCACGACCCGTAGCCATGGTGCACCATTAAAATGCCCGTCGGACCCGCCCAGAGAACCACAACGTTCCGACCACCTCGCATCGCACCACGCCTCGCAACCATGTCGATAAGCTTCACCAGGGAGTACAGCAACCCCCCCTGTCGTCGCCCATGCCGTTATCCCACTGTGACGACGACCACGACGAGCTCCACCCGCGCCCTTCGGTCCCCTCTTGGCACTATAAATAGAGGCCACCCCCGTTCGATTTCTTCACACCAATACACTCTCCTCTCTATAGAAACCACCCCACCTCATCCCCGGAGAAAGGCGAGCAGCAGGTCACCGGAATTTTGCCGGAGTCTGCCACGGAGGAGGAAGAAAGGAGCCAACGATTGGAGCCGCCCCAGGAGAAGCCACCGGTACCAGGAGGTTCACCGTCGTCGACTTCGTCGTTAGCCCCCGTCGCCTACCCTCCCTTGAGCCCTGTTGAGCCCCTATAGACCCGCACTGGCCATGCTAGGGTTCTATATCGCCGGAGTTGCCCGACGAAGATGATAAGTCATAGCCGTTCGATTAGAAGTTGATTGTGTGGTTTAGATTGCTCCGTACCGCTTCGCACCCCCTGTCTCGCTGACTAGTGGGGACACCCACTTAAACTCACCGGCGCGCTCTGTGCGCCGTGGGACGGCCCATTTACATTCCCGCGTGACCCAGTAGTTTGAATTTAGGTTTTCATTTAGTTTCAAACATATTTCTGTACCTAGATTCAATAATCAACCCAGGTCAATTCACTGAACTAAATTGCATGAAACCAATTTTGTAAGAAAGGTACTGGAATTCTTAATCCAAGCCCGTTGGATTCAAATCATTTATATTTGTAGATAACCTATAGTAAAAATAACAAGGCAGAAGCTTTTCTGCATTCAAACATTTTTCAAATTCAACCACAAAATCTTTTGAGTTGATTCCAACTCTAAAAAATCTCATTTAACAAGTCCTTTCTGAATATAAAGAAATATCTAGGTTTACTTGCAGAAATAATGAACAAGTAATAAAAGAATGCCTCATAGGCCATTCTAATCACTTTATTTAATTAAAATAAAAGGGTTAAACCTTATTAAATTGTGACACCACTTTAAATCACATTCCCATGTACTGAAATATGTGGTGATGAAATGTGTCAACATGATCCCATGTTTTAGTTGGAGAATAGTAAATCTTAAATAGTTTTTGCAATGAGTAGAAATTACTTTTCCAAAATAAAATAAATAAGACAAGTATTTTAATCTTTGTAATAATAGTGATGATGCTAGATCATCTAGTGTGAACCTTTGTGTGCTAAATAGAGTAGTTAAGAATTGTTTGGTGATTGTGTACCTCGTATTTATTTATAGACGCTAGTACCGACCAAGGATACGAGGAGGAAGGAGAATACTACGAGGAAGAATCCGAGGAGAACTTCAACCACTGATCTGCACAAGGCAAGCTACCACTTGCATGTTACCTATGCAAGCTAACCCTTGCAACTGTGAAAATTATATAATCTATGCAATGCATTAGGCAGGCCTTGATTACACCACTTGATTCCCAAACCCGGTTTTACTTGCAAGCTTAGTGATTTTATTTCTTTATCAAAGCCTTCCATGGGAGTTTACTTAGTGACTTGTAGATTTTAGAAAGATAATTAAAGGTAGCATAAAGAGCATAAAACTTGGCCTAAGTTAGAGAAATCTTGATGTCATCCTGAGACATGAGATTGAACTTAGATAAGATACACTTGTTTACCAACCCTCATTAATGTTTACCCCCACTTATAGTTGCTAGTGCTAAGCATAAAACTTGATCACTTTAGATGGGAATACTTGGTGAAAATGGTTATGAAAACCTTAGAATGATAAGTCATTCTACTGAAATGTTTTGACATGTGTTCTTGAACACCAAATGATTTTGATGATGAAAATGTTAAGGCATGAGCCTTAGCCCTTTATAAAACTGATGGTTGTCTGGATGCGATACCATTCCAATTTTACCGTACAACCACAATACCCAAAAGTTGGGTAGGGCTTGACTGGAAATTTATATACCTTAGTATGGGTTCCCTTGTGGCCAAGGTTTGAGCTGAGGCTACCTTGTGAAGATTGTCCACCTGTGCAGTTCCCAAGATGAGAGTGGGTCATGGTTGGGAGGACAAACTCACAGGAGATGTGCCTATACTAGGGCGTGTAATTGAAAGGTTAGGATTGATTATCCGTATACTGAGTATGGTGAATTCAGGATTGTTCCTGATGGATGTATCGAATGTTGTGGTGAATGTGTACCACCTCTACAGAGTGTCAAACTATTCGAATAGCCACGTCCGCGGTTATGGACAGTTGGAGTGTCCATACTGTTCCGTCATCAGATGTTTTCAAAATGACTTATGAAATGATTCATGACTTAACTTGACCACTACAGGGCTGTGATATGAAATTCAAGTTCCCACTCAGGTGTTATAAAACTTTCAACTAGCCTGCTTCGGAACTTAGTTAAGGTAGATCTGGCTTTTTGCAAAACAACCTAGAGCTTAGTATTTCCTACTCAAAACCACTTCACTTGTTAGTCTTAGTTTGCGAGTACTTAAAGAGTACTCATGGCTTGTCCGTGGCTATTCCCGTGGCCAGACTATGAAGAGGACTATCAGGAGGATGGACCGCAGGAAGGTTATGACAACTAGGATCATCTCCCATCGTCAACATTGCCTGTGACCATGAAGATGGAGCATCGCCTACGCTACCATTATTATTACGTTATTTCGCTGCTTGATTTGTATTAAGACTGGATCATGTGATCCTTTATTTGTTGTAAGACCTTATGTATGGTTTGTAATGGATGATGTACTGTGATATCCAATATGTTATGTCCCGCAAAAATGGTAATCCTAAGATTGTGACGTATGGCATAACAGGCATCTGAGATTAAAAATCTGGGTGTTGATAGTCTAAGCTTTGATAAATCATCATTAGCCTTATTCATCATATCTATTTCAGAACGCGTTAAAGGACTAGTTTCGGCTTTTCGATCTAGAAGATCGATTAGATCGGAGAGACGCTCTTTTTCCTTCTTGTAAACGCTGCTAAGATTTTTTGCCCAACCCCTAAAAAAATGACGAAGATGGCGCAACTTGTTTTGCCATAACTCTATTGGTGCGTTACCATATGAAATAGAAGCCCACTCATGAGCAACCATCTCATAAAAGCCTTCTTGGCGCAACCACGATAGCTCAAAAGAGAAACACACTTTGTTTCCCAGGTGAGCTTGTTCACCGGAATCAAGTAAAAGTGGAGTATGGTCCGAACCTAATCTTGTTAAAGCACAAACACTGACAAGAGGATATTTTTGTTCCCATTCAACTGTTGCTAGAATTCTATCTAGCTTTTCGTAAGTAGGATTTTCTCTACGATTTGCTCATGTGAATTGTCTACGTGATAGAGTTATTTCTCTAAGGTTTAGACTCTTAATTAGTGCATTAAATATAAAGGGCCATCTTGCATTGAAACTATCATTATTTTTCTCATCCTGATGAACGGATGATATTGAAATCTCCTCCAACTAGCTTCAATAGTTTACTGTCAATTAAACTTTACAACTCCAATAGCTTGATTGCTTACGTCCAGTCCAAACTTGCAAACATTTTGCACGCAGATGAGTTGTCCCAAATTGTCAGGGTATGTCAATTCTTTGCCACAAATATATGTTAGAAGAATAATTGAAAATTTCTTTTCATGAACAGGAAAAATACATTAACATCTCAGTAATCACATTTCATCCCTATGTCATCTTGGCAAGCCTTTCAAGGAACAGGACTATTGTCAACGATAACTCTCAACTATCCAAGAGGTCTCGTGGTTTGAGAATATTGAACAAATATATGATAATTTTGCAAGTAGTCGTGGATCAAAAATTGTTCAGGTAGCTCTAGTTGCAACAATTTAAACAGTTTATGTGTGTTACTATAATTGCATCTCTAATGAACACTATCAGAAGAATCTTAAGCATAGGCATTGAGATGGTAATAAACTCTCTTAGTTTCACGTTTTACCAGTTTTGTATGTTTATACAACAATATATGCGTTCCTATGGCTAAAGAAGACATCATGCCATGTTTATTCAGGGTGCTAGAACGACATGTTTTGCGGCCATGTATCCTCAAGTCCAAGGATTAAGTGGTAGATATTTTTACAATTGTACTAGTAAGGTGCCCGTGCGCTGCTACGGGAAAACAAAATTATATTGAAATTTGATTAGAGTTCTGAATACCATATTTCAAAGTTATCCTGACATTGTGACAAACTTTAGCATATCACTTTAGGCTGTGTTTGGATGCGCAGAATTGGGCAGCTGAATTGGAATCCTAGAATTGGCTATCTAATTCGGTCGTTTGTTTGGCTTGGTATTCATGCGCGGAAACGGAGACCCAATTCCAAGACATCCCGCGCACCTCTCGATCCCGCACGAGCGAATACGGAGGGGTGAGGCTCCGTATCGCTGTGGAATTGATCCCGGTACTGCTTCGTTCTCTAGCGCGAGCCAGCGACAGAGACTCCCGAGAGTGGACTCCAGGAGGAACCGCCGGCCACCGTCTCTCGTACGTACGCCCCATCGCCCTTCACCTGCTCTTCCCTGGCGACCCTCTCCTCCTTCCCAAGTTCTCCATACTTGCCCCCCGCGCCCCCATCTCCAGGCCTGCCCTAATCCTAGTTACAATTGTAATATATCCAACCCATCCTTGTAAGCCGTAGATGCACAATTGGCAAAGCAGCTATGCAAACTGAGAGTTTCTACTTGATATGTCGGTTTGAGTTTAATAGATTGTTGGGAAAATCTATCGAACTCTTTTCAGTATGGCACCCGTGTAGAAGAGAGCACATACATATGCATGGAAGAATCTGCCATTATTTCGATCATCACATTAATTGCCAAATTCAAAAAATTAAATGGTTTGTCTTCTAAAATGTTATTTCGATCAACGGTATGTGGTCCGTTTACACTGCTTTGTTTGTCTTGACAAGAGTTTCAGAACTAGATCTTGTATTGCTATGTTTTCACAAAAACAAAATCATCACACGGGTTGCTAGATTACATTACCATATTGCATATTGGGAGAGAGCATTTACCAAGATAATTATACATGGTTACTCGATAATTTATTTTTAGTTTTTGCAACAATATGCACAATGACGGAGCGGGCGTGACAACTTTTTATTCACACCGGTTGCCAGATTACAATACAGTGGTTGTCATATATGTCTCAAACAATTACCATAATAATTGTGCATGGTTATCACATATGGTTTCACACATATTTTAAACATAAAAATAATATGTACAACTACATAGCCGATGTTCAAGTTTTTATAAGTCCCAAGCGATGTTATCATTCTACGCTAAGAAGTATCATGCATCCTTGCGTTGATGTATAGCGGTGTACAAGAACCTCAAACACGTTATTATAATATGGAAACTAAATAGTGAATAATCTCACAAGTTAGTGATAATAATCTGGTAATTACTAAATTTTTTGTCAAAATATATTAACATGGGATCAAGTTTCCAAAATCTCGTCATGACTAAGCCAATCGTGATAAGAGAAAGTCAATCTGATATCCAGTTCGTGAGATAAAAGTTTTTGAAGTTTGAAAATTGAGGGAACCTTTGATGACATTAAGTTTGCATGGAAGGGAGGAAAAAAGTAATGCATGGTTAATTGTGTTAAATAGTAGTGTGTGATAGAGTAAAAGTGTGAATCACCACTTATTCTATAGGTATGGTATTTCAAATCTTTTTTCACCAGATCGACTTTAGATTTTTCTCGTGGTTGTCACAAGAAGGATTATCCTCGTAATATTTGTCTCGTCTTCTATGTTGTCAATAATAGTGATTCATACTCTCGGTTTGCTAGTGACGACTAGGCTATTCGAATTTTCCCTGAAATACTTGTTTTGGAACTTGGAACTCTTTCTGATGTTGATTGATTACGCATGTGCATATAACCTTGGCACTGTGGCTCAAAAAATTATGGGAGAACTCTCATTGGTATTTACAGGTTATGTTGTTATATCTGTCAGTTTTCGGCTGCCTAAAAAGTCCAAGACTATGTCTTAAAAAAATAAAAAGATTGAAGACCTCAAAGATTTATTAGTTTCTTTTAGACTTTATTTTGTAATCGATGGAGTCAACTTATGTATTTATATCATGTACTATTTGGTACTATAAATATAGCATGGTATTGATTGTAAAAAACATCATGTAGTCCGATCCTAGATAGGTTCATACCTTTCTAATGAAATACCCTCCTAGTTATGAAAAGAGATGAAATGGCTAAATAGAACTTTCAAGTGCTATACGTAAGAAGTCCCATGGAGTTTAAGAAAAATAAGAATAACTAGAAAATACGAAGATTGAACATTGGTCAGTTCAGACTAAGGACGTATTTGTCGAGCTTTGTGCACTAACCATATTTTAAAAGACCAGTCCGATGAAAAGGCTAAGCAACCTATTTATACATTTCAACACCTCATCCCTTCACATATGACAGAAAGATAAGTCAACACGTGTAAACTCATATATATGACTCTAGAGATAAATACGTGAACGGAGGGACACCAACAATTTTTAGAAAACAAATGCACCACATGACTCAAACTCGAGACCTTGACTCTGATACAGTTTAAGATCCATACACTAACCAACTCTTTTATAAGACCGATCTAATAGAAAATGTTAAACAATTCACTCATACATTTCAAGAACATCAAATTCTTTACCACTGAGAAAATCATAATCTGGTTCAGGGTTGGACTTAAAATGGATTCAGACAACTATCTAATCCACATTAAGATCCATACAAAAAAATATAATAAATAAATGTTGGTTTCGATGCACACTCTCTAAATCTCACAAAAAATATTTTAGCTCTACATTATTCGGAAGAATCAAATACACAAACGCACCTGGGCAGAACCTCGTGCTAGCAGAAAATTAGTTTGGTATAGCTCCGAATGTTTCAGTGTTTTGGATGAACTAAAAATGACAAGAATTCTACAGCCACTATTTTCTCGCCTCTCATAGTTATCCTCGACAATGGTCTCGTTTAAGTGGCCGAAACATGTACTGCCAGTGGCATACCTAGGATTTAGGTATGGCAAAGGTTAATTCAGAATGCCCAAAAACTAAGAAAAAAATACCTTCTTATCCCCTTCAATAACATGATATATAAGCCAAAGCACACTTGAAATGTATAGATGGCGTTTCGACATGAAACATAAGCTCAATATTTAACCAAACGATAATAAGAACCTCTCCCGCAAAAAAAAATAGTGACATGATTGCATAACCGAGACACAAGTAAATAATAAAGATTTGATCTGGTTCGAGCCTATCATTTCCTCGTCGACCATAGGCAAAGAACCAGAGCCTATATAAGAACAAAAAACAGAAAATAGTACTAGTACGAATGAATACACGATGTATAAGTTGTATTAGGAAGATAAGATGAATAATTCATTGACCTCTTTGTCCCTTTTCATCTTCTCTGGGATCAGATTGAATAAATCAGTTAATCTACAATCAGTTAAAGGATGAGAAGTTTGGAATTGACTATTCACTTCTTCAGAATTCAAACTTTGCACAAGAAATACAGAAATTGCCTTGACCATTATTACGGCTTGCAAAGTCATCATTCCTACGATCTGGCGCAACCCAGCTAGCTACAGATGAAATATTAGCAAAGGACTTCATGTTTCGAGTGCTAAAGGCGATGTGGAGACAACAAGGAGATCCTGTACCGGTACCACTTAGTTCATAGCGATATTTCAACACTTTTCTGGTGTCTCCCATGCCTACACGCCAGTGGGCAGCCTCCCTCTAGCTACTGGCGCCGAGGGCCCAGTTAGCCTCGTCCCTAGAATGAACCGAGCAACATCCTCTTCTGAACGGTGGTACAAGTGTGGTTATACTCGTTTTGGTCAGAGATTGGGGAAAGCTAATTGCCACGGTTCCGACCAAGGAAAAAAGGCGGATTGATGAAGAAGGAAAAAGGTATCGTAGAAGAAAGCTTGTATTCATGCGGATCGTTCACTAGTGTGATGTACCCTTTATATGCTCCGTGAACTGAACAACATTTACAGAGTAGTATAATAATCAAGATTTTTCAATGTTCACATGGATGGTGGTTGAGGTCTAGGAAAATAGGCCCCGGTACATTTGCTTGTTGATAAAACAAACAGGTCCCAGTATATATATATACAAAAATTTATGTCATTTCGAAATTTTATTATGTTCTTCACGACTTACGAAGTAATACAAAATTTACGTGACGTAAACCTAATATACGGTTCTAAAGATAGAGGGTGGGTGTAGAATAACTATTCTACATCCTGGGTGTCAAATAGCGCCATCCTGGGTGTCAAATAGCCCCTCAACCATTTGACCTTCCCAACACATGTCAATTTATGTCTTTTGGTCTCCGAAATACGAATTTGTTTTCTCGAAACACGAGTCTAGAAAGTCCAAAGGGAAGAAGCTAGTGGGGTTTATAAAAAATAAACGACTGTGAACACCAAATTTTGCTGATGAAATGAGTTGAGCTTACTCGGTAAAGACATACCACAACATTACTAGGCTACATTTCCAATTCATATGACAAACGACTTTGGCTATAACTGTGTTGTGGGAACATATGGATAGATTGTGGACATATCTAATGATGTTACCATCACCATAGAAATTTAATTTTCTTGGTAAATACCACAAGTTGAAGCTTAACACATTTCATCAGCCAACGAGATAAGTTGGCAACAATCAGAAAAATCTAATTTTCTTTGTAAATACCATGAGTTGAATCTAATTTTCTCTGTAGATGAAATCTACAGAAAACATGGTTGACAAACGACCGATTATGCAGCCACCCAACGAGATAGGTTGTGGCGCTTGAACTAACAAGTCAGCAGAATGACTATAAGACATGGTACATTCTCCATCAATCAAGTTATAGAAAACCCCAACTAAAGAAGAAGTTATAGAAAACTTGAGAGAATATTAAACTAACAAGAGTATATGAAAGAAATAAAAATAGATGTAAATGTGACTCCCTAACCTATCATAGACACCCACACGCCGCCGCCAACAAGCGACAATCCCCAGCGGTGCCCGCCCTCTACCACCTCCCGCACTCCACAACTTGGCCCCAACATTGTCCTCCAGACCGGCTCAGGAGAGAGAAACCGTCATGCCGCCTAGAGGCCATTGGTTGCATTGGCAACCCTGTCTCCACCGGCCTATAGCTTTTTTAAAACAGGGTCAAAAGCTTTGTTCCAATCTATTAATTAAGCAGTGAGAGGTTCATACAAGAAAATAAAAGACTGAATACAAAAGGTTCTAATCTCCCGTAATATGGTTACTCATACGCTTAGCACCTGCAAGCACTCAAATTTTTGCCTCAAACTTAATGTTACTAAAAATCACCGTAGGCGGCTTGTGCTTGTTTTTGAAGACTTTTGTGTTGCGCTCATTCCAAATTTCCCACGATACGAGGAGGATAATTGAGGCCAAGTCTTTGCGCCGCTTCATGGTGAGCCACCAAGTGTTGATGGAAAGGGTTGTCCACGAAGTTGGGTCGATGGGTCGACGAAGTGTAGTCCAAGCCAACTATTGATGAGCCCCCAAACTCTAGTGGTGTAATGACAATAAACAAAAAGATGTTCCACCGACTCCGATACTTGCTTGCAAAAGGAGCAAACACCACAATTTGGCCATCCTCTCCTTTGAAGTCGGTATGCCGTCCATATCCTATTTTGAATAGCAAGCCAAGCGAAAAAGTTTACTTTATGCGGAGCCCAAATTTTCCAAACCGAGGAGCTAATAGATGATGAGGTGGCTCCAAAGAATTGCGCCTCATAGGACGACTTGGCGAAGTATTTCCCATCCTCGGTGAGGGACCAAGAGATCGTTTCCAACGCGTCCTCATCAAGGTTGATATGAGTAACAAGAGACCAAAGGGACACAAATTTCCGAAGATGGTCCATGGTGAGAGAGGCATCCATTTTGATCTTTTTACCCAAGCATTGTTATGGAGAGCTTGCGACACACGTTCCATTTTTTTCTTGTGGAGATGGAGAAAATGAGGAGGGCAATATCCTTCGCCAGCCTATAACTTCACTATATACACACGAGGATACTGTTTGAATCCTGAATCCAGATAAACTTATGTGCACTATAACTTCTATCTACGCACGAGGATACCATTTTAGTTGATGTGTGGAACAATTTTGCTCTGCACTGAATTAAGCCGTACAACTTGGAAATAAAGCGATATGTTTAAAGAGATGAACTTGTCGCATCGTCCGATCCGGCCGTCTATTACGTGCCTACTACCACGAGATCAAGATTCTACAGATTACCATGGGCTGATATAATTCATCTAAGATAGTTTGGTATAAGTCCAGATGTTTGAGATGAACGGAAGATTACAGAAAACTCTTACATGGCTTCTTTAAATTTTAGGATTCTAAAAACCCATGATTGTAATGTTACATCCATTATAATTCCATAGAATTTCATTACTATCAATGTTTGACTAACTTCAGCACGGATAAAACAAAAAATAATTCCTACAAAGTTGTTGACTCCTTATTTACTTCTATAAAACGCAGTGCAAATAATTTTTTAGGAAAAATTTCTATGGGATTCAGTCCTTCCTACAAGTCAAACTACAATAATAGGAAAAATTACAAAGAATTCCAGTTCTCCAAAATTTGTATGAAAGATCTTTGAATCAAAGAGACCCTTAATCTAGCTTCCCATATATTTCCTCGAAGACCCTCTCCTTTCAAATTGTCTATTTACGTTGCAAAAGCAGTCGTTCAGGGAGCCCTAGCCAACCAGGGAAGGCTATATCCACCGACCTAGAGTGTTTAGGGTGCCTACAGCAGCAGGGACACAACAATTTGTTTATATGCTAGTAGCTGGTTGTGCCTGACAATGGTCTTGTTGAAGGCATTGTTTTAAGAGTGAGGATTATCTTTAGGGTAAAAATCCAGACCTTTGATCGGGCGACGACGGTGCTTGTGCACTGTTCCCTTTTTGGAGGCGTTGTTTTTAAAGAGTCTGGAGTTCAGGTGTTGTATTGGTGGTGGTTGTACTGTTGCTGCTATGACCGGATGTTGCCTGCCAAAACCCATCGGCGAGCAGCGACGGGCAACACGAAGAGCCGGGAGGCTCCCAGAACTGCTGGTGGGCCCTGGTCCCTCGGGCAACGGCCCGCAAAACTCCGGCACACGTCCTGGCTGGTGCAAGGGCGTGCCACCTGACCTATACCTGGTCAGGAAGGTGATGGATTGCTTCGATTGGTTTCCTGTATGTCAAACAAACATACGTAAAATTCGAGCCGCGACCGGCTCCCAGGTTTCCCTGTGAATCGGCTCCTGGAGCCGATTATCCCCATGGTTCTGCATTAGATCTACGATAACATGGGGTTTTGCTTCATCAATATAAGTTAAATCGATCTACGACAGTTTAACGTTTTCACCACATAATTGGAACATCCTACACGTAATTGAGCCTGGTAGATACAAAAGATGATAGAAAACTAACCCTAGAGAAGGCCTAACAACCGACGTAAAGTCAATTCCCGGAACAACTCCTCTCGAATTGGCAAACCATATCCTTACATACTACTGGATCGTTCAACCCGTTTGCAAGGCCTGACCATGTGGATATCAAACTAGACCTTGGAAAACAAGGCATAACCGTAACAGATCAAATCAACTAGGTAAAGATCAAGCAAGACGCTACCCTTACCCCAAAAAAGGTGCAAAGGCAGCAAGATAATTAAAGGCAGCATAACTAAGCAATCATAACAAAAAAGGTATCGATGCTAGCCCAAACAGATCTATGATAACAGTATTACTCGCCATCAACAAGGCTTCAGCACGAGTAACACTAAATAACGCATAAGCAGACACTGCCTAGACCGCAAGATGCGATCTAGGCAGCATGACACTTACCCGAGAAAAACCCTAGAAACAAGGGGTGGCGATGCGCCGAGATTGTGTTTGTTGTGAACGTGATCGTCCTCCTTTCTTAATAACCTTAGGTACATATTTATAGTCCGGAGACTTTCTATCTTTGGAATAATCCTAACAACTCTATCTCTTACTTAAACCGAATCGTAACCTAACATAATATACAGATACACGGGCAATTTAGCCCAAATCCACGTACAAGGCTGATCCAGCAACACGTTGCATATATGTATCCTCCAAGCCCATCTTGATTACGGCCCATCTCCTCCTTTGGCCAAAATGTGGCGATAACACATGCCCCCCTGGTTTTGGCAATAATAATTCCAAAACCACTCTGTTTTTTTCTCCTTCCTTTTTTTTATATCGGGTTACGCGTTGCAGAGCAGAATCGTCACGCCGCCCCTTCATCATGATGCCTTGTCTTCTCAACTTCTCCGCAGTGCATGATTTGACCGTTTTGGCACCACATTATGAAAAACTGCTATGGCATTGAACCACCTCCCACTATTCCCCTTATTTAAATTCATCTGAGCAGTTTGCGCCCCCATCCTCCTGAACATTGGGTCTCTTGGTACAGCAGGGTAGCCAAAACTTACCAATCTCAATGGAAAACCACGGGAATAGCTGATGCCTTGTATTTGTCATTGTCTCCCCTGGAGAAACATGAAAATCTTCTAAAAACCATCGGCTATTTCTGGTCCGATGCTCTGAACTGCTTCATGTTTGGTCATGGCCCCATGACACCAACTCTGTTAGACGTGGTGATGATTACTGGTCTGGACGTTACATCACCCAGCCCCTCTGCTTTTAAGCTGACAAAGGTCCCCTACAAGCTTTCTTCCAAAACAGACTGCACGAACTGGGGTGCCTATCTTCAAAAACACATGAAAACTAAAGGCCCTGTCACAGAGAAAGAACACACGGCTTTCCTCAACTTCTGGCTGGAACATTTCATATTTTGTGGCCCTTCCCTGGCTCCAACCAAGAATTATCTCTCCTTGGCCTACGAGCTTGCCAAAGGCACTCAACTTGGCATCGGCAAACTGTTCCTTGGAGAAGTCTATCGATATCTCCAGTTGATGTCTATCAAATTATTCTCCGGCCTAGCAGTCAAAACAGGAGGTCCTAGGTGGTTCATTCAGCTATGGTCTCAGCTGTATTTCCAAAACTATGTCCCAAACTTCCCCCTTTTGGCGAGTTGCACCTTTCCAGATGCCAAAGGGAAGCAGATCCGATGCACCAGCTACGGCCAAGCTCTGTATAGACTGCCAGGTAGTAAACTGATCCCTCAGGAAGCATCCAAGTGGTTCAGCATTTTCTTCCAAGGCCTGGACAATCCTATCTTCTTTCCTTACACGGAAGAATCGGAACATTTTGAAAATCCAATCTCCTTCAGGCTAGACAACTTTGCCGATGACACCAGCACTCGGCAGCTATTTTCCACTGTGATCCGTCCCTGCTTCCTTCCAGTTGGCATGAGTACATCCAACAGAATAATCAAGCCTGGATACGAATTCTACCAGCCGGTAGTAGTGGCCCGGCAATTTGGCCTTGGACAAGTACCTCCCCATTTCTTTCTCCACCATCTTACAGAGAGCAGAGCTGACCTGCCCGATCCTCTCACCAGTCAAAGGTGTTATTCCTTCTTTGACGCTCTGACCATCCCAATTCCTAGCAACCTCACCTTCGCTTCATCAACCGATGGTTTTGAGAACTGGTGGTCGATGTGGAAGACTCATGCCTTCAGGAGAGCTCTGGGACCGTTGCTGGAACAGCTCGATGCTGAATATGATATCCCCGTAGAACAGGTACCACTACTTGTAAATTTTCTTGATGCAGCTCACCAATGATTCTTCTAATAACCCGCTCTGTCTCCTTGCAGCAACAAGATGGTCCTGAACCTACACACGGTGATGGCTCCCCTTCGAATTCTTCCCACCAGCTCCTGTGGTCCTTTTCTGCAAAAACTCGCCACCTTTGAAAAAGGTCGTGATGCAGAATCAGCCGATATCACCACAATCGGCTTCCAAGAGCCAAGCAACTTCGGGGTCATCCGCCTCTCGAGTTCCAACTAAAACAAGAACGGTGGTGAGGAAGGTAGCTGCCAGGAAGACTTTGAGGCGCCGGAGCCCTTCTCCAGAAAGTTCGCACGTACGCTGATCCATGCCTTGGTTGATATCTTTCATCCTTGCAATCATGCTTGTGCTTACTAGCTCTCCTTTTCTTGCAGGTTTCCACCGAAGACACCTCCAGCGGGGACACACAATCCGATCGAGGAGAATCGGGCCCCACAGACTCTGAGAGGACCACCACACCGAGCCAGCCAGATTTGCCACTATCGGCTCCTCGGAAAAGGCCGGTCCCTGAACCTACTGCCCCCCGAGCATCAGTCGAGGCGGGGCCAGCTGTGAGCCCCAAGAGGGCTCGCAAGGGACTGCAAACTTCTTCGTCGAGCCAGGAGGTTTCGAAAGTCATCACCCTCGATGCTCTTACCAATTGTTTCTTTTATCTGCCGATTCATCACTATTTATATCGGCTAAACACTTTCCATGCAGGCGACTGACACTTCTAGTGGGAGAGCCGGGGAAGTGCCGATGCCTTTCGTAAGGCTGGACCTAGTAATCCCTGAAGGTGTAGATGAAACGGTGACCACTTTGGCCAAGCCCCCAGCAACAACACACGAGCCGATTGTCTCGTCATCTGCTATCCCCTTGATCTCAGGAGAGGTACGTTCGCTTCACTCGGCTCATCCTTCCATGTTGGACGCATACTGACGCCATTTCGGCCTGCCAGGGTTGTGATATCTCAGGCCTGCTGACGTTCGACCCTGAATCCATCGAACCAACTCTCTCTATCGCCAACGATGAACCACGAACAAGGGCTGTTCTACCTCAATTCCAGCGTCTCAAAGCCTTGCTGTCCTCCCCGATCGAGAAGTTGATCAAGGGTTCTGAAGAGGTGAAGAGTGTTCTTGCTGAAATCAAGGACCAACTCCCAGTAGCACTGCAGGTGAAGCTTTGGCCAGTTGTAACTCTGTCTTTCTACGGGTCAAGGGTGAAGTTGGCTCGTGAGAGGATTAACCTGCGCCGCGCCCAACTCCCACTGAAGGCCAATATTGCAGACAAATGTCAGCAGCTCAACGAGAAAAAGGCGTCTCTGGATGCCAAAACTGACACCTCTGTCAGCACGGCCGAGCTTACATCCTTGAAAAAGGAATTGGGAGATCTTGAAAAGAAGGTCCGGGCGACTAAACAGCTCATTTGTGACAAGGAAGCATTCATCGCCCGCTCCCAAGTCGAAGCAGAAGGCCTCAAAGCTCAACTGAAGACTGATCTGGCGGAAATACGTGCCCTGAACAAGCAGTTAGTGATGGGCAAGGACGAAGATGACGAAGCCGAGATCGCTGAGGTGGATCGTGTCCGTGCTGACGCCCTCCACGCCTTCGAGGCATTCCTTCAGTAGCTTATTCGTGTAAACTGACACCTGCTCGTAACAGTTTGAACCTCTAGAGTCGATGGCTGTGCATCGGCTGTATATTCTGTTTTTTTTTATTGGCCGATTTCATGTATCGGCCCCCATATTTCGCTGTCCATCATCCCACATGCTTGGGAAATTGGCCGATTTCACGTATCGGCCCCCATATTTCACTGTCCATCGTCCCACATGCTTGGGAAATATTTCTTGAGATGCTGACCGTTGACAGCCACTGGGAATTTCACGCCGTCTAGCTCCTCAAGCATGTACGCGTTCCCTCTTAAAACTTGATCGACCTTGTATGGCCCGTGCCAATTTGGAGACCATTTACCATATGCTGCATCCTTAGTCCCCAATGGCAATACAGCTTCCCATACCAGGTCGCCAACGTGGAACTCCTTTGGTCTCACCTTCTTATTATATGCATGAGCTACCTTGGCCTTGTTCTCTTTGATTTTCTCAAGCGACCACAGCCTAAGCTCAGTTAAATCCTCAACACTGTCACTCATCAGGGCCGCATATTCTTCAGTTGTTAGATCGTTCTGAAAAGTGACACGTCTCGATCCAGCCGTAATCTCCCAGGGCAATACGGCTTCTTGTCCATAGACTAGATGGTATGGCGAGGTTTTTATCGCTCCATGACATGACATGCGATAAGCCCATAAAGCCTCTGACAAAACCTCGTGCCAACGCCTAGGGTGCTCATCGATTTTCCTCTTGATCAACTTGATAAGGCTCTGGTTGGACGCTTCAGCTTGCCCATTTGCTTGAGCATAGTATGGAGATGATCGGATCAGCTTAATTCCCGTGTCCTCGCAGAACTCTCTAAACTCGTGAGAAGTGAAGACCGAACCTCCATCGGTCGTGATAGTTTGGGGAATCCCGAATCTATGAATGACATGTTCTTTCACAAAATCGATAACATCCTTCGAGGTCACTGACTTCATAGGGATGGCTTCCACCCATTTAGTGAAATAATCCGTAATGGCCAAAATCCACATGTGGCCTTTGCTTGACGGAGGATTGATCTTGCCAATCATATCCATGCCCCAACCTCGGAATGGCCAAGGTTTGATGATGGGGTTCATTGCTGACGCGGGTACCGTCTGAATTTTTCCAAATTTCTGACATGCTTGACACCCTTTGTAGTACTTAAAACAGTCCTCAAGCATGGTGGGCCAATAAAACCCTGATCGCCTGATCAACCATTTCATCTTGTGAGCCGATTGGTGAGTTCCACAGGCGCCTTCGTGTACCTCGTGTAGGAGCCGATTGGCTTCGGTTGGCCCCAGACATTTGAGCAGTAATCCTTCCAGAGTCCTGTAGAACATGTCGTCCCCAATAAGCACATACTTCATGGCCTTGTACCTTATCCGTTTAGGTGCCCCCCGAGCCGAATCTTTCAAGTAATTGAAGATATCGGCTCTCCAGTCGTCCGCCTCCAGGAACTGTACCTGAACATCAGCTCCCTCTGCTACGTCATTGTAGCCTGAAGCCGTTTGTGCGAGGTCATTTGCCTCGGTATTCTGCGATCGCGGGATCCAGTTAAAGTTTATGTACCGGAACTGTGCCATCAGCTCACGGCATTGCAACCATAATGGGAAGAGCGACTCGCTCTCACACTTGTAATCCTCCGTGAGTTGGGAAATCACCAATTTGGAGTCTCCGAAAATTTCCACTGCTTCTGCTCTAGCTTCGATGAGCAACTCCATTCCCTTGCGTATCGCCTCATACTCAGCGACGTTGTTGGTGCAAGGGGTAGATAGCCTGATGGAGAAGGAATATGTTGCCCCCCGGGGCGACACGAGTAGAATGCCGATGCCGCAACCATCATCACAAACCGATCCATCGAAAAACATAGCCCACGCTCGTATAGACAGCGCTGCTATATCAGTGTTGATTCTTTCAGCAATAAGGTCGGCCAACGCCTGACCCTTAACTGCTTTCGCGGGTTGATATCGGATATCAAATTCCGATAATGCAAACATCCATTTGCCGAGTCGGCCTTTCAACATAGGAGCCGACAGCATATGTTTTATGACATCTGTTTTGCATATAATGATAATCTCCGCTGAGAGCAAGATGTGGCGCAGCTTGGTGCAGGTGAAAAACTGGCAGAGGCACAACTTATCGATCTCAGGATACCTTGTCTCTGCATCCAGCATCCTTCTGCTGATGTAAAACACAACTCGCTCCAGACCATCATAAACCTGCACCACCACCGAGGCGATGGACGTGTCAGCTACTGACAAGTAAATGTAGAACGGCCTATCTGGCTGGGGTGGAACCAACACTGGCGGCTTCGTTAGATATTCTTTGATCTCGTCGAAGGCTCGTTGTTGTTCTGTCCCCCAGCGGAACTCCTCATCAGATTTAATTTTCACCAGTCCCATGAACGGCTCTATTCTTCCTGACAGATTGGATATGAATCTTCTGACGAAGTTGATCTTGCCGATGAGGGACTGCAGTTCTTTCTTCGTGGTAGGTGGCTTCATTGTTCGCACCACCTCCTGACTTTTCAGGCCGATCTCAATTCCGCGTTCATGGACCAAGAAACCCAAGAACTGACAGGCCGTTACACCGAAGGCACACTTCTTTGGATTCATCCGTAGCCCGAATTTTCTTGTTCGGTCCAGGACGCGTTGCAGATCGTCCAAGTGTCCTTGTACTGAAGCAGACTTGACCACCACGTCATCGATATAAATTTCCACCAGCTTGCCGATCAGATCATGGAAAATGTAATTCATGGCTCTTTGGTATGTGGCGCCGGCATTCTTCAGCCCAAACGTCATGACTACGTATTCAAACAACCCCACCGAACCTGGGACTCTGAATGCAGTCTTGTGTATATCTTCCGGGGCCATAAAAATTTGGTTGTAACCGGCATTGCCATCCATGAAGCTCAAAACCTTATGACCAGCAGCTGCGTTGATTAATGTCTCTGCTACCGGCATCGGATACTCATCCTTTGGAGTGGCTCTATTGAGATCCCGAAAATCTATGGCGACACGCCAGCGGCCATCCTTTTTCTCTACAGGTACGATACTAGAAATCCACTCAGCATACCTGGATGGCCTGATTAACCTAGCTGTCAACATTTTCTCGATCTCTTTCTTGACTTCTTCCAAAATTTCGGCCTTCATCTGTCGTGCTCGCTGCTGGAATGGCCGAAACCCTTTTTTAAGCGGGAGTCGATGCTCAATGATGCTCCTGTCTAACCCGGGCATCTCTGTATAGTCCCAGGCAAAGCAATCTGGATATTCCTTCAATAAAGCTATCATCTGACCCCGCAGATTCGGATCTAACCTCTTGCTGATAAATGTTGGTCGTGGCTTATCCCCAGGACCGATGTCAATCTCCTCTAGCTCATCAGCGGAGGTAAACCCATACCCTAGCTTTCCGTCACCTGCTAAATCGATGCTAAACACGGGGCAAACAGTTGGTGAGGATAACAAAGATAATTTGGGCCGATTGCCGGAATCGGCCCCCTTTTTGATTGCATTAGTCAAGGAAGGTTTACAATTTATCTGTGCTCTACAATGGCAGGGAATCTCCCTACTACGACTGCATGACCTGTTTGTCGTAAGATTACTGCTTTTCATTTTTTGTGGCCGATCGCAGGGATCGGCCATACCACGTACGATCGTGGACTTTGCTACTCTGTCAGGCCAGTGGATAAGACCAGCCTCACCCCGTTTTTTGTAGCTTCAATGCGCTCACAGCCGTCTAGACTGATTCCAGAGATCGGCTCTTGGTCCTCTGCCTCCCAGATGTTCATTCCAGCTATAGAGATCTCGATCGAATCATCTGCATGAATGACCTCCACTTCATCTCCATCCCACTGTATTAGGCACTGGTGCATTGTGGATGGAATGCAGCAGTTAGCGTGAATCCAATCCCTCCCCAGCAAGACAGCGTAGGTGCTTTTGCTGTCAACGATGAAGAATGACGTAGGGATGGTTTTTCTGCCCACGGTTAGATCCATGTTCAGAACGCCTTGCGTTTCTGAAGTTTGGCCGTTGAAGTCGCTTAACGTGACGTTGGTTTTGATCAGATCTGCAGTGGAGCGTCCCAAACGCCGTAGCATGGAGTATGGCATTATATTGACTGCCGCTCCGGTGTCAACCAACATCTTGCGGACAGGCTGCCCATTGATATAACCTCGCATGTACAGGGCTTTCAGATGTTTGTAGCCCTTCTCTCGTGGCTTTTCAAAGATAACCGGCCGTGGGCCGCAGTCAAACTGTGCCACTGGTAGTTCTTTGGTTCTTGGAGCGCAAAATTCTGACGGAAGTGTGAACACCATGTTTGTGCCAGCCGATGTCTTTGCATCGGCTTTTACTGGTTTGGGGCGCCACTCTTTCCTTTTCGGACGAGCCTCCGTTTCCAAGGTTTGCCGAACTTTCACGGCCAGATCGGGTCGTGCTTTCCTTAAAGCGTGGAGGTACTGCGCTTCGGCTTCCTCCAAGCTACGCAGTCGCTGAACTCTACGCTTCTGGGTGTGTCTGAGTCCATCGGGACACCACCTTGGCCGGTGATACCTGTCTTCTTCTTCTTTACCCTTTGGCTCCTCGAGATCTTTTGCTCGAGATAACTCCTCTTCCCTGTTCTGAGGCGGGAGAGGCCCTAGACGCTTGAACACTGAAACTGGACCTGTGTCATCCTTCTGCTGTCCACATTCCGGGCAGTTGTCGATTGTAGGCAATCGGCTCATTCCCGCATCCCAGCAATACTTGAAGAAAGGACAATCCCAATGTTTATCCACGCCTTCCTTTCCCTTTGACCTTCCCCTAGCGAGGTGCTCATATCCTTCATCATCTCTATCGTGCCAGCGACGTCGGTCATACTGACGCTCATACTTGTTAAGGAGATGCGTGGAGTGTGGCTTCTGATATCGCACGCTTCTCACTTGCTCCTCGGTTAAATACCGCCTGTCATCATAACGGGGCCGGTCACGTGGACCGGCCTCCTCTCTTTCTTTGCCCCGAGAGCGACCGCCTTCCTCCTTATGTGTGCCATGGTGGTACACAGGCCCTGTCATATTAACATCGAACGAGAAATCTAACTGACGCCTCGTGGAGTGGCTGTGTTCTACCATGTTGACGCCGGGAAACGGGTTTGTGTCTACTTTCATGGCGAATTGCCCCAGGATCAGACGGCCCTGTTCTATCGCCGTTTGGATCTGGCGACGTAGCTCTTTGCAATCATTGGTGGTGTGGGTGAACGAGTGATGCCACTTGCAGTATGGTCTCCCGTTCATCTCTTGAGCCGTAGGGATCTTATGGCCTTCGGGTAACTTCAGCTGCTTTTCTTTCAGCAGTAAATCGAATATCTGCTCAGCTTTGCTCACATCGAAGTCGAACCCTTTCGCAGGCCCTTGCTGTTTCACCCATTTGCAGGACACAGGATCTGCCCCCCGAGCCCATTCAGCCACGGCCACCTCCTGGTCTTGTGCGGGATCCTCTTCTTCTGTATCGACCAGGCCTATCGGACGTTTGAACTTGTCTTGGTACAACTCAGGGTGGCGCTGTTCATACATTGTCAGTTTCTGGGCCATGTGCGCCAATGAATTGTATTCTACTTGGAAAGCCAGATCCTTGATGGGTGCTGAGAGACCCAACGCCGCCAGCTCGACCGCTTCTTTCTCAGTTAAACGAGCCGAATAATATCGGTTCTTGACAGTCCTGAAACGCTGAATGTACTCGGCTACCGTTTCTCCCCGCTTTTGCCGCACCTGCGCCAGATCTGCAATGCCAGCCTCGGTAGCTTCTGAATGATACTGAATATGAAACTGCTCTTCCAGTTGCTTCCAGGTCTGGATCGAATCCAGTGGCAACGAGGTGTACCACCCAAAAGCTGGTCCTGTCAGAGATTGCGCAAAGAACCTCACGCGTAACTGATCCGATGCTAAAATCATGCCTAACTGTGCCAGGTATCGGCTCACATGCTCGATCGAGCTCGACCCTTCTGATCCGCTAAACCTTGAGAACTCAGGGAGCCGATACTTGGGTGGCAGCGGAATCAGATCAAACTCGTTGGGGTACGGCTTGGAGTAGCCGATTGTCCTTCTCTTCGGCACGAAGCCGAACTGGTCTCTCAGGATGGTACGGATTTGCTTCACCGTTTGAGCTGCAGGGGCTAAATTCTCATGACTCGTTCCGGTGGCATACTTGGCTAGCCATGCCTGTTTATCAGCGTCCATCCCAGACATCCCTGCTCCAGAAATACCTGCTCCCGAAGCCCCTGCTCCAGAAACTCCTGCCCCAGAAATCCCTGCGGTTGCAATCTGGTTCGTGCGCGGCAGGCTATTGCAGTCCGGCACGTAGGTGCACACATATCCATGTGGAATCTCTTTAGGTGGTTCAAACAGGAATTGGCAATCGCCAGGGTCACCTCCAACCTTGTAGACGACGTACGCCGGTGCCCCTGGTGGCTCCAGAGCTGCAAGCGTGAATGGCAGCTGTGGCCTGGTCTGGAGCAGTCTTTCTCCCTGGTGAGTCCCTAGAGTAGGCCCCGACGGAGAGTACTGATGTTTCATGATCTCCTGAACTACGCGAACCGCGACGCGCTCGAAAGCGTTCACTAGGCTCTCAGAATGGCGGTGAAGAGAGTGAGCCACCATGTAATTGACTTCCTGTCGCAGAGCCCTGGTGCGCTCCTCTGAAGGAACAGACAGATCCACCTCATCAAGAGCACCTTCGGGTGAGAACCCTTTCCACCTGATGCCATGCTTACGGGTCCTTTCAAAAGAGCCGATGAGATCGGCTTCGAAGAGAGCTTTGATATCATCATACTTCGCCTTGTGCTCATCAGGCAGATCGTCGTACGTGACCGGTCTGTTCTCCATCGCAGCGTCCGATGTTGATGCAGACGTTGTTGAATGTCCCACCGGGCGTGCCAGAATGTGTTGCCTGCCAAAACCCACCGGCGAGCAGCGACGGGCAACACGAAGAGCCGGGAGGCTCCCAGAACTGCTGGTGGGCCCTGGTCCCTCGGGCAACGGCCCGCAAAACTCCGGCACACGTCCTGGCTGGTGCAAGGGCGTGCCACCTGACCTATACCTGGTCAGGAAGGTGATGGATTGCTTCGATTGGTTTCCTGCATGGCAAACAAACATACGTAAAATTCGAGCCGCGACCGGCTCCCAGGTTTCCCTGTGAATCGGCTCCTGGAGCCGATTATCCCCATGGTTCTGCATTAGATCTACGATAACATGGGGTTTTGCTTCATCAATATAAGTTAAATCGATCTACGACGGTTTAACGTTTTCACCACATAATTGGAACATCCTACACGTAATTGAGCCTGGTAGATACAAAAGATGATAGAAAACTAACCCTAGAGAAGGCCTAACAACCGACGTAAAGTCAATTCCCGGAACAACTCCTCTCGAATTGGCAAACCATATCCTTACATACTACTGGATCGTTCAACCCGTTTGCAAGGCCTGACCATGTGGATATCAAACTAGACCTTGGAAAACAAGGCATAACCGTAACAGATCAAATCAACTAGGTAAAGATCAAGCAAGACGCTACCCTTACCCCCAAAAAAGGTGCAAAGGCAGCAAGATAATTAAAGGCAGCATAACTAAGCAATCATAACAAAAAAGGTATCGATGCTAGCCCAAACAGATCTATGATAACAGTATTACTCGCCATCAACAAGGCTTCAGCACGAGTAACACTAAATAACGCATAAGCAGACACTGCCTAGACCGCAAGATGCGATCTAGACAGCATGACACTTACCCGAGAAAAACCCTAGAAACAAGGGGTGGCGATGCGCCGAGATTGTGTTTGTTGTGAACGTGATCGTCCTCCTTTCTCAATAACCTTAGGTACATATTTATAGTCCGGAGACTTTCTATCTTTGGAATAACCCTAACAACTTTATCTCTTACTTAAACCGAATCGTAACCTAACATAATATACAGATACACGGGCAATTTAGCCTAAATCCACGTACAAGGCTGATCCAGCAACACGTTGCATATATGTATCCTCCAAGTCCATCTTGATTACGGCCCATCTCCTTCTTTGACCAAAATGTGGCGATAACACCGGAACACTGTAGCGGGTCTTTTATTTTCTCAGTTTTCTTTATCTTTTGTTGACTGTGTGCATCTGTAATGTCAATAGGGTATTGCGGTGTTGCAGAGACCGAGTGTAATTGGTATCTTTTAATATTAATATATTCTTCTTTCGAAAAAAATGCTGGTACTTGCTAGTCCATTCCTCTAGTTCAACACTTTCCCAGTGCCTTCCATCCCTATACGAAGTTGAAACAGATCCTCCCACTGGGCTCTAGCTGGCGTCCGCTGATGCGGAAACCTAGGCTATCCTAAACCCTATGATGGACTTAGCGTGACACCCACTTCTTGGTCGGTCGTATAGTTGTGGTTCTGCTCGTTTTTGTCAGAGATCGAGGAAAGCAAAATAAGTTTGGAAGCTAATTGCCACGGTTTTGAGCAAGGAAAATAAATGAATAAAAGACGGATCGATGGAGATGGAAACATGTATAGGAGGAGAAAGTTGTATATATATGTGAGGAAATCGATCAGTCACTATTGTGATCTGGTCTATATATGCTTCGTAAACTGAACAACAGTTACATAGTAGTATACACAATCAAGACTTTTTCGATGTTCACATGGATGGTAGTTGAGGTATAGGACAATAGGTGTGTCTGTCCATTTACTCCTACTCCGGTACAATAGGGAATGGGCGACCAGAGCTCAGGCGATTAACCAAATCTAAGTCCGATGACATCATTCTAATAACTATAATAAATTAATATTCTTTTATCTCACGAACAAAAAAATCATTTGCCTGAACAAAATTTGTACTTGAACTAAAAGTTTGTACTGTGTGAACAAGAAGATTTGTACAACATGAACAGAAATTCTTAGTTGTAACCCATATGCAACTTTCATATTGCAGGAATGGCGATGCCATTCTAATGATAATAGACGTGACTAAGATTTAGCCCAGATCTAGTCGGGGAAGCACTCTCTATTGTGGGAACATAGGTATAGATTGTGTCATATTATTTCTCCACAAATACCTCGAGTTGAATCCAGCTTAATTAACACATGTTTTCTGTAACTGTCATAGTATTTACTAATGACCATAATCTAATATTTGATGTGGGCAACCACCCGGCCCTGCATGCACAATTCAACTATATATGCAACCTGCAAACCAAGACTACTGTCAAAAAATACATTCTAGATTGTGGTGTTTCCCGCTGATTATGCACCCACCCAATGAGATAGGTTGTGGCACTGGAACTAACAAGTTAGCGGAATGAGTAGAAGACATGGTACATTCTCCACAAATCAAGTATTTTTGCAACTTTGATACCTTATGCAATGAATGACCATTTCTGCAGTGTCATTGTGTGACCTGTGGTGAATCACCATTTCTGTGGTGTCTCATGTATCTATTCTCATATGAAACACAATGCACGCATTGCCGATCTCACTACAGGACGCGCGCGCTACGCCGAGGGCAAAAAGCCGTCGGCGTAGGCTAAAATGCCCTCGGCGTATGGTACGCCGACGGCTGCCCTCGGCGTAGTCTCCTCGGCAAAGCACTCCCTCGGCGGAGCACATAGAGGCCGTCGGCATATCAAAATGCCGTCGGCGTAGCGGCCATCGGCATAGCTTGTCGACAGGTTGCAAAAACATTTTAAAAAAAATTATTTTTTTCTCAATTTTTGAATCTTTGAATTGTTTGACTCGTTAATCTCTCACTTTGAACATTTTTAACACTAATTACACTTAATATTTAATTAAATTACAGTCTTGGTCGAACTTCCCGGTCGGTAACCTATCCTAATACTACTCTCAGCTCCAGCACGCTTAACTTCCTCGTTCCTTCAGAATCTGTTTCCGCAAAGTAATTCATACATTGTTGTCAATACTATGATATCAATCCTATTAACCCTTATATCAACATGTCACATGTTTGTATTTTTTGAAATTACAAACAATTATTTAAGTAAACATTAATGAATAAGTAAAAATATTATTGAATTCAAATAAAAATATAATACTTTTACTTTTTTGTATTTTTCTATTTAATACGAAATAATTAATATCTTTAAATCTGTAAATCGGAATTTAACAAATAATATGTCTAAATTGATCAGAAAAATGAGAGGAATCCAAATATGATATCCCTATCAACTAATCACAAACCCTCCGTTTTTGAATTATCTATTTGGTGGTTGCTTTAGAAATTCTCTTTTTGCGCTCGGATAATGAAAAATGTCTTTTTGGTGCGATGAAAAGAAAAACTTGCATTGGATCTTTGATAAAATAGCATATTGTGAACCTAAAAATGATTTTTGTAAAAAAACATGAGCATCGGATCATGTACCTGTAGTTCATATCTGACCCACTTTCTGCCGATTTTGCAGGAATTTGTTTTTTTCACCAGAGGTGGACGGAAAGGTTTTGGATCCCCCTGTTGGGACATTGTCCTTATAAGGTGGTATAGTATTTTTGTAAAATGTGGTGGTATTATTTTGAATTAGCCATTTGGTGGTTGCTTCACAAAACCGTCCGTTTTTTGTGCTCGGAAAATGGGAAATGGCTTTTTGGTGCGACGAAAAGGAAAACTTCCTCCTGCAACATTGTTCGCCATCCCATGAATCCATGATGCATGTGTATGCACAATATGAGCACATTATCACAAACTATGCCTTGATTCTAGCCATAATATTGGTCATTTGACCCGAAAGCCAAGAAACCTCGAATGAGATAGGTCATTTTGTGAAGTTTTTTTGAGACATAATCAATATATCAAGTTTGATATTTTTAATTATAACTATGTCACATAATATGACACCACGCGAAGGTTTCGCATTGTTTTGATCGTTTTTGAATTTTTATGCCCGTTTTAAACTATCATCAAACTTTGTCGAACGGCGGGCAAGAAGATTCTTAGCTCGGGGCCGAGCCTCGCTAAACTTGCATTGGATCTTTGATAAAATAGCATATTGTGAACCTAAAAATGATTTTTGTAAAAAAAACATGAGCATCGGATCATATACCTGTAGTTCATATCTGACCCACTTCCTGCCGATTTGGCAGGAATTTGTTTTTTTCACCAGAGGTGGACGGAAAGGTTTCGGATCCCCCTGTTGGTACATTGTCCTTATAAGGTGGTATAGTATTTTTGTAAAATATGGTGGTAGCATTTTGAATTAGCCATTTGGTGGTTGCTTCACAAAACCGTCCGTTTTTTGTGCTCGGAAAATGGGAAATGGCTTTTTGGTGCGACGAAAAGGAAAACTTCCTCCTGCAACATTGTTCGCCATCCCATGATGCATGTGTATGCACAATATGGGCACATTATCACAAACTATGCCTTGATTCTAGCCATAACATTGGTCATTTGACCCGAAAGCCAAGAAACCTCGAATGAGATAGGTCATTTTGTGAAGGTTTTTTTGAGACATAATCAATATATCAAGTTTGATATTTTTACTTATAACTATGTCACATAATATGACACCACGCGAGGGTTTCACATTGTTTTTCGTTTTTGAATTTTTTATGCCCGTTTTAAACTATCATCAAACTTTGTCGAACGGCGGGCAAGAAGATTCTTAGCTCGGGGCCGAGCCTCGCTAAACTTGCATTGGATCTTTGATAAAATAGCATATTGTGAACCTAAAATGATTTTTGTAAAAAAAACATGAGCATCGGATCATGTACCTGTAGTTCATATCTGACCCACTTTCTACCGATTCGGCAGGAATTTGTCTTTTTTACCAAAGGTGGACGAAAAGGTTTCGGATCCCCCTATTGGGACATTTTCCATATAAGGTGGTCTATTATTTTTGTAAAATGTGATGGTAGTATTTTGAATTAGCCATTTGGTGGTTGCTTCACAAAACCGTCCGTTTTTTATGCTCGGAAAATGGAAAATGGTTTTTTGGTACGACAAAAAAGAAATCTTCCTCCTGCAACATTGTTCGCCATCCTATGATGCACATGTATACACAATATGGACACATTATCACAAACTATGCCTTGATTCTAGCCATAACATTGGTCATTTGACCCGAAAGCCAAGAAACCTCGAATGAGATAGGTCATTTTGTGAAGGTTTTTTTGAGACATAATCAATATACCAAGTTTGATATTTTTCCTTCTAACTATGTCACATAATATAACACCACGCGAAGGTTTCGCATTGTTTCGATCATTTTTGAATTTATTATGCCCGTTTTAAACTATATATAATGTTTTATGTTTTACTTAATTTTTATTTACAAATGTGTAATATTTGAGTGTAGATAGATAGGTCTTATTTTTCTGCAAATTTTGATAGAATGATTTAGTTATGATTTTTCAAAGTTTAATGAGATAAAATAAAAAATAGTTACGCCGAGGGCAGCCGTCAGCGTAGCATAGGATATGCCGAGGGCAATTCTACACCGACGGCTGCCTCGGAGAGCGTGGGGTTGGTGGTGTGCGCCAACCAGTCTTCGCGGTCTCCCGGGATGGTCTGCTACTCCCTCGCCCCGGACACCCCGGACCCACTGGTGCTGGCGCCCGCCATTGGGGATCCCGCCTCCCCTGCCACAGCCTCCAAGCTACGCCGGTCCAGGGCTCCCAGGCCGCCTCCCCCACCCCCGTCCCGCCACAGCGTCCGCCTCGCTGACTCCCGGACAGGCGTGTCCGGTCCCGAGCCGACAGTGGCGGAGCGGGCGTCTCGCCGGGTGGCGGCGCGTGATGAGTTTTCAGGTACTTCCTCGGCCCTTGTAGTTTCCTCGCCTGACCCTGGTCCTTCTGGGCTGCCTGGCTCCCCGTTCTGTGTTTTGTCCAAGGTTTCGCTGGCTCACCTTGGAGGAGTGGCTGATGACTGTGGGATTGTCTTCCGTGGCGAGAAAGGGACGAAGCTCGAGCAGCTGGCGGCCATTAAGGCGCGGGAGGGGTATGCGGGAGCAATCGCTGCTGCCCGGGCGCGAGACGCCCGGGAGCGAGAGCGCTCCTGTATCCTTGCCGAGGATAGGTCTGTCGGACCTGACCCCGACAGGGATCCCCCTCCTGCACCTGATGTGCGGGAGATCACTCACAGGCCGACCCCTCTAGGTAGGCCGCGTGGGAGACCTCCCAGGTCAGCTGGGACCCCTCCCCTCCCCCCCCCCCCTCCCCGTTCCCGCTCGGTCCCTGCTAAGGGGACCGCCCCGGCCTGAGGTCCCTTGATGGACATCCTCCGGGCCTTCCGAGTGTTCATTTGGAACATCCGGGGGTTTGGGCATGAGGGAAGGCGCTGCCAGATCAAGGAATACATCCACAGGGGAGTACCGGATATTGTCGGTCTTCAAGAGACGATTCGCCAAGACTTCTCCATCGCGGAATTAGAGGCTCTTAGCAGCTGCAAGTTCTCCTGGTCCTGGCTTCCTGCATCGGGCCACTCGGGGGGATCCTCCTGGGGGTTAAGGAGGATACCTTTGAGATTGATGATATGGACCGCGGGGAATCTTTGTGAGTATGGCCCTCACACATAGACAATCTCGCTTCAAAAGGGAGGTGTTGATTGTATATGGCCCCGCGGACCATAGGAGGCTTGCTGATTTCGCTCGACCTCAAGTCGAAAGTGGAACGGACTGAGATCCCGGTGGTTATCGCCGGTGATTTCAATCTCATCCGCTTTGCTGAAGACAAGAGCTCGGCAAATGTGGACCTCCCTAGGATGCATATGTTTAATGACTGCATCACGGATCTTGCCCTGCACGAGATTGCGCGTGTGGGCACTAGATATACGTGGACAAATAAACAACTTCACCCCATCTGTAGTGTCCGCGACCGTGTCTTTGTCTCTGTTGAGTGGGAGGTGGCCTTCCCCCTGTGCTCCCTCAAGGCTGTCACTAGGATTGGGTCTGATCACACCCCTCTCCTCCTCTCCTCGGGAGGGGGACAACCACCGCGTCTGAACCGATTCCACTTTGAATCTTTCTAGCTACAGAAATGAGGATTTGTGGAGGCGGTCCGTTCGAGGTGGTTGTCAGCGGCTGCCTCAACCCCTCGGGTATACTGCACGGTGGATATCTGGCACCACTATGCCAAATTATCACGGCAGTTCATGAGGGGGTGGGGGGCTAACCTGGGGGCTGACCTCCGGAACCAGAAGGAGGCCATTCTAGGGGAAATTCAGGTGCTGGATCGGGAGGCTGACCTTCATGGACTCTCGACCGAGGCCTTGTCTCGTAGGTACTCCCTTGAGACCTCCATTATGGAGATCTACAAGGAGGCGTTCTGGCGACAGTGGAGTCGCCAGAACTGGACTGTCCAGGGGGAGTCGAACACAGCCTACTTCCACGCCATTGCCAATGGCAGGAGGAGGAAGTGCTCGATCCCCTGCCTCTGGGCGGACGGGGTTATGTTGGAGTCGCCACAGGCCCTCTCCTCCCATATTTATGCCTTCTACCGGTCCATCTTCTCGGCTTCCCTGCCGTCGGGCATCTCGCTTGCCTCGGACTTTTGGTCCGGGGAGGCGCTGGTCTCTCCTGAGGAGAATGCGCTACTCACTCTCCCATTTCTTCCAGGGGAGGTGGAGGCGGCCCTGAAGGCCATGAAGTCGGGTTCGGCTCCGGGCCTAGATGGGCTGCCTGTGTCTTTTTTCCAGACTTTTTGGGCTCCGCTTCAGCCGGTGATCATGCAGATGTTCCAGGAGCTCTACACGGGGACTTTGGTGATGTCCCGCCTGAATCTTGGCATGATTACCCTGATCCCCAAAGTAGTGGGGGCCACGGATATCCGTCAATTCCGCCCTATCACTGTGATCAATGTCATCCAACGTCTATTCGCCAAGGTCTGTGCTCTTCGTCTCGCTCCAGTCTTGGAACGACTTACCCATCCCCTCCAGTTTGCCTTCCTTAAGGGACGCCTCATTCACGACGACGTCTTGGCGCTTCATGAAATTATCCATGAAGTGAAGGGACAACGTCAGAAAGGGGTGTTCCTCAAGCTAGACTTTCAGAAGGCCTATGACCGCTTGGACTGGGCCTTCTTGAGACTAGTTCTAGAGAGGAGGGGGTTCGAAGACTGCCTGATCGGCTGGATCATGCATTTCGTGACGAGTGGACAGACGGCGATCAACGTAAATGGGGAGATTGGCCCATATTTTAGTCCGTCCGGCGGGGTTAGACAAGGGGACCCGATCTCTCCTCTCTTGTTTAACGCCGCGGTGGATGCCCTGGCTGACATTTTGGACAGAGCCAAAGCGGCTGGCCATATCTCGGGGGTAGTGGGCCACCTGATCCCCGGAGGTGGGGTCTCCCACCTCCAATATGCGGATGACACCCTGATCATGGTGCAGGGTTCAGACCTCGACATAATTAACTTAAAGTTCCTGCTCCTTTGCTTCGAATCGTTGTCTGGATTGACGATCAACTTTGAAAAGAGTGAGGTTATGATCCTCGGGTACCCTGAGGAGGAGCGGCAGCGGATCGCGGATAACTTGAACTGTCGGTTGGCTGACTTTCCCATTACTTATCTGGGGATGCCCATCCGGGAGACTAGGGTGTTGATCAGGGACCTAGCCCCCCTGGTGTCTAGGGTGCGCTCTCGGGCGGAACCTTGGCGAGCGCGCCTGACATCCAAGGGGAGCAAGTCAGTCCTGATTAACTCATGCCTCTCCAGCCTGCCCATGTACCAGATGGGTCTGTACCTCCTGCTAGAAGGGACTCATGCCGACTTCACGAAGGAGTTGTCTAGGTTCTTTTGGGCGGCACGGGACGACCATCAGAAATATCATATGCTCAAATGGGCAGATGTGTGCGCCCCCAAGAGCCTTGGGGGCATAGGGATCCTTGACTCTCGCCGCTTTAACGTGGCGCTGATGCTAAAATGGGTCTGGCGCATACTCAGAGAGGATGGTGGTCTCTGGCTTCAGCTTATCAAGGCCAAATATCTCCGGGGCCACCTCCTGTTGGCCTACGAAAGGCGGGAGGGCTCTCAATTCTGGAGAGCCATCCAAGAGATTAAGCACTTCATTGGTTTGGGCGTATCCTTCACCGCGGGCGCTGGGCAGGGGGTGCGGTTTTGGCTAGACCCATGGTTGCTCCCCATCCCTTTTGGGGTCCAATTCCCTGGGCTCTTTGCCATCTCTGTCGCGCCCTCAGCGCTCGTGGCTGAGGCCTTTCGCGAGGGCCGCTGGAACATCTTGTTCTGCCGGTTCCTTAGTGAGGCGGAAGCGACGGCCTTCCAGCAGCTTCTCGGCTCGCTTCCGGAGTCCTTGCCCGAGGGCCCGGACGCGGCCAGATGGCAGCTCCACCCCTCGGGGGAGTTCTCGGTGAGCTCGGCATACCGCGTCTTGTTCCAGGGCACGGAGCTGAGCTGGACTCCTCCCTTGTGGAAGGCCCCCGTCCCGCTTAGTATTCGCATCTTTGTTTGGCAACTCTTGCGGGACCGGCTCCCCTCGGGGATTGAGGTGGCCAAGCGGAATTGCCCGGGTAATGGTCTGTGTCCCCTATGTGGGACGCCGGAATCCTGTGCCCATATTATGTTTTCTTGTTCGGCGGCTCGGGCATTGTGGTGCTTTGTTCGAGAGGCGCTGGGACCTGTCTGGCAGGCGCAGGAGCTCGGGGAGTTCCTGCAATCCCAGGCAAACCGGGCCGGAGGGGGGCGCCGCCTCTTCTGGCTGGTGTTTGCGGCCCTCTCGTGGACCCTATGGAATGTGCGTAACAAGATGGTGATTGAGAAGGTCTACCCCTCCCGCGTGACTGACCCTGTTTTCTCATTTCTTGCTTTCCTCCAGCAGTGGGCTCCCCCGGTGCGCCAGCGTGACAGACCGGTCTTTGACGATACTCTTCGGGCCTTGAGGGCGGCGGCGCTCCCCCTCTCGGCTCCTGCTTCGTCGTCCCCGTCGGTGGCCTGTGTAGCCTGGTTGTAGCAGCGTTGTGCTTTCTCGTTTTGTCTTGGGCATTCTTGTGCTGTAGCTTCAGCGGTTGTCGTACTTTTTTCTTTTCGCTTTGGCCTCGGCTGTCGTGGATGTTGTATGAACCTTGTTATGGACGTTGCTTTATCTATAAAGCGGTGCAAAAGACTATTTCGAGAAGGTAGTTGAAGTACTATAGAAGTTGTTCCCGGTGTCTCGTCCATTTATCACTTACTAGGGATTACTTCTTGATGACACACACTATAGAAGTTGTTCTCGCTGAAGTGGCGCTAACTGAAGTGCACAACATTTTAATATGTACTCCGCCTCTGGTCTATTTACTAGCAACTTCGCCATAGACCTTACAATACGTCAACTTATGTCTGGTGGTCTTCTAGATGCGATTTTTTTCCAAACCCGAATTAAAAATGTCCATAGCAAGAAGCAAGTGAGATTTGATTAAGAAAAATCACGTCCCCAACTACACGTCTAATGAATATATGACCACATACAGATCTAGTGGGTATCAAAAGGGATAATGTGCAAAACAAAAAGGCTCTTGATTTGTTTAAAACTAAGTCATACCATACGTTCCTAGGGATTTTTTTGATAGTGGTTCTTTCAATGTAGGGAATGGTGAAGATACACGTTTTTTGGAAGATACTTGGGTAGGAAATACTCCTCTTAAACATCAATACCCATCATTATATACCATAGCCCATATGAAGAATGCGACCGTAGCTAGTGTTATGTCACATACTCCTCTTAATATTAACTTTAGACAAGCTCTAACGGGAACTAGAGGAGATGGCTCCATCTAGTCCACCGTTTGATGGATATCACTTTAACCGAACAGCCAGATATTTTTGTTTGGAGACTAACGAAATCTGGTTCGTTCACGGTCAAATCTCTATGTCTTGATCACCTCAATGACCGTAATAGATTCTTGCGCAAGCATATTTGAAAAATGGAAGTACCACTAAAAATTAGAATTTTTATATGGTTCTTATATCATAAAGTGTTACTCATAAAAGACAACCTAGTGAAGAGGAATTGGCAGGGTAGTAAAAGATGTTATTTCTGCTCTCAAGATGAATCAATTCAACATCTATCCATATCATGTCTGCTTGCAAAAATTATATGGCGTTCAGCATCGCCCCTCCCACTAGTACTAATAATATTTTCGTTAATTGGTTAATGGGGGTTTCAAAAGATTCCAATGTATAAAACTGAGTGGGTGTTTGTGCTTTATTATGGGCTTTATGGAACATACAAAATGACTATATTTTTAACAAAGCAAAACATGCATCATTTATGCAGGCTATTCCACGGGTTACTTATTGGATCCGGTTGTGGTCTTTTCTAGAACCCACGGACAAGCGCACCGAGTTGGATATTGGGTACACCCGGCTGAAGTCGGTAGCGCGAGACTTATACGGCCAGAGCAGCTGGCGTTTTGATCATAGGATATCATGCTGAGGCTACGCCATTTGTTTCTTTCTCTATTCTTTAGATGGTTGATTCATCTATCAACTCTATGTGACACATGATGTAATATTTTGTATATATACTTGAGTTGGTAATAAGGTAATAAAGGCTACATGCATCTACCGATGCAGAGGCCGGGGCTAAGTCCCTATTGCTAATCACTAGTTAGAGCTGTTGTTTGCATGCCTTTTTTTGTCATATTCAGAGTCTGTCATTGATGTGTCATCGGGAGTATGTCTGCTATTGTGTGTCAGGTGCAATGTTTGCCTCGGTAGTAGTACAACTCAACAGATTACACGATAAACCAGGGTACAATATAGATCCACTTGTTTTCATGTCATTGTGTGAATGGTTAACTGATTTAATCCTAGTTGAGCTACCTAGGTTTGTAGAACTTTACATGTATGTCATGTAGTAAAATGCATGTATGTCAGGAACGGGCCCATGTTAACCATTCTTTGGCAATCTTAGACTAACCAAGTCTAGCATAGAAATATTGTTTCCATCGACTAATGAACTTCATAACATTCTTTGATGTTTTTTTTTACGAAGATCAGTACTAGCAGCCAAGTTGTACAGTAGAAGTCTGGCGCGGGCTAATTTCTACTTAACATAGCGATGCTATGGTTGCGTATGCCATATTATAGTATACAGAGATGCAAACCATGCTGAACGAGAAGCATGCATGCCGGTTCTGACAAGACTTGGTCCTGAGGTGCTGTGTCTGCAACATGATGCAAAATCAAAAACCAAATAAACCCCTGACAGAAACGACATCGACTGGTCAGCAATAATTTGTCCACACTATGCTCTTGCACTGACGTAGTATTATCAGGCTGTCAGCGGTCTGCTTTATTTAGGAGAGGTTAATCAAACATCACCAGTGGTGCAAGAGCTAAACATTTTTGGCACATATCTCAAGTATGATGATCGGACGACAGCCGCAAGGGGGACAGTTATCCCGGTGGTAGCAGACTATTTTCCTATTATTTAGACGTGATTTTTTTAGAAATGATACTTTAATACTTAAAAGATTTAAGCATTACATCCAGTCTCTGTATAACTACGACGCACACAGCCGACAAACAATTGAATCGTAACCAACAAAGTAATAAAATAGGCGGAACACATGCTATCAATCGATACAATCATCATGCCTAAAGAGATGGAGGGCCAAGCCTCAGTTCATGATGCCATTCATGTTAGGGAAAGATATTCCTCGTTGTATCCTCTAATCGTGTATAAACCTCGATAAATAGGTATTGAAACTCCACACGTTGTATAGAAGTATATTAAAATTTTATAAACAACATGGCATAAAAGTATAAAAAAGGACATGAAATAAAATTGTTTGTATTGGTTGATCGTTGTAAAAAAGAAAACATTTTTTGTTGTCCCGCCGATCACTCCTGGACAGGTTATCCTTAGTTAATAGAACTTTCGATGACAAAATGACATAAAAATCTTTATTTTCATTGGCACTTTCAGTTTCCTAGTATATTTATGAAGATTATCTAGACATGACCGTAAATGCACCAAATGTTTTGAGGTTCCAATTGACCACAGCTGGTTTAGCTGATAACTCAAAATCGATCGACCTTTGGACAAAATGCGAACATCTTGTCCATCTATTCTAGTCAAGGCCCATCTAAAAATGATGTTTAGCAGGACTCTTTTCGTTGTACCATGTTATAAAGGAATGAATACTGATGAGCCTGTGCATATCACCTAGCCATGTATCCTCCTAGAACAGAGTGTTCAACCCATTTCCAACAATAAAGAATCCCCTCTTACATACACTAGTGTACGGTATGCTTTTAGGGGCACTTTGCCTAGGGGCACTTCTGAAAATGCCTCTAAATGTATCAATTTGGGGCATTTTTGCCAAGTGTCCCTAAATGTACTATTTTTAGAGGCATTTTCATCAAAGTGCCCTTAAAGATACTATATTTAGAGGCATTTTGCCAAGTGCCCCTGAAGATACTACCTTTAGAGTTATTTTCATCGAAGTGCCTCTAAAGATACTAGCTTTAGGGGCATTTTGCCAAGTGACCCTAAAGATACTATCTTTAGAGGCATTTTCATCGAAGTGCCCTAAAGATACTAGCTTTAGAGGCATTTTGCCAAGTTCCTCTAAAGA
The DNA here is from genome assembly GCA_916181665.1 of Avena sativa. Classification (NCBI taxonomy): domain Eukaryota; kingdom Viridiplantae; phylum Streptophyta; class Magnoliopsida; order Poales; family Poaceae; genus Avena; species Avena sativa. The sequence goes on along the minus strand of OV702279.1, from coordinate 256,854,686 downwards.
TATTGAGGCATTTTGCCAAATGCCCCTAAAGATACTATCTTTAGAGGAATTTTCATCGAAGTACCCCTAAAGATACTAGCTTTAGAGGCATTTTTCCAAGTGCCCCTAAAGATACTATCTTTAGAAGCATTTTCATCAAAGTTCCCCTAAAGATACTAGCTTTAGAGGCATTTTGCCAAGTGTCCCTAAAGATACTGAGGCATTTTGTCAAATGCCTCTAAAGATACTATCTTTAGAGACATTTTTATCAAAATGCCCCTAAAGATACTACCTTCAGAAACATTTTGCCAAGTTCCCTAAACTATCACAGCAATACTTGACAGCAAACATTGCAGGCAGGTCACATCCACATCAGCAATAACATGAACTTAATAACATCCACATCAGCATCCAGATCCACATCCACATCAACAATAACATAAACTTAATAACAGTTGCCACTGAACACTCAGTACTTAGTGCATCCACATCTACATCCATAATACTTAGCGGTTCATAATAACACTTAGCAGTTCATAATACTTACCAGTCCTACACTTACTTAGTGCATCCACATCCATAACAACCTCGAGTGGATCCACATCCAAAAGAACTTAGTATTCCATAACAACCTTCAGTCTAAACAACATTCTAATGCATCCACATCCATGCATAATTACCAACCATACTTACCAGAAGATGTTGTCATCCAGCATCACTAGCTTCATGCTAAGAATTAATATACTGATGGTGAAAGCTCTGCGATGAGAAGACTCAGCTTTCCTTCTTTATTGATCCAGAAGCTGAAAAGGAAAATGTCTCCCGCATAAATCTTTTACAGAATCATTGCATCATACCAGCCACTTGTGATGATAGCTCTGTTTGACACACCCATCTTCATCCTAACAGAGGTCTTGATGCTGCTTTCCATGTGTTCAACTTGTAGATCAATAGGTTTATCAAGATACTTCTTCAAGTACCTACGAGTGAACTAAGCTCCAAATTCCTACAGAAAATATAAAAATTCAACAAATAATAAACTTGCAATTAATATTCTTCATATGTTTAAGTAAATATCATCTCATCATTTTGCATCTGTTATCATTGGTAGATGAACTTGTCATCTTGTAGACATAGTACTTGATTTTTGGCCTTTTGCAGGTGCACCAATTAACAAGAAAGGCACACTTGTTCTTCTGTTAGATCCATTTCATTTTCAAACATGCATTTTCTGTTAAATTCATATTCACCCATGATGCTAGGACCTGATACAACACATTTCCAAACACACATGATTAAAAAGAAATACTAATACTTTGGGATTTCTTCTATGAATGAGCAGGTAGGTAATTAAAATGCAGCAAGTAGGTAGTGAAATGAGCCGGCAAGGTCTTCGACTTTTATAGGCCGAAGTGAGCGGTGAGGATGGGAGGGGTGTAGCGGCTTGGGCGGGAAAAGGGAAACCAAAAGGAAGTTAGTGCCTGACGGTCTGTCGCGAAAGCCGAGGCGACGGTGGCGGCGATGGCGGTGGCGCGCCATTATGGCGACGCGTGGATGACGAGGCGGGCAGTTATTGCCCGCTGGTCTATCATGGACGCCGAGGCGGAAGGATGCCGATGAGACGGGCAGTTATTTCCGAGGAACTCGCTGCACCAAATTTGTTCCATAGTTGCTAATGTTTTATTTCTTGGAAACTAAAATTTTCCCAAGGAACTTGGGACGGCAAATTTTTTCCATAGTCGTTGAAGTTTTTTTCCTTGGGAACTAAAATTTTATTTCCTGGTTCTCGGGCGCTAAATTTTGTGTTCCACGTGTTCTCGTAATGTTCCTACTTTGACCTGATTTGTCGCCTGACTTTTGTTTCATTTTACTCATAATTTATTATGTAATTCTTCCTCCGATCCATATTAGTTGACTTGGATTTTTAAAATTTAGATAAACCTATATACTAAATAATGTCTAAATTCATTCAAATCTAGACAAATTTGAGTCAACTAATATGAATAGGAGCGAGCAGACAAAGTTTTGTTCCAATTTGTCCCAAACTTTGTACCGCGCGAACTAAAATTTTCGATATGGACCAAGAAGCTAAGCTAATCTTGTAGCAGCCTAAGCATCGCGCTAGCCAGCTAGCTAGAAGAAAAAACGACTAGACGAAGAACCTAAGCAAGCAAAAGTCATTTCCAAAACAAGCCGTACTAGACTGTGACATCAGCGACCGTACAAGTATAGCAGGAGTCGCATATATGTACGCATGGCTAGTTTTTTAGTCCCACCTCGGCCGCTCGGCGATGTAATGACTTTCGGACTGGCTTAAATAGCCGCGCGTGCTCGTATATGACAAGTTATAGTGTCGTGCGGTTCATTAGAATTATTCTAGCCTGTGAGCCAACTAAATGGGCCTGTAATTACCGGCCCAACCTGAAAAATCGAAGCCAGCAGTCGCCCAACTTAAGCAAAATAGAAGCAGCACATCGCGCGGGCTCCCTTCAACCGGGACGGTGAGGCACTAAGTCTAATTAACGGGCTTTGTAATCTCCTCCACCGGCCCAACCTTCGCTTAGGAGCAGTTTTAGAGACATTCTTTATAGTGCGCTAAACCGGATTTAAGGGCATTTTTCAAGTGACACTAAAGCTATTTAGGGGTATTTCTCTTAATGTCACTAAAGAGATATAGGGGCATTTCTCATAGTTCTACTAAAGGATTTTAGGGGCATTTCTCTTAGTGCTACTAAAGGTTTTAGGTGCATTTCTTTTAGTGCCACTAAAGATTTTAGAGGCATTTCTCTTAGTGTGAGTAAAGGTTTTAGGGGTATTTCACTTAAAGTGTCTCTAAAACTTTTAGGGACACGAGTATTAGTATCATATTTCAACGTGCCTCTAAAACCTTTTGAGGGCATTTTGACTACATACAGGGACACTTTGAAGTGCCCCAAAATAACTACCGTGTTGTAGTGATAACTCCTATTTAAATCTTATTAGATCTTTTTAAAAGGAGGTTTTTTTTGTTTGACATGAGATAAGGTTGTATAATGTAAGTATTTATTTTACAGCAACTCTCATTGCATCCCCTTCTCGTTTAAAAATTTAAACAACTACTTCTCGACCACCTTCTACTTCGAGTTTAGCCCCTCTTCGCCTAGAGCTGCGCCTAGGTTGGAAGTTGAGAGCCATTAGACGTCGATGTACCAGTGGTGCCTTCATCAACGTATCAACACGTAGCTTGGCAGCAACCAAGAAATCCGCAGAAGTTTCAGACACCGTGGCATGCCTGCTGACCAAGTGGACTGGCGGTGTCTTGTATTTGGACATCGAAAGGGTCACAACAGCCACTGCGGGTCTAGGTGTGCCTGGCTGGGGTTGCGAGGGTTCAGATGTGTCACCGTGGCATGATCTGGTCGTTGCAATTCTTGCATAGGGCGTCACCAGCTCAAATAAATGACTTGGCATTATGCTCTAGTGTATTCTCACCCATCGGCAGTCAGCCTGAGCCAGGAAAAATAGCTCGTGCACGCTCAGCACCGACATAATTCACAATAAGGTATTGTGATTCAGCACCGACATACTTGCGCTGAATGCACAATAGATTTCTTATTATCATGCGGTTGGCTGGCTCGCGGAAATAGAATTGTGAACGAACACGACATTTGTTATAATTGCGACAAGTAAATAATAAAGAACGAAAACAAAATCATAGCAAAGGGATACATATTTAACGTAAAAAAAACCTCTAACAAAAAAGAAAAAAACCACGGGCGAAAGCCAAACGAAACTTCACTATATCGGGGAGTGTTTACACAACGCCAGAGATTTTCACATATGCAACTTATCCCAGCCGACGGCTTACAAAAATTCATGTAACGGTGAAAACCTAGGTCTTCGACGATCCATACCGCGAAGGCTGCCGCCGCCCCCTCCCTCCCCCCCCCCCCCCCCCCCCCGGCACCTCCCACAGGCGTCTACTTGGTCCAAGCCTCCGGCGACGGGCCTTGCTCCGCTCGTCAGAAGTTAGCTTTTACTTTATATATAGAAGTTGGATCAACATATAACAACATTCACTATCTAGATTGGTACATTTACAAAAATTTGTTAAGCCATCATATTCGACCATCGACTCCTTGTTTTCCCCCTACTGTGGGTCAGAGCCACGCTACCCAGGCTAAACAAGAATGGCTCTAGGTGAGTGGCCTTCTTCCCAGGGACGGTGATGGCTGCAAGACGTTTCTATCCAAGCATGACGACATGGATCCCCGGCCTCGGGGGAGGACGCTGGTGGTTTTTGCTACACACACTACGATGCCGGTCTCTCCTTCTACGTGCTTGTTTCTTGGCGAAGATCATCCTTGACTTCCATAAGGATCCTGGGCAGCGTACCCGAACGCCTACGCCCGCCTCTCGGTTTTGAGCAGCTGATAAGGATCCTGGAAGCTACCCCGCTCGTGGAGGTTGTCTTTTTTTTTTTGAAACAGGGAAAAAGCTTTGCCCCAATCTATTAATTAAGAAAGAGTTTGACGAACAGAGCGAAAAAAAGAAAGGTGAATATTACAATAAACCTACTCTCCCGGCATTATTTCGCCCAAATGTTTGGCGCCCGCAATAACCCACAAGCGAACCTCATTCTTAATTCTATCTAACACAACAAAAGGCGGTGTGTGCTTGTTGCGGAAGACCCGTGCGTTCCTCTCGTTTTATAACTCCCACGTGATAAGTAAGGTTAGGGAAGCCAACGCTTTTCGGTTTGGGATTACTCCATTCGTTATCATGCTTCACCAAGTTTTGATTGAAAGGCCCGCACCTTGCTCGTGGAGGTTGTCGTTGGTCATTATCAATAAGCTAGACGTGGTCACAGGTTTCTGCTACACACACTACAATGACGGCCTCTCCTTCCATGTGCTTATTTGTTGACGAAGATTCTAGACTTCCATAACGTCCACCTGAGCAGCATACTCCATACCTGCTCCCCTTAGTCCACCTCTCCATCTTTGAGCGGCTGATAAGGATCCTAGAAGCTACCCCGCACGTGGAGTTGTTTGTCATCGTCAAAGAGCTAGATGTGGTCACAGGTTTTGTTGTGGAGACGAGGGAGTGGGTATTCGGCGATATTCATGTCCTAGGGCTCAGTTCTTCCGATTCACTGTTGGGTGAATTCCCGGTGTCTCACAAGCCAGCCTAATTGGACTTGGACATTTAATCTACTCATCAAGTACATGACCTTCAGGGGTGCTCATCGGATCGTTTGCCGGTTGCATTGTACTAGTACATATATATGGATCTGGTGGTGGTATCCAGTAAGTGATGGGCTCGCCACGTTATATAGAGAGCTGAAGCATCATCCATGACCTGACCAGTCTGGACCCATCAGAACCCCGTGTGCTGCGTAATTGAAGGCATAGTCGAAGCTATGTTAGAGTATAAGTGAAAATGCATGTCAGTCCTAATGGAAAAGTACAACTTTTTTATTCATTTACCTATGCTTATACCATAGCTCTATATGTAACCCTAGCTGCTCAATTAATAGCTGCCACCAATTGCCATATGCAGGCATTAAACCATCCTATCAGCACTCCTAGAGTCATCACAATAGGTACTCCCTCCGATCCAAATTAATTAAAACAATTTTGTCAAGATACCGGTGTATATAGTTAAATCTAGAAAATCTAAATCAACTAATTTGGATTGGAGGAAATGGGAAATTCCTACAAGGCCTATATTGGAATGTGCAATTTAGTTTATGATAATTTCAACGTATATAATGCATGGTAACAAGAAACTACATGTTGTGAGCCAGATAACTACATGATAATGTGCAATAAGGATGACCATGTACCTAAAATATATAAAACGTGTTTAATATTTATCGTGTGTGTATTGTGAACACATTGGCTTTGGATTTTGTCGTGTCTTGGTTTTCGACACCGGGTATGAGTCCCCCTTTGTTGTTCGGCCAAGGACGGAACGCTCCGACGAGCTCAATCAGCGAGCTAGACGAACACAATCACAACGAGAGACACAGGTTTTTTTACCCAGGTTCAGGTCCACAGTGAGCGGACCCCTATGTCCTACAACTAGCTGCAATCCGATAATCACAATTTTACACTGGGTTTCTCTTTTCTGTCCTCCCTCCTCTAAGTTTGACTTGTGCCTCCTTGTATAAGGTCAAGGGAACACCATAGGGGTCGAATCACACAGACGATGAGGGCTCAGCCATGTGGCGGCCATGGCCTGCAATGTGGCCTAGCAATCCTGCCTCTATGCCGTGTGTCGCTTACTGTCTATAGTAGACTGCCGCTGGACTTGTTACGTCAGCTCGATTCCTGTCTCTGGGTGGTCTATCTGAGCTAGGGCTGTCAGCGGGAGTGTCGTCGGGCCTCGATAGGACACCCCGCCAGAGTCCTTGTGCGGCCACGCGGCGAGGTGCAACACTCACAAAAGCCATGTGTCGTTCAAGTGATGCCAGTGCACAGTGTTTCCACGACGCGGTCTGCACTTGGGTCAGGCATCGCCGGCCAGCTGTCCAACTCTTTCCTCGGGAGACCTCTCGTGCCGGGCAACGAATCCGCGAATCGAATCTACCCAGGGAGAACTCCTCGGGTTTCCCGACTCAGCAGTCTACGGGATGCCTGGCCTCCGTGATTCCGTGATCCGTGAAGAGCACGGAACCGACAGATTTCCCCAAGGTAGTTGAATGAAAAACCACAACTATTTCCTCTAAAAGAATGTCTCGCCATTTGATTGAAATGATATTTTTAATAGTCATGAAAAATGTGTTGTGTTAATACCATGTACTTGTGAGAAGGTCATATGGCCCTATTTTTTTTTGAAGGTTGAACCGTGAGGGAAAACCCTACTGCCTTTTGTTTATTAATATAATAAAGTATTTACAAAGTTACAAATTACAGAGTCCACCTCATGGAGGGAAAGACTAACAGACTATCTCTGGTCTAACTGCATATTTAGAAAGGTTTTAAATCCCTGGGAGTGCTTTCTTTTGATCGTGTATTCAACCCATCTTATCTCCTGAAAGAAGATTGCCTTCCAACTCTCCAATGTTGGCCTTTGGTCTTTAATTTTTTTTGTTGTTTCTCCAAATCCAGATGCCCCAGGCTGCCAGAATGATTATATCCATTGCAAATGGTACCTTTAGCTTAAGTCATGTCTGAGAATGCTTCAATCACTAAAAGATTCAGTGTTCCATCAGAAAAAATATGATTCCAAGAGAGTGCTGCAAAAGGACAATCCTAGAAAAGATATGCCAGAGTCTCTTCAGAAGAACATTCCAGAGTTGCACAATTGTAGGAAGGAAGTGAAAACTATTTTCTGCCCAGCAAATTCCTTGTATTCAATCTATCTAGCAGAAGAAGTCAGAAGAAAAACTTGTGTTTGGGTTGGCAAGATGATTCCCAAATCCAGGAGAAATGTGGGGGTGTAGGAGTATGGCCAATCATGGCTGAATAAGCTTTTTTAACAGAGAAATTCTCGGACCCCCAAATATAACATATGGCCCTATTTCAATTTAAAAAAACACCACACATAAAGGAATTTGCACAAGAGTGGTGCAAACTAATTGAGAAGTTTGTTCAGGGAGGGAATGTTGGAATACAGGTCAATAATAATGTTGGACATTACTTTCAAACTAGGAAGGGTGTATGACAGGGTGACCCATTATTCTTGATGGTTTTTAACATAGTTATAGATATGTTGGCCATCCTAATTTCACGGACAAAGGAGGATGGACAAGTTGGAGGACTCATTCCACATGTTGTTGATGGAATGGTCTCAATTCTACAATACACGGATGATACTGTATTATTTACAAAACACGATCTACATAAGTCCATGAACATAAAGTTATTATTATGTATCTTTGAACAACTGTCGCTTTTAAAAATTAACTTCCATAAAAACGAGATATTCTATTTTCGTAAAGCAAAGGATGAAGAACATCAGTAAAAACAAATTTTTGGTTGTGAGGATGGTGTTTTGCCTTTTTGGTACCTTGGAGGTGCCTGTCACTATAGAAAAATGAAAATTCAGATTGGTATCCAGTGAAAACTCAGTGTGAAGGGAAATTGGGTTGTTGGAAGGGCAAGTTATGATCATATTGTGATCGCGTAGTACTAATCAATTCTGTTTTGACAAGTTTACCTATGTTGTCCAGTCCTAGTTGGAATTTAAGAGCAATAGCACTAGCAATTTGAGACTGAATGTAGATCCAAGGATAGTAATAGAATGAAATCCGCCATAAAGCCAAAACTGTTGCCGTGATGAGGTCCTACTAAAAATCAAATATTTTTTCACAAGAAATTTCCACAAGGATTTGAACAAATGCAGAACTTAAGACTTCTTAGAACTGTTCTAGTAAATGTTGAAAATATTAGCAACGATTCAGGTTTAATCTGAAATAATTGGTAAATCATGATTAATAAGACAATAATTAAACTAATCAAGCATACTAACAGAGTAGATCAACCAATGATATAGCCATGATAAACGTATCACATCTACTCCAAACTTTAGAACAAGAGATTCTAGCATAATCTAACAGAGAAAGTTTAGCGGCATGTACGGTGCAGCCTGAGCAGTAGCAACATTCATGTTGCTGAAGAGGCCATCAATGTCCGGGAAGAAGTTGTCGTTGAGGAACTCGTCGCCGGATGTAGTCATGGTTGCTAGTAGTCGCGCTGAGCATTCCCCAAAAACCTGATCACCCCTCACCCGAACATATTCCCGAGAGACGGGGATCCGGAGGCCTACTATCCAGAAGCTACTTGGATGACTGCCCATATAGAATGAGTGAATTTGTATTGAAAAAAGGTGTTTAATTGTCTTATCATGGTGACTAAAATCACATTTCGTATTTGCAATCCAATTCCATTTGACAAGGTTGTGTTTTGCAAGAATAACTTCTCGGCAAAGGTACCATATAAAAATTTTATTCTTTAGTGGTATCTTCATCTTTTATTTTTTTCTCGAGAAATGAGCAAACAACTAGAGGAGATTTCTTATTAACTGGCAGTTGGCCCACTTGCGGAAATACAATTGTGAATTTGTATTTCCCTAGTTCACGCCATCCATGATCTAGATTAGTACATTTAGCACATTTTGGGTAAGCCGTCATATTTGATTATCTGATCATTTACTGTGTGACAGGAAGCCGCGTGTGTTCTCCTCGTACTTGGGTAAATCTGAGAGAGTGGTTGTCTCATGGGTGCCTTTTTCGTGCAGTTCTATGTAGTGGCGAAGGACGAAAAAATATTGAGGTCAGGCGAACTTTAGAGTATGCAAAATAGTTGATGAAAAAGTAAGTAATTCGCAATGATACCAACATGAAAAAAATCACTAATATACAATGAACACAACATAAAAAAGATCACTATCTCATATTGAACACAATTGCAAAAAAAAATAGAAAATAAATCACCGTTCCTCTCTATTTTTTGGTTAAGCCACGGCCAGCATGCAGAGCTAGACCGAATCATGCACTGCCTGGAGAAGTGTCACCAGCTCTTGTCGCTGGTGCTACCGTGCATCCTTCCTGATGCCGCCTGCAGGCCAACATCTGCCAAGTTAATTGTTGGTCTAGCCATGCGGCCGCGTCTCCATTTCGTTCTTGAACCCTGCCTCACTTCGCTGCGTTTCCTATCTCGATCGATCGAATGAATCAAGTGAAACGAGTCATTCTAAGGAGACACACACTGACCAAGGCCATCGTTCGTCCAACCAGTCGTGCCTCCAAGTCATCCTAGCTGGGAGCCAGCCCACTACTTCCCACTGGTAAAAAACGTCCCATGTGTCCCGGTTGATAAGTGGCTTTAGTTCCGGTTGCCCAACCGGGACGGGGCAATCGGGACTAAAGCCCTAACCTTTAGTCCCGGTTGGCTTTAGTCCCGGTTGCCCCACCAACCGGGACAAATGGGTGCACACGTGGCAGCGTCAGAGGGCGAGGGGGGTGGAGCATTAGTCCCGGTTCGTAACACGAACCGGGACAAATAACCTTCTGCCGCGGCAGAGATTTGGCCCATTTCTCTGCCGCGGCAGAGAATTCATTTTGGCACATTTTGTTGCCGCGATAACATTTTCACCACTTTTTGTGCCGCGGCAGAGAATTCATTTAGGTTGTTTTATTGTTTATTTAGTGTTTTGCACTTATCAATGAAGGAACCGTTATATTACACAAGATCATCATGACAATATTACATTCAATACACGGATCAAGTTCATGCACTACATACAAAAGTTGCTATTTTTAGAATCCCTATTGTCTATACACAGATGAATAGTATTCCCCTTTTGGGTTTAGGACTTCTGTGTTGGAGATATGCCCTAGAGGCAATAATAAATATAGTTATTATTATATCTTTGTGTTTATGATAAATGTTTATATTCATGCTATAATAGTATTAACAAGGAAACATTAATACTTGTGTGAATTGTAAACTTAAATTGAAGTCCCTAGTATAGCCTCTATACTTCACTAGCTTGTTGGTTGATTAAATGATTGTGGTTTCCATATCATGAACATTGAGATGTTATCAACAACAAGATCATATCGTTAGGAGAATGATATGGTGGACATACTCCTATTGATAAGCGTAGCATAAAGATCAAGTCATTTCAATAGTTCAATTGCTATATGCTTTCTATACATAGTAACCTAATTCCTTCGACCATGAGATCATGCATATCACCTTTACCGGATGGGTGCTTTGATGACATCAAACACCACACCGTAACTGGGTGGCTATAAAGGTGGCATTAAGTGTTCGGAAAGTATTGGTTGAAACACATGGATCAAGAGTGGGATTTGTCCATCCACATGACGGTTAGATATACTCTGGGCCCTCTCGGTGGAATGTCATCCAATTGGCTTGCAAGCATATGACTTGGTCACAAGGGATCACATATCACGGGAACGAGAAAAGAGTACTTATCGGTAACGAGGTCGAACTAGGTATGCAGAGATACCGACGATCATAACCTCGGATAAGTAAACTATCGTGAGACAAAGGGAAATTGGTATCGTATGTAAGTGGTTCATTCGATCGCAAATTAATCGTAGAAATATGTGGGAGCCATATGAATTTCCAGATTCCTCTATTGGTTATTGTTCAGAGAAGTGTCTCGATCATGTCCGCATAATTCACGAACCGTAGGGAGACACACTTAAGGATTCGACGTTGTTTTGAGTAGTTATGGTATTATGAGAAAGAGACCGAATGTTGTTCGGAGTCTCGGATGGGATCCGGGATATCACGAGGTGATCCGGAATGGTCCGGAGAATAAGATTCATATAAGGAAAGTCCCGTTTCGGAGTTCGGGAATGATTCCGGTGTTTTCATCGGGAATGTTCTAGAAGGTTCCGGATTGTCCGGCACTCCGGGGGGGAGGGTACATGAGTGTGTCATTGAATGATTGCATCATGTACTAAGTGTTCTTGCTGTTCCAAAAAGATGAAAGTCAAATTGCCAGTTTAAAAGTCAAACGGCTAAAACAGGAAACTGTGGGAAACAGGAAACTGTGGGAAACAAGCAAGAGGAGTTGGAACCAACTTGGAGGAGGAGTCCCACTCCTCCAAGCCGGCGCCCAGCCCTAGGCCGAGTTGGGGAGGGACTCCCTCCCTCCCCTGGCACGCCAAGGCCCCTCCACCCATAAAAGGAGGGGCAGGGCTCCTCCTTGAGACACACAAGTTTCCACCTCTAATCTCAGGTTTAGAGCCGTTTGGTTTAGAGCTTCTAATTGCTTTAGCCTGCGGTTTAGAGCCTTCTAATTGGTGAGTCTAATCTCTAGACCACTAATAGCCCTCTCTCATAATCCACCATACTCGCTCCGGCTTAAGGCGAAGCCCTGCGGGATCTCCCCTCTACTTCCGGTACCACGCCGTTGTGCTGCCGGAATCGCGAGGAGAGTGCTACAACCTCCGCTGCCTGCTGGAACAAGGGAGAGGAAGGTCTTCGTCGAGTACCGAACGTGTGACCGACTGCGGGAGCGCTGCCGGAACGCAGCGCCGGAAGGATCGTCTACACGATCTTGAGATCGGAAAGAGTACGACTACATCACCCACGAGAATCCGCTCTCGTTAAACACTTTGGAATCTTCGAGGGTAAGTTATTCCATCGACTCGTTGCTACAATCTAGTAGATAGATCTTGGCTTGTTTGTTTGTATGCGATAGAAAATTTTTGTTTTCCATGCTACGAACCCCTACATTTTGCATCCAAGAATCCCGCCAATTCCTCCTGAATTGCTCGTACGCGATCCTTTGGCAGAAGACCGTCCCGTAGACGTTCGATCTGATTTTAAAAAGGATTCAGTCGATATGAATAAAACTAAACACAATTTGATTGCAATTAAAAACTATAGAAATTATTTACGTACGTGGAGTTGCTCTAAATTTCTGCCCTTCTCATCGCACGTCTGCCGGATAAACTCGCAAACATAGTATCCACATAGATTATTACCTGGTCCCTGCGTCAGGCACTTTACGAGAATAGAGTTCAATCAAAATAATAATCAAGCATGATAATAACTATATCAAAACTAGAATCAAAGAGATGCGCGGATATAGCTAGTGGTGCTTACATCTAGTGGTTGAAATGTAAGCTCCTCTTTCCAAACACCCCTAGCCTTGTTGGTGAACCGTTTCCAAGCGCTGCCCGGCGAAGAAAACGAATAAAAGAAGTTATTAATTACTTAATATCATAAAATTCACGAACGTTGCCGATATAGTGTCGTAATGATTAGAATTACCGCTGGAGAAGCATCCGCATGTCCTTCCGCGTCTCAAGGGGTTTATGTTTCGAGTCCATGACTAGTGCACGCTCTTTGTCAAGTTGAATGATTAACAGAATATAGTGGAAGCTGCGAATGCATAACTAATCAATTATATACTTAACATCGAGTAAGCGAAATAGAAAGTGTATAGAAGACAATAACACTCACTCGAAGTTATATGGAAAAAGTATTTCCCTTTTGGTTTCTTGAAACCTTAACGCGTGTACTATATTATCCTCCGTATCCTGTGGGTTTGTTTTGAGATTAGCTTCATGAACCCAATATGGGTCAATGAAGCCAATGTCATAGATTTGTCCTCTACTGCATTCGAGAATCTTCATTCTGCATATTACAGTATGATTATATAAATGCAATAAACAAGGTGAGATAGCTGGAGACTAAATTAATTACAGAATTAGTACTTAGAGACAATAGGCACTGATGATCGATTTGTCCAAGGCGTCTTGATTGAATAATTGAAATAGCTCATCAAATTCAATGGATATCATGTCATCCTTTTCTTTCCCATGATGCTTTTTTGTAACCCTCAGCACTATCTAGTTAGCCCCAGCCTTTGTGGCATGCATGTACCAGTTATGCAATCTTCGCATTTTTGTTGGAAGATTGTTTACCTCCTCAGGTTTGACGAGAGGTTTGCCGTACTGGTATTTGTATGCTACTTCACTCACGGGGAAGAACTCTAACCGGGATAAGTACTGGGCAATACTCATACCTTGAGCAGCGGCAACTTCTACGTATTGTGCAACTACCTATGGATCATACTGCTCTTCGGCCCCATATTTGCTCGACCCCACATTGGTTTGGGAAATCACCTTAAGAGGGGCGCAAGACTGTTTTGCTTGTTCTCCGAGCTGGGCAACAGATTTCTCGCTTGCATCAGTACTGCTCTTCGAGGCTTTTTGTGCCGCATGTGACTTGAGAATAGAACGCTCATAGTCTGATGACAGCTTTGGCTCGGGTTGATGAAGAGTCTTTAGCATTTTCAACACTTTGGCTTTTTCTTGTTTGGTGATGGGGAACTCTGGCTCTTTCGGCCGCCTCAGCTTAGCGAAAAACGTTGTCGTTTCCGCATCAACGATCGCCGCAGTCTCCTCTTCAGTACAGTCATAAGCTCTCTTGGGAGGAACCTTTGGTACTTTTGGAAGAGGCTCTTGTTTACGTTTCGGCGATCGCTTACCACGACGCACAGTAGCGGTACGCTTACGCTTTTTATCCTGAGGCGCCGGCGATGGCTCCCGCGGCGATGGCTATGCCGGAGATTGGTGAGGCGACGGAGCCGGGTGAGGCGACGGAGCCGGGTGAGTCGTCTTCTCGATTACACAAGGCATCGCCTTCTCCCTCGCGGAAGGCAACACCTTCAACCTCAAACAAGTCGTCTATTCCGGTAAAAAGAGGATCACCCTCACCGAAGTTGTTCAGAAACGTTGATACGTCTAAATTTTCTTCCCCACGGATCACACCTTGGATCAACTCTTCCTTTTCTTCGTCTCTGACGTGTGGGTCCATATTTTCTGCATAGGTGGAAAAACGAATAAGTCAAAGCGGCTAAAGGAGAAAGTTAGGTACGGTGTTGAGAGATATAAACCCTAATTCAGAGAAACCCTAATATATACATACACAATAATAAAAATGAAGAGAAACCCTAAACCCTAAACCTAGCTACAAAAAGGAAACCGTGTAGTAGATATGTAACTCTAGCTAAAATCAACTAAAATCAATATTCCGGAGTTCCGAGGGGTGTAAAACCTAGTTCGGAGAAACCTCAGATGCATATGAGAGGGGACCATGAGTATAAGGCTACAAAAGGGAAACTATCCAGCAGATAGGTAACACTAGATACTAACAAAATACCATATTGGAATCGATTTAAGAGGGTTCAGAATGCCCTGGCGAAGGCACATCGTCGAACCCACATGCACCTAAGGGGTATTAATGATTCTTATCTAAGATAGGGTTTTTAAGATAGGGCTGAAGACTAATAATACCAAACTAATTAATAAACCTAATAATACCTAACTAATAATAAACCTAATAATCCAAACACCGAAAATAAAGGGAAACCCTAAAGCATCGATGCAATGATCAAGCAAGTATGATGATATGACAAGTTAAATTGTATTGAAAAGTAACCCTAAAGCACGCTCGACAAACTAAACGGGGTTCCGAGGGGCGCAAACCCTAACTCGGGGAAACTCCGGAATCACCTGTGAGGGGTTACTATGTTCTTCTAATCAAACTTGGTATATTATTTAAGTTGCTTAACAATGCATGATTATAGCTTAAATAGGTAGGTTTCATTTTTCTGAACATTTTGGTATATTATACATATTTTTCTGACTTATAAATAATAAGTTCGGGGTTCGGGGTGGCCGGAATCAGCGGTGGAGGCGGTGGCCGGAGTCGGCGAGGCTTGGAGCGCCGGCGAGGAGCACGTGGAGGCGCGACAACGGGGCAGCGCGTGGAGTCCGACGGCGGGGCAGCGCGTGGAGGACGAGAGCGGGGCCGAAAAATAGTATGTACAAAATATGATAATATACATATACATATACAAATACATATACATATACAAATACAAAATATGATAATATACATATACTACTTAAGTAGATTATTTTCTATGAATTTTACAAGTTCCATCTAAAATCTGCCAAAATAAATCGAATTAAAGTAAATAGTCAAACGTGACCGTTTGACCACGCCGACGTGGCGCTGAGGGACGAACTGCCGATCGATTCCCCTGCCCGTCTCGGTTTCGATCTCCTGCCCCCTCTTCCCCTCGAAGCACATATTCTTTCTGACATTTTTCCCCTTTGTAGATCGTCACAGAGCTCGTGATTTCTCGCCGGAGTCGTGCCGAAGCTCCACCGTCGTCCGTCGTCTCCAGCTGCAGAGTGTTGTTGTTCCTAGAAGCAAACTACGCCGCCACCGACACTGAAGAAATTTCCCCCGCACCCGCCGCACCACGCCACGAGAGAAAGCCCGTCGGTGCCCGTCGGCGGCAGAGGGAGGGGGAGGACAGAGGCAGGGAGAGGGGACATACCTTCTGGAGGCGATGACGCGCGGCGGTGGTGGCGCTGCTAGCCGGGGACGACGCGGCGCGGTCGTGGAAGGAGATACGGGCGGCGCGGTCGGGGAAGGAGACGCGGGCGAAAGTGGCGGCCGGAGCGCGCGGCGGTGGAAGCCGGAGGCGGAGGCGCTGACGACGACGGAGGGCGCGGGCAGCCTGGCAGCGTCGTCGATGAAACAGAGAAGAAACAGAGAAGTGAGATGGGAAAGAAGAAGAAGAAGAAGAAGAAGAAGAGAAGTTATAAAGGGGAGGGAGTATACGTCCCGGTTGGTGGCTCCAATCGGGCCACCAACTGGGACGTATACCCCAATTTTCAGCAGATGAAGGGGCACGCGTGCAGGGCTTCTTTAGTCCCGGTTGGTGGCTCCAACCGGGACGTATTCCCCTGTTTTCAAAAATTTTCAGGTATTTTCTCTCTGTTCCCGCCTTATTTTTTATTTCCGGGTTTAAATTTGTAATGTTTTTTAAATGATAATTACTTTGGAATTTATAAAAACTTTAAACATAAAAAGTGTTTGAATTTGAATAACTAATTCAAAACCATTTTCTGTTTTTAAAAATAATTAATGTAACCATTTAAACTATGAACCATTTAAAATTAAAAATGAATTAACTTATATTTTTTGAATATTAATTTGGAATTTAGAAAAACTTTAAGCATAAAAAGTGTTTGGATTTGAATAAATAATTCAAAACCATTTTCTGTTTTAAAAAATAATTAATGTAACCATTTAAAATATGAACCATTTACAATTAAAAATGAATTAACTTATATTTTTTTAATATCAATTTGGAATTTAGAAAAACTTTAAACATAAAAAGTGTTTGGATTTGAATAAGTAATTCAAAACCATTTTCTGTTTTTAATGGGCGGAAAAAAAAGGACGGCAAATAATGGGCGGAAAGAAAATTTTATTAGGATAGAACTGGAATTAAAGTACATAACGCAACTAACACAAAGTTACATACAAGAACTGAAAATTAAGATACATGGCCAGATTAAGCCACAATCGGCCAAACTTGTTTTGCAATATTGGAATAATTCAGTCATGCTCCTGCCTACACCTGTAATACTCGCCACTGTAGTCGTCGTACTCGCCGCGGCCGTCGTCATTATCGTCGTCGGGGTCGCCGTAGTTGAACCTCGAAGGTTGAGTACGAGTGGGCTGGACTTGAGGGTAGCGCAGGCGGGGGCTAGAGTCGGCGGCCGTGTCGTAGGCCATGACGCTCTGGAGAGTCCGGCCGCGCCACCACAGCCGACGGCCGGCCTCGTTGAAGTTCGGAGGAGGTGGGCCCTCCTCCTCGTGCCTGGCGAGTGCCCTCTCACGCCGATCCACGAAGAAGGCTTCCCAAGTCGGGAAATAGTCGGGATGCCATCTGGGATTCCTCCGCTGCTCCGGCGTGAACTCGAAGTAGTAGTGGTTCGTGATGGCCATCCGACGCGCCACACCTAGAGGGACAGAAGGAACCGGCGCTCAGCATCCATCCGACGGGGACACAGTAGCCCGGCGGGCAGGGGTAGTTCGAGGTGTAAAGCGCCTCCGCCTCCCTGGGAGTTAGTGCTACGGTGGAAGTCATGGAAAAGAGTGATGAGGTTGCAGATATGAGTCTAGAGATGTGCAATGACAATGGAGGACAACCCTACATATATATAGTGAGAAATGGCAGGAAGATAACCGGAGGGAAGAACTGGCGGGAAGAACCGGCGGGAAAAACTGGCGGGAAGAAATCGGGAAGAACTGGCGGGAAAAAATGGCGGGAGGATTTTCATTGTTCGGATTTTTTTTGAACTGACGGGCAGACATTTGTCCTTTTTACCCGGGATGGAAGAAAAGGTTTGAGATGTCCCGGTTGGGAGATAGTCCATGTAAGGTGGTCTAGTATTTTAGGAAAATGGGACGGTAGCATTCTGAAATGGCATTTTGGTGGTTACTTCACAAAACGACCCGTTTTTTGCGCTCGGAAAATGGAAAAGGGCTTTTCCGTGTGACAAAAAGGAAAACTTCCTCCTGCAACATTGTTCTCCATACCAATGTCCACACACATGCATAATATGGGCACAACATCACAAACTATGCCGTGATTCAGCACATAACATCGGTCATTTGGACCGAAAGCCATGAAACCTCGAACATGATAGGTCATTTTGTGAAGGTTTTTTCGAAACATGATCAATATACCAAGTCTGGTATTTTTCCTTTCAACTATGTAACATAATATGACACCACGCGAAGGATTTTCATTGTTCGGATTTTTTTAAAAATTTATTATGCCCGTTTTGAATTATCTGAATTTCTAACTATGGTCGAACCGGTGTGCATGAAGATAGGGGACGAGCATCGTTAGAACTTGCATTGGATCTCTGAAGAAACCACATATTGCGAGTCTAAAAATGATTTTTTCAAAAAATAACGGGCGATAGTTCATGTACCTGTAGTACAAATCGGACCCACTTCCTACCGATTCGGCAGACATTTGTCCTTTTTACCCGGGATGGACGAAAAGGTTTGAGATGTCCCGGTTGAGAGATAGTCCATGTAAGGTGGTCTAGTATTTTAGGAAAATGGGACTGTAGCATTCTGAAACGGCATTTTGGTGGTTACTTCATAAAACGACCCGTTTTTTGCGCTCGGAAAATGGAAAAGGGCTTTTCCGTGCGACAAAAAGGAAAACTTCCTCCTGCAACATTGTTCTCCATACCAATGTCCACATACATGCATAATATGGGCACAACATCACAAACTATATCGTGATTCAGCACATAACATCGGTCATTTGGACCGAAAGCCATGAAACCTCAAACATGATAGGTCATTTTGTGAAGGTTTTTTGAAACATGATCAATATATCAAGTCTGGTATTTTTCCTTTCAACTATGTAACATAATATGACACCACACGAAGGATTTTCATTGTTCGGATTTTTTTTGAATTTATTATGCGCGTTTTGAATTATCTGAATTTCTAACTATGGTCGAACCGGTGTGCATGAAGATAGGGGACGAGCATCGTTAGAACTTGCATTGGATCTCTGAAGAAACCACATATTGCAAGTCTAAAAATGATTTTTTCAAAAAATCACTGGCGATAGATCATGTACCTGTAGTACAAACCGGACCCACTTCCTACCGATTCGGCAAACATTTGTCCTTTTTACCCGGGATGGACGAAAAGGTTTGAGATGTCCCGGTTGGGAGATAGTCCATGTAAGGTGGTCTAGTATTTTAGGAAAATGGGACGGTAGCATTCTGAAACGGCATTTTGGTGGTTACTTCACAAAACGACTCATTTTTTGCGCTCGGAAAATGGAAAAGGGCTTTTCCGTGCGACAAAAAGGAAAACTTCCTCCTGCAACATTGTTATCCATACCAATGTCCACACACATGCATAATATGGGCACGATATCATAAACTATGCCGTGATTCAGCACATAACATCGGTCATTTGGACCGAAAGCCATGAAACCTCGAACATGATAGGTCATTTTGTACAGGTTTTTTCAAAACATGATCAATATACCAAGTCTGGTATTTTTCCTTTCAACTATGTAACATAATATGACACCACGCGAAGGATTTTCATTGTTCGGATTTTTTTTGAATTTATTATGCCCGTTTTGAATTATCTGAATTTCTAACTATGGTCGAACCGGTGTGCATGAAGATAGGGGACGAGCATCGTTAGAACTTGCATTGGATCTCTGAAAAAACCACATATTGCGAGTCTAAAAATGATTTTTTCAAAAAATCACGGGCGATAGATCATGTACCTGTAGTACAAACCGGACCCACTTCCTACCGATTCGGCAGACATTTGTCCTTTTTACCCGGGATGGAAGAAAAGGTTTGAGATGTCCTAGTTGGGAGATAGTCCATGTAAGGTGGTCTAGTATTTTAGGAAAATGGGACGGTAGCATTCTGAAACGGCATTTTGGTGGTTACTTCACAAAACGACCCGTTTTTTGCGCTCGGAAAATGGAAAAGGGCTGTTCTGTGCGACAAAAAGGAAAACTTCCTCCTGCAACATTGTTCTCCATACCAATGTCCACACACATGCATAATATGGGCACAATATCACAAACTATGCCGTGATTCAGCACATAACATCGGTCATTTAGACCAAAAGCCATGAAACCTCGAACATGATAGGTCATTTTGTGAAGGTTTTTTCGAAATGTGATCAATATACCAAGTCTGATATTTTTCCTTTCAAATATGTAACATAATATGACACCACGCGAAGGATTTTCATTGTTCGAATTTTTTTTGAATTTATTATGCCCGTTTTGAATTATCTGAATTTGTAACTATGGTCAAACCGGTGTGCATGAAGATAGGGGACGAGCATCGTTAGAACTTGCATTGGATCTCTATGGTGTGCATGAAGATAGGCTGGGCCAGGCAGCACTAATGATAGGGGTGAGTATCGATATTATGTCGTGCGGCGTGTACCTTGTCTCGGATGGTGTCACCAACCGGGACTAAAGATCAACCTGTAGTCTCGGTTGGAGACACCAACCGGGACAAAACACGAGTCAGCACTAATGATAGGGGTGAGTGTCGACATTATTTCGTAAGTGTCGACACTATGCCGAGCTGCTTGTACTATAAATAGGCATCCTTGCGAGTCTAGTCCTCCAGCCAGTTTGAGGCATCTCCAAGATGGTTTTCGAGAGCAGGGACACCACTACGGCCAGTTTTAGGGAGATGCCGACGGAGCCTAGTCCTCCGGCATCTCCGAGAAACTGGTCATAGAGGCACTCCCTAATATGTGAAATTAGTTAGCTCTGAGGCGTATTGATCTAGTTAGAGAAGTTACAAGCTGCAAGATGGTTTTCGAGAGCAGGGACACCACTACGGCCAGTTTTAGGGAGATGCCGACGGAACCCAGTCCTTCGGCATCTCCGAGAAACTGGTCATAGAGGCACTCCCTAATATGTGAAATTAGTTAGCTCCGAGGCGTATTGATCTAGTTAGAGAAGTTACAAGCTGCAAGATGGTTTTCGAGAGCAGGGACACCACTACGACCAGTTTTAGGGAGATGCCGCCGGATCCCAGTCCTCCGGCATCTCCAAGAAACTGGTCATAGAGGCACTCCCTAATATATGACTGCGCGCGTTTGGAGATCAGATATTAATGGTAAGTACGAATCGGGACAACTTCTTCATAGTCCCGGTCCAGCCACAAAACGGGACTAACACTCAAGACATTTATTAATATTAAAAACTGAGACTACAAAACCGGGACTAAAGGCCACAAACCGCGAAAGATATCCTTCGGTCAAGCCACAAACCGTGAAAGACATAAACTAGAGTTACATAATATGAGCATGAACTTCTTGGCATATGTCCTTCCTTATGATCGCTTCAGACGTAACCATGGAGCATCTTCTTTACTTAACGGAATGCTTGGGTCAGTTTTCACTGTGAAGGGCGGAATTTCATCAAACTTATTATAATCTTCTGACATGTCTGTCTTGTCCTCGATTCCCACGATGTTTCTTTTCCCTGAAAGAACTATGTGACGCTTTGGCTCATCATATGATGTATTCGTTTGCATATTTTTTATTTTTTTCGGTCTGGAGGACATGTCCTTCACATAGAAAACCTGAGACACATCATTGGCTAGGACGAATGGTTCATATCTATAACCAAGATTGTTGAGATCCACTGTTGTCATTCCGTACAACTGGTCTATCTTTACCCCTTCCCCATTCAGGTTGACCCATTTGCAGCGAAACAAAGGGACCTTAAAAGAGACTCCATAGTCTAGTTCCCATATCTCCTCTATGTAACCATAATATGTGTCCTTTTGTCCATTCTCGTCTATTGCATCAAAGCGGACACCACTATTTTGGTTGGTGCTCTTTTTATCTTGGGCGATCGTGTAGAATGTATTCCCATTTATTTCGTACCCTTGGAAATTCAATATAGTAGAAGATGGTGACGCGGCCAACAAGTATAGCTGATCTCCAACAGTGGTGTCATTTAAGAGATGTGTATGCATCCAACCACCAAAAGACTTCATGTGTTCATCTGTAATCCATGATTCAGGCTTCCCCGGGTTTTTGGAGCGTACAATATTCTTGTGTTCCTCGATATACGGAGCTGCCAAGGTGGAATTATATAGAACTGTGTAGTGTGCTTTAGTGAAAGAATCCCCGTCCCTACATATCATTGCTTTCTTTCCCAGCGTGCCTTTTCCACTTAGTCTTCCCTCATGCCGCGAGTCAGAAACACCAATCGGCTTAAGGTCAGGAATAAAGTCAACACAAAACTCAATGACCTCCTCTGTTCCATATCCCTTGGAGATGCTTCCTTCTGGTTTAGCACGGTTATGAACATATTTCTTTAAGACTCCCATGAACCTCTCAAAGGGGAACATATTATGCAGAAATACCAGACCGAGAATGGCAATCTCTTCCACTAGGTGAACTAGGAGATGCGTCATAATATTGAAGAAGGATGGTGGGAACACCAATTCAAAACTAACAAGACATTGTACCACATCCTTTTGTAACCTTGGCAGAATATCTGGATTGATTACCTTCTGAGATATTGCATTGAGGCATGCACAAAGCTTCACAATGGGTACTCGAACATTTTTCGGTAGAAGCCCCCTCAATGCAATCGAAAGCAACTGTGTCATAATCACGTGACAGTCATGAGACTTCAGGTTTTGGAACTTTTTCTCTGCCATATTTATTATCCCCTTTATATTAGATGAGAAGCCCGACGGCACCTTGATACTGTAAAGGACTTCAAAAAAGATTCCCTTCTCTGCTTTGGTAAGAGCATAGCTGGCACGACTTAAGTGACGTCCTTTATCCGTCTTGTTATGTGTATGCATGTTCTTTGGGTCTTTCATAATTTGTTGGTCATTCCGTGCTTCTGGTGTATCTTTTATCTTCCCATACACGCCTAGGAATCCTAGCAGGTTCACGCAAAGATTCTTCGTCATGTGCATCACGTCGATTGAAGAGCGGACACGCAGGACTTTCCAATATGGCAGCTCCCAAAATATAGATTTCTTCTTCCACATGGGTGCGTGTCCTGTAGCGACGTCGTTCGGAACTGATTGACCGTCGGGACCCTTTCCAAAGATTACTTCTATGACCTTGACCATACCAAATACATCATCACCAGCAGGGAGTTCAGGCTTCTTCCGGTGATCTGCCTCACCTTTGAAATGCTTGCCTTTCTTTCTTACGAGATGATTGGTCGGAAGAAATCGTCGATTCGCCAGGTACACAACCTTCTTGCATTTATGAAAATATGTACCTTCAGTCTTATCTAAACAGTGTGTGCATGCCTTATATCCCTTGTTTGTCTGTCCTGAAAGGTTACTAAGAGCAGGCCAATCATTGATGGTTACGAATAACAACCCTCGTAGATCAAATGGCTCCTGTTTGTTCTCATCCCACGCACGTACACTGGTTTGCGCCACAACTGTAAGAGTTCTTCAACTAATGGCCTAAGGTACACATCAATGTCGTTGCCCGGTTGCTTCGGGCCTTGGATGAGCACTGACATCATAATGAACTTACGCTTCATGCACAACCAAGGAGGCAGGTTGTAGATACATAGAGTCACGGGCCAGGTGCTGTGATGTAACACCCTCAGAATCGGCCCTATGCAAGTTTTAGCGGAACCCGCCAAACCCGCATAGAAACGATTCAAAGGTGCCCACCAGGCACTTTCGTGCGGGTGGAAAACGAAGTAATAACATTACACAACAGTCCTCGATGGGACCCACAGAACGGATATATATAACAGCGACTCAATGAGTCAAGAATACAAATATACAATACAAAGATCCAAATCACCTTGAAAACGATAGAGCGTCCCACTACGGACAAGATGCAAATGGGGCTAAGAGCCCTGAAGAATAACCAATGGCGTCCATAACCCTGCCCAGGCCAAGCCGGAAGGGTAACCCTGCTAACGACGTCGAAACCTGCTAAAACAAAAGGGGTGCCGACAAAGGGCAAAGGAAAAAGAGGAGCATCAGTACTGAGGCCAGTACACGGCGAGACTAGAATTCGGCGGTCCTCGCCTACATAGGTATGGTGGACTGGGCGGCAGCGGCAGCGGCAGCGGCAGCATGCACTAAACAACCTATAGAGACTCGATACAACTAGCGGTTATCAGAGAGGGGTAAGAAAGACCTATTCGGATCCAACCTGAATTTAACACCAAACAAACCCATCCTGGTATTCCCCCTCGAGACCAAACGAAGAAGTCAACCGAGGAACTCACACTGTTGGCAGTTTTAATTATTCCGTTATCGTTGCAGCAATTACTAGTCAGGTGTAGATAATCATCCTGATATAATAAGCAGTGGGCAGTTTTAGTTAGCCATTCCGTTGTAGTTGCGACACTTACTAGTCAAATACAAATAGCATGAGGTATTCCCAAAACCCAGCAGTTGTTGGTACTTTTATTTAGCCATTCCGTTGCAGTGAAGCTGATTACTAGTCATATCGGATACAAGTCAAATTATAACAGTAAACTTTAGTTATAGTTGTCTATGATCGAGACCTGTGCTCCAAATCGTCCATAACCGCGGACATGGCTTCTCGAAAAGATTTAACCCTGCAGGGGTGCACCAAAGTATCCACAAGCACTTCGACCCTTTTTGCCAGATCAGTTAACATACACCCATCGGTATGTCGGCGGGGCCTAAGTCATGACGTTTCCTAGACCCAAAGCAAGCACGGGGGGCCACCCCACTAAGTACACCCGCAACAAAGTCGGCCGGTCTTCGAGACGGACTCAGGGTTTGGGTGGACGGCTGTGAACGACTGGGAACCCGAAAACTCGGGCTTGTCGACACCGCGAAAACGTGTCCCGATCCTAAACAGTACAGGTGCTATCCATCGCACAATTTAAATAAAGCAGTAAAGCATGGCATAAGTACAGAATAGTAATAAAGCCCCAAACTACTTTGTGGCCCCCAGTACAATACTTTGAAATCAGGTACTAATCGATGGGGGGCCCATATCTCCCCACCTGTGGTTAGCGCGCTCGATCTCGGAACAGGTGTCAAGAACTCGGGGTCCTACGGGACACCAGTGAGCGGTCGGAAAACCAATATTATCTATCACCCACCGGTGCCTCTGCATTTACCTACTTCAATTTTTAGTTATTAAACAGTAATTGAATTAAACGATAATTAAGCCATGATTATCTCCAACATTAAACATGCGGCAAAACTCCAACAACTGTGGTACTTGACGACACGCAACAGCACTTGAGCAAGCGACTACGACGCGCAAGTCCAACTATCTACCAAACAACAGGTAATAGGATGTGTCCAAGGCAATATAAGGCTGCAAGGAATATCACGGGTACGACAACTAGAGCATGGCAACACAGATAGCAATAGATCAACAGGAGGGAATAAATACTATAAAAGTAAGATAGGTAGAAAGGGGGAGGTGCTCGCCTGAAAACATTGTCGAAGGTTCATCCGAAGATCGGGTCGACACTCGCATCAACTCAACGGCCTTATCCGCGAAGAACCAAAACACTAGAGTAAACACCGGATGCAATATTTAATACTACGGCAAAAGATCGGGCATGATGCATGTATGATGTATGACATGGCAAAGGTGCGATGCAATTAGGCAATATTAAACGGAACCGGGGGTCCCGACAATTAATTAATAGGTTCATGTTGTTTAGACACCCCGCAATTTAAATGTTGTAATAACAGGGCAAGATAAGTTACCGGTTCGCTACTCAAATTTAAATGGAGTCCGGAATAAGACAAAGTTATTCCGCATACCGACTCCCTATTTAATTATGCGATGAATCTGCATAATGCCCCCAACCCACAGACAGGTATGCATGCAAGTATGAACAATTTAATATGCGACAGTTTTATATCTAGCATTTATAAAATAGGGGCTCGGGAAGGTTCACACATTGGGTTCGGCGATCTTGGTTCCGGGGGTTTCGGGATTCGGTCTCAGGGTTCGACGGGGGAACGGCTCGACGAGATCGGGATCGGTACGGGAAGGAGGTCTTGTCGCAACCGGGAAGCAGGACTTGGTTGGCGTCGGGGGCACATCAGATCCGTCCTGGTCGGTGCCGATCTTGTCGTCGATGGCGAACTTGAGTGGATCGGGTACCGGGGTCTTCGGATCCGTGAAGTAGATCTTGTCGCACGGGCGTCAATGCTTTCGGGAAGGAGAACTTGGCGATCCCGAGGGTCTTGGTGTTCGACGGGGTTCGGGCGCGCCGGGATCGGGCTTCGGGGTTTGTTCTTCGGATCCTTGAAGAAGGTCATGGTGGTTCCATCCAACCCATGAAGGAGATCTTGCCGCTCGATGTCCGTGTTCACGAGGTCTTGCGACTTCAATTGCCGGTGTTGATCTTGGGCTTGGCACCGGTGGTCTTCAAGTGGTATCATGTATTTCTTCAATCTCCGGAGCAGAAGTGGTCGAGGGGCCATCCGAGCATCACTGATAACATTGACCAAACTTGGCACTTGTTCACAGCAAGAACTTGATCAGCAACACATATATATCCACGCCAATAGTACACAGATGCCCCTTGTATCACTGCACACTCCAGACTCAAACACAGAGGTCAACAGGAGGCGGCAGTAACGCACAGACGCCACCGGTTGACAGAGCTTCAAGACAGCAGGCTTGACGCGGAAGATGGAAGAACCTGACAGCGTCGGTAAGGAGCTCGAAGAGGAGGGCTCGCGGCCGCGGAGGGCAGAGGCCGGCGGGCGGCCGCAGACGAGGCGAGGACGGGGACGCTCTGGCCACAGGAGGAGGCGGCACGAGCTCGCGAGGGAAGGAACCGGAGGTGAGCTCGCAGAGGCGGAGCGAGCGAGGCCGCGCCGGAGGAGACCGGAGGCGAGGACGGCCGGAGGCGGGCTCCGGAGGCGGGGTACTGGCGGGGCGGGAAGCTCGGCTGGCACGGCGGTGAGCACGCTCGCAGGGCGGCGCTGCGGTGCTTGGGGGAGAACCGGCGGCGGAAGGCGGCGAGGTGCTTGACCGCGATGCAGGGGCGGCCGGCGAGCACCGCAGCGGGAGGGGTTGACGGCGACGGAGGTGAGAAGGGAGGCGCGGCAGCAGAGGCCGACGGGCGGAGGAGGGCGAGGTCGGGCCGGCGCACAGAGGGCCGAGGGAGGACGGCGAACGGCGCGCGGCCGGAAGGGGAGGCGACGCGGCCGAGCGGAGGGAGGCGCCGGCGGTGGCAGAGGAGCTGCAGGAGGCCGGAGGGAGGAAGAGGAAGGGGGAGAGGAGCGGGAGGTGGGGGACGGGGCCGCTAGCGGGGTGCGGTGCCCAGGGGACAGGAGGTGGGGCCGGCGCCGGAGAGGAAGAGGACGGCGGCCGACGGAGAGGGCGGGCGACGGTGGCGGCGGCGAGAGGGCTCGCGGGGAAGAGGACGGCGACGGCAGGCCGGAGAGAGGCGGCGGAGCGCAGAGCCGCGGGGTGGAAGGGCGGGGTCACGGCCGGAGGGGCGATGGAGGAGGGAGCCTCAGGCGGCGGGGTCGACGGGTCGGTGACGAAGAGAGGAACCGAGGTTGGGGAACGAGGACGGGGGGAACGGGGGGTGCGGCAGGTGGGGCCTGGGAAGAGAGAGAGCAGGGGGGAAGGGATCGAGGCCAGGGTTGTCGGGTGGTTCCTGGGGATCGGGTCGGGGTGGTGGGTCCAGGGCGTGGCGAGCGTGTGCATGTGTGTGTGAGTGCGTGGCAGGGGTGGTTGGCGGCTGGAGGAAGGGAGCAGGCGGCAGGGTGGGGTGATTTGGGGATTAGGGTTTAGGAAGGGTAGGTCTAGGTTTTATATGGGGTAGTAGATGGACTCTAGTTGGGCCGATTGGGCCTGACCAGTGTCTGCCTCTCCCGGGGATAAAAATAGGTCTTTAATATACTATATTTATTTTATTTTGTTTAGAACAAAACAATTGCAAATATGTTTAGACAAATGAAGATCCGAACGGACCAGGGTTTGAATTTTTAAAATAGAAAGGGGAATATTTAGAAAACAAAATATGGCTTTTCAGAAATAGTTTCAGACAAACAAATGCATGATGATGACGATGCTCAAAAGCAATGTGACATGATGACATGAGCATGCGGTCATGATGATGCAATGCACAAAAATAACACGATTTTCTAGTAGTGGTTTTGCGGGATGCCACATGTGACTGCAGCTCTACTCCCCAAAAGGATTCATGCCATCCGTACTTAGACCAAACCATAAGTTCCTTGTGTCACCTGCAAAGTCTGGGAAGTCTCTCTCGATTTTTCTCCACTGTGACCCATCAGCAGGGTGTCTCAACTTTCCGTCTTTCTTACGGTCTTCTTTGTGCCATCGCAACAACCTGGCATGCTCTTTGTTTCTGAACATGCGTTTCAACCTTGGTATTATAGGAGCATACCACATAACCTTAGCAGGAACCCTCTTCCGGAGGGGCTCTCCCTCAACATCACCAGGGTCATCTCGTCTGATCTTATACCGCAACGCATTGCATACCGGGCATTTATCTAAATTCTCATACTCCTTACCGCGGTAGAGGATGCAGTCATTAATGCATGCATGTATCTTTTGCACATCTAATCCCAGAGGACAGAGAGTCTTCTTTGCTTCGTAGGTACTCTCGGGAAGTTCGTTATGTTTTGGAAACTTCGGCTTCATTATTTTCAGCATCTTTTCAAATGAGGAGTCAGTTAGACCACACTCTGCCTTCCATCGCAACAATTCAAGTGTGGTACCGAGCTTTGTGCTGCCATCTTCACAATTTGGGTACAACAATTTCTTGTGATCTTCTAACATGCCCTCTAACTTCAACTTCTCATTTTCTGTTTCACAGTCTCGCTTTGCATCAGAAATGACCCTACCAAGTTCATCAGCCGGCTCATCTGATGCCCGTTCTTCACCTCTTTCCTCTCCATTGTCTTCTATTGCAGTATCACTGTATTCAGGAAACATATGATGATAGTTGTTATCATCATCTTCTTCTTCACCATCTTCCATCATAACCCCTCTTTCCCCGTGCTTGGTCCAGCAATTATAGTTGGGCATGAAACCTTTCATAATCAGGTGGCCGCGAATGATTTTCGAGGAAGAGTACTCCTTGTTGTTCCGACATTGAACACATGGACAACGTATAAAACCATTCTCTTTGTTTGCCGTAGCCACATCGATAAATTTATCCACGCCTTTTACATACCCGGCTACGCGCCGGTCACCGTACATCCATTCCCGACCGTTCATCTGCATCATATAAGTAAGTTTATCAAAAAACAGGACATCATAAATAGTGAAATGACCAATTCACATCGACACATGCATTGTATCAATGACAGATAAAAGATAAGATTGCTAACCTCGATCGAGGGAAATAAAGAGGAGAAAGCTCAAGTGCGTCTTGGACACCTTCGATATTTTTGTTCTATGAGACATTGAACGGGATTATTCACTCAAACATTTCATCAAACACCTTGAATGCATGCATAGGGGAGAAAAAACTAGCACACCCCTCACACCTTCCACCAAGAGAAAAAACAGAGTGGAGGCAGAGGGGGCTGGGGCGTTGCATTTATAGAAGGTGGGAGCATACGTCCCGGTTGGATCCACCAACCGGGACTAAAGGTGTGTGCCACGCCACGTGGCTGTGGCCAAACCTTTAGTCCCGGTTGCTGGCTCCAACCGGGACGTATGCCCCGTTACCAACCGGGACACATGTCTCCGGGCTCCGTGCCCGCTCGAACCGGGACGCGTGCCAGCATTAGTCCCGGTTGGTGGCGCAACCGGGACTAATGCTCTGAGGAGGCGCGAACGGATGGCCTGTTTTCTACTAGTGTCCCTTCTCTTTCTTCTCCAAATGAACGGCCTCGAACTCAGGAAGTAACCATGAACTAGAAGATTGATCTACCGCCGATTCTAGAGAGTAAATAAATATGCATACCTATACTATGTTTTGGCAAAAATCAAGGTAGGGCGACCTCCCTATCTTGCCCAAAGGGGTCCTTCGCCCCTGGTTCTATGCCGGCCTCACTCTCTACAAGGTTCCGTTCTTGGTGGAGACCCATGGATTATATGGTGTGAGGATAACCCGGCCGCTTGGGTGTGCCCCTCGATCTATGAGTGGCTGATCAGGAGTCTACATGCTACATCACTTGGCCGAACCATCACCGTCTTTGATGAGCTCCACGTGGTGTGGAGTGGTGTTGGGGAGGAGACAAAGTCGGTATTAGGTGAAAGAATTCAGGTTGTATGGCTTATTTCCTTGATTTCCCTATTGAGTGGATTCCCCATGTCTCACAAGCCTAATTGGGCATGAACATTTGATCTACTCAAGTACATGGCCTTCAGGGGTGGCCATTAGAACGTTTTAGTTGCATTATATATAGAACGCATTTGGTGGTATCCAGTAAGTGATGGGCCCGTGTTATATAAAGAGCTGAAGGATCATGCATGGCCTTATCCACCCCTCTTGTGTCCTTTCCTCCCAAAACAATTGGACCTATCAGAACCATGTGTGCTGCGTAATTGCATAGCCGAAGCTATGGTTCGAGTATAACGAGCGAAAAAGTATGTCACCACTAGTACAAAACTACAACTTTTATTCACTTAAGTACATAACTCTAGATGCTCATTTACTAGCTGACAACAATTACCATATGCAAATATCAAATGCTCTGATCAGCAATCTTACGACCATATACTTGAGTGGATACAACGTACGTTTGGAGTATACATAGGCTTCAAGAATTCAGCCGATAGGAAAAGTGTGAGAGTGGGCACCACACCTGACAATGTTGGAAAGTGCAATCTACTCTATTTTAATTGCAACAAAAATTAGACAAAATAAAGTAAGTAGAAACAGAATGTTGCGAGCAAAATAGTTCTACAAGTGTGTCTCATAAGCACAAATCTGCCTCTTATGGAACTAAGCATCAGGAACAGAAAAAAGGTGTATGTTGCCCAAATGGGGAAGTTGTCACTGACCAGTGCAAGCAACATTATTAACCTTCGAAACGTCATGTCATGTCGTTGAAATATGTGTTATTGTTTTCTGAAAATTTGAAAAATAATGTGTTCTTCTAAAGAATCAACGACACTTATTATGGATAGGGAAAGTACTTCATTACAGTATGAGCATTATGCTAAATATGCATTTTTTTATCTATAGAAATAAAATTACCAAAATTGTATAAAATTGCATCAAAGTATGAGCACTAGAAAATTCCGTTCAAGGCTACATATGCAAATTTCTATTTATAGATTTGTTTTACCAAAGTTTCAAAAAATGTTAATGATGCAAAGATGTTAATAATGGCAGAAACTTTCAAGTTTTTCACGACCGCTAACGGACAATCCTTTTGTGTTGCCTGCAACCGCTTGCCAAAATAGGTTTCCACCAATATTTTATAAATGTTTGTCATGGGCAAACTTAGCCAAATCATGGTGGTTCAACGGTAAACCACGTGGCACATGATCTACGAGTTATAGGGTGATTTTTATATTCATCTCGATTACTGCTCCAAAATTAAGATGTGTTTAGTGGGAACATTTACAGATGTTTAGTGATATGGTGGTGTGGAACCGCTAGTATTGCAATGAAGAGATTTACATATACATTGCAACCATTCACAGATGTGTGTATTTTCATTGCTGAATAATGCAATTATAGAGCTGATCTTCAAGAACTAAAATTAAACAACACATTTTGATCTGATTTTGAGAAAGAAAACCTACTAATTACTTTTCAATTTCTCATTAGAACATAGGCACAAAACGATATCGATTATTCCGCCACCGTTGGAATCTGATATACCCATGCACCGTTTTGCTTCCGTTAGTATAAGAGGCCTCTCGAGCGCAAGAAAGCACAGTGTTCATGTATCTCATCCTCTGCACTTGCACTATTCCCAACAGGGTATTGCCACTACTAGAAAAACGATTATAGGTAGATTTTAATTCGGTGGCGTATATAGGAAAATTGTTCCACTAAAATTAATTTTGTGGCACATATAGAAAATGCTCCACAGAATTCTTGCAATTCTGTGGTGCATATAGAGTGAGAATTCTGCCATATGCGCCATAGAATTCCTGTGGGCCCCATGTGGGTCTGACCCAGCACATTGGCATGCCAGAATTCTGTGACGCATATGGCTATATGCGCCACAGAATGTCAAAATTCTGTGGCGCACAGAATTCCCGCTTTCTGTGCGTATATAGCTATATATGCACCACAGGATTTTAAAATTCTATGGAGCATTTGCCATATGTGCCACAGAAAGTGCCAAACAGATCTTAAATTTTTTGGCATCCTACCTACCACCATCTGCCTTCGATCCCACCCCACCCGTATGTCACTTGCGCACGCCTCTCTCTGGCCCGTGGACCCCGCAACCGCCCATCCCGCGTCGGTCACACGCCAAGCCGCCTCGCCCGATCAACCTTCCTCATGCACGCTCGTGACACCCTTGGCCCCACCACGCGAACTCCCCTGCCTCGGTCCTTTCGCCACGATCCCCACCACCTCGTTCTCGTACGCCTCGCTCCAGACTATCCCGCCGCCGCTCGCCAGCATCCCCTCCCCCTCTCCTTCGCTCCACCGCTGCCGCTAGTCCCCTCATCTCCGCCGCGCTCTGACCTCTGGCTCTACCGCCCGTCTTCCACGCGACCTCCTTGCACTCCACGCCAGCCCGCTCTTCCCCATCGGCGCCGCCGCGACGCCCTGCTCGGGTGGACAGCAGCAGCAATGAGTTCGGATTCTTCCTTCCGTGCGACATCAGCCTCCCCCACACCTTCTGCATTCTCTAGGGCTTCGTCCCGCCGCTCAAGGTGACCATCCCCTTCCCTTCCTTTCCCCCAAATATCTCATGTGTTCTGAATGATTCTTAGAACTTTCAGAGATATAGCAGGATTCGTGCTCTGAAATACTAGTCATTACCGATTCAATGTGGTTATATTCACAATCAAATTTACTCTGATTTTCCCGTTTAGGAATTTGGAGTGAGTTTCTATGCACCAACCGCTGCAGAAGAGGCTGTTACTGTGTGAGACCCTGAAATGGGACGAACCATCTGATCACTGGCAGTTAAAAGTTTCTTGGAGCTTAACTCGTGGAATGATTAATGCAGATCTAAAACCAAGCTGAAATGACCAGAAGTAAGCTGCAAACATATGACATACATTTTAGTTGTTTAGCTTGACTGTGATGTACATTTGTGGCTTTTTCTAGCTGAATGACTTTGTGCTTTATGAGTAGGTCACTTGAAATAATCATCAAATTTCCTCCTATACAGGTGTAGGTGCAGGAGAAGAAAGCTCTTACAAAGTTCATTTGCTTGGTGGACAGGGGTGATACCCAAAGTTAGCAATAGGGTGGCACAACATTTAGCAATAGAGTGACAGAACACTTGTGAAATGTATTTATACACTTATTCGGTTCTAAGTGATGTGATTGATGAACACTTGTGAACATTCGTGCTTGTTGATGTATATATGTGAAGTAGAACATTTGTACTGTTGTGTGCAGCTTTTCTGTGTATTTCCTGTAATATACATATTATATACCTATTATATACCTGTATTTGTATCAGATTCTGAAAATTTTAAAATTCAGAAAAAAGGATTCTGTGGAGCATATGGCCATGCGCCATAGAATTTTGAGAATTTTGTGGCACATATGTATATGCGCCACAGAATGTTAAGAATTCTGTGGCACATATGCATATGCACCGCATAATTCAAATTTTAGTGGCGATAATTTAGTAGCGACCACCAGATGCGCCACAGAATTCAAATTTGGTGCGCCACTGATGACGTTTTTCCTAGTAGTTTGCACTGGTGAACAATTCGGAGGCGGGAAGGGAGTATTCGCTGTTGAGGGAGCAATCCTTTTGGTACACAAAATTTTATGCTAGTGATTTGTTGTTGGGACAAAATGAAAGCGGAATCACAACTGTCTCACGAAAGAAGGGTCTCAAGCAGTGTGTTCATGATCACTTTAAACATAGGATTTCCGGCATATACTCTTCCAGAGTAGCTTTCCCTTTCCACGCGCAGAGGGGATAGATTAAGTATTCATCTGCTGGTAAATTCCAATCTTCGGGGGAGATACTATCAGGCAGCCAGTCGGGCTCACAGAAAATTGGCGGTGACTCAATTTTTAGACACTTGGAGGGAAAAAAAGTCATGAAAGTTCCTTCAAGTGATGCAGCTTCCAACGCGAAAACTAGTTGATGCTCGCTAGGGGCATACATATTCAGCATGATTGGTAGTACTCGGCTACATGCTCGGCGTCAAGCATCCAACTCAAACAAAAACGCCCACTCCATGAAAATGACCGGGATTGCAGCGCATGGAAGCAAAGTTGCTGGGATTTTATGCCCTAGCTCCCGTTGCAAGTGTTCAGATTGTACCTGGCCTTAGGACCACCAAGATTGGACCGTGGATTCATAGAGTTGTTAAGCCATCATCATTTGCCACCGAAGTCACTCATGTTCGTTCCCCATCAGTGCAAGTGTTGACTGAGTTTCCGATGTCCCGCAAGCCTAACTTAACTCAGACGATTTTTTCTTTTGTTATGTACTATAAGAGGAGAATGCTTATTAGAAAATTTGGTGGTTGGACACATATAGCTCATCTGGAGACTGCTAGTAAGATGAGGCTGGTGTTATATAGAGAGCTGAAGCGGTATTGAGCCAATCCGTGACTTGGTCGACACCAAGCTCGTGTTAATTTCTCTTTTACCAAACAATTTGACACATCAGAACTACGTGCCATGCATCATTGTGTAGTTATTGCTAATATATGAGTATAATTACTCCAAGTACCTTATCCCGCACTAATAATCAGATCACACATAAAAGACTTGTGTATACATATATACATTAGATGTTCCGTCGAGCAATCATACATTCATGCGTGTACTTAGTAGGTACACAATAATATCAGAGAGTTTTTCTTTTTGAAATGAAAAGTATGACACCCGAACGTCATTCTTTATTAATTTATTCAACAAAGAACTGACAAAGAGCATACATCAAAAACCCTGATGCACCACTCAACACCCTATAAGCCCGACAATGGGTGAAGATCATATCAACATGGTCTTATGCCCTGAAAACTCAAAAATCCTCATCAACTATTTTTTTAGGAATCCTCATCAACTAAGAACCGGGAACAATACGTACCCAAAGACACTCTCTAGGACAAAAGAGAACGTGCATACGGTCTAGCAGACTCTTAGCAACATCTCATGCACACGCTCAGGGCCGTTTCCAGAAATTTGGGGCCCCGGAGCGATACCAAAAATTGGGCCCTAAAACTTAAAAATACCATAGGACCAATATTACTAAAGCATATTTTCATTAAATTATTAACTTAATCACTTCAATATGCGTTATTTCTGGACAATAATTTGAAATATAGTAAGTATTAGTTAGTGCTAAAACAACATCATTCGTCTATTGTTTTTTAAGATAAAATCCCTAGTCATGTCCTCACAAATTTGTATGCAATCTTAGCAACATGATAAAATGGACTCTTCAAAACTTTTAGAGTATCGCAAAAGGAGCCATTGATTATATAAGTACTCCCTCCGTTTTAAAATATAAGATGTTTTAGGTTTGTGAAGCAAATATATCTAAATTACTTTTAGTATGTAGGTTCACTCAAGTTTAAAGTGGATCTAGATATTAAAAGAAGTCTAGATACATTTCTTTATAAACCTAAAACATCTTATATTTTAAAACAGAGAAAGTAAAACATAGCGAATTAATAGATTTTTTTGCGGGTAGCAAGTTAATATCTTGATGGGCTGCATATAAAAGATAATGTCGTGGAACTGATGATTGATCAGTTTAGAAATCGATTGACTTGATTCAATTAATTGATGGAGACACGGAGTAAGGACTAAGGACTAAGTACAGACCTGATTGGAGACTTGATTCGATGGATCATTGGCAGGCTAGCTCTGGGCGTCGGCCGTGTAGGTGAAATTAGGCCGTCGCCGTCGCGCACGAAGATCCTATTTTGAGTCTGGTGGCATGACCAGAGGCAACAGCAGGGCGGAGATGAACAGCAGGGCCCGGCGCCGCCTGTGGATCATCCTATCTGAGTATTGCGAGTCGATATGTAGATCGGAAGCAGCCTTTTATATGGTAGGAGTTGTAGTTGGACTTGTCCTCGTAAATATGTGATGTGCGTAGTTATTGGATCGGAATTAATTCAGATGATCGCATCTGGCCGGGTGTTGATTTTTTTCTGTGATTTGGGGGCCCTAATTTTTCGGGGGCCCTGATCAATCGCTCAGCTCGCACATGCTCGTCGACGGGCCTGCACACGCTACAGAAGCCATCTCCACAAGAAATATTTGGATAAAGTTTTGCATTATACTTGTTAGGACTGTTGTCGACACCTCCATGATGCCAAGAAGTGCCCCACCCTGCCCTTGTCCATCAAGACGCTTCCGCCGCCGATACTCTATGACTCCATACTGCTAACTCGATGTCATCGACATGGAAGATGCCACGCCGCACCACCTTCAAACCTTTTCGACTAGCAGCCACTCCAAAAAGATGCCCCCATAAGGGAGAATGACATGTAGCATCTCCATCGTATGATCTAGGAGAACCATATCTGGGATTTCTCTGGAGTAGACCGAGTGAAGATGCGAGAGCTACGTTGATGATGCCTTCGACAAGGGTGCGGCCCAAAAACGCCACCATCGTCCACCATGACCAGAATCGTCTCAGTTTCCACCAGCAGCCACACATCTCCACTGTCTGATCTGCGATGCGGCACACAGAGAGATCTCGGCAGATGCATGACAATTGTGGCAGTATGCCTATGAGACATCAGAAATTAAGTTTCCAACCAAAAGTGTGGCGTAGTAGGATTAGAATGTTTTTATGTTCATTTCACCAAAAGGGATTTTTTTAAGAAATCCAAAAGGGATTTTGCCAGGTGTGTTAGGTTTTTATTTTAGGAAATCCAAGAGGGATTTCTCATGATAGGCTTTTGCTGATTTTGATCACGGACTGTTGCCTCTTTCCTTCCTTAATTCTAGAGGGTTAACACTGTTTTTCCAATGTAGTTATTAATAATGATAAAAGAGGCTAATGGAAGGTTGGATAAATATCAAAGCATCTATTACTCCACCTTGATCGGACACTGAGATAGCTGTCGATGTGCTTCTGAGCCGTACGTACACGATCCTCTCGAGCGTAAGATAACCTTCTCATGATGTACATCTCACCCATGATCCATCCCCATAGGAATAATATTTGTGCATGCACAATACTTGCTCAGTTCACTGTTAGATGTAAATCGACAGTAGCAGCACAAGACCGACACAGTGGCAGCAACTAGAGCACCTAATGAACATAGATAAAAGAGGTAGATGATCTTTACTGGGTGCAGGTGTTGAGAATGAAGAGGCCATCGTTTCGTGTGTGATGCAGGCCTAATCCTTTGTTGGAATAGAGGATCTGGCAAAGGTACAAATACCCCCCCCCCCCCCCCCCCCCGCCCTCCAGCGGCACTTCCC
Organism: Avena sativa; assembly: GCA_916181665.1. Taxonomy (NCBI): domain Eukaryota; kingdom Viridiplantae; phylum Streptophyta; class Magnoliopsida; order Poales; family Poaceae; genus Avena; species Avena sativa. The sequence goes on along the minus strand of OV702279.1, from coordinate 256,817,318 downwards.
TAGCACTGACGGGGTATAGGATGACCTTCCAAATGCTGTTGCGCCTCCCTAGATCGGTAGGGTTTTGGGGATATAGGGGAGCAGGTGTAGCAGATCGTGAACTCATAGATCAGATCGCTGCGAGGCTATCCTCCTTTATATGATGCATGCAACAGGGGACCAAACCATCGAGTTGGTTTTGGTGCCCACCATCAGGGCGCGTTGGTTATGTACGAGGTGGCTGAAAAACATTGGTTTTGTGGTCCCCACTTTTACTTACCGTTGTTTACCCTTTTGACTCTGTCATTTGTCAACCTGACAGAAAAATTGTCTCTGCGTCCTGTCTTTATTTAACGTGACAGATCAACCAACATTCACAACGTGGTATCTGACGGGTGAGCAAACGGGGAGCTAACTCTTAGGGCACAAACCTTCTGGGAAACAATTTTCTGTTAGTGCTTTCTTGCTTGGCCAATTCCAATCTACAGGAAGGATATCACTAGGATGTAAGTCGGCCTGGCGGAAATTGCATAATGACTCACTTTTCCCTACTTTACACCCTCTTACCGACCGCGATTGGAACATACTTTGTCATCGAAGTAACCCATCTCCAATTGGTCCTCTCCCCATTGTTGAGTGAATTCCGAATGTCTCACAAGCCCAAATTAGCTAACCTCAAACGTCTAATTTCTCAACTAGATGTGCTATAGGAGTGCCCATTAGAAAGTTTTCCAGCTCAACGTATATGGCATATTTGAATTATGAAGCCTGGCACTAAGTCATGCCAGTAATTTTATAGAGAACTCAAGCGTCAATGCGTGACTTGATTGATGCCAGGCTCGTCTTAATACTCCCTTCCAAAACAGTTCGACCAACCAGAACCATGTTATGTATCATTGTAGTTGGAGTTATGCTACAACTGTACCGTACACGTGAAATTACTCCAAGTATCTCACTTCACTAATGATCAGATCACGCATTGCCGTCTAAGCTAGCTATATATATTGTTGTAGCTCCTGATAACATTATAAAACTGCATGATATGCAGGAGGCAACAAACTTGCTGACATGACAAGGTCTGTATGGGAAATTAATATGGCCAGTACTTGTGTTAGATACGAGGCAGTCTAGATTAAAATATGTGTTTTTTTATATTTCGTGAACATTTCTTTACCCATTTCCCCTTGGCTTATGACTTTAAACCTCAATGGTATGTTCAAACATGTAGTTATATCAGAGTCTGGACTTCTTAAGTCTCAACTAAGTTTAGTCATTGTAGATGACAACCACTTGGTGTGATACACACTATTGGTGCAAATATCATGTGATGGATGTTGTGTTTAAAAAGTAACTACCATAGAATATACTCCTGTTCTCTCTGAGATATACTTTGTTTGGTATACTAGATATTGTGCAAATTTCATTCATCTTTCCACCATGATAGTTAGCTTCAGTTACTTGATGCTTACCCATATGTAGTACTAACTGATTTTAGGAACCAAATGGGGCTAGTTCTACAACCTATGTGTATAATAGTGATGGGATTAGGTGTTACCTTCTGTAGTTGAGGAATCGCCCTCCCTCTCTCTCTGAACTCTCGCGCTCTCGACAGGAACAGGGAAGTACAGAGACAATGGACAGAGGTGTTTTTGGTGCTGCTAACTGCGTGCAGCGTTTTCTGCTCTATCTCCTGTTTAAAGTACAAAACAAATTGAGACTAAGAACCAACTGACGAACGAGAATAACGGACGCGCCATCCCACGTCCTCCCGATCGTTGTGGCGATGCCGTCACACGCGTTCAACCATGCCATCCCATGATCCGCTTATGACGGCCTGAACTAGCTAACTAAAAAGCTTATCTGACGGAGCCAAGTCGTGTACATGTCACACTTCGTGGCTCCAGTTTATTCAGCTAAAAGAATAAAGCAACTAAAAACTGGGCTAACGGGATTACATGCTAACAAATCACCCCCTTAAGCCCGTTTCACAGTCTTCACTTCAATGACACCGAGCATCTGCCTCATCTCCACAAACTTGGTGCGCCCTAGTGCCTTTGTCAGAAGATCTGCTAGTTGATCGTTTGTTCCAACAAACTTGATGTCAGCTCTCCCCTCTTCTATGCATTCCCTGGTGAAGTGGAATTTCACATCAATATGCTTCATCCGGTCGTGGTGTACCGGATTCTTGCTAAGAGCAATAGCTGACTGATTGTCCACCAAAAGAGTGAACCTCGTTGGAGCTTTCCCAAGCATTTCTCCTAGTAACCTGCTGAGCCAAACTCCCTGACAGGCACCACTCGCTGCTGCAACATACTCTGCCTCACAAGACGAAGTAGCCACAATGTTTTGCTTCCGTGAACTCCATGTCACAATGTTTCTGCCGAGAAGAAACACTACTCCAGTGGTGCTTTTTCTGTCATCTATATCACCGGCATGATCACTATCAGTGTAGCCTGTTAATACTAAACCTTCAGCATCTGCCTTGTAGCAACAGCCATAGCCGATTGTGCCTTGCACATACCTCAAGATCTGCTTTACTGCCATCCAATGCTTCTTGCTAGGGGCCTCCATATATCTGCTGACCATCCCTACTGCGCAAGCTATGTCTGGCCTGGTATTGACAAGGTATCGTAAGCTGCCGACCACACTTCTGTAGTGTGATGCATCCACTGCCTCTGCTCCATCATGTTTACTGAGCTTGAGGCGGCACTCCATCGGTGTTGCACATGCATTGCAACTCTCCATGCCAGCTATTCTCAAGATCTTTTGGGCATAGCTACTCTGACACAGTTTGATCTCACCATTTTTCTGTTCCACTTCGATTCCCAAATAATATGACAGAAGGCCCAAGTCACTCATCTTGAATAGCTGCTGCATCTCCTGCTTGAACTGATCAATATCAGTCTGATTGCTACCAGTAATGACAAGGTCATCTACATAGACGCCCACAAGCAGAAAGGACCTTGCATCTCCTCTCCGATACAGAGCATGTTCTAGTGGACACCTCTCAAATCCCAACTCTTGCAGTGATGTATCAAGTTTTGCATTCCATGCACGCGGCGCCTGCCTTAGGCCATAGAGCGCCTTTAGAAGACGATACACCTTGTTCTTCTGCTTGCCATCGATGAATCCTGGCGGCTGCTGCACATAAACTTCCTCGACAAGATCACCATTCAGAAAAGCAGATTTGACATCCATATGATGTACCTGCCATCCTCCTTGCGCAGCGAGTGCGAGAAGCAGTCTGACTGTCTCTAAGCGTGCCACCGGGGCGAAGACTTCCTCAAAGTCCACCCCCTGCCGCTGAGCATATCCTTTCGCCACCAAGAGAGCTTTGTACTTTACGATGTTGCCAGCAGGATCTCGTTTAACCTTGAACACCCACTTTAATCCGATGGCACGGTGGCCACCGGGCAAATCAGTGAGTGCCCAGGTCTGGTTCTCATCAATGGAACTCATCTCCTCTTGCATCGCCTTGCCCCAGGCTTGATCCGCGAGTGCTTCTTCCATACTAGCCGGTTCTTCTGCAGCTAGGAAGCAGAGGCCAGCATGTTCGTCTTCTTCATATGCATCATCATAGTCGATCGGTGCAGGTATCTCTGTGGTGGTGTCGTAGACGTTCTGCACGCGACGGTAGCGGTGCGGCCCGCTGTTGGTGTCGAGGGCGTCGTCGTGGGTGGGCGGCGTAGCCCACGCCACCTGTGGCGTTGCCGACCCGGGCGTGTGTGGCTCTGGGCCACCGAGCGAGGCCGGATCAGGCGTGTTCCAATCTGGACTGTGGAGCAGGCCAGCGTTGCCGTCGTCGCGCACCGTGACTCCTGGTTCAGTGGTGTAGAACACCGTGAACACGCCAGAGGGCGCGCTCTCCTTTGTTGTGGGAGTCCAGTTCCATGGGCGTGCCTCCTCGAACACGACGTCTCGGGACACCATCAGCTTCTCGGCGATGGGATCATAGATACGATAGGCCTTGGCGCCCTCCTCGTACCCCATCATGACGCCAGGCGTCGACCTGTCCGCCAGCTTGTTGATCCCAGGGCCAAGCTTCTTTACGTGCGCATGACACCCAAAGGTGCGCAGGTGAGCCACACTTGGCTTTTTGCCGTGCCAGAGCTCATACGGCGTCACGCCGTCAAGGCTCCTCGTCGGAGACCTGTTGAGGACGTAGACCACCGCCTTGACAGCCTCTCCCCAGAAGTCAGCAGGCACGGCCATGCTCTTGAGCATGCACCTCGCCATCTCAACCACCGTCTGATTGCGGCGTTCGACAACCCCATTTTGTTGTGGTGTATATGGGGCTGTCGTGAAATGCTTGATGCCGAGCTCGGTGCATTAGCTGACGAATTCGGTGGAGTTGAACTCGCCACCGCGATCTGAGCGAAACGCAAGAAGCTTGCACCCGCTCCTGGTCTCAGCTGCTGCCTTCACCTTTTTGAAGAAGAAGAATGCCTCGCTCTTGGTCCTGAGCACCTCAATCCACATATAACGAGAATGATCATCTACAATCAGTAGGAAATAGTTTCTACCTCCTGGTGTTGGTGGTGAGATTGGACCACACAAGTCTATATGTACTAGCTCCAGCACGCCCTTTGCACGGTACGAGGTTGCTTGCGGGAATGGGACGCGGTGTTGCTTGCCCAGCAGACACCCGTCACAGTACTCGCCAATGTGGTCGATCCTCGGCAGCCCTTGCGCCATCTGCTTCCTGGACAGCGTCCGCAGGGCCCTTAAGTGCAGATGCCCAAAGCGGGCATGCCACAGCCACGCTGGGTCAGCTCCTTTGGCAAGGAGACAGACCGGCACGGCACGCTGCAACACCAGCTTGTATAGGCGATTGGCCGAGCGTCTGACTCGTACCAGCAGCTTTCCCTCCAGGTCAAAGATTGACAGCATGCCACGCTTGATGACGACCTCGCATCCATTCTCGTCCAGCTGCCCGAGCGACACAATGTTCGTTCGAAGACGAGGGATGAAGTACACCTCGGTCAGAACTCGCTGGTCACCGGCGAGGGACTCGAATAGGACGGTGCCCTTTCCGCAGATGTCGACGACCGATCCGTCGCCGAAGCGGACAGTGCCACGCACCGTCTCATCCAGGCTCGCGAACAGCTCCTTGCGCCCCGTCATGTGGCTGCTGGCACCCGTGTCGGCGTACCACGAGTCATCGGTGGTGTCCTTGGGCACCACCTTCTCTTCGTTGAGGAAGACCACCTGCGGTGACGCGATCACCGTCTCCTGCAGCGTGTCGATCACCGCCATGAGCATGGCAGGGCCCTCGGCCTCTTTGGCCTGTGCGACGTGCGCCTCCTCACCCTTTCCGTGGTCACCGAGGTCGCGTTTGGCCTTGCGGCACTCACGCTTCCAGTGGCCCTCGATCCCACAATAGTTGCACTTGCCGTTCCTCCGCGGCGGCTTGCCGCCGCCATCGCGGCCTTGGGGTTTCTTGCCCTTTTCCTGTTGCTTGCCGCCTCCTCCGGATGAGCCTTCTCCGTGTTGGCGGTTACCCTTGCGGGCACGCCACTCTTCCTCGGTGAGCAGCAGCTTGCCACCGGTGTCTTGCTCCGGCTCACCACGTCCCTCCGACGCGGCCAGACGACCACTGAGCTCCTCGATGGACAAGTCCTTCAGGTCCAACAGAGTTTCAATAGAGCAGGCCATCTGCGCGTACCTCGGCGGCGCGATGCGCAGGATTTTCTGGACGGCATCGAGCTCCGTCGTGCTGTCCCCCAGGGACTGCAGCTCGGCGAGGAGATTGGAGGTGCGTAGCGCGAGGTCCTCAATCGACTCCCCGCTCTGGCTCGACAAATTGTCGAACACCTTGCGGAGCTTCTGCCGGCGTGCCTCGCGAACGCGGTCGACGCCGACGCGCATGACCTTGATGGCGTCTCAGGCAAGCTTGGCGTTGTCCTTGGCGGCGAGCGACGGCACCATCTCCTGCGGAACCGACCTCAGGATTGCTCCAAAGGCCTGCCGCTCTTGCGCCGTGTCGAACTCGACGGCCTCCCAGAGGCCGGCGCCTTGCAGCTGCACCCGCATCAGAATAGCCCACTCATTGTAGTTCGTCTTGGTCAGCGTTGGGTAGGTGACGCCGCCCCCTCCGCCGCCCTCGCGCACGATCTCCCGGACCACGATCTCCCCTCCCGTGCCCCTCCTCGTCCTGCTCCGCCCACGACTTGGGGAGCGCACGCGCGTCGGGCGGCCCGACGGTGACTGGGACGCGGACGGTGGCTTGGAGGCGGATGTATTCTTGCCGGAGTTCGGCGCCTGCAGTGGTGGAGTCCCAACCATCGCGATTGGCGCTCTGATACCAATTGTATTTGAGGAATCGCCCTCCCTCTCTCTCTGAACTCTCGCGCTCTCGACAGGAACAGGGAAGTACAGAGACAATGGACAGAGGTGTTTTTGGTGCTGCTAACTGCGTGCAGCGTTTTCTGCTCTATCTCCTGTTTAAAGTACAAAACAAATTGAGACTAAGAACCAACTGACGAACGAGAATAACGGACGCGCCATCCCACGTCCTCCCGATCATTGTGGCGATGCCGTCACACGCGTTCAACCATGCCATCCCATGATCCGCTTATGACGGCCTGAACTAGCTAACTAAAAAGCTTATCTGACGGAGCCAAGTCGTGTACATGTCACACTTCGTGGCTCGAGTTTATTCAGCTAAAAGAATAAAGCAACTAAAAACTGGGCTAACGGGATTACATGCTAACACCTTCCTCTCTAGACCAAAGTATTGTTTTGACTGTTGAGATTAAGCACCATAGGTTCATTTCCAGTTGAACGATCTGGCCAAGGCCGCCGTCATGTCACTTCTTTCGTACCCACACATAGAAATTTATATCTGCTACCTTAACTTCAAAATGTTTAATCATAACTGCTTTCCTCGCAAGCATTTCCTAAATGCACATTACACATATGTGGACTTACAAATTTATCTTAAATCCAACTACATATTTTCTTTGGTTCTTCATATATGCTTGCTCACCCTATAAAGCAATGGAAATGAAGTTGATGTATTGCCAATACATAGTTCTTTATGATATGTGTAATACAAAGTTTTTATTAAACTTTGAATACTTCCTTAATTTAACTAATTCCATATCAGGCATGCGCGCGGCAAGTCAGGCGTTCCTACCTAGCATGTAAAAAATCTCAATCGGATATAGGCCAGGCAGGGTTTACGTCAGGGGGTAGCCATTCACAGCTCCACCACCGATCTCCATGCACGAGCCTCTCAGGTGCAATAAAACATGATCTAAGTGTTTGACATATCACCCATGACCCATCTCTCTATGACACAACCAGATCGAGCCATAAATAATGGCCTGGACATGGGCTACCGTAGCATAGTTCCCTTCACAACAAGGTAGTATTGCTTTGTGTTCGGAGAGCCAGAGATGAGTGAACGGAAGTTATCGTGCTAAATGCGCAAACGGCTAGCAGAGATTTATTGTTAACTGGCAGTTGGTCTGGTTGTGGAAATGCAATTTTGATTTGCATTCCCCTAGTTTACACGCCATCCATGATGTAGATTAGTATATTTAGCACATTTTGGTAATTAAGCCATCATATTTGATCGTTACCTTGTGACTGGAAGCCCTGCATATTCTCCTCGTACTTGGGTACGTGAATCTGAGAGAGAGGGTGAATGTCTGCTAGTTGGCTTTTGCCACGCAGTTCGATGTTGGCCTCACTTTCTACGTGGTTCCTTTCATGTTGGAGATCCTTGAGTTCTATGGCATGAAGATAACCAGACCGCTTAGGTCCGCCTCTCGATCTATGAGTGGCTGATGAGGAGTCTACAAGCTACCTCGCTCGGCCGAGCTCTTTGCCGTCTTCGATCAGCTCCACGTGCTCAGAAGTGTTGTCGGCGAGGAGACAAAGTTGGTAGTCGTTAACTGAATTCAGGTCTTACGGCTCATATCCTTCATGTGTGTGTTGAGTGAATTCCCCATGTCTCACAAGCCTAATTAGATATGAACGTTTGATCTACTCAAAGTACACGACGACCTTCGGGAGTACACGACCTTCGGGAGTACACGACCATCAGAACGTTTGCCGGCTGCACTGTATATAAAAGCTAAGGCATCTGGTGGTTTCCAGTAAGTGATGGGCTCATGTTATATATAGAGCTAAAGAATCACGCATGGTCTGATCCGCCCCCGCTTGTGTACTTTCGTCCCAAAACAATTGACCCATCTCACGTGATTGCATAGCAGAAGCACTGATTCACGAAGAGTGAAAAAGTACGTCACCACTAGTAGAAAAGGAAAAGCACAACTTCTCTTCACTTAATTAAGTAGAAAAGTACACTAACTCTAGCTACTCATTTACTAGAAAAGTACACCGATTCGCGTAAGAGCAAATATCAAATGACCGTTAAGAATATAATACATGTCTAGTCCTTTCTATCAGTTCGGACTTTAGGTTCAGATGGCTAGTGCATCAATTCAATATGGTATCGGAGCTAAGGGGTCTCAAGTTTAAGACCCTGCTCACGCAGTTTATAAAAAAAAGATCATGCGTCCTGCACCGAACCCACGCTAAGGACTAAAATATCCTAGACGTGAGGGGGAGTTTTAAGAATATAATACACGCCTAACCCTTTTCATCAGTTAGGACTTTTGGTTCAGATGGCTAGTGCATCAATCTCTGATCAGCAATCCTAGAGTCATATACTTGAGTCGATGCCGTACGTTTCGAGTATACATAGGCTTCAGGAATTCAGCCGATAGGAAGAAGTGTGAGACTGGGCACCGGACCAGACAACGTTGGAAAGTGCAATCTACTATATGTTAATTGCAAAAAAAAATTAGACAAAATAAAGTAAGTAGAAACAGAATGTTGCGAGCAAACTAGTTCTATAAGTGTGTCTTGTAAGCACAGATCTGCCTCTTATGGAACTAAGCATCAGGAACAGAAAAAAAAGGTCTATGTTGCCCAAAGGAGGAATTTGTTGTCACGGACCAGTGCAAGCAACATCATTAACCTTCAAAACGTCATGTCCTGCCGTTGAAATTTGTGTTATTATTTTCTAAAAATTTGAAAAAGAATGTGTTGTTCTAACAAATCAACGACACTTATTATGTATCGGGGAGTACTTCTTTACGGTATGAGCATTAGGCTAAATATGAATTTTTTTATTTATTGAAATAAAATTACCAAAATTGTCTAAAATTGCATCAAAGTACGTGCACTAGAAAATTCCGTTCAAGGCTACATATGCAACTTTCTATTTATTGATTTGTTTTACCAAAGTTTCACAATCAATGATGCAAAGATGTTAATAATGGCAGAAACTTTCAAATTTTTCACAACCGCTAATAGACACTTAAAGCATCCTTTTGGGTTACATGCAACCGCTTGCCAAAATAGGTTTTCATCAAAATTTCATAAAAATGTTTGTCACGGGCAAACTTAGCCAAAACATGGTGGTTCAACAGTAAACCATGTGGCACACCATCTACGAGTTATAGGGTAAATTTTATATTCATCTCGATTACTGCTTTAAAATTAAGATGTGCTTAGTGGGAATGTTTATAGATGTTTAGTGATATGGTGGTGTGGAACCGCTAGTTTTGCAATCAGTGGATTTACATATACATTGCGACCATTCACAGATGTGTGTATTTTCATTGCTGTATAATAAAATTATGGAGCTGATCCCCATACAACAAGGCAGCAGCCACCAAGAATAATTCCACGAATGCTTCACTCACACTGTTCCCAACAGTGTATTGCACCGGTGACCAACGCGGAGGCCGGAAGGGGGTATTCGCTGCTGAGGGTGCAGTCCTTTTGGCACACAAATTTTTATGCTAGTGCTTTCTTGTTGGGCCAATTCCAATCTTAGAGGGAGATATTATCAGGCAGCAAGCCGGACTCACGGAAAATTGGAAGTGACTCAATTTTCAGAAATTGGAGGAAAAAAGTGATGAAGGTTCCTGTAATAAGAGCTACAGCTTCAAACCCGAAAGCTAGTTGATGCGCGCTAGAGGCGCACGGATTCACCATGATAGGTAGTACTCAGCTACTCCCTTCGTTTCAAAATATAAGATGTTTTAGTTTTGTAAAAAAAATGTATCTAGATTTTTTTAGTGTGTAGATTCACTTTAAATATAAGTGCACCAATATACTAAAAGAAATCTAGATACATCTATTATATACTAAAAGTAATATACGGATGTCTAATAGAGCCACCATGTTAAACCACATCACTAAAATAATCTAATTCGTCTGATTTTGGTGGGACCAAATTATAATGGCTGAGATCAACCGAACTTTTTGTTAACGTAAATATGCATAGACATTGAGTGTCACGTACATGTAACCGGCCATGTATGTCACGTGGACGAAACGAAACAAACACCAGGTTTTTTCTCAAAAAAAGAAACACCATATTTGACCAGACCGAATCGTGACTACAATTTAAATTGGAGATCGCATATAGACTGGGGGAACTGTCGGTCGTGACGGGATTTAGATTCAATAATAAATACCAACGCTTATCTTCTCTTCCTACGGTTAACATATCTCTTCTCTCTTGAATAACCAATGGGCCATATCGGATATATATATGAAACTACTTCCTCTGTTAAGGATTATAAGACCTATGGACCACTTTGATATGATTAAGAAAAATAATAACTCATCCTCTTGATTACTACATGCACCAATAGTTACACATGCATGATAGAAGATAGAGGAAAAGAAGAACATGCATTGGAGGAGAGAGACTAATAAATAGGAAAGGACTTACAATTTTTAACATTTTTAAAAAGCTCTCTAGCCTTATAATCCCTAACGGAGGGAGTAGCTAGAAAGAACGCACCGGCCAGCCAGCGGCCTACTTGCTCCGCGACCCATCCTCATGAAAACAGCGCCGCAAGGTTACAATTCCTGTCGTACTGCACAAATCGAGAAGAAAAAATGAATCAGGAAATGCGCCAGTGATGAGAACATATGCATGAGGTCCCTATATAAATAATTACAGACTAATTATTCGACACAAAACTGCTTGGTGTATTACCATTAGTACCTCACAAGTAGCACTTACTTTTTTTTGGACAAAAGAATATATTCTGGTGGAACAAATTCTCACCAGGAATTAATAGTACATGTACACTTTGAGGCGCGTTGATCCAGATATAACTTATGGATTGTATTAACCAAAGTGTATAATTTTGAAATTCAGCTTTGGCTGTGTGGATTACTCACAAAAATTATACAGTGAGGAGTAAATATGTTCTTTCAAGAATGGCATGGTAGTTCAGTAAATGTATGTATGCATTATCCGACTAGGATCTGGTGGGACAACCCGATATATTATAGCTAGCCATTCTAATCTATCAGGAGTATTTTGATTGTCTAAATTATTTTTTGACTAACAATGTTTTTTAGAAGTTTTTCTTACACAAAATTAGCAACATCATATTTATTGGGAAGCACGTTGGCGTGATTGTGGTTTGGTAACCACAGTGACTATATTTTGTCTTAGAAATCCAATATATAGTGAAAGCAGGATTCACACGGAAAAATAGACCGAGATACTTTTTAATTCCCATTTTCTAGCAAGAAGTTGGTGACTATTCTCCTTTCAAAAAATTAATACTCCCTCCGACCCATATTAGTTGACTCAAATTTGTCTAGATACAGATGTATCTAGCACTAAAACTTGACTAGACAAATTTGTATCTAGATGAATCCAAATCAACTAATATGAGTCGGAGGGAGTAGTTAAAAACATTATCTGATAAGTTTGCTTTCGAGAGATCACATGACATTTAATCATGCATGTCTTAGTCACAAATACTAAGCAACTAGAAATACTTGGCATTTACTCATGCATGTCTTAGGCACGAAGTGAAAGAGGGACATATATTAACCGATATCACACGAACATAGATAGTTAGTCACAAATACTAAGCAGTTAGAAATATTTTTTGTTACTTCTGATGCTTAATTTAGTATGTATAATGTTTATTATACTATTACGGGTTGTTATATTTTTTTTTGAAGGGAACCACTAATTGATTTTTATGATAATTATTCATATACTATATATTCTGGAAGATGTAAAATTATATCATGTATATTGTTGAAAACAAAATAAGTATCCCAACTAAAATGTAAAGTGGAAAAAAATAATTAATTGACTCGATTAGCATCGACCAAGTCATGAAGTAATATTGCCTCAAGAGGAAAGAGAGACCTAGGTTAAACTAGGCTTATATATTCCAACAATGTGGATCTTATGTGTTGAGTTGTTGTCAGTGGAACTACATCACCTTAGTGGGAAAGCATAGATGATATAGAAAATATAATATAAATATATACAAAATAATAATAAATTCAGATCGAAAGAAGTAGTAAGAGGGCATACCATGGTAAATAAAAGCATAGCAAGAATATGAGTCAATACAAAAGACTGAGCCAAGTAAAATATACGATACTTTGATGGGCCACCTATATATCTTAGATGGATATTTATGTTGAAATTAATTGATTGACGTAATATCATTTTTATTTTAAATTTGTGTTTACTTCATATTTCCATGCTTCATTTAGTGTTGATTCTAATTTAATTCAACATTAGACATTACTACTATTTACATGGTCCAACTGACTACAATCCAAAAAAATAAAATAGGTCCAGAAAGGTAAACTTACGGTTACATATTTCTTAAATTTTGTAGCATAAAAATTCTAATGAAACTAATGGAACAACATGTTGGTTTATTCTGAGTAAAATGTAACAATGATACTAATGGTTATATCAAACATACTATATAAAGTTCATCTAAAAAATAGACTATATAAGTTATACTTTACAATCAATATGTAAGTGAGGCATTTTTATTGATGTTAGAGCTCTGATACCCTTCAAACTTCAAAATGTAGGAAAAATTAAAACCAAAGAAAGGGGCATGATGATATGGTCATTAAGTTTCACACATCATACCTAAAAAATATGAACATAAATGCACATTGTAATTTGTTTTATATGTATAAAATTATTGTGTATTTTTCAATGAAGGAGGTAATTAGGAGGGAAATATTTGCCATAAGGGTTTCCTTTATATACGAATGTGAGGGAAAAATCATTTCTACAGATAGCTACAAGTTCCTTTTATCAAGGAGTGGGAACATTATAAGTATTCCTTCAGTTAACCATCATCGCTAACAAAAAAATACTTGTATGCACATAAAACTATGAGTTCCGCGGGGTGGATCTATTAAAAAGGACGATTAGATATAAGTGGTTAAAAAATTCAACATAGTAATGATGATGCCCTCGCATTTGCGAGGGCCACTGTGCTAGTTTAATTTATAAAGTTAAAATATCTTATATTTTAAAACAAAAGAAGTACGTGCTAAGCGTTAAACGTCCAATTCAAATAAAAGCGCCAACTCGAGAAAAATGACCGGGACAGCGAATGGAGGCAAAATTAGGCCTTGTAGTGTTTACCATGGATTGAAAAGGATTCACATGGATTGACATGAATTATACCCATCTAAGGCCTCGTTCGTTTTGAAAGGAACGGATCGACACTTGGAAATAATCCACGCATGGATTTGGTGGATCCAGGCTCTTCACCCCAATCCCCACCAACCCCTATTAATTGATGCCTCGTAATCCATTCTAAATTTCAAAATTTGGCTAATCCAGTGCTAGGCCACGCAAACAACAAGCGCCAATCTTTCACTCATGCTCTCTCTCCCTAGAAAATTTTCCACACGTCGATTGGGAATAATATTTTTCCACGCAAATATACTGTGTTGGACTGGATGTGTTGGGCCAATATTCACGAAGACTAACTTTTGCTGGGCTGAAAAAAATACATGGCAGGGCTGAAAACAAGAACCATGCCGCAATTCAGACCAATCCATGACGAGGAGGGATTAAACCAACAAGCCCTAAGTCAAAATCCCTTCAAATCCTCTCCAATCTACTCCAAACCCGGGATTTTATTCTCTAGTGCCCGTTGCAAGTGCCGCGTTGTACATGGCATTAGGACCATCAAGATTGGCATGTGGATTTGCTAACTTGTTAAGCCATCATCTTTTGTCACCAAAGTAACTCATGTTTCTATCTCTAGCGGTGGCACTGTCGACTGAGTTTCCGATGTCTCGAAAGCCTAACTTGACTCAGATCGTGCCTTTTCTCATGTACTACTACAAAAGGGGAGTGCTCATTAAAACATTTAGCTGTTGGACACATATAGCACATCTAGAGACTTCCAGTAAAACGGCTGGTGTTATATAAAGAGGTGAAGCAGCAGCGTGGTAGTGCGTGACTTGGTCGATACCAAGCTCGTTTTAACTTCTCCCTTCCCAAACAATTTAACACATCAAAAATATGTGGCAAGCATCATTGCATAGTTATTGCTACGATATGATCAGATCACACATAAAGACTTGTGTATGGGTACATCAGATGTTCCATTTAGCAATCCTACATTCATGCATGTACTTGAGTAGATACACTCATATATCAAAGAGTTTTTCTTTTTAGAAATGGAAGGACGAGAGCCCGGCCACTGCATTGAAGGGATGCATACGTACTTCTTTATTAATTTATTAAACAAAGAATTGATAAGAAGCATACATAAAAAACCCTAATCCACCACTCAACACCCTACAAGCCCGACAATAGGTGAAAATCATATCAGCATTGGCCTTATACCCTAGAAACTCAAAAATCCTCATAAACTAAGAACCAAGAACCGCGAAGATCGCATACCCTGAGACACCCTCTAGGCACAAGAACGCTCATCCGTCTAGCATATTCTTAGTGACATCTCATGCACACGCTACAGAAGCCATCACCACGGGCAATCTTCAAGATAAAGATTCGCATGATACTTACCATGTCTGCCATCGACACCTCCATGACTCCAAACAACGCCCCCAGCCTAGGCTAATCTGTCAAGACACATCCATCACCGATAATCCGCGGCTCCATGCCACCAAGACTCTTTGTCATCGACACGGTTGATGTCGCACCACACCACCTTCTGACCTCTTCGACCAGCAGCCACTCTAAAAAAGATGCCCCATAAGGGAGAACGGCGCATAGCATCGTCATCGTCAGATCTAGGAGACCCATATCTAGGGTTTCTCTGGAGTAGCCCGAGAGAGGATGCGAGAAATTCGTTGATGATTACTTCGACAAGGGTGCGACACACAAACGCCACCATCGTCCACCATGACCAGAATCGGCTCGGTTTCCACCAGTAGTCAGGCATTTCCACTGTCTCATCCACGAAGAGGCACACTGAGAGATCTCAATAGATGCACGACAATTGTGGCGTGCCTTTGAGACATCAGAAATTAAGTTTCCAACCAGAAGTGTGGCATAGCAGGATCAGAATGCTTTTATGTTCATTTCACGTAAAGGGATTTTTTTGAAGAAACACAAAAGGATTTTACCAGGTGTGTTAGGGTTTTTGTTTTTGAGGAAATCCAAAAGAGATTTCTCATGACAAAGTTTTGCTAATTTTGATCGTGGACTGTTCCATCTTTCCTGCCTTAATCCGCAGGGCTAACATTGTTTTCCCAATGTACTTAATGCTGGATGAGGCCAATGGAGGGTTGGATAAAGATCAACGATGTCTAGAAAACTTCGTCTTTTCTAGAGTAACAACGACATTGTACAAAGCATCTATTACTCCGTCTTGATCGGACACTAAGATAGCTCTGACATCGCTGTGCTTCTGATCGGTACGTACATAATCCTCTCGAGTGCAAGATAACCTGCTCATGATGTACATCTCACCCACGACCCATCCCCATAGGAATAATACTTGTGCATGCACAAGTACAGTTTACAACCCTGTACTGTATCTCTCAACGTGGAGATTATACTCTCAGGACGCAAACCTTATGGGAAACGATTTTCTGTTAGCGCTTTCTTGCTTGCGAGAATATCATCCGGATGTAAGCCGGCCTAGCGGAAATTGCATAATGACTTACTTTTCCCTGGTTCACACCCTCCGACGGACCGCGATTGGCACATACTTTGTCATCGAAGTAACCCATGTCCAATTTTTCCTGGTAGCACTATTGAGAGAATTCCCAATGTCTGACAAGCCCATATTAGCTAGCCTCAAACGTTTAATTTTCTCAAGTAGATGACCTATAGGAGTGCCCGTTAGAACGCTTTTCGGCTCAACGTATATGGTACATCTGAATTCTGAAGGGTGGTAGTAAGTCATGCCGGTATTTTATAGAGAGCTCAAGCGTCGATGCGTGACCCATCAGAGCCATGTGTCCTGCATCATTGCACAGTAAAATTACTCCAAGTAACTCACTCCACTAATGATCAAATTACGCACATTGCCACCCCTATGGAGAAAATAAAATGTTCCGATGAGCAGTCCTACGGTCATGCATATACTTTAGTAGATACGCCCTACGGTCATACATGTGGAGCTAGCATGCTTAGGGTAGTGAGACATTAGAATCAAATTACAAACTAGTACAATGTGGGAGTACATCTCGGGTGCTGTTGACCCCCTTCCGCTCTGTCGAGCATGCAGTTGGGAGGTGTGCCAGACATGCTAGTTTGGCGGTGGACGACGGATGGCCAATACTCCTCCAAATCCTGTTACTATGCCCTGTTTCAGGGATCCATAGTCTCAGGATCTTGGAGGTTGATTTGGAGATCTTTGGCGCCACCTAGGGTGAAGTTCTTCCTCTGGCTTGCTTGCCAAGACAGATGTTGGACGGGTGAGAGGTTGGAGCGCTGGGGCCTACCCCATAGGCCGTCTTGCATGCTCTGTGACCAGGCTGCGGAGACCATGTCACACATCACGAGGTGCTATCATGGATCAGATCTACTGCGGGCCCCCCGGTTGTGGAAGGCCCCTTCACGGAGTGGTGGAAGATGGTGGTGAAGTCCATCCCACGTCAGATGCGCAAAGGAACCTCGTCGATGCTCATGCTCACGGCGTGGTGGATTTGGAAGCATAGGAACGCGATTGTCTTCAACAACGAGATCCCCTCGGTGCCCTCCCTAGTCGACACGGTCAGAGCTGAGGCCAGGTCGTGGGCGGAGGCAGGGGCCAGGGGGTTGCGCCAGATACTCCCTTGGTCTAGCCTGGGTTGAGTTGTATGGTGCGGGTGTTGGTCCCCTCTCGGACTTGTAAACTATACTCCTTTTTCTATCAATGAATAGAAAGGCAAAGCTTTTTGCGTTTTCGTGAAAAAAAGAATTTTCATGTTCCTCCGAGCGGAATTTCATCAGTGTGTTTGATGCTATTGAGGATGATGGAATGGCAATGTTCTGCTCATTTTGATCATTGGTTGTTGCCTTTTTTCAACCTTAATTTTTGCAGATCTAACGCTGATACCTAGTTTAGGTTGAGGCCACACGCATTTAATAGTATAGAGCAATGTCTTAAAGTTAGTTTAAAGATTTTTACAAAGATAGCTACTACTAGAATAATTGGTGTATCTCAAATAACGTTTATGACATGTGTAGTAGTGTTATGGAAGGAAAGGTTACTCTTCTGGAGATAATTCATGAAATGCATCGCAAAAGACACAATAGAGTAATAGAAAACAGTGTCGGGATCTAGTGACCACGGAGATCCCCGGCCGACATGCCACAAAGTCTTGTACTCGTCGCTTGCGACGACTCGGTTCATCGGCTCGAAAAGCATCCTCATATGGTGCTCTCCCAGATCTATGTATGGCGGTTGTTCACCTCTTTTTCCGACACTACCATGGTGGCGGCGAAGAACGATGGACGATGGTTCGGCGAGACACAAGTTTCTCTAAGGGTGGAATTGTAATTTTACTTACAGGGTTTTTTGTGCAAAGTTGCTTGACAAACATGTTTGTATTAGGCGTTGACCAGATATGTAATCTCTGAATTGTCTAATGAAATATATGGTTTAATTCTTAAAAAAGGTAATCTTTAAGCTATATTTTAGAGTGTATTTAATCTAAAATTTACCTTTCGTACCTCCTACCTCGCTTTCTTCGCTATTGTTGGACCCTGCAAGGGCAGAGGTTTCCAGATAGTAGCAATCTTCCCTTAAGCGGGTAACTTAACGTTATCAATCCGCAGGAGCAATAGATGGAGTGGTCTCCCTTCTTCAAGCAACCCTCCAGATAGATGCAAATACTTTCATGTGCTCCCAATGCACCTAACGTTAGGGTCAATCACACTAGATTCTTAAAATCACACCAGATTGAAAGATATGGACAATAGAAGTATCTTATTTTCGCATTAACTAATTAAATAAAAATTAAAATAATGTAAGATGGACTAAATTTCTTTAGAAAATAGGAAGGAGACTAATATGTTCACGAATAGCATCTCTCATAAGCATGATGGAACAAAATAGTAAGCACACATACAAATATAAGCTCTCATATTGCTACATTTGACATACCATTCCCTATTGTCTATTTATATATGTTGTATGTTCATAATTCTAGCCATGTAATACCATGATTTATTCTTGTCTCCATGGAGAGAAAATTTAGGCTGAGCACACATAATTGTCGGAGAGTTTTAGGACCACTTATCGGTGATTTTTTTAGCTTGGAAGGAAAAGAGGGGTAGCGAGCATGGGAGGTTAGAGGTGTGGTACCAAGCATACCACTTACTCCCCTTTAATAAAAGAAATCGTTGACATGACAGGTAATTACGTGCCACGAGGATGCCGGTTCTCCAAGGTTGACTGAGTATAACCCTGTCCTTTGTATCAATCGCCGCATATCTTTTACTACTGATAAGAACTAGCATGGTTGCCCTTGCATTTGCGAGGGCATCATCAGTAGTTTTTTTATAGAAGAGCATTTTCTTTAGTGTGTCAAAATTGATGAGAAAATAACTTTATAAATTCATGAGCTTGCATTATGTGATTAGAAGTAATACATTATATAGCCACCATTTGTATATATATGCTAAATAGATATCACATTCATAGAAGGGATCTTTAATCATATTTAATTTTTGGTGAGAAATCATTAGAATATTTTGAAAACACTATGTTAACAAAGATATTTGAAATGTTTGCATAATATTAAGTTTGCATCTATAGTTGGAGTTTAAACCATGAGCTAGCTTCAGTTTCTATGTGATGTTACATCAATATGCAAGAGTAACATTCCTAATATTATGATAATTTTAGGTCAAGATCATTTTGATAGTGTCTGGTAAAATCAAATGGCTCATAATGTTTATTGAATTGTGTCAGAAAAAATAAAAATAACTCTTAGTTGTTGTTCAAACAAAAAAGCGGGTCATATCGTTTAATTAACTTGGTTTTTTTTGCCATTTTTTCTCCATGCATCTCTATTTATTTTTTTGTGTAATACGATACTCCTTCTGCTTTACAAAACATATCTTTGACATTGACATGGCCTTTAAAAAACCTTTGGCCAATAGGAAATTAAGTATGGTTAAAAATCTAACACAAATGTAATATAGTGTAAATTCCATTTGGGATAAGTCTATGCATAATATCTGGGAAGGTACCAAAAGTTGAAGATATATGTAAGTTCAACAATGACCTTCTCCTAGAAGTAACATTTTTCTGGCCGGAGGAGGTGTATGCCAAAAAGGAAAATATACACCGAGGATAGTTCAACAAAGATAAATATCCTCGAGCTCAACACTACAAAAGGGTGGTTTAGTATTCATACAAACTTTCACTCGTTTCGAATCCCTGTGGTGCCTCACTACCACCACCGGTAGGTATCTATTGATGGCTTTTCGCCTTTTTCAAACGCCACTGGTACAATCAACTATAGCGGTTGTGTGTGTAAAAAATGGCACACCACTAATTGCATAAACAATCATATCTATTACATATTTAATCCAACAAAAATGTATATACTTCTTCTGTATTCAATTGGATGCCATAGATTTATCTAGAAACACATATATCTAGACATGTTTTAGTATCTAAATACATGCTAACTTAGATAAATATACGACACCTATTTTGGAACCGAGGGAGTACTTTGAAAATACATGTTAGAGAAATTTAACCGTGCTCCATTTTTATAAAATAATAAATGTATCTAGAAGTTTTTCAGAAGAAAATAAAACAATTTATGCATGAAACTTGTGGGGTGAATTATAGAGGTGCAAGTTCCGTTATACATATTGAATAGTTCCCAAGAAAATCTAGTACTCCCTCTGCCCAAACTGGACATCACAAATTTTAATACATTTGCATATATCGATAAACCAAAATACATGCTGTTCACTAATATAATTTTTTTTGTCAAATTACGCCTTATATTAGTGAAAATAGAAGTACCTTTTAAAGAAAACAAATAATTTCTTAATAAACAATCCAAGTAAATATACCAAACCGATTACAGAGATTCTGGTCTTATCTTATTATGAATTTACTTGACAATAAATTTCCGTCTGCCATAATAATCTTTAACATGCATCTGCATTCTGCAAGACCTCTTCCAGTCTGCCTTTGCCTTTGGCTTGTTGGCAACTGACGATTTATTATCTTGTGACGATCAGTTAGGTGAGTATGCGGTGTGGTACTATAA
The DNA here is from genome assembly GCA_916181665.1 of Avena sativa. Taxonomy (NCBI): domain Eukaryota; kingdom Viridiplantae; phylum Streptophyta; class Magnoliopsida; order Poales; family Poaceae; genus Avena; species Avena sativa. The sequence goes on along the minus strand of OV702279.1, from coordinate 256,796,801 downwards.
ATTGATAGATACGTACCTGGTCCATGGCTATGCTCCACGTATTTTTCTACAGGCCAAGGGGTGGCCGGTGCGGCAGTTTGATTTGAACAGCGCTTCACTATGCTCAGCTATCTGGAGGCTATCACGCCGGGCAGAGCTTGATATCGGACTCCCTAGCCGACCAATTCATCAACTCCGGCCACAGACTTCGATGTACCTGAGGACTTTGGTTCATGGACAATGGCGGCTGTAGGAGGGTGAGAGGCTGAACATGGGCTAATTATACCCCAGAAATTGGAAGTCACCGAGAAATCCGATTGGATGAAAAAAATCAAGAGATATAACGACGGGTGTACATGAATTAGCTAGTAATCGTGACGTGCACTAGTGCAGAACACTAACTCTAACACCGGTTCACGAGGCCCTCTAACAGCGGTTGTAGAACCGCTGTTGAGGGTTCGGTGTTAGAGCCCCCCTTTAACACCGGTTTTTATACGAACCGGTGTTAAAGGGTGGCGCATGTGGGGCTGCCGCAGCGCTCAGCCCCCTCCCCCCTTTAACACCGGTTCGTAACACGAAACGGTGTTAAAGGTTCTGTGTCGCGGAAGAAAAAGAGATAAATCTCTGCCGCGACAGGAAAACGGCATAAATCTCTACCGTGGCAGAGTTCTGCCGTCGCCCCGTTCTGGGCGTATTTATGCGGCGCGGCGGCGACGGGGAGAGGGGGAGGGGGAATCGATCGGGAGCGGTATATACACATACATCATCATCGGTACATACGAGTACATGAATAATTAAGCAACTATTATTATACACAAACATCGTCATTGTGTGGTATTCTCCGTAAACGTTGAAGCATCAAGTACAAGACAAACACGTTCAAGCATCTAAAGAGTTTTTGGATATCTAAAGAGTTCTCCGCCAGGTGTGACGACCTCATCAAGTATGAACCCCGCCAATTCCTCTTGAATGGCTCGTATGCGGTCAAATGGTAGGAGTTGGTCCCGCATCCGTTCGATCTAAATATATATAAAGAATGGGGTCAATATATATATAAGAATAAAACTCAACACAATTGATGGTAATAAAATAATGTTGTGTACTTTGTTTACTTACTCTAAGTTGTTCTAGTGCGGCGTGGCCCGTCGCACATATCGTATTGCGAATGAACTCGCAAACATAGTATCCACATAAGTTATTGCCGGGTCCCTGATGCGCCCACTTTACGAGAATAGAGAGTTCAATCAAAATAATAATCAATAAAGCATGATATAATGGAATTGGAAGCAAAATCAAAGAGATACGCAGACCTAGCTAGCTAGTATTACTTACATTTTGGTCTACAAATTTTAGTTCTTCTGAACATTCACCCACGGCCCTGCCCGTGAACCTTTTCCAAACCCTGTCCAGCAAAGAAAATGGATAAAGGAGTAATTAATTATTTGTTGTCACGAAAGTTGCCGATCTAGTGCGATAATATGATTGAAATTACCTCTGGAGCATCTCTCTAAAGTCTGCCCATAGCTCTTTTTTTTGTAACGAGTCCATGACAAGGACTTTTCCTGAGTCAGGTTGAATGACTAGCAGAATAAAGTGGAACCTACGCATGCATAACTCATCATCAGTTACACTTAACATCGAGTAAGCCGAAACAAAATGTGTACAAGAGAGGGTAACAGTACTCATGAGAAGTTGTAAGGCAATAATATTTCCCTTTTGGTTTGTTGTCTCAGTAAAGACCTTAGCAAGAAATCTTCTGTTTGCCCGGGTTTGTCTCTTACCACTTGTTTATGAACTCTATTTGGGTCAATGAACCCAATGTCAAAAGGGCCTCCTTTCATGCATTCCATAACCTTTTTCCTATGCAATTAATGAATTGAATGAGATGAGATAGAAATTAAAAAAATAGTACTTACACACAATAAAGGCTGATGGCAGCTTTGTCGAGTTCCTTCTGATTGAATAGAAAATGCAAGTCTTGAATGTTGAAGTCGATCTCGTCATCTCCGCACAAGAAAATCTGATCTCTTATATGCGCCGTGATCCATTCTTCCTTTCTCGTCTTGCAGAAATCAAGGTACCACTTGTGCAATCTTCGCATCTTTGTTGGTAGATTCTTGAGATCCTCTTTCTTGACGAGATTCTTCCCATACTTCCATGGATGTATGGGGTTGACATCGCCTATGGGAATGTTGTCTCCCATGAGGTTCAAGTATGCAATGTAAGTCATCCCCATCTCATTGGCCTTTCTTTGTAGCTCTGCTTCGTAATCATTTACAGGAGGAGCGTTCCGTGTGTCGAACACTTGGAGCGGGGCACATGATTGCTTTTCCTGCTCTCCAAGCATGGGAACTGTTTTCTGGGGTGCCGCACGACTGCTACTTTCAGTCTCCCTCCGCCTTGCATCCCCCTTCAAAATCTGGCGCTCGTAGTCCGGCACAAGTGGGGTTTCAGGTTTCAAAAGATTATTGTAAAACTTCTCCACCACCGCCGGATCTATTTTCTCCTTTGGCTCGGCCCGTCTAGGTGCAAAGAATTTCTTGACCTCTTCTTCCGAGATCCTATTGGTCTCCTCGTTGCTGCGATTCCACAGTAAAACCGGCAATGGCTTGGCGGAAGGCTGCGGGACGTAGTTTCTTGAACTCTTTGGCGTACGGTTTCCTGCCGATTTCTTCGTGGCAGTGCTAGTGATGCTCTTCGTGGCAGTGCTCTTCCGCTTACGCTAAGGATATGGCTGAAGCGCCGGAGATGGCTGGCGCGCCAGAGATGGCTGCCGCCCAGGAGATGGCTGAAGCGCCGGAGATGGCTACCGCGCAGGAGATGGCTGAAGCGCCAGAGACGACAGGGGAGTATTCTGATGACTTGGAGACGGCTGAGGCGGCTCAGACTGCTGACGCTGCAGAGACGGAGGGGGTGCCAGTGGCCTCCAATTTGGAAGCACGATGTGTTCCTTCTTCCAAAGAATGGTTGTTTTCACTGCAAATTTGAGTTGAGTTTCCCCTTCACCTGTAGCATGGTCAAGCTGTGCTTCCTCATATTCCTTCACAACCTCATCCACCCCGAAAATAGCATAGCCATCTGGAATCGGTCGGCAGTGGTAAGTTCCACCAGCTACAGGAGGTAAGGCATAGCCGACAACCACCTTAATGGATAAGCCCATTAATCTCACATGTAGCTCAGCGTGTTCGCTATCCGTGATCTCATCCACGGGGTATCGAGGACCCGCCATTTCAAGCGTGGGTTGCACGTTCTCCATGGAAGCCACGCTCCTTTTCCGCGCAGAGTCTGGGCCGCCGGCAGCTTCCAATGCAGGCTCTTCGTGCCGCTGAGATGGGCCAGTAGCTTGCTGGCTCTGTTGTGCATTCACTTGCGCCTGCAGCGCCACAAGTGCATGTTCTATCTGTGTCATCCGCTCTGTACGCTCTTTTTATTTTCTGCCGCTCCATCTGTAAGAGTCGCCCTACTCGGCAAACCCATCCTTCCACGTCATACCCCCTGTGCCTCGTGCATGTCCAGGGTGTTCTTTTTTACCGATGGCGCGTGTGAGCTGGTCATTCTCTCTGTCGGGATGGAAGGTCCTGGCGGCTGTTTCCTCGTATGCCGTGATGATTTCAGTGACGGGTTTGGCAAGGAGGGTTGGGAAGATACACAATCCTGTTTCTGGGTCCAACCTTGCCCTGATTCCGTAGAACCAAGTCTTTGCACATAGGTCCCACCCATGTGTCTGGGGTGTGATCCCTCTGTCGCGCAGGGCCTTCTCAGCTTCCTCCCACTTAGGCCTCTGAGATATGTAGCCACCTGACCCCGTCCTCTGGTGATATTCCTTCTTCTGGGCATTTAGTGTATTGGTTTCTGACCTCTTTGTAGCTATAGAACCTTCCTTGCATGCCACAAATTCAGGCCAGTGAGGTCTTATCTTCGCATAATATGCGTCTTCAAAATCTGGAGTCTCGCGAGCTTTGACAAATTTGTTCAATTTTGTCTTCCAGTTGCGGAAAGAGTCAGCCATCTTCTTTAGAGTCCACTCTTTGACCTTTTCCTTTATAACCGATTTGTTTTGATCCTCCTCTAGCGGAAGGGTGAAATTTACCAACAGCGAATTCCAAAGCGTTTCTTTGGATCTTTCATCGAAAAAGGTACCGTCGCCCTTCTTTGGCTTATTCCAATTTTCAATTATGATTGGGATTTGGTCCCTAACAAGAACTCCAGCCTGACGAACAAATTTGTCTGCGGCCTTGTTGAAGTCCATCGGCCTGCCATCAACACGGACTGCTTCGATTGTGAACTTTGCACGATCTTTCAACCGATGGCTCGCGCCTCGCTTGCTCTTTTTCGTAGAAGAAGATTGTTTCTGGCTGGTCGATCTAGAGGGCTAAAAGAAGAAAGAAGCGTTAATTAATACATGTACATATATACAAATCAATCGGTGGAAGTCAGCAGAGGATTAATCCATGCATATACCTCGACGGACTTTGTAATCACTAAAGTGCGTTCACTGGAGTCGTCATCTTCTCCATGACTACTTGAGCTGTCATCATGTCCCTCCAAGTTCAGATATTGTGAGGTGTCCTCGTGGATGATGTTCTCCATTATTTCTTCATTTTCAAGGTTTCTACTGAGTGGATCCATAGTTTCTAAAACAATAATATTATCTAGAGTAAGAGAGTAAACATTCAAGTGGACTTGGATTCATACACAAATATACATATTATTCATACAAAAATACACAAATAAATACACAAATGAAATTAAAACCCTAAGGATGCTTGATCATTTTAAACTAGTTTCGAGGGGTCCAAACCCTAATTCGGAGAAATCCCGGATGCATATGAGAGGGGCTAGCCACAGTGGCTGACGCGTGGGACCGTGGCCATGCCACAGCCACACAGGCACCACGCGGGCTCACCGGAGGATGCTCCAGACAGCGGCGGCTGGCGGCGCTGGAGAGCGACCTAGGGCGCGCGAGGTAGCAGGTTCGCCTCAGCGTGATGCGGCCTACCTAAAACGGGCGGCGCCACTACCTAGGGGTCACCGGAGCGACGTTAACGACAACGGCCAGCGGCGGCGCTTGCAGAGCAGCGAGGTGACGACCCTAAACTAATACTAACTATAAAATACACTAAATAACCCTAAACTAAATAAATAACCCTAAACTAAATAAACCCTAAACTAAATAAACCCTAAACTAATAACCCTAACTAAATAAACCCTAAACTAATACTAACACTAAATTATTTTAATACAATAACAAGTATAAATCTATTGCGAATCCACATATTTGTATTTTTTGTATGGCATCGGTTAAGCACATTTTTCACAAAATTTTATACACATGTATACTTGTGAAAATACTTTCAAAATTTGTCATACTCCAAAAATTTATACACAATATATAAGCTCAATTTAAGTTGTACAAAATTCTAAACTACACACTTATAAAATTAATACGAATAACTAATTAATAACTACCGGGGTCGGCGGGGTCGGCGGCCGGGGAGTGGCGGCACCGGGCGAGGACGGCGGGGTCGGCGGCGAGTGGTGGCGTGCGGAGCCGGCCGGAGGCTCCGCGAGCGAGTTTGCTTGGAGCGCCTCTCCCGAGAGTTGCTGGCGGTCGCGCGGTGGCGGCTCCGCGAGTGGACGGGGGGGGGGGGGGGGGGAGGGTGGCGGACGACACGGACGCGGCGGCGGATGGCGAAGGCGTGGTCGGGCAGCCTGGCGGCGTCTCTCTGTTTCTCCGCCGCAGCTGCTCTGCTCCTCTTTGCGCTCGATCAATCTGGCTGGGGGAAGAGGAAGAGGAACGCGTGCCTTTATACCCCCCCTTTAACACCGGTTCCAGCCACGAACCGGTGTTAAAGGGAGGGATTCGTTTCGCGCCCGCACCCCCCCCTTTAACACCGGTTCCAGCCACGAATCGGTGTTAAAGGGGGGGGGGGTGTGCTCGCGCGAAACGAAATAAATGTGCCCCCCCTTCAACACCGGTTCCAGGCCATTTATTTCGTGCATTAAAGGGGTGGGGGCATTTTTTAATTCAAAAAATAGGATAGAATTTAGAAAATTCATATCTTTTTCATTTCAACTCAGAAAAATATGAATAATATATCATAATTTTCAGAAAAATAATAACTATCCATTCATATAAAAATATTTTATATTTACTTTAGATGAAAATTTTCAAAATGATTAAAACACTTACATATAAATTTTGATTATTCAATTCAAACAAAAATAAAATAGTCAAACCCTAAAACTTTGAACATAATAAATATTAAGCATCTAAAAAGGAATCTAACCCTATTTTATTAGAGCAAATCATATTTTATTTTGTATTAACATTTTTGAATTGTTTGGATATTTAAATGCCGCATCTTTTGTATACTTTGGAATATGACAAAACCTCGCTCAACTTGCATTGGATTTTTGATAAAATAGCATATTGTGAACCTAAAAATGATTTTTGTAAAAAATCATGAGCATCGTATCATGTACCTGTAGTTCATATCTGGCCCACTTCCTATCGATTCGGCGAGAATTTGTCTTTTTCACCAGAGGTGGAAGGAAAGGTTTCAGATCCCCCTGTTGGTACATTGTCCATATAAGGTGGTCTAGTATTTTTTTAAAATGTGGTGGTAGTTTTTTGAATTAGCCATTTGGTGGTTGCATCACAAAACCGTCCGATTTTTATGCTCGAAAAATGGAAAATGCCTTTTTGGTGCGACAAAAAGGAAAACTTCCTCTTGCAACATTGTTTGCCATGCCATGATGCACATGTATGCACAATATGGCCATATTATCACAAACTATGCCTTTATTCTAGCCATAACATTGGTCATTTGAGCCGAAAGCCAAGAAACCTCGAATGAGATAGGTCATTTTGTGAAGGTTTTTTTGAGACATAATCAATATACCAAGTTTGATATTTTCCTTCTAACTATGTCACATAATATAACACCACGCAAAGGTTTCGCATTGTTTCGATTGTTTTTTAATTTTTTTATCCCCGTTTTAAACTTTCGTCATACTTTGTCGAACAACAGGCATGAAGATTCTTAGCTCGGGGCGAAGCCTCGCTCAACTTGCATTGGATTTTTGATAAAATAGCATATTGTGAACCTAAAAATTATATTTTTGTAAAAAATCATGAGCATCGTATCATGTACCTGTAGTTCATATCTGACCCACTTCCTATCGATTCGGCAGGAATTTGTCTTTTTCATCAGAGGTGGACAGAAAGTATTCAGATCCCCCTGTTGGTACATTGTCCATATAAGGTGGTCTAGTATTTTTGTAAAATGTGGTGGTAGTTTTTTGAATTAGCCATTTGGTGGTTGCTTCAAAAAACCGTCCGTTTTTATGCTCAAAAAATGGAAAATGCATTTTTGGTGCGACAAAAAGGAAAACTTCCTCTTGCAACATTGTTTGACATGCCATGATGCACATGTATGCACAATATGGCCACATTATCACAAACTATGCCTTGATTCTAGCCATAACATTGGTCATTTGACCCGAAAGCCAAGAAACCTCGAATGAGATAGGTCATTTTGTGAAGGTTTTTTTTGAGACATAATCAATATACCAAGTTTGATATTTTTCCTTCTAACTATGTCACATAATATAACACCATGCGAAGGTTTCGCATTGTTTCGATCGTTTTTTAATTTTTTATCCCCGTTTTAAACTATTGTCAAACTTTGTCGAACAACGGGCATGAAGATTCTTAGCTCGGGGCCAAGCCTCACTCAACTTGCATTGGATTTTTGATAAAATAGCATATTGTGAACCTAAAAATGAGTTTTGTAGAAAATCATGAGCATCGTATCATGTACCTGTAGTTCATATCTGACCCACTTCCTACCGATTCGGCAGGAATTTGTCTTTTTCACCAGAGGTGGACGGAAAGGTTTCAGACCCCCTGTTGTTATATTGTCCATATAAGGTGGTTTCGTATTTTTGTAAAATGTGGTGGTAGTTTTTTAAATTAGCCATTTTGTGGTTGCTTCACAAAACCGTCCGTTTTTTATGCTCGAAAAATGGAAAATGCCTTTTTGTTGCGACAAAAAGGAAAACTTCCTCTTGCAACATTGTTTGCCATGCCATGATGCACATGTATGCACAATATGGCCACATTATCACAAACTATGCCTTGATTCTAGCCATAACATTGGTTATTTGACCCGAAAACCAAGAAACCTCGAATGAGATAGGTCATTTTGTGAAGGTTTTTTTGAGACATAATCAATATACCAAGTTTGATATTTTTCCTTCTAACTATGTCACATAATATAACACCACGCTAAGGTTTCGCATTGTTTCGATCGTTTTTTAATTTTTTATCCCCGTTTTAAACTATCGTCAAACTTTGTCGAACAACGGGCATTAAGATTCTTAGCTCGCGGCCAAGCCTCGCTCAACTTGCATTGGATTTTTGATAAAATAGCATATTGTGAACCTAAAAATTATTTTTGTAAAAAATCATGAGCATCGTATCATGTACCTGTAGTTCATATCTGACCCACTTCCTACAGATTCGGCAGGAATTTGTCTTTTTCACCAGAGGTGGACGGAAAGGTTTCAGATCCCCCTGCGGGTACATTGTCCATATAAGGTGGTCTAGTATTTTTGTAAAATGTGGTGGTAGTGTTTTGAATTAGCCATTTGGTGGTTGCTTCACAAAACCGTCCGTTTTTTATGCTCGAAAAATGGAAAATGCCTTTTTGGTGCGACAAAAAGGAAAACTTCCTCTTGCAACTGCCATGCCATGATGCACATGTATGCACAATATGGCCACATTATCACAAACTATGCCTTGATTCTAGCCATAACATTGGTCATTTGACCCGAAAGCCAAGAAACCTCGAATGAGATAGGTCATTTTGTGAAGTTTTTTTGAGACATAATCAATATACCAAGTTTGATATTTTTACTTCTAACTATGTCACATAATATAACACCACGCGAAGGTTTCGCATTGTTTCGATCGTTTTTTAATTTTTTATCCCCGTTTTAAACTATCGTCAAACTTTGTCGAATAACGGGCATGAAGATTCTTAGCTCGGGGCCAAGCCTCGCTCAACTTGCATTGGATTTTTGATAAAATAGCATATTGTGAACCTAAAAATGATTTTTGTAAAAAACCATGAGCATCGTATCATGTACCTGTAGTTCATATCTGACCCACTTCCTACCGATTCGGCAGGAATTTGTCTTTTTCACCAGAGGTGGACGGAAAGGTTTCAGATCCCCCTGTTGGTACATTGTCCATATAAGGTGGTCTAGTATTTTTGTAAAATGTGGTGGTAGTGTTTTGAATTAGCCATTTGGTGGTTGCTTCACAAAACCGTCCGTTTTTTATGCTCGAAAAATGGAAAATGCCTTTTTGGTGCGACAAAAAGGAAAACTTCCTCTTGCAACATTGTTTGCCATGCCATGATGCACATGTATGCACAATATGGCCACATTATCACAAACTATGCCTTGATTCTAGCCATAACATTGGTCATTTGACCCGAAAGCCAAGAAACCCCGAATGAGATAGGTCATTTTGTGAAGGTTTTTTTGAGACATAATCAATATACCAAGTTTGATATTTTTCCTTCTAACTATGTCACATAATATAACACCACACGAAGGTTTCGCATTGTTTCGATCGTTTTTTAATTTTTTATCCCCGTTTTAAACTATCGTCAAACTTTGTCGAACAACGGGCATGAAGATTCTTAGCTCGGGGCCAAGCCTCGCTCAACTTGCATTGGATTTTTGATAAAATAGCATATTGTGAACCTAAAAATGATTTTTGTAAAAAATCATGAGCCTCGTATCATGTACTTGTAGTTCATATCTGACCCACTTCCTACCGATTCAGCAGGAATTTGTCTTTTTCACCAGAGGTGGACGGAAAGGTTTCAGATCCTCCTGTTGGTACATTGTCCATATAAGGTGGTCTAGTATTTTTTGTAAAATGTGGTGGTAGTTTTTTGAATTAACCATTTGGTGGTTGCTTCACAAAACCGTCCGTTTTTATGCTCGAAAAATGAAAATGCCTTTTTGGTGCGACAAAAAGGAAAACTTCCTCTTGCAACATTGTTTGCCATGCCATGATGCACATGTATGCACAATATGGCCATATTATCACAAACTATGCCTTGATTCTAGCCATAACATTGGTTATTTGACCCAAAAATCTGCCCTGCCTGAAATCACAAATCTGTAATGTTAATGCCACCATTGACTTTCTGGATATCATGGAGGAAATGAGAACTCTTACTGTCCAAGAATGGAATCTCAGGGATCTCCTGAAAAATCTTATAATCTCTCTATTACAGGATCAGAATACTTATTGGAAACAGAGGGGGGAAATTAAATGGGTTAAGTTGGGGGATGAAAACACAAAATTCTTTCACTCCAGAGCTACCATAAGCTTTAGGCATAACTACATTTCCATGCTAAAGGATGTTTTTGATCTTGAGGTTTATGATCATGATGGAAAAGCAAATCTCCTTTGGAACTCCTTTAAAAATAGAATGGGTACTTCTGATAAGCTTGAAATGCACTTCAATCTTAATGACTTGGCTGGGGAATGCTTAAAGACAAGAAGAAAGGGATGCTTTGGAAAAACCTTTCTCTGATGAGGAGATTGATGAGGTCATTAAAGATCTGCCAAATGATAAATCCCCTGGCCCTGATGGTTTTAATAATGAATTCATGAAACATTGCTGGCCTATTATTAAGGATGATGTGAAACATCTCCTTGTGGATTTCTATGAGGGGCAAACTTCCTTGGAAATCATTAATGCCTCTTTTATCACCCTCATTCCAAAAATGGCAGCTCCTTTGACTCCTGCTGATTTTAGGCCTATTTCTTTGCTAAATAGTGTCTTTAAGTCTATCACCAAAATTCTGGCTAATAGACTGCAGAAAGTCATCCTTAAACTTGTTCACAAGAATCAATATGGTTTCCTCAACAGAGATCTATCCAAGACTGTTTAGGTTGGGCATTTGAATTCCTTGATCAATGTCACAAGTCAAAGGAAGAAATTTTAATTCTTAAGCTTGATTTTGAAAAGGCTTTTGACAGAATTGAGCACTCTGCAATCATCAATATCCTTAAAGCCAAAGGTTTTGGAGATAAATGGATTTCTTGGATTCAGTTGATCTTTGGTTCAGCTTCTTCCTCTGTGCTTTTAAATGGAGTGCCTGGGAAAAAAAATTACTGCAGAAGGGGTGTTAGACAGGGGGATCCTTTATCTCCTTTACTGTTTGTTTTGGCTGCTGATCTCCTTCAAAGTATCCTCAATAAGGCAATGAACCTTGGTCTTCTTTCTCTTCCCACTGAAGATGTGTTCTGTCCTGATTTCCCTGTGGTTCAGTATGCAGATGACACTTTATTAATCCTTAAAGCTGATTCTGAGCAACTTTTGTGCCTTAAGGCCATTCTTCATACTTTTGCTCTCTCCACTGGACTCAAAGTTAATTATTCTAAATCCAGTATGATGCCAATTAACATGGACTCTGAGAGGCTTGGACACTTTGCTAATACTCTTTCTTGCCTCACTAGCACTTTGCCTTTCACCTACCTTGGTTTGCCTCTGAGTTTGAATAAACCTGTGGTGGAACATTTCCTGCCTATTGTTCAGAGAGTTGAGAGAAGGTTGTGTGGGATAGCTGACTTTCTTAATTATGGGGGGAAACTGCAGCTAGTTAAATCTGTTTTGTCTTCCCTTCCCATATATTACATGAGTTGTTTTGATCTTCCTGTCACTATCAAGGAACAGTTGATTAAATATATGAGGCAATGTCTGTGGAGAAAGAAAACTTCTGATGTTCAAGCTAGAGGTAATGCTCTTGTAGCATGGAAGAAAGTTTGTAGACCCAAGAACCAGGGGGATTGGGAGTTCTAGACCTTAATATCCAAAACTCTGCACTTCTTTTGAAGAATTTGGATAAATTTTATAATCACAAGGATATCCCTTGGGTTCACCTTATATGGAACACTTATTACTGTAATGGTAAGCTCCCTGGAAGAAGTCTTGAGGGATCATTTTGGTGGAAAGCTCATCTTAAATTGATTGACATTTTTAAAGGACCTGCAAAGTGCTTGGTTGGAGATGGAAAATCCACACTTCTATGGTCTGATATGTGGAATGATAGTTGTCTTCAACATAAGCTTCCTCATATCCTCTCCTATTCAAAAAACCCTCACATCTCTGTCAGTGAGTTCCTGCAAACTGAAAATACTCAGGATCTTTTTTACCTCCCTCTGTCACAGCAAGCTTACCAGGAATATCAAAGTCTTGAGCAAATTCTTAATACTGATAACTGGAGTTACATTTTGGGCAGTAATTTTTCGGTCAAAAAGGCTTATTGTTCCTTATCTGGTTGCCAACCTGTATAGCCACATTTCTCTTGGTTGTGGAAATCCTCCTGTCAGCAAAAGCACAAATTCTTCTTCTGGCTCTTACTACTTGATAGGCTAAACACAAGAAACCTTCTGAAAAGGAAATGTTTTTCTCTGGCATCTTATGAATGTGTGTTCCATGGCTGCAACAGTGAAGAAACCATTCTACATTTATTTTGGGACTGCCCTTTTGCAAGAGCTTGCTGGGCTGAAATTTTGCATGTCCAAGTGGCTGATCAAAATCTTTTTGAAGCTTTAGCCAGTATTAAAAAAGATCTTAATGTCCCTTTTGCAATGGAAATTATTATACTTGGAGCTTGGGGCCTTTGGATTTGCAGAAATAATGAAATCTTCAACAACCAGCATGCTTCGCTTGAGGAATGGAAAGCTATTGTAGCCCAGGAATTAAGATGGGTCCTGTATAGAATTAAGAAGAAGTATTATCAGGGCCTCAAAGATTGGATTGAAATTAATTTAGACAGGAGATAGCTGCTTAGAATGTTATCCCTCTTTTTGAGGTGGATTGAGTTTGTAAATACTCTTTTGTAACTCTCTATAATATATAAAAAAATTGCAGTGGGGTTTTTTGCCCTACTGTTTTACCCTAAAAAAAACCAAGAAACCTCGAATGAGATAGGTCATTTTGTGAAGGTTTTTTTGAGACATAATCAATATACCAACTTTGATATTTTTCCTTCTAACTATGTCACATAATATAACACCACGCGAAGGTTTCGCATTGTTTCGATCGTTTTTTAATTTTTTATCCCCGTTTTAAACTATCGTCAAACTTTGTCGAACAACGGGCATGAAGATTCTTAGCTCGGGGCCAAGACTCGCTCAACTTGCATTGGATTTTTGATAAAATAGCATATTGTGAACCTAAAAATGATTTTTGTAAAAAATCATGAGCATCGTATCATGTACCTGTAGTTCATATCTGACCCACTTCCTACCAATTCGGCAAGAATTTGTCTTTTTCACCAGAGGTGGACGGAAAGGTTTCAGATCCCCCTGTTGGTGCATTGTCCATATAAGGTGGTCTAGTATTTTTGTAAAATGTGGTGGTAGTTTTGTGAATTAGCCATTTGGTGGTTGCTTCACAAAACCGTCCGTTTTTTATGCTCGAAAAATGGAAAATGCCTTTTTGGTGTGACAAAAAGGAAAACTTCCTTTTGCAACATTGTTTGCCATGCCATGATGCACATGTATGCACAATATGGCCATATTATCACAAACTATGCCTTGATTCTAGCCATAACAATGGTCATTTGACCCGAAAGCCAAGAAACCTCGAATGAGATAGGTCATTTTGTGAATGAGATAGAACTGGAATTAAAGTACAGAATGCAACTAACAGTAAGTTACATAAAGCACGACTGAAAATTAAGATACATAAAAGAACTAAAAATTAAGATACATGGCCAGATTAGGTCACAATTGGCCGAACTTGTTTCAGAATGTTGGAGTGATTCAGTCATGCTCCTACCTACACCTGTAATACTCGCCACTGTAGTCGTCGTACTCGCCGCCGCCGTCGTCGCTGTCGTCGTCGGGGTCGCCGTAATTGAACCTTGAAGGCTGAGTACGCGTGGGCTGGACTTGAGGGTAGCGTAGACGGGGGTTAGATTCGGCGGCAGTGTCGTAGGCCATGACGCTCTGAAGAGTCCGACCGCGCCACCATAGCCGACGTCTGGCCTCGTTGAAGTTCGGAGGAGGTGGGTCGTCCTCCTCGTGCCTGGCGAGCGCCCTCTCACGCCGATCCCCGAAGAAGGCTTGCCAAGTAGGGAAATAGTCGGGATGCCATCTGGGATTCCTCCGCTGCTCCGGCATGAGCTCGAAGTAGTAGTGGTTCGTGATGGCCATCCGGCGCACCACACCTAGAGGGACAGGAGGAACCGGCACGCCTCCGATGCTCAGCATCCAGCCGACGGGGACACAGTAGCCCGGCGGGCAGGGTTAGTTCGAGGCGCAAAGCGCCTCCGCCTCCCTGGGGGTTAGTGCTATGGTGGAAGCCATGGGAAAGAGTGATGAGGTTGCAGATATGAGTCTAGAGATGTGCAATGACAATGGAGGCCAACCCTACATATATATATATATAGTGAGAAATGGTTGGAGGGAAGAACTGGCGGGAAAAAATGGCGGGAAGAAAAATGGCGGGAAGAAATGGCAGGAAGAAAAATGGCTCATTTAATACATATACTATTAACAGAAGAAATATTACATTGATTTCCATGTTGAGATACATATGTGTGCCAAAAATGGCTCAATTAATACATATAGTCAATCTTATGATCGCATCAGCCGTAACCATGGAGTATCAACACCGTTTAACAGGATGGTTGGGTCAGTCTTCACTCTGAAGGGCGGAATTTCATCAAACTTATTATAATCTTCTGACATGTCTGTCTTGTCCTCCACTCCCACGATGTTTCTTTTCCCTGAAAGAACTATGTGACGCTTTGACTCATCGTGTGATGTATCTGTTTGCTTATTTTTTTCTTTTTTCGGTTTGGTAGACATGTCCTTCACATAGAAAACCTGAGCCACATCATTGGCTAAGACGAATGGTTCGTCTAAGTTCTTGTCTACCTTCATAAGATTGTTGAGATCCACTGTTGTCATTCCGTACTTCTTGTCTACCTCAACCCCTCCTCCTGTTAGCTTGACCCATTTGCATCGAAACAAGGGGACCTTAAAATTAGGTCCATAGTCAAGTTCCCATATCTCCTCTATGAACCCATAATACGTGGTCTTTTGCCCATTTTCTTCTGCTGCATCGAAGCGGACACCACTATTTTGGTTGGTGCTCTTTTTATCTTGGCCTATCGTGTAAAATGTATTCCCATTTATCTCGTACCCTTGGAAAGTACATACAGTTGAAGATGGTGTCCTGGCCAACAAGTCCAGCTGATCCCCAACAGTGGTGTTATTCGTGAGAAGTCTTTGCAGCCAGCCGCCAAAACTCGCCATGTGTTCACTTATAATCCATTCATCAGACTGTCCTGGGTGTTTGAGGCGTATTAAATTCTTGTGTTCATTGATATACGGGGCAACCAAGATAGATCTTTGTAAAACCGTGTAGTGTGCTTGATTGAGAGAATGCCCTTCCCTAGATATCATTTATTTACATCCTAGGGTGCCTTTTCCACGCAGTCTCCCCTCATGTCATGATTCTGGAACACCAATCGCCTTAAGGTCAGGAATAAAATCGACACAGAACTCAATGACCTCCTCTGTTACATATCCCTTGGAGATGCTTCCTTCTAGCCTAGCATGGTTATGAACATATTTCTTTAAGACTCCCATGTACCTCTCAAAGGGGAACATATTGTATAGAAATATAGGACCGAGAATGGCAATCTCTTCTACTAGGTGAACCAGGAGATGCGTCATAATATTGAAGAAGGATGGTGGGAACACTAACTCAAAGCTGACAAGACATTGGGCCACATCTGTCTGTAACCCTGGTAGGCTTTCTGGATCGATTACCTTCTGAGATATTGCATTGAGGAATGCACATAGCTTCACAATGGGTACTCGAACATTTTCAGGTAGAAGCCCCCTCAATGCAATCGGAAGCAATTGTGTCATAATCACGTGGCAGTCATGAGACTTAAGGTTTTAGAATTTTTTCTCTGCCATATTCATTATTCCCTTTATATTCGACGAGAAGCCAGACGAGACCTTGATACTGCTCAGGCATTCAAAAAAGATTTCCTTCTCTGCTTTGGTAAGAGCGTAGCTGGCAGGAGTTAAGTGGCATCGTTTACCCTTCTTGTTCTCAGGATGCATAGGCTCTTCAGGGTCTTTCAGAAGTTGCTGGTACTGCCGTGCTTTCGGTGTATCTTTTGTCTTCCCATACACTCCTAGGAAGCCTAGCAGGTTCACGCAAACATTCTTCGTCACGTGCATCACGTCGATTGAAGAGCGGACGTCTAAGACTTTCCAATAGGGTAGGTCCCAAAATATATATTGCTTCTTCCACATGGGCGCGTGTCCGGCATCGTCATTCGGAACAAATAGACTGCCAGGACTTTTCCAAAGATTACTTCTAGGTCCTTGACCATACCAAATACGTCCTCACCGGTACGGAGGACAGGCTTCCTCCTGGGTTCTGCCAGACATTTGAAATGCTTGCCTTTCTTTCTTACTGGATGCAGGTTCAGAAGAAATCGACAATACCCTAGGTACACAACCTTCTTAGATTTATCCAAATATACACTTTCAGTCTCATCTAAACAGTGTGTGAATGCATTGTATCCCTTGTTTGTCTGCCCTGAAATGTTGCTAAGAGCAGGCCAATCATTGATGGTTACGAAAAGCAATGCTCGTAGGTCAAATGGCTCCCCTTTGTGCTCATCCCACATACGTACACCTGGTTTGGCCCACAGCTGTAAAAGTTCTTCAACTAATGGCCTTAGGTACACATCAATGTCGTTGTCGGGTTGCCTCGGGCCTTGGATGAGAACTGGCATCATAATGAACTTCCTCTTCATGCACAACCAAGGAGGAAGGTTATAGATACATAGAGTCACGGGCCAGGTGTTGTGACTGCAGCTCTGCTCACCAAAAGGATTCATTCCATCTATACTTAGACCAAACCTTAAGTTCCTTGCGTCACGTGCGAAGTCCGGGTACTCTCGCTCGACTTTTCTCCACTGTGACCCATCAGCGGGGTGTCTCAACATCGCGTCTTTCTTACGGTCTTGCATGTGCCAACGCAACAACTTGGCATGCTCTTTATTTCTGAAGAGACGTTTTAACCGTGGTATTATAGGAGCATACCACATAACCTTGGCAGGAACCTTCTTCCTAGGGGC
The DNA here is from genome assembly GCA_916181665.1 of Avena sativa. Lineage (NCBI taxonomy): Eukaryota > Viridiplantae > Streptophyta > Magnoliopsida > Poales > Poaceae > Avena > Avena sativa. The sequence goes on along the minus strand of OV702279.1, from coordinate 256,779,605 downwards.
CTCGCCCTCAACATCGCCAGGATCGTCTCATCTGATCTTATACCGCAGTGCAGTGCATACCGGGCATGCATCCAAATTCTCATACTTCTCACCGCGGTAGAGGATGCAGTCATTAATGCAGGCATGTATCTTCTGCACGTCTAATCCTAGAGGGCAGACAACCTTCTTTGCTTGGTATGTACTGTCGGGCAACTCATTATTTCTTGGAAGAAGATTCTTCATTTTTACCAACAACTTTGAAAATGCGCTGTCAGTCACACTGTTCTCTACCATCAATTGCAGCAAATCCAGTGTGGTACCTAGCTTTTTGTGGCCATCTTCGCAAGTTGGGTACAACAATGTTTTGTGATCCTTTAACATCTGCACCAGCTTCTCCTTCTCCTTTTCAGTTTCACATTCTTCCTTTGCATCAGTAATGGCCTGACCAAGATCGTCATCAGCGGGCCCATCTGCTGCCTCTTGATCTTCATTATCTACCCCCGTTGCAGTATCATCATATTCAGGATACATATTATGATAGTTGTCATCATCCTCTTCTTCTTCGTTGTCTTCCATCACAACCCCTTTTTCTCCGTGCTTGGTCCAACAATTATGGCTGGTCATGAAACCGGATCGTAGCAGGTGGGCGTGAATGGTTCTGGTATTTGAGTAGTCTTTCTTGTTCTGACAGTGAATACACGGACAATACATAAAACCATTGTGACCACGGTTTGCATTAGCCACAACGATGAAATTTTGGAGGCCCGTAATGTACTCGGAAGTGCGTCGGTCACCGTACATCCATTGCCGGTTCATCTGCATTAATATATAGTATATATCAAAAATTAATAGGGAGATGACCATTTATATATAGTACATCAATGACACATTAAAGGATAGTTGCCGAACTTGACCGAGAAGGAAAGAGCAAAGAGAAAACTTATTTTGAGCTCTCGGGCATTTCACCGAACACCTCTTGTGCATAGGAAAAAACACAAACTAGCACACCTCACACCCTCTTGCTAGGCTCCAAAATGAGAGAGTGAAAAAAATGGAAGAGAGGGGTGTGGGCTGCGGTGTGTTATATAGCCCCCCCTTTAACACCGGTTCAAGCCACGAACCGGTGTTAAAGGGGGGGGGCTGCGCGGGCCATTGGTGCAGGGCCTTTAACACCGGTTCGTGCCACAAACCGGTGTTAAAGGGGGCTCTTTTTTGCTGCACGGGCCACGCTGGTATGGGCCCCCCTTTAACACCGGTTCGTGGCACGAACCGGTGTTAAAGCCCATTTCCAGGCTCAACCAAAGGCCTCGTTTCCACTAGTGGTGCGTGTTACCTGTTGAAGTCAACGTGGCGTGTTGGCCTCAAGGTGTTCAGCTAATTAAAATAGGTGTGTCATATTTGTTACATAAATCTTACGGCTGTGATTTAAACTTCTAGCCATAAATTCTTGATCTGACCATTAAAAATATTGAGATGATGTGGATCAACCTAATCGCTTTATTAGACATCCTTATATTGATTTTAGTATATAATAGATGAGCATGTACAGCGTATGGCTATGTCTAAGAAAAAACTAACTCGTGTCTAACGAAAGTAAATTGCTGCAGCGTTTAGACTCACCAAGTAGGGCCCATGGAACTGAAAAATTGTCGGCTTTTTCCACCCAATTTCTTCTCTCCTACCGTGAACAGAGTGATTGCCAGCCAACACTACTGGAAAAACCATCTTCGGTTCGACATGAACAAGGCCAGCAGTCCCGTCCTGGCACAGCCCGCGACTAGTGGGAGCACTAGTCCCGGGCCGTGAGGCCTCTAACGGCTAGAAACGGTTGTAGTCACTAGTCCCGGGCCGGACCAAGTCATTAGTCCCGGTCCGTCGGACCGGGACTAATGACCTAGAGCAGGCCAGCTGGTACGGACCGGGACTAATGACCTAGAGCAGGCCAGCTGGTCTTTTCGTGGACTATTAGTCCCGGGTCGTATCACGGTCTGGGACTAGTTGTTCACCACTATATATTCTACTTCCTGTCCTATTGCCCTAAAGCATATGGTGACCATTTTTCTCAAATAAGCAAGAGAGTTCATGCCATTTTTTTCTCAAGATTTGTCAAGATTTAGTTTGCAACACCTAAATCCAAAGCTTTAAAAGGTTAGAACTTCATTCTTTCATCTCTTATTGCTACTTTAGCTCTATAATGCTCTAGAAGTATAGAGATATGGATCAATGCACGCTCTAGAAGTAGCTAGAAGGATTTTGATATATATATGTGTAACAAATTTTGAGTAGGCACATAGTTACTGAAAATTGAAATGTGTAATTTTAGAGTTTCAGAGCTTAGAATGGAATGAGGTTTTCACTGATAGAACAATAATAAAAACTCCACATTTATCATGTTGATTGTTTTCTCCAATTCACAAATTGGTGCATGTAAATTTTTCAAAATTCAAAATTAATGCTCTAGAAGCTCTCAATATAACTTGTAATAATTTTATCATGTTGTGTAATGGTTTTTGATATACTTTTACTATAATGCAGATGGTCCGGGAATGGATGTACGATACTGACCGACGCTCTGGCGAGTTCATTAATGGCGTGCATGAATTCATCCGTGTTGCTGATGCAAACAAGCGCAATGGTTTTGTATTCTGTCCATGTAATGGATGTAGGAATCAGAAGAATTACTCTGACTCAAAAACCTTCACAGCCACCTGTTGAAGTCCGGCTTCATGCCCAGTTATAATTGTTGGACCAAGCACGGAGAGAGAGGGGTTATAATGGAAGACAATGAAGAAGAGGAGGAGGATGACAACTATCATGGTTTCCCTGAGTACGGAGATACTTTCATGGGGGATGCTGAAGGGGAGGATGAAGAAGAGACACATGATGAACCCGCTGATGATCTTGGTCGGACCATTGCCGATGCACGAAGAGATTGTGAAACTGAAAAGGACAGGGAGAAGTTCAATCACATATTAGAGGATCACAAAAAGTTGTTGTACCCAAATTGCGAAAATGGTCTGAAAAGCTGGGCAGCACACTGGAATTGCTGCGATGGAAGGCTGAGTGTGCTATACCTGACTCCTCATTTGAAAAGTTGCTGAAAATGATGAAGAATATGCTTCCAAAAGATAACGTATTGCCTGCCAGTACGTACGAAGCAAAGAAGGTTGTCTGCCCTCTAGGTTTAGAGGTTCAGAAGATACATGCATACCCTAATGACTGCATCCTCTACCGCGGTGAGGAGTATGAGAATTTGGATGCATGCCTGGTATGCACTTCACTTTGGTATAAGATTAGACGAGATGACCCTGGTGACGTTGAGGGCGAGCCCCCCGGAAGAGGGTTCCTGCCAAGGTGATGTGGTATGCTCCTATAATACCGCGGTTGAAACGCTTATTCAGAAACAAAGAGCACGCCAAGTTGTTGCGATGGCATAAATAGGAACGTAAGTCAGACGGGATGTTGAGACACCCCGCTGATGGGTCGCAATGGAGAAAAGTCGATAGAAAGTACCCGGACTTTGCAGATGACGCAAGGAGTTTAAGGTTTGGTCTAAGTACAGATGGCATGAATCCCTTTGGGGAGCAGAGCTCCAGTCACAGCACCTGGCCCATGACTCTATGCATCTATAACCTTCCTCCTTGGTTGTGCATGAACCGGAAGTTCATTATTATTCCAGTGTTGATCCAAGGTCCGAAGCAACCCGGCAACGACATTGATGTGTACCTAAGGCCATTAGTGGAAGAACTTTTACAGTTGTGGCACGAACCCGGGATACGCGTGTGGGATGAGCACAAGCATGAAGAATTTAACCTCCGAGCATTGCTTTTTGTAACAATCAATGATTGGTCTGCTCTTAGTAACCTTTCAGGACAGTCAAACAAGGGATACAATGCATGCACACACTGTTTAGATGAGACTGAAAGTATATATTTGGAACATTGTAAGAAGAATGTATACAATGAGCATCGTCGATTTCTTTTGGCGAAGCATCCCTTAAGAAAGAAAGGCAAGCATTTCAACGGTCTGGCATGTCACCAGACGAAGCCTAAGGAGCGTACTGGTGCTGATATATTTGATATGGTCAAAGATTTGGATCAAATGGTAACCTTTGGAAAGGGTCCTGGCGGAAAATCTGTTCTGAAGGACGCTGAAGGACACGCACCCATGTGGAAGAAGAAATCTATATTTTGGGAGCTACCATATTGGAAATTCTTAGAGGTCCGCTCTGCAATCGATGTGATGCATGTGACGAAGAATCTTTGCATGAACCTGCTAGTCTTCTTGGGCGTGTATGGGAAGACAAAAGATACACCGGAAGCACGAAAGGACCATCAACGTATGAAAGACCCAGATGGCCTGCATCCAGAATGGTTTCAAGGTCATGCCAGCTACGCTCTCACCAAACAAGAGAAAATGCCTAAGCAGTATTAAGGTCCCATCTGGCTTCTCGTTGAATATAAAGGGAATAATAAATATGGTAGAAAAAAGTTCCAAAACCTAAAGTCTCATGACTGCCACGTGATTATGACGCAAATGCTTCCGATTGCATTGAGGGGGCTTCTACCAGATAATGTTCGAGTACCCATTGTGAAGCTATGTGCATTTCTCAATGCAATCTCTCAGAAGATAATCAATCCTGAAGATCTACCACGGTTACAGAATGATGTGGTCCAATGTCTTATCAGTTTTGAGTTGGTGTTCCCACCATCCTTCTTCAATATTATGACGCACCTGCTGGTTCACCTAGTCGAAGAGATTTCCATTCTCGGTCCTGTATTTCTACACAATATGTTTCCCTTTGAGAGGTTCATGGGAATCTTAAAGAAATATGTTCGTAACCGTGCTAGGCCAGAAGGAAGCATCTCCAAGGGCTATGGAACAGAGGAGGTCATTGAATTTTGTGTTGACTTCGTTCCTGACCTGAGGCCGATTGGTCTTCCTCAATCACGGTATGAGGGGAGACTGAGTGGAAAGGGTACTCTAGTAAGAAAATCAATAATATGTAGGGACGAACATTCTTACCCCGAAGCACATTACACCGTTCTACAAAATTATATCTTGCAACCCCATATATCGAGGAACACAAGAAAATCTTACGCTCCAACAACCCTGGAAAGCATGACTCTTGGATTAGAGATGAACACATGAAGAGTTTTGGCGGTTGGTTGCAACATCTCATCAAAAACAACACTATTGGAGATCAGCTATATTTGTTGTCTAGGTCACCATCTTCGACTATATCGACTTTCCAAGGGTACGAGATAAATGGGTATACATTTTACATGATAGCCCAAGATAAAAAGAGCACCAACCAAAACAGTGGTGTCCGCTTTGATGCAACAGACAACAATGGGTCAAATACCACATATTATGGTTACATAGAGGAGATATGGGAACTTGACTATGGACCTACTTTTAAGGTCCCCTTGTTTCGGTGCAAATGGGTCAAGCTGACAGGAGGAGGGGTTGAGGTAGACAAGAAATACAGAATGACATCGTTGGATCTCAAAAATCTTGGGTACTTAGATGAACAATTCGTCCTAGCCAATGATGTGGCTCAGGTTTTCTATATGAAGGATATGTCTACCAAACCTAAAAAAAGAAAAAAATAAGAATAAGAATACATCAGACGATGAGCCAAAGCGCCACATAGTTCTTTCAGGAAAAATAAACATCATGGGAGTGGAGGACAAGACAGACATGTCAGAAGATTGTGATAAGTTTCATGAAATTCTGCCCTTCGCGGTGAAGGATGACCCAAGCATCATGTTAATGAATGAAGATGCTCCATGGATACAGCGGGATCAGAAAGGAACACACGCGAAGAAATGATGTGTAATAATTGTAACATTTTATGAGTGGAGATTCTCCATGTGTCCATTTTTATAGTGTTGTCTACAAACAATCTTGAGTGTGTTAGTCCCGTTTTGTGGCTAGACCAGGACTAAAGGGGGGCCTTTAGTCCCAATTCATACTTACCATTAATATCTGATCTCCAAACGCGTGAGGTCACATCTTAGGGAGTGCCTCTATGACCAGTTTCTTGGAGATGCCGGAGGATTGGGCTCTGGCGGCATCTCCCTGAAACTGGCCGTAGTGGTGTCCCTGATTTCGAAAACCATCTTGCAGCTTGTAACTTCTGTAACTAGATCAATACGCCAGGGAGCTAACTAATTTCACATATTAGGGAGTGCCTCTATGACCAGATTCTTGGAGATGTCGGAGGACTGGGCTCCGGTAGCATCTCCCTAAAACTGGCCGTAGTGGTGTCCCTGCTCTCAAAAACCATCTTGGAGATGCCTCAAACTGGCTGGAGGACTGGACTCACAAGGATGCCTATTTATAGTACAAGCAGCTCGGCATAATGTCCACACTCACGACATAATGTCGACACTCACCCCTATTATTAGTGCTGACTCATGTTTTGTCCCGGTTGGTGTCTCCAACCGGGACTAAAGGTTCATCTTTAGTCCCGGTTGGTGACACCATCCGGGACAAGGTACAAGCCGCACGACATAATGTCGACACCCACCCCTATTATTAGTGCTGCCTGGCCCAGTCTGCCGCAATCCCTTTAGTCACGGTTGGTTTCTCCAACCGGGACTAAAGATGAACACTCTCTTTATAGGCATTTCCCTCTATTTATAGGCTGCTCGATCCTGCCTGCTCTATTTATAGGTCTTTTCCTCTAAATACAACATATTCATATTTAGGTAACACTCAAAACATTTATTAATATTAAAAACCGGGACTAGCTAACAATCAGGACTAAAGCCGCCCCCTTTAGTCATAATCATGCCTAGTCCTATAGTATGCAGCTTTAGGGTCTTCTTCGTCATCGTCATCATCATTGTCATCGTCACCTGCCACTCCGGGGATCCTCAGCCCAGCCATGGCATATAACAGGGGCCATTCCGGCCTCGGATTCACGGCGGGCGGGGGAGGGGTCTCCTGGAAGACGATGCCGCTACCGCCGGGCGGGGGTGGGGCCTTCTTGTGGCTCTGTGGCGGGTGGACTTGTGGGCACCGCATGCGAGGATGGTCTCCCCCGGCGATGTAGCGCATCACTCTGATGATAGTACGGTTCGCCCACCACAGACAACGGCCGGCTTCGTTGTGGTTCACCGGGGGCGGGCCATCACCCTCGTACCTGGCGAGCTCCCTTTCCTTCCTATTAGCGAAGAAGGCATTACATGTGTCATAGTTGTCGGGGTCCATCCGCTGCTCCGGCGTGAGCTCGTGGTAGAAGTGGTTCGTGATGGTCGCCTGGCGTGCGGAACCTTGAGGGACAGGAGGGACAGGAATCCCTCCAGCGCTCAACATCCAGCCGGCGGGCGGCCGGTAGCCCGGCGGACAAGGGTATTTGGAGGCGCACAGCACCTCGGTCTCCTCGAGGGTCAGAATGGCCCAGTAGGTGTTGTCCATTTTTCTAAGAGAGGAAGGTGTGGATGTGTGGATAGCCATGGCGCGATTGCCCTAGATATAGAGGGAAAGGGCGGGAAAACTTGGCATGAAGCTTTGGTAAATGACGGGAAATATCTACTAAAAGCTCTCGTAAAAAGGAAAGGGCGGGAAAACTTGGCGGGAAACGGTGGGAAATGGCGGGAAATATCTTTAGTCCCGGTTTGTAACTACAACCGGGACTAAATGGATATTATATTAAGATTCTTTATATTTTTCTGATAATAATAGACATATGATTTGTTTTATTTGGATTTTTACAATAAAAGATATGATTTTCCAAAGTTTTATATTTGATTTGAATTAACAAAGAAAATTTACAAATTAAATAATTTATAAATGATGCAAATAGATATATGGATATTATATTAAGATTCTTTATATTTTCTGATAATAATAGACATATGATTTGTTTTATTTGGATTTTTACAATAAAAGATATGATTTTCCAAAGTTTTATATTTGATTTGAATTAAAAAAGAAATTTACAAATGAAATAATTTATAAATGATGCAAACAGATAAATGGATATTATATTAAGATTCTTTATATTTTTCTGATAATAATAGACATATGATTTGTTTCATTTGGATTTTTACAATAAAAGATATAATTTTTCAAACTTTTATATTTTATTTGAATTAAAAAAGAAATTTACAAATGAAATAATTTATAGATGATGCAAACAGATATATGGATATTATATTAAGATTCTTTATATTTTTCTGATAATAATAGACATATGATTTGTTTTATTTGGATTTTTACAATAAAAGATATGATTTTCAAAAGTTTTATATTTGATTTGAATTAAAAAAATAAAATTTACAAAAAAAATAATTAGTCGCGGGTCGTGGCTGGACCCGGGACTAAAGGGTGCCTGCGCGCGCGAATGAAGCGGCCGAAAAAACCCTTTAGTCCCGGTCCATGGCTTAACCCGCGACTAAAGGGGGGGTCTTTAGTCGCGGGTTAAGCCACGGCCCGGGACTAAATAGTCACGGGCGGTGGCTTAACCCGCGACTAAAGATCCGTCCGTACATATTCCGCGTGCCAGGACTGCCCAACACTTAGCATTTCTCGACGAAGCAGACGAAGACGAAGCATTGAAGACGCAGGGGAGGTGTTGCCCGGCCGCCGATTCCACCGTGCCGCCGCCCTCGTCTCCGGTCGTGCGTGCTCTGCCGCTCCGCTGTGCCGCACTCCACCGTTTCGTATACGTGCTGCCGCGCGCGTGCCTCGCCGTGCTCCACGCCGCCGCGCCGTTTTGCCGCCTTGTCGTGTTGTCGCGCGCCGGCGTCGGTGAGCGCTCGAGGCCGGGGGTGGTTTTAGTTTTTTTTGTTTTATTTTTCTTATTATTAGGATTATAATTATTGTTTTAGTTATTAGGATTAGTATTAGGATTAAAATTATTGTTTTGTTATTAGGATTATTAGGATTATAATTATTGTTTTTTTATTAGGATTATTTGGATTGTAATTATTGTTTTAGTTATTAGGATTATTGTTTTAATTAAAATATTAGAATTAGGATTAGGATTAGGATTATTGTTTTAGTTATTTTTTTGTTTTATTTATTAGGATTATATTGTTTTAGTTATTTTTTTGTTTTACCATGAATAATATTAGGATTATTGTTTTATTAGGGTTATTTTTTGTTTTAGTTATTAAGATTATTGTTTTAGCACAAATAATATTAGGATTATATTGTTTTTGTTATTAGGATTATTGTTTTACCACAAATAATATTAGGGTTTTTTTGTTTTAGTTATTAGGATTATTGTTTTACCAAAAATAATATTAGGATTATTGTTTTACCACATATAATATTAGGGTTATTAATTTGTGTTATTAGGGTTATTGTTTTTCCTAACCTGTTTAACTATCTTTTTGTTATAGATAATTAAGTCATGGATCCATCCGAAGAGCCTGGTCGCATCGGTGAAGGTTTTCTTCAAGGCATGATAAGAGGTGAAATTCCTCTTAATATTACTACCGACGGAGATATTTTGCTCGAGGAAGAGATATCCTCATATCTGAATCCATCCGGTGATGGACTAGAGGAAAACCTAATGTACCAAGGGGAAGACCAGATGGACGAAGGGCAAACAAATAACAACAAAAATGATGGCCCCTCGACAGGATCCGGCGAGGTACATATATATATATATATAAAGACTTGTGTTACCTATATTCATTAACTGATCTAGATATATATTAATAACTCTCTCTTCTTCTTTTAGCCCACCGGATCGAAGAAATCGACAGCTCGAACGAAACGAGGGTCGAACAAAAAGTTGGATGGTAATCAGAGGTTCACCATCGAAGAAATAGATGATGATGGTGAACCGGTTTCTCCAGAGAAGCACCGGAGGATGTTTATAAATCAATGCGGGGTGCTTGTTAGGGACAACCTGCCGATCACCATCCAAGAATGGAATCAGTCAAAGAAACCCGGTGAAGAATCCAACAGCTATGTCACCGATGATGCCAAAGATGACCTTTGGCAGAAGCTCATAGCGCATTTCATACTACCTCCAGAGTATGAAGAATTTGAGGTAGATGGTATTACCCCAAGGCTGGGTGGGCTTGAAAATAGAGCGAAAGTGAAGGAGTGGGCTCTAAGCAAGATGGCTGAACTGTACCGGAACCACAAGAAAAGTTTATACGCGAAATAAGTCGCGAAAAAGAAAACTCCAGACTTCAACGGAGTAAACGATAAGTTGAGAGAACAGTGGCCCGATTTTGTACAGTACAAGCAATCTGATAAAGCAAAGGCAAAGTCGGCAAAGAACACGTTAAATGCTGCCAAAAAGAAATACCATCATAAAATGGGGACAGGTGGCTACAAGAGTGCCGCCCCTAAGTGGGAAACTATGGAGAAGAACATGAGGGCTAGAGGCATCACTCCTGGTACAGATGGATGGCCCGAGAGGCCAAAGCACTGGTGGTACGGGCACGGGGGATCCTTGGACCCAGAAACAGGGAAGACATTATTTCATGATAAAATTCTAAAACCCTCCCAAGACCTTATTCAAGCAATGAACAATGCTCAATTGGGATTGTTCTGTCCCGAGAGAGAGAACGACGAGCTGACATGCGCCCTAGGGAATCCTGAAAAGGGAGGACGAACACGAGGCAAAGGCGCTGGTGTCTCGTGGAAGAAAGGGTTTCCCCAGTACGATGCCAGTTACAGAAGCCGTCAGAGAAAGAAGGACCGGGAGGCAAACCGGATCTCTGTTGGGAATATGCCCTAGAGGCAATCATGTATGATGATATTTCCCATTGTATTCATAAAGATATTAAGTAGTCCTTGTATAAACATCTGATGGGTATCATTGAATATGTGATTCGGTTGTGGAACTATGCATTCATGTTGTTTGTACTAAATATCCTTGGTCATTGAGGTTGTGCTGGACACACAACTTAGACAAATGTGAAAGTTGGCTTGATGACTCGGTTCCACTTGTCATGGGCAGGGAGATGCTATTCCAACTTACACAGACTCGGCTAAAGAGTTTAGCGAGTCGGATTGACCCATATTGAGGTACAACGAACAAGCTGTCATTTGTATATCTCAATCAATGTAATCCTTAGACCTGAGGTTGTTGCATAGTCCGAGTTGAGGATCACCGACTTAGGTTTTGTCAAACGCTGATCCGTAACTGGGCAGTTATAAAGGCAGGGTTCGGGTCGACTGAGAATCAAGCTGCGTGATGTGAATAACCAAGATGGGATTTTGCCCCTCCACTCGGAGAGATATTCTCTAGGCCCTCTCGTGAGATATGATTCGGAAAGCATGGCCATGCACGACTCGGTTAAGTGTTAACCGAGGCGATCGACTAAGAGTTAGTCGGGTGAATCACTTATCTCGGATCGAGAAGAGAGTCGGACTATTTAAGGGATGACATATATTCGCCTATAGTCTGACAAGGTATATCGTGAGGCAAAAGGGACTCGGACGTAAGTCGCGTTGGAAAGGCAAGTCGTCATGACTCTTTGGTACTTGGGAGTCGGCACGTTCTGCTAGGAGCCGCTACCGACTGATCGATTGAGAGTCGGACTCCAATCGTGTCCAAGTAGCCATGAGCCTGCGGGGTCACACACTTAAGAGCGGGAGCAAGTTCGGATTGGATCTGAACCTATAATCTGGTTGGGTTGGACCTAAATCGGATTAGGACTGAGTTAGTGAGTTGGACTCACGGTGACTAGTGTTATATGGGCTTTAGTGAATGGGTCGCGCGAGCTGAGCCCACGTTCACTCCCTATATATAGTGGAGCACCTTAACCCAAAAAGGTTAATCGTTGTTCGGAGGTCATTCCATGTGTTGGAAACCCTAGCTCCACAGCAGTCCTGCCGCCGTAACGAACCTAGTAGTTCGCCGCCGGCGCTCCTCCTTGTACGTGTGGATACCTGCAGAGGTGCTGTGCGATCAGCACCAGGACGATCGGATCGTGAGGACTGCACTGCATCAACTGACGCGCTTCATCAGTAATCCGCAACTGCGCGTCTAGTGGTAAACTTCGTGGCCTTCTACCTCAGCTAGATCTTGGGATCACCATGTTAGAGGAAAAAGTTTTGTTTTATCTCTGCGTGGCCCAACAGTGGTATCAGAGCGATAGCTTCTGGTTTTAGGCTCGAGATCTCGCATATGTGATATGCGGTAGGATGTAGATGAGATCTATATGTTGTTTGGTGGTTGATCTATGAGATAGATCGGTTTTGTACGAAGTTGATTGGATCAACTGTACTCGGGGAATGGTAGATCTGATTTCCGTGATCATACTGCTAAGGTCGTGGAACGACATACCCCTACCGGTCGGCTTCCGCCATCGGGGTAGACTGTGACACGTAAACCCAGAAGCGGTGATCGAAGATCAAGGAGTTCGATTGAATCGGAACGATGGTCGGAATCCATGTCCGGAATCGGAATGATGGGACCGCCGGCTTCGCCCTATCGTAGCGCCTTAGATGTCGTTGCGAGTTTCACAGCGCCGGTAGATATTGTATCTATGCATAACTTGTTTTTGCAGGAAGTTGTGAATGGTATGGTTCATGTGCATGTGATGTATGTGTGTAATCCATACGTGATCTGCGAATCACGGTTTTTGTCAGCCGGCTGGAGCCTAGGTGCTGTCATTTTATTGTATAACGACCTGCGTGTTGGATTCTCTATGTTATTTACTTTACTAAGCTAGTGTAGCTGTTTGGAGAACCTGGAAGGCATGCAAGGCGTTGTACATGTCGGCGACATGGAGTAAGACGGCAAGTGACAAGAGTTGGCACGGGTCGGATTACAGGCTTTGTGGAGATGGATATCGCCATGAAGAGAGCCATACCATTTCACATTATAATTGCTTTATTTTGTGTTATTGTTATGTCTCTGTTTTACCTCTATTAGATAGTCGGTAAAATTTAATCCCTCAAAGAAGGTCTAGTCGGTTTTCCCGCCAGTGTTTGCACCATCATAAGTCAGACATTTTTGGTAGTGGGCTCATAAAATTGAGGTGCTGCCAATTCTTTCCGACTAGGTGGGTTCGAGTCAGACTCTTACTGCAGAAACACTCGGTAAGCTAGACGGGTCTATCACAACGGTTGTGGGACTCGGGGAAAAGTCGGATGGGAGCCGGGGCATGTGATGCCACCCATCCAACAGGAGTCGCATGAGATGCGATTGACAAGGAGTTGTCTACCTATATCACTTGGCGGCTAGCGGTGATGCTAAAGCTCACTAGCCGACTTGCTTATTTAGGATCCTGAATCACTAAGCAACCATCAGAGGGGTGTTGGTTCTAGTGGGAGCATAAAATATTTAAATATTTAATATGCTTGCTCTTTTATGAATACATGTCTTAAGTGTTTTGCATATTTTCTGTTGTAGATCATGGCACCAAGTAGCAGTCACTCTCAGATATACGGTTTTGTGTTGAGAACTATCCTTGAGAAAGATAAACTGAACGACACTAATTTTACCAACTGGTATCGAAATCTGAGAATTGTTCTCAAACAAGAAAAGAAGGACCATGTCCTAGACAACCCACTTCTAGATGAGCCGAATGAGAATGCGACTGTCGCAGCCACCAATGCCTACCGTCGGGCTAAGGATGAGTCCACGGATATTAGATGTCTTATGCTTGCTCACATGGAACCGGACTTGCAAAAGCAGTTCGAGCATGTTGAGGCCTACGATATGATAGAAAGCCTCAAAAGTATGTTCCAGGCTCAGGCAAAGACTAAGAGGTATCAAGTCTCTCAGGCTTTGCTGAGTTGCAAGCTTAAGGATGGTGATCCACTGAGTCCGCATGTGATCAAAATGGTTGGTTACGTGCAGTCTTTGGAGAGGCTTGGCTATCCCATTAGCGAAGAGTTCGCTACGGATATAATTCTGAACTCTCTTCCTAGTGCATATGGGCAGTTCATTTCGAACTACCACATGCATGGTATGGATAAGAAGCTCACTGAATTGCATGGGATGCTCAAGCAGGCAGAGGCGGATCTCAAGAAGGGCACCAGTCAAGTGTTGATGGTGCAGAATAAGGCTAAGTTCAAGAAGAGTTCTTGGACTAAGAAGAAGGCTAAGTCAGGAGGAAAGCAGGATCAGGACCCGGTCCCAAGCGCTTCCTCAGGGACTAAACCATCTCCTTCAGCCGGATCCACTTGCTTCTACTGCAAGGCGGATGGCCACTGGAAGAGGAACTGCAGCAAGTACTTGGCCGATAAAGCCAAGAGTGGAGGTATGACTTCCGACTCAGGTACACTTGTTTGCAATGTTATAGACATATATCTTGCTGATGCACCTAATAGTTCTTGGGTATATGATACCGGATCAGTTATTCACATCTGCAACTCGTTGCAGGGACTGGTCAGAACTAGGAGCGTAGCAAGAGGCGAGGTTGATATTCGAGTCGGCAACAAAGCAAGAGTTGCTGCGTTGGAAGTCGGCACGATGCAACTTCATTTACCTTCCGGATTCATTATGGAACTGAATAATTGTTATTATGTTCCAGTGCTCAGTCGAAACATTATTTCTGCTTCATGTTTGATGAGGCAAGGCTATGAGTCGAATATCAAGAATAATGGTTGTTCTTTGTATTTGAATGATATGTTTCACGGCTTTGCACCCGTCCAGGACGGGTTATTTATTTTGAATCTTGATGGTGAGTCGGTTTATAACATAAATGTTAAAAGGTTGAAACCAAATGATCTGAATATGACTTACTTTTGGCACTGTCGGCTTGGTCATATAAGTTGGAAACGCATGAAGAAGCTCCATGATGATGGACTCCTAACTTCGTTCGACTTGGAGTCGTTTGAGACATGCGAATCTTGACTACTCGGCAAAATGACCAAGACACCTTTTGCAAAGAGTTGCAAAAGGGCGGCCGACTTGTTGGGACTATTACATAGTGATGTATGTGGACCAATGAGCACGACAGCCAGGGGTGGTTATGAGTACTTCATTACCTTCACTGATGATTTGAGTAGGTATGGATATATCTACTTGATGAAACATAAGTCGGAAGCCTTTGAAAAGTTCAAAGAATTCCAGAATGAAGCACAGAATCAACTCGGCAAGAAAATAAAGTTTCTTCGGTCGGACCGAGGAGGCGAGTACATGAGCCATGAGTTTGATGACCATCTGAAAAGTTGTGGAATAGTTCCTCAACTTACTCCGCCAGGAACGCCGCAATGGAACGGTGTTTCGGAAAGGCGGAATCGGACCTTGTTGGACATGGTACGGTCAATGATGAGTCAGACAGATCTGCCTTTATCATTTTGGGGTTATTGTCTAGAAACAGCGGCGTTCACACTAAACAGAGTACCATCAAAATCGGTAGAGAAGACACCGCATGAGATGTGGATAGGCAAAAAGCCGAGTTTGTCTTTTCTTAAGTTTTGGGGTTGTGAAGCTTTTGTCAAGCGACTCCAGTCGGACAAGCTTACATCCAAGTCGGATAAATGTATTTTCGTGGGGTATCCGAGGGAAACCTTGGGTTACTACTTCTACAACCGAGAAGAGGGCAAAGTGTTTGTCACTCGGAACGGTGTCTTCCTTGAGAAAGAGTTTCTCAGTCGGGGAGTAAGTGGGAGCACGGTGCAACTCGAAGAAATTCGAGAGGAACCGGCTAGTAGCGAGTCGGCAAAAACCTTGGAGGTTGAGCCGGTCGTGGCAGCTGAGCCGGCAGCAGCACCTGTACTACGAAGATCGGCGAGATTACGAAGTGTTCGTGATGTGTTACTGTTAGACAGTGATGATCCGGCAAATTATTCGGAAGCGATGGTGGGATCTGATTCCGAGTCATGGTTGGAGCTATGAGATCCGAGTTAAAGTCCATGGATGAAAATCAAGTTTAGAACTTGGTTGATCTGCCAGACGGTGCAAGACCCGTCGAGTGCAAATGGGTCTTTAAGAAGAAAACTGATATGGATGGAAATGTTTCCGTCTATAAAGCACGCCTTGTCGCGAAGGGGTTCCGACAAGTTCAAGGAGTTGATTACGACGAGACTTTCTCGCCCGTAGCGATGCTTAAATCAGTTCGGATCATGTTAGCTATAGCGGCCTATTTCGACTATGAGATATGGCAGATGGATTTCAAAACAGCTTTCCTTAATGGAAATTTAACCGAGGACGTGTATATGATACAGCCCGAGGGTTTTGTCGATCCAGCTAATGCTGACAAGGTGTGCAAACTTCAGAAATCCATTTATGGGTTGAAGCAAGCATCTCGGAGTTGGAATATTCGCTTTGATGAGGTAGTCAAATCGTCTGGCTTCATCAAGAGTGATCATGATTATTGTTTGTACAAGAAGTTTAGTGGGAACAAAGTAAATTTTCTAATCTTATATGTGGATGACATATTACTGATTGGAAATGATGTCCAGATGTTGCAAGAAACCAAGGAATCATTGGAAAGGAGTTTTCAATGAAAGACTTGGGTGAGGCAACATACATCCTCGGAATCCGGATCTATAGAGATAGATCAAGGAGGCTCATTGGATTGAGTCAGAGTAATTATTTGGACAAAGTGTTGAAGAAGTTCAACATGGAAGCGTCTAAGAAGGGGTTCTTACCGATGTCCCATGGTGTAAAACTTAGCAAGACTCAGTGTCCTTCGACAACTGATGAGCGAAGTCGGATGAGTGCGATTCCATATGCTTCTGCAGTCGGATCCATCATGTACGCCATGATTTGTACTAGACCGGATGTTTCCTATGCTCTAAGTGTTGTGAGCAGATACTAGGCTAATCCTGGAGAGATCCACTGGATAGCGGCTAAAAATATCCTAAAGTACTTGAGAAGGACTAAGGATATGTTCTTGGTTTATGGTGGTGAAGATGAACTCAGTGTAAAGGGTTACACGGATGCGAGTTATCTTACCGACTCTGATGATTCTCGTTCGCAATCCGGATACGTGTTTATTTTAAACAGAGGTGCTGTGAGCTGGAAGAGTTCCAAGCAAGAGACTGTGTCAGCGTCTACAACAGAGGCTGAGTATATTGCCGCCTCGGAGGCAGCAAAGGAAGCTGTTTGGATGAGGAATTTCCTCATGGATCTTGGTGTGGTTCAGGGCTCGTCCAATCCGTTGGACATGTATTGTGACAACAATGGTGCTATTGCACAAGCCAAGGAACCTAGACAGCACCAGAAGAACAAGCACATACTCATGCGGTTCCACCTGATTCGCCAGTTCGTGGATCAGGGTGATATCAAGTTATGCAAGGTACACACAGATGGAAATATTGTGGATCCGTTGACAAAGCCGTTACCACAGCCGAAGCATGAGGCGCACCTGAGAGCCATGGGCATTAGATGCTTAGACATGTGATGTCGGAATATTGACTCTAGTGCAAGTGGGAGACTATTGGGAATATGCCCTAGAGGCAATCATGTATGATGATATTTCCCATTGTATTCATAAAGATATTAAGTAGTCCTTGTATAAACATCTGATGTGTATCATTGAATATGTGATTCGGTTGTGGAACTATGCATTCATGTTGTTTGTACTAAATATCCTTGGTCATTGAGGTTGTGCTGGACACACAACTTAGACCAATGTGAAAGTTGGCTTGATGACTCGGTTCCACTTGTCATGGGCATGGAGATGCTATTCCAACTTACACAGACTCGGCTAAAGAGTTTAGTGAGTCGGATTGACCCATATTGAGGTACAACGAACAAGTTGTCATTTGTATATTTTAATCAATGTAATCCTTAGACCTGAGGTTGTTGCATAGTCCGAGTTGAGGATCACCGACTTAGGTTCTGTCAAACGCTGATCCGTAACTGGGCAGTTATAAAGGCAGGGTTCGGGTCGACTGAGAATCAAGCTGCGTGATGTGAATAACCAAGATGGGATTTTGCCCCTCCACTCGGAGAGATATTCTCTGGGCCCTCTCGTGAGATATGATTCGGAAAGCATGGCCATGCACGACTCGGTTAAGTGTTAACCGAGGCGATCGACTAAGAGTTAGTCGGGTGAATCACTTATCTCGGATCGAGAAGAGAGTCGGACTATTTAAGGGATGACATATATTCACCTATAGTCTGACAAGGTATATCGTGAGGCAAAAGGGACTCAGACGTAAGTCGCGTTGGAAAGGCAAGTCGTCATGACTCTTTGGTACTTGGGAGTCGACACGTTCTGCTAGGAGCCGCTACCGACTGATCGATTGAGAGTCGGACTCCAATCGTGTCCAAGTAGCCATGAGCCTGCGGGGTCACACACTTAAGAGCGGGAGCAAGTTCGGATTGGATCTGAACCTGTAATCTGGGTGGGTTGGACCTAAACCAGATTAGGACTGAGTTAGTGAGTTGGACTCACGGTGACTAGTGTATATGGGCTTTAGTGAATGGGTCGCGCGAGCTGAGCCCACGTTCACTCCCTATATATAGTGGAGCACCTTAACCCAAAAAGGTTAATCGTTGTTCGGAGGTCATTCCATGTGTTGGAAACCCTAGCTCCACAACAGTCCTGCCGCCGTAACGAACCTAGCAGTTCGCCGCCGGCGCTCCTCCTTGTACGTGTGGATACCTGCAGAGGTGCTGTGCAATCAGCACCAGGACGATAGGATCGTGAGGACCGCACTGCATCAACTGACGCGCTTCATCAGTAATCCGCAACTCCGCGTCTAGTGGTAAACTTCGTGGCCTTCTACCTCAGCTAGATCTTGGGATCACCACGTTAGAGGAAAAGGTTTTGTTTTATCTCTGCATGGCCCAACAATCTCCAGGGTAGAGCTGGACCTAGCTGATCTGAAGAATCTCATGCATGAAATTAGCCAAAGGCCGCCGTCGTCAACTCACCCGCGGGTTGATGATCCTGCATTGGATCTTAGCCAGCGGAGAAGCAGCGTGGCTTCCACGGAGGTCCGGGCTGATGATCAAGCACTGCTGGATGATGCACCGGCTCCTCACTACCCCGTGGATGATGTCAGAGAGATGGCACAATGTGAGCTACATCAGCCAATGAACAACCTGTCCTTCAAGGTGGCGATCGGCACTGCTTTACCTTGTCTACCTAGAGCACTCCACCATTCACTTCCCATTTCCACCAGGCTATGCTCGTGTCACGGTGGATGACATAGTGGAGGATTTTGCGGACCTAGAGATTGAGATCGCTACGCCTGAAGGCCTTACGAAACTAGGAGATGTCAAGCGTGACATCATTCTATGGAATAAGAAGTACATCAAGTTTCCAGGCTCGGCGCCAAGGCCACCGACTCCAAGGAATCCAATTCCACCCCGCATCGAATATCGTCTGTTGGAGATATGCCCAAGAGGCAATAATAAAGTGGTTATTATCATATCTTCACACTTATGATAAATGTTTACATTCATGCTATAATAGTATTAACAAGGAAACATTAATACTTGTGTGATTTGTAAACTTAAATTGAAGTCCCTAGTATAGCCTCTATACTTCACTAGCTTGTTGGTTGATTAATGATTGTGGTTTCCCTATCATGAACATTGAGATGTTATCAACAACAAGATCATATCGTTAGGAGAATGATATGATGGACATACTCCTATAGATAAGCATAGCATAAAGATCAAGTCATTTCAATAGTTCAATTGCTATATGCTTTCTGATACATAGTAACCTAATTCCTTCGACCATGAGATCATGAATATCACCTTTACCGGATGGATGCTTTGATGACATCAAACACCACACCGTAACTGGGTGGCTATAAAGGTGGCATTGAGTGTTCGGAAAGTATTGGTTGAAACACATGGATCAAGAGTGGGTTTTGTCCATCCATATGACGGATAGATATACTCTGGGCCCTCTCGGTGAAATGTCATCCAATTAGCTTGCAAGCATGTGACTGGCTCACAAGGGATCACATATCACGGGAACGACAAAAGAGTACTTATCGGTAACGAGGTTGAACTAGGTATGCAGAGATACCGACGATCATAACCTCGGATAAGTAACATATCGTGAGACAAAGGGAAATTGGTATCGTATGTAAGTGGTTCATTCGATCGCAAAGTAATCGTAGAAATATGTGGGAGCCATATGAATTTCCAGATTCCTCTATTGGTTATTGTTCGGAGAAGTGTCTCGATCATGTCCGCATAATTCACGAACCGTAGGGAGACACACTTAAGGACTCGACGTTGTTTTGAGTAGTTATGGTATTATGAGAAAGAGACCGAATGTTGTTAGGAGTCTCGGATGGGATCCGGGATATCACGAGGTGATCCGGAATGGTCCGGAGAATAAGACTCATATAAGGAAAGTCCCGTTTCGGAGTTCGGAAATGATTCCGGTGATTTCATCAGGAATGTTCTGGAAGGTTCCGGAATGTCCGGCACTCCGGGAGGGAAGGGGTACATGAATGTGTCATTGCATATTGGAATGATTGCATCATGTACTAAGTGTTCTTGCTGTTCCAAATAAAGGATTAAATTGAATCCT
Organism: Avena sativa; assembly: GCA_916181665.1. NCBI lineage: Eukaryota > Viridiplantae > Streptophyta > Magnoliopsida > Poales > Poaceae > Avena > Avena sativa. The sequence goes on along the minus strand of OV702279.1, from coordinate 256,759,233 downwards.
AAAACAGAAAAGTCAAATGGCCAGTTTGAAAGTCAAACGGCTAAAACAGGAAACTGTGGGAAACAAGCAAGAGGAGTCAAAACCGACTTGGGGGAGGAGTCCCTCCTCTCCAAGCCGGCGGCCCACCTAGGCCGAGTTGGGGAGGGACTCCCCTCCCTCCCCTGGCGCGCCGGCCCTCCCACCTATAAGAGGAGGGGCAAGGGCCTCCTCCTCTAGACACACAAGTTCCTATCCTCTAATCTCCGGTTTAGAGCCGTTTTGGTTTAGAGCTTCTAATTGCCCTAGCCTTCGGTTTAGAGCCTTCTAATTGGTGTGTCTAAACCCTAGACCACTAATAGCTCTCTCTCATACTCCACCATACTCGCTCCGGCTTAAGGTGAAGCCCTGCGGGATCTCCCCTCTACTTCCGGTACCACGTCGTTGTGCTGCCGGAATCGCGGGGAGAGTGCTACAACCTCCGCTGCTTGCTGGAACAAGGGAGAGGAAGGTCTTCGTCGAGTACCGAACGTGTGACCGACTACGGGAGCGCTGCCGGAACGTTGCGCCGGAAGGATCGTCTACACGATCTTGAGATCGGAAAGAGTACGACTACATCACCCACGAGAATCTGCTCTCGTTAAACGCTTTGGAATCTTCGAGGGTAAGTTATTCCATCGACTCGTTGCTACAATCTAGTAGATAGATCTTGGCTTGTTTGTTTGTATGCGATAGAAATTTTTTGTTTTCCATGCTACGAACCCCTACAGTGGTATCAGAGCCAGGTTTATATGTAGATCTGTTGCACGAGTAGAACACAATGGTCATTGTGGGCGTTGATGCTTTTATTGTCGATTGCTTCTTGTGTACTTTGCATCTTGTGGTATGTTGGAATGAAGCGGCCCGGGCTAACCTTACATGACATCGTTCATGAGACTTGCTCCACGCTTGACATGCAACTTGTATTGCATAAGTGGCTTTGCGGGTGCTTGTTTCTCCTAGCATAGTTAAGATCCAATTTACAACGGGTGATCAACAATGCTAGTATCAATGTTGTGGTTCTTGTTCGTAAGTTAGAACGACACTTATTGAAAGCCCCAAACCACGTAAAATATGCAAAGAAAGTAGAGGCGTCTAACTTTGTTTTGCAGGGGTGTGTAGTGATGTGATATGGCCATGATTGTGATTATATTTGATGTATGCAATGTTCCTTATTGTAAGTTGGCAACCGGCAGGAGCCATATGGTTGTCTTTAATTTATGTTAAGACCCGCGTGTCTATTCAAAGTAGTTGTAATAGTTGAAGCCGGTGGACGACAACCATGGAGAAGCGTCATTGACCTTGATGCAATGCCGGTGATGATGGAGATCATGTTCGTGCTAGAAGATGGAGATCGGAAGCACAAAGAAGAAAGGCCATATCATATCACATATTATGAATTGCATGTGATGTTAATCCTTTATGCATCTTGTATTGCTTAGTAGACGACGGTAGCATTATAAGATGATCCCTCATGCACATGAATTTCAAGTCATAAAGTGTTCACCCTTAGTTAGCACCGTTGCTAAAGCTTGTTGTTTCGAAACACCACGTGATGATCGGGTGTGCTAGATTCTGCAAGTGTATACAACGTGAGCAAGCCAGATTTGCTCATGCAGAAACTAAGGTTTGATCTTGACGAGCCTAGCATGTGCATACATGGCCTCAGGAACACGGATTACCGAAAGGTAGAACATGAGTCATATAGTAGATATGATGAACATGTTGATTGTTCGCCATTGAAGCTACATCAACTCTCGTGATGATCGGATTTGATGTGGTGGATTTGGTTCGTGTGATCACTAAAACAATGTGAGGGATGTTGTTTTGAGTGGGAGTTCACCTAGATTAATTTAATTATTAATTAGAAGTCAATTTATCATAAATTAAATCAAAGTGAATTTGCATAGTTGTTGTAGTCATTGGCATCCGTTTACCACCTTGCGCTTAGTTATAATTGAGATGATAGAATTATAGAATTCTGGTTAGTTACTTTACGAACTGGTATCGTATTGTTTTGAAGTGTTAATCTAAAGTTTAAAAGTCCTATTGCAAAATTTCAGTAAGTTCCGGTTACTCCATAAAGTTTAATAATTGGTATTAAATCAAGAGTGACAATTCCAAGTGTTAGTGTATGAGTATCGTGTTTGTCTCCATGATTCTTGATATTCAAAGGATTGTCTTAATATCAAGGTTATCTAGGATCTGAAAGAGTTGTTTCAGAAACCATGATGTGTGGAAGATATTGTGATATCTGAAACGAAGTTTTGGTTACAACATGATAGAGTATAATATGGCAAAGTTCATGTTCTCATATTTTGATGAGAATTTGCAAAAAGGTTGGAGACACTTGTTGTCCTAATCCTCCAAAAGGTTTTGGATAGCAACATTATACTCATAATTCATCGTTATAAGCTAAAAGTAGCTTGATCATGGACGATTCCATGATAAGGGTGAATATTTGATGTAGGTAAAATGTTTACTACACCAAGAGATTACTAAAGAAAGGAATTTGAAAGAACACCAAACATTTGATGATGGTGATCTACTTCAAAGTGCAAGTCCAAAGACATTGGTATTTAGCTATACACGCTTTGGACTATGTGTCATATGTATGACTCCACTATTGATGTTGATAGATTCTTTCAAACAGAAAAGGAAATACTGAAAGAGAATCTCATAAATATATGGCAGAAAAGAAAAGACTAGAATTGTTCAGTTTAAGAATATAGATGATATACATGTTATGGCTATATTCTTTGCTTATTAAACAATGTGGTTCTTAATTATTTTGATACTGAATTTGTTGGTGTGAATCGTCATACGAAACAACAGAATTCATGAACTACAATGACCTAAGTAACTAGCAAAAGAATATGTGATGATGTTCATCGAGAACAAATAAAGGGTTATTATGTTGCTCGTTAAACATCAAAGCTTGCCTTCAAGATTTGTTTTATCAGGTATTATAAGAACAAAAGGGTTGTTCAAATAGTTGCTGTAATCCATAAAATATGGATGATTCACAAATCTCGTCGGAGAAATCACATCCATAAAACTAGTGCTAAAAATGTTGAAAGACAAATTGATTGAAAGATCACTTAGGAAGTGACATCGCCGTTTAAATTATATTGGAAAGAAAACATGAAGAAACTCCATGTGGATGGAATTTTGGAGTCTTTTGATTTTTGATCAAATGACGCTTGTGAAACTTTCCTAGAGATAATTAAAACTTTGTTCATAGGCCAAAAAGGGAACGAATGACTAGCTTATTGAAACTTGTACATATTGTTGTACGAAATCCATTATGTGTAGTCAAGTGCGATGGATTTCAACTTCATATGCTTTCTCCGAAAATTTAAGTGAATATATGAATATTTACTTAATAAGGATGAAGTATGAAACATTTGAAGAGTTCAAAGACTTTCAAGATGAAGTACAAAATCATTTGTAACAAGAATATAAATAGTTTATGATAAGATCATAAAAGAAGATATTTGAGTTACAAGTTTAGCATAATACCTAAGATTTAAGGAATCGTTCCGTGGATTTGCATTTCCCGAAACACCATAAGAGTATGGAGCGTTCGAGATATGTAATTAAACCTTGTTTGACATGGTAAGATCGAAGGTGTAATTCACAAAACTGCCATTGTATTTTAAAAGATTAAAAGCTTTAGAGATTACCGTTTTTCCACTGAAAAGAGCTCCATCATAATCCGCTGAAATGACACCATATAAAGTTATGGTTTGGGATAAACCCAAGTAGTCCTTTCTTAAACATTGGTATGCTATACATAAGAAATATGTTTGCAACCAAAGTCGGATGAACCTGTCTTTGTATTACTGTTAAGTATTCCTCCATAAACACCAGAGACAAAAATGTTTGTCGCTTAGAACGTCAAGTTTCTTTGAGAAGGAATTTTTCGTGAAAAGTTAAGTGGGAGGACAATAGAACTTTGATAAGGTTAAAAGAACCTTAGCTATATGTGCAAAGTTGCGCAGCGCCGAAAAGTGTTCCGGAGTTAGCAAACAATGCTCATGGCTCGCGTACTTCAAAGGTTGTGGTCACGGAGATCTAAGTTCCTATTGAAACAAATAGGTCGGATGAACAATCAAATACCAAGATTTGAGAGTTAAATCATTATTTGACAATAATGATCCGACTACGTGCAAAGAAGCGATGATGAGCCCTGACTCCGTCAAATGGCTTGAAGCCATAAAATCCGTGATAGTTCCATACACGAGAAATCAAGTTTTGAACTTGAAGGACCCTCGAGAAAGGTGTAAGACCTTACAGTTGTGTCTGGATCTATAAAGAAATAGACATGGATGTTTTACATCTATGAAATAGTCGACATGTTGGGAAAGAGTTCACAAAATGTTCAAGGGTTGACTATGACAAGATTTGATCTTTCATAGTGATATTTAGTCTAGACGGATTAATGTAGCAACCACTACATATAATTTGTTATATGGTAGTTGAATAAACAAAACAAGTTCTTCTAATAGAATCGTTACCTAGGACATGTGCATAACACGGTCCATAGGGTTTTGTTAATTCAAAGGATGCTAAAAGCATATGCAAACTTCAATGGTTAAAGTGAGCATCGCGGAGTTGGAATCTTCACTGTGATGAAACTGTTAAAGGAGTTTAAAAGTTCATTAGAGACGATGAAGATGCTTGCATTTGCAAGAAATTAAGTGGGAGCGCTAAGACATGTTTCTAATACATTATGTGGAAGACATATTATTGATTGGAAATAATGTATCTTTTATTAACACATATTAAGAATTTCATCCCGATGAAAGACTTAGGCAAAACCCAAATATTTGGCATCAATAGACGCTAATATGGTTGTGCCAGAAGTACATAGACAAGATATTGAATGAGTTCAATATAGAAACTACAAGAAGAGGTTCTTGTCGCACAGAAAGGATTGAATGAGTTCAATGTTGATGATATATTCAAGTGTATTGACATTTGGTAAAGTGAAACAAATAATCAAGTATAGATTGATACTTGATGAAATCACAAAGAATATTTATATCAATCATACTGTGATATGTACAAATCCAGATATGTCCTATGCTCTAAATGTTGTGAGCATATACCAGAATGATTCGTAAGATGATCATTGGACAATAGTAAGGATATTCTTATGATCTTTTGGAAGAACTAAGAGTATAATATTTGTAGAAGTGACAAATAGATGGTTAGTTCATTGTAAAAGTACTACATTGATACTAGCTTTGTCACAAAGTACAAATTAAGTTTATCTCAATCTAAACTAAGGGTGGCACAATATAATGGAAAGTGAGTTCCATAATGGATTTGGATGAGTTCCAAAGTTAAGACATTGTGACAGATACTACAACAAAAGGCTAAGTATATGACTGCTATTTTAGCAGCTAAAGAGGGCATTTGTGTCAAGTAGTTTGTTATCAAACTAGGTGTAGTTCACAGCGGGATAATACTATGAAGATATATTGTGCGACAATATTATCAACATGTTTTAACCCCAACGATCTAAAGGTCACACCGAAAGACCAAATTTATACAAAGCCATCTCATTAGAGAATGAGTGATGCGTAGAGACGCAAAGACATGCAATTACACACGGACCTGGAAGTGTCAGATCCGGAGATCAGTTGAACACTAGCAATCGTGTACATACAACACCGGAAAGCAATAGGTGTTGAATACACAAAGGTTTGAAACTAGATTATTGACTCTAGTGCAAGTGGGAGACTGTTGGAGATATGCCCAAGAGGCAATAATAAAGTGGTTATTATCATATCTTCACACTTATGATAAATGTTTACATTCATGCTATAATAGTATTAACAAGGAAACATTAATACTTGTGTGATTTGTAAACTTAAATTGAAGTCCCTAGTATAGCCTCTATACTTCACTAGCTTGTTGGTTGATTAATGATTGTGGTTTCCCTATCATGAACATTGAGATGTTATCAACAACAAGATCATATCGTTAGGAGAATGATATGATGGACATACTCCTATAGATAAGCATAGCATAAAGATCAAGTCATTTCAATAGTTCAATTGCTATATGCTTTCTGATACATAGTAACCTAATTCCTTCGATCATGAGATCATGAATATCACCTTTACCGGATGGATGCTTTGATGACATCAAACACCACACCGTAACTGGGTGTCTATAAAGGTGGCATTGAGTGTTCGGAAAGTATTGGTTGAAACACATGGATCAAGAGTGGGATTTGTCCATCCATATGACGGATAGATATACTCTGGGCCCTCTCGGTGAAATGTCATCCAATTAGCTTGCAAGCATGTGACTGGCTCACAAGGGATCACATATCACGGGAACGAGAAAAGAGTACTTATCGGTAACAAGGTTGAACTAGGTATGCAGAGATACCGACGATCATAACCTCGGATAAGTAACATATCGTGAGACAAAGGGAAATTGGTATCGTATGTAAGTGGTTCATTCGATCGCAAAGTAATCGTAGAAATATGTGGGAGCCATATGAATTTCCAGATTCCTCTATTGGTTATTGTTCGGAGAAGTGTCTCGATCATGTCCGCATAATTCACGAACCGTAGGGAGACACACTTAAGGATTCGACGTTGTTTTGAGTAGTTATGGTATTATGAGAAAGAGACCGAATGTTGTTCGGAGTCTCGGATGGGATCCGGGATATCACGAGGTGATCCGGAATGGTCCGGAGAATAAGATTCATATAAGGAAAGTCCCGTTTCGGAGTTCGGAAATGATTCCGGTGATTTCATTAGGAATGTTCTGGAAGGTTCCGGAATGTCCGGCACTCCGGGAGGGAAGGGGTACATGAATGTGTCATTGCATATTGGAATGATTGCATCATGTACTAAGTGTTCTTGCTGTTCCAAATAAAGGATTAAATTGAATCCTAAAACAGAAAAGTCAAATGGCCAGTTTGAAAGTCAAACGGCTAAAACAGGAAACTGTGGGAAACAAGCAAGAGGAGTCAAAACCGACTTGGGGGAGGAGTCCCTCCTCTCCAAGCCGGCGGCCCACCTAGGCCGAGTTGGGGAGGGACTCCCCTCCCTCCCCTGGCGCGCCGGCCCTCCCACCTATAAGAGGAGGGGCAAGGGCCTCCTCCTCTAGACACACAAGTTCCTATCCTCTAATCTCCGGTTTAGAGCCGTTTTGGTTTAGAGCTTCTAATTGCCCTAGCCTTCAGTTTAGAGCCTTCTAATTGGTGTGTCTAAACCCTAGACCACTAATAGCTCTCTCTCATACTCCACCATACTCGCTCCGGCTTAAGGCGAAGCCCTGCGGGATCTCCCCTCTACTTCCGGTACCACGCCGTTGTGCTGCCGGAATCGCGAGGAGAGTGCTACAACCTCCGCTGCCTGCTGGAACAAGGGAGAGGAAGGTCTTCGTCGAGTACCGTACGTGTGACCGACTACGGGAGCGCTGCCGGAACATGGCGCCGGAAGGATCGTCTACACAATCTTGAGATCGGAAAGAGTACGACTACATCACCCACGAGAATCTGCTCTCGTTAAACGCTTTGGAATCTTCGAGGGTAAGTTATTCCATCGACTCGTTGCTACAATCTAGTAGATAGATCTTGGCTTGTTTGTTTGTATGCGATAGAAAATTTTTGTTTTCCATGCTACGAACCCCTACATCGTCAACCTCCAAGTCCATCCCAACCCGATTATCGCCAACCTCCAAGTCCACCCCGCCCCGCTGACGATCGCACATCAGGAGTACATCAACTCGATCTCCGCCTCCGCGCAATACTCGATCTCCGCCTTCGCCTCCGTGCAATACTACTACCTCGTCGAAGAAATGAAAGTTCAACGGTCCCCCGCGCCCCATATCGAAGAAAGGTCAAACGGCGAAGATAGTCGACATCCCGTCGGCTCTTCCAAAGAGACCTTTGTTGGAGATATGCCCTAGAGGCAATAATAAATATAGTTATTATTATATCTTTGTGTTTATGATAAATGTTTATATTCATGCTATAATAGTATTAACAAGGAAACATTAATACTTGTGTGAATTGTAAACTTAAATTGAAGTCCCTAGTATAGCCTCTATACTTCACTAGCTTGTTGGTTGATTAAATGATTGTGGTTTCCATATATCATGAACATTGAGATGTTATCAACAACAAGATCATATCGTTAGGAGAATGATATGGTGGACATACTCCTATTGATAAGCGTAGCATAAAGATCAAGTCATTTCAATAGTTCAATTGCTATATGCTTTCTGATACATAGTAACCTAATTCCTTCGACCATGAGATCATGCATATCACCTTTACCGGATGGATGCTTTGATGACATCAAACACCACACCGTAACTGGGTGGCTATAAAGGTGGCATTAAGTGTTCGGAAAGTATTGGTTGAAACACATGGATCAAGAGTGGGATTTGTCCATCCACATGACGGATAGATATACTCTGGGCCCTCTCGGTGGAATGTCATCCAATTGGCTTGCAAGCATGTGACTTGGTCACAAGGGATCACATATCACGGGAACGAGAAAAGAGTACTTATCGGTAACGAGGTTGAACTAGGTATGCAGAGATACCGACGATCATAACCTCGGATAAGTAAACTATCGTGAGACAAAGGGAAATTGGTATCGTATGTAAGTGGTTCATTCGATCGCAAAGTAATCGTAGAAATATGTGGGAGCCATATGAATTTCCAGATTCCTCTATTGGTTATTGTTCGGAGAAGTGTCTCGATCATGTCCGCATAATTCACGAACCGTAGGGAGACACACTTAAGGATTCGACGTTGTTTTGAGTAGTTATGGTATTATGAGAAAGAAACCGAATGTTGTTCGGAGTCTCGGATGGGATCCGGGATATCACGAGGTGATCCGGAATGGTCCGGAGAATAAGATTCATATAAGGAAAGTCCCGTTTCGGAGTTCGGGAATGATTCCGGTGTTTTCATCGGGAATGTTCTAGAAGGTTCCGGATTGTCCGGCACTCCGGGGGGGGGGGGGGGGGGGGTACATGAGTGTGTCATTGAATGATTGCATCATGTACTAAGTGTTCTTGCTGTTCCAAAAACATGAAAGTCAAATTGCCAGTTTGAAAGTCAAACGGCTAAAACAGGAAACTGTGGGAAACAGGAAACTGTGGGAAACAAGCAAGAGGAGTTGGAACCAACTTGGAGGAGGAGTCCCACTCCTCCAAGCCGGCGCCCAGCCCAAGGGACTTGGGGAGGGACTCCCCTCCCCTGGCCGCGCCTCCCACCCATAAAAGGAGGGGCTGGGCTCCCCTCCTAGAACACACAAGTTCCTATCTTCTACCTCCGGTTTAGAGCCGTTTTGGTTTAGAGCTTCTAATTGCTTTAGCCAGCGGTTTAGAGCCTTCTAATTGGTGTGTCTAATTACTAGACCACTAATAGCCTCTCTCATAAGCTCCACCATACTCGCACCGGCTTAAGGCGAAGCCCTGCGGGATTTCCCCTCTACTTCCGGTACCACGCCGTTGTGCTGCCGGAATCGCGAGGAGAGTGCTACAACCTCCGCTGCCTGCTGGAACAAGGGAGAGGAAGGTCTTCGTCGAGTACCGAACGTGTGACCGACTACGGGAGCGCTGCCGGTACGTGGCGCCGGAAGGATCGTCTACACGATCTTGAGATCGGAAAGAGTACGACTACATCACCCACGAGAATCCGCTCTCGTTAAACGCTTTGGAATCTTCGAGGGTAAGTTATACCATCGACTCGTTGCTACGATCTAGTAGATAGATCTTGGCTTGTTTGTTTGTATGCGATAGAAAATTTTTGTTTTCCATGCTACGAACCCCTACAGTGGTATCAGAGCCGTGTCTATTTGTAGATCTGTTGCACGAGTAGAACACAATGGTCATTGTGGGCGTTGATGCTTTTATTGTAGATTGCCTTTTGTGTACTTTGCATCTTGCGGTATGTTGGGATGAAGCGGCCCGGGCTAACCTTACATGACATCGTTCATGAGACTTGCTCCACGCTTGACATGCAACTTGTATTGCATAAGTGGCTTTGCGGGTGCCTGTTTCTCCTAGCATAGTTAAGATCCAATTTACAACGGGTAATCAACAATGCTAGTATCAATGTTGTGGTTCTTGTTCGTAAGTTAGAACGACACTTATTGAAAGCCCCAAACCACGTAAAATATGCAAAGAAAGTAGAAGCGTCTAACTTTGTTTTGCAGGGGTGTGCAGTGATGTGATATGGCCATCATTGTGATTATATTTGATGTATGCAATGTTCCTTATTGTAAGTTGGCAACCGGCAGGAGCCATATGGTTGTCTTTAATTTATGTTAAGACCCACGTGTCTATTCAAAGTAGTTGTAATAGTTGAAGCCGGTGGACGACAACCATGGTGAAGCGTCATTGACCTTGATGCAATGCCGGTGATGATGGAGATCATGTTCGTGTTTGAAGATGGAGATCGGAAGCACAAAGAAGAAAGGCCATATCATATCACAAATTATGAATTGCATGTGATGTTAATCCTTTATGCATCTTGTATTGCTTAGTAGACGACGGTAGCATTATAAGATGATCCCTCATGCACATGAATTTCAAATCATAAAGTGTTCGCCCTTAGTTAGCACCGTTGCTAAAGCTTGTTGTTTCGAAGCACCACGTGATGATCGGGTGTGTTAGATTCCGCAAGTGTATACAACGTAAGCAAGCCAGATTTGCTTATGCGGTGGCTAAGGTTTGATCTTGACGAGCCTAGCATGTACAGACATGGTCTCAGGAACACGGATTACCGAAAGGTAAAGCATGAATCATATAGTAGATATGATGAACATGATGATTGTTCGCCATTGAAACTATATCAACTCTCGTGATTATCGGTGTTGATGTAGTGGATTTGGTTCGTGTGATCACTAAAACAATGTGAGGGATGTTGTTTTGAGTGGGAGTTCACCTAGTTTAATTTCATTAATTAATTTGAACTCAATTTATCATAAACTTAGTCTAAACTATTGCAAATATGTTGTAGATCAATGGCAGCCCCTACCATCAATTTTAATGCGTTCCTAGAGAAAGAAAAGTTGAAAAACAATGGAAGCAACTTCGCGGATTGGTTCCGCAATTTGAGGATTGTCCTCACAGCTGGTAATTTGACCTATGTGCTGGATGCACCGCTGGGTGACCCACCTGCAGCTGATGCTCCCGATGAAGTAAAGAATGTTTACCTCGCTCGGAAGAATCAGTACTCCATAGTTCAGTGTGCTATCTTGTATGGTTTAGAATCGGAGCTTCAGAAAAGGTTTGAAGAGTCAGACCCATATGATATTGTCGAGGATCTCAAAATAATTTTTGAGACTCATGCGGCAATTGAAAGTTATGAAGCTTCTGAAAAGTTCTTTAACTGCAAGATGGAAGAGGGCAGCTCCGTCAGTGAGCATGTGCTTAAGATGTCTGGGCACGCAAACAAACTTCAAAGCTTGGGTATAGTGATTCCTAATGCTTTGGGGGTTTACCGCGTCCTCCAGTCATTGCCACCAAGTTACAGGAACTTTGTGATGAACTACAACATGCAGAACATGAACAAAGAGTTGCCAGAACTATTTGCTATGTTAAAATCTGCAGAAGTGGAGATCAAGAAAGAGCACCAAGTGTTGATGGTCAATAAGACCACCAAATTCAAGAAGGGCAAGTCTAAGCAAAAGGGACACTTCAAGAAGGGTGGTAAGAAAGTTACCACGCCGACGAAGAAAACCAAGGCTGGACCAAAGCCTGAAACTGAGTGCTTTTACTGCAAGGGAGTAGGTCACTGGAAGCGGAATTGCCCAAAGTACTTGGCGGATTTGAAGAACAACAACATCAAGAAGAAAGGTATATCTGATATACATGTTATTGATGTGTATCTCACTAGTATTCGTAGTAGTGCCTGGGTATTTGATACTGGTTCGGTTGCTCATATTTGTAACTCGAAACAGGTGCTGCAGAATAAACGGAAGCTAGCGAAGAACGAGGTGACGATGCGCGTGGGAAACGGATCAAAGGTTGATGTGATCGCGGTCGGCACGCTACCTCTTCATCTACCATCGGGATTAGTTTTATACTTAAATAATTATTATTTGGTGCCTGCGTTGAGCATGAACATTATATCGGGATCTTGTTTATTGCGAGACGGTTACTTGTTTAAATCTGAGAATAATGGTTGTTCTATTTATATGAGTAATATGTTTTATGCACATGCACCTTTGATAGATGGTCTATTCTTATTGAATCTCGATAGTGGAAATACACATATCAACAACATTGAGGCTAAACGTTTGAAATCAAGCGATAATTCGACCTATATGTGGCACTGTCGTCTTGGTCACATCGGAGTGAAACGTATGAAGAAACTCCATTCCGATGGACTTCTTGAATCACTTGATTTTGAATCACTTGAAAGATGCGAAGCATGTCTGATGGGTAAAATGACTAAGACTCCATTTTCTGGTATGATGGAGCGAGCTACGGACTTATTGGAAATCATACATACCGATGTGTGTGGTCCAATGAGTGTAGCATCGCGCGGTGGTTATCGTTATGTTCTTACCTTCACGGATGACTTGAGTAGATATGGGTATATCTATTTCATGAAACATAAGTCCGAAACTTTCGAGAAGTTTAAGGAGTTTCAAAGTGAGGTAGAGAATCAACGTAACAAGAAGATTAAATTTATACGTTCTGATCGTGGAGGTGAATATCTAAGTTGCGAGTTTGGCGAGCATTTGAAGAAATGCGGAATACTTTCACAATTGACACCGCCGGGAACACCACAGCGTAATGGTGTGTCCGAACATCGTAATCGAACTCTCCTAGATATGGTTCGTTCTATGATGTCACTTACAGATTTACCGCTATCATTTTGGGGTTATGCATTAGAAACAGCCGCATTCACTTTAAATAGGGCACCGTCTAAATCCGTTGAAACGACACCGTATGAATTATGGTTTGGGAAGAAACCTAAATTGTCGTTCCTTAAAGTTTGGGGATGCGAAGCCTATGTAAAGAAGTTACAGCCGGACAAGCTTGAACCCAAAGCGGAAAAATGCGTCTTCATAGGATACCCGAAGGAAACTATTGGGTATACCTTCTATCATAGATCCGAAGGCAAAACATTCGTTGCCAAGAATGGATCCTTTCTAGAGAAGGAATTTCTCTCGAAAGAAGTGACTGGAAGGAAAGTAGAACTCGACGAGGTTGTCGAACCTTCTCTCGAAATTGCGAGTAGCGCAGCATCGGAAGAAGTTCCTGTGGTGCCTGCACCAATAAGAGAGGAAGCTAATGATGGTGATCATGAAACTTCGGTTGAAGTTACTACAGAGCCTCGGAGGTCAACGAGAACTCGTACCACTCCAGATTGGTATGATTCCGTTATGAATGTCATGGTGGTTGACAACACCGATGACCCCGAGACATATGAGGAAGCGATGATGAGCCCAGATTCCAATAAATGGCAAGAAGCCATGAAATCCGAGATTGGATCCATGTACAAAAACCAAGTATGGACTTTGGTGGACTTAACGGATTGCCGGAAGGCTGTCGAGAACAAATGGATTTTCAAGAAGAAAACAGATGCTGATGGTAATGTTACTGTCTATAAAGCTCGACTTGTCGCAAAAGGGTTTCGACAAATTCAAGGAGTTGACTACGATGAGACTTTCTCACCGGTAGCGAAGCTGAAGTCTGTGAGGATTATGTTAGCAATCACTGCATATTATGATTATGAGATATGGCAGATGGATGTCAAAACAACATTCCTCAATGGAGACATTGATGAAGAGTTGTATATGATGCAACCCAAAGGTTTTGTTGATCCTAAAGATGCTAACAAGGTATTCAAACTTCAACGGTCCATCTATGGATTGAAGCAGGCATCCCGAAGTTGGAATCAACGTTTTGATAAGGTAATCAAAAGTTTTGGTTTTATACAAACTTATGGAGAAGCTTGTATTTACAAGAAAGTCAGTGGGAGCTCTGTAGCATTCTTAATACTGTATGTGGATGACATATTGTTGATTGGGAATGATGTAGACCTTCTTAATAGTGTCAAGGAATATTTGAATAATAGTTTTTCAATGAAGGATCTTGGCGAAGCAGCTTACATATTAGGCATAAAGATTTATAGAGATAGATCGAAACGCCAAATATCATTGTCACAGAGTACATATTTGGACAAAGTTCTAAAGAAGTTTGGAATGGAAGAAAGCAAGAAAGGGTTCTTGCCCATGTTGCCCAATACGACCTTGAGTAAAACTCAAAGTCCAACATCGGCAGAAGATAGAGAAAGGATGAGTAAGACTCCCTATGCCTCAGCCATAGGATCTCTAATGTATGCCATGCTATGTACTAGACCCAACATTGCATATGCTGTTAGTTTAACTAGCAGATATCAAAGTGATCCAGGAGTGGATCATTGGACAGCGGTCAAAAACATCCTTAAGTACTTGAGAAGAACTAAGGATATGGTTCTTTCTTATGGAGGTGATGAACAGCTCGTTGTTAATGGTTACACCGATGCTAGTTGGAACACCGATCCAGATGATTCTAAATCACAATCTGGGTACGTATTTATTTTGAATGGTGCAGCAGTTAGCTGGAGGAGTGCAAAGCAAAGCGTTGTGGCGAGATCTTAAACTGAATCGGAATACATGGCTGCTTCAGAGGCTTCACAAGAAGCGATATGGATGAAAGAGTTCATTACAGAGCTGGGTGTGGTTCCAAGTGCGCTGGACCCAATGTCTATCTACGGTGATAACATGGGCGCCATAGCCAATGCGCAAGAACAAAGGTCACACAAGAAGCTGAAGCATATCAAGCTGCGTTTTCACGCTATTCGAGAACATATCCAGGATGGGGATATAAAGATTTGCAAAGTACACACAGATCTGAATGTGGCGGATCCGTTGACTAAACCTCTCCCGAGGGCAAAACATGACCAACACCAAACTGCCATGGGTGTTCGGTATATTACCATGTAATCTAGATTAGATGACTCTAGTGCAAGTGGGAGACTGTTGGAGATATGCCCTAGAGGCAATAATAAATATAGTTATTATTATATCTTTGTGTTTATGATAAATGTTTATATTCATGCTATAATAGTATTAACAAGGAAACATTAATACTTGTGTGAATTGTAAACTTAAATTGAAGTCCCTAGTATAGCCTCTATACTTCACTAGCTTGTTGGTTGATTAAATGATTGTGGTTTCCATATATCATGAACATTGAGATGTTATCAACAACAAGATCATATCGTTAGGAGAATGATATGGTGGACATACTCCTATTGATAAGCGTAGCATAAAGATCAAGTCATTTCAATAGTTCAATTGCTATATGCTTTCTGATACATAGTAACCTAATTCCTTCGACCATGAGATCATGCATATCACCTTTACCGGATGGATGCTTTGATGACATCAAACACCACACCGTAACTGGGTGGCTATAAAGGTGGCATTAAGTGTTCGGAAAGTATTGGTTGAAACACATGGATCAAGAGTGGGATTTGTCCATCCACATGACGGATAGATATACTCTGGGCCCTCTCGGTGGAATGTCATCCAATTGGCTTGCAAGCATGTGACTTGGTCACAAGGGATCACATATCACGGGAACGAGAAAAGAGTACTTATCGGTAACGAGGTTGAACTAGGTATGCAGAGATACCGACGATCATAACCTCGGATAAGTAAACTATCGTGAGACAAAGGGAAATTGGTATCGTATGTAAGTGGTTCATTCGATCGCAAAGTAATCGTAGAAATATGTGGGAGCCATATGAATTTCCAGATTCCTCTATTGGTTATTGTTCGGAGAACTGTCTCGATCATGTCCGCATAATTCACGAACCGTAGGGAGACACACTTAAGGATTCGACGTTGTTTTGAGTAGTTATGGTATTATGAGAAAGAAACCGAATGTTGTTCGGAGTCTCGGATGGGATCCGGGATATCACGAGGTGATCCGGAATGGTCCGGAGAATAAGATTCATATAAGGAAAGTCCCGTTTCGGAGTTCGGGAATGATTCCGGTGTTTTCATCGGGAATGTTCTAGAAGGTTCCGGATTGTCCGGCACTCCGGGGGGGGGGGGGGGGGTACATGAGTGTGTCATTGAATGATTGCATCATGTACTAAGTGTTCTTGCTGTTCCAAAAACATGAAAGTCAAATTGCCAGTTTGAAAGTCAAACGGCTAAAACAGGAAACTGTGGGAAACAGGAAACTGTGGGAAACAAGCAAGAGGAGTTGGAACCAACTTGGAGGAGGAGTCCCACTCCTCCAAGCCGGCGCCCAGCCCAAGGCCGACTTGGGGAGGGACTCCCCTCCCCTGGCCGCGCCTCCCACCCATAAAAGGAGGGGCAGGGCTCCCCTCCTAGAACACACAAGTTCCTATCTTCTACCTCCGGTTTAGAGCCGTTTTGGTTTAGAGCTTCTAATTGCTTTAGCCAGCGGTTTAGAGCCTTCTAATTGGTTTAGAGCCTTCTAATTGGTGTGTCTAATTACTAGACCACTAATAGCCTCTCTCATAAGCTCCACCATACTCGCACCGGCTTAAGGCGAAGCCCTGCGGGATTTCCCCTCTACTTCCGGTACCACGCCGTTGTGCTGCCGGAATCGCGAGGAGAGTGCTACAACCTCCGCTGCCTGCTGGAACAAGGGAGAGGAAGGTCTTCGTCGAGTACCGAACGTGTGACCGACTACGGGAGCGCTGCCGGTACGTGGCGCCGGAAGGATCGTCTACACGATCTTGAGATCGGAAAGAGTACGACTACATCACCCACGAGAATCCGCTCTCGTTAAACGCTTTGGAATCTTCGAGGGTAAGTTATACCATCGACTCGTTGCTACGATCTAGTAGATAGATCTTGGCTTGTTTGTTTGTATGCGATAGAAATTTTTTGTTTTCCATGCTACGAACCCCTACAACCTTATGACAAGACCGATGAGGAAACTAACGCGGATGTGGCTGCCCAAGTTAAGGCGCATTTTGCACCCAAAAAGCCTGAGCCAAAGCCGATATATAATGAAAAAACCAAAAAGTGGGCTAAGTCCTTTCTTGAGCAACCATCCCAGATATCGATGAATCTGGAATCAGACTATGACCGGGAGATTATTAAGCAAGCACAGAAGAAAAAAAATCACAAGTGCAAAAAGCGGAAGCAAGTTGATCAGCTCGGAGCATAGAAGAATCAATCGGTCGCCCCGCTCAAAGTCATTTCAGACTTCGACAAGGCCTTCAGAGCTAAAATGGATATGGACATGCAAATAATGGACCCACCGTAATAATGCTGCACTTATGGGAATTACTGTATCGCAGGACAAAGCACTTGCTACCGAAGAAAATATGTCTCTTGGTTAATATTTAGGCTATGAAGATACGCCAGTGGGTCAGATAGTACGGCAGTATGTCCAATGGGAGGCTCTAGTCAGTAATGAGGAGCTCGCACGTCTATCCACACATATGCAAAATCTGCACAAATGGTACATGTCGCAAGCAGAAAAAAAGCATTAGAAAGATTGGTTTCCGGTGGACGTTAGAAAGGAGCATCACTTCAAACCATACTCGATACAGGTTCAAATGACCGAACTATTTCAGTTATACAACCAGCGCGCCCTCGACAAATCTATCATTGATTGCTACTGTCTGTAAGTGATTTATTTCTATAATTAAGTTTGTAGCTCAGCTCGTTCATTGCATTTAATATGTTATCCTAACTATATATGCTTTTGTATGATGATATTATATTCTGCAGAATGAAGATGCTTGAATGCAAAAGAGCTAGAAGATATGACGTTGGGTTCATTGACCCATATATCATTAATGAATATACGTTAAAGAATCAACCCAAAGACGTGGAGGAAGACCTGTGCAGATTCTTAACCGAGAATAATTTTGTTAAGGAAATACTATTTCCTTAGAACTTCAAGTGAGTGTTTATATCTTATACACATTTTATTTTTTCTTACTGGATGAGCTATGCATGTATGCTTATGTAAACGTCCACAGATTTCACTGGATCTTGCTAAACATTCAAGTTGACAACTCTCTAGTTGAAGTCCACGACTCATTAAGTTGGGACCAAGAGAAGTGGAGCGACATAAAAGCAATGCTCCATAAGTAATTTCAATCATTATCGTATTATATCGTCCTCTTTCATTCATTTCCTCATATCAAGTAACTAATAACTCCTTTGTTCATTTTCTTTGCCGAGCAAGTGTTGGACACGGTTCAGACAGAAAATACCACGTCCATTCAAAGAGAAGTTAACTTATAAAATGGTGAAGAGTTTACAGCAGCCACCGGAAACTCATTTATGTGGATACTACGTCTGCGAGTACATCCGCGAGTTGACAGTGAGCGGAAAGTTGACTCACATTATATTTATGATTTGCGGGAGAAACTAGAGCCAGACCAGCGCATAAGAGCAATTCAAGAGAAGCTGACGAGATTTATGATGAAGTCCCTGATGTACATGGAGAGCATTATGCGGATGACGTGGAACTCGATTTGCCTCAGTCATCTCCATGTAGCTGATATGATATATATATTCATCAATGACCATGTAATTTCAAAACATTTCTTCCTTTTGATATGATTGATTATATGTATGCTTGCAAGGGATCGATTAATTATATAAATGCATTGACGTGTAGTGTGTATGTAATAGCGTATAATATAATATGTATACTGAAATATATGTTTGAATTATAGTGAAACACAAAACGAAAAAGGAACGAAATGGCAAAAAAAAAGGAAAATACACAATCTCTGCCGCGGCAGAGAAACAGACAATTCTCTGCCGCGACAGGAAACCTTATAGTCCCGGGTGGTGTTACGGCCCGGGACTAGAGGGTTTTCGCCCCTCACGGCGCTGAAACAACCACGTGGCTGTTATTAGTCGCAGCCGTAGCGAGCCGGGACTAGAGGGGGGGGGGGCTCTAGTCCCGTCTTCGCAGTCCCGGGCCCAAAACCGGGACTAAAGCCAGTTGTGTCCGGGACTGCAGGCCCTTTTTCCACCAGTACAAATGATAGATTGAAAAGATATTTTAATTGGCTAGACTCAGCTTGAAGAAAAAAAATTAGTACCACGCTTTTCACCGTTTAGATCTGTGTCTAAGAGCCCTTGGCTCAGGATTTTTACAACGTTGTACATGCTCTAACCTCGGCCTCTACGTAAAACGATCCAGCAGGTTAAACCGTACGAATATTTTGGAGATTTCCATGTACTCCAGTTACATTTTTTGTAGGCCCTGTAACCTCCACCGATTCTGGGGAAAAAGAAGATGATATTTTCTTTCTTTCTAAGAAAGGTACTGTACGAGTGTACGTTCTTTGTTGATATCACCACCGGCGAGTTGCATGTACTCCTTTTCCGAAAGGCACATTTAAGCTAGTTCTCCAAAATTGGCTCCGTGAGTGGCCACAGATCTCAGATCTGTTTTACTCAGAAAGTGCCAAGTTGGGCTAACAATGAATTGCAACTGGACTAAAAAGCAAGGCACTGAGTGATGGAAGATTTTACCGCTGGCCTTGAATACATTGCCCCCTTTACAATTTTGCTATGTAGTAAAATATTGTGTATCCTCATTGTTAGACTATTATTATGACCGACCCAATGTTGTTCAGTTTTTATTTTTATTTTTTGACATGCCAATGTCGTTCAGTTGAGCTGAAGGAGGGACTGGAATTGCATCGACATGAAAACTCTTCCTTTAAAAAAAATTGGGGAATCAGAATGAAAATGATTGTTATAAATATCCTGGCGCTGTACTCATCTCGTTCCGTGTTTTTTAAGGAGAAGAAAAAGGTTGACAAGAAAACACCATCCTGGATGGTTTCAAGAGGGTGACATCGAATCAATTATTACGCCGACATGGTAAGCACGACTGTCAAAATGCAGAAATCAGATCAATCCGTCCGACTAGGACACAACCCAGCCATGGCTACATCAATTGAGTAGCTAGCATTTTTATACTGATCGGAAGAGCGGGTTACTAGCTTGGACAATAAGAAATATTTAAATTATTTTTCTTTGCCACCTTTTTCTTCTATCAACAGGATGGAAAATTTAGCCTAATAAACTAGGAAACTACTGCTCCCTCCGGCTCGGAGATTTACCTGAATTCGTAATATATTTAGACAAATTTTAGTGTATAGATACATGTAAATTTTGACAAATCTGTGACAGGACTGGTAAAGTTTAAATTTATGTTTTCGACTTTCCAAAGTTTTCAATGTTCAATTTTGGGAGTTACCTTTTATATCCATTTTGCAGGTAAATATTACAAAACAAAGTACTTTTGAGGAACTATTTATCATCACCTGCCAATGCTATTATTTTGATGTAACAAACCTAAATATATTTTACTGTGATTTTCAATTTAAATACGACTACAAATTACATAAGTAAAAAACATGTCGTATAATAAATACAACGGCATCATATAATTTGTTCGAAAAGTAGTACACCGACCTGCACAACTGATGCACACAACCGTCTTTCTCATAAATAGCAAGGCTTAGAACAAAAAAATTAATGGATCGTATCACGGGCTATGATAACTGCAATACATGTGAATCTAGACAAATTTTAGTCACTTAATTCCCCAGAGAGAGAGAGAGAGAGAGAGAGAGAGAGCATATTAACCCTTGCCATCTAATTTTGGAACATATTCGAGATACTAGTTGGCATTAGTAGATAAGCTACGAACACCTGACAACATATGAAGCGATCATATGGGTGGGAGAAGCAAATATATGGAAGCATTTCATTCTCATCAGAGAAACAACACCTCATACTGTCATATTTTAACTACGTTGCGACCGATTATGTTTTATCAAAATGACCCCTAGACTGCAGGTATACCAATACCACATATCTTTAACATGTTCTTAAGTTTTCAAGACTTTTTCTTTCGAAAGCAGAACATCGTTGACCATGCATGTCATTGTGCACTGATTTACCCAAACTGACCTGAAAGTATATATGAGTCTCGAATAGAACACATCTGGCTCATCCGAATGCATTGAACAATGGATCAGGTGGAGCAAGTACATCCACTAATTACCAGTTAGTGCAAGTGGAAAACTCATATTCAACGGTATCCAGAAAACATCTCCTTCACTAAGACAACTATAGTATTCATTCATACAGTACATGTCTTCTCCGATACTATACTTTGCACTCCTTTCATTCCTAAATATAACATCTTTTGGCAAGCCAAATTGACTTGCCAAAACATTTTGTATCTAGGAACAGATGAAGTCCCTTATTACCGACGGTTGATCAGGAAGTATACTACCGCGCCTTATATCTGCAGAATATGCTGGGATACTCTCCATATCTTTATTGCTCACCTCTTACCTCCCTTTGGATAGTTAGTGTAGCTTTTGAACCTGAGCAGTAGTAAGTACGTACTTCTTTCGAAGTCCATATGCAATATGACAACTTAACAGGCACTCCTGCGTGGAACCATATCGACACTGTGCAAAGTGGCCTGCACTTACATTGCATCTTTTACTTTCTGACGAAAAGGTCAGCATGCAGCGCAACTTTTCGTTACACAAAACAATCGAGGCCCAAAAGCGTATGCAAGGCAACAGTAGATATGTTGGTCATTTTTATTGCAAGGGCAAAAGAGAAAGGATAAGTTGAAGATCTCATTTCTATGGAGACGTCTCAATTCTACAATATGCGAATAATACCATATTATTTATGGAACATGATCTTTGGAAGGTCGTGAATATGAAATTAATATTGTGTATTTTTTAGCAACTTTCGGGGTTAAAAATTAATTTTCACAAGAGCAAGATTTTTTGTTTTAGAAAGGCTAAAGACAAAGGAACAATAATATAAACAAGTTTTTAGATGTGAGGCTGGGTCCTTGACTTTTAGATCCTTAGGAGCACCCATTCGTTATAGAAAACTAAAAAAATGGCACCTAGTGGAAACTCGCTTCGAGGGAAAGTTGAGTTGCTTGAAGAGAAAACTATTGATGTAAGGTGATCGCTTGGTTTTAATTAATTTTGTCTTAACAAGTCTACCTATGTTCATGTTGTATTTTCTAGAAATACCTAAGGTTGTAGGAAAACGACTTAATTTTTATAGAACTTGTTTTTTCTGACAAAGTGATGAGAATAAGAGAAAATATAGTTTAACGGAATTGATATAATATGCAGACCAAAGTACATAGGAGGTTTGGGTATCAAGGTATCATAACTTAAAAATAAATGTTTACTAAGCAAATGACATTTTAAACTAATCAATGAAAAAGGGGCATGGAAAGAGTTGTTATATAACTAATACCTAAGACAAAAAAATGCATTCTGAAGTCCAAGTGAAACCGACTAATTCCCCCTTTGGAAAGGACTTATGCGAGTAAAAGATAAGTTTTGCTAGATGTCGTTTCAAAATAGGGGATAGGTATATTGTTAGGTTTTAGGAGGATATATGGATGGAAATGATGCATGTAAAATTCATACATGAACTTTGTAGTTTATTGACACATATTTCTATATATTTATATCTTATAGAATGTTATATCTATGTTTTACATTGATTTATGGAGATTTACCAATGAACCCCTTTATTTTGGTTATAACTCTCCAAGACAGGAAAACCCTGTTTTGTGTATTTTTATCTTTCAGGTACCTAAACGAAGTCAAATGGCCCAGGCATTTTTCGAGGTTTATTTTTTCACGAAGACAAACGGCTGGAGCACCAGAACCTCGGGAGGGGAGCCACGATGCTCGGACAAGGCCCAGTGGCGCGACCCACCATGCTGGCCACGCCACCATGTCTCGTTCCCTCCTCGAGGCTCCATAGTCGTTCATCTTCATCTTAGACTCAAAGTATTGACCTAAAAATGTCTATAAATAGACCCCTCTGGGGCGATCTCGAAGGAGGCGGAGGAGAAACATAGAAATATAATCAGAACCAGCGAAGATTGGAGGAGGAAACACCGTCGGAGCAGCTGCTGGTTAGATCTCTACGTTCCCCATTGTTATCTCTATGATGATGAGGAAGAAATCCACTTCTTGACTATGGGATTTTGGCAATAGCTTGATCTATCTCTCTCTTATCTATCATTGTTCTTGTACCATATGAGGTTCCCTACATGATTATGGTCATCTATGTAATTTCTATATGGTCGATTTTTGTATTATTATTTGATGTTTGGAATTCTATTATGTGTAAGATGTATTGGTAGATGCATATTATGTACCTCATTTTTAAGTTCTTGTTATGATAAAACTCGTATGCACTACAAGAAATCTTTCTTTCCTGAACGACTTGGCCCGACGGTCATCGTAGAAGGTGCGTCTTCCACGACGAATTTCTCGACTCGACCGTGGCCGATGAAAAAAAATCGGTTTCGCGCCCCTCTACCAATGCCCCTCTACTATGACGAAACCGCTAAAAACATGGACGATGCTCAACGGGCATATGTCAGAAGCAAGATTTTTGGTTCCTTGCGCGATGTTGACTCTCCGAAGTCTTTTTAGGCATGTGGGTCCTTGACGTCAGTGGCTAGCGGATGATACTTTTCGGCCGTGCCTCCTTGATTTGAACTCGGTAACATTGTTCGATGCCTATGCCGTTTAGTCAGACTGCTGGGTCCCACATGTCAGCCTCTCATTACAAGAATTATGCGTATGATGGAATTTTTTCCTTTCATGTTCCGAACTTGATAGCACTGCTCAATGCATCTGGCGTTTAATCAGGCTGTTGGGTCCCATATGTCATCCTCACACTAGAAGAAAACGTGTGCATGATGGATTTTTCCTTGATTTGTGTCTTCCTGATTTCAACTCAATAATATTGCTCGATCTATCTGCCATTTAGTCACGCTGTTGGGTCCCCCATGCCAGCCTCTAATTAGAAGAATTGTGTATATGATAGAATTTTTTTCCTTCGCTCTTGTCATCCTGATCCGAACTTGATAGCGTTGCTAGATGCATCTACCGTTTAATCACGCATCTAGCATCCTTATGTCATCCTCTTATTAGAAGAAACGTGTGTATGATGAATTTTTTCTTCTCTAGCGCTACCATGTTCCAAAAAACATAGCGTTGCTTGCTGCATCAGCCATTTATTAAGCTGGTGGGTCCCTTATATCAGTCTTACATTAGAAGAATCGTATGTACGATGTAATGTTTTCTTCTCTAGCGCTACCTTGTTCCAAACTATATAGCGTTGCTCGACGAATCTGTCGTTTGGTCATGCTACTTGGTCCCATATGTCAGCCTCTCATTAGAAGAAACGTGTGCATGCTGGTCTTTTTTTCCGCCCGTGCCTCCGTGTTTTGTACTTGGCAACGTTGCTCGATGCATCACTCGTTTAAACAGTGATGGGGATATGCCTACCGGGGTATACCCAGCAGGACGTTTCCGACTGGCCCAAAGAACTGGCGAGTGGGCCTGCAAGACGGCGACTGGATTGAAGCCCAGCAAGGAACCAAGCGACTGGAAGCTGAAGGCCCAGGTGAGTAGATAGGCCCGGTCGGATTAGGTTAAACGAGTACCGAGGCTTTAACTGAATCGGTTGAGATATGTAAACCCTAGGGGAGGTGAGCCTATATAAACCTCCCTATAGGGCAAGTAGAGATACGTTCCATCATACACCCAAGCGACTCTCCGCCTAGCCGCCGAGCTCGCCCATTGTACCACCTCCATAATACAATCTAGCAGGAGTAGGTCTTTACCCTCCGGGGGGCCGAACCTGGGTAAAACCCTGTGTCTTTGCCCTCATCTCGCACCGCAGATGGCTGGCCGCCCTTGCCCCTCGTTCTACTACTCGCTGCCGATTGCAGCATCTGCCGTGACCATTCCCACGACAGTGGCGCCCACCGTGGGGCCTGGCCGGTCTGGCCGGTGTTCTGCGGCGAGATCCAATCTGCCCATCAACGAGACGATCGCCACCGGCCGCATGATAGCGATCGGCGAGATGCTACAAATCTTGCCGAGCAGCTACGTCCCGGCGGCGTGACCCGTCACGCACAGCGTGATCCTGCTGATCGGCACGATCATCCTCTTCGTCGGCCTCACCGACGTCATCGTCTCGGAGGATGCGGCTCGCATCCGCGAGTCGCCGCCACGCGATCGGCTCTCCGAGAGCCAGATCCGCACGATCCATCGCCTCGCCTCCGAGTACAACTCGGCCCACAGCGACGTGGCCGAAAACTCAGCGGCCGCAGGAGACGCGGCCCTCGACGACGACGCCGACTCGGCGACCCCGGCGTCACTCGCCGGGTCCATCACCGTGGCTTCACCCGCGGGCTCCATCACTCAGGTCTCCAACGTGGGAGACTTCGAGGACCCCTCCATCCTCGGGATCTTCGAATTCGACTCCGGGTCGGAGAACTCCGCCGACCTCCGCGACGGAACCGGTCGCCACGCCGCGACCTACATGGCGACCGGCACCGATCCGCCGGAGGATCCATTCTCCACCCCAATCCCTCCTAACGCCATGGCAACGGAGGTCGAGGAACTCTGCCTGAAACTGGCGGAGGCGGTGCGCAAGGAACAAAGCGAGCGCGAAAAATTCCGCCTCGAGCAGGTGACGGCGCAGGAGCTATCGCGCTACCACCAACAGCGGATCAGGTCGCGCCTGAACCCCACCGTTCAGGGGCGCGCCCTGAACTTCGACGACGAAAACGACCCGGCCTGCGTGGCCGAACGCGCGATCTGCGAGAACGCGCCACCAGGAGGAAGCGCCCGACCCCCGCCAGGATCGACGGCGATGGGCGTCCCGCCTCCACCCAACCGCACACCCCCCAGGGACCAACCGCGGATAGTAGTCTCCTCACGGGAGCGAGACGCAAACGGCCTCCCACTGTTCTCCACCCCAATGGACAACCTCGTGGCAGGCCGAGCAGCAGCCGATAGCATCACGGCCACCGGCGACGGTGCCCTATAGATCCAGTACGTCAGGGCCCTGCTCGCAAAAGCCGTCGAGCAGTAAAGAGCGGGCGCCGACTCGTAGGGTCGAGTATACTCGCGTTCCTCGGGAAGCAGGGCGGCCTCGAGCGGCTGCCCAATGGCGGCAAACACACTCAACTGCCCGCCACCGGAGCCACTGCAGCTCCAACACCGACCCGCGAACGCGGCACTCTCCACCAACGACCCCAGGACAGCGACCAACCTCGTCGCCACCAACGGTCAACCCATCAACGCCCGCACCCACATCATCAACAACCAAAGCTGGCGCGCACGCTAGCCCGATGACCTGCGACACACCCTAACCAATCGCCGCGACGGCGAGCCCATGGGGTCGCTCAGTCGACTCGGCCCCAAGTGCTTCGGACCAATGATCCGAGGCGAGAAGTACCCGCCAAACTTTAAGGCGCCGAAGGAGATAGAAAAGTACGACCCCTCGTACGATCCCGCCGTCTGGCTCGACACATACCTCATGGCAATGGGGATCGCAGGCCACACCGACCTGCTAGCCGCCCGTTACCTCCCCCTGATAATGGAAGGGACGTGCAGGCAGTGGATCAACACCCTCCCTCAGTACAGTATAGACTCCTGGGAGGAGATGCGCGACGCTTTCGTCAGGCACTTCGAGTGCTCCTACACCCGCGCCACCACCATCGAGGACCTGGAGCGATGTGTCCAGGGACCCCGCGAGTCGACCCGCAACTGGGTCCAACGGTGGCAAGAACTCTGGTACAACGCGGTCGGCATCCACCCGAACACCGCAATCCATTGCTTCAAGACCTCGTGCCGCTACGAGCCCCTGGTCGCCAAGCTCAAGCGACACTCTCGCACACTCGACAACATCCCCGACCTCCTCGAGATCGCCAAACGATATGCGGAGGAAGATCCAAACCAGGAAACTGACGATGAGTCAGGAGGTCAACGTCGCACGAGCGGCAACGACAGCGGACGATGGTCCGACCTACGCTACAGCAACATTCGCCTCACCGGCAAGCGCCGCAGTGACAGACGAGTCGACTTCATCGCCAACGCCGGGCACGCGCAACGCGAGCCCAAGAGCTTCCGCCGCGACAGAGGAAAACGCCGCGACGGCGGCAACTACAAGGCCAAGCCAAGGTTCGACCCCGCGGCTCTCCTTAACCAACCATGTGCGTTTCATAGCAGGGAAGGAAAGCTCGCCACGCACACCACCGCCGACTGCCACACCCTCAGGGAAATCGAGAAGGCACGGCGAGCACGGGAGGACCCCGACGACGACCTGCCAAACGGCGGAAAATTCGGCAAAGTGGCCGTCTCGCTCCATACCTTCACATGCTTCAACACGAAGCGCGAGAAGAAGGTCATCGCCCGCGCCGTCGCTGTCAACGCGGTGGCCCAGGTGGACGTTCCTCAGTTCCTCAACTGGTCAGAGCAGCCCATCACCTGGAGCCGCCAAGACCACTCGCCACGCATCGAGTACCCAGGACGAGTCGCCCTGGTGGTCAAGCCTAAGGTGGAAGCTCCATCAACATCCTGTACCTCGACACCTTCAGGCGGCTGCGGCTCCCGCAGTCGATGATCGAGACGACTCACACCACGTTCCACGGCATCGTCCCCGGTCGGAAGGCGTACCCGATCGGCAAGGTCACGCTGCCAGTCACCTTCGGCACACCGGCAAACTTCCGCACCGAGCGGATCGTCTTCGAGCTGGTGCCCTTCGACAGCCCCTACCACTGCGTCCTGGGGCGCCAGGCGTTCGCCAAGTTCATGGCGGCGCCCCACTACGCGTACAACGCGATGAAGCTCCCCGGGCCGTGCGGCGTCATCACCATCAACGGCGACCCCGACATGGCCACCGAGTGCGAGGCCAAAGGAGCCGAGCTCGCTGACGCCGTCATCGCGGCGGAGACCAACCACGCTGATGAGCTCGCCAAGTACGCGAGCAGGGTCAACAACGACGACCCCACCATACTCAAGAAGCCCAACTCAGAGGGCGCAAACACCTCAACCTTTGAGGCCACGACGCACACCCGCACCGTCGAGCTGGTCCCAGGCGACTCCAGCCAGACGGTGACGATCGGGACGGGCATGAGCCCAGCATAGGAAGGCACGCTCATCGAGTTCCTCCGTGAGAACAGGGACATCTTCGCATGGAAGCCCTCTGACATGCCCGGTGTCCCTAGGGAGCTCGCTGAGCACAAGCTAAACGCCGACCCCAAAGTGCGACCTGTCAAGCAGTCGCTACGGCCCTTCAATGAAGAGCGCCGCCGAGCAATCGCCGAGGAGGTGCAGCGTCTACTCGCTGCAGGCTTCATCCGGCCAATCAAATACTCCAAGTGGCTGGCAAACCCAGTCCTGGTCGAGAAGAAGAACGGGACCTGGAGGATGTGTATCGACTACACAAACCTGAACAGCGCCTGCCCAAAGGAGCAGTTCGTCCTCCCACGGATCGACCAGATAATCAATTCAACCGCGGGCTAGGAGTCGATATGTCTCCTCGACGCCTACTCTGGGTACAACCAGATCAAAATGGCTGTCGAAGACGAGGAGAAGACGGCGTTCATCACGCCATTCGGAGCCTTCTGCTACACCGCCATGACCTTCGGCCTCAAGAACGCCGGGGCGACCTACCAGCGGTGCATGCAAGAATGCCTCACGAGCCAAATTGGCCGCAACATCCACGTCTACATCGACGACGTGGTCGTAAAGTCCGCTCGCCAGGGCGACCTACTCGCCGACCTGGCGGAAACATTCGCCAACCTGCGAAAATACAAGATAAAGCTCAACCCAGGCAAATGCACCTTCGGTGTACCTGCAGGACAACTACTGGGGTACGTCGTCTCCAAACGAGGGATCGAGGCGAACCCCATGAAGATCGACACGATCGCCTGGCTCGGCAAACCCGAGTGCCTGCGCGACGTCCAGAAACTGGCCGGGCGAGTAGCGGCTCTCAGTCGCTTCATCCCCCGCCTGGGCGAAAAGGCGATGCCCCTATACCGCCTGATGCGCAAGAACCCCACCTTCCAGTGGGACAAGGAGGCGGACGACGCACTCCGCGACCTCAAAAAGGTGCTACTCGCCACACCACTACTCGTCGCCCCCGCCGACAAAGAACCCATGCTGGTTTACGTCGCGGCTTCCGAGCGCGTCGTCAGCGCCGTGATGGTCGTCGAGCAACCGGAGGAAGGAAAGGAGCGCCCAGTACAGCGGCCGGTGTACTACATCAGCGAGGTCCTCACCGAGTCGCGCCAGCGGTACCCACAGTACCAAAAGCTAGTATATGCGGTCTTCAGAGCTCAGCGGCGCCTGCCGCACTACTTCCAGGAGCACCCGATCACGGTCGTCTCCTCAGCACCACTGCAAGACATCATCCGCAACTGCGAGGCGACCGGGCGGGTCGCCAAGTGGGTCGTCGAGATCGGCGTCCACAACATCAAATACGAGCCACGAAAAGCGATCAAGTCGCAGGCACTGGCAGACTTCATCGCCGACTGGGAAGAGGCCCAGCAGCCAGAGAAGCTGCCATACCTCCATTACTTCGACGGCTCCAAGAACGCAGACGGCGCAGACGCAGGGATCGTGCTAACTTCACCAAAGGGCGACAAGCTCCGCTACATCCTCTGCCTCGACTTCACACCCTGCACCAACAACATGGCCGAGTACGAGGCCCTACTCCATGGCATGCGAGCTGCCAAGGAGATGAATGTCAACCGCCTATGCTGCTACGGAGATTCCGACCTCGTCGCGGGGCAAGTCGCTGGCACTTGCGACGCCGTCTCCCCCACCATGGCGGCGTACCGCCAAGTAGTGGACAAGTTGGGCGGACACTTCACCGGCTACTCCGTCGAGTGGATCGACAGGCGGAAGAACGAGGAGGCCGACGCACTCTCTTGCATCGGGTCGGCTCGACTCGCACCACCCGCCGGCGTCTTCCTCGACACGATCACCAAGCCATCAGTCTCTCCCCCGAGGGAGATCGACATCGGAGTCCCGCTCCAACCAGAGGCAGCCCTGGTCGCACTCGTCAATGAGCCAGACGACTGGACCAAGCCCTACATCGCCTACCTGGAAGCCGGCACCTTGCCGGCAGACGAGACGGAAGCTCGGATGATCGCTCGTCGATGCAAGTCTTACGCCATCATCGACGGCGAGCTCCACAAGTGCAGTGTCACCGGCGTGTTCCAACGCTGCGTCCAACCCACCAAAGGACGCAAGATCCTCCACGACATCCACTCCGGTGACTGCGGCCACCACGCCGGCGCCCGCTCTCTCATCGCCAAGGCTATGCGACATGGCTTCGATTGGCCCACCGCACACGCCGACGCTGTGGACATTGTCCAGCGGTGCGCCGGGTGCCAGAAGTACGCCAACCAGACGCACGTGCCGAGCTCAGCGCTCAAAACAATCCCCATCACCTGGCCATTCGCTGTGTGGGGCATGGATATGGTAGGCCCCTTCAAGAAGGCCCCCTCCAGCTACACCCACTTGCTAGTCGCGGTCGACAAATTCACAAAGTGGGTGGAGGCCAAGCCAGTTCGGAAATGCGACGGGAAGACCGCCACCAAATTCCTACGCGAGCTCATATATCTCTACGGGTTCCCAAACAGCATTATCACGGACAATGGCACCAACTTCGCCAAAGGAGGCATGGCTGAATTCTGCGAAGAGCACCACATTCGGCTCGACCTCGCGTCAGTCGCCCACCCGGAATCCAACGGCCAGGCGGAACGGGCCAACCAAAGCATCCTCCACGGCCTGAAGCCGCGACTCCAAGTACCCCTCGAGCGCACCGCCGGGTGCTGGGTCGAGGAGCTACCCTCCGTCATCTGGGGCATCCGTACCTCGATCAACAGGTCGACAGGATTCACCCCCTTCTTCATGGTGTACGGCGCCGAGGCAGTCATGCCCACCGATCTCGAGCACGACTCGCCACGGGTCGTCCACTACACGGAGGCTGCAAACAAACTCGCGCGCCAAGACGGAGTCGACCAGCTCGACGAGGCACGCGACCTCGCTCGGTCTCGCACCGCCATTTACCAGTAGGGACTCCGCCGCTACCATAGCCGGCGGGTGAGAACTCGCACCTTCCAGGAAGGCGACCTGGTGTTGCGCCTCATCCAGGACAAGAAGGGCATGCACAAGCTTTCCCCCCCGTGGGAGGGACCATTCGCCATCGGGCGAGTACTTGGCAACGACGCCTACTACCTCATCGATGTCCGCGGGGACGGCGAACTCGACGTCAAGCGACCATGGAATGTAAACCTCCTACGGAAGTTCTACGCCTAGAACCCTACATATGTACTCTCCAGTCGCTATGAAATAAAAAAGAAACGGTTACCGCAAATTGCGTCTACTCTCCATGTCTTGTGCCACTCGCACTCGTAATAACAGCATTACGCTAACCGCAGAAGTCAACCTTTGGTACAGCGATCGACACGGCTAAGTAGTGCGGTGCAAGAGCACTGATTCACCTCAGGTCTCGCATCGTCCATGAAAAATGCCTACCCGGAGCCCCATCGGAGTCGCCTAGCTCGACTGGTTCTACGAACCAAGACAACCGCCTTCGCTTCTTACAGCTACCATGGTCCTCCGCATCCTTGGCATAGCGAATCGAACGGCTAAGTACCACGCTCGGGGACTGAAGACCAGTTCATCGCGAGCGGTCCGGGAAAACGCCAAGTAGGAGAGCATGCCCAGGACTCGCCACGCGACTGACCCCACAGGCCAGGCAGGAGTGACGCGCTCAAACTAACGCGCTAAGTCCTCAACCACCCTCGAGTCGCGCCTAGAACAACCAAGTACCACGCTCGGGGACTCGGCCACCCGACCTCGTTCGCGCAAGGGAAAACGGCAAAGTACAGAGCACTCAAGGGAGTCGCCTGGCGACTGGCTCTCCGAGCCCGGGCGAGTCGACCACAATGACAAAACACATAAAAACAACAAACATATCACATACGAGGTAAACCCCACAAAAGGGCGGACGCGCTCGGGGACTCGTTCAAACATCAATCACAAACACATGACAAATACCAAAATAAACACGATGTCTCATTCGATTGCATGTCGCATTGTCTTATGTTACAAAATATGCCCGCATGGCAGACCTGCCGCTAACGCCACAAGGCAAACTATCCTACTCTGCAGGCTTTGATGACGACTCGCCAACACCCCGGCGATTGCGGATAAACGGCGTGTACGGGTTCGACGGATACATCGTCAGTTCACCCGCCATCGCCGCGCGGAAGGGCTGCTCGACCTTGAAATCACGATGCGGCGGCTCGGGATCGTTCGGCACGACGACCGTTTCCTGGTACGGAAGGAGGTCGCCCATTGCCCATACACGCTCGGAGTACGCGGCGGCGCGATATTGCAACTTGATGACCTCGGAAAGCTCCACCGCGCCAGTCGACGATGGGTAGCCACTCGTCACATCGTCGATGTCGAAGTCCTTGGGGAAGTGGGCAAGTCCAAGACTAAGTTCCGTCGCCGCTCCGCGCCGAAACGCCGACCGCGTCATGAACTCAACGACCGCGGGCGCCTTCTCCAAATACCTCCACACCTCAACGAGGTCGCTGGGAATCACTTCTGTGGGCGATATCTCTTGAAGATAGGCACGGATGCACATCGCCGACAACGTTGCCGAGTCGACAAGCATGCTCACACACTGCCGCGCGTCGAACGAGCTCGCTTCTTCTGCGCTATCGATGATGCGACCTGCGAGTAGAAGACAATAATGAATACGACGGACACCACAAAAGGCACAGCTATTGGAAGAGGCAGACGCATTTACCAATCAACGGGCGGGCGAGATCCGTGATGAAGCATTGAAGCGACGTATGTTCGTCCTGAAGCCCAGCAACAAGGGCATCCGACACCTTGCGATCCTCTTCGGCGGCTGCAACGGCGGCCTTGGCTCGCCCATCAGCCGAGCTCGCTTCTTCCTTTGCCTCCCGCAGCTTGCGCTTGAGGTCGGCGATCAGCTGTTCAGCCGCACTCAAAGTTGATTGCGCCGCCGCCAATTCACCAGCGGGGACAAGCCCCTGGCGAGCTTCCTCCGCCTTCACGGCAACAGCCTGAAGCCCTTTGTTCGCCTCCTGGACGATGGCCAGTTCCTTCTCCGCGTGCTGCTTCGCTGCCAATCGGTCAGCCGATTCAAGCTGCAGACCCTGCACATCACCAAAAAGGTTAATCAAAGCAAAATTCCTAAGTGCCCACCCGCTGAAATTCAGCGAGTGCGCACTCGGGGACTGGCAATCGAGAAATTCTCAAGTGCCCACCCGCTGAAATTCAGCGAGTGCGCACTCGGGGACTGGCAATCAAAAACTTCCTAAGTGCCCACCCGCTGAAATTCAGCGAGTGCGCACTCAGGGACTGGTACTCAAAGAAATTCCTAAGTGCCCACCCACTGAAATTCAGCGCGTGCGCACTCGGGGACTGGATGCGAAAAATAAAGATAAGACATTAAAAAGAATCAGGCCGCTGCAAAGCACCGACCTGATCCTCGGGGACTGGAGGTACCTGGATGGCTGCGCCAAGCATGCCGTGGAGTTGTATCGCATCCACAGACGCGAGGAGAGCCGGCGTGTGCCCACGACGTTGGTCGACTTCAGCATCGGCGGTCCCAGGAGCGTGGCTCGAGGGCGAAGTTCCACTCGCCGCGGCCGTCCTGGTCATGAAGCGCGGGAAGGTGGCGATAGAGGCACCCGCCCCAAAGGAGGTTTGCTCGGCCGTTCCAGGCAAGGGAGCGCCCTCCTTCGTAGACGCGGCTGCCTCCATTACGGGTCCAGCTGGCGCGACCGCCGTGTCGTCAAAAATCGTGACGACGTCGTCACCCCTGGCCTTCTTGCTGCCATCCGCAGAGACGACGACCTCGTCCGCCTTCTTCTTGCGGGAAGGATCCTCCTCGCTAACGACGGGTGGCACCTTAGCCACGGTTGGGTGGCCCATCCTCTTCACCCCGGTCCTGTTCAACAATCATGTGAGCAATATAATTCGAGCTGCTATGGAAGACAAAGGAGGGAGAGTGTACTCACTTGGCGACTGGAATGAAGCGCAGTCCCGTACAGAGGCCGGCTGGCTTCTCTAGTTCGGGGCCCAGTCGGCGGCTGAGCCCCATTTCCAGAACGTCGCGTGCCCAAGACACGGACGGTTTCTTCGTTGTTGAGGCCGCAACCGGAGCCTCCTGAACGTCTTCAACATGAGCTTCTGTGTGAGGCGAAGCCGCTGCGATCGAGGCGTCCCCCAGCCTAGAGACTGGGGCTAATGGCGGAGGCATCGACGCCAGGGGCACCTCGATGGTGGCCGTGTCCAACGCGGCTGTCATTGGCGGCGCCTTGTCCTTGGCCGGGCTGAGGGCGTCAGAACTGCTTGCTGAATGTGGCGGCGAGGCCGGCCTCGTCGGTTTGGTCTTCGTCTTCCTCGGAGGCGCCTTCACCTCCTTTTCCTTCTTCTTCTTTTTTGATGGAGTCGCCTGGCGGCGCGAGGTGGTTTCTGGAAGCTCGTCATCGTCATCGTGACGCTCGAGGCTTTTACTTGCCTCCAGCTCTCGTTGACGCTGCCCATGGGTCTTGCAGAGCAGTGGGGCGACTTCCTCTTTGGATTCGTCGTCGCTGTCGCCCTCGTCGCTCCCGGCGTTGCCCTTGGCGGGAGGCGACTCGCCCACGTCCTGGACGGACGAGATCGAGTTCTCATCGTCCGAAGGTGGGAGCCATCCTTCCACCACTTGGAATAGCTGCAATGAATACGAGATGAAATTAGAATTACGACGACTGCATAAACTGCGAATGCGAGCAAAGTGAAGCGATTACCGTTGGGGTTGGACGCTTTGCGGTATAGGGGGCGACCCCGGCCTGTGCGTCCAGGTACACCGCCTGGGTGATTTTCTTTAGTGCTGGGATGTAGTCCTCCAGCTTCCACTCGTCGAGGCAGGCCTTCGTCGAGTCTTCCCGGCCCGTGTACTGGTACATGTAGTGCTCGCGCCGAGCGAGCGGGACGAGCCGCCGCCCGAGCCAGCAGTTGTACAGGTTTATCGTCTGGAGGCCCTTCTTCTTCAGACCTCGGATGGTCTGGAGCATCTCGTCGATGACCATCCGCTGGTCGTTGGGGAGCTTGCCGACTTGGAGACGGCGCGGCTCGGACCGATTGACGGAGTACCGCGGGATCGCCGCCTCTCCCTCCGGGGTCGCCTCGGCTACGTAAAACCACGATTTCTTCCAGTCGCTCGCTGCCTTGGCGGGCAGCATCAGGTCGAAGAATGAAGCCTTCGAATTGAGCTGGAAGGTTAGGCCGCCCGCGGCTAGCATTGGGCCGCCCGCTTCCTCGCGGCTGATCCGTCCGTGGAACAGATCTTGCCATAAGGGGAAGTAGGGCCGGCAGCCCAAGTAGCATTCGCAGAACGCCACAAAGATGGCGAGCTGCTCGATGCTATGGGGACCCAGATCCGAAGGCTGGATCCCGTAGTAGGCGCAGAAGCGCCGGAAGAACAGGGACGTGGGGAACCCTAGCCCCCGTTCAAGATGGCTGGTGAAGCAGATGAACTCTCTCTCTCTCTCGCGGATTCGGGGTCGTCTCTCTGGCTGCGGGAATGCGCCAACAGCCGGCTCGCAAGATCCCGGCCTCCTGAAAGGAAGCCAGTTGCGCCCTCGTGCACTTAGATCTACCCCACGGCTCGGTGGAGAGGGCCATGGCAGAGAGATTTGCTGGAGATTGGGGGATTTCAGGTTGGCTAGATCGCGATGCGAAGGGAGGCGAAAGGTGCGCGCAGTCGGAGGAAATGGTGAGAAGGTGTTCTCTGATCGCCTGCCATTCCTCTTATATAGCGGTTGTTACCCGCCAAATCAGGGAGTCGTTACTACGCGGTGATTACGCCAAAAGTTACCGTTGGATTACCCCAACGGCTAGTTTGACCACGGTTAACGGTCCAACTTCAGCCACTCGGCTCGCCGACCCAATCACTATGACAGTGTTTCGCCGACTCGACTCGCCAAAGCTGCGACCTAGATGACTGGTTTTCTCCTCTATACGGGAGCCCGCCGACGATTCGACTGGATGTCCACTCTGAAGCCGTATACTCCGACTGCCAGCAGCCACCTACGCCTAATCGACGGCGGCCTCGGGGACTACTGATGGGGATATGCCTACCGGGGTATACCCAGCAGGACGTTTCCGACTGGCCCAAAGAACTGGCGAGTGGGCCTGTAAGACGGCGACTGGATTGAAGCCCAGCAAGGAACCAAGCGACTGGAAGCTGAAGGCCCAGGCGAGTAGATAGGCCTGGTCGGATTAGGTTAAACGAGCACCGAGGCTTTAACCGAATCGGTTGAGATATGTAAACCCTAGGGGAGGTGAGCCTATATAAACCTCCCTATAGGGCAAGTAGAGATACGTTCCATCATACACCCAAGCGACTCGCCGCCTAGCCGCCGAGCTCGCCCATTGTACCACCTCCATAATACAATCTAGCAGGAGTAGGTCTTTACCCTCCGGGGGGCCGAACCTGGGTAAAACCCTATGTCTTTGCCCTCATCTCGCACCGTAGATGGCTGGCCGCCCTTGCCCCTCGTTCTACTACTCGCTGCCGATTGCAGCATCTGCCGTGACCATTCCCACGACAAACAGGCTGGTGTATCCCTCGTGTCAGCCTCTCATTAGAAAAAACGTGTGTATGCTGGACTTTTTTCTCACTCGCTCCTTCCTGTTTCGAACTTGGCAATGTTGCCCGATATATCACCATTTATACAGGCTAGTGGGTCTCCCATGTCAGCCTTTCATTAGAAGAAATGTGTGCATGTTGGACTTTTTCTTGCTTGCACCTCCCTGTTCTGTTAATACCCGGATTTTTAATCCTAGATGCCTGTTATGCCATACATCGCAATCTCAGGATTACCATTTTTGCGATACATAACAGATTGGTATCATAGTTCATTATCCATTACAAACCATAATAAAGGTCTTACAAATAAAGGATCTCATGATCCAGTCTTAATACAATCAACGCAGCTAAATATATAATAACGGTAGCATGTTCGAGGCTAAATCTTCAGGGTCACAGGCAATGCTGACGATGGGAGATGATCCTAGTTGTCATAGACTTCCTGTTGTCCATCATCCTGGTAGTCCTCCTCATAGTCTGGCCACGGGAATAGCCAGGGACAAAGCCATGAGTACTCTTTAAGTACTCACAAACTATCACTAACAAGTAAAGTAGTTCGAGTAGGGATCCAAAGCTCTAGGTTTATTTGCAAAAAGATAGGTTTATTTCCAATTGAGTTCAGAAGTAAAGAAAACTAGTTTAAGGTTCTACAACACCTAAGTGGGAACTTAGTTTTCATGTTCACAACCCTGTTGTGGTCAAGCCAAAGTCATAGTTCATTTAACAAATCATTTTGAAAACATCTGACGACAAAACAGTATGGCCACTCCAACTGTTCATGACCTCGAATGTGGCTATTCGAATAGTTTGACACTATGCAGAGGTGGTACACTTTCACCACAACATTCGATACATCCGTTAGGGACAACCCTGAATCATCATACTTAGTATGCGGATAATCAATCCTAACCTTTCAATTACACACCCTAGTATAGGCACCTCCCCTATGAATTTGGCCTCCCAACCATGACCATCTATTATCTTGAGAACTGCATAGGTGGACATTCACATTCACGAGGTAGCCTCGGCTCAATCTCTTTCCGCAAGGGAACCCATACTAAGACATATAAACTTCCAGTTAAGCCTTACCCAATTCAGGTATTGTGGTTGTACGGTAAAATTGGAATGGTATCGCATCCGAACCCAACCATCAGTTTTATAAAGGGATAAGGCTCATGCCTCAACAAAACATTTTCATCATCAAATCATCTTGTGTTCATAACACATGTCAAAACATTTCAATAGAATGAATCTTCATTCCAAGTTTTTCATAATCATTTTTACCAAGTCTTCCCATCTAAAGTGATCAACTTTTATGCTTAGCACTAGCCACTAAAATTGAGGGCATTCACTAATGAGGGGTGCTAATCAAGTGTGACTATCCAAATCTAGTCTCATGCCTTAGTATGACATCTATTTCTAACTACTCGGGCCTAGTTTTATGCTCTTTATGCTATCTATACTATCTTTCCAAAACTCACAAAGCACTAATTAAAAGTAATAAAGAACTTTGGTAAAAATAACAGAATAAAGCTTGCAAGTAAAACTGGGATTTGGTATAATCAAGGTTGGATAACCAAAGCATGCCTAATGCATCTTGCATAGGTTATCTTGCATAAGTAGCATGCAAAGTTCTAGCTTGCAAGTGTTAGCTTGCATTGATTGGTGAAGTGGTTGAAGTTTTCTTCTTCTTCATAGTACTCCTCCTCGTAGCCTTGGTCGGTACTAGCGTCTATAAATGAATACGAGGTACACAATCACCAAACAATACTTAACTACCTCTATTTGGCACACAAAGTTTCACACTAGATGATCTAGCATCATCACACTCATCACATGAAATAAAGACCTAGTCTTATTTATTTTATTTTAGAAAATTAATTTCTACTCATTGAAAACTACTTAAGATTTAATATTCTCCAATTAAAATATGGGATCATGTTGACACATGTCACCACCACATATTCTAATAGTTGGGAATGTGATTTAAAGTGTCATATTTTATAAAATTTAAAATTACTATTTT
This sequence comes from Avena sativa, assembly GCA_916181665.1. Lineage (NCBI taxonomy): Eukaryota > Viridiplantae > Streptophyta > Magnoliopsida > Poales > Poaceae > Avena > Avena sativa. The sequence continues at coordinate 256,720,602 of OV702279.1, read as the reverse complement.
ATACAATTAAAGTGACTATAAATGCCTATATAGCATTGTTTTAGTAGTAGTCCAAGATCACTGCATGTAAACCTAAATATTTTTACGTATTCAGATGGATCTTGTCAAATGTGATTTTTGAGAGTTGGAATCAACTCGAAAGCATTTATGGTTGATTTTCAAAAAATGTTTGAATGTGAAAAAGTCTCCGTCTTGTTATTTTTACTACAGGTGATCTATAATTTCAAATGGTTTGAATCCACGGGCTTGGATTGGTAATTTGAGTACCTTTCTAAAAAAATTGGAATCATGCAATTTGGTTCAGTAAATCTCCTTGAATTCAATTTCAAAGTCACTAACCGAACTAGGGTTTGATTAAAATGGAAAAAGATTATTAGAATCTCTGGGCTACGCGCGAGAAAGGAAATGGGCCGGCCCAACTGCACTGCGCACGGAGCGGGCTGCTGACAGGGGGTCCTGCTAGTTAGTGGCTCATTTAACCCGAAGCAGTATGTTTCAATCTAAGCCGTGCGATTAGAACAAGATCTATGGCCGAAGTTCGTCGTCTCCGTCAAACTGCTCCGACAAGACCAAACCCTAATGACAATGGTGGGGGTACACGGTGGCTCACCTAGGCTCTAGCTAGAGTCGGCGATGGGGGCGAACAACATTGTCGACGATGGAGGTTCGAACGGTGGTCGTGGCGGCTCCTGGGGTGGATCCAATCAACGGATCCTCTCCTCCTCTGCAGCGGCAGACTCCGGCCAAATTCCGGCTGGCTGGTGCTCTCCTTGCTTGGGGAAGGGTCAGGGATGATTCCGAGAGAAAGGGGAGTGATATGGTGTGAAGAATTGAGGCAGGGGTGGCCTCTATTTATACAACGGTGGGAGGGGCAGAGCGGCATTGGCTGGCTCCTCCGATGATGTCGTTGCAGTGATCTACGGGCATGGCTCAGGGCGTAGGACGGTGTGGTGTCTCCTGGCGGTCATCACTAGCTTAAAGGCGCGGCACGGGGTGATCGAGGATGGTCGGAACCTGTCGGTGCTCTGCGCGGAACCGGCGGCGTTCGAGACGGCGTACAGGGGCTTCGTGTCGCGCGGCGGCGAACGGTCGTGTCTTGGAGGTAGCTAGGGTCATGGCGAGTGCAGTTATGCGCGGTGAGGGCGAGGCGCGGCGTGTGAACGCGTGTCGGCTGCGACGCTCTGGCGTGCTCTTGGCATGGTTGTAGAGTACTAGGCGTGGCGTTTCTTGGGTGGTCCATGGCTTGCCTGCGATTGAGGGGTGGACAGGGAGTGGCGGTGGATGGTGGCCTATCTCCTAGACATCATGGACGGGCGCGGCGAATGGCCGTGTCTGTGAGGTAGCTAGGGTCATGGCGAGTGCAGTTACGCGCGGTGAGGGCGAGGCGCGGCGTGTGCGCGCGTGTCGGTTGCGGCGCTCTGGTGTGCTCTTGGCATGGTTGCAGAGAACTGGGTGCGACGTTTTTCGGGTGGTCCATGGCTTTCCTGCGATTGAGGGATGGACAAAGAGTGGCGGTGGATGGTGACCTGTCTCCTAGATATCGTGGATGGGCGCGGCGCTGGCTCCTGCGAGTTGTCCATGGTCGACCGGCAATAGTGGCTCGGATGGCGCGACACTAGTGCAAACGGCAGAGGGGGTGCTGGTTCAATGCAATGCTAGGTGCTGGGGGAGACAAGGGGAGTGAAATGGGGGCAATGGGTAGACAAGGCATTGATCAAGAATAGTAATAGTTTGGCAGTTATTACTGTGCTCACCAGATGTTTGATGAAATGGCTGCATGAACTCAACATTTGCATTTTTGGATGAATTTTGGTGAGTGATCTGGTCATAAGCTTGGTAGTCTGAGGTTGCTTTGGTTTGCCAAGGTGAAGTGGTTTGGTTGGTTTTTGAGAAATGGCCATCTTAGTACCTATTAAGGATTCAATTTTGAATTGTCCTTTAAATAGATTTGAAATTTGTTTCTGTTGGTTTTTAAAGTGGGCTTGGGTTCACTTTTACTTGGTCTAGCAAGGGGTGAAAAGAATTGGATTTGTTTTTGATAGAAATCTTTGACTAGAAACACCCAAAGTGGTCTAGTGAACAAGTTTGGCCAAAATGACCATTTGCTTATATTTCTTATATTTGATTTTCTCTTCATTTGATTCTGCTTGGAAATGATATAGATGATTTTGTTTTCATCTTTAAACCAATCCTTATCATTCATAGCAATCAAACATGGCAAATGCAATCACTCATGCATTAATCACACACACATGCATTCATATTAATTTTAATAATAAAAGTTTTTGTTAACCCTAAACTTGGGTGATTAGAACTTGATAATCTTGTTTAATATTTTTGAGGTGTTACAAACCTTCCCTCCTTAAAAAAAATCTCGTCCCGATATTTAAGAAAAAATAAAACTAGGAACTAAAGAGATCTAGAAACTCAGTCCTAATGTAATCTTCTCGCTCCCAAGTAGCTTCTTCTTCAGTATGGTTACTCCACTTGATCTTGATAAACTTGATACTCTGGGTTATGGTGGTTCTGAAGGCTTCTTCCAAAATACGAATGGGTACTTCACGATAAGTTAGGTCCTTGTTTAGCTCTATGGTTCTATGATCAATATTCTTGAAAACTTCGGTCTTCTCCGGAACTTCTAGGAATTTGCGAAGTAACGAGATATGGAACACATCATGCACGACTGCCATCTCCTCCGATAGTTCCAGTTGATATGATACTTCTCCTCGGCGATTCAAAATCTTTAAGGGTCCAATATATCTGGGGGCAAGCTTTCCTTTGAGTTGGAAACACTGCATTCCTTTCAAGGGTGATACTTTCAGATACACAAAGTCTCCGATAGTGAAGGCTAGATCTCGACGTCTCTTGTCGGCATAACTCTTCTGTCTGGATTGGGAGGTCTTGAGGTGCTCACGGATCTTCTGAACTTTCTCTTCGGGTTCTCTTAGGATGTCAGGTCTAAAATCTGACTCTCTCCTACTTCCGACCAATTCAGTGGGGTACGACACTTCCTTCCATACATGAACTCAAATGGGGACATTTGAAAACTGGCTTGATAACTATTGTTGTATGAGAATTCTGCGAAAGGCAGACAGTCTTCCCATTTTTATCCATATTGTAGCACACAAGCTCTCAACATATCTTTGAGTATCTGGTTTACTCGCTCCGTTTGTCCATCAGTCTGTTGGTGTTAAGCTGTGCTGATATCTAGTCTGGTGCCTAATCCTTCTTGGACTTTCTTCCAAAATCTCGAGGTAAACTGGGTTCCTCGATCCGACACAATGTTCTTGGGGACTTCATGCAAACTGACTATCCTTGAAATGTACAACTCTGCTTGCTTCGAACTCTGGTAAGTGGTCTTGACCGGTCAGAAATGGCCTACTTTGGACAGTCTATCCACTATGACCCAAATAGAGTCATTTCCCCTACTAGATGTAGGCAAACCGGTGATAAAATCCATTCCAACTGAATCCCATTTCCATTCTGGAATCTTCAAAGGTTGCAAAAGTCCTGCGGGTCTCTGATGTCCCGCTTTGACTCTCTGAAATATATCACATTGGGATATGTAGCTTCCAATTTCTCTATTCATCTTGTGCCACCAAAATTTCTCCTTCAAATCCAGATACATCTTCGTTCCTCTCGGGTGGATAGAATAAAGAGTATCATGGGCTTCTTGCAAAATAGCTTGTTTCAACTATGAATCTGCTGGTACACAGATACGTACTTTGTACCACAAAACTCCTTCTTCATCTTCGGTGAATCCGGGTACCTTCCCTGTACCGATACAACATTTTATTCTGTCGATACTAGCATTTCCTTTCTGCGCCTCCTTGATCTGACTGATCAAAGTGGGTTGAAGTTCTATTCTATTGGTAGTCAGGGTCGAAAAATCATCTGCTTGTAAATTAATTTTGTAAAAAAAGTAGTACTCGCCCCGGAATAGGCGTTATGACAAAGAACAAGAAGAAATAGGGTTTTGTTAATGGGAACAAGGAAGTAGGACTCGGGGATTGGGTGAAAGAAGCAGGTTGTAGCTGGGAGGAAGCTATAAACAGGCTCTATCCATCTTCTTTGCCTCATATTCAGCTCCTTCTGGGTGAAAATGTACTTCAGGCTCTTGTGATCCGAATAAATTTCACAACGGTTACCCATGAGATAATTCCGCCATGTCTTCAAGGCTAAAACTACGGCTGCTAGTTCAAGGTCATGGGTAGGTTAATTCTTCTCATGTTACTTCAGTTGTCGGGATAGATATGATATAACTTTGCCTTCTTGCATCAACACACACCCGAGACCGATCTTGGATGCGTCACAAAACACAACAAAAGGCTTCGTGATATCCGGCATAATCAAAATTGGGGCCGAGATCAATCTCTTCTTGAGTTCTTGAAAACTTGCTTCACATTTGTCCGTCCATTCAAACTTCTTATCTTTCTTCAGCAACTGGGTCATGGGTCTTGCGATGCTCGAGAATCCTTCTATGAACTTGCGGTAATATCCCGCTAATCCGAGAAATGCACGAACTTGGGTTTGAGTGGTTGGGGCTTCCCATTCTTCCACATCCTTAACCTTGGCGGGGTCGACAGCAATTCCCCCTGCCGACACGATATGTCCGAGGAATCCTACTTCCTGCAACCAGAACTCACATTTGCTAAACTTGGCATACAACTGATGCTCTCTAAGGGTTTCAAGGATAGTCCTCAGGTATAGCTCATGGTCTTCTTCTGATTTGGAATAGATCAGAATATCGTCGATAAAAACAACGACAAAATTATCCAGGAAGTTCATAAAAATCTTATTCATGAGGTTCATGAAATAAGCGAGGGCATTGGTTAATCCAAAAGACATGACAGTGTACTAATACAATCCATATTTTGTGGTGAAGGCAATATTTGGAATATCCGTTGCGCGAATCTTGAGTTGATGATAACTAGTTCTAAGATCAATCTTAGAAAACACTTTGGCACCAGTCAACTGGTCAAATAGATCTTCTATCTTCGGTAGTGGGTACTTGTTCTTAATGGTGACATCATTCAGCTTCCGATAATCCGTGCATAAACGGTTACCTCTAACTTTCTTATCCACAAACAAAACAGGTGATCTCCATGGCGACGCACTTGGTTGAATCAAACCTTTCTCCAGCATAACATCCAGTTTCTTATTTAGCTCCGCTAATTCAGACGGGTTCATACTATAAGGTCTCTGGGCTATGGGTCCACTTCCAGGGATTAGTTCAATGATGAACTCGATATCCCGATCTGGGGGCATACCGGGAAATTCATCTGGGAATACGTCGGGGTATTCACAGACTACTCTGACTTGGTTAATGGTTGGTTGGGCTAGACTCTTATTGCACTTGAATTGACGAGGCAAAGTCTCAGATACATGCTCTACTAATACTCCTGTGGTACTAGTCATGGTTATGTCTTTCTTGGCACAGTCAATTAATCCTTTATGTTTCGACATCCAAATTCATTCCTAGTACTACTTCCAAACCTTTTGTTCCAAGTACTATTAGATTAGCATAAAAATCTATTCCATGGATTCTGATAGGTACGGCCTTGCAAATTTGTCTAGCTTTGGTGGTTGAACCAGGTATTTGAACTATCATAAAATGCTTTAATTTTGTTGGTTGAATCTTACTAGTGCATGCAAATTCTTCTTTAACAAATGAGTGCGATGCTCTAGAATCAAACAACATTCTTGCAAGTACTGAGTTAACAGAAAACATACCCAGCACGACATCTGGCGCTTCCTGAGCTTGTTCAGCATTCATGTGAAACAGACGGCCGTTGCGGTTGAGTGAGTTCCCTGGGGCAAATCTCTTTCCAGGCTGAACACGGCGTTGCTGCTGCGCTGGTGCATTCACATTGGCTGCTGCAAGCTTCTTGGGGCACTCATTGGAGTAGTGACCCTTGACTCCGCATTCAAAACAAGTAATCAAAGACTTGTCTTTTCCTGCAACAGGCACGACATTGCTTCCAGTCCTTGGGGAAGTATTGTTGTTGTTGGGGTTGTTGTTGTTGTTGGACTTGGGCGGTGCACGGTTGAAATTGTTGGAGTTTACGGAGTTTTTTTTATGGTTTCCTACGGGCCTTGGGTTTCGTCCTCCACGGTTGGGATAGTTCGGACGGGACATAGGGGGTCTATTATTTCTCGGGGAATATCATGTAGACGGGTAGGGGCGATACTTCGAGGTATGATGGGATCCTGGTTGATGCATTATTCGATGCTTGCGATTCTCATTGGCTTGGTTGATCTTGCCTTCCATCTGGATTGCAGAATACACTAAGGCTTCAAGGTCAGCGAAGGGAATGTTGACCAGCACTGTTTGCATCTCATCATGCAGAACATTCAAGAATCTCTCCTTCTTCTTGGCTTCAGTGTCAATCTCATCTGGTGCATACCTAGCTAATGACAGAAATTTGTCACGGTACTCAACTACTGTCATCCTCCCTTGCTTCAATTCTCTGAACTCATCTCTCACCCTCTTGATTAAACCCGGGGGCACATGGGTTCGGATGAACTTGAGTTTGAATTCATCCCAAGCCATCATCTGTCCTCCATTCATGGTGTGAATGCTATTCCACCAAGCTCTTGCATCACCTGCCAGATAATGGGTGGAAAACAGTACTTTCTCATTGGCCTCCACTCCTGCGACTTCTAAGTTGTTCTCCATGGTCTACAGCTAGTCATCAACATCTAATGGCTCTTCAGACTTACTAAAAATGGGGGGATTGGTGTTTTGAAAGTTCTTGAGCTTGGATCCATGGTTGTCCTGGTTTCCATGGCCTTGATTATTATGGGCCATCTGAGCTATCTGTTGAAGGGTGGCTAAGTTAGCTTGACGTTTAGATCTTCTAGCCTCATGGTCAGAAACCAACATTTGTAGGATTTGCAGCATTGGATCCTGAGATGAACTGCTTCCTCCACGAGTCATCTAAAGATTGATATAGATAGTGAGACAAGAGGGAAATTTCTAAGGTTCATGCATTTGTTTTTCAAAAGCTTTTAAACTATGAGTTTGACTCTAGTTTTTCCACTAGCAACTTCCTTTTCATTCATTCATTCATAGCACCCAATACAAACACACACCACACTAGGGTAACGATGGTTTTAGGAACCATTCTGTGAAGCTACGATACAGTGGGACTGATACGTCCAATTTGCATCACCATTATATATCATAATTTGCCTCTATTCATTGATATATTTCTTATTAAGAGGTGTTACTTATGTATTTTCATTTGTTTTTGCATGTTGGATGATTCTTGGAGGATGAACTGCCGAAGTCAGGTTTCTGATGGAAAAAGAGGTGTTTTGATGCAATTTCGCGAAGATCAAAAAAATACTAGAAAAATCATGGAAAATAATATTTTCTCAGAAGACGAAGGAAGCCAGAAGGGGAGGCAAAGTTGGGCCACAGGGGGCCCACACCCCCTAGGAGCAGGTCCCCCATGGGTCGTGCTTAGAGGAGGTGTTGCCCACCTGGCTGGCCTCCGACTCTTCCCTCTCGCAAATATCTTCCTCTCGGAACCCTAAAAATAGGGGAGAGACCACATAAATATTCCGCCGCCTCTACGGGGCAGAAAACACCAAGCGAGAAAGAGCTCTCCGGCAGACAGATTTCTGCTGGGGAAATTCCTTCCCGGAGAGGGGAGATCATCGCCATCAACGCCATCATCAAGCTAGACTTCATCGGGATCATCATCATCATCCACACCATCATATCCACCAGCACCATCATCACCACTCCATCCCGCTATAACAATCGTGTTGAATACTTGCATAGATCTTACGGGAAACTTTCCCGGTGTTGATTACTATTGTAGTTGATGCTTGTGAGTGGAACCATTGGATTATTGTTTATGTTCAGATTGTTATCCATCACCATATCATCTTTGATCTTGATCCATATGATGTCTTGTGAGTAGCTTGTTTAGTTCTTGAGAACATGGGAGAAGTCATGTTGTTAGTAGTGAATTTGTGTTGAGATATTATTCAATGGTTTAGTATTTAAGTTGTGGTGCTATTCTTCTAGTGGTGTCATGTGAATGTCGACTACATGATACTTCACCATTTATGGGCCTAGGGGAATGCATTGTGTATTTGTCTACTAATTGTGGGGTTGCCGGAGTGACAGAAACCTGAACCCCCGTTAGGACACCATTACACAAGGGAGCGTAGGATCTCAGAGTTTAATGCCGTGGTTAGGTTTATATCTTAATTGCTTTCCTGTAGTTGCGGATGCTTGGAGGGGGTTTAATCACAAGTATGTATTAGTCCAAGTAAGGTCGGTACATTAGCACAGGTTCACCCACACAACACTTACAATACCAAAGAAGGGTACTCAGCTATTTGAAGCGAAAACACTTGACAGAATTCCCATGTGTCCTCGAGAACGTTGGTCCTTATAAGTATTTCCATCGGCTTGTCCTTTGCTAAGAAAGGATTGGGCCACTTGCTGCGTTTGTTTGTTGTCTTTATTACTTGCACTTTGTTTCTTTGCTTTATCAGAAAAACCCTAAATATCCGTTTGCTAAGTATTTACAGAGATTTCCTGCTCCATACCACTAGTCAACACCTTCTGCTCCTCGTTGGGATTGACACTCCTATTTAGAGAAAGTACTACGATACACCCCCTATACTTGTGGGTCATCAAGACTATTTTCTGGCGCCGTTGCTGGGGAGTGAAGCGCTATTAAAGAGTGTAACTAGTAAAGGAAACTTCTACTGTGAGTATTTTTTTTATTTCTGTTTGTTACTTTGTTTCCAATATGGATAACCCACTTGGTTTTCTGTTTAGGAAAACTACTACCACTTTTAGGGTAGTAGATGAATCACCACCTATTGAGATAGATCCTTTTAAGATACCTACAAGTATTGTTGATCGTGTTATGGATAATTATTATTTAGGGGATGGAACTGTCCATCCTGGTGATCACCTACTTTTTATCCATGAATTATGCGGGTTGTTTAAGTGTGCAGGTATCACAACTAAACAGGTGAAGAAGAAGTTACTCTCTATATCCTTGAAAGGGAGAGCTGAAGAATGGTATAAGCTGCTAAAGAATGGACAATCCATGGAATGGGAGGAAATAGCATCTCTCTTTTATTCTAAATTATATCCTCCCAGTGAGATTCATAAGGGTAGGAATCTGATATATAACTTTTGGCCTCGTGATGGAGAGAGTACAGCTCAAGCTTGGGGGAGATTGAAGTTACTAATGCTTAAATGTCCTATTCATGAACTCCCTAACAATATTATTATTAATAACTTTTATGCTAGGCTTTCTCTTCATGATAAAGATTTACTAGATGCTTCTTGTGCTGGATCATTCACACATATGAAGGAAGAAGCTAAATGGGATCTCCTAGACCGTATTCAAGAGAACACTGAAGCTTGGGAGAATGACAAAGGAAGAAAGTCAGGTATAAACTATGATTATGAATTCATAAAGTCTTTTATGAGAACTGATGACTTTCGTGATATTAGTAATGAGTTTGGTCTTGACTCCCATAGTATTTCCAATTGTTTTAAAGCCTTTGCGTCTTACATAGAAATTCCCAAAAAGAAGTGGAACAAGTACCATGCACCTTATAAAGATGTTGTTAGTCATGTTCTTGTTAGAAGAACTGAATTTTGTACTACTAATCATATTGTGTCTGAACCTTATGTTGAGAAAATACCTTTCCTAGCTAAGGTAAAGGAGTACTCTATGATAATTAGTGCGAATAATAATGGTACTAAGAAAACTATGGAACCTGATGAGCAAATTAATATTGAGTCTGTGGTAGCTATTGTGAAAGATCTTGTCACTAGAAATATAGAGGATGAGCACATTGTCTTATGTGAAGACGCTTCTAATATTATTTGTCATCCTAGTAAAGCTAGAAAAGCTAGTGTCCATGTGCTTTCTGTTAAAATTGGTGATCATTGCTATTATGGTTTATGTGATATTGGTGATAGTTCTAGTGATATTCCTTATGAGATTTACAGGGAAATTATGCATGAAATTGGTCCTTGTGAGCTTGAGGACAATGATGTGGTTATTTACCTTGCTAATAAGGAAAACATTTGACCTATTGGTATTGTAAGAGATGTGGAGGTTCTCTGTGGTAAGATTAAATATCCTGCTGATTTTCTAGTTCTTAATTCAGCAGCTAGTAAAACTTGTCCTATCATTTTTGGTAGACCTTTCTTGAACACTTGTGGAGATATAATAGATTGTAAAAAGGAGAAAGTTTTAACTAAGTTTTATGGAGATTCTTATGAGTTTAACTTTTCCAAATTTGCTAAAGCTCCTTGTGAAAATAGCTTGTCTAAAGAAGATTTCAGGATGGAACAACTTGCTTCTATGGATCCGGTTTATGACCTTGGACCTCTTTTTGATGACTGTAAGTATGCTCATTCTGATTATAAAGTTCTTTCCTATGACATTTATATTGTCAACTTTATTCAAGGTGCTACTGAAAGTTATTATGAGAGAGGGAAACATGGTTTTATGCATCTGAATAATGTTAAGTTTCCCCATTTTATCTTGAAAGCTTTGAAGTTGCATCTATTTTGTCTTCCTATGCTGGTGGCTTTTTGTTTCAACAATTTGTTTTCTCATGATACCCCCATGCATAGGAAGTGGGTTAGACTCAAGTGTGTTAGCTATTTTCTTCTTGATGCTCTCTTTCACTCCGGATATATATCTCCTATGTGAGCATCTTTGAAACTATCAAGCCTAACTTAAAGGCATTAAAGAAAAGTACTTCTTGGGAGATAACCCAATAGTTTTGTCGAGTCTTGGAAGTTATTACCTCAGTAATAACCGCTCCTTATCCTTTTTGTTTTGGTTTTTGTGTCAAGTTCAACTACTTTTGAGAAGTAGAGGAGTTGTGAAATGTGGCGGTCCTTGGACAGATTTTTGTGTTACATTGTAAAAAATAGTGAAGGAGATCAGTACAATGGATGGATCTGTATTTTTCTATGCTTGTTCTCCAAGTTGTTACCCAACTTTCATTAGTTTTGCACTTTTTTATTTGAGCAACAGAAGGTTTTTGAAAAAAATCAATCTTTACCCGCTGGTCTGTTTTGACAGATTTCTGCCATCATTTGCATTTGCCTCTTATATTGATTCCCTTTGAGATTCTTTTGGGTTTTTGGAAAGGAGTTCCTACAGTAGCTTTTGTTTTGATGGATTTTAGTTGAATTGTGAACCTAAAGGTTTATTGTTTTTGCTTACACTAATTTTGCCATTGAGGTTTGTGTATTGCCTTGTGAGAAAAGGAATTTACAGGAGAAGGAGAAAAGAAGTCTGCAGAGTTCGTCTTTGAATAGGTAAAAGTGGTGCAAATAGAAGGTTCGTGAAAGCCTTATCTTTTTATATTTTTGATGTTTTTGTTACATACGGAAGGTTACGAAATGAAACAGAGGAGGAAACGGAGGCCGGTGTGGCCACCCCACCCCAGGCGCGGGCCCTAGCTGGCCGCACCTGGAGGGGGTGTGAGTCCCCCGAGCTCCGTATCTGCCTCGTTTTCATACCAGTACCTTCCTTATGCATTGAAACTTCATAATGTATAACCCCACGGATCCCCGAGGTTCGTGTATCGTGTTCTCGTTGTGTTTTCGTTTCAATCTGTTTCTGTCAGGAAATCTTCTCAAGTTTAGAGCGCCATGGTCTCCGCCAACGACAAAGGCAAGAAGCCCGTGGAAGAAGTACAGGTGGAGGAACAAACCGCCACAGGGTCAAGGTCAAGGAAACCTACTTTTGTAGGAGCAATTAACACTAGACGTGCTTTTTCTCTTGACATGCATGAGATCATAGCCTCCGTTCCAGACTTCAGATCCCGCCCTGAGGCAGTGGAAGCCCTTCGAACCACTAACGAGTTTTGCGATAAGTACCATGCTTTGAGGATGAAGGTGGATATACTTCAAGAGGAGAATGACAGGCTTTGTAAGATACTGGAGGGTTTCCTTACCCTAAACAAGAGAACACCACCACCGAAGGAGTAATTCGTCACAGATTTGGCATCCCCTTGGCTTGTTCCAAGCTTGGGGGAGTGCCATGGTATCATCATCATCTTTTACCTTTTTAGTGGATTCATATATTTGGTAGAGAAGTTATCTTATATGGTGGTTTGCATGTGGAAGTATCTCTCCTTTATTATCTATGTATCCCTTGGTGTGAGTGCCTTTATGGATTATTAATGAGAAGTTTCATATTTTACTTTTTGCACTTCTTATTTTAGTTTGCAATATCTATTATATGATTGATCTTGTTGATCGGTATTCGTATCACTTTGGGAGCATCAAGTATATCTAAATTGGTTTTGGCAAACCGAGCTCTGGTCAGTAGCAATACTTTTTGAGGTTTGAAAGGAAAAGAGAAAAGGCTTACAGGTATTTTGTATCATTTATTTTCTTTCTTGATTGGCTCATAAGCTTAGTATTCTTTATTTAAGATCTTTTGTGTCTTCAAGGAAGATTGCATGTTTGGCTTTATCACTTGTAGGTTTGCTTGTTGTAGGGTTTGCAGCATAGAAAACAAAATTTTTCCTACGATGTGAACTATATACCAAGATATATCTACTAGATACAAACAACGGGCGGATGTATATCCGTAGAGAACATACCCTTGAAGACCGACAAAGCTTAACGAGTTCAACTCGTGGTTGATGTAGACGATCTCTTGCCGATCTCAAGATCGAGAGGAAGTCCTAGCGCCGCAAATCAGCAGCGCATCCGTGCTCGCACACACGTTCGAGCCACCGAGCAACCTCCGCCTCCTCGCTCCAGCGATGCAGCGGAAGCACAACTCTTTCTTGCCGAATAGCCACCGGGAACATGTATCTCGCTAGTCCGAGACCATGGGGGATAAATTCTAGAGGGGGAGAGAGATCCTTCACGAGGAGGTGTGAGAGACAAGTGAGGAGGGGGGCTCCTTTTATAGGAGGAGGGGGAACCCCAAGGGGGTGGCCGGCGCATGGGGCTGCCCCCTTGCCCTCCCCTCTTCATGTGGGTGGACACTCCACTCACAAATCTCCTTTAAATTCCCTCCACTCAAAAGTCCACTCAAATTCCCATTAAATTTCCACCAAATTTAATGCAAACTCTCATTAAATAAAACTCTTTTATTTTATTCAGAATTTTGTCAATTACTTTAATGACAAACATTCACAAATAACCCCTTGCTAGAATTCTATTTCACATGCATAACCACTTTATGCAATTTCACCCGAAAACCTGTTTCGGTATCTAGTGAAATAAATTCCTGCGCTTGTTCATTCTTTCGGCATGAAACATTTGCTCCAATTGGATGTCGGTGTCTCTTAAGTGTGTCACCCTACGGTTCGTGAATAATACGGACATGATCGAGACCCCTCTCGGATCAATAATCAGAAGCGGGATCTGGAGACCCATACTGACTCCCACACATTCAACGATGACTTTCTTGTGATCGTCGGAACCTTTTACGCTAGTATCTTAATCCCTTTGTTTCACGATATATTACATGTCCGAGATTCGATCATCGGTATCTCCATACCTAGTTTGATCTCGTTACCGACATGCACTCTTTTCTCGTTCCTGTGATATAACATTCTAGTGATCAAATCACTTGCTTGCAAGCTAATCAATGTGATATCACCGAGAGGGCCCAGAGTATATCTATCCGTCATCGGGATGAACAAATTCCACTCTCGATCCATGAGCCTCAACATAAAACTTTATTAGTTCTGAATCCATCTTTATAATCACCCTGTTACGGTGTGACGTTTGATGTTATCAAGAAACTCTTCCGGTGTTAGTGATTGACATGATCTCATGGTCTAAGGATTAGGATCACTTCGTAAGTTGTTATAGCAATATAAACTCAATGACTTTGATCGTAATGCTATACTTCAGATGAATGTTCATCACACCATTACACTAATGTTGTGATCCCGTTATTAACAACATCCAATGTCCATGATCAGGAAACCTTGATCATCTTGTTAATCAACGAGCTAGTTTATGAGAGAGGCATAACTAGGAACTTTCTGTTTGTTTATTAAACACACATGTATTAACGTTTCCGTATTAATACAATTATAGCATGCAAAATAAACATCTATCATATACTTGGAATACACATAATAAACACTTTATTATTGCCTCTCAGGGCATATTCCCTTCAGTCTCCCACTTGCACTAGAGACAATAATCTAGTTACATAGTGATAAATCTAACACCCATTGAGTTCTGGTGTTGATCATGTTTTGCTCTAGGGAGAGTTTTAGTCAACGGATCTGCTACATTGAGATCCGTATGTACTTTACAAATCTTTATATCTCCATCCTTGACATGCTCGCGGATGGAGTGAAACCGGCGCTTAATATGCTTGGAATGCTTGTGAGACCTTGGCTCTTTGGCATTGGCAATGGCACCATTGTTGTCACAATAGATCACCATTGGGTCCAACGCGTTTTCCACCACTCCTAGTTCGGATATGAACTCCTTCATCCAAACTGCTTCCTGAGCCGCTTCTGAAGCAGCAACATATTCGGCCTCCGTTGTTGATCCTGCTACCACATGTTGTTTGGAGCTCCTCCAACTAACCGCTCCGCCATTCATGAGAAATACGTATCCGGATTGAGACTTAGATTCATCTGGATCGGTGTCAAAGCTAGCGTCGACATAACACTTAGCGACGAGCTCTTCTTCACCTCCGTATACAAGAAACATATCCTTAGTTCTTCGTAAGTACTTAAGGATATTCTTGACCGCTATCCAGTGTTCCGAACCTGGATCCGATTGGTACCTACTAGTCAAACTAATAGCATGTGCCACATCCGGTCTTGTACATAGCATGGCGTACATTATAGAGCCTATGGCTGAAGCATAGGGGACTTTGTCCATTATCTCTCTTTCTTCCGCCGAAGCCGGACTTTGAGTCTTACTCAATGTCTTGCCTTGCAACATAGGTAAGAACCCCTTCTTACTTCCGTCCATTTTAAACTTCTTTAAAATCTTATCAAGGTATGTACTTTGCGATAGCCCTATTAGGCGCCTAGATCTATCTCTATAGATCTTTATGCCTAATATGTATGACGCTTCACCTAGGTCCTTCATTGAAAATTTGCTGTTTAGATAACTTTTAACACTGTTTAAAATATCTATATCATTTCCGATCAATAATATGTCATCCACATATAATATCAGAAATGCCACATTGCTCCCACTCACTTTCTTGTAAATACAAGCTTCTCCATAAGTTTGGACAAATCCAAACTCTTTGATCACCTCATCAAAGCGGAGATTCCAACTTCGTGATGCTTGCTTCAATTCATAGATGGATCGCTGAAGCTTGCACACCTTGTTAGCATCCTTAGGATCGACAAAACCCTTTGGTTGTATCATATACAACTCTTCTTCAATATTACCATTGAGAAACGCGGTTTTGACATCCATCTGCCATATCTCATAATCGAAATATGCAGCAATTGCTAACATAATCCTAACTGACTTTAGCATCGCTACGGGAGAGAAAGTCTCATCGTAGTCAATTCCTTGAATTTGTCGAAACCCCTTTGCGACAAGTCGAGCTTTATAGATGGTCACATTACCATCAGCATCAGTTTTCCTTTTGAAAATCCATTTGTTCTCCACGGCCTTTCGGTCGTGAGGTAATTACACCAAGTTCCAAACTTGATTTTCATACATGGATTCCATCTCGGATTTCATGGATTCTAACCATTTGTTGGAATCCGGGCTCATCATCGCTTCTTCATACGTCGCAGGGTCATCATTTTCATCAACCATGAAATTCATGACAGGATTTCCGTACAGCTCGGGAGCTGGACGCGTCCTGTTTGACCTGCGAGGTTCGGTAGTACTCTCTTTCGGAGTTTCATGATCATTATCATTAGTTCCCTCTTCAACAGGTGGAGCCAACTCCGGAACAACTTCCGGCGCTGCGCTACTCGCCATACTTTGAAGAGAAGGTTCCACAACCTCTTCGAGTTCTACCTTCCGACTACTCACACCTTTCGCGAGAAACTCTTTCTCTAGAAAGGATCCATTCTTGGCAACAAAAATCTTGCCCTCGGATCTGTGATAGAAGGAATACCTAATAGTTTCTTTAGGGTATCCTATGAAGACGCATTTTTCCGCTTTGGGTTCGAGTTTATCCGGTTGAAGTTTCTTCACATAAATATCGCATCCCCAAACTTTAAGAAATGACAGCTTAGGTTTGTTTCCAAACCACAATTCATACGGTGTCTTTTCAACGGATTTAGATGGTTCCCGATTTAAAATGAATGCAGCAGTTTCTAGTGCATAACCCCAAAATGACAACGACAAGTCCGTCAGAGACATCATAGATCGAACCATATCTAATAAAGTACGATTACGACGTTCCGACACACCATTTCGCTGTGGTGTTCCGGCAGGTGTGAGTTGTGAAACAATTCCACACTCTTTCATGTGAGTGCTAAACTCGTAACTTAGATACTCACCTCCACGGTCGGACCGTAGAAATTTGATCTTTCTATTACGATGATTTTCCACTTCATTCTGAAATTCCTTGAACTTTTCAAAGGTTTCAGACTTGTGTTTCATCAAGTAGATATAACCGTATCTACTCAAATCATCCGTGAAAGTAACAAAATAACGATATCCACCTCGCGCCGACACACTCATTGGACCACATACATCAGAATGTATGATTTCCAATAAATCTGTCGCCCGTTCCATTGAACCGGAAAACGGCGTTCTAGTCATCTTGCCCATAAGTCATGGCTCACATGTATCAAATGATTCATAATCAAGCGATTCCAAAAGTCCATCCGAATGGAGCTTCTTCATGCGTTTAACACCAATATGACCTAGACGGCAGTGCCACATATATGCGGATATATCATCATTAAGTTTAATCCTTTTAGCATCAACATTATGAATATGTGTAACATTATCATCGATATCTAATAGAAATAAACCATTCAACATCGGTGCATGACCATAAAAGATTTCATTCATATAAATGGAACAACCATTGTTCTCGGATTTAAATGAATAACCACTTCGCATCAAACACGATCCAGATACAATGTTCATGCTTAGTGCAGGCACCAGATAACATTTATTCAAGTTTATAACTAATCCCGACGGCAAGTGGAGAGGCAGCGTTCCGACGGCGATCACATCAACGCTTGATCCATTGCCGACACGCATCTTGACCTCACCCCTTGCTAGCGGTCGCTTGTTCTGCAGCCCCTGATTCGAGTTACAAATATTAGCAACTGAACCGGTATCAAATACCCAGGTGCTACTGCGAGCACTAGTCAAGTACACATCAATAACATGTATATCATATATACCTTTGTTTGCCTTGCCGGCCTTCTTGTCTGCCAGATACTTGGGGCAGTTGCGCTTCCAGTGGCCAGTCCCCTTACAATAGTAGCACTCGGAATCAGACTTAGGTCCAACTCGGGGTTTCTTTTCAGGCGCGGCAACAGGCTTGCCGCCCTTACTTCCCTTCCGTTTTCCCTTCTTGTCTTTCTTGAAACCAGTGTTCCTATTGATCATCAACACTTGATGTTCCTTTTTGATCTCCACTTCTGCAGTTTTAAGCATTGACAGAAGCTCGGGGAGAGACTTCTTCATGCCTTGCATATTATAGTTCATCACGAAGCTCTTATAGCTAGGTGGCAGAGACTGCAGAACACGATGGATGCCTAAGTCAATGGGAATCGATATTCCCAAGGACACAAGCTTATCGGCGTAACCCGACATCTTGAGTACATGCTCACTAACGGAGCTGTGCTCTTCCATCATGCAGCTAAAGAACTTTTCTAAAGCGTTGTAGCTCTCTACAGCAGCATGTGTGTCGAAAATCATTTTCAACTCACCCATTGTATCAAATGCATTGCCGTTTTCGAAACGCTTTCGAAGTTCCGGCTCTAGCCCATACAATATGCCGCAATGAACTAAGTTGTGGTCCTCCTGACGAGTCTGATAGACATTCTTCTCCTCGTCAGGGGCATCATCTAAAGGTGGGGGGCCTAACGGCGCTTCTAGCACATATTGCTTTTGTGCAGCAGAGAGGAGAATCCTCAAATTCATGGCCCATTCGGTAAAGTTGCTACCGTTCGTTGCTAGTTTCTCTTTCTCCATGAACACATTGAAATTAAAAGCAGGTGGTGCCATCTACAACAGAATTTGTAAAGTTTAGACTAAGTGTATGATAGATTGAGTTCAACTAATCTATATTACGAATGAACTCCCACTCAAAAACGACATCCCTCGTGCCTTTTTGGTGATTACATGAACCAAATCCACTACACCAAGTCCGATCATCACGTGAGTCGGTATAGCTTCAAAGGCGAGCATCAAATGGGCATCATATCAACTATATGACTCATGCTTAACCTTTCGGTCTGTGTTCCGAGGCCATGTCTGTACATGCTAGGCTCGCCAAGTTAGAACCTTAGTATTCGCGTGTGTAACTGTTTTACACCCGAAATATGGTCGTGGATCCAAGAACACCCGATCATCACGTGATGTCTTGGAGCGACGAAAACATAATCGGTGCATACTAAAGGAAGAACACATTCTTATCTTGATATTTAAATGAGGGATCATCTTATTATGCTAACAAAGCGCTAAACAAGCAATATAAGATGCTATCAAACATCATATGTTTATTAGTGAAATGATATGGTTCCCGCAGATGATCTCTATCATGTGCATCGTGGTATGATCACTATCATACCTATATGTGTAAATCCAAGGTCTATGGATTTTACACGCTATGTGTGTTGTAAGAGTATCATCTCATACTTCTACTTACAACACTACCATATCATAACACTAGCCCAGCAACAATCTAAACTAGACGCCTCTAATTTATCCATTGCAAGTTTTACGTGGCTTAGGGCTTTCGAGATAGAACCGTTCTTACCTACGAACATGAACCACAACGAGGATAATCAAATTGTTGACAACTCGCTTGCAAAATAGATATTGACTATAGTAGGAGAGACAGACACCCGCTAGCCACTTATGCAAACTAGTTGCATGTCAAGCGTGGAACAGGTCTCATGTGCGAGGACATGTAAAGTTTGTCCGGGCCGCTTCATACCACTATGCCACCAATATCCAAAATTACAACAAAGGAGCAACAACATGATCATCATCGCCCACATACTCATATGTGTACTACCCGTGTAAAGTATCTACGCATAGATCCGGCTCTGATACCACTGTAGGGTTCGTAGCATAGAAAACAAAAATTTTCCTACGATGTGAACTATATACCAAGATCTATCTACTAGATACAAACAACGGGCGGATGTATATCCGTAGAGAACATACCCTTGAAGACCGACAAAGCTTAACGAGTTCAACTCGTGGTTGATGTAGACGATCTCTTGCCGATCTCAAGATCGAGAGGAAGTCCTAGCGCCGCAAATCAGCAGCGCATCCGTTCTCGCACACACGTTCGAGGCACCAAGAAACCTCCGCCTCCTCGCTCCAGCGATGCAGCGGAAGCACAACTCTTTCTTGCCGAATAGCCACCGGGAACATGTATCTCGCTAGTCCGAGACCATGGGGGATAAATTCTAGAGGGGGAGAGAGATCCTTCACGAGGAGGTGTGAGAGACAAGTGAGGAGGGGGGCTCCTTTTATAGGAGGAGGGGGGAACCCCAAGGGGGTGGCCGGCGCATGGGGCTGCCCCCTTGCCCTCCCCTCTTCATGTGGGTGGACACTCCACTCACAAATCTCCTTTAAATTCCCTCCACTCAAAAGTCCACTCAAATTCCCATTAAATTTCCACCAAATTTAATGCAAACTCTCATTAACTAAAACTCTTTTATTTTATTCAGAATTTTGTCAATTACTTTAATGACAAACATTCACAAATAACCCCTTGCTAGAATTCTATTTCACATGCATAACCACTTTATGCAATTTCACCCGAAAACCTGTTTCGGTATCTAGTGAAATAAATTCCTGCGCTTGTTCATTCTTTCGGCATGAAACATTTGCTCCAATTGGATGTCGGTGTCTCTTAAGTGTGTCACCCTACGGTTCGTGAATAATACGGACATGATCGAGACCCCTCTCGGATCAATAATCAGAAGCGGGATCTGGAGACCCATACTGACTCCCACACATTCAACGATGACTTTCTTGTGATCGTCGGAACCTTTTACGCTAGTATCTTAATCCCTTTGTTTCACGATATATTACATGTCCGAGATTTGATCATCGGTATCTCCATACCTAGTTTGATCTCGTTACCGACATGCACTCTTTTCTCGTTCCTGTGATATAACATTCTAGTGATCAAATCACTTGCTTGCAAGCTAATCAATGTGATATCACCGAGAGGGCCCAGAGTATATCTATCCGTCATCGGGATGAACAAATTCCACTCTCGATCCATGAGCCTCAACATAAAACTTTATTAGTTCTGAATCCATCTTTATAATCACCCTGTTACGGTGTGACGTTTGATGTTATCAAGAAACTCTTCCGGTGTTAGTGATTGACATGATCTCATGGTCTAAGGATTAGGATCACTTCGTAAGTTGTTATAGCAATATAAACTCAATGACTTTGATCGTAATGATATACTTCAGATGAATGTTCATCACACCATTACACTAATGTTGTGATCCCGTTATTAACAACATCCAATGTCCATGATGAGGAAACCTTGATCATCTTGTTAATCAACGAGCTAGTTTATGAGAGAGGCATAACTAGGAACTTTCTGTTTGTTTATTAAACACACATGTATTAACGTTTCCGTATTAATACAATTATAGCATGCAAAATAAACATCTATCATATACTTGGAATACACATAATAAACACTTTATTATTGCCTCTCAGGGCATATTCCCTTCACTTGTTTCCTTCAACTCTTTTGCTTGCTACCCAGCCTTGCTAGCCAAAAACCTGTTTTGAGAAGGCTTACTTCTCATGTTTCCGATCCCTTTGAACCAAACCCGTGCCATTTGTGTCCACCATATCTACCTATTAGCATTATTGCTATTCCAAGCAAATTCTCAAGCTTCATCTATCTTTCAAATTAAAAACTATTTTGTTATGTGAAAACTAGTTAGTAAAGCTCTCACGAACTTGATGGCACACCTTATTTTCTCGCCCCTAATAAACTTGAACCATTGTGTCATCAAAGTCGTATATGCTTGCATCTATACATTGGGATTAGCAGAACCGTGCTGTCACGGGGAACACTTTCAACACTTATGGATATTTATCCAGTTGATATCATGCTCTTTTGTTTGCAGATGTCGTCAGTGTGAAATAAAAGGGGAGCTTGTAAGTCCATGGAGTTATGTATGTGTGTTAGAGAAACACCTGGGCCGCTAGCATAAGCCATGCCTAATCATGGTGGAAACTTGCAGCATCACCATAGTGAGCAATCTGTGAAGCATCCTCAATAAAAACCTATGCAAATAGCAAATAAAAAGATCGCTGAGATGCTCACTGTCTGCTTGCCTTGCCATTTTGATTATGGGATAGCTCATGTATCATGTGCAAGGGGTACCCCGTTGGAAGTTCTTTATGATACACATGTACTTGCAATGACAAGAATTACCGATAGCTAAAGTTGAGTAGCATGAGGAGCGACCCTCGTACTCAAGGGACATGAGATTTCCAACTTATATTTCATCAACCATATACTCCATCCTTGTTCACTTTAACCTTAAGCACCTCAAGATGCTTATGATAGGGGCAATGAGGGCTCAAAGCTAGTAACTACCATAATATTTTGGAAGCTCTTTATGACTTGAAATCCTGCTTCCCTCTATGAAGGGACCTTTCTCCTATTTTCTGAGTTGAGTCAGTAAACCTTTTTCCTCTCTATCTCCAGTAAGCATTTGAGTTGTTGTGTTTAAAGAATTCATATGATGATTTATTCAATCATGTTCTCTATCTTCCTTGTTTGCACAAGACTCTTATCTATTGAGTATTACTTGGAAAGCCATCATTGTGAAAAACCTTTTATGTTTGAGCAAAGAGTACTCCTGTTGTAAAACTTCTTCAAAAGCTTTTTCTGAAACTGTTTGCCAGATGTTCTCTGACCAGGAACAAAGTTTTCCAATTCCAGTTATGATTTATCTTTATGCTTCTCTATTGTGACTCCCGTACTTGTTGCAAGCTAAGTTATATAATGGTGAGTTGCCTTCTTCTATGAGTTGTGTAATGGTAAGTGTGATGCTTCTTGTCCGTATTCTTTTATCGACACTTCACTCCATAAACATGTGGACATGTTTATTGATCTCAGTTTTTGCTTGGGGAAAAGTGAAGGTCTAAGCTTGGGGGGAGTTGATACGTCCAATTTGCATCACCATTCCATATCATAAATTGCCTCTATTCATTTATATATTTCTTAATAAGAGGTGGTACTTATGTCTTTTCATATGTTTTTGCATGTTGGATGATTCTTGGAGGATGAACTGCCGGAGTCAGGTTTCTGATGGAAAAAAGAGGTGTTTTGATGCAATTTCGCGAATATTAGAAAAATACTAGAAAAATCATGGAAAATAATATTTTCTCAGAAGACGAAGGAAGCCATAAGGGGAGGCGGAGTTGGGCCAGTTGTTCTCCCTCAAGATAAATTGGATCCTCTCTTAGGTGGGTGCCTCCATCTTGCCTCTGAGCTCTGTAACTATCAGCCATTGTAGTTCTCCTCCTTGCTGATCATTGAGCTATGCCCCATAGAACTTAGGGTGTGGGTGCTCAAGAAGTTCCGAGAGTTGGCTTAAATCTCGCTCGAAGATGATCTCTCCTCTGTTTCCCAACTGGTAGAACTTCCTATACTTGACTTCCATCTATAAGAATGTAGGATGAGTAAGTTAGTGAGGTGATCAAGTGTGTCAAATTTTATGTAGGATTGCAAGAATTTTTGAGAAACATAAATTTTCTTGAAAGGATCTCAGTGATAAGAATGATAATGGGTTTTCATAAATACTCACTTCTTTTGTTTTGAAACTAAGTTTTTGATTCAAGCGTCCATTCAAACTAGGGTCTCCTATGGCAGGATGGCTCTGATACCAACTTGTCAACACCCGGATTTTTAATCGCAGATGCCTGTTATGCCATACATCGCAATCCCAGGATTACCATTTTTGCGAGACATGATAGATTGGTACCATAGTTCATCATCCATTACAAACGATAATAAAGGTCTTACAAATAAAGGATCTCATGATCCAGTCTTAATACAATCAACACAGCGGAATATATAATAATGGTAGCATGGTCGAGGCTCCATCTTCAGGGTCACAGGCAATTCTGACGATGGGAGATGATCCTAGTTGTCATAGACTTCCTGTTGTCCATCATCCTGGTAGTCCTCCTCATAGTATGGCCACGGGAATAGCCAGAGACAAAGCCATGGGTACTCTTTAAGTACTCGCAAACTATCACTAACAAGTAAAGTAGTTCGAGCAAGGATCCTAAGCTCTAGGTTTATTTGCAAAAAGGCAGTTTTATTTCCAACTGAGTTCAGAAGTAAAGAAAACTAGTTTAAGGTTCTACAACACCTAAGTGGGAACTTAGTTTTCATGTTCACAACCCTGTTGTGGTCAAGTCAAAGTCATAGTTAATTTTACAAGTCATTTTGAAAACATCTGACGACGGAACAGTATGGCCACTCCAACTATCCATGACCACGGATGCATCTATTCGAATAGTTTGACACTCTGCAGATGTGGTACACTTTCACCACAACATTCGATACATCCGTTAGAGACAACCCTGAATCATCGTACTTAGTATAGGCACCTCCCCTATGAGTTTGGCTTCCCAACCATGACCATCTGTCTTCTTGATAACTGCATAGGTGGACATTCACATTCACGAGGTAGCCTCAGCTCAACCTCTTTCCGCAAGGGAACCCATACTAAGACATATAAACTTCCAGTTAAGCCTTACCCAATTCAGGTATTGTGGTTGTATGGTAAAATTGTAATGTTATCGCATCCGAACCCAAGTCAGTTTTATAAAGGGATAAGGCTCATGCCTCAACATTTTCATCATCAAATCATCTTGTGTTCATAACACATGTCAAAACATTCAATAGAATGAATCTTCATTCCAAGGTTTTCATAATCATTTTCACCAAGTCTTCCCATCTAAAGTGGTCAACTTTTATGCTTAGCACTAGCCACTAAAATTGAGGGTATTCACTAATGACGGGTGCTAATCAAGTGTGACTATCCAAATCTAGTCTCATGCCTTAGTATGACATTTATTTCTAACTACTCAGGCCTAGTTTTATGCTATCTATATTATCTTTCCAAAACTCACAAAGCACTAACTAAAAGTAATAAAGAACTTTGGTAAAAATAACAGATTAAAGCTTGCAAGTAAAACTAGGATTTGGTATAATCAAGGTTGGATAACCAAAGCATGCCTAATGCATCTTGCATAGGTTATTTTGCATAAGTAACATGCAAAGTTCTAGCTTGCAAGTGTTATATTGCCTTGATTGGTGCAGTGGTTGAAGTTTTATTCTTCTTCGTAGTACTCCTCCTCGTAGCCTTGGTCGGTACTAGCGTCTATAAATGAATACGAGGTACACAATCACCAAACAATACTTAACTACCTCTATTTGGCACACAAAGTTTCACACTAGATGATCTAGCATCATCACACTCATCACATGAAATAAAGACCTAGTCTTATTTATTTTATTTTATAAAAGTAATTTGTACTCATTAAAAACTACTTAAGATTAAATATTCTCCAATTAAAATATGGGATCATGTTGACACATGTCATCACCACATATTCTAATACTTGGGAATGTGATTTAAACTGGTGGTCATATTATATAAAGTTTAAAATTACTATTTTATACAATTAAAGTGACTATAAATGCCTATATAGCATTCTTTTAGTACTAGTCCAAGATCACTGCATGTAAACCTAAATATTTTTACATATTCAGATAGATCTTTTCAAATGTGACTTTTGAGAGTTGGAATCAACTCAAAAGCATTTATGGTTGATTTTTAAAAATGTTTGAATGTGAAAAGTCTATGTTTGTTATTTTTACTATAGGTGATCTATAATTTCAAATGGTTTGAATCCAACGGGCTTGGATTGGTAATTTGAATACCTATCTAACAAAATTGGAATCATGCAATTTGATTCAGTAAATCTCCTTGAATTGAATTTTAAAGTCACTGACTGAACTAGGGTTTTATTAAATTGTAAAAAAGATTATTTGAATCTCTGGACTACGAGCGGGAAAGGAAATGGGCCGGCCCAACTCCACTGCGCGCGCAGCGGGCTGCTGACAGGGGGTCCTGCTAGTCAGTGGCTCATTTAACCCGAAGTGGTACATTTCAATCTAAGCGGTGTGATTAGAACAAGATCTACGGCCGACGTTCGTCGTCTCCGTCGAACAGCTCCGACGTGACCAAACCCTAACGGCGACGATGGGGGTACGCGGTGGCTCACCTAGGCTCCAGCTAGGATCGGCGATGGGGGTGAACGACATTGTCGACGACGACGGTTCGAACGGTGGTCGCCGCGGATCCTGGGGTGGCTCCAATCAACGGCTCCTCTCCTCCTCTATAGTGGCAGACTCCGGCCAAATTTCGGCGGGCTGGTGCTCGCCTTGCTCTGAGGAAGGGTCAGGGGTGGTTCTGAGAGAGAGGGGAGTGATATGGTGTGAATAATTGAGGCGGGGGTGGCCTCTATTTATACACCGGTGAGAGGGGCAAAGCGGCATGGGCTGGCTCCTCCGGCGACATTATTGTAGTGATCTACAGGCATGGCTAAGGGCGTAGGATGGTGCGATGTCTCCTGGTGGTCATCACTGGCTTAAAGGCACGGCACATGGCGATCGAGGATGGTCGGAACAGGTCGGTGCTCTGCACGGAACCGGTAGCGTTCGAGACGGCGTATAGGGGCTTTGTGTCGGGTGGCGGCGAATGGCCGTGTCTGTGAGGTAGCTAGGGTCATGGCGAGTGCAGTTACGCGCGGTGAAGGCGAGGCGCGGCGTGTGCGCCCGTGTCTGCTGCAGCGCTCTGGTGTGCTCTTGGCATGGTTGCAGAGAACTGGGTGCGATGTTTTTCGGGTGGTCCATGGCTTGCCTGCGATTGAGGGGTGGACAAGGAGTGGAGGTGGATGGTGACCTGTCTCCTAGACATCATGGACGGGCGCGGCGCTGGCTCCTGTGAGTTTTCCATGGTCGACCGGCAATGGCGGCTTGGGTAGCACGACACTGGTGCAAACGGTAGAGGGGGTGCTGGTTCAATGCAATGCTAGGTGCTGGGGGAGACAAGGGGAGTGAAATGGGTGCAATGGGTAGACAAGGCACTGATCAAGAACAGACATAGTTTGGCAGCTATTACTGTGCTCACCAGATGTTTGATGAAATGGCCGCATAAACTCAACAATTGAATTTTTGGATGAATTTTGGTGAGTGCTCTGGTCATAAGCTTGGTAGTCTGAGGTTGCTTGGGTTTGCCAAGGTGAAGTGGTTTGGTTGGTTTTTGAGAAATGGCCATCTTAGTACCTATTAAGGATTCAATTTTGAATTATCCTTTAAATAGATTTTGAATTTTGTTTCTGTTGGTTTGTAAAGTGGGCTTGGGTTCACTTTTACTTGGTCTAGCAAGGGGTGAAAAGAATTGGATTTATTTCTGATATAAATCTTTGACTAGGAACACCCAAAGTGGTCTAGTGAACAAGTTTGGCCAAAATGACCATTTGCTCATATTTCTTATATTTGATTTTCTCTTCATTTGATTCTTCTTGGAAATGATCTAGATGATATTGTTTTCATCTTTAAACCAATCATTATCATTCATAGCAATCAAACATGGCAAATGCTATCATTCATGCATTAATCACACACACACATGCATTCATATTAATTTTAATAATAGAAGTTTTTGTTAACCCTAAACCTGGGTGAATAGACTTGATAATCTTGTATAATATTTTTGAGGTGTTACATGTTCCAAACTTGGCAACGTGTGTCAGCCGTTTATACAGGCTTGTGGGTCCCCCATGTTGGCCTCTCATTAGAAGAAACGTGTGTATGCTGGACTTTTTTCTCGCATGCGCCTCCCTCTTTGGAACTTGGCAACATTGCTCGATGTGCTAGCACGTGTATAAGATCTCGTTGGTGGGTCCCACATGTCAATCTCTTTGTAAATGAAACGTGTGTATGATGGACTTTTTTTCGGCTGCATTTGAACTTTGGACCTTGGCAACGTAGCTCGATGTGGCAGTCGCGTATGGTCTTGCTGCTGGGGCCCACATATCAGCCTCCCTAGTATGTCCTGGCTTGTGGGTTCCCAATGCTAGCCCTCTATACAAGTACTTAACTTCTTTTTTCAAACCCGTGCATTAAGAAGGATGATGCAGACTAGTGGATCCTCCATGTCAGCCTCTTCTTAAAGCAATATTTTTAGAAGAAAATAAGGTAAACCCAAAAATATGTATGTCAAGCACAGAGGATTCAAACTCAAAACTTCACACATATAAACCGTGTGTGTTGCCACTATGACAAAGAAATCAAATGATATTAGGTTTCATCTCCTCGTTAGTAAAATTTGCATTCTGTTGTGGCTCTGCCGGATTCAGAACAAAGACTCAATCGACGGAGGGGAAAAAAGCGATAATTCTTTGACAAATATATTCATATAAAAATATCTAAAGAACTACAGACTCACACCACGTGTGCCCAAACTGGACTGCTATTCAAAGGCTTCACTTGGTGAAATCACATTGTATCTTTACCCTCTCATCACTGTCCAAAACACAACCAATGATTCTGAGAATCATAGGCAAAAGCTCTAGTGCAAGCAGCCCAGCATCAGCAACAAAACTTTTCACAAATTCAATAGCATTTGAATGATCAGTAGTATAGGATAAGATAGATATAATATCGACATATTACTAGTTCATATTCGGCAACACTTAACCAATTCAGCAGCATTTCAAAATGACTGATTCAGCAATACAGACACTGAAATTCAATAATAGTATAGAGGGAACCAGTTCTTGTTTCATTTCTAAAAACTATGTCCACAATCAGTTTTCCCTTTTCTACAAACACACTCAAATCATTAGAGCAAGCAAACTTGACGATCAAGTCTACTTTTGTGTGCATACCTCTTCCTCACATATTAAGACAGAACCCAATCATTGTTATAATAATTGGTCTTGATGATATAGAGAATCGCCATATAGATACAAATATACCTTACCAGTATATACTAGTCATAGCTCCAATCTAGCAAAAGGTTATCACTGTTTTACCACCCATATATGATCAGTGGTAATAAAAAAACCACATAATTAATTACGATAGCATGCGACTAAAGAGATAGATAACTAGGAATTTCATGAACAACATGAGGCATTTAGGGCAGTGAGATACATCGACATTGACCATTCTTCCAATGGTAAGTTTGGCTGCTTTCCAAAACTTGGTCCACCTAGAAGTAGCTGCCAAGCGCCCATCAGTCCAGTTAATGGCATAGCGTCCCTCGACTTGCACTCCTTCACTCTGCATCATGAAGACTACACTAGTAGGAAAACCCTTATAGCAGTCATTTTTCTAGTGGCATGTCGTATAAAGAATACATTGTTGCTAATATCCAACATAGTAGTGGCGTCTCTAATATACGGAATGCCACTACTAGATCTTAACAGTGGTTTTCAGCGTACTTAGGACGCAACTACTAAAATGGACCCACAGGTGGAACCGGGCCAGATTTAGGGGTGGCGTTCAGACTTTGTAAACGCCACCAATGCCTACATTTCTAGTTGCATCCAAAGGAAAGAAACATCGTTGCTATTAGAGTTATAGGAGTCGTAAACTCCCTACTCTGCCCCGACTGATGCATGTAAAATGCATACATGAACTTTGTAGTTTGTTGACATGTTTACCCACATATATGCATCATATATAATGGTATATCCATGTTTTACATTGATTTTTTGGGATTTACCAATAATCCCCTTTATTTTGGTTATAACTTTGTTTGGCTGAAAACACCTTTTGTTAGTTTTTTTGCGATTTCAGGAGCTATGGGACTTCAAAAAGGGCAAGGTCAGAGGCCATGGTTCTCAAATTTTGATACACATCCAGTAGGACAAAGACGGACACCAGGAGCCCAACATGCTAAGATAAATCCCATAGGGAGCTCCCTCCAGGGTGTTTTTCCCCTCTGGCATCCAATTCGCCTCAATCTTTCGGGCACTAACTTGTGTTTGACCTAAAAATGACTATATATACCTAGGGTGTCTGTCCTCGACGGAGAGGAGGGGGAGATAGAAAACACCAAGAATAGAGAGTCTTCTAGCCTCCACCAGAGGAAGATTGGAGGGGGAGCCACTGCCAGAATCGTCTCCGGCCACCTATCCTCCTTCACCAACGCTTCCTCGTCACTCTCCATGATGAGAGGGGAGTAGTCCGCCCCCTGGACTTTGGGTTTATGGTGGTAACTTGATCTAATATCTCCATGTATGATCATTTTTGAAGTCCATATGATGTTTCTTGCATGAGTATGGATCTATCTATGTAATTCCTATGGTGGATATATTGTGTTATGAGATAGTACTTATTATTCATTTATCATTGTGTTGGATCTTCTATGGTTTGTCATACTTTGGGGATATTCTATGATGCATGTAATGGTTTAGATCTATACATAATGCCTTGTTTATCCATATCATGAGGTGATTGACACCACCAAGTGGGGGTAGATGAGAGAGATGTGATAATACTCACAACATATCACAACATATGAATTATTGCACTAGTGTTTAGAATGCTTTTCATTAAAAAGTATGATGTATGTACGTAATGGGTGGACGAGTGACAGCGACATATATATTGAGTGACAGTAATGCAGCCCAACATCCTTTATCTAGGGGTAAAAAGAGAGAAGTATGGTGTGTGGTGTGACAAAAACCAAATGCTAGTCTTATTGCAAGGGTGACCTAGCAACACAAAAGAGTACTTCTTTCACCTATGTGTTTTACGACATGTATCCACCATAAAAGTACCAATAAAACATTGCAATTGTGTGTAACTTTACTATATATAACATGATAATCACCATAGATGGAGAAGAGAGGATTAATTGAACCCATGAAGCCATGTCCATTGTTCCCATAATAGAAAACCCTTGTCTTGTACTCTTGCATTAAAGAGGATTGGGACACTTTTACATTATTGTTTTGTTATATTAGATTTGCATCTATTAAATCAACCATCTTGTTCCTTAACTTGTTTAGTGCACAATCAACTAAAACTTGTGACACTTTAGTTGTACAGAATATATAGCTTTTCCTTCTTGATCATGTGGATCGATACCCTAATTCCACATTAAGAGGTACTACGGTGATCCCCTGCACTTGGGGGTTATCAAGAAACTTTCTAACACCATTGCCGAGGAGTGTAGCGCTTAAGTTTCTATTCTTGTGTGCACTGAAAATAGATTTCCTTTCAATTTTGTTTTACTTTCACTTGGTTTTATATCCTAAAATCATTTAAGCTTGGGGAGGTTTACTTCTTTAACTTGTTTGGTTGAGAGTTATATTCTAGTTGTTTTTAGAAAATGGAAAATACCAAAAATTCTATTTTTATGAGCACACATATGAATTTTGATGACAAATTGCATATGTTAAAGAATGCTCCTAAATTTGTTAAAAACATAGAGAATCAATTGAATGGAAACGTCTGAAAAATGTCATGAATGTGTAAATTGTATTGCTATGGAGTTTCTTAAAAAACATCATGATTTAAATTGTTGCTCTCAACATAAAAAGAGACACTTTGGCTTCCAATGTATGTTACATGAAGAATATGCAATTGCATATTACAATAGAAGGGATTATATTCAGCTAGGATTGGAACACATAGAGGAATATGTCATTTTTATGTCAGCCCATGAGTTAAAAACTTTTATAGAAGAGAACTATGAAACTCATGTTGTGGTTAGATCATAAAAATGTTTTTTTATTGTACCCTTATATATATTGTTGACTATAACAAGAGGCTTATTTCTACCCAATAAAGCACTGATGTTTTGCAGGGAGAAGATGAAAAAAAGCATAATCTTGGGGATTTCCATTGACATGGGTATGACCTATCGGGTCCCTATGATCATTTACCCTGGGCGCATAAAATCTTATGGCCTACCAAGGCCCAATAAAGTCCAAGAAGCATCCGATGAATATAGACTTTTCCTATCCGCAATCTGGAACCGACACAGAGTTCGTATTGTAAACATAAACTTGTAACCTCTCCGGTTATGGATCCGAGACCCAGCCTCTCATATAAAGGCTGGGAGGACCCGACGGAGAGGGAACCTTAACTTTCCAACAATCCGCCGTGAGCTAGATTGCAACTAGCGAATCAACAACTTTGTAACCGACCTTTTCCAATAATCAGACTACATTGACTCCCTTGTTTGTCTGATTAGCAAACGAAATCCCCAACGCTCTCTTTTCCATGAAACCCTAAGTCCATAGCAATGGGAATTGCCGAGGTTATCCCTCGTCAATTGGCGCCATCTTTGGGAACTTTGAGTGTTGGAGCCATGGATTCGGAGGCCCCCCCTTCATCAAGAAGCAACCCGATGATCAAGGTTGGTGAGGTCCATTAAGATCTCGCTGATTCAAGCCCGCCCACCCCTTTATCGGCTCTCGTCGACTTCGACCAGAAGACTGATCTCATGATCGGAAGTTTCCACTTTCATGTAGGAGCACCCGAGAATTTCTGCCTTTTGGCTCCGCCTAGCTCGGACCCATCGGCCATACCAACATCGCCTACAGTGACACCAACATCATCCATTGGCTCAACAGGACGGTCCATCTCTGATCCGACAAACGTCGAAGAAATTCGTGAAAACTCCATAGATCTGAAAGATTTGGCTGGTCTATATGATAGTCTCTCTTTTGGCTCGATCTCCCAGTCAACACTGGAGTGCAGCCTAAGTTCATTTGGCATAGTTCCTGATGAAACTAAATAAAGCGTTGACTCTGGAATCAAGAAGGAAGAATCATACCCAGAGCAAGATGAAGGACTTCACTGATCACAAATCAGCATCTCTTTTGTGTACAGTAGCGATGATAATCAATCAAACATGAGTCACCGCCAAGTGTGCGTGATCCAGGACGAAGGAACATCAACACCTCGCGACTTCCACGGTAACCCGATCATTAACCCTGATGATATTTTGTCGGCTACAGGACATCATGAAGAGAGGAATGACACGCCAGAAGGAGAACATTGTGTGGTACAGAGAAGGAGAACGCACAGGAGAATGCCTAACACTTCAGCTTCCACTAGCGGTCTGGAAGAAGGCTTGAGATGCAGTATCGGGTGCAGTGCCTGATACGTCGGAAACGTATCTATATTTTTTGATGCTCCATGCTTGTTTAGTATCTACTTTCCTTTGCTTGTCTACACTTTGAGGTGCTTTTTACATTTTTTTCTGGTACTAACCTATTAACAAGTTGCAATAGTGCCAGATGCTTGTTTTCTGCTGTTTTTGGTTTCAGTAAAGTTAGTAAAGAAATATTCTCGGAATTGGACGGGACAAACGTCAAAGTTAATTACTTTCCATGGGGAACACGAAGTACAGAGGGGATACGAGGAAGCGGGCCAGGGCAGCCAGACCCCCCCAGGCGCGGCCAGGGGTGGTCCCACGCCTGGCTAGGTTTTGCCCCCTGGTCACCTCCTCGGCCTCCCCCTTTGCCTATAAGAAGCCTCGATGCAGAAACCCTAAGGACCGGATCAAATCTCCACGAAACCGTCTATAGCCGCCGCTACCATCGTCCCTAGATCGGGGGGATCTGAAGTTCTTCCCGGCACCCTGCCAAAGGGGAGATCATCCCGGAGGCCTTCTCTCCTGTATCCACCTTGGACTATGGGTCCATGTAGTAGCTAGATTGTTGTATCTCCTCCTTTCTGCTTTCATGTATAGATCTTGTGAGCTCCGTTCATGATATTGAGATTATTATGTTGGTTTGATTAATGGTTTTGTCTTTATGATTCTATCATGTCTGTGTTGGTTGTGATCTTGCATGCTCTCCGTTGTTAGTAGCTACCTTGGCCAAGTAGTTGCTAGTGACTCCAAGAGGGGGTATTTATGCTCGATAGTGGGTTCATGCCTCTATTTTCCAAGGGAAGTGACAGAAATATCTTCGGTTATAGATGTGATGTTGCCACTAGGGAGAAAACAACGGTCTCTTGTTCATGGAACATGTGGACTGTTTACCTTGCACATTTGCTTAAAGCAGTTGTCTGTTGCTTGCAACGTTATACTGGAGGGGTTTCGGATGATAACCTGAAGGTGGACTTCTAGTCATAGATGCAGTTGGATGGCGGTCTATGTATCTTGTTGTATTGCCCAATCGAATCTCATAGGATCTTTCTGACTAGTGATTGCATTGTTATGCCTTGCTCAGTTCCTGTCAATTGCCCTGCTATAATTTGTTTACCCTTCATGCCATGTTGTTTATCTAAGGAGAGCACCTCTAGTGAACTATGGACCCCGGTCCAATATTTACCGTTGATACATCTTCCACTGTTACTTGTTTACTTGCTGCAAACCATTACCTTCCACACCATACGTTTAATCCTTTGTTACAACAACCGGTGAGATTAACAACCTCACTGTTAGTTGGGGAAAAGTCTTGAGTTTGTGTTGTGCAGGTATCCGCTTTGCTTGCAACACCTGTGTGACGTTTCCTTCCTCCTACTTGTTCGATAACCTCGGTCTCAACTGGGGGAAGACTTGCTGTTGTGCTGCTTCACACCTTGCTCTTGGGGTTCCCAATAGGCTCCACATCAACTGATCCATCAAAAAGTTTTCTGGCGCCGTTGCCGGGGAGGCTAAGGACGTCTTCACTAGGGGAGTCCTTTACTTCCTTTCTCTTTACTTTGTTTTTAGTTTGCTTTGTTTGTTTTGCTTGGTTTTGTTTGCTTCTTTCCAAAAAACCCAAAAAAATTAGTCTAGTTTGGTTTGCTTTCTTTATTCAAAAACACAAAAAAATTAGTTCCTACCCTAGTTGCCACCTTTCTCTAGCTCACCATGTTTCTCCCCAAGTTTGCCCTAAAAGATCTTGCAACTCCATAATTGGGAAAGATAATATTGAATAATTCTTTAATTATGTTAGCAAGAATGAGGATTATAAGGAAAAATCTATAGCAGAGCTTGCTCCTAATTATGAGATTGTTGCAGCTTCTTTAGTTCATATGTTGGAGGCTAGGTTTGTTAGCCTTAACCCCTTCATACAATTTTTGTTCCTAAAAGTAAAAGAAGAGAAGAATGTTGAAAAGAGGGAAATCATCCTTGAAACTTTATCAAAAGAATTCCATGATGTTGCAAGGGAAGACAAAAAGGTCTTTGAGCGTTTCAATATGTTAGGCTCAAGTGTATATGTTGTGGGTATTTCTGATAAAACTAAGCCTAGAGAAGAATTTAAGATACCCATACCCTTTAAGCTTGTTGGAATGCATGAAGCCTTTGAAAAGAATTTTGATTGGATTGCTCCTGAAAATCTTTTTGATGAAAGTAGTAGACCAAAGAGAGATGAGAAGGGATCCTCCAAAACCCATTTGGATGAGATACCTTTCATAGTTGAAGATTTTTCAAGTATGGATGTTAATGCTTCTTCATTTGAAAATACTTGATTCTTCTTGCTTCTTGTCCTAACTTAAAGGCGTTGAAGAAAAGTACTTGTTGGGAGATAACCCAAGAGTTTCCTTGAGTCTTGGAAGTTATTACTTCAGTAATTACCTCTCCTTATCCTTTTTGTTTGCTTTTTGTGCCAAGAATGACCTCTAATGAGAGGGAAGTAAGATTTGGGGGAGTTGCTGTCCCGAAACAGATTTCTGTCCTACACCAAAAAACTTCGTGAGGAGTCTCTGTAACTCGGATTGAGCTAAGACTTTACGAATAAATCCCCCAGTATGTTAGCTAACTTTAGTTAGTTCAACACTTTTTGATTTGAGCAACAGAAGATGTTCGAAAAAATCGGTTTCTACCCGCTGGTCTGTTTTGACAGATTTCTGCCATTATTTGCATTTGCTTCTTATTGATTCCTTTTTGAGTTCTCTTTAGGTGAATTGAGCTTTTTGAAGTATTTACTACAGTAGCTTGTGTTTTTAGTGAAAAGCCTTGCTGTTTCAAAGCATTGCCAGAGGTCTAATATCTTTTGAATACACTAATGTTGCTAATGAAGATTGTGTGAAGTTTTGGATGAAGGAAAAATTCCAGGTGTAAAGAGAGAATGATGCAATGAAATGAAGAATGGACAAAAGCTCAAGCTTGGGGATGCTACCATGGTTTCACCCCAAGAAATATCCAAGAGGTACAAGTGTCAAAGCTTGGGGATGCCCAAGGCATTCCCTTCTTCATCAATAAAAAGCTCAGGTCTGTCTAGACACTTCGTTTTTATTGTTCCATGCATAGTTGTGTTGTTCTTGGAGCGTCTTAGTTTTCGTTTGCTTTTCTTAGGTTTTTTATTTTGCTTGAATAAAGTAGTTTGGACCCCTGTTCTTGATGTGTTGTTTTGCAAATAAGTTGCTTGGTGTTGGAAAGGAGTAGTAAGTTCTTGCTTGTAAGTGCAAGAGGAGCTTGCATTGACTGTGACTTAGACTTTAGCATGACATGCTAGGTGTTGTTTTAGCAATATGCTTAGTGATTATTGCTGTAGCATGTCTTGTTCCAAACAATTGGGATTGATTAGTGTGCCGTGAAGAAATTATGCGTTGTTTTAGCATGCAAAAGCATAGTATTGTGATATTCTCCTTTGATGCTTTGCTTGGGTTGACTTGGCACATTCTCACACCATGTTATGACTATGAAAAATCACCATTAGCCTCTATGATCATTTAGACCTTGACTTGTAGTACCACTCTTTGCTTTGATTAGTATGCTTTGTTGCACTACATGATTATGGCCATTATGCTCTCTTAGTTGGTTGCTCCCAGTCTTTTGCTAGCCTCCACTTGTATGGGTAAGTTCTACTCATGCTTCCAACTCCCAAGAAACCTAGTTATTCCGAAGTGTCCACTATAAACTCCTATGCATGGTGTGTTACACCATTTCAAGTATATTCTTGTTTTCAACTATCTTCCAATTAAAAACTATTTTGTTATGTGAAAAATTAGTGATTAAAGCCCTCACGAACTTGATGGCACACTTTATATTCTTTGCCCCTAATAAACTTGAACCATTGTGACAACTTTGTTGTATATGCTTGCACTTATAAGTTGGAATTAGCAGAACCATGCTGTCATGGGGAACGTTTTCAACATTGCTTGTACTTTGTACTCAGTTGATGTCATGCTCTTTTGTCTATAGATGTCACATGTGTGAAATAAAGAGGGAACTTGTAAGTCCATGTAGTTTGTATCATGTGTTAGAGAAATGCCTGGGTCGCTAGCCTAAGCCATGCCTAATCATGGTGGAAACTTGCAGCATCACCATAATGAGCTATCTATGAAGCATCATCAATAAAAATCTATGCATATGGTAAATAAAAAGATTGATGAGATGCTCATTGTCTGCTTGCCTTGTCATTTTGGTTATGGGAAAGCTCTTGTACCATGTGCAAGGGGTACCCCGTTGGCGGTTCTCAATGATATGCAAATACTTACAATGGCAAGAAGTTACTTGGACCCAAAGTTGAGTATGCATGAGGTGTGGCCCTCGTATTCAAGGGACTTGAGATTGCCAACTTATACTTCGTCAAGCATATACTCCATCTTTGCCACTTTAACCTTAACCACTTCAAGATGCTTATGATAGGGGCAATGAGGGCTGAAAGCTAACAAGTACCATAATTTTTGGAAGCTCCTTTTGAAACTTATAATCCCTGCTTCCTTTACAAAAAGGCCTTTATTCCACCATTTATTGAGTCTCCACATTCTACCTTTAGGCACCATTAAGAGAGCATAGTTGTCATTCTGTGTGCAGTGTTCCAAAGCTTATTAATTGATGCATATTGTGATATTACTTGTTCTTGTGCTATTTGTTTCTAGCCATCCTTGTGAACTTTGAAGGTGTCCTATGCATCTATATTGCTACTCTATGAGGGACAAGTTGATTGCCACTATGCTATGTTTTCTGTATGTGAAACAACCAAATGTTTTTCAATGCATGTTATTCATGATCTTTGTTTGTAGCTTGTCATGTTGCATGCATAGTTACTTTGTCCTATTGTTAGAACTCCATCTTTCATGCACATGTTTAGAGTTCTTTGATCCCAGCTTTCAATGTTTGCAAATGGTTCGATCTTTGTGAGGGTGCATGTCACCTAAAAAATTATTCTTTTTAACACTTACCTACTCGAGGACGAGCAGGAGTTAAGCTTGGGGATGCTTGATACGTCGGAAACGTATCTATAATTTTTGATGATCCATGCTTGTTTAGTATCTAATTTTCTTTGCTTGTCTACACTTTGAGGTGCTTTTTACATGTTTTCTGGTACTAACCTATTAACAAGTTGCAACAGTGCCAGATGCCTGTTTTTTGCTGTTTTTGGTTTTAGAAAAGTTAGTAAAGAAATATTCTCGGAATTGGACGGGACAAACTTCAAAGTCAAATACTTTCCGTGGGGAACAAGAAGTCCAGAGGGAGACGAGGAAGCGGGACAGGGCAGCCAGAACCCCCCCCCCCCCCCCCCAGGAGCGGCCAGGGGTGGGACCGTGCCTGGCTAGGGTTTGGCCCCCCATGGTCGCCTCCTCGGCCTCCCCCTTTGCCTATGATAAGCCCCTGATGCAGAAACCCTAAGGACCGGATCAAATCTCCACGAAACTGTCTGTAGCCACCATCATCCCTAGATCGGGGGGGGGGGTTCTAAAGTTCTTCCCGGCACCCTGCCGGAGGGAAGACCATCTCGGAGGCCTTCTCTCTGGTATGATGCGTGAGTAGTTCCACCTTGGACTATGGGTCCATGTAGTAGCTAGATGGTTGTATCTCCTCCTTTGTGATTTCATGTATAGATCTTGTGAGCTCCGTTCATGATCAAGATCTAATCTATTTGTAATAATGCATGTTGTGTTTGCGGGGATCCGATGGATATTGAGATTATTATGTTGGTTTGATTAATGGTTTTGTATTTATGATTATATCATGTCTGTGTTGTTTGTGATCTTGCATGCTCTCCGTTGTTAGTAGCTGTCTTGGCCAAGTAGTTGCTAGTGACTCCAAGAGGGGGTATTTATGCTCGATAGTGGGTTCATGCATCTAGTTTCCAAGGGAAGTGACAGAAATCTCTTCGGTTGTAGATGTGATGTTGCCACTAGGGAGAAAACAACGGTCTCTTGTTCATGGAACATGTGGACTGTTTACCTTACACACTTTGCTTAAAGCAGTTGTCTGCTGCTTGCAACCTAATACTGGAGGGGGTTCGGATGATAACCTGAAGGTGGACTTCTAGTCATAGATGCAGTTGGATGGCGGTCTATGTATCTTGTTGTATTGCCCAATCGAATCTCATAGGATCTTTCTGACTAGTAATTGCATTGTTATGCCTTGCTCAGTTCCTGTCAATTGCCCTGCTGTAATTTGTTTACCCTTCATGCCATGTTGTTTATCTAAGGAGAGCACCTCTAGTGAACTATGGACCCTGGTCCAATCTTTACCATTGATACATCTTCCACTGTTACTTGTTTACTTGTTGCAAACCATTACCTTACACACCATATGTTTAATCCTTTGTGACAGCAACCGATGAGATTGACAACCTCACTGTTAGTTGGGGCAAAGTCTTGAGTTTGTGTTTTGCAGGTCTCCGCGTTGCTTGCAACATCTGTGTGACGTTTCCTTACTCCTACTGGTTCGATAACCTCAGTCTCAACTGAGGGAAGACTTGCTGCTGTGTTGCTTCACACCTTGCTCTTGGGGTTCCCAATAGGCTCCACATCAACTGATCCATCAGTGCCCATGATAACAGACGCCACAAGAGAGGAACTAATGGCTTACCAATACTTGCTACACCACAAGAGGAAAGATATACTGTGGCTGTAGCGGTCTCTAGATGAAAGGAAAAGGCTAGTTGATGAATCTAGCTTGCGTCGGGCAAAACTCAGTTCCACCCGAAATTCTGGCAGCGTCACTAGCGGACCACAGCCCAGCGCAACACCTTGCGGCTACTAAAAATCCTAGAAGCTGAAAGGCACGAGATGGCAGGGGACTTGGAATTATCGTTCATGTCAGTTGATTATGTGGGTAACATCAAGGCAAAACAGCACACGCCTCCCTTGTCACGGACAAAACCTACCTCTTGTCCACCCAACCAGCAGCCGAAGATCTACGGGCAGCTATTCACCGCTCTTCCCTGCTAGGACTGGGCATGGTAGGCGAAACTCATGCACAAGGGGAACAAGGAATCACACAACAAGCCGATAAATCACCACGCCGTCACAGCAGCCCTCAGCACACAGGGATTAACCGACGATCTACTTCCCCTCATCATGTGCGCTTCACACTCTCTTCGCGTGGGGACGATGCGAGAAACAATATCACACATAAAAGGGTCGACAAATCCATGTAGGAATGCAGTAGCCGAAAATATTCTAATGGAGAAAGCGACGATGACCGCGAACCTTGTGGTGTCAGCTGCTTTACCTATCGGGTTCGTAAAACTCCGGTACCTAGGGACTTCAAACACCGTCATGATCGCCAAAAGTACGAAGGGCTCCAGGAACCCGAAGTATGGCTGGATGACTACCTACAAACTATCAAACTTCAGGGAGGATCAAATGCTATCACAATGTAGAGCCTTCAGTTGCATTTAAGCAGAGCGGCACGCTCATGGCTCAAGCAATTACGCACAGAATCCATCATCATTTGGAGCGATCTGGAGGACAAGTTCATTCGAAACTTCAAGTCCACATTCAAACGACCCGCATCCATCGAAGAACTACGAACCTACAAGCAGAAACCTGCAAAATCTATCAGGGCGTACATATAGAGGTGGAACATCATCAAAAATTCCGCGGAGCACATCTCTGATGAGAGGGCGATAGATTCTTTCAATCATGGACTACAAAGGAAGGATTTCATCGAGGAGTTGGGGTAGGTGATGACATGGTTATACCCTACGGGTACACGACCTTAGCATACCTAGTCCAGCCCAGGGAAGGCCCACGAGAACGTGTGCCAGCCCATGAAGACTTTCGGGTGGCCAGGGCCCATGACGCCTTCGGATCCTTGGAAAGCAAGACTAGAGTAGATAGAAAATTCAAAGGGGTAAACCCTAAAACCTGTAACCGACTCGATCTGTGCCTAGGACCTGCCTATCTCTATATAAAGGCCAGGAGGCCATGACAAGGAGGCTCTCTTACAATCTCTCGCACACCACCGCATACACTCCTCCATGCC
The DNA here is from genome assembly GCA_916181665.1 of Avena sativa. Classification (NCBI taxonomy): domain Eukaryota; kingdom Viridiplantae; phylum Streptophyta; class Magnoliopsida; order Poales; family Poaceae; genus Avena; species Avena sativa. The sequence continues at coordinate 256,680,216 of OV702279.1, read as the reverse complement.
AGATTGCATCTGTGCACCCCTGTACTTTTCGGTTCCGCCGTAATCAAGAGCAGACAAGCAGGAGTAGGGTTTTCCCTCCGAGGGCCTGAACCTGGGTAAACCTCGTGTCCCCGTGTTGCTTGTTTGCTAACCGTTCCGTGATCTCCAGCATCCCCATCTTCTCCAAAACCCAAGCTCATAACAATGGGCATTGACGAGATTAAACCTCGTCAATTGGCGCCGTCTGTGGGAATTGGGGGCGCTGATTGTGCGATCGTGACGGTCCCACCCAAAGCGATCTACAACTCCGCGGCGACAGAGAGTTATCTCCTCTTCGGCGCCTTTGACTTCACCGCCCACTCGCCAGCCACCCTGAAGGACTTCGAGCTCGTTGGCGACGGACTCGAGATCCTGTTTGGGAGTTTCTACTTCCAGGTGGGGCAGACCGGCACTCTCCGCCTCCTAGAGTGGGTGCCCCTGCCATCGATCAGGCCTGCTTCGTGGGCTCCACACCCCATGCTACGCACATCACCATCGACAGATGAGTCCTATGACAGCAGCAGCTGCAACTCAGATCTGTGCAATCCACCATCGGATGAAGGGACCTACGGTTCCAGATCCGAAAGCTGTGGCAGCAGCAATCCGATCTACGAGTGCTACCAATGCACCGCAGTCATCTAGAGTGACATGGATCAGGAGCACAACCCACCACCCAACCCGCAGGGTAGAAACGGCGGGAACAGAAGAAGCCAGTCCCCCCCACCCAACGGGAACGACACTGATCGGGTCATCCACCTCAGCAAGGAAGGATGGGCTCAAGCACGTGAAGCCGTAGCAGGCAACAAGATCCTGCCCGCAGATGCCTCACGGGACCTGCTGATGGCGTACCACATTCTCCTAATCGAGGAGCACAAGAAGCAAGTGAAGATGCAAGAGGTGCTTGACAAGCGCAAGCAAGCAGCCTCGGAGTCCAGTGCGCGGCGAGCTGCTCTCTCGGCCATGGGCATCGGCTCCAGCTTGCACAAAAACCATGGCAACAAGCACTGTTCTCGCACGGAGAACATGGACCCCAAAGCACGCCGCGAGGTGACTCGAGCCCTCAATGCGTCCTTCATGGAGATGGATGCCGACGGCAAAGTCATCCCAAAGACGCCACAAGCTGCGATCATGGCGGCGTCAAACTCCAGGACTTCAAAGAAGAGCTTGGGCGCGTCAAGCCCAAGACACTCGACCACCTCAAGGACATCGCCAATAGGTGGGCTGACGGCGAGGACTCCGTCCATCGAGCGCACTCGGAGGAGGAAGATGACTACGGCCGGCAACGTGAACGCCGTAGCAAGAGAAGACCGCGCGTCTACGACGATCGCGATGGACCCGACATGGTCGCGGCTGGCTACGTAGACCGCCGCAGCGATGGCAACCGCAACAACGGCGGATACCGTGGAAGTAACTTCCGCGACGGAGGGCGCCCAACGCATTCATGGCAACGCCGTGGCCGTGATGATGGACCCTCAGCATACGACAAACTGTCGGGTCCATGCACCATCCACTTCTACATCGACAAGCGGGATGGTAAAAAGAAGGCAAGCCACATGCTCAAAGACTGCCGCGAGTTCCAGAAACTCAGCGAGAGCATGGCTCAGATGAGGCAGCAAGCCCCGAACCCTGGATACGGGAACGCACCAGCACCAGGCGAGATAGCACATGGAGCTCCTCCACCACCACCCGCGGGACCTCCAAACCACCCAATCGCACCCGCGCAGAATAACGGTGGGCACGGGTACCCCGCGCCGAAAGGATCACTGATGATCCAAAAAGGACGCCCAACAAATAGGGTGTAGAAGAAAATCACCCGTCAGATCAACCTGGTTGTAACCGCTCCACCTGCCATCCCTGAGTACCTCAGCGGATCGGAGTCCTGCATCACGTTCAGCCGTTCGGATCACCCTTGCCAAGTACCTCGCCCAGGTCATGCTGCCCTGGTGCTTGAGGCAGAGATCGGAGGGTTCAACATGAGCCGCGTCTTCATGGACGGCGGAAGCGGCATCAATCTGATGTTCGCCAGTACCTTAGCAGCAATGCGGATCCCGCTGTGTATCCTGGAACAATCCGACACAACGTTCCACGACATCGTCCCTGGGAAGGGCATATTCCCCCTGGGAAAATATGGCTCGACGTCATCTTTGGCAAGCCCGACAACTTTCGATGCGAGCGACTCGAGTTCGAAGTGGTGGACTGGCCATCACAATACCACGCCATCCTCGGACGTGTAGCATTCGCACGATTCCTGCCAGTACCGTACTATGCGTACCTTCTACTCAAGATGCCAGGACCTAGGGGCATCATCACGGTCCACGGGAGCTTCACCCGATCGGACCACTGCGACAGGGACTTCAACAGAATCTCCCAGTCATTCGGCATGCAGGAGGAGCTCGAAAGGCTCCGCGAGGTGACGGACAACGGGGCACCCCCAGTCGCAAGACAAAACGCACCAGACATGTCCTTCGACTCCACCGTCAACACAAAGAAGGTGCATGTCCATCCGACGAATGCCTCCAAGACGGCGCTGATCGCCAACGACCTCAACTCCACATAGGAAAGCGCGCTCGTCGAATTCATCCATGAGCGCTGGGAAATCTTCGCATGGTGTCCTGCAGACATGCCAGGAGTTCCCAGAGAATTCGCCGAGCATGCACTCAACGTCTTTCCAGACGCCAAGCCCGTCAAATAGTCCATCTGACGACTGTCCGAACCATGAGCCAAAGAAATCGGAGTCGAAGTCAACAGACTACTCGACACAAACTTCATCAGGGAGATCAAGGAGAGCGAGTGGCTCGCCAACACCATGATGGTCCCCAAAAAGGACACGGACATCCTACGGATGTGCGTGGACTTCACATTGCTGAACAAGCATTGCCCGAAGATCACTTCCCTCTCCCTTAGATCGATCAAATCATCGACTCGACAGCAGGATGCGAAAAACTCTCCTTCCTCGATGCCTACTTAGGCTACAACCAGATCCAACTAAAGGTCGAAGATCAGGAGAAAACGGCGTTCATCACGCCGTTCGGAGTGTTTTTCTACAACACAATGCCCTTCGGGCTGAAGAACGCAGGCGCCACGTACCAATGATGCATGCAGGCATGCCTGAAGGAGCAGATCGGCCGCAACATCCAAGTCTATGTCGACGACATAGTCATCAAAACAAGGGAGGCCAAGACGCTCATCGACGATCTCCGCGAGACATTCGATAACCTCGACCGATACAAGATCATGTTAAACCCAAAAAAATGCGCCTTCGGCGTCCCATCTGGTCAGCTGCTAGGCTACTTCATCTCCCAGCGAGGGATCGAGGCGAACCCGAAGAAAATCCGGGCCATAATGGCCATGGAGAAGCCGAAGAACCTCAAGGGCGTCCAACAGCTTGCCGGGCGAATCGCGGCATTGAGCAGGTTCATTAGCCGCATGGGCGAAAAAGCCCTGCCGTTCTATCAGTTGCTAAGCAAGGCAGACAAATTCGAGTGGACGCCCGAGGCGGACGATGCATTCGAAGATCTAAAACGGCTGCTCTCTACCTCGCCCGTCTTGGTCACGCCAAAGGAGCGCGAGCCTTTGCTGCTATACATAGCAGCCACACACCATGTGGTAAGCACCGTACTGGTGGTCGAGCGACCCGAAGAAGGCAAGACCCATGGGATCCTACGCCCAATATACTACCTCAGCGAGGTACTAACACCGACAAAACAGAGGTACCCTCACTACCAGAAACTCGCCTACGGCGTGTTCATGATGGCTCGTCGGCTGAGCCACTACTTCTAGGAACATCAGGTGATGGTCGTCAATGAGGCACCCCTGAACACCATCCTGAACAACTCGGAGGCCACAGGATGGGTGGCCATGTGGGGCATCGAGCTGTCACCTCTAGACATCGTCTACGAGAAGCGCCACGCGATCAAGTCCCAGGTCCTTCCAGACTTCCTCGTCCACTGGATGGAACTACAGCTGCCAGACACGCTGGACATGACACAGTCATGGACGATGCACTTCGACGACTCCAAGCGCGAAGCCGGAGCAGGATCCAGGGTCATACTGACCTCCCCATAGGGCGACAAGATGAAGTACGTCCTTCGGATGAAATTTCAAGCTTCCAACAACGAGGCCAAATACGAAGCCCTCATCCACGGTATGAGGATGGCCAAGATCCGCGCCTGGTCATCTACGGAGACTCAAACCGCGTCGTTCAGCGGACGATGAACGAGTGTGACGCACACGCCGCCAACATGATCGCGTACCGCGCACTCTACAACGCACTCGAAGGAGACTTTGACGGCTGCGAGCTTCGGCACGTTGGGAGAGAAAGCAACGAAGAGGCCGAAAGACTCGCCAACATCGGCTCCACCTACGCACGGGTGCCACTAGGTGTGTTCCTCGAACAGATCTGTGTGCCATCCATCAAGCGGAAATTCCCAAAGGGATCACCCGAAGAGGCAGAGCACTCGGGGGCTGCGCTACCCGAAGGACAGGAAGGACCTGAAAAGCTCGACACAGAAGTCGCAACGGTCAACCTAATGCAGGTCATGGTAGTCGAAGAAACTTGGACACGGCCATACCTCCGGTACCTGATAGACGGTGAACTGCCTGATAGCCCGACAGATGCCCGGCGCATATCTCGCCGGTCCAAGGCCTTCACCATCATCAATGGCGAACTGTACAAACGCAGCATTTCGGGTGTACTCCAAAGGTGCGTCACCATCGGTGACGGCAAAACCATCCTCCAAGACATCCACGAGGCAGCCGCGCCCTTGTCGCCAAAGCTCTACGAGCCGGATTTTACTGGCCAACGGCCATGAACGACACAAAGGACATCGTCCGACGATGCAATGGGTGCCAGAGGTTCACCGACAAACCGCACGCACCCGGATCGGAGCTTAGGCCCATACCTCTGGCCTGGCCTTTCGCCCAATGGGGGCTCGATATGATTGGAAAACTGCCAAGGTCTTCGAAAGGAGGTCACGTCTACCTCCTGGTCGCAGTCGACAAATTCACCAAGTGGATTGAGGCCATGCCCGTCACTAACCAAAAGGGCAAAACTGCCGTCAAGTTCTTCGAATCCATTGTCTATAGGTTCGGCGTGCCGCACAGCATCATCACCGACAATGGGTCGAACTTCATCTCCAAAGAATTCCAGGACTTCTGCGAAGACCTCGGAATCAACATCACATACGCCTCCGTGGTGCACCCGCAAACAAACGGGCAGGTCAAAAAGGCCAATGGCCTCGTCGGCGCTGGCATCAAGAAGCGCCTAATGATCCCACTTGAGCGACTAGCGGGAGCCTGGACAAAGGAGCTACCCTCGGTCCTGTGGAGCCTGCGCACAACGCCAAACAGCTCAACCGGCTACACGCCTTTCTTCATGGTGCACGGATCCGAAGCCGTGCTACCAGCAGAGGTACGCCACAAAGCCCCACGGGTCGTTGCTTACACCGAAGCTGAATCGACGGCCGCACTCGAAGACGCCGTCAACACACTTGATGAGGCGCGTGATATAGTAGCATCTCGATCAGCAGTGTACCAACAGAGCCTCCGCAACTACCACAGCCGACGGCTACGCCCAAGGTCCTTCGTCGAAGGAGACCTAGTCCTGCAACTCAAGCAGGAGCGACCGAAGAAATTCGAGTCACCATGGGAAGGACCCTACATCATCACTGAAGTCATCCCAGGTGGCGCCTATCGCCTCAAGCACGTGGAGTCTGGAGTCGTATACTCCAACCCATGGAACGTCGCACAACTGCGACGCTTCTACCCCTAGCTATCTCCCTCTTTTACTTTCAATAAGGCTATTCAGCCAAGGCTACTCAGCTGAACAATGTACCTCCTCCTTACGATTATGAATAAAGCTAAGTGTCTCGCCCCAAAATCTTCACCTATTGTCTGCATTTTACTACATGTTACAACACACTCGGGGGCTCCCCCCCCCACCTCACGACTTCGTCGATTGAGGATAACGCGTGTACACCTAAGTAGTTGACCACGTCAGGCTAACGAAAAGGGCACGTATACAAACAAAGCACCACGTGCTAAACAACAATAAACCTTTACAATAAAGGGAACAACACGCCCAGTCGAATATATACAAATTTTACATCTATCTTTTATACAGGTCCTACCTATTCTGAAGAATAACCTGCGCATGCTGCTCAAACAGATCTACAATTTGTTCGGCATGCTGCCTCACAGCAGCATAATGTGGACGCATATCCCACTCGCCACCATCCGGTCGAAGAGGTGGCCCAGCCGCTACAGCAGACAGATCTACATCGGGACGATGTAACCGCACAAGGGAAAGTGCGGCCTTCACCCCCGCGACAAGCTGATGCCGCACCAGTTCCCTGACATGATGCACATTTCGAAACTTCGCCAGCAGGCCCTAGAGGGTCGATGGCGCTTCATCTAGCGGAAACATCACGTGCAGAACCGACGCCAATGAAGCCTTTGCCTGACAAAGCACCCGCGACACCTGGTGAACATGATCATGCACAGTCGCAAGGACCATGGCACGATCACGGTCCATCCAGAAGAACCCGCCGGCCTCCATGTCCTACTGGGTCAAGCAGTTGATCCGAACAGCAACACGCTCCTTTTCCTCCTTCGGAGCGAGGTTAGCACCTGCAATACTTGCAAAAGTAAGATGCAAGGCCAACAGACGCATCCGAAACAACGAGCAGTAGCTCGAAAAACTCACATTGAAGCTGTTCGGCCAGATGACGCAATTCCCCCATCAAATACTCCTCTTGGGCAGCGCCTCGCTCTGCCTTCGATTTCCAAACATCGGCGTGGCCACGCACTCCAAGCAATTCCTTCTCAAGACTACGGATGCGGTCTCGAAGAAACACAAGCTGCAACGCACCATCCAAGGATGTCCGCAGCTGTGGTGCAGACGAAGTGTCAACGGGATCATCACCCGGAGGCTCCTAGAGTAAAAGAAGACAAGGATATGAACAAGCAAACGAATGAACACAGAACTCGGAAATTCATTATGTACAGCAAAAAACCACTACGTGGCGCAATGACTGTTCATAGATATAATTACAAAAGCTAGAAACAAAAGCTATCCTACAACTACAAGACCGAAGAAGCTGCATCCTGAGTAGCCTCGGAGCCGGATTGCCTGCCTTTGGCCTCTCCCTGCTGCCTCAACACATACTCAGCCAGCAAGTCAATCAACTTCGGCCCATAACATTTACAGCGAGCAACGTAGAGGGCGAAGGCTACCTCGGATTCGTCAGCAGCCGTTGGCATCCGGGAGGTGACCTGATGAAGATCCAGCTCCGCTCCAGATGCCAGGGCGATCGCCAGCCCGACGGATGCACCAATGCCTTTTTGCTTGCGCTTGTACGCCGCAGGCGCTTCGGCTGATAGCGCATCTGCCAAGGCATCGACATCTTCGAGGGTGACGCCCTTGGGGACGAGCTCCTTGTAGAAGCGCCTGAGAGCCTCCTTGGCCTTGGCAAGCGAGCCGACCACGGTACTACAGTGGTCTTCGACCGCCGCAGTGGCATCATCCAGAGCACTCCCGTGCTCCAAAGCACCGCGGTCAAACTCGATGCATGCGACATCTAAATAAACAAAAGAAGCAACGTGAATACAAAGCACAACAAGAAAAGACAAGGAAGCCAAGAAAGGGAAAGACGACACCACTCACCCGAAATAGCCTTGGCGCGCGCCATCAGCTTGCCGGCTACCTCCTTCTCGTGCGAGGCCGTAGCGGTAGCGAGCTGCTACTCGTGGTCCGTAGCCTCATACTGCAGGCGCTCCTTGGCCGCGGCTACGTCGGCCAGCTCCTGCTCGAGGCGCTCCTTCGCACCAACAGTGTCCTCGGCCTTCTTCTCCGCTCGCCCAAGGCTCTTTTTGAGAGCATCAAGCTCGCGAAAGGTGGTATTGTTGTCCTCTGCAAACAGCAGAACACTTATCAGATCGAAGAAAAGGAAAATAGAAGAAGACACAAAAAGATCAACTCGTGAACGTACCTTGAAGCTGTTTGAAGCTGGCCTCCAGCGCCAGGTGTTGCTGCACCAGCTGGTTGGCGCCTTGCACAAAAGTCTGCAAAAGGCACTACTCGTCAAATGAAAGGCTCGGGGGCTATTCCCAAAGAGCGAGCAAAACAAGTTACACATACGAAAAGCGCTCGGGGGCTCCCCCCAAGACTCGAAGAAAAAACGAACAGCAAATCACACTACAGATGCTCGGGGGCTCCCCCCGAGGCACGAAGAAACAATGATCAGCAGATCATCCGAAAAGGCTCGGGGGCTCCCCCTGCGGCAGAAAACAAAATCACTTACATGGATAGACGGCGACTCCGAAGGTTCGCCTGCAGTCTTCTAAGGGACAACCACCCGAGCCTCCTGCGGAGAAGACCTCGGAGCAGCGCCCTCAGAGGTGGCCACCGTCTGAGGAGGAGGAGGAGAAGCAATCTTCGACTCCCCCACCATCTCCCGAGCACCATCGCTGGAGGAGCCATCGGAAGAGTGGCTGCAAAAGAAAACATCAGACAAGAACAATCAAGCGAAATCAAAAGACAGCAAAAGGCAACTGGACAAACTTACGAGTCGAGATCGCTCAAGTCGAATACAGGCGGGGTCCTCCTGCCCTTCTTTTCTTCCTTCTTCTCTTCTTTATTCTCTTCCTTCTTTCGCTTTGCCGACGGCTGCGGCGCTACAGCCCGCACGGGAACAGCTGGAAGAGGAGAGGAAGATCCCCCATGAACCCCACTGTGGCGCTCAAGGAACAACGGGTTCCTAGGTGTCGGCAGAGACGAAGCATCCGATGATTCGCTGGAACTCCGCGGCCGCTTCCGAGTTTGCTCCTCGCTAGACTCAACAGTCTCCCCAGCCGGCGACCGCGTCGAAGGAAGCTCAGACATGGAGTCCACCACCTCATTGTCCGGTGCATCCGGAAACAGTTCGGGAAGTGGCGGCGACATGCCTGGCACCTTGAACTCCTGCGCAAAAGAAGCAAATTTGTAAGCACACAGGCAAATACAAGGAAAACGCAGTCAAAATAAGCGCTACGCGCACGTCCCAGATCTACACCTGCGGAACCGGACGAGAAGCAGTGAATGGAGGAGTCAGCGACCTCCCCGGAATATCCTCTCCAGCCTTGAACTTCAGCACCGGACGAAGAATCCCGTCGAGGTCCCCCTTGGAAAACTCCTCAGCCGAAACCCTAGTAGGATAACGAAGACCAGAATAAAGGAACATCGGATGCGCCCTAGCCTGGAGCGGCTGCACCCGACGTTTAAGAAAGGTGCGGATGATATCCACACCGTTCACCTCTTTATCCGGAATCAACTGGAGATCCTCCACCCGATGGTAGAGTCCCTCTATCTCCGCCACCTCGCCATCCAAGATCTGGTTCTTCCAGGACCTCTTCGGCTCAATTTTCTGAGAGGGGTCAAAAGGAGCAAGACCAAATTACTGTCCAGCCACCGTGGAGTCGCGGATGTAAAACCATCGCCTCCGCCAGTACTGGACAAATTCGGACATAGAAAAGGAGAAGAAAAAAAGATTGGATCGAAGGGAAATGATGCAGCCCCCAATGGGATAAACACCATCGGAGCCAGATTGCCTCTTCACGGAATAGAGTTTCTGGAAGAGGCCAAAGTCCGGCTCGATACCGAGCCAGCACTCGCAGAAAGTGATGAAACAGGCGACATGAAGAAGAGAGTTGGGCGAAAGATGATGAAGCTGGACACCATAAAGTAAAAGGAATCCACGAAGAAAATTGTGGACTGGGAAGGAAAGGCCCCGAAGGACAAAGGCGACGAACATAACCCGAAACCCAGCGGGAGGACGGGGAATTACCTCGTCGCCGGGAAGTTTGACAGCCTCCCTATCCTGCGGGATCAGGCCCCGCTCATGGAGCTTGCGGAGGTCACCCTCACGCGTCTCCGATCGCCGCCAGCCACCGTCGGTGACGCGCGTGGCGGCGGAACCCTTTTTTCCGCTGGCGGCCGCACTGGTGCCAACTGCAGCGGAGGACTTCTTGGGTTTTCCCATTGCAGTACGGCAACGACAACAACGAGCACGCAGAATCAACGATGGAAAAGTACGAGGAAATTCCAGCGTGCAGTGAGAAAAGCTCAAAGAAGATGGGAGCAGTGAAACATGAATGGCTGCGGTGAAAACAAATTCACCTTTCCCCAATGATTATAAGGACGAGGACGATGCACGACGACCGTCCATCGGGAAGACCTAGAGCCAACATCAAGATCTGGCCGTACACGTGTCAGCACAGCAGCGAACCGTAGCTCACACGTCGTCCACTACGCACGAAAATTGAGGCGACGCCGTAATTATCTCCGCGCCACGCGTGACCAGTCAGCTCAAAGTCAGAAGGTGGGACCCATGTTCGTCTAGTCAAATCATCTCTGGCGCCGCAGACGTTTGAGGTCACTGATCGTCAGCACTAACGTCATCAAAAGCTATACTAGCAACGATTACAATACTTTGGCTACACAGCTAAGAGTACTCACTCATCTACGATTCGATTAACTACTCGGGGGCTACTCCTATCAGGAGCGCTGGCCACGCACCCGAAAAAATAATCAAAACTCTATACCATGAAAATATTCTTCGAATCCTACGTCGAGTCTGTGACTCCACTACGGACTCGGGGGCTACTCCCATAGGGAGGATGGATTCAAGCATCCTAAAAAGTTGTGTCCTACGGACTTGAAGCAAAACAATAGCTGAATTAAAGTCTCTGCTCGAGTCTGCGATTCGAACAAACACTCGGGGGCTACTCCCATAGGGAGCGCTGGTCGCGCAACCTATGAATCTTCGACTGCGATCCTTCGGATCAGCATGCAAAAACTTTTCGGAAACTCTGCCCCAATTAAACGCTAAACGAGTAACATCCTCCTTGGCCACCCGAAACACCTCCGCGGTGATAAAAATTCGGATGACACAAAGATAAGACCTACAGATATCATCTGATGGCCTGGCAACGCACACGACTGCGTTCTGCTAGTGAGTATCCGTGCCAGCAGGCGCGATGAAAAATCCCGACAGACGCGTTGGGTACATCATTTAAATTTACTGGAATTCCACTCCTGTAAGTCCTCCGCGGCCTGGGTCGAATTATGCCAGCATACGTTCCGAATTCGAGTCGAGGGACTCGAATCTGAAGAAGATCGTGTTGTTTTGTCCTAAGACAGTTAACTGACCCTGATCCGTCGGGGGAGTCAGGCACACGCATCAATAATCCCTACACACTCAAATCATTCTCTAGTAAACAGAGATAGCTGCACCCGAAAGAATGAGAAGTCCTTAGCCGAATCTACGATTTGACTGAACACTCGGGGGCTACTGACATGGTTATACCCTACGGGTACACGACCTTAGCATACCTAGTCCAGCACAGGGAAGGCCCACGAGAACATGTGCCATCCCATGAAGACTTTCGGGTGGCCAGGGCCCATGACGCCTTCGGATTCTTGGAAAGCAAGACTAGAGTAGATAGAAAATTCAAAGGGGTAAACCCTAAAACCTGTAACCGACTCGATCTGTGCCTGGGACCTGCCTATCTCTATATAAAGGCCAGGAGGGCATGACGAGGAGGCTCTCTTACAATATCTCGCACACCACCGCATACACACCTCCACGCCAGATTGCATCTGCGCACCCATGTACTTTTCGGTTCTGCCGTAATCAAGAGCAGACAAGCAGGAGTAGGGTTTTCCCTCTGGGGGCCTGAACCTGGGTAAACCTCGTGTCCCCGTGTTGCTTGTTTGCTAACCGTTCCGCGATCTCCAGCATCCCCATCTTCTCCAAAACCCAAGCTCATAACAATGGGCATTGACGAGATTAAACCTCGTCAGGTGAAGCCGAAAACAATTTCCCAACTGATGTATATGGAGAACCGTTGGGAAGATGACGAAGACGTCATCCACAATAAACGTGAGCGCTCACCCCAGGAGGACCACGATATACATCGTAGCAGGCTTAGTTGGGGAGGATAACAGGAGAAGTGATAACCATGGCAGTGGATACCATGGCAGTCGAGAGGATGCAGGGAAAATCATGCCAAGCCAGCCCTTTCGGCCCAGGGAACCCCTGATGTCCCCAATGCATATGCTAGAAGGATCGTGCAACATGCACTTTTACGTCGACTCCAAGGGAAGACGATCAACTCACCTCATAAAGGATTGCCACACTTTCCTTGGGATGCAAGCAGTATGTAATGCAAAAATAAAATTATGCCACAAATCGCGGCTACGCCGCAGCACTAGGAACTCTCGTTCTTGTTGCACCACCGCCACCACCAGGGCTAGCGCCAGCAGGGCAGCCGCAACCTGCTGAGAACAGAAACCAAGAGGATGAGTACCCAAGGTCTAGAGGAGCAATGTCCATGATTCAAAAAGTACGCGCATCCAACAGGATCCAAAAATTGATCACCTGACAAGTCAATATGGTGGTAACAGCGCCACCCCTAACTCCTGAATTCCTTCACTGGTCATAATAGGAAATCACTTTCAGTAGGGCTGATCATCCGCTTCGAGTACCTCGACCGGGTCATTCATCCCTCATCGTTAACGCGCAAATTGGCAGTATGATATGAGCAAAGTCTTTATGGACGCTGGCAGCAGCATCAACCTCATCTACGCCAAAACTCTACGAGCCATGAACATCTTCTTGACAAATTTGGGACCAACGAAAATATCTTTCCACGGGATAGTCTCAGGTAAACCCGAATTACATTACTTTTACTTCCTTTTATATTTTTTGTACTAATTAAACCTGAAAATACAAAAACACTTTTACTCTTAGCAAACACAAACAAGAACCCCAAAAGAACTTTACTTTGTTGTTTTTACTTGGCATGCCTAGTGATAGATTGTTTACTTTTATTTATTTCAGTTTTATTAATACAAAACCTTGTGCTTGACAACCACACGGTGGAGTTGGGACAAAAGGAAAATACTTGTTTTGTAGGTTGCTTGAAGAAGATAAAGAGAAGTATCTAGCCAATTCTCTGAGAGTTCGATATAAACTTTCGAGTCACCCTTACGGGGAATAGACGCTTTCTACAACATTCTGCACTTGGAGTCCCAAGGAGTTGATACACATAGAGTTGTTGCCATCAGGGAGATACACCATTAGCGCATGAATAACTATCTTTTTATTTAATATTGTTCAACATGACAATGTTACTGTGGCACATGTGCTTGCTCAAGTACCGCTCAATATTGGTCTGAGGAGAGTACTTGATGGTAATAAGTGAACTGCATTGCCAAACTTATGTTGAAGACTTATTATGATGGTGCGGCTGTCTGAGGATCAAGATAAACTTTTCTTTGAAAGTATCTTTGGAAATTGAAAATCCCACTTAAGATTAAACAAATTATGCCATTCCTAAATAACAAAGTATTACTCACAAAATATAATTTGGCAAACAAGAATTGGACGGGGTGTACAAATGTTGTTATTGTGGGTTGCAGGAAACCATAGAAGATTTGTTTATATCATGCCCTTTCGTCCGTCTTTTGTGGCGCATTGTTAATTTTACTTATAATCTCACTCTCCCACCTAATATAACAAATATGTTTGGAAATTGGTTGCATGAAGTTAATACTACATCTAAGGCTAGAATTCGGATTGGTATTTTCTCCTTATGTTGGTCTATTTGGAAATACAGGAATGACATAATATTTAACAAGGCAAGAACTTATAAACTGTTACAGGTTATTTATATGGTGATACATTAGGTATTGCTATGAGCGCTTCTACTACCATAGAACCAAAGGCATACTATGGTCTCTATATGCAACCATCTCCTAATGGTCGCTTGGTATATCTTTATCCAGGATGGCCGGCAACATATTAGTTGGCTATAGGATGCATAGTGGTCGCTGACTTTTTATATTTTGCTGGTTGATTCATCTGTCAACTTTAAACTATACTTAAACTTGTCATAACTTTGGATAATGGAGTATTGATAAAAGTTTGTATTCATCAATCGATGCAGAGTCAGAGTCAGGAGTCTTACTCTCCTTTTTGAAAAATGCAACACTAAAAGAGGAAAAATTACAACCGCAGTAACACCTCGTCGAAGGACTTGGTCTTGTTCAAATGGACTATGCACTCACTTTTGCTTCGGTCCCCCCCCCCTCCTCCCTCCTTCTTTTCAAACTTTGACAAACAAAAACTCATACCAATTGTTTTCAGGACCGTACGAATCCACCCGAAGTCCATATGGTCCTCTTAGACGTATACTCCCCATACATGAATACTCATGTGCCTGCAGAAGCGAAAATCGTAAGTTATATAACAGCAACAACAACAAAAATTAAATATGACATGCAAAGACGTAGATCGTGATAATAAGAGGTGGGATCAACCGTCCAGGACATGGATTATACTCAGTTCAACCGGGTACACATATACGGAGATATACGTGGCCTCGATATGGATTTCGACGGGTCAAAGAAATAAAATGACCCATGAAACTTAAGTTTAGGGGGGACCAAAGCACACCTCGCATGCACTAGGAAATGTAGCTTGTTCTGTTCCGTCATGTTCCAGAGACTTGTTTCATCTCATGGCGGTGGAATACATGCGTAGTTGAGTGGCGTTATTGACGAAGGTACTATTTTCTAATACTCGCGAGAGGAGAGGAGTTCCCACAATTCTTAAAGAAGAATAAAGTGGCCTGGTTTATAATAAAAAGTAGGCCAAAACCATATAATGCACAGTTGATTAAGGACAATCGTGCAAAACCCTGAAAACGGGAACACTATCTAATGAACTAGGCCTGGACCAAAACCACACAAAGAAAGAACTGGGCAACCCTGCGCCGATCAACTTCCAAGACACTAAGCAATCTTCCACCACCAAGCACAACCGTCGACCATGGGCAAAGTGTGAAAATAGTTCATCGGCAACGTCTTCAACAAGATAAACGACACCCCAGGGTGCCGTCATCGACCCTCATCGACTCAAACCTACTATCTTGGGGTTACATTACTCAATAATTCTGCCCTGGCCAAGCTCCTTTTGAATTTCCCACGGTATAGGAATGGTCATGGAATTGAGGCTTTCCAACCTTATTTTTCCAATGCAAAACATAGAGAAATTTCAATTTTAAAATTTAAACCATAATAGTGCAAAGTCCAATATAAATCATCATTTCTGAACTAAGTAATCGTACAGAGTAAACCTTGAACTCTCTCAAACCATTTAAATTCAACCCTAAACTTTTAGATAGTGATTTTGCATTTTGATGCTTTTAAAAATTGTGAGAAAAATCAGAGTTGTAGGAACTTAATGAATGGATATATTGCTAAGAAAATTAAGCAAGAGTAAAATATGAAAGCAAAAGACTAACTGTAGTTCGAACTTGAATGTTGGATCGCTAAGATAATTCATAGGAGGATATACTTGGTGGAAACTTTTTTTCTTGTGACTTGTCACTCACCAGCAATCACTGTAGAACCCAAACTAATTAATATGATGTTTAATCATCTACATATGTTACATTCTTTTTTATGATCTGTTGGTTGTGTTGATCTGACATGAAGCGACGTGTTTCAGAAGGCTCCGCCAGCGAACTCCTATGAGCGCATGATACCTGAAGTTTGCTAGATTGGAAGGAATTCGGTCGTACACATCCGTGTTTTTTCTGACATTTGGTTTAGAGGGAGAGTTGTGAAGCTCTGCTATCTGTCACCATCATGTGTCATGTCTTTGACGATCCATGATGAAATCAGATACAGAGAATGTCATAAAAGTAGGGACATTAGGGATAGTGATGGTGGTGTGAGTCTTTATGGCGATAAGGATCTGGCTTCATGATCTGTGACTCACGGTAGTGACTGTGAGTGGGTGCGATAACACACGACAAGTTCATAGTCTTACGTTGCAGGATAAAAATCCAAGGTCTAGCCTTAATTGGTTGCGCCTGTCAATGGACTTGTTGAAGGCATTATTTTGTGAGCGAGGACTTTTTTTAGGGTGAAAACCTATGATTTTTTATCAAGCGACGACGATGCTTGTGCATTGTTTTCTTCTTTAAGACATCGCTATTGGAGAGGTTGGACTTCTAGTGTCGTTTTGATAGTGTTAGTGTCGCTGCTACAAGAAATTGATCGCTCTAGTGGAACTTTTATTTTTTTGTAAAAAAAATTCTAGATTGTGTGCATCCATAAGGCTGCTAGGACAATGCGTTATTGTAGAGGCTAGATGTAATTGGTATCTTTGTGATATTAATATACGCTCTTTGTCAAAAAAATGTTACATATCTTTTCTAATCTTCCTTAGAGAATTTCTAACAGATCCCCTATAATCGTCCAAAACTGAAAAGCTCTTGACCTTTTTCAGCTTTAGGCCGACTATGGGGCGAACAGATCCCAAAAAAACCCCTAGTATGGATAAAAATATCTCAGGCACCCGATATCGGCCAATGCCCCCTCTATATAACTGTAGGGGTTCGTAGCATGGAAAACAAAATTTTTCTATCGCATACAAACAAACAAGCCAAGATCTATCTACTAGATTGTAGCAACGAGTCGATGGAATAACTTACCCTCGAAGATTCCAAAGCGTTTAACGAGAGCAGATTCTCGTGGGTGATGTAGTCGTACTCTTCCCGATCTCAAGATCGTGTAGACGATCCTTCCGGCGCTGCGTTCCGGCAGCGCTCCCGCAGTCGGTCACACGTTCGGTACTCGACGAAGACCTTCCTCTCCCTTGTTCCAGCAGGCAGCGGAGGTTGTAGCACTCTCCTCGCGATTCTGGCAGCACAACGGCGTGGTACCGGAAGTAGAGGGGAGATCCCGCAGGGCTTCGCCTTAAGCCGGAGCGAGTATGGTGGATTATGAGAGAGGGCTATTAGTGGTCTAGAGATTAGACACACCAATTAGAAGGCTCTAAACCGCAGGCTAAAGCAATTAGAAGCTCTAAACCAAAACGGCTCTAAACCGGAGATTAGAGGTAGAAACTTGTGTGTCTAGAGGAGGGGGCCCTGCCCCTCCTTTTATAGGTAGGGAGGCGCGGCCAGGGGAGGGGAGTCCCTCCCCAAGTCGGCCTTGGGTGGCGCGCCGGCTTGGGGAGGAGACTCCTCCCTCAAGTCGGTTCCCAACTCCTCTTGCTTGTTTCCCACAGTTTCTTGTTTTAGCCGTTTGACTTTTAAACTGGACATTTGACTTTTCTGTTTTAGGATTCAATTTAATCCTTTATTTGGGACAGCAAGAACACTTAGTACATGATGCAATCATTCCAATATATAATGACACATTCATGTACCCCTCCCCCCTCCCGGAGTGCCGGACATTCCGGAACCTTCTAGAACATTCACAGGAATCATTTCCGAACTCCAAAACGGGACTTTCTTTATATGAATCTTATTCTCCGGACCATTCCGGATCACCTCGTGATATCCCGGATCCCATCCGAGACTCCGAACAACATTCGGTCTCTTTCTCATAATACCATAACTACTCAAAACAACGTCGAATCCTTAAGTGTGTCTCCCTACGGTTCGTGAATTATGCGGACATGATCGAGACACTTCTCCGAACAATAACCAATAGAGGAATCTGGAAATTCATATGGCTCCCACATATTTCTACGATTACTTTGCGATCGAATGAACCACTTACATACGATACCAATTTCCCTTTGTCTCACGATATGTTACTTATCCGAGGTCATGATCGTCGGTATCTCTGCATACCTAGTTCAACCTCGTTACCGATAAGTACTCTTTTCTCGTTCCCGTGATATGTGATCCCTTGTGAGCCAGTCACATGCTTGCAAGCTAATTGGATGACATTTCACCGAGAGGGCCCAGAGAATATCTATCCGTCATATGGATGGACAAATCCCACTCTTGATCCATGTGTCTCAACCAATACTTTCCGAACACTCAATACCACCTTTATAGCCACCCAGTTACGGTGTGGTGTTTGATGTCATCAAAGCATCCATCCGGTAAAGGTGATATGCATGATCTCATGGTCGAAGGAATTAGGTTACTATGTATCAGAAAGCATATAGCAATTGAACTATTGAAATGACTTGATCTTTATGCTACGCTTATCTATAGGAGTATGTCCACCATATCATTCTCCTAACGATATGATCTTGTTGTTGATAACATCTCAATGTTCATGATAGGGAAACCACAATCATTTATCAACCAACAAGCTAGTGAAGTATAGAGGCTATACTAGGGACTTCTAATCAAGTTTACAAATCACACAAGTATTAATGTTTCCCTGTTAATACTATTATAGCATGAATGTAAACATTTATCATAAACACAAAGATATAATAATAACTACATTTATTATTGCCTCTAGGGCATATCTCCAACAGTCTCCCACTTGCACTAGAGTCATCTAATCTAGATTACATGGTAATATACCGAACACCCATGGCAGTTTGGTGTTGGTCATGTTTTGCCCTCGGGAGAGGTTTAGTCAACGGATCCGCCACATTCAGATCTGTGTGTACTTTGCAAATCTTTATATCCCCATCCTGGATATGTTCTCGAATAGCGTGAAAACGTAGCTTGATATGCTTCAGCTTCTTGTGTGACCTTGGTTCTTGCGCATTGGCTATGGTGCCCATGTTATCACAGTAGATAGACATTGGGTCCAGCGCACTAGGAACCACACCCAGCTCTGTAATGAACTCTTTCATCCATATCGCTTCTTGTGAAGCCTCCGAAGCAGCCATGTATTCCGATTCAGTTGAAGATCTCGCCACACTTTGCTTTGCACTCCTCCAGCTAACTGCTGCACCATTCAAAATAAATACGTATCCAGATTGTGATTTAGAATCATCCGGATCGGTGTTCCAACTAGCATCGGTGTAACCATTAACAACGAGCTGTTCATCACCTCCATAAGAAAGAACCATATCCTTAGTTCTTCTCAAGTACTTAAGGATGTTTTTGACCGCTGTCCAATGATCCACTCCTGGATCACTTTGATATCTGCTAGTTAAACTAACAGCATATGCAATGTCGGGTCTAGTACATAGCATGGCATACATTAGAGATCCTATGGCTGATGCATAGGGAGTCTTACTCATCCTTTCTCTATCTTCTGCCGATGTCGGACTTTGAGTTTTACTCAAGGTCGTATTGGGCAACATGGGCAAGAACCCTTTCTTGCTTTCTTCCATTCCAAACCTCTTTAGAACTTTGTCCAAATATGTACTCTGTGACAATGATATTTGGCGTTTCGATCTATCTCTATAAATCTTTATGCCTAATATGTAAGCTGCTTCGCCAAGATCCTTCATTGAAAAACTATTATTCAAATATTCTTTGACACTATTAAGAAGGTCTACATCATTCCCAATCAACAATATGTCATCCACATATAGTATTAAGAATGCTACAGAGCTCCCACTCACTTTCTTGTAAATACAAGCTTCTCCATAAGTTTGTATAAAACCAAAACTTTTGATTACCTTATCAAAACGTTGATTCCAACTTCGGGATGCTTGCTTCAATCCATAGATGGACCGTTGAAGTTTGCATACCTTGTTAGCATCTTTAGGATTGACAAAACCTTTGGGTTGCATCATATACAACTCTTCATCAATATCTCCATTGAGGAATGCTGTTTTGACATCCATCTGCCATATCTCATAATCATAATATGCAGCGATTGCTAACATAATCCTCATAGACTTTAGCTTCGCTACCGGTGAGAAAGTCTCATCGTAGTCAACTCCTTGAATTTGTCGAAACCCTTTTGCGACAAGTCGAGCTTTATAGACAGTAACATTACCATCAGCATCTGTTTTCTTCTTGAAAATCCATTTGTTCTCGACAGCCTTTCGGCCATCCGGTAAGTCCACCAAAGTCCATACTTGGTTTTCGTACATGGATCCAATCTCGGATTTCATGGCTTCTTGCCATTTATTGGAATCTGGGCTCATCATCGCTTCCTCATATGTCTCGGGGTCATCGGTGTTGTCCACCAACATGACACTCACAACGGGATCATACCAATCTGGAGTGGTACGAGTTCTCGTTGACCTCCGAGGCTCTGTAGCAACTTCAACCGAAGTTTCATGATCATCATCATTAGCTCCCTCTCTAATAGGTGCAGGCACCACAGGAACTTCTTCCGGTGCTGCGCTACTCACAATTTCGAGAGAAGGTTCGACAACCTCGTCGAGTTCTACTTTCCTTCCAGTCACTTCTTTCGAGAGAAATTCCTTCTCTAGAAAGGATCCATTCTTGGCAACGAAGATTTTGCCTTCGGATCTATGATAGAAGGTATACCCAATAGTTTCCTTCGGGTATCCTATGAAGACGCATTTTTCCGCTTTGGGTTCAAGCTTGTCCGGCTGTAACTTCTTTACATAGGCTTCGCATCCCCAAACTTTAAGAAACGACAATTTAGGTTTCTTCCCAAACCATAATTCATACGGTGTCGTTTCAACAGATTTAGATGGTGCCCTATTTAAAGTGAATGCGGCTGTTTCTAATGCATAACCCCAAAATGATAGCGGTAAATCTGTAAGTGACATCATAGAACGAACCATATCTAAGAGAGTTCGATTACGACGTTCGGACACACCATTACGCTGTGGTGTTCCCGGCGGTGTCAATTGTGAAAGTATTCCGCATTTCTTCAAATGCTCGCCAAACTCGTAACTTAGATATTCACCTCCATGATCAGAACGTAGAAATTTAATCTTCTTGTTACGTTGATTCTCTACCTCAATTTGAAACTCCTTAAACTTCTCGAAAGTTTCGGACTTATGTTTCATTAAATAGATATACCCATATCTACTCAAGTCATCCGTGAAGGTAAGAACATAACGATAACCACCGCGCGATGCTACACTCATTGGACCACACACATCGGTATGTATAATTTCCAATAAGTCCGTAGCTCGCTCCATCATACCAGAAAATGGAGTCTTAGTCATTTTTCCCATCAGACATGCTTCGCATCTTTCAAGTGATTCAAAATCAAGTGATTCAAGAAGTCCATCGGAATGGAGTTTCTTCATACGCTTCACTCCAATGTGACCAAGACGACAGTGCCACATATAGGTCGGATTATCGCTTGATTTCAAACGTTTAGCCTCAATGTTGTTGATATGTGTATTTCCACTATCGAGATTCAATAAGAATAGACCATCTATCAAAGGTGCATGTGCATAAAACATATTACTCATATAAATCGAACAACCATTATTCTCTGATTTAAACAAGTAACCGTCTCGCAATAAACAAGATCCTGATATAATGTTCATGCTTAACACAGGCACTAAATAATAATTATTTAAGTATAAAACTAATCCCGATGGTAGATGAAGGGGTAGCGTGCCGACCGCGATCACATCAACCTTTGATCCGTTTCCCACGCGCATCGTCACCTCGTTCTTCGCTAGCTTCCGTTTATTCTGCAGCACCTGTTTCGAGTTACAAATATGAGCAACCGAACCAGTATCAAATACCCAGGCACTACTACGAGTACTAGTGAGATACACATCAATAACATGTATATCAGATATACCTTTCTTCTTGATGTTGCCGTTCTTCAAATCCGCCAAGTACTTTGGGCAATTCCGCTTCCAGTGACCTTCTCCCTTGCAGTAAAAGCACTCAGTATCAGGCTTAGGTCCAGCCTTGGTCTTCTTCGCCGGCGTGGTAACTTTCTTACCACCCTTCTTGAAGTGTCCCTTTTGCTTAGACTTGCCTTTCTTGAATTTGGTGGTCTTATTGACCAACAACACTTGGTGCTCTTTCTTAATCTCCACTTCTGCAGATTTCAACATGGCAAAGAGTTCTGGCAACGTCTTGTTCATGTTCTGCATGTTGTAGTTCATCACAAAGTTCTTGTAACTTGGTGGTAGTGATTGGAGGACACGGTAAATCCCCAAAGCATTAGGAATCACAATACCCAAGCTTTGAAGTTTGTTAGCGTGCCCTGACCTCTTAAGCACATGCTCACTGACGGAGCTGCCCTCTTCCATCTTGCAGTTAAAGAACTTTTCAGAAGCTTCATAACTTTCAATTGCCGCATGAGTCTCAAAAATCAATTTGAGATCCTCGACAATATCATATGGGTCTGAATCCTCAAACCTTTTCTGAAGCTCCGATTCCAAACCATACAAGATAGCACACTGAACTATGGAGTACTGATTCTTCCGAGCGAGGTAAACATTCTTTACTTCATCGGGAGCATCATTTGCAGGTGGGTCACCCAGCGGTGCATCCAGCACATAGGTCAAATTACCAGTTGTGAGGACAATCCTCAAATTGCGGAACCAATCCGCGAAGTTGCTTCCATTGTTTTTCAACTTTTCTTTCTCTAGGAACGCATTAAAATTGATGGTAGCGGCTGCCATTGATCTACAACATATTTGCAATAGTTTAGACTAAGTTTATGACAAATTGAGTTCAAATTAATTAATGAAATTAAACTAGGTGAACTCCCACTCAAAACAATATCCCTCACATTGTTTTAGTGATCACACGAACCAAATCCACCATATCAACACCGATCATCACGAGAGTTGATATAGCTTCAATGGCGAACAATCGACATGTTCATCATATCTACTATATGATTCATGCTTTACCTTTCGGTGATCCGTGTTCCGAGACCATGTCTGTACATGCTAGGCTCGTCAAGATCAAACCTTAGTTTCTGCATGAGCAAATCTGGCTTGCTCACGTTGTATACACTTGCAGAATCTAGCACACCCGATCATCACGTGGTGCTTCGAAACAACAAGCTTTAGCAACGGTGCTAACTAAGGGTGAACACTTTATGATTTGAAATTGATGTGCATGAGGGATCATCTTATAATGCTACCGTCGTCTACTAAGCAATACAAGATGCATAAAGGATTAACATCACATGCAATTCAATATATATGTGATATGATATGGCCTTTCTTCTTTGTGCTTCCGATCTCCATCTTCAAGCACGAACATGAACTCCATCATCACCGGCATTGCATCAAGGTCAATGATGCTTCTCCATGGTTGTCGTCCACCGGCTTCAACTATTACAACTACTTTGAATAGACACGCGGGTCTTAACATAAATTAAAGACAACCATATGGCTCCTGCCGGTTGCCAACTTACAATAAGGAACATTGCATACATCAAATATAATCACAATCATGGCCATATCACATCACTGCACACCCCTGCAAAACAAAGTTAGACGCCTCTACTTTCTTTGCATATTTTACGTGGTTTGGGGCTTTCAATAAGTGTCGTTCTAACTTACGAACAAGAACCACAACATTGATACTATCATTGTTGATCACCCGTTGTAAATTGGATCTTAACTATGCTAGGAGAAACAGGCACCCGCAAAGCCACTTATGCAATACAAGTTGCATGTCAAGCGTGGAGCAAGTCTCATGAACGATGTCATGTAAGGTTAGCCCGGGCCGCTTCATCCCAACATACCGCAAGATGCAAAGTACACAAGAAGTAATCGACAATAAAAGCATCAACGCCCACAATGACCATTGTGTTCTACTCGTGCAACAGATCTACATATAGACACGGCTCTGATACCACTGTAGGGGTTCGTAGCATGGAAAACAAAAATTTTCTATCGCATACAAACAAACAAGCCAAGATCTATCTACTAGATTGTAGCAACGAGTCGATGGAATAACTTACCCTCGAAGATTCCAAAGCGTTTAACGAGAGCAGATTCTCGTGGGTGATGTAGTCGTACTCTTCCCGATCTCAAGATCGTGTAGACGATCCTTCCGGCGCTGCGTTCCGGCAGCGCTCCCGCAGTTGGTCACACGTTCGGTACTCGACGAAGACCTTCCTCTCCCTTGTTCCAGCAGGCAGCGGAGGTTGTAGCACTCTCCTCGCGATTCCGGCAGCACAACGGCGTGGTACCGGAAGTAGAGGGGAGATCCCGCAGGGCTTCGCCTTAAGCCGGAGCGAGTATGGTGGATTATGAGAGAGGGCTATTAGTGGTCTAGAGATTAGACACACCAATTAGAAGGCTCTAAACCGCAGGCTAAAGCAATTAGAAGCTCTAAACCAAAACGGCTCTAAACCGGAGATTAGAGGTAGAAACTTGTGTGTCTAGAGGAGGGGGCCCTGCCCCTCCTTTTATAGGTGGGGAGGCGCGGCCACGGGAGGGGAGTCCCTCCCCAAGTCGGCCTTGGGTGGCGCGCCGGCTTGGGGAGGAGACTCCTCCCTCAAGTCGGTTCCCAACTCCTCTTGCTTGTTTCCCACAGTTTCTTGTTTTAGCCGTTTGACTTTCAAACTGGACATTTGACTTTTCTGTTTTAGGATTCAATTTAATCCTTTATTTGGGACAGCAAGAACACTTAGTACATGATGCAATCATTCCAATATATAATGACACATTCATGTACCCCTCCCCCCTCCCGGAGTGCCGGACATTCCGGAACCTTCTAGAACATTCACCGGAATCATTTCCGAACTCCGAAACGAGACTTTTTTTATATGAATCTTATTCTCCGGACCATTCCGGATCACCTCGTGATATCCCGGATCCCATCCGAGACTCCGAACAACATTCGGTCTCTTTCTCATAATACCATAACTACTCAAAACAACGTCGAATCCTTAAGTGTGTCTCCCTACGATTCGTGAATTATGCGGACATGATCGAGACACTTCTCCGAACAATAACCAATAGAGGAATCTGGAAATTCATATGGCTCCCACATATTTCTACGATTACTTTGCGATCGAATGAACCACTTACATACGATACCAATTTCCCTTTGTCTCACGATATGTTACTTATCCGAGGTCATGATCGTCGGTATCTCTGCATACCTAGTTCAACCTCGTTACCGATAAGTACTCTTTTCTCGTTCCCGTGATATGTGATCCCTTGTGAGCCAGTCACATGCTTGCAAGCTAATTGGATGACATTTCACCGAGAGGGCCCAGAGAATATCTATCCGTCATATGGATGGACAAATCCCACTCTTGATCCATGTGTCTCAACCAATACTTTCCGAACACTCAATGCCACCTTTATAGCCACCCAGTTACGGTGTGGTGTTTGATGTCATCAAAGCATCCATCCGGTAAAGGTGATATGCATGATCTCATGGTCGAAGGAATTAGGTTACTATGTATCAGAAAGCATATAGCAATTGAACTATTGAAATGACTTGATCTTTATGCTACGCTTATCTATAGGAGTATGTCCACCATATCATTCTCCTAACGATATGATCTTGTTGTTGATAACATCTCAATGTTCATGATAGGGAAACCACAATCATTTATCAACCAACAAGCTAGTGAAGTATAGAGGCTATACTAGGGACTTCTAATCAAGTTTACAAATCACACAAGTATTAATGTTTCCCTGTTAATACTATTATAGCATGAATGTAAACATTTATCATAAACACAAAGATATAATAATAACTACATTTATTATTGCCTCTAGGGCATATCTCCAACAATAACTAGGCCAGAGGGCGATCTCAGGTTTCATTCCTCAAGGCAAAATCGTAATCCACTTTCCTCCGCTGTAATCCACCGCTTTCCTTCGGTGAGAAAAATCTTTCGATCCCATGGCGGGTGGACCTAGTAGCCGTCGCGGGGACTTCTCCGTTGGTGACTGGCGGTCATGGGGGAACTCCAGGGCGCTCGCCAACGCCCACAAAGCAGAAGCGGAGAGCTCAGGCGCATCACCGCTCACAGGCTATGGAGGAGTCAAGAACTAGCGCTACATGCATGCTCGCAATTGTGGCACCCTCTCTCGGAGCGGTGGAGCGGCAACATGGGGGACGCGGCTGACGTCTCCTCAAGGAAATCCTCCTCACGGTGGTCCTGGAGCACGCCACCAGGGACCACCTCATGGAGCGGCAGAAGGAGGCGGCGAGGTGCGCCGATGATCCTTCCGCACACCGGTTGGTCGAGGAGGCGCAGGAGGAGTCTGACCTCCTCATGGCGATTCGTGTCTCCCTATAGGAGAAGCACAGGTTTGGCATCAAGAAGAAGGCGGCGACCACCTCGCCTCCGAGAGCCGGTGAGCGGCATGTCTAGCCTCGGGTAGATCTAGGGTCAGGGTCAGGTAGTTTTTTTTTCTTGAAAACGCGGCAAAATACTTGCCATTTTCATTAATAGAGAAGAGGTTTAAATAGAGGTCTTACAAACCCGCTTTTGGAAAAGGCCAAGAGCGAAAAATCAAAGAAAAGACTACTCTCGCGGCATCAAATTACAAAGCGCTTTAGCACCCGCGAGAGTCCACAACTTTTCCTCCTCCTTTATCTTAGCGACCAACATATTTATCGTGGAAAAATTATTCCGAAAACCCGTGCATTCCTCTTCTTCCAAACCTCCCAAACCACCAACATGGCCAACGACGCCAACGCCCTTCTAGCATCACCCCTTCTATTGATGGCATTGCTCCACCACTCCATGACACTTGAGTAATGATTCCACGTCCTTGGCTCAAGCTCGGGAAGGCCTAACCATTCCTTCAAGCACATCCAAATTCTAATGGTGAAACGACACTTGAAAAAGAGGGTCAGGTAGTGGGTTAGATCTAGCTAAATACCTATATCTCAAATTCTCAACTATCTTGTTTTTATGGAACTAGTTGGCGTGTATAAACTTGTTGTTTGATGAAAAACTTGTTCCTCGCGCCAATTAGTTTTTCAAATTTGTAGGATTGTTTCCAGTATTTGTTTTGCCACGACGATTTTCACATCGAAAACCCTTTTCAGTTCCCTGATGCTACTTAACTAGTTGACATCCTCTTATGAGGTTCCCGAGCATTTGGCCATTTGTGTAAACTACATCATTCCTCTGTTCCAACCGACTCAACTTTTTTACATGCTTACCTTGACCAAGTTGAGTCACTTAATTTGAAATAGAGGAAGTATTAATCATCAATCTATATATTCGTACACTACTTGGCAACATATATTCTATTTGATCGATCAATCGCACACTTGGAGCATGCAAGTTAAGCATGCAGCGGTCGATCAACTCTTAAAATCCGTCAGGATTACGGATTATATATGGTGGATCTAGGCGGCGTTGATGATGCCGATGAGGGGTATGCCGACGGCTGTGACAACGAGCGTGGAGGGAGCGCCGAAGACGACGTGGCTCCAGAAGGTGAGGTCGTGTGCGTTGCGCGGTGCCCGGCGTGCCTGCTCGCACACGATGAGGTTCGCCGCCGACCCCAGCAGCGAGAGGTTGCCTGCCACCGTGCTCACCCATGCCAGCAGCAGCCATGACCGCGTCACCGCCGCCGGCGAGATTGTGGCCGCCGACGCCGCCACCTCGTCCCCCAGCAGCAGCACTGCACGATAAGCGCGCGCGCGTTAGTTAACTGTCGAACACATTTTCAACATGTGGCTTAATGCGTCGCGTCGCGGCACACCCGAACAAAACAGATATTTTTGGTTGGTAAAGAAAACAAATACTAGAGTACTGACCGGTTGGTACGTTGGAGGCGAGGTTGGATAGGAGGAGGATAATGAGGGAGAGGACCGTGACGCCGCTGACGTGGTTGATCTTGGAGTAGGGCGCCATGACGTTCCAGATAGCCCCAGGGAGCCCAGTCTTGTTGAAGCCGCTGACCGTCACGAACATACCCGTGAAGAACACCAGCAGCGAGTAGGACACCTTGCCGAGGCACACCTCCGCATCGCGGAAGTCCACCACGATGAGCGCGACGGCGGTGGTGATGGCGGTCCACGACATGTTGAGCCCCAGCATGTAGGCCACCAGCATCCCGGCGGTCACGATGTACGCGAAGCTCTTGAGGAATAGCCTCCGCTGCGGCTCCGAGCACTGCATGAACCACCGGTGCTTGGTCGAGATGCTCTCCGCCATCACCGAGTCCTGGTCGTCGGCCGACAGCACCCGAGCAGGGCTCTTGTTGAGCGTCGCCGCCGTCAGCGGGGACGGCCGGCGCCCCTCCTCGACGGCCAACATCTCCTTCCCGGCATCGGGGGTGGTCCCCTCGAGGTCCTTCCAGTACATGCAGAGCAGCATGACCATGTTGACGGCCATGCCGGCGAGCATGGCCGGCAGGATGCCCAGGAAGAAGCCCACGAAGGAGATCTTGCTGTTGAAGGCGATGACCAGGTTCTGCGGGTTGCCGATGGGCGTGGCGCTGGACCCGATGTTGGCGCTGGTGGCCAGCGCCAGGAGGAACGGCTTGGCCGGGAGGTTCCGCTCGGCCGCGAGCTCTAGCACGAACTCCGTGAGCACGACGCAGCAGGTGTCGTTGGTGAAGAGCGCGCTGGCGAGCGCCGTGACGATGCAGACGCGGCACAGGAGGTCGCGGCCGCCCTGGCTCCGCCACGCCAGCAGACGGCCCAGGTGGCCGAACATGCCGGCGCCCTTGAGATAGCCGCCGACGACCATGGTGGCGAAGAGGAGGCCCAGGATGGGGAGGTCCACGGAGGCGTAGGCGTCATCGGGGCTGATCACGTGGAAGATGACCATGAGAGCCGCGCTCAGCAGGGCGCCCGCCGTGCGGCCGATCGGCAGGAACGGCACCGACGGGAACACGGCAAGCACCCAGAACACTGCGAACGCTGCCGAGCCCAGCACCACCTTGGACAGCGACGCCAGCGCCATGGCTAGCTAGCTCTTACTATGCGAGCTGATATCCTCGCTGTGCCTGACTCGATGATCGGTCGCTAGCTGAAGTGGCTTGTGCCGTGGGAATTGAGGCGACTCCCCCGGGGCTTAATAAGTACTCGCGGGCTGCCGGTTGCAGGCGTTGCATTGCAAACCGCAGACGACGTCATGGGACCGAGCTTACTTTTTAGCTAGCTAGCTCTGTAATGAACTTACAGGAGCCACTGGCAGGCATAAGCGTCAAACTAGTTAACGCGGTCAGACAAAAAAAATCTGAATATATATGCATGCACACTCACGAGTCACGAAGTGACAGATCACAATTAACCAAATCATTCATACTCATCCAAATAATTACCTAAGGCACTTCAAATTATATTTCTTTTAACGTTGTATCCTATGTAAAATGCGGATGTGTTATAGTATCAACAAAATAAAGAGAGAAAATTGGTGTACCTTAGCTAAAAGGCCATTGAACAAAAGACATAGGCAGACAACGTGCAAAAGAGCAAAAACATTGAATGAAGATACTCATAAAAGACAATGTATATCTAATTGCATTGAAATTCTATAAATAATTAAATACGATAAAACTGCGATACGACTAGATGATACTAAGCACTATAGATATAGTATCACATGCTAGTATCATTGCATGATACTAGTATATGATACTTCTCACTATGAGGAGCCTAATTCTGGTCATAATGCGGAGTACCATACTTACTTTCTAATTAACTATTTATAGATCTCGATGCAAATTGGTGTACAAGACTTATTTACTAAATAATATAAGTATTACATGTTAAAATGGATAACACAAGTATAATACTATGATCACTTCTCTTTTCATAATAAATATCGTTTATTTAGTACAATTTTATCAAAATCGGTAACACTTATTATGGAGGAGATAGTACCACATCAACTTATTGATACTACTTGTAATACTAGCACTATAGTGAGCCAAAAAGATCATACGCATCCAAAGTAGAGCATTCCAAAGCTCTCAAATCGTACAGCACAGGAACTTACGATTTTGTTGCTTAGTGATTTTGCCACGTGCACCATATACGTGGCCGATACGCCATCACTCCGCCTCCATCTACATAACAGCGCACGTACTTCCTGACTGGCACGTGTACGCAGGAACCCGCTGACCATGAACTGATATGGTATGTACACCTTAGTACAACTATACTGTACTACCTAGCAATATCCAGAGAATGGTCGATAGTGCACCACCTTTTCACACCTGTAGCAGCAACTAGCTAGCAATCTCTAGAGACTGATAGTGTGGACCCGTGTGCAGCTTAATCACCTTGCGCTCGGTCTACGTTACAATTGTTTCACTCTCTCCGTCCCATTTTTTTTTTCGAAATTATACCGATCTATTAAAAATCATCAACAGTAGTATAAAGAGATCTAAAAATAATAAAAATTATAAATAGGTCAATGAACCACCAAACGACGACTAAATCGGCGATCATTGGTATAGAGCAGAGGGAATACTAGACGAACGAGGGCGTGGAGGGAAGAGACGATATGATGAGTGGCCAAAAGTTTTTCTGATTTTTGCAACATACCAAACCTAAGTATTTTCTCCTATTCATATTAATTGTTGCTAAATAGGATGTATTTAGCACGAAAACATATCTAAATAATCGATTTCAGCGATAATTAATATGGATCAGAGGAAGTACCTAAAACTGGATCTCATATGTTTTGCTCTCCATTTCTCATAGATGGGTAATCCAATGATAAATTCAACATGTTATAAGCTTCGACAATTACAATGTAGTTATAACAAATAACTCATTGATTAAACAACATAGTTCAATGCATAATATAAAGGACAAAAGTTATAAACAATATAATCTAATCAACATAGTATTGATCGACATAAGTAAGAGGAGACAAATGTTTTCATGATTTTGGCTATCCACATCTTCTCGAATGCAGTGGACCATTCTATGCCAACCCCGAAAGGACACACATATGCATTAGGACAGTGCCCTCGTCTCCTCAACCGTGCCCCAAAGATTGCCGACTCGTGAGACCCCTCCCCCTCCACCGTGCCATACCGACATGGGCTCAACCCGTATCGCTGACCGCTGGCCCCGGGACACTCGGGCCACCTGGTATTAGCGATATTGGGTACCTCTGCCTTCGGTGAGACCATCTAGGCACCTGTTCGAGCCCTGCTTCCCAATGAAGGGTGGGACCTACATAGATCATTGTCAGCTCTCCCTAGTGTGGCCGTATAGGGATCCCCGTGTTGCAAATATGCCCTAGAGGCAATCATCTTGATTTTCTTGTGAACTCCATTATCTTTGATGTTATTATGAAGAAATCCCTAGTGAAGAATCAAATGGATCATTAATGAGTTGATGGCTAGCACATGTATTGATGGACACTAGTAAAGAAATCCTTATTAGTGCTAAATGGTAGTAACATGTCGGAAAAATGGAATGTCGTTGGTTCCGGCCAAAATTATCGGCGGCGTGGCAGAATTCAGAATGCGGTACGTACACATTTACTAGTTGTGTGGCCCTAGCGACGATACACCACTGGTTTGTGGGGCCCATCATCCTGGCCAGTTCACATTTAACGCCACTAACGTGGTCATGCGTGTGTGGGACATGACACACTACAATTGAGCGCGGTCAGCCTATATGATTTGTCGCGTGGTGAGGCCTATAGGGGTTCGTAGCATGAAAAACAAAAAGGTTTTATCGCATGAACACACAAAAGCCAAGATCTAATCTACGAGATCGGTGCAACGAGTTCATAGAGTACTAACCCTCAAAGATCCAAAGCGTTTAACGAGATCAGATTCTCATGGTTGATGTAGTCGTTCACTTGCCGATCTCAAGATCGCGAAGACGATCCTTCCGGAGCCGTGTTCCGGCAATGCTTCCGCAGTCGGTCACACGTTCGGTACTCGATGAAGACCTTCCTCTCCCTTGTTCTAGTAGGAAGCGGAGGTTGTAGACCTCCTCGCGATTCCAGCAGCACGACGGTGTGGTGGTGGAGGTGGATGATACGTCGGAAACGTATCTATAATTTTTGATGCTCCATGCTTGTTTTGTATCTACTTTGCTTTGCTTTGTCTATACTTTGAGGTGTTTTTAAATATTTTCTGGAACTAACCTATTAACAAGTTGTCACAGTGCCAGTTGCATGTTTTCTTCTGTTTTTGGTTCTAGAAAGGCAGAAAATAAATTTTCTCGAAATTGGACGGGACAAAAGCCAAAGTCATTATTTTCCCGGCGCATCACGGAACCACGAAGCAGAGCCGGAGGGGGGCCACATGGTGGCCACACACCCCTAGGCGCGGGCAAGCCCTGGAGGCGCCCACAGGGGGTGTGGGCCCCCTGGACCCCCACCGACCTTGATTCCTGCGCCTATAAAAAGCCTCTGACCCAAAAACCCTAGGGCATCTAGTGGAAATCCACGAAAACTTTTGTTGTGCTGCCACCACCGAAGGGGAGATTTGGGGGACAGAAAGTCTCTGTTCCGGCACCCTGCCGGGACAGGGAAGTTCCCTCGGAGCCATCTCCATCGATCTCCATCACCATCTTCATCACCATTGTTGATTCCCATGATAAGGAGGGAGTAGTTCTTCCTTGAGGCTAAGGGCTCTACCGGTAGCTATGTGTTCATCTCTCTCTCTATGCATGATCTTGTGGTCATGAGCTTTGTAATCAAGTAGATCTACCTTGCTACTCAAGTGCTTCATTAGATCTCTGCTCTCCCCATGTGTGTGAAAGTGACAGCGTGCATGCCATGGTGGCACTTAGGCTTGAGTCTACATAAATACTCTTTGTGCTTTAATAGATCTATGTTTTTCCCCACGTGTGTGAAAGTGACAGCGTGCATACCGTGTGTGGCACTTTGGCTAGATTGAATATTTTTTATGAGTTATATTTGGAGTTGGATGTCTCTATGAAATTGTGGTGTTTGTTAGAACCATCTAGTGCTCAAGGTGACAGTGTGGGGTTATCTAGATTGGGGAAGGCGGACTTTGAGGTGTGTTGTTATAGCCCTACCTTGGATTATAGTGTCGAACCGGAGAGTAGTTAAGAGTAGTATCATGAAGAGAGGATGTTTATATGAGAGAGTGTTCACTAGTGAAAGTATGACCCCTAGGCCTTGTTTCTAAGCATTGAAACACCGTTTGCTACTAGATATGTTGCATGTTGCTTGCTTCCTTCAGTTTTTCTTTAGTCTGTTCCTCCACGCCATCAGCTATTTTCTGGCACCGTTACCCCACGTCAACAACAAGTTAGAAGCTCTTTTCTGGCACCGTTACCACTTGTATTTTACTATCTCTTCGCCAAACTAGAGCACCTATACACCTGACAAGTGTATTGGGTGCGTTGGGGACACAAGAGACTTCTTGTATCTTGATTCCAGGGTTGCTTGAGAGGGAATACCTTTGACCACTTCCTCCCTGAGTTAGATAAACCTTGGGTAATCCACTTAAGGGAAACTTGCTGCTGTTCTACAAACCTCTGCACCATGAGGCCCAACAACTGTCTACAAGAATAGAAGTGCGTAGACATCAGTGGAGGAATAGATCCTGCAGGGCTTCGCCTAAGCCGGAGCGGGTTTGGTGGATTTAGAGAGGCCCTCGGTGGCTAGGGTTTAGACACCGAGGGGAGGAGGTGGTCGCGCCAGCGGCTAGGAAAGGTCTAGGCGGCGGCGGTTTAGATGAGCTAGGGTTTAGGGCGCCGTCAACTTGGGAGAGGGTGGCAGCCTAGGGTTTGGGGTGAGGGCCAAGGGGGCCCCTCACCCCTTGCTTATATAGGGGGCGAGGCGACAAGGGGGAGGCCAAGTCCTCCCCCAAGTACCCTTGGTGGCCGGCGGAAAGGAGGGAGAGGGGATCCTCTCCCGTGTAGGTTTACTCTCCTCCTTCCACTTGGACTTTGACTTTCAATGTTGGGATTTGACTTTTCAAATCGGAGTTTGACTATTCAAACTAGAGTTTGATTTTTTCTCTTCACATTGTCCAGCCAAGTGACTTAGGGTATGATGCAACCATTCCACATTGGCATGGCACATTCATGTACCCCCCCCCTCCGGGGTGGTGGACCATCTAGAACCTTCTAGAAGATTCCGGTGAAAAAATCGAAAACATTTCCGAACCCCGGAATTGGACTTTCCTTATATGAATCTTATTCTCCGGACCATTCCGGATCTCCTCGTGATGTCCTAGATCCAATCCGAGACTCCGAACAACATTTAGTCTCTAACTCATTTCCATATCTACTAAACAACATTGAATCCTTAAGTGTGTCTCCCTACGGTTCGTGAATTATGCAGACATGATTGGGACACTTATCCAATCAATAACCAATAGAGGAATATGGAAATTCATATGGTTCCCACATATTTCTATGATTACTTTGTGATTGAATGAACCATTTACATACTATACCATTTTCCCTTTGTCTCGTGATACTTTACTTATCCGAGGTTTGATCGTCGGCATATCTATACCTAGTTTAACCTCGTTACCGATAAATAATCTTTACTCGTTCTGTGATATGACATCCCTTGTGACCTAGTCACATGCTTGCAAGCCAATTGGATGACATTCCACCGAGAGGACCTAGAGTATGTATATATATATATACGTCATATGGATGAACAAATACCACTCTTGATCCATGTGCCTCAACACATACTTTTAGAACACCTGATGCCACCTTTATAACCACCCAGTTACGGAAGTGATGTTTGATGTCATCAAAGCATCCATCCGGTGATGGTGATTAACATGATCTCATGGTCAAAGGATTATGTTACTATGTACTTGAAAGCTTGTATTAAACAAACTTCTAAATGACTTGATCTTACGCTACGCTTACTATAGGAGTGCGTCCATCATATCATTCGCCGAATGACATGATCTTGTTATTAATAACATCTAATGTCCATGATCAGGAAACCATGATCATCTATTAATCAATGATGGCTACAAGTGCACAGATCATTTGTAGCTAGTTTCGAAGTTAAGATGTCGATCCCACAGGGAGCCCAAAGGTAAGTGTTTATGGGTGAAGTCTCTATCACACCCGAAGTTGTCACAGGTCTTCGAGTGAATTGACTACAAGTGTTGAAATAAGAATAGAGTTTGGATTAAAAGAAAGTATTTAAATAAAACTAAAATGTAAACTTCAGAAATAAAAAGCATAAAAGTAAGGAATGATTTGTTTGTTGTTTTCTATAGATGACAAAGTAGGCGTGGGAGATTCAGTTCATGCTGATAGTGAATGTGCCAGGTGGATGAGTGATAAGTGTAACAATTATAATCTTATAAGTATGTGTGTAGGCGAGCAACCCATAATTAGCCGGAACTCCTCTTGGTAGATTTCATCCCAACTTCAATAATCCTACTAGCCTGTTTACCACAACCATGGTCAGTGACTAGACGATTAATATCCTTCAGGTTGCTTAGCAATTAAGCTACTTGGATCGGACTAATACAATAAGCTCGGTGGCTCCTTGTTATATTCGAGTCAAACTAGTTTCCCATTGATATCCCCATATCACTCGGGGGTCGCCGGTCTGCTAGCGAACAAGATTCTATCTATATAGAACAAAGCATCATGTTGTCTGGGCCCTTAATTGGACAACAGGCATTAAGCATCCCACAGATAGTCAAGCACACATAATATAGTAATTAAAATCAACCGCAAACTTAATGGAAATTATATAGGCACATCACATCTCACCAATCCCCTACATCTCCCATGCACAAGGGAACTTACTCACACATGAGAGAAGAAAGCATCATCAATATAATTAAATAAAGGGAGTTCTTCTTTATATTACCGTGGAGATTCACAATAAGAAATAGAAATAAATCCAACACAATTCAAGATGAGAAGAACAATCTCAAACCCTAACCTTGCAAGGTGGATCTCTCTCTCTCTCTCTCTCAAGTACAAGTAAAGGCTATGGAGGTGTGGTGACTAGGAGATCGAAGATCGTGGAGCAAGATGAAGAACGTCTTCCTCTTCTTCTTTGTATCTCTTCTTTCTCCCTTCTGGATGGGATGGTGGCTCGTGTGTTCTTTTTTCGTCCTCCGCCTCTTCATGAAAATTGTCCCTTTTAATAGGACGAAGGAGATGGCAGCTATACGGCGGGAACTATACGGCCGGAAAAATATTCCCGCCGTATAGTTGCTCGTTAAAGCTTCAGTATACTCCCCTCGATTGCTTCCAAAAAGTGACTTGCTTGTTTTCGTCTGAATATTGTGTTTTTGCTGTTAAATCCCTCTGTTGATGCTCAGAACCTGAAACACACATTAAAAACCAAGTTTTCTTTGCTACCGAAGTATTAGCGTTAGGTAAAGCTAGAAAACCATCAAATCCAAACAAAAACCATTGATAGAAACCATAAAAAATGTGTTGAATATCACAACTATCAACTCCCCCAAGCTTATATGTTGCTCGCCCTTGAGTGAGAAGGAAATAAGAAAGGATAGTGGATATTCGAGACTTAAATAAAAGAACTTACAAGCTCGAATTGGTGTCAAATTCTTTTCTTCACAATTCCTGCAACCTTAAACATGATCATACAAATATTCACAAGATTGCACTAAGTTCACTTCCTAACCATGTATATTTTGCTAGCAAATAAATCATATGCCCGAGCGAGTGTCAAAAGTTTAGCTAGGAAAGTGAAACAAATCTTTTTGGTTTCTCTCTTATTGAGAGATGAAAACTTTTTGCTCTTGTTCTTTAATCAATTAAGAGTATTCAAGTTGGTACCAAGAACATTTAATTTTAGGACAACTCATCTACTCCCACATCAAAAATTAAAGACTCTCAAAGCACCTTTTTCCTTTCCTTGTTTTTCAAAAACTTTAGCTCTTTCATAGAGAAATCATGCCACTATTTTTAACATGTTAATTGGGAATGTGGTGCGCACTCGTGACCATGCCAATAGATAGCTGTTGAGCAATAGTGGTTCATAGGAGTACTACAACTTTACTTGGAACGCGAAACCACAAGGAGACTAAAATTTTACCCATCATAGCATTGCTGGTATAGACGTTTACATAACTCAATAGCCGAAATCAAGTGGTTTCCCACATTTAGATTGTTCGTTGGCCAGCGGAGTTAGTAGTTACCCATGGAGTACGACAGTGTTGTAGTGACACGCGTAAAGCAATATCCTACTGTAATTATTAGAAAAAGCAGTATCATAATCTCTACTACTCTGAAGCATCTATTTTATCAAACAATTTCATTCGAGGGTG
Organism: Avena sativa; assembly: GCA_916181665.1. Classification (NCBI taxonomy): domain Eukaryota; kingdom Viridiplantae; phylum Streptophyta; class Magnoliopsida; order Poales; family Poaceae; genus Avena; species Avena sativa. Next base: position 256,643,344 of record OV702279.1, on the reverse strand, counting down.
CTATCGAGTCTATGTTCATTAAGCTCAATGGGGTTGAGTAGTTTCTAAAATCAAATCCTTTGGGCTAAACATGGACTCAAGTAATCTCTTGGATGCTTTTTCTTATTGTAAAAATCTCGTCAATATTTCAACCAAGTTCATTGCTCATTGTTTCAAAGCTAAAAGAGAACACTGGCAAGGGAATATAATTTATAGGATAACAAGCTAGGTGGGGAGTGACTCAAGTGCAAGTGAGTAAATAATTGCATGATCAATTTAAAGTTGCAGAAGAGGTGATGAAAGGAATGTGATACCTCCTCTTGCTTGCTTCATTCTTGTACTTGAGTCGAATCCCCTCTATATTTCCATATTGCCAAGTCACCTGAAATTGAGCAATCTTCGAGAAAAACAAAGAAACAAATTTGCAATAAAGGTTACAACTATTTTTTTTGTGTTTTTGGTTTAAGAATGCAAACTAAAAGTAAACATGATATTCTTGGAAAAGAAAACAAATCAAAAGAAGAAATAAAAATATGAATGCAAGTTTTGAGGTTTTCGAACCTCCCCAAACTTAGGCTATTGCCATGCTTAGTTGTTGCCGTCGTTCGGTGGTGGGTATGGATGCTGCTGATAGTAGTTGGGAAAGTGGGTCATGAAGTGAATAAATTTGTGAGTTAAGGCACTCACATCTCCAGTCACTCCATGCAGAGTCTGGTCGATCTCCCCAACGCGATGGTTGAGATGTAGAAAATCTTGATAGGGGACATTGTTGAACCCTTGCTGTTGTTGCTGCTGATTGGGCCATTGGTGCCAAGGTTGCTCTTCCTGCTGCTGCTATTGTCCTTCCCAAGCAGGGTTGTACTCCTGCTCCTGCTGCTGCTCCTGTTCATCCTGCTGCTCTCCTTCTTCCTCTTCCTCGGAGTTAGGATAGAGTTCTGCCATGATCTCAGTCACTTGATCCTTGGTTCCCTCCCCTGAACCTCGAAGGCTTGCGGTCAAGGCAATGGCACCCGATCATCCTGTGTAAAATCAAGATACCCAAATTGATAGGATCGGAGCCTCCTGTTAGCTCGGTAAACACCGAAGAATCCGCAAGCAGTTATATACTTGACATCCATAAGTATGGAGCCATCAAAAGGTTGCACAATTGGAATTGCAATTCCAAGAGCTTGTACTAGGTGGGTTACCAGTCCACCAATGTGAATTTCACCTTTATTTTTGTTGCTCTAGTGGCGGAGGTGCTGGAGAAATAGAGCTACAGGAGTGGGAGTTCTGTGGTGCATTAGGGAAGAGTGCCTTGGTGATCATGGCCATGTATGCATTGGCCAAAGAGCCGGTGTATCCTCTTCCTAACAAGGTGTTATCAAGAAACAAAGCAAAGTAACGGATGGTTGGGTTCTGAATGGTGGACATCTTCTTCTGATAGAAGTCCCTGCCACCATTAACAGAAATAGCTTCCCAAGTTGCTCCACTTGTGATGCTATACAAGTTTGTAACAGTCGATTCCCCTTCTTGAGGGAATCCAAAATCCTCACAAAATTGCTGAAAACTGATTTGATACGGTCGATGGTTAATGGTGAAACTCACTGTGCATGCATTACCTTTCTCCTTGTAGTCGTCGTAGAAGGAGGCAGGGAACTCATGGGTGAGCTTGGTGTAGGTGTAGTGGCTTGCATAGGCGAGGTTAGATAGCCCCTCATTCGCACACATATGGTCGAAGTCCTCCCTCAACCCTGATGCGGTGAGAAATCCATCATCGACCCAACGTGTGGGCAGCACCTTCCTTGCCAATACCATGGCGTACTTGTCGTCGAGCTCAGCCCCGAGCCCCGAGCCTTCACCATGTTGGCGCTTGCTCTTGAGAAAAATACTATCGAGCTTGTTCATCTTGATGCACTGAGAAATTTCAACATAAAACCTTAGGCATATAGTTTCTACATGATATATGAACGATTCTATGTGGAGGAATTCAATCCTAACATGAGAAATTAAAATAGAAAATCAATCAAGCTTGAGTTCATCCACTAATTCAATGCGAGGATTTCAACCATGGAATTCTGAAAATAAAGCATGGATAGGGAGAGAAACATACCTATCTATTGATCCCCCCACTCAAACAAACGAAATCCGCGAAGAATCGAGCGTTCAAGGGTGATTTTGAGAGGTTTGGTGTGAGAGTTTGAGAGAAATAATAAGGGGAGGAAGAAACCTAGCCTGCCACGAGCCGTTTGAGTGGTCGTGGCAAACTATACGGCGGGAGCTATACGGCCAGGTTAAGTAGCTCCCGTCGTATAGTTGTGGCGACGGCAGGGTTAGGGTTTCCCAACGCCAGATCACAACTATACGGACACAACTATACGGCCGGACCAAATGGTCCCGCCGTATAGTTGTTCGTCAAACCTTCTGTATCCGAGCCCCAAGTTTTGAGAATTTTGTCGATAACTATATGGCCATAACTATACGGCTGGAATAAAGATTCCTGCCGTATAGTTGGTCGTTACAACTCCTAGAACATGCTTTTTTGCCCAAATTTTTAGAGATTCACTTTTTAATCTAGACAATATGATTTAGCTAGTTTCTACATATAAAACTCAAAATTTATTTTCTACACTAAATCTATGCTTATTCAGTCGATATTTCTAGTACTTTTTGACAGCTGCATCTTTACGGGCGCGCTTCCGCAAAAATGTCTGTGAATAAGTTGTAGGAATGCGATGAACATCTTATTATTTAACTCTACTTTATTGATATGATGGGTTGAATCCTATTAAGCATTTTATTATGAATGGTTGAATATTTCAACCCTTTTTATGTTCTCGAATTCTTACCTTGGGTTGCACTTTATCAAAGGCACTTACCATATGAACTCGTTTTGCCGGTGGAGCATACCTTTCTCCTGCTTCTAGTTTCTTTGGGAAATACCGGATGATTTCAGCACCATAAACATTGTATATTATTTTCCCTTCAGCACAACCAACTGACGCTCCTGCAGTGCTAAGAAAAGGTCTTCCAAGTATTATAGATAATTTTTCATCCTACGAAATTTCAAGAATAATAATGTCAGTGGGAATAACATGTTCATCTATTCTAACTAGAACATCCTCTATCATACCAATAGGTCGTTTAGTGGATTTGTCAGCTGTAACATCCCAGCATTTAGGAACCAACGAAGGGTTGATTTAGGAATTTGTGCATATGCATGCATTCATCTGTAAAATGTGGGTAAATTTTTCGCCAAATAAAAACCTAAAGTGATCAGAGTTTCTTTCACTCTCTAGGTGTAGGAATAGCTCTGGAGAGTGATCGTTATAAATTTTTACATGATCTTTATGAATTAGTGTGTTTTGGGGGAAAAGAATTTGAATTCAAATTTGAACAATGAGTTTATATTTTAAAGTTAGGAATTGATATTTTAGAATGAATTCCAAAATGATTTAGTAATATTATTTAATTTAATCAAGAAATAATAAATAGTATTCCCTCTGGCCCATATTAGTTGACTTGGATTTGTCAAAATTTGGATGAACCTATATACTAAATAGTGTCTAGATTCATCCAAATCTAGACAAATTTGAGTCAATTAATATGGATCGAAGGGAGTAATAGAAATTCAAAATAAAGAAATTCAAATAAGAAATGAATCTTTTATTCCTTATCTTTATTCCATGAACAAATTACAAAGATTGACTCATTGAGTCAATAAAGGTTCATTACAATAAGGAAATTACAAAAAGAGAAATATATCTATATGAATAAAATATTACAAAATTTATTACAAAATAATGAAATAAAGATTACAAAGGAATCTATTTATCTAAGTGATCCTATACTAAATCTTGGATCTCCAGATCTTGTACCTGAAAAATTTAAAACAAAACAAAAGGAAAATGAAAGTTTAATGGTTAGTTTTACTCTCAGTAGAGAGCAGTGAGTTGCACTACTCAAGATTGCATCATTGAGTAATTGTATAGGGGAAAGTTTCACCAATATGAAAGAATTTGATCTTTCATAATAAATAAGCCATAAGTCAAATGATCACAGCAAGTAAAAGGGGCAAGTTTCACCAGGTAGGTTAACAGTAAAAAAGATCAAAGGGTGAGACACCTCACTGATCTGATCCACAATCATGCACCATATACACAGGCAGCACAATCACCAACTACATGGTGAGTGTTGTCGACACAGCAACAGAAGCTCACACAAGTAAAAGGTGCAAGCACAACCGTGGGAAGCCACTAGTTCATCTTTGCATCTCAAACACCACACCAAGAACACACGCAGCTCAGCAAACCACCAGCCAAACCACACACCAAATCATCCTAGCATCACCAGATGGTGACATAAGGAGGGGGTGGATCAGGTGGATAGCAAGGTAAAGTTTCAGGAGCTAGGAGGTGCAGGGATGATCAAGGCCAAGCACAGGAACCAGAAGTAACAAGAACATCACCAGGAGGTGAAGGACTAGATCAGGACAGCAATACAACCAACAAGATCAAGCCACCACAATCATCAACTATTGTGGTGAGTATCATAAAACATCCACATAATCTGTTTATCTTATATAAACAGAAAAGCATGTGTTGTTAACCTCTCAGTAATCACCCAAGTGGGGTGAATCTATCCTATAGGTTTTGATAATATAAAATCCAACAGTAAATCTACCAAGGCAACCGGGATCTCAGGCCAACATCATAGATCCTAGTGATAACAAACAACTCATATAATCCAATGTGTTCTTAGATAGCTTATAAAATCTGGGCACATCTCCTAATGGATTAGCACCTCATATTTCATAAACTATATGCATCAACATTAATCTACAAACAAACCGATCATATTGACCAACTAAGATCCAAGATCTAGTGAGCAACCATGATACTTAAGCATAATTATAAGGGACAGCAAGATAGGAGCCTAGTTCCTAAGCCTCAGACCAACATCATAGGCATAATTATTAAGAGAAGCTTTCAACTTATTTTTGGCATCTATTCAATCTCAAGCACTAACCACAGTAAAGCCCAGTAGTAGACTCAACTTGTGTGCCATTCTAAGATGGTGTCACAAGAACACATCCTCAAACCAAGCCAAACAATTACTGAGCTTTCATAAATAAACCAGCAAGCCAATAACTATCATTTTCCTGGAAACATTTACCAGGAATCATAATAAAGTTCATGTATACAAAGCATCACTGTAAGAAAGAAATTAATCTCAATCTGCACATGAATCCACAAACCAACATCTACTGATGCAATGAATCACCACTAATAGTAGATGAACATACTAAGCAGTAACACAACCACCCAGCTTTCACAGTTATGCCATCAGATTAACCAAGCTTAATTACCAGTTAGAGGCAACACGATAGAACCATTAGCATCAGATCAACAATGGCATTAGGCAATCAAATCATGGAAGTAAGCCCTAAAGTACAGTGAGCAAAATTCGTACTAGGCATCACTACCAGATCAAATCATCAACTTACAAGCACACCGAGGGATGAACCATAGAACCGGGATGAACCCTAATGAAGGATGGCCACTAGTTACACACAGATGTACTCAAAGAAGACAGAGGCACGGGTGATAACCAATAACAAACTCACATGTGGTCCTCGATAGAGAATTGAAGAGGAAGAAGAGGGGCCGACGAGCGCATGGTGGCACGGGGAGCACCCCAGAGGGCGCTGCAACCCGCACCTAGACGCGGTGGAAGCCACAGCAGCACACGAGGACGCATGAGCACCTCATAGAACCACTGGAGCATCAGTGGCGGCGTCATCAGCACCATTCCAAACCCTAGGGTTCGGGACGGGGCTAGCCTGGCCGCAGGAGTGCCCCGGAGCCAAATCAAGTTGGAGGAGACGAAGGAGCGTGGTCAACAACCTCGCCATGCACCACGGCGGCGGCTAGGGAGGACCACGACGGTGAGCATCGCACGGCGGTGGCGCCAGCGACCACGGGGTCGAGGAGGAGAAGAAATAAGGTCGAGAGAGGGAGAGGCAGAGAGTTGGGCTGATAGGGTCAGAATCCCTTCGGGGAGGGCTTTTGACTAGGCCACTTGGGCCCAGTTTGGCCCAATAAGCCCAATGGTTGGCCCGAACATCCTAAAAGGAAATTTTACTAATTAATAAAATACCAAAATACCCCTAGTTAAATTCTAGAAAATAAAATAGAGGTTTTAAAATACAAATAAGATATTTTTAGATTCATAATAAACAAACCTTTTTAATTAAATTAAGAAACTATTTTTAATAAACAAAATTTTTGATTAAGAATCTTATAATGTATATATTCCTTTTGGAATTTTATAAAATTAAAGAAAAAAGGATAAAAATAAATAAAAAATCACTTTTATTATATTTTGTTATTGTAGTAGTTTAGAAAAATACTAAATAAATATTTAGAGTTACCAAAAGAAATTCTCTTTTATTTAAATGCTAATTCTTAAAAGAACTACTAAACAAATAAATATAAGAGTTTATATTAAATAAAGATTTTTAGCTCTAACTCTATTAATAGTATATTACATTATAAAAATGGTGAATGTAATAATTATAAAATATTAAAGATTATTCTTTAAAATAAATTTCTTTATTATTTAAAGAAATTCCAAAAACTAAAATATTGGGTAAAACAAACAAAGAAGATAAATAATAAATAATGCATTACATTACTATGCATATTCATTTTGCTTCTTTAAATATTGTCCTTACCGGGCAATAATGATGTTTTGTAGACATAGAAGCTCAAGGTCCAGTGCAAGCATCCGACTTCACTACCTTGCAATCACAAGTCAAGTTCATCACTTGCTCATGTCCTTTTGAAGAGTCCTTACCAAACAATGTATAAATTGTGTGTTATCATCTATGTTTCAAGGAAATAAAATAGTATTTTCTTAAATAAATAAAATGATGATATCATCCTAAGTGATGATATAGAGAAGCAATAGAAATTAGGGTTCTATTGGCAATGGTGATAATCATCTAGGAATTTAACAACCCCTGACATCAGTGATTCTAGCGCCGTATATTACGCGTTAACCATGAAATTTGGAATGGGACAGAGAAGCCAGCTATATCTTCTTCCTCTCGCATGTAGCCGTATGTACAGGTCGTGGCTGTTATCCTAGTAGCGTGCATTAATTGGTAATTCGTAGAGGATATGCAACATATGGGTGGGAACCCTCATAGTCCCACGATAGTTCTGGCATCTAACGGTATGTATAAACTATTGGCGTAATTCAATGGGTGGGCATGGTGTACACCAAGGAGGCATGCGGGGTCACAAAGGGGGCAGTGATTGGCTTGGATCACCTACTAGGCCCCATATCATGGAATTGTGGACGGGAAAGTACGCCTGGTTGTGCAACAAGGAGTTGATCTCTCATGGGTAAAGTGACGCACCTCTGTAGAGTGTAAGAACTGTAACTTGTTACTCCCTGTTCCAGGAAGGAACTACGAACGCGACAGGAAAGGAACTCCATGAAAGTTCTGGTAAACCTGTGAAGGCTGATGGGCATAGATTCTCACAATAAAATCAATCTTTGAAGAAATATTTATGAAAAATGCATAATGTCGAGGACTTATAGTCCGAGGTGGTAGATAGAGCATCAAACTTCCTACCTTGCATATAATGAACTTGCTAGGTAACACTGTTACTCACCCTTTCCTTTGATCCCCTGCTTAGAATCTGAGGATCCAGAAGATACTCCAATGTATGCAGCAGAATGTCAAGATGATGTCTTCTATGAGGAGCCTGACCTGTCAGGAGGTGTTGAAGTAGTGGACTACGAGATCCGATATGGAGTGGACGGCAACGAGTCAGATTAGTTGCCTTAGTTATTAGTAACCAACTGAGTCGAGCGGCATGAACCTTATATAATAAGTTGTTGAGCTCAACTCTGAGATGAAGTTGTTACTTTAAACTTCCGCTGAAACACTTTATATTGGGTTTGTAAGTTGAATCTTTTGAAGTCTTGAACTTCTGGTATTGTAATAATAGTAATGTGTGTATGTTTGTAATATGGACCCTCAATGTTTTTGTTGTACCACTCTAAGGGATGTGATATTTACGAAACGGTGTTCTGCGGATGTCATGTCAACGACTATAGTGTACTACACATGCAGTGGTATGCTGGGTCACCGCATTAGCCATCTATAAAGTGATAGTAGTGGGGGAATATTCCCCTAATCCTAACCTTTTATAGAGGGAATATGGCATTACACTAACTCATGCACCTAAATCACATAAGGCATTATGAATATCAGTTTTTCCTATTGAACATGAAATAGTTGGTATTCCGGGATCTCCTTATTTAGACAATATCTTCCCATTAGCAGGATAACTAGTCACCATGGCAACAATTTTAGATATCTCTTTCTTTCTATTAAGAATATCATGGAGAAATTTAGAATAGGCAGGCACTTTTATTGCATCCGCAAATGGAATTTCTAGACGAAGATCACTTAATGCATTTTTAAAAGAATCATAGATTACCTCATCCGGTGTTTTCTTTTTGCGATCTGGATATGAAAGTTTCTTACTCTTATCTTTTACCTTTTGTGGAGGATCGGGCTCTTTAGTTGCTTTCTTTTGTTTTTTCTTATCATTTTTCTTCTTTTCTATTGCAACAACCTCGTAAATGTTGCTCTTAGCAGAGAAATTATAAAGTTGATGCTTGTTCGTACCGAATGGTTTGCCGATCATTCACATGGTGGGCTTGTGAGAATTGATACTCCTGACGATGGAGAGATACACTCTGGGCCTGCTCATGTGCTTTGGTGTTCGTCATCATCTAGACGGACACGTGATCAAGTAGTTGAACACAGGAACATCGATAGTACAGGATGAGTAAAGAGTACATGCGGGAAAACAAGAATAACCTAGTGTTTCATCTTGGGCAATGTAAAGTATCGACGAATTAATACGATATGTATTGTACTCAATACTACAGTTAAGACGATAAAGAACTTTGTGTTATTTGTGCGGTTTGCTACTTGTATCAAGACACTGAAAGTAATCATTGTCATTGGAATGAGTTCCGGACATGTCCGCAAATATCTAAACCTACCGGGTCACACACTTAAGAAGTTTACGACATTCTAGAATTTGAGTGCGAATGAGATAGTTGGATGAAGTAATTATGAAAGGATGTTTCAGAGCGTCTCGGAATATTCCGGAGGACTCCGGTATATCACCAAGAGTGGAAGGAATGGTTCCGGAAATTTAAATAGGACGCTAGGAAATTTTAGGAAGGTTTCGAATTAATTAGGAGGTGTTCGAAAGATAAATTCGGAAAGCTCAATAATACATATTTATATTAATAATAAATAAGAAATTAGTATTTATTAATATCCCCGTGGTTCCCATGGGCCAGAGGGCCGCATGGGCCCACTGGGCCACACGTGCGCGCGGTGAGGGGGGGAACCCTGGCCGAATCAGCCAAGGCCTCCCCTAGGCTGGCGGGTGCAGGAGGCGGGGTGGGGGTAATGCCATGTGGGGGGAGGAGTCCTCCCAGTTCTCAAACTTTTCGCCAAGTTGGTTTTGGGGAGAACTCCGTATTTTATGCGGACTCCGTATTGGATACGGACTTTCTCTCTCTCATATTGGTAGAAGAAAGGAAAAAGGAGTCCTTGTAGAATACGAATCCTAGTCCTACTCTCCTCTATGGAGGAGGGAATACACCTATATATTGAGAGGAGAAGGAAAAGGGCAAGACACAACAATCCACGCCCTAGCCCAAGCCACCACCACCACGCCGCCGCCACACCACCGCGGGCCCACCGCCTCGGCCTGGTCCCCTTCCTCTTCCTCGCGTCGTCATCTTCGTCACGTGGAAAAGATCTTCACCAATTCCCGCAGTAGCTCCTTCTTCTACACTGTCTAGATCTAATCTTGATGGACTATGGAGTGCTGCCGGATCTTTGTCGACACGTTCCCTCTTCATCCGCGAGTTCTTCATCTCGCCTCGACGTGGTGCCATCCTTGTTGCACATGTGGATACCGGTGGAGGTGCAACAATTGGAGCACTAGTTCTCCAGAGCCGCCCGTGGGATAATACATCTCCTCGTGACTCGTTAAGGCTTGTTGCGGGGATCAACACACGATCAACCTCGTCATCGACAAACTTACGCTAATTTGACCTATGAGGTTAATGTTCCGTTACCTCACCCTTGCATTGGATCTTGGTTATGCGCTAGAAATTTTTTATTTTCTGTAGCGCGTTCCCCAACAGCCTTAACCAGGAATCCTCATCCAAGTCCAAACACCCATCCTCGGTAGTCTCTTTTAAGGTACAATTAGTTTAAACTATTTGCTTACACTTTTGTATTGTGCTCTTTAGTGATTAAATTTAAATGAGATAAATTAAGCCTAAACAAAATAAATTCCCCTCTATTCTTGTTTATAAAGAAACAAAATCTCCCTTAACACGATCCCATAATTGTTGGTAGACTGAAAAGGGAAAATCATCTGACCCCAAGTGCCCCTTGATCACATGAGCCAAAGAAAGCCTCCTTGGTCTCCTTTTCTGAGAATTCAGCTGCTAATGCACTATTATGCCTCTCAGAAACCATTTCCACTGGTTCCTAGAAATTATCAGCCAAATTAATATCCATTGTTTGCTCTTACCCAGATAAAATTTTATAATATTGAACTGCAAGTTTGAGTATACATGTAGTATCATGAACATCACCATCGAGACCTTCCAAAATAGTAATTTGTTTCTTCTTCCTTTTCTTGTTTGCCATAATATGGAAATAAGAGGCATTTTGCTCCCCTTCTTGGATGTCCCTTTTCCAAGCTCTTTGTCTATCTTTAATCTCTTAATTTCTCAATATTATTTTTAAGCTCAACTAAATTATTTTCATTTACTTCTTAGCCCCAGGAGAAAGAGGTTGTGTTTTAGAGAAGATATTTACTAAATCATACTCCCTTTATCCCAAAATATAAGGCTCTGATTAGTCATAAGTCAACATTTTTTAGGTTTGTACATAAAAATATTAACATTTACAATATCGAATCAATACCAATAGATTCATCATAAATTATATTTTACTTGTAGGGGTTCGTAGCATGGAAAATAAAAGAATTCTACCGCATGAACACAAACAAGCCAAGATCTATCTACTAGATTGTAGCAACAAGTCGATTAGAGTACTCACCGTTGAAGATTCCAAAGCGGTTAACGAGAGCAGATTCTCGTGGGTGATGTAGTCGTACACTTGCCGATCTCAAGATCGCGTAGACGATCCTTCCGGCGTTGCGTTCCAGCAGCGCTTCCGCAGTCGGTCACACGTTCGGTACTTGATGAAGACCTTCCTCTCCCTTGTTCTAGCAGGCAGCGGAAGTTGTATTTCTCCCCTCGCGATTTCGGCAGCACGACGACGTGGTGTCGGAAGTAGAGGGAAGATCTGTAAGACCCCACCTTTATAAAGGTAAAGGTCCCTGTGATTGCAATGCTAGTCCCTGGATCAAATGCTAGCATCCACAGTTTAAGATGAAGTACATAGAAACAAAGGTCATTATTACATCGTCATTCCAGAGATAACATAGTCTTTTATTACTCCATAGCCATAGGCTAGTACAAGAGTTTAACTTAACAACATAAATAAAATCTTCATCGTCATGTGCCACAGGCAAATATGTTGAGTGTAGACTCACAACCCTAATCCTCATCAGAGTAACCTACAACATCACAAGTTACAACCATAGTGGGTCAATACATTGGAATAGTATTGGCAAGTGATACCTTAGTAGAATAATTGTTTCTAGCTTCTACATGAATTTGGCTAAGTGTAGCTTAGGCTTGCTTTGCTAAAAATAGGGTTTTTTCCTATTAGTTGAAAAACACTAAGTTTTTGTTTAACAAAAACTCCCAAGGAACCACCAATATACATTGGTGAACCTTTACCCTTGTTCAACCACAAGTTTTTAACTTAGAAATTGGGATGAGGAGATTCTTGATAGCTTCCATGTCTTGATGCTCAAATTGTCCATTGTCGGGGACACGACTAAGTACTTAGATTCTTCCTTCTCGAGAGGTGGTGCACTTTCCCCACAAGACTCGACATGCATCGAGACAAGACCTATCAGAATCCTTCCCTTAGACCAAAATGGACGCGCTCCATTCCTATCACCCCCTACCACCAACTGTCCATTTGGCTAAGTTATTGCAACCTATATGATCCAGGCAGAGCCCATATTGCCATGTGGCTGCACTAGAAGCTTCTTAACATTTGGCATCTCAAATCCCTTTGTTCCTGGGTGGCTTTCCACAAGTGTGATACACAAGGTAGACCATAGATATAGGCCTTGTGTAACCACTCAACAAAACCCAAATATACCATTCCAGCCAAGTGTTTCATTCACTTAGTTGTTTTCTTAAGCAAAACACAAGTCAAAGACTTAGCAATATTTTCCATAATATGTATATAACCCACCCTTGGTTGCTACTAGCTAGGCTAAGCATGGCAATAGCAAGTATCTCAACTTAGATAAAGTTCTAATAATTCTACAACTACTACAATTTCCCAAGCATAGCATATAGATACTTAGCAAAAATTATCATGCAAGTCCTATACAAAATACCACTAATGCATAGTCAAAATATTGGGACAAAAATATGAAGCGCCACTTTCCTTGGTAGTTGGGGGAGTAGCAACAATACTCACAATCACACTCACCACTAGCACCAAAATCTACACATAAAATGATAGCACCAAATTCATATTTCAAATAATCAAGCAAAAAATATATGAATGCATGCAAATGCCATGTGATGAATTTTTCTAAACTAAGAAGACAAGTAAACAGTACTGAATCACTAAACTAAACAATTACACACTAAATAAACTTAATTTGGCTTTTAAAACATTTTACAAATAATTTTTATACACAAAATAGGCCTACAAATGTCTATGTATAAAATTTTATTTTAACAGAATCAAAATACAAAACCAAGCCTACAGATGTGTAGGATTTATTTTTGTGATTCCATTGATATATTATTTGCATTTTTTGGATAAACATAACAAAAGTTATTGAATTTACAAGTTTAATCATCTAATTAAATCAATTTTGAATTTATAAACGAAAACCCTGACACGCGGCAGCATCTGATTGGCACGTACCGGTTCGCTCTGGATCGTGCGTTCGCACCGTTAGATCTAACTAAATCCAACGCACCAGATCGAATCATACCCTTTCGCATCTAATCTAATCTAATCTATACCGCTAGATCTAACAGCTGCGGTTCAGATCCTTGCGTACCCCTTCGATGGATGATCTAATCGCATCCGTCGGATTCAGATCCAGCAGACCGCATCACTCTGACCACTCGCGAGGGGCGCAAATGGTCACCGCAGAGGCTGCGCGTCTGCCGGTGATGTTTCGGCGAGACCATAGGGCAAGGGCGAAGGTTCTGGCGCTTACAGAGGTCGTGGAGACACGGCGAAGCTCAACGTGCAGGTGGATGGGGTCGGGGCGCACGGACACGGCGTGGATTCCTCGTCGGAGTTGTAGGCGGCTTCGGGTGCGCTCGGTCGTCGATGTTGGTGGCGCTACAGGGCACGGGAAAGGAAAGGAAGGGCGGCATTAGACGCATACTGAAGCTGCAAGTGTGCAAGCGTGAACCAGCGAGAAAGGGAAGGGCTAGGTGTACTGTATGTGCTCGTCGGAGTAAAGCACTTCATCGGGCACGTGCTGTCGTTGATGATGTCGAAGTTGTAGGTCACCAGAAGGGAAACCGTGAGCTAGGTTAGATGTGCACTGGTATGGTGAACACGACAGCAAGACCAGGAGGCAAGGGGTGGGGAGTTCTCACCAGAATTGGCCGCCGGAGAGGCTCGATACCGTGGTGGAGTGAGATCGAATGTCGGCAGCCTGGTGGCTCTCTGTGGGTGCGGCTTGAGGGGAAATGAGCGGAAGGAGGGGGGATTAAGTAGCCGGGGCAAGAGGAGGAATTACGCCGGCAGTAACTCGCAATCAAGCGCAGAATCAATCGGGAAGAAACGGCCACGGCGGAGCTGGTCGCGGGCGTGATTTGGGGACGATGATGACGGGGCATGTGGGGCCAGAGCATCAGTGAGAGGGGGGTGCGGGAGTGGGTGAGAAACGGAGAGGGGAGGGGGGTTTCCTGGGTGGTCTTGCTAGGCTGGCTACTGGGCCGCGGGTGGGTTGGGCTAGATAGGTTAGCTAGGTTTATTTTTTTTTTCTCTTTTCTCCTTTTGTTTTTCTGTTTTGATTTTTTGAACTCATTTTCTAAGGTTATTCAAAAGAGTTTGAGTTCAAACCAATTCTGGGTTTTTGTAAAGTGATCCATGCACATATCTGTGCATAAAACAATGTTGTTTACTCATAAATACTTTGGCCCATTGAAAATAAGATAAAACCATGCCTTTAATTAAATATTTATAATAGGCATATAAATGTTTTTAATTTAGATCCTTGTTTTGAAAACTTTGAGCAAGCTTTGAAATCAACTTTTAAACCTTTCTGGTTATATCATAATATTCTCATATTTGAGAATAGAAATAAAGCCATTGATTTTCTTACATTAAATAATAGGCAAACAATTGGTTTCTGTTTTGCAATCCTATTTGAAAATAATTTAAAATGCATGAGGATGCATGAATGATGTGCAAACTTTATAAATCATGATTTTTGGGATGTTACAAATCTAACCCCCTTAAGGTGAATCTCTCCCTCGAGATTCGGATTGGCTAGCAAATAGGTGAGGGTGGTCTTTCCGAAGATCATCTTCTCTTTCCCATGTTGCTTCTTCTTCGGAATGGTGGTTCCACTGAACTTTGCAGAATTTGATAATCTTAGTCCGAGTAAATCTTTCCAGAGTCTCAAGAATCTTGATAGGTTTCAACTCATAAGTGAGATCACTTTCCAACTGGACCTCTTCCAAAGGTATAGTATCCTTCAAAGAAGTCTCTTCCATCTCCGGATGGCATTTCTTCAGCTGACTCACGTGGAACACATTATGAACTGCAGACAATGATTCAGGCAATTCAATCTCATATTCCACTTCTCCTTTACGACTCAGAATCTCGAATGGCCCAACATATCTTGGTGCCAATTTTCCTTTGACTCCAAACCTCTTCACTCCACGAAGTGGTGATACTCTAAGGTAAGCTCTATCACCTACTTCATAGGTGACTTCTCTATGCTTTGGATCTGCATAGCTCTTCTGTCGGGAATGTGCTATCTTCAATCTATCCTTTACCAACTTGACTTTCTCTTCAGCTTCCTTGATTAGTTCTGGCCCGAACAAATTTATTTCTCCAACACCACTCCATAACAATGGTGTAGTACACTTTCTTCCATAGAGAAATTCAAACGGTGCCATCTCAATACTGACTTGATAGCTGTTGTTGTAAGAGATTTCTGCATAAGGAAGACTTTTATCCCAACTAGCACCATAATCTAGGGCACATGCCCTCAACATATCCTCTATAATCTGGTTGGTCCTTTTTGTCTGACCATCAGTCTGGGGATGAAAAGCAGTGCTGAATTCTAGTCTCGTTCCCAATGACTCATGCAGTTGCCTCCAAAAATGGGAAGTGAATTGAGTTCCTCTATTAGACACAATACTCTTGGGTACTCCATGCAGACACACAATCCTATTCATATAAATCTTGGCTAAGTTAGCACTTGTATAGGTTGTCTTCACGGGTATGAAATGAGCCACTTTAGTTAGGCGATCTACCACGACCCAAATAGAATCATATCCTGATCTAGTCCTTGGCAGTCCGGTAATGAAGTCCATGCCAATCTTGTCCCACTTCCAATCAGGAATAGGTAGTGGTTGTAACAGTCATGCTGGTTTCTGATGTTCTGCTTTCACTCTACTACATACATCACACAAAGCAATATGTTCGGCGATGTCCTTCTTGAGATTATTCCACCAAAATCTTTCCTTCACATCCATGTACATTTTGGTGTTACCCGGATGAATGGAATATGGTGAGTTGTGCGCTTCTTGCAGAATCAGTTTCCGAAGTTCCGGATCTTGCGGAATGCTGATACGTTTTCCATACCATAAAGTACCATGTTCGTCTTCATGGAATCCTTTAGCTTTCCCTTTGCTAATTTTTGTTTTAATCTCTTCAATTTCCTTGTCCAACTTTTGGGATTCCCTGATTTTGTCCAATAAGGTGGGTTGAACATCCAATGACATGATATGTCCTTCAGGTACTATCTCCAATCTGAGATCTTTGAATTGGGCACACCGATCATCTGGCAATTCTCCCTTAGTGAGGCCATTCACATAAACTTTATGGCTTAGTGCATCCGCTACAACATTTGCTTTACCGGGGTGGTATTGCAAACTCAAGTCATAGTCCTTGATGAATTCTAGCCATCTTCTTTGTCTCATGTTGATTTCTTTCTAAGTGAAGATATACTTCAAACTTTTATGATCTGTGAACACTTCACATCGTTTTCCCAAAAGGTAATGTCTCCATGTTTTGAGTGCATGGACAACAGAGGCTAACTCCAAATCATGAGTAGGATAGTTCACCTCATGAGTTTTGAGTTGTCTCGAGGCATAAGCCACAACTTTCCCCTCTTGCATCAAAACTGCACCTAATCCTTGGTGAGATGCATCACAATATACTTGGAAATCCTTCTCCAAATCTGGCAGACATAAGACTGGTGCTGTCACTAGTCTCTTCTTCAACTCTTGGAAACTGAGTTCACATCCTTCAGTCCAATCAAATTTCTTGTCTTTCTTAAGTAACTTCGTCATTGCCTTAGCTACCTTTGAGAAATTCTCAATGAATCTTCTATAGTATCCTGCCAAGCCAAGGAAACTACGAACTTCTTGTTGGAATTATGCCCTAGAGGCAATAATAAAGATGTTATTATTATAATTCTTGTTCATGATAATGTTTATAATCCATGCTAGAATTGTATTAAGCGGAAACTTTAATACTTGTGTGGTTTGTGAACAACACCGTGTCCCTAGTACGCCTCTATGGACTAGATCATTGATTAATGATGGTTAAGGTTTCCTAACCATGGACATGAGTTGTCGATTAATAATGAGATCACATCATTGGGAGAATGATATGATGGACAGACCCAAACTAAGCGAAGCAATTAGATCGTGTCATTGTGTTCATCTTTGCGAAGCTTTTCTTATGTCAAATATTGTATTCCTTAGACCATAAGATAATACAACTCCCTGGTATCGGAAGAAATCTTTGAGGTCATCAAACGTCATCCTATGAGAGGGTGATCATAAAGGTGTCTCTCAGGTGATCGGAAAGTATCTGTTGGGTTGTATGTATCGAGATGGGATTTGTCCCTCCCAAGTCGGAGAGATATACTTTGGGCCCACTCGGTAATCAATATCAACACCGCTTGCAAGCATGTGGTTAAGGAGTTAATCACAAAGTGATATCGGATTACGGAACGAGTAAAGTACTTGCTGTGAACGAGATTGAACTAGGTATGACGGTACCAACGATCAAATCTCGGGTAAGTAAAATATCGCGAGACGAAGGGCATATATATATATGGGATTGATTGAATCCTGGCATCGTGGTTCATCCGATATGATCATCGATGAATGTGTGGGAGTCAATATGGGTTTCCAGACCCCGCTGTTGATTATTGATAGAAGATCATGTCTGCATATTCTCGAACCCGAAGGGTCACACACTTAACGTGTCTCGATGCTAGGATAGATTGGATAATTGGTTTATGAGTTTTTGTTCGGAGTCTCGGATGGGATCCGGGACATCACGAGAGGTTCCGGAATGGTCCGGAGAATAAGATTCATATAAGGCAGTGCAGTTTTTGGAGTTCGGAATTGTTCCGGGTTAATCGGTATTGTACTGGAAGCTTCTAGAACCTTCCGAAAGGGGACCAACGTGGCCCCACCTTCCGGGAGGGGGCATGGGCCTATTAGGGAGTTCCCTGGCCGCATTGGGCCAGGGGCACAAGGCCGCATAGGGCCCAGCCGGCCAAGAAGGGATAAACCCTAATTGGACCTTCTAGAAGGGGGGGGGGTTTCCTTGCCCCCCCCTCCTCCCTCCTTTGGCCGCCGGCCTAGGGCTTGGGGGAGGGGTTAGGGCAGGCGCCCACCCCTCTATATATAGAGGGCTGGGGTGCACCACCCCCCCACACCTCCTCCTCAACCCTAGCCGCCCTGTTGCCCTCCTCTCTCTCTCCCTCCAAACTGCGCGTAGGCGAAGCCCTGCTGCAGAAACTCTCCACAACTTGAACCACGCCGTCGTGCTGTAGATCCAATCCGTCTCTCCACCATACTTGCTGGACCGAGGAAGGAGGAGACATCGAGGTGCTGCACGTGTGCATCTCACGGAGGCATCGCCACTTGCGGTGCTAGATCGGATCGGATCGCGAGGAGGAGAAGCGAGTACGACTACATCACCCACGTTCCGACGAACGTTCTGCTATGCGAATCTTCAAGGGTATGAAGATCTAATCCAATCTCTCTCGTTTTTTGCATCTCCTAGATTAGATCTTGGCTTCCTCTGTTCGCATCCGTAGAAAATTTTGATTTACTATGCCGCGAAACCCTTCAGTGGTATCAGAGCTAGATCTATGCGTAGATGTGTTTCACGAGTAGAACGCAGCATGGTTGTTGCGGGCGTTGATGTTTTCTGTTGCAAGCCCCTTGTTTGTGTTCTTCTTATGACGCGGGATAGTGAGATTGAAGCGGTCCAGGCCAACCTTACGCGACGTCGTTCGCGAGACCGGCTCTGCACTTGACGTGTGGCTTGTTCCACACATGCGGCTGGTGGATGTCAGTTTCTCTCACTATAGTTGTCATGGGATTTACACCGGAGTTTGGCAACCATAATATCACCGTTGTGGCTTTCCGTAGGTAAGAACGTTCTTAGCATGCTACTCCCATAAGCCACGTAAAACATGCAACAACAAAGTAGAGGCGTCTAACTTGTTTTTGCGGGGAGTGTTTTCTGTGATATGGTATGGCCCAAGATGTGATGTGTATAATGTATGTGATGATCATGTTTTGTAATGTTTCACGACTTGCATGTCTATGAGTACACAATCGGCAGGAGCCATAGGGTTGTCTTTATAATTGTGTATGACCTGTGTGTCAACTTATTATACGCCATGTAATAGTTTCACTTTATCGCTAAGTAGTTAGCAATAGTTGTAGTTGCTATTCGTGGTGGAGGCAATCATGGTGGAGTGATGGAGATCACGCCGGCACGCACAAGATGGAGATCATTGCGCGAAGATTGGCTATACCATGTCACATGAAGTTATATGCATGTGTTGTTTATCCTTTTATGTGTCTTATTATGCTTAGATTGCGACGGTAGCATTATAAGATGATTCCTCACTTAAAGATCAAGATAAAAACTGTGTTCTCCCCAAGTATGCGCCGTTGCGAAAGTTCGTCGTGTCCAAGCATCATGTGATGATCGGGTGCTATAGACTCTACGTTCACATACAACGGGTGCAAGCCAGTTTTGCACACGCGGAAATACTTGGGTCTAACTTGACGAGCCTAGCATGTACAGACATGGCCTCGGAACACATGAACCGAAAGGTTAAGCATGAGTCATATGAATGATATGATCGACACTTCGTTGTCCACCATTGAAACCACATCTCTTCTCGTGAAGATCGGATTAGGTGTGGTGAATTTGGATCGTGTTCACTAAACAACTTGAGGGATGTTGAATTTAGTGGGAGTTCATCTAGTAATTTGATTAAAAGTTGAACTAGTTATCATGAACATAGTCTAATTTGTAATTGCAAATATTGTAGATCAAATGGCTAAGTCCAACTTCAACTTCAACGTTTTTGCTGAAAAGGAAAAGCTTAAAAAAATGGGTCTAACTTCACCAACTGGTTCCGCAATCTGAGAATCATTCTCTCTGGCGGTCAAAAGGACTATGTCCTTGAGAATGCGTTAGGTGACGCCCCTGCTGCTACTGCGCCGGCTGATGAGAAAGCTGTCTATCAGTCGCGCAAAGATGATTATGGCGTGATTAAGAGCACCATGTTGTTTGCTATGGAATCGGACCTTCAAAATCGTTTTGAAGACTATCCCGGGCCCTTTGAGATTCTCGAGGAGCTGAAAACCATGTTTCAAACTCAGGCCCATTTTGAGAGATATGAGATCTCTGAGAAGTTCTTTAACTGCAAGATGGAGGAAGGGAGTTCCGTTAGTGAGCACGCCATTAAGATGTCGGGCTACACTCAACGCCTTGAGCAACTGGACTGCAAGATTCCAGAGGAGCTCAAGATTGACAGGGTTCTGCAATCACTCCCTCCCAGCTACAAAAGTTTTGTAGTGACTCACAATCAGATTGGTTCCACTGATACGATTACCGAGCTCTTCGCAAAGCTGAAGGCTGCGGAGGTGGACATCAAAAAGGATAATCATGTGTTGATGGTCAACAAGCCCCCCACCTTCAAGAAAGGTAAGGGTGCAAAGAAGCCCTTCAAGAAAGGCGGCGGCAAGAGCGTTGCCCCTGTAGAGAAGAAGCTCAGGTCTGGTCCTAAGCCGGACACTGAGTGCTTCTATTGCAAGGACAAGGGTCACTGGAAGCGCAACTGTCCGAAGTACTTAGCGGACAAGAAGGCTGGCACCATCAAAGGTATATTTGATATACATGTTATTGATGTTTTCCTTACTATCCCTCGTTGTAGTGCCTGGGTATTTGATACTGGTTCAGTTGCTAATATTTGTAACTCGAAACAGGAGCTACGGAATAGACGGTGGCTTGCAAGGGATGAGGTGACGATGCGCGTTGGCAACGGATCAAGAGTTGATGTGATGGCCGTCGGCACGCTCTCCTTAGTTTTACCTTCGGGGTTAATTTTAAACCTTAATAAGTGTTATTATGTGCCTGCGTTGAGCATGAACATTATTTCTGGATCTTGTTTGTTGCAAGACGGTTATTCATTTAAATCGGATAATAATGGTTGTTCTATTTATATGAGTAACATCTTTTATGGTCATGCACCTATTGTGAATGGTTTATTTCTTCTAAATCTCGAAAGGGATGAAACATACATCCATAACATTGAGGCTAAGAGATGCAAAGTAGATAGTGATAATACTACTTATTTGTGGCACTGTCGTCTGGGTCATATTGGTGTAAAACGCATGAAGAAACTCCATTCTGATGGACTTTTGGAGTCTGTTGATTTTGAATCATTTGACACATGCGAACCATGCCTCATGGGCAAGATGATCAAAACCCCGTTCTCCGGTATGATGGAGCGAGCAACGGACTTGTTGGAAATCATACATACCGATGTATGCGGACCGATGAGTGTTTCGACGCGCAGTGGATATCGCTATTTTCTCACTTTTACCGATGACTTAAGTAGATATGGGTATATCTATTTAATGAAACATAAATCTAAAACATTTGAAAAGTTCAAAGAATTTCAGAATGAAGTGGAGAACCATCGTAACAGAAAGATTAAGTTTCTACGATCCGATCGTGGAGGTGAATATTTGAGTTATGATTTTTTCACGCATCTTAAAGCAAGCGGAATTGTTTCGCAACTCACGCCACCCGGAACACCACAACGCAATGGTGTGTCTGAACGCCAGAATCGAACCTTATTAGATATGGTCCGATCAATGATGTCTCTTACTGATTTGCCATTATCATTTTGGGGTTATGCATTAGAAACCGCTGCATTCACTTTAAATAGGGCACCATCTGAATCCATTGAGACGACACTGTATGAACTATGGTTTGGTGCTAAACCTAAGTTGTCGTTTCTTAAAGTTTGGGGATGCGAAGCTGACGTCAAGAAGTTGATGCCGGACAAGCTCGAACCCAAAGCGGAGAAATGCGTCTTCATAGGATACCCTAAGGAAACTATTGGGTATACCTTCTATCATAGAACTGAAAGGCAAAGTGTTTATCGCAAAGAACGGTTCCTTTCTTGAGAAGGAGTTTCTCTCAAAAGAAGTGAGTGGGAGAAAAGTAGAGCTAGACGAGGTTATTGAACCTTCTCTTGAATTGGAGAGTAGCGCAGCACCTGAAATTATTCCAGTGCCGCCTGCACCAACGATAGAGGAAGCTAATGACAAGGATCATGAAGCTTCAGACGATGCTGCTACTGAACGTCGCAGGTCGACAAGGTCGCGTGCCCCTCCTGAGTGGTACGGCAACCCTGTCTTGACTGTCTTATTGGTAGAAGACAGTGAACCTACGAACTATGAGGAAGCGATGATGAGCCCAGACTCTGAGAAATGGCTAGAAGCCATGAAATCCGAATTGGGATCCATGAGCGAAAACCAAGTATGGACTTTGGTGGACCCTCCTAGCAACCGAAAGGCCGTTGAGTGCAAATGGATCTACAAGAAGAAAACGGACGCGGATGGTAATGTTACCGTCTATAAGGCACGGCTTGTCGTGAAAGGTTTTCGACAAGTTCAAGGTGTTGACTACGATGAGACTTTCTCTCCCGTAGCGATGTTTAAGTCCATTCGGATTTTATTAGCAATTGCTACGTTTCATGATTATGAAATATGGCATATGGATGTCAAGACTGCGTTCCTCAATGGCAACATTGATGAAGAGTTGTATATGATGCAACCCGAAGGTTTTTTCGATCCTAAGGATGTTGATAAAGTATGCAAACTTCGGCGTTCCATTTATGGACTGAAGCAAGCATCTCGGAGTTGGAACCTTCGTTTTGATCAAGTGATAAAGATCTTTGGATTTTTTCCAAATTGCTACGAAGCTTGCATCTACAAGAAAGTGAGTGGGAGCTCGGTGACATTTCTGGTACTATATGTGGATGACATATTGATTATTGGAAATGACATTAACATGCTTAACGATGTGAAGAGTTATTTGAACAAGTGTTTTTCAATGAAAGACCTAGGTGAAGCTGCTTATAGATTGGGCATCAAAATCTATAGAGATATACAAAGATGCCTGATAGCTTTAAGCCAGAGTACATACCTAGACAAAGTTCTGAAAAGGTTCAGAATGGATAAGGCAAAGAAAGGTTAAGTGCCTATGTTGTCAGGTAAGATATTGAGCAAGGCTCAGTGTCCAGCTATGGTAAATGATAGGGAATCTATGAGCAAAGTGCCTTATGCCTCGGCCATAGGTTCTATCATGTATGCCATGCTGTGTACTAGACCGGATGTGTCCAATGCTCTTAGTTTGACGAGCAGGTATCAAAGTGATCCAGGAGTGGAACACTGGACAGCCGTGAAGAACATCCTAAAGTACCTAAATAGGACTAAAGAAATGTTCTTAGTCTATGGGGGTGATGAACAGCTCGTCGTAAAAGGTTACGTCGACGCTAGTTTCGACACCGACAAGGATGATTCTAAATCTCAGACAGGATACGTGTATATTTTGAATGGAGGAGCTGTGAGCTGGAGAAGCTGCAAGCAAAGCGTGATCGCGGGATCTACAATAGAAGCGGAATACATGGCTGCTACAGAAGCGTCAAGTGAAGGAGTTTGGATCAGGAACTTCATCACTGAGCTTGGCGTGGTTCCAAGTGCATTGGACCCATTGGAGATATTGTGTGACAACACTGGCGCCATAGCACTCGCTAAGGAACCAAGATATCATCCAAATACCAAGCATATCAACCGCAAGTTTCATATAATCCGAGATTATATAGCAGATGGAGATCTGAAGATCAGCAAAGTGCATACAGATCTGAATGTCGCAGATCCATTGACTAAACCTCTTCCACGTGTAAAACATGATCAGCACCTTAGTGCCATGGGTGTGAGATTGTTGCCGAATGTAAACTATATTATTGACTCTAGTGCAAGTGGGAGACTGTTGGAATTATGCCCTAGAGGCAATAATAAAGATGTTATTATTATAATTCTTGTTCATGATAATGTTTATATTCCATGCTAGAATTGTACTAAGCGGAAACTTTAATACTTGTGTGGTTTGTGAACAACACCGTGTCCCTAGTACGCCTCTATGGACTAGCTCATTGATTAATGATGGTTAAGGTTTCCTAACCATGGACATGAGTTGTCGATTAATAATGAGATCACATCATTGGGAGAATGATATGATGGACATACCCAAACTAAGCGATGCAATTAGATCGTGTCATTGTGTTCATCTTTGCGAAGCTTTTCTTATGTCAAATATTGTATTCCTTAGACCATAAGATAATACAACTCCCTGGTATCGGAAGAAAGCTTTGAGGTCATCAAACGTCATCCTATGAGAGGGTGATTATAAAGGTGTCTCTCAGGTGATCGGAAAGTATCTGTTGGGTTGTATGTATCGAGATGGGATTTGTCCCTCCCAAGTCGGAGAGATATACTTCGGGCCCACTCGGTAATCGATATCAACACCGCTTGCAAGCATGTGGTTAAGGAGTTAATCACAAAGTGATATCGGATTACGGAAGGAGTAAAGTACTTGCTGTGAACGAGATTGAACTAGGTATGACGGTACCGACGATCAAATCTCGGGTAAGTAAAATATCGCGAGACGAAGGGAATATATATATGGGATTGATTGAATCCTGGCATCATGGTTCATACGATATTATCATCGATGAATGTGTGGGAGTCAATATGGGTTTCCAGACCCTGCTGTTGATTATTGATAGAAGACCATGTCTGCATATTCTCGAACCCGAAGGGTCACACACTTAACGTGTCTCGACGCTAGGATAGATTGGATAATTGGTTTATGAGTTTTTGTTCGGAGTCTCGGATGGGATCCGGGACATCACGAGAGGTTCCGGAATGGTCCGGAGAATAAGATTCATATAAGGCAGTGCAGTTTTTGGAGTTCGGAATTGTTCCGGGTTAATCGGTATTGTACCGGAAGCTTCTAGAACCTTCCGGAAGGGGACCAACGTGGCCCCACCTTCCGGGAGGGGGCATGGGCCTATGAGGGAGTGCCCTGGCTGCATTGGGCCAGGGGCACAAGGCCCCATAGGGCCCAGCCGGCCAAGAAGGGATAAACCCTAATTGGACCTTCTAGAAGGGGGGTTTCCTTGCCCCCCACTCCTCCCTCCTTTGGCCGCCGGCCTAGGGCTTGGGGGAGGGGTTAGGGCAGGCGCCCACCCCTCTTTATATAGAGGGCTGGGGCTCACCACCCCCCCCCCCACACCTCCTCCTCAACCCTAGCCGCCCTGCTGCCCTCCTCTCTCTCTCTCCCTCCAAACTGCGCGTAGGCGAAGCCCTGCTGCAGAAACTCTCCACCACTTGCACCACGCCGTCGTGCTGTAGATCCAATCCGTCTCTCCACCATACTTGCTGGACCGAGGAAGGAGAAGACGTCGAGGTGCTGCACGTGTGCATCTCACGGAGGCATCGCCACTTGCTGTGCTAGATCGGATCGGATCGCGAGGAGGAGAAGCGAGTACGACTACATCACCCACGTTCCGACGAACGTTCCGATGTGCGAATCTTCAAGGGTATGAAGATCTAATCCAATCTCTCTCGTTGTTTGCATCTCCTAGATTAGATCTTGGCTTCCCTCTGTTCGCATCCGTAGAAAATTTTGATTTACTATGCCGCGAAACGCTTCACTTCTTTCACCGACTTAGGAGATTCCCACTCAGTTACAGCTGACACTTTTGCGGGATCAACTGCTACACCATCTCCTGACATAATATGTCCAAGAAATATGACTTCATTTAGCCATAATTCACACTTGCTGAATTTGGCATACATCTTATGCTCCCTAAGCTTCTCAAGTATCAATCGCAAATGTTCTTCATGCTCTTCATTTCTCTTGGAGTAGATCAAAATGTCATCGATGAAAATGACAACAAACTTGTCTAGAAATTCCATGAACACTTTGTTCATCATATTCATGAAATAGGTTGGTGCATTGGTCAAACCAAATGGCATCACGGTGTACTCATACAATCCATACCTAGTGGTGAAAGCAGTCTTAGGTATGTCTTGTTCCCTTATATTTAGCTGAAAGTAGCCTCATCGAAGATCAATATTTGAGAACACTCGGGCTCCTTCTAACTGATCAAACAAGTCATTGATTCTTGGCAAAGGGTATTTGTTCTTGATAGTTACCTCATTGAGTGAACGGTAATCTATGCATAACCTTTGACTTCTATCTTTCTTTTCAACAAACAAAACTGGTGCACCCCAAGATGAAGAACTTGGTTGAATAAATCCTTTCTGCAATTGTTCCCCAAGCTGTTTCTTGAGTTATTTCAACTCATCAACTGACATCTTGTAGGGTCTCTTTGCTATTGGTCCTGATCCTAGCAGCAAGTCAATCAGAAACTCAACATCCCTATCTGGTGGCATTCCAGGCAATTCCTCCGGAAACACATCCGGATACTCAATCACAATTAGCACACTGTCTATGCTAACCCCCTTAAGAGAATTTAGCTTACTCCCTTTTGATTCAAAGTTAGACTTGAATCTAATCCTTTTATTATCCGGGGTTTTGAGTGTGACAGTACGATTGGCAGAATCTAATACTCCTTCGTACTTGGTCATCCAATCCATTCCCAAAATAACATCCAATCCTTGGGAATCTAGGATTATCAGACTGACTGGAAACTTATGCTTTCCAAATTCTATTACTAGATCATGACATCCAATACTAACTATCATATCTCCACCGGGAGAACTTACTTTTATAGGAAACCCAATATTTTCAGTTGGAAATCCATTTTTATCAACAAATGCTCTTGATATGAATGAATGTGATGAGCCAGTATCAAAAAGAACAAGTGCTGGAATAGAATTGAGCTTGAACTTACCAGCCACAACATCAGATTCCTCATATATTTCTTCCACATTGATGTGGTTCACTTGTCCCTTTTGGAAGGGATTGGGCTTGTCGGCACCTTCAATTTTCTTTTCTGGGCACTCATTAGCATAGTTCCCCATCTTCTTACACTTGAAGCATTCAACCTGACTGAGATCTTTCTTTACAGGCTGACTTCCACTTCCACCTCCACTGTGGTGGCTCTTGTGTCCACTCTTGTGGTTCTTATACTTGTCATTGTCATGACTGTGATGATGCTTGTTGTCATGGTGATGGTTGTGGTTGTGGTGGTTGTTGTACTTCCCATGCTTATGGAATCCGTAACTCCCACTATCATCATGATGGGAACGTTTGTGAGACGATCCCGATTTGTGCTTATCAAAGCTGTGCTTCCTCTTTCTGCCCTCAACCTGTTTCATCTTGTTTTCCAAGATGGTAGCCTTGTCACAAAGTGATTGATAGGTTGGAACGTAGGCAACAGACAACTTTAGGTTCAACTCATCATTAAGTCCTTCGAGGAATTTCTCCTTCCTCTTTGCATCTGTATCAACTTCATCTGGTGCATAACGCGCCAGATTGTTGAGTTCCTCAATGTACTCAGCCACACTGCGGTGACACTGCTTCAGATTGTGGAACTCCTTTTTCTTCAAATTCATCACTCCGGATGAGATGTGAGGTGTACGGAATCTATCTTCAAATATAGCCCAAGTCACATCCTCAAGAGGAGTGGTGATCTGAAAGTTGTCCCACCAGGTTGCTGCTGTCCCTTCAAGCAGATGTGCTGCGAATCTGACCTTTTCTTCGTCGGTGCAGCCAACAGTCACTAAGTCCTTATTCACTGAACATAACCAGTCATTGGCTACCATTGGATCAGTGGTTCCTGAGAACTTTGCAGGCCTTAGTCTCAGAAATCTGGTGAGCATGTCAAATCCTGGCGGATTATTCTGATTGTTGTTGTTGTTATTATTATTATTCTGGTTCTGGTTCTGGTTCTGCATAAACTGTGTCATCATCTGCATCAGTTGTGCTTGTGCTGTCATCAACTGCTGCATCTCGGGAGTGACGTTGTTGTTTTGGTTGGGGTTGGCACGACAGGGAGGCATCTGTGGTTTCAATAAGGATAAGAATGAGATACCCATAGATGCTTATCATGCACAATACATCACACAGAATAATCACAATAACCAAGCTCAAAATAACATAGAGTTTGAACGATATAACAACAGGTTTTGAAAAATTCAAACACACTATAGCAAGCCATCCACATGTTGGATGGTCATTGCGACTCAATTATCAAAGTATGGTAGATGAAAAATAGTCGAGTAGTCTACACTACTCCTCCGCATCGATCTCCACATCAACAAGGGTAAGACCTGCATTCTCCATGGCGGTCTTGTACTCATCAACACTAGTGGTCAAGGCCTCAATCTTGGCCCTAAGAGCCCTCTTCTATGAGCGAAGCCTCTCGATCACTCCCTGCTAGTGCTCAAGATCGAAGTCCTTGGCCTCTAACTCTTCCTTCATCTCCCTGATCTTCTTGTTCCTGTCTTGGACTCTTTTCTCCTGCCTCTTGAATTTCTTGTCCTGGCTCTCAAATTTGGTCTCCATCTCTTTTACGATCTCGTCTTGCTCCACGAAGAGCTTGTCCTTCTCTCGTAGCTGAACCTGGAGCTCGTCATTGCTAAGCATGACGCTGGTCCTATCAGTATCAGGTGTCTAATAAGACCCTCTAGGTCCTGAAGGTACAGACGAATTGGCTCCATCGTCTCTCTAGTAGCATCATTGTACTCTATAGCCTCACCCTCCTCGTTGCGTCTCCCGAACGGGTGAAAGTAAAGACCTCTAAGCTCGGTGGAGTGCCTCCCAACCAGGCGTCCAAGTAACTCCTGCATGACTACATCTAAGCCTCTCTCCTTATCATCATGCATTAGCTTGAAAGTGATAGCCTCCATGGGTGGCTCTGCCCGGTGTCCCAGCTGTGTGACTCTGAAGCCCCAAAGGTCCTTCCTCTCAAACTTGGTGAGCTGAAGTGTCGTGATACTAGGAAGTGGGAGGTTGATCACACTAGTGAGCTCAATGAGACAAGTACCAAAACGAGTTCCCTTGAACTCCTCGGCAGTGCTGATAACAAAATTAGGCATATATTTTTATAAGATGAGAAAAGTTAGAACCAACACAAGTAGAGAAAATTCACAAGACAAAATATCACAAGCACATCTTTTAGCAACAAACACACAAGTCATGATATACACAAATCCATTACAAACACCAAAGGTTCAACATAACTTAGACAAAAAAATTGGAAGTAAAAACGATAAGTGTGGTGGTCCAACTAACGAAGTATGTTACAATTCTCACTCACTAGACAAAATAGCTATCAGGGCATCCTTAGTGGCCATCTGTCTATCTTGTTCAAAAGACTCCCATATTAAGTATATGATGTCTCCCCTTAGTTGTTGGTTGGTAGTCTCTAATTCTTGGGTATGCTTCTTTTCTTCTCTAAGGTTATTTTGAGTGTTGAGCATTCTGCACTTGAGTCTATCACCAAGCTCCTTGATGGCATTCCAAGGTGCATTTCTTGCAGAGTCAAAGAATGTTGTGTGCATTTCAGAGTTGGTGACCATGCAGAATCCTGACTCCTTGTGGTTGTCTTCCTTGTTTTTGTACAAGTGAAGTTGCACCCACCAATACTCTTCTCCATCATCCATCACAAGGAATCCCTTGTACACAGTTGCACCATGTATTCCCATGGTAACCATAAGGTTCTTGAGTGCCTTGGAAAATTCAGTCTCACACTCCAAAGTCATGGTCATGAGTGGTCCCTTCCTCACGGCTTCGTTGATGGAGTTCATCTAAAAATAGAGATGAGAAAGAAGATTAGAAAATTTACGAGAAGAAAAAGACAAGTGTGGAAATTTTTCAAAGTGTTGAAATTTTCCTTAGTGGCTTCTTAGTCTAATGCAATCCTAGGGTCATAATCCTAAAGGCAACACAGTGCTCTGATACCATCTGTAAGACCCACCTTTATAAAGGTAAAGGTCCCTGTGATTGCAATGCTAGTCCCTGGATCAAATGCTAGCATCCACAGTTTAAGATGAAGTACACAGAAACAAAGGTCATTATTACATCGTCATTATAGAGATAACATAGTATTTTACAACTCCATAGCCATAGGCTAGTACAAGAGTTTAACTTAACAACATAAATAAAAGTCTTCATCTTCATGTGCCACAGGCAAACATGTTGAGTGTAGACTCACAATCCTAATCCTCATCAGAGTAACCTGCAACATCACAATTTACAACCACAGTGGGTCAATACATTGGAATAGTATTGGCAAGTGATACCTTAGTAGAATAATTGTTTGTAGCTTCTACATGAATTTGGCTAAGTGTAGCTTAGGCTTGCTTTGCTCAAAATAGGGTTTTTTCCTATCAGTTGAAAAACACTAAGTTTTTGTTTGACAAAAACTCCCAAGGAACCACCAATAGACATTGGTGAACCTTTACCCTTGTTCAACCACAAGTTTTTAACTTAGAAATTGGGATGAGGAGATTCTTGATAGCTTCCATGTCTTGATACTCAAATTTTCCATTGCCGGGGACACGACTAAGTACTTAGATTCTTCCTTCTCGAAAGGTGGTGCACTTTCCCCACAAGACTCGACATGCATCGAGACAAGACCTTTCAGAATCCTTCCCTTAGACCAAAATGGACGCGCTCCAATACTATCACCTCCTACCACCAACTGTCCATTTGGCTAAGTTATTGCAACCTATATGATCCAGGCAGAGCCCATATTGCCACGTGGCTACACTAGAAGCTTCTTAACATTTGGCATCTCAAATCCCTTTGTTCCTGGGTGGATTTCCACAAGTGTGATACACAAGGTAGACCATAGATATGGGCCTTGTGTAACCACTCAACAAAACCCAAACATACCATTCCACCCAGGTGTTTCATTCACTTAGTTGTTTTCTTAAGCAAAACACAAGTCAAAGACTTAGCAATATTTTCCATAGTATGTATATAATCCACCCTTGGTTGCTACTAGCTAGGATAAGCATGGCAATAGCAAATATCTCAACTTAGAGAAAATTCTAATAATTCTACAAGTACTAGGATTTCCCAAGCATAGCATATAGATACTTAGCAAAAATTATCATGCAAGTCCTATACAAAGTACTACTAATGCATAGTCAAAATATTGGGAAAAAATATGAAGCACCACTTGCCTTGGTAGTTGGGGGATTAGCAACAATCCTCACAATCACAATCACCACTACCACCAAAATCTACACATAAAATGATAGCACCAAATTCATATTTCAAATAATCAAGCAAAAAATATATGAATACATGCAAATGCCATGTGATGAATTTTTCTAAACTAGCAAGACAAGTAAACAGTACTGAATCACTAAAATAAACAATTACACACTAAATAAACTTAATTTGGCTTTTAAAACATTTTCCAAATAATTTTTATACACAAAATAGGCCTACAAATGTCTCTGTATAAAATTCTATTTTAACAGAATCAAAATACAAAACCAAGCCTACAGATGTGTAGGATTTATTTTTTGATTCCATTTACATATTATTTGCATTTTTTGGATAAACAGAACAAAAGTTATTGAATTTACAAGTTTAATCATCTAATTAAATCAAATTTGAATTTATAAACGAAAACCCTGACACGCGGCAGCGTCTGATTGGCGCGTACCGGTTTGCTCTGGATCGCGCATCCGCACCGTTAGTTCTAACTAAATCCAACGCACCAGATCGAATCATACCCTTTCACATCTAATCTAATCTATACCGCTAGATCTAAGATCTGCGGTTCAGATCCTTGCGTACCCCTTCGCTGTATGATCTAATCGCATCCGCTGGATTTAGATCCAGCGGACCACATCGCTCTGACCACTCGCGGGCGCTGCAAATGGTCACCACGGCGGTTGCGCGTCTGCCGGTGATGTTCTGGCGAGACCAGAGGGCAAGGGCGAAGGTTCTGGCGCTTACCAAGGTCGTGGAGACACGACAAAGCTCAACGTGCAGGTGGACGGGGTCGGGGCGCATGGACACGGCGTGGATTCCTCGTCATAGTTGTGGGCATCTTCGGGTGCGCTCGGTCGTCGACGTTGGTGGCGCTATAGGGCACGGGAAAGGAAAGGAAGGGGGCGTTAGACGCGTACTGAAGGGGAGGGCTAGGTGTACTGTATGTGCTCGTAGGAGTAAAGCACTTCGTCGGGCACGCGCTGTCGTTGACGATGATGAAGCTGTAGGTCACCAGAAGGGAAACCGTGAGCTAGGTTAGATGTGCACTGGTATGGCGAACGCGACATCAAGATCAGGAGGACAGGGGTGGGGAGTTCTCACCGGAATTGGCCGCCGGAGAGGCTCGGTACCACGGCGGAGTGAGATCGAATGTGGGCAGCCTGGTGGCTCTCTGTGGGTGTGGCTTGAGGGGAAATGAGCGGAAGGAGGGGGATTAAGTAGCCGGGGCGAGAGGAGGAATTACGCCGGCAGTAACTCGCAATCAAGCGCGGAATCAATCGGGAAGCAACGGCCATGGCAGAGCTGGTCGCGGGCGTGATTTGGGGACGATGATGACGGGGCGTGTGGGGCCAGAGCGTCAGTGAGAGGGGGGGTGCGGGAGTGGGTGAGAAACGGAGAGGGGAGGGGGGGTTTCCTGGGTGGGCTTGCTGGGCTGGCTACTGGGCTGTGGGTGGGTTGGGCTAGATAGGTTAGCTAGGTTTATTTTATTTTCTCTTTTCTCCTTTTCTTTTCTGTTTTGATTTTCTGAACTCATTTTCAAAGGTTATTCAAAAGAGTTTGAATTCAAACCAATTCTGGGTTTTTGTAAAGCGATCCATGCACATATTTGTGCATAAAACAATGTTGTTTACTCATAAATACTTTGGCCCATTGAAAATAAGATAAAACCAGGCCTTTAATTAAATATTTATAATAGGCATATAAATGGTTTTAATTTAGATCCTTGTTTTGAAAACTTTGAGCAAGCTTTGAAATCAACTTTTAAACCTTTCTGGTTATATCAAAGTATTCTCATATTTGAGAATAGAAATAAAGCCATTGATTTTCTTACATAAAATAATAGGCAAACAATTGGTTTTTGTTTTGCAATCCTATTTGAAAATAATTTAAAAAGCATGAGGATACATGAATGATGTGCAAACTTTATAAATCATGATTTTTGGGATGTTACAAGATCCTGCAGGGCTTCTCCTAAGCCAGAGCAGGTTATGGTGGAGAATTATGGTTTCCGACGATCTAGGGTTTAGAGGGCCGGAGAGGAGGATATGGAGTCGGTGGCGGCTAGGGCGGTGGCGACGAACCGGCAGCGGCGCGAGGCGACAGCGCTAGGTGGCGGTGCTAGGGGGCGGCCGTGGCTATGTGGGGAGGGGCTGGTGTTGTGTCTCTTGGGGCACCCCCTCCCCTCTATTTATGAGAGGGAGGGCAGCTTGGGAGAGGGGAGTTTGAATCCTTCCCCCAACTCCCTCTCCTAGTTGGCTTGTGGTGGAGGGAAATAAGGATTCTTTCCTTCCTCCACCATGATACATTGTCCCAGTTTGACTTTTGAAACTTGCCTTTTGACTTTCAATTTGGAGTTTTAATTTCTTTCTTACAAATGCCTAACCAAGTGACCTAGGACATGATTCAATCATTCCATTCATTCATGACACATTCATGTACCCTTCCCCTTCCAGTCCGATGAACCTTCTAGACCCTTCTAGATCATTCCGATGAAAACACCGGAATCATTCCCGAACTCCGGAATTGGACTGTCCTTATGTGAATCTAATTCTCTGGACCATTCTGGATCTCCTTGTGATATGCCGGGTCCCATATGAGACTCTGAACAACATTCAGTCTCCCTACTGATATTCCATATCTACTAATCAACATTGAATCCTTAAGTGTGTCTCCCTACGGTTCGTGAATTATGCAGACATGACCGAGACTCTTCTTCGATCAATAACCAATAGAGGAATCGGGAAATTCATATGGCTCCCACATATTTCTACGATTACTTTGCGATCGAATGAACCACTTACATACGATACCAATTTCCCTTTGTCTCGCGATAGTTTACTTATCCGAGGTCTGATCGTCGGTATCTCTGCATACCTAGTTCAACCTCGTTACCGATAAGTACTCTTTTCTCATTCCCGTGATATGTGATACCTTGTGAGCCAGTCACATGCTTGCAAGCTAATTGGATTACATTCCACTGAGAGGGCCTAGAGTATATCTATCTGTCATATGGATGGACAAATCCCACTCTTGATCCATGTGCCTCAACACATACTTACCGAACACTCAATGCCACCTTTATAGCCACCCAGTTACGGTGTGGTGTTTGATGTCATCAAAGCATCCTTCCGGTGATTAGCATGATCTCATGGTCGAAGGAATTAGGATACTATGTATCAGAAAGCTTATAGCAAAAAACTATTGAAATGACTTGATCTTTATGCTACGCTTATCTATAGGAGTATGTCCATCATACCTTTCTCCTAATGATATGATATTGTTATTAACAACATCTCAATGTTCATGACCCAGAAACCATGATCATCTATTAACCAACAAGCTAGTATTATAAAGAGTACTAGGGACTCTAATTTAGTTTACAAATCACACAAGTATTACTGTTTCGGTTAATACTATTATAGCATGAATGTAAACATTTATCATAAACACAAAGATATAATAATAACTACTTTTATTATTGCCTCTAGGGCATATCTCCAACAGTCTCCCACTTGCACTAGAGTCAACTAATCTAGGTTACATGGTAATATACCGAACAACCATGGCGGTTTGGTGCTGGTCATGTTTTGCCCTCGGGAGAGGTTTATTCAACGGATCCGCCACATTTAGATTTGTGTGTACTTTGCAAATCTTTATGTCACCATCTTGGACATGCTCTCGAATAGCGTGAAAATGCAACTTGATATGATTCAGCTTCTTGAGTGACCTTGGTTCTTGCGCATTGGATATGGCGCCCATGTTATCACAGTAGATATACATTGGGTCCAGCACACTTGGAACCACACCGAGCTCTGTAATAAACTTCTTCATCCATATCGCCTCTTGTGAAGCCTCCGAAACACCTATGTATTCCGATCCAGTTGAGGATCTCGCCACAACCCTTTGCTTTGCACTCCTCTAGCTTATTGTTGCACCATTCAAAGTAAATATGTATCCAAACTGAATTTAGAATCATCTGGATCAGTGTTCCCACTAGCATCGGTGTAACCATTAACAACGAGTTGTTCATCACCTCCATAAGAAAGAACCATATCCTTAGTTCTTCTCAAGTACTTAAGGATGTTTTTGAACGTTGTCCAATGATCCACTCCTGGATCACTTTGATATCTGCTAGTTAAACTAACAACATATGCAATGTCGGGTCTAGTACATAGCATGGCATACATGATAGATCCTATGGCTGAGGCATAGGGAGTCTTACTCATCCTTTCTCTATCTTCTGTCGTAGATGGACTTTGAGTTTTACTCAAGGTCGTATTGGGCAACATGGGCAAGAACCCTTTCTTACTATCTTCCACTCTAAACCTCCTTAGAACTTTGTCCAAATATGTACTCTGTGACAATGATATTAGGCGTCTCGATCTATCTCTATAAATCTTTATGCCTAATATGTAAGCTGCTTCGCCAAGATCTTTCATTGAAAAACTATTATTCAAATAATCCTTAACACTATTAAGAAGGTCTAGATCATTCCCAATCAATAATATGTCGTCCACATATAGTACTAGGAATGCTACAGAGCTCCCACTCACTTTCTTGTAAATACAAGCTTCTCCCTTATCAAAATGTTGATTCCAACTTCGGGATGCTTGCTTCAATCCATAAATGGACCGTTGAAGCTTGCATACCTTGTTAGCATCCTTAGGATCGACAAAACCTTTGGGTTGTACCATATACAACTCTTCATCAATGTCTCCATTGAGGAACGCCGTTTTGACATCCATCTGCCATATCTCATAATCATAATATGCAGCGATTGCTAACAAAATACTCACAGACTTTAGCTTTGATACTGGTGAGAAAGTCTCATCGTAGTCAACCCCTTGAATTTTTCGAAACCCTTTTGCGACAAGTCGAGCTTTATAGATAGTAACATTACCATCAACATCTATTTTCTTCTTGAAAATCCATTTGTTCTCGACAGCCTTCCGGCCATCCGGTAAGTCCACCAAGTCCATACTTGGTTTTCATACATGGATCCAATCTCGGATTTCATGGCTTCTTGCCATTTATTGGAATCTAGGCTCATCATCGCTTCCTCATATGTCGCAGGGTCATCGGTGTTGTCTACCAACCTGACACTCATAACGGTATCATACCAATTAGGAGTGGTACGAGTTCTCGTTGACCTACGAGATTTTGTAGTAACTTCAACCGAAGTTTCATGATCAACATCATTAGCTTCCTCTCTTATTGGTGTAGGTGCCACAGGAACTTCTTCCGGTGCTGAGCTACTCTCAAATCCGAGAGAAGGTTGACAACCTCATCGAGTTCTACTTTCCCTCCAGTCACTTCTTTGGAGAGAAACTCCTTCTCTAGAAAGGATCCATTCTTAGCAACAGAGATTTTGCCCTCGGATCTATGATAGAAGGTATACCCAATAGTTTCCTTCGGGTATCCTATGAAGACGCATTTTTCCGCTTTGGGTTCAAGCTTGTCGGGCTGTAACTTCTTTACATAAGCTTCGCAACCCCAAACTTTAAGGAATGACAATTTAAGTTTCTTCCAAAACCATAATTCATACGGTGCCGTTTCAACGGATTTAGATGGTGCCCTATTTAAAGTGAATGCAGCTGTTTCTAATGCATAACCCCAAAATGATAGCGGTAAATTTGTAAGTGACATCATAGAACGAACCATATCTAAGAGAGTTCGATTACGACATTCGGACACACCATTACGTTGTGGTGTTATAGGCGGTGTCAATTGTGAAAGTATTCTGCCTTTCTTCAAATGCTCGCCAAACTCGTAACTTAGATATTCACCTCCACGATCAGATCGTAGAAACTTAATCTTCTTGTTATGTTGATTCTCCACTTCACTTTGAAATTCCTTAAACTTCTCGAAAGTTTCGGACTTGTGTTTCATGAAATAGATATACCCATATCTACTCAAGTCATCCGTGAAAGTAAGAACATAATGATAACAACCACGCGATGCTACACTCATTGGACCACACACATCGGTATGTATGATTTCCAATAAATTCGTAGCTTGCTCCATCATACCATAAAATGGAGTCTTAGTCATTTTACCCATCAGACATGCTTCGCATCTTTCAAGTGATTCAAGAAGTCCATTGGAATGGATTTTCTTCATACGCTTCACTCCAATGTGACCAAGACGACAGTGCCACATATAGGTCGAGTTATCGCTCAATTTCAAATGTATAGCTTCAATGTTAGTAATATGTGTATTACTACAATCGAGATTCAAAAAGAATAGACCATCTATCAAAGGTGCATGTGCATAAAACATATTACTCATATAAATCGAACAACCATTATTCTCGGACTTAAACAAGTAACCGTCTCGTAATAAACATGATCCGGATATAATGTTCATGCTCAACGCAGGCACCAAATAACAATTATTTAAGTATAAAAGTAATCCCGATGGTATATTAAGAGGTAGTGTGCAGACCGCAATGACATCAACCATTGATCCATTTCCAACGCGCATCGTCACCTCGTTCTTCACTAGTTTCCGTCTATTCTGCAGCACCTGTTTCGAGTTACAAATATGAGCAACCGAACCAGTATCAAATACCCAGGCACTACTATGACTACTAGTGAGATACACATCAATAACATGTATATCGGATATACCTTTCTTCTTGATGTTGCCATTCTTCAAATTCGCCAAGTACTTAGGGAAATTCCGTTTCCAGTGACCTTCTCCCTTGCAGTAAAAGCACTTAGTATCAGGCTTAGGCCCAGCCTTGGTCTTCTTCGCCGGCGCGGTAACTTTCTTACCGCCCTTCTTGAAGTTTCCCTTTTTCTTAGACTTGCCTTGCTTCTTGAATTTGGTGGTCTTATTGACCATCAACACTTGGTGCTCTTCCTTTATCTCCACTTCCGCAGACTTTAACATGGAGAAGAGTCCAGGCAATGACTTGTCCATGTTTTGCATATTGTAGTTCATCACAAAATTATTGTAACTTGGTGGTAGTGATTGGAGGACACGATGAATCCCAAAAGCATTAGGAATCACTATACCCAATCTTTGGAGCTTACTTGCGTGCCCAGACATCTTAATCACATGCTCACTGACGAAGCTGCTCTCTTCCATCTTGCAGTTAAAAAACTTTTTAGAAGCCTCATAACTCTGAACTTCCGCGTGAGCCTCAAATATCATTTTGAGTTCACGGACAATATCATGTGGGTCATGGTTCTCAAACCTTTTCTGAAGCTCCGATTCCAAACCATACAATATAGCACACTGAACTGTGGAGTACTGATTCTTCCGAGCGAGGAAAACATTCTTCACCTTATCGGTAGCATCAGCTGCAGGTGGGTCACCCAGCGGTGCATCCAGCACATAGGTCAAATTACCAGCATTGAGGACAATCCTCAAGTTGCGGAACCAATCCGCGAAGTTGCTTCCATTATTTTTCAACTTTTCTTTCTCTAGGAACGCATTAAAATTGATGGTATGGGTCGCCATTGATCTACAACATATTTGCAATAGTTTAGACTAAGTTTATGACAAATTGAGTTCTAATTAATAGTTAAATTAATCTAGGTGAACTCCCACTCAAAACAATATCCCTCACATTGTTTTAGTGATCACACGAACCAAATCCACCACATTAAAACCGATCATCACGAGAGATGATGTAGCTTCAAAGGCGAACAATCAACATGTTCATCATATCTACTATATGACTCATGCTTTACCTTTCGCTGATCCGTGTTCCGAGACCATGTCTGTACATGCTAGGCTCGTCAAGATCAAACCTTAGCTTCCGCATGAGCAAATCTGGCTCGCTCCCGTTGTATACACTCGCAGAATCTAACACACCCGATCATCACGTGGTGCTTCGAAACAACGAGCTTTGGTAACGGTGCCTACTAAGGACGAACACTTTATAACCTGATATTTTGTGAGAGGGATCATCTTAAAATGCTACCATCGTGAACTAAGCAATACAAGAT
Organism: Avena sativa; assembly: GCA_916181665.1. Taxonomy (NCBI): domain Eukaryota; kingdom Viridiplantae; phylum Streptophyta; class Magnoliopsida; order Poales; family Poaceae; genus Avena; species Avena sativa. The sequence goes on along the minus strand of OV702279.1, from coordinate 256,604,389 downwards.
GCATAAAAGGATTAACATCACACGCAATTCAAAATATGTGATAGATATGGCCTTTCTTCTTATGCTTCCGATCTCCATCTTCAAACTTGAACATGATCTCCATCATCACCGGCATGGCGTCAAGTTCAATGGCACCGCTCCATGGTTATCGTCCACCAGTAATAACTACTACAACTACTTTGAATAATAGACACACAGGTCGAAACGAAATTAAAAGACAACCATAAGGCTTCTACCGATTGCCGACTTACAATAAGGAACATTGCATACATCATATATAATCACAATTATGGTCATATCACATCACATCACACCCCTGCAAAACAAAGTTAGAAGCCTATAATTTTCTTTGCATGTTTTACGTGGTTTGGGGCTTTCAACAAGTGTCGTTCTAACTTACGAACAAGAACCACAACGTTGATACTAGTATTTTCAATCGCCCGTTGTAAATTGAATCTTCACTATGTTGGGAGAAACAAGCACCCGCAAAGCCACTTATGCAATACAAGTTGCATGTCAAGCGTGGAGCAAGTCTCATGAACAATATCATCTAAGGTTAGCCCGGGCCGCTTCATCCCACCATCCAACAAGATGCAAAGTACACAAGAAGCAATCGACAACAAAAGCATGAATGCCCACAATGACCATTGTGTTCTACTCGTGCTAACAAATCTACATATAGACACGGCTCTGATACCACTGTAGGGGTTCGTAGCATGGAAAACAAAAAATTTCTACCGCATGAACACAAACAAGCCAAGATCTATCTACTAGATTGTACCAATGAGTCGATTAGATTACTCACCCTCAAAGATTCCAAAGCGATTAACGAGAGCAAATTCTCGTGGGTGATGTAGTCGTACACTTGCCGATCTCAAGATCGCGTAGACGATCCTTCCGGCGCTGCGTTCCGGCAGCGCTTCCGCAGCCGGTCACACGTTCGGTACTCGATGAAGACCTTCCTCTCCCTTGTTCTAGCAGGCAGCAGAGGTTGTAGTTCCCCCCTCGCGATTCCAGCAGCACGACGGCGTGGTGTCGGAAGTAGAGGGAAGATCCTGCAGGGCTTCGCCTAAGCCGTAGCAGGTTATGGTGGAGAATTAGGGTTTCCGACAATCTAGGTTTTAGAGGGCTGGAGAGGAGGAGGTGGAGTCGGCGGCGGATAGGACGGCAGCGACGAACTGGTGGCAGGCGCTGCGGCAGCGGCGGTGGCGCTAGGGGCGGCGGCGACGCGGCGGCTATGTGGGGAGGGGCTGGTGTTGTGTCTCTTGGGGCACCCCTCCCCTCTATTTATGAGAGGGAGGGCATCTTGGGAGAAGGGAGTTTGAATCCTTCCCCAACTTGCTCTCCTAGTTGGCTTGTGGTGGAGGGAAAGAAGGATTCTTTCCTTCCTCCACCAGGATACATTGTCCCAGTTTGACTTTTCAAACTTGCCTTTTGACTTTTAATTTGGAGCTTTAATTTCTTTCTTACAAATGCCCAAGCAAGTGACCTAGGACATGATTCAATCATTCCTTTCATTCATGACACATTCATGTATCCTTCCCCTTCCGGTCCAGTGAACCTTCTAGACCCTTCTAGATCATTCCGGTGAAAACACCGGAATCATTCCCGAACTCCGGAATTGTACTTTCCTTATATGAATCTTATTCTCCGGACCATTCCGGATCTCCTCGTGATATCCCGGATCCCATCCGAGACTCCTAACAACATTCAGTCTCCCTACTTACATTCCATATCTACTAAACAACATCGAATCCTTAAGTGTGTCTCCCTACGGTTCGTGAATTATGCAGACATGACCGAGACTCTTCTTAGATCAATAACCAATAGAGGAATCTGGAAATTCATATGGCTCCCACATATGATACCAATTTCCCTTTGTCTCGCGATAGTTTATTTATCCGAGGTCTGATTGTTGGTATCTCTGCATACTTAGTTCAACCTCGTTACCGATAAGTACTCTTTTCTCGTTTCCGTGATATGTGATACCTTGTGAGCCAGTCACATGCTTGCAAGATAATTGGATGACATTCCACCGAGAGGGCCCAGAGTATATGTATCTGTCATATGGATGGACAAAACCCACTCTTGATCCATGTGCCTCAACACATACTTTCCGAACAATGCCACCTTTATAGCCACACAGTTACGGTGTGGTGTTTGATGTCATCAAAGCATCCTTCCAGTGATGGTGATTAGCATGATCTCATGGTCGAAGGAATTAGGTTACTATGTATCAGAAAGCTTATAGCAAACAAACTATTGAAATGACTTGATCTTTATGCTACACTTATCTATAGAAGTATGTCCATCATACCATTCTCCTAATGATATGATCTTGTTGTTAACAACATCTCAATGTTCATGACCCAGAAACCATGATTATCTATTAACCAACAAGTTAGTATTATAAAGAGGCCTTACTAGGGACTCTAATTTAGTTTACAAATCACACAAGTATTAATGTTTCCGGTTAATACTATTATAGCATGAATGTAAATATTTATCATAAACACAAAGATATAATAATAACTACTTTTATTATTGTCTCTAGGGCATATCTCCAACATTACTAATGTATCAATTTAATACTCCCTCCGTCACGGTTTGGAAGGCGTCTTACAAAAGCCATGCGTTTTCAAAACTACTCTTCTCCTAGGCGTGTTAGACTTAATTACAGAATTAATGCCTTCTTTTTTCCTCCCCACTTCCTTCTCCATGAAGCCAATGAATTAATTCTTGCATGCAACTCCACCAATTCATGTGTCTAAACTCCTCGTTTCCATTGAGTAATTACATTTAATAGGGCGCAGAATAATTAATGAGCGCATGTTTTTGGCACAAACCTGGACCAATCAACGCCCATCTAGGTTCCAACAATCTCTCTAAAACGCCATCTAAACCGTGACGGAGGGAGTATTATAGATGTTTTTTATTTTTTTTCTACATATTTGGTCAAAGTTAGTAAGTTTTGACTTTTAAATAATCCCTAGGCATCTTATAGTTTGACACGGATGTAGTATTCATCAATAAATTTCTTTTTATATTTACTTTTTTCAGCCTCAACATTTAGCCCAACGTCACACTTTTCCTAAGGTTCTGCCAATTATCTTTGGCTCTAGGCAAGTTATAGGGTGTGTTCCAAGTTTTCTGAACCAACTCCCGGAACCTTCTATTTGCATCCACGACTTCTCAAAACGAAATTGCTTGATAGTGGGGGGCTTTAAAAGCTCCAGTATCAAACAATGAGGTTTATGATCACTCCCTTCTCTAGGTAAAGCCTTTAATGATATGGCTTGACGTACTTTCCTTTCCCAGCAAATAGTAATAAAGACTTTATTTATTGCAGCCATAACCAAATTATCATTTTAGTGAATCCATAACCAAATTATCTTGATTATTAGTCCAAGTGAACATCCTGCGTGCTATTAGATCAAAAAAATTGGCCCAATCGATTAAACTATTGGTCTAAACTTTTGCATTGTGCTATTTAGGGATTAAAGATAAAAGAGAGAAATTAAGCTTGAACAAATTCGATTCCTCTCTATGACAGTTCCACAAGATAGAAAGAGGATTTCCCTCAACAAGATCCCAAAATTGTTGGTAAAATGGAAAGGGAAAGTCATCTGGCCCAATTGGCCCTTCATCACATGAGCCAAAGAAAGCCTCATTGGTCTCTTTTTTCAGAGAATTCAGCTTTAGTGCACTATTATGTCTCTCGGAAACCATTTCCTCTGCTTCCCAGAAATTATCAGCCAAATTAATATCCATTCTTTGCTCATACCCAAATAAAACTTTATAACACTGAACTGCAAGTTTGAGTGTACATGTAGTATCATGCACATCACCAACGGTACCTTCCAAAACAGTAATTTGTTTCTTCCTCCTTTTCTTGTTTGCCATATCATGGAAATAAGAGGTATTCTGGTCCCTGTCTGGGGTGTCCCTTTCCCAAGCTCTCTGCCTAGCTCTAATCTCTTTATTTCTCAATATTTTTTTGAAGCTCACCTGAGATATTTTAATTTTCTTTTTAGCCCCAGGAGAAAGAGGTTGTGTTTCAGAGAGGATATCTATTAGTAAATCGTATTCATCGTAAATTTCTTTTTGTGTTTATTTTGTTCAGACTCAACATTAATAGCCCAACCTCTAACAGTTTTCCTAAGAGCATCTCCACTCGTTGGGCGAACCCAAGACGAAATCCGTATCTTTTTTTGGCCGGACGGAGCTTGATTTCGGTCTGGGTACGCCCAGTTTCCCACTCGCGTACACAGGCGAGTTCCCGCGTTTGGCTAAAATTTAATAAATTTCGGCAAACTTTGGACGAACTTTGGGCGAATATAAGCGGTTGTGGGCGAATATGGGCGAACTTTGGGCGAATATGGTCAATACAGACGAACTTTGGGCGAATATGGGCGATATGGACGAACTATGGGTGAACTTTGGGTGAATATGAGCGATACAGACGAACTTTGAGCAAATATGCCCGAATTTTGGGCGAACTTTGGGCGAATCTGGTCTATATAGGCGAAATTGGGCGAATATGGTCGATACGGACCAACTTTGGGGGAATATGCCCAAATTTTGGGCGAACTTTGGGCGAATCTGGTCTATATGGACAACTTTGGACGAATATGGGCGATACAGACGAACTTTGGGCCAATATGCCCGAATTTTGGGCGTATATGGTCTACATGGACGAACTTTGGACGAATATGGTCTATATGGGCGAACTTTGGGCGAATATGGGCAAACTTTGGATGAATAAGGGCGAATATATGCTGACTAGGCGGGTCCACTCGCCGAATTCGCTTCGTCCGGTGTTCCCAGGGCGTACCCAGGATCCTGGGTTCGTCCTGGATAGGCCGGACCAAAACACGCCGAAATCCGGACGAAAACAGGTCCTTGGATACGCGACTGAGCCAATTTTCGGCGTCCGGACCAAAATTCGGCGTCCGGATCGGCCTCCTGGGTAGGCGAGTGGAGATGCTCTAAGGTTTCTCATCTTATACTACCAAATATCTTTGGCTTTAGAGAAGTTATAAGGGTGTGTTCCAAGTTTTTTGAACCAACTCCCTGAAACCTTTTATAGCCACAACTTCTCAAAACGAAATTGCTTGATAGTGGGGACTTTAGAAGCTCCAGTATCAAACACTAGAGGTCTATGATCACTTCTTACTCTAGGTAAAGCCTTTAATGATATGTCTGGAAACATATTTTCCAAACAAGTTGTACTAGTATTAAAGACTTTATTTATTGCAGCCATAACCAAATTATCTTGATATTATTAGTCAAAAAAATTATCTTGATATTGTTAGCCCAAGTGAACATCCTGTGCGTATATTTAGCTCTATTAGATCAAACTTATTGGCCCAATCGTTAATATATTAGCCCGAAGCTGATTAAACAGATTAGCCACCACTTCTCAAAATGGAGCTTGTATGATCAAAGAAATGAGAAATACAGAAAAACAACGTTTGGAGGCCCAGTTTAGGGCGTCTAACGTTGCACCCAATCTACAAGTCTGTAAAGCGGTGCAAAACTGTTCAAGACAGCAGCATTCCTAGAGTTTCTATGAGTTTATACGCGTAAAGGACAGATCACACAACCAAAGGGGAAACCATCCCACTTGCGCCATGTTGGGAACACTGATGTACTGCTTCGGTTGGACTTGGACCTGTGTGCTATCCGGATTCAGGAGACAGGACAGACTATGGTTATGCATAGCTAGCGATCTTTTTGCTACCGAGAACCGACGAATTATATATTGCTTACTAAAACCAGGAAGGTATATAGTCACGACGCACTACTGCCTGCTGCGGTGAAAATGGGGGCAGTCCCTCGGGTCTCATCCGCAATCTTTCTTATCCTGGCCACGCTCAAACTGACGGCTGCACGCCACTCGGAAAAAGCAGGATGTTTTCCCTCGATCGGTCGATGTAACAGTAATAATGAATTTAATTCTTATGGGGAATGAAGGTGTGAGGAGGCAGTGTGCTCTGGTGCCTGGGAGAAATCGTTTGAACTTTGTAGTTCCGGCGTCCTAAACTGTATCTGGACGCTCGTTCTTGTTGTCGATGGTCGACTAGGTCGATAAACTGAACATTTTTCTTGATTGGCTAAGTGAGTGAGTTACTGATGAGCATAAGCTATGATTGGGCTATAATATACTACTCGTAGGTGAAAGCATGCCGTATGGTGCTTTTTTCAGGCACCTAATTCGCATTCGCCGATCGCTGCTACTACCAGTACTAACATGACAACATTTAACTTCAACTGAACACGCAGTCACGCACTACATGGTTTTATCTTTTTCAGATAATACATCATCCAGCTGCCGAAGCCAGTGATCGACACGTCGTACGAGGCTTCCGATCCTCTTCATCATCACCTTAATAAAACACAAAAGAACAGAAAGAAAAGTACTCCTACGTACGAGGAGGCTATGTATGTTAGGCCACAGCTCTGACGATTGGTCTGCTCATGTTTCGACGATACGTACACGCTCTGCTACCTGATGAGTAGCCAAAGATCGTGTGGCTACCCGTACCTTCTAGTGCTTTTTGATTGTCGGAGCAAATCGCTCACGGCGGCCTTGTGGCTGTCACACAAACTGAGGTCGTTTTCAGGTTTACTAAATTAACAAGAGCGCCGACGCACGCGCTTTTGACTTCCCTTGGCCATTTTTTCGAGCACATGCAGGAGGCAACACAAGGCCCAGATCTACCTTCACGGTGAAAAAGATGAATCGGTAGGGGTTACTATACATTTTCTTACCGGCAAAACTATCAGGCAACGCCGCTAATGGAGGTCAATTTTTCGCCATCAAATCGATCAAATCCTTTCCTTTGAGATGACGTACAGACATGGACCAAATCTGCACTGGCCGATCTAATGCATGCTTAGTCATCGCAAACCAGGGCCAAATTATAGAGGGAGAAATATCAGTATGTCGAGCAAGTTCCCTGTTTCTGGAAGCTCTTCAGTTGTCTTCGATTCGGTTGGAAGCTCCTTATTTTGATTAACCTTGGCTTTAGTCTGAACTCTGAAGCGCTCCAAGTTAAACCAAGCGCTCCCAGAGTGATCCGGATTCCGGACGAATCCACATGCACTTCACTACACTTGCTAAGCAAGGAAGTTTAAGATTCAGTTATCTCTTTGGCACATCCGGTGCACGAATTAGGTGAAAAGTTCAGGAACCAACTGGGAGAATGTAAGCCAGCTGTAACTTTCTGCACACCACTAACTGTAACTGACTACAACGTCTAGCAGCTAAAGAGCGATCGGTGCTGGCTAGTCTGGTTAAGCAAACGAGAGCATGTGTCGGCACTACAGCTAAATTTCTTTGCCCACTTCAGGTCTTTTGGTGTGACAACTGACTGCTTGTATCTCGGTCATCCTCTGGGTCTGGGCTGTCTCTTTTCTCTGGGTATACAACAGTTCTTCTTGTAAGGGGTACTAATACAATTCGTTTGCTACTGGTAGCGTTACCTCTTTAGCACACTTGCTAAACAAGGGAGTTAAAGATTCGGTTAACGCTTTGGCACACACACGCGGTGCATAATTTGGATAGGAAATATTAGGAATTAGCATATTTAACATACCTGAAAATGGCAGTGAAACACACTATAATTTCAGCATTACTACTGTTTACTACTAGTTCAAATGGTCATTTGTTACCACATAAGAAAATATTCACGGGAACATATGTGGAGTATGAACAGATTCAGGCACAAGTCTTGAACGATTTCAGCTGTTCAACACACATTTAGAACAAGTACTACTAAAGATTTCAGACACTAAAAGTGCAGAGCAATACAACACACAAGACCGGATCTTACATGAAAAGCCCTAAAATTGTGGTTAAAAACCATGGCCCACAACCACATAAATCTTCTTGCACTATTATCAAATATATGAGATACAACAAGCTTTTCTCTAGATAGCGCTAGAGGCTCTAGCACATCAACAAGCTTTTCTCTGGATTCTTTATTCAACCTTGTTGTTTTTCACCATCTCTAAAGCCACCTTACCAACCGGAGTGGAGTTCCTAACTAACACAACAAGCGTGTTCCCACTGTCAGGCATGCAAGTCATCAGCAACAATGGTCGCACCTCATTCTCAAAGTTGATTTCCGTGGCTCTAAAAGTTTACTTACATAGTACTTGAAGACATTTGAGTGTTCAATCACACAAACCATCTCAATACTCAAGCATTGTAAAACATTTGATTATTGAAGTTTTTTTCTTCCTCCCATACCATATAGACCTCACCTTTTGCCACATGGATATACATGTGTGTCATTTGCAACATGGTGGAATAAATTATGGTTTATGTGTATACGAATTGTATATATTGCCTTTTACTTTAACACTCTTCGTTCGATCTTCTTCCAAGACACATGTGGATATCTTGTATTTCATAATTGGCACATATAAATCCTTATGATAGATGATGTCTTCCATGATGGGCTTAGTAATTGGAAGAACCATGTTTTATCATGCCTCTAGAGTTGGCACTTTCTTCCATAGCTATTATAGCGCAAACTCCAACGATGATCAAGCAACTCGGCCAAGGAATCTCCTAAGCAACTTGTCTCTGATACCACTCTATTAGGAATTAGCACACACTTACATGATCTAAAATATGTAATGGAAGAAAACATAAATTCAACACAATTGTGTATTAGCTCAAAAGTTGTTGCTTGTCATGAAAAGAAACATATGCATCAACATGTCTGGAATATGAATATGTTGAGCCTGAACCTAGCACAAAGTCTGGGTGCTTCTAGCATACAACTAACACAAGTACATTTCATCCACATTTTTCAAAAGTATAGCAGCAATATCAACATGTGAAAAAACATATTTTCATGGAAAACCCTCAAAATATAGGTAAAGTCATGAGCCAAAGCAAAAAAAATCGTGTTTCACTTTTATCCAATATGTGATACTATAAGTTTTTAATACGTCATGAGAGACTATCATACATCAATGTATAGACATATCAACTTATGAATTCAAACAATCTCACCAAATATGGTGAAACTATAGCCTGAAGGAGATAAGGTATATAACTCCACAATCTTACGGCGGAACTTCCTTTTTTTGGTGGAACACTTGTCCATTTGGCTTTCCTCTAATTCTTTTCTCCATTGATTTGTTTTAATTCTTTACGGGAGACGACTATCCTACATTTTTTGTCAGTTTTCTTTGTAACAACTCATTTTTTCAAAATGAGGAAATGCCCTGGCCTCTGTATCTTTAACAACTGGATGGGAAGCTAAACATGCACTTCTTGCACGTGCAAAGTGCAAAATTCCCATAGGTCATGATCACCCGAGTGAGTGGCTATTAGAGGCATTAATTCATTCCCTTAAAAACTACCGCAACAAATTTTAAAATTGTAAGTAATATATGGATAACCTAGCTACCACTTTCGGCAAACCACTAGCTCACTACTACTTCTAGCAGCTAACGAGATCAGTGCTAGCCAATTTGATTAAGCTAGTGTGTGTGTCGCTATTTCGAGTAGCTAGAGCTTGTTGAAGTTGTGATCCAAATTCATAAAGGCGGAGAGAAGCCCATCGTTGGGTACGAATTGTTGAAGAGCTAGGTTTTTACTGTTATATACCTCTTGTAAGACGTTGGTTGGGGCAAGCCGCATCTAAGAAAATTGCTAGCATTGTGTAAACACTCCTTGTATAGTGAAGTTTCAGTGGCTAGCACTCGTGGGTTTTCCCTCTCTTTGTTGGAGAGATTTTTCCATGTTAAATCATATGTCCACTTGGGTGTTTACTTTGTTTTGTTCTTCATTTTGCTTGTCGCGTGTATAACAAGTGGTATCAGAGTCCAAGATTTTATTCTAGGGTTTGCGTCGTCATTGAAGCTCAATCTACCGCAACTGGACTTCACCATAAGGTTCTCTATTTGGCAATTGAACATGTGGGCGATTCTCACCCAATATTTTGATCTGGATGAAGCGCTGGACATACTCGACAAGAAATATGCATAGACATGGTGCAATGAGGAAAAGCGGAAGGATCATAAGGCTTTTTATTTGATTCAACTTCATCTATCCAATAATATTTTACAGGAAGTATTGGTGGAGAAAATATGCAACATCCATGTGGTTGAAAATTGGAATCAATCTGCATGTCTAAGGATCTAACCAGTAAGATGCACGTGACGATGAAGATGTTCTCTCACAAGCTGCAAAAGGTGGATCAGTAATAAATCATATGTCTGTCTCTATAGGGATTTTTTCTGACTTGTAGTCTATGGAGGTAAAATATGATGATGAATATCTAGATCTTTTACTCTTATGCTCACGGCCTATAGTTTCTATGCAAATTTTTAAGAAACAATATTGTTGAACCATGATGAAATAACCCTTGCCGAAGTACGAGATGCCCTCAAATAGAGGGAAAGAATGAAAAATATGGTGTAGGCAGAGGGTTCGTCATCCAAGGTTGAAGCCCTATAGTTTCATGGAATAACCGAGCCCATGAATAATAACTATGGCAACCGAGATAAGGGCAAGGACGACAAAGTTCATTCAAAGTCCAAGGGAAAGAACAAGTTCTACAAGTATTGTAAGAAGAATAGTCACATCACTAAGGATTGTTGGAAGCTGCAAAATAAGGAGAAGAGGAACGGTACTTACCAAATGAAAAACGGATCTAATGGTGATGGTAAGGTTTTAGTTGGCTCTAGTGATGATTCTGATGGTGAGTCTATTGTTGTTTTTGATGGTTGTGTTTTTGCTAATGATGAATGGGTTCTTGATTCTACTTGTTTGTTTCATATTTTCTGTAACAAAGAATGGTTCAGTTCTTACGAGTCTATGTAGAATGGAGATATGGCACGTATGGGGAACACCAATCCATGTGTGATTGTGGGCATTTGTTCCATGCACATCATGATGCATGATGGCATGATACACATGATGACAGAAGCCAGGTACATACCCGGCATGGGCAAAAACCTCATCTCTCTTAGTACCCTTGATGTTGAAGGGCACAAACACTCGGATGAACACGGAGTGATGAAGCTATCAAAAGGTTCTCTCATTCACATGATAGATTATTAGAATTATACTAAGTTATATATTCTTAGTGGGAGTACAACCATGGGTAGTGTTGTTGATGCTGTCATTAGTGATGATCTTAGTAAATATAATATGTGGCATATGCCCCTTGGTCATATGAGTGAACATGGCATGCCTTCATCGCAGGAGAGACTTGCTAGGTAGCTGCATCGAGTAAGTTGGCATTCTGTGAGCACTGCATTTTTTGTAAGCGTAAGAGGCTAAAGTTCAATACTTTCGTTCATACCACGAAAGGTATATTAGAGTATGCTCATGCTGATGTATGGGGACCTTTCCGTAAGACATCTCTATTGGTGGTGCTAATTATATTCTTACAATCATTGATTATAACTCTAGGATAGTGGGGCGCTATTCTCTAAAACATAAATCTGATGTGTTTGATTCTTTTAGAAAGTGGAAAGTTACGGTAGAAAAGCAAACTCATATGAAGGTAAAAGTATTACGAATTGATAATGGCATAGAATTTTTTTCTACTATTTTAATGACTACTACGGCGACGAAGGCATTGTCATGCGCCATACCATCCCATATAATCCCCAGTAGAATGGTGTGGCTGAGCGTGAATAAGACCATCATCTCGAGGGCCCGTTACATGTTGTACAATGCTGATATGGGTACACTTTTTGGGTTGAAGCAGCCTCCACCATTTTCTACCTCATAAATAGGTCACCATCTATTCTACTTGATAACAAAACTCCCATTGAGATATTGTTTGGGTCGCCTACTGATTATTTACAATTGAGAGTTTTCGGTTGCACTGCACATGCTCATGTTGATAATGGGAAGTTAGAGCTGAGAGCAGTTGAGTGCATATTCCTTGGTTATGATCCATGAGTTAAAGCATATAGATTATGGAATCCCAAAACTAAAAATATTTTGCTAAGTAGGAATGTTGTTTTCAATGAATCTATTATGTATCATGCCATCTTTCCTTCATATGTCTCTCATATTCCTATTGGAGAGAAGAAATTTAGTGTGCAGGTGGAGCACCTGCAAGAAACTATTGAAAGTGATGTTGTTTTTTCAGATATGATGAAATTATAGATGATTATGTTGTTCAGAACTCACCTACTATTTTTAAGTAGCCACATGATTCCATTGCTGCTAATAGACCGATGCGTAACAAAATTCCTTATCCTTGTTTAATTGAAGAGTGTAATCCGTTCATTATGCTTTGAGTTGTGATGAACAGGTGGAGAATGATTCTGAACCTGATACTTATACTGAAGTTGTTGCATCCATTGATCATAAGAAGTGGCATTCTTCTATGCAAGAGGAGATGCAATCTCTTGATAAAAATAGCACATGGGATGTTGTGCAATTTCCTAAACAAAAGAAGATGGTTTGTTGCAAATGGATCTTCAAGAGAAAGGAAGATTTGTCTCCCATTGAGCCTTCAAGGTACAAGGCAAGAATAGTAGCTAAGGGCTACAGTCAGATACTAGGTATTGTTTATAATGTTATGTTCTCTCTAGTTGTAAATCATAGTTCCATTCATACATTCTTTCGTACTATGATTATGTGTGATCTTGAGCTTGAGCAGTTAGACGTAAAGACTGATTTTCTGCATGGAGAACTCGAGGAGGAAAATATACATGGACCAACCTGGAGAATTCATAGTTCCTGGTAAGAAAGATTTTATGTGCAAATTAAAGAGATCCCTTGAAGGTTGGAAGCAATCTCTAATATAGTGGTACAAAAGGTTTTATTCATTTATGATCTCACATGGATTTAAGAGATCATAATATGATAGCAGTGTGACATTAAATTTGTTGATGGATCACCTATATACTTGTTGTTATATGTTGATGATATGTTGATTACTTCCAAGATCAAGAAATAAAATAACTACTTTCAAAGAACAACTAAGTAGTGAGTTTGATATGATAGATTTTGGTGCTACTAAGAAGATATTAAGTATGGAGATTACCCGAGACAGGAAATCTGGTTTGTCATTTCATAGTCAGCAAAGTTAAATTGAGAAAGTTATTCTCCGTTTTAATATGAATGGTGCAAATTCAGTTAGTACTCCCATATACCATTCATTTTAAGTTGTCAGTTTATCAATATCCAACTACTGATGAAGAGTTTGAGTACATGTCAAAAGTTCTATATTCTAGTGTTGTTGGTTCCTTGATGTAGACATGGTTTTTGTTCTTGTCCTGATTTATCTTATGCAACGAGTTTGATCAACATGTATATGACTAATCCTAGTAGAGAACATTGGAAAGTTGTTCAATGGGTTTTTAGGTACATTCATGGCACTTCCAACGATTGTTTGAAGTTTGGCAGGACTGGTGCGGGACTCGTTGGCTACATGGATTCATATTTTGCTGCTTATTTCGATAAGAGAAGATCCCTCGCAGATATCTATTTAATGCTGGTGGTTGTGATGTTAGCTAGAAGACAACATTACATTCCGTTGTTGTACAATCTTTCACTGAAGCCGAATACATGGCTATTACTGAAGTTTGCGAAGAATCTGTTTGGCTGAAATGTTTGTTTGCTGAGCTTTGTGGAGATGATTCTTATATTACTTTGTTTTGTGAAAATAAAAGTATCATATACATTACAAAGGCTCAGATGTTCAATGAGAGAACAAGGCACATTTTGATGTCAAGTATCATTTTGATTGATACATTATTGTTTAAGGTAAATTAAAGGTATGCAAGACCAATACTCATGATAATCCTGCTAATATGATGACTAAACTTGTTCTTGTTACTAAGTTTGATCTTTGTTCAAACTTAGTTAACTGTTTAGCCCAAGTGGTTGTTGGAAAGTGTTTTTTTGTTTGTTCTTGGAGAAGTTACTCTTGGTGCTACAAGATGGAATTTGTCTCAAAGTGGAGTTTGTTGCAATTATGATCCAAATTCATAAATTATGCTTACTTCTAACAAGTGAAGCGAGGACTGTCGCTGGTAGGCTTGGACCGAAGATGGATAACCTAGGTGCCACTTTTGGCACACCAATAGCTCACTACTATGTCTACCATAGCGGCTAACAAGGTCAGTGATGTCCAATTTGGTTAAGCTAGTGTGTCTCTACTTCATGTATTTTATAGTGTGACAACTGGCTTGTACTCAGGGTGGAGCAAGATTTTGTCGAAGTTGTGATCCAAATTCACAAAGGAGGCTAACTTTCGACGAGCGAGCGAGGCCTGTCACCATGTCGGATCGTTGATGACTTATGTTTCCACCGTTATATAGACCTCTTGTAACCTGCCGGTTGAGATAAACCTATCTGAGAAAATCTCTGGCATTGTGTAAACAGTCCCTATATAGTAAAGTTTTGCTAGGTGGCGCCCATGATTTTTTCCTCTCTTTATCGGAGAGGTTTTTCCACATTAAACCATATGTCCCTGCGTATTTACTTTGTTTCGTTCTTCGTTTTCCTTGTCGCGTTTATAATAGAGCTCGGGTCACCTAGATGCACCACTTTATCATGGCATATATATTTTTTCAAGCAACTATCCACTATAAAAATTGTGCTTTATAACTTCTAACATATTTTAGGTTTGTAATGTTCTATTTTTTAGTTGACCAAGATTTTTTTTTCATACCACCTCTTTCGAATTAGGATGGTAATGTTCCGTCAATTTCCTCTTGCACGGATCATAGTAAATCTCTCCTTTACAACTGGGTGTTTTACGGAAAATCTTCGGATTTGTATTTTTTTAAGATTAGACTGCATTTTTGAGAGAATTTGAGAATAAGCTTGTCTATGGTATACATGCGGTTTAAATAATTATTTCATGTGAGACTTGAGAATTTTGCTATGAAAAGTTGTACTTGTGTCACCCTGTGTTGTCTCTGTTCTTACAAGTTATTAGTACAACCTAGGATTATGTGATCCACCGAAGTCTTAACCAAATTGTCCATGCGTGAAACACGGAAGCCTATGTTGGTTCGCCACTTCTATAAGTACATACTACTGCGTCTAGATATATGTAAAGCTAGACAAATCTTTAACATTATTTTTGGGACGGAGGTACTACTTTTAGAATTTTCAGGATGACTCAAGCAAGAATATGCTCCCTTTATCTTAAAATAGATGTCTCAGATTTAACAAAATATAGATGAATCTGACACTATTTAATATGCTCCTTTTGATATGTATTTCAAGATTGAGCAAGTATTTGATTTCCTCATGGTGTTCGAAGCTTCTCGCTGGATACTCGTTACTTCACTATTGTATATACTCCCTTGTTTGAAAATATAAAATGTCTTACGTTAGTGAAACTAAATGAATCTACACACTAAAATGTGTCTAGATACATTTACTTTATAAACCTAAAACATCTTATATTTCAAAGGAAGAACCATCCAAAGTAAAAAAAAAAACGATATATTTTGAAGGGGGGCGTTCATAGAAAGTCATGCTCTGCTCGACTGCTCCTGCTGAAAATTCCTTCAGTGCGCGGAGAGGAGTATTAGGTGGAAAAATGGAATCCCTCCGTCGGGAGCCAAAGGCCCAAAGCACAAAGAAACCGAAAGCCAAAAGGAAAAGGAGATCCAGTGAAGCACGAGTTTTGAAGCAACCCACCGCAGGCAGGGCCATCACAGCCTGTGCATGCTTGATGCCTTCCGTCTTTGATTCTTTTCCCGCCAAAAAAGCCAAAGCGCACAGACTCCGATCACCCGATATACAGTACAGTACACTCTTCCCCCGATCCCCTCCTCCCTCTCTCTATACAAACCGGAGCCGAGGTGATGGTGCACGCGTCGACAAAATAGCAGCTTGCTACACCGGCCACGCGCGCCGTGCACAGCTATGCCGGGGAGCAGAGGGGTCGCGGGCGGTCCCCGCGCCAGGCGGGTGGCCGTGCTCCGCTGCGTCGTGGCCGCTCTGGTCGTCACCGTCCTCCTCGCCGGCCTGGCCGTGCTCGTCTTCTGGCTCGTGGTCCGTCCCAAGCCCATCGAGTACACCGTGGCGAGCGCCGTCGTGCGGCACTTCAACATCACGGTGCCGCCCGGCGGTGGCGGCACCGCCGCGCTCAACGCCACGTTCTACCTTACACTCGCCGCGGACAACCCGAACCGGCGCCTGTCCATGCGCTACGAGTCCCTGGAGCTGTACGTGCACTACGGCTCGGGGGAGGAGGCGCCGCAGCTGGCGGTGGCCAACGTGCCGGACTTCCGCCAGCCCAGCCGGAACGAGACGCGCCTCGAGGTGCGCGCCGTGGCGCGGTCGGCGCCGGTGGCCGACCGGGCCGCGCAGGAGCTCGAGCACGACCGCGCCGCCGGCGAGGTGGGCGTGGAGGTGCGCGTGCGCGCGCGCGTCTGCTTCAAGGTCGGCCTCGTCAGGTCCAGGCACTACGATATGCGGGCAGTCTGCTCGCCGGTGGTCATCGGCTTGTCGCCGACGTCGGCCCGGTCCTTCCGGAGCGTGCCGTGCGACGTCGCGATTTCGTGAGAGAGACCTTGTACTACCTTACGAATGGCGTGCCTGCAACTAACTAATTTGATTTGATTTTATCACTGTGGACTGCAGTCATTAGGTAGTGTGGTGTGGTGAGTTGATTTGGATTACACATTTTGGAGTCTCTTCTCTCCAGATGTTGCAAACTTTTGTGTTCTCATTTTTTTTTCTGTGTGAAGGTTCCTTTTGCCAGTGTTGTGATGTTCATAATTTATTTATTTTTCACGTTTGTAATAATATCTTGATTATAGGATTGCTTTGCTATAAAGGCACGCAAAGTGATTGGGAAGACACTATTTCCGTGTTATCCCTTCTTTTTGTGTGTACTCGTGATATCCATTTCATCCGGGGATAATAATAGAAGAAATGTGTGTATATATTAGGGTAGGGGAACCATCTAACTTTACACTTTCCCCGGGCCGATCCGTCTTCCTCAATATCCCATACGAAGTTCCTCTAATTCTGTCGAAATCCTTATGAATTTTGGCGGCAGCTTGAGGACGGTCATGGCAAAAATTGGTAGGGCGAGTTGATGAGCACTGAAATCATCGGAGCTGTCCTTCCTACTGAATTTACCCACTTCCCCCACCATGCTGCCATCGTGCGACCTTGCTCTTTTGATGATTGGCTGCAAGTACACGTAGCGCAGATGCCCTAGAGTGATTGGCATGCCCACATAAGTTATTGGGAAGGAAACGTGTGTCTCGGTGAAAGGGCGCATCACGACTCCGAGGTCCACGTTGATCCGGATCGTTGCCATGGAATACTTATCATTTATGCGCAAGCGCTGGCCTTGCAGCAAGAGGGGCATCTCGCTATGGACCAGATAGAGGAACACAATGACATTGTCTGCATAAAGGCTAGCTCGGAGCCTTACCTCGTGAAATGGCATTGTCGGATGCCCACCGAGAGCCGTGGCACGCTCCAGCAGCCGATGTAGCGAATTAATCGCTAGGAGGAAGAGTAACCGGGAGAGGGGATCGGTCTATCGAAGCCCACCCCGATGGCGATGATGGCCTGCCCTCGGCCCCATTGAGGAGGATGGCCGATGAAGCTGAAGAAATAAGAAGAGCGATATAATCTCCAATGGGACGAGAAACCAATGCGCTGCAACATCTCGAGCAGATACTCCTAGGGAAACCGAATCGATGGCTTTTGTGAAATCTAGTTTGATTAGGAGAGTCGGTTTCTTCTTGTGCATGGTGCGCGGAATTGCGGCCGTACAAGAAGTTGACGTGTAGACAATGAGTCTTGAGGAACGCGCTCTATGCCTGCAACACTAGGGAACCCATGATCGGCGTCAATCGCCTTGCCAAAACCTTCGAGAAAATATTGGCTATGGAATGATTTAAACTGATGGGGTGGTACTCGCCGATTCAAAGAGGATCGCCTCGTTTCGGAAGGAGAAAAATTGAGGATCTATTGAGAGTCGAAAAAATTCCTCCACCTAGCTGGTAGATGTGTTGGAACGACGCGATAACGTCCCCTTTGATGATGTCCAAGCATCTGCATTAGAAGGTTTCATGTGAACCCGTATGGCCCCGACACCTTTTCTATCAGCGAGTCATGGATCGTGTCCAAGATCTCCTTGGTGGTGAATGGGTTGTTGAGCATGGCCTCCGATAGCACTAGTATGTCGATCATATTCCACTGCCAATAATGCTTTCTAGGCTCCTTTGTATCAAGGACTGATGGCTTTAATGTTTTCCATCTTTCTCCGCATTTAAATATTATTTTTAGTCAAGTAATTGACAAGAAACTCTCAATCCTTGCCATTAATGACTAATAATTGCAAATATATGCAAAACCTTGCTTTGAATTATGTTGTGCAGGAAATCATGGGTTTTAATGCAAAATCAGGAGTCATAATGAAGGATTTTGAGAAAGTTCACACAGCCAAGTAATTAAGAAGGCAATTCCAGGCGTCAGTGAGCTTAGCGACCACTAGTACGGGTGGAGCATGCCCATACCACCTGCCCGTACTAGGTGGCGGCAGCTCCGTCTCGTCAAACCCTACAAATTTCTTGAAGATGCCTATATGTAGTGGTTCGTAGCATGGAAAACAAAAAAAATTCTACTTCATACAAACAAACAAGCCAAGATCTATCTACTAGATTGTAGCAACGAGTCGATGGAATAACTCACCCTCGAAGATTCCAAAGTGTTTAACGAGAGCGGATTCTCGTGGGTTATGTAGTCGTACTCTTGCCGATCTCAAGATCGCGTAGACGATCCTTCCGGCGCCGCGTTCCGGCAGCGCTCCCGCAGTCGGTCACACGTTCGGTACTCGATGAACACCTTCCTCTCCCTTGTTCCAGCAGGCAGCGGAGGTTGTAGCACTCTCCTCGTGATTCCGGTAGCACGACGGCGTGGTACCGGAAGTAGAGGGGAGATCTCACAAGGCTTCGCCTTAAGCCGGAGCGAGTATGGTGGACTATGAGAGAGGGCTAGGCTGACGGCTAGGGCTTGGGGGCCCAAGTCGGCGGCTAGGGTTTGCCCTAGGCGGCGGCAGCAGCAGGAGGTGGTGGCGCCGGCGGCTTAGGGCTAGGGTTTGGAGGGTGCAAGGTGTGTGTTTAGAGGGGCACCCCTACCCCTCCTTTTATAGGTGGGAGGGCGCGACCAAGGGGGAGGGAGTCCTCCCCCAACTCGGCCTCCTTGGCCGGCGGTGGAGGGAGAGGAACTCCTCCCCAAGTAGGTTTCCTACTCTCCCTCCACCAAGCAAACTTGTCGTTTGACTTTTCAAATTGGCGTTTGACTTTTCAAACTAGGATTTGATTTATCCCTTTATTTTGCTCAGCGATGACACCTAGTACATGATGCAATCATTCCAACTTTTTATGACACATTCATGTACCCTTCCCCTCCAGAGTGCCGGACCTTCCGGAACCTTCTAGAACATTCCCGATGAAAACATCGGAATCATTCTCCAACTCCGAAACAGGACTTTCCTTATATGAATCTTATTCTCCGGACCATTCCGGATCTCCTCGTGATATCCCGGATCCCATCCGAGACTCCGAACAACATTCGGTCTCTTACTCATCATTCCATAACTACTCAACAACATCGAATCCTTAAGTGTGTCTCCCTACGGTTCGTGAATTATGCGGACATGATCGAGACACTTTTCCGAACAATAACCAATAGAGGAATCTGGAAATTCATATGGCTCCCACATATTTCTACGATTACTTTGCGATCGAATGAACCACTTACATACGATACCAATTTCCCTTTGTCTCACGATAGTTTACTTATCCGAGGTTTTGATCGTCGGTATCTCTACATACCTAGTTCAACCTCGTTACCGATAAGTACTCTTTTCTCGTTCCCGTGATATGTGATCCCTTGTGAGCCAGTCACATGCTTGCAAGCTAATTGGATGACATTCCACCGAGAGGGCCCAGAGTATATCTATCCGTCATATGGATGGACAAATCCCACTCTTGATTCATGTGTCTCAACCCATACTTTCCAAACACTCAATGCCACCTTTATAGCCACCCAGTTACGGTGTAGTGTTTGATGTCATCAAAGCATCCTTCCGGTGATGGTGATAAGCATGATCTCATGGTCGAAGGAATTAGGTTACTATGTATCAGAAAGCATATAGCAATTGAACTATTAAAATGACTTGATCTTTATGCTACGCTTATCTATAGGAGTATGTCCATCATACCATTCTCCTAATGATATGATCTTGTTGTTAATAACATCTCAATGTTCATGATAGGGAAACCACAATCATCTATTAACCAACAAGCTAGTATTATGAAGAGGCTTTACTAGGGAATCTAATTTAGTTTACAAATCACACAAGTATTAATGTTTCCTTGTTAATACTATTATAGCATGAATGTAAACATTTATCATAAACACAAAGATATAATAATAACTATATTTATTATTGCCTCTAGGGCATATCTCCAACAGTCTCCCACTTGCACTAGAGTCAACTAATCTAGATTGCATGGTAATATACCGAACACCCATGGCAGTTTGGTGTTGGTCATGTTTTGCCCTCGGGAGAGGTTTAGTCAATGGATCCGCCACATTCAGATCTGTGTGTACTTTGCAAATCTTTATGTCACCATCTTGGACATGTTCTCGAATAGCGTGAAAACGTAGCTTGATGTGCTTCAGCTTCTTGTGTGACCTTGGTTCTTGCGCATTGGCTATGGCGCCCATGTTATCACAATAGATAGACATTGGGTCCAGCGCACTTGGAACCACACCGAGCTCTGTAATGAACTGCTTCATCCATATCACTTCTTGTGAAGCCTCAGAAGCAACTATGTATTCCGATTCAGCTGAAGATCTCGCCACAACGCTTTGCTTTGCACTCCTCCAGCTAACTGCTGCACCATTCAAAGTAAATACGTATCTAGATTGAGATTTAGAATCATCCGGATCGGTGTTCCAACTAGCATCAGTGTAACCATTAACAACGAGATGTTCATCACCTCCATAATAAAGAACCATATACTTAGTTCTTCTCAAGTACTTAAGGATGTTTTTGACCGCTGTCCAATGATCCATTCCTGGATCACTTTAATATCTGCTAGTTAAACTAACAGCATATGCAATGTCGGGTCTAGTACATAGCATGGCATACATTAGAGATCCTATGGCTGAGGCATAGGGAGTCTTACTCATCCTTTCTCTATCTTCTGTCGTTGCAGGACTTTGAGTTTTACTCAAGGTCGTATTGGGCAACATGGGCAAGAACCCTTTCTTGCTATCTTCCATTCCAAACCTCTTTAGAACTTTGTCCAAATATGTACTTTGTGACAATGATATTAGACGTCTCGATCTATCTTTATGCCTAATATGTAAGCTGCTTCGCCAAGATCTTTCATTGAAAAACTATTATTCAAATATTTCTTGACACTATTTAGAAGGTCTACATCATTCCCAATCAACAATATGTCATCTACATATAGTACTAAGAATGCTACAGAGCTCCCACTCACTTTCTTGTAAATACAAGCTTCTCCATAAGTTTGTATAAAACCAAAACTTTTGATCACCTTATCAAAACGTTGATTCCAACTTCGGGATGCTTGCTTCAATCCATATATGGACCTTTGAAGTTTGCACACCTTGTCAGCATCTTTAGGATCGACAAAACCTTTGGGTTGCATCGTATACAACTCTTCATCAATGTCTTCATTGAGGAACGCTGTTTTGACATCCATCTGCCATATTTCATAATCGTAATATGCAGAGATTGCTAACATAATCCTTACAGACTTTAGCTTCGTTACTGGTGAGAAAGTCTCATCGTAGTCAACTCCTTGAATTTGTCAAAACCCTTTTGCGACAACTCGAGCTTTATAGACAGTAACATTACCATCGGCATTTATTTTCTTCTTGAAAATCCATTTGTTCTCGACAGCCTTCCGGCCATCCGGTAAGTCCACCAAAGTCCATACTTGGTTTTCGTACATGGATCCAATCTCGGATTTCATGGCTTCTTGCCATTTATTGGAATCTGGGCTCATCATTGCTTCCTCATATGTCGCAGGGTCATCGGTGTTGTCCACCAACATGACACTCATAATGGGATCATACCAATCAGGAGTGGTACGAGTTCTCGTTGACCTGCGAGGCTCTGTAGCAACTTCAACCGAAGTTTCATGATCATCATCATTAGCTTCCTCTCTTATTGGTGTAGGCGCCACAGGAACTACTTCCGGTGCTGCGCTACTCGCAAGTTCGAGAGAAGGTTCGCAACCTTGTCGAGTTCTACTTTCCTTCCAGTCACTTCTTTTGAGAGAAATTCCTTCTCTAGAAAGGATCCATTCTTGGCAACGAAGATTTTGCCTTCGGATCTATGATAGAAGGTATACCCAATAGTTTCCTTCGGGTATCCTATGAAGACGCATTTTTCCGCTTTGGGTTCAAGCTTGTCCGGCTGTAACTTCTTTATATAGGCTTCGCAACCCCAAACTTTAAGGAACGACAATTTAGGATTCTTCCCAAACCACAATTCATACGGTGTCGTTTCAACGGATGTAGATGGTGCCCTATTTAAAGTGAATGCGGCTATTTCTAATGCATAACCCCAAAACGATAGCGGTAAATATGTAAGTGACATCATAGAACGAACCATATCTAAGAGAGTTCGATTACGACGTTCGGACACACCATTACGCTGTGGTGTTCCCGGCGGTGTCAATTGTGAAAGTATTCCGCATTTCTTCAAATGCTCGCCAAACTCGTAACTTAGATATTCACCTCCACGATCAGAACGTAGAAATTTAATCTTCTTTTTACGTTGATTCTCCACCTCACTTTGAAATTCCTTAAACTTCTCCAAAGTTTCGGACTTATGTTTCATGAAATAGATATACCCATATCTACTCAAGTCATCTGTGAAGGTAAGAACATAACGATAACCACCACGCGATGCTACACTCATTGGACCACACACATCGGTATGTATGATTTCCAATAAGTCCGTAGCTCGCTCCATCATGCTAGAAAATGGAGTCTTAGTCATTTTTCCCATCGGACATGCTTCGCATCTTTCAAGTGATTAGAAATCAAGTGATTCAAGAAGTCCATCGGAATAGAGTTTCTTCATACGCTTCACTCCGATGTGACCAAGACGACAGTGCCACATATAGGTCGAGTTATCGCTCAATTTCAAACGTTTAGCCTCAATGTTATTTATGTGTGTATAATCTAGATTTAATAAGAATAGACCATCTATCAAAGGTGCATGTGCATAAAACATATTACTCATATAAATCGAACAACCATTATTCTCATACTTAAACAAGTAACCGTCTGCAATAAACAAGATCCCGATATAATGTTCATACTCAACGCAGGCACCAAATAACAATTATTTAAGTATAAAACTAATCCCGATGGTATATGAAGAGGTAGCGTGCCGACCGCGATCACATCAACCTTTGATCCATTTCCTACGCGCATTGTCACCTCGTTCTTCGCTAGCTTCCATTTATTCTGCAGCACCTGTTTCGAGTTACAAATATGAGCAACCGAACCAGTATCAAATACCCTACTACGAGTACTAGTGAGATACACATCAATAACATGTAGATCAGATATACCTTTCTTCGATGTTGCCGTTCTTCAAATCCGCCAAGTACTTTGGGCAATTCCGCTTCCAGTGACCTTCTCCCTTGCAGTCAAAGCACTCAGTATCAGGCTTAGGTCCAACCTTGGTCTTCTTCGTCGGTGCGGTAACTTTCTTACCACCCTTCTTGAAGTGTCCCTTTTTCTTAGACTTGCCTTTCTTGAATTTGGTGGTCTTATTGACCATCAACACTTGGTGCTCTTTCTTGATCTCCACTTCTGCAGATTTCAACATGGAGAAGAGTTCTGGCAACGTCTTGTCCATGTTTTGCATATTGTAGTTCATCACAAAGTTCTTGTAACTTGGTGGTTGTGATTGGAGGACACGATGTATCCCCAAAGAATTGGGAATCACTATACCCAAACTTTGGAGTTTGTTTGCGTGCCCAGACATCTTAAGCACATGCTCACTGACGGAGCTGCCCTCTTCCATCTTGCAGTTAAAGAACTTTTCAGAAGCCTCATAACTCTCAACTGCCGTGTGAGCCTCAAATATCATTTTGAGTTCACGGACAATATCATGTGGGTCTGAATTCTCAAACCTTTTCTGAAGCTCCGATTCCAAACCATACAAGATAGCACACTGAACTGTGGAGTACTGATTCTTCCGAGTGAGGTAAACATTCTTTAATTCATCGGTAGCATCAGCTGCAGGCGGGTCACCCAGCGGTTCATCTAGCACATAGGTCAAATTACCAGCATTGAGGAAAATTGCGGAACCAATCCGCGAAGTTGCTTCCATTGTTTTTCAACTTTTCTTTCTCTAGGAACGCATTAAATTGATGGTAGGGGCCGCCATTGATCTACAACATATTTGCAATAGTTTAGACTAAGTTTATGACAAATTGAGTTCTAATTAATAGTTAAATTAATCTAGGTGAACTCCCACTCAAAACAATATCCCTCACATTGTTTTAGTGATCACACGAACCAAATCCACCACATCAAAACCGATCATCACGAGAGTTGATGTAGCTTCAATGGCGAACAATCGACATGTTCATCATATGTACTATATGATTCATGCTTTACCTTTCGGTGATCCGTGTTCCGAGACCATGTCTGTACATGCTAGGCTCGTCAAGATCAAACCTTAGCTTCCGCATGAGCAAAACTGGCTTGCTCACGTTGTATACACTTGCAGAATCTAACACACCCGATCATCACGTGGTGCTTCGAAACAACAAGCTTTAGCAATGGTGCTAACTAAGGATGAACACTTTAAAACTTGAAATTTGTGTGCTTGAGGGATCATCTTATAATGCTACCGTCGTTAACTAAGAAATACAAGATGCATAAAGGATTAACATCACATGCAATTCATAATATGTGATATGATATGGCCTTTCTTCTTTGTGCTTCCGATCTCCATCTTCAAGCACGAACATGATCTCCATCATCACCGGCATTGCATCAAGGTTAATGACGCCGCTCCATGGTTGTCCTCCACCAGCTTCAACTATTACAACTACTTTGAATAGACACGCGGGTCTTAACAGAATTTAAAGACAACCATATGGCTCCTGCCGGTTGCCAACTTACAATAAAGAACATTGCATACATCAAATATAATCACAATCATGGCCATATCACATCACATCACAGCACACCGCTGCAAAACAAAGTTAGACGCCTCTAATTTTCTTTGCATATTTTACGTGGTTTGGGGCTTTCAATAAGTGTTGCTCTAACTTACGAACAAGAACCACAACGTTGATGCTAGAACTATCAAGTGCCCGTTGTAAATTGGATCTATACTATAATGGGAGAGACAGACACCCGCAAAGCCACATATGCAATACAAGTTGCATGTTCAGCGTGGAGCAAGTCTCATGAACGATGTCATGTAAGGTTAGCCCGGGCCGCTTCATCCCATCATACCGCAAGATGCAAAGTACACAAGAAGCAATTGATAATAAAAGCACCACCTCCCACAATGACCATTGTGTTCTACTCGTGCAACAGATCTACATATAGACACGGCTCTGATACCACTGTAGTGGTTCGTAGCATGGAAAACAAAAAAATTCTACCGCATAAAAACAAACAAGCCAAGATCTATCTACTAGATTGTAGCAACGAGTCGATGGAATAACTCACCCTCGAAGATTCCAAAGTGTTTAACGAGAGCGGATTCTCGTGGGTGATGTAGTCATACTCTTGCCGATCTCAAGATCGCGTAGACGATCCTTCCGGCGCCGCGTTCCGGCAGCGCTCCCGCAGTCGGTCACACACTCGGTACTCGATGAAGACCTTCCTCTCCATTTTTCCAGCAGGCAGCGGAGGTTGTAGCACTCTCCTCGTGATTCCGGCAGCACAACGGCGTGGTACCGGAAGTAGAGGGGAGATCTCGCAGGGCTTCGCCTTAAGCCGGATCGAGTATGGTGGACTATGAGAGAGGCCTCGGTGATCTAGGGTTTAGACACACCAAGGAGAGAGGGCTAGGCCGGCGGCTAGGGCTTGGAGAAGCCCAAGTCAGCGGCTAGGGTTTGCCCTAGGCGGCGGCAGCAGCAGGAGGAGGTGGTGGCGCCGGCGGCTTAGGGCTAGGGTTTGGAGGGTGCAAGGTGTGTGTTTAGAGGGGCACCCCTGCCCCTCCTTTTATAGGTGGGAGGGCGAGGCCAAGGGGGAGGGAGTCCTCCCCCAACTCGGCCTCCTTGGCCGGCGGTGGAGGGAGAGGAACTCCTCCCCAAGTAGGTTTCCTACTCTCCCTCCACCAAGCAAACTTGCCGTTTGACTTTTCAAATTGGCGTTTGACTTTTCAAACTAGGATTTGATTTATCCCTTTATTTTGCTCAGCGATGACACCTAGTACATGATGCAATCATTCCAACTTGTTATGACACATTCATGTACCCTTCCCCTCCGGAGTGCCGGACCTTCCGGAACCTTCTAGAACATTGCCGATGAAAACACCGGAATCATTCTCTAACTCCGAAACAGGACTTTCCTTATATGAATCTTATTCTCAGGACCATTCCGGATCTCCTTGTGATATCCCGGATCCCATCCGAGACTCCGAACAACATTCGGTCTCTTACTCATCATTCCATAACTACTCAACAACATCGAATCCTTAAGTGTGTCTCCCTACGGTTCGTGAATTATGCGGACATGATCGAGACACTTCTCCGAACAATAACCAATAGAGGAATCTGGAAATTCATATGGCTCCCACATATTTCTACGATTACTTTGCGATCGAACGAACCACTTACATACGATACCAATTTCCCTTTGTCTCACGATAGTTTACTTATCCGAGGTTTTGATCGTCGGTATCTCTACATACCTAGTTCAACCTCGTTACCGATAAGTACTCTTTTCTTGTTCCCGTGATATGTGATCCCTTGTGAGCCAGTCACATGCTTGCAAGCTAATTGGATTACATTCCACCGAGAGGGCCCAGAGTATATCTATCCGTCATATGGATGGACAAATCCCACTCTTGATTCATGTGTCTCAACCCATACTTTCCAAACACTCAATGCCACCTTTATAGCCACCCAGTTACGGTGTGGTGTTTGATTTCATCAAAGCATCCTTCCGGTGATGGTGATAAGCATGATCTCATGGTCGAAGGAATTAGGTTACTATGTATCAGAAAGCACATAGCAATTGAACTATTAAAATGACTTGATCTTTATGCTACGCTTATCTATAGGAGTATGTCCATCATACCATTCTCCTAATGATATGATCTTGTTGTTAATAACATCTCAATGTTCATGATAGGGAAACCACAATCATCTATTAACCAACAAGCTAGTATTATGAAGAGGCTTTACTAGGGACTCTAATTTAGTTTACAAATCACACAAGTATTAATGTTTCCTTGTTAATACTATTATAGCATGAATGTAAACATTTATCATAAACACAAAGATATAATAATAACTATATTTATTATTTCCTCTAGGGCATATCTCCAACACTATATATTTAGAGGCTCCAGCCACTGGCCAAAGAGACGCCATTTTCAGATTTCATCACAACATCACCAAAGAAGATCCACACCATTGTTCATCCATCCCCTGCACTAGCCATAGCCATTGCTTTGAACTTTAGATCTCCTTATGATTTGGCGATCATTGTAAGAATATTCGATTTCAATCTAAGTATTTTTCATTGTGTTTTCTATCCTAGATCTATTTTTTATGAATGGGTAGTCCTCACGGGCTACGGGTTGGGGAGAAACCTCGCAGCAATTATGTACATCTAATCATGGGAGTATTGTATTTTGTTTGCAATTGAGATTTGTATCTTTTGTTTGTTTGTCTCTTTTCTCGATCTATGGACTTGTAGGTACCCAAGATCCCATAGATTTACAAAGGCTTGAGGTGAGATACTTGGCTAGAGTCGATCTCATAGGAACCTTAGTGACAGAAAGGGTAGTACGGTCTTCGCTTAGTGACCCATTCGGGATCACAACAACATCAAACTTAATGCTTTAATCTGTGTTCTACACTTAATAATCATTTGTAGCCTGTTGCTTCGGTGTGCAATTGGTTGGATTGAAAGACTATTGGTATGTCTGCTGCATCACGGGGGCTCTAGTATAGTAGGATGTATTTCCCACAAGATATTATCTCCATTCAAACATTACACATGACTATGATTATCATTATCTTTTATCCCATATGATGTGCAGCTACAGGTGGATCTTCAACCCTGGACTATCTCCATCCATTTATTCAACCCACTATAAAATTAAACTAGATTGATTCGATTAACTAAGGTAAAATGAAGAAACAAAGTCTTGTAGATGTGTCCTTTTTATTTCCTTTTAGCATTGCTTTCCAAGGTTCGATTAAACCTAGGTCCTCTAGGGAAAACGCTATTATACTACATCCGTGAATCCGGATCAAAGGTATCAACCCTTTTTCTGGTGCCATTGTCGGGGAAGCAATTTCCCTATCCTGGTGAGGTCACTAGAGACCTTATTTTTATTTTTATTTTTATTATTAGTTTGTAGTTTAATTCTTGTTATTAGTTTACTATATTTTTATCTATTTGAAAACCCAAAATAATAATTACTTGTTATTATTTTCATAACTTAAAAATTACCAAAAATATAAGAGCCATGGCTCAAAAGAGACTTGGGGAGTATGTTACTCCCAGTGATAATTTTATTCCTGCACCTATCACTCAGCCCGCTGTTGATGCTGAAACTTATGAAATTAAGCCTAATATTTTAAGCTTGGTTCAACAGAACCAATTTGGGGGCTCATCTTCTCAGGATTCAGGTTTGCACTTAAACACTTTCACTGAAATTTGTGACATGATGCATATTAAGGATGTAGATCCAAATGTTGTTAAATTAAGATTGTTTCCTTTCTCTTTTAGAGGAAAGGCTAAGGCTTGGTTTTTAGCTCTACCAAAGGGCACTATTAAATCTTGGGCGGAATATACTAATTTTTTTATGACTAAATTTTTTCTCCAGCTAAGACTATGCAGCTAAGATCCAACATTACAAGCTTTAGACAAGAAGACCGTGAGCCACTAGCGCTTGCGTGGGAAAGGATAAAAGAAGCCATAATGAACTATACTAGTCATGGGATGGAAGAATGGCATATATTACATTTGTTTTATAATGGTCTTAACCCAATATTCTAAGTCTATGCTAGATACTGCAGCAGGAGGAACAATCATGGGAAAGCAAGTGAGTGTTGCAAAGAAACTACTTAATGATATGCAAAATAATCATGCCCAATGGCATGTCGAAAGAACCTCTAAGAGAGTAATTTCAATCATCGAGGTAAATAATGAAGAGCTTACATCTAAGGAAGACGAACTGCTAAGCATAGTAAAAGGTAATGAAGATATCCAAGTTAATGCTATCGCTACCGATATTAATGATGTCAATTTTATAGCTCGCACTCCTTTTAATACTGGATGGAAAAATTATTATGCTTCTAATGCTCAAAAACATTATACTAATCCTGTAGGATCTCCTTATAATAATTATGATAATAATAATAATGGAGCAAATCATGGAAATCTATCATTTGAACAAACTGTTAGAACCTTCATACAAGCTCAAATCGAGCAAATCAATATGCTTATTAAAATCATAGAGAACCATGAGAGGGGTATAGTAAAATTATGTAACCAGGCCATTGCAATTAGAAATGATGTGCACTCTCTACAGGAAAGGACAAACACCGTGGAGACTCAGCTAGGTAAAGTAGCCGAGATCCAAGCTCTCATATTAGCGAAGTTTGATGGAAAACCTGAGATAAATCCGGTAGAAGACCTCAAGATGATGACGGTAGTAACCAATGAAGAGAGACCCGAAGAGCTTGATTACAGCAATGCGCCAACACTAGAATATACCGTGAAAGATCTATTGAAGATGATCACTGTAAAGAATCCCAGTATAGAACAAGGTAATGATACTATGTACCAAAAATTTATACAACAAGTAGCATCTAAATTCCGTGAGTTAGAGATGGAGTATAAAAGACTAGCTGATAAGCTTTCTGATAAGCTAGATGATATATTTTAGCCCACTATTAAAGTTAAGTTGGGAGTCAATGAGATATCCGCACTTTGTGATCTTGGTGCGAGCTTCTCAACAATTTGCAAAAGCTTATTTGATAAATTAAACTTGGGGCCATTCATTACTACTGAATTAAGACTCCACCTATCGGATTCAACTTGTAAACAAGCTGTTGGGATAAAAGAAAATATAGTTTTTGAAATTAAATGTAGTCCCGCTCTTATTGATCTTGTTATTCTAGGCATGCCTGAAGACCCCGTAGCACCTATAATTTTAGGTAGGCCTTTCCTAAGAATATTAAAGCTTTGATTAATTTTCATGAGGGGAATGTGAGAATAGGGATACCATCTAGAGATCCTTTTGTATTCCACTTCCCTAGGAAAAAGAAGGCCAAGCCTAATGATGATAGTATAATTACTTTGAAAGCAAACTATTTTGGAGTGGGTATTGCACTCCTCAAACCTAAATTATTGTCATCGGGGTCAAGCTAATTGACCCTAACTAGAAGCGCTTCATGGGAGGCAACCCATGTGAAATAAAATTTTACTTTTGTGTTAGTCTTGTTAGTTTTGTTTTTGTTTTGTTTGTTTTTAATAAAGAGTGTTCAAGAAGACCTTTGGAGAGAGGAAAAGAAATAAGTTAATCCTCGATCTTTTATTTTACTAACACATGTGAAAGATCATGGATGCCGCCTAGAGGGGGTGAATAGGCAGTTTAAAACTATTACGAGATGGGCTTAACAATGGCAGAATCAAACTAGAGTTTTCTTTTGTTAAGCACAAAGCCTATATATACTAAGGTTCACCTATGTGCACCCATGTGGCATCCCGCTAAAACCACTACTAGAAAATCGCGTTATTTTTGTGCATTGCATCAT
The DNA here is from genome assembly GCA_916181665.1 of Avena sativa. NCBI lineage: Eukaryota > Viridiplantae > Streptophyta > Magnoliopsida > Poales > Poaceae > Avena > Avena sativa. Next base: position 256,573,375 of record OV702279.1, on the reverse strand, counting down.
CATGACATCATCATGCATCTCATTGACTAAAACTATTTGGTTCAAACCTACTTTTGCTTTCTACAAAGATCCCTATCTAATTCAAAATAATCCCCGGACCCTTCCGGATATTTTGTTTGTCTAAAAATAAATTGCACAAGTCTTTTAAACAATACATAAAATTTCTATATATTAATTTTAGGGGACAGCCAAACCGGGCCGATCCGACCCAGTCGGCCACCCCCAGTACAAATCCCAGCTACCCCAACTCTTTTCTTACCCTATCCTAGCCTACCCAGTCCCCAGCCACATCACCCCGGCCAATCCCCACCCGCCACCTCACCACTCCCTTCCCCCTATCCTATCACACGCCGCCACCTCACCTACCCCCACCTCTCTCACCCCACTTCCCTCCACCTCACCCGCTGGTCCCTCCCTCACCCACCTCACACACGCACCCAACACACACCACACACGCACGCCTGCTCCCTGGACCCCACCCCACCACACAACACGCACGCACCCGGCAAGCCCCATCCCGCCTGCCGCTTGCCGGTCCCACCTCCTCACGATCCCTCCTGTCCACGCTCGAACCGCCCACCAACCGAGCCTCCTACCCCGGCCGCTCCTCTCTCTCTCCACCCCGCTCTCTCCGTCGGCTCGCCTCCTCCTCCTCGGCCAACCCGAGCGCCGCCGGCCCAGCCTCGCCATCGCGCCCCCTCGCCCTCTTCGCGTCCTCCCGCGGCGCCCCCTCGAGCCTCACCTCCATGGCCGCCGAGCTCCTCCCCAGCGCCGCCGCACGCCCTCTCTTCCCTCCCCTGCGGACCACCAGCCCGACGCCGGCCCTCGTCGCCTTCCCTCAACCGCCGCCGTCGCCGGCGGGCCCCTCCGCTCGGCGTGAGCCCCCCCCTCTGCAAGCTCCTCCCCTCCTCCTTCCTCCTCTCCCCTCGGGGCTCGCTGCCGTTCGAGCTCACCCCGACGCTCGCCAGCAACCGCCGCCGCAGACGCCTTCCGCCGCCGTCCCCGAGCTCGCTGGACCGCCACCTCTCCCTGAGCCGCGTCGCCCCGTCGAGCAGAGCCGCCTGGCGCCCCTACCTCGCCGCCGGAGCCCTCCCGCGCGTCGACGCCGACCCGTGGTCCCCTTCACCTCGCCGGTCCCGTATGGCGCTGCCTCCTCTGGCCGCGCCTCCCTCCGCCTGTGGCGCCCCGCCCCGTCCGCCTCTCTGCATCGTCTCCTCCGAGCCCGGCCGCGGTCCCGAGCTCGACCACGAGTCTGCCGCCTCGCCCTCCCCGGCCTGCATCACCTTCGGCCTCCCGGGCTTGCCCCTGCCGTGCGCTCGCTCGCCCCAGAAGCGTCTGCCCCGCGCGAGTGCTATGCCTCTGTTCTCAGGCGATCTGGCAATCGATACTCGGTGTTAACCGTGTGTGTTTTCCAAGGAACCTCAAACCGACGCTGAGAACGGAAACCTCTACACGTTAAGCCACATCAACAACCAGTGCATCATGATCGACGAGGGAGATAACCCCGAACACGCGCGGCTCCGACATGGAACCCGGAAGGCCCCGGTGTCGAACCCGAAGAATCGCCGACAAGGACCGCCCCTACACCAAGATCTGCTTCCGAACACTTCGACCGAAGCCGAATCAAGATCTCCCTGGATGCGACAAGTTCTTCGTCTCGGATGCGATGCCCGAGAACCCGGATGCCAAGGACGTCGACACGGATACGCCAAGTACTTCCTCGAGGACACCAAGATCTTCATCCCGAACGACAAGACCGATGACATGGCCCGACGACCGCGGATTCAACAAAATCTTCTCCGTTATCCGAGAACGCTCCCGCCGAGACCGAACCCTGAGACCAACCCCGAACCCCCGGAACCAAGATCGCCGAACCCTAATGTGTGCCCCTTTTCTCGAGCCCTATTTTATAAATGTAATATCAAATTGTTGCATATTAAATTGTTCATGCATGCATACTTGTCTGTGGTTTGGGGGCCTTATGCCGATTCACCATATAATTAAATATGGGGCCCATATGCGGGCAAATCTAGTCTTATATTGGCCTCATTTAAATTTGTGTAGCGAACCGGTGATATAATTTTGCCTTGTTAAGACAACATTTAAATTGTGGGGTAGCTAAACAACTTGAACCGTTTAATTAAATGTCGGGACCCCGGTTCCGCTTAATATGTCTAATTGCATTGCACCTTTGCCATACCATACATCATACATGCATCATGCCCGATCTTTTGCTGTAGTATTAAATATTGCATCCGGTGTTTATTCTAGTGTTTTGCTTCTTCGCGGATAAGGCCGTTGAGTTGATGCGAGTATCGACCCGATCTTCGGATGAATCTTCGGCAATGTTTTTCAGGCGAGCACCTCCCCTTTCTACCTATCTTACTTTTATAGTATTTATTCCCTCCTGTTGATCTATTGCTATCTGTGTTGCGTTGCTCTAGTTTTCGTACCCGTGATATCCCTTGCAGCCTCATATTGCCTTGGACACATCCTATTACCTGTTGTTTGGTAGATAGTTGGACTTGCGCGTCGTAGTCGCTTGCTCAAGTGCTATTGCGTGACGTCAAGTACCACAGTTGTTGGAGTAATGTTGTGTGTTTATTGTTGGAGATGATCAAGACTTTAATTATTGTTTAATAACTAAAATTGAAGTAGGTAAATGCAGAGGCACAGGTGGGCAATAGATGTTATTTGGTTGTTAACCGTCCACTTGTGTCCCGTAGGACCCCGAGTACTTGATACCTGTTCCTTGAATATTCGCGCTATCCACATCCGGGAGGATTATGGGACCCCCCTGAGCCAGAGCTTGATTCATTCTTATTTCTTGGGGCCACAAACTAGTTTGAGGTTTTATTTACTATCCTGTACTTATGCCATGCTTTACTGCTTTATTTACGATTGTGCGAGGAGCACCTGTACTGTTTAGGTAAGCGGAGTGTTTTCGCGGTATCGACAACCCCAGTCACATTTCGGGTTCCCAGTCGTTTACAGCCACTGGCGCAAACCTTGAGTCCGTCTTGGAGTCGGCTAACTTCGTTGCGGGTGTACTCAATGGGGTGGCCCCTATGGTTGCTTTGTCGTGACTGCCTCGTTGGGTTTTGATTTGGTTTTTCCGAGGTTGATCGAGTGTGTGTTGCTATTTGTGCACCCCTGCAGGGTAAAACTTTCTGAAAGCCGTGTCCGCGGTTATGGACGACTTGGAGCACAGTATCTTGATCATAGACAACTATAACTAAAGTAGTGCTATAAATTTGACTTTATAATGACTAGTAATCAGCTTCACTATAATGGAATGGCTAAATAAAACTGCCAAAAATTGCTTGTTTGGGTTGTCGCTTGCTACCTTTGTATCTGACTAGTAAGTATTGCAACTACAACGGAATGGCTAAATAAAAGTACCAACAACTGCTGGGTTTTGGGATATCTCATGCTAATTGAATCTGACTAGTAAGTGTTGCAACTACAACGGAATGGCTAAATAAAAGTACCAACAACTGCTGGGTTTTGGGATATCTCATGCTAATTGAATCTGACTAGTAAGTGTTGCAACTACAACGGACTGGTTAACTAAAACTGCCCACTGCTTATCTTATCAGGATGACTATCTATACCTGACTAGTAATTGCTACAACGATAACTGAATAAGTAAAACTGCCAACTGTGTGAGTTCCTCGGTTGACTTCCTCGTTTGGTCTCGAGGGGGAAATACCAGGATGGGTATGTTTGGTGGTAGTATCAGGTTGGTTCCGAATAGGTCTTTCTTATCCCTCTCTGATAGCCGACAGTTATATCGAGTCTCTATAGGTTGTTTAGTGCATGCTGCGCTGCCGCTGCAGTCCACCATACCTGTGTAGGCGAGGACCGCCGAATTCTAGCCTCGCCGTGTACTGGCCTCAGTACTGACCGCTCTCTCTTTTCCCTTTGCCCTTTGTTGGCACCCCTATTGTTTAAGCAGGTTTTGAGATCGACGTCGTTAGCAGGGTTACCCTTCCGGCTTGGCCTGGGCAGGGTTATGGACGCCATTGGTTATTCTTCAGGGCTCTTAGCCCCATTTGCATCTTGTCCGTAGCTGGACGCTCTATCGTTTTCAAGGTGATTTGGATCTTTGTTCTGTATATCTGTATTCTTGACTCATGGAGTCGTGTTGTATATATATCTGTTCTGTGGGTCCCATCGAGGACTGTTGTGTAATGTTATTACTTCGTTTTCCACCCGCACGAAAGTGCCTGGTGGGCACCTTTGAATCGTTTCTATGCGGGTTTGGCGGGAAGCGCTGAAACTTGCATAGGGTCGATTCTGAGGGTGTTACAACCCACAACTTAAGCTAAGCAAGACAAGCAACAATGTGGTAGCAATAAACAATAATTCAAGCATGAAGGCTATCACAATGTAAAGTGCATAAGTAAAGAGATCGGGTATAGAGATAACCAAGGCACGCGGGGACGATGATATTTTACCGAGTTATGTAACATCCCGGTATTTAGGAACCAATGAAGGGTAGAAATAGGAATCTGAACATTTGCATGCATTCATCTATAAAATCAGGGTAAATTGTTTGCCAAATAAAAACCTAAGGAGATCAGAGTTTCTTTCACTATTTAGAGGAAGTTTAGCTCTTTGTAGTGATTGCTATAAATTTTGACATGATCTTTTTAGTGATTGCACTCTACACAACAAGATTCAGTAGGTAATCAACTCAAATAATCCTAGTACCAAGGGATGAACCCTAGCACAGAGGGATGAACCCTACTACAGTGGGAAACCCTAATTAGGGTTCATACGTAGCAAGCACATAGAGGCCAGCGAGGCAAGACAACGAATTAATAACTCACATGTGGTCCTCGCTGAGAATTAGTAGAGGAAGCAGAATGGCCGACGAGCGTGCACACGGCAGCCCGGGGAGCACCCAGAGGCGCTGCAACCCGCGCCAGGCCATAAGCACGGCGGCCACAACAACATGAACATTGCTGGCAGCACCACAAGGCCACCAGAGCATTGGAGGAGCACCACATGGATGATGGAGCACCGAATCCCTGGGAACCCCCGAAACCTAGGTTTAGGGATGGAGGCGGCGCTGTCAGGAGGGAGCCCTAGCACCAAATCGAGCTGGACTAGTTGACGGAGCGATGTTGGCTGTCTCGTCTCGCATCACGGCGGCGTCCGTAGAGGCCGAAGGCGGCCAGAATTGCACGGCGACGGCGATAGCACCACATCGCCACTGCGGGGAGCGAGAGAGGAAAAGGCGAGTACGCATGCGAGAGGGAGAGGGGTACTGGGCCGGCACGGGCCAGTACCACTCGAGCCAAGAGGGTTTGACCAGCCCAGATGGGCCGGCTCAGGGCTAGGCCAGCCCAATGGGCTAGGTCCAGGTTTTTAAATAAAGAATTACAACAATTGTTTAAAGACCAAAATAACCCTAGAACTAAATAATCTCTAAGAAATTGAATAAGAATCCTAAAAGATACAAATAATATATCCATGAGTTCATAAAAATATAAGCTACCCAATAAAATTAAGAATTCTGTTTTTAATAGAATAAAATTAGTTTAAATATTTTTATAATATATATTCTTTATGGAATTTTATAAAAAAATAAAAAATACCTAAAAATAAATAAAATTCATTTTTACAATTATAAATGAGTATAATATTTTATAAAAATACTAAATTGCTATTTAGATTAGTAAAAATAAAATCTTATAAATTAAAATACTTATTCTTAAATAGAATTTACGAAAATAATAATCGGAGTTAAAATTAAATAAAAATTAGTTTTAAGCTCTTATATTAATGTATTGTCCCACAAAAATATTAAATATAATATTTATAAGATTTTAGGAATTATCCATTAACAACTTTCTTTTATTAATAAAAGAATTGAAGGATTTAATAAAGTGGGTAAAACACACAAAGAAGATAAATAATAAATGATGCATCACATTACTATGCATATTCATTATTTCTTTTTTAAATATTGTACTTATCGGGCAATAATTGTGTTTTGTAGAAATAGAATCTCAAGGTCGAGTGCAAGCATCCGACTTCACTACCTCGTAGTCACAAGGAAAGTTCATCACTTGCTCATGTCCTTTGATGAGTTTTATCAAAGTATTTGCAAATTGTGGGTTATCATCTATGTTATAAAGAAAAGAAAGAAAATACTATTTTCTCAAATAAATGAAATGCTATTATCATCCTAAGTGATGATAAATATAAGATTGGCAATGGAACTTAGGTTTCCATTCGCCCCAAAGGATCGTGCAGACATATGGGGTCGTGGAGAAGGGAAGTGATTGGCTTGGATCATCTATTGGTCCCCACACCATAGGAAGTGTGGAAGGGAAAGATTGCCCGGTTGTGCAACAAGGATTTGATCTCTCATGGTTAAATCAACGCACCTCTATAGAGTGTAAGAACTGTAACTTGTTACTCGCAGTTCTGGGAAGGAACTACGAACACGGCAGGAAAGGAACTCCATGAAGTTCTGGTTAACCTATGAAGGCTGATGGGCATAGTTTTTATATTAAAATCAACCTTTGAAGAAATGTTTATGAAAACTGCATAGTGCCAAGGAGTGATAGTCCGAGGTGGTAGATAGAGCATCAAACTTCCCACCGTGCATATAATGAACTTGCTGGGTAACGCTGTTACTCACTCTTTCCTTTGATCCCCTTCTTTGACTCTAAGGATCCAGAATACACGCCAATGTACGCTACCGAAGGACAAGAGGATGTATACTACGAGGAACCAGACCTATCCGGAGGAGTAGAAGGCATGGACTACGAAATACGCTATGGAGTGGAAGGCAACGAGTCCAAGTAGCTGCCTTGAATAGTTAGCAAACCAAATGAACCGAGTAGCAAAAACTTTATATAATGAGTTGTTGAGCTCAATTCTGGTTTAAAGTTTGAAACTTTGATCTTCCGCTGAAACTACTTAAGCTTGGTTTGTAAGTTTAAATCACCCGAAGTACTGAATTCCTGGTATTGTAGTATTAATAATGTGTGTATGTTTGTAATATGGACCTGCAATGTTTCTGTTGTACCACTCTGGGGATGTGATATTTGTGGAACGGTGTTCTGTGAATGTTATGTCCACGACTATAGTGTACTACACATGAAGTGGTATGCTAGGTCACCACAGCTGGTATGAGATTAATTGCTTTGACCTTAGGTTGGAAACCTAGTAAAGGGTATTACTTGTAGGAATCTAATAGCAACGATAAAGAGTTCTCTAAAAAGTATAATGAATATTCAATTGACAATATTTCATTGTATATTTTTAGTGCAATAATTCTTTGTTATGATGCAATATTATAATTGATTACTAATCAACGTATTTTGTAAGGAAGGAAGAGACTCTCGATGATTATTAGGGGACTTCAACTGAACAACTTCGACAACTTTTAGGGGTCTTTGGTTGTACAACTACTATTCCAGTTAGTACCTTGACCTACTATGATGGGCATATGTTAGCCAAATACCGTGTTAGTATCCATCTACCACACAAGCTTGGTCTATATCATGATTTACCCATGGGTGAAGGAAGAAGTCACTTAGCAGCATACCATGTTGCTGTTGTGGAGACAATAGCCAATATTAGGGAGCACAAAGCCCAAGAATTAGCAGTAAGAACATTTGTCGTGATTCCTCATGATTATATATACACGGATCCAGTACCGGATCATCTTACTTTAGTAAAGAAGCATCCAAAATTAGCTTCCAAGTTTATGGATCAGTACCGACTGATGGTTGGATCTTTGTATAAAACACATCAAGTCATAGTGGAGGATAAGAATGATATGTTGAAGGATTTAACTGGTCCTCAACGGAGGGATAAGTTAGCTTCCCAACTAGAGAATGAATAAGTAAGTAGGTCAAACTCAATTTTTAAGGATATTCCCATCAATCTAGTATATTTTACACCATACCCTTATTCACCTAGACTAGAACCTACCTATGATCCTACTCTAGATATGAGGTATCCATTACCACAGGCTTCTGAAGGAGCAACTGATTCAGAATTTCCTATTGAGAATTCTGGTGGATGGAGAATCGGGTCACTTGTTGGATCTCAAAGAACACAAATGTTAGTGGATGGTTCTGACCGAGATGTCGAAAAATCTAGCTGGATGGGTGTGAGGTCCAATGCTAATAATAGAAGCAGGAATGACATGTTTGGAGGAAGTCAGGATGAGGAGGAAGATCCTGAAGCAAGGGTGTTTGAGTCATTAATATATTATCAAAACCTAGAGAATGTACATTACCAGAGTTTAATAACAACTATCATAACCAGCAGAGCACCTGGGGAGTGACGAAATCTGAGAATTCTGTTGATTACTCCAGGGAAGACGCTCAGGTAATGCAGGGTGATAGTGATGAATGGGTTTCTGAAGACTTTTCAGTTGAGCCGGATGGAGTCAATGCACTCAGGCTGAGTGATAACTCAGTTCTGATACTTCAGATATAGAGTACATTCCATCTGGAAGGCCAGTTGCTCCATAGACTGTGTGTCGGACTTCATGTCAGCATGGTTGGATTCCAGGCATGTATAATGAGCGTCGTAGCTACTGAGGACCAATATTACTCAAGTAGAGGAGTAAAAGGTATTGCGTATTCTAGTGTTTGAGAGACTGTTGTATATAAATAAGTGGGGTAGCATCCACACGAGTTTATAGTACCTACATGGTACGGGCTTGTAATGACGATATACCAACTATGTTGCTTGTAATGTATAATATGTGAAATGCATATTTGGTTCTTATTTGGATTTTGTTTTCCATTGTGTGACTAGTTCTATGCATGAAGTTGAGCTCAGAACACATATGCATGATGTAATTATGAGTATTCGCTTTATGTTGCAGGACTACGGGTCATGGAATCGGGTGTAGAGACCGAGTCTGAATAACAGCACATGGAGCACGAGGCAAAGGAAAATACGGATGCAGACACCGGAATCAAGGAACAATACCACCACCACCAATGAGGCTGTTAATGGAGCAGAACTTCATACAATGTATGCAGATGATGCAAGAATCTCAAAACAAGTTTATGGAGGAGTTATTAGGACGAGCCGGAGATCATAGAGAACGTGAAGGTCATGGAGTGAGTCTTTCTGACTTTCAGAATGCAAGACCCTTACCTTTTGCATCAGCTCCAGAACCAATGGATGCAGAAGATTGGTTGGCAGATATAGAGAGAAAATTGAAGACTGTTGGTTGAAATTATGAGGAAAGGTTGAGGTACGCAACCAATCTTTTGATTGGACCTGCAGCATCTTGGTGGGAGAGTCGGTTAGCAATGCAACTTCCAGGAAGGGAGTATAACTGGGAGGAGTTCAAGCAGAGAGTTCATGAATATCATGTTCCATAAAGTGTAATGGATTTGAAGCGCATGGAGTTTGAGGAGCTTCAGCAAGGATATACTAGTGTCATCAAGTGCATTCGGGAGTTCAGTCAATTAGCTCGTTATGCGGAGGAAGAGGTGAACATGATGGAGAAAAGAAAGAAGCGTTTTCTACGCGGGTTAAATCCATTCATGAAGATGCAGCCAAGGCTTGCCAATAAACATACTTTTCAGCAGTTACTTGATGCAGCCATAACTTTTGAAGATGATTACAAGAATGTTCAAGAGGATCGAAGGAAGATGGCGAAAAAGAAAACAAAGAGGATTCAGGCAAGTAAACCTAAACCCAATATGGAGTTCAAACCAAGGAATAGACCCTTCAACAGCAATAACAACAACCCCAAATGGAGTGCAAATCCCACCGAAAGAAATGCCATATGCCGCAATTGCAAACTTCTAGGGCACATTAGTCAGGATTTGCAGGAAACCCATAGTCATTTGCTATGGTTGTGGTCAAAAGGGTCATATCAAGCTGGATTTCCCGAACAAACCACCTGGTGGTTGGCCCACAAAAGGTGGAGGAAAAGCAAGTAGAGTCAGCGGACAGCCTAACAGAGGAGGAAATTTTGTCAATAACAATAATGGCAAGAGGGGCAAGCCTGCCGGGAAGTTGAGATGTGCAACTTTGGAGGAGGTGGATAACTCTAAGCACGCAGTGATAAGTACGCTCAACATTCTTACCAATCCCGGAAAAGTTTTATTTGATATGGGTGCAACTACTTCCTTCATATCTGAACAATTCTATGATAAATTTGGGATTAGAAGGGCACCGTTAGCTAACCCAATGACCATAGTGACGGCCGGGAGAAATGTAGTTGTACACCACATTAAGAAAGATCAAGTTATCTCGATCTGTGGTTGTACTTATTTTGCAGACCTATATGTGATCCCATTGAAGGGAATTGCAGTGGTGTTGGGTATGGACTGTATGATGGAACATGGAGCCTAGATAAATTGTGAGGATAAAATTGTCTCAATTAAGTCTTCAAGTGGAGGAAGGATAGTTTATCAGGCTGACAAACACAGGCATATCATGGTAGATCTTCAATTAAACTCAATGAAGTAGGTTAAGTTGACATATATTCCAGTGGTAAATGAGTTTCAAGATGTGTTTCCAGTAGACTTACCAGGAATGCCACCGGATTGGGAAATAGAGTTCATGATCAATCTGATACCTGGTACAACACCAATAGCCCAAGCACCATATAAAATTTGTCCTAAAGAGCTTAAAGAGTTTTAAGAGCAAATTGATGAGTTATCCAGGAAAAGATCTATCTAGGAAAGTGTATCCCCGTGGGGAACTCCAGTTATTTTTGTGGATAAGAGAGATGGAGGACGACAAATGTGTGGATATTAAAGAAATCTCAACAACGTCACCATCAAGAACAGGTACCCATTGCCAAGAATTCAAGATCTATTTGATCAAGTCAAAGGAGCTAGAGTATTTTCCAAGATTTATTTAATATCAAGACACCATCAAATAAAAATCAAACCTGAAGATGTTCCAAAACAGCATTTGTGTCAGGATATGGTCATCATGAGTATCTTGTTGTACCTTTTGGATTAACTAATGCACCAGCAATATTCATGAATTTGATGAACAAAATCTCCATGCCTTATCTGGACAAGTTTGTTATAGTGTTCGTTGATGATATTTTGATTTACTCTAAGGATAAAGAGGAGCATCCAGATCATCTGAGGATAGCACTAAAAATTTTAAGAGAACATAAGCTATATGCTAAGTTTAGTAAGTGTGAATTTTGGTTGTACAAAGTAGAATTTCTTGGTCATGTAATCAGTAAAGATGGAATTGCAGTAAATCCTTCCAAAGTTCAATTTAGTGTTGGAATGGAATGCACCAACTAATGTGAAGCAAATCATAGGTTTGTTAAGCATGGCAGGCTATTATCGGAGATTCGTTGAAGGTTTTTTCAATATAGCTGGACCAATGACCAAATTGATAAGAAAGAATATACCATTCATATGGGATTAAAAGTGTGAAGCAAGCTTTTAGGAGTTGAAAACCAGGCTAACCACAACACCAATTTTAGTATTTCCTGAAATAGGAAAGGATTACACAGTATATTGTGATGCATCCAAGGAAGGATTAGGTTGTGTGTTAATGCAAGATCATAAGGTAATTGATTATGGATCCAGACAACTAAAACCACATGAAGTTAATTATCCAACTCATGATTTGTAGTTAGCAGCAGTAGTCTTTGCTTTAAAAGGGTGGAGACATTTTCTCTATGGAGCAAGGTGTGAGTTATACACTGATCATAAAATTCTCAAATATTTCTTCACACAAAAGGAATTGAATATGAGGCAGAAGCGTTGGCTTGAGTTAATCAAGGATTATGATTTAACGATCAACTATACTCCTGGAAAAGCCATTGTTGTAGCAGATGCTTTAAGTTGGAAGAGCAAAAACACTCAACCCCTTAATAGAGAACTATCGAAGGAATTGCAAATGGATCTGGAAAGATTAGAAATACAATTCATAAGTACAGAAGTTCTTGGAGGATTAGCTACCATGAGAGTAGTTGAAGAACGAAGTAGTTATCTTCGGAATGAGATTTTTAGACACCAAGAAGAAGATCCTTTTAATGCTGAAGAACTTTGAAGAATTTCTCAAGATCAAACATCAGCTTTTCACCTAGGGGACTATGGATCCTTATGGTTTCAAAATTGTCTTTGTATACCAGATGTACCAGATATTCGAGAAGTGATACTCCGAGAAGCACATGAGGCACCATAATCAATACATCCAGGAAGTACAAAGATGTACATGGATTTTAAGGAATGGTTTTGGTGGAATAACATGAAGAGGGACATTGAAAAATATGTGTCTGAATGCCATACTTGTTAAAGGGTAAAAGTAGAACATCAAAGTCCAGCAGGACAATTACAACCTTTAGAGATTCTAGAATGGAAGTGGTAATAAATTGGTATGGATTTTATCACAGGATTACCCATGACAATGAAGCAGAAGGATATGATATGGGTGATTGTGGACAGATTCACCAAAAGTGCACATTTTAGTCCTGTAAACCAGAAGGACAATGCAGGGAAATTAGTTTAAATCTATGTCAAAGAGATAGTGAGTAAGCACGGAATACAAAAGAAGATTGTATTAGATAGAAGATCTGCGTTTACTTCAGCATTTTGTAAACAACTACATGAGGCATTTGGTTCAAAATTAGATATTAGCACAGCCTATCATCTAGACACTGGAGGCCATACAGAAAGAACTAATCATGTCTTATAAGATATGCTTAGAGCTTATGCATTAGATGTTGGAGGTTCGTGGGAAGATCATCTACCTTTGGCAGAATTTTCCTACAACAATAGCTATCAGAGTAGTCTGAAGGAAGCACCATATCAAGTACTTTATGAAGAAAGTGTAGATCACCAATATGTTGGTATGAACCTGGTAGTAGCAAAGAATTTGCACCAGACTATATCAAGGAGAAGCAAGATATCATCAATATTATTAAAGATCGATTGAAGATAGCTAAAAGTTGACAAAAGAGTTATGCTGGTCAAAGTCGAAGATCATGGCATTCAGAAGTGGGAGATATGGTATATCTCAAAGTAAGTCCAATGAAGGGAGTTAAAAGATTTGGAGTTAAAGGAAAATTAAGTCCAAGATATATCAGACCATTCAAGATACTGAGTCAAAACAGAACCATTGCTTATGATTTAGAGTTACCAAAAAGACTAGCTCAAGTTCACAATGTTTTCCATGTATCACAACTTCGGAAATATCTTGAAGTTCTAGATGATGCAGTTACACATCAAGAGATTGGATTACAAGTAGATTTACTTATGTTGAGAAACTCTGCAAAATTCTGGAAGAGAACTGGAAAAGATTAAGAAACTGAGCAATCAAGTACTATAAAGTACAATTGGAACATCACCCTGAGCGAGAAGCAATTTGGGAGAAAAAAGAGGATCTAAGAGAAGCCTATCCAGAATTATTCAGGTACACATCAACAAACTTCGGGACGAAGTTTAATTTAAGGGGGGAAGTGGTAACATCCCAACATTTAGGAACCAACAAAGGGTAGAAATAGGAATCTGAACATTTGCATGCATTCATCTATAAAATCAGGGTAAATTTTTCTCCAAATAAAAACCTAAGGAGATCAGAGTTTCTTTCACTATCTAGAGGTAGGTTTAGCTCTTTGTAGTGATTGCTATAAATTTTGACATGATATTTAGGAATTTAATGAATTTTGGGGAAACAATTTGAATTTAAATTTGAAATTTAAATCATTTGGAAAAGATTTGAAAATTAGAAGTGATTAGTATTAAATTGTTTTCCAAAAATGATTTAGTAGTATTGTTTGAATTTATTATATGTATTAAACAATAATGAGAGTCGAAAATAAAATAATTTAAATAAGAAAGAATTTCTTATTTATTTTCCTTATTCCATTGCAACAATGCAAATAAAGAGATATATATCAAACAAGAATATTACAGAAACAAGTTACAATAAAATGGAAACTTTATTAAATTAAAGAATGTTATTACAAAGATTATTCACAAAAGAATAAATAAAAGATCACAATTGTGATCAAAACCTACACTATCTAGTTACCCCTAAACTAAATCTTGATCTAAAAAGTTCTATACCTGCAAAATAAAAAGAATTCAAAGAGAAACAAGATTTTATTTTGTTAGTGTTCCTCTCAATAGGGAATGTTGAGGTGCATTGTTCATATTTACATAATTTAGTAAATAAAAGGGGCAAGTTTCACCAATATGTAATATCTATTCTTTCGTATCACACAAGCTTCAGAACAACATCATAAGCCAAGGTAAAGGGGCAAGTTTCACCATATCAGTAGATAGTAAAAGGTTAAACAGTGAAACAGAATTACTTGATCTGATCCAAAGATAGGAGAACAGTGAATTAGCACAATCATCTAAATGCATGTTGTGTGTTGTCAACATAGCAGCAACAGTCCAACACGCTAAAAAGGGATCACATAGCCGCAACACAACTGCTAGCCATTGCATGTCACCACCAAGCTCTCAAGAACATAGCCAAGAACACAATAGATCCTGCGAAATATCCAATATATCCACCAGCCAATCCACACAACAAACCAACCTGATCATCCACATGATGGTAACCTAAGTAGGGGTGGTGCAGGAGGACAGCAAGGTCAAGCAGCAGTTCACATGAACCAAGAGGAGCAGGACAAGTACTAGGAAGTGAAGGACAAGGTCCAAGGAGTGATCACAATTCCAGAAGCAAGCCAACTAGAACAACCATCACAGCAATATCATCAACATCAACTGTGTGGTGAGTTTTATACAAGATCACTCTATTGATCTTATCTATCCCATAAGAACATGAATTGTTCTATACATATCCTTCTTAGAAAAACACCTAAGTGAGGTGTATATCCATCCTAGAAGAAAGTTTTAAAAGCCAATAATAAATCTTTATAAACCATAATCAAGATCTCAGCCTTTGCATCACTGATCTTGGATGGAACTCTCTAGTGTTATAACTAGATACAAAGGAGATCCTTGAATAACCATTACTGGGAACATTCTATGGATAGCAGCACCTCAATCATGATTACATCTTATAACTTCATCTTAAACAGTAATAATCCACCATACTATTATTACCGAACTTAACCAATCATTTTCCTAAACACTATAGGAATCATAATTATGAATTATCCATCATGGGATATTTGAAAGAGGGGGCAGCAGGTAATTTTTTATTTCTGCCCAGCAAAGTCTCAAACCAGCATCACAGACTAAGGGATCTATCAAATATAGCTCTGTAGAAGATAGAAATCTTTCAAAGCTTACAACCTAAGCCAATCCAAAGCAAAGTTCATGAAAAGCTTAGCAAAAGACAGAAATTGTTTACCAACCAATTGATGGTGTCACAATAACCATGTCTCGTAAGCAATCCATACATACAGGCTACATAGCCTAATCCTCTCATACTTAATCATTTTCCTTAGATAACAACCAGGAATCATTTTTTTCATCTATACATTCTATCATCTAAAATTATCATAGAACCATTGGAGTATATAACCAACTCCAATTATCTCATATCATAGCATATCAAAACAAGACAGTAAGTAAAAGTTCAGTTAATAGCCTACTGATAGGAACCACTGTCAACACCAAGCTCACAACATAACAGTGCACTCTACACAACTAGATTCAATAGGTAATCAACTCAAATAAGCCTAGTACCAAGGGATGAACCCTAGCATAGAGGGATGAACCATAGTACAGTGGGCAACACTAATCAGGGTTCATACATAGCAAGCACACAGAGGCCAGCGAGGCAAGACAAAGAACAAGAGGGGGGAAGGGAAGAACTCACCCGTGTTCCTCACTGAGAATTAGTAGAGGAAGCAGAACGGCCTACGAACGTGCACACGACGGCACGGGGAGCACCCGGAGGCGCTGCAACCCGCGCCAGGCCACAAGAACGGCAGCCACAACAACACGAACATCATTGGTGGCACCACAAGGCCACCAGAGCACTAGAGCAGCACCATAGGATGACAGAGCATTGAATCGTCGGCAACCACCGAACCCAAGGTTTCGGGTTGGAGGCGGCACTGTCAGGAGAGAGCCCTAGCACCGAATCGAGCTGGACCAGTCGACGGAGCACCGTCGAGTGTGTCGTCTCACATCATGGCGGCGGCCGGAGAGGCCAAAGGAGGCCGAAATCACACGACGACGGCAGCGGCACCACGTCGCCACTTCGGGGAGCGACAGAGGAAAAGGCGAGTACGCGTGCAAGAGGGAGAGGGGTACTGGGCTGGTACAGGCCAGTACCACTCGAGCCAAGGGGGTTTAACCAGCCCATATGAGTCAGGTTATGGGCTAGGTCTAGGTTTTTAAATAAGGAATTACAATAATTGTTTAAAGACCAAAATAACCCTAGAACTAAATAATTTCTAGGAAATTGAATACAAAATCCTAAAAACACAAATAATATATCCATGAGTTCCTAAAAATATAAGCTGCCCAATAAAATTAAGAATTCTATTTTTAATAGAATAAAATTAGGTTAAATATTTTTATAATATATATTCTTTATGGAATTTTATAAAAACATATAAAATACCTAATAAGAAATAAAATTCATTTTTACAATTCTAAATGACTATAGTATTTTATAAAAATACTAAATTTCTATTTAGATTAGTAAAAATAAAATCTTATAAATCAAAATACTTATTCTTAAAGAGAATTTTAGGAAAATAATAATAGGAGTTAAAATTAAATAAAAATTAGTTTTAAGCTCTTATATTAATGTATTGTCCCACAAAAATGTTAAATATAACATTTACAAGATTTTAGGAATTATCCATAAATAACTTTCTTTTATTAATAAAAGAATTTAAGGATTTAATAAAGTGGGTAAAACACACAAAGAAGATAAATAATAAATGATGCATTGCATTACTATGCATATTCATTGTTGCTTCTTTAAATATTGTCTTTACCGGGCAACAATGGTGTTATGTAGAAATATAATCTCAAGGTCGAGTGCAAGCATCTGACTTCACTACCTTGCAGTCATAAGGCAAGTTCATCACTTGCTCATGTCCTTTGATGAGTTTTATCAAAGTATTTGCAAATTATGTGTTATCATCTATGTTATAAAGAAAAGAAAGAAAATACTATTTTCTTAAATAAATGAAATGTTATTATCATCCTAAGTGATTATGGCAATGGAACTTAGGTTTCCATTCGTAGTGAAATTCATCACATAGGAATTAATAACCCATGACATCAGTGATTTTAGCGCCGTATATTACGCGTTAACCATGAGATTTGGAATGGGACGGAGAAGTCAGCTGGATCTTCTTCCTTTCATATGTAGGCAAGACGACCTTATTGTGACGCTGAGATTCCTTGCAAGGATTCAGCATATGGACGGGCACCCTTATCTCCCGCAATTTTGGTCTCTAGATTATCTGTGAGCGGCTGCCATAGGTATAGTCGGATCTATATGGATCTTGTCAGGGGCATCACCGGATCATAGAGTCTTCGGGAACTCATTAGGGTTGTAGCTTGCCCGAAAGGGGGCTTAACAGAGATGTAGTCATCCCTGAAGGATCATGCAGACATATGGGGTCGCCGAGAAGGACAGTGATTGGCTTGGATCATTTACTAGGCCCCACACCATAGTAAGTGTGGATGGGAAAGATCACCCGATTGTGCAACAAGGATTTGATTTCTCATGGGTAAAGCAATGCACCACTAGTGTAAGTACTGTAACTTGTTACTCCCTATTCCAGGAAGGAACTACGAACGCGGCAAGAAAGGAACTCCATGAAGTTCTGGTCAACCTGTGAAGGCTGATGGGCATAGTTTTTTGATTTTAAAATCAACCTTTCAAGAAATGTTTATGAAAAATGCATAGTGCCAAGGACTGATAGTCTGAGGTGGTAGATAGAGCATCAAACTTCCCACCGTGCATATAATGAACTTGCTAGGTAAAGCTGTTAATCACTCTTTCCTTTGATCCCTTGCTTAGACTCTAAGGAGCCAGAAGACACGCCAATGTACGTTGCTGAAGGAGAAGAGGATGTCTACTACAAGGAACCAGACCTGTCTATACAAGTATAATGCATGGACTACGAAATACGCTATGGAGTTGAAGGCAATGAGTCCGAGTAGTTTCCTTGAATAGTTAGAAAACCAAACGAGCTGAGCAGCAAAAACTTTATATAATAAGTTGTTGAGCTCAATTCTGGTTTCAAGTTTCAAACTTTGATATTCTGCTGAAACTACATAAGCTTGGTTTGTAAGTTTGAATCACTTGAAGTACTGAATTTCTGGTATTGTAAAATGTGTTTGTTTGTAATATGGACCTGCAATGTTTCTATTGTACCACTCTGAGGGATGTGATACTTGCAGAACGGTGATTTGTGAATGTTATGTCCACGACTATAGTGTACTACACATGCAATGGTATGCTGGGTCA
The DNA here is from genome assembly GCA_916181665.1 of Avena sativa. Lineage (NCBI taxonomy): Eukaryota > Viridiplantae > Streptophyta > Magnoliopsida > Poales > Poaceae > Avena > Avena sativa. Next base: position 256,554,973 of record OV702279.1, on the reverse strand, counting down.
CCACAAGTTCCTTCCAACATGGAAGTACGTATTGCTGGAGGGGTGGGCAGTACTAAGACCACCAACTCCACAAGAGGCCTCACCCTATTCTCCCGAGCACCCTCCGCATGACAAGCACCCGTTCCACTATGGGACACTTGAGGGCGGTCACCAAACCCATACAAAGATTGGAGAAATCTCCACAACTTAATTGGAGGCTCCCAATAAACGCCACCAAGGCCAAAAACTTGAGGATAGCTCCACAACTTAACTGGAGACCCCAAGAACACACCACAAAGGCCACACAACTGTCTAGGATTCCAAGAACCCAAGAGGGAAAGCTTCGATGAATTTCACCAACCAAATCCTCCAAGGAGAACTCGAACCGATGCACCAAATGAAAATGGCAAGAACACCACAAATATGCTCCAATCCCTCACTCTCAAGTTCCAACAAAGCTACTAAAGCTATTGGGGGAACAACAGAGGAATAACACTAGGAGAACACAAAATCCTCCAAGATCTAGATCCCAAATATTCACTCACAAAGAGATGAACTAGTTAGGTCAAATTGTAGATCTAGACCCCCTCAATCTTCCTCTCAAATGGACGCAAGAATCATTGGATGGGGAGGAAGAAATCAAGCTTAAAGAAGGGTCAAAGCAATGGGGCAAAAGCTTGAAGGAAGAGGGAGAAGAGCTGTCCAAAAAGAAAAAGGAAAAGGCTTAAATAAGGGGGTGGAGAAATATGCCCGTTGGGGCCTTTTTGCCTTACTGGGTCGGTAGTACCGCTGAGTACCGATACTACCGCCCAGCCCACCAACGGCGCCAGGAAACCGGGAGGCGGCAGCGCTTCGAGAGAGCAAGGGAGGAAGCGGCAAGGGGATCGGGGGAGGGCAGCGGGGCCAGCGCGTGGGACCAGCGAGCGGGGCACAAGAGGTGGGTGAGCAACGCACGGGAATCAGGATAAGCGGGAGCGCGCGAGAGAGAGGAAGCGAGGAAAGCGGTGGCATCAGGGAGGAAGCTTGCTGGGCGAGCGCTGGGCCGGTCCGCCTGGGCGGTAGTACCGCTTGGGACGGTACTGCCGGACCTGGGCCGGCTTTTCTACCGCGTGGGGCAGTGTGGTTCTCACCCCCCAGGGGCGGCCGTTAGCGGATCCGATAGTACCGGTCGGCCCAGAAAAAAGGATTGTTCTTTCTTTTCTGAACCAAATAAAGGCAATATTCAAATGGCAATAAGTTGAGTTAGGAAGCTCCGAACGACATGAAACCAATTTCGTTGGAAAGAGGATGACAAGAGCTACCCAATAAAATTTTGGATACCATAAAGTGAGAATACTTCATGTATTTTAAAGTGAGATACCTTCCTTGGTGACAATCCGAAAAACCTTCAAGATCAAATCCGCAATAAGATATAAAGGGGAAATCCGTCTTTGATGAACTAGAGCTTGTTATGAAGATTACCACACGCTCTAGAACCTCACAAGGATAATATCCAAATAACAACCAAGAACAATGATGCTAAGTATGCAAAGGTTTGAGCTCTCTCTGAATGATATGTTCGAGTTACTCACTCGAGAGCCCCCTCTTGATAGTACGGCTATCGATCCTAAACCCAGTCTCCCAACTAACAACATGAGACCGACAAAAGGGAAAACCTATCAAGATTACCTTTGCCTTGAGCATCAAATTGAGCGTGACGTAGATGATCTTGAACTTCTCAAGATGGAACACCTTTCTTGATTATTCTTCATCGATCCATGACCACCGAGGATGGCAAGAATCAAACATGAGATCTTCTAGAGATGGCGCAGTTTGAGATTGTACAACGCATCTTCTTCTTCATTTCATCTACCTTGAAGCCAACACATGCTCCAAGTGATGCCAATGGATAATTCCAACAAGTGCAACTTAATAAACACATTATTCCATAAAGATTGTCATTAATTACCAAAACCACACATGGGGGCCCACATGCTCTTTCAATCTCCCCCATTTTGGTAATTGATGACAATCCCTTTGAGAGGTTTTATATAAGGAATTTTAATGAATAAAATGGTAACACCAATATCAAATACTACACAAGTATGTGACATTGGTACCTGTAGGGTTTGCAGCATAGAAAACAAAAAAAATCCTACGATGGGAACAACTATGTGCCAAGATCTATCTACTAGATACAAGCAACGGGTGGATATACATCCATAGAGAACATACCCTTGTAGACCGACAAAGTTTAACAAGGTTGTACTCGTGGATGATGTAGACGAACACTTGCTAATCTCAAGATCGAGAAGAAGTCCAGCACTGCAAGTCAGCAACGCATCCATGCTCGCACACACATCCAAGCCACCGAGCAACCTTCGCCTCCTCGCCACAGCGATGCAGTGGAAGCAACAGCTCTTTCTCAACAAAAATCCACTGGGAAAATGTATCTCGCTAGTCTGAGACCATGGGGGATAAACTAGAGGGGGAGAGAGATCCTTCACGAGGAGGTGTGTGTGAGAGAGAGGGAGAGGGAGGCCTTATATAGGAGTAGGGGGAACCACAAGGGGGTGGCCGGCGCATGGGGGCTGCCTCCTTGCCCTCCCTTCATTCATGTGGGTGGAGCTCCCAAATTCCTCTTCACTTCTCCACTCAAAATCCCACTCAAAAAATACCATTCAATTTCCACTAAATTTAATGCAATCTCTCTTAAATAAAACTCCTTTTATTTATTTATTAAAAAAATTCAATTACATTAATGGATAAACATTCACATAAAACCCTTTGCTAGTATTCTATTTCACATGCGGAAACACTTTCAGCAATTTCACTCGAAACAATTCCGGTGTCTAGTAAAATAAATTCCTGCGCTTTGTAAATCTTTTCGTCTAGAAACTATTTGTTCCAAATGGTGTCCGTGTCTCTTAAGTGTGTCACCCTATGGTTCGCGAATAATGCGGACATGATCGAGACCCCTCTCAGATCAATAATCAGAAGCGGGACCTGGAGATCCATACTGACTCCCACACATTCAACGATGACTTCTTGTGATCGTGAAAACCTTTTACACTAGAATCTTAATCCCTTTGTCTCGTGATATATTACATGTCCGAGGTTCGATCATTGGTATCTTTATACCTAGTTTAATCTCGTTACTGACATGTACCCTTTTCTTGTTCCCGTGATATAACATTCTAGTGATCAAATCACTTGCTTGTAAGCTAATCAATGTGATATCACCGAGAGGGCCCAAAGTATATATATCCGTCATCGGGATGGACAAATTCCACTCTTGATCCATGGGCCTCAACATAACACCTTCGTAGCACTGAACCCATCTTTATAGTCACCCGTTACGGTGTGACGTTTGATGTTATCTAGATACTCTTCTAGTGTTAGTGATTGACATGGTCTCATGGTCTAAGGATTAGGATTACTTCGTATGATGTTATAACAATATAAACAAAATGACTTTGATTGTAATGCTATACTTCAGATGAATGTTCATCACACCATTCCAATAATTTTGTGACCTCGTTATTAACAACATCCAATGTCCATGATCAGGAAAAAATTGATCATCTTGTTAATCAACGAGCTAGTTTATAAGAGAGTCCTAACTAGGAACTTTCCATTAGTTTATTAAACACACATGTATTAACATTTTTGTATTAATAAAATTATAGCATGCAAAATAAAAAGCTATCATATACTTGGAATATACATAATAACAATATTATTATTGCTTCTCAGGGCATATTCCCTTCAGTACCATCACCATATATAGATCAAAATCCCCCCACAATACTATGTATGTGTGATGAACTTGAATTTCATTGCATATATTGCCAATCATTATCATTGGTGGAGTTTCCTCTATATATACCACATGCTAAGCAACAACAAAAATGCAAGAGCATGAAAGGCAAATGCGTAAGAACAAAATCAAAGCATAAACCAACTTTCGTTAAACCCTCTAAAACTTCTCCCCCATTAGCATGGATTGCCGAAATGGGTGACAGGTTCTAGAAGGCCAATATAGTCATAATTCCTCCAAAGGTGTGCATTTGCACATGTCCAATGATGAATACTTGTGAGGAAGTATAATTATATTGAGGACCCGAATATTACAAAAGAAATAAAAGAAAAGAAGCATCAACAAATGACGCAAGCAATCAAAAGATCCAACAAACCAAATGAAAACAACAAATGAGACCAAATGGAAATAACGAGATATTATGAAACGAGCAAAAGAGTGTTTTAAATGAAAATAGATGTAGAGGGAGTGTCCCAACCTTTACACAATATAAGGTGGAGTGCCCTGTGTTTACAATGCTAGTCCCTGGATCAATAGCTAGCATCCACAGTTAAGATGTAATATCAAGAAACAGAGGTCATAATATAACTTTATAACCAGGAATAAAATAATTTTTATTACATCTTACATAGCTCATTTGGCTATTACATTACATTGCAGCGGAATAACTATAGTCATGGGGTCCTTCAACTTCAAAGTGCCACAGGCAGATGTTGGTTGTAGACTTTGTAATCCTAATCAATCAATCTTCACTAAATTCAATCAAACCTGCAACATTACAAGTTATAGCCACAAGGGTCAATACATTTGAATTGTATTGGCAAGTTTCACTACTATGTGGAATATAAGTGGATCCTAACATTACATGCATATTTGGCTAAGTAGAGTTTTAGGCTCATTTGCATAAAGCAAAATTTTATCCTAACTTTTCAAAATGGTTTTGGTCCTTTGCCAAATCTCCTTTCCAAAAATCCCTTGAACTCCTTGGTAACCCCAAGTGTTCAAGTCTTTGTCAAAAATCCCTTGAGCTACTTGGTAACCCCAAGTGCATCAAGTCTTATAAAAATCTCATGAGTTCCTTGGTAACCCCAAGTGTTCATGTTTTCAACAAAATCTCTTGAGTTCCTTGGTACCCCCAAGTACATCAAGTTTTGTCAAAGTCTCTTGAGCCCCTTGGTAACCCCAAGTGCATCAAGTCTTTAAAAGTTTTCTTTTAGAAATTAGAATGTCGAGATCTCCCATAGCTTCAAACTTTAGTTGCTCAGTATTGTCCATAACCGGGGACACGGCTAAGTACTTAGATTTTATTATCTTCTGCAGAAGTAGTACACTTTACCCACATGTCACACTCCCATCCTTTTGCCACCAGTGGCCACTGGATTAGTGCTCACCAAGATGGAGTACCGGCAGATTGAGAATGTGACGAAGTCTTTCCAAAGGGTCCTCCCATACACCATTGCTAGCTTGTCTTCAAGTACCCATGTAGGATTCCAGGTCCTCATGTCCAGTAGCAGGAAGACAATGCATGGGTCTTCCCAATGTAGTTGACTAAGCCAGAGCCATAATAGCATGTGGTTGCACACGAAAGCCACAATTGGAGAAACATGTTCAATCTCTAAGTTTCCTGGGTGGTTTCCTTTGGAGCACAACACATAGAGATTTCCATAGACATGGTTCCTTTTTTGCCACCATCTCCAATACTCAAAGTATCCTTGGCCACCCAGGTGGTTCATTGAGTCCTTGTTTTATTATATAAAAAAAACACAAGTCCTTTTCTCAACTTCATAAAATCTCAACATGTATCTCTTTTTAAAATATAGCATGGCTAAGCATGTATCAACTACATTGTTTTCACTAAGGAATGTATAGGGTATCCTATTAGGATTTAGCATAGCATAAGTATAGAAATTCTTTTCATGCATGTTTTCAAAAATCCACTAAGTATAATGAAAATAGTAGGACTTTAGATGATAGTGTAACTTGCCTTTTTGGTAGGGAATGGTGGTTCACTCCTTGATCTTGCTAGTCTCACACTTTTCTAACTTCACTACAATCAATCAAGCAAACACAATATCAACAAGCATTCCAAACCAATAATCAGTAAAACAATTTCACACACACAAAACAATGGGATCTAAGTCATGCATGTAAGCATGCAAGAGATGGTTCTATTTGCAAAGGTGGTCTCCAATAGGCTTCTAACTTTGTAAGGTTCAAGTTGGTCATTTTTCTATGTGGCAAAGTCATTTGCAAAAGAGGTTTTGTCCATAAACCATTTTTAAAACCATTCATTATTTTATGTGGTGGAGAACATTTTTATCAAAGCAACAACTCTAGGTTGTTCACCAAATAAGTTGTTGTTTTCTCAAAACTTGGTGTTTAGGGTCAGTAGGTTTGATCCAAACATTTTCCCAAAGTTTTATTTACAAAAACATTTTCATAACCAAAAATCTTTATTTCCATTTGGCTAGAAATGGGCTAAATCAATTAGTCCATCCTAAACTTCACCAAATCCATTTTCAAAACCATGGGTTGGTTCCTAGGGTCAGTAAGTTCACAACAAACCAATTTGCAAAGGTTTTAACCTCAAAAACATTTTTGAACAATTTTTCTACTCTAAACAAGCAATCAAATGTTTCTGCAAAAACAAACCATCTAAGTGATACTATTTGCTAAACAAACTCCATAGTTGGCTAGGCCTTGTTCCACTGATTCCAACGATATAAAGTTTGCAATTTTTGGACGTGTGGATCAAAAGTTACAAAGGTTTGAATTTCACATTCTAATCAGTTTTCAAATTCTATTTCTAATTCATCTGGTGACACGCGGCGCAACGCTATTCGCTGGTACCGGTTCGGTCGGATTGATCTCTCTGGATCGTTGGATCTAAACAGATCGTGCGGCACAGGATGCATACCCCTTCGATGCCTAAGTGATCTATCGCGAGCGTCGGATCAAGATCCTACGGTGTCGGTTCGCTTGACCAAATGCGAGCGGCGCCGACGGTGGCGCGCGGCGGCGACGGTCAGACAGTGGCGGCGTTGGCGAAACAGGAAGCAAAGAGGGAAGGAAAAGTTCTCACCGGAATCGCGAGGACGAGGTGGTGCTCAACGTACGGTCGGCTTGGCAAGGGGCGCACGAGGACATGCGGGATTCCTCACCGGAGTTGGGTCTGGCGACGGATGCACGCGGTCGAGGTCGAGGACGATGCTACGGGTCGTGAGAAGGCGAACCAGAAGCATGGTTAGACGCGTACGATCAAGGAGATGATGTGAGCATCAACAGGAAGGTTAGGGGCGGTCGAGGCTTACCGGAGGAGTTCGACGGAGACGAGACAGACGGCGACGACGCTCTGTCGAAGTGGTTGGCGTCGTTTGGAGGCACCCGCGGTCGAACGAAGAGCATAGGGAGATGCGCCAGGGAGTGGTGAGTGTGCTCGTGTGCTTGTGGAGGCAGGAGGTGGGGTGGCTCGGCCGGAATCGAGGGAGGACGGTGGTCGGAGCTGCGGTGGTGCGAGCTCAAATTGAGGCAGCCTCGGGGCAGAGAGGGAGTGGCGTGTGAGGGGAAAGGAGGAGGAGACGCTGACGTTAAATAGCGTGCAGTCACGTCGAGATTAAGGCGCGGCATTACTGCGAATTGAAGCCGCGACATCAACGACAGAAACGGCCGGCGTGGTCGTCGCGAGGAAGGAGATGAGCTGGAAAAGTGGGGTCTGCTGGTCAGTGGGAAAAGGAGTGAGGGGAAGGTCCACCAGTCAGTCACTCTGCGGGTCAGTTTCCAGGTGCGAAGTGTTTTCTTCGGGGAGGGGGAGCTGGGCTGTTTCCTGGGCTTATTGGGCTTTGTCGACTGGGCTGGTCCAGGTTCTATTTTTTTTTCCAAATTTTTTTTTCCTTTTTTGTTCTCATTTTCTGTTTTGAAAACCAAACAACAAATAAAACAAACAAAACGAATCAAACAATCATCAAACATTTCATTTGAATTTGGTCCTGTTTAACACATAAACCGATGTCCAAAATGAAATAATATTTTTATTTAGGATCCATTATTAATTAAATAAATAGACCTTTGTTATTAAAATAAAATAGGATTTGTTTTAATTAAATAATCCTTTTGAAATCTAATTATTTTCAAAACCAAATCAGTAGGTTTTATTTGAAAATATAAAATACTTGGAAAACTTATTTAAAATAAATAAATAAGTTTTGATGTTTTGGAAATAGCAAAACCTTTATTAATAAAACTTGGATATTTAAATCCTAATTAATTTATTTAAATAAACCTTTACTATTTTTATCAAAACAAAACATTTTATTTCAAAAGCTTGGCCAAGGTTTCAATTTGGCTCTATAAAATAATCCTTACTTATAAAACCACCTTTTCTTTTGAAAAACAAAAACTTTTTATTTAAAAGATCCAAAATAGTAAATCCAAAATATTTTATTTTCCTTTATTAAATGTTTATCTTTTTAATCCCTTTAGGATTCTTTTTGATCCAAATTGGTTTGAAGATTTCCAATTGGATTCAAAAAGTTTCTTCTTATTCTGAAAATCAAACAAAGTTTTATTTTTAATCATTATTTTTCACATTACAAGATTTGGAAAATCTTGGGATGTGACAGGCTACCACCCTTAAAATAAATCTCGTCCCGAGATTTGGGAAGGCTAGGGTTACAAGTAGGCTCAAAACAACTAGGGTACTACCACCCTTAAAAATTTTCAAACAAAAATTACATATTGGCCTTCTTAGGGTCCTGGGGATTCTTCTCTAAGCAAACATTTGCATTGTGTCCTTTGTTTCCATACTTGACTCATGGGCCAAGGTTGAGTTTCTCCATAGGCTTGTTCAACTTGTTCTTCATCTTTTCTGGACAGTTGCTTGCATAATGTCCTGGGTTCTTGCAATTGAAACAGTGGATGTCCTTGAGTTCTTTACGTGGCTCTTGTGGAAAAGTTGCTACATAGTGGCCTAGTTCTTTGCAGTTGTTGCACACCACTTGGCCAATCTCTTTATTCTTCGGGTTCTCTGGGCATTCACCGGAATAGTGTCCCATTTCTTTACACTTATAACATTGCACATGGCTTTTGTCTATCTTTTGCTTCTTGGGTTTCTTTGATCCTTTGAATTGGGTTGTTCTATTTGGAGGTATAAGTGGTCATTTTCCCTTGCCATCAACATTCTTGGTAGACTTGGATCCTTCTTGTTTCCTTTGTTCCACAATGGCATAGATGGGGCATTGGATAGGAACATGGTTGTTTCCTTCACATAGGTAGCAAGTAGCTTGAGAGGTGGGACATTGTCCAACAGGATGTTTCTCTTCACAGTTGGGGCATTGATCTCCATGCTCCTTGGAAGTATGATCCTTGTCTCCACAAATAATGCAAGCTGGTGCTCCATCTAGAATAATGTTTCTGTCATCCTTGTTGTCAAAGACTCTTTTGGGATAGCTTTCTTCCATTTTGATCATTTGATCAGTCACCTTAAGCATCAATTGGCCTTGAGTTTCCAAAAATCCTTGTAGGGTTGGATCTTCTCCACTGGTGTTGGCTATGAACTGAGCTGTCACTTGGTTCAACTGGTTCTGAGTTGCTATGAGCTCTTTCATGCTGTCCTCTTGGTTGGTGTTGGTGTCATCAACCTTGGAGTCTCTTGGAGTAGTCATCTGTTTGGGTTGAAGGGAGATTAGAATAGGCAATATAGTTCTAAGGAATCAATTCTAATCACACACATCACAATTCACTCAAGCAATGTGCAAGCATTCACAAACAACTTTTCACTCAAACAACAAGGTTCAAGCACACCCTTAGGCAACAAAATATTTTTGTTACACCACATAAGTTGGTGTGATTGACTTAACTAAAATATGGTGGTCCATCTATATGGTTCACTTGTGATCTTTCCATCCTTCTTGGTTCTTCTTACTTGGGATCATGGTTCCTTAGAAAAACTCTGGGTCACAAGACTTCAAATGATGTAGGCTCCTTCTAACTTTTGCATTCTCTCAGTCTCTAAATCTTGAGCAAGATTTCCTTGTTTCACTTGTAGTCCTTAGTGGTATCCAAGTTGGAAGTCCTTGGTGAATATGCTGAAGATGTTGAAGTCATTAGAGTTGAAGAAGTTGAAGTCATTAGAGTTGTAGAAGTTGAAGAAGTCCTTTGCACATGGTGTAGTCTTTGGCCATGGGGTAGGTTTTCCATCAAGTTGAAATAGAAGAGATGTAGAGTTGAAACCAAAATGGTTGAGGAAAGAGTTTACAAGTTTGTTTTGTAAATAAGTTTTGGAACAAAACAACTCCTATTTTTCTAAGGGTTTTTGTCCAATCCTAGGTTTACAAATCCTACAGGCAACACAATGCTCTGATACCATCTGTAGAGGGAGTGTCCCAACCTTTACACAATATAAGGTGGAGTCCCCTGTGTTTACAATGCTAGTCCCTGGATCAATAGCTAGCATCCACAGTTAAGATGTAATATCAAGAAACAGAGGTCATAATATAACTTTATAACCAGGAATAAAATAATTTTTATTACATATTACATAGCTCATTTGGCTATTACATTACATTGCAGCGGAATAACTATAGTCATGGGGTCCTTCAACTTCAAAGTGCCACAGGCAGATGTTGGTTGTAGACTTTGTAATCCTAATCAATCAATCTTCACTAAATTCAATCAAACCTGCAACATTACAAGTTACAGCCACAAGGGTCAATACATTTGAATTGTATTGGCAAGTTTCACTACTATGTGGAATATAAGTGGATCCTAACATTACATGCATATTTGGCTAAGTAGAGTTTTAGGCTCATTTGCATAAAGCAAAATTTTATCCTAACTTTTCAAAATGGTTTTGGTCCTTTGCCAAATCTCCTTTTCAAAAATCCCTTGAACTCCTTGGTAACCCCAAGTGTTCAAGTCTTTGTCAAAAATCCCTTGAGCTACTTGGTAACCCCAAGTGCATCAAGTCTTATAAAAATCTCATGAGTTCCTTGGTAACCCCAAGTGTTCATGTTTTCAACAAAATCTCTTGAGTTCCTTGGTACCCCCAAGTACATCAAGTTTTGTCAAAGTCTCTTGAGCCCCTTGGTAACCCCAAGTGCATCAAGTCTTTAAAAGTTTTCTTTTAGAAATTAGAATGTTGAGATCTCCCATAGCTTCAAACTTTAGTTGCTCAGTATTGTCCATAACCGGGGACACGGCTAAGTACTTAGATTTTATTATCTTCTGCAGAAGTAGTACACTTTACCCACATGTCACACTCCCATCCTTTTGCCACCAGTGGCCACTGGATTAGTGCTCACCAAGATGGAGTACCGGCAGATTGAGAATGTGACGAAGTCTTTCCAAAGGGTCCTCCCATACACCATTGCTAGCTTGTCTTCAAGTACCCATGTAGGATTCCAGGTCCTCATGTCCAGTAGCAGGAAGACAATGCATGGGTCTTCCCAATGTAGTTGACTAAGCCAGAGCCATAATAGCATGTGGTTGCACACGAAAGCCACAATTGGAGAAACATGTTCAATCTCTAAGTTTCCTGGGTGGTTTCCTTTGGAGCACAACACATAGAGATTTCCATAGACATGGTTCCTTTTTTTGCCACCTTCTCCAATACTCAAAGTATCCTTGGCCACCCAGGTGGTTCATTGAGTCCTTGTTTTATTATATAAAAAAAACACAAGTCCTTTTCTCAACTTCATAAAATCTCAACATGTATCTCTTTTTAAAATATAGCATGGCTAAGCATGTATCAACTACATTGTTTTCACTAAGGAATGTATAGGGTATCCTATTAGGATTTAGCATAGCATAAGTATAGAAATTCTTTTCATGCATGTTTTCAAAAATCCACTAAGTATAATGAAAATAGTAGGACTTTAGATGATAGTGTAACTTGCCTTTTTGGTAGGGAATGGTGGTTCACTCCTTGATCTTGCTAGTCTCACACTTTTATAACTTCACTACAATCAATCAAGCAAACACAATATCAACAAGCATTCCAAACCAATAATCAGTAAAACAATTTCACACACACAAAACAATGGGATCTAAGTCATGCATGTAAGCATGCAAGAGATGGTTCTATTTGCAAAGGTGGTCTCCACTAGGCTTCTAACTTTTTAAGGTTCAAGTTGGTCATTTTTCTATGTGGCAAAGTCATTTGCAAAAGAGGTTTTGTCCATAAACCATTTTTAAAACCATTCATTATTTTATGTGGTGGAGAACATTTTTATCAAAGCAACAACTCTAGGTTGTTCACCAAATAAGTTGTTGTTTTCTCAAAACTTGGTGTTTAGGGTCAGTAGGTTTGATCCAAACATTTTCCCAAAGTTTTATTTACAAAAACATTTTCATAACCAAAAATCCTTATTTCCATTTGGCTAGAAATGGGCTAAATCAATTAGTCCATCCTAAACTTCACCAAATCCATTTTCAAAATCATGGGTTGGTTCCTAGGGTCAGTAAGTTCACAACAAACCAATTTGCAAAGGTTTTAACCTCAAAAACATTTTTGAACAATTTTTCTACTCTAAACAAGCAATCAAATGTTTCTGCAAAAACAAACCATCTAACAGATACTATTTGCTAAACAAACTCCATAGTTGGCTAGGGCTTGTTCCACTGATTCCAACGATATGAAGTTTGCAATTTTTGGACGTGTGGATCAAAAGTTACAAAGGTTTGAATTTCACATTCTAATCAGTTTTCAAATTCTATTTCTAATTCATCTGGTGACACGCGGCGCAACGCTATTCGCTGGTACCGGTTCGGTCGGATTGATCTCTCTGGATCGTTGGATCTAAACAGATCATGCGGCACAGGATGCGTACCCCTTCGATGCCTAAGTGATCTATCGCGAGCGTCGGATCAAGATCCTACGGTGCTGGTTCGCTTGACCAAATGCGAGCGGCGCCGACGGTGGCGCGCGACGGCGACGGTCAGACAGTGGCGACATTGGCGAAACAGGAAGCAAAGAGGGAAGGAAAAGTGCTCACCGGAATCGCGAGGACGAGGTGGTGCTCAACGTACGGTCGTCTTGGCAAGGGGCGCAAGAGGACAGGCGGGATTCCTCACCGGAGTTGGGTCTGGCGACAGATGCACGCGGTCGAGGTCGAGGACGATGCTACGGGTCGCGAGAAGGCAAACCAGAAGCATGGTTAGATGCGTACGATCAAGGAGATGATGTGAGCATCAACAGGAAGGTTACGGGCGGTCGAGGCTTACCAGAGGAGTTCGACGGAGACGAGACAGACGGCGGCGACGCTCTGTCGAAGTGGTTGGCGTCGTTTGGAGGCGCCCGCGGTCGAACGAAGAGCATAGGGAGATGCGCCAGGGAGTGGTGAGTGTGCTCGTGTGCTTGTGGAGGCAGGAGGTGGGGTGGCTCGGCCGGAATCGAGCGAGGACGGTGGTCGAAGCTGCGGTGGTGTGAGCTCAAATTGAGGCAGCCTCGGGGCAGAGAGGGAGTGGCGTGTGAGGGGAAAGGAGGAGGAGACGCTGGCGTTAAATAGCGTGCAGTCACGGCGAGATTAAGGCGCGGCATTACTGCGAATTGAAGCCGCGACATCAACGGCAGAAACGGCCGGCGTGGTCGTCGCGAGGAAGGAGATGAGCTGGAAAAGTGGGGTCTGCTGGTCAGTGGGAAAAGGAGTGAGGGGAAGGTCCACCAGTCAGTCACTCTGCGGGTCAGTTTCCAGGTGCGAAGCGTTTTCTTCGGGGAGGGGGAGCTGGGCTGTTTCCTGGGCTTATTGGGCTTTGTCGACTGGGCTGGTCCAGGTTCTATTTTTTTTTTCTTCCAAAATGTTTTTCCTTTTTTGTTCTTATTTTCTGTTTTGAAAACCAAACAACAAATCAAACAAACAAAACAAATCAAACAATCATCAAACATTTCATTTGAATTTGGTGATGTTTAACACATAAACCGATGTCCAAAATGAAATAATATTTTTATTTAGGGTCCATTATTAATTAAATAAATAGACCTTTGTTATTAAAATAAAATAGGATTTGTTTTAATTAAATAATCCTTTTGAAATCTAATTATTTTCAAAACCAAATCAGTAGGTTTTATTTGAAAATATAAAATACTTGGAAAACTTATTTAAAATAAATAAATAAGTTTTGATGTTTTGGAAATAGCAAAACCTTTATTAATAAAACTTGGATATTTAAATCCTTATTAATTTATTTAAATAAACCTTTACTATTTTTATCAAAACAAAACATTTTATTTCAAAAGCTTGGCCAAGGTTTAAATTTGGCTCTATAAAATAATCCTTACTTATAAAACCACCTTTTCTTTTGAAAAACAAAAACTTTTTATTTAAAAGATCCAAAATAGTAAATCCAAAATATTTTATTTTCCTTTATTAAATGTTTATCTTTTTAATCCCTTTAGGATTCTTTTTGATCCAAATTGGTTTGAAGATTTCCAATTGGATTCAAAAAGTTTCTTCTTATTCTGAAAATCAAACAAAGTTTTATTTTTAATCATTATTTTTCACATTACAAGATTTGGAAAATCTTGGGATGTGACAATACAGAAGCTCCCCAAGATTTGTGAACAATTTGTAATAATTGCATTATAATACACAATGCACAAACATGGAAACCTCGCTCCCCCATAAGCATTTAAAACACAACAAATGAGAAAGAAGACAAATGATCATTATTAAATGAATTAGAGGACCTCCCCAAAGATAATGCACCAATTATGATAATTGCATTTGGAAACAAAGTGCATAATCATGGAATACTCACTAATCCAAATTCATTTAACAATACAAGGCATGAGAGAACAAATATGAGTTCCCGAAGACGCAAACAAGAGGAACAAGCACTCATAGGCAAATAAATTTGGAAGCCACAGAAGCATCAAAAATAAATATAAAGGTGGTCTCCAAGAAATAAAAATATCAACTAAAATTATCTTCTCTTATGTGTATATGTTTCTAAGTGGAAAATATCAAAAAGACATATGCCAACAAAGAAATATGCACACACAAACAAGATACACAATAAAGAACATGAAAAGCAAAATGAAGTCATAACATATACCAATAATATTTTTACTTGAAAGCATGGCCAAAGGCACAATTTTATCTTATTGTACATAAATGAACTTAAAACACCAACACGTCACATACATTCCAGCTATCACCAAGGGAAAAGGAGAAATTTGGAATATATGGAGAAATGCAACAAGTATCACAAGGAAAAACTCAACAAGCAAAATCTCACTATTGCACATGAGAGAACTTGAGGAAAAGATAGGCAATAAAATTGCTAGATTGACATATTTGGGATTGGTGTATCATATGCATGATTTTGTATATTCCCAATTATATGCACTCATCTCAACTTACACTTATTTGCAATAGGGAGTTTTCTTTCAAATCAAATCTAGAACCACAACAAATGCAAATACAAAGATTCATGCCAAGATGCCACCTATAAAAGTTTGGAAGCAAGATAAATATGCATGATAAAGAGATACTTGTTACTGAGATATAACTGGTAGGATGTAGAGGATATGAATTCATTGATCATCCTATAGCTTGACTCCAATTTTCATGAACGTACCACTTCTTCAAGTTTGAGAGACAAGCATCCACTATATCTCCAATTTACCTAAAACACATTTAAGTTTAAAATGTTCCGCAAACATATTGGGTCCAAATTAGTTAGTGTAACTAGAATACATAGGAGAGACTCCACATAAATATGTGCATATTGATATGAAATTGAATTTCATGCACAATTTAGCCGATGGGATTTGGTGGATTTTCCCCTGTATATTGGATCAAAGAAAGCAAGCATTCCATAATACAAACATTTAGTAAATATGCATGCACAAGTCTTTCAAGAACCAAAAGGAGATACAATTTGAACAAAAACACCAAGTAAACCGAGATGGCACACACAAGAGTGTGACACGACAAACGGTGTCCAAATTGTATCAAAGAACCAATTCAACACATGAAAGAGCACAAGTTCAACAAATGAAGTAGGCTAAATCCAAAGAGCAAAGGATAGATAAAAACTCAAATGCTCAAGGATTTATGTCATTCTAAAAGGTCAGCACACGAAACAAGGAATGAGACAAAACTAACTCCCAAGAAAAGCAAGGTTCCAACAAATAAACCAAACTCTCCGCACTTTTCATGATGGCACAATATACCAAAATGAAAAGATCGAACTTCCAAGCACATAAAACACGATATGGATCAAACAAGAAGCATAAATATGAGTGTTCTAAATAATATAGGAGAGCTCCCCCATGGATAGTGCATTATGTAGGATTTTCCTTTTGAATGCAAAATGCACACAAATGGGATCATCACTTAGTACCTATATTAAATAGAACACAAGAGGATACCAATAAAATAAGAAGATCCAAAAGACCAAGGAATACATGGGAGCAACACAAAACATTTTCTTGGCCACAGATAGGACAAAATAAATAAAGGCCAAAGTGAATATGATCAATAACTTCTACTTCCTCTGTCCCGTATTAGATGTCGTAAGTCCTCCCCCTCCTAGTTCAATTTCTTTTTTGCAAATAACTCCCTAATTTAAGCAAAGTCTTCTAAATTTGGCCGATTCAAAATCCAAATTTGGGAAAAGTTCCATGGCAGACACACGCCAGCGTCGCCGGCGTCCGCCTCGATCCGCCGACCCCGCCACTTCCACAGCAAAAGCCCGCCAGCGTCGCCGGCGTCCGCCGCTCCTCCGCCTCGATCCTCCGCCGCTTCCGCAGCAGAAGCCCGCCATCGTCGCCGGCGTCCGCCGCTTCCGCAGCAGAAGCCCGCCATCGTCGCCGGCGTCCATCGCTCCTCAGCCTCGATCCGTTGCCGCTACCTCAGCAGCCTGCTGCAGCGTCGGCCCGAGGGTCAACCCACCCCGTTCCTCCCGTACCTCTCGCCATGGACGCCCCCGCATCAAACTGAAAAACTCCAGTAGCTCTCTTCCCCAGCGGGAGGAATCGGGAGGTGAGCCAGTGTACCTCCTGGACCTCTCTTTTGTGCTCTTTCTGCTCCTTTTACATGTCAGGTTGGCAGCATCTAAAATGTCCATAGAAACCATGAACAGGAGCATCCAGTGTAGGGTGTATCTGTCTTGATCTCGCTCTTAGCTCAGTTGGACTGGCCTGTCAAATGCCCCTGCCTGATTGCCCTGCACGCTTGGACCTGCTCGACCTAGTTTCAGGCCTAGAAATTAGGTAGCTCAATATGAGATCAATCTAATTGCTGGACCTGCTGGACCTAGTTTTGAGGATGTAAAAATTCATCCTGAGATCAATCTAATTGTTTCCGGTATGCTGTACACAGTCTAATTGATTTTTTGTGATTTTTTCTGGTATGCTGCACACAGTCTACTTGTTTGAAAATGGGCATCTCAGATTAATCTGTCTATTCAGAATCAGTGTGACCTGGATTTACTTGGTGTTTCCACAGCTCATTATTCAGAGAGTGTAGTTGAGAGATGTTCAAAAGTCAATTTCCAATGTGTGTTGTGTTGCTTATTTCCTGAGGAATCGATTCTTTGAATATTTTTCAGTTATCAACATCATTTAGAGACTGGACTATTTGTGCTGTTCTTAAACCATACTATGCATTTATCTGCCAAAAGTAAACTGATAAATGAAGCACTCCCTAGATCTTGAATGATTGAATATTTGTAGATAGGTAGCTCACCTTGGCTGTTTTGAACACTACTGTCCTGCAACCTGAGAGGATACTTATTGATTTTTTATGCTTGCCAAAGTTGAACACTGCTTGCCAAATTAGGTTGCTGCAGCAACCTCCTAATAGTCCGGACATGAATGTCCTTGACTTGTGCTTTTTTAGGTCTTTACAGTCTCTCACGGATACAAGAGCACCAGCAACTATAAAAGAATTGATAGAGGGTGTACATGAAGAATACCATAAGTATGATGTCAAAAAGTTGGCTCGAAGCTTCTTGACACTACAATATTGTATGGTTGAGGTTATGAAATTAGGAGGTGTCGTCTTTAGAGAGGCACCACACAACAAAAAGGAACGACGGCAAGCAGAAGGACTGCTACCAATCGCTACATGTGTCACAGCCGAATTACTCGCACAGACATTGGCCCTTATAGCAGCAGGGTAGTTAAAAAATAGCTGAGTATATTTCTTGGACAGAGAACTCCTGTAAGTAGTTGAAAATTACTCCTGTAAGTAGTTGGAAAAATAGCTGAGTATATTTCTTGGAAAAATTACTCCTGTAAGTGACATTGGTTCCTGTAACTATATTGAAGATTCATGACATTGGTTCCTGTAAGTGACATTGGTTCATGCAAGTGACATTGGTAATGGAAGATTCATGACAAATTGATCACAAATGTGTTGGGTTACAGGCTGAAAAAGTAGAGCTACAATATTGAGAACCTGACAAACTGATCACAAACTTGAAACTAGAGTTCACAAATTGAAGACTTGAGATTTTTTTGAGAGAACCATCTTATTTATATTTATTTAGTCAATGACATTTTTAAGAGTTACAAGAGTTACAGGCTGTTACAACATCTACCCTATTACAACAGAACCCACATCTATACACTAACATATTACAGGAAAAAATACTCCTCTCAACATCTTCTCTAATTACAGTGGCTGCATGCATATATCCCGTGGCAAAGTTCACCACATTGCTCTTTGATCTTATGATCTCCCATGTATCCCGAAACCGGCTCGTTCGAGAGGATGCTCTCCAGGTGGTCGTGGAGCTCCTTGGCCTGGCAAGATCCGAAATCAGGGTCAGCGTCCTCGTAGCACCAGACGATGGCCGTCTCCTTGTCCTCGATCGTTGAACCGTATGTCGTCTCCGTATAGGTTTTCATCACAGGCTCCACGATCTGCTTCCAGCTGCCGTCTGTTGCCGGGGCGCATGTCTCCCACTCTGCATCTCCTCTCAGCCTACAGCAAAAACACAATGATCAGCATGTATACTACAGGTTAAATTTTCACTACAAAATCACATACTGTATTTTCATTCCGACAGTATAAGGTGTGGCATTACTTCAGCATTTCAAAGAAGAATTGGGATTACCTAAGGAAGTAGCCGTAAACCATGTTACGAATATCAAATATGTGGGTGATGTCCACCGAAAATCAATGGAATGTCAAGTTCAAGAAAAAAGGGATGAGACAGAGCAATGAGTCATAGACTACAATATCAACACAAGATTGTATGGCCCAGTACCGGCGTACACTACCTACTCTATCTAATTTGAATAAGCAGGTATGCATTTGGAAAATGGCAAGCAGCGGATGATGGTTACGTCCAATATATTTTATACTGTTCATATGCAGATGATAATTGAACTTGGCATCCATGTGCACAAGCCTCCAAATATAGAAACAAAGCTCAATCGGAAACAGAGAAGGAACGTGCAAAAATCTTGTATGCGAGACAAGTAGTAAGCACTTCAGGTTAACGAGAAGGAACCTGACAAAAATCTTGTAGGGAACACTCAGTTTAACAATTTTGAATGGTTTGAATTTGACTTCATAGTAGGCACTTCAGGTTAACGAGAAAACATCACCACAGCCTCTTTGGACTGACTGCATTTTGCCATAACTTCTCGTTTTTGTGTACTGCCAGTAAATAAGAAATAAATAAGTAAAAAGGCACCAAACTTAATATAGAAAAGAAAGAGGGTTCCTTTCACCACCTGAAGAAAATAAAATAATCCATGGAACAAATAGTACAACACAATGTAGGTGTATGCAAGGTTTTCATTCCAGAAGCACTTATTTATTGTGACCATTACATAAAACCTATTCAAGTTCTTTCCTATTAAGTTGCCGAGGTGAAACTTCGGAAGACAATATGTCCTATTAACAGTTCTTATGAATAAAAAAACAAGGACGCAACGAACAGCACCCAAAATGCCCTAACCAACCAATACACCAATCACTTGCAAGTCCAATGAACTTAATCACAGCTAATCTAATGAAAATTAAAAAGGGACTAGCTAGTGAGCCCACTGGTGGTTTTGGTCTGACCATTCTATTCTTTTATCTATTGCATTCTATGCATATTTGTTGTCTTCCAGCCAGGAGCTCTATTAGCTTCAGGAGAAGAACAATGTTTATTCACTTTGCAATATGATGGTCTGACTATCTGAGACATGTATTGCACAAACTCTCGCTGGGAACCTTCTATACTTCACCTACAATCAACTAAATTTCACCTTCCTAAGACATTTTTAGCATAAAGGATTGAATTTTTTGCCTGTTTCGATCGACAGTAACCAAGAGGATGCAGGGGATGCAGGGCCTGGCCTTCTCGGAGTGCTGGCTGGGGATGCAGGGACCGGAGGGGCTGCGGAGGTTGGAGGAGATCCCCTGCGCCTCCACGAAGCCCAGTGGCGACCTCCGCGCCCCCTTTGCCGTCGACGCCGCCTCTGCCATCAAGGTCACCCGAGGGATCCAGCATAACTCCTCCAACGCCAGGAGCAGAAGCATCAGAAGCCGCTACCGCCACGACGTCACCTTGATTTCCCACCTCTCTCTCTCTCTCTAATCGAGATGTCGGTGGGAAGTTGGCCTTGATCCCAGCTCAAAGAATCGGTTTTTAGGTTAGATTGCTGGGGTGGGGGTAGGATAAGAGGGTTCAGCTTGGGGGGATTGGGTTCAGCGTCGGCGGGGAGTAGACAAGGGCAGGTCGGCGGACGACGCTGGACGGGAGTGGCCGGCGAGACGAGGGGACGGGGGCAGCGAGGCGAAGGAACGTGCGGCGGCGGCGGTCGCGCGAGACAGGGCCAGGGACGCGAGGAGGAAGGAGACAGCCAGGGACTGCGGGTTTCAGGTGAAAAACGTCAGGGTGGTTTTTTCAAAAACGTCGCCGCGACAGTTATTTCGGAACGGAGGGAGTACCATAAATTACTAATTGTCCAAGGACAATAAGTATTGGGAATAATCTTCCCGAGGTAGTTCACAAGGATATCCAAGATCATATTAACACCAAGAAGCATATAACAAAGTATAAGAATTAAGCTTGATGCTTCAAAAAAGATTCTTGGTAGCTTCCAATAGTCACACAATCACTAGTGATTAGAGTAACTTGAAGATAATAGTTGCCATGATGATATAGAGAATCAAATATGAGGAAACACATACCAAGAAGCACTATCACAAAAAAGATCCAAAATATGAGCAATAAAGGCATTTGAGCAATTTGAACTTGTTTGAGAAAATGTGTCACATAGGATCTAGATAATTATCAATATCAATTCTAAGTGACACTACCTCAAATTTTCACATTTTATAGGCTTGTAATATACACTAAGCATATGACTCCCCCATAATGTGATACAACCATAAATCTCAATACGAGGCAAAAGGATCCAAATAGAGATAATTAATGGACATTATAGAACTTAAATTTCTCATGAGGAACATACCACATAGAAACTAGATAATATTGCAATATCAATACTAGGTGGTATTCCTCATGTACACACATTTTTAGGATTGTGAAATGCCCAAGCATAATACTCCCCCAAAATGGGATATTCCATTAACCTCTCACAAGAGCCAAATAATATACCAAATACAATCAAGAAAGGATCAAACATAATAAAACAAATGTACATGGTGTGCCACCTAATCATACACAAATATACTTGATAACTCAAGATAATTTAGTGGAAATCACAACATATACAAGAACATGGAAGATACAAAACCAACACATGTATAAGGGGCGAGCAACTTTCAATGAATGAGTTAAGCATATGTTACCGCTAGGAGGAACATTTAAAATATGTTAGAAGGAATATAATCCACATGAATTGGCTTGACAAATATAAGAGATGAATATCCATCAATTCTTCATGATGAAGCCAAGTCTCCAATTCTCTCCAATAACACATATTGGTCAAGTTTTGGCTTTTTGGTCCCCAACCAAGTTGGGTCCTAAGAGGTTAGTCAAAATAGGATTGGAAACCCAAATGGTTATTTTCTTGAACCCACATTGAGCACCAACAAATTTGGCAAACACATTGCCAACCTCATCCTTACAAAGATAATAATCATCATCAATAATTATAGGGTTGGATGAGGAGATACCAATGGTGCATGAAGAATAAATGTGCCCTTTCTCGCGACAAATGTAGCAAGTTCTTCTCTTGCCATCTTTCTTTTTTTGTGAAGCAAAAACTTGAGGAAGACCTTGAGTCTTCTTGGGAGGAGGCCCATCTCTAACAAGAGGTAGAGCTTGAGGCCGCTTCCCTTGTTGATTCTTGCCAAGGGGCTTCTTCTTCAATGGTAAAGACTTGACATGATGCCCTTCTTCCTTGCAATTGAAGCAAACAATGTTGGCCGGATTCTTGACTTGATCTTGGCCATTCTTCTTATTTCCCTTGTGGTTCAACTTGTTAGTGGTATTGTTCTTGATATTGTAGTTGAATCCAAGCCAACTCTTGTCATTGGGGGATTTTTGCACACTTAAGATATTGTTGAGTGTAGCATTCCCTTTATGACCCTTTTTCAAGTCATTCTTCAAACAAGTGACTTGAGCCTTGATGTCTTTGATTTCCTCTACATGGTTAGTGTCAACAACAATACCAGAGGAAGTAAATGCTACATTGTTAGAGCAACAAGGCACGAAAAGTAATTCATCGCAAGATGTAGCAATGGCATGAGTGGATGAATTACAAGGAATATCACATGGAAATATGACATTTGGAGTAGAAGTAGTGCTAATGTCCACATGAGGCTCATTAGATTTTACTGTTGACACAATATCCTCATGAGCCAACCTTATCCTACCATGGGAGACTAGAAGATCCTCATGCGAGCTTGAAAGCTTAACATGATTTTCTTCCAACTTCCCATAGTTTCTAGTTAGCAAAGCAAGTTGAGCCTTTAGCTCAACATTCTCTTTCAAAATAGATGATTCTCAATAAATAGAGTTAGTAGCATAAGCATCATTATTAATTGCAAGAGGTGAGGGAAACTTGGCAAGCTCTTTTGAATATGAAGCTTTAAGTTTCTCATGCGACTCGGTGAGTTTGATGAGCTCCCTCTTAACAACTCAAGAGCCATTTTAGAGGTGCTTAAAATCCTCAACACTTTTATCATAGGCAACTACAAGTTCATTATTTTTAGTTTTGAAAGCATTTGCCACCGCAAGTTCTCTATCATAGTTTTCCTTTACTCTAGATAATTCTAGAGCAAAAGTATCCTCAAGAGATTCTTTGGTGGTTTGTTCTTCTTCAAGAGAGCCTTTTAGATAAGAAATCTCGTTATCATACTCACGCTCATGTTAATACTTTTGACATCAAACACCACTTCGTAACTAGGTGGTTATAAAGGTGGCATTGAGTATTTGGAAAGTATGTGTTGAGGCACATGGATCAAGAGTGATTTGTCCATCCATATGACAGATCGATATACTTTGGGCCCTCTCGGTGGAATGTCATCCAATTGGCTTGCAAGCATGTGACTGGCCCACAAGGGATCACATATCACAGGAACGAGTAAAGAGTACTTTTCGGTAACGAGGTTGAACTAGGTATGCAGAGATACCGATGATCAAAACTCGGATAAGTAAAGTATCACAAGACAAAGGGAAATTGGTATCGTGTGTAAATGGTTCATTCGATCATGAAGTAATCGTAGAAATATGTGTGAGCCATATGAATTTACAGATTCCTCTATTGGTTATTGATCGGAGAAGAGTCTCGATCTTGTCTGCATAATTCACGAACCATAGGGATACACACTTAAGGATTCGATGTTGTTTAGTAGATATGGAATGTGAGTAAGAGACCAAATGTTGTTTGGAGTCTTGGATTGGATCTAGGACATCATGAGGAGATCCGGAATGGTCTGGAGAATAAGATTCATATAAGGAAAGTCTAATTCCGGAGTTCGGGAATGGTTTCGGTGTTTTCATCGGAATGTTCTAGAAGGGTCTAGAAGGTCCACCGATCCGGAGTGGGAAGGGTACATGGATGTGTCAGACCAAAGAGGAATGGTTGCATCATGTACTAGGTCACTTGGCTGGGCAATGGGAAGAGATAAATCAAACTCTAGTTTGAAAAGTCAAATGGCAATTTGCAAAGTCAAATCCCAACATGGTTGCCTAGTGGAGGGAGGAGAGTAAACCCACTTAGGGAAGGTTTCCTCCCTCCTCCTTGCCGCCGGCCAAGCATGGGGAGTTGGGGGAGGACTCCCCTCCCCTTGCCGCATCTCCCTCTCATAAATAGAGGGGAGGGGCACCGCCTTGCCCCCAACACTTGAAACCCTAGCCGTCGGCCCCTTGCCCCTCTCAACTCACCGCCACCTAGAGCCCCTCTAAACCGCCACCTAGATAACCCTAGCCGTCGGCCACCACCTCTAAACCCCTTGGCCTCTAAACCCTAGTAGCCAAGGGCCCTATCTACTCCACCATAACCTAGTAGCCGGCCTGCTGGAACAAGGGAGAGGAAGGTATTCAGCGAGTACCGAACATGTCACCGACTGCGGAAGCGCTGCCGGAACACGGCGCCGGAAGGATGGTCTATGCGATATTGAGATCGGCAAGTGAATGACTATATCAACCACGAGAATCCGATCTCATTAACCGCTTTGGAATCCTCGAGGGTTAGTACTCTATCAACTCGTTGCACCGATCTAGTAGATTAGATCTTAGCTTGTATGTGTTCATGCGGTAGATTTTTTTTGTTTTCCATGCTACGAACCCCTACAGTGGTATCAGAGCCGTGTCTATGCGTAGATCTATTACACGAGTAGGAAACAATGTTTATTGTGGGTGTTGATGCGTTTGTTGTTAATTGCTTCTTGTGTACTTTGCATCTTGCAGGATGGTGTGATGAAACGGCCCGGGATAACGTTACATAACATCATTCATGAGACTTGCTCCATGCTCGACATGCAACTTATATTGCATAAGTGGATTTGCGGGTGTCTGTCTCTCCCACCATAGTGAATATTCAATTTACAACGAGCACTTGACAATACTTGTATCAACGTTGTTTCTTGTTCGTAAGTTAGAACTATTCTTATTCGAAAGCCCCAAACCACGTAAAACATGCAAAGAAAATTAGAGGCGTTTAACTTTGTTTTGCAGGGGTGTGTTGTGATGTGATATGGCCATAATTGTGATTATATATGATGTATGCAATGATCCTTATTGTAAGTTGGAAACCGGCAGGAGCCTTATGGTTGTCTTTTAATGTCTAATAGTTGATGCTGGTGGACGACAACCATGGAGAGGCGTCATTGACCTTGATGCCACGCCGGTCATGATGGAGATCATGTTTGTGCTTGGAGATGGAGATCGAAGGCACAAGAAGAAAGGCCATATCATATCGCATATTATGAATTGCATGTGATGTTAATCCTTTTATGCATCTTTTATTGCTTAGATCGCTATGGTAGCATTATAAGATGATCCGTCTCACAAAATATCAAGTAATAAAGTGTTCATCCTTAGTAGGCACCGTTGCTAAGACTCGTCGTTTCGAAGCACCACGTGATGATCGAGTGTGATAGATTCTATGTGTGCATATAACGGGAGCAAGCCAGATTTTCTCATGCGGATACTAATGTTAACCTTGATGAGCCTAGCATGTACAGACATGGTATCGGAACACAGAATACCAAAAGGTAAAGCATGAGTCATATAGTAGATATGATGAACATGTTGATTGTTCGCCTTTGAAACTACATCATCTCTCGTGATGATCAGACTTGATGTAGTGGATTTGGTTCGTGTGATCACTAAAACAATGTGAGGGATATTGTTTGAGTGGGAGTTCACCTAGTTAATTTAAGTATTAATTGAACTCAATTTGTCAGAAACTTAGTCTAAACTATTGCAAATATGTTGTAGATCATGGTGGCCCCTACCATCATTAATGCATTCCTAGAGAAAGAAAAGTTGAAAAACAATGGAAGAAACTTCACTGATTGGTTCCGCAATTTGAGTATTGTCCTTAATGCTGGTCAGTTGACCTATGTGCTAGATGCACCGCCAGGTCACCCACATGCAGTTGATGCTACCGATGAGGTGAAGAATGTTTTCCTCACTCGAAAGAATTAGTACTCCATATTTCAGTGTGCTATCTTATATGGTTTGGACTTGGAGCTTCAAAAAAGGTTTGAGAACTTTGACCCACATGATATTGTCCATGAAATCAAAATGATATTTGAGGCCCATGCGGCAGTTGATAGTTATGAGGCTTTTGAAAAGTTCTTTAACTACAAGATGGAAGAGGGCAGCTCTGTTAGTGAGCATGTGCTTAAGATGTCTAGGCACGCCAATAAGCTCCAAAGCTTGGGTATAGTGATTAATAATGCATTGGGGATTCACCGTGTCCTCCAATCACTACCACCAAGTTACAAGAACTTTGTGATGAACTACAACATGCAGCGCATGGATAAGTCGTTACCAGAACTCTTCTCTATGTTGAATTCTGTGGAAGTGGAGAACAAGAAAGAGCACCAAGTGTTGATGGTCAATAAGACGACCAATTTCAAGAAGCAAGGCAAGCCTAAGAAAAAGGGTAACTTCAAGAA
Source organism: Avena sativa (assembly GCA_916181665.1). Lineage (NCBI taxonomy): Eukaryota > Viridiplantae > Streptophyta > Magnoliopsida > Poales > Poaceae > Avena > Avena sativa. The sequence goes on along the minus strand of OV702279.1, from coordinate 256,528,648 downwards.
GGGCGGTAAGAAAGATACTGCGCCTGCAAAGGATACCAAGGCTAGGCCTAAGCCTGATACTGACTGCTTTTACTACAAGCGAGAAGGTCACTGGAAATGAAATTTCCCCAGGTACCTGGCAAATCTAAAGAACGGCAACATCAAGAAGAAAGGGCTATTTGATGTACATGTTGTTGATGTGTATCTTACTAGTAATCGTAGTAGTGTCTGGGTATTAGATACTAGTTCAGTTGCTCATATTTGTAACTCGAAACAGGTGCTGCAGAATAAATGGAGACTAGCGAAAGACGAGGTGAAGATGCACGTTGGAAATGGCTCAAAGGTTGATGTGGTCGTGGTCGGCACACTCCCTCTTCATCTACCATCGGGATTAATTTTATACTTAAATAATTGCTATTTGGTGCCTGCGTTGAGCATGAACATTATATCAGGATCATGTTTATTGCGAGACGGTTACTTGTTTAAATCCGAGAATAATGGTTGTTCGATTTATATGAGTAATATTTTTTATGGTCATGCACCGTTGATAGATGGTCTATTATTATTGAATCTCGATAGTAGTGATACACATGTTCATAATATAGATGCTAAATGTTTGAAATTTAATGATAATTCTACATACATGTGGCACTGTCGTCTTGGTCACATTGGAGTGAAGCGTATGAAGAAACTCCATTCCGATGGACTTCTTGAATCACTTGAAAGATGTGAAGCATGTACGATGGAAAAAATGACTAAGACTCAATTTTCGGGTATTATGGAGCAAGCTACAGACTTATTGGAAATCATACATACCGATGTGTGTGGCACGATGAGTGTTCCATCATGCGGTGGTTATCGTTATGTTCTTACTTTCACGGATGACTTGAGTAGATATAGGTATATCTATTTCATGAAACATAAGTCCGAAATTTTTGAGAATTTTAAGGAATTTCAGAGTGAAGTAGAGAATCAACGTAACAGGAAAATTAAATTTCTACGATCTGATTGTTGAGGTGAATATATAAGTTACGAGTTTGGCGAGCATTTGAAGAAATGTGGAATACTTTCACAATTGACACCTCGAGGAACACCACAACATAATGGTGTGTCTGAATGTCGTAATGGAACCACTACAAGGAATCTGGCATTATATGACCCTCTATTTTCGTCACAAAATCGTCACAATAGTCCGTTTATGACAATTCTATGACGATTTTGAGATCGTCGAAAGCTGGGCATCGCTAATGAACTATAACGACGATTTTATTGAAATCATCATAAGATACTATGACGATTTGGGATCGTCATAACCTTATGACGTTCCAAAATCGTCATGTGCAACCAGCCCACGCCACGTGGACGATCCGACGTGGCAGCACTTTGTGACGAAATGAAAACGTCTTAACGTGAATTTAGCCCGGTCCATACTGATTGTTATATGGGCCAGCCCATTAATTTGGTCCATTATGAATTATTATTCTGGAATTTTTTTTCGAGTTATTGGGCCAAACAGATGCATTTTTAGGGTTCTCTATATTCTGGCTACTAGACTTTTTAGTGTCAGGCTTACATTTGGGACATGGCCTTACTTAGTATATTAGCTTATATTTTAGTTTTTTCTGAAAAAGAAATGTCCATTTACACTTTCTTCTAGGCCAAGGCCTTTTATTCCAGTCCAGATTACTTTGGTTATGGCCATTTCATTACTGTGGGTTGTGGCCTGTTTACTAAGGCCACTATTTCATTCAGCACAAACTAAATAGACAGGAAATCAACATTTTAAATTCAAAACCAATATTTCAATACATCATGTAGCATTTCAAACACTAAATTAACATCATGTAGCATCAGGCATCATTTCAAATAACAGCAGGTTCACAGTCACCTGGTATCATTTCAAGTAACATCATGATGTAGGATCAGGTTCAGTCATCAGGTACATCAGGTTCACAGCCAAAACGACAGCAAGATACTCACAGCAAGGTACTCAAATAACAGCAAGATGCTCATCGCCAAAAAAACAGTAATAAGATACCCATCGCCCAGCAAGATACCCATCATGTGATTTTGGCTCCAAATAAAGCCATCATGTGAGCAAGCTTCTCCTCATGCTCTTGCGCCCTCTTGACCAGCACCTGGTACTCCTGATCCTGTTGAGCTTGTGCAGCTTCTGCCTCTTGCGTCGCCTTCTTGATTGCAGCCAATTCTTTAGACATCTCTTCACTTCGCTGCTCCGACTTCTGCAACTTCTCTTGCAGGTCACGGACATGAGCGGATACAGCCGCATGTGAACTGTTCATATTGTTCTTGGATCCCGTCTGGAGGCCAACATTCTTCAGGAATGTGCTTGACGGTGCCTCATTGGTGAGAACTTGGGCAACCACCTCCACAACAGACTTTGGCTGTTCACCTTCTGGTACCGGCTTAGCCATCTCAGCTTCCATTTTGCTCTGCCATTTGGAATCAGTTGCTCAAAGATGTTAGGAAACATTAGCATGAGCACAAATAGTAGGAGCAGAATCGCAGAAAAATAAGTTAATCCACTAGGAGCAGAAGCAAAGAAATATGAAATGGACAGTATCATAAGTTCTTAAAGTAGACAAGAACTACAGCATACTTGGAGAGCAAGCTTCCGGTAAGAAATGAAGAATAACATGCTTACCAAACAACTATAGACCATATCCAACATTAATAAGCTTATCAAGTAGACCATTAAAGAAACCTAGGCAGAACTAAACAAGTCCACACACAGATTTAATCACAACCAGGAAAGGAGTGACTCACTATAGCATCTTGAACTGCGACAGAGAAACCAGCTTTCTTGTTGTTATGGGTGACCTTAAACATGTCAATGGCATTAAGCTCTTCACCCTGACGTTCCTCCCTCTGAAATGATTTCCAACATTATTAAGAACACGGGCTTATAAGGACACAAGTTAATTATGCCTAAATAAAAATGTAAGTGTATCTTACAGCTGCCTAAAGATGAGCTAGATAGCACCGCGAACCGGTCTTCTGCTGAAACTTGACTAGTCCTTGATTGGTCCTGTTCTTTTGGCATGTGTCCTACATATGGGAGCATTTTTATAAGAACATTTCCATTAATCTGCATACTAGAATATAAACTACTTTATGAGACTTGACCAGATTATGTATCATATCAAGCAACAAAATGAGCATGTATCCTATCACATACAACATCAGATAAAATAAAGTAGTTCACTTGACATGAATGTTCCTTCAACATTCAAACTTCAAAAAACAGTAGTTGAGAGCATATAAAACTACAGTACATGGTAATTACAGAATGTAAAGGTCAAGAAATGCAAAATACCATGTGTTTCGGGTTTGTCCACAGCTTGAGCAGCGCTTTCCATTCCTCATCAGAGATGTATGAAACAGGGGACTTGATGCTGAGTTCAGCTGCTGGTACTTGATCGAAAAACTTCTTCTTGACCAAATGTCATCTTTGTTTTGAAACATTCTTCAAGATATCAGTGCAGGCTACCTTAACTTTCTTTGCATCAGTGTCCATCTCAAAATTTGCCTACAAACACAGTAAATAAAGCAATGATAATATAAGTAACCAAATGACAAAAAATAGTAGAAAAAACAGATTCAGGTAAGGACTCATGAGCTTACAACAACTTTTCCTATATAGTCTTTCACCATAGCCTTGTCCTTTTTGTATTCCTTTAAGTGTGGAAGAATGGGTGTATGGCTTCTTGCAATCATCCCACCTTCTGATGCAAACTTTGCAGCTAGCACGGGCCTCTCGGGGCGTTTCATCCCTTCAGCAATTTCAATCCTCACTTTGCTTCCCAAACCCTTGGTCATCTTTTCCAGGCCTGTGCCTTTTCTCTTGCGGCTGACTACCACAAGTGATGTGCCTGAAATAGAAGCAAGCAGTACAATATCAGTAGAAATAGAAGCTACAACAGTAAAAAAATACAGCAAGTTTTCCAAATATCAGTACAATAGCAGTACAATAAATATATTTTAAATCAGATGTGCAAATAAATTACAGAAAACAGATTTGGGCGCTTGTTTAGTTTGGAAATACTGATATCCATGCACAACAATAATCTGAATTAATTGACTAGTAAAGGATTTGTGCTACTACTATTTCATACTTACCTTCATCACCCATAGGCTGCTCAGGTGCGGAATCGAATTCATCATTTCTGTCCACCGTAGGCGCAACAGGGCTGAGGTCCATACGGACGGTACTTCCTTCATCCATGGACATAGACCCATCATCCCATTGCATTGAGCTTCCACCATCCTTGCGAAGTAGGCCTCCTTCATTGGCTACATCAACCGCCTTTGCTTTCTGCCTTGTGACTCTAGCAGTAGCATGTTCATCAAGACACATCAACTTATCTGATCCTCCTGGTGGTACCGCAAACACCCTTCCTGGAGCCATTGTTGTAGTTGTATCTGGGCTACTTGTACTCTTTCTCTTTCTCTTAGCACACTTCTTCCTCCTCCTAGGAACCTTCGGGACCTTGCATTAAAAGCATTGGACCACAGATCGGAAATAAAACAGTGTAAGCATAGAATGAAGGAAAACAAGGAAAAACACACATCAAACAAATAAACCCCCCTCCAAACAAGTTAGAATTTGCACCTTTACAATCTTGTCCACTATAGTATCGTCAACTTCTTCCTCAATAATATCTTCATCTCTAGGATTGTAGTCCGAGATCTCGCCTTGTGTTATGGCAGATGCGGAGGAGTCCTCAGCTATTATTGCACTACCATTTGAGTTTCTAATCATTGAGGCTATCCGGGAGATGCCAAGAGATTGGAAGACACGGTTGTTCCTCGTCATTGTCCTAGCCCTAATCTTCTCAAGTTCAGTGAGGGGCGCTTCTTTACATGGATAAGAAAATATGCATTAGATGGATGGTTGAAATGCATATGGGAGCAAGACAACTCAAACAGCCAATGTATCTTATCAGGTTTTAGTTTCATTAAATCTAGTAGATTAACAAGAAATTTCTATATTGAAAATATAAACCAGTACATGGACCAGGGAACCCATGAAGCATTTGATGACAAGGTGTGAACCAGCAGCAGCAGAATAAGTACATGGACAATCAAACAGATTATAGCAGCAGAAATTATAGCACATACAAGCTTACAAGCAAGATTATAGCAGCAGAAATTTTAGCACATCAAAGCTTACAAGCAAGATTATAGCAGCAGATTACAAGCTTATAAGCTTAGCACATCCAATCACAACATTTATAGCATCAAGCATATACATGAGGAGCAATTTGCATACCAGCAGGCTGCGTCTTCCTTGTCATTCTTCCCATTCCTGATCTCAAAATCCTGAGCAACATCAAGTAAAAGTCAGACCGTGTGTTGTCAATAGATGCTTCCACAAAGATCAGATAGACATACACAGTTACACAAAGGTCCAGTTATAAAATCTGCGCATTAACTACAAAGTTATACTAAGCATTACACATAAACTTGGTATAGTCTTAGAGAACTCAAAATAAACATACACACATAGCCAGCTACCATGTACACCCTGAAACTTCAGGGACACAACCATCTGCCACATCACTACACACATCAGTACCTTGCTCCAACATTTGCCTAGAACAGGGGCAAACGGAGTGCTCACTAAATCAATAGGAGCATCAGCAAAACGAGCCAATTTTAGCCTAGGACACATTTAATTCAAAGGCCAGAACGAGCCAGAACGAGCATCAATAGATAAAAGCTACATCCATCATAGTCAGTACAGATCTTCAAACCCAAAAAAAATCTAACCTAATCCTATCAGATCATGGACATGGACAATACACCTAACCCTAGAAGCCAAAACCTAACCCTATACACGCCATGGAAGCCAAAACCTAACCCTAGACACGCCATGGTAGGCAAAACCTAACCCTAGACACTCCATGGGAGCCAAACCCTAACCCTAGACACGCCATGAGACAATCCCTAACCCTAGAAAGCAGGAAGTAGGAGATAGGAAGATAGCCAGGAGACTCACCTGCTCTGGCCGTCGTGGGACGTCGTGGGAGATGGAGGGAGGGGTGGGTCGTGGGAGATGGAGGGAGGGGTGGGTCGTGGAGCGAGCACTGGAGGGGTGGGTCATGGAGAGAGCGTTGCCGATGGAGGGAGATGAAGGGAGGGAGAGGGAGGGAGCGAGCGCTGCCGATGGAGGGAGATGGAGGGAGCGAGCGCTGCCGATGGAGAGAGATGGAGGGAGGGATGGGTCGCCGTGGCCGTCGGGAGCGAGTGCGCCATCGCCGCTCGCGTCATGAGATGGGGGTGGGTGGAGATGGGGATGGATGGAGTGGACGAGTGGGGATGGGTGGGTCGGTCGATGACTCGGTGGGGATGGACCGAGTCCAATTGTCCAAATTGCCCCTGCCGAAATTTGTGGGCGGGAGACGTCGGCGGGAGAGGCGGGAGAGGCGGGAGAGGGGGAAATTTCGGTTTTGGCGGCAGAATTTTGGGTTTGGGTTTATATAAGGGTTTTTATGCTATATATGTCACATAAAATGATGCCCACATAAAATGATGCAGCATGAAAAAAATTTCTTGGTATTTTTCTTTGCAACCGTGTCACATAAAATGACGCCACGCGAAAGATTTACATTGTTCAGACAGTTTTTGAATATTTTACGCCAGTTTCAAACTATGGTCAAAACGACGGGCATGAAGGTTCTTAGCTAGGGGATGAGTATCGCCAAACTTGCATTGGATCTCTAATAAAACAGCATATTCTGAGTCTAAAAATGATTTTTGCAAAAAATCATGAGCATACGATAATGTACCTGTAGTTCAAATCAGACCCACTTCCTACCGATTCGGCAGACATTTGTCTTTTTCACCAGGGGTGGACCGAAAGGTTTTAGATACCCTAGTTGGGACATTTGTAAATGTAAGGTGGTCTATCATTTTAGAAAAATGTGGTGCTGGCATTTTGAAACTTTCATTTAGTGGTTGATTCACAAAACGGCCCATTTTTTGCAACGAAATCTGACTCACTTACTACCGATTCAAATCTTATTTTATTCTAATAAAAAGTTGTTGCAAAAGCTCACATATATAAAAGAAAAGTTTTTTCAAAATCTCACATATATAAAAGAAAATGAAAATCTTATTCTAAATCTTATTTTATTTTCGAATGTGTTTTTTCCAACATCAGGTCGTACAAGGACTTCCCATCAAAGCTGAGGGTCTTCTGCGGAGGCCGTGATCCCATAATTGTCTCCCTCATCATGAGCAAAGGGAAGGGTAAAGGAGCACAAATTACAACCCAATGGTCCCAGGTGGTGGCGGCGTCCAGGATGCATAAGGGCGATGTCTTCATGTTCCGTTTCCGCCGCAACCCTACCGACGGACTTAAGCTGGAGGTTAAGAAGGCCATGTAATCAGCTGGTTGTGTTGGTTGGTGCTGTTTTGTAAAAATGGTCCTCTAGGTTGCTGGTTGTGTTGTTATCAGGGTGCTGTTGGTGCTACTTGTCCAGACTATGGAATGATCCTAGCTATCAGGTCCTAGCTATCAGAATGCTTTTGGTCCTGTAATGTCCAAACTATGGATGGTCCTAGCTATGAGGTTGCTTTTGGTTGCTAGTACTAGTATCTATGAAATGATTCTCAAACCTACTAGTATCTATGAAATGATCCTTTGCATTGTGAAATGGCTGTGAAATGGTCTTTTGGTTGCTTTTGATCAGGTTGCATTATGAAATGGTTGCTTTTGATCAGGTTGTAAATATGGTCCTGTGATCTATGAAATGATTCTCAAACCTACTAGTATCTATGAAATGATCCTTTGCATTTTGAAATGGTTGTGAAATGGTCTTTTGGTTGCTTTTGATCAGGTTGCATTGTGAAATGGTTGCTTTTGATCAGGTTGTAAATATGGTCCTGTGATCTATGAAATGATTCTCAAACCTACTAGTATCTATGAAATGATCAGGTTTCTTTGTTTTTAAATGGTCCTGTGATCAATATACAATGCTAATTGTATCATGTGATCAGATACCTAAAAAGGTCACTTGTGTAGTGTGGTGGCAGCTGACGTTGCAATAGTAGTAGGAGGTCCTGGGCTCGATCCCCAGGCCTCACCATTTTTCCTTTTTTGGACAGATTCAGAACTCACAATGATATGCACTCAAAGATTCAGAACTAAAATCACAATGATCATCCAGAAGTCTCAATGATATTCATAACTCATCCAGAAATTAAAATGACATGGTCATCCAGAAATAGTAGTACATGGTCAAGATTACAAGGCAACAATAGGCAGAAATCATAATGCTCATCCAACTAAAAGGATCTTGCTCCTCACCACCACTGCTCCTGATCTGATCTTGCTCCTCACCACCACTGCTCCTAATCTGATGTTGCTCCTCACCACCACTAGCATTTGCAACAAAGAATAGCAATTTCCAGTGAGCCACTAGCAATGAAATAAAAAATAAAAGATAATGGAGGATAGAATTTACCTTGCATGTTGTCATCTACCATGTTTCCAGTGAGCCACTAATCATCATCGTCGAAATGCATCTGCCTTTTATCCTCACCATCGCTACAGTACTGGAGGACTGTGTCATATACCATGTTTTCATCATCGCATTCATGGCCCTCCACTACCTCCTTCCTTCTTTTCCTAATGTTTTCTACGAATGAAGCATCAAGTAACACTCGTTCCCGTCTCCTTCGCAATCTAGTATGCACACCGGGTTCTTTCTCTTGCACTGGAACTTCCTCAGTGTTATCATCTTGGTATGTTAGACCACCACCACCATTGAGACCCTTCTCCATTCCAGTTTCTTTCACACTCCACAAATGTCTGTGCTGAAACTTTTGCACAACTAGCCAATTTCCACGCAAGTCGGTGTCTGTCACATAGAACACCTTTGTTGCTTGTGTCGTTAGAATAAGTGGATCACTCTTATACCAGCACCTTCCAGTGTTAATGCTTTTGAAGTGTCCGTCATCTTGGATCCCTGTCTTCTTTCTGCCACCAAGATCAAACCAATCACAATGGAACAAGACGACCGATCGATGGACGCCTCTACTGGAGTTGTACTGGAGCCTTATGATGCTTTTAAGCTGACCATAGAAGTCCATCTCTTCACCATCATGGTCTCCCTCGGCAACTATTCCACTGTTCTGCGTGTTTCTATTTTTCTCGCGGTCAACTGTGTGGTAGCGGACACTGTCAACAATACATGCTGAATACAGTCTCACTCGCCTATCCGGCTCGCATGCCAAAGCAAAAAGATCAGCACTGACCTTATTGTCCTCATGCAATTTTCCAATCTGCACAAATAAAGCAGGGTTAGTAACAAAAACACACACAAAAAAAACATTTGGCAATTGATTCCAAGACTAAAGATCTCACATGATTCTTAAACCACTTAGCAAATCCCTTCGCGAGACATCTATCAACATTAATGCGGCTACCTTGCTTATTCAGCTCTATTTTGCACAACCTGCAATGCCAACAAAAACATAAAGTTAATTAAATCATCAGGCTTGCAAATGGGTTCCTTCCAACTCAATAAAAAGATAAGGGTGCATGCACAGGAGATGACATACTCGATATAAGGTAGAACCTCAGGGCAACTCCTTAGCACATACCAATGCATCTTGTCATATTCATCACCAGCCTCCGAGTACTCTGACCCTCCAAGAAGGTTTACACCATGGTTGAAAACAGAGACATCACCAACGTGCGAATCATCCCGCTCTCTATTTCTGCCCGGCCTATTGAATCTTGTTTCCAGATCGTCGAAGTACCTCGAGCAAAATGTAAGGCACTCATCAACAATATATTCCTCGGCAATCGACCCTTCAGGCCTGGCGGTGTTTCGTACATAACGCTTAAATGTAAGCATCCTTCTTTCGACAGGGTACATCCAGCTGTATTGTACGGGGCCTCTAAGCATTGCCTCTTTAGGTAAATGCACAATCAAATGAACCATCACCGTGAAGAAGGCCGGAGGAAAGATCTTTTCAAGCTTGCAAAGGATAACTACGATTTATTTTTCGAGTCTTTCAAGAACAGATAGCTTCAGTGTTTTGGCGCAAAACTCTCTGAAGAAATTCCCCAGCTCAGCAACTGCTTCATATATTTCTTTATCCAAAATTACACGGAGTCCAGCCGGTAAAATCCTTTGAAGGAGGATGTGACAGTCATGAGTATTTAGTCCCTGGAGCTTGCATCCATCAGGAGATACGCATTTTGCTAGGTTAGCGGCATACCCATCTGGAAATCTCACCGCTCTTATAAATTCACAGAATGCAAGCTTTTCTTCTTTAGTCATTGTATACCATGCTTCTGGCATCTCAGACGACTCTCCACCTTCAACAGGCTGAAGATGCAAATCTTTTCTTATGCCCAAGTCTTCCAAATCAAGCCTAGAGTTAACTGTATCCTTTGACTTCCCGTAGATGTTCATAAATGTGCCAAGCAGATTATCACATATGTTTTTCTCGATATGCATTACATCAAGGTTATGCCTCAACTTGAGATCTTCCCAGTAAGGGAGGTCCCACAAAATAGCCCTCCGGTCCCAACATTGTCCATCCTCACGCTTCCTTTTCTTCTGATGTTTTCTAGGTCTCACATCTTTCACATTGTGAAGCTGTTGCTCGAGCTCTTCTTTAGTGAACTCCGCCGGCTGGTCACGGGTTTCAGTTTTTCCATTGAAATCTTTGCTTTTTCGCCAAGGATGGTGGCGGGGAAGAAAACGGCGCCCCCTGGTCCAACATATCTTGTTCCTTATTCTTTCCGAGCACGGATCCTTGTCACAACGCACACATGCTTGATAACCAGACGTGAGCCTCCCCGACAAAGTGTGCAGCGCTGGGAAATCATGGATACACCATATTACCGCAGCACGGAGATCGAACTTATCAGGACTCAGGGCATCATAGGTACGGACACCCTTCCAGAGTTTGAGGAGATCTTCTACTAGGGGCTCCATAAAGACATCAAAATCCTTTCCTGGAGATTTTGGACCGGGGATTAGCAAAGCCATCATGAAGTTGGACTACTCCATACATGCCCATGGTGGAAGATTGTACGGCACAACAAATACCGGCCACATGCTATATTTCGAGCTCATTCCAAATGGATTAAAGACATCTGTGGCAAGGCCGAGTCTGATGTTACTCGCATCGGTAGCAAACTCTTTATGTTTATCATCAAAATCTTTCCATGCCTTTCCGTCGGCTGGATGGCTAAGTTCATTATCCACGGGTTGCCGCTTTAGCTTGTGCCATCGTACATCCTCCGACTGTTGCTTCGAAATGAACATCCTCTGTAGCCTTGGAATCACAGGAAAGTACCTCAACACCTTCTCCGGTATCTGCTTCCTCCCATCCGCATCTTTCCACCTTGAGGCATCACATTTCGGGCACCTGTCATGCTTGGCGTACGTGTTCCGAAACAAGATACAGTTGTTCGGGCAGACATGGATTGAATCATAACCAAGCCCCAATCTACTACCCGATGCTTCTTCATAAGATTTGGGAATTGCACTTTTAGGGTATTGGATGGTCAAGATACGGAGTATTGCGTTGAAGGCAACATTGCTGATTCGGTAGAAGGACTTGACATGGAGTAACTTCACGGTAAAAGAAAATCTGGACAATGTCCCACCATCACTAGCTACGCGCTTGGCCTCCTCTATCAGCTCGGCATAGATTGTATGCTCTCCAGCACCTTGCGGTTCAGACTCGTACAAATCCCTAAACAGATCAGGGATTCTATCATCCTCATAGCCATCCCCTGCCTCCAAACCAACATCCTCTTGCGGAACATCATCTTGTACAAACTCACCGCCATCATCAACATGATCTGCGCCTTCACCAGGTTCAGGTTCAGCTCCGGGTTCTGGATGTAAAGGCTCTCCATGATGGATCCAGCTATCATACGTGCATGCCATCCCACGCATTAGCAGATGAGCCTCTACATTTGGTAGAGTTTGTTCAACACGATTCATACAGCTGGGGCATGGGCATAAAATTTGAGCATCATCGGGAACACTTCTACGAACAAATCGCATGAACTCATCCACTCCCCTTAGATGCTCATAAGAAAGCCTTCTAACTCCTTTTGTTATCCAGCTTCTGTCCATCTGCAAAATACCGAAAAATGTTGCAAGTTAGAATTGCACTGAAGTGTACACACTAGCTAGCAGAAATTAAACCAAAACCTAGATAAGCTCCAACAATATAGTTCTATGCCTACATCTAGCTAAAGGCAAAAAAGACCTGAAGGTTTGGGCTTGAATTGATTCTAAACATCATCTGAAAATATGCATTTTGAAACCCTAATTAAACCAGGCTCTGAAATTAACAGGGAAGTATATCAACAGGGGAGAGAGGAGAGGGTGCTAACCGATGTCGACTGCTGCAGCACCTACTCCAGTCAACACCGCCGGAGCCCCTCCGCCGGCCACGACCGTCGCAGCCCCTCTGCCGGCCACCTAGCCCAGACCCCTGCGTGCGCCTCAGCCCCTCCGCCGGCCACTACCGCCTCAGCCCCTCCGCCGGCAACCACCGCCTCTTCCCCTCCGCCGGTACGCCGTTCAGCGTCGCCCCCGCCGCCGCCGGTCCGCCGTCCAGCGTCACCCCGCCCGCCGCCAGTCACCACGAAGGGAGCGTGGTCATGTTCTGTTCTGTGTGGTTCTATTTTGTGTGGTAAGGTTCGGTTCAGTGTGGTCATGTTCTGTTCGGTTATACTAATAGTATACATAGAGTTGTTTATACATTATTTGCAACAACACAACTATAGCATAGTGGTTATGACAGCTGCCTCACATCGCTAGGTCGTGGGTTCAAGTCCCAGCTAGTGCAATCTTTTTTGCCTAACAATATTATCTAGGCCAAAGAAGCTCTTGGGCCTGACCTAAAAGAATCGGCCCATCCAGGCCCGACCTAAAAAATCCCTAGCACACAACTAACACTAACAGGCCCTCTCCCCCAAAAAAATACCACGTAAGAGCGACACGTGGATCACATTGAGGAGGTGGCAGCACAGTCATCCTAGTGCTTAACATACTATGACGTTATTATAGCGTCATAAGTGACTGACGATTTTATATCGTCGTAGTATGCTCCAAACAAGGCCCCAAACAGTACACACCAGCTTATGACGATTTCGTGTAAATAATTTAAGACGTTTTTGGGACAAATCGTCATGCATTGCTATCCTTTGCCCCTTCCAAACAGCTCATGACCATCTGCAGCAAGATCTTCATAAATTTATGACGATTTCTTTCGGGGTCACTCTCAAAAGGTCATAGTATAGCACATTTCTTGTAGTGAACTCTCTTAGACATGGTTTGTTCTATGATGTCACTTACAGATTTACCATTATCATTTTGGGGTTATGCATTAGAATTAGCCACATTCAAATAGGGAACCATCTAAATCCGTTGAAATGACAGCGTATGAATTATGGTTTGGGAAGAAACCTAAATTGTCATTCCTTAAAGTTTGGGGTTGCGAAGCTTATGTAAAGAAGTTACAGCCCGACAAGCTTGAACCCAAAGCGGAAAAATGCGTCTTCATAGGATACCCGAAGGAAACTATTGGGTATACCTTCTATCATAGATCCTAAGGCAAAATGTTCGTTGCCAAGAATAGATCCTTTCTAGAAAAGCAGTTTCTCTCGAAAGAAGTGACTGGAAGGAAATTAGAACTCGACGAGGTTGTCAAACCTTCTCTCGGATTTGAGAGTAGTGCAACACCGGAAGAAGTTCCTATGGCGCCTGCACCAATAAGATAGGAAGCTAATGATGGTGATCATGAAACTTCAAACAAAGTCACTACTAAACCTTGCAGGTCAATGAGGACTTGTACCACTCCTGATTGGTATGATCCCGTTATGAGTGTCATGTTTGTGGACAACACCGATGACCCTGCAACATATTAGGAAGCGATGATGAGCCCAGATTCCAATAAATGGCAAGAAGACTTGAAATCCGAGATTGGATCCATGTACGAAAACCAAGTATGGACTTTGGTGGACTTACCGGATGGCCGGAAGGCTTTCGAGAACAAATGGATTTTCAAGAATAAGACAGATGCTGATGGTAATGTAACCGTCTATAAATCTCGATTTGTCGCAAAAGGGTTCAGAAAAATTCAAGAAGTTGACTACGATGAGACTTTCTCACCGGTAGCGAAGCTAAAGTATGTGGGGATTTGTTAGCAATCGTTGCATATTGCGATTATGAGATATGGCAGATGGATGTCAAACTAGTGTTCCTCAATGGAGACATTGATGAAGAGTTGTATATGGAACAACACAAAGGTTTTGTCGATCCTAAATATGCTAACAAGGTGTGCAAACTTCAACGATCCATTTATGGATTGAAGCAAGCATCCCAAAGTTGGAATCAACGTTTCGATAAGGTGATCAAAAGTTTTGGATTTATACAAACTTATGGAGAATATTGTATTTACAAGAAAGTGAGTGGGAGTTCTGTATATTTCTTAGTACTATATGTGGATGACATATTGTTGATTGGGAATGATATAGACCTTCTTAAAAGTGTCGAAGATTATTTGAAAAATAGTTTTTCAATGAAGGATCTTGGCGAAGCTTCTTACATATTAGGCATAAATATTTATAGAGATAGATCGAGACGCTTAATAGCTCTTTCACAAAGTACATATTTGGACAAGGTTCTAAAGAGGTTTGGAATGGAAGATAGCAAGAAAGTGTTCTTGCCCATGTTGCCCAATACGACCTTGAGTAAAACTCAAAGTCCTGCTACGGCAGAAGATAGAGAGAGGATGAGTAATACTCCCTATGCCTCAGCCATAGGATTTATCATGTATGCCAGGCTATGTACAAGACCATATATTGCATATGTTGTTAGTTTGACTAGCAGATATTGAAGTGATCCAGGAGTGGATCATTGGATAGAGGTCAAAAATATCCTAAAGTACTTGAGAAGAAATAAGGATATGGTTCTTTCTGATGGAGGTGATGAACAACTCGTTGTAAACGGTTACACCGATGCTAGTTGGAACACCGATCCGGATGATTCTAAATCACAATCTAGATACGTATTTACTTCAAATGGTGTAGCAGTGAGATGGAGGAGTGCAAAGCAAAGCATTGTGGCGAGATCTTCAACTGAATCGGAATACATAGATGCTTCGGAGGCTTCACAAGAGGCGATATGGATGAAGGAGTTCATTTCAGAGCTTGGTGTAGTTCCTAGTGCGCTGGACCCAATGGCTATCTACTGTGATAACATGGGTGCCATAGCAAATGCGCGGGATCCAAGGTCACACAAGAAGATGAAGCATATCAAGCTACGTTTTCACGCTATTCGCGAGCATGTCCAAGATGGTGACATAAAGATTTGCAAAGTACACACAGATCTGAATGTGGCGGATCCGTTGACTAAACCTCACCCGAGGGTAAAACATGACCATCACCAAACCTCCATGCGGGTGTTAGGTATATTACCATGTAATCTAGATTATTGACTCTAGTGCAAGTGGGAGACTGCTGGAGATATGCCCAATATGCAATAATAAAAGTAGTTATTATTATATCTTTGTGTTTATGATAAATGTTTACATACCATGATAAAATTGTATTAACCGAAAACATTAATACTTGTGTGATTTGTAAACATGTAAGAGTCCCTATTAAAGCCTCTTTGTAATACTAGCTTGTTGATTAATAGATGATTATGGTTTCCTAATCATGAACATTGGATGTTATTAATAATAAGATCATATCATTAGGAGAATGGTGTGATGGACATACTCCTATAGTTAAGCGTAGCATAAGATCAAGTCATTTCAAATAGTTCGTTTGCTATAAGCTTTCAGATACATGGTAACCTAAATCCTTCGACCATGAGATCATGTTAATCACCATCACCGGATGGATGCTTTGATGACATCAAACACCACTTCATAACATGGTGGTTATAAAGGTGGCATTGATTATTCGGAAAATATGTGTTGAGGCACATGGATCAAGAGTGGGATTTGTCTATCCATATGATGGATAGATAGATATACTATGGGCCCTCTCAGTGTAATGGCATCCAATTGGCTTGCAAGCATGTGACTAGATCACATATCACAGGAACGAGTAAAGAGTGCTTGTCGGTAACGAGGTTGAACTGGGTATGAAGAGATACCGACGATCAAACCTCGGATAAGTAAAGTATCAAGATACAAAGGGAAATTGGTATCATATGTAAATGGTTCATTCGATCAGGAAGTAATCATAGAAATATGTGGGAGCCATATGAATTTCCAGATTCCTCTATTGGTTATTGATCGGAGAAGAGTCTCGATCATGTCTGCATAATTCACGAACCGTAGGGAGACACTGTAGAGGTCCCAACCTGATAAGGTAGAGATCCATGTGTTTACAATGCTAGTCCCTGGATCGAATAGCTAGCATCCACAGTTTAAGATGTAATATCAAGGAAAAAAAGGTCATATTACAACTTATAACCAGGAATAAAATAATTCATTACATCTTACATAGCTCATATGGCTATCTCATTACAATGCAGGAGATATAACAATATAGCATGGAGTCCTTCATCTTCATATGCCACAGGCAATCATGTTGGTTGTAGACTTGTAATCCCTACTCAACAAACTTCACTAACATCAAACAAACCCGCAACATAATAAGTTACAGCCACAAGGGTCAATACATTTGAATTGTATTGGCAAGTGATTTTATATTGACATGGAGAATCTATCATCTACATGCATATTTTGCTAAGTGGAGTTTTGGCTTGCCTTTGCATAAAACAAGTTTTCCCTATCCTTTGAAAATAGTTTTCTCTTTTCAAAACATTTCATCACACAATGGCACACTGGTTACACACCAGGTGCTTCCCTTGTTCACCCAACAAGTTTTAACTTAGAGAAATTGGGATGAGGAGATCCGTGATTGCCTCAATGCCTTTGATGCTCCAATTGTCCATTTCCACGGACACGGCTAAGTACTTAGGTTTTATCCTCTCGAGAGGTGGTGCGCTTTCCCCACAAGACTCGACATGCATCGAGACGAGATCTTTCATAAGCATTCCCTTATACCAAATGTACGCGTTCCATCCTATCATCACTACCACCTTCTGTCCATCTGGCTAAGTTATTGCAACCTATATGATCAAGGCAGAGCCCATATTGCCATGTGGCTGCACTAGAAGTTTCTCAACACAAAACATCTCAAATATCTTTGTTCCTGGGTGGCAATCCACAAGTGAGATACACAAGGTAGACCATAGACATGGGCCTTGTGTAACCACTCAACACAAATCCTTCCAAGCAATTACCATTACACCCAGGTGTTTCATTCACTTAGTTGTTTTATTAATCTCGAAATAGGCTTTCGCCCCGCTTTATAAATAAAGCACACAGGTGAGACTGCTGCTGGGCCAGACAACACAACGCCCAAAGGACCAACACGATACAGGGACCGAATAGGCCGACCAAAACAAAAAGAAAGAAAAGAAAACAAAGACAACAACGGAGGAGTGACGAAACAGAGAAGATACGCAACCGCTACGCCCACCATAGAAGTACCACCATACCGCTAGCAATCCAAAGCGCCACGTACCAAAGCAGCACCTCCAAGAAGGGGAGTGACGATGACGACACTGCTGCCCGGACAAGTCCTAGGGTTTCCCCCGGTACGCCATGGGAGGCATGGAGGAGATGCCCCCAGCGCCCTTCAGGAAGGACGGCGATACCCAGAGGCGTCACCACGCCGATGTCAAAGCGACAAAGATTTCTCTCGATCCCTCCAATGACCCTCCTGACCGCTTCTTATTGCTCCACCAAGCTTGCTGCCCACATGCACGCGCCCACATGATCTTGAGGTCTTCACCGCCGTCACACCGTGGAACATAGAATGAGGCCGGTAGGATCGAGAGAGCGGGTCCATCGGCGAGGATAGGTATGGCATCAGCACGCGGGAGAGAACAATCTCCACTGCCCGAAGGCGATAGCCGACCGGATGCGGCAGCAGGCCATACCAGGCCTTCTCGGCCCGGCCGAGCCCATCAAGGCTCGTAAAGTCCCGCCGCTGCACTGCAGCAAGGGTGCCTCCGCACACGCCTCCCCTAGCCCCAAGCTCAACTCCTCCCTCCACCAGTGGATCCGCCACCTTGACAAATCCCCGCCGCCAAGCAGCAGCACCGTCACCACCGAGACCACCCAGGCTAGCCGGACCGCTGTCAGTCTGAGGAACAGCGTCAACCTCGCCACCCCATGGCCGAAGGAACGTCCGCGCAAACCACCTTCCGGGGCCGCCGCCCCGGCTTCCACGTACTCGAGCCAAGGCTCCGGCTACCGCCACAACGCACAACCGTCGAGAGTGTCGATGAAGGTCAAGATTCAGACTTGCAGCCAACGAGCTCACGGTAGACTAGGGAAGGGGATCTGCGCTCCATCACCTTGCGGTGAGTGCCGTCTAGGCGAGCAGTAGTTCCAAGGCCGAGATCAGGTCTATATCAGGCCCGGCTAGGCCCAGATCTAGCCCAGCCAGGCCCGGATCAGACCCAGATCGGGGGCCGTCGGAACCGCCGCCACGTTGCTGCAGCCAGTCCACCACGTCACCGGTGAGCTACACCCGAGTCGCTCCCACCACTGTCGCTGCCGTAGAAGCCACACCGCCGGCCCCACCCGCTCGAACTCGAGCACACCAGCCGGGCCGGCGCACGACCAGGAGGACAATGCCTCCGAGAGCTGCACGCCGCCCACCACCACAAGCCAGGGCTAGCAGAGGACGCTGAAGTTGCGCGGCTGCAGGCCACACCACCGCCTCATTAAAACGTAACCGCCGCCGTGAGATCAGCTCACCCCAGCTGCCGGAAGCCAACACCGAGCCTACGCCGCCGCCATGGGAGGTCGTCCGCGCCACCCCATAGTCCAGGCAGGAAGAAGGAGGAGCATCCCTGCCGCCGTCTGCGCGGTGCGGGCTTCGCCCGACCATGCCCTCCGGCGACGGAGAGGGGAGGGATGGGGGACAGGGGAGGGAGGGGAGTTGTTTTATTAATCAAAAACATAGTCACTGACTTTGCATAATATCATAGCATGAATATTCCAACCTTGAAATCTTTTAGCTAGGCTAAGCATACTAGCAAAACTTGTATCTTGACTAAGGAAGAATCCTACCAAGATATATTCTATAGGATCTACTATAGCATAGCTTTATATAAAAGATAGTCCTATCATGCATACTACAAAAATATCACTAATACAATATTGAAAAGATAGGACTTTTGATGAACAAGTATCACTTGCCTTTTTGGTAGAGAAACTAGGTACACTCCTTGATCTTGAAATTGTCACACTCTTCAAAGTTCACTACAATTCAATCAAGCAAGGCACACATTCAAAACTAGCATTCAAACAATTCACCACATAAAATAATGAAAACAAAGCAATGCATGCAAGCATGCAAAAAGGTTATTTTATTGAAAAAGTGGTTTCTAACAAGGTTCTAAACATTTCAAAACACCTACTGGTCATTTATAAATGTGGGAATTCATTTGAAAACAAGTTAGTGAAAATAGGCCATTTAAATCATTTTTGTTTTGCTAGAAATGATTTTATTCAAAGGAATAATTTTCTAGTGTTAATAAATTATATTTTTAAATCCAAAAGTTAGTGTTTATGGTTAATAGGTTCAAAACAAACCATTTTCAAAAGGTTTTACTCAAAAATCATTTTTAAAACAATTTTTATAACCAAAATAGTCCTAATAATGTTTCTGCAAAAACATCTAATTTTTCAGAAGAAAAATACTAAACTAAGGCCATAGTTGTAAATTTTTCCTTTTTCTGAATCCATTGATATAAAATTTGTAAATTTTTTCAAAGCAGAACAAAATTTATGATTTTTGCAAGTTTATTCATTCAAAACCATTTTCTGGATTTTTAATCAGACAGAACTGGCCACGCATCATAACCTTATTGGCTGATACCGTTTCGGCAGGATCGTGCTACGCGGGCCATAGGATTTAAATGAGATCGCACGGCACGGATCGATCCATACCGTTTCGATAAGTCATTCATCCTATCTCTTGGATCTAAATCTGACGGCTCTCAGTGCTCTGACCAAGGACTGGCGGCGCTGGCTGGCAACGAGCGGCGGCTCTGTCAGCGGCGGTCTGGCGAAACAGGAAGCAAGGAAGAGGGAGGAGGGGCTCACCAGGTTCACAGGAGTGTGACGATGCTCAACGTGTCCGCAGCTGGCGAAGGGGCGCACGGAGTCGACACTGATTGCTCGACGGAGATGCTCCCGGCGTCGGGCACGCATGGTCGTTGTCGGAGGAGACGCTACGAGGCACACGAAGACAAGAGGAAGACGGCGTTAGATGCGCGAGACGAAGGCGAGTGCACGAGCGTCAACCAGAGAGAAGGGGGATAGGGTTTACCAGGAAGTGTCGCCGGAGTGGAGGCGGACGACGGCGACGCTCAGACATGGTCGTTGCCGAGCCTCTGGGGCGCGTGCGGGCAAACAGAGGGAGATGGCAGACGCACACGGTGTCAGCGAGCAAGATCGTGGGATCCAGGGGCAAGGGGGTGTCTAGGCTTGCTGGAATTTGGGCTAGAGCTCACCGGAGACAGGGTGGCGCGAGGTGAAATCGAGGCGGTCTGGTGGCTCCAGTGGCATGGGGACTAAGGGGAAATGGAGAGGGGAGGGAGGCTCTTAATAGGTCATGGTCGTGGGGAGTATTAATCGTGGCATTAACGTGAATTGAAGCAAGCCATCAACGGCCAGAAATGGTGAGGGGAATTGGGGGCGGGTTCAGCGGGGTGGAGACGATGATGACTTGGCAGTGGGGTCACGCGGTCAGTGAGAGGGGGTGGGGTTATGCATGGTGAGAAACGATTCGTGGGGAAGAGAGGGGGTGCCGGGTGGGCTGCGCTGTTGGGTCAGATTGGGCTGGGGCAAGTGGGTTGGGTCGTCTGTTTCTATTTTTTTCCTCTAATTTCTTTTCTTTTTCCGTTTCTGATTTCTGTTTTAATTCAAACCATTTGATTCAAGCTTCTATTTGAATTCAAAATTTTGCAGAACCTTTCGAGTAAGTTTAAACTATTTAATAGTGTGTTTAAAAGTCCACTTTGAATTATTTCAAAATATTCTCTTATGAGTTATTATTTATTTAAATTAGGCTTTGTCTTTATTCAAATAAAATTTAATATGTTTTAAACCCATATAAATTTTATTCAAATAATCATTTATTCTTTTTAAGTTAATTAGATAAATTTTAATCCATTTTGGCAATTTCAATTATTTTTCTCATGATTTAATTAATCTTTTGTATTAGGAATTTTGTCTTCATTCAATTAAAATTTAATATGGTTAAAACCCCATATAATTTTATTTAAATAATATTTATTCCTTTATTTTTATTTGGATTACCTTTATTCCATTTGCTTATGGATTTGGCCAAGATTTAATTTGACTTTTAAATATTCCTTATTTCTTTCTTTCTTTGTCTTATAAAATCCATATCTTTTTATTTATAGTTCCAAAATTGGTGATTCCAATTTGTATAATTTTAATTAATATTGATTTATCTTTTTAAATTCCCTTAGGATTATTTTGCTCACAATTTGATGTTGATTTTAGTTAGGAGGTTTATTATCCTTGGAAAATATTTTCTTTCATCTTATTAAATTCATAAGTTGTTATCTATGGCTCCAAATTGAATGAAACCAATTTCCATGGTTTTATAATATTTTTGTTTATCAATTTTGATCATTTATAAATGCTTGTTGCTGAATTTTTATATGTATCAAATCCATAGTTTTGGAGAGATCTTGGAAATGATTTTCTTCCATTAAGATTTGGGGGTTTTGTTTACTTTTCCAAGTGCTTTAAATTCAAGATTCTTTCCATGCATGAATGCATTTGACTTGTGAATATTTGTTTGTTGTTTTCTTATTAAAATTTGTTCAAGTAGGGTTTTGATGTTTCCATTTAGAAGCAAAAAGTTTCTTTTGACCCTAAATTTCAACATTTATTTCTTTTGTTTATTTATTTTTCACATTTCAAAATTTGGAGAATTTTGGGATGTGATAGACTACCACCCTTAAAAGGAATCTCATCCCGAGATTCGGGAAGGCTAGAGGTTACAAGCTGGCTTCAAGACAAATAGGGTAACTACCACCCTTAAAATATTTTTAACTAGATTACATCTTGGCTTACTTGGTGTCTTGATGTAACTTATCTGGACAGTTTTTTGCATAGTGTCCCTTATTTTCACACTTGAAACATGTGAAAAGGTTGAGATCTTTCACAGGCTTGCTTGTCTTGTTGTGCTTCTTTTCTAGACAATGTGATGCATAATGGCCTAGCTCTTTGCATTTGTTGCACATCACTTGGCTAATATCCTTCTTCTTTTCTGGGCATTCATTAGCATAGTGTCCCATCTCTTTGAAATTGTAACATTGCTCCTGGATAATGTCTTTATTGCTGGGGTTGGGGCATTTCTTCTTGTTCTTGGGTTTCTCTAAAGCTAGGAGTTCTCTTAGTTCATGTTCTTCATACTTCACCTCAAAGGTGGGAAAATTCCTCGGTTCTTAGAACGATTCCTAGGATAACGTCCATGTTTCCTATTTTGTCCACCATTGTGGGTCACAATGTATGTAGGCGCAAACTGAGACTTGACTTTGTCTTCATTCTTCTTGATATAAGTTGTTCCTTCATGGAGGTTTCCAAACACTTGATGCATTCCATCTTGTTATATCTGTTGAACTATAGGATAGATGGGGCAATGTATAGGGACATGATCATTTCCTTCACATAGGAAGCATGTAACTTGAGATGTGGGACATTGTTTAGTTAGATGTTTCTCTTAACAATTAGGGCATTGGTCCTTATGTTCTTTATAAGTGTGTCCTATATCTCCACAGATTTTGCAAGCTTGAGTTCCTTCTATAATATCATCCTTGATATCATTGTTGTCACAATCACTTTGGGAAAGGTTGCTGATACGTTGGAAACGTATCTATAATTTTTTATGCTCCATGCTTGTTTAGTATCTACTTTACTTTACTTGTCCACACTTTGAGGTGTTTTTTACATGTTTTCTGGTACTAACCTACTAACAAGTTGCAACAGTGCCAGATGCCTGTTTCCTACTATTTTTGGTTTCAGAAAAGTTAGTAAAGAAATATTCTCGGAATTGGACGGTACAAAGGACAAAGTCAATTACTTTTCGTGGGGAACAAGAAGTCCAGAGGAGAGACGGAGGGGCCAGCCAGAGGGGCCACACCCCCCAGGCACGGCCACATGTGGTCTCGCGCCTGGCTAGGCTTTGGTGGCCCTGGCCACCTCCTCGGTCAACCCCTTCTCCTATAAGAAGCCCCTGATGCAGAAACCCTGAGTACCCGATCAGAAATCCACGAAACTATCTGTAGCCGCCGCCACCATCGTCCCTAGATCGGGGGATCTAAAGTTCTTCCCAGCACCCTGCCGGAGGGGAGATCATCCTAGAGGCCTTCTCTCCGGTATGATGCGTTAGTAGTTCTACCTTGGACTATGGGTCCATGTAGTAGCTAGATGGTTGTATCTCCTCCTTTGTGCTTTCATGTATAGATCTTGTGAGCTCCGTTCATGATCAAGATCTAATCTATTTGTAATCATGCATGTTGTGTTTGCGGGGATCCGATGGATATTGAGATTATTATGTTGGTTTGATTAATGGTTTTGTATTTATGATTCTATCAGTCTGTGTTGTTTGTGATCTTGCATGCTCTCCGTTGTTAGTAGCTATCTTGGCCAAGTAGTTGCTAGTGACTCCAAGAGGGGGTATTTATGCTCGATAGTGGGTTCATGCCTCTAGTTTCCAAGGGAAGTGACAATAATCTCTTCGGTTGTAGACGTGTTGTTGATACTAGGGAGAAAACAACAGTCTCTTGTTCATGAAACATGTGGACTGTTTACCTTACACACTTTGCTTAAAGCAGTTGTCTGTTGCTTGCAACTTAATACTGGAGTGGGTTCGAATGATAACCTGAAGGTGGACTTCTAGTCATAGATGCAGTTGGATGGCGGTCTATGTATCTTGTTGTATTGCCCAATCAACCTCATAGGATCTTTCTGACTAGTAATTGCATTGTTATGCCTTGCTCAGTTCATGTCAATTGCCCTGCTGTAATTTGTTTACCCTTCATGCCATGTTGTTTATCTAAGGAGAGCACCTCTAATGAACTATGGACCCCGGTCCAATCTTTACCATTGATACATCTTCCACTGTTACTTGTTTACTTGCTGCAAACCATTACCTTCCACACCATACGTTTAATCCTTTGTTACAGCAAACCGATGAGCTTGACAACCTCACTGATTCGTTGGGGCAAAGTCTTGAGTTTGTGTTGTGCAGGTCTCCGCATTGCTTGCAACACCTGTGTGACGTTTCCTTTCTCCTTCTGGTTTGATAACCTCGGTCTCAACTGAGGGAAAACTTGCTGCTTGCTGCTTCACACCTTGCTCTTGGGGTTCCCAACAGGCTGTGCGTAGATAGTCGTGAAGCTTTTCTGGCGCCATTGCCGGGGAGGCCAAGGACGTCTTCACTAGGGGAGTCCTTTACTTCCTTTCTCTTTACTTTGTTTTTAGTTTTCTTTGTTTCTTTTTCTTGGTTTTGTTTGCCACTTTCCAAAAAACCCAAAAAAATTAGTCTAGTTTGGTTTGCTTGCTTTATTCAAAAACACAAAAAATAGTTCCTGCTCTAGTTGCCACCTTACTCTAGCTCACCATGTTGCTCCCCAAGTTCGCTATGAAAGATCTTGCATAGGTAGTGGCTCCATAATTGGGAAAAATAATATTGAAGAATTCTTTAATTATGTTAGAAAGCATGAGGATATTGAAGATAAATCTATAGTAGAGCTTGCTCCTAATTATGAAATTGCTTCAGCTTCTTTAGTTCATATGTTGGAGGCTAGGTTTGTTAGCCTTAACCCCTTCACACAGTACTTATTCCTAAAACTTAAAGAAGAAAAGAATGCTGAAAAGAGGGAAATTCATCCTTGAAACTTTATTTAATGAATTCCATGATGTTGCTAGGGAAGCCAAAAAGGTTTTTGAGCGTTTCAATATGCTAGGCTCAAGTGTAGATGTTGTGGGTATTTCTGATAAAACTAAGTCTAGAGAAGAATTCAATATACCCATCCCCTTTAAACTTGTTGGAATGCATGAGGCCTTTGAAACAAATTTTGATTGGATTGCTCCTGAAAATCTTTTTGATGAAAGTAGTAGACCAAAGAGAGATGATAAGGGATCCTCCAAAACCCATTTGGATGAGATACCTTTCATATTTGAAGAATTTGCAAGTATGAATGTTAATGCTTCTTCATTTGAAAATACTTGATTCTTCTTGCTTCTTGTGCCTAACTTAAAGGCGTTAAAGAAAAGTACTTGTTGGGAGATAACCCAAGAGTTTCCTTGAGTCTTGGAAGTTATTACTTCAGTAATGACCTCTCCTTATCCTTTTTGTTTGCTTTTTGTGCCAAGAATGACCTCTAATAAGAGGGAAGTAAGATTTGGGGAGATGTTGTCCCGAAACAGATTTTTGCCCTCCACCAAAAAAATTCGTGAGGAGGCTCTGTAACTCGGATTGAGCTCAATATTTACGAATAAATCCCCTAGTATGTTAGCTAACTTTCGTTAGTTCAACACTTTTTTTATTTTAGCAACAGAAGATGTTCGAAAAATCGGTTTCTACCTGCTGGTCTGTTTTGACAGATTTCTGCCATTATTTGCATTTGCTTCTTATTGATTCCTTTTTGAGTTCTCTTCAGGTAAATTGAGCTTTTTGAAGGAGTTACTACAGTAGCTTGTGTTTTTAGTGAAAAGCCTTGCTGTTTCAAAGCTTTGCCAGTGGTCTAATATCTTTTGAATACACTAATGTTGCTAATGAAGATTGTGTAAAGTTTTGTATGAAGGAAAATTTCAGGAGAAAGAATGATGCAATGAGATGAAGAATGGACAAAATCTCAAGCTTGGGGATGCCACCATGGTGTCACCCCAAGAAATATCCAAGAGGTATAAGCGTCAAAGCTTGGGGATGCCCAAGGCATCCCCTTCTTCATCAATAAAAAGCTCAGGTGTGTCTAGACACTTCGTTTTTATTGTTTCATGCACAGTTGTGTTGTTCTTGGAGCGTCTTAGTTTTTGTTTGCTTTGCTTAGTTTGTTTAGTTTTCTTAAGTAGTTTGGACCCCCGTTCTTGCTATGTTGTTGCAAATAAGGTTGCTTTGTGTTTGGAAAGGAGTAGTAAGTTCTTGCTTGAAGTGCAAGAGGAGCTTGCATTGACTGTGACTTAGACTTTAGCATGACATGCTAGGTGTTGTTTTAGCCTTATGCTTAGTGATTATTGCTGTAGAATGTCTTGTTCCAAACAATTGGGATTGCTTAGTGTGCCTTGAAGAAATTATGCGTTGTTTTAGCATGCAAAAGCATAGTATTGTGGTATTCTCCTTTGATGTTTTCCTTGGGTTGACTTGGCACATGCTTACACCATGTTATTACTCTCACAAGTCACCATTGGCCTCTATGATCATTTAGTCCTTAACTTGTAGTACCACTCTTTGCTTTGATTAGTATGCTTTGTTGCACTACATGATTATGGCCATTATTTCTCTCTTAGTTGGTTGCTCCCAGTCTTTTGCTAGCCTCCACTTGTATGAGTAAGTTCTACTCATGCCTCCAACTCCCAAGAAACCAAGTTTTTCCAAAGTGTACACTATAAACTCCTATGCATGGTGTGTTACACTATTCCAAGTATATTCTTGTTTTCAGCTACCTTCCGATTAAAAACTATTTTGTTATGTGAAAACTTAGTTATTAAAGCCCTCACGAACTTGATGGCACATTTATTCTTTGCCCCTAATAAACTTGAACCATTGTGAAAACTTTGTTGTATATGCTTGCACTTATAAGTTGGAATTAGCAGAACCATGCTGTCACGGGGAACGTTTTCAACATTGCACTTGTACTTTGTACTCAGTTGATATCATGCTCTTTTGTCTATGGATGTCACCGGTGTGAAATAAAGAGGGAACGTGTAAGTCCATGGAGTTTGTATCTTGTGTTAGAGAAACGCCTGGGCCGCTAGGCTAAGCCATGCCTAATCATGGTGCAAACTTGCAGCATCACCATAATGAGCTATCTATGAAGCATCCTCAATAAAAAGCTATGCATATGGTAAATAAAAAGATTGCTGAGATGCTCATTGTTTGCTTGCCTTGTCATTTTTGTTATGGGAAAGCTCCTGTACCATGTGCAAGGGGTACCCCGTTGGCGGTTCTCAATGATATGCAAATACTTACAGTGACAAGAACTTACCTGGACCCAAAGTTGAGTATGCATGAGGTGTGGCCCTCGTATTCAAGGGACTTGAGATTTCCAACTTATACTTTGTCAAGCATATACTCCAGCTTTGCCACTTTAACCTTAACCACTTCAAGATGCTTATGATAGGGGCAATGAGGGTTGAAAGCTAACAAGTACCATAATTTTTGGAAGCTATTTTTGGAACTTGTAATCCCTGCTTCCTTTACAAAAAGGCCTTTCTTCCACCACTATTGAGTCTCCACCTTCTACCTTTAGGCACCACTAAGAGATCATAGTTGTCATTCTGTGTGCAGTGTTCCAAAGCTTATTAATTGATGCATATTGTGTTATTACTTGCTCTTGTGCTATTTGTTTCTAGTCACCCTTGTGAACTTTGCAGGTGTCCTATGCATCTATATTGCTACTCTATGAGGGACAAGCTGATTTCCACTATGCTATGTTTTCTGCATGAGAAACAAACAAACGTTTTTCAATGCATGTTATTCATGATCTTTTCCTGTAGCTTGTCATGTGCATGCATAGTTACTTTGTCCTATTGTTAGAACTCCATCTTTCATGCACATGTTTAGAATTCTTTGATCCCAGCTTTCAATGCTTGCAAATGGTTGGATCTTTATTGTGAGGGTGCATGTCACCTCAAAAAATTATTCTGTTTATCACTTACCTACTCGAGGACGAGTAGGAGTTAAGCTTGGGATGTTGATACGTTGGAAACGTATCTATAATTTTTGATGCTCCATGCTTGTTTAGTATCTACTTTACTTTACTTGTCCACACTTTGAGGTGCTTTTTACATGGTTTCTGGTACTAACCTACTAACAAGTTGCAACAGTGCCAGATGCCTGTTTTCTGCTGTTTTTGGTTTTAGAAAATTTAGTAAAGAAATATTCTCGGAATTGTACGGGACAAAGTACAAAGTCAATTACTTTCCGTGGGGCCACCCCCCAGGCGCGGCCAAAGGTGGACCCGCGCCTGGCTAGGGTTTGGTGGCCCTGGCCGCCTCCTCGGTCTCCCCCTTCGCCTATAAGAAGCCCCCGTTGCAGAAACCCTGAGTACCCGATCAGAAATCCACGAAACCGTCTGTAGCCATCGCCAACATTGTCCCTAGATAGGGGGGATCTGAAGTTCTTCCCGGCACCCTGCCGGAGGGGAGATCATCCCGGAGGCCTTCTCTCCGGTATGATGCGTTAGTAGTTCCACCTTGGACTATGGGTCCATGTAGTAGCTAGATGGTTGTATCTCTCCTTTGTGCTTTCATGTATAGATCTTGTGAGCTCCATTCATGATCAAGATCTAATCTATTTGTAATCATGCATGTTGTGTTTGCAGGGATCCGATGGATATTGAGATTATTATGTTGGTTTGATTAATGGTTTTGTCTTTATGATTCTATCATGTCTGTGTTGTGTGTGATCTTGCATGCTCTCCCTTGTTAGTAGCTATCTTGGCCAAGTAGTTGCTAGTGACTCCAAGAGGGGGTATTTATGCTCAATAGTGGGTGCATGCCTCTAGTTTCCAAGGGAAGTGACAATAATCTCTTCGGTTGTAAATGTGTTGTTGCTACTAGGGAGAAAACAATGGTCTTTTGTTCATGGAACATGTGGACTGTTTACCTTACACACTTTGCTTAAAGCAGTTGTCTGTTGCTTGCAACTTAATACTGGAGGGGGTTCGAATGATAACCTGAAGGTGGACTTCTAGTCATAGATGCGGTTGGATGGCGGTCTATGTATCTTGTTGTATTGCCCAATCAACCTCATAGGATCTTTCTAACTAGTAATTGCATTGTCATGCCTTGCTCAGTTCCTGTCAATTGCCCTGCTGTAATTTGTTTACCCTTCATGCCATGTTGTTTATCTAAGGAGAGCACCTCTAATGAACTATGGACCCCGGTCCAATCTTTACCATTGATACATCTTCCACTGTTACTTGTTTACTTGCTGCAAACCATTACCTTCCACACCATACGTTTAATCCTTTGTTACAGCAAACCAGTGATCTTGAAAACCTCACTGATTCGTTGGGGCAAAGTCTTGAGTTTGTGTTGTGCAGATCTCCGCGTTGCTTGCAACACCTGTGTGACGTTTCCTTCCTCCTTCTGGTTCGATAACCTCGGTCTCAACTGAGGGAAAACTTGCTGCTTGCTGCTTCACACCTTACTCTTGGGGTTCCCAATAGGCTGTGCGTAGACAGTCGTCAGTTGCTGCCCATGTTGATCATCTGATTGGTCATCCTTTGCAACAATTGAGATTGGGTTCCCAAGAACTTGAGCATGGCTGGGTCTAACTTAATGTTGTTGGCTAAAAACTGTGTTGTCACTTGATTCAACTTAGCTTGAGTTGCTAGTAGTTGTTCTCTCATGTGTATCTCTTGATTGTTTCTGTTACCATCCTTGATATTGGAGTTGTGGTCTCTTGGAGAAGTCATCTGTTTGAGTTGGATTGGGATTAGATTAGGCAAAATATTTCTAGAGGAAGAATTCTACTCACACACAACAATTCACACAAAGCAATATGCAAGCAATCACAATCATGCAATCCACTCGAACAACAAGATTCAAGAACATTTTTAGGCAACAAAATATTTTTGCTACACCACATAAGTTGGTGTGATCAATAAATCGATTTAAACTAAACACTAGTGTGGTGGTACAACTATGGGGTTCACTTGAGATCATTCTATTCTTCTTAGTTGTTTCTTCATGAACAAGATCATAGTATAATTGGAAGAAATTCTTGCATCTTGGTCACAAGGCTCTAAGGTAATGTGTACAATGTTTCCTCATGAGTTGAGTTTCCTTAGTCTCCAAGTCTTGAGTAATATTTCTTGTCTCACTTTTAGTCCTTAGTGATGTCCAAATTGAAGTCCTTGGTGAAAACTGAAGTTGAAGTCATTGGTGATGGTGAAGTCCTTGCTCATGTTGAAGCTTTTGTCCATCAAGCAGAAAAGGGAGAGATGTAGAATCAAAAACCAAAAATGTTGAGGAAAGAGTTTACAAGATTGTTTGTAAATAAGTTTGGAACAAATTCAACTCCTATTTTTCTAAGGGTTTTGTCCAATCCTAGGCTTACAATCCTACATGCAACACAATGCTCTGATACCATCTGTAGAGGTCCCAACCTGATAAGGTAGAGATCCCTATGTTTACAATGCTAGTCCCTGGATCGAATAGCTAGCATCCACAGTTTAAGATGTAATATCAAGGAACAAAGGTCATATTATAACTTATAACCAGGAATAAAATAATTCATTACATCTTACATAGCTCATATGGCTATCTCATTACAATGCAGCAGATATAACAATATAGCATGGAGTCCTTCATCTTGATATGCCACAGGCAATCATGTTGGTGGTAGACTTGTAATCCCTGCTCAACAAACTTCACTAACATCAAACAAACCCGCAACATAATAAGTTACAGCCACAAGGGTCAATACATTTGAATTGTATTGGCAAGTGATTTTATATTGACATGGAGAATCTATCATCTACATGCATATTTTGCTAAGTGGAGTTTTGGCTTGCCTTTGCATAAAACAAGTTTTCCCTATCCTTTGAAAATAGTTTTCTCTTTTCAAAACATTTCATCACACAATGGCACACTGGTTACACACCAGGTGCTTCCCTTGTTCACCCAACAAGTTTTAACTTAGAGAAATTGGGATGAGGAGATCCTTGATTGCTTCAATGCCTTTGATGTTCAAATTGTCCATTTCCGGGGACACGGCTAAGTACTTAGGTTTTACCCTCTCGAGAGGTGGTGCACTTTCCCCACAAGACTCGACATGCATCGAGACGAGATATTTTAGAAACCTTCCGTTAGACCAAATGGACGCGTTCCATCCTATCATCACTACCACCTTCTCTCCATCTGGCTAAGTTATTGCAACCTATATGATCAAGGCAGAGCCCATATTGCCATGTGGCCGCACTAGAAGCTTCTCAACACAAAACATTTCAAATCTCTTTGTTCCTAGGTGGCAATCCACAAGTGAGATACACAAGGTAGACCATAGACATGGGCCTTGTGTAACCATTCAACACAAATCCTTCCAAGCAATTACCATTCCTCCTAGGTGTTTCATTCACTTAGTTGTTTTATTAATCTCGAAATAGGCTTTCGCCCCGCTTTATAAATAAAGCACACAGGTGAGACTGTTGCTGGGCCAGACAACACAACGCCCAAAGGACCAACACGATACAGGGACCGAACAGGCCGACCAAAACAAAAAGAAAGAAAAGAAAACAAAGCCAACAACGGAGGAGTGACGAAATAGAGAAGATACGCAACCGCTGCGCCCACCAGAGAAGTACCACCACACCGCTAGCAATCCAAAGCGCCACGTACCAAAGCAGCACCTCCAAGAAGGGGACGGGGGAGGGAGGGGAGTTGTTTTATTAATCAAAAACATAGTCATTGACTTTGCATAATATCATAGCATGAATATTCCACCCTTGAAATCTTTTAGCTAGGTTAAGCATACTAGCAAAACTTGTATCTTGACTAAGGAAGAATCCTACCAAGATATATTCTATGGGATCTACTATAGCATAGCTTTATATAAAAGATAGTCCTATCATGCATACTACAAAAATATCACTAATGCAATATTGAAAAGATAGGACTTTTGATGAACAAGTATCACTTGCCTTTTTTGGTAGAGAAACTAGGTACACTCATTGATCTTGCAATTGTCACACTCTTCAAAGTTCACTACAATTCAATCAAGCAAGGCACACATTCAAAACTAGCATTCAAACAATTCACCGCATAAAATAATGAAAACAAAGCAATGCATGCAAGAATGCAAAAAGGTTGTTTTATTTTAAAAAAGTGGTTTCTAACAAGGTTCTAAACATTTCAAAAAACCTACTGGTCATTTATAAATGTGGGAATTCATTTGAAAACAAGTTAGTGAAAATACGCCATTTAAATCATTTTTGTTTTGCTAGAAATGATTTTATTCAAAGGAATAATTTTATAGTGTTAATAAATTAATTATTAAATCCAAAAGTTAGTGTTTATGGTCAATAGGTTCAAAACAAACCATTTGCAAAAGGTTTTACTCAAAAATCATTTTTAAAACAATTTTTATAACCAAAATAGTCCTAATAATGTTTCTGCAAAAACATCTAATTTTTTAGAACCAAAATACTAAACTAAGGCCATAGTTTTAAATGTTTTCTTTTTCTGAATCCATTGATATAAAATTTGTAATTTTTGGCCAAGCAGAACAAAAGTTATGATTTTTGCAAGTTTAATCATTCAAAACCATTTTGTGGATTTTTAAACAAACAGAACTGGCCACGCGTCATAACCTTATTGGCTGATACTGTTTTGGCAGGATCGCGCTATGCGGGGCGTAGGATTTAAATGAGATTGCACGGCACAAATCGATCCATATCATTTCGATAAGTCATTCTATCATATCTCTTGGATCTAAATCTGACGGCTCTCAGCGCTCTGACCAAGGACTAGTGGCGCTGGCTGGTGACGAGCGGCAGCGGCGGCTCTGTCAGCGGGGGTCCGGAGAAATAGGAAGCAAGGAACAGGGAGGAGGGGCTCACCGGGTGCACAGGAGTGTGACGATGCTCAACGTGTCCGCAACTGGTGAAGGGGCGCACGGAGTCGACGCTGATTGCTCGCCGGAGATGCTCCTGGTGTCGGGCACGCACGGTCGTTGTCGGAGGCAACGCTATGAGTCACACGAAGACAAGAGGAAGACGGAGTTAGATGTGTGAGAAAAAGGCGAGTGCACGAGCGTCAACCAGAGAGAAGGGGGCTAGGGTTTACCAGGAAGAGTCACCGAAGTAGAGGCAGACGATGGCGATGCTCAGACGTGGTCGTTGCCAAGCC
Source organism: Avena sativa (assembly GCA_916181665.1). Lineage (NCBI taxonomy): Eukaryota > Viridiplantae > Streptophyta > Magnoliopsida > Poales > Poaceae > Avena > Avena sativa. The sequence continues at coordinate 256,495,438 of OV702279.1, read as the reverse complement.
TCTGGGGTGCACGGGAAAACGGAGGGCGCTGGCAGACGTGCACAGTGTCGGTGAGTAAGCTCGTGGGATCCAGGGGCAAGGGGTGTCTGGGCTTGCCGGAATTTGGGCTGGAGCTCGCCGGAGACAGTGGTGGCGCGAGGTGAAATCGAGGCAGCCTGGTGGCTCCGGTGGCATGGGGACTGAGGGGAAATGGATAGGGGAGGGAGGCGCTTAATAGGGCGTGGTCGCGGAGAGGATTAATCGCGGCATTAACGTGAATTGAAGCGAGCCATCAACGGCTAGAAACGGCGAGGGGAATTGGGGGGCAGGTTCAGTGGGGTGGAGAGGATGATGACTTGGCAGTGGGGTCATGCGGTCAGTGAGAGGAGGTGGGGTTACGCGCGGTGAGAAACAATTCACGGGGAAGAGAGGGGATGCCGAGTGGGATGCGCTGTTGGGTCATCTGTTTCTATTTTTTTCTCTCATTTCTTTTCTTTTTCCATTTCTAATTTCTGTTTTAATTCAAGCTTGTATTTGAATTCAAATTTTTTAAGAACCTTTCTAGTAAGTTTAAAATATTTAATAGTGTGTTTAAAAGTCCACTTTGAATTATTTCAAAATATTCTCTTATGATTTATTATTTATTTAAATTAGGCTTTTGTCTTTATTCAAATAAAATTGAATATGGTTTAAACCCATAAATTTTTTATTAAATAATCCTTTATTATTTTTAAGTTAATTAGATAACTTTTAATCCATTTGGCAATTTCAATTATTTTTCTCATGATTTAATTAATCATTTATATAAGGAATTTTGTCTTCATTCAATTAAAATTGAATATGGTTAAAACCCCATATAATTTTACTTAAATAATATTTATTCCTTTATTTTTATTTGGATTACCTTTATTCCATTTGCTTATGGATTTGGCCAAGATTTAATTGACTTTTAAATATTCCTTATTTATTTCTTTCTTTCTTTGTCTTATAAAATCTATATCTTTTTATTTATAGTTCCAAAATTGGTGATTCCAATTTGTATAATTTTAATTAATATTTATTTATCTTTTTAAATTCCCTTAGGATTATTTTCCTCACAATTTGGTTTTTATTTTAGTTAGGAGCTTTATTAGCCTTGGAAAATATTTTCTTTCATCTTATTAAATTCATAAGTTTTTATCTATGGCTCCAAATTGAATGAAATCAATTTCCATGGTTTTATAATATTTTTGTTTATCAATTTTGATCATTTATAAATGCTTGTTGCTGAATTTTTGTATGGATCAAATCCATAGTTTTGGAGAGATCTTGGAAATGATTTTCTTCCATTAAGATTTGGGGTTTTTGTTTACTTTTCCAAATGCTTTAAATTCAAGATTCTTTCCATGCATGAATGCATTTGACTTGTGAATATTTGTTTGTTGTTTTCTTATTCAAATTTGTTCAAGTAGGGTTTTGATGTTTCCATTTAGAAGCAAAAAAGTTTCGTTTTACCCTAAATTTCAACATATATTTCTTTTGTTTATTTATTTTTCACATTTCAAAATTTGGAGAATTTTGGGATGTGACAGACACACTTAAGGATTCAATGTTGTTTAGTAGATATGGAATGTGATTAAGAGACCAAATGTTGTTCGGAGTCTTGGATTGGATCTTGGACATCACGAGGAGATCCGGAATGGTCCGGAGAATAAGATTCATATAAGGAAAGTCCAATTCAGGAGTTCGGGAATGGTTTCGGTGTTTTCACCAGAATGTTCTAGAAGGGTCTAGAAGGTCCACCGATCCGGAGTGGAAAGGGTACATGGATGTGTCATACCAAAGTGGAATGGTTGCATCATGTCCTAGGTCACTTGGCTAGGCAATGGGAAGAGAGAAATCAAACTCTAGTTTGAAAAGTCAAATGCCAATAAAAGTCAAATCCCAACATGGTTGCCTAGTGGAGGGAGGAGAGGAAACCCACTTAGGGAAGGTTACCTCCCTCCTCCTTTCCGTCGGCCAAGCAAGGGGAGTTGGGGGAGGACTCCCCTCCCCTTGCTGCCTCTCCCTCTCATAAATAGAGGGGAGGGGTGCCCCTTGCCCCCAACACTTGAAACCCTAGCCGCCAGCCCCTTGCCCCTCTCATGTTGCCGCCGCCTAGAGCCCCTCTAAACCGTCTCCTAGCTAACCCTAGCCGCCAGCCACCACATCTAAACCCCTTGGCCTCTAAACCCTAGTAACCAAGGGCCCTATCTACTCCACCATACCCGCTCCGACTTAGGCGAAGCCCTGCGGGATTTACCCTCTACTTCAACCACCACGCCTCGTGCTGCTGGAATCACGAGGAGAGATCTACAACCTCCGTTGTCTGCTGGAATAAGGGAGAGGAAGGTCTTCATCGAGTACCGAACATGTGACCGACTGCGAAAGCGCTGCTGGAACACGGAGCTGGAAGGATCGTCTACGCGATCTTGAGATTGGCAAGTGAACGACTACATCAACCACAAGAATCTAATCTCGTTAACCGCTTTGGAATCTTCAAGGGTTATTACTCTATCAACTCGTTGCACCAATCTAGTACATTAGATCTTGGCTTGTATGTGGTCATGCGGTAGAATTTTTTTGTTTTCCATGCTGCAAACCCCTAAGGCTATTCTTGAACAGCTCTAGGAGCTCTTGTAAACATCAAGGAGGAATAAAAATCATAAGTCTAGAGAGTTCATCGTGTGCGGCTAGACCGTGCACTCCCTCCCAGTTACCTCAAGCGTCCATTCGGCCCCCAACTTAAGCCTACCCATGGCATCTGTCGTGACACCACCACCACAAGAGAAGTTGAATACAAGGATTAGATCCTTGTAAGAAGTGGTTGCAGTGTAATGTGATGTAATAAATATCCTCTCAATAAAATCAATTTTTTGATATGAATGCAATTAAATTCCTAAATTAATGGATGTAAACTGCTTACTTTGTTTAATGGTATTGTAATTAATTATCTAGATTAGTGATGTTGTACAAACCACGACATTCTCAATACATGACACGTCGCTAAAGTTCCTCCATCTTCTGTAATGTAACGTGGCGCATCCTCTGTCGCGCCATGGAAGTGCTAGCTCGACGAATTATGTTGTGCCTGTTGGAATTTGGTGAGTTTTGGGCTATTGGCCCATTAGAAAAATTATGAAATTCTCTTTGGCCTACTTGTGTATGGCAGCATATGGTTGTGCTAGTGGTGCTAAAGTTTAGTCCCACATTTCTAGTGGAAGGGGAGTCGGACCACCTTATATAGTAGAGTGTTACACCACTCACTAAGGTGTGAGAAGGAGAGAAGCCCTCGCGCACTCATCCTTCGATGCTGCCCGCCTCTCCTTGCCTCACCCCGTCATGATGCGCGCGCGCCACGGGTTGCGGGAATCTTGCCGAGCTTTATTTTGATGTTTGGGAAAATTAATCATTGATTAATTATGAGTCATTAACAAACACGTTAATTACAGTTGTTTCCATCTTTTATGGATCGTGGGCTGTTACCAACTCGGATGTGGGTTGTGCCCCACGATATCCCTAACCTACACTATATAAGCGTCTGCACTAAACCTAATCGGTGATCAATCCACACACGCGCCTACCTCCCAGAACCTTGTGTCGCCGTCTTCGACTTCCTCATCCCGGCTTGCGGCGTGCACCGCAGATCGGGACAGTAGGCCTCTAAAACCCCGCCTCTCGTGAACCTATATGGGTGAGGGGTGATCAGGTTTTTGGGGAGCGCTTAAGCGTGACTACTGGCAACCACGATGTCGTTTGACAACGAGTTCCCAAATGACGACTTCTTCCCGGACGTCGGCGACCTCTTCGGCAATCTCAACATGAGCGACAACTCTGCTGCTGCTACCGCTGTGGCTACTACCGCTGATGCACCCTCTGATGCAACTGCATCGCATGTGATCTCAATCTCTCTCTTTCCTATTTTTCTAGAGTTTCTAGTTCTAGCATTTGGCGTATATGTGATAGGTTTATCTTGTATAGATGTCATCTATTCGTCTACTTTGTTGATCTTCATGACTGGTTTTAGTATCGTTTGTATGATCATGATTTATCAGTTTATTATTTAGATTAAATCATAAGGATTATTGCTTATATTTTCAACAATCCAAAAACCTGATTATAGGCAACTGAATTCCACTGGTGTAGCCGCGGCTACTAGGCCGCCTCCTTTTGATGGCATGCACTATAAGAGATGGGGCAAGAGAGAAGTTCTCTGGTTTCAAAATCTAACTTCTATAGCGCCACTCTTGGCAAGCCTAAAGGAGATCTTTCTGCTGAGCAGGAAGCGACCTTTAAGAAAGCTGATACCATGTTTATGGCGGCTTTGTTCAGTGTTCTTGGGGACAACATTGTTGACCCATATATGTCATTTGATAATGGCAAGGACACGTGGGAAGCACTTGAGGACAAGTTTGGGGTCTCGGACGCTAGTGATGGCTGTGAAATATAGCCATCCACATTTAAACTAGATATTATTCATACTTTTGATGAAACGTCTCTCTAAATCCTGCCACTAATGCCTAATGATCAAAGGGGTATGCAATCCTATCTTTCTATTTTCCCTACGCAGGAAATGACGTTTGATGATGGGAATCACAACATTAAATTCAAAGATACGAGATTTCCAACAACTCAAAGAAACTAGGAGTCGTGGAAAGGATCCAGTACCTTTAACGACCAACTATACGGCAGGAATAAAATTCTGGCTGTATAGTTTCCACCGACACCGCTAGGTAAAATAAAACAACTTTCTTGAAGGGACCCCTATTTAAAGAGACCTCTCGCGATGGGAACCCCTCCCCCCTCCCCCGAGAGTCGAACAGATCCATAAGGAGAAGAGAAAGTCGCCATAGGAACAGATCTAGATCCAATCTCAAATCCCTAATCCACCACAATAGCCATATTCCACCACTTGTAATAGTAGATCTTGTTGGAGATATGACCTAGATCCAATAATAAAAGTAGTTATTATTATATCTTTGTGTTTATGATAAATGTTTACATTCATGCTATAATTGTATTAACCGGAAACATTAATACTTGTGTGATTTGTAAACTAATTAGAGTCCATAGTAAAGCCTCTTTATAATACTAGCTTGTTGGTTAATACATGATCGTGGTTTCTGGATCATGAACATTGAGATGTTGTTAACAACAAGATCATATCATTAGGAGAATGATATGATGGACATACTCCTATATATAAGCGTAGCATAAAGATCAAGTCATTTCATTAGTTCATTTGCTATAAGCTTTCTGATACATAGTAACCTAATTCCTTCGACCATGAGATCATGCTAATCACCATCACCGGATGGATGCTTTGATGACATCAAACACCGCATCATAACTGGGTGTCTATAAAGGTGGCATTGAGTGTTCGGAAAGTATGTGTTGAGGCACATAGATCAAGAGTGGGATTTGTCCATCCATATGACAGATAGATATACTCTGGGCCCTCTTGGTGGAATGTCATCCAATTAGCTTGCAAGCATGTTACTGGCTCACAAGGGATCACATATCAAAGGAACGAGTAAAGAGTACTTATCGGTAACGGGGTTGAACTAGGTATGCAGAGATACCGACGATCAGACCTCGGATAAGTAAAGTATCGCGTGATAAAGGGAAATTGGTATCATATGTAAATGGTTCATTCGATCGCAAAGTAATCGTAGAAATATGTGGGAGCCATATGAATTTCGAGATTCCTCTATTGGTTATTGATCGGAGAAGAGTCTCGTTCATGTCTGCATAATTCACGAACCGTAGGGAGACACACTTAAGTATTCGATGTTGTTTAATAGATATGGACTATAAGTAGGAAGACAAAATGTTGTTTGGAGTCTCGGATGGGATTCGGGATATCACGAGGAGATCCGGAATGGTCCGGATAATAAGATTCATATAAGGAAAGTCCAATTCCGGAGTTCGGGAATGATTATGGTGTTTTCACCGGAATAATCTAGAAGGATCTAGAAGGTTCACCGGACCGGAAGGGGAAGGGTACATGAATGTGTCATGACTAAGCGGAATGATTGCATCATGTCCTAGGTCACTTGGCTGGGCATTTGAAAGAAAGAAATTAAACTCCAAAATTGAAAGTCAAAAGGCAAGTTTGAAAAGTCAAACTGGGACAATGTTTCCTGGTGGAGGAAGGAGAGAATACTTCTCTCCCTCCACCACGCGCCTAGAAGTAGAGGGAGTTGGGGTAGGATTAAAACTCCCTTCTCCCTAGCTTCCCCTCCCTCTCATAAATAGAGGGGAGGGGTGCCCCCCAAAGACCACCACAAGCCCCACCCAACCAAGCTGCCACCTCCTGCTATCGCCGCCGCTATGCCGCCACCCTAGTCGTCGCCGGCTCCACCTCCTCCTCTCCGACTTCTAAACCCTAGATGCCGGGAACCCTACTACTCCACCATAACCCGCTCCGGCTTATGGGTAAGCCCTGCGGGATTTCCCCTCTAACTCGGACACCACGCCGTCGTGCTGCTGGAATCGCGAGGGGAGAACTACAAACCTCCGTTGCCTGCTGGACAAGGGAGAGGAAGGTCTTCATCGAGTACCAAACATGTGACTGACTATGGGAGCGCTGCCGGAACGCAGCGCCGGAAGGATCATCTACGTGATCTTGAGATCGTCAAGTGTACGACTACATCCCCCACGAGAATCAGCTCTTGTTAACCGCTTTGTAATCTTTGAGGGTGAGTACTCTAATCCACTCATTGCTACAATCTAGTAGATAGATCTTGGCTTGTGTGTGTTCATGCGGTACAATTTTTTTGTTTTCCATGCTACGAACCCCTACGGTGGTATCAGAGCCGTGTCTATATGTAGATCTGTTGCACGAGTAGAACACAATGGTCATTATGGGCGGTGGTGCTTTTATTATCAATTGATTTTTGTGTACTTTGCATCTTGCGGTATTGTGGGATGAAGCGGCCCGGGCTAACCTTACATGACATCGTTCATGAGAATTTCTCCATGCTCAAGATGCAACTTGTATTGCATAAGTGGCTTTGTGGGTGTCTGTCTCTCCCATCATAGTAAAGATTCAATTTACAATGGGCACTTGATAGTTCAAGCATCAATGTTGTGGTTCTTGTTTGTAAGTTAGAATGGTACTTATTGAAAGCCCCAAACCACGTAAAATATGCAAAGAAAATTAGAGGCCTCTAACTTTGTTTTTCAGGGGTGTGCTGTGATGTGATATGGCCATGATTGTGATTATATATGATGTATGCAATGTTCCTTATTGTAAGTTGGCAACCGGCAGGAGCCTTATGGTTGTCTTTTAATTTCATTAATACCTACGTGTCTATTATTCAAAGTAGTTGTAATAGTTTATGCTGGTGGACAACAACCATGGAGCGGGGTGCCATTGACCTTGACGCCACACCGGTGATTATGGAGATCATGTTCGTGCTTGAAGACGGAGATCGAAGGCACAAGAAGAAAGGACTTATCATATCACATATTTTGAACTGCATGTGATGTTAATCCTTTTTATGCATCTTGTATTGCTTAGTTCATGACGATAGCATTATAATATGATCCCTCTCACAAAATATCAAGTTATAAAGTGTTCATCCTTAGTAGGCACTATTGCCAAGACCCGTTGTTTCGAAGCACCACGTGATGATCGGGTGTGTTAGATTCTGTGAGTGTATACAATGGGAGCAAGCCAGATCTGCTCATGCGGAAGCTAAGATTTGACCTTGACGATCCTAGCATGTACAAAAATGGTCTCGGAACACGGATCACCGAAAGGTAAAGCATGAGTCATATAGTATATATGATGAACATGTTGATTGTTCGCCTTTGAATCTACATCATCTCTCGTGATGATCGGTTTTGATGTAGTGGATTTGGTTCGTGTGATCACTAAAACAATGTGAGGGATGTTGTTTTGAGTGGAAGTTCACCTAGATTAATTTAACTATTAATTAGAACTCAGTTTGTGATAAACTTAGTCTAAACTATTGCAAATAAGTTGTAGATCAATGGTGGCCCCTACCATCAATTTTAATGCGTTCCTAGAGAAAGAAAAGTTGAAAAACAATGGAAGCAACTTCGTGGATTGGTTCCGCAATTTGAGGATTGTCCTCAATGCTGGTCAGTTGACCTATGTGCTGGATGCACCGCTAGGTGAATCGCCTGCAGAAGATGCTACCGATGATGAGAAAAATGTTTTCCGTACTCGGAAGAATCAGTACTCCATGGTTTAGTGTGTTATCTTGTATGGTTTGGAATTAGAGCTTCAAAAGAGGTTTGAGAACTTTGACCCACATGATATTGTCCGTGAACTCAAAATGATATTTGAGGCTCACGCGGCAGTTGAGAGTTATGAAGCTTTTGAAAAGTTCTTTAACTACAAGATGGAGGAGGATAGCTCCATCAGTGAGCATGTGCTTAAGATGTCTGGGGATGCTAATAAGCTCCGGAGCTTGGGCATAATAATTCCCAATACATTGGGGATTCACCGTGTCCTCCAATCACTACCACCAAGTTACAAGAACTTTGTGATGAACTACAACATGCAGCGCATGGATAAGACGTTGCCAGAACTCTTCTCTATGTTGAAGTCCATGAAAGTGGAGATCAAGAAAGAGCACTAAGTGTTGATGGTCAATAATACCACCAATTTCAAGATGCAAGGCAAGCCTAAGAAAAAGGGAAACTTCAAGAAGGGCGGTAAGAAATCTACCGCGCCGGCGAAGAAGACCAAGGCTGGGCCTAAGCCTGATACTGAGTGCTTTTACTGCAAGGGAGAAGGTCACTGGAAGCGGAATTTCCCTAAGTACTTGGCGGATCTGAAGAACGGCAACATCAAGAAGAAAGGTATATTCGATATACACGTTATTGATGTGTATCTTACTAGTAGTCGTAGTAGTGCCTGGGTATTTGATACTGGTTCAGTTGCTCATATTTGTAACTCGAAACACGTGCTGCAGAATAGACGAAAACTAGTGAAGAACAAGGTGACGATGTGCATTGGAAATGGATCAAAGGTTGATGTGATCGCGGTCGGCACGCTACCTCTTCATCTACCATCAGAATTAGTTTTATACTTAAATAATTGTTATTTGGTGCCTACGTTGAGCATGGACATTATATCCGGATCATGTTTATTGTGATACAGTTACTTGTTTAAGTCCGAGAAAAATGTTTGTTCGATTTATATGAGTAATATGTTTTATGCACATGCACCTTTGATAGATGGTTTATTCTTGTTGAATCTCGATCGTAGTAATACACATGTTAATAACATTGAAGCTAAACATTTGAAATTAAGCGATAACTCAACTTATATGTGGCACTATCGTCTTGGTCATATCGAAGTGAAGCGTATGAAGAAACTCCATTCTGATGGACTTCTTGAATCACTTAAAAGATGTGAAGAATGTCTGATGGGTAAAATGACTAAGACTCCATTTTCTGGTATGATGGAGCGAGCTACGGACTTGCTAGAAATCATACATACCGATGTGTGTGGACCAATGAGTGTAGCATCGTGCGGTGGTTATCGTTATGTTCTTACTTTCACGGATGACTTGAGTAGATATTGGTATATATATTTCATGAAACATAATTCCGAAACTTTCGAGAAGTTTAAGGAATTTCAAAGTGAAGTGGAGAATCAACGTAACAAGAAGATTAAGTTTCTACGATCTGATCGTGTAGGTGAATATCTAAGTTACGAGTTTGGCGAGCATTTAAAGAAATGTGGAATACTTTCACAATTGACACCGCCGGGAACACCACAACGTAATGGTGTGTCCGAACGTCGTAATCGAACTCTCTTAGATATGGTTCATTCTATGATGTCACTTACAGATTTACCTATGTCATTTTGGGGTTATGCATTAGAAACATCTGCATTCACTTTAAATAGGGCACCATCTAAATCCGTTGAAACGACACTGTATGAATTATGGTTTGAGAGTAAACCTATATTGTCGTTCCTTAAAGTTCGGGTTTGCGAATCTTATGTAAAGAAGTTACACCCTGACAAGCTTGAACCCAAAGCGGAAAAATGCGTCTTCATCGGATACCCGAAGGAAACTATTGGGTATACCTTCTATCATAGATCCGAGGGCAGAATCTTTGTTGCCAAGAATGGATCCTTTCTAGAGAAGGAGTTTCTCTCAAAAGAAGTGACTAGAAGGAAAGTAGAACTCGACGAGGTTGTTGAACCTTCTCTCGGATTTGAGAGTAGCACAGCATCGGAAGAAGTTCCTGTGGCGCTTGCACCAATAAGAGAGGAAGATAATGATAAAGATCATGAAACTTCGGTCGAAGTTACTACAGAACCTCGTAGGTCAATAAGGACTCATACCACTCCCGATGGGTATGATCCCGTTATGAGTGTCATGTTGGTGGAGAACACCGACGACCCTGAAACATATGAGGAAGCAATGATGAGCCCAGATTCCATTAAATGGCAAGAAGCCATTAAATCATAGATTGGATCCATGTACGAAAACCAAGTATGGACTTTGGTGGACTTACCGGATGGCCAGAAGGCTGTCGAGAACAAATGGATTTTCAAGAAGAAAACACATGTTGGTGGTAATGTGACCGTCTATAAAGCTTGACTTGTGGCAAAAGGGTTTCAACAAATTCAAGGAGTTGAATACGATGAGACTTTCTCACCAGTAGTGAAGCTAATGTCTGTGAGGATTTTGTTAGCAATCGCTGCATATTATGATTATGAGATATGGCAGATGGATGTAAAAACGGCATTACTCAAGGGATGTATATGGTACAACCCAAAGGTTTTGTCGATCCTAATGATGATAACAAGGTATGCAAGCTTCAACGGTCCATTTATGGATTGAAGTAAGCATCCCGAAGTTGGAATCAACGTTTTGATAAGGTGATCAAAAGTTTTGGTTTTATACAAACTTATGGAGAAGCTTGTATTTACAATAAAGTGAGTGGGAGCTCTGTAGCATTCCTAGTACTATATGTGGACGACATATGATCGATTGGGAATGATATAGACCTTCTTAATAGTGTCAAGGATTATTTGAATAATAGTTTTTCAATGAAGGATCTTGGCGAAGCTGCTTACATATTAGGCATAAAGATTTATAGATACAGATCGAGACGCCTAATATCATTGTCACAGAGTACATATTTGAACAAAGTTCTAAAGAGGTTTGGAATGGAAGATAGCAAGAAAGGGTTCTTTCCCATGTTTCCCAATACGACCTTGAGTAAAACTCAAAGTCCTGCTACGACAAAAGATAGAGAGAGAATGAGTAAGACTCCATTTGCCTTGGCTATAGGATCTATCATGTATGCCATGCTATGTACTAGACCCAACATTGCATATGTTGTTAGTTTAACTAGCAGATATAAAAGTGATCCAGGGGTAGATCATTGGACAGCGGTCAAAAACATCCTTAAGTACTTGAGAAGAACTAAGGATATGGTTCTTTCTTATGGAGGTGGTGAACATCTCATTGTTAATGGTTACACCGATGCTAGTTGGAACACCGACCCGGATGATTCTAAATCTCAATTTGGATATGTATTTACTTTGAATGGTGCATCAGTGAGCTGGAGGAGTGCAAAGCAAAGCGTTGTGGCGAGATCTTCAACTGAATAGGAATACATACCTGCTTCGGAGGCTTCACAAGAGGGGATATGGATGAAGGAGTTCATTACAGTGCTTGGTGTGGTTCCAAGTGTGCTAGACCCAATGTCTATCTACTGTGATAACATGGGCGCCATAGCCAATGCGCAAGAACCAAGGTCACACAAGAAGCTGAAGCATATCAAGCTGCATTTTCATGCTATTCGATAGTATGTCCAAGATGGTGACCTAAAGATTTGCAAGGTACACACAAATCTGAATGTGGCGGATCCGTTGACTAAACCTCTCCCGAGGTCAAAACATGACCAACACCAAACCGCCATGGGTGTTTGGTATATTACCATGTAATCTAGATTAGTTAACTCTAGTGCAAGTGGGAGACTGTTGGAGATATGCCCTGGAGGCAATAATAAAAGTAGTGATTATTATATCTTTGTGTTTATGATAAATTTTTACATTCATGCTATAATTGTATTAACCGAAAACATTAATACTTGTGTGATTTGTAAACTAATTAGAGTCCCTAGTAAAGCCTCTTTATAATACTTGCTTGTTGGTTAATAGATGATCGTGGTTTCCGGATCATGAACATTGAGATGTTGTTAACAACAATATCATATCATTAGGAGAATGGTATGATGGACGTACTCCTATAGATAAGCGTAGCATAAAGATCAAGTCATTTCATTATTTTGTTTGCTATAAGCTTTCTGATACATAGTAACCTAATTCCTTCGACCATGCGATCATGCTAATCACCATCACCGGATGGATGCTTTGATGACATCAAACACCACACCATAACTAGGTGGCTATAAAGGTGGCATTGAGTGTTCGGAAAGTATGTGTTGAGGCACATGGATCAAGAGTGGGATTTGTCCATCCATATAATGGATAGAGATACTCTGGTCCCTCTGGGTGGAATGTCATCCAATTAGCTTGCAAACATGTGACTGGCTCACAAGGGATCACATATCACAGGAACGAGTAAAGAGTACTTATCGGTAACGAGGTGGAACTAGGTATGCAGAGATACCGACGATCAGACCTCAGATAAGTAAATTATCACGAGACAAAGGGAAATTGGTATCGTATGTAAATGGTTCATTCGATCACAAAGTAATCATAGAAATATGTGGGAGCCATATGAATTGCTAGATTCCTCTATTGGTTATTGATCGGAGAAGAGTCTCGTTCATGTCTGCATAATTCACGAACCGTAGGGAGACACACTTAAGGATTCGATGTTGTTTAGTAGATATGGAATGTAAGTAGGAAGACCGAATGTTCTTCAGAGTCTCGGATGGGATCCGGGATATCACGAGGAGATCCGGAATGGTCCGGAGAATAAGATTCATATAAGGAAAGTCCAATTCCAGAGTTTGGGAATGATTTTGGTGTTTTCACCGGAATGATCTAGAAGGGTCTAGAAGGTTCACCGGACCGGAAGGGGAAGGGTACATGAATGTTTCATGACTAAGTAGAATGGTTGCATCATGTCCTAGGTCACTTGGCTGGGCATTTTAAAGAAAGAAATTAAACTCCAAAATTGAAAGTCAAAAGGCAAGTTTGAAAAGTCAAACTGGGACAATGTTTCCTGGTGGAGGAAGGAGATAATCGTTTTCTCCCTCCACCACGCGCCTAGAAGGAAAGGGAGTTGGGGTAGGATTCAAACTCCCCTCTCCCTAGCTGCCCATCCCTCTCATAAATAGAGGGGAGGGGTGCCCCCCAAAGACCACCACAAGCCCCACCCCACCAAGTCGCCGCCGGTGCTGCCGCGCCGCCGCCCTAGTCGTCGCCGCCGCCACCTCCTCCTCTCCGGATTCTAAACCATAGACACTGGGAACCCTAATACTCCACGATAACCCGCTCCGGCTTAAGGCGAAGCCCTACGGGATTTCTCCTTGAATTTCGACACCACGCCATCGTGCTACCGGAATCGCGAGGGGAGAACTATAAACCTCCGTTCCCTGCTGGAACAAGGGAGAGGAAGGTATTCATCGAGTACCGAACGTGTGACCGAATTCGGGAGCACTGCCGGAACGCAGCGCCGGAAGGATCGTCTATGCGATCTTGAGATCGGCAAGTGTACGACTATATCACCCACGAGAATCTGCTCTCGTTAACAGCTTTGGTATCTTCGAGGGTGAGTACTCTAATTGACTCGTTGCTACAATCTAGTAGATAGATATTGGCTTGTGTGTGTTCATGCGATAGAATTTTTTTGTTTTCCATGCTACGAACCCCTGCAGATCTCATCTCCAATTGGCGACACTGTAAGACTATTACTATCTATCTCATGATTTCCATTACAATGTTTATGATTATTGATCTCATCTCTATGTGTGAGTAATTCTCCTTGGTCTAAGGGCTTCAGCCTAGCCATGTAGATTGTGCATGTTATTTATCATATATGGGATCATGTATTAGTTTGTATGACATGATGATTATTGTATCATCTCTTGCCTCAATCTAAGGACTTGTTAGGTACCAAAGACCCTGAGGATTGATCCAGATATAGGGAGTGTGAGTAATGACTAATCTACATGATGGGAACCCCGGTGACACAAAGGGTAGTACGATTGTATGTGAGGGATTTACTTGGGATTAACGGTGACGTCACGGTGCATATCATTAGATCTATTTCTTCTATGGATGAGACTAATAGGCTATTGCTATAAGAGGTTGTAGAGGCAATAGAAGTTATGGATGCACTGCCCACATATAATTATCTAGCTCTAATGATTACATGCATACTTTATTATTATATTTATTCCCATCAGATGTTTTGCACAGCTACAGGTGAAACCGAACGCCCTAGGCCCTCTCTCTCCATCAAACAACAAAAGATCGCAAACTCTTGGTCCGGTAAAACACTAAAAGAATTCTAAAACTTCCAAAGGTCCGTTAAAGTAAATTTACTATGCTTTCTGCTTCCTGATGATTCGATAACCTAGGTCTACTAAGGAAAAAGAGCTATAGTACATCCGTAATCCGGATCGAAGGTATCAACCCTTTTTTTGGTGCCGTTGTCGGGGAAGCAATAGCTACCCTGGTAAGGTTATTAGGAACCTTGCTAGTTTTAATTCTTGCTTTTAATTTTCTTAGTTTGCTTGCAATCTTTATTTAAAAACCAAAAAAATAGTTAGTCTTTAAGTTCTTGTATTTACGATCATAAGTTTTTTTAAGAAAACCCAAAAACATAGGTAATATGGCTGAAAAGAAACTTGGGGAGTTTGCAACTCCCAACATTGATTATTTGTTTACTCGTATTACCCAGCCAGCAATTACTGCTGAGGACTATGAAATTAAGCCCCACTATTTAAGTTTGGTTCAACAAAATCAATTTTGAGGCTCTGCTATTGAGGACGCAGGTATGCACTTGAACACTTTCACTAAAATATGTGATATGATGCGCATTAAAGATATTTACCCTGATGTGGTCAAGTTGCGCGTATTTCTGTCGTGGTATTGCCGACGAGTACCCCATGGAGGGGTCCTCACAGTGCGTATTTAGAGACGTGGGGGAAGGCGGACGGTTGACGGGTACGAGGTAACACAGCTTACCCAGGTTCAGATCCCACAACGGTGGGGGAACCCTACTCCTGCTATAAATCACTATAAGGGCAATACGCCGAGTTACAGAGATAGGTTCGCTGTGCGAGGTGTGTGCTAATCTCTACTTGATCATCTGAGATTGTGCCCTAAAGGCTCCCATAGGCCCGACTTATATAGTCGTCAGGTCCTGGGGTTATAGGGAAAAGTCCTAGCCGGACAGGTTACAGAGTCCTACACTGACTATGACTAGTCTAGCTTGTCTTGTACTCCAAGGCTCCGGGTACGTCGGTGACTCCAACCGTAGCCTTCCTTTATCCGGCATGGGCCTCTCTTCTGGATCCATATAACTAGGCCGCCCAGCAGGCCATGGGCCATGCTACCAATTGTGGGCCACCCGGGTTATCCGGATAGGATACATGCTATGAGGATACCCATATAGCATATCCCCAACAATTTCCTTTCTCTCTTAGAGTAAGAGCAAAAGAATGGTTGTTATCTTTGCCTAGAAATACTATTGCATCATGGGTGGAGTGTACTTCTTTATTTATGACTAAATTTTTTCCACCTGCAAAGACTATGAAACTAAGATCTAATATTATTGGTTTTAGACAGGAAGAGCTTGAGCCACTAGTGCTTGCATGGGAGAGAATGAAAGAATACATGAGAAACTGTCCCAGCAATGGGATGGAAGATTGGTTAATTCTCCACTTATTTTATAATGCCGTAACCCTGTGTCTAAGTCTATGCTTGATACTGCAGCTGGAGGAACATTTATGGGCAAACAAATTGCCGAAGCAAAGGAGCTGCTAGAAAATATGCAAGACAACCATGCCCAATGGCATGTGGAAAGATCAAACACAAAGAAGGTGAACTCCGTCACACTGCAAGAAAATGAAGAACTCACTACTAAGCTGGATGAGCTCATATTAGCCGTCAAGGGTACGAAAACCCAGGTAAGAGTCGTCCCAAAATCAAATATTGAAGAAATAAACTTCATAGCTCGTAATAAACCCAGGTACGAAAATCCTTGCAGGGTTGGATCTTCCCCACTAGTGTTGACTATGAATTGAGCTGTCATTTGGTTCAACTGGTTTTGGGTTGCTATGAGTTCTTCCATGTTGTCCCCTTGGTTGGTGTTGGTGTCATCAACCTTGATGTTGGAGTCTCTTGGAGTAATCATCTTTTTGGGTTTGAATTGAGATTAGAATAGGCAAGATATTTCTAAGGAAGTAGTTCTAATCACACACATTACAATTCACTCAAGCAATGTGCAAGAAATCACAAACAACTTTTCACTCAAACAACAAGTTCAAGCACATACTTGGGCAACAAAATATTTTTGTTACACCACATAAGTTGGTGTGTTATACTTAACTATATATGGTGGTCCATCTATATGATTCACTTGTGATCTTTCCATCCTCCTTTTTGGTTGTTTTATCTTGCATGAGATCATGGTTTCCTTAGGAAAAACTCTTGGTTACAAAACTTCAAAGGGGAGGATGGTTCCTTCTAAGTTGTGTTTTCCTTAGTCTTCAAGTCTTGAGAAACATCTCTTGTCTCACTTGTCCTTAGTGATATCCAAGGTTGAAGTCCTTGGTGAATATGCTGAAGATGTTGAAGTCATTAGAGTTGAAGAAGTTGAAGTCATTAGAGTTGAAGAAGTCCTTTGCACATGGTAAAGTCCTTGGTCATGGGGTAGGTTTTTCCATCAAGTTGAATATAGAAGAGATGTAGAATCAAAACCAAAATGGTTGGGGAAAGAGTTTACAAGATTGTTTGTAAATAGGTTTTGGAACAAGTACAACTCCTATTTTTCTAAGGGTTTTTGTCCAATCCTAGGGTTACAAATCCTACAGGCAACACAATGCTCTGATACCATCTGTAAGAGGTCCCAACCTTAGATAAGGTAGAGATCCCTGTGTTTACAATGCTAGTCCCTGGATCAATAGCTAGCATCCACAGTTAAGATGTAATATCAAGGAACAAAGGTCATAATATAACTTTATAACCAGGAATAACATAATTTTATTACATCTTACATAGCTCATTTGGCTATTACATTACATTGCAGCAGAATATCTATAAGCATGGGGTCCTTCATCTTCAAAGTGCCACAGGCAAACATGTTGGTTGTAGACTTTGTAATCCTAATCAATCATTCTTCACTAAAATCAATCAAACCTGCAACAATACAAGTTACAGCCACAAGGGTCAATACATTTGAATTGTATTGGCAAGTTTCACTACTAGGTTGAATATAAGTGGATCCTATCATTACATGCATATTTGGCTAAGTAGGGTTTTAGGCTCATTTGCAGAAAGCAATAATTTATCCTATCTTTTCAAAATGGTTTTGTTCCTTTGTCAAATCTTTCTTAACTCCTTGGTAAATCCCCAAGTGTTCAAGTCTTTGTCAAAATCTCTTGAGCTCCTTGGTAAATCCCCAAGTGCATCAAGTTTTTATCCAAATCTCTTGAGCCCCTTGGTACCCCCAAGTGCTGCAAGTCTTTTGTTATCACTTTAAAGTTTTTCTTTTAGAAATTGGAATGTCGAGATTTCCCATAGCTTCAAGCTTTAGTTGCTCAGTATTGTCCATAACCGGGGACACGGCTAAGTACTTAGATTTTATTATCTTCTTCAGAAGTTGTACACTTTACCCACATGACACAATCTCATCTTGTTGCCACCAGTGGCCGCTGGATAGGTACTCACCAAGATGGAGTACTGGCAGATTGAGAATGTGACGAAGTCTTTCCAAAGGGTCCTCCCATACATCATTGCTAGCTTGTCTTCAGACACCCATGTAGGGTTTCGAGTTCCCTCATTTTCAGTGACCTGAAGACAATGCATGGGTCTTCCCAATGTAGTTGACCAAGCCAGAGCCATAAGTAGCATGTGGCTGTACATGAAAGCCACAATTGGAGAAACATGTTCAATCTCTAAGTTTCCTGGGTGGTTTTCTTTTGGTGCACAACACAAAGAGATTGCCATAGACATGGTTCCTTTAGTTGCCACCTACTCCAAAACTTGAGTATCCTTGTCCACCCAGGTGGTTCATTGAGTACTTGTTTTATTATATAAAACACAAGTCCTTTTCTCAACTTCATGAAATCTCAACATGTATCTCTTCTCAAAATATGTAGCATGGCTAAGAATTTTACAACTACATTGTTTCTACTAAGGAATATATAAGAGTATCCTATTAGGATTTAGCATAGCATAAATATAGAAATTCTTTTCATGCATGTTTCAAAATTCACTAAGTATAATGAAAATAGTAGGACTTTAGATGATAGTGTCACTTGCCTTTTTGGTAGGGAATGTTGGTTCACTTCTTGATCTTGCTAGATTCACACTTTTCTAACTTCACTACAATCAATCAAGCAAACACAATATCAACTAGCATTCCAACCAATAACCAATCAAACAAAACATCACACATAAAATAATAGGAATTAAGTCTTGCATGCAAGCATGCAAAAGATAGTTTTATTTGCAAAGGTGGTTTCCACTAGGCTCTAAACATTGTAAGGTTCCAAGTGGTCATTTTCCAAAGTGGCAAAGTCATTTGTAAAAGGGTTTTTCCTATAGATCATTTTTAAAACAAATCATTATTTCATGTGGTGAAAAACATTTTTATCAAAGCAATAATTTTATAAAGTTCACCAAATAAGTTGTTGATTCTCAAAACTTGGTGTTTAGGGTCAGTAGGTTTGATTTAAATCATTTTCCCAAAGTTTTTATTCCAAAAACCAATTCTATAACAAAATCAATATTTTTATTTGGCTAGAAATGGGCTAAATCAAGTATTCAAACCTAATCTTCACAAAACACATTTTAAAATCCACAAGTTGGTTCCTAGGGTCAGTAGGTTCACAACAAACCAATTTGCAAAGTTTTCCACCTCACAATCAAATTGGAATAATTTTTCTAACCTAAACAAGCATACAAATGTTTCTGCGAAAACAAAAAATTTACCAGAAGCTTTTTACTAAACAAAATGCATGGTTGGCTAGGGCTTGTTCCACTGATTCCATTGATATAAAGTTTGCAAATTTTGGACGTGTGGATCAAAAGTTACAAGGGTTTCAAATTTGCAAAACAATCAGATTCAAACTTTGTTTTAAATCACAGACTAGCCACGCATCGCGATGTTACTGGTCAATACCGATTCGGGTGGATCGAGTGATGCTGGCCGTTGGATTAAACTAAAAATTCACGGCACAGATGGATCAATACCCCTTCGGCTAACAATCTATCGCGTGCGTACGATTAAGATCTAACGGCGCGCAGCACGGTTGCCATCTGGTGGCGGCGCTGGTGGCGACAGACGGCGGCGCACGCTCAGACGGTGGGCTAGCGGCGGTTCTAGGAAGCAAGAAGGGAAGGGGAGGTGCTCACCGTGTTCGCAGTAGCGTGGGGAAGCTCAACGTGTTGTTGGATCGACGAGGGGCGCACAGGGGTGAGGGTAATGGCTCGCCGGAGTTGCTCCTGGCGTCGGGTTCGTCTGGTGGTCGTCGGGGGTGGTGCTGCGGTTCGCCCCGAGGGAAAATGAGGACACGGTTAGATGCGCAAAATCAAGGCGAAGCTGTGTGCATGAAGGAAAGGGCGCGGGGTGGTCGGTTCTTACCAGGAAACGTCGCCGGAGATAGTAGCAGACGCGGCGGCGCTCAGTCGAAGTGGTTGCCGACATTCTGGGGCGCCCGCAGTTGAACGGAAGGTACAGGCAGAAGCGCCAGAGGCTGTGGAGTAAGCTCGTGTGGTTGGGAAGGTGAGGGGCGGCAGTGGTTCGCCGGAATTGACTGGAGATGCTCGTCGGAGCAGTGGCGGTGTAAACCAAATCAGGGGCAGCCTGGTGGCGTTCAGGGCGTGGAGTCTGAGGGGAAAGGAAGAGGAGGGCGAGGCGTTTAATACCGCGTGGTCGCAGGGGGAGTAATGGTCGTGGTTAACGTGAATTAATCGCCGGCGTTACTGGCTTGCAACGGTAGGGCGCGGTTTGGGGGGGTTGAAGACGATGAACAGGAGAGGTGGGACCTTGCCATCAGCGAGGGAGTGAGGGGGAAAGAGGGGCCACCGGTCAGTCGCTCTGCGGGTCAGTTGACAGGTGCGAAACGTTTTCTTCGTGGAGAGAGGGAGTGGGCTAACTGGGCTTAAGTTGGGCTTAAGTTGGGTCAGGTCTGTTTCTATTTTTTCCTGTCCAAATGCTTTTTCTTTTTCTAATTCTATTTTCTGTTTTGAAATTCAAACAACCAAACAAGCATTCAAATCAAATCAAACTTTCACCAAACACTGCAATTGAATTTGATTCTATTTAACAACATAAACCAAATCCCAAATACAAAATAATACTTTTATTTTAGGGTCCATTATTTAGTTAAATAAATAGACCTTGTTTATTAAATCAAAATAGAATTTGTTTTATTTAAAATTCCATTTGAAATCTAAAATGGTGCCAAAACTATTCAGTAGGTTTTATTTGAAATTATAAAACACTTGGAAAACTTATTTAAAATAAATAGATAAGTTTTGATAAATAGTAAAACCTTTATTTTTAATAAACTTGGATATTAGATCCTTATTATTTTATTTAAATAAAACTTTACTATTTTTATCAAATAGATATATTTTATTTCAAAGGCCTTGGCCAAGTTTTAATTTGGCTTATAAAATATTCCTTATTTAAATTTCTTCCTTTTCATTTGAAAACCAAATCTTTTTATTAAAAGATTTTTTAAAAAAATAGTAATTCCAAATATTTTTATTTTTCTTTTATTAAATGTTTATCTTTTTAAATCCCTTTAGGATTTACCTTGATCAAAATAGGTTTTGAAAGTTCCCAAATGGATTCAAAAAGTTTCTTCTCACCCTGAAATTCAACAAAGTTTTATTTTATTCATTTATTTTTCACATTACAAGATTTGGAAAATCTTGGGATGTGACAACATCTAACAGATTCTACAAACAAACAAGCTATAGGCATTAAAGAGAATACTTTACTATACATTAAAGGCTGTCCTGCTCTTATTGATTTTGTTATTGTTGACATGCCTTAAGAGTCTACTGCTCCTATAATATTAGGCCGTCCGTTCTTAAGAACTATTAAGGCTTTGATTAATCTACATGAAGGGAACATGAAGCTTCAATTGCCTTCGCGGGATCCTTTTGTTATTCATTTTCTCAGGAAGAAGATAGCCAAACATGATGATAAGGAGGCCATCACTGAAGGCCAACTATTTTGGAGAGGGTGTTCCACTCATTTGGCCTAAGTGAGCAACATCAAGGTCAAGCTATTGACCATAAAAGAGCGCTTCATGGGAGGCAACCCATATGAAATAAAGGTTTCAGTAAATTTTTAAGTTTTAGTTTAAGTTTCATAATGAATAAAGAGTGCTAGAAAACTCTAGTTGAGGACGAGAAGTTCGGTGGTATTAAAATACCTGTCTTATACATGCTTTTGTTGGTGGAAAATTTAAGCTGTCATTTTCCTGTCAAAACATGGTGTTTCACTAAGTTTCAGGTTAATAAATAATTCTCAAAGAAACAGGTAAATTTTGATGACTCCAATAGGTTTAACGACCAAGTATATGACGGGAATAAAAATTCCAGCCATATAGTTCTAGCCGTATAGATATCAATACCTTCGTCAATTTTATTTTCCAGGTACAGTATGTTTAACGACCAACTATACATAGGGGATAAAATTCCGTTCGTATAGTTCCAGCCATATAGTCTGCGCCGCCAGGAAGAAACCCTAAAGAAACTCTAAAATTTTGCCGTCAGACCAACTATACGGCGGGAATAGATGTTCCAGCCATATAGTTTTGTCTGTATAGTTTGTGTGACCACAAAAAATCCACGGTAAGGTACCCCTAACACTAAAATTTCAATACCTTTTCTCTCTTCTACCTCCAAACTCTCTCAAAAACCTTAAGAGATCTTCATCTCTACTCAATTTCGTTCGATTTCCTCGCACACAAGTGATCTACAGTATGTTTCTCCTTTAATCCTCCAATTACTTTTTGCAAATTCATCTTCGATCTATTGTAATTATCAATCTACGATGAGACTTATTTTAAACTAATTGTTATGTTTCTCTTGCCTAGATTATTATTTTGAGGAGATTCTTTAGTGTGCTATGATGAGGAATATGTTATGTTTATTACTATTGGATCAAAAAGTTTTATTTTTGTCTTTCTTATTATTTTTAGAAGATGAAAACAAGGATCCAAACGCATGCTCGTGACGCTGCGAGTTCTTCTCGGGCTGCCGCTGCAGCTCAGGACCGCATGGGGATACGGTTTAGGAATGAGCTCCAACGTGATCGCTTCAACAAGATCAAGAACCGAGAAGTGAAGACAACTAAGTGGGCTTGTCCTGTTATATTGGATCAACTCGGTATTTATAATGACTACAATTTACTTTGCAATAGAGTTGGCATGCAAAACTTTGTATTCCAAGATGTGCCTACTTATCGCTGGTTAACTCTTGAATTCTTAAGTTCTTTAAAAAGCACTGTTAAAACATGGCACGGAGAGGACATGATTTCTTTCTGACTTATGAAGAACAATTATACATTATCACTTGATGAATGGTGCAATTGTTCTAATTTACCAAACAATGATGTTAATACTTTACGCGCATATTTTGCTGGCATGCGCCCTTCCCCGGATGATTATTATAATAGAATGAGTTTCACCTCTAGAGTTAACAAGGGGAAGAATATTCAACATCCTGCTATTCGCTATTTGTTCTATGTTATTGCTAACACCTTGCATGCATGAAATGAGTTTACAAGACTCAATGAGGAGGACATCTTGGTCCTCGCAAAAGCTGTTTTCAACAACAACTTGTCACTCAACTTGGGCGCAATTCTTGTGCGCTACTTGGAGCACCAATCCTCCCAAAGCCAAGGGCCAATCACATGTGGAGGCATCATCATCGTGCTTGCCATTGCCTTGGGCATCGACCTAGGTGAGTTGCAACCATTGCTAGGTGAGCGACGTGTCACTTTCTCTACTTTAAAAGCTTGCGAAATACTCACTAGGAGAGGTGGTGGTTTTTACTGGCATATTTCTGGAGTTGTGCGTCTATACCCTGCTCATTTGCCTAATGGTATTTTATCTATCGAGGAAGGACGTTTTCTATATGATGTGCAGTTTGAAAAACACCCACCCGAGGAAGAGATTCCAGATGAGGATGAAGACCAAGAAGTTCCTGATTAAGAGGAGCAGCCACCAAACCAGTTCACTACATATCAAGATTTTCAAGAGCTTGGAGGAACTGTGGAAGGGATGCATAATCTCGCCCTGAACCTCCGAGAAACCACTAGTAATTTATCAACTCAATTTGCGAACTGGATCCACAACTTTTTCCCGCCACCGCAATGATTTGAAGGGCTTGCAAAAGCCTAAGCTTGGGGAAGTCTCCCCATTATCTTTATTTGGCATTTGTTTTAAATAGTTCGGGGAATGCTTTCAATTGGAGTTTATAAGACCTCGTGTTGGTTTCCCCAACACTTTATCTTTAGTTATTTTTATTTATTTATTTTTAAATTTTCTAGCCGAGATTTGTTGCCAATTTTCTATTCTTTAACTCCCTCTCTTTAAAAACAATGCGGTGACCAGCATACCACTGCATGATGTAGTACACTATAGTCGTTGATATAACACCAATGAAACACCGTTCACTAGTATTACATCCCTCAGAGTAGTGCAACAGAAACATAGCAGGTCCAAGACATGACTACAGTGTTGGAATTATGCCCTAGAGGCAATAATAAAGATGTTATTATTATAATTCTTGTTCATGATAATGTTTATATTCCATGCTAGAATTGTATTAAGCGGAAACTTTGATACTTGTGTGGTTTATGAACAACACCGTGTCCCTAGTACGCCTCTATGGACTAGCTCATTGATTAATGATGGTTAAGGTTTCCTAACCATAGACATGAGTTGTCGATTAATAATGAGATCATGTCATTAGGAGAATGATGTGATGGACAGACCCAAATTAAGAAGAGCAATTAGATCGTGTCATCGTGTTCATCTTTCTGGAGCTTTTTCTTATGTCAAGTATTGTATTCCTTAGACCATGAGATAATACAACTCCCTGGTATCGGAAGAAAGCTTTGAGGTCATCAAACATCATCCTATATGAGGGTGATCATAAAGGTGTCTCTCAGGTGATCGGAAAGTACTTGTTGGGTTGTATGTATCGAGATGGAATTTGTCCCTCCCGAGTCGGAGAGATATACTTCGGGCCCACTCGGTAATTGATATCAACACCGCTTGCAAGCACGTGGTTAAGGAGTTAATCACAAAGTGATATCGGATTACGGAACGAGTAAAGTACTTGCTGTGAACGAGATTGAACTAGGTATGCCGATACCGACGATCGAATCTCGGGCAAGTAAAATATCGCGTGACGAAGGGAATACATATATGGGATTAATTGAATCCTGGCATCGTGGTTCATCCGATATGATCATCGATGAATATGTGGGAGTCAATATGGGTTTCCAGATCCCGCTGTTGATTATTGATAGAAGATCATGTCTGCATATTCTCGAACTCGTAGGGTCACACACTTAACGTCCTCGACGGTAGGATAGAATGGATAATTGGTTCATGACTTTTTGTTCGGAGTCTCGGATGAGATACAGGACATCACGAGAGGTTCCAGAATGGTCCGGAGAATAAGATTCATATAAAGGAAATCAGTTTTTGGATTTCGGAATTGTTTCGGAGTATTCGGTATTGTACCGGAAGGTTCTAGAAGCTTCCGGAGTGGGACCAACGTGGCCCCACTTGTCTGAGGGTTGCATGGGCCTAAGAGGGAGTGCCCTGGCCGCTTTGGGCCAGGGGCACAAGGCCCCATAGGCCCAGCCGGCCAAACCCTAGGGGAAACCCTAGGGAACCCTTCTAGAAGGAGGGGGTAAACTTCCCCCTCCCACTCCAACCCTTGGGGCCGCCGCCCTAGGGCTTGGAGGAGGGGCCAAGGGGGCCCGCCAGCCCCCCATATAATGTGGGCAGGGGCGCACCCCTCCCCCCCCCCCTACTCCTCCAACCCTAGCCGCCATCCTGCTGCCCTCCACCTCTCTCTCTCTCTCTCCCGACTGCGCGTAGGCGAAGCCCTGCCGCAGAAACTCTCCACCATAGCACCACGCCGTCGTGCTGCAGATCCAATCCATCTCTCCACCCTACTTGCTGGACCAAGGAATGAGGAGACTTCGCGGCACCGTACGTGTGCATCTCTCGGAGGCGCCATCACTTGCGGCGTTGGATCGGATCGGATCGTGAGGAGGAGAAGGCTAGTTTGACTACATCACCCACGTTCTGTTGAAAGTTTCCGCTGTGCGATTTCTTCAAGGGTATGAAGATCTCATCTATCTCTCTAGTTGATTGCATATCCTAGATTAGATCTTGGCTTTCTTGTTCGCATCCGTAGAATTTTTTTGATTTACTATGCTGTGAAACCCTTCAGTGGTATCAGAGCTAGATCTATGCGTAGATGTGTTTCACGAGTAGAACGCAACATGCTTGTTGTGGGCGTTGATGTTTTCTGTTGCAAGCCTCTTGTTGTGTATTTCTTATGGCGCGGCATAGTGAGATCGAAGCGGTCCAGGCCAACTTTACGCGGCCTCGTTCGCGAGACCGGATCCGCACTTGACGTGTGGCTTGTTCCACACATGCGGCTGGTGGATGCCAGTTTCTCTCACTATAGTAGTCATGGGATTTACACCGGAAGTTAGCAACCATAAAATCACCATTGTGGCTTTCCGTAGGTAAGAATCGTTCTTAGCTTGTTCCTCCCATAAGCCACGTAAAACATGCAACAACAAAGTAGAGGCGTCTAACTTGTTTTTGTAGGGAGTGTTTTGTGATATGGTATGGCCCAAGACGTGATGTGTATGATGTATGCAATGATCATGTTTTGTAATATTTCACGACTTGCATGTCAATGAGTTCACAACCGACAGGAGCCATATTGTTGTCTTTATAATTGTGTATGACATGTGTGTCAACTTCTTATACGCCATGTAATAGCTTTACTTTATCGCTAAGTAGTTAGCAATAGTTGTAGTTGCTATTCGTGGTGGAGTGATGGAGATCATGCTGGCGCGCACAAGATGGAGATCATTGCGCGGAGATTGGCTATACCATGTCACATAAAATTATATGCATGTGATGTTTATCCTTTTATGTATCTTATTATGCTTAGATCGTGACGGTAGCATTATAAGATGATTCCTCACTTAAAAATCAAGATAAAATTGTGTTCTCCCCATGTATGCACCGTTGCAAAAGTTTGTCGTGTTCAAGCACCTCGTGATGATCGGGTGCTATAAACTCTACTTTCACATACAACGGGTGCGAGCCAGTTTTGCACATGCGAAAATACTTGGGTTTGACTTGACGAGCCTAGCATGTACAGACATGGCCTCGGAACACATGAACCTAAAGTTTAAGCATGAGTCATATGAATGATATGATCGACACTTTGTTGTCCACCATTGAAACCACATCTCTTCTCGTGAAGATCGGATTAGGTGTGGTGAATTTGGATCATGTTCACTAAACAACTTGAGGGATGTTGAATTTAGTGGGAGTTCATCTAGTAATTTTATTAAGTTGAACTAGTTATCATGAACATAGTCTCTCAATTCTACATCTTGTGCTCCCTATGGATTATCTAACGGCTGAAACATGTGCGGAGGTATCCTTCAAGGTAGGCCACTATTTTGGATAAAAAAAATACAACTTCACCAACTGGTTCCGCAATCTGAGAATCATTCTCGCTGGCGGACAAAAGGACTATGTCCTTGAGAAAGCTCTAGGTGACGCCCCTGCTATTGATGCGTCGGCTGATGAAAAATTTGTTTATCAGTTGCTCAAAGATGATTATGGAGTGATTAAGTGTACCATGTTGTTTGCTATGGAACCGGACCTTCAAAATCGTTTTGAGGAGTTCACCGGGCCCTTTGAGATTCTTGAGGAACTGAAAACCATGTTTCAGACTCAGGACCGTTCTGAGAGATATGAGATCTCTGAGAAGTTCTTTAACTGCAAGATGGAGGAAGGGAGTTCCGTTAGTGAGCACGCCATTAAGATGTCGGGCTAAACTCAACGTCTTGAGCAACTGGACTGCAAGATTCCATAAGAGCTCAAGATTGACAGAGTTCTGCAATCACTCCCTCCTAGCTACAAAGGTTTTGTAGTTACTCACAATCAGATTGGTTCCACTGATACGATCACCGAGCTCTTCGCTAAGCTGAAAACTACGGAGGTGGATATCAAGAAAGATAATCATGTGTTGATGGTCAACAAGACCCCTAGCTTCAAGAAAGGTAACGGTGCAAAGAAATCCTTCAAGAAAGGCAGCGGCAAGCGCGTTGCCCCTGCTGAGAAGAAGCTCAAGTCTGGCCCTAAGCCGGACACTGAGTGCTTCTATTGCAAGGACAAGGGTCACTGGAAGCGCAACTCTCCGAAGTACTTAGTGGACAAGAAGGATGGCACCATTAAAGGTATATTTGATATACATGTTATTGATGTTTACCTTACTAGCGCTCGTTGTAGTGCCTGGGTATTTGATACTGGTTCAGTTGCTAATATTTGTAACTCGAAACAGGAGCTAAGGAATAGACGGCGGCTAGCAAGGGATGAGGTGACGATGCGCGTTGGCAATGGATCAAAAGTTGATGTGATGGCCGTCGGCACGCTCTCCTTAGTTTTACCTTCGGGATTAGTTTTAAACCTTAATAATTGTTATTATGTGCCTGCGTTGAGCATGAACATCATATCTGGATCGTGTTTATTGCAAGACGGTTATTCATTTAAATCGGAGAATAATGGTTGTTCTATTATATGAATAACATCTTTTATGGTCATGCACCTGTTGTGAATGGTTTATCTCTTCTGAATCTCGAAAGCAATGAAACGCACATCCATAACATTGAGGGTAAGAGATGCAAAGTAGATAGTGATAATCCAACTTATTTGTGGCACTGCCGTCTAGGTCATATTGGTGTAAAACGCATGAAGAAACTCCATTCTGATGGACTTTTGGAGTCTCTTGATTTTGAATCATTTGACACGTGCGAGCCGTGCCTCATGGGCAAGATGATCAAAACCCCGTTCTCCGGTATAATAGAGCGAGCAACAAACTTATTGGAAATCATACATACCGATGTATGCGGACCAATGAGTGTTTTGACACGCGGTGGATATCGCTATTTCCTCACTTTTACTGATGACTTAAGTAGATATGGGTATATCTATTTAATGAAACATAAATCTGAAACATTTGAAAAGTTCAAAGAATTTCAGAACGAAGTGGAAAACCATCGTAACAGGAAAATTAAATTTCTACGATCCGATCGTGGAGGTGAATATCTGAGTTATGATTTTCTCGCGCATCTTAAAGCAAGCGGAATCGTTTCGCAACTCACGCCACCCGGAACACCACGGCGCAATGGTGTGTCTGAACGCCAGAATCGAACTCTATTAGATATGGTGCGATCGATGATGTCTCTTACAGATTTGCCGTTATCATTTTGGGGTTATGCATTAGAAACCGTTGCATTCACTTTAAATAGGGCACCATCTAAATCCGTTGAGAGGACACCGTATGAACTATGGTTTGGTGCTAAACCTAAGTTTTCATTTCTTAAAGTTTGGGGATGTGAAGCTTACGTCAAGAAGTTGATGCCAGACAAGCTCGAACCCAAAGTGGAGAAATGCGTCTTCATAGGATACCCTAAGGAAACGATTGGGTATACCTTCTACCACAGATCCGAAGGCAAAGTGATTGTTGCAAAGAATGGATCCTTTCTTGAGAAGGAGTTTCTCTCTAAAGAAGTGAGTGGGAGGAAGGTAGAGCTAGACGAGGTTATTGAACCTTCTCTCGAGTTGGAGAGTAGCGCAGCACCTGAAATTGTTCCAGTGTCGTCTGCACCAACAAGAGAGGAAGCTAATGACGAGGATCATGAAACTTCGAATGATGCTACTACTGAACTTCGCAGGTCGACAAGGTCACGTGCCACTCCTGAATGGTACGGCAACCCTGTCTTACCCGTCTTGTTGTTAGACAACAGTGAACCTGCGAACTATGAGGAAGCAATGATGAGCCCAGACTTTGAGAAATGGCTAGAGGCCATGAAATCCGAATTGGGATCCATGAGCGAAAACCAAGTATGGACTTTGGTGGACCCTCCTAGTGACCGTAAGGCCGTTGAGTACAAATGGATTTTCAAGAAGAAAACGGACGCGGATGGTAATGTTACTGTCTATAAAGCTCGGCTTGTCGCAAAAGGTTTTCGACAAGTTCAAGGTGTTGACTACGATGAGACTTTCTCTCCCGTAGCGATGTTTAAGTCCATTCAGATTTTATTAGCAATTGCTGCATTTCATGATTATGAAATATGGCAGATGGATGTCAAGACTGTGTTCCTCAATGGCAACATTGATGAAGAGTTGTATATGATGCGGCCCGAAGGTTTTGTCGATCCTAAGGATGCTGATAAGGTATGCAAACTTCAGCGTTCCATTTATGGACTGAAGCAAGCATCTCGGAGTTGGAACCTTCGTTTTGATCAAGTGATCAAGAGTTTTGGATTTTTTCCAAATTGCTACGAAGCTTGTATCTACAAGAAAGTGAGTGGGAGCTCAGTGACATTTTTAGTACTATATGTGGATGACATATTGATTATTGGAAATGACATTGGTATGCTTAACGATGTGAAGAGTTATTTGAATAAATGTTTTTCAATGAAAGACCTAGGAGAAGCTGCTTATATATTAGGCATCAAAATCTATAGAGATAGACAAAGACGCCTAATAGCTTTAAGCCAAAGTACATATCTAGACAAAGTTCTGAAAAGGTTCAGAATGGATAAAGCAAAGAAAGGTTCATTGCCCATGTTGTTAGGTAAGATATTGAGCAAGGCTCAGTGTCCAGCTATGGTAACAGATAGAGATACTATGAGCAAAGTGCCATATGCCTCGGCCATAGGTTCTATTATGTATGCCATGCTATGTACTAGATCGGATGTGTCCAATGCTCTTAGTTTGACGAGCAGATACCAAAGTGATCCAGGAGTGGAACACTGGACAGCCGTAAAGAACATCCTAAAGTATTTAAATAGGACTAAAGAAATGTTCTTGGTCTATGGAGGTGATGAGCAGCTCGTCGTAAAAGGTTACGTCGACGCTAGTTTCGACACTGACCCGGATGATTCTAAATCTCAGACAGGATACATTTATATTTTGAATGGAGGAGCTGTGAGCTGGAGAAGCTGCAAGCAAAGCGTGATCACGGGATCTATAATAGAAGCAGAATACATGGCTGCTTCAGAAGCGTCGAGTGAAGGAGTTTGGATCAGGAACTTCATCACTGAGCTTGGTGTGGTTCCAAGTGCTTTGGACCCACTGGAGATATTGTGCGACAACACTGGCGCCATAGCACTGGCTAAGGAACCAAGATATCATCCAAAGACCAAGCACATCAGCCGATGTTTTCATATAATTCGAGATTATAGAGCAGATGGAGATCTGAAGATTAGCAAAGTACATACGGATCTGAATGTCGCAGATCCGTTGACTAAACCTCTTCCACGAGCAAAACATGAGCAGCACCTTAATGCCATGGGTGTTAGATTGTTGCCAGATGTAAACTAGATTATTGACTCTAGTGCAAGTGGGAGACTGTTGGAATTATGCCCTAGCGGCAATAATAAAGATTTTATTATTATAATTCTTGTTCATGATAATGTTTATATTCCATGCTAGAATTGTAAACTTTGATACTTGTGTGGTTTATGAACAACACCGTGTCCCTAGTACGCCTCTATGGACTAGCTCATTGATTAATGATGGTTAAGGTTTCCTAACCATAGACATGAGTTGTCGATTAATAATGAGATCATGTCATTAGGAGAATGATGTGATGGACAGACCCAAATTAAGCAGAGCAATTAGATCGTGTCATCGTGTTCATCTTTGTGAAGCTTTTTCTTATGTCAAGTATTGTATTCCTTAGACCATGAGATAATACAACTCCCTGGTATCTTAAGAAAGCTTTGAAGTCATCAAACATCATCCTATGTGAGGGTGATCGTAAAGGTGTCTCTCAGGTGATCGGAAAGTACTTATTAGGTTGTATGTATCGATATGGAATTTGTCCCTCCCGAGTCGGAGAGATATACTTCGGGCCCACTCAGTAATTGATATCAACACCACTTGCAAGCACGTGGTTAAGGAGTTAATCACAAAGTGATATAGGATTACGGAACGAGTAAAGTACTTGCTGTGAACAAGATTGAACTAGGTATGCCGATACCGACGATCGAATCTCGGGCAAGTAAAATATCGCGTGACGAAGGGAATACATATATGGGATTAATTGAATCCTGGCATCGTGGTTCATCCGATATGATCATCGATGAATATGTGGGAGTCAATATGGGTTTCCAGATCCTGCTGTTGATTATTGATAGAAGATCATGTCTGCATATTCTCGAACCCGTAGGGTCACACACTTAATGTGCCTCGACGCTAGGATAAAATGGATAATTGGTTTATGAGTTTTTGTTCGAAGTCTCGGATGAGATCCAGGACATCAAGAGAGGTTTCGGAATGGTTTGGAGAATAAGATTCATATAAAGGAAAGCAGTTTTGGGATTTCGGAATCGTTTCGGAGTATTCGGTATTGTACCGGAAGGTTCTAGAAGCTTCCGGAGTGGGACCAACGTGGCCCCACTTGTCGGAGGGCTGCATGGGCCTAAGAGGGAGTGCCCTGGCCGCTTTGGGCCAGGGGCACAAGTCCCCATAGGCCCAGCCGGCCAAACCCTAGGGAACCCTTCTAGAAGGATTGGGTAAACTTGCCCCCCACTCCAACCCTTGGGGCCGCCACCCTAGGGCTTGGAGGAGGTGCCAAGGGGGCTGGCCAGCCCCCTATATAAGGTGGGCAGGGGTGCACCCCTCGCCCCCCCACTCCTCCAACCCTAGCCGCCATCCTGCTGCCCTCCACCTCTCTCACTCTCTCCCGACTGCGCGTAGGCGAAGCCCTGCCGCAGAAACTCTCCACCATAGCACCACGCCGTCGTGCTGCAGATCCAATCAATCTCTCCACCCTACTTGCTGGACCAAGGAAGGAGGAGACGTCGCGACACCATACGTGTGCATCTCTCGGAGGCGTCGTCACTTGCGGCATTGGATCGGATCGGATCGCGAGGAGGAGAAGGCTAGTACGACTACATCACCCACGTTCTGTTGAACGTTTCTGCTGTGCGATTTCTTCAAGGGTATGAAGATCTCATCTATCTCTCTAGTTGATTGCATCTCCTAGATTAAATCTTGGCTTTCTTGTTCGCATCCGTAGAAATTTTTTGATTTACTATGCTGCGAAACCCTTCATATAGGTTATAACTCAACTCTTTACACAAGATCCAGAGAACACTCTAGGTTAAAGAGAGATAAAGAAACTTCTTACAAAGAAGAATCAGGAATAAATAACTCATAGCTACCATACTTATAAAACTAGCAGTTGAACTACTAGGCTTGCGTTGCTGCTATTGCAATACTCTACAGAAGTAGGTTCTATGGTTAGAAATTCTATTCTTATCTAATTAGCAACTTCGTATTCACTTGAGTTGATGTATATGTTGACTTTCTTGACTTCATTGAAGTGCTTTTAGCTTTTGATGATGATTCCTGGAGCATAACTTGGTGTAGACGTAGTTTGTACTGGCTTTAGAACCTAGCAAGGGTTAAGAAGATACTTTGAGTACGAGCGTACTCAGCAAGTTCACTAGAAAAGGAGTGTTTGATGCACTATATCTACAGCCACAGACCATAGGTCGTAGGCAATGCAGGTTTTCGTAAACATTTCTTCAAAGGTTGTTTTTATTCTGAAAAGCTATGTCCGTCAGCCTTCACGGGTTTACCAGAACTTTCATGGAGTTCCTTTCCCATCGCGTTCGCAGCTCCTTCCCGGAACAGGGAGTAACAAGTTACAGTTCTTACACTCTGCAGAGGTGCATCACTTTACCCATGAGAGATCTTCGCTTTGTTGCACATCCGAATTGCATGTTCGTTCACACTTCCTTGGTGTGAGGCCCAGACTAAGATCCAAGCCAATCACTGCCTTCTCTGCGACCCCGCATGTCTCCTTGGTGTACGCCAGCCCACCTATTGAATTACGGCAATGGCGGTACAGACCGTTCAGATGTCGGAACTATCGTGGGACGTTGAGGGCTCCCACCCATATGCTGCATATCCTCTACGAATTACCATAAATAATATGCACGCTACGAGTGATAACAGCCACGACCCGCACATCTAGCTCCATGCGAGAGGGAAAAGATACAGCTGACTTCTCCGTCTCATTCCAAATCTCATGGTCAACGCGTAATATACGGCGCAAGAATCACTGGCGACATTGGTTGTTAAGTCCTAGGTAATATGTTCCTTTACCACCGGAACTCTTATAGTAGGTTATTACCTCATGGTAAATAACCTATAATCACATTATTATGAAAATAGTGTTTTCTGTCCTTTTTCAAATGCAGGTGATGACAATACTGGATTTGTAAAATACTTTACAGAAAATAATCAAAGGACATGAGCAAGTGTGAACTTGCCTTTTGTGATTGCAAGATTATGCACTCACGGTCTTCAAGACAATATAAGATCCAATAGTTGAAATCTGCATCATTGGTCCGGTAAGGACTAATGTTTAAAGAAGCAAGATGATTTTATGCATAAGTAATGTAATGCAAGTTGATAAACGCGAATCCCGAGAATAACGTTGTTCTAGGGTTTGGATATTGGAAATGGTTTCTTTGGAATGTGTTGTACTTTTAGTTAAGCTTCACATTTGTGTTTCTTATTAAGGCTTGTGAGTGTGTGAAACAACATGTATTTATACAACAACAAAATACACAGTATAAAATGCTACTCAAGGTTGCTTACATCTTAATTGTTTATCTTCAAGTTTTACTTTGGAAGTAATTTCACTTATAAAGAATTTAAGTATTAACTATCTTATTATACAAGTAAAGTATAAAGTAAGGTGTTTACTATTAATTGTTATATGTTAATTGAAGTGGCAAAACGAATAACTTTTGAAGAAAAGATTTCCTTACTAAGGTTTAAATAATCTTTGTGGTTAATTAAATGTGATTGATGTTGTTTGTGCTTGCTTGAATAGTTTGGACTTGAGATGTTTTATAACTTAATTATAGCAGACCAAAATTAACTATAAAACATGTAATAAAGTATTTAGTATCATACTTAAAGCTTTGTAACTATAAGTAACTTTAAGAATGTAGATAGACTTAGGGTGTATTACTTATGATACTTGTATCCTGTTCATTTTATATTGTTTGCTTAGAGTTACTTAAGAATGGTATTACTTTTATTTGGTAGTGGTTCATTTACATTATAATGTATTAAGGGACTTATCTCCCAATAAGGGTGTGGTTAAGGTTTGTGAATAAATAAACAATATTATTTACTACTTATGAATTCACTTATAGTGTTTTGATTTGTTTATAATCTTGTGGTTAAAGTAAATGAATAGGTTTTATTTCTTTACAAATTATTTGTAGAGATTTTATATTAGATAAGAATTCTTTTATAAAATAATTTATACTTACGGTTGAAGGATCATTCAATAATATTGCATTTAAATGGTGTTAAATCATTTTGACCTCATAATGTTAGTATTTCAGATTAATACTATTTATTACATTTAATTGGTTAATTTAAGAAATATTAACAAATTTTATTTGTCATTTTATGAATTATTAACTAAAGAAATAGGTTTGAATTCAAGTTATCAAAGTGTTTAATTTTTTATTTAACTCAAAAGTGGAATATCACATTTTTAACATGTAGGTATTATTTTTGTGATTATTTTGGTATATTACATTTATTTTTGTGATTTATAAATAATAAGATATGATTTTAATAAGGTTTATTACTTTATAAATACTTAATAATTAACAAATATTTAATTAAGTGAAATATTAATGTATAATTATAATTTTAAAGTATAATTCTTATTTTTCTAGTATTTTTGTATTTTATTTATATTTTTAACATTTACCATTATTAAAGTATGAATTTTCAAAGTATTAAAACTTTATAAAGTATTTATTAAATAATATTTATTTAAATAATCATCATAATAATATTTAATAATAGTTTTAAGTTGTAGATTTTACTTTTCTCAACATTTTCATATATTATATGTATTTTCCTGATTTATAAAACAAAAGTTATTGATTTTATAAGATTGAATCATTTTATGAATTTTTTTAATTAAATAACTAAATGTGTTTATTAGGTAATGCTGATGTCAGCATGAAACGAAAGGGTTTTCTCACAAGAGCTTATACTACCCCCAGTCACTGACTGGTGGGACCTTAGCCATGTCATTCTTATTGGTTTTTATTTATTACAGAAATCTTATCACAATTTCTAAAATAATAAAAGAAAAATAGGAATATGACATCAGCGTGATATCACGCTGACATCAATCCTGGATCATCCTCAGATCATGCTTGGATTCGCGAATCGGCTGCGTGCGTGGGGCTGTGCTTGGGCTTATCGGAAATAGGGCATCGCGGGGTGCATTATAGTGGCAGCGCCGCCTTGATATGGTCACCGATGATGGCGGTGCAACAACGGCGAGCGGCGGCGGCGTCAGGCTCACGCGGGGAGAAAGATTCAGAGAAAGAGAAAGAAAGCAAAAAGGTGCTTGAGAACCGGTGGCCCACCAGGAGCATGACGGTGGTGGTGCCGAGGCGAGGTAAGCACGGGAGATGCCGGATTCGAGGGAGGAAGCAGTGGCCAGACTTCGGTATGACGAGGTCGCCGCATCGACTCGAGGCGTCCTACTTCAATTCCTTCAGCAAGGAGGCTCAGGGGAGCACGGCGAAGCTGTGTGCTTGATCAATGGAGCACGGTGGAGCGTAGAACGATGGGGATTCGAAGCTAGGGTTTCGAGAAGAGAGGAATTTTGAGAGGGTGAAGGGGATTAGGGTTCTCCGTCGGTGTCCAGGGCTACTTGTAGACGACGTCTAGGACGGTAGCGCGTATCTCCTTGCAGCGGGCATCACGGCGAGACGGGAACGGCGTCGGCGTCGACACGCAGCTGCTCCTCGGCGGCGTCCTTCTGTCGCAAGGAGGAATAAAGGAAAAAGGTCGAAGCGGTACGTGGGCTGTTGTTGGGACTGAGTAGGCTGCTGCAGAGCGAGCGGAGAAGTTTGGAGGTGACCTGCGGGCGACGAATAGAGAGAAGAGGAAATGGGTCGTGGGCCAGATTGGGTGTTTCCTCTATTTTTTCCTGGTTTTATTCCTTTTTCATATTCTATTTGTTTTCAGGTTTGTATTTTTATATTTGGTTTGAACTTTTGTTTATGAAATTTTATTTGTCGAATACTTGCAGCAACAATAAATGGTATTTAAAATCATTTTGGGAATTTTATTGTATAATGATTATTTCTTTATTTTCTTTATATATATACCTTTTCATTTAGTATTTGTAAAGTTTTTAAATATGAAATTTAATTTATCTAATATCCATAAATTTGTTAAAGATTGCATTACTGTTTAATCCATGAGTTTTGATTTTTTTATTGATTTTATAATATTAAAGAATCTTCTATATATATAGTGATCCTTCATAATTATTTGATACATAAAGTTCTAAGTACTAGTAGGGTTAGTATTATTCTCATAGAGTTAAGAAATAGTAATATATATTTTTTATTACAACTCACATATGAGTTGAGGTTTGAATTAAAAATGTTTTAACATAAGTTCTTAGAAGATTTAATATTCTCATATTTATTTTATTGATGTGAATAAAGGTTAATGGCTAAACCTATTGTCTTTATGTTTGTGATTTTAATAATATCACCATTTAAAGTAAAATAGTGGGATTGTTTTTCTAGGCTAACTTATGAGAAACAATTGATGAAGATGGTTCTATAAGCACCTATGATAGTGATGGTTGAAAATGACAGAGATGTGCTCAAGTGATTTGATATAGGAAAATACTCCTCTGAAGCATTGTGGAAACAAAATGATAGATCAACCATAGGAAGTGGATATTAGGTTTGGTCTTAGATTTAGGGTTTAGTGTTCAGCAAGGATTCCTATATTCCATACTTCATAATTCTAGGCTTCTGATTAAGGAATTCCTTTCCTAGATATATTACTCTATATCCATCATCATGTGTTAACATGATGAGCCTTGCTTCACAAGAATATTCTTATCCACCTTTTATGCTTTTAAAGTCATTTATAAATCCAATGAGCTTGTCATTAAAGCCTTTCATAATCATTTATATCTATACTTGGCTATATCAACTACTCTATTGCTGATAATCCCCAGTCCAACAAGTGGTTACTTCTAACTCCAGTCATACTCTTCCTTAATCATCCTTCACTAATATCACTTCAATAGATGTATACATCAAATCCTACTTCACCTCAAGTGCTTAGTATTTCTAAAGAGGAAAATACTACTTCTTTAATTCAATGTGCTCTAACATCATTTTAATCATACTATCTTGTCTCTACTTGACTCCAATATCTAACATTCCAACCTCACATTATATTAATTGACTTGTAATGACTAATCTAGGATAATATATCTATACTATGATTCAATCAGGTTTTATCCACTGATGTCACTTATACATGGTATAAGCATTCAATATTGGTGTATAAGGCATGATCATTATAATCCTTTGATCCTTTATGATTCAGGTTTCCAGTTGGCTAAACAAGGATTCAATCCATACAACATTACAGTTGTATTCTAATTATCTTTTGTTTAGCTCTATTGGATTAAGAGATATAATTCATTGACTATACCTACTTGATCCAATAGGACTACTCCTGGTAAATATCTTCAGACTTCATCCTTATAATCTTCTTTATCACCATATAATTATAGGTTCCATATAACTCTTCTATCATTTCAGGAGTGAGTTAACTCCATCAATTACCATATGGATTTAATTCTATTCCAACACTCCCATCCTATAGATGACACCTAGAAGTAGCATCACTATTTACCTATTCTTATTTCTTTCTTTATAAGACCTAAGTGAATGCTATAATAAGGACAAGAGTTGATAGGTCAAAGATTGATAGGTTAAGAATTGGTGAATCAATACTTGATTACTCAGCATTAATGAACAACAAATATAAGGATAGGATTCAATAGAGATGATAAAGATTGATATGGAAAGAAAGATATATGGTGAATGATCTTAATTTTGGTTTCTTTCCTACTCAATATCACTAGAGAGTTAACGTTAGGTATTACCATGATACTCATGGTATAAGTAGATGAGATTAACATATAGTTGTTACATCCGTATTATTTGTGTTATATTTATAATTTGGTATTCATGAGTGATTATAATGAATACTATGATATGATCACCTAGGATCAAATATAAATCATTAAGTAATGTATTAGGGTTTAATTTTATTCCATTTGATCTACCCTCAGATCAAATCATGTTTACCCAAAATAAGGTTTTAGCAAAGGTCATCTTGAAACTTATCGCAGTCAACTTGATGATCTACTTCAATTCCATCAGGTTAAGAGAAGCTTCAATCACTTTGACAAGTTTTTTTTAAAAGCGCAAAAATTATTCAGATTTTCTATGCATGAATGCAATACACACATCTGTGTTGAGCTTATTTCTAAGCTCTAATGCTAGGATGTTACAAACTCTCCCTCTTAAAATAAACTTCATCCTCGAAGTTTGCACTCTCATGTTTCGGAGTAAGGAATTGTCTTGCAATGATTACGATATGTCTCAACTCCATGTTAACCTCAATGGGAATAATTGTAATATCCCATATCCAGATCTTTTCCTTGAATCCTCATTATACTTGGCAATTTTTAACTGGGTGTCTCCAATACTCCAAAGTTCCTTTTACTTTACTCCATTAGGGATATG
The DNA here is from genome assembly GCA_916181665.1 of Avena sativa. Lineage (NCBI taxonomy): Eukaryota > Viridiplantae > Streptophyta > Magnoliopsida > Poales > Poaceae > Avena > Avena sativa. The sequence continues at coordinate 256,456,286 of OV702279.1, read as the reverse complement.
TCCTTATTATTAAATCCTCAATCTGGGGTCTCTTCTTTAGTTCCTTAACCTAACTAGGTATCCTATTCCAACTCCTTTACTTAATCGTCGAGCTTCCTTACTATATTATGCAAAGTCTAGGAAGTATCACTAATACAGGGTTTTAAATTCTATTAAACAATAATTATGGCCAAAAGACGAATCTTTGATTTATCATTGTATGAGTTGTACTGGTAGTCCTTCCGAAGATTGGATTTGAACACATTTAGTCCATACCCATCGGAATTTCTTGTTTTCTAGCCCAAATGGATGTGCTCTATTACCTCTTAAGGATCACTTAAGAGTTGTTTCTTTTAGAGTTAGTCTGTTAGGACTATTTCTTGTTTTAAGCTTTTACCTTATCAGGCTTTTAGACAATATTTTGTTACTATCTTAAGTACTTCTTCAACTTTCATTTATAATGTTTACTCTCCCCCTTAGGGTTTACTAATAGTCTCTAAACTGCCTATAGAGTAACCATTGGCTTTATAACTAGAAGGTTGGGCTTTGTCTAGTTATTCTCTACCTAGTTAGGGTCTCATGAAACATTGTACGGTGTATCCACACAATTGTGGGTCTCCGAAGTGAATCTTTCAGCATTATTTGTCTTACTTACTATTTGGACATTTTCACTTTGATATGTCTGACTTCGCGAAGCGTTTTAGAAATTTGTCGCTTAATATTTTATACTCCTTTAGGCCTTACTTAGTTTAGGCCAAGTTTTATGCTCTTTATGCAACTTTTAAGATGATCTGGTTAACTATGTCAACCAAATACCAGCTGCGGACAATACCAACTGTGGATCAGAATACCGATTATGGATCAAGTACCAGCTGCGGATATTTACCAGCTGCGAACCATCCTAGGGTGTATGTATTACCCTACGGTTTCCAACATCCTTATGGCATTCTCTCTGAATTTTCAGAGCTTGAATACCATTTTGGTTCCAAAGCTACTTCTTTGTATTTATTCATGATACTTCCATGAACTTGTATAATTACTCCATTGACTTCTTAGCAAAATTACCTATTTGATTGAACCTTAAGTTCGTCACTTCTTGTTGCCCATGTATTCCCTACATTAATCTTTCTTCTTATTATGGAGTAATAACGATTTGAACTTGATCCAACCCTTCAATTCGTGTTGTGATACTCCTTATACTTGACTTAATTCTTCATGTAGGTCTTCATCTTGATCTTTGGAAATCGTCACTCCCTTACACGAATTCCCGTTTCTATCTAGGTCTATAACATCAAGTAGTAACTGGAGGTTGCAACATGCATTTGCACACCAAGTCAAACTTCATGTACAGATCTAGTCAATCAAGAAGATCCAAGAGAAACAAATAAATCCAAATGTGGTACATATAACACACAATATTCTAAGCCCAGAATATAGTAGTTGAGTATAATATCTCTAGAATTCCGTCTTAGTCGTGTAGTATATGACACCTCCTCGTATAGGTTTATATCGTGATACTTAGCACATAGAGTCAAACTATTCTTTGTTTCTTAATTTACCCAAATTGCCCAATTGCAATAGGATAATCTTAAGCAAAGTGGTCCCAAATTTTGTTTTGACTAAACTTTTGTCTCACCTTTGGAATGACTAGCTATAACCAACCTATCACTATTTAGTAACTAACCTCGCATGATCACTCCAAATGACTAATCAGATTCTTTATGCTAACTTAGACCAAAGCTTATCTAAATTTTTAGCACCCATGACTTATATCATAGCTCTATTATGATATTTTCTTACTTCTACCTCATGATAATTTACTAATTACCTTGCATATTATACTCTCATCATGGTTTCGGAGCTAATCTCACCATGATCTTATTATGTTTTAATTATTTATCATGATCCAGGACCTAATCTAACCCTGATAGCTTTGTTTCACATAACTCCATCATTAAATCCTAACATAATTTCACTTCATCACATAGAATTTTCAAGTGAATCCCACATGATTACTACTCCTTACATCAACATTAATCCTAATGATATTCATCATGTTGTCTTTGGTTATCAACTGACTCTAGGATTTTACTGTTCTTGCTTAAATTCTAGGATTAGGCTACACCATTAAGAGTACTTCAAATGCTCTCTTAAACTTGTTCCTAATCTACTTTGGACAATTGGCTTTCCTAAAGCATCTTGGTGGGTTTATGTCTCCCTCAGAAGACACTAAAGAGCACTATACTTGAGAAAAGATAAATAACTACTCCTAAGAAAGAATGACTTAAACATATGACTTAGGTGTGACAAGGTTATCCTCAAGTGGATACTCATCGCAAGTCATAAGATCATTTGGTTTAGATAAGATGGCTCCTATAGTCACTATCCAACCTACAGATCTTCCTAAAAGGGTTTTTATCCTAAGGTCAAAGCATATGCTCTGATATCAACTGCGGTGACCCAGCATACCACTGCATGATGTAGTACACTATAGTCGTTGATATAACACCAATGAAACACTGTTCACTAGTATTACATCCCTCAGAGTAGTACAATAGAAACATAGCAGGTCCAAGACATGACTATAGGTTACAACTCAACTCTTTACACAAGATCCAGAGAACACTCTAGGTTAAAGAGAGGGAAAGAAACTTTTTATGAAGAAGAATCAGGAATAAATAACTCATAGCTACCATACTTATAAAACTAGTAGCTGAACTACTAGGCTTGCATTACTGCAATTGCAATACTCTACAGAAGTAGGTTCTATGGTTAGAAATTATATTCTTATCTAATTAGCAACTTCGTCTTCACTTGAGTTGATGTATATGTTGACTTTCTTGACTTCATTGAAGAGCTTTTAGCTTTTGATGATGATTCCTGGAGCATAACTTGGTGTAGACGTCGTCTATACTGGCTTTAGAACCTAGCAAGGGTTAAGAAGATACTTTGAGTACGAGCGTACTCAGCAAGTTCACTAGAAAAGGAGTGTTTGATGCACTATATCTACAGCCACAGACCATAGGTCGTAGGCAATGCAGGTTTTCGTAAACATTTCTTCAAAGGTTGTTTTTATTCTGAAAAGCTATGTCCATCAGCCTTCATGGGTTTACCAGAACTTTCACGGAGTTCCTTTCCCGCCGCATTCGCAGCTCCTTCTCGGAACAGGGAGTAACAAGTTACAGTTCTTACACTCTGCAGAGGTGCGTCACTTTACCCATGAGAGATCTTAGCTTTGTTGCACATCCGAATTGCAGTTTCATTCACACTTCCTTGGTGTGAGGCCCAGACTAAGATCCAAGCCAATCACTGTCTTCTCCGCGACCCCGCATGTCTCCTTGGTGTACGCCAGCCCACCTATTGAATTACGGCAATGGCGGTACAGACCGTTCAGATGCTGGAACTATTGTGGGACGTTGAGGGCTCCCACCCATATGCTGCATATCCTCTACGAATTACCATAAATAATATGCGCGCTATGAGTGATAACAGCCACGACCCGCACATCTAGCTCCATGCGAGAGGGAAAAGATATAGCTGACTTCTCCGTCTCATTCCAAATCTCATGGTCAACGCGTAATATACGGCGCAAGAATCACTGGCGACATTGGTTGTTAAGTCCTAGGTAATATGTTCCTTTACCACCGGAACTCTTATAGTAGGTTATTACCTCATGGTAAATAACCTATAATCACATTATTATGAAAATAGTGTTTTCTGTCCTTTTTCAAATGCAGGTGATGACAATACTGGATTTGTAAAATACTTTACAGAAAATAATCAAAGGACATGAGCAAGTGTGAACTTGCCTTCTGTTATTGCAAGATTATGCACTCATGGTCTTCAAGACAATATAAGATCCAATAGTTGAAATCTGCATCATTGGTCTGGTAAGGACTAATGTTTAAAGAAGCAAGATGCTTTTATGCATAAGTAATGTAATGCAAGTTGATAAACGCGAATCCTGAGAATAACGTTGTTCTAGGGTTTGGATACTGGAAATGGTTTCTTTGGAATGTGTTGTACTTTTAGATAACCTCACATTTGTGTTTCTTATTAAGGCTTGTGAGTGTGTGAAACAACATGTATTTATACAACAACAAAATACACAGTATAGAATGCTACTCAAGGTTGCTTACATCTTAATTGTTTATCTTCTAGTTTTACTTTGCAAGTAATGTCACTTATAAAGAATTTAAGTATTAACTATCTTATTATACAAGTAAAGTATAAAGTAAGGTGTTTACTATTAATTGTCATATGTTAATTGAAGTGGCAAAACGAATAACTTTTGAAGAAAAGATTTCCTTACTAAGGTTTAAACAATCTTTGTGGTTAATTAAATGTGATTGATATTGTGTGCTTGCTTGAATAGTTTGGACTTGAGATGTTTTATAACTTAATTATAGCAGACCAAAATTAACTATAGAACATGTAATAAAGTATTTAGTATCATACTTAAAGCTTTGTAACTATAAGTAACTTTAAATGTAGATAGACTTAGGGTGTATTACTTATGATACTTGTATCCTGTTCATTTTATATTGTTTCCTTAGAGTAACTTAAGAATGGTATCACTTTTATTTGTTAGTGGTTCTGTCACATCCCAAATTTTAGATTTGGTTCTGCATATCATTCATATCATTGCATCATACTTTTCCATGCAAAACCGTCGATTGAAAAGAACCGGCGAAACGCTATTTTCAAAATCCCTTTCTATTCCACTACGAGGCTCCTGCGGGAGGCATTAATAGGACTAGTGTAGTCCACCCTTGTATCCTAGTGGTTTCACTCAACCCTTGACCCTAGGTTGTTCCCCTCCTTTTTACAAAAGCGTAGGAGCAAGAATCGCTCGATTCGGAGCTCGTACGGAAAAGTTACGGCCGTTTTATCAAAAGATAGAAAATCGGGCCGATTTCCGTGTCCGATTCCAACAGCGCGCCATGTCCTCGTAGGACCCCACGAGGGGCCCCACTTAAGAGGCCACCGCCCCTGCCTCGATACCCGTGCCCGACTCCCTCTCGAGACCCGCGCGCGCCGCCTCTCCCAGGAACCCGCGCCGCCGCCCTCGGTTCTCGTGCCGAGCCGCCGCCGCCCTCGGGATCCGTGCCGCCGTCGCATCCCGCCTCCGCCGCCCAGGTAAACCGCGCCGCCGGCCGCCTACCCCGCCGCCCGCGCCGCCGCACCTCGCCGGCCGCTCGCTCGCTCGCGCCGCGCAGCACCGCCACCGCCGCTGCACGCGCGCCGCCGCGCGCAGCTCCGCCGCCGCCCCGCCTGCGCCGCCGCCTGCCGCTTGCCGCGCAGCGCCGCCGCGCCGTCGCCCTCGCGCAGCCGGCCGCCCGCGCGCCATCGCCACCTCGCGCCGCCCGCAATCACGCCACCGCCAGCCGCGCCGCGCGCCTCGCCCGCCCGCAGCCGCGCCAGCGCCCGCGCTCGCCCGCTCGCCCCGCGCCGCGCTGCTGCCGCTGCTGCTGCTCGCCGCCTGCTCGCGCGCCGCGCCGCACGCGTCCCGCGCCGCCGCCTCCGCGCGCGCACGCACGCACGCACGCCGCCGCCTCGCGCTGCGTGCCGCTCGTCACCGCCGCCGTTGCGTGACCGCCTTGATCCACGTGTTGACCGTCTCCCTTCCGCGCAGGAAAAACGCCGTCACCGGAACCGATCGCCGCCACCGTCCGAGCTCGCCGCCGTTCGTTTTCGGTGAGTCCGCAGCCGCCCTTGGATCTCAGATCAACGGTCCAGATCGGTCGTTGACCGGTCAGTACCCAGGCGTTGACCAGTCAGCGCTCAGTCAGCAGTCGCGTTGACCAGTCAACAGACATAGTTGACTGGGTAAATACTTTAATCGTTTTAGTTGGCAGATTTCGGTAGAAACTTGTAAATTGCGTAGAAATTAAACCGCTGGGCCAAAAATTGCAAATAAAATATGTGTAGGTTCAGTGAGTCGTGTAGAATCTTGCTGTACCATTGTTTCACACTTTTGCAGCAAGATTTAGTACAGTTTAATTGAATGAATTAATGGACTTTTTGGAGTAATTAATTCGTAGAAAAAGATCTGTGACTCCAAAAATTGCGTATGATATGTCCCTGGATTCAGTGGAACGAGGGGAATCTCATCAGGAATTAAAAAGATAGGCTTACAGTGAAAACTTCTGCAGAAACTGTCTAGTGGATTTCTGCAGTGTTTTAATTACTCCGGGAGTTTTATAATTCCTTTTTGAGTAATTCTAATTGGTACTGTTCCTAAATAGCAATGCCTATACTGTAGAATTTTCCCAAGATTTTACAAATAGTATACTACCGGTAATGAATTATTTGAATTCTAGCTCTAGTTTTGAGCGTTATATTTTGCATATTAGTTTTCCTTGCGCTAAAACTATTTTCCATGCATGCAATCAGTATCTCTACTGATTAATATTATGTGGTGCAGCTGTAGCACCAATTCACTTGCCTTGCATACCTTCATGCATCATCTTTGTTGCATATGCTTGTGGATTGTTTGTTTATGATTGCAATTGTATCGTGTAGATTGTGACGAGTGCAACGCTTGCTCGTGTGTGGATTGTTCTTTCGACCGCTACAACCAAGGCAAGTAGATGCTATTTTGTTCATGATATTGTCCTACTATTTTCTATGCATTGTCGTGTATTTTGTAGACGCATGTGTAGGATGATATTATCGCTATGCTATGTCCTATTATGTGGTAGGGCTTTCCTTGTAGATGAACCACCGTTGGTAGATGTGCTTAGCCATGCTATGATGTACGAGGGCTGGGTTACATCATTGAGACTTGTTTCTAAAAGTATTGGTTTGTGAAAACTAAAACAACTTAATCAATGAATCCCCTGGGTGTGATGGTATTGATAATTTTTGGTGGTTTCATTGCAGAAAGGCACCCAGGTATCGAGAGAAATTGATTGGCTTCTTTATTTGGTAGCTTACGTGTACAACCATGTGCCAATAATGAAATGGGCGGTTGGTTGGACTTAGTAGGTTGTGGTAACCCGAACCCGCGTATCCAGAGATGTAGAATTTTGGTAGGTTGGACCGGTGCGCGTCGGGATTGGGGTGCTACTTCCCGAACATTCTCTTCTTGGACTTCTCCCTATCATCACCCAAAATGAGAGTGATGGTACGAGCTGGGCTGGCCAAGTCACATGGGTAAAGTGTACTAACCTCTGCAGGGTGTATAATCTAATCGATTAGCCGTGTCCCCGGTTATGGACAACTGAGTTGCTTGATATTGATTCCATGACATGTTTCTCGCTCATTCTAATTTCATAATAGTTTTAATATTGTTGGGTTAACTTAATTGGGATCTTTTCAAAGAAAATCGAAAACTGTTTATGAAAGTAGGACAAAGGTTTTTGCAAAAGCAAGCCAGACACAGCTCCAACTGCCAAATATGCATGTAGATGTTAGTACTATTATCTCATTACTAGCTCTACTTGCCATACATTCCATGTATTGACCCTTCGGGGCTGCTACGTTTCATGTTGCAGGTTATTCCGATTCTGAGTAATCGATATAGACCACGGTACTCCACTCGGCACTTGTTCACTTGTGGGCAATTTGAAGAATGGAGGATTTACCTTATTTATGTTGCTACCTGAATAATTTGAGCTAGCCTTGAGCTAAGCTTTTATTGTAATAATGGTACTCTGGATCTTCGTTATTTATGATACACGGATATTTTGCTATGTTATTCATCTCATTATATTGTGGGCTAATGAACCGATCCAGGGATTGGCATGTCACATAGAAGCCTCGGTCTTTTCAGAACCGCGGTGTTACAAGATGGTATCAGAGCCCGTGTGTCGACTGTAGGATCGTGACCTAGGATTGGATTAGGAAGCCTTAGGTTTACTAAAGCCTATATTAACTCTGTCTTTCATCTTATGCCTTTCACCCTCGTAAATTCTTACCATTTGCTATTCTCACACTTTCCTCTTTTACTTGATAGATGGGAGAAGTCAGGACTGAGTATGCCACCATGGAGTCACCAAGGCCCTTTGCAAGACAGTTAGCACAGCTCTCGCAGTCATTGGGATGGCCACTGCCCATGTTCAAGGGAAGAAGGTTGTACACCTATGGATATGGAGAGGATGCATGGGAGATCACTACCTTCATATTCAGGGATGCCGCCTTGCCAAATCCAGTGCATCTGATCTACACCAAGACATACTGCAACTGGGGACTTGGAATCAACTTGGCCATACATGAAGCCCTGTCTCGCCAGTGCCATAATGTCCGACACCTACTGCCAGCAGATTCACCCTACCATCACTATGGGAGGCGTGATGAAGATGGGCACATTGTGGTTACCCCGGGCGACAGGAACAACATGCCGCCCCGTCGGAGGCACATAGAGGACATGGAAAGGGAGAATGGAGCTTTAGCTGAGAAAGTAATGATGATAAAGGATATTGCAGACTTTGCTAGCAATGGTATGGTGGTCCAAGGACAGGAGATTGACACCTTGCATGAATCTGTGGGAGTTCTGGAGAATGCCCTGATAGCCAGAGATGCAACCATAGCTCATCTTCATGGTACGGTGCAGGAGAACACCCAGAACATACAACAGTTGCAAGGGACCGTCCAGGAAAGGGATCAAACTATTGAAGCTATGACAGCCCAGATTGCCGCTCTCCAAGCACAGCTGAATCCACCCTCTGATGATGACAATGGAGAAGATGGCAACAATGGGGATGATTATGACAGTGGGAACGATGATGATGATGAGGACGAGGATGATGATGATGATGATGGAGACGATGATGGTGGAGGAGATGAAGCTGTTGCAGTTGCAGCTGAGAGTGAAGAAGAAGAGGATCCAGAAGAGGTGGAGTTTGAGATCTCAAGTGATGATTCAGGAGAAGTGTACACTCCGCCGCCATGGTTGTACCGCGAACCGAAGCGCCAACGCATGAGTGCAAGGACCTACCGCAACCTCTTCAAGAAGTAGATAGAAGTCCACCAATTAGTCCACGTTAGGTAAATTCGTTAGGATTAGTCTCGATCGATGTGAAACTTAATTACTGTTAGTTTAAGAGTGTTTAGTTGCTTATTTGTGTACTCCAATATCCCAGGAATTTTCGTGCGAATTTTATGAAAGAGTTATGGCAATTTTGGTTAACATCTGTGTTATTTTCGCTGCAGTTTTCTGCTGATACAGCAGTACTGTACGATTTTTCATATTTTTCTGGTAACTGGGAAAAATCTGAAAAAAATTGGGCTGATGCGAAACTCTCTGTAATATATGTGCAAAAATCAGCTAAATTTTATGACGAGTTTAAGTCAGGCGGAAAAATTTGTGAACACTGCTGGACTGTTCTGGCAGATTGCTGTTTTTGTTGTTTAGTTGATCAACTGTTTGATTAACCATTGCCAACTCTTGTAAAACTATTTCAGTAGGTATATACTGCTAGGATAACCCCTGGGATGTTGCTGGATCACTTGTTTGTTGATGTGTTGCTTGCTTGTGATTGTCTGCTATTGTTTCATGTTGTTTGATCATATGCATGGGCAGAATCCTATTGTCGTAGTTGATTCTTTCTAAACTTACCTGTGCTGAACCGCAGATGCCTCCCCGCCGGCAACCCACTGAGTTGGAGCAGCTCATGGCAGCTCAGGCACAGCTGACCCAAGTGATGACTCAGTTCATGGCAGCTCAGAACAACAACAATGAAAACAATCAGCCTTAGGGAGATGCTCTCACCAGATTTCTGAGGTTAAGGCCAGCTAAGTTCTCTACTGCAACGGAACCAATGGTTGCTCTCGACTGGTTGCGTTCAGTCAACAAGGATCTGGTAACTGTAGGATGCACTAATGCTGAGAAGGTGAGGTTTGCCGCTCACCTACTGGAGGGACCAGCCGCTTCTTGGTGGGACACTTTTCAGATCACCCACCCGCTGGATACTGTGACTTGGGCAATGTTTGAGGAAGGTTTCAGGACCAACCACGTGTCTTCAGGAGTTCTGAGCCTGAAGAGGAAGGAGTTCCACAACTTGCGCCAAACCAATCGCACCGTGGCCGAGTACATTGAGGAATTCAACAACCTGTCCCGTTATGCACCTGAGGATGTTGACACTGATGCAAAAAGGAGGGAGAGATTCCTGGATGGCCTCAGTGATGAGCTTTCAGTACAGTTACTGGTGGTTTATTGCCCTACTTTCCAGGAGCTTATGGACAAGGCCAGGATCTTGGAAGGGAAGCACAATCAGGTAGAAAGCCGCAAGAGAAAGAGCAACAATCATCACTCTGGTTCACATCACAAGTCTCGCACTTCATATGATGGATACTCCAAGCATGGAGGAAGTGACCATGGGAGCCATGACCGCCACCACCATGGAGGCGATGGACATCGTCATGACAACCATAGGAGCACCCACCACAGCCACAAGGGAGGACACTCTCACCACTCTGGAGGACACGGTGGACATGACCGCAACCGTGATCGCAGCTTTGTGAAGAAGGATCTGAGTGAGGTGACTTGCTTCAAGTGTAAACAGAAGGGACACTATGCTGACAACTGTCCGGAGAGGAAAGGACTGAAGCCAACCAACAACGAGAGGGCCATAGTGAACCACATGAATGTGGAGGAGATTCCAGATGAGCCTGACCTTGTGATTGGTAAGTTTCCAATCAACACTTACCCTGCACTTATACTTTTCGATACTGGTGCATCGCATTCATTCATATCAAGGGCATTTGTGGATAAGTATAAGCTACCTACTGAGTCTATGAAAAGGTCTATTAGAGTGAGTTCACCTGGAGGAGATATGATAGCTAGCGCGGGATGCCGCAACTTGACTGTGAGGATTGGAACACACAACTTCATTGCACATCTAGTAGTGTTGGAATCACAGGGATTAGACGTTATTCTGGGTATGGATTGGATGTCTATGCATGGGGGACACATAGATTGTGCACAACGAGCTGTTTCACTCAAAACCCCGGATGGTAAGAGGATTAGATTCAAGTCGGCCGTACGACCAGGAAGGTGTAAGTTGAATTCTCTTAAGGGGTTAGCATGGATACTGTGCCAGTGATCAGGGATTACCCCGACGTGTTTCCGGAAGAGCTGCTAGGGATGCCACCTGACAGGGAAGTAGAGTTTCTTATCGACCTGATGCCGGGAACAGGACCAATAGCAAAGAAACCATATAAGATGGATGTGGATGAGCTGAAGGAATTGAAGAAGCAGTTGAACGAGCAGCTGGAAAAGGGATTCATTCAGCCTAGTTTGTCGTCATGGGGAGCACCTGTTCTGTTTGTGGAGAAGAAAGACAGCAGCAAGAGATTAGTAGTGGACTATCGCTCGCTGAATGAAGTAACCATCAAGAACAAGTACCCTCTGCCGAACATAAATGATTTGTTTGATCAACTGGAAGGAGCGAAGGTGTTCAGCAAGATTGATCTGCGATTAGGCTACTTCCAATTGAAGATCCGGGAGGAGGACATACCAAAAACCGCCTTCACCACTAGGTATGGTTTATATGAGTATACAGTTATGTCTTTTGGACTAACGAATGCCCCGGCATACTTCATGACCATGATGAACAAGGTATTTATGGAGTACTTGGACAAGTTCGTGGTGGTATTCATTGATGACATACTGATATATTCCAAGGATGATGCCGAGCATGAGAAACATCTGCGACTGATTATGGAGAAGCTGAGGGAACATCAGCTGTATGCCAAATTCAGCAAGTGTGAATTCTGGCTTAACACCGTTGGGTTTCTTGGACACGTAGTGTCAGGAGAAGGAGTCGTTGTTGATCCAAGCAAAGTGACTGTAGTAACTGAGTGGGAAGCACCCAAGAATGCGGGAGAGATTCGAAGCTTTTTGGGACTTGCTGGATATTATAGGAGGTTCATTGAAAACTTTTCCAAGATTGCTAAGCCGATGACTGAACTTATGAAGAAGGAGCGGAAGTTTGAATGGTCAGACGTATGTGAAGCCAGCTTTCAGGAACTGAAGCGTCGACTAGTGACCGCGCCTGTTCTGTGTTTACCAGATCTTCAGAAGGATTTCCAAGTGTACTGCGATGCTTCTCGACAAGGACTTGGGAGTGTACTGATGCAAGATGGGAGAGTGGTGTCATATGCCTCGCGACAACTTAAACACCATGAGCGGAATTACCCCACACACGACTTGGAGTTAGCGTCAGTGGTTCATGCGCTCAAGGTATGGAGGCATTACTTAATGGGAAAACACTGTGATGTGTACACCGACCACAAGAGCCTGAAGTACATATTCACGCAGAAGGAACTGAACATGAGGCAAAGGAGATGGTTGGAACTTATCAAAGACTATGATATGAATCTACAATACCACCCAGGAAAGGCCAATGTAGTAGCAGATGCTCTGAGTCGGAAGGTTTATGCCAATGGATTGACAATTGGGGAATTGCCCGAGGATTTGTGCAAGCAATTCAAGGACCTTAGACTGGAGGTAGTATCTGAAGGATACTTGGCAACAATGGAAGTCCAACCAACGCTACAGGACAGAATCAGGAAGGCTCAAGTGGGAGACAAAGAGATAGATGAAGTAAAAGAAAAGAAGAAGGAGGGTCGAGCAAGGGAATTCTGCGAGGATGAGCAAGGTACCCTGTGGTATGGAGATCGTTTGTGCGTTCCCAACGATCCGGAGATAAGGAAGTTGATTCTGCAGGAAGCTCATGACTCGCCGTATTCCATACATCCGGGCAATACGAAGATGTATATGGACCTAAAGGACAGATTCTTGTGGAATAACATGAAGGGAGACATCACAGAGCATATTGCCCTATGTGATGTATGTAGCCGAGTGAAGGCGGAACACCAGAAGCCAGCAGGATTGCTACAGCCATTGCCCGTGCTGGATTGGAAGTGGGATAGAGTGGGAATGGATTTTATCACAGGATTGCCCAGGACCGGGTCAGGATATGACTCTATTTGGGTAGTGGTCGACCATTTGACCAAGGTAGCCCACTTTATACCGGTAAAGACGACCTATACGAGTGCAAAGTTGGCCAAGATTTACATGGACAGAATTGTGTGCCTACATGGAGTTCCCAAGAGTATCGTATCTGATAGAGGCACCCAATTTACCTCACACTTCTGGCGCCAGCTGCACGAGTCACTCGGTACTAGATTGGAGTTTAGCACAGCGTTTCACCCGCAGACTGATGGACAGACCGAGAGGGTGAATCAGATTTTGGAGGACATGCTGAGAGCTTGCGCTTTGGCTCATGGATCTAGTTGGGATGATAATTTGCCATATGCTGAGTTTTCCTACAACAACAGCTATCAAACCAGTATCAAGACGTCACCGTTCGACGTGGTGTATGGGAAACGGTGCCGAACACCATTGCTATGGGATGGAGTAGGAGAACGTCAGTTGTTTGGGCCTGATTTGATCAAGGATGTTGAGGAGAAGGTCGCCTTGATTAGGGACCGGCTGAAGGTAGCACAATCAAGGCAGAAGAGCTAAGCTGACGCCAAGCGCAAGGAAGTGGTGTATGAGATAGGTGATAGAGCATACCTCAGAGTACCGCCGCTTCGTGGAATCAAGAGATTTGGAATTAAGGGTAAGCTGGCACCTCGGTTTATTGGACCGTATCGGGTCTTAGCACGCAAAGGAGAAGTTGCTTATCAGTTGGAGTTGCCAGAAGCTCTGTCCGCTGTTCACAATGTGTTCCACGTATCCCATCTGAAGAAGTGCCACCGGAGATGGTGGATACACCATTGAGAGACACTGTACCGCTAGAGGAGGTTCAGCTTGAGAACGACTTGACCTATGAGGAGAAACCGGTCAAGATTCTGGAGACAGCGGAGAGGACTACCCGTACCAAAACGATCAGGTTTTGCAAGGTGCAATGGAGCCACCACACCGAAGAGGAAGCCACTTGGGAGCGTGAGGATGACATCCGAGAGGACTACCCACACCTATTTGCTAGCCGCGCCGAATCTCGAGGACGAGATTCATCTTAAGGGGGTTAGTCTTGTCACATCCCAAATTTTAGATTTGGTTCTGCATATCATTCATATCATTGCATCATACTTTTCCATGCAAAACCGTCGATTGAAAAGAACCGGCGAAACGCTATTTTCAAAATTCTTTTCTATTCCACTACGAGGCTCCTGCGGGAGGCATTAATAGGACTAGTGTAGTCCACCCTTGTAGCCTAGTGGTTTCACTCAACCCTTGACCCTAGGTTGTTCCCCTCGTTTTTACAAAAGCGTAGGAGCAAGAATCGCTCGATTCGGAGCTCGTACGGAAAAGTTACGGCCGTTTTATCAAAAGATAGAAAATCGGGCCGATTTCCGTGTCTGATTCCAACCGCGTGAGGGGGCCCCACTTAAGAGGCCACCACCCCTGCCTCGGTACCCGTGCCCGACTCCCTCTCGAGACCCGCGCGCGCCGCCACTCCCAGGAACCCGCGCCGCCGCCCTCGGTTCTCGTGCCGAGCCGCCGCCCTCGGGATCCGTGCCGCCCCCGCATCCCGCCTCCGCCGCCCAGGTAAGCTGCGCCGCCTGCCGCCTACCCCGCCGCCCGCGCCGCCGCACCTCGCCGGCCGCTTGCTCACTCGCGCCGCGCAGCACCGCCGCCGCTGCACGCGCGCCGCCGCGCGCAGCTCCGCCGCCGCCCCGCCTGCGCCGCCGCCTGCCGCTCGCCGCGCAGCGCCGCCGCGCCGTCGCCATCGCGCAGCCGGCCGCCCGTGAGCCATCGCCACCTCGTGCCGCCCGCGATCACGCCCGCCAGCCACGCTGCGTGGCTCGCCCGCCCTCAGCCGCGCCAGCGCCCGCGCTCGCCCGCTCGCCCCGCGCCGCGCTGCTGCCGCTGCTGCTGCTCGCCGCCTGCTCGCGCGCCGCGCCGCCGCCTCCGCGCGCGCACGCACGCACGCGCCGCACGCCGCCGCCTCGTGCTGCGTGCCGCTCGTCGCCGCCGTTGCGTGGCCGCCTTGATCCACGCGTTGACCGTCTCCCTTCCGCGCAGGAAAAACGCCGTCGCCGGAACCGATCGCCGCTACCGTCCGAGCTCGCCGCCGTTCGTTTCTGGTGAGTCCGCAGCCGCCCTTGGATCTCAGATCAACGGTCCAGATCGGTCGTTGACCGGTCAGTACCCAAGCGTTGACCAGTCAGCAGCCGCGTTGACCAGTCAACAGACACAGTTGACTGGGTAAATACTTTAATCGTTTTAGTTGGCAGATTTCGGTAAAAACTTGTAAATTACGTAGAAATTAAACCGCTGGGCCAAAAATTGCAAATAAAATATGTGTAGGTTCAGTGAGTCGTGTAGAATCTTGCTGTACCGTTGTTTCACACTTTTGCAGCAAGATTTAGTACAGTTTAATCGAATGAGTTAATGGCCTTTTTGGAGTAATTAATTCGTAGAAAAAGATCTGTGACTCCAAAAATTGCGTATGATATGTCCCTGGATTCAGTGGAACGAGGGGAATCTCATCAGGAATTAAAAAGATAGGCTTACAGTGAAAACTTCTGCAGAAACTGTCTAGTGGCTTTCTGCAGTGTTTTAATTACTCCGGGAGTTTTATAATTCCTTTTTGAGTAATTCCAATTGATACTGTTCCTAAATAGCAATGCCTATACTGTAGAATTTTCCCAAGATTTTACAAACAGTATACTACCGGTAGTGAATTATTTGAGTTCTAGCTCTAGTTTTGAGCGTTATATTTGCATATTAGTTTTCCTTGCGCTAAAACTATTTTCCATGCATGCAATCAGTATCTCTACTGATTAATATTATGTGGTGTAGCTGTAGCACCAATTCACTTGCCTTGCATACCTTCATGCATCATCTTTGTTGCATATGCTTGTGGATTGTTTGTTTATGATTGCAATTGTATCGTGTAGATTGTGACGAGTGCAACGCTTGCTCGTGTGTGGATTGTTCTTCCGACCGCTACAACCAAGGCAAGTAGATGCTATTTTGTTCATGATATTGTCCTACTATTTTCTATGCATTGTCGTGTATTTTGTAGACGCATGTGTAGGATGATATTATCGCTATGCTATGTCCTATTATGTGGTAGGGCTTTCCTTGTAGATGAACCACCGTTGGTAGATGTGCTTAGCCATGCTATGATGTACGAGGGCTGGGTTACATCACTGAGACTTGTTTCTAAAAGTATTGGTTTGTGAAAACTAAAACAACTTAATCAATGAATCCCCTGGGTGTGATGGTATTGATAATTTTTGGTGGTTTCATTGCGGAAAGGCACCCAGGTATCGAGAGAAATTGATTGGCTTCTTTATTTGGTAGCTTACGTGTACAACCATGTGCCAATAATGAAATGGGCGGTTGGTTGGACTTAGTAGGTTGTGGTAACCCGAACCCGCGTATCCAGAGATGTAGAATTTTGGTAGGTTGGACCGGTGCGCGTCGGGATTGGGGTGCTACTTCCCGAACAGTCTCTTCTTGGACTTCTCCCTATCATCACCCAAAATGAGAGTGATGGTATGAGCTAGGCTGGCCAAGTCACATGGGTAAAGTGTACTAACCTCTGCAGGGTGTATAATCTAATCGATTAGCCGTGTCCCCGGTTATGGACAACTGAGTTGCTTGATATTGATTCCATGACATGTTTCTTGCTCATTCTAATTTCATAATAGTTTTAATATTGTTGGGTTAACTTAATTGGGATCTTTTCAAAGAAAATCGAAAACTGTTTATGAAAGTAGGACAAAGGTTTTTGCAAAAGCAAGCCAGACACAGCTCCAACTGCCAAATATGCATGTAGATGTTAGTACTATTGTCTCCATTACTAGCTCTACTTGCCATACGTTCCATGTATTGACCCTTCGGGGCTGCTACGTTTCATGTTGCAGGTTATTCCGATTCTGAGTAATCGATATAGACCACGGTACTCCACTCGGCACTTGTTCACTTGTGGGCAATTTGAAGAATGGAGGATTACCTTATTTATGTTGCTACCTGAATAATTTGAGCTAGCCTTGAGCTAAGCTTTTATTGTAATAATGGTACTCTGGATCTTCGTTATTTATGATACACGGATATTTTGCTATGTTATTCATCTCATTCTATTGTGGGCCAATGAACCGATCCAGGGATTGGCATGTCACATAGAAGCCTAGGTCTTTTCAGAACCGCGGTGTTACAATATGGTATCAGAGCCCGTGTGTCGACTGTAGGATCGTGACCTAGGATTGGATTAGGAAGCCTTAGGTTTACTAAAGCCTATATTAACTCTGTCTTTCATCTTATGTTTGAATTAAAAATGTTTTATCATTAGTTCTTAGAAGATTTAATATTCTCATATTTATTTTATTGATGTGAATAAAGGTTAATGGCTAAACCTATTGTCTTTATGTTTGTGATTTTAATAATATCACCATTTAAAGTAAAATAGTGGGATTGTTTTTCTAGGCTAACTTATGAGAAACAATTGATGAAGATGGTTCTATAAGCACCTATGATAGTGATGGTTGAAAATGATAGAGATGTGCTCAGGTGATTTGATATAGGAAAATATTCCTCTGAAGCATTGTGGAAACAAAATGATAGATCAACCATAGGAAGTGGATATTAGGTTTGGTCTTAGATTTAGGGTTTAGTGTTCAGCAAGGATTCCTATATTCCATACTTCATAGTTCTGGACTTCTGATTAAGGAATTCATTTCCTAGATATATTACTCTATATCCATCATCATGTGTTAACATGATTAGCCTTGCTTCACATGAATATTCTTATCCACCTTTTATGCTTTTAAAGTCATTTATAAATCCAATGAGCTTGTCATTAAAGCCTTTCATAATCATTTATATCTATACTTGGCTATATCAACTACTCTATTGCTGATAATCCCCAGTCCAACAAGTGGTTACTTCTAACTCCAATCATACTCTTCCTTAATCATCCTTCACTAATATCACTTCAATAGATGTATACATCAAATCCTACTTCACCTCAAGTGCTTAGTATTTCTAAAGAGGAAAATACTACTTCTTTAATTCAATGTGCTCTAACATCATTTTAATCATACTATCTTGTCTCTACTTGACTCCAATATCTAACATTCCAACCTCACATTATATTAATGTGACTTGTAATGACTAATCTAGGATAATATATCTATACTATGATTCAATCAGGTTTTATCCACTGATGTCACTTATACATGGTATAAGCATTCAATATTGGTGAATAAGGCATGATCATTATAATCCTTTGATCCTTTATGATTCAGGTTTCCAGTTGGCTAAACAAGGCTTCAATCCATACAACATTACAGTTGTATTCTAATTATCTTTTGTTTAGCTCTATTGGATTAAGAGATATAATTCATTGACTATACCTACTTGATCCAATAGGACTACTCCTGGTAACTATCTTCAGACTTCATCCTTATAATCTTCTTTATCACCATATAATTATAGGTTCCATATAACTCTTGTATCATTTCAGGTGTGAGTTAACTCCATCAATTACCATATGGATTTAATTCTATTCCAACACTCCCATCCTATAGATGACACCTAGAAGTAGCATCACTATTTACCTATTCTTACTTCTTTCTTTATAAGCCCTAAGTGAATGCTATAATAAGGACAAGAGTTGATAGGTCAAAGATTGATAGGTTAAGAATTGGTGAATCAATAGTTGATTACTCAGCATTGATGAACAACAAATATAAGGATAGGATTCAATAGAGATGATAAAGATTTATATGGAAAGAAAGATATATGGTGAATGATCTTAATTTTGGTTTCTTTCCTACTCAATCTCACTAGAGAGTTAAAGTTAGGTATTACCATGATACTCATGGTATAAGTAGATGAGATTAAGATATAGTTGTTACATCCTTATTATTTGTGTTATATTTATAATTTGGTATTCATGAGTGATTATAATGAATACTATGATATGATCACCTAGGATCAAATATAAATCATTAAGTAATGTATTAGGGTTTAATTTTATTCCATTTGATCCACCCTTAGATCCAATCATGTTTACCCAAAATAAGGTTTTAGCAAAGGTCATATTGAAACTTATCGCAGTCAACTTGATGATCTACTTCAATTCCATTAGGTTAAGATAAGCTTCAATCACTTTGATAAGTTTTTTTTAAAGCGCAAAAATTATTCGGATTTTCTATGCATGAATGCAATACACACATCTGTGTTCGGCTTATTTCTAAGCTCTAATGCTGAGATGTTACAAATAATAAAAAAGATTTTTCTATTTATCTTTATTCCTTCTTCCTTTTTTCTATTCTCCTTGTGGTTCTCGCATATTTGCAGAAGAGTGGTCGACTTAGAGTTTCCAAGAAACGAATAAAAAAGGAAGAGAGAAGTGGAACCAATCATGAGAGGTATGCCTTATGACTCCCCACTTTTGAAATTTTAGAAACCCATGCTAGTTAGTAGTAAATGTTAAGATATTATATTGGTGGAGTGAGTCTTTATATTGGAGTAAAATTTTGTTTGTATGGTATTTAGTTGAGTATGTTTTGTTCCAGCTCTTGTAGTTAACCAAGTCTTGCCTAAAAATTTGCTAAACAATTGTAATAATAAAAAAGTCTCGGAATTGAAGGCTTGGGTGTTGTATTGTTTAGCCTTGAAAGCTTATTCCTAGAGACACTTAACACCACAAAAAATAATAATTGACTCGATAGCTCTCTTTGAAAGGATTTGTTCAATTGAATTAATGTTTAGCGGTTCTTGTGAGCATACCAAAGTTTGACTTGTGAATCATAAAAATGATATAGCTTTATGCGTGCCAAATTTCATGGGATGCCAACAACTCCGCTAGCCTACGAACGATCTTCATGGGGGAAACTCCTAGATTTTGGCTATGAGTTGATTAAACATTTGTAGCAGCAATGCTATAATGGGTAAGATTCTTGGCATTATCGTGTAGCTGTGTTCATGATGGAATCACTCCTCTGGCTGGTATGAGTAATCATTATGCAAAAGGAACAAAAATCTTGGTGATGCCACGAGTGTCCATCACATCACGATAAACTAATTAAATTTTTTGGCATGCTCTCAATTACTTAAGAAATGGAATTATTAAAGGACAATGAATAGAAAAGTAGTGCTTGAAAAGTCTTGACTTATTGATGTTGGAGAATTGAGATCCTTTAGTGTATATAATTTTCATGACAAACTCTCACACTATCAAATTTACATGATTATACTTTATTATTCAAAGGCAAGCTTATGAGTTGATTACATGACATGGAATAGAGTTTACTCATTTGAATCATCCATGCTAACAATAATCTTGCTACTCTATAAGGATTCATTAAAACCCATATGATATGCTTGCCATTACTCTATCTATGCTGAGTTTTCAGATTAATAAAGTGGAGGAAACATGAGACTATCTATCATGAGTAAGATCATCATCTCGTTATTTTAGTTTAAATGCTGATTTACTTTTTGATTTTGGTTTTATTGCTCGAGGACGATCAAGTTTAAGCTAGGGGAGGTTGATGGCTGTGAAATATAGCCATCCACGTCCACATTTAAACTAGATATTATTCATAATTTTGATGAAATATCTCTCTAAATCCTGCCACTAATGCCTAATGATCAAAGGGGTATGCAATCCTATCTTTCTATTTTTTTCCTGCGTAGGAAATGACGTTTGATGATGGGAATCACAACATTAAAGTCAAAGATATGATATTTCCAACAACTCAAATAAAATAGGAGTCGTGGAAAGGATCTAGTACCTTTAACGACCAACTATACATTGGGAATAAAATTCTAGTTGTATAGTTTCCACCAAAATCGCTAGGTCAAATAGAACAACTTTCGTGAATAGACCCCTATATAAAGAGACCTCTCGCGACGGAACCCCCCCCCCCCGCCCCAAGAGTCGAACAGAGCCAGAAGGAGAAGAGTAAGCCGCCGGAGGAATGGATCTAGACCCAATCTCGAAACCCTTCTCCACCACCATAGCCATATTCCACCACTTGTAATAGTAGATCTCATCTCCAATTGGCAGCATTGTAAGACTATTACTATCTGTCTCATGATTTCCATTACAATTTTTATGATTGTTGATCTCATCTCTATGTGTGAGTAATTCTCCTTGGGCTAAGGGCTTCGGCCTATCCATGTAGATTGTGCATTTTATTTATCATATATGGGATCATGTATTAGTTTGTATGACATGATGATTATTGTATCCTCTTCTGCCGCAATATAAGGACTTGTCAGGTACCCAAGACCTCGAGGACTGATCTAGGTATAGGGAGTGTGAGTAATGACTAATCTACAGGATGGGAACCCCAGTGACAGAAAGGGTAGTACGACTGTATGTGAGGAATTTACTTGGGATTAACGGTGACGTCACTGTGCATATAATTAGATCTCTTTATTATATGGATGAGACTAATAGGCTATTGCTATAAGCGGTTGCGGAGGCAATAGCAGTTATGGATGCACTTCCCACATATAATTATCTTGCTCTAACGATTACATGCATACTTTATTATTATCTTTTATTCCCATCAGATGTTTTGCACAGCTACAGGTGACATCGAACGCCCTAGGCCCTCTCTCTCCATCATTGACAACAACAGAAGATCGCAAACTATTGGTCTGGTAAAATACTAAAAGAATTATAAAACTCCCGAAGGTCCGTTAAAGTAACTTTACTGCGCTTTTTTGCTTCCCGAGGATTCGATAACCTAGGTCAATTAGGGAAAAGAGCTATACTACATCATAATCCGGATCGAAGGTATCGGCTGGCACCGAGTTGTATGTCATGGAGCAATTCTATGACTACAAGATGGTTGATGAGCGCTTCATCGTTGAGCAAGCTCATGAGATACAATCACTTGCCAAAGAACTTGATCAGTTTAAGTGTACCTTACCGGACAAGTTCATGGTCGGTGGCATTATTGCCAAGCTTCCTCCCTCGTGGAGGAACTTTGCTACTTCTCTGAAACATAAGAGATAGGAGTTTTCCGATACGGATCTCATTGGGTCTCTTCATGTGGAAGAGAAGGCGAGAGCAAAGGACAAAATTGCTCGAGGATTTGAGGGAGGTTCTACTGCCAATTTGGTGCAGATGAAAAACCGCCAATCCCACAAGTTGAAGAATAAGAACAAATCTGGAGGAAAAGGGAAGTTTGATGGGAAGAACAAGGCCACGCACTCAACCAACTTCAAGAAGAAAAATTATAAGAGGAAAAGCTCTTGCCATGTCTGTGGTGATCCTAATCATTGGGATCCTAGCTTCCCTAATCGCTTTGACAAGCATCAACATGGGAACAGCGGCAAGACCACTAATGTTATTAGCGATACTGAGATGAAGGATGCTGGATACGGTATTTTACCTACTATCCTTTCAGTATGTCATTCTCCTGAATGGTGGATAGACACAGGTGCTAATACACATGTATGTTCTGATATTTCCATGTTTTCCTCTTATCAAGTCTCAAGGACTTCTTTTGTGCTGATGGGAAATGGCTCACGTTCTTCTATTCATGGTGTTGGTACGGTAAATCTGAAGTTTACTTCGGGGAAGACCGTACAGCTGAAGAATGTGTATCATGTTCCCTCCATCAATAATAATCTCGTCAGCGGATCGCTTTTATGTCGAGATGGTTTCAAGTTGGTTTTTGAGTCCAATAAAGTTGTAATTTTAAAGTATGTACAATTTGTTGGAAAGGGTTATGCGTGTGGAGGTCTGTTCCGTTTGTCTTTGTCAGATTCATGTTAAAGTTATTAATCATGTTTGCATTGATAATGAGTCCAATGTTTGGCATTCACGACTCTATCATATTAACTTTGATTACATGACGCGGCTAGCCAATATGAGTTTAATTTCGAAATTTACCACTATCAAAGGTTATAAGTGCCAAGTTTGTGTGCAAGCAAAGCAACCCCGTAAGTCTCATATGGCTGCGGAACCGAGAAAGTTAGCACCACTAGAACTTATACAGTCAGATCTTTGTGAGATGAATGGTGTGTTGACAAAAGATGGAAAAAGATACTTTATGACATTGATTGATGACTCCACTAGATATTGTTATGTTTATCTTCTGAAATCTAAATATGAAGCTTTGAACTATTTTAAAATCTATAAAGCTGAAGCAGAAAACCAACTTGATCTTAAAATCAAGCTAAGGTCGGATCATGGTGGAGAGTAATTTTCAAACAAATTTGATTTATTTTGTACGGAACATGGTATTATACATGAGAGGACGCCTCCCTACTAACCTCAGTCAAATGGGGTGGCCGAAAGAAACAACCGCACTCTAACTGATTTGGTTAACGCCATGTTAGATACATCGGGTCTTTGCATGGAAAAAATAGCATGCTATTTCGGCGCTATAGCGTATTTGGGAGGCAAACGCTACGCTATAAAAAACCTGCTCGCTATGACGCTATTCGCTTTATAGTGACGCTAAATACGCTATAACGTCATAACGCAATAGCAGCGCTAAAAAATCTATGAAAATAGCACCATCTCATAAGCTCATTCAGCCCATAGATGTAATGTCTCCATGGATTTTTGTGGTGAATACCATGATATTGACCTTGTCATGTTGAATTTGGTGATCATTGTGACCTGAACTTTGTCATTTTTCCGCACGAGTTAATTGGTTTTGCATGTATTACTCTAGAAAAAATTAGTTGCTAAAATCCCTAGTAATACATGCTATATCTGTCAATATTTAATTTTTTTATAAACGCTATTTTCAAAAATAGCACGCTATTAGCACATTATAACTTGCATAGCGTTTGGAGAAAGGCCACACTATTTCTTTTAGCATGCTATTTTTGTATTTCCAAGGAATGGTGGGGGAAGGCGCTAATGATTGCGTGTCATGTCCTAAACCGTGTTCCCATAAAGGATAAAACCATGACTACATTTGAGGAATGGGAAAATAAAAGGCTTAAACTCTCTTACTTATGAACTTGGGGTTGTTTGGCGAAAGTAAATATTCCAATACCCAAGAAGCGAAAGCTTGGACCAAAAACCGTTGATTGTGTTTTTCTGTGATATGCTTTGCATAACATTGGCTATAGATTTTTGATAGTAAAATCTAAGGTATCCAACATGCATGTTGGTACAATTATAGAGTCGAATGATGCGACTTTCTTTGAGGACATCTTTCCTATGAAAGGTATGTCTAACTCATCAAATCAGGAGATGACTAGTTTGTCTAGTCAGGAATTTGCTATAATTCCTGAACCCACTATGTCAATAGAACACCATGATGATCCTATGGAGGATGACAATGAAGCTCACAAAAGGAGCAAGAGACAAAGGATTGCAAAGTCATTTGGTGATGATTTCATTGTGTACCTTGTGGATGATACTCCCACTTATATTTCAGAAGCCTATGCATCTCAAGATGCTGACTATTAGAAGGAAGTTGTCCTTAGCGAGATGGAATCCATCTTAGCTAATGGTACTTGGGAAGTCACTGATCGTCCTTATGGTGTAAACCGGTAGGGGTAAGTGGATGTTCAAGAAAAAGCTTAGACCTGATGGTACTATTAAAAAGTACAAGGCATGTCTTATGGCCAAGGGTTATACCCAAAAAGAAGGTGAATACTTCTTCGATACCTACTCACATGTATCCAGATTGACCACTATTTGAGTACTACTATCCTTGGATGCCTCACATGGTCGTCTCGTTCATCAAATGGACGTTAAGACAACTTTTCTAAATGGAGAGCTAGATGAGGAAATTTATATAGAGCAGCCTGACAGATTTGTAGTAGATGGTCAAGAAGGAAATGTGTATAAGTTAGTGAAGTCTTTGTATGGTCTTAAGCAAGCTCCTAAGCAGTGGCACGAGAAGTTTGAAAGAACTTTAACTGCTGAAGTCTTTGTTGTAAACGAAGATGACAAATGTGTGTACTATCGACATGGTGAGGGCGAGGAAGTTATTAAGTGTCTCTATGTCGATGAAATATTGATATTCGGGACCAACCTCTCTATTGTCGAGGAGGTCAAAGAGTTCCTATCTCGCTGCTTTGAGATGAAGGACTTGTGAGTGGCTGATGTAATCCTAAACATCAATCTACTAAAGGATGACAATGGTGGAATTACATTGCTTCAGTCTCACTATGTGGAAAAGATATTGAGTCGCTTTGGGTATAGCGCCTACAATTCTTGTCCAACGCCTTATGATTCGAGGGTGCTACTTCAAAAGAATCGAAGGATTGATAAAGATCAATTGAGATATTCTCAAATCATTGTCTCGCTCATGTATTTTGCGAGCGCTACTAGACCTGGCATCTCCTTTGTTGTAAGCAAACCGAGTCGATTTGTGTCAAATCCTGGAGATGATCATTGGCATGCTCTCGAGAGAGTTTTGCGCTATTTGGAAGGCACTACGAGTTATGGTATTCACTATACTGGGTACCCACGGGTACTTGAGGGTTATAGTGATTCAAACTGGATATTTGATGCCGATGAGATTAAGGCCACGAGTGGTTATTTGTTTACACTTGGTGGTGGCATTGTTTCCTGGAAGTCTTGCAAGCAAACCATCTTAACAAGGTCAACAATGAAAGCAGAACTCACAACATTAGACACAACCATTATTGAAGCAGAGTGGCTTCATGAGCTCTTGATGGACTTACCTGTGGTTGAAAAGTCAATACCCGTCATCTCGATGAACTGTGATAATCAAACTGTGATCGTCAAAGTAAACAGTTCTAAGGATAATATGAAGTCATCAAGGAATGTGAAGAGGAGATTGAAATCTGTCAGGAAACTGAGAAACTTCGGAGTTATTGCGTTGGATTATATCCAAACATCTAAGAATCTGGCAGATCCCTTCACAAAGGGTTTATCATGCAATGTGATAGATAATGCATCGATGGAGATGGGTTTGAGACCCACACTATGAGTTGATCCCAGTGGCAACCCACTCTATGTGATCGGAGATCCCGTGAATTAGAGTTGGAAGACAAGTTGTTGGTCAGCTGAGAGGAGAGTATCCCCATATTATATTTACATCTCCATAAAGACGCAATACTCTCTAAATCTGCATGGCAGGTTGATATTTATCTTAATGTGTTCCAAGTGGCTTTTATAAGCAGAGATGTTGTCTTGCAGAACATCTCTTGAGGAACCCACCTATATGAGTCTGACTATCAAACTTCACAGTCCGTGAGAGTTATGTGCTCTCTAATAAACTCATGAAAGGCCTTGGAGTATGACGCATAAGCTCCAAACCGCGGGGAAGCCAAGGGAAACCCTGTATCGGTCTAGATTTTGTGTGAAACTAGCGCGCAGAAAACATGTAGTTCAAGGCATAGTCCACTATTCAAGTTGCTAGATAGTGTAACACGAAGTTTAATGTGGAAGTTCAACTTAACAATCTCCACTACACACCGGTATATAAAACAATGTTCTGGAATAAAAGTGATATGATGTACCAATGAGACTTTGTGAGGGATTGTTGGAATTTGGTGAGTTTTGGGCTGTTGTCCCATTAGACAAATTATGAAATTCTATTTGGCCCAGTTGTGTATGACAGCATATGGTTGTGTTAGTGGTGCTAAAGTTTAGTCCCACATTTTTAGTGGAAGGGGAGTTGGATCACCTTATATAGTAGAGTGTTGCACCACTTACTAAGGTGTGAGAAGGAGAGAAGCCTTCGCACACTCCTCCTCCGACGCCGCCCGCCTTGCCTCGCCACGTCACGCCTCGCCTCGTCTCACGTCGTGTCGTGTGTTGCGGTAATCTCGCCAAGCCGATCTTTATTTTGCTATTTGGAAAAATTAATCATAGATTAATTATGAGTCATTAGCGGACGTGTTAATTACAGCTGTTTTCAGTTTTTATGGATCGTGGGTTGTTACCGACCCGGACGTGGACTGTGCCCCACGATCTCCCTGACATGCACTATATAAGCGTCTGCGCTAAACCTAATCGGTGATCAATCCACACACACGCCTACCTCCCAGAATCTTGCACCGACGTCTTCGTCTTCCTTATCCTGGCTTGTGGCGTGCACCGTAGATCGGGACAGTAGGCCTCCTGAACCCTGCCTCTGGTGAACCTGTACGGGTGAGGGGCAATCAAATTTTTAGGGAGCGCTTAAGCACGACTACTGACAACCACGACGTCATCCGACAAAGAGTTTCCGAACGCCGACTTTTTCCTGGACGTTAGCGACCTCTTCGGCAACCTCAACATAAGCGACAACTCTGCTGCTGCGGCTAATGCCGCCGCTGCACCCTCTGCTCGGCTTCTACCACAACTACACCATATGTGATCTCAATCCCTCTCTTTCTTTTGGATTTTGCTAGAGTTTCTAGTTTTAGCATTTGACATAGATGTGATAGGTTTATCTTGTATAGATATAATCTATTCATCTACTTTTTTGATATGCATAATTAGTTTTAGTACCGTTTGTATGATCGTGCTTTATCAGTTTATTATTCGGATTAAATTATATGGACTATTGCTTATATTTTCAACAGTTTCGAGCCAAAAAGTCCGCGTCCGTTTTAGAATCCCCAATACAGTTATTCCTGGCGACTTTTTTGCCGTGCCAGTGCGAGCGCGACAACTAAGGTTATGCCTCAGCGTCTATAAGCTCTAGGGCCCGGGCTCGGTGTTATAGTGAGAAGGAGAAGGAGAATGGGAGGGGAAGGCGGAGGAGAAGAGTAGGAGAAGAGGGTAGGTGGCCGAGTGGGGATTCAAATTTAAATTCCGCTCAAACTTACGTGTGGTGCACAATTATTGGGTGCGCCATGGGTAAGTGAGCGCTATTTTTTTAACATAACTTTTTCCTTTTCAAAATTTTAGATTCTAAAATATTTCTAAACAAACTGCGAGCTGATGTAAAATTTCACGTAGATCAATTTTATATAAAAAAACCTTTTCAGTCATATGCAAAAATTATAGCCGGTTTACTGAAACATAAAATTTCTTTTGTAAAAAAAGTCAAAATTCATATTTATTAATTTTTCTACAAATTAGACCACATTACCTACCTACGTGTCCAAGGATTTTATTTTTAAAATATTTTTTCTTTTACCTTTTACAAAACTAAAAAGGCGATCCACACCCTTACCCATGGCGCATCGACACAATGGTGCGCCATCACTGTGCCCATGCGCGGGTAAGGGTGGCCACGAAAAAATATATATATTACTAAATTTGTATTGTGGTTTTGCTAGTTCTCGGTCGATCAAAAATTAGCTTAGATTCTAGTAGACTCGAGGGCAGTTGAATTTGCATCATGATTAATATGATAAGGCCTCGTTGGTTTAATGCATAGCAGGTTGTGATTGACTTGGATTGAAGCCCGATCCAGGTCATCCAACCCGGCAAGGTAATTTATCCAGCCCAGTAAACTTTTGGTCCCTGATGGGATTTGTTTCCCAGTTCATTCCGTCCATCCTTCTTTCAATTGGGTTGGAAGAAAATTATCTCCACTTAAGGCCTTGTTTACTTCTAGGGTATTCCAGGGGATGGGAGGGATTATTTTGTATCCCGAAATTTCCTCGATAGGTTGTTTACTAGGCCGGGTTTTGAGGGGATAATCCCTGAATATCCCCACAAATCCCCTCCACACTAGTGTATTTTTGACTAGATTAAAAACTCTCCATCATGGTAGAGTATTTTCGGGGAAGGGATTTGAGGGGATTTGAGAGTATTGGGCGAACACCAAATTCCCGCATATCCCCGCATTTTTTGTGGATAAAAATACCGGAGAAGTAAACAAGGCCTAACTCGTAGAATTATTTCCACGACGTGCTCCAAAGAGAGCATGGTCCACGCCTTGTAGTCTGGCAGGTATTAACCGAACGGGCTGAAATGTGCTAGTGATTATGGAAAAGGGATTTATTGGGGTTAGTGAGGTTTGGGTGAATGGACTGGATTAATCCAATCCATGTCTGGATCAGTTTCAAGTTTGGATTTAATCCTGGCAAAACGAACGAGCCCTAAATGAGTTCAATTGGTTTGCAACTGAGTGTTTTCAAATTCAAGTGAGCTGTCGATGAAAAAGGTTGATTCTTGCTGAGAGTTGCAAATTTCTCGACCCTTGTGATTTTTCTCACTAGTATTCATATACAAAGTTAAAACATAGCCCATGAACCAACAAAATACAAATCCCTTTCGTATTGTCTCATGTATATTCATCTAAGCGGTGGATATATTTTACATCCACGTATAGGTGCTTTTGCAAGACATCGCCCTGACGGGAGAAAATAAAATGCGGAAACGGAAAACAAATCGAGACGAGCACCCCGGGTTAAGCTCCCGGCCCATTTGCTAAACCAGGCGCCAACTCCTCGCCGCCTCCCGCGATTTCCTCGGCTCGAATCCCCCAATCCATTTTCCTCCTCTTCTGTCTCGGCGTTCCGTCGACGAACGAAGCCGTCCGTGCCATGCCGCGGCGGGGACGACGAGGGCGCGACCGGCCGGGCCGCGCCTGAGCCACGGTGGGGGTGATTTGCGGGCGTTAACGGACGAGTTTCGAGACGCGGGGAGAGGTGGGCGGAGGCGCGATGTCGAAGGTGAATCGGGGCCGCTCGTCGGCTCGTCTCGGCCAGCGGATGGAGTTCAGTTTCTCCAGCTTCTGCGCCGTCCAGGTGAATTGTTCGGAATATATTCTGGTTCGCGTTTGCATTCATGCGTTTCGAGCGATTTGGACACATTGTAGATTTCTTTCGTTACCCGGTGATCTCAATGCAGGATCAGGCGTTTGCAATCTCTGGGTTAGGGAATAGGCGCGTGAATGATCGATTATTATTTTTTAACTTCGAGATTAGGCGCATTTTCTGAATACATGTCCTGTTGTATCTATCATATGACTGTGAGAATATGCGCATTTTTATAATTAATTTCCTACTGTAATTTGCGCTCATGGGTGGAATCCAGAAACTCACCGGTGATGGGTTGGGGCAGCATGAGTGTGTGTGTGTGTGTGTCTACGTGCATGTTTAGGAAGATCCGTAAATGTATATGAATGTCTATGATGGTCCTACAGTGGGAGAAGTTTCCTCCTTAGCCATGTGTGGTTTGGTTTTTGTTTTCTCGAACATGCATCAAAATGTATGCCATTTGTATTAGGAGAAGGCAGCGAGATGGCGCAAAGTATACAGCAAAAAGTTAAAAGAAAAAGAGCAAGAGAAAACAAAAGGAGTCAGCAAAAAACAGTACGCTGACATGCCTGGTGTGGTTTTATTCGGTAAGCGAAGGCAACGGTAGTCGTAGAAAGAATGTTCACCTGATTATGTGTTCGGATATTAATTAATAGAGTAATTATCAAACTCGATATGTTTAAGCTCAGTTGTGATTGTGACACCTAACATTGGGCCGTGGAGGCATCAGAAGGTGGTGAGAATTCCTTTTTATATACAAGGAGGGACTTCCTTCAGTCCTAGTCCTAGCTTTTAAGACGAGCATGTGTCTTAAAGTATCCCGATAAAAGATGGGCTGATACTATACGATCTTTGCTAGTTGGGCAAAGTGGGGATTTTGCTACTCCATTCGTTGCCACTTAAGGATTTATTTAAGACCCCACTGTCTCACTGATAATGTGGTGGTAAACCAATGAATGGGAAATTCTCAAAATTCATCAGTTGCTTGAATAGAGGGGGAAAGGTCTAGTAGTAATTGTTTGAATAGCTGTACTCCTTTTGTTTGGCATGACACAAACACTTAGCAGTGCAGTACACTACAAAAGCAAATACCATACCAATGCAAATGGATGACACTGGTCTGTTGATGAAATTTCTGATTGGTGCTTGCTCAACAGGTACCATTAGTATCAGACAGGCTGCTCATAACAATTATTTCAGTGGACAGTGGAAAAACAATTGCCAAATCAAGTAAAGCGGCTGCTCTTAGTGGAATCTGTCAATGGCCTGACTCCATCCTGCAAGCAATTCGGTTTTCTCGAGATGAAGTGTCACAAGAATTTCAGGAGCGTCAGTGCAAGATTGTTGTTTCCATGGTAAGGCTATTGCTAGCATGATTTGTTTAATCTCACTCACTTGCCTATAAAATTTCGATTCCTTTGTATTATTGCCGCCTTACTGACAACACATCTCCTATTACAGGGATCAACAAAAACTGCTATTCTTGGTGAAGTGTTCCTTAATTTGACGAACTATCTCAGTTCATCAGATTCCACTGCCATCTCTTTGCCATTGAAGAGATGCAATTCTGGCACAGTTTTACAGGTAAATTTCATTTAGCTGTACTTGTTTGCTGATGGTTTATTTTATTCCACATGATCCTCTATTTCACAATGGTTTTGGTCCATCTAGTTGCCTACAGGTTGATATTTTATAACCTTTGCTCTCAATGTATATACCTCTGAAAGTGCAGATGCTTTAACCTGAACCATAGAGGTTCCTACAGGTTGCTAGCTCACTGAAATGCTTAACTTTTTGTACCCTTTGCTCACATTCTGTTGACCTGCCATCTATGTTACTAGTTGATTCTTGGATGTATAACAGATGCTTAACTTTCTTTAGGCTTTTCTCTCATTTTATATACCTCTAAAACTGCAGTTGTTTTGACCTGAACCATAGAGGTTCCTACAGGTTGATAGCTCTGAAATGCTTAACTTTTTCTAGCCTTTGCTCACATTCTGTTGACCTGCCATCTATGTTACTAGTTGATTCTTGGATGTACAACAAATGCTTAACTTTATTTAGCCTTTTCTCTCATTTTATATACCTCTAAAAGTGCATTTATGTTGATATATCTGTTAGTTTATGGTTGCCAGCCTCTGCTTGTAACCTAGTATTACTAGCAGTGTACACTTTGTACAGCTCAGAAGGGAGCATTATATTTTATCATTAGCTATTACAGGTGAACTCAGATAATCTACCCAATTCATTTATTTCTCTGTACAATATTTGGTCTTTTCAACAATGATACAGCAGCATCAGAACAAACTGTAAGGCTTTCAAGATGCTCGCATGGTAGCAATGCTATTTAGACCTGTTTTTTTTATGTCTGACTCTTATTCGAGTGGTGGGTTTACGGTATTTTTTTAGGAAACTGGACCTAAGAAATAACAAATCCGTATTTATGATGATCTCCACTGTTTTTTTTTTGCAGCTTACAATTCAATGTCTTGGCGCAAAGAAATCCAGGTAACTGGACCATATTTTCACATTGACATGCCCGTCATTCCTTTTTGTACTCCAGTGGTTGCAAATATGTATCTTTGGTCTTTGATGGCCACCTATTTGACAGCCTAAACGTCTACTATTTATTGTCTCTTGACTGCTCATAGGGCTTGTTTTCTAATTGTCATATTGGCATTATATGCAGTGGCAAAGCATGGGGTGAGCTATCTGCTTGTATTGCTGACTCTAGTCCAACCAGTGAAGAGAAGGACAAAAAATCAGATGTCTTTTACAATATTGTTAACAAGACTGCTCGCTCTTTATCAGAAGATCATTTAGAAGGTGCTTATCAAGATGAATCTGGGAATATGGTATGATTCTCTTGACTAAAACCCATATGTACCCAAGTACTGTTCTTTTACATTATGTTTGTCGAGACAGAAAGCTGTTAGTCCTCATAGATGACAGTTTCCAAGTTGCATCAAATGAAATAACTCCAACAGTTTGAATGCCTCCATATGTTATATTAGTTCCTGCTTCAACAGTTATGTCCCCTGATGGGCTGCAAGTTTTTGCTGAAGTAGGCGACACATTTTTTTTACATATTACCTGAAAAATATAGCTTGGGTTGTTGTAGCTAATTTATTGCTGCTTAATCCCCTGCGCTCAAATATTTCAAGCAAACTTCTGCCAGTTACATTCACATGTGCATAAGGATGACCAAATTACAAATTTCCATCTATTACCTTCTTCAGTATCCAAAGTACACTTTCATATTGATGTTCTTGGCTTGTTAGTTAGCTTGTTGTTAGATCTCAATATATGCAGTCAGAATTTTTCACTCGGGCAAATACGATGTATGATACTAAAAAATAAGGGTATTCTGAGGATACATGTATGCTTTGTTATATAACAACTGACATATGTTAAATAGAGGATGTTTGTTTTGTGTTCTTCGGTCAGAAATAGATCCAGTTAACATTTATATGTCAGCTCCTTTTCTACCCTACTGGTAAATGTCTGTTCTAAGTGAAGAAGCAAACAAAAGATTTTTTTTTCTTTCAAGACTCAACAACCACACCTTTGGCTATGGTTGCCACACCTCTTGGAAGTATTTTCCTAATATTATCTACTTGTTGATGTTCATTTGTCTTGTATGAGAACTCTAGCGTTATGAATAACCGAATAATACATAAAAGTAAAATGTCTGAATATGAATAACAGCTATCAAAGGATAATAACTTCATTTTTCAGCAATCAGCGTACTATTTCTTTCTTAGATAATGGAGATAACTCCAGCCTCAGCATTCGTGGAATGCACATACCACCTTTTCAGTGTACTATATATAAATGCAGACTGCATTTGTAATTTCAGGATGTGAGTTTCTCAGCACCAAAGCCTCGTCGAAGTTCTAATTCTGGAGATAGGAAGAACTTGTCTCCAAGGGACAACTCAAATGACGGATTGCACAAGGGGAGGCAAGATGCCGCTAGTTCTTATGTTGACCACAATAATATGAATCATGGTGATGATTCATCCAAAGATCTCCTTGACACCACTGAAGAAACAATTAAGGAATTACATGACAAGGCAAAAATGTGGGAAAGACATTCTCGCAAGCTGAAAATTGAACGGGAGGCACTGAAGAATGAGTGTGCGAACAAATCCAAGGAACAGGCTGAGCTAGCGCTGGAACTTTCTGCTTCACATTCGGAACATGATTCTCTGAGGCAAGAAATTGAAGAACTGAAATCGACTTTGCAGGATGTAATTGCACGTCAAACTATTGTAGGAACTCCAAAGTTTGGGGATGTCATAGTTTTTCAGAAGGAAACTATAGATGAGGTGCAGTTTCTGAAAGAATCAAATGCAAACCTAACATCCCAACTGAGCAAGACCCAAGAGGCCAATATAGAGCTTGTTTATATTCTTCAAGAACTGGAAGAAACAATAGAACTACAGAGATTGGAAATGTCCAAACTTCCCCAAGCGAGCGATGTTGTCGATCATGAGGTCCCCAAAAGTGAATTGACAGTTCAAGAAGCTGCAGAATGGGCTAGAATACTGTCACTAAAAGAAGAAGAAATCACAATGTTGAGGGAGAAATTGAATGGTATGCTCAGTGTACAAAATGCAGATGGTGCAGGCCCAGATACTATTTATCTTGAAATGGAAAAAGAGAATGAGTATTTGAAGGTCAAAATACAGGAGCTGGAGAATGAGTTTTCTGGATTAACAGATGAAAATTTGGAGCTTATATACAAGTTGAAAGAAGTAAGTGGGGTGGCAAAAGGAGAGGATCCCTGCATTTCTAGTGGTGAAGAAATGCTCATTGCGGGGAGATCAACATCTGAGGTAGAACACCCAGAGACAGAATGTGCTGACCTTGAGCTGAATTTGAGGTCTGAGTTCAGTGGGCTAGAAGAGAAGTTCCAGAAAAGCCAAGATGAGTTAAAAGAGAGAACACTTGAATTATCTGAGCTCAGGGAAAAGCTCCTCCATGCCACTGAGCTGGAGCTGAATCTTCTTAATTTGAGGTCTGAGTTCAGTGGGCTAAAAGAGAAGTACCAGGAAAGCGAAGATGAGTTAAAAGAGAGAACACTTGAATTATCTGAACTCAGGGAAAAGCTCCTCCATGCCACTGAGCTGGAGCTGAATCTGCTGAATTTGAGGTCTGAGTTCAGTGAGCTAGAAGAGAAGTTTCAGAAAAGCCAAGATGAGTTAAAAGAGAGAACATTTGAATTATCTGAGCTGAGGGAAAAGCTCCTTCATGCCACTGAGCTGGAGGGAGCGGGAGCGGGAGCGGACACTGGTAGTTCAAAACATGACACACTGAGAAGTGGAGAACCTGATGATACTGAAACTGACTTAGATGTGTTGAAGCGTACAGTTCTGCTGAAAGAAGAAGAGATCAATGGTTTGCAACATTGCATAAGAGAAATGGAGAACAACATTTCTGATATTCAGAAGGAAAAGAGTCAGTTAGAGGAACGTTTGGCAGCATCACTTGAAGAAAGTAGCATGACTTCAAAATGCTTGGACGAAGCGCGAGAAGATCCCCTTGTGCTTACAAATAGTGTAGATTCCCATGTTTCTGCCAATAAGGTTCTCGAAGCAAAGATCAGTGAGCTTGTACATACAGTTCTGCTGAAAGAACAAGACATTGATGGTTTTCACCTTTGTAAGAGAGAAATGGAGAACACCATTTCTGATATTCAGAAGGAAAAGAGTCAGTTAGAGGAACGTTTGGCAGCTTCACTTGAAGAAAGTAGCATGACATCAAAATGCTTGGATGAAGTACGAGAAGATCTCGTTATGCTTACCAGCAGTGTAGACTCTCATGTTTCTACCAATAAGGTTCTCGAAGCAAAGATCAGTGAGCTTGTGCATACAGTTCTGATGAAAGAACAAGACATTGATGGTGTTCACCATTGCAAGAGAGAGATGGAGAACACCATTTCTGATATTCAGAAGGAAAAGAGTCAGTTAGAAGAACGTTTGGCAGCTTCACTCGAAGAAAGTAGCATGACTTCAAAATGCTTGGATGAACTACGACAAGATCTCCTTATGCTTACCAGCAGTGTAGACTCTCATGTTTCTACCAATAAGGTTCTCGAAGCAAAAATCAGTGAGCTTGTGCATACAGTTCTGCTGAAAGAACAAGACATTGATGGTTTTCACCATTGTAAGAGAGAAATGGAAAACACCATTTCCGATATTCAGAAGGAGAATGGCCACTTAGAGGAACGTTTGGCAGCGTCACTTGAAGAAAATAGCATGACTTCAAAATGCTTGGATGAAGCGCGAGAAGATATCCTTGTGCTCACCAGCAGTGTAGATTCCCATGTTTCTGCCAATAAGGTTCTTGAAGCAAAGATCAGTGAGCTTGTGCATACAGTTATGCTGAAAGAACAAGACATTGATGGTTTTCACCATTGCAAGAGAGAAATGGAGAACACCATTTCTGATATTCAGAAGGAGAAGGATCAGTTAGAGGAACGTTTGGCAGCTTCACATGAAGAAAGTAGCATGACTTCAAAATGCTTGGATGAAGTGCGAGAAGATCTCCTTGTGCTTACCAGCAGTGTAGATTCCCATGTTTCTTCCAATAAGGTTCTCGAAACAAAGATTAGTGATCTTGAAAGCCGGAAATTCGAACTTGAGTCGCTTGTTTCAAAGTTGGAATATGAGAATATTGAGCTGTCACAGTTCATATCTGAACTAGAGGCTCAGTTGACTTCCCTGGCAAGTGAAAATGAGTCGGTCAAGCTACAGATGGATGATTCTATATTACTTATGACAAGTATTAATGATTTAGTAGAACAGCAGCAGGCAGAGATGGAAGCTGCAAAGCTGGAACTGAAGCAAAGACATTTAGAGTCTCAAATAAGATTGTCAGAAGTGCAAGAGGATTCAGAGGCTCTAAGAAGATCGAATGCAAAACTACAGGCCACAATTGAGAGTGTTACTGAAGAATGCACTTCTCTTCAGACTCTAACAGTGGGCCTAAAGAAGCAGAAGATGGAATTACATGGCCATTGTGCACAGCTAGAGCAGGAATTAGATCAATCAAAAAGGAAGACTGCGGATTTGTTCAACACAGTGGAGTTCCTAGAGGCAAAAATTTCTACGCTTCAGAAAGACATAACTTTGAAAGAGCAATCTTTGCTTTCAGAGCTGGAGAATATATTCCAGGAGCACAAGGAACATGAGGAAAGGATAAATCGTGCACATTTCCTTTTAAACAAGATTGAGAATGAAAAGATTGTTGAAGTGAAGAATCTTGAGAGGGTGGTCATGACCCTTACCGCACAATTGTCCTCCACGGACGGAGAGCGAGAAAGTAACGCCTTGGATAGCATACTTGAGGTCTCTACCCTACGAGCAGACAAAGCTAAACTTGAGGCTAATCTTCAAGATGTCAATGCACAGATGATACATTATGAGTCTCAGTTGGAAGATCTTCGTGCGGAGTCTAAGAGCAAAATTAAAGGCCTTACTGATTCACTTAATGCATCCAAACAGAATGAAGAAACGCTAACAATGGATGTTGAGCATATAAGAAGATTGATGGAAGCTGCTAGATCCAATGAAGAAAACTTGAGGAAAACTTCAGACGAACTAGAGTTGAAGTATAAATCTAGTGATTATGAGAACCAGCAAGTAATGGAAGAAATTTCTGGGCTGAAAATCCAGGTCAGTAAAATGGCAAGCATCCACGATGAAGTTTCCAAACTACAAAATTCACTTGATCAGGCTAAGTTTGAAAAGAAAAAATTAGAAGAGCTCCTGCAGTCATTGTCTGAAGAATGTGAAGAACTAAAGGTGCAGAACTTAAGGACAGACGAACTAGAGTTGAAGTATAAATCTAGTGATAATGAGAAGCAGCAAGTAATGGAAGAAATTTCTGGGCTAAAAATCCAGGTCAGAAAAATGGCAAGCATCCAAGATGAAGTTTCCAAACTACAAAATTCACTTGATCAGGCTAAGTCTGAAAAGGAAAAATTAGAAGAGCTCCTGCAGTCATTGTCTGAAGAATGTGAAGAACTAAAGGTGCAGAACTTAAGGAAAACTTCAGACGAACTAGAGTTAAAGTATAAATCTAGTGATTATGAGAACCAGCAAGTAATGGAAGAAATTTCTGGGCTAAAAATTCAGGTCAGCAAAATGGCAAGCATCCAAGATGAAGTTTCCAAACTACAAAATTCACTTGATCAGGCTAAGTCTGAAAAGGAAAAATTAGAAGAGCTCCTGCAGTCATTGTCTGAAGAATGTGAAGAACTAAAGGTGCAGAACTTAAGGAAAACTTCAGACGAACTAGAGTTGAAGTATAAATCTAGTGATTATGAGAACCAGCAATTAATGGAAGAAATTTCTGGGCTAAAAATTCAGGTCAGCAAAATGGCAAGCATCCAAGATGAAGTTTCCAAACTACAAAATTCACTTGATCAGGCTAAGTCTGAAAAGGAAAAATTAGAAGAGCTCCTGCAGTCATTGTCTGAAGAATGTGAAGAACTAAAGGTGCAGAACTTAAGGAAAACTTCAGACGAACTAGAGTTGAAGTATAAATCTAGTGATTATGAGAACCAGCAAGTAATGGAAGAAATTTCTGGGCTAAAAATTCAGGTCAGCAAAATGGCAAGCATCCAAGATGAAGTTTCCAAACTACAAAATTCACTTGATCAGGCTAAGTCTGAAAAGGAAAAATTAGAAGAGCTCCTGTAGTCATTGTCTAAAGAATGTGAAGAGCTAAAGGTACAGAAGGCCGTGTTAACAGACAAAGTTTCTTGTATCCAGAGTACTTCGCATGATGCCGATGAAGAAAACGGTGGTAAATCCGTGCAAGCAAAGCTTGTAATAGATCAGGTGATCCATTTAGAATTATACCATATCTTATGATGGCTATGTGCACTATTTTCACTTAACTATTTCCTTACTGCTTTAGGGTAATGATGATAGTGCTAATGACAATGGAGGTACTCCTATTCATGAGGATCCAGACATTCAATCGAAGATACATTTACTGGAGATTAGACTTGCCGAGGCATTGGAGCAAAATAAATTATATAAGGCACAACTGCAGAGGTGAGTTTATTCATCGCATCGCTGATCCCTCTGACATTCTGTTACTAGCAAAACACATTTTTCACTACATTTCCTTTGCTACACCATGCATATTGGAGTCTTAGTTAAGCTCCCGTGTTCTGAGAGCTGTAGCCCCTATAGGCAGGGGTCACCCCATTAAGCATTAAAAAAGCAACAGTGTTCCTGGGATATCATCTGTGTGGTACTAACTATTCTATACAGGAAGGTAGTTTTGGTGCATGCTTGCAGCAACTGTTGTTTGCTGCTGCCGCCAGTGCATATTATCTAAGGCTACAATGTTTCCAGCCCTACATGATGTCTTTGTGCAGAATACATCGGTTCCGGAGTAGATGACATCTTAGAAGACGTACTGTCAAAATATTTTGATTAATAGGGAGAAAAGAACAAGGAGACATTTGATTTGTGTGTCTGTAATTTGATATCTTCTAATGTACAATCTCTATCATACCATTAACATGATCAAGATCAGTGTTGGTCAAGTTCTGTCACTGGTCAAGATAATATGCACATTAGAATGGGTTTCATTTCATGTGGTTTGTACCGCTGTTCATCAATTAACGATATTGGGATGCCTTTTAGATGATCATATTCTCTCTTTTTACCTTGTACAGTCCAACGGGAGAGGGGCAATCTGGTAGCAGGGATGAAAAGGATAACAAGGATGCGAACAGGGTAGCACACCTGGAGTCAGAACTAAAAGATCTGCAGGATAGGTTACTCACCGTAAGCCTGCAGTATGCTGAAGTAGCGGCTCAACGAGAAGAACTAGTAATGGAGTTGAAAAATGCAACTTCAAAGAAGGGGCGATGGTTCTAAGAGATGAGAAGCAACTGCGTGCGATAACCATAAGGCCCACACTCCACCGCATAGGTACCATGTATTCTCCTGCTCCTTCAAATACATGCAATTTCAGTTTGATTTCTTAGATGTGTAATGCAGAAAAAAGTACTTGTGTTCAATTGAAGGTTGTTACTTTTAAAAAGTTTACCTGCCATCAAATATTCAGACACACCATGAGAGATGCAGTAGATACTAGGTAGTGTGATTTTGGAAATTTACATGGTAAAACGTTGACATCAGCATGATTCTTTAACATTGACCACATGGTTTAGTGATGGATAATAAGTCAACAAAAAATGGGCCAAACTACAGACATCAAAGAAAATTATGGAAGGAAACCATCTTCTATTGAAGAAAATTATGGCAAGAAAACACTCTTTTCATTGAGTGCCATCAATCAGTATTTCTGTCCTCATAACGACATGGTTGTTTAATTATCAGGACAGATGTTGTTGATGTCGGAGGGTACCGGAATTTGCAGACAACCACCGTGCAAGCAAGTGCAGAACTGGATTATGTGCTCTGAACTGCACGGGAAGCTGTGCTTCAAAAGAATAAAAGTCTCATGGTTCTCGCTTCTCAGGTCTCAGTGATGAAGCAATTACTTGAACAGCAACCATTCGCACTTACCACTTGGGATGCCCTACTACACTTACTTCCAATCGATTATTAGTTTTTGCAAGTATACGTAGTGCTAGTTTTAGCCTAAACTTCGTCGGTTCATATGACGACACAGACTACTCTTCCCTTTACACAGAGCCAACATAACGGGTGATAGTTCATCTTTGTAAATTAAGCATCTACCGACTAGTGTAGTTCACTTTATTGAATTGTATAGTTCATCACATGCTATTCTTTTGTAGACTAATGTTCTTTCCCAGGTAATATAGTACATGCACTTAGTCTTTCGACTAATTGTTGCAGAAATAGTGTTCTGTCAAACATAGAAATCTGGCTTTGCTTCTTTGAATGCATATAGTACAATGGAACCTGGGGATAAATCATCAAGAAATTACCGGGCAATGGCAAGAGACCTCCATTAGCAAGGAAACAAATGGGATTGTTATTTTGAAAATCTGAAACTGTTTTCTTAACACGAAGCATAAACTTTATTAACGATCACAGATGGGCATATCGCCCATTACAAGAACAGCGACTTGCGCTGGAATAACGTTCTGTGATGATACACAAATTTCACTAGGATAAGCCCTTGGGCCACAGTTCATGAGCCACATCTGGAACTGTTGGCAGTCAGGTCGTCATGGAAGAGAGTGTTGGTTCGATCCACCTTTGATGATATTCATAGAATGTTGCCTGGAGAACTCTTGGCTTTACATCCGGAACTTTCCAGATCAGTAGATTGCATCAAGCAGGAGGCCTTTTGAGTTCCCTTCGCAGTTCGCACACGCAGCTTCAGTCAGAGTCTGGATCAGCTGATGGGATCCTATGTTCAAATGCAAAGACATGCTCCTCTTGGTTGAAACTTGAAACATGGCTTGTGAATTGAACTGCAACATGCAGTGGGCGGCCCCAGTTCTGTTCTGCTGCATGTATTGTAGACAAATAATTACACTAAAGATAATGTTGTGCTGAAGTAACTATCGAGCCATACGTTCTCTTCCAATATGGACCTGTTGTGACTTGGGCGAATGCGAAGGTTGATGTTTACAAACTACTACTCCCTCCATTTCAAAATATAAGATGTTTTAGCTTTGTGAAATAAGTGTATCCAAACCTCTTTCAGTGTGTAGGTTCACTTCGAATCTAAATATTAAAAAAAATCTAGATACACTCCTTTCACAAAGCTAAAATATCTTATATTTCATATGCTAACTACAAAAAAATCCTATATGATGAACTGTCTGGAACAGGGCTCAAATTGGGTACTGTATTCGACCTGTCACTGTCTAGAGGCTGCAATTTTCCTAAGTGACAAATTGGCTCATAGTACTGCAACTGGATTTGTTATATAGTTCAAGCAACCACCTAGTGCCGATCCAATAATATTACTATCAGTTTGAAACAAAACGTCTCCCAGTTGGCTTGACCCCATTGATAATTATTCTAAAATGGAGTGTCAGGTCAATGATTTGTGCTCCCTTTTGCCAACAAGGAGGAGACTTCTTTCTGATTTTCTGGCTTGCTGTCTAGTATCACCGTATAATTTGTATGATGGCCTTGAGAATATATGTTAGCTGGTTTATAATGTCTCCAACTAAGGTGATAATGTCTCCAACTAAGGTGGTCGTTGGTTATATGCTCAAAATGATTAACCACTGCACGTTTAACAAATTCTGTCACAAATAATAAATCAACAACACTTATTCTGCATCAGAGAGAGTATTAGATTTTACCTTTCAAAGATGTTTGCCTTAGTTTTGCGTCTACTGAACGTAACACGGTGAAATAAAATACTAGCAAACTCATGGAATAAATTTTGTTGAATCATCAACTGAAATAAGAGGCCTAATTTTCAAGAGTTGTTATTTATTGAACAAACAAGGACGATCATCATATTCTGTAACTTCGGTTGTACACAACTCAGTGTGTTCAAAGAAAACCTACACAAACGTGAATTATCTCTCAGTACGGTCACACACGAGCCAAGACAAACTTACCCGGTTAGGTTAGCTGTAGCTGTACACGCGGGCATGTCCGCATCATCATCACCCGCCGGCCCTCGCAGTCGCCGGCGCGCGCCTCGCCGCGGCCTCCTCTTCTCTGATTGCTTCAATCATGGCAACCACGCGCTCCAGGACGACCTCCTGGTCGTCACCGTCGCTGTCGCCGTCGACATCCCGGTCTACGCGGCCGGTGTAGTAGCAGACCACAGCGCACCGGCAGACCGGGCAGGAGTTGCGCTCGTCGAGCCACCGGTCGATGCAGGGGGCGTGGAAGACGTGGCCGCACGCCGGGACGACCTTGACGCCGTCGTCTTCGCCGAAGGCCTCGAGGCAGACGGGGCAATCCCTCTCGGGCTGCTGCAGTTTCTTGGCGCCGGCGCTGGCGCCAGCATAGCGCACCACGGGGAGCGCCGCGCCATCGGCGGGGCGGAGGAGGACGTTCGGGAAGCCATGGCGCGAGGCACGGCCGCCGTGTCCGCGCGCGCCCGTCATGGCGCGCTGCCGGGCGCAGCGGCAGTAGGTGCAGAGCAGGATGAAGCAGAGCACGATGGAGAGGAACACCACGGCGGTGGCCGCCCCCGACGAGAGGTCGAACTGGGACCGACCCGATGTCGGGCTAGCCGAAGGGTCTTCGCGTGACGTCCCCAGGCGTCTCGCGTGCGCCGCCATGTTCACGGCGACGAGCTCTCTGGTCGAATGGTCCTGTCGAGAGGCGAGACCGCGAGAGGGAGTTCTAAACAGACGTAGACTTTTTTTTTAGTTGAACGCGAGTTTGGTTAGTGATGTGCTAGGATGATTTTTGCGAATGCAGATTGAACATATAGTACTACTGTAGATCACTTAACTTGTTCCTTCTCTGACAAGCACGTCGAGGGTGGAGATAGACTGATGTAATTCCGTAAGGGCTCCTTTTATTTAAGATTCTATGAAAATTTTCGCTGATCATATCACATTCACATAGAAAGTAATACTAGGAATCTTGTACTCACTTCGTCTCAAAATAGAAAGTGAAGATTTGTCTAGATTCACATGTATCTAAACTTGTTTTAAGTATAAGTATATATAAATTTAGACAAATCTCTGAAACTATTTCGAGACGAAGGGAATAGTGTAAAATTTATACAAATCACATTAGGTTAGATCTCGTGAAAACTCCTTCATCACAATTAAAGAAAACTGATATTCCTACAATATTTAAGTAGACATACATCCTAAGAGCATCACTAACACACGCTGTAAATCCGCGAACTTTACAGGGCACTGAGTCCACGCTTTGCGGTTCGGCATTCGGTCTCGCAGATCCAGAGCCCGGATTTTTAACCAGTATTTTTGAAGAAAAAAAAAAGCAATTTCCGGGAAATTTTACTGTGATGATCATTCATAGTGCATACATACTTCAAATTTACATCAAAAGTAGCAAAGAAAAAAGAGGTAATTAGATCTAGAGGTCACCAGAGCTACACGGGGACGGCGGCATGTCACCCTTCTACCAAAATCGAGCTTGGCGGAGGAGCTCCACGGGCACGGCGGCACGAAGGACAACCGTTCCTACTCGTCGATGATGACCTCGACATCGGGCTCGCGGGCGGCTCTACCTCCATCTGGCGGACCGAGCGATGGCCTAGAGCACCTCCTCGCGTTCACGCGGAGCTCCACCTCGTGAGCCTCCTCTGATTCATGGGTGGCACGCTGCAGCGCGGCGCGCTCCTCCTCATCATCGTGCGCCTAGTCCTCCGACAAGATGGTGGGGGAGAAGTGTCGGGAAGCGCTCAGCGACGACTCCTCGACATGCATGTACCTTCGGATGGAGGGGATGTGCTCCGGTGACTGAGGAGCCAGAGTCGGCAACGTCGTATCTTCCTTGGGGAGATCCTCCACGTACGGGTAGAGCGACGACGGTGTCCTTAGTCCCTAGTTGGTCCACCACCGCGCCGCCTGCTTCATCGCGCCGACAGAGTATACCCACTTCTTGTGGAGCTCGCCGTCGCACGGGCGCCTTTCGCCGCCGCCATATCCTTCGCCGCCTCCGCGACCGCTCCCCCACCGCTGACATGGTTATACCCCATGGGTACACAACGTTAGCATACCTAGTCCAGCCCAAGGGAAGGCCCACGACAGGGTACACAGCCTGTAGAGATTTCGGGTGGCCCAAGCCCATGACGCCTTCGGATCCTTGGAGAATAAGACTAGAGTACATAGAATTTCAAAGGGGCAAACTCTAATCTGTAACCGACTCGACCTACGCCCGGGACCTGCCTATCTATATAAAGGCTAGGAGGGCACGGAGAGGAGGAGCTCAACTCACCCCGTACACACATCCACACCAGATTGCATCTGCGCACCCCTATAACCTTCGGTTCCGCCGTAATCAAGAGCAGACAAACAGGAGTAGGGTTTTCCCTCTGGGGGGCCTGAACCTGGATAAACCCCGTGTCCCCGTGTTGCTTGTCTGTTAACCATTCCGTGATCTCCAACATCCCCATCTTCTCCAAAACCCAAGTCCATAACAATGGGCATTGACGAGTCAAAACCTCGTCAATTGGCGCCGTCTGTGGGAACTGGGAACGCTGATTGTGTGATCGTGATGGTCCCATCCGGAGCGATCTACAACTCATCGGTGATGGAGAGTCATCTCCTCTTCGGCACCTTCGACTTCATCGCCCACTCGCCAGCCACCATGAGGGATTTCGATCCCGTAGGCGACAGGCTCGAGATTCTGTTCGGGAGCTTCTTCTTCCAGGTGGGGCAGACCGGCACCCTCCGCCTCCCAGAATGGGTGCCACCACCATCCATCAGGCCTGCTTCGTGGGTCCCACCCATTGGCGTGCTGCGCACGTCAACGC
Source organism: Avena sativa (assembly GCA_916181665.1). Classification (NCBI taxonomy): domain Eukaryota; kingdom Viridiplantae; phylum Streptophyta; class Magnoliopsida; order Poales; family Poaceae; genus Avena; species Avena sativa. Next base: position 256,411,334 of record OV702279.1, on the reverse strand, counting down.
TAATAGATGAGTCATATGACAGCAGCAGTTGCAACTAAGATCTGTACGGTCCCCCTTAGATGAAGGAACCTATGCTAACAACTCCGAAAGTTGCGGCAGCAGCAACCCAATCCGCAGGCATTACCAGTGCGCCGTAGTCATTCAGGGCGAATCGGAACTGCCACCAGGTTCGAGTACCCCCAACCCACCACCCAATCCGCCGCCCAACCCGCAGGCTTTGAACGGAGGAAACGGAGGAAACCCACCCCTCTAGCTCAATGAGGGCGACGCTAACGCCTACCAGAAGATCAACCTCAACGAGGATGGATGGCGTTAAGCACGCGAAGGTGTGGCGGGCAACATCATCCTACCTGTAAATGCTTCACGGGATCTGCTCATGGCATACCACCTTCTCCTCATCGGCGAGCATAACCGGCAGGTGAAGCTGATGGAGGAACTCGACAAACGCAAGAAGGCGGGTTCGGAGTCTAGCGCGCGGGCTGGCGGCTCCAGCTCACATGGCAACAACGCCAACAAGCATCGCTCACGCGTGGAGAACATGGACCCCACTGCACGTCGCGAAGCCACAAGGGCCCTCAACAAGTCCTTCATGTCAATGGACGTGAATGGTAACGTCATGTCGAAGACGCTGCAGGCTGCAATCATGGCAGCCACTACGTACCTCGTGTCCCATCCACCTCCGGTGGGGGATCCGAAAAGCTCCATGCACAAGTCCGCGCTAGCCGGTCTTGGACTCGTCAGAGCTGCGCTCCACGAGGCGGCTCCTGCGTAGCCGGAAAAAAAATCTGCGGTCAGATTCAACCGCAGTCCCACACCCTCATCCGACGAGAACGAGCACAATCTACCTCGACACCGCAAGAGCCCAAGGCGTCGCAGCAGCGACTACGACGCTCGAAACGACCTCGCCCAACGCAAGGTCGATAAGGCACGCGCCAAACGTGCGTGTTCAACCAAATCCGACGAGGATGACGATGGAGAGCTGTGTGGAGCCCGATGCTTCAGCAGATCCGTTCGGCGGACGCGGATGTCAAAAATTTCAAGCTCCCTTCGGACACTCCAAAGTTCGACGGCACGCAGGACCCGAAGGCTTGGCTCGGCGACCACCTCTCGTCCGTCAAGCTGCACGGCGATAACAAAAACACAGCGCTACAATGCCTTCAGTTGTAGCTGACAGGCGCAGCTCGAATCTGGCTCAGCAGCCTGTCCTCTGGCTCCATCCGAAGCTGGGAAGAGCTGGCGTACAGCTTCATCCGCAACTTCAAATGAACCAGCAAGAGGCCAGCCTCGATCGAGGAGCTGCGTGCCTGCACCCAACGTAACGGTAAATCCATTCGCTCGTACATCCTACGCTGGTCTAACATCAAGAACTCAGCCGCGCACATCTCCGAGGAAAGGACAATCGACGCCTTCAAGGATGGTGTCAAACGCCCGGACTTCAAGGAAGAACTTGGGCGCGTCAAGCCCAAGACGCTCGACCACCTCATGGACATCGCAAACAGGTGGGCGGATGGCGAGGATTCCCTCCACCGAATGCATTCGGATGACGAGGACGACTATGGCCGCAGGCGAGAACGCCGCAGCAAGCGAAGATCGCGCATCTACGACGATCACGACGGAGTCGACATGGTTGCGGCTGGCTACACCGACCGACGTAACGATGGCAACCGCAGCAGCGGATACCGCAGAGGCAACTTCCGTGACAGAGGGTGGCCCATGCAAACATGGCAACGCCGTAGCCGTGATGACGAGCCCTCGGCATACGACAAGTTGTCTAGCCCTTGCACCATCCACTTCTACATCGACAAGCCAGATGACAAAAAGAAGGCCAGCCACATGCTAAAGGACTTCCGCGAGTTCCAGAAGCTCAGCGAGGGTCTTACTCAAATGCGACGCCAGATCGTGAACCCTGGGTTTGGGACCGCACCCGCACCAGGTGACATCGCCCACGGAGCTCCTCCACCACCACCCGTGGGACCGTCGAATCCAGCAATCGCACCTGCACCAAACAATGGTACAGGAGGATACTGTAACATCCCAGTATATAGGATCTGTCGAAGGGTATATTTAGGAATATGAATTGTTGCATGCATTCATTTGTGAAAATGTGGGTAAATTTTTTGCCAAATAAAAACTTTGAGTGATCAATGTTTCTTTCTTACTTTGAGAATAGGTTTAGTCTTAAAGGAGGATTGCTATAAACTTTGATATGATCTTAAAGGAATCATATGTGTTTTGAAATGAGTTTGGATTCTAAAACTTAAGAGTTTTATAATTTAAAAGATTTTTATATAAGATTTGAATCTTAAATTAATTAAAAGGAAAGTATTATAACTTAAATCTTATCTAAAAACAATATTGTATATGAAATTCATTTCATATACATAAACAAGTTACAAAGAATGAACTTATTCAGATTATTCCAAATTTCACAATTTACACTAGAGTAAAGAATAAGAATATTCTTTATTAATAAATATATAATCTTTATTACAAAAGAACCAAATAAAGATTACAAGAATTATAAAAGAAGAATTACAAAAGAATAAGAAAATTACAATGGTTTATCTACTAACTATCCTATATCTAAAATCTTCATCCTTATCTTTGTACCTGCAAACAAAGATTAAATAGAAAACAAAGTAAGAATAGTGTTAGTATATTTCTCTCAGATATGTGAGTGAAGTGCACATGACAAACTCATCATTGAGAATATCAAAAAGGGGCAAGTTTCACCAATATGAAAGATTTCATCTTTCATAAATTCAAAGCCAGAATTCAAATGACAGCCGAAATGGACCAATTCACCAGCCAGGTAAAAGTAGTTTGGTAATAGTAAGTTCAAACTTTCTGAACTTATCCACATGTGCATAGCAGGCACACAAGTTGCACACACAAGCATGCAAAGGGTGTGTTGTCGATCCCACAAGCACAGCCAAATACCACAAAACCATAGCACAGCCGTGGGGAAAGCACTAGTGCATCACTCCACTATACATCACAAAAGAACAACAAGTGTAGACATCAGCCAAACCCAACCAACTAGATCAACCCAAACATCACCAGAATGGTGACATAAGGAGGGGAATGGATCCGGTGGACAGCAAGGTCAAGCCCAAGAGCTAGGAGGAGCAGGCAAGCTCAAGAGCAAGTTCAGGAGCCCAGCGAAAGCAGATCAAGATCCAGATCAAGATCAAGACATCATCAATCTACCACATCCACACCAGAATCTGTGGTGAGCCTCATAAAACCATCACATGATTTCATCATATTATCTAAATAAAGGCATGTGTTGTTCTATGAGATAATCTCTCAATAAACACTCAAGAGGAGTGCATCTATCCTAGAGATTTCAAGTATAAGGATGAGAAATCTAGCTCAACCACAAACACCCTCAGACCAGCATCACTGGGTTCAGTGTTATTTTTGCAACTTAGATCATTTTCATTTGATCTTATCAGAACAGGGCACATCTCTCAGAGAGAGTAGCACCTCTAAATCTATAAGTTTCAAACAAATTATTGTCCAACTAACTAGGAATCACATCCTAGAGCCTCAGACCAACATCATAGGCAGGAAAGTTAATAAAAGCTTCCATATCATCTTATCAGTTTTAATCACAAGCATAGTCAAGCTAAGCCCAGAAATAAAAACCAAATCACTTGTGTGCCAGAATACAATGGTATCACAAGGAAAAGATTTTTAATGAGCTAAAACCAATCTTTACTTAGCTTTCACAGATAAAAGGGGACAAATCAATGAATATCATTTTCCTGAAGCCAAGTGCCAGGAATCAACCTTAAATTCATCTATACATCCATAGAAATCATTACAGGTAATGATTTGATTCAGTAGTATAATCTCATACAAGCCCATATTATAAATGCAGTAAGCAACTACTGAGAGAAGCTACTGTCAGCATAAGTATTCTGACAGTAGAGCAAGCTTCTCAGACCAACAACATAATGCAATCAAGGATTTCATTGAAACACTAGTATGAATCATGGTGGATTACCACCAGAATTAATCTGACAGTCAACTAGTATCATCAAAGCCACTATCAATCGTTAACCACAGCAGACAATCATTTCCCATGATCAGATATGAACAATACTAGATCTAAAGCATCATAGATATGATCAACAGGGGGTTATGAACCCTAATCAGGGCAAGAACCCTAATCCAGAGATGAACTCAACCAGCACATAGTCACTTGGCATGAAAGCCATTAGATACACAGAAAGAATCATGGCAGTAGCATGGACAAGCACCACAGAGACAACTTACCCGAGGTCCTCGCCGATGAATCGAAGAGGAAGTAGAGGGGCCGACGAATCGCGGCGGCGCTGCAACCTGCACCTGCCACGGCGGCGGCCACAGCAGCACCCAAGACCAGCACACCACCGCAAGCGGGATCGCAGCGGTGGCGACAGCACCTTTCCGAACCCTAGGGTTCGGGAATGGGGTGGAACTGACCACGGGGAAGCCTCGGAGTCAAATCGAAGTGGATAGCATGAACGAGCGTCGTCGACAACCCCAACTCGCACCATGGCGGCGGCCATAACGGCCGACAGCGGCAGGAATCGACGGTGGCGGCATCGCCGGCCACGGGGTCGATGCATAGGAGGAGGGGATAAGGTCGAGGGAGAGAGGGAGACAGAGTGGGCTGGGTGGGCCAAAACCCTTCGGGGTAGTCATTTGACCCTTCCCTATTGGGCCACCCTGGCCCAATAAGCCCAAGGGGCCAGCCCAAGTTATTTAATAAATCTTTTGATCCATTAGAAAAGACCAAAATGCCCCTGACCTCAATGAAATTATAGAAAATAAAAGTCCAAAACTTATAAATAAAATATTTATGGATTCACAATAATCCACTCTGTCTAAATAAAATAAAATATCAAATTTTGGACATATAGAATTTTATAGGAATTTTATGGAATTTTACAAAATTATTGAAAGGTGATAAAAATAAATAATCACTTTCATTATTTATTAATATTATAGTACTTTAAAAAAACTAAATAAATATTTAGTAATAAAACTTTAATAATTCATATTCCTATAATGATAAAGGTTTATAATATAAGTAAAACCCCCAAAAAACTTGGAAAATAAGAATTCTAATTTAAAAATAATAATAATAATGTATTATTATTTCACTTAATTAAATATTTATTATTTATTAAATAATTATAAAGTAATAAGCATTATAAAAATCATACCTTATTGTTTATAAATCAAAAATACATGTAATATACCAAAATGATCACAAAAATAACATTTACATATTAAAAATCTAATATTTTACTTTTGAGTTAAATAAAAATTTAAATATTTCAACAACTCAAATATAAACTTATTTACTTCATTAATAATTCATAAAAGGATAAGCTACATTTATTAATATCCTTAAAATAAGTAAAATAAGTTTAATATATAGTACAAATCTTAAATATTAATGAAATGAAATTCTAATGGTTTAAAAACATTATAAACATCTTTATATTAAACTATCTTCAACTCTAAGTGAAGATTATAATCTCAAAGGATTCCAATTCATGATAAAAACCTTAAAGAACATGTTGTGAATAAATTAGATCCTTTCCATTTACTTTAAATTATCAAATTTCAACAATTACCACAACACTATAGAAAGTTTAAGGGTAGTTAAATGAAATTATATCTGGAATTATAAACTCTACTCACTTATCTATAAAATGTAAATGATACTACTCTATCATAGAATTAAGAAACCATTATCTCAAGTTACAGAACAAACATTCTTAAGTAACTTAAAGAACACATTTCAGATATACAAGATACCAATGTGTAAGTATCATATTTTCAAAACTATCTATATTTTAAAAGTTAACTTTAGTCTCCAAGAGTCTAAATGTAATACCATACACATTACTACATGTTTTATAGTTAACTTTGGTCTGAAGTAGTTAATCTATAAAGCAGCTCAGCTCAAACCATTTGATTAAAACAAATAACATCAACCATCACTAACTAACCACAAGGTTTATTTAGACCTTAGAAGAGAAACCTTTTCTTCGAAGGTCATCCTTTTGCCACTTAAAATAAAAAACCTTGCATAAGTAATCCTAACTAGTATGGCATAAGAATGTATATTTTACTCCTACAAATATATTGTCTACAACCACTCCTAAACTTTAATGGAAGTACAACTATAAAACTTATTTAAAAGGACCACACATTCCAAAGTAACCACTTTCAGAATCCAAACCCTAGAACAACATTATTTCCGGGATTTGCGCTTAGAACGTGCATCACATTACTTATGCATAAAAGCATACCGCTTCTTTAAACATTAGTCCTTACCGGACCAATGATGCTGATTTCAGATTTTGGACCTTATACATTGACTCGAAGACCGTGAGTGCATAATCTTGCCATCATAAAAGGCAAGTTCACACTTGCTCATGTCCTTTGTTTATTTTCTGTAAAGTATTTTACAAATCCAGTGTTGTCTTCACCTGCATTTGAAAAAGGTCAGAAAACACTATTTTCCAATAATACTGAGGACTATTGATTATTGATCTAGGGTGATCAGTTAATCTATTAAATCTGACAGTTGGGATACCACTATTCAGAACTATATCACCTAGGACTTAACAACCAATGTCGCCAGTGATTCTTACGTCGTATATTACGCATTGACCATGAGATTTGGAATGGGACGGAGAAGTCAGTTGTATCTTCTTCCTCTCGCATGAAGTCGGATGTGCAGGTCGTGGCTATTATCCTCGTAGCGTGCATTTTAATTGGTAATTCGTAGAGGATATGCAACATATGGGTGGGAACCCTCAACGTCCCACGATAGTTCTGACATCTAACGGTTTGTACAAACCATTGCCGTAATTCTTTATGTGGGCATGGTGTACACCAAGGAGGCATCTGGGGTCGCGAAGGGGGCAGTGATTGGCTTGGATCATCTTCTGGGCCCCACATCATGGAATTATGGACGGGAATAAGCTGCCCGGTTGTGCAACAAAGAGTTGATCTCTCATGGGTAAAGTGACGCACCTCTGCAGAGTGAAAGAACCGTAACTTGTTACTCCCTGTTTCGGGAATGAGCTGCGAACGCAGCGGGAAAGGAACCCCATGAAGGTTTTGGTAAACCCGTGAAGGCTGACGGACATAGATTTTCAGAATAAAAGCAACTTTTCAAGAAATGTTTATGAAAACTTGCATTGCCTACGACCTACGGTCTATGGCTGTAGATATAGTGCATCAAATACTCCTTTTCTAGTGAATTTGCTGAGTACGCTCGTACTCAAAGTATCTTCTTAACCCTTGCTAGATTCTGAAGCCATAAAAGCGATGTCTACATCAAGATATGCTCCAGGACTTATCAAGACCAGCTAAAGCTCTTCAATGAAGACAAGAAAGTCAACATATATCTCAACTCAAGTGAAGACAGAAATACTGATTAGATAGAAATACAATATCTAACCAAAGAACCTATCTCTGTAGTGCGTTGCAATAGCAGCAATGCCAATTCCTTAGTTAAATACTAGTTTTAGTAGTATAATAGTTTTGCATTATTCATCTTTGATTCTTCTTCGTAAGAAGTTCTTTCTCTCTCTTTAACCTAGAGTTTTTTTTCTGGATCTTATGTAAAGAGTGAGTTGTAACCTTTAGCCATGTATTGGACCCGCTGTGTTTCTGTTGTGCCATTCTGAGGGATGTAATACTAGTGAGTGGTGTTTCATTAGTGTTATGTCAACGACTATAGTATACTACATCATGCAGTGGTATGCTGGGTCACCGCAGATACCCACTGCCAAAAGGGGCCATGATGATCCTGAAGGGACGCCCTACCAACAGGGTGCAAAATAAGATCACTCAACAGGTCAGCCTGGTCGTGACCGCTCCACCTGCTATCCCTGAGTACCTTAGTGGTTCGGAGTCCTGCATCACGTTCGATCGCTCGGATCACCCCCGCCAGATCCCTCGACCAGGCCATGTTGCCCTGGTGCTCGAGGCGCAGATCGAAGGATTCGAGATGAGCCGCGTCTTCGTGGACGGCGGCAGCAACATCAACCTGATGTTCGCCAGCACCCTTGCAGCGATGCGGATCACGATGTGCAGCCTCGAACAATCCGACACGACGTTCCACGGCATAGTCCCATGGAAGGGCATTTATCCCTTAGGAAAGATATGTCTCGGCGTCATCTTTGGCCAGCTCGAAAACTTCCGGCGCGAAGGGCTAGAGTTAGAAGTGGTGGACTGACCATCATAGTACCACGCCATCCTCGGGCGCGTGGCATTCGCAAGATTCCTGGAAGTACCGCATTACGCGTACCTGCTGCTCAAGATGCCAGGGCACAGGGGCGTCATCACCGTCCAGGTAAGCTTCACCCAATATGACCACTGCGATAGAGATTTCAACAGAATCTCCCAGTCGTTCGGCATGCAGGAGGAGCTCACAAGGCTCCGAGAGGTGACAGACAACAGGGCACCCCTAGTCTCCAGGCAAAACGCACCCGATATGTCGTTCCACTCCACGATCAACACAAAAAAGGTGGAGGTCCACCCAATGGATACCTCCAAGACGACGCTAATCGCCAACGACCTTAGCCCCGCATAGTAAAGCACGCTCGTCGAATTCCTCCGTGAGCGCTGGGAAATCTTCGCCTGGTGTCCTGCGGACATGCCAGGAGTTCCTAGGGAATTCACTGAGCATGCACTCAATGTGTTCCCCGACGCAAGGCCAGTCAAGTAGTCGTCCGACGACTATCCAAACCAAGAGCCGAAGCAGTTGGAATCGAAGTCAACAGACTGCTCGATGCCAACTTCATCCGAGAAATCAAGGAGAGCGAGTGGCTGGCAAATACTGTGCTGATCCCCAGAAAAGGACATGGACATCCTGCGGATGTGCGTGGACTTCACATCACTCAACAAGCACTGCCCCAAGGACCACTTACCTCTACCTCGGGTCGATCAGATCATCGATTCGACAGCAGGATGCGAAAAACTCTCCTTCCTCGACGCCTACTCAGGCTACAATCAGATTCGGCTGAAAGTCGAAGATCAGGAGAAAACGGCGTTCATTACGCCGTTCGGAGTGTTCTGCTACAACACCATGCCTTTTGGACTGAAGAACGTAGGTGCCACGTACTAGAGGTGCATGCAGGCGTGTCCGAAAAACCAGATCGGTTGCAACATCCAAGTCTATGTCGACGACATAGTCATCAAGACCAGGGAAGCCAAGACACTGATCGACGATCTCCGCGAGACGTTCGATAACCTTGATCACTACAAGATCAAGTTGAATCCAGAAAATTGCGCCTTCGGCGTCCCATCTAGCCAACTACTTGGCTACTTCATCTCCCAACGAGGGATCGAGGCGAATCCGAAGAAAATCCGGGCCATACTGACCATGGAGAAGCCGAAGAACCTCAAAGGTGTCCAGCAGCTAGCTGGGCGTAGCGCGGCGCTGAGCAGGTTCATCAGCTGCATGGGTTAGAAGGCCCTGCCCTTTTACCAGTTGCTGCGCAAGACGGACAAGTTCGAGAGGACACCCAAAGAAGACGGCGCATTCGAAGCACTCAAGCAGCTGCTCTCCACCTCGTCTGTCCTAGTCACGCCAAAGGAGCAAGAGCCTCTACTGCTATACATCGCAGCTACGCACCAGGTGGTAAGCACCGTACTCGTGGTCGAACGACCCAAAGATGGCAAGACCCATGGGGTCCAATGCCCAATCTACTACCTCAGTGAGGTACTGACACCAACAAAGTAGAGATACCCTCACTACCAGAAGCTCGCCTATGGCGTATTCATGATGGCTTGTCGGCTGAGCCACTACTTCCAGGAGCATCAGATAATGGTCGTTAACGAGGCACCACTGTCCAACAGCCTGAACAACCCCGAAGCCACGGGACGCGTAGCCCTGTGGGGCATCGAGCTATCCCCTCTAGACATAGTCTATGAGCGGCGCAAGGCCATCAAATCTCAGGTCCTCCCTGCCTTCCTCGTCCACCGGATGGAACTCCTGCTGCCGGACACTCCGGACATGACGCAATCATGGACGATGCACTTCGACGGATCCACACGTGAGGCCGGAGCAGGAGCTGGTGTCATACTGACATCCCCTCAAGGCGACAAGATGAAATACGTCCCTCGGATGAATTTCGCGCCTCCAACAACGAGGCCGAATATGAGGCCCTCATCCATGGAATGCGGATGGCCAAGATCTATGGTGAACGAGTGCGACGCTCACAGCGTCAACATGATCGCGTACTGCATGCTCTACAACTCACTCGAAGGAGACTTTGACGGCTGCGAGCTTCGGCATGTTGGATGGGAAAGAAACGAGGAAGCCGATAAGCTCGCCAACATCGGCTCCACCTGCGCACGGATGCCACCAGGTGTGTTCCTAGAACAAATTTGCGTACCCTCTATCAAAAGGAAATTCCCCAAGGGATCACCCGAAGAAGCAGAGCACTCGGGGGCTACGCCACCTGAAGGACATGAAGGACCTGAAAAGCTCGACACCGAGGCCGAGCTCGTCAGCCTGATGCAGGTCATGGCGATTCAAGAGACATGGACACAGTCGTACCTTCGGTACCTGTTAAACAAAGAACTGCCTGATGACCCGACAGATGCCCGGCACATATCTCGCCGGTCCAAAGCATTCACCCTCCACAATGGCGAGCTATACAAGCGCAGTATTTTGGGTGTACTCCAAAGGTGTGTCGCCATCGGTGATGGAAAAACCATCCTCCAAGACATCCACAAGGGCATCTGCGGTCATCATGCAGGCAGCCGCGCCCTCGTCGCCAAAGCTTTCCGAGCTGGATTCTACTGGCCAACGGCTATGAACGATGCTAAGGACATCGTCTGAAGGTGCAACGGCTGCCAGAGGTACGTGGAAAAGCCACACGCACCAGGATCAGAGCTCAGGCCCATACCACAGGCCTGGCCCTTCGCCCAATGGGGCCTCAACATGATTGGCAAACTACCCAAATCTTTGAAAGGAGGCCACGTTTACCTCCTGGTCGCAGTCGACAAGTTCACCAAGTGGATCGAGGCCATGCTCGTCACCAATCAAAGCGGCAAAACTACTGTCAAGTTCTTCGAGTCCATAGTCTACAGGTTCGGTGTGCCACACAGCATCATCACGGACAACGGCTCGGACTTTATCTCGAAGGAGTTCCAATACTTCTGCGAAGGCCTTGGCATCAATATATCGTATGCCTCCGTAGCGCACCCCCAGACCAACGGGCAGGTCGAAAAGGCCAACGGCCTCATAGGCAGTGGCATCAAGAAACGCCTGCTCAACCCACTCGAACGGCTTGCGGGAGCTTGGGCAAAAGAGCTACCCTCTGTCCTCTGGAGCCTACGTACAACGCCAAACAGCGCAACTGGCTTCACACCTTTCTTCATGGTGCACGGAGCCGAAGCCATACTACCTGCCGAGGTACGCCACAAGGCCCCATAGGTCATCTCCTGTAGCGAAGCCAAGTCAACGGCCGCACTCTAAGATGCCGTCGACACACTCGACGAGGCATGCGACATCGTCGCGGCTCGCTCAGCGATCTACCAGCAGAGCGTCCACAACTACCACAGCTGTCGGTTGCGCCCAAGGTCCTTCGTCGAAGGAGACCTCGTCCTACGACTCAAGCAAGAGTGTTCGAAGAAGCTCGAGTCACCCAGGGAAGGACCCTACATCGTCACAGAAGTCATCCCAGGCGGCGCCTACCGCCTCATGGACATCACGTCAGGAGTCGAATATTCCAACCCCTGGAACGTTGCATGTCTGCGATGCTTCTACCCCTAGCTACCTCTTTACTTTCAATAAGGCTACTCAACCAAGGCTATTCAGCCGAACAATGTACCTCTTCGATTACGCTATGAATAAAAGCTAAGTCCCTTGGCCGAAAAAAATCTTTGCATTACTTTTCGCCATAAATACGCTCGGGGGCTACGCCTCACCTCACGACCTCGTCGACTGAATACAATGCATACAACCTGAGTAGGTGACCACGTCAGGCTAACGAAAAGGACATGCACATAACAAAGCACAACGTGCTAATACAAATAAACTTTACAAAGGGCATAGCAAGCCCACTCGAATACATACACATTTTACATCAATTTGTTTTCTTTACAGGACCTACCTATTCTGGAGTATTACACTCGCCCATTGCTCGAACAGATCACCAATCTCTTCGGCATACTGCCTTACAGCCGCATAATGCAGGCGCATATCCCAAAGACTACCATCTAGACGAAGGGGTGGACCAGTCACCACCGCGCGATATCAACATCACGACGATGGAGCCGAACAAGTGAAAGAGCGGCCTTCACCCCGGCAACTAGCTGACGCCGCACAAACTCCTTGACATGGCCCACGTCCTGAAACTTCGCCAGTAGACCCCAAAGATTGGAAGGCGCCTCATCCGGGGGAAACATGACGGCCCAAGTGGACGCCAGGGAAATCATCGCCTGCCTAAGCACCCAAGAAACCTGGTGCACCCGATCTTGCACCATCGCAAGGACAATGGCCCGATCACGGTCCATCCAGAAGAAGCCGCCAGTCTCTAAGTCCTGTTGGGTCAGGCAATTCATCTGAACCGCAATGCGCTCCTTCTCTTCCTTCAGAACAAAATTAACACATGCACAAACACAAGCATAAGATGACACACAAGAAAAGTGCATCCGAAAAGAACAACAGTTCGCGAAGACTCACATTGAAGCTGCTTGCTCATCTGCCGTAGCTCCCCCATCAAAAATTCCTCCCTGGCAGTGGCCTGCTCCGCCTTTGATTTTCATACATCCGCATGACCGCGAATACCGAGGATATCCTTCTCCAGGCTACAGACGCGGTCATGAAGGAATGTGAGTTACGACGCGTCATCCAACGATGGTCGCCGCTCAGGAGCAGTCGAAGTATCAACGGGAGTCTCACCCGAAGGACCCTAAAGGCAAACAAGGACATGAACATCATAAACATCGCTGGTGGGAGATCAAAACATAGCTTATATACATAAAGGCCACCCCGTGGCATAAGGTGAGATTGTTCATCACCAAAAGCTTACATTACAAAAGAAAAGGATAAACTATCCTAGCTACAGCAGTCAAGCCTAGGGACCCGCATCCGGAGTGGCCTCAGAGCTAGAATGCCTACTCCTGGCCTCCTCCTGCTGCTTCGTCGTGTACTCCGACAGTATATCAATGAGTTTCGGCCCGTAACGCTTACAACGAGAGGCGAAGAGGGCGAACACTACCTCTGAGCCATCCTCAGCTGTCGGCATCTAGGAGGTGATGTGCGGGATATCCAACTCGGCTCTGGATGCCATGGCCATCGCCAACCCCATGGAGGCGCCGATGCCCTTCTGCATGTGCTTGTATGCAGCTGGAGCATCCTTCGACGGGGCATCCGCCAAAGAATCGTCATCCTCAAGAGCAGCGCCCTTGGGAACGACCTCCCTGTAGAAGCATCGGAGCACTTCCTTGGCCTTCTCCAAGGTGCCAGCAGCAGTACCACAGCGATCTTCAACCAGCGGTGGCATCACCCAGAGCATCTCCATGCTCTAGCGCACCGCGATCAAACGCGATGCTGGACGCATCTGAGACAACGAAGAAAAGACTCAAATAAGTTGAAGACAAGAAGTAGCCAAAAAAGTACAAGACCAACGTAAGTGAAAGATACTTACCGGAGAAAGCCTTGGCCGCAGCCATCACCCAATCAACCATCTCCTTTTCGCGAGTGGCAGCCGCAGCAGCAAGCTGCTCCTCGCGATCAGCAGACTCCTTCCGCGGGCGCTCCTGAGCTTCAGTAGCGTCAGCCACCTCCTTCTGCAGGCGCTCTTTCGCCTCCGTAGCATCTGCATCTTTCTTCTCCGCATGACCAAGGCTCTTTTCAAGAGCGTCCAGCCGGCGGAGCTCCATTATTCGCATCTGCAAACATCAAGAACAAAGGATCAACAGAAGCAAAGACGAAGGTGACATCCGAAGCAAACAAAGGATGATCAAACTACGCACCTTGCAGCTGCCGCATGTTGGCCTCCAGCGCCAAATGCTGTTGGATAAGGAGATTAGCGCTATGCATGAAGGGCTGCAAAACAAAACACAAACAAGCGTCAGCAAGGTCTCGGGGGCTACGCCCCACAAAAGAAAAACCGACCAACAGGTCATCCAAAAAGGGCCTAGGGGCTCCACCTACACGATAAAGATGAAAATCACTTACGTGCTCAGGCGGAGACTCCGAAGTTCCGCGTGCGGTCTTCTGGGTCACAACTACCCAAGCCTCTCACTTGGAGAGATTCGGCTCATCGTCCTCTGAGTTGGCCACCACCTGAGAAATCGTCTGCTTCGACTCCCCTACGGCCTCTTGAGTGCCCTCACTAAGAGAACCCTCCGAGGAGTGGCTGCAAGGAAAATATTGATCAAGACAAGAAGAAACATGACACACGCAACTGATATAATAAGCGCAGCCGAAACTACTTACAAGTCAATGTCTGACAAGTTGAAGACTAGCGTTGCCTTCTCCTTCTTCTTCTTCTTGGCCGGCGGCTGCAGCGCCATCGCCCGAAGTGGTACAGCAGGGAAAGGTGCAGCCGAGGCACCTTCATCCTCACTATGCTGCTCCAGGAAGGAAGGACCCCGGGGAGTCGGCGGAATCGACGCATCCGAAGACTCGCTCCGGGATCGCTTTCGAGTTTGCCCCTCACTCGGCTCGGGGGCTTCCTGGGTTGGAGAATGCGCCGGCGGAAGCTTGGACTCAGAGTCCACAACCTCGTTGTCTGGCACAATCAGAAATTTTTCAGGCAGCGGAGGCATCATGCCAGCTACCTTGAGCTCCTGCACACAAAAGAAGACAAAGTTCATAATTAGCAACAATATTTATATGTAAACAACACTCGAAAAAAGGCGTAACACGCATGATGCAATTCTACACCTAAGGAACTGGATTCGAGGCACTGAAGGGGGCGGTCAAGTACTTCTTCGGGAGGTCCTCGTCGGCCTTGAACTTTAGCAGCGGTCGAAGAGCCCTATCGAGGTCACCCTTGGACAGCTCCTCGGGTCGTTGCGGCCACTGTAAAGGAACATCGGATGTGCACTCGCTTGGAGCGGCTGCACTTGACATTTGAGGAAGGTGCGAATGATATCCACACCATTGACCTCCTTCTCAGCAACCATCTGGAGTGCCTCCACCCGACGGTAGAGCTCCTCCACTTCCGCCACCTCGCCCTCCCGGATATGGTTCTTCTAGGATCTCTTTGGAACGATTTCCTGGGAGGAGTCGAAGGGAGCAAGGCCAAAATCTTGTCCGTCCATTGTGGAGTCGCGGATATAAAACCACTTCTTCCGCCAGTATTGGACGGACTTGCACATGGAAAAGGAAAAGAACGGAAGATCAGAGGGAGATGATGCAGCCACCAAGCGGATAGACCCCGCCGGTGCCGGACTGCCTCTTCACGGAATAAAGCTTCCGGAAGAGACCAAAGTGCGGCTCGATACCGAGCCAACACTCGCAGACAGTGATGAAATAGGCGATATGAAGGACCGAATTGGGAGAGAGATGATGAAGTTGGATACCGTAAAAGAAAAGGAGTCCACGCGGAAAATCATGGACAGGGAGAGAAAGACCACGAAGAACAAAGGCGACGAACATCACCCAAAATCCTACGGGTGGACGGGGAGTTACCTCATCGCTAGGAAGCTTCACATACTCCTTGTTCTGCGGGATCAGCCCCGCGTCGCGTAGCTTGCGCAGGTCACCGTCACGCGCCTCCGTGCGCCTACACCCGCCGTCGATGATGCGAGGGCCAGAGACAACTTTCTTGCCGCCGGCAGCGGCACTCGATCCAGCTCCAGCAGCGCCCTTCCTCGATTTTCCCATGGCGCGGCGGTGAGTGCGGCGATGAGCGTAGAGAAATGAAGGAGGAAAGGAACGGAGAACGTCCATTGCGCGCAAGGGAGGAAGTGTTCGTGAAAATGGAGGCAATGGCGAAATCAAATGGCAAGGGTAAAACAGAATCACTATTCCCCACGGTTATAAAAGACGAAGACGATGAACAAGAACCGTTCATACAGCAGACCTAGCGCTCAAGACAGATCCAACCATACACGTGTCAACACAGTAACGAATCATCGCCAGCACGTCGTCCACTACGCAGGGAAACCGAGGAGACGCCGTAAATCTCGCCACGTCGCGCATGACTAGTCAACTCCAAGCCAGAAAATGGGACCCACGTTCGTCCTGTCACGTCATCTCTGGCACCGCAGACGGTTGAGATGACCAATCATCAGCACTGACGTCATCAACACCAACCTAGCAACGGTTGGAATTTTCCGGCTGATGAATCAAGTACTTACTCGAATCTACGATTCAAACAACTACTCGGGGGGCTACTCCTATCAGGAGCGCTGGTCGCGCACCTGAGACATGATTAAGGTACTACACCTATCAACTATCTTTGAGTCCCACGTCGAGTCTACGACTCCACTAAGGACTCGGGGGCTACTCCCATAGGGTGGATTGTTCAAACATCCGAAAAAATTGTGTCCTTCGGACCTTAAGCTAAAACTGAACTAAAGTCTCTGCTCGAGTCTACGACTCGAACAGACACTCGGGGGCTACTCCCATAGGGAGCGCTGGCCGTGCACCCTATGAATTCTTCGACTGCGATCCTTCAGATCAAATACGACAAAAACTTTTTGGCAACTTTGCCCAAGCCAACGCTAAGTGAGAAGCGATCTCCTTCGCCACCCGAAACACTTCCGCGGTGATAAAATTTCGGATGCTGCTTCTGCGACACAAGGATAAGAACTAAAGATACCATCTGATGGCCTGGTAACGTACCTGACTGCGCTCTGCCAGTTAAAAACCGTGTCAACGGACGCGATGAAAAATCCTGACGGACGCGTTGGGTACATCACTTGAAAGATCCACTAGGATTCGACTCCTATAATACCTCAACGGCTTGAGTCGAATTACACCAACATTCATTCCGGATTCGAGTCTGGGGACTTGAGTCTGAAGAAGATCGTGTTGTTTTGTCCTATGACAGTTAACTGACCCTGATCCGTCAGGAGAGTCAGGCACATGCGTCAACAATCCCTACGAACTAAATTATTTTCTCTTACAAACAGGACCATCTGCACCCAAAAGAATGAAAGAGTCCTCAGCTAAATCTACAATTCGACTGAACACTCGGGGGCTACTGACGTGGTTATTGTTGGAGATATGCCCTAGAGGCAATAATAAATGTAGTTATTATTATATCTTTGTGTTTATGATAAATGTTTACATTCATGCTATAATAGTATTAACAAGGAAACATTAATACTTGTGTGATTTGTAAACTTAAATTGAAGTCCCTAGTAAAGCCTCTATACATCACTAGCTTGTTGGTTAATGAATGATTGTGGTTTCCCTATCATGAACATTGAGATGTTATTAACAACAAGATCATATCGTTAGGAGAATGATATGGTGGACATACTCCTATAGATAAGCGTAGCATAAAGATCAAGTCATTTTAATAGTTCAATTGCTATATGCTTTCTGATACATAGTAACCTAATTCCTTCGACCATGAGATCATGCATATCACCTTTACCGGATGGATGCTTTGATGACATCAAACACCACACCGTAACTGGGTGGCTATAAAGGTGGCATTGAGTGTTCGGAAAGTATTGGTTGAAACACATGGATCAAGAGTGGGATTTGTCCATCCATATGACGGATAGATATACTCTGGGCCCTCTCGGTGAAATGTCATCCAATTAGCTTGCAAGCATGTGACTGGCTCACAAGGGATCACATATCACGGGAACGAGAAAAGAGTACTTATCGGTAACGAGGTTGAACTAGGTATGCAGAGATACCGACGATCATAACCTCGGATAAGTAAACTATCGTGAGACAAAGGGAAATTGGTATCGTATGTAAGTAGTTCATTCGATCGCAAAGTAATCGTAGAAATATGTGGGAGCCATATGAATTTCCAGATTCCTCTATTGGTTATTGTTCGGAGAAGTGTCTCGATCATGTCCGCATAATTCACGAACCGTAGGGAGACACACTTAAGGATTCGACGTTGTTTGAGTAGTTATGGAATGATGAGAAAGAGTCCGAATGTTTCCGGAGTCTCGAATGGGATTCGGGATATCACGTGGAGATCCGTAATGGTCCGGAGAATAAGATTCATATAAGGAAAGTCCTGTTTCGGAGTTGGAGAATGGTTCCGGTGTTTTCATCGGGAATGTTCTAGAAGGTTCCGGAATGTCCGGCACTCTGGAGGGGAAGGGTACATGAATGTGTTATATCAAGTTGATATGATTGCATCATGTACTAGGTGTCATCGCTGAACAAAATAAAGGGTTTAATCAACTCCTAGTTTGAAAAAGTCAAACGGCAATTTGAAAGTCAAACGGCTATTTTGGGAAGTGGAGAGGGAGGTGGAAATCGAGTTGGGGAGGAGTTCCTCCCCTCCATCGCCGGCCCACCTCCAAGCCGATTTGGGGAGGGACTCCCCTCCCCTTGGCCGGCACCTCCACCTATAAAAGGAGGGGCAGGGCTCCCCTCCTAGACACCCAACACCTCCACCTCTAAACCCTAGCCATCGGCGCCGCCACCTCCACTGCCGCCGCCGCCCTAGGGCAAACCGCCGCCGCCTAGCTAACCATAGCCGTCGGCTTGCCCCTCCTCGGCGTGTATAAACCCTAGATCGTCGAGGGCTCTCTCATAGTCCACCATACTCGCTCCGGCTTAAGGCGAAGCCCTGCGAGATCTCCCCTCTACTTCCGGTACCACGCCGTTGTGCTGCCGGAATCGTGAGGAGAGTGCTACAACCTCCGCTGCCTGCTGGAACAAGGGAGAGGAAGGTCTTCGTCGAGTACCGAACGTGTGACCGACTGCGGGAGCGCTGCCGGAACGCAGCGCCGGAAGGATCGTCTACGCGATCTTGAGATCGGGAAGAGTACGACTACATCACCCACGAGAATCCGCTCTCGTTAAACACTTTGGAATCTTCGAGGGTGAGTTATTCCATCGACTTGTTGCTACAATCTAGTAGATAGATCTTGGCTTGTTTGTTTGTATGCGATAGAAATTTTTTGTTTTCCATGCTACGAATCCCTACAGTGGTATCAGAGCCAGGTCTATATGTAGATCTGTTGCACGAGTAGAACACAATGGTCATTATGGGCGTTGATGCTTTTATTGTCGATTGCTTCTTGTGTACTTTGCATCTTGCGGGATGTTGGGATGAAGCGGCCTGGGCTAACCTTACATGACATCGTTCATGAGACTTGCTCCACGCTTGACATGCAACTTGTATTGCATAAGTGGCTTTGCGGGTGCCTGTTTCTCCTAGCATAGTTAAGATCCAATTTACAACGGGTGATTCACAATACTAGTATCAATGTTGTGGTTCATGTTCGTAAGTTAGAACGACACTTATTGAAAGCCCCAAACCACATAAAATATGCAAATAAAGTAGAGGCGTCTAACTTTGTTTTGCAGGGGTGTGCAGTGATGTGATATGGCCATGATTGTGATTATATTTGATGTATGCAATGTTCCTTATTGTAAGTTGGCAACCGGCAGGAGCCATATGGTTGTCTTTAATTTAAGTTAAGACCCGCGTGTCTATTCAAAGTAGTTGTAATAGTTGAAGCCGGTGGACGACAACCATGAAGAAGCGTCATTGACCTTGATGCAATGCCGGTGATGATGGAGATCATGTTCATGCTTGAAGATGGAGATCGGAAGCACAAAGAAGAAAAGGCCATATCATATCACATATTATGAATTGCATGTGATTTTAATCCTTTATGCATCTTGTATTGCTTAGTAGACGACGGTAGCATTATAAGATGATCCCTCATGCACATGAATTTCAAGTCATAAAGTGTTCACCCTTAGTTAGCACCGTTGCTAAAGCTTGTTGTTTCGAAGCACCACGTGATGATCGGGTGTGTTAGATTCCGCAAGTGTATACAACGTGAGCAAGCCAGATTTGCTCATGCGGAAACTAAGGTTTGATCTTGACGAGCCTAGCATGTACAGACATGGTCTCAGAACACGGATCACCGAAAGGTAAAGCATGAATCATATAGTAGATATGATGAACATGTCGATTGTTCGCCATTGAAACTATATCAACTCTCGTGATGATCGGTGTTGATGTGGTGGTTTTGGTTCGTGTGATCACTAAAACAATGTGAGGGATATTGTTTTGAGTGGGAGTTCACCTAGATTAATTTTATTATTAATTTGAACTCAATTTGTCATAAACTTAGTCTAAACTATTGCAAATATGTTGTAGATCAATGGCAGCCCCTACCATCAATTTTAATGCGTTCCTAGAGAAAGAAAAGTTGAAAAACAATGGAAGCAACTTCGCGGATTGGTTCCGCAATTTGAGGATTGTCCTCACAGCTGGTAATTTGACCTATGTGCTGGATGCACCGCTGGGTAACCCACCTGCAGCTGATGCTGCCGATGAAGTAAAGAATGTTTACCTCACTCGGAAGACTCAGTACTCCACAGTTTAGTGTGCTATCTTGTATGGTTTAGAATCGTAGCTTCAGAAAAGGTTTGAGAATTCAGACCCATATGATATTGTCGAGGATCTCAAATTGATCTTTGAGACTCATGCGGCAATTGAAAGCTATGAGGCTTCTGAAAAGTTCTTTAACTGCAAGATGGAAGAGGGCAGCTCCGTCAGTGAGCATGTTCTTAAGATGTCTGGGCACGCAAACAAACTTCAAAGCTTGGGTATAGTGATTCCTAATGCTTTGGGGATTTACCGCGTCCTCCAATCACTACCACCAAGTTACAAGAACTTTGTGATGAACTACAACATGCAAAACATGAACAAGACGTTGCCAGAACTCTTTGCCATGTTGAAATCTGCAGAAGTGGAGATCAAGAAAGAGCACCAAGTGTTGTTGGTCAATAAGACCACCAAATTCAAGAAAGGCAAGTCTAAGCAGAAGGGACACTTCAAGAAGGGTGGTAAGAAAGTTACCACGCCAACGAAGAAGACCAAGGCTGGACCTAAGCCTGATACTGAGTGCTTTTACTGCAAGGGAGAAGGTCACTGGAAGCGGAATTGCCCAAAGTACTTGGCGGATTTGAAGAACGGCAACATCAAGAAGAAAGTTATATCTGATATACATGTTATTGATGTGTATCTCACTAGTACTCGTAGTAGTGCCTGGGTATTTGATACTGGTTCGGTTGCTCATATTTGTAACTCGAAACAGGTGCTGCAGAATAAACGGAAGCTAGCGAAGAACGAGGTGACGATGCGCGTGGGGAACGAATCAAAGGTTGATGTGATCGCGGTCGGCATGCTACCCCTTCATCTACCATCGGGATTAGTTTTATACTTAAATAATTGTTATTTGGTGCCTGCGTTAAGCATGAACATTATATCGGGATCTTGTTTATTGCGATACGGTTACTTGTTTAAGTCCGAGAATAATGGTTGTTCGATTTATATGAGTAATAAGTTTTATGCACATGCACCTTTGATAGATGGTCTATTCTTGTTGAATCTCGATAGTGGAAATACACATATTAATAACATTGAGGCTAAACGTTTGAAATCGAGCGATAACTCGACCTATATGTGGCACTGTTGTCTTGGTCACATTGGAGTGAAGCATGTGAAGAAACTCCATTCCGATGGACTTCTTGAATCACTTGATTTCGAATCACTTGAAAGATGCGAAGCATGTCTGATGGGTAAAATGACTAAGACTCCATTCTCTGGTATGATGGAGCGAGCTACGGACTTATTGGAAATCATACATACCGATGTGTGTGGTCCAATGAGTGTAGCATCGTGCGGTGGTTATCGTTATGTTCTTACCTTCACGGATGATTTGAGTAGATATGGGTATATCTATTTCATGAAACATAAGTCCGAAACTTTCGAGAAGTTTAAGGAATTTCAAAGTGAGGTAGAGAATCAACATAACAAGAAGATTAAATTTCTACGTTCTGATCGTGGAGGTGAATATCTAAGTTACGAGTTTGGCGAGCATTTGAAGAAATGCGGAATACTTTCACAATTGACACCGTCGGGAACACCACAGCGTAATGGTGTGTCCGAACGTTGTAATCGAACTCTCTTAGATATGGTTCGTTCTATGATGTCACTTACAGATTTACCGCTATCATTTTGGGGTTATGCATTAGAAACAACCGCATTCACTTTAAATAGGGCACCATCTAAATCCGTTGAAACGACACCGTATGAATTATGGTTTGGTAAGAAACCTAGATTTTCGTTCCTTAAAGTTTGGGGTTGCGAAGCCTATGTAAAGAAGTTACAGCCGGACAAGCTTGAACCCAAAGCAGAAAAATGCGTCTTCATAGGATATCCGAAGGAAACTATTGGGTATACCTTCTATCATAGATCCGAAGGCAAAATCTTCGTTGCCAAGAATGGATCCTTTCTAGAGAAGGAATTTCTCTCAAAAGAAGTGACTGTAAGGAAAGTAGAACTCGACGAGGTTGTCGAACCTTCTCTCGAAATTGCAAGTAGCGCAGCACCGGAAGAAGTTCCTGTGGTGCCTGCACCAATTAGAGAGGAAGCTAATGATGATGATCATGAAACTTCGGTTATAGTTGCTACAGAGCCTCGCAGGTCAACGAGAACTCGTACCACTCCAGATTGGTATGATCCCGTTATGAGTGTCATGTTGGTGGACAACACCGATGACCCTGAGACATATGAGGAAGCGATGATGAGCCCAGATTCCAATAAATGGCAAGAAGCCATGAAATCCGAGATTGGATCCATGTACGAAAACCAAGTATGGACTTTGGTGGACTTACCGGATGGTCGGAAGGCTGTCGAGAACAAATGGATTTTCAAGAAGAAAACAGATGCTGATGGTAATGTTACTGTCTATAAAGCTCGACTTGTCGCAAAGGGGTTTCGACAAATTCAAGGAGTTGACTACGATGAGACTTTCTCACCAGTAGCGAAGCTAAAGTCTGTGAGGATTATGTTAGCAATCGCTGCATATTATGATTATGAGATATGGCAGATGGATGTCAAAACAGCATTCCTCAATGGAGACATTGATGAAGAGTTGTATATGATGCAACCCAAAGGTTTTGTCGATCCTAAAGATGCTAACAAGGTATGCAAACTTCAACGGTCCATTTATGGATTGAAGCAAGCATCCCGAAGTTGGAATCAACGTTTTGATAAGGTGATCAAAAGTTTTGGTTTTATACAAACTTATGGAGAAGCTTGTATTTACAAGAAAGTGAGTGGGAGATCTATAGCATTCTTAATACTATATGTAGATGACATATTATTGATTGGGAATGATGTAGACCTTCTTAATAGTGTCAAGGAATATTTGAATAATAGTTTTTCAATGAAAGATCTTGGCGAAGCAGCTTACATATTAGGCATAAAGATTTATAGACATAGATCAAGACGCCAAATATCATTGTCACAAAGTACATATTTGGACAAAGTTCTAAAGAGGTTTGGAATGGAAGATAGCAAGAAAGGGTTCTTGCCCATGTTGCCCAATACGACCTTGAGTAAAACTCAAAGTCCGACATCGGCAGAAGATAGAGAAAGGATGAGTAAGACTCCCTATGCCTCAGCCATAGGATCTCTAATGTATGCCATGCTATGTACTAGACCCGACATTGCATATGCTGTTAGTTTAACTAGCAGATATCAAAGTGATCCATGAGTGGATCATTGGACAGCGGTCAAAAACATCCTTAAGTACTTGAGAAGAACTAAGGATATGGTTCTTTCTTATGGAGGTGATGAACAGCTCGTTGTTAATGGTTACACCGATGCTAGTTGGAACACCGATCCGGATGATTCTAAATCACAATCTGGATATGTATTTATTTTGAATGGTGCAGCATTTAGCTGGAGGAGTGCAAAGCAAAGCGTTGTGGCGAGATCTTCAACTGAATCGGAATACATGGCTGCTTCGGAGGCTTCACAAGAAGCGATATGGATGAAAGAGTTCATTACAGAGCTGGGTGTGGTTCCTAGTGCGCTGGACCCAATGTCTATCTACTTTGATAACATGGGCGCCATAGCCAATGCGCAAGAACCAAGGTCACACAAGAAGCTGAAGCACATCAAGCTACGTTTTCACGCTATTCGAGAACATGTCCAAGATGGGGACATAAAGATTTGCAAAGTACACACAGATCTGAATGTGGCGGATCCGTTGACTAAACCTCTCCCGAGGGCAAAACATGACCAGCACCAAACTGCCATGGGTGTTCGGTATATTACCATGTAATCTAGATTAGATGACTCTAGTGCAAGTGGGAGACTGTTGGAGATATGCCCTAGAGGCAATAATAAATGTAGTTATTATTATATCTTTGTGTTTATGATAAATGTTTACATTCATGCTATAATAGTATTAACAAGGAAACATTAATACTTGTGTGATTTGTAAACTTAAATTGAAGTCCCTAGTAAAGCCTCTATACATCACTAGCTTGTTGGTTAATGAATGATTGTGGTTTCCCTATCATGAACATTGAGATGTTATTAACAACAAGATCATATCGTTAGGAGAATGATATGGTGGACATACTCCTATAGATAAGCGTAGCATAAAGATCAAGTCATTTTAATAGTTCAATTGATATATGCTTTCTGATACATAGTAACCTAATTCCTTCGACCATGAGATCATGCATATCACCTTTACCGGATGGATGCTTTGATGACATCAAACACCACACTGTAACTGGGTGGCTATAAAGGTGGCATTGAGTGTTCGGAAAGTATTGGTTGAAACACATGGATCAAGAGTGGGATTTGTCCATCCATATGACGAATAGATATACTCTGGGCCCTCTCGGTGAAATGTCATCCAATTAGCTTGCAAGCATGTGACTGGCTCACAAGGGATCACATATCACGGGAACGAGAAAAGAGTACTTATCGGTAACGAGGTTGAACTAGGTATGCAGAGATACCGACGATCATAACCTCGGATAAGTAAACTATCGTGAGACAAAGGGAAATTGGTATCGTATGTAAGTGGTTCATTCGATCGCAAAGTAATCGTAGAAATATGTGGGAGCCATATGAATTTCTAGATTCCTCTATTGGTTATTGTTCGGAGAAGTGTCTTGATCATGTCCGCATAATTCACGAACCGTAGGGAGACACACTTAAGGATTTGACGTTGTTTGAGTAGTTATGGAATGATGAGAAAGAGTCTGAATGTTGTTCGGAGTCTCGAATGGGATTCGGGATATCACGAGGAGATCCGGAATGGTCCGAGAATAAGATTCATATAAGGAAAGTCCTGTTTCGGAGTTGGAGAATGGTTCTGGTGTTTTCATCGGGAATGTTCTAGAAGGTTCCGGAATGTCCGGCACTCCGGAGGGGAAGGGTACATGAATGTGTTATATCAAGTTGATATGATTGCATCATGTACTAGGTGTCATGGCTGAACAAAATAAAGTGTTTAATCAAATCCTAGTTTGAAAAAGTCAAACGGCAATTTGAAAGTCAAACGGCTATTTTGGGAAGTGGAGAGGGAGGTGGAAACCGAGTTGGGGAGGAGTTCTTCCCCTCCACCGCCGGCCCACCTCCAAGCCGAGTTGGGGAGGGACTCCCCTCCCCTTGGCCGGCCCCTCCACCTATAAAAGGAGGGGAAGGGCTCCCCTCCTAGACACCCAACACCTCCACCTCTAAACCCTAGCCGTCGGCGCCGCCACCTCCACTGCCGCCACCGCCGCCCTAGGGCAAACCGCCGCCGCCGCCTAGCTAACCCTAGCCGCTGGCTTTCCCCTCCTCGACGTGTCTAAACCCTAGATCGTCGAGGGCTCTCTCATAGTCCACCATACTCGCTCCGGCTTAAGGCCAAGCCCTGCGAGATCTCCCCTCTACTTCCGGTACCACGCCGTTGTGCTGCCGGAATCGCGAGGAGAGTGCTACAACCTCCGCTTCCTGCTGGAACAAGGGAGAGGAAGGTCTTCGTCGAGTACCGAACGTGTGACCGACTGCGGGAGCGCTGCCGGAACGCAGCGCCGGAAGGATCGTCTACGCGATCTTGAGATCGGGAAGAGTACGACTACATCACCCACGAGAATCCGCTCTGGTTAAACACTTTGGAATCTTCGAGGGTGAGTTATTCCATCGACTCGTTGCTACAATCTAGTAGATAAATCTTGGCTTGTTTGTTTTGTATGCGATAGAAAATTTTTGTTTTCCATGCTACGAATCCCTACAGTTATACCCCATGGGTACACAACGTTATCATACCTGGTCCAGCCTAAGGGAAGGCCCACGACAGGGTACACGGCCTGTAGAGATTTCGGGTGGCCCAAGCCCATGACGCCTTCGAATCCTTGGAGAACGAGACTATAGTAGATAGAATTTCAAAGGGGCAAACCCTAATCTGTAACCGACTCGACCTACGCCCGGAACATGCCTATCTATATAAAGGCTAGGAGGGCACGGCGAGGAGGAGGTCAACTCACCGCGTACACACATCCACACCAGATTGCATCTGCGCACCCCTGTAACCTTCGGTTCCGCCGTAATCAAGAGCAGACAAGCAGGAGTAGGGTTTTCCCTCCGGGGGCCTGAACCTGGGTAAACCTCGTGTCCCCGTGTTGCTTGTCTATTATGCGGTGACCCAGCATACCACTGCATGTTGTAGTATACTATAGTCGTGGATATAACACTCACGGAGTGCCATTCTGCAAATATTACATCCTCAGAGTGGTACAACAGAAACAAAGCGGGTCAACAACATATATTATCATTATTACAACCAGAAATTACATGACGACTTTGAGATCCTCCTAGGTCCATATAGGTATCCCGATGACTCAGGCTAAACTATAATATCTCGAAGAACAGAATAAAGAAGTACTAAGGTTTATACGAGATTTGGTTAGAGATAGAGGATAGAAATCTATACTACCGGACTAGATCTCTATATATGCTACATCTACACTTCAGATACGTCGGTCTCCATTCCATAGATGTTTTCGTAATTGTTCCCTTCGACGCTTCCAGATACTTTTGGTTCTTCATAGCAGAATTCTTCTTGGTCTTCATTTGGGTATAGTATTTCTTCTTACTGACCGCTATTGTCTTCGGAATCTAACAAGGGTTAAGAATATACATTGAGTACGAGCGTACTCGGCAAGTTCACTAAAAGGAGTGTTTGATGCACTATAGCTACAACCATAGACCATAAGTCATAGGTAATGCAGATTTTCGTAAACATTTCTTCAAAGGTTGCTTTTATTCTGAAAAGCTATGTCAGTCAGCCTTCACAGGTTTACCAGAACTTTCATGGAGTTACTTTCCTGCAGCGTACGCAGCTCCTTCCCGGAACAGGGAGTAACAAGTTACAGTTCTTACACTCTGCAGAGGTGCGTTATTTTACCCATGAGAGATCAAATCCTTGATACACAACCGGGCGAATCTTTCTCGTCCACACTTCCTATGGTGTGGGGCCTAGTAGATGATCCAAGCCAATCACTGTCCTTCTCCGCGACCCCGCATAAACAACAATTGTTGTATGCCCAAACTCAAGGTAGACCTTTCCCCGTATAAAACGGCTATACCTTAGTTGGTTACACACAACAACCATTAACACTAGTAATCTGTCTTTTGTAAGCCCAGATCCACGGTAGACCTTTCCCCGTATAAAACGGATATACCCACGATCTGCAACTCACAAATGCCCAGAACAGTGTCCAATGCATGCGAAAGGGAGCTGATCCAGCTGACTTCTTCGTCCCATTCCAAATCTCATGGTTAACGCGTAATATACGGCGCAAGAATCACTGGCGACATTGGTTGTTAAGTCCTAGATGATATACTCCTGAGTAGTGGTATTCCAACTACCAGGTTTAATAGATTAGCTGATCACCCTAGATCAGTAACCAATAGTTTATATTATTATCAAAAATAGTGCTTTCTGACCTTTTTGAAATGTAGGTGATGACAACACTAGATTTGCAAAATACTTTACAGAAAATAATCAAAGGGCATGAGAAAGTGTGAACTTGCCTTGATATAGCGGAGTATTGTAGTCGAATGTCTCGACTTGACCCTGGACCTCGGGTTCTACAAAAATATCATCATTGTCCAGTAAGGACAATGTTTAAAGAAGCAATATGATGTTATGCATAAGTAATGAGATGCATAATGCAAAATCCCAAGTAATTCTTCAATCATTTCCAATGAGATATATTTATGATTTATTTAAGATTTGCTTTAGTTTAAGTTTACTTCATAAGGAAGATAAACATATAAAATATGAAGAGTAAAGTACAATTATATATAATTCTATGGGTTCATGGTATTAGGTAATTATTACAAAATTTATGTTTTAAGTTGTCATGACTTTAAAGAAATGGTATAGTGTTTCTTTTGAAGTGGCAAAAAGAATAACATTTGAAGAAAATATTCTTTATGTTAAGTTATTCAATTCTGAAGATTAATAAGATTAGAGTTATGGTTACTAATAAGGTTTAAATGCTTTTGAGTTATTATATATCTAGCTTAACATATCTTAGACCAAAGTAAACTATAAAAATGTAATTGGACTTGAGATATAGCATTTGTCGCATTATTAATTAGAGTTTTTCATAAGTATAATTAAAGATGAAATCTTATGGTTATGGAACTTTGTTTTAAAGATGTAAATTTAGCATGTGTAATATTTATAGACCATACTTTGAGATTTTTCTTTATAAATAAAAATAGATGGATTTTATTATAATTTATTTAGTGAACTTCAAGTTTGATAAATATGAGTATTTATGAATTGTTAATGATTTGTAAAGAATAACTTTGTAAATCCTTGACTTATAGTTAGTTAAGGATTTTAAAAGAATATTATAAAATTAATTGCTTACACCTAGATTTTATATTAAATTATAATCATGGTTTAGACTACTTAGAGTCAAAAGATTATGTTTTGAATAAGATCATTTCTTACTTAGGAAATAATATTAAACAATTGACAAAACAATTATCTTATTTTAATAATTTAGATAATTCAAGTTATATGATATAAGAACTTTAAAATATTTTTATAATAATATAGTTAGTACCTTTCTAATAAATATACTTGCTTAAATTCTTAAAAATGAATTTTATTTATTTTTAATAATTATTATTATTTATATATATATATTTTAATGTCTTTCAATATTTGTTTTAAATTTTATTAGTAAAATTTTAAGTTAGTATTTTTGTGAGATAAGAGATTTATTTTTATTGATGAAAGGTTTTTTTATTTATTTTTAGGAATTTTCCTAAATTTATTAAATTTCATGTAAATATTTAAGGGTATTGATATTTATTTGTATTTATTAAACTTAAATAAATATGATTATATTTTTCTTAGGTGGATATTATTTTAATAAACACTAGGATATATTAAATATATTTTTAGGATTTTTCTACATTTTTTAGAGCTTAAAAGGTGTAGAGGGGTATTTTGATTATTTCTATTTTTGTTATTATATAAATTGGGCCTAGTTCTTGGGTCCAACTAGCCCAATACCCAGCCCAAACCACCTAATACTAGACCCAGCCCAACACCCTTCTGACTACACCCCTGGACCCGGTCGATCGAGCCGGTCGGACCTGATCCATTGGATCCCCTTCTCTCTCTCTCGTGACCTCCTTTTTCTCCACGACGGCGATGACCTGCCGCCCTTGCTGTTCGATTCTGGTGAGCTCCAGCGTTCCCAGCCGATAGCGCTGTGGTTGCTGACATAGTCGACGACGCAGCTTCGACTGGTCCAATTCGATTCGCCGCTCGAGCCCTCCCCTGGTCATACTATCTCCTCTTAGGTGGCTAGGGTTTGTGGATCTTTGGCGGTGCTTTGCTCCGGTGCCTCTCTGGTTGATCTGCTGGTTTTTGGCGGTGGGGTGATGTCCAACACTGCCATGTTTTTTCCTCTGGCTGTATTGATTGCGGCCTAGGCGCGGGTTGCAGCGCCTCTAGGTGCTCCTCGTGCCGCCGTTTACTGCACCCTTCACCACCGGTCTGCTTCCTCTTCTCGAGATTAAGCGAGGACCTCCGGTAAGTGGTTCTCTCACTGCTATGCTCCTCTTCATGCTCTATCTATCTTGCAACATTAAGTGTGCTTTCTAGGATTACCCCCTGTCTAGGTTTCATTCCTGAACCTAGGGTTCTTCTTCTAGGTGTTAATCTGGTTGTGGTACCTGTTGCCCCCCTAATGATCCTGGACTGTTGCTCTTCTTTTTGTCAGTTAGTTTAGTTAGAGTTCATATTATACTTAGGCAACAGATGGCCCTGTTTTTCTAAATTGATTATAAAAGAATTGTTTGGATTACACCATGTGTCTAATTTCCATTCAGTGAGCTCCTTGTGTATTTGAATGGATTGATATTTGAGTTTAAAGTGCTGAAAATTTGCTTTATGGAGTAGTTCCTGGAACACATTGTGTCTGTATGTTGGCTTAAATGACTATCCCCTAAATAGAATGAATATCATGGGTGACTATGGATTTGTATCTAAAGATGATTCCTAGTATTATTCCTAGGAAAATGACTTGTTCTTTTATTTGAAATGATTCCTAGTGGCCAGTACTAAAGAAATGATTTGGCTTTCAGACATAATTGCATGTGAATCAGTGGCTGATTTGGTTAATGTGAATGGTGGATTATAAATGTATACTGTAATCTTAATGTTCTGATTCTTAACTTGCTGAAGCTTTGCTTCAGGAAGTAGTTTTTCTGTAATATTATATCTATTGGATATAGTAGTAAAAATGGGATATGTTTCAGGTTAAAATGATGATTAGGATGGATCTTATTACCTGTCCAGGTTGACAGAGAGATCAGAATTTTAAGAATGATTCCTAGAATTCTTTTGTCTAGGGAAGTGATTATCTAAATTGAATAGCTATAGATGAGCTTTTTGATACAGAGGTGCTACCCTCTAGGAATGTGCCCTGTAGTCTAGCAACTAGATTATAAAAAAATGGTCATTTTCTTTGGCTTGTATATGTGCTTTTGGCCTGGTGGTTAAATGACATAATAGCTTAATATGCTCCCTTCATCATATTCATATGATGTTTTGATCATAGAATGATTATTGTAGCTTTGCTACAATAGAATAAATGATTTCTAGTTTATGAACTAGGAAGATGATTGGAGATATGGTTTGGTATCTGCTGCTGTGGTGCCTCCATTCCTGGAGTGTGCACAGCAGTGACTAGATAGCATGATTGGTTTCCTTAAGATTTTATCCAAGCCAATGATGCACAGGCTGAGGTCAAATCTTTCTAAGATAAGAACAAATAATTTGTTGGCTTTTAACAGCTCTAGGATGAACTAGTGTAGCACTTCTACACTATACTAAGAGCTTTCTCTCTGACTCCCATCTGATACTTGTTTTAATTTGTCAAGAACAAGTATTGGTATGGTTCTAGTAATTAACCTATTACCTGCAGTGTAGACAGATGATTTGGTGGGGAATCTTGGTCCACTACACCTAGCTATCCAATTGGTCTTCTTTGTCTTGCCACTTTCTTATCCTTATGGCCTTATCCACCTTGATCTAGCTACTGGGTTGTTTCTGAATTGGTCCTGATCTTCCTCCTCCTTGCTTGTGCTCAGGGACAACTCCTTCCTCTTGTGGGGTTGGTTACCCAGATCCTACTGTAGTGATCCATGGGTGTTTTAGATGTGAACTGCAAGAACAAGAAGTGCTCTTTGTGGCTGTATAACTGGAGATTAAGACTAAAGTGTGGGACTTGGTCTGGTGGATGTCCTGCGGCTGTGTACTTATCTCTCTTTCTCACAGCATCCTCCTGTGTTGATAACACATCAACATGCATGTGTGTATGAGCTGTGTGTGAGCTTGCCTCACCCAGATGGATCAGATCAAGTAAAAGGCTTGATGTTTCCTTGGATTTTACCTCTTTTCCTTTTACCTGCCCTTGGTGAAACTTGCCCCTAAATTTCCTATGATGTGGTTCTGAGGCAAAGTTACTGATAAGAGCAGATATTCTTTTGGTGAAACTTGCCCCAATTTAAATATGCTCGATGATGTGAATAGCAATGCATTTCATTGCCATACTAAGAGCAAAAATAATCAACACTAACTATGTTTGTTTTTTATATTCATTTTGGCTTACTTTATGCTTTTACAGGAACAAGATCAGAAATTGAAAAGATGTGAAGATGAAGATTAGTTTTAGAATTTACTTTTAATCCAATTTTTTTGTAATTTCCTTTTCTATCAAGAATTTATGTAAAGTCATTGTAATATATTAGTTTATCTTATTATTGTAACCATTCTTATTACTCCTTTATTGTAAAAATAATAATAATGTAATATATATTCTTTTAATAAAGAATTCTCCTATTTGTTTAATTATTGTACTTCCTTTTCCATTTCCTTTATTCTCTTATTTTCTTCATTGCAATATTTCTTTATCCTTTTATTGTAAAAGAACATTGTAATGTTGGATTTTAATAATATTTATACTTTTACTTAATATACTTGTATTTGTATTATTGTGAATAATTATTTATAAATCAAATTTCTCCCCTCATAACTCAACAAAACAATAGAGGTCATGTCAAAATCCATCCCACTCCCCTTTTGATGACACTAAACCTAATTCATCGGAGTGAGAGTTCTGATCACTCTAAGTCTTTTAATTTGGCAAAACATTTATCCAGATTTTCAGATGCATGCATGCAGATGCACAAAATCTTAAATCTACCCCTCGTTTAGTCCTAAATGTTGGGATGTTACATGTTAACCGTTCCGCGATCTCCAGCATCCCCATCTTCTCCAAAACCCAAGTCCATAACAATGGGCATTGACGAGTCAAAACCTCGTCAGCCGCTATGGCCACCCCTGGCCACATTGTCAGCACAGCGATGCCATGGGGCTTTCGGCGACTCCGATCCGTGCTCGAACGTCCCACTATTTCTCGACGGAGCTAGGAATGGAAGGCGGTGCTAGGGTTCACGATGGGGGGAGGAGTGCGGGTTTAGACCCGTGTTCGCCGCTTCAACCGATAGAAGTAGGGGCAAACCGGGTCGTTCATGGGGCCCCGTGAATAAAAATACGGGTCAAGCCGTTTATTGTTTCTATTAGCTCGCACGCCTGACCCATAAACCTTAAATCCGCCAAAATTTTATGGGTTCAAGCGTTTTACCGTGTCTGTTAGTGATTCTCTAAGAACATCATTGCAAACACTCTGCATATTGTGTTCTTTGAAGCCTCTGTCAAAGTCTACCCATCGTTGACTTGCTAGTGGATCCTCGTTTAGGAAAAACTCTGACAAAGTTGGTTCTCAAACCATAGGAGGTTTGGGCAGATACTTTGATCAATTATGATTTGCATTGTCAGGTTGTATAGATTTTCACCGAGGGAGCATACAAATCGGGAGAAGGTGCTACGTCAAAAAGCAATTCAGGCACAACGATTATTACAGGCTCTGGAGCAGGATTTCGTGCAGAGGTCGACGAAGAGGGGGACACTGGCATGACCACCATGTCTTTGCTGGACGAGCACGAACACAAGATCATCGTTCTTGTGCTCGACACAGAAGGAGACACGCGCACAGAGAAGGCATGACGACCTACACAAGATTTCACACCTAAACCATGGAGCCCTAAATCTCATGAACCCGTCCTATTCTAAGTATTGAACTATTAAGGTGTTCCAATCAACACAAATCTACAAACCTCCATAGCAATGTTATAGATCTAATCGATCACAACAAGGTTTGAAGCTTTCTTGCCGAGAACAGAAAAGGACTCGGCAGTACACAAGTCAGGGAAGATGGAGAAGACACAACAGCAACGACCGGCTTCAAGCTCTTGGTCCAATCCGGTGAACAAGCTCCCTCCGCCCCCATGGATCTCGGGAGAGGGAAGAGTTCGATTGGGTGGGGGAAATTGTGGATTTGGAATTCGGCGGTGAGAGGGTGGCACTAAATAGGGGGTCGAGTTTCGGCGGGCAGTGACCGAATTTCAATGCAGCGCCAGAGCGCGCGCCAGCTCCCTCTGTTGTACCTGCTCAGACGCCGCATTCTCAAGGGTGGCTCTGAAGAAACGATCGTAGCCTGTTGCTGCTTTGAGGGGCGTCCAGACCACAACTTGGCACGACTGCAGGCATCCAATCTGTCCGGTTTTGTATCCCCAGGGCCTATTTCCACTGCCTGAGATCACGCCCTAATGGACCTTCGTGGACTGTTACACCTAGCATCTCGTGCAGGCCGCCCAAATATACTGAGACTGCTCTCGACATGCCGTTCTCCTGAACTACTTATCACTTCTCAGCTCATGAATACTTTTTCTTTGAAGGTAGGGATCCCACGTAACTTCTGGAACGGTAAACAATGCACTACTGATTTACATTAACTGAAAAAATAAACAAGTCGGTGATCCATTTCTTTACAGTTTCCATCTATAAGCCGATGATAGCTTGAACCTGTTGCAGGAGACAAACATTTAGTCACATAGAAATATATGGGCAAGAAATATTCCAAAGGTGTCGAAACTAAACTACAAAAGCATCTCACGTATTGACAGTTCTGCTGCCGCCATGTGTAGCAACGTCTACCCTGTTTTGCTTATCAGCTTTGAAAATATTTTATCTATCTCGATCCACTGCATGAGAGGAGTAAATAATCAGAAAAAAAGACATACCCACTGAATGCATGTTGCATAATTCTCTGTCAAACTGACAACGCTACTAGAGAGAACTAGAGAGATAAACTCTTGGTAATCTGTAATATCCGTTAACTTATACTATAAAGATTATGTGAAGCATAAAGCATTTACCTCAGTGCTAAATCAGATTCTTGTTGAACTTTACGCAGAGTTACATTCATATACAGTCCCTGTAGAAAAGAAATTTTGTGAATTGTAATTTCAGATCTGACATAGAAAATGTAACCCAGCCAAAGGAATGAAGCGAAGCTTGGTCTCAGTTGATCAGAAACATGCATTTTTTTAGTAATGGCACCGTGGCTACCCATTCAAGTAATCACAAGACTGCATGGATGACTACAGCAGCTTTTGTCCTTTTATCTTTCACTCTTTGTGGGGAAAAGGTGACTCAAGCTCCGGATTACCATTTCACCAGACTTTCTGAATTTAATCAAAAGTTATTTCTAGTGTTTGAAACTTAATATTTTGAGCCATGTGCTTGACAGTGGACGGGCATTATCTGGGAACCTTCAACCAACTCTAAAATTGATATAGGCAAATTTCTAACTAAGACCATGGTGAACAAAATCAACTATTCTGTCATCTTGCATAGTCTACTCGTGAGTACCAGTGTTTGTTATAGTTTATAGGTCCATTACAAACTGAAAGCATCTTGATCCATGAGCAAGACACTGGAAGTAATAGCATAGTAAACACAAATAGCATGATTTCGAATTCAAAAAAAAAAAAGCATGATTTCTTACGTTAGTGGTATGGATAGTAGCCCCAGTGGTCATGTTGATTTTTTGATCTGGCACAAGCTGGATGTCCATCTTCTGTACAACGATTGCAAGTGCCACAATTGCTTCTAGCAGAGCAAACTGATCTCCAACACATTTTCGAGGACCTCCACTGAAAGGGATAAACCTGGCAAAAGAGGTGATGGGAGCACAAAATAATTTAACCATTTTGCAAGACTATAAAAATCAATTGACCATAAATGGGCCATATTAATGATAGGATAAAAGAATGTACTAGCTTGATGTTATGTTGTGACCTGAAATCGGTGTTTGACTCGTTTGGAATGGGTCCCTCCAAATCAAATCTCTCTGGAACGAATTCATCTGCTCTGTCCCATACCTTCGCAATAGGAACAAAAGAAGAATGATTGCAACGATTGAATATTGGAACAATAGCATTTTGTTCATGCTCAGACATTGCCAGAACACGACAATATCATATGGACAAAGGTTCTGCAGCAGACGGACTACTTCAAGTTTTATCAACCTCCCAAAAATTTATCATGGTAAGAATGTCACTTAAATCATGTTATCACTCCATTGTGCAAAATGGTAGTTTGGTACCATAAATCCATAATATCATCAGTGTTGGTTGCATCAATGCCCTACACACACAAGCTATTTAACTAGTAGGTAATGGTTCACAAATCACTGAGTAACCCTACAAATTTCTGGTAAAAAAGCCTAGACATAGATAGCCATATTTCACTATGCAGAATAGTTGATATACAGAGCTTAAAAAATATCAGTCAACAGAGCACAGAGCATATTCAGATGGAAAAATGTACCTCAGGTGATCTGTGTATATTGTACACGGAAATCATAACATCTTGACCAGCCTTAACCTTATAGTTTCCAGGAAGCACATCATCAACTAGTGCACGCCGTATCAGCACCTGTTAATAAAGCGTCCTTGAGTAACCAAAACTAACTCTGAAGTTGCTTGTCTGAACTCTGAAGCACAAGGAGTTACAGGAGGATGTGGGTATAGCCGCATAGACTCATTGATACAGCGCATCAAGTACTTCAGCTCTTTTACATCTTCATATCTGGGGAGTCTACCTTGTAGAACACGATCTACCTCATCTTGAGCTCTCCTTAGTGCTGCTGGATCCTTCAGCAGTGTAATACTGAGCAGTCAACGGATATTAAAGTGATAATTTAAGTAATGTGTTGCTTATTATTTGTGACTTGACTTCATATATATCATTTGGCGAAAATAGAGTGGAGTACCTTACTGAGAAGATAAATAGTCCATGTGAGTACAGAGCCTGTTGTTTCATGACCAGCAACTAACATTGACAATAGATCATCCCGTAACTGCAAACTGTTGACCTGGGTCATATAAAGAAAAGAATCTAACATAAATAGCGAAACAGAGAAAATCAATAGCAAACATTGCAAGCAAGAACAGAACAGATGATTTAGAACCAAAAGCATATACTGTGACATATAAATTGACGAAATTTGGCAAAAAGACTAAATCTTTGGCAGAGCCGCGAACAGAACCCCCCAGAAAAAAAGGAGTAAATTCGCATGGAAAATTTCAAGAATCCTTATAAAAATGAGAAGGAAATGCCTGTAACTATGAGGTATGAGCAAATGCCAAGGGTAGGCCCACTTGTACCAGATAGATTCATTGTGCTCTGCTAACTTAAATTTAGGAGTAAGGCAGGCAGTACACATTGAATGAGGTTTGAAGTATGTTTGACTGGGAAATAGTAGGGGAGTCCCTTAAAAAGGAAGTATTCAAACCAAACAAAATATGGATTATGAGATTCTTAAAAAAGTTCTATGGTAAATATAACATTTTTTATGCATAAATTTCGAGCTGCGATCGGAATAGGATGTCAAGAACTGCTGCAGAATCAAACCTGCTTTCCGTATCCTATAATTCAGTTGAACTGACACTAGCAACATTGATCAGCTGAACACTCAGATGCATGATGGTTCAGTAACTGATTATAGATAATGAACTATTGCACAAATAAATGAATAATAAAAGAAGTCATCACAAGGTAAGGGTGAAAATCCTGAATAATAACAAAATAAGATTAGTTTCCGAGATTTATATGAAATGAGGGTAACTTCCTACCAGTAGAAATATCAACGGGAATAATAGGCAATTGTCATCAAAGATTGCTTTAGCTCAGGATAAGCTAAACTACCTCTTCACGGCTAGCAAGTAAGAACCGCAGGATGCTAGGATCTGCCTCATTTACATATTCGTCGCCGTCAATCTGTTCATTTTCAGCATCTACAATAGCCTTGCACTTTGTAATTAGCTCTTCAACAGTATTCCTTATTGTGCTAACTGCCTTTTCTGCTTTTATCTGTCTAGGAACAATCTTGCACAGCAAATCAATCTGTCAAAACCAAACAAGGATCACATTCAGACATCAGTTATGCAATTCTTTCCTTTTGCGAGTTAGCAAGAGCAAAGTCAACCAGAGATCCAAAATTAGGAATGTAACATGATGACAGAAGCTACCTGCCAATATGGTAAAAGATCTGTTGAACGAGCCTCTGCTTCTTTGAGTGCGGTGTAAACAGCATCAATAACAGGACTATCTGATGTGAGGGAGTCAAAGTTGTAGTTGAACAAGGACAAACCAATCACATCTAGAGTCATTTGAGAAAACCTCGCTTCCATATTAACAGGTTCACCACTCAAAGCATATGTCTCAAGCTTATCCACTAATCTCTCAGCACATTTACAAAATACTTTATCAACCATCACTGAGAGAAATCTTTTGTGTAGAGATGGTACAACTGCTCTACGTCTCACCTGAAATAGGCCAGGTTATTAGTAAGTAAAAAAGGATTAATAGACAAACAAGAGAGGGAGGTAAAGAAAACTCGAAATCCAATTCATGCGAATTAGAAGCAAGAAGCCTTCAAAATGCGCAGGCATTGCTCCTTGCTAGAAAATAGGAACTAATGACTACTGAGTGTCCCCATGGGTTCCAATTCCTGAAGAAGGCTAATAAAGTTCACTAATTCACAAATACAACAGAGAAAGGAGATTGAGAGTCATGTTCCGATTATCAAAGATCTAAAAAGTCCCGAGTGTTGTTTTACATATATATAAAGTAATCTTTGATCCGAGTACAAATCGTCGTCTTTGAGAATCTTGACCATCATGTCCAGCCCAGCACCTATAGTCTGAAATCATATTGGAAGGGGCTACACCAAGTACTAGAGAGTATATCAGTGAATATTGTAACACCGACCCAGAATAAATCTCACTAGCAAGTCTGAATAGCTGCTTTATCACTAGCAAGTCTGAAACTTTTGTGATTTTTCTAAATAACTGGTTTAGAAACAGGCTGTGTGCATCTCTTGGATGCAGAGGACGGGGTGATCTTCCCCCATTTTGGACAAAAATCTGGTTTAGCATTGTAATAATATATGCAGACTTGTAGAGCATATAGGTATAGATTATACTAGTGATAAATCTACCGAAGCAAGTTTTCGTGCGCCCTTGATCCTTCGGTAATCGGTTAATGCATAATAATAATAATAACTTACTAGAAAACCAAAAAACATGCACAGGAATGATACTAGATAATTATGCAATTTCTCCAACACTTCTCGCCACAGAACAATATAATCACGACGCATCCATTATTTCCGTTCAGCCGAACGAGAGAGAGAGAGCTCACCGTCCAGAGCGCTCCCTCAGCAATGGCGAAACCGGAGCCAAATAGGAACTCGGAGACCTCGGCGACGAGCCCCTTCTCGTATCGCGTGCCGTACCCGCGGAGGACGTGCTTGGCTACGGCGGGGTCGCTGACGATGACGAAGTCGCGTGGCCCCGCGGCGAGTCGGTAGACAGGCCCTTCCTCGCGGAACCACTTGAAGAGCGGGAGGAAGAGCGCGCCCCCGAGGAGGTCCTGCACGTCGTCGAGCTTGGCGGACGCGACGGGGATTCCCGAGTCGTCGTTCCCCCGGCCGAGCACCGATCGAGATAGTGACGTGAGCCAGTCGGGACTGACCCACGACGTGGTGGGCTTGTCCCCTCCCCCGCCGCCGCCGTTGTTGCTGCTGCTCCTTGGCGGGGGCAGCCGGAGGCTGACGTGGCGAGGAGGCGGTCGTGGGGCCCACGGGGGAGGCGCCGCGAAGGCGGAGGCGAATGCCGCGGAGGGCATCGCGCCGGCCGCCGCGGACTACTGTTTGGGTGAGAGAGAGAGACTGGAGCGAGCGGAGTGGAGTCGTCGGGGATTCTGGGTGCGGAGGAAGGAGAGAGGATGAGGTGGAGCCCACCTGTACCCTCTCCGTTCTAAAATTTGTTCAAATCCTAACTTCTTTAAACTCATAAGATTTAAGTTTAGATATAACTATGTATGCTGTCCAAAAAAAAGTTTTTCCCAGCCGCTGCCTCTCCTAAAGCTAGCCGCCGTCAACACCTACTCCTTTATAGATTGGTTCCTCTTCCTTCTGTCGGTTTCGCTGGGTCGTAAGGGGCGAGGAACCCGATCCATGGAGGGAGTTCTTAGTAAAAATAGTGTTTTTAGAAAATTAGGTTAGGGTTTTGGTAGATAACTTTCATAATAAGTGATTTTTGGTCCTTTGTTTGACGACGAGATCTTTCCGGTGTCAATGGTGGTGTTGTAAGATTGAAATTCTATAGGTATGGTCTTTCAAATCTTGCTTCGCCAGATCAATCTTTGATTTTTTTCTCATGGTTACCGCGAGGAGGAATATCCTCGCAATATTCGGTCTGGCTGCTACATTCTCGACAATGGAGATTCGTACTCTCGACTCCCTGCGACATTGATCAGGTTGTTCGGTTTCTTTTTACTGAAATACTGGTGGTGGCACTCTCGCCGATGTTGTCTGATTACTCTAATAATTGCGCACGTGCACGTAGCCTTGGCATTGCGGTTCAAATTAAAATTATAGAAGAATCCTTATTGGTATTTTTAGATCTATCGTTTGACATCTATTTCATGTTAATTGGACTGACTTCATATGAGTGCAAGGTTATGTTATGGAAGAAGAAGATTTTGAAGACCTTCAAGTTTTGCTTATTTTCATTTAGATTTTATTTTGTAATCGTTGGAAACAGTCTATGCATTTCTATCATATACTATTTGCTATTATAAATATATCATGGTATTGGTTGTCAAAAAAATACGATGAAACTAATTTGATGTTGGGTCAAACTTAAAAGAGTTTGACTAAAGATAAAGCTAGAGCCTCAATTAATTTGAAACCATCGTAGTACTGGTTAAATCTGTTATAAATAATTATGCAATATATTAACCTAGACATACTATGATCACCTAACAGTGCACCTAATCGTCATCAACAAACGGATTAGAATTAGCTTACGCATAATTGAGATGGACATCTTAGCTTCCTTATTGCAGGCTTGATGAAGAGTTAGTGTTAATGTTGTCACAGCAGACGATTTGGGGATCCTCTTGATCTTCTTGTGGGAGTCTAGGGAAGTAGTACCACTAACCAATAGATTGACAAGCCGATGCCCTTTTGTAACATCCTAAAAATATTAATCAAGATTATTAAGTTCTAATCACCCAAGTTTAGGGATAACAAAAAAAATTGTTATTAAAAACAATATGAATGCATGTGTGTGTGATGAATGCATGAATGCTTGCAATGACTTGTTTGATTGCTATGAATGGCAAGGATTGGTTTAAAGATGGAAACAACATCATCTAGATCATTTCCAAGCAGAATCGATTAAAGAGAAATTCAAATATAACCAATATAAGCAAATGGTCATTTTGACCAAAGTTAACCACTAGACTACTTTGAGTGTTCCTAGCCCAAGATTTCTAACAGAAACAAATCCAATTCTTTTCACTCCTTGCTAAAACAAGTACAAGTGAACCCAAGCCCACCTTGCAAACTCACAGAAACATTTGGCAACTCTATACAAAGGACAATTCAAAATTGAATTAAGTTCATATGGTAAGATCACCATGTCTAAAAATCCAACCAAACCAGTTCACCTTGACAAATTCAAACAACCATATGCTATCAAGTATGTGACCAGTACATTCACCAAATTTCATCTAAAAATTCAAATATAAATTCCTTTCGGCCATTTCATCAAACACCTGTAGACACAAATCAAACTCTGCCTAACTATACTGTTTTGAGCAATGATCATTCAAAACCTTGTATCCCTTTGCTCACCTTTGTCCCCCAGTGACTACCAATACATTAAACAAGCTAGCACCCCTACCATTGCACCATGTCGTGCCAACCCGAGCTTCCCCTTGCCAGCCGACCATGGCTAGCTAGCAGGAGCAAGCGCCGAGCCTAGCCACCATGTCCACGAGGCAGTCCAACATCCACCGCCACCCCCTGTCCAGCCCTCGCACGCAGCCAGACCCTAGACCACAGAGGACACGCCGCTTCCATTGTCTCTCGCCATGCCGAGAGCGCGCCAGAGCGTCGCGCCCGACACGCACGCACACGCCGCGCCTCGCCTTCGCCGCCCGTGCCTGCAATCACCACGACCCCAGGAACCTCCCAGACATCCTCTTTCGTCCCCGCGCGACCCGTAGCCACTATGCGTCGTCAAAACTGCTGTCGGTGCCGCTTAGAGCACCAACGCGTTCTGAACATTCTCGATCGCCCCTTGTCGCGCCATGAAGTCCTTGAGCATCGCCCGGAGACCACGCACCGGCCTACCCCCTCCGCCATGCCTTTAGCTCGCTGTACTGCCGACCCCGACAAGCTCTGCCCATGTCGCTCGGCATCTCTCGCCCGACTATAAAAGAAGGCATCCCCATCCCCAATTCGCCACACCATCTCACTCCCCACCTCTCACAAAGCACCACTGACCTTTCCCCGAAGCAAGGCGAGCACCAGGTCGCCGGAATTTCACCGGAGTCTACCGCGGAGGAGGAGAAGAGGAGTCGTTGATTGGAGCCGCCCCAGGAGCTGCCGCAACCACCGTTCGAACCGCCGTCGACGACAACGTCGTTCGCCCCAACATCGACCCTAGCTGGAGCCCTGGTGAGCCTCACACGACCCCCACCACCGCGTTAGGGTTCAGTCTCGTTGGCGCTGCCCGACGGAGACGACGAACCACAGCCATAGGATCTAGTCTAATTGCACCACCCAGATAGAAACTTACCACTTTGCGTAGATAGCGCCGCTGACGCCTGGACCCCCTGTCAGCAGCCCGCTGCGTGCGCATTGTGCAGATTGGGCCGACCCAGTTAGTTCCCGCGCGACCCAGTTAATTCAAATTTAGATTTTTCTATTTTAGCTCAAACCTAGTTCTGTCAGTAGATTCAAAAATCAATTCAGAGATATTCACTGAACCAAATTGCATGAATCCAATTTTGCTAGAAAGGTATTGGAATTCTTAATCCAAACCCATTGGATTCAAACCATTTGAAATTATAGACCACCTATAGTAAAAATAATAAGGCAGAGACTTTTCTGCATTCAAACATTTTTCAAAAATCAACCATAAATGTTTTTGAGTTGGTTCCAACTCTCAAAAATCACATTTGACAAGACCTTTCTGAATATATAAAAAGATCTAGGTTTACTTGCAATAATAATGGACTAGTATTAAAAGAATGCCCCATAGGCATTTCTAGTCACTTTAATTAATTAAAATAATAATGTTAAACCTTATTAAATTGTGACACCACTTTAAATCACATTCCCCAAGCATTAAATATGTGGTGATGACATGTGTTAATATGATCCCATATTTTAATTGGAGAATATTAAATCTTAAGTAGTTTTCAATGAGTAGAAATTAATTTTCTAAAATAAAACAAATAAGACTAAGTCATTATTTCATGTAATGATTATGATGATGCTAGATCATCTAGTGTGAACCCTTGTGTGCCAAATAGAAGTAGTTAAGTATTGTTTGGTGATTGTGTACCTCATATTTATTTATAGACGCTAGTACCGACCAAGGATACGAAGAGGAAGGAGACTACTACGAGGAAGAAGGAGAAGAGAACTTCAACCACTGCACTACTCAAGGCAAGCTACCACTTGCAAGCTATCTAATGCAAGCCATCCTAGCAAGCTAAAACTTGCAAGTTATCTTATCCTAGCAAGCTAATACTTTCAAGCCCCACCATACCAATTAACCTATGCAATGCATTAGGCATGCTTTGGTTAAGCAGCCTTTATTAATCCAAATCCCAGTTTTACTTGCAAGATTTATTCTTTTATTTCTTTATAAAAGATATTTGTTTACCTTTACTTAGTGACTTGTGAATTTTGGGAAGATTTTATAGGTAGCATAAAGAGCATAAAACTTGGCCTAAGTTAGGTAGAACTAGATGTCATACTAAGGCATAAGATTAGATTTGGATAAGTCACACTTGACTAGCACCCCTCATTAGTGTTTACCCTCAACCTTAGTGGCTAGTGCTAAGCATAAAACTTGATCACTTTAGATGGGAAGACTTGGTGAAAATGATTATGAAAACCTTAGAATGATGAGTCATTCTAATGAAATGTTTTAACATGTGTTATGAACACTAGATGATTTGATGATGAAAATGTTGAGGCATGAGCCTTAGCCCCTTTTAAAACTAATGGTTGAGTTCGGATGCGATACCATTCCAATTTTACCGTACAACCACAATACCCGAATTTGGGTAGGGCTTGACTAGAAGTTTATATATCTTAGTATGGGTTCCCTTGTGGAAGAGGTTTGAGCTGAGGCTACCTCGTTATGATTGTCCACCTGTGTAGTTCCCAAGATGACAGATGGTCATGGTTGGGAGGCCAAACTCATAGGGGAGGTGCCTATACTAGGGTGTGTAATTGAAAGGTTAGGATTGGTTATCCGCATACTGAGTATGGTGAATCAGGATTGTTCTTGACGGATGTATCGAATGTTGTGGTGAAAGTGTACCACCTCTGTAGAGTGTCAAACTATTCGAATAGCCGCGTCCATGGTTATAGACAATTGGAGTGTCCATACTGTTCCGTCGTCAGATGTTTTCAAAATGACTTGTGAAATGAATCATGACTTGACTTGACCACAACAGGGTT
Source organism: Avena sativa (assembly GCA_916181665.1). Lineage (NCBI taxonomy): Eukaryota > Viridiplantae > Streptophyta > Magnoliopsida > Poales > Poaceae > Avena > Avena sativa. Next base: position 256,366,819 of record OV702279.1, on the reverse strand, counting down.
GTGACATGAAACTTAAGTTCCCACTTAGGTGTTGTAGAACTTTAAACTAGTTTTCTTTACTTCTAAACTCAGTTAGAGATAAATCTGGCTTTTTGCAAAATAACCTAGAGCTTAGGATTCCTACTCAAACTACTTAATTGTTAGTATTAATTTGCGAGTACTTAAAGAGTACTCATGGCTTTGTCCCTGGCTATTCCTATGGCCAGACTATGAGGAGGACTACCAGGATGATGGACAGCAGGAAGTCTATGACAACTAGGATCATCTCCAATCGTCAGCATTGCATGTGACCCTGAAGATGGAGCTTCGCCCATGCTACCATTACTATATTATTCCGCTGCGTTGATTGTATTAAGACTGGATCATGAGATCCTTTATTTGTAAGAACTTTATTATCGTTTGGAATGGATGATGAACTATGGTACCAATCTGTTATGTCTCGCAAAAATGGTAATCCTGGGATTGCGATGTATGGCATAACAAGCATCTGGGATTAAAAATCCGGGTGTTGACAAGTTGGTATCAGAGCCATCCTGACCATAGGAGACCCTAGTTAGAATGGAAGCTTGAATCAAAAACTTAGTTTCAAAACAAAAGAAGTGAGTGTTTATGAAAACCTATTATTATTCTTATCACTTAGATTCTTTCATGAAAATTCATGTCCCTAAAAAATTCTTGTAAACTCACATAAAATTTGACACACTTGATCACTCTACTAACTTACTTATCCTACATTCTTATAGATGGACGTGAAGTATAGAAAGTTCTATCAGTTGGGCAATGGAGGAGAGCTCATCTTTGAGCGTGATTTGGACCAACTCTCGGAACTTCTTGAGCACCCGTACCCCGAGTTCTTCGAAGCCCAGCTCAACGACCAGCAAGGAGGAGAATTGCAATGGCTGATAGTTTCAAGTCTCAGAGGCAAGATGTAAGCACCCACCTCAGAGGGAATCCAATTCACCTTAAGAGAGAACAACTATCTAGACGGACTCGCTAGGGCTATGCAGGAAGCTCTTGCCCGTCTGTGTGGGCAAAGCATCAATCAGATCAAGGGTACCTGTTTTGATTTCTACGTAAGGTGTGATGCTATGGGACAGCCATTGGAGGTGCCATACCACCCGGAGCTGAAGCATCAGGTGGATCATCTCAACTTCATGCTGTATGATAGGCAGAAGGAGTTGGACAATGCCCGCTCCTAAGCCAACCACAACTAAAAGGATATAGATGTCGCCTAGAGGAGGGGTGAATAGACGATTTAAAACTTTTCCGAGAGTGGCTCAACAAAGGCGGAATAAAACTAACATTTACTTTGTTAAGCACAAAACCTAGAACAATCTAGGGTTCACCTATGTGAACCAACAACTTATGCTAAGCAAGACAAAGAACTATGTGATAGCAAGATATATACTTCAAACACGAAGGATATCACAAAGTAAAGTGCATAAGTAAGAGCTCGGGTATATAGATAACCGAGGCACGCGGGGATGACGATATTTTACCGAGTTCCTCCCAACATGGAGTACGTATCGTTTGGAGAGGGGGTGGTATCAAACCACCAACGCCACAAAAGGCCTCCCTTATTCTCCGGTGAATCTCACCCCAACGGGATCGATCCACACTTCCACTATCGGTGCACTTGTCGGTGTCAAACCGGAACCTCTCACAAGGTTGGGGCACTTCTCCACAACTTAATTGGAGGCTCCCAACAAACGCCACCAAGGCCACAAAACCGTCTAGGGTTCAAAGAACCCAAGAGGGACAAGCTCCTATAAGTAACACGAACCAAATCCTCCGAGGAGAACTCAAACCGATGCACTGAATGCAAATGGAAAGAACACCACAAAGATGCTTAAATCCCTCACTCTCAAGTTCCAACAAAGATACTAAAGCCATTGGTGGAACAAGATAGGAAGAACACAAAGGGAACCCAAAATCCCCCAAAATCTAGATCCCCAAAGATACACTCACAAAGAGATATTTTGGTTTGGTCAAAACGTGGAACTAGATCTCCTCTCTCTTCCACTCAAATATGGGCAAGAATCATCTGAGGGGAAGAGATTAATCAAGCTTTTAGAAGTAGGTCAAATGGGGGAAAAGCTTATACAAAAGGAGGAGGAAGAAGCGGCCTAAAATGAATAATGAGGAAAGCTATTTAAAGAAAGGGCTAAATCTCCCTGTTGGGGCGTTTCTCCTGGACTGACCGGTAGAACCGGATTGGACCGATACTGCCGGACCAAAACACCAAATAGCGCCAGGAGCGGGTCAAGCCAGGTTGACGAACGCGAGCGGGAGCGAGGGCTGCAGCGCGTGGCGCGAGGCAGTGCGGCATCGCGCGCGCACTCTAGAGGTGGGGCCAGAGGATCGGGACACGCGCGCAGCAAGCGGGGCCAGCGTGGCAGGCGGGCGCAGCGAGCCAGGCGGCAACGCGCGCGTCATAGCGTGGGTCAACGCACGTGGGCGAAGCAAGCGAAGAGAGCGAGCGGTGGCAGCGCGCGATACGTGCAGCGAGCGAGCGGCGGCATTGGGAGGGCGCGCGCGCGTGCGAGTCGGCGCAGTGGCGGCGGCAGGCTAGCTGGGCCAAAGCGGGCAGTAGCGCGCGTGATTAAGCTGCGGGGAGCTGGGCAGGCCTGGGCCGGCCGGTACTACCGGCCCACCCGGGCGGTAGTACCGGGCCAGACCGGTAGGACCGGAAAACAGTACCTGGCGAGGCAGAAGGGAGTTAGGGGCCGCACAGGGGTGGGCGGTATTACCGGCCCGCCCGGGCGGTACTACCGCTCGACCCAGAGAGCATATACCTTTTCTTTTTCTTTTTCAAATCAAATATGCAGATAATCAAACGGATGTAACTTTTGATTGGTAAATCCGATCGACCCGATTCCAATTGCGTTGGAAATATTGGATACCATCAAGTGAGAATGCTTCATGTATTTTATAGTGATATACCTTACTTGGTGATAATCCGGAAAACCTCCAAGAACAAACTCTCAACAAGATATAAAGGGAAGATCCGATATTGATGGACAAGAGCTTGTTATGGAGATTAACACAAGCTCTATATCCTCACATGGATAAGACCAAACAACAACCAAAAATGATGATTCAAGTATGCAAAGGTTTGAGCTCTCTCCGAACGATATGATCGAGTTACTCATTCGAGAGCCCCTCTTGATAGTACGACTATCTATCCTAAACCCAGCCTCCCACTAACAATATGAGACCGGCAAAAGGGAAAACCTATCAAGATTATACCTTTGCCTTGAGCATTCCACTTGAGCTCGATGTAGACGATCTTGCCCTTCTCAAGATGGAACGCCTTTCTTAATTCCTCATCATCGATCCATTGTCACCTAAGATGGCAAGCATCAAACATGAGATCTTCTATAGATGGCACATATTGAGCTTGCAAAACATATCTTCTTTGCATTTCATCGACCTTGAAACCAACACATGCTCCAAGCGATGCCAATGGAAATTTTCTACAAGTACAACTTAATACACACATTAGTCCATGAAGATTGTCATTAATTACCAAAACCACACATGGGGCCCACATGTTCTTTCAACAACTATGCCATCGCAGTCATGAAGGACCAGACCATCGCCATCCTTGCAAAGGAGCGCAAGACCTTTCGTCGTATGCGTGACAAGAAGGATCGCATCATCGCTCGCCTTCGTCACAAAGTGACAAACTTGGAGGAGACCATCCATGAGCGGGACATGCAGCTTGAGGAGAGGGAGAATGCAAGGGAAGATATCTGTGGAGACCCTTACTCCTACCTCAGTTATGATGATGACTTCCTGGAGGACCAAGCCATGGACTTCCACATTGATGATGATGATTCCACCTTCATTGATGATGATGATGATGATGATGATGATGAAGTCACTGATTCTGAGGAGTAGTAGCACTTTGATCACTTTAGTAGCACTCACACCTATGCTAGCGATCACTATTTGTGAGTTGTATCCGGTCCCATTGTATCGTAGTTTCACATAATGGTTCTTAAAACCATCTGTTTCCATTGTGGTGTGTGTTTGTATTGTGTGATATGAATGAATGAAAAGCAAGTTGCTAGTTAGAAAAACCTGAGTCAAACTCAAAGTTTAAAAGCTTTTCAAAAACAAACCCATGAACCTTAGAATTTTCCCTCTTTTCTCATGATCTATCTCAATCTTCAGATACCTCGCGGAGGGAGCAGTTCATCCCCGGACCCAATGTTGCAAATTTTGGTTTCAGACCGCTAAGCTGAAAGAGCCAAACGTCAATCCAACCTAGCCACCCTTCAACACATAGCTCATATGGCCAATAACAATCAAGTCCATGGAAACCAAGACAACCATGGATCCAAGCTCAAGGACTTTCAAAACACAAATCCACCCATCTTTAGTAAGTCTGAAGAGCCATTAGATGTTGATGACTAGCTACAGACCATGGAGAACAACTTAGAAGTTGCAGGAGTAGAGGCCAATGAGAAGGTACCGTTTTCCACTCATTATTTGGCTGGAGATGCAAGAGCTTGGTGGAATAGCATTCGCACCATTAATGGAGGACAGATGATGACTTGGGATGAATTCAAACTCAAGTTCAGCCGAACCCATGTGCCACCAGGTTTAATCAAGAGGATGAGAGATGAATTCAGAGAATTGAAGCAAGGGAAGATGATAGTAGTTGAGTACCATGACAAATTTCTGTCATTAGATAGGTATGCACCATATGAGATTGACACTGAAACCAAGAAGAAGGAGATATTCTTGAACGGTCTGCATGATGAGATGCAGACGGTGTTAGTCAATACTCCGTTTGCTGACATTGAAGCCTTAGTGGATTCTGCCATTCAGATGGAAGGCAAGATCAACCAAGCCAATGAGAATCGCAAGCGTAGAATGATGCATCAACCAGGAACCCACCATACCCCAAAGTATCGCCCCAACCCATCTGCAGGATATGCCCTAAGAAACAATAGACCCCCGATGACCCGTCCAAACTATCCCAACCGTGGAGGAGGAAACCCAAGGCCCGGAGGAAACCACAACAACAACCCCGGCAAGTCCAGCAATTTCAACTGTGCACCACCCAAGTTCAACAACAACAACAACCCCACCAACACCAATACTGCCCCAAGGACTGGAAGCAATGTCGTGCCTGTTGCAGGAAAAGACAAGTCTCAAGTGACTTGTTATGAATGCAGAACCAAGGGTCACTACTCAAATGAGTGCCCCAAGAAGCTTGCAACAGCCCCCAATGTGAATGCCCCAGCTCAGCAGCAGCGCCGTGTTCAGCCTGGAAAGAGATTTGCCCCAGGGAACTCGCTCAACCACAACGGCCGTCTGTTTCACATGAATGCTGAAGAAGCCCAAGAAGCGCCAGATGTCGTGATGGGTATGTTTTCTATTAACTCAGTACTTGCAAGAGTGTTGTTTGATTCTAGAGCATCGCATTCATTTGTTACAGAAGAATTTGCATGCACTAGTAAGATTCAACCAACAAAATTGAAGCATGTTATGATAGTTCAAATACCTGGTTCAACCACCAAAGCTAGGCAAATTTGCAAGGTTGTACCTATCAGAATCCATGGCATAGATTTTTATGCTAATCTAATAGTACTTGGAACCAAAGGTTTGGAAGTAGTACTAGGAATGGATTGGATGTCGAAACATAAAGGATTAATCGACTGTGCCAAGAAAGTCGTAACCATGACTAGTACCACTGGAGTATCAGTAGAGCATGTATCTGAAACCTTGCCCCATCAATTAAAGTGCAAGAAGAGTCTAGCCCAACCAACCATTGACCAAGTCAGAGTAGTCTGTGAATACCCCGACGTATTCCCAAATGTTTTGCCCGGTATGCCCCTAGATCGGGATATCGAGTTTATCATTGAACTAGTCCCTGGAACTGGACCCATAGCCCAGAGACCTTATAGTATGAACCCGTCTGAATTAGTGGAGCTGAAGAAGCAACTGGACGCTATGCTGGAGATAGGACTGATTCAACCAAGCGCGTCGACATGGAGATCACGTGTTCTGTTTGTGGACAAGAAAGATGGAGGTAATCGTTTGTGTACGGATTGTCGGAAGCTGAATGATGTCACCATTAAGAACAAGTACCCACTACAAAAGATATAAGATTTGTTTGACTAGTTGACCGGTGCCAAAGTGTTTTCTAAGATTGATCTTAGAACTGGTTATCATCAACTCAAGATTCATGCAGAGGATATTCCAAAGACTACCTTCACCACCAGATATGGACTATATGAGTACACTGTCATGTCTTTTGGATTAACCAATGCCCCCGCTTATTTCATGAACCTCACGAATAAGATTTTTATAAACTTCCTGGATAAGTTTGTCGTTGTTTTCATCGATGACACTCTGATCTATTCCAAATCAGAAGCAGAACATGAGCTACACCTAAGGACCATCCTTGAAACCCTTAGGGAGCATCAGTTGTATGCCAAGTTTAGCAAATGTGAGTTCTGGTTGCAGGAAGTAGGATTCCTCGGACATATCGTGTCGGCAGGGGGAATTGCTGTCGACCCCGCCAAGGTTAAGGATGTGGAAGAATGGGAAGCCCCAACCACTCAAACCCAAGTTCGTGCATTTCTCGGATTAGCGGGATATTACCGCAAGTTCATAGAAGGATTCTCGAGCATCGCAAGACCCATGACCCAGTTGCTGAAGAAAGATAAGAAGTTTGAATGGACGGACAAATGTGAAGCAAGTTTTCAAGAACTCAAGAAGAGATTGATCTCGGCCCCAATTTTGATTATGCCGGATATCATGAAGCCTTTTGTTGTGTTTTGTGACGCATCCAAGATCGGTCTCGGGTGTGTGTTGATGCAAGAAGGCAAAGTTATATCATATCTATCCCGACAACTGAAGTAACATGAGAAGAATTAACCTACCCATGACCTTGAACTAGCAGCCGTAGTTTTAGCCTTGAAGACATGGCGGAATTATCTCATGGGTAACCGTTGTGAAATTTATTCGGATCACAAGAGCCTGAAGTACATTTTCACCCAGAAGGAGCTGAATATGAGGCAAAGAAGATGGATAGAGTTAATCAAGGACTATGACCTTGACATTCACTACCACCCCGGCAAAGCCAATGTGGTAGCAGATTGCCATGTCGCTTGAACACCATGATTCTGAAGGAGCAACCAAGTTTGCACAAGGAATTGGAAGATTTCAGAATGAAGCTAGTAAGTGAAGGATTTTTGGCTAGCATAGAACTTCAACCCACTTTGATCAGTCGGATCAAGGAGGCGCAGAAAGGAAATGCTAGTATCGATGGAATCAAACATCGTATTGGTACAGGGAAGGTACCCAGATTCACCGAAGATGAAGAAGGAGTTTTGTGGTACAAAGGACGTATCTGTGTACCAGCAGATTCGGAATTGAAGCAAGCTATTTTGAAAGAAGCCCATGATACTCTTTATTCTATCCACCCGGAGGAACGAAGATGTATCAGGATTTGAAGGAGCAATTTTGGTGGCATAAGATGAAGAGAGAAATTGGAAGCTACATAGCCAAGTGTGATATCTGTCAGAGAGTCAAGGCGGGACATCAGAGACCCACAGGACTGTTGCAACCATTGCAGATTCCGGAATGGAAATGGGATTCAGTAGGAATGGATTTTATCACCGGTTTGCCTACGTCTAGTAGGGGAAATGACTCTATCTGGTTCATAGTGGATAGACTATCCAAAGTCTCCCATTTATTACCAGTTAAGACCACTTATCAGAGTTCGAAGCTAGCAGAGTTGTAAATTGCTAGAATAGTCAGTTTGCATGGAGTCTCCAAGAACATCGTGTCGGATCGAGGAACTCAGTTTACCTCAAGATTATAGAAGAAAGTCCAAGAAGGATTAGGAACCAGACTGGATTTTAGCACACCTTATCACCCTCAGACTGATGGACAAACGGAGCGAGTAAATCAAATACTGGAAGATATGTTGAGAGCTTGTGTGTTAGAATATGGATCAAAATGGGAAGATTGTCTGCCTTTCGTAGAATTTCCATACAACAATAGTTATCAAGCCAGTTTGCAAATGACCCCATTTGAGTTCATGTATGAAAGAAAATGCCGTACCCCTTTGAATTGGTCAGAAGTAGGAGAGAGTCAGATTTTCGGACCCGACATCCGACGAGAAGCCGAAGAGAAAGTTCACAAGATCCGTGATCACCACAAGACCGCCCAATCCAGACAGAAGAGTTATGCCAACAAGAGATGTCGAGACCTAGCCTTCAACATCGGAGATTTTGTGTATCTCAAAGTATCACCTTTGAATGTAATGCAACGTTTCCAACTCAAAGGGAAGTTAGCCCCCAGATATATCGGACCCTTCAAGATTTTGTATCGCCGAGGAGAAGTATCGTATCAGCTGGAACTGCCGGAAGAGATGTCAGCCGTGCATAATGTGTTTCATATCTTGTTACTTCGCAAATGTCTAGAGGTCCCAGAGAAGACCGAAGTTTTCAAGAATATTGATCACAAAACCATAAAGATCAACGATGACCTGACCTATCCCGAAGTACCCATCTGTATTCTGGAGGAAGCCTTCAGAACCACCTGGACCCGGAGTATCAAGTTTCTCAAGATACAGTGGAGTAACCATACTGAAGAAGAAGCTACCTGGGAGCAAGAAGACTACATTAGGACGGAGTTTACAGATCTCTTTAAATCCTAGTTTTCTCTTTTTTCTCAAATCTCGAGATGAGATTTTGTTTAAGGGGGGAAGGTTTGTAACATCCGAAAAATATTAATCAATATTATCAAGTTCTAATCACCCCGGAGGAACGAAGATGTATCAAGATTTGAAGGAGCAATTTTGGTGGCACAAGATGAAGAGAGAAATCAGAAGCTACATAACCAAGTGTGATATCTATCAGAGAGTCAAGGCGGGACATCAGAGACCTGCAGGACTGTTGCAACCATTGCAGATTCCGGAATGGAAATGGGATTCAGTCGGAACGGATTTTATCACTGGTTTGCCTACATCTAGTAGGGGAAATGACTCTATTTGGGTCATAGTGGATAGACTGTCCAAAGTTGCTCATTTCTTACCAGTCAAGACCACTTACCAGAGTTCGAAGCTAGCAGAGTTGTACATTGCTAGAATATTCAGTTTGCATGGAGTTCCCAAGAACATCGTGTCGGATCGAGGAACCCAGTTTACCTAAAGATTTTGGAAGAAAGTTCAAGAAGGGCTAGGAACAAGACTAGATTTCAGCACAGCTTATCACCCTCAGACTGATGGACAAACGGAGCGAGTAAACCAAATACTCGAAAATATGTTGAGAGCTTGTGTGTTGGAATATGATTCTAAATGGGAAGACTGTCTGCCTTTCGCAGAATTTTCATACAACAACAGTGACCAAGCCAGTTTGCAAATGGCCGCATTTGAGTTCATGTCTGGAAGAAAGTGTCGTACCCCTTTGAAAACCTAGCAAGGCCATACCTTTGCCTTGCGCATCCCGCTTGATCTTGATGACAACACTTCAAGCTCCACCCAAGCCGGAATGCAACACTTGATCATTGTTGCTTCGTGAAGACTCCTAATTTTCTCTCCTATACACCACTATGGGATAGCTTCATTAATACATGTCTTCACATGCCCATTATCACCAATATGGACGGCAAGCTTCAAGCAAATGATCTTCTCGAGATGCTTATCTTGAACTTGCCCTTCTCAACCTTGATGACGATCACCACTTGATGTCATCCTCTCATGGGCTATATAATATCATACCACAAGACCATGTGGTACATTCTTTATGCTTCATGTGTTGACCAACTTGAAATCACTCTTCACTCTTTGTATTGGTCAACCAAGTATCTTCTCGTGCTCCATCTTAATATCTTGAGGTAGATAAGGAACTCTTCATTTGATTACATGCTCTAAATCTTAGTCAACCATAGCTCAACTAATGAGGCTATCATGACACCGACTTAGAGCCACAACTTGAATTCTTCTATTGAGATCACACTCTCAAGATCTTCATCATATCATATTCTTCTCTTCAACTTGATGATTTTTATGCCAATACTCAAGGTCAAGGTATATATTTATCTTCATGGCATCCATACTTGAATCCAACACATGGACTATAAGCATGACCTATGGAATATTACTTCATATAAAACTCAGTGAAAACATTAGTCCATAGGGATTGTCATTAATCACCAAAACCACACATAGGGGCAATTACCCTTTCAATCCTCCCCCATTTTGGTAATTGATGACAATCACAACAAGAGGTTTTATATAATGAATATTAGAAACAAGTAAGAAGCTTATCCGAGAATAAGTTGTACACAGGAGGTTGTATTTGATATGGTTAAGTAACACAAAGATACTATCCCATATCAAAACCGATTCTACTCAGATAAACTACAACTAATGCAGGAGATGTGAGTAGAACCAACATATATAGAGCAAACTCCCCCACAATATATGCATGTGTGATGATCTTGAATTTCATTGCATACATTGTCAAGCATAACCTTTGGGAGAGTTTCCACTATATATAAAACCATGCAAAACATAATAAAGATGAAATGCATGAAAGGCAAACACTTAAGAACAAACCAATCTTAAGTAGAAAACCATTTCCCTTAAAACCCTCTAAACTTCTAAACCCCATTGACAACAAGTGCCAAAATGGATAACAAGGTTAGAAGGACAATATAGTATGAGTTCCTACACAAGGTGTGCATTACTCGTAATATGAGTGAAATCACATGCACATATCCAATGACGAACACTTAGAGGAAATCAAACTATATTGAGGATCAAGGATTGCTAAAAGGATAACAAGGTGAAGGAACTTCAACGGATGAAGCAATCAATCAAAAGATCCAAATAATCAAATGTACAAATAGTGCTCTAAGTGAAATAAGGAAGCTCCCCAAGGTTCATGCATAAATTAGTTGTTTCATTTGAATACAATATGCACAAACATGGAATCCTCACTCCCTCTATATTATTTAGAACACAACCAATATACAAGGATTAGATATAAACCAATACACTTGTCAAGACAAGCTTAAGTCCAAGAGAAACCAAATATGAGATATGAGTGCGTGAAGATGCAATAAAAGTAAACCAAGCACACATAAATCGAGACCTTACCAATACCATTAAAAATCAAGAGGATAAGAGAGATGGTCGGAAAAGAGCAAGCATATCAAGGAGAGAGATTAACACTCTCGTGTATATAAGTTTCTAAGGGAAAAACATGAGAATAATCCACAAATAAACATCCACACATAAGAGGTTGATAAAAGAATACATGATATCCAAGCGGAAGTCATAAGATATACCAAAGAGGATATTTTGCTTAAGTGCATATATAGCCCATGGCTCTATTTTATCTTATGGTATATCAATGAACTTCACCAAAGAAAAATAAAAAAAATCTCAAAACCATCACAACTAACACTAAGGGAACTAATGCTAGTTGGGATACTTTGAGAAAGGCAACAAGGTGAGAATAAATTGCCTCCTTATTCAAATTATATGAAGGATATTGTCTCTAATAAAAGGAAGATTCCTAATGAGGAGATTTCTACTTTGCTTGCTAATTACTCCTTCAATGGTAAGGTTCCAAATAAACTTGGTGATCTAGGTATACCAACTATTCCTTGCTCCATTAAGAATAATTATGTTATAACTGCTTTATGTGACTTGGGAGCTGGATTTAGTGTTATGCCTTTTTCTCTCTATAAGAGGCTCCAGCTAGAAAAATTGATACCAACTAATATATCTTTGCAAATGGCTGATAAGTCAACTACTATTCCTGTTGGTATATGTGAGGATGTTCCTGTTCAAGTTGCTCGTGATTGCATGGTTTTAATTGATTTTGTTGTGCTTGAAATGCCCGAAGATGATAATATGTCTATTATTCTTGGGAGACCTTTTCTTAATACTGCAGGTGTTGTCATCAATTGTAATCAAGGGAAAGTAACATTTGATATTAATGACAAAGAGCATACTCTCTATTTCTCCAAGAAGGTTGCTAAAAGCTATTGCCTGAATTCCATTGAAAATATTGAGAGCATCAAGGTTGGAGAAATATATTGTCCCATTCCACAAGAAAATTTTGAAACTATTATGATTGGGACCATTGCTATCGAGTAAGAGGTAACATAATCACCTTGTGGAATGCAAAGTTTTGTTTCATATAAGATTGTTTTGGTAACAAGACTTGATCAACCTTGTTAACAAAAGGATTTTAATGAACAAAATAATGTTTCCACTGTGGTTATTCTTGCTTCCTTCTACTTTTCTCCTTCCTAGTCTTTGCTTTAGCTTTAGTTTTGCTAGTTGTTTGCTTGTTAGAGTTTCTTAGAGCTGCTGTAGTTTGGATTTTGGTTTGCTTCTTCTGAAAAAACTGTTTCTGCGAGAAAATCAATTTTCATACCCTGAAAATTGGCCAAAAATAAAGTCTCCCGAAAAATCCCAGAAATTTCAAATTAATTTTTTCCTCGAAAAAAAGGGGCAGAGAGACACCTAAAGTGACCCAGGGGGCCACCCCAGGCCACCACACCCATGGTAGGCATGACCCACCAGGGGGTGGCGCCTAGGGGGGGTCTGGCCCACCTGGGGCCCCTCCAGGTTGCCTCTTCAAAGCCATCTTATTTCCCTCTCCCGAAAAACACCAAAAAACTTCCTCAAGCTCGAGTTCTTGTTGTTCTTGCTCGCGATTTTCGATCTCCTTATTCATCCCATCTCAAGTGTTGATTTTTGGAGGGTTTGCTCCTTGCTATGTGCCTCCTCCACTTGTCCAATTAGATTTGTGATTGGTAGATTGTATCTTGAGTATTTTTCTGCTATAGGTGACAGGTTGTTTGAGCTTGCATGCTTGTTCTATGCTTAGAAACTTTATTTTGATGCATGTGTAGTCCTCTAGCAAGTTCCTATAGTAGTTGCTCATCATTTATCAACTTAGAAATCACTTGGTTTGATGGTTGTCTAAATTTGTTAGCAAGGAAGATGAGTGCTTATCCACTGAATCAATATGACTTGATGATGCATGAGCCAATGAAGGTTCATCATGAGGAGGAAGTTTTCCCTCTAGATATCCATGCCATGAATTTATGAGAATCGCGGGAATCCTCCAAGATTTCCAAACTATGGTTACAAATGCAGGGTTGGAACACTTTGTTGAAGGTGAACCATTCCAATATATTAAGCTAACCATGGCTTTTGTGCAGGACTTCCGTTTCACTTGGTCTACATCTAATCCCATGGTCCATTACAAAATATATAATATACCTGTCGACCTGCCTTTTGCTGATTTCTGTGCAGCAATTAGAGTACCTTAGTGGGGATCTTGTGAGAAGATCAAGGAAAGGCCCAAGTCACTTATGGATTTATATGATGAGATTTTCCAAGGTTTCGACTTCTCAAAGGAAAGTGGTAAAATTTGGAACATTCAGCTCCCAGCTATTAGATACTTTGCCTATTTCATTACCAAGTGTGTTCTTGCTAGAAAGTTTTCTTCTTTTAATCTAGCTTTTATTGCCGCTGCTCTGAATAGGAATAGATCCTATAGCCTAGGTGCTTTGATAGCTCACCGTCTCACCACCAACTGTGAGAAGGGTGGAATTTGTGGAGGTCTCATTGCTTCTAGGTTGCTAGCTTTCTATGGTTTAGAGCCTCACTATTCAGATTTTCAGTTTCCCATAGAGAGGCTTGATATTGAATCCATGATTCAGCATGGTTTTGTTTCCTTGGGGGATAATGTGAGAAATTTTCTGTATGAATTATCGTTTGCCCAGCAAGGTCGGAGAAAGGGTAGGACTGAGAAAATAGTTTATTTTCCTGCACCTGCTTTGTTTAATTTTGATAACAGGCAAGGATGGTCGCTTACGGAGGAGGAGGTCGACACATATGTGGCGGAGCTCTCCCAGCAAGAGGAGAATGTGGAAGAGGATGCCTAATACAATTCGGTTCAGCCTCCAACTTGGGAGAGTCTTCATACCAGTAGCCCTCATTTGATTGAGGCGCGTCTTCTTCTTCATCGCAAGCGCCTGACTATGATCATTCCTATGATGACCCACCAGCATGGGGTTACTACCTGCGCTATTGAGCCCCACTTAGGCCAAAAGCCTAAGCTTGGGGGGAGGTATACCGACATCACACTCATCTATATATCATGTTCGGTCGGTTCTTTGTATATCTATTGCTTCGCTTTCTTTTTGGTTTTTGTTGATTCTTTCTAAAAACCCAAAAATACCAAAAATATTTTCGTTGTTTCTCTTGGTTTTTTTTGTTTCTTTGCTTTGGTTTGCCTTAAAAAAATCCAAAAATATTTTGCTTTGTTTGTTTTGCTTTGTTTGCTTCTTGTTTGGTTTTTCTTTGTTTGCTTGTTTCTAAAAAAATCGAAAACACCAACAATATTTGTTGTGCTTCTTTGGTTTTGTGAGTTCTTTGCAGGGTTCAGCCGTCCTCGGTGGATTTTGGTTTCATGTTATTATTCAAGTCACACAAGTGAAGGACAATAATGAAGATTAAGACAACTTGAGGAGTGGTAAGAGTCTGGTAACGAACTCTATTTGTTTCATCCTTGTACATATAGTCTTCATTGTGAGCATGCTTAGCCTGTTTGTGTAAGGTGTATGTCATTATGGATGTTTAGTAGTTCTTGCTTGTCTATGATTAGCTCCAGCTTGCTAATAGTTTGTCGCATGTCATATGAATGTTTGCTTGCATTGTTTTATTCATATTTTGGTATGATATTATGGTATCCTCCTCTGACTATTCATGTGAATCGACTTGGTACATGCTCACGCATGCATATGACTAATCAATAGTCAATAAGCCTCGATGATTTATTTTGCCTCAGAGTTCTTGTATCACTTTCATGCCATAATTAGTCCTGTTTTGTTGCAAGCATGATTATGGCAGCTATTGCTCTCTCGTTTGTCGCTCCCTCTCTATTGCTAGCCTTCACTTGCACTGATTATGTGCTCTACCTGTGTTTCCAACTCCCCAAAACCAATATTGCCAGCTGTGTCCACCATACCTACCTATTAGCATCATTTTCTACTTCAGTGCATATTCTATATGCCGTGTTTTCTTCCAAAATAAAATGTTTGTCTGTTTTGAGAAAGTTAGTTAGTAAAGCTCTCACGAACTTGATGACACACTTTATTCCTTGCGCTTAATAATCCTGAACCATTGTGACCTGTCCATGAAAGTTATATGCTTGCAAATTATATGTCGGGAGTCAGCAGAACCGTGCTATCACGAGGAACGCTTTCAACACTTGTTGGATATCCTATAAAGTTGATACCTTTCTCTTATTGTTTACAGATGTCGACGATGTGAAATAAAAGGGGAGGTTGTGAGTTCATGGAGTCTAAACATTGTGTTAGAGAAACGCCTGGGCCGCTAGCCTAAGCCATGCCTAATCATGGTGGAAACTTGCAGCATCACCATAATGAGCATTTATGAAGCATCCTCAATAAAAAGCTATGCATATGGTAAATAAAAAGATTGTTGAGATGCTCATTGTCTGCTTGCCTTGTCATTTTGGTTATGGGAATTCTCCTGTACCATGTGCAAGGGGTACCCCGTTGGCGGTTCTCGATGATATGCATGTATTTACAATGACAAGAACTTTCAGGTGACCAAAGTTGAGTAGCATGCGGAGCGACCCTCGTACTCAAGGGACTTGGGTTTTCCAGTCTATGGTCTGTCAAGCATATGATTCAGAGTGGGCCTCACTTTCACCTTAACCACATGAAGATGCCTATTATAGGGGCAATGAGAGCTCAAAGCTAATGAGTACCTTCCTTTCAGCATTTGGAAGCCTTTCAAACTTTCCAAAACCGTTTTCACCACCTTGTTGAGTCACTACATATTCTATGAGCACCTTCTTGAGAGCATAGTTGTCATTCTTGTGTTTGTTCTAAAACTTGGTTAATTATGTCATGACTTTAATGCTTGTATCTCTGATATATTTACTTCTAGTATTCACTTGAACTTCAGAGGTGCCTTGGCATTTATATTGTGCTCTACAAACAAAGGCAAGCGAGATACCACTCTATCATACCTCATTATGAGTATTGCAATGTTGCTTATGTTTATGTTCCATGCTACTTATTATTATTGAGTTGGTTTCTCTTCATAGCTTGCAATGACTATTGAGTAGACTTAGTTGCATACTCTTTATTATGAATTGTCTAAGCATCTACTCCTATGCTGAGAATATTTACATCATATGAAGCAAAGTGTTCGTGAAAGTTCTTTTATCGCACTCAGTTTTCAACTGAATTGCTTGAGGACAAGAAATAAGCTAAGCTTGGGGGAGTTGATACGTCCAAAACATATCTACTTTCTCGAACACTTTGCTATTGTTTCTTGTCTAAACTTGTGTGATTTGGATACAACTAACACAGACTGACGCTGTTTTCAGCATAATTACCTTGGTGTCTTGTTTTTGTGCGAAAAATGAACTATCAGGAAAAATCCCGGAAAATATGCCAAAAATTATATTTCACCAGAAGATCCACGGAGCCAGAAGACGAGACGGAGAAGGAGCCTAGGGGACCCACACCCATGCCAGGCGCGGGCCCACCGTTGGTCGCGCCTGGGGGGGTTAGGCACCCCCTCGGCCTCGCTCTGCGCCTATAAGTTGCCTTTCGACCTAAAAACCGCCGCCGCCACCCAAAACCAAGATTCGGATCCAGAAACTCCGTTCTAGCACCCTGCCAGGATGGGGAATTTGGAGAGGATCATCGCCATCGTCATCACCAACGCATCTCCATCGACCACCGATGTTTCCCTCATCCATGAGTGAGTAATCCCCCGCTGTAGGCATAGGGATGGTAGGGATTGGATGAGTTCTATCATGTAATCAAATAAGATTGTTAGGGCATAGGGCCTAGTATCTCTATTAGTGCTATTTGACTTTGTTGCAATTTGTTGTGCTTAATGCTTGTCACTAAGGCTCGAGTGCCATGATCTCAGATCTGAACTTAATATTGAATCATTATGATAGAATTGTTTGTGATCTTATTTGCAAGTTGTGTACACATATCATTGTCCGGATCCAAAGGCCCCAAAGTGACAATAATTGGGACAACCGGAGGGGATGACTGTGGTGTGAGGATCACATGTGTTCACGGAGTGTTAATGCTTTGCTCCGGTGCTCTATTAAAAGGAGCACCTTAATTGTCAGTAGTTCCCTAGAGGCCCCGCTGCCACGGGCTGGCTGGACAGAAGATATTGTGCAAGTTCTCATTGCGAGCACGTATGACTATATTTGGAGCACATACCTAGGATTGTTTAGTAATTGGATGCTTGTTATTATTTATCTACAATGCCCTAGATCTTGAAGTTACATGTTTAGACTCGTCCATGCAACACCCGTCCATCCATCCCTATGCCTACCGCACTCGAATCCCACTGCTTACCGTTACTGTTACTATTGTTACTGTTTCACTGATGTTGTTGCTTTGCTGTTGCTACTACCAAACTGTTACCACTGATAAACTTCTATGAGCAAGAACTATTTCCAGGTGCAGCTGAACTGACAACTCAGTTGTTAAGGCTTGCAAGTATTCTTTGGCTCCCCTTGTGTCGAATAAATAAATTGGGTAATACTATCCACGAAGACTGTTGCGATCCCCTATACTTGTGGGTCATCACCCAGTTAGTTCCCGCGCGACCCAGTTAATTCAAATTTAGATTTTCTATTTTAGCTCAAACCTAGTTCTGTGAGTATATTAAAATATCAATTCAGAGATATTCATTGAACCAAATTGCATGAATCCAATTTTGTTAGAAAGGTATTGAAATTCTTAATCCAAGCCCGTTGGATTCAAACCATTTGAAATTATAGTTCACCTATAGTAAAAATAACAAGGCAGAGACTTTTCTGCATTCAAAATTTTTCAAAAATCAACCATAAATGCTTTTGAGTTGGTTCCAACTCTCAAAAATCACATTTGACAAGACCTTTCTGAATATATAAAAATATCTAGGTTTACTTGCGGTAATAATGGACTAGTATTAAAATAATACTCCATAGGCATTTCTAGTCACTTTAATTAATTAAAATAATAATGTTAAACCTTATTAAATTGTGACACCACTTTAAATCACATTCCCCAAGCATTAAAATATGTAGTGATGACATGTGTCAATATGATCCCATATTTTAATTGGAGAGTATTAAATCTTAAGTAGTTTTCAATGAGTAGAAATTACTTTTCTAAAATAAAACAAATAAGACTAAGTCATTATTTCATGTAATGATTGTGATGATGCTAGATCATCTAGTGTGAACCCTTGTGTGCCAAATAGAAGTAGTTAAGTATTGTTTGGTGATTTTGTACCTCGTATTTATTTATAGATGCTAGTGCGACCAAGGATACAAAGAGGAAGGAGACTACTATGAGGAAGAAGGAGAAGAGAACTTCAACCACTGCACTACTCAAGGCAAGCTACCACTTGCAAGCTATGTAATGGAAGCCATCCTAGCAAGCTAAAACTTGCAAGTTATCTTATCCTAGCAAGCTAATACTTGCAAGCCCCACCATACCAATTAACCTATGCAATGCATTAGGCATGCTTTGGTTAAGCAACCTTTATTAATCCAAATCCCAGTTTTACTTGCAAGTTTTATTATTTTATTTCTTTATCAAAGATCTTTGTTTACCTTTACTTAGTGACTTGTGAATTTTGGGAAGATTTTATAGGTAGCATAAAGAGCATAAAACTTGGCCTAAGTTAGGTAGAACTAGATGTCATACTAAGGCATGAGATTAGATTTGGATAAGTCACACTTGACTAGCACCCCTCATTAGTGTTTACCCTCAACCTTAGTGGCTAGTGCTAAGCATAAAACTTGATCACTTTAGATGGTAAGACTTGGTGAACATGATTATGAAAACCTTAGAATGATGAGTCATTCTAATGAAATGTTTTAACATGTGTTATGAACACTAGATGATTTGATGATGAAAATGTTGAGGCATGAGCCTTAGCCCTTTTCAAAACTGATGGTTGAGTTCGGATGCGATACCATTCCAATTTTACCATAAAACCACAATACCCGAATTTGGTAGGGCTTGACTAGAAGTTTATATATCTTAGTATGTGTTCCCTTGCGGAAGAGGTTTGAGCTGAGGCTACCTCGTTATGATTGTCCACCTGTGCAGTTCCCAAGATGACAGATGGTCATGGTTGGGAGGCCAAACTCATAGGGGAGGTGCCTATACTAGGGTGTGTAATTGAAAGGTTAGGATTGATTATCCGCATATTGAGTATGGTGAATCAGGATTGTTCCTGACGGATGTATCGAATGTTGTGGTGAAAGTGTACCACCTCTGTAGAGTGTCAAACTATTCGAATAGCCACGTCCGCGGTTATGGACAGTTGGAGTGGCCATACCGTTCCGTCGTCAGATGTTTTCAAAATGTCTTGTGAAATGAATCATGACTTGACTTGACCATTGATGTCTACACACTTCTATTCTTGTAGACAGTTGTTGGGCCTCCAAGTGCAGAGGTTTGTAGAACATCAGCAAGTTTCCCTTAAGTGAATCACCCAAGGTTTATCGAACTCAGGGAGGACGTGGTCAAAGGTATTCCCTCTCAAGCAACCCTGCAATCTTGTGTCCCCAACACACCCAATATAGGTGCACTATTTTGGCGAAGAGATAGTAAAATACAAGTGGTAACGGTCCCAGAAAAGAGCTTGACGTTGAGGTAAAGACTAAAGGCAACAAGAAGGAAGTAAGCAAACATGCAACAGATCTAGTAGCAAACGGTGTTTCAATGTTTAGAAACAAGGCCTAGGGATCATACTTTCACTAGTGAACACTCTCTCATATAAGTATCCTCTCTTCATGATACTACTCTTAACTACTCTCCGGTTGGACACTCTATTCATCGGTAGGGCTATAATAACACCCCTCAAAGTCCGCCTTCCCCAATCTAGATATCCCACACTGTCACCTTGAGCGCTAGATGGTTCCAACAAACACCACAATTTCATAGAGACATCCAACTCCAAATATAACTCATAACAAATATTCAATCTAGCCAAAGTGCCACACACGGTATGCACGCTGTCACTTTCACACACGTGGGGAAAAGTATAGATCTATTAAAGCACAAAGAGTATTTATGTAGACTCAAACCTAAGTGCCACCATGGCGTGCACGCTGTCACTTTCACACACATGGGGAGAACAGAGATCTAATGAAGCACTTGAGTAGTAAGGTAGATCTACTTGATTACAAAGCTCATGACTACAAGATCATGCATAGAGAGAGAGATGAACACATAGCTACCGACATAGCCCTTAGCCTCGAGGAAGAACTACTCCCTCCTCATCATGGGAATCAGCAACGGTGATGGAGATGGTGGTGGAGATTGATGGATATGGCTCCGGGGGCACTTCCCCGTCCCGGCAGGGTGCCGGAACAGAGACTTTTTGTCCCCCGAATCTCCCGTTTGGTGGCGGCAGCGCTGTGGAGCTTTTTCTAGAAGTATGATTGACGACTTAGGGTTTTCTCATCGGGGGCTTCTTATAGGCAAAGAGGCGAGGCCGGGAGGCGGACGGAGGGCCCACACCCTACCCAGGCGCGATGTAGGGCCCACCCGTGCCTAGGGGGTGTGGTGTCCCTCTGACACCTCTCCGTCTCCCCTTCTGGCTTCGTGACGCCCACGGTAAAATATTGACTTTGGCCTTTGTCCCCTCCAATTCCGAGAATATTGATTTTCTACCTTTCTGGAACCAAAAATAGAAGAAAACAAGCAACTGGCACTGTGGCATCTTGTTAATAGGTTAGTTCCAGAAAAGATATAAAAACACCTCAAAGTGTAGACAAAGCAAAGCAAAGTAGATACAAAATAAGCATGAAGCATAAAAAATTATAGATTCGTTTCTGACGTATCAAGCATCCCCAAGCTTAACTCTTGCTCGTCCGCGAGTAGGTAAGTGATAAAAAGAATAATTTTTGAGGTGACATGCACCTTCACAATAAAGATCAAACCATTTGCAAGCATTGAAAGCTGGGATCAAAGAACTCTAAACATGTGCATGAAAGATGGAGTTCTAACAATAGGACATAGTAACTATGCATGAAACATGAAAGGCTACAAACAAAGATCATGAATAACATGCATTGACAAACGTTTGTTTCACATGCAGAATGGCATAGTGGCATTCAGCTTGTCCCTCATGGAGTAGCAAATAGATGCATAGGACACCTTCAAAGTTCATAAGAGTGACTAGATACAAGTAGCACAAGAACAAGCAATATCAACAATATGCATCAATCAATAAGTCTTGGGACACTACACATAGAACTAAGAATGACAACTATGCTCTCTTAATGGTGCCTAAAGGTAGAAGGTGGAGACTCAATATAATAGTGGAAGAAAGGCTCTTCATAAAGGGAAGCAGGGATTTCAAGTTTCAAAAGGAACTCCCAAAAATTATGGTACTTGTTAGCTTTCAGCCCTCATTGCCCCTATCATAAGCATCTTGAAGTGATTAAGGTTAAAGTGAACAGAGATGGAGTATATGCTTGACGAAGTATAAGTTGGCAATCTCAAGTCCCTTGAATACGAGGGCCACACCTCATGCTACTCAACTTTAGTCACCTGTAATTTCTTGTCACTGTAAGTATTTGCATATCATTGAGAACCACCAATGGGGTACCCCTTGCACATGGTACAGGACCTATCCCATAACCAAAATGACAAGGCAAGCAGACAATGAGCATCTCAGCAATCTTCTTATGGACCATGGGAATATGGTGCTTTTTTCTCTCTTTCCTCTTTTCTCAATGTGTCTCTTTTTTTATAAGAAGAATGCTTCATAGATGTCACTATGCTGATGCTGCAAGTTTCCATCATGATTAGGCATGGCTTAGGCTAGCGGCCTAGGCGTTTCTCTAACACAGGATACAAACTCCATGGACTTACAAGTTCCCTATTTATTTCACACCGGTGACATCACTCTCTCATATAAGTATCCTCTCTTCATGATACTACTCTTAACTACTCTCCGGTTGGACACTCTATTCATCGGTAGGGCTATAACAACACTCCTCAAAGTCCGCCTTCCCCAATCTAGATATCCCACACTGTCACCTTGAGCGCTAGATGGTTCCAACAAACACCACAATTTCATAGAGACATCCAACTCCAAATATAACTCATAACAAATATTCAATCTAGACAAAGTGCCACACACGGTATGCACGCTGTCACTTTCACACACGTGGGGAAAAGCATAGATCTATTAAAGCACAAAGAGTATTTATGTAGACTCAAACCTAAGTGCCACCATGGCGTGCACGCTGTCACTTTCACACACATGGGGAGAGCAGAGATCTAATGAAGCACTTGAGTAGCAAGGTAGATCTACTTGATTACAAAGCTCATGACCACAAGATCATGCATAGAGAGATAAATGAACACATAGCTACCGATAGAGCCCTTAGCCTCGAGGAAGAACTACTCCCTCCTCATCATGGGAATCAGCAACGTTGATGGAGATGGTGGTGGAGATTGATGGATATGGCTCCGGGGGCACTTCCCCGTCCCGGCAGGGTGCCGGAACAGAGACTTTCTGTCCCCTGAATCTCCCGTTCGGTGGCGGCGGCGCTGTTGAGATTTTTCTAGAAGTATGACTGACGACTTAGGGTTTTATCATCGGGGGCTTCTTATAGGCAAAGAGGCGAGGCTGGGAGGCGGCCGGAGGGCCCACACCCTACCCAGGCGCGATGTAGGGCCCACCCGTGCCTAGGGGGTGTGGTGTCCCTCTGACACCTCTCCGTCTCCCCTTCTGGCTTCGTGACGCCCACGGTAAAACATTGACTTTGGCTTTTGTCCCCTCCAATTCCGAGAATATTGATTTTCTGCCTTTCTGGAACCAAAAACAGAAGAAAACAAGCAACTGGCACTGTGGCATCTTGTTAATAGGTTAGTTCCAGAAAAGATATAAAAACACCTCAAAGTGTAGACAAAGCAAAGCAAAGTAGATACAAAATAAGCATGGAGCATCAAAAATTATAGATACGTTTCTGACGTATCAAGCATCCCCAAGCTTAACTCTTGCTCGTCCGCGAGTAGGTAAGTGATAAAAAGAATAATTTTTGAGGTGACATGCACCTTCACAATAAAGATCAAACCATTTGCAAGCATTGAAAGCTGGGATCAAAGAACTCTAAACATGTGCATGAAAGATGGAGTTCTAACAATAGGACATAGTAACTATGCATGCAACATGAAAGGCTACAAATAAAGATCATGAATAACATGCATTAACAAACGTTTGTTTGTTTCACATGCAGAAAACATGGCATAGTGGCATTCAGCTTGTCCCTCATGGAGTAACAAATAGATGCATAGGGCACCTTCAAAGTTCATAAGAGTGACTAGATACAAGTAGCACAAGAACAAGCAATATCAACAATATGCATCAATCAATAATTCTTGGGACACTGCACATAGAACTAAGAATGACAACTATGCTCTCTTAATGGTGCCTAAAGGTAGAAGGTGGATACTCAATATAATAGTGGAAGAAAGGCCCTTCATAAAGGGAAGCAGAGATTTCAAGTTTCAAAAGGAACTCCCAAAAATTATGGTACTTGTTAGCTTTTAGCCCTCATTGCCCCCATCATAAGCATCTTGAAGTGATTAAGGTTAAAGTGAACAGAGATGGAGTATATGCTTGACGAAGTATAAGTTGGCAATCTCAAGTCCCTTGAATACGAGGGCCACACCTCATTCTACTCAACTTTAGTCACCTGTAAGTTCTTGTCACTGTAAGTATTTGCATATCATTGAGAACCACCAATGGGGTACCCCTTGCACATGGTACAGCAGCTATCCCATAACCAAAATGACAAGGCAAGCAAACAATGAGCATCTTAGCAATCTTCTTATGGACCATGGGAATATGGTGGTTTTTTATCTCTTTCCTCTTTTCTCAATGTGTCTCTTTTTTTATAAGAAGAATGCTTCATAGATGTCACTATGCTGATGCTGCAAGTTTCCACCATGATTAGGCAAGGCTTAGGCTAGCGGCCTAGGCGTTTCTCTAACACAGGATACAAACTCCATGGACTTACAAGTTCCCTATTTATTTCACACCGGTGACATCACTCTCTCATATAAGTATCCTCTCTTGATGATACTACTCTTAACTACTCTCCGGTTGGACACTCTATTCATCGGTAGGGCTATAACAACACTCCTCAAAGTCCGCCTTCCCTAATCTAGATATCCCACACTGTCACCTTGAGCGCTAGATGGTTCCAACAAACACCACAATTTCATAGAGACATCCAACTCCAAATATAACTCATAACAAATATTCAATATAGACAAAGTGCCACACACGGTATGCACGCTGTCACTTTCACACACGTGGGGAAAAGCATAGATCTATTAAAGCACAAAGAGTATTTATGTAGACTCAAACCTAAGTGCCACCATGGCGTGCACGCTGTCACTTTCACACACATGGGGAGAACAGAGATCTAATGAAGCACTTGAGTAGCAAGGTAGATCTACTTGATTACAAAGCTCATGACCACAAGATCATGCATAGAGAGAGATATGAACACATAGCTACCGATAGAGCCCTTAGCCTCGAGGAAGAACTACTCCCTCCTCATCATGGGAATTAACAACGGTGATGGAGATGGTGGTGGAGATTGATGGATATGGCTCCGGGGGCACTTCCCTGTCCCGGCAGGGTGCCGGAACAGAGACTTTCTGTCCCCCGAATCTCCCGTTCGGTGGCGGCGGCGTTGTGGAGCTTTTTCTAGAAGTATGATTGACGACTTAGTGTTTTCTCATCGGGGGCTTCTTATAGGCAAAGAGGCGAGGCTGGGAGGCGGCCGGAGGGCCGACACCCTACCCAGGCGCGATGTAGGGCCCACCCGTGCCTAGGGGGTGTGGTGTCCCTCTGACACCTCTCCGTCTCCCCTTCTGGCTTCGTGACGCCCACGGTAAAATATTGACTTTGGCTTTTGTCCCCTCCAATTCCGAGAATATTGATTTTCTGCCTTTCTGGAACCAAAACAGAAGTAAACAAGCAAATGGCACTGTGGCATCTTGTTAATAGGTTAGTTCCAGAAAAGATATAAAAACACCTCAAAGTGTAGACAAAGCAAAGCAAAGTAGATACAAAATAAGCATGGAGCATCAAAAATTATAGATACGTTTCTGACGTATCAAGCATCCCCAAGCTTAACTCTTGCTCGTCCGCGAGTAGGTAAGTGATAAAAAGAATAATTTTTGAGGTGACATGCACCTTCACAATAAAGATCAAACCATTTACAAGCATTGAAAGCTGGGATCAAAGAACTCTAAACATGTGCATGAAAGATGGAGTTCTAACAATAGGACATAGTAACTATGCATGCAACATGAAAGGCTACAAACAAAGATCATGAATAACATGCATTGACAAACGTTTATTTGTTTCACATGCAGAAAACATGGCATAGTGGCATTCAGCTTGTCCCTCATGGAGTAGCAAATAGATGCATAGGACACCTTCAAAGTTCATAAGAGTGACTAGATACAAGTAGCACAAGAACAAGCAATATCAACAATATGCATCAATCAATAAGTCTTGGGACACTGCACATAGAACTAAGAATGACGACTATGCTCTCTTAATGGTGCCTAAAGGTAGAAGGTGGAGACTCAATATAATAGTGGAAGAAAGGCCCTTCATAAAGGGAAGCAGGGATTTCAAGTTTCAAAAGGAACTCCCAAATATTATGGTACTTGTTAGCTTTTAGCCCTCATTGCCCCTATCATAAGAATCTTGAAGTGATTAAGGTTAAAGTGAACAGAGATGGAGTATATGCTTGACGAAGTATAAGTTGGCAATCTCAAGTCCCTTGAATACGAGGGCCACACCTCATTCTACTCAACTTTAGTCACTGTAAGTATTTGCATATCATTGAGAACCACCAATGGGGTACCCCTTGCACATGGTACAGGAGCTATCCCATAACCAAAATGACAAGGCAGCAGACAATGAGCATCTCAACAATCTTCTTATGGACCATGGGAATATGGTGCTTTTTTCTCTCTTTCCTCTTTTCTCAATGTGTCTCTTTTTTTATAAGAAGAATGCTACATAGATGTCACTATGCTGATGCTGCAAGTTTCCACCATGATTAGGCATGGCTTAGGCTAGCGGCCCAGGCGTTTCTCTAACACAGGATACAAACTCCATGGACTTACAAGTTCCCTATTTATTTCACACCGGTGGCATCCATAGGCAAAAGTGCATGATATCAACTGAGTACAAAGTACAAGTGCAATGTTGAAAACGTTCCCCGTGATAACACTGTTCTGCTAATTCCAACGTATAAGTGCAAGCATATACAACATAGATGACACAATGGTTCAAGTTTATTAGGGGCAAAGAATATGAAGTGTTCTGTCAAGTTCGTGAGAGCTTTAATCACTAAGTTTTCACATAACAAAATACTTTTTAATTGAAAGATAGATGAAAACAAGAATATACTTGGAATGGTGTAACACACCACGCATAGGAGTTTATAGTGGACACTTTGGGAAAAACTTGGTTTCTTGGGAGTTAGAAGCATGAGTAGAACTTATTCATACAAGTGGAGGCTAGCAAAAGATTGGGAGCAACCAACCAAGAGAGCATAATGGCCATAATCATGCAGAGCAACAAAGCATTATTAATCAAAGCATAGAGTGGTACTACAAGTCAAGGACTAAATGATCATAGAGGCTATGGTGACTTGTTCATAGTCATAACATGGTGTGAGCATGTGCCAAGTCAACCCAAACAAAGCATCAAAGGAGAATACCGCAATACTATGCTTTTGTATGCTAAAACAACGCATGATTCCTTCAAGGCACATTAAGCAATCCTAATTGTTTGGAACAAGTCATGCTACAGCAATAATCACTAAGCATAAGGTAAAACAACACCTAGCATGACATGATAAAGTCTAAGCCACAGTCAGAACAAGCTCCCTTTTGTACCACTTAAGCATGAAGCTTTCTACTCTTTCCAACACCAATCAACCTATTTGAAACAACTCACAAAGATAATAATCAATAAAGATCAGTGATATTGTCTCACAAATCCACAGTGAATAACTAAAAAGTTCTAAGCTGAAAGCACAAGAAAACTAAGGCTGAACGCTGTGCTAGCAAAGGTGAACACTCACAAAACAATAAGAGTGAAAACTAGTGTTCTAGGCAATGAAAACAGAGTGTGTCTCTCTCCAAAAGAAGTGTGTTGTAACCAACCAACTTACTCAAGAAAACTAAGGAAATGAAAACCAAAAATTAAAACTAAGACGCTCCAAGAACAACACAACAATGCATGAAACAATAAAAATGAAGTGTCTAGAAAGACCTGAGATTTTTATTGATGAAGAAGGGGATGCCTTGGGCATCCCCAATCTTTGACGCTTGTACCTCTTGAATATTTCTTGGGGTGACACGGGGCGGCATATCCAAGCTTGAGCTTTTGTCCATTCTTCATCTCATTATATCATTCTTTCTCTACACCTGCAAATTTTCCTTCATACAAAACTTCACACAATCTTCATTAGCAACATTAGTGTATTCAAAAGATAATAGACCTTTGGGTTTAGTTTCAAAATAGAAAAAATTCACCAAAGACATAAGCTACTGTAGCAACTCCTTCAAAAATATCAATTTCCCAAAAAGAACCCAAAAAGGAATCAATAAGAAGCAAATGCAAAAATGGCAGAAATCTGTCAAAACAGGCTAGCAGGTAGAAACGTATTTTTTCGAAGACCTTCTGTTGCTCAAATCAAAAGTGTTGAACTAGCGAAAGTTAGCTAACATACTGTGGGATTTATTCATAAATTTTTATCTCAATCCGACTTACAGAGACTCCTCACGAATTTTTATGGTGGAGGACAGAAATCTGTTTTGGGACAGCAACTCCCCAAATATTACTTCTCTCTCATTAGAGGTCATTTTTGGCACAAAAAACAAGCAAAAAGGATAAGGAGAGGTCATTACAGAAGTAATAACTTTCAAGACTCAAGAAAACTCTTGGGTTATCTCACAACAAGTACTTTTCTTTAACGCCTTTAAGTTAGGCTTGATAGTTTGGGAAGATGCTCACATAAGA
The DNA here is from genome assembly GCA_916181665.1 of Avena sativa. NCBI lineage: Eukaryota > Viridiplantae > Streptophyta > Magnoliopsida > Poales > Poaceae > Avena > Avena sativa. The sequence goes on along the minus strand of OV702279.1, from coordinate 256,338,669 downwards.
AATATGAATTGAAGTAAAAGAGAGCATCAAGAACCAAATTCAAAATACATTTAAGTCTAACCCACTTCCTATTCATAGGAATATTGTAAAGAAACAAGTCATGAAAGCACAAAGCACCAAGCATAGGAAAGCAAAACAAGTGCAACTTCAAGACTTTCAACATAAAGAGGGGAAACTTAATATTATTGAGATGCATAAAACCATGTTTCCCTCTCTCATAATAACTTTCAGTAGCATCATGAACAAAATTAACAATATAACTATCACATAAAACATTCTTATCATGAGCCACATGCATAAAATGATTATTACTCTCCACATAAGCATAGTCATTCTTATTAATTATAGTGGGAGAAAATTCAACAAAATAGCTATCATTGTTGTTCTCATCACCATAATCATCAAATATAGGAGGCATATTGTAATCACTGTCAATTTTATCCTCAATAGTAGGTGGACTGAAAATATCATATTCATCTAAATTGGAGGTTTGGCATCATCATAAGCAATAGAATAGCTATCTTCCAAAGCTGGGGGACTAAAAAGATCATTTTCATCAAAACTAGCTTCCCCAAGCTTAGACTTTTCCATATCATTAGCAATAATGGTGTATAAAGAATTCATACTAATAACATTGCTATTAGCATGCAAATAAAGTTCCACAGGTTTTTAAATTTTCTCTTCAAACACTTCATGTCCTAACTAAAGATAAACACTATAAAGCTCTCTAATTTTTGTTGTTGTTTTCCATTAAGCCTCACTAGTGAAAACAAGAAACAAAAAAATCAAAATTGCAGAATCTAAAGGAAATAACTTCGAGCACTCGCACCGGAGGATGCGAGTACCTTTTACCTTACCTCCCCGGCAACGGCGCCAGAAAAGAGCTTGATGTCTACGCACTTCTATTCTTGTAGACAGTTGTTGGGCCTCCAAGTGCAGAGGTTTGTAAGCAGCAGCAAGTTTCCATTAAGTGGATCACCCAAGGTTTATCGAACTCAGGGAGGAAGTGGTCAAAGGTATTCCCTCTCAAGCAACCCTGCAATCAAGATACAAGAAGTCTCTTGTGTCCCCAACACACCCAATATGGGTGCACTAGTTCGGCGAAGAGATAGTGAAATACAAGTGGTAACAGTGCCAGAAAATAGCTTGACGGTGAGTAAGGACTAAAGGCAACAAGAAGGAAGCAAGCAAACATGCAACATATCTAGTAGCAAACTGTGTTTCAATGTTTAGAAACAAGGCCTAGGGATCATACTTTCACTAGTGAACACTCTCTCATATAAATATCCTCTCTTCATGATATTACTCTTAACTACTCTCCGGTTGGACACTTTAATCCACGGTAGGGCTACAAAAGCACTCCTTAAAGTCCGCCTTCCCCATCTAGATAACCCCACACTGTCACCTTGAGCGCTAGATGGTTCCAACAAGCAGAGTGCCGGAACAGAGACTTTCTGTCCCCCAAATCTCCCCTTTGGTGTCGGCGGCGCTGTGGAGCTTTTTCTGGAAGTATGATTGACGACTTAGAGTTTTCTCATCGGGGCTTCTTATAGGCGAAGAGGCGAGGATGGGAGGCGGCCGGAGGGCCCACACCCTACCCAGGCGCGGGGTAGGGCCCACCCATGCCTAGGGGGGTGTGGTGGCCCTCTGACACCTCTCCGTATCCCCTTCTGGCTTTGTGACGCCCACGGTAAAATATTGACTTTGGCTTTTGCCCCGTCTAATTCGGATAATATTGATTTTCTGCCTTTCTGGAACCAAAAACAGAAGAAAACAGGAAACTGACACTATGACATCTTGTTAATAGGTTAGTTCCAGAAAAGATATAAAACCACCTCAAAGTGTAGTCAAATCAAAGCAAAGTAGATATAAAACAAGCATGGAGCATAAAAAATTATAGATACGTTTCCGACATATCAACCACAACAGGGTTGTGACATGAAACTTAAGTTCCCACTTAGGTGTTGTAGAACTTTAAACTAGTTTTCTTTACTTCTAAACTCAGTTAGAGATAAATCTGGCTTTTTGCAAAATAACCTAGAGCTTAGGATTCCTACTCAAACTACTTACTGTTAGTATTAGTTTGCGAGTACTTACAGAGTACTCATGGCTTTGTCCCTGGCTATTCCTATGGTCATACTATGAGGAGGACTACCAAGATGATGGACAACAGGAAGTCTATGACAACTAGGATCATCTCCCATCGTCATCATTGCCTGTGACCCTGAAGATGGAGCTTCGCCAACGCCACCGTTACTATATTATTTCGCTGCATTGATTGTATTAAGACTGGATCATGAGATCCTTTATTTGTAAGACCTTTATTATGGTTTGTAATGGATGATGAACTATGGTATCTGTTATGTCTCGCAAAAATGGTAATCCTGGGATTGCGATGTATGGCATAACAGGCATCTGGGATTAAAAATCCGGGTGTTGACACCTCCCCCCTCCCCTCGATTTAATAGCGCTTCTGACAGAGAGACAGAACCATGAGTTGGTTAGAGTACCCCTTGTTCGTGCGTATCTCCTTTTATTTAAGTTATTTCACTTTGCCTATATTAGTTTAAACATGACAAATCAAACCAACAATCATCATTAGGTTTTACTTCTATTCTTCATAGAAAAATTATACTCCCTCTGATCCATATTACTTGTCGCCGAAATGGATGTATCTAGACATGTTTTCGTGCTAGATACATCCAATCCAGTGACAATTAATATGGATCGGAGGGAGTACCAAAACGATGTGTCACAACAGCCAATGTTGTTGAACTCGAACACTTACACTATGTTTGGATGTTGGAAAATAACCTTGGAATTGGAATTCTTGAATTACTAGACCTAATTCAGCTGTTTGGAAGGGCCTGGAAACTAAAACGTGGAAAGAGAGACCGATTACAAGCCCCCCACGAGTGTGCGCCCCGTCTCGAAACTTTCCGAAGCCGTTCGCTCGGAAACCCATGGAAAGATCCCCTGACCTGGCGGAAGCGCCGCCCTCCTCCCGCCGGTGAGCTCTCCCCTTACCCTCCCCTCCCCTTCCCCGTCCCTCCCCTTCCCTGCCGGTGAGCTCTTCCTCCCTCTCCCTTCCTCCCTCCCCTTGGAACGGCTAGGGGCGCCCTCCTCCCCCCGAACCCAAACCCTATGGCGATGGCAGCGGGCTGCCCTAGCGCCGGCGGGAGGTCGAGCCGCAGTAGGTCGCTGGAGGGGGTGCCCTCCCTCTCCCTTCCTCCCTCCCCTTCTTCTCCAATGCTTGTTGTTGCAATTTTTTTCCTTGTATGAACACCTAATTTGTTCTATATGTGAACTGCAGATTTCTACAAGAATTAGTACCACCTCAGTTCAATTGAAGGTATAAACTTCTTTATTTGTACTCCAATTTGTTCTATACACGTGTAGAGAACTTTATATTGTCAAATCTCAAAAAACATTCAATTACATGTTATGTACATCCAAACATGATTTGGAATTGGGTACTACCCTTTGATTCCAACGGAAATCCAAACGCCAGAATTAGAAATAGAGGTCATTTCCTTTCCATCTTGGATTTGGAATTTTCAGCCCAATTCAATTCCAAGATTATTTTCCAGCATCCAAACACAACGTTATAGAATACTAGTATATCTCAAAATAGATAATATTCTACTTATTGGGAGTCGTTCTCTATAGTGATCCATTTATTTTAGAATCATAAGGCTTTCAATAATTCCATGCCGCTGGATGACAAGCCGCCAGTAAGCAAATCCACAAGCATATGAGTTGTTCGTATATGTTTAGCATTAATACTTTGATCTAGATTCAATCTTTCACAGTTTTTTTGAGAAACACAGTTGCGGTGACCCAGCATAACACCGCATGTGTAGTACACTATAGTCGTTGACATGACATCCACAGAACACTGTTATGTAAATATCACATCCCTCAGAGTGGTACAACAAAAACATTGCTGGTCCATATTACAAACATACACACTTTATTATTATTATAATACCAAAAGTTCAAGACTTCAAAAGATTCAACTTAAAAACCAAAATATAAAGTGTTTCAGCGGAAGTTGAAAGTAACAACTCCATCTCAGAGTTGAGCTCAACAACTTATTATATAAGGTTCATGCTTCTCGGCTCCGTTGATTACTAATAACTAAGGTAACTAATCTGACTCATTGCCGTCCACTCCATATCGGATCTCGTAGTCCACTCCTTCAACACCTCCTGACAGGTCAGGCTCCTCATAGAATACATCATCTTGACATTCTGCTGCATACATTGGAGTATCTTCTGGATCCTTAGAGTCTAAGCAGGGGATCAAAGGAAAGGGTGAGTAACAGCGTTACCCAGCAAGTTCATTATATGCAAGATAGGAAGTTTGATGCTCTATCTACCACCTTGGACTATAAGTCCTTGGCACTATGCAGTTTTCGTAAATCTTTCTTCAAATATTGATTTTATTGTGAAAATCTATGCCCATCAGCCTTCACAGGTTTACCAGAACTTTCAGGAGTTCCTTTCCTGCCGCGTTCGTAGCTCTTTCCCGGAACAAGGAGTAACAAGATATAGTTCTTACACTCTGCAGAGGTGCGTTACTTTACCCATGAGAGATCAACTCCTTATTGCATAACCGGGCGTACTTTCCCGTCCACAATTCCATGATGTGGGGCCCATTAGGTGATCCAAGCCAATCACTGCCCCCTTTGCGACCCTGCATGCCTCCTTGGTGTACACCATGCCCACCCATTGAATTACGTCAATGGTTTGTACAGACTGTTAGATGCCATAACTATCGTGGGACATTGTGGGTTCCCACCCATATGCTGCATATCCTCTACGAATTACCGATTAATGCATGCTACAAGGATAACAGCCACGACCTGCACATCTGGCTACATGCGAGAGGAAGAATATACAGCTGACTTATCTGTCCCATTCCAAATCTCATGGTTAACGCGTAATATACGGCGCTAGAATCACTGATGTCAGGGGTTGTTAAATTCCTAGATGATTATCATTGTTGCCAATAGAACCCTAAGTTCTATTGCTTCTCTATATCATCACTTAGGATGATATCATCAATTTATTTATTTGAGAAAATAATATTTTCTTTCCTTGAAACATAGATGATAACACACAATTTATAAATACTTTGGTAAAGACTCTTCAAAGGAAATGAGCAAGTGATGAACTTGCCTTGTGATTGCAAGGTAGTGAAGTCGGATGCTTGCACTGGACCTTGAGCTTCTATGTCTACAAAACATCATTATTGCCCAGTAAGGATAATATTTAAAGAAGCAAAATGGATATGCATAATAATGTAATGCATTATTTCTTATTTATCTTCTTTGTGTGTTTTACCCAATATTTTAGTTTCTGGAATTTTTTTAAGTAGTAATGAAATTCATTTTAAAGAATGATCTGTAATATTTTATAAATATTACTTTCAGTATACTATTAATAGAGTTAAAGCTAAAATCTTTATTTAATATAAACTCTTGTCTTTATTTGTTTAATAATTCTTTTAAGAATTAGCATTTAAATAAAAGAGAATTTCTTTTGGTAACTCTAAATATTTTTTCAGTATTTTTCTAAAATACTACAATAATAAAATATAACAAAAGTGTTTTTTATCCTTTTTCTTTAATTTTATAAAATTCCATAAGGAATATATATATCATAAAATTCTTGACCAAAAAATATATATATAAATATTTTCTTAATTTGGTTAAATAGGTTGGATTATTATGAATCTAAAAATATAGTATTTGTATTTTTCAGACTTCTATTTTATTTTCTAGAATTTATTGAATTCTAGGGGTATTTTGGTATTTTATTAATTATTAAAATTTCTTTTTAGGATTTTGGGCTAACCCATTGGGCTTATTGGGCTAGACTTGGCCCAAGTAGTTTAGCCAAAAGATCTCCCTGAAGGGGTTCTGGCACTATCGGCCCATTCCTCTGCCTCACCTTCTCCTGACCTTATCCTTTCTCCTCCTCGACCACATGGTCGCTGGCGTCTCCGCAATGCGATGCCCGCCGCCATGGTCCTCCCTGGCCACCGACGTGGTGCATGGAGAGGTTGCTGACCATGCTCCTTCGTTTCCTCCAATTCGATTTGGCTCTAGGGCACTCATGTGGCCAGGCTAGCCTCGTCCCGAACCCTGGGTTTGGGATGCTAGCGGCGATGCCTTCGTTGTTGCTCCCGTGGTGTTGTGAGGTGCTGATGCGTTGTTGTGGGGTGCTGTGCGTCCTCGTGCGCTGCTGTGGCTGCCACCACGGCTCGGTGCGGGTTGTAGTGCCCTTTGGGGTGCTCCTCGTGCCGCCGTGCGCTCGTTGGCCCTTCTACTTCCTCTTCGATTCTTCAGCGAGGACCATATGTGAGTTTGGTCTCGATCGTCACCCGTGTCATCATCCCTCTTTTCTCTGAGTTCATTTGTGTGTCTCTAGTGGCCAACCCTAATTAGGGTTCATACATTTTCTAGGGTTCTTCCCTGGCATCCCTTTGTGTGCTTGTAAACTGATGATTTGGCCTGATAGTGGTGCCTAGTAAGTATTGTGATCTACTGCACTTCTTTGCTTACTGTCATGATTTGATTGTCTGATGCCATTGGTGATCTGATGCTAGTGGTTCTGTAGTGTTGCCTTTAATTGGTAAATAAGCTTGGTTAAGCTGATGGTATAACTGTGAAAGTTGGGTGGTTGTGTTGATGCTTAGTGTGTTCATCTACTGTCAGTACTCACTGTCAGTGGTGATTCACTGCACCAGTAGATATTGGCTTGTGGATTCATGTGCAGATTGAGGTTAATTAGTTTCTTACAGTGATGCTTTGTATACATGAACTTGAACATGATTCCTGGTGATTGTTTCCCGGAAAATGATAGTTATTGGCTTGCTGGTTTATTTATGAAAGCTAAGTAATTGTTTGGCTTGGTGTTAGAATCTATTCTTGTGACACCATCTTAGAATGGCACACAAATTGTGATTCTACTACTGAACTTTATTTTGGTCAGTGCTTAAGGTTGGATAAATGCTAAAGATAAATTGTAAAATTCTTTCTTTAAGGATTAATGCCTATGATGTTGGTCTAAGGCATAGGAACTAAGTTCCTATTTTGCTGTCCCTCATAGAAATGCTTAAGCATCATGGTTGTTCACTGGATCTTGGATCCTAGTTGGCTAAGATGATTTGTTTGCTCATAGTTTTGTGTGGATGCATATAATTTATGAAATCTGAGGTGTTACTCCTTTAGGAGATATGCCCAGAATTTATAAACTATATGAACACATGTTGGAATAGATGGCTTGTTTGTTATCACCAGGATCTATGATGCTGGCCTGAGATCTTGGTTGATTTGATAGATTTACTTGTATGATTTTCTTATGGCTATGACTTTAGTATCCAAAATCCCCTATGATGGATCCACCTCAGTTGGGTGCTTTCGGAGAGGTTTAATATAAGACAACACATGTATTCTTATCTAAATTTAGATATACAGATCATATGATGGTTTTATACTACTCACCACAACAGTTGAGTTATTGGTGTCGTAACTGGTTGATCTTGTGGCTTGATCTTGCTGGTGGTGTTGCTGGCCTGATCTGGTCCTTCACCTCCTGGGGCTGCTCCTGCTATTTCTGGTTCCTGTGCTTGTCCTTGATCAGCCATGCACCTCCTAGCTCCTGCAATTCGACCTTGCTATCCACCTGATCCACCCCCTCCTTATGTCACCATCTAGTGATACTTAGGATGATTTGGTGTGTGGTTTTGCTAGTGGTTTGCTAAGCTTTGCTAAGCTGAGTGTGTTCTTGGTGTGGTGTGTGAGATGCAAAGATGAACTAGTGGGCTGTCCACGGCTGCGCTTGCTCCTTTTACTTGTGTGAGTTGTTGTTCCTGTGTCGACAACACACGCCATGCATTTGGTTGCATGTGTGCTTGGTGCATGGTTCTGGATCAGATCAGTGAGGTGTCTCACCTTTTGATCTTTTAATTGTTTACCTTCCTGGTGAAACTTGCCCCTCTTACTTGCTGTGAATATTTGACTTGTGGCTTATTTATTACGAAAGATCAAATTCTTTCATATTGGTAAAACTTGCCCCTAAAATAATTACTCAAGGATGTAATTTTGAGCAGTACAAATCACTGCTCTCTACTGAGAGTAAAATTAACAATTAACTTTCCTTTTCCTTTTTGTTTGTTCTTTATTTTGCAGGTACAAGATCTGGACACTCAAGATTTAGTTTTAGGATTACTTAGATAAGTAGATTCCTTTGTAATCTTTATTTCATTCTTTTGTAAAAATTTGTAATAGTTTGTTCATATATGAATTCCCTTTTTTGTAATTTCTTTTACTGTAATGAATCTTTATTGACTCAATGAGTTTATATTTGTAATTTATTTATGGAATAAAGATAAGGAATAAAGATTCATTTCTTATTTGAATTTCTTTATTTTGAATTCCTATTACTATTTATTATCTCTTGATTAAATTAAATAATATTTCTAAATCATTTTGGAATTCATTCTAAAATATCATTTCTTAACATTTAAAATTACAAATTCAAATTTCAAATTTAAATTTAAATTCTTTCCCCCAAAACACACCAATTCATAAAGGTCGTGTCGAAGTTTATAACGATTACTCTCGAGAGCTATTCCTACACCTAGAGAGTAAAAGAAACTTTGATCACTCTAGATTTTTATTTTGGCGAAAATTTATCCACATTTTACAGATGAATGCATGCGTGTACACAAATTTCTAAATCTATCATTCGTTGGTTTCTAAATACTGGGATGTTATAACAGTACAAACACAGACACTCACAATACGTATATACACTGACCCTATAAACACATGCACACACACCCTACCCCTATGAGCAGCGCCGAGAGACTGAGCCGACGGATCATGAAATTGACGAAGTCATCGCAGACGTCTCACTATCGACGGGGACGTCGCCTTTCACTGAGGGTTTGAACTCTGGTGGGCTCGGATACCACCGTCCTCTTAACAATGGGCTTAATGTTGATGCTTGGCAGCAGCACTAAACTTATTGTTAGTCGTGTAGAAAATTATCAATGGGATCTTGACGAAAAGGAAACCATATAAACTTGGACGTGTGAGATAATATTGCTAAGTAAACATCCGGTGGAGATTTGGTGCACATGGGGTATAAGTGATCTCGCTCTTTTTTAAAAGAAAGTCATATTTTTGAGTTTTAAAAAATTGTGAAAAATAAATCAGGATATAGCCACTGATGTATACCACAAATGTGCAAAATCAAATTCAAGAAAATATATATTTTGAGCTACACAAAAATAACAAAATTCTAGTTCTATAATACAACGATTTCAAATCGCAAAAAACTCACACTTTGCCATTTTTATGGAGCTCGGGATACAAAACATTTCAAATTAAGATTTTATGCATTTATAGGATATCGTCATTAGCAACTTTTAAGATTTTGTTTCAACATAATTTTTAACCATTTTAATGCGCAAGAAACGCTGGAGCACGGGAGTCAAAAAGGACTTTCGGACCTAAACGTAGCAAAGCTTGCAGTGTTCCTTGGAAAATGACTTCCGAGAGTGGCATGGGCTTAAATTTGTTTTTTTTAGAATTTGGCATGGGCTTAATTAATAGCCGCCATGGGCTGGACTGGAGATAGGTACAAACATGGCCCATGCACCAGTTTCCCTTGGTTGAGACAAGCCCATTCCCTGGAGAAAGGGCGACATGACGCGATATGGGCCGCTCTGCGCAAGCCGGTAACACAAGGCCACCATTTCATCTCGACCCCTTATCCTTCACACGTGATTGTGATACTACATAGTCTCAATTTTGTGTGCGTGAATGTGACCCCTACCCAGCGATGAGCTCGAACTACAGAATGCAAAAGCCAAAACCCCGATGGAGGGAGGTAAATCGTCCCGACAGCAAAAGGTTCAGGCGACGGCGATCCGTCGATACTTCCTCAGAAAAAGCTCCTCGGAAACGACGGGGACGGAGATCGAGTTCCGGAGCCCGGGACCGAGAGACCTGACGGTCGAGGCCGTGGCGCCGTCGCTGGTCGTGGACAGGCGTGGCGCCGCGCGTGTGGTCCACACGCGGAGGGCCGACCGGAGATGGTCAGATACTGCTGCTGCTCCTAGACGAGGAGCGACGTGCGCGCGCGTGCGTGCGTGTATGGGTCGCGACTGGCGAGAGACTGATTGGCCGGCTGGACCACGACGATCCACGCTGACCCCCTGGGGCGCTGAAAGCCATGCGGCGTAACCAACGCGAATTTACCGCGTCCAGGTCCAGCTGCCTCCAATAGTAAAACCCTCCTCCTCCACTCGCACGTGCGGTCGCGTTCTTCATTTCAAACGCAGCTAGTATCTCAGGGTGCGAGCATTAACTGCCTGCCGACGTGGGCGCCGCGTCTGCCTGCCCTAAAATCCCCCGTTTCAGACGCCTCAAGTTCATTCAAGTTCAAGTTTACTTTTACAGATTCAGAACATGGTGCGCGTACTCACTACGTACACTGCCTCAAAAAAAGGCTGTCGAACTAGTAGTAGTGCTACTCAGAGCTTCGTAGCAATATCTGCAGAGCTTGGGGGGATAAACTGGGGGTACTAAAAATACAGCAGTAGGGGTACTAGCCTAGGAAGAAAAGATAAGTACCCGGCCGGCGGGCCGGGCAGGGCAGGGCAGGGTTCACATGTGGCGAATCACTGTGGTTCCCCTGGCGCACTCGTACGGCCACACGCGACAAACTTGTCAATAAGCGGACGACGAGAAAAGAAAGAGAAGCGTAGCACGGAAACGAGGTTCACGGACAGGATAAGCGAAGCGACTAGCTAGGGGCGTTGCCACCGGATCCATCCAACAAGGAAAAAGATTTGGCATGACGCCGTGTTCTGTTCTAGAATCGCTGCCCATCGCCAATCTTACTACTAGCTAGCCCATGTTCTGTTCTAGATAAGTCGCCAATCTTAACACTATGAGGAAATCCATACCAATCTTAATACTAGCATTGAGGAAATCACTGATCTTCATAGTATGAGGATCGTTGGCGTTTCGAAAAATAATTACTAGTACTAGCAGCAGAGGCACACGTCTCAGGTTTTGTCTTTCTTTTACCCGCACAGGTAGTACATAGCAGCAAGACTAGTAACTGTCATGCAGTTTTAAAAACATCATCAAACTCTTTTGTTGGAAGCAGGGCAGTCGGATTCCCTCGGCGATGCCTGCCTCCTGCGTGTGCCTCCTGCAGCCGCTGCCGGTAGGCGCTGCGCGGGACACGTCGGCGTCGCGGGATCGATCACGACAGGACGAACGTGGGGGGAAGACGAATAAATCTAGGCGCACGGGCGGCGGCATCCGATGCTGGAGCCAGCGGCTCGGCCAAGTACAGGACGCACAGGGGAGGAGGCAGGGAGCCGCGCGCCGCTGCGGCAGCGGCTATCCGGGAAATTCGCGCGAGGCGGCTCAGTGGGAATCCCAGGCGTGGAAACCGCGGGTTTTTAAATTCAAGTCTCGGGGCGATTCCCCCCCACGGGCCACGACGGTATCCGATGATCCCCCTGTCCACTCCCCTCGGGCTACGAGCCACTGCGTCTCCACGCGCTCTCTGCGGCTGCGCGCGCGTCGGTCCACACCCTTGTGCTCATTTGCGCCCGGATCCTTCTTCCTAGAGTGGGAAGGAAAAGCCGTGACGGGTTTCTGCACCTTTGTCTTCGGATTCTTCCGCGCGCGCGCGCGCTTCATTCGTTCCCGTTGGCGCGCACGTAGGGATCTGCTGTGGCTGCTCTCCTTTTCCTTCATCGTACCAGCTGATTGGTGGGAACTGGGAAGGTTGGGTTTGGCAAATCAGGCCCGCTACAGATAGGCAACTTGGAGATTTGGATCGCACGTGTACAAGAGAAATGAGGGTCTTGCGTTTGCGTTTGGTTGGCTTGCATCATATAAATTTAGTCTTCCCTTTTTTTTTGTTGATAGTGGATAAAATCTTAGTTGGATACCTTTAAATGATTTTTGACATTTCGTAGGATCAAAATATAACACACATGTACTTCAATATTGAATTTAAAATATTAGCCCAAGCGCATTTATATAATGAAAAGTAGTTTAAATCGAGAAAAATCATCATATCAAAGAATTGGTCATCCGATATGTTATATTTTGTATGGAAATTGTAATGCTGCCATTTACCCCATATTTTTAACGTTGTCGAGGGTGCACCGATGATTGTCCACATAGGTCGGAGTGCACGGTACTGTCCACCCAACTGCCATAGCTTAGTGTAGACTAAAGTTATACAAATTAAATTAAGCTTAATGTTAAATGTGTGTCGTGACTTTGGCTACAAAACTTCAACGATAAGTGCATTTGGGAGCGCGACGATATTGTTTAATCTTTGTTGTGTTTAATGTTAATGTTTTAGACATGGATTCAAGCCCACAGCAACATTATTTCTCGCATTCGATTAAACAACAAATTTGTGGGTAAAAGGTCATTTCACGAGATAGCCTCACATGTAAGTGATAACCCCAAAGAGTAGGGGATACCTGTAGCACCTCTCAATGTGAAAATATGGTATCGAACCCCGAGAGTAAGAAACTAAAGCTATTTATTCTCTCCAAATAGAGTGTCATAAATCTGATACACCTAGATAAATGAAACAACATAAAGGGAGTTGGCTGAGTGCAAAGAACTAAAGTACAACAAAATAAAAAATAAAAAAGTGTCCTAATCTTGTATATGCAATAGGTAAATACAAATAGTTTTACTTTGTAAGAGCAATGTTTATGGGTTCATGGGTTTACTCAATCCTCTCTCTCTCCAACAATGTCAGTGACCGTGTTATGGATGATAAAGCACAAGGAATTATCATGCTTTAATCGCTAACGTTTATAAGGGCCACATGTCCTAAACCACACCATTGAGAAAGAAAGTAAGCTTATCGTGCCCATTGTTGTCACTTGCGCCACGAATACTTCTTGTCTTTTTACCCCAAGACAAAGGATGTGGTGTTAGTTGTCATATTAGCGGTACCGTTTCTATCACTCGGCTACAACTCTCATCTACATATATCAAACCACTTTATATAAAAACACACTACAAGAACAAGATATAAACATGCAATACAATGGTAAACACATAACATATAGCATCTCTACCCTAAAAAAACATGTATCATTTCATACCATAATATCCACCATAGGAATTACATAAATAGTTTCATAATCATGTAAGGCATCTCATATGGACCACAACAATGATCATACATAGAGAGATTGGATCAAGTTAGCACCACCATAGTCCAAAGGGTGGACTAATGAGGTGTTGGTGTAGGAGGAGAGGCGGCCGAAGGCGATTCCAGCAGCGGATCCCCCTCCAATCTTTCTCCAACAGTGGACTGCAGCCTCTCTGTTTATGTGGTTTGGATCTCCACCTCCGCCCGGTGGGAAATAAAATATCGAGGGTATATATAGGATGTTTGAAAGGGTATTTTACCCTCTACTATTTTTGGTTGACAATTACACCGTAGTTAGAGCGGACTAATGGTACTTCTAGAGTCTTACACAGGTTTTAGTCCGATGGTGTGATGGAAGGTCATCAGAGACACCCCCTTTTAGATAACGAAGCTTTGTGCCGGAGTTTTCCTTTTTATGTAACTTGAGTCCTGTTAGGAACTCCGCACTATTAAGAGGGGTTCTCTCGATGAGCTTGTTGGGGATGAATTCCTAAGCCATATACACATCCTATACACCTACTTGATCCATCACCAAAGAGAGAGGAGAAGAAAATCTATCTATCAAGCCTTTTCTGGAAATCCGGTGTACATGCCGGTTGAACCGACTCATATACCGGACCGTTCGGTGTCAGGACCGGAAAATCGGACTTGAACCGGGTTTCCCGGTTTACTTATACCGAGTCTAACCGAGGCTTGGGGCCAGTAACCAAACCCGTTTGTATTCTGGTTTTCCGGGATGAGAACCGGACCATCCGGTGTGTGGGCTGTTCCAACCGAACTTAAAACCGAATCCTGCGAAATTGCTTGAAACGGCTAGTTTTTCTTCTTGGAGTATAAATATCCTTTCTTACACCTTGAGCAGATTAGGCATTCCAGTTCATATCCTTCTTGAAGCTCTCTCTCTCCATTGTTGAAACACAAAAGCTTGAGGATCTCACATTCTACCCAACCAAATCCAAATCCCTTTTGTAGAAAGGAAGAGGAGGCCCCGATCTACGTTTTCACCAAGCCAAAGTTCATCCCCCTTGAGTTCATCGAGTTAGCTTGTTACTCTTGGGTTTGTGGAAACCCTAGGCGGCTAGGGTCGCTCGAAGGCATTCGACTTGTGATTTGCTTCGTGGAAAGTTTTTGAGGGTTTGGAGGCTACCTTAAAGTCTACCACGAGTAAGTGAGTTATTCCTTCGTGGGATAGGCTCGGAGAAGAAGGTGAGACTTTGTGGCATTGAGGAATCCTTCGTGGAACCTCACACCTCTCCAACGTGATGTAGCCCCCTTCCCAAAGGTGGTGAACATGGGAATACATCTCGTATCCATGTGCTTCGGTTATTCCTTAACCAATCTCTTACTTGTGTTATGTACCTTGTGATAGCCTTCGAGCTTGAAGTATCTTGTATCATCATCTAGGTTGCCTCACCTAGTTTGCATTTAGGCTCACTTATATTCTGCAAAGTCTAAAACTTGCAAAAGATTACAAAGATTTTTTTTAGAAACCTATCCCCCCTCTAGTTTAACGATCTTACACTTTCAATTGGTATCAGAGCCAAGGGCTCTGTTAAGGGCTTTACCGCCTAAGATATAAGATGGTTTTTTCCGATGATGAGGAGGAAAAGACTTATTCGGTCAAGGAGCTTCGAGAAATCTTAGCCAAGAGTGCCCTTGAAAAGGCCAAGGCTGATTCCAATGTCCTTGTTTGAATGAGTTACCTAGAAGGACAACTTAAGGCCATTGGAGATGGGACTTTTCTTGGTAACACATTGGTAATACCTCAAGGAAGACCAATGGACACCGAAAAGGATAAGGATGACGAGTCCGCTTATGAGAGTGTCTCGTCAAAAACCTCTGCGCTCCCTAATCAATTTCCTTATTTTTATCCTAAGCAAATGAATATCATGCCTCACATTAATGGTTCGGGTCCCATACCTCATTATGATGGAACTCATTTATCTCATTGGAAAGCTTCTATGGAATCTCATCTTCGCAGATGCACATTTGAGCTTTGGGATATTGTGTGCACCGGCTTCCACCCACAAGATCCCAACAACCTCACTCTAGGAGAGTACTACGACCGTCAACTAAATGAAACGGCTTGTGACAAGATAAGGAGTGCCATCCACCGCACTCTCCATGATCAAGTCAGCGATATCCCCACCGCAAAGGATCTTTGGGATAGGATTGTCATTCTCCAAGAGGGAATGTCTCTTATCCCAAAGTCCAAGTATGAAGCTGCCAAGTCGGAGATAAACATGTTGAAAGTACCGACTTTGAATCGACTAGAGGGGGTGAATAGGTGACTACCAATTTTTAATTTGTTACCCAATTTTAGGCTAAGCAAGAAGGTAAGTTCTCTAGATATGTAACTAGGTGAACAAACTATATGCTAGAGAACTAACAACGAACACAAGAGCGGTAAAGAGCAAGTAGTAAAGGTAGGGAACGAGATAACCGGAGCGGGGACACGGAGATGTAATTCCCGTAGTTCACTCCCAAGGGAGCTATGTCTACGTTGTAGAGGTGTTGGGGCCACACAAGGTCACCCGAGCGCCACAAAGGCCTCACCTTCTTCTCCGGCGAGCTCCCCCACAAAGGAGGCCACACAATCCACTAATCGGTGACCTTGAAGGAGCCAACCGAAACCTTTACAACAAGGTTGTGGGGGAAGCTCCACAACTCAATTGGAGGCCCTCAACGACACCACAGAGATTTACAACACATGCCCTTAGCTCCGAGGATGCCCTACACCGTCTAGGGTTCCAAGAAACCCAAGAGTAACAATAAATCTTCTTTGGTGGAAGTGTAGATCTAGGTCACCTCCCTCACCTCTCAAAAGATCAAGTGATTTGAGTGGCTAGAGAGAGATATCTAGTGAGGTGAAGCTCTAGTATTAATGGAGGAGAGAGAAAATTGAAGAGAGTTTAGTAGGAGGAAGAAGGAGGGCGCCTTAAATAGGCTCCCTCCAAACTAAACTGTCGGACAGTTCGCGACCTCGCCGGAAGTTCCGGCGAGCGGCCGGAAGTTCCGCCCAGCGTAGCACCAACGGTAATCAGGCCGTTGACGCACGCTCCAAAATTCTGATCGAAAGTTCCGGCTAGAATGACCGGAAGTTCCGGTGAAACTTCTGATGCAAGTTCCGTCAAATAGAACACTTCCAAACAGAAGTGTACTAAACCTGGGCGGAACTTGGAGCGGAACAAGGGGCGGAACAACTGGGTCGCAAACATTGTTTAACCAGAAGTTCCGGCGCCTGGGCGGAAGTTCCGCCCAGGGTCTCAGTGGAAGAAGCGATGGAAATTCCTGACCGGAACTTCCGGTGGAAGTTCCGCCAAATAGAACATACCAAAACAGAAAGTTCTGGGAGCTGGCCGGAACTTCCAGCGGAAATTGGACCGGAACTTAGTCCCAGATCCATCCCACAGAGAGCCCTGAGTGGAACTTCCGGCACCTGGCCGAAAGTTCCGATCAGACAAAAAAAGCACCAACTGATCAGAACCTTGCTCTCTCTCAGATGAGTAGGATGGCTGTGGCCGAGCATATATGGTTTGTGCAAGAGAAAGATGATTCCCCATAGCCTTCCAAGGTGGACCCCCTCTTAATAGTACGGCGATCTAAAGCAATAAAATGAGAGAACTAGAAAAACAAAAGACCGCCGTCTTCACGAGATCCCAAAGAGAGCATCCACACACTTTAAAAAATTCCATCACAAGCAATTATCCTGAAACTCAAGCACACGATTAGATCACAAGTGGGATTGTCATCATCACCAAAATAGCAAGAGAAAACATAGTCCTTTCAATCTCCCCCTTTTTGGTGTTTGATGACAATCCCAAAGATTTGCATAAGGAGCAATTTTTGCAATGGATGGAACAAGCTCCCCCTATATGTGTGCAAGGTAGAGATAGAGCTAAGAGCTATAAGGACAAGACTAGCACACATACAAGGAGGATCCCCCTTTCTATTGCAAAGACAACATATGTGCAAGGGAAAAGCAAGATAGAAAACATACCGTTGCACCAAACAGATGTGGTGGAGACAATAGATGAAATAATACCAATGAGGGCTATGAATGCTCCACCACCATATACAAACAGCCATAAGCCAACACTAAGAGTACCTGATGACCCACAAGTATAGGGGGTGTATCGTAGTACTTTTGATAAATAGGAGTGTCGATCCCAACGAGGAGCAGAAGGTGTTGAATAGTGTTATGGAGCAGGAACTCTCT
The DNA here is from genome assembly GCA_916181665.1 of Avena sativa. NCBI lineage: Eukaryota > Viridiplantae > Streptophyta > Magnoliopsida > Poales > Poaceae > Avena > Avena sativa. The sequence goes on along the minus strand of OV702279.1, from coordinate 256,321,221 downwards.
GCAAATACTTAGCAAACGAATTTTTAGGGATTTTCTGATAAGGCAACAAAACAAAGTGCAAATAACAAAGAACAAACACAGCAAGTGGCCTAATCCTTTCTTAGCAAAGGACAAGCCGGTGGAAATACTTATAAGGACCAAATGTTTTAGAGGACACATGGGAATTCTGTCAAGTGCTTTCGCTTCATATAGCTGAGTACTCTTCTTTGGTGTTGTAAGTGTCGTGTGGGTGAACCTGTGCTAAAGTACCGACCGTACTTGGACTAATACATACTTATGATTAAACCCCCTGCAAACATTCGTAACTACAGGAAAGTAATTAAGACATAAATCTAACCATAGCCTTAAACTTTGAGATCCTACGCTCCCTTATGCAAAGGTGTCCTAACGGGGGTTCAGGTTTTTGTCACTCCGGCAACCCCACAATTAGTAGCCAAATACACAATGCATTCCCCTAGGCCCATAAATGGTGAAGTATCATGTAGTTGACGTTCACATGACACCACTAGAAGAATAGCACCACAACTTAAATATTAAACCATTGAATAATAACTCAACACAAATCCACTAATAACAACATGACTTCTCCCATGTCCTCAAGAACTAAACGAACTACTCACAACACATCATATGGATCAAGATAAAAGATGATATGATAATGGATAACAATCTGAACATAAACAATAATCCAATGGTTCCACTCACAAGCATCAACTATAATAGTAATCAACACTAGGAAAGTTTCCCCTAAGAACTAAATCAATATCCAACACAATTGTTACAGCGGGACGAAGTGGTGATGATGGTGTGGGTGATGATGATGATGATCCCGATGAAGCCTAGCTTGATGACGGTGTTGATGGCGACGATCTCCCCTCTCCGGGAAGGAATTCCCCCGGCAGAAATATGTCTGTCGGAGAGATCTTTCTCTCTCGGTGTTTTCTGCCCCCAGAGGCGGCGGAAATCTATCTCTGGTCGCTCCCCTAGCCTTAGGGTTTCATAGGGAAGATATAGGCAAAGGGGCGGAGTCGAGAGCCGGGCAGGTGGGCCACACCTACCCTAGGCGTGGCCTAGGGTGGGCCCGCGCCTAGGGGGGTCTGGGGCCCCTGCGGCCCTTCTTCGTCCCTCCTTATGGCTTCCTCAATCTTCTGGAAAAATAATATTTTCCCATATTTTTCTGCTATTTTTCCGATCTTCGCGAAATTGCATCAAAACTCCCTCTTTTCCATCAGAATCCAGACTCCGACAGTCCATCCTCCAAGAATCATCCAACATGCATAAACAGTGGAAAAGACATAAGTAATACCTCATAATAAGACATATATCAATGAATAGAGGTAAATTATGATATATAAAGGTGATGAAAATTGGGCGTATCACTCCCCCAAGCTTAGACCTCCGCTTGTCTCCAAGCGAAAACTGAGCTCAGTAAACATGTCCACAGGTTTATGGAGTGAAGTGTCGATAAAAAGAATATGAACAAGAAGCATCACACTTACCATTACACAACTCATAGAAGAAAGCAACTCACCATTATATAACTTAGCTTGCAACCAAGTACAACAGTCACAATAGAGATGCATAAAGATAAATCATAATTGGAATTGGCAAACTTGCTCTTGGTCAGAGAACACCTGGCAACAATTTCTCAAAAAGCTTTTTGTAGAAGTTTTACAACAGGAGCACTCTTTGCTCAAAAATGTTTTTCAATGAAGGCTTTCAAAGTAATACTCAATAGATAAGAATTTTGTGCAAACAAGAAAGATAGAGAACATGATTGAATAAATCACCATATGAATGCTTGAAACACAAAAACTCAAATGCTTGCTGGAGATAGAGAGGAAGTAGGTTTACTGACTCAACTTGGAAGTAGGAGAAAGGTCCCTTCATAGAGGGTAGCATGGATTACAAGTCATAAAGAGCTTTCAAAAGATTATGGTACTTACTAGCTTTGAGCCCTCATTGCCCCTATCATAGGCATCTTGAGATGATTAAGGTTAAAGTGCACAAATATGGAGTATATGCTTGACGAAATATAAGTTGGCAATCTCATGTCCCTTGAATATGAGGGCCACTCCTCATGCTACTCAACTTTGGTCACCGGTAAGTTTTTGTCATTGTAAGTACATGTGTATCATAGAGAACCGCCAATTGGGTACCCCTTGCACATGGTACAGGAGCTTTCCCGTAACCAAAATGACAAGGCAAGTAGACAATGAGCATCTCAGCTATCTTTTTATTTACCATATGCATAGATTTTTATTGAGGATGCTTCATAGATAGCTCACTATGGTGATGCTGCAAGTTTCCACCATGATTAGGCATGGCTTAGGCTAGCGGCCCAGGCGCTTCTCAAACACAAAATACAGACTCCATGGACTTAGAAGTTCCCTCTTTATTTCACACCGTTGACATCCATAGACAAAAGAGCATGATATCAACTGAGTACAAAGTACAGGTGCAATGTTGAAAACGTTCCCCGTGACAGCACGGTTCTGCTAATTCCAACATATAGATGCAAGCATATACAACTTCGATGGCACAATGGTTCAAGTCTATTAGGGGCAAGAAAATAAAGTGTGCCATCAAGTTCGTGAGAGCTCTACTAACTAGTTTTCACATAAAAAAATACTTTTTAATTTGAAAGATAGATGAAGCTTGAGAATTTGCTTGGAATAGCAATAAATTCTACTAGGTAGATATGGTGGACACAAGTGGCAAAGGTTTTGGTTCAAAGGGGTTGGAAACATGAGAAGTATGCCTTCTCAAAACAGGTTTTTGGCTAGCAAGGCTGGGTAGCAAGCAAGAGAGTTGAAAGAAACAAGCAAACATACAAGTGATAAAGCCAAACATGCAATCTTTCTTGAAGACACAAAAGATCTTAAATAAAGAGTATAAGCTTATGAGCCAACAAGAAAGAAAACAAATGATACAAAATACATGCAAGCTTTTTCTCTTTTTCTTTCAAACTTCAAAAAGTATTGCTACTGACCAGAACTAGGTTTGCCAAAACCAATTTAGATCCACTTGATGCTCACAAAGTGATGCCAATACTGATCAACAAGATCCATCATATAATAGAGATTGCAAACTAAAATAAGAAGTGCAAAAAGTAAAAGATGAGACTTCTCATTAATATTCAATAAAGGCACTCACACCAAGGGATACATAGATAATCAACTAAAGGAGAGATACTTCCACATGCAAACCAAACTATAAGATAACCTCTCTACCACAGATATGAATCCACTAAAAAGGTAAAAGTTAAAAGATAATGGTGGTGATACCGCAACACTCCCCAAAGCTTGGAACAAGCCAAGGGGATGCCAAACCTGATGATGAATTACTCCTTCGGTGGTGGTGGTGTTCTCTTGATAAGCTCATCAATAAGTTTCTTCAAATCTTCCAAATCAAAGGTCAGAGTACGAATCAATTCTGAATTATGTTCAATGCAGCTCATGATCAATTCGGACCGAGGATCCCAGTCTTTATTATTCTTTCTCCACTCTTCCCACTTAGAGTGTTCCTTCCCTGCATGGTTAGAGTGAGTGGTATGAGGGGGAGGTGACCGTGGAGAGAGGATATGTCGTGGAGTTTTCCCTCCTGTAGACATCCGTGCTGTCCTCTTAAGCTTGGTAGGTTTTGCCACCAATCCAATTCTTGCGACGGTAGCGCGGGTGTTCGGTTGCCCGTCCCCCTCCATGTCTCCTTCATAACCTACCAACATCTCCTCCTCCTTGGGTTTATGAGGATCGTCTTCCTCGGGCTTCTTGCCTTTGTCGTTGGCGGAGACCATGGTGCTCTAAACTTGAGAAGATTTCCTAACAGAAACAGATCGAAATGAAAACATGACGAGAACACGATGAACGAACCTTGGGGGGTCCGGGGGTATATATTATGAAGTTTCAATGCATAAGGAAGGTTTTGACACGGAAACAAGGCGGAGACGGAGTTCGGGGGAGTCAAACCCCCTCCAGGCACAACCAGGATAGGCCCGCGCCTGGGGTGGGTTTGTCCACCCCGGACTCCAGTTCCTCCCCTATTCCATCTCGTAGTCTTCCTTATGTATTAAAAACATCAAAAATATAAAAAGATTGGATTTTCACAAACCTTCTGTTTTCACCACTTTTACCTATTCAAAGACGAACTCTGCAGATTCCTTTTCTCCTTCTCCTGAAAATTTCCTCCATACATAACCCTTGCACAAACTCAATGACAACATTAGTGTAATAAAATACAATAAACCTTTAAGTTCACACTTGAACTGAAATCCGTCAAAACAAAGGCTTCTAAAAGAGGCAGATGCAAATGATAACAGAAATCTGTCAAAACAGACCAACAGGTAAATATTGATTTTTTTGAAAATCTTCTGCTGATCAAATCAAAAAGTGCAGAACTAATAAAAGTTGGGTAACAAATTGGAGAACAAGCTCGGAAAAATGCAGCTCCATCCGACGTACTGAGCTCCCTCGCGATTTTTTACAATGCAGCATAAAAATTTGTCCCACGACAGCCATTTTTCACAACTCCTCCACTTCACAAAAGTAGTTGGACTAGACAAAAAACCAAAAAAAAAAGGATAAGGAGCGGTTATTACAGAGGTAATAACTTCCAAGACTCGACAAAACTCTTGGGTTATCTCCCAACACGTACTTTTCTTTAATGTCTTTAAGTTAGGCTTGAAACTTCAAAGATGCTCACATAGGAGATATATATCTGGAGTGAAAAAGAGCATCAAGAGGCAAATAACCAACACACTTGAGTCTAACCCACTTCCTATGCATGGGAGTGTCATGAGAAAACAAATTGTTGAAACAAAAAGGCACTAGCATAGGAAGACAAAACAGATGCAACTTCAAAGCTTTCAACATAAAACAGGGAAACTTAACATTATTGGGATGCATAAGACCATGTTTCCCTCTCTCATAATAAATTTCATTAGCACTTTGAATAAAGTTGACAATATAAATGTCACTGGCAACAACTTTATCATCTGAGTAAGCATACTTACAGTCACCAAAAATAGGTCCAAGGTCATAAACCGAATCAATAGAAGCAAGTTGTTCCATTCTGAAATATTTATTAGGCAAACTGTTTTCACAAGGAGCTTTAGCAAATTTGGAAAAGTTAAACTCATAATAATCTCCATCAAACTTATTTAAAACCTTTTCCTTCTTACAATCAATAATAGCTCCACAAGTGTTCAAGAAAGGTCTACCAAAAATGATAGGACAAGTTTTGCTAGCTGCTAAATTAAGCACTAGAAAATCAACATGATACTTAATCTTACCACAGAGAACCTCCACATCTCTTACAATGCCAATGGGGCAAATGGTCTCCTTATTAGCAAGGTCGATAACCACATCAATGTCCTCAAGCTCACAAGGACCAATCTCATGCATAATTTCCCTGTAAAGCTCATAAGGAATAGCAATAGAACTAGCACCAATATCACATAAACCATAGTAGCAATGATCACCAATTTTAATAGAAAGCACATGAAAACTAGCTTTTCTAGCTTTTTTAGGATGAGAAACAATATTAGTAGCGTCTTCATAGAATACAATATGCTCACCCTCTATATTTCTAGTGACAAGATCTTTCACAGTAGCTACCACAGGCGCAATATCAATGAGCTCATCAGGCTCCACAGTTTTCTTTGCACTTTTGTTATTTGCACTAATAATCATAGAATACTCCTTTACCTTAGCTGGGAAAGGAACTTTCTCAACATGAGGTTCAGGCACAATATGATTAGTAGTACAAACTTGAGTACTTCTAACTGGAACATGACTAACAACATCTTTATAAGGAGCGTGGTACTTATTCCACTTCTTTTTGGGAATTTCTATGTAAGAGTCAAAGGCCTTAAAACAATTGGCAATACTTTGGGAATCAAGACCAAACTCATTACTAATATCACGGAAGTCATCGGTTCCCATAAAAGATTTAATGCATTCATAATCATAGTTTATACCTGACTTTCTTCCTTTGTCATTCTCCCAAGCTTCAGTGTTTTCTTGAATACGGTCCAGTAGATCCCATTTAGCTTCTTCCTTCATACGTGTGAATGATCCAGCACAAGAAGCATCTAGTAAATCTTTATCATGAAGAGAGAGCCTAGCATAAAAGTTATTGAGAATAATATTGTTATGGAGTTCATGAATAGGAAATTTAAGCATTAGTAACTTCAATCTCCCCCAAGCTTGAGTTGTACTCTCTCCATCACGAGGCCAAAAGTTATATATCAGATTTCTATCCTTATGAATCTCACTGGGAGGATAAAATTTAGAATAAAAGAGAGATGCCATCTCCTCCCATTCCACAGATTGTCCATTCTTCAGCAGCTTATACCATTCTTTAGCTCTCCCTTTCAAGGATATGGAGAGTAACTTCTTCTTCACCTGTTTAGTTGTGATACCTGCACACTTAAACAACCCGCATAATTCATGGATAAAAAGCAAATGATCACCAGGATGGACAGTTCCATCCCCAAAATAATAATTATCCATAACACGATCAACAATACTTGTAGGTATCTTAAAAGTATCTATCTCAACAGGTGGTGGTTCATCTACTAACCTAGCAGTGGTAGTAGTTTTCCCAAACAGAAAACCAAGTGGGTTATCCATATTGGAAACAAAGCAACAAGCAGTAACAAAAGCAATACTCACAGTAGAAGTTTCCTTTACCAGTTCCTCTCTTCAATAGCGCTTCCCTCCCCGGCAACGGCGCTAGAAAATAGTCTTGATGACCCACAAGTATAGAGGGTGTATCGTAGTACTTTTAATAAATAGGAGTGTCGATCCCAACGAGGAGCAGAAGGTGCTGAACAGTGGTATGGAGCAGGAACTCTCTGCAAATACTTAGCAAACGGATTTTAGGGGTTTTCTGACAAGGCAACAAAACAAAGTCCAGGTAACAAAGAACAAACGCAACAAGTGGCCCAATCCTTTCTTAGCAAAGGACAAGCCGGTGGAAATACTTATAAGGACCAAACGTTCTCGAGGACACATGGGAATTCTGTCAAGTGCTTTCGCTTCATATAGCTGAGTACTCTTCTTTGGTGTTGTAAGTGTTGTGTGGGTGAACCTGTGCTAATGTACCGACCGTACTTGGACTAATACATACTTGTGATTAAACCCCCTGCAAACATCTGTAACTACAGGAAAGTAATTAAGACATAAATCTAACCACAGCCTTAAACTCTGAGATCCTACGCTCCCTTGTGCAAAGGTGTCCTAACGGGGGTTCAGGTTTCTGTCACTCCGGCAACCCCACAATTAGTATCCAAATACACAATGCATTCCCCTAGGCCCATAAATGGTGAAGTATCATGTAGTCGACTTTCACATGACACCACTAGAAGAATAGCACCACAACTTAAATACTAAACCATTGAATAATAACTCAACACAAATCCACTAATAACAACATGACTTCTCCCATGTCCTCAAGAACTAAACGAAATACTCACAAGACATCATATGGATCAAGATCAAATATGATATGATAATGGATAACAATTTGAACATAAACAATAATCCAATGGTTCCACTCACAAGCATCAACTACAATAGTAATCAACACTGGGAAAGTTTCCCCTAAGAACTAAAGCAATATCCAACACAACTGTTATAGCAGGACGGAGTGGTGATGATGGTGTGGATGATGATGATGATCCCGATGAAGCCTAGCTTGATGATGGTGTTGATGGCGACGATCTCCCTCTCCAGGAAGGAATTCCCTGGCAGAAATCTGTCTACCGGAGAGATCTTTCTCTCTCGGTGTTTTCCGCCCCCAGAGGCAGCGGAAATATATATGTGGTTGCTCCCCTAAACTTCGGGTTTCGTAGGGAAGATATAGGCGAAGGGGCGGAGTCTGGAGCCGGGCAGGTGGGCCACACCTGCCCTAGGCGTGGCCCAGGGTGGGCCCGCACCTAGGGGGTGTGGGCCCCCTGCGGCCCTTCTTCGTCCCTCCTTCTGGCTTCCTCAATCTTCTAGAAAAATAATATTTTCCCATATTTTTCTGGTATTTTTCGATCTTCGCGAAATTGCATCAAAACGCCCTCTTTTCCATCAGAATCCAGACTCCGGTAGTCCATCCTCTAATAATCATCCAACATGCATAAACAGTGGAAAAGACATAAGTAATACCTCATAATAAGACATATATCAATGAATAGAGGTAAATTATGATATAGAAAGGTGATGCAAATTGGGCGTATCAGTACCATACACCATGCATAACATACCACATAGTATCATACAAATAACAAGGTCCACAAAGCACAAATAAGTCCACAAGCACGCACATAAACTAGTGGGTTCACGAGAAAGAGAAGATCAAATATAAAAACGAACTCGTGACTCGGCCCATGCAAATCCCGTGAGCACCTAATAGACATATTTCTCCCCCTTTGGCATCAAGACACCAAAAAGGGAGAAAATACCACTCTAATCGCCACAACCATGAACAAGAGGAGAAGGCTCGGGGGTCCCAAGAGGCATTGTTCCACGCAGGCGGGGGACCCGTGACTTCCTCCCCAGACTCATCCTCAGACCACTGACAGTTGTCGCGAATCCACTCATCCCTGGGCGCAGTGAAGGAGCTAGTCTCTAGAGAGCAGGAAAGACTGAGAGCTGTCATAATAGCCTTCTGACGCCGAGCACTGTGCCGCTGATCAACATAATCCTGATACTCATGATTCTACAGAAATCAAAACGTCTTCTTCACCTTCCCTAGAAGTTTCTTGGCCCAAGACGGCTGCCTCTCAAGAGAAGGACCACCAACACTAGAGCCACCATGAGCAGAAGAGGGACCACCAGCACCATCCCTAGCCTTCCAAATATCTTCTTCCTTCTCTTCTTGGGTCCTAGGCTTCTTGTGCTTACTCATACGCAGCTTATTCTCCTCGTGAATAGTGATGATGTCCTGAGGGTAGCGGGAACCAGTTTGATGCAGCCCGTCCTACGAACGCTACTACATCTACTCCTACGAGCCCCCCAAGTGGACCCATGACTCGCGCCCGAGCCAAACTCCTACAAGCCAAGGTTAACTCGCTCCTTTCCTTGTGTGATTTCGAAACGCCCTTGGATGGCTTGCTACTTCATACGCATACATTGTGCATCATCAGGTACGAAGAGAAGGACCCATGGAACGGATAAACCACAGCGGAAACGACCAACCGCTTTCTGACTCCAGCGATACTACCGGATCCTACGACCGGTAGTACCGGTTCAAGCGGCACGACCGGCCCCAGCTACCAGACGCTCCAGGAGGAACCCAGCCAAACCCCCGATGCCAGCGGTACTACCGGTTCGGGAACCGGTACTACCGGTCAGCAACACTACCGCCCTCTACTACCGCTCGCTACAGGCGACTCCAACGGAAGCCCTAGGACCGCCAGCGGTACTACCGGTCCCTGAGCGGTACTACCGGTCTTGACGGAACTTGTTCGCATCAGCTCGGCCCAGTGCCATGTACCCCTCTCTATATTTTCCCTTTTCGTTCCTAAACTACCCCTGTTTATGTGGCTGGCTATATATAGCCCCCACCCTCTATTGTAAACCCTAGACTTGGATAATTGTAGTTGAAGACACCCCTTTGAGGATCTATCAACTATTTGTCTCATGCTCCTTGACAAGGAGCACCAAATTATCCACAACCTCTTGGATTTTGCCTAGCGCGTTCAAGTTGTACAAGTCCATGGGATCTCGGTGTCTCGTGCCCAAGTAGCCAAGATCTCACAAAGCTTCTCACCCCCGTTGTTGGTCGTGGAGAGAGAGCTTCGCCCAACACCGATCCTAGGGATTATGTTGGACCGGTTGCCACCGGCGTGAGCTATCGGCTTGTATCGGGTTTTCGTGTGTGTGTGTTCATCGAGTTCTTCGCATGTGTTCGTGGATTTCATCCCCTCCCTCCTTCCACCGCTTTTCCCTCGATTCCCTCAGAATTCGTGAAAGATCGGGCCACCCTAAGGGGTCACCCCTAACATATTGGTATCAAGAGCAAGGTTGATCACGAATTTCGCCCCAATTTTTCTTCTATCCCCTTAAAATTGAAAAATTCCCCCAAAAGAGCCCCAAATTGCCTTCGGATCGATCTTTGGATTTGGTGAGTTTTTCGTGGTTTTGGTCCATAGATCTGTTGCTTTTGGAGTCAATCTACAGCCCTTTTTTGTTCCTAGCCCAGCCTTTCGGTCAGATTACCACGAATTTGAGGATGTTGTCAGGTTGATCGCGTGCAAGTTCCGCGCCAGGCGGTACTACCGGTCGTACGAGCGGTACTACCGCAAGTCACGGATACTACCGGTCGTACGAGCGGTACTACCGCAAGTCACCGGTACTACTGGTCGTACAGGGCGGTCCTACCGCCCACAACTAACAGTTTTTCTTTTTCTTTTTGACACCTCAACTTCGTTTGCTGACTGTCCTCTTTAGTTTGTTCGTGTTTCGCGTGTTTGTCGCCTTTCTAACAAAAGCTTCCGCAACAAAGTTCACCTCGCGCTCAACGACACCGCGACACTCGAACATCATCCCCAACAACGGTTGCAAGTCGTCAACAATACCAAAGGTATAACTTGCGCCACTTTGACAGCCACATATCTTCCTTTGTGTGTATCTATCCTATGAGAGCAACTCATTTTGTGTTTGTCTAAGCAGTGTGCACTTGCCTTTGGAAAGTGAGAGTGTGAGGCCAAATACAAAAGTTAACATAGTAGTATAGAAAGGGAGAAAAGGAATAAAATAAAATCAAAAGAAAAATAGAAAGATACATAGTCTCCCAATACAAAGAGAATATCAAGCTTGTAAGCCAAAAAGAGAGAGGAAAAAGCGCGCCAAGGCAAGTGCACAAATCCGTTGCTTGTCCTCTTTTGGCAAACGAGTTGTGGTCTCTCCTTGAGTTGGCATGACAACCGAGCGTAGTCTTTGTTAGGACCTTTTGCGCTCATTTTCATAGTCGTGCTAACCCCGTTAATCTCCACGTGTGCGTTCTTCCGTGTTTTTGTAGATCGTATCCTTTTGCTTTTGATCTTTGGTTCTTTACCACTTAGAACACTAACCTTTTGCTTGGATCGTTTCGTTTGGTTTTCCACAATCCTAACCTTCCATCAAAAGCTTTTGAGAGTTGTAGCTTATTTGTGTGTGAGTTTCTTTGCGACTTCACTTTGCAAGCTATTAGTTGTCAAGTGTGGCAATTGGTTTGATATAATCTCCAAGGTGAGGTAAAAGGCTAACTCCCCGCATCCTCCTTATCCATATACAACCCTTGTCGGCTTTGCATCATGGACAGGAATGGCGGGCCGTCCCAACCACCACCACCTCCGGAGGACGACACACAATACATGACAAGATGGGATCATTGTAAGGTCCGAGGAGAATTCAACTACCGTTGTGAAGCCCTTGAGCGGCGCCAAGATGAACAATTTAGCGAAGCCCGCGTGGAATTCAAGAACATCGACAACCGCTTCGAAGAAGTCCGAGGACAAATGCATGCCATGCAACACAACCTCGGCCATCAAAATGAATCTCTTGGTCGCGCCCTCGCCTCAACGGATGAGAAGCTTCAACGCATCATTGATGGGATAGCAAGGCCACGATCATGCGACTCAAGCTCATCGCGGCACTCCTCAAGTGAATCAAGCGCACCTCACCGTCACGCTTCAAGGCACCGGGATGGACCCGTCCTTCAATCCATGAGCTCTTCTCAAGCGGTACCATCTCCGCGACACGCCGCAACGTCAAGCTATGATGGTGATCTCTCCTCAAGACCTCCAAGACGTGAAGCGAAACGGCCTCAACAAAGGGCACTTGTGATTCAACAAGAGCAACCTCACGTGGACCACCAAGCCCATCGTCAACGACGTGTTCCTTCAACAACAAGTGAAGAATCCGAAGGGGACGAACAAGATCACCGTCAGCGTGAAGCACTCGAAGATCCACTGAGGCGTCATCATCGACATGACCGTCAACGTCGACAACATGATCATCATGATGAGCCTCCTCCACACCAAGAAGAACGGGAGTAGCCCATTGCACAAGCGGATCGTCGTCCTCCTCGCCACATGGCGCAAGACAATGCTCATCGGCATCAACCACGACAAGAACAAGAGCAAGCTCCCCAAGCTCGTCGTGAGGACCATCAACCTCCTCCTCGTCCTCAACCGCGCCAACAACACGAGCAAGCTCCCCAAGCTCTTCATCAAAATCAAGTTCCACCACCAAACGAGGCACCTCAACAACCGCAAGGGCAATGCAACCATCACCAAGCAAGACATGAGAGCTCGGACGATGATGATGGTCGCCAAAATCATGGCAACCGCCACCACCGGAACCGCAATGAAGAAGAAACTTTCGGCAAGCTCAAATTCACCATGCCTAAGTTCACTGGTTCCAATGAACCCGAAGAATATCTCTCGTGGGAACTCAAGGTTGACAAGATCTTCCGCATGCACAACTATACAATGAGAAGATGATGGCCATGGCATCCCTCGAGTTTGATGAGTATGCCAACCTTTGGTGGGAACAAGTACAACTCGCTCTTGAAGCAAAAGAAGAGCCTCCAATCGCAACTTGGCAAGATATGAAAGCCCATATGAGATCCCGCTTTGTTCCTTCGCACTACACGTGTGACCTTTTCAACAAGCTTCAAACGCTTAGTCAAGGGACAAAGACCGTGGAAGAGTACTTCAAGCAAATGGAGCTCAACATGATCCATGCCAACATTGAAGAGCGTGATGAGCAAACAATGGCACGTTTCCTCAATGGCTTGAACCATCCAATCAAGCGCATCACCGAGTTCCAAAAGTACAACAACATGGTTGAGCTTGTCCACATAGCATCAAAAGCCGAACGGCAAGTGCAAGAGGACATCAAGTACAACAAGCCAAAGACGTACTTCACCTACAAGCAAGCACCAACCACTACTCCAACAACACCAAGTGGAAGCTCATCAAGTACCACCAAGCTTCCCTTCAAGCCAACACTTCCTCAAGGAAAACCACCCCCAAGTGGCAAATACACAAAGGATGATAAACCATTCAATGGTGAATGCTACAAGTGTGGAGGCAAAGGACACAAGTCGGCCACATGTGGAAACAAGAAAGTTTTGTTCATCCACGACAATGGCGATGAAGAATACTTGAGTGAAGATGAGTTTGTTGCAAGGGTCAAGGAAGCATTGTCTAGGCAACATTTGGAAGATGACCAAGAGCTCCTTGTGTGTGAGCATGACGCAAGTCCATCGCTTGTGGTCACAAGGGTCTTAACCACTCAAGTCAATGAGAATGAAGACCAAAGATCAAACATCTTTCAAACTCGTGCCGGTATAAATGGGAAGTCCATCAAAGTTGTCATCGATGGAGGGAGTTGCCACAATCTTGCAAGCACGGAATTGTGTGAGAAACTCAACCTCACCCTCCATCCGCATAAGCATCCCTACCATATATAATGGCTAAGTGACCAAGGGTCTGTCAAGATCAAGCACACTGTCTCGGTAACGTTCTCAATTGGACCATACAAAGACACGGTGGAATGTGATGTGGTCCCCATGACGGTTTGCCATATGTTGCTTGGAAGGCCGTGGACATATGACAAGCGTGCTTTACATGATGGTCACACAAACACTTATACCTTCAAATGGCTTGAAAAGACTTGTGTTTTGCAACCAATGACTCCTAGCCAAATAATTGCGGACAATGCAAAGGCTTTAGCGAGGGCGCAAAGCACAAAACCACCTTGTGATAGGAGCGGTGAGCGAGAGAACCACACTATAGTGAGTGAGAGCCACAAACCAAACTCGAGTGGAAAAAGTAAGAGTGTTCTTCTTGCCACCAAAAGTGAGATGAGAGAAGTGCGGAACAACCCATCCATCTTGCACTATGTCCTTGTATGCAAGGGACTAGCGCAAGGAACTAATGACCTGACAAATGTTCCTCCTTCTTTGATGGCTGTTTTGCAGGAATTTCAACATGTATTTCCCGAAGAGCTTCCTCATGGACTACCCCCTCTTCGCGGAATCGAGCATCGCATCGACCTCATACCCGGCGCCCCACTCCCAAACCGAGCCGCATATCGCACGAACCCGGAAGAGACGAAGGAGATAGAACGACAAATCAACCAACTCGTCTCCAAAGGTTTGATCCAAGTAAGCACTAGCCCAAGCGCGGTACCCGTGATTCTAGTTCCAAAAACGGATGATACGTTGCGGTTATGCATGGACTGCCGTCCAATCAATGCTATCACCGTGCGTTATCGACATCCTATACCGCGTCTTGATGAGTTATTTGGGGCCACTATATTTTCGAAAATTGATCTTCGTAGTGGTTACCATCAAATTCGCATGGCCGAAGGTGATGAGTGGAAAACCGCCTTCAAGACCAAACTTGGTCTCTATGAATGGTTGGTTATGCCCTTTGGCTTATCAAATGCCCCATATACCTTCATGCGCCTCATGAACCATATTTTGAGATCTCTCATTGGGAAGAGTGTCGTTGTTTACTTTGATGACATCCTTGTCTATAGCAAGTCACTAGAGGAGCATGTTACTCATGTTAAGGATCTCCTTCAAATCCTTCGTCATGAAAAGCTTTATGCTAATCTCCCAAAGTGCACTTTTGCAAAAGACAAACTCATTTTCCTTGGTTTTGTTGTGTCTTCTAATGGCATTGAAGTTGATGTCTCTAAAGTTAAGGACATCAGAGATTGGCCCATACCTACCAATGTTAGTGAACTCCGCAGTTTTCATGGGTTGGCCGGCTTCTACCGCCGCTTTGTGAAAGACTTTTCTACCATTGCTTGCCCTCTCAACGAGTTGACCAAGAAAAATGTCACTTTTGTTTGGGGCAAAGCACAACAAAACGGATTTGATGAGCTCAAAAAGAGGCTCACCGAAGCACCACTCCCCGCTTTACCGGATTTCACAAAAACTTTTGAGATCGAATGTGACGCTAGTGGTATTGGCATTGGAGGCGTCCTTATGCAAAATCGGCGTCCTATCGCATACCATAGTGAGAAACTTGACGGCGCATGCCTTAACTATCCAATTTATGACAAAGAGCTTTTTGCCTTGGTTCGTGTCCTTCAAGTGTGGCAACACTACCTTTGGCCCAAAGAATTTATCATCCATTCCGACCATGAGTCGTTGAAATATCTTAAGGGCCAAGCCAATTTGAGTAAAATACATTCCAAATGGGTTGAGTTCATGGAATCCTTTCCTTGCATTGTCAAGTACAAGAAGGGCAAAGAAAATATAGTACGGACGCCTTGTCTCGCAAAAACACAAACCTTCTTACGCGACTTGAAGTAAATATCTTGGGTCTTGATGACATCAAATCTTTGTACGCGTCCGACCCATTCTTTGGATCATTTTTTGCAAAGTGTTCAATAGACAAGGGAGTTGATGATTTCTATTTGCATAAGGGTTTTCTTTTCAAACAAAACAAGCTTTGCATTCCGAAGTCGTCTCTCCAAATTTTGCTTCTTCAAGAGTCCCATGGTGGAGGACTTATGGGTCACTTTGGCCGTGACAAGACTTACGACATGCTCTCCACTCACTACTATTGGCCCAAGATGAAGCGTGACGTGGAGCGCCACGTCCAACGATGCACTGCTTGTGTCCAAGCTAAGTCCAAGTCTAATCCCTTTGGTCTTTATATGCCATTGCCTATTCCTCATGCACCTTGGTCGTACATTAGCATGGACTTTGTGTTAGGATTGCCTAGATCTAAACATGGACATGATTCTATATTTGTGGTAGTGGATCGCTTTTCCAAAATGGACACTTCATTCCATGCCATAAGACCGATGATGCTTCACATGTAGCAAGTTTGTTTTTCAGGGAAATAATTAGGCTACATGGTGTACCAAGAACAATCGTCTCCGACCGCGACGTCAAATTCATGAGATACTTTTGGAAAACACTAATGGCCAAGCTCGGCATCAAGTTCCTATTCTCGTCCGCCTCGCATCCCCAAACCGATGGACAAACCGAGGTCGTCAATCGAAGCCTTGGCACACTTCTACGTGTGTTAATAAAGAAGAATCTTAAAGATTGGGAGGAATGCATTCCACACGCCGAGTTCGCCTACAATCGCGCAAAGCACTCCACCACCATGTTGATCCCGTTCATGATCGTCTATGGATTCGAGCCTCTCACCGCGCTCGACATATTACCTCTTCCCCTACATGACCGCACCAACATGGACATTGAAAAGCGTGCCCAAGCAATGAAACAACTACATGAAGACACAAGAGCTATGATCGAGCAACAAGTCCTTCGCCAAGCATCACGGCTAAACAAGAACAAGAAATAGATGATCTTTGAAGAAGGCGACCTTGTGTGGGTACACTTGAGTAAAGACCGCTTCCCCAAGGATCGCGACTCCAAACTCAAGCCAAGAGGTGATGGACCGTTCAAAGTACTCAAGAGGATCAACAACAACGCCTACATCATCGTTATCCATACATCGAAGTACCTTGTGAGCCCAACCTTCAATGTTAAGGACCTTTCACCCTTCCATGGAGATGATGATGTTGAGAAGGTTGAAGAGTCGAGGACGACTCTTTCCCAAGGGGGGGGGAGCTGATGCAGCCCATCCTATGAACGCTACTACATCTACTCCTACGAGCCCCCCCAAGTGGACCCATGACTCGCGCCCGAGCCAAACTTCTACAAGCCAAGGTTAACTCGCTCCTTTCCTTGTGTGATTTCGATACACCCCTGGATGGCTTGCTACTTCATACGCATACACTGTGCATCATCAGGTACAAAGAGAAGGACCCATGGAACGGAGAAACCACAGCGGAAGCGACCAACTGCTTTCTGACTCCAGTGGTACTACCAGATCCTACGACCGGTACTACCGGTTCAAGCGGCACGACTGGCCCCAGCTACCGGACGCTCCAGGAGGAACCCAGCCAAACCCCTGACGCCAGCGGTACTACCGGTTCGGGAACCGGTACTACCGGTCAGCAGCACTACCGCCCTCTACTACCGCTCGCTACAGGCGACTCCAACAGAAGCCCCAGGACCGCCAGCGGTACTACCGGTCCCTGAGGGGTACTACCGGTTGCGACCGGTACTACCGGCCGCTAGTCCGGTACTACCGGTCTTGACGGAACTTATTCGCATCAGCTCGGCCCAGTGCCCTGTACCCCTCTCTATATATTCCCTTTTCGTTCCTAAACTACCCCTGTTTATGTGGCTGGCTATATATAGCCCCCACCCTCTATTGTAAACCCTAGACTTGGATAATTGTAGCTGAAGACACCCCTTTGAGGATCTATCAACTATTTGTCTCATGCTCCTTGACAAGGAGCACCAAATTATCCACAACCTCTTGGATTTTGCCTAGCGCGTTCAAGTTGTACAAGTCCTTGGGATCTCGGTGTCTCGTACCCAAGTATCCAAGATCTCACCAAGATTCTCACCCCTGTTGTTGGTCGTGGAGAGAGAGCTTCGCCCAACACCGATCCTAGGGATTATGTTGGACCGGTTGCCACCGGCATGAGCTATCGGCTTGTATCGGGTTTTCGTGTGTGTGTGTTCATCGAGTTCTTCGCGTGTGTTCGTGGATTTCATCCCCTCCCTCCTTCCACCGCTTTTCCCTCGATTCCCTCGGAATTCGTGAAAGATCAGGCCACCCTAAGGGGTCACCCCTAACACAGTTGCTTCAAGCCACTTAGCATTGATGAGAGTCTGAATGTATGGAGCATAGGGACAGGAGCGCTTGTCAATAATGGCTTGCCAGATCTCATTGTAGATGAAGTGCATAACATCCATCTTCATGTTAGAGTGGCAGCAACAGTAAGTCTGAAACATAAGGTCAACTTGATAAGCATGAAACTGATCAAAGTTGCTGGCCTTTGGAGAGATGGTGTTCAAGTAGACCCTGCGCATGATGTCATAGACTGGCTAGAGATAGTTCACAAAGCCACAAGTATCCCAACCTTCAATATAGAGAGGCTCCAAGACCTCAGGAGCAGAAGCTTGGGGGCCATGAACACGCCATCCATTTCCCCCCTTACCCGGCTAGATGGGATAGCCAAGAATCTCACCAAACTCAGACCAAGTGGAGGAAAGCTGCACACCATTAGTCATCCACTTCGAGGTGCCACCGGTAAGATTCATCTCCATGTGAAGAGTGGTGTAGAACTGAGAAATAGCAGCCTCATCATAATTCTGACGGTGCTCCATGATAGGAATCAACCCAAACTTCCTGCAAATATCCAGAGCCTCGCCAAAGTACTCAAGCTTGTCTTCCATATGAGCCACATTGATATACTTTTGAGGAGCAACAACGAACTTGGTCTTGGTGGCATAGATCTCAGCAAAAAATTGCTCTTGGTGACAATTGTGAAGGAGAGGGTCCAAGAAAAGACGATCCCATGGAACAAGATAAGGATCCACATGCTGAAACACAGAATAGGCCTTCTGAGGACACTTGGAGATCTTGCTCTTGGAGGTATCTGGCCCAGTAATAGTGGCTTTTTGAGAGGCAATAACATGCCGCTTCCCTTCAGCAGCAGCCGCACGGTGAGCAGCAGCAGTCCTCTGACGGGCAGTCTGGGTAGAAGGACGCACAACCTCAAGATATTCTTCATCAATCTCGGGAGGAGGACCGGTGGAAGGATGACGCGTGCGCTTGCCTCTACGGGAACCACCTTGCCCTGAGAAGAAAGCAAAAGAATAGGAAGGGAAGGTGGGGTAAGTGCACAAGTTCGAACAGAGAAACAAAGAGAGATTGGAAAAATACAATCAGTGAGTCATATACTGTGCACCGGAACTGACGCTGAACCGTCGGAACTTCTGGTGAAAAACGCACCACCAGAAGTTCCGGTCGTGACTCACCGGAAGTTCCGGTGAGGCCACGAACAGGGCGGTTCAACAGGGATAACCAAGGATCTTAGATCTAACTTGCACAAGTATGGATTCACACAAATGTATTGGACCAATCTACCCTAGCAAGGTTTCCTAGGCTTACCAAGACCTCCCAACAAGTTCTAGCCAAAGAACTAACCTAGACAAGGGGAGCCCTAACTCATGCAATGGAGAGTGCAAGATCTCCATTAATGGAGGGAGTTGATGGCAAATACCGGAGTCCATGGCAGGAGATTAAGGTGGGGAAGGTTCCCACAGAGCATATCTGAGAAAGGGTGGTCGGAGACGGAGGGGCCAGAGCACCTCCGTGGAGTAGGGGTCGCCGGCGGCTGCTCCAAATAAGAAGTGGGTCTTGGGGAAAACTGGAAGAAGATCCCGTTTTTTCCAGGGCCCACTTTATATAGGACAAAGAGCCTCACCGAAAGTTCTAGTAAAAAACCGAAAGTTCCGAGCCAGGCGGAAGTAGCCAGATCAGCAAGAAATTCTGAAAAACTATGTGCTGGCCGGTACTTCCGGCAGCTGGCCGGAAGTTCCTGTGATGCCAGAAACACTTTCTCGGGACAGGAAGACAACAAGGGAGAACTTGTGCAGGGAACAGAAAGGGCTTGAGGAAAGGAAAGGCTTGGGATAGAGAGCTCAAACTGTGTAAAACCAAAACAAGAAGAGACACCAAGAAAAGGCAAAAACAACCAAGCACAAAAACACAAAGAAAACCAAACGAGAAACACAAAAGGGTCGGTGGCCGAGGCCACCTTATATAAGAGTAAATGGCTTGACACCGCGAAGATATATCTTGGGTTCATTACCAACACTCATCATGAAGCTCAAATGGTATCCTTTAGAGACTATAGAGTATGAAAACTTTAATGTGCGCATAATAGGGACAAGGAACTACACTCCCCCTAAATCCATGCCTACATCCCAACAAAGATACACATTGAGACATGGGTAGGTGTGCAAGGTACTCAAGCCACATTGCTCGAATCTATGATATTTAGCTCATGCCTTAAATCTCGGAACCTTGCTTCGTCAAGAGGCTTCATGAAAAGATCTCCAAGATTTGCCTTGGTGGGAACATACTCCAAAGAAATGTCTCCTCTTGCAACATGGTCCTGAATGAAGTGATGACAAATCTCAATGTGCTTAGTCCGGTTGTTATGCACGGGGTTGTGAGCAATGGCAATGGCACTCTCGTTGTCACAAAGAAGAGGCACCTTGTCAAAAGAATGTCCAAGATCCTTCAAGGTTTGCTTCATCCATAGAAATTGAGCATAGAAACTTGCGGCGGAGATGTACTCAGCTTCGGCAGTGGACATAGACACACAATTTTGCTTCTTCGAGGACCAACAAACCAAGGATCTTCCAAGAAATTGGCAAGATCCGGAGGTTGACTTCCTACCCACTTTGTCACTAGCCCAATTCGAGTCCGTGTCGAGTCCGTGTATCCAATGAGATCAAAACTGTCTCCCTTGGGGTACCACAACCCAAAGTTTGGGGTATGAACCAAATACCGAAAGATTCTCTTGACCGCCACCATGTGGCTTTCTTTTGGTGCGGCTTGGACTCTTGCACACATACCCACACTCAACATAATATCCGGTCGGGATGCACAAAGATAGAGCAAAGAACCAATCATGGAGCAATAAAGTTTTTGATCCACATCCTTACCCTTAGGATCGAGATCAAGATTAACCTTAGTTGGCATGGGAGTCTTAGCACCTTTGACTTGGTCAAACTTGAACTTCTTGAGCATGTCTTGAATGTATTTGGCTTGGTTGATGAAGGTCCCCTTCCTCAATTGCTTGACTTCAAACCCAAGGAAGAACTCCAACTCTCCCATCATGGACATCTCGAAGCGATCGTCCATGAGCTTGACAAAATACTCATTAAAAGCTTTGTTAATAGACCCAAAGATAATGTCACCAACATAGATTTGGCATACGAACAAGTGGCCTCCGACTTCCTTAGTAAAAAGAGTGGGGTCAATGAGGCCCACTTCGAAGCCACGGTCTAACAAGATCTCTCTAAGGCAATCATACCACACACGTGGGGCTTGTTTAAGACCATAGAGTGCTTTATTGAGCTTGTAGACATGGTTCGGGAAAAGTGGATCCTCAAAGCCCGTAGGTTGCTTGACGTATACCAACTCTTTCTAAGGACCATTAAGGAATGCACTTTTAACATCCATTTTATGCAACTTGAAGTTATGATGAGTAGCAAAAGCAAGAAGCATACGAATGGATTCAAGGCGAGCAACGGGGGCATCAGTCTCACTGTAGTCAGTGCCCTCAACTTGTGAGTATCCTTGGGCAACTAACCTTGCCTTGTTACGCACGACTATCCCATTCGCATCACACTTGTTCTTGAAAACCCACTTGGTTCCGATGATGTTTTGATAATATTTGGGCCGCTCAACCAAGGTCCATACTTTGTTCCTCTTGAAGTTGTGAAGTTCTTCATTCATAGCGTCGGGCCAATCATCATCTTTAATAGCCTCGAAGACTTTGTGTGGTTCCACATGAGAGATAAAATCATGGTGAGAGCTAATGGAGGCTAATTGCCTCCTATTAGTGGAACCTCTATTGAAATCTCCATAAACATTATCAAGGATATGGCCATCTCGAATGAGCTTGGTGAGACAATAGGCTTGACAGCGGGCTTGAGCTTCAATATGATATTCTTGAGCAACCACTTGGTGATTGCCATCATTTGAGTCCCCGCCTTGACTATAAGCACGAACACGAGGATCATGTTCATCAACCTCCACCTCGAGAGAGTCATCATTTGGAGTAGAGCCTTGATCAACAATATCTTGCCCTTGTTCTTTTCGAACTTGACCTTGGGGGATGTCTTGAGAAGGATCCCCATCTTGGGGAGGTAGATGTTGTCGATGAAGAGCTTGAGATTCGGGGTTTGGAGAGTCATGTGCATGAGGAGCTTCGGAAGAGCTTGAGGGAGCTTGTGACAAAATAGTGGGTCCTTGAGGGGCAAGATTATCTTGTGAGAGTGAGGGCTCCACTTGAGTAGAGCTTGGTCCTTCTCCTTCGGCCACAAGGGGATCCTCAATGGGAAGGTGGAAACCCACACCCATTCTTCTTATGGACTTAGGAGGAATTTCATCACTTGGATCACGAACACCGTCTTTCCTAACAAGGGACTCATGGTCTTCATCAAACTTCACATTGCTTGTCTCTTCAACTCTTCAATTGGCTTTGTTGTAGACTCTATAAGCATGGGACTGATTTGAGTATCCAACAAAAATCCCTTCTTGTGCCTTGGATTAAAACTTGGACAAGCGAACTCCTTTCTTGAGAGTATAGCACTTGCAACCAAACACTTTAAAATAGCTAACATTGGGCTTTTTCCCGGTGAGCAGCTCATAAGGGGTGTTGTTGTTTTTCTTGCGAAGGTAGAGCCGGTTGGTTGCATGACAAGCGGTGGAGATGGCCTCGGCCCAAAAGTTGTATGGAGACTTGAATTCAGCAAGCATAGACCGAGCCACGTCCATTAAAGTGCGATTCTTCCTTTCGGCAACACCATTTTGTTGAGGGGTATAAGGAGTGGAGTATTGATGCTTGATGCCTTCATCACTAAGAAACTCATCCAAGGTATAGTTCTTGAACTCGGTGCCATTGTCACTTCGAATGGAGAGAATGGTTGCATTGTGTTTCTGTTGAACTTCATTGGAAAATTCGATGACGTTTTGTTGAGTCTCACTCTTGTACTTGAAGAAGAACACCCAAGTGTATCTTGAAAAATCATCCACAATAACCAAACAATACTTCTTCCCTCCAAGACTATCATGAGAAGGAGGCCCAGAAAGGTCCATGTGCAAGAGCTCCAAGCATCTTTCCGTAGTGATTTGATTGAAAGCTTTGTGAGGAGCTTCATGCATCTTCCCTTCAATACAAGCCCTACAAACACGATCTTTGGCCAAAAAACATTGTTAAGACCAAGGATGTGGCCCTAGGAGTGAAGTATTTGCAAAGTTCTCATGTTAACATGGGATAGGCGGTGATGCCACAACCAGCCCTTATCGGCTTTAGCATAGAGACATAGAGCATGAGAAGTGGTGGTCCCCGAAAAGTCCACTGATACGCCCAATTTGCATCACCATTCTATATCATAATTTACCTCCATTCATTGATATTTGTCTTATTATGAGGTATTACTTATGGCTTTTCATCTGTTTATGCATGTTGGATGATTCTTGGAGGATGGACTGCCGGAGTCTGGATTCTGATGGAAAAGAAGGCGTTTCGGTGTAATTTCGCGAAGATCAGAAAGATACCAGAAAAATATGGAAACATATTATTTTACCAGAAGACGAAGGAAGCCAGAAGGAGGAGCGAAGAGGGGCCGTAGGGGGCCCACACCCCCTAGGCACGGGCCCACCTGACCCCGCGCCTAGGGAAGGTGTGGCCCACCTGCCCGGCCTCCAACTCCACCCCTTCGCCTATATCTTCCCTGAGTAACCCTAAGCCTCGGGGAGCGACCACAGATAGATTTCCCCCGCCTCTAGGGGGTGTAAAACACCGAGAGAGAAAGATCTCTCTGGCAGACAGATTTCTGCCGAGGGAATTCCTTCTCGGAGAGGGGAGACCATCGCCATCAACACCATCATCAAGCTAGGCTTCATCAAGATCATCATCATCATCATCCACACCATCATCTCCACCAGCACCATCATCACCACTCCGTCCCGCTGTAACAATTGTGTTGGATATTGCTTTAGTTCTTAGGGGAAACTTTCCCGGTGTTGATTACTATTGTAGTTGATGCTTGTGAGTGGAACCATTGGATTATTGTTTATGTTCAGATTGTTATCCATTATCATATCATCTTTGATCTTGATCCATATGATGTCTCATGAGTAGTTCGTTTAGTTCTTGAGGACATGGGAGAAGTCATGTTGTTAGTAGTGAATCTGTGATGAGTTATTATTCAATGGTTTATTATTTAAGTTGTGGTGCTATTCTTCTAGTGATGTCATGTGAACGTCAACTACATGACACTTCACCATTTATGGTCCTAGGGGGATGCATTGTGTATTTGTCTACTAATTGTGGGGTTGCCGGAGTGACAAAAACTTGAACCCCCGTTAGGAAACGTTTTCACGAGGGAGCGTAGGATCTCAGAGTTTAAGGTTGTGGTTAGATTTATATCTTAATTACTTTCCTGTAGTTACGGATGTTTGCAGGGGGTTAATCACAAGTATGTATTAGTCCAAGTAAGGTTGGTATGTTAGCACAGGTTCACCCACACAACACTTACAACACTACTGAAGAGTACTCAGCTATTTGAAGCGAAAGCACTTGACAGAATTCACATGTGTCCTCGAGAACGTTTGGTCCTTATAAGTATTTCCACTGGATTGTCCTTTGCTAAGAAAGGATTGGGCCACTTGCTCCGTTTGTTTGTTACCTTTGTTACTTGCTCTTTGTTTTGTTGCCTTGTCAGAAAACAACTAAAATTTGTTTGCTAAGTATTCACAGGGATTTCCTGCTCCATACCACTGTTCAGCACCTTCTGCTCCTTGTTGGGATCGACACTCCTATTTATCGAAAGTACTATGATACACCCCCTATGCTTGTGGGTCATCATCCACCACATACAAGTCATGCTCTATATACCCTACAAAATCTACCTTGAGAGACTTGCTCCACATGAGGACCGCGGAATGCTCATTGAAGAAAGAAGAGAGACCCATAATAGCAAGAGCACGAACAGAAAGTAAATTGTAAGCAAGGGTTTTGACAATCATGACGTCAACCAATGATACATCCGGGGTTACCACCACATTTCCAAAACCCAATACCTGAGAACTTGTTTTATCACCGTAGGAGACCATGGTGTTGGCAATATTTGGCATTATCTCCGTCATGATAGACCTGCTTCTGGTCATATGACTTGTGGCGCCGCTATCAAGCACCCATTTTGCTCCACCGGAAGCATAGTCCTACAAGAGAATCAAGCTTTGGTTTTAGGTACCCATTTTGCAATGGGTCCCTTTTTGTTAGTAACAAGAGTCTTCGGCACCCAAATGGCCCAATCATAATCATGCGTGTAAGAAGTTCCAACATATCTAGCATATACATGACCATCATAGGACTTGCAAAGAATATAAGAGGAATTGTTCTTTCCGGAAAAGTTGTCACTTCGCAAGATGGTTGGACCATTAGAAGGTCCTTGAGCCATGCCCTTGTTCTTTTTCTTTTTCTTGTTCTTCTTCTTAGTCTTGGCGTGTTGATCCTTCAACGCCTTTGTCTCCTCAATGAGATGCTCATGCTAGCAACAAGGGTTAGAAGTGCTAGACAAGTCTATAATTTGCACAACGGAAGACTTAGCATGTTCACACGTTAGTTGAGTTTGAAGTTGTTCATGGGCTTCGAAAAGACTTGAGAATTTGCTCTCCAAGGCTTTGTGTTCCTCTTTGAGTTTCTCAAGGTCTTCTCGAGTCCTATCATGACCAACAACAAACTCAACTTTCTCTTTCTTAAGCACCTTAACCAAAGCTAGAGAATAATCACATTCTTTAGTGAGAGAGCACATGGTGTTGTTATGGTCATCTACAAGTTTAGACACATTTTACTCAAGATTAATTCTCATATTTTGTTCATCCTCAAGACTTTGAGTGAGAGAAGCAATTTCATCGGCGGCATCTCTTTCATTTTTACTTAACAAGTCAAGAAGTTCTTCCTTTTCATCTAAAGCATCCCTAGCATTGTCAAGTTGTGCAAGAAAGGAATCAAAGCAAGTTTTAGTTTCTTGATCCAAGGTAGCAATAAACTCACACATATCTATCATATGTTTCTTTATCTCCAGACCTTCAAGATCAAGAGAAGAAGGCTCACTATAGATGGGTTGAGGAGTGGGTTTAGATGTTACCTCGGTGGCCTTGGCCATGAGACACTTTTGGTTGGAGGAGATGATGTTCTCATTTTGCGAGTCGAAGAGGGACAATCATGGAGTATAGGTAGTGGCAATAGAAGCAACTCCCAGAATCTCTCCACCTTGGACTTCATCATCATCTTCTTCATCCGTGCCCGAAAGGTATTCTTCATGGAAAACTATAGCTCTTTCCTTGTTGGCGACATTCTTGACGACGTAGTTCTTGTTCAAAGGATGAGGAGGCCTTGACTTGATCTTGCGAATGAGACGACCACCATTGTCTTCACCGTTCTCAAAGGGACACTTGGTCACAAAGTGACTCTTGTCGTTGCAATTGTGGCATGACCTTGCCTTGTGAGACTTGTTGGATGAGTTGAATCTTGGGTTGTCCCTTGACCTTGACTTGATGTCGGACTTGTTCCAAAAGGCTCTTGAAGCAAGAGCAAGATGTTCGTTGAAGGCACACTTGAGGTACTCTTGAGACCACTCACTTGATGTGTCATCATCATCAACTTCAATAGCCTTGGCCTTCAAAGCAAGATTCACTATTGTCGATCCAATAGCCCTAGCATGGGCGGACTCCGCGTTCTTCTTGGCAATGGTCATGGCAATCACTTCACTCAAGACTTCTTAGGAGGTCATTAGGTGAAAGTTGGTTCTTCCCTTAATGGAGTTGAGCTTTTGTTTTTCAAATGGAAGGAGAGCTTGAATGAACTTCCTCTTCATGAACTTGTCATCAACATAGGTGGAACCAAGATCCCTCATAGTGCAGCAAAGGACCTTGAGCCGCCTATACATGTCTTCGGGAGTCTCATCATCTTGCATAGCAAAACCATCGCACTCGTTGTTGACTTCATCAAACTTGGAGCTCTGAATGCTTGCATTCCCAACAAATAGCACAGTGAGTTGATCCCATGCTTCCTTGGCGGTGTTGAATTGGTGAATGTGAGCAAAGTCCTTGGGAGTCAAGGCCTTTTGAATCATCCCCAAAGCCGTGGCATTGAGTTGCTTGTCCACCACTTCACCTCGAGTCAACTTTTTTGGGTCATATGGAGAGAACCCATCCTCCACAATCCTCATTAAATCAATAGAAGAGCTGGTAATATGTGAGCGCATTAGATATTGCCAATTGGAGAAATTTGAAGTATCTAGCGTAGGTGGTGCTCCTTGAGGAATGATGTGTGGCATGGGAATGGGTGGATCCGGAGTGTACTTTGGCGGTGGGTGCACCGCCGAGTAGTCCTTTCCTCCACTTTCCTCTTTGGAAGTTGAGTCTTCGGGCTCCTCGGTGTTCTCGCTTGGAACCTTGGTAGATGTTTGAGCAACAAAACCAAGCCCCAAGTGAGTGGTGACGGCCGCGGGATTCACCCCGGGGGCGGTCACGGGAACGGTGGGAGGAAGCTCGGTGGTTTGGGATGTGGCAAGAGCAACCATGGGGTTTGGCTTGAGAGACTGCAAAATTGTCATCATTTCCTCAAGCTTGGACATCATGGATGTCTCCAATTGCTTGAGGTCATCCATGGTGGCCAAGTTCTTGGAGTTTTCATTTTCACTAACCCCTTCGTCGGCCATCATCTCTTAGGCGGTAAAGCCCAAAATAAGAGCCTTGGCTCTGATACCAATTGAAAGTACCGACTTTGAATTGACTAGAGGGGGTGAATAGGTGACTACCAATTTTTAATTTGTTACCCAATTTTACGCTAAGCAAGAAGGTAAGTTCTCTAGATATGCAACTAGGTAAACAACCTATATGCTAGAGAACTAACAATGAACACAAGAACGGTAAAGAGCAAGTAGTAAAGGTAGGGAACGAGATAACCGGAGCGGGGACACGGAGATGTAATTCCCGTAGTTCACTCCCAAGGGAGCTACGTCTACGTTAGAGAGGTGTCGGGTCCACACAAGGTCACCCGAGCGCCACAAAGACCTCACCTTCTTCTCCGGTGAGCTCCCCCACAAAGGAGGCCTCACAATCCACTAACCGGTGACCTTGAAGGCGCCAACCGAAGACTTTACAACAAGGTTGAAGGGGAAGCTCCACAACTCAATTGGAGGCCCTCAACGACACCATGGAGCTTTACAACTCATGACCTTAGCTCCGAGGATGCCCTACACCGTCTAGGGTTCCAAGAAACCCAAGAGTAACAAGATCCACAAAGGATAGGTGGGGGAATCAAATCTTCTTTGGTGGAAGTGTAGATCTAGGTCACCTCCCTCACCTCTCAAAAGATCAAGTGATTTTAGTGGCTAGAGAGAGATCTAGTGAGGTGAAGCTCTAGTATTAATGGAGGAGAGAGAAAATTGAAGAGAGTTTAGTAGGAGGAAGAAGGAGGGCGCCTTAAATAGGCTCCCTGCGAACTGAACCGTTGGACAGTTCGCGACCTCGCTGAAAGTTCCGGCGAGCGGATGGAAGTTCCGCCCAGCGTAGCACCAACGGTAATCACGCCATTGACGCACGCTCCAAAAGCCTGACCGGAAGTTCCGGCCAGAATGACCGGAAGTTTCGGTGAAACTTCCGATGCAAGTTTCGTCCAATAGAACACTTCCAAACAGAAGTATACTGAACTTGAGAGGAACTTGGAGAGGAATAAGGGGCAGAACAACTGGGTCACAAACATTGTCTGACCGGAAGTTCCTCCGCCTAGGCGGAATTTCCGCTCAGGGTCTCAGTGGAATAAGCGATGGAAATTCCTGACCGGAACTTCCGGTGGAAGTTCTGCCAAATAGAACATATCAAAACAGAAAGTTCTGGGAGTTGGCCAGAACTTCCAGCGGAAGTTGGACTGGAACTTGGTCCCAGATCCATCCCACAGAGAGCCCTGAGCGGAACTTCCGACGCCTGGCCGGAAGTTCCGATCAGACAAAAAAAGCACCAATTGATCAGAACCTCGCTCTCTCTCAGATGAGTAGGATGGTTGTGGCAGGGCATATATGGTTTGTGCAAGAGAAAGATGATTCCCCAAAGCCTTCCAAGGTGAACCCCCTCTTAATAGTACGGCGATCTAAAGCAATAAAATGAGAGAATTAGAAAAACAAAAGACTGTCGTCTTCACGAGATTCCAAACAGAGCATCCACACACTTCAAAAAATCCATCACAAGCAATTATCCTGAAACTCAAGCACACGATTAGATCACAAGTGGGATTTTAATCATCACCAAAATAGCAAGTGAAAGCATAGTCCTTTCACATATTCATGAACCATCATGGTGAGTCCATCGCAGAAGCATACAAGAGACTTGTTGCCCTCCGCGTGAAGATTGGTGGTCTAGGTTGTGAGAAGTATGATGATGGGTTCAATTTAAATGATGAGCTCATCAAGTCCAACATTGTTTCTATGATCGCGGTCACCGATAAGAAGCTTGCCTTGAACTTGCAACTCCTTGATAGAGCTAATCAGTTCACTCCTGATGATATAGTCTCTTATCTTGTTGCCACGGATAACTTGGCGGATGAAGCACAAAATATCAATGAGATCAATTTTGCTATTGGGTCTTCTCACTCTCCAGCACTGAAGGCCAAGCATGTGCAAGAGGATGTTGCAAGTGAAGAAGAAAGCGATGTTGATGGAGTCGAATATATGCTCTCTCAACTTGCTCTCTTTACCAAGAACATGAAGTCCCAAAGAAGGAGGAATTCAATGGGATCAAGTGAGAAGAAGAGGACATGCTACAATTTGTGATGAATCAAGCCACTTTGCCGTTAAATGTCCATATGAGAAGAGGCTTGACAAACCCAAGTATGAAGAGGGTGCCAAGCCGATATTGAAGCCCAACCCAATCAATGAAATATACAAGAGGAACAATATGCGTGATGGCAAAGGCTTCCTAGGTCAAGAATACATATCCGACAAGGAGGAAGAGGATGAAGATAAGGTTGTTGGAGTGGCCGGTTTGGCCTTTGTCTAACCCCGGTCTCTCTTCACCTACGACTACACGAAGGACTACTCCGACGAATCTCCTACCCCCAAGGTCATCGCCACTTGTCTCATGGCAAGGAACTCCAAGGTAATCTCATCTCCTCCATATCTATCTAGCGTCATGGATGATCTTGAGAGTAACCATGATAGTGATAGTGATGAATTTGGTGATGAATATATACAAGAAATGTATGTTATCATGAAGTCTCTTCCTTGCATTGATCATGCTAGAGTCAAGCAATTAATGGAACTTGTCAACTCACGTGACGAGACCATTGATAGCTTGTAATATCATATTGATGATGAGAAACAAAGATTCAATCTTCTTGAGCAAGAGCTATGTGAGGAAAAAATACCTCTTCATTTCTTAAACAACAAATTGAAATCTTTGAACTTGATAAGGAAAAAGACATGGACACTATTGATAGGGCTAACTCCTTGTCCCAAGAGCTTGATTCTTCAAAGAAAGAGCTTGAGGTTGCTCATGCTTCTCTTACCAAGGACCTTGAGCACCTTTAAAAGGCTAGTTTTCTTGTCAAGTGTGAGCTCATAAAACTTGGAGAGAACCATGACCAACTTCGAGTGACCTATGAGAAGGCTCTTGGCACATTGAAGGATCCAATTATTGTTGAGAATGATTCTTGTTCCTCTAACTCTACCTTTGATCAAACTCTCCTCATTGAGGAAAATAAGAAGTTGAAAGAGAAGCTCGAGAAAGAGCGCCATGCACCTACTTCCAAGAGAAAGAGGCTTTGGCACAAATGACAACAAGAAGAATGCTATTCCACCAAAGAAGATAAACTTTGTGAAAGAAGGGGACAAGGTGGTTGACCAAGTCAAGAATTATGTTGTGAATGGGGGAGCCATAAGGGGCAACCACAATCATAAATTTGCGGAAAAATCTAATCCATCCTATGTGCTATGTAAGAGCACTCAAGGAGATGTATACGCCAAATATGTTGGTCCTCCCAATGGTTATGCTTATAGGTGGTACTCAATTTGGGTACCAAAGTATCTTGTTGCTAATTCCACGAGACCCATTACTTAGTGGGTTCCTAAATCAAAGAACTGATTTTGTAGGGGTATGCCTCCGGTGGATCAAAATGGGTGTTTGATAGTGGATGCACCAATCATATGACCGGAGGTAGAAGTGGACTTGAACAATTCATTCACGATGTCAAATCAACGTCAAGCATCACTTTTGGTGATAACTCAAAAGGAAAGTTAATTGGTTATGGCAAGTTGGTGGTCTCCAAGGCTTTGTCCCTAGAGACCGTATTGCTTGTTGAAAACCTTGGATATAACTTACTTTCTATTAAGCATCTTGCGGATGCCAGTTATGATTCCTATTTCTCAAAAACTTTTGTGAAAGTCTTTAGGAGTGATGATCTCAGTTTGGTCCTTGTTGGACATGTGGAAGACGACCTTTATGTGCTTGGCCTCTCGGAAGAGAGTCAATCCCTTCACACATGTCTAATGGCCAAGGCTGACAAGGGATGGATTTGGCATTGTCTCCTAGGCCATGTCAACATGATAAATCTCAATATACTCCTAAAGGGTGAGCATATTGTCAGACTAACCGGTGTATCCTTTGAGAAAGATCGTGTGTGTAGTGCTTGCATTTCAGGAAAGCAAATTGGGAAGCATCATCCTCTTGTAACCAAGGCGGCCATGTCAAGACCCTTGGAGCTTCTCCACTTGGATCTCTTTGGGCCATCAACTTATGACTCTCTTGGTGAAAGAAAATATGGTCTTGTCATTGTTGATGATTACTCAAGGTATACTTGGGTCTTTATCCTCAAGTCAAAGGATGAGACCAACAAGGAATTCATGATCTTCGCCAAGCAAGCTCAATGCACTCATGAAGTAGAGATCAAGACCATTAGAACCGACAACGGCACCGAGTTAAAGAACTACACCATGCAAGAGTTCGTTGAAGATGAGGGGATCAAGCATGAATTCTCGACTCCCTATACTCCTCAACAAAATGGTGTTGTTGAAAGGAAGAACCGGACAATTATTGAGATGGCAAGAAAAATGTTGAGTGAATTCAAGTCACCCACAACTTTTGGGGAGAAGCCATTGAACCGCGATTCACTACATGTACCGGCTCTTCCTCCGAGCTCCCTTTGACATGACTCCATACGATATTCTCACAAGTAAGAAGCCCAATGTCAACTACTCCCATGTCTTCGGGTGCAAGAGCCTTGTTAAGAACAAGAAAGAAAAGCTCGGTAAATTCGAATCTAGAACTATAGAGGGTATCTTTGTTGGTTATGCGGAAAACTCTCATGCCTATAGATACTACAACAAAATCAATGGTTGTGTTGAAGTATGTTGTGACATGGAGTTTTTGTAGAATAATGGCCCCCATGAGGGGCAAGTTGTTTCACGTGATGTAGGTGATGTAGATTCCTCTCAAGTCATAAAGTTGATGGGTATTGGGCATATTTTGCCCACCGAGTGTCATATTCATGTTCAACAAGATGATGGGGGAGAATCAAGCTCAACACAAGAAGAGCCAAGCTCTACCCAAGTTGAGCCATCAAATGCACCACAAGATCAACATCTCAATCAAGATGCCATGAAAACCAAATAACAAGAACCAAGCCCTCAACCCGTTGAGCAAGAGAAAGTAGAAGATCAGACTCCTCCATCTCAAGGTCAAGCTCAAGATGGTGTTAATGATCAAGGTCCCTCAAAGGATGAATTTGTTGATCATGAAGGCACAATTCGGAAGATCAAGGCCAAATCCATTGCAAGTGGACTCCAAGTCAATAATATCCTTGGAAGCATATCAAGAGGGATCGAGACTCGTGCCAAGAATAAGAACCTCACAAAATTTTGTGGGCATCATGCTTTTGTGTCCAACTTTGAGCCTCTCAAGGTTCATGAGGCTTTGGAGGATCCGGATTGGGTCATTGCCATGCAAGAAGAACTCGAGTGATTCACCCGCAATGAAGTTTGGTCTCTAGTGGAGAGGCCTAAAGATCATCGCATCAATGTCATTGGGACCAAGTGGGTGTTCAAGAACAAGCAAGATGAAATGAAACTATCACAAGAAACAAAGCAAGGTTAGTGGCGCAAGGGTATGCCCAAATATAAGGTATTAACTATGAGGACACCTTTGCGCCCGTTGCTCGTCTTGAAGCTATTTGTATATTGCTTGCATATGCATCTTTTCATAACTTCAAGCTTTATCAAATGTATGTGAAAAGTGAATTTCTTAATGGTCCCTTGAAAGAGGTTGCATATGTAGCTCAACCTCCGGGTTTTGAAAACACACGCTATCCCAACCATGTGTATCTACTCCGTAAGGATCTCTACGGACTAAAGCAAGCTCCTCGTGCTTGGTATGAGCACCTTAGGGATTTCCTACTCATAGACGGGTTTAGCGTGGGTAAGGTCGATTCCACCCTTTTCACCAAATGGGTTAAAGGGGGTGACTTATTCATTGTTCAAATTTATGTTATTATATTATCTTTGGTGGAGCTAACGAATCTCACAACAAATCTTTTGTCGAGTTGATGACTATGAAATTTAGGATGTCCATAATGGGGGAGTTGAAGTTCTTTCTAGGCTTCATTATAAAGCAACTCCCTCAAGGAACTTTCATCTACCAAGAGAAGTATATAAAGGACATGCTCAATAAGTTCGATATGGCCAAGGCTAATCCCATGAAGACTCCCATGCCGCTAAATGGGCAACTTGGCCTTGTTGTTGGTGAGAAGGACATGGATCAAAAGGTATATCGCTCTATGATTGGTTCCTTGCTCTACCTTTGTGCTTCTAGGCCGGATATCATGTTAAGTGTTGGAATGTGTGCTCGTTTTCAATCCGCTCCCAAGGAGTGCCACTTTATGGCGGTCAAACAGATTTTTAGATACCTTGTTCTCACTCCTACTCCCGGGTTTGGTATCCAAAGGGGTCAACCTTTGAGCTTGTTGGCTATTCGGATGCCAATTGGGCAGGTGATAAGGTTAACCGGAAATAAACATCCCGGGCTTGCCAATTCATTGGCCGGTCGTTGGTGAGCTGGTCTTCTAAGAAACAAAACTCCACAGCCCTATCCACCGCTGAAGCTGAATACATAACCACGACATCTTGTTGTGCTCAATTGTTATGGATGAGGCAAACCTTGAAATATTATGGTGTGTCTCTTGGTACGGTGCCTCTTCTCTGTGACAATGAAAGCGCAATAAAGATCGCCAATAAACCCGTCCAACATTGCCGCACCAAACATATTTACATTCGCCACCACTTCCTACATGACCATGTCGCAAATGGTGACATCAATCTCACTCATGTGAGTACGATGTTTCAATTGGCCGATATCTTCACGAGGCCTTTGGATGAAGCTCGGTTTGTCATGTTGAGGCGAGAACTCGGTATCCTAGATCCTCAAAACTTGGATTGATTTACTTCTTTCACTATATTCTTGATCTTAACGTGCTATGTAGCCTAGTCGAGTAGCACATGTAGGGATAGCCATCTTACCATCTCTTGGTTTGATGCATACCTGTGTATGCAACATCAATTGATCTATTGTCATGATATGAGTCCAAGCATCTATCTTTGATGCGCCATGACACATGTGCTTAAACATAGGGGGGAAATTCCCCGCCAACCTCTTGCCTCCTATGCATCTCAATGTTTTCCCTCTTGACGCTTTCTGGGTTCATTTTGCATCCTTTTTTTGACTCTTGATATCATTGAATCATGCCTATTGTTGCTATTTGTGTGGTTTAAATTGGTTCTTTCCAATAGGCATGCCTAGATCACCTACTTCCTCTACCCTTTTGGAGTCTACTATCTTCCTCTACATGCACATGCCATCCTCGAAAAAATTTCTGATTTTTTTTCAGAGTTTTTTTGTATTTTTGGTTTTTAGCCCGGTTGAACCGGCCCTCAGACCGGGTGGTCCGGTACCAGTGACGGAAAACTGAAACTAAACCATATGTTCCGGTCTAACTATACCGAGTCTATCCGAGGCTCGGGACAGTACCGCACTCCGGTTGAGATTCGATTTTCTAACCTGTAGACCGGGTCATCTGGTTTGGATCTTGGTTGAACCGAACTTAAAACCGAGTTTTAGATCTTTTTACTCCTTCTTCCTGGCCCTCCCCCTCCCTCCATCAGTTACCCTTCACTTCCCCCTACCCCTACCTCCTCCATTGTTGCCCCACCCACCCTCCCCTCCTCTCCTAGGGTGATTCCACCCCTAGGATCCATAAATCAGGCCACCATTTCATGTAGAAGGAACTTTGGAGGCTCTCCACCAAAGGAATTTCTCCATCTCGCGGTGGTTTGGGAGCTTTTTGGTGTTCTTATTCTTCAAGGGCTCTTTGGTGCTTTCCTCCACGGGAAACCATGTCCTCGGGTAATTCCTTTGATCCCCCTCTTGTGCTTCTCAAATCCCCATGTTTTGCTATACATTTTGTTGGATTTGACAAGTTAGGGGTACACCTTGTTCTTGTATGCCACCCACGTCAAACCATGGCCTACACTTCCTGTTAAACCTGTATTTGCACAAGTTC
Source organism: Avena sativa (assembly GCA_916181665.1). Taxonomy (NCBI): domain Eukaryota; kingdom Viridiplantae; phylum Streptophyta; class Magnoliopsida; order Poales; family Poaceae; genus Avena; species Avena sativa. The sequence continues at coordinate 256,285,993 of OV702279.1, read as the reverse complement.
TTGAGTCATTGGTAAAATAATTACATTGCATAGATGGACATTCTGGATATCGGTTTCAAATATGGTTGCACCGGCTATACAACCGGACTGTCCGGTCTGAGTCCGGTTTTCCAGCTCTGGCACCGGACCACCCGGTTTTATTTTGGTCCAACCGTCCCTAACATCGAACCATCCGGTTCTGGAACCGATTCATCTGGCCCTGGCACTGGACCTCTCTGCAATGTAACCTATTTAGCATGCACTTGCCCAAATCCAAGTTTTTCTCCGTTCTTTTGCCCTATGGCATGTGTTCTTATCTCTATGCTCCCCAACCCCTCTCTCTTCTTCACAAGTGAATATGATGACTATGTGAGTGATGAGTATGTGCCTGAGGCGTCTGGCAGGAGCCAGCGGGCTCGTCAAGCCAATCAGTCTATGCAGCGTGAGCCTGAGGGTAGCACTCGTCCTGGTCGCATCAAGCTTAAGGATAACAGGGGTAAGCAGCCCGCTTCTCAGGCCGAGGCTGAAGATGTGCCTTGTCAAAATCTGAAGCGTATGGAGACTGGTCAGTACCGGGCTCTTCGCAAGCATAATCCCTATCGTTTCAAGACTCGTACCTACACTGGATCTGACAAGAAGTTTTGGACTGAGACTCAGGTTATGATGTGGGATCACATCTACAATCAGTTTTAGGTCACTCCTTATGGTCACATCGCAGCTTTCAATCTGGAGTGGTTCAACATGTATGCAGCCTCCGATTACTCCTATGTTGATGATCCTCTGAAGAAAATGGATCTATTCGACCTCATCTATCTCAAGGAGGACTACTACCCTGAGTATATTCGTCAGTTCTTTTGCACAGTCTATTTTCATGATGATGAGGACCGCACTATGACTTGGATGACTGGCACGCGGCGGTTTCGTGCTACCTATGCTGATTTGGTTAATGTCATGGGTTATATGGGCAGGGGAGGAGGCTTCTGTATTCATAGTGAGAAGGTCAAGCCTGCCGATACTCTTGCCTTCTGCTATCCCAGGGATTCTCAGTGGAGTCCTCCATGCATGACTGACATGTATTATTATTATCACACCTTGGCTAGTATCTTCCGACAGTCCCTTGTTCCCTGTGTTGGAGATTCTACAAACTGTCATGGGTACTTTTCCAACATTCTGTACTACCGTCACCCTGACCGGCTGAGGAAGATTAATGGATGTGACTTTGTGTACTGTGAGCTGCGGCGGGCTGCTTTGGACAGGATGACTCCCACCTTCTGCATGTATGTACATAAGCTGCACAATAGGGTTGTGCCGCCTGGTGTTATGGTGGGCGAGCGAGAGGAACAAGAAATGCTTAATCTTTGTCTCCGTGCCTAAACTCCTGAGGTTCCTAGGATGCGTCCTCCTAAACAACGCACCAAAGCCACTCACGACCCTCAGCCGCACTTTTCTACTAGGGCTGGTTCTCGTCGTCCTATTGGTAAGTCTTCTTCTCACCCACGACACAGGGGTGGTGCTGCCAAGTTCTTCAAGAGGCTTTTTCAGATGTGTCGTTCTTCCTATGATGTGAGCCACAAGGCTTTAGAGATGAGCCAGGAGACTCGGGGCCGACACAATGAGTTTCTCGCGATCCAGAATGTCACCCCTCCACCGGATGGTCCCGAGATGACTCTTGTTCCTTATGTCAACTATGAGATGCCGCCACTTGATGATTCTAGGTTCTATGGCTACTTTCCCGGTCAGTTTGCTCCTATTGGTCCTAGTGGTTCCTTTGATGCTCCTCATGGCTCGGATGATGAAGGCGATGATGAAGATGTTGTTGATGATGATGGTGATAGTGAGGAGCTCCTCGAAGAGGAAGATATCCCCGTTCCGTCTCCTCCGCCTACTATGTTCTTCTAGTTGGGATACGTTAGCATCACTCTACTTCTCTTCCTTTTTGGTGTCCCGATGCCAATGGGGGAGAAGAGTAGAGTTCTATTAGATATCTACGGGTTCCGTTTTAGGGTTTTCCGGGGTTCGTTGTTAGCACAATGCCCCTCGCTTTCTCACTACTTCTTATGGCATTGTGCTTTCCCTTTTTGCTTTGTGTGTGAACTATTTGCTTTCATTCTGTCTGTTGAACAAGTTTGTGCTATGTGTGTGAACCGTGGATATTTATATTGTGCTATGACTATGTTTATCGTTATTATTTGTCTAGCTATCTGTAGATCTCCATGCTTTATATCTTGTCTTGTCATGCATGCTCTCCTGAAGGAATGTGGGAAGCTCTTCATATGCTATTTAGGTGCACTTTGCATTCAAACGCAAATTCAACCAAGTGCATACTTTATGGGGGGCTTTATGCATGTCCTTATGGATTTTCCCCCATTAATTGTTGTTTATGATATCCTTGTGAATTCTAGCTCGGTTTGTCATCGCCAACCAAAAAGGGGGAGATTGAAAGGGTATTTTACCCTCTACTATTTTTGGTTGACAATGACACTATAGTTAGAGCGTACTAATGGTACTTCTAGTGTCTTACACACGTTTTAGTCCAATGGTGTGATGGAAGGTCATCAGAGACCCCCCCCTTTTTGATAACGAAGCTTTGCGCCAGAGTTTTCCTTTTTATGTAACTTGAGTCCTGTTAGGAACTCCGCACTATTAAGAGGGGTTCTCTTGATGAGCTTGTTGGGGATGAATTCCTAAGCCATATACACATCCCATACACCTACTTGATCCATCACCAAAGAGAGAGGAGAATAAAATCTATCTATCAAGCCTTTTCCGCAAATCCGGTGTACATGCTGGTTGAACCGACTCACAGACCGGACCGTTCGGTGTCAGGACCGGAAAAACGGACTTGAACCGGGTTTCCCGGTTTACTTATACCGAGTCTAACCAAGGTTGGGGTCAGTAACCAAACCCGGTTGGATTCCGGCTTTTCGGGATGAGAACCGAACCATCCGGTGTGTGGGCCGGTCCAACCAAACTTAAAACCGAATCATACGAAATTGCATGAAACGGCTAGTTTTTCTTCTTCGAGTATAAATATCATTTCTTCCACCTTAAGCAGGTTAGGCATTCCAGTTCATATCCTTCTTGAAGCTCTCTCTCTCCATTGTTGTGGCGCCCCGCAAAAACCACTACTAGAAAATCGCGTTATTTTTGTGCATTGCATCATCATGATCGCATGCTCATGTCATCATGCCACATTGCATTTGAGCATCGTCATCATCCTGCATGGTTTTTGTCTAAACTATTTTCGAAACGCCTAGTTTTGTTTTCTAAATATTCCTGTCTTTATTCAAATTAAAACCCGGGTCTCCAGATTATTTTGTTTCGTCTATCAACGGATTTCAAATGCCCCGTTTTAAATAATAAAACTTTTATTTTATTTTTAGGAGGCAGCCTGCCAGGCCCGAAAGCCCGGCCGGCCACCTCCAAGCCCTAAACTAAAACCTAGTCTAATCCCTAATCTACCCAATCCTATCCTACCCAGCCTCCCTCCACCTCACCCTGGCCAATCCCCTCCCTCCACCTCACCAGCCCACACCCCTGGCCAATCCCCACATGCCACACACGCACGCCACCGCTCCCTGGCTGTTTGCCACCAACCACCCGACCCAGCCCCACCTGGGCGGGGTCCCTAACGCCACCTGCCCCAACCCCCCCTCTCTCTCCCCGTCTGGCCCCACCACTCCCCAGGTGCCCCCGTCCTCTCCTACCATGCAACCCGCTCCCCTCGTTCTCGCATCCCCATCCCGAAGCCTCACCGCCGCCTCCATCCGGCTCCCCCGTCGCCCCCCCTCGAGCTCCTCAGGCCGGGGCCCGGCCGCCCGCCTCCGCCGCCAGGAACCCCTCTGGGCCGCGTCTCTCCCCTGGTCCTCCGCCTCCCCGCTGCCAGGGGCCTCGCTCAGGCCGGTCAGCTCGACCCCGCAACCTCTCTCCGCCGTGCAAGCTCCCTCCCCGTCGACCTCCGCGCGCCGCAGAGCTCCGCCGTCCCCTGTCGTCCTCGACCGCGCCATGGGACCGTTCCGAGTTCTCTGCGCCAGCGTGACCACCGAGCCCTGCTCCAGTCGTCTTCGCGTCCCCGTCGCATGCATCCTATACGACGTGCACGTGCCCCTTCCTCGTCGACTGCCGCCGCTGCCGGGACCTCGCCACCCTCTCCTTCCGGCCGCCACCCCTCTGTGTTAGCCCCTGCAGGCCCTCAACCTCGCCATCCTCCCTCGTGCGCGAGCTCTTCTCGCCACCGACCAGCTCCTCCCGTCCTCCCCCCAGCCGACGCTGCTCTGAGGCTCTGCGCCACCTCGCGCCTCCTCTTCCTAGTACCCCAGGATGACGCATCCTCCTCTGCAGCTCTGTCGCGAGCGCCCATGTTCCCTGCGCCCTCGAGACAACCCTTCCTTGCCCTTATGTCGAGCGACGCCCATGCCGCCCCGTGCTGCCCTACAGGCCGCGACCCTGCTACATGCTACGGCCGAGCCCGCCTACCCCGCCAGAGCCCCTGCGAGCCTCCTCTAAGTCCAAGTAACCGCCGCCCTGGCCTCGCCTTCCGTGCTGCTCCGGGCGCATCACCCCGCCATGCTAGTGTGCCTCCTCCACCCCCTGTGATGTTTTGGTGATAAAAGGTCCCTCGGCTTTGATGAAGAGTTTGCGCACAGATAACACGAAGACCCGTGGCCGAGAACATTGACCCCTGAAGGCCATGGACATCGAAACCAAGTTCTCCGTCATCGGGCACCAATATCGGCCACATGGAACCTCAAGATCTTCCTCCTGGATCTAAAGGTCTTCATCACGGATGCCAAGAACTCCATCACGGGACATCAAGTACTCCTACATGGACCGATCCCGGAGTTCGAGACCCGAACCCGAACACCCCCGAACCAAGACCTTCGCCCCAATGTGTGACCCCGATCCCGACCCACTATTTTATAATATATGATACCTACTTGTTGCATTTAATTGAACATGCTTGCACTCATATCATGTGGTTTGGGGGCCTTACGCCGATTTATCTCATAATTAAATATGGAGACCATATGCGGGCTTTTCCAGTCTAATATTGGTCCCATTTAAAATGGTGTAGCGAACCGGTGTGATATTTTGCCTTGTTAACACAACATTTAAATTGTGGGGTATCTAAACAACATGAACTTAATAATTAATTGTCGGGGCCTCGGTTCCGCTTAATATGACCTAATTGCATCGCATATTTGCCATGCCATGCATCATACATGCATCATGCCCGGTCTTATATCGTAGTATTAAATAGTGCATCCGGTGTTTCTTCTAGTGCTTTGCTTCTTCACGGATTAGGCCGATGAGTTGATGCGAGTGTCGACCCGATCTTCGGCTGAACCTTCGGCAATGTTTTTCAGGCGAGCATCCCTTCCCCTTCTACCTATTTTGCATTTATAGTATTTATTCCCTCCTGTTGATCTATTGCTATCTGTGTTGCGATGCTCTAGTTTTCGTACCCGTGATATCCATTGCAGCCTCATATTGCCTTGGACACATCCTATTACCTGTTGTTTGGTAGATTGTTGGACTTGCGCGTCGTAGACGCTTGCTCAAGTGTTGTTGCGTGTCGTCCAGTACCACAGTTGTTGGAGTATTGCCGCATGTTTAACGTTGGAGTTGATCATGGCTTTAAATACTGTTTAATAACTAAAATTGAAAGTAGGTAATGCAGAGGCACAGGTGGGCAATAGATGTTATTTGGTTGTTAACCGTCCACTTGTGTCCCGTAGGACCCCGAGTTCTTGACACCTGTTCCGAGATCGAGCGCGCTAACCACAGGTGGGGTGTATGGGCACCCCCATCGATTAGTACCTGATTTCAAAGTACTGTACCGGGGGCCACAATTAGTTTGGGGCTTTATTACTATCCTGTACTTATGCCATGCTTTACTGCTTTATTTAAATTGTGCGAGGTACTGCACCTGTACTGTTTAGGATCGTGACACGTTTTCGCTGTATCGACAAGCCCAGTCATCTTTTCGGGTTCCCAGTCGTTTACAGCCGTCTACACAAACCCTGAGTCCGTCTCGGAGACCGGCCGACTTCGTTGCGGGTAGCTTAGTGGGGTGGCCCCCATGTACTTGCTTTGGGTCTGGGAAACGTCATGACTTAGGCCCCGCCGACATACCGATGGGTGTATGTTAACTGATCTGGCAAAAAGGGTCGAAGTGCGTGTGGATACTTTGGTGCACCCCTGCAGGGTTTAATCTTTTCGAAAAGCCGTGTCCACGGTTATGGACGACTTGGAGCACAGTTCTCGATCATAGACAACTATAACTAAAGTTTACTGTTATAATTTGACTTGTATCCGATATGACTAGTAATCAGCTTCACTACAACGGAATGGCTAAATAAAAGTACCAACAACTGCTGGGTTTGGGATGTCTCATGCTAATTGTATCTGACTAGTAAGTGTTGCAACTACAACGGAATGGTTAACTAGAATTGCCCACTGCTTATATATCAGGATGATTATCTATACCTGACTAGTAATTGCTGTAACGATAACTGAATAAATAAAACTGCCAACTGTGTGAGTTCCTCGGTTGACTTCCTCGTTTGGTCTCGAGGGGGAAATACCAGGATGGGTATGTTTGGTGGTAGTACCAGGTTGGTCCCGAATAGGTCTTTCTTATCCCTCTCTGATAGCCGACAGTTATATCGAGTCTCTATAGGTTGATTAGTGCATGCCGCGCTGCCGCTTCAGTCCACCATACCTATGTAGGCGAGGACCGCCGAATTCTAGCCTCGCCGTGTACTGGCCTCAGTACTGACCGCTCTCTCTTTTTCCTTTGCCCTTTGTCGGCACCCCTTTTTGTTTAAGCAGGTTTTGAGATCGACGTCGTTAGCAGGGTTACCCTTCCGGCTTGGCCTGGGCAGGGTTATGGACGCCATTGGTTATTCTTCAGGGCTCTTAGCCCCATTTGCATCTTGTCCGTAGACGGGCGCTGTATCATTTTCAAGGTGATTTGGATCTTTGTATTGTATATCTGCATTCTTGACTCTTTGAGTCGTTGTTGTATATATCTGTTTTGTGGGTTCCATCGAGGACTATTGTGTAATGGTATTACTTCGTTTTCCACCCGCACGCAAGTGCCTGGTGGGCACCTTTGAATCGTTTCTATGCGGGTTTTGGCGGGAAGCGCTGAAACTTGCATAGGGCCGATTCTGAGGGTGTTACAATTGTTGAAACACAAAAGCTTGAGGATCTCCCATTCTACCCAACCAAATCCAAATCCCTTTGGTAGAAAGCAAGAGGAGGTCCCGATCTACGTTTCCACCAAGACAAAGTTCATTCCCCCTTGAGTTCATCGAGTTAACTTGTTACTCTTGGGTTTGTGGGAAACCCTAGGCGGCTAGGGTCACCCGGAGGCATTTGGCTTGTGATTTGCTCCGTGGAAAGTCTGTGAGGGTTTAGAGACTACCTTAAAGTCTACCACGAGTAAGTGAGATATTCCTTCGTGGATAGGCTCGGAGAAGAATGTGAGCCTTTATGGCGTTGAGTAATCCTTCGTGGAACCTCACACCTCTCCAACGTGACGTAGACCCCTTCCCAAAGATGGTGGACACGGGAATACATCTTTGTCTCCGCGTGCTTTGGTTATTCCTTAACCAATCTCTTACTTGTTTTGTTTACCTTGTGATAGCCTTCGAGCTTGAAGTATCTTGTATCATCATCTAGGTTGCCTCACCTAGTTTGCATTTAGGCTCACTTATATTCCGCACAGTCTAAAACATGCAAAATATTACAAAGAATTTTGTATAAACCTATTCCCCCTCTAGGTTAACCATCTTACACTTTCAATGTTTTAGGTCAAGAGAACTCTGTACGCACAAGATTGAGATAGATCAGATGGTTAAGGGGGATATGAACCCCATGGTGCGGCCATAAAGGGCCAACGCGCCATGGGTCCTATCTACAAACCCATTTGAAAGGTCATGTGTGCCCCCATGTGTGGTTTTCGTAATGAATGACAATATATATGGACTAAGGTTTGCATTGAGTCGCATTGAAATCGCTTGAACCATGTGTTGGCTTCAAGGTTGAACAATAAGCGCTGTCCAAGGGCTTTGGGACTATTGGAATCATGTTTAAGAATAAGAAGTAGAAGAAGAACAAGAATAAGAATAAATAAAATACGATCAAGAGTGTGTTGAAGAAGAAGATAGAGTTCCTCATGTGTATCTTCAAGACATCATCCTAATGGAGTTAGAAAAAATAAAGTGCAATTTCAATATGCTCCGTCTCTAGGAGATCACATGCTTGAAGCTTTCCATCCTCGGTGATCATGGATTTATGAAAGGGCATGTATGCCCCCATGTGTGCTTTTGGTAATTAATGACAATCTCTATGGACTAATGTGTAAATTGAGTTTCACTTGTAGGTTTGTCCATTGGCATCACTTGGGCCATGTGTTGGTCTCGAAGTTGAAATATGAAGATGTTTGAAGGTTGATCAAAACAAGTGCAAAGAGTTGCATCAAGATGTATCAACCTCAAGAAGGAATGAAGAAGGGAAAGCTCAAGATGCGCCATCTCTAGAAAATCTCATGCTTGAAGCTTCCCATCCTCGGTGTTCATGGAGTGATGAAGACAAGTTCAAAGAAGAGGTTTCCCCATCGAGTATGGGGGAGAAATTTGCAAGTCTTCATCAAGCAAGAGCAATCAAGAAAGGTGTTCTATCTTGATAAGGAAAAGACGGTTACATCAAACTCAAGTGGAATACTTAAGGAAAAGGTATGTTCTTGATAGGGTTTCTCTTTTTCCAGTCTCGTGTTGTTAGTTGATAGACCTGGTTTAGGATAAATAGTTGTACTATCAAGAGTGGTTCTCAAGCGGGTGACTCGATCGCATCTTTTAGAGAGAGCTCAAACCTTGCATATATAGCATCATATTTCTTGGTTGTTATTTGGATCTTGTCCATGAGAGGATTTAGGGCTTGTGGTTATCATCATGACAAGCTCTAGTTCATCAAATATGGATTTCCCTTGCAATCTTATTGTGGTTTTTGATCTTGCGAGTTTTCCGACTCTACACCTTAGGAGATATCTCACATATATATTCATGGTATTTTCTACCTAGGTGATACCCAATATTTCCAACAAAATTGGTTTCTACTTGTTTAGAGTTCGGATGCGAAAGTTATGATAGTTTTAGTTCTGAAGTTTTTCCTAACTGGTAGTTCCGGCAAGCAACCGGTAGTACCGCTAGGGCATTATTACCATCGGTAGTACCGGTGGAAGTTCCAGAGCTACTTCCGCTCATCCTGGTTGAGGTTCAGTAACCTCTATGTTTTGTGAGTGCTATTTTGTTGGAACTTCAGTTGGATTTTGGGGCGGTAGTACTGTCCCATGCGATAGTACTGGTGAACCGGCGGTAGTACCGGCCAGGCTCATTTTTCTGTCTTTCATATTGTTGTTTTCTGACCGTTGAAAGGGTGCTGGCGGTAGTACCTCCCACCTAGCGGTACTACCGGCTGTGCACAAATCTGAACTTAACGGGCAGATCTAGGAGCCCTTTAAAAGGGGCTCCTCCCCCTTTGGGGGCACCAGCTCTTTTCTTGGTTCTTGGCTTTCTCTCTCTCCTCCATTGTTGACCTTGAAGAGCTTGACCTCTCCATTTCCCCCCTTTGATTCTTACATCTTTTTGAGGGATTTGAGAGAGGAGATCTAGATCTACAATCCTCCCAAACCAAATCCCTTCTTTGTGAAGGAATCCTTGGGATCTAGATCTTGGAGAGTTTTGTGTTATCCTCTTGTGTTCTTCCTCCCTTATTCCCCCAAAAGTTGTGTAGCTTTGTTGGAATTTGGGAGTGAAGGACTTGCCCTTGAATTTATTGCATAGGTTTGAGTTCTCCACGGAGATTCGGAGAGTACAAGCTTGTGGGCTTGTTACTCTTGGGTTCTTGGAACCCTAGACAATTGTGTGGTTGGTGCGTTGATTTCTTGAGGCCTCCATTTTGGTGTGGCCTCAAGCTTGTGGCCTTTTGTGGCCTTGTGACCTTTTGTAGCCTTTTGTGGATTTGTTGCCTTTTATGGCTTTGTTGTTGGGAGTCTCCAATTGAGTTGTGGAGATAGTACCAACCTTGTACGGGTTTGGTGACCGCCCTCAAGTGTCCCATAGTGGATTGTGAGTAGGCCTTTGTGGCGAGCTCACAGGAGAATAGGGTGAGCCTGTTGTGGCGTCGACGAGTTGCGTGCCTTTACATCTTTGGGTGAAGCCTTGTGTGGTGTTGGGTGAGGATCGAGCCACCACACCTCAAGGTGTTCCACTTGTGGCGTTCAGAGAACATTGCACCATCACACCTCTCCAATGAAGACGTGGCTTCTTTGTAAGTGAACCTCGGGATAAAAATCACCGTCTCCATGTCCATCGGTTATCTATCAACCGAGCCCTTTACTTATGGAAAATGATACCTATCCCTCGGACGACCATCGTCCGGGTCGCCTTTCCCTCGTCTCCACCCCGTCATATCGCCTTGTCCCCCTTGTGCGCCATGCCCTGCCCCGCCCCACCACCACCCCACTCCCTCCCCACGCCCACCCCACCGCGATGGCGACCGCCGAGCCTGGACCGAGCCCACCGCCCCAGGCCCCGCGAAAGCCCGCCTGCACACCTTCGGCCGCTCCACACTCCTCGACCGCCACCTCGCCGCCACGATCGCCGCCTCCGGCCGCTGGTCTGCCGTCGCGGTCCTCGACCCGTCCCTGCCACCCGCCCCCACGCCATCGTCTGCGTCCCTCTACCACGTCGCCCTCGACCTCTCTGACCCTGCAGCGCCCCTCGCCCGCCACTCTCCTCGTCGTGTTCTGATCGCGACCTAGTACCATAACGGCGAGGAGGGGTGCTGTTGCTCCCTAACGGCGGCGACATTTGCTTCTTGTAGAGAGCGGCCTTGCTCCATGTAGTGGGCGATGTTGCTACAAGCGGCGGCCAAAGTTGCTCCCTGCTAAGGGCAGCGCTGCTCCATGCAACGACAAACCTAGCTTTTGATTTTGCTACATTGATATTTTTTTGCTATCTCTATTTTTTGCTACAATACCATAAAATTTTCGCTAAAAGTTCTCCGACGAGGTTTTCCGGCTAAATTCTCTGGCGATGTCTCTAGCGAAGTAGGATTTTTGCTACATTAGAAGAACTTTGTTGCTACAACCGTATTGTGTTTTTGCTACAACAGTGTCAACTTTTTGCTACAAGGTCTCCAGCGAGAGTCACCAGCGAGTTTTTTCCGACAAAGTCAGTTTTGCTGCATTAGCACAATTTTTTGCTGCATGGTCTCCGTCGAGACGTTCTATTTCTAAAATGAACCATTTTTTGCTTCGAAAGCAAAAGCGGGGACATATGTATCAAACGCGGGATGTTTTGTAGCAAATGGACACGTGTCAGCACGGGAAGCAGGACGATGGGAGCTCCCCCATCGTCCGGGGACGCCTAGCACTTGCCTTTACTTATGCATTTTACATTGTGATAGCCTTCGTGCTTGAAGTATTTCATCTTGCTATCAGCTTGTTGATTATCTTTCTTTGCATAGGTTGTTAGTGCACTTAGTTCAACCTAGTATATATAGGCTTTGTGCTTGACAAAAAACACTAGTTTTATTCTGCATTTATTAGAGCCTAAACCATAATGATTTTAAAAGCCTATTCACCCCCTCTAGGCGACATCCTTTGCACTTTCAATTGATGAAGACAAGTTCAAAAAATTGGTTTCACCATGGTGTATGGGGAGAAATTCGCAAGTCCTCATAAAGCAAGCGCGAGCAAGAGCAGTCAAGAAAGAGGTTCCATATTGAGGAGGACAAGATCATCTACATCAAGCTAAAGTGGAATGCTCAAGGCAAATGTATTAGCTTGATAGGTTTTACCTTTTGCCGATCTCATGTTGTTAGTTGGGAGACCGGTTTATGGGATAGATAACCGTACTATCAAGAGGGGCACTCGAGTGAGTAACTTAATCATATCCTTCGAAGAGAGCTCAAACGTTTTCATACTAGGCATCATATTTATTGGTTCTTATTCATGAGAGGATTTAGAGTTTGTGTTAATCTCTATGACAAGCTCAAGTTCATCGAAAACAGATTTCATATGCATTCTCTATTGATTTATCAATGTTGGAGGTTTTACCGGTTTATGTTTTATATATAGGTTAAACCTTTCATCATTTGGTTCTATCTTACCTTGTTGTACTATGATAGTACAAATCTCTCCTCCATAAAAGACCCCCTTCTTCCTCCTTGGACTGGTTGCTTTCTCTCCCTCTCTCCTCCATTGTTTCTACCTTTAAGAGCTTGCAAATACTCTAAATCCCTCATATATTTATTGAATCTTTTAGGGGGATTTGAAAGGGGATATCTAGATCTACAACTCCACCAATCCACCTCACTCTATGTGAGGGGAACATCTTGGGATCTATTGAAGGGATTCGCGGCATAGTAAATCAAAATTTTCTACGGATGCGAACAGAGGGAAAGCCAAGATCTAATCTAGGAGATGCAATCAACGAGAGAGATTGGATTAGATCTTCATACCCTTGAAGATTCGCACAGCGGAACGTTCGTCGGAACGTGGGTGATGTAGTCGTACTCGCTTCTCCTCCTCGCGATCCGATCCGATCTAGCACCACAAGTGGCGGTGCCTCCATCTGCAATATAATCTCGGATTATATGAAACTTGCGGTTGATATGCTTGGTCTTTGGATGATATCTTGGTTCCTTAGCGAGTGCTATGGCGCCAGTGTTGTCACACAATATCTCCAGTGGGTCCAATGCACTTGGAACCACGCCAAGCTCAGTGATGAAGTTTCTGATCCAAACTCCTTCACTTGACGCTTCTGCAGCAGCCATGTATTCCGCTTCCACTGTAGATCCCGCGATCACGCTTTGCTTGCAGCTTCTCCAGCTCACAGCTCCTCCATTCAAAATATAAACGTATCCTGTCTGAGATTTGGAATCATCCTTGTCGGTGTCAAAACTAGCGTCGACGTAACCTTTTACGACAAGCTGTTCATCACCCCCATAGACTAAGAACATTTCTTTAGTCCTATTTAGGTACTTTAGGATGTTCTTCACGGCTGTCCAGTGTTCCACTCCTGGATCACTTTGATATCTGCTCGTCAAACTAAGAGCATTGGACACATCCGGTCTAGTACACAACATGGCATACATGATGGAACCTATGGCCGAGGCATAAGGCACCTTGCTCATAGCTTCCCTATCATTTACCGTAGCTGGACACTGAGCCTTGCTCAATATCTTACCTGACAACATAGGCACTGAACCTTTCTTTGCCTTATCCATTCTGAACCTTTTCAGAACTTTGTCTAGGTATGTACTCTGGCTTAAAGCTATCAGGCGTCTTTGTCTATCTCTATAGATTTTGATGCCCAATATATAAGCAGCTTCACCTAGGTCTTTCATTGAAAAACACTTGTTCAAATAACTATTCACATCGTTAAGCATGTTGATGTCATTTCCGATATTCAATATGTCATCCACATATAGTACCAGAAACGTCACCGAGCTCCCACTCACTTTCTTGTAGATGCAAGCTTCGTAGCAATTTGGAACAAATCCAAAGCTCTTGATCACTTGATCAAAATGAAGGTTCCAACTCCGAGATGCTTGCTTCAGTCCATAAATGGAACACTGTAGTTTGCATACTTTATCAGCATCCTTAGGATCGACAAAACCTTCGGGTTGCATCATATACAACTCTTCATCAATGTTGCCATTGAGGAAAGCAGTCTTGACATCCATCTGCCATATTTCATAATCATGAAACGCAGCAATTGCTAATAAAATCCGAATGGACTTAAACATCGCTACGAGAGAGAAAGTCTCATCGTAGTCAACACCTTGAACTTGTCAAAAACCTTTCGCGACAAGCCGTGCTTTATAGACGGTAACATTACCATCCGCGTCCGTTTTCTTCTTGAAGATCCATTTGCACTCAACGGCCTTTCGGTCGCTAGGAGGGTCCACCAAAGTCCATACTTGGTTTTCGCTCATGGATCCCAATTCGGATTTCATGGCTTCTAGCCATTTCTCAGAGTCTGGGCTCATCATCGCTTCCTCATAGTTCGTAGGTTCACTGTCTTCTACTAACAAGACAGTCAAGACAAGGTTGCCGTACCACTCAGGAGGGGCACGCGACCTTGTCGACCTGCGACGTTCAGTAGCAGCATCGTCCGAAGCTTCATGATCCTTGTCATTAGCTTCCTCTATTGTTGGTGCAGGCGTCACTGGAACAATTTCAGGTGCTGCGCTACTCTCCAATTCAAGAGAAGGTTCAATAACCTCGTCTAGCTCTACTTTCCTTCCACTCACTTCTTTCGAGAGAAACTCCTTCTCAAGAAAGGAACCGTTCTTTGCGACAAACACTTTGCCTTCGGTTCTGTGATAGAAGGTATACCCAATAGTTTCCTTAGGGTATCCTATGAAGACGCATTTCTCCGCTTTGGGTTCGAGCTTGTCCGGCATCAACTTATTGACGTAAGCTTCGCATCCCCAAACTTTAAGAAACGACAACTTAGGTTTAGCACCAAACCACAGTTCATACGGTGTCGTCTCAACGGATTTAGATGGTGCCCTATTTAAAGTGAATGCAGCAGTTTCTAATGCATAACCCCAAAATGATAACGGCAAATCAGTAAGAGACATCATCGATCGGACCATATCTAATAAGGTTCGATTCCGGCGTTCAGACACACCATTGCGCTGTGGTGTTCTGGGTGGCGTGAGTTGTGAAACGATTCCACTTGCTTTAAGATGCGTGAGAAAATCATAACTCAAATATTCACCTCCACGATCGGATCGTAGAAACTTAATCTTTCTGTTACGATGGTTCTCCACTTCATTCTGAAATTCTTTGAACTTTTCAAACGTTTCAGATTTATGTTTCATTAAATAGATATACCCATATCTACTTAAGTCATCGGTAAAAGTGAGAAAATAGCGATATCCACCGCGCGTCGAAACACTCATCGGTCCGCATACATCGGTATGTATGATTTCCAACAAGTCCGTTTCTCGCTCCATCATACCGGAGAACGGGGTTTTGATCATCTTGCCCATGAGGCATGGATCGCATGTGTCAAATGATTCAAAATCAAGAGACTCCAAAAGTCCATCAGAATGGAGTTCCTTCATGCGCTTTACACCAATATGACCTAGACGACAGTGCCACAAATAAGTAGTATTATCACTATCTACTTTGCATCTCTTAGCCTCAATGTTATGGATGTGTGTTTCATCCCTTTCTAGATTTAGAAGAAATAAACCATTCACAATAGGTGCATGACCATAAAAGATGTTACTCATATAAATAGAACAACCATTATTCTCCGATTTAAATGAATAACCGTCTTGCAATAAACACGATCCAGGAATGATGTTCATGCTCAACGCAGGCACATAATAACATTTATTAAGGTTTAAAACTAATCCCGAAGGTAAAACTAAGGAGAGCGTGCCGATGGCCATCACATCAACTCTTGATCCGTTGCCAACGCGCATCGTCACCTCATCCCTCGCAAGCCGCCGTCTATTCCGTAGCTCTTGTTTCGAGTTACAAATATTAGCAACTGAACCAGTATCAAATACCCAGGCACTACAACGAGGTCTAGTAAGGAAAACATCAATAACATGTATATCAAATATACCTTTGATGGTGCCAGCCTTCTTGTCTGCTAAGTACTTCGGACAGTTGCGCTTCCAGTGACCCTTGTCCTTGCAATAGAAGCACTCAGTATCCGGTTTAGGACCAGACTTGAGCTTCTTCTCAGCAGGGGCAACGCGCTTGCCGCCGCCTTTATTGAAGGGCTTCCTTGCACCCTTACGTTTCTTGAAGGTGGAGGGCTTGTTGACCATCAACACATGATTATTCTTTTTGATGTTCACCTCCGCTACTTTCATCTTAGCAAAGAGCTCAGTGATCATATCAGTGGAACCAATCTGATTGTGATCAACTACAAAACTTTTGTAGCTAGGAGTGTCAATCTTGAGCTCCTCTGGAATCTTGCAGTCCAATTGCTCAAGGCGTTGAGTGTAGCCCGTCATCTCAATGGCGTGCTCACTAACGGAACTCCCTTCCTCCATCTTGTAGTTAAAGAATTTCTTAGAGATCTCATATCTCTCAGAACGGGCTTGAGTCTGAAACATGTTTTTCAGCTCCTCAAGAATCTCAAAGGGCCCGGCGAACTCCTCAAAACGATTTTGAAGATCCGATTCCATAGCATACAACATGGTGATCTTAATCAAATCATAATCATCCTTGCGCGACTGATAAACAGCTTTTTCATCAGCCGGCGCATCTATAGCAGGGGCGTCACCTAGCGCTTTCTCAAGGACATAGTCCTTTTGTCCGCCAGCAAGAATGATTCTCAGAATGCGGAACCATTTGGTGAAGTTAGACCCATTGTTTCTAAGCTTTTCTATCTCAGCAAAAACGTTGAAGTTGAAGTTGGACTTGGCCATGTGATCTACAGTATTTGCAAGTACAATTTAGACTATGTTCATGATAAATAGTTCAACTTAATCAAATTACTAGATGAACTCCCACTAAATTCAACATCCCTCAAGTTGTTTAGTGAACACGATCCAAATTCACCACACCTAATCCGATCATCACGAGAAGAGATGTGGTTTCAATGGTGGACAACGAAGTGTCGATCATATCATTCATATGACTCATGCTTAACCTTTCGGTTCTTGTGTTCCGAGGCCATGTCTGTACATGCTAGGCTCGTCAAGTTAGACCCAAGTATTTCCGCGTGTGCAAAACTGGCTTGCACCCGTTGTATGTGAGCGTAGAGTCTATAGCACCCGATCATCACGTGATGCTTGGACACGACGAACTTTCACAACGGTGCATACTTGGGGAGAACATAGTTTTTATCTTGATCTTTAAGTGAGGAATCATCTTATAATGCTACCGTCGCGATCTAAGCATAATAAGATACATAAAAGGATAAACATCACATGCATATAACTTTATGTGACATGGTATAGCCAATCTTCGCGCAATGATCTCCATCTTGTGCGTTCCGGCATGATCTCCATCACTCCACCATGATTGCCTCCACCACGAATAGCAACTACAACTATTGCTAACTACTTAGCGATAAAGTAAAGCTATTACATGGCGTATAAGAAGTTGACTCGCAGGTCATACACAATTATAAAGACAACCATATGGCTCCTGCCGGTTGTGTACTCATCGACATGCAAGTCGTGAAACATTACAAAAACATGATCATCGCATACAATATACACATCACATCTTGGGCCATACCATATCACAGAAAACACTCCCTGCAAAAACAAGTTAGACGCCTCTACTTTGTTGTTGCATGTTTTACGTGGCTTATGGGAGTAGATGCTAAGAACGATTCTTACCTACGGTAAGCCACAACGGTGATATTATGGTTGCCAAACTCCGGTGTTAATCCCATGACAACTATAGTGAGAGAAACTGACATCCACCAGCCGCATGTGTGGAACAAGCCACACGTCAAGTGCGGAGCCGGTCTCGCGAACGACGTCGCGTAAGGTTGGCCTGGACCGCTTCAATCTCACTATCCCGCGTCATAAGAAGAACACAAACAAGAGGCTTGCAACAGAAAACATCAACGCCCGCAACAACCATGTTGCGTTCTACTCGTGAAACACATCTACGCATATATCTAGCTCTGATACCACTGAAGGGATTCGCGGCATAGTAAATCAAAATTTTCTACGGATGCGAATAGAGGGAAAGCCAAGATCTAATCTAGGAGATGCAATCAACGAGAGAGATTGGATTAGATCTTCATACCCTTGAAGATTCGCACAGCGGAACGTTCGTCGGAACGTGGGTGATGTAGTCGTACTCGCTTCTCCTCCTCGCGATCCGATCTGATCTAGCACCACAAGTGGCGGTGCCTCCGTGAGATGCACACGTGCAGCACCTCGACGTCTCCTCCTTCCTCGGACCAGCAAGTATGGTGGAGAGATAGATTGGATCTACAACACGACGGCGTGGTGTATATGGTGGAGAATTTCTGCAGCAGGGCTTCGCCTACAAACAGTCGGGAGGGAGAGAGGAAGGGTAGCAGGGCAACTAGGGTTTGGAGGCAAGGTGTAGGGGGTGGGGGCGCACCATCCCTCTATATATAGAGGGGGGCGGCCAGCCCTTGCCCCTCCTCCAAGCCTTGGGCCGGCGGCCAAGGGAGGGAGAAGTGGGGGGCAAGGACTCTCCCCCTTCTAGAAACCCTATCTCTAGTTTAAACGAATTTAAACTCTCTAGGATCGGCTGGGCCCTATGGGTCCTTGTGCCCCTGGCCCAAAGAGGCCAGGACACTCCCTCATAGGCCCATGCCCCCTCCCGGAAGGTGGGACCACGTTGGTCCCCTTCCGGAAGGTTCTAGAAGCTTCCGGTACAATACCGATTAACCCGGAACAATTCCGAACTCCAAAAACTGCATTGCCTTATATGAATCTTATTCTCCGGACCATTCCGGAACCTCTCGTGATATCCCGGATCCCATCCGAGACTCCGAACAAAAATTCATAAACCAATTATCCAATCTATCCTAGCGTCGAGATACGTTAAGTGTGTGACCCTGCGGGTTCGAGAATATGCAGACATGATCTTCTATCAATAATCAACAGCGGGGTCTGGGCACCCATATTGACTCCCACACATTCATCGATGATCATATCAGATGAACCACGATGTCAGGATTCAAACAATCCCATATATATATTCCCTTCGTCTCGCGATATTTTACTTGCCCGAGATTCGATCGTCGGTACCGTCATACCTAGTTCAATCTCGTTCACAGCAAGTACTTTACTCGTTCCGTAATCCGATATCACTTTGTGATTAACTCCTTAACCACATGCTTGCAAGCGGTGTTGATATCGATTACCGAGTGGGCCCGAAGTATATCTCTCCTACTTGGGAGGGACAAATTCCATCTCGATACATACAACCCAACAGATACTTTCCGATCACCTGAGAGACACCTTTATGATCACCCTCTCATAGGATGACGTTTGATGACCTCAAAGCTTTCTTCCGATACCAGGGAGTTGTATTATCTCATGGTCTAAGGAATACAATATTTGACATAGGAAAAGCTTCGCAAAGATGAACACGATGATACGATCTAATTGCTTCGCTTAGTTTGGGTCTGTCCATCATATCATTCTCCAATGATATGATCTCATTATCAATTGACAACTCATGTCTATGGTTAGGAAACCTTAACCATCATTGATCAATGAGCTAGTCCATAGAGGCGTACTAGGGACACGGTGTTGTTCACAAACCACACAAGTATTAAAGTTTCCGCTTAATACAATTCTAGCATGGAATATAAACATTATCATGAACAAGAATTATAATAATAACATCTTTATTATTGCCTCTAGGGCATAATTCCAACATCTATATCTTGGGGTTTCTTTTGCGGATTTCCTCTTGTGTTCTTCCTGTATTATTACCCCAATAGCTTTAATTTTGTATCTTTGGTGGAATTTGAGAGTGAAGGACTTGCCATTGCATTAGGTGCATCGGTTTGAGTTCTCAACGGAGGATTTGGTTGGTAAAATCAAGAAGCTTGTTACTCTTGTTTTATTGGAACCCTAGACGGTGAAGTGGCCTTGGTGGTGATTATTGGGAGCCTCCAATTAAGTTGTGGAGATTGCCCCAATCTTGTTACAAGTTTGGTGAACACCCTCAAGTGTCCCATTGTGGATCGGGTGCTTGCCGTGCGTCGGGTGCTCGGGAGAATAGGGTGAGGCCTCTTGTGATGCTGGTGGTCTTAGTACCGTCCACCCCTCCATCGAGACCTACTCCCTTGTAGGGAGGAACTCAGTAAAATATCGTCGTCTCCACGTGCCTCGGCTATCTCTATACCCGAGCTTTTTCTTATGCATTTTACCTATGTGATAGCCTTTGTCCTTAAAGTCATATATCTTGCTATCATATAATTGCTTGTATTGCTTAGAATAAGTTGCTGGTGCACAAGATGAACCATAGTATATATATCTTTTGTGCTTGACAAAGTAAACACTAGTTTTATTCCGCCTCTATTAAGCCCATCTGATAAAAGTTTTAAACCGCTTATTCACCCTCCTCTAGGCGGCATCTATGTCCTTTCACCATTGGACTCCTGGTGGGCCACTTTAGCTCGTTGGATTCTTGTTGAAAATTCTGAAGAGTGCTCTTTGACCTTACCATTTTTAGAGTCTCGGAGTTTTCGAGCCTTTTTAAGATCGCACGCTCAAAAACAAGTGACAATAAGTTACACGGGGTGCAGGCCTAGCATGGAATTGGTTCCAGTTTCGATGCCCAAATACATAAGCCACCTAATTAAACGACTAAATTCGGTTGGGCCATTTCGAAAAGGCTAATTCCGATGCCCATTTCCTACATCCAAACACTGCATAACTGAATTCATTGGCACTAATATGTCAATTAACTATTGTTGCTCTTTTATTAGTGATGAATTAGTGGCTTAATTGTATGGTTTAGATGCTTAAGTGGTTCTAGATAGTGGTTCTACTAGCTTGTTATTTTTTGTAGCTCTTTCATGAGCACTAGTGACATACTAGTGACTTGTTCTTTACACTGGGTTTTAGTTAACTTGTCTTAGTTAGTGTTACTTGTTTAAATGTGTAAACTTAGTATTAAATTTTACCGATAGTTGATTTGGCTACTATAGTAGTCAAAATCCACAACTCAAGTATTCTATTTATGGACACGGATTTCATACTCACGGTGGTACATGCGCATACGGTATAAACCGTTGGATTGCATGCATCTTTACTCCCTTGATCCAATCTGCTCTAGTCTAGATTTCATGGTTTGTGCGTGGCGTGTGCCTCCGTCGGTCGCACGACAACTAGATGGAAAAACCACCGTCCCGTTCTTGTTTCTCCGGTTCTCTCCATCTTTCTTTTTCTAGTAATCGTTTTGCGTCTACAATCCAAACAATACACGGTGTTGTTATAGATAGAGACAAGTAGATGATTTCATACCAAAAAAGACAACTCCCGCGCATATGTTTTTTTAGAGATGCTATATCTTTCCCACCACTTTCTTCCCGTGGCGACCAATTGTTTTTTTCTCACGTCCTTTTATAAGCTTTATAAGCTAAGAGCTAGGGCGGTGGATTCATGCCACACGCGGATCTCCATATTTCATTTTGTAGTAGTAATTTCATTGTCCACGAGTCCAGCATCTCCATCTTTATTTTTGTAATAGTTGTTTTACGTCTACAATACGTCTACAATACAGGAAAAATGCATGGTGTAGTAGTTGGTTCCTTTTTTAGACAAAACTAAAAACCCCGTTCTATAATATTGGCCATGCTATATGTTTCCGCCTTTTTCTTCCCGCGGATACCAATTGAACTTTTTCCCAAGACCTTTTATAAGGCAGAATAGAGGGTCGGAGTTTCACGTCACACACGTATATTCTGTATCGCAAACAAGCCACTGCCCAAAACCGCCATGAATTCGGGAGAGCTTCCTGATGGGTATGTTTATGCTCCTTCTTCCCCCTTGGTTGCACACACGTATATTCTGTATCGCAAACAAGTCGCCGTCCAAAACCGCCATGAATTCGGGAGAGCTTCCTAATGGAGAATTGAAAGTGCCATGCCATGATAAAACAACAAGAACCATACTACTACTATTTCTCACTACCCATGCCAGTGTGTGTTTGAAAGGAAATAGATATGGAGCTTGTTTAGTAAATCAATATGGGCACAATAGATGAGGAATACATGCTCCTGGTATGACGACGTTCCTAGAACTCGTCTCATGCCACATGCAACCGTTGTATTCCGTGTGCTCTCTTTAGGAGGATCGAACGGTGGTGTGGCTATGCGCACGTACCATCATGTGCACCACACTATTTTGCTTCTATTTTATATTTAATTGTATTTCTTTAGCTGCCTTTGCTATTTGATTATTGGTTTTGTCTGTTATTGATACACTGATAAAATCTTGGTCTCCTATGTGTGTGTCCATTAATACTTGGTTAATTTCTTATTCTTGTGTTTCCTGGATCTTTGGTTCTTTGATTATTGTAAGTGTGTTGATTAAATACTTAGGGAATTATTCTTATATTTCTTACAGTAGTTTGGCTCAATTAATGAGCTATAGTTTACTGCCTACCATTTCTTCCTTAGGCACATCTATGGGTGTATGTTAATTAATCTGGCAAAAAGGGCAGAAGTGCGTGTGGATACTTTGATGCGCCCCTGCAGGGTTAAATCTTTTCGAAAAGTCAAGTCTGCGGTTATGGACGACTTGGAGCACAGTTTCTCGATCATAGACAACTTACACTAAAGTTTACTATTATAATTTGACTTGTATCTGAGATGACTAGTAAGTTAGATAACCACCATGGAAAGAATGGATAAAATTGCCAACCATGAGAGTTTTCTCATAATGACTTTCTTGTTTAGTCTTGAGGGGAGAAATACCAAGATGGATATGTTTGGTGGTAGAATCAGGTTGGTTCCGCATAGGTCTTTTTTATCTCTCTCTGATAGCCGGCAGTTGTATCGAGTCTCTATAGGTTGTTTAGTGCATGCATGTTGTGTTGCCGCTTCAGTCCACCATACCTATGTAGGCGAGAGCCGCTGAATTCTAAGACCCATCATGTACTGGCCTCAGTACCGACCGCTCTCTTTTATCTTTGCCCTTTATCGGCACCACTTTTGTTTATCAGGTTTGAGATCGATGTCGTTAGCGGGGTTACCCTTTCGGCTTGCCTGGGCAGGGTTATGTACGCCATTGTTGTTGTTCAGGGATATTAGCCCCATTTTCATCTTGTTTGTACTTGGATGTTGTATCATTTTCAAGGTGATTTGGATCTTTGTACTCTATATTTGTATTCTTAACTCATTGAGTCGTTGTTGTATATATATTCTGTGGGTTCCATCGTGGACTAATGTGTAATTATATTACTTTGTTTTCCAACCGCACGCAAGTTCCTGGTGGGCATCTTTGAATCGTTTTTATGCGGATTTGGCGGGAATCGCTGAAACTTGCATAGGGCCAATTCGAGGGTGTTACAATCTCTTCTGTGGGCGCCATATTGTAGGGATTGTGCGGGTTGAATCCATACTCCACAACCTTCCAAAGATGAACACTTGAACTTTTGAAGTGAGAACGCATGAGATATTTCCAATTGGCGAAATTAGATTTGTCAAGCTTAGGAAGAGGACCACGATGATTTATATGAGGTGTAGGGAGGGGAGCAGCATTGTAACTAGGTGGTGGTGGAACATTTCCATGAGGTTTATCTTTTCCTTGTGGCTACCTTCACCGATGGAAGGGTCCTTGTGGGACTCATTCGTAGGTTTGACACCACTTGATTGGCTATCAATGGCATCGAAAACAACAACATCCTTTTTCCAAGATATAACTCAAATATGGCTCTCATCTCTTGTTGGACCGTATCTAAGGATTCGGCAAGCTCTTTCTTAGATATGGGAGAAGTTTCAAGAGTGGTTTCATCCCCCTTATTCTCGCCGCTCATACTTATCTTAGGCGGTTAAGCCAAAGTAAGAGCCTAGGCTCTGATACCAATTAAAGATCGGTATGAGCGACTAGAGGGGAGTGGGTGAATAGGCGCTACTCAACTTTTATGTTCTTTTCAAATTAAGGCTCGACACAAATTAAGTTCTCTAGATATGCAACTAGGTGAGAGAACCTATATGACAAACAAGCAAGCAAGCAACAATAATAGAGAGTAAAGGATAGAAATCACCGAAGATAGACACAGAGATGTTTTCCCGAAGTTCTTTCCTTTTGAGGGTAAGTACATATTGGAGGGGTGGGCGGTACTAAGACCACCAGCACCGCGAAAGGCCTCACCCTATTCTCCCGCACACCCACCGTAAGGCAAGCACATGATCCACTAAGTGGTGGCCTTAAAGGTGGTGACCGAAACCTTTACAAACTTGTTGAGTAGACCGCCGCAACACTTGGAGTCTCCCAACACGATCCCAAAGATTTACAAACAATGTCCGAGCTCCAAGACCGACCTCTTTCGTCTAGGTTAAAAAGAACCCAAGAGTAATAAGATCCACAAGGGAAAACAAAGGGGAATCAACTTTTCTTTGGTGAAACCCTAGATCTAGACCTCCTCCACCAAATCACAAAGTATCAAGGAGATTGGAGCACTATGGAGGGGTATCTAGTGAAATTTTAGCTTAAAAACAATGGATGAGAGAGATAAAAGAGGCAAGCTTCCCGTTGGGGAAGAAGGGCCCTTTTATACCCATGAGAGGGAATCTGCCTGTTGCATACTGTTCCGATCGGTACTACCGGAACAAGAAGCGGTGGTACCGTAAATGACCGGTACTACCGGACTAGTACTGGGCGAGAACAGATGGAGCTGGAAAAGCCTCTATATCCTTCGGTATGACACACTTCATGGACCGGTAGTACGGGGAAGTGGTAGTATCGGAAAATATAGTGGCACTATCGGACGCTGCGGTAGTGTCGGGCTAGTGGTACCGGCCGGGCCTGAGAGGGAGCCTAAGCTCGCCAAATGGCTCAGACCCATCCGGTACCGTCGGGCGGTACTACCGGTGCCAAGCGGTAGTACCAGATGCAATTTCCTGTACTACTGGTTGGCACAGACAGCAGCAACAAGGACATAATTCCTTCTTAGTTCTTAACCATTGAGGGAAATCTGGATGGGCTATAAAATAGAGTTGATTCCACCAACTTTCTGACATGGACCCCCTCTTGATAGTACGGTTTTCCTATGACTTAAACAAAAAGATCTAGGAAAAAACATGTCTTGCTATTCACCTTTTTTAGGGTAAACGAATGCCTTGACAACAAGGATAACCTAAAAAGCACTTAGCAGACGATTAGTCGGACACATGTGTTATCATCAAATATCAAAACCACTTAGGGAGGGAAATGCCCTTTCACATGGTTATTATAAAAAGTGGAGAAAAAATCCAAAAATCAAATGGCAAAAGGTAACAGTCATAAAGGAACAGAAACCTAAACTACACACACATGGTGGGAAAACGGGGCTAGTATATGACTATAGGGATGATCTATAAACAAGATGGCCTAACAAATACTAGAGCTCATGCCATACTAACTCAAGGAAAGATGCTAGTATATGACTGTAGCGGCACTTTATTGGGCGTCTGTCCTTTTGTACCCAGCACGGCTTGCTGATTTGGTTATTACGTTTAGGTAGTATTTCCGTTAATTAGTAAGTTCAAAAGTAGTTCGTGGTACCTAGTATAGTAGCTAGGTCGTAGTAGTAGTAGCGGCAGTTCTTGCTTTTCACTGTATGTGATACTACTTGTATGGTGGTCAAGGTGTAGCAGTAGCTAGTAATAGGTCGAATGAATTTCCTTCCATACTGTCTGTAATAGGTTAAAATTTCCTTCCATGGGGTGCAGCCTGTACAAATGTGTAATGAGAAGCTTGATCTGCCGATGTACCAGTCTCGTTCCCAATACAAGTTATTTATTTTATGGAGCAGTCTGTCTTTATTTTCTCTGGAACTTATGGGGTTTGCTAGTATACTGCGCTTATGCTAGGCCACGAGAAGTTCTGCGATTGGTGCAGGAATTTGACAATTTTCTATGGAAAACTCCGGCTTCTTCCTTGCACGATGGATGGTGCGAGCAGTCTCGGACGCCGGCCGGGGCCGGCCCTACGTTGTTTCTGTTGGTCGCTGCTATGGCACGTTCTTCTGGCGCCGGTGGATGGTGTTTGGTGACGTCTGACTGATTGATCGTAACCTTAGTTCTTCTTAATAGGGTTTCAGTTGATAGCGAACATCGGTTTGCATCTTTAAAAAAAAATTCCGGCCCTCCTCCTCCAAGCGGCAGCCTGCAGGCGAGAGGAATCATTGTGCGACGGCAAGGAGTAGTAGCAATGATACGTCGGGGGTACGGAGCTGAGACTTTTGCCGAAGTTTCTGCAGCTTTGAGCGTCTGCAGTTGTGAGGCGGAATGATTTGGGCACGACTGGTGCCAATCAATGTGTTGGGGGGATAGTTCAGGGACAATCGCAGTGGCTCACTGCCAGTTCTGTCCAGGAACAGTCGGAGTCGCACGGATCCGGCGAGAACTACGCTGTTCAGGGCGCAAATCTGCTCGTGTCGTTGTAGCCTCCCATCAATCTCCATCATATGACGTCTCTTCTTCAAGTGTTCCATTGTGCACTGCATTTTGAGGGGGGGTATTCTTCGCACAGTAACGCCAGTATGACGGCCATGAACTGGCTATACATCATAGTATTCGATTTCTATACGGACGAATTACGGTTTGGATGTGGTAAATTACACAGCATCATTTATTGAGATTTTAAGGCCGAAGTAAATACCGCAATCTGCAAGCATCTATGGCGCATTTGTCACATTTAAGACATCTGCAGCAAGTTAAGGACATAGGGCACATTTCGTACCATAGTAGATGATGATTTGTATTTATTGAGACAAATGCTCCATGTACGGCGTACATACAGTACTCTACTGTTCCTTTGCTTTCAGTTACTACCCCAACTAAATTATGATACAGAGGTTGTCTCTCAAATATACACCAAACAAGGATAATGACGTTAGCATCAAAATGGCAAGGAGGGTGGAAGAATCGACAAAATCGGTGAGAAACAACATAAGAATAAAACACAGCTCTATATGCAGCTGGAGCAAACAAAAATGAAACAGTTACAGACCAGACAGCCTTCGCCTAGGGTCCTGCCTCAATCTTCTCAATGGTTTCTATCCTCGTTTTTCTTTTCCATCCTTTCATGGCAGCAACCAGGTTCACCAACCCGACAACCTGAGTCTTGCTGTACTCCTGCAGAGTTTATATACAGTGACAGGCTCTGTGTAAATAGTTCGCCTTTTCAAGCAAAAGATGAGCAGCACATAGTAAGATTGGCCAAGTGCTTACTGGATGAGCCCGTGCCCAGTGAACATACTCTGTCTCCGGCAGATAATAAGCCTGTTTGATTTGACAGAAGAACCGTTAACAGCAACGCATACCCCATTATTGACGGGAAATGTAACACAGAAAGTTAAATGTGGTCAGCGTCGGGCAAAAGGAAGTAATGTCACTAAATTTAACAGTATGCATGAGGGTTCGACTAGATACCTTCACAAAAGTATCCACAGTTTGCAGCTTCGGCCTGACATTTGACGATACAATGTGTTGGAGCCCATTAATTAGCACCTGAAAGAACAGCAAAACTCTTTACTCAGTTTTCCTCCATGGCTACAATCCACAAAAGACTAGTACTGCATAAGATTAGAACCTGAAGGTCAAGCGACATCAATGCACGTCCTTCATCAGTGCACCTTTTCACTCTAGAGAGCCCTTCAACTAAAACTTCTGCAAGGCTCTCTATGCCATACTCCAGCAAGAGCTGTTGGAGCTGGAAAGAACATACGAATTTTAATTGCCTTTAATGTCGGAACATAGGCAGAGATTCTTTAACTCAAAGAGTTCCAAAACTAATAAACACCCACATAACAAAATAGTTCAATGAGACCAAAGAAGAAGAAAAATATTCAGTTAATTTGCTCAAACTAACCTCCTTAGAGATTCCCCCATGGTCCAATCTTGTTTTGTAATGTTTGAACTCACCCAATAATAAATCAACATATCTGGAGAAAAAAGAGGTCAAGAAATAATCAGTGGCACGATGTATTCATCTTCATAGTACAAGGAACTTTATCAGATTTGAGTAACATGTGACTGCAAGAATAAGAAAAATCCATCAAAAACAAATTTTACAATGTCAAAAAATTCTGAAAGAAAATTTTGCATGGACATCCAGACATTCTATGTTTCCACACAAGTTTTCTGGAGAAAAGAACATTTCGTGTTGCTTGTGCAAAAAGACAAAAAATGTCCATGAATAGTCATGTTAGAGCATTGAAATTTTTCTTTTTTATACTGAGACACAAATGTTTCCTTTTTCCCGAAAACTTGTGTGCAGACATAGAATGTCCGGATGTACATGGGAATATTTTTTTCTGAATTTTTTGAGGTTCCAAAATATGTTCTCAAACAATGGGTTCATTTGCACCTATGAGCCAAATTGTATTTGCGAGTTTTATCTGCATAACATAAATTTAGCAAGAGAAAGGAAGCAGTAGCATACTGCCACAGAAATCGGCCAACATTTGCATGTAGACTGAAGGAAAACGACCACAAATGATGTGAATACTATTTTGAAAAGTAATGTCTAAATGAACAGGAGTATAGGATGGAGCAAGGTTCTAACAAGGACTAGGTATTTTTTTAAAGCACTAGGTATCAGGTGTCACCTAGCGCCTAGTTAGTTTAGGCACCCATAGACAGAGCAGCTGGGTGGGCTAGGAGGCCTGAGGATGAATATCAGTATGACAGAGAAAAAGGTAAGAAAGAGAGGAACAGGAAAGCTACGCCCACGAATTAAGAGACCACCAGCCCATGGATGTTACTACATTAGGGTATAGAGGAGCAGAAGCAATAGCCAACCAGTAGGGGAGCAGCAGCAATCGCCAACCAGCAGCACCAGCAACGACTAAGACCCATCTCCCGAGTAGAAGCTGTGTCATCGTCCCTCCGTTCTCCATGCCAGCTCTTCTCACCCTCCCCATCGTCGATTTCTCGCTGGAGAGGACGACTGCTCGCCCGAGATGCCGATTTCTCGCTGGAGGAGGTCGATTCATCATTGGAGAGGATGACTACTGGCCGGAGATACCAATTTCTCACCAGAGGTAAGACCTCGCCAGCCGCTTTATTCACCGCCTAGGGCCAGCGCTTAAGTATGCCTAAGCGACTGCCTGGGAGCACCTTTTTGAATTTTGGGATGAAGTGCCAGAGCAGGGTTCAAAGGAAGCATACAAAAAGGGCTATACAGAGATTCAAAACAATAACTTTCATGCTATTGACATTAAGGCTGCTTAAACTATACATACCCATTGTGCTCTATGCCAAGCTCCTTGACCTCCCATTTAGCATTTGCTATCTTATCTGGATACCTGAAAAGCACATTTGGCAGGTGAGCTGATAGCATATGAATGAGCTGTGATTTTTTTTATCGTATAAATGAGCTGTGATTGAAAACATCAAATGCAGTAACTGAGCAAGATACTATTCCACTGCACTTCTAAAAGTATCTGTGCCTCTGTGGAGATGCCAATCTCCGCAAGTTAAGCTCGGCCCACATAAACAACGATAGATGATTTCAGGGGATATGCAGAGACTTGAATATTTCATCCAACATACCCATTAATATGCAAAAGCATTCGTGCACTTGTCCTATGGATGTGCTCAGCCAAATCTGGAACAGTATCCACCTACCACAAAGAAGGAAAATAGAAAATTTCAACATTTACCGTTGCATCTTTCTGACATACATACTAGAAAATAACAAATCGACTTGATTCCAAATACAACAGCAACAATAAGCAAGAAATTTACCAGTGTCCCAAAATACTCTTCAACAACGGAGGTGCTATTTTGAGATAACACGGAATGTAGATGGGCTCTAGATCTATTCAAAACTCGAGCAACCAAAGACACTGTTTCAGCAGCTGCGCATCTCTCCTGCAAGGAAAGGAGAAGTTTCAGATATGGACAGCTAAAGGAGGACAATAGAACTACAGAGACTGGATATAAGACATACAGTACATTTTTATACTAGTGTGAAGATAAAAGCTAATAACACCATCGATGCCACTTTAAAAAGCATATGTCCAGGCACAAAAGTGACCTGCTAGTCATATGCTTTTTAAATGCCTAATGAAGCAGAAGGGACCTAGTTCATTAGAGAAACATTTACGTTGATAACGAGACACGCATTCAAAGACTTATGTACGATGTCATCATAAAGAAGGGATCAAATCAGCTAATGCATTTCTCCCAGCCCTACAGTAGATGCTTTCCACTGTGCCATTTTTTCCTTCATGATACAATCATCCAACAATTTGCACACGGAAATCATTTTCTGAAAATATTTTTTTTCCTTTCGTCCTCAATTTCCACCGTACTCCCGTTATATGCCAACAAGGAATCTACTCTCCTCACAATCCATAAGTAACTTCACAAGGCTAAAAAGAAACTCAGTGTCCCGTCCTCACATTACACATCCAAAAAAATTGCCTTCCCAAACCAGCATCTATAACTTCTTTCTCAGATTCAGTGTCAAATATAAGCTGGTTGACATATGGTGCCAACGAAAATTAGCTATTTAAAAGAAAACCAGGAACCAAATATGGAACACCTGTCCCAAAGTAACCAGCATTAATGAGCGAACTAAAATCGTCACGGCTACAAGGGTTTTTATCTTCAAATTGTATGCCTATGAAGCAGTTAACATGCTGAAGCCAAGAAAACAATAAATGAGTTGCTGATGTTATCGAACTTCATTCAGCACCTTCAAAACTCTAAATATTACATGAAGCCATGAATTAGTAGACGAGACCTGAATTCTTATGAGGCAAGCTCAAGTCAAATGTATTGTCTATGACATGACAGAGATTAAATTTATGATTACTGCTACTCAGTTGTAAATACTGAAAAACATGCTAAAAGGCAAGTATATAAGCATTGTGATGTAAAACCAGTATCTACCTTTAAACCGTAGGAGGTGAACATTGAGCTCGGAGGCGCAGTAGGCATCACATCCATTTGAGCAATAGTTGAATTCATTGATGAAGGTGGATACAAACTGTTCTGTGGTTTGATCCACTGATCTGAGTCTTGTGTTATTTTGGATAAAGCTGCCTTAACCCGGACTGAATACAACACAAGTATCAGAAAGGACAGATGACCTTCAAATCATCAATCATGTATTTCTAAACGTTTAGTAGCAAAGAACCATGAGCCAGAAAAAACAGAAAAAAACATTTCCATACATGATTGTGAATCAGGTAATGGCTTGCCACTTTGACTCTTGTCCTGACACCCAAATGTCTCGTATATGTGGTGATAAAAGATGCCAAAAAGTTGGAAGATACCCTGGAAAAAAATGGAAAGTATGAACAACAGAAAATATTCCACAAACTTCGTGTGCGTGCAGTTTACCTCAATGAAAATTTATTGACATATAACTAACCCTAAAAAGTTCAACATTGACCATTTCCAGCTTTTGCATAATTCTGGCATATTTGTCCATCATCCTGATACCAGTGAAGTGACAGCTTAGATTAGGCAGTTATGTTGTACGAATTTCCTCAGGTTAACATACATGAATATTTGATACCTTAACAAAGAAAGTGATGATCCTGTCTGCGATGAAATGTCTCCATCTTTCCAATGTGAAGAATTGCCTTTCACAATTTTTGTTTTCAATGTCCTACTGGGTAATTGGCTATCTTCATCAATGAAATCAGCGAGAAGGTCTTCATTCTCTTCATCAAAAGGTGAATTATTTCCATTTCCATGACTAGTATCCCCATGGACAGAATTATTACCAGCTGATGAGTTGAACATCACATTATACTTCGGGGATTCCAAGGATCCATTCTCGTTCTTCAAAGAAAATGGGTTCTCAATACTGAGCCAGGAAGCAAATCCGCTCTTTTGCCTTCCTTGATTAGTTGCAGTAGAACTTCCACTGAAACATTCTTTTGGCAAGGTAGAACTACGGCTGGTAGGTGAAATCAGTGCAGCACCATCACCAGTAAGTCCTGCTAAACTAATTATTTGCGTAGCTTCAGCAGACATTATTGTCCAAGATTCCTTTTCCAGTACCATTTTAAGTGCCTGCCAAAAGAATCACAAAATGAAACTGTTAAAATGCCACACTGAAATGCAAAAGTCAATACTGGCCATGCCAAATCAAGAATACAGCAAAATACCAACTAGAGCAATTCATGCATTACCAGGACCTAAGGAAATACCACATTTCACAATGTGGTTGTACTTGTGCCGTTAAAAACGAGCCAGAGGGAGCCGGATAGGGACCCCTCTTTTTTAACCAAAGAAGCAAGAAACGGTTGTACTGTTGTAGTGATTAAGGATGTCTATCAAGTATCAGCTGCTCTTTGGCACACAAATAAAAAAAAGACAAGGTAGATCCCACCAAGATCAGCCTTCACGAATCCCGAGACACAATGGATACAAAAACTGTACCATGTTTCTACAGAACATACACTCTTGTCCACTGCTAGCTTCTAGGGCAATTTAATAACTTACCAGCACTCGGTCAGTCTCCATGTTTGGGGGAAAGGTCTAGCTGTGTGATCCTTTCCTTTAACCAATTCACACATCACTTGATGATTGTACTTCTAATAACTGAATACTACCTCTGTTCCAAATTATAAGATGTTTTGAATATTTCAATATTGACTACATACGGACTGAAATGAGTGAACAGATACACTAAAACACATCTATATATATGCGATTAAGAAATTTCAGAACTTGTAACGAACGGAGGTGTAGGAGTTATTGAACATACATATATATTTTGCCGGTGAAAGGTCAGAACATAGTTCAAACAGACAGTCTTCAACTTCTGCCGGAACTCACTAGCTTCGAACCCACAAAATGCTTCACCGGCCAAAATGAATATTGTGAGATCTTCGTAGTTCTTCAGAAATTGGTATGTGCTAGTTGAACAAACCGCTGAACAAGACAGCAAAACAGACAAGCGACTTGTTGCCAGTTGCCAGAGATTTCTCCGCCCCCTTTCAAATGTATATGCAACAAGTTTTGTAGCATCTGTCCTCAGTTGATAGAATGGAGCATCTGCTCCTGATGTGCTAGCATCAGGATTGCTGACATCAGAAGATGGTATTCTCTCGCTCGTTGCGGCTGCAACATCATCCTGATTGACAACTGCACTTGAATGACCTCTTCCTGAATCAACTAAAGTTTCACTTGGGCTCTGAGATGTGTTATTCTGAATAGAAGAAACCAAAGGCTACATTAATAACTATACCAAAAACCAATATTCAAACGAGACATTGTTAACAACTCAACCAAAATATTTCATCGGATTTAGATGCAATCATGCAAATCTATAAAACTATGGAAAGATATATCGATTAAACTGGTCTTATTTTATATTGAAACAGGTTCCGCTTTATTATGCATTCAATATATGACTGAAAAAGTACAAGATTTGCCAACTGTCAGCACCATACATAGAGAAGAGTTCAGAAACTGTTGACATTTGACCTGTATATAAGGAGCTTCTTCAACTGGAAGTTTCTACAACACTGCATATACACTCAACGGACGCAGAAAGATTAAATTTGCAGTCTTTAATAATGGTGTACACTTACATAGAAGTGGATTCACTATTCAAGTACAAATAGGATTCAGGAAAGGAGCCAAATAAGATTTGGACTTGCTTATGAGGCTGACACCAATCAAGAATGTAATCAAAATTTCAAAAATAAAGTTCACAGCACACCAATAGCCATTACCTTTACTTCTGGGGAGAAGCTCATAATAGCATAATATGACCGCATCAACGAAAATATGCTCTCAAGAGTTTTTAACAAGCAGGGGCGAAGTTTGGACTCGGGAACTTGAACACAAAGATCACTATATGTAAATCTGCATAAAATATGAAAGCGGGTCAGTACTCACAGAAATTGTATAGTTTTGGTTTGATTTGATAATCTGAAGTATCTAGCCCACAGGATTCTCTAAAAAATAGCTGACATGACTTTATCTGTAAAATGCCACATAAATTATACGTCATATTGAATATACACCTTATAGTGCTTTAGGTGATCCGTGATAAAAAAAATAAGTCAATGTAAGTCAACATCGATTGGGTACAGCACTATCATTTCAGTTGCAGGCTTAGCCCAGAAGGGACCATGATTTTTCGCAGAAAGTGCAGTCCTTGAGACAATAATATGCAAACATATGAAGCTCCAAAGATAATTTTAGTAACGTAATCCCAGTGTAAGATGTAAATGTAACATAGCCCATTTAATTTATATTTTTCTCTGCCGAAAAAACAAACTCTTGATCCAAAGGCTGACTAAATTGACCCAACCATACACATACGTCCAGGTCACTGCATATATTTTTTACTCAACCTTAGAGCAATCAAAGGAACAAAAATGAAGTGATGAATACGTACCTATTTCTCTGGGTATTATTTCCCACCTCCTGCGATATTAGAGAAAATGATAATATTGTTAGGAAAAGAGCTGTCGTATTGCACAAACCCAAGGGGGCAAATATACATTACAAGAAAACTTGGACTACAAGCCAATCAACTACAGATTTATTCCAATAAATCTACTAGAGACCTAGACTACTGGGAAACCATAATAACCCCTAAAAATACCGCATGCCAAGTAATTAACAGTGAAAATGTACAAATTTCAAGCAATACAGCAAGAATATGTGAATAAATCATATAATGATACCTCTTCCAACATTTCTTTCAGGACAATATGTGTTTTTGAGAGTACTTCTTGCAAAAAGAAGCTCTGCATCTTTTCAGCCATGCCACCAATGTCACCCATCAATGCGAATGCATCAATCACCTACAGTTCATATTTAACTGTTAGAACAATGCAAAGCAAGTTAGCGAAAAACATGATTAACCAATCCAAGTGCACAAACAAAACAATGACCAGATAAATACTCACGGTTAGATAGCTTTCTTCACTGAAGGTCTGACAAACTTCCAGCAAACGGCTCTCCAATTTCTGGATTGTCTTTGCTAACCATGCCTGCAAAGCAGAAATACCATCCCGTAATAAGAAAAAGAATATGAAATAAAATCAACTGAAGTGAGAAACACGGATGGCTTCATTGAAATCTGATGGCGCTGAAGAGTTTTGATTCTCTGAATAGACCACCATATTTGGGTGATTTTTTTTATAAAGGGCGCTTCATTGAACTCAAAGGTAGCATCACACTGATACAATTCCTAAGAGCTTATACCCGGGCTCTGCATAACTAGGAAGCACACAGCCACAGCTATAGGGTGAATGTACACTAGCTCCACACTTTGTAAAATTAAAGACAAAACATCTCAACAAGAGAACTCTAGTGAAAAGAAGTAAGAAAATCCAAAATTACCTCAATACCTCGTCCCATTTCTTGTACAGCGGAAAGGCCTGAATAGTTCTCCAAGATTTGCAAATACTCTGGCAATAATTGAAATGCCTGCAAACATTAGTAAAGTGTCATAAGAAACTAACATAATTCTGAAGAAATATATAGATTGCCAACCACATAGCAATCACACCATGCAAGGGTCATTGAGTGGCGTACCAACCAATACTATCGGGTTAAAAACTAGCAATAAGGTTACAAAATAAAATGTCTGTCTATATCTCTCTTTTGGTACAGAATATAAACAATAGAGTAGATTAAAATATAAGTGGTCATGGCCAAAATTCACCCACCTGAAAATAATTTTCTTTCTCGACAAAAGTTTCAAGCTCCATCTGCATATCTTGAGCATGTCGAAGTTCTGTAAGAACAGGAAGAACATCCTGCATTACACAAAAAACTAAACCTTTTTATGCATAGATCCTCAATGCCACATACCTAGAGCTAGTTGTAGTGCAACAAATAGCATTTGAATTTAACAAGGCATTAATAACTCCATCCTTAAGAGCTAAGAAAATGATAGACAAAGAAAGGGTGATCTAGAAGGAGTTAAACGCACTAAGAACCTCATTTTATACTATAATGGTGCTCAGTGATCCTTATGCACAAGCTGGCACTACATATATCCAGTGAATGCAGAACATAATCACAAAGCAACAGCATGCACCTACCAATAAAGCTTGTTTCTTCTTTGATTTTACATTGACAACTAGATCCCTTGACACCTCACTCTTGGAAGAGGATATGTGCCTTCTACCGTTCTGAAATAATAATTAAATCATAAGGGTCAGATATCCAAGAAGAGTAAAACAACGTTTACAAAGATAAGGTTTCATGAGATAATACCATGCAGATCACATTTGCAACCTTTAAGTCTTGTTCTAACTCCATCACTAACTGCATCCCCTTCACTGGCCAAACATTATTATCAGAAATCATCACTAAGGAGGATTAATGAAAACCTTAACATGCCAAAGGAGATGAACGTCCATCAAATGGATCAGTTGAAGAAAAATATGAAAATGAATGCAATAGAAATAAATATGTCCTATCCCACAGAGAAATATAGAACTAATAATTGAGCTCTTGTACATTCTGACCAGACATACCCATTTCCTCATGATGACCCATGACATGATGTGACAATCGTTCGGCGATCTTGTCAAGCTGTGCCAATCTCATAGTAGACTGCAAAAATGAAATGTACATCGTAAACTAAATGGAAGGTGTTAATGTGGAAACAGAAGTGCACATGAATGCAGGTGAAAAGGGACTTCTGATGGCACTTAGCGAATATACTCAATGAAGAACTAGGATGGTAGGATACGACAAAAGGGGGCCGGTTTCATCTAAAAAGAGTATATGATTCACGAGATGATTGCTTACAGAAATGTCATTAACATATTCTGCACCATTATGCACGTGAATGTCACTCGAAAGCAGTGGTCTAACTAAGTTTTTGCACATCATGCACCGCAGTGATATGATAACCAGGTGATTATAACCGCCCCACTAACCTGCTTATCGAAATAGGTGGCATCACCTCCTGCTTCCGATATATTCGCCAGGATGTACTTGATGGGGTCGAACTCCTGCACATGATCCAAACTCAAACACATCAAGACCAACTGGCGCGAAGCGGCCGGCAAGCCACATCTTGGAGAATGCAGCACCAACCTCCAGATAAAACACCTCCTCGAGCTCATCCACGGGCGGGCCCTGCGGGTTGCTCCCATAGATGGAGACCAGGTCCTCCGAATTGGACGGCAGGCTGATCCTCTCGTGGGGTGGCAGCCCTGCGATTGCACGTGCAGCCGCCGCTGCGGCAGCAGCTCGAGCTGGAACCTACAGCCGCGTGGTACAAATATGAGTGTAACCATTGTCGCTGGATCCAACAGAGGACGAAAAGTGGACAAGGACGGCAGTTGGTTGGGAGGGAGCGAGTGAGGGAGCAATACGGAACCTCTGGGCGGGAAGGGGCTGGGGCGGGGGTCGGGGGTAGGAGTCCGATGGAGCGCGCGGAGCGGACGGAGCTGAGAAGCCTCTCGCCGACGCGAGAGAGGTCCATGCCGCCGCCCTGGATCAGGAGCAGGGGCAGGAAGACGAGGGGCGAGGGCCCCGACTCGAAGAGCTCGCCACCGCCGAAGAGGGATGGGGAGGAGGAGGAAGCAGAGGGCGCTGTAGGCGGCGGCGCGTCGCCCCGCATCTCAGCGGCGCCGCGCACCCTCCGCGCGGCGGGGGACCATGGGAGGGAGCGCCGCTCGCGGCAGCTCCCAGATCCGCGCGGGGGGTGGGGTTCGCTTCGCGCGTCGTCGGTAGGCTGGATCGCGCAGGGGGGAGGGAGAGAGAGAGAGGACCAGGTGGTTGGCTGGTCTCGTGGCCCTGGGCTTCTTCGCGGGGATGTGTGTGTTGTCAGAGTGGAGAAGGGGGCACGAGGCTGGAAGAGAAGGGCGGTAATAGAGGAGACGAGGAAGAAAGGGGACGAATGATTTGTCTCGTGCTGGTTTTTCTCTGCAGCATTTCTCCGTCCAAAAAAGTCTGTCGTGTAGTCTTCAGTTGTTCCGTTTCAAATTATTACTCCCTTATGAGGAACAATTTTGCAATTAATTAGTGTCCGAAACATTTTTGCCAATCAATTGATAATTGCACGATGAGAGGGCAAAAAGGTCCTCTCGCATCACTGAATCTTGCACCAGGCCAGGGATAAAGTAACCAAATCATTTACACATGGCTATGGAAAGTCAACAAAGTCAGTGGTTCAGCCTCAGATCGAGCTACTACTCCACAGTTATAAATCCCCAAGTTAAGCGTCTGCGTCAGCCTCATCGTCTCTCGAAACATCGACAGATTGAGATGGTCATGATATAACTTGATTGAATTATTGCTATTGCATCCCTGCGTGGCTCTCTACTGGAATTTACATGTACAAGGGCGATGGCCAGTTACAAGTCCTACCAAAATTCTGCTCCCCGTGACCAGTTCCATAGCAGAGCGGGGGAGGATGAAAAATAAAGAATGAGAATCAGTGGTACTATGTAAAACAATCTGCAACCTATTTGTATGAGCAAGGAAGAAAAACCGATCGGCCATGTCCAGCCCATGTCCTCCAAGCTTCACCAAGCTCCTTCGGAGAGGGAGAACCTGGGGATGGAGAAAAGAATGTGTATTCACAACCATCGTGCCTTCGCGCTTTGCCTGCCTCTTGTCGAGCTCCCACGGGAGGAAACAGGGTTATCTGCGCTCGTGGGCTGGATCTTGCAGTTGACATGATATTTCATTTGGTTGTCCTGTTTTTTTTACTGTATTGGTTGTCCTGTTTCACTATTGTTATTGTCCAAGTGGCTTCTGTTTGTAACCTGACTTCTGCCTCTCGAGCAACTTCACCTTGTTCTTGAGCTTCTTGTCCAGTTTCTTTATATACTTCTCTTCCCTTTCGCGGTCAGCGATACCGGACCAGAACACTTGACCAGTTAACGGCCACAGCCATTGGTCATTCCCGGGGTGCATGCCGTCATCCGCTTCCTCTGCTAGATCCTCATCCATGCTCTTCAGGAGGGTGAAGTTGAAGTATTTCACCCACATCTCGTTTCTTTCCTCACGTGGATGCTGCTCTCTGGTATTTCCAGTGACTGGGTTAAGGTAGACCATCTTCCTTCCACTATGATAAGCCCAGATATTTACAAGGACTTCCAGAATTCGACAGTAGCAGTGCCTTTTCTGGTAAAGATGATCGCTGAGTTGAGATGGCATCTGCATTGAATTATAAGGATAATAATAAATTTATAATGGGGGAATGGTCACCTCAGGTTGTGATGCTCCAAGCAAGCATGAAGCTGGATCGATATTGTTTCCATTCAAGTTATGAAGCGAATCAACAAACATCCTACAAAACACAACTCAGATGAACATAATGAGCACATCAAGATAAGTGAAATACCTCCTAAAAAAATGTGACATGTTACCTTGAGAACATGACGAACTTCAGAAATGAAGGTGTCGGCATCACCCAGCTATGAAGAGTAGACCAATAGTCGCCATCATTGGGCATTGGTGGTAGGGATGCAACACCCTCTGGTAGCCCGTACATAATCCTAAATGCATCCTCAAAAAGAGTTCTGCCAAACAATGAAACAGAAGCGTTGAAGATAAAGCCTAAAGCATGATTGAAATAGAGCATTGCAGAAGTCTATTGAAAAAAACACCATCGTCAAAGGATGATTCAAAAGAAAAGGAGAACATAATACTATTTTTTTTAACAAATGTAATGCCAAGTCAAGAAGGACAAAATGATTTGAAAAGTGGTTCCTTGCCTTATTTCCTGAACTTAAAAGGAAGATTACAGAAAACTAAAAGGTACGATGCTAAGACACTCAAAGGGCACCTGCAATGACCAGCATTTAGGGAATCACATGTTGACCAAAAGTTGGATGTTTGGCCAGTGTCCATTGGCACCCAGTAGTATATAACATCCTCATTATTTTCTCCAGCCATAGTTTTCTCTAAGATTTCTTCAGCACTTTTGGACAAGGAAACCTGATGAGAGAAGAAGATTTATAAAACACAATACCTGTACCTTTCGACCAAAAATACAGACCCAACGTTTCATAATTATGCCGTTCCGAGAAAGGTACTTTTTTATATAAAACTAAAGCAAATTCAGAGGATACACCATTATGACTAGCAGAAATTATTACTGTTTCAAATATATCATCTTGTAAGGTCATTGCTGCGTGAATAGCTAGCAAAAAAAGTTAGTTAATAGCTTAGTGGAGCGGCCATCTAAAATGATATTGTTCATCTACTAAACCTGAAATACCCATGGTATTTAAATTTGAGCTGTTTGTTTAGGGTCTAGAAAAATTCTCTCACAGCATATACTGAACATAGCACAAGAGTAGAACAAAACTTCCACGGTTAAAATAAACGATGGAAGAATATGATCTCCTATTCTTTCTGGAAAAATACAAGTTTCTCAACAAGTTCACGGAATCAATATGGTCAAAAGTGGCGCAGGACAAAGGAGTCAATGGCAAACCCGTTTCGTACCTTTCTTCCAGCAGCACGCCATGACTGGAAACCTATCCACGGTAACTTATGTACAGTATCAATTCTGTTTGCAATCGCAAACATAGCACCAAATTCACACAGAAGATCCCGATAGTACGGATTGTCTAGAATAGAAAGCCGCAAAACAGCATCAACATCGTCTGATCTGGGTCTCCTGCCTCCTTTTGACTGAAACAAATTGTATGCAAAATAATCAGAAGGGGTGAATGCAGCTTTAACTAACAACTGCTGATCAGCATACTGCACTTCAAATTAATTGCTTGAAAGACTAACAATAGCACAGGAGCTCTAAATTTTAATTCTTTTGAATTGAAAATAAAACAAAGTAGAAATCCTCCACACTTCTAAACTGAACACAGAAATTGAATACACCAGCACACTTAGGTAAAATTTACCCAGACTTACAAGAGTAATGCCACGATATAAAGAACCATGGTGTAAAAATGCCCATGCCCTCTAAATTTTAATTCTTTTGAATTGAAAATAAAACAAAGTAGAAATCCTCCACACTTCTAAACTGAACACAGAAATTCAATACACCAGCACACTTAGGTAAAATTTACCCAGACTTACAAGAGTAATGCCACGATATAAAGAACCATGGTGTAAAAATGCCCATGCCCCCTCTCCATGGTAAATCTCATATATACAGACTGGTTGCCCAGTTCTTTCCAGTTCACCTTCATCACGTTCATTTCCTTCGGGCTTCAGCCTTTCCGATTTCCGGGCATTTCTGTACACCTCATCCCATGTTAACAGAGGTCTTTCCACCCTTTCATCAATCTACATATCACAAAAATATATTTAATTTTGTCCAGAATAGTATATTTTAGCACCATTGGAGAAGGGAGGTTATGTCAGAAAACAAGCAACAAAAAACTTGCCTCCTCCATTTCTCTCATCTCGATGTCTTCAAATATTTCAACTTCACTTAGATCATTCCAATCAGATAGGCTAGGGTAGTCATATGAGGAAGTATCATTGCTATCGGAATTGGTTGTCTGATTACTTTGAGAGGATTCCCCCAATAGAATTCCAACAATCCTTGTGCGGCTATGTTCTTCATCTTCTGAAGAATAGTTTCCTAGTGCAGCTTTCAACTCAAAAGGATCCCATAACCATGTTCTCTCTTTAACTTTAGAGAAAGAAAGTGGTAATGTTGCATCTGAAGGATAGTGCAACACTGTTTCAAGAAGCTGAACATGAGCAGTAATACAATCATATGCTAACATGTTCTTTGAGAGTAGCTTCCCCTCTAAAGCAACAGAATAGGCAATGTCCAAAAGCCTTTTTTCTCCTAAAATCCGCATGAAAGCTAAAGTCACTGTGCTTGGGTCATCGGAATTAAAAAGGAACCCGTGAATGCCATCAGTGACCTGAAAATAACAGATATGTTGTGAAAAGGATCTCTTAGCACTGGTAAAACAAAGAACATATTATGGAAGATGAAGAGGCGTACGTATTTTGTTATAACAGTTAGATTTGGCACAATGATTGGAATCTCAGAGGACATGGACCGCAATAACAAAGGAGGGAAACCAGGTTCCTGTCTTAAAGATCCATATAGAACAATGTCAGCAAACATTAGCAGGTCTCTAATATCATGTGTCATGGGGAAGTGCTTTACAGAATCATCAGGAAATCCCATATTAGATGCAAATTCCTGTACAAAAAGAATTAAGATAGTCAGTGGAGCCAAAGAGAATCCATAAGGAACAACCAGCAGTCTCCCACGTATGTAATGCATTCACTTCACAGAATTAATTGTAATTTTTATGTAACATGCCACACACCAGTCATCTAGCACCTTCGGTCAAACAATCAAACAATGTTAATAGACATGTGCAGCCCAGGCCTCTAGAAGGATACAGTTATTTCCTAAAACAAAATGCATTTCTTCCAAGATTCACGATAAAAAATGAATATAATTATTACCCGGAAAGCAGAGTTATAGGCATCAGTGCCATTTCCACAGAAAAGGATAAACTGCACCTCCAACTTTTTTGCCCTTGCCATGTCCATGATGTGTGGAGCTGATGCACGCAAGACTGCTGCATAATCCCATGGTAATTCGTCAAAGAACAGGTAGCTCCCAACAACCAAAACAACAAGATCTTCTTCTTTGACCCCATGCCGCTTCCTTAAAGTTTCTTGAGAATGTGACGAACGATATCCTTTAGCAGCCCATATATCAACTGGAGAACCAGAAATCACCAAGAAATTTCCGGTATCAAGGGGAGAGTATAACAACTGAAATCAGATAGGTAAAGTCAGGTAAAAGCTATGTTCATATTTAATTTAGTTCTTTCAGACTCTAAAGTTGATGCGGTGCATACAGGGAGGTGGCTATCAGGAAACACAACATAAGTGCATGCATTAAAATGAGCTCGCCAATCTTCAATATTATTTGAAATGGACAGATGTGACTCCCGATAATTGCTAAGGTGCTGCCCAAGAGCATCATCATGAATAAGCCAAACCACTGGTAGAAGTTGAAAAGGTTCCTGCATAAGACTGAATACAACATAAATGTGCTGAGTTGAAGAGCAGATTAATGGCGTGACAAAGGGGAAAAAACTCCATAGTAGTAAAACAAAACGATAAGTCATTTAATGACATAAACTTTCGTCAAACAGCAATATTAGAGCATTTGTTCTTTTTGGTGCAATTGGAATGCTTCTAGTACAAAACTACTTTCTTCCAGGAAGATTTGTCTTTGTCACTGACCTGCATTGCGATTTTTTATCATGTGCTAAGTGCTAACATCAGAGCATATACAAACTTTCACCCAACTATTAAGCGGAACTGAATAACTAATCAGAACTCCACAACTAGATGACAATGATGCTCAGAAGGTTCTATCATTTGCCTATAGCCTTTCATGTACAGTGCTATATGATATGAGACCATGAGCTAAAGTAGGTTAAACTGTTACCGGAGTTGATATTCCACATAATGTTGACCCGAGTCCAGAATCAGAAAAACATCCAACTAAACCAAGCCATAAATGATGGCATGATGCATTTAAACCGTGAATAATATATAATTAAAGAATATTAGTTTGTTTTTTGTTGAACTGCCATGTCAAAGTTGTCAAAATTTTGCAGCATTTAGTTGATTAGGTCAGGTGGTAACAGACAAAAGGTGCAAATAAAGGTAATTAGACATGAAGAGGCATTACATGCGCATAAAATATCTGTAACTAAACCTGACTCGGTCTCAAAAGGAAAAAAACTGACTCACACTGAAACAACCCTTTTCCCTTCAAGAGAGCTTACGAGGACAGCACTGTATCTACAAAATCAGGCCCAGAGAATAAAAGCACCAAGAGGTTAGTCAGACATAAAATGTGTGAATAAAGGGAAATGCTCCACGCTAAGTATTCAGTACTCACTTTGACCAATCGACAGACTTCAACTTCTCAAATCTCACAACATTTACACGACAAACAGCTCTCCAAATATCATGAGCTTTCCCATGCGTGAATGCTAAAACCTGCTCCATAGCAACTCAGACAATGAGAAACAGCATGCCATCTTCAACATATGGTAGATTGACCACCAACGGTTACAGGTTACTTGCAACCCAATGACAATCACCAAACTCACCTCGACCTCGTAACCC
The DNA here is from genome assembly GCA_916181665.1 of Avena sativa. Classification (NCBI taxonomy): domain Eukaryota; kingdom Viridiplantae; phylum Streptophyta; class Magnoliopsida; order Poales; family Poaceae; genus Avena; species Avena sativa. The sequence goes on along the minus strand of OV702279.1, from coordinate 256,242,242 downwards.
AGCCTGACAAGACTTTTCGCTAGAGTAGTGAGCATCAGGGATTTTGCATCTATGTTCATAGTTCCCACAACCTGAAACAAAGCAAAGGCCAAAGTCAACTGGCATGCAACTGCAACATAAATAATTCATACGTACTGAGACTTGACCAGTAAAAAAACTAGCAAACACGAGGTGCATCTATCTAGGTAAGCATGTCTGTTCCCTGTCTAATAATCTCTGATCAGTACAGAAAATATTCTCGGGGTAACTCCAAAGCGAGGTCCACTATATCGATTAGAAAATGGGGCATGCCTCACTGGAACCGAAATTTACGAGCTAATAGAATGAAGCTACTAGGTCGTATGAGTGATCAATTAAGTTTTGCTTAAGGAGCAGGAAGGCGAGGGAACAGGAATACTCACGAGCGCCAGTCTGACGGGCTCGAGGCCGGTCCACCACCGGCGCGCGGATCTCGCGGCCTCGAGCCGACTCTCACCATCGAACGCGCGCAGCACCATGCGCGAGGCCGAGAACCGCATCACCCCTCCTCTGGCGGGAGGGGCCAGGGCCTCCTCTCCGTCCGCCGCGGCGTCGCCGTCGCCGATGGGGAGCAGCTGCCAGACGACGAGCAGGGAGGCCGTGAAAAGCGCGACGAGGAGGGTGAAGAAGAGATGGCTCGGCCGGCAGGACAGCCCAGGTCGCCGTCGCCTCCGCACGGCGCCCCCCGCCGCCGCGGCAGCGGACGAGGTGGACGCGCCGGCGGTGGGGAGGTGGTGGGCGGCGTCGGAGTGGGCCCCGCGCCGCCACATTGGAACAACCGCGCGGCGGCGGCGGTGGCGGCGGCGGCGGCGATCGGAGAGCCGTCTCGTCTAGGGGGCAGTGACTTGGCTGGGCTGGGTCAGTGGGAGCTGCGCGTTGTTGGTACCATACGTCTATACGACGCGTCGCAGCCCACGAGTACTACCTACTAGGAGAGTCTACGATACGATCGACTCTCGGGTTGGTTCGGGTGCGGGTTTGGATTCGGCGACGCGTCGGGAGGGAGAAGGAGGAGTTCCGAACTTGGGATCTAGCGAAGGGAGAGGCGAGCAACCGCCGCGGCGCGGCTGGGGAAGGAATGAATCTGTGGACTGCTTGCCCTGAGACTGAGAGCCTGAGGTGGAGTTTTTTTTTCGGAAAAGAAATAAAGTCATATTATATATTATTCAAAACAAATAGGTGAGTGCCCGTGGTTGCCACGGGAAAACATAAGTGATGCCCAAAATTAAAGGAAAAGATTATTGTACTTTCTAAATTAAATGATTGCACAAAGTTAAAAAGTAGTAAAGAGTTTTACTTCTTGACTCCATGCAATTTTTTTACTTCACTTCAAATGCATTTGGATAGAAGCTATAATTTAACATCATATGCATGGAAATACCCAAGTAATTATCTCTCATTAGCTAAGATCTAGCTATAATTTAACATCATGTTTACTTCACTTCAAATGCATTTGGATAGAAGCTATAATGTTTGCATACGAAAAGTTCAAAACATCTTTTAGCAAATTGATCGTGAAATCAGTATTACATGTAGTTGTTACATGACCATTCATTGCGTGAAAGACACAAATTGTTTTAGCTAATCATTTTGGTGTCTTCCCGAGCTAACGAGCTAGCATCAAGCTATGTTGTGGATCACCCCCTACTCTTGTGTCCATTTTTTAGTAGGTTAAGGTTGTGCTCCAAGAGCCTCAGGTCCACTTCGAGTACATGAAGCCTCTTGATGAGCTCAAATATCTCATCCTTGAATACACCCATGTCACTCTCACCAATCACACCATCAACTATATTCATGATCATGCATTTAGTCCTTGCTAGGGCCCATGGATTAAAGTTGTTACTATTTATGTGTCCCCGCAACATCATAAGACATATGCGCCATCCAAGATAATACATGCAAATTAAGAAGAAACCGACACACAATTTAGTTGATAGTAGTTGGCAAATTCTCAGTCGAAGTGTAATTTGTACCTCATATTTGTTCCTCGCAATAAAAGCATGGCATGTGAGAAGATGTGTTATGTGTAGAAGGGACCTTGCCCAATGCACCGTGATAGAAATGCGTAAAACTTGAAATCTCAATCCAACTACTCATGTCAAATATTTATAACATGAGCAATTCATATCAATTATGAAAAATATTATAGAAATGAAACCAACAATTTTTTTTGTCAAACCTTTATAAATCCAACTCTTTCCACCAGGCTTGAGGAGAAGAATGTTGTAGCAATAAGGCCCAAAAGAACTCATGACATCTTGAAGTGGTGAAGTATAAGCAAGTAGCACCATGCAAGTCCTAAAATATTTTATTATCAGCAATATGTTGCAATCAGATATTTGCTTTCGAGGATTATTATAAGTTGTACCATGAAATATTTTGGGATTTCAGTTACTCTGTTACCGAAATGTTGCCCAAATGGGAAATCTGGAACTCCACATAATTTCACTACATAGAAATATAGAAGTTATCAAGTTACTTCGAGATTGGTGAAACTCAAGTAGGTTTTGCAAATAGAAATTCCTTAATATGAAGAAGCATTAAAAAATTCCATGTTACAGGAAAAATACCAGTCAATAAAGAAAAAGTCCTACATGTTAGGATTAGCCTCATTCCTATTTCACAAACAATAGAAATAGATAAAGTGAAAAATAGTTGAGGAACATAATATAAATCAACTGAGGAACTCCCACATGTCAGGCTCGGCTAAGAAACTCCTAGTTGTAAGCATCTATATGCATTAAAAATGAAAAATAGAACATGAATACAAAATAAAACACTGCATAGGCAAGTCATGGTCCAAAAACTATAGTCAATGGGTAGATATAGAAGGAATCTTACTAAGTGAGAATATAGATGAGAGCTGAACTCGGAGATGTTGGCACGTAAACAAAGAGTGTCCCCAACAGAGAGAAATGCAAGCGCACACACTGACACACATGATTGTTACACATAATTAATAATTGGGACACTAGTATGATAAACATACAAAATGCTTGACAACATGCAAATTGATTCATAAAGACCTTAGAAACATCTGATAAAGCGGTAACTATGTTGAGCCCTTTGTGCATTTGCCTAGTCGCAGAGCCAGAAGATGAACAGAGCCTACGCATGATGCACATACGGTTAAGCCAAGCATTTTTTGCCCCAGAAAACTATCAGTTGAACCATGTTTCTTCATCGCATATTCAAGGAGATGCACTAGTGCAGCCCGGGAAGATGCCTAGGCTCGGTGGGTGATAGATCCACTACTGCCTTTGCATGTAGAGTAATGAAACCATAGCAAGGTCCACACGATGTCTAGATGGAAGAAAAGTACCACATAGAAGTATCAACCCCCTAAACAAGCCTAAAAAGGAAACTCGGGTATATACCAAATCAAGAAAATAAAAGGGACAGTTTTAACTCTGATAAGCCTATGATAATGTACAATGATATCTCAAATTCTTTCTCTTGACTATTTTTTCTACAATAATGTAATATGTGTCAATAAACATCATTGCCAGCCTTCCTAAGTTCCTAGGAAATAAATTGGTATGTAGTGGTATAACGGAAATTTTCTTAAGAGGGAGTTTTAATGTCAATTGTCAACAGTACCAAATGATTAGGAATGGAGTTATAACCGCATAACCTAGCACAAGATTTTGATTTGAACTATCAACTGCATCAAAACGATTGCCAATGAAATTCTAACCATGTAGAATAGATAGTTCCAACTTCCAATGACTCCAAAATTGAAGTAAACTGCAAGATCGTCCATGAATTCTCACTGATAAGCACAAATTCAACTATTTGGCCAATTTAACAACTGCACATGTTTCCATTCGAACAGCTGACATCAAGGCAATTTCAAAATATGCACCCCTACATGCTACACAATGGGAGATCGTTATCACCTTGTGGTCACCCTGGATGCAGGATCATGTCTTTTCTTCATCATAGTTGATTAAGTTACCCACTGCCGAAGAATCCACTGGAGCCATGAAAGGAAGTATAGGTAAAATAAAAAGTTAGGAAATGATGAAAAGTGAAAACATCTATGTTCATGCACTTTGCACTACACATTCCAGCTCTCGCTTGTATGTTGACTTCCCCTTTCTTTCCTAGTTATAGAAAATATCGCTATGGTACCAGTTGCAATGAATCACCTGTTATTGCTAAGAGTTGATGAATGATACGAATAAACACAACATGTAGTAATCTTGGTCTAAATCATTATGAATAGGGGTTCTCTAATCCCCTAAATGCTAGCAAACTAAATCAAATTTAACAATAAAAATCTGGTGGTACCAATGTGCCCAGATGAAATATACTATGAAAAGAAATCTCCGAAGCACCCATAAATTTCAAGATTGAAGAAGTTGCACCCATAAATATACTATGAAAAGAGAGTCACACTACAACTTTTGTTTTGTGATGCCTCTCACTCTATTAGTGATTTTTATGATGCTAAAACTGTTGATAATTGTTCTGCGGAGGCCTTGTGCCTAGACACTCATATGGAGAGCATTAATAATAATGAACTAGAGATAGAACCTTGCTATACTAACATGCAGGGTCCTGAACTCCCTACTATGAAGGAAGAGTACTATGAAGTGTTCCCCTACACATATAACCAAGGTAAAGATTTAAGAATTTTATATGAATCTCAAATCCTCTCATTGCAGTTGTACACAGAGGCATGTTCACCGATCTTGGTGCAGCAACACTCGCTTGAAAGCAAGAACTTGTTCATCTACATGATGTCGATGCACCGTAAGCGGGTGCGACTCCGACCGAACTCTACTCAAAGATGCTCCAACTGGTATGTATAACCACACCTCGAGTTGATATCCCTTGGGATCCAGGTGGGTAATGTATGGAGCATCCTAGTCTGGCTTTATGGCTTTAAAGAGAGCGCTTCCCGGGAGGCAACCCGAAAGTCATTAGGCATCTTTCTTAGTTAGTGTATTGAGTCTAGTTGCATTTATGTTGCATTGGCACTTTTATTCTTTGCATGTCTTGCTATTAGAGTTATCTTGTTGAAGTTTTCAAAAGGTAGAATTTATTGTTACTATGTGTTGCATAACTCGGTTATACTTAAATCCCGTTTTATATATGCTAATGTTGGTCGAAAATTAAAGTTGTCATTTTCTGTCAAAACATGGTGTTTCACTAAATTTTAGGTTAAGAAATAATTATCAAAGAAGCATGTAAATTTTGGCGACTCCAGAAGGTTTAACGACCAACTATACTGCGGGAATAAAAATTCCGACTGTATAGTTGCGGTCGTATAGTTATCGATGCCTTCATCAAAATTATTTTTCAGGATACAGAAGGTTTAACGACCAACTATACGGCAGGACCTTTTTGGCCCGACCGTATAGTTGTCGTCGTATAGATATCGACACCTATTTCAAATTCTTATTTCAGGCTGCTACACGTTTAACGACCAACTATACGGCGGGAAATATTTTTCCGGTCGTATAGTTGGTGCGACCACAAAATCACTATGGAAAGGTAACCCCGGTATCAATATTTCGATATTACTTTCTACCTACTTATTCTAAAAACCTCGAAACTCCACATGGGATCTTCTCCCTTGATCGAGGGGAAGCCGAATATTTGTAAGCAATAAAAGTTCTATCTCGGAAACTTTTTAGACTGTAATTTTCTATGGAAGTTCATGTTTTATTTTTTACTTTCCTTTTATCGGTGGGTTAAACGAACTATATTCGTATACCAAACTGATGCATTTTATTTTGTGTGTTATTTTCGCAGGGACTTGAACCTTGTGTGACGACGTGTACGATTGTGCCAACCGTGTAAACACTCGCATGGGCCACTTGGTTGTTTCAATTCAATATGCCTACCTATTAATGTTTAGTAAAACTTTCCAACTCGAACCTCTTTTAATAAGCACATAGGGGTTACACACTCGTGTCTCGTATCCTGTTTCACTTGCACCTCATCACAATCTAGGAGATGCATCTTCTAGAACTAAATTGTTGCATAAGTGTGGTGCTTAGGTTGATGAACCGACTCAATGGGACTTGTATTTTTAACACTTGTGAGCTAAACCCGTGTCTTCAGAAACACAAAAGTATTTTGTTTTCTTTTTAGTTTCTAAGCAGGTTCTCAAGGAAAGTTCATCGGGCCATATCAAGAAACACATGTTTAGGCAAAGATTCTTTGTCCATCGAAAGAGAGGTTACTAGTACCTCAACGGTAAAATGTGACACCCTTCCTTTAACTTAAGCTTGGGGAGGTAACAACTTCTTATACCCTCTTTTGATAATTGCATTTTCTCTTTTGTTTTCATCATCTTCTCAAGATGGTATTTGAAAAGTTCTTAGCTTGGAGAGGTTATTTTGCATGCGTAGAGTCTTGTGCAATGTTCTTTATCTTGAAAAAAAATCATGCTATTGTGTATCCCTTTGTTTTTTAAAGCTTGCTTAGGTGATTTTTGGTTCATATTTATATAAGGGATATACTTGCTCATGTTAGGCCCCATAGGAGACAAGCCATAGCTTTAATGCGCCTTGTTCAACTTTTATCTAGCTTGTGAAAAATATTGGGATCCTCTAAATATACATTTCCATGTTATCTACATTTTGAAAAGAAAAGAAAAATATATATAATAAAGAAGTTCTTTGAAACTTGCTAGTTGTCACTGTTCATAATTGTCTTAAGTGAATGGTTATGGAGTAGCACGACCCCATAGTGTTGGAAATGATGGTCTTAATAGATGCTTGCTAAGTGAGTTGTCAAATAAGAAATGATGTTTTAAAGTTTCGAGATTACATATGCCAAAATTTTGTCTTGGAAATCAAAGTGATATATTGTTTTATGCGTGTCTTGCACCACTGTCGCACTCCATGGGGGCTAACAACTCCACTGGCCTATAAATGATCTACCAAGAGAGAAATCACAGATTTTGGCTATGAGTTGATTAAACATCCATAATGGCAATGTTATGATGGCTAAGATTTTTTGGCTCCCTCATGGGTCTGTTGCGGTGACCCAGCATACCACTGCATGATGTAGTACACTATAGTCATTGACATAACACCAATGAAACACCGTTCACTAGTATTACATCTCTCAAAGTGGTTCAACAGAAACACAATAGATCCAAGACATGACTATAGGTTACAACTCGACTCTTTACAAAAGATCTAGAGAACACTCTAGGTTAAAGAGAGAGAAAGAAACTTCTTACAAAAAGAATCATAAATAATTAACTCATAAATATCATGCTAATAAGATTAGTATCTGAACTACTGGGCTTGCATTGCTGCTATTGCAATACTCTACAGAATAGGTTCTATGGCTAGAGATTATATTCCTATCTAATCAACAACTTCATCTTCACTTTAGTTGATGTATATGTTGACCTTCTTGACTTCATTGAAGAGCTTGAGCTTTTGATGATGATTCCTGGAGCATAAATTGATGTAGACGTCGTCTGCATTGGCTTCAGAATCTAGCAAGTGTTAAGAAGATACGTTGAGTACGAGCATACTCAACAAGTTCACTAGAAAGGATTGTTTGATGCACTATATCTACAGCCACAGACCATAAGTCATAGGCAATGCAGGTTTTCATAAACATTTTTTCAAAGTTTGCTTTTATTCTGAAAAGCTATGTCTGTCAGCCTTCACAGGTTTACCAGAACTTTCATGGAATTCCTTTCCTGTCGCGTTCATAGCTCCTTCCCGAAGCAGAGAGTAACAAGTTACAGTTCTTACACTCTGCAGAGGTGCGTTACTTTTTTCATGAGAGATCTTAAGCTTTGTTGCATGGCCGGGAGTATGTCCCCGTTCAAACTTCCTTGGTTTGAGGCCTGATACGTCCAAAATGTATCTACTTTCTTGAACACTTTTGCTATTGTTTCTCCTCTAATTTGTGTGATTTGGATACAACTAACATGGGCCGACGCTATTTTCAGCAGAATTGCTTTGGTGTCTCGTTTTTGTGCAAAAAATCAACTTTCAGGAAAAATCCCGGAAAATATCGCAAAACTCCTATTTTACGAGAAGACTCACAGAGTCAGAAGACGGGACAGAGAAGGGCCATGAGGGGCCCACACCCCCTGGCTGCGCGGGCCAGGCCAGGCCACGCCTAGGGGTGGTGTGGCCACCTCGGGCACCCCCTCGGTCTCCCCTTTCGCCTACATAAGCCCTCTAACCTAAAAAAAGGGGGTTCAACGTTTTTCCACAGAGAGTTCCGATGCGCCGCCACCACCAGAAACCGCGATTCGGAACCAGAAACTCCATTCTGGCACCCTGCCAGGATGGGGAATTGGAGGAGATTATCGCCATCATCATCGCCGACGCCTCTCCATCAACCATACATGTTTCCCCCATCCATGAGTGAGTAATCCCCCGCTTTAGGCTATGGGGATGGTAGGGATTGTATGAGATCTATCATGTAATCGAATAAGATTGTTAGGGCATGGTGCCTAGTGACGAGGTTTAATCTCGTCAATGCCCATTGTTATGGACTTGGGTTTTGGAGAAGATGGGGATGCTGGAGATCGTGGCACGGTTAACAGACAAGCAACCAGGGGACACGAGATTTACCCAGGTTCAGGCCCCCAGAGGGAAAACCCTACTCCTGCTTGTCTGCTCTTTGATTACGGCGGAACCGAAGGTTACAGGGTGCGCAGATTCGATCTGGCATGGATGCGTGTGCGAAAGTATGAGTCGAGGTTGGTTGAGTTGCCCTAGGACGTGCCCTCCTGGCCTTTATATAGACTTAGGCAGGTCCCGGGCATAGTCCTAGTCGGTTACAAGTTCTAGGGTGTTTGCCCTTTTGAGTTTCCTATCTAAACTAGTCTTGTTCTCCAAGGATCCGAAGATGTCTTGGGCCTTGGTCACCCGAAAATCTTCATGGGCCAGCGTATGCCTGCAGTGGGCCTTCCTTGGGCTGGACTAGGTATGCTGAAGTTATGTACCCGTAGGGTATAACCATGTCAGTAGCCCCCGAGTGATCAGTCGAATCGTAGATTCGGCTGAGGACTCTTCAATCCTTCGGGTGCAACTCTGTCTTTCAAGAGAAAATGTGTAGGGATTATTGATACGCGTGCCTGACTCACCTGACAGATCAGGGTCAGTTAACTGTCTTAGGACGAAACAACACGATCTTCTTCAGGTTCGGGTCCCTTAACCCGGGCCTGGAACATATGCTGGTGTAATTCAACTCAGGCCGCGGAGGACTTACAGGAGAGGAATTCAAGTGATTTTAATTGGTGTACCCAACGCGTCCGTCAGGATTTTTCATCGTACCTGTTGGTACGGATTCATATTAGCAGAGCGCAGTCAGGTGCGTTGCCAGGCCATCAGATGATATCTGTAGGTCTTATCTTTGCGTCGCAAACGCAGCATCCGAACATTTATCACCTCGGAGGTGTTTCGGGTAGCCAAGGAGATTGTCGCTCACTCAGCGTTTTGTTGGGGCAAAGTTGCCAAAAAGTTTTTGCGTGCTGATCCAAAAGATCGCAGTCGAAGATTTCATAGGGTGCGCGACCAGCGCTCCCTATGGGAGTAGCCCCCAAGTGTCTGTTCGAGTTGTAGACTCGAACGGAGACTTTTAGTTCAGGCATTGTTTAAGTCTTCAGGTCCGCAGGAATCGAAAATTTTCGGATGCTTAAATCCATCCTCCCTATGGGAGTAGCCCCCGAGTCCTTAGTGGAGTCGTAGACTCGACGTAGGACTCAGAGAAGTAATTTTGTCCTCATTTGTCTGTCGGGTGCGCGACCAGCGCTCCTGATAGGAGTAGCCCCCAAGTATTTAGTCGAATCGGAGATTCGAGTGAGTACTTTTAGCTGTGGAGCCGAAGTGGTGCTAGTATAGCTATTGATGACGTCAGTGCTTACGATTGATGACCTCAAGCGTCTGCTGCGCCAGAGATGACTTGACGGGACAAAGCGTGGGTCCCACTTGCTGACTTTGAATTGACCGGTCACGCGGGGCGTGGAGATGATTACGGCGCCTCCTCGATTTCCACGCGTAGTGGACGGCGTGGTAACGACGGTTCGTTGTGGTGTTGACACGTGTACGGTCAAGTCTACCGTTGGCGTTAGGTCTTCTTGATGGACGGTTGGCGTGCATCGTCTTCGCTGTTATAATCCTGGGTGAAATCGTATTTTGTTTTTCACCGCACCAGTTCATATATTTGCTGCCTTCTTGTTCTTGAGCGATTCGTGCTGCGCGCTTAGCTTTTCTTCCACACTTCCTTTGTTCTTTGTCGTTGCCAACGCTACCACCGCTGCAGCGTCATGGGGAAGACAAAGAAATCCTCGTCCGCAGTTGGGACCAGCGCCGCTGGAGGCAAGAAGGGCGCCGCCGCCGCTCGCGTCACTGATGGTGGCTGGTGGCGATCGGAGACGCGAGAAAGCGATCTCCGCAAGCTGCGCGAGTGGAGCCTGATCCCGCAAGATGCGACGGCCGTGCGTCTCCCTGGCAATGAGGTAATCCCCCGTCCCCCAGCTGGGTATCGGGTTATGTTTCTTGCCTTTGTCTTGCGTGGTTTCTCGTATCCAGTCCATGACTTCCTTCGTGGACTGCTCTTCTTCTATGGGGTTCAGTTGCATCATCTGTCTCCCAACTCCCTTCTCCACATTGCGTGTTTTATCACGCTGTGCGAGTGTTGGCTTGGCATTGAGCCGCACTTTGGCCTCTTCCGGAAGCTTTATTCCGTTAAGAGGCAATCTGGGTCGGATGGTGTGTATCCCATTGGGGGTTTCATCATCTCTCTCAGTCCCAATGTCCAATTCTTCTCCTTTTCCATGTCTGAATCTGTCCAGTACTGGCGGAGGAAATGGTTTTACATTCGTGACTCCGTACTGCCTGGGCAAGATTTTGGTTTTGTTCCTTTTGACCCCTCCCAGTTGATTGAGAAGAAGAGATCCTGGAAAAACCAGATCTTAGATGGTGAGGTGGCGGAGATAGAGGCCCTGTACCGTCGGGTGGAGGATCTCCAACTGATTCCTGAGAAGGAGGTGAACGGTGTCGACGTCATCCGAACGTTTCTTGAGCGTCGGGTGCAGCCTCTCCAAGCGAGGGTGCATCCGATGTTTCTTTACTCTGGGCGCCGTGATCCGACGAGGGTTTCGAGTGAGAAAATCTCCGAGGCGGAACTTGACAAGACTCTTCGCGCGCTGTTGAAGTTCAAGGCAGACGAAAAAATTCCGGGGAAGTCGCAGACTCCTCCCTTTTCTTCGACATTGGCCGTACCGAAGGTGTAGATTTGCGCACGTAGTGCTCCCCTTTTGTTTTGTCGGCTGTGTACCTTTTCCTTTGTTTGCTAACAAAGCTTCATCTCTTTTTGTAGAGCTTCAAAGTTCTGGGCATGGCGCCACCGTTGCCCGAAAGGTATCCGAATGCCCCGGATAATGAAGTGGTGGACTCCGTGTCCGAGCTGCCGTCAGCGCGATCTCGAGCGGAGGATGACGAGTCGAGCGAGGACCATTCGCGCAAGCGGTCACGGAGCTCCAGCGAGTCTTCGGATGACTCGACTCCTCCGACTCCCAGAAATCCGCTGGGCCTTGAGCGTCATGATGATGTTCATGGAGGCTCTTCCTCTCCCCTTCCTGCCATTCCTGTGCGAGCTATTGCTCCGCAGCCGCCAGCAAAGCGGAAGAAGGAAGAAAAGAAGGAGGAGAAGAAGGAAGAAAAGAAGGAAGAGAAGAGGGCCCGAAGGGCTTCTCCTATCTTTGATCTGAGCGCGTTGGGCTCGTAAGTTTTCTTCGTGCCATTGTTTTCCTTTCTTTCCTTGCGATTTTGGCACCTGTGTTGATTTATTCATGTGCAGGCAATCTTCTGACGGCTCTAGTGATGGAGCGCACGAGATGATGGGGGAGTCGAACATTGCGTCGCCTCCTCCTCAGACGGTGGCGACTTCTGGTGACGCTGCGCCAGTTCCTCCTGTGCAGGAGAGGCTGGTGGTTGCGCCTCAGAATTTCGGAGGCGGGCCTGCGGGTTCGCCTTCGGAGCACGTAAGTTGTCCTTCTTGATGTTATGGGGGAAGCCCCCGAGTGTCTTCGAGTGTTGATGTTGTCTTTTCTTATAGCCTTTTGTCCAAGAGGCCAAGCGGCTGGTGGAGGAGCGCCTGACGTTGGAGGCGAAACTGCGGCAGCTGCAAGGTATTCGTCTGCCTTGTAGTATTTTCTTACGTATTCTGATCCTTGTCTTTGACACTTGCCTGTTGTAAATGCAGAGGAGCATAACGACTCTCTCCGCGAGGTTGATGCTCTGAAGAAGAGCCTTGGCCAAGCGGAGCAGAAGGCCGAAGCTGCTGCAGGTGCGCGAGAGCGTCTTGAGCTGGAGCTAACGAAGGCAGCCGAAGCAAAAGAGCTTCTGCAGCAGGAGGCCGCCGATCATGAGGAGCAGCTGGCCACCGTTGTGGCTGCTCGTGAAAAAGGGGTGGCGGATAAGCTCATGGCTGCTGCCAAGGCTATCTCGGGTGAGCTTTTAGCTTTTGCTTCTTTTCCTTCGAATCTTCTTCTATGTTGCTTTTCTTCATGCTTTCTTCGTTTTGTCGCAGATGCCGCGGGCATTGAGTTCGACCGCGGTGCTCTAGAGCACGGGAGTGCTCTGGATGATGCCACTGTAGCGGTCGAAGACCGCTGCAGCACCGTCGTCAACTCCCTCGCCAAGGCGAAAGAAGTACTTGGTCGCTTCTACCAGGAGATCTTCCCGAAGGGTGCGTCTCTTGAAGATGTGGATGCCCTGGCGGAGGCTCTGTCGGGCGAAGCGCCTGCAGCATACAAGCGCAAGCAGAAGGGCATCGGCGCGTCCATTGGGCTGGCAATGGACATGGCGGCTGGGGCGGAGCTGGACCTGCCCCAGATTACCTCTCGGATGCCGACGACCGCGGATGGATCCGAGGTAGCCTTCGCCGCCTACTCCGCTCGCTGTCGACGATACGGGTCCAAGCTTATCGACTTGTTGTCTGAGTACGCGCTGCGGTAGTAGGGCGAGGCTAAGGCTTGGCAGTCTGGATCTGAGGCGACTCAGTGCCCTGCACCTTAGGCATAGCAGGCGTAGAGTAGTTTGTAGTCTGCTTGTAAATATCTTTTGTAGTACCATCATTGTGCCACGTGGTGGCCTTATTTTAATGAACTCCTCCGTGTTGTGCTTTTATTCTTGGCTGAATGTCTGAGTACCTTTTTGCTGCTATAGGTTCCTCCGGGTGTTGACCCAGTTGACACTTCATTCGAAAGGCCCGTGCGAGCATCATTGGATGATTCCTCGCAGCTTGCTTTTCTTCGGGATCGCGTGCGTAGCTTGGAGAGGGATTTGCTTGGGTTACGCGGTCGTGATGATGTTTGGAAATCCAAAGCAGACCGTGGTGCAGCCAGAGAGGAGTATTTGATGGCGGAGCTGGGTCGACTGTCCGAGCAGATGCAATGTAAGTTGGTCCTTCTTTCGGACTGTAGCCCAGTTCTTCGGGTGAGCCTGCTGGCCTTACTCTTTGTTTTGTGCGTTTTTCGTAGGTGCCAATATTGCTCCGAGGGAAGAGAAGGAGCGTATTGCTGTTCGGGTCAATTGTTTGACTCAACAGGATATGGAGGCCGGCGGCTTCTTCTGGATGGACCGAGATCGTGCCATGGTTCTGGCAACGGTGCAGGATCGCGTCTACCAGGTTTCGCGGGTGCTCCGCCAGGTGCAGACATCATTGTCTTCGGTATTGCACGTCATGTTTCCGCTAGATGTCATGCCAACGACTCTTGCGGGTCTTCTGACGAAGTTTCGGAATGCCGGAAATGTCAAGGAGCTGGTGCGGCAGCAACTCGTCGCAGGGGTGAAGGCTGCCTTGTCTCTTGTGAGGGTGCACCGCCCTGACGTAGATTTGGATGCTGTGGCGACCGGGCCACCTCCTCGACCAGATGGTGGCGAGTGGAACATGCGTCCGCATTACGCGGCTGTAAGGGAGTATGCCGAGCAGATTGTAGACTTGTTTGAGCAGCGTGCGCAGGTTATTCTTCAGAGTAGGTAGGACCTGAAAATAAACAGATAGATGTAAAATTTGTATATTGCGGCTGGGCGTGTATGTGCCCTTTGTTGTAAAGGTTTGCATGTGTGTGAGCACGCAGTGCTTTGATTGAGTACGTGCCCTTTTCGTTTGCCTGACATAGTCAGCTACTCAGGTGTACACGTTTGGTCCTCAGTCCATGAAATCGTGAGGTGGGGGGAGCCCCCGAGTGCGTTTGTAGCATGTAGTAAAGTTGCAGAAAAATAGTCAACCGAAGGTTGGGAGCGAGACACTTAGCTTTATTTATATCGCAATGGAGGAGGTACATGGTTCGGCTGAATAGCCTTGGCTGAAAGCCTTATTGAAAGTAAAAATAAGGGGTAGGTTGCTACGGGTAGAATCGTCGCAGGTGCGAGACGTTCCATGGGTTAGAGTATGCGACTCCAGACTCCACGTGCTTGAGGCGATAGGCGCCACCTGGGATGACCTCGGCGATGGCGTAGGGTCCTTCCCATGGTGAATCGAGTTTGTTCGGGCGCTTTTGCTTGAGTCACAATACGAGGTCTCCTTCGACGAAGGACCTTGGGCGCAGCCGACGGCTGTGGTAGTTGCGGAGACTTTGCTGGTACACCGCTGATCTAGCTGCTGCTATGTCCCGTGCTTCGTCGAGTGTGTCGACGACATCTTCGAGCGCGGTCGTGGACTCGGCTTCGCTGTACGCTACGACTCGTGGAGCCTGATGGCGTACTTCGGCTGGTAGCACTGCCTCGGCTCCGTGAACCATGAAGAACAGTGTGTAGCCGGTGGAGCTGTTTGGCGTAGTACGTAAGCTCCATAGGACAGACTGTAGCTCTTCCGTCCAGTTTCCAGCTTTGTGCTCGAGTGAGCTCATGAGGCGCTTCTTGATGCCAGCGCCGATTAGGCCGTTGGCTTTTTCCACCTGCCCGTTTGTTTGCGGGTGTGCCACTGAGGCATATGTGATATTGATCCTGAGGCCTTCGCAGAAGTCCTGGAATTCTTCGGAGATGAAGTTCGATCCGTTGTCGGTGATGATGCTGTGCGGTACGCCAAATCTGTAGACAATGGATTCGAAAAACTTGACGGCGGTTGTGCCCTTCTGGTTGGTGACTGGCATAGCTTCGATCCACTTGGTGAATTTGTCGACTGCTACCAGGAGGAAAACGTGTCCTCCCTTTGAGGATTTTGGCAGTTTGCCGATCATGTCGAGGCCCCATTGGGCAAAAGGCCAGGCTATGGGTATGGGTCGTAGTTCAGACCCAGGTGCGTGCGGTTTGTCGGCGAACCGCTGGCACCCGTTGCATCTTCGGACGATGTCCTTTGCATCGCTCATGGCCGTTGGCCAGTAGAATCCTGCTCGTGGAGCTTTGGCGACAAGGGAGCGGCTGCCTGCGTGGTGGCCGCATATGCCTTCGTGTATATCTTGGAGTATGGCTTTGCCGTCGTCGATGGTGACGCACCGTTGTAGTACACCCGTAATGCTGCGTTTGTACAGCTCGCCGTCGATGATGGTGAAGGCTTTGGACCGACGAGATATGCGCCGAGTATCAGTCGGGCTGTTAGGTAATTCTCCGTTTATCAGGAACTGGAGGTATGGACGTGTCCAAGTTTCTTCGACTGCCATGACCTGCATCAGGTTGACCATGGCAGCTTCGGTATCCAACTTTTCGGGTCCTTCCTGACCTTCGGGTAGCGTAGCCCCGAGTGTTCTGCTTCTTCGGGTGATCCTTTGGGGAATTTCTGCTTGATGGATGGCACACAGATCTGCTCGAGGAATACACCTGGTGGCACCTTTGCGCAAGTGGAGCCGATGTTGGCGAGTTTATCGGCCTCCTCGTTGCTCTCTCTTCCAACGTGCCGAAGTTCGCAGCCGTCGAATTCTCCTTCGAGTGTGTTGTATAGCGCCCGGTACGCGATCATGTTTTCGGCGTGTGCGTCGCACTCATTCATCGTCTGCTGTACGACAAGGTTGGAGTCACCATAGATGACCAGGCGCGTTGCCCCACATATTTTTGCCATCTTCATGCCATGAATCAGTGCTTCATATTCGGCCTCGTTGTTGGAGGCTATGAATTTCATCCGAAGGACGTACTTCATCTTGTCACCTTGCGGGGAGGTCAGTATGACTCCGGCCCCTGCTCCGGCTTCGCGTTTGGAGCCGTCGAAATGCATTGTCCAGGACTGCGACATGTCGGGGGTGTCAGGCAGCTGTAGCTCCATCCAGTGCACCAGGAAGTCCGGAAGGACTTGGGATTTGATTGCGTGTCGCTTCTCGTAGACGATATCCAAGGGTGATAGTTCAATGCCCCACAGGGCCACGCGTCCTGTGGCCTCTGGGTTATTCAGGATGCTGTTTAGGGGCGCCTCGTTGACGACCATCACCTGATGCTCCTGGAAGTAGTGGCTCAGTCGTCGAGCCGTCATGAATACGCCATAGGCTAGCTTCTGGTAGTTTGGGTACCGCTGTTTTGTTGGAGTGAGAACCTCGCTGAGGTAGTAAATTGGGCGTTGTACCCCGTGGGTCTTGCCTTCTTCGGGTCGTTCGACCACGAGTGCTGTGCTGACCACCTGGTGTGTGGCTGCTATGTACAGCAACAAGGGCTCGCGCTCTTTTGGCGTGACCAAAACAGGCGAGGTAGAGAGGAGCCGCTTGAGGCTTTCGAATGCGTCGTTTGCTTCTGGTGTCCACTCGAATTTGTCTGCCTTGCGTAGCAGCTGGTAGAATGGTAGGGATTTCTCGCCCATGCGGCTGATGAACCTGCTTAGTGCCGCTACTCGCCCTGCGAGCTGCTGAACGCCCTTCAGGTTTTTTGGCTTCTCCATTGTCATGATAGCTTTGATTTTCTTCGGGTTCGCTTCAATCCCTCGTTGAGAGATGAAGTATCCGAGCAGCTGACCCGAGGGGACGCCGAAGGCGCATTTTTCTGGATTGAGCTTGATCCTGTAGCGATCAAGGTTGTCGAACGTCTCGCGGAGATCGTCGATAAGTGTTCTTGCCTCCTTGGTTTTTATGACTATGTCGTCGACATAGACTTGGACGTTGCGACCGATCTGGTCCTTGAGGCAGGCCTACATGCATCGCTGGTACGTGGCACCCGCGTTCTTTAGCCCGAAAGGCATTGTGTTGTAGCAGTATACTCCGAACGGTGTGATGAACGCCGTTTTCTCTTGATCTTCGACCTTGAGTCGAATCTGGTTATAGCCTGAGTAGGCGTCGAGGAAGGAGAGTTTCTCACAACCTGCAGTCGAATCGATGATCTGGTCGATCCGGGGAAGAGGGAAGTGGTCCTTAGGGCAGTGTTTATTTAGTGACGTGAAGTCTACGCACATCCGCAGGATGTCCGTGTCCTTCTTCGGAACCATCACCGTATTTGCTAGCCACTCGCTTTCCTTGATTTCCCGGATGAAGTCTGCTGCGAGTAATCTGTTGATCTCCTTGCCGATAGCTTCGGCTCGTGGCTCTGACAGTCTTCGGATAGACTGCTTGACTGGCTTGGTGTCTGGGAAGACATTGAGTGCGTGCTCGGCGAATTCCCTGGGAACTCCTGGCATGTCCGCAGGACACCAGGCGAATATTTCCCAGCGCTCACGGAGGAATTCGACGAGCGCGCCTTCCTATGCGGTGCTGAGGTCGTTGGCGATCAGCGCCGTCTTGGAGGCGTCTGTCGGATGGACCTTCACTTTCTTGGTGTTGACGGTGGAGTCGAAGGACATGTCGGGTGCGTTCTGCTTTGTGACTGGGGGTAGCCCATTGTCCGTCTCCTCGCGGAGCCTTACGAGCTCGTCTTGCATGCCGAAGGACTGGGAGATTTTGTTGAAGTCCCTGTCGCATTGGTCCGATCGGGTGAAGCTCCCGTGGATTGTGATGATGCCCCTTGGTCCTGGCATCTTGAGTAGCAAGTATGCGTAGTGTGGGACGGCCAAGAACCGTGCGAATGCTACACGTCCCAGGATGGCGTGGTATTGCGATGGCCAGTCTACCACTTCGAATTCGAGGCGCTCCTGCCGAAAGTTGTCCGGCTTCCCGAAGATGACGTCGAGCCCTATTTTGCCCAGGGGGAAGATGCCCTTCCCTGGGACAATGCCATGGAACATTGTGTCTGATTGTTCCAGGCTGCATTGCGGGATCCGCATAGCTGCTAGAGTGCTTGCGAACATTAGGTTGATGCCGCTGCCGCCGTCCATGAAGACGCGACTCATCTCGAAGCCTCCGATCTGCGCCTCCAGCACCAGGGCAGCATGACCTGGGCGAGAGATCTGGCAAGGGTGATCCGCGCGGGTGAATGTGATGCAGGACTCCGATCCGCTGAGGTACTTAGGGATTGCAGGCGGAGTTGCCACGGCCAAGTTGATTTGTCGGGTGATTTTCTTCTACACCCTATTTGTGGGGCGTCCCTTCTGTATCATATTGAGTGCTCCTTTCGATGGGGGATATGGGACCCCGGTGTTGTTTTGCGCTGGTGCGACTGGTTGGTTTTGGCCTCCAATAGGCGGCGGTGGAGGAGCTCCGTGTGCTATTTCACCTGGCGCAGGCATGTTTCCAAACGCAGGGATTGGACCTTGTTGCCTCATCTGCATCATGCCTTCGCTGAGTTTTTGGAACTCGCGACAATCCTTGAGCATGTGGCTGGCCTTCTTTTTGCCATCTTGTTTGTCGATGTAGAAGTGGATGGTGCATGGACCCGAAAGTTTGTCGAATGCTGAGGGTCCGTTGTCGCGGTCGCGGCGTTGCCACGACTGTGTTGATCGTCCGTTGTCGCGGTAGTTTCCGCTACGATATCCTCCGCTGTTGCGGCTGTTGTCATTACGGCGGTCAGCGTAGCCGGCCGCGACCATGTCGGGTCCGTCGCGGTCCTCATAGACGCGCGATCTCATCTTGCTGCGACGTTCGCGTCTTCGGCCGTAGTCGTCCTCTTCATCTGATTGCGGTCGCTGGATGCAATCTTCGCCGTCTGCCCAGCTGTTGGCTATTTCCATGAGGTGGTCAAGTGTCTTGGGCTTTACACGCCCAAGTTCCTCCTTGAAGTCTGGGCGCTTAACACCGTCCCTGAAGGCGTCGATGGCCCTCTCTTCGGAGATGTGTGCTGTGGAGTTCTTGGTCGTAGACCAGCGTAGTATGTATGAGCGAATAGATTCACCCGTTCTTTGAGTGCAGGCTCGCAATTCTTCGATTGAGGCGGGCCTCTTGCTAGTGCCTTTGAAATTTTGGATGAAGCTGTAAGAAAGCTCCTCCCAGCTTCGGATGGATCCTGATGATAGGCTGCTGAGCCAGACCCGCGCCGCGCCTGTCAGCTGCAGCTGAAGGCATTGCATGGAGGTTTCTTTGTTGCCTCCGTGAAGCTTGACGGATGACAGATGGTCACTGAGCCAGGACTTTGGATCTTGTGTGCCGTTGAACTTCGGAGTATCCGAAGGAAGCTTGAAGTTGCGTGGCATCTGCGTTCGCCGGACGGATCTGCTGAAGCATCGAGCCCCGCAGAGTTCTCCTTCGTCTTCGTCCATCTCAGATTCAGACGAGCATGCGCGTTTGGCGCGTGCTTTGTCGATCTTGCGTTGTGTAAGCTTGTCTCTGGCGTCGTAGTCGCGTTTGTGGCGGTTGGAGCTCTTCTTCCTTCGAGGAAGATCGTGCTCCTCTTCCTCTTCGGATGAGGGTGTGGGGCTCCGGTCGCGTCTGACCGGAGCTTTCTTCTTCGGCTCCGCAGGAGCGTCTTCATGGAGCGCAGCTCAGATTAGTCCTAGTCCGGTGAGTGCGGACTTATGCATGGCCCTTTTCGGGTCTCCCTCCAGAGGTGGGTGAGCTGCGAGATACGCAGTGGCTGCCATGATTGCTGCTTGTGGCGTCTTCGGGGTGATGTTGCCGTCAGCGTCCATATCCATGAATGATGTGTGGAGAGTTCGGGTCACGTCACGCCGCTCCTTGGGGTCCATGTTTTCCATCCGAGAACGGTGCTTGTTTCCTTGATTTCTATTTGTACTAGATCCAGGTTCCATGGCGAAGAGCGCAGCTCGTCGCGCGCTGGACTTAGAGGCTGCCTGCTTGCGCTTGTCGAGCGTCTTCTGCATCTTGACTTGTTTCTTGTGCTCCTCGATGAGAAGGTAGTGGTATGCCCTTAGCAGATCACGTGGGGAGTCCAGAGGTAGGACTATTTCACCTGCGACGGCGCGGCGTGCTTCGACCCATCCTTCTTTGCTAAGTTGGATGAGGTGGCCTCTGTTTTCCCCGTTTTCGCCGTTTCCGTCCTGCGGGTTGGGGTTGGGCGGCGGGTTAGGCGTTTCCTCGTCAGCCTGGATGACTGCAGCGCACAGATAGCATCTGCAGATTGGTTGGCTGCTGCCGCAGCTTTCGGATCCGGAACCGTAGGTTCCTTCATCCGAGGGTGGACTGCACAGATCAGAGTTGCAGCTGCTGCTGCTGTGGAACTCATCTGTTGATGGCGACGTGCGTAGCACGGGGTGTGGAGCCCATGAAGCGGGCCTGATTGACGGCACAGGCACCCGCTCAGGGAGGCAGAGGGTGCCAGTTTGTCCCACCTGGAAGCAGAAGCTCCCGAACAAAATCTCGAGTCCGTCGCCTACGGGCTCGAAATCCTTCATGGTGGCCGGCGAGTGGGCGGTGAAGTCGAAAGTGCCGAAGAGGAGGTGATTCTCCGTCGTTGCAGAGTTGTAGATCGATCGGGTCGGAACCGTCACGACCGCACAATCAGCAGCCCCAATTCCCACAGACGGCGCCAATTGACGAGGTTTAATCTCGTCAATGCCCATTGTTATGGACTTGGGTTTTGGAGAAGATGGGGATGCTGGAGATCGTGGCACGGTTAACAGACAAGCAACCAGGGGACACGAGATTTACCCAGGTTCAGGCCCCCGGAGGGAAAACCCTACTCCTGCTTGTCTGCTCTTTGATTACGGCGGAACCGAAGGTTACAGGGTGCACAGATTCGATCTGGCGTGGATGCGTGTGCGAAAGTATGAGTCGAGGTTGGTTGAGTTGCCCTAGGACGTGCCCTCCTGGCCTTTATATAGACTTAGGCAGGTCCCGGGCATAGTCCTAGTCGGTTACAAGTTCTAGGGTGTTTGCCCTTTTGAGTTTCCTATCTAAACTAGTCTTGTTCTCCAAGGATCCGAAGATGTCTTGGGCCTTGGTCACCCGAAAATCTTCATGGGCCAGCGTATGCCTGCAGTGGGCCTTCCTTGGGCTGGACTAGGTATGCTGAAGTTATGTACCCGTAGGGTATAACCATGTCACCTAGTATCTTTGTTAGTGCTTTTTGACATTGTTGCAACTTGTTATGCTTAATGCTTGTCACTAGGGCCCGAGTGCCATGATCTCAGATCCGATCATGTTATTGATTCATGATGATAATATTGTTTGTGATATTATCTGCAAGTTTTTTACACATATTATTGTCCGGAACCAAAGGCCCCGAAGTGACATAAATTGGGATAGCCAGAGGGGATGGATGTGATATGAGGATCACATGTGTTCATGGAGTTAATGCTTTGCTCCGGTACTCTATTAAAAGGAGTACCTTAATTGCTAGTAGATTCCCTTGAGGCCCCGCTGCAACGGGCTGGCAGAACAAAAGATGTTGTGCAAGTTCTCATTGCGAGCACGTATGACTATATATGGAACATATGCCTATGATTATTTTAGTACTTGGATGCTTTACCTTGTTTATCTGCAAATGCCCTGGATCTTGATATTACATGAATATTATCGTCCATGCAATGCCCGTCCGTTCATCCCTATGCCTACCGCACTCAAATCCTACTATTTGCTACTATTGTTACTACTGCCTTTGATTTACTGCTCCTGTTATGATGTGGCTTACAACCACTTTTGTGGCCCGATCTTCATAGATTCGAGGGGATTTGGGGGAGGAGAGCAAAGAACACGATGAACACGAGAGGGAAATCGAAGATACAAACGCACACCACACCCAAATAGGTTTGCTCTCGTTGGCCTGAACCACCAACCCAATAGAATCACAAAGGGAGAGACCAAAGGTAGAATCCCTTGCGAGAGATTGTCAAGCTCTTGATGGAATCACACGTAGGGAGAGAGTAGCAACCAAGTAGAATCCCAAATGGGAGAGACCTAGCACTACTAGAATCCATACATGGGAGAGATCAAGAACTAGAAGAGCGCATTGACGACTTCAATTAAGAAGGCCTTGATACAACTCATAGATAATCTAATGAGAGGGGGTTCCCATCCAGGGTTTGGCCTAAGCCATGGGTCTCAACTCATCATCTATTCTATCCTAGGGTTTACATATGGGGGTGGGGGCATATATATAGGCCAACCACACACTAGGGGTAAAACAGGCATAAACAGGAAGTTCTGGGCGTTACATGGGCCAGGCCCAACCTGAGGTGCGCAGGCCCGATACACTTGGTCCGGTGATTCCGGTGTAGAGGTCCGGAGACTCTGGTATGTACCAAAGACTCCGGTCAATCTCCGGTGTCGTCTCCGGAGGGGCATACTGACTGTCCCTGGCGCTAGTTCTGGGGTCGGTCCAGAGATGGACCGAAGACTCCGGTGTGGTAGACCGGAGACTCCGGTGTGCTGGGGCGGAGACTCCGGTCTGGCTCCAGCATCTTCTTGTGTCTCCTCTTCCAGGCCTCATGATTGGGGGTCTTGGCTCCTGGTTCATCCTTGTCGCATCCGTTTGGCATCACGGTCATGGACCTAGTCATACAATTGATAGTTGGCTCAAGTAGGATCCCATTCAAGTAATGACCAAGGGAAGGCAAAAGATGGAAGGAGTTCACCTTGATTGGGATGTTTGGCATATCATGATGTGGACCAATGGTGAACGCCATGTGTTGGGCGGCATCATCCCCCCCTCTTGAAAAAGAGTCGACCTCGACGATACTCCATCATCATCTTGTAAGGAAGGAGGTGTGCCCGTTATGTCTTGATGGATGCTCTCTAGAGCTCGTTTTGTCAACTCATGATCAATCGAGGTTGACATTGGAATATGGATACCTACACACACCATAGATAAACGGAAGAACATGTGTGTGTGATAAATAAACACATCATCCATCCTGATGCGTCTTCTCTTGTGCACATCACCATTAGCATGAAACAAGATGTCATAGAAGGCATGGTGATTATGCAAGCAAAAGGTGGACATATACTTATCATGGCATGTATCAAAGTCTTCAAAGGTTGAGAAAGCTATGGGGGCGATCTCAATATGAACCATATGAGCATTATTGCAATCAACAACGGAAGACAATGAAAAACATGAATGATCAAGCATTTCCAAAGTATGAGTATGGCTGCCTACAAACATAGGGAAAGAGCAATTGTTTATCAAGTTTGTGGCAACAATTGTGGGATAAAAGAAATATTTGTAGCATGGCACATCTATGGCAATATCATCGCACTCAAATAATTCCACATGATCAACATTATGCAAAGGCAAAGCATCACATGGGAATAAGAATGAAGCATATGAAATGTCACAAGTAGAGTCCATAACATGCATATCCTCACAATTCATCATGTCCACTAGTGGTATCATGGCATCAACAACACCCGTATCTTTACCTTGGTTGTACCTCTCATTTGAAGTGGATGTTGTGATAGGGGTGGCCTCCATGTGTACAACTTCTTCATCATATATGGGGATGGCATCATCTTCATCCACCATGTACATCTTCTCGATAGGGGGGACCATCATCTCCAAGCTTGGCGTCTCTTGCTCCAAGGTACCTAACACATCATGAGAAAACACACTAGAGGTAGAGGGTAAGTTGTTAGAAATTGGGATGGCCTCACTTGCCCTATCAACTACCACTCTCAACTCACTCGGTGTATCACTCATGTCCTCAAAGTGGAAGCACACAATCTCACATATGGTGGAGTCACTCGTCTCACTTTTGCTCTCGCTCAAGTGGGATAAGTGGCTCTCAAACTCACATGGGATTGGTACCACATCATCACTAAAGCATATGGGAATAGGCTCGGTTTCGTTAACTCCATGCGCCACGTTTGGTGAAGGGAAAATCCCATGCTCACCATCCTCCACCTCGCAACCCTTGTCCAAGGTTTGGCACCATGTCTTGAAAGCGTCAACTTCATGAGAGGACATCTTGATTGGTTCATCCAACTTAGCGAAGTAGAGAGCCATAACGTCCTTCTCATTTGTTGACGATCTTATAGCTTGTGTAGGGGGCTTCCTTGAAGAAGGTTTGTCGTGGAAGTTCTTGGCTTTGGAAGCTTCATGGCGAGAGTGACGACGTGTTTGCCGGTTCGCCTTCTTTGTTCGTGAGGTAGCGCCAACGTCATATGAGGTCTTCTCTCTTGAGGGTCTTAGAACTTGTGTAGTAATCGTCCTCGGAGGAGAAGTGGTGTCGTAGATGTTCCTGTAGTTGGGCACCTCATGTCGAACTTGTTTTGTCGATGTAGCTTGGTGGCGCGAACGGTATCTTTTTTCTTGTTCTCGTGGCGGAGAGGACTTGTACGCCGTCTTGAGCTTGTAGCGCATATAGCATGGATGCTCTTGAGCTCTTGTTGTTGGCGACACACTTGTCTTGGCTCATGTGTATTGGTACTTGTTGAGTTGTCGTTCCTTCTTGAACTTGATGGGTATCTTGATGGACAACCCTCATGGTAAGTAGTTCCTTTTGAAGGATGCAACTTGAAGAGCTTGTCCTTGTTGGCCTCTTGGATATGTGCCTTCGCTTGCATGGCGTGGAAGTTCTCGGTCTCCATGTGGTGGACCGAGTCATTGTATCTCAAGAGGGAGTCGCCATCATAGTCGATGAAGTGTTCGATGTCCTCCATGCTTGAGAAGTCAAAGTCCTTGTGGTGCTCCATGTGCTCCATGCTTGGGGAGTCGTTGTTGGTGTAGTACTCGAAGTCCTCCAAGCATGCGGAGCCAATGTCGGTGTAGTGCTCCGTCCTGTCACCGATGCTTGTGGAGTCGTCGTTGCCATGGCTCATCATGGATTCCTCTTCATCGGTTCCATAGTCCCTATACATGTTGCTCACAAGACCAAGTGTGATATAGTGGAAGTTGGATTCAAGGATGCTACGCCTTGGCTCACCTTGTAGATAGTATTGGATCAATGGTATGGACCAAGAGCAAACCAAATACAAAGGATAAGTGGCGTTGTATCAACGAACACAAGAAACACCAAATGCACACGACTTATGAGGAGCTTAGGTATGGAAAGTGGTAAGCAAATTGGAACAACCGGAAACCAAGATTTGTAAAGGCAAGTAACGAACCACGATGATCACAAAGCAAACAAGTTGATCCGCAAGATAGAAATTAAGATCAAGGAAAGACACACAGTGGGATAAATGGGACTTGTTCAATGGAAAAAGCGAGCTAAGAACCAAATGAAGGCATAGCAAAGACTATAAGCTCATGTCGCACTAGTACAAGGAGAGACGCTAGTTCGATTGCACAAAAATTGGAGGGCTACAAGATTTGCACAATAAGTACCACCTACAAGTTTGTCATCGATCTTGCGCTTCCTATTCTATATGGCACATGTATCTTTCTTTCTTCTTTTTTGTATTTTGTATTTTCTCTTTTTTTTTCTCTTTTTCACTTGCTTTTCCTTGTGCCAACAACTATACAAGATAACTATATGAGATAGCGCCTACAAATTTTGCTCGGAATTCTACAAGGTATCAAATGTGCAAAGCCCAAGCAATCAAAGGAGGAACTATTCTCAATAGGTGCTTGTTTTATCGCAAAGATGGTGTGGCTCTCAAAGGAAAACAAGTAGGGGAGATCACGGAAATGATATACCTTTCATCGATGATCTTCACCCTTGATCACAGATTTTTGTTGGTGTAGATAGCATGAACAACGTGGATGATGGTGTAGAGCTCCTTCTCCTCTTTGAAATGAGCTAAAGAACACCAAAATCCGAGTTCGAATGCAAAAGTTATGCTCAAAATAGTGCTGCAGATTTTTTGTCTCTTTGGGGGCGGAAACTCCGGTCTTGGGGTCTGGAGACTCCGATCTGAGTTCACTTACACCGGAAACTCTGGTCCTGGGGCGGAGACTCCGGCCTGGGCGATTCCAGAACGTCAAGAACTCGTCCGGGGCGCGATTTTGGGCGGAAAACTCCAAGGAAAGCCTCAAAATTGATGAGGAAAATAAGGAATTGGGCTATGGGAACGCAAAGGAAGGTAGATCAACGAGTATAGCAGCGGATCTATGGATCAAAACCTACCAAAATGCTCTCAAAATCCAGATCGATCCAAATCGCGAATATGGCTATTTTTGGTGGAAATTTTCGAATTTAGGCAAGAAAAAGAAAATTGGTGGCTAGAAACTCAACACAAACTCGAATCCATGGCAACTAAAGGATCTGATACCATATGATGTGGCTTACAACCACTTGTGTGACCCGATCTTCATAGATTCGAGGGGATTTGGGGGAGGAGAGCGAAGAACACGATGAACACGAGAGGGAAATCGATGATACAAACGCACACCACACCCAAATCAGTTTGCTCTCGTTGCCCGAACCACCAACCCAATAGAATCACAAAGGGAGAGACCAAAGGTAGAATCCCTTGCGAGAGATTGTCAAGCTCTTGATAGAATCACACGTAGGGAGAGAGTAGCAACCAAGTAGAATCCCAAATGGGAGAGACATAGCACTACTAGAATCCATACATGGGAGAGATCAAGAACTAGAAGAGCGCCTTGACGACTTCAATTAAGAAGGCCTTGATACAACTCATAGATAATCTAATGAGAGGGGGTTCCCATCTAGGGTTTGGCCTAAGCCATGAGTCTCAACTCATCATCTATTCCATCCTAGGGTTTACATATGGGGGTGGGGGCATATATATAGTCTAGCCACACACTAGGGGTAAAACAGGCATAAACAGGAAGTTCTGGGCGTTACATGGGCCAGGCCCAACCTGAGGTGCGCAGGCCCGATACACTTGGTCCGGTGATTCCGGTGTAGAAGTCCGGAGACTCCGGTCTGTACCGGAGACTCCAGTCAATCTCTGGTGTCGTCTCCGGAGGGGCATACTGACTGTCCCTGGCGCTGGTTCTGGGGTCGGTCCGGAGATGGACCAGAGACTCCGGTGTGGTAGACCGGAGACTCCGGTGTGCTGGGGCGGAGACTCCGGTCTGGCTCCAGCATCTTCTTGCGTCTCCTCTTCCAGTCCTCATGCTTGGGGGTCACGGTCATGGACCTAGTCATACAATTGATAGTTGGCTCAAGTAGGATCCCATTCAAGTAATGACCAAGGGAAGGCAAAAGATGGAAAGAGTTCACCTTGATTGGGATGTTTGGCATATCATGATGTGGACCAATGGTGAACGCCATGTGTTGGGTGGCATCATGTTACTTTGCTATTGCTACTACAAAACTGTTGCTACTGATAAACTACTATGAGCAAGACTATTTCCAGGTGCAGCTGAATTGACAACTCAGTTGTTAAGGCTTATAAATATTCTTTGGCTCCTCTTGTGTCGAATCAATAAATTGGGTTATATTACCCTCAAAGACTGTTGCGATCCCCTATACTTGTGGGTCAGCAAGACTATTTTTTGGTGCTGTTGCCGGGGAGCATAGCTTTATTTGTAAGTTCACTTGGATTTATTATTGTTTGTTGCTATCCTTTTCATCATGGGGAAATCTTGTGATGGAAAGTTTCTTATTTTACCATCCACTACAAGAATAGGTACAATCCTAAACACCTCTGCTGATCTTGATTCACCGTCTATTATAAGTAAGTTTGTTACACCACCACCACATACACATGCTACACACATTGCTACTACTACTGAATCTGAAATTGCTTCTGATGCTTATGATGTTACTTCTATTGTGCTTGATGAGAGTGGTTCATTAGGTCCTTTCCTAGATGCTACAATTGCTATAACTATATTGGGAAACACTGAAAAACTCCTAGTGAAGACAATATTACTCCTGTTAGCTCACCTGAGTCTAGAGAAATCTATGATATTAATGATGGTTATATTGAAATGACTGATGAATTTATTGAAGAATATCGAAACACACATGGTGCTAGTGCTATTAGGAGTCTCCTTGAGAAAGGTACTATTATAACTAAACTATCTCATGATGATAAGTTTGCTACTTCTCCCATAAACATTAAAGATAAAGATTATGATTTCTCTCTTGATTTATCCTATATAAACATTGTTGATAAAGAACCTTTTGTGGGACTGAGAATGAAAGTGTTGTGGCACATATGACCGAGCTTTCCACTATGAGTGCCTTATTCTCTGATGATGTTAAGATGCGCAAGTACTTTGTTACAAAGATCTTCCCTTTTTCATTAAAATGAGAAGCTAAAGCTTGGTTTAATAGATTACCTCATGGATCCATTGATAGCCTTGATTGCTTATTTCTTTCAGAAATACTTTCCTAGTGCTAGACATGCTGCTTTGCAGAAATGTTTTGATTTTAAACAGGGAGAAGAAGAGAAATTGCCTGAGTCATGGACAAGGTTATGTGCCTTGATTCATGCACATCATGGATGTCCATTACCTAAAAATGAGCTTCTTGATATTTATTATAATGGACTAACTGATGAATATAGGACATACCAAGATAGTTTTGCTAATTGTGTTTTCAGGAAAAGAACTCCTGTAGAAGCTGAAGAATTAATGGATAAAATAAGCAAAAATTATGATGACTGGACTTCAACTGAGCTAATTACACCTGAGCCTACTACACCTAAGCCAATTGTGCCTGAACCAACACCAACACCAAAGAAGAGGGGAGTGATTGCATTAAATGATGAAGTGATGAAAGAAGCTAAGAAATGTCTTAAGGAGAAGGGTATTAGAAAAGATGTGAAGAATTTACCTCCTATAGAAGAATTATGTAAGCCAATTCCCCACTCATCTACTATTGAGGTACACTCTCTCTAACACTTTGATGAAGGTGATATTCCCTATGGTAAACCTCCTGATCAATTCTTAGAAGAACTTGACATTTTTATTATTAAGCAAGGTAATTTTAATAAACAAGTTCAGAATCACTTATTGGAAAACTCTAGAGCTATTAATGAGTTGAAAGATACTGTGGAAAAACTTCTAATGATGTTAAGATGCTTGTTAAACACTTCCAAATGGTTCAAACCCAAATTGATCAACTTGCTAAGGTACAAAAAGATATGCTAGTTAATGCCTCAGGAGATAAACATGCTTATGGAATTAGAACTAGGAGTGGTACAGCCACTCAAGATACTTTATACCTTGAAGGACATCCTAAAAGAATTGAGCAGGATTCTCAACAAGGTGAAAGTAGTGGTAGTCCTCATAAAAGAAATAAAGAGAAACATAAAACTGTTGAGGCACCTCCTGAACCTGCTGTAGATCCTAATAGTATATCTGTCTTTGATGCTGAAACTGAAAGTGGTGATAAAAATGATGCTCTTGATAAGGAAGAACTTGAGGAAGAACCTGAGAAGCACACTAAGAACACTAGGTACACTAAGGAAGATTTTATTACTAATAAACATGGTAGTGAAAGAGAACCTTGGGTGCAGAAACCTATGCCTTTCCCTAATAAGAAACACAAGTCAAAGGAGGAAGAACACTATAACAAGTTTTGTGAGTGGATGAAACCTTTATTTTTGCAAATCCCTTTGACTGATGCTATTAAGTTGCCTCCTTATTCAAAGTATATGAAGGATATTGTCTCTAATAAAAGGAAGATTCCTAATGAGGAAATTTCTACTTTGCTTGCTAATTATTCCTTTAATGGTAAGGTTCCAAAGAAACTTGGTGATCCAGGTATTCCAACTATCCCTTGCTCTATTAAGAATAATTATGTTAGAACTCCTTTGTGTGATTTGTGAGCTGGAGTTAGTGTTATGCCTTTTTCTCTTTATAAGAGACTCCATCTAGAAAAGTTGATACCAACTGATATATCTTTGCC
Source organism: Avena sativa (assembly GCA_916181665.1). Taxonomy (NCBI): domain Eukaryota; kingdom Viridiplantae; phylum Streptophyta; class Magnoliopsida; order Poales; family Poaceae; genus Avena; species Avena sativa. The sequence continues at coordinate 256,212,329 of OV702279.1, read as the reverse complement.
AATGGCTGATAAGTCTACTACTATTCATGTTGGTATATGTGAGGATGTTCCTGTTCAGGTGGCTCATAATTGCTTGGTTTTAACTGATTTTTTTGTGCTTGAGATGCCTGAAGATGATAATATGTACATTATTCTTGGGAGACCTTTTCTTAATACTACCGGTGTTGTCATCAATTGTAATCAAGGAAAAGTAACTTTTAATATTAATGACAAAGAGAATACTGTCTATTTACCCAAGAAGATTGATAAGAGTTATGGCCTGAATTCCATTGAAAATATTGAGAGCATCAAAATTGGAGAAATACATTGTCCCATTCCACAAGAAAGTTTTGAAACTATTATGATTGGGACCATTGTTATCAAGTTTGAGATAAAATAATCACTTTGTGGAATGCAAACTTTTTCTTCATATAAGATTATTTTGGTAACAAGACTTGATCAACCTTGTTGACAAAGGGATTTTAATGAACAAAACAATGCTTTCACAATGGTTATACTTGCTCACTTTTATTTTTTCTCCTCTCTAGTCTTTGCTCTTCCTCTTGTTGGCTTTAGTTTTGCTAGTTGTTTGCTTGTTAGAGTGTCTTAGAACTTCTGTAGTTTTGGTTTTGGTTTGCTTTTTTGCTTCTTCTAAAAAAACTTTTTCTCCGAGAAAATCAATTTTCATAACCTAAAAATTGGCCAAAAATAAAGTTTCCCAAAAACTTCCAGAAAATTCATATTAATTTTTTCCTCGAAAAAAGGGGCAGAGGGGCACCTGGAATGGCCTAGGGGGACCCACCAGGCCAGCACACCCCTGGTGGCGCGGCTAGCCCCAAGGCGTGTCTGGCCTGGGTGGGACCCACCTATGGACCTCCAAGTTGTCTCCTTCCAGCCACTTCTTTCTCTCTCCCGAAAAACACCAGAAAACTTTCTCAAGCTTGAGTTCCTGTTGTTCTTGCTCCCGATTTTTGATCTCCTTGCTCAGCCCATCTTTGCTGCTTATTTTTGGAGGGATTGCTCTCCGGTATGTGCCTCCTCCGCTTGTCCAATTAGATTTTTGATTGGTAGATTGTATCTTAAGTATTTTGCTACTCTAGGTGACAGGTTGTGTGAGCTTGCATGCTTGTTCTATGCTTAGAGATATCATTTTTATGCATGTTTAGCCTCTAGCAAGTTCCTATAGTAGTTCCCCATCATTTATCAACTTGCAAATCACTTGGTTTGATGTTTGTCTCAAAATTTTAGAAAAGAAAATGAGTGCATACCAACTGAATCAACATGATTTGATGGTACCTGAACCAATGAAAGTCCATTGTGAGGAGGAAGTCTTCCCTTCCATATATCCATGCCCTGAATTTATGAGAGTCGTGGGGATCTTTCAGGATTTCCAAACTATAATTTCTAATGCAAGGTTGGAACATTTTTTTGAAGAAGAACCATATCAATATGTTAAGCTAACCATGGATGTGGTGCAGGACTTTCAGTTTAGTTGGTCCTTGTCTAATCCCATGGTCCAATATAAAATTTACAACATAGTTGTCGACCTGCCTTTTGTTGATTTTTGTGCAGCTATTAGAGTGCCACAATGGGGCTCTTGTGAGAAGATTAGAGAGAGTCCCAAGCCACTCATGGATTTATATGCTGAAATTTGCCAAGGTTGCGACTTCTCAAAGGAAAGTGGTAAAATTCGGAACATTCAGTTCCCATCCATTAGATATTTTGCCTATTTTATTACCAAGTGTGTTCTTGTTAGAAAGACTGCTAGAAATTATCTTCATTTGATCTAGCTTTTATCTCAGATGCTTTGAATAGGGATAGATCTTATAACTTGGGTGATTTGATAGCTTACTGTCTTACCACCAGCCGCGAGAAGGGTGGAATTTGTGGAGGTCTCATTGCCTCTCGTTTGCTAGTTTTTCATGGTTTAGAGCCTCACCATTCAAACTATCAGTTCCCCATAGAGAGACTCGATCTCAATTCCATGGTTTAGCATAACTTTGTTTCTTCTTGGGCTACTTTGAGAGATTTACTGTATGATATATCCTTTGTCAAGCGTGGTTGGAGAGGGGGTAGGTCTAAGAAAGTAGTCTCTTTGCCTGCACCTGCTTTGTTTAATTTTGATAACAGGCAAGGATGGTCACTCACGGAGTAAGAACTTGACACATACGTGGCGGAGCTCTCCCAGCAAGAGGAGAATGTTGGGGAGGATGCCGAAGATGATTCGGTTCAGCCCTCCAACATGGGGGAGTCTTTATACTAACAACCTTCCTATGATTGGAGCGCATCTTCTTCTTCATCATGAGGGCCTGATTATCATCATTCCTACGATGATCCACCAGTTTGGGGTTATTACCCGCGCTATTGATCCCCACTTAGGCCAAAAGCCTAAGCTTGGGGGGAGGTATACCGAGACCACACTCATCTATATATCATGTTTCATCGGCTCTTTGTATATCCATGTTTCGCTTTCTTTTTTGGTTTTTGTTTCTGCTTTCTCAAAACATAAAAAGACCAAAAAAAAATTGTTGTTTCTTTTGGTTTGTTTCTTTGCTTTTTATTGCCTTAAGAAAAATCAAATTTTTTTTTGCTTTGTTTGCTTTTGTTTTGAGTGCTTGCTTTAAAAATTCAAAAACACCAAAAATATTTGCTCCTCTTCTTTGGTTTTGTGAAGTTCTTTGCAGGGTTCAGCAGTCCTCAGTGGAGTTTGGTTTCATGTTATTATTCAAGCCACACAAGTGAAGGGCAATAATGAAGGTTGATGACAACTCGAGGTGTGGCAAGAGGCTGGTAATGAACTCTATTTGTCTTCATTTTTGTACATATACTCATCATTGTGGGCTTGCTTAGTCTGTTCATGTAAGGCGTATGTATTTATGGATGCTTAGTAGTTCTTGCTCTCTTATGATTAGCTCCAGCTTGCTAATAATTTGTAGCATGGCACATGAATGTTTGCTTTCATTGTTCTATTCATAACTTGGTATGACATTGTGCTATCCTCCTATGACTGTTTCATTTGAATCGACTTGGCACATGCTCACGCATGCATATGACTGAAACAATAGTCAGTTAAGCCTTGGTGATTTATTTTGCCTCAGAGTTCTTGTATCACTTTTATGCCATAATTAGTCATGTTTTGTTGCAAGCATGATTATGACAGTTATTGCTCTCTCGTTTGTCGCTCCCTCTCTATTGCTAACCTTCACTTGCACTGAGTATGAGCTTTACTCGTGTTTCCAACTCCCCAAAAAACCATTATTTCGAAAGTGTCCACCATACCTACCTACTAGCATCATTTGCTATTCCGTGCATATTCATTATGCCTTGTTTTCTTCCAAAATAAAATGTTCGCTTGTTATGAGAAAGTTAGTTAGTAAATCTCTCACGAACTTGATGACACACTTTATTTGTTGCACTTAATAAACCTGAACCATTGTGACTGTCCATGAAAGTTATATGCTTGCAAATTCTAGGCTAGAAGTTAGCAGAACCGTTTTGTCACAAGGAATGCTTTCAACATTGCACTTGTACATTGTACCCAGTTGATATCATGCTCTTTTGTTTATGGATGTCGTTGGTGTGAAATAAAAGGGGAGCTTGTAAGTCCATGGAGTTATGTATATGTGTTAGAGAAACGCCCGGGCCGCTAGCCTAAGCCATGCCTAATCATGGTGGAAACTTGCAGCATAACCATAATGAGCAATCTGTGAAGCTTCCTCAATAAAAACCTATGCAAATAACAAATAAAAAGATCGCTGAGATGCTCATTGTCTGCTTGACATGTCATTTTGATATGGGATAGCTCCGGTATCATGTGCAAGGGGTACCCCATTGGTTGTTCTCTATGATACACATGTATTTACTATGACAAGAACTTACCAGTAACTAAAGTTGAGTAGCATGAGGAGCGGTCCTCGTACTCAAGGGACATGAGATTTCCAGCTTATGGTCTGTCAAGCATATAACTCATATTGGACCTCACTTTCACCTTAACCATCTAAAGATGCCTATGATAGGGGCAATGAGAGCTCAAAGCTAATGAGTACCATACTTTCAGCATTTGGAAGCCTTTCAAACTTTTCAAAACCTTTTCACTTCCTTGTTGAGTCACCACTTATTCTATGTGCACCTTCTTAAGAGCATAGTTGTCATTCTTAGTGTAATGTGCTTATCTCAAAACTTGGTTAATTATGTCATAACTTTGATGCTTGTATCTTTGATATCTTTACTTTCCAATCTTCACTTGAACTTCAGAGGTGCCTTGGCATTCATGTTTTGCTCCACCATCGAAGGCAAGCGAGATACCACTCTATCATACCTTTTTATGAGCATTGCAATGTTGCTTATGTTTATGTTTCATGCTACTTATTATTATTGTGTTGGAATCTCTTCATAGCTTGCAATAACTATTAAGTAGACTTAGTTGCATACTCCTTATTATGAATTGTCTAAGTATATACTCATGTGCTGAGAATATTTACATCATATGAAGCAAATGTGTTCGTGAAAGTTCTTTTATCGCACTCAGTTTTCAACTGAATTGCTTGAGGACAAGCAATAAGCTAAGCTTGGGGGGAGATGATACGTCCAAAATGTATCTACTTTCCCAAACACTTTTGCTATTGTTTCTCCTCTAAACTTGTGTGATTTGGATGCAACTAACACGGACTGACGCTGTTTTCAGCAGAATTACCTTGGTGTCTAGTTTTTGTGCAGAAAATCAACTATCAGGAAAAATCCCGGAAAATATGCCAAAAATCCTATTTCACCAGAAGACTCACGGAGCCAAAAGACGAGACGGAGGAGGGCCACGAGGGGCCCACACCCCCTGGTCGTGCGGGCCAGCCCAGGCCACGCCTAGGAGGGGTGTGGCCGCCTCGGGCACCCCCTCGGCCTACCTCTTCGCCTATAAGATTCCTCTTGACCTAAAAACTCGGGAGGGGGGTCGACGTTGTTCCAGAAAGAGTTCCGTTGCGCCGCCACTGCCAGAAACCACGATTCGAAACCAGAAACTCCGTTCTGGCACCCTGCCGGGACGGGGAATTTGGAGGGGATCATCGCCATCATCATCATCGACGCCTCTCCATCAACCATCCATGTTCCCCCATCCATGAGTGAGTAATCCCCCGCTATAGGCTATGGGGATGGTAGGGATTGGATGATTTCTATCATGTAATGGAATAAGATTGTTAGGGCATGGTGAGTATCTCTCTAGTGTTATTTGACTTTGTTGCAACTTGTTATGCTTAATTCTTGTCACTAGGGCCTGAGTGCCATGATCTCAGATCTGAACTTATTATTGATTCATGATGATAGTATTACTTGTGATCTTATCTGCAAGTTGTGTACACATATCATTGTCCGGATCGAAAGGCCCCGAAGTGACAGAAATTGGGACATCTGGAGGGGATGGCTGTGATATGAGGATCACATGTGTTCACGGAGTGTTAATGCTTTGCTCCGGTGCTCTATTAAAAGGAGTGCCTTAATTTCCAGTTGATTCCCTTGAGGCCTCGCTGCAACGGGCTGGCAAGACAAAAGATGTTGTGCAAGTTCGCATTGCGAGCACGCATAACTATATATGGAACACATGCCTATGCTTGTTTAGTACTTGGATGCTTTATCTTATTTATATACAAATGCCCTAGATCTTGAAGTTACATGTTTATACTTGTACATGCAACGCCCGTCCATCCATCCCTATGCCTACCGCACTCATATCCTACTGTTTGCTACTATTGTTACTACTACCTTCGTTTTAATGATGTTGTTACTTTGCTATTGCTACTAAAAAACTGTTGCTACTGATAAACCGCTGTGAGCAAGACTATTTCTAGGTGCAGCTGAATTGATAACTCAGTTGTTAATGCTTATAAGTATTCTTTGGCTCCCCTTGTGTCGAATCAATAAATTGGGTAATACTACCCTCGAAGACTGTTGCGATCCCCTATACTTATGGGTCATCACCACTCATCTACTATTGAGGTACACTCTCTCCAACACTTTGATGAAGGTGATATTCCTTATGGTAAACCTCCCTATCAATGCTTAGAGGAACTTGATACTTTTATTATTAAGAAAGGTAATTTTAATAAACAAGTTCGAAATCATTTATTGGAAAACTCTAGAGCTATTAATGAGTTGAAATATATTGTGGAAATAACTGCCAATGATGTTCAAATGCTTGTCAAACATTTACAAATGGTTCAAACTCAAATTGATCAACTTGCTAAAGTACAAAAATATATGGTAGTTAATGCTTCTAGAAATAAACATGCTTATGAAATTAGAACTAGGAGTGGTGCTACCACTCAGGATCCTCTATATCCTGAGGGACATCCTAAAAGAATTGAGCAGGATTCTCAACAAGCTGAAAATAGTAGTACTTCTTCTAAGAGAAAGAAAAAGAAACATAAAATAGTTGAGGAACCTTCTAAACCTGCTATAGATCCTAATAGTATATTTGTCTCTGATGCTGAAAATGATGCTCCTGATAAGGAAGAAATTGAAGAAGAACCTGAGAAGCACACTAAGAACACTAAGTACACTAAGGAAGATTTTATTGCTAATAAACATGGTAGTGAAAGAGAACCTTGGGTGCAAAAACCAACGTCTTTTCCTAATAAGAAACACAAGTCAAAGGAGGAAGAACACTATAACAAGTTTTGTGAGTAGATGAAACCTTATTTTTGCAAATTCCTTTGACCGATGCTATTAAGTTGCCTCCTTATTCAAAGTATATGAAGGATAGTGTATCTAATAAAAGGAAGATTCCTAATGAGGAAATTTCTACTTTGCTTGCTAATTATTCCTTCAATGGTAAGGTTCCAAAGAAACTTGGTGATCCAGGTATTCCAACTATTCCTTGCTCTATTAAAAATAATTATGTTAGAACTGCTTTGTGTGATTTGGGAGCTGGAGTTAGTGTTATGCCTTTTTTGTTGGAATTATGCCCTAGAGGCAATAATAAAGATGTTATTATTATAATTCTTGTTCATGATAAAGTTTATATTCCATGCTAGAATTGTATTAAGCGGAAACTTTGATACTTGTGTGGTTTATGAACAACACCGTGTCCCTAGTACGCCTCTATGGATTAGCTCATTGATTAATGATGGTTAAGGTTTCCTAACCATAGACATGAGTTGTAAATTAATAATGATATCATATCATTAGGAGAATGATATGATGGACAGACCCAAATTAAGCAGAGCAATTAGATCGTGTCATCGTGTTCATCTTTGCGAAGCTTTTCCTATGTCAAGTATTGTATTCCTTAGACCATGAGATAATACAACTCCCTGGTATCGGAAGAAAGCTTTGAGGTCATCAAACATCATCCTATGTGAGGGTGATCATAAAGGTGTCTCTCAGGTGATCGGAAAGTACTTGTTGGGTTGTATGTATCGAGATGGAATTTGTCCCTCCCGAGTCGGAGATATATACTTCGGGCCCACTCGGTAATTGATATCAACACCGCTTGTAAGCACGTGGTTAAGGAGTTAATCACAAAGTGATATCGGATTACGGAACGAGTAAAGTACTTGCTGTGAACGAGATTGAACTAGGTATGCCGATACCAACGATCGAATCTCGGGCAAGTAAAATATCGCGTGACGAAGGGAATACATATATGGGATTAATTGAATCCTGGCATCGTGGTTCATCCGATATGATCATCGATGAATATGTGGGAGTCAATATGGGTTTCCAGATCCCGCTGTTGATTATTGATAGAAGATCATGTCTGCATATTCTCGAACCCGTAGGGTCACACACTTAACATGCATCGACGCTAGGATAGAATGGATGATTGGTTTATGAGTTTTTGCCGGAGTCTCGGATGAGATCCAGGACATCACGAGAGGTTCCGGAATGGTCCGGAGAATAAGATTCATATAAAGGAAAGCGGTTTTTGGATTTCGGAATCGTTTTGGAGTTTATCGGTATTGTACCGGAAGGTTCTAGAAGGTTCTGGAGTGGGACCAACATGGGCCCACTTGTCGGAGGCCTGCATGGGCCTAAGGGGAAGTGCCCTGGACACTTTGGGCCAGGGGCACAAGGCCCCAAGGCCCAGCCGGCCAGCCCTAGGGGAGCCTTCTAGAAGGAAGGGGGAACTTGCCCCCCACTCCACCCTTGGGGCCACCGCCCTAGGGCTTGGAGGAGGGTCCAAGGGGGCCGGACAGCGCCCCATATAAGGAGGGCAGGGGCGCAGCCTCCCCCTCTTACACTTCTCCAACCCTAGCCGCGACCTGCTGCCCTTCCTCTCTCTCTCTCTCTCTCTCTCTCTCTCTCTCTCTCTCTCTCTCTCTCTCTCTCTCTCTCTCTCTCTCTCTCTCTCTCTCTCTCTCTCGACCACGCGTAGGCGAAGCCCTGCCGCAGAAACTCTCCACCATAAGCACCACGCCATCGTGCTGCAGATCCAATCTATCTCTCCACCATACTTGCTGGACCAAGGAAGGAGGAGACGTTGCGGCACCGTACGTGTGCATCTCTCGGAGGCGCCGCCACTTGCGGCGTAGGATCGGATCGGATCGCGAGGAGGAGACGGCGAGTACGACTACATCAACCACGTTCTGTTGAATGTTTCTGCTATGCGATTTCTTCAAGGGTATGAAGATCTCAACTATCTCTGTCGTTGATTGCATATCCTAGATTAGATCTTGGCTTTCTTGTTCGCATCCGTAGATTTTTTTGATTTACTATGTTGCGAAACCCCTTCAGTGGTATTAGAGCTAGATCTATGCGTAGATGTGTTTCACGAGTAGAACGCAACATGCTTGTTGCGGGCGTTGATGTTTTCTGTTGCAAATCTCTAGTTGTGTATTTCTTATGGCGCGACATAGTGAGATCGAAGCGGTCCAGTCCAACTTTACGCGACCTCGTCCGCGAGACCGGCTCCACACTTGACGTGTGGCTTGTCCCACACATGTGGCTGATGGATGCCAGTTTCTCTCACTATAGTAGTCATGGGATATACATTGGATGTTGGCAACCATAATATCACCGTTGTGGCTTTCCGTAGGTAAGAATCGTTCTTAGCTTGTTACTCCCATAAGCCACGTAAAACATGCAACAACAAAGTAGAGGCGTCTAACTTGTTTTTGCAGGGAGTGTTTTGTGATATGGTATGGACCAAGACATGATGTGTATGAATTGAGATGTATGCAATGATCATGTTTTGTAATATTTCACGACTTGCATGTCGATGAGTTTACAACCGGCAGGAGCCGTATGGTTGTATTTATAATTGTGTATGACCTGTGTGTCAACTTCTTATACGCCATGTAATAGCTTTACTTTATCGCTAAGTAGTTAGCAATAGTTGTAGTTTCTATTCGTGGTGGAGGCAATCATGGTGGAGTGATGGAGATCATGCTGGTGCGCACAAGATGGAGATGATTGCACGAAGATTGGCTATACCATGTCACATAAAATTATATGCATGTGATGTTTATCCTTTTATGTATCTTATTATGCTTAGATCGCGACGGTAGCATTATAAGATGATTCCTCACTTAAAGATCAAGATAAAATTGTGTTCTCCCCATGTATGCACCGTTGCGAAAGTTCGTCATTTTCAAGCACCTGGTGATGATCGGGTGCTATAAACTCTACGTTCACATACAACGGGTGCAAGCCAGTTTTGCACATGGGGAAATAATTGGGTTTGACTTGACGAGCCTAGCATGTACAGACACGGCCTCGGAACACACGAACCGAAAGGTTAAGCATGAGTCATATGAATGATATGATCGACACTTTGTTGTCCACCATTGAAACCATATCTCCTCATGAAGATCGGATTAGGTGTGGTGAATTTGGACCGTGTTCACTAAACAACTTGAGGGATGTTGAATTTAGTGGGAGTTCATCTAGTAATTTGATTAAGTTGAACTAGTTATCATGAACATAGTCTAAATTGTATTTGCAAATTTTGTAGATCAAATGGCTAAGTCCAACTTCAACTTCAACGTTTTTTGCTGAGAAATAAAAGCTTAAGAACAATGGGTCTAACTTCACCAACTGGTTCCGCAATCTGAGAATCATTCTCACTGGTGGACAAAAGGACTATGTACTTGAGAAAGTGCTAGGTGACGCCCCTGCTATTGATGCGCCGACTGATGAAAAGGTTGTTTATTAGTCACGCAAAGATGATTATGGAGTGATTAAGAGTACCATGTTGTTTGTTATGGAACCGGAACTTCAAAATCGTTTTGAAGAGTTCGCCGGGCCGTATGAGATACTTGAGGAACTGAAAACCATGTTCCACACTCAGGCCCGTTCTGAGAGATATGAGATCTCTGAGAAGTTCTTTAACTGCAAGATGGTGGAAGGGAGTTCCGTTAGTGAGCACGCCATTAAGATGTCAGGCTACACTCAACGTCTTGAGCAACTGGACTGCAAGATTCCAGAAGAGCTCAAGATTGACATAGTTCTGCAATCACTCCCTCATAGCTACAAAGGTTTTGTAGTTACTCACAATCAAATTGGTTCCACTGATACAATCACTGATCTCTTCGCTAAGCTGAAAGCTGTGGAGGTGGATATCAAGAAAGATAATCATGTGTTGATGGTCAACAAGACCACTAGTTTTAAGAAAGCTAAGGGTGCAAAGAAATCCTTCAAGAAAGGCAGCGGCAAGCGCGTTGCCCCTGCTGAGAAGAAGCTCAAGTCTGGACCTAAGCCGGACACTAAGTTCTTCTATTGTAAGGACAAGGGTCACTGGAAGCGCAACTGTCCGAATTACTTAGTGGACAAGAAGGCTGGCACCATTAAAGGTATATTTGATATACATGTTATTGATGTTTACCTTACTAGCGCTCGTTGTAGTGCCTGGTTATATGATACTGGTTCAGTTGCTAATATTTGTAACTCGAAACAGGAGCTACGGAATAGACGGCGGCTAGCAAGGTATGAGGTGACGATGCGCGTTGGCAATGGATAAAAAGTTGATGTGATGGCCGTCGGCACACTCTCCTTAGTTTTACCTTCGGGATTAGTTTTAAACCTTAATAAGTGTTATTATGTGCCTGCGTTGAGCATGAACATTATATCTGGATCGTGTTTATTGCAAGACGGTTATTCATTTAAATCGGAGAATAATGGTTGTTCTATTTATATGAATAACATCTTTTATGGTCATGCACCTGTTGTGAATGGTTTATTTCTTCTGAATATCGAAAGCAATGAAACGCACATCCATAACATTAAGGATAAGAGATGCAAAGTAGATAGTGATAATCCAACTTATTTGTGGCACTGCCGTCTAGGTCATATTGGTGTAAAACGCATGAAGAAACTCCATTCTGATGCACTTTTGGAGTCTCTTGATTTTGAATCATTTGACACGTGTGAGCCGTGCCTTATGGGCAAGATGATCAAAACCCCGTTCTCCGGTATAATGGAGCGGTCAACGGACTTATTGGAAATCATACATACCGATGTATGCGGACCAATGAGTGTTTCGACGCGCGGTGGATATCGCTATTTTCTCACTTTTATTGATGACTTAAGTAGATATGGGTATATCTATTTAATGAAACATAAATCTGAAACGTTTGAAAAGTTCAAAGAATTTCAGAACGAAGTGGAAAACCATCGTAACAGAAAAATTAAATTTCTACGATACGATCATGGAGGTGAATATTTGAGTTATGATTTTCTCACACATCTTAAAGCAAGTGGAATCGTTTCGCAACTCACGCCACCCGGAACACCACATCGCAATGGTGTGTCTGAACGCTGGAATCGAACTCTATTAGATATGGTGCGATCAATGATGTCTCTTACAGATTTGCCGTTATCATTTTGGGGTTATGCATTAGAAACCGCTGCATTCACTTTAAATAGGGCACCATCTAAATCCGTTGAGACGACACCGTATGAACTATGGTTTGGTGCTAAACCTAAGTTGTCGTTTCTTAAAGTTTGGGGATGTGAAGCTTACGTCAAGAAGTTAATGCCGGACAAGCTTGAACCCAAAGCGGAGAAATGCGTGTCATAGGATACCCTAAGGAAACGATTGGGTATACCTTCTACCACAGATCCGAAGGCAAAGTGCTTGTTGCAAAGAACGGAGCCTTTCTTGAGAAGGAGTTTCTCTCGAAAGAAGTGAGTGGGAGGAAGGTAGAGCTAGACGAGGTTATTGAACCTTCTCTCGAGTTGGAGAGTAGCGCAACACCTGAAATTGTTCCAGTGCCGTCTGCACCAACAAGAGAGGAATCTAATGACAAGGATCATGAAACTTCGAATGATTCTACTACTGAACTTCGCAGGTCGACAAGGTCACGTGCCACTCCTGAATGGTACGGCAACCCTGTCTTAACCGTCTTGTTGGTAGACAACAGTGAACCTGCGAACTATGACGAAGCAATGATGAGCCCAGACTCTGAGAAATGGCTAGAGGCCATGAAATCCGAATTGGGATCCATGAGCGAAAACTAAGTATGGACTTTGGTGGACCCTCCTAGCGACCGTAAGGCCGTTGAGTGCAAATGGATTTTCAAGAAGAAAACGAACGCGGATGGTAATGTTACTGTCTATAAAGCTCGACTTGTCGCAAAAGGGTTTCGGCAAGTTCAAGGTGTTGACTACGATGAGACTTTCTCTCCCGTAGCGATGTTTAATTGCATTCGGATTTTATTAGCAATTGCTGCATTTCATGATTATGAAATATGGCAAATGGATGTCAAGACTGCGTTCCTCAATGGCAACATTAATGAAGAGCTGTATATGATGCAGCCCGAAGGTTTTGTCGATCCTAAGGATGCTAATAAGGTGTGCAAACTTCAGCGTTCCATGTATGGACTGAAGCAAGCATCTCGGAGTTGGAACCTTCGTTTTGATCAAGTGATCAAGAGTTTTGGATTTGTTCCAAATTGCTACGAAGCTTGTATCTACAAGAAAGTGAGTGGGATCTCGGTGATATTTTTAGTACTATATGTGGATGCCATATTGATTATTGGAAATGACATTGGTATGCTTAATGATGTGAAGAGTTATTTGAATAAATGTTTTTCAATGAAAGACCTAGGAGAAGCTGCTTATATATTAGGCATCAAAATCTATAGAGATAGACAAAGACGCCTAATAGCTTTAAGCCAAAGTACATATCTAGACAAAGTTCTAAAAAGGTTCAGAATGGATAAAGCAAAGAAAGGTTCATTGCCCATGTTGTCAGGTAAGATATTGAGCAAGGCTCAGTGTCCAGCTACGGTAAACGATAGAGATACTATGAGCAAAGTGCCATATGCCTCGGCCATAGGTTCTATCATGTATGCCATGCTATGTACTAGACCGGATGTGTCCAATGCTCTTAGTTTGACGAGCAGATACCAAAGTGATCCAGGAGTTGAACACTGGACAGCCGTAAAGAACATCCTAAAGTATTTAAATAGGACTAAAGAAATGTTCTTGGTCTATGGAGGTGATGAGAAGCTCGTCGTAAAAGGTTACGTCGACGCTAGTTTCGACACCGACCCGGATGATTCTAAATCTCAGACAGGATACGTTTATATTTCGAATAGTGGAGCTGTGAGCTGGAGAAGCTGCAAGCAAAGCGTGATCGAGGGATCTACAACAGAAGCGGAATACATGGCTGCTTCAGAAGCGTCAAGTGAAGGAGTTTGGATCAGGAACTTCATCACTGAGATTGGTGTGGTTCCAAGTGCCTTGGACCCACTAGAGATATTGTGCGACAATACTGGTGCCATAGCACTGGCTAAGGAACCAAGATATCATCCAAATACCAAGCACATCAACTGCCGTTTTCATATAATTCGAGATTATATAGCAGATGGAGATCTGAAGATTAGCAAAGTACATACGGATCTGAATGTCGCAGATCCGTTGACTAAACCTCTTCCACGAGCAAAACATGATCAACACCTTAATGCCATGGGTGTTAGATTGTTGCCAGATGTAAACTAGATTATTGACTCTAGTGCAAGTGGGAGACTGTTGGAATTATGCCCTAGAGGCAATAATAAAGATGTTATTATTATAATTCTTGTTCATGATAAAGTTTATATTCCATGCTAGAGTTGTATTAAGCGGAAACTTTGATACTTGTGTGGTTTATGAACAACACCGTGTCCCTAGTAAGCCTCTATGGACTAGCTCATTGATTAATGATGGTTAAGGTTTCCTAACCATAGACATCGATTAATAATGAGATCATATCATTAGGAGAATGATATGATGGACAGACCCAAATTAAGCAGAGCAAATAGATCGTGTCATCGTGTTCATCTTTGTGAAGCTTTTCCTATGTCAAGTATTGTATTCCTTAGACCATGAGATAATACAACTCCCTGGTATCGGAAGAAAGCTTTGAGGTCATCAAACATCATCCTATGTGAGGGTGATCATAAAGGTGTCTCTCAGGTGATCGGAAAGTACTTGTTGGGTTGTATGTATCGAGATGGAATTTGTCCCTCCCGAGTCGGAGAGATATACTTCGGGCCCACTCGGTAATCGATATCAACACCGCTTGCAAGCACGTGGTTAAGGAGTTAATCACAAAGTGATATCGGATTACGGAATGAGTAAAGTACTTGCTGTGAACGAGATTGAACTAGGTATGCCGATACCAACGATCGAATCTCGGGCAAGTAAAATATCGCGTGATGAAGGGAATACATATATGGGATTAATTGAATCCTGGCATCGTGGTTCATCCGATATGATCATCGATGAATATGTGGGAGTCAATATGGGTTTCCAGATCCCGTTGTTGATTATTGATAGAAGATCATGTCTGCATATTCTCGAACCCGTAGGGTCACACACTTAACATGCATCGACGCTAGGATAGAATGGATGATTGGTTTATGAGTTTTTGCCGGAGTCTCGGATGAGATCCAGGACATCACGAGAGGTTCCGTAATGTTCCGGAGAATAAAATTCATATAAAGGAAAGCAGTTTTTGGATTTCGGAATCGTTTCGGAGTTTATCGGTATTGTACCGGAAGGTTCTAGAAGGTTCCGGAGTGGGACCAACATGGGCCCACTTGTCGGAGGCCTGCGTGGGCCTAAGGGGAAGTGCCCTGGCCACTTTGGGCCAGGGGCACAAGGCCCCAAGGCCCAGCCGACCAGCCCTAGGGGAAACCCTAGGGGAGCCTTCTAGAAGGAAGGGGGGAAACTTGCCCCCCACTCCACCCTTGGGGACGCCGCCCTAGGGCTTGGAGGAGGGGCAAAGGCGGTCGGCCAGCCCCCCATATAAGGAGGGCAAGGGCGCAGCCTCCCCCTCTTCCACTTCTCCAACCCTAGCCGCCAACTGCTGCCCTTCCTCTCTCTCTCTCTCTCTCTCTCTCTCTCTCTCTCTCTCTCTCTCTCTCTCTCTCTCTCTCTCTCTCTCTCTCTCTCTCTCTCTCCCGACTGCGCGTAGGCGAAGCCCTGCTGCAGCACCATAAGCACCACGCCGTCGTGCTGCAGATCCAATCTATCTCTCCACCATACTTGCTGGACCAAGGAAGGAGGAGACGTCGCGGCACCGTACGTGTGCATCTCTCGGAGGCGCCGCCACTTGCGGCATAGGATCAGATCGGATCGCGAGGAGGATACGGCGAGTACGACTACATCAACCACGTTCTGTTGAACGTTTCCGCTATGTGATTTCTTCAAGGGTATGAAGATCTCATCTCTCTCTCTGTCGTTGATTGCATCTCCTAGATTAGATCTTGGCTTTCTTGTTCGCATCCGTAGATTTTTTTTGATTTACTATGCTGCGAAACCCCTTCATTTTTCTCTCTACAAGAGACTTCAACTAGAAAAACTGATACCAACTGATATATCTTTGCAAATGGCTGATAAGTCTACTACTATTCCTGTTGGTATATGTGAGGATGTTCCTGTTCAAGTGGCTCATAATTGCTTGGTTTTAACTGATTTTGTTGTGCTTGAGATGCCTGAAGATGATAATATGTCTATTATTCTTGGGAGGCCTTTTCTTAATACTGCAGGTGTTGTCATCAATTGTAATCAAGGAAAAGTAACTTTTAATATTAATGACAAAGAGCATACTTTCTATTTCCTAAAGAAGATTGATAAGGGTTATGGCCTGAATTCAATTCAAAATATTGAGGGCATCAAATTTGGAGAAATATATTGTCCCATTCCACAAGAAAGTTTTGAAACTATTATTATTGGGACTATTGCTATCGAGATTGAGGTAACATAATAATTTTGTGAAATTCAAAGTTTTGTTTCATATAAGATTTTTTTGGTAACAATACTTGATCAACCTTGTTAACAAAGGGATTTTAATGGACAAAACAATGATTTCACAATGATTATCCTTGCTCACTTCTATCTTTCTCCTTTCCAATCTTTGCTTTTTGTCTTGTTCGTCTTAGTTTTGCTAGTTTTTTTTTTGCTTTTTAGAGTGTCTTAGAACTTCTGTAGTTTTGGTTTTGGTTTGCTTTTTGTGTCTTTAAAAATCTTTTTCTGCGAGAAAATCAATTTTCATAACTTGGAAATTAGCCAAAAATAAAGTTTCCCGAAAAATTCCAGAAAAATCATATTAAATTTTTTCATGAAAAAGGGGCAGAGGGGCACCTGGAGTGACCCAGGGGGACCCACTAGGCCAACGCATCCCCTGGTGGCGCGACCAGCCCCAAGGCGCGCCTGGCTCAGGTGTGGGCCACCCCTGGCCCTCCACTTAGCCTCCTTTCAGCCACTTCTTTCTCTCTCCCGAAAAACACCGGAAAACTTCTCAAAGCTCGAGTTCCTGCTGTTCTTGCTCCCGATTTTCGATCTCCTTGCTCATCCCATCTTTGTTGCTGATTTTTGGAGGGATTGCTCTCCGGTATGTGCCTCCTCCGCTTGTCCAATTAGATTTTTGATTGGTGGATCGTATCCTGAGTATTTTGCTATTGTAGGTGATAGGTTGTGTGATATTGCATGCTTGTTCTATGCTTAGAGATTTCATTTTGATGCATGTTTATCCATCCAGCAAGTTCCTATAGTAGTTCTCTGTCATTCATTAGCTTGGAAATCACTTGGTTTAAAGTTTGTCTAAAAATTTCAAAAAAGGAGATGAGTGAATACCAGCTGAATCAACATGAGTTAAGTTTACCGGAGATTATGAAAGTCCACCGCGAGGAGGAAGTTTTCTCTTCCATTTATCCATGCCTAGAATTCATGGGAGCCATAGGGATGTTTCAGGATTTCCAAACTCTGATTTCTAATGCAGGGTTGGAGCATTTTGTTGGAGAAAAACCTTACCAATATGTGAAACTAGCTATGTCTATGGTACAGGATTTTCGATTTAGTTGGTCCTTGCCTAACCCCATGGTTCACTACAAAATTTAAAATATATCTGTCAACCTCCCTTTTGATGATTTTTATGCAACTATCAGAGTGCCATAGTGGGGTTCATGTGAGAAGATTAGAGAGAGGCCTACTCCACTCATGGACTTATATGCGGAGATTTTCCAAGGATGCGTCTTATCAAAGGAGAGTGGTAAAATTCAAAATATTCATCTCCCATCCATTAGATATTTCGCCTATTTCATTGCCAAGTGTGTTCTTGCTAGGAAGACTACTAGTAAGTTATCTTCATTTGATTTAGCTTTTATCTCAGCTGTTTTGAAAAGGGATAGAACTTATAGCTTGGGTGCTTTGATAGCCTTCCATCTTGCTACTAACTGTGAGAAAGGTGGAATTTGTGGAGGCCTCATTACCTCTCGCTTGCTAGCTTTGCATGGTTTAGCGCCTCATCATTCAGACTTGTAGTTTCCCATAGAGAGGCTAGATCTCAATTACATGGTACATCACAAATTTGTTTCTTCTTGGGCTAGTTCGAGTGAGTTACCTTATGAAATAACCTTTGTCAAGAGTGGTTGGAGAGGGGGTAAGTCCGAGAAATTAGTCCCTTTGCCTGCACCTGCTTTGTTTAACTTTGATACCAGGCAAGGATGGTCACTCATGGAGGAAGAACTTGACACATACATAGCGGAACTCTCCCAGCAAGAGGAGAATGTTGGAGAGTACACCGAAGATAATTCGGTTCATCCCTCCAACATGGGAGAGTCTTCATACCAGCAGCCCTCTTATGATTGGGGCGCTTCTTCTTCATCATGAGGGCCTGATTATGTTCATTCCTATGATGATCTACCAGCTTGGGGTTACTACCCGTGTTTTGATTGATCTCCACTTAGGCCAAAAGCCTAAGCTTGGGGGAGGTATACAGACATCACACTCATCTACATATCATGTTCCGTCGGTGCTTTGTATATCCATGTTTCGCTTTCTTTTTAGTTTTTGTTTCTGCTTTACAAAACACAAAAAGACCAAAAATATTTTTGTTGTTTATCTTGGTTTGTTTCTTTGCTTTTTAGCTTTGGTTTGCTTTAAGAAAAATCCAAAAATATTTTGCTTTGTTTGTTTTTTCTTTGAGTGCTTGCTTTAAAAAAATCGAATACACAAAAATATTTGTTCTGCTTCTTTGGTTTTGTTAAGTTCGTTGTAGGGTTCAGCGGTCCTCAGTGACTCCTTTGGAGTTTGGTTTCATGTTATTATTCAAGCCACACAAGTGAAAGGCAATAATGATGATTTATGACAACTCGAGGTGTGGTAAGAGGCTGGTGATGAACTCTATTTGTCTCCATTTTTGTACATATACTCATCATTGTGGGCATGCTTAGTCGGTTTATTTAAGGTGTATCTTATTTATGGATGCTTAGTAGTTCTTGCTCTCTTATGATTAGCTCCAACTTGCTAATATTTTGTAGCATGTCATGTGAATGTTTGCTTGCATTGTTCTATTCATAACTTGGTATGACATTGTGGTATCCTCGTCTAAATGTTTCATTTGAATCGACTTGGCACATGCTCACGCATGCATATGACTGAGCCAAAGTCAGTTAAGCCTCGATGATTTATTTTGTCTCAGAGTTCTTGTATCACTTTTATGCCATAATTAATTTTGTTTTGATGCAAGCATGACTACGACGGTTATTGCTCTCTCGTTTGTCGCTCCTTTCTATTGCTAGCTTTCACTTGCACTGAGTATGAGCTATACTTGTGCTTCCAACTCCCCAAAACCAAAATTGTCAAAAAGTGTCCACAATACCTACCTACTAGCATCATTGCTATTCCGTGCATATTTATTATGCCTCGTTTTCTTCCAAATAAAATGTTTGCTTGTTATGAGAAAGTTAGTTAGTAAAGCTCTCACGAACTTGACGACACACTTTATTTTCTTGCACTTAATAAACCTGAACCATTGTGACTGTCCGTGAAAGTTATATGCTTGCAAATTGTAGGTTGGGAGTTAGCAGAACCGTGCTGTCACGAGGAACGCTTTCAACACCTGTAAATATTATCCAGTTGATATCATGCTCCTTTGTTTACGGATGTCGGCGGTGTGAAATAAAAGGGGAGCTTGTAAGTCCATGGAGTTATGTATATGTGTTAGAGAAACGCCTGGGCCAGTAGCCTAAGCCATGCCTAATCATGGTGGAAACTTGCAACATAACCATAGTGAGCAATCTATGAAGCATCCTCAGAAAAAAAATATAGAGAAAAAAGAGAAGAGAAAAAATATGCACCATTCCCATGGTAAATAAAGGATCGCTGAGATGCTCACTGTTTGTTGCCTTGTCATTTTGATATGGGATAGCTCCTCTATCATGGGGCAAGGGGTACCCCATTGGCGGTTTTCTATGATACACATGTACTTACATTGACAAGAACTTACCGACAACTAAATTTGAGTAGCATGAGGAACGTCCCTCGTACTCAAGGGACATGAGATTTTAAGTTTATGGTCTGTCAAGCATATAACTCATATTGGACCTCACTTTAAACCTAACCATTTAAAGATGCCTATGATAGTGGAAATGAGATATCAAAGCTATGAGTACCATACTTTCAGCATTTGGAAGCCTTTCAAACTTTTCAAAACCTTTTCACTTCTTTGTTGAGTCACCACTTATTCAATGAGCACTTTCTTGAGAGCATAGTTGTCATTCTTAGTGTAATGTGCTTGTCTCAAAACTTGGTTAATTATGACATAACTTTGATGCTTGTATCTTTGATATCTTTACTTCTAGTCTTCACTTGAACTTCAGAGGTGCCTTGGCATTTATGTTTTGCTCCACAATCAAAGTCAAGCGAGATACCACTCTATCATACCTTCTTATGAGCATTGCAATCTTGCTTATGTTTATGTTTCATGCTACTTATTATTATTGTGTTGGAATCTCTTCATAGCTTGCATGACTATTGAGTAAACTTAGTTGCATACTCCTTATTATGAATTATCTAAGTATTGATCTTATGCTGAGAATATATACATCATATGAAGAAAATGTGTTCATGAAAGTTTCTTTTATCACACAGTTTTCAACTGAATTGCTTGAGGAAAAGCAATAAGCTAAGCTTGGGGGGGGGGAGTTGATACGTCCAAAATGTATCTACTTTTCCGAACACTTTTCCTATTGTTTCTCATCTAATTTGTGTGATTTGGATACAACTGACACGGACTAACGCTGTTCTCAGCAGAATTGCTTTGGTGTCTCGTTTTTGTGAAGAAAATCAACTTTCAGGAAAAATCCAGGAAAATATCGCAAAACTCCTATTTTACCAGAAGACTCACGGAGCCAGAAGTCGGGACGGAGAAGGGCCACGAGAGGCCCACACCCCCTGGCCATGCGGGCGAGGCCAGGCCGCGCCTGGGGGTGGTGTGGCCACCTCGGGCACCCCCTCGGTCTCCCCATTCGCCTACATAAGCCCTCTGACCTAAAAACAGGGGGGTCAATGTTTTTCGAGAGAGAGTTCCGCTGCGCCGCCACCACTAGAAACCGCGATTCGGAACCAGAAACTCCGTTCTGGCACCCTGCCGGGACGGGGAATTGGAGAAGATCATCGCCATCATCATCACCGACGCCTCTCCATCAACCATACATGTTCCCCCCATCCATGAGTGAGTAATCCCCCACTGTAGGCTATGGGTATGGTAGGGATTGGATGAGATCTATCATGTAACCGAATAAGATTATTAGGGCATGGTGCCTAGTATCTTTGTTAGTGCTTTTTGACATTGTTGCAACTTGTTATGCTTAATGCTTGTCACTAGGGCCCGAGTGCCATGATCTCAAATCTGAACATGTTATTGATTCATGATGATAGTATTGTTTGTGATCTTATCTGCAAGTTGTTTACACATATCATTGTCCGGAATCAAAGGCCCCGAAGTGACAGAAATTGGGACAGTCGGAGGGGATGGCTATGATATGAGGATCACATATGTTCACGAAGTGTTAATGCTTTGCTCCGGTACTCTATTAAAAGGAGTACCTTAATTGCCAGTAGATTCCCTTGAGGCTCCGCTGCAACGGGCTGGCAGGACAAAATATGTTGTGCAAGTTCTCATTGCGAGCATGTATGACTATATATGGAACACATGCCTATGATTATTTAGTAGTTGGATGCTTTACCTTGTTTATCTGCAAATGCCCTAGATCTTGATATTACATGAATAGTATCGTCCATGCAACGTCTTGTTGGAATTATGCCCTAGAGGCAATAATAAAGATGTTATTATTATAATTCTTGTTCATGATAAAGTTTATATTCCATGCTAGAATTGTATTAAGGGGAAACTTTGCTACTTGTGTGGTTTATGAACAACACCGTGTCCCTAGTACGCCTCTATGGACTATCTCATTGATTAATGATGGTTAAGGTTTCCTAACCATAGACATGAGTTGTCGATTAATAATGAGATCATGTCATTAGGAGAATGATATGATGGTCAGACCCAAATTAAGCAGAGCAATTAGATCGTGTCATTGTGTTCATCTTTGCGAAGCTTTTTCCTATGTCAAGTATTGTATTCCTTAGACCATGAGATAATACAACTCCCTGGTATCGGAAGAAAGTTTTGAGGTCATCAAACGTTATCCTATGTGAGGGTGATCATAAAGGTGTCTCTCAGGTGATCGGAAAGTACTTGTTGGGTTGTATGTATCGAGATCGAATTTGTCCCTCCCGAGTCAGAGAGATATACTTCAGGCCCACTCGGTAATCGATATCAACACCGCTTGCAAGCACGTGGTTAAGGAGTTAATCACAAAGTGATATCGGATTAGAGAAGGAGTAAAGTACTTGCGGTTAACGAGATTGAACTAGGTATGCTGATACCAACAATCGAATCTCGGGCAAGTAAAATATCGCGTGACGAAGGGAATACATATATGGGATTAATTGAATCCTGGCATCGTGGTTCATCCGATATGATCATCGATGAATATGTGGGAGTCAATATGGGTTTCCAGATCCCGCTGTTGATTATTGATAGAAGATCATGTCTGCATATTCTCGAACCCGTAGGGTCACACACTTAACGTGCATCGACGCTAGGATAGAATGGATAATTGGTTTATGAGTTTTTTGTTCGGAGTCTCGGAGGAGACCCAGGACATCAAGAGAGGTTCTGGAATGGTCCGGAGAATAAGATTCATATAATGGAAAGCAGTATTTGGATTTTGGAATTGTTTCAGAGTTTATCGGAATTGTACCGGAAGGTTCTAGAAGGTTCCGGAGTGGGACCAACGTCGGCCCACTTGTCGGAGGCCTGCGTGGGCCTAAGGGGAAGTGCCCTGGCCACTTTGGGCCAGGGGCACAAGGCCCCTAAGGCCCAGCCGGCCAGCCCTTAGGGGAAACCCTAAGGGAACCTTACAGAAAGGGGCGGGATGACTTGCCCCCCACTCCACCCCTTGGGCCGCCGCCCTAGGGCTTGGAGGAGGGGTCAAGGGGCCGGCCAGCCCCCTATATAAGGAGGGCAGGGGCGCAGCCTCCCCCCACTCCAACCCTAGCCGCCATCCAACTGCTGCCCCTCCACCTCTCTCTCTGTCCCGACTGCGCGTAGGCGAAGCCCTGCCGCAGAAACTCTCCACCATAAGCACCACGTCGTCGTGCTGCAGATCCAATCTATCTCTCCACCAGACTTGCTGGAACCAAGGAAAGGAGGAGACGTCGCTGCACCGTACGTGTGCATCTCTCGGAGGCGCCGCCAATTGTGGCGTAGGATCGGATCGGATCGCGAGGAGGAGACGGCGAGTACGACTACGTCAACCACGTTCCGTTGAACGTTTCCGCTGTGCGATTTCTTCAAGGGTATGAAGATCTCATCAATCTCTCTTGTTGATTACATCTCCTAGATTAGATCTTGGCTTTCTTGTTCGCATCCGTAGGAATTTTTTTGATTTACTATGCTGCAAAACCCTTCAGTGGTATCAGAGCTTGATCTATGCGTAGATGTGTTTCACGAGTAGAACGCAACATGCTTGTTGCGGGTGTTGATCTTTTCTATTCCAAACCTCTTGTTGTGTATTTCTTATGGCGCGGCATAGTGAGATCGAAGCGGTCCAGGCCAACTTTACGCGACCTCGTCCGCGAGACCGGCTCCGCACTTGACGTGTGGCTTGTTCCACACATGCGGCTGGTGGATGCCAGTTTCTCTCACTATAGTAGTCATGGGATTTACAACGGATGTTAGCAAACATAATATCACCGTTGTGGCTTTCCGTAGGTAAGAATTGTTCTTAGCTTGTTACTCCCATAAGCCACGTAAAACATGCAACAACAAAGTAGAGGCGTCTAAATTGTTTTTGCAGGGAGTGTTTTGTGATATGGTATGGCCCAAGACATGATGTGTATGAATTGAGATGTATGCAATGATCATGTTTTGTAATATTTCACGACTTGCATGTCGATGAGTTCACAACCGGTAGGAGCCGTATGGTTGTATTTATAATTATATATGACCTGCGTGTCAACTTCTTATACGCCATGTAATAGCTTTACTTTATCGCTAAGTAGTTAGCAATAGTTGTAGTTGCTATTCGTGGTGGAGGCAATCATGGTGGAGTGATCGATATCATGCTGGCGCGCACAAGATGGAGATCATTGCACGGAGATTGGCTATACCATGTCACATAAAATTATATGCATGTGATGTTTATCCTTTTATGTATCTTATTATGCTTAGATCGCGATGGTAGCATTATAAGATGATTCCTCACTTAAAGATCAAGATAAAATTGTGTTCTTCCCATGTATGCACCGTTGCGAAAGTTCGTCGTTTTCAAGCACCTCGTGATGATCGGGTGCTATAAACTCTACGTTCACATACAACGGGTGCAAGCCAGTTTTGCACATGGGGAAATAATTGGGTTTGACTTGACGAGCCTAGCATGTACAGACACGGCCTCGGAACACACGAACCGAAAGGTTAAGCATGAGTCATATGAATGATATGATCGACACTTTGTTGTCCACCATTGAAACCATATCTCCTCATGAAGATCGGATTAGGTGTGGTGAATTTGGACCGTGTTCACTAAACAACTTGAGGGATGTTGAATTTAGTGGGAGTTCATCTAGTAATTTGATTAAGTTGAACTAGTTATCATGAACATAGTCTAAATTGTATTTGCAAATTTTGTAGATCAAATGGCTAAGTCCAACTTCAACTTCAACGTTTTTTGCTGAGAAAGAAAAGCTTAAGAACAATGGGTCTAACTTCACCAACTGGTTCCGCAATCTGAGAATCATTCTCACTGGTGGACAAAAGGACTATGTACTTGAGAAAGTGCTAGGTGACGCCCTTGCTATTTATGCGCCGACTGATGAAAAGGTTGTTTATTAGTCACGCAAAGATGATTATGGAGTGATTAAGAGTACCATGTTGTTTGCTATGGAACCGGAACTTCAAAATCGTTTTGAAGAGTTCGCCGGGCCGTATGAGATACTTGAGGAACTGAAAACCATGTTCCACACTCAGGCCCGTTCTGAGAGATATGAGATCTCTGAGAAGTTCTTTAACTGCAAGATGGTGGAAGGGAGTTCCGTTAGTGAGCACGCCATTAAGATGTCGGGCTACACTCAACGTCTTGAGCAACTGGACTGCAAGATTCTAGAAGAGCTCAAGATTGACAGAGTTCTGCAATCACTCCCTCCTAGCTACAAAGGTTTTGTAGTTACTCACAATCAAATTGGTTCCACTGATACGATCACTGAGCTCTTCGCTAAGCTGAAAGCTGCGGAGGTGGATATCAAGAAAGATAATCATGTGTTGATGGTCAACAAGACCACTAGCTTTAAGAAAGCTAAGGGTGCAAAGAAATCCTTCAAGAAAGGCAGCGGCAAGCGCGTTGCCCCTGCTGAGAAGAAGCTCAAGTCTGGACCTAAGCCAGGCACTGAGTGCTTCTATTGCAAGGAAAATGGTCACTGGAAGCGCAACTGTCCGAAGTACTTAGCGGACAAGAAGGCTGGCACCATTAAAGGTATATTTGATATACATGGTATTGATGTTTACCTTACTAGCGCTTGTTGTAGTGCCTGGGTATATGATACTGGTTCATATGCTAATATTTGTAACTCGAAACAGGAGCTACGGAATAGACGACGGCTAGCAAGGGATGAGGTGACGATGCGCGTTGGCAATGGATCAAAAGTTGATGTGATGGCCGTCGGCACGCTCTCCTTAGTTTTACATTCGGGATTATTTTTAAACCTTAATAAGTGTTATTATGTGCCTGCATTGAGCATGAACATTATATCTGGATCATGTTTATTGCAAGACGGTTATTCATTTAAATCAGAGAATAATGGTTGTTCTATTTATATGAATAACATCTCTTATGGTCATGCACCTATTGTGAATGGTTTATTTCTTCTGAATATCGAAAGCAATGAAACACACATCCATAACATTAAGGCTAAGAGATGCAAAGTAGATAGTGATAATCCAACTTATTTGTGGCACTGCCGTCTAGGTCATATTGGTGTAAAACGCATGAAGGATCTCCATTCTCATGGACTTTTGGAGTCTCTTTATTTTGAATCGTTTGACACGTGCGAGCCGTGCCTCATGGGCAAGATGATCAAAACCCCGTTCTCCGGAATAATGGAGCGAGCAACGGACTTATTGGAAATCATACATACCGATGTATGCGGACCAATGAGTGTTTCGACGCGCGGTGGATATCGCTATTTTCTCACTTTTACTGATGACTTAAGTAGATATGGGTATATCTATTAAATGAAACATAAATCTGAAACGTTTGAAAAGTTCAAAGAATTTCAGAACGAAGTGGAAAACCATCGTAATAGGAAAATTAAATTTCTACGATCCGATCATGGAGGTGAATATTTGAGTTATGATTTTCTCACACATCTTAAAGCAAGCGGAATCGTTTCGCAACTCACCCCACCCGGAACACCACAGTGCAATGGTGTGCCTGAACGCCAGAATCAAACTCTATTAGATATGGTGCGATCAATGATGTCTCTTATAGATTTGGCGTTATCATTTTGGGGTTATGCATTAGAAACCGCTGCATTCACTTTAAATAGGGCACCATCTAAATCCGTTGAGACGACACCGTATGAACTATGGTTTGGTGCTAAACCTAAGTTGTCGTTTCTTAAAGTTTGGGGATGCAAAGCTTACGTCAAGAAGTTGATGCCGGACAAGCTCAAACCCAAAGCGGAGAAATGCGTGTTCATATGATACCCTAAGGAAACGATTGGGTATACCTTCTACCACAGATCCGAAGGCAAAGTGTTTGTTACAAAGAACAGATCCTTTCTTGAGAAGGAGTTTCTCTCGAAAGAAGTGAGTGGGAGGAAGGTAGAGCTGGACGAGGTTATTGAACCTTCTCTCGAGTTGGAGAGTAGCGCAGCACCTGAAATTGTTACAATGCCGTCTGCACCAACAAGAGAGGAAGCTAATGACGAGGATCATGAAACTTCGAACGATGCTACTACTGAACTTCGCAGGTCGACAAGGTCACGTGCCACTCCTGAATGGTATGTCAACCCTGTCTTAACCGTCTTATTGTTAGACAACAGTGAACCTGCGAATTATGAGGAAGCAATGATGAACCCAGACTCTGAGAAATGGCTAGAGGCCATGAAATCCGAATTGGGATCCATGAGCGAAAACCAAGTATGGACTTTGGTGGACCCTCCTAGCGACCGTAAGGCCGTTGAGTGCAAATGGATTTTCAAGAAGAAAGCGGACGCGGATGGTAATGTTACTGTCTATAAAGCTTGGCTTGTCGCAAAAGGGTTTCGGAAAGTTCAAGGTGTTGACTACGATGAGACTTTCTCTCCCGTAGCGATGTTTAAGTCCATTCGGATTTTATTAGCAATTGCTGCATTTCATGATTATGAAATATGGAAGATGGATGTCAAGACTGCGTTCCTCAATGGCAACATTGATGAAGAGTTGTATATGATGTAGCCCGAAGGTTTTGTCGATCCTAAGGATGCTAATAAGGTGTGCAAACCTCAGGGTTCCATTTATGGACTGAAGCAAGCATCTCAGAGTTGGAACCTTCATTTTGATCAAGTGATCAAGAGTTTTGGATTTGTTCCAAATTGCTACGAAGCTTGTATCTACAAGAAAGTGAGTGGGAGCTCGGTGACATTTTTAGTACTATATGTGGATGACATATTGATTATTGGAAATGACATTGGTATGCTTAACGATGTGAAGAGTTATTTGAATAAATGTTTTTCAATGAAAGACCTAGGAGAAGCTGCTTATATATTAGGTATCAAAATCTATAGAGATAGACAAAGACGCCTAATAGGTTTAAGCCAAAGTACATATCTAGACAAAGTTCTGAAAAAGTTCAGAATGGATAAAGCAAAGAAAGGTTCATTGCCCATGTTGTTCGGTAAGATATTGAGCAAGTCTCAGTGTCTAGCTACGGTAAAAGATGGAGATACTATGAGCAAAGTGCCATATGCCTCGGCCATAGGTTCTATCATGTATGCCATGCTATGTACTAGACCGGATGTGTCCAATGCTCTAAGTTTGACGAGCAGATACCAAAGTGATCCGGGAGTGGAACACTGGACAGCCGTAAAGAACATCCTAAAGTATTTAAATAGGACTAAAGAATGTTCTTGGTCTATGGAGGTGATGAGCAGCTCGTCGTAAAAGGTTACGTCGACGCTAGTTTCGACACCGACCCGGATGATTCTAAATCTCAAACAGGATACGTTTATATTTTGAATGGTGGAGCTGTGAGCTGGAGAAGCTGCAAGCAAAGCGTGATCGTGGGATCTACAACAGAAGCGGAATACATGGCTGCTTCACAAGCGTCAAGTGAAGGAGTTTGGATCAGGAACTTCATCACTGAGCTTGGTGTGGTTCCAAGTGCCTTGGACCCACTGGAGATATTGTGCGACAACACTGGCGCCATAGCATTGGCTAAGGAACCAAGATATCATCCAAAGACCAAGCACATCAACCGCTTTTTTCATATAATTCGAGATTATATGGCAGATGGAGATCTGAAGATTAGCAAAGTACATACGGATCTGAATGTCGCAGATCCGTTGACTAAACCTCTTCCACGAGCAAAACATGATTAGCACCTTAATGCCATGGGTGTTAGATTGTTGCCAGATGTAAACTAGATTATTGACTCTAGTGCAAGTGGGAGATTGTTGGAATTATGCCCTAGAGGCAATAATAAAGATGTTATTATTATAATTCTTGTTCATGATAAAGTTTATATTCCATGCTAGAATTGTATTAAGCGGAAACTTTGATACTTGTGTGGTTTATGAACAACACTGTGTCCCTAGTACGCCTCTATGGACTAGCTCATTGATTAATGATGGTTAAGGTTTCCTAACCATAGACATGAGTTGTCGATTAATAATGAGATCATGTCATTAGGAGAATGATATGATGGACATACCCAAATTAAGCAGAGAAATTAGATCGTGTCATCGTGTTCATCTTTGCGAAGCTTTTTCCTATGTCAAGTATTGTATTCCTTAGACCATGAGATAATACAACTCCCTGGTATCAGAAGAAAGCTTTGAGGTCATCAAACGTCATCCTATGTGAGGGTGATCATAAAGGTGTCTCTCAGGTGATCGGAAAGTACTTGTTGGGTTGTATGTATCGAGATGGAATTTGTCCCTCCCGAGTCGGAGAGATATACTTCGGGCCCACTCAGTAATCGATATCAACACCGCTTGCAAGCACGTGGTTAAGGAGTTAGTTACAAAGTGATATCGGATTACGGAACGAGTAAAGTACTTGTTGTGAACGAGATTGAACTAGGTATGCCGATACCAACAATCGAATCTCGGGCAAGTAAAATATCGCGTGACGAAGGGAATACATATATGGGATTAATTGAATCCTGGCATCGTGGTTCATCCGATATGATCATCGATGTATATGTGGGAGTCAATATGGGTTTCCAGATCCCGCTGTTGATTATTGATAGAAGATCATGTCTGCATATTCTCGAACCCGTAGGGTCACACACTTAACGTCCATCGACGCTAGGATAGAATGGATAATTGGTTTATGAGTTTTTTGTTCGGAGTCTCGGATGAGACCCAGGACATCACGAGAGGTTCCGGAATGGTCCGGAGAATAAGATTCATATAAAGGAAAGCAGTTTTTGGATTTCGGAATCGTTTTGGAGTTTATCAGTATTGTACCGGAAGGTTCTAGAAGGTTCTGGAGTGGGACCAACGTGGGCCCACTTGTCGGAGGCCTGCGTGGGCCTAAGGGGAAGTGCCCTGGCCACTTTGGTCCAGGGGCACAAGGCCCCTAAGGCCTAGCCGGCCAGCCCTTAGGGGAAACCCTAAGGGAACCTTCCAGAAGAGGAGGGGGGATGACTTGCCCCCCACTCCACCCCTTGGGCCGCCGCCCTAGGGCTTGGAGGAGGGGTCAAGGGGCCGGCCAGCCCCCTATATAAGGAGGGCAGGGGCGCAGCCTCCCCCCACTCCAACCCTAGCCGCCATCCAACTGCTGCCCCTCCACCTCTCTCTCTCTCTCCCGACTGCGCGTAGGCGAAGCCCTACCGCAGAAACTCTCCACCATAAGCACCATGCCGTCGTGCTGCAGATCCAATCTATCTCTCCACCAGACTTGCTGGACCAAGGAAAGGAGGAGACGTCGTTGCAACGTACGTGTGCATCTCTCGGAGGCGCCGCCACTTGCGGCGTAGGATCGGATCGGATCGGATCGCGAGGAGGAGACGGCGAGTACGACTACGTCAACCACGTTCTGTTGAACGTTTCCGCTATGCGATTTCTTCAAGGGTATGGAGATCTCATCAAACTCTCTCGTTGATTACATCTCCTAGATTAGATCTTGGCTTTCTTGTTCGCATCCGTAGGATTTTTTTTATTTACTATGCTGCGAAACCCTTCACGCCTGTCCATCCATCCCTATGCCTACGCACTCAAATCCTACTGTTTGCTACTATTGTTACTACTAACTTTGATTTACTTCTGCTGTTACTTTGCCATTGCTACTACAAAACTGTTCCTACTGATAAACTACTGTGAGCAACACTATTTCCAGGTGCAGCTGAATTGACAACTCACTTGTTAAGGCTTATAAATATTCTTTGGCTCCCCTTGTTTCGAAACAATAAATTGGATTTTATGATACGTCAGAAACGTATCTATAATTTTTAATGTTCCATGCTTGTTTAGTATCTACTTTGCTTTGCTTTGTCTACACTTTGAGGTATTTTTATATGTTTTCTCGGACTAACCTATTAACAAGATGCCACAGTGCCAGTTCCCTGTTTTTTCTGTTTTTGGTTCCAGAAAAGGCAGAAAATCAATATTCTCGGAATTGGACGAGACAAAAGCTAAAGTCAATATTTTACCGTGGGGAACATGAAGCCAAAAGACAAGACGGAGAAGAGCCACCAGGGGACCACACCCCTGGCCGCACGGCCAGGCCTGGCCTGCGCCTGGGGGGTGCGGCCACCCTGGGTGCCCCCCTCCCTCGCCTCTTCACCTATAAGAAGCCCCGAATACCAAAACCCTAAGTACACGATCAATCTTTCACAAAATAGTCCATAGCCTCCGCCACCATCGTCCCTAGATCGGGGGGGGAGATCTGAAGCTCTTCACGGCGCCCTACCGGAGGGGCGATCATCCCGGAGGCCTTCTTCATCACCATGCCAGCCTCCGATATGAAGCGTGAGTAGTTCCACCTTGGACTACATGTCCATGTAGTAGCTAGATGGTTGTTTATCCTCCTTTGTGAAACCATGTTTAGATCTTGCGAGCTCCGTTCATGATCAAGATCATCTATTTGTAATCATGCATGTTGTGTTTGCAAGGATCCAATGGATATTGAGATTACTATGTCGGATTGATTAATGGTTCTATCTTATTGATTCTATCATGTTTATGTTGTTTGTGATCTTGCATGCTCTCCGTTTCTAGAAGCTATCTTGGCCAAGTATATTCTAGTGACTCCAAGAGGGAGTATTTATGCTCGATAGTGGGTTCATGCCTCTATTTAATCTGGGGAAGTGACAAAAATATCTAAGGTTGTAGATGTGCTGTTGCTACTAGGGAGAACACAACGGTCTTTTGTTCATGGAACAAGTGGATTGTTTACCTTACACACTTTTGCTTAAAGCAGTTATCCGTTGCTTGCAACTTAATACTAGAGGGGGTTCGGATGATAACCTGAAGGTGGATTACTAGTCATAGATGCAGTTGGATGGAGGTCTATGTATATTGTTGTATTGCCCAATCAAATATCATAGGATCATGAATGTCTAGTATTCATTGGTATGCCTTGCTTTGTCCTGTCAATTGCCCTGCTGTAATTTGTTTACCCAGCATGCCATGTTGTTTATCTTAAGGAGAACACTTCTAGTGAACTATGGACCCCGGTTCAATATTTACCATTGATACATCTTCCACTGTTACTGTTTACTTTCTGCAAACCACTATTACCTTCCACACCATATAATTAATCCTTTGTTTTCAGCAAACCGGTGAGATTAACAACCTCATTGTTCATTGGGGCAAAGTCTTGAGTTTGTGTTGTGCAGGTTTGTAGTTGCTAGCAACACATTTGAGTCATTTCCTTCCTCCTACTGGTTCGATAACCTTGGTTTCTTACTAAGGGAAAAACTTGTTGTTGTACTCATCATACCTTCCTCTTGGGGTCTCCCAACGAAGCTCTATAGTGATCTGAGCCGCATCAAGACTTTTTCTGGCGCCGTTGCCGGGGAGGCTAAGGACGGCTTCACAAGGGGAGTCCTTGACAACCTTTCTCTCTACTTTGTTTTTGTTTTTCTTAGTTTCTTTTGCTTGGTTTTTTTGCCTCTTTTTATCAAAAACTCAAAAAAAAAGTTTGGTTTGGTTTGCTTTCTCTTATCAAAAACACAATTTTTTTTGTTCCTACTCTAGCTGCTGCTCCTGTTGGCTTGCTCCACTTTTGC
The DNA here is from genome assembly GCA_916181665.1 of Avena sativa. Lineage (NCBI taxonomy): Eukaryota > Viridiplantae > Streptophyta > Magnoliopsida > Poales > Poaceae > Avena > Avena sativa. Next base: position 256,180,089 of record OV702279.1, on the reverse strand, counting down.
CAAAATGAACTCTGCTGAGAACACCAAGTTGTGTGACTTCAGTAGCATAAACAACAATGGTTTCCTAAGTACACCTATTACTCCACCTGATCCTGATGCTACCTTTTATGAAATTAAGCCTGCTTTGTTGAGTCTTATGATGAAAGAGCAATTTTCTGGTGCTAGTTCTGATGCTGCTGCTGCCCACCTCAATAACTTTATTGAACTTTGTGAGATGCAAAAATATAAGAATGTAGATGGAGATATTATTAAGCTCAAGTTGTTCCCTTTCTTCTTGAGAGGAAAAGCTAAAGAATGGTTGCTATCCTTGCCTAGAAATTGTATTGATTCTTGGATTAAGTACAAAGATGCTTTTATTGGAAAATACTATCCTCCTGCTTGAAGGGAATATGCCCGAGAGGCAATAATAAAGTGGTTATTATCGTATTCCTTATTTATGATAAATGTTTATTTTACATGCTATGATTGTATTAATACGGAAACATTAATACATGTGTGTTTAATAAACAAAAAGGAAGTTCCTAGTTATGCCTCTCTTATAAACTAGCTCGTTGATTAACAAGATGATCAAAGGTTTCCTGATCATGGACATTGGATGTTGTTAATAACGAGGTCACAACATTAGTGTAATGGTGTGATGAACATTCATCCGAAGTATAGCATTACGATCAAAGTCATTGAGTTTATATTGCTATAACAACTTACGAAGTGATCGAAATCCTTATACCATGAGATCATGTCAATCACTAACACCGGAAGAGTTTCTTGATAACATCAAAAGTCACATCGTAACAAGGTGATTATAAAGATGGGTTCAGAACTACTAAACTATTATATTGAGGCCCATGTATCGAGAGTGGAATTTGTTCATCCCGATGACGGATAGATATGCTCTGGGCCCTCTCGGTGATATCACATTGATTAGCTTGCAAGCAAGTGATTTGATCACTAGAATGTTATATCACGGGAACGAGAAAAGAGTGCATGTCAGTAACGAGATCAAACTAGGTATGGAGATACCGATGATCGAATCTCGGACATGTAATATATCGCGAAACAAAGGGATTAAGATACTAGCGTAAAAGGTTCTGACGATCACAAGAAAGTCATCGTTGAATGTGTGGGAGTCAGTATGGGTCTCCGGATCCCGCTTCTGATTATTGATCTGAGAGGGGTCTCGATCATGTCCGTATTATCCGCGAACCATAGGGTGACACACTTAAGATACACCGACATCCATTTGGAGCAAAAGTTTCATGCCGAAAAGAATAACAAGCGCAGGAGTTTATTTCACTAGATACCGAAACGGGTTTTCGGGTGAAATTGCAAAAGGTGTTTCTGCATGTGAAATGAAATACTAGCAAGGGGTTATATGTGAATGTTTTTCATTAAAGTAATTGACAAAATTCTGAATAAATAAACGGAGTTTTATTTAATGAGAGTTTGCATTAAATTTGGTGGAAATTTAATGGGAATTTGAGTGGGTTTTTGAGTGGAGGGAATTGAAAGGCATTTGAGTGAGTGGAGTGTCCACCCACATGAATGTGGAAGAGGTGGGGGCAGCCCCATGGCTTGGCGCATGGCCCCTTGGGTGCCCCCCTCTCCCTATAAAAGGAGCCCCCTCCCTCTCTCTCACTCACACCTCCTCGTAAAGGATCTCTCCCCCCTCTAGAATTTATTCCCATGGTCTCGGACTAGCGAGATACATGTTCCCGGTGGCTATTCGGCAAGAAAGAGTTGTGCTTCCGCTGCATCGCTGGAGCGAGGAGGCGGAGGTTGCTCGGTGCCTCGAACGTGTGTGCGAGCACGAATGCGCTGCTGTTTTCCAGCGCTAGGACTTCCACTCGATCTTGAGATCGGCAAGAGATCGTCTACATCAACCACGAGTTTGGACTCGTTAAGATTTGTCGGTCTTCAAGGGTATGTTCTCTACGGATGTACATCCACCCGTTGTTTGTATCTAGTAGATAGATCTTGGTACATAGTTGTTCCCATCGTAGGAATTTTTTGTTTTCTATGCTGCGAACCCTACAGTGGTATCAGAGCCGGATCTATGCGTAGATGCTTTGCACGGGTAGTACACATATGAGTATGTGGGCGATGATGATCATTTTATTGCTTCTTAGTTGTACTTTGGATATTGGTGGCATAGTGGGATGAAGCGGCCCAGACAAACTTTACATGTCCTCGCACATGAGACCTGTTCCACACTTGACATGCAACTAGTTTTGCATAAGTGGCTAGCAGGTGTCTGTCTCTCCTACTATAGTCAATATCTAATTTGCAATGAGTTGTCAACAATTTGGTTATCCTCGTTGTGGTTCATGTTCGTAGGTAAGAAAGGTTCTATCTTCGAAAGCCCTAAGCCACGTAAAACTTGCAATGGATAAATTAGAGGCGTCTAGTTTAGATTGTTGCTGGGCTAGTGTTATGATATGGTGATGTTGTAAGTAGAAGTATGAGATGATACTTGCAACACACATAACGTGTAGGTTCCATAGACCTTGGCCTTACACATAGAGGTATGATAGAGATCATACCACGGTGCACATGATGGAGATCATATGCGGGAACCTTATCATTTCACTTATTAACATGTTAGCATAATAAGATGATCCCTCATTTAAATATCAAGATAAGAATGTGTTCTTCCTTAAGTATACACCGACAATGTTTCATCGCTTCAAGACATCACGTGATGATCGGGTGTACTTGAATCCACGGGCATATCTCGGGTGTAAGACAGTTACACACGCGAATACTAAGGTTCTAACTTGGCGAGCCTAGCATGTCAGACATGGCCTCGGAACACGGACCGAAAGGCTAAGCATGAGTCATATGTTTTGATATGATGACCATTTGATGCTCGCCTTTGAAGCTACACTGACTCGCGTGATGATCGGACTTGGTGTAGTGGATTTGGTTCATGTAATCACCAAAAAGGCATGAGGGATGTCGTTTTTGAGTGGGAGTTCATTTCTAATTTGGATTAGTAGAACTCAATTTATCATAAATTAAATCAAAGTGAATTTGCATAATTTGTTGTAGTCATTGGCATTCGTTCACCACCTTATGCATAGTTGTAATTGAGATATTAGAACTATAGAATTCTGGATATATATATATATATATACTTTACGAACTGGTATCGTATTGTGTTGAGTGTCAATCTAAAGTTTAAAGTCCTATTGCAAACTTTCAGCAAACTCTATTTACTCCGTGACATTTAATAGTTAGTATTAAATCGAGAGTAACAATTCCAGTGTTAGTATCTTAAGTATCATGTTTGCCTCCATGATTCTTGATTGTTTTAATATCAAGTTTATCTAGGAGCTGAAAGAATTGTTTCAGAAACCATCATGTGTGGCAGATATAACGATATCTGAAACAATGTTTTGGTTGCAATATGATTGAGTATAATATATGTTCTCATATTGGATGAGAATTTACGAAGGTTGGAGATGCTAGACATCCTAATCATCCAAAAGGGTTTTGGAAAGTAATGTTATACTCACGATTCGCCTTTATAAGCTACAGTAGCTTGATCATGAAAGTCGTCATGATAAGGGTGAATAGAAGATGTGTGTAAAGTGTTTACTACACTAAAATATTACTATAGAATGGATTTTGAAAGAATGCCGATCATTTTGATGATGGTGATCTACTTCAAAGTGCAAGTCCAAAGGTATTATTATTTGAATATACACGCTTTGGACTATGTGTCATGCAAGTGGGAGACTAAAGGGAATATGCCCGAGAGGCAATAATAAAGTGGTTATTATCGTATTCCTTATTTATGATAAATGTTTATTTTACATGCTATGATTGTATTAATACGGAAACGTTAATACATGTGTGTTTAATAAACAAAAAGGAAGTTCCTAGTTATGCCTCTCTTATAAACTAGCTCGTTGATTAACAAGATGATCAAAGGTTTCCTGATCATGGACATTGGATGTTGTTAATAACAAGGTCACAACATTAGTGTAATGGTGTGATGAACATTCATCCGAAGTATAGCATTACGATCAAAGTCATTGAGTTTATATTGCTATAACAACTTACGAAGTGATCGAAATCCTTAGACCATGAGATCATGTCAATCACTAACACCGGAAGAGTTTCTTGATAACATCAAACATCACACCGTAACAGGGTGATTATAAAGATGGGTTCAGAACTACAAAAGTGTTATGTTGAGGCCCATGGATCGAGAGTGGAATTTGTTCATCCCGATGACGGATAGGTATGCTCTGGGACCTCTCGGTGATATCACATTGATTAGCTTGCAAGCAAGTGATTTGATCACTAGAATGTTATATCACGTGAACGAGAAAAGAGTGCATGTCAGTAACGAGATCAAACTAGGTATGGAGATACCGATGATCGAATCTCGGACATGTAATATATCGCGAAACAAAGGGATTAAGATACTAGCGTAAAAGGTTCCGACGATCACAAGAAAGTCATCGTTGAATGTGTGGGAGTCAGTATGGGTCTCCAGATCCCGCTTCTGATTATTGATCTGAGAGGGGTCTCGATCATGTCCGCATTATTCGCAAACTGTAGGGTGACACACTTAAGAGACACCGACATCCATTTGGAGCAAAAGTTTCATGCCGAAAAGAATAACAAGCGCATGAATTTATTTCACTAGATACCGAAATGGGTTTTCAGGTGAAATTGCAAAAAGTGTTTCTGCATGTGAAATGAAATACTAGCAAGGGGTTATATGTGAATGTTTGTCATTAAAGTAATTGACAAAATTCTGAATAAATAAAAGGAGTTTTATTTAATGAGAGTTTGCATTAAATTTGGTGGAAATTTAATGGGAATTTGAGTGGGTTTTGAGTGGAGGGAAATGAAAGGCATTTGAGTGAGTGGAGTGTCCACCCACATGAATGTGGAAGAGGTGGGGGCAGCCCCATGGCTGGGCACATGGCCCCTTGGGTGCCCCCCTCTCCCTATAAAAGGAGCCCCCTCCCTCTCTCTCACTCACACCTCCTCGTGAAGGATCTCTCCCCCATCTAGAATTCATTCCCATGGTCTCGGACTAGCGAGATACATGTTACCAGTGGCTATTCGGCAAGAAAGAGTTGTGCTTCCGCTACATCGCTGGAGTGAGGAGGTGGAGGTTGCTCGGTGCCTTGAACGTGTGTGCGAGCACGGATGCACTGCTGTTTTGCGGCGCTAGGACTTCCTCTCGATCTTGAGATCGTCAAGAGATCGTCTACATCAACCACGAGTTTGGACTCGTTAAGCTTTGTCGGTCTTCAAGGGTATGTTCTCTACGGATGTACATCCGCCCGTTGTTTGTATCTAGTAGATAGATCTTGGTACATAGTTGTTCCCATCGTAGGAAATTTTTTGTTTTCTATGCTGCGAACCCTACACTGCTAAGATCATATCTATGAGAAGTGAAATAATAAATTTTAAACAAATTGATAATGAAAATGTTGCTCAAGCTTGGGAAAGAATGAAATCTTTGGTTAAGAATTGTCCCACTCGTGGACTTACTGCTTGGATGATTATCTAGACTTTTTATGCAGGTTTAAACTCTTCTTAAAGAAACCTGTTGGATTCAGTTACTCGAGGTACCTTTATGACCATTACCTTGGGTGCTGCAACAAAGCTCCTTGATAATATGATGGTCAACTATTCTAAATGGCACACTGAGAGAGATCCACATGGTAAGAAGGTAAATTCTGTTGAAGAAACCTCCTCTTTGAGTGATAAGATTGATGTTATCATGGCTATGCTTGTTAATGGAAAAGCTCATATTGATCCAAATAATGTTCCCTTGGCCTCTTTGGTTGCTCAAGAAGAGCAAGTTGATGTGAACTTCATTAGAAACAACAATTTCAACAACAATGCCTATAGGAATAATTTTGGTAGTAACAATAATTATAGGCCTTATCCTCATAATAATGGCAATACCAATGGAAACTCCTATAACAATACTATAAGTTATCCCTCTGAACTTGAATTCATGCTTAAATACTTTATTAGTAAACAAACCACTTTCAACAAAATTGTGGAGGAAAAGCTTTTGAATGTTGAGGAAAATATTTCATCTTTGTCTGAAGCACAGTCCTCTTTGATTAATAAAATAGCTGCTAAACCTGAAACCTTGGAAAGTACATTTGCTGCTACTTATGCCATACAAGTTACTATTGATGAAAATGTTAGACTGTTAGCCCAACTACATGCTAAGTTGGAAAGAGAGGCTGAAATTGCTAGAAACAATAGTGTGTGCACTATTACCGCCACCAATATGGATGCCACAAAACCACAAGAAGTCCCTATTCCTCCTACCACAATGCCTAAACCCAATGAATCTACTACCAGTGATGCTAAGTTTGATTTTGATCTTGATGGTTGCAATATCTCTAAAGTGATTATGTTCCTACAAAAGCTTACTAGAAGTCCTGATGCTAGTGATATGAATGTGGCTTTCACCAATCACATTACAGATGCTCTCATTAAAATTAAGGAAGAAAAGTTGAAACACAAAGCCTCTATTCCTAGGAAAGTAGAAGATAGTTGGGAACCCATCATTAATATACAAGTGAATGACTTTGATCTCAAAGCTTTATGTGACCTTCGTTCTAGTGTCTCTATTATGCCTAGAAAGAATTATGAAATGCTTGATTTGCCACCTTTAAAATATTGCTATTTGGATGTCCCACTTAATGATAATGCTAAAAAGAAACTCATGGGGAGTGTTAATGATATTCTTATTATGGTTAACTATGCTTATGTCCCTGTTGATTTCTATGTTTTGGATGTGGAGTACAATGCTTCTTGTCCTATTACTTTGGGAAGACCGTTTCTTAGAACTGTTGGTGCCATCATTGATATGAAAGAAGGCACCATTAAATATCAATTTCCATTCAAAAAATGTATTGAACACTTCCATATGAGGAGAGAGAAGTTGCTTTTTGCTCCTCCTTTGAAAGCAAGGTTTGATGTTAACGCTTCTTCATTTGAAAATACTTGATTCTTGCTTCTTGTGCCTAACTTAAAAGCGTTAAAGAAAAGTACTTCTTGGGAGATAACCCAATAGTGTTTTTTGAGTCTTGGAAGTTATTACTTCAGCAATGACCTCTCCTTATCCTTTTATTTGTGTAACACCACGGTTCTGAAAGGACCCTAGCTTCTATGTGGCATGCCAATCCCTGGATCGGTTCATTGGCCCACAATAGAATAAGACGAATAACATAGCAAAATATCCGTGTATCATAAATAACGAAAATCCAGAGTACCATTATTACAATAAAAGCTTAGCTCAAGGCTAGCTCAAATTATTCAGGTAGCAACATAAATAAGGTAAATCCTCCATTCTTCAAATTGCCCACAAGTGAACAAGTGCCGAGTCGAGTACCGTGGCCTATATCGATTACTCGGAATCGGAATATCCTGCAACATGAAACGTAGCAGCCCCGAAGGGTCAATACATGGAATGTATGGCAAGTAGAGCTAGTAAAGGAGGCAATAGTGCTAACATCTACATGCATATTTGGCAATTGGAGCTGTGTCTGGCTTGCATTTGCAAATACATTTGTCCTACTTTCGTAAACAGTTTTTGATTTTCTTTGGAAAGATCCCAATTAAGTTAACCCAACAATATTAAAGCAATTATGAAATTAGAATGAGCGAGAAACATGTCATGGAATCAATATCAAGCAACTCAGTCGTCCATAACCCGGGACACGGCTAATCGATTAGATTATACACCCTGCAGGGGTTAGTACACTTTACCCATGTGACTTGGCCAGCCCAGCTCGTACCATCACTCTCATTTTGGGTGATGATAGGGAGAAGTCCAAGAAGAGACTGTTCGGGAAGTAGCTCCCCAATCCCGACGCGCACCGGTCCAACCTACCAAAATTCTACATCTCTGGATACGCGGGTTCGAGTTAACACAACCTACTAAGTCCAACCAACCGCCCATTTCATTATTGGCACATGGTTGTACACGTAAGCTACAAAATAAAGAAGCCAATCATTTTCTCTTGATACCTGGGTGCCTTTCCGCAATGAAACCACCAAAAATTATCAATCCCATCACACCCAGGAGATTCATTGATTAAGTTGTTTTTAGTTTTTACAAACCAATACTTTATAAACAAGTTTCAGTGATGTAACCCAGCCCTCGTTCATCATAGCATGGCTAAGCACATCTACCAACGGTGGTTCATCTACAAGGAAGGCCCTACCACATAATCGGACATAGCATAGCGATAGTATCATCCTACACATGCGTCTACAAAATACACGACAATGCAATGAAAATAGTAGGACAATATTATGAACAAAATAGCATCTACTTGCCTTGGTTGTAGCGGTCGTAAGAACAATCCACACACGAGCAAGCGTTGCACTCGTCACAATCTACACGATACAATTGCAATCATAAACAAGCAATCCATAAGCATATGCAACAAAGATGATGTATGAATGCATGCATGACAAGTGGATTGATGCTACAGCAGCACCACATAATCCTATTTAGTAAAGCTACTGATTGCATGCATGGAAAATAGTTTTAGCGCAAGGAAAACTATTATGCAAAATATAGTGCTCAAAACTAGAGCTAGACACAAATAATTCACTACCGGTAGTATACTGTTTGTAAAATCTTGGGAAAAATCTACTGTAAGGGCATTGCTATTTAGGAACAGTACCAATTGTAATTACTCAAAAAGGGATTATAAAACTCCCTGAATAATTAAAACACTGCAGAAAGCCACTAAATAGTTTCTGCAGAAGTTTTTACTGTAAGCCTAACTTTTTAATTCACTTTGAGATTTACCTTGTTCTACTGAAACCAGGGACATATCATATGCAATTTTTGGATTTACAGATCTTTTTCTACGAATTAATTACTCCAAAAAGGCCATTAACTCATTTAATTAATCTGGACAAAATCTTGCTGCAAAAGTGTGAAACAATGGTACAGCAAGATTCTACACGACTTACTGAATCTACACATATTTTATTTGCAATTTTTGGCCCAGTAGATTAATTTCTATGCAATTTACAAGTTTCTACGAAAATCTGTCAATTAAATCGATTAAAGAAAATACCCAGTCAACTTTGACTGTTGACTGGCCCACGTGGCTGCTGACTGGGCGCTGACTAGTCAGCGCCTGGGGCTGACCGGTCAACGGTCGATCTGGGCCGTTGGCCGCAGATCGTGCGGTAGAGGGAAGGCGGCGGCGGCTTACCGGCGGCGGCGGTGGCTCGGGGCGGCGCTCCGGTGACTCGGGGCGGCGGCGGGTCGGCGGCTGTCGGCGCGGAGAGGCGGCGGGGTCGGCGGGTCCGGCGGCGGCGCAGCGAGGTGGCGTCGGCGCGGAGCGGGTCGGGGCGGTGGCGGCGACCTCGGGCGGCGGCGGCTCGGTCCTGGGTGGCGGCGGCGTCGGCCTGCAGGGGAGAGGAGGCGGCGTCAGGCGGCAGCGCTGTGGGGTGGCGGCGCGCGCGGGGGAGGAGAGAAGGGGAGGCGCAACGGCGGTTACCGGCGGCGGCGGCGGCTTCGCGAGGCGGCGTCGGCTCGCTAGGGGAGGAGGCGGCGCGATAGGGGCAGGGGTCGCGGGGCGAGGCGGCTATAAGGGACCCCACGCGGGCCGGAGGCGGAGTCGGCGCGGAGACGGTTGCGGAGTCCGACACGGACGCGGCGGCGGCGATGTCGGCGCCGACAGGTGGGGCCCACCTGTCGGTGGCCTGATGCGGGGCGACGGCGGATATTATCCACCGCGTAGGCGGTGGGCTGCAGACGCGGGCGCGGGCTGGACGCTAGCTGGGCCGGCGCGGCCCAGCATGCTGGCGCGGCGGCGCTGATGATTTTTTTTATCTTTTCTTTTTCCCTTTTTCCCAATTTAGTAAAACCTCCATAACTCCTTCATACGAACTCCGAACTGGGCGATTCTTGTTCCTAAATTTTTGTAAAATCACGGGGATCAATCTAGGGTCAAGTGGTGAGTGAAACCACTAGTCTACAAGGGTGGAAAACACAAGTCCTAGTAAAACCTCCCGCAGGAGCATTGTAGTAAAATAAAATAGGGTTTAGGAAATAGCGTTTTGCCGAGTCACTTCAATCGATGGTTTTGCATGGAAGAACATGATGCAATGACATGAATGATATGCAGAACCAAATCTAAAGTTTGGGATGTGACAAGACTAACCCCCTTAAGATGAATCTCGTCCCCGAGATTCGGCGCGGCTAGCAAATAGGTGTGGGTAGTCCTCTCGGATGTCATCCTCACGCTCCCAAGTGGCTTCCTCTTCGGTGTGGTGGCTCCACTGCACCTTGCAAAACCTGATCGTCTTGGTACGGGTAATCCTATCCGCTGTCTCCGGAATCTTGACCGGCTTCTCCTCATAGGTCAAGTCATTCTCAAGCTGAACCTCCTCTAGTGGTATAGTGTCTCTCAATGGTGTATCCACCATCTCCGGATGGCACTTCTTCAGCTGGGATACGTGGAACACATTATGAATAGCGGACAGAGCCTCTGGCAACTCCAACTGATAAGCAACTTCTCCTTTGCGTGCTAAGACCCGATACGGTCCAATAAACCGAGGCGCCAGCTTACCCTTGATTCCAAATCTCTTGATCCCACGAAGTGGCAATACTCTGAGGTATGCTCTATCACCTACCTCATACACCACTTCCTTGAGCTTGGCGTCAGCGTAACTCTTCTGCCTTGATTGTGCTACCTTCAGCCTGTCCCTAATCAAGGCGAACTTCTCCTCAGCGTCCTTGATCAAATCAGGTCCAAACAACTGACGTTCTCCTACTCCATCCCATAGCAATGGTGTCCGGCACCGTTTCCCATACAGTACATCAAACGGTGACGTCTTGATGCTGGTCTGATAGCTGTTGTTGTAGGAAAACTCAGCATACGGTAAATTCTCATCCCAACTAGAACCATGAGACAAGGCGCAAGCTCTTAGCATGTCCTCCAAAATCTGATTCACCCTCTCGGTCTGTCCATCAGTCTGTGGGTGAAACGCTGTGCTAAACTCCAATCTAGTACCAAGTGACTCGTGCAGCTGGCGCTAGAAGTGTGAGGTAAATTGGGTGCCTCTATCAGATACGATACTCTTGGGAACTCCATGTAGGCACACAATCCTGTCCATGTAAATCTTGGCCAACTTTGCACTCGTATAGGTCGTCTTCACCGGTATAAAGTGGGCTACCTTGGTCAAATGGTCGACCACTACCCAAATGGAGTCATATCCTGACCTGGTCCTGGGCAATCCTGTGATAAAATCCATTCCCACTCTATCTCACTTCCAATCCGGCACGGGCAATGGCTGTAGCAACCCTGCTGGCTTCTGGTGTTCCGCCTTCACTCGGCTACATACATCACATAGGGCAATATGCTCCGCGATGTCTCCCTTCATGTTGTTCCACCAGAATCTGTCCTTTAAGTCCATATACATCTTCGTATTGCCCGGATGTATGGAATATGACGAGTCATGAGCTTCCTGCAGAATCAATTCCCTTATTTCCGGATCGTTGGGGACGCACAAACGATCTCCATACCACAAGGTTCCTTGCTCATCCTCGCGGAATTCCCTTGCTCGACCCTCCTTCATCTTTTCCTTTACTTCATCAATCTCTTTGTCTCCCACTTGAGCCTTCCTGATTCTGTCCTAGAGCGTTGGTTGGACCTCCATTGTTGCCAAGTATCCTTCAGACACTACCTCCAGTCTAAGGTCCTTGAATTGCTTACACAAATCCTCGGGCAATTTCCCAATTGTCAATCCATTGGCATAAACCTTCCGGCTCAAAGCATCTGCTACTACATTGGCCTTTCCTGGGTGGTATTGCAGATTCATATCATAGTCCTTGTTAAGTTCCAACCATCTCCTTTGCCTCATGTTCAGTTCCTTCTGTGTAAATATGTACTTCAGGCTCTTGTGGTCGGTGTACACATCACAGTGTTTTCCCATTAAGTAATGACTCCATACCTTGAGCGCATGAACCACTGACGCTAACTCCAAGTCGTGTGTGGGGTAATTCCGCTCATGGTGCTTGAGTTGCCGCGAGGCATATGACACCACTCTCCCATCTTGCATCAGCACACTCCCAAGTCCCTGTCGAGAAGCATCACAGTACACTTGGAAATCCTTCTGAAGATCAGGTAAACACAGAACAGGCGCGGTCACTAGTTGACACTTCAGTTCCTGAAAGCTGGCTTCACACACATCCGTCCATTCAAACTTCCTCTCCTTCTTCAGAAGTTCTGTCATCAGCTTAGCAATCTTGGAGAAGTTTTCAATGAATCTCCTGTAATATCCAGCAAGTCCCAAAAAGCTTCGTATCTCTCCTGAATTCTTGGGTGCTTCCCACTCGGTTACTGCAGTCACTTTGCTTGGATCAACAGCGACTCCTTCTCCTGACACTACGTGTCCAAGAAACCCAACAGTGTTAAGCCAGAATTCACACTTGCTGAATTTGGCATATAGCTTGTGTTCCCTTAGCTTCTCCATGATCAGTCGCAGATGTTTCTCATGCTCAGCATCATCCTTGGAATATATCAGTATGTCATCAATAAATACCACCACGAACTTGTCCAAGTACTCCATAAATACCTTGTTCATCATGGTCATGAAGTATGCCGGGGCATTCGTTAGTCCAAAAGACATAACTGTATACTCATATAAACCATACCTAGTGGTGAAAGCAGTCTTTGGTATGTCTTCCTCCCGGATCTTCAATTGGAAGTAGCCTGATCGCAGATCAATCTTGCTGAACACCTTCGCTCCTTCCAGCTGATCAAACAAGTCATTTATGTTCGGCAGAGGGTACTTGTTCTTGATGGTTACTTCATTCAGTGAGCGATAGTCCACCACTAATCTCTTGCTGCTGTCTTTCTTCTCCACAAACAGAACAGGTGCACCCCATGACGACGAACTAGGTTGAATGAATCCCTTGTCCAACTGCTCTTTCATCTGCTTCTTCAATTCCTTCATCTCATCCACATCCATCTTATATGGTCTCTTTGCTATAGGTCCTGTTCCCGGCATCAGGTCGATGAGAAACTCCACGTCCCTGTCAGGTGGCATTCCTGGCAGCTCTTCCGGAAACACGTCGGGGTAATCCCTAATCACGGGCACAGTATCCATGCTAACCCCCTTAAGAGAATTCAACTTACACTTTCCCGGTCGCACTGCCGACTTGAACCTAATTCTCTTACCATCCGGGGTTTTGAGTGAAACAGCTCGCTGTGCACAATCTATGTGTCCTCCATGCATAGACATCCAATCCATACCCAGAATAACATCTAACCCTTGTGATTCCAACACTACCAAATGTGCAATGAAGTTGTGTGTCCCAATCCTCACAGTTAGGCCGTGGCATCCCGCACTAGCTATCATATCTCCTCCAGGTGAGCTTACCCTAATGGACTCTTTCATAGACTCAGTAGGTAGCTTATACTTATCCACAAATGCCCTTGATATGAATGAATGCGATGCACCAGTATCGAAAAGTATGAAAGCTGGGTGAGTGTTGATTGGGAACTTACCAATCACAAGGTCAGGCTCATCTGGGATCTCCTCCACATTCATGTGGTTCACTGTGGCCTTCTGGTTGTTGGTTGGCTTCAGTCCCTTCCTCTCTGGACAGTTGTCAGCATAGTGTCCCTTCTGTCCACACTTGAAGCAGGTCACCTCACTCAGATCCTTCTTCACAAAGTTGCGATCACGGTTGCGGTCATGTCCATCGTGTCCTCCTGAGTGGTGAGAGTGTCCTCCCTTGTGGCTGCGGTGGCTGCTCTTGTGGTTGTCGTGGCGATGTCCATCGCCTCCATGGTGGTGGCGATCATGGCTCCCATGGTCACTCCCTCCATGCTTGGAGTACCCATCGTAAGAGGTGCGGGTCTTGTGGTGAGAACCAGAGTGGTGATTGCTGCTCTTCCTCTTGCGGTTCTCCACCTGCTTGTGCTTCCCTTCCAAGATCCTGGCCTTGTCCATAAGCTCCTAGAAAGTGGGGCAATAGACCACCAGTAGCTGCACTGAAAGCTCATCACTGAGGCCATCCAGGAATCTCTCCCTCCTTTTTGCATCAGTGTCAACATCCTCAGGTGCATAACGGGACAGGTTGTTGAACTCCTCAATGTACTCGGCCACGGTGCGGTTGGTTTGGCGCACGTTGCGGAACTCCTTCCTCTTCAGGCTCAGAACTGCTGAAGACACGTGGTTGGTCCTGAAACCTTCCTCAAACATTGCCCAAGTCATAGTGTCCAGCGGGTGGGTGATCTGAAAAGTGTCCCACCAAGAAGCGGCTGGTCCCTCCAGTAGGTGAGCGGCAAACCTCACCTTCTCAACATCAGTGCATCCGAGAGTTACCAGATCCTTGTTGACTGAACGCAACCAGTCGAGAGCAACCATTGGTTCCGTCGCAGTAGAGAACTTAGCTGGCCTTAGCCTCAGAAACCTGGTGAGAGCATCTCCCTGAGGCTGGTTGTTCCCATTGTTGTTGTTGTTCTGAGCTTCCATGAACTGAGTCATAACTTGGGTTAGCTGTGCCTGAGCTGCCATGAGCTGCTCCAACTCAGTGGGTTGACGGCGGGGAGGCATCTGCGGTTCAGCACAGGTAAGCTTAGAACGAATCAACTACGATAATAGGATTCTACCCATGCATTATGATCAAACAACAACAAACAATAGCAGACAATCTCAAGCAAGCATCACATCAACAAACAAGTGATCCAGCAACATCCCAGGGGTTATCCTAGCAGTATATACCTACTGAAATAGTTTTACAAGAGTTGGCAATGGTTAACTAAACAGTTGATCAACTAAGCAACAAAAACAGCAATCTGCCAGAACAGTCCAGCAGCGTTCACGAATTTTTCTACCTGACTTGGACTCGTCAGAAAAATATGCTGATTTTTGCACATACAGTACAGAGAGTTTAGCACCAGCGCTATTTGTTTCAGATTTTTCCCAGATACCAGGAAAATATGAAAAATCGTACAGTACTACTGTATCAGCAGAAAACTGCAGCGAAAATAACACAGATAGTAACCAAACTTGCCATAACTCTTTCATAAAATTCGCACAAATAATTCCTGGGATATTGGGGTACACAAATAAGCAACTAAACACTCTTAAACTAGTAGTAACTAAGTTTTACATCCATCGAGACTAATCCTAACGATTTTTCCTAACGAGGACTAATTGGTGGACTTCTATCTACTTCTTGAAGAGGTTGCGGTAGGTCCTTGCACTCATGCGTTGGCGCTTCGGTCCACGGTTCAACCATGGCGGCGGAATGTACACCTCTCCTGAGTCATCACTTGAGATCTCAAACTCCACCTCTTCTGGATCCTCCTCTTCTTCTTCACTCTCAGCTGCAACTGCTACAGCTTCATCTCCTCCACCATCATCGTCTCCATCATCATCGTCCTCGTCCTCATCATCATCATCATCATCATTCCCACAGCATCATCATCATCATCATTGTTGCCACCATCTCCATTGCCATCATCAGAGGGTGGATTCAGCTGTGCTTGGAGAGCGGCAATCTGGGCTGCCATAGCTTCAATAGTTTGATCCCTTTCCTGGACGGTCCCTTGCAACTGTTGTATGTTCTGGGTGTTCCCCTGCACAGTACCATGAAGATGAGCTATGGTTGCATCTCTGGCTATCAGGGCATTCTCCAGAACTCCCACAGCTTCATGCAAGGTGTCAATCTCCTGTCCTTGGACCACCATACCATTGCTAGCAAAATCTGCAATCTCCTTTATCATCATCACTTTCTCAGCTAGAGCTACATTCTCCCTTTCCATGTCCTCTATGTGCCTCCGACGGGGCGGCATGTTGTTCCTGTCGCCCGGGGTAACCACAATGTGCCCATCTTCATCACGCCTCCCATAGTCACGGTAGGGTGAGTCTGCTGGCAGTAGGTGTCGAACATGATGGCACTGGCGAGACAGGGCTTCATGTATGGCCAAGTTGATTCCAAGTCCCCAGTTGCAGTATGTCTTGGTGTAGATCAGATGCACAGGGTTTGGCAAGGCGGCATCCCTGAAGACGAAGGTAGTGATCTCCCATGCATCCTCACCATATCCATAGGTGTACAGCCTTCTTCCCTTGAACATGGGCAATGGCAATCCAAATGACTGCGAGAGCTGTGCTAACTGTCTTGCAAAGGGCCTTGGTGACTCCATTGTGGCATACTCAGTCCTGACTTCTCCCATCTATCAATTAAAGAGGAAAATGTGAGAGTAGCATATGGTAAGAATTTACGAGAGTGAAAGGCATAAGATGAAAGACAGAGTTAATATAAGCTTTAATAATTCTATGGCTTCCTAATCCAATCCTAGGTCATGATTGAATGCTCTGATACCATCTTGTAACACCACGGTTCTGAAAGGACCGTAGCTTCTATGTGACATGCCAATCCTTGGATCGGTTCATTGGCCCACAATAGAATAAGACGAATAACATAGCAAAATATCCATGTATCATAAACAACGAAAATCCAGAGTACCATTATTACAATAAAAGCTTAGCTCAAGGCTAGCTCAAATTATTCAGATAGCAACATAAATAAGGTAAATCCTCCATTCTTCAAATTGCCCACAAGTGAACAAGTGCCGAGTGGAGTACCGTGGCCTATATCGATTACTCGGAATCGTAATATCCTGCAACATGAAACGTAGTAGCCCCGAAGGGTCAATACATGGAGTGTATGGCAAGTAGAGCTAGTAAAGGAGGCAATAGTGCTAACATCTACATGCATATTTGGCAATTGGAGCTGTGTCTGGCTTGCATTTGCAAATACATTTGTCCTACTTTCGTAAACAGTTTTTGATTTTCTTTGGAAAGATCCCAATTAAGTTAACCCAACAATATTAAAGCAATTATGAAATTAGAATGAGCGAGAAACATGTCATGGAATCAATATCAAGCAACTCAGTCGTCCATAACCGGGGACACGACTAATCGATTAGATTATACACCCTGTAGGGGTTAGTACACTTTACCCATGTGACTTGGCCAGCCCAGCTCGTACCATCACTCTCATTTTGGGTGATGATAGGGAGAAGTCCAAGAAGAGACTGTTCGGGAAGTAGCTCCCCAATCCCGACGCGCACCGGTCCAACCTACCAAAATTCTACATCTCTGGATACGCGGGTTCGAGTTAACACAACCTACTAAGTCCAACCAACCGCCCATTTCATTATTGGCAGATGGTTGTACACGTAAGCTACAAAATAAAGAAGCCAATCATTTTCTCTTGATACCTGGGTGCCTTTCCGCAATGAAACCACCAAAAATTATCAATCCCATCACACCCAGGAGATTCATTGATTAAGTTGTTTTTAGTTTTCACAAACCAATACTTTAGAAACAAGTTTCAGTGATGTAACCCAGCCCTCGTTCATCATAGCATGGCTAAGCACATCTACCAACGGTGGTTCATCTACAAGGAAGGCCCTACCACATAATCGGACATAGCATAGCGATAGTATCATCCTACACATGCGTCTACAAAATACACGACAATGCAATAAAAATAGTAGGACAATATCATGAACAAAATAGCATCTACTTGCCTTGGTTGTAGCGGTCGGAAGAACAATCCACACACGAGCAAGCGTTGCACTCGTCACAATCTACACGATACAATTGCAATCATAAACAAGCAATCCACAAGCATATGCAACAAAGATGATGTATGAATGCATGCATGACAAGTGGATTGATGCTACAGCAGCACCACATAATCCTATTTAGTAAAGCTACTGATTACATGCATGGAAAATAGTTTTAGCGCAAGGAAAACTATTATGCAAAATATAGTGCTCAAAACTAGAGCTAGACACAAATAATTCACTACCGGTAGTATACTGTTTGTAAAATCTTGGGAAAAATCTACTGTAAGGGCATTGCTATTTAGGAACAGTACCAATTGGAATTACTCAAAAAGGGATTATAAAACTCCCTGAATAATTAAAACACTGCAGAAAGCCACTAAATAGTTTCTGCAGAAGTTTTTACTGTAAGCCTAACTTTTTAATTCACTTTGAGATTTCCCTTGTTCTACTGAAACCAGGGACATATCATATGCAATTTTTGGATTTACAGATCTTTTTCTACGAATTAATTACTCCAAAAAGTCCATTAACTCATTTAATTAATCTAGACAAAATCTTGCTGCAAAAGTGTGAAACAATGGTACAACAAGATTTTACACGACTTACTGAATCTACACATATTTTATTTGCAATTTTTGGCCCAGTAGATTAATTTCTACGCAATTTACAATTTTCTACGAAAATCTGCCAATTAAATCGATTAAAGAAAATACCCAGTCAACTTTGACTATTGACTGGCCCACGTGGCTGCTGACTGGGCGCTGACTGGGCGTTTGACTAGTCAGCGCCTGGGGCTGACCGGTCAACGGTCGATCTGGGCCGTTGGCCGCAGATCGTGCGGCAGAGGGAAGGCGGCGGCGGCTTACCGGCGGCGGCGGTGGCTCGGGGCGGCGCTCCGGTGACTCGGGGCGGCGGCGGGTCGGCGGCTGTCGGTGCGGAGAGGCGGCGGGGTCGGCGGGTACGGCGGCAGCGCGACGAGGTGGCGGCGGCGCGGAGCGGGTCGGGGCGGTGGCGGCGACCTCGGGCGGCGGCGACGGCTCGGTCCCGGGTGGCGGCGGCGTCGGCCTGTAGGGAGAGGAGGCAGCGTCAGGCGGCAGCGCTGTGGGGTGGCAGCGCGCGCGCGGGAGGAGAGAGGGGGAGGCGCGGCGGCGCTTACCGGCGGCGGCGGCTCGCTAGGGGATGAGGCGGTGCGATAGGGGCAGGGGTCGCGGGGCGAGGCGGCTATAAGGGACCCCACGCAGGCCCGAGGCGGAGTCGGCGCAGAGACGGTTGCGGAGTCCGACACGGACGCGGCGGCGGCGATGTCGGCGCCGACAGGTAGGGCCCACCTGTCGGTGGCCTGATGCGGGGCGGCGGCGGATATTATCCGCCGCGCGGGCGGTGGGCTGCAGACGCGGGCGCGGGCTGGACGCTAGCTGGGCCGGCGCGGCCCAGCAGGCAGGCGCGGCGGCGCTGATGATTTTTTTTATCTTTTCTTTTTCCCTTTTTCCCAATTTAGTAAAACCTCCGTAACTCCTTCATACGAACTCCGAACTTGGCGATTCTTGTTCCTAAATTTTTGTAAAATCACGGGGATCAATCTAGGGTCAAGTGGTGAGTGAAACCACTAGTCTACAAGGGTGGAAAACACAAGTCCTAGTAAAACCTCCCGCAGGAGCATTGTAGTAAAATAAAATAGGGTTTAGGAAATAGCGTTTTGCCGAGTCAATTCAATCGATGGTTTGGCATGGAAGAACATGATGCAATGACTAGAATGATATGCAGAACCAAATCTAAAGTTTGGGATGTGACAATTTGCTTTTTGTGCCAAGAATAACCTCTAATGAGAGGGAAGTAAGATTTGGGGAGTTGTTGTCCCAAAACCGATTTTTGTGCTCTACCATAATAATTCGTGTGAAATCTCTATAAGTCGTATTGAGATGTAATTTTCTGAATAAATCCCCCAGGTTGTTAGCTAACTTTTGTTAGTTCAACACTTTTTGATTTGAGCAACAAAAGGTCTTCAAAAATATCGGTTTCTACCTACTGGTCTATTTTGACAGATTTCTGTCATTATTTGCATTTGCTTCTTATTGATTCCTTTTTGGGTTCTTTTTGGGAAATTGAGCTTTTTGAGGGAATTTCTATAGTAGCTTGTGTCTTTAGTAAAAGTTTTGCTGTTTTAAAACTAAACCCAAAGGTCTATTATGTTTTGAATACACTAATGTTGCTAATGAAGATTGTGTGAAGTTTTGTATGAAGGAAAAATTTTAGGTGTAAGGAAAGAATGATGTAATGAGATGAAGAATGGACAAAAGCTCAAGCTTGGGGTTGCCACCCTGTGTCACCCCAAGAAATATTCAAGAGGCACAAGCGTCAAAGATTGGGGATGCCCAAGGCATCCCCTTCTTCATCAATAAAAATCTCAGGTCTTCCTAGACACTTCGTTTTTATTGTTTCATGCACAAGTTGTGTTGTTCTTGGAGCGTCTTAGTTTTCATTTTTCTTTTTAGTTTGCTTAGTTTGCTTGAATAAAGTAGTTTGGACCCCCGTTCTCGTTGTGTTGTTTCAAATAAGTTGATTGGTATTGGAGAGGAGTAGAAAGTTCTTGCTTGAGTAGTACAAGAGGATCTTGCTTTGACTGTTAATTAGACTTTAGCATGTCATGCTAGATGTTGTTTTGACCTTATGCTTAGTGATTATTGCTGTATCATGACTTGTTCCAAACAATTAGGATTGCTTAATGTGCCTTGAAAGAATCATGCGTTGTTTTAGCATACAAAAGCATAGTATTGTGGTATTCTCCTTTGATGCTTTGTTTGGGTTGACTTGGCACATGCTCACACCATGTTATGGCAGCACAACGGCGTGGTACCGGAAGTAGAGGGGAGATCTCGCAGGGCTTCGCCTTAAGCCGGAGCGAGTATGGTGGAGTATGAGAGAGCTCCTCGGCGATCTAGGTTTAGACACACCAAGGAGGAGGTGCTAGAGCCGGCGGCTAGGGTTCCGGGGACCCCAAGTCGGCGGCTAGGGCAAAACCCTCAGGGGGGCGGCGGCTATGGTGGGCTGCAACTTCTAGGGTTTGAGGTGAGGGACTTGTGTATCCTAGGAGGGAGCCCTGCCCCTCCTTATATAGGTGGAGGGGCCGGCGGCCAAGGGGAGGGAGGGGAGTCCCTCCCCAACTCGGCTTGGGTGGTGCGCCGACTTGGGGAGGAGGACTCCCTCCCCAACTCGGTTTCACCTCCTCCTCCTCTTTTCCACTTTCCAAATTTAGCCGTTTGACTTTTCAATTTAGCTATTTGACTTTTCAAACTAGGATTCTATTAATCCTTTATTTGGAACAGCGATAACACTTAGTACATGATGCAATCATACCAACTTTGATACAACACATCCATGTACCCTTCCCCTCCGGAGTGCCGGACATTCCGGAACATTCTAAAACATTCCCGATGAAAACACCGGAAACATTTCCCAACTCCGAAATGGGACTTTCCTTATATGAATCTTATTCTCCGGACCATTACGGATCACCTCGTGATATCCCGGATCCCATCCGAGACTCCGAACAACATTCGGTCTCTTTCTCATAATACCATAACTACTCAAACAACGTCGAATCCTTAAGTGTGTCTCCCTACGGTTCGTGAATTATGCGGACATGATTGAGACACTTCTCCGAACAATAACCAATAGAGGAATCTGGAAATTCATATGGCTCCCACATATTTCTACGATTACTTTGCGATCGAATGAACCACTTACATACGATACCAATTTCCCTTTGTCTCACGATAGTTTACTTATCCGAGGTTATGATCGTCGGTATCTCTGCATACCTAGTTCAACCTCGTTACCGATAAGTACTCTTTTCTCGTTCCCATGATATGTGATCCCTTGTGAGCCAGTCACATGCTTGCAAGCTAATTGGATGACATTCCACCGAGAGGGCCCAGAGTATATCTATCCGTCATATGGATGGACAAATCCCACTCTTGATCCATGTGTCTCAACCAATAATTTCCGAACACTCAATGCCACATTTATAGCCACCCAGTTACGGTGTGGTGTTTGATGTCATCAAAGCATCCATCCGGTAAAGGTGATATGCATGATCTCATGGTCGAAGGAATTAGGTTACTATGTATCAGAAAGCATATAGCAATTGGACTATTGAAATGACTTGATCTTTATGCTACGCTTATCTATAGGAGTATGTCCATCATATCATTATCCTAACGATATGATCTTGTTGTTGATAACATCTCAATGTTCATGATAGGGAAACCACAATCATTTATCAACCAACAATCTAGTGATGTATAGAGGCTATACTAGGGACTTCAAATTAAGTTTACAAATCACACAAGTATCAATGTTTCCTTGTTAATACTATTATAGCATGAATGTAAACATTTATCATAAACACAAAGATATAATAATAACCACATTTATTATTGCCTCTAGGGCATATCTCCAACAATCTCCCACTTGCACTAGAGTCATCTAATCTAGATTACATGGTAATATACCGAACACCCATGGCAGTTTGGTGCTGGTCATGTTTTGCCCTCGGGAGAGGTTTAGTCAACGGATCCGCCACATTCAGATATGTGTGTACTTTGCAAATCTTTATATCCCCATCTTGGATATGTTCTCGAATAGCGTGAAAACGTAGCTTGATGTGCTTCAGCTTCTTGTGTGACCTTGGTTCTTGCGCATTGGCTATGGCGCCCATGTTATCACAGTAGATAGACATTGGGTCCAGCGCACTAGGAACCACACCCAGCTCTGTAATGAACTCTTTCATCCATATCGCTTCTTGTGAAGCCTCCGAATAGCCATGTATCCCGATTCAGTTGAAGATCTCGCCACAACGCTTTGCTTTGCACTCCTCCAGCTAACTACTGCACCATTCAAAATAAATACGTATCCAGATTGTGATTTGGAATCATCCGGATCGGTGTTCCAACTAGCATCGGTGTAACCATTAACAACGAGTTGTTCATCACCTCCATAAGAAAGAACCATATCCTTAGTTCTTCTCAAGTACTTAAGGATGTTTTTGACCGCTGTCCAATGATCCACTCCTGGATCACTTTGATATCTGCTAGTTAAACTAACAGCATATGCAATGTCGGGTCTAGTACATAGCGTGGCATACATTAGAGATCCTATGGCTGAGGCATAGGGAGTCTTACTCATCCTTTCTCTATCTTCTGCTGATGTCGGACTTTGAGTTTTACTCAAGGTCGTATTGGGCAACATGGGCAAGAACCCTTTCTTGCTATCTTCCATTCCAAACCTCTTTAGAACTTTGTCCAAATATGTACTCTGTGACAATGATATTTGGCGTTTCGATCTATCTCTATAAATCTTTATGCCTAATATGTAAGCTGCTTCGCCAAGATCCTTCATTGAAAAACTATTATTCAAATATTCCTTGACACTATTAAGAAGGTCTACATCATTCCCAATCAATAATATGTCATCCACATATAGTATTAAGAATGCTACAGAGCTCCCACTCACTTTCTTGTAAATACAAGCTTCTCCATAAGTTTGTATAAAACCAAAACTTTTGATCACCTTATCAAAACGTTGATTCCAACTTCGGGATGCTTGCTTCAATCCATAGATGGACCGTTGAAGTTTGCATACCTTGTTAGCATCTTTAGGATCGACAAAACCTTTGAGTTGCATCATATACAACTCTTCATCAATGTCTCCATTGAGGAATGTTGTTTTGACATCCATCTGCCATATCTCATAATCATAATATGCAACGATTGCTAACATAATCCTCACAGACTTTAGCTTCGCTACTGGTGATAAAGTCTCATCGTAGTCAACTCCTTGAATTTGTCGAAACCCTTTTGCGACAAGTCGAGCTTTATAGACAGTAACATTACCATCAGCATCTGTTTTCTTCTTGAAGATCCATTTGTTCTCGACAGCCTTCTGGCCATCCGGTAAGTCCACCAAAGTCCATACTTGGTTTTCGTACATGGATCCAATCTCGGATTTCATGGCTTCTTGCCATTTATTGGAATCTGGGCTCATCACTGTTTCCTCATATGTCTCAGGGTCATCGGTGTTGTCCACCAACATGACACTCATAACGGGATCATACCAATCTGGAGTGGTACGAGTTCTCGTTGACGTCCGAGGCTCTGTAGCAACTTCAACCGAAGTTTCATGATCACCATCATTAGCTTCCTCTCTTATTGGTGCAGGCACCACAGGAACTTCTTCCGGTGCTGCGCTACTCGCAATTTCGAGAGAAGGTTCGACAACCTCGTCGAGTTCTACTTTCCTTTTAGTCACTTCTTTCGAGAGAAATTCCTTCTCTAGAAAGGATCCATTCTTGGCAACGAAGATTTTGCCTTCGGATCTATGATAGAAGGTATACCCAATAGTTTCCTTTGGGTATCCTATGAAGACGCATTTTTCCGCTTTGGGTTCAAGCTTGTCCGGCTGTAACTTCTTTACATAGGCTTCGCAACCCCAAACTTTAAGGAACGACAATTTAGGTTTCTTCCCAAACCATAATTCATATGGTGTCGTTTCAACGGATTTAGATGGTGCCCTATTTAAAGTGAATGCGGCTGTTTCTAATGCATAACCCCAAAATGATAGCGGTAAATCTGTAAGTGACATCATAGAACGAACCATATCTAAGAGAGTTCGATTACGACGTTCGGACACACCATTACGCTGTGGTGTTCCCGGCGGTGTCAATTGTGAAAGTATTCCGCATTTCTTCAAATGCTCGCCAAACTCGTAACTTAGATATTCACCTCCACGATCAGAACGCAGAAATTTAATCTTCTTGTTACGTTGATTCTCTACCTCACTTTGAAACTCCTTAAACTTCTCGAAAGTTTCGGACTTATGTTTCATGAAATAGATATACCCATATCTACTCAAGTCATCCGTGAAGGTAAGAACATAACGATAACCACCGCGCGATGCTACACTCATTGGACCACACACATCGGTATGTATGATTTCCAATAAGTCCGTAGCTCGCTCCATCATACCAGAAAATGGAGTCTTAGTCATTTTTCCCATCAGACATGCTTCGCATCTTTCAAGTGATTCGAAATCAAGTGATTCAAGAAGTCCATCGGAATGGAGTTCCTTCATACGCTTCACTCCAATGTGACCAAGACGATAGTGCCACATATAGGTCGAGTTATCGCTCGATTTCAAACGTTTAGCCTCAATGTTGTTGATATGTGTATTTCCACTATCGAGATTCAATAAGAATAGACCATCTATCAAAGGTGCATGTGCATAAAACATATTACTCATATAAATCGAATAACCATTATTCTCGGACTTAAACAAGTAACCGTCTCGCAATAAACAAGATCCCGATATAATGTTCATGCTCAACGCAGGCACCAAATAACAATTATTTAAGTATAAAACTAATCCCGATGGTAGATGAAGGGGTAGCGTGCCGACCGCGATCACATCAACCTTTGATCCGTTTCCCACGCGCATCGTCACCTCGTTCTTCGCTAGCTTCCGTTTATTCTGCAGCACCTGTTTCGAGTTACAAATATGAGCAACCAAACTAGTATCAAATACCTAGGCACTACTACGAGTACTAGTGAGATACACATCAATAACATGTATATCAGATATACATTTCTTCTTGATGTTGCCGTTCTTCAAATCCGCCAAGTACTTTGGGCAATACCGCTTCCAGTGACCTTCTCCCTTGCAGTAAAAGCACTCAGTATCAGGCTTAGGTCCAGCCTTGGTCTTCTTCGCCGGCGTGGTAACTTTCTTACCACCCTTCTTGAAGTGTCCCTTCTGCTTAGACTTGCCTTTATTGAATTTGGTGGTCTTATTGACCAACAACACTTGGTGCTCTTTCTTGATCTCCACTTCTGCAGACTTTAACATAGCAAACAGTTCTGGCAACTGCTTGTTCATGTTCTGCATGTTGTAGTTCATCACAAAGTTCTTGTAACTTGGTGGTAGTGATTGGAGGACACGGTAAATCCCCAAAGCATTAGGAATCACTATACCCAAGCTTTGAAGTTTGTTTGCGTGCCCAGACATCTTAAGCACATGCTCACTGACGGAGCTGCCCTCTTCCATCTTGCAGTTAAAGAACTTTTCAGAAGCCTCATAACTTTCAATTTCCGCATGAGTCTCAAAGATCAATTTGAGATCCTCGACAATATCATATGGGTCTGAATTCTCAAACCTTTTCTGAAGCTCCGATTCCAAACCATACAGGATAGCACACTGAACTATGGAGTACTGATTCTTCCGAGCGAGGTAAACATTCTTTACTTCATCGGAAGCATCAGCTGCAGGTGGGTCACCCAGCGGTGCATCCAGCACATAGGTCAAATTACCAGCTGTGAGGACAATCCTCAAATTGCAGAACCAATCCGCGAAGTTGCTTCCATTGTTTTTCAACTTTTCTTTCTCTAGGAACGCATTAAAATTCATGGTAGGGGCTGCCATTGATCTATAACATATTTGCAATAGTTTAGACTAAGTTTATGACAAATTGAGTTCAAATTAATAATAAAGTTAATCTAGGTGAACTCCCACTCAAAACAACATCCCTCACATTGTTTTAGTGATCACACGAACCAAATCCACTACATCAACACCGATCATCACGAGAGTTGATATAGTTTCAATGGCGAACAATCGTCATGTTCATCATATCTACTATATGATTCATGCTTTACCTTTCGGTGATCCGTGTTCCGAGACCATGTCTGTACATGCTAGGCTCGTCAAGATCAAACCTTAGTTTCCGCATGAGCAAATCTGGCTTGCTCACGTTGTATACACTTGCAGAATCTAACACACCCGATCATCACGTGGTGCTTCGAAACAACAAGCTTTAGCAACAGTGCTAACTGAGGGTGAACACTTTATGACTTGAAATTCATGTGCATGAGGGATCATCTTATAATGCTACCGTCGTCTACTAAGCAATACAAGATGCATAAAGGATTAACATCACATGCAATTCATAATATGTGATATGATATGGCCTTTCTTCTTTGTGCTTCCGATCTCCATCTTCAAGCACGAACATGATCTCCATCAACACCGGCATTGCATCAAGGTCAATGACGCTTCTCCATGGTTGTCGTCCACCGGCTTCAACTATTACAACTACTTTGAATAGACACGCGAGTCTTAACATAAATTAAATACAACCATATGGCTCCTGCTGGTTGCCAACTTACAATAAGGAACATTGCATACATCAAATATAATCACAATCATGGCCATATCACATCACTGCACACCCCTGCAAAACAAAGTTAGACGCCTCTACTGTAACACCCTCAGAATCGGCCCTATGCAAGTTTTAGCGCTTCCTGCCAAACCCGCATAGAAACGATTCAAAGGTGCCCACCAGGCACTTGCGTGCGGGTGGAAAACGAAGTAATATCATTACACAATAGTCCTCGATGGAACCCACAAAACATATATATACAACAGCGACTCAATGAGTCAAGAATACAGAGGTACAATACAAAGATCCAAATCACCTTTAAAACGATATAGCGTCCGAGTACGGACAAGATGCAAATTGAGCTAAGAGCCCTGAAGAATAACCACTGGCATCCATAACCCTGCCCAGGCCAAGCCGGAAGGGTAACCCTGCTAACGACGTCGAAACCTGCTAAAACAAAAGGGGTGCCGACAAAGGGCAAAGGAAAAGAGGAGAGTCAGTACTGAGGCCAGTACACGGCAAGGCTAGAATTCGGCGGTCCTCGCCTACATAGGTATGGTGGACTGAGCGGCAGCGCAGCATGCACTAAACAACCTATAGAGACATCGAAATAACTGCCGGCTATCAGAGAGGGATAAGAAAGACCTATTCGGAACCATCCTGATACTACCACCAAACATAGCCATCCTGGTATTTCCCCCTCGAGACCAAACGAGGAAGTCAACCGAGGAACTCACACAGTTGGCAGTTTTATTCATTCCGTTATAGTGGCGGAAATTACTAGTCAAATATAGATAGCATGAGTCATCCTGATATAATAAGCAGTGGGCAGTTTTAGTTAAACATTCCGTTGTAGTTGCAACACTTACTAGTCAGATACAATTAGCATGAGATATCCCAAACCCAGAAAGTTGTTGGTACTTTTATTTAGCCATTCCGTGGTAGTGGAGCTGATTACTAGTCATATCGGATACAAGTCAAATTATAGCAGTAAATTTTAGTTATAGTTGTCTATGATCGAGACCTGTGCTCCAAGTCGTCCATAACCGTGGACACGGCTTCTCGAAAAGATTTAACCCTGCAGGGGTGCACCAAAGTTCCCACACGCACCTACACCCTTGTTGTCAGATCAGGTAGGTACAAGATCACAAAACATACACCCAACGGTATGTCGACGGGGTTTCGGACACGACGTTTCCCAGATCCAAAGCAAGCACGGAGGGGCCACCCCACTAAGCTACCCGCAACGAAGTCGGCCGGTCTCCGTGACGGACTCAGGGTTTGCGTCAATGGCTGTAAACGACTGGGAACCCGAAACTCTCGGGCTTGTCGATACCGCGAAAACACTCCGCTTACCTAAACAGTACAGGTGCTCCTCGCACAATCGTAAATAAAGCGGTAAAGCATGGCATAAGTACAGGATAGTAATAAAGCCCCAAACTAATTGTGGCCCCCAGTACAGTACTTGGAATCAGGTACTAAATCGATGGGGGTGCCCATACACCCCACCTGTGGTTAGCGCGCTCGATCTCGGAACAGGTGTCAAGAACTCGGGGTCCTACGGGACACAAGTGGACGGTTAACAACCAAATAACATCTATTGCCCACCTGTGCCTCTGCAATTATTTACCTACTTCAATTTTAGTTATTAGACAATAATTAAAGCCATGATCATCTCCAACATTAAACATGCGGAAATACTCCAACAACTGTGGTACTTGACGACACGCAACAGCACTTGAGCAAGCGACTACGACGCGCAAGTCCAACTATCTACCAAACAACAGGTAATAGGATGCGTCCAAGGCAATATAAGGCTGCAAGGGATATCACGGGTACGAAAACTAGAGCATCGCAACACAGATAGCAATAGATCAACAGGGGGGAATAAATACTATAAAAGTAAGATAGGTAGAAAGGGGGAGGTGCTCGCCTGAAAACATTGCCGAGGGTTCATCCAAAGATCGGGTCAACACTCGCATCAACTCATCGGCCTAATCCGTGAAGAAGCAAAGCACTAGAAGAAACACCGGATGGACTATTTAATACTACGGTAGAAGATCGGGCATGATGCATGTATGGTGTATGACATGGCAAGGTGCGATGCAATTAGGCAATATTAAGCGGAAACCGGGGTCCCGACAATTAATTAATAGGTTTGAGTTGTTTAACTACCCCACAATTTAAAGGTTGTAATAACAGGGTAAAGCATGGCATCGGTTCGCTACACCAATTTAAATGGAGTCCGGAATAAGACAAAGTTATTCCGCATATCGACTCCCTATTTAATTATGCGGTGAATCGGCATAATGCCCCCAACCCACACAAATATGCATGCGAGTATGACAATTTAATATGCAACAATTTATATAGATGGCATTTATAAAATAGGGGCTCGGATCGGGGTCACACATTGGCGTTTGGCGATCTTGGTTCAGAGGAGGGGTTCGGTCTTCGGACTCCAGGATCCGGGCCTTCGATTTCCAGGACGGAGTTCTTGCTGTCCATGATGAAGACTTGTCGTTGAGGCCTCATGTCAACTTCGCCACACAATCATCACATGGTCGGAGTTGATGTCTTCGAATCAGGGCTCGAGAATACTTAAGTGGCACCACACAATCTACACCGGATCATCAACTCAACACCACGCCTACTCGAGAGGAGCCAGAGGGGTTGGATCATGTGCCACTTGCAGGTTCGTGGACACGGTGTAAAAACAAGGGCGCAACAGCCTTGTTGGGTCGAGGCAGAGGGAAAACACGATTGTGCTTTGGTTCCTGGCAACACACGCATGGATGCTGGTGGCCGGAGAAGGGAGGAGGACTACCGTGGCGGTGCAGAGACGATGGCCACGACGGTGTCTTGCAGAGGAAGGTGGAGGCCGACCGACGCGGAGGCCGGTGGAGGCTCGGGATGCAGGACAGGAGGAGGACGTGGTAGGCGCTCGACGGGCCCAAGGAGGCGGCGGCAGGAGTGGAGCTCGCCGGGGAGGACGGTGGCAGAGGACGCAGGCCGGGCAGCCTCGACGGCGACGCGGGCCAGGCGCGAGGAGAGCGGGAGGATGCAGCACGGCGATTGAGGCGAGGTCGCAGCATCGATGGCGGACATGGGGCAACGGGACGGCGAGGTCGGGCTCGCAGACAGGGGCGCTGTGGGGGGTGAAGCCGATGGGGCGTCGAGCTCGTACGGGAGCAGCGAGGAGGGGCCCTGGCGGCGGGGAGCGAGCGCATAAGGAGGGGATCCCATGAGCGAGGCCGAGGAGAGGGGACGGGGGAGGAGAGACGGCGGCGGCGGGCGCCTGGGAGGAGGCGGGGGAAGAGAGAGAGGGGTTTGGTGGGGGAGGCCCGATGCGGGGGAGGTGGGATCGGTCGGGTGGGCCCAGGGAGAGAGGCAGGAGTGGGTGGTGGCGTGCGTGGCGGGGTGGGGAAGGAGAGATGGTGGGAGGGGAGCGGCGAGTGAGGCAGGGAGGTGGGACCAGGGGAGAGAGGCTGGCGGCTGGGATGGGGAGAGGGAGTGGTGAGGTGGCGGTTGGCTATTGGGTGGATGGAGGGAGGAGAGATGAGGTGGAGGGGGTTCGGTGAGGTGGAGAGAGGGAATTGGTCAGGGTGAGGTGGAGGGAGGCTGGGTAGAATAGAGCTAGGTAGGAAAAGGGTTTGGGTGGTTCAGGGGTAGGTAGGATTTTATCTGGAGGTGGCCGGCTGGCTTTCGGGCCTGGCTGGCTGCCTCCCAAAAATAATTTAAATATTTGATTTATTAAAAACGAGGCTTTTGCAAACCGTTGATAGACAAAACAAAATATTCCGGACAAGCCCGGTGTTTTAATTTGAATAAAGACGGGAATATTTAGAAAACAAAACTAGGCGTTTCGACAATAGTTTAGACAAAAACCATGCAGGATGATGACGATGCTCAAATGCAATGTGGCATGATGACATGAGCATGCGGTCATGATGATGCAATGCACAGAAACAACGCGATTTTCTAGTAGTGGTTTTTGCGGGGTGCTACATCTACTTTCTTTGCATATTTTACGTGGTTTGGGGCTTTCAATAAGTGTCGTTCTAACTTACGAACAAGAACCACAACATTGATACTAGTATTGTTGATCACCCGTTGTAAATTGGATCTTAACTATGCTAGGAGAAACAGGCACCCGCAAAGCCACTTATGCAATACAAGTTGCATGTCAAGCGTGGAGCAAGTCTCATGAACGATGTCATGTAAGGTTAGCCCGGGCCGCTTCATCCCAACATACCGCAAGATGCAAAGTACACAAGAAGCAATCGACAATAAAAGCATCAACGCCCACAATGACCATTGTGTTCTACTCGTGCAACAGATCTACATATAGACACGGCTCTGATACCACTGTAGGGTTTCGTAGCATGGAAAACAAAAAATTTCTATCGCATACAAACAAACAAGCCAAGATATATCTACTAGATTGTAGCAACGAGTCGATGGAATAACTTACCCTCGAAGATTCCAAAGTGTTCAACAAGAGCGGATTCTCGTGGGTGATGTAGTCGTACTCTTCCCGATCTCAAGATCGCGTAGACGATCCTTCCGGCGCTGCGTTCCGGCAGCGCTCCCGCAGTCGGTCACACGTTCGGTACTCGACGAAGACCTTCCTCTCCCTTGTTCCAGCAGGCATCGGAGGTTGTAGCACTCTCCTCGCGATTCCGGCAGCACAACGGCGTGGTACCGGAAGTAGAGGGGAGATCTCGCAGGGCTTCGCCTTAAGCCGGAGCGAGTATGGTGGAGTATGAGAGAGCTCCTCGGCGATCTAGGTTTAGACACACCAAGGAGGAGGTGCTAGAGCCGGCGGCTAGGGTTCCGGGGACCCCAAGTCGGCGGCTAGGGCAAAACCCTAAGGGGGGCGGCGGCGGCTATGGTGGGTTGCAGCTTCTAGGGTTTGAGGTGAGGGACTTGTTGTGGCATCCCGCAAAAACCACTACTAGAAAATCGCGTTGTTTTTGTGCATTGCATCATCATGACTGCATGCTCATGTCATCATGCCACATTGCATTTGAGCATCGTCATCATCTTGCAATTGCTGGCATAAAACTAATTGCGGAAAAACCTGTTTTGTTTTCTAAACGCCCCATCTTTATTCAAACGCAAAACCCGGGTCGCCGGAATACTTTGTTTTGTCTGCTATCGGTTTGCAAAAGCCCGGCAATAAATAAAATAGTTAAATATTTTTAGTGGGGCAGTCGAACGGGCCGATTCAACCCGAACGACCACCCCCCAGAACAAAAACGGTCCACCTAATCAGCCCCCTCTAAATCCTAAAACTACCAGTCCTATTCTACCCACCCCTCCTCCACCTCACCCCCTCCAATCCCCTCTCGCCACCTCAGCCTGGCTCTCTCCCCACCCAATCACCAACCTCCACCTCCCCACTCCCTCTCCCCTTTCCAGCCGCCACATCAGCCGAGGCCCCACCCCCCGCCGACAGTTCCCGCCTGCGTCCGCACCTGGGCGCGCGCCCCCGCGCCTCCCGGTCCCGCCCCTGGGTCCCACCGCAGGCCCGCAGCAGCCCCACCCGCCTGGCTCTCCCCTGCCCGCGGCCCACCCCACACCGACACGCCTCCCACGCGCCTCCCCGATCCCCACCTCCTGCCCCACGACGCACCTCCCGGCGCGGCTCCCTCTCCACCCCGTCGCCCTTCCCTCCGGCCGCGGTGCCCCGCCCCCTCGCCGGTCTTCTCTCCCTCCGCTCTGGCCGTCCGCCCCGCCAGCTCCCTCGCCGGCCGCCGCTCTCCCCGCGCCGGCTCCGCTCCGCCCCGCCTCCGCCAGCGTCCCCTCCGCAGCGACCTTGCCTCCACCTCCTCTCCTCTCGCCGGCCTCCTCCGGCCTCCCTCGAGCCTCCCCGCCGCCGGAGCTTCCCCAGCCTCCCCCGCATCCGGCGCGCTCGCGACCTCCGCCCCACCCCGGCCATGGCGCCACCGCCGGCGCCCCGCCACCCTCCGCTTCCCCGTCGCCCTCTGCTCCTCCTCCGGCCGCGTCGGCCCTGCCCCGCCCCACCGGCGCGCCATCCTCCCCCTCGCCGCCAAACCGTTGGCCTCCTCCGTCCCCGCGGTTCCGCCGGCCCGAGCCGCCCCTCCGTCGCACCCGAGCACCTCCGGCCGCCTGCGCGTCCCCGGCAGCGCCAGTCGAGCAGAGCCGCTGGACCCCGCGCGTCACCGACCCGGCAGCACCCGCGCGTCCTCACCTCTGGCCACGTGTGTTTTGCGTGTTGTGCGATGTTCTCCAAAACGCCCGAGTCCAATACAAGATCGGCACCGGCAAACCCGAAGATAGCCAGAAGAACCATCGACAAGATCCGCTACCGGGACACCAAGATCCCCCGAACCCGATGACCGAGGACCCGGATGCCAAGATCCACGACTCGGAGATGCCGGAAAAACCCAGTTCATCGAGACCCTGAAGACCCGTTCCCGGAGGCGAAGTCCGGACCCGATGACCGCCAAGATCGCCACGAGAACGACAAGTACTTCATCCTGGATGTCAAGACCGACTCGATGGCGCGGACCCGACAAGGTCTTCGCGACGACAAGATCGACACCAACCAGGGGAAAGTCCGATGCGCCCCGGCACCGAACCAAGTCCTGCTTCCCGGATGCGACAAGATCGACCTCAGTTATCCGAGAACGATCCCGCCGAGACCGAACCCCAGATCCGGACCCCGAGACCCGACCCCGAACCCCGTCGAACCCTAACCAAGATCGTCGAACCCTAATGTGTGAACCTTTTCCCGAGCCCCTATTTTATAAATGCTAAATATAAAACTTGTTGCATATCAAATTGTTCATGCATGCATGCTTGTCTGTGGTTTGGGGGCCTTATGCCGATTCACCTCATAATTAAATAGGGGGCCCATATGCGGGCAAATCTAGTCTTATATTGGCCCCACTTAAATTTGTGTAGCGAACCGGTGATACCTTCTGCCTTGTTAAACAACCTTTAAATTGCGGGGGTTCTAAATAACTTGAACCGTGTAATTAATTGCCGGGACCCCGGTTCCGCTTAATATGACCTAATCGCATCGCACCCTTGCCATGTCATGCATCATACATGCATCATGCTGATCTTTTGCCGTAGTATTAAATAGTGCATCCGGTGTTTCTTCTAGTGTTTGGCTTCTTCGCGGATAAGGCCGTTGAGTTGATGCGAGTGTCGACCCGATCTTCGGTTGAACCTTCAACAATGTTTTCAGGCGAGCATCTCCCCCTTTCTACCTATCTTACTTTTATAGTATTTATTCCCTCCTGTTGATCTATTGCTATCTGTGTTGCGATGCTCTAGTTTCGTACCCGTGATACCCCCTGCAGCCTTATATTGCCTTGGACACCTCCTATTACCTGTTGTTTTGGTAGATAGTTGGACCTGCGCGTCGTAGTCGCTTGCTCAAGTGCTGTGGCGTGTCGTCGAGTACCACAGTTGTTGGAGTATTGCCGCACGTTGAATGTTGGAGATGCTCATGGCTTTATTTATTGCTCACTTTAATTACTGTTTAACAACTAAAATTGAAGTAGGTAAGCAGAGGCACAGGTGGGCAATAGATGTTATTTGGTTGTTAACCGTCCACTTGTGTCCCGTAGGACCCCGAGTGCTTGATACCTGTTCCTTGATTTATCGCGCTATCCACATACGAGGAATTATGGGCCCTCCTTAGCCAGAGCTTGATTCAGTCTTATCTCTTGGGGCCACAAACTAGTTTGAGGTTTTATTTACGATCCTGTACTTATGCCATGCTTTACTGCTTTATTTACGATTGTGCGAGGAGCACACTGTACTGTTTAGGTAAGCGGAGTGTTTTCGCGGTATCGACAAGCCCCGTTTGGGGTTCCCAGTCGTTTACAGCCATTGACGCAAACCTTGAGTCCGTCTCGGAGCTAGCTTACTTCGTTGCGGGTCTACTCAATGGGGTGGCCCCCTGAAATATTTCTGAATCCTGTGATTGCTTTGTCGTGAAAGCCTCGTTGGGTTTTGATTTGGTTTTTCCGAGGTTGATCGTGTGTGTGTTGCTATTTGTGCACCCCAGCCGGGTTAAAACTTTCTGAAAGCCGTGTCCGCGGTTATGGACGACTTGGAGCACAGTATCTCGATCATAGACAACTATAACTAAAGTAGTGCTATAAATTTGACTTTATAATGACTAGTAATCAGCTTCACTATAATGGAATGGCTAAATAAAACTGCCAACAATTGCTTGTTTGGGTTGTCGCTTGCGACCATTGTACCTGACTAGTAAGTATTGCAACGACAACGGAATGGCTAAATAAAAGTACCAACAACTGCTGGGTTTTGGGTTATCTCATGATAATTGTATCTGACTAGTAAGTGTCGCAACTACAACGGAATGGATAACTAAAATTGCCCACTGCTTATTTTATCAGGATGACTATCTACACCTGACTAGTAATTGCTGCAATGATAACTGTATAAATAAAACTGCCAACGGTGTGAGTTCCTCGGTTGACTTCCTCGTTTGGTCTCGAGGGGGAAATACCCGGACGGGTTTGTTTGGTGTTAGCTTCAGGTTGGTTCCGAATAGGTCTTTCTCTCCCCTCTCTGATAGCCGCCAGTTGTATCAAGTCTCTATAGGTTGTTCAGTGCATGCTGCCGCTGCCGCTCCAGTCCACCATACCTATGTAGGCGAGGACCGCCGAATTCTAGTCTCGCCGTGTACTGGCCTCAGTACTGACGCTCCTCTTTTTCCTTTGCCTTTGTCGGCACCCCTTTTGTTTAAGCAGGTTTTGAGATCGACGTCGTTAGCAGGGTTACCCTTCCGGCTTGGCCTGGGCAGGGTTATGGACGCCATTGGTTATTCTTCAGGGCTCTTAGCCCCATTTGCATCTTGTCCGTAGCTGGACGCTCGATCGTTTTCAAGGTGATTTGGATCTTTGTATATTATATCTGTATTCTTGACTCATTGAGTCGCTGCTGTATATATATCTGTTCTGTGGGTCCCATCGAGGACTGTTGTGTAATGTTATTACTTCGTTTTCCACCCGCACGAAAGTGCCTGGTGGGCACCTTTGAATCGTTTCTATGCGGGTTTGGCGGGTTTCGCTAAAACTTGCATAGGGTCGATTCTGAGGGTGTTACACTTGTGTATCCTAGGAGGGAGCCCTGCCCCTCCTTATATAGGTGGAGGGGCCGGCGGCCAAGGGGAGGGAGGGGAGTCCCTCCCCAACTCGGCTTGGGTGGTGCGCCGGCTTGGGGAGGAGGACTCCCTCCCCAACTCGGTTTCACCTCCTCCTCCTCTTTTCCACTTTCCAAATTTAGCCGTTTGACTTTTCAATTTAGCTATTTGACTTTTCAAACTAGGATTCGATTAATCCTTTATTTGGAACAGCGATAACACTTAGTACATGATGCAATCATACCAACTTTGATACAACACATCCATGTACCCGTCCCCTCCGGAGTGCCGGACATTCCGGAACATTCTAGAACATTCCCGATGAAAACACCGGAAACATTTCCCAACTCCGAAACGGGACTTTCCTTATATGAACCTTATTCTCCGGACCATTCCGGATCACCTCGTGATATCCCGGATCCCATCCGAGACTCCGAACAACATTCGGTCTCTTTCTCATAATACCATAACTACTCAAACAACGTCGAATCCTTACGTGTGTCTCCCTACGGTTCGTGAATTATGCGGACATGATCGAGACACTTCTCCGAACAATAACCAATAGAGGAATCTGGAAATTCATATGGCTCCCACATATTTCTACGATTACTTTGCGATCGAATGAACCACTTACATACGATACCAATTTCCCTTTGTCTCACGATAGTTTACTTATCCGAGGTTATGATCGTCGGTACCTCTGCATACCTAGTTCAACC
This sequence comes from Avena sativa, assembly GCA_916181665.1. Lineage (NCBI taxonomy): Eukaryota > Viridiplantae > Streptophyta > Magnoliopsida > Poales > Poaceae > Avena > Avena sativa. The sequence continues at coordinate 256,143,390 of OV702279.1, read as the reverse complement.
TCGTTACCGATAAGTACTCTTTTCTCGTTCCCGTGATATGTGATCCCTTGTGAGCCAGTCACATGCTTGCAAGCTAATTGGATGATATTCCACCGAGAGGGCCCAAAGTATATCTATCCGTCATATGGATGGACAAATCCCACTCTTGATCCATGTGTCTCAACCAATACTTTCCGAACACTCAATGCCACCTTTATAGCCACCCAGTTACGGTGTGGTGTTTGATGTCATCAAAGCATCCATCCGGTAAAGGTGATATGCATGATCTCATGGTCGAAGGAATTAGGTTACTATGTATCAGAAAGCATATAGCAATTGAACTATTGAAATGACTTGATCTTTATGCTACGCTTATCTATAGGAGTATGTCCATCATATCATTCTCCTAACGATATGATCTTGTTGTTGATAACATCTCAATGTTCATGATAGGGAAACCACAATCATTTATCAACCAACAAGCTAGTGATGTATAGAGGCTATACTAGGGACTTCAAATTAAGTTTACAAATCACACAAGTATCAATGTTTCCTTGTTAATACTATTATAGCATGAATGTAAACATTTATCATAAACACAAAGATATAATAATAACCACATTTATTATTGCCTCTAGGGCATATCTCCAACACTCTTCGCCTATAATAAGACCCGATACCAAAACCCTAAGTACCCGATCAATCTTCCATGAAACAGTCTGTAGCCGCCGCCACCATCGTCCCTAGATCGGGGGGATCTGAAGCTCTTCCGGGCACCCTGCCGAAGGGGAGATTATCCCGGAGGCCTTCTTCATCACCATGCCAGCCTTCGGTATGAAGCGTGAGTAGTTCCACCTTGGACTACGTGTACATGTAGTAGCTAGATGGTTGTTTCTCCTCCTTTGTGCTACCATGTTTAGATCTTGTGAGCTCCGTTCATGATCAAGATCATCTATTTGTAATCATGCATGTTGTGTTTGCAGGGATCCGATAGATATTGAGATTACAATGTCAGATTGATTAATGGTTCTATCTTATTGATTCTATCATGTCTATGTTGTTTGTGATCTTGCATGCTCTCTGTTTCTGGAAGTTATCTTGGCCAAGTAGATGCTAGTGACTCCAAGAGGGAGTATTTATGCTCGATAGTGGGTTTATGCCTCTATTTAATATGGGGAAGTGACAGAAAGCGCCAAGGTTGTAGATGTGCTGTTGCTACTAGGGAGAAAACAATGGTCTCTTGTTCATGGAACAAGTGGATTGTTTACCTTACACACTTTGCTTAAAGCAGTTATCCGTTGCTTGCAACTTAATACTGGAGGGGGTTCGGATGATAACCTGGAGGTGGATTACTAGTCATAGATGTAGCTGGATGGCGGTCTATGTATCTTGTTGTATTTCCCAATAAAATATCATAGGATCATGAATGTCTAATATTGCATTGTTATGCCTTGCTCTATCCTGTCAATTGTACTGTTGTAAATTGTTTACCCAACATGCCATGTTGTTTATCTTAAGGAGAACACCTCTAGTGAACTATGGACCCCAGTCCAATCTTTACCATTGATACATCTTCCACTGTTACTGTTTACTTTCTACAAACCACTATTACCTTCCACACCATACAGTTAATCCTTTGTTTTTAGCAAACCGATGAGATTGACACACTCACTGTTCGTTGGGGCAAAGTCTTGAGATTATGTTGTGCAGGTTTCAGTTGCTAGCAACACCTTTGAGTCATTTCCTTCCTCCTACTGGTTTGATAACCTTGGTTTCTTACTAAGGGAAAAACTTGCTGTTGTACTCATGACACCTTCCTCTTGGGGTCTCCCAATGAAGCTCTAAAGTGATCTGGTGCGGTGACCCAGCATACCACTGCATGATGTAGTATACTATAGTCGTTGACATAGCACCAATGAAACACCGTTCACTAGTATTACATCCCTCAGAATGGCACAACAGAAACACAGCGGGTCCAATACATGGCTAAAGTTTACAACTCACTCTTTACACAAGATCCAGAGAACACTCTAAGTGAAAGAGAGATAAATAGCTTCATCCCGAGAAGAATCAAAGATAAACAACGCAAAAACTATTATACTATTAAGACTAGTATTTTAGCTAAGGGATTGGTATTGCGGCTACTGATATATACTACAGAATTAGGTTCTTTGACTAGAGATTATATTCCTATCTAATCCGTAACTGTGTCTTCACTTGAGTTGAAGTATTTGTTGACTTCCTTGTCTTTGTTGAAGAGCTTTAGCTTTGGATGATGCTTCCTGGAGCATAAATTGGTGCAGACAACGTCTCAATGGCTTCAGAATCTAGCAAGGGTTAAGAAGATACTTTGAGTACGAGCGTACTCAGCAAGTTCACTAGAAAAGGAGTGTTTGATGCACTATAAATACAACCACATACCATAGGTCATAGGCAATGCAAGTTTTCATAAACATTTCTTCAAAGGTTACTTTTATTTTGAAAAGCTATGTCCGTCAGCCTTCACGGGTTTACCAGAACTTTCATGGAGTTCCTTTCCCGCCGCGTTCGCAGCTCCTTCCCGGAACAGGGAGTAACAAGTTACAATACTTACACTCTGCAGAGGTGCGTTACTTTATCCATGAGAGATCAACTCTTTGTTGCACAACCGGGCAGCTTATTCCCGTCCACAATTCCATGATGTGGGGCCAAGAAGATGATCCAAGCCAATCACTGGCCCCCTTCGCGACCTCGTATGCCTCCTTGGTGTACACCATGCCCACATAAAGAATTACGACAATGGTTTGTACAAACCGTTAGATGTCAGAACTATCGTGGGACGTTGAGGGTTCCCACCCATATGCTGCATATCCTCTACGAATTACCAATTAATATGCACGCTTCGAGGATAACAGCCATGACCTGCACATCCGGCTTCATGCGAGAGGAAGAAGATACAACTGACTTCTCCGTCCCATTCCAAATCTCATGGTTAACGCGTAATATACGGCGCAAGAATCACTGGCAACATTGGTTGTTAAGTTCTAGGTGATATAATTCTGAACAGCGGTATTCCAACTGCCAGATTTAATAGATTAACTGATCACCCTGGATCGGTAACCAATAGTTCACATTATTATTGAAAATAGTGTTTCCTGACCTTTTTCAAATGCAGGTGATGACAACACTTGATTTGTAAAATACTTTATAGAAAATAAACAAAGGACATGAGCAAGTGTGAACTTGCCTTTTGTGATTGCAAGATTATGCACTCACGGTCTTCGAGTTAGTATAAGATCCAAATCTGAAATCAGCATCATTGGTCCGGTAAGGACTAATGTTTAAAGAAGCAATATGCTTTTATGCATAAGTAATGTAATGCACGTTATAAACACGAATCCCGGGGATAACGTTTTTCTAGGGTTTGGATTTCGGAAATGGTTACTTTAGAATGTGTGGTTCTTTTTAGATAAGTTTCATACTTGTGCTTCTTATTAATGTCTGTGAGTGTGTGTGAACAACACATATTTATGCAGTAGTAAAATATACTCCTATGAAATGCTATTCAAGATTGTTTACACTTTAATTGTTTATCTTCAAAATCGACTTTATAAGTAAAGTCACTTATAAATAACTTTAGTGTTATCGCTCCTAGGTATACAAGTGAAGTATGAAGTAATGTGATCTTGATTATTTGTCATATATTGTTTGAAGTGGCAAAATGAATAAGTTTTGAAGAAAAGATTCCTTCTCTAAGGTTTAAACAATCTTTGTGGTTAGTTATTGGTGGTTGATGTTATTTGTGTTTGCCTGAATAGTTTTGGATTGAGATGCTTATAACTTAACTAGTTCAGACCAAAGTTAACTATAAAACATATAGTAATGTTTATAGTATTATATTTAGATTCTTGGAGACTAAAGTTAACTTTAAAATATAGATAGTTTTGAAAGTATAATACTTATAACATTTGTACCTTGTGTATCTGGAATGTTTCCTTTAGGTTACTTAATATTGGTGATCCTTTTACTTGGTGTAGTGGTTTCTTGATTCTATAATGGAGTAGTATCATTTACCTTTTATAGATGAGTGATTATAGTTTATAAATCAAGATGTATTATTACTTAACTACTTTTGAACTTTCTATAGTGTTGTGGTAGTTTTTGTAATTTGGTAGTTAACATAGATGGAAAGGATTTGGTGTATTTATAAGTTGTTCTTTAAGGTTAATTTTATAAGTGGGAATCCTTTTAGAATATAATTTTTTACTTAAAGTAGAAGATAATTTAATAAAAAGGTATTTATAATATTTTAAACCATTATGGCTTTATATTATTAATATTTAAGACTAATACTATTTATTAGACTCAATTGGTTAATGTAGACATATTATCAATTTTTATTTACCCTTATATGAATTATTAATTAAGTAAATAAGTTTAAATTTGAGTTATTAAAGTATTTGAATTTTTATTTAACTCAAAAGTGGAACATTATTTTTTTACTATGTAAATATTATTTTTGTGATCATTTTGGTATATTACAATTATTTTTGTGATTTATAAATAATAAGATATGATTTTTTTACAATTCTTATTACTTTATAATTACTTAATAAATAATAAATATTTAATTAAGTGAAATAATAATTTATGATTATAATTTTAAAATATATTCTTATTGTGCAAAGATTTTTGGTATTCTATTTATATTTTTAATATTCACCATTATTTAAATATAAATTATTAAAGTTTTATTACTTATAAAACCTTTATTAAATAATATTTGTTTAAATAATTATCACAATAATATTTGATAATAGTTTTAAGTTATATATTTTATTTTTCTAAAAAAAATTCATATATTATACACATTTTTCTGAATTACAAAACAAAAGTTATTAATTAAACAAGATTTAATCATTTATTTGATTTTTGGAATATTAATAATTAAGTTTATAACATTTTATCTATTTCTTAAACAGGAAATTCTTTTTACACCGCACCTAAAGCTAGCCTTAGTCCTGACTAGTGGGCCTATGTCCACCTCAGCTCTCAGATTTAACAAATGTGTTTGTTATCGACCCTGTCTTTACCCCTAGACAATGACATATGGGCCCAAGGCCATGTCATCAGCCACGCGGGCAAAGACTGGTCAAACTCACTGACGTGGTTCGAACTTGAGGTGAGCATGACGTCACCCGGTCTGATCCTCACTGGTTGAGGTTCAATCGATCGATCTGGTGCGTGCGCGGGGCTGTGGTTAGGTTCGTTGGACAGATGAGATCGAGGCGAACCTATTGGTGGTGGTGCCGCCTTTTTTTATCACCAGAGGTTAACCGGTGACGAGCTCATGCGGCGGTGCTTGCGGTCGATCACGGTGGCGTGGATTTAGGAAGCAAACGAAAGATCTACGCATACTAGGAGATTCAGTGACTCACCAGGAACGCGGTGGTGTGCTTGGTTTGGCGAGGCGCGGTCGGAGACGCCGGTGAGGTCGACGAACAATGTTAGGAACGAGGGTTCGATTGGGTTGATTCATGCCTTTTCCGCTAGTGCGAGTTGGGGCAAACGGACGAGAAGAGCATTGCGGTATCCACTATGGTCTTACATGGCCGAGGCGAGCACGGAATCGCCGGCTCCAGCTCACCTCCGAGCTAGGGTTCTTATCCCTTTCACCCAGGAGCGGTAGCACGCATCACAGCACGACAGTCCATCGATGGCAGAGCTCCTGGCCAGCGAGCTGCTTCCAGTAGGCGAGGTAGACGACGACGTGCGGTTTTGCGGATAACCCCTGGTACTTTCGTAAGCTCAACCCGCAGTCCCTCTTTGGTCCCACCTGCCAGCCAGAGGTGAGAACGAGCTGGGCTTCTTGTGGGCTGCACATGGGCGTTAGATAAGGAAAGAGAAGTTGGGCCACGGCCAGGTAATATTTTTATTTGTTTTACCTCTTTCTATTTTCGGTTTTCCTTTTCAGATTTGAATTCATTTATATTTTGAAGTTTTCTTTGTAGGATTTATTTGCTGGATAATTGCAATAATACTAAAATATATTTAGTATCATTTGTGAACTTTTATTATATAATCTTTTTATATTTCTTTTATTTTCTCAATATGAACCCCTTTTAATAATTTGTAGAAACTTTTCTTATTATTTTTATTTCCTCTTTTAATTATGGATTTCTTGAATGATGTATTCTTATTTGTTTATAAGACTTAACTCTAGTTGGCTTAGAGTTTGAATGTAACTTTTATGTGTATAATGATCCTATATCATTATTTGATGCATGAAATCTGAAAGAAATTGATATGGTTCTTACTACTTCCATTAATTTGGAAAATGACCATGTATATATTCTATTATGTTAAACAAAGAGGTTTAGTGTTTTGAATTATGAATATTTACTGAAAGAGCATTTTCCTATCCCTCTGATTTTGATGTTTGATAACAACACACTTATCGGTTTAATCGTGTGCTAAGTGTATCACAGGGTTGATAAGGGTGTGACACAAATATTGGCATAACTGTTCCCTTTGCGAAAAACCAATGTGTCAAACGGTAGTACCAGAAATACGACTGGTACTACCGCTTGACACTGGTACTACCGGTTCAAGTACCGGTTGGAACCGTGCAAAACTGATAAGGGTGGGTCTTAGTCAGTACCATCCGGTACCACGGAGCGGCACTACCGGTCCAACAGGTAGTACCGCTTGAGACAAGCGGTACTACCTCTTGGACACGGTCGTAACGCTCGGCAGTACCGGACCATTCTGAAGAAAAGCCACCCCTCTCTGTTTTGCTCAGTACCAAGCGGTACTTGGGACCGGTACTACCGCCCGGACCGGTAGTACCATGTCATACGACCGGTACTATCGCTTGGGGGTAGTACCGCAAGGGCGATACCGGCCAAACCTGAAGAAGGCTCGACCAACTGAAGCATCACCGGTACCGGGTCCGGTTCTGGACCGGTAGTACCGCTTGCCAGCGGTACTATCGCTTGAGTACCGGTACTACCGGTGCATTAATGGCTCCAACAGCCATATTTCGTGGAGGGGTATAAACACCCCTCCACCTACCTTGGGACAAACTGCTCAGCCACATTAAAGTCAAAGACCACCATTGGAGCCCATTGGAGCCACCCAATCTTCAAGATCTCCTCATTCCACCACCCAAAGTCCTTGATCTTTGGGGAATCGAAGGAGGAGGCCCTGATCTACTACTTCACAAAAAGAGATCTTCATTTCCCCCTCATTTGATTGAGGGCCCCTTTTCTCTAGTGTTTTCTTGGAAACCCTAGTTCTTGTTTTGGTTCTTACAAGCTTGTCTTTGATTGCTTTGACAGCTTGCTTGTATTTGTGAGCCTCCGATTAAGTTGTGGATGTGTGCCCCAAACTTGTAACGGTGTCGGATTCCACCTTGAAGGTTGCCGATATAGTGGAAGGTGAATCGATCCCGTTGGGGTGAGATTCATCGGAGAACAAGGGAGGCCTTTCGTGGCGTTGGTGGTTTGAAACCGCCCCTCTCCAAACGTAGACGTACTTCCCCTCAAAAGGAAGGAACTACGGGAAACAAATCCTTGTGTCTCCGCGTCCACTATTTTGGTTACTTCTATCCTTTACCGCACCTTACTTACTTGTTACTACTTTGTGTTAGGGTAGCTCTTGCATAATTGTCATATAGGTAAATTCACCGTAGTTGCATTATCTAGAGAATTTACCTTATTGTCAAACCTTAATTTGAAAAAGGAGAAAATTTGAAGTAGCACCTATTCACCCCCCCCCTCCTAGGTGCCCATACGATCCTTTCAATTGGTATCAGAGCCTCGACTTTTTATTCGGGCTTTACCGCCTAATGAGAATATGGGTAGCAACAAAGGGGATGGTGGTAGTGAGCCGACACCGGTGACCATGGAAGATCTCAAAAACTTGGAAACAAGATTGAGCTCTTCCTTGGTCAACGAAGTCAAGAAGATGCTCGAGCACCTTCTTAAAGACAAAGAAGGCTCATCACCCCCATCTCCTCAAGAGGATCAACCATCCATTTTACCTAAAGGGAATACGTCGGTATCCCCCGAGGGTATGGTGGTGTGGGGTAAACTAGACAACGTTAATTCCCCCCCCACACAATGATGGTGGGAAGGGTGAGCACCGTGATTCATGGTACTCTCCCGACCCTCCAATCCCTCACCCTCATGTATACAATAGAGGTGACCCACCTAAGCTTGAAGAATCTGCTACTTTTGCTCAATGGCAATCACTAATGAGAACTCATATGCGCAGCTCTTGCATTGAACTTTGGAACATCATCGAGCATGGACTCTTTATTGGGGATCCAAACAACTTGACAAGAAGAGAGATTGTTAATAGTCAACTCAATGCCACTGCTTTGCATATGATTCAACAAGGTTTAGGGACAAAGTATTATCGACACATTGAGCACTTTAGCATTGCCAAGGAATCTTGCGATGCTCTCACTGTATTGTTTGTTGGAAATGAGAGTATGAGGAGGAACCGATATGATGCTCTAAGCAATGAAGCCGAAGGATTCTACATGAAAGAAGGTGAAGATCACGAAGACATGTACCGAAGGCTCAAGACCACCGCTACCGCTTTTAGGAATGTGAGTGCCTCACATGTGGATGATGCTTGGATAAAAAGGAAATATGTGAGTGCACTCATGCCTTTTGAGCCCACCGACTTAAAGAGCTTACAAGGAAGACACAACTACCATCTCATGACCTCAAATGAAGTTATGCAAGAGATGGCCGCTTTCAAGGTTACCGCCAAAAAATGCCAAAGATGCCCGTGCTCGTGCCCTAGGTATGAGCAATGTTGTCAATGTTGCTTTGAAGGCCAAAGTTGTGGACCATGGGGATGAAGATGATAGTGATTAAGGGCTTTCCATGGACCATCCCGATGAAGTCAAGATTGCTCATGGACAATATATGGCTTTCTATGCAAAGAACTTTTGGAAGAACCCCGCCAAGGACAAGATGGAAATGCAACGGAGAAGCAATCCAAATGGGAAAAGAGAGAATACCACTAGGTTGAGAACTTGCTTCAATTGTGGTGACCGCTATCACTTTGTAGCAAGTTGCCCCTATGAGAAGAGAGAAGATCATGGTGGCAAGCTTGTGTTGAATAAGACTATCAAGGCACCTTACGATAAACCTTTCATCAAAAGAAAATCCCATCAACAAGAAGTCGGGAGAAATTGTCTTGATCACTCATGAAGAATACTCCTCCGACAATGAAGATGATGAAGATGACGAAGAGGAAACTTCTCATGGTGTGGCTGCTCTAGCCACCACCTCTACTCCGACATTCTCACTCTTCGATTCTCCAAATGAGAACTCTTCCACCAAGAACATCACTTGCCTTATGGCAAGAGGAACGGAGGTATCCTCATCATCCCGCTCTACTCACTTAGATAATGATGAAATTGATGATGAGATGTCTCTTGATGTTAAAAATGAATTAATTGCCTTTGATGAGTTTATGACTAACCTAGAAGGTGATGCTAAGCTACATTTTGGAAACATCTTAGATCAACTCTCACATACTCAAGAGCTTCTAGATGTAAGATGTAAACTTGGGCATGAACATATGATTGAGCTAGAGGCTTTAAACAATGCTCTAGAAGAAGAACAAGAAACTAGGTTGTCACTTGAATTAAACTTGAAGGGCTTGATGAGGCCAATGAAATTATTGTTAACAAACTCATCAAAGAGCGTGATCATGCTATTGCTAAATACAAAAGGGCTAAAAAGGACAAGATTGAGTTTGGTGTGGTTCATGAAAAACTTGCCGAGGACTTTAGTTTGCTTAACAAGGCTCACAAGGTCTTGGAGAGTGAACTCTTGTCACTCACAAAGTCCCATGAAACGCTTCAAACTCAATTGGCCAATATTCCTTCACCTAGTAACTTCATTCCATCTAGTAGCACAACTATTCTTGAAGAGAATGCTAGGTTGAAGGGGGAGCTTGCTAAGGCCACATTTCCACAAGGCAACAAGTCCATTGATGATCTTTTGAGCAAGCAAAGGCGTAGTGGTGATAAAGGGGGCATTGGTTTTGTTTCCAAAACCAAGAAGAAGAACAATAAGAAGAAGAAGGACAAGCCCGCACAAGAGACCAACAAGACCATTGTGGAGAGTAAGACCACAAGTGGTAAAACTATGTCTCATGATGATTTTGCGGGAAGTGCTAACCCTCACTATGTTCTAATGCGTGATTATTATGGTGATGTGTATGCACAATATGTTGGACCTTATGATGGTTATATTGCTTGGTCTATTTGGGTTCCCAAGACCCTTGTTTCTAACAAAAGAGGACCCATTGAAAAATGGGTACCTAAAAATTAGCTTGATCTTTTGTAGACTTATGCTTCCGGAGGGTCAAAATGGGTTCTTCATAGTGGTTGCACAAGTCATATGACCGGAAGCTCGTCTATTGTCAAGGACTTAAAGCCAAATGATGATCTAATCACCGTGATATATGCCGACAAGTCAAAGTTGATAAGGGTGTGACACAAATATTGGCATTTTCCTATCCCTCTGATTTTGATGTTTGATAACAACACACTTATCGGTTTAATCGTGTGCTAAGTGTATCACAGGGTTGATAAGGGTGTGACACAAATATTGGCATAACTGTTCTCTTTGTGAAAAACCAATGTGTCAAACGGTAGTACCGGAAATACGACCGGTACTACCGCTTGACACCGGTACTACTGGTTCAAGTACCGGTTGGAACCGTGCAAAACTAATAAGGGTGGGTCTTAGTCAGTACCATCCGGTACCACGGAGCGGCACTACCGGTCCAACCGGTAGTACCGCTTGAGACAAGCGGTACTACCGCTTGGACACGGTCGTACCGCTCGACAGTACCAGACCGTTCTGAAGAAAAGCCACCCCTCTCTGTTTTACTCAGTACCAAGCGGTACTTGGGACCGGTACTACCGCCCGGACCGGTAGTACCGCGTCATACGACCGGTACTACCGCTTGGGGGTAGTACCGTAAGGGCGATACCGGCCAAACCTGAAGAAGGCTCGACCAACTGAAGCATCTCCGGTACCGGGTCCGGTACTGGACCGGTAGTACCGCTTACCAGCGGTACTACCGCTTGAGTACCGGTACTACCGGTGCATTAATGGCTCCAACAGCCATATTTCGTGGAGGGGTATAAATACCCCTCCACCTACCTTGGGACAAACTGCTCAGCCACATTAAAGTCAAAGACCACCATTGGAGCCCATTGGAGCCACCCAATCTTCAAGATCTCCTCATTCCACCACCCAAAGTCCTTGATCTTTGGGGAATCGAAGGAGGAGGCCCCGATCTACTACTTCACCAAAAGAGATCTTCATTTCCCCCTCATTTCATTGAGGGCCCCTTTGCTCTAGTGTTTTCTTGGAAACCCTAGTTCTTGTTTTGGTTCTTACAAGCTTGTCTTTGATTGCTTTGACAGCTTGCTTGTATTTGGGAGCCTCCGATTAAGTTGTGGATGTGTGCCCCAAACTTGTAACGGTGCCGGCTTCCACCTTGAAGGTTGCCGATATAGTGGAAGGTGAATCGATCCCGTTGGGGTGAGATTCATCGGAGAACAAGGGAGGCCTTTTGTGGCATTGGTGGTTTGAAACCGCCCCCTCTCCAAACGTAGACATACTTCCCCTCAAAAGGAAGGAACTACGGGAAACAAATCCTTGTGTCTCCCCGTCCACTATTTTGGTTACTTCTATCCTTTACCGCACCTTACTTACTTGTTACTACTTTGTGTTAGGGTAGCTCTTGCATAATTGTCATATAGGTAAATTCACCGTAGTTGCATTATCTAGAGAATTTACCTTATTGTCAAACCTTAATTTGAAAAAGAAGAAAATTTGAAGTAGCACCTATTCACCCCCTCTAGGTGCCCATACGATCCTTTCATTTACCCTAGGGTTTAGGGTTTTTAATATGCTTAGATTCCTTTATGGATGTGAGTAGAGATTTAATAACTAAGCATATTGTTTTCTGTTTGGGATATTTGATGACATCACCTTTAGGACTAAAGTTATATTTAGAATGTTTTATAGAAAGAAATTGATAAAGATACTCCTAAGCACATATAATTATGATGGTTGGAATTGGTAGAGATGTGCTTATGTGATTTGTTATAGGAAAATATTCCTATAAAGTGATATTAACATAATATGATGAATCAACTCCATGAATGGACATTATACTTGGTTTAAGATTTAGAGTTGGTTGTTTAACAAGAATGTCTATTTTTCCATTCTTCACCATCCTTGACCTTTAATTAAAGAATTCCTTACCTAGATATAATACTTCTTCCTATCCATCATCATAATTAGTATGATGAGCTTTACTTCATGAGAATGTTCTTATTCACCTTTTATTCTTCTAAACTCATGAATGAATCCAATGAGTTTTATACTAAAGTATTTCATAGTTTTCTCATATCTTTGATTGGTTATACCCACTACTCTACTGTTGATAATCATCAATCCAACTAGTAGTTCTTTCAAACTCCACTCATAATCTTCCTTAATTATCCATCACTAATATTTCTTCATCAGATGTATGTATGTATCCAACTTTATTTCTCTAAGGCTTACTATCCTTTAGGATGAATAACACTTCTTCCATAACCCTATGCTAAACTAGCTTTAATTGAATAATAACATCCTACATTTACTTTAATCCAATAACTCACACTCCAACCCTACATTATATTTATGTGGCTTGTAATGACTACTCTAGGATAACTTAACTCTACTAGGGTTTCAATCATGTTCTACCCACCAATATCTTTTATACTAGATATAGGTAGACCATCCTGGTGAGTAAGGCATGATCAATATAATCCTTTAACCATTTATAGCTTAAGTTCTTAGTTGGCTAAACAAGGCTTTATCAATACTACTTTTCAATTGTATTGAAATTATCTTCTTAGTATCTCATATTGGATTAAGGTTATTCATGGATTATGCCCTCTTTAAAAGATTTAAGTAGATGTTATGATAAGATCAAGAAATAGTAGATCAAGACTTGATAGTTAAAGAATTTGTGAATCAATGGGGAATTACCCAACATTGACGAACAACAGATATCAAGATAAGTTCCATAAAGATTGCCATAGAAAGAAAGATATATAGTGAATGATCTTGACTTAGTCTCTTTCCAACTCCAACTCATTAAAGAGTTTAAGGTTAAGTATTACTATGATACTCATAGTAAGAATAGATAAGAATAAGATAGTCAGGATTAGTCATTACATTCAGATTACTTTAGTTATAATCTTAACTTGGCATTTATGAGTTGGTGGCTAAATATTATGATAGGATCTCTTAAGGATCAAATATTAATCCTTTAAGCAATGTAATATGAGTAACATTCTATTATATCTGATATATCCTTAGATCAAATCATGTTTACCCAAATAAGGTTTTAGCAAAGGTCATATTGAAACTTATCACAGTCAACTTGGTGATATACTTCAATTACATCAAGTTAAGAGAAGCTTCCATCACTTTGACAAGTTCTGTTTAAAAGCGCGAAAATTATTCGGATTTTCTATGCATGAATGCAATGCACACATCTGAGTTCAGCTTATTTCTGGGTTCTAATGCTGGGATGTTACATCTGGGCCGCATCAATATACTACCCTCGAAGACTGTTGCGATCCCCTATACTTGTGGGTCATCAAGGCCCAGCCTAAGATCCAAGCCAATCACTGCCCTCTCCATGACTCCGCATGTCTGCATGATGCTCCGGGGCTGACTACACCTCCGTTAAGCCCCCTCCCGGGTAAGCTATAACCATGATGAGTTCCCGAAGACTCTATGAGCTGGTGATGCCCCTGGCAAGTTCCATATAGGGCTGACCATACCTCTGGCAGCCACTCATAGATAATCTAGACACCAAAATCGTGGGGCCTAAGGGTGCCCGCCCATATGCTAGATCCTCACAAGGAAACACATCGTCATGTTAAGGTCGTCTTGCCTACATACGAAAGGGAAAGGATATAGCTGACTTCTTTGTACCATTCCAAATCTCATGGTTAACGCGTGATATACGACGCAAGAATCATTGGCGACATTGGTTGTTAAGTCCTAGATAATATGTTCCTTTACTACCGGAACTTTCATATTAGGTTATTACCTCATGGTAAATAACCTATAGTCATATTATTATGAAAATAGTGTTTTCTGACCTTTTTGAAATGCAGGTGAGAACAACACTGGATTTGCAAAATACTTTACAGGAAAATAATCAAATCACATGAGCAAGTGTGAACTTGCCTTTTGTGATTGCAAGATTATGCACTCACGGTCTTCGAGACAATATAAGATCCAATATCTGAAATCAGCATCATTGGTCCGATAAGGACTATTGTTTAAAGAAGCAAGATGCTATTATGCATACGTAATGTAATGCAATTTCGTTAACTCGAATCCCTGGAATAAGCGTTGATCTAGGGTTTGGAAACTCGAAATGGTTTCTTTAGAATGTGTTGTCCTTTAGATTAGTTTTGCACTTGTGCTTCTTATTAAGGCTTGTGAGTGTGTGTGTGAAACAACATGTGAGTATAATAAATAGCATACAATAATAAGGCACACAAATGTGGAATACTATTTAAAGACTGATTATATAAGGATTGTTTATCATTTAGGTCTTTCATAAGCATGCTTATGTCTTGCTTTATAATGTATTTTAAAAGAATAACTTTGAAGAAAATCTTACTCAAGTAAACAAAAGCATTTAAACTTTAAGTTAACATTCTTAGGTTTTATTACAAGTTATAGTTCTCAAGTAAGAAAGATTTACTTCATTTAAATAAGGCCATCAATAGTAGTTGAGATTTATCTATCCTGGTCATTAGATGATCTTATAATTTGTTCACTTCATATTGTTTCTTTAAGGTTAATTGATATTGGTAGTACTTTTATTTGAGTAGTGGTTTCCTAACATTATGGTTGAATAGAATCATTTATCTCCTTATAAATGAGTAGTAATGGTTTGTAAATATGGAAACAATATTATTTGCTATATGAACTATCTTTGGATTTTAATCCATTAATAAACCTGTGATTGGAGTAATTGTTAAAGGTTTTATTTGGTTAAAAATATCCTTCTTAAAGATTTTATAATTTTATAAGAATCTCTTTCGGAAATAATAAGCACTTATAGTTAAATGATAATTCAACAAAATTGTACTTTAAAATGTGCTGAACTTATTTTGACTTCATATTATCAAAACCTAGGACTAATATTATTTTTAGACCTCAAAGGAATAATTTTATAAATATTAGAAATTTTTACTTATCCTTATATGAATTATCAACTAAGGAATTAGATTTAAATTCAAGTTATTAGAGTATTAAACTTTTACTTACTTCAAAAGTGGAATGTTATATCTTTAACATCTACATATTTTTTTGGTGATCATTTTGGTATATTACATTTATTTTTGTGATCTAAAAATAATAAGATATGATTTTTATAAGATTTATTATTTTATAAACACTTAATAAATAATAGATATTTAATTAAGTGAAATAATAATACATGGTTATAGTTTTAAATTTTAGTTCTTATTTTTCTAAGAATTTTGGTATATTATTTATATTTTTATCAATTACCAATATTAAAATATGAATTATCATAGTTTTAATACTTATAAAGTCTTTATGAAATAATAATTATTTAAATGATTACACAATAATGTTTTATAATAGTTTTAAGTTGTAGATTTTATTTTTCTGAATTTTTTCATATATAAAACATATTTTTTTGAATTATAAAAGAAAATATATTAAATTTACAAGGTTTAATCACTTTATTTAATTTTTGGAAAATATTTGTGTTTGAATTTATATTATTTTATTTATTTACTAAACAGGAAATAACCTTTTACACTCGAACTGGTTCTAGCCCAAGTCACAGATAGGTGGGGTTGAGGACACGCCATCCGCGACGTTGGTGTGGACTAGTCAAACGGGTGGACCAGGTCAAGGTGACGCATGCACGACGTCTTCGTGACGTCGGCATGGCCCCATTTCGCCGGCCACCCATAGTTGGTCGCCGGAGACGGTGTTTGCGCGCGCGCGGCCGAGCGAGACTATACGTTCGAGCAAGTAGGGCACGGGAATGCTATTAGTGGTTGTGCCGCCCTCTATTGGTCATCGGAACCACTACAAGAACGACAACTAACAGTGGTGTACGACGGCTCTATGGTGCGAGCATGCCAGAGAGCGCGATAGGGATAGAGGAAAGATGCCTGAGCATTAGTGACTCACCCAGGTTGCAGTGGTGATGTCGGTGTGGACAGACGCGGTCGGAGGCGAGCTCTCCGACGAGAATTCCGACAAACCACGACGGAAGGGAACAACAAAATTCACCCTCCCCGGAGCTCCCCTTGATGATGTACTCCACCCAGAGGATCTACGGAGCACATCGCTTCTCTAGGGCTACTTGAAAGGGAGAGGAGAGGTGCGTCACGACGGAGATTCGTCGGCGAGGTTAGCTAGGGTTGAGGCAGATTTATTCTTCTCAGTGGCGCTCCCTCCACCCAATAGCGCACCAAGGAAAGAATACCCTAACCCTAACTACTAGGTTGAGGAACGAGGTCCCTCTCCCTCCTGCCGCCCGTAGCGGCAAGATGAGGGAGAGGTAACCAGCCCTCCTGTCGGCTGATATGGGGGGAGAGAGTTGGGGGGTCGCCGCCTCCTGTGAGAGAGAATGTCGACCTGGTCCTGCGCATGTTGCAAGTTTGCCGACCTATTCGGCAACTTGTTGGGTCTGGTTGCTAAGTCTGGTGATCGTCTTATGTAGCGAGGCTACGAGACGACCGAGTCATGCAACATCGGTGGCTGGCAGTGAAAGTCCAGGTAGCTGCTCTGGAGCTGTGTGTGTCTTTTTTTATTGTGATAGTGTCCTAGAATCATGTGGGAGACATGCTTTGTTCCTTGTGTGGGTTTTCATCTTAGCGGTTCTCGGCTCCATTTTTGCTTATAGACTGAGTCAACTCTATTCTTCTACACATTCTGCCCTCTTGAAGTTTTTTTTTGTAAAAATTGCGCATATAGATCAGCTCAAGCAAATTCAAGGAGGAGCTCAATTGGATTAAGCATAGGGCAAGGAAAGTTTGCACAATCTTTCGGCTCTCTCTTCTTTTGCACGTTTGTAAAAAACTCATATTATCAATACACATAGAATGTTGATGTTTCATGTAAAAGAAATAAATCAATTCTTTTTAGGACACTACGGCGGGCACAAATCCTGGCCTGAACCATTTGAACAACAGAAAGTAACAAAGTTCGTACACTTAAAATCTCAGAAAAGAGTAAAAAATATAAAGAACCCTCAAAAGAATAATTACCGCCTAAAGGAGAAAAGGGCGGTTGATCAACACGAAAAATGTTTAGCACTATATAGATCAGCTCATAAACGATACAAATAGTGCATGTTACAAAGACCGTACATATAACAGTGACATTTTACTAGAAACAAAGCAAACGCTCATAGCACGAGAAAGGCCGCTGCCATTCTCAATAAGGTTGTAGCATATTCTGGTGACATTGACATAACACTAGATAGGTAAATTATGAGTTAAGTTGTTTATTTTTTCGAGAACATTATGTAGTCCTACGATAGCTTCTGAAAAACCTTATAGCAAGAGACCTAAGCTCTTAACAACATGTATAGACATACATATATCTAGATGTTTATTAGTGTATAGGTATATGTGAAACTATATAATTTTTTGCTATTTTATTCGGGACATAAGGAGTAATATTACCCCTTCTCCAAAATATAGTATACTTTGCTAGGCTAATTTTTGAGAAACACATTATAGACACATACAGTATTTATAAACAGAAATAGTTCTAATTAAAACATTGGTTTTGGGTGATACAGAGTGGGGTGATGCTAAAGTAGAATATTGATGTTTCACACGGATATTCACTTCGGCTCGTAGGTGCAAATATACCCATTATGAGAAAACATATTTTGAAATATTAAAAAACAATTCTGCTATACATTAGAACATTTTATGTTGGTTCACAAGTTTTCAGGACGAAAGAACATTTTATGTATTGTGTATAAAAAGATGTGTTACGGGAATACGACAATTCACATGACATTTTTTTGTCTTTTTATACACAACACATAAAATGTTCTTTCATCTTAAAAACTTATGGACCAACATAAAATGTTCGAATGTATATGTAGATTTTTTTTTTCAAATTTTCTAACATTTTAAAATATGTTTTCTCATAATGAGTGCATTTACACCTATAAGCCGAATTGCCGCCTTCTGTTTCGCATCAAAACATAGACCAGCTCACAGATGGTACAAATAAAAGCATGTTACAGAGACAGTACACCACGGACATTTTATTACTAATACACCCTCCGTTTTAAAATATAATATGTTTTTGACTTTTTTCCTAAAATACATGTATCTAGATCCTTTTAGCGTCTAGGTTGAAAAAACCTACGTACTAAAAAAGTGTCTAAATACATATGTTTCATAAAAATGCTAAAAGATCTTATATTTAGAAATCAGAGGGACTAGAAGCAAAGCAAATGCTCACAGGTATGCTAGCGGTGGAACCATCTCACCCACTTCCGTTTAAAACACTGAAAAAACGTAAACCAAAAACACCGGAATCGATCGCTTCCAGCAAATACATTCCCGTGCGGGAATTGCTAGTAAGATAGACCGACCAGACTCAGAAATCATGTACCCATAGTTTTGGAAGCCTCGTAATTTTTTTAAACCGGCTTCTCCAGGAAGCTGGGGGTAGGGCAGCTTCTGAGAGAAGCCGCCAAAAGAACTGGGCCATAGGCCTGCTGACTGACGGTGACGGGACCTAAGCCCTGCTCTCATTCTCGACGCAGGTGTGATGCTACTAGAGATCAGCAAAAGCCCATCCCATTTTTAGAGCGCCCAATCGGCAGCCCATCGCGGACAGCACCGAGGTGACGGGGTGGATCCGCGGTTTGCTTATTCTTTAGTCCCACCTCGCTTACCTAGCGTCGTGCGACCTTGCTTATATACGCGCGGGACTGACCAGCGCGCAACTAGACGAGGGTGAGTTGTGGCAAGGGAGGAGTGCCCGCGTAACGAGCGTACCGTACGGTGCGCGTTTCAAAACCCTAAACCAACGCGCGCTCCCTTGCGAGGTAGACGCGCGCGGCGTTGTTTGCTTTACCAAAACAGGTGTGTTTCCCCGGCTCTTTCACCTTCATTAATTAAGTGCCGATGACCTGCGCGGGCACCCCTCCCAAGCAATTTGTTACGATTTGCCGGTGGGTCTCCATCCCTATATATCCGCTCCTAACAAAAAGATCCCTCTTTTTCCCATTTTCATTTTTTTCCTGTGTGTAACAAGATTTTATATAAGTGAAAAGCATGCAAACCTGGAAGGAAAAAAATGTCAAGACTCTCCCAAACATTTGATGGTCTTGGCTTAGTGATGTTTCTTTTCTTTTCTACCCCTACTACAAAGATTTTTTAAAATGAAGAACTCTTCCAAATTGGAAAGAAAATATAGAATGTTCCTAACTAACGTATAAATAAATAATATACTGCTTAGAGCATCGGTCAGAATATTTGACGGTCATGAATGCAACGGGTTTTTACAATGGAGCAGTGGTTTTATGTTCTAGAGAGCCCATATAGTGTTATGTCAGATATTATGACATATGAGGAATCTCAAAACGTTCAACGATATATCATCTCTCGATGCAAAGAAGAAAAAAAATTCAAGGTCACATGCAGAATAATAAAAGAGCAATAGGAAGAAGAAACACTTCATGAGCAAAGCAGGAAAGCTTAGTGGTGTTCTAGGTTTCTCACGACTTCCATCCAGTGAGTTCTCTAGAGTGCACAAATCTCTAAAGTGCCACTACACAGACATCCGAGTATGATGGTCGATTTCATAATAAAAGGCTGCAAATTTCAAGAAGTAGAAACATGGATAACATAAAAGGCCCAAGTGAGAAGAACTCCAGCCTAAGTGAGAAGAACAACATTCCATCCTCACAAAGCACTCACGATTCACTTGAAAATTCAGACAAAAGTTGTGTTTTCAAGGCAGCATTCGATTCTAACCTGACCGGAGCACATGACACAATTGTGCATATGAGGAATCTCAAGACGCTCGACGATATATCATCTCTTGATGCAAACGAAAGCAAACAAAAATATTCAAGGTCACATGCCGAATAATAAAAGAGCAATGGGAAGAAGAAACCCCTCATGAGCAAAGCAGCTTAGTGGTGTTCTAGGTTTCTCACTACTTCCATCCAGTGAGTTTTCTAAAGTGCACAAATCTCTAAAGTGCCACTATACAGACATCCGAGTATGATGGTCGATTTCATAATAAAAGGCTGCAAATTTCAAGCAGTAGAAACATGGATATACATAAAAAGCCCAAGTGAGAAGAACTCCAGCCCAAGTGAGAAGAACAACATTCCATCCTCACAAATCACTCACGATTCACTGAAAAATTTAGACAAAAGCTGTGTTTTCAAGACAACATTCGATTGTAACCTGACCGGAGCACATGACACAATTGCTCCCCAAATATTTCAAAATGGATTACCAAACTTATAAAGCCCATGGCTATTCCTGAATTGCTGAATCTTACAGGAAGTAATAAATGAGACCCCCCCAAGCTGTGTTACATAGCAGTAGGAGTCCCACTAAGTTAATGTAACAGATATCACTGCAGGACTAATGTAGCAGATATCAATTGAGGAAACAGATCACCGAGCTGATTGGATACAGAGTACACATATGGAGACATGGGGTACATGAGCTAGTCTGACTAATGCTAACTTGAACCTCGTTTGGCGGATAGTGCTAGGCGTCCCCGGACGATGGGAACGCCTCCATTGTCCTGGTCGAGAGCCCGCCACGTGTTCACCTGGGTCCGCAAGGAAAAGTCATCCCGCTCACCCTGCTCGCATTGACCCGCAAAATAAACTAACTCTTCCTTTTTCTTCTCTCCCACACCTTACGCACACCTCACACATCTCCTCACAGAGTCACATGGCTACAATAGACTGTATTGGATGCCGCCGTGCTACGACCGCCGCCGGAGAGGGAGCTCCGCCTCCGGCCTGCAGCAATGACGAGATCATGGCATCACGTCCAAGGTAGCGAAGGCGGTCACCTAATGTAGCAAAGGCAGCCGCCTCATGTAGCATGGCCGGCCTCGACCGCCGGAGCACCACCGACAACATCAATGTCTGTAGCCACGGCATCATACCCTTGCAGCAAACCCACAAGCCCTAGGTAGCAACGACGTCGATCGTTGGTAGAAAATTCTCCATCCATCGGTAGAAAATCAATCGACCATCGGTAGCAAATACGTCGCCGGAGAAGACAGTTTCTCGCAGCAGGTTGTAGCACTTCCTCCTGCGGCTCGTAGCGGCGCCGCCTGCCATAGGTAGCAGATCCGTGCGCCGTAGGTAGCAGCATCTCCTGTCATAGGTAGCAGTGTCGCGTGCCGCCCGCAGCAGCATCACATGCCGTATGTAGCAGAGTGTCCCGCAGCTTGTAGCGATGCTGTCACAGGAAACTTTGGGCACTTGCGAGGCGCGCTCGAGGTAGAGGAAACAACGGGAGAGGAGAATGTGGAGTGGGAGGCAGCGACGCCTGGCTTGGGGGCACCAGCTGCGGACGGGGCAGAGGGCGTGCTCGTCGGAGGGAAAGGAGGG
Source organism: Avena sativa (assembly GCA_916181665.1). NCBI lineage: Eukaryota > Viridiplantae > Streptophyta > Magnoliopsida > Poales > Poaceae > Avena > Avena sativa. The sequence continues at coordinate 256,121,694 of OV702279.1, read as the reverse complement.
AGGCGGCGACGTGTGCTTGGTGGTGGCAGCTACGGACGGGAAAGAGAGTTGCGCGTGGGCAAGCGGTGGAGAAGATGAGGCTGACCGTGAGAGAATAATGTTGTTGACCAGGGTTGGTGGGCTGGTGGGAACAAAAGAAAATAAACCGCACGATCGATGCCCATCCAACGGCTGCGCGCCCGAACGATGGTAGCGCACTAGTGCGTCGTCTCGAGAGATTCCGATCGTTTCCCAACAGAAAATTGGCTGGCGGACAGTGTGATTCATAGTAATATACGGACATTTAGCTAGTATTATCAATATATTGAACATATAGAACAGCTCGTAAACGGTACAAATCAGACGGAAAACCATCCCCCGAGTTCCTTTCAAAACAACAAGAGAAAAAAACGTAAACCAAAACGCCGGAACCTATCGCTTCCAGCAAATACATTGCCGCGCGGGAATTGCTTAAATCAGACTCATACATCAGGAGCAGCTCTTTTCGTCGTCGTCAACATCACACTGCGGCAGAGTGGCGTAGTAGGGCCCGGCCGAGTAGACGACCTCGGTGGGGCAGCTCCGGTAGGGGCGGAAGGGCCTCTCCCCTGTCCTGCCGCTGTTGAAGTTGGTGAGCACGGCGCAGCCTTTGTCCCCGGAGTAGACGAGGCGGACGAGGCACTCGGACGGGTCGAGGTGGCAGCTGTTGACGACGTACGGCACCTCCACCTCGAACAACCCCTCCTTGTCCGTCGCGTCGTTGCCGTGGAACACCGTCCGCCCCGTGTGCTTGTCCAGGCACGTCACCGCCACCAGGCTGCCTGCGATGCGAATATATATCATGCCGATCATGTCGTGAGCTCGATCGCCGGCGAGGGCTGCTGCTAGTGCTAAGTGCTTTTATAAGGCGAACGAACGTACCGTTGATGGGCTTGGCGTTGTAGGCGTAGGCGTTCCAGTTCTTGGTGCAGTCCTGGCACAGCACGGTGCCCGTCACCCTGAACTTGGACGCGCCGTGGTTCCCCCCTGCCTCGCCGGGCGTCGCCGCCGCGGCCACCAGCGCGACCGCGGCCAGAACCATCGACGCCCTCATCCACGCCATATCGTCCACGAAAAGACCAATCTCGTGGTTTCAGCTTTAATGGGAGACGATCGAGCCGGTTAAATGGGTTTGAGCTGTCTGTGGAGCGCGCGGCGGCTTTATCGTCGAGTTCCATGGTGCTCGACGTGAGCCCAACTCGTTTGCCTGACGACGACGTGCGCGCCATTTTCAGGTTGTCGGTACGGCAGGACGGCTTCTCGTTGCAGCCACGACAGCATCGGCCCAACCAGTCCGACGTGGAGGCAGTGCGTGCGGATGTGACGCCGACAAGTGGGCCACGCGATCCAACAGCTACAGACCCACATGTCAGTGGCTAATCAGGACACCCAGGCATCCCTTTCACTTTCCCCTCACTCCGCTCCCAGCAGGTTCTCAATGGAGAAAGATTCCAAGAGTCAAAGCACCACCAAGCTGATGCTTCTCCACCAGCAATGGCCGTCGAGCGCACCGGCGAGCGACCAATTCGAGGTAGATTCTGAAGCAGAATTAATTTCCGAAGCCTGAGACTCGCAATGCGCGATCGACCCCCTCTCCCTCCATGAGAGACCCAAAGCAGCAGAAGGCAGCAAGAGCTCACAAGCCGCGCCGCTACCACCTCCTCGACAACAAGCTCAGGATGCGCTACAGGTGGCTCTGGCTCCTCTGGCTGGCCCTCTCTGCCTACCTCTTCCTCCTCGCGCTCCCCTCCCCCCGCCGCTCCAGCTCCGAGCCCGGGCCCCGCTCCCGCCCCGGCGTCCGGATCTACGCCTACGACCTCCTGCCGCGCTTCAACCGGGCCTGGGCGGACGCCGACGCGCGGTGCGCGCGCCACCTCTTCGCCGCCGAGGTGGCCGTGCACGAGGCGCTGCTGCTGCGGCAGCGCCGGGCGGGCCTGCGCGCCCAGGAGGCCGACCTGTTCCTCGTGCCCGTCTACGTGTCCTGCAACTTCTCCACGCCCACGGGGCTCCCGTCGCTGGCGCACGCGCGCGGGATGCTCGCCGAGGCCGTCGGTCTCGTCCGCGCCGAGATGCCCTACTGGAACCGCTCCCACGGGGCCGACCACGTCTTCGTCGCCTCGCACGACTTCGGCGCCTGCTTCCATCCCATGGTGAGAGGAGCCGCTCCATCCAAGCTCTAATTCTTACTTACTACTGTAATGATTGTTTCTTCCAATAGTTATTCAAATACAATTTGGTTGCTTTGCTTCCTTGTTGTGTCGGCCCAACTAATTGGCAGCAGTATGGTGATTCAGTTCGTTGCATCAAAAACAGAGTCTTGAACTAATGGGTAGGAGACAGTAGGAGTATGTGATTCAGTTCGTTGCATAAATAATCTACTCCTTCAATGACCAATGCAACACATCAAAGCAGGGGGCAGATAAATAAATTTGGGACAGGAGTTGGCTGATTCTTGCCAAATAGTTGAACCCAGTTGGTGCTTCAGTGATGTGACACCAAGTTCAGATTATACTGACAGCTCAACAAAATGTTGTTCAAGGCTGTGTGCATCATTTGATGCAGAGGCCGGGATAGCCCCCGTTTCGAAACAAAAAATATTGTTCATGTCCTTCCTATGTAACCATGGACTTACAGAGAATACTCTCTTGTTTGCTTTGCACAATGGATTGATCAATCAGGAGGACGTGGCCATTGCGGCTGGTATCCCGGAGTTCTTGAAGAGGTCGATCCTGCTGCAGACATTTGGCGTGCAGGGCCAGCATACTTGCCAGGAGGTGGAGCACGTGGTGATCCCGCCACACGTGCCGCCTGAGGTGGCCAGCGAGCTGCCGGAGCCGGAAAAAGCTCATCGGGATATCTTTGCCTTCTTCCGAGGCAAGATGGAGGTCCATCCCAAGAACATCACTGGCCACTTCTACAGCAAGTAAGTATCACTTGGCATTACAAAATTCGAGGACACAGTTAAATTGACTGTTTCGCTTGATCTTTAGCAGTCCATCGGTCAAATATTCAGGTCTTGTGAGTTCGTGAATTGCACTGATGCATGTAGAAAATAAATTGCATGTTACTACTAGTTACTAGTTAGAGCAAATGTTTCAAAGAAACTTCATAACAGCCTATAGCGTACAACACAAGGTTATCTAGGCAGCTTTGGACAGCCTATAGCTTACATAATCTCTACTAGTAGTATATGCGATTCATCATGTGCAAATAACAGTTTGGCTTCATAGGTTCTTGAAATTTACTGTTTACTTTGCACTTGCATCAGGAAGGTGAGGACTGAACTACTGCAGCTGTATGGCCGCAACCGCAAGTTCTATCTGAAGCGGAAACAGTACGACGGATACCGGTCGGAGATGGCACGCTCGGTGTTTTGCCTCTGCCCCCTTGGTTGGGCGCCATGGAGCCCCCGGCTTGTGGAGTCGGTCCTCCTGGGTTGCATCCCTGTTGTCATCGCCGATAACATAAGCCTGCCGTTTCAAGACGTCCTCCGGTGGCCAGACATCTCACTGCAGGTCGCCGAGAGGGACGTCGCGAGCCTCGAGGCGGTGCTCGACCACGTTGCGGCGACCAACCTGACGACCATACAGAGGAACTTGTGGGACCCTGTGAAACGGAGGGCTCTGGTTTTTAACCGCCCCATGGAGGAGGGAGATGCCACTTGGCAGGTGTTGAAGGAGCTTGAGGCGAAGCTGGACAGGTTGCCACAGCAAGGGAGGAAGAGGTGAGGTAACCGGGGTTCAGTTCAGACACAGATACCAGTGCAGACTGCAGTGCATGCATTTTGAGCATTCTGCACTGCCAAAGTTCAGTCGATAAGCCAGAAATCGTCTTTGTCAGACGCTACAGATCGAGCGCATCACCATGAGTGTGCCATTTAAGAGTTCAGACTGCATAGCTAATGCCTAACTTGAACAAGCATAAGCTTCTTGCGGCAAAGGGCAGCATGGATGGCAAAGCTGCCAAGTGCCGAGGTCTGCACGTGAGAAAATACAACATTTTGTTCTCGGTGTAGGAAATGGTAACAACATTAGGACCAGAATGTGTACTCCCTCCGTTTTAAAATATAAGATGTTTTAGGTTTGTGAAGAAAGCGTATCTAAACTTCTTTTTTTAATGACAAAACGTATCTAGACTTCCTCTAGTATGCAGATTTACTTCAAACCTGAGTGAACCTATATACTAAAAGAAGTCTAAATATATTTGCTTCACGAAGCTAAAACATTTTATATTTTAAAACGGAGGAAGTACTTATGACAACAGAATAACTAGCAGAAGATATCAAATAGTGGGAACTTGATTGAAGTAGTTTTGTCATGAAGATTGAAGAAGCAATGTAATCAGAATAGTCAAATATGAGTATGGAAAACTTTGACGATGCCTACAGTGACAAGTGATAGGTAACAATCTCCAGGTAACCAAGTTATCTCCACACACATCTAGCCCAGCAAAATTAAAATGCGTTGAGGGCAGGCGAAAAACACTCCGTCCCTCCTGCGTCGCTCCCGTGAGCGACCGGGGGGAAACCCTAGCGCTGCCGGGCAGGCCCCCCTCCTTTCCTCCCCTCCCCACTCGCTGCCGCCGGGACGCGCCGGCGGCAAAGCCGCTCGCCGTCGGCGGCGGCGGGGCCCCTCCTCTCTCCCTGGTCTCCCTGCTCGTGGCGCGGGCCGAGCTAGTTGATCGGCGGCGGCGCGCGTGGGTAGGGCGCGATGGCGGCCTGCTAGGTGGCGCGGTGGCGGCCTTGGTGATGCGAGGCGCGGCGATGGTGCCCTGCTGGGGCGTGGAGGGCTGCTCGGGGCGGTAGCTGCTCTCGGACGGCGGTTGTCTGAGGCGCGCGACGTGGTCTTGGACCCTTCAACTGGTGGTGCGGCTGGGTCAGAGGAGGTGGCGGCGGTGAGGTCCAGGCAGAGGACGGGGGCGGCCTGTGGCGTGGCATGGCAGTAGGTTCTCGCGGGCTGGATCTGGGCCAGGCGGGCCCAGATCTGGGTCCGGTCAGGGCTTTGCGGGCCTTGGCCGGCCACTATGCTAGCATGGCCTGCGGGCGGCACAGAGGTTGCCGTGTCCGTTTCGCTCACCGTCCTTGGTTTGTTCTCCGATATCCCTCGCCCCCTCCAAGGAGTTAGCTGTTCCTGTGGTCACCGGTTGATGGTAAAAGTCTGCGTTGGTGGTTCTCATCAGACCGGTGGCGGTCCGGGTGAGCACGGTGGCGACGGCGTTGCTGCTTGGTGACGGGGATCTGCGGTGGCGGCAGATCCACTGGTGGACGGAGGAGTAGGAGCTAGAGCTAGGGTTGACGGCCACGGTGACACCCTTGCTGCAGTGTGGCAGCGGGGCTTCACGAGTCCGTTTGGACTCGGCCAGGCCAGCGAGGGGCTGGTTTGCCCCTGTTGCTACATCCGGTCGGCTATCGCCCCCCGACGGTGGAGGTTGTTCCCTCCCGCGTGTGATTGTACCGCCTATCTCCGCTGCAGTTTATCCTCTTCGGTCGTACCAGCCTCCCATTGTGGATCATGGTGAGACGGCGATGGTGACTGCAATACCGTGATGGCGTGTGCTAGTGGGCGGTGAGTTTGGTGGAGCAATTCGAAGCGTCCGGGTGTGTGGTTTTTTGAGGGATCGGGAGAAATCCTTGCTGTCTTGACACCGACGTGGTCACGCCTGCGGGTGTAGCCGTCCTTCCTGAAGGGCGTCGGGTGAATCTCTTCCCCACCTCCCGTAGCGTATCGGGGGAAACTCTAGGACCAGTCCGGACAGTAGCGTCGTTATCGTCGTTTTCCTTCTTGGAGGTGCTGTTTGATACATGATGCTTTGGAGCGCTAGGAGCGTGGTGGTATTTCTTCGGAGGGCGCAGCGGTTGCGGGTCATCGTCGTTTTTGTCAAGTCACTGTTGTCGGCTTTATTTTCTCTGCCTTTTCTTTTCTATTTTCTCTGTTGCTTCTTTGGGCGTTGTGCTATCTGGCCCAGCAACTGTCTCAACCGTTGCTATATTAATGTAGTTGCTATATTAATTTAGCTGGGTGTATGCCTGTTTCTAGGAAAATCAAAATGCTCGTTTGCTCTGCTTCTGGAAAGCTTTGATATTTTTCTGAAATCATGCTATAGCCAGTATCTTTGCAAAATTTGTTGTCCAGTACAAAGATATAACAGTATGTGTCCTGTCCGGAGAAGAGGAGAAGTAATTGGTAGTCTCCAGGTATACACTTCTTGGATAAGATGGAATGTGCCTACACGCGGATATCTCATATCTGGAGAAGTATAGGATCGCTCGCATACAAACGCAGGTTTATCGGCTGATTTATTCCTACGCATCTTCCACCATCCCCACAGAGTGCAGAGCTCGATCACTTGTAGTAGCGCAGCAGCCGCTTCCGGAGGTCGACGGCGTCGACCTCATCGTCGAGACGGTTCTCGGGGAGCCAGCACCCTGTCTTGGGGTCCCTCATCCAGAAGACCTCCTTCTTCACTGCCTTGCCCCTCCCGCCGTCTGCCGCCGCCGCCGTAGCACTCACACCGTCCGTCGATGCTGGCGCCTGCACTATGTTCACCGCCCTCGCCTGCACGCCGTACCACCGACGGCTACATAGGATAACAATTATTATAACGAGATTTTGACACATTCCTTGTGCATATGCAACCATATAAAGGAGAAGAAAATAATGGTAAATGGTATGACTGTATATGAGTATTGCTATTTAGGCGTCGCTTACCTAATGGTGCCGGCGAGAACGCTGGCTAGCTTCGACATAACTGATTATTACTAGTAGTACTACTGTACTATTTTTTCGAGGGAGACCGAGAGAGGCGAACTTATCTACGGAATATATACTAGCCAGGTGGGAGATGTGAGCTGCGACATGCGAGTCTCCCGGGGGCGAGTTTTATAATCAGCATGAAGGGCATCTCGTGGAATATGGAAAGAGGTCGAATATCTCGCAAATGCTTGGACAACCGGAATTAATTTCGTTATTCTGTGCCTAATCATCTGGATTGGCCAGCAGTGGTACCCAACAAGGCGATGCATGATTACTTGGCCGCCACGTACCATATGCCCACCTATCAACTTTTGGCAAGCATAAACGTGACCCTCGATATCACTACAAACCCATGCATGTATTTTTTTTTGAACAGACCATGCATGTATTTGGGCAAAGGTATACTGCTCAGGCGCGCCTTGTATACTGTGTTTTGTGTGCATAGTGGGTTCTTGTTCATCTTGTACGAAGATGCAAACAGTACGGTAAAATTAACATGGCAGTCACGGCAGAGCCATTCCCGAGGGCTAAGGAAAGCACGAGGAAAAAAAAATCCAACACAAAATTCAGCAAGAGCTTCCAACAGAGAACTACTCAAGGTATGCTACTAGTATTACTATTCATGACATAGTTTTCCCTTTTTGTTTCGCAATGTGTGAAGAATTTAGATTGGAAACTTTAAGATATGAGAAGAGAAACACACAGAGAGGGTGAGGCCCCTGCCGAGACTCGTATTTTCTTTCCATTCTGGATGTCTTAGCAAGTTTGGGTCTCCTTTGATTCATAAGATGTAGGAATTGGAAATGTGTAGGATTGGATGTCATGTCCACTTGAATCTTATAGGTAGAGGAATTGCTGAAGAAAATTTTCCATGAGTTCCAACCTCATACTATTTTATTATGAAATTTATACTACACGATTCTTGTAGGATATGATCCTATGAATCAAGAGGTGTGCTTCGGTACACCCCCCCCCCCTCCCACACACACACAACATAAGTTTGCATCGGACAATTTCCTTTTGACCCGCATAAATCCACATAGAGACCCTGTATACCTTCATGTAGGTTTACTCGGTCGAGTTTGGTATACTCCACATCCTCACAAGCTGATCCCACATCTGCTTATTGCGATCCACGTCCTTGCATGCTGTGTTCTGAATTTTGTTGTTGCTGCTATATACCTCACGACTTTCCACCTCCCACGGACACATGAGTATACACGTATGGTGCGTATACGTCTAAGAGAGACATATAGGCCTTGGGTGTGTTCGTACGGTTTTCGAAACGAATCGGTATCGTGCGATCCTAGCATTCTATGAGTTTCTGGTTGTGAAAGTATGAAGGAGGGGGGGGGGGGGGAGGAGTACACTGAAACAAAAATTAAAAGATGAATCAAACGGTTTCTGTAGGAAGATTTCCATAGGATCTCAATCATACACAAATCCTTTGAAATACTATGAATCAAAGGAGACCTTGATAATAATTTTACTTTAGGGTCTCATCTTATATAATACATTTTGAAATAAGTTCTATGTTATCCCCAAACATACACATTCAGCATAGCCTTCAAAACACACCAAGACCTAGTTTGCAGATAGCTTCTTGCACTTATATCACTTAAAAAGCTTGCAGCATCTTTGCTGCAAATACTAAGCTAAACCATGGAAACATCTGAGGTGCCACGGAATTCTACCTAATATTCTCCACTTCCGTTATGCAAAGCAAGGCTGATTTTGTGCCTAACTACATATGCTCAAATATGCACTACTCACGTGCGAAGCAGTATATATGCCTCCCTGGTCCAAGGGTGGTATCCGGCTTTGTGCACGACTGGTCCGAGCCCAATTGCTCGCTTCCAGATTGCTTTAGCTAAACGAAATGCGATTCCTTCTGATCTTGGTTTCACCTTACTTCTTAGAAACAGTTTTGTTACTATTTACAAATAGTACTCCCTCTGTCTAGAAATAACTGACTTCAGTTTGTCTAGATTCAGACGTATCTATATACTAAAATACGTTTAGATGCATCGAATCCAGACAAACTCAAATCAGTTCTTTCTGAACGGAGAAAGTACAAGTTAAATTACTATGAAGAACTTGCCAAGAACCAGATTCCTGAACTTGTTTTGGAGACTCTCAGATAGTTTGCATTGGTTATTTTTTGAAACATGCTCGAATGCATATTTTGAATTTGGAACGCCTAGATTTTATATCACCATGGCGCAAAAAAAGTATGAAATAGTAGATAGCGTATATTTTTTTTAAAAAATACATCTAAGAGAGGCAAAAGTAACTTACTGAAACTTTTAGAAACAAAATTATAGGACTAGGGTTGTATGATGAAAAATAACATGGTGGAAAAGGGACTGTATAAACTTTGTAACCAAATTATGTGTATTGATAGAGCAATCAAAGAAAAACATGGTAGGGGCTTACTGAAACTTAAACTAGATAGACGTAGAACAACTAAAAACCAAAAGAAGAAATCTACAGTGTAGAAACTATATAAACTTGTTAACTACACAGAATGTAGCTCCATTGCTATTGACTGAATTTATTAAGTTGGTGACCACTACTGTTTGACTAAATTTACATCTAAAAAACAAACCTTTTGCTTCAAGACTTTGCATCTCCATACAAAACATGTGTGCCTGCATTAAAAGAAAGAAGCAGGGAAAATCTTACTTTAATAGATGCAAATTAGAAAAGAATGAAAAAAAGATGAATAAAAGAAGTAGGAAGTAAAGATGAATACAATAATAAACGGTGAAACAGATTTTACTTTTTAGACGCGAGTCTAGTAAATTCCTTAGCCATGTCTAGTAACGGCTCATGTTGTGCTTGCTCATAGGTGTCTAGCATGGCTGAATGCTCCGCTGACATATGCCCCATACATCCATGAGACAACACATTGTGGCGCTACAATAAGATGGCGTGGCATCTACATGTTTTTTCCATACGACTCACATGATTCGGGTTCCATTATCAGCAGATAACAGAACATCGATCAACAAGGGAAATTAAAAAAACAAAATTGTAGCTAAGTCTAAACCTCCAGGATCATAGTACCACAGGAAGCGGAATATCCCAACACAAAACGTGAGCAAAACATAAACACTGCCAAAGAAGTGTTCAAAAGCTAACAAGATCACTCCTTCATCTAGACCATCGATATGTTTTTTCAGTCTCCAGATACGTCCACATCCTCATCTTCTCCAGCATTTTTGACCCTCATCGTCGAAGCGTGGCGCGCCATATCGTGAACCTGGGTGACCATATTCTGGAGACGAGCAGCACCTTCCTCCATGATGCCCCGATCCCTCTCATTCCGCAGGCCTGCCCAATAACGCAAAAAAGCACACACATAACAGATCAGTCCCAAAGGGGATGGTGGAAGCTTCCCTTCAAAAAAAAGCACGATTCCTAGACTTCCATAGTGCCCAACAGAGCGCAACAATGCTAACAATGTGAAGATTAAATCCAAAGGGAAGAAATTTCACAATCTAAAAAAGTATTGGTTAAAACACGATGGTCTAGATCATGCACCTATGGCACAGGCAACCGAACTCCACATATACACAACAACATGGCAAGTAAAGAAAAGATGATTAATGATTTCATCCAAAGGACAAAAACAACAAACATATCTACCAACTGATGAGTTCATATTTGCATCATGTTTTATATTATTATTTTGCATTGTAGTGATAGGATCTTGGTATTTTACGGCGTTCACGTGCACCTTTTATGTTTATTTTCACCAGGATCAGATTAGATGATGGATACGATGGACACAATTCTTGGACCAGTTATATTAGAGTGAAAAGGAGCAAAAAATAACGTAAATTGCTTATTTGAGAAATATTAATAACACCAGAAGAAAACCTGAAGCAATTGGAGGATACAGTGGGTTTAACGACCAACTATACAGCGGGAATAAATTTTTCGGCTATGTAGTTCCCGCCGTATAGTTGGCGCTGACACCGCCTCCTCAAATAGTTTCATTACGTGCAACTAGATCGGAGATACGACATATAGAACACCCAGAAATTGCCAAAACCTCACCTCCGGAAGGCATCTGGAGGGGGAACTCATTGAAAGGGTATTTTACCCTATGCTATTTTTGGTTGACAATGACACCATGGTTAGAGTGGACTAATACTATTTCTAGTGTCTTACACAGGTTCTAGTCCAATGCTGTGATGAAATGTTATCGGAGACCCCCCCATTTTGATAACGAAGCTTCGCACCGGAGTTTTCTCTTTTCATGTAATTTGAGTCCGGTTAGGAGCTCCGCACTATTAAGAGGGGTTCTCTCGATGAGCTTGTTGGGGATGATCACCTAAGCCATATACACATCCCTCTCTCCTACCTAATCCATCACCAAAGAGAGAAGAGAAGAAATCCTATCCACCTGAGCCTTTTCTGCAGATCCGGTTTTCAGATCCGGTTGTTCACTTCATATTGTTTCTTTAAGGTTAATTGATATTGGTAGTACTTTTATTTGAGTAGTGGTTTCCTAACATTATGGTTGAATAGAATCATTTATCTCCTTATAAATGAGTAGTAATGGTTTGTAAATATGGAAACAATATTATTTGCTATATGAACTATCTTTGGATTTTAATCCATTAATAAACCTGTGATTGGAGTAATTGTTAAAGGTTTTATTTGGTTAAAAATATCCTTCTTAAAGATTTTATAATTTTATAAGAATCTCTTTCGGAAATAATAAGCACTTATAGTTAAATGATAATTCAACAAAATTGTACTTTAAAATGTGCTGAACTTATTTTGACTTCATATTATCAAAACCTAGGACTAATATTATTTTTAGACCTCAAAGGAATAATTTTATAAATATTAGAAATTTTTACTTATCCTTATATGAATTATCAACTAAGGAATTAGATTTAAATTCAAGTTATTAGAGTATTAAACTTTTACTTACTTCAAAAGTGGAATGTTATATCTTTAACATCTACATATTTTTTTGGTGATCATTTTGGTATATTACATTTATTTTTGTGATCTAAAAATAATAAGATATGATTTTTATAAGATTTATTATTTTATAAACACTTAATAAATAATAGATATTTAATTAAGTGAAATAATAATACATGGTTATAGTTTTAAATTTTAGTTCTTATTTTTCTAAGAATTTTGGTATATTATTTATATTTTTATCAATTACCAATATTAAAATATGAATTATCATAGTTTTAATACTTATAAAGTCTTTATGAAATAATAATTATTTAAATGATTACACAATAATGTTTTATAATAGTTTTAAGTTGTAGATTTTATTTTTCTGAATTTTTTCATATATAAAACATATTTTTTTGAATTATAAAAGAAAATATATTAAATTTACAAGGTTTAATCACTTTATTTAATTTTTGGAAAATATTTGTGTTTGAATTTATATTATTTTATTTATTTACTAAACAGGAAATAACCTTTTACACTCGAACTGGTTCTAGCCCAAGTCACAGATAGGTGGGGTTGAGGACACGCCATCCGCGACGTTGGTGTGGACTAGTCAAACGGGTGGACCAGGTCAAGGTGACGCATGCACGACGTCTTCGTGACGTCGGCATGGCCCCATTTCGCCGGCCACCCATAGTTGGTCGCCGGAGACGGTGTTTGCGCGCGCGCGGCCGAGCGAGACTATACGTTCGAGCAAGTAGGGCACGGGAATGCTATTAGTGGTTGTGCCGCCCTCTATTGGTCATCGGAACCACTACAAGAACGACAACTAACAGTGGTGTACGACGGCTCTATGGTGCGAGCATGCCAGAGAGCGCGATAGGGATAGAGGAAAGATGCCTGAGCATTAGTGACTCACCCAGGTTGCAGTGGTGATGTCGGTGTGGACAGACGCGGTCGGAGGCGAGCTCTCCGACGAGAATTCCGACAAACCACGACGGAAGGGAACAACAAAATTCACCCTCCCCGGAGCTCCCCTTGATGATGTACTCCACCCAGAGGATCTACGGAGCACATCGCTTCTCTAGGGCTACTTGAAAGGGAGAGGAGAGGTGCGTCACGACGGAGATTCGTCGGCGAGGTTAGCTAGGGTTGAGGCAGATTTATTCTTCTCAGTGGCGCTCCCTCCACCCAATAGCGCACCAAGGAAAGAATACCCTAACCCTAACTACTAGGTTGAGGAACGAGGTCCCTCTCCCTCCTGCCGCCCGTAGCGGCAAGATGAGGGAGAGGTAACCAGCCCTCCTGTCGGCTGATATGGGGGGAGAGAGTTGGGGGGTCGCCGCCTCCTGTGAGAGAGAATGTCGACCTGGTCCTGCGCATGTTGCAAGTTTGCCGACCTATTCGGCAACTTGTTGGGTCTGGTTGCTAAGTCTGGTGATCGTCTTATGTAGCGAGGCTACGAGACGACCGAGTCATGCAACATCGGTGGCTGGCAGTGAAAGTCCAGGTAGCTGCTCTGGAGCTGTGTGTGTCTTTTTTTATTGTGATAGTGTCCTAGAATCATGTGGGAGACATGCTTTGTTCCTTGTGTGGGTTTTCATCTTAGCGGTTCTCGGCTCCATTTTTGCTTATAGACTGAGTCAACTCTATTCTTCTACACATTCTGCCCTCTTGAAGTTTTTTTTTGTAAAAATTGCGCATATAGATCAGCTCAAGCAAATTCAAGGAGGAGCTCAATTGGATTAAGCATAGGGCAAGGAAAGTTTGCACAATCTTTCGGCTCTCTCTTCTTTTGCACGTTTGTAAAAAACTCATATTATCAATACACATAGAATGTTGATGTTTCATGTAAAAGAAATAAATCAATTCTTTTTAGGACACTACGGCGGGCACAAATCCTGGCCTGAACCATTTGAACAACAGAAAGTAACAAAGTTCGTACACTTAAAATCTCAGAAAAGAGTAAAAAATATAAAGAACCCTCAAAAGAATAATTACCGCCTAAAGGAGAAAAGGGCGGTTGATCAACACGAAAAATGTTTAGCACTATATAGATCAGCTCATAAACGATACAAATAGTGCATGTTACAAAGACCGTACATATAACAGTGACATTTTACTAGAAACAAAGCAAACGCTCATAGCACGAGAAAGGCCGCTGCCATTCTCAATAAGGTTGTAGCATATTCTGGTGACATTGACATAACACTAGATAGGTAAATTATGAGTTAAGTTGTTTATTTTTTCGAGAACATTATGTAGTCCTACGATAGCTTCTGAAAAACCTTATAGCAAGAGACCTAAGCTCTTAACAACATGTATAGACATACATATATCTAGATGTTTATTAGTGTATAGGTATATGTGAAACTATATAATTTTTTGCTATTTTATTCGGGACATAAGGAGTAATATTACCCCTTCTCCAAAATATAGTATACTTTGCTAGGCTAATTTTTGAGAAACACATTATAGACACATACAGTATTTATAAACAGAAATAGTTCTAATTAAAACATTGGTTTTGGGTGATACAGAGTGGGGTGATGCTAAAGTAGAATATTGATGTTTCACACGGATATTCACTTCGGCTCGTAGGTGCAAATATACCCATTATGAGAAAACATATTTTGAAATATTAAAAAACAATTCTGCTATACATTAGAACATTTTATGTTGGTTCACAAGTTTTCAGGACGAAAGAACATTTTATGTATTGTGTATAAAAAGATGTGTTACGGGAATACGACAATTCACATGACATTTTTTTGTCTTTTTATACACAACACATAAAATGTTCTTTCATCTTAAAAACTTATGGACCAACATAAAATGTTCGAATGTATATGTAGATTTTTTTTTTCAAATTTTCTAACATTTTAAAATATGTTTTCTCATAATGAGTGCATTTACACCTATAAGCCGAATTGCCGCCTTCTGTTTCGCATCAAAACATAGACCAGCTCACAGATGGTACAAATAAAAGCATGTTACAGAGACAGTACACCACGGACATTTTATTACTAATACACCCTCCGTTTTAAAATATAATATGTTTTTGACTTTTTTCCTAAAATACATGTATCTAGATCCTTTTAGCGTCTAGGTTGAAAAAACCTACGTACTAAAAAAGTGTCTAAATACATATGTTTCATAAAAATGCTAAAAGATCTTATATTTAGAAATCAGAGGGACTAGAAGCAAAGCAAATGCTCACAGGTATGCTAGCGGTGGAACCATCTCACCCACTTCCGTTTAAAACACTGAAAAAACGTAAACCAAAAACACCGGAATCGATCGCTTCCAGCAAATACATTCCCGTGCGGGAATTGCTAGTAAGATAGACCGACCAGACTCAGAAATCATGTACCCATAGTTTTGGAAGCCTCGTAATTTTTTTAAACCGGCTTCTCCAGGAAGCTGGGGGTAGGGCAGCTTCTGAGAGAAGCCGCCAAAAGAACTGGGCCATAGGCCTGCTGACTGACGGTGACGGGACCTAAGCCCTGCTCTCATTCTCGACGCAGGTGTGATGCTACTAGAGATCAGCAAAAGCCCATCCCATTTTTAGAGCGCCCAATCGGCAGCCCATCGCGGACAGCACCGAGGTGACGGGGTGGATCCGCGGTTTGCTTATTCTTTAGTCCCACCTCGCTTACCTAGCGTCGTGCGACCTTGCTTATATACGCGCGGGACTGACCAGCGCGCAACTAGACGAGGGTGAGTTGTGGCAAGGGAGGAGTGCCCGCGTAACGAGCGTACCGTACGGTGCGCGTTTCAAAACCCTAAACCAACGCGCGCTCCCTTGCGAGGTAGACGCGCGCGGCGTTGTTTGCTTTACCAAAACAGGTGTGTTTCCCCGGCTCTTTCACCTTCATTAATTAAGTGCCGATGACCTGCGCGGGCACCCCTCCCAAGCAATTTGTTACGATTTGCCGGTGGGTCTCCATCCCTATATATCCGCTCCTAACAAAAAGATCCCTCTTTTTCCCATTTTCATTTTTTTCCTGTGTGTAACAAGATTTTATATAAGTGAAAAGCATGCAAACCTGGAAGGAAAAAAATGTCAAGACTCTCCCAAACATTTGATGGTCTTGGCTTAGTGATGTTTCTTTTCTTTTCTACCCCTACTACAAAGATTTTTTAAAATGAAGAACTCTTCCAAATTGGAAAGAAAATATAGAATGTTCCTAACTAACGTATAAATAAATAATATACTGCTTAGAGCATCGGTCAGAATATTTGACGGTCATGAATGCAACGGGTTTTTACAATGGAGCAGTGGTTTTATGTTCTAGAGAGCCCATATAGTGTTATGTCAGATATTATGACATATGAGGAATCTCAAAACGTTCAACGATATATCATCTCTCGATGCAAAGAAGAAAAAAAATTCAAGGTCACATGCAGAATAATAAAAGAGCAATAGGAAGAAGAAACACTTCATGAGCAAAGCAGGAAAGCTTAGTGGTGTTCTAGGTTTCTCACGACTTCCATCCAGTGAGTTCTCTAGAGTGCACAAATCTCTAAAGTGCCACTACACAGACATCCGAGTATGATGGTCGATTTCATAATAAAAGGCTGCAAATTTCAAGAAGTAGAAACATGGATAACATAAAAGGCCCAAGTGAGAAGAACTCCAGCCTAAGTGAGAAGAACAACATTCCATCCTCACAAAGCACTCACGATTCACTTGAAAATTCAGACAAAAGTTGTGTTTTCAAGGCAGCATTCGATTCTAACCTGACCGGAGCACATGACACAATTGTGCATATGAGGAATCTCAAGACGCTCGACGATATATCATCTCTTGATGCAAACGAAAGCAAACAAAAATATTCAAGGTCACATGCCGAATAATAAAAGAGCAATGGGAAGAAGAAACCCCTCATGAGCAAAGCAGCTTAGTGGTGTTCTAGGTTTCTCACTACTTCCATCCAGTGAGTTTTCTAAAGTGCACAAATCTCTAAAGTGCCACTATACAGACATCCGAGTATGATGGTCGATTTCATAATAAAAGGCTGCAAATTTCAAGCAGTAGAAACATGGATATACATAAAAAGCCCAAGTGAGAAGAACTCCAGCCCAAGTGAGAAGAACAACATTCCATCCTCACAAATCACTCACGATTCACTGAAAAATTTAGACAAAAGCTGTGTTTTCAAGACAACATTCGATTGTAACCTGACCGGAGCACATGACACAATTGCTCCCCAAATATTTCAAAATGGATTACCAAACTTATAAAGCCCATGGCTATTCCTGAATTGCTGAATCTTACAGGAAGTAATAAATGAGACCCCCCCAAGCTGTGTTACATAGCAGTAGGAGTCCCACTAAGTTAATGTAACAGATATCACTGCAGGACTAATGTAGCAGATATCAATTGAGGAAACAGATCACCGAGCTGATTGGATACAGAGTACACATATGGAGACATGGGGTACATGAGCTAGTCTGACTAATGCTAACTTGAACCTCGTTTGGCGGATAGTGCTAGGCGTCCCCGGACGATGGGAACGCCTCCATTGTCCTGGTCGAGAGCCCGCCACGTGTTCACCTGGGTCCGCAAGGAAAAGTCATCCCGCTCACCCTGCTCGCATTGACCCGCAAAATAAACTAACTCTTCCTTTTTCTTCTCTCCCACACCTTACGCACACCTCACACATCTCCTCACAGAGTCACATGGCTACAATAGACTGTATTGGATGCCGCCGTGCTACGACCGCCGCCGGAGAGGGAGCTCCGCCTCCGGCCTGCAGCAATGACGAGATCATGGCATCACGTCCAAGGTAGCGAAGGCGGTCACCTAATGTAGCAAAGGCAGCCGCCTCATGTAGCATGGCCGGCCTCGACCGCCGGAGCACCACCGACAACATCAATGTCTGTAGCCACGGCATCATACCCTTGCAGCAAACCCACAAGCCCTAGGTAGCAACGACGTCGATCGTTGGTAGAAAATTCTCCATCCATCGGTAGAAAATCAATCGACCATCGGTAGCAAATACGTCGCCGGAGAAGACAGTTTCTCGCAGCAGGTTGTAGCACTTCCTCCTGCGGCTCGTAGCGGCGCCGCCTGCCATAGGTAGCAGATCCGTGCGCCGTAGGTAGCAGCATCTCCTGTCATAGGTAGCAGTGTCGCGTGCCGCCCGCAGCAGCATCACATGCCGTATGTAGCAGAGTGTCCCGCAGCTTGTAGCGATGCTGTCACAGGAAACTTTGGGCACTTGCGAGGCGCGCTCGAGGTAGAGGAAACAACGGGAGAGGAGAATGTGGAGTGGGAGGCAGCGACGCCTGGCTTGGGGGCACCAGCTGCGGACGGGGCAGAGGGCGTGCTCGTCGGAGGGAAAGGAGGGAGGCGGCGACGTGTGCTTGGTGGTGGCAGCTACGGACGGGAAAGAGAGTTGCGCGTGGGCAAGCGGTGGAGAAGATGAGGCTGACCGTGAGAGAATAATGTTGTTGACCAGGGTTGGTGGGCTGGTGGGAACAAAAGAAAATAAACCGCACGATCGATGCCCATCCAACGGCTGCGCGCCCGAACGATGGTAGCGCACTAGTGCGTCGTCTCGAGAGATTCCGATCGTTTCCCAACAGAAAATTGGCTGGCGGACAGTGTGATTCATAGTAATATACGGACATTTAGCTAGTATTATCAATATATTGAACATATAGAACAGCTCGTAAACGGTACAAATCAGACGGAAAACCATCCCCCGAGTTCCTTTCAAAACAACAAGAGAAAAAAACGTAAACCAAAACGCCGGAACCTATCGCTTCCAGCAAATACATTGCCGCGCGGGAATTGCTTAAATCAGACTCATACATCAGGAGCAGCTCTTTTCGTCGTCGTCAACATCACACTGCGGCAGAGTGGCGTAGTAGGGCCCGGCCGAGTAGACGACCTCGGTGGGGCAGCTCCGGTAGGGGCGGAAGGGCCTCTCCCCTGTCCTGCCGCTGTTGAAGTTGGTGAGCACGGCGCAGCCTTTGTCCCCGGAGTAGACGAGGCGGACGAGGCACTCGGACGGGTCGAGGTGGCAGCTGTTGACGACGTACGGCACCTCCACCTCGAACAACCCCTCCTTGTCCGTCGCGTCGTTGCCGTGGAACACCGTCCGCCCCGTGTGCTTGTCCAGGCACGTCACCGCCACCAGGCTGCCTGCGATGCGAATATATATCATGCCGATCATGTCGTGAGCTCGATCGCCGGCGAGGGCTGCTGCTAGTGCTAAGTGCTTTTATAAGGCGAACGAACGTACCGTTGATGGGCTTGGCGTTGTAGGCGTAGGCGTTCCAGTTCTTGGTGCAGTCCTGGCACAGCACGGTGCCCGTCACCCTGAACTTGGACGCGCCGTGGTTCCCCCCTGCCTCGCCGGGCGTCGCCGCCGCGGCCACCAGCGCGACCGCGGCCAGAACCATCGACGCCCTCATCCACGCCATATCGTCCACGAAAAGACCAATCTCGTGGTTTCAGCTTTAATGGGAGACGATCGAGCCGGTTAAATGGGTTTGAGCTGTCTGTGGAGCGCGCGGCGGCTTTATCGTCGAGTTCCATGGTGCTCGACGTGAGCCCAACTCGTTTGCCTGACGACGACGTGCGCGCCATTTTCAGGTTGTCGGTACGGCAGGACGGCTTCTCGTTGCAGCCACGACAGCATCGGCCCAACCAGTCCGACGTGGAGGCAGTGCGTGCGGATGTGACGCCGACAAGTGGGCCACGCGATCCAACAGCTACAGACCCACATGTCAGTGGCTAATCAGGACACCCAGGCATCCCTTTCACTTTCCCCTCACTCCGCTCCCAGCAGGTTCTCAATGGAGAAAGATTCCAAGAGTCAAAGCACCACCAAGCTGATGCTTCTCCACCAGCAATGGCCGTCGAGCGCACCGGCGAGCGACCAATTCGAGGTAGATTCTGAAGCAGAATTAATTTCCGAAGCCTGAGACTCGCAATGCGCGATCGACCCCCTCTCCCTCCATGAGAGACCCAAAGCAGCAGAAGGCAGCAAGAGCTCACAAGCCGCGCCGCTACCACCTCCTCGACAACAAGCTCAGGATGCGCTACAGGTGGCTCTGGCTCCTCTGGCTGGCCCTCTCTGCCTACCTCTTCCTCCTCGCGCTCCCCTCCCCCCGCCGCTCCAGCTCCGAGCCCGGGCCCCGCTCCCGCCCCGGCGTCCGGATCTACGCCTACGACCTCCTGCCGCGCTTCAACCGGGCCTGGGCGGACGCCGACGCGCGGTGCGCGCGCCACCTCTTCGCCGCCGAGGTGGCCGTGCACGAGGCGCTGCTGCTGCGGCAGCGCCGGGCGGGCCTGCGCGCCCAGGAGGCCGACCTGTTCCTCGTGCCCGTCTACGTGTCCTGCAACTTCTCCACGCCCACGGGGCTCCCGTCGCTGGCGCACGCGCGCGGGATGCTCGCCGAGGCCGTCGGTCTCGTCCGCGCCGAGATGCCCTACTGGAACCGCTCCCACGGGGCCGACCACGTCTTCGTCGCCTCGCACGACTTCGGCGCCTGCTTCCATCCCATGGTGAGAGGAGCCGCTCCATCCAAGCTCTAATTCTTACTTACTACTGTAATGATTGTTTCTTCCAATAGTTATTCAAATACAATTTGGTTGCTTTGCTTCCTTGTTGTGTCGGCCCAACTAATTGGCAGCAGTATGGTGATTCAGTTCGTTGCATCAAAAACAGAGTCTTGAACTAATGGGTAGGAGACAGTAGGAGTATGTGATTCAGTTCGTTGCATAAATAATCTACTCCTTCAATGACCAATGCAACACATCAAAGCAGGGGGCAGATAAATAAATTTGGGACAGGAGTTGGCTGATTCTTGCCAAATAGTTGAACCCAGTTGGTGCTTCAGTGATGTGACACCAAGTTCAGATTATACTGACAGCTCAACAAAATGTTGTTCAAGGCTGTGTGCATCATTTGATGCAGAGGCCGGGATAGCCCCCGTTTCGAAACAAAAAATATTGTTCATGTCCTTCCTATGTAACCATGGACTTACAGAGAATACTCTCTTGTTTGCTTTGCACAATGGATTGATCAATCAGGAGGACGTGGCCATTGCGGCTGGTATCCCGGAGTTCTTGAAGAGGTCGATCCTGCTGCAGACATTTGGCGTGCAGGGCCAGCATACTTGCCAGGAGGTGGAGCACGTGGTGATCCCGCCACACGTGCCGCCTGAGGTGGCCAGCGAGCTGCCGGAGCCGGAAAAAGCTCATCGGGATATCTTTGCCTTCTTCCGAGGCAAGATGGAGGTCCATCCCAAGAACATCACTGGCCACTTCTACAGCAAGTAAGTATCACTTGGCATTACAAAATTCGAGGACACAGTTAAATTGACTGTTTCGCTTGATCTTTAGCAGTCCATCGGTCAAATATTCAGGTCTTGTGAGTTCGTGAATTGCACTGATGCATGTAGAAAATAAATTGCATGTTACTACTAGTTACTAGTTAGAGCAAATGTTTCAAAGAAACTTCATAACAGCCTATAGCGTACAACACAAGGTTATCTAGGCAGCTTTGGACAGCCTATAGCTTACATAATCTCTACTAGTAGTATATGCGATTCATCATGTGCAAATAACAGTTTGGCTTCATAGGTTCTTGAAATTTACTGTTTACTTTGCACTTGCATCAGGAAGGTGAGGACTGAACTACTGCAGCTGTATGGCCGCAACCGCAAGTTCTATCTGAAGCGGAAACAGTACGACGGATACCGGTCGGAGATGGCACGCTCGGTGTTTTGCCTCTGCCCCCTTGGTTGGGCGCCATGGAGCCCCCGGCTTGTGGAGTCGGTCCTCCTGGGTTGCATCCCTGTTGTCATCGCCGATAACATAAGCCTGCCGTTTCAAGACGTCCTCCGGTGGCCAGACATCTCACTGCAGGTCGCCGAGAGGGACGTCGCGAGCCTCGAGGCGGTGCTCGACCACGTTGCGGCGACCAACCTGACGACCATACAGAGGAACTTGTGGGACCCTGTGAAACGGAGGGCTCTGGTTTTTAACCGCCCCATGGAGGAGGGAGATGCCACTTGGCAGGTGTTGAAGGAGCTTGAGGCGAAGCTGGACAGGTTGCCACAGCAAGGGAGGAAGAGGTGAGGTAACCGGGGTTCAGTTCAGACACAGATACCAGTGCAGACTGCAGTGCATGCATTTTGAGCATTCTGCACTGCCAAAGTTCAGTCGATAAGCCAGAAATCGTCTTTGTCAGACGCTACAGATCGAGCGCATCACCATGAGTGTGCCATTTAAGAGTTCAGACTGCATAGCTAATGCCTAACTTGAACAAGCATAAGCTTCTTGCGGCAAAGGGCAGCATGGATGGCAAAGCTGCCAAGTGCCGAGGTCTGCACGTGAGAAAATACAACATTTTGTTCTCGGTGTAGGAAATGGTAACAACATTAGGACCAGAATGTGTACTCCCTCCGTTTTAAAATATAAGATGTTTTAGGTTTGTGAAGAAAGCGTATCTAAACTTCTTTTTTTAATGACAAAACGTATCTAGACTTCCTCTAGTATGCAGATTTACTTCAAACCTGAGTGAACCTATATACTAAAAGAAGTCTAAATATATTTGCTTCACGAAGCTAAAACATTTTATATTTTAAAACGGAGGAAGTACTTATGACAACAGAATAACTAGCAGAAGATATCAAATAGTGGGAACTTGATTGAAGTAGTTTTGTCATGAAGATTGAAGAAGCAATGTAATCAGAATAGTCAAATATGAGTATGGAAAACTTTGACGATGCCTACAGTGACAAGTGATAGGTAACAATCTCCAGGTAACCAAGTTATCTCCACACACATCTAGCCCAGCAAAATTAAAATGCGTTGAGGGCAGGCGAAAAACACTCCGTCCCTCCTGCGTCGCTCCCGTGAGCGACCGGGGGGAAACCCTAGCGCTGCCGGGCAGGCCCCCCTCCTTTCCTCCCCTCCCCACTCGCTGCCGCCGGGACGCGCCGGCGGCAAAGCCGCTCGCCGTCGGCGGCGGCGGGGCCCCTCCTCTCTCCCTGGTCTCCCTGCTCGTGGCGCGGGCCGAGCTAGTTGATCGGCGGCGGCGCGCGTGGGTAGGGCGCGATGGCGGCCTGCTAGGTGGCGCGGTGGCGGCCTTGGTGATGCGAGGCGCGGCGATGGTGCCCTGCTGGGGCGTGGAGGGCTGCTCGGGGCGGTAGCTGCTCTCGGACGGCGGTTGTCTGAGGCGCGCGACGTGGTCTTGGACCCTTCAACTGGTGGTGCGGCTGGGTCAGAGGAGGTGGCGGCGGTGAGGTCCAGGCAGAGGACGGGGGCGGCCTGTGGCGTGGCATGGCAGTAGGTTCTCGCGGGCTGGATCTGGGCCAGGCGGGCCCAGATCTGGGTCCGGTCAGGGCTTTGCGGGCCTTGGCCGGCCACTATGCTAGCATGGCCTGCGGGCGGCACAGAGGTTGCCGTGTCCGTTTCGCTCACCGTCCTTGGTTTGTTCTCCGATATCCCTCGCCCCCTCCAAGGAGTTAGCTGTTCCTGTGGTCACCGGTTGATGGTAAAAGTCTGCGTTGGTGGTTCTCATCAGACCGGTGGCGGTCCGGGTGAGCACGGTGGCGACGGCGTTGCTGCTTGGTGACGGGGATCTGCGGTGGCGGCAGATCCACTGGTGGACGGAGGAGTAGGAGCTAGAGCTAGGGTTGACGGCCACGGTGACACCCTTGCTGCAGTGTGGCAGCGGGGCTTCACGAGTCCGTTTGGACTCGGCCAGGCCAGCGAGGGGCTGGTTTGCCCCTGTTGCTACATCCGGTCGGCTATCGCCCCCCGACGGTGGAGGTTGTTCCCTCCCGCGTGTGATTGTACCGCCTATCTCCGCTGCAGTTTATCCTCTTCGGTCGTACCAGCCTCCCATTGTGGATCATGGTGAGACGGCGATGGTGACTGCAATACCGTGATGGCGTGTGCTAGTGGGCGGTGAGTTTGGTGGAGCAATTCGAAGCGTCCGGGTGTGTGGTTTTTTGAGGGATCGGGAGAAATCCTTGCTGTCTTGACACCGACGTGGTCACGCCTGCGGGTGTAGCCGTCCTTCCTGAAGGGCGTCGGGTGAATCTCTTCCCCACCTCCCGTAGCGTATCGGGGGAAACTCTAGGACCAGTCCGGACAGTAGCGTCGTTATCGTCGTTTTCCTTCTTGGAGGTGCTGTTTGATACATGATGCTTTGGAGCGCTAGGAGCGTGGTGGTATTTCTTCGGAGGGCGCAGCGGTTGCGGGTCATCGTCGTTTTTGTCAAGTCACTGTTGTCGGCTTTATTTTCTCTGCCTTTTCTTTTCTATTTTCTCTGTTGCTTCTTTGGGCGTTGTGCTATCTGGCCCAGCAACTGTCTCAACCGTTGCTATATTAATGTAGTTGCTATATTAATTTAGCTGGGTGTATGCCTGTTTCTAGGAAAATCAAAATGCTCGTTTGCTCTGCTTCTGGAAAGCTTTGATATTTTTCTGAAATCATGCTATAGCCAGTATCTTTGCAAAATTTGTTGTCCAGTACAAAGATATAACAGTATGTGTCCTGTCCGGAGAAGAGGAGAAGTAATTGGTAGTCTCCAGGTATACACTTCTTGGATAAGATGGAATGTGCCTACACGCGGATATCTCATATCTGGAGAAGTATAGGATCGCTCGCATACAAACGCAGGTTTATCGGCTGATTTATTCCTACGCATCTTCCACCATCCCCACAGAGTGCAGAGCTCGATCACTTGTAGTAGCGCAGCAGCCGCTTCCGGAGGTCGACGGCGTCGACCTCATCGTCGAGACGGTTCTCGGGGAGCCAGCACCCTGTCTTGGGGTCCCTCATCCAGAAGACCTCCTTCTTCACTGCCTTGCCCCTCCCGCCGTCTGCCGCCGCCGCCGTAGCACTCACACCGTCCGTCGATGCTGGCGCCTGCACTATGTTCACCGCCCTCGCCTGCACGCCGTACCACCGACGGCTACATAGGATAACAATTATTATAACGAGATTTTGACACATTCCTTGTGCATATGCAACCATATAAAGGAGAAGAAAATAATGGTAAATGGTATGACTGTATATGAGTATTGCTATTTAGGCGTCGCTTACCTAATGGTGCCGGCGAGAACGCTGGCTAGCTTCGACATAACTGATTATTACTAGTAGTACTACTGTACTATTTTTTCGAGGGAGACCGAGAGAGGCGAACTTATCTACGGAATATATACTAGCCAGGTGGGAGATGTGAGCTGCGACATGCGAGTCTCCCGGGGGCGAGTTTTATAATCAGCATGAAGGGCATCTCGTGGAATATGGAAAGAGGTCGAATATCTCGCAAATGCTTGGACAACCGGAATTAATTTCGTTATTCTGTGCCTAATCATCTGGATTGGCCAGCAGTGGTACCCAACAAGGCGATGCATGATTACTTGGCCGCCACGTACCATATGCCCACCTATCAACTTTTGGCAAGCATAAACGTGACCCTCGATATCACTACAAACCCATGCATGTATTTTTTTTTGAACAGACCATGCATGTATTTGGGCAAAGGTATACTGCTCAGGCGCGCCTTGTATACTGTGTTTTGTGTGCATAGTGGGTTCTTGTTCATCTTGTACGAAGATGCAAACAGTACGGTAAAATTAACATGGCAGTCACGGCAGAGCCATTCCCGAGGGCTAAGGAAAGCACGAGGAAAAAAAAATCCAACACAAAATTCAGCAAGAGCTTCCAACAGAGAACTACTCAAGGTATGCTACTAGTATTACTATTCATGACATAGTTTTCCCTTTTTGTTTCGCAATGTGTGAAGAATTTAGATTGGAAACTTTAAGATATGAGAAGAGAAACACACAGAGAGGGTGAGGCCCCTGCCGAGACTCGTATTTTCTTTCCATTCTGGATGTCTTAGCAAGTTTGGGTCTCCTTTGATTCATAAGATGTAGGAATTGGAAATGTGTAGGATTGGATGTCATGTCCACTTGAATCTTATAGGTAGAGGAATTGCTGAAGAAAATTTTCCATGAGTTCCAACCTCATACTATTTTATTATGAAATTTATACTACACGATTCTTGTAGGATATGATCCTATGAATCAAGAGGTGTGCTTCGGTACACCCCCCCCCCCTCCCACACACACACAACATAAGTTTGCATCGGACAATTTCCTTTTGACCCGCATAAATCCACATAGAGACCCTGTATACCTTCATGTAGGTTTACTCGGTCGAGTTTGGTATACTCCACATCCTCACAAGCTGATCCCACATCTGCTTATTGCGATCCACGTCCTTGCATGCTGTGTTCTGAATTTTGTTGTTGCTGCTATATACCTCACGACTTTCCACCTCCCACGGACACATGAGTATACACGTATGGTGCGTATACGTCTAAGAGAGACATATAGGCCTTGGGTGTGTTCGTACGGTTTTCGAAACGAATCGGTATCGTGCGATCCTAGCATTCTATGAGTTTCTGGTTGTGAAAGTATGAAGGAGGGGGGGGGGGGGGAGGAGTACACTGAAACAAAAATTAAAAGATGAATCAAACGGTTTCTGTAGGAAGATTTCCATAGGATCTCAATCATACACAAATCCTTTGAAATACTATGAATCAAAGGAGACCTTGATAATAATTTTACTTTAGGGTCTCATCTTATATAATACATTTTGAAATAAGTTCTATGTTATCCCCAAACATACACATTCAGCATAGCCTTCAAAACACACCAAGACCTAGTTTGCAGATAGCTTCTTGCACTTATATCACTTAAAAAGCTTGCAGCATCTTTGCTGCAAATACTAAGCTAAACCATGGAAACATCTGAGGTGCCACGGAATTCTACCTAATATTCTCCACTTCCGTTATGCAAAGCAAGGCTGATTTTGTGCCTAACTACATATGCTCAAATATGCACTACTCACGTGCGAAGCAGTATATATGCCTCCCTGGTCCAAGGGTGGTATCCGGCTTTGTGCACGACTGGTCCGAGCCCAATTGCTCGCTTCCAGATTGCTTTAGCTAAACGAAATGCGATTCCTTCTGATCTTGGTTTCACCTTACTTCTTAGAAACAGTTTTGTTACTATTTACAAATAGTACTCCCTCTGTCTAGAAATAACTGACTTCAGTTTGTCTAGATTCAGACGTATCTATATACTAAAATACGTTTAGATGCATCGAATCCAGACAAACTCAAATCAGTTCTTTCTGAACGGAGAAAGTACAAGTTAAATTACTATGAAGAACTTGCCAAGAACCAGATTCCTGAACTTGTTTTGGAGACTCTCAGATAGTTTGCATTGGTTATTTTTTGAAACATGCTCGAATGCATATTTTGAATTTGGAACGCCTAGATTTTATATCACCATGGCGCAAAAAAAGTATGAAATAGTAGATAGCGTATATTTTTTTTAAAAAATACATCTAAGAGAGGCAAAAGTAACTTACTGAAACTTTTAGAAACAAAATTATAGGACTAGGGTTGTATGATGAAAAATAACATGGTGGAAAAGGGACTGTATAAACTTTGTAACCAAATTATGTGTATTGATAGAGCAATCAAAGAAAAACATGGTAGGGGCTTACTGAAACTTAAACTAGATAGACGTAGAACAACTAAAAACCAAAAGAAGAAATCTACAGTGTAGAAACTATATAAACTTGTTAACTACACAGAATGTAGCTCCATTGCTATTGACTGAATTTATTAAGTTGGTGACCACTACTGTTTGACTAAATTTACATCTAAAAAACAAACCTTTTGCTTCAAGACTTTGCATCTCCATACAAAACATGTGTGCCTGCATTAAAAGAAAGAAGCAGGGAAAATCTTACTTTAATAGATGCAAATTAGAAAAGAATGAAAAAAAGATGAATAAAAGAAGTAGGAAGTAAAGATGAATACAATAATAAACGGTGAAACAGATTTTACTTTTTAGACGCGAGTCTAGTAAATTCCTTAGCCATGTCTAGTAACGGCTCATGTTGTGCTTGCTCATAGGTGTCTAGCATGGCTGAATGCTCCGCTGACATATGCCCCATACATCCATGAGACAACACATTGTGGCGCTACAATAAGATGGCGTGGCATCTACATGTTTTTTCCATACGACTCACATGATTCGGGTTCCATTATCAGCAGATAACAGAACATCGATCAACAAGGGAAATTAAAAAAACAAAATTGTAGCTAAGTCTAAACCTCCAGGATCATAGTACCACAGGAAGCGGAATATCCCAACACAAAACGTGAGCAAAACATAAACACTGCCAAAGAAGTGTTCAAAAGCTAACAAGATCACTCCTTCATCTAGACCATCGATATGTTTTTTCAGTCTCCAGATACGTCCACATCCTCATCTTCTCCAGCATTTTTGACCCTCATCGTCGAAGCGTGGCGCGCCATATCGTGAACCTGGGTGACCATATTCTGGAGACGAGCAGCACCTTCCTCCATGATGCCCCGATCCCTCTCATTCCGCAGGCCTGCCCAATAACGCAAAAAAGCACACACATAACAGATCAGTCCCAAAGGGGATGGTGGAAGCTTCCCTTCAAAAAAAAGCACGATTCCTAGACTTCCATAGTGCCCAACAGAGCGCAACAATGCTAACAATGTGAAGATTAAATCCAAAGGGAAGAAATTTCACAATCTAAAAAAGTATTGGTTAAAACACGATGGTCTAGATCATGCACCTATGGCACAGGCAACCGAACTCCACATATACACAACAACATGGCAAGTAAAGAAAAGATGATTAATGATTTCATCCAAAGGACAAAAACAACAAACATATCTACCAACTGATGAGTTCATATTTGCATCATGTTTTATATTATTATTTTGCATTGTAGTGATAGGATCTTGGTATTTTACGGCGTTCACGTGCACCTTTTATGTTTATTTTCACCAGGATCAGATTAGATGATGGATACGATGGACACAATTCTTGGACCAGTTATATTAGAGTGAAAAGGAGCAAAAAATAACGTAAATTGCTTATTTGAGAAATATTAATAACACCAGAAGAAAACCTGAAGCAATTGGAGGATACAGTGGGTTTAACGACCAACTATACAGCGGGAATAAATTTTTCGGCTATGTAGTTCCCGCCGTATAGTTGGCGCTGACACCGCCTCCTCAAATAGTTTCATTACGTGCAACTAGATCGGAGATACGACATATAGAACACCCAGAAATTGCCAAAACCTCACCTCCGGAAGGCATCTGGAGGGGGAACTCATTGAAAGGGTATTTTACCCTATGCTATTTTTGGTTGACAATGACACCATGGTTAGAGTGGACTAATACTATTTCTAGTGTCTTACACAGGTTCTAGTCCAATGCTGTGATGAAATGTTATCGGAGACCCCCCCATTTTGATAACGAAGCTTCGCACCGGAGTTTTCTCTTTTCATGTAATTTGAGTCCGGTTAGGAGCTCCGCACTATTAAGAGGGGTTCTCTCGATGAGCTTGTTGGGGATGATCACCTAAGCCATATACACATCCCTCTCTCCTACCTAATCCATCACCAAAGAGAGAAGAGAAGAAATCCTATCCACCTGAGCCTTTTCTGCAGATCCGGTTTTCAGATCCGGTTGTTCACTTCATATTGTTTCTTTAAGGTTAATTGATATTGGTAGTACTTTTATTTGAGTAGTGGTTTCCTAACATTATGGTTGAATAGAATCATTTATCTCCTTATAAATGAGTAGTAATGGTTTGTAAATATGGAAACAATATTATTTGCTATATGAACTATCTTTGGATTTTAATCCATTAATAAACCTGTGATTGGAGTAATTGTTAAAGGTTTTATTTGGTTAAAAATATCCTTCTTAAAGATTTTATAATTTTATAAGAATCTCTTTCGGAAATAATAAGCACTTATAGTTAAATGATAATTCAACAAAATTGTACTTTAAAATGTGCTGAACTTATTTTGACTTCATATTATCAAAACCTAGGACTAATATTATTTTTAGACCTCAAAGGAATAATTTTATAAATATTAGAAATTTTTACTTATCCTTATATGAATTATCAACTAAGGAATTAGATTTAAATTCAAGTTATTAGAGTATTAAACTTTTACTTACTTCAAAAGTGGAATGTTATATCTTTAACATCTACATATTTTTTTGGTGATCATTTTGGTATATTACATTTATTTTTGTGATCTAAAAATAATAAGATATGATTTTTATAAGATTTATTATTTTATAAACACTTAATAAATAATAGATATTTAATTAAGTGAAATAATAATACATGGTTATAGTTTTAAATTTTAGTTCTTATTTTTCTAAGAATTTTGGTATATTATTTATATTTTTATCAATTACCAATATTAAAATATGAATTATCATAGTTTTAATACTTATAAAGTCTTTATGAAATAATAATTATTTAAATGATTACACAATAATGTTTTATAATAGTTTTAAGTTGTAGATTTTATTTTTCTGAATTTTTTCATATATAAAACATATTTTTTTGAATTATAAAAGAAAATATATTAAATTTACAAGGTTTAATCACTTTATTTAATTTTTGGAAAATATTTGTGTTTGAATTTATATTATTTTATTTATTTACTAAACAGGAAATAACCTTTTACACTCGAACTGGTTCTAGCCCAAGTCACAGATAGGTGGGGTTGAGGACACGCCATCCGCGACGTTGGTGTGGACTAGTCAAACGGGTGGACCAGGTCAAGGTGACGCATGCACGACGTCTTCATGACGTCGGCATGGCCCCATTTCGCCGGCCACCCATAGTTGGTCGCCGGAGACGGTGTTTGCGCGCGCGCGGCCGAGCGAGACTATACGTTCGAGCAAGTAGGGCACGGGAATGCTATTAGTGGTTGTGCCGCCCTCTATTGGTCATCGGAACCACTACAAGAACGACAACTAACAGTGGTGTACGACGGCTCTATGGTGCGAGCATGCCAGAGAGCGCGATAGGGATAGAGGAAAGATGCCTGAGCATTAGTGACTCACCCAGGTTGCAGTGGTGATGTCGGTGTGGACAGACGCGGTCGGAGGCGAGCTCTCCGACGAGAATTCCGACAAACCACGACGGAAGGGAACAACAAAATTCACCCTCCCCGGAGCTCCCCTTGATGATGTACTCCACCCAGAGGATCTACGGAGCACATCGCTTCTCTAGGGCTACTTGAAAGGGAGAGGAGAGGTGCGTCACGACGGAGATTCGTCGGCGAGGTTAGCTAGGGTTGAGGCAGATTTATTCTTCTCAGTGGCGCTCCCTCCACCCAATAGCGCACCAAGGAAAGAATACCCTAACCCTAACTACTAGGTTGAGGAACGAGGTCCCTCTCCCTCCTGCCGCCCGTAGCGGCAAGATGAGGGAGAGGTAACCAGCCCTCCTGTCGGCTGATATGGGGGGAGAGAGTTGGGGGGTCGCCGCCTCCTGTGAGAGAGAATGTCGACCTGGTCCTGCGCATGTTGCAAGTTTGCCGACCTATTCGGCAACTTGTTGGGTCTGGTTGCTAAGTCTGGTGATCGTCTTATGTAGCGAGGCTACGAGACGACCGAGTCATGCAACATCGGTGGCTGGCAGTGAAAGTCCAGGTAGCTGCTCTGGAGCTGTGTGTGTCTTTTTTTATTGTGATAGTGTCCTAGAATCATGTGGGAGACATGCTTTGTTCCTTGTGTGGGTTTTCATCTTAGCGGTTCTCGGCTCCATTTTTGCTTATAGACTGAGTCAACTCTATTCTTCTACACATTCTGCCCTCTTGAAGTTTTTTTTTGTAAAAATTGCGCATATAGATCAGCTCAAGCAAATTCAAGGAGGAGCTCAATTGGATTAAGCATAGGGCAAGGAAAGTTTGCACAATCTTTCGGCTCTCTCTTCTTTTGCACGTTTGTAAAAAACTCATATTATCAATACACATAGAATGTTGATGTTTCATGTAAAAGAAATAAATCAATTCTTTTTAGGACACTACGGCGGGCACAAATCCTGGCCTGAACCATTTGAACAACAGAAAGTAACAAAGTTCGTACACTTAAAATCTCAGAAAAGAGTAAAAAATATAAAGAACCCTCAAAAGAATAATTACCGCCTAAAGGAGAAAAGGGCGGTTGATCAACACGAAAAATGTTTAGCACTATATAGATCAGCTCATAAACGATACAAATAGTGCATGTTACAAAGACCGTACATATAACAGTGACATTTTACTAGAAACAAAGCAAACGCTCATAGCACGAGAAAGGCCGCTGCCATTCTCAATAAGGTTGTAGCATATTCTGGTGACATTGACATAACACTAGATAGGTAAATTATGAGTTAAGTTGTTTATTTTTTCGAGAACATTATGTAGTCCTACGATAGCTTCTGAAAAACCTTATAGCAAGAGACCTAAGCTCTTAACAACATGTATAGACATACATATATCTAGATGTTTATTAGTGTATAGGTATATGTGAAACTATATAATTTTTTGCTATTTTATTCGGGACATAAGGAGTAATATTACCCCTTCTCCAAAATATAGTATACTTTGCTAGGCTAATTTTTGAGAAACACATTATAGACACATACAGTATTTATAAACAGAAATAGTTCTAATTAAAACATTGGTTTTGGGTGATACAGAGTGGGGTGATGCTAAAGTAGAATATTGATGTTTCACACGGATATTCACTTCGGCTCGTAGGTGCAAATATACCCATTATGAGAAAACATATTTTGAAATATTAAAAAACAATTCTGCTATACATTAGAACATTTTATGTTGGTTCACAAGTTTTCAGGACGAAAGAACATTTTATGTATTGTGTATAAAAAGATGTGTTACGGGAATACGACAATTTACATGACATTTTTTTGTCTTTTTATACACAACACATAAAATGTTCTTTCATCTTAAAAACTTATGGACCAACATAAAATGTTCGAATGTATATGTAGATTTTTTTTTTCAAATTTTCTAACATTTTAAAATATGTTTTCTCATAATGAGTGCATTTACACCTATAAGCCGAATTGCCGCCTTCTGTTTCGCATCAAAACATAGACCAGCTCACAGATGGTACAAATAAAAGCATGTTACAGAGACAGTACACCACGGACATTTTATTACTAATACACCCTCCGTTTTAAAATATAATATGTTTTTGACTTTTTTCCTAAAATACATGTATCTAGATCCTTTTAGCGTCTAGGTTGAAAAAACCTACGTACTAAAAAAGTGTCTAAATACATATGTTTCATAAAAATGCTAAAAGATCTTATATTTAGAAATCAGAGGGACTAGAAGCAAAGCAAATGCTCACAGGTATGCTAGCGGTGGAACCATCTCACCCACTTCCGTTTAAAACACTGAAAAAACGTAAACCAAAAACACCGGAATCGATCGCTTCCAGCAAATACATTCCCGTGCGGGAATTGCTAGTAAGATAGACCGACCAGACTCAGAAATCATGTACCCATAGTTTTGGAAGCCTCGTAATTTTTTTAAACCGGCTTCTCCAGGAAGCTGGGGGTAGGGCAGCTTCTGAGAGAAGCCGCCAAAAGAACTGGGCCATAGGCCTGCTGACTGACGGTGACGGGACCTAAGCCCTGCTCTCATTCTCGACGCAGGTGTGATGCTACTAGAGATCAGCAAAAGCCCATCCCATTTTTAGAGCGCCCAATCGGCAGCCCATCGCGGACAGCACCGAGGTGACGGGGTGGATCCGCGGTTTGCTTATTCTTTAGTCCCACCTCGCTTACCTAGCGTCGTGCGACCTTGCTTATATACGCGCGGGACTGACCAGCGCGCAACTAGACGAGGGTGAGTTGTGGCAAGGGAGGAGTGCCCGCGTAACGAGCGTACCGTACGGTGCGCGTTTCAAAACCCTAAACCAACGCGCGCTCCCTTGCGAGGTAGACGCGCGCGGCGTTGTTTGCTTTACCAAAACAGGTGTGTTTCCCCGGCTCTTTCACCTTCATTAATTAAGTGCCGATGACCTGCGCGGGCACCCCTCCCAAGCAATTTGTTACGATTTGCCGGTGGGTCTCCATCCCTATATATCCGCTCCTAACAAAAAGATCCCTCTTTTTCCCATTTTCATTTTTTTCCTGTGTGTAACAAGATTTTATATAAGTGAAAAGCATGCAAACCTGGAAGGAAAAAAATGTCAAGACTCTCCCAAACATTTGATGGTCTTGGCTTAGTGATGTTTCTTTTCTTTTCTACCCCTACTACAAAGATTTTTTAAAATGAAGAACTCTTCCAAATTGGAAAGAAAATATAGAATGTTCCTAACTAACGTATAAATAAATAATATACTGCTTAGAGCATCGGTCAGAATATTTGACGGTCATGAATGCAACGGGTTTTTACAATGGAGCAGTGGTTTTATGTTCTAGAGAGCCCATATAGTGTTATGTCAGATATTATGACATATGAGGAATCTCAAAACGTTCAACGATATATCATCTCTCGATGCAAAGAAGAAAAAAAATTCAAGGTCACATGCAGAATAATAAAAGAGCAATAGGAAGAAGAAACACTTCATGAGCAAAGCAGGAAAGCTTAGTGGTGTTCTAGGTTTCTCACGACTTCCATCCAGTGAGTTCTCTAGAGTGCACAAATCTCTAAAGTGCCACTACACAGACATCCGAGTATGATGGTCGATTTCATAATAAAAGGCTGCAAATTTCAAGAAGTAGAAACATGGATAACATAAAAGGCCCAAGTGAGAAGAACTCCAGCCTAAGTGAGAAGAACAACATTCCATCCTCACAAAGCACTCACGATTCACTTGAAAATTCAGACAAAAGTTGTGTTTTCAAGGCAGCATTCGATTCTAACCTGACCGGAGCACATGACACAATTGTGCATATGAGGAATCTCAAGACGCTCGACGATATATCATCTCTTGATGCAAACGAAAGCAAACAAAAATATTCAAGGTCACATGCCGAATAATAAAAGAGCAATGGGAAGAAGAAACCCCTCATGAGCAAAGCAGCTTAGTGGTGTTCTAGGTTTCTCACTACTTCCATCCAGTGAGTTTTCTAAAGTGCACAAATCTCTAAAGTGCCACTATACAGACATCCGAGTATGATGGTCGATTTCATAATAAAAGGCTGCAAATTTCAAGCAGTAGAAACATGGATATACATAAAAAGCCCAAGTGAGAAGAACTCCAGCCCAAGTGAGAAGAACAACATTCCATCCTCACAAATCACTCACGATTCACTGAAAAATTTAGACAAAAGCTGTGTTTTCAAGACAACATTCGATTGTAACCTGACCGGAGCACATGACACAATTGCTCCCCAAATATTTCAAAATGGATTACCAAACTTATAAAGCCCATGGCTATTCCTGAATTGCTGAATCTTACAGGAAGTAATAAATGAGACCCCCCCAAGCTGTGTTACATAGCAGTAGGAGTCCCACTAAGTTAATGTAACAGATATCACTGCAGGACTAATGTAGCAGATATCAATTGAGGAAACAGATCACCGAGCTGATTGGATACAGAGTACACATATGGAGACATGGGGTACATGAGCTAGTCTGACTAATGCTAACTTGAACCTCGTTTGGCGGATAGTGCTAGGCGTCCCCGGACGATGGGAACGCCTCCATTGTCCTGGTCGAGAGCCCGCCACGTGTTCACCTGGGTCCGCAAGGAAAAGTCATCCCGCTCACCCTGCTCGCATTGACCCGCAAAATAAACTAACTCTTCCTTTTTCTTCTCTCCCACACCTTACGCACACCTCACACATCTCCTCACAGAGTCACATGGCTACAATAGACTGTATTGGATGCCGCCGTGCTACGACCGCCGCCGGAGAGGGAGCTCCGCCTCCGGCCTGCAGCAATGACGAGATCATGGCATCACGTCCAAGGTAGCGAAGGCGGTCACCTAATGTAGCAAAGGCAGCCGCCTCATGTAGCATGGCCGGCCTCGACCGCCGGAGCACCACCGACAACATCAATGTCTGTAGCCACGGCATCATACCCTTGCAGCAAACCCACAAGCCCTAGGTAGCAACGACGTCGATCGTTGGTAGAAAATTCTCCATCCATCGGTAGAAAATCAATCGACCATCGGTAGCAAATACGTCGCCGGAGAAGACAGTTTCTCGCAGCAGGTTGTAGCACTTCCTCCTGCGGCTCGTAGCGGCGCCGCCTGCCATAGGTAGCAGATCCGTGCGCCGTAGGTAGCAGCATCTCCTGTCATAGGTAGCAGTGTCGCGTGCCGCCCGCAGCAGCATCACATGCCGTATGTAGCAGAGTGTCCCGCAGCTTGTAGCGATGCTGTCACAGGAAACTTTGGGCACTTGCGAGGCGCGCTCGAGGTAGAGGAAACAACGGGAGAGGAGAATGTGGAGTGGGAGGTGTTGGAGATATGCCCTAGAGGCAATAATAAATATAGTTATTATTATATATCTTTGTGTTTATGATAAATGTTTGCATTCATGCTATAATAGTATTAACAAGGAAACCATTAATACTTGTGTGATTTGTAAACTTAATTTGAAGTCCCTAGTATAGCCTCTATACTTCACTAGCTTGTTGGTTGATTGATGATGTGGTTTCTTTGTCATGAACATTGAGATGTTATCAACAACAAGATCATATCGTTAGGAGAATGATATGGTGGACATACTCCTATAGACAAGCGTAGCATAAAGATCAAGTCATTTCAATAGTTCAATTGCTATATGCTTTCTGATACATAGTAACCTAATTCCTTCGACCATGAGATCATGCATATCACCTTTACCAGATGGATGCTTTGATATCATCAAACACCACACCGTAACAGGGTGGCTATAAAGGTGGCATTGAGTGTTCGGAAAGTATTGGTTGAAACACATGGATCAAGAGTGGGATTTGTCCATCCACATGACGGATAGATATTCTCTGGGCCCTCTCGGTGAAATGTCATCCAATTAGCTTGCAAGCATGTGACTTGGTCACAAGGGATCACATATCACGGGAACGAGAAAAGAGTACTTATCAGTAACGAGGTTGAACTAGGTATGCAGAGATACCGACGATCATAACCTCGGATAAGTAACATATCGTGAGACAAAGGGAAATTGGTATCGTATGTAAGTGGTTCATTCGATCGCAAAGTAATCGTAGAAATATGTGGGAGCCATATGAATTTCCAGATTCCTCTATTGGTTATTGTTCGGAGAAGTGTCTCGATCATGTCCGCATAATTCACGAACCGTAGGGAGACACACTTAAGGATTCGACGTTGTTTGAGTAGTTATGGTATTATGAGAAAGAGACCGAATGTTGTTCGGAGTCTCGGATGGGATCCGGGATATCACGAGGTGATCCGGAATGGTCCGGAGAATAAGATTCATATAAGGAAAGTCCCGTTTCGGAGTTCGGGAATGGTTCCGGTGTTTTCATCGGGAACATTCTAGAAGGTCCCGGAATATCCGGCACTCCGGAGGGGGAAGGGTACATGAATGTGTCATTGCATGTTGGAATGATTGCATCATGTACTAAGTGTTCTCGCTGTCCGAAATAAAGGGTTAATTCAAATCCTAATTGGAAAAGTCAAACTGCCAGTTTTCGGTCAAACTGCCAGTTTTCGGAAAGAGGAGAAAGAGGAGGAGAGGTGGAGGCCGAGTTGGAGGAGGGTTCCTCCCCTTGGCCGGCGCACCTCCCAAGGCCGAGTTGGGGAGGAACTCCTCCCCTTGGCCGCCGGCCCTCCCACCTATAAAGGGAGGGGCAGGGCTCCCCTCTCTAGACACACTAGTTCCTACCCCTCTAAACTAAACCCTAGATCTAAACCCCGGTTTAGAGCTATTTTGGTTTAGAGCCTTCTAATTGGTTTAGAGCCCTCTAATTGGTGTGTCTAATTACTAGACCACTAATAGCCTCTCTCATAAGCTCCACCATACTCGCACCGGCTTAAGGCGAAGCCCTGCGGGATCTCCCCTCTACCTCCGGTACCACGCCGTTGTGCTGCCGGAATCACGAGGAGAGTACTACAACCTCCGCTGCCTGCTGGAACAAGGGAGAGGAAGGTCTTCGTCGAGTACCGAACGTGTGACCGACTACGGGAGCGCTGCCGGAACGTGGCGCCGGAAGGATCGTCTACGCGATCTTGAGATCGGAAAGAGTACGACTACATCACCCACGAGAATCTGCTCTCGTTAAACACTTTGGAATCTTCGAGGGTGAGTTATTCCATCGACTCGTTGCTACAATCTAGTAGATAGATCTTGGCTTGTTTGTTTGTATGCGATAGAAAATTTTTGTTTTCCATGCTACGAACCCCTACAGTGGTATCAGAGCCGTGTCTATATGTAGATCTGTTGCACGAGTAGAACACAATGGTCATTGTGGGCGTTGATGCTTTTATTGTAGATTGCTTTTTGTGTACTTTGCATCTTGCGGTATGTTGGGATGAAGCGGCCCGGGCTAACCTTACATGACATCGTTCATGAGACTTGCTCCACGCTTGACATGCAACTCGTTTTGCATAAGTGGCTTTGCGGGTGCCTGTTTCTCCTAGCATAGTAAAGATCCAATTTACAACGGGTGATCAACAATGCTAGTATCAATGTTGTGGTTATTGTTCGTAAGTTAGAACGACACTTATGGAAAGCCCCAAACCACGTAAAATATGCAAAGAAAGTAGAAGCGTCTAACTTTGTTTTGCAGGGGTGTGCAGTGATGTGATATGGCCATGATTGTGATTATATTTGATGTATGCAATGTTCCTTATTGTAAGTTGGCAACCGGCAGGAGCCATATGGTTGTCTTTAATTTCTGTTAAGACCTGCGTGTCTATTCAAAATAGTTGTAATAGTTGAAGCTGGTGGACGACAACCATGAAGAAGCGTCATTGATCTTGATGCTATGCCGGTGATGATGGAGATCATGTTCGTGCTTGAAGATGGAGATCGGAAGCACAAAGAAGAAAGGCCATATCATATCACATATTATGAATTGCATGTGATGTTAATCCTTTATGCATCTTGTATTGCTTAGTAGACGACGGTAGCATTATAAGATGATCCCTCATGCACATAAATTTCAAGTTCTAAAGTGTTCGCCCTTAGTTAGCACCGTTGCTAAAGCTTGTTGCTTCGAAGCACCACGTGATGATCGGGTGTCTTTGATTCCACGGGTGAATACAACGTAAGCAAGCCAGATTTGCTTATGCGGTAGCTAAGGTTTGATCTTGACGAGCCTAGCATGTACAGACATGGCCTCAGGAACACGGATCGCCGAAAGGCAAAGCATGAATCATATAGTAGATATGATGAACATGATGATTGTTCGCCATTAAAACTATATCAGCTCTCGTGATGATCGGTGTTGATGTAGTGGATTTGGTTCGTGTGATCACTAAAACAATGTGAGGGATGTTGTTTTGAGTGGGAGTTCACCTAGTTTAATTTCATTAATTAATTTGAACTCAATTTGTCATAAACTTAGTCTAAACTATTGCAAATATGTTGTAGATCAATGGCAGCCCCTACCATCAATTTTAATGCGTTCCTAGAGAAAGAAAAGTTGAAAAACAATGGAAGCAACTTCGCGGATTGGTTCCGCAATTTGAGGATTGTCCTCACAGCTGGTAATTTGACCTATGTGCTGGATGCACCGCTAGGTGACCCACCTGCAGCTGATGCTTCCGATGAAGTAAAGAATGTTTACCTCGCTCGGAAGAATCAGTACTCCATAGTTCAGTGTGCTATCTTGTATGGTTTAGAATCGGAGCTTCAGAAAAGGTTTGAAGAGTCAGACCCATATGATATTGTCGAGGATCTCAAATTAATTTTTGAGACTCATGCGGCAATTGAAAGTTATGAAGCTTCTGAAAAGTTCTTTAACTGCAAGATGGAAGAGGGTAGCTCCGTCAGTGAGCATGTGCTTAAAATGTCTGGGCACGCGAATAAACTTCAAAGCTTGGGTATAGTGATTCCTAATACTTTGGGAGTTTACCGCATCCTCCAATCACTACCACCAAGTTACAAGAACTTTGTGATGAACTACAACATGCAGAACATGAACAAAGAGTTGCCAGAACTATTTGCTATGTTAAAATCTGCAGAAGTGGAGATCAAGAAAGAGCACCAAGTGTTGATGGTCAATAAGACCACCAAATTCAAGAAAGGCAAGTCTAAGCAGAAGGGACACTTCAAGAAGGGTGGTAAGAAAGCTACCATGCTGACGAAGAGGACCAAGGCTGGACCCAAGCCTGATACTGAGTGCTTTTACTGCAAGGGAGAAGGTCACTGGAAGCGGAATTGCCCAAAGTACTTGGCGGATTTGAAGAACGGCAACATCAAGAAGAAAGGTATATCTGATATACATGTTATTGATGTGTATTTCACTAGTATTCGTAGTAGTGCCTGGGTATTTGATACTGGTTCGGTTGCTCATATTTGTAACTCGAAACAGGAGCTGCAGAATAAACGAAAGCTAGCGAAGAACGAGGTGACGATGCGCGTAGGAAACGGATCAAAGGTTGATGTGATCGCGGTCGGCACGCTACCTCTTCATCTACCATCGGGATTAGTTTTATACTTAAATAATTGTTATTTGGTGCCTGCGTTGAGCATGAACATTATATCGGGATCTTGTTTATTGCGAGACGGTTACTTGTTTAAATCCGAGAATAATGGTTGTTCGATTTATATGAGTAATATGTTTTATGCACATGCACCTTTGATAGATGGTCTATTCATATTGAATCTCGATAGTGGAAATACACATATTAATAACATTGAAGCTAAACGTTTGAAATCAAGCGATAACTTAACCTATATGTGGCACTGTCGTCTTGGTCACATTGGAGTGAAGCGTATGAAGAAACTCCATTCCGATGGACTTCTTGAATCACTTGATTTTGAATCACTTGAAAGATGCGAAGCATGTCTGATGGGTAAAATGACTAAGACTCCATTTTCTGGTATGATGGAGCGAGCTACAGACTTATTGGAAATCATACATACCGATGTGTGTGGTCCAATGAGTGTAGCATCGCGCGGTGGTTATCGTTATGTTCTTACCTTCACGGATGACTTGAGTAGATATGGGTATATCTATTTCATGAAACATAAGTCCGAAACTTTCGAGAAGTTTAAGGAGTTTCAAAGTGAGGTAGAGAATCAACGTAACAAGAAGATTAAATTTCTACGTTCTGATCGTGGAGGTGAATATCTAAGTTACGAGTTTGGCGAGCATTTGAAGAAATGTGGAATACTTTCGCAGTTGACACCGCCGGGAACACCACAGCGTAATGGTGTGTCTGAACGTCGTAATCGAACTCTCTTAGATATGGTTCGTTCTATGATGTCACTTACAAATTTACCGCTATCATTTTGGGGTTATGCATTAGAAACAGCCGCATTCACTTTAAATAGGGCACCATCTAAATCCGTTGAAACGACACCGTATGAATTATGGTTTGGGAAGAAACCTAAATTGTCGTTCCTTAAAATTTGGGGGTGCGAAGCCTATGTAAAGAAGTTACAGCCGGACAAGCTTGAACCCAAAGCGGAAAAATGCGTCTTCATAGGATACCCGAAGGAAACTATTGGGTATACCTTCTATCATAGATCCGAAGGCAAAATCTTTGTTGCCAAGAATGGATCCTTTCTAGAGAAGGAATTTCTCTCGAAAGAAGTGACTGGAAGGAAAGTAGAACTCGACGAGGTTGTCGAACCTTCTCTCGAAATTGCGAGTAGCGCAGCACCGGAAGAAGTTCCTGTGGTGCCTGCACCAATGAGGGAGGAAGCTAATGATAGTGATCATGAAACTTCGGTTGAGGTTGCTACAGAGCCTCGGAGGTCAACGAGAACTCGTACCACTCCAGATTGGTATGAT
This sequence comes from Avena sativa, assembly GCA_916181665.1. Taxonomy (NCBI): domain Eukaryota; kingdom Viridiplantae; phylum Streptophyta; class Magnoliopsida; order Poales; family Poaceae; genus Avena; species Avena sativa. The sequence goes on along the minus strand of OV702279.1, from coordinate 256,080,171 downwards.
TCCGTTATGAATGTCATGTTGGTGGACAACACCGATGATCCCGAGACATATGAGGAAGCGATGATGAGCCCAGATTCCAATAAATGGCAAGAAGCCATGAAATCCGAGATTGGATCCATGTACGAAAACCAAGTATGGACTTTGGTGGACTTACCGGATGGCCGGAAGGCTGTCGAGAACAAATAGATTTTCAAGAAGAAAACAGATGCTGATGGTAATGTTACTGTCTATAAAGCTCGACTTGTCGCAAAAGGGTTTCGACAAATTCAAGGAGTTGACTACGATGAGACTTTCTCACCAGTAGCGAAGCTAAAGTCTGTGAGGATTATGTTAGCAATCGCTGCATATTATGATTATGAGATATGGCAGATGGATGTCAAAACAGCATTCCTCAATGGAGACATTGATGAAGAATTGTATATGATGCAACCCAAAGGTTTTGTCGATCCTAAAGATGCTAACAAGGTATGCAAACTTCAACGGTCCATCTATGGATTGAAGCAAGCATCCCGAAGTTGGAATCAACGTTTTGATAAGGTAATCAAAAGTTTTGGTTTTATACAAACTTATGGAGAAGCTTGTATTTACAAGAAAGTGAGTGGGAGCTCTGTAGCGTTCTTAATACTATATGTGGATGACATATTATTGATTGGGAATGATGTAGACCTTCTTAATAGTGTCAAAGAATATTTGAATAATAGTTTTTCAATGAAGGATCTTGGCGAAGCAGCTTACATATTAGGCATAACGATTTATAGAGATAGATCGAAACGCCAAATATCATTGTCACAAAGTACATATTTGGACAAAGTTCTAAAGAAGTTTGGAATGGAAGAAAGCAAGAAAGGGTTCTTGCCCATGTTGCCCAATACGACCTTGAGTAAAACTCAAAGTCCGACATCGGCAGAAGATAGAGAAAGGATGAGTAAGACTCCCTATGCCTCAGCCATAGGATCTCTAATGTATGCCATGCTATGTACTAGACCCGACATCGCATATGCTGTTAGTCTAACTAGCAGATATCAAAGTGATCCAGGAGTGGATCATTGGACAGCGGTCAAAAACATCCTTAAGTACTTGAGAAGAACTAAGGATATGGTTCTTTCTTATGGAGGTGATGAACAGCTCGTTGTTAATGGTTACACCGATGCTAGTTGGAACACCGATCCGGATGATTCTAAATCACAATCTGGATACGTATTTATTTTGAATGGTGCAGCAGTTAGCTGGAGGAGTGCAAAGCAAAGCGTTGTGGCGAGATCTTCAACTGAATCGGAATACATGGCTGCTTCGGAGGCTTCACAAGAAGCGATATGGATGAAAGAGTTCATTACAGAGCTGGGTGTGGTTCCTAGTGCGCTGGACCCAATGTCTATCTACTGTGATAACATGGGCGCCATAGCCAATGCGCAAGAACCAAGGTCACACAAGAAGCTGAAGCATATCAAGCTGCGTTTTCACGCTATTCGAGAACATATCCAGGATGGGGATATAAAGATTTGCAAAGTACACACAGATCTGAATGTGGCGGATCCGTTGACTAAACCTCTCCCGAGGGCAAAACATGACCAACACCAAACTGCCATGGGTGTTCGGTATATTACCATGTAATCTAGATTAGATGACTCTAGTGCAAGTGGGAGACTGTTGGAGATATGCCCTAGAGGCAATAATAAATATAGTTATTATTATATATCTTTGTGTTTATGATAAATGTTTGCATTCATGCTATAATAGTATTAACAAGGAAACCATTAATACTTGTGTGATTTGTAAACTTAATTTGAAGTCCCTAGTATAGCCTCTATACTTCACTAGCTTGTTGGTTGATTGATGATGTGGTTTCTTTGTCATGAACATTGAGATGTTATCAACAACAAGATCATATCGTTAGGAGAATGATATGGTGGACATACTCCTATAGACAAGCGTAGCATAAAGATCAAGTCATTTCAATAGTTCAATTGCTATATGCTTTCTGATACATAGTAACCTAATTCCTTCGACCATGAGATCATGCATATCACCTTTACCAGATGGATGCTTTGATATCATCAAACACCACACCGTAACAGGGTGGCTATAAAGGTGGCATTGAGTGTTCGGAAAGTATTGGTTGAAACACATGGATCAAGAGTGGGATTTGTCCATCCACATGACGGATAGATATTCTCTGGGCCCTCTCGGTGAAATGTCATCCAATTAGCTTGCAAGCATGTGACTTGGTCACAAGGGATCACATATCACGGGAACGAGAAAAGAGTACTTATCAGTAACGAGGTTGAACTAGGTATGCAGAGATACCGACGATCATAACCTCGGATAAGTAACATATCGTGAGACAAAGGGAAATTGGTATCGTATGTAAGTGGTTCATTCGATCGCAAAGTAATCGTAGAAATATGTGGGAGCCATATGAATTTCCAGATTCCTCTATTGGTTATTGTTCGGAGAAGTGTCTCGATCATGTCCGCATAATTCACGAACCGTAGGGAGACACACTTAAGGATTCGACGTTGTTTGAGTAGTTATGGTATTATGAGAAAGAGACCGAATGTTGTTCGGAGTCTCGGATGGGATCCGGGATATCACGAGGTGATCCGGAATGGTCCGGAGAATAAGATTCATATAAGGAAAGTCCCGTTTCGGAGTTCGGGAATGGTTCCGGTGTTTTCATCGGGAACATTCTAGAAGGTCCCGGAATATCCGGCACTCCGGAGGGGGAAGGGTACATGAATGTGTCATTGCATGTTGGAATGATTGCATCATGTACTAAGTGTTCTCGCTGTCCGAAATAAAGGGTTAATTCAAATCCTAATTGGAAAAGTCAAACTGCCAGTTTTCGGTCAAACTGCCAGTTTTCGGAAAGAGGAGAAAGAGGAGGAGAGGTGGAGGCCGAGTTGGAGGAGGGTTCCTCCCCTTGGCCGGCGCACCTCCCAAGGCCGAGTTGGGGAGGAACTCCTCCCCTTGGCCGCCGGCCCTCCCACCTATAAAGGGAGGGGCAGGGCTCCCCTCTCTAGACACACTAGTTCCTACCCCTCTAAACTAAACCCTAGATCTAAACCCCGGTTTAGAGCTATTTTGGTTTAGAGCCTTCTAATTGGTTTAGAGCCCTCTAATTGGTGTGTCTAATTACTAGACCACTAATAGCCTCTCTCATAAGCTCCACCATACTCGCACCGGCTTAAGGCGAAGCCCTGCGGGATCTCCCCTCTACCTCCGGTACCACGCCGTTGTGCTGCCGGAATCACGAGGAGAGTACTACAACCTCCGCTGCCTGCTGGAACAAGGGAGAGGAAGGTCTTCGTCGAGTACCGAACGTGTGACCGACTACGGGAGCGCTGCCGGAACGTGGCGCCGGAAGGATCGTCTACGCGATCTTGAGATCGGAAAGAGTACGACTACATCACCCACGAGAATCTGCTCTCGTTAAACACTTTGGAATCTTCGAGGGTGAGTTATTCCATCGACTCGTTGCTACAATCTAGTAGATAGATCTTGGCTTGTTTGTTTGTATGCGATAGAAAATTTTTGTTTTCCATGCTACGAACCCCTACAGGAGGCAGCGACGCCTGGCTTGGGGGCACCAGCTGCGGACGGGGCAGAGGGCGTGCTCGTCGGAGGGAAAGGAGGGAGGCGGCGACGTGTGCTTGGTGGTGGCAGCTACGGACGGGAAAGAGAGTTGCGCGTGGGCAAGCGGTGGAGAAGATGAGGCTGACCGTGAGAGAATAATGTTGTTGACCAGGGTTGGTGGGCTGGTGGGAACAAAAGAAAATAAACCGCACGATCGATGCCCATCCAACGGCTGCGCGCCCGAACGATGGTAGCGCACTAGTGCGTCGTCTCGAGAGATTCCGATCGTTTCCCAACAGAAAATTGGCTGGCGGACAGTGTGATTCATAGTAATATACGGACATTTAGCTAGTATTATCAATATATTGAACATATAGAACAGCTCGTAAACGGTACAAATCAGACGGAAAACCATCCCCCGAGTTCCTTTCAAAACAACAAGAGAAAAAAACGTAAACCAAAACGCCGGAACCTATCGCTTCCAGCAAATACATTGCCGCGCGGGAATTGCTTAAATCAGACTCATACATCAGGAGCAGCTCTTTTCGTCGTCGTCAACATCACACTGCGGCAGAGTGGCGTAGTAGGGCCCGGCCGAGTAGACGACCTCGGTGGGGCAGCTCCGGTAGGGGCGGAAGGGCCTCTCCCCTGTCCTGCCGCTGTTGAAGTTGGTGAGCACGGCGCAGCCTTTGTCCCCGGAGTAGACGAGGCGGACGAGGCACTCGGACGGGTCGAGGTGGCAGCTGTTGACGACGTACGGCACCTCCACCTCGAACAACCCCTCCTTGTCCGTCGCGTCGTTGCCGTGGAACACCGTCCGCCCCGTGTGCTTGTCCAGGCACGTCACCGCCACCAGGCTGCCTGCGATGCGAATATATATCATGCCGATCATGTCGTGAGCTCGATCGCCGGCGAGGGCTGCTGCTAGTGCTAAGTGCTTTTATAAGGCGAACGAACGTACCGTTGATGGGCTTGGCGTTGTAGGCGTAGGCGTTCCAGTTCTTGGTGCAGTCCTGGCACAGCACGGTGCCCGTCACCCTGAACTTGGACGCGCCGTGGTTCCCCCCTGCCTCGCCGGGCGTCGCCGCCGCGGCCACCAGCGCGACCGCGGCCAGAACCATCGACGCCCTCATCCACGCCATATCGTCCACGAAAAGACCAATCTCGTGGTTTCAGCTTTAATGGGAGACGATCGAGCCGGTTAAATGGGTTTGAGCTGTCTGTGGAGCGCGCGGCGGCTTTATCGTCGAGTTCCATGGTGCTCGACGTGAGCCCAACTCGTTTGCCTGACGACGACGTGCGCGCCATTTTCAGGTTGTCGGTACGGCAGGACGGCTTCTCGTTGCAGCCACGACAGCATCGGCCCAACCAGTCCGACGTGGAGGCAGTGCGTGCGGATGTGACGCCGACAAGTGGGCCACGCGATCCAACAGCTACAGACCCACATGTCAGTGGCTAATCAGGACACCCAGGCATCCCTTTCACTTTCCCCTCACTCCGCTCCCAGCAGGTTCTCAATGGAGAAAGATTCCAAGAGTCAAAGCACCACCAAGCTGATGCTTCTCCACCAGCAATGGCCGTCGAGCGCACCGGCGAGCGACCAATTCGAGGTAGATTCTGAAGCAGAATTAATTTCCGAAGCCTGAGACTCGCAATGCGCGATCGACCCCCTCTCCCTCCATGAGAGACCCAAAGCAGCAGAAGGCAGCAAGAGCTCACAAGCCGCGCCGCTACCACCTCCTCGACAACAAGCTCAGGATGCGCTACAGGTGGCTCTGGCTCCTCTGGCTGGCCCTCTCTGCCTACCTCTTCCTCCTCGCGCTCCCCTCCCCCCGCCGCTCCAGCTCCGAGCCCGGGCCCCGCTCCCGCCCCGGCGTCCGGATCTACGCCTACGACCTCCTGCCGCGCTTCAACCGGGCCTGGGCGGACGCCGACGCGCGGTGCGCGCGCCACCTCTTCGCCGCCGAGGTGGCCGTGCACGAGGCGCTGCTGCTGCGGCAGCGCCGGGCGGGCCTGCGCGCCCAGGAGGCCGACCTGTTCCTCGTGCCCGTCTACGTGTCCTGCAACTTCTCCACGCCCACGGGGCTCCCGTCGCTGGCGCACGCGCGCGGGATGCTCGCCGAGGCCGTCGGTCTCGTCCGCGCCGAGATGCCCTACTGGAACCGCTCCCACGGGGCCGACCACGTCTTCGTCGCCTCGCACGACTTCGGCGCCTGCTTCCATCCCATGGTGAGAGGAGCCGCTCCATCCAAGCTCTAATTCTTACTTACTACTGTAATGATTGTTTCTTCCAATAGTTATTCAAATACAATTTGGTTGCTTTGCTTCCTTGTTGTGTCGGCCCAACTAATTGGCAGCAGTATGGTGATTCAGTTCGTTGCATCAAAAACAGAGTCTTGAACTAATGGGTAGGAGACAGTAGGAGTATGTGATTCAGTTCGTTGCATAAATAATCTACTCCTTCAATGACCAATGCAACACATCAAAGCAGGGGGCAGATAAATAAATTTGGGACAGGAGTTGGCTGATTCTTGCCAAATAGTTGAACCCAGTTGGTGCTTCAGTGATGTGACACCAAGTTCAGATTATACTGACAGCTCAACAAAATGTTGTTCAAGGCTGTGTGCATCATTTGATGCAGAGGCCGGGATAGCCCCCGTTTCGAAACAAAAAATATTGTTCATGTCCTTCCTATGTAACCATGGACTTACAGAGAATACTCTCTTGTTTGCTTTGCACAATGGATTGATCAATCAGGAGGACGTGGCCATTGCGGCTGGTATCCCGGAGTTCTTGAAGAGGTCGATCCTGCTGCAGACATTTGGCGTGCAGGGCCAGCATACTTGCCAGGAGGTGGAGCACGTGGTGATCCCGCCACACGTGCCGCCTGAGGTGGCCAGCGAGCTGCCGGAGCCGGAAAAAGCTCATCGGGATATCTTTGCCTTCTTCCGAGGCAAGATGGAGGTCCATCCCAAGAACATCACTGGCCACTTCTACAGCAAGTAAGTATCACTTGGCATTACAAAATTCGAGGACACAGTTAAATTGACTGTTTCGCTTGATCTTTAGCAGTCCATCGGTCAAATATTCAGGTCTTGTGAGTTCGTGAATTGCACTGATGCATGTAGAAAATAAATTGCATGTTACTACTAGTTACTAGTTAGAGCAAATGTTTCAAAGAAACTTCATAACAGCCTATAGCGTACAACACAAGGTTATCTAGGCAGCTTTGGACAGCCTATAGCTTACATAATCTCTACTAGTAGTATATGCGATTCATCATGTGCAAATAACAGTTTGGCTTCATAGGTTCTTGAAATTTACTGTTTACTTTGCACTTGCATCAGGAAGGTGAGGACTGAACTACTGCAGCTGTATGGCCGCAACCGCAAGTTCTATCTGAAGCGGAAACAGTACGACGGATACCGGTCGGAGATGGCACGCTCGGTGTTTTGCCTCTGCCCCCTTGGTTGGGCGCCATGGAGCCCCCGGCTTGTGGAGTCGGTCCTCCTGGGTTGCATCCCTGTTGTCATCGCCGATAACATAAGCCTGCCGTTTCAAGACGTCCTCCGGTGGCCAGACATCTCACTGCAGGTCGCCGAGAGGGACGTCGCGAGCCTCGAGGCGGTGCTCGACCACGTTGCGGCGACCAACCTGACGACCATACAGAGGAACTTGTGGGACCCTGTGAAACGGAGGGCTCTGGTTTTTAACCGCCCCATGGAGGAGGGAGATGCCACTTGGCAGGTGTTGAAGGAGCTTGAGGCGAAGCTGGACAGGTTGCCACAGCAAGGGAGGAAGAGGTGAGGTAACCGGGGTTCAGTTCAGACACAGATACCAGTGCAGACTGCAGTGCATGCATTTTGAGCATTCTGCACTGCCAAAGTTCAGTCGATAAGCCAGAAATCGTCTTTGTCAGACGCTACAGATCGAGCGCATCACCATGAGTGTGCCATTTAAGAGTTCAGACTGCATAGCTAATGCCTAACTTGAACAAGCATAAGCTTCTTGCGGCAAAGGGCAGCATGGATGGCAAAGCTGCCAAGTGCCGAGGTCTGCACGTGAGAAAATACAACATTTTGTTCTCGGTGTAGGAAATGGTAACAACATTAGGACCAGAATGTGTACTCCCTCCGTTTTAAAATATAAGATGTTTTAGGTTTGTGAAGAAAGCGTATCTAAACTTCTTTTTTTAATGACAAAACGTATCTAGACTTCCTCTAGTATGCAGATTTACTTCAAACCTGAGTGAACCTATATACTAAAAGAAGTCTAAATATATTTGCTTCACGAAGCTAAAACATTTTATATTTTAAAACGGAGGAAGTACTTATGACAACAGAATAACTAGCAGAAGATATCAAATAGTGGGAACTTGATTGAAGTAGTTTTGTCATGAAGATTGAAGAAGCAATGTAATCAGAATAGTCAAATATGAGTATGGAAAACTTTGACGATGCCTACAGTGACAAGTGATAGGTAACAATCTCCAGGTAACCAAGTTATCTCCACACACATCTAGCCCAGCAAAATTAAAATGCGTTGAGGGCAGGCGAAAAACACTCCGTCCCTCCTGCGTCGCTCCCGTGAGCGACCGGGGGGAAACCCTAGCGCTGCCGGGCAGGCCCCCCTCCTTTCCTCCCCTCCCCACTCGCTGCCGCCGGGACGCGCCGGCGGCAAAGCCGCTCGCCGTCGGCGGCGGCGGGGCCCCTCCTCTCTCCCTGGTCTCCCTGCTCGTGGCGCGGGCCGAGCTAGTTGATCGGCGGCGGCGCGCGTGGGTAGGGCGCGATGGCGGCCTGCTAGGTGGCGCGGTGGCGGCCTTGGTGATGCGAGGCGCGGCGATGGTGCCCTGCTGGGGCGTGGAGGGCTGCTCGGGGCGGTAGCTGCTCTCGGACGGCGGTTGTCTGAGGCGCGCGACGTGGTCTTGGACCCTTCAACTGGTGGTGCGGCTGGGTCAGAGGAGGTGGCGGCGGTGAGGTCCAGGCAGAGGACGGGGGCGGCCTGTGGCGTGGCATGGCAGTAGGTTCTCGCGGGCTGGATCTGGGCCAGGCGGGCCCAGATCTGGGTCCGGTCAGGGCTTTGCGGGCCTTGGCCGGCCACTATGCTAGCATGGCCTGCGGGCGGCACAGAGGTTGCCGTGTCCGTTTCGCTCACCGTCCTTGGTTTGTTCTCCGATATCCCTCGCCCCCTCCAAGGAGTTAGCTGTTCCTGTGGTCACCGGTTGATGGTAAAAGTCTGCGTTGGTGGTTCTCATCAGACCGGTGGCGGTCCGGGTGAGCACGGTGGCGACGGCGTTGCTGCTTGGTGACGGGGATCTGCGGTGGCGGCAGATCCACTGGTGGACGGAGGAGTAGGAGCTAGAGCTAGGGTTGACGGCCACGGTGACACCCTTGCTGCAGTGTGGCAGCGGGGCTTCACGAGTCCGTTTGGACTCGGCCAGGCCAGCGAGGGGCTGGTTTGCCCCTGTTGCTACATCCGGTCGGCTATCGCCCCCCGACGGTGGAGGTTGTTCCCTCCCGCGTGTGATTGTACCGCCTATCTCCGCTGCAGTTTATCCTCTTCGGTCGTACCAGCCTCCCATTGTGGATCATGGTGAGACGGCGATGGTGACTGCAATACCGTGATGGCGTGTGCTAGTGGGCGGTGAGTTTGGTGGAGCAATTCGAAGCGTCCGGGTGTGTGGTTTTTTGAGGGATCGGGAGAAATCCTTGCTGTCTTGACACCGACGTGGTCACGCCTGCGGGTGTAGCCGTCCTTCCTGAAGGGCGTCGGGTGAATCTCTTCCCCACCTCCCGTAGCGTATCGGGGGAAACTCTAGGACCAGTCCGGACAGTAGCGTCGTTATCGTCGTTTTCCTTCTTGGAGGTGCTGTTTGATACATGATGCTTTGGAGCGCTAGGAGCGTGGTGGTATTTCTTCGGAGGGCGCAGCGGTTGCGGGTCATCGTCGTTTTTGTCAAGTCACTGTTGTCGGCTTTATTTTCTCTGCCTTTTCTTTTCTATTTTCTCTGTTGCTTCTTTGGGCGTTGTGCTATCTGGCCCAGCAACTGTCTCAACCGTTGCTATATTAATGTAGTTGCTATATTAATTTAGCTGGGTGTATGCCTGTTTCTAGGAAAATCAAAATGCTCGTTTGCTCTGCTTCTGGAAAGCTTTGATATTTTTCTGAAATCATGCTATAGCCAGTATCTTTGCAAAATTTGTTGTCCAGTACAAAGATATAACAGTATGTGTCCTGTCCGGAGAAGAGGAGAAGTAATTGGTAGTCTCCAGGTATACACTTCTTGGATAAGATGGAATGTGCCTACACGCGGATATCTCATATCTGGAGAAGTATAGGATCGCTCGCATACAAACGCAGGTTTATCGGCTGATTTATTCCTACGCATCTTCCACCATCCCCACAGAGTGCAGAGCTCGATCACTTGTAGTAGCGCAGCAGCCGCTTCCGGAGGTCGACGGCGTCGACCTCATCGTCGAGACGGTTCTCGGGGAGCCAGCACCCTGTCTTGGGGTCCCTCATCCAGAAGACCTCCTTCTTCACTGCCTTGCCCCTCCCGCCGTCTGCCGCCGCCGCCGTAGCACTCACACCGTCCGTCGATGCTGGCGCCTGCACTATGTTCACCGCCCTCGCCTGCACGCCGTACCACCGACGGCTACATAGGATAACAATTATTATAACGAGATTTTGACACATTCCTTGTGCATATGCAACCATATAAAGGAGAAGAAAATAATGGTAAATGGTATGACTGTATATGAGTATTGCTATTTAGGCGTCGCTTACCTAATGGTGCCGGCGAGAACGCTGGCTAGCTTCGACATAACTGATTATTACTAGTAGTACTACTGTACTATTTTTTCGAGGGAGACCGAGAGAGGCGAACTTATCTACGGAATATATACTAGCCAGGTGGGAGATGTGAGCTGCGACATGCGAGTCTCCCGGGGGCGAGTTTTATAATCAGCATGAAGGGCATCTCGTGGAATATGGAAAGAGGTCGAATATCTCGCAAATGCTTGGACAACCGGAATTAATTTCGTTATTCTGTGCCTAATCATCTGGATTGGCCAGCAGTGGTACCCAACAAGGCGATGCATGATTACTTGGCCGCCACGTACCATATGCCCACCTATCAACTTTTGGCAAGCATAAACGTGACCCTCGATATCACTACAAACCCATGCATGTATTTTTTTTTGAACAGACCATGCATGTATTTGGGCAAAGGTATACTGCTCAGGCGCGCCTTGTATACTGTGTTTTGTGTGCATAGTGGGTTCTTGTTCATCTTGTACGAAGATGCAAACAGTACGGTAAAATTAACATGGCAGTCACGGCAGAGCCATTCCCGAGGGCTAAGGAAAGCACGAGGAAAAAAAAATCCAACACAAAATTCAGCAAGAGCTTCCAACAGAGAACTACTCAAGGTATGCTACTAGTATTACTATTCATGACATAGTTTTCCCTTTTTGTTTCGCAATGTGTGAAGAATTTAGATTGGAAACTTTAAGATATGAGAAGAGAAACACACAGAGAGGGTGAGGCCCCTGCCGAGACTCGTATTTTCTTTCCATTCTGGATGTCTTAGCAAGTTTGGGTCTCCTTTGATTCATAAGATGTAGGAATTGGAAATGTGTAGGATTGGATGTCATGTCCACTTGAATCTTATAGGTAGAGGAATTGCTGAAGAAAATTTTCCATGAGTTCCAACCTCATACTATTTTATTATGAAATTTATACTACACGATTCTTGTAGGATATGATCCTATGAATCAAGAGGTGTGCTTCGGTACACCCCCCCCCCCTCCCACACACACACAACATAAGTTTGCATCGGACAATTTCCTTTTGACCCGCATAAATCCACATAGAGACCCTGTATACCTTCATGTAGGTTTACTCGGTCGAGTTTGGTATACTCCACATCCTCACAAGCTGATCCCACATCTGCTTATTGCGATCCACGTCCTTGCATGCTGTGTTCTGAATTTTGTTGTTGCTGCTATATACCTCACGACTTTCCACCTCCCACGGACACATGAGTATACACGTATGGTGCGTATACGTCTAAGAGAGACATATAGGCCTTGGGTGTGTTCGTACGGTTTTCGAAACGAATCGGTATCGTGCGATCCTAGCATTCTATGAGTTTCTGGTTGTGAAAGTATGAAGGAGGGGGGGGGGGGGAGGAGTACACTGAAACAAAAATTAAAAGATGAATCAAACGGTTTCTGTAGGAAGATTTCCATAGGATCTCAATCATACACAAATCCTTTGAAATACTATGAATCAAAGGAGACCTTGATAATAATTTTACTTTAGGGTCTCATCTTATATAATACATTTTGAAATAAGTTCTATGTTATCCCCAAACATACACATTCAGCATAGCCTTCAAAACACACCAAGACCTAGTTTGCAGATAGCTTCTTGCACTTATATCACTTAAAAAGCTTGCAGCATCTTTGCTGCAAATACTAAGCTAAACCATGGAAACATCTGAGGTGCCACGGAATTCTACCTAATATTCTCCACTTCCGTTATGCAAAGCAAGGCTGATTTTGTGCCTAACTACATATGCTCAAATATGCACTACTCACGTGCGAAGCAGTATATATGCCTCCCTGGTCCAAGGGTGGTATCCGGCTTTGTGCACGACTGGTCCGAGCCCAATTGCTCGCTTCCAGATTGCTTTAGCTAAACGAAATGCGATTCCTTCTGATCTTGGTTTCACCTTACTTCTTAGAAACAGTTTTGTTACTATTTACAAATAGTACTCCCTCTGTCTAGAAATAACTGACTTCAGTTTGTCTAGATTCAGACGTATCTATATACTAAAATACGTTTAGATGCATCGAATCCAGACAAACTCAAATCAGTTCTTTCTGAACGGAGAAAGTACAAGTTAAATTACTATGAAGAACTTGCCAAGAACCAGATTCCTGAACTTGTTTTGGAGACTCTCAGATAGTTTGCATTGGTTATTTTTTGAAACATGCTCGAATGCATATTTTGAATTTGGAACGCCTAGATTTTATATCACCATGGCGCAAAAAAAGTATGAAATAGTAGATAGCGTATATTTTTTTTAAAAAATACATCTAAGAGAGGCAAAAGTAACTTACTGAAACTTTTAGAAACAAAATTATAGGACTAGGGTTGTATGATGAAAAATAACATGGTGGAAAAGGGACTGTATAAACTTTGTAACCAAATTATGTGTATTGATAGAGCAATCAAAGAAAAACATGGTAGGGGCTTACTGAAACTTAAACTAGATAGACGTAGAACAACTAAAAACCAAAAGAAGAAATCTACAGTGTAGAAACTATATAAACTTGTTAACTACACAGAATGTAGCTCCATTGCTATTGACTGAATTTATTAAGTTGGTGACCACTACTGTTTGACTAAATTTACATCTAAAAAACAAACCTTTTGCTTCAAGACTTTGCATCTCCATACAAAACATGTGTGCCTGCATTAAAAGAAAGAAGCAGGGAAAATCTTACTTTAATAGATGCAAATTAGAAAAGAATGAAAAAAAGATGAATAAAAGAAGTAGGAAGTAAAGATGAATACAATAATAAACGGTGAAACAGATTTTACTTTTTAGACGCGAGTCTAGTAAATTCCTTAGCCATGTCTAGTAACGGCTCATGTTGTGCTTGCTCATAGGTGTCTAGCATGGCTGAATGCTCCGCTGACATATGCCCCATACATCCATGAGACAACACATTGTGGCGCTACAATAAGATGGCGTGGCATCTACATGTTTTTTCCATACGACTCACATGATTCGGGTTCCATTATCAGCAGATAACAGAACATCGATCAACAAGGGAAATTAAAAAAACAAAATTGTAGCTAAGTCTAAACCTCCAGGATCATAGTACCACAGGAAGCGGAATATCCCAACACAAAACGTGAGCAAAACATAAACACTGCCAAAGAAGTGTTCAAAAGCTAACAAGATCACTCCTTCATCTAGACCATCGATATGTTTTTTCAGTCTCCAGATACGTCCACATCCTCATCTTCTCCAGCATTTTTGACCCTCATCGTCGAAGCGTGGCGCGCCATATCGTGAACCTGGGTGACCATATTCTGGAGACGAGCAGCACCTTCCTCCATGATGCCCCGATCCCTCTCATTCCGCAGGCCTGCCCAATAACGCAAAAAAGCACACACATAACAGATCAGTCCCAAAGGGGATGGTGGAAGCTTCCCTTCAAAAAAAGCACGATTCCTAGACTTCCATAGTGCCCAACAGAGCGCAACAATGCTAACAATGTGAAGATTAAATCCAAAGGGAAGAAATTTCACAATCTAAAAAAGTATTGGTTAAAACACGATGGTCTAGATCATGCACCTATGGCACAGGCAACCGAACTCCACATATACACAACAACATGGCAAGTAAAGAAAAGATGATTAATGATTTCATCCAAAGGACAAAAACAACAAACATATCTACCAACTGATGAGTTCATATTTGCATCATGTTTTATATTATTATTTTGCATTGTAGTGATAGGATCTTGGTATTTTACGGCGTTCACGTGCACCTTTTATGTTTATTTTCACCAGGATCAGATTAGATGATGGATACGATGGACACAATTCTTGGACCAGTTATATTAGAGTGAAAAGGAGCAAAAAATAACGTAAATTGCTTATTTGAGAAATATTAATAACACCAGAAGAAAACCTGAAGCAATTGGAGGATACAGTGGGTTTAACGACCAACTATACAGCGGGAATAAATTTTTCGGCTATGTAGTTCCCGCCGTATAGTTGGCGCTGACACCGCCTCCTCAAATAGTTTCATTACGTGCAACTAGATCGGAGATACGACATATAGAACACCCAGAAATTGCCAAAACCTCACCTCCGGAAGGCATCTGGAGGGGGAACTCATTGAAAGGGTATTTTACCCTATGCTATTTTTGGTTGACAATGACACCATGGTTAGAGTGGACTAATACTATTTCTAGTGTCTTACACAGGTTCTAGTCCAATGCTGTGATGAAATGTTATCGGAGACCCCCCCATTTTGATAACGAAGCTTCGCACCGGAGTTTTCTCTTTTCATGTAATTTGAGTCCGGTTAGGAGCTCCGCACTATTAAGAGGGGTTCTCTCGATGAGCTTGTTGGGGATGATCACCTAAGCCATATACACATCCCTCTCTCCTACCTAATCCATCACCAAAGAGAGAAGAGAAGAAATCCTATCCACCTGAGCCTTTTCTGCAGATCCGGTTTTCAGACCGGTTGGACCGGCTCCCAGACCGGACCGTCCGGTGTCAGGATCGTAAATCCGGACTCAAACCGGGATCTCCGGTTTTCTCACTCCGAGTCTGGGGTACAGAGAGCAGTTTCGGTTTCAGTCCGGTTTTCCGGGCTATGGACCGGACTGTCCGGTGTGTGGGCCGGACCAACCGAACTTAAAACCGGACCTTGCGTTTTTGGCTCAAAACGGCTAGTTTTCTCCTTGAGTATAAATATCCCTTCTTCCAGCTTGAGTAGGTTAGGCATTCAGTTCATATCATTTCTTGAAGCTCTCTCTCTCTCTCCCCATTGTTGAAACACAAAAGCTTGAGGATCTCCCATTCTACCCAACCAAATCCAAATCCCTTTGGTAGAAAGGAAGAGGAGGTCCCGATCTACGTTTCCACCAAGCCAAAGTTCATTCCCCCTTGAGTTCATCGAGTTATCTTGTTACTCTTGGGTTTGTGGGAAACCCTAGGCGGCTAGGGTCGCCCGGAGGCATTCGGCTTGTGATTTGCCCCGTGGAAAGTTTGTGAGGGTTTGGAGACTACCCTAAAGTCTACCACGAGTAAGTGAGCTATTCCTTCGTGGGATAGGCTCGGAGAAGAAGGTGAGCCTTCGTGGCGCGTGAGGAATCCTTCGTGGAACCTCACACCTCTCCAACGTGACGTAGCCCCCTTCCCAAAGGTGGTGAACACGGGAATACATCTTCGTCTCCACGTGCTTCGGTTATTCCTTAACCGACCTCTTACTTGTGTTGCTTATCTCGTGATAGCCTTCGAGCTTGAAGTTTCTTATACATCATCTAGGTTGCCTCACCTAGTTTGCATTTAGGCTCACTTATATTCCGCAAAGCCTAAAACTTGCAAAAGATTATAAAGAATTTTGTGGAAACCTATTCACCCCCCCTCTAGGTTAACCATCTTACACTTTCAATTGGTATCAGAGCCAAGGGCTCTTTTAAGGGCTTTACCGCCTAAGAGGAAAGATGGTTTTCTCCGATGATGAGGAGGAAAAAACTTATTCGGTCAAGGAGCTTCATGAACTCTTAGCCAAGAGTGCCCTTGAAAAGGCCAATGCGGATTCCGATCTCCTTGTTCGAATGAGTTACCTAGAAGGACAACTTAAGGCCATTGGCGATGGGGCTTTTCTTGGTAATCCATTGGTAGTACCTCAAGGGAGACCAATGGACATCGAGAAGGATAAGGATGCCGAGTCCGCTCATGAGGGCGGCTCGTCAAAAACTTCCACGCCGCCTAATCAATTACCTTATGTTTATCCTAAGCAAAAGAACATCATGCCTCATATTAATGGTTCGGGCCCTGCACCTCATTATGATGGAACTCACTTCTCTCATTGGAAAGATTCTATGGAATCTCATCTTCGCAGCTGCAGCGTTGAGCTTTGGGAGATTGTATGCACCGGCTTCCACCCTCATGATCCCAACAACCTCACCCCGGGGGAGTACTACGACCGTCAACTAAATGCAACGGCTTGTGACAAGATAAGGAGTGCCATTCACCGCACTCTCCATGATCAAGTCAGCGACATCCCCACCGCAAAGGATCTTTGGGATAGGATTGTCATTCTCCAAGAGGGAACCTCTCTTATCCAAAAGTCCAAGTATGAAGCTGCCAAGTCTGAGATGAACATGTTCATGAACCATGATGGTGAAACTATCGCTAAAGCATACAAGAGACTCGTTGCCCTTCGCGTGAAGATTGGTGGCCTAGGGTGTGAGAAGTATGATGATGGATTCAATTTGAATGATGAACTTATCAAGTCCAATGTAACACCCTCAGAATCGGACCTATGCAAGTTTTAGCGAAACCCGCCAAACCCGCATAGAAACGATTCAAAGGTGCCCACCAGGCACTTTCGTGCGGGTGGAAAACGAAGTAATAACATTACACAACAGTCCTCGATGGGACCCACAGAACAGATATATATACAACAGCGACTCAATGAGTCAAGAATTCAGATATAATGTACAAAGATCCAAATCACCTTGAAATCGATAGAGCGTCCAGCTACGGACAAGATGCAAATGGGGCTAAGAGCCCTGAAGAATAACCAATGACGTCCATAACCCTGCCCAGGCCAAGCCGGAAGGGTAACCCTGCTAACGACGTCGATCTCAAACCTGCTTAAACAAAAGGGGTGCCGACAAAGGGCAAAGGAAAAAGAGGAGCGTCAGTACTGAGGCCAGTACACGGCGAGGCTAGAATTCGGCGGTCCTCGCCTACATAGGTATGGTGGACTGAGCGGCAGCGGCAACATGCACTAAACAACCTATAGAGACTCGATACAACTGGCGGCAATCAGAGAGGGATAAGAAAGACCTATTCGGAACCAACCTGATGCTACCACCAAACAAACCCATCCTGGCGTTTCCCCCTCGAGACCAAACGAGGAAGTCAACCGAGGAACTCACACAGTTGGCAGTTTTATTTATTCAGTTCTCGTTGCAGCAATTACTAGTCAGGTATAGATAATCGTCCTGATAAAATAAACAGTGGTCCGTTTTAGTTAACCATTCCGTTATAGTTACGACACTTACTAGTCAGATACAAGTAGCATGAGATAACCCAAAACCCAGCAGTTGTTGGTACTTTTATTCAGCCATTCCGTTGTAGTTGCAATACTTACTAGTCCGGTACAATGGTCGCAAGCGACACTCCAAACAAGCAATTGTGGGCAGTATTAATTAGCCATTCCTTTATAGTGAAGCTGATTACTAGTCATTATAAAGTCAAATTTATAGCAATAAACTTTAGTTATGCTTGTCTATGGTCGAGATACTGTGCTCCAAGTCGTCCATAACCGCGGACACGGCTTTCAGAAAGTTTTACCTGGCCGGGGTGCACCAATAGCAACACACACTCGATCAACCTCGGAAAAACCAAATCAAAACCCAACGAGGCCTTCACGACAAAGCAATCACAGGATTCAGAATTATTTCAGGGGGCCACCCCATTAAGCTACCCGCAACGAAGTAAGCTAGCTCCGAGACGGACTCAAGGTCTGGGTATACGGCTGTGAACGACTGGGAACCCAAAACTGGGCTTGTCGACACCGCGGAATCGTGTCCCGATCCTAAACAGTACAGTGTGCTATCCATCGCACAATCGTAAATAAAGCAGTAAAGCATGGCATAAGTACAGGATCGTAAATAAAACCTCAAACTAGTTTGTGGCCCCAAGAAATAAGACTGAATCAAGCTCTGGCTCAAGGGGGTCCCATATACCTCCCGGATGTGGATAGCGCGATAAATCAAGGAACAGGTATCAAGTACTCGGGGTCCTACGGGACACAAGTGGGCGTTCGGAAACCAAATATTTGCTATCACCCACCGATGCCTCTGCTTATTTCAATTTTAGTTGTTAAACAGGAATTAAAGTAAACGGTAAGTAAAACTATGATCATCTCCAACAGCAACATGCGACAATACATCAGCAACTGCGGCACTAGACGACACGCAACAGCATTTGAGCAAGCGACTGCGACGCGCAAGTCCAGCTATCTACCAAACAACAGGTAATAGGAGGTGGCCATGGCAATATAAGGCTGCAAGGGATATCACGGGTACGAAAACTAGAGCATCGCAACACAGATAGCAATAGATCAACAGGAGGGAATAAATACTATAAAAGTAAGATAGGTAGAAAGGGGGAGATGCTCGCCTGAAAAGCATTGTCGAAGGGTTCAACCGAAGATCGGGGCGAAGCTCACATCAACTCAACGGCCTTATCCGCGAAGAAGCAAAACACTAGAAGAAACACCGGATGCACTATTTAATACAACGGCAGAAGATCGGCATGATGCATGTATGATGTACGACATGGCAAAGGTGCGATGCAATTAGGTCATATTAAGCAGAACCGGGGTCCCGACATTATTTAGGTGGTTCAAGTTATTTATCTACCCCGCAATTTAAATGTTGTTTAACAAGGCAAAATATATCACCGGTTCGCTACACAAGTTTAAATGAGGCCAATATAAGGCTAGATTTGCCCGCATATGGGCCCCATATTTAATTATTAGGTGAATCGGCATAAGGCCCCCAAACCAAGACAAGGATGCATGCATGAACAATTTATATGCAACAAGTTGTTATTTCATTTATAAAATAGGGCTCGGGAAAAGGGGTCACACATTAGGGATCGACGATCTTGGGGATCCGGGGGTTCGGGGTCGGTCTCAGGGTCCAGGGTTCGACGGGTTCGGTCTCGGCGGAAGCGTACTCGGATTACTGGGGTAGATCTTGGCGTTCCGGAAGGAGGTCTTGGTTCGGCGTCGGGGCGCATCGGACTCGCTCCGGTCGGTGTCGTTCTTGTCGGCCCGCGCAGCTGTTCTTGGTGTTATCGGACGATCTTGCCGACTCCATGCGAAGGCCTTGGCGCTTTAGATCGGTCTTCAGGGTCTCGGCCATCGGATCCTGGAAAGAGGTCATGGCGTCCGTGAGGCGATCTTGTCGTTCCATGCCCGTGAAGTAGAACTTGGCGTTCCGGCTTCAGAGGTCTAGGAGTCCAGCATGATGGTCTTGTGTAGTTCTTCGAGTCCTCGTCTCGTGTCAATCTCGGTTGCATGAAGGGCCACAGATCTTGTCGAGATGGGTCCGCCACGAACCGGACTGGGCGGTGACTGACAGAGAACTTCACTTTGGTTGCAGGGACGCCTAGGTCGAGGTCAGGGCGACGCGCTGGCGTTGGTGCGGAACGCAGCGACGTGCCCGCGAGGCCGAAAACGGGGTCGCAGGGTCAACATCTGGCCAGAGGAGGCGATGCGAGCATTGACGCGCCTGGGCGGAACAGAGGCGCAACTAGCAGCGTCGCCGCAGGGGGCTGCACGAGGGCGCCCAGGTTGGGGACAACGGCGCCAAAAAGAGTTGCAGATGGTGGCCTGCGCTGCAGGTGCTGACGGCGGGCGAAGCTTGAGGTGGGAGGTGGCGCAGGAGCAGGACGGGGCGGCAGGGCGACGCTGGAGCAGCGAGGGGGCGCCGGCGGCGGCGAGCAGAGCGAGGTGGGCGGCGTCGGGTAGGCGGGGGAGCGGCGAGGCAGGCCGGCGCGCTGGGTCGAGCGGGGCCGCGCCGGAGAAGGGGGCGCCAGAGGGGCGGCAGGCGAGGGGGCTCGCGAGCGAAGACGAGCGCCGGCGGCGAGGCGCCTCTGGGGCGGCTGACGGTGGCGGCGACTGGGAGAGGAGGGGCGGAGCGGGACCGGCGGAGGCGGGAGGAGTGGGGTCAGAGGCGGCCGTCGCACGCGGAAGAGGGGGCCGCGCGGCGGAGCGCTGCTGGCGGCGGCTGACGGAGGCGGTGGAGGCAGGCAGCGCCGCGGGAGCCGGCGAGGGGAGAGGAGGGAGCGCGTGAGCAGGGAGGGGCGCGGACGCGACAGAGGCGGCGCTGCGGTGATGCTTGGCGGTGGCGGGGAGGAGCGGAGGAAGCGCGCGCCGGCGGTGGGAGCTGCGGGGGTTACCGGCGTTGGCGCTGGGGAAGAACGCGGGGAGGAAGAGAAGGGAGAGAGAGGGCATCGGGGTGGGGGGCGGTCGGTGGGGGACAGGGGCCAGCGGGTGGGTCCCGCGGGTAGGGGTGGTTGACTGGGTTGGTGGGGCGGGATGGGTGAGTGGGGGCAGCAGGGGCCGGCTGCGCGCGTGTGGTGTGTGTTGTGTGTGTGAGTGCATGTGAGGGAGGGAGAGGGAGTAGGTGGCAGCATAGGATTGGTTGAGGAGAGGGAGAGGGTGAGGTGGCGGCCAGGGATTGGGTGGGGTGAGTTGGAAGGTGTGTGTGGGTAGATAGGTTGGTAGCTGTAGGATTTTGGGGATGGACCGTTTTGTATTTTTCTGGGGTGGTCGTTCGGGTCATTCGGCCCGTTCGACTGCCCCGCTAAAAATAATGTAATATTTTATTTATTTAAAACATGGCCTCTGCAAACCGATAACAGACAAAACAAAATAATCCGGTGGCCCGGGGTTTTGTGTTTGAATTAGGATGGGGCGTTTGGAAAACAAATTAGGTTTTTCCGCAAATAGTTTTACACAAGCAAATGCAAGATGATGACGATGCTCAAATGCAATGTGGCATGATGACATGAGCATGCGGTCAAGATGATGCAATGCATAAAACAACGCGATTTTCTAGTAGTGGTTTTGCGGGATGCCACATCCAAGATTGTCTCCATGATCGCGGTCACCGATAAGAAGCTTGCCTTGAACTTGCAACTCCTCGATAGAGCTAATCAATTCACTCCTGATGATCTAGTCTCTTATCTAGTTGCCACGGATAACTTGGCGGATGAAGGGCAGAAGATCAAGGAGATCAACCGTGCTATCGGGTCTTCCCACTCCCTAGCTTTGAAGGCCAAGAAAGTGCAAGAAGATGTTGCTAGTGATGAAGATAGCGATGGTGATGGAGTTGATGATATGCTCTCTCAAATTGCTCTCTTCACCAAGAACATGAAGTTCCGAAGAAGGAAAAACTCAATGGGATCAAGTGAGAAGAAGAGGACATGCTACAATTGTGATGAGGCAACCCATTTTGCCGACAAGTGTCCTTATGAGAAGAGGCTTGACAAGCCTAAATATGAAGAAGGTGCCAAACCAAGATTGAAGCCCAACCCCATCAATGAAAGATACAAGAGGAACAATAGGCGTGATGGTAAGGGCTTCCTAGGCCAAGAATACATATCCGACAATGAGGAAGAGGATGAAGAGAAGGTGGTTGGAGTGGCCGGTTTGGCCTTTGCCAAACCCGGGTCTCTCTTCACCTATGACTACACCAAGGACTACACCGACGACTCTCCTAACCCCAAGGTCACTACCACTTGCCTCATGGCAAGGAGCTCCAAGGACGAGTCCGACGTGGAGTGTGGGGATAAGGAGAAAGTGGTGGGTGTGACCGGTTTGGCATATGTCGAATCCGGTTCACCTCTCACCTACGACTACTCCAATGACTACATCGAGAGTTCTCCTATTCCCAAGATCACCGGTTCTTGTCTTATGGCAAGAAGCTCCAAGGTAATTGTCTCTCCTCCATCCCTATCTAGTGTCTTGGATGATCTTGAGAGTGACCATGATAGTGATAGTGATAATGATGAATTTGGAAAAGAATATATAAAAGAAATGTATGCTATCATGAAGTCTCTTCCTCCCATTGCTCGTGCTAGAGTCAAGCAATTAATGGAACTTGTTAGCTCACGCAATGAGACCATTGATAGCTTGGAATCTCATATTGATGATGAGAAACGAAGATTCAATATTCTTGAGCAAGAGCTTTGTGAGGAAAAGAATACCAACTCTTTTCTTAAACTACAAATTGAAATCTTTGAAATTGATAAAGCAAAAGACATGGACACTATTGATAGGGCTAACTCATTGTCTCAAGAGCTCGATGTCTCAAAGAAAGAGCTTGAAGTTGCTCATGCTTCTCTTACCAAGGACCTTGAGCACCTTGAGAAGGCTAGTTTGCTTGTCAAGCGTGAGCTCATAAAACTTGGAGAGAACAATGATCAACTTCGGGTGTCCTATGAGAAAGCTCTTGGTACATTGAAGGATCCAATTATAGTTGGAAATGATTCTTGTACCTCTAACTCTACCTTTGATCAAGCCCACCTCATTGAGGAAAATAAGAAGTTGAAAGAGCAACTTGAGAAAGAGCGTCGTGCACCTATCTCCAAGGGAAAGATCCTAGATGAGATTTTGTCCCGTCAAAAGACGAGAGTTTCCAAGGAAGGTGTCGGTTTTGATCCAAAGAACAACACGAGCAATGCCATTCCACCGAAGAAGATAACCTTTGTGAAGGAAGGTGACAAAGTGGTTGACCGGGTCAAAAGGAATGTGGTGAATGGGGGAGCCATGAGGGGCAATCCCAATCACAAGTTTGCGGGAGAGTCTAATCCTTCCTATGTGCTATGTAAGGGCACTCAAGGAAACGTGTATGCCAAATATGTTGGCCCTCGAAATGGTTATGCTTATAGGTGGTACTCAATTTGGGTACCTAAGGATCTTGTTGCTAATGCTAGGGGACCCATTACTCAATGGGTTCCTAAATCAAAGAATTGATTTTGTAGGGTTATGCCTCCGGTGGATCAAAATGGGTGTTTGATAGTGGATGCACCAATCACATGACCGGAGGTAGGAGTGGGCTTGACCAATTCATTCACGATGTCAACTCAACGTCAAGCATCACTTTTGGAGATAACTCAAAAGGAAAGGTTCTTGGTTATGGTAAGTTGGTAATTTCCAAGGTCTTGACTCTTGAGACCGTCCTACATGTTGAAAACCTTGGTTACAACTTGCTTTCTATTAAACATCTCGCGGATGCCGTCTATGACTCCTATTTCTCTAGAACTTTTGTGAAGGTCTTTAGGGGTGATGATCTCAGCTTGGTTCTCATTGGACACGTGGAAGACGACCTTTATGTGGTCGACCTCTCGAAAGAGAGTCAATCTCTTCCTACATGTCTAATGGCCAAGGCTGACAAGGGATGGCTTTGGCATCGTCGCCTAGGCCATGTCAACATGAGAAATCTCAATCTTCTCCTAAAAGGTGAACATATTATTGGACTAACCGGTATCTCCTTTGAGAAAGATCGTGTGTGTAGTGCTTGCATTTCAGGGAAGCAAATTGTAAAGCATCATCCTTCCGTTACCAAGGTGGCCACGTCAAGACCCTTGGAATTGCTCCATATGGATCTCTTCGGGCCTTCGACATATGACTCTCTTGGAGGAAGAAGATATGGTCTTGTCATTGTTGATGATTACTCAAGGTATACTTGGGTATTTCTTCTCAAGACGAAGGATGAGACTTTCAAGGAATTCATGATCTTTGCCAAGCAAGCTCAACGCACTCATGGTGTGGAGATCAAGACTATTAGAACCGACAACGGCACCGAGTTCAAGAATTACACCATGCAAGAATTTGTTGAAGATGAGGGGATCAAGCATGAATTCTCAGCTCCTTATACCCCTCAACAAAATGGTGTTGTTGAAAGGAAGAACCGGACAATCATTGAGATGGCAAGAACAATGTTGAGTGAATTCAAGTCTCCTCACAATTTTTGGGGAGAAGCTATTGCTACCGCGGTCCACTACACGAACCGGCTCTTCCTCCGTGCTCCCTTTGACATGACTCCATATGAGATTCTCACAAGTAAGAAGCCCAATGTCAACTACTTCCGTGTCTTTGGGTGCAAGTGTCTCGTCAAGAACAAAAAGGAAAAGCTCGGTAAATTCGAATCTAGAACTATAGAGGGTATTTTTGTTGGTTATGCGGAAAACTCTCATGCCTATAGATACTACAACAAGACTAATGGTTGTGTTGAAGTATCTTGTGACGTGGAGTTTTTGGAGAATAATGGTCCCCATGAGGGGCAAGTTTCTTCTCGTGATGTAGGAGATGGTGATTCTTCTCAAGTCATCAAGTTGATGGGTATTGGGCACATCTTGCCTACCGAGTCTCACATTCTTGTTCAACAAGATGATGGGGGAGAATCAAGCTCAACTCAAGAAGAGCCAAGCTCTATCCAAGTTGAGCCATCAAATGCATCACAAGATCAACATCTCTCTCATGATGCCTTGCAAACCAAAGAACAAGAACCAAGCCCTCAAACCTTCGAGCAAGACCAAGTAGAAGATCAACCTCCATCTCAAGGCCAAGCTCAAGATGGTGTCAACGATCAAGGCCCCTCAAAAGATGAATTTGTTGATCATGAAGGCACAGTTCGGAAGATTAAGGCCGCCTCCGTTGCAAGTGGTCTTCAAGTCAACAATATCCTTGGAAGCATATCAAGAGGGATCGAGACCCGTGCCAAGAAGAAGAACCTCACAACCTTTTGTGGGCACCATGATTTTGTGTCCAACTTCGAGCCCCTTAAGATACATGAGGCTTTGGAGGATCCGGATTGGGTCATTGCCATGCAAGAAGAACTCGAGTGTTTCACCCGCAATGAAGTATGGTCTCTTGTGGAGAGGCCTAAATATCATCGCATCAATGTTATTGGGACCAAGTGGGTGTTCAAAAACAAGCAAGATGAGAACGGGGTCGTCACGAGGAACAAAGCAAGGTTAGTGGCGCAAGGGTATGCCCAAATAGAAGGTATTGACTATGAGGACACCTTTGCGCCCGTTGCTCGTCTTGAAGCTATTCGTCTCTTGCTTGCTTATGCATCTTTCCATAACTTCAAGCTTTATCAAATGGATGTGAAAAGTGCATTTCTTAATGGTCCCTTGAAAGAGGTTGCATATGTAGCTCAACCCCCGGGTTTCGAAAACACATGCTATCCCAACCGTGTGTATCTTCTCCATAAGGCTCTCTACGGACTAAAGCAAGCTCCTCGTGCTTGGTATGAGCACCTTAGGGATTTTCTACTCATGGATGGGTTTAGCGTGGGTAAGGTCGATTCCACCCTTTTCACCAAACGGGTTAAAGGGGGTGGCTTATTTATTGTTCAAATATATGTTGATGATATTATCTTTGGTGGAACTAACGAATCTCATAACAAAGCTTTTGCCGAGTTGATGACTATGAAATTTAGGATGTCCATGATGGGGGAGTTGAAGTTATTTCTAGGCTTCATCATAAAGCAACTTCCTCATGGCACTTTCATCACTCAAGAAAAGTACATTAAGGATATGCTCAATAAGTTCGAGATGGCCAAGGCTAATCCCATGAAGACACCCATGCCTCTAAATGGACAACTTGGCCTTGGAGTAGGTGAGAAGGACGTGGATAAAAAGGTATATCGTTCTATGATTGGTTCTTTGCTCTACCTTTGTGCTTCTAGGCCGGATATCATGTTAAGTGTAGGAATGTGTGCTCGTTTTCAATCCGCTCCCAAGGAGTTCCACTTGATGGCGGTCAAACGGATTTTTAGGTACCTTGTTCTCACTCCTACTCTCGGGCTTTGGTATCCAAAGGGGTCAACCTTTGAGCTTGTTGGATATTCGGATGCCGATTGGGCAGGTGATAAGGTTGACCGGAAATCAACCTCCGGGGCTTGCCAATTTATTGGCCGGTCGTTGGTGAGTTGGTCTTCCAAGAAACAAAACTCCACAGCCCTATCCACCGCCGAAGCTGAATACATATCCGCGGCATCTTGTTGTGCTCAATTGTTATGGATGAGGCAAACCTTGAAAGACTATGGTGTGTCTCTTGGTACGGTGCCTCTTCTATGTGACAATGAAAGCGCGATAAAGATCGCCAACAACCCCGTCCAACATTGCCACACCAAACATATTGACATTCGCCACCACTTCCTACGTGACCATGTCGCAAATGGTGATATCAATCTCACTCATGTGGGTACGATGTTCCAATTGGCCGATATATTCACGAAGCCTTTGGATGAAGCCCGTTTTGTTATGTTGAGGCGAGAACTCGGTATCCTAGATCCCCAAAACTTGGATTGATTTGCTTCTTGCACTATATTCTTGCTCTTAACATGCTATGTAGACTAGTTGCGCCGCACATGTAGGGATAGCCATCTTACCATGTCTTGGTTTGATGCATACCTATGTGTGCAACATAAATTGATCTCGTGTCATGATATGAGTCCAAGCATCTATCTTTGAGGCATCATGACACATGTGCTTAAACATAGGGGGAGAAATTCCCCACAACCTTCTAGCCTCCTTTGCTTTTCAATGTTTTCCATCTTGAGGCTCTCTGAGTTTGATCTTTCCTCTCGTTCTTGATATCTTCGAATCATGCCTATTGTTGCTCTTTGTGAGGTTGAAATTGATTCTTTCCAATAGGCATGCCGAGATCACCTGCTTCCTCTACCCTTTTGGAGCCTACTATCTTCCTCTAATTGCACATGCCATCCTCGAAAAAAAAACAAAAAAAAAACTTTCTGTTGTTCGGTTCTTGGCCCGGTCGAACCGGCTCCCAGACCGGACGGCCCGGTGCCAGCGTCGGATAACCGGACCAGAACCGGAAAGTCCGGTTATACTATACCGGGTCTATCCGGATCTCGTCTCTGAACCGTTTTTCGGTTCTACTCCGGTTTTCTGAGCTGCAGACCGGGCCATCCGGTTTGGATCTCGGTTCAACCGGACTTAAAACCGAACTTCAGATCTGTTTTTTTTTTCATTTTCTCCCTCTTCTCCCTGGTCCCCCACTGTAACACCCTCAGAATCGGCCCTATGCAAGTTTTAGCGATTCCCGCCAAACCCGCATAGAATCGATTCAAAGGTGCCCACCAGGCACTTGCGTGCGGGTGGAAAACGAAGTAATAACATTACACAACAGTTCTCGATGGGACCCACAGAACAGATATATACAACAGCGACTCAAAGAGTCAAGGATACAGATATACAATACAAAGATCCAAATCACCTTGAAAACAATACAGCGTCCGAGTACGGACCAGATGCAAATTGAGCTAAGAGCCCTGAAGAATAACCAATGGCGTCCATAACCCTGCCCAGGCCAAGCCGGAAGGGTAACCCTGCTAACGACGTCGATCTCAAAACCTGCTTAAACAAAAGGGGGTGCCGACAAAGGGCAAAGGAAAAAGAGAGAGCGGTCAGTACTGAGGCCAGTACACGGCGAGGCTAGAATTCGGCGGTCCTCGCCTACATAGGTATGGTGGACTGAAGCGGCAGCGCAGCATGCACTAAACAACCTATAGAGACTCGATATAACTGTCGGCTATCAGAGAGGGATAAGAAAGATCTATTCGGAACCAACCTGAATCTAACACCAAACAAACCCATCCTGGTATTTCCCCCTCGAGACCAAACGAGGAAGTCAACCGAGGAACTCACACAGTTGGCAGTTTTATTTATTCGGTTATCGTTACACCAATTACTAGTCAGGTATAGATAGTCATCCTGATATAATAAGCAGTGGGCACTTTTAGTCAACCATTCCGTTGTAGTTGCGACACTTACTAGTCAGATACAATTAGCATGAGATATCCCAAAACCAGCAGTTGTTGGTACTTTTATTTAGCCATTCCGTTATAGTTGCAATACTTACTAGTCAGGTACAATGGTAGCAAGCGACAACCCAAACAAGCAATTGTTGGCAGTTTTATTTAGCCATTCCATTGTAGTGAAGCTGATTACTAGTCATTATAAAGTCAAATTTATAGCACTACTTTAGTTATAGTTGTCTATGATCGAGATACTGTGCTCCAAGTCGTCCATAACCGCGGACACGGCTTTCAGAAAGTTTTACCCTGCAGGGGTGCACAAATAGCAACACACACTCGATCAACCTCGGAAAAACCAAATCAAAACCCAACGAGGCTTTCACGACAAAGCAATCACAGGATTCATATATATTTCAGGGGGCCACCCCATTAAGCTACCCGCAACGAAGTTAGCTGACTCCGAAACGGACTCAAGGTTTGGGTGGACGGCTGTAAACGACTGGGAACCCGAAAGTGTGACTGGGCTTGTCGATACCGCGAAATCGTGTCCCGATCCTAAACAGTACAGGTGCAGTACATCGCACAATTTAAATAAAGTAGTAAAGCATGGCATAAGTACAGGATAGTAAATAAAACCTCAAACTAGTTTGTGGCCCCAAGAAATAAGAATGAATCAAGCTCTGGCTCAGGGGGGTCCCATAATCCTCCCGGATGTGGATAGCGCGAATATTCAAGGAACAGGTATCAAGTACTCGGGGTCCTACGGGACACAAGTGGACGGTTAAAAACCAAATAACATCTATTGCCCACCTGTGCCTCTGCATTTACGTACTTCAATTTTAGTTATTAAACAATAATTAAAGTTATGATCATCTCCAACAATAAACACACGGCAATACTCCAACAACTGTGGTACTTGACGACACGCAACAGCACTTGAGCAAGCGACTACGACGCGCAGGTCCAACTATCTACCAAACAACAGGTAATAGGAGGTGTCCAAGGCAATATAAGGCTGCAAGGGATATCACGGGTACGAAAGCTAGAGCATCGCAACACAGATAGCAATAGATCAACATGAGGGAATAAATACTATAAAAGTAAAATAGGTAGAAAGGGGGAGATGCTCGCCTGAAAAACATTGCCGAAGGTTCATCCGAAGGTCGGGGCGAAGCTCACATCAACTCAACGGCCTTATCCGCGAATAAGCAAAACACTAGAAGAAACACCGGATGCAATATTTAATACTACGACAGAAGATCGGGCATGATGCATGTATGATGTATGGCATGGCAAAGATGCGATACAATTAGGCACTATTAAGCGGAACCGGGGTCCCGACAATTAAATATATGGTTCTAGTTGTTTAGATACCCCGCATTTTAAATATTGTCTTAACAAGGCAAAATATAGCACCGGTTCGCTACACAAATTTAAATGAGACCAATATTAGACTATAAAAGCCCACATATGGTCTCCATATTTAATTTAGGTGAACCGTCAAAATACCCCCAAACTCCACAATAAGTATGCAAGCATGAAAATTTAATATGTATCAAGTATATATAGAATTTAATAAAATAGGGGGCTCGGATTGGGGTCACACATCTCGAATTGACGATCTTGGTGTTCACCGCGGGGGTTCGACAGGTTCGGCCTTCGGACACCGAGATCGCTCTTCGGATCGAGCTTCGGGATCCGGGATGAAGAGCTTGATGTTCCTTGTCGGAGATCTTGGATCCTAGCCTCAGCACCTCTAGAGGACTTGGGTCGGTGTTGGGTTGGCTTGTCCTCGAGATCTTGTCGCATGATCTAACTCATATAACCACATCGTCAAAACATTGTTCTTCGGGCGTCTGATCTGGAGGCTACCAATCCAATGCCACTCTCGCATCACCACACCATGATCATCAATTTCACCTCTGCATAGCTCTGAAGCATACAACACATCCACAAAGGACCAAAAACACAGCACTTCACGAGCAGCATAAACACATTGGCACACACTTTCACGAACACAAACAACAGGGATGCGCATACAGAGGCGTCATAGAACTGGAGCAAGGACGCGCAGTGTCGGCAGGAGGAGGGGCGTCGCACATCCCTGGAGATGAGAGGGCGAACTCAAGCTTGAGGAGGGCTCGAAGGTGGGCACGGTCGCGCGCGGGGGGGGGGGGGGGGGGGGGCTGCGGCAGGATAGTCCGGTAGTGGCGGTTGCAGGACGCCAGCGCGCAGGAGGGACGACCTCAGGGCCGGGAGGAAGGCCGCCGGAGAGAGGCAGCATGGAGAGACAATAAAGTCCGGTGCAAAGAGTAGAGGGGCGGCGGTGGACCGCTGCAGGGAGACGGCGGTGGGGCCTGGCCACGACACAGGGGAACGCTGGCAGGGCAGCGTGACGGGGAGGATCCGCGGTCGCCGCAGATGAACTCTACGGGAGCGGAGGAAGGGCAGCCGCGTGGAGGTTCGATGATGGGTGCGCTCGGGGCTTCAGGAGGACGCGAGGCCAACACAGGCGGCAACGCATCAAGCGGGAAGGAAGGAGCGAGGCGAGGGGGAAGAGGCCGGGCGGTGGCCGGAGGCGCTCAGGGGGCGGCGGTGGAGACGCGGGGATGGAGGCGAGCGGGAGAGAGAGAGGGTAGGTGGGGATGAGGTTGGGGAGCGGTTCGATCGGGGTGGACGGGTCCTCTGGTGGGGCCAGGGGAACAGCGTGCGACG
The DNA here is from genome assembly GCA_916181665.1 of Avena sativa. NCBI lineage: Eukaryota > Viridiplantae > Streptophyta > Magnoliopsida > Poales > Poaceae > Avena > Avena sativa. The sequence goes on along the minus strand of OV702279.1, from coordinate 256,049,740 downwards.
GGGAGAGGGAGTGGGGTGAGGGGTGGTGGGCCAGTGGGAGGAGAGTAGGATTAAGCTGGGGTTGGGTTAGGGTTTCCAGGTGTGGGGTGGTAGACGGCTGGCTGCTGGGCTTTTGGGCCTAGCGGCTGGCTGACTCCCCCACTAAAATAGATTTTTATTTATTTTATTATAGTTTGTTTTAATTTAATAAAAGATTTTGTAAGATAGTTTTAAACAAATAAAATATTCCGATCGATCCAGGTTTTTAATTTGAAATAAAGATGGGGTGTTTAGAAAACAAAACCAGGCTTTTCAAAAATAGTTTCAGACAACCAAATGCATGATGATGACGATGCTCAAATGCAATGTGGCATGATGACATGAGCATGCGGTCATGATGATGCGCAACACAAAAACACCGCGATTTTCTAGTAGTGGTTTTGCGGGGCGCCACACCCACCCCTCCTCCCACAGTTCCACTTCACTTCCCCCGACCTCTCCTCCTCCATTTTCGCCCCTCCCCACTCTCCCCTCCTCTCCTAGGGTGATTCCACCCCTAGGATCCATAGATCGGGCCACCATTTCGTAAGGAAGGACTTTTGGAGGCTTCTCACCAAAGGAATTTCTTCCTCTCGCGGTGGTTCGGGATCTTTTTGGTGTTCTCCTTCCTCAAGGGCTCCTTGGTGCTTTCCTCCACGGGAAGCCATGTCCTCGGGTACTCCTTTTCTCCCTCTCCTCTTGTCCTTCTCAAATCCCTATGTTTTGCTATACATTGTGTTGGATTTGAGAAAATTAGGGGTCCACCTAGTCTTTTTTCCCACCCTCGTTCCTCCATGTCCTACCCACTCTGCTTAGAACTGTATTTGCGCAAGTACTTGAGTCATTGGTACGATTTTTTACATTGCATAGTGGTATCCGTGGATCTCGGTTTCAAACCCGGTTGTTCCGGCCCTGGCACCGGACCGTCCGGTCTGAGTCCGGTTTTCCGGCTCTGACACCGGACCGTCCGGTTCTGCGTTCGGTCCGACCGGCCCTGGCACCGGACCATCCGGTTCTGGGCTCGGTAGCTCCGGCCCTGGCACCGGACCTCTCTGCAATGTCTCTTATTTTACCATGCACTTGCCCAAATCCAAGTTTATTTTTCTTTCATCCTCTCCTTTGGCATGTGTACTTATCTCTGTGCTCCCCAATCTCTATCTCTCTTTTTCACAGGTGAAGATGCTGATTCTGCTAGTGATGAGTATGTGCCTGATCAGGAGTTTGTGCCCGAGGTAGCTAACAGGAGCAAGCAGGCTCGTCGCACCCCTCAGTCTATGCAGCTTGATCCTGAGGGGAGCGCTCGCTCTGGGCGCATCAAACTCAAAGCTAACAGGGGTAAGCAGCAAGCTTCTCAGGCCGAGGCTGAGGATGTGCCTTGTCAAAATCTGAAGGGTATGGAGATTGGTCAGTACCGGGCTCTCCGCAAGCAGAATCCCTATCGCTTCAAGCAACGCACCTATAAAGGATCTGACAAGAAGTTTTGGACTGAGACTCAGGCTATGATGTGGGATCACATTTACACTCAGTTCCGGGTCACTCCTTGTGGCCACATTCAAGCCCTCAATCTGGAGTGGTTCAATATGTATGCAGCCTCTGATTATTTCTATGTTGATGAAGCTTTGAGGAAAATGGATCTGTTCGACCTCGTCTGTCTCAAGGAGGACTATTACCCTGACTTCATCCGTCAGTTCTTTTGCACAGTCTATTTTCATGATGATGAGGATCGCACTATGACTTGGATGACTGGCATGAGGCGCTTTCAGGATACTTATGCTGATTTGGTCGATGTCATGGGCTACACTGGTCGAGGCGGCGGCTTCTGTATTCACAGTGAGAAGGTCAAGCCTGCTGAGACTCTTGCTTTCTGCTACCCCAGTGATTCTCAGTGGAGTCCTCCGTGCATGACTGGAATGTATTACTACTATCATACCTTGGCCACTGTCTTTCGTCAGTCCCTTGTTCCCCGTGTTGGCGATTCCACCAACTGTCGTGGGTACTTTGCCAACTTGTTGTACTATTGTCACCCGGATCGGCTGAGGAAGATTGATGGATGTGACTTTGTGTACTGTGAGCTGCGCCGGGCTGCTTTGGACAAGATGACTCCCACCTTCTGCGCATATGTTCAGAAGCTGCTCAATCGGGTGGTGCCGCCTGGTGTGATGGTGGGCGAGCGTGAGGAACAAGAAATGCTTAATCTCTGTCTCCGTGCACACACTCCTGAGGTCCCTGGGATGCGGCCTCCTGAGCACCGCACCAAAGCTGCTCATGATCCTCGGCCTTCTTTTTCTACTCAGGCTGGTTCTCGTCGTCCTGTTGGTGAGTCCTCCTCTCACCCAAGGCCGAAGGGTGGTGCTGCCAAGTTTTTTAAGAGGCTATTCCAGATGTGCCGTTCTTACTATGATGTGAGTCACAAGGCTTTGGAATTGAGCCAGGAGACTAGACGTCGCCACAATGAGTATCTTGCGACCAAGAATGTCACTCTTCCACCTGATGGTCCTGAGATGGCCCATGTTCCTTATGTCAACTATGAGATGCCGCCTCTTGATGATGCTATGTTCTATGGGTTCTTCCCTGGTCAGTTTGCTCCCAGTGGTCCTGGTGGTCCCTCTGCTTAGGGTCATGTTGATGATGAGGACAATGATGATGCTGCTGATAGTGACGAGGCCTCTGAAGAGGAAGATGTACCTCCTCCTCCTCCTCCTCCTCCTCCGCCGTTCTTCTAGTTGGGCTGCGTTAGCATCGCTCTCCTCCTCTTCCTTTTTGGTGTCTCGATGCCAATGGGGGAGAAGAGTAGATTTCTATTAGATATCTACGGGTTCCTTGCTGGGGTTTTCCGGGGTTTGCCGTTAGCACAATGCCCCTTGCGTTCTCATTGCTTCTTATGGCATTGTGCTTTCCCTTTCGCTTTATGTATGAACTATCTACTGTCGTTCTGTCTGTTGAACCAGTTTGTGCTTTGTGTGTGAACCTTGGATATTTATATTATGCTATGACTACGTCTTTTGTTGTTTAAAATATCTTTGCGAACTCTAGCTCGGTTTGTCACCGTCAACCAAAAAGGGGGAGATTGAAAGGGTATTTTACCCTATGCTATTTTTGGTTGACAATGACACCATGGTTAGAGTGGACTAATGCTATTTCTAGTGTCTTACACAGGTTCTAGTCCAATGCTGTGATGAAATGTTATCGGAGACCCCCCCATTTTGATAACGAAGCTTCGCACCGGAGTTTTCCCTTGTCATGTAATTTGAGTCCGGTTAGGAGCTCCGCACTATTAAGAGGGGTTCTCTCGATGAGCTTGTTGGGGATGATCACCTAAGCCATATACACATCCCTCTCTCCTACCTAATCCATCACCAAAGAGAGAAGAGAAGAAATCCTATCCACCTGAGCCTTTTCTGCAGATCCGGTTTTCAGACCGGTTGGACCGGCTCCCAGACCGGACCGTCCGGTGTCAGGATCGGAAATCCGGACTCAAACCGGGATCTCCATTTTTCTCACTTCGAGTCTGTCCGAGTCTGGGGTACAGAGAGCAGTTTCGGTTTCAGTCCGGTTTTTCGGGCTGTGGACCGGACTGTCCGGTGTGTGGGCCGGACCAACCGAACTTAAAACCGGACCTTGCGTTTTTGGATCAAAATGGCTAGTTTTCTCCTTGAGTATAAATATCCCTTCTTCCAGCTTGAGTAGGTTAGGCATTCAGTTCATATCATTTCTTGAAGCTCTCTCTCTCTCCCCATTGTTGAAACACAAAAGCTTGAGGATCTCCCATTCTACCCAACCAAATCCAAATCCCTTTGGTAGAAAGGAAGAGGAGGTCCCGATCTACATTTCCACCAAGCCAAAGTTCATTCCCCCTTGAGTTCATCGAGTTAGCTTGTTACTCTTGGGTTTGTGGGAAACCCTAGGCGGCTAGGGTCGCCCGGAGGCATTCGGCTTGTGATTTGCCCCGTGGAAAGTTTGTGAGGGTTTGGAGACTACCCTAAAGTCTACCACGAGTAAGTGAGCTATTCCTTCGTGGTATAGGCTCGGAGAAGAAGGTGAGCCTTCGTGGCGCGTGAGGAATCCTTCGTGGAACCTCACACCTCTCCAACGTGACGTAGCCCCCTTCCCAAAGGTGGTGAACACGGGAATACATCTTCGTCTCCACGTGCTTCGGTTATTCCTTAACCGACCTCTTACTTGTGTTGCTTATCTCGTGATAGCCTTCGAGCTTGAAGTTTCTTATACATCATCTAGGTTGCCTCACCTAGTTTGCATTTAGGCTCACTTATATTCCGCAAAGCCTAAAACTTGCAAAAGATTATAAAGAATTTTGTAGAAACCTATTCACCCCCCTCTAGGTTAACCATCTTACACTTTCACTCATCCACCAGAGATCCAGCTTCACCCTACACAGATCGAGGAGGCTAAGGCATCGATCTTCATCACCACCATCTCCATCCATTCCATCTACATCTTGTCTAGATCTTGTTGTAATTTCCGTACTCGTTGTGGATTTATACAAGTACTATTCATCTATGATAGATTCCATTGTCTTTGCCATGATGTTGATTGCCTTCATGTCTGAGTAGATCATTAGTTCTTAGAGAGATGGAGAAATCCTAGCATGATATTAAAATCAGATAAAATTTATTATTATATTCATCGCCGTGACCATGTGTTATATTGTCTTCATCTTGATGTTGGGAGAAGTCGACCTCTCAATATTTGACTCTTGTGGGGACTTGATGGAGGGAACTACTTGTTGATAGACGGAGGTGTGTTAGCCCTTCAGTGACTACAAATCTGTTGGCACTCCTTATCAACTTTGGAACCGAGAAAACTCTGGAACACTATCCATTTCATGGGATACGTCCTGCGGGATTAAGTCCCTTAATAGTGCAGTAATTCAATTTATGTTGATTGTTGTCTGTTGTGGTTATGAGGATGATGTGAGCAGTGGTTGCTGCATATTTGTCCAAATATGGAGTTCCTCCCACACATACATAGTTGAGAATATTCATGATAATAATCTTTACCTTAGTCCTTTATAAATATTAGAGGTGTATCGGCTACTCCCTGAGAACGCTTTTCCCCACTGAATTTTAAATCTCTTTTACATACATGATACTTCTTTATGTATTCAGTTTGTTTTACTTTACTTATTGTTCTCTTATACCAAAACCCCAAAAACACATTTTTACACAACACTCGCATTTTATCTTATTACTAAGAACTTTATTTAGCATTTCTATTTTTAGTATTTATTTCAAGAGTTATTAGACTTCAGACTCCTGCTCCCTGTGGGATCGATATATTTATTTCGAAACTAGCTACAAATGATCTGTGCACTGTAGTCATCAAGCTATTTTCTGGCGCCGTTGCCGGGGAGCTAAGCGCTGTAGTTATTTTAGTTTTTGCTTATTTATTTTAGTATTGCTAAGTTTTGTTTTGAATTACAGGTTTCCACCAACATAATGGAGTTTGAGCATTTGACTAGTGCTAACCCACTCAGCCACTTTGGGAATCCCTATGATATTCATAAAAGAGACACCTCTAGTAAGAAGACAAGGGGGGTTGAAATAAATCCTCTACTACTTGGTATTCTACACAAGAAGCAATTTACTAGAGATGAAGAAGATCATGACCCATATGAGCATATTGCATGCTTCAAAGATATATGTGACACTTTCCAATTACCAGGGTATACTGCTAATGAGGTCAAGCTAGAACTCTTTAGTCAGATTTTATAGAACTAATAATGGAAGTATGTATGGATGATTTTTCTGTCTATGGAACTTCGTTTACTAGTTGCTTGGATAATCTCAAAATAATTTTGCAGCATTGCAAAGAAACTAATCTTGTTCTAAACTGGGAGAAGTGCCATTTTATGGTCAAAGAAGGCATAGTCCTTGGACATAGGTATCAGGTAAGGGTATTGAAGTATATAGGGCTAAAGTTGAAGCAATAGAGAGAATACCACAACCAAGGGACATAAAAGGTATAAGAATTTTTCTTGGTCATGTGGGTTTTTATAGAAGGTTCATTAGGAATTTCTAAACCTTTAACGAATCTGTTGCAAAAGGGAGTAAGATTTAATTTTGATGATAAATGCGTTATTGCCTTTGATAAACTTAAATATGCTTTATCTCATACTCTTATTATTAAACCACCTATATGGGATATGCCTTTTGATTTAATATGTGAAGCTAGTAATGATGCTGTAGCAGTAACTCTGGGTCAACACATATGTCACATATTTAATATTATACATCATGCTAGTAGAGCTCTCAATAACGCTCAAAAGAATTATCCTAAGGAAGAACGAGAACTCTTTGTTGTATTTTTCTCTTGCGATAAATTTCGTTATTATATAGTTGATGCAAAAGTAAGAGTTCATATGGATCATGATGGTTTAAAAGAACTCCTCGAGAGAAATATTCATAAGCCAAGACTGATCCGTTGGATCCTTTTACTTCAAGAATTTGAGTTATAGTTTATGCAAAGACAAGAAGCAAAGGTAGAGGATGCATCATCTATATTTGCCTAGCAAGACACCAATCTTATTGAGAGGAGCTTTAGTCCCGGTGATTTTCGTTTTCATGAATTATTAGATGAACTAAGGTCAATTCCTCCCAAAAAGAAGAAGTTGTTGTTGTTGGAAGAGCTTGTCACTCCCGATTAAATAAACGGTAAGTGAAAGGTAAGTTTTCTTCCTCTAATAAGTGCTTTATCTTCATAGTTTCTACTTCTAATTTTTCCTTTGAATTTATCTTGTTTTTCTGAAGTTTTTTAGGGGGTTTTGTAACTAAACGGGTGCAACTATACGGTCGGAGAAATATCTCACACCGTATAGTTGGTCGTTAAAGGTACTATACCCCCTGCGAAATATTTTTCGATGTCCAGTATCTATACGGGCGCAACTATACGACCGGAGAAAAATCTCCTGCCGTATAGTTGGTCGATAAAGCTTCTGTACCATCGACCCTTTTCGTTCTTATTTATCCATCTAAAAAAATGTTTTGTCGGTTCCTAGTCGGTAATCTAACCGACCTGGACTCGAGATTTTTGGAAGTACCTGCCTGGAACCAACTATACGACCAGAGCTATACGAGTCGCGACCGTATAGTTGGTCGTTACGTGGCAGGACTCCTCCAAAATCGTGATTTCTTTTCCGATTTTGTTAGATTTCTTTTATTTGGCGTGAATTTGGTGTTTCTCATGAGTTTTAACAACCTCTAGACCCTCTTATATACTGTCATTGTGTCTCTCTCTAATCATAATCACCAGGAACAAATCTAGCCATGCTCTATCCCGTCCCAGGCCGTGGAAAACCCCTGGATCCTAGGGACCTTTCTAGCAGCCCGTCTATGGAGGATGGCGATGAGGAGGTGGAGAGGTTTAGCCCGTGGTACAAATAGTACGTCGAGCCAAGCTTCTACAACAGCGATCCCGATGAGGGCTGGAGCGACGTTTACATAGTCGTGATGTCTACGATCCCCCGGAGATCGACTGAGCGGCGATAAAGAGAACTCAAGAAGAGAGAGAAGGCCACAAGCCGCATGGAAAAGGGCGTGTGGAGACGGTAAAGTTCATCACCACGGACCCTAGACCGCACAAGTGTAAGGAAATACCTAACATTGGTGCAGGTGCTAGCAAGGAACTGGCGTTGCCCCATTTGAAGCCTACCATTGGCGCCCGTATGAGGGTGACACGTCAAGAAGAGTGGAGGAACATTTTCTACTTCCCCGATCCATCAATAATGGATGAGGAAGAAGAAGTTGTCCCCAGGATAAAGGACCGTGTGCGGGCACTGGAGATATATCAGAAGCAGGAGGTACTCCATCGTGTTGAAGTCCGTCACCGCCTCAAGGAGATAGATAAAGATGATCTTCTCCCATTAGTGACTAAACTCGCAGATAGGGTGGACACCTTGCAATCTGATTTGCGCAGGTGCTACAGCCGCATCACTGCTCTGGAGGATACCAACAAGAAGCTATGCACCGCGGTGCTACATGACATGGCGCCATAATGATCTACAATAAATCACGGTATCCCGCCTGGCTTGATTCCAAGCTTGGGGAGATCTTTAAGACCCTCTAATCTATCTTATAAGTTTTTATTACTATTCTAGTTTTGCATTAGTTCGAGCTCATAAATAAAGTTGCATTATTAGAATTCCCTTTAGGAATAGTCAATCCCTTTTATAAAATTCTGAGTTTATTATAATATATGGAGCATTATAGTTTGAGTTTGTCTTATTGGATATATGAATGGCTTGAGTATAATTTTACTTGCACTTGATGATAGCAATAGGATTCTTCCACACCATAGGTATTAACGGAACATACAAAGATAATTTGATCAATATGTTATAGGTCAATGGTTTGATTTACAAAAAGGAGAAATTATCTAATTAGTTAAGTTGAAAAAGAAAAACCTTTAACAAAGGAGAAATCAAAAGTGCTATTAAATAGAGTGAGAACAAGTTAAGGTAGAATATTCAAGTTATAAAGATGCTTCATATATATTTGGAATTTGGTAATTGAGATCGTTAAACGTTGAAATCCTACATGAAGTAGAATGTATGGCTAGATCCTTTGCACATCACTTAAACAAAAGTGTGAGCACGAATATATATAAATAAAGAAGAAAATAAATAGAAAGAAAAAGAGCGAATGTGCAAAGAGCAAATAGGCATATACCACTATATTGTAGTAAGACAAAGAGACGTTTGAGATTTTGAATCCCAAGTGAATATGTTAATCCTAAAACACTTGGGACTACCTCACTAACTCATTCAGTTGAACCGAATACTTTTATATCATGGTGAGAGTAATCTTTTGTGAGTTGTTAATTGCTAAGGTGTGGAAGCCTGCTAATATTATTCGGATGGTTCGAGTAAGGTACTATTCATGAACTTATTTATATGTATCATATATGATAAACACTTGCTGCAACTGCCTCATTTATTTTATCGACCCAGTTTCATGAATATGAGGATCACATCCATTAAGCTAAACTTGCTCGGGACAAGCAAGATTCTAAGCTTGGGGAAGTTGATGAGTGCATATTTGCATCATGTTTTATATTATTATTTTGCATTGTAGTGGTAGGATCTTGGTATTTTACAGCGTTCGCGCACACTTTTATGTTTATTTTCACCAGGATCAGATCAGATGATGGATACGATGGACACAATTCTTGGACCAGTTATATTGGAGTGAAAAGGAGCCAAAAATAACATAAATTGCTTATTTAGGAAATATTAATAACACCAAAAGAAAACCCGAAGAAATTGGAGGATACAGTGGGTTTAACGACCAACTATACGTCATGAATAAATTTTTCGGCCATATAGTTCCCGCCGTATAGTTGGTGCCGATACCGCCTCCTCAAATAGTTTCACCTCGTGCAACTGGATCGGAGAGACGACATAAGAACACCTAGAAATCGCCAAAACCTCACCTCCGAAAGGCATATGGAGGGGAAACTCATCCACCGAGGATCCATCTTCGCCCTACATAGATCCAGGAGGCTAAGGCATCAATCTTCATCATCAACCACTACATCACCACCATCTCCATCCATCTCATCTAGATCTTGTTGTAATTTATGTACTCGTTATTGATTTATATAAGTAATATTCATCTATGATAGATTCCATTGTCTTTGCCATGATGTTGATTGCCTCCATGTCTGAGTAGATCATTAGTTCTTGGGGAGATGGAGAAACCCTAGCATGAGATTGAAATAAGATAAAGTTTATCATGATATTCATCGATGTGACCATGTGTTAGATTGTGTTCATCTTGATGTTGGAAGAAGTCGACCTCTCAGTATTTGCCTCTCGTGGGGACTTGATGGAGGGAACTACTTGTTGGTAGAAAAAGGTGTGTTAGCACTTACAGTGACTATAAATCTATTGGCAGTCATTACGTATCAACTTGGGAACCGAGGAAACTCACGAAACACTATCCATGCCATGGGATACGTCCTGCGAGATTAAGTCTCTTAATAGCGCAGTAATTCAATTGATGTTGATTGCTGTCTGTTGTGGTTATGAGAATGATGTGAGAAGTGATTGCTGCCTATTTGTCCAAATACGGAGTTCCTCCCACACATACATAGTTGATAATATTCATGATAATAATATTTATCTTAGCCCTTTATAAATGCAAGAGGTATATCCGCTACTCCCTAAGAACGCTTTTCCCCACTGAAGTTTCAAATCTCTTTTACATACGCGATACTTGCTTTCTCTATTCAGTTTGTTTTACTTCACTTATTGTTCTCTTATACCAAAAACCCCCAAAACACCTTTTTACACAACACCCACATTTTATCTTGTTACCTAGAACTTTATTTAGCATTTCTATTTTTAGTATTTATTTCAAGAGTTATTAGACTTCAGACTCCTGCTCCCTATGGGATCGATATCTTTATTTCAAAACTAGCTACAAGCGATCTGTGCACTTGCAGTCATCACCAACCCATTTTATTTTCTTCATGTTATCCTTAGTGGCAATTGCATTATTCCAAATTGACCAGAGTCAGATTTTAGTTTTCAAAGGTAGTTTATCTTTCCACAATTAGTGACAAGATCTGTCAGGAGCAACACCAGACAATTTATTATATAGAGATTTGATATAAAATACTCCAGATTTAGTGTATTTCCACTTAGGCTTATCAACCTCATCACCCAATCTCAGTAGAGACAACATGACCCTAAGCTCTTGCCACTAAGATGCCAACATAGGAAATAACCACCTCCTAGAAGTGCAGAACCATCCCAAATCATACATTTCTCTAACTATGCCGATTTGCTAGTTGCAAACCTCATAAAGCTCAGGAAATTTCTCACAAAGGGAGAAACCCCCAAGCCATTGATCATGCCAGAAGTCAGTTTCCCTTCCCCCACAAACTTTCATCTTCCTCCCAGAAAGTTAAATTTGTCTGATTTTCACCAGATCTTTCCATGCAGCAGAATCATTTTGCTTGACTTTGATTCTCTAGATACCATGAGAAATTCCATATTTGGCTTTAACTATTCTTTGCCGCAACCCATCTTCCACTTGCAGTTTACTGAAGGGTTTCGCGGCATAGTAAATCAAAATTTTCTACGGATGCGAACAGAGGGAAAGCCAAGATCTAATCTAGGAGATGCAAACAACGAGAGAGATTGGATTAGATCTTCATACCCTTGAAGATTCGCATAGCGGAACGTTCGTCGGAACGTGGGTGATGTAGTCGTACTCGCTTCTCCTCCTCGCGATCCGATCCGATCTAGCACCACAAGTGGCGGTGCCTCCGTGAGATGCACACATGCAGCACCTCGACGTCTCCTCCTTCCTCGGACCAGCAAGTATGGTGGAGAGACGGATTGGATCTACAACACGACGGCGTGGTGTATATGGTGGAGAATTTCTGCAGCAGGGCTTCGCCTACAAACAGTCGGGAGGGAGAGAGGAGGGCAGCAGGGCAGCTAGGGTTGGAGGGGAAGGTGTGGGGGGTTTGTGCTCCCCCACCCCTCTTTATATAGAGGGGGGGGGGGGGCGCAGCCCTAGCCCCTCCCCCAAGCCCAAACCGGCGGCCCCAAAGGATAAGGAGTGGGGGGCAAGGAACCCCCCCCCCCCTTCTAGAAGGTCTATCTCGAGTTTAAACCTCTCTAGGCCGGCTGGGCCCTATGGGGCCTTGTGCCCCTAGCCCAAAGCGGCCAGGGCACTCCCTCATAGGCCCATGCCCCCTCCCGGAAGGTGGGGCCACGTTGGTCCCCTTTTGGAAGGTTCTAGAAGCTTCCGGTACAATACCGATTAACGCGGAACAATTCCGAACTCCAAAAACTGCACTGCCTTATATGAATCTTATTCCCCGGACCACTCCGGAACCTCTCGTGATGTCCCGGATCCCATCCGAGACTCCGAACAAAAATTCATAAACCAATTATCCAATCTATCCTAGCGTCGAGACACGTTAAGTGTGTGACCCTGCGGGTTCGAGAATATGCAGACATGATCTTCTATCAATAATCAACAGCGGGGTCTGGAAACCCATATTGACTCCCACACATTCATCGATGATCATATCGGATGAACCACGATGCCAGGATTCAATCAATCCCATATATATATTCCCTTCGTCTCGCGATATTTTACTTGCCCGAGATTTGATCGTCGGTACCGTCATACCTAGTTCAATCTCGTTCACAGCAAGTACTTTACTCGTTCCGTAACCCGATATCACTTTGTGATTAACTCCTTAACCACATGCTTGCAAGCGGTGTTGATATCGATTACCGAGTGGGCCCGAAGTATATCTCTCCGACTTGGGAGGACAAATCCCATCTCGATACATACAACTCAACAGATACTTTCCGATCACCTGAGAGACACCTTTATGATCACCCTCTCATAGGATGACGTTTGATGACCTCAAAGCTTTCTTCCGATACCAGGGAGTTTTATTATCTCATGGTCTAAGGAATACAATATTTGACATAAGAAAAGCTTCGCAAAGACGAACACGATGACACGATCTAATTGCTTCACTTAGTTTGGGTCTGTCCACCGTATCATTCTCCCAGTGATATGATCTCATTATTAATTGACAACTCATGTCCATGGTTAGGAAACCTTAACCATCATTAATCAATGAGCTAGTCCATAGAGGCATACTAGGGACACGGTGTTGTTCACAAACCACACAAGTATTAAAGTTTCCGCTTAATACAATTCTAACATGGAATATAAACATTATCATGAACAAGAATTATAATAATAACATCTTTATTATTGCCTCTAGGGCATAATTCCAATAGTCAACCACTTGCACTAGAGTCAATAATCTAGTTTACATTTGGCAACAATCTCACACCCATGGCACTGAGGTGTTGATCATGTTTTACACGTGGAAGAGGTTTAGTCAATGGATCTGCGACATTCAGATCTGTATGTACTTTGCTGATCTTCAGATCTCCATCTGCTATATAATCTCGGATTATATGAAACTTGCGGTTGATATGATTGGTCTTTGGATGATATCTTGGTTCCTTAGCAAGTGCTATGGCGCCAGTGTTGTCACACAATATCTCCAGTGGGTCCAATGCAATTGGAACCACGCCAAGCTCAGTGATGAAGTTCCTGATCCAAACTCCTTCACTTGACGCTTCTGCAGCAGCCATGTATTCCGCTTCTACTGTAGATCCCGCGATCACACTTTGCTTGCAGCTTCTCCAGCTCACAGCTCCTCCATTCAAAATATACACGTATTCTGTCTGAGATTTAGAATCATCCTTGTCGGTGTTGAAACTAGCGTCGACGTAACCTTTTACGACGAGCTGTTCATCACCCCCATAGACTAAGAACATTTCTTTAGTCCTATTTAGGTACTTTAGGATGTTCTTCACGGCTGTCCAGTGTTCCACTCCTGGATCACTTTGATATCTGCTCGTCAAACTAAGAGCATTGGACACATCCGGTCTAGTACACAGCATGGCATACATGATAGAACCTATGGCTGAGGCATAAGGCACTTTGCTCATAGCTTCCCTATCATTTACCGTAGCTGGACACTGAGCCTTGCTCAATATCTTACCTGACAACATAGGCACTGAACCTTTCTTTGCCTTATCCATTCTGAACCTTTTCAGAACTTTGTCTAGGTATGTACTCTGGCTTAAAGCTATCAGGCGTCTTTGTCTATCTCTATAGATTTTGATGCCCAATATATAAGTAGCTTCACCTAGGTCTTTCATTGAAAAACACTTGTTCAAATAACTCTTCACATCGTTAAGCATGTTGATGTCATTTCCAATAATCAATATGTCATCCACATATAGTACCAGAAACGTCACCGAGCTCCCACTCACTTTCTTGTAGATACAAGCTTCGTAGCAATTTGGAACAAATCCAAAGCTCTTGATCACTTGATCAAAATGAAGGTTCCAACTCCGAGATGCTTGCTTCAGTCCATAAATGGAACGCTGAAGTTTACATACTTTATCAGCATCCTTAGGATCGACAAAACCTTCGGGTTGCATCATATACAACTCTTCATCAATGTTGCCATTGAGTAAAGCAGTCTTGACATCCATCTGCCATATTTCATAATCATGAAACGCAGCAATTGCTAAGAAAATCCGAATGGGCTTAAACATCGCTACGGGAGAGAAAGTCTCATCGTAGTCAACACCTTGAACTTGTCGAAAACCTTTCGTGACAAGCCGTGCTTTATAGACGGTAACATTACCATCCGCGTCCGTTTTCTTCTTGAAGATCCATTTGCACTCAACGGCCTTTCGGTCGCTAGGAGGGTCCACCAAAGTCCATACTTGGTTTTCGCTCATGGATCCCAATTCGGATTTCATGGCTTCTAGCCATTTCTCAGAGTCTGGGCTCATCATCGCTTCCTCATAGTTCGTAGGTTCACTGTCTTGTACTAACAAGACAGTCAAGACAGGGTTGCCGTACCACTCAGGAGGGGCACGCGACCTTGTCGACCTGCGACGTTCAGTAGCAGCATCGTCCGAAGCTTCATGATCCTTGTCATTAGCTTCCTCTATTGTTGGTGCAGGCGGCACTGGAACAATTTCAGGTGCTGCGCTACTCTCCAATTCAAGAGAAGGTTCAACAACCTCGTCTAGCTCTACTTTCCTCCCACTCACTTCTTTCGAGAGAAACTCCTTCTCAAGAAAGGAACCGTTCTTTGCGACAAACACTTTGCCTTCGGTTCTATGATAGAAGGTATACCCAATAGTTTCCTTAGGGTATCCTATGAAGACGCATTTCTCCGCTTTGGGTTCGAGCTTGTCCGGCATCAACTTCTTGACGTAAGCTTCGCATCCCCAAACTTTAAGAAACGACAACTTAGGTTTAGCACCAAACCATAGTTCATGGTGTCGTCTCAACGGATTTAGATGGAGCCCTATTTAAAGTGAATGCAGCGGTTTCTAATGCATAACCCCAAAAAGATAACGACAAATCAGTAAGAGACATCATTGATCGGACCATATCTAATAAAGTTCGATTCCGGCATTCAGACACACCATTGCGCTTTGGTGTTCTGTGTGGCATGAGTTGCGAAACAATTCCGCTTGCTTTAAGATGCGTGAGAAAATCATAACTTAAATACTCGCCCCCACGATCGGATCGTAGAAACTTGATCTTTCTGTTACGATGGTTCTCCACTTCATTCTGAAATTCCTTGAACTTTTCAAATGTTTCAGATTTATGTTTCATTAAATAGATATACCCATATCTACTTAAGTCATCGGTAAAAGTGAGAAAATAGCGATGTCCACCGCGCGTCGAAACACTCATCGGTCCGCATACATCGGTATGTATGATTTCCTACAAGTTCGTTGCTCGCTCCATCATACCGGAGAACAGGGTTTTGATCATCTTGCCCATGAGGCATGGTTCGCATGTGTCAAATGATTCAAAATCAAGAGACTCCAAAAGTCCATCAGAATGGAGTTTCTTCATGCGCTTTACACCAATATGACCTAGACGACAGTGCCACAAATAAGTAGTATTATCACTATCTACTTTGCATCTCTTAGCCTCAATGTTATGGATGTGTGTTTCATCCCTTTCGAGATTTAGAAGAAATAAACCATTCACAATAGGTGCATGACCATAAAAGATGTTACTCATATAAATAGAACAACCATTATTCTCCGATTTAAATGAATAACCGTCTTGCAATAAACAAGATCCAGAAATAATGTTCATGCTCAACGCAGGCACATAATAACACTTATTAAGGTTTAAAACTAATCCCAAAGGTAAAACCAAGGAGAGAGTGCCGATGGCCATCACATCAACTCTTGATCCGTTGCCAATGCGCATCGTCACCTCATCCCTTGCAGGCCGCCGTCTATTCCGTAGCTCCTGTTTCGAGTTACAAATATTAGCAACTGAACCGGTATCAAATACCCAGGCACTACAACGAGGGCTAGTAAGGAAAACATCAATAACATGTATATCAAATATACCTTTGATGGTGCCAGCCTTCTTGTCCGCTAAGTACTTCGGACAGTTGCGCTTCCAGTGACCCTTGTCCTTGCAATAGAAGCACTCAGTGTCCGGCTTAGGACCAGACTTGAGCTTCTTCTCAGCAGGGGCAGTGCGCTTGTCGCCGCCCTTCTTGAAGGGCTTCTTTGCTCCCTTACCTTTCTTAAAGGTGGGCTTGTTAACCATCAACACATGATTATCCTTTTTGATGTCCACTTCCGTGGCCTTCAGTTTTGCGAAGAGCTCGGTGATCGTATCAGTGGAACCAATCTGATTATGAGTCACTACAAAACTTTTGTAGCTGGGAGGGAGTGATTGCAGAACCCTGTCAATCTTGAGCTCCTCTAGAATCGTGCATTCCAGTTGCTCAAGGCGTTGAGTGTAGCCCGTCATCTTAATGGCGTGCTCACTAACGGAACTCCCTTCCTCCATCTTGCAGTTAAAGAACTTCTCAGAGATCTCATATCTCTCAGAACGGGCCTAAGTCTGAAACATGGTTTTCAGCTCTTCGAGAATCTCAAAGGGCCCGGGATAGTCTTCAAAACGATTTTGAAGTTCCGGTTCCATAGCAAACAACATGGTGCTCTTAATCACACCATAATCATCTTTGCGCGACTGATAGACAGCTTTCTCATCAGCCGGCGCAGTTGCAGCAGGGGGGTCACCTAACGCTTTCCCAAGGACATAGTCCTTTTGACCGCCAGAGAGAATGATTCTTAGATTGCGGAACCAATTGGTGAAGTTAGACCCATTGTTTCTAAGCTTTTCCTTCTCAGCAAAAACGTTGAAGTTGAAGTTGGACTTAGCCATTTGATCTACAGTATTTGCAAGTACAAATTAGACTATGTTCATGATAACTAGTTCAATTTAATCAAATTACTAGATGAACTCCCACTAAATTCAACATCCCTCAAGTTGTTTAGTGAACACGATCCAAATTCACCACACCTAATCCGATCATCACGAGAAGAGATGTGGCTTCAATGGTGGACAACGAAGTGTCGATCATATCATTCATATGACTCATGCTTAACCTTTCGGTTCATGTGTTCCGAGGCCATGTATGTACATGCTAGGCTCATCAAGTTAGACCCAAGTATTTCCGCGTGTGCAAAACTGGCTTGCACCCGTTGTATGGGAGCGTAGAGTCTATAGCACCCGATCATCACGTGATGCTTGGACACGACGAACTTTCGCAACGGTGCATACTCAGGGAGAACACAGTTTTTATCTTGATCTTTAAGTGAGGAATCATCTTATAATGCTACCGTCGCGATCTAAGCATGATAAGATACATAAAAGGATAAACATCACATGCATATAAATTTAATGTGACATGGTATAGCCAATCTTCACGCAATGATCTCCATCTTGTGCGTTCCGGCATGATCTCCATCACTCCACCATGATTGCCTCCACCACGAATAGCAACTACAACTATTGCTAACTACTTAGCGATAAAGTGAAACTATTACATGGCGCATAAGAAGTTGACACACAGGTCATACACAATTATAAAGACAACCATATGGCTCCTGCCGGTTGTGTACTCATCGACATGCAAGTCGTGAAACATTACAAAACATGATCATCGCATACATTATACACATCACATCTTGGGCCATACCATATCACAGAAAACACTCCCTGCAAAAACAAGTTAGACGCCTCTACTTTGTTGTTGCATGTTTTACGTGGCTTATGGGAGTAGATTCTAAGAACGATTCTTACCTACGGAAAGCCACAACGGTGATATTATGGTTGCCAAACTCCGGTGTTAATCCCATGACAACTATAGTGAGAGAAACTGACATCCACCAGCCGCATGTGTGGAACAAGCCACACGTCAAGTGCGGAGCCGGTCTCGCGAACGACGTCGCGTAAGGTTGGCCTGGACCGCTTCAATCTCACTATCCCGCGTCATAAGAAGAACACAAACAAGATGCTTGCAACAGAAAACATCAACGCCCGCAACCACCATGTTGCGTTCTACTCGTGAAACACATCTACGCATAGATCTAGCTCTGATACCACTGAAGGGTTTCGCGGCATAGTAAATCAAAATTTTCTACGGATGCGAACAGAGGGAAAGCCAAGATCTAATCTAGGAGATTCAAACAACGAGAGAGATTGGATTAGATCTTCATACCCTTGAAGATTCGCACAGCGGAACGTTTGTCGGAACGTGGGTGATGTAGTCGTACTCGCTTCTCCTCCTCGCGATCCGATCCGATCTAGCACCACAAGTGGCGGTGCCTCCGTGAGATGCACACGTGCAGCACCTCGACGTCTCCTCCTTCCTCGGACCAGCAAGTATGGTGGAGAGACGGATTGGATCTACAACACAACGGCGTGGTGTATATGGTGGAGAATTTCTGCAGCAGGGCTTCGCCTACAAACAGTCGGGAGGGAGAGAGGAGGGCAGCAGGGCAGCTAGGGTTGGAGGGGAAGGTGTGGGGGTTGGTGCTCCCCCACCCCTCTTTATATAGAGGGGGGGCACAGCCCTAGCCCCTCCCCCAAGCCCAAACCGGCGGCCCCAAAGGATAAGGAGTGGGGGGCAAGGAAACCCCCCCTTCTAGAAGGTCTATCTCGAGTTTAAACCTCTCTAGGCCGGCTGGGCCCTATGGGGCCTTGTGCCCCTGGCCCAAAGCGGCCAGGGCACTCCCTCATAGGACCATGCCCCCTCCCGGAAGGTGGGGCCACGTTTGTCCCCTTTCGGAAGGTTCTAGAAGCTTCCGGTACAATACCGATTAACCCGGAACAATTCCGAACTCCAAAAACTGCACTGCCTTATATGAATCTTATTATTCGGACCACTCCGGAACCTCTCGTGATGTCCCGGATCCCATCCGAGACTCCGAACAAAAATTCATAAACCAATTATCCAATCTATCCTAGCGTCGAGACACGTTAAGTGTGTGAGCCTGCGGGTTCGAGAATATGCAGACATGATCTTCTATCAATAATCAACAGCGGGGTCTGGAAACCCATATTGACTCCCACACATTCATCGATGATCATATCGGATGAACCACGATGCCAGGATTCAATCAATCCCATATATATATTCCCTTTGTCTCGCGATATTTTACTTACCCGAGATTTGATCGTCGGTACCGTCATACCTAGTTCAATCTCGTTCACAGCAAGTACTTTAGTCGTTCCGTAACCCGATATCACTTTGTGATTAACTCCTTAACCACATGCTTGCAAGCGGTGTTGATATCGATTACCGAGTGGGCCCGAAGTATATCTCTCCGACTTGGGAGGGACAGATCCCATCTCGATACATACAACTCAACAAATACTTTCCGATCACCTGAGAGACACCTTTATGATCACCCTCTCATAGGATGACGTTTGATGACCTCAAAGCTTTCTTCCGATACCAGGGAGTTGTATTATCTCATGGTCTAAGGAATACAATATTTGACATAAGAAAAGCTTCGCAAAGACGAACACGATGACACGATCTAATTGCTTCGCTTAGTTTGGGTCTGTCCACCATATCATTCTCCCAATGATATGATCTCATTATTAATTGACAACTCATGTCCATGGTTAGGAAACCTTAACCATCATTAATCAATGAGCTAGTCCATAGAGGCATACTAGGGACACGGTGTTGTTCACAAACCACACAAGTATTAAAGTTTCCGCTTAATACAATTCTAGCATGGAATATAAACATTATCATGAACAAGAATTATAATAATAACATATTTATTATTGCCTCTAGGGCATAATTCCAACATTTACATCACCATTTGCACATAAGGCAGATATTAAACAACTTCAAATTCTTAACTCCTAAACCTACTTTTTTTCTTTAGTCTACAAATCAAGGACCATTTGACCATATAATACTTCTTCTTATCACTAGATCCTTCCCAAAAGAACTTCCTAATTATTTTGGTATATTCTCCCAGATTAGTATCAGCCATAAGATACATGGATATATGATATATGAGAAGAATGCTTAAGGAGGATTGAATCAAGGTAAGTCTGCCACCAATCAAGGATGAGTTACCCACCTAACCATCTAATCTTAGTTTATCAGCCAAAGGTTGCAAATCCGCCACATGAAGCCTAGTGCCACAAACATGGACACCTAGGTACTTGATGGGCCAACTTCCAAGTTGACAGCCAAACATATCCGCATACATTATGTCCTTTTTACTATCCTCCAAAACTATCATGATTTCACTCTTACTAAAGTTAATCATCAAACCTGACATCGCTTCAAACACTTATAAGATACGTTTCACATGAATCAACTATTCCATGTCATCTTGAATCAATAGAATAGTATCATATGCATATTGCAAAATGTCCACACCATGAGTTATTAAATGAGGTACCGAACCTGTCACCAGACCAACATTCTGCGCCCGAGTGATCATCTTAGCCAAAACTCCGTAGCCAGATTAAACAGGAAGGGTGAAAAGGGATCATCCTGTCTCGCCCCTCTATGGCAACCAAAGTCCTTACCTCTCTTATCATTAATCTTAACACAGAGAGTGCCATCTCTCACAACATTTCCAACAAGCTTGCACCAAAAAAATCACTAAACCCTTTTTGAGAAACACATTTTAATAAGTAGTCCCAATCTACTTTGTCATAGGCTTTTTCAAAATCGATTTTCAAGATTACCCCTCGCATTTCTTCCAACGAGATTCATGTAATATTTCATGCAAAGACATCACTCCATCCATAATATTCCTACCTTTAATAAATGCAGTTTGACACCCAGAAATCAACTTATTCATAAAAGGCTCAACCCTCAACACGATTACTTTAGTAATTAATTTGTAAAGAACTTGCAACAAAAAAATAGGTCTATATTTGGAAATAATATCAGCATCTGGAGTTTTTTGGAGGAGAATTATCATCCCATAGTTAATCCTAAACAAATCCAGATTACCAGAATGTAAATCAGCAAACATAGCCATTATATCATTTTTAATAATCAAGCAACAAGATTGATAATACTCAACAAGCATCCCATCAGGCCCAGGACCTTTATTCCTAACCATAATATCCAAGGCATGTTTAACCTGCTCCTCAGAAAACGATCTATCTAATAAAGAGTTATCCCCATCATTAAGTTTCTCATTATCAGACCAAATATTAGAGTGCAAATCCAAAGGGTTCCCTTCCCCCTTACCAAATAACATTTTATAGTACTCAGTAGCACGTGAAAGGAGATCAGAGGTCCCCTAAATCACCACATCATTATTTTTAAGGAATACATCAGGTTTTTTCTTTTCCTACCATTAGCAACACTATTAAAATAAGCAGTATTATTGTCTCCCTGCAAGAGCCACTTCGCACTAGATCTACTAAACCACATTTTATCTTCCTCCTCATACATCTGCATCAGCCTGAACTGAATATAACATTTTCTCTAAAATTTATTCCCAGACAACAAGCGGTCCTCATCTAACAATTCCAAATTTTCTAATTCCAGCAAAAGTTGTTTCTTCTCTCTGATAAAATGTCCTCTAACATTAATCCCCCAACCCTTCAAACTTTTTGTACCGATTTTATCTTATGCTAAATAATACTAATACTATCATTCACCCTTACATAGGAATTCCAGACATTTTGAACTCTGCCTTGAAACTCAGGATGAGACATCCAAGTTTATTCAAACCTAAAATCCCTAGATTTAATTTCTATACATTCAAATGTATCAACCACCGAGGGGTTGTGATCTGATATAACTCTAGGGATATTCTTAACTTGGGTAAAAGGAAGTAAATCCTCCCAATCGTAGTTAACTAACACCTTGTCCAATTTCTCAAGAGTAGGTGATGACCCACAAGTATAGGGGGTGTATCCTAGTACTTTTGATAAATAGGAGTGTCGATCCCAATAAGGAGAAGAAGGTGCTGAACAGTGGTATGGAGCAGGAAATCCATGTGAGTACTTAGCAAACGGATTTTTAGTGGTTTTCTGACAAGGCAACAAAACAAGGAGCAAGTAACAAAGGTAACGAACAAATATAGCAAGTGTCCCAATCCTTTCTTAGCAAAGGACAAGCCGGTGGAAATACTTATAAGGACCAAACGTTCTCGAGGACACATGGGAATTTTGTCAAGTGTTTTTGCTTCAAATAGCTGAGTACTCTTCTCTGGTGTTGTAAGTGTTGTGTGGGTAAATCTGTGCTAATGTACCGACCGTACTTGGACTAATACATACTTGTGATTAAACCCCCTGCAAACATCCATAACTACAGGAAAGTAATTAAGATATAAATCTAACCACATCCTTAAACTCTGAGATCCTACGCTCCCTTGTGCAAAGGTGTCCTACCGGGGGTTCAGGTTTCTGTCACTCCGACAACCCCACAATTAGTATCCAAATACACAATGCATCCCCCTAGGCCCATAAATGGTGAATTTTCATGTAGTCGACGTTCACATGACACCACTAGAATAATAGCACCACAACTTAAATACTAAACCATTGAATAATAACTCATCATAGATTCACTACTAACAACATGACTTCCCCCATGTCCTCAAGAACTAACGAACTACTCACAAGACATCATATGGATCAAGATCAAAGATGATATGATAATGGATAACAATCTGAACATAAACAATAATCCAATGGTTCCACTCACAAGCATCAACTACAATAGTAATTAACACCGGGAAAGTTTCCCCTAAGAACTAAAGCAATATCCAACACAATTGTTACATTGAGACGGAGTGGTGATGATGGTGCTGGTGGAGATGATGGTGTGGATGATGATGATACTGATGAATCCTAGCTTGATGACGGTGTTGATGGCGACGATCTCCCCTCTCCGGGAAGGAATTCCCCCGGCAGAAATCTGTCTAACGGAGAGATCTTTCTCTCTCGGTGTTTTCCACCCCCTAGAGGCAGCGGAAATCTATCTGTGGTTGCTCCCTGAGGCTTAGGGTTTTGTAGGAAAGATATAGGCGAAGGGGCGGAGTCGGAGGACGGGCAGGTGGGTCACACCTGCCCTATGCGCGGGGTTAGGTGGACCCGCGCCTAGGGGGTGTGGGCCCCCGGAGGCCCTTCTTCGTCCCTCCTTCTGGCTCCCTCATTCTTCTGGAGAAATAATATGTTTCCATATTTTTCTGATCTTTGCGAACTTGCACCGATACGCCTTATTTTCCATCAGAATCTAGACTCCGGCACTCCATCCTCCAAGAATCATCCAACATGCATAAACAAATGAAAAAGCCATAAATAATACCTCATAATAAGACAAATATCAATGAATAGAGGTAAATTATGATATAGAATGGTGATGCAAATTGGGCGTATTAACTCCCCCAAGCTTAGACTTCGCTTCTCCCCAAGCAAATACTGAGCTCAGTAAACATGTCCACAGGTTTATGGAGTGAAGTGTCGATAAAAGAATACGAACAAGAAGCATCACACTTACCATTGCACAACTCATAGAAGAAAGCAACTCACCATTATATAACTTAGCTTGCAACCAAGTACAGCAGTCACAATAGAGATGCATACAGATAAATCATAACTGGAATTGGCAAACTTGTTCTTGGTCAGAGAACAACTGGCAAACAGTTTCACAAAAGCTTTTTTGTAGAATTTTCAAAACATGAACACACTTTGCTCAAAAAGGTTTTTCACAAGTGAAGGCTTTCAAAGTTATACTCAATAGATAAGAGTTTTGCACAAACAAGGAGGATGAATAAGATGATTGAATAAATCACCATATGAATGCTTGAAACACAACAACTCAAATGTTTGCTGGAGATAGAGAGGAAGCAGGTTTACTGACTCAAACTGGTAACTAGGAGAAAGGTCCCTTCTTAGAGGGTAACATGGATTAAAAATCATAAAGAGCTTCCAAAAGATTATGGTACTTACTAGCTTTGACCCCTCACTGCCCCTATCATAAGCATCTTGAGATGATTAAGGTTAAAGTGAACAAAGATGGAGTATATGCTTGACGAAATATAAGTTGGCAATATCATGTCCCTTGAATATGAGGGCCACTCCTCATGCTACTCAACTTTGGTCACAGGAAAGTTCTTGTCATTGTAAGTATTTGCATATCATTGAGAACCGCCAACGGGGTACCCCTTGCACATGGTACAGGAGCTTTCCCATAACCAAAATGATAAGGCAAGCAGACAATGAGCATATCAGCGATCTTTTTATTTACTATGTGCATAGCTTTTTATTAAGGATGCTTCATAGATGACTCACTATGGTAATGCTGCAAGTTTCCACCATGATTAAGCATGGCTTAGGCTAGCGGCCCGGGCATTTCTCTAACACAAGATACAAACTCCATGAACTTACAAGTTCCCTCTTTATTTCACACCGTTGACATCCATAGACAAAAGAGCATGATATCAACTGTGTACAGAGTACAAGTGCAATGTTGAAAACGTTCCCATGACAGCACGGTTCTGCTAATTCCAACGTATAGATGCAAGCATATACAACTTTGATGTTCACAATGTTTCAAGTCTATTAGGGGCAAGTAAATAAGGTGTGCCATCAAGTTCGTGAGAGCTTTACTAACTAGTTTTCACATAACAAAATACTTTTTAATTCAAAAGGTAGATGAAGCTTGAGAATTTGCTTGGAATAGCAAAAGCTACTAGGTAGATATGGTGGTCACAAGTGGCAAAAGTTTTGGTTCAAAGGATTTTGGAAACATGAGAAGTATGCCTTCTCAAAACAGGTTTTTGGCTAGCAAGGATGGATAGCAAGCAAGAGAGTTGAAAGAAACAAGCAAACATACAAGTAATAAATCCAAACATGCAATCTTCCTTGAAGACACAAAAGAATCTTAAATAAAGAATACTAAGCTTATGAGGCAACAAGAAAGAAAACAAATGATACAAAATACCCGTAAGCCCTTTTTTTTCTTTCTCTTTTTCTTTCGAAGTAATGCTACTGACCAGAACTCGGTTTGCCAAAACCAATTTAGATCCACTTGATGATCCCAAAGTGGTGCCAATACTGATCAACAAGATCCATCATATAATAGAGATTGCAAACTAAAATAAGAAGTGCAAAAATTAAAAGATGATACTTCTCATTAATATTCAATAAAGGCACTCACACGAAGGGATACATAGAAAATCAACTAAAGGAGAGATACTTCCACATGAAAACCAAACTATAAGATAACCTCTCTACCAAAGATATGAATCCACTAAAAAGGCAAAAGATAAAAGATAATGGTAGTGATACCGCGACACTCCCCTCAAGCTTGGAACAAGCCAAGGGGATGCCAAACCTGATGAAGAATTACTCCTTCAGTGGTGGTGGTGTTGCCCCCTTGTTTAGGATAAGAAAACCCTCCAGCATCTTATGAAGCTTGTTGTTCTCCTCTTGAAGTTCATCCACCTTTATCCTCACGGTCTTCTTGGCTTTGTCATTGGCAGAGACCATGGTGCTCTAAACTTGAGAAGATTTCCTGACAGAAACAGATTGAAACGAAAAAACGACGAGAACACGATGCACGAACCTCGGGGAACCCGGGGGGTTATATATTATGAATTTTCAATGCATAAGGAAGGTTTTGACACGGAAACGAGGCGGAGACGGAGTTCGAGGGCGGAACACCCCCCTCAGGCACGACCAGGATGGGCCCGCGCCTAGGGTGGGTTTGTCCACCCCGGGCTCCATTTCCTCTTCAGTTTCGTCTCGTAACTTCCCTTATGTATTAAAAACATCAAAAATATAAAAAAATAGGGTTTCACGAACCTTCTGTTTTCACCACTTTTACCTATTCAAAGACAAACTCTGCAGATTCATTTTCTCTTTCTCCTGAGAATTTCATTCATACACAACCCTTGCACAAACTCAATGACAACATTTGTGTAAGCAAAAACAATAACCCTTTGGGTACACACTTCAACTGAAAACCCATCAAAACAAAAGCTTCTGTAAGAGGCAAATGCAAATGATGGCAGGAATCCGTCAAAACGGACCAGCAGGTAAATATTGATTTTTTCGAAGACCTTTTGTTGCCCAAATCAAAAAGTACAGAACTGATGAAAGTTGGGTAACAACTTGGAGAACAAGCTCAGAAAAATGCAGCTCCATCCAAAGTACTGAGCTTCCTCACGAATTTTTACAATACAACACAAAAATTTGTCCCAGGACAGCCACTTTTCACAACTCCTCTACTTCACAAAAGTAGTTGAAATTCACACAAAAGCCAAAACAAAAAGGATAAGGAGCGGTTAATACAGAGGTAATAACTTA
Organism: Avena sativa; assembly: GCA_916181665.1. Classification (NCBI taxonomy): domain Eukaryota; kingdom Viridiplantae; phylum Streptophyta; class Magnoliopsida; order Poales; family Poaceae; genus Avena; species Avena sativa. The sequence goes on along the minus strand of OV702279.1, from coordinate 256,023,488 downwards.
CAAGACTCGACAAAACTCTTGGGTTATCTCCCAACAAGTACTTTAATTTAATGCCTTTAAGTTAGGCTCGAAACTTCCAAAGATGCTCACATAGGATATATATATCTGAAATGAAAGAGAGCATCAAGAAGCAAATAACCAACACACTTGAGTCTAACCCACTTCCTATACATGGGGGTATCATGAGAAAACTAATTGTTGAAACAAAAAGCCAAAAGCATAGGAAGACAAAACAGATGCAACTTTAAAGCTTTCAACATAAAACAGGGAAACTTAACATCATTGAGATGCATAAAACCATGTTTCCCTCTCTCAAAATAACTTCCAGTAGCACTTAGAATAAAGTTGACAATATACCTGTCACTGGAAACAACTTTATCATCAGAATAAGCATACTTACAGTCATCAGAAAGAGGTCCAAGGTCATAAACCGGATCAATAGAAGCAAGTTGTTCCATCCTGAAATCTTTGTTAGGCAAGCTATTTCACAAGGAGCTTTAGCAAATTTGGAAAAGTTAAACTCATAAGAATCTCCATCAAACTTAGTTAAAACTTTTTCCTTCTTACAATCAATAATAGATCCACAAGTGTTCAAGAAAGGTCTACCAAAAATGATAGGACAAGTTTTGCTAGCTGCTGAATTAAGCACTAGAAAATCAGCAGGATACTTAATCTTACCACAGAGAACCTCCACATCTATTATAATGCCAATGGGGCAAATGGTCTCCTTATTAGCAAGGTGAATAACCACATAAATGTCCTCAAGCTCACAAGGACCAATCTCATGCATAATTTCCCTGTAAAACTCATAAGGAATAGCACTAGAACTAGCACCAATATCGCATAAACATTAATAGCAATGATCACCAATTTTAACAGAAAGCGCAGGAACACTAGCTTTTCTAGCCTTACTAGGATGAGAGATAATATTAGAAGTGTCTTCACAGAAGACAATGTGCTCATCCTCTCTATCTCTAGTGACAGGGTATTTCACAATAGCTACCACGGGTTCAACATTCAATTGCTTACGAGGCTCCACAGTTTTCATGGTACCTTTGTTATTTGCACTAATAATCATAGAATACTCCTTTACCTTAGCTGGAAAAGGCATTTTATCAACATGAGGTTCAGGCACAATATGATTAGTAGTACAAACTTGAGTACTTCTAACTGGAACATGACTAACAACATCTTTATAAGGAGCATGGTACTTATTCCAATTCTTCTTGGGAATTTCAATATAAGAGGCAAAGGCTTTAAAATAGTAGGCAATACTTTGGGAATCAAGACCGAACTCATTACTAATATCACGGAAGTCATCAGTTCCCATAAAAGATTTAATGCATTCGTAATCATAGTTTATACCTGACTTTCTTCCTTTGTCATTCTCCCAAGCTTCAGTGTTCTCTTGAATACGGTCTAAGAGATCCCATTTAGCTTCTTCCTTTATACGTGTGAATGATCCAGCACAAGAAGCATCTAGTAAATCTTTATCATGAAGAGAAAGCCTAGCATAAAAATTATTGAGAATAATATTGTTAGGGAGTTCATGAATAGGACATTTAAGCATTAGTAACTTCAGTCTCCCCCAAGCTTGAGTTGTACTCTCTCCATCAAGAGGCCAAAAGTTATATATAAGATTTCTATCCTTATGAATCTCACTGCAAGGATAAAATTTAGAGTAAAAGAGAGATGCCATATCCTCCAATTCCATGGATTGTCCATTCTTCAGCAGCTTATACCATTCTTCAGCTCTCCCTTTCAAGGATATGGAGAGTAACTTCTTCTTCACCTGTTCAGTTTTGATACCTGCACACTTAAACAACCCGCATAATTCATGGATAAAAAGCAAGTGATCACCGGGATGGACAGTTCCATCCCCAAAATAATAATTATCCATAACACGATTAACAATACTTGTAGGTATCTTAAAAGGATCTATCTCAACAGGAGGTGGTTCATCTACTACCCTAGCATTGTTAGTAGTTTTCCCAAACAGAAAACCAAGTGGGTTATCCATATTGGAAACAAAGTAACAAGCAATAACAAAAGCAATACTCACAGTAAAAGTTCCCCTTACCAGTTCCACTCTTCAATAGCGCTTCACTCCCCGGCAACGACACCAGAAAATAGTCTTGATGACCCACAAGTATAGTGGGTGTATCGTAGTACTTTCGATAAATAAGAGTGTCGATCCCAACGAGGAGGAGAAGGTGCTGAACAGTGGTATGGAGCAGGAAATCCCTGTGAATACTTAGCAAAAGGATTTTTAGTGGTTTTCTGAGAAGGTAACAAAACAAGGAGCAAGTAACAAAGGTAACGAAAAAACGGAGCAAGTGGCCCAATCCTTTCTTAGCAAAGGACAAGCCGGTGGAAATACTTATAAGGACCAAACATTCTCGAGGACACATGGGAATGCTGTCAAGTGCTTTTGCTTCAAATAGCTGAGTACTCTTCTCTGGTGTTGTAAGTGTTGTGTGGGTAAACCTGTGCTAATGTACCGACCGTACTTGCACTAATACATACTTGTGATTAAACCCCCTGCAAACATCCGTAACTATAGGAAATTAATTAAGATATAAATCTAACCACAGCCTTAAACTCTGAGATCCTACGCTCCCTTGTGCAAAGGTGTCCTAACAGAGGTTCAGGTTTCTGTCACTCCGGCAACCCCACAATTAGTAGCCAAATACACAATGCATCCCCCTAGGCCCATAAATGGTGAAGTGTCATGTAGTCGATGTTCACATGACACCACTAGAAGAATAGCACCACAACTTAAATACTAAACCATTGAATAATAACTCATCACAGATTCACTACTAACAACATGACTTCTCCCATGTCCTCAAGAACTAAACGAACTACTCACAAGACATCATATGGATCAAGATCAAATATGATATGATAATGGATGACAATTTGAACATAAACAATAATCCAATGGTTCCACTCACAAGCATCAACTACAATAGTAATTAACACCAGGAAAGTTTCCCCTAAGAACTAAAGCAATATCCAACACAATTGTTACAACGGGACAGAGTGGTGATGATGGTGCTGGTGGAGATGATGGTGTGGATGATGATGATCCAGATGAAGCCTAGCTTGATGACGGTGTTGATGGCGACGATATCCCCTCTCAGGGAAGGAATTCCCCTGGCAGAAATCTGTCTGCCGGAGAGATCTTTCTCTCAGTGTTTTCCGCCCCCAGAGGCGGCAAAAATCTATCTGTGGTTGCTCCCTGAGGCTTAGGGTTCCGTAGGGAAGATATAGGCGAAGGGGCGGAGTCGGAGGCCGGGCAGGTGGGCCACACCTGCCCTAGGCGCGGGGTTAGGTGGGCCCGCGCCTAGGGGGTGTGGGCCCCCTGAGGCCCTTCTTCGTCCCTCCTTATGGCTCCCTCATTCTTTTGGAGAAATAATATGTTTCCATATTTTTCTGGTATTTTTCTGATCTTTGTGAAATTGCAACGATACGTCTTCTTTTCCATCAGAATCCAGACTCCGGCAGTCCATCCTCCAAGAATCATCCAACATGCATAAACAAATGAAAAAGCCATAAGTAATACCTCATAATAAGACAAATATCAATGAATAGAGGTAAATTATGATATAGAATGGTGATGCAAATTGGGCGTATAAGTAGGCACTTTCTGATTATTAGACCAAGTAAACCGAATCCCAGAAAAACTGATCTCCCTCAAAGCATAAGTATTAACAATGGAATTGAAAACATTAGTAAATTTTGAACAAAACCCATGTTTGTTTTTTTCATAGGAAAAACGAATGATATTAAAATCCCCACCAATCAAAGAGGGAATACTAAGATTGTTACAAATGTTAGAAAACTCAGTGAGAAATAACTCTCTATCCCCAATTTGAGCAGCCCCATAAATCACTGCTAGAAACAGTTCTCTCCACAATTTGTTATAAAAAACCCTCGCTTTAACAAAGAACCTATTTGTGATCACTTTGAGAATATTAAATCTAGAGGATTTAAGACCACAAACAATTCCACCAGACTTGCCCATAGAGGGGGACCAAAGCCAAGTAAAACAGCCATTAGGATCAAAATTTCTACAAATAGAATAATCAAATTTTCTTTTTATAGTTTCCTGCAACCCAATAAAATCAAAATCATACCCAACAGTCAAATATCCAAGGCAAAAGGCAAAGCCTTTCTTTCCCACACCTCTAAAATTCATAATCAGACCTATCATGAGTACTTATTATTTTTATTTCTCAATATGGGGCTAGACAGAATATCACACACAGGATGATTTTTTTCTAGACAGCTACATAACTTAGCACCACCAAGGGGTGCCTCACCAGATTTTTTAATAACACTATTTTTCCTTCTCATTTGTTTCTTAGTTTTTCTGGATAGAACTGGAGTAAAATCCTCATAAACTAAATCATCATTAATTTGGTCTTCATTAGATTTTTCCTCACCATCTGTTAACATACAAACTTCCCTAATTACCTCTAGCACCTCCCTCACAGGAGATTGGACTAACATAGGGGCACGATTTTTCTTTATGGCCAAATTATTTCTGGCATTTTCTAAGTCTTTCTGCAGATGAACAGTGGAAAGGGGCAAAGTTTTTTATATCAATACCAATTTCCAAAGCTTTATCCACAATTTCATTATTACTTAGAACAACAAAAGATTTAGCAGAAGATATCAGCTTGTTACCTTCATTGTCCCTTGCATTAATATGCCCCATGGCCCTAGTCAGAACAGGAAAATTAGCAACACCAGTAGCTTGGATCCTCACACTGACCCTGGTAGGCATGGGCTGCTTAGGAGTGGGGATGGTGGGCACAGAGGGCCTAACCATAGGATAAGCAATGACAGATTCAACAAAATCAGATGGCATCTCAGTAATACCGATCCCTGAAGATTGGACAATGTGTGGTGGTGATTTATCTTCAGAAACCCCACCACTTTCAGCAGAAATATTCAATCTAGAATCGACATCACTCCCTTGAGGATATTCCACAACAGGATCTAGATTTGCTCCAGGTAATCTTGACAAATGTTTCCTCCACTCATATCTCTATCACTATTTGTCTCCATCAGCTTCTTAAGAAATTCTTCATATGTGAGTTCATTCTTCAAAGGTTCATCTGGATTTTCAACAATTCCAGGTGCCATAAGTCTTGGCATTTTGATGAATTCCACAAATTGAGCATAATAATCAACTGCAGGAGGAGGCAGCACCACTCGAACATGCCTCATTTTCAATAACACAATGATCAGGAAGAAGGCCTTTCTCTCTCAACACCTGCTCCAAATATGGAGCATCATCATCACTATCCACCTCATCCACTGTATCCACAATAGCCTTTCTTTTTCCCAATTTATCCCCATCATCATCATCATTCTGTGCACCAATTCCAGGAGCAGCATTGTCAATAGACCTATACCTAGCCCCAACATTATATGATATATGAGCATCCCCCATAAAACCACCAAGGGCAGAACCAGGATTGTCAGTTCTTGATCTTTTAGGAGTATTCTAAGGATTCTGAGGAGGCTGACTAGGATCTCTTATATTAGTAGACACTGGGACCTTGTCAGCAGAAACTTTTCCGCTTGGAAATTCCCTAATAAACTCAATATCATAGAAACATGAACCAATGTTGACATTGGACACAACGGGAGGTACCAAGGACACATCCATATTGCCAATCTGAATTTGCACATAATCAACATTGTTCAGGATATGCTTGTCAACAGCCAAAGATCTACCAACCATATTGCCAACAAACAAATGTAGCAGTGGGACAATTCCTATTATCTAATGGTATTCCTTTAACCTGAAACCATGCCACATCCAACTCACCAGTAGCACCATAGATAAGGAACCAGTTATCCACATGAATAGTGAAATTCCTCATAGTTTTCAACCGAGTTCTCCCAAAATGCTTCCAAGCATATCCCTGGGGCTAGGAAATTTCACCAGAAAAGTACTGGGAGACATGGGCTTGGCATACCATCTCCAAGTACATATAGCACCAGGCCATTGACTGAATTATTCTTCAACCGATCTGGAAGAAACAATACCCTCCACTACTTGGATAACAGCCTGATAAATCTCTTTCATAGGAGCTGCATTTCTAATGTCAGGAATGACAAAGAAACAATTCCTAGGGAGAGCTGCACCCACAAAGGGAGTTGCAATATCCCAGGGTTTCTGCTCGTTGAAGACAAATTTGTCAACATGGATCTCCCCACACAGCAAACACAAGTCAACAGGTTCCAGGGACTGGTTAATATTCTCTCTAATTCGAACAAATCTACTAGCCTCTGGTTGATTGCCTTGTCTAATGGCTTCTATAGGAAAATTATGTGCCTATTGTATTTGATGTTGTTGCTGCAAAGTAGCAACATTCAAGCGAGCACCAGTATGTTCAATATTGGAAGCATCCACCAAGGAGCCGCTAAGGTTATCATCTCTATAAACTGCGAAGTTGTCACGCCTGTCATTTGTAGAATTATCAGATCTGTCCTCTCTCATTTCAGACCTGTGAGCCTACCTATCATGTTTCCAGAATTAACATTCTCACGTTGAAAACCACGATCATGGGCAGCTACAGCACCAAGCCTGTTACTATTTCCGTCACGAGAGGAATGGAAATCAGATGTAGCAGCATCACTACTACGGGAGCGACTATAATTGATGTTTCTTCTCAAATCTCTGGAGCCACCATAAGGAGCATGAAACAGAGGATCATGTCGAACATGATCACGACCCCTATTATCCACTGATATAGGGTTCTCGTATCTTACCTAACTTGGCGGCGACTGATGAGACAGATCAAACGCACCCGGAGCAAAACCACCAGGCGGTCGATAGTTGAACGACATCATCAAAGGCGAAGAAACCATATACACGAAACTCTGACGGTCCCCCGATCGAGTCCCGGACCAAGGAACAAAGGTCATTGGGAGAAGAATCAATCAAAGAATAGGCCTGTCGACGAACACCACCCGTGGAGGACCATCCAATCTCCCCCGCTCCCAGATATGGTGGAATCTAGAAACCACCACCGTGGAGATGGAAGTGGGGAGAGGAACTGACGATAATGCGGTGCAGGCAGATAAGGAAGTAAGTTTATAGTTATACGCATGTGTGATGTCTACGCACTTATATTCTTGTAGACAGTTGTTGGGCCTCCAAGTACAGAGGTTTGTAGAACAGCAGCAAGTTTCCCTTAAGTGGATTACCTAAGGTTTATCGAACTCAGGGAGGAAGTGGTCAAAGGTATCCCTCTCAAGCAATCCTGCAATCAAGGTACAAGAAGTCTCTTGTGTCCCCAACACACCCAATACACTTGTCAGGTGTATAGGTGCACTAGTTCGGCGAAAAGATAGTGAAATACAAGTGATATGGATATAAGACAACGGTGCCAGAAAAGAGCTTTTGACGGGAGGAAAAGGTTGAAGCTGTCCTGTAGTTCCCCGTGACGGCACCAGAAAAGACTCTGATGGCGTGGAAGATACTAAAGGCAAACTAAAATAAAGATGGCAACAAGCAAACATGCAACATATCTAGTTGTAAACGGTGTTTCAATGCTTAGAAACAAGGCCTAGGGATCATACTTTCACTAGTGAGCACTCTCATATAAATATCTTCTCTTCATGATACTACCCCGAACTACTCTCCGGTTGGACACTCTAATCCATGGTAGGGCTACAAAAGAAATCCTTAAAGGTTGCAATCCCCATCTAGATAACCCCACACTGTCACCTTGAGCGCTAGATGGTTCCAAGAAACACCACAATTTCATAGAGACAACCAGCTCAAAATGTACTCATAATAAGTATTTATAAACTCTAGCCTAAGTGCCACCACGGCGTGCATGCTGTCACTTTCACGCACGTGGGGAGAGCAGAGATCTATTGAAGACTTGAGTATTTATGTAAACCCTAGCCTAAGTGCCGCCACGGTATACACGCTGTCACTTTCACACACGTGGGGAGAGCCAGAGATCTATTAAAGCACTTGAGTAGTAGAGTAGATCTACTTGATTACAAAGCTCATGATCATAAGATCATGCATAGAAAGCGAGATGAACACATAGCTATCGGTAGATCCCTTAGCCTCGACGAATAACTACTCCCTCCTCATCATGGGATTCAGCAACGGTGATGGAGATGGTGGTGGAGATCGATGGAGATGGCTTCAGGGGCACTTCCCCGTCCTAGTAGGGTGCCGGAACAGAGACTTTTTGTCCCCCGAAGCTCCCCTTCGGTGGCGGCGGAGCTGCGGACCTTTTGTGGATTTTTGCCCCGTTAGGGTTTACGTCATGGGGATACGTATATATATATATATATATATATATATATATATATATATATATATATATATATATATATATATATATATATGCGAAAGGGCAAGGTCGGTGGAGCCTCGAGGGGCTCACACCTAGGGCTAGCGCGGCCAGGGGGACCTGCGCCACCCTAGGGTGTGGCCACCTCCTATCCCCCCTTCGTATGTCCTTCTGGCTCTGTGTTCGCTTCGGTAAAATATTGACTTTGGCCTGGAAGATCATGGAAGAACCACATCCTGGAAGGTGAATTCGAAGAGATGGAGAGGCTCTACCAGCGGGTGGAAGCTCTTCAGCTGGTGCCGGGCAAAGAGGTCAATGGTGTAGACATCATCCGCACCTTCCTCAAGCGACAGGTGCAGCCACTACAAGCGAGGGTGCACCCGATGTTCCTCTATGCTGACTCCAGCGATCCGACAAGGGTTTCATTCGAAGAATTGTCTTCGGGTGACCTCGATAGGTCCCTTCGTCCCCTGCTGAAGGCCAAAGTCGATGAGGACCTCCCGGGGAAGTCTTTGACCACTCCTTTTAGCGCCAAGATAGTGGTTTCCCAGGTGATACTTGTTCGTGCGCATAGCACTTTTTTCAAGTTTTCGCAGTTTGCTATTGTTATTTATCTTGTTCCCTTTTCCTTTCGCTTGCAGCGTCTCAAGGTAATGGGGTCTATGCCTCCTCTGCCTGAGAAGTATACGAAAGTGTCGGACAATGAAGAGGTGGACTCCGAGTTTGAGCTTCCTCCGGCGCAGTCGCCTACTGTGGGTGCTCCCGAGGCAAGTGAAGGGCGGACACGAAAGCGCACCCGGAGCGAGTCTTCGGATGCGTCTACCCCTCCAACTCCAAGCGGTCCGCCGTTCCTCGAGTAGCATGGTAAGGATGATGGTGCGTCGTCTGCACCTTTTCCTGCCATGCCTCTTCGAGCGATGGCTCCGCAGTCGCCGGCCAAGAAGAAGAAGAAGGCGGCTCCCGTCTTCAACTTATAGGACATCGAGTCGTAAGTGACTTCATCTGAGTCTCTTTCTTATCGTCTGTCTGAGTAGTGTGAGTTGTTGTTGATCAAATATTTACTTGTAGTCATTCTTCGGAGGGGTCCCTTGACGCGAACACCCAAGAGGCTATAGGGGAGCCGAAGATGATGACTTCTATCCCCCAGGTGGTGGCCGACTCTAAGGACTATGACCCGAACTCCTCCAGGTGAGAAGCTCGGGCATCCGTAGCTGAGAAGATAGCACGCAGACTTCGGAGTCCAAGCCTGAACACGTAAGTACTGTCTGTGTTGCTCCTTGGGGGGAGCCCCCGAGCCTATTTGGGTGACCTGTTGGTCGTTTTGCTTTTGTGGGGTGGAGCCCTCAAGCCCTTTTGGTTTATTTCTTTATCTTTTGTTTCTATTTGCCTGCAGACCTTTGTGCACAGCGCCAACCTCCTTGTTCAGCAGTACCTGGCGCTAGAGGCTAACCTGCAACAGCTTCAAGGTACGTAACTTTTCACCTTTGTTTTAGTTCGTCTGTCCCAAGGATTTTCTTGTATTGATCAGGTGTTTCTTCATGTTGCAGATGAAAACACTGTGGCTCTCTGAAGACTGGATGCTCTCGAGAAGAGCCTTGGTCGAGTGGAGAAGAAGGCCACGAATGTTGTGGAGGCCAAGGAGCGTTTGCAGAAGGAGGCTGCCGATCGCGAGGAGTCTAAAGAAAGGGTAAGGGATCTCTTTTCTGCAACGGAAAAAAATAAGCGGAGCTGATTTGACTCGGCACCAGCTTTTCAGGCATCTCGAACCCTCATACCACTCTGTCCTTCTTCATGATCAAGTTACAACCTAAGATCTATGACTATATTATGTTAACAGTTCGTATTTTGTTCAAAAGCTATCATAATAGTGATAATGAGAAAAACGTAGCTATTTCATCAATCAATCGAAGTTCAGTGGAGAAATCCCTGGAGGTTCTGACAGGCTGCGGGCGCGGGACTAAAAATCCCTTTCTGATGGTGAACCTCCTACTGCTTCTTCCAATTCCGAAACAGGGTAAAGTGATCAAGACCAAGAGCGTCGAGTACATGCCCTTCTTCCTGTCGCTGGTGAGCTTCCTCAACGGCGTCTGCTGGATACCCAGCTCTAGGAATGAAAGGGTTCATCACACCGGAACGAGGTAAAGGGCTACCCCTTGACCGAGTGAAGGCGAGCCTGGATCCATCTCATGGCTGCAGCAGCTGCCCGTGAGAAGGAGATGGCGGATAAGCTTATGGATCCAGCCAAAGCTTTTTCTGGTGAGTTTCCCTTGACTTGTTTGGGTCTTGTGTTTTTTTTCGACTGCGTCTTGTCTTTTCTCATTTGAGTGCTTTTCTTCTTTGTTTCAGATGCTTCAGGCATCATGTTTGATCGTGGTACGCTGGAGCATGGAGATGCATTGGCTGATGCTACCGCGGCGGTCGAAGATCGATGCGCCGCTGCTGTTGGCTCCTTGGCGAAGGCCAAAGAAGTGCTCACGCGCTTCTACAAGGAGGTCGTCCCCAAGGGCATTGCCCTTGAAGATGTCAATGCCCTTGCGGATGCTCTTTCAGAGGAAGATCCGGTAGCGTATAAGCGCAAGCAGAAGGGCATCGGCGCCACCATGGGGTTGGCGATGGCGATGACGTCCGGAGATGAGCTGGACCTGCCGCACATCATGTCCCAGATGCCGACGGCTACATATGGCTCGGAGGTAGCTTTTCCCTATTTGCCTCTCGCTGTAAGCGCTATGGGCCTAAGCTCATCAATCTCCTGGCTGATTATGCGGCAAAGCAGTAGCAGGAGGCCAAGAGCAGGCAGTCTGGCTCCGAGGCCACCCCGGATGCGGGGGCGTAGGCCTTTTGTAATTTAGATGATGTAGTTCCCTCTGTTGCTTCCTTTTGTAACCTTTTGCTGATGAACAAAACCAACTGTGCCACGTGGTGGCTTTAATGTATATAAGTTTATATTTCGAGTTGCTGCTAGAAATGCTTGTAATGTTCATGCTTGATTTGTTTGCCTTTAGGGTCCTTCGAGTGAGGTTCCGGTTGTCGCTCCGACTGCTCCTGAGCCACGACCTTCCTTGGATGATGCGTCGCAGCTGGTTCTTCTGCACAATCGTGTACATAGCTTGGAAAAGGCATCCTTAGCATTCGAGGCCATGTAGATGTCTAGAAGTCGAAGGCTGAGTGAGCCACTTCCATGGAGGAGTTCTTGATGGGGGAGTTGCAGCAAATGGGCGAGCAACTGCAGTGTGAGTCTTCGCGAACTGCTGTTCTTCTAGGTTCACCTTATTTGTATGCCATCTTATTCCGTGCTTGGTGCAGATGTTAATCTCGTTCCGAGGGAAGAGAAGGAGCGTGTTGCGATTCGTATGAATTGCTTGATGCAATAGGACCTGGAGGCTGGTGGCTTCTTCTGGATGGACCGCGATCGAGACATCATCCTTGCGATAGTGCAAGATCGCGTGCACCAAGTTCTTCGGGTGCTTAGGCATGCGAGGTCTTCTTTGGCGGCCATTTGGGTCACCATGTTCCCTTTGGATGTTGCGCCTTCCACCTTCTAGGGGCTTCTAGCGAAATTTCGGGACGTAGGACACATTAGGGAGTTGGTGCGGCATCGGCTGATTGCTGGGGTGAAGGCTACCTTGTCGCTCGTTCGGCTGCATCACCGTGATGTCAATCTCGCGGAAGTGGCGACTGGGCCGCCCCTTCGACCGGATGGTCCCCTATGGAACATGCGCCCACATTATGCGGCTGTGGCGCAGCATGCTGAGGAGATCGTAGATCCATTTGAGCAGCAGGTGAATGTAATGCTCCAGAATAGGTAGATCGTGTAAAGAAAAACTTGATGTAAAATTTGTATTTATTTCGAGTGGGCTCGTAGTGCCCTTTGTAAAATGTTGTGTATATTGGCACGTAGTGCTCTATAGTTTGCATGTCCCTTTCGTTAGCCTAACATGGTTAGCTACTCGGGTTGTATGTGTTTGTTTTCAGTAGTCGTCGGGTGAGGCGTAGCCCCCGGGCGTGTTTTAGTGATAAGTAATGTAAAGAAAAAGATATTTTGCCCAAGGAACTTAGCTTTTATTCATAGCAATCGAGCAAGTACATTGTTCGGCTAAGTAGCCTTGGCTGAGTAGCCTTATTGAAATTAAAGGGGAACTAGGGGTAGAAGCGTCGCAATTGTGTGACGTTCCAGGGTTAGAGTATTCGACTCCTGATGCGACATCCATGAGGCGATAGGCGCCACCTGGGATGACTTCGGTGACTCTGTAAGGTCCTTCCCAGGATGACTCGAGCTTTTTGGGGCGTTCTTGCTTGAGTCGCAGGACTAGGTCTCCTTTGACGAAGGACCTTGGGCGCAGCCGACGGCTGTGGTAGTTGCGAAGGCTCTGCTGGTAGACCACTAAGCAGTCCGGGGCAATGTTGCGTGCCTCGTCGAGTGTGTCGTCGGCGTCTTCGATTGCGGACGATGATTCGGCTTCGCTGTAGGTGACGACCCGTGGGGCCTTGTGGCGTACCTACACCATGCACCATGAAGAAGGGCGTGTAGCCGGTTGAGCTGTTTGGCATTGTACGCAGGCTCCAGAGAACGGAGGGTAGCTCATCTGCCCAGGCTCCCGAGATCCTTTCGAGTAGGCACATCGGTCGCTTCTTGATGCCATTCCCTATGAGGCCGTTGGCTTTTTCGACCCGTCCGTTGGTCTTCCGGTGCGCCATGGAGGCGTAGTATATGTTGATGCCGAGGTTCCCGCAGAAGGTTTGGAATTCCTTCAAGATGAAGTTCGAGTCGTTGTCCGTGATGATGTTGTGAGGCACTCCGAATCTGTAGACAATGGATTCAAAGAATTTGACGATAGTTTTGCCACTTTGGTTGGTGACAGGAATGGCCTCGATCCACTTGGTGAATTTGTCGACTGCGACCAGGAGGAAGACGTGGCCTCCTGGTGAGGATTTTGGCAGTTTGCCGATCATGTCGAGGCCCCATTGGGCGAAGGGCCAGGCCAGCGGTATGGGCCTCAATTCGGATCCTGGTGCCTGCGGCTTGTCCGTGTATCTCTGGCATGCATTACATCTTTGGACGATGTCCTTGGCGTCGTTCATGGCAGTTGGCCAGTAGGACCCAACTCGTAGAGCTTTGGCGACTAGGGCGCGACTGCCTGCATGGTGGCTGGAGATGCCCTCGTGGATGTCCTGGAGGATGCTTTTGTCGTCACCTATGGTGACGCACCGTTGGAGCACACCCGAAATGCTGCGCCTTTACAGTTCGCCATTGATTATGGTGAAGGCTTTTGATCGGCGCATATGGCATCTGTCGGGTCATCGGGCAGTTCACTGTTTATTAGGCACCGAAGGTATGGCTATGTCCATGTCTCTTCAACCTCCATGGCCTGCATCAGGCTTACCAGCTCAGCCTCGGTGTCGAGCTTTTTGGGTCCCTCTTGTCCTTCGGGTGGTGCAGCCCCCGAGTGCTCTGCTTCTTCGGTTGAACCCTTTGGGAATTTTCTCTTGATAGAGGGTACGTAGATTTGTTCGAGGAACACACCTGTTGGCACCCGTGCACAGGTGGAGCCGATGTTGGTGAGTTTATCGGCTTCTTCATTGCTTTCCCTTCTGATGTGCCGAAGCTCGCAGCCATCAAAAATCCCCTTCGAGTGAGTTGTAGAGCGCATGATACGCGATCATGTTGGCGTTGTGAGTGTCACACTCGTTCATCGTCTGCTGGACGACAAGGTTCGAGTCACCGTAGATGACGAGGCGTGTTGCACCGCATATCTTGGCCATCTTCATGCCATGGATGAGGGCCTCGTATTTGGCCTGGTTGTTGGAGGCGCGAAATTTCATCCGAATGACGTATTTCATCTTGTCGCCCTAAGGGGACGTCAATATGATGCCGGTCCCTGCTCTAGCCTCGCGCTTGGAGCCGTCGAAGTGCATCGTCCATGATTGTGTCATGTTCGGTGTGGCTGGCAACTGGAGTTCCATCCAGTGGACGAGAAAGTCAGGGAGGACCTGAGATTTGATTGCCTTGCGCCGTTCATATACTATGTCTAGAGGAGACATTTCGATGCCCCATAGGGCTACGCGTTCTGTGGCTTTTCGGGGTTGTTCAGGATGTTGGACAGTGGGACATTGTTGACGATCATGATCTAATGTTCCTAGAAGTAGTGGCTCAGTCGACGAGCCATTATGAATACGCCGTAGGCGAGCTTCTAATAGTGAGGGTACATGTGCTTTGTTGGAGTCAGTACCTCGCTGAGGTAGTGTAGCATCCCGAGTAAATCCACTACTAGAAAATCGCGTGTTATTTTATTCATGCATCATCATGACATCATGCATATTTGCATCTAAAAATATTTTACTAAACCCTATTTTGTTTCCTACAATATTCCTTGTCTATTCAAATTAAAGCTCCAGTCATATCTTGATATTTTGTTTACCTAAAAACTATTTACCAGTGTTTTAAAATAAAGATAAAATGTTTTTAGTGGGGGAGGCAGCCCGGCCCGTAGGCCAGGCCACCTACTACCCGGCTGGCCCAGCCCGTTTTGGCCAAACCCTATCTATCCAACCGAACCCTAACACTAACCCTAGCATCATCCCTGGGCCCCACCCCGAACACGGTCCCCACACGCCACAGGCCCCCCGATGCAGCCCAACCCCACCCTCTTCTCCTCGGGAGCCTTCCTGCCGCCTCCCAGCATCGATCCCCGCCAAGCTCCCCGCCCCGTCCGCACCCTCTGCCTCGCGGGTCCGGCCTCCCCCACCGCGTCGTCCCCGACCTCGTCCGGCCGCCGCCACGACCTGGGCGCTCACCCCCGCGCTCCTTCGCGCCTCTGCAAGCCAGCACGGACCGGCCCCACCTTGTCCTGCGCTCTGCCGCCGAGGTCGCTCCGCTAGCGGCTGTCGCCGCCCACAAGAGCTCCATCCCGGTGCTTGGAGGCCGTCCGAACCAGCTCGCCGATCCACTTGTCGCTTGCCGTCCGCAGGGTGTTTGAGCCTATGCCTGCACGAGACAGGGGCCTCCTCGCAGATGCCAAGAACAACCATACCCGATGGCCGAGACCCAAAGTTTTCACGGCATGCCAAGATCTTCTACTCGATCCACAAGACCGATCCGATGCCGACCCAAGTTCTTCTCCCGGACCCGTCAAGATCTCCGTCACCGAACCCTCGAGGCCTTCCACACGGAACACCGAGAACTCCTCCCTGAACGCCAAGATCGCCGACGCGAATACGCCAAGTTCGTCTTCCCGGACACCGTGCGACAAGATCTACTTCACGGATCCGAAGACCCCGGTACCCGATCCATTCAAGTTAGCCATCGATGACAAGATCGACCGCTTGTAACCCAAGATCTCCACCACGTCGCAAGAAGTTCTCCATCTTGAATCTGAACCTCGATCCCTGTTGAACCCTGAGACCGATCCCGTACCCGGCGCCACGCCAAGTGCTCCTTCCCGGAGTCCGAAGGCCAATCTCGCCGAGACCCCGAAGACCGATCCCTCGAACCCCTCCGAACCAAGACCTCCGACCATAATGTGTGATGCCCTTTCCAAGCCCCGTATTTTTATAATATATGATATAAACTTGTTGCATTAAATCATTCATGTCGCATACATATCTGTGGGTGTTTGAGGGCATTATGCCGATTCACTTCATAATTAAATATGGGGCCATATGCGGGCTTATCTAGTCTAATATTGGCTCCATTTAAATTGGTGTAGCGAACCGATGCCATGTTCCGCCCTGTTAACCCAACACTTAATTTGCGGGGTAGATAAATAACTTGAACCGTTTAATTAAATGTCGGGACCCCGGTTCCGCTTAATATGACCTAAATTCATCGCACCTTTGCCATGTCATACATCATACATGCATCATGCCCGATTTTCTACCGTAGTATTAAATAGTGCATCCGGTGTTTGTGCTAGTGTTTTGCTTCTTCACGGACTAGGCCGATGAGTTGATGCGAGTGTCGACCCGATCTTCGGATGAACCTTCGGCAATGTTTTCAGGCGAGCATCTCCCCCTTTTTACCTATCTTACTTTATAGTATTTATTCCCTTCTGTTGATCTATTGCTATCTGTGTTGCGATGCTCTAGTTTTCGTACCCGTGATATCCTTTGCAGCCTTATAATGCCTTGGACACCTCCTATTACCTGTTGTTTGGTAGATAGTTGGACCTGCGCGTCGTAGTCGCTTGCTCAAGTGCTGTTGCGTGTCGTCAAGTACCACAGTTGTTGGAGTATTGCCGTGTGTTTATTGTTGGAGATGATCAAGACTTTAATTACTGTTTAACAACTAAAATTGAAGTAGGTAAATGCAGAGGCACAGGTGGGCAATAGATGTTATTTGGTTGTTAACCGTCCACTTGTGTCCCGTAGGACCCCGAGTACTTGATACCTGTTCCTTGAATATTCGCGCTATCCACATCCGGGAGGATTATGGGACCCCCCTGAGCCAGAGCTTGATTCATTCTTATTTCTTGGGGCCACAAACTAGTTTGAGGTTTTATTTACTATCCTGTACTTATGCCATGCTTTACTGCTTTATTTACGATTGTGCGAGGAGCACCTGTACTGTTTAGGATCGTGACCCGTTTTCGCGGTATCGACAAGCCCAGTCACACTTTCGGGTTCCCAGTCGTTTACAGCCGGCCCCACAAACCTTGAGTCCGTCTCGAAGTCAGCTAACTTCGTTGCGGGTATACTTAATGGGGTGGCCCCCTGAAATATTTCTGAATCTTGTGATTGCTTTGTCATGAAAGCCTCGTTGGGTTTTGATTTGGTTTTTCCGAGGTTGATCGAGTGTGTGTTGCTATTTGTGCACCCCTGCAGGGTAAAACTTTCTGAAAGCCGTGTCCGCGGTTATGGACGACTTGGAGCACAGTATCTCGATCATAGACAACTATAACTAAAGTAGTGCTATAAATTTGACTTTATAATGACTAGTAATCAGCTTCACTATAATGGAATGGCTAAATAAAATTGCCAACAATTGCTTGTTTGGGTTGACGCTTGCTACCATTGTATCTGACTAGTAAGTATTGCAACTATAACGGAATGGCTAAATAAAAGTACCAACAACTGCTGGGTTTGGGATATCTCATGCTAATTGTATTTGACTAGTAAGTGTCGCAACTACAACGGAATGGTTAACTAAAATTGCCCACTGCTTATTATATCAGGATGATTATCTATACCTGACTAGTAATCGCTGCAACGATAACTGAATAAATAAAACTGCCAACTGTGTGAGTTCCTCGGTTGACTTCCTCGTTTGGTCTCGAGGGGGAAATACCAGGATGGGTATGTTTGGTGGTAGCATCAGGTTGGTTCCGAATAGGTCTTTCTTATCCCTCTCTGATAGCCGACAGTTATCTCGAGTCTCTATAGGTTGTTTAGTGCATGCTGCGCTGCCGCTTCAGTCCACCATACCTATGTAGGCGAGGATCGCCGAATTCTAGCCTCGCCGTGTACTGGCCTCAGTACTGACGCTCCTCTTTTTCCTCTGCCCTTTGTCGGCACCCCTTTTGTTTAAGCAGGTTTTGAGATCGACGTCGTTAGCAGGGTTACCCTTCCGGCTTGGCCTGGGCAGGGTTATGGACGCCATTGGTTATTCTTCAGGGCTCTTAGCCCCATTTGCATCTTGTCCGTACTCGGACGCTATATCGTTTTAAGGGTGATTTGGATCTTTGTATTGTATATCTGTATTCTTGACTCTTTGAGTCGCTGTTGTATATATATCTGTTCTGGGGGTCCCATCGAGGACTGTTGTGTAATGTTATTACTTTGTTTTCCACCCGCACGCAAGTGCCTGGTGGGCACCTTTGAATCGTTTCTATGCGGGTTTGGCGGGAAGCGCTGAAACTTGCATAGGGCCGATTCTAAGGGTGTTACAGAGTATATTGGGCGTTGGACCCCATGGGTCTTGCCATCTTTGGGTCATTCGACCACGAGTACGGTGATTACCACATGATGCGTAGCTGCGATGTATATCAGCAAAGGCTCTCGCTCCTTTGGCGTTACCAGGACAGGTGAGGTGGAGAGTAGCCGCTTGAGGTCTTTGAATGCGTCGTCTGCTTCGGGTGTCCACTCGAACTTGTCCGCTTTGCGCAACAGTTGGTAAAAAGGTAGGGCCTTCTCACCCATGCGACTAATGAATCTGCTCAGTGCTACGATCCGCCCAGCTAGCTGTTGGACGCCTTTGAGGTTCTTCGGCTTATCCATGGCCAGTATGGCCCTGATTTTCTTCGGATTCGCCTCGATCCCCCGCTGGGAGATGAAGTAGCTGAGTAGCTGGCCATATGGGACACCGAAGGCGCACTTTTCTAGGTTTAGCTTGATCTTGTAGTGATCAAGGTTATCAAACGTCTCGTTGAGATCATCGATCAGCGTCTTGGCCTCCCTGGTCTTGATTACTATTCGTCAACATAGACTTGAATGTTGCGACCAATCTGGTTTTTTAGGCATGCCTGCATGCACCTCTGATACGTGGCACCTGCATTCTACAGCCCAAAGGGCATGGTGTTATAGCAGAACGCGCCGAACAGCGTTATGAACGCCGTTTTCTCCTGGTCTTTGACCTTCAGCCGAATCTGGTTGTAGCCTGAGTAGGCGTCGAGGAGGGAGAGTTTATCGCATCCTGTAGTCGAATCGATGATCTAATCGATCCGCGGTAGAGGTAAGTGGTCCTTGGGATAGTACTTGTTGAGCGATGTGAAGTCTACACACATCCGCAGGATGTCCGTGTCCTTTTTGGGGACCAACACGGTGTTGGCCGGCCACTCGCTCTCCTTCATTTCTCTGATGAAGTTGGTGTCGAGTAGTCTATTGACTTCGACTCCAATGGCTTCAGCTCTTGGCTCGGACAGTCGTCAGATTGACTGTTTGACGGGCTTCGCATCCGGAAACACATTGAGTGCATGCTCAACGAATTCCCTGGAAACTCCTGGCATGTCTACAGGACACTAGGCGAAAAAATTCCCAGCGCTCACGGAGGAATTCGACGAGCGCGCTTTCCTATGCGGAGCTAAGGTCATTGAGGATCAACACCATCTTGGAGGTGTCCATCATGTGGACCTGTGTGAGATCAAGCACATGGCTTAATAGGATTGATAGGATACTCATACCAATAAGTTGCAACTTCTTTTCCGGAAGCTCATTCGAAAAGAACTCTAAGGTTAAGTGTGCTTGGCCTAGAGCAATTCTAGGATGGGTGACCGACCAGGAAGTGGGTAACCGGGTGCGCATGAGTGAGGACAAAGTGCGGAGAGAAGACTAGTGTTGGTTTGTGGAGCCAGTCTAGAGATCCTATTGAGCTGCCAGAAGTGACAACCGTCGGTCCGAAGTGATCGGGGGTGTTACAAATTGGTATCAAAGCTGATCCTCGCGGTTAAAACGGGTGTGTGTGGGTCAGTGGCGGGACATGTGGAGCATGGTGCGTGTGGCCCGGAGTGGACACGGCATGGCACATGTGCTGACACTGGACGCACATACGTGTGTCGGGTGTGTGCGGGTTAGTGGCGGGACATGTGGAGCATAGCGCGTGTGGCCCAGAGTGGACACGGCATGGCACATATGCCGGCACTAGACACACATACGCGTGCCAAGAGGGAACGTTCCTGGGGTGTGCTTGATCGATGAGGGCATCGATCTTCTAAAGGGTGGGTGTATGTGAGATCCAGCACATGGCTTAATAGGATTGATAGGATACTCATACGAATAAGTTGCAACTTCTTTTCCGGAAGCTCATTCGAAAAGAACTCTAAGGTTAAGCGTGCTTGGCCTAGAGCAATTCAAGGATGGGTGACCGACCGGGAAGTGGGTAACCGGGTGCGCATGAGTGAGGACAAAGTGCGCAGAAAAGACTAGTGTTGGTCTGTGGGGCTAGTCTAGAGATCCTATTGAGCTGCCAGAAGTGACAGCCGTCGGTCCGGAGTGACCGGGGGTGTTACAACCTGCATCTTCTTTGTGTTGATCGTGGAGTCGAATGACAAGTCGGGTGCGTTTTGCCTGGCGACTAGGGGTGCCCCGTTGTCCGTCACTTCTCTGAGCCTTGTGAGATCCTCCTGCATGCCGAATGACTGGGAGATTCTGTTGAAGTCTCTGTCGCAGTGGTCGGATTAGGTGAAGCTTCCCTGGATGGTGATGACGCCCCTGGGTCCTGGCATCTTCAGTAGCAGGTACGTGTAGTGCGGTACTGCCAAGAATCTTGCGAATGCCACGCGCCCGAGGATGGCATGGTACTGTGATGGCCAGTGATGGCCAGTCCACCACTTCGAACTCCAGCCACTCGCGCCTAAATTTTTTGGGCTGGCCGAAGATGACGTCGAGCCATATCTTCCCTAGGGGATATATGCCCTCCCCTAGGACTATGCCGTGGAACGTCATGTCTGATTGCTCCAGGCTGCATAGCGGGATCCGCATCGCTGCGAGTGTGCTGGCGAACATTAGATTGATGCCGCTGCCGCTGCCCATGAAGACACGACTCATCTTGAACCCCTCGATCTACGCCTCGAGCACCAGGGCAGCATGACCTGGGTATGGGATCTGGCGTGGGTGATCCAAACGATCGAACGTGATGCAGGACTCCGAGCCACTAAGGTACTCAGGGATGGCTGGTGGGGAGGCCACCGCCTGGCTGACTTGGCGGGTGATCTTCTTTTGCACCATGTTTGTTGGGCGCACCTTCTGGATCATCAGGGCCCCCTTTGGTGGCGGGTATCTGCCCGCACCATTGTTTGGTGTTGGTGCGATCACTGGATTCGACGGTCCAACGGGTGGTGGTGGAGGAGCTCAGTGGGCGATGTCACCTGGTACAGGTGCGGGCCCAAATCCAGGGTTTATGATCTGCCGCCGTATTTGGGTAAGACCC
This sequence comes from Avena sativa, assembly GCA_916181665.1. Classification (NCBI taxonomy): domain Eukaryota; kingdom Viridiplantae; phylum Streptophyta; class Magnoliopsida; order Poales; family Poaceae; genus Avena; species Avena sativa. The sequence continues at coordinate 256,002,290 of OV702279.1, read as the reverse complement.
TCGCTGAGCTTCTGGAACTCGCGGTAGTCCTTGAGCATGTGGCTGGCCTTCTTCATGCCATCCTGTTTGTTGATGTAGAAGTGGATGGTGCAAGGACCAGACAATTTGTCGTATGCTGAAGGCTCGTCGTCGTGGCTGCAACGCTGCCACGTCTGTGTGGGTCGCCCTCCTTCATTGTTGCGGTATCCGTTGTTGCGGTTGCCATCATTGCGTCGGTCGGCGTATCCAGCCGTGATCATGTCGACTCCGTCACGGTCGTCGTAGATGCGTGATCTTCGTTTGCTGCGGTGTTCTCGCCTGCGGCCGTAGTCGTCCTTGTCATCCGAATGCGTTCGGTGGACGGATTCCTCGCCATCTGCCCATCGGTTGGCGATGTCCATGAGGTGGTCAAGTGTCTTGGGCTTGATGTGCCCAAGTTCTTCCTTGAAGTCTAGGCGCTTGGCACCATCCTTGAAGGCGTCGATTGTCCTTTCTTCGGAGATGTGTGCGGCGGAATTCTTGATATGGGACCAGCATAGTATGTACGAGCGAATGGATTCGCCGGTACGTTGGGTACAGGCTCGCAGTTCCTCGATCGATGCTGGCCTCTTGCTGGTGCCTTTGAAGTTGCGGATGAAGCTATATGCCAGCTCCTCCCAGCTTCGGATGGAGCCGGAGGACAGGCTGCTGAACCAGATCCTAACTGCGCCTGTCAGCTGCAGCTGAAGGCATTGTAGGGCGGTGTTCCTGTTTCCGTCGTGCAGCTTGACGGATGAGAGGTGGTCGCCGAGCAAGGATTTTGGGTCCTGCGTACCGTCAAACTTCAAAGTGTCCAAAGGGAGCTTGAAATTTTTCAGCATCCGCGTTCACCGAATGGATCTGCTGAAGCATTTGGCTCCACACTGCTCTCTGCCGTCTTCCTCGTCGGATTTGGTTGAACATGCGCGTTTAGCGCGTGCCTTGTCGATCTTGCGCTGGGTGAGATCGTTGCGAGCGTCGTAGTCGCTGCTGCGGTGCTGTGGGCTCTTGCGACATCGGGGCAGGTCATGCTCGTCTTCCTCGGATGAGGGCGTAGGACTGTGAGTGAACTTGACCACAACTTTTTTCTTCGGCTCCGCAGGAGCCTCGTCATGGAGCGCGGCTCTGATGAGTCCGAGACCAGCTAGCGTGGACTTGTGCATGGCGATCTCCGGGTCACCCACTGGAGGTGGATGGGATGCGAGATATGTAGTGGTCGCCATGATCGCAGCTTGCGGTGTTTTCGGCATGACGTTGCCATTTACGTCCATCGTCATGAAGGACGTGTTGAGGGCCCTAGTGACTTCGCGTCGCATGGCGGGGTCCATGTGCTCCATGCGGGAGCGGTGCTTGTTGGCGTTGTTGTCATGCGAACTGGAGCCGCCAGCGATGGAGAGCATAGCTCGCCATGCGCTAGACTCTGAAGCTGCCTCCTTACGCTTGTCGAGCTCCTCCATCAGCTTCACCTACCAGTTATGCTTGTTGATGAGAAGGAGGTGGTATGCCATCAGCAGATCCCGTGAAGCAATCACAGGTAGGATGATGTTGCCTGCCACGGCTTCGCGTGCTTGGAGCCATCCTTTCTCGTTGAGGTTGATCTTCTGGTAGGCGTTAGCGTCGCCTTCGTTGGGCCTGAGCGGCAGATCTCCCCCGTTTCCTCCGTTCTCACCTTGCGGGTTGAGAGGGGGTTGGGTGCACTCGAACCTGGTGGCAGGTCCATTTCGTCTTGGATGACCATGGTGCATAGGTAACATCTGTGGATGGGGTCGCTGCTACCGCAACTTTTAGATCTGGAACCGTAGGTTCCTTCGTCTAAGGGAGGGCAGCACATATATGAGTTGCAGCTGCTACTGCTGTCTGACTCGTCCGTCGACGCGTGTAACGCGCCGATAGGTGGGACCCACGAAGCGGGCCTGATGGATGGTGGTGGCACCCGCTCTGGGAGGCGGAGAGTGCCGGTCTGCCCTACCTGGAAGCAGAAGCTCCCGAACATCATCTCGAGTCCGTTGCCAACGGACTCGAAATCCCTCAGGGTGGTCGGAGAGTGGGCGGTGAAGTCGAAGGTGCCGAAGAGGAGGTGACTCTCCATCACCGATGACTTGTAGACCGCTCCAGATGGGACTACCATGATCGCACAATTAGCATCCCCATTTCCCATAGATGGTGCCAATTGACGAGGTTCGATCTCGTCAATGCCCATTGTTATGGACTTGAGTTTTGGAGAAGATGGGGATGCTGGAGATCGGAACGGTTAACAGACAAGCAACGCAGGACACGAGGTTTACCCAGGTTCAGGGCCCCGGAGGGAAAACACTACTCCTGCTTGTTTGCTCTTGATTACGACGAAACCGAAGGTTACAGTGGTGCGCAGATGCAATTTGGCGTGAAGGTGTGTATGCGAGGGTGGAAGAGATCCTTCTCGTCGTGCCCTCCTGGCCTTTATATAGATAGGCAGGTCCCGGGCTTAGGTCGAGTCGATTACATATTAGGGTTGGTACCCTTTGAAATTCTATCTACTCTAGACTTTTTCTCCAAGGATCCGAAGACATCATGGGCTTGGGCCACCCGAAATCTCCACGGGCCGCGTGTCTTGACATGGGACTTCCTTGGGAGGGACCAGGTATACCAATGTTGTGTACCCATGGGGTATAACCATGTCAGCTATGTTTTCTATATGTGAAACAAACAAACATCTTTCAATGCATTATTATTCATGATATTTGTTTGTATCCATTCATGTTGCAACATAGTTGCTTTGTCTTATTGTTAGAACTTCATCTTTCATGCTCATGTTTAGAGTACTTTGATCCTAACTTTCAATGCTTGCAAATGGTTTGATCAAGATTTTGATGGTGCATGTCACCTCAAAAATTATTCTTTTTATCACTTACCTACTCGAGGACGAGCAGGAGTTAAGCTTGGGGATGCTTGATACGTCGTAAACGTATCTATAATTTTTTATGTTCCATGCTTGTTTATTATCAACTTTGCTTTGCTTTGTCTATACTTTGAGGTATTTTTATACATTTTCTAGGACTAACCTATTAACAAGATGTTGTAGTGTCAGTTGCCTGTTTTCTGTTGTTTTTGGTTTCAGAAAAGCTAGTAAGGAAATATTGTCGGAATTGGACGGGACAAAAGCCAAAGTCAATATTTCACCGAGGAGAATACAGAGACCGAAGGGCGACCGGAGGAGGAGCACGAGGACGCCACAGCCTAGGGTGGCGCGGGCCCCCCTAGGGCACGCCGCCACCTGGTGTGGGCACCTCGGGTCCCCCTGCCTCGCCTCTTTGCTTATAAAAGCCCCCCGATGCCAAAACCCTAAACACCCGATCAGATCTCCACGAAACAGTCCGTAGCCGCCGCCACCATCGTCCCTAGATTGGGGGGATCTGAAGCTCTGCCCGGCATGCCGGAGGGGAGAGATCACCCTGGAGGCCTTCTTCATCACCATGCCAGCCTCCGGTATGATGCGTGAGTAGTTCACCCTTGGACTATGGGTCCATACAGTAGCTAGATGGTTGTTTCTCCTCCTTTGTGCTATCATGTTTAGATCTTGTGAGCTCCGTTCATGATCAAGATCATTTGTTTGTAATCATACATGTTGTGTTTGCGGGGATCTGATGGATATTGAGATTGCTATGTCAGATTGATTATTGATTCTATCATGTCTTATTAATTATTGATTCTATCATGTCTGTGTTGTTTGAGATCTTGCATGCTCTCTGTTGCTAGTAGCTATCTTGGCCAAGTAGATGCTAGTGACTCCAAGAGGGAGTATTTATGCTCGGATAGTGGGTTCATTGTGGCATCCCGCAAAACCACTACTAGAAAATCGCGTTGTTTTTGTGCATTGCATCATCATGACCGCATGCTCATGTCATCATGCCACATTGCATTTGAGCATCGTCATCATCTTGCATTTGCTTGCATAAAACTATTGCAGAAAAACCTGTTTGTGTTTTCTAAACGCCCCATCTTTATTCAAAACCAAAACCGGGTCTCCGGAATATTTTGTTTTGACTAACTACGTTTTGCAAACGGTCCGTTTAACACGAATAAAATATTAAATTATTTTTAGTGGGGGCAGTCGAACGGGCCAAATCGACCCGAACGACCACCCCCAGGAATTAAAACGGTCCAACCTAGACCCTTTTCTACCCCAACCTAACCTACCCAACCCCTCTCCACCTCACCCCGACCACTTCCCTCGTGACACCTCACCTCCCCTCTTCCCCTATCCTATCCGGTGCCGCCACCTCATCCATCCCACACACACCACCAAAACCCACCCCTCTCAACCACCCCACCCAGCACACAACAGCACACACGCACCCGCGCCTGGGCCCGCGCCCCACCTGTCCCCACCGGGCCCCACTCCCCTGGCCCTGTTCCTCTTCCCCACCTACCCCCCCGCGTCTCTCCCTCCGCGCACGCCCGGCCTCCACCCTCCGGCGCTGCGCCTCCCGCCACCATCCCGGGCCTCCATGGCCACGCCTGGAGCTCCTCCTTGCGCGCAGGTCTGAGCCTCTCTGGCCGCCTGTGTCGCCTCCGCGTCGACCTTCTCCGAGCCGCATCCCCGGGCGCGTCCTATCTCGTGCCCCGCGTGCGTGAGGTGCTCACCTCGCCGTCCTCGTTTGTCGTGCGCCCGACGCCGATCCTACACTGCCTCTGCGAGAGCCAGACGCGAGCAGTACCTGGCGGCCTTCAGTTCCCTACTCGTCTACTCCCAGCTACCAAGTACCAAGCTGCCACCACTGAGGCAACCTCCTGTGCGTCTTCACCATGCGTGCCAGTACCCGACGAAACATCGACAAGGTTACCGACAGGAACCTGAAGACCCCGAATCCGAAGGTCATCTACAAGGAACGCCAAGGTCTCCTCCCTGAAACCGCCATGACCGTCTACATGGAATCCGAAGGCCGCTGCCCTGAAGACCGATCTAGAGCGCCGAGGCCTTCGCATGGAATCGACAAGATCCACCGGCGCCAAACCCAAGACCGACATCATCACCCGAGAACTCTGACAAGGACGCCACGCTCGTCGAGATCCCGGATGCCAAGTACTTCACCCCGGACACCGAGACCCTGAACGACAAGTTCTCCTTCCCGGAAGCATTGACGCCCGCGCGACAAGATCTTCTCCGTTGTCCGAGAACGCTTCCGCCGAGACCGAACCCTGAGACCCGACCCCGAACCCCTCGGAGCCAAGATCTGCCGAACCCTAATGTGTGACCCCTTCCCGAAACCCTATTTTATAATATAATACAATTGTTGCATATTAAATCATTATCTCGCATGCATATCATGTGGTTTGGGGGCCTTATGCCGATTCACCTAATAATTAAATATGGGGCCCATATGCGGGCAAATCTAGTCTTATATTGGCCTCATTCAAATTGGTGTAGCGAACCCGGTACTATCTTCTGCCATGTTATGACAACATTTAATTTGCGGGGTAGATAAACAACTTGAACCATTTAATTAAATGTCGGGACCCCGGTTCCACTTAATATGACCTAATTGCATCGCATCTTTGCCACGCCATACATCATACATGCATCATGCCCGATCTTTTGCCGTAGTATTAAATATTGCATCCGGTGTTTCTTCTAGTGTTTTGCTTCTTCGCGGATAAGGCCGTTGAGTTGATGCGAGTGTCGACCCGATCTTCGGTTGAACCTTCGGCAATGTTTTCAGGCGAGCATCTCCCCCTTTCTACCTATCTTACTTTTATAGTAGTTATTCCCTCCTGTTGATCTATTGCTATCTGTGTTGCGATGCTCTAGTTTTTGTACCCGTGATATCCCCTTGCAGCCCTATATTGCCTTGGACACATCCTATTACCTGTTGATTGGTAGATAGTTGGACTTGCGCGTCGTAGTCGCTTGCTCATATGTTGTTGCGTGTCGTCCAGTACCACAGTTGTTGGAGTATGGCCGCATGTTTAATGTTGGAGATGATCATGGCTTTACTTATCGTTCACTTTAATTCCTGTTTAACAACTAAAATTGAAGTAAGTAAGCAGAGGCATCGGTGGGTGATAGATAATATTTGGTTTCCGACCGCCCACTTGTGTCCCGTAGGACCCCGAGTACTTGATACCTGTTCCTTGATTTATCGCGCTATCCACATCCGGGAGGCTTATGGGACCCCCCTTAGCCAGAGCTTGATTCAGTCTTATTTCTTGGGGCCACAAACTAGTTTGAGGTTTTATTTACGATCCTGTACTTATGCCATGCTTTACTGCTTTATTTACGATTGTGCGAGGAGCACACTGTACTGTTTAGGATAGTGGCACGATTCCGCGGTGTCGACAAGCCCAGTTTTGGGTTCCCAGTCGTTCACAGCCGTCCCCACAACCTTGAGTCCATCTCGGAGCCGGCCGGCTTCGTTGCGGGTCTACTCTAAGGGGTGGCCCCCTGAAATATTTCTGAATCCTGTGATTGCTTTGTCGTGAAGGCCTCGTTGGGTTTTGATTTGGTTTTTCCGAGGTTGATCGAGTGTGTGTTGCTATTGGTGCACCCCGGCCGGGTAAAACTTTCTGAAAGCCGTGTCCGCGGTTATGGACGACTTGGAGCACAGTATCTCGATCATAGACAACTATAACTAAAGTAGTGCTGTAAATTTGACTTTATAATGACTAGTAATCAGCTTCACTATAATGGAATGGCTAAATAAAACTGCCCACAATTGCTCGTTTGGGTGTCGCTTGCGACCATTGTACCTGACTAGTAAGTATTGCAACTACAACGGAATGGCTAAATAAAAGTACCAACAACTGTCGGGTTTTGGGTGATCTCATACTATTGTATCTGACTAGTAAGTGTTGCAACTATCACAGAATGGTTAACTAAAAGTGCCCACTGCTTATTTTATCAGGATGACTATCTATACTTGACTAGTAATTGCTGCAACGATAACTGAATAAATAAAAATGCCAACGGTGTGAGTTCCTCGGTTGACTTCCTCGATTGGTCTCGAGGGGGAGACGCCAGGATGGGTTTGTTTGATGGTAGAATCAGGTTGTTTCCGAATAGGTCTTTCTTACCCCCTCTGATAACCGCCAGTTGTACCGAGTCTCTATAGGTTGTTTAGTGCCTGCTGCCGCTGCCGCTCAGTCCACCATACCTATGTAGGCGAGGACCGCCGAATTCTAGTCTCGCCGTGTACTGGCCTCAGTACTGACGCTCCTCTTTTTCCTTTGCCCTTTGTCGGCACCCCTTTTGTTTAAGCAGGTTTTGAGATCGACGTCGTTAGCAGGGTTACCCTTCCGGCTTGGCCTGGGCAGGGTTATGGACGCCATTGGTTATTCTTCAGGGCTCTTAGCCCCATTTGCATCTTGTCCGTAGCTGGACGCTCTATCGTTTTCAAGGTGATTTGGATTTTTGTATATTATATATGTATTCTTGACTCATTGAGTCGCTGTTATATATATCTGTTCTGTGGGTCCCATCGAGGACTGTTGTGTAATGTTATTACTTCGTTTTCCACCCGCACGCAAGTGCCTGGTGGGCACCTTTGAATCGTTTCTATGCAGGTTTGGCGGGTTTCGCTAAAACTTGCATAGGTCCGATTCTGAGGGTGTTACAGAGTGGTATCAGAGCTCAGCAGTTGCGATACCCCACAAGTCCAGCCTGTAGGATAACCTAGCTAACGGCCGAAGTAGAGTGTCAAAACTATTTTTGCAAAATCGGTTGGATAGTTCTGATTAGGTCTGATTTTACTCCTTACCCCTCTGCTGTTCTCCTCTTACCTCTACGTGTTTCGAATCCGCTCTCTTCTCTTTCTTCGAGTCCAGGAATTCTCGTGGTTGGGTTCCGTCGTACCTTCAGGGTTTCGCTTCCTTCTTTTATAACGGTGTTCTACCATCCGGTGTTCATGCTGCTTGAGGAATCCGTCTGCTGTGGTACCATTCTTTGTTCCTTGTTTGCGCCTTCCGGTGTTTTCCGACGCGACGACATCATCTACGCCAGATCCGATGCAGAGTCTGCATCACTCCTTTGTTTCCGAACCTCGCTTGTCGAGATCTTCAGTCTGATTCCGAGAGTTGGTTGCATAATCCGCCTATTCGTGCGCAGAGTAATGGTTTGAGTGCGGGATGGAGTAGCTACCATACCACTACTCTTATCATTCGCTCTTGTACGTCGAATCAGTGGATCCAGCAGTTTTACTCCGTCCACGGAAGTTAGGGGTGGCTTATTTGTTGATACCTCTACCTTCGTCCTTTGTTTCTCCGGAGTGTTCTCTCGACGATCAGGAACAACGACCCTTTGTTGGAGGTGTCGCCGATTTCAAGATGGAGGATGAACCCTTGTTAGTGGTGTCGCAAGGATCTACACGAAGCGAGAAGACGCAGATCACCGACCTTCTTTCCGGTACCATGAGGCGGATCTCAAGGGCGAGATCCATTGTTAGTGGTGTCGAATTGTGGCATCCCGCAAAACCACTACTAGAAAATCGCGTTGTTTTTGTGCATTGCATCATCATGACCGCATGCTCATGTCATCATGCCACATTGCATTTGAGCATTGTCATCATCTTGCATTTGCTTGCATAAAACTATTGCAGAAAAACCTGTTTGTGTTTTCTAAACGCCCCATCTTTATTCAAAACCAAAACCGGGTCTCCAGAATATTTTGTTTTGACTAACTACGTTTTGCAAACGGTCCGTTTAACACGAATAAAATATTAAATTATTTTTAGTGGGGGCAGTCGAACGGGCCAAATCGACCCAAACGACCACCCCCAGGAATTAAAACGGTCCAACCTAGACCCTTTTCTACCCCAACCTAACCTACCCAACCCCTCTCCACCTCACCCCGACCACTTCCCTCGTGACACCTCACCTCCCCTCTTCCCCTATCCTATCCGGTGCCGCCACCTCATCCATCCCACACACACCACCAAAACCCACCCCTCTCAACCACCCCACCCAGCACACAACAGCACACACGCACCCGCGCCTGGGCCCGTGCCCCACCTGTCCCCACCGGGCCCCACTCCCCTGGCCCTGTTCCTCTTCCCCACCTACCCCCCCGCGTCTCTCCCTCCGCGCACGCCCGGCCTCCACCCTCCGGCGCTGCGCCTCCCGCCACCATCCCGGGCCTCCATGGCCACGCCTGGAGCTCCTCCTTGCGCGCAGGTCTGAGCCTCTCTGGCCGCCTGTGTCGCCTCCGCGTCGACCTTCTCCGAGCCGCATCCCCGGGCGCGTCCTGTCTCGTGCCCCGCGTGCGTGAGGTGCTCACCTCGCCGTCCTCGTCTGTCGTGCGCCCGACGCTGATCCTACACTGCCTCTGCGAGAGCCAGACGCGAGCATTACCTGGCGGCCTTCAGTTCCCTACTCGTCTACTCCCAGCTACCAAGTACCAAGCTGCCACCACTGAGGCAACCTCCTGTGCGTCTTCACCATGCGTGCCAGTACCCGACGAAACATCGACAAGGTTACCGACAGGAACCTGAAGACCCCGAATCCGAAGGTCATCTACAAGGAACGCCAAGGTCTCCTCCCTGAAACCGCCATGACCGTCTACATGGAATCCGAAGGCCGCTGCCCTGAAGACCGATCTAGAGCGCCGAGGCCTTCGCATGGAATCGCCAAGATCCACCGGCGCCAAACCCAAGACCGACATCATCACCCGAGAACTCTGACAAGGACGCCACGCTCGTCGAGATCCCGGATGCCAAGTACTTCACCCCGGACACCGAGACCCTGAACGACAAGTTCTCCTTCCCGGAAGCATTGACGCCCGCGCGACAAGATCTTCTCCGTTGTCCGAGAACGCTTCCGCCGAGACCGAACCCTGAGACCCGACCCCGAACCCCTCGGAGCCAAGATCTGCCGAACCCTAATGTGTGACCCCTTCCCGAAACCCTATTTTATAATATAATACAATTGTTGCATATTAAATCATTATCTCGCATGCATATCATGTGGTTTGGGGGCCTTATGCCGAGTCACCTAATAATTAAATATGGGGCCCATATGCGGGCAAATCTAGTCTTATATTGGCCTCATTCAAATTGGTGTAGCGAACCCGGTACTATCTTCTGCCATGTTATGACAACATTTAATTTGCGGGGTAGATAAACAACTTAAACCATTTAATTAAATGTCGGGACCCCGGTTCCACTTAATATGACCTAATTGCATCGCATCTTTGCCACGCCATACATCATACATGCATCATGCCCGATATTTTGCCGTAGTATTAAATATTGCATCCGGTGTTTCTTCTAGTGTTTTGCTTCTTCGCGGATAAGGCCGTTGAGTTGATGCGAGTGTCGACCCGATCTTCGGTTGAACCTTCGGCAATGTTTTCAGGCGAGCATCTCCCCCTTTCTACCTATCTTACTTTTATAGTATTTATTCCCTCCTGTTGATCTATTGCTATCTGTGTTGCGATGCTCTAGTTTTCGTACCCGTGATATCCCCTTGCAGCCCTATATTGCCTTGGACACATCCTATTACCTGTTGATTGGTAGATAGTTGGACTTGCGCGTCGTAGTCGCTTGCTCATATGTTGTTGTGTGTCGTCCAGTACCACAGTTGTTGGAGTATGGCCGCATGTTTAATGTTGGAGATGATCATGGCTTTACTTATCGTTCACTTTAATTCCTGTATAACAACTAAAATTGAAGTAAGTAAGCAGAGGCATCGGTGGGTGATAGATAATATTTGGTTTCCGACCGCCCACTTGTGTCCCGTAGGACCCCGAGTACTTGATACCTGTTCCTTGATTTATCGCGCTATCCACATCCGAGAGGCTTATGGGACCCCCCTTAGCCAGAGCTTGATTCAGTCTTATTTCTTGGGGCCACAAACTAGTTTGAGGTTTTATTTACGATCCTGTACTTATGCCATGCTTTACTGCTTTATTTACGATTGTGCGAGGAGCACACTGTACTGTTTAGGATAGTGGCACGATTCCGCGGTGTCGACAAGCCCAGTTTTGGGTTCCCAGTCGTTCACAGCCGTCCCCACAACCTTGAGTCCGTCTCGGAGCCGGCCGGCTTCGTTGCGGGTCTACTCTAAGGGGTGGCCCCCTGAAATATTTCTGAATCCTGTGATTGCTTTGTCGTGAAGGCCTCGTTGGGTTTTGATTTGGTTTTTCCGAGGTTGATCGAGTGTGTGTTGCTATTGGTGCACCCCGACCGGGTAAAACTTTCTGAAAGCCGTGTCCGCGGTTATGGACGACTTGGAGCACAGTATCTCGATCATAGACAACTATAACTAAAGTAGTGCTGTAAATTTGACTTTATAATGACTAGTAATCAGCTTCACTATAATGGAATGGCTAAATAAAACTGCCCACAATTGCTCGTTTGGGTGTCGCTTGCGACCATTGTACCTGACTAGTAAGTATTGCAACTACAACGGAATGGCTAAATAAAAGTACCAACAACTGTCGGGTTTTGGGTGATCTCATACTATTGTATCTGACTAGTAAGTGTTGCAACTATCACAGAATGGTTAACTAAAAGTGCCCACTGCTTATTTTATCAGGATGACTATCTATACTTGACTAGTAATTGCTGCAACGATAACTGAATAAATAAAAATGCCAACGGTGTGAGTTCCTCGGTTGACTTCCTCGATTGGTCTCGAGGGGGAGACGCCAGGATGGGTTTGTTTGATGGTAGAATCAGGTTGTTTCCGAATAGGTCTTTCTTACCCCCTCTGATAACCGCCAGTTGTACCGAGTCTCTATAGGTTGTTTAGTGCCTGCTGCCGCTGCCGCTCAGTCCACCATACCTATGTAGGCGAGGACCGCCGAATTCTAGTCTTGCCGTGTACTGGCCTCAGTACTGACGCTCCTCTTTTTCCTTTGCCCTTTGTCGGCACCCCTTTTGTTTAAGCAGGTTTTGAGATCGACGTCGTTAGCAGGGTTACCCTTCCGGCTTGGCCTGGGCAGGGTTATGGACGCCATTGGTTATTCTTCAGGGCTCTTAGCCCCATTTGCATCTTGTCCGTAGCTGGACGCTCTATCGTTTTCAAGGTGATTTGGATTTTTGTATATTATATCTGTATTCTTGACTCATTGAGTCGCTGTTATATATCTGTTCTGTGGGTCCCATCGAGGACTGTTGTGTAATGTTATTACTTCGTTTTCCACCCGCACGCAAGTGCCTGGTGGGCACCTTTGAATCGTTTCTATGCGGGTTTGGCGGGTTTCGCTAAAACTTACATAGGTCCGATTCTGAGGGTGTTACATTCATGCCTCTATTAAATCTAGGGAAGTGACAAGAATCTCTAAGGTTATAGATGTGTTGTTGCTACAGGGAGAAAACAACAATCTTTTGTTCATGGAACAATTGCATTGTTTACTTTGCACACATTGCTTAATGCAGTTATCCGTTGCTTGCAACTTAATACTAGAGGGGGGTCGGATGATAAATTGAAGGTGGATTACTAGTCATAGATGCAATTGGATGGCGGTCTATGTATATTGTTATAATGCCCAATCAAATCTCATAGGAATCATGAATGTCTAGTATTGCATTGTTATGACTTTCTCAGTCCTGTCAATTGCCCCGCTGTAATTTGTTTACCCAGTATGTTATGTTATTTATCTTAAGGAGAACACCTATAGTGAACTGTGGACCCCGGTCCAATCTTACCATTGATACATCACCTACTGTTACTGTTTACTTTCTGTAAACAACCATTACCTTCCACACTATACGTTTAATCCTTTGTTTTCAGCAAACGAGTGAGATTGACAACCTCACTATAAGTTGGGGCAAAGTCTTGAGTTTGTGTTGTACAGGATTCTAAGTTGCTAGCAACACCTTGGAGTTGTTTCCTTGCTCCTACTGGTTCGATAATCTTGGTTTCATAACTAAGGGAAAATTTGCCGCTGTGCTCATCATACCTTCCTCTTGGGGTCTCCCAACGGAGCTCTACAACTAAGCCGCGTCAATCCACCAAGCCATCACCGCCAACCACACTTCCAATGCCCTTACCCTCATACAACGAGGAGCTGAAGGGGCAGGGGATGCGGAGGGTGGCGCTTGGCAGGCGAGGAGAAGAGGAGCGGTGGCGATGGCGGCGGCGGATGAGCCCGGAGGAGCACGCAAGCAGGCGCAGTCGCGGAGCTTATGTTCCGAGAAGTTTGAGGATGAAAGAAAATCGACTCTGATTGTAAGAAATGATATCTCTGGCATCCACATGTGTAACATCGATTAACAAAACAAGTTTAACTCATCAAAACAGTTTGACAAGGGGTTTGTCCGATTTCGTAAACTTGAGGGGAGTTTTTGAACAATGGATAGACCCCTAAGGGTCTAGACGGTGCATTCATTAACGGAAGTGTGATTACAGATTACAGAAGGATCCGTGAAAAAGCAAGAAATTTCAGAACGGCCCTTCACTTTTACAACACACACCCTGGACAACAAATAGGAAAATCAATCTAGTCCAGCTACACCGCGAGCAACAAACTAAAGCCAACGTCGGCCATCTTCAACCTCACCGGGGACTAGTCCACTTGGGATGTGGAAGATGGGATCTGCCGCTGTGACTCCATAGAAAGGCCTCCAAGCATGGAGGTTGAGCAAAGGATGCATCAACCGCATCCATGAGAGCCGCCCTTCGGACATCGGATTCGGAGGCAAAAACTAGACCACCAATGTTGCGCTCCTCAGAAATTTGCACCTTCCCTTGCACTGCCAGGCTTCAGAGCACGCAACGCCGTTCACCATCACCTCCCATCTGCCACCATGACGAGGAGGAGAAGTACGAAGAGCATCAGGCACCATCAAGACCTGACATCACAAACTTACCTTATTTATTGAGTTTCTGGTGGTCCTGCTCCCCGCTGCTTCTGGATCTGACCATGGGAGCACCGCCGCGAGCATTAGGACCACTAGGCATAGCACCAGATCTGGGTCGACGGACCCGGTGCCTTCCTCCCGGCATAGAGCCGACAACGAGCACACGACCCAGACTCAAAACTACAGACGAACCTAAGAACTAGACGAGACCTAGACTTAATCCTACCACTACTTGTACAGAGAAGCCTGGCGTCCAAGTCCAGCTCTACATCCTCCAGCCCGAACGCCAGCGGCGAGAGGGACTGGATCCGGGGGCCGGCGGTCGACTCTCAAAGGACAGGGTGGGGACACTCGAGAGGGGAAGGGAAGTTGGCTCCAGTCCTTTCAAGTGTACATACTAGTTTAAATTTAAACTTGGGGATGTTGCGTCTAAACTTAAAATACTTATCGGAGGTTATATAGACTTTAAAGGACTCTTTCCCTGTAGTCTGTACCGTCAAAAACTGCCGTCGGTTGAATCTGCTGTGACCTGGTCTGACTCGAGTCATGGTTTGCCAACTGCCGCCGCCGTCGCCGGAATCTCCCCCACCCGCTCCCACCGCAATATTCACCATTGGCGACGACCTCCTGCTCGAGATATTCGTCCGTCTCCCCTCCCTCCCGTCCCTCGTCCGCGCCGCCTTCGCCTGCCGCAGCTTCCTCCACGCCATCCGGTCGTTCCCCACCTTCCGGCCCAGGTTCCGCGCGCTCCACCCGCCACCACTCGTCGGCCTCTTCCTCAAGCACCGCGACGGGGACATCCCTTCCTTCGCCCCGCTCCGCGGCCGCGCCGATCGTGACTACGCGGCCCTAGTACGCCGCTCCGATTTCTTCCTCACCCGCCTCCCCGACGACCAAGGCGTCTGGCACATCAACCACTGCCACGACGGGTATCTTCTTCTCCACAACTGGAAAAACAGGGTGTTGGCCGCCTACAGCCCTCTCGCCGGTGTGCTGCATCCGATCCCCAGGCCGCCGGAGGCGGTCCGCGATCTCCACATTATCTCCTCCCCCGAGGAACGCCACGGGTCGTTCCGCCTCGTCTCCGTCCACGAGGACGGCTTGCGGGTGCGTCCTGTTGTCTACTCGTCGGGCACCGGGGAGTGGCAGGTTTTACCATGGGTGAAGGCTGCGACGATCAACAAGGACCATCCTGACAACGACAAGAACTGTCTCCCGCCTACGCGTGGTAAGCTGGTGAATGGGCGCATCTACTGGACAAGCTACGGCAGGATGATCGTCTTGGACACCGCCACGCTGCACTTCTCGTCGATGGATCTGCCGCCGCCCATGTATGGGCAAAAGCCTTTCATGGTTGGAGATACCAACGATGGGAAGTTCTGCGTGGTTTGCGCGGTTGATGACATGATTGCTGTTTGGGTCTCGAGAGCCGACGATGGCTGCGCCGAGGGATGGATCCTGGACAAGCAGATCGAATTGGAGGATCTCCATGTGATGAAGCTGGTCGCGGTTAACCGTGGATTTGTCCACTTACACTTGATGGCTGTCGAGCAGCCAGACGTTGTTCCTCTTTGTTGGTTCTTCTCCTTTTGCCTGGAAACAGCGGAGCTCAAGAAGATATTTTCTCTTTACGAGTACGAAATCGAGAACTCCTATCCCTACATCATGCCGTGGCCTTCTTCTTTGGTGTGCAATAAGGTGAACCTTTGAATTGGAAGTGCTTGACGTACTGAGTAGAAGGAAACTCAAACCAGATTATTTTTTTACTCTCTATCTTTATGTTATGAACAGATATTTTGCTATGGTATTATTATGGATGTAATGCTGGTTAGTTTTACGCATTTATAGAATAAAATCAAGGAGATGGATGTTTTTAGGAATTACAAGTCATTTGTGTACTTTGAGCAATGATGTGAGAACTTCTATATGTCCAAATAAGTACTAGAATAACTTGCAACCTCACCTCTGGCTTCTTTTGATCATTGTCGCATCTTTGTTCTAGAGCTTCGAGAAAAAGACCTTAAATCCTTTTGGGCTAATCATATTGTACTAATCATCCTCAGTCGACCATGTTGCTGTTGCAAAATCAAATTGGATGTTCTTTTAGCATGCTGCTTCAGTTGATCACATTGTCTGCCGTAGCAAATATCATTCTTGGCCCCATTATATATATAGGTAAAATGACGGGTGCATCTTGGTGTGCCCGGCACCGTACACAATACACGTATGTTTTGCTTTGAACCACACATACCTGAGGGTATACGTACCGTAGTTACACATACCTAGGTATATATATATATATACATATATATATATATATATAGAAGCTCTATTAGACCCCCTGGATGCACAATAAGTTATTCTGCACCCGGGTCGAACACCGAGCCGGACGCAGCATCGCTGGTGCGGTCGAACCAGCTCCGTGCCGCCTAACGCCGACCGATTTATTACCTGGTCAAACCCCTTTTTTTATTAGCTGACGTAATTGCCGATCGGTTTCCATATTTTGGGTCGTGGGGTACTCGGGAGCTTGCCCACTTCCTCAAATCAGTTCCTGGGTGCAGCCGTAGAGACAGGTGCGGCCGGCCGGCGAGCGGCCATTACAGTCCGCGGCGAGCGGCGACCGGCGAGCATCTGCATCTGGGGATTGCGGCAAGCGGGCTCGGCCAGCGGCGTGTGTCCTCGGCGGCGGCCGTAGAGGCAGGTACGGCCGGCCGGCGAGGGGCCATTAGAGTCCTTGGCGAGCGGGAGCGGCGACCGGTGAGCGGCTGCATCTGGGGATTGCGGTGAGCGGGCTCAACCAGCGGCGTGTGTTCTCGGCGGAGCTGCCGTGGTCGGCGGGTTAGCGACGCCTTGCCAGGCTGCTGTGTGGTCGCGTTCGCATCACGGTGAGCGGCGGACGACATTCATACTGCCCCTCCGTTTTGGATGCTGTAGGCGACTACGCGGGACAGAGCGTAAGGTTGTTCCTACTCTTTTCTTCAGAAATTTTTGGTTACAACCATACGCCTCTATACAGTAGATTTGTGTAGCTATTCTGCCGTCTCTTGTACTCCCTTTTAGGATAACGCATCCATACGGGAATTATTGCAATATAGAATGTGTGTAGCTGTTACTCTACTAACTCTGGTGCACGCTTTAGGATAATAAACCTGAATTATAATTGTTTTACAACGACCATCACTAATCCGCTGCTTACCATTGTTTTACAGCAGCCATCTCTTAACTCATAATTGGATCCATACATGATGCTCTTTAACATTATAGAACAGTGTTGAAGTTACAAACATGTTTTTAATCAAAACAAATACTAAAATTTATGGAATAGATGCAATTTAAGTTGACCATCTTCTGGTTAAAACCATAATCCTTTTATGGACTATTTTCTTGCAATTGGAACTTGCGAGTAGTTTCTCAATTAGGCCTCTTTAATTACTGATGCTTGTTTTTCTAGTTACATTTTTCTGACATTTAGTTATTATTCGGCATCATAGCTGCACCTCAATTATTTTTGCGACTGAAATCATCCCAACCATGGTGACAGGCTGCTTTGGAGATCTAATTTCCATGTTTTTTTTATCTTTTTAGTTGCGTCGGTGTGCTCCTTTTTCTGATTTTGGTGGTACGAAATCCGTGATTGGCGCTGGCTTCTTCTTTATTTCCCCCCGGTTCTCTTCAGTACCGCCCCATCTCTACCAATTTGGATGAGTAAGTACCGGTCTTTTATTTTTCCATTGTTCATTATTTTTTGGTGAGCAATTGGTCAGTTTTTCTTGATATAATTTTTGTTGATGTTAATAATGAAACTTGAGATAAGTATTTCTGCATAATTTCTTAGTTATTGGCTGTAATGGTATGTCCAATCAAGTGCTAGTGAGCTCGCCAGGTTCTATGCAAAAACCTGAATTTGTATTTATGATAATCCTTGTAACTGAGACTTTTGTTTGTGTTTTTTTCATTACAGATTGATGAGGATTACAGGCAAAACTCCGGATAGTGTTAAAAAAAATCTATATAACAGGAAGTCAGAATACCTCTACTTTTCACTTTGATGACTCTCAGGGTGTGCCGAAGGATGGTATGTGGTTCCATGTTAAAGGTTCTTCTGCTGCTGGTGACGCTGCAGCGTCGTCTGTTGCTCGTGAGACTGCAGTCTCTTTCTCCCCGCCTCCTCAGCGAGCTCCACCAAGGCCATCAAATTTCCCTAGGAAGAGAAAGGAGAGAGTAGCAGAATTGGCGGATGATGATGATGATGATTTTGTTGGTTTTCCCCCAAGACCATCAGCTAGTTCCTCAAAGGCTACTAGAGTTGCTGTTGGGAAGACAAAAAAGTCCAAATCATCACATTCTGGACCAAAACATTCTGAGGTAATGTATGATGCATTTTTTAGTTCAACTGTACTGCTTATGTTTCTTTTAGGTTTATACATTTTTAGATGATGTATTATTCAGATTCAGTAAGTTAAATAATGTATTATTACACTGACAAAGAATAAGTTATACTATTCTGCTGTATGACCTCTATTTTGCTAACTTGGCCTCAATAATTTATGATGCTTTGTGCTGAAATATGCTGCTTCTGCTTGTCAGATGTTCTGATTTCTTATTGATGTTATATTGCTTTTCTTTTGTTTTAATGTTATGTTTACATCTGGTAAAAGCAATTTACTTTATTTATGCTTATACAACCTAATTATCTTGACCTCCACTTTTATGTACAGGGTGTCCAAAATCCT
Organism: Avena sativa; assembly: GCA_916181665.1. Lineage (NCBI taxonomy): Eukaryota > Viridiplantae > Streptophyta > Magnoliopsida > Poales > Poaceae > Avena > Avena sativa. Next base: position 255,983,782 of record OV702279.1, on the reverse strand, counting down.
TCTAAGAGGACAAATCCAAACTATAGGTCTGCACCTAACAAAGTTGTTGAAGCCATCAAAAGTCTGAATGACCGATAGAAAGTTGAGATCAGGGATTATCCCTTTGGGTCTTTACTAGATTTGAAGCTGAGAGGACTTGAGAACACCAAATTATTGGTTTTCCTTATGGATATATTGGATCCTGATACACTTACCTTGGATATTGGCAATGGCAAGCCCCTGAAGATTACTAGACATTCTATCCAATGTGTCTTTGGTTTGCCAAATAGGGGTAAACGTATAGCTGCTCCTGATAAACATAAGCAAAAAGAGGCGTTATCCAACCTGAAGCGGAAACTCGGGATTGAACCTGGTGTTGATGTCAAAGTGCAAGACTTGATTACATGGCTCAAAAAAGGAGACACCGATACATTTTCAGTCAGGTGTTTTATCATGGTTCTCTTAAGCAAGCTCCTTGTGCCAGGGACGTCTGACTTCATCACTGGAAAGGAGGCTGCATTGACAGAGGACATGTCAACGTTGTGCTTGGTAAATTGGGCTAGTTTCATTTTTTATGACATTGCTATTGCTGCTAAATTATGGCGCTCGAAGAAATCTTGCACGAACCCCTCCATGCACGGATGTCTTATGTTTCTACTTGTGAGTACCACCCTACATCTATTTCCCAAATCAAAAATGAAATATGCCCTTATCCATGTAGTATTATGCTTTTCTTTAGAACAAGGATCTATTTAATTTATGTTCTTTTTATAGGTTTACTATTTGGATAACTTGCTGGGAGAACATTCTACTGATCCAGAACTTACACCACGTATTGCTCATGTTACAAAACAACAAATATTGGATCTCATAGAGGAAGATAAGCAAGTGGTTAATGGGGTTGAGACATTTGGTGCTTTACCAGTGAGTTCTTCTTTCTGTTGTATTTCCTCATTGCATTTCTTTTATTGTAAGTCATGCTAAATTTTATTTCTTATTGTTCTAGTTGAGGAGCCAGCAGGGTACTTGCTACATGGAAAACACATCATCATCAACCTATGACCCTCCCGAAACGGCTGATATCCCTTCACCATCTCATTCGTTTCCTTCTACATTTTTTCCTAGCATGCAACACCACCTTGCTGGTTGTTTTAATCATTTACCCGTGGAGGAGTAGATTGCAGCAAATGATGCATTGCGGAGGTGCGATGAGGATGTCGGCAAGCTCACGTTGCAAATAAGTACTAATCAAATGTCGGCAATCCAGGAAATCAGGCGCATATTGTTTGATGGACAATCGCGTACAAGACCTCCATCACCACCAGATGGTAGGGGTACTGCAAATCCGGTTACCACTGATACGCCACTCCGAGCTACCCATATAGATCCAAGCATGGAAGCAGCTCAATAGCGCCAACCCCCCTCACCCCATGCTGCTGATGAACCTAATGTTTTGCTTCACAAGGGTCACAACATTGAAGTAGATAATGATGTTACAGATGCACTTTCTTTCACTCAGATAATTATGGGTGATGGGTTCGACAAGTTATCAAGTACCCAGCAAGGTATGACGTTGTATGAACGGTACATATATGCTTATTTTCTCCTCATTTGTCCATCTGTTTTTTGTGGGTGCCTTTGTTACACAGCTGATTTCATAGACGAGGTTTTTGACGATCCTAATCGGCCTCCCTACAATTCTCATCACCAGCCTAACTACGATTCTCCTCAAGAGTCTCCCTACGATTCTCCTCAAGAGTCTCACTATGATTCTCCTCACGAAATTCTTACAAATGGTGTGTGAAAAACATGCTATGAACTAGGTCCGTCTGGCTATCTATAAATTTCTCTATTATATTTTTACCAGTTTAATTCCTAATTTTATCGATTTCATACTAGATGATATATGCTCACCTGATGAAGATCTGCTTAACGATGAAGGGGATGCAGATACATTAGCTTCGGATGAAGGTCACATCGTTCATCCTCCTTGAATTGCCAACAAGCTTTTATGTTTTGTGCATTACCCCTGCACGTATTTGACTCGTGGGCATAAAACTTTTGTGAACACTTACCCTTTTTTGGTTTTTCAGCGTTACCTACTGTTCAGGAGGAAAATGAGCCCATCACTAACATCATTTCAAGCACTACTGGAGATACAGTTGTCTGTTTGGACACTGGATCTGGTCTCCGTCCACAAATTGATGCAGATGCAGTAGGGCAGATGGCCAACTCCAGGACACCTCAAAATTTTCGCCCACTGAAAAATATTATCTCGGATCCATCCTTTCAAGGTCTCCACAATGAGGTTAGATTCTGCAGTTCATTCTGATACCAGAAATTTGAATATGGAGTAAGATGTTGATTTTGTTTCAATGTTCTTCCCCTTTTTTCTCAGTCTAGCCCACTACCTCCACCTGTATTTGACAAGACACCTCACACCTGGAATAAGGTAGAGAGAGCCTGGTTATTTAAATGATGTCAAATTCCATATGTTGTGGGTTTTGTAATTATTTATTTACATCGTTTAACTTGTATAAATTGCAGCTCCCCTATTCACCTTCTCCTGTGTTTGACAAGACGCCAACACAAAATAGACATGGCACTGAAAGCCTGGCACCTCAGGAGGAGAGCCTCCATATTACGTTGGACCGAGATGAGGTAGTTGTGCCCTTATTCCTTCTTTTATCTTCAACAACTTTTCACACTAACCAGACTTGAGGGCATTGATTTTTCTTCCTGTCCTTGTTGAACATGTCGACAACATAGCTGGAAACTTTTATTTTATTATGTTCATCCATGTCTTGCATAGCTTTCTCATGTAAACTAAATAATATATATTTGCTCTCATACAAACCTTGTAAAGCATGTTAGGCATATTTACCAGCATAGTTGGAACTTTTTACTACCTAGAACAATAGGAAATGTTTCACTGGCAGTACATGTTCACTGCAAATTTAGCACCGACATAACCAACTAATGTTTGCAATTTCTCTGTTTGAGAATATCATGAGGCAACCAAGGTACATGTATTTTAAACAACAAATAGAGATGCAATGATATCATCTTTATTTTCTTTTTAATTTGTTTCATTAACCAGTAGTCTTTTGTTTTTTTGCATGCAGTCTCATGTTTGTGTCAAGAAGACCACCACCAAGATTAGTAGGCCAAATATTTCGACTCGCTCAAGTAAAGTTGCCTTTTCGAGGAAATCCAGGAACAAGGTTCTTCATAGCCGTATTGTTTACTATGGAACCCAACCACCGAAAACAAGCAGGAGAAATAACCATATGAGTTCCAAACTGCTTTCTCCCTTCAAGTCCCCACCTAACAAAGGATCCTGCCATATTCCTCTTGATAGCGCCCTTGCCCCGCGTGATATCGTCATATCTGACAAACGTTTGATGGAGTAAGTATTCCTTATGAACTGTATTTTTTTATGTTGTCATCTTGCTATCCAGTACTCATTTCTACCTCTGGCAGTGTTCCTCTAATATCCAATGCATCCCTTGGCGTGTGTTCTCGTGGCGAGGCTTTGGCTTCATCTTTTAAGGACAACACGTCGACCTTGATAGAGATCATGAACTTTTTCACCGAGTGCCTTCGTCATGATGAGAAGCTTCTTGCGCCACAGTGTAGAGGTTATAGGCTTTTTCTAAGTTGGACGTTTGGGGTATGCCAACTAGTTTAATGTTCAGAATATCCTACGTTCGTTTAATGCACTTGCGTCCCATTTCCAGATCTGATATATGACTCTTTCTTTTATGTTCTGCATTTATTGTTGCCAGTCGTTGTTGAACTGTGAAGAGCTTCTACCAGGCCAGGTGTATGATGGTTCCATGGCCGTCAAATACTTTTCTGAGCATCTAAATGGTGTTGACCATAAACAGATTAAGCTGGTTAGTACTTGTAGTATTTATGCAATTGAAGTTAATTTTATTCTATACAGTACATTAATTAGTTTAGCTTTGCCACATAAATGTTTTTAGATCCTTTGGACATATCACCACAGCAACCACTTCTCTGTGTACTGCGTCAACCGAGTCAACACTCGCATTGATGTTCTAGACTCGATTGACTGGAGCAAGAATGGTGGTTCATTTGAAGAACGAAATGACCCATGCGGTTACAGATCAATTGAACGCCTGAGTGATGCTTTCCAAACACTGACCGGTAAACAGTTCGAAGATTTCTCTAAATGGACGATTTGGAGCAAGGAAGTCCCCCGACAACTTCCACTAGGCAACTCATGTGCATCATTCACAAAGAAGTTCCTGCACCACTACGATGGTGAAGAGAGTCTGCTTCGTTGTAGCATTAAACCGGTAATTTTGGTCAATGGACTAAATTCCATATGATGTTATCCATTTAGTGTTGTACTTCCTCACCAAAAGTTTGTACCGCAGGCAAAGGAGAACCAGTACAGGGCTGAAGACCTCTCCTACCTCATCTTCCATGATTTGAACCAAATCAGGCCTTTACCTGATTCTCTCGAGAAATTCAGGCCCATGTTAACCCATATGTAAAACAGTTTCTTTCGAAGCTCCACTTGTGCATCCTCTCCCAAAAACAAAGTTGCACTTCTGTATGTTTCGAAGCTTCACTTGTGCATCCTCTCCCAAAAAACAAAGTTGCACTTTTGTATATAGAAGAATATTTCTATCTAGCGCCCAGTGTATTTGCTTATGAGTGTCTCCTATTATTGTTTTCATCCATGTAATGTACACATACTTAAATGTCTTTTGTGCAAGACTGATGCATTATATGTATATGTCCCACTGTGTACTATTTTTATATTGTTGTCTGATGTTTATGTGTGACAGCATATTATCGTTGGCACGACATGACTTACCGGATTGGTGTTGAATCTCACATTTATTATGTCAGCCATTTTTTGCACAGATATCTCTGTCTAGCAGTCTAAAAAAATCTAGAGACAGAAGGTTTCTTTGAAACTGAATGCTCATACTTATTATAGCTAGCTTAGTGGTTACCAGAAGTATTTGCATTGATTCATACAAGTTTGGTTGGGCGTATGATAGTCCTTGTTTAAACTTTATTCAAAGAATATGTATAGTTACGGTTAAAATAGTTATAGTGATTCATCATCAAATGATATTTGTCTACTAAAATTACGTGAACACTAAATCAAAGGTACTCCCTCCGTTTTAAAATATAAGACGATTTAGCTTTGTGAAAGAAATGTATCTAGACTATTTTTAGTATAGGTTCATAGAGATTCACTCCTAACCTACACACTAAAAGTAGTCTACATACATTTCCTTTACAAAGCTAAAACATCTTATATTATGAAACGGGGGAGTATGTGCTAAAGATAGGATTGCCATTCTTAGATGATGGCATAAAAAATAATTTTTCTTACATTCACCCTCTAATTGACTCTCTCATTTTAGTCATTTAATGTTTTCCATACAATGCTCGTAAATTAAAGACGATAAAGATGTCTGCTAAATTTAGACCAAAAGTTTATTTGAAACTGAAGGCTTCTACTTACAGCTATCTTAGTGGTTACAAGAAGTTTATGCGTTTATGCATACATGTTCGTTTGGTGTATATGCCCAATTATTCAAATAATATCAATATGTAAAAAATAGTGCTTGTTTTCTTCACTTGATAGACATCATCAGCTACCCAACTTTCTTATGTCGGCGTATAACAAAGTTAAAATAAGTTATAGTGATTAATCATTAAATGATAATTGCCTCTTGTAATCACACGAAAATGAACCAGCAAGGGTATGAACGATTTTCTTCTCACGCTTAAGCTCTTTTGATCATTCAAGAGGCAGAACAAGTCACAATTATTAGGTGTAACGTGCAAGAACAACAAATCATTTCATGAATCAAAATAACAACAGATCGTTCACATTCTAATTAGTTGCATGGCATAGTAGTACTAATCACTATGGTATGATTCGTATGATGATTCAGTATCTACATCATCATCTTTCTCCTGTTCATCTTCATCTTCTTCGTCCACATCATCCAATAGACGGCGTCGAGCTCTCATGACTCCTTTGCCTCTCACGTTCTTTCCCCTACCCCTGCCCCTGCCCCTTCTGCCCCTTCCCCTGCCTGCACTAGAGCCACCGACCGCAAACGTTTGTCGTGGGTTAGGGCACGATGCCTTATTGTGACCTTCTCTAAGCCCACAGTTGCTACACTCCCTTGTGCACAACTTTGGCCCTCATGCGCCGATGATTTGTTTCGCTCCTTATTTAGCTCTAGAACCCTTTGTGCTCGACTTTGGTGGGGCTTTAAGAAATCTTGCCAGATGGACATCTTGATCATCAGTGGCTGGTTCATCACGCATCGGCATCTCATCTGGAGGAATTGCTTCTAGCTGCTTCCTGTAACACCCTCAGAATCGGCCCTATGCAAGTTTCAGCGCTTCCCGCCAAACCCGCATAGAAACGATTCAAAGGTGCCCACCAGGCACTTGTGTGCGGGTGGAATACGAAGTAATATCATTACACAATAGACCTCGATGGAACCCACAAAACATATATATATATATATACAACAGCGACTCAAAGAGTCAAGAATACAGATATAATATACAAAGATCCAAATCACCTTGAAATTGATAGAGCGTCCGACTACGGACAAGATGCAAATGGGGCTGAGAGCCCTGGAGAATAACCAATGGCGTCAATAACCCTGCCCAGGCCAAGCCGGAAGGGTAACCCTGCTAACGACGTCGAAACCTGCTAAAACAAAAGGGGTGCCGACAAAGGGCAAAGGAAAAAGAGGAGCGTCAGTACTGAGGCCAGTACACGGCGAGGCTAGAATTCGGCGGTCCTCGCCTACATAGGTATGGTGGACTGAAGCGGCAGCGCAGCATGCACTAAACACCCTATAGAGACTCGACATAACTGTCGGCTATCAGAAAGGGATAAGAAAGACCTATTCGGAACCAACCTAATACTACCACCAAACATACCCATCCTGGTATTTCCCCCTCGAGACCAAACGAGGAAGTCAACCGAGGAACTCACACCGTTGGCAGTTTTAGTTATTCAGTTATCGTTGCAGCAATTACTAGTCAGGTATAGATAGTCATCCTGATAGAATAAACAGTGGGCACTTTTAGTTAACCATTCCGTTGTAGTTGCAACACTTACTAGTCAGATACAATTAGCATGAGATACCCACAAACCCAGCAGTTGTTGGTACTTTTATTTAGCCATTCCGTTGCAGTGAAGCTGATTACTAGTCATATCGGGTACAAGTCAAATTATAGCAGTAACTTTAGTTATAGTTGTCTATGATCGAGACCTGTGCTCCAAGTCGTCCATAACCGCGGACACGGCTTCTCGAAAAGATTTAACCCTGCAGGGGTGCACCGAAGTTTCCACACGCACCTACACCCTTGTTGTCGGATCAGGTAGGTACAAGATCACAAAATATACACCCAACGGTATGTCGACGGGGTTTCGGACACGACGTTTCCCAGACCCAAAGCAAGCACGGGGGGCCACCCCACTAAGCTACCCGCAACGAAGTTGGCCGGCTCCGGAACGGACCCAGGGTTTGCGTTAGTGGCTGTAAACGACGGGGAACCCGAAACTCTCGGGCTTGTCGATACCGCGAAAACACTCCGCTTACCTAAACAGTACAGGTGCAGTACTTCGCACAATTTAAATTAAACAGTAAAGCATGGCATAAGTACAAAATAGTAATAAAGCTCCAAACTACTTTGTGGCCCCCAGTACAGTACTTGGAATCAGGTACTAAATCGATGGGGGTGCCCATACACCCCACCTGTGGTTAGCGCGCTCGATCTCGGAACAGGTGTCAAGAACTCGGGGTCCTACGGGACACAAGTGGACGGTTAACAACCAAATAACATCTATTGCCCACCTGTGCCTCTGCATTTACCTACTTTCAATTTTAGTTATTAAACAATAATTAAAGCCATGATCATCTCCAACATTAAACATGCGGCAATACTCCAACAACTGTGGTACTAGACGACAAGCAACAGCACTTGAGCAAGCGACTACGACGCGCAAGTCCAACTATCTACCAAACAACAGGTAATAGGATGTGTCCAAGGCAATATAAGGCTGCAAGGGATATCACGGGTACGAAAACTAGAGCACCGCAACACAGATAGCAATAGATCAACAGGAGGGAATAAATACTATAAAAGTAAGATAGGTAGAAAAGGGGGGAGGTGCTCGCCTGAAAACATTGCCGAAGGTTCATCCGAAGATCGGGTCGACACTCGCATCAACTCATCGGCCTAATCCGCGAAGAAGCAAAACACTAGAAGAAACACCGGATGCACTATTTAATACTACGGCAGAAGATCGGGCATGATGCATGTATGATGTATGACATGGCAAAGGTGCAATGCAATTAGACCATATTAACGGAACCGGGGTCCCGGCAAATATTTAAGTGGTTCAAGTTGTTTAGATACCCCACAATTTAAATGTTGTCTTAACATGGCAAAAGATAGCACCGGTTCGCTACACCAATTTAAATGGGACCAATATAAGACTAGATTTGCCCGCATATGGATCCCATATTTAATTAGTAGGTGAATCTGCATAACGCCCCCAAACCCACATGAATATGTATGCATGATCAATTTAATATGCATCAGTTGATAATGTCATATTATAAAATAATGGGGTATCGGATAGGGGATCACATTAGGGTTCGGCGAACTTGGGCTCCGAGGGGTTCGGGGTTGGTCTCAGGGTTCGACGGAATCAGTCTCGGACATCGGAAGTAGATCTTGTCGCATCCGGGAAGAAGGACCTGGTTTGGTGTCGGGGGCGCATTGGATTCGCCCGGGTCGGTGTCGATCTTGTCGTCGCGAAGATCTTGTCGTGTCCTCGTATCGGGTCGGTCTTGGCGTTCGGGGTGAAGAACTTGGTGTCCTCGAGGAAGTACTTGGCGTATCCGTGTCGACGACCTTGGCATCCGAAAAGAAGTACTTGTCGCATCTATGGCCTTCGGGTCGAAGAACTTGGCACGCCAGGGTTCGGTCTTCCGACTCCGGGAGGATCGGTTTTCAGGGTCTCGACACCTTCGGTTCCATGTGGGCGATCTTGGCGTCCGAGGGTTTCTCCGAGTCCGTGGTGCGTCCGTGTGGAGCAGGGGATTTAGCAAAGTTACTTAGAGCAAGCGCCTCTGCTTGAGCGTGCAGCAAGTAGACGAAGGCCACGCGTGGAGTGGAACTCGCGAGCTATGACGTGTTTAGCAGAGAACAAGCAGCAGGCGAGGAAGCCGCGTGACGTGACGGCACCGACGCGGCGCGACCACACGCGAACGGGAGGAGGCCGGTGAGGTCACGCGGAGGAGAACCGGCAGAGGAGGCGGCTCGCTACAGGCTTGGCGCTGCTTGCAGAGGGAGGGAGGAGAGGCCGACGCGGGCCGGCCGGAGCTCTACGGGGGAGAGAGGAGAGGGCAGACGGGGCAGGCGCGACAGAGGGACTCGAGCGGCGGGGAAGAATCGGCGAGCTCGCGGCGAGGAAGGCGCGCGGGACGAACAGAGGGCCGGCGAGAGGAAGCCCACGGGCCAGGAGCAGCAGCCCTGACGGACCTTGGCGGCCTCGGGGACGCAAAATGGGGCGACGGCGGCCGGCGAAGGCGAGGACCAGCAGGAGGCGACCGGGGACAGGGGAACGACGACGAGGGGCTGCACGGGGCGTGCGAGGTGGGAACGGCGACTGGTGCCCGCGGATGGAGGCGAGGCCGACATGCGGCGGGAGAGGAGCTCTGCGGCGGCGAGGTGGCTTGAGCCGAGCGACATGGCGCACAGGAGGCGCACGGCCTGGGTGACGCGGAGCTCCGGAGAGGCGGCGGGGCCAATCGAGGTGAGGCGAGGGGCACCGGCATGGGACGGAGAGGCGGTGGCGCGTGGCAGAGGGAGTGCTCGGCGGTGGAGCTCGCGGCCGAGGAAGCTCACGAGGGAGGCGGCCAAGGCAGGGAGGGGGCCGGCGAAGCGGGCCGGTGGCGAGCTTCGCGGGGCGGCGGCGACTCGAGGCCAGGCGGCGGGGTGAGCGAGGAAGGAGGGCGCGGTGGGGACGCGAGGAGAGAGGCACGGGAGTGGGGCTCGCGGGGTGGGGCCGGGGGAGTGGACGCACGCAGGGTGGGCGGTTGGTGGACGGGGTGGAGAGCTGGCAGGTGGGGTCGGGGTAGGCCACGGGTGGCGGCTGGGGGGGTTAGGGGTGAGGTGGCAGGCACTGATTGGGTGGGGTTTTGGGCCAGGGGGATGTGGCGAGCCGTGAGTGGCTGTGGTGATGTGGAGGGGGACTGGGTCGACTAGGGTTGGGTAGGGAAAGGGTTTAGGCAGTCTGGTTTTGTACTGGGGGTGGCCGACTGGGTCGGATCGGCCCGGTACGGCTGCCCCCAAAAATAAAATAAATATTTTAATATTTAAAACGGGGCTTTTGAAATCCATTGGTAGACGAAACAAAATAATCCGGAGACCCGGGTTTCGGATTTGAAATAGAGGCGGGGCGTTTAGAAAACAAAAACAGATTTTTCGAAAAATAGTTTTATGCAAACAAATGCAAGATGACATGACGATGCTCAAATGCAATGTGGCATGATGACATGAGCATGCGGTCATGATGATGCAATGCACAAAAACAACGCAATTTTCTAGTAGTGGTTTTTGCGGTGCGCCACAATTCGACACCACTAACAATGGATCTCTCCCTCGAGATCCGCCTCATGGTACCAGAAAGAAGGTCGGTGATCTGCATCTTCTCGCTTTGTGTAGATCCTCGCGACACCACTAACGAGGGTTCCTTCTTCATCTTGAAATTGGCGACACCACCAACAATGGTCGGGGCTCACGTCCATCGAGAGATCACTCCGGAGAAACAAAGGACGAAGGTGGGTATCCAAAAGATAAGGCGACCTCTAACTTCCACGGAATGAGTATAATTGCATCGATCCACCGACTCAATGTACAAGAGCGAATGATAAGAGTAGTCGGATGGTGATCAGTCCATCGCGCACCCAAAGCATTACTCTGCACATGAATAGAAGAATTATGCAACCAACTCTCAGAATTCAGACTGAAGATCTCGACAAACGAGGTTCAGAAACAAAGGAGTGATGCAGACTCTGCATCGGATCTGACGTAGATGATGTCGTCGCGTCGGAAAACACCGGAAGGCACGAGAAGGAACAAAGAGAAGTCCACCAGACGAAGGATTCCTCGGATAGCATGAAGACCAGATGTAGCAACACCGTTACCAAAGGAGGAAGCGAGACCCTGAAGGTACGATGGAACCCAACCACGAGAAATCCTGGACTCGAAGAGCGAGAAGAGAGCGGATTCAAAACACGCAGAGGTGAGAGGAGAGCAGCATAAGGGTAAGGAGTAAAAATCAGACCTAATCAGAACTATCCAACCGATTTTTTTTTCGAAAATAGTTTTGACACTCTACTTCGGCCGTTAGCTAGGTTATCCTACAGGCTGGACTTGTGGGGTATCGCAACTGCTGAGCTCTGATACCACTCTGCAACACCCTCAGAATCGGCCCTATGCAAGTTTCAGCGCTTCCCGCCAAACCCTCATAGAAACGATTCAAAGGTGCCCACCAGGCACTTGCGTGCGGGTGGAATACGAAGTAATATCATTACACAATAGTCCTTGATGGAACCCACAAAACATATATATATATATATACAACAGCGACTCAAAGAGTCAAGAATACAGATATAATATACAAAGATCCAAATCACCTTGAAATTGATAGAGCGTCCGACTACGGACAAGATGCAAATGGGGCTAAGAGCCCTGGAGAATAACCAATGGCGTCCATAACCCTGCCCAGGCCAAGCCGAAAGGGTAACCCTGCTAACGACGTCGAAACCTGCTAAAACAAAAGGGATGCCGACAAAGGGCAAAGGAAAAAGAGGAGCGTCAGTACTGAGGCCAGTACACGGCGAGGCTAGAATTCGGCGGTCCTCGCCTACATAGGTATGGTGGACTGAAGCGGCAGCGCAGCATGCACTAAACACCCTATAGAGACTCGACATAACTGTCGGCTATCAGAAAGGGATAAGAAAGACCTATTCGGAACCAACCTAATACTACCACCAAACATACCCATCCTGGTATTTCCCCCTCGAGACCAAACGAGGAAGTCAACCGAGGAACTCACACCGTTGGCAGTTTTAGTTATTCAGTTATCGTTGCAGCAATTACTAGTCAGGTATAGATAGTCATCCTGATAGAATAAACAGTGGGCACTTTTAGTTAACCATTCCGTTGTAGTTGCAACACTTACTAGTCAGATACAATTAGCATGAGATACCCACAAACCCAGCAGTTGTTGGTACTTTTATTTAGCCATTCCGTTGCAGTGAAGCTGATTACTAGTCATATCGGGTACAAGTCAAATTATAGCAGTAACTTTAGTTATAGTTGTATATGATCGAGACCTGTGCTCCAAGTCGTCCATAACCGCGGACACGGCTTCTCGAAAAGATTTAACCCTGCAGGGGTGCACCAAAGTTTCCACACGCACCTACACCCTTGTTGTCGGATCAGGTAGGTACAAGATCACAAAACATACACCCAACGGTATGTCGACGGGGTTTCGGACACGACGTTTCCCAGACCCAAAGCAAGCACGGGGGGCCACCCCACTAAGCTACCCGCAACGAAGTTGGCCGGCTCCGGAACGGACCCAGGGTTTGCGTCAGTGGCTGTAAACGACGGGGAACCCGAAACTCTCGGGCTTGTCGATACCGCGAAAACACTCCGCTTACCTAAACAGTACAGGTGCAGTACTTCGCACAATTTAAATTAAGCAGTAAAGCATGGCATAAGTACAAAATAGTAATAAAGCTCCAAACTACTTTGTGGCCCCCAGTACAGTACTTGGAATCAGGTACTAAATCGATGGGGGTGCCCATACACCCCACCTGTGGTTAGCGCGCTCGATCTCGGAACAGGTGTCAAGAACTCGGGGTCCTACGGGACACAAGTGGATGGTTAACAACCAAATAACATCTATTGCCCACCTGTGCCTCTGCATTTACCTACTTTCAATTTTAGTTATTAAACAATAATTAAAGCCATGATCATCTCCAACATTAAACATGCGGCAATACTCCAACAACTGTGGTACTGAACGACAAGCAACAGCACTTGAGCAAGCGACTACGACGCGCAAGTCCAACTATCTACCAAACAACAGGTAATAGGATGTGTCCAAGGCAATATAAGGCTGCAAGGGATATCACGGGTACGAAAACTAGAGCACCGCAACACAGATAGCAATAGATCAACAGGAGGGAATAAATACTATAAAAGTAAGATAGGTAGAAAAGGGGGGAGGTGCTCGCCTGAAAACATTGCCAAAGGTTCATCCGAAGATCGGGTCGACACTCGCATCAACTCATCGGCCTAATCCGCGAAGAAGCAAAACACTAGAAGAAACACCGGATGCACTATTTAATACTACGGCAGAAGATCGGGCATGATGCATGTATGATGTATGACATGGCAAAGGTGCAATGCAATTAGACCCTATTAACGGAACTGGGGTCCCGGCAAATATTTAAGTGGTTCAAGTTGTTTAGATACCCCACAATTTAAATGTTGTCTTAACATGGCAAAAGATAGCACCGGTTCGCTACACCAATTTAAATGGGACCAATATAAGACTAGATTTGCCCGCATATGGATCCCATATTTAATTAGTAGGTGAATCTGCATAACGCCCCCAAACCCACATGAATATGTATGCATGATCAATTTAATATGCACCAGTTGATAATGTCATATTATAAAATAATGGGGTCTCGGATAGGGGATCACATTAGGGTTCGGCGAACTTGGGCTCCGAGGGGTTCGGGGTTGGTCTCAGGGTTCGACGGGGAAACGGTTCGACGGAATCGGTCTCGAACATCGGAAGTAGATCTTATCGCATCCGGGAAGAAGGACCTGGTTTGGTGTCGGGGGCGCATTGGATTCGCCCGGGTCGGTGTCGATCTTGTCGTCGCGAAGATCTTGTCGTGTCCTCGTATCGGGTCGGTCTTGGCGTTCGGGGTGAAGAACTTGGTGTCCTCGAGGAAGTACTTGGCGTATCCATGTCGACGACCTTGGCGTCCGGAAAGAACTACTTGTCGCATCTGTGGCCTTCGGGTCGAAGAACTTGGCACGCCAGGGTTCGGTCTTCCGACTCCGGGAGGATCGGTTTTCAGGGTCTCGACACCTTCGGTTCCATGTGGGCGATCTTGGCGTCCGAGGGTTTCTCCGAGTCCGTGGTGCGTCCGTGTGGAGCAGGGGATTTGGCAAAGTTACTTAGAGCAAGCGCCTCTGCTTGAGCGTGCAGCAAGTAGACGAAGGCCACGCGTGGAGTGGAACTCGCGAGCTATGACGTGTTTAGCAGAGAACAAGCAGCAGGCGAGGGAGCCGCGTGACGCGACGGCACCGACGCGGTGCGACCACACGCGAACGGGAGGAGGCCGGCGAGGTCACGCGGAGGAGAACCGGCAGAGGAGGCGGCTCGCTACAGGCTTGGCGCTGCTTGCAGAGGGAGGGAGGAGAGGCCGACGCGGGCCGGCCGGAGCTCTACGGGGGAGAGAGGCGAGGGCAGACGGGGCAGGCGCGACAGAGGGACTCGAGCAGCGGGGCAGAATCGGCGAGCTCGCGGCAAGGAAGGCGCGCGGGACGAACAGAGGGCCGGCGAGAGGAAGCCCACGGGCCAGGAGCAGCAGCCCTGACGGAGCTTGGCGGTCTCGGGGACGCAAAATGGGGCGACGGCGGCCGGCGAAGGCGAGGACCAGCAGGAGGCGGCCGGGGACAGGGGAACGACGACGAGGGGCTGCACGGGGCGTGCGAGGTGGGAACGGCGACTGGTGCCCGCGGATGGAGGCGAGGCCGACGTGCGGCGGGAGAGGAGCTCTGCGGCGGCGAGGTGGCTTGAGCCGAGCGACATGGCGCACAGGAGGCGCACGGCCTGGGTGACGCGGAGCTCCGGAGAGGCGGCGGGACCAATCGAGGTGAGGCGAGGGGCACCGGCATGGGACGGAGAGGCGGTGGCGCGTGGCAGAGGGAGTGCTCGGCGGTGGAGCTCGCGGCCGAGGAAGCTCACGAGGGAGGCGGCCAAGGCAGGGAGGGGGCCGGCGAAGCGGGCCGGTGGCGAGCTTCGCGGGGCGGCGGCGACTCGAGGCCAGGCGGCGGGGTGAGCGAGGAAGGAGGGCGCGGTGGGGACGCGAGGAGAGAGGCACGGGAGTGGGGCTCGCGGGGTGGGACCGGGGGAGTGGACGCACGCGGGGTGGGCGGTTGGTGGACGGGGTGGAGAGGCGGCATGTGGGGTCGGGGTAGGCCACGGGTGGCGGCTGGGGGGTTAGGGGTGAGGTGGCAGGCACTGATTGGGTGGGTTTTTGGGCCAGGGGGATGTGGCGAGCCGTGAGTGGCTGTGGTGATGTGGAGGGGGCTGGGTAGACTAGGGTTGGGTAGGAAAAGGGTTTAGGCAGTCTGGTTTTGTACTGGGGGTGGCCGACTGGGTCGGATCGGCCCGGTACGGCTGCCCCCAAAAATAAAATAAATATTTTAATATTTAAAACGGGGCTTTTGAAATCCATTGGTAGACGAAATAAAATAGTCCGGAGACCCGGGTTTCGGATTTGAAATAGAGGCGGGGCGTTTAGAAAACAAAAACAGATTTTTCGAAAAATAGTTTTATGCAAACAAATGCAAGATGACATGACGATGCTCAAATGCAATGTGGCATGATAACATAAGCATGCGGTCATGATGATGCAATGCACAAAAACAACGCGATTTTCTAGTAGTGGTTTTTGCGGTGCGCCACACTTCCTAAGTTCCCTCAAGACATTCAGGGCTCTTTCATAGGCTACTGCTGATCTGTTCCCTGCTCGGACACTTGCATAAGCTTCTCTGAGCAGGTCAGAATTCCTACCACTTAATGATCTGCCATCAGGTCCGGTTTGGACAGAGTCACTTCTGTCATATGGAAGGTCAATACGGGCATTCCTCGAGTACCTTCTAACACATACTTGCTAGGGAGCTTCTGAATCTGCTCATTTATCAATACTATAATGAGGTGTGAGCATAGAAGTCCTGCACAATGACATGCATAATTAATGTAAATGTGGTTCTAATCATTATATTCTCCATGTGTAAGATTTGGGAGACTGTTTTTTTGATTATCTGTGTGCTCCCACCCTCTGCACTCACATCCGTACTTCTCTTCCACTTCATTGCAAACTACTTTAAACTCATGTTGTGACCATGAAAAAGTAGGGCCTTCTCTACCATAGTACACAAGGAAATTACATGTGTCAACCTTTTTTATACGGAAAGATGTTCCAGCAACATAGGCCTCTTGGTATTTTTTGAATACTGCACGGGTATAGATCCTGCTCAGTTGGCGTTCCAGAGGGTAGTTTGTCTTTGTACCAGGACGGCCCTAAAACCAAATTGAAGACTGAGTGAGTCTGATGTTATTGTGTTTCATTTAACAGGACACCAACAATAACTGAAAGTTACCCAGCTCAACGATGGGAAGAATTAGCATAATTGTAGAAATACAGCAGAGTGATAGCTATTAGTATATCTAAACGAGCATATGGATGTTATGGAGATCAAAGATTATCACATATCCTTACCGCCTCATTTACAATTGACGTACGTTTGAAGAAAAAAAGTTCCCAGATTTGGTTGTCACATGAATATGCTATAAAGTGAAAACAACCGACTATAACAATTTTTAATTTTTTTCCTAGGTCATTTCGAAAGTTACACTCATTTTACATAGCTTGCAACAGACATATACTTCATGCAATGAATGTTACAAGATATAAACTGATTTGTTTCTAAGCTTACCACTGTTTTGTTACGTGATCATTAGAACTAGAAAAAATACAATAAACCATTGTCATGTTTACATAACCAAACCATGAAAGAAGTTTCTGTCATATAAGATCTCATACCTGTGATGCAATGGTTTCTTGACCTTCATCATCTTTTCTCTTTTGCAACACTTGGAACATTTTTGTGGCAAATACATGCAGAGGTGTTGACTCATTGAGGTGGTTTCTTTTCACCATTCTGTTCGTGCTCTCACTACGTTGAGTTGATGTCATTCTCCCGCAGAAAATGCCCTTGAAGTAGCAAGCAATCCAACTTGCATGGTCTTTGTACCGACCTTGCAATGTGGGATCATTCTCGAGTCCATGCTCACTAACCATCTCCTGCCATGCATTCTCAAACTCCACAGGGGTTAGTGGGTGATTTACTGCTGTGAGTAGCTTATCTTCCAACCCTTTATGCAAGTAAAAAAGTTTGTTTAAGCATTATGTGTGCTTTTTCAACATATGCCATCTGCAAAGCCTATGAATCGTTTTCAGAAACACAAGTGGAAGAGCATTTGCCATAGCTTGATCTTGATCTACAAACAAAGTATTAGTCAGCAAACTCCCAAAAATAAATTTCATTTACTTACATCATTTTAACTTTGCTAGTGGTTGTTTATTTACTCCCGTCCTTTTAATATTATTGACCTTCGATTAATACTCAAAACTAAGGTGCAACTACCTTCTTATAGAAATATCCCGTCCTTTTGACTTTTAATACTCCCTCCGGCCCATATTAATTGACTTGAATTTATCAAAATTTGAATAAACCTATATACTAAATAGTGTCTAGATTCATTCAAATCTAGACAAATTTGAGTCAATTAATATGGATCGGAGGGAGTATTTTATTTACTCCCGTCCTTTTTATTATCTGACCTACTTGCCGGTCGGTTTCCAACTTTTGGCTCGTAACTTTCTTACGTTGCATGTGGGCGGATCCTTTGGCTCGTAACTTTCTTACGTTGGAGCTAGCTCCCGTCCTTTGGCTCGTAACTTTCTTACATTGCATGTGGGTGGATCCTTCCGTGGACGCGCGCGGGAAAAGAACCAACGAAAAATCTTATGTCACATGCAGCGAGATTACGTCGCGGGATGAACCAGGTGCGGACCGCGGGACGGATGCGGCGCTTGATACGGGCGGGGTGCAGAATAATATTCTGTAGCGTGACTCTCTCTCTCTCTCTCTCTCTCTCTCTCTATATATATATATATATATATATATATATATATATATATATATATATATATATATATATATATATGATAAAAGCTTGTATGGGAATTATTATCATCTGTTGACTAGCAACTTTCTAATTTGACCGGGAGATCACTTATTTTCATGTACTTTTATGAGCAAGATTTTTTAAGCCCTCTTGATCTTCACGTATATACATATATGAACAATGATGTGAAAACTTCCATATGTCCAAATAAGTAGAATAACTTGCAACCTCACTTGTGGCCTGTTTTGATCATTGTCATCTTTGTTATATATAGAGCTTAGAAAAAAGACCTTTTGAAGATCAATCCTTTTGGGCTAATCATATTGTACTGATCAGCCTCAATTGACCATGTTGCTGTTTCAAAAACAAATTGGATGTTCTTTTAGCGTATTGCTTCGGTTGATCACATTGTTTTCGTAGCAAATATCATTCTTGGCCCCATTATATATCAGTAAAGCTTGTACGGGAATTATTATCATCTGTTGACTAGCAACATTTCTAATTTGACTGGGAGATCACCTATTTTCATGTAATTTTATGAGCAAGATTTTTTAAGCCCTCTTGCTCTTCATGTATATACATGAACAAGTACCATCCAACAGTTTTATTTTCTATTTAGAAAATGTTTGTGTTGCACTCCCTCCGTCTAGAAATATAAGACGTTTTAGCTTTATAAAAGGAAAATGATAGGACTCTCCCGGGGGATCGATCCCCCGGGTCCTTATTTCTTTCGCCTGGCTCCTAGGTTCGTTTCCCCGCACGCCACGTTCTTGTGTGGGCCCATGCCACACGTTTACTGTTTTGCAATTCCCCATCTCCTCTCTCCTGTGCTCCCGTGATCGGCCATGAATTTCCTGGTGCCAAGGCTCGCTGCTGCCAAGCCCTGCTACCGCTGCCGCCTGCTGCTGTAGCACCACATCGCTGGCCCATTCGAGCCTGCAAATCGCCTGACCCACCACGCCCCAGTGCTCGCCTACCTCGCAGCCGTGCAGACACCACCTGCGACCTCCGCCATGGTCTTGCTATGCGCCCCCGCCACCACGGCCGGACCGGGTCGTCGAAGCCCGGCCTCTGCCTCCATGGGCCCTGTAACCTACCGCCGCACCAGGCTAGATCCCGTCGGAGGCGCCCGACGACCAGTGGTGCTTTTCCGTTGTTGCTGGAGATGGATTTACCGTGGAGGTGCTCCTGTGGGGTGCATCGACCAAGGCTGCAGCGACCACAACACGCTAACACGCAGCCATGATCCCGGTAAAGGCAATGCTACATATTGTGTCTGGTGTTGCTAACACAGTTTAGAACACTTGCTACTCTAGTTAGTCGGTGCTGCTACTTTTGTATCTATCTTTGTCAAGAGTGTTTTGCTAACTTAGTATATTATTTTTTCTATATATTTATATATTTTTTGCTACTTTCACACAATTATTTTGCTACAAACAATCTCTATGGTTTTGCTACGAGGTCTTCGGCGAGAGTCTGCGATGATGTCTCCGGCGATGTTCCATTTGCTACATTAGAAAAAATATTTTGCTACAACTGTTTGATGGTTTTGCTACATCCGTGGTAAATTTTTGCTACAATAGCATAACAGTTTTGTGAGTTTGCTACAATAGCATACAATTTTTGCTACACGGTGTCCGGAGGTCTACCGGCGAAAGTCTCCTGTGAGATCTCTGGCGAGGTCGGGTTTGCTACATTAGCACAACTTTTTTGCTACACGGTCGTCGGCGATGTCTCCGGCGAACTCTCCGGTGAGGTCCAGTCTAATTTTCTATTTTCTGGGTCGAACCGTTTTTTGCTACGTTGTAGCAAAAGCGGGACTATTTGTAGCAAAAACGAGTATGTCTGTAGCAAAAGGGGAATTTTAAACCAAAAAGAGGACACGTGGTTGGCTGGGGACCCGGGGGATAAAAAGCACAAATCCCCGGGGGACGCGTAGTACTTCCCTTTGTAAAATGAATGTATAGATGATGACTTTTGTGTATAGATTCAGAGTGAACCTATACACTAAAAGACACCGAGATACATTTGTTTCAAAAGGCTAAAATGTCTTATATTTTTAAATCGGAGGGAGTAGATATTAACGGCCATTTTGGCTCTAACAATAATCTGCAATCTTCACTCCTATAAAGCTAGACAAGTATTACAGGATTATTACTAGTATTAAAGTTGGACAATGGTATGGATTGAACAATCGTTACTTTTTGCCTGTTTTTTTAACATGGCTTTCTATAATCTGTGAAGTACAAAATAAATTGTCAGAGCAGCATGACACGTTATCTCAGTTACTCCCTCTATTTCAAAACATAAGATGTTTTAGATTTGTAAACATAATGTATCTAGACGTCTTTTAGTGTATAAGTTCAGAATGGTTCACTCTAAACCTACACACTAAAAGATGTATAGATATATTATCTTTACAAAGCTAAAAACATCTTATATTTCCGAACCTACACATTAAAAGATGTCTAGATATATTATCTTCACAAAACTAAAACATCTTATATTATGAAACGGAGGGAGTACATGACTAGAAATTTCTCATTCTCAAAAGGAACTTTACTATAGCTCTTAGGTGCATATTTCTATATTAAAATTTTCACACAACAACAGCGAGAGTTCTATTCACCACTAGTGCATTCCCCTTAAACACGATAAATAAATAAATGTGTGGATAAATAAATGTATTTTGGACATTTGTTTAGCGTTGTATATGATTTCTCTCGACTGCTTATAGAACCACCCTAAGAAAACATTGTAGTGAAATATCGCAAAGCCCAGCACCAAGACCATAAATAACTTGTTTCCGTTCATGAAAAACTCATGAAAAGTGAAAGTACATTTCCGAGCACATCACTTTGACTGCAGCATTCTGACTTCTTTTATTAATCAAGCCAAAACAACAATACAGAATGATGCATTTCTTGAGGCAACTCATGCTACTAATTATCAAGCACATCTTACAAATACATAGACATGATAAACCACTGAAGCATTAAAATGGAAGGAATGGAAATATCATTCTAAAAAAATTCTTCCATAAATGTGAGGATGGTCGAGCAGTGAAGTAAGCCTCAAGCAGTGTCAATTCAAACTCGTCTCATCTGAAGACAAAGCTCTTGTCGTAGTCTTTTAATCCCACTTGGCTCTTCATTGCATTTTTTGGTGTTCATCAGTGTAGCATCACAATTTTAGACTGCATTATAGAAGAAGGTTCATTTTCATTCTTTTTTTTTTGGACGATGTTTCTGGATCATCGATAGGTACAATATCTTGACAATAAGATCTGGACTCCTGGTGACTTCTCGAATCAGGCTTTCGCCCCGCTATATTAATATAGCAAATGACCGATACATTTGGGATAACCTGCTGGGGCAGACAACACAAAACCAGTTCAAAAGAAACAAGAAAGAAAGGAAAAAGAAAACAATGCCGACACCGGCGGTACAACGCAAAAGGAGATGACTCGCCACCGCTGCGCCCTCCGGAGAATTACCACCTTGCTCCTAGCACTCCAGAGCGCCGCATACCAAGCAACACCTCCAAGAAGGAAAGCGATGACGACGACGCTGCTGCCCGAACCAATCTAAGGGTTCCCCCTGGAACGCGTTCTAGGGTTTCCCCCGGTATGCAACGGGGGGTGGGGCGGAGGCACACCTGACGCCCTTCAGGAAGGACGGCAACACCCGCAGGCGTCACCACGCCGGTGCCGAGACGGCAAGGATTTCTCCCGACCCCCAAAGACCCATACCCCCGGACGCTCTGCCTCGCTCCTGTTGGAGATATGCCCAAGAGGCAATAATAAAGTGGTTATTATCATATCTTCACACTTATGATAAATGTTTACATACCATGCTATAATTGTATTAACCGGAAACATTAATACTTGTGTGATTTGTAAACTAAAATAAGAGTCCCTAGTAAAGCCTCTTGTTAAACTAGCTTGTTGGTTAATATATGATCATGGTTTCCTGATCATGAACATAGAGATGTTATTAACAACAGGATCATATCATTAGGAGAATGATGTGATGGACATACTCCTATAGATAAGCGTAGCATAAAGATCAAGTCATTTCAATAGTTCAATTGCTATATGCTTTCTGATACATAGTAACCTAATTCCTTCGACCATGAGATCATGCATATCACCTTTGCCGGATGGATGCTTTGATGACATCAAACACCACACCGTAACAGGGTGGCTATAAAAGTGGCATTGAGTGTTTGGAAAGTATTGGTTGAAACACATGGATCAAGAGTGGGATTTGTCCATCCATATGACGGATAGATATACTCTGGGCCCTCTCGGTGGAATGTCATCCAATTAGCTTGCAAGCATGTGACTGGGTCACAAGGGATCACATATCACGGGAACGAGAAAAGAGTACTTATCAGTAACGAGGTTGAACTAGGTATGCAGAGATACCGACGATCATAACCTCGGATAAGTAAACTATCGTGAGACAAAGGGAAATTGGTATCGTATGTAAGTGGTTCATTCGATCGCAAAGTAATCGTAGAAATATGTGGGAGCCATATGAATTTCCAGATTCCTCTATTGGTTATTGTTCGGAGAAGTGTCTCGATCATGTCCGCATAATTCACGAACCGTAGGGAGACACACTTAAGGATTCGACGTTGTTTGAGTAGTTATGGTATTATGAGAAAGAGACCGAATGTTGTTCGGAGTCTCGGATGGGATCCGGGATATCACGAGGTGATCCGGAATGGTCCGGAGAATAAGATTCATATAAGGAAAGTCCCGTTTCGGAGTTCGGGAATGATTCCGGTGTTTTCATCGGGAATGTTCTAGAAGGTTCCGGATTGTCCGGCACTCCGGGGGGGGGGGGGAGGGTACATGAGTGTGTCATTGAATGATTGCATCATGTACTAAGTGTTCTTGCTGTTCCAAAAACATGAAAGTCAAATTGCCAGTTTGAAAGTCAAACGGCTAAAACAGGAAACTGTGGGAAACAGGAAACTGTGGGAAACAAGCAAGAGGAGTTGGAACCAACTTGGAGGAGGAGTCCCACTCCTCCAAGCCGGCGCCCAGCCCAAGGCCGACTTGGGGAGGGACTCCCCTCCCCTGGCCGCGCCTCCCCACCCATAAAAGGAGGGGCAGGGCTCCCCTCCTAGAACACACAAGTTCCTATCTTCTACCTCCGGTTTAGAGCCGTTTTGGTTTAGAGCTTCTAATTGCTTTAGCCAGCGGTTTAGAGCCTTCTAATTGGTTTAGAGCCTTCTAATTGGTGTGTCTAATTACTAGACCACTAATAGCCTCTCTCATAAGCTCCACCATACTCGCACCGGCTTAAGGCGAAGCCCTGCGGGATCTCCCCTCTACTTCCGGTACCACTCCGTTGTGCTGCCGGAATCTCGAGGAGAGTGCTACAACCTCCGCTGCCTGCTAGAACAAGGGAGAGGAAGGTCTTCGTCGAGTACCGAACGTGTGACCGACTGCGGGAGCGCTGCCGGAACGTGGCGCCAGAAGGATCGTCTACGCGATCTTGAGATCGGAAGTGTACGACTACATCACCCACGAGAATCTGCTCTCGTTAACCGCTTTGGAATCTTCGAGGGTAAGTTATTCCATCGACTCGTTGCTACAATCTAGTAGATAGATCTTGGCTTGTTTGTTTGTATGCGATAGAAAAATTTTGTTTTCCATGCTACGAACCCCTACAGTGGTATCAGAGCCGTGTCTATATGTAGATCTGTTGCACGAGTAGAACACAATGGTCATTGTGGGCGTTGATGCTTTTATTGTTGATTGCTTCTTGTGTACTTTGTATCTTGCGGTATGTTGGGATGAAGCGGCCCGGGCTAACCTTACATGACATCGTTCATGAGACTTGCTCCACGCTTGACATGCAACTTGTATTGCATAAGTGGCTTTGCGGGTGCCTGTTTCTCCTAGCATAGTTAAGATCCAATTTACAACGGGTGATTAACAATACTAGTATCAATGTTGTGGTTCTTGTTCGTAAGTTAGAACGACACTTATTGAAAGCCCCAAACCACGTAAAATATGCAAAGAAAGTAGAGGCGTCTAACTTTGTTTTGCAGGGGTGTGCAGTGATGTGATATGGCCATGATTGTGATTATATATGATGTATGCAATGTTCCTTATCGTAAGTAGGCAACCGGCAGGAGCCATATGGTTGTCTTTAATTTCTGTTAAGACCCGCGTGTCTATTCAAAGTAGTTGTAATAGTTGAAGCCGGTGGACGACAACCATGGAGAAGCATCATTGACCTTGATGCAATGTCGGTGATGATGGAGATTATGTTCGTGCTAGAAGATGGAGATCGGAAGCACAAAGAAGAAAGGCCATATCATATCACATATTATGAATTGCATGTGATGTTAATCCTTTATGCATCTTGTATTGCTTAGTAGATGACGGTAGCATTATAAGATGATCCCTCAAGCACACAATTTCAAGTTCTTAAGTGTTCACCCTTAGTTAGCACCGTTGCTAAAGCTTGTTGTTTCGAAGCACCACGTGATGATCGGGTGTGTTAGATTCCGCAAGTGTATACAACGTGGGCAAGCCAGATTTGCTTATGCGGTAACTAAGGTTTGATCTTGACGAGCCTAGCATGTACAGACATGGCCTCAGGAACACGGATTACCGAAAGGTAGAGCATGAGTCATATAAGTAGATATGATGAACATGTTGATTGTTCGCCATTGAAGCTATATCAACTCTCGTGATGATCGGTTTTGATGTGGTGGATTTGGTTCGTGTGATCACTAAAACAATGTGAGGGATATTGTTTTGAGTGGGAGTTCACCTAGATTAATTTAATTATTAATTAGAACTCAATTTATCATAAACTAAATCAAAGTGAATTTGCATAGTTGTTGTAGTCATTGGCATCCGTTTACCACCTTGCGCTTAGTTATAATTGAGATGATAGAACTATAGAATTCTGGTTAGTTACTTTACGAACTGGTATCGTATTGTTTTTAAGTGTTAATCTAAAGTTTAAAAGTCCTATTGCAAACTTTCAGTAAGTTCCGGTTACTCCATGAAGTTTAATAATTAGTATTAAATCAAGAGTAACAATTCCAAGTGTTAGTATAAGTATCATGTTTGTATCCATGATTCTTGATATTCAAAGGATTCTCTTAATATCAAGGTTATCTAGGATCTGAAAGAGTTGTTTCAGAAACCATGATGTGTGGAAGATATTGTGATATCTGAAACGAAGTATTGGTTACAACATGATAGAGTATAATATGGCAAAAGTCATGTTCTCATATTTGATGAGAATTTGCAAAAAGTTGGAGACACTTGTTGTCCTAATCCTCCAAAAGGTTTTGGATAGCAACATTATACTCATGATTCACCGTTATAAGCTAAAAGTAGCTTGATCATGGATAAATCCATGATGAGGGTGAATATTTGATGTAAGTAAAATGTTTACTACACCAAGAGATTACTAAAGAAAGGAATTTGAAAGAACACCAAACATTTGATGATGGTGATCTACTTCAAAGTGCAAGTCCAAAGACATTGGTATTTAACTATACACGCTTTGGACTATGTGTCATATGTATGACTCCACTATTGATGTTGATAGATTCTTTCAAACAGAAAAGGAAATATTGAAAGAGAATCTCATAAATATATGGCAGAAAGGAAAAGACTAGAATTGTTCAGCTTAAGTATATAGATGATATACATGTTATGGCTATATTCTTTGCTTATTAAACAATGTGGTTCTTAAGTATTTAATACTGAATTTGTTGGTATGAATCGTCATATGAAACAACAGAATTCATGAACTACAGTGGCCTAAGTAATTAGCAAAAGAATATGTGATAATGTTCATCGAGAACAAATAAAGGGTTATTGTGTTGCTCGTTAAAACATCAAAGCTTGCCTTCAAGATTTGTTTTATCAGGTATTATGAGAACAAAAGGGTTGTTCAAATAATTGCCGTAATCCATAAAAGATGGATGATTCACAAATCTCGTTGGAGAAATCACATCCATAAAACTAGTGCTAAAAATGTCGAAAGACAAATTGATTGAAAGATCACTTAGGAAGTGACATCGCCGTTTAAATTATATTGGAAAGAAAACATGAAGAAACTCCATGTGGATGGAATTTTGGAGTCTTCTGATTTTGATCGAATGACGCTTGTGAAACTTTCCTAGAGATAATTAAAACTTCGTTCATAGGCCAAAAGGGAACGAATGACTAGCTTATTGGAACTTGTACATATTGTTGTACGAAATCCATTATGTGTAGTCAAGAGTGATGGATTTCAACTTCATATGCTTTCTCCGAAAATTTGAGTGAATATATGAATATTTACTTAATAAGGATAAAGTATGAAACACTTGAAAAGTTCAAAGACTTTCAAGATGAAGTGCAAAATCATTGTAACAAGAATATAAATAGTTTATGATAAGATCATAAAAGAAGATATTTGAGTTACAAGTTTAGCATAATACCTAAGATTTAAGGAATCGTTCCGTGGATTTGCATTTCCCGAAACACCATAAGAGTATGGAGCATTCGAGATATGTAATTAAACCTTGTTTGACATGGTGAGATCAAAGGTATAATTCATAAAACTGCCATTGTATTTTAAAAGATTAAAAGCTTTAGAGATTACCGTTTTTCCACTGAAAAGAGCTCCATCATAATCCGTTGAAATGACACCATATAAAGTTATGGTTTGGGATAAAACCCAAGTAGTCCTTTCTTAAACATTGGTATGCTATACATAAGAAAGATGTTTGCAACCAAAGTCGGATGAACCTGTCTTTGTATTCCTCCAGAGACAAAAGTGTTTGTCGCTTAGAACGTCAAGTTTCTTTGAGAAGGAATTTTTCGTGAAAAGTTAAGTGGGAGGACAATAGAACTTTGATAAGGTTAAAAGAACCTTAGCTATATGTGCAAAGTTGCGCAGCGCCGAAAAGTGTTCCGGAGTTAGCAAACAATGCTCATGGCTCGCGTACTTCAAAGGTTGTGGTCATGGAGATCTAAGTTCCCATTGAAACAAGTAGGTCGGATGAACAATCAAATACCAAGATTTGAGAATAAAATCATTATTTAACAATAATGATCCGACTACATGCAAAGAAGCGATGATGGGCCCTGACTCCGTCAAATGGCTTGAAGCCATAAAATCCGTGATAGTTCCATACACGAGAAATCAAGTTTTGAACTTGAAGGACCCTCGAGAAAGGTGTAAGACCTTACAGTTGTGTCTGGATCTATAAAGAAATAGACATGGATGTTTTACATCTATGAAATAGTCGACATGTTGGGAAAGAGTTCACAAAATGTTCAAAGGATGACTATGACAAGATTTGATCTTTCATAGCGATATTTAGTCTAGACGGATTAATATAGCAACCACTACATATAATTTTGTTATATGGTAGCTGAATAAACAAAACAAGTTCTTCTAATAGAATTGTTACCTAGGACATGTGCATAACACGGTCCATAGGGTTTTGTTAATTCAAAGGATGCTAAAATCATATGCAAACTTCAATGGTTAAAGTGAGCATCACGGAGTTGGAATCTTCACTGTGATGAAACTGTTAAAGGAGTTTAAAAGTTCATCAGAGACGATGGAGATGCTTGCATTTGCAAGAAATTAAGTGGGAGCGCTAAGACATGTTTCTAATACATTATGTGGAAGACATATTGTTGATTAGAAATAATGTATCTTTTATTAACACATATTAAGAATTTCATCCCGATGAAAGACTTAGGCAAAACCCAAATATTTGGCATCAATAGATGCTAATATGGTTGTGCCAGAAGTACATAGACAAGATATTGAATGAGTTCAACATAGAAACCACAAGAAAGGTTCTTGTCGCACAGAAAGGATTGAATGAGTTCAATGTTGATGATATATTCAAGTGTATTGACATTTGGTAAAGTGAAACAAATAATAAAGTATAGATTGATACTTGATGTATGAAATCACAAAGAGTATTTATATCAATCATACTGTGATATGTACAAATCCAGATATGTCCTATGCTCTAAATGTTATGAGCATATACCAGAATGATTCGTAAGATGATCATTGGACAATAGTAAGGATATTCTTATGATCTTTTGGAAGAACTAAGAGTATAATATTTGTAGAAGTGACAAATAGATGGTTTGTTCATTGTAAAAGTACTACATTGATACTAGCTTTGTCACAAAGTACAAATTAAGTTTATCTCAATCTAAACTAAGGGTGGCACAATATAATGGAAAGTGAGTTCCATAATGGATTTGGATGAGTTCCAAAGTTAAGACATTGTGACAGATACTACAACAAAAGGCTAAGTATATGACTGCTATTTTAGCAGCAAAAGAGGGCATTTGTGTCAAGTAGTTTGTTATCAAACTAGGTGTAGTTCACAGTGGGATAATACTATGAAGATATATTGTGCGACAATATTATCAACATGTTTTAACCCCAAAGAGCTAAAGGTCACACCGAAAGACCAAATTTATACAAAGCCATCTCATTAGAGAATGAGTGATGCGTAGAGACGCAAAGACATGCAATTACACACGGACCTGGAAGTGTCAGATCCGGAGATCAGTTGACCACTAGCAATCGTGTACATACAACACCGGAAAGCCATAGGTGTTGAATACACAAAGGTTTGAAACTAGATTATTGACTCTAGTGCAAGTGGGAGACTGTTGGAGATATGCCCAAGAGGCAATAATAAAGTGGTTATTATCATATCTTCACACTTATGATAAATGTTTACATACCATGCTATAATTGTATTAACCGGAAACATTAATACTTGTGTGATTTGTAAACTAAAATAAGAGTCCCTAGTAAAGCCTCTTGTTAAACTAGCTTGTTGGTTAATATATGATCATGGTTTCCTGATCATGAACATAGAGATGTTATTAACAACAGGATCATATCATTAGGAGAATGATGTGATGGACATACTCCTATAGATAAGCGTAGCATAAAGATCAAGTCATTTCAATAGTTCAATTGCTATATGCTTTCTGATACATAGTAACCTAATTCCTTCGACCATGAGATCATGCATATCACCTTTGCCGGATGGATGCTTTGATGACATCAAACACCACACCGTAACAGGGTGGCTATAAAAGTGGCATTGAGTGTTCGGAAAGTATTGGTTGAAACACATGGATCAAGAGTGGGATTTGTCCATCCATATGACGGATAGATATACTCTGGGCCCTCTCGGTGGAATGTCATCCAATTAGCTTGCAAGCATGTGACTGGGTCACAAGGGATCACATATCACGGGAACGAGAAAAGAGTACTTATCAGTAACAAGGTTGAACTAGGTATGCAGAGATACCGACGATCATAACCTCGGATAAGTAAACTATCGTGAGACAAAGGGAAATTGGTATCGTATGTAAGTGGTTCATTCGATCGCAAAGTAATCGTAGAAATATGTGGGAGCCATATGAATTTCCAGATTCCTCTATTGGTTATTGTTCGGAGAAGTGTCTCGATCATGTCCGCATAATTCACGAACCGTAGGGAGACACACTTAAGGATTCGACGTTGTTTGAGTAGTTATGGTATTATGAGAAAGAGACCGAATGTTGTTCGGAGTCTCGGATGGGATCCGGGATATCACGAGGTGATCCGGAATGGTCCGGAGAATAAGATTCATATAAGGAAAGTCCCGTTTCGGAGTTCGGGAATGATTCCGGTGTTTTCATCGGGAATGTTCTAGAAGGTTCCGGATTGTCCGGCACTCCGGGGGGGGGAGGGTACATGAGTGTGTCATTGAATGATTGCATCATGTACTAAGTGTTCTTGCTGTTCCAAAAACATGAAAGTCAAATTGCCAGTTTGAAAGTCAAACGGCTAAAACAGGAAACTGTGGGAAACAGGAAACTGTGGGAAACAAGCAAGAGGAGTTGGAACCAACTTGGAGGAGGAGTCCCACTCCTCCAAGCCGGCGCCCAGCCCAAGGCCGACTTGGGGAGGGACTCCCCTCCCCTGGCCGCGCCTCCCCACCCATAAAAGGAGGGGCAGGGCTCCCCTCCTAGAACACACAAGTTCCTATCTTCTACCTCCGGTTTAGAGCCGTTTTGGTTTAGAGCTTCTAATTGCTTTAGCCAGCGGTTTAGAGCCTTCTAATTGGTTTAGAGCCTTCTAATTGGTGTGTCTAATTACTAGACCACTAATAGCCTCTCTCATAAGCTCCACCATACTCGCACCGGCTTAAGGCGAAGCCCTGCGGGATCTCCCCTCTACTTCCGGTACCACGCCGTTGTGCTGCCGGAATCTCGAGGAGAGTGCTACAACCTCCGCTGCCTGCTGGAACAAGGGAGAGGAAGGTCTTCGTCGAGTACCGAACGTGTGACCGACTGCGGGAGCGCTGCCGGAACGTGGCGCCAGAAGGATCGTCTAAGCGATCTTGAGATCGGAAGTGTACGACTACATCACCCACGAGAATCTGCTCTCGTTAACCGCTTTGGAATCTTCGAGGGTAAGTTATTCCATCGACTCGTTGCTACAATCTAGTAGATAGATCTTGGCTTGTTTGTTTGTATGCGATAGAAAAATTTTGTTTTCCATGCTACGAACCCCTACAGCTCCACCAAGCTTGCCGCCCACCAGCGCACGCCACCACGATCTTGCAGTCATCACCATCGTCGCGCCATGACTCGGGATGTGAGGCCGGTTGACCGAAAAGAATAAGCTTTGGCAAGGTCCGCGAGGCAATCGCACGCAGGAGGGAACTACCTCCGCCGTCGGAGGACGGCCGCCGACCGGATGCAGTAGCAGGGGCAAAGTAGGCCTTTCGGCCCGGCCGAGCCCAAATGGACTCGTAAAGCCTCCGCCGCCGCACTGCAGCAAGGGCGCCATCGACATCGCCAAACCCCTCACCAGCTCCAGCTTCACAGTTGTAGCATCCCAGTTGTCTAACACCTGTAATGCTACTTGTTCTAGTAATAAAAGGGCCACTTCCTACATATAATTGTTGCATCATCATCATGTCATGCTCATGTCATCATGCCACCTTGCATTTTAGCATCATATAAAACCCCTTCTTGTTTGGTTCTTATCTCATGTACATTATTAATTGTAGTTGCCTCTTGATATTGTATTTGGTTCTTGATATATTGTTAAAATGCCCAAGTTGATTTGGGGGCATATCTCTTAATAACTCCACCACCTTTTCTTTTCACCACCTTATATTTCCACCATCCAACTAAATATGAGCTTGGCATTTATGGGTTTACTTCTAGCTCATGTGGGTTGGGATGGATCCAATTCTTTTCCACATGTTCTCATCTTGGCATCATTTTGTTTTCACATTATGGATACATGAGAGCCACATGGCCACCTTTGCATGCCTTGTGAGTGGGACCCTTTTTCCTAGCTTCCATATGTGTTGTTTTTGGGGTTATCATCATGTTGGGATATGTTGTGGGCTTAATAAATATCTAGTGGCATATACACACTAGCAAGTCCCAAATATAATCCAATGTGATCATCTCCTCATACTCCACTTGGAATTCTTTCTAATTTCTTTTGCTTGGGCCTTATTCCACACTTTGGAATGCATAAGAAAATGCCATGAAATTAATCATGTTTTCACAAAGATAAATATGGTGTGAATTAACTATGCATGGCCCATGCAAGTATCCCTTAGCTTGACATTTGTTTTTTTTTGGATTTTACATGGAACATCTCTCTAACCCTTGGGTTTGGTCTTGTTTGAACATGCCTAAACCCCATCACCCTAGCCATCCTTGCCATCATCACCTCTTCCCTCTTTTATCTAGACTTGGTCTTGTTGGGGTTGGATTGGTGCATGGTTTGATCTTGCCAAAAGGACCCCTAGCATCTATCCTTCCCCCTCTCAACAACCTAAAACCCTAAGCCACCCCCATACCCCATCCTAGCTAAACTAAACCACACCTATTCTAATCAAAACCCAAAGTACCCCCTCCTTCTCTCCACTCTAACCCGAGCCCCCCAAACCTAACCCTACCCGAGGCTCCCTCTCTCTCTCGGCCTCCCTCCTCTCTCTAGCTTCCTCTCTGCCTTGCAGGCCCCACCTAACCCCCTGGTACCATCACCCTCCCATGTGCTACCCCTGGGCCCTCTCTCCCTCCTAAACCCTAGCCACCCGAGCCCCCTCTCTTTTTGGCATAAAGTAGCCATGTGCTTCCCCTCCCCCACGCCATCTACCTGCCCCCTCTCGATCTTATCTTTCCCCCTTCGCCTCTAGCCTCCCCCAGATCCCCAGGCAGTCCCCAGGAAACCCTCCTCCCTCCTTCCTCTTCCCCAAGCGAGACCATGTCCCTCTAACCCTAGCTCGGCCAGATCAGCAGGAGAGCGGGAGGAGCCGTGTTGGAGGGTGCCCAAGGCGACCAGGAGTCTCCCCTGCTTCCACTGCACCGCCCAGGACGCGAGGAACCAGCCGGACCCCGCCGGAGTAGCCCCGCCGCCGCCGCGCCCGCGAGTACCAGCAGCTCCAGGGTTCCAGCCCCGTCGCCGATCAGCAGCCTCTTCGGCCTACCTCTCACCGTCGACGACACCGCGGTGAGCTCCTCCAGCCCCTAGACACCCCCTTCCCCTCTCTAGTTCGCCGTAGTGCCGCCGCCGTCCGCCAAACGCCCTGCGCGCGCGCCGCGCGTCGCGCCTGGCTGACAGCAGCTTCCGCGGCCGCTAGCTCCGCCGCTATTCGTCGCCCTGCCCCGCGCGCTGTGGTCCTCCTCCGCGCTAGCATCCCGAACCGAAGTTGTAGGCCGTGATCCCCTTTTCATTTTTCGTTTTGGGGTCGTGTCGTTTAGATCAGCGACGGCGTCGCCATCGTCGTCTAAACGCCGGCAGATCGCAGTTGCCTGCAGAGCGGCGCGCCGCTGCCGTTCCGACAGGAATTGCTGTTTTGCGTTTAAGTCCTCGCAGTTTCTCCCGCCTGAACCCGCCGTCCCTCGGATCCCCACCTGTCAGCGTCGGTGGACTTTTCTATAAAGGCGCCTCACCTTTTCCCTAACCAACCCGCGGTCCATGCCCCCCCCACCTGTCAGTCCCTGGCCGCGCGCGCCTCTGCCGTGTGGCCCAGTCAGCGCCGGTCCCCTCTGTCAGCGGCTGGGGCTAGCTGAGGCTGGGTACAAAAAGTTTGGCTGGCTGTCTGTTCAAAATTCAAATCTAAACCAAATTATTTAAATTCAAACTCAAATTCTGTTTTAATATAACTTTTGAAAAACAAACTCAAATGATACATATGTTATATGTTTTTGAATCAGAAAAATGTGAGGATTTCAAATATTCCATTCAAATTGCCTTTTGCACATTTTAAATTCCAAGATGAATCAAATTACAACAGATGCCACTGGAACTTAAATAATTAATAACTTTTGATTTACAACTCCGAATTTAGCAAATGATATGTCTAAAATGATCAGCTCGACGAGACCTTTCCGTTTATGCTATACATGACTTCAATTGCAGCATGCATCATGTAAATATATAATATACAGCAACTATTATGACAACAAAATGGGACCAAAACCCCATAAAAATGTTACTTCTTGTGTTCTACACCTCACCCATGCCATGCTACTATATTGCCATGCAACTTGTGCATCATTCATCATGGCATGATTGTTTGCTTGACGCATTTTATTCCTATGCTTGTGCACTTTATTTATGTTGGCCCTTGTTTGTTTGGTTCTTCTTCGGATAGACACTGAGCAGGGGATATATCAAGAGAACCAGGAGCACTACCCAGATCCGTCTCTCGCTTCAACTGAGTTGCCAGGCAAGCACTACCACATGCTTGCATACATACAGTACCTATTGCCTCTATCTTATTCTTGCATCATTGAGTCGCGATTGCATTAAATTGAATCCCAAGTATTGCATAGCCTTTACTTTAAACCCCACCAAGCTTGTTCCTCCATCCCATGAGCCATTACTACAGGAGTTGTTTGAGCCATGCGAGTCGTAGAACAGCATGTGTAGGGTTTGTGAGAGTCTGATGGATAACGAGGTACCTAAACAACTTAACCTGAGTAGCAATGGGATAACTAATGAAAGTGGCACCGGTGAGCAACATCTGCTATTTGGTTTTTCCTGCTCACTTGTGTCCCGTAAGACCCCGAGTACTTGATTCCTGTTCCAAGATTATTCACGCTATCCACATCCGGGAGGCTTATGGGACCCCCCTGAGCCAGAGCTTGATTCATTCTTATTTCTTGGGGCCACAAACTAGTTTGAGGTTTTATTTACCATCCTGTACTTATGCCATGTTCTACTGTATTTACGATTGTGCGAGGAGCACACTGTACTGTTTAGGAATTGTGACCCGTTTTCGCGGTATCGACAAGCCCAGTCACACTTTCGGGTTCCCAGTCGTTTACAGCTGGCCCCACAAACCTTGAGTCCGTCTCGAAGTCAGCTAACTTCGTTGCGGGTCTACTTTAAGGGGTGGCCCCCTGAAATATTTCTGAATCTTGTGATTGCTTTGTCGTGAAGGCCTCGTTGGGTTTTGATTTAGTTTTTCCGAGGTTGATCGAGTGTGTGTTGCTATTTGTGCACCCCTGCAGGGTAAAACTTTCTGAAAGCCGTGTCCACGGTTATGGACGACTTGGAGCACAGTTTCTCGATCATAAACAAGCATAACTAAAGTACCGTTTTAATCTGACTAAGTAAATGACTAGTAAATAGTGCAATACTCATGGAATGGTTAATAAAATTGCCAACGGATGGGGGGGTTGTTCGTCCGCTTCCTCGTTGGTAAGCGAGGAGGAGGATGGATCTGATGAAATTACTGTTATAACTATTGTCATTAATTCACGGACATCCGTCTATCATTGGTTAGGCGGATGGTTAGCGTTTATCTGTAGAACTGCTAGGGTTTATCTTTCGCTGCAATTGCGTCACCCAGGTTGTGTCCCCTTTAGAGGCATAAAGACTTGCTGAGTACCCTTAGGGTCTCACACGATAAATTATTGGTTCAGATGAACAGGTACCCTCGCAGGACGGATACTGGGTGGAGGAGGCTGATGATGTGGGCAACGATCGTTCGGTGTAGAGATTCCGGGAACGGGGATCCATGAGATCTGTGGGCGGGATGTGCTTAGTTCTATGGCATCTTATGCCGATTTGCTTCTTATCCGTACTCGGACTATGTTTTGCCGCTTCCGCTTGATACTCTGACTTGTGATGTATGAGGAATTATCCTAAAATATTATATCTATCTAGGTCATTTGAATCTTGCCGTATGGCGTTGCTATATTTCCTTTCTTTCTAGATGGTATGGCTCTGATGTACTCTTGTATGGTGGCTTGCATACATACTCATTTGTGTATGTAGTTGATCCCTTCGCCTGCCGATTACGCCGCCCGTACAGGTCCCGTTGAGTTGGAAGTGGTTGGGACGGCCGAAAGGTCTACCCGTGAGTGGCTTTTGGGGCCCCACCGTACTATTTCAACCACTACCGCTCATCCAGACTTGTATCTAGGAGCGTAATTCACCGAGATAGTTACAATTGGTATCAGAGCCATCCCGACCTTCAGGGTTTCAGCCAAACGGTCGTTGTCAGTCTAGCAAATATTTTGGTAGTTATGTATACTAGGGAAAAACAAAAACGCGAGAGTAGGACTGCTTCCACTTTTCTTCTTACCCACCCACCCACCCTTTTTCTGGTAAGGAAGTGCAACGTTTTCAATCCTCTTCTTAAAAATTCAAACTAGGATTCACGTGTTCTGGGTTTCCGTAGTACCATAGGTTGTGTGTGTGTGTGTGTGTGTGTGTAATTCCTTTGTCTATCTGTTGCATCCAAGTTGTTATCTAATCAGCTTTTTGTTATCAACTGTTGGTACATTCCATACCGACAGGCTTTTGCAAACCAACGCGATCTGTCTTACTCTTTGTATCCGACGTTATCTTGTTTGGGGTGTTCGTTTCCGTAGCTACCAATCTTTAGGTTCAACGTGAGAAGAAGGGGTTAGGATATGTGTTCCACTTATTCATGTGCGGAGTAATGATTTGAGTGCGGGATGGAGTCGCGACCATACCACTACTCTTATCATTCGCTTTTGTATATTGAATTGGTAGAGTCACTAATCTTGATTCGTTAAGTAATTTTGCGCATCTATTGGTATTTTAATGCCGAAATTTGTGGAAAAATTTTCTTTGATATATTTGTGTACCACACTCCTTTTTCAGTCGTGTGCGATATGCTTAATATCTTCTAGGTGCTTTGAACTTTGTTGATATTTTAATATCATCTTAGTAATTTGTATCCTTTAATCTTGGTTAATTCCATCTTGGTACTATTTGGATTATTATTATTCTCCACTATAGTACTGACTTGTGTTTTATATCAATCTCAGGATGGCTCCACCACGCCGTTCAGATGAGGATATACCACCAGAACTTGGGGCCGCATTGTCAAACATAGCTAATGCCTTGGCAGCGATGCAGCAGAACCAGCAGCGCTTGGAAGAAAGTGTCAGAAGAAATGAGTTTGCTCCACTCCCTCCACCTCCCAAGCGAGGAGACATCAAGAGCTTCCTGAAATTCAACCCTCGTCAGTTTGATGTTTCCGATCGACCACTGGATGCGGATGATTGGTTACGTGAGACGTCAAGGCTTCTTGAGACTGCTGATGTTCCTGAGCAGGAGTGGGTAAAGTGTGCTACTCACCTTCTAAAGGGAGATGCAGCTCTCTGGTGGGAGAATTACTTGAAGGCAAGCTGCACTGGTTTTCAGCCCACTTGGCAACAGTTCTCTGGGGCATTCAAGGAGCAATTCTTGTCAGAGATTGTCATGGAAAGGATGAAGGAAGCGTTTCTCAACCTTAAGCAGGGAAATGATAACGTCAACACCTACATCAGGAACTTCATGAATCTTTCTCGTTATGGTGGCGATGAGGTATCTGATGACAAGAAGAAGCAGAAGAGGTTCAGGCAAGGGCTCAATGCATCGATCAAGTATGCAATCACACATGCAAGACCGGCATCT
This sequence comes from Avena sativa, assembly GCA_916181665.1. NCBI lineage: Eukaryota > Viridiplantae > Streptophyta > Magnoliopsida > Poales > Poaceae > Avena > Avena sativa. The sequence continues at coordinate 255,946,702 of OV702279.1, read as the reverse complement.
TTCCTGGAACTACAACACACAGCTTTGCAAGAGGAAGCAAGCAGGCAAGTGTTTGAGGAGTCCAAGAAACACAACAGGGATGCATCAAGCTCTGCAGCTATGTCAGCTCCTTCTAAGCGTCGTGTCTGGGTTCCTAACACCCCACCGTTGCTCCCGGCTTCACCAAGACCTTCAAGCTACGCGTCAAGGCCACCAAACTCCATCACTGCTGCTCCCAGGGGCTACACCCACAACTACCCTGGAGCGCCTGGCGGAGTCCCTGGCTATGTTGCTCCACGTCCACATGGTGCTTGTTTCACATGTGGAGATCATGGAAATCCCAACTGGAACTGTCCGTTGAAGAACAAAGCTCTCCCTCCACCCCCGCCAAGATCTGCAGCAAGCTCTCCTACGGTTCGTGCACCACCACCTCGGGCTCTCAACATCAACACCAAGCCCAGGTCTACGGTTGCTCGTGCCAATTGTGTCAACGCCGCTCAAGCTAAGCATGCACCTGGAGTGGTGATGGGTATGCTATCCGTTAACTCAGTCCCTGCACGAGTTTTGTTCGATTCTGGTGCATCACATTCTTTTGTTTCGCATAAGTTTGCACAAGAGCATGACCTGGATAGGGTTCCTTTATCACGTCGTCTGGTGGTGCTATCTCCTGGTTCAAACATGAGGGCTGCTCATATCAGCCATGGAAATCAAGTTGAGATTGGTGGCTCTTTGTTCTCGGCTTCCTTAATTCTCCTGGGCAATTCTGACATTGATGTCATCTTGGGCATGGATTGGTTGACGGCAAATGCAGCTGTGATTGATTGTGCTGAACGCTCGGTTTCTCTGAAGATTCCTGAAGGCCATATAGTCTTTTCTCCAAGTCTGACGCCTGCTGTCCAGCTTTTCTCTTTGGCGGCTCTGAATGATGATGCTATGGAAGCTATTCAGAGTGTACCGGTGGTCTACGAGTTTCCGGATGTCTTTCCTGAAGAGTTGCCGGGTATGCCTCCGGATCGTGAGGTTGAGTTCGTAATTGAGTGTGAACCTGGAACGGCTCCTATCTCCAAGCGGCCTTATAAAATGGGTCCTGCTGAGTTGGCTGAACTAAAACGGCAGCTTGATGAACAAGAGAAGTTGGGTTTCATTCAACACAGTACTTCTTCTTGGGGTAGCCCAACAATCTTTGTGAAGAAGCGTGACAGGACTGATAGACTTTGTGTTGACTATCGGGCTCTCAATGCTAAAACCATCAAGAACAAATATCCCCTTCCGCGGATTAATGATCTCTTTGACCAGCTAGCTGGAGCTGTGGTATTCTCTAAGCTGGATTTGAGGAGTGGTTATCACCAAATCAAGATTCGCAAGGAAGATGTGCCTAAAACAGCTTTCACCACCCGCTATGGCCTGTATGAGTACACGGTGATGTCTTTCGGTCTCACCAACGCTCCTGCTACCTTCTCGAGGCTTATGAACTCGGTCTTCATGGAGTACCTTGATAAGTTCGTTGTGCTCTATCTGGATGACATCCTGGTCTATTCCAAGTCGAAGGAAGAGCATGAAGAACACCTTCGTTGTGTCCTAAACAAGCTGCGTGAGAACCGCTTGTATGCAAAGTTCTCAAAGTGTGAGTTTTGGCTGCCTGAAGTAACCTATCTTGGTCATGTCATCTCTGCCAAGGGCATTGCAGTCAACTCGGAGACTGTGAAGAAAATTGTTGAATGGCTTCCTCCTGTTAATGTCAAAGAAGTGCGGAGTTTTCTTGGTTTGGCTAGTTATTGCCGTCGCTTCGTTCAGAACTTCTCGAAGATAGCGAAGCCTCTTACCGATCTCCTCAAGAAAGGCAAGAAATACCTGTGGACTCCTGCGTGTCAAGCAAGTTTTGAGACCCTCAAAGAGAAGCTCACTTCCACGCCAGTCTTGGTTCCTCCGGATACATCTAAGCCTTTCCAGATATTCTGTGACGCCTCTTTGCAAGGATTGGGTGCGGTCCTTATGCAAGAGAAACAAGTGGTTGCTTATGCCTCTCGACAGTTGAAGACGCATGAGATCAACTATCCCACACATGACCTCGAGCTAGCAGCAGTTGTCTTTGCTTTGAAGCTATGGAGGCACTACTTGCTTGGCAACCGATGTGAGATCTTTTCTGACCACAAAAGTTTGAAGTATATCTTCACTCAGCCTGATCTCAACCTTCGGCAGAGGAGATGGATCGAAGCAATAAATGACTTTGATTTGACCATCAACTACACACCAGGCAAAGCTAATGTCATGGCAGATGCTCTCAGCCGCAAAGCTTATGTCAATAACCTCATGATGGAAGAGCAGCAGCCCCTCTTGTGCGAGGAATTCCGCCAGCTCAACCTGGAAGTTGTGGAACAAGGGCATCTCCTGAACCTTCTGGCTACTCCTCTCTTGGAAGAAAAGATTCGTTTTCGTCAGCGTGGTGATCCGCACACCAGAAAGATCACCTCCCAGCTTGAGCTTCCGAAGTATGAGTCCTTCCACGTAGATGATCAAGGCACGCTTTTCTTCGACCACCGGATGTTTGTTCCAAACTACCCGGGTTTGAGAGAGCAAGTTCTCAAGGAGGCGCATGATTCGGTTCTTTCTATCCACCCTGGCAGCACAAAGATGTACATGGACTTGAAAACACAGTATTGGTGGCCTGGTTTGAAACGATATTGTGCCAAGTATGTCTCGGAGTGTGATGTCTGCCGCAGAGTGAAAGCTGTCCATCAGAAACCATTCGGTCTTCTACAGCCATTGAAACCTCCGGAATGGAAATGGGAGAAAGTAGAGATGGACTTCATCACTGGCTTTCCAAGGTCGCAGAAGGGCAACAATGCAATCTTTGTTGTCATCGACAGGCTTTCTAAAGTGGCTCATTTCTTCCCCGTCAAGGAAACAATTTCTGGAATTCAGTTGGCTGAGCTCTATATCAACAGAATTGTCTCTCTGTATGGGGTTCCGCTTGAGATCAGTTCAGACCGTGGGAGCATCTTCACTTCCAAGTTCTGGGAAAGCTTTCAAAATGCTTTGGGAACAAAGTTGAACTTCAGCACTGCTTACCACCCTCAGTCGCAAGGACAAGTGGAAAGGATCAATCAGATTCTAGAGGATATGCTTCGTGCTTGCGTCATCTCTTTTGGCATGAAGTGGGAGGAATGTCTTCCTTATGCTGAATTCTCCTACAACAACAGCTTCCAGAAGAGTCTGAAGATGGCACCATTTGAGGCTCTCTATGGTCGCAAGTGCAGAACTCCGATTGGTTGGTCAGGTGCAGGAGAAAGAATCTGGTTTGGCCCCGACATTGTAACCCAAGCAGAGGAGAAGGTGCATATCATTCTTGAGAACCTGAAGATTTCTCAAAGTCGCCAGAAGAGCAATTATGACAGGAAGCACACGGATATGGTGTATGCCCCTGGTGATCTCGTGTACCTTCGTGTCACTCCCATGAGAGGCACACACCGCTTTGGTATCAAAGGAAAGCTGACTCCTAGATACATCGGGCCTTTCAAGATTCGTGGTAGAAGAGGAGAAGTTGCTTATGCACTTGAGCTTCCGGAAAAACTCAAAGTCCATGATGTTTTCCACATCTCTCAGCTCAAGAAGTGCTTCAAAGATCCCGGCAGGACCGTCGATCATGAGCTAATCGATCTCCAAGAAGACCTGTCTTATCAAGAACACCCCACCAAAATCCTTGAGACCGCAGAAAGAAGGACTCGCAACAAGTCCATCAAGTTCTGCAAGGTGCAGTGGTCACACCATTCTGTTGATGAAGCCACTTGGGAGCGTGAAGATGAACTCCGTGCCAACTATCCTACCCTCTTTGTGTCTTCTTCTTCTTCCTAGAATCTCGGGGCGAGATTCCTGTTTAGTGGGGGAGAGTTGTAGCATCCCAGTTGTCTAACACCTGTAATGCTACTTGTTCTAGTAATAAAAGGGCCACTTCCTACATATAATTGTTGCATCATCATCATGTCATGCTCATGTCATCATGCCACCTTGCATTTTAGCATCATATAAAACCCCTTCTTGTTTGGTTCTTATCTCATGTGCATTATTAATTGTAGTTGCCTCTTGATATTGTATTTGGTTCTTGATATATTGTTAAAATGCCCAAGTTGATTTGGGGGCATATCTCTTAATAACTCCACCACCTTTTCTTTTCACCACCTTATATTTCCACCATCCAACTAAATATGAGCTTGGCATTTATGGGTTTACTTCTAGCTCATGTGGGTTGGGATGGATCCAATTCTTTTCCACATGTTCTCATCTTGGCATCATTTTGTTTTCACATTATTGATACATGAGAGCCACATGGCCACCTTTGCATGCCTTGTGAGTGGGACCCTTTTTCCTAGCTTCCATATGTGTTGTTTTTGGGGTTATCATCATGTTGGGATATGTTGTGGGCTTAATAAATATCTAGTGGCATATACACACTAGCAAGTCCCAAATATAATCCAATGTGATCATCTCCTCATACTCCACTTGGAATTCTTTCTAATTTCTTTTGCTTGGGCCTTATTCCACACTTTGGAATGCATAAGAAAATGCCATGAAATTAATCATGTTTTCACAAAGATAAATATGGTGTGAATTAACTATGCATGGCCCATGCAAGTATCCCTTAGCTTGACATTTGTTTTTTTTTGGATTTTACATGGAACATCTCTCTAACCCTTGGGTTTGGTCTTGTTTGAACATGCCTAAACCCCATCACCCTAGCCATCCTTGCCATCATCACCTCTTCCCTCTTTTATCTAGACTTGGTCTTGTTGGGGTTGGATTGGTGCATGGTTTGATCTTGCCAAAAGGACCCCTAGCATCTATCCTTCCCCCTCTCAACAACCTAAAACCCTAAGCCACCCCCATACCCCATCCTAGCTAAACTAAACCACACCTATTCTAATCAAAACCCAAAGTACCCCCTCCTTCTCTCCACTCTAACCCGAGCCCCCCAAACCTAACCCTACCCGAGGCTCCCTCTCTCTCTCGGCCTCCCTCCTCTCTCTAGCTTCCTCTCTGCCTTGCAGGCCCCACCTAACCCCCTGGTACCATCACCCTCCCATGTGCTACCCCTGGGCCCTCTCTCCCTCCTAAACCCTAGCCACCCGAGCCCCCTCTCTTTTTGGCATAAAGTAGCCATGTGCTTCCCCTCCCCCACTCCATCTACCTGCCCCCTCTCGATCTTATCTTTCCCCCTTCGCCTCTAGCCTCCCCCAGATCCCCAGGCAGTCCCCAGGAAACCCTCCTCCCTCCTTCCTCTTCCCCAAGCGAGACCATGTCCCTCTAACCCTAGCTCGGCCAGATCAGCAGGAGAGCGGGAGGAGCCGTGTTGGAGGGTGACCAAGGCGACCAGGAGTCTCCCCTGCTTCCACTGCACCGCCCAGGACGCGAGGAACCAGCCGGACCCCGCCGGAGTAGCCCCGCCGCCGCCGCGCCCGCGAGTACCAGCAGCTCCAGGGTTCCAGCCCCGTCGCCGATCAGCAGCCTCTCCGGCCTACCTCTCACCGTCGACGACACCGCGGTGAGCTCCTCCAGCCCCTAGACACCCCCTTCCCCTCTCTAGTTCGCCGTAGTGCCGCCGCCATCCGCCGAACGCCCTGCGCGTGCGCCGCGCGTCGCGCCTGGCCGACAGCAGCTTCCGCAGCCGCTAGCTCCGCCGCTATTCGTCGCCCTGCCCCGCGCGCTGTGGTCCTCCTCCGCGCTAGCATCCCGAACCGAAGTTGTAGGCCGTGATCCCCTTTTCATTTTTCGTTTTGGGGTCGTGTCGTTTAGATCAGCGACGGCGTCGCCATCGTCGTCTAAACGCCGGCAGATCGCAGTTGCCTGCAGAGCGGCGCGCCGCTGCCGTTCCGACAGGAATTGCTGTTTTGCGTTTAAGTCCTCGCAGTTTCTCCCGCCTGAACCCGCCGTCCCTCGGATCCCCACCTGTCAGCGTCGGTGGACTTTTCTATAAAGGCGCCTCACCTTTTCCCTAACCAACCCGCGGTCCATGCCCCCCCCACCTGTCAGTCCCTGGCCGCGCGCGCCTCTGCCGTGTGGCCCAGTCAGCGCCGGTCCCCTCTGTCAGCGGCTGGGGCTAGCTGAGGCTGGGTACAAAAAGTTTGGCTGGCTGTCTGTTCAAAATTCAAATCTAAACCAAATTATTTAAATTCAAACTCAAATTCTGTTTTAATATAACTTTTGAAAAACAAACTCAAATGATACATATGTTATATGTTTTTGAATCAGAAAAATGTGAGGATTTCAAATATGCCATTCAAATTGCCTTTTGCACATTTTAAATTCCAAGATGAATCAAATTACAACAGATGCCACTGGAACTTAAATAATTAATAAATTTTGATTTACAACTCCGAATTTAGCAAATGATATGTCTAAAATGATCAGCTCGACGAGACCTTTCCATTTATGCTATCCATGACTTCAATTGCAGCATGCATCATGTAAATATATAATATACAGCAACTATTATGACAACAAAATGGGACCAAAACCCCATAAAAATGTTACTTCTTGTGTTCTACACCTCACCCATGCCATGCTACTATATTGCCATGCAACTTGTGCATCATTCATCATGGCATGATTGTTTGCTTGACGCATTTTATTCCTATGCTTGTGTACTTTATTTATGTTGGCCCTTGTTTGTTTGGTTCTTCTTCGGATAGACACTGAGCAGGGGATATATCAAGAGAACCAGGAGCACTACCCAGATCCGTCTCTCGCTTCAACTGAGTTGCCAGGCAAGCACTACCACATGCTTGCATACATACAGTACCTATTGCCTCTATCTTATTCTTGCATCATTGAGTCGCGATTGCATTAAATTGAATCCCAAGTATTGCATAGCCTTTACTTTAAACCCCACCAAGCTTGTTCCTCCATCCCATGAGCCATTACTACAGGAGTTGTTTGAGCCATGCGAGTCGTAGAACAGCATGTGTAGGGTTTGTGAGAGTTTGATGGATAACGAGGTACCTAAACAACTTAACCTGAGTAGCAATGGGATAACTAATGAAAGTGGCACCGGTGAGCAACATCTGCTATTTGGTTTTTCCTGCTCACTTGTGTCCCGTAAGACCCCGAGTACTTGATTCCTGTTCCAAGATTATTCGCGCTATCCACATCCGGGAGGCTTATGGGACCCCCCTGAGCCAGAGCTTGATTCATTCTTATTTCTTGGGGCCACAAACTAGTTTGAGGTTTTATTTACCATCCTGTACTTATGCCATGTTCTACTGTATTTACGATTGTGCGAGGAGCACACTGTACTGTTTAGGAATTGTGACCCGTTTTCGCGGTATCGACAAGCCCAGTCACACTTTCGGGTTCCCAGTCGTTTACAGCCGGCCCCACAAACCTTGAGTCCGTCTCGAAGTCAGCTAACTTCGTTGCGGGTCTACTTTAAGGGGTGGCCCCCTGAAATATTTCTGAATCTTGTGATTGCTTTGTCGTGAAGGCCTCGTTGGGTTTTGATTTGGTTTTTCCGAGGTTGATCGAGTGTGTGTTGCTATTTGTGCACCCCTGCAGGGTAAAACTTTCTGAAAGCCGTGTCCGCGGTTATGGACGACTTGGAGCACAGTTTCTCGATCATAGACAAGCATAACTAAAGTACCGTTTTAATCTGACTAAGTAAATGACTAGTAAATAGTGCAATACTCATGGAATGGTTAATAAAATTGCCAACGGATGGGGGGGTTGTTCGTCCGCTTCCTCGTTGGTAAGCGAGGAGGAGGATGGATCTGATGAAATTACTGTTATAACTATTGTCATTAATTCACGGACATCCATCTATCATTGGTTAGGTGGATGGTTAGCGTTTATCTGTAGAACTGCTAGGGTTTATCTTTCGCTGCAATTGCGTCACCCAGGTTGTGTCCCCTTTAGAGGCATAAAGACTTGCTGAGTACCCTTAGGGTCTCACACGATAAATTATTGGTTCAGATGAACAGGTACCCTCGCAGGACGGATACTGGGTGGAGGAGGCTGATGATGTGGGCAACGATCGTTCGGTGTAGAGATTCCGGGAACGGGGATCCGTGAGATCTGTGGGCGGGATGTGCTTAGTTCTATGGCATCTTATGCCGATTTGCTTCTTATCCGTACTCGGACTATGTTTTGCCGCTTCCGCTTGATACTCTGACTTGTGATGTATGAGGAATTATCCTAAAATATTATATCTATCTAGGTCATTTGAATCTTGCCGTATGGCGTTGCTATATTTCCTTTCTTTCTAGATGGTATGGCTCTGATGTACTCTTGTATGGTGGCTTGCATACATACTCATTTGTGTATGTAGTTGATCCCTTCGCCTGCCGATTACGCCGCCCGTACAGGTCCCGTTGAGTTGGAAGTGGTTGGGACGGCCGAAAGGTCTACCCGTGAGTGGCTTTTGGGGCCCCACCGTACTATTTCAACCACTACCGCTCATCCAGGCTTGTATCTAGGAGCGTAATTCACCGAGGTAGTTACAACAGTCCACCGGGAGAGTCAACGCCGCACCGGGCAGCCCACCCAGGCCTAGATCGAGCCCGACGGGCCCAGATCTCGGTCGGGAGGGCGAGCTCCACCAGCACGGCGCCGTTCCCCGCCGCCAACAGCAGCGTCTGCGCCTCCTGCTCCATCCTCGCCAGCGCTGGAGCCTCAAGCCGCGCTGGGCCGCTGCCGCCTGGGGACACCCTCCTCGCCTCGCCATCCCGCGAAGGAGAAGCCGGGAGGGGGAAGGGCAGGGAGCCGCCGCCGCCAGCGCCTCCCGGGGCTAGCCCGACGTTGGCCGCTGACGTCTGCGGGAGGGAGGAGGCCGGGAGAGGTGGCTCAAGACGGGGAGAGGTGGCGGCGCGGCCGGTCGCCCGCGGGGGCGAGCCGGTCACGAGACGAGGGAGTTTTTTTTCCGCGAGGCAGTGATGAAACGTTCCCGACTCCTGGTGACTTTGCTTCCTTGATGACAGTTTTCTTTCACATCCCACTCTTCCTTTTTCTTGTCAGCTCCTCAACTGCGCTTTTACTCTTTCATCTCTCTTTTGTGTAAGATGCATTCGCAGTTGGGAGGAACATCTTTTTAATCTTGACACAATGTCAGGGGCTCTTTGTGTGTTTTCATCCTAGGCGAAGCCATTTGCTTCGGCATTCTCCGGCTACTCCTCATTGGATTTTCTTTCTTTGTCTTTGTTAACAACATTTTGAGTGTTCCTGGCATGGCAATGTCCTCCGGATTTGGTGTCGAAGGCAGCTTTTTCTGGTAAGTAGCTTCTCTTCTCCAATGAAGGCTTGAGATCGGATAATTATCACCTCGACAGAATCGTGCGGATCTCCGAAGGAGAGTAATCGCTGATTGGGTTAATCCGCGACTGCACATTCCCGCAAGAGCTCGTCCCTCCCTTCATAATTGATGTCATCCTTTGTGGTACTGTAGTTAATCTGTTTAGGAAGTGGTCTTTACTTTGAGCTAACTGATGATGGTTTTTGAGCTAGTTGAACATGGACTCGATGAGTCGACGGCCTGATCGAGAATAGGCTGGACGCTCTCTTGGAAGGCTTCGGCACCAGCTGCCAGCACCGGGATGCTGGCTAGGAGGCATCCGGCCAGCGTGGTGGAGGTGGTGCTGCTGCCCAACGGCGGAACCATCGGCGCCTACTTCGCTGAGGGCCAGCTGCAGGCGTCGTTCGTGTGATTTCTCTCTGCCAGCTGCTTGCGGTTTTGCTCCAACGACTGTCAGTTAAACTGCAGGACTTGCGGACAGTGGTCACAGTGCCACTAGAAGGACTGGATATAATCATATCTCTTATGCTCTTTTTAGCTAAAATCTAAATACAATCGGAGATCAAAGAAAGTGGGCAAATGCAATTACCTATAGATATTTTTACATTGCCTACATCCAGAAATAGATGTCGTTTTTGTTCGAGAATACATTATGCCGTTTTGCAACTTCAAGACAAATGTCTCTCCATTGTGTTCCAATTCCATCAGTTTGGCGTCCATGTCCACTGCAGGGGATAGAATTGGGTTGGGTAAAATGCTTCAACAGTCTTCACCAACTATGTAGTTCTATTTCAATAACATATCACTAATTAAAAATATTTAGAACAACACACAAATGTTGGTAGTTTGTCACTTAGCCAGAATGCACGGACAAATCTTGGGTAGCAGCTTGTTTGCAATTATATTATTGGAATATACTCCCTCTGTTTGAAAATTTAAGATGTTTTAGTATTTTTTCTAAAACGTATGTATCTAGACGCCTTTTAGTGTGTAGGTTTGAAGCAAAATGAGTGAACCTACACACTAAAAGGTGTCTAGATACATGTGTTTTAGAAAAAAGCTAAAACGTTTTATATTTTGAAACTGAGGGGAGTAGTTTACAGTGACTAGCCAGATGTACTACTTTACCTGACTAGCCAGTTGAAGCATTCTACCTTGTGTTGCGCACCAGGTAGAATGTAGTGCTTGAGACTGCAAAATCCAGTATCATGATCATGATGTTGTTAAATTGAAGTGATTTCTATCTTCCATTTGTATCTGTATCTATGATTAAAGGTTTGGCTGACAAACAGAGGGGAAGCTGATGAATATGTGGAACAAAATAAATCACATATAATTTTAGCCTACTCTATCTTGTGCTTTCATGTCCTGAGCTGCAATTAGTTTCATTCACAAGTTTGAGACGAGTCAAAACAACCAGAAAACCGACTAACCGCAAGTCACACTTTAGAAGTTCACATTATCACAGACTTGATCAAAACCAAGATATCAGAACCTCTAACATTTTGTCAATTGTCGTCATCTTCCTCATTATCTTGCAGCAAAGCTCCTCGCGTCCTTCCCCTAGAGAATGAATATCAAATGTTAGAGCCAGATGTATTAAACTTCCCTTCACATCAAAGTAGTGTTTGAAGGAACATTGTACAACCTCCGAGGCTTGGGGGCTACCCGCTTCGTGGCTTTAGCTGGAGGGGGTGAAGGTACTGCAGATTTGCAATTACATTAGTTGAGAAAGTAGTATGTTATCTTCACTTGCAATTCTGCATGAAGAAGCATGATCACCTGGTATTTGCTGCTGCACAAGAGCTGTAACTTGATCAGAGCCCAAAGTCACACCAGACACACTTGGAACATCATCAGCCATCAGCTTTGGCTTTGTTGCCTTTCTTTTGTCTAGAAAAGAAAGAGCTTCAAGCTGTTTTTGCATGATTTCATTCTTTTCCTGTGACATGAAAATATTACAAATCATAGCGATCTACATTTCAGATATTTAACCAAACAAAAATAATACAGAAATTGCTTCGTCGTTACACAAATAAATGCTCATAATTCAAAAGAATTAGCACATGCAAATGGCATGTCACAATGAACCTCAACGATAATTGGAGTGATTGTCACACTGGGCCAACGCACTGGGTGAATGAGAAACCAGGACATCGGAGTTCGTGAAGTCTTTTGAAAAAAAGAATGGATTGCTCAAGTAATCATTTGTATGCAGTGAGAACACCCACAGATCATGTTTTAGTGTGCAAAAGGTGTTAAACATTCCATGTATACTTTGGAATAACAAAACTTGTACAATGGGCAAGCAAATAAACTTGACTGTCAAAAACTGCTCGATATCTTAACAAGAAAATACTACCGCCCTTCCAAAATGTAAGCCCTTTTAGCATTTAGATTTGAACTGCTAGAAATGCTTATATTATTGAACAGATGTAGTATGTGATTAGTGGGATACCCTGATGATTTCATTTATACTACTACTGTATTCATCAAGGAGCAACATCACAACAACAACGCCTGTTCAAAAGTGCTGGTTAGGAGATAAGATGACCTACTCTTTCAGATGACAGACTCCCCATCAGCTGTGACATTTGTTCCTGTTCTGCAACAGAAATAAAATAACAAATTCCTGAATAAAGTTTTGATGAAGGCTTAACCCTTTAAGCAACAAACTTATCGTATAAACAATCAAGAATAAATAAAACACTGAATGACAACAACCTCTTGATGCACGCTCCAGTGTAGTCCTGTAAGTGGCATAAAGGGCTAGCGAGATCTCTGCTACTACATCACTCACTGCAGCCCCAGTAACTCTATGGAGAGAAATGGCGATGCGAGGCAGGCCCTTTGCTTTGGTAGCCACAAGCTTTGTACCATCAGGACCTGAACAGAGCGAAGATGACATTCTCTATCATGTAATGTTTGCCACAAGTAAGATAAATATTAGGGGAAATTGAAGTGGATAGGTGGGTGGCATGCCAGGTGACTTGCGGAGTTGGTCGGCGGCGAAGAGCAGCTTCACTTCCCCGGAGGACAATGAGGACTTGAGGTAGTCCAGGAAGTCGGACCATGAGCCGCCAATTCCAACGTCGTCTCTCTTCGATTGATTCACACGCAGGAAAGGGAATGCAGAGATGGAGAAGCTATGTGTTAGCACCAATCGGAGGCGGCTGGGTGCAGGGAGAACCAGGAGGGGAGAGGGATCTTACGAGGTCGTCGAGATCGGAGACGGAGAGGGAGCAGTCCCAGGCGAGGGAGTGGCAGTCGGTGGCGGCGACGCGGAGGACGGCGGCGGAGCGGGCGTGGGCGCGGAAGAGGATGGGGCGCGGGGTGAGGTGGCCCTCCGGCTTGGCCTCTCCAAATACGGCGCCGAACGCGTCCTCCAGGTCTACCGTCGCCGCCATCTCGCTACTACACCGGACGGCGACGACGAGCGGAGGCGCGGGCGCCGGGGCAATTCTCCTACTCTGAGTTTGACTCGACTACAGCAAAGTTCGTCACTCGCTTCTGAAGGCAGAAAATTACTTGTATGGCGTATCCTGCAAATGAAAGCGTAAGAGATGGGTTATCCATCCAAATGATGGGCTAATTTTTTTTAAAATAATATATATTTTTATTCAATTTCATAAATAATACACGGAATGAGAAATTTGCGAATCTAACTGGCTTCTTTTTAAAAGAAGACTGGAGCTGGTCTTTATTTGAAAATACGATGGGTCTTTTCTTTAATTAAAAGGAGGACCAGAAGCTGATCATGCATGGTACGTGTCATCTTATGGATCTTGGTCGTCTTTTTAATAAAAGAAAGGCACCGTCGTCTTCTCAAATAAAGAACAGTTCCGATCGTTTTTTAAAAAGAAGACGGCCTATTAGATTTGTAAAATTTCTATTTTATATATTATTTGTGAAATTGAATAAATAAATATATTATTAAAAAGAATTAGCCAAATGATGGTCTTTCTCTGATTTCAATTCGAGGCTTATGTTTTGGAAGCCGTACGGTGCTTTCTTTTTTCCTATTTACTTTCTGGCACGTAGCATGCCTGTCGCATCTTTAAAAAAGCAATTCTAGTTTCTGTCTATAAAAGGCAAAGGAAAGTACTCTATGCAATTATCGTACTCTTCACCTACCGCTACATCAGATTGTAGTTTCGAGCACACCAGTAAAAAAGAAAGTTCCGTACATTAATTTCTTTTTTCTAGAAATTGGAAATACTATAACGTTTGAACCACATGTCGGAATTAAGATCCGTTTTCACTTTCGAAACCCTCGCAACGAACTCTTAAAAACTAGATCCCATTTGTATGTTTTGGCAAAAAAATTAACAGACAACTTTTGTGTGCGACCGACCAACTTTCATTCCTGACAAAGCAACTTTTGTGTACTGAGGAAAAACTACATCAGAGCTCGATAAGGCAACTTTAGTGCCCGTCTGAGCAACTTTGGTGTCCGTCTAAGAAATATTAGTATCTTGACAAATTTGAGTCACCTAATGAGCATGGCAAGACAACTTTTGTGCCCAGTAAGCAAAGTTGCCTCGCCGGGCTCCAAAGTTGCCTCGCCAGGCACCGAAAGTTTCCTCGCTGGGCAAAAGTTGTCTCTCTAGCCTTCAAAGTTGCCTCGTCAGGCACCAAAGTTGCCTCGTCGGGCTCTGAAATTACCTCGTCGAGCACCGAAGTTGTCTCGCCGAGCAAAAGTTGCCTCGTCGGGCTCCGAAGTTGCCTCGCCGGGCTTCAAAGTTGCCTCGCCGGGCACCAAATTTGCCTCGCCGGACTTCAAAGTTGCCTCGTCGGGCTCCAAATTTGCCTCGTGGGGCACCAAAGTTGCCTCGCCGGGCAAAAGTTGCCTCGTCGGGCTTCAAAGTTACCTCACCAGAAAAAGCTGCCTCGCCGGGCACCGAAGTTGTCTCGTCGGGCAAAAGTTGCCTCGCCGGGCTCCGAAGTTGCCTCGTCGGGCACCGAAGTTGTCTCGCCGGGCACCGAAGTTGTCTCGCCGGGCACCGAAGTTGTCTCGCCGGGCTCCGAAGTTGCCTCGCGGGATCCAAAGTTGCCTCGCCGGACAAAACTTGCCTCGTCGGGCTCCGAAGTTGCCTCTCCGGGCTTCAAAGTTTTTGGAAGTTGCTAAGCCAGGCACCAAAGTTTCCTCACGGGGCTTAGAAGTTGCCTCCCCAAAGCTCTAAGTTGCTCAATTGTAGAGCCCTGATACGTCCAAAACGTATCTACTTTCCCAAACACTTTTGCTATTGTTTCTCCTCTAAACTTGTGAGATTTGGATAGAACTAACATGGACTGATGATGTTTTCAGCAGAATTACCTTGGTGTCTAGTTTTTGTGTAGAAAATCAACTATCAGGAAAAATCCCGGAAAATATGACAAAAATCCTATTTCACCAGAAGATCCACGGAGCAAAAAGACGAGACGGAGTGGAGGCCTGGGGGTCCCACACCCCTGCTGTCAACACCCGGATTTTTCAATCCTAGATGCCTGTTATGCCATACATCGCAATCCCAGGATTACCATTTTTGTGAGACATAACAGAATTGGATACCATAGTACTTCATCCATTACAACGATACATAAGTTCTTACACAAATAGGGATCTCATGATCCAGTCCTTAATACAACATCAAGCAGCGGAATACGGAATAGTAACGGTAGCGTAGGTGAGGCTCCATCTTCGGGGTCACAGGCAATGCTGACGATGGGAGATGATCCTAGTTGTCGTAACCATCCTGGGGTCCATCCTCCAGGTACTCCTCTTCATAGTCTGGCCATGGGAATAGCCAGGGACAAAGCCATGAGTACTCTTTAAGTACTCGCAAACTAATACTAACAAGAAAAAGGGGTTTTTGGATAATAGGACACTAGGCTCTAGGGTTGTTTTGCAAAAGCCAGATTTATACTACTAAGTTCCCAAGCTAGTCACAATTTTATAACTCCTAAGTGGGATCTTGTATTTCCAAGTCACAACTCTGTTGTGGCCAAGCCAAAGTCTCAAGTCGTTCACAAGTCATTTTGAAAAGTCTGACGGGGGAACAGTATGGCCACTCCAACTGTCCATAACCGCGGACGCGGCTATTCGAATAGTTTGACACTCTGCAGAGATTGTACACTTTCACCACAACATTCGATACATCCGTCAGGAACAAATCCTGAATTCACCATACTCAGTATGCGGATAATCAATCCTAACCTTCCAATTACACTCCCTAGTATAAGCACCTCTCCTGTGAGTTTGGCCTCCCAACCATGACCACTGTCATCTTGGGTACTGCACAGGTGGACAATCTTCACAAGGTAGCCTCAGCTCAGACCTTGGCCGTGAGGGAACTAATACTAAGGTATATAAGTTTCCAGTCAAGCCCTACCCAATATTCGGGTATTGTGGTTGTACGATAAAATTGGAATGGTATCGCATCCAGACAACCATCAGTTTTTAAAAGGGCTAAGGCTCATGCCTCAACATTTTCATCACCAAAATCATCAAGTGTTTGGAAACACCTGTCCAAAACATTTCAATAGAATGATCCATCATTCCAAGGTTTTCATAACCATTTTTCCACCAAGTATTCCCATCTAAAGTTGATCAAGTTTTATGCTTAGCACTAGCATCTACAGGTGGGGTAGTACTAATAGAGGGGTGGTAACTAGTGGAGTTGCAACTAAGTCCAACCTTATATCATAAGCTGATATCAAGGTTTCTAGCTTGGGCCAAATTTTAATGCTCTTTATGCAACCTTCAGCACAACTGTCTAGTATCTACCAAAATTCTTGGGTAGCCTCTAAGTAAACTTTGATAAAGAACTAAAGTAAAAAGCTTGCCATAAAACTAGGATTGGTTTAGCAAGTGGGTATGGTTACATACGCTGAGGGCATATAGTAATCATATCACAAGCATGGGTTGTGGCAACAATAGGGTGTCTTATGCGCTTGCATAGGTATAGTATCTTGCAAGTGTTAGCTTGCATTGGTAAACTTGGTTAGTATAGCTTGCATCAATATCAGTATAAGCTTGCCTTGTGCAGAGCAGTGGTTGAAGTTCTCCTCGGCTTCCTCTTCGTAGTATCCTCCTTCTTCCTCGTAGCCTTGGTCGGTACTAGCGTCTATGAATAAATACGAGGTACACAATCACCAAACAATACTTAACTACTTGCAATCATCACACACAAGGGTCCTATAGATGATCTAGCATCATCTCTAACATTACAAGGTTAAGGATTGGTTTAAGTCTTCTTATTTTAGAAAAGTAATTTCTACTCATTGAAAAACTACTTAAGATTTAATATTCTCCAAACTAAACATGGGATCATGTTGACACATGTCATCACCACATGTTGTAGTCCATGGGAATGTGATTTAAAGTGGTGTCACAATTTAACAAGGTTTTACCCTTTTATTTTAATTAATTAAAGTGGCTAGAAATGCTTATGAAGCATTCTTTTATTCCTTGAACAAAGTTTCTGCAAGTAACCTATATATATTTTTATATATTCTGAAAGGTATGGTTGAAAGTGATTTTTGAGAGTTGGAATCAACTCAAAGTCTATTGTGGTTTAAATTTGAAAAATGTTTGAATGCAGAAAAGCTTCTGCCTTGTCATTTTTGCTAAGGGTGATCTACAGATCCAAATGACTTGAATCCAACGGGCTTGGATTAAGCATTCACAGACCTTTCCAACAAAATTGGTTTCATCTAATTTGGTGCACTAAATCGATCTGGGTTGATTTTTGAAGTTGGGTACAGAAGTGTGTTTGAAATTAAAAAGAAAAGATTTAATTTGAATTATTGGGCTGCGCGGGAAATTCTAACGGGCCGGCCTGCTAAGCGCAGTGCTCCCGCGGGCTGCGTAAGTGGGTGTCCCCACTCGTCAGTGACACGGGGCTGGGCGAAGCGGTATGGGGCAACGTGGTTCGTTCGATCTGGTTCTAATCCAACGGCTGAGGGTCATCGTCGACGCGAGACAGCTCCGGCGAGAACGAAACCTAGCGCGGCCAGTGAGGGGTGCTGGGGGCTCACCGGAGTACGGGCGAGGGTCGGTGAGGCGGGCGAACGACGAAGTCGACGACGGCGAACCTCCTGGTACCGGTGGCTTCTCCTGGGGCGGCTCCAATCGCTGGCTCCTTTCTTCTCCGGCAGCGGCAGGCTCCAGTGAAATTCCGGCGGGGTGGTGCTCGCCTTGCTCTGAGAATGGTGTGGCACGATCAGTGAGGAGAGGGGAGTGAGATGGTGTGAAGAAATCGTGCGGGGGTGGCCTCTATTTATAGTCGAGCGAGGGGACCGTCGGGGCACAAGGCGAGCTCGTCGGAGGCGACGTTACAGGCAGCTAATGGCATGGGCAAGGGTAGGGGACGGTGCTGTGTCTCCTGGCGATGCTCAACGACATGGTCGCGAGGGATGGGGCGGTGTGGTTTGGTCTGGAACGGGCGGTGCTCTGCGCGGCAGAGGCGGCGTTCTCGACGGCGGGCGGTGGCTGTATGGCGCGGGGCGTTAAAAGGGGATGTCTGGCGGTCTCCTGGGTCGGTGCTGATCGTGTGTGCGCGCGGTGAGGGCGGCGCGCGGTCTGTGGGTGGTGGTCGAGGGTGGCGCTCTGGCGCACGCTCGGCATGGTCTGGGCGTGTCTGGTGCGCGTGGTCCAGGGCTTGGCAACGCTCGCGGCTGGGACAGGCAGTGGCGGTGGACGGTGGGCTGCCTCCCAGACAAGGTTGGCACGACTAGTTCTTCCTCTAGCCTGCTGTCGACTATGGGGTGGCATTGAGGTGCTCGGCTGTTCACCATTAATGGCAATGGCAAGCTCACAGGGGTGCTAAAGCTGGTCTAACCTCTCTATATGATCTACTGGATTGTGTGAGAGCTAACTAGGGAACAAGTTAGGCTCAAAACACTGCACACTATAGTGTTTTGTGTTTTGTTTGATTTGTGCCTGCAACCTGTTTGATGAAATGGCCGCATGAAATCAAGTTTTGAATTTTGAAATAATTTTTGATGGGTTTGCTAGATTGGTTCTGGTGAGTCTGCAGATGCTTGGGTTTTGAAAATTGAGCTTGTTTAAGTGGGTTTTGAAAAAGTGGGATCTTCCCATATGAAGAAGATTCAATTTTGAGTTGTCATTTAAACTATGCATTTGAAAGTTTCTGGATGATCACAAGGTGGGCCTTGATACTTTGTTATGAGTACATTCAAGGGGTGCAAAGATCCAGAAAAGTTTCTGTTAGGTTTTGAAAGTTTGAGACAGCCAAAGTAGGCATGGGAGTTAAATTGGTCAAAATGACCATTCACTTAATATATTGGTTTTGACTTTTTTTTCTTTAGGAAGAGTGTGGGGAATGTTTTAGATGATGTTCTTTTCACCTAAGAAACATTTTACAAGCAATGGATCACACAAACAAAGTAGTTTTTAAAGAATTTCAAAATTCATGCATACACATATACATGCTTTCATGAATTGATTTAGAAAAGTTTTTGTTAACCCTAAACTTTAGGATTAGTGTTTTGTTGATCTAAGTTTGATATTTTTGGGATGTTACAAACCTTCCCCCCTTAAACAAAATCTCGTCCCGAGATTTGAAAAAGGACGAAAAGATTACCTAGGATTTGAAGAGATCTGGAAACTCCGTCCTGATGTGATCTTCGCGTTCCCAGGTAGCTTCCTCTTCTGTGTGGTTGCTCCACTGAATCTTGAGAAACTTGATGCTTCGGGTTCTGGTCGTCCGAAAAGCTTCCTCCAATATACGGATGGGTACTTCGGGATAGGTCAGGTCATCATTGATCTCTATGGTCCTATGATCGATATTCTTGAACACTTCGGTCTTCTCGGGGACTTCGAGACATTTGCGAAGTAACAAGATATGGAACACATTGTGCACTGCTGACATCTCTTCTGGTAGCTCAAGTTGATACGATACTTCTCCTCGACGGTTCAAAATTTTGAAAGGTCCGATATATCTGGGGGCTAACTTTCCTTTGAGTTGGAAACGCTGCATTCCCTTCAATGGCGACACTTTCAGGTAAACAAAGTCTCCAATGTTAAAGGCGAGGTCTCGACGTCTCTTGTCGGCGTAACTCTTTTGTCGGGATTGGGCTGTCTTGAGATGCTCTCGAATCTTGCGAACCTTCTCTTCTGCTTCTCGTAGGATGTCGGGTCCGAAAATTTGACTCTCTCCTACTTCCGACCAGTTCAAAGGGGTGCGGCACTTCCTTCCGTACATGAATTCAAATGGGGCCATTTGCAAACTGGCTTGGTAACTATTGTTGTAGGAAAATTCTGCAAACGGTAGACAGTCTTCCCACTTGGATCCATATTCTAGCACACATGCTCTAAGCATATCTTCGAGTATTTGGTTTACTCGCTCCGTTTGTCCATCGGTCTGAGGGTGATACGCGGTACTGAAATCTAGGCGGGTTCCTAAACCTTCCTGGACCTTCTTCCATAATCTCGAGGTAAACTGAGTTCCTCGATCCGATACGATATTCTTGGGGACTCCGTGCAAACTAACGATCCTAGCGATGTACAACTCTGCTAGCTTCGAACTCTGATAGGTGGTTTTAACGGGCAAGAAATGGGCGACTTTGGACAATCTGTCCACTATGACCCAAATAGAGTCATTTCCCTTACTAGAAGTAGGTAGTCCAGTGATAAAGTCCATTCCTACAGAATCCCATTTCCATTCCGGAATTTGCAAAGGTTGCAACAATCCAGCGGGTCTTTGATGTCCTGCCTTGACTCGCTGACATATATCACACTTGGCGATATAGCTTCCGATTTCTCTCTTCATCTTATGCCACCAAAATTGCTCTTTCAAATCTTGATACATCTTAGTTCCTCCTGGATGGATAGAATAAAGTGTATCATGAGCCTCCTTCAAGATAACTGCTTTTAACTCAGAATCTGCTGGTACACAAAGGCGTCCTTTGTACCACAAAACTCCTTCTTCGTCCTCGGTGAATCCGGGTACCTTGCCTGTACCGATACGACGTTTAATTCCGTCGATACTAGCATTTCCTTTCTGCGCGTCTTTAACCTGACCGATCAAAGTGGGCTGAAGCTCTATGCTAGCCAAAAATCCTTCACTTACTAATTCTATTCGAAAATCTTCCATCTCTTTGTGCAAACTTGGTTGCTCCTTCAAAATCATGGAGTTCAAGTGGCACGGCAATCTGCTAAGGGCATCGGCTACTACGTTGGCTTTTCCAGGGTGATAATGAATGTCCAGGTCGTAATCCTTGATTAGCTCAATCCATCTTCTCTGCCTCATATTCAGCTCCTTCTGAGTGAATATATACTTTAGGCTCTTGTGATCCGAATAAATCTCACAACGGTTTCCCATAAGGTAGTGTCTCCATGTCTTCAGGGCTAGAACTACGGCTGCGAGTTCGAGGTCATGGGTTGGATAATTTTGTTCATGCTGCTTCAATTGTCGCGATAGATAGGATATAACTTGGCCTTCTTGCATTAGCACACATCCGAGACCAATCTTGGATGCGTCACAATACACATCGAAGGGCTTCGTGATATCCGGCATGATCAAGATTGGGGCGGAAATCAATCTCCTTTTGAGTTCTTGGAAACTCGCTTCACACTTGTCCGTCCATTCAAACTTCTTGTCTTTCTTCAGCAATTGGGTCATGGGTCGGGCGATACTAGAGAATCCTTCGACGAATTTGCGGTAATATCCCGCCAATCCGAGAAAAGCACGAACTTGGGTTTGAGTGGTTGGGGCTTGCCAATCTTCTACATCTTTCACTTTGGCAGGGTCAACGGCAATTCCTCCGGCTGATACAATGTGACCGAGGAATCCTACTTCCTGTAACCAGAATTCACATTTGCTAAATTTTGCATACAGCTGATGCTCTCTAAGGGTTCCAAGAATGGTCCTTAGGTGTAGCTCATGTTCTTCTTCCGATTTGGAATAAATCAGAATGTCATCGATGAAAACAACGACAAACTTATCCAGGAAGTCCATAAAAATCTTATTCATGAGGTTCATGAAATAAGCGGGGGCATTGGTTAATCCAAAAGACATGACTGTATACCCATACAACCCATATCTGGTGGTAAAGGCAGTCTTTGGAATATCCTCTGCACGAATTTTGAGTTGATGATAACCCGTTCTAAGATCAATCTTAGAAAACACCTGGGCACCGGTCAACTGATCAAACAAATCCTCTATCTTGGGCAAGGGGTACTTGTTCTTGATGGTGACATCATTCAACTTTCGATAATCCGTACACAAACGGTTACCTCCATCCTTCTTGTCCACAAACAAGACAGGTGACCTCCATGGGGATGCACTTGGTTGAATCAATCCGATTTCTAACATGGAATCCAGTTGCTTCTTCAGTTCTTCTAGTTCTGACGGGTTCATACTATAGGGTCTCTGGGCTATAGGTCCTGTTCCGGGGATTAGTTCGATGATAAACTCGATATCCCTATCTGGGGGCATACCGGGCAAAACATCTGGAAATACATCGGGGTATTCACAGACTACCCGAACTTGGTCGATGGTAGGTTGGGCTAGACTCTTGTTACACTTGAATTGGCGAGGTAAGGTTTCCGATATATGCTCGACTAATATTCCGGCGGTACTAGTCATGGTAATGGCTTTCTTGGCACAGTCAATCATTCCTTTATGTTTGGACATCCAATCCATTCCTAGTACTACTTCCAAACCTTTAGTTCCGAGTACTATTAGATTAGCATCAAAATCTATGCCATGGATTCGGATAGGGACGGCTTTGCAAATTTGCCTAGCCTTGGTGGTCGATCCGGGAATTTGTACAATCATCACATGCTTCAGTTTGGTTGATTGGATTTTACTAGTGCATGCAAATTCTTCGGTGACAAATGAATGCGATGCACCAGAATCAAACAACACTCTTGCGAGTACTGAATTAACAGAAAACATACCCAGCACGACGTCTGGCGCTTCCTGAGCTTCTTCAGCATGCATGAGAAAAAGGCGGCCATTGCGGTTGAGTGAATTTCCTGGGGCAAATCTTCTCCCTGGCTGGACACGACGCTGCTGCTGGGCTGGGACATTGGTATTAGGGGCTGTAGCGTTCTTCTTGTTGGGGCACTCGTTGGAATAGTGGCCTTTATTTCCACAGTCATAACAGGTCACTTGGGACTTGTCCTTGGCTGCGACAGGCACAGCATTGCTTCCAGTCCTCGGGGCAGTATTGGGGTTGGCGGTAGCATGGTTGGTGTTGAACTTGGGTGGGGCACGGGTGAAAGTGCTAGAATTGCCGGGGTTGTTGTGATTTCCTCCGGGTCTAGGATTTCCACGGTTGGGATAGTTCGGACGGGTCATAGGGGGTCTGTTGGTCCTTGGGGCAAATCCTGGAGATGGGTTGGGGCGATACTTTGGGGTCTGATGGGTTCCTGGTTGATGCATCATGCGACGCTTGCGGTTCTCATTGGCCTGGTTGATCTTTCCTTCCATCTGGATAGCGGAGTCGACAAGGGCTTCAATATCAGCAAAGGTAATATTGACTAATACTGTCTGCATCTCGTCATGCAGACCATTCAGGAATCTTTCTTTCTTCTTGGCTTCGGTGTCTATCTCATCTGGGGCGTACCTAGCTAATGACAAAAATTTGTCACGGTATTCCACTACAGTCATCCTTCCTTGCTTCAATTCTCTGAACTCGTCTCTCATTCTCTTGATCAAACCTGGCGGCACATGGGTTCTGCTAAACTTGACCTTGAATTCCTCCCAGGTCATCATTTGGCCTCCGGTCATTGCACGAACACTGTTCCACCATGCCCTGGCATCTCCGGCTAGATAATGAGTGGCGAACAAGACTTTCTCGTTGGCTTCTACTCCGGCTACTTCTAAGTTATTCTCCATGGTTTGCAGCCAATCATCGGCATCTAGGGGTTCTTCTGACTTGGTGAAAACGGGTGGGTTGGTATTCTGAAAATTCTTGAGCTTAGATCCGTGGTTGTCCTGATTTCCATGACCTTGGTTGTTGTGGGCTAACTGGGCTATCTGTTGCAGAGTGGCTAGGTTGGCTTGCCGTTCCGCTCGTTCAGCTTCGCGGTCAGAAGTCAACATTTGCAGGATCTGCAACATTGGGTCCGGGGCTGAACCACTTCCTCCACGTGGCATCTGAAGATTGATATAGATCATGAGAAAAGAGGGAAATTTCTAAGGTTTTGGGTCTTTGAAAAGTTTTTAGAGTTTGACTCAAGTTTTCTAGCAACTTGCTTTTTCATTCATTCACTCATAGCACACAGTACAACACACACCACAACAAAGCAAAACAGATGGTTTTAAGAACCACTCTGGGAACTACGATACAGTGGGACCGACTACTACTCACTACGCTAGTGCTCAGTGCTACTACTGCTCGGAGTCTGTGGCTTCATCATCTTCCGCATCATCGATGAAGGCGAAATCATCCTCATCGGTGAAGAAGTCCATGGCCTGATCCTCCAGAAAATCATCGTCATCGCTGAGATAGGAGTAAGGGTCTCCACGAAGATCTTCTCCGGCATTCTCCCTTTCCTCTAACTGCATGTCTCTCTCATGGATGGTCTCTTCCAGAGCTGAGATACGATGGCGAAGACGGGCAATAATGCGCTCCTTCTTGTCGAGCTGACGGCGGCGAGACTTGCGATCCTTTGCTAGCATGGCGATGGTCTGATCCTTCGTCTTGATGATGGCAGACTTGTGGTTGCAATAGTCACGGCAGTTGTCCAGTTCCTGCTGACGATCATACATCATGAAGCTAAGCTGGTCCAATTGAGTCTTCAGCTCTGGGTGGTATGGGGCTTCCAGTGGTTGACCATTTGCATCACGTCTTGGGCAAAACTCAAAGCGAGTACCCTTGATCTGATTGATGCTCTGCCCACACAGACGGGAAAGAGCTTCCTGCATTGCTCTGGCAAGTCCATCGAGCCAGTTGTTTTCCCTCAAGGTAAACTGAATTCCCTCCGCAGTGGGAGGTTCAATCTTTCCTCGGAGGCTTGCAACAATTAGCCACTGTAGATCTTCTCCCCCTTGATCATTGAGCTGAGCTCCGAAGAACTCGGGATGCGGGCACTCCAAAAGTTCCGAAAGCTGATCCAGATCCCTCTCAAAGATAAGGTCTCCTCCATTTCCGAGTTGGTAAAACTTGCTGTACTTCACGTCCATCTATAAAAATAGAGGATGAGTAGTTTAGCAAACTGATCAAGTGTGTCAAAATTTTATATATTTTGAAAAAGTTTTTGAGGTACATGAAGTTTATTAAAGAATTTAAGAGGTAAGAATGAGAATAAGTTTTCGTAAATAGTTTTGTTTTTGAGTGTTGAAACTAAGTTTTTGGTTCAGCGTCCAATCTAACTAGGGTCTCCTATGGTCAGGATGGCTCTGATACCAACTTGTCAACACCCGGATTTTTCAATCCTAGATGCCTGTTATGCCATACATCGCAATCCCAGGATTACCATTTTTGCGAGACATAACAGAATTGGATACCATAGTACTTCATCCATTACAACGATACATAAGTTCTTACACAAATAGGGATCTCATGATCCAGTCCTTAATACAACATCAAGCAGCGGAATACGGAATAGTAACGGTAGCGTAGGCGAGGCTCCATCTTCGGGGTCACAGGCAATGCTGACGATGGGAGATGATCCTAGTTGTCGTAACCATCCTGGGGTCCATCCTCCAGGTACTCCTCTTCATAGTCTGGCCATGGGAATATCCAGGGACAAAGCCATGAGTACTCTTTAAGTACTCGCAAACTAATACTAACAAGAAAAAGGGGGTTTTGGATAATAGGACACTAGTCTCTAGGGTTGTTTTGCAAAAGCCAGATTTATACTACTAAGTTCCCAAGCTAGTCACAATTTTATAACTCCTAAGTGGGATCTTGTATTTCCAAGTCACAACTCTGTTGTGGCCAAGCCAAAGTCTCAAGTCGTTCACAAGTCATTTTGAAAAGTCTGACGGGGGAACAGTATGGCCACTCCAACTGTCCATAACCGCGGACGCGGCTATTCGAATAGTTTGACACTCTGCAGAGATTGTACACTTTCACCACAACATTCGATACATCCGTCAGGAACAAATCCTGAATTCACCATACTCAGTATGCGGATAATCAATCCTAACCTTCCAATTACACTCCCTAGTATAAGCACCTCTCCTGTGAGTTTGGCCTCCCAACCATGACCACTGTCATCTTGGGTACTGCACAGGTGGACAATCTTCACAAGGTAGCCTCAGCTCAGACCTTGGCCGTGAGGGAACTAATACTAAGGTATATAAGTTTCCAGTCAAGCCCTACCCAATATTCGGGTATTGTGGTTGTACGATAAAATTGGAATGGTATCGCATCCAGACAACCATCAGTTTTTAAAAGGGCTAAGGCTCATGCCTCAACATTTTCATCACCAAAATCATCAAGTGTTTGGAAACACCTGTCCAAAACATTTCAATAGAATGATCCATCATTCCAAGGTTTTCATAACCATTTTTCCACCAAGTATTCCCATCTAAAGTTGATCAAGTTTTATGCTTAGCACTAGCATCTACAGGTGGGGTAGTACTAATAGAGGGGTGGTAACTAGTGGAGTTGCAACTAAGTCCAACCTTATATCATAAGCTGATATCAAAGTTTCTAGCTTGGGCCAAATTTTAATGCTCTTTATGCAACCTTCAGCACAACTGTCTAGTATCTACCAAAATTCTTGGGTAGCCTCTAAGTAAACTTTGATAAAGAACTAAAGTAAAAAGCTTGCCATAAAACTAGGATTGGTTTAGCAAGTGGGTATGGTTACATACGCTGAGGGCATATAGTAATCATATCACAAGCATGGGTTGTGGCAACAATAGGGTGTCTTATGCGCTTGCATAGGTATAGTATCTTGCAAGTGTTAGCTTGCATTGGTAAACTTGGTTAGTATAGCTTGCATCAATATCAGTATAAGCTTGCCTTGTGCAGAGCAGTGGTTGAAGTTCTCCTCGGCTTCCTCTTCGTAGTATCCTCCTTCTTCCTCGTAGCCTTGGTCGGTACTAGCGTCTATGAATAAATACGAGGTACACAATCACCAAACAATACTTAACTACTTGCAATCATCACACACAAGGGTCCTATAGATGATCTAGCATCATCTCTAACATTACAAGGTTAAGGATTGGTTTAAGTCTTCTTATTTTAGAAAAGTAATTTCTACTCATTGAAAAACTACTTAAGATTTAATATTCTCCAAACTAAACATGGGATCATGTTGACACATGTCATCACCACATGTTGTAGTCCATGGGAATGTGATTTAAAGTGGTGTCACAATTTAACAAGGTTTTACCCTTTTATTTTAATTAATTAAAGTGGCTAGAAATGCTTATGAAGCATTCTTTTATTCCTTGAACAAAGTTTCTGCAAGTAACCTATATATATTTTTATATATTCTGAAAGGTATGGTTGAAAGTGATTTTTGAGAGTTGGAATCAACTCAAAGGCTATTGTGGTTTAAATTTGAAAAATGTTTGAATGCAGAAAAGCTTCTGCCTTGTCATTTTTGCTAAGGGTGATCTACAGATCCAAATGACTTGAATCCAACGGGCTTGGATTAAGCATTCACAGACCTTTCCAACAAAATTGGTTTCATCTAATTTGGTGCACTAAATCGATCTGGGTTGATTTTTGAAGTTGGGTATAGAAGTGTGTTTGAAATTAAAAAGAAAAGATTTAATTTGAATTATTGGGCTACGCGGGAAATTCTAACGGGCCGGCCTGCTAAGCGCAGTGCTCCCGCGGGCTGCGTAAGTGGGTGTCCCCACTCGTCAGTGACACGGGGCTGGGCGAAGCGGTATGGGGCAACGTGGTTCGTTCGATCTGGTTCTAATCCAATGGCTGAGGGTCATCGTCGACGCGAGACAGCTCCGGCGAGAACGAAACCTAGCGCGGCCAGTGAGGGGTGCTGGGGGCTCACCGGAGTACGGGCGAGGGTCGGCGAGGCGGGCGAACGACGAAGTCGACGACGGCGAACCTCCTGGTACCGGTGGCTTCTCCTGGGGCGGCTCCAATCGCTGGCTCCTTTCTTCTCCGGCAGCGGCAGGCTCCAGTGAAATTCCGGCGGGGTGGTGCTCGCCTTGCTCTGAGAATGGTGTGGCACGATCAGTGAGGAGAGGGGAGTGAGATGGTGTGAAGAAATCGTGCGGGGGTGGCCTCTATTTATAGTCAAGCGAGGGGACCGTCGGGGCGCAAGGTGAGCTCGTCGGAGGCGACGTTACAGGCAGCTAATGGCATGGGCAAGGGTAGGGGACGGTGCTGTGTCTCCTGGCGATGCTCAACGACATGGTCGCGAGGGATGGGGCGGTGTGGTTTGGTCTAGAACGGGCGGTGCTCTGCGCGGCAGAGGCGGCGTTCTCGACGGCGGGCGGTGGCTGTATGGCGCGGGGAGTTAAAAGGGGATGTCTGGCGGTCTCCTGGGTTGGTGGTGATCGTGTGTGCGCGCGGTGAGGGCGGCGCGCGGTCTGTGGGTGGTGGTCGAGGGTGGCGCTCTGGCGCACGCTCGGCATGGTCTGGGCGTGTCTGGTGCGCGTGGTCCAGGGCTTGGCAACGCTCGCGGCTGGGACAGGCAGTGGCGGTGGACGGTGGGCTGCCTCCCAGACAAGGTTGGCACGGCTAGTTCTTCCTCTAGCCTGCTGTCGACTATGAGGTGGCATTGAGGTGCTCGGCTGTTCACCATTAATGGCAATGGCAAGCTCACAGGGGTGCTAAAGCTGGTCTAACCTCTCTATATGATCTACTGGATTGTGTGAGAGCTAACTAGGGAACAAGTTAGGCTCAAAACACTGCACACTATAGTGTTTTGTGTTTTGTTTGATTTGTGCCTGCAACCTGTTTGATGAAATGGCCGCATGAAATCAAGTTTTGAATTTTGAAATAATTTTTGGTGGGTTTGCTAGATTGGTTCTGGTGAGTCTGCAGATGCTTGGGTTTTGAAAATTGAGCTTGTTTAAGTGGGTTTTGAAAAAGTGGGATCTTCCCATATGAAGTAGATTCAATTTTGAGTTGTCATTTAAACTATGCATTTGAAAGTTTCTGGATGATCACAAGGTGGGCCTTGATACTTTGTTATGAGTACATTCAAGGGGTGCAAAGATCCAGAAAAGTTTCTGTTAGGTTTTGAAAGTTTGAGACAGCCAAAGTAGGCATGGGAGTTAAATTGGTCAAAATGACCATTCACTTAATATATTGGTTTTGACTTATTTTTCTTTAGGAAGAGTGTGGGGAATGTTTTAGATGATGTTCTTTTCACCTAAGAAACATTTTACAAGCAATGGATCACACAAACAAAGTAGTTTTTAAAGAATTTCAAAATTCATGCATACACATATACATGCTTTCATGAATTGATTTAGAAAAGTTTTTGTTAACCCTAAACTTTAGGATTAGTGTTTTGTTGATCTAAGTTTGATATTTTTGGGATGTTACACCTGCCAGGCGCGGGTGGGCCCAGCCCGCGCCTAGGGAGGGTGCGGCCACCCCAGGCACCCCTTCGGGCTCCCTCTTTGCCTATAAGTTTCCCCTTGACCTAAAAACTGAGGGGGGTTCGACGTTTTCCAAAAAAGAGTTAAGCTGCGCCGCCACCACCAGAAGTCGTGATTTGGATCCAGAAACTCCGTTCTAGCACCCTGCCGGGACGGGGAATTTGAGGAGGATCATCGCCATCGTCATCACCAACGCCTCTCCATCAACCATCGATGTTTCCCTCATCCATGAGTGAGTAATCCCCCGCTGTAGGCTATGGGGATGGTAGAGATTGGATGAGTTCTATCTTGTAATCGAATAAGATTGTTAGGGCATAGTGCCTAGTATCTCTATTAGTGCTATTTGACTTTGTTGCAACTTGTTGTGCTTAATGCTTGTCACTAGGGCCCGAGTGCCATGATCTCAGATTTGAACTTATTATTGAATCAATATGATAGTATTGTTTGTGATCTTATCTGCAAGTTGTGTACACATATCATTGTTCGGATCCGAAGGCCCCGAAGTGACAGAAATTGGGACAACCGGAGGGGATGGCTGTGGTGTGAGGATCACACGTGTTCGCGGAGTGTTAATGTTGCTCAGATGCTCTATTAAAAGGAGCACCTTAATTGCCAGTAGTTCCCTAGAGGCCCCGCTGCCACGGGCAGGCTGGAAAAAATATGTTATGCAAGTTCTCATTGCGAGCACGCATGACTATATATGGAGCACATACCTAGGACTATTTAGTACTTGGATGCTTATTCTTATTTATCTGCAATGCCCTAGATCTTGAAGTTACATGTTTAGACTCGTCCATGCAACGCCCGTCCATCCATCCCTATACCTACCGCGCTCATATTCCACTGTTTACTGCTACTGTTACTATTGCTCTTGTTTTACTGCTAATGTTGCTTTGTTGTTGCTACTACAAACTGTTGATACTGATAAACTTCTATGAGCAAGAACTATTTCCAGGTGCAGCTGAATTGACAACTCAGTTGTTAAGGCTTGCAAGTATTCTTTGGCTCCCCTTGTGTCGAATCAATAAATTGGGTAATACTACCTGCAAAGACTGTTGCGATCCCCTATACTTGTGGGTCATCAAGACTATTTTCTGGCGCCGTTGCCGGGGAGCATAGCTTTATTTGTAAGTTCACTTGGATCTACTATTGTTCACTGCTACTCCTTTCATCATGGGGAAGTCTCGTGATGGAAAGTTTCTTATTTGACCATCCACTACAAGAAGAGGTACAGTCCTAAACACCTCTGTTTCTCTTGATTCACCGTATGTTATAAGTAAGCTTGTTACACCACCACATACTCATGCTACACATACTGCTACTACTGTTGAATCTGAAAATTCTTTTGATACTCATGATGTTACTTCTACTGTGCTTGATGCGAGTGGTTCATGAGGTCCTTTCATAGATGCTACTATGGCTGGTCTAGGAAATACTGAAACTCCTAGCGAAGACACTATTACACCTGTTAGCTCACCTGAGTCTAGAGAGAGTTATGATATTAATGATGGCTACATTGAGTTTACTGATGAATTTGTTGAAGAGTGCCAAAACACACATGGTGCTAGTGCTATTAAGAGTCTCCTTGCAAGACGTACCATTATTCCTAAACTGTCCTCTGATCCTAAGTTTGCCACCTCTCCCATAGATATCAAAGATAAATATTATGATTTCTCTCTTGATTTATCCTATTTAGACATTGTTGGGAAAGAACCTTTTTGTGGGACTGAAAATGAGAGTGTTGTAGCTCATATGAATGAGCTTTCCACTATGAGTGCTTTTTTTCTGATGATTTTAAGATGCGCAAGTACTTTGTAACTAAGATCTTCCCTTTTTCACTAAAAGGAGAAGCTAGGGATTGGTTTAATAGATTGCCTCCTGGTTCCATTGATAGTCCTGATTGCTTGATTGCTTCTTTCTTCCAGAAATATTTTCCTCCCAGTGCTAGACATGCTGCTTTGTAGGGACCTTTTGATTTTAAACAGGGAGAAGAAGAGAAATTGCCTGAGTCATGGACAAGGTTATGTTCCTTGATTCATGCACAGCTTGGATGTCCATTACCTAAAAATGAGCTTCTTGATATTTATTATAATGGACTAACTGATGATTCTAGGACATACCTAGATAGCTTTGTTGATTGTGTTTTTAGGAAAAGAACTCCTATAGATGTTGAAGCATTAATGGCTAAAATAATCAAGAATTATGATGATTGGACTTCAACTAAGCTAAATACACCTAAGCTTATTACTCCTCAACACCAACACCAAAGAAGAGGGGAGTAATTGCATTAAATGATTAAGTGATGAAAGAAGCTAAGAAATGTCTAAAGGAGAAAGGTATTAGAGCTGAAGATGCGAAGAATCTACCTCCTATAGAAGAATTATGTAAGCCAATTCCCCACTCATCTACTATTGAGGTACACTCTTTCCAACACTTTGATGAAGGTGATATTCCCTATGGTAAGCCTCCTGATCAATGCTTAGAGGAACTTGACACATTTATTGTTAAACAAGGTAATTTTAATAAACAAGTTCAGAATCATTTATTAGAAAACTCTAGAGCTATTAAATAGTTGAAAGATATTATGGAAAGAACTTATAATGATATTAAAATGATTTGTAAACACTTTCAAATGGTTCAAACCCAACTTGATCAACTTGCTAAGGTACAAAAAGATATGCTAGTTAATGCCTCAGGAGATAAACATGCTTATGGAATTAGAACTAGGAGTGGTATAGCTACTCAAGATCCTTTATATCCTGAAGGACACCCTAAAAGAATTGAGCAGGATTCTCAACAAGGTGAAAGTAGTGGTAGCCCTCGTAAGAGAAAGAAAAAGAAACATAAGGTAGTTAAGGAACCACTTGAACCTACTGTAGATCCTAATAGTATATCTGTCTCTGATGCTGAAACTGAGAGTGGTAATAATGATGCTCCTGATAAGGAGGAAGTTGAGGAAGAACCTGAGAAGCACACTAAGAATACTAGGTACACTAAGGAAGATTTTATTGCTAAGAAACATGGTAGTCAGAGAGAACCTTGGGTGCAGAAACCTATGCCTTTTTCAGGTAAGAAACACAAGTCAAAGGAGGAAGAACACTACAACAAGTTTTGTGAGTGGATGAAACCTTTATTTTTGCAAATTCCTTTGACTGATGCTATTAAGTTGCCTTCTTATTCAAAGTATATGAAGGATATTGTCTCTAATAAAAGGAAGATTTCTAATGAGTAAATTTCTACTTTGCTTGCCAATTATTCTTCAATGGTACGGTTTCAAAGAAACTTGGTGATCCAGGTATACCAACTATTCCTTGCTCTATTAAGAATAATTATGTTAGAACTGCTTCATGTGATTTGGGAGCTGGAGTTAGTGTTATGCATTTTTCTCTCTACAAGAGACTCCAGCTAGAAAAGTTGATACCAACTAATATATCTTTGCAAATGGCTGATAATTCAACTACTATTCCTGTTGGTATATGTGAGGATGTTCGTGTTCAAGTGGCTCACGATTGCTTGGTTTTAACTGATTTTGTTGTGCTTGAGATGCCTGAAGATGATAATATGTTTATTATTCTTGGGAGACCTTTTCTTAATACTGCAGGTGTTGTCATCAATTGCAATCAAGGAAAAGTAACATTAAATATTAATGACAAAGAGCATACTGTTTATTTCCCCAAGAAGGTTGTTAAGAGTCCATTGAAAATATTGAGAGCATCAAGGTTGCAGAAATATATTGTCCCATTCCACAAGAAAATTTTGAAACTATTATGATTGGGACCATTGCTATCAAGTATGAGGTAACATAATCACCTCGTGGAATACAAAGTTTTGTTTCATATAAGATTGTTTTGGTAACAAGACTTGATCAACCTTGTTAACAAAAGGATTTTATTGAACAAAATAATGTTTTCACTATGGTTATACTTGCTTTCTTTTATTTTTCTCCTTCCTAGTCTTCGCCTTTTCTCTTGTTAGCTTTAGCTTTGCTAGTTGTTTGCTTGTTACAGTGTCTTAGAAATTCTGTAGTTTGGTTTTTGGTTTGCTTTTGCTTCTTCTAAAAAAACTTTTGCTGCGAGAAAATCAATTTTCATACCCTGAAAATTGGCCAAAAATAAAGTTTTCCGAAAAATCCCAGAAAATTCAAAATAAATTTTTCCTCGAAAAAAGGGGCAGAGGGACACCTGGAGTGACCCAGGGGGCCACCCCAGGCACCCACACCCCTGGTCAGCGTGGCCTCCCTACAGGTGGCGCCTGGGTGGGGTGTGGCCCACCTGGGCCCCTCCAAGCTGCCTCCTCCCAGCTATCTTCTTTCTTTCTCCCGAAAAACACCGGAAAACTTTCTCAAGCTCGAGTTCCTGCTGTCCTTTCTCGCGATTTTTGATATCCTTGCTTATCCCATCTTTGTTGCTGATTTTTGGAGGGATTGCTCCTTGGTATGTGCCTCCTCCACTTGTCCAATTAGATTTGTGATTGATAGATTGTATCTTGAGTATTTTGCTGCTATAGGTGACAGGTTGTGTGAGCTTGCATGCCTGTTCTATGCTTATAAATTTCATTTTGATGCATGTGTAACCCTCTAGCAAGTTCCTATAGTAGTTTCTCATCATTTATCAACTTGGAAATCACTTGGTTTGATGTTTGTCTAAAAATTTCATAAAAAAGAGGTCATAGACAACCACACATTTGGTGAAATATTTGAGAGTGATGCACCTAGAAGGGCAAGGCCTTCAATATCATCCTCCCGAGCTAGGCCCTCATACAATGAGGATCTCATTACTCCGTGATTTGGTGACGAGGGAGATGAGGGGGATTCTCACCCTTCCACCTTTCCTTGCCAAACATTTTTGCGGGCTGCTGGGATTCTTGATGATTTTACAACCTTGGTTCGGAGGGCTGGACTAACAAGCTTTATGCAGGATGAGAGCTGATACGTCGGAAACATATCTATAATTTTTGATGCTCCATGCTTGTTTAGTATCTACTTTGCTTTGCTTTGTCTACACTTTGAGGTGCTTTTTACATGTTTTCTGGTACTAACCTATTAACGAGTTGCCACAGTGCCAGTTGCCTGTTTTCTGCTGTTTTTGGTTTCATAAAAGTTAGTAAAGAAATATTCTCGGATTTGGACGGGACAAACGTCAAAGTCAATAACTTTCCGTGGGGAACAAGAAGTCCAGAGGAGAGACCGAGAGGCGTGCCAGGGCAGCCAAACCCCCTAGGCACGACCAAGGGTGGGCCCACGCCTGGGAGGGGTGTGGCCCCTCTGGAGGCCTTCTCGGCCTCCCCCTTCGCCTATAAGAAGCCCCCGATGCAGAAAACCTAAGCACCCGATCAAATCTCCATGAAACCATCTGTAGCCGTCACAAGCATCGTCCCTAGATTGGGGGGATCTGAAGTTCTTCCCGGCACCCTGCCGGAGGGGAGATCATCACGGAGGCCTTCTCTCAGGTATGATGTGTGAGTAGTTCCACCTTGGACTATGGGTGCATGTAGTAGCTAGATGGTTGTATCTCCTCCTTTGTGCTTTCATGTATAGATCTTGTGAGCTCCGTTCATGATCAAAATCTAATCTATTTGTAATCATGCATCTTGTGTTTGCGGGGATCCGATGGATATTGAGATTATTATGTTGGTTTAATTAATAGTTTTGTCTTTATGATTCTATCATGTCTGTTTTGTTTGTGATCTTGCATGCACTCCGTTGTTACTAACTATCTTGGCCGAGTAGTTGCTAGTGACTCCAAGAGGGGGTATTTATGCTCGATAGTGGATTCATGCCTCTAGTTTCCAAGGGAAGTGACAATAATCTCTTTGGTTGTAGATGTGATGTTGCTACTAGGGAGAAAACAACGGTCTCTTATTCATGGAACATGTGGACTGTTTACCTTACACACTTTGCTTAAAGAAGTTGTCTGTTGCTTGCAACTTAATACTAGAAGGGGTTCGGATGATAACCTGAAGGTGGACTTCTAGTCATAGATGCAGTTGGATGGCGATCTATGTATCTTGTTGTATTGCCCAATCGAATCGCATAGGATCTTTCAGACTAGTAATTGCATTGTTATGCCTTGCTCAGTTCCTGTCAATTGCCCTGCTGTAATTTGTTTACCCTTCATGTCATGTTGTTTATCTAAGGAGAGCACCTCTAGTGAATTATGGACCCCGATCCAATCTTTACCATCGATACATCTTCCACTGTTACTTTTTTACTTGCTGCAAACCATTACCTTTCACACCAATACATTTAATCCTTTGTTACAGCAAACCGGTGGGCTTGACAACCTCACTGATTCATTGGGCAAAGTCTTGAGCTTGTGTTGTGCAGGTCTCCGCGTTGCTAGCAACACCTGTGTGACGTTTCCTTCCTCCTTATCGTTCGATAACCTCGTTCTCTACTGAGGGAAGACTTGATGATATGCTCATCACACATTGCTCTTGGGGTTCCCAACAGACTCCACGTCAGGCACCAAGTTCTCTAGCGCCATCAAGGAGTCATCAACAATTTTCTGGCGCCGTTGTCGGGGAGGCTAAGGACGTCTTCACAAGGGGATTCCTTCACTTTCTTTCTCTTTACTTTGTTTTTAGTTTGCTTTGTTTCTTTTGCTTGGTTTTGTTTGCCTCTTTTCAAAAAAACCCAAAAAAAATTAGTCTAGTTTGGTTTGCTTGCTTTATTCAAAAACACAAAAGAATTAGTTCCTATTCTAGTTGCCACCTTGCTCTAGCTCACCATGTTGCCCCCCAAGTTCTCCCTGAAGGATCTTGCAATAGGTAGTGGCTCCATAATTGGGAAAGATAATATTGAAGAATTTTTTAATCATGTTAGCAAGCATGAGGACATTGAGGATAAATCTATAGCAGAACTTGCTCCTAATTATGAGATTGCTGCAGATTCTTTAGTTCATATGTTGGAGGCTAGGTTTGTTAGCCTTAACCCCTTCATACAATTCTTGTTCCTAAAACTAAAAGAAGAAAAGAATGCTGAAAAGAGAGAATTCATCCTTGAAACTTTATCAAAAGAATTTCATGACGTTGCTAGGGAAGCCAAAAAGGTCTTTGAGCGTTTTAATATGCTAGGATCAAGTGTAGATGTTGTGGGTATTTCTGATAAAACTAAGCCTAGAAAAGAATTTAAGATACCCCATACCCTTTAAGCTTGTTGGAATGCATGAATCCTTTGAAAAGAATTTTGACTGGATTGCTCCTGAAAATATTTTTGATGAAAGTAGTAGACCGAAGAGAGATGAGAACGGATCCTCCAAACCCATTTGGATGAGATACCTTTCATAGTTGAAGACTTTGCAAGTATTGATGTGAATGTTTCCTCATTTGAAAATACTTGATTCTTCTTGCTTCTTGTGCCTAACTTAAAGGCGTTAAAGAAAAGTACTTGTTGGGAGATAACCCAAGAGTTTCCTTGAGTCTTGGAAGTTATTACTTTAGTAATGACCTCTCCTTATCATTTTTGTTTGCTTTTTGTGCCAAGAATGACTTCTAATGAGAGGTAAGTAAGATTTGGGGAGTTGCTGTCCCGAAACAAATTTTTGTCCTCCATAAAAAAAATTTGTGAGGAGTCTCTATAACTCGGATTGAGCTCAAAATTTACGAATAAATCCCCCAGTATGTTAGATAACTTTCGTTAGTTCAACACTTTTTGATTTGAGCAACAGAAGATGTTCGAAAAAATCGGTTTCCACATGCTGGTCTGTTTTGAAAGATTTCTGCCATTATTTGCATTTGCTTCCTATTGATTCCTTTTTGAGTTCTCTTTAGGTGAATTGAGCTTTTTTTTGAAGGATTTACTACAGTAGCTTGTGTTTTTAGTGAAAAGCCTTGCTGTTCCAAAGCTTTGCCAGTGGTCTAATATCTTTTGAATAGGCTAATGTTGCTAATGAAGATTGTGTGAAGTTTCCTATGAAGGAAAATTTTCAGGTGTAAAGAGAGAATGATGCAATGAGATGAAGAATGGACAAAAGCTCAAGCTTGGGGATGCCACCATGGTGTCACCCCAAGAAATATCCAAGAGGTACAAGCGTCAAACCTTGGGGATGCCCAAGGCATCCCCTTCTTTATCAATAAAAAGCTCAGGTCTGTCTAGACACTTCTTTTTTATTGTTTCATGCACAGTTGTGTTGTTCTTGGAGCGTCTTAGTTTTCGTTTGCTTTGCTTAGGTTGTTTAGTTTGCTTGAATAAAGTAGTTTGGACCCCCGTTCTAGCTATGTTGTTTTGCAAGTAAGGTTGCTTGGTGTTTGGAAAGGAGTAGTAAGTTCTTGCTTGAAGTGCAAGAGGAGCTTGCATTGACTGTGACTTAGACTTTAGCATGACATGCTAGGTGTTGTTTTTACCTTATGCTTAGTGATTATTGATGTAGCATGTCTTGTTCCAAACAATTGGGATTGCTTAGTGTGCCTTGAATAAATTATGCATTGTTTTAGCATGCAAAAGCATAGTATTGTGGTGTTCTCCTTTAATGCTTTTGTTTGGGTTGACTTGGCACATGCGGTAACATCCCAACAATACTGATCATGCTTATCAAATTCTAATCATTAAAATTAGGGTTAACAAAAACTTTGATTAAATAAAAACCAAATGAATGCATGTGTGTATGTGATGATTTTATGAATGCATCAATGGACTTGTGTGATTCACATAAATAGCAAGGAATGGTTTAAAGATGAAAATAACATCATCTAAAACATTTCCAAGCAGAAACAAATCAAGAGAAAATCAAAAACAAAACAAATAAGGCAAATGGTCATTTTTACAAATCTTGCTCACTAGGCCACTTTGAGTGTTTCTAGTCCAAGATTTCAAACAGAAACTTGTCCATTTATTTTCACCCCTTGCAAGACCAAGTAAAAGTAAATCAAAACCCACCTTTCAAACTTACATAAACATTTGGCAACCCATTCAAATGACAATTCAAAATTGGATCTTTATCATATGTGAAGATCCCACATTTTCAAAACCCAAACAAACCAGTGCCCCTTGACCAATCCAACTAACCAGAGACTCCCTAATATGTGCCTAGCAAGCCCACCAAGTTTGAATCCAAAATTCAAATTTGAATTTCTTTTGGCCATTTCATCAAACACCTTGTTTGCAGCAAACAACAAAACATCAAACACTATTGGTAGCAGTAATTTTGGCCAAACTTGTCCCCTTCCTAGCTCACTCTACACTCTCAGTAGATGATCAAACTAATATAACTAGCTTTAGCACCACTGTGAGCAAGCATAGCCATCAATGGAGACCATGCTGAGAGCACCATTGCCACCCCCATGTCGACAGCGAGCTAGAGGAAGCACTAGCCTTGCCAACCTTGTCTGGAGCACTGACCACTGTCCACCGCTACCCCCTGTCCCAGCCTCGAGCATTGCCAGCCCCTGAACCACACGGAAAGCTGATGCCAAGCTTCTCTGCGTGCGATCCAAGAGCGCGCCAGTGCGCCGCATGTGACACCAGCCCACAGACCGCGCGCTGCCCTCGCCGCTTGCGTACGAGATCGTCAGCACCCTAGTAACCCGCCAGACATCCCCGTTCGCCGCCGCGCGGACCATGGAAGTTGTGCGCAATTAAAACCACCGTCAAACCCGCCCAGAGCGCCGCGAATTTCCGACCGATCAACACCGCCCCACGCCGCGTGACCATGCCGTTGAGCATCGCCAGGGAGCACAACACCATCCCCTAACTTTGCCCATGCCAGTAGCACGTTGTGCCGACAACCACGACGAGCTCCACCCGCGCCCGTCGGTCCCCTTTATCCACTATAAATACAGGCCCTCCCAGCTTAAACCCTTCAAACCATCTCACTCCCTACCTCTCACTGATCACACCCACTCACTCCCGGAGCAAGGCGAGCACCAGGTGGCCAGAATTTCACCGGAGTTTGCCGCTGCAGAGGAGGAGAGACGTCGTCGATTGGAGCCGCCCCAGGAGGAGCTGTCGGTACCAGAAGAATCGCCGTCGTCAACTTCGTCGTTCGCCCCCATCGCCGACCATTACCGGAGCTCCGGTGAGCCCCCGTCGACCCCCACTGGCCGCGCTAGGGTTCTGCCTCGCCGCGTCCTGTTCAGACATGGACGGTGAACCAATGCCGTAGGATTAGAACCAGATCGCACGGCCTAGATCGCCCCATACCGCTTCGCCACTCGCTGTCTCACTGACGAGTGGGATCACTCACTTAACCATCTCGCGTGCACTGTGCGTAGTGGGTCGGCCCAGTTAAACCTCCCGCGCGACCCATTAATTCAAACTTAGGTTTATTCATTTAATTTTAAACTTAGTTCTGTACCTAGATTCAAAAATCAACCTAGCTCGATTCACTGAACCAAAATGCATGAAACTAATTTTGTTAGAAAGGTTCTGGAGTGCTTAATCCAAGCCCGTTGGATTCAGACCATTTAGATTTGTAGATCACCCATAGCAAAAATAACAAAGCAGAAGCTTTTCTGGATTCAAACATTTTTCAAAATTCAACCATGAAAGCTTTTGAGTTGATTCCAACTCTCAAAAATCACATTTAACCATGCCTTTCAGAATATGTAAAAATATATATATGGTTACTTGCAGAAATAATGATCAAGTAATAAAAGAATGCCTCATAGGACATTCTAGTCATTTTATTTAATTAAAATAAAAAGGTTAAACCTTATTAAATTATGACACCACTTTAAATCACATTCTCATGTACTGAACTATGTGGTGATGACATGTGTCAACATGATCCCATGTTTTAGTTGGAGAATATTAAATCTTAAGTAGTTTTTCAATGAGTAGAAATTACTTTCCTAAAATAAAATAAATAAGACAAGTGCTTTAATCTTTGTCATAATAGTGATGATGCTAGATCATCTAGTGTGAACCTTTGTGTGCTAAATAGAAATAATTAAGAATTGTGTGGTGATTGCGTACCTCGTATTTATTTATAGACGATAGTACCGACCAAGGATACGAGGAGGAAGGAGGATACTTCGAGGAAGAAGCCGAGGAGAACTTCAACCACTGCTCTGCACAAGGAAAGCTATTAACCGAGCAAGCCAATACTTGCAAGCTTATACCCATTTGATGATACCCAATCCTAGTTTTAATTGCAAAGCCTAATACTTTATTTCTTTATCAAAGCTTTCTCTTAAAGTTTACTTAGTGATTTGTAGATTCTAGAAAGATAATTGAAGGTAGCATAAAGAGCATAAAACTTGGCCTAAGTTAGATAAAATCTTGATGTTATCCTGAGGCATGAGATTGAACTTAGATACGATGCAATTGCTTATCACCCCTCATTAGTATTTATTCCCCTTGTAGATGCTAGTGCTAAGCATAAAACTTGATCAACTTAGATGGGAATACTTGGTGAAAATGGTTATGAAAACATTAGAATGATGAGTCATTCTACTGAAATGTTTTGACATGTGTTTCTGAACACCAAATGATTTTGATGATGAAAATGTTAAGGCATGAGCCTTGGCCCTTTACAAAACTGATGGTTGTTTGGATGTGATACCATTCCAATTTTATCGTACAACCACAATACCCGAAATTTGGGTAGGGCTTGACTGGAAATTTATATACCTTAGTATGGGTTCCCTTGCAGCCAAGGTTTGAGCTGAGGCTACCTTGTGAAACTGTCCATCTGTGCAGTACCCAAGATGACAGTTGGTCATGGTTAGGAGGCCAAACTCACAGGAGAGGTGCCTATACTAGGGTGTGTAATTGAAAGGTTAGGATTGATTATCCGCATACTGAGTATGGTGAATTCAGGATTTGTTCCTGACGGATGTATCGAATGTTGTGGTGAAAGTGTACAATCTCTAGAGAGTGTCAAACTATTCGAATAGCCGCGTCCGCAGTTATGGACAGTTGGAGTGGCCATACTGTTCTATCGTCAGATGTTTTCAAAATGACTTATGAAATGAATTAGTTGTGATAGTGGTTACCATGCAAACTTCTATTCCTGCAACAAAAATATTCAGATTTGAGAATTATTGGGTGGCTCATCAAGGGTTTCAAGAAGTTGTTGCCAAAAGCTGGAACAAGCCTATTCATAAAAAGAACAGTGCTGCTAATCTGAATGCTAAGTTTAAAAGGTTAAGATATGATTTGAAATTTTGGAGTAAATCTATCTCCAAACTCAAAATATGCATTGAAAACTCTAATAGGGCTCTAT
Source organism: Avena sativa (assembly GCA_916181665.1). Classification (NCBI taxonomy): domain Eukaryota; kingdom Viridiplantae; phylum Streptophyta; class Magnoliopsida; order Poales; family Poaceae; genus Avena; species Avena sativa. Next base: position 255,905,789 of record OV702279.1, on the reverse strand, counting down.
TGGAAATTGATAATATTGAAGACCAAAAGGAGATTAGTTGTTGCTGAAGCCAATTTCAGGAAAATATTAAAGGAACATCTACTGAATTTATTGGATTTTCAAAGACGGTACTGGAAGAAAAGGTGTACAATTCGTTGGATAAAGTTTGGGATGAAAATACAAAATTTTCCAGTCCATAGCTACAGAAAGGTATAGAAGGAACTCCATTTCTCATCTTCAAAGTTGTGATGGTTCTTTGGTGAAGGATCATGCAGGGAAGGAACAAATAATACACAACTCTTTTAAACAAAGATTGGGCACAAAATCAAACCCTTAGATGAAGTTTAATCTAGCTGATTTGATTCACCCTATCCCTGGTCTTGAGGAGCTTTATATGCCTGTCACAACTGATGAAATTGATGTGGTGGTCAATACTATGCCAGTGGACAAAGCTCCTGGTCCTGATGGCTTTAATGGCCAATTTCTGAAAAGCTGTTGGAATATCATTAAACAAGATATTTACCACTTATGCTTTGACTTCTTTGATGGAACATTGGACCTTGAGAGCATTAATATGAGACACATTACACTGATTCCAAAAGTTCCATCCCCTATCTCTGTAAATTATTATAGGCCTATTACTTTGCTGAATTGTTGCCTTAATATTATTACAAAAATAATGGCTAATAGGCTCCAGAAGGTGGTACTCAAAGTTGTACATAAAAATCAATATGGTTTTTTAAAAGGTAGAAGTATTCAAGATTGCTTGGCCTGGGCATTTGAATTCCTTTTTCAGTGTGAAGCATCCAAAAAAGAGATTATATTACTGAAGCTAGATTTTGCAAAAGCTTTTGATACCATTGATCATGGGGCAATGATAAAAATCATGAAGCAAATGGGCTTTGATAAAAAATGGCTAGATTGGATTTATATTATCTTTGAGTCTGGGAAATCCTCTGTTTTGCTTAATGGCACACCTGGGAAACAATTTCACTGCTTAAGGGGAGTAAGACAGGGTGATCCACTATCTCCTTTAATATTTTTCCTTGCTGCAGATTTACTACAAGCTGCAATCAACAAAGCCTTCAGAGATGGACATATTTTGGCACCCTTTTCTCCAGACTATGATATGGATTATCCAGTAATTCAATATGCAGATGATACCCTTATAATCATGCCTGCATGTACTAATCAGTTGGAAATTATGAAGAAAATACTGGATGATTATGCCCTGTCTACTGGTCTAAAAATTAACTACACCAAGTCTATGATGGTGTCAATAAACATTCACATCAGTGGGATCCAACAATTTACTTATATTATGGGATGTACTATAGGCAAGATGCCCTTCACATACTTGGGACTACCAATGGGCACTACTAAGCCAACTATTACAGAATTAATGCCTCTGGTTGAAAAAGTTGAGAGGAAGATGTTTGCCTCCTTTATGATGATGAACTACAGTGGTAGGGTTACTGTCATCAATTCCCTCTTGGCCTCAATATCAATGCTTTCCATGTGTTTCCTTAGCCTGCCAAAAAAAATAGTTGAGCATTTTGAAAAGCTAGAGAGGCACTATTTATGGAATAAGAAAACAAAAGAGGGGGAAAGATGCAATTATTTGATTGCTTGGGAAAATGTTTGTAGACCAAAGGAGAAGGGAGGTGTTGGAGTACTGAATCTACAATTACAGAATAAAGCTTTATTACTGAAATACTTGCATAAATTCTATAATAAAGAGGATGTTCCTTGGGTTAAGCTAATTTGGCAGGCATATTATAATGAAAAAGTTCCTCGTAATACGGATCCATGTGGATCCTTTTGGTGGAAGGATGTATGCAAACTTTCCCCTATATATAGAGGCATTGCAAAATGTTCAGTGAACAAGGGTGATTCTATAATCTTCTGGAAGGATGAATGGTTGGATGGAATTGTTTCTGAACAATTCCCTAGAATATTCTCTTATTGCCTCAATGAGGATGTTTCAGTTCAGGAATTCTTAACTGCAGATAATTTGCCACACAACTTTAATCTTCCTTTGTCTCTAGAGGCAATGGGAGAACTAAGGCAAATTCAGAACTTACCTCTCCACATTACTTTAGTAGGTGCAACTGAAGACTCTTGGATATATGATTGGGGTGCAAATTATACTTCACAGAAGTTTTACAAGCACTGTTTCAGGAATGTGACTACTCATGAGGCATTCAAGTGGATTTGGAAATCAAAATGTACACCTAAAGTTAATTTTTTTTGTTGGATTCTATTCTCTAACAGAATAAATACTAGAGACATGTTAAGAAGAAGGCACCTTCATCTCAATTCTGGTTATCTTTGTCCTATATGTGGACAGACTGAAGAAACTACTGAACATCTGTTCATGAAGTGTGGCTTCAGTAAATCTTGCTGGCATTCACTCGGTATATACTGGAACACTCAAGGAGCACTTCTGGACTGGATTAGCCATGCAAAACATAATTGGAATCAACCTTTATTCATGGAAATCTTTATGGTGTCTTCTTGGAGCATATGGAAGGAAAGAAATGATCTTATATTTAACTCAGTTACACCTTCCTTAAATTCCTGGAAAACTAGATTTTCTACTGATTTCTCTCTCCTGGTCCATAGGACCAAGTCTGATCTGCACTCTGCTATTCATAGTATAGTCAGCAACTTGTAATTTTTTCTTTTTTGGTCTACTGAAGTCACCTTGACTTATACTATACTTTGTAATTATGTGCGAATATTAATGGAAAAAGGAGAAGGCAGTAGAACCCTTAAGGGTTTCTACCGTCATAATTGCTAAAAAAAACAGAGTTGTGATATGAAATTCAAGTTCCCACTTAGGTGTTATAAAACTTTCAACTAGCTTTCTTTGCTTCTAAACTCAGTAGAGGTAAATCTGGCTTTTTGCAAAACAACCCTAGAGCTTAGTATCCTACTAAAAACCCCCCTTCACTTGTTAGTATTAGTTTGCGAGTACTTAAAGAGTACCCATGGCTTTGTCCCTGGCTATTCCCGTGGCCAGACTATGAAAAGGACTATCAGGAAGATGGATAGCCGGATGGTTATGACAACTAGGATCATCTCCCATCATCAGCATTGCCTGTGACCATGAAGATGGAGCTTCACCTACGCTATCGTTATTATTACGTTATTTCCGCTGCTTGAATTGTACTAAGAATTGGATCATGTGATCCTTATTTGTGTAAGACCTTATGTATGGTTTGTAATGGATGATGTACTGTGATATCCAATCTGTTATGTCTCGCAAAAATGGTAATCCTAGGATTGTGATGTATGGCATAACAGGCATCTGGGATTAAAAATTAGGGTGTTGACAAGTTGGTATCAGAGCCATCCTGACCATAGGAGGCCCTAGTTTAGAATGGACGTTTGAATCAAAAACTTATTTTCAAAACCAAAGGAAGTGAGTATTTATGAAAACTTATTCTCATTCGTACCACTTAGACTCTTTCATGAAAATTCATGCTCCTCAAAAAGTCTTGCAAACTTACTTAAAATTTGACACACTTGTTCACTCTACTAACTTACTCATCCTATATTCTTATAGATGGACGTGAAGTACAATAAGTTTTATCAGTTGGGGATTGGAGGAGACCTCATCTTTGAGCGTGACCTGGACCAGCTGGCAGAAATGTTGGAGCGTTCGCACCCCGAGTTCTTCGGAGCCCGGCTCAATGATCAGGAAGGAGAGGATTTGTAGTGGTTAGTTGTTGCAAGTCTCCGAGGAAAGATTGAACCCCCCACCGCAGAGGGAATTCAGTTCACCTTGAGAGAGAACAACTGGCTCGATGGACTTGCCAGAGCCATGCAGGAAGCTCTTGCCTGTCTGTGTGGGCAGAGTATCAATCAGATCAAGGGTACCCGCTTCGAGTTCTACCCAAGGTGTGATGCTATGGGACAACCACTAGAGGCCCCATACCACCATGAGCTGAAGACTCAATTGGACCACCTCAGCTTCATGATGTATGACCGTAAGAAGGAGTTGGACAATGCCCGCTCCTACGCCAACCACAAGTACGCCATCGCTGCCAGGAAGGATCAGACCATTGCCATGCTAGTGAAGGATCGCCAGTCTCGTCGCCATCAGCTCGACAAGAAGGAGCGCATCATTGCCCGTCTTCGCCACCAGATCACGGATTTGGAGGAGACCATCCACGAGAGAGACATGCAGTTGGAGGAGAGGGATAATGCAGGGGAAGACCTTCATGGAGACCCCTACTCCTATCTCAGTGACGATGATGACTTTCTGGAGGATCAGGCCATGGACTTCTTCACTAATGAGGATGACTTCGCCTTCATCGATGATGATGAGTATGATGAGGACACTGACTCCAAGGAGTAGTAGCACTTGGGCACTAGCGTTAGTGAGTTGTATTCGGTCCCACTGTATCGTAGTTTCCCAGAATGGTTCTTAAAACCATCTTTTTTCCTCTGTTGTGGTGTGTGTTTGTATCGTGTGCTATGAATGAATGAAAAGCAAGTTGCTAGAAAAATTTGAGTCAAATTTGGAAAACTTTTCCCAAAACCCTGAACCTTAGAAATTTCCCTCTTTTCTCATGATCTATCTCAATCTTTAGATGCCTCGCGGAGGAAGCACTTCATCCCCGGATCCAATGTTGCAACTCTTGCAAATGTTGGTTTCTGACCGCAAAGCCAAACGAGCTTAACATCAAGCTAACTTAGCAACCCTTCAATAGATAGCTTAGATTTCCAACAACAATCAAGGCCATGGAAATCAGGACAACCATGGATCTAAGCTCAAGAATTTTCAGAACACCAATCCACCCATTTTCAGTAAGTCTGAAGAGCCCTTGGATGCCGATGATTGGCTGCAAACCATGGAGAACAACCTGGAAGTTGCAGGAGTGGAAGCTAACGAGAAAGTATTGTTTGCTACCCACTATCTGGCCGGAGATGCAAGAGCATGGTGGAACAGCGTTTGCACCATGAATGGAGGACAAATAATGGCTTGGGATGAATTCAAACTCAAGTTTAGCCGAACCCATGTGCCACCTGTTTGATTCTGCGGATGAGAGATGAATTCAAGGAGCTGAAGCAAGGAAGAATGACTATGGTAGAGTACCGTGACAAATTATTATCTCTGTAAAGGTATGCCCCGGATGAGATCGGCACTGAGGCCAAGAAGAAGGAGAGATTCCTGAATGGTCTGCACGATGAGATGCAGACAGTGTTAGTCAATATCGCCTTTGCGGATATTGAAGCTTTAGTTGACTCTGCCATTCAGATGGAAGGAAATATCAACCAAGCTAATGAGAACCGCAAGCGTCGCATGATGCATCAACCAGGAACCCACCATACACCGAAGTATCGCCCCAACCCATCTCCAGGATTTGCCCCAAGAACCAACAGACCCCCGATGAACCGTCCGACCTACTGATATGTTGGAAACGTATCTATAATTTTTGATGCTCCATGCTTATTTAGTATCTACTTTGCTTTACTTGTCCACACTTTGAGGTGATTTTTACATGTTTTTTGGTACTAACCTATTAACAAGTTGCAACAGTGCCAGATGCCTATTTTCTGCTGTTTTTGGTTTCAGAAAAGTTAGTAAAGAAATATTCTCGGAATTAGACAGGACAAAGGACAAAGACAATTACTTTATGTGGTGAACAAGAAGTCCAGAGGAGAGCCGTAGAGGCTGGCCAGGGGGGCCAGACCCACCCTAGGCGCGGGGGCAGGTAGGCCCGCGCCTGGCTAGGGTTTGGTGACCCTGGTCGCCTCCCGGACTCGCCCCTTCGCCTATAAGAAGCTCCCGATGCAGAAACTCTCGGTACCCGATCAGAAATACACGAAACTGTCTGTAGCCGCCACCACCATCGTCCCTAGATCGGGGGGAATCTGAAGTTCTTCCCGGCACCCTGCCGGAGGGGAGATCATCTCGGAGGCCTTCTCTCCGGTATGATTTGTGAGTAGTTCCACCTTGGACTATGGGTCCATGTAGTAGCTAGATGGTTGTATCTCCTCCTTTGTGCTTTCATGTATAGATCTTGTGAGCTCTGTTCATGATCAATATCTAATCTATTTGTAATCATGCATGTTGTGTTTGCGGGGATCCGATGGATATTGAGATTATTATGTTGGTTTGATTAATGGTTCTATCTTTATGATTCTATCATGTCTGTGTTGTTTGTGATCTTGCATGTTCTCTGTTGCTAGTGGTTATCTTGGCCAAGTAGTTGCTAGTGACTCCAAGAGGGAGTATTTATGCTCGATAGTGGGTTAATGCCTCTAGTTTCCAAGGGAAGTGACAAAAATATCTTCGGTTGTAGATGTGTTATTGCTACTAGGGAGAAAACAACGGTCTCTTGTTCATGGAACATGTGGACTGTTTACCTTACACACTTTGCTTAAAGCAGTTGTCTGTTGCTTGCAACTTAATACTGGAGGGGATTCAGATGATAACCTGAAGGTGGACTTCTAGTCATAGATGAAGTTGGATTACGGTCTATGTATATTGTTGTATTGCCCAATCAACTTCATAGGATATTTCTAGCTAGTAATTTCATTGTTATGCCTTGCTCAGTTCCTGTGAATTGCCCCGCTGTAATTTGTTTACCCTTCATGCCATGTTGTTTATCTAAGGAGAGCACCTCTAGTGAACTATGGACCCCGGTCCAATATTTACCATTGATACATCTTCCACTGTTACTTGTTTACTTGCTGCAAACCATTATCTTCCACACCATATGTTTAATCCTTTGTTACAGCAAACCGGTGAGCTTGACAACCTCACTGATTCGTTGGGGCAAAGTCTTGAGTTTGTGTTGTGTAGGTATCCACGTTGCCAGCAACACCTGTGTGACGTTTCCTTCCTCCTACTGGTTCGATAACCTCGGTTTCTTACTGAGGGAAACTTGCTGCTGTGCTGCTTCATACCTTGCTATTGGGGTTTCCAACGAAGCGTTCCACGACAAGTATTGGGCACCATCAAGCTAATTTCTGGCGCCGTTGCCGGGGAGGCTAAGGACGTCTTCACTAGGGGAGTCCTTCACTTCCTTTCTCTTTACTTTGTTTTTAGTTTGCTTTGTTTCTTTTGCTTGGTTTTGTTTGCCTCTTTTCAAAAAACCCAAAAAAAAATTAGTGTAGTTTGGTTTGCTTGCCTTATTCAAAAACATAAAAAAATTAGTTCCTACCTTAGTTACTACCATGTCTGGTTTTGATCCAATCCCTGTGACACCTATGGAAAAGATCTTTACTTTTAAACAAAAAAGTGAAGAGAGTTCCAAAGAAGCTTTGTCTAGAATCTCCGCTTTACAAAGGGAAAATGAGCCTAAGATGAGTTAGCTTGGTTATTGATAGTTTCTACCGCGGTATTGCTCTTCGTATAGATATGCTTTGGATGCTGTGGCTGAAAAATATTTTTTGCTTTGTACTGAGGATGAATCTTATGATGCTATAAGAAAATTAATCATGATCTATAATACACCTGGAAAGTCTGATTCCTCTTTCACAAGTATTTTTGCTAGGTTGAACCATCTTGAGACCACTGTTGCTGCCATGAATAGTTGCTATCACACTCTTAGGGCTTACCATGATTATGTTCCCATAAATTTTGAGCCTTCAAATTGGTTTCCCACTATTAAAGTCTCAATAAACACTACACTTTTTGATGCTCGCTGTGATATCATGTCTGAATTTTGTCTCATGCCTAAAGATATTTTTGATTCCTTGAGTCTTTGGGGGCTTATTGAAGGAGGAGAGGAAATCTCTCTTACCAACAATGCCACTATATTGCCCATTGGAATAACTGAAGGTGTGTTTACAAAAATATCAGGGAAAATGGTGTCTACTGATTATCTTATTATTGAATGTGTGGGCAAAGGACATATCACACTTGGAAGATCTCTACTGAAACACCTTGGGGCAGTAATAGACGTGGGAGAAGGCATCATGCACTTCACTCCCCCGGTAATCAATCATATCTTTCCTAAGAAGAAAAAGAAAGGTAAGAAAAGGAGGAACAAGAGGGGCAATTCTTCATTTGAAAATACTTGATTCTTCTTGCTTTTTGTTCCTAACTTAAAGGCGTTAAAGAAAAGAACTTGTTGGGAGATAACCCAATAGTTTCCTTGAGTCTTGGAAGTTATTACTACTGTAATGACCTCTCCTTATCCTTTTTGTTTCCTTTTTGTGCCAAGAATGACCTCTAATGAGAGGGAACTAAGATTTGGGGAGCTGTTGTCCCGAAAAAGATTTCTGTCCTCCACCAAAAAAATCGTGAGGAGGATCTATAACTCGGATTGAGCTTAAATCCCCCAGTATGTTGGCTAACTTTCGTTAGTTCAACACTTTTTGATTTGATCAACAAAATATGTTCGAAAAAAATTAGTTTCTACATGCTGGTCTGTTTTGACAGATTTCTGCCATTATTTGCATTTGCTTCTTATTGATTCCTCTCTTCAGGTAAATTGAGTTTCTTTGAAGGAGTTACTACAGTAGCTTATGTTTTTAGTGAAAATCCTTGCTGTTCCAAAGCTTTGCCAAGCGGTCTAATATCTTTTGAATAAGCTAATGTTGCTAATGAAGATTTTGTGAAGTTTTGTATGAAGGAAAAATTTCAGGTGTAGAGAAAGAATGATGCAATAAGATGAAGAATTGGCAAAAGCTCGAGCTTGGGGATGCCACCATGGTGTCACCCCAAGAAATATCCAAGGAGTACAAGCGTCAAAGCTTGGGGATGCCCAAGGCATCCCCTTCTTCATCAATAAAAAGCTCGGGTCTGTCTAGACACTTCGTTTTTATTGTTTCATACACAGTTGTGTTGTTCTTGGAGCGTCTTAGTTTTCGTTTGCTTTGCTTAGTTTGTTTAGTTTGCTTTAGTATTTTGGACCCCCGCTCTTTGCTGTGTTGTTTTGCAAATAAGTTTGCTTGGTGTTTGGAAAGGAGTAGTAAGTTCTTGCTTGAAGTGCAAGAGGAGCTTGCATTGACTGTGACTTAGACTTTAGCATGACATGCTAGGTGTTGTTTTTGCATTATGCTTAGTGATTATTGTTGTAGCATGTATTGTTCCAAACAATTGGGATTGCTTAGTGTGCCTTGAAGAAATTATGTGTTGTTTTAGCATGCAAAAGCATAGGATTGTGGTATTCTCCTTTGATGTTTTGCTTGGGTTGACTTGGCACATGCTCACACCATGTTATGACTATGACAAGTCACCATTAGCCTCTATGATCATTTAGTCCTTGACTTGTAGTACCACTCTTTGCTTTGATTAGTTTGCTTTGTTGCATTGCATAATTATGACCATTATTGCTCTCTTAGTTGGTTGCTCCCAGTCTTTTGCTAGCCTCCACTTGTATGAGTAAGCTCTACTCATGCTTCCAACTCCCAAGAAACCAAGTTATTCCAAAGTGTCCACTATAAACTCCTATGCATGGTGTGTTACACCATTCCAAGTATATTCTTGTTTTCAACTATCTTCCAATTAAAAACTATTCTGTTATGTGAAAACTTAGTGATTAAAGCCCTCACGAACTTGATGGCACATTTTATTCTTTGCCCCTAATAAAACTCGAACCATTGAGGCAACTTTGTTGTATATGCTTGCACTTATAAGTTGGGATTAGCAGAACCGTGCTGTCACGGGGAACGTTTTCAACATTGCACTTGTACTTTTTGTACTCCGTTGATATCATGCTCTTTTGTCCATGGATGTTACCGGTGTGAAATGAAGTGGGAACTTGTAAGTCCATGGAATTTGTATTCTGTCTTAGAGAAACGCCTGGGCCGCTAGCCTAAGCCATGCCTAATAATGGTGGAAACTTGCAACATCACCATAGTGACATCTATGAAGCATTCTTCTTATAAAAAAGAGAGATACATTGAGAAAAGAGGAAAGAGAGAAAAAAACACCATATTCCCATGGTACATAAAAAGAATTGCTGAGATGCTCATTATCTGCTTGCCTTGTCATTTTGGTTATGGGAAAGCTCCTGTACCATGTGCAAGGGGTACCCCGTTGGCGGTTCTCAATGATATGCAAATACTTACAGTGACAAGAACTTGCCTGGGCCCTAAGTTGAGTATCCATGAGGTGTAGCCCTCATAGTCAAGGGACTTGAGATTGCCAACTTATACTTTGTCAAGCATATACTCCAGCTTTGCCACTTTAACCTTAACCACTTCAAGATGCTTATGATAGGGGGCAATGAGGGCTGAAAGCTAATAAGTAACATAATTTTTGGAAGCTCTTTTTTAAACTTGTAATCCCTACTTCCTTTACAAAAAGTCCTTTCTTCCACCATTATTGAGTCTCCACCTTCTACCTTTAGGCACCATTAAGAGAGCATAGTTGTCATTCTGTGTGCAATGTTCCAAAGCTTATTAATTGATGTATATATTGTGTTATTACTTATTCTTGTGCTACTTGTTTCTAGTCACCCTTGTGAACTTTGCAGGTGTCCTATGCATTATATTGCTACTCTATGAGGGACAAGATGACTGCCACTATGCTATGTTTTCTGCATGTGAAACAAACAAACGTTTTTCAATGCGTATTATTCGTGATTTTTGTTTGTAGCTTGCCATGTTGCATGCATAGTTACTATGTCCTATTACTAGAACTCCATCTTTCATGCACATGTTTAGAGTTCTTTGATCCCAGCTTTCAATGTTTGCAAATGGTTGGATATTTATTGTGAGGGTTCATGTCACCTCAAAAATTATTATTTTATCACTTACATACTCGAGGGCAAGCAGGAGTTAAGCTTGGGGATGCTGATTTGTTGGAAACATATCTATAATTTTTGATGCTCCATGCTTGTTTAGTATCTACTTTGCTTTACTTGTCCACACTTTGAGGTGTTTTTTACATGTTTTCTGATACTAACCTATTAACAAGTTGCAATAGTGCCAGATGCCTGTTTTGTGTTGTTTTTGGTTTCAGAAAAGTTAGTAAAGAAATATTCTCGGAATTGGACGGGACAAACGTCAAAGTCAATAACTTTCCGTGGGGAACAAGAAGTACAGAGGAGAGCCGGAGTGGCTGGCCAGGGGCCAGACCCACCCCAGGCGCGGGGGAAGGTGGTCCCGCGCCTGGCTAGGGTTTGGCGACCCTGGTCGCCTCCCGGACTCGCCCCTTCGCCTATAAGAAGCCCCTGATGCAGAAACTCTCGATACCCGATCAGAAATCTACGAAACCGTCTGTATCCACCACCACCATCGTCCCTAGATCGGGGGGATCTGAAGTTCTTCCTAGCACCCTGCCGAGGGGGAGATCATCCCGGAGGCCTTCTCTCCGGTATGATTTGTGAGTAGTTCCACCTTGGACTATGGGTCCATGTAGTAGCTAGATGGTTGTATCTCCTCCTTTGTGCTTTCATGTATAGATCTTGTGAGCTCCGTTCATGATCAATATCTAATCTATTTGTAATCATGCATGTTGTGTTTGCGGGAATCCGATGGATATTGAGATTATTATGTTGGTTTGATTAATGGTTCTATCTTTATGATTCTATCATGTCTGTGTTGTTTGTGATCTTGCATGCTCTCCGTTGCTAGTGCTTATCTTGGCCAAGTAGTTGCTAGTGACTCCAAGAGGGAGTATTTATGCTCTATAGTGGGTTCATGCCTCTAGTTTCCAAGGGAGGTGACATAAATCTCTCCGGTTGTAGATGTGCTGTTGCTACTAGGGAGAAAACAACGGTCTCTTGTTCATGGAACATGTGGACTATTTACCTTACACACTTTGCTTAAAGCAGTTGTCTATTGCTTGCAATTTAATACTGGAGGGGGTTCAGATGATAACCTGAAGGTGGAATTCTAGTCATAGATGCAGTTGGATTATGGTCTATGTATATTGTTGTATTGCCCAATCAACTTCATAGGATGCTGAAGAAGCCCAAGAAGCGCCGGATGTCGTGCTGGGTATGTTTTCTGTTAACTCAGTACTTGCAAGAGTGTTGTTTGATTCTAGAGCATCGCACTCGTTTGTTACTGAAGAATTTGCATGCACTAGTAAGATTCAACCCACCAGATTGAAGCATGGTATGATAGTTCAAATACCTGGTTCAACCACCAAATCTAGACAGATTGGCAAAGCTGTCCCTATCTGAATCCATGGCATAGATTTTTATGCTAATCTAATAGTACTTGGAACTAAAGGTTTGGAAGTAGTACTAGGGAAGATTGGATGTACAAACATAAAGGATTAATTAACTATGCAAAGAAATCCATAAATGACTAGTACAGCCGGAATATCAGTCGAGCATGTATCGGAAATCTTGCCCCGCCAATTCAAATGCAACAAGAGTATAGGCCATCTAACCATTGATCAAGTACGGATAGTCTGCGAATACCCCGAGGTATTTCCAGATGTTTTGCCCGGTATGCCCCCAGATAGGGATATCGAGTTTATCATCGAACTAATCCCCGGAACAGGACCTATAGCCCAGAGACCCTATAGTATGAACCCGTCAGAACTAGAAGAACTGAAGAAGCAACTGGATTCCATGTTAGAAATCGGATTGATTCAACCAAGTGCGTCACCATGGAGATCACCTGTCTTGTTTGTGGACAAGAAGGATGGAGGTAACCGTTTGTGTACGGATTATCTGAAGTTGAATGATGTCACCATCAAGAACAAGTACCCGTTGCCCAAGATAGAAGATTTGTTTGACCAGTTGACTGGTGGCAAAGTGTTCTCTAAGATTGATCTTAGAACTGGCTATCACCAACTCAAGATTCGCGTAGAGGATATTCCAAAGACTGCCTTTACCACCAGATATGGATTATATGAGTATACTGTCATGTATTTTGGATTAACAAATGCCCCCGCTTATTTCATGAATCTCATGAATAAGATTTTTATGGACTTCCTGGATAAGTTTGTCGTTGTTTTCATTGATTACATTCTGATTTATTCTAAATCAGAAGAAGAACATGAGCTACACCTAAGAACCATCCTTGGAACTCTTAGGGAGCATCAGTTGTATGCCAAGTTTAGAAAATGTGAATTCTGGTTATAGGAGGTAGGATTCCTTGGACTTATTGTATCAGCCGGAGGAATTGTCGTTGACCCTGCAAAGGTGAAGGATGTGGAAGATTGGCAAGCCCCAACCACTCAAACCCAAGTTCGTGCATTTCTCAGATTAGCGGGATACTACCGCAAGTTCGTAGAAGGATTCTCGAGTATTGCTAGACCCATGACCCAATTGCTGAAGAAGGACAAGAAGTTTGAATGGATGGACAAATGTGAAGCGAGTTTTCAAGAACTCAAGAGGAGATTGATTTCAGCCCCAATCTTGATCATGCCGGATATTACGAAGCCGTTTGATGTGTATTGTGATGCATCCAAGATCGGTCTCGGATGTGTGTTGATGCAAGAAGGAAAAGTTATATCTTATCTATCCCAACAACTAAAGCATCATGAATAGAACTATAATACCCATGACCTGGAACTAGCAGCCGTAGTTCTAGCCCTGAAGACATGGAGGCATTACCTTATGGGTAATCGTTGTGAGATTTATTCGGATCACAAGAGCCTTAAGTATATATTCACTCAGAAGGAGCTGAATATGAGGCAGAGAAGATGGATCGAGCTAATCAAGGACTATGATCTGGACATTCACTATCACCCCGGTAAAGCCAATGTGGTAGCAGATGCCCTTAGTAGATTGCCGTGCCGCTTGAACTCTGTGATTTTGAAGGAGCAACCAAGTTTGCACAAAGAGATGGAAGATTTCTGAATGGAATTAGTAAATGAAGGATTTTTGGCTAGCGTCGAACTTCAACCCACTTTGATCGGTCAGATCAAGGAGGCGCAGAAAGGAGATGCTAGTATCGACGGAATCAAACATCGTATCGGTACAGGAAAAGTACCCGGATTCACCGAGGATGAAGGAGTTACCTGGGAGCGAGAAGATCACATCAAGACAGAGTTTCCCGATCTCTTTAAATCTTAGGCAATCTTTTTCTTCTTTCTCAAATCTCGGGACGAGATTTTGTTTAATAAGGGAAGGTTTGTAACATCCCAAAAATACTGATCATGCTTATCAAATTCTAATCACTAAAATTAGGGTTAACAAAAAATTTGATTAAATAAAAACAAAATGAATGCATGTGTGTATGTGATGATTTTATGAATGCATGAATGGACTTGTGTGATTCACCTAAATATCAAGGAATGGTTTAAATATGAAAATAACATCATCTAAAACATTTCCAAGAAGAAACAAATCAAGAGAAAATAAAAAACAAAACAAATAAGGCAAATGGTCATTTTTGCAAATCTTTCTCATTAGGCCACTTTGAGTGTTTCTAGTCCAAGATTTCAAACAGAAACTTGTCCATTCCTTTTCACCCCTTGCAAGACCAAGTAAAAGTAAATCAAAGCCCACCTTTCAAACTTACAGAAACATTTGGCAACCCCATTCAAATGACAATTCAAAATTGAACCTTTATCATATGTGAAGATCCCACATTTTCAAAACCCAACCAAACCAGTGCCCCTTGACCAAATCCAACTAACCAAAGACTCCCTAGTATGTGCCTAGCAAACCCACCAAGTTTGAATCTAAAATTCAAATTTGAATTTCTTTCGGCCATTTTATCAAACACCTTGTTTGCAGCAAACAACAAAACATCAAACACTATTGGTAGCACTAATTTTGGCCAACCTTGTCCCCTTCCTAGCTCACTCTACACTCTCAGTGGATGATCAAACTAATCTAACTAGCTTTAGCACCACTATGAGCAAGCATAGCCATCAATGGAGACCATGTAGAGAGCACCATTGCCACCCCCATGTCGCCAGCGAGCTAGAGGAAGCACTAGCCTCGCCAACCTTGTCTGGAGCACTGACCACCGTCCACCGCTACCCCATGTCCTAGCCTCGAGCATTGCTAGCCCCTGGACCACACGGCAAGATCATGCCAAGCTTATCTACGTGCGAGCCGAGAGCGTGCCAGTGCACCACACGCGACACCAGCCCACAGACCGCGCGCCGCCCTCACTGCTTGCGTACGAGATCGCCAGCATCCCAGTAACCCGCCAGACAGCCCCGTTCGCCGCCACGCGGACCATGGACGCTATGCGCAATTAAAACCACCGTCGGACCCGCCTAGAGCGCCGCGACGTTCCGACCGATCAGCACCCCTCCACGCCGCGTGACCATGCTGTTGAGCATCACCAGGGAGCACAGCACCATCCCCTACCTTTGCCCATGCCAGTAGCACGTTGTGCCGACGACCACGACAAGCTCCACCCGTGCCCGTCGGTCCCCTTTAGCCACTATAAATAGAGGCCCTCCCAGCTTAAACCCTTCACACCATCTCACTCCCCACCTCTCACTGATCACACCCACTCACTCCCGGAGCAAGGCGAGCACCAGGTGGCCGGAATTTCATCGGAGTTCACCGCTGCAAAGGAGGAGAGGCATTGTCGATTGGAGCCGCCCCAGGAGGAGCTGCCGGTACCAGGAGAATCACCGTCGTCAACTTCGTCATTCGCCCCCATCGCCGACCATCGCTGGAGCCCTGGTGAGCCCCCGTTGACCCCCACTGGCCGCGCTAGGGTTATGCCTCGCCGCGTCCTGTTCAGGCGTGGACGATGAACCAGAGCCGTAGGATTAGAACCAGATCGCATGGCCTAGATCACCCCATACCGCTTTGCCACTTGCTGTCTCACTGACGAGTGGGGTCGCTCACTTAACCAGCCCGCGCACGCGCTGTGCGTAGTGGGATGGCCCAGTTAAACCTCCTGCGCGACCCATTAATTCAAACTTAGGTTTATTCATTTAATTTCAAACTCAGTTCTGTACCTAGATTCAAAAATCAACCTAGCTCGATTCACTGAACCAAAATGCATGAAATTAATTTTGTTAGAAAGGTACTGGAGTGCTTAATCCAAGCCCGTTGGATTCAAACCATTTAGGTTTATAGATCACCCATAGCAAAAATAACAAAGCAAAAGCTTTTCTGGATTCAAACATTTTTCAAAATTCAACCATGAAAGCTTTTGAGTTGATTCCAACTCTCAAAAATCACATTTAACCATACCTTTCAGAATATGTAAAAATATATATAGGTTTACTTGCAGAAATAATTATCAAGTAATAAAAGAATGCCTCATAGGCCATTCTAGTCATTTTATTTAATTAAAATAAAAAGGTTAAACCTTATTAAATTGTGACACCACTTTAAATCACATTCCCATGTACTGAACTATGTGGTGATGACATGTGTCAACATGATCCCATGTTTTAGTTGGAGAATATTAAATCTTAAGTAGTTTTTCAATGAGTAGAAATTACTTTTCTAAAATAAAATAAATAAGACAAGTGCTTTAATCTTTGTGATAATAGTGATGATGCTAGATCATCTAGTGTGAACCTTTGTGTGCTAAATAGAAATAGTTAAGAATTGTGTGGTGATTGTGTACCTCGTATTTATTTATAGACGATAGTACCGACCAAGGATACAAGGAGGAAGGAGGATACTACGAGGAAGAAGCCAAGGAGAACTTCAACCACTGCTCTGCACAAGGCAAGCTATTAACCGAGCAAGCCAATACTTGCAAGCTTATACCCATTTGATGATACCCAATCCTAGTTTTACTTGCAAAGCCTAATACTTTATTTCTTTATCAAAGCTTTCTCTTAAAGTTAACTTAGTGATTTGTAGATTCTAGAAAGATAATTGAAGGTAGCATAAAGAGCATAAAACTTGGCCTAAATTAGATAAAATCTTGATGTCATCCTGAGGCATGAGATTGAACTTAGATAAGATCCAATTGCTTATCACCCCTCATTAGTATTTATTCCCCTTGTAGATGCTAGTGCTAAGCATAAAACTTGATCAACTTTAGATGGGAATACTTGGTGAAAATGGTTATGAAAACATTAGAATGATGAGTCATTCTACTGAAATGTTTTGACATATTCTGAACACCAAATGATTTTGATGATGAAAATGTTAAGGCATGATCCTTAGCCCTTTACAAAAATGACGGTTGTCTAGATGCGATACCATTCCAATTTTACCGTACAACCACAATACCCGAAATTTGGGTAGGGATTGACTGGAAATTTATATACCTTAGTATGGGTTCCCTTGCGGCCAAGGTTTGAGCTGAGGCTACCTTGTGAAGATTGTCCACCTGTGTAGTACCCAAGATGACAGTTGGTCATGGTTGGGAGGCCAAACTCACGGGAGAGGTGCCTATACTAGGGCGTGTAATTGAAAGGTTAGGATTGATTATCCGCATACTGAGTATGGTGAATTCAGGATTTGTTCCTGACGGATGTATCGAATGTTGTGGTGAAAGTATACAATCTTTGCAGAGTGTCAAACTATTCAAATAGCCGTGTCCGCGGTTATGGACAGTTGGAATGGCCAGACTGTTCCGTCGTCAGATGTTTTCAAAATGACTTATGAAATGAATTATGACTTGACTTGACCACAACAGAGTTGTGATACAAAATTCAAGTTCCCACTTAGGTGTTATAAAACTTTCAACTAGCTTTCTTTGCTTCTGAACTCAGTAGAGGTAAATCTGGCTTTTTGCAAAACAACCCTAGAGCTTAGTATCCTACTCAAACCCCCCTTCACTTGTTAGTATTAGTTTGCGAGTACTTAAAGAGTACTCATGGCTTTGTCCCTGGCTATTCCCGTGGCCAGACTATGAAAAGGACTACAGGAAGATGGATAGCCGGATGGTTATGACAACTAGGATCATCTCCCATCGTCAGCATTGCCTGTGACCATGAAGATGGAGCTTCACCTATGATATCGTTATTATTACGTTATTTCCGCTGCTTGAATTGTACTAAGAACTGGAGCATGTGATCCTTATTTGTGTAAGACCTTATGTATGGTTTGTAATGGATGATGTACTATGATATCCAATCTGTTATGTCTCACAAAAATGGTCATCCTAGGATTGTGATGTATGGCATAATAGGCATCTGGGATTAAAAATCTGGGTGTTGACACATGATCACACCATGTTATGACTATGACAAGTCACCATTAGCCTCTATGATCATTTAGTCCTTGACTTGTGATGGCTCAGTTGATGTGGAGCCTGTTGGCAACCCCAAGAGCAAGGTGTGAAGCAGCAAGCAGCAAGTTTTCCCTCAGTTGAGACCAAGATTATCGAACCAGAAGGACGAAGAAAACGTCACACAAGTGTTGCAAGCAACGTGGAGACCTGCACAACACAAACTCAAGACTTTGCCCCAACGAATCAGTGAGGTTGTCAAGCTCACCGGTTTGCTGTAACAAAGGATTAAACGTATGGTGTGGAAAGTAATGGTCTACAGCAAGTAAACAAGTAACAGTGGAAGATGTATCAATAATAAAGATTAGACCGGGGTCCATAATTCACTAGAGGTGCTCTCCTCAGATAAACAACATGGCATGAAGGGTAAACAAATTACAGCAGGGCAATTGACAGGAACTGAGCAAGGCATAACGATGCAATTACTAGTCAGAAAGATCCTATGAGGTTGATTGGGCAATACAACAATATACATAGACCACCATCCAACTGCATCTATGACTAGAAGTCCACCTTCAGGTTATCATCCGAACCCCCTCCAGTATTAAGTTGCAAGCAACAGACAACTGCTTTAAGCAAAGTGTGTAAGGTAAACAGTCCACATGTTCCATGAACAAGAGACCGTTGTTTTCTCCCTAGTAGCAATAACACATCTACAACCAAAGAGATTTCTGTCACTTCCCTTAGAAACTAGAGGAATGAACCCACTATCGATCATAAATACCCCCTCTTGGAGTCACTAGCAACTACTTGGCCAAGATATCTACTAACAACGGAGAGCATACAAGATCACAAACAACACAGATATGATAGAATCATAAAGACAAAACCATTAATCAAACCAACATAATAATCTCAATATCCATCGAATCCCCGCAAACACAACATGCATGATTACAAATAGATTAGATCTTGATAATGAACGGAGCTCACAAGATCTATACATGAAAGCACAAAGGAGGAGATAAAACCATCTAGATACTACATGGACCCATAGTCCAAGGTGGAACTACTCACGCATCATATCGGAGAGAAGGCCTCTGGGATGATCTCCCCTCCGGCAGGGTGCCGGGAAGAACTTTAGACCCCCCTCGATCTAGGGACAATGGTGGCGGTGGTTACAGACGGTTTCGTGGATTTCTGATCGGGTACTCAGGGTTCCTGCATCAGGGGCTTCTTATAGGCGAAGGGGGAGACCGAGGCGGCCGCCAGGGCGACCAAACTCTAGACAGGCGCGGAGTGGGGCCCACCCATGCCTGGGGTGAGTCTGGCCCCTCTCGCTGGCCTCCCGGGCTCTCCTCTGGACTTCTTATTCCCCACGGAAAGTAATTGACTTTGTCCTTTGTCCCGTCCAATTCCGAGAATATTTCTTTACTAACTTTTCTGCAACCAAAAACAGCTGAAAACAGGCATTTGGCACTGTTGCAACTTGTTAGTAGGTTAGTGACAGAAAACATGTAAAAATCACCTCAAAGTGTGGACAAGTAAAGCAAAGTAGATACTAAACAAGCATTGAGCATCAAATATTATAGATACGTTTCCAACGTATCAACATCCCCAAGCTTAACTCCTGCTCGTCCTAGAGTAGGTACGTGCTAAACAGAATAATTTTTGAGGTGACATGTGCCCTCACAATAATGATCCAACCATTTGCAAGCATTGAAAGCTAGGATCAAAGAACTCTAAACATGTGCATGAAAGATGGAGTTCTAACAGTAGGACATAGTAACTATGCATGCAACATGACAAGCTACAAACAAAGATCATGAATAACATTCATTGAAAAACGTTTGTTTGTTTCACATGCAGAAAACATAGCATAGTGGCAATCAGCTTGTCCTTCATAGAGTAGCAAATAGATGCATAGGACACCTGCAAAGTTCACAAGGGTGACTAGAAATAAGTAGAACAAGAGCAAGTAATATCACAATATGCATCAATTAATAAGCTTTGGAACACTGCACACAAAATGACAACTATGCTCTCTTAATGGTGCCTAAAGGTAGAAGGTGGAGACTCAATAGTGGTGGAAGAAAGGCCTTTTGTAAAGAAAGCAGGGATTACAAGTTTCAAAAAGAGCTTCCAAAAATTATGGTACTTGTTAGTTTTCAGCCCTCATTGCCCCTAACTAAGCATTTTTGAAGTGGTTAAGGTTAAAGTGGCAAAGTTGGAGTATATGCTTGACGAAGTATAAGTTGGCAATCTCATGACCCTTGAATACGAGGGCCACACCTCATGCATACTCAACTTTGGGTCCAGGTAAGTTCTTGTCATTGTAACTATTTGCATATCATTGAGAACCTCCAACGGGGTACCCCTTGCACATGGTACAAGAGCTTTCCCATAACCAAAATGACAAGGCAAGCAGACAATGAGCATCTCAGCAATCTTTTTATTTACCATATACATAGCTTTTTATTGAGGATGCTTCATAGATAGCTCACTATGGTGATGCTGCAAGTTTCCACCATGATTAGGCATGGCTTTGGCTAGCGGCCTAGGCGTTTCTCTAACACAGAATACAAACTCCATGGACTTACAAGTTCCCTATTTATTTCATGTCGATGACATCCATAGACAAAAGAACATGATATCAACTGAGTACAACAAGGTACAAGTGCAATGTTGAAAACGTTCCCCGTGATAGCACGGTTCTGCTAATTCCAACTTATAAGTGCAAGCATATACAACAAAGTTGTCACAATGGTTTCAGTTTATTAGGGGCACATAATAAAGTGTGTCATCAAGTTCGTGAGGGCTTTAATCACTAAGTTTTCACATAACAAAATAGTTTTTAATTGGAAGATAGTTGAAAACAAGAATATACTTGGAATGGTGTAACACACCATGCATAGGAGTTTATAGTGGACACTTTGGAATAACTTGGTTTCTTGGGAGTTGGAGGCATGAGTATAACTTACTCATACAAGTGGAGGCTAGCAAAAGACTGGGAGCAACCAACTGAGTGAGCAATAATGGCCATAATGATGAAGTGCAACAAAGCGTACTAATCAAAGCAAAGAGTGGTACTACAAGTCAAGGACTAAATGATCATAGAGGCTAATATTGACTTGTCATAGTTATAACATGGTGTGAGCATGTGCCAAGTAAACCCAAGCAAAACATCAAAGGAAAATACCACAATACTATGCTTTTGCATGCTAAAACAACGCATAATTTCTTCAAGGCACACTAAGCAATCCCAATTGTTTGGAACAAGACATGCTACAACAATAATCACTAAGCATAATGCTAAAACAACACCTAGCATGTCATGCTAAAGTCTAAGTCACAGTCAATGCAAGCTCCTCTTGCACTTCAAGCAAGAATTTACTACTCCTTTCCAAACACCAAGCAACCTTACTTGCAAAACAACACAGCTAGAACGGGGGTCCAAACTACTTTATTCAAGCAAACTAAACAACCTAAGCAAAGCAAACGAAAAATAAGACGCTCCAAGAACAACACAACTGTGCATGAAACAATAAAAACGAAGTGTCTAGACAGACCTGAGCTTTTTATTGATGAAGAAGGGGATGCCTTGGGCATCCCCAAGCTTTGACGCTTGTAACTCTTGGATATTTCTTAGGATGACACCATGGTGGCATCCCCAAGCTTGAGCTTTTGTCCATTCTTCATCTCATTGCATCATTCTCTCTTTACACTTGAAAATTTTCCTTCATAGAAAACTTCACACAATCTTCATTAGCAACATTAGCCTATTCAAAAGATATTAGACTACTGGCAAAGCTTTGGAACAGCAAGGCTTTTCACTAAAAACACAAGCTACTGTACTAACTCCTTTAAAAAAAAGCTCAATTCACCTAAAGAGAACTCAAAAAGGAATCAATAAGAAGCAAATGCAAATAATGGCAGAAATCTTTCAAAACAGACCAGCAGGTAGAAACCGATTTTTTCGAACATCTTCTGTTGCTCAAATCAAAAAGTGTTGAACTAACGAAAGTTAGCTAACATACTGGGGGATTTATTCGTAAATTGTGAGCTCAATCCGAGTTATAGAGACTCCTCACGTAATTTTTTGGTGGAGGACAAAAATCTGTTTCGGGACAGCAACTCCCTAAATCTTACTTCCCTCTCATTAGAGGTCATTCTTGGCACAAAAAGCAAACAAAAAGGATAATGTGAGGTCATTACTGAAGTAATAACTTCCAAGACTCAAGGAAACTCTTGGGTTATCTCCCAACAAGTACTTTTCTTTAACGCACTTAAGTTAGGCTTGATAGCTTGAGAAGATGCTCACGTAAGAATTATGAATTGAAGTCAAAGAGAGCATCAAGAAGCAAATTCAAAACACATTTAAGTCTAACTGACTTCCTATGCATAGGAATCTTGTAAGAAAATAAATTCTCAAAGAACAAAGTGACAAGCATAGGAAGATAAAACAAGAGTAACTTCAAAACTTTCAGCACATAGAGAGGTGTTTTAGTACCATTAAAATGTTTACAACCATACTTCCTCTCTCATAATAATTTTCAGTAGCATCATGAATAAACTCAACAATATAACTATCACATAAAGCAGGCTTTTCATGAGCTACAAATACATAATTTCTATCAGGCTAAAAAACAGTGGGATTAAAACCTCCACAGGTTTTATCCAAAGTAGATATTTCAAAAGGATCCACATGAACATAGCATTCATCCTCCTTTGGTAAGCATGAGGGGCAATCAAATAATGTAAGAGGTAAGGAGTTACTCTCATTAGAATGTAGACATGGGTAGATCCATTCTTCCTCCCTTTGTTCATCACTCTCCTCCTCTTTTTCATCCAATGAGCTTTCAGTTTCAGCAATTTCTTCTTTCATAGGCTCCTGCAAAGCATTAGTATCTTCCATGTGTGGAAAGCATCTATTAAAATATTCAAGGATATAGCCATTTGATTCCTTGTAATTATCAAAGCAAAATTTAAGTATATCATAAACCTCATTTTCATAAGGTGCATCATCAGTATTTTCAAACAAACTGGCAAGTTCAAATGCACCCTTGAAGGCAATAAATTCTTCAATTTGTTCCACATAATAAAAGTCATAATATCCCTTAACATAAGAAGACATGGTAACATTATCATTATAATCACATTGA
Organism: Avena sativa; assembly: GCA_916181665.1. Classification (NCBI taxonomy): domain Eukaryota; kingdom Viridiplantae; phylum Streptophyta; class Magnoliopsida; order Poales; family Poaceae; genus Avena; species Avena sativa. The sequence goes on along the minus strand of OV702279.1, from coordinate 255,882,663 downwards.
AAAGGAAGGTGTTTATACCTCCTGCAGCAACAAGCTTTATCAAAGCAATAAGTAACATTATAAGTAGAGCACACGTCTCTAGCAATAGTATTCAACTTATCAATTTGTTTTCATAAGTGTTTCCCTTTTTGTGACAAACGGTGTTCCTTATAATAAAACCTTTGTTCTTCCGTGAACCCACCTTGCCAATAAGAACTAGTTTCAAAGAAACCATCCATTGATAGAAATCATGGCAAAGCAAGGAAAAGACAGACCAGCAACTAGAGCAGGAACTAATTTTTTGTGTTTTTTTGAATAAAGAAAGCAATCCAAACTAGACTAATTTTTGGGGTTTTTTGGAAAGAGGCAAACAAAACCAAGCAAAAGAAACAAAGAAAACTAAAAACAAAGTAAAGAGAAAGGAAGTGAAGGACTCCCCTAGTGAAGACGTCCTTGGCCTCCCTGGCAACGGTGCCAGAAAACTTGTTGATGGCTCAGTTGTTGTGGAGCCTATTGGGAACCCCAAGAGCAAGGTGTGAAACAACAAGTTTTCCCTCAGTTGACACCGAGGTTATCGAACCAGAAGGAGGAAGGAAACGTCACACAGGTGTTGCAAGCAACGCGGAGACCTGCACAACACAAACTCAAGACTTTGCCCCAACGAATTAGTGAGGTTGTCAAGCTCACCGGTTTGCTATAACAAAGGATTAAACGTATGGTGTGGAAAGTAATGGTTTGCAGCAAGTAAACAAGTAACAGTGGAAGATGTATCAATGGTAAAGATTGGACCGGGGTCCATAGTTCGCTAGAGGTGCTCTCCTTAGATAAACAACATGGCATGAAGGGTAAACAAATTACAGCAGGGCAATTTACAGGAACTGAGCAAGGCATAACAATGCAATTACTAGTCAAAAAGATCCTATGAGATTCGATTGGGTAATACAACAAGATACATAGACCGCCATCCAACTGCATCTATGACTAGAAGTCCACCTTCAGGTTATCATCCGAAGCCCCTCCAGTATTAAGTTGCAAGCAATAAACAACTGCTTTAAGCAAAGTGTGTAAGGTAAACAGTCCACATGTTCCATGAACAAGAGACCGTTGTTTTCTCCCTAGTAGCAACAACACATCTGCAACCGAAGAGATTTCTGTCACTTCCCTTGGAAACTAGAGGCATGAACCCACTATCGAGCATAAATACCCCCTCTTGGAGTCACTAGCAACTACTTGGCCAAGATAGCTACTAACAACGGAGAGCATGCAAGATCACAAACAACACAGACATGATAGAATCATAAAGACAAAACCATTAATCAAACCAACATAATAATCTCAATATCTATCGGATCCCCGCAAACACAACATGCATGATTACAAATAGATTAGATCTTGATCATGAACGGGGCTCACAAGATCTAACCACGAAAGCACAAAGGAGGAGATATAACCATATAGCTACTACATGGACCCATAGTCCAAGGTGGAACTACTCACGCATCATACCGGAGAGAAGGCCTCCGGGATGATCTCCCCTCTGGCAGGGTACCAGGAAGAACTTCAGATCCCCCCGATCTAGGGACGATGGTGGCGGCAGCTACAGACGGTTTCGTGGATTTCTGATCGGGTACTTAGGGTTTCTACATCGGGGGCTTCTTATAGGCGAAGGGGGAGACCGAGGCGGCCGCCAGGTCGACCAAACCCTAGTCAGGCGCGGGGTGGGTCCCACCCATGCCTGGGGTGGGTCTGGCCCCTGACTCCGGCCTCCCGGGCTCTCCTCTGGACTTCTTGTTCCCCTCGGAAAGTAATTGACTTTGTCCTTTGTCCCGTCTAATTCCGAGAATATTTCTTTACTAACTTTTCTGAAACCAAAAATAGCAGAAAACAGGCATCTGACACTGTTGCAACTTGTTAGTAGGTTAGTTCCAGAAAACATGTAAAAAGCACCTCAAAGTGTGGACAAGTAAAGCAAAGTAGATACTAAACAAGCATGGAGCATCAAACATTATAGATACGTTTCCAATGTATCAACTTGTAGTACCACTCTATGCTTTGATTAGTAATGCTTTGTTGCTCTGCATGATTATGGCCATTATGCTCTCTTAGTTGGTTGCTCCCGGTCTTTTGCTAGCCTCCACTTGTATGAGTAATCTCTACTGATGCTTCCAACTCCCAAGAAACCAAGTTACTCCAAAGTGTCCACTATAAAATCCTATGCATGGTGTGTTACACCATTCCAAGTATATTCTTGTTTTCAGCTATCTTCCAATTAAAAACTACTTTGTTATGTGAAAACTTAGTGATTAAAGCTCTCACAAACTTGATGGCACACTTTATATTCTTTGCCCCTAATAAACTTGAACCATTGTGTCATCTATGTTGTATATGCTTGCACTTATATGTTAGAATTAGCAGAACCGTGCTGTCACGGGGAACGTTTTCAACATTGCACTTGTACTTTGTACTTAGTTGATATCATGCTCTTTTGTCTATGGATGTCACCGGTGTGAAATAAAGAGGGAACTTGTAAGTCCATGGATTTTGTATCATGTGTCAGAGAAACGCCTGGGCCGCTAGCCTAAGCCATGCCTAATCATGGTGGAAACTTGCAGCATAACCATAGTGACATCTATGAAACATTCTTCTTATAAAAAAAGAGAGACACATTGAGAAAAGAGGAAAGAGAGAAAAAAGCACCATATTTCCATGGTAAATAAGAAGATTGCTGAGATGCTCATTGTCTGCTTGCCTTGTCATTTTGGTTATGGGATAGCTCCTGTACCATGTGCAAGGGGTACCCCGTTGGTGGTTCTCAGGGGCGGAGCCAGGATTTGATATTGAGGGGGGCGAAGATACTGATAATCATATATAAAAAAACTTCTTATAAAGACAATAGCTAGCTATCATTTTGTGTTGGAAGAATTGTTTGAATAAAAAACATAACAGTATATCATAGTGTTGGCATATAACTGATATTAATATGTAGTACTGAATCTTAGACAATACAAAACAAAAGATTAGTTTATATTAGATCAACTTTATCTCTACGAGTATAAAGCCTGATAATTCCATTGCAGGTGACCTTTCTATTATTATTATTTCTCAATTATTTTGCAATAAGTTGTCGTCATCATCGAGCAAACATCAAACAAAATACACATATTTTTTTGTAAATTAATCAATTAGACTATAGGTTATGCAATCTATTGACAAAATACTAACGATTTGGTACCTTCAATCAGAGTGAGAAAGATTGATTCCTACACTCGATGGCATAACATGCTTATTGCTGGCGCTGCGGCATGATTAACAAAGGTAGAAACTGGCAAACAATATGGTTGACTAGCACGGTGGTGCGGCCACGGCATCGCGTGGCGTATGGCTACTAAGTAGGAGCAAGCGATGGTGGCAGATATCCAATCAGTTGATCTAAATGATTGCATATAGTGCTAGCAATTAGGTCTAGTTACACAAATGAAGAATGTTGGGACATGTTACTACGGTTGACTAATAAAACGAATTCATGGGCTACATTTGGCTTTAGGTATAGAGAAGTATGGCAAATCAATTAAATTTAAGCTTAGTGTTAATTAAGCCTATGAGGCCATTAGTTTAGTACTAAAATCTGCACCTATGTATTGAGGGGGGCTGATGGTTAGGGGGTTTCTAGCCCCTGCTAGCCCCCCCTTGGCTCCGCCCCTGTTCTCAATGATATGCAAATATTTACAATGACAAGAACTTACAGGTGACTAAAGTTGAGTAGCATGAGGTGTGGCCCTCATATTCAAGGGACTTGAGATTGCCAACTTATACTTCGTCAAGCATATACTCCATCTTTGTTCACTTTAACCTTAATCACTTCAAGATGCTTATGATAGGGGCAATGAGGGCTGAAAGGTAACAAGTACCATAATTTTGGAAGCTCTTTTGAAACTTGAAATCCCTGCTTCCTTTACAAAAAGGATTTTCTTCCACCATTACTTGAGTCTCCACCTTCTACCTTTAGGCACCATTAAGAGAGCATAGTTGTCTTTCTGTGTGCACTGTTCTAAAGCTTATTGATTGATGCATATTGTGATATTACTTATTCTTGTGCTATTTGTTTCTAGTCACCCTTGTGAACTTTGAAGGTGTCCTATGCATCTATATTGCTACTCTATGAGGGACAAGCTGATTGCCACTATGCTATGTTTTCAGTATGTGAAACAAACAAACGTTTTTCAATGCATGTTATTCATGATCTTTGTTTGTATCCTTTCATGTTGCATGCATAGTTACTATGTCGTATTGTTAGAACTCCATCTTTCATGCACATGTTTAGAGTTCTTTGATTCCAGCTTTCAATGCTTGCAAATGGTTGGATCTTTATTGTGAGGGTGCATGTCACCTAAAACATTATTCTTTTATCACTTACGTACTCGAGGACGATCGGGAGTTAAGCTTGGGGATGCTTGATACGTTGGAAACGTATCTATAATTTTTGATGCTCCATGCTTGTTTAGTATCTAGTTGTGTTTGCTTTGTCTACACTTTGAGGTGATTTTTACATGTTTTCTGGTACTAACCTATTAACAAGTTGCCACAGTGTCAGTTGCCTGTTTTCTGTTGTTTTTGGTTTCAGAAAAGTTAGTAAAGAAATATTCTCGGAATTGGACGGGACAAACGTCAAAGTCAATAACTTTCCGTGGGGAACAAGAAGTACAGAGGGGAGACGGAGAGGCGTGCCAGGGCAGCCAAACCCCCTAGGCACGGCTAGGGGTGGGCCCACGCCTGGGAGGGGTGTGGACCCTCTGGACGCCTCCTCGGCCTCCCACTTCGCCTGTAAGAAGCCCCCGATGTGGAAACCCTAAGCACCCGATCAAATCTCCACGAAACCGTCTGTAGCCGTCGCCACCATCGTCCCTAGATCGGGGGGATCTGAAGTTCTTCCCGGCACCCTGCCGGAGGGGAGATCATCCCAGAGGCCTTCTCTCCGGTATGATGCATGAGTAGTTCCACCTTGGACTATGGGTCCATGTAGTAGCTAGATGGTTGTATCTCCTACTTTGTGCTTTCATGTATAGATCTTGTGAGCTTCGTTCATGATCAAGATATAATCTATTTGTAATCATGCATGTTATGTTTGCGGGGATCCCATGGATATTGAGATTATTATGTTGGTTTGATTAATGGTTTTGTCTTTATGATTATATCATTTCTGTGTTGTTGGTGATCTTGCATGCTCTCCGTTGTTAGTAGCTATCTTGGCCGAGTAGTTGCTAGTGACTCCAAGAGGGGGTATTTATGCTCGATAGTGGGTTCATGCCTCTAGTTTCCAAGGGGAAGTGACAATAACCTCTTCAATTGTAGATGTGCTGTTGCTACTAGGGAGAAAACAATGATCTCTTGTTCATGGAACATGTGGACTGTTTACCTTACACACTTTGCTTAAAGCAGTTGTTTATTGCTTGCAACTTAATACTGGAGGGGCTTCGGATGATAACCTGAAGGTGAACTTCTAGTCATAGATGCAGTTGGATGGTGGTATATGTATCTTGTTGTATTACCCAATCGAATCTCATAGGATCTTTTTGACTAGTAATTGCATTGTTATGCCTTGCTCAGTTCCTGTAAATTGCCCTGCTGTAATTTTTTTGCCCTTCATGCCATGTTGTTTATCTAAGGAGAGCACCTCTAGTGAACTATGGACCCCGGTCCAATCTTTACCATTGATACATCTTCCACTGTTACTTGTTTACTTGTTGCAAACCATTACCTACCACACCGTACATTTAATCCTTTGTTACAGCAAACCGGTGAGCTTGACAATCTTACTGATTTGTTGGGACAAATTCTTGAGTTTGTGTTGTGCAGGTCTCCGCGTTGCTAGCAACACCTGTGTGACATTTCCTTCCTTCTTCTGGTTCGATAACCTCGGTCTCTACTGAGGGAAGACTTGTTGTTGTGCTTATCACACCTTGCTCTTGTGGTTCCCAACAGACTCCACGTCAGGCACCAAGTTCTCTAGCGCCATCAAGGAGTCATCAAGAGCGTGTAATATGCAACGCTCACTAAAACATTTGTGGATAGTTTTTCTTTTACTAACAGCTTGTTCAAGCCAGATGTTCCTTTCAAAATTTATGGCAGGTCTTACAACATGACATTGAAGAAATTTTGTGAGACCCTGGGACTTGGTACAACTGGGTCAGCAAAGAAGATTCTAGCTCAACCCGCTAATTTGTTGGAGCTCTACCGGGGGATAACCAATGATGATGACCGTAGAGCTCAACGGGGAAAGATAAGAAATATTCAACTCCCAGCCATCAGGTACTTTGCTTACTATCTTTCCACTAGTGTTCTTGGTAGGGAGAACACTAGTAATATTTCCAACTATCATTTGGCATTCTTAGCTGCTGCGCTCAACAATGAAACTAAGTACAATCTTGGTTCTCTCATTGCTCGTCGCTTAACTGCTAAGGGACCCATTTATAGGGGAATTATTGTTGCACGTGTTGCTACTGCCTTGGACCTTGCTGTTGATCCAAATGATACATTTTTGGCCCCTCGGAGGCTTGATCTTGCTGCCATGAAGGCACATCACTTTGTCACCACTAGCTCTACCCTTGAGAACTTGGTTTATAGAATGTTGTTTATTGATGGGGAAGTGAGAGAGATCCCTCTCCCCCAAACCACTTTGTTCATTATTTCTCAGGGACCTTTGTCGTGCTACAAGGAGGAGATGGATGACAAGCTTCGTGTTCTTGGCTTCCATGGACACTATCAGGGGGACGCGCCCTCATACGACCCCTCTATATACTACACACAGGGGAGTCCGCGAGATCGTACCGGGACGAGGGAGCCTCCTCATCGTACTACGGAGGTGCACCTTCTTGGGCATCATGGGATTGAGCCCCACTTAGGCCAAAAGCCTAAGCTTGGGGGGAGGTATACCGACATCACACTCATCTATATATCATGTTTGGTCGGTTCTTTGTATATCCATTGTTTCACTTTCTTTTTAGTTTTTGTTTCTGTTTTCTCAAAACACAAAAATACCGAAAATATTTTCGTTGTTTCTCTTGGTTTGTTTCTTTTCTTTGGTTTGCCTTAAAGAAAAAATCCAAATAGATTTTGCTTTGTTTGGTTTGTTTTTGCTTTGTTTGCTTGTTTTAAAAAATTGAAAACACCAAAAATATTTGTTCTTCTTCTTTGATTTTGTGAGTTCTTTACAGGGTTCAGCCATCCTCAGTGGATTTTGGTTTCATGTTATTATTCAAGTCACACAAGTGAAGGGCAATAATGAAGATTAATACAACTTGAGGTATGGTAAGAGGCTAGTAACGAACTCTATTTGTTTTCATTTTTGTACATATACTCATCATTGTGAGCATGCTTAGTCTATTCATTGTAAGGAGTATGTTACTGATGGATGCTTAGTAGTTCTTGCTTGTCTGTGATTAGCTCCAGCTTGCTAATAGTTTGTAGCATGTCATATGAATGTTTGCTTGCATTATTTTATTCATATTTTGGTATGATATTGTGGTATCCTCCTCTGAATGTTTCATGTGAAATCGACTTGGCACATGCTCGCGCATGCATATGACTAAACAGTAGTCAGTAAGCCTTGATGATTTATTTTGCCTCAGAGTTCTTGTATCACTTTCATGCCATAATTAGTCTTGTTTTGTTGCAAGCATGATTATGACAATTATTGCTCTCTCGTTTGTCACTCCCTCTCTATTGCTAGCCTTCACTTGCACTGAGTATAAGCTCTACTTGTGCTCCCAACTCCCCAAAACCAATATTGCCAATAGTGTCCACCATACCTACCTATTAGCATCATTTGTTATTTCGGTGCATATTCTATATGCCTTGTTTTCTTCCAAATAAAATGTTTGACTGTTTTGAGAAAGTTAGTTAGTAAATCTCTCACAAACTTGATGGCACACTTTATTCCTTGCACTTAATAATCCTGAACCATTGTGACCTGTCCATGAAAGTTATATACTTGCAAATTATATGTTGGGAGTTAGCAGAACTGTGCTATCACGGGGAACGCTTTCAACACTTTTTGGATATCCTATCCAGTTGATACATTGCTCTTTTGTTTGCGGATGTCGACGGTGTGAAATAAAAGGGGAGCTTGTGAGTTTATGGAGTATATATGTGTTAGAGAAACGCCTGGGCCGCTAGCCTAAGCCATGCCTAATCATGGTGGAAACTTGCAGCATCACCATAATGAGCATTCTGTGAAGCATCCTCAATAAAAAACTATGCACATAGTAAATAAAAAGATCGCTGAGATGCTCATTGTCTGCTTTCCTTGTCATTTTGATCACGGGATAGCTCATGTATCATGTGCAAGGGCTACCCCGTTGGCGGTTCTCTATGATACGCATGTATGTACAATGACAAGAACTTGTAGGTAACCAAAGTTGAGTAGCATGCGAAGCGGCCCTCGTACTCAAGGGACATGGGATTTCCAGTTTATGGTCTGTCAAGCATATAACTCATATTGGACCTAACTTTCACCTTAACCATATGAAGATGCCTATGGTAGGGGCAATGAGAGCTCAAAGCTAGTGAGTACCTTACTTTCAGCATTTGGAAGCCTTTCAAACTTTTCAAAACCTTTTCACTTCCTTGTTGAGTCATCGCTTATTCTATGAGCACCTTCTTGAGAGCATAGTTGTCATTATTGTGTTTGTCTCAAAACTTGGTTAATTATGTCATGACTTTGATGCTTGTATCCCTGATATTTTTACCTGTAGTCTTTACTTGAACTTTAGGTGTCACATCCCAAAATTCTCCTAATTTTGTAATGTGAAACAAATAAATAAGATTGATTGATTGTTTGACTTTGTTGAAAATTCTCAAAGAGAAGAAACTTTTTGAATAGAAAATCCTCTCAACCTTGAATTCAAAATCTTATATTCTTTTGTTAAAGACCTAAGTAGACATATAGGCAAAAGGGCATGGATTGATTATGGATTGTAGAATTGGTGTGCAATATTTCAAAATGAAAATCATGAAGCATTCATATGCATTTCATCCATGCAAAGTTCTCACAAACTAAATCCAAATCCTGGTATCTAAATCCTATAGTTGATTCGCCCAAATGTTCCTAAGGGCAATTAGATCGACTTATTAAAACCCACTGTTGCTAAGGCATAAATTATTGCTAAATCATAGCCTAAAGAGATCCAATTAATACTACAAAATTTTAGAAACAAAATTGAGCTCATTTGGAGCTAGTATGAAAAAGTTATGAAATAAATACAAACACATAAAGATATAAGTAAAATGAAATATGCAAGGATTTATAAATCCACTACTCCCAAACTAGTAAAAAGATTACAAATTTGATCCTATAATGATCTATTCGATTTTAGAAAAATTTAGAAACAAGAATCATGTCATTTGGAGTTCGTATGCAAAAGATATGAGGAAAACAAGTATATATATAAAAAAAAACGGGCGGGCCGCCGGCCCACCAGACCAGCCAGCGACCGGGAGCACCACGCGCGCAGGTACAGGTCGGTTGCTCCAAAAAAGCGTGCGAAAACTGATTTTCTAGACCTATCTCTACTCAAACTCTTATAACTTTTTTATCTACAACTCCGAATCGACTTCCGTTTGTTTCTACTTGTTCCCTACTCCAAGGCCTATCTCTACACCATCCTAAATCTCCATATAAACTCGTGGAGCCACGGCTGTACGAGTTTCTATTCTCGAAATCCCGAATCTACCTATTTCCGAATCTTGTTTCGCTTTTTAACCCATCTATACTTCGTCGTTTGCTTTCGGTCAAAAAACGAAAGTTGAAGATCGCGTCGAAATCTTTCAATCCCGACAAACCTCACCTCTTTTCATCCACCACAGACGGAGAATTTCGTATCGCAATATTTCAGATCTTACGGTGTAAATCCAAGATGTACTCGCGCTCGTTTCTTCAAATCCAAATTACTTTGGTGAGAAGGTAGGAATAATGATTCCCCACAACTTTTATGTTCTGAGTTTTTCGATTTGACCTACGGATTTGTATCTCTAACACAGATCTATTTTTTGTCTAATCTGAGCCAAAATCGGGTCAATCTCTTCTTCTAGCCATCGGATCCTATCCAGACGGTCGAGATCCAATCAAACCGGTGCGTGCCATGTCGTCATCCCGGTCATCTTCATCATCAACGCCACGTCAACGTAAGGTCAACATCTAGTCTCAGTCAGCATGCAAAGTCAACCTGTCCAGTCAGCGGAATATTCCCTGGAATATTCCGTTCGAATTTAAATTTGCATATTATAGATCTAACTTGTAAAATTCATTAGAAATTCATACCATGTCCAAAAATTGCGTATAATATATCAAATTGAAGATAATTTTACGTAGAATCATCTTATCAGAATAGATCTAACTTTTACTGTACGTAGTTACTGCAGTAATTTAATTAGTTTTAATGGTCTTTTAGGTTAATAAATTCATAAGATATTATCTGTAACTCCGAAAAATATGAATAATATATCAATTTGAAGCTACTGTAATGTACTTTGATAATATCTGGTTGGATCTAGCCTTTGCAGATTATTTAACCCGTAGAAATTTAATTAGTTTTAATGCCTTTATAAATCATTAAATTCATAGTAAGTTAATTGCTTGTCACAAAACTACAAATGATAAACCGATGGAAAGCTGGTTCCATGTAGATCATCAATCTGCAATTAGTTCAGCATTTTACTGTAAGGTTTTGACGTGAAGATTTAAATAGTTTAATGGCTTATTTAGAGTAATAAATTCATAAAAAAATAAATACTATTCAGAAAATTACAAATAATATGTCCCTGAAATCACAATTCCGTGGAGATTACAGATATAATTTTTGTTTGATTTTTAGGAAACAGAAACTGTATGAATCATTTAAAACCCATTAAACACTATTTAAATCATATAAAAAGATCTATAACTCCGATTAGGTTGAATCCAACGCCTACTGGTTCGTATTAACGTCCTCTATCCAGTAAACCCAAGAAACAAATTTAATTCTACAGTTAGAACAGGCGTTACAACAGAACTATCAAAACCCTTATATTGACAAGTAATTATTAATAACAAGTACCCTGTTGCATTAAATGAACTCATACATGCATCATATGATATATTAATATTCATAAAACTAATTATACCCATTGTGTAATGTTAAATCATCATGCATGTTTTCGATCATCCTTGTTGTGTTTGCTATGTTTGCAATTGTTTTGATTGGAACTACCTTGTCCTCGTATTAGATTGTTCGGAGAGTGCGATTGCTGCAGGGAAATACAATCAACACCCATATTATCAACATAAGGCAAGTTACACCACTTGTTCATAATTTTGTCCCAGTTTTGATTCTATGCATGTGATCTTCAAAATTCTGTAGTATGCATGTGTAGGATGATCTAGTAGAATTTTTCCTTAGTATTATTTTGCAAGTGCGATGATTTTGTAGTATGCCATGAGTAGCTCTATACTTAGGATTTCCCATCCTAATAGGTTACCCCTGTTTTGCTAAGTATTGCTTTCTATGCTATATATACAAAGTACCGTTGGGGGGTTCGAAAGACAAAGAATTTTCTAAGTATAAAGGCTCTCTAGAGCAAACTTTTCTTCTCAAATCCACTTCAAAATAAAAACTAAGTTTTCTTCTGGGCGGAATGGTTGTCGGGTCAACGAGTGAGATTTTGGTGGAGGACGGCCGCCCAGGAATCAAAGAAGTTTGCCATGTTTCAGAATTCAGAAGCTTCCAGTGCAACCACAATACATTATGGGCTCTGTCTTGGCCTAGTACTTAGTGGGAAACCTCACCTGGGTACCAATATTTGGAGGTTCTTGGCACGGTTGGATCCGGAAGGTAGAGGGGCTACTAAGGGAAAGCCTCGCCATGGTCTTGTCTGTAAAAGGACTTGATCGTGGATTGTGGGTAAAGTGCACAAACTCTCGAGAGTATTGCAATCTGATCGATCAGCCGTGTTCACGGTAACAGAACAACAATGAGCGTCTGAAGGATGGAGCCTCTGAAGGATCTTCCTCTCTCTTTTCTAAAAACAAAGTTTTGAAAAACCCCATGGCGTGCGTAATATCGTCAATGGTGGGAATTTGGGAACTTGGTGTGTAATATCCAAGTGACGCTTGGTGCGTAATATCCAAGTGTTTGGTTGTTTGGACACTTGGTGCGTAATATCCTCGTGTGCCAATCGACCTTATTTTATCTAAGCAAATGTTTACAAAGTAGGACAATCTTCTCTTCTCTCTACTTAAGAAAACTAGCTTTATGCAAATGAACTCCAAAGCCTAAACTAGCCTTGCATGTAGAGTTAGTCTTTCCTTCCTTGGTGTAATTTGCCAATACATTCAAAGTATTGACCCAACTTGTTGGCTGCACGTTTCATGTGCAGAATTTCGGAGATCTTTGAAAGGTGCGCTAGGATCGCGGGTCTTCACTCAACCTGCCTGTGGCATTGATGGGACTCCAAGTTGTACTTATATCGCTTCTGTTGTAATAATGTAAACTCTGGATTATTCGATTCATGTAATAAAGACTTGTGTTTTACATGATATTTCATCGACTGTGAGTGCTAGCTATTGATCCAGGGACTAGCATGTTATTCACAGGGACTTAGGATCTTACTTGATCCGAGGTCACTACATTAGGGGTGCCTTGGCATTTACATTGTGCTCTACAAACAAAGGCAAGCGAGATACCACTCTATCATATCTTACTATGAGCATTGCAATGTTGCTTATGTTTATGTTCCATGCTACTTATTATTATTGAGTTGGTTTCTCTTCATAGCTTGCAATGACTATTGAGTAGACTTGGTTGCTTACTTATTATTATGAATGGTTTAAGTATCTACTCCAGTGCTGAGAATATATACATCACATGAAGCAAATATGTTCGTGAAAGTTCTTTTATCGCACTCAGTTTTCAACTGAATTGCTTGAGGACAAGCAATAATCTAAGCTTGGGGGAGTTGATGCGTCCAAAACGTATCTATTTTCCTGAACACTTTTGCTATTGTTTATCCTCTAAACTTGTGTCTTTGGATACAACTAACACAGACTGACGCTGTTTCCAGCAGAATTACCTTGGTGTCTAGTTTTTGTGCAGAAAATCAACTATCAGGAAAAATCCCGGAAAATATGCCAAAAATCCTATTTCACCATAAGATCCACGGAGCCAGAAGACGAAACAGAGTGGAGGCCTGGAGGGCCCACACCCTTGCCAGGTGCGGGTGGGCCCAACCCGTGCCTAGGGGGGTGGCCACCCCAGGCACCCCCTCGGGCTCCCTCTTCGCCTATAAGTTGCCCCTTGACCTAAAACCGAGGGGGGTTTGACGTTTTCCAGAAAAGAGGTCCGCTGCGCCGCCACCACCAGAAGTCGTGATTCGGATCTAGAAACTCTATTCTGGCACCCTGCTGGGACGGGGAATTTGGGGAGGATCATCGCCATCGTCATCACCAACGCCTCTCCATCAACCATCGATGTTTTCCTCATCCATGAGTGAGTAATCCCCCGCTGTAGGCTATGGGGATGGTAGGGATTGGATGAGTTCTATCTTGTAATCAAATAAGATTGTTAGGACATAGTGCCTAGTATCTCTATTAGTGTTATTTGACTTTGTTGCATCTTGTTGTGCTTAATGCTTGTCACTAGGGCCCGAGTGCCATGATCTCATATCTGAACTTATTATTGAATCATTATGATAGTATCGTTTGTGATCTTATCTGCAAGTTGTGTACACATATCATTGTCCAGATCCAAAGGCCCCGAAGTGATAAAAATTGGGACAACCGGAGGGGATGGCTGTGGTGTGAGGATCACATGTGTTCACGGAGTGTTAATGCTTTGCTCGATGCTCTATTAAAAGGAGTACCTTAATTGCTAGTAGTTCCCTAGAGGCCCCGCTGCCACGGGCTGGCTGGACAAAAGATGTTATGCAAGTTCTCATTGCGAGCACGCATGACTATATATGGAGCACATGCCTAGGATTGTTTAGTACTTGGATGTTTATTCTTATTTATTTGCAATGCCCTAGATCTTAAAGTTACATGTTTAGACTCGTCCATGCAACGCCCGTCCATCCATCCCTATACCTACCGCGCTCATATTCCACTGTTTATTGCTACTGTTATTATTGCTCCTGTTTTACTGCGCTGTTGCTTTGCTGTTGCTACTGATAAACTTTTGTGAGCAATAACTATTTCCAGGTGCATCTGAATTGACAACTCAGTTGTTAATTCTTGCAAGTATTCTTTGGCTTCCCTTGTGTCGAATCAATAAATTGGATAATACTACCCGCGAAGACTGTTGCGACCCCCTATACTTGTGGGTCATCAAGCCCGACGGGGCAACTTTTGTGCCTAACAAAGCAACTTTGGTAGTCCATTAGGACGGCGGTGTGGCAGTGGGTGGGGACGTTCCTTCTTCCGGTAAGCCGCTGCTCGTCGAGGCAACTTCGAAGCCCGAAGTTGCTCAGTAGGGAACAAGTTGCCTTGTCGGGCTTCGAAGTTGGCTCGTCGGATACCAAAGTTGCTCAGTAGGTAACAAGTTGCCTTGTCGGGCTTTGAAGTTGCCTAATTAGGCACCAAAGTTGCTCAGTAGGGAACCCAAAGAAGGCATCATTTTTTGCGCTCTAAAGTTGCTTTTCCGCACACCAAAGTTGTTTGGTCGACACCAAAGTTGCTATGTCAGACACTAATTACTTCGTCGACACCAAAGTTGTTTCACCGCATACAAAAGTTGCCCAGTCGTTACCAAAATTGCTTCCCCGGGCACCAAAGCTGCCTAGTCAGCAACAAACTTGCTATGTCAGACACCAAAGTTGTTTTTATCGCGAAGTTGTCTCGTGCACAAAAGTTGCTTTGTCATGCACAAAAGTTGCTTTGCCGTGCATAAAAGTTGCTTTTTTTGTCGAAACATAGGCAAACGGGATATAGTTTTAAAGATCTCGTCGCAAGGGTATCAAAAATAAAAACGGATCGTAATTTCAATGCGAGGTTCAAAAGTTATCGTGTTTGAGATTTCTCAAAAAAGAATTAATTGCATGACGACATCCTATTTGCATGCATCTGGAAGAGTTGGTAATTAATGGACCACGTGGGCTTGTCGGTTTGGATTTCTCTTCATTTTCATTTGATCAACGGAGGAAAAGAAACTTTGCGATGTGAAGCGCTCGGGACATCAATCCAGAGCCCGGGCGCCCGCTAGACATGTCCTTTTTTATACCAGACATGTTTCTCTGGAATGACCTATTTAAAATCAATTCTTTAAATGGAGATTTTTTTGATGTTTTTAGTGGTATGGTTTTCTTGAGAAATAGTGGCACACATGGAGTTCCCTTTGTTCGTTAAAACAAGGAAATAACACTCAATTTATTGAGGAAATAGGGCCAAAAAAACTTATATTAAAAAATACCAGCACGACGAAAATTAGCTTTTTTTTTTGGCCCGGGGGATAGCTGCCCCCCCCCCCCCCCCCCCCCCCCGCGAAGATGACTGCAACCGCGAAGATGACTGCAACCAGATGATAACAAGGTTCGAGGCGATAGCATGGGACAAGACATCTCTGCGAACACATGACCTCCTCTATATACGGTTTTTTGTCTCAATGCCTGGGAAGTGCATGCGCTAGACGAGGCCAATGCAGTCTAATTTTTACATGTGTCTCCCAGCAGCAGTTCGGGCCGGCCAGAGTTTGTACTTGTGTTTAGCATGCATGGATACGTCGATACAAGACCATTTGTTTTATTCGTTCTGATCGTTACAGGAAAATCCTTATTTTATACCGCAATGAGACGTGGTGGATTTCTTCCAAGCCACGAAGAAATCATTTACGAGGAAGGCCAAACGGTCAAAGCGTCAGAATTAATTCACCAGTGGCAAGCGGAGGCGGTTTTGGGAACCAAAGCGTCAGACTTATAATTTTACATGTTGTCGCTCCCGTTTTATACTCCTTTCTCCCACCATTACACCTTTTTTCGATGGATTGCCCTTCTCGCACTAAAGGAGATGGGATGCTAAGCGTAGTAGAGCTACACGTAGTATTGAGCGAGACCGTGTCAAAGAACAAAATATCGTTTGTCCTATATATATACACACACGTATCTTACACACACAATACATATAGTAGGGACACCGTACTAAGAGCATCTCCACTCGTTGGCCGAACCAGGCCGAAATCTGAACATTTTTCCGCCCGAACGGCGCAAGTTTTCGGCCTGTGTACCCGCAGTTTTCCACTCGGCTACCCAGGCCGAGTACCCAGCCGGACACAAAACGGCTATATATTTAAATCTGCATAGTTCCCGCCGGCGAGTGCTCGGCCACAAGGTGTTCGACAGATACGCCTACAAGTTCGGCGAAATATTTTTATTACATAATAGGGGAATCAACGCTCAGTCATCGACAGGGATGGGTTCCTGCGGCGTGGCCGACGCGGCGTTGTCGTCCATCTCCCCGGTGAAGGCCGGGTTGGAGGAAGTCGAAGCAGAGCTCGGCGTGGGAGCGTTCGACGCTGGCACGTTCGGCGCAGAGGAAGGGGAAGCCGTGGTCATGCCCTCCAGGATGGCCTGACGTTGCGCCATGTACCAGGCCTTGACCGGCGAGCTCATCTTCGACGTGTCCTCGTCGTCCATGAGGAACTTGAGGTCCATGTGGCGCTTCTTGGCGGTGTAGTTGGCCTTCTTCTCGGCGAGGCTGGCTTTCTTCTCGGCGAGGTTGGCCTTGATGATGGCCACCTTTTCCCCTTGTGTCTCAATCAGCTTATTCCAGCGCTTCTCGCTCTTCTCAGCCCTCTTCTCGCCCTGCGCCCTCGTGTCGGCGAGGCATTTCTCGATCGAATCCTGGAGAGGCTCGGGCGGAGGTCCGGCGGCCTTGAGCATCTTCGCCTTCTTCTGGCCGAGCTCAGGTCTTCCTTTGCTGACAGCAGCGGCCGGGGCCTCGGGGTTGTAGACGCCGTCCTTGATCTTGGAGAGACTCAGGCGAGTGTCCCGCCACTTCTCGCAATGCTCGATTTTCCCGAATACATGATGGAACTTGAACTCCATCTTCATGTCCTCTCAAAACAGAGCAAGTGCACGACGCAGCTGCAAAATGGAAGTGTGTCAAGTTGTCCATGTTTGCGAGTGTATCAAGAGAGTGCACGACAAAGATAGTGTTCGCGAATACCTTGTTGTCCATGTTCTCCCCACTGGCTTGTGTACGGTCGACTTCTTCCACGCAGATGTGCCACTTGCTGCACGCAGTTTGGATGATCGCCCAGTGGTTCATTATTGCCTTATCCCCTCGCTCCATGTGGATCTTGCGATACTTTGGGTCGCACATGCTTCGCTCGTCGAATGCTGCCTTCACGCGCCGCCAATAATTGTCGGAATTTTGGTTCGCACCGTTATCGTATCCATGCTCACTTCTTCCATGCTTCGGCGAGGCAGGTGTCCTCGGACACGGTCCATTTGAGCCGAGCATCCGCCGAAGTTCCCGGCTTCTTCTTCCCCTTCTTGCCTTTCGCCTCAGTCTCGGCGTCCTCTGGCTGCGTCTGCTCGGCCTGGGTCTCCTCGGCATCGATGTCGGCGAGGTCCTGGGACTCGATGTCGTGCTCGGCGTCGGCCCAGGTCTGCTCTTCCGTGAAGAAGGAGGGATGGTTCGTCGTCGAGCCTGTTGCGATCAGGTCCTCCATGTACGCCTCGGCCGTCATGCCGGCCGGAAGGGCGCCCGACATTCCACCGAACAGGTTGCGCGCGTCGGCCTCGCCGAAGGGCGCCGAGCTTCCGCCGAAGGGCAGCGGTCCACGGCGCAGAGCGGGGCTTGCGTACGCCGGAGAGGCGGAGTAGGGGATGTTGATGTCGACGCCGAAGGCCGAAGGAGGGCGCGACGCCGGGCAGGGGAAGAGCACGTTGGAGTTGAAGCCGCCGTCGAACTCCGGCGACGAGGAGTACCTCTGCCGAGCAGCCGCCTGGATCTCCTGGAAGCTGGCCGGCGAGATCGGCGAGAAGCCGGCGGGCGAGCCGACGCTAGCCTGGCTCCCCCAGTGTGGTGGGTACGGCGCGGCCATCAACGCCGAACGCGTCGCCGCCGCCTGCTTCGCCTTCACCATCGCCTGTTCTTCCGGCGCCGCCTTCACCATCGCCTTCTTCTCCTCTGCTTGCTGTTGCCGGAGCTTCGCCCTCTCCTTCCCGTCCTTCCGCTCGGCCGACGATATCTGCCTGGCGTGCTCCCTCTTCTCCCACTCGGCCGAGGACATGCCCTCCGGCTTGGTCGGCGGCGCTCTCGGCTTCCTCGCCTTCTTCTCCGCCGGACCCTCGCCGAGGATCGATCTGGGTTGGAAGAAACTCTTGGACAGCATGTTGGGCGCGGTGATCGGCGGAGCTTCGGGGGTGGGGGAATGGGAAGAAAGGCGGGAGGGGGAAGAAAAGGGCGGGGAGCTCGGCGAATTGGCGGGAGTAGTGCCTTCCCTCGCCGACAGAGCTGGCCCACGCCCGTTTTCGCTGAGTCCGACGTCTCCAGGGCGTACCCGGAAACCTGGGTACGGCCTGGGTAGGACGGTCCAAAACACGCCGAAATCCGGACGAAAACAGGTCACTGGGTACGCGACTGGACCGATTTTCGACGTCCGGACCGAAATTCGGCGTCCGGACGGGCGTCCTGGATAGGCGAGTGGAGATGCTCTAAGGGTAGAGCCGACTCATCTTGTCAACGGGAAATGGGGAGGTGGAAAAATATGGCGACGAGCTAGACGTATCAGACAACTAACATAACTAGAGCTGTGCAAACCTGGTTTTAGTTGTTTCACCGGTTTGGACTAGTTTAAAATTTTATACTAATATCAAAGTTTGGATTTATTTGTAAAGAAAAATAAACTAGGATGTAAGTAACCGGTTTGGCTGGTTTGACCGGTTTCAGATTTTGTACACCCTTAGACATAACTATTCATCGAGTATTAAGTAGCAGCAACTATGTACCAACTGCACAAGAGGAACACTAAGCATGATACGATAAATCACCTACGTCGGCCCTGCTGCTAAGCTGGACAGGATAATGGAAGGGTACACTACTTATCAGGCTTGCATGTAGCCGCATATCTACTGAGCAGTCAAAGTCATTGCACGAGCCATGAAAAATAAGAGGCCCATTCAGACATCCCACGTGAAATGTGCAATACTGATCACTCCAAGCTTATAGAGGGTATTTCATTCGTTCACAAATAAGTGTACTTCTAGCCTTACTTTAAGTCAAAGTTAGTAAAGTTTAACTAGCTTCATAAAAAACGTAGCAATATTTATGATTTTAAATTGGTACTAATAGATATGTTTTTAAATTTAGTTTTATAATATGTCAATTTCATATAATATATGTTGCTATATTTATTTATAAAATTAATTAAATTTGATAATATTTAATTTAAACAAAAACTAAAAGTATACTTATTTGCAAACCGAGGGAGTACAACATGAATATGCCTGTCCTACGTAGTATAAATGCACAACCACAAACAGGTGGTTCATATCCAACATAGTAGCATGTCTAGGTTAACCGGATCGCCCCGCTAGTAGTGTGTTTGTAGACACATTGTAGCTTGTACTAGCTAGCATTATCTACTCTTGAACACAGGCTTTCATGCTCCATACATACGCAACGCCACCTGAGGCGGTGCATGCAGACTACTGACAAGTCACAACAGTCCAAGCAAACTCTAATCATCAATTAGTATCACATCCCCGGCAACACAACAAATGGCAGCCAGATGCTTGTTCATATCTCAACACGAATCGTACGATGTAGGCTTGGGGGGCAGCTATCCTCCGTGGCAGGAAATCCACACTCTTTTTGTAATATTTCAGTGAGTGTTTTGGTATGACTTAGTCTGGGTTTTCTGATGTGCTGATTTTGTGTGCCCTTGGCAATGACATCTCGGTAGTGGATGGCGCCGTACTAAAAATAGTCTTATCATGATGTGGCTGTCGGGGACGACACGACACACAATTGAGAGTTTATGATGGCCTTCAGGATAGTCGACTCTAGATCTGTTGAATGGTTGTTCATAATTGGTGATAAGCGTGCCAAATATAGTTTAGTCAGTGGTTCTTCTGTTTTACATATATGTGTATTCTCGATCTTCTCTTTCTACAGTATAGTTACATAACAACTATTCGGCAGCTCGTATTGAGCATTGTCGCCCCGACAAGGTGTGTCTATGTTTCGAGGGATGGACGATTCATGCAACCATTCAAAAACCTATAACCTGTCTTCTTTTTTTGCAAATAGGTGCAAAATTCGTAAGCAGGTTACATAATTGATTACATACCCTAAATTCTCCTACTCTGAGTTTGACTCGAGTACAGCAAAGTTCGTCACTCACTTCTGAAGGCAGAAAATTACTTGTATGGTGTATCCTGCAAATGAAAGCGTAAAAGATGGGTTATCCATCCAAATGATGGTCTTCCTTTGATTTCAATTCGAGGTTTATGTTTTGGGAGCCGCACATTGCTTTCTTTTTTATACCAGACATGTTTCTCTGGAATGACCTAGTATCTAAAATCAATTCTTTAAATGGAGAATATTTTTGATGTTTTTAGTTCTATAGTCTTCTTGAGAAATAGTGACACACATGGAGTTCCCTTTGTTCTTTAAAACAAGGGAATACACTCAATTTATTGAGGAAATAGGGCCAAAAAAACTTATATTAAAAAAATAGCAGCATGAGGAAAATTAGCTTTTTTGTAGTGTTTCAGTGAGTGTTCTGGTATGACTTAGTCTAGGTTTTCTGGTGTGCTAATTTTGTGTGCCCTTGGCAATGGCATCTCGATAGTGGATGACGCTGTACTAACAATAGTCTTATCATGATTTGGCCGTCGGGGAAGACACGACACACAATTGAGAGTTTATGATGGCCTTCGCCCTTAGGGATACTCGACTCTAGATTTGTTGAATGGTTGTTCATAATTAGCGATAAGCGTGCCAAATATTGTTTAGTCGGTGGTTCTTCTGTTTTACATATATATATATATATGTATATTCTCGATCTTCTTTTTCTACAATATAGTTACAGAACAACTATTCAGCATCTCGTATTGAGCATTGTCGCCCCGACAAGGTGTGTCTATGTTTCGAGGGGTGGACAATTCATGCAACCATTCAAAAACCTATAACTTGTCTTCTTGTTTGCAAATAGGTGCAAAATTCATAAGCAGGTTACATAATTGATTACATACCTGAATTCAAAGGAAGAAGAGTAGAAGCTATTGGACATGGATGATTCCTATGAGAAGAATTTGAGCAACTTAAATATGAGAATTCTACCAATAGATACAAGTACTCGTGGATATCGTACCCATTACTAATGGGTATGGTATGAGCATATTTTTCTCCATGGACAGTACAAATACCCTACCTATAAAGTCATATGTAGGGTGTAGGTAAACTCTTTTGCCATAGATATACCTAAACCCTACTTGTTTGGACACAATGTCCCCACCTGTTTTTGACATAATGTGTACATGTGTACTCCCTCTGTCCAGAAAGACGCGTTTTAGTGTACATGCGAATATAGACAAATCCAAGTCATTTATTTCTACACGGAGGGAGTGCTTTTTTGTTGAGTTGAGACAAGTGTTCTATTTTGTCGAATGTGACTTTTAAATGATTACAATCATCATGTACTCATGTACTTATTTTATGAAGTTGAGAGAATTGTTTTTGTATAGAATGTGCTACAGATTAGTGTGAAATTTTTCTCGCAAAAAAAAAGATTAGTGTGAAATTATGAACTTTTGTGTACTATTGATTTACCCAACGAGTACCAAGGTGAAGTCTTATACCCATGGATAAGGGTATGGATACAATTTTGTACCCACGAGTTATAAGGATATGGGTATTGTATTGCTCTACCCAAACCCATACTCTGCCCATTGTCATCGTTACTTCTGTTTCTTCACTGGATGATTTGATTCTGGAAATGTCGAGATGCAAAAGATGGAATAGGAGCCTCCACAGGCTTTAGTATAACTACCGATTGTATCATACTACATCTTTGTTTATGTTTCAGTTTCTTCGGTCTAATCTCTAAAAGTAATCCACTTAGCCTATCTTAAAATCGGGTTGGTTTAAAGAAAAACCTCCATGAATGGTTATTAGGGGAAGCAGACTAAAAGTCTCAGAAAGCTCGGTAACTAGAAGATGAACCGTTGAAACCAATGATGCTCTTTCTGAGTGGTGATGGATCTTAATGAGATGAGATCTTACTGCCATAGTTCTTGTTCAACCTATGCTGCAATAGTAAACAAATAAATTGTAGCAACACTCAGTACAAAACAATTTATCCCACGGCACTAAAACAATTGTAACACCATATGATCAAATCTCCATACTAGTCTGCAAAATATTATTGCTCCCTGTTGTTAATAAAACCCTTGATATATCACTGCAGGGGCCAGCCAGCTCTGACCCTGGTTACTTATTAGAAAGGAGTTCCATCAACTTTAAACCTTAACTTTGGGAAACAATCAATCAGCTCAAAATTCCAGGAGCTGACCTGCTATGGGCAGGAATGGGATGCTTCAAAATCACTAGTCCCACAAAAAAGTAGCGAGACCAGCAAATCACCCAGATAAGCTGACTTGAAACTGCCTCCAAACTATTCCTTGTTATTTAATCCTGTAACGCCAATTGCTCTACATCCATGCATGGTTAGCGACAGACAATGGATCATCGTCAGGTTTAGCAATATATGTTCATACCACCACATCAGTGCATACTTTGTTGCAAGATTAAGTTCAGTGGAATAATGTTCTTATGATAGCTTGGTTCTGATGCAGTTAGGAACATACAGAATAGCTCATGAACTACTTCTGGGTCCACACTGTATTCAAGCAATGGCAATTAAAGCTGGGAGGATCTTGACAATAGAATTGTTCATAGCAAAGTTAACATTAACAGTTGTTGCCAAAATCAATGAATGTGTGGAGCTGTAACAACATTCTGTGATAAAAATCAAATATTCAAGAACTTCATTCAGGTCTTCTCAGTTCAGTGTGCTCTCTCTTTTTGACTCTGGTAACAACAGTCCAGTGGTCGCCTTACCAGCATGCACTATAACACTACCAGGCGATTTAAGTCAAATACTCGGGTTTCTTCTTGAACTAACCCTTCAACAATTTTCTATTGAGTAAATAATGTGAGATGAACATTAGAAAGTGCAATCTAGCAGGCAATTTGACACTAGTCCTAGCAATAGTGCAGAACAATTTAAGTACAATCTAGCTTGAGAGTACATTCTACTGATGTGATACTAACCCAATAGTGCAGAACAATCTAAGCACTCTAATTGATTTGTTACACTCAATAGTTCAGGTATGCTTTGGCAAAACTAGCATGCTGAATTATCATGATAAGGTCAGATGTGCAACATAATGCACGGGCATAAATCTAGCAATTGATGATCAAAGCAGGTCTCCACTAAAGATCTCTCTGCAATCCCATCAATCAGTTACAGTGGTACTTCATGGTTAAGACTAAGATATATAGAACACATAATCTTCATTATTCTTTAAATAGGAATTGGTGGTTGTGATTGTTCATCCACACCTCCAATATTTATTTTCCACCCTAACAAATAAAAACAAGATAAACTAACCTCAAACAGAACAAAGCTCACCCGCAACAAACTAACCTACAGTTCTCTAGAAGTCCCTATTTGTGGGCCTCTTCGATGCAAATGATTTCCAAAGGATTTTTAGAGGATTCACGCTTTAGGAACTTCTAAGTGGGATGTTTGATAAGTAGGATTGCAAACCATAAGAAATTTCATTATGATTCGTCTGTACTTGATTTCATATGAAAGTTTCATCCACTCCAACCTGGAAAAATCCTTTGTTTTTCCTGTGCAGAACCAAACATCCCCTCAATCCTGGTATTCAAGATGGCATGACACCCAGCCTCTTTGGTTCATGAAAAAGTGGGGTAAATCATAGAAACAGAAATTTTCCTTTTGTGCCATTTGGTTAATAGAACAATGGAAAAACATAGGAAAATTTCCTTTATCTAAGTTTCAAAGAAAAGCGTAAGAATATTAAAATCCACAGGTCTCACTGGTTCAAAGGAATTGCATATGAATTATGGAGATTCCATTTCTTATTATTTTTTCCTATAGAGCTTGTATGCAAGAAAGAAAACAACAGGAATTTTTCATATGGTCTACTTTATATGCAAGGAAAATTTCTATTGGCTCCAACCTCATGGAAATTTTCCTTTATTTCTATTTTATGATAACTATGCCATGTACCTAATGCTACAAAAGTTCTTGTGTTTTTCCTATGGCGTAGCCAAGCAGGTTATATTAGATCACTGTGTTTTCCATTCCTGGAGAATTTAATATGGCCTGCCATCCTAATCCTAATTCTCAGACCAAACACACAAGTTTACAGTATTCAGAACCAAACACGCAACTTAAAAACATTCTCATGCTTTCCAATCCGATGTTTTATCCTGCAAACTAAAGATGCCCTAATCTTGCATTGTTCCTATTCTTGCAATTTGAGAATCCTCCGAATCAAATAGGTCTAGAGCAGAATATGTATCTATATTGAGCTTTGAGCTTGTGGTGATGGCTTAATATGACTGGTTATGTATTCTTTATTTGTAGCAAAACATGGACATTTTGGTTCCATTAATATGCATAATGCATGGCTCAACTATCATACACTGAAGCATATGGACATTGGATAGTAACCCTCCACTCAACCAATCTGTCGCAGGTTCAGAATCCAGAATTTAGGGTCCAGTTCCAGCATACAAACGAGGAATTTAGTTTAAGAGGACCTATATAGCACCAAACAGTGCAGTCACATACAGTGAATATGAATCTCACATGAGAATGGATTTAAATCAAGACAAACAAATGTATTTAAATCAAGACAAACAAATGTATTTAAATCAAGACAAAAGCTAATGAACTGAACACACCAAAAGCACATGCATTCCTATCCTATTCTTTCATTTTCACTGCCTTTTTCCTAATCCAGCGTTTCAAGACTCCTGCAAATCAGAGGTCTAGAGCAGAATATGTATGGATACTGAGTTTTGAGCCAGTGGTGATGGCTTCATATGACTGGTTCTATATTATTTATCCATAGCAAACACATGGTCATTTTGTTAGTGTTATATTAATATGCAGAATACATGGCTCAACTATCATACACTGAACAGCTAAAAAAATATCATACACTAAAGCATATGGATATTGGGTAGTAACCCTCCGGTAGACTGGTCTGTCACAAGTTCATAAGCCATAATTTGGGGTTCAGTTCGAGTATATAAACGAGCAATTTAGTTCCCAGGAAGGGCCCAAATAGCACCAAAATGTGCATTCACATAAAGCGAATATGAGATCTCACATGAGAATGTATTCAAATCTAGACAAAGCTAATGAACTGAACACACCAAAGATTTTAGAAATAGCTTGTGCAGAACACATGTCCAATACACATTAACTCAACAAAATTGTATAGTGGGTTCTCAGTTGTCAGTACAAAATAACCCAGTAACCGCACTAGAAAAATCTACAGGTACTCAGTGATAAGAGTATAGCAATTGCTACCCAAAGAATACATATAATTGTGTTGAATGTATCATCACTTGATCAGTTTCCATTATTCCCCTAGCCAAAATTCCCTTTTCTGGGGCTCCAAAACACTACTCCAATTACAACAGCTTCAATTGAATCATGCTGCAGAGCGTGCCCAACTCATTCGGACAATTAAATCTATCTATGCCTCAATCACGCACTTGAGATCTACTTTAAATCGTAAAGCAGAACGCAAAACCTTACGAGCTTGCCTTGGCTCCATCGGCCGCAACCACTGCGGTCTCCTCAGCAGCTGCTGCTGCAGCCGCGTCCGCCTCGATCTGCTTCTTATTGCGCTCGATGGCTTCGCCGACCTCCTTGGGCATGTATTTCTCGTCGTGCTTGGCGAGCACCTCGGTGCCCTGTAAGAAGCACTCTCCCTCCCGCGCCTTATCAGAGACCTTCCTCCCTGCGCCGTCGCGGCGGAGGTCGTCGCTCAAGGGCTTGAGGAACCCCTCGACGACGACGGAGTGGCCCTCGCGGAAGAGGTCGGGAAGGGCGCCCTCGTAGCGGACGAGGACATCGGTGATGAGGTCGGTCACGACGAACTCGATCTCGGAGGAGGAAGAGGAGGGGTGGGCGACGGAGCCCTCGAGGACGAGCCCGCCGAGCCGGCAGCGGGTCTTGGAGGGATCGGTGGCGAAGCGCGCGAGAGCGTCTGTGGGGGTGAGGTAGAAGACGAGCTGGTCCTGGAACGTGGCGAGCACGGTGACCACGAACCCGGCCGCGCAGCCGAAGGTGAGCGCGTAGGTCCAGAGGCGCCGGCTCTGCAGCTGACGCGCCCGCGCGCCGATGTCCGCCGCACGCTGCCTCGGGGCGCTCGGCCCGGCCCGCCGCGTCGCGGAGAAGAAGCGGGCGGGCTGGAAAGAGTGGGCGAACGGGCTGGTGGCGGCGGCGGCGCCGGTGACGTGCGCGGCGGGGGTCGGGGTGGGGGTATGGAGGAGGGTGGAAAGGAGGCGGCGGGAGGGGAGAAGGCGTGAGAAGGCCATGGCCTCGAGCTTGGCGTGGTGGGATCTGGAAGGTGCGGGGCGGAGGGAATGGGGGAAAAGGCGTGTGCGCGCGGTGCGCTCGCCTTTGCTTCCGGATTGCTGGTCGGGCGCTGATCTTCTTGCTGCGCACGACACCGTCCGGCGAAGTCAAAGTGGGCCGTTGGGTTTGTTATTTTCTGGACCAAATAATCGAGTTGGAAAATGGATATACTTGCAAGTCTAAAAAACTGATTTAAAAAAAAGTTTCGAAAACTCCTAAATATAGTTCAGTCCGTAGATCTTTGGATGAAGTGCGAAGCTACACATTTTGGTTCTAAATTTTTGGTCCAAAGCAATGTTCATTTGTACAAATAATAAGGAGAAACAACATATTCGACATACAATTGATGTTAGGGGTGGAAACACATCGATGTAGATTGGACAGTGTCTTTCCCACATCTGTTTTCATATATTCAAAATAAATACGGACACGAATACAGATTTTGTCGATTTGAATGCAGAGCAGATGTTATTCGAATACAGATGCAAATGGAATGTTTTTCAATTCGGAACGAATACTATTAACAAAATAATAGACTCGTCTTATAGCGAGTCAACTGCGTAACAATAGATAACAATCGGTAGATAAATATATTGACCTAATACACAATAATTTCAAGTTTAATGAAAGAAAAAAAAACTCACTTAGTTTTTAAGGTTGGATAATTGACATCAGACTTCAATTCCTAAAATAGGCAAACTACCTTTTTTTTTCAGATGCAGATATATCCATTTCCATATCCAAGTGTGCTTCAAAGTTCAATACCACATTCATATTTATATCTGTAAAATGAATCCGGATATTTACCACATCCATGTTTATATTCGTCCAAATTGGGATACCATGACCATCTTCAATTTCTCGAATACGAATGCAGGATAATTCGGACTATCCGCTACCGGTTCTCACACCTAATTGATATACAGATGCACAGAGCACACATGACACATGCGGAAGAAAAACATTTTCCACTACGGAACACTACGTGCAGTAGACACACACTCTGCATATAACAGTTAAACAGAAGCGTTTTAGCCTTTTAGGCATGTGTATATGTAAATGAAATGTTCAAAGACATTGCCTTGCCAAATCCAATGGGATTATTATCAATGTTAGAAATGGTAATTTCAACAAAGGCGACATACAAGATAATTGGACCGACTCAGGAGCGATGGTGAAGCCACCGATCATTAAAACCCCCACTCGAGCTGAACCAGTTGGTTAACCAGGAACATCAACAGCATGTGCCTTTGCAAGGAGCATCTCTGCAGCCACAAACCGGCTGCCCTGAAATCTCCCATCCATTGAACCCACGTTCCAGCACCATGATGTTCTTTATCCCTGAATCTTCCTTGGACTCTGATAGATAGTCAGAAAACATCCGAGCACAGGACGGGCCTCGCACCTGGGGTGTGGTGACAGAACATTTGTAAGAACATCGCATTACAAGAGAAATATGTGGGTAAACAACAGAGAATTATGAAAAAGAGGTAGCAGGGTTTGATTCATTTCTTATCCTACCCATGTAACCCGCCCCGTGTTAAAATGCTGCTGTAGAACTGACACTGTCGAGGATAATGACTGACTGTAAAAAAAATGACTTCACTATATAGTTGAACAGTCAGTTACATAAACAAAAGTTGGTATACTACATTGCTGCAAACTCTTGGTGAAAACTAGGGTAGTCATATGTTATGACCAGGGTCACTTATACCAGGAGGAGGCCCAATGGGCAGGTCTAGTTAGGGGCTTAGCCCACAAGTTATCTTATTTTCCTTATATAAACAGTTGTATACACTACGTTGAGATTAAGCAATAAGAATATTTCTATTGCCCGGCTCCTAACCCTAAACCCTAGCCGCCACCTCCCTCCTCACGCACGCCGGCGCCCAGCCGCCGGCGTCCGCGACCTCGCTCGCAACCAACGCCCTCCTTCCCCTACAATCTCCGTCCTAGAATCGGCAGATCCCTAGCTCCTAACATCATACAACTAGTGCGTGGAATTGACTAGGTTAACAATGCTAGACTACCGTGGTGTTAGAAGAAAATATTAATGATCAACGTACTCAGCCCGGAGTTGGGCAAAGAATCCAAGGAATCTGTGTCATCTCAGGCTTTGGCCTTTAATGCTGCTTATCTGAAAGCAGTTCTAGTCTGCTTACGGTTATCCCATGTATGATGGGCAATGCCTGTGGGGTCAAGTTTCATAGCGTGCTTCTGTTTTATTATTTATAGAAAATCCTCTGTTCGATGTGAATATGAATCTAATGTTTCAAGTTCTATTTGAAGTTACAGGTAAGATAAGCCATTATTCAAAGATTTCCTCTGACTAGAATATACTGAAAAAATTCAGAGACTATTTTAATAAGCACAAAATGTTCTGTGTATTATTCACAAGAACATTGTAAAGCAGAACCGACCATATGCTTAAACCACACTTATACGACTTTATATGAAACCAGATCAAAGCAGAAATCAACCCTCTACAAAGAAAATTAAGACATTAACCAGAGATTTTCTCTAAACAAAACAATCCACGGGACAAAACAGTCATAGAACACTTTAATAAGAACACATATTCTATGTTATCAGACGAACATTATAAAGCACAACCCAAGGGAAAAAATAGCAAGCGTTCTGGATAACATTTTCTCTCTCAAATTCTCGTGATTTTGCAGATGTAAAAAACTTGGAATCGTAATAAGTTGAAACAAAGTTTGGAGATGTATCTCCATCGTAATCCTTAATAACAATTAGAACAACTGACGGACTAGCCCTATTCTTGATTCCAGTATCAAGTTATCAACACCTGAATTTTGGATTTAAACACGTAGCATTTCAAAACGAACAAAGCAGTGCATATTCAGACTTAATTTTAACAGAGGGTTTCCACTTAACAAGTGATCTGCCATAAAGAATAAGTTAAACCAATTACAAATAAGACGAGATTTCCCCCACAGGCCACGAGACATAGAGGGTTGCATACTTTCAGATGAACCGCATACCAGCAGGTCCGCACTTAGATTTCAGTAAAAAATCATTTGCGCAGTAGGCAGGTGATTGCGCTGTGCTGTGTTGGGGATCGGATCACCATGTAATCGCAATCGACGAGTAGAGGAGCGCGGGGTTTCGATTTTTCACCTGGCTGAGCGCGCAGTGGAAGACGAGGGTGTCCTTGCCGCTGGTGGCCAGCGCGAGCTCGGGCATCCGCGCCGC
Source organism: Avena sativa (assembly GCA_916181665.1). NCBI lineage: Eukaryota > Viridiplantae > Streptophyta > Magnoliopsida > Poales > Poaceae > Avena > Avena sativa. The sequence goes on along the minus strand of OV702279.1, from coordinate 255,852,808 downwards.
GAAGCTGCCGCTGGCGAAGTGGTGCGACCCCGCGATGTGCGCCTGGTAGCTCCTCTCATCGTCCCTTCAGATCTCCAAACCCCCACCCCACGAACGGGAAAGACACAATCAGCTCCCTAATCGGCACGGCGGCGGAAGGCACATACGGCGAGATCGCTCGTACCTGACGTCGATGACGGCCATCCGGTGGTTCCCCCGCGCCATGGACACCAGCTTCGCCGCCGACACGTACGTTACGCTCCGAGCCATCCCTGGATTCTCCACCAAATCAAATCTTCCTCCTTCGTGATTGGGCTTCAAGACCTACTATTTTGTTCAGAATTTCGCACTTTTCTTTTTACTTGTAAAAATAAAACCACCGAGGGACAAAGGTTGAATATGAAACCTGACAGGAACGTTTTTGGTTGCGTTAATTAATATGGGCCAGAAAGAGTAACATAATTCGTAATCTGGGCATATGCTCAATAGAGACAGAACAAACCAAGGACCAAAATTTAATTTCAGAGAATTGGCAGGGGCCGCGCGAACGCGTACCCCCTCTACCACAAATTACGACGTCCATTCTCCCACTGTGGGGAGATGGTAAGCCAACGCGCCCAACCAAGTGCAATGTGGGCCATTGACCTAGGCCACGGGCCATCTTGACCGCCCGTCGACCCCGTCCAGGTAAGTATGTTGCAACGTGGGCGAGGGGTTCCTTATGTAGTCTCCCGTCCCCTCGCAACCGGCTTCGCCAAGCGAGGTGGTACTAAACATCTCAACCTCCGTCCTCCGCTGCTGCTGCAGGGGGCATAGAGCGCTGAGCGCCGGTTCGTTGCTTCATGGGCCGTGTGTTCTGCGAGGCCCGTAGGTAAAAATCGGAGCCCCCAAAGCCCAAAACTTCCTCGCTCCTACGCGCGCGCCAACGTTTTCGTCGCCGGCGCCACCGGGTCCAAACCTTTTCCTCTTCCCTCTCTGTCTTTCCGTGCCACTCTCCAGTCCATTCTCCAATCCCCCAATCCCCTATGCCGGTGTCCGGAGCAGGCTCCCCGGGCAGGGCGCCGCCGCCGCCGGTGGAGGGGGCGCACGAGGAGGAAGACCCGGGGCGCCCCCACGAGGCGCTCGACCTCGGCCTCAGCCTCGGCGTCGGGGCGGCGGCTCGTGAGGTACCGGCTCTCCCGGTCGTGCAGGTGACTTCTTCCAGCTCGGGGGAGGAGGAGGAGGAGGAAGAGGATGCGCAGGGGCCGTACCTCCCGAGCTGTCCCGTGTGTATGAGCCCGTGGTCCGCGGATGGCGAGCATCGCGTAAGGTGAGAGAGAATTGTGCCGTGATCTGGTGGATTTGCTTGCTAGGTCGTTCTCGTGTGTGCTTCTGAGCTTCAAGTAGATTGCTTGGTACTGCTGCCGTTGTTCGTTGTTTTCGTAGCTTTCTTTATTAGCAGAGACCACGTGGTAGTTTTACTGTGTTTTCCCCTAAAAAAATGGAGCTGATGTGATTTCAGTTTAGTGCGATGGAATGGACATACGATTACTGTGTTTCCTCCCCTTAAAACTGGAGGTGATGTGATTTCAGTTCAGTGCGATGGACTGGACATTCATGTTGTAGATGATGATTACTGTGTTTTCCCCCTTAAAGCTGATGTGATTTCAGTTCAGTGTGATGTACTGGACATTCATGTTTTAGATGATGATGCACGTTTAGTGTGCCCCTAATTGAATAACAAGCTGCCACGTCATCATTCGGTTTATTAAGGAGTGAGCAGATTGCGATGTGATCATATATTGCAAGCCAGAATCTAAACATGTGTTGTAACCTGATTCATGAAGCATGTGAAGGGTCATGGAATTTATTCATCTTGGTTTTGCTTGTTGTTTAGAATGTAACGTATAGCGTTACAATAACCTCTCTGTCACATGTTGACCAGTGGGGGAAGGATCCCTCCCTTGGCTATATGTTGTTAGATAGATGAGACCTCTCCAGCTGCGGATTAATACACGCTAGATAACACCCTGTTGAATTCGGTCGCACCTGCGACTGAAACCCGGGTGAGCGAGCTAACCACTGTGAGGTCAAGGCACCACGCAGGCGCTTGGTTCTCAGTCACACTGTGTTCCTTTTCGGGAATAAGCAAAAGTTTTGCTTATCCATCACACTGTTTTGCTTGTTGAGGGGCAGATGAAAATAATCTTACCGAGCTTAGATTGGCTCTCATTGTAACTTAGGCGACCTGAATTCTTGGTTTTAATAGTTTAAAGCTGGGTTGTTGACCTTTGATCTAAAATGGGCCATCAAATTTGCTTACAATGCAGATACTGAGGTACTGCACTTACTATGCATCAATGTGAGCCTTTTGAATTTTGTCTTTGGGAGCAATGAACTATCTTTATTCATTGGTCTTGTTTTTCATTCCTTATTTTCTGGTTTTGTGGCATAGATCTATGTTTTCAATCACTATTTAGCCTCCAAAGTAACTCAAATTTTGGTAGAGATCTTGAATTACTAACAGTGTGATACTCTACTTCTAGTTGCATTCCTTGTGGGCATGTCTATGGCAGATCTTGCTTAGAAAGATGGTTAGTACAATGTGGGAAGAAAACTGCCACGGTATGTTGGTCAATAACTCCTGGTTCAAACTCACATCTTCAAGTGTACCGTACATTGTTATTGGCAGAAATACTTCTCGATGACCATAGTTATTATTTAATCAGTGTCCTCAGTGTGGCAAGGTATTTAGACAAAAACACATTATCAACCTCTATGCACCAGAGATTGTTGTTCCAAATAATGATCTTGAAAAGGTTAGGTTTTCTTCTTTACTTTTCCTTGCATGTGTTTCTGACGATGGCCTGAAGCTTGTTTGATTTATGCAGCAAGTATTGTCATTAAGACACAAAAATGAATCTCTTGAGAATCAAGTAAGTTGCTTCCTTTCTACAATCCATATTTTTTTTACATTGAACTGTTATTAGGAGCACTATTCACCATTGACATTTTCACATGAATGTAAGATCTTATGATGCTAAGATGGATATTTGTACTTCTGTATGAACAATAATTACCTATGAATCAAGAAATTCTGGTGATAAGACTGCATCTTTCTAACTCTCTATACAAGTATACTTAGTGTCTTAAGGTTCAAAGAACAAGAAAAAGGATCAAAGACAACAGGCACAACAATCTATTAGCAACATTGCGTACTGCGTGCCTACATACTCATTTCAGTCATTCAAAAAATTTATGCAGATCAGATGCTAAAAGGGAAACTCACATCACATGGAGTCTGAGTAAATCATTTGCATTTGCCCCTTTTTGCTAAACTGCTCCTCCCTGTCTGGTTCAGCAAATGCCTGAATTACTCTATTCGCATCTGTAGCTTGCACATGCCATGTTGAATGTTAGCTTGTTCTATGGGATTCATATCTTCGTGCCATTTCAGTTCACTGTAAATGTGTAATAAATAATAAGCTTTCACATTTTTGCAAGAAAAAAGTACTACTCTGCTGTTGGTCTATATGTAGCTGACATATATTTCTTTATCGCAACAATCTTATACAGATATTAAATCACCACAAGGCACACATTGCATATAAATCCTATGTAAAACTAACTTTTTTATGTTTCCATGCAGCAAAAGAAATTAGTTGAGGAGATAAAAGAGTATAAGGTACTTTCATAACTTCTTTTGTCTCACCGTGTAAAGTGTGAACAATATTTTCACTGTGTAACCTTGTGTACGAGTTGAATTGAAAAGCTAGTGCAGCAATTGTTCATTGTAGTGTTTTGTAGACAGAAGGGTATTTCACAGTTTATTCATCTTAACAAAGGCCTCCTGTTGTGGCTGCTTGGAGCTACGAAGGTAGTAGGGATGAATCACAGGAGGATGAGTTCGTCCTCTGTGTTTTGGTGTCATAGCTGGCGATTAGATGGGATAGCAGGGGATAGGTCGAGAGAATTCAGAGGGATCGGGAATAGATAGAAGATAGATTGATTGTTTATTGCTTGCCCTAAGCACACGTGATACACATCCTCTTATAGGAGGACCAGCCGCCAGGGAACCTGGTGCCCAAACTGACTCCAAAACCTGTAGTACACAATTAGGACTCTATTTAAACTAACTCACGTTACCCTGTTTTTCCTAATTGTTTAATCATGCAGTAATTGAACTGGACTCTTAACTATAGTTATGGCAACTACTATGCTACTTATGCCACAACACCTCCATTGTATGTTTCCTTATACTAAGTTGCTAGTTTCTGATTGACCTCTCCTGTGTCAGAAAATGCCTTATGTTCAGTGCAGCTTATTCACTTAGGTTTCTATGTCTTTCAGAGGCAGATTTTGTTGCAGCAGCATTTAATAAATAAATCAAGCTCAAAACGACAGGTAGCATTGCTCAAAATTTCAGTTCTTACTATCAAGTATTTGTTATATGATGTTAATGTTTTTTACAACTGTGAAGAAGATGACAGGACAATTATCAAACGGAGCAGCAATGGCAGAGTCAGTTGCTTCACTCAGAGCAGATGGTGACAGTAGTGGTCCTTGCAAGTTTGTTCCCCAGGTCTATATTATTTTCCGAGTGTTGCTTGATTGCCTCTTTCTACAGTACATTTGTACCTTATGGATCAATCCTGAGAGTTATTCTCTAGTGTCATTTGGCTGTGCCTAATATAAGATCATGTAACCAAGCACATGCCGTGATAACTTGGTTGTCACGCCAACTTTGGACATACAGTTTGTTGAACTACAGCAGCATAATTCATACCAAATTCTTATTTCGCTTGCAGCTTGTAGTTGTGGGTGATGGGCTTGATTTTTGTTTCCTTCAGCTTTCAGTTTGATTAGGACGTTTTTCCCTTTGGCTGTTCCTTGTCCATGTGGAACCTTTGTAAATTTTTATTTATGTTGACTGCTTAAACTCATTTATCTATGGAAAGAAAGAAGAACATTAGAGTGCAAGGACCTTACTATTCTATGAGCCCGAATAACCTATGGAAGTATTGCAAAAACTTAGTACTCCCTCCGTCCCAAAATAGATGTCTCAGATTTTTTAAATTTTGGATGAACCTATATACTAAATAGTGTCTAGATTCATTCAAATTTTGACAAATCTAAGACATCTATTATGGGACAGAGGGAGTATATTTATTTATCATTTTTCCTAGATGTATGTACCTCCCTTGGCATGACAACTAGAAAGCCATATAATCTTTTGATCCAATCTGTTCGTCTGCTCCTGACTTTGTTCTCACCTAAAACAAACATAAGCACTATGTCATGCATTTTCTGAGACTAGCATCAAATTTGTACACATGTTGCAGACTAGCAGGAGACATTAACCTTTTTACTCAATGTTAGGTTATCCTTTCATCGCCGGGCATTCATCTGCATGCATTTCTTGTTACATAACTGTAGCGTAGTAGGTATACTCCTCTATTAGTACAGTTGCTAGCTCCTACTGATCGGTTTGATCCTTTATCTGCTTTACATCCTAAATTTGTAATTCTCCTTTATGAATCAAAGATGTACCATCTTCTGAAGTTGGTACCTATATGTTGTAGAATGTGTTTTTCCTGGATGGAGCTCGAGTCATGGGCATTGATGCATCCAGCCAGATCATATTAGCTTCTGGAAGAGCTGCTGGAGTTAGTGTTGAACATGTCCTTACAAAGGTACAGATTCCAAGCTAGATGTGTTGCTTAAATGGTTTAAGGCAAGTTATGCTTCTTGCCACACATTTTTCTTGTTTATTCTCATTCACCTTATGTATCTCCACTCATAATTTCGACAGATCAGCATGTTCTCTAGACAGGAAACGAAAGTCCACCTTCCTCCCAATACTAAAGCTCTCAAGGACATCTGTATTGTTCCTGGGGGCCTTGCTGTTTTTGCATCTCTTGGCAAGAAATTGTCGCTTTTCAGGTCTTTCTGGAACATATGCCAGTTCAATTTCTCACTGTTGTGTTTTAACAATTTTTCAACTAACTTGTACTTTTTGTGCTGTATGATTATATCACAGCATGATAACCAATAACGTTGTCCTTCAATATGATCTACCGGTAATTCTTTGATCTTGAAGTTCACAAATTTTGCATGTAATATGTGCTTCATATGTTAACTGAAACAATTAACTTACTAATTATAAGTACATTTTTTTAACTATAGAGTGTGGGTGTCCAGAAGGCTTTCTATTTACATTTAGTTCTTGCTGTAGCTCTCTAGTTCAGCATGCAGCATACTTTTAAAAGAAAAATCAAAAGAACTTTCTTGAAGAATTTTGAACTTTTTAAGTTACTGAATATATAATTTGTAGTTGGAATTTACTTGTGACCTACTTTAATAGTTATCCTGGCATGCCAACTTTTGTATTTTAATACCATGCAGGCTCCTGGCTGGTCCTGTTCAGGGGTTCAAAATGGTGCAGGTCACATGTATGGTGCAAGTCACATCTATGCTGGATTGCAGGTTGGCTTCTCAAAATCTCTTAACGATTTATTCCTTTTGTGCTGTTTGAAGGGCTGACAAGAAACCTCTGTTGAAATTTACAGAATGGCATGCTTTTAGTCTTTGATACCCGCCAAACTAAAGCACCATTGCATTCCTTGACGGGTCTATCTACACACCCAGTTCATACAATCCACGCTGTGGTAGATTGCAGTGGCTCCATGAAGGTCATCTCCGCTTCTTCCATAGGACCCTGTATTTGGGATGTAGATGGCGGCGAAAATAGGTATTTGGAAGATGTAAAAAGTTATTCCTGATTTGGTTGGTGCTTATGGTATGTGCAATTGTAGACATGGTTCATTGTGCTTCACATTGTTAACACTTGGTCTCTTTTCCAGGCCAAATTTGCTTACCGGGACAGAAAACCAGGGGGTATGCATATCTCTTGCATGTGCCCCTCCATCAAGTGATCTAGTCGTGGCTACCTTCCGTCCAAAAGTTGAGTTGTCGGGCGATGGCACCTCATCTCAAGTGGCTATATCACAATCACCGACACTCTCTAGTTCTGGAAAGCTCGGGAGCCATGCCCTCATGAGGAGGACAAGCAGCACATCCTTTGTGAAAGAACAGATCTGCAACGGCAGTGTAAGTGAGCTGCGGATGTCGAAATCCGCAATCATACCCTGCAGCGGAAACAGCCAGCACCTCTTTGCCTATGGTGACGAGTCGCTGCATGGAGTCCGGACGTGGCAGCTGCCTTCGTTCCAGTCGTTCGCTGATCTCATGCCGCACCGCAGACCGATCCTTGACCTGAGGTTTGCAGAGAGCTCTGGAGGGGAGAAGTACCTTGGGTGCTTGAGCGAGGAGAAGCTGCAGGTTTTCAGAGTCATTGATCACTAATCCTTTTTTAGTAGTAGCACTTCACTAGCTTTGTTGTACTGGCATAAACAGGTCTTCCTCTGTACAGTGTTCTCTAGACCACATCCAGTGCATAAATCGTTGTATGATTTTTCTTAGGAGACTTGAAGCATGAAAAACTTGTCATCATGAATCAAAAATACAGATGTGATGCTGCCTTGTATGCTCATTACACCAACATTTTTTTCCTTATTCTTGCCATCACAGTCAACATCCATCAGCACTGCAATATCACAGATACATTTGTGATTACTACCGGAGAGTGAGCAATGCACATGCTGGTTTCAGGTTTCCAGCTAGCACTCGGGGCAGGCTGCAGATCGCGGTCAGTGGAGTAATCCTGACTGTAGTAGTAGAGCATGGAGTGTTAGATAGATCTCTCCCACGTTCGGGCCGTTGGGCCCGAACGGAGTCCATCAACGCGCCCTAATCGGGGGCGCCCAACCTTATCATGGTTGGTGGCCCCTGTCGCCAGCGCGCATATAAAGAGGTGGGGGGGCCGGACGCACACGGTACGAGGTTCACCGTGCGCCGCAGCCCCCCACCTACATACCCACCGATTAGGGTTTAGCGCTAGGCCGACGGGAAGCGCCGCCGCCGCCACTCTCAACCATCCACGCCCACGCCGTCGCCCATCTCCGTCATGGACACCACCTTTGGCATCCCCTTTGGCTCGTGTTCCTCGAGCCGAGGCGCAGGTAGTACCTCTCCGGTCTCTCTCTACTCTCTCAGATTCAACCCAAAGAACGCTACTGTAATCATCTAGGCTAGAAGATCCAAAAGGCCAATGTAACATTGGTATCAGAGCGCGATTCTAGTCCTATTTTTTTCGGTAGAAAAGCAAAGAAGAAAAGGAACCCTAGATCTATAGTGCGCCTGCCCTTACGGCCGCGCCGTTCCGCTCGATCTAGATGCACATCCTATGCGAGGCATCTAGACGAAGAAAACACCCCTCTGGGGCAAAGAAAACCACAGATCAAAGTCCCTTTTTCCCTCCCAGATCCCGCAAGGAAAAGCCAAACAAATCCCCAAAATCCCCTGGTTCTCGTTTTCCCCAAAGCCCGATTCAAAAAAAAAAAAGGGAAGTGGGGGAACCCACTGGCCGCCGGCGCGCGCCGGCGAGGGGCACCGCCGCTAGTCCTCTTGACGGTCGTGCGCCCACCCTCGGGTGGACGCACCGCCGGCAAGAGGGCCAGGGGGGCGCCGTGGCTCCGGCCGCCAACCTCCTCGTCTTCCTCTAGCACCGTTTGTTTTTGGTTGGTGGGGAGGTGGATGGGAGAGAGGAAACAGAAAGGGGAGAAGGAGAGCTCGGGCGTGGGAGGGAGGGGCTCGCCGCCGGCGACACTGCCGGGCGGCACAGCCGCCTCGCCGAACCCCACAGCACCGCCAGAGAAGGAGAGGGAGGGGCGCGCGTCACGCGGCCGCCTCGCCTCGGCCTCACGCGGCTCCTCCGCCGGTGAGCACGCGGGGTGCACGCGGGGTCCCCGCGGCGCCGCTGCTGAGCCCACGCGGGCAGGACGCGGAGTGGACAAGGGGAAAATGGGGGCTAGGGTTAGGAGGGCTGCGGCGGAGGAGGGTTTTGACCTGCGCGAGGAGAGCGGGCAGCCGTTGGATGCAACGGATGGCCTGGATCGCGCCGCGTGTTGGCGCTCCTGGCCGCACGATCTAGGGTACGCACGTCAACGGCTGCGATTGAGCGGGCGCGGGAGGCGGCGGGCGCTGACGGGCCAGAGCAGGCCAAGGAGGCGGTTGGCGGGCTGCGGCTGGGCCGCCCGCGAGCGCGCGTGGGCGGCGCGCAGACTAGCCAGCGCGCGGGCAGGGCAGGCCGCGGGCAGGCTTTTGGCGGGCCTAGGCCGCTCTAGCCAGCGCCCCGCGTGGCAGATAACTGCCAGGCTGCTGGGCCAACGTGGGCCGCACAGCACAGTTCAGCTTTTTCTAATTTTAATTTTACAGAGTTGTTTTTAATTATTTTGCTTAGAGTTTTAAGCATTTTTTTGCATAGTTTTCTCTAGTCATTTTATTTTTTGTATATTTTGACTAGAGAACGATATAAAGGCAGAATTTTTCTGTAAAGTATGAGTTTTATGAAAGTCATTATTAAAGTTTCCGCTGCAAATAGTTATTTTAAATTGCAAATGTATGTTTTAAATTGCAACAATGCAATAAAAGTTGTTTAAATTTTGACATAAAGATGTGATAAAGTGATTAAAAATGATTATGTCTCATGTTATTAATTGACCAACGTTATTAATAAACATGACCATAATTTTATTTCCATTGAGTATTAAAGGTGCATTTAACTTTATTTCTGTCCAACGGTGATATAATTTTAAATAGCACAAAACGATTGGATGCTTAATTTATACCAACGTTGAATTAACGCATACAGTTGTTTTTCTTGGTGATCTCACATCTTTTGTGATTTTCAGGAGGTCTCAACCTCATGGCATGTTTGAAGGACATCCCGCTCCTAAGGGGGACAACTGCTCCGAATGGAGGAAGAAAGTTGATTTGGCGTTCGTATGCGCCGAAGTGGATTGGGTGGTTGAAACCAAGCAACCAGTCAAGCCCGCTGACCCGGTCAGGGGAGCTGCTGAGGAAAGTGCTGAGTTTGAGAAAAGGAAGAGGGACCATGCTCCATTGGATCTGGCCTACTCGATTGATAACCAGAAATGGGTGAACGCCAACAAGAAGTGTCTGGCCTTCGTAAAGAACACAATTGAGAACGCAATAGTGGACTCAATTGGAGAGTGTGCTACCGTGGGCGAGTATCTCGCCAAGATAAAGAGCCAGTTTACTGTCTCTTCAAAGATGTATGCGACCCAGCTGTTAAAGCAGCTGGTGACTGAAAAGTATACGGGAGGACCCCACGAAATAAGAGAGCACATCTTGAGGATGTCAAACATGGCAGCGAAGCTCAAGCCCATGGATGAGGACCTCGAGCTAAAGCCAGCACTCTTGGTGCACCTAGTGATGGCCTCACTTCCACAGCCTTTCGAAAATTTTGTAATAAACTATAATATGTCCCCTGAAAAGTGGGACATAGAAAAGACCATTGGGATGTTCTCCCAAGAAGAGGAAAGGCTGAAAGCCCTTCACGGCGGTTCCCTGAACTTCGTGAAGGACAATAGGAAGAGAGGCTTCACAGGCGGCAACCATGGTGGCTCACCCTCCAAGCCACATGTCAAGGGTCCAATGCAGCACCAGTACCAGCATCACCAGTCCACCCCTGGGGAGAAAGATCAGTGCCATCACTGTAAAAAGCCGGGCCACTACAAGAAAGACTGCCCAATTTGGCTGAAGTACATCATGGCCAAAAATGGTAAAGATATTGTTTCTTTTGTTAATGAATCTCTGTATGAAAAGTTTACTAGATCCACTTGGTGGATTGATTCTGGTGCAACTGTTCATGTTGCCAACTCTTTACAGGGGTTCCATTCGACAAGGACCACGCCAAGAAGAGAAAGACACATTGAAGTGGCGAATGGAATAGAAGCAGAAGTGGAGGCCATTGGTGACATCCCTCTGGAGCTGGCTGATGGCTCTTTCCTTTTGCTCAAAGATGTGCTTTTCGTTCCTTCATTACATAGAAATTTAATAAGTGTTTCATGTTTGGACAAAGATTCTTATGAATGTTATTTCGGAAATGGCAAGTGTGCCATTTGGTTGAAAGACAAGTGTGTGGGTGTTGCTACATTATATGATAAGTTATATTTGTTATCCCTGCATGAGAAAGTACTTTCTGTGTGTGATGTGAATGAAAAAGTTTCCTTGTCGAACAAAGAACAAAAGAAAAGAAAGCGAACTCTTGACTCATCAAAACTATGGCACTGTAGACTAGGCCATATTTCGAGGGGAAGAATAGAAAGCCTCGTTAAAAATGACATTCTTCCTCCGTTAGAGTTCTCCGACATAGAACAATGCATAGATTGCATTAAAGGAAAGTATGTCAAACAAATTAAAAAGGGTGCAAACCAAAGCATAGCTACACTAGAAATAATCCACACGATATTTGTGGACCGTTTCCGGTGAAAAGTGTGGATGGCTATGATTCATTCATAACATTCACGGATGATCACTCCCGGTATGGTTATATTTATCCAATTAAAGAAAGATCTGAAGCATTGGATAAATTTAAAATTTTCAAAGCTGAAGTAGAAAATCAGCATGATAAAAGAATTAAAATAGTTCGGTCCGATCGGGGGGGGAGTACTACGGTCGGCATACTCCATATGGTCAAGTACCAGGACCCTTTGCAAGGTTCCTGCAAGAAAATGGAATAGTCGCCCAGTATTCTATGCCGGGCGAACCTCAGCAAAACGGAGTAGCTGAAAGGCGCAACTGTACCCTTATGGATATGGTGCGCAGCATGATGAGCTATTCCACCCTCCCATTGGGATTGTGGATGGAGGCGCTTAAAATCTCCATTCACATTCTCAACAGAGTACCAAGTAAGTCGGTGCCCAAAACACCGTATGAATTGTGGACAGGCAGAGTCCCCTCTCTGCACCACTTGAGGGTCTGGGGGAGCCCAGCTGAGGCAAAACTTTTCAATCCAAACATCGCAAAGTTAGACCCCAAAACAGTATCTTGCCATTTTATTGGCTATCCAGATAAGTCCAAAGGCTATCGTTTCTACTGTCCCGACAGATACACAAAGTTTGTAGAAACGAGACATGCAGTCTTCTTGGAGGACGAATTGATGAGGGGGAGCACGGTAGCTAGGCAAATTGATCTTGAGGAGAAGAGGGTGCATGCACCTAATCCGATGATTCAGGAGCCATTTTTCTCGCTACCTGTTGTGCCACCATCTACAACCCCTGAGGTTGTGGTGCCGGCACCTGTTGTGACTCCACACTTGACAACAATGGGCGAAAGTTCGGAACCTGTCCATCAGGAGCCACCTGAACCCACTGTTGAGCACGAAAGGGAGCCAGAACAGCCACCTAGTGTAAATGTGCCTGAACCTGAGGCAAGGAATGAGCAAGAGTCTGATGAACTCAGACGGTCTAAAAGAGAACGAAGACCAGCCATTTCCAAAGAAATCTACAAAGTTTACAATGTAGTTCATATGGAGGGAGATCCTACCTCATATGAAGAAGCCATGAGTAGCCCTCACTCAGCCAAGTGGGTAGAGGCAATGGAAGATGAAATGAAATCGATGAGTTCCAACAATGTTTGGGACTTAGAGGAAATTCCCAAAGGATCCAAAACAGTAGGATGCAAGTGGGTCTACAAAACAAAGTATGCCTCCAATGGGAATGTAGAAAAGTACAAAGCTAGACTCGTGGCAAAAGGCTTTACGCAAAGAGAAGGCGTAGATTACAATGAGACTTTTTCTCCGGTCTCATGTAAGGACTCCTTCAGAATCATCATGGCACTAGTTGCACATTTTGATTTAGAGTTACATCAAATGGATGTCAAGACGGCATTTCTAAATGGAGATTTAGAAGAAAATGTTTACATGAAACAACCCAAGGGTTTTTTCATGGAGGGGAAGGAACATATGGGATGCCGCCTAAAGAAATCCATTTATGGGTTAAAGCAAGCCTCTAGGCAGTGGTATTTAAAGTTTAATGATACCATTAAAAGATTTGGATTCAAAGAAAATGTTGAGGACAACTGCATTTATGCAAAGTTCAAAAGTGGGAAATATATTTTCCTAATTCTATATGTGGATGACATTCTGCTTGCTAGCAGTGATGTTAGTCTACTACTAGAAACAAAGAAGTTCTTGTCATCAAACTTTGACATGAAAGACCTTGGTGAAGCCTCTTATGTTTTGGGCATAGAAATTCACCGAGACAGAAAGAATGGAGTGTTAGGACTGTCACAGAAAGCGTATTGTGAAAAGATTTTAAAGAAATACAATATGCATGCGAGTAATTCAACACCTGCTCCCATAGTCAAGGGCGATAGTTTTGGGAAATCCCAATGTCCAAAGAATCAATATGAGATCGATCAAATGAAGTCAGTACCATATGCTTCGGCTGTTGGAAGCTTACAGTATGCACAAGTATGCACTCGCCCTGACTTGGCATTTATCACCGGGGTACTCGGTAGATATCAAGAGAATCCAGGCATAGAGCACTGGAAGATGGTAAAGAAAGCTTTGCGTTATGTGCAAGGCACAAAAGGCCTCATGCTAACATATAGAAGATCTAATTCCCTAGAGATAAAAGGGTATTCAGATGCAGATTTTGCGGGAGATAAAGACGACCGAAAGTCCACGACAGGGTATGTTTTTACTCTCGCAGGAGGTGCTATTTCGTGGAGAAGCGCCAAACAGTCGATAGTTGCATCATCTACGATGTATGCAGAATTCATAGCTTGTTATGAGGCCATGGGACAGGCGTTATGGTTAAAGAAATTCTTACCCGACTTGAAAGTGGTTGACTGCATCAGCAGGCCACTAAAGATGTACTGTGACAACGAGCCCGCAGTATTCTATGCTCACAACAACAAGTCGAGTAATGCTACAAAGTCTATAGATATAAAGTATTATGTGGTGAAGGACAAAGTCCAGGATCAAACTATAAGACTCGAGCATATAAGGACAAAGGATATGCTTGCGGATCCGCTAACGAAAGGCTTACCACCCAATGTGTTCAAGGAACACATAGCCGGCATGGGTTTAACGGGAAGTCTATGATTCCTGGACTATAGAGGCCCAAAAGTAACATGATTTGTTTCAGAACATGAAGGTATATAGTGGCTGTCTGATTCTATCGGCAATTGAGCTGAGACGATGAAACATGCTCTATGTATCATTCTGTGATGGAATAAGTAAAGAACAAGGTTAAAAGTAAAGTCGAGATCTAGGGGGAGAATGTTAGATAGATCTCTCCCACGTTCGGGCCCAACGGCCCGAACGGAGTCCATCAACGCGCCCTAATCGGGGGCGCCCAACCTTATCATGGTTGGTGGGCCCCTGTTGCCAGCGCGCATATAAAGAGGTGGGGGGCCGGACGCACACGGTACGAGGTTCACCGTGCGCCGCAGCCCCCCACCTACATACCCACCGATTAGGGTTTAGCGCTAGGCCGACGGGAAGCGCCGCCGCCGCCACTCTCAACCACCCACGCCCACGCCGTCGCCCCTCTCCGTCATGGACACCACCTCTGGCATCCCCTCTGGCTCGTGTTCCTCGAGCCAAGGCGCAGGTAGTACCTCTCCGGTCTCTCTCTACTCTCTCAGATTCAACCCAAAGAACGCTACTGTAATCATCTAGGCTAGAAGATCCAAAAGGCCATGTAACATGGAGCTCTGCCGTGGCCGCCCCACGGCGTGTTCCTGACGGCGGTGCTGGTAAGGGCCAACACTGCTGGTTTTGGACACTATTATTGCATGAAATTCTGGCAATGGGTGGCGACGAGGTAAACCATTTGATCAGATAATTAAAACAGAATTGCTCCTGGAAGTTGGGCCACAATCTGACAGAAATAGAGCTTTACAAAGATCCATCGATGATGTGTCGGTGCAACTATTGTTGCAATACTACAGAACACATCTAAGCATTTCATCGAGCACATCTAAGCATGGCGGTCAGCGGCGCGAGTACAGCGTCCTGAGGGGGGGGGGGGGAATTGATTATCACCCCCCCAGTTCGTGCGCCTCCGCAACTTAAGCCCCCCTCTTCGTCTTCCTCCCTTCCAACCCCCTCAATTCAGGTGCGATGTTGCTAATCTCCCCCTTTGGCCTGGTTATCTCTTAATTAAGCTAATAATATTTTGACTATAATCTAAAGTGACAACTATACCCTCATTTATTTCTTCAAATTACACTAGCTGGGAGACAGTCGCTCGGGTGCTTTTTCTTTCTCTGCTCGACCCCTCCATGGCCTAGCTACCTCGCCTCAACCCAGCTCGCCCGCCCTGACTGCCCTGCCGCCGGTGGCATCAATTCCTTACTCCTGAGATCCATCTTCGCCTCACTCGTCCGGCGCTCGATTTGAACTGACCTCAAATCCACGCTCGATTTGTTTCCGTCTATGCTGCTTGCCGCCATGGAAGACGTTGTGGTTCAGGAACCGGAAGTTACCGGCGCGGAGGAACCCGTGCAGGTGCTCGTCGCTGCCCGCTCCGTCGCAGTCGCCAGGCCGCTTCCTGCCCACCGCCTCGTCGGGTCCGGCTCTGGCGGCTCATTCACGAACGAGTACAAAGAGAAAGAAAGAACAGGCCTAGCCCTCTGTATCGGGTTGGAGAAAAAAGACGAGGGCATTGTAGTCATTTACAGAGAAATCAGTCTAATGTTTTGTATTATTAGATTAATGAATGGGTAACAATGCCAAAGGGGCTTATAATAGAAGCAGGCCAAGAAGGGGGCATATCATCAAAGTCGTGTGTACAGGAGGGGTTATAATCAATTCTCCCTCCTGAGGGCGTCCACGACAGGGCGGAACCCGTCGCGGAGCGGGACGACGGAGACGGCCCGGAGGTGCTCGGCGCCGTCCTTCGTGGGCTCGCGCAGCGCCAGGCGGCACATCTCCCCCTGCAGCGCGTCCGCCGCGGCGCGCGCGGCGCCCCGGTGCTCGGCGAAGAGGCGTTCGAGCTCGTCGGCGGGGCAGCCGAGCAGAGTGCGTGCGGCGCGGTCGAAAAGGATGACGGGGAAGACGCGGTCGTGTGTGGCGACGGAGAGGAGCAGACGGTACACGCGCTCCGGGACGGGGCCGCCGCAGGCGGCGCAGGAGACGCCTTCGGCGTGACCCGGGAGCGCGCGGCGGCTGCAAGCCAGGCAGGAGAGATAAGAGAAGTCGGACATGTCGGCCGCCACGATGGTGCAGTACGGCGGCGTCCAGGTAGCCGCCGCCGCGCCGCCGCGGCTGCTGGTGGTGCAGCCGGCGAGAGACATCCTAGCCCAAGCCCAACCACAAGACCACAAGAGTTGTCCTCCGCCTCCGGCCCATAGGCTCCAGCTATGTAATCTGGTAGTTCCCCTAAAAAGTATACTAGTACGGTAAGCCGGCGATTGGAGGTTTGTTTTAGCACGGACTGTGATCTTTTTTTCTAGTGAGCTGGCTAATCAGATGATGTGATCTTCTCTCTAATGAGCTTGTTATTACTCAACCGACTTCATGTATAGACTCATAGGGTAGTTCACGTGTTGATACGTCTGCTACGGCATACAAATTAAAAAGGTCGCATGTAACCCGAATGAGCACCGCTTGGAACGACCGAGCTAGTTTTACACGATTTTACTGCATAATAAAAAAATCTATTCTTCTACAAAGAACAATCAATCTGAATACTCAACATAATATATGGCTAATAATTAAGAGGAAATTTGGCAATGTTACACAATTTTGAAGGCAAAGCTGAATAACATATAAAGGTCAAATGAATTCAAACAGATTGAAGATGTATACATGGATTTGCTACAATATTTAATTAGATGCCGATATGATAATCTGGAATTTGTACAATGACACGATGTTCAACGATTAGTTTGAAAGGTCGTTGTCAACACTTTCAGTCGATAATCGGTGATCAAACTGGTCAGCGTGTCTTGGCTTAAGCGTCGACGTAGTTAATGTTTAAAGGAACAATCACAATATTTTGCATGGAACCCTCAAACTACTAAACTTCTTGCCGATCCAGTCTTTTCCTGACATTGACATAACTAACAACAGAAGGCACCAAGCTCTTTATGGTATTTTCCACTTCAACCTGCAAGTGACACCCAAGGAATCTATAGAGGATATCAAAATAGAAAAGACCAGCATATTTATGTACACAAGATAAAAAACAAAAGTTTATAAGCCTATGTTTTCCTACCAACTGCCATACCTTATTCAATTCATCATGAAGAAAAGGTAAATTGGAAAGATTTAGAAACACGGCCACAATTAGGCGCACCAAAATAACAGTCGGTAAAAATTAGAAACACCACATGGGAGCCACATATATTCTGCAAGATGATTTATCGCACATAATGGCAACATATTGTCTGACTGAACCACATAGATTAGATCCATACCATGGAAGGCATTACTACAGAACTTTTGTTTGCAAAGTATTAATGTGCAAGAGGCAAAAAGCGAACCAAGGTATATTTACCTTAAAGAAATGAAGGGTCATATGGTTAACTAAGAAAATCGTAAGCTTATCCAGTTTACCCTATACCAGGAGCAATATTAAGCATTGCTATTGTTCCATGCATGAATAAATTTACCAAAAATGGTGTTTGCTTCCTCTATAAATTTGGCCAATGTACCATAAGTGGATAAAGCAAAACAAAGCAATAATTAAACTATGCAAAATATTAAGTGGGGGAAGCTAAAACTACCATTAAAATTATTCCACCATGCAACGGACATAAGTGCTTAAAAAATAGATTACTATTCTAGTTTATTAGCTTTTTTCTTCTCAGTCCTTTCTTCTTAATTATCAACCTGTACCACTATGCAATACTTAACTGGAATCTATTTGAAAACCCATTACATAGAATTGGAAATGGAGATTATGATCAAACGTTTCTTTATATATTGCATAGTTATCTAATTACTCTATTTGACAATGCAAGTCTCAAAACATACCCAAGCTTTGGAAATGTTTACAAATTCAAAACCACCTAACGTAGATTTTTTCACCTTTACTACTTGGTTTCCATTTCAGCCTTTAAGGGAAAAAATTACAAACTAAATAAAAAATTATCTCTAAAAATAAAAGAGAAGAGAAATACTCATGGATATAAACAAACCCAATAGCACCCAAATTGGTGAAACATACCGAAAATGGTCAGAAATCCAACCGAGCCAGTCGCATCCGGGCCGTTGAGCATGACAATCTCCGATGGAGTAGCGTGGCCTAACCACATACATATGAGATGAAAGATAAACATAAGACTACATTATATGCTAGAAATAAACATGAATTCACAGTAGAACAAAAATTACATAAACCAAAAATAACAGGAGTTGAACTAAGAAATACTTCAACTGCACGAAGAGGCATCAGAGTACCAACCAAACAAATGAAGCAAAATAGATGTACTGCTTAAATAGATGCACTGCTTATAAAATAAGCACTAATCTTATCAAAGCTTTGACACACGAATGGACAAGGAGCGGCCCTAGTCTAGAGATTAATGCACTTGTTGGTTACTAACACGAAAAAGCCCTTGCTTTGGGTTTGCACCACAGATAAACCTCTAATGCATATGCATGTGGCTTACACTACATCATATATTCTAATTCAGCTGCAAAGTAATACATCAGTCCAAGTAATTGAATGCGCCTGGTAAAGCACACATACAACTTAGAAAAAATATATCAATCTAACAACCGAGCTACAAATAAAATACATCAACCAAGGCAAACCAATACGCCAAATTAACTCAAATCAATCACTCTATCCAGCCCCAAATCACTTCTAATGACCAGTGCAGACTACATATGAATACACATACATCTCTTACATTCATTTTTATCAAAATGGAACCCATCTCTTTTCCGCAGTTTGCATTTCCTCTGCTGAGAACACCCAAATAGGAAATAGCTCAAACGAATCTAGCTAAAAGGATAGGGGAACAAAAAATCATGACCTCTCTAACCTGAACATGGAAAACAACAACACATGAACCTGCACATTTTATATACCCCGATACCAAAATAGAAAATCCTGAAATTTGAATTAATCAACATGGGAGACCAGAGGCCGGAGGGTACTCGAGTTGGCTGTTGTCAAGCTCCACCTTGTCCTTCCCTGTCACCATCACATCCGGGCCTATAGAGCAAAACGACAACGATCGGCAGCCGCAGCGCCGCTCCACAGGGGATGGAGCTGCAATGCAGCTTGAGGCGAACCTGGCTATCCCTCGTTCGCTAGGTCGATGTGCTCGGGACGGTACCATCCATGGCAGGCTGGAGGCGCGAGGAACAGCCAGATCAGGCCAGGAATCAGTGTGGTAGGCAGAGGGCTGCACTCCTGTGGCGGGGATCGAGGTGAGATGGCGGCGGCTCACCTGAATTGGTGCGGCGGTGCACTCCGCGGGAGAGAGGAAACGTGGAGAAAGAAGGAGGGTTGAATGAGCAAAAGAGGAATCGACCGCGGTCATTTCTTCTCGTTTACGGGGATTACTTGGTTGTTGCGTCGTGGGCTAGGGTTGATCCAGATGACTCCCCATCCAAGATCCAACGATAGAAGACACCCTCCAGGAGTGGCCTCTGTTCTAGTTGGACACACCTTCTGCTCTTGCTTATTTTGTAACTCCTCTTGGACAAATATTTTGGAATGCTGATATATGAGAAGCCACAACTGTATATGCAGCACATAGGTATGTGCCTTTATTCTTCATCATCTGCAAAGGTGACCTCCTTGGATCCATCTCGTGTTCATCATCAGACTGAAATGCAGGAATTAGCTAGAGATATTAATAGGCCAACATTTCTAGAATCACATAAATATAAACTTCGATTAGTGTCATCAAAACTGGTTATATTGTTGCCTTCGCAATAAAAACAGTGTATTTCTAATTCATAGCATTGGTTAATTCGATTATCCAACCACTGGAACCTGGTTACTTCAGACTTGTTGATTTACTCAAAAGAATTATGATTTATCACGAAGTGTCACTCAATTGTAAGAAAACCTAGACAGACGTACAGTTTAGAGGAGTTTTAGCCGGTTATAGTATCTGCATAGTGCATTGACAATTGGGTCTTCTCTGTATCCTAGATATGGAGGGCACCTCCTACTCTCAAGATATATTTAAAGGAAAATTGTACGCATATGTAATGTGAGAACAAATAAATGTGTCCACCTTACTCTGAAGTCTGAATACAAAACCATCATAGTAAAGAATCATGCAGGAGAGATGGAGTCAGAGAGGGTAAATACACGTACCTTGCTTCAATACGCATCAGGGCCAGACCATGTGAGACCAGACCGTGTGAGACCCTGTAGAAGTCCATCGGATACCCAACTATTACAACCCCCTAAAGCACCAATGAACAATCAATTCATATCAGATATCATCCATCTAAAACATATGGTGTCGGAAGGGAGACCTGTTGGGCTAAGGCGTTGTCGTCGCATTGGAGGGATTGCTGGCACATCGGCCGATCCCCTCCTCGTCGACCTCCACAATGGAGCTGGAGGAGGAAGTGGCGCCGGAGCGTGGGCTTAAGGGCGCACCTGCCGACTCCTACTCGTCAACCGACGTGACGGCGTTGAAGGAGGATGAGGCGCTAGGGTGTGCCAGCACGGACGAGGACGATGGGGGCGGGGACGCGGGTCCTTGAGCGCGGTAGCCGTTGTCATCACCTCCCCGAGAGGGAGGAGGCGGGCAGCGGGATGAGCGGTGGCGGCGGGTTGAGCGTCTGGAGGAGCGGCGGGGGCTAGGATAGCAGCGACAGTGAAACCCTAACTCTCCCCGAGCACCATGGGAGCAAGACTTGGTGGAGATATCTGTATTTGGAGTTGTAGACGTGGAGAAGACCCATGCCGACAAACTGAATCCACCCAGCCCACATGCAGCGACGGTAGCCAGGGAGGCCCACAACTAGGCACGCAAGAATGGCAAAACGCCCCGCAAGTGCTTGAGAGAGCTTCCTACGTCTCACGATTAAGCTCTTAAATAATATTGGGAATTGGGATTCAGAATTAACTTAATTCAAGGTCTGATATCTCAGTTACAACTCATATAACTAAATACGAATCACTAATCAATCCAACGGTATGTGTATTCCTTTTTAGTTGCAACCCATATTTATCGAGTAGTACAATCTTAATTGCAATCACATCAGTAACTAGAAAAATCTCGATTTGCAACTCATACTAACTTGAATCACAATGCAATTTAAAAGTCTGAGAGATTGGATTTTTTTAATAATAGGAATATGTTAATATCAAAATAATATGAATTATGTTCGGACTTTGCAACAACATGATATCCACTGCATATCTAGACACCATGGATGCATGGGGCTAAAAAATAATATAAGAAGAGAAAGGAAAACAAAACCCATGTTGAAACAAAGAGAGACTCGCAGCAGCAAGAGCACAATCGGTGGTGGTAACACCTAGACTCCAAAAAAGATTCTCAAAAACAACGCCTTTAATAAGGTTATAGTGCACAAACACCATAATTGGCCGGTCCAACGGTCATAATTTAAATCCTAGGTTTTCATCCAAGTTCTAGTCTCCAAAAAATGCCTTCATCAAGGAAACAACTAGGAAGCCGCCATTGACAGGTACAAGACCTACGGTTTTCACCACGGGACTGATACCGCCAACTAAGTCCTCCAATGTCCCCGCCCCACTCGTCGAGATTACTGTTGCAAAACTTTCGATCGTCTGACATGCAAACTTCTTCTGATCTTTCCCATCCAATCTTCTCCTTTCATCACCGCCAAGTCTCATGCAATATAAGTGTGTAGAATCTTTGGCATTCAATCCATCTTGACATACCCACCTCCTTTAGCACGAAGGAAAAAATCTTGACCGACGAGGTGGATAATGCGATGTAGTGGAGCCGCCACTTGTACCTCGTCCCGATGATTCGTGCGCAGCACCAAAGATCTCGAGCAAAAGTCACGCATCGGCACCAGACAAGGAACTATGGGAAGCCGCTGATGGCATCATGCCCCTCGCCTCTTTCACTATGGACGACCATGGCTAGAGGGGGCGCACGCCTTGCCAAATTGTGGCCGAACGCCGCTGTCCAAGCTGGGATCGACGCCATGATCTTGGCTAGGTTGTCTCGACAGATCATATCAAATCAGAATGAGAACCGATGTGGAGATAGAAGAATGAGCTAGGACGAGGGAAAAAAGGAAAACTGAGGACGCCCGCTCGCTGTCGTCCACCGTTAGACGGCCTCATATGGAAGCTATTAAGGTGAATGAGATCTATGATGGGGCATTGGCGGCATATCGCGCTCAGGCGGAGCAGGAGAGGTGCCCTAGGCCTCCACGAGCACAGGGCCTATGGAGGTCGATCATTGCCCTTCGGGTAGGGGACCCCCTTGCGACCTCCCATGTGGGGGGAAAGCGGAGGAGGCCCCCCAAACCCGCGTCTAGGCCCTCGACGATTGGTACGTGCGGTGACCTAGCATACCACTGCATGATATAGTACACTATAGTCATTGACATAACACCAATAAAACATCGTTCACTAGTATTACATTCCTCAGAGTGGTACAACCGAAACACAACATGTCCAAGACATGACTATAGGTTACAACTCGACTCTTTACAAAATATCCAGAGAACACTCTAGGTTATATGGAGAGAAAGCAACTTCTTTCAAAGAAGAACCAGAAGTAATAATTCACATCTATCCTACTAATAAGACTAGTATCTAAACTATTTGGCTTGCAATTGCTTCTATTGCATTGCTCTACAGAAGTAGGTTCTATGGCTAGACAGTGTACTCCTATCTACTCAGCAACTTCGTCTTCATTTCAGTTGATGTATATGTTGATCTCCTCGACTTCTTTAAAGAACTTGAGCTTTTGGTGACGATTCTTTTGAACAGAAGTTGATGTAGACGTCGTCTGTATTGGCTTTAGAATCTAGCAAGGATTAATAAGATAAGTTGAGTACGAGCGTACTCAGCAAGTTCACTAAAAAGAAGTGTTTGATGCACTAGCTACAAGCCTCAGACCATAAAACATGTGCCTCTAGAACAAATTGCCATGGTCCCCCCGAGTGACAACGGCAAACGTGGGAAAAAGATTTATGCCAGATCAGTCTCGGTGTGTAAAGCTTAGTTAAGGTACTACCAGATTCAGGACATTCCGGCAGAGTAAATCTCCTCTTTGAGATTTCTAACCTATTGATGCAATTTTATTCATGTAATTTTCTTAACTCGCTTGGTAAAGAGTTTTGAATGTACGGAATACCGAAATTGGTTCAAATTTGATAGTAAATGTTGTTACTCTATCAATATGGGCTTGTCACTTTCCACGTATTCTCGGATCAACTTTTTCGTTAATGTCTTAACCTTTGGCATGTAATTTTCTGCATCGACATAGACATCTTTCTCCTTCCACTCATAGACATCTTTAGCTAAAATGTGCGCCGCATCCCTTTTACAATGACTAAAAACCACCTCATTAAAAAGACTAGCTTTGGCAAAACATTCTGCTGAGATCGCTGATTGTGAACTCCAAACTTAGGTTCGGAAAAGGACAATACAAAATGCCAGGTATATAGTTATATGCCTTTTTTTTGTCACAAACATGATGATTACGTGACTTAAGTTTTGGGTTCACAGATTTGTGGGAACTCATATAAACATTTTTATTTATAATATACTTTGGGTTTCTAATACGAAGTAGTATTTAAAATTGATTTAGACTACAACCTGTACAACTTATAAGCCAAAAGGTATAAGAACACACACAAAAATTGAAACCCTCCAATTGCAGAAACAAGTGGAACAAAAACTGCCAAAAGATCTCAAAATTGCACATCGAATAGAACCACAGGCTAATTCTTGTCCAATTATAGGTACCTTAGAGATAAGAAAATTTAGTTTGAACTATTTACATGTTACAACTAAGCCGTTTCTTCTCTATTATGGATGAAATGTGTAAAACGCCCTGTGGTTCTTCTACATCCCCTGAAAAAACTTCTGAGTCCACTGCTCAAGTTGGTATATTCTTGATAGTCCATACTAGGAAATAGAACCGAGATTTTACTGAAACAATACGATTATACAACTATACAAGCTACTGCAAGTTACCTTTGAGGGTGTCATATTGACCAGGGAACCACATAAGAGTTGCTGGAAACTTGGTGCTAATGGTAAATGCACAGTTATGTCAGGGTAATTAGAAGATATCTAGTGATCATGTTCTATATAGGAGACGATTGGAACTTGCAAGTAATTGCGAACAGACAAAAAACATTAAAGAGATTCTGTAAATCATACTGTAAAGTTTGGAGCAAAAGAAAATACTTGTCATGCATGCTATCAAAAGTTCAGGCTGTTCTGCGTGACTGCTTTCTGAAGAAACTCATAGTGATGTACAGGACCTCAAAACAAGGATATATTCTATAGTTTCTACAGTGCTACAAAAGACAGTTCAAAGAAGTCAAAATTGGTCCGGTGCCTCCAGTACTAGTCTATTCTCTACAAGAACAAATCCCTCCCCGGAAAATATGAAACCCACTCGAGTCTCTGACTGAAATCTCCTTCCCAGTAGCCACAGAGGCATGCTCCAGAAATGAGTGGCAGTCACCACACATGCGGATGTTCTTCACGACACGGACGATTTGCCCAGAGCCTGCCATTAGAAGGCCATAAGTAGCAGCCAGCTTTGCACTGTGGTACATCAGGAAATGCCTCTTTTGGTATTCCTCAACATCATGTAGGACAAAGGTGGTGTCTGGTTCATACCCAGCCTTCATGCACTCAATGGTTAGCACATCCAGACCAGCATAGATGTCCTTGGACTGAGGATGCGATCTATCTCTAGCGAAAAATGAGTGAACAGTGTTGTCATGAAATGTCCAGCTCCTTGCTGGAATCTTATGGATACCCTTTTCACGCATCTCCAGCCTTGTGTTTTCTGAACAATGCCACTTTGCTGATTCAGAGTACAAATTAGATGCTAGAACATATGTGGATGGGTCCTGTGGTTGCAATGCAAGTAGATGGTTCATTGCTCGCCTCCGCAGTGTCATGTTGGACCGCTTGTTACAGCTTTCCAGCAAAGATCGCCAAACTAATGCACCAGGCTTGAATGGCATACTACGTATAAACTGTTCTGCCTCATCAAAACGGCCCCAACAGCCAAGGACATATACAAATGCTGCAAAGTGCTCCATGGCAGGTTCAATGTTGTACGTGCTTGATATACAATGAAACAGTTCCATACATGTATCTGCAGAATCTGAGCTGGTGTAACTGCAAGCTGATATGATTAGAAGAAAGGTAATGGAATCGGGCTTGATGACTAATCTCTGCATTTGAGACCATATGTTTAATATCACATCTCCCTCACGATGGAGAAGATGAGCAGTGATCAGCGCATTCCAAGACACAAGGTCTCGGTGAGGCATTTGCTCGAAGAAATTTTCTGCATTTTCCAATTGTCCGCACTTGCCATACATACTGATGATTGAATTACCAACTCCACAAGCACGCAAAAGCCCAGATTTTGCAGCAAATGAATGCATTTGCTTTCCAAGTTCGGCAAAACCTAAAGCACCACAAACTCCAAGAACAGTAGTCAACGTGAACTCATCAATGAACTGAATATCACTGCTTCTAAACATTTGAAGGAAGATAGAAAATGCCTTTTCATACTCCCCATCTCTGAAGCTAGCAAGTAGCAAAGAGTTCCATGCAATGTGAAAGCTCTCCTGGTGGCACCAATGCTCAAACAACAGATGTGCATCTCCGGACCTGCCACACTTGATGCACATGTCTATCAACGCGGCATCAATCCAAGGAGTTGAGCCACAGCCACACTTGATCACAAATGTGTGTACCTGCTCGCTCATCTTCCTATCCGCAGCAATAGCACAAGCATTCAGCACACCAGTCACTGTAACGTCTGACATCTCCAACCCATTCTCTAGCATTTGCCTAAACAACCCCAGTCCACGCAGCCCCGCCTTCTTAGCAAATGTGACACGGACGCCTTCCTTGTTCTGACAAAAACCGGTCAGAACTGCATTGTAAGTAACAAAATTCTTCTCGGGCATCCGATCAAACACACACAGAGCCTTGTCAACTAAACCAAACTCCATGTATCCATTGAGCAACCCAGTCCACGAAATTACGTCCTTCACCGGCATCCTCTGAAACACACCAACCACATCCTCTACAGAATCACCATGCTCGGCATAAAACCCAATGAGCGCATTGCCGACACTCAAATCAACCTCCAGGCCGGACTTGAGAGACAGAGCGTGCACTGCTGCCCCCTGGGACAGGCTGCACCCCTCGGCAGCCGCTGTCAAGAGCGCTGACAGAGAAAACCGGTCGGCCGCAACACCATCTGTCCGCATGTCCCCAAAGAGCTCAAACGCCTCCTCGTGCCTGCCCAGCTCAACCAGACCGGAGAGCACCGCGTTCCACGAGGACACGTCGCGCTGCTCCATCCTTTCAAACACCCTCATAGCGTCCTCTAAGCGACCACACTTAACGTACATGCCAAGGAGCGCATTGGCGACGAGGAGAGAGCCGCCGTAGTACCAGTCCTTGGCGACGAGCGCGTGGACCTGGGTCCCGAACCGCGGGTTTCCCCTGCGAATGCAGGCGGTGAGGAGGCCGACAAAGGTGTACTCCGTGGGGGCGAGTTCCGCGAGGCGCATTCGGCGGAAGAGCGCATCCGCAGCAGAGACGGGGGACCCCAGCCGGGCGTGGCCCGAGATGAGCGCGCTGTAGGAGGCGGCGTCGCGGGTGGGCATCCAGTCGAACACCTCCCGCGCATCGGCGAGGCGGCCCGCGCGGAGGTACCCGCACATGACGGCGTTGGAGAGGCGCGCGTCCGACAGAGCTGCCGCACCGGACTTGGCGGCGACCGCGTGCGCGGCGCGGGGGTCTGCCGTGCGGGGCGGGAGGCGTAGGCGGGGCGCGGTGCCATGAGCGGCGGTGGCGGTGGTGGCAGGCGGAGGAGGCGGAAGATGGGACGGGAAGGAGAGGCGCGAGCGGGGCGGGGGTGGGGGTGCGAGGGGGAGAGGAGGAGGGGAGGATGAGGTGGAAGTGGCCATTCATTTCACTCCAAGGTGGACGGAGCTAAAGGCGTACCTCGGTTTGACGCTTGCTCATCTCGCGCCCGGAGCCGGAGCGACTCTGTCACGGCGCCATCATGCAACTCGAGCAAATCCAACCCGTTAGAATTAGGCTAGGCCGGGCCGAGTAATTGAACTAGGCCTAACAGCATCTCCACTTCGTTGGCCGAACTTAGCATGAAATCTGGTTCGTTTTTCGGCTGGACTAAACTTGTTTTTGCCTGGTACGCCCATTCTCCCATCCGCGTACCCAGGTCGAGTCCCCAAGTTCGGCTAAAATTCATCAAATTTAAACGATTTTCATTAAGTTAGGCGTATATAGGCGGATTACATCAAATTTAAACTAAACTAGTACATAAATAAACTTAAAAAGGCAGCCGCCGGTGCCTTCGCCGTCCTACATGCCTAAGTTGCCGTAGAACGACGTGTAGTCAGGTTCGGCTCGGCCATCATCCTCGCCGCCGCCGTCGTCGTCGCTCGGCGGCTGGTTCTGGCGGGAGCTGCCCTGGCCAGGGTCGCCGTACCTCCATGGCTGGTAGGACGGGCCTGCGTCCTCGTCGTCGTCGTCCAGGACGTAGAGCGGGGCGCCTTGGTAGGCGAGCTCACGCCCAGACAGCGCTCGACGCCGTGCGGCCTGCTCCTCGGCCTGCTGCTGCAGGCCGAGGATACGCAGATGCTCCGCCTTCTCCCAGTCCCTCCTAGACCATTCGAGGATGTCCGACGAGGAGGGCTCGACCAGCGGCATCGTCGACGTCAGCGGCAGGCTCCAGCGCCATCTTCAAGGCGGCGTCCTCGGCCGGCGCCGAGCCTTCTGTCTTGGGGCGGCGTAGGCGTAGGTGGCCTCGTGGCGGCGTGGGCGCAGACGGCTCGTTGATGACGATACCGCGCGCGCGTGTGCACGGCGGTGAGAGCGCCGGCGAGACAGCCTCGCGCTGCCGGAAGAGTGGGACGCCGAAGCGGAGGAGGACGAGCTCATGCTCGCCATCCTCCTCGGCGCCCAGTTCGCCGGAGCACGCCGACCCGCCCTGGCTGCCGGCGTCGGGTTGCGCGGGAAGCCGAGCCGCGGAGTGTTCCCGCGGTTGATGTGGTCCAGCACGGCGGCGAGCGTACGCCCTGGTGCGCTCCACCAACGCCGGCGCCCCGCCGAGTTTTTGCGCGCCAGCGGGGATTTGTTCGACGGCCCCTCGTGGCGGGCGAGCTCCTGTTGGCGCCGCTCCTCGAAGAAGTGCGCCCAGTAGGCGAGGTCGTCGGCGCTCACCGCTTCGGCCGGGTTGTCCATTCCGGCGATGTACTCCTGTACATCGTACGACAGCTTCTCCGGCGTCGGCCCCGACGGGATTGGGATGCCGCCGACGCTTAGCGTCCAGCCCGGAGGCATCCGCGTGTCCGGCGGCGCCATGTACCCCCCTCGTACTGCATGCGCGCCTCCCAAGTTTGGAGTGTGCGCCGGCCGAAGCCGTTGGCCGCAGCGCCATCGCCGGGTAGCGTTCGCCCATGGTGAGAGAAGAGGGAAGGGGAGAGATCGCCGGAGTTGGGCTTGTGGGTCGGGGGAGATGTGAGAGAGTGTGAAGATCTCCGGCGATGGGTACGGCTTATAAAGGCCGAGGCTGGCGGCGAGGACGGGAAAAGTGGAAACGGCGGGAACTTAGTGACCGTCGGTCCGTCGTGGGAGCCGAGGCAGCGGCGGTGGCGCCGTAATTCGGCGACGCGTGGCCGACGCGACGGGCAGTTATTGCCGGGCAGTCGCCACGTGGTTCCGAGGATGACGACGACTCGGCTTCCGTCACTGACACGGCGGGTCCACGCGCCGCTTTGTTTTTTTTCGCCGATATCGCTGAGTCCGGCGCCCCCAGGGCGTACCCGGAAACCTGGTTCAGCCTGGGTAGCCCGGACCAAAAATGGGCGAAATCCAGCCGAAAACAAGTCCTTGGGTACGCGACTGGGCCGATTTTCGGCGTCCGGACCAAAATTCGGCGTCCGGATCGGCCTCCTGGGTAGGCGAGTGGAGATGCTCTAAGAGCATCTCCACTCGCTGGCCGAACCCAGGCCGAAATCCGGACCTTTTTCCGGCCGGACGGCGCAAGTTTTCGGCCTGGGTACGTCCAGTTTCCCACTCGGCTACCCAGGCTGAGTACCCAGGCGGACACAAAACGGCTATATATTTTGAATCTGCATAGTTCCCGCCGGGAGTGCTCGGCCACAAGGTGTTCGACAAATGCGCCTACATGTTCGGCGACATATTTTTATTACATAACAGGGAAAACAACGATGAGTCTTCAATGGGGATGGGCTCCTGTGGCGTGGCCGATGCGGCGTTGTCGTCCATCTCGCCAGTGAAGGCCCCCGGGTTGGAGGAAGTCGAAGCAGAGCTTGGCGTGGGAGCGTTCGGCGCTGGCACGTTCGGCGCAGAGGAAGGGGAAGGGGAAGCCGTGGTCATGCCCTCAAGGATGGCCTGACGTTGTGCCATGTACCAGGACTTGACCGGCGAGCTCATCTTCGACGTGTCCTCGCCGCCCATGAGGAACTTGAGGTCCGTGTGGAGCTTCTTGGCGGCGTAGTTGGCCTTCTTCTCGGCGAGGCTGGCTTTCTTCTCGGCGAGGCTGGCCTTGATGAGGGCCACCTTTTCCCCTTGTGTCTCCATCAGCTTCTTCCAGCGCTCCTCGCTCTTCTCAGCCCTCTTCTCGGCCCGCGCCCTCGTGTCGGCGAGGCATTTATCGATCGAAGCCTGGAGACGGTCGGCGGGAGGTTCGGCGCCCTTGAGCATCTTCGCCTTCTTCTGGCCGAGCTCAGGTCTTCCTTCGCTGGCAGCAGCAGCCGGGGCCTCGGGGTTGTAGACGCCTTCCTTTCTCTTGGAGAGACTCATGCGAGTGTCCCTCCACTTCTCGCAATGCTCGATTTTCTAGAAGACATGATGGAACTTGAACTCCATCTTCATGTACTCTCGAAACAGAAGAAGTGCATGGCACAGCTACAAAATGGAAGTGTGTCAAGTTGTCCATGTTCTTGAGTGTGTCAAGAGAGTGCACGACAAAGTTAATGTTCATGAGTACCTTGTTGTCCATGTTCTCCCCACTGGCTTGTGTGCGGTCTACTTCTTCCACGCAGCTGTGCCACTTGCTACACGCAGTTTGGATGATCGCCCAGTGGTTCGTTATTGCCTTCTCCCCTCGCTCCATGTGGATCTTGCAATACTTTGGGTCGCACATGCTTCGCTCGTCGAATGCTTCCTTCACGCGCCGCCAATAATTGTCAGAATTTTGGTTCCCACCCGTTATCGGATCCATGCTCACCCTCTTCTAAGCTTCGGCGAGGCAGGTGTCCTCGGCCACGGTCCATTTGAGCCGAGCGTCCGCCGTCTTCTTCTCCTTCTTGCCTTTCGCCTCAGTCTCGGCGTCCTCTAGATGCATCTGCTCGGCCTGGGTCTCCTCGACATCGACGTCGACGAGGTCCTGGGACTCGATGCCACGCTCGGCGTCGGCCCGGGTCTGCTCTTCCGTGAAGAAGGAGGGGTGGTTGGAGGCCAAGCCTGTTGCGATCAGGTCCTCCATGTAGGCCTCGGGCGTCATGCCGGCCGGAAGTGCGCCCGACATTCCGCCGAACAGGTTGCGCGTGTCGGCCTCGCCGAAGGTTGCCGAGCTTCCGCCGAAAGGCAGCGGTCCGCGGTGCAGAGCAAGGCTTGCGTACGCCAGAGAGGTCGAGTAGGGGATGTTGATGTCCACGTTGAAGGCAAAGGGTGGCGTGGCGCCGGGCAGGGGAAGAGCACGTTCGGGTTGAAGCCGTCGTCGAACTCCGGCGATGGGGAGTACCTCTGCCGAGCAGCCGCCTGGCTCTCCTGGAAGTTGGACAGAGAGATCGGCGAGAAGCCGGCGGGCGAGCCGACGCTAGCCTGGCTCCCCCAGTGTGGTGGGTACGGCGCGGCCATCAACGCCGAACGCGTCGCCACAGCCTGCTTCGCCTTCACCATCGCTTGTTCTTCCGCCGCCTTCACCATCGCCTTCTCCTCCTCCACTTGCTGCTGCCGGAGCTTCGCCCTCTCCTTCCTGTCCTTCCGCTCGGCCAACGAGATCTGCCTGGTGTGCTCCCTCTTCTCCCACTCCACCGAGGACATGCTCTCCGGCTTGGTCGGCGGCGCTCTCGGCTTCCTTGCCTTCTTCTCCGCCGGACCCTCGCCGAGGATCGATCTGGGTTGGACGAAACTCTTGGGCGGTATGTCAGACGCGGTGATCGGCGGAGCTTCGGGGGTGGGGGAATGGGGAAGAAAGGCGGGAGGAGGGAAGAAAAGGGCGGGGAGCTCGGCGAATTGGCGGGAGTGGTGCCTTCTCTCGCCGACAGAGCTGGCCCACGCCCGTTTTCGCTGAGTCCGGCGTTCCCAGGGCATACCCGGGATCCTGGGTACGACCTGGGTAGGTCGGACCAAAACATGCCGAAATCCGGACGAAAACAGGTCCTTGGGTACGCGACTGGGCCAATTTTCGGCGTCTGGACCAAAATTCAGCGTCCGGATCGGCCTCCTGGGTAGGCGAGTGGAGATGCTCTAAGTGCTGTTGAGATCTTCAATTGAAGGATTTTCACAGGATTAGAAAAAGAAATACTTCCTCTATGGTAAAATAAGTGATTTGTATTTGTCTAAATTCACATGTATCTATACATATTTTACTGTGTTGATTTATAGAAGAACCAAACTGTGGTTGGATAGTTAGAAGTACAGTGGTATCCCCATTCCACGGAGTTCAAACCCTAGGTTTAACGTTTTGGTGTCTCGCTAAATGCAGAATATTCTTAGTGGGAGACGATGTTCTCGTCGATAGAGAGACGCATGTGGTGACTTTTTTTAGTGTCTCTGATAGAGAGTCTTTCACAAGTGCTCATAGGGGTAAGGTGTGCATGTGTGCATCATAGGGGTGAGTGTTTGTACGTATTTGTGAGTGTCTGTGTTGTAATGGTGTCAGGACCTCGGTGGACTGAGCACGGGAGAGTTCAGGGAGAGGAGGACGAAATTGAAGGATCTCGGGATAAAATTGCAATCTAAGGAAAAATTGGGTAAAGGAAAATAATGGAAAAGGAAATTAGGGTTTTCATTGCTTGGCCTCCCAACCACCCACGCGCCCCCTTTTATATCGAAAGTATAGCGCCCAAGCATTAGTTTTAGCATACTAATTATATTATAGATAATTAACCCTCTCTTAATGGCACTCAACGATAATGACAAAACGGTCAGGGACATATCCTGACATTGCTCCCCCCTTGAGACAAAACCTCAGGGTTTGAAGGAAGGGAAGGTAGCTTGCATGAAGGCGGCGTCTTCCCAGGTGGCTTCCTCTGGTGTCATGTTCTCCCAATGAACCAACCATTGAGGAATTGCAATGTCGTAGTCACCAGCATTGCGAGGAATTTGTCGGCGTTGCAAGACTGCCAGAGGAGCAATCTTAATCTTCCCATCTTCAGTCACCAGTGGAAGGAGGGGGTTTGGTATTGCTCGTTGGCCCAAGTTCTTCTTAAGCTGGCTGACGTGGAAGACATTTTGGATTTTTGCACTGGTGGGAAGTTGAAGTTTGTAAGCCACCCGTCCAATCTTCTACAGAATCTTGAATGGACCATACCATTTGGAAGTAAGCTTCAATGAATTCCTGAGGGCTGAGGACGAGGGCGGTTTCTCGATAGGGCTGCATTTTGAGATAGACAAGGTCCCCTTCAGCAAACTGACGCTCCATTCGGTTTGCATCAGCATACTTCTTCATTCTTTCTTGAGCCAAGTTCATGTTCCTTTGCAAGGTCTTGAGCATGTGATCTTTCTCAGCCAATGTGACATGTGCTTCTGCTGAGATATTGCAAGGCACTGAAATGGTGGTAAAGTGAGGAGGTTTGTACTCATACAGAGCCTCAAAAGGGGACATTTTGATGGTTGTGTGGTAAGAAGTGTTGTACCACCATTCAGCAGCCCCAAGCCAATCAGCCCATTTCTTTGGTTCTTGGAAGACCATGCAGCGAAGGTACTGTTTGACACACTGGTTGACCCTCTCTGTCTGACCATCAGACTGTGGGTGGTATGCAGAGGAGAATTTCAAGTCTATCTTCAGAGCATGAAATATGTCTTGCCAAAGTTTACTTTGGAAAATTCTGTCCCTGCCAGTGATGATGTTGTTAGGAGGCCCATGCAATTTGACAATGTTCTCCATGAATACCTTACTGACAGATTGAACAGAATAAGGGTGTGACAGTGGTAGGAATTGAGCATACTTGGTCAATCTGTCGACTACCACAAGGATGACATCTTTGCCTTTGGATTTAGGGAGGCCCTCAATGAAGTCCATGCTGATAGAGGACCATTTCATCTTGGGTATTGTGAGAGGGTCCAACAGACCAGGGTATTGTACTTTTTTAGTCTTGGAAATTTGACATGTTGGGCATTCAGAAACCAAGCTAGCAATGAAAGAGTTCATGTGAGGCCAGTAGAATACTTGTTTGATTCTGTGCAAGGTTACTCTATGACCAGAATGGCCTCCAAAAATGGAAGAGTGGAAGGAGTGGATTTTTTTTGTCTTGAGTTCTTTGTTGTCCCCAATGTATAATCTGCCCTTGTATCTTAGTATCCTAGATTGCAGGGTGTAGTGTGGCTTGCTAGAATTGTCAATAGCAAGTTCTTGCAGTAATTGTAAACATGTAGTATCAGAAGTGTAAGAATCAGTTACCTCTAGGAGCCAAGCCGGGACTGCAACAGAAATAGCAGAAACAATCGTCTGGAGTATTGGTTTATAACTGTCTAGAGAGAGCATCAGCAGCAATGTTTTCAGGGCTCTTCTTGTACTCAATCAAGTAGTCAAACTCCAGTAGCTTTAGCATGAGTTTGTGTTGAATTCCTTCCAGCAACCTCTGGCTACCCAGGAATTTCAGACTTTTCTGGTCAGTCCTGATGATGAGCTTAGTGCCTAGGAAGTAGTGCCTCCATTTTTTGAGGGCTTCCAGTATTGCCATAGCTTCTTTCTCATAGATGGACTGAGCATCATTTTTGGGTCCCAAACATTTGCTGTAAAAAGCTAGGGGTTTACCATTCTGCATTAAGACAACCCCTAGTCCAGTGGCACAAGCATCTATTTCTAATATGAATGGAGCTGAGAAATCAGGCAGTGCAAGAGTAGGGGGTGATGTCATAGCCAGTTTCAAGTTTGCAAAGGCAACTGATTGAGCTTCTCCCCAAGCAAAGGAATCTTTTTTCAGCACTGCATGCAAGGGTTGGCAAAGTTGGGCATAGTTCTTGATGTATTTCCTGTAATATCCAGTAAGGCCTAGGAAACCCCTCAGTTTTTTGATGGTTTGGGGAGCTTTCCAATTGAGAATATATACTATTTTTGATGGATCAGTAGAGACACCTGAAGCTGAGATGACATGGCCTAGGTATTCAACCTGTGGTTGTCCAAATATGCATTTGGTGAGTTTGGCCTTAAGTTCATGTTTCCTGAGGATGTGAAGAACCAATTGGAGGTGTCTTTTGTGCTCTGGAATAGACTGGCTGTAAATCAGGATGTCATCAAAGAAGACTAGAACAAATTTCCTCAAATATTTAGAGAAAATGGTGTTCATCAATTCCTGAAAGGTAGCTGGGGCATTGCTCAGCCCAAATGGCATTACCAAATATTAATAATGCCCAAGGTGAGTGCTGAAAGCAGTTTTTGGTATATCTTCAGTCCTCATTCTAATTTGATGGTAGCCTGATCTCAAATCTAACTTGGAGAACACTGTGGAGCCATGTAATTCATCAAGTAGGTCCTCAATGACTGGGATGGGAAATTTGTTCTTGATGGTAAGGTCATTTAATTGCCTATAATCCACACAGAGTCTCCATGATTTGTCTTTCTTTCTTACAAGAATCACAGGAGAAGAGAATGGGCTAGAACTTGGTCTGATTTCTGAATTCAGAAGCATTTCTTTGATTAGGGTCTCCACTGTATTCTTTTGGTGGTGGGACAGTCTGTAAGGCCTGATGTTTGGAGGCTTTGAATTAGGGAGCAGGGGAATACTGTGATCAATATCTCTATGAGGGGGTAGACCAGAAGGAGAAGCAAAGACATCCTGGAATTGGTCCAGTACAGAGTCAAATTCAGTTTGACTGACAGAGGGTATGTTGGAAGAAGGTTCTGGTTCCATCAGTGTCAAGTTGACCACAAATCCAGTAGCTCCTGTCTCCATTAATTTCATACATTCTTTTGCTGAAATGATGTAATCACATTGGGGAACCATATGGTCCACATAGATAATTGGTTTGCCTTGATCATGGAGAGTGACTTTTCTTCCTATGAAACCAAACAAAACTGGATTGTACAATGTCATCCAGTTTACTCCCAAGATAATGTCAGTCCCTTGTAATTGTAGTGATCTGAGATCAGCTGTGAAGGTGTTGTTTTGGATGGAGAATTTGCAATTGTTCAGAACAGCATTGGAAATGAGCACTCCCCCCCGGCTACTTTTACTTGTCTGCTAGCGATTGGGGCAAGGACCAAATTGTGCTTAGCGGCAAAATCCTTGGAGATGAAGGTATTAGTGCAACCTGTGTCCAATAAGGCCAGTGCTTGATGGCCTTGGATAGAAACCATAACTAAAATTGTAGATGGGCCAGGTAATCCATTGTAAGCTTCAGCTGAGATGCTCATAGCTTGTTTTGGTTGGGCACTCTCAAGATGTGGAGTGACCACAGGAGGTGTGACTGACATGTTTGCTATTTCTGAGTGGAATGCTAGTTGTTCCAAGGTGCAAACAACATCTTCATATTCATATTCTGAATGGCCTTGACTGCTTTTTGCATGGACAGACACTTGTGACCATAAACCCAGTTATCAGCGCAGTACCAACATTTGTGAGGCTCTCTGGCTCGCTCAGCAGTTCTTGGCCGTTCCTTCCATTGGTTAGTCTTGGGGTTATTTCCTTGTGGCATGGAAGTAGGCAGCGGTGGCCTGGGATTTGCTGGAGTCGAGGAGGATTGCCGGACATTCGATAGGTATGAATGCTCATGTTGTCTGGCATACCAGTAAGCACTGAGAAGAGATTCAGGTTTCTGAATTTTAACTAGGTGGCAATGTTTTCCTTGAGGCCACTAATGAAACGCTCCAGGAAAAAATAGGGTGGTAGATATGGCCGGTCACGCTTCATAATGTCCATCCAGTCTTCAAAGCTATCAATGTAGGCGTTGACAGTTGTTAACTGACGGAGCTGTTGCAGCTGTTCCATTGAATCTGTGTTGGGAGCTTCTGGAAAGCGTTGGATGAGTAGGGAACACAACCTATCCCAGGTAATGTCCTGGATGTCAGGTAATGCACTGTGTAACCAGGTTTTTTCCCTTCCTCTGACATGAGCGATACCTCATTTCACTTGCTGATCTTCTGGAATAGTGACCAAATCGAAAATTCCTTCGCACTCCTGACGCCAAGCTATGGGGTTGTCGCCGAAAAAATGGGGAGTTCCACGTGGGGGGTGCGAATTTGCGGTTCAGTGTGCAAATGGGTTGTGGAGAGGCGTGTTGTTTCTGTGGTTGTTGTGTTTTGGGTAGGGGTAGTGGATTGGGTTGCGGTGTTGGCTGTGTGATTTGTGGGAAACACGGGTTGGGTTAATATGGCATCTGGTATGATGGTGTGAATGGGGGTGGAAAGAAGGGAGGTTGGAATTGGTAAAAAGGTTGCATTTGGTTGTAGCAGGGTGGTGGATATTGGTATTGCTGGGAGGGAAAAGGTTGATATATCTGTGGGTTGGTATATGGGTTTGTTGTCTGGTGATTTGAGGCATGGAGGACGATGACGGTGTTGAAGTTGACACCGTAGCGGTGGTGTAGGTGGGTGGGTGTGTAGATGTGGAGTTTGGAATGGTGGTGGGTATGGGTGGGAAGACGGGATGAGGAAGTTGGTCAGGAGTGAGCTAACCAAATTGGAGTGGGAGAGCGGTGGGTGGGTGAGGTTGTCCAGAATTTGCGGGGGTTGGGACTTCGGTGATGGGCGATAGTGAGTGGGTTGGTAGCAGAGGCGGCGTCGCAAAGGTTTGAATCGGCGGGGCTGAAGTCACCGGAACACCAATCCCTTCAGGATTGGGAGATGGGTTCTGTGACATGACCAAGGACGACATCATGGCAGAAAGGCGAGAAATTTCACCTTGGAGATCGTCCAGGGATTGTTGAGAAGAAGTGTGTTGCTGCTCCATGCGCCTGTTGAGGTTGATGACCTCGCGAGGAAGACGAGCGCTGACCACTGCCTCGAGGCGGTCTTGCTCCTCTGCCGCCGCCAGGGTAGCTGCTTCCTCCGCCTCGGCATCCATGCGCTCTTGCGAGCGGGTACGGATGATAGAAGCTGGCATCTCGAAGATTCGGAGGGATTTTACTACCAGATCGCGAGATCTGGCAACCTCGCGGTGGAGCGACGACCGTCGGAGAAGAACAGGAGGGAGGGAGGGAGAAGCACCGGTGTGCTCTGATACCACTTTGTCAGGACCTCAGTGGCCTGAGCACGGGAGAGTTCAGGGAGAGGAGGACAAAATTGAAGGATCTCAGGATAAAATTGCAATCTAAGGAAAAAATGGGTAAAATAAAATACTGGAAAAGGAAATTAGGGTTTTCATTGCTTGGCCTCCCAACCACCCACGCGCCCCCTTTTATATCGAAAGGATAGCGCCCAAGCATTAGTTTCAGCATACTAATTATATTACAGATAATTAATCCTCTCTTAATGGCACTCAATGATAATGACAAAACGGTCAGGGACATATCCTGACAAATGGGTTTTATAAAAAAATATGTGTACGAATCTACACAAATCGAACTCACTTATTTTATGATAGAAGCTGTATATCAATATCAAGACATCTGTCAAGTGGAGGATGATTCCAATCTACATGTTTCTTCTCATATACTCCCTCTGTTTCATAATATAAGATGTTTTAGTTTTTTGAGAAGAGTGTATCTAGACCTCGTTTGGTTTGTAAGTTCACTTTAAATTTATACACTAAAAGAGGTCTATATATACTCATTTCATAAAGCTAAAACATCTTATATTATAAAACGGAGGTAGTAGCTTTTCTTACCAAAAGAGTGGCTCCAATAACAAAATTACACTTATTCAAATATCTCCCTATTGGTGATTCCATCGAAATAAACATTCATGTCAGTTTTTTTTATAATAATCTATATTTTTAACATTTCCATGTTTCCCAACTTTATGATCCAAACAGACTCTAGAAAGGGAAGCAACACATTTATGCTCGATAGCAAAAACAGAAGGACTCTCACATGGTGGCATCTCTTTACTCTTGACGAAATGTGCAACAAGCCCGCCGGCAATAGAAGAAACAATAGAATTCGAAACAATATAGATGTGTCTATGTTTTCGATAAGTGTCTTATTTAGTGGTTGTTTGCTCTCACGTATTTTTTGTTTAAGGGTCTTAGAGGAAGGTGAAGACTAAAAGGGTGAAGCTAGAAACTATGACTGCAAAAAAAAAACTAATCTTTTATCAGATATATTTGTTTCTCAAGTGTATTAGATATATTTGATTTACAAAGCTAAAACATTTTATATTTTAAAATGGAGGGAGTAGATGATTAATAGCTTGGGTTATTGATGATTTGTTTTTAACAACCTCAAATGTGGTAATTTAGAAGAGATCTTGAAGCCTACCGGCTTAATTCATTTCATGATTTTGTGTTAGTATTTTTTGTGAAGGAGCCAAAAGGTAATAAAAATTATAAATAAGTCAATGTGTCACCTAGCGACGACAACATACACTAGCAAGAGTTAAAGACGCACCGCCGTCCTGGCCCCTCCATCACCAGAGCCGGGCAAACCATGTCGTAGTAGAGCTTGTTATAGTAGACGGGCAGGAAGTCGTCATGCTAAGGCCCTGAAGGACCAGCGCACCAAAGCAACAACCATCGTAATATGGCAGTGGTATATCAGAAGAGACTGACATTAAACTACACCAAAGAATATGAAAGACGACCGGATCCCAAGAGATCCATTGGACAGACGACCTCTATGTTCCCTCCGCCGGCGCTAGGCGACCTACCGGAGCGAGGATAGGGAAGGACCTTATTCTAACTTCATAACATAGTTGTCGTCTCAACATCCTAAAAAAAGACACTAAAACAGTCTAAACAAAGAACGTGAACCTTCCAAATGGCGAGAGGTCGTGGTCAGCCATACCTCCAAGGCACCAAGGCCACCGGAGGCGGAGCGGTCAAACAATGTCACCGTCGAGAGGGACGAAACCCTAGATGGGTTCTAGAAAGCCGCCACCAGTTTGGAGATTACCCAAAGGCAGTGTTCTATGTTAGTTGTGAGTGTGTTTAAAAGGATAGAGATGGAAGCTAGAAGGGGGTTAATAGGTTTCTATAAATTTTACTTTTCTTTTCACACATTTTAGGCGAATAACAAAGGTGAGCCTAACAAATAAGTGAAACAACCTATACGATGTTATAAGATACTTCAAGCATGAAGGATATGAAGGGAATATGCCCGAGAGGCAATAATAAAGTGGTTATTATCGTATTCCTTATTTATGATAAATGTTTATTTTGCATGCTATAGTTGTATTAATACGGAAACGTTAATACATGTGTGTTTAATAAACAAAAAGGAAGTTCCTAGTTATTCCTCTCTTATAAACTAGCTCGTTGATTAACATGATGATCAAAGTTTCCTGATCATGGACATTGGATGTTGTTAATAACGAGGTCACAACATTAGTGTAATGATGTGATGAACATTCATCCGAAGTATAGCATTATGATCAAAGTCATTGAGTTTATATTGATATAACAACTTACGAAGTGATCCTAATCCTTAGACCATGAGATCATGTCAATCACTAACACTGGAAGAGTTTCTCGATGACATCAAACGTCACACCGTAACTGGGTGATTATAAAGATGGCTTCAGAACTACTAAAGTGTTATGTTGAGACCCATGGATCGAGAGTGGAATTTGTTCATCCCGATGACGGATAGATATGCTCTGGGCCCTCTCGGTGATATCACATTGATTAGCTTGCAAGCAAGTGATTTGATCACTAGAATGTTATATCACGGGAACGAGAAAAGAGTGCATGTTGGTAACAAGATCAAACTAGGTATGGAGATACCGATGATCGAATCTCGGACATGTAATATATCGTGAAACAAAGGGATTAAGATACTAGCGTAAAAGGTTCACACGATCACAGAAGTCATCGTTGAATGTGTGGGAGTCAGTATGGATCTCCAGGTCCCGCTACTGATTATTGATTGGAGAAGGGTCTCGATCATGTCTGCATTATTCGCGAACCGTAGGGTGACACACTTAAGGGATGCCGGCACCATTCGGAGCAAATGATATGCCAGAAAAAGAAAAGGAAAGCGCAGGAATTTATTTCACTAGACACCGGAACTGTTTTGATTGAAATTGCTGAAACTGGTTCTGCATGTGAAATGGAATACTAGCAAGGGGTTTTATGTGAATGTTTTTTAATTAAAGTAATTAACAAAATTCTGAATAAATAAATAAAATAGTTTTATTTAAATAAGAGCTTGCATTAAATTTGGTGAAAATTTAATGCATGTGAGTGGATTTTTGAGTGGTGGCTTTTTAATGGGAGTGGAGGCTTTTCATTTTGAGTGGGAGCTCCACCCACATGAATGTGGAAGAGGTGGGGGCATCCCCATGGCTGGGCGCCATGCCCCTTGGGTGCCCCCCTCTCCCCTATAAAAGGCCCCCCTCTCCTCCTCTCAAAGTACACCTCCTCGCGAAGGATCTCTCTCCCCCCTTTAGAATTTCCCCATGGTCTCGGATCAGCGAGATACATGTTCCCGGTGGCTTTTTCTGGAAGAATTTGTTGCTTCCGCTGCTTCGCTGGAGCGAGGGCGCGGAGGTTGTCGGGGTACCCGTACGTGTGTGCGATCACGGATGCACCACTGCTTTGAGGTGCTGGACTTGATCGTGCTGGACCGGCTGGACTAGATGGACTTCATCACGATCTTGAGATCGGCAAGCGTTCGTCTACATCATCCACGAGTACAACCTCATTAACGCTATTCGGTCTTCGAGGGTATGTATTCTATGGATGTATATCCACCCGTTGCTTGTATCTAGTAGATAGATCTTGGTACATAGATGTTCCCATCATAGGAAAATTTTGTTTTCTATGCTGCGAACCCTACAATGGTATCAGAGCCGGATCTATGTGTAGATGCTTTGCACGGGTAGTACACATATGAGTATGTGGGCGATGATGATCATTTTATTGCTTCTTTGTTGTACTTTGGATATTGGTGGCATAGTGGGATGAAGCGGCCCGGACAAACTTTATATGTCCTCGCACATGAGACCTGTTCCACGCTTGACATGCAACTAGTTTTGCATAAGTGTCTAGCGGGTGTCTGTCTCTCCTACTATAGTCAATATCTAATTTGCAACGAGTTGTCAACAATTTGGTTATCCTCGTTGTGGTTCATGTTCGTAGGTAAGAACGGTTCTATCTTCGAAAGCCCTAAGCCACGTAAAACTTGCAATGGACAAATTAGAGGCGTCTAGTTTAGATTGTTGCTGGGCTAGTGTTATGATATGGTGATGTTGTAATTAGAAGTATGAGATGATACACATAAAGGTATGATAGTGATCATACCACGGTGCACATGATGGAGATCATATGCGGGAACCATATCATTCCACTAATAAACATGTGATGTTTGATAGCATCTTATATTGCTTGTTTGGCATTTTATTAGCATAATAAGATGATCCCTCATTTAGATATCAAGATAAAAATGTGTTCTTCCTTAAGTATGCACCGACAATGTTTCGTCGCTTCAAGACATCACGTGATGATCGGGTGTACTTGAATCCACGAGCATA
Source organism: Avena sativa (assembly GCA_916181665.1). Lineage (NCBI taxonomy): Eukaryota > Viridiplantae > Streptophyta > Magnoliopsida > Poales > Poaceae > Avena > Avena sativa. Next base: position 255,810,919 of record OV702279.1, on the reverse strand, counting down.
TCTCGGGTGTAAGACAGTTACACACGCGAATACTAAGGTTCTTACTTGGCGAGCCTAGCATGTACAAACATGGCCTCGGAACACGGACCGAAAGGTTAAGCATGAGTCATATGTTTTGATATGATTCCCATTTGATGCTCGCCTTTGAAGCTACGCCGACTCACGTGATGATCGGACTTGGTGTAGTGGATTTGGTTCATGTAATCACCAAAAAGACACGAGGGATGTCGTTTTTGAGTGGGAGTTCGTTCCTAATTTGGATTAGTAGAACTCAATTTATCATAAATTAAATCAAAGTGAATTTGCATAATTTGTTGTAGTCATTGGCATTCGTTCACCACCTTATGCATAGTTATAATTGAGATAATAGAACTATAGAATTCTGGATATATACTTTACGAACTGGTATCGTATTGTGTTGAGTGTCAATCTAAAGTTTAAAGTCCTATTGCAAACTTTCAGCAAAATTCTATTTACTCCGTGAAAATTAATAATTGGTATTAAATCGAGAGTAACAATTCCAGTGTTAGTATCTTAAGTATCATGTTTGCCTCCATGATTCTTGATTGTTTTAATATCAAGTTTATCTAGGAGCTGAAAGAATTGTTTCAGAAACCATCATGTGTGGCAGATATAACGATATCTGAAATAATGTTTTGGCTGCAATATGATAGAGTATAATATATGTTCTCATATTGGATGAGAATTTACGAAGGTTGGAGATGCTAGACATCCTAATCATCCAAAAGGGTTTTGGAAAGTAATGTTATACTCACGATTCGTCCTTATAAGCTACAGTAGCTTGATCATGAAAGTCGTCATGATAAGGATGAATAGAAGATGTATGTAAAGTGTTTACTATACTAAAAGATTACTAAAGAATGGATTTTGAAAGAACGCCGATCATTTTGATGATGGTAATCTACTTCAAAGTGCAGGTCCAAAGGTATTATTATTTGAATATACACGCTTTGGACTATGTGTCATGTATATGGCGCCACTTTTGATGTTGATAGATTCTTTTAAAAAGGAAAAGAAAATGCTGAAAGAGAATCTATAAAATATATTTGGCAGAAAAGAAAAGATTAGAAATATCCAATTTAGGTATATATATGATATACATGTTATGGTTGTATTCTTTGCTTGTTAAAAAATGTGATTCTTGGGTATTGGATACCGAATTGGTTGGTATGAAATTTCATACGGAACGATGCAATTCATGAACCACAATGGCCTAAGTAACTAGCAAGAGAATATGTGATGATGTTCATCGAAAACAAACAAACCGTTGTTTGTATTTCTCGTTGACATCAAAGCTTGACTTCAAGATTTGTTTTAATAATTGTTATTTGAATCAGGTATTATGAGAACAAAGGTTGTTCAAATAATTATCGTATTCCATATAAGATGGATGATTTACAAATCTAGTTGGAGAAATCACATCCATAAAACCTAATGCTAAAATGTCGCAAGACAAATGATTAAAAGATCACTTACGAAGTGACATCGCTGTTTAAATTATATTGGAAAGAAAGCATGAAGAATCTCCATATTCATGGATTTTTGGAGTCTTTGATTTGATCAAGTGACGCTTGTGATACTTTCCTCGGGATAATTAAAACTTCGTTCAAAGGCCAAAGAAGAACGAACGACTAAAATATTGGAATTTATACATATCGATGTATGTAGTCCATTATGTGTAGTCGTAAGCGATGGGTTTCAACTTCATATACTTTCTCCGGATATTTGAATGAATATTCACTTAATGAGAAAGAAGTGTGAAATATTTGAAAATGTTCAAAGACTTTCAAGATGAAGTGAAAATCATTGTAACAAGAAAATAAATGGTTTATGATTTTATCATAAGGGATTTGTTTGAGTTACAAGTGTAACAAGAAAATAAATGAATTATGATTTTATCATAAAGGGATTTATTTGAGTTACAAGTTTAGCAAAACACCTAGATTTACATATCCCGAAACACCATAGGAATATGGAGTGTTTGAGATTTGTAATGAAACCTTGTTTGACATGGTTGGATAAAAGGTGTTATTGATAAAACTGCCATTATGTTTTAAAAGATTAAAGCTTTAGAGACTAGCGCTTTTACACTGAAAAGAGCTCCATCTTGATCCGTTGAAATGACACCATGGAAGCTATGGTTTGGGGTAAAACCCAAGTTGTCATTTCTTAAATTTTGGTATGCTAAACATAAGTAAGATGTTTACAACCGAAGTCGGATGAGCATGTCTTTGTAGGTTATTTCGAATAACAATTGGTTATTCCTTCATAACACCAAGGACAAAAGGGTTTGTCGCTTGAAATGTAAAGTTTCTTGAAAAAGGAATTTTTCATAAATGTTAAGTGGGAGGACAATAGAACTTTGATAAGGTTAACGAACCTTAGCTAAATGTGCTGAGTTGCGCAGCGCCGGAAATGGTTCTGGAGGCTGCCATAATGCTCATAGCATATGTGCCTCAAAGGTTGTGGTCACGCAGATCTAAGTTCCTATTGAACCAATTAGGTCGGTTAAACAATCAAATGCTAAGATTTGAGAGTAAATCATTATTGTTTGAAAATGATGAACCGAATACATACAAAGAAGCGATGATGGGCCCTGACTCCGTCAAATGGCTTGAAGCCATAAAATCCGTGATAAGTCCATATACGATAAATCAAGTTTTGAACTTGGAAGACCCTCCGGAAAGGTGTAAAAACCTATTGGTCGTATTTGGATCTATAAAGAAACAGACATGGATGTTTCACATCTATGAAATAGTCGACATGTCGTAAAGTATTTTATGACAATGTTCAAGGAGTTCACTATGACAAGATTTGATCTTTCATAGCGATATTTAGTCTGGACGGATTAAAGTAGCAACCACTACATATAATTTGGTATATGGTAGATGAATAAACAAAACAAAGTTCTTCTAATAGAATGGTTACCTAGGACGTGTACATGAAACGATCCAAAGGGTTTTGTTAATTCAAAGGATGCTAAAAAGGGCATGCAAACTTCAATGGTTGAAGTAAGCATCGCGGAGTTGGAATCTTCACCGTGATGAAAAGGAGTTTTCATCCGGAGACGATGAATATGCTTGCATTTGCAAGAAATTAAGTGGGAGCGCTAAGACACATTTCTAATACATTATGTGGATGACATCTTGTTGATTAGAAATGATGTATCTTTTATTGACAAAGGTTAAGAATTTCATTTCGATGAAAGACTTAGGCAAAACCCGAATATTTAGCATGAATGTCTATAGTGGATAGACTGTGACGCTAATATGGTTATGCCAAACGTACATATATGAGATATTGAAGGAGTTCAATATAGAAACAACAAGAAACGGTTCTTGTCGCATGAAAAAGAATTGAATCAAGATTCAAGTGTATCAACACTTGATAAGTGAAACAAGATTCAAGTGCTTTGACACTTGATGAGTGAAATCACGAGAATGTTTTGATCAATCATACCATGATATGTACACATCCAGATATGTCCTATGCTCTAAGTGTTATGAGCATATACCAGAATGAATCATAAAATGATCATTGGACGATAGTGAGGATATTCTTATGATCTTTTGGAAGAACTAAGAATATATTTGTGTAGAGGTGACAAACAATTACAAATAGTTCATTGTAAAGCGTTACATTGATACTAGTTTTGTCACAAGATACAAATTAAGTTTATCTCGATTTAAACTATGGGTGGCACAATGTAATGGAAAGGAGATTCCATGATGGATTTGGATGAAATCCATAGTTAAAGACATTGTGACGAATACTACAACAAAAGGCTAAGTATATGACTGCTATAGTAGCAGCAAAGGAGGGAATTTGTGTCAAGTAGTTTGTTATCAAACTAAGGTGTGGTTCGCAACGGGCTAACACTAAAGATATATTGTACGACAATAGTATCGACATGGTTTAACCCCAAGGAACTAAAGGTCTCACCAAAAGACCAAATTTATACAATGCCATCTCATTGGAGAATGAGTGATGCGTGGAGACGCAAAGACATGTAAATACACACGGACCTGAAAGCATCAGATCCGTAGATTATGTTAACCACTTGCAGTTGCGTATATGGAACACCAGAAAGACATAGGTGTTCAATACGCAAAGTTTTCAAACTAGATTATTGTCTCTAGTGCAAGTGGGAGACTGAAGGGAATATGCCTGAGAGGCAATAATAATGTGGTTATTATCGTATTCCTTATTTATGATAAATGTTTATTTTGCATGCTATAATTGTATTAATACGGAAACGTTAATACATGTGTGTTTAATAAACAAAAAGGAAGTTCCTAGTTATGCCTCTCTTATAAACTAGCTCGTTGATTAACATGATGATCAAAGTTTCCTGATCATGGACATTGGATGTTGTTAATAACGAGGTCACAACATTAGTGTAATGATGTGATGAACATTCATCCGAAGTATAGCATTACGATCAAAGTCATTGAGTTTATATTGCTATAACAACTTACGAAGTGATCCTAATCCTTAGACCATGAGATCATGTCAATCACTAACACCGGAAGAGTTTCTCGATGACATCAAACGTCACACCGTAACTGGGTGATTATAAAGATGGCTTTAGAACTACTAAAGTGTTATGTTGAGACCCATGGATCGAGAGTGGAATTTGTTCATCCCGATGACGGATAGATATGCTCTGGGCCCTCTCGGTGATATCACATTGATTAGCTTGCAAGCAAGTGATTTGATCACTAGAATGTTATATCACGGGAACGAGAAAAGAGTGCATGTCGGTAACGAGATCAAACTAGGTATGGAGATACCGATGATCGAATCTCGGACATGTAATATATCGTGAAACAAAGGGATTAAGATACTAGCGTAAAAGGTTCACACGATCACAGAAGTCATCGTTGAATGTGTGGGAGTCAGTATGGATCTCCAGGTCCCGCTACTGACTATTGATCGGAGAAGGGTCTCGATCATGTCCGCATTATTCGCGAACCTTAGGGTGACACACTTAAGGGATGCCGACACCATTCAGAGCAAATGATATGCCAGAAAAATAAAAGGAAAGCGCATGAATTTATTTCACTAGACACCGGAACTGTTTCGGTTGAAATTGCTAAAACTGGTTCTGCATGTGAAATGGAATACTAGCAAGGGGTTTTATGTGAATTTTTGTTAATTAAAATAATTAACAAAATTCTGAATAAATAAATAAAATAGTTTTATTTAAATAAGAGCTTGCATTAAATTTGTGGAAATTTAATGCATGTGAGTGGATTTTTGAGTGGAGGCTTTTTAATGGGAGTGGAGGCTTTTCATTTTGAGTGGGAGCTCCACCCACATGAATGTGGAAGACGTGGGGGCAGCCCCATGGCTGGGCGCCATGCCCCTTGGGTGCCCCTCCTCTCCCCTATAAAAGGCCCCCCTCTCCTCCTCTCAAAGTACACCTCCTCGCGAAGGATCTCTCTCCCCCCTTTAGAATTTCCCCATGGTCTCGGATCAGCGAGATACATGTTCCCGGTGGCTTTTTCTGGAAGGATTTGTTGCTTCCGCTGCTTCGCTGGAGCGAGGGCGCAGAGGTTGTCGGGGTACCCGTACGTGTGTGCGATCACGGATGCACCACCGCTTTGAGGTGCTGGACTTGATCGTGTTGGACCGGCTGGACCAGATGGACTTCATCACGATCTTGAGATCGGCAAGAGTTCGTCTACATCATCCACGAGTACAACCTCGTTAACGCTATTCGGTCTTTGAGGGTATGTATTCTATGGATGTATATCCACCCGTTGCTTGTATCTAGTAGATAGATCTTGGTACATAGATGTTCCCATCATAGGAAATTTTTTGTTTTCTATGCTGCGAACCCTACAGGATATCATAAATATAAATGCACAACTGAAAGAGCTCGGATAGAAATAATTGAGGCATGTAGAGACGAAGATGTAACCTAGTGTTTCCTTTCTTGGGAGGAAGGTATGTCACGTTGGAGAGGTGCAGGATAGCACGGAGAACCCATGGACGCCATGAAGTCTCACCTTCCTATCTTGAGCCTCTTCCACTAATACGGAGCTCAATATTTAGTGTTAGGCCTTAAGGTGATCTCCAAACCCTCACAAAATTTTCCCGTAGAAAATCCACAACCCGTAAGTTTCGGGCAACCTAGCACGCCTTGGGTTTTCCAACAAACCCAACAGTAACAAGCATTTTGATAAACTCGATGGGGAATCACTTTTGGCTTGGTGAACACGTAGATCAAGATCTCCTCTATATTTTCGCAAAAGGGATTTGAGTTTGTTTGGAGAAATTGGGAGATATACTAGGAATTGAGGTTGGCAACATTGGTAAAATGTGCGTGAGAGAGAGACTTGAAGTCTTTGTGATGGAAAACATACCCCTTGGAGTAGAAGGTGTGGTGACCTAGTACAACATTGCATGTTATATTGTACAACTCGTTGATATAGTGTTGGGAATATACCTTAGAGGCAATCATGTATGATGATATTCCCCAAGGTACTCATAAAGTTATTAAGTTGTCCTTGTATGAAAATCTAATATATATATCATCGAATACGTGATTCGGTTGTAGAACTATATATTCATATTGTTCATACTAGTTGCCCTTGGTCATTAAGGTTGTGCTGGACACACAATTTAGACTAATGTGAAAGTTGGTTGATGACTCGGTTCCACTTGTCATGGACATGGTGATGCTATTCTAACTTACATGGACTTGGCTAAAGAGTTTAGCGAGTTGGATGATGACCCACAAGTGTAGGGGATCGCAACAGTCTTCGCGGGTAGTATTACCCAATTTATTGATTCGACACAAGGGGAGCCAAAGAATACTTGCAATCCTTAACAACTGAGTTGTCAGTTCAGCTGCACCTGGAAATAGTTCTTGCTCACAGAAGTTATCAGTAGCAGCAGTTTGTAGTAGCAATAGCAAAGCAACATCAACGGTGAAACAGTAACAATAGTAACAGTAACGGTAACAGTAGGATTCGAGTGCGGTAGGCATATGGATGGATGGACGGGCGTTGCATGGACGAGTCTAAACATGTAACTTCAAGAACTAGGGCATTGCAGATAAATAATAACAAGCATCCAAGTACTAAACAATCCTAGGCATGTGCGCCATATATAGTCATACCTGCTCGCAATGAGAACTTGCACAACATCTTCTGTCCAGCCAGCCCGTGGCAGCGGGGCCTCTAGGGAACTACTGGCAATTAAGGTGCTCCTTTTAATAGAGCACCGAAGCAAAGCATTAACACTCCGTGAATACATGTGATCCTCACACCACAACCATCCCCTCCGGTTGTCCCAATTATTGTCACTTTGGGGCCTTTGGATCCGGACAATGATATGTGTACACAACTTGCAGATAAGATCATAAACAATACTATCATAATGATTTAATAATAAGTTCAGATCTGAGATGATGGCACTCAGGCCCTAGTGACAAGCATTAAGCACAACAAGTTGCAACAAAGTCAAATATCACCAATAGAGATACTAGGCACTATGCCCTAACAGATCTTATTCGATTACATGATAGAACTCATCCAGTCCCTACCATCCCCAAGCCTACAACGGGGGATTACTCACTCATGGATGAGGGAAACATCGGTGGTTGATGGATATGCGTTGGTGATGACGATGGCGATGATCCTCTCCAAATTTCCCGTCCCGGCAGGGTGCCAGAACGGAGTTTCTGGATCTGAATCTTGGTTTCTGGTGGCGGTGGAGAAGCGGAACTCTTTCTGGAAAACTATCGAACCCCCCCTGAGTTTTTAGGTCAGAAGGCAACTTATAGGCGTGGAGGGAGGCCGAGGAGCTGCCTGGGATGGCCAAATCTCCCCCAGGCGCGGGGTCAGTGGGCCCGTGCCTGGGATGGGTCTGGCCCCCAGGCCTCCCCTCTATCTCCCCTTCTGGCTCCGTGGATCTTCTGGTGAGAAATAGTTTTTGGCATATTTTCCAGGATTTTTCCTAATAGTTCATTTTCTGCACAAAAACAAGACACCAAGGTAATTCTGCTGAAAACAGCGTCAGTCCGTGTTAGTTGTATCCAAATCACACAAGTATAGAGGAAAAACAATAGCAAAGTGTTCGAGAAAGTAGATACGTTTGGACGTATCAACTCCCCCCAAGCTTAGCTTATTGCTTGTCCTCAAGCAATTCAGTTAAAAACTGAGTGCGATAAAAGAACTTTCACGAACACTTTGCTTCATATGATTTAAATATTCTCAGCACAGGAGTAGATGCTTAGAAAATTCATAATAAGAAGTATGCAACTAAGTCTACTTAATAGTCATTGCAAGCTATGAAGAGAAACCAACTCAATAATAATAAGTAGCATGAAACATACACATAAGCAACATTGCAATGCTCATAATAAGTTATGATAGAGTGGGATCTCGCTTGCCTTTGTTTGAAGAGCACAATATAAATGCCGAGGCACCTCTGAAGTTCACATGAAGACTAGAGATAAAGATTTCAGAGATACAAGCATCAAAGTCATGAAATAATTAACCAAGTTTTGGAACAAACACAAGAATGACAACTATGCTCTCAAGAAGGTTCTCATAGAATAAGTGGTGACTCAACAAAGTTGTGAAAATGGTTTTGTGAAGGTTTGAAAGGCTTCCTAATGCTGAAAGGAAGGTACTCATTAGCTTTGAGCTCTCATTGCCCCTATCATAGGCATCTTCATGTGGTTAAGGTGAAAGTGAGGTCCACTCTAAATTATATGTTTGACATATCATAGACTGGAAATCCCAAGTCCCTTGAGTACGAGGGTCTCTCCGCATGTTACTCAACTTTGGTCACCTGAAAGTTCTTGTCATTGTAAATACATGCATATCATCGAGAACCGCCAACGAGGTACCCCTTGCACATGGTACAGGAGCTTTCCCATAACCAAAATGACAAGGCAAGCAGACAATGAGCATCTCAACAATCTTTTTATTTACCATATGCATAGCTTTTTATTGAGGAAGCTTCATAGATGCTCATTATAGTGATGCTACAAGTTTCCACCATGATTAAGCATGGCTTAGGATAGCAGCCCAGGAGTTTCTCTAACACAATGTATAAACTCCATGAACTAACAACTTCCCTTTTTATTTCACATCGTCGACATCCATAAACAAAAGAGCAAAGAATCAACTGGATGAGATATCCAACAGGTGTTGAAAGCGTTCCCCGTGACAGCACGATTATGCTGACTCCCAGTATATAGTAAGCAAGCATATAACTTTCATGGACTAGTCACAATGGTTCAAGATTATTAAGCGCAAGGAATAAAGTGTGCCATCAAGTTCGTGAGAGCTTTACTAACTAACTAACTTTCTCAAACAGACAAACATTTTATTTTGGAAGAAAACATGGCATATATAAAATATGCACTGAAGTAGCAAATGATGCTAATAGGTAGGTAAGGTGGACACAGCTGGCAACATTGGTTTTGGGGAGTTGGAAGCACAGGTAGAGCACGTACTCAGTGCAAGTGAAGGCTAGCAATAGAGAGGGAGCAATAGCTGTCATAATCATGCTTGCAACAAAACAGGACTAATTATGGCATGAAAGTGATACAAGAACTCTGAGGCAAAATAAATCATCGAGGCTTACTGACTATTGACTAGACATATGCATGTGTGAGCATGTGCCAAGTAAATTCACATGAACAATCAGAGGAGGATACCACAATGTCATACCAAAGTATGAATAAAACAATGCAAGCAAACATTCATATGACATGCTATAAACTATTAGCAAGCTGGAGCTAATCATAGACAAGCAAGAACTACTAAGCATCCATAATGACATACACCTTACACAAACAGGCTAAGCATACTCACAATGATGAGTATATGTACAAAAATGAAACAAATAGAGTTCGTTACCAGCCTCTTACCACACCTTGAGTTGTCTTAATATTTATTATTGCCCTTCACTTGTGTGACTTGAATAATTAACATGAAACTAAAATCCACCCAGGACGGCTGAACCCTGCAAAGAACTCACGAAACCAAAGAAGAACAACAAATATTATTGGTGTTTTCGAAAATTTTTTAGAAACAAGCAAACAAAGAAAAAAACAAAGCAAACCAAACAAAGCAAAAGAAAACCAAAAACAAAAACTAAGACGCTCCAAGAACAACACAACTGTGCATGAAACAATAAAAACGAAGTGTCTAGAAATACCTGAGATTTTATTGATGAGGAATTGGATGCCTTGGGCACCCCCAAGCTTTGACAATTGTACCTCTTGAGTAATTCTTGGGGTGAAACAGAGTGCCCCCCAAGCTTGAGCTTTTGTCCATTCTTCATCTCATTACATCATCCTCTCTCTACATCTGAAATTTTTCTTTCATACAAAACTTCACACAATCTTCTTTAGCAACATTAGTTTATTCAAAAGATATTAGACCTCTGGCAAAGCTTTGGAACAACAAGACTTTTCATTAAAAACACAAGATACTTTAGCAACTCCTTCAAAAAGCTCAATTTCCCAAAAAGAACCCGAAAAGGAATCAATAAGAAGCAAATGCAAATAATGGCAGAAATCTGTCAAAACAGACCAGCAGGTAGAAACCGATCTTTTCGAAGACCTTGTGTTGCTCAAATCAAACAGTGTTGAACTAAAGAAAGTTAGATAACATACTGGGGGATTTATTCATAAATTTTCAGCTCAATCGGACTTATAGAGACTCCTCAAGAATTTTTATGGTGGAGGACAGAAATCTGTTTCGGGACAGCAACTCCCCAAATCTTACTTCCCTCTCATTAGAGGTCATTCTTGGCACAAAAAGCAAACAAAAAGGATAAGGAGAGGTCATTACTGAAGTAATAACTTCCAAGACTCAAGGAAACTCTTGGGTTATCTCCCAATAAGTACTTTTCTTTATTTCCTTTAAGTTAGGCACGGCGAAGAGTAAAGATTGGAAAGGAGAAAAAATAAAAGTGAGCAAGTAGAACCACTGTGAAAACATTATTTTGTTTATTAAAATCCTTTTGTTAACAAGGTTGATCAAGTCTTGTTACCAAAACAATATTATATGAATCAAAACTTTGCATTCCACAAGGTGATTATGTTACCTCATACTTGATAGCAATGGTCCCAATCATAATAGTTTCAAAATTTTCTTGTGGAATGGGACAATATATTTTGCTCTCAGAATTCAGGCAATAGATTTTAGCAACCTTCTTGGAGAAATAGACAGTATGCTCTTTGTCATCAATATTGAATGTTACTTTTCCTTGATTGCAATTGATGACAGCACCTGCAGTATTAAGAAAAGGTCTCCCAAGAATAATAGACATATTATCATATTCGGGCATCTCAAGCACAACAAAATCAGTTAGAACCAAGCAATTAAGAGCCACTTGAACGGGAACATCCTCACATATACCAACAGGAATAGTAGTTGACTTATCAGCCATTTGCAAAGAAATATCAGTTGGTATCAACTTTTCTAGCTAGAGTCTCTTATAGAGAGAAAAAGGCATAACACTAACTCCAGCTCCCAAATCACATAAAGCAATTCTAATATAATTATTCTTAATGGAGCAAGGAATAGTTGGTATACCTGGATCACCAAGTTTCTTTGTAACCTTACCATTGAAGGAGTAATTAGCAAGCAAAGTAGAAATCTCCTCATTAGGAATCTTCCTTTTATTAGAGACAATATCCTTCATATACTTTGAATAAGGAGGCAACTTAATAGCATCAGTCAAAGGAATTTGCAAGAATAAAGGTTTCATCCACTCACAAAACTTGTAGTGTTCTTCCTCCTTTGACTTGTGTTTCTTACCTGGAAAAGGCATGGGTTTCTGCACCCAAGGTTCTCTCTCTTTACCATGTTTATTAGCAATAAAATATTCCTTTGTGTACCTAGTGTTATTAGTGTGTTTCTTAGGTTCTTCCTCAACTTCCTCCTTATCAAGAGACTCATTATTATTACCACTCTCAGTTTCAGCATTAGAGACAGATATACTATTAGGATCTACAGCAGGTTCAAGTGGTTCCTCAACTTTCTTATGTTTCTTTTTCTTCCTCTTACGAGGACTACCACTATCCTCACCTTGTTGGGAATCCTGCTCTATTCTTTTAGGGTGTCCTTCAGGATATAAAGGGTCATGAATAGCTGCACCACTCCTAGTTCTAATTCCATAAGCATGTTTATTTCCTGAAGCATTAACTAGCATATCTTTTTGCACCTTAGTAAGTTGATCAAGTTGGGTTTGAACCATTTGAAAGTGTTTACAAAGCATTTTAATATCATTAGAAGTTCTTTCCACAATATCTTTCAACTCATGGATAGCTCTAGAGTTTTCCAATAAATGATTCTGAATCTGTTTATTAAAATTACCTTGTTTAACAATAAATGTGTCAAGTTCCTCTAAGCATTGATCAGGAGGCTTACCATTAGGAATATCAACTTCATTAAATTGGAGAGAGTGTACCTCAATAGTAGATGAGTGGGGAATTGTCTTACATAATTCTTCTATAGGAGGTAAATTCTTCACATCTTCAGATCTAATACCTTTCTCCTTTATACACTTTTTAGCTTCCTTCATCACTTCATCTTTTAATGCAATAACTCCCCTCTTCTTTGTTGTTGGTGTTGGAACTGGTTCAGAAACAACTGGTTCAGGAGTAATAGGCTCAGGTGTATTCAGTTCAGTTGAAGTCCAATCATCATAATTCTTGCTTATCTTGTTCATTAATTCTTCGGCATCTGTAGGAGTCCTTTTCCTGAAAACACAATCAGCAAAGCTATCTAGGTAGGTCCTAGAATCATCAGTTAGTCCATTATAATAAATATCAAGAAGCTCATTTTGAGGTAATGGACATCCAGGATATGCATGAATCAAGGAACAAAATCTTTTCCATGACTCAGGCAATTTCTCTTCTTCTCCCTGTTTAAAATCAAAAAGTCTCTGCAAAGCAGCATGTCTAGCACTAGGAGGAAAATATTTATGGAAGAAAGAAGCAATCAGGGCTATCAATGGAACTAGGAGGTAATCTATTAAACCAAGCCCTAGCTTCTCCTTTTAGTGAAAAAGGGAAGATCTTAGCAACAAAGTACTTGTGCATTTTAAAATCATCAGAGAACAAAGCACTCATAGTAGAAAGCTCATTCATATGAGCCACATCACTCTCATTTTCAGTACCACAAAAAGGTTCTTTCTCAACAATATCTAAATAAGATAAATCAAGAGAGAAATCATAATCTTTATCTTTAATATCTATGGGAGAGGTGGCAAACTTAGGATCATAAGACTTCTTGGGCATAATAGTACGTATAGCAAGGAGACTCTTAATAGCACTAGCATCATATGTGTTTCGGCACTCTTCAACAAATTTATCAGTGAGCTCAATGTAACCATCATTAATATCATAACTCTCACTAGCAGGTGAGATAACAGGTGTAACAGTGTCTTCACTAGGAGTTTCGGTATTTCCTAGACTAGCCATAGTAGCATCTAAAAAAGGACCTAATGAACCACTCGCATCAAGCACAGTAGAAGTAACATCATGAGTATCAAAAGCAGTTTCAGATTCAGCAGTAGTAGCAGTGTGTGTAGCATGAGCATGTGGTGGTGGTCTGACAAGCTTACTTATAACATACGGTGAATCAAGAGCAACAAAGGTGTTTACGACTGTACCTCTTCTTGTAGTGGATGGTAAAATAGGGAACTTTCCATCACGAGACTTCCCCATGATGAAAGGAGTAGCAGTGAACAATAATAGATCCAGGTGAACTTACAAATAAAGCTATGCTCCCCGAGAACGGCGCCAGAAAATAGTCTTGATGACCCACAAGTGTAGGGGATCGCAACAGTCTTCGCGGGTAGTATTACCTAATTTATTGATTTGACACAAGGGGAGCCAAAGAATACTTGCAAGCCTTAACAACTGAGTTGTCAGTTCAGCTGCACCTGGAAATAGTTCTTGCTCATAGAAGTTTATCAGTAGCAACAGTTTGTAGTAGCAACAACAATAGCAACATCAACGGTGAAACAGTAGCAATAGTAACTGTAACGGTAACAGTAGGATTCGAGTGCGGTAGGCATAGGGATGGATGGACGGGCATTGCATGGACAAGTCTAAACATGTAACTTCAAGAACTAGGGCATTGCAGATAAATAATAACAAGCATCCAAGTACTAAACAATCCTAGGCATGTGCTCCATATATAGTCATACGTGCTCGCAATGAGAAATTGCACAACATCTTCTGTCCAGCCAGCCCGTGGCAGCGGGGCCTCTAGGGAACTACTGGCAATTAGGTGCTCCTTTTAATAGAGCACCGGAGCAAAGCATTAACTCTCTGTGAACACATGTGATCCTCACACCACAGCCACCCCCTTCGGTTGTCCCAATTATTGTCACTTTGGGGCCTTTGGATCCGGACAATGATATGTGTACACAACTTGCAGATAAGTTCATAAACAATACTATCATATTGATTCAATAATAAGTTCATATCTGAGATCATGGCACTCGGGCCCTAGTGACAAGCATTAAGCACAACAAGTTGCAACAAAGTCAAATAGCACTAATAGAGATACTAGGCACTATGCCCTAACAGATCTTATTCGATTACATGATAGAACTTATCCAATCCCTACCATACCCAAGCTTACAACGGGGTATTACTCACTCATGGATGAGGGAAACATCGGTGGTTGATGCAGATGCGTTGGTGATGACGATGGCGATGATCCTCTCCAAATTCCTCGTCCCGGCAGGGTGCCAGAATGGAGTTTCTGGATCTGAATCTTGGTTTCTGGTGGCGGCGGCAGAGCGGAACTCTTTTTGGAAAACTATCGACCCCCCCTGAGTTTTTAGGTCAGAAGGCAACTTATAGGCGCGAAGGGAGGCCGAGGAGCTGCCTGGGATGGACAAACCTCCCCTAGGCGCGGGGTCAGTGGGCCCGCGCCTAGGGTGGGTCTGGCCCCCCAGGCCTCCCATCTGTCTCCCCTTCTGGCTCCGTGGATCTTCTGGTGAGAAATAGTTTTTGCCATATTTTCCAGGATTTTTCCTGATAGTTCATTTTCTGCACAAAAACAAGACACCAAGGTAATTCTGCTGAAAACAGCGTCAGTCCGTGTTAGTTGTATCCAAATCACACAAGTATAGAGGCAAAACAATAGCAAAGTGTTCGAGATAGTAGATACGTTTTGGACGTATCATTGGACTGAACCACAGTTGATATGCAACAAGCATATTGTCATTTGCAGTCTCAAGCAATGGAATCCTTTGACCTGAGGTGATCGCATGATCCGAGTTGTGGATCACCAACTTAGATTCTACCAAACGTTGTTCCGTAAATGAGCAGTTATAAAGGTAGAGTTCGGGTTGGTTGTGAATCAAGCTGCGTGACATGGATTACCAAGATGGGATTTGCCCCTCAGTAATGGAGAGATATTCTCTGGGTCCTATCACGTGATATGATTCAGAAGCATGGTCATGCACTACTTAGTTAAGTGTTAACTGAGGAGTCAGACTAAGAGTTAGTATAGTGAATCGCATATCACGAAACGAGAAGAGAGTTAAGCTATTAGAAGGATAGCAACAAATAGCATATAGCTTGACAAGTGTCACATCCCAAAATTTTCCAAATTTTGAAATGTGAAAAATAAATAAATAAACAAAAGAAATAATTGTTGAAATTTAGGGTGAAAAGAGACTTTTGTTTCTAAATAGAAACATCAAAACCCTTCTTGAACAAAAATTTGAATGAAAAGGGAATCCAACAAAATTTCAATCAAGTGAAATGCATTCATCAATTAATGTATCTTGAAATTTAAACACTTGGGAAAATAAACCAAAACCCTAAAACCCTAATGGAAGAAAATCATTTCCAAGATCTCTCTAAGACTATGGATTTGATCCATATAAAAATCTATCAACAAACGTTTATAGATGATCAAAAATGATAAACAAAAATATTATAAAACCATAGAAATTGGTTTCACTTATTTTGGAGCCATGGATAAAAACTTATGAATTTAATAAGTTAAAAGGAAATAAATTTCCAAAGCTAATAAAGCTACTAACTAAAATCCATGCAAAATTGTGAACAAAATAATCCTAAAAGGATTTAAAAATATAAACAAATATTAAATAAAATTCTACAAATTGGAATCACCAATTTTGGAACTATAAATAAAAAGATGTGGATTTTATGAGATAAAGAAATAAATAAATAAATAAACAAATAAATAAGGAATATTTAAAAGCCAAATTAAATCTTGGCCAAATCCATAAACAAATGAAAGGTTATTGAATAATAAAAAGGAGTAAAAGATTATTTAAATAAAATCATATGGATTAAACCATATTCAAAATTTATTTAAATAAAGACAAATTGCCTAAACTAAATAATAAATCCCAAGAAATTATTTAGAAGACAATTTGAAACTTGAATTAAATCCATAAGCAAATGGAATAAAGATAATATAAATTAAATAAAAGAAAAAATATATTTGAATAAAAACTTATATGGACTTGAACCATATTTGTTTTGAATAAAGACAAATGCCCAATTTAAATAAATAATTTAATCATATTAAAATAATTCAAAGATAATTATTTAACACACTAATGAATAAATAAAACCTAATGAAAAAGGTTTGGTAAAAATTA
Organism: Avena sativa; assembly: GCA_916181665.1. Lineage (NCBI taxonomy): Eukaryota > Viridiplantae > Streptophyta > Magnoliopsida > Poales > Poaceae > Avena > Avena sativa. The sequence goes on along the minus strand of OV702279.1, from coordinate 255,794,260 downwards.
GAATTCAAATAAAATTTTGAAACATTTAAATAAAATAATATGGGTTGGAAACACATTTAAAATCTTGTTTAAATAAAGACAAATGTCTATTTTAAATATATAATAAACCATAAAAGGAATATTTGAAATATTCTAAAAATGGAATTTTAAAATACATTTATAAACAGTAGTAACCTACTGAAAAGTTTTTGAATTCAAACAAGTGTTTGAATCTCTTGAATAAATTCAAAACAAAAAAAGAAATCAGAAAAAGAAAAAGGAAACAAAATAAAAAAGGAAACAAAATAAAAAAAGGAAAGAACCAGCCCAGCAGAACCTAGCCCAACTAAGCCCAACTCGCAGCCCACCTCTCTACCCCTAGCGACTTGTTTTCTTACCCGCACGTCGACCCCTCAGCCGCTGACTTGGTGACCCCACGTGCACCCCCTCTCTCTCGCTGGCGACGCAGCCCCACTGTCAGCTCGTCTTCTTCCCCACCCGTGACTCATTCCTCCTCCTCTCCTCGCCATTTCTGCTTTGATTCCGCGGAATGAAATTCGTTTGAATGACGCAGTGAAACCACCCAGTAATCACGCCCATTTAAGCGCCCCTCTTCCCTCTTCATTTCCTCCAGATGCCGCTCCCCCTCTGCCCTAGGCTACCCGAATTGCCTGCTGCACTCCACTACATCCGGCGAGCCTTAAACGTCGATTCTCGCGAGAACATCCACCCCCACTGCCCCTGGTTTTCACGAGAGTACTCGCCAGCACCAGGCGCACGTAACATCCCAGCATTACAGCCTAGAAATAAGCCGAACCCAGATGTGTGCATTGCATTCATGCATAGAAAATCTGAATAATTTTCGCGCTTTTGAACAAAACTTGTCAAAGTGATTGAAGCTTCTCTCAACTTGATGGAATTGAAGTAGATCATCAAGTTGACTGTGATAAGTCTCATCATGACCTTTGTTAAAACCTTATTTGGGTAAACATGATTTGATCTAAGGGTAGACCAGATATAATAAATGTTACTCATAATACTTTGCATAAATAATTAGTATCTGATCCTTAAGGGATCATATCATAACAATCAGCACAACAAACCATAAGTGCCAAGTTAAGACTACAACTAAAGTAAAATAAATGTAATGACTAATCCTGACCTCTCCTATTCTTATCTATTCTTACTATGAGTATCATAGTAATACCTAACTTTAACTCTTTAATGAGTTTGAGTTGGAAAGAGACTAAGTCAAGCTCATTCACTATATAACTTTCTTTCCATATCAATTTTTATGGAACTTATCTTAATATCTGTTGTTCATCAATGTTGAGTAATCCACCATTGATTCACAAATCCTTTAACTATCAATCCCTGATCTACTATTTCTTGATCTTATCATAATATGTACTTAAATCTTTTTAAGTGCGCATAGTCAATGAATAACATTCCCTAAACCAATAGAGATACTAAGAAAATAACTTCAACACAAATGTAATGTTGTTTTGATGAGACCTTGATCAGCCAACTAGAAACCTAAGCCATAAATGATTAAAGGATTATAATGGTGATGCTTTAGCCACCAATATTTAATGCTTATATTTAGTATAAGTGACATTGGTGGGTAGAACATGATTAAACCCTAGTCTAAATATATTATCCTAGGTTATCCATGACTAGTCACATTAATATAATGTGAGGTTGGAGTATAAGTTATTAGAGTAAATGTAATAAAGCATGATTCAATTAAAGCTAGTGTAGCATAAAGTTATGGAAGTAGTGTTATTCATCTTAAAGGATAGTAAACTTTAGAGAAAGGTAGTTGGATGCATACAACTATTAGAGATATATTAGTGATGAATGATTAAGGAGGATTATGAGTAGAATTTGAAGGAATTACTTGTTGGATGAAAGGCTATCAACAGTAGAGTAGTGGATATAACCAAGCAAGGATATGAGGAAGTTATGAAATGCTTTAGTATCAAACTCATTGGATTCATCCATGAGTTTAGAAGGTTAATCAGTGAATAAGAATATTCTTATGAAGTAAAGCTCATCATGTTAATCATGATGATAGATAGGAAAAGGTAGTATATCTAGGAAAGGAATTCCTTAATAAGAAGTCTAGAATTATGTATTATGGAAGATAGTAATTCTTGGTAAACAATCAACTTTAAATCTTAAAACCAAGTATAATATCCATTTCATATTAAGAATTCCTCATCTTATATCTATATCAATTAATAGGAATATTTCCCTATAGAAAATTACATAAGCACATCTCTGTCAATTCCAACCACCAGCATTATATGTGCTTAAAAGTATACTTATCTATTTCTTTCTATAAAACATTCTAAACATAACTTTCTAGTCCTAGAGGTGATGTCATCCAATATCCCAAACAGAAAACAATATGTTTAGTTATTAAATCTTTACACACATCCATAAAGGAATATAAATATGTTAAAAACCCTAAACCCTAGGATAAATATTCACAATTCAAACCCTAAACTTCTTTGTTTATCATAATAGAATATATACATTGCCATTTTCCAAATTAATGGAAGTAGTAATAACCATATTAATTTCTTTTATATTTCATGCATCAAATAATGATATAGGATTATTATACATATAAAAATTTCTATTCAAACTATGAGCCAACTAGAGTTAAGTTTTATAAACAAACAAGAATGTATCATTTAATAAATCCATGGTTAAAAGTGGAAAGAAAAATAATAAGAAAAGCTTCTACAAATCATTAAAAGGGGTTCATATAGAGAAAATAAAAGAAATATAAAAACATTTATAATAAAATTTCACAAAAGATACAAAATATATTTTAGTATTACTACAATTATCCAGCAAATAAATTCTACAAAGAAAAGTTCAAAATATAAATTAAAATCAAATCTGAAAAGGAAAATAGAAAATATAAAAATGGAAAACAAATAAAAAACAAGACCTGGCCGTGGCCCAACTCCTCTCTCCTTATCTGACGCCCATGTGCAACCCACAAAAAGCCCAGCAGCCAGTCAGCTCGTCCTTTTTTGTCACTGACAGGTGGGACCAAAGGGGGACTACGGGTTGGGAGAAAAGAAACGCCAGGGGGTTATCCACAAAATCGACTTCGTCATCTACCTCGCCTACTGGAAGCAGCTCGCTGGCCGGAGCTCCGTCTTCGATCGACCGCTGCGCTACGATGCGTGCCGCCGTCTCTGGAGGGAGTAGATAAGACCGTCGCGTCCTCCTCTATATTCTCATACATATCTCATCTTCTATCTCGCTCTCTAGACCCATTTTCCTTCCTCTCCCGGAACCCTAGTTCGTCGGAGTTCGTCGTTCTAGCTAAATCCGACCACCCCTCGCCTCGTGGTAGCCACCGTTGGACGCATCGTCGTGGTCTGATTCAACGAGGACCAAGCACGGAAGCCCGCTCGCCGGAAATCATGTGAAATCAAGCATTCCTTTTCCTCGGCTGTCGTGGCCATTATAGTCGATTCGCCATCGTCACGCCTCCCAAAGCCTCCTCGACCACTCTATCGTTATCAGGGTAAGCTTACGCATCTCTGGACCCCATTTTCGCTTGATAATTCTCACCGTAAGCCTAGTTTCGTTGAGCACCACCGTCAACCGCCGCAGAAGCTTGTCGCCGATGCATTTCCGGTGACCATTAGATAGCGGTGCCACCACCAATAGGTTCGCCTTGATCTCCTCTGTCCAACGCACCTAGTCACAGCCCCACGCATGCACCAGATCGATCCTCAACCAGTGAGGATCAACTCGAGTGACGTCATGCCTACGTCGAGTTCTAGCCACGTCAGCTAGTTTGACCAGTATTTGTCTCACGTGGCTAATGACATGGCCTAGGGCCCATATGTCATTGACTAGGAGTGGAGACAGGGTCGGTAACAAAATACATTTACTAACCTGAGTGCTGAGGTGGACATAGGCCCACTGGTCAGTGACTTAGGCTAGCTGTGGGTACGGTGTAAAAAGTATTTCCTGTTTAAGAAAGAATAAAAAGTATAAATCCAAATATACATATTCCAGAAATTAAATAAAATGATTAAATCTTGTTTAATTAATAACTTTTAATTTATAATTTAGAAAAATGTGTATAATATATGAAAATTTGTATAAAAATAAAATCTACAACTTAAAATTATTGTCAACTATTCTTATGATAATTATTTGAATAAATATTATTTAATAAAGATTTTAAAGGTAATAAAACTTTGATAATTCATTTGTTAATAATGGTAAATGTTAATAATATAAATAAAATACCAAAAATCTTGGAAAAATAAAAATTATAATTTACAACCATAATCATGTATTATTATTTCACTTAATTAAATATTTGTTATTTATTAAGTAATTATAAAGTAATAAGAATTGTAAAAATCATATCTTATTATTTATAAATCACAAAAATAAATATAATATACCAAAATAATCACAAAAATAATATCTACATGTTAAAAATATAATATTACACTTTTGAGTTACAACAAAAATTCAATTATTTTAATAACTCAAATTTGAACTTAATTACTTAACTGATAATTCATATAAGGGTAAATAAAAATTGCTAATATTTATAAAATTAGTCAATTAAGTCTAATAAATAGTATTAGTCTTGAATATTAATAATATAAGCCATAATGGTTTAAAACATTATAAATACCTTTTTATTAAATTATCTTTAACCTTAAGTGAAGATTATAGTCTAAAAGGATACCTATTCATAATAAAAAACCTTAAAGAACAACTTGTGAATAAATTAAATCCTTTCTATCTACTTTAACCACCAGATTACAAAAACTACCACAACACTAGTAAATCCATAAGTAGTTAAGTAATATTATATCTTGCTTTATAAACTATAACCACTCATCTATAAACAGGTAAATGATACTACTCCATTATAAAATCAAGAAACCACTACACCAAGTAAAAGTATAACTATTCTTAAGTAACCTTAAGGCAACATTACCAAGTACACCAAGATACAAATGTTATAAGCATTATACTTTCAAACTATCTCTATTTTAAAGTTAACTTTAGTCTACAAGAATCTAAATATAACACTATAAACATTGTTAGATGTTTTATAGTTAACTTTGGTCTGAAATAGTTAAGTTATAAAGCATCTCAAGCCCAAACTATTCAAGCAAGCACAAATACCATCGACCACCACTAACTAACCACAAAGATTGTTTAGACCTTAGAAAAGAAATCTTTTCTTCAAAAGTTATTCGTTTTGCCACTTCAGACAATATATGACAAATAATCAAGATCACATTACTTCATACTTCAGTCGTATACCTAGGAGCAATAACACCTAAGCTATTTATAAGTGACTCTACCTATAAAGTAAAGTTTGGAGATAAACTATTAAAGTGTAAACAATTATGAATAGCATTTCATAGATATATATTTTATTGCTGCATAAATATGTGTTGTTCACACACACTCACAAGCCCTAATAAGAAGCACAAGTGTGAAACTTATCTAAAAGAACAACACATTCCAAAGTAACCATTTCCAGAATCCAAACCCTAGAACAACGTTATCCCTGGGATTCACGTTTATAATTTGCATCACACTACTTATGCATAAAAGCATCTTGCTTCTTTAAACATTAGCCCTTACCGGACCAATGATGCTGATTTCAGATTTTGGATCTTATACTAACTCGAAGACCATGAGTGCATAATCTTGCAATCACAAAAGGCAAGTTCACACTTGCTCATGTCCTTTGGTTATTTTCTGTAAAGTATTTTATAAATCCAATGTGGACATCACCTACATTTTAAAAGATCCGAAAACACTATTTTCATAATAATGTGACTATAGGTTATTACCATGAGGTAATAACTTACTATAAAAGTTCCGGTGGTAAAGGAACATAGTATCTAGGACTTAACAACCAATGTCGTCAGTGATTCTTGCGCCGTATATTACGCGTTAACCATGAGATTTGGAATGGGACATAGAAGTCAGCTGTATCCTTTTCCTCTCGTATGGAGGCAAGACGACCTTAATGTGACGTTGTGATTCCTTGTGTGGATCCAACATATGGGTGGGCACCCATACGCCCCACACTTTTGGTGTCTAGATTATCTATGAATGGTGTTTAGGGAGATAGTCCATGTAAATGGTACTAATCCGGGCATCACTAGGTCATAGAGTCTTTGGAAACTCATCAGGGTTTTAGCCTGCCCGAAAGGGGGCTGAACAAAGGTGAGCTAGCCAAAGGATCGTGCAGACATATGAGGTCGCGGAGAGGGCAATGATTGGCTTGAACCAACTACTGGGCCCCACAACATGGAATTGTGGACGGGTAAGCTGCCCGGTTGTGCAACAAAGAGTTGATCTCTCATGGGAAAAGTAACGCACCTCTGCAGAGTGTAAGAACTATAACTTGTTACTCCCTGTTCCGGGAAGGAGCTGCAAACGCTGTAGGAAAGGAACTCATGAAAGTTCTGGTAAACCCGTGAAGGCTGATGGACATAGCTTTTCAGAATAAAAGCAACCTTTGAAGAAATGTTTACGAAAACTTGCATTGCCTACGACCTACGGTCTGTGGCTGTAGTTATAGTGCATCAAACACTCCTTTTCTAGTGAAATTGCTGACTACGCTCATACTCAAAGTATCTTCTTAACCCTTGCTAGATTCTGAAGCCGGGATAGACAACATCTACATCAAGTTATACTACAGGACTCATCATCCAAAGCTAAAGCTCTTCAATGAAGTCAAGGAAGTCGACATATACATCAACTCAAATGAAGACGAAGTTACTGATTAGATAGGAATATAATCTCTAACCAAAGAACCTAATTCTGTAGTGTATTGCAATCGCAGCAATGCCAATCCCTCAATTAAATTACTAGTTTTAATGGTTTAATAGTTCTTGCGTTGTTTATCTTTGATTCTTCTTCGTAAGAAGTTCGTTCTCTGGATCTTGTGTAAAGAGTGAGTTGTAACCTTTAGCCATGTATTGGACCCGCTGTGTTTCTGTTGTGCCATTCTGAGGGATGTAATACTAGTGAACGGTGTTTCATTGGTGTTATGTCAACGACTATAGTATACTACGTCATGCAGTGGTATGCTGGGTCACCGTATTTGGTATCAGAGCATATGCTTTGACCTTAGGTTGGAAACCTAGTAAACGGGTAGAACCTGTAGGACACATCCTAGCAATAATAAAGAGTTCTCTAGTGACCTTGTGCGCATCTAACACGACCAGCGGCTTGCCTTCCGATGCCTTGTAGCCTCGCCCCCGTCAACAACAGGACGTGCCCGACGCCAGGAACTTCTCCGGCGAGCGATTAACGTCAACGCTGTGCGCCCCTTCGTCGAAGAAGACCATCCCGAGAATCAGCGCATCATGACGAGTCTGGTGAGCCCCTTCCCTCTCTCTCTCTCGCTTACTATTTCGTCGGCAATGTCACCGCCCGAGCGCGCCGCCGCCGTCCATCATCGCAGCGCCGCCAGATCATGGTTAGGGTGCTATGAGCCGTTAGATGATGATCCAATGGACGCGATAGATTGACTTAAATGAACCGTTGCGCTTGATCTGCACCGCACGATCCCACTTAAATCCTACGGTCTACATCACGCGATCCTACCGAACCGTTATCGCCAGTAGGTTACAGACACGTGGCCCAGATTTTGTTTTAAAAACAGAAACATATCTATTGGATGTTTAGATTTGGAAAATTCATAACTTTAGATCCGCACGTCCAAATTTTGAATTTTTTATATCATTGGAATCAACAAAAAGAAACCTTTGAAACCATTCCCCTTGTTTAGTGTTTTGCTTCTGTAAAATTGGTTGTTTTTGCAGAAACATTTCTAGGCTTATTTTGTGTATAAAATTTATTCTAAAAATGATTTTAGGGTAAAATCTTTTGCAAATGATTTGTTTTGAACCTACTGACCATAAAAACCAACTTTTGGATCTAAAAATATATTTTGTGACACTAAGGAATTATTACTTTGAATAAAAGCTTTTCTAGTTAAATAAAAATGGTGCTTGATTTAAAAATGATTTTTGATTGAAACCTTTTGGAAATGGATTTGTTTTAAACACTTTGACCATAAACACTAACATTTGTGTTTTAAAATATATTTGGCTAACACTAGAAATTATTACTTTGATTTAAATCATTTCTAGCAAAACAAAAATGATTTAAATGGCCATTTTCACTAACGTAATTTTAAATGGTTTTGCCACTTTTATAAATGACCAATGGGTGTTTTAAAATGTTTATAGCCTATTAGAGACCACCATTCCAAATAAAACAATCTTTTTGCATGCTTACATGCATTATTTTGTTTTTATTATTTTATGTGATGAATTGTTTGAATGCTAGTTTGAATATTTGCTTGCTTGATTGAATTGTAGTGAACTTTGAAGAGTGTGACCATTTCAAGATCAAGGAGTGAACCTATATTCTCTACTAAAAAGTCAAGTGGTGCTTCATACTTTTGTCCTATTATTTTCACTATGCATTAGTGATATTTTGAGTAGGACTTGCATGGAATTTTTACTAAGTATGCTATTCCATGGGAAATCCTAGTAGATGATGCCTGCGTAGAATTTTCCTAAGTTAAGATCCCTACTACTATCATGCTAGTTTAGCTAGTAAAAAACAAGGGTGGATTATATTCATGCTATGAAATATTTCTAAGTCTATGACTTGTGTTTTGTTTAATAAAACAACTATGTGAACGAATCACCTGGGTGGAATGGTGTGAATGGATTTATGTTGAGTGGTTACACAGGGCCAGTAAACTGGCGAATACTTGTGTATCTCACTTGTGGAAAGCCACCCAGGAACAAAGAGATTTGAGATGTCAAATGTTGAGAAGCTTCAAGTGCAGCCACATGGCAATATGGGCTCTGACTGGATCATATAGGTTGCAATAACTTAGCTAGATGGACAGAAGGTGGTAGGGGGTGATAGGTTTGGAATGCGTCCATTTTGGTCTAAGGGAAGGATTCTGAAAGATCTTGTCTCGATGCATGTTGAGTCTTGTGGGAAAGTGCACCACCTCTCGAGAGAGTAAACATCTAAGTACTTAGCCGTGTCCCCGGCAATGGACAATTTGAGCATCAAGACATGGAAGCTATCAAGGATCTCCTCATCCCAATTTCTAAGTTAAAAGATTATGTTTGAACAAGGGTTAAAGGATCTTCAATCTTTGATTGGTAGATGCCTTGGGTGATTTTTGACAAACAAAAACTTAGTGTTTTCAAATGATAAGGAAAATCTATTTTGAGCAAAGCAAGCCTAAGATCTACTTAGCCAAATGCATATAGATGATAGATACCACTATTCTACCATAGTATCACTTGCCAATACAATTCAAATGTATTGACCCTTGTGGCTGTAACTTATTATGTTGTAGTTTTGTTTGATGTTAGTGAAGTGTGTTGAATAGGATTACAAGTCTACAACCAACATGATTCCCTATGGCACTTTGAAGATGAAGGACTCCGTGCTATATAGATATTTCTGCTGCATTGTAATGAGATAGCCAAATGAGCTATGTAAGATGTAATGAATTATTTTATTCCTGGTTATAAAGTTGTACTATGACCTTTGTTTCTTGATATTACATCTTAAACTGTGGATGCTAGCTATTGATCCAGGGACTAGCATTGTAAACACAGGGATCTCTACCTTATCAGGTTGGGACCTCTACAACAAGGTATATCATGAGGCAAAGGGACTTGGACAAAATTCACATTGCAGGTTGTCTTCCAGACTTTACGTCACTTGTGAGTTGGCACGTCTTGCTAGAGACCGCTACCACTATCGAATTGAGACCAAGTATTCATGGGAGTGAGTGGGACTTAGGGCCATCATGGGATACTTGGAGGAGTATCTCAGGTCATGTACATGTATACGTGAACCTATGGGGTCACACACTTATGGGTTAGGAGCCCATGTGGATTAGATACATGTGGTAGTTGGGGTACATCCTAGATGAGCCTTAAGAGTTGAGCTCAACTAGGGATGTATATAAGTGGAGCAACAAGAGATAGTCCCTAACCTATCCATCACTTTATCCACTCCCAAAATCGGGTTAGACAGGATCTAGCAATTCCCTGCCCATGCTCCTTCCTGTACGTGTGGATACCGGTAGAGGCGTTACACGTGCGGCGCTGAAGGCAAACGAGTTTGTGAGGATCTGGCAAAGGAGTTCGTAGGGATCCAGAGGAGCTGTTCGTGAGATTGATCGGCATTGCATCAACTAGCATGCTTCATTAATAATCTGCGCATGCACATCTAGTGGTAAATCTCGTGGCCTATTACCCGAGTTAGATCTTGGGAGCACCGCGTAGGATAAAAGTTTTGTTTATCTGCCCGCGGCCCAACATATAGCACTTACGAAAGTCCTCTTCCGCAAATATTACATCCGTCAGAATGGTATAATATAAATATTGCAGGTCCATCTTCTCATTTATTCATACCAAAAGCCAAGAGTGTACAAAAGCTTATAGATCCTCCTTGGTCCAATGAGAATTCACAAGGCGATGGAAATTCAATTGTAACTGAATAAACTTCCTAATCAATGGTACTACTAATCTTAGAACCATTGGAGCTGGCAATTTATTGGAGAATCTACACTATTGCTAGCTCAACTACCTATACGTGCTTTAGGGAATTCTATATTTGCATCTCTATTGTCTTATGCTATTCTGATACCATGTTGTTGAATTATCCCTCTTTGTCGATCTTATGGTCTTCCAACCTAAGCAAGAGTTTAAGAAGGATAGATTGTATGCGGGCGTACTCAACAATTCTATGGTGGTTATCTGATACTCTAACTACAGCCATAGATCTATGATCAACGGATCATGCAGGTTTTCAAAAATGGTTTTTAGAAAAGGTAAGTTTTAGATTTTAGAAATTCTTAGTCTGTTAGTATTCATAGGTTGTATGAAATTCGTGGAGTTTATTTCTATGCTAGGATCATAATCCTTTCCCAGTATAGGGAGTAACATGTCATGTTTATACACTCACGACAGGTGCACTTATTTTCCTACAAACGTCCTTGGCCTTATTGTTCTCATCCATTCTTCCTTGGGTATGGGGTCGGTTACTAAGTTTATCCGAGTCATGCCGAGGCCCCCTCCACGACCCTGCTGCCCACACATTGTAACGAATTTTGGTTAAGAAACCTATGTTCAATTACCATCCCTTTTAATATACTAGGTCGTTATCCCGGAACACGAAACATGGACTTTATGAGCTCACACCCGCTGTTCTCCGCTTTGGATCATAGCCTGACTAAGTATATGAGGATAGACGAAAGAAAAAAGGTACTTCTGACTCGCTCACCCTATAACAAGATCTGTGGTTAGCGTTGTTTTGTATGATGCAAGAATAACTAACTACTTTGGTTGTTACACCTAACTTTCCCGGTACAATGAAACCTCCACTACATGATCTTTCAACCATGTTTTCCATTCATGATTTTATTATCCACCACTTTAAATTTATTTCTTTCAAAAAATGATGTTTCTTTTGAATATAGATGATATAGTTTCAAAAACATTTTGAGAATTATTTCAATGGACATGCAAGGTTAAACTCGCAAAGGGTATGCAAGTCTGGTCTCACAAGGTTTATGCAAGAATAACTTTTCTGGTAACTGCAAGATAATGCAACTCGAAATTTTTACTAGACCCGTTTGTCCTTGATCCTGATATGGGTATCTGATACGTCCAATTTGCATCACCATTCTATATCATAATTTGCCTCTATTCATTGATATATGTCTTATTATGAGGTATTACTTTTGTCTTTTCCACTGTTTTTGCATGTTGGATGATTCTTGGAGGATGGACTGCCAGAGTCAGGATTCTGATGGAAAAAGAGGTGTTTTGATGCAATTTCATGAAGATCAGAAAAATACCAGAAAAATATGGGAAAATTATATTTTCCCGGAAGACAAAGGAAGCCAGAAGGGGAGGCGTAGAGGGGCCACAGGGGGCCCACCCCCCCTAGGCACGGGTCCCCCTAGGCCGCGCCTAGGGCAGGTGTGGCCCACCTGCTCGGCCTCCGACTCCGCCATCTCGTCTATATCTTCCTTACGGAACCCTAATACCATGTGGGCGACCACAGATAGATTTCCGCCGCCTCTGCGGGGCGGAAAACACCGAGAGAGAAAGATCTCTCCGGCAGACAGATTTCTGCCGAGGAAATTCGTTCTCGGAGATGGGAGATCATCGCCATCAACACCGTCATCAAGCTAGGCTTCATCGGGATCATCATCATCATCGTCCACACCATCATCTCCACCAGCACCATCACCACTTTGTCCCGCTGTAACAATCATGTTGGATCTTGCATTAGTTCTTAGAGGAAACTTTCCTGGTGTTAATTACTATTGTAGTTGATGCTTGTGAGTGGAACCATTGGATTATTGTTTATGTTCAGATTGTTATTCATCACCATATCATCTTTGATCTTTATCCATATGATGTCTTGTGAGTAGTTCGTTTAGTTCTTGGGGACATGGGAGAAGTCATGTTGTTATTAGTGGATTTGTGTTGAGTTATTATTCAATGGTTTAGTATTTAAGTTGTGGTGCTATTCTTCTAGTGGTGTCATGTGAACATCGACTACATGATACTTCACCATTTATGGGCCTAGGGGAATGCATTGTGTATTTGGCTACTAATTGTGGGGTTGCCGGAGTGACAGAAACCTGAACCCCCATTAGGACACCTTTGCACAAGGGAGCGTGGGATCTTAGAGTTTAAGGCCGTGGCTAGGTTTATATCTTAATTACTTTCCTGTAGTTGCGGATGCTTGCAAGGGGTTTAATCACAAGTATGTATTAGTACAAGTAAGGTCGGTACATTAGCACAGGGTCATCCACACAACACTTACAACACCAAAGAAGAGTACTCAGCTATATGAAGCGAAAGAACTTGATAGAATTCCCATGTGTCCTCGAGAACGTTTGGTCCTTATAAGTATTTCTACCGGCTTGTCCTTTTCTAAGAAAGGATTGGGCTACTTGCTGCGTTTGTTCTTTATTACTTGCACTTTGTTTTGTTGCTTTATTAGAAAACCCCTAAAAATCTGTTTGCTAAGTATTTGCAGGGAGTTCCTGCTCCATACCACTAGTCAACACCTTCCGCTCCTCGTTGGGATCGACACTCCTATTTATCGAAAGTACTGCAATACACCTCCTATACTTGTGGGTCATCAAGACTATTTTCTGACGCCGTAGCCGGGGAGTGAAGGGCTATTGAAGAGTGGAACTGGTAAAGGAAACTTCTACTGTGAGTATTGCTTTTTGTTACTGCTTGTTACTTTGTTTACAATATGGATAACCCACTTGGTTTTCTGTTTGGGAAAACTACTACCACTGTTAGGGTAGTAGATGAACCACCGTCTGTTGAGATAGATCCTTTTAAGATACCTACAAGTATTGTTGATCGTGTTATGGATAATTATTATTTTGGGGATGGAACTCTCCATCTTGGTGATCACTTGCTTTTTATCCATGAATTATGCGGGTTGTTTAAGTGTGCAGGTATCACAACTGAACAAGTGAAGAATAATATACTCTCTATATCCTTGAAAGGGAGAGCTGAAGAATGATATAAGCTGCTGAAGAATGGACTATCCATGGAATGGGGGGAAATGGCATCTCTCTTTTACGCTAAATTTTATCCTCCCAGTGAGATTCATGAGGATAGAAATCTGATATATAACTTTTGGCCTCATGATGGAGAGAGTACAGCTCAAGCTTGGGGGAGATTGAAGTTACTAATGCTTAAATGTCATATTCATGAACTCCCTAACAATAGTATTATCAAAAACTTTTATGCTAGGCTTTTGCTTCATGATAAAGATTTACTAGATTTTTCTTGTGCTGGATCATTGTCACGACCCGGGATCAGGGCTAGACAAATACCAGATCCTCATCTGATATATGCCTAACCTAAATTCCGAAACACGCAGGGAAAGATTGGTAACATTGTAGAACATACAAACCATACATTAATAAGGTAAACTCCTAAGAGAGTTACAAACCAGTCATACAAGACAGGGGTCATAGACCCATCATTACATCAAACAACATAAGCAAACAAGTTGTTCTAAACAACAAACTTAGCAAAGGGCCTAAGAGGCCATAACAAAAGTAGCGACCCTTCCATAGATCCTAGGCTGCTGCCCGGGAACCCCAACTACTCGTCGACTTCGACATAGAAACCACCTTCTGTTGGAGTAGCATCATCTGTAGAAAACATCAACGAAGTAAGGCTGAGTACAGGGTGTACTCCGCAAGACTTATGGCTAGTGTAGTTATTTGCATAAAGCCATCTTTTGTTTGCAACACAAGAGGGAGAAGAAACTCGTCTAGTCAGATCATTTTCAAAAGGGGATAAGAAGACTTCAACTATATCTCTTAAATTCATCTTTGATATCCACCAAGAACCATCATCAACAGAACCTCTCTTCTCGGACTACCCCCTCGACAAGCCCGAGGAAGTATTCCGAATCTCACTTTAGTTGGCAAGTTTTATCATTCGGTTATAGTTTTCTATGATCACAAAATCCGTTCCCAAGTCGTCCATAACCGTGGACACGGCTTTTCGAAAAGATTAATAACCCTGCAGGGGTGCACAACTTTACCCACACGTACCAACCGATTCTTAATGCCAATATATTAGCCCTCTTCCTTGGAAGGCCGACAGAGAGTGGTTAACCACGACCTTTACCTTGCTTTCGCCGAGACCATGAGTCACGCACTAGGGAGATGCCACCATAACGGGTCAAGTCCTAAAGCCGGTCCCTAATGATGTGCGCAGGGTTCAAGATTATGGATGCCGGGCATCTATTGTTCCCGGCCACGCTTACCTACCTGTTATGAATGCACCTCCATTTAAGAACAACCAAGATGCGTATGTCGAATGGAAAGCCCAAACTATGTGACTCATGGAATCTACTAGGCAAGTTAGTTGGTCGAGGGGGTTTCCAGGCCCCCGTGTGGTTGTACGCTCGTCTTGGTTCAAGAGGCGAGAACATCAGGTCCTAAGGGTGGCAAGTATGGGACTACAAAAACCACACCCCACGTGGCCTCCCATATAAGCCTTAGCATGTTTATCATCCACTTCTGATCACATCACCATATCCTTCCATACTAGATTCATTCGAATCTCCGGTGCATCACTTGAATGATCAGCATCGAAACACTAAGCATGGCTAAGCTTGACTGAACTTGTGGCACTAGCGACGCTCATAAGCCAAACCCTTGTTTTGCTAGGAGCGGTGGATCAGGTAATATAGTTCACAGAGGATAACATGCATCAGATAGGATTACTCTGTCTACTGATAAAAGACTGTTTGAACCGAATACACATGACGAGAATGAAATACTTTGTAATCATAGGATTCATATGTATGAGTGGGGCTTCGCTTGCCTTGTCTGTTATTGGACTGATACTGCTCTTCGGTGGCGTTGACTTCAGCTTCGGGTTCGGTTCCTATTCGCGAGAACCAATCACCGAAAAAGAGAAAACAACACTCAACACATGGCATGTGCAATGCTCATACAATATGGATGATATGAAAAGTTAAATAGTGTTGAATTGAACTCTAAAACATGCTTGATCACTTTAAAGGGGGTTCCGAAGATCCAAATCCTAAAACAGGGGGATCATCAGAATCACCTATGGGGTTTAATTGGTTCTTCTAATTAAACTTGCCATCAAAGTTGTTTAACAATGTATGATTATAGCTTAGTTAGATAGGTTTCATTTTTCTGAACATTTTGGTATATTATTTGTATTTTTCTGATTTAAAATGAATTAGTTATGAATTTACCAAAATTTAATTCATTTTAAACATTTTTGGAATATTTAAATTAATTTCCAAACTTGGGCCCACATGTCAGACTTTTAATCATTTCAGAAAATATTTACAGAAATTAATAAAATCCTGACAGGCAGGGCCCACCTGTCATAGATTTCTATTTACAGAAATTATTTACAAAACAATTAATAAATGAAAATGAATTACTGCATCATGCTGATGTCAGGCTCACGTCATCCAGAGCTTGATCCTCAGATCAAGGCTCGATCCACTGATCCAGGGCTCGCGGGGCGACGAGGAGTAGCGCGTTGGAAGCGGACGAGTGCGGGGAGCCAAAAAGTGGCGGCGCCGCTGTGGATTGACCACCAGAGACGGCGGCGCAACAATGGCAAGCGGCGGTGGCGTCGGGCTCACGCGGAGAGGGGGATACAGAGGGAGAGGGGAACAACGGAGGGGTGCGTTAGCACCATGGGCTCACCGCAAGCACGACAGGGTGGTGGCGAGGATCAGGGAGGCCGGACGGCGACGAATCGACGGTGTGAACTATGGCGGCCGTCGGTGCTTCGAGCTCGATTCCGGGGAGAGGAGGGCATCCCAGCATGCGAGCTTTGACGATAAGGACGAGGGCGGCGAGGCGCATCCAACGGTGGCATCGGCTTGAGATGGGATGGACGGAGACGACGGGGACGAGCAGCGACAGAGCTAGGGTTCGTCGGCCATGGCGCAGGAGAGCTAGGGAGAGGAGGAAGTTGCGGGCTAGGGTCCGTCGGCGGCAGCTCTGGGGTCATATATGCACTCGGGGGGGGGGGGGGCGGCGACACGAATCGTGGCGCTCGCCGGCAATGGAGGCGCCGCCAGCGAGCTATTTAGCTCGATCGGGAGGTGGAAGATAGCCGACAGATGCGGCGAAACGGTACGGGGCCAGGCTGGGCTGCTCTTGGGCCAGGCTTGGGCTCCGGGTGGGCTGCAGAAAAGGTTGCGCAGCTGCTACTTCTGGGCGACAGAGAGAGGGAGAAGAGGTGGGCTCGGCCCAGTAGCTAGGTTAGGATTAGATTTTTATTTCAGAAACCTTTTTCTTTTCAGTTTTTCTGATTTCCCTTTTGTATTTTGAATTTCAAATCTGTTTTGAATCTTTTCAACTTACAGAAAATTTTATAAAGTATATGAAATATTGTGGGACCCTTTTATACACGTTGGGTTCCATTCATTCTGATAATTTTCCAAGATATGTAACCCATTTGAATGGTTTTGAAAGGTTAAAATAATTAGGGTTTTGCTTGCTCTTATTTGGTTCAATCTAAGTGCAAGTGTAATGCATGCATGAAATGCTCAAACATAACTTATTTATATTACACAAAAGATGGTATGTTACAGCTCTACCCCACTTACAAGAATCTCGACCCGAGATTCCTAGGTTTTAGTGAAGAAGGCTGGGTACTCAGATCGAAGACAATCTTCGCGTTCCCAGGTTGCTTCTGACTCAGAGTGATGAGACCATTGAACTTTCAGGAACTTGATGGTTTGGCGACAAGTCTTGCGCTCGGTTTCATCAAGGATACGAACAGGGTATTCTCGGTAGGTTAGATCATCTTGGAGATCCAAAGTTTCATGGTCCACACCACGAATGGGATCCTTGAAGCAACGCTTGAGTTGAGACACATGGAAAACATCATGTACCTCTGGAAAGGTTGAAGGTAGATCCAATTGGTAGGCAAGATAACCCCGCTTGGAGAGAATGCGAAGGGGACCAACATAGCGAGGTGCCAATTTGCCTTTGATACCGAACCGATGGACACCCTTCAGAGGAGTGACCCGGAGGTAAAATTGATCACCAACTTCATAATGAACATCAAGATGATGACGATCGTAGTTGGTCTTCTGACGAGATTGAGCAGCCTTCAAACGCTCTCGGATTGTGCGAACTTGATCTTCTGCTTCTTGGATCATGTACGGACCAAAGAATTGTCTTTCGCCGGTTTCTGTCCAGTTCAGTGGTGTTCGACATGTTCTCCCATACAGGAATTGGAAAGGTGCCATGCCCAAACTGGATTGAAAACTGTTGTTATAGGAGAACTCCGCAAAAGGAAGACATTTCTCCCAATTCTTCCCAAAGGATATGACACATGCTCGGAGCATGTCTTCAAGAATTTGATTCACTCTTTCGGTCTGACCACCGATTTTAGGATGATAGGCTGTACTAAAGGAAACTTGAGTTCCCATTGCTTGCTGGATACTAGCCCAGAATTTGGAAGTGAACAAGCTTCCACGATCATATATGATCTTCTTGGGTACACCATGGAGAACGACGATCCGGGATACATATAGCTCTGCCAACTGGCTTGCAATAATGCTTTCCCAAACAGCAAGGAAGTGAGCAACTTTGGATAGTCGATCAATAACTACCCATATGGCATCATGTCCAGATTGTGTCTTTGGGAGTCCAGTGATAAAATCCATACCAATTTCATCCCATTTCCACTCAGGAATTTTCAACGGCTGTAGAAGTCCAGCAGGCCTTTGGTGTTCAGCCTTCACAGGACGGCAAACGTCGCACTCTGCAACAAAGTGAGCGATTTCTGGTTTCATTCCACTCCACCAGAATCTTTGACGGAGATCTCGGTACATCTTGGTACCACCAGGATGGATAGATAGAGGGGATTCATGGGCTTCCAAAAGGATTAGATGTTTGATTTTCCGACTGTTTGGAACCACTAGCCGGTTACTGAAGTATAGAATACCTTGATCATTGACGGAGAAACATTTAGCTTCACCGCTTGCAACATGTTCTTTGATCTTGGTAACTTCATCATCTTGCTTTTGAGCTTCCTTGATTTGGTCCTCGAGAGAAGATTTTATTACAAGGTTAGCAAGGAATCCACAAGGAACCACTTCAAGGTTAAGGCACTTGATTTCCTCGTAGAGAACAGGTTGGGCTTGTGAAATCATTAGATTGTTGCAGTACGACTTCCGACTTAGCGCAGCTACGACATTGACTTTGCCGGGTTGATAGTTGAGACCCAAATCATAATCTTTGATGAGTTCCAACCATCGTCTTTGCCTGAGATTCAGATCTGGCTGGGTGAAGAGGTACTTTAGGCTTTGATGATCTGAGTAAAGTTCACAACGGTTACCGATGAGGTAATGTCACCATTGCTTAAGAGCATGAACGACAGCAGTGAGCTCGAGATCATGGGTTGGATAATTTCTCTCATGTGGCTTCAACTGCCGAGAAGCATAGGCCACTACATGACCATCTTGCATCAACACACAACCGAGCCCTTGGAGAGAAGCATCACAATAGATGACAAAGTCCTTGCTTGTATCCGGAAGGACAAGCACAGGAGCGGTGGTTACCTTAGTTTTCAAAGCTTGGAAGCTTTCTTCTGCATTTTCTGACCATTCAAACTTCTTATCTTTCTTAAGAAGATCAGTCATAGGCTTGGCTATCTTGGAGAAGTTCTCAATAAAGCGGCGGTAATATCCAGCCATTCCAAGAAAACTTCGGACTTCCTTGACTGAAGTAGGTGACTTCCATTCCAGAATGGTCTGAACCTTATCTGGTATGACAGTGACACCACTTGCAGACACAACATGACCAAGGAAGACGATCTCTTGTAACCAGAACTCACATTTGGAAAACTTGGCGTAGAGACGATGTTCACGAAGTTTAGTTAACACCAAACATAGATGTTCAGCATGCTCTTCTTCGGTCTTGGAGTAGATTAGAATGTCATCAATGTATACCATGACGAACTTGTCGAGATACTCCATGAAGACGGAGTTCATGAGCCTCATAAATGTGGCAGGGGCATTGGTCAACCCGAAGGACATCACTGTATACTCGTAAAGACCATAACGAGTTGTGAATGCTGTCTTTGGGATATCCTCCTTTCTGATCTTGATTTGATGATACCCTGATCTTAAGTCCATTTTGGAGAAGACAGTGGCACCACTTAATTGATCAAAGAGGTCATTTATCCGAGGAAGTGGGTACTTATTCTTGATTGTCACCGCGTTGACTGGACGGTAATCAACCACCAATCTTGGAATATTTGTATCCCGCTTCTTGACAAAGATGGTAGGGCAACCCCAAGAGGATGTACTAGGTTGGATGTATCATAGACCCTCTAACTCTTCAAGTTGCTTCTTCAACTCAACCAACTCATGAGGAGGCATGCGATAAGGTCTTTTAGAGATAGGAGTAGTTCCAGGAACTAGCTCTATGACAAACTCCACACTTCGATCAGGTGGCATGCCAGGCAACTCTTCAGTAAAGACATCTGGGAAATCACGGACTACATGGACATCTTGGACCTCGAGAATAGGTAGGACATCCATGTCATACAACTCCGAGAAAGGTTTGAGAACTGCTGACGGAGACTTTGAACCATCAGTCCAATACCTGACATTTATGCCAGCAGGAGAGGTCACAACAACTGTTCTAAGTGTGCAGTCAATGACGGCTTGATACTTGGTCAACCAGTCCATGCCCAGAATGACATCTATGTCAGTTGACTTGAGTGCAATAAGGGAAGTGGGAAACTTCTGATATGCTATATCTATCTCAACCCCATGAGTAACCCAGATGGTCTGCCAACGAGACCCAGGAGTACTAATATCTATAGGGGAAGACATTGCTTCAAAAGGTATACCATGCTCCCGTGCAAACTCTTGTGATATGAATGTATGCGATGCTCCAGAATCAAACAAAACTGTTGCGAGAATTGAATTGACACGGAGCGTACCCAGAATGACGCGTGGATCTTCCTGAGCTTCCTCAACAGTGACATGGTTCAGACGACCACGTCCAGCACCTTAAGGTTTATCATTCTTCTTTGCCTGCTGATCATTGCGTCCGGCAGCCCTTTGAGAACACTCCCTTGAGTAGTGACCAGGCTGACCACAGAAGTAACAGGTAACCCCAGTGTGAGAACCAACAGGAGGATGATAGTTTGATCCACCAGTATTTGACTGTGGCTGACGAGAATTATTGCTAGAAGACTTGGGTGCATAAGGAGCACGAGGCACAACACTGTATGGAACAAAGAAGCACACGCGCTTCTTATTACCAGAGGAAGAAGCACGAGAATTTCCTTCTCCACGCTTCTGAGATACTTCCATATCCTTCCTTCCATGCTCCAAAGTAAGAGCCTGATTGTGCAGGTCCTGGAAAGACTAGAACTTGAAAAACAACAACTCATAGCGGAGTGCAGGGTTAAGTCCCTTACGGAACAACTCTTGCTTATCTTCATCATTGGTCACATCCCTGGTTGCATAGTGAGCCAGACGAGTAAACTCACGCCCATAGGTTTCAATATCCTTGCGCCCCTGAGTCAGATCCAAAAACTCCCTCCTTTTGAGATCCATGACGGGCTTAGGGATATATGAGGCACGAAATGCTGCAACAAACTCCTCCTAGGTAACGACATGTCCCTGAGCTTGCAGATTCTGAAAACCTTCCCACCAAACACCAGCCTCACCTTCCAATTGATAGGTGGCGAAGTTTACACGGTCAGCGGGACGGACTCGAAGAGCACTGAACTTGCGCTCTATGGTGCGGAGCCAATCATCAGCTTCAAGGGGCTCCTTGGAGTGGGTGAAGATTGGAGGAAAAGAGCGGATGAAATCTCCAAGTGTGACACAGTCGTCAGGACGATGTTCAGTGTTCTACGCCACACGCTCCAGAAGGCGTTCATTCCGCAGACGGTTGGTCTCAATGTTGTTGAGAACCTCGGCCATTGTGGGAGGTGGCGAAAGTTCCTGGTCAGCATCGTTGTTTCCTCGACGTCCAACAGATCCACGAGTACCAGCTGGCATCCTGAGGAGAAAACAAAAACCATGAGAATGGATTCACCAAAAAGGGTACAACAAAGGATGGCAAAACCATATCAAAGGATCATGGTAGAGGTGAACATGTGGATGAAAACTATATAAATGCATTAAGTATGGCGGTAGAACAAGCATACAAAACGTATACGCTACCAACTTAGATACAAACCATAACAATGGAATGCAAGCATGATATGGTACCAACAAGTCAGAAAAGAGTGGAGAGCGGGATTAGAGGCATCCTTAGCAAAGTTGAAAAACAATGCTTCAGTTGCACAAATATATCTTGGAAACTCTGAGCCTTGCAACCAAGTACGGAGTACTTGGGAGAAAACAACCCAAACCCGTATATCCTAAAATTTTGAAACGATAGACGAGAAGTGAAAACTTTGCAAAGCAAACAAGGTAAGATAACTCAGCAATAGAACATCCTTGGATAAGGAGTAAAAAGAGTCCTATTCAGAGTTTTACAAATAGTTTTAGCTTTCAAATCATTTTCTCAAACTCTAGACTCAACATCGACCAGCTAGAAGGGTTTCCTACAGTCAGTCCTGCTCTGATACCAAAATCTGTCACGACCCGGGATCAGGGCTAGACAAATACCAGATCCTCATCTGATATATGCCTAACCTAAATTCTGAAACACGCAGGGAAAGATCGGTAACATTACAGAACATACAAACCATACATTAATAAGGTAAACTCTTAAGAGAGTTACAAACCAGTCATACAAGCCAGGGGTCACAGACCCATCATACATCAAACAACAGAAGCAAACAAGTTGTTCTAAACAACAAACTTAGCAAAGGGCCTAAGAGGCCATAACAAAAGTAGCGACCCTTCCATAGATCCTAGGCTGCTGCCCGGGAACCCCAACTACTCGTCGACTTCGACATATAAACCACCTTCTGTTGGAGTAGCATAATTTGTACAAAACATCAACGAAGCAAGGCTGAGTACAGGGTGTACTCCGCAAGACTTATGGCTAGTGTAGTTATTTGCATAAAGCCATCTTTTGTTTGCAACACAAGAGGGAGAAGAAACTCGTCTAGTCATATCATTTTCAAAAGGGGATAAGAAGACTTCAACTATAGCTCTTAAATTCATCTTTGATATCCACCAAGAACCATCATCAACAGAACCTCTCTTCTCGGACTACCCCCTCGATAACCCCGAGGAAGTATTCCGGATCTCACTTTAGTTGGCAAGTTTTATCATTCGGTTATAGTTTTCTATGATCATAGAATCCGTTCCCAAGTCGTCCATAACCGTGGACACGGCTTTTCGAAAAGATTAATAACCCTGCATGGGTGCACAACTTTACCCACACGTACCAACCGATTCTTAATGCCAATATATTAGCCCTCTTCCTTGGAAGGCCGACAGAGAGTGGTTGACCACGACCTTTACCCTTCTTTCGTCGAGACCATGAGTCACGCACCAGGGAGATGCCGCCATAACGGGTCAAGTCCCGAAACCGGTCCCTAGTGATGTGCGCATGGTTCAAGATTACGGATGCCGGGCATCTCTTGTTCCCGGCCACGCTTACCTACCTGTTATGAATGCACCTCCTTCACCTCCATTCAAGAACAACCAAGATGCGTATGTCGAATGGAAAGCCCAAACTATGTGACTCATGGAATCTACTAGGCAAGTTAGTTGGTCGAGGGGGTTTCCAGGCTCCCGTGTGGTTGTACGCTCGTCCTGGTTCAAGAGACAAGAACATCAGGTCCTAAGGGTGGCAAGTATGGGACTACAAAAACCACAACCCACGTGGCCTCCCATACAAGCCTTAGCATGTTTATCATCCACTTCTGATCACATCACCACATCCTTCCATACTAGATTCATTCGCATCTCCGGTGCATCACTTGAATGATCATCATCGAAACACTAAGCATGGCTAAGCTTGACTGAACTTGTGGCACTAGCGACGCTCATAAGCCAAACCCTAGTTATGCTAGGAGCGGTGGATCAGGTAATATAGTTCACAGAGGATAACATGCATCAGATAGGATTACTCTGTCTACTGATAAAAGACTGTTTGAACCGAATGCATATGACGAGAATGAAATACTTTGTAATCATAGGATTCATATGTATGAGTGGGGCTTCGCTTGCCTTGTCCGTTATTGGACTGATACTGCTCTTCGGTGGCGTTGACTTCAGCTTCGGGTTCGGTTCCTATTCGCGAGAACCAATCACCGGAAAAGAGAAAACAACACTCAACACATGGCATGTGAAATGCTCATACAATATGGATGATATGAAAAGTTAAATAGTGTTGAATTTAACTCTAAAACATGCTTGATCACTTTAAAGGGGGTTCCGAAGATCCAAACCCTAAAACAGGGGGATCATCAGAATCACCTATGGGGTTTAATTGGTACTTATAATTAAACTTGCCATCAAAGTTTTTTAACAATGTATGATTATAGCTTAGTTAGATAGGTTTCACTTTTCTGAACATTTTGGTATATTATTTGTATTTTTCTGATTTAAAATGAATTAGTTATGAATTTCCCAAATTTTAATTCATTTTAAACATTTTTGGAATATTTAAATTAATTTCCAAACTTGGGCCCACATGTCAGACTTTTAATCATTTCAGAAAATATTTACAGAAAGTAATAAAATCCTGACAGGCAGGGCCCACCTGTCATAGATTTCTATTTACAGAAATTATTTACAAAACAATTAATAAATGAAAATGAATTATTGCATCATGCTGATGTCAGGCTGACATCATCCAGAGCTTGATCCTCATATCAAGGCTCGATCCACTGATCCAGGGCTCGCGGGGCGACGGGGAGTAGCGCGCTGGAAGCGAACGAGTGGGGGGAGCCAAAAAGTGGCGGCCCCGCTGTGGATTGACCACCAGAGACGGCGGCGCAACGACGGCAAGCGGCGATGGCGTCGGGCTCACGTGGGGAGGGGGATACAGAGGGAGAGGGGAACAACGGAGGGGTGGGTTAGCACCGTGGGCTCACCGTGAGCACGACAGGGTTGGTGGCGAGGATCGGGGAGGCCGGATGGCGACGAATCGACGGTGTGAACTGTGGCGGCCGTCGGTTCTTCGAGCTCGATTCCAGGGAGAGGAGGGCGTCCCAGCATGCGAGCTTCAAGGATAAGGACGAGGGCGGCGAGGCGCATCCAACGGTGGCGTCGTCTTGAGCTGGGATGGACGGAGACGACGGGGACGAGCGGCGGCAGATCTTGGGTTCGTCGGCCATGGCGCAGGAGAGCTAGGGAGAGGAGGAAGTTGGGGGCTAGGGTTCGTCGGCGGCAGCTCTGGGGGTCATATAGGCACTTGGGGGCGGCGAGACTAATCGCGGCGCTCGCCGGCGACAGAGGCGCCGCCAGCGAGCTGCTTAGCCCGATCGGGAGGTGGAAGACGGCCGACAGATGCGACGAAACGGTACGGGGCCAGGCTGGGCTGCTCTTGGGCCAGGCTTGGGCTCCGGGTGGGCTGCAGAAAAGGTTGCACAGCTGCTGCTGCTGGGCGACAGAGAGAGGGAGAAGAGGTGGGCTCGGACCAGTAGCTAGGTTAGGATTAGATTTTTATTTCAGAAACCTTTTTATTTTCTGTTTTTCTGATTTCCCTTTTGTATTTTGAATTTCAAATCTGTTTTCAATCTTTTCAACTTACAGAAACTTTTATAAAGTATATGAAATAGTGTGGGACCCTTTTATACACTTTGGGTTCCATTCATTTTGATAATTTTCCAAGATATGTAACCCATTTGAATGGTTTTGAAAAGGAAAAATAATTAGGGTTTTGCTTGCTCTTATTTGGTTAAATCTAAGTGCAAGTGTAATGCATGCATGAAATGCTCAAACATAACTTATTTATATTACACAAAAGATGGTAAGTTACAATCATTCACACATATGAAGGAAGAAGTTAAATGGGATCTAGTAGACCGTATTCAAGAGAACACTGAAGCTTGGGAGAATGACAAAGGAAGGAAGTCAGGTATAAACTATGATTATGAATGCATTAAATCTTTTATGGGAACTGATGACTTCCGTGATATTAGCAATGAGTTTGGTCTTCATTCCCAAAGTATTGCCAACTATTTTAAAGCCTTTGCCTCTTACATAGAAATTTCCAAAAAGAAGTGGAACAAGTACCATGCACCTTATGAAGATGTTGTTAATCATGTTCCTGTTAGAAGTGCTGAATTTTGTACTACTAATCATATTGTGCCTAAACCTTATGTTGAGAAAATGCCTTTCCCAGCTAAGGTAAAGGAGTATTCTATGATGATTAGTGCAAATAACAAAGGTATTAAGAAAACTGTGGAGCCTGATGAGCTTATTAATATTGAGCATGTGGTAGCTATTGTGAAAGACCCTGTCACTAGAAATATAGAGAATGAGCACATTGTCTTCTGTGAAGACGCTTCTAATATTATCTCTCATCCTAGTAAAGCTAGAAAAGCTAGTGTTCTTGTGCTTTCTGTTAAAATTGGTGATCATTGCTATTATGGTTTATGTGATATTGGTGCTAGTTCTAGTGCTATTCCTTATGAGCTTTACAGGGAAATTATGCATGAAATTTGTCCTTGTGAGCTTGAGGACACTGATGTGGTTATTCACCTTGCAAATAAGGAAACCATTTGCCCCATTGGTATTGTAAGAGATGTGGAGGTTCTCTGTGGTAAGATTAAGTATCCTGCTGATTTTCTAGTACTTAATTCAGCAGCTAGTAAAACTTGTCCTATCATTTTTGGTAGACCCTTCTTGAACACTTGTGGAGCTATTATAGATTGTAAGAAGGAGAAAGTTTTAACTAAATTTGATGGAGATTCTTATGAATTTACCTTCTCCAAATTTTCTAAAGCTCCTTGTGAAAATAGCTTGCCTAATGAAGATTTCAAGATGGAACAACTTGCTTCTATTGATCTGGTTTATGACCTTGGACCTCTTTTGGTGACTGTAAGTATGCTTATTCATATGATAGAGTTGTTTCCAGTGATAGTTATATTGTCAAATTTATTCAAAGTGCTACTGAAAGTTATTATGAGAGAGGGAAACATGGTTTTATGCATCTCAATAATGTTAAGTTTCCCCATTTTATGTTAAAACCTTTGAAGTTGCATTTGTTTTGTCTTCCTATGCTGGTGGATTTTTGTTTCAACAATTTGTTTTCTCATGACACTCCCATGCATAGGAAGTGGGTTAGACTAAAATGTGTTGGTTATTTGCTTCTTGATGCTCTCTTTCACTTCAAATATATATCTCCTTTGTGAGAATCATTGAAATTTTCAAGCCTAACTCAAAGGCATTAAATAAAAGTACTTGTTGGGAGTGAAGGGAATATGCCCTGAGAGGCAATAATAAAGTGTTTATTATGTGTATCCCAAGTATATGATAGATGTTTATTTTGCATGCTATAATTGTATTAATACGGAAACGTTAATACATGTGTGTTTAATAAACAAACAGAAAGTTCCTAGTTATGCCTCTCTCATAAACTAGCTCGTTGATTAACAAGATGATCACAGTTTCCTGATCATAGACATTGGATGTTGTTAATAACGAGATCACAATATTAGTGTAATGATGTGATGAACATTCATCCGAAGTATAACATTACGATCAAAGTCATTGAGTTTATATTGCTATAAACAACTTACGAAGTGATCCTAATCCTTAGACCATGAGATCATGTCAATCACTAACACCGGAAGAGTTTCTTGTTGACATCAAACATCACACCTTAACTGGGTGATTATAAAGATGGATTCAAAACTACTAAAGTGTTATGTTGAGACACACGGATCAAGAGTGGAATTTTTTCATCCCGATGACGGATAGATATACTCTGGGCCCTCTCGGTGATATCACATTGGTTAGCTTGCAAGCAAGTGATTTGATCACTAGAATGTTATATCACGAGAACGAGAAAAGAGTGCATGTCAGTAACGAGATCAAACTAGGTATGGAGATATCGATGATCGAATCTCGGACATGTAATATATCGTGAAACAAAGGGATTAAGATACAAGCGTAAAAGGTTCCGACGATCACAGGAAAGTCATCGTTGAATGTGTGGGAGTCAGTATGGATCTCCAGGTCCCGCTACTGATTATTGATCGGAGAAGGGTCTCGATCATATCCGCATTATTCGCTAACCGTAGGGTGACACACTTAAAGGATACTGACATCCATTTGGATCAAATGTTTCATGCCGGAAAGAATAACAAGCGCAGGAATTTATTTCATTAGATACCGAAACAGGTTTTCGGGTGAAATTGCAGAAAGTGATTTTGCATGTGAAATAGAATTCTATCAAGGGGTTATATGTGAATGTTTGTAATTAAAGTAATTGACAAAATTCTGAATAAATAAAAAGAGTTTTATTTAATGAGAGTTTGCATTAAATTTGGTGAAAATTTAATAGCAAGTTTGAGTGGGATTTTGAGTGGAGGGATTTGAAGAGGTTTTTGTGAGTGGAGTGTCCACCCACATGAATGAAGGAGGGGAGGGGGCAACCCCCATGGCCGGTGGCCACCCCCTTGGGTGCCCCCTCCTATAAAAGGCACCCCTCTCCCTCTCTCTCACTCACACCTCCTCGTGAAGGATCTCTCTCCCCCTCTAGAATTTATCCCCCATGGTCTCGGACTAGCGATATACATGTTCCCGGTGGCTATTCGGCAAGAAAGGGTTGTGCTTACGCTGCATCGCTGGAGCGAGGAGGCGGAGGTTGCTAGGTGTCTTGTACGTGTGTGCGAGCACGGATGCGCTGCTGCTTTGCGGCGCTAGGAATTCCTCTCGATCTTGAGATCGGCAAGAGATCATCTACATCAACCACGAGTTCAACTCGTTAAGCTTTGTCGGTCTTCAAGGGTATGTTCTCTACGCATATACATCCGCCCGTTGTTTGTATCTAGTAGATAGATCTTGGTACTTAGTTCCCATCGTAGGAAATTTTTTGTTTTCTATGCTGCGAACCCTTCAGTGGTATCAGAGCCGGATCTATGCATAGATGCTTTACACGGGTAGTACACATATGAGTATGTGGGCGATGATGATCATGTTGTTGCTCCTTAGTTGTAATTTTGGATATTGGTGGCATAGCGGGATGAAGCGTCCCGGACAAACTTTAGATGTCCTCGCACATGAGACCTATTCCACGCTTGACATGCAACTAGTTTGCATAAGTGGCTAGCGGATGTCTGTCTCTCCTACTATAGTCAATATCTATTTTGCAACGAGTTGTCAACAATTTGGTTATCGTTGTTGTGGTTCATGTTTGTAGGTAAGAACGGTTCTATCTTCGAAAGCCCTAAGCCACGTAAAACTTGCAATGGATAAATTAGAGGCGTCTAGTTTAGATTGTTGCTGGGCTAGTGTTATGATATGGTGTTGTTGTAAGTACAAGTATGAGATGATACTCTTACAACACACATAACGTGTAAGTTCCATAGACCTTGGCCTTACACACAAAGATATGATAGTGATCATACCACAATGCACATGATAGAGATCATATGCGGGAACCATATCATTTCACTAATAAACATGTGATGTTTGATAGCATCTTATATTGCTTGTTTAGTGCTTTATTAGCATAATAAGATGATCCCTCATTTAAATATCAAGATAAGAATGTGTTCTTCCTTTAGTATGCACCGATTATGTTTTCGTCGCTCCAAGACATCACGTGATGATCGGGTGTTCTTGGATCCACGACCATATTTCGGGTGTAAGACAGTTACACACGCGAATACTAAGGTTCTAACTTGACGAGCCTAGCATGTACAGACATGGCCTCGGAACACAAACCGAAAGGTTAAGCATGAGTCATATAGTAGATATGATGCCCATTTGATGCTCTCCTTTGAAGCTACACCGACTCACGTGATGATCGGACTTGGTGTAGTGGATTTGGTTCATGTAATCACCAAAAAGGCACGAGGGATGCCGTTTTTGAGTGGGAGTTCATTCATAATGAGGATTAGTTGAACTCAATCTATCATAAACTTAGTCTAAACTTTACAAATTCTGTTGTAGATGGCACCACCTGCTTTCAATTTCAATGTGTTCATGGAGAAGGAGAAACTTGCAACGAACGGTAGCAACTTTACCGAATGGGCCATGAATTTGAGGATTCTCCTCTCTGCTGCACAAAAGCAATATGTGCTAGAAGCGCCGCTAGGCCGCCCACCTTTTGAGGATGCCCCTGACAAGGAGAAGAATGTCTATCAGACTCGTCAGGAGGACCACAACTTAGTTCATTGCGGCATATTGTATGGGCTAGAGCTGGAACTTCGAAAGAGTTTCGAAAACGGCAATGCATTTGATACAATGGGTGAGTTGAAAATGATTTTCGACACACATGCTGCTGTAGAGAGCTACAATGCTTCAGAAAAGTTCTTTAGCTGCATGATGGACGAGCACAGCTCCGTTAGTGAGCATGTACTCAAGATGTCGGGTTACGCCGATAAGCTTGTGTCCTTGGGAATATCGATTCCCATTTACTTGGGCATCCATCGTGTTCTACAGTATCTAACACCTAGCTATAAGAGCTTCGTGATGAACTATAATATGCAAGGCATGAAGAAGTCTCTCCCCGAGCTTCTGTCAATGCTTAAAACTGTAGAAGTGGAGATCAAAAAGGAACATCAAGTGTTGATGATCAATAAGAACACTGGTTTCAAGAAAGACAAGAAGGGAAAACGAAAGGGAAGTAAGGGAGGCAAGACGGTTGCCGTGCCTGAAAATAAACCCCGAGTTGGCCCTAAGTCTGATACCGAGTGCTACTATTGTAAGGGGACTGGCCACTGGAAGCGCAACAGCCCCAAGTATTTGGCAGACAAGAAGTCTGGCAAGGCAAACAAAGGTATACATGATATACATGTTATTGATGTGTACTTGAATAGTGCTCGCGGTAGCACCTGGTTATTTGATACCGGTTCAGTTGCTAATATTTGTAACTCGAATCAGGGGCTGCGGAACAAGCGACCGCTAGCAAGGGGTGAGGTCAAGATGCGTGTCGGCAATGGATCAAGCGTTGATGTGATCACCATCGGAACGATACCTCTCCACTTGCCGTCGGGATTAGTGATAAACTTAAATAATTGTTATCTGGTGCCAGCACTGAGCATGAACATTGTATCTGGATCGTGTTTGATGTGAAGTGGTTATTCATTTAAATCCGAGAACAATGGTTGTTCTATTTATATGAATGAAATCTTTTATGGTCATGCACCGATGATGAATGGTTTATTTCTATTGGATCTCGATAATAATGTTACACATATTCATAATGTTGATGCTAAAAGGATTAAACTAAATGATGATATATCCGCATATATGTGGCACTGCCGTCTAGGTCATATTGGCGTTAAACGCATGAAGAAGCTCCATTCAGATGGACTTTTGGAATCACTTGATTTTGAATCATTTGATACATATGAGCCATGCCTTATGGGCAAGATGACTAGAACGCCGTTTTCCGGTTCAATGGAACGGGCGACATGTTTATTGGAAATCATACATTCTGATGTATGTGGTCCAATGAGTGTTTCGGCGCGAGGTGTATATCGTTATTTTGTTACTTTCACGGATGATTTGAGTAGATACGGTTATATCTACTTGATGAAACACAAGTCTGAAACCTTTGAAAAGTTCAAGGAATTTCAGAATGAAGTGGAAAATCATCGTAATAGAAAGATCAACCGTGTAGGTGAGTATCTAAGTTACGAGTTTAGCACTCACATGAAAGAGTGTGGAATTGTTTCACAACTCACACCTGCCGGAACACCACAGCGAAATGGTGTGTCGGAACATCGTAATCGTACTTTATTGGATATGGTTCGATCTATGATGTCTCTGACGGACCTGTCGTTGTCATTTTGGGGTTATGCACTAGAAACTGCTGCATTCACTTTAAATCGGGCACCATCTAAATCCGTTGATAAGACACCGTATGAATTATGGTTTGGAAACAAACCTAAGTTGTCATTTCTTAAAGTTTGGGGATGCGATGTTTATGTGAAGAAACTTCAACCGGATAAACTCGAACCCAAAGCGGAAAAATGCATCTTCATAGGATACCCTAAGGAAACTATTGGGTATTCCTTCTATCACGGATCCGAGGGCAAGGTTTTTGTTGCCAAGAATGGATCCTTTCTAGAGAAAGAGTTTCTCATGAAAGGTGTGAGTAGTCGGAAGGTAGAACCCAAAGAGATTATTGAACCTTCTCTTCAAAGTATGGCGAGTAGCGCAGCGCCGGAAGTCGTTCCGGAGTTGGTTTCACCAGTTGAAGAAGGAACTAATGATAATGATCATGAAACTCCGAAAGAGAATACTACAGAACCTCGCAGGTCTAGCAGGACGCGTGCAGCTCCCGAGCTGTACGGAAATCCTGTCATGAATTTCATGGTTGATGAAAATGATGACCCTACGACGTATGAAGAAGCGATGATGAGCCCGAATTCCAACAAATGTTTAGAAGCCATGAAATCCGATATGGAATCCATGTATGAAAATCAAGTTTGGAACTTGGTGGACTTACCTCACGACCGAAAGGACGTGGAGAATAAATGGATTTTCAGAAGGAAAACTGATGCTGATGGTAATGTGACCGTCTATAAAGCTCGACTTGTCGCAAAGGGGTTTCGACAAATTCAAGGAGTTGACTATGATGAGACATTCTCTCCCGTAGCGATGCTAAAATCAGTTAGGATTATGTTAGCAATTGCTGCATATTTCAATTATGAGATATGGCAGATGGATGTCAAAACCGCGTTTCTCAATGGTAATATTGAAAAAGAGTTGTATATGATACAACCAAAGGGTTTTGTCGATCCTAAGGATGCTAACAAGGTGTGCAAGCTTCAGCGATCCATCTATGGATTGAAGCAAGCATCACGAAGTTGGAATCTCCGCTTTGATGAGGTGATCAAAGAGTTTGAATTTTTCCAAACTTATGGAGAAGCTTGTATTTACAAGAAAGTGAGTGGGAGCAATGTGGCATTTCTGATATTATATGTGGATGACATATTATTGATCGGAAATGATATAGATCTTTTAAACAGTGTTAAAAGTTATCTAAACAGCAAATTTTCAATGAAGGACCTAGGTGAAGCGTCATACATATTAGGCATAAAGATCTATAGAGATAGATCTAGGCGCCTAATAGGGCTATCACAAAGTACAGACCTTGATAAGATTTTAAAGAAGTTTAAAATGGAAGATAGTAAGAAGGGGTTCTTACCTATGACACAAGGCACGGCATTGAGTAAGACTCAAAGTCCGGCTATGGTGGAAGAAAGAGAGATAATGGACAAAGTCCCTTATGCTTCAGCCATAGGCTCTATAATGTACGCCATGCTATGTACAAGATCGGATGTGGCACATGCTATTAGTTTGACTAGTAGGTACCAATCGGATCCAGGTTCGGAACACTGGAAAGCGGTCAAGAATATCCTTAAGTACTTGCGAAGAACTAAGGATATGTTTCTTGTATACGGAGGTGAAGAAGAGCTCGTCGCTAAGTGCTATGTTGACACTAGCTTTGACACCGATCCGGATGACTCTAAGTCTCAATCCGGATACGTATTTCTCATGAATGGTGGAACGGTTAGTTGGAGGAGCTCCAAACAACCTGTGGTGGCGGGATCAACAACGGAGGCCGAATATGTTGCTGCTTCGGAAGCGGCTCAGGAAGCAGTTTGGATGAAGGAGTTCATATCCGAACTAGGTGTGGTTGCAAACGCGTTGGACCCATGGTGATCTATTGTGACAACAATGGTGCCATTGCCAATGCCAAAGAACCAAGGTCTCATAAGCATTCCAAGCATATTAAGCGCCGGTTTCACTCCATCCGCGAGCATGTCAAGGATGGAGATATAAAGATTTGTAAAGTACATACGGATATCAATGTAGCAGATCCGTTGACTAAAACTCTCCCTAGAGCAAAACATGATCTACACCAGAACTCCATGGGTGTTAGATACATCACTATGTAACTAGATTATTGTCTCTAGTACAAATGGGAGACTGAAGGGAATATGCCCTAAGAGGCAATAATAAAGTGTTTATTATGTGTATTCCAAGTATATGATAGATGTTTATTTTGCATGCAATAATTGTATTAATACGGAAACGTTAATACATGTGTGTTTAATAAACAAACATAAAGTTTCTAGTTATGCCTCTCTCATAAACTAGCTCGTTGATTAACAAGATGATCACAGTTTCCTGATCATAGACATTGGATGTTGTTAATAACGAGATCAACACATTAGTGTAATGATGTGATGAACATTCATCCGAAGTATAGCATTACGATCAAAGTCATTGAGTTTATATTGCTATAAACAACTTACGAAGTGATCCTAATCCTTAGACCATGAGATCATGTCAATCACTAACACCGGAAGAGTTTCTTGTTGACATCAAACGTCACACTATAACTGGGTGATTATAAAGATGGCTTCAAAACTACTAAAGTGTTATGTTGAGACACATGGATCAAGAGTGGAATTTGTTCATCCTGATGACGGATAGATATACTCTGGGCCCTCTCGGTGATATCACATTGGTTAGCTTGCAAGCAAGTGATTTGATCACTAGAATGTTATATCACGGGAACAGGAAAAGAGTGCATGTCGGTAACGAGATCAAACTAGGTATGGATATACCGATGATCGAATCTCGGATATGTAATATATCATGAAACAAAGGGATTAAGATACAAGCGTAAAAGGTTCCGACGATCACAGGAAAGTCATCGTTGAATGTGTGGGAGTCAGTATGGATCTCTAGGTCCCGCTACTGATTATTGATCGGAGAAGGGTCTCGATCATGTCCGCATTATTCGCGAACCGTAGGGTGACACACTGTCAACACCCGGATTTTTCAATCCTAGATGCCTGTTATGCCATACATCGCAATCCTAGGATTACCATTTTTGCGAGACATAACAGGATTGGATACCATAGTACATCATCCATTACAATCGTACATAAGTTCTTACACAAATAGGGATCTCATGATCCAGTTCTTAATACAACATCAAGCAGCGGAATACGTAATAATAACGATAGCGTAGGCGAAGCTCCATCTTCGGGGTCATAGGCAATGTTGACGATGGGAGATGATCCTAGTTGTCGTAACCTTCCAGGGGTCCATCTTCTAGGTACTCCTCTTCATAGTCTGGCCATGGGAATAGCCAGGGACAAAGCCATGAGTACTCTTTAAGTACTCGCAAACTAATACTAACAGGTAAAGGGTTTTTTGGATAATAGGACACTAGGCTCTAGGGTTGTTTTGCAAAAGCCAGATTTATCTCTACTAAGTTCCAAAGCTAGTCACAATTTTATAACTCCTAAGTGGGATCTTGTAACTCATGTCACAACTCTGTTGTGGTCAAGTCAAAGTCTCAATTTATTTCACAAATCAATTTTGAAAAGTCTGACGGGGGAACAGTATGGCCACTCCAACTGTCCATAACCGCGGTGCAGCTATTCAAATAGTTTGACACTCTACAGAGATTGTACACTTTCACCACAACATTCGATACATCCGTCAGGAACAAATCCTGAATTCACCATATTCAGTATGCGGATAATCAATCCTAACCTTTCAATTACACGCCCTAGTATAAGCACCTCTCCTGTGAGTTTGACCTCCCAACCATGACCAACTGTCATCTCGGGTACTGCACAGGTGGACAATCTTCACAAGGTAGCCTCAGCTCAGACCTTGGCTGTGAGGGAGCTAATACTAAGGTACATAAGTTTCCAGTCAAGCCCTACCCAATCTTCGGGTATTGTGGTTGTACGATAAAATTTGAATGGTATCGCATCCCGACAACCATCAGTTTTATAAAGGGCTAAGGCTCATGCCTCAACATTTTCATCACCAAAATCATCAGGTGTTCGGAAACACATGTCCAAAACATTTCAATAGAATGATCCATCATTCCAAGGTTTTCATAACCATTTTTCCACCAAGTATTCCCATCTAAAGTTGATCCAGTTTTATGCTTAGCACTAGCATCTACCAGTGGGGGTGAGTACTAATGAGGGAGGGGGGGTAAACTAGTGGAGTTCTAACTAAGTTCAATCTCATGCCTGAAGATGACATCAAGATTATCTAGCTTAGGCCAAATTTTATGCTCTTTATGTAACCTTCAAATATCTTTCTAGTATCTATAATTCACTTAATTAACTCTAAGTAATAGCTTTGATAAAGAAATAAAGTAAGAAGCTTGCAAATAAAACTAGGATGGGTTTATCAAGTGGGTATGATCATATATGCTTAAAGCATATAGTAGGCATGGTAACAAGCAAGTATTGGCTTGCATGGGTAAAGTATCTTGCAAGTGTTAGCTTGCATCAATGTCAATATAAGCTTGCATAGGTATAGCATCATCTTGCAAGGTTAATAGCTTGCACATTCACTAGTAGTATTAGGCTTGCCTTGTGCAGAGCAGTGGTTGAAGTTCTCCTCGGCTTCCTCTTCGTAGTATCCTCCTTCCTCCTTGTATCCTTGGTCGGTACTAGCGTCTATAAATAAATACGATGTACACAGTCACCAAACAATACTTAACTACTTGCAATCATCACACAAAAGGGTCCTATAGATGATCTAGCATCATCACTAACATTACAAGATTAAAGCTTGGTTTAATTCCTTTTATTTTTAGAAAAGTAATTTCTACTCATTGAAAAACTACTTAAGATTTAATATTCTCCAAACCAAACATGGGATCATGTTGACACATGTCATCACCACATATTTTAGTCCATGGGAATGTGATTTAAAGTGGTGTCACAATTTAATAAGGTTTTACCCTTTTACTTTATTTAAATAAAATGACTAGAAATGCCTATGTGGCATTCTTTAATTACCTGAACATTATTTCTACAAGTAAACCTATATATTTTTATATATTCTGAAAGGTATGGTTAAATGTGATTTTTGAGAGTGGGAATCAACTCAAAAGCTATTATGGTTTAAATTTGAAAAATGTTTGAATACAGAAAAGCTTCTGACTTGTTATTTTTACCAAAGATGATCTATAGATCCAAATGACTTGAATCCAACGGGCTTGGATTCAGAATTCACAGACCTTTCCAACAAAATTGGTTTCATTCAAATTGGTGCACTGAATCGATCTGGATTGATTTTTGAAAATCGATACAGAAGTGTGTTTAAACTAAAAAGAAAAAGATTTAATTCAAATCACTGGGCTGCGCGGGAAAAGTTACTGGGCCGGCCTGCTAAGCGCAGTGCTCCCGCGGGCTGCTTAAGTGGGTGTCCCCACTTGCCAGTGAGACAGGGAGGGGCGAAGCGATACGGGGCAACGTGGGTCGTTCGATCTGATTCTAATCCAACGGCTGGGAGTCATCGTCGACGCGAGACAACGCCGGGGAGAAAGAAACCTAGCGCGGCCAGTGAGGGGTGCTGGGGGCTCACCGGGGTGCTGGCGAGGGTCGGCGAGGCGGGCGAACGACAAAGTCGACGATGGCGGACTCAGGGGTGGTCGCGGCAGCTCTTGGGGTGGACGAAATCGATGGCTCCCTTCTTCTCTAGAGGCGGCGGGCTCCGGTGAAATTCCGGCGAGGTGGTGCTCGCCTTGCTCCGGGAACGGTGTGGCACGATCAGTGACGAGAGGGGAGTGAGATGGTGTGAAGAAATCGAGCGGGGGTGGCCTCTATTTATAGTCGAGCGAGGGGACCGACGGGGCGCACGGTGAGCTCATCGGGGGCGATGTTACAGGCGGCTATTGGCATGGGCGATGGTAGGGGACGGTGCGGTGTTCCCTGGCGATGCTCAACGACATGGTTTTGAGGCGTGGGGCGGTGCGGTTTGGTTTGGAACATGCGACGCTCTGCGCGGCAGAGGCGGCGTTTTCGACGGCGAGCGGTGGCTGTACGTCACGGGGCGACGAACGGGGATGTCTGGCGGTCTCCTGGGTCGGTGGGGATTGTGTATGCACGCGGTGAGGGTGGCGCGCGGTCTGTGGGCTTCGGTCGAGGGTGGTGCTCTGGCGCACACTCGGCATGGTCGCTGGCGGTCTGGGCGCGGTCCGTGCGTGTGGTCCAGTGGTTGGCAAGGTTCGAGCGGTGGACAGGGAGTGGCGGTGGATGGTGGGCTGCCCCCCAGACATGCTGGCTAGGCTTGTGTCTCCTCCTAGCTTGCTGTCGACATGGGGGTGACATGGGTGTGCTCGGCTGTTCACCATTGATGGCAATGGCAAGCTCACAGTGGTGCTAGTGTTTAGTTAATCTTGCTAGATGATCTACTGAGCTGGTTGTGAGCTAGAGAGGGAACAAGTTAGGCCAATTTTACTGCACACTATAGTGTTTGATGTTTGTTTGATTTGTATCTGCAACCTGTTTGATGAAATGGCCGCATGAATTCAAGTTTTGAATTTTGAAAAGATTTTTGGTGTGTTTTCTAGGTTGGTGCTGGTGAGTCTGCAGATGCTTGGGTTTTGAAAGTTGAGCTTGTTTGAGTGGTTTTTGAAAAGTGGGATCTTCCCATATGATGAAGATTCAATTTTGAATTGTCATTTAAACTATGCATTTGAAAGTTTCTGGATGATCACAAAGTGGGCCATGATACTTTGTTAGGAGTACATTCAAGGGGTGCAAAGATCCAGAAAAGTTTCTGTTAGGTTCTGAAAGTTTGAGACAGCCAAAGTAGGCATGGGAGTTAAATTGGTCAAAGTGACCATTCCTTCAATATATGTGTTTTGATTTACTTGTCTTTAGGAAAAGTGTGGGAAATGTTTTAGATGATGTTTATTTCACCTAAGAAACATTTTACAAGCAATGAAACAATCAAACAAGGTGGTTCCAAAGAATTTCAAAATCCATGCATACTCATATGCATGCATTCATAATTTTATTTAGAAAAGTTTTTGTTAACCCTAAATGTTGGTGACTAATGCTTGATGTTCCAAGCTTAGTATTTTTGGCCAAACAACAAAGTCTAAGGTATCGCCAAACAAGATTTTGTTAAATGATGTAGCCTTATTTCCTCAGTAATAAAATTTGCCTTGTTTGCTTTCAAAAAAAACAAAGTCTATGCATAAAGTGGGAAACAGGAAAAGTCACACGATTTCCCTAAGAGGATAGATAGAGAAGGATGGGTTCTGACATGAACCATAGTAGAGACTTATACTAGACAAGATTCACATATGGGATATGGCACATGAGGGAACCGGAGCCATGACAGAGAATCCCCAGAGTTGAATAAGTTGTGAACATGATGAGAAGTGGAACGGGATCATGCATGAGCAGAGCGGTATCATTGTGTATACATCTTGTGGGTAGTGAGGAGCGGTATTATTGGATGACTGAGAAATGGTCAAATGGAAAAGAATGATTTTTTTTGAAAATGGGCGCTTTATTACTCATAGCAACATTTACACCCGGCCTCTTCATAACTATGATGCATACAGCCAAACACTTACACAGTTTGCAACCAAAACAAAAGTATTGAAAATATAAAAACATGAAAATATCATAACGACCTCCAACTATGACATGTCTATTCTATTCGCAAATCACACTGGCATCCATGTCGGAAAAAATATCCCTCGCCATGGCCTCCAATCGCGTACATCCCTTCACAAATAAGTCGTGGAACTCTATACGTTGGAGAGTAGTCCATGATCGGAGGATAGGCGTAGCTCGGAAGGTAACCTGCAGAGGATACGACACCATGTTATTAAAAATCTTATCATTCCTACATAGCCAAAGCGACCATAAAATGGCAAGCGCTTCCACCCTAAACACAGTCCCATATTTATCCTCAATCCCATACAACCAGTTGCCAAAAATATTGACAACCGAGGAAGAGGGAGATAAACCAGAGGCTACTTGGACGATTGACCATATAGAACGAGCAAATTTACACTGGAACAATAAATGTCTAATTGTCTCATTATAATGACACCAAACACATTGTGAACTTCCCTACCAATTCCTCTTAACAAGATTATCTTTAGTTAGAATTACCCCTTTATGAAGGTACCAGGCAAAGACCTTCATTTTCAGGGGTATTTTTATTTTCCAAAATTTACTATTATCATCAACTGGAATTTCTGGTTGGATCAAAGCTCTGTACAAAGAATCAACAGAAAATTTACCACTCTGTAGTAATTTCCATTTGAATTCGTCCACACCCTCCGACAGCTGTATCGTGGATAGTCTCAATAAGAGATTGTTCCAGGATAGTAGTCTAGGACCCGTGAGACTTCTTCTGAAAGAGACATTAGGAGGGTTGGAATCCATTACCATGGAAAGTGTGTCCCATTTATGCCTAACAATCTAATATAGAGCATGATATTGTTCTCTAAGGGAGGTTTGGCCGAGCCATTTATCTTCCTAGAACCTAATCTGAGATCCATCCTTAATATTGAAAACACCTAAATGGAAGAAATTTTTTTGGATGCCATTAGCCCAGCCCAAAAGTCTGAATCACTAGGTTTCCAAACCACTTGAGACATAGCTTTGGATCCAATATACTTTCTCCATAAAATGGTTTGCCATACACCTTCTTATATAAGAAGTTTGAATATCCATTTACCTAGGAGTGCAGTGTTTTTGACTTGCAATTCATGTATGCCAAGTCCACCATATTCCTTTGGTCGGCAAACCACGTTCCATTTGGCCATTCGATATTTCTTTTTATCATTATCCCCTTGCCAAAAGAATCTTGAGCGGAAATAATCCACTTTCTTCAAGACCCCTTTCGTCATTTGAAAGAACAAGATCATATACAGTATCATGTTTGTAAGTACTAAGTTAATGAGTACAAGTCTTCCACCAAGAAATAATAATTTGCCTTTCCAACTATTAAGACATTTTTGAAGTCTTTCCTCAACGAGTTTCCATTCAACTATCATGAGACGTCGATAATGTATCGGTATTCCTAGATAGTTAATAGGAAATTGCCCTTGACCACGGTCGAATAACTCAGCATATAGATGAGCATCATTGTTGGCCTCGCCAAAACAATACAAATCAGTCTTATGGAAGTTAATTTTCAATCCCGAGAGTTGCTCAAATGCTGATAATATTAATTTCATATTCTTAGCTTTCTCAAGATCATGTTCCATAAATAGGATTGTATCATCCGCATATTGAAGGATTGACAGACCACCATTTACTAGATGGGGAACTAATCCTTCAATTTGGCCATCAGCCTTAGCCCTCTCAATAAGGATTGCCAACATATCATCCACTATATTAAATAGTACATGCGACAGTGGATTCCCTTGTCTCAATCCTTTATTTTGTCTGGAAGTACATGCCTATGTCATCATTGGCATTTATAGCGACACTACCACCGGATACAAAAGACTGTATGAGAGCACGCCACTCCTCCAAAAAACCTTTCATATGGAATGTTTGCTGAAGGAAAGACAAGTTAACTTTATCATATGCCTTCTCAAAGTCAATCTTGAATAATACACCATTCAATTTATTTGAGTGTAGTTCATGGATAGTTTTATGCAAAATTACTACACCATCTAGGATGTTTCTTCCTAACATGAAACCTTTTTGAGAAGGCCGTATAACATGATCTGCTACAGAGTTTAGTCTAATTGTAGCGGCCTTTGTGAAAATTTTAAAACTTACATTAAGAAGGAAGATTGGATGATACTGTTGTATTCGTTATGCATTGTTAACTTTAGGTAGTAGAATACCGTTACCAAAGCTCAATCTAAACAAGTCCAACTAACCTTCATGTAAACTCTGAAACAAAAGCATCAGGTCCTTCTTGATAACTCCCTAGAATTTCTGATAAAATTATGCTGGAAAGCCTTTAGGCCCTAGTGCTTTGATATGTTCCATTTGGAAAAATAGCTTTTTTGATCTCATACTCCGTATAAGGGGAGGTTAGAAAGGTGTTTTCTTCAACATAAACCTGAGGAATATCATCCGTTTGGGATTCATCCAGCAAAAAAGAATTTTCTAGCGGTGCCCCAAACAAGAATTATAGAATTTTGTAATGTAAGATTTTAGTTGCTCCTGTCTCTCAATCTTTCCTTCATCCTAAATTAGAGAGTGAATAAGTTTCTTCTTATGCTTGCCATTGGCCACATCATGGAAGTATCTTGTATTCGCATCTCCTTCAAGTATGAATTTCGCTTTAGAGAGTTGGTACCATTTGATTTCTTCCTCGCGAAGGATTCTGGCAATTTCCATATTCGATTGCTTCTTAAGCTCAATCTCAGATGTAGTTAAAAGCCCTATTTCCGCGGAAGCCTCTAAATCGTCAATAATATATGAAAGGCGTATTTTTTATTTTTTCAGAATACCGGTTGTATGTCTGGCCCAACCACGAAGGAACTTGCGTAATGCCCGCACTTTGTTATTCCATCGCTGTATAGGCGTCTGACCATCCACCGATTTTTTCCAAATATCTTTCACCAACTCATGAAAACCATCCCGCTCAATCCATCCAAGTTCAAATTTGAAACTATGTTTGGATTTATGTGGTGGTGTTCCAACAGATAAAATTAATGGAGCATGATCCGATAAAGCATCAATACGCTCTAAAAACCGAACAGTTGCCATAGGGAATTTATCTTTCCATCGGGTATCCATAAGCACTCTATCCAATTTTTCGTATGTCAACTCTAGGAGACTATTAGCCCAAGTGAACTGTCTCCCTACCATAGTAACCTCTCTCAAGTCCAAGCTGTCAATGACAACATTAAACATGAAAGGCCAATGTTCATCGAAACGCCCCGAGTTTTCTCACGAGGGAATCTTAGCAAGTTAAAATCCCCACCTATAAGAATAGGGTACGGGTTATCCTTAGCCAGATTAACCAACTCACACAA
Organism: Avena sativa; assembly: GCA_916181665.1. NCBI lineage: Eukaryota > Viridiplantae > Streptophyta > Magnoliopsida > Poales > Poaceae > Avena > Avena sativa. The sequence continues at coordinate 255,751,764 of OV702279.1, read as the reverse complement.
AAAGTCAGCTTTATAAGCATCCTGGACAGCCCCGTAGACAACGACTAGAGACTATGTGAAGTCCTAATAAAAAATCTCCAACCGAACTGGCTAAGATTTCCATAGTCTCATCCATGACGCCTAAAAGAATGGGATTATGCCTGAGCAGAGGAGTGGTGTCGTTGGATATAGATCGAGCTTATAAGCAGTGAAGACAGATGAAGGTGACAACACGAAAAAAATATGTATAAATAGCCTGATCTGTTAGAAAATGGTAGGAAATTTTCTCAATGATATATACGAAAAATTTGTGTAAACCCGTAGCAATGTATGGCGTTGACATGTAGATGGTGAATTTCATAAATCAAGCGAACCTTTCCCAATAGATCTAACTATGAATATGCAATCACGTGGAACATTAGCTATTCACAATCTAGTAAGCTCCTTACCGTCATTTATTTGTGTGTCTGAGTAATACTTGGTCAAGTCAAAGGCCCTGGCATCTCCATACGAGTCCGATGATCCCAAATTTTGACACCATCTAGACCAGCAGTCTGCAAAACGATGGCAAAATATGAAACAAACTCAACAATATAAGCGTTCTGCATAGAAATATGCATACCGCTAGGAGGTAACCATTTCAGAGAATGACAAATAACATATCATACCTGACTCTTCACATCCCAAATTTTGACAGCGCCATCAAGAGTTCCTGTTCCAAGGATAAGACCGCGTAGATGGAATGATGCGTATATATAGCCATCTTGCCCAGAAGGCTCACCAACCTGATAAAGACAATATGCATATATATCAGTATATCATACACTTATATAACAGTATATTAGGCCAAAAATGGATGGGCTGTTTTCTGTCACTCTTCCCATCACACTGATGAATAAAGAAAATCAGTGCAATGGCATGAAGGGCTCAAGAAAAACTGTAACTAAGTTCCCCTTTGGCTTTGATCTGAAATCTTGTCAGTTAATTCATTTTGGACCTTGATTCAATATTCAGAAGACCCTCAATGCAAATACTTTCAAAAATGGTGGCTACAAGTATACTCACATTTAAATACACGAGATACGGCACGAACTAAAATTCTTTGGAGCTGAATCACCTTTCCAGTACACTATCGCTGCTCACAAGTATAAATAGTTCATATGTGAATCCCCTGGAATTGTCTACCGATGTCGATCCGCCAATGTCGACGGGTCTGATGGGTTAACTATAGTGGCTGTTAGGACAGCTGTGTGCACAACTGATTCATATGGTCGAAGAATATTAGGGTGGCAAAAATGAACTACTGGTTGCTAGCCAGAAGTTCAGTTTACTTGGGTTTTGAAAATGATAAAAACAGAGGTTCAGTTGGTCTAAATTCAAGGCAGAAGAGATTAATATGACATAATATTATGTGATTGTGTAAAGTTATTTATAAGCCAATCATAAAGGTACTTATCTTATCTGCTGATCCGGTTACGAAGAGTCCATTTCCATTATTATTTTTGGTTATATATGTAATCAAAAGTTCTAGTGTCATAATATACTCAAGCATAAATAACAATTAGAAAGGATGTCCAAATTAAATGGAAAACTACCTTCTTTGAGTGACCAGTAAGGGTGCACAAAATTTGACTGGACGAAATATCAAAGAGAACTACATTCGCATCAATACCTCCAGTTGAAACAATGTCCTGTTAATCCATGATAAAAATCAAGCAAGTGAACAAATGGATCAAAATTCTCCATCACTTTCTTGGCACATAAGTTGAAATTGTTAGAGTATATAGTCTATTTTTGTATTTGCCCATTGTATAAGGGATTTTTGGTATATTTTTCTTTCCACACCTATACATGTATTGGCCTTTGGCCTCCTGTGAATACTAAGTTTTTCATTCCCCAAATCCTCCAACGTGGTATTAAAACCCAGGTTAGGCCTTGTTTACTTCTAGGGTATTTCAGGGGATGAGAGGGGATTATTTTGTATCCCGGAATTTCCCCGATAGGTCGTTTACTAGGCCGGGTTTTGAGGAAATGATCCCGGAATATCCCCACAAATCCCCTCCATACTAGTGTATTTTTGACTAGATTAAAAACTCTCCGTCATGGTAGAGTATTTTTGGGGAAGGGATTTGAGGGGATTTGAGAGTATTGGGCGAACACCAAATCTCCGCATATCCCCGCGTCTTTTGTGGATAAAAATACCGGAGAAGTAAACAAGGCCTTAGGGTTCTCTAGCACACTGCAACTTATGTGCCTTCTCCACTGCGCGCCATCGCTCCCCTCCAATTGCTTGTCCTCCTGCGTGTTGTGTGTGCTGGTCGCTGCTGCTCCCCAACTGCACCAAAGCGTGCTGCTACATCTGCAGATCAAGATCGAGATCTGGTGCTGATCTGGTGCTGTCCAGTTCAACTCGGTCTCTTGTTCGTGCTGCTTCCGCTGCCTCTACTGTTTGCACTACGTGTGCATATGCAGCCTTGTTAATACGATCTAGTTTGTCCACCCGTTGTTCCTCTGGCCGGCTGCCAGCGCTACTTCTTCTCTCTCTTCTGCAGCCTCTGCTGCTGTTTTGGATGTTTACTCCAGAGAGCAGTCCTCAGATCTGGGAAAAAAGAAGAAAAAAAAGATAAGAAAGGAAGGTAGAAAGAGAAGTTGCTGCCATATCATCTTCATCTGCGGGTTATGTGACAGTTCCGTGCTGCTCGGTGACATTTGATGGCACCAACTATGTTGAGTTTGTTAGCTTTATGCGCATTCACATGCGCAGACTCCGTCTATAGAGCGTTCTCTGTGGCGAGATCATCTGTGTGATGCGCCATGTTGCTCCTATACAACCAGCGATAACCGTTCTTGCAGCTTATGCTTCTGATGTTGATAAGGCTGCAGCAAAGTGTGTTAATGATGCTGTAATGACCGCTTCTGATCGTCACTTATCTGCCTACTCGGATGCTCTTGCCACTTATCATGATGATCTGGCTGGTTATGCTCAGTGGTGTGATGAGGATGCTCGTGCTGCTGTTGTTCTTACTGCTAGTGTTCTCCCCTAGTTTTCCTCTAAATTTATGATACTTGGCTTCGTTGCCGAGATGTGGCTCTTCGTTGGTGATATTATCCCTCTGGTGATTCTCTCTACTTCAGCAGGGTGACTCTAGTATTGATGAGTTTTACACGCATACTTCTCCTATCTGGCGTCATCTCGACTCTCTTCGCTCTGCTATCTGTGGTACTTGCTCGTGCTGTCAGCTCACACGGCCTGACTTGGAGTTTCAGCGCATCCATGAGTTCTTATATTGGCTTCGCCAAGAGTTTGAGCCCCGTCGGGCTAATATGTTTGCTCGGGGTCGTGTTCCCCTTTCTGAGGTGCTTACTGAGCTTCGTGCTGAGGAGACTTGCCTCCATGGCGTTGGTTTGCTTGGATTTTCCATTGTGCTCGCTGTTCGAGTTCCTGCTCCATCGGCTACTATGTTGACTACTACGACACCACTGCTACGCACTCGGGTGGTGATAGTCACCTTTCTTCTGTTAGTGGTGGTGGTCGCCCCTTTTCTGGTTGTGGGGATCGCCCTCCTACTAGTGGTTCGGGCCGCCCTTGCTCTCGTCATTTCTATGGCTATTGTCAGAGGTCTGGCCACCCCGAGTCTGATTGTTTCAAGAAACAACATGATATGGAGAGTGACTCTTCGTATATCTCCCTTGGTCCTTCACCGACACCATCCACCGTCTCCATGACTCACCGAGATATTGTGCAACTAAAGTGTCTACTAGCTGCTTCTGGTTCTTCCTCGTCGGGCATTGCAGGCTATGTGAATAGTTCTCCTAGCGTTGAGAGGCCACCATCACCATCTACACGGTCAGGTACATCCCCATGGGTCTTGGATTTTGGAGCTTATTTCCATATGTATTATGACTCTTTTGTCTTGTCATCTCTTTATCATGTTGATTCTCCTATTCATGTTCTCACCGTTGATGGCACTTCTCTTCTTGTTCCTAGTCGAGGCACTCTTTTCAATCTTTCTTTTTTCTGTTCGTAGTGTTTCTCATGTTCCGCGTCTTACCATGAATCTCTTTTCCACTTCTCAACTTACTGATTCTGGTTTCCGTGTCATTCTTGCTCTGTCTAGGATTATCGCATGAAGGTTCTGATTAGGGCTGGCCCTCGGCACCATGATTCTCAGGGTATTTGGGAGATTTACTGGCTTCGTGTTACCTCCACTTCCACCAGCTCTCGTGCTCTTGCTACTTCCGCTTTCGCATATTTTCAACAATGGCATCATCGACTCAGTCATGTATGTGGTTCTCGTTTGTCATCTTTAGTTCACCGAGGTCTTTCAGGTATGTCTCAGGAGATGTCTCTTTATCGTATCAGGGTTGTAGACTTGCCGTGTCAGGGTTATAGACTTCGCAAGCAGACTCAGTTACTCTATCCTACTAGTGAGTCAATGTCTCATTTCTCTTTTAACTTAATTCATTCTGATGTATGGGGTCCTGCTCCCTTCGCTTCGAAGGGGGTCATCGATACTATGTTATTTTTATTAATGACTTTACTGGCTACACTTGGATTTACTTTATGACTTCTCGCGGCGAGGTTCTATCTATCTATAAAAAAATTGCCGCCACGGTTCACACCCAGTTTCCCACTCCTATTTGTGTTTTTTGTGCTGGTTCGGCTGGTGAGTACATCTCCCAAATGTTGCATGATTTCCTTGCTGACCAAGGCACTCTTGCTCAATTCTCTTGCCCATGGTTCGGCTGGTGCTCATACCCAGAATGGCGTCGTTGAAAGCAAACACTGTCACCTTCTTGAGACATAGCGTGTGTTGATGATCGATGCCTCTCTTCCGCCCTATTTCTGGGATGAGGTTGTCTCCACCTCCGCATATCTTATAAACATTCAGCCCTCTGCTGCCTTACAGGGTGGTATTCCTCAGGAGCATCAATCTGACTGTTCTACTGATTATTCGGTGCTTTGTTTTTGGGTGTGTTTGCTATGTTCTTTTGCTCCTCGCGCACGCCCTAAACTCACTGCTTAGTCCGTTGAGAGTTTTTTATTGGATATAGTGATGAGCATAAGGGTTATCGGTGTTGGGATCCTATTCCTTGTCAGATGCCATTTCTCGGGATGTGACCTTCGATGAGTCTCATACTTTGTATCCATGACCATCTTCCTTGAGTTTCTCTATGGAGGACATCTCTTTTCTCGCCTTCCCTGATACACCTCCCCATGTGAATCGAGTTCCTAATCCTCTGAGTCCCATTGCTTCTAATTCTACGCCTTCTCCCCCCCCCCCACAACATCTTCTCCCCTTTCTCAGCTTATCCCTCGTCACCTGATTCTCCACCTTTCTCCCTGATATCCACCATGTCTTCACTTTCTCCGGTGTTTCCGCCTCATCCATATTTTCCTTTCTACTATTATCATTGTCCACGAGTTCTAGATGATTCTACTGCTGGGCCATCAACCTCTATTGTGTCATCTTCCTCCTCTCAGCCGACTTATGATCTTCGTGCTTGGCCTCGTCCCACACCTGATCGCTATTCTCCTAACCGCTTTGGTCTTTTTGTTGTCCTTGAAATGACCTCTTATCGATATGTTGTTGCCCACCTCTAGTGGCAACTTGCGTTGGTCGAGGATATTGTGGCTCTATAAGGTTAAGACTCGCTCTGATGATTCTCTTGAGAGCTATAAAACATGTCTTGTGGCTCATGGCTTTCAGCAGGAACAGGGCGACGAATATGATGAGACTTTCACCCATGTGGCTCACATGGCCATTGTTCGCACTCTTCTCGCCGTGGCCTTTGTTCGCCACTGGTATGTGTCTCATCTTGATGTGCAAATTGCTTTACTTAATGGCGAGCTGTGTGAGGAAGTCTATATGCAGCCACCTTATGGGTACTAGGTCCCTGACAACATGATATGTCGTCTTCAGCGCTCTCTGTATGACCTTAAGAAAAACCCCGCGCTTGGTTTGAGCATTTCGCCTCTGTGGTCACTGTTGCGGGTTTCTTGCCCAGCGCCCATGACCCTGCTTTGTTTTTTCACACTTCTCCTCGTGGTCGGACTCTTCTTCTTATATATGTTGATGACATGATCATTACTAGAGACGACTCTGAGTACATTGCCTTTGTTAAGGCTTGTCTCCGTGAGTAGTTCCTCATGTATGATTTTGGTCATCTTCGCTACTTCTTGGGATCGAGGTTTCCTCTACCTCTGATGGTTTCTATATCTCCCCGGATCTTCTTGGTCGTGTTACTCTTAGTGATGAGCGCACTGTTGAGACTCACATGGAGCTCAGTGTTCACCTTCGGGCCTCTGATGGTGATCCTTTGACTGACTGATACGTCGGAAACGTATCTATAATTTTTGATGATCCATGCTTGTTTTGTATCTACTTTGCTTTGCTTTGTATACACTTTGAGGTGTTTTTATATATTTTCTGTAACTAACCTATTAACAAGATGCCACCGTGCCAGTTGCCTGTTTTCTTCTGTTTTTGGTTCCAGAAAGGCAGAAAATCAATATTCTCGGAATTGGACGGGACAAAAGCCAAAGTTATTATTTTCCCCGGAGCAACACAGAACCACAAAGCAGAGCCGGAGGGGGGGCCACAGGGTGTCCAACCCCCCTAGGCGCAGGCAAGCCCTGGGGGCGCCTGGAGGGGGTGTGGGCCCCCTAGACCCCCACCGACCTTAATTCTTGCACCTATAAGAAGCCTCCGATGGGAAAACCCTAAACAATCCAAAATAAATCCACGAAAACCTTCACAGCGCCGCCGCCATCGAAGGGGAGATTCGGGGGACAGAAAGTCTATGTTCCGGCACCTTGCCGAGACAGGGAAGTGCCCCTGGAGCCATCTCCATCGATCTCCACCACCATCGCCATCACCGTTGCTGATTCCCATGATGATGAGGGAGTAGTTCTTCCTCGAGGCTAAGGGCTCTACCGGTAGCTATGTGTTCATCTCTCTCTCTATGCATGATCTTGTTGTGGTCATGAGCTTTGTAATCAAGTAGATCTACCTTGCTACTCAAGTGCTTCATTAGATCTCTGCTCTCCCCATGTGTGTGAAAGTGACAGCATGCACGCCATGGTGGCACTTAGGCTTGAGTCTACATAAATACTCTCTATGCTTTAATAGATCTATGCTTTTCCCCATGTGTGTGAAAGTGACAGCGGACATACCGTGTGTGGCACTTTGGCTAGATTGAATATTTGTTATGAGTTATATTTGGAGTTGGATGTCTCTATGAAATTGTGGTGTTTGTTGGAACCATCTAGCGCTCAAGGTGACAGTGTGGGGTTATCTAGATTGGGGAAGGCAGACTTTGAGGTGTGCTGTTATAGCCCTACCTTGGATTAGAGTGTCCAACCGGAGAGTAGTTAAGAGTAGTATCATGAAGAGATGATATTTTTATGAGAGAGTGTTCACTAGTGAAAGTATGATCCTTAGGCCTTGTTTATAAACATTGAAACACTGTTTGCATCTAGATCTATTGCATGTTTGCTTGCTTTAGTCTTTACCTCACCGTCAAGCTCTTTTCTGGCACCGTTACCACTTGTATTTCACTATATCTTCGTCGAACTAGTGCACCTATACAACTCACAAGTGTATTGGGTGTGTTGGGGACACAAGAGACTTCTTGTATCTTGATTGCAGGATTCTTTGAGAGGGAATACCTTTGAACACTTCCTCCCTCAGTTCAATAAACCTTGGGTAATCCACTTAAGGGAAACTTGCTGCTGTTCTACAAACCTCTGCACTTGGAGTCCCAACAACTGTCTACAAGAATAGAAGTGTGTAGACATCAAGCTCTTTTCTGGTGCCGTTGCCGGGGAGGTAAGGTAAATGGTACTCACATCCTACGGTGTGAGTGCTCGAAGTTATTTCCTTTAGATTCTACAATTTTGTCTTTTTGTTTCTTGTTTTCACTAGTTAGGCTTAATGGAAAACAACAACAAAATTAGAGAGCTCTATAGTATTTATCTTGAGTTAGGACATGAAGTGTTTGAAGAGAAAATTAAAAAACCTATGGAGCTTTATTTGCATGCTAATAGCAATGTTATTAGTATGAATTCTTTGAACACCATTATTGCTAATGCTATGGAAAAGTCTAAGCTTGGGGAAGCTAGTTTTGATGAAAATGATCTTTTTAGTTCCCCAGCTTTGGAAGATAGCTATTCTATTGCTTATGATGATACCAAACCTCCAATATATGATGATTACAATGATGAGTATGATATTTTTAGTCCACCTACTATTGAGGAGAAAATTTTATTGTGATTACAATATGCCTCCTATATTTGATGATTATGGTGATGAGAATAGTAATGATAGCTATTTTGTTGAATTTTCTCTCACTATGATTAATAAGGATGACTTTGCTTATGTGGAGAGTAATAATCATTTTATGCATGTGGTTCATGATAAGAATGTTTTATGTGATAGTTATATTGTTAATTTTATTCATGATACTACTGAAAGTTATTATGAGAGAGGGAAACATGGTTTTATGTATCTCAAAAATATTAAGTTTCCCCTCTTTATGTTGAAAATTTTGAAGTTGCACTTGTTTTGCTTTCCTATGCTTGTTGCTTTGTGCTTTCAAGACTTGTTTTTTTACAAGATTCCTATGCATAGTAAGTGGGTTAGACTTAAATGTGTTTTGAATTTGCTTCTTGATGCTCTCTTTTACTTCAATTCATATTTCTTATGTGAGCATCTTCTCAAGCTATCGAGACTAACTTAAAGGCGTTAAAGAAAAGTACTTGTTGGGAGATAACCCAAGAGTTTTATTGAGTCTTGGAAGTTATTACTTCAGTAATGACCTCTCCTTATCCTTTTTGTTTGCTTTTTATGCAAAGAATGACCTCTAATGAGAGGGAAGTAAGATTTGGGGAGTTGCTGTCCCAAAACAGATTTCTGTCCTCTACCATAAAAATTCGTGAGGAGTCTCTGTAAGTCGGATTGAGCTGCCAATTTACAAATAAATCCCCCAGTATGTTAGCTAACTTTCGTTAGTTCAACACTTTTTTATTTGAGCAACAGAAGGTCTTCGAAAAAAACGGTTTCTACCTGCTGGTCTGTTTTAACAGATTTCTGCCATTATTTGCATTTGCTTCTTATTGATTCCTTTTTGAGTTCTCTTTTGGGGAATTGAGCTTTTTGAAGGAGTTAATATAGTATCTTGTGTTTTTAGTGAAAAGCCTTTCTGTTCCAAAGCTTTTCCTAAAGGTCTATTATCTTTTGAATACACTAATGTTGCTAATGAAGATTGTGTGAAATTTTGTATGAAGGAAAACAAATTCAGGTGTAGAGAGAGAATGATGTAATGAGATGAAGAATGGACAAAAGCTCAAGCTTGGGTATGCCACCCCTGTGTCACCCCAAGAAATATCCAAGAGGTACAAGCGTCAAAGCTTGGGGATGCCCAAGGCATCCCCTTCTTCATCAATAAAAATCTTAGGTCTTTCTAGACACTTTGTTTTTATTGTTTCATGCATTGTTGTGTTGTTCTTGGAGCGTCTTAGTTTTCGTTTTTGGTTTTCATTTTCTTAGTTTGCTTGAGTAAGTTGGTTGGTTACGCCACACTTCTTTTGGAGAGAGACACACTCTGTTTTCATTTCCTAGAACACTCTAGTTTTCACTCTTATTGTTTTGTGAGTGTTCTCTTTTGCTAGCACTGCGTTCAGCCATAGTTTTCTTGTGCTTTCAGCTTAGAACTTTTTAGTTCTTCTTTTTGGATTTGTGATACAAGCTCACTGATCTTTATTGATTATTATCTTTTTGAGTTGTTTCAAATAAGTTGATTGGTGTTGGAAAAGAGTAGGAAGTTTCATGCTTATAGTTGTACAAGGAGGAGCTTGCATTGACTGTGACTTAGAATTTAGCATGACATGCTAGGTGTTGTTTTGACCTTATGCTTAGTGATTATTGTTGTAGCATGTCTTTATCCAAACAATTGGGATTGCTTAGTGTGCCTTGAAAGAATTATGTGTTGTTTTAGCATGCAAAAGCATAGTATTGTGGTATTCTCCTTTGATGCTTTGTTTGGGTTGACTTGGCACATGCTCACACCATGTTATGACTATGACAAGTCACCATTAGCATCTATGATCATTTAGTCCTTGACTTGTAGTGCCACTCTTTGCGTTGATTAGTATACTTTGTTGCACTGCATGATTATGGCCATTATGCTCTCTTAGTTGGTTGCCCCCAGTTTTTTGCTAGCCTCCACTTGTATGAGTAAGCTATACTCATGCTTCCAACTCCCAAAAAACCAAGTTATTCCAAAGTGTCCACTATAAACTCCTATGCATCGTGTGTTACACCATTCCAAGTATATTCTTGTTTTTAGCTATCTTCCAATTAAAAACTATTTTGTTATGTGAAAACTTAGTGATTAAAGCCCTCACGAACTTGATGGCACACTTTATTCTTTGCCCCAAATAAACTTGAACCATTGTGACATCTTTTTTGTATATGCTTGCACTTATAAGTTGGAATTAGCAGAATCGTGCTGTCACGGGGAACGTTTTCAACATTGCACTTGTACTTTGTACTCAGTTGATATCATGCTCTTTTGTATATGGATGTCACCGATGTGAAATAAAGAGGGAACTTGTAAGTCCATGGAGTTTGTATTCTGTGTTAGAGAAACGCCTGGGCCGCTGGCCTAATCCATGCCTAATCATAGTGGAAACTTGCAGCATCACCATAGTGAGCTATCTATGAAGCATCCTCAATAAAAAAACTATGCATATAGTAAATAAAAATATTGCTGAGATGCTCATTGTCTGTTTGCCTTGTCATTTTGGTTATGGGAAAGCTCTTGTACCATGTGCAAGGGGTATCCCGTTGGTGGTTCTCAATGATATGCAAATACTTACAATGACAAGAACTTACCTGGACCCAAAGTTGAGTATGCATGAGGTGTGGCCCTCGTATTCAAGGGACTTGAGATTGCCAACTTATACTCGTCAAGCATATACTCCAGCTTTGCCACTTTAACCGTAACCACTTCAAGATGCTTATGATAGGGGCAATGAGGGATGAAAGCTAACAAGTACCATAATTTTTGGAAGCTCTTTTTGAAACTTGTAATCCCTGCTTCCTTTACAAAAGGCCTTTCTTACACCATTATTGAGTCTCCACCTTCTATCTTTAGGCACCATTAAGAGAGCATAGTTGTCATTCTGTGTGCAGTGTTCCAAAGCTTATTGATTGATGCATATTGTGATATTACTTGTTCTTGTGCTATTTGTTTCTAGTCACCCTTGTGATCTTTGAAGGTGTCCTATGCATCTATATTGCTACTCTATGAGGGACAAGCTGAATGACACTATGCTATGTTTTCTGTATGTGAAACAAACAAATGTTTTTCAATGCATATTATTCATGATCTTTGTTTGTAGCCTTTCATGTTGCATGCATAGTTACTATGTCCTATTGTTAGAACTCCATCTTTCATGCTCATGTTTAGAGTTCTTTGATCACAACTTTCAATGCTTGCAAATGGTTTGATCTTAATTGTGAGGGTGCATGTCACCTCAAAAAATATTCTTTTTATCACTTACCTACTCGAGGACGAGCAGGAGTTAAGCTTTGGGATGCTTGATACGTCGGAAGCGTATCTATAATTTTTGATGCTACATGCTTGTTTTGTATCTACTTTGCTTTGCTTTGTCTTCACTTTGAGGTGTTTTTATATCTTTTCTGGAACTAACCTATTAACAAGATGCCACAGTGCCAGTTGCCTGTTTTCTTCTATTTTTGGTTCTAGAAAGGCAGAAAATCAATATTCTCGGAATTGGACGGGACAAAAGCCAAAGTTATTATTTTTCTCGGAGCAACACAGAACCACGAAGCAGAGCCGGAGGGGGGCACAGGGTGGCCAAACCCCCCTAGGCGCGGGCAAGCCCTGGGGGCGTCTGGAGGGGATGTGGGCCCCCTGGACCCCCACCGACCTTAATTCCTGCGCCTATAAGAAGCCTCCGATGGGAAAACCCTAAACAATCCAGAAGAAATCCACGAAAACCTTCACAGCGCCGCCGCCATCGAAGGGGAGATTCGGGGGACAGAAAGTCTATGTTCCGGCACCTTGCCGGGACGGGGGAGTGCCCCCGGAGCCATCTCCATCGATCTCCACCACCATCGCCACCATCGTTGCTGATTCCCATGATGAGGAGGGAGTAGTTCTATCTCGAGGCTAAGGGCTCTACCGGTAGCTATGTGTCCATTTCTCTCTCTATGCATGATCTTGTTGTGGTCATGAGCTTTGTAATCAAGTAGATCTACCTTGCTACTCAAGTGATTCATTAGATCTATGCTCTCCCCATGTGTGTGAAAGTGACAGCGTGCACGCCATGGTGGCACTTAGGCTTGAGTCTACATAAATACTCTTTGTGCTTTAATAGATCTATGCTTTTCCCCACGTGTGTGAAAGTGACAGCGGGCATACCGTGTGTGGCACTTTGGTTAGATTGAATATTTGTTATGAGTTATATATGGAGTTGGATGTCTCTATGAAATTGTGGTGTTTGTTGGAACCATCTAGCGCTCAAGGTGATAGTGTGGGGTTATCTAGATTGGGGAAGGCAGACTTTGAGGTGTGCTGTTATAGCCCTACCTTGGATTAGAGTGTGCAACCGGAGAGTAGTTAAGAGTAGTATCATGAAGAGATGATATTTATATGAGAGAGTGTTCACTAGTGAAAGTATGATCCCTAGGCCTTGTTTCTAAACATTGAAATGTCGTTTGCATCTAGATCTATTGCATGTTTGCTTGCTTTAGTCTTTACCTCACCGTCAAGCTCTTTTCTGGCACCGTTACCACTTGTATTTCACTATCTCTTCGCCGAACTAGTGCACCTATACACCTCACAAGTGTATTGGGTGTGTTGGGGACACAGGAGACTTCTTGTATCTTGATTGCAGGATTGCTTGAGAGGGAATACCTTTGACCACTTCCTCCCTGAGTTCGATAAACCTTGGGTAATCCACTTAAGGGAAACTTGCTGATGTTCTAAAAACCTCTGCACTTGGAGGCCCAACAACTGTCTACAATAATAGAAGTGGGTAGACATCACTGACCTGACAGGCTATCGCCATCTGGTCAGGAGCCTTGTTTACCTTGTCATCACTCGTCCAGATATCTCCTACCTTGTCCATATTCCGAGTTAGTTCGTCTCTGCTCCCACTTCGATCCACTACAGTCACTTTCTTCGTGTTCTATGATATCTTCGTGGAACGACCTCTCACCGTCTTTTCTTCCCTAGCTCCAGCTCCCTTCAGCTCCAGGCCTATACGGATGCTAAGTGGGCGAGTGATCCGTCAGATCGTGTGTTTCTTGGTGGTTCTCTCATTGCTTGGAAGACAAATAAACAGACAGCGGTTTCCCGCTCGAGTGCAGTTGCTGAGTTACGATCTATGGCTCTTTTGACTACGGAGGTGACGTGGTTACGTTGCTTACTTGAGGATTTTGGTGTTTCTATCTCTACACCGATTCCTCTCCTGTCAGACAATATATGTGCTATCAGCATTGTGCGTGACCCGGTCAAGCATGAGCTCACCAAGCCATCGGTGCGGATGCCTTTTTTGTGCACGCTGCTATGCAGGATCAGGTTTCTCTCTTGAGTATGTGTCTTCCGAGTTGTAGTTGGCTAATTTCTTCACAAAGGCCTAGACTATTACACATCATGGTTTTATCCTCTCCAACCTTAGTGTTGTTGATCCACCATGAGTATATATTCTATCTTTATATTTACCCATTGTGTAAAGGCCTTTTGGCATATTTGCCTTTCCACACATGTATATGTATTGACCTTTGGACCCCTGTGAATACTAAGTTGCTCATTTCCCAAATTCTATAACAGAAATATACAAAGACGCCAATAAAACTAACTTTTGAACGATTTAGTATTTTCTGAGAAAGTTAGGCACAACAAATATAGAATATACAAAGAAAAGGTGTAGTAACAAACAAACCTTTGATGGATGTCCATAGATAAGCGAAAAATCTATGCTCAGACCGGTCTAAGAATGTCGCGCTGTCAGATCGACTATGGACTCGCGATCCATTAGATCGACACATCGTGGTGATTGACATGTTTCCGTCTACAAACCGCGTTGACCCACCCCTCCAGTTTTCTCTCCCTCACCACGTCTCCCTCGATAAGGCGCCCACGAGGCCGACCATGTCGGCTGGGCCAACCTAGAGGTGTACCAAGCCCTCCAGCCGTCGACGCCCTGGCAAGGGACCTTCTTAGGATTCTGGCGACACAGCCGACATGGAGGACAACATCATCTGGAGGCAACAGGGCCTTCCCTTGGCGCGATGACGTCTGATCTGTAGGTTGAAGGGATCTCGGTTGTTGGCGCTGGACGTTCCTCTGCGGCAAGCTTGATACTTTTGTGGCAAGGGCAGGTGCGGATCCGGTGGTGGTGGGAGATGGGGTATTCCGGCTCCTCAGGTGGGTTTGCTATAGGACTGCTACGATGTGGTTTCGGCTCTGCATCGAGCGGGCTGAAGGTGAGCTGCATGGGCCTTTATTTCGGTTGGAGGTCCCAGCGATGTGAGGAGGGAGATGGAGTCCAGAAGCTGTAGGTGGTGCTATGCGGCAGGACGGATCTATCCCTCCATCGTCGAGCTGGTTACTCGGCCTTGTGATGAGACATGGTGGACTACTGTGGACTGGTGGCAAAGTTCCGGCAGGTTCACACTTCATACCTGTAGTTGCACACCCCGTTTTGTTGGTTCGCATGAATCGATTAGGCCAACTGAAACTCCTATTCATGTGTATGTATGGTGTTCAAAACAATGCATCAAGCCATGGAATACCAACTTTTCCATGGATTTGTAATATTTTTCATTGGAAATGCTATCTAAATTCCCATGGATCCGTAGTCTTTTGATTGATGCATCGATGGTAAGATTGATGGATACATGGATACTGATTAGTCTCGTAGTGGTAGTATAAGTCGTTGTTACATATATTTTCTGCGGAATTGGCACGGGCTGTTCACTGCACGACTAACCTGTGCCCGTTTAATTGTGTCTGTGTATGCCCATGGGTACATAGATTAAATTGGTGGGCAACAACTGCACCTTTATCCACTTCAAATTGTGCATTTACCAACCTAGTATGAATACATGTGTTTGGATAATAGGGATCACCACGAAGTTGATATAGTTACACTACCTCGTTGCTAAAAGTTATCAATCCAGTATTTATGAAATTACCCGCATATTTACACTATAATTATCACCATGGTATCTATATAGTTATGTTGCTTTCTAGTTAATAATTATCGAATTGGTATTCTTTCTCACATCCATTCCTAGCACGCACAAGCACTTGATCGGAGGGAACCAACGCTTCTACTCCTCCACCGAGGAGTCGTCTAACCATAATGAAAGACGCTGAATAAGATATTTTTGGTGAAGTACTTGAGATATATAATTTATGAATTTCGCTGCTCACGGAAAATAACCACTTAGAATAGCCAAAGATTCCTTTTGAAATCGATCCTTAATATCTCAAAATGTGTCTGAAGCTATACTCCAACAACAACAATACTCAAATAAATGGCTCCGATACATGAATCAGAACCTTCAATCTTTTAACAATTGGTCACGGGGCGGATTCCAAGAGCTGATCAACCTGATACTTCATAAAGTCACCCATGTGCTTGAAGTATAGTTATCACCATGGAGTCATTATAGTTACCCTACATTCTAGCTAATATTTATCAACCTAGTACTTATATAGTTACCTAGGTGTTTAAGGTATAGTTACCAACGTAGAACTTATGGAGTTATCCAGGTGTTAAAGTTATAGTTACCAACCGGTTATATATGAAGTTATCCATGTGTTCAGACCATAGAGTTATCCATGTTGTAGTATGTAAGTTACACACACTCCTATATATAAGGTCATATGGAAGATCTTTTATGTAAGTTACCCACCTGTAACTACTTCATTTTCATATGGTTAACTTTTGCACTCCCTATTCCTCATCAAGCCTTGGTTAACCCTTCAATTTTAGTCAATTAACTGTGAGTTGGCCTTATTTGATTTTGGCGTGGTAGCCTAAGTGTTAGGGCATCGATGCTTCATGGCATCGACGATGATAAAGCCTCGGTACCCTAACACCCTTCGAGGCTTTGTCACACGCACGTCGCGGGGCGACGACGGGCGACAAAGCTGAGACACTATATTATAGAATTTTTTATGTGTTCAATACACCTTATGTTTGGGGTGGGGTGATGTAAGTAACCCCGGTATGTATATCGTTATGCAAATGTGTTTAGATCCTATTATTAGGTGGACAACTTGATCTTCTCTCTATGGGTAACTACTTTATTTTCATATGGGTAACTTTTGTATAATTGCCAAGATAACTTTTGTTTCTATTTATGGTTAAAATTTGTATAATTTCATGGATAAATTTTGTTTATGTCTATGAGTAGCTTGTGTACAATTGCTTGGATAACTTTAGTTTCTCATTGTGGGTCACTTATTTTTGTAAGCCTTGGTTGCACTGGTGTTCAGAGGATACTTACCAACCGATTAGATATGAATTTTATCCATGTGTTTATGATATAGTTATCTAGCTATTTAGAGTATATATTTATATAGTTATTTTTATATCTAGCTAATAGTTATCCACCTATTACATATAGAGTTACCAAGGTGTTTTTTAGGGTATAGTTATCAACATGGCATCGATGTATATACCATGCCCTTCTATCCACTAGTTACCAACCAGCACCGATGAAGTTACCTGGGTGTTCAAGATCAGTTATCACCAGTGTAGTTACCCCACCCTCTAGCTAATAGTTATCAACCTAATGCAGATGAAGTTACCTAGGTGTTAAAGGTATAGTTACCAACACATTACTTATAGAGTTATACTTGGGTGTTTAGAATATAGATACCAACAGATTACATATGTAGTTATCCAGGTTTCAGAATAGAGTTACCCAAGTGTTCAAAGGAGAGTTAGGGCATAGTAATCACCATGGCGGCAATATAGTTAGCAACCTAGTATTGATTGAGTTACCCAAGTGTTTAGGTAGTTATCACCATAGAATCTATGTAGCTACCCTACCATCTAGTAATAGTTACCAACTTAGCACTGATGTAGTACACATATGTTTAGTGTATAGTTATCATCATAGTATCTATGGTGTTACCATGCCTTGTAGGCAATAATTACCAACCCAATACTGATGGAGTTACACAGGTGTTTAAGTTATAGTTATCACCATAGAATTGTACAGTTATCTTGGCCTCTAGCTAATAATTACCAATCTAGACCTAATGGAGTTACCCATGTGTTTTAGGATATAATGATCACCACGATATTAATATAGTTACCCTTAACAATCTTGTACCGAGGAGTTACACGGTGTTTAGGGTATAGTTATTATCACAAAATTGATCTAGTTGCCCTACCTTCTTGGTAGTAGTTACCAACCCAGCTTCGATAGAGTTACCCATGTGTGTACAATGTACTTATCAATTATAGACTATCCAACTGTTGAGGTTATACTTACAAATCAATTACATATGGAGTTATCCAGTTTTTCAAGGTAGAGTTACCCGGTTATTTTACCACATAGATACCATCACCAAATCGATGTAGTTACCATGCATGCTCTCTAATAGTTATCCACGATTACTTACGGAGTTATCCATATGTTTAGGGTAGACTTATCCAGGTGTTTAGTGTAGAGTCACCTAGGTATTTATGGTATATCTATCAACACTAAATAATGCATTCACCATGCATGCTCTCTAAGTAATACTTATTAATCCATTACATACAGAGTTACCCATGTGTTTAAGTTATAGTTACCAACCAAGTCCTTATAGAGTTATCCAGGTGTTCAGGTTACAGTTACCAATCAATTACATATGAGGTTATCCAGGTGTTTATGGTAGAGTTACCCGGGTGTTTAGGTATAGCTATAATCACTATATCGATGTAGTTACCATCTCTCTAGATAATAGCTTTCTTATAGAGTTACCTAGGTGGTCAAAGCATAGTTATCCAAATATGTACATCATACCTATTATCACCAATTTGATATAGTTACATTGTCTTTAGCTATTGCTTATGGGCATGTTCGGAAGTCTCCCACCTTCCTCAAATCCTTCGATCCATCTTCTCTAGACCGATTCCAGCTTCTCGTTGGAGCTGGGAACGATCGGGAGAGCTAGTATGATTCTTGGCACAGTCAGCCCCACCAGCAATCTTTTTTCTCCTATGTTGTCTTCTCACCTGCTCCTGAGAAAATGTTCCGCTCCACCCAAATTCGTCTCGTTCTATTGATTAATCTAAACAACAGTCGTAAAAACTGAATTCCCACTCCATCTAGTTCTTACAAATCCCATTTACCCCTTGGATTAAGCAGCATAATGTTCTAATTTCAAGATTTGGGCGGACTACGGGGTCACGGGAGCGGCGAGCTGCTGCAGGTCGGAGGTCCAGGATAGATGATAGCTATGAGATTCGACAC
This sequence comes from Avena sativa, assembly GCA_916181665.1. NCBI lineage: Eukaryota > Viridiplantae > Streptophyta > Magnoliopsida > Poales > Poaceae > Avena > Avena sativa. The sequence continues at coordinate 255,733,267 of OV702279.1, read as the reverse complement.
ATTATTGATGGTTTCTATTGATGGTTTTTCATTTGGATTTGATGGTTTTCTAGCTTTACCTAATGGTAATACTTCTGTAGCAAAGAAAACTTGGTTTCTAATGTGTGTTTCAGGTTCTGCACATCAAGAGAGGGTTTTAACAGCAAAAAAATAATATTCAGACGAAAACAAGCAAGTCACTTTTTTGAATAAGTTGAGGAAGGCATATAGTAGCGTTAACGAGAAATTATACGGTGGGAATATTTTCTCCAGCCGTATAGTTACCGCCGTATAGTTGCCATCATCCTCATCTTATTAAAAGGGCAACTTTCGTGAAGAGGCTGAGGACGAAAACAGAACACACGAGCCGCCATCCCATCCAGAAGGGAGAAAGAAGAGATCCGGAGAACACGGAGAAGACATTCTTCATCTCGCTCCATGATCTTCGACCTCCTAGCCATCACACCTCCATAGCAATTACTTGTACTTGAGAGAGAGAGAGATCTCCACCTTGCAAGACTAGGGTTTGAGATTGCTCTTCCCATCTTGAATTGTGTTGGATTTATTTCTATTCTTATTGTGGATCTCCATGGTAATATCAGTAAGAACTCCCTTTATTTAATTATATCGATGATGCTTTCTTCTCTCATGTGTGAGTAAGTTCCCTTGGGCATGGGAGATGTAAGGGATTGGTGAGATGTGATGTGCCTATATAATTTCCATTAAGTTTGTGGTTGATTTTAATTATTGTATTATGTGTGCTTGATTATTCGTGGGCTGATGAATGCTTGTTGTCCAATTAAGGGCCCAGACAACACGATGCTTTGTTCTACATAGATAGGATCTTGTTCTCTAGTAGATCGGCGAACCCCCGAGTGACATGGGGATATCAATGGGAAACTAGTTTGACTTGAGGATCATGAGGAACCACTGTGCTTATTGCATTAGTCCGATCCAAGGATCTTAATTGCTAAGCAACCTAAAGGATCTTAATCATCTAGTTACTGACCATGGTTGTGGTAACAGCCTAGTAGGATTATTGAAGTTGGGATGAAATCTACCAAGAGGAGTTCCGGCTAATTATGGATTGCTCGCCTACACACATACTTATAATATTATAATTGTTACACTTATCACTCATCCACCTGGCACATTCACTATCACCATGAACTGAATCTCCCCGCGCCTACTTTGTCATCTGTAGAAAACAACAAACAAATCGTTCTTTACTTTTATGCATTTTATTTCTGAAGTTTACATTTTAGTTTTATTTAAATACTTTCCTTTAATCCAAATTCTATTCTTATTTCAACACTTGCAGTCAATTCACTTGAAGACCTGTGATAACTTTGAGTACAATAGAGACTTCACCTATAAACACTTACCTTTGGGCTCCCTGTGGGATCGACATCTTAACTTCGAAACTAGCTACAAATGATCTATGTACTTGCAGCCATCAAGCTATTTTCTAGCGCCGTTGTCGGGGAGCTAAGCGCTAAGTGTTTGTCTCTTGACATTTCAGGTGTTACTATTACAAGATGGTCTCCCTAGGAGACAAAGGGTCTACACGCTCTGGTAGGACCTATCTACCAGATTATCTCGATCGCGTGCCTGTTCAGAGACACGAGGAAATTATTGAAAAACTTTTGAGATCGAACAAAGTTGAAGTTGAAAACCTAAGTGACTTAATGGAAATCATGTCCATCCATAGGACAACTCCCAAGAAACCTGAGAAAACTCTCAGAGAATACAGTGCTCCAAATTCTTCTATTCTAAAACAACCCATAGAATTTCCTAATCCTAGAGTTACAGAATATCGATTTGATGGTGAGATTATTAAAACTTTGTAGGAAAAAGCTTTCAGTGAAAGGGAAGATGAAGACCCAGGAAGACATCTTAGAGAGTTCGACGATGTGATAACATCACTTGGTCTCTTAAAGGTAAGGCTCTAGACTGGTTATATTCTCTCCCTCATCATTACATTAAATGTTGGGAAAACTGCATTATTAAATTCATAAACAGATTTAATCCTTTTGAAAAGGTAACTGAAATCAGAAAGAATACAGGCAACTTCAGTCAGAACGTGGGACAAAACTACCCACAAGCCTAGGAAAGATTCTTTGGAATGATCATAGTATTCCTAATCATGGCTATTCTGAATCAACTATTTGCCATTTATTTTACCACGGTCTTAATACTCAATGCAGAGAGTTTCTTGATTTATGAGAAGGAGGATCGATAAATTCTTTAACTATTAAAGCATGTTTGGAATTGATGTCTACTAGGGCTAAGAATGATTCTTTATATAATCCTGATTTTGGCACTAAACCGGAAAATGGAATACTTCATATAAATCCTGATCTTATGCCTGAAGTGCGCAAAACCATGAAAGAAAAAGGTATACCTTCTGAACTTGTTAAGTAAAACAAAGTAGATTTGTTACAAGTTTTTACTTAAGAGGATGAAACTAGAAAAGTTTTTCAAGAATTGAAACATCGACAAGCCAAATCTTATAATAACTTGCATAAGAAATTTTAAAGACACAAGAAGATTTTGGCCGAACTTACGGAAAATTTTGATGAGATTGGCCAAGAAATAAAATTATTTCACACGTACCTTAGTATGATTGAAACCCAATGTGAACAAATAGCATCCAGTTATCAAATTTTTCTTCAAGATGATATAAATATTCTTGTTTCTACTAATGTTGTTACAAGGAGAGGTGAAGTTGTTAAAGGACCATTAGGACCACCAGAAATATGAAGCTGAAAAAGATCGAAGGGAAAAATCCTTGCTCAAAGCAATCCAAGAAGATGATACATTGGTGGATCCTCAAGATGAAACTGCTCATGAAACATAAGATCAAACCTTCGAGGAGCAGAATGATGCACATGATGACAGTTATGACTCTGATGCAGAGACTGTTGATCCTAGAGAAGAAAAACAAACAAGCAAATAAGATGAAGTAGTTGAAGTAGAAAAGAAGAAAAGTGATAAGCAACAACAAAAGAAAGTAACTAAAGAACCTGATCCCTCACAAAAGGTAAAAGATAATGGTAAGAAACTTCCATATCCAGATCGTAAAAAGAAAGCACCGGATCAGGTAGTCTATGACTCTTTTACAAAAGAATTAGGTGATCTTCATCTAGAAATTCCATTTGCGGATGCAATAAAAGTTCCTACCTATTCTAAATTCCTCTGTGATATTCTTAATAGGAAGAAAGAGATACTGAAACCGTTGCCATGGTGACTAGTTACCCTGCTAATGGGAAGCTATTGTCTAAATCAGGAGATCCCGGAATACCAACTATTTCATGTTCAATAGGAAAAACTAATATTCATAATGCCCTATGTGATCTAGGTGCAGGAGTTAGTGTAATGTCATATTCCCTCTATAAAAGGTTATGATTAGGGGAGTATTCTCCCACTTCTATCACTTTGCAGATGGTTGATACGTCCAAAATGTATCTACTTTCCCGAACACTTTTGCTATTATTTCTCCTCTAATTTGTGTGATTTGGATATAACTAACATGGAATGACGCTGTTTTCAGCAGAATTTCTTTGGTGCCTCGTTTTTGTGCAGAAAATCAACTTTCAAGAAAAATCCCAGAAAATATGCCAAAAATCCTATTTTTTCAGAAGACTCACGGAGCCAGAAGACGGGGGGAGGAAAGGACAGAGGGGCCCACACCACCCCCAGGCACGGGCCAGGCCTGGCCATGCTTGGGCATGGTGTGGCTGCGTTGAACTCCGCCTCGACCTCTCCTTTCGCCTACATATACCCTATGACCTAAAAACATCGGGGATGGTAGGGATTGGATGAGATCGTTCATGTAATTGCATAAGATTGTTAGGGCATGGTGCCTAGTATCTATTGTTAGTGCTTTTGACATTGTTGCAACTTGTTGTGCTTAATGCTTGTCACTAGGGCCCGAGTGCCATGATCTCAGATCTGAACATGTTATTGATTCATGATGATATTATTGTTTGTGATATTACCTGCAAGTTGTGTACACATATCGTTGTCCGGAACCCGAGGCCCTGAAGTGACAGAAATCGGGATAACCGGAGGGGATGGCTGTGATGTGAGGATCACGTGTGTTCACGGAGTGTTAATGCTTTGCTCTGGTGCTCTATTAGAAGGAGCACTTTAATTGCCAGTAGATTCCCTTGAGGCCCCGCTGGAACGGGCTGGTAGGACAAAAGATGTTGTGCAAGTTCTCATTCCGAGCACGCATGACTATATACGGAACACATGCCTATGGTTACTTAGTACTTGGATGCTTTATCTTCATTACCTTCAAATGCCCATGTCTTCATTGTTACATGAATTATCTTGTCCATGCAACACCCGTCTATCCATCCCTATGACTACCGCATTTTAATCCTGTTGTTCACTGCAATCGTTACTACTGTATTTATTTTACTGCTGCTGTTATTTTGCTACTGCTACTACAAAATCGTTTCTGCTGATAAACTATTGCGAGCAAGACTGTTTCCAGGTGCAGCTGAATTGACAACTCATCTGTTAAGGTTTATAAATATTCTTTGGCTCCCCTTGTGTCGAATCAATAAATTTGGGCTTTACTTCCCTTGAAGACTATTGTGATCCCCTATACTTGTGGGTCATCAAGACTATTTTCTGGCGCCGTTACCGGGGAGCATAGCTTTATTTATAAGTTCACTTGGAATTATTATTATTCGCTGCTATCCAATCATCATGGGTAAAGCTCGTGATGGAAAAGTTCCTATATTGCCATCCACTACAAGAAGAGGTAAAACTCTGAACACCTCTACTGCTCGTGATTCACCATCTGTGATGAGTAAGCTTGATACGTCGGAAACGCATCTATAATTTTTTATGATCCATGCTTGTTTATTATCTACTTTGCTTTGCTTTGTATACACTTTGAGCTGTTTTTATATGTTTTCTGGAACTAACCTATTAACAAGTTGCCACAGTGCCAGTTGCATGTTTTCTTCTGTTTTGGGTTCCAGAAAGGCAGAAAATCAATATTCTAGGAATTGAACGAGACAAAAGCCAAAGTTAATATTTTACCGTGGGTGACACGAAGCAAGAAGACGAGATGGAGGGGCGCCACAGGGCGGCCAGACCCCCTAGGCGCGGGTGGGCCCACTCTACGCCTGGGCAGGGTGTGGCCCCCCTGGTTTGCCCCTTCGTCTATAAGAAGTCCCCGATGCAAAAACCCTAGGCACCCAATCAAAACTCCACGAAACCGTATGTAGCCGCCGCCACCATCGTCCCTAGATTGGGGGGATCAAAAGTTCTTCCCGACACCCTGTCGGAAGGTAGATCATCCCGGAGGCCTTCTTCTTCATCATGCCAGCCTCCGGTATGAAGCGTGAGTAGTTCCACCTTGGACTACGGGTCCATGTAGTAGCTAGATGGTTGTATCTCCTCCTTATGCTTTCATGTATAGATCTTGTGAGCTCCGTTCATGATCAAGATCTAATATATTTGTAATCATGCATGTGGTGTTTGTGGGGATCCGATGGATATTGAGATTACTATGTTAGATTGATTAATGGTTTTGTCAATTTGATTCTATCATGTCTGTGTTGTTTGTGATCTTGCATGCTCTCTGTTGTTAGTAGCTATCTTGGCCAAGTAGTTGATAATGACTCCAAGAGGGGGTATTTATGCTCGATAGTGGGTTCATGCCTCTAGTTTCCAAGGGAAGTGAGAGAAATCTCTTCGGTTGTAGATGTGTTGTTGCCACTAGGGAGAAAACAACGGTCTCTTGTTCATGGAACAAGTGGATTGTTTACCTTACACACTTTGCTTAAAGCAGTTGCCTGTTGCTTGCAACTTAATACTGGAGGGGGTTCGGATGATAACCTGAAGGTGGACTTCTAGTCATAGATGCAGTTGGATGGCGGTCTATGTATATTGTTGTATTGCCCAATCGAATCTCATAGGATCTTTTTGTCTAGTATTGCATTATTATGCCTTTCTCAGTTCCTGTCAATTTCCCTGCTGTAATTTGTTTACCCTTCATGCCATGTTGTTTATCTAAGGAGAGAACCTGTAAACACCCGGATTTTTAATCCCAGATGCCTGTTATGCCATACATCGCAATCCCAGGATTACCATTTTTGTGAGACATAACAGAATTGGATACCATAGTACATCATCCATTACAAACCGTACATAAGTTCTTACACAAATAGGGATCTCATGATCCAGTTCTTAATACAACATCAAGCAGCGGAATACGTAATAATAACGGTAGCGTAGGCGAAGCTCCATCTTCGGGGTCACAGGCAATGCTGACGATGGGAGATGATCCTAGTTGTCGTAACCTTTCTGGGGTCCATCCTCCAGGTACTCCTCTTCATAGTCTGGCCATGGGAATAGCCAGGGACAAGCCATGAGTACTCTTTAAGTACTCGCAAACTAATACTAACAAGTAAAAGGGTTTTTGGATAATAGGACACTAGGCTCTAGGGTTGTTTTGCAAAAGCCAGATTTATCTCTACTAAGTTTGGAAGCAACGAATGCTAGTTAAAGTTTTATAACGCCTAAGTGGGAACTTGTATCTCATGCCACAACCATGTTGTGGTCAAGTCAAAGTCTCAATTCATTTCACAAGTCTTTTGAAAAGTCTGACGGGGGAACAGTATGGCCACTCCAACTATCCATAACCACGGACGCGGCTATTCGAATAGTTTGACACTCTGCAGAGATTGTACACTTTCACCACAACATTCGATACATCCGTCAGGAACAAATCCTGAATTCACCATACTCAGTATGCGGATAATCAATCCTAACCTTTCAATTACACGCCCTAGTATAAGCACCTCTCCTGTGAGTTTGGCCTCCTGTGGCGCCCCGCAAAATCCACTACTAGAAAATCGCGTTATTTTTCATCATGACCCCATGCTCATGTCATCATGCCACATTGCATTTGAGCATCGTCATGTCATCTTGCATTTGTTTGCATAAAACTATCTTCGAAAAATCTGTTTTTGTCTTCTAAACGCCCCGTCTTTATTCAAACACAAAACCCGGGTCTCCGGAATATTTTGTTTTGTCTGCCAACAGTTTTCACACGCCTTGTTTTTAATAAATAAAATAGTTAAATTATTTTGGGAGGCAGCCAGCCAGGCCCGAAAGCCTAGCCGGCCACCTCCAGACAAAAACCCTACCTACCCAGAACATCCGAAACCTATGCTACCAGATAACCTACCCAGCCTAGCTACCTAGCCCCTCCACCTCACTCCCACCACTCACGGTTTGCCACCTCATCCCCTCCACCTCACCTGCACCAATCGGTGCACGCCACCTCATCTCTCCTTCCTCCTCCAGCCAACCACCACGCGCCACCTCACCCCTGGCCCCTGCCCGCCACCCACTCCACCTGCCGCCAGCCACCCGCTGGCCCCACCCACACCCCACGCCTCCACACCAACCGCCCGGGAGGGAGCCCCCTCCTCCCGACAGGCTTCTGCCGCTGGGCCCCACCCCGGGATTCCCTCCCCGACCCTGCTCTCTCCCCTGGCTCTCTTCTCCCTCCCCCCCGCGTACGCCCGCGGCCGCTCCTCTCTCTCCCTCCCGCTCGGCCGCGTCCTCCCCCGCCCTCTCACCGAGCTCTGCCTCCACCCCGACGACCGCCTCGGGCCCGCTCCGCTCCGGCCGAGCCCGGCCCTTTCCGTCACCACCACCCCGCCGCCGGCAACCTCTCTTCCTCGCGTCCCAGGCGAGCGCCGCCGCGCAGCCCCGCTTCCCCGGTACCGCTCCCCATCCCCGTCGCCCCCGCACGCGGGATTCCCTCGCCATCGCCACCACCTGCCTTCGCCACCAGCGCATCCGCCGCCCGGCCTCTCTCTGCTCGCCGGCCGCCTCCTCGGATCCCCGGCCCTGCGCCTCTCTCTCGCTTTTTTTTTCCCGCGCCCCCGGCCCCGAGCTCGTCCGTCGTCTGCGGTTGTCACCCCCCTCCGGCCAGCGTGGCTCACGCTGCTGCGGAGCTCGTCTTGTCTACGCCGCGCTTGACCTCCCCGCGGAAGAGCTCGCCGACCGCGCGTCCTCGTCCTTCGCCTCTCTGCATCTCTGGCCGCCCCGGGCCCGCGTCCCTGCCGCGTCGCCTCCCCAGTGCGCGTCGCCTCTGCTCGCCTCTGTCTCGCGCCTCCGAGGTCGTCCACGACCTCCTGCAGAGCCGGTCGCTCCCCTGTCCAAGTCCACTTGCACGTATCTGTATGATGGCATAGACCTTGCTCCTGCCTTTGATCCTCTCCGGTGCTCGTGGTGTTGCGATATGTGGTGAAGTTGCGGTGGATGTAGTGTGTTGCCATCGAAGGATACTGTCCAGGACCGTGTCTATGACAAGGCGTTCATTGCCATCTCAGTACCGTCAACAAGACCGTCACGGAACGACATGAACTTCCCCTCGGACGCCAAGATCTACCTCTCGGACCCGAAGACCGCGATGATGTTGAACCAAGATCCCCATCGGACAAGATCGTCACCAAGACCGGCCCATGTTGAGATCCGAAGACCGATCCCGGAGTTCGAAGACCGACCCTCCCGAAGATCCGAAACCCTGAACCAAGATCGACTCCCGAACGCCATGACCATCTACACGGATTCGAAGACCGAACCCGATAACCGCCAAGGCCGCCAACACGGATACACCGAGTTCTCCATCTAGGACACCAAGACCATCGACATGGAACCGAAGGACGTCAAGTTCTTCATCCCAGCACGTCAAGTTCTTCCTCTCGGATCCGAAGACGCCGAGACCCGGGACACCAAGATCTTCCGGACCCACATGTGTGAACCTTTTCCCGAGCCCCTATTTTATAAATGCTATATATAAAACTTGTCGCATATTAATGGTTCATTTCGCATGCATACCATGTGGGTTGGGGCATTACGCCGATTCATCTCATGATTAAATATGGAGGCTATATGCGGGCTATTCTAGTCTTATATTGGTCCCATTTAAATTTATGTAGCGAACCGGTGATACTTTTTGCCATGTTAAGACAACATTTAATTTGCGGGGTATCTAAACAACATGAACCATCCAATAAACTGTCGGGACCCCGGTTCCGCTTAATATGTCCTAATGCATCGCACCTTTGCCATGTCATACATCATACATGCATCATGCCCGATTTTCTACCGTAGTATTAAATAGTCCATCCGGTGTTTCTTCTAGTGCTTTGCTTCTTCACGGATTAGGCCGTTGAGTTGATGCGAGTGTCGACCCGATCTTCGGATGAACCTTCAGCAATGTTTTCAGGCGAGCAATCTCCCCCTTTCCACCTATTTTACTTTTATAGTCTTTATTTCCTCCTGTTGATCTATTGCTATCTGTGTTGCGATGCTCTAGTTTTCGTACCCGTGATATCCCTTGCAGCCTTATATTGCCTTGGACACATCCTATTACCTGTTGTTTGGTAGATAGTTGGACCTGCGCGTCGTAGTCGCTTGCTCAAGTGTTGTTGCGTGTCGTCAAGTACCACAGTTGTTGGAGTATTGCCGCATGTTTAATGTTGGAGATGATCAAGACTTTAATTATTGTTTAATAACTAAAATTGAAAGTAGGTAAATGCAGAGGCACCGGTGGGTAATAGACAATATTTGGATTTTAACCGCTCACTGGTGTCTCGTAGGACCCCGAGTTCTTGACACCTGTTCCGAGATCGAGAGCGCTAACCACAGGTGGGGTGTATGGGCACCCCCATCGATTAGTACCTGATTTCAAAGTATTGTACCGGGGGCCACAAGTAGTTTGGGGCTTTATTACTATTCTGTACTTATGCCATGCTTTACTGCTTTATTTAAGATTGTGCGAGGAGCACCTGTACTGTTTAGGTAAGCGGAGTGTTTTCGCGGTATCGACAAGCCCAGTCACCTTTTCGGGTTCCCAGTCGTTTACAGCCACTGACGCAAACCCTGGGTCCGTTCCGGAGCCGGCCAACTTCGTTGCGGGTAGCTTAGTGGGGTGGCCCCCACGTACTTGCTTTGGGTCTGGGAAACGTCATGACTTAGGCCCCGCCGACATACCGATGGGTGTATGTTAACAGATCTGGCAAAAAGGGTCGAAGTGCGTGTGGATACTTTGGTGCACCCCTGTAGGGTTAAATCTTTTCGAAAAGCCGTGTCCGCGGTTATGGACGACTTGGAGCACAGTTCTCGATCATAGACAACTATAACTAAAGTTTACTGTTATAATTTGACTGGTATCCGATATGACTAGTAATCAGCTCCACTACCACGGAATGGCTAAATAAAAGTACCAACAACTGCTGGGTTTGGGATGTCTCATGCTAATCGTATCTGACTAGTAAGTGTTGCAACTACAACGGAATGTTTAACTAAAACTGCCCACTGCTTATTATATCGGGATGACTCATGCCATCTTTATTTGACTAGTAATTGCCGCAACTATAACGGAATGAATAAAACTGCCAACGGTGTGAGTTCCTCGGTTGACTTCCTCGTTTGGTCTCGAGGGGAAAAACCAGGATGGGTATGTTTGGTGGTAGTATCAGGTTGGTTCCGAATAGGTCTTTCTTACCCCTCTCTGATAGCCGACAGTTATATCGAGTCTCTATAGGTTGTTTAGTGCATGCTGCGCTGCCGCTTCAGTCCACCATACCTATGTAGGCGAGGACCGCCGAATTCTAGCCTCGCCGTGTACTGGCCTCAGTACTGACCGCTCTCTCTTTTTCCTTTGCCCTTTGTCGGCATCCCTTTTGTTTAAGCAGGTTTTGAGATCGACGTCGTTAGCAGGGTTACCCTTCCGGCTTGGCCTGGGCAGGGTTATGGACGCCATTGGTTATTCTTCAGGGCTCTTAGCCCCATTTGCATCTTGTCCGTAGTCGGACGTTGTATCATTTTCAAGGTGATTTGGATCTTTGTACTGTATATCTGCATTCTTGACTCTTTGAGTCGTTGTTGTATATATCTGTTCTGTGGGTTCCATCGTGGACTATTGTGTAATGGTATTACTTCGTTTTCCACCCGCACGAAAGTGCCTGGTGGGCACCTTTGAATCGTTTCTATGCGGGTTTGGCGGGAATCGCTGAAACTTGCATAGGGCCGATTCTGAGGGTGTTACACCTCCCAACCATGACCAACTGTCATCTTGGGTACTGCACAGGTGGACAATCTTCACAAGGTAGCCTCAGCTCAGACCTTGGCCGTGAGGGAACTGATACTAAGGTATATAAGTTTCCAGTCAAGCCCTACCCAATCTTTGGGTATTGTGGTTGTACAATAAAATTTGAATGGTATCGTATCCAGACAACCATCAGTTTTATAAAGGGCTAAGGCTCATGCCTCAACATTTTTATCACCAAACTCATCAGGTGTTCGGAAACACATGTCAAAACATCTCAGTAGAATGATCCATCATTCTAAGGTTTTCATAACCATTTTCACCAAGTATTACCATCTAAAGTTGATCAAGTTTTATGCTTAGCACTAGCATCTACAAGTGGGGGTGAGTACTAATGAGGGGTAGTAAACTAGTGGGGTTTCAACTAAGTTCAATCTCATGCCTTAGGATGACATCAAGATTATCTAGCTTAGGCCAAATTTTATGCTCTTTATGCAACCTTCAACTATATCTTTCTAGAATCTACAAGTCACTTGAGTACTCTCTAAGGAAGTAGCTTTGATAAGGAAATAAAGTAGAAATCTTGCAAATAAAACTAGGATTGGTTTATCAAGTGGTTATGATCATATATGCTTTAAGGCATATAGTGGCATGGTAGCAATCCAGTAGTAGCTTGCATAGGTCAACTTAATTAGTAAGGCTTGCAAGTATTGGCTTGCACAATATCAGTATAAGCTTGCCTTGTGCAGAGCAGTGGTTGAAGTTCTCCTCGGCTTCTTCTTCGTAGTATCCTCCTTCCTCCTCGTATCCTTGGTCGGTACTAGCGTCTATAAATAAATACGATGTACACAATCACCAAACAATACTTAACTACTTGCATTCATATAACAAAAGGGTCCTATAGATGATCTAGCATCATCACTAACATTAAAAGATTAAAGCTTGGTTTAATTCCTTTTATTTTTAGAAAAGTAATTTCTACTCATTGAAAAGCTACTTAAGATTTAATATTCTCCAAACCAAACATGGGATCATGTTGACACATGTCATCACCACACATTTTAGTCCATGGGAATGTGATTTAAAGTGGTGTCACAATTTAATAAGGTTTTACCCTTTTATTTTAATTAATTAAAGTGGCTAGAAATGCCTATGTAGCATTCTTTTATTACTTTGAACATTATTTCTGTAAGTAAACCTATATATGTTTATATATTCTGAAAGGTATGGTTAAATGTGATTTTTGAGGGTTGGAATCAACTCAAAAGCTATTATGGTTTGAATTTTAAAAATGTTTGAATGTAGAAAAGCTTCTGCCTTGTTATTTTTACCATGGATGATCTACAGATCCAAATGACTTGAATCCAACGGGCTTGGATTCAGCATTCCCAGACCTTTCTAACAAAATTGGTTTCATTCCATTTCGTTCACTGAATCGATCTGGGTTGATTTTTGAATCTAGGTACAGAAATGTGTTTGAAATAAAATGGAAAAGGTTTAATTCAAATAACTAGGCTGCGCGGGAAAGGTTAACGGGCCGGCCTGCTAAGCACAGCGCTTCCGCGGTCTGCGTAAGTGGCTGTCCCCACACGTCAGTGAGACGAGGGGGTGTGAAGCGGTATGGGTGATGTGGTGCGTTCGATCTGGTTCTAATCCAACGGCTGAGGGTCATCGTCGACGTTGGGCAACGCCGGCGAGACAGAAACCTAGCGCGGCCAGTGGGGTTGCTGGGGGATCACCGGGGTTCGGGCGAGGGTCGGCGAGGCGGGCGAATGGCGAAGTCGACGACGGCGAACCTCCTGGTACCGGTGGCTTCTCCTGGGCGGTTCCAATCGCTGGCTTCCTTCTTCTCCAGAGGCGGCGGGCTCCGGTGAAATTCCGGCGAAGTGTTGCTTGCCTTGCTCCGGGAACGGGGTGGAATGGTCAGTTAGGAGAGGGGAGTGAGATGGTGTGCTCAATTAGGCTGGGGTGAGCTCTATTTATAGTCGCGACGACGAGACCGAACGGGATGGGCAGGCGACGGTGGCGACATGGCTACAGGCTGCTAGAGGCATGGCCGGCGGTGGTGATCGCTTGGTGGTCTCCTGGCGATGCTCTATGGCTTTAATGCGCGTGTAGGGGCAGTGCGGTTTGGTCTGGAACGCGTGATGCTCTGCGCGGCAAAGGCGGCGTCTTCGACGGCGAGCGGTGGCTGTGCGGCATGGGGCGGTGAATGGGGATGTCTGGCGGTCTCCTGGGTCGGTGGTGATCACGTATGCACGCGGAGAGGGCGGCGCGCGGTCTGTGGGCGTCGGTCGAGCGTGGCGCTCTGGCGCATGCTCGGCACGGTTGGCAGAGGCACGGGCGCGGCGTTCCTGGGTGCTCTGGTTGGTGTCTTCGAGGCAGGGCTGGTCGATAGGGGGCGGTGAGGCATGGGTGATCTCCCAGACAAGTTTGGCACGGCTAGTTTCCTTCCTAGCTTGCTGTCTCTACTGGGGTGGCATGGTGAGCTTCGGTTGTTCACCATTGATGGCATTGCCAAGCTTACAGTGGGGCTAGTGCTTGGTTTAGCTTGCTAGATGATCTACTGAGATGGTTGTGAGCTAGAGAGGGAACAAGTTAGGCTTCAACCACTGCTCACAATAGTGTTTGGATTTTGTTTGATTTGTGTCTGCCAAGTGTTTGATGAAATGGCCGCAAGAACTCAAGTTTTGAATTTTCAAAAGATTTTTGGTGGGTGTGCTAGGTTGGTGTTGGTGAGTCTGCAGATGCTTGGGTTTTGAAAGTTGAGCTTGTTTGAGTGGTTTTTGAAAAAGTGGGATCTTCCCATATGATAAAGATTCAATTTTGAATTGTCATTTAAACTATGCATTTGAAAATTTCTGGATGATCACAAAGTGGGCCTTGATACTTTTTTATGAGTACAATCAAGGGGTGCAAAGATCCAGAAAAGTTTCTGTTAGGTTCTGAAAGTTTGAGACAGCCAAAGTAGGCATGGGAGTTAAATTGGTCAAAATGACCATTCCCTTATTTTATTTGTTTTGATTTACTTGTCTTTGAGAAAAGTTTGGGAATTGTTTAGATGATGTTTATTTCACCTAAGCATCCATTTACAGGCAAAGGAACACACAAACAAGTTGGTTCAAAAGAATTTCAAATGAAATGCATACACATATGCATGCTTTCATAATTTTATTTAGTAAAGTTTTTGTTAACCCAAATTTTGATGCTTAGAGTTTGATGATCCAAGTTTAGTATTTTTGGGATGTTACAGAACCTCTAGTGAACTATGGACCCTGGTCCAATCTTTACCATTGATACATCTTCCACTATTTAGTTGCTGCAAACCATCATCACCTTCCACACCATACAGTTAATCCTTTGTTATACAAAACCGGTGAGCATACAACCTCACTGATTTGTTGGGGCAATGTCTTGAGTTTGTGTTGTGCAGGTTTCCATGTTGCTTGCAAAACCTTTGAGATGTTTTCTTCCTAGTACTGGTTCGATAACCTCGGTTTCATACTAAGGGAAGACTTGTTGTTGTGCTCATCACACCTTGCTCTTGGGGTTTCCAACGAAGCGTCCCACGATAGTACTGGGCGCCATCAAAGCTCCTTACACCACCACATACACATTCTACATATACTGCTACTTCTACTGAATCTGAAAATACTTCTGATACTTATGATGTTACTTCTTCTATGCTCGACGAGAGTGGTTCATTAGGTCCTTTCCTAGATGCTACAATTGCTAGAACTATAATTGGAAACACTAAAACTCCTAATGAAAATATTGCTACACCTGTTAGTTCACGTGAGTCTAGAGAGTATCCTAGCTATGATCTTGATGACAGATATATTGAAATGACTGATGAATTTACTGAGGAATGTCAAAACACTCATGGTGCAAGTGATATTAAGAGTCTTCTTAAGAGACATACTATTAGACATAAATTATCTCCTGATGTTAAGTTTGCCACATCTACCATACACATTAAAGATAAGGATTATGATTTCTCTCTTGATTTAACCATTGTGGAGAAAGAACCTTTTTGTGGGACTAAAAATGAAAGTGTCGTAGCACATATGCAAGAGCTCTCTATTTTGAGTGGCTTATGTTCTGATGATATTAAGAAACGCACCTACCTTGTTGCTAAAATTTTCCCTATTTCACTGAAGGGTGAAGCTAAAGCTTGGTTTAATAATTTACCTCCTGGATCTATTGATAGTCATGTTGGCATGGTTGATACTTTCTTTCCGAAATATTTCCCTCCTTGTTCTCAACATGCTATTATGCAGGAACTCTTTGATTTTAAGCAGGGAAAAGAAGAGAAATTGCTTGAATCATGGACAAGATTTTGTGCTTTAATTAAAGCACATGCTAGATATCCAGCGCCTAAAAATGAACTTATTGATATATATTATAATGGACTAACTGATGAATCTAAGACATACGTGGATAGTTGTGCTGGTTGTGTTTTCAAGAAAAGAACTCCAGAGGAAGCTGAGGAATTGATGGATAAAATAAGCAAGAATTATGATGATTGGACTATACCTGAGCTAACTACACCTGAGCCAACCCCAATACCAACACCAAATAAGAGGGAAATGATTGAATTGAAGGATGAAGTGATGAAGGAAGCTATGCAATGTCTTAAGGAGAAGGGTATTAAATCTGAAGATGTGAAGAATTTACCTCCTATAGAAGATCTATGTAAGCCAATATCTCACTCATCCACTATTGAGGTACACTCTCTCCACATTTTGATGATGGTGACATTTCTTACTCTAAACCTCTTGATCAATGCCTAGAAGAATTTGATATTTATGTTGTTAAGCAAGATAATTTTAATAAGAGAGTGCAGAATCATCTAATGGAAAATTCTAGAGCTATTGATAAGTTGCATGATATTGTGGAGAGAACCTCCAATGATGTAAAAAATGCTTGTTAAACATTTCCAAATGGTTCAAACTCAAATTGATCAGCTTACTAAAGTGCAAAAAGATTTGCTAGTTAATGCTTCTAGAGAAAAACATGCTTATGAAATTAGAACTAGAAGTGGTGCTTCTACTCAGGATCACCTATATCCTGAAGGAGATCCTAAAAGAATTGAGAAAGATTCTCAACAAGCTAAAGATAGTGATACTCCTTCTAATAAAAAGAAAAGGAGACATAAAACAGTTGTAGAATCTTCTGAAACTGCTAAAAATCCTAATAGTATATATGTCTCTGATGCTGAAACTGAAAATGGTATTGATAAGAATGATGTTCCTGATAAAGAAGAAATTGAAGAAGAACCTGAAAGGCACACTAAGAATACTAAGTACACTAAGGAAGATTTTGTTGCTAATAAACATGGTAGTGAGAGAGAGCCTTGGGTGCAAAAACCAATGCCTTTTCCTGATAATAAACACAAGTCAAGGGAAGAAGAACACTATAACAAGTTTTAGAAGAACACTATTTGTTTTTGCAAATTCCTTTGACTGATGCTATTAAATTTCCCCCTTACTCAAAGTATATGAAGGATATTGTCTCTAATAAAAGTAAGATGCCTAATGAGGAAATTTCCACTTTGCTTGCTAATTATTCCTTCAATGGTAAGGTTCCCAAGAAACTTGGAGATCCAGGTATCCCAACTATTCCTTGCTCTATCAAAAATAATTATGTTAAAAATGCTTTGTGTGATTTGGGAGCAGGAGTTAGTGTTATGCCTTTTTCTCTCTACAAGAGACTTAACCTGGAAAAATTAACACCAACTGATATATCTTTGCAAATGGCTGATAAGTCTACTACTATTCTTGTTGGCGTATGTGAGGATGTTCATGTTCAAGTGGCTCATAAATGTTTGATATTAACTGATTTTGTTGTGCTTGAAATGCCTAAATATGATAATATGTCCATTATTCTTGGGAGACCTTTTCTTAATACTGCAGGTGTTGTCATTGATTGTAATCAAGGAAAAGTAACTTTTAATGTTAATGACAAGGAGAACACTGTTTATTTTCCAAAGAAGATTGATAAGAAATATGGCCTAAATTCAATTGGAAATATTGATGGCATCAAAGTTGGAGAAATATATTGTCCCATTCTACAAGAATATTATGAAATTATTATTATTGGGACTATTGCTATCAAGGTTGAGGTAACATAATCATTTAGTGAAATGCAAAGTTTTGCTTCATATAAAATTGTTTTGGTAACAAGACTTGATCAACCTGGTTAACAAAGGGATTTTGATGAACAAAACAATGTTTTCACCATGATTATCCTTGTTTACTCGTATTTTCTCTATTCTAATTCCTACTTTCACCTTGCTCATTTTTGTATTACTAGTTTCTTGCATATTTGAGTGTTTTAGAACTTTCGTAGTTTTAGTTTTGATGTGTTCTTCCATCATTCCAAAATCATTTTTCTGCAAGAAAATCATTTACTAGTACCAATTTCTGAAAATTGCTCAAAAATAAAGTTTCTCGAAAAATTCCAGAAAAATCATATTAATTTTTTACATAAAAAGGGGCAGATAGGCACCTGGAGTGACCTAGGGGGCCCACCAGGCAGGCACACCGCCTGGTGGCGCGGCCACCCTAGGGGCGCCCCCGGCCATGGTGTGGGCCACCCCTGGCCCTCCAGTTATTCCTCCACCTGCCACTCCTCTCTCTATCCCAAGAAAACACCATTTTATTGCTCAAACCCGTGTTCTTGATGTTCTTGCTCGCGATCTTCGATCTCCTTGCTCATCCCACCTTTGCTTCTAAGATTTGGAGCATTTGTTATCCGGTATGTGACTCCTCCGCTTGTCCAAGTAGATTTGTGATTAGTGGATTATATCTTGAGTAGTTTTCTATTGTAGGTGACAGGTTATGTGAGCTTGCATGTTTGGTCTATTCTTAGAGAAATCATTTTGAAGCATGTTTAGTCCTCTTACAAGTCCCTATAGTAGTTCCCTTCTTTTAGTAGCTTTGAAATTACTTTTTGTGATGTTTGTCTTAAAATTTCGTAAAAGAGATAGATGGACAACCATACTTTGGGCGAAGTGTTTGAGACAGACACACCCAAGAGGGCAAGGCCTTCGAGATCAGCTTCTCAATTTAGGCCATCATATAATGAATATCTTATTGCGCCGCGCTTCGTCGATGAGGGAGATGATGGAGATGCGCATCCATCTACCTTCCCTTGACATGATTCCTTGAGAGATACGGGGATCTTCGATGAATTATTGCTCCTTGTTCGAAGGGTTGGTCTAACCGCTTTTATGCAGGATGAGAGTGAGCAATATGCTTTGCTCACTAAAACTTTTGTAGAGAGTTTCACTTTTACTAACACTTCTTATAGCCCAACTATTTTATTTAAACTCTACGATAAGCCTATCACCATGATGTTGGAAAGATTTTGCTGCATTATAGGTATTGGCATGGCTAGGACGGTGAAGAAGATCCAAAGCCGACCCACTAATTTGCTGGAGCTCTACCAAAGTGTAACAAATGGTGATGACCGCAGAGCCCAGCACGGCAAGATAAGAAACATTCAGCTCCCAACTCTAAGATACTTTGCTTACTATCTTGCTACTAGCATCATTGGTATGGAGAACACTAGTAATATTTCTAATTATCATTTAGCTTTTCTTGCTATTGCGCTTAATAATGAAACCAAGTATAATCTCGGATCTCTCATTGCTCGCCGCCTAGCTGCTAGAGGCACCATTTATGGGGGTATTATTGATGCACACATGGTTGCTGCTTTGGACCTTTCTGTTGATCCTAATGATACGGTGTTGCCCCACAGAGACTTGATCTTGTGGCTATGAAAGCACATCACTTTGTTACTGCTAACTCTCGTACAGAGAGTTTAGTTTACAGGATGTTGTTTACTGACGGAGATGAGAGGGAAATTACCTTGCCACAACCTAATTTATTTAGTATTTCCAGGAGGCTGTGGTCGTGTTCCAAGGAGGAGTTGGACGAGCAGCTTCGCTTTCTTCGTTTCCACAGGCAGCAGCGGGAGGGGGACGTGCCCTCTTATGACTATTTTGCGCACTATGCCGAGGCGTCCTCGAGTTCGTATTAGGACGAAGGCGCTTCTTCGCCACACTATGGAGGCGCCAATTTTTGGCCAGCTTGGGGTTGATCTCCACTTAGGCCAAAAGCCTAAGCTTGGGGGAGGTATACCGACGTCACACTCATCTACATATCATACTCTGTCGGTACTTTGTATATCCATGTTTCGCTTTCTTTCTTTTTCATTTTGGTTCTTGTTTTATTTATGCTTTCCAAAACACAAAAAGACCAAAAATATTTTCGTTGTTTCTCTTTGTTTTCTCCTTTATCTTTTAGCTTTAGTTTGCTTGTCCTTTTAGCTTTGGTTTATTATTCGAAAAAACCAAAAATATTTGTTGTTCTTCTCTAGTTTTGTAAAGTTCATTGCAGGGTTCAACAGTCCTCAATGACAACTTTGGAGTTTGGTTTTCATATTATTATTCAAGCCGCACAAGTGAAAGGCAATAATGATGATTCATGACAATTCGAGGTGTGGTAAGAGGCTGGTATGAACTCTATTTGTTTTCATTTTTTTACATATACTCATCATTGTGGGCATGCTTATTCTGTTCATGTAAGGTGTATGTTATTTAATGGATGCTTAGTAGTTCTTGCTCTCTTATGATTAGTTCCAACTTGCTAATTGTAGGGGTTCGTAGCATGGAAAACAAAAAATTTCTACCGCATGAACACACAATCAAGATCTAATATATGATCAAGCCAAGATATATCTACTAGATTGTAGCAACGAGTCGATAGAATACTAACCCTCAAAGATTCCAAAGCGGTTAACGAGAGCAGATTCTCGTGGATGATGTAGTCGTACACTTCCGATCTCAAGATCGCGTAGACGATCCTTCCGGCGCTGCGTTCCGGTAGCGCTCCCGCAGTCGGTCACACGTTCGGTACTCGATGAAGACCTTCCTCTCCCTTGTTCCAGCAGGCAGCAGAGGTTGTAGCACTCTCCTCATGATTCCGGCAGCACGACGGCGTGGTACCGGAAGTAGAGGGGAGATCTCGCAGGGCTTCGCCTTAAGCTGGAGCGAGTATGGTGGAGCATGAGAGAGACCTTGGTGATCTAGGGTTTAGAAGGCACAAAGGGAAGGGCTTGGCCGGCGGCTAGGGTTTGGGGAAACCCTAACTCACCAAGTTAGAGGAGGCCCTAGGCGGCAGCAGCAGGAGGTGGTCGGCGACTTGGGGCTAGGGTTTGGGTGTAGAGAGGTGTAGGGAAGAGGGGCACCCCTGCCCCTTCTTTTATAGGTGGTAGGGAGGCGCGGTTGGGAGGAGGGAGTCCTCCTCCAACTCCTCCTCCTTGGACGGCGGTGGAGGGAAGAGGACTTCCTCCCCAAGTAGGTTTCCTACTCTCCCTCCACCAAGCAAACTTGTCGTTTGACTTTTCAAATTGGCGTTTGACTTTTCAAACTAGGATTTGATTTATCCCTTTATTTTGCTCAGCGATGACACCTAGTACATGATGCAACCATTCCAACTTGTTATGACACATTCATGTACCCTTCCCCTCCGGAGTGCCGGACCTTCCGGAACCTTCTAGAACATTCCCGATGAAAACACCGGAATCATTCCCCAACTCCGAAACAGGACTTTCCTTATATGAATCTTATTATCCGGACCATTCCGGATCTCCTCGTGATATCCCAAATCCCATCCGAGACTCTGAACAACATTCGGTCTCTTACTCATCATTCCATAACTACTCAACAACATTGAATCCTTAAGTGTGTCTCCCTACGGTTCGTGAATTATGCGGACATGATCGAGACACTTCTCCGATCAATAACCAATAGAAGAATCTGGAAATTCATATGGCTCCCACATATTTCTACGATTACTTTGCGATCGAATGAACCACTTATATACGATACCAATTTCCCTTTGTCTCACGATAGTTTACTTATCCAAGGTTTTGATCGTCGGTATCTCTACATACCTAGTTCAACCTTGTTACCGATAAGTACTCTTTTCTCGTTCCCGTGGTATGTGATCCCTTGTGATCCAGTCACATGCTTGCAAGCTAATTGGATGACATTCCACCGAGAGGGCCCAGAGTATATCTATCCGTCATATGGATGGACAAATCCCACTCTTGATCCATGTGTCTCAACCCATACTTTCCGAACACTCAATGCCATCTTTATAGCCACCCAGTTACGGTGTGGTGTTTGATGTCATCAAAGCATCCTTCCGGTGATGGTGATAAGCATGATCTCATGGTCGAAGGAATTAGGTTACTATGTATCAGAAAGCTTATAGCAAATGAACTATATTAAATGACTTGATCTTTATGCTATGCTTAACTATAGGAGTATGTCCATCACATCATTCTCCTAATGATATGACCCTGTTGTTAATAACATCTCTATGTTCATGATCAGGAAACCATGATCATATATTAACCAACAAGCTAGTTTAACAAGAGGCTTTACTAGGGACTCTTTTATGTTTACAAATCACACAAGTATTAATGTTTCCTGTTAATACAATTATAGCATGGTATGTAAACATTTATCATAAGTATGAAGATATGATAATAACCAATTTATTATTGCCTCTTGGGCATATCTCCAACACTAATAGTTTGTAGCATGTCATATAAATGTTTGTTTGCATTGTTCTATTCATAACATGGTATGACATTATGGTATCTTCCTCTGAATGTTTTATTTGAATCGACTTGGCACATGCTCATGCATGCATATGACTAAACAAAAAGTCAGTTAAGCCTCAATGATTTATTTCGCCTCAGAGTTCTTGTGTCACTTTTATGCCACAATTAATTTTGTTTTGTAGCAAGCATGATTATGACAGCTAATGCTCTCTCGATTGTCGCTCCCTTCTATTGCTATCCTTCACTTGTACTGAGTATGAGCTCTACTCATGCATCCAACTCCCCAAAACCAAAGTTGTCAAAAAGTGTCCACCATATCTACCTATTAGCATCACTATTATTCCTTGCATAATTATTGTGCTTTATTTTCTTCCAAATAAAAATATTTGTTTGTTATGTGAAAATTAGTTAGTAAAGCTCTCAAGAACTTGATGGCACATTTTATTTCTTGCACTTAATAAACCTGGGCCATTGTGACTGTCTATATAGTTATATGCTTGCAAATTATAGGTTGGAATTTAGCAGAACCATGTTTTCATGGGGAACGCTTTCAACATTGCACTTATTCTATTTAGTTGATATCATGTTCTTTTGTTTGTGGATGCCCAGCGGTGTGAAATAAAATGGGATCTTGTAAGTTCATGGAGTTTGTATATGTGTTAGAGAAACGCCTGGGCGGCTAGCCTAAGCCATGCCTAATCATGGCGGAAACTTGCAGCATAACCATAATGAGCTTTTTGTGAAGCATCCTCAATAAAAACTATGCAAATAACAAATAAAAAGATCGCTGGGATGCTCATTGTCTGTTGCCTTGTCATTTTGATATGGGATAGCTCTTGTGTCATGGGGCAAGGGGTACCCCATTGGCGGTTCTCTATGATATGCATACACTTACAATGACAAGAACTTACCTGAGACCAAATTTGAGTAGTATGAGGTTTCGGTACTCGTACTCAAGGGGCATGTCGTGGGAATAGTCACGGCAGATGCTGCAATCGGCAGCGAGTAGTAGAACGAGGGGCAAGGGCGGCCAGCCATCTGCGGTGCGAGATGAGGGCGAAGACACAGGGTTTTACCCAGGTTCGGCCCCCCGGAGGGTAAATACCTACTCCTGCTAGATTGTATTATGGAGGTGTTACAATGGGCGAGCTCGGCGGCTGGGCGGCGAGTCGCTTGGGTGTATGAGGGAACGTATCTCTACTCGCCCTATAGGGAGGTTTATATAGGCTCACCTCCCCTAGGGTTTACATATCTCAACCGATTCAGTTAAAGCTTCGGTAGTCGTTTAACCTAATCCGACTGGGCCTATCTAATCGCCTGGGCCTTCAGCTTCTAGTCGCTTGATTCCTCGCTGGGCTTCAATCCATTCGCCGTCCTGCAGGCCCACTCGCCGGTTCTTGGGCCAGTCGGAAACGTCCTGCTGGGTATACCCCGGTAGGCATATCCCCATCAGTAGTCCCCGAGGCCGTCGTCGATTAGGCGTAAGTGGCCGCTGGCAGTCGGAGTATACGGCCCCAGAGTAGGCATCCAGTCGAATCGTCGGCGGGCTCCTGTATAAAGGAGGAAACCAGTGATCCAGGTCGCAGCTTTGGCGAGTCGAGTCGGCGAAACACTGTTATAGTGATTGGGTCGGCGAGCCGAGTGGCCGTAGTTGGACCGTCAAGCGTGGTCAAACTAGCCGTTGGGGTAATCCAACGGTAACTTTTAGTGTAATCATCGCGCGGTAACGGTTCCCTGATTTGGCGGGTAACATCCCCTATATAAGGGGAATGGCAGGCGATCGGATAGCCACCGTCTCATCATCTCTTCTGACTGCACGCATTTTCGCCTCCCCTCGCATCGCGATCCAGTCGACCCGAAATTCCCGACCCCCAACAAACCTCTCGGCCATGGCCCTTTCCACTGAACCGTGGGGTAGATCCAAGTGCACGAGGGCGCAGCTGGCCTCCTTCGAGGAGGCCGGGATCTTGCGAGCCGGCTGTTGGCGTATTCCCGCAGCCGGAGAGACGACCCCGAATCCGCGAGAGAGGGAATTCGTCTGTTTCACCAGTCATCTCGAGCGGGGGCTAGGGTTTCCTACGTCCCTGTTCTTCCGGCGCTTCTGCGCCTACTACGGGATCCAGCCTTCAGATCTGGGTCCCCACATCATCGAGCAGCTCGCCATCTTCGTGGCGTTCTGCGAATGCTACTTGGGCTGCCGGCCCTACTTCCCCTTGTGGCAAGATCTGTTCCATGGACGGATCAGCCGCGAGGAAGCAGGCGGCCCAATGCTAGCCGCGGGCGGCCTGAAGTTCCAGCTCAAGTCCAAAGCTTCATTCTTCGATCTGATGTTGCCCGCCAAGGCAGCGAGCGACTGGAAGAAGTCGTGGTTCTACGTGGCTGAGGCGACCCCGGAGGACGAGGTGGCGGTCCCGCGGTATTCCGCCAATCGGTCCGAGTCGCGCCATCTCCAAGTCGGCAAGCTCCCCAACGATCAGCGGATGGTCGTCGACGAGATGCTCCAGACCATCCGCGGTCTGAAAAAGAAGGGCCTCCAGACGATAAATCTGTACAACTGCTGGCTCGGGCGGCGGCTCGTCCCGCTCGCCCAGCGCGACCATTATATGTACCAATACACGGGCCGGGGAGACTCGACGAAGGCCTGCCTCGACGAGTGGAAGCTGGAGGACTATCTCCCAGCACTGAAGAAGATTACCCAGGCGGTGTACCTGGATGCGCAGGCTGGGGTCGCCCCCTATACCGCAAAGCGTCCGGCTCCAACGGTAACCACTTTACTTTGCTCGCAGTCGCAATTTATGCAGTCGCGGTAATTCTGTTTTTACTTTGTATTCATCGCAGCTATTCCAAGTGGTGGAAGGGTGGCTCCCACCTTCGGACGACAAGAACTCGAGCTCGTCTGCCCAGGACGTAGGCGAGTCGCAGCCCGCTAAGGGCGACGAGGACGACGACGACGAATCCGAGGAGGAGGTCGCCCCGCTGGTCCGAAAGACCCGCGGACAACGACAGCGCGAGATCGAGGCAAGTAGAAGCCTCGAGCGTCATGATGACGACGACGAGCTCCCGGAGACCACCTCGCGCCGTCAAGCCACTCCGTCGAAGAAGAAGAAAAAGGAAAGGGAGGTAAGGGCCCCCCCGAAGAAGAAGACGAAGCCATCGAAGCCGGCCTCGCCACCACACTCGGCGAGCAGCTCTGATGCTCCCAGCTCGGCCGGTGAGGACGCGCCACCAGTGGCAGCCGCACTGGACGCAGCGAACGAGGAAGTGCCGCTGGCTTCAATGCCTCCGCCATTCGCCCCTGTCTCTGGGCTGGGGGATGTTTCGGCTGCGGCGGCTTCGCCTCGCCAGGAGGCTCCTGCCGAAGATATCCCAGAGGCTCCAGCTGCGGCCTCAACGACGAAGAAGCCGTCCGTGTCTTGGGCACGCGACGTCCTGGAGATGGGGCTCAGTCGCCGATTGGGCCCTGAACTAGAAAAACCAGCCGGCCTCCGTACGGGGCTACGCTTTATTCCAGTCGCCAAGTGAGTGCACTCACCCTTCCTTGTCTTTCATAACATCTTCAATTCCTTTTGCTTATACGATTGATGCACATGACTGGAGTGAAGAGGATGGGCCATCCGACCGTGGCTAAGGTGCCGCCCGTCGTTAGCGAGGTGGATCCTTCCTGCAAGAGGAAGGCGGACGAGGACGTCGTCTCGGCGGATGGCAGCAAGAAGGCCAAGGGTGACGACACCGTCACTATCTCTGACGACACGGCAGTTGCACCAGCCGGACCCGTGATGGAGGCGGCCGCGTCTACGAAGGAGGGCGCTCCCTTGCCTGGACCGGCGGAGCCGACCTCCTTTGGAGCAGGTGCCTCTATCGCCACGTTCCCGCGCTTTGTGACCAAGCCGACCGCGGCGAGTGGGACTTCGCCCTCAAGCCACGCTCCTGGGACCGCCGATGCTGAAGTCGACCAACGTCGTGGGCATACACCGGCTCTCCTCGCGTCTGTGGACGCAATACAACTCCATGGCATGCTTGGCGCAGCCATCCAGGTACATCCAGTCCCCGAGGATCAGGTCGGTGCTTTGCAGCGATCTGATTCTTATAATGTCTTAATTTTGTTTTTCGCGTCCAGCCCCCGAGTGCGCACGCGCTAAATTTTAGCGGGTGGGCACTTAGGAATTGCTTGATCGCCAGTCCCCGAGTGCGCACTCGCTGAATTTCAGCGTGTGGGCACTTAGAATTTTCTTGATTGCCAGTCCCCGAGTGCGCACTCGCTGAATTTCAGCGGGTGGGCACTTAGGATTTTCTTGATCGCCAGTCCCCGAGTGCGCACTCGCTGAATTTCAGCGGGTGGGCACTTAGGATTTTCTTGATCGCCAGTCCCCGAGTGCGCACTCGCTGAATTTCAGCGGGTGGGCACTTAGAAATTTTGCTTTGATTAACCTTTTTGGTGATGTGCAGGGTCTACAGCTTGAGTCGGCTGACCGATTGGCCGCAAAGCAGCGCGCGGAGAAGGAGCTCGCCATCGTCCAGGGAGCGAACAAAGGGATTCAGGCTGTTGCCGCGAAGGCAGAGGAAGCTCGCCAGGGGCTTGTCCCCGCTAGTGAGTTGGCGGCGGCGCAATCGGCTTTGAATGCCGCTGAACAGCGGATCGCCAACCTCAAGCGCGAGCTGCGGGAGGCAAAGGAAGAAGCGAGCTCGGCTGACGGGCGAGCTAAGGCCGCCATTGCAGCCGCTGAAGAAGATCGCAAAGTGTCGGAAGTCCTTATTGCTGGGCTTCAGGACAACCATACGTCGCTTCAGTGCTTCATCACGGAACTCGCCCGCCCGCTGCTTGGTGAGTACATCTTCCCCTTCAGGTGGTTGTGTCCTTTTGTGGTGTTCGTCGTACTCATTATTGTCTTCTGCTCGCAGGTCGCATCATCGATAGCGAGGAAGAGGCGAGCTCGTTCGACGCGAGGCAGTGTGTGAGCATGCTTGTCGACTCGGCAACGTTGTCGGCGACGTGCATCCGCGCCTATCTCCAAGAGATATCGCCCACAGAGGTGATTCCCAGCGACCTCGTTGAGGTGTGGAAGTATTTGGAGAAGGCGCCCATGGTCGTTGAGTTCATGACGCGGTCGGCGTTTCGGCGCGGAGCGTCGACGGCTCTTAGTCTTGGACTTGCCCACTTCCCCGAGGACTTCGACATCGATGATGTGACGAGTGGATATCCGTCGTCAACTGGCGCGGTGGAGCTGTCCGAGGTTCTCAAGTTGCAGGATCGCGCCGCCACGTACTCGGAACGTGTCTGGGCAATGGGCGACCTCCTTCCGTACCAGGAGACGGTCGTCGCGCCAAACGACCCCGAGCCGCCGCATCGTGACTTCAAGGTCGAGCAACCTTTTCGCGCGGCAATGGCGGGTGAACTGACGACGTATCCGTCGAACCCGTACACGCCGTTCATCCGCAATCGTCGGGATGTTGGCGAGTCGTCATCAAAGCCTGCAGAGTAGGATAGTTTGCCTTGTGGTGTTAGCAGCAGGTCTGCCATGCGGGCATATTTTGTAGCATAAAACAATGCGATATGCAATTGAATGAGACATCGTGTCTATTTTGGTATTTGTTGTGTGCTTGTGATTGATTTTTGGACGAGTCCCCGAGCGCGTCCGCCCTTTTTGTGGGGTTTACCTCATATGCGATATATGTGTTGTTGTTATGTGTTTTGTTATTTTGGTCGACTCGCCCGAGCTCGAAGAGCCAGTCGCTAGGCGACTCCCTTGAGTGCTCTGTACTTTACCGTTTTCCCTTGCGCGAACGAGGTCGGGTGGCCGAGTCCCCGAGCGTGGTACTTGGTTGTTCTAGGCGCGACTCGAGGGTGGTTGAGGACTTAGCGCGTTGGTTTGAGCGCGTCACTCCTGCCTGGCCCGTGGGGTCAGTCGCGTGGCGAGTCCTGGGCATGCTCTCCTACTTGGCGTTTTCCCGGACCGCTCGCGATGAACTGGTCTTCAGTCCCCGGGCGTGGTACTTAGCCGTTCGAGTCGCTATGCCGAGGATGCGGAGGACCAAGGTCGCTGTGAGAAGCGAGGGCAGTTGTCTTGGCTCGTAGAACCAGTCGAGCTAGGCGACTCCAATGGGGCTCTGGGTGGGCGTTTTTCATGGACGATGCAAGACCTGAGGTGACTCAGTGCTCTTACACCGCACTACTTAGCCGTTCCGATCGCTGCACCAAAGGTTGACTTCTGCGGTTAGCGTAACGCTGTTATTACGAGTGCGAGTGGCACAAGTCATGGAGAGTAGGCGCAATTTGCGGTAACCGTTTCTTTTTATTTCATAGCGACTGGAGAGTACATGTGTGGGGTTCTAGGAGTAGAACTTCCGTAGGAGGTTTACATTCCATGGTCGCTTGACGTCAAGTTCGCCGTCCCCGCGGACGTCGATGAGGTAGTAGGCGTCGTTGCCGAGTACGCGCCCAATGGCGAATGGGCCTTCCCACGGAGGAGATAGCTTGTGCATGCCCTTTTTGTCCTGGATGAGGCGTAACACCAGGTCGCCTTCTTGGAAGGTGCGAGCTTTCACCCGCCGGCTGTGGTAGCGGCGGAGTCCCTGCTGGTAGATAGCGGTGCGTGATCGAGCGAGGTCACGTGCTTCATCGAGTTGGTCGACCCCGTCTTGGCGGGCGAGCTCGTTCGCAGCCTCCGTATAGTGGACGACCCACGGCGAGTCGTGCTCGAGGTCGGTGGGAATGACTGCCTCGGCACCGTAGACCATGAAGAAGGGAGTGAACCCTGTCGATCTGTTGACTGAGGTGCGGATCCCCCAGATGACAGAGGGCAACTCCTTGATCCAGCACCCGGCGGTGCACTTGAGTGGTACCTGGAGTCGCGGCTTCAGGCCGTGGAGGATGCTTTGGTTGGCCCGTTCCGCCTGGCCGTTGGATTCTGGGTGGGCGACTGACGCGAGGTCGAGCCGGATGTGGTGCTCTTCACAGAATTCGGCCATGGCTCCCTTGGCGAAGTTGGTGTCGTTGTCCATGATGATGCTGTTTGGGAACCCGTAGCGATATATGAGCTCGCGTAGGAATTTAGTGGCGGTCTTCCCGTCGCATTTCCGGACTGGCTTGGCCTCCACCCATTTCGTGAATTTGTCGTGGCGACTAGCAGATGGGTGTAGCCGGAGGGGGCCTTCTTGAAGGGGCCTACCATATCCATGCCCCACACAGCGAATGGCCAGGTGATGGGGATTGTCACCGGAGTGGATGTCGTGGAGGATCTTGCGTCCTTCAGCTGGTTGGACGCAGCGTTGGAACACGCCGGTGACGCTGCGCTTGTCGAGCTCGCCATCGATGATGGTGTAGGACTTGCATCGACGAGCGATCATCCGAGCGTCCGTCTCGTCTGCCGGCAGGGTGCCGGCTTCCAGGTAGGCGATGTAGGGCTTGGTCCAGTCGTCTGGCTCGTGGACGAGTGCGACCAAGGCTGCCTCTGGTTGGAGTGGGACTCCGATGTCGATCTCCCTCAGGGGAGAGACTGATGGCTTGGTGATCGTGTCGAGGAAAACGCCGGCGGGTGGTGCGAGTCGAGCCGACCCGATGCGAGAGAGTGCGTCGGCCTCCTCGTTCTTCCGCCTGTCGATCCACTCGACGGAGTAGCCGGTGAAGTGTCCGCCCAACTTGTCCACTGCTTGGCGGTACGCCGCCATGGTAGGGGAGACGGCGTCGCAGGTGCCAGCGACTTGCCCCGCGACAAGGTCGGAATCTCCGTAGCAGCGGAGGCGATTGACGTTCATCTCCTTGGCGGCTCGCATGCCGTGGAGTAGGGCCTCGTATTCAGCCATGTTGTTGGTACAGGGTGTGAAGTCGAGGCAGAGGATGTAGCGGAGCTTGTCGCCCTTTGGTGAAGTTAGCACTATCCCTGCGCCTGCACCGTCCGTGTTCTTGGAGCCGTCGAAGTGCAGGCTCCAGTAATGGAGGTACGGCAGCTTCTCTGGCTGCTGGGCCTCTTCCCAGTCGGCGATGAAGTCTGCTAGTGCCTGTGATTTGATCGCTTTTCGTGGCTCGTATTTGATGTTGTGGACGCCGATCTCGACGGCCCACTTGGCGACCCGCCCGGTCGCCTCGCGGTTGCGGATGATATCTTGCAGTGGTGCTGAGGAGACGACCATGATCGGGTGTTCTTGGAAGGAGTGCGGTAGGCGCCGCTGAGCTCTGAAGACCGCGTATACTAGCTTTTCATACTGTGGGTACCGCTGGCGCGACTCGGTGAGGACCTCGCTGATGTAGTACACCGGCCGCTGGACTGGGCGCTCCTTTCCTTCCTCTGGTCGCTCGACGACCATCACGGCGCTGACGACGCGCTCGGAAGCCGCGACGTAGACCAGCATGGGTTCTTTGTCGGCGGGGGCAGCGAGTAATGGTGCGGCGAGTAGCACATTTTTGAGGTCGCGGAGCGCGTCGTCCGCCTCCTTGTCCCACTGGAAGGTGGGGTTCTTACGCATCAGGCGGTATAGGGGCATCGCCTTTTCGCCCAGGCGGGGGATGGAGCGACTGAGAGCCGCTACTCGCCCGGCCAGCTTCTGGACGTCGCGCAGGCACTCGGGTTTGCCGAGCCGGGCGATCGTGTCGATCTTCGTGAGGTTCGCCTCGATCCCTCGTTTGGAGACGACGTACCCCAGTAGTTGTCCGGCAGGTACACCGAAGGTGCATTTGCCTGGGTTGAGCTTTATCTTATATCTTCGCAGGTTGGCGAATGTTTCCGCCAGGTCGGCGACTAGGTCGCCTTGGCGAGCGGATTTTACGACCACGTCGTCGATGTAGACGTGGATGTTGCGTCCAATTTGGCTCGCGAGGCATTCTTGCATGCACCGCTGGTAGGTCGCCCCGGCGTTCTTGAGGCCGAAGGTCATGGCGGTGTAGCAGAAGGCTCCGAATGGCGTGATGAACGCCGTCTTCTCCTCGATCTGGTTGTACCCAGAGTAGGCGTCGAGCAAACATAGCGACTCCGAGCCCGCGGTTGAATCGATTATCTGGTCGATCCGCGGGAGGACGAACTGCTCCTTTGGGCAGGCGCTGTTCAGGTTTGTGTAGTCGATACACATTCTCCAGGTCCCGTTCTTTTTCTCGACCAGGACTGGGTTTGCCAGCCACTTGGAGTACTTGATTGGCCGGATGAAGCCGGCAGCGAGTAGACGCTGCACCTCCTCGGCGATTGCTCGGCGGCGTTCTTCGTTGAAGGGCCACAGCGACTGCTTGACAGGTCGCACTTTGGGGTCGGCGTTTAGCTTGTGCTCAGCGAGCTCCCTAGGGACACCGGGCATGTCGGAGGGTCTCCATGCGAAGATGTCCCTGTTCTCACGGAGGAACTCGATGAGCGCGCCTTCCTATGCTGGGCTCATGCCCGTCCCGATCGTCACCGTCTGGCTGGAGTCGCCTGGGACCAGCTCGACGGTGCGGGTGTGCATCGTGGCCTCAAAGGTTGAGGTGTTTGCGCCCTCTGAGTTGGGCTTCTTGAGTATGGTGGGGTCGTCGTTGTTGACCCCGCTCGCGTACTTGGCGAGCTCATCGGCGTGGTTGGTCTCCGCCGCGATGACGGCGTCAGCGAGCTCGGCTCCTTTGGCCTCGCACTCGGCGGCCATGTCGGGGTCGCCGTGGATGGTGATGACGCCGCACGGCCCGGGGAGCTTCATCGCGTTATACGCGTAGTGGGGCGATGCCATGAATTTAGCGAACGCCTGGCGTCCCAGGACGCAGTGGTAGGGGCTGTCGAAGGGCACCAGCTCGAAGACGATCCGCTCGGTGCGGAAGTTTGCCGGTGTGCCGAAGGTGACTGGCAGCGTGACCTTGCCGATCGGGTACGCCATCCGACCGGGGACGATGTCGTGGAATGTGGTGTGGGTCGTCTCGATCATCGACTGCGGGAGCCGCAGCCGCCTGAAGGTGTCGAGGTACAGGATGTTGATGGAGCTGCCGCTGTCCATCAGTGTCTTGGGGAGCCAGTAGTCGCCGACCTTGGGCTTGACCACCAGGGCGACTCGTCCTGGGTACTCGATGCGTGGCGAGTGGTCTTGGCGGCTCCAGGTGATGGGCTGCTCCGACCAGTTTAGGAACTGGGGAACGTCCACCTGGGCCACCACGTTGACGGCGACAGCGCGGGCGATGACCTTCTTCTCGCGCTTCGTGTTGAAGCCTGTGAAGGTGTGGAGCGAGCCGGCTACTTTGCCGAATTTTCCGCCATTTGGCGGGTCGTTGTCGGGGTCCTCCCGCGCTCGCCGTGCCTTCTCGATTTCCCTGAGGGTGTGGCAGTCGGCGGTGGTGTGCGTTGCGGGCTTCCCTTACCTGCTATGAAACGCACATGGTTGGTTAAGGAGAGCCGCGGGGTCGAACCTTGGCTTGGCCTTGTAGTTGCCGCCGTCGCGGCGTTGTCCTCTGTCGCGGCGGAAGCTCTTGGGCTCGCGTTGCGCGTGCCCGGCATTGGCGACGAAGTCGACTCACCCATCACTGCGGCGCTTGCCGGTGAGGCGAGTGCTGCTGTAGCGTAGGTCGGATCGGCGTCCGCCGTCGTTGCCGCTCGTGCGGCGTTGACCTCCTGACTCGTCGTCAGTTTCCTGGTTTGGATCTTCCTCGGCGTACCGTTTGGCGATCTCGAGGAGGTCGGGGATGTTGTCGAGTGTGCGGGAGTGTCGCTTGAGCTTGGCGACCAGGGGCTCGTAGCGGCACGAGGTCTTGAAGCAATGGATCGCGGTGTCCGGGTGGATGCCGGCCGCGTTGTACCAAAGTTCTTGCCACCGTTGGACCCAGTTGCGGGTCGACTCGCGGGGTCCCTGGACGCATCGCTCCAGGTCCTCGATAGTGGTGGCGCGGGTGTAGGAGCACTCGAAGTGCCTGACGAAGGCATCGCGCATCTCCTCCCAGGAGTCGATACTGTCCTGGGGGAGGGTGTTGATCCACTGCCTGCACGTCCCCTCCATCATCAGGGGGAGGTAACGGGCGGCTAGCAGGTCAGTGTGGCCTGCGATCCCCATCGCCATGAGGTATGTGTCGAGCCAGACGGCGGGGTCGTACGAGGAGTCGTACTTTTCTATCTCTTTCGGCGCCTTGAAGTTTGGCGGGTACTTCTCGCCTCGGATCATTGGTCCGAAGCACTTGGGTCCGAGTCGACTGAGCGACCCCATGGGCTCGCCGTCGCGGCGATTGGTTAGGGTATGTCGCAGGTCGTCGGGCTGGCGTGCGCGCCAACTTTGGTTGTTGATGATGTGGGTGCGGGCGTCGATGGGTTGCCCGTTGGCGGCGACAAGGTTGGTTGTCGGCCTGGGGTCGTTGGTGGAGAGTGCCGCGTTCGCGGGTCGGTGTTGGGGCTGCAGTGGCTCTGGTGGCGGGCAATTGAGGCTGTTTGCCGCCGCGGGGCGGCCG
Source organism: Avena sativa (assembly GCA_916181665.1). Taxonomy (NCBI): domain Eukaryota; kingdom Viridiplantae; phylum Streptophyta; class Magnoliopsida; order Poales; family Poaceae; genus Avena; species Avena sativa. Next base: position 255,700,181 of record OV702279.1, on the reverse strand, counting down.
CTGGAGGTCGCTCTGCTTCCCGAGGAACGCGAGTATACTCGTCCTTGCGAGTCGGCGCCCGCTCTTTGCTCCTCGACGGCCTTCGCGAGCAGGGCCTTGACGTATTGGATCTGTAGGGCGCTGTTGCCGGTGGCCGTGATGCTGTCGGCTGCTGCTCGGCCTGCCACGAGGTTGTCCATCGGGGTGGAGAACAGTGGGAGGCCGTTTGCGTCTCGCTCCCGTGAGGCGACTACTATCCGCGGCTGGTCCCTGGGAGGGGTGCGGTTGGGTGGAGGTGGGGCGCCCATTGCCGTTGATCTTGGCGGGGGCCGGGCGCTTCCTCCTGGTGGCGCGTTCTCGCAGATCGCACGCTCGGCCACGCGGGCCGGGTCGTTTTCGTCGTCGAAGTTCAGGGCACGCCCCTGAACGGTGGGGTTCAGGCGTGACCTGATCCGCTGCTGGTGGTAGCGTGAAAGCTCCTGCGCCGTCACCTGCTCGAGGCGAAATTTTTCGCGCTCGGCTTGCTCCTTGCGTATCGCCTCCGCCAGTTTCAGGCGGAGTTCCTCGACCTCCGTTGCCGTGGCGTTAGGAGGGATTGGGGTGGAGAACGGATCCTCCGGCGGATCGGTGCCGGTCGCCATGTAGGTCGCGGTGTGGCGACCGGTTCCGTCGTGGAGGTCGGCGGAGTTCTCCGACCCAGAGTCGAACTCGAAGATCCCGAGGATGGAGGGGTCCTCGAAGTCTCCCGCGTTGGAGACCTGGGCGATGGAGCCCGCGGATGAAGCCGCGGTGATGGATCCGGTGAGTGACGCCGGGGTTGCCGAGTCGGCGTCGTCGGTGAGGGCCGCGTCCTCTGCGGCCGCTGAGTTCTCGGCCACGTTGCTATAGGCCGAGTTGTACTCGGAGGCGAGGCGATGGATCGTGCGGATCTGGCTCTCGGAGAGCCGATCGCGTGGCGGCGACTCGCGGATGCAAGCCGAATCCTCCGAGACGATGACGTCGGTGAGACCGACGAAGAGGCTGATCGTGCCGATCGGCAGGATCACGCTGTGCGTGACGGGTCGCGCCGCCGGGACGTAGCTGCTCGGCAAGATTTGGAGCATCTTGCCGATCGCTATCATGCGGCCGGTGGCGACCGTCTCGTTGATGGGCAGATTGGATCTCGCCGCAGAACACCGGCCGGACCGGCCAGGCTCCACGGTGGGCGCCACTGTCGTGGGAATAGTCACGGCAGATGCTGCAATCGGCAGCGAGTAGTAGAACGAGGGGCAAGGGCGGCCAGCCATCTGCGGTGCGAGATGAGGGCGAAGACACAGGGTTTTACCCAGGTTCGGCCCCCCGGAGGGTAAAGACCTACTCCTGCTAGATTATATTATGGAGGTGTTACAATGGGCGAGCTCGGCGGCTGGGCGGCGAGTCGCTTGGGTGTATGAGGGAACGTATCTCTACTCGCCCTATAGGGAGGTTTATATAGGCTCACCTCCCCTAGGGTTTACATATCTCAACCGATTCAGTTAAAGCTTCGGTAGTCGTTTAACCTAATCCGACTGGGCCTATCTACTCGCCTGGGCCTTCAGCTTCCAGTCGCTTGATTCCTCGCTGGGCTTCAATCCATTCGCCGTCCTGCAGGCCCACTCGCCGGTTCTTGGGCCAGTCGGAAACGTCCTGCTGGGTATACCCCGGTAGGCATATCCCCATCAGGGCATGAGATTTTCAACTTATGATCTGTCAAGCATATAACTCATATTTGATCTCACTTTAACCTTAACCATTTAAAGATGCCAATGATAGGGGCAATGAGAGCTCAAAGCTAATGAGTACCATACTTTCAACATTTGGAAGCCTTTCAAACTGTTTAATCTTTCCTTTCACTTTTATATCGAGTCACCATTTATTCTATGAGCACCTTCCCGAGAGCATAGCTGTCATTCTGAGTGTAATGTGCTTGTCCCAGAGCACGGTTAATTGTGACATAACTTTGACACATGTATCTTTGATATTTTTACTTCTAGTCTTCACTTGAACTACAGAGGTGCCTTTATGTTTTGCTCCAAAAATAAAGGCAAGCGATATACCACTTTATCATATCTTCTTATGAGCATTACAATCTTGCATATGCGTATGTTTCATGTTGCTTATTATTATTGTGTTGGTATCTCTTCATAGCTTGCATGATTATTGGGTAGAGTTACTTGCATACTCCTTATTATGAATTGCCTAAGTACTTGCTCATATGCTAAGAATATATACATCTTTCCATCACATTGTGCCACCCTTAGTTTAGATTGAGATAAACTTAATTTGTACTTTTGTGACAAAACTTGTATCAATGTAATTCTTTTAAAATGAACTAACCATGTATTTGTCACTTCTACAAAATAATATATTCTTAGTTCTTTTAGAAGATCATAAGAACATCTTTACTATTGTTCAATAATCATCTTATGAATCATTCTGGTATACGCTCATAACATTTAGAGCATAGGACATATCTGGATTTGTACACATCACATCAAGATTGATAAAATACTCTTTGTGATTTTATCTATCAAGTATCAAAAATACTTAATGTTTATTCAATCCTTCCTGTGCAACAAGAACTTTTCTTGTAGTTTCTATATTGAACTCATTCAATATCTCATCTATGTACTTCTGGCACAACCATATTGGCGTCACAATTTATCCATATAGACATTGATGCCAAATATTCGGGTTCTGCCTAAGCTTTTCATCGAGATGAAATTCTTATCTTGTGTTAATAAAAAGATACATCATTTCCAATCAACAATATGTCTTCCACATAATGTATTAGAAACATGTCTTAGCGCTCCCACTTAATTTCTTGCAAATGCAAGCATCTTCATCGTCTCCGATGAAATTAAACTCTTTTAACAGTTCCATCATAGTGAAGATTCCAACTCCGCGATGCTTACTTCAACCATTAAAGTTTGCATATGCATTTAGCATCCTTTGAATCAACAAAAACCTTTTGGACCGTGTCATGCACACGTCCTAGGTAACCCTTCTATTAGAAGAACTTGTTTAGTTTACACAACACATAACAAAATTATATGTCGTGGTTGCTACATTAATCCGTCTAGACTAAATATCGCTATGCAAGATCAGATCTTGTCATAGTCAACTTTTGAACATTGTTGTGAACTCTTTCCCAACATGTCGACTATTTCATAGATGTGAAACATCCATGTCTATTTCTTTATAGATCCAAATATGACTGTAAGGTCTTGTACCTTTCAGAGGGTCTTTCAAGCTCAAAGCTTGATTTCTTGTATATGGAACTATCACGGATTTTATGGCTTCAAGCCATTTGACGGAGTCAGGGCCCATCATCGCTTCTTTGCATGTAGTCGGTTCATTATTCTCAAATAATGATTCAACCCTCAAATCTTGGTATTTGATTGTTTACCCGACCTACTTGTTTCAATAGGAACTTAGACCTCCGTGACCACAACCTTTGAGGCACGTGAGCCATGAGCATTGTTGCTGCCTCCGGAACACTTTTCGGCGCTGCGCAACTTTGATCATATATAGCTAAGGTTCTTTTAACCTTGTCAAAGTTCTATTGTCCTCTCACTTAACTTTTTACGGAAAATTCCTTCTCAAAGAAACTTGACGTTCTAAGCGACAAACATTTTTGTCTTTGGTGTTTATGGAGGAATTCTTAACAGTTATTCGAAAATAACATACAAAGACATGTTCATCCGATTTTTGTTGCAAACATCTTTCTTATGCATAGCATACCAATATTTAAGAAAGGACAACTTGGGTTTTATCCCAAACCATAACTTTATATGGTGTCAATTCAACGGATTATAATGGAGCTCTTTTCAGTGGAAAACCGGTAGTCTCTAAAGCTTTTAATCTTTAAAATATAATAGTAGTTTTATGAATTACACCTTTGATCTTACCATGTCAAACAAGGTTTAATTACATATCTCGAACGCTCCATACTCTTATGGTGTTTCGGGAAATGCAAATCCACGGAACGTTTCCTTAAATCTTAGGTATTATGCTAAACTTGTAACTCAAATATCTTCCTTTATGATCTTATCATAAACTATTTATATTCTTGTTACAATGATTTTGCATTTCATCTTGAAAATCTTTGAACTTTTCAAATGTTTCATAATTCATCCTTATTAAGTAAATATTCATACATTCACTCAAATTCGGAGAAGACATATGAAGTTGAAATCCATCGCTCTTGACTACACATAATGGAATTCATACAACAATATGTACAAGTTCCAATAAGCTAGTCATTCTTTCCCTTTTGGCTTATGAACCAAGTTTTAATTATCTCTAGGAAAGTTTCACAAGCGTCATTTGATGAAAAATCAAAAGACTCCAAAATTCCATCCACATGGAGTTTCTTCATGTTTTCTTTCCAATATAATTTTAAACGACGATGTCACTTCCTAAGTGATCTTTCAATCAATTTGTCTTTCGACATTTTTAGCACTAGTTTTATGGATGTGATTTCTCCAACGAGATTTGTGAATCATCCATCTTTTATGGATTACGGCAATTATTTGAACAACCCTTTTGTTCTCATAATACCTGATAAAACAAATCTTGAAGGCAAGCCTTGATGTTTAACAAGCAGCACAATAACCCTTTATTTGTTCTCGATGAACATCATTACATATTCTTTTGCTAGTTACTTAGGCCATTGTAGTTCATGAATTGTGTTGTTTCGTATGACCATTCACACCAACAAATTCAGTATCAAATACTTAAGAACCACATTGTTTAATAAGCAAAGAATATATCCATAACATGTATATCATCTATATACTTAAGCTGAACAATTCTAGTCTTTTCTTTTCTGCCATATACTTATGAGATTCTCTTTCAGTATTTCCTTTTCTTTTTGAAAGAATCTATCAATATCAATAGTGGAGCCATATACATGACACATAGTCCAAAGCATGTATAGTAAAATACCAATGTCTTTGGACTTGCACTTTGAAGTAGATCACCATCATCAAATGTTTGGTGTTCTTTCAAATTCCTTTCTTTAGTAATCTCTTGGTGTAGTAAACATTTTACCTACATCAAATATTCACCCTTATCATGGAATTATCCATGATCAAGCTACTTTTAGCTTATAACGGTGAATCGCGAGTATAATGTTGCTCTCCAAATCCTTTTGGAGGATTAGGACAACTAGTGTCTCCAACCTTTTGCAAATTCTCATCAAATATGAGAACATGACTTTTGCCATATTATAATCTATCATGTTGCAACCAAAACTTCGTTTCAGATATCACAATATCTTCCACGCATCATGGTTTCTGAAACAACTCTTTCAGATCCTAGATAACCTTGATATTAAGACAATCCTTTGAATATCAAGAATCATGGAGACAAACATGATACTCATACACTAACACTTGGAATTGTCACTCTTGATTTAATACCAATTATTAAACTTCATGGAGTAACCGGAACTTACTGAAAATTTGCAATAGGACTTTTAAACTTTTAGATTAACACTTCAAAACAATACGATACCAGTTCGTAAAGTAACTAACCAAAATTCTATAGTTCTATCATCTCAACTAAAACTAAGCGCAAGGTGGTAAACGGATGCCAATAACTACAACAACTATGCAAATTCACTTTGATTTAATTTATGATAAATAGTGTTCAACTTTTAATCATATTGCCATTGAACTCCCACTCAAAACAATATCCCTCACATTGTTTTAGTGATCACACGAACCAAATCCACCACGTCAAAACCGATCATCACGAGAGTTGATGTAGCTTCAATGGCGAATAATCAACATGTTCATCATATCTACTATATGACTCATGCTTTACCTTTCGGTGATCCGTGTTCCGAGACCATGTCTGTACATGCTAGGCTCGTCAAGATCAAACCTTAGCTTCCGCATGAGAAAATCTGGCTTGCTCACGTTGTATACACGCGCAGAATCTAACACACCCAATCATCACGTGGTGCTTCGAAACAACGAGCTTTAGCAACGGTGCTTACTAAGGATGAACACTTTAAAACTTGAAATTGTGTGCTTGAGGGATCATCTTATAATGCTACCGTCGTGAACTAAGCAATACAAGATGCATAAAAGGATTAACATCACATGCAATTCATAATATGTGATATGATATGGCCTTTCTACTTTGTGCTTCCGATCTCCATCTTCAAGCACGAACATGATCTCCATCATCACCGGCATTGCATCAAGGTCAATGACGCCGCTCCATGGTTGTCGTCCACCAGCTTCAACTATTACAACTACTTTGAATAGACACGCGGGTCTTAACAGAATTTAAAGACAACCATATGGCTCCTGCCGGTTGCCAACTTACAATAAGGAACATTGCATACATCAAATATAATCACAATCATGGACATATCACATCACAGCACACCCCTGCAAAACAAAGTTAGACGCCTCTAATTTTCTTTGCATATTTTACGTGGTTTGGGGCTTTCAATAAGTGTCGCTCTAACTTACGAACAGGAACCACAACGTTGATGCTTGAACTATCAAGTGCCCGTTGTAAATTGGATCTATACTATGATGGGAGAGACAGACACCCACAAAGCCACTTATGCAATACAAGTTGCATGTTGAGCGTGGAGCAAGTCTCATGAACGATGTCATGTAAGGTTAGCCCAGGCCGCTTCATCCCATCATACCGCAAGAAGCAAAGTACACAAGAAGCAATTCATAATAAAAGCACCACCGCCCACGATGACCATTGTGTTCTACTCGTGCAACAGATCTACATATAGACACGGCTCTGATACCACTGTAGGGGTTCGTAGCATGGAAAACAAAAAAATTTCTACCGCATGAACACACAATCAAGATCTAATATATGATCAAGCCAAGATCTATCTACTAGATTGTAGCAACGAGTCGATAGAATACTAACCCTCGAAGATTCCAAAGCGGTTAACGAGAGCAGATTCTCGTGGATGATGTAGTCGTACACTTCCGATCTCAAGATCGCGTAGACGATCCTTCCGGCGCTGCGTTCCGGTAGCGCTCCCGCAGTCGGTCACACATTCGGTACTCGATGAAGACCTTCCTCTCCCTTGTTCCAGCAGGCAGCAGAGGTTGTAGCACTCTCCTCGTGATTCCGGCAGCACGACGGCGTGGTACCGAAAGTAGAGGGGAGATCTCGTAGGGCTTCGCCTTAAGCCGGAGCGAGTATGGTGGAGCATGAGAGAGACCTTGGTGATCTAGGGTTTAGAAGGCACCAAGGGAAGGGCTTGGCCGGCGGCTAGGGTTTGGGGAAACCCTAACTCGCCAAGTTAGAGGAGGCCCTAGGCGGCGGCAGCAGGAGGTGGCCGGCGACTTGGGGCTAGGGTTTGGGTGTAGAGAGGTGTAGGGAAGAGGGGCACCCCTGCCCCTTCTTTTATAGGTGGGAGGGAGGCGCGGTTGGGAGGAGGGAGTCCTCCTCCAACTCCTCCTCCTTGGCCGGCGATGGAGGGAAGAGGACTTCCTCCCCAAGTAGGTTTCCTACTCTCCCTCCACCAAGCAAACTTGCCGTTTGACTTTTCAAATTGGCATTTGACTTTTCAAACTAGGATTTGATTTATCCCTTTATTTTGCTCAGCGATGACACCTAGTACATGATGCAACCATTCCAACTTGTTATGACACATTCATGTACCCTTCCCCTCCGGAGTGCCGGACCTTCCGGAACCTTCTAGAACATTCCCGATGAAAACACCGGAATCATTCCCCAACTCCGAAACAGGACTTTCCTTATATGAATCTTATTCTCCGGACCATTCCGGATCTCCTCGTGATATCCCGAATCCCATCCGAGACTCCGAACAACATTCGGTCTCTTACTCATCATTCCATAACTACTCAACAACATCGAATCCTTAAGTGTGTCTCCCTACGGTTCGTGAATTATGCGGACATGATCGAGACACTTCTCCGATCAATAACCAATATAAGAATCTGGAAATTCATATGGCTCCCACATATTTCTACGATTACTTTGCGATCGAATGAACCACTTATATACGATACCAATTTCCCTTTGTCTCACGATAGTTTACTTATCCGAGGTTTTGATCGTCGGTATCTCTGCATACCTAGTTCAACCTTGTTACCGATAAGTACTCTTTTCTTGTTCCCATGGTATGTGATCCCTTGTGAGCCAGTCACATGCTTGCAAGCTAATTGGATGACATTCCACCGAGAGGGCCCAGAGTATATCTATCCGTCATATGGATGGACAAATCCCACTCTTGATCCATGTGTCTCAACCCATACTTTCCGAACACTCAATGCCATATTTATAGCCACCCAGTTATGGTGTGGTGTTTGATGTCATCAAAGCATCCTTCCGGTGATGGTGATAAGCATGATCTCATGGTCGAAGGAATTAGGTTACTATGTATCAGAAAGCTTATAGCAAATGAACTATATTAAATGACTTGATCTTTATGCTATGCTTAACTATAGGAGTATGTCCATCACATCATTCTCCTAATGATATGACCCTGTTGTTAATAACATCTCTATGTTCATGATCAGGAAACCATGATCATATATTAACCAACAAGCTAGTTTAACAAGAGGCTTTACTAGGGACTCTTTTATGTTTACAAATCACACAAGTATTAATGTTTCCTGTTAATACAATTATAGCATGGTATGTAAACATTTATCATAAGTATGAAGATATGATAATAACCAATTTATTATTGCCTCTTGGGCATATCTCCAACACTAATAGTCTGTAGCATGTCATATAAATGTTTGCTTGCATTGTTCTATTCATAACATGGTATGACATTGTGGTATCTTCCTCTGAATGTTTTATTTGAATCGACTTGGCACATGCTCATGCATGCATATGACTAAACAAAAAGTCAGTTAAGCCTCGATGATTTATTTTGCCTCAGAGTTCTTGTGTCACTTTTATGCCACAATTAATTTTGTTTTGTAGCAAGCATGATTATGACAGCTAATGCTCTCTCGATTGTCGCTCCCTTCTATTGCTAGCCTTCACTTGTACTGAGTATGAGCTCTACTCATGCATCCAACTCCCCAAAACCAAAGTTGTCAAAAAGTATCCACCATATCTACCTATTAGCATCACTATTATTCCTTGCATAATTATTGTGCTTTGTTTTATTCCAAATAAAAATATTTGCTTGTTATGTGAAAATTAGTTAGTAAAGCTCTCAAGAACTTTATGGCACATTTTATTTCTTGCACTTAATAAACCTGGACCATTGTGACTGTCTATATAGTTATATGCTTGCAAATTATAGGTTGGAATTTAGCAGAACCATGTTTTCATGGGGAACGCTTTCAACATTGCACTTATTCTATTTAGTTGATATCATGTTCTTTTGTTTGTGGATGCCCAGCGGTGTGAAATAAAATGGGATATTATAAGTTCATGGAGTTTGTATATGTGTTAGAGAAACGCCTGGGCGGCTAGCCTAAGCCATGCCTAATCATGGTGGAAACTTGCAGCATAACCATAATGAGCTTTTTGTGAAGCATCCTCAATAAAAACTATGCAAATAACAAATAAAAAGATCGCTGGGATGCTCATTGTCTGTTGCCTTGTCATTTTGATATGGGATAGCTCTTGTGTCATGGGGCAAGGGGTACCCCATTGGCGGTTCTCTATGATATGCATACACTTACAATGACAAGAACTTACCTGAGACAAAATTTGAGTAGTATGAGGTTTCGGTACTCGTACTCAAGGGGCATGAGATTTTCAACTTATGATCTGTCAAGCATATAACTCATATTTGATCTCACTTTAACCTTAACCACTTAAATATGCCAATGATAGGGGAAATGAGAGCTCAAAGCTAATGAGTACCATACTTTGAACATTTGGAAGCCTTTCAAACTGTTTAATCTTTCCTTTCACTTTTATATCGAGTCACCATTTATTCTATGAGCACCTTCCCGAGAGCATAGCTGTCATTCTGAGTGTAATGTGCTTGTCCCAGAGCACGGTTAATTGTGACATAACTTTGACACATGTATCTTTGATATTTTTACTTCTAGTCTTCACTTGAACTACAGAGGTGCCTTTATGTTTTGCTCCAAAAAGAAAGGCAAGCGATATACCACTTTATCATATCTTCTTATGAGCATTACAATCTTGCATATGCGTATGTTTCATGTTGCTTATTATTGTGTTGGAATCTCTTCATAGCTTGCATGATTATTGGGTAGAGTTACTTGCATACTCCTTATTATGAATTTCCTAAGTACTTGCTCATATGCTAAGAATATATACATCTTATTAAGCAAATGTGTTCGTGAAGGTTTCTTTTATTGCACTCAGTTTTCAACTGAATTGCTTGAGGACAAGCAATAAGCTAAGCTTGAGGGGAGTTGATACGTACAAAACATATCTACTTTCCCGAACACTTTTTCTATTTTTTCTCCTCTAATTTGTGTGATTTGGATATGATACGTCGGAAACGTATATATAATTTTTTATGTTCCATGCTTGTTTAGTATCTACTTTTCTTTGCTTGTATACACTTTGAGGTGATTTTTACATGTTTTCTAGTACTAACCTATTAACAAGTTGCCACAGTGACAGTTGCCTGTTTTCTGTTGTTTCTGGTTTCAGAAAAGTTAGTAAAGAAATATTCTCGGAATTGTACGGGACAAACGTCAAAGTCAATTACTTTCTTTGGGGAACAAGAATCCAGAAGACGAGATAGGGATGCAAGCCAGGGCGGCCAGGCCCCCCTAGGCGCGGGTGGGACCTACCCCGTGCTTGGGAGGGGTGTGGGGCCCCTGGTCGCCTCCTCGGCCTCCCCCTTCGCCTATAAGAAGCCCCTGATGCAGAAACCCTAAGAACCCGATCAAATCTCCATGAAACCGTCTATATCCACCGCCACCATCATCCCTAGATCGGGGGGATCTGAAGTTCATATCGGCACCCTGCCGGAAGGGAGATCATCCTGGAGGCCTTCTCTCTGGTATGATGCGTGAGTAGTTCCACCTTGGACTATGGGTCCATGTAGTAGCTAGATGGTTGTATCTCCTCCTTTGTGCTTTCATGTATAGATCTTGTGATCTCCGTTCATGATCAAGATCTAATCTATTTGTAATCATGCATGTTGTGTTTGCGGGGATCCGATGGATATTGAGATTATTATGTTGGTTTGATTAATGGTTTTTTCTTTATGATTCTATCATGTCTGTGTTGTTTGTGATCTTGCATGCTCTCCATTTTTAGTAGCTATCTTGGCCAAGTAGTTGCTAGTGACTCCAAGAGGGGGTATTTATGCTCGATAGTGGGTTCATGCCTCTAGTTTCCAAGGGAAGTGACAGAAATCTCTTCATTTGTAGATGTGATGTTGCCACTAGGGAGAAAACAATGGTCTCTTGTTCATGGAACATGTGGACTGTTTACCTTACACACTTTTATTAAAGCAGTTGTCTGTTGCTTGCAACTTAATATTGGAGGGGGTTCGGATGATAACCTGAAGGTGGACTTCTAGTCATAGATGCAGTTGGATGGCGGTCTATTGTAACACCCTCAGAATCGACCCTATGCAAGTTTCAGCGCTTCCCGCCAAACCCGCATAGAAACGATTCAAAGGTGCCCACCAGGCACTTTCGTGCGGGTGGAAAATGAAGTAATAACATTACACAACAGTCCTCGATGGGACCCACAGAACAGGTATATATACAACAGCGACTCAATGAGTCAAGAATACAGATATAATATACAAAGATCCAAATCACCTTGAAAATGATAGAGCGTCCGACTACGGACAAGATGCAAATGGGGCTAAGAGCCCTGAAGAATAACCAATGGCGTCCATAACCTTGCCCAGGCCAACCCGGAAGGGTAACCCTGCTAACGACGTCGATCTCAAAACCTGCTTAAACAAAAGGGGTGCCGACAAAGGGCAAAGGAAAAAGAGAGAGCGGTCAGTACTGAGGCCAGTACACGGCGAGGCTAGAATTCGGCGGTCCTCGCCTACATAGGTATGGTGGACTGAAGCGGCAGCGCAACATGCACTAAACAACCTATAGAGACTCGATATAACTGTCGGCTATCAGAGAGGGGTAAGAAAGACCTATTCGGAACCAACCTGATGCTACCATCCGACAAACCCATCCTGGTGTTTCCCCCTCGAGTCCAAACGAGGAAGTCAACCGAGGAACTCACACAGTTGGCAGTTTTATTTATTCAGTTATCGTTGCAGCAATTACTAGTCAGATATAGATAATCATCCTGATATAATAAGCAGTGGGCAATTTTAGTTAACCATTCCGTTGTAGTTGCGACACTTACTAGTCAAATACAATTAGCATGAGATATCCCAAACCCAGCAGTTGTTGGTACTTTTATTTAGCCATTCCGTTATAGTTGCAATACTGACTAGTCAGGTACAATGGTAGCAAGCGACAACCCAAACAAGCAATTGTTGGCAGTTTTATTTAGCCATTCCATTATAGTGAAGCTGATTACTAGTCATTATAAAGTCAAATTTATAGCACTACTTTAGTTATAGTTGTCTATGATCGAGATACTGTGCTCCAAGTCGTCCATAACCGCGGACACGGCTTTCAGAAAGTTTTACCCTGCAGGGGTGCACAAATAGCAACACACACTCGATCAACCTCGGAAAAACCAAATCAAAACCCAACGAGGCTTTCACGACAAAGCAATCACAAGATTCAGAAATATTTCAGGGGGCCACCCCATTGAGTACACCCGCAACGAAGTTAGCTGACTCCGAGACAGACTCAAGGTTTGGGTGGACGGCTGTAAACGACTGGGAACCCGAAAGTGTGACTGGGCTTGTCGATACCGCGAAAACGTGTCCCGATCCTAAACAGTACATGTGCAGTACATCGCACAATTTAAATAAAGCAGTAAAGCATGGCATAAGTACAGGATAGTAAATAAAACCTCAAACTAGTTTGTGGCCCCAAGAAATAAGAATGAATCAAGCTCTGGCTCAGGGGGGTCCCATAATCCTCCCGGATGTGGATAGCGCGAATATTCAAGGAACAGGTATCAAGTACTCGGGGTCCTACGGGACACAAGTGGACGGTTAACAACCAAATAACATCTATTGCCCACCTGTGCCTCTGCATTACCTACTTCAATTTTAGTTATTAAACAATAATTAAAGTTATGATCCTCTCCAACAATAAACACACGGCAATACTCCAACAACTGTGGTACTTGACGACACGCAACAGCACTTAAGCAAGCGACTGCGACGCGCAGGGCCAACTATCTACCAAACAATAGGTAATAGGATGTGTCCAAGGCAATATAAGGTTGCAAGGGATATCACGGGTACGAAAAACTAGAGCATCGCAACACAGATAGCAATAGATCAACAGGAGGGAATAAATACTATAAAATTAAGATAGGTAGAAAGGGGGAGATGCTCGCCTAAAAACATTGCCGAAGGTTCAACCGAAGATCGGGTCGACACTCGCATCAACTCATCGGCCTAATCCGTGAAGAAGCAAAGCACTAGAAGAAACACCGGATGCGCTATTTAATACTATGACAGAAGATCGGGCATGATGCATGTATGGTGTATGACATGGCAAGGTGCGATGCGACTAGGCCACATTAAGCGGAACCAGGGTCCCGACAATTATTCAGATGGTTCAAGTTATTTATCTACTCCGCAAATTAAATGTTGTAATAACAAGGCAAGTTAAGTTACCGGTTCGCTACACAAATTTAAATGAGGCCAATATAAGACTAGATTTGCCCGCATATGGATCCCATATTTAATTATATGGTGAATCGGCATAAGGCCCCCAAACCAAAGACAAGTATGCATGCATGAACAATTAATATGCAACAAGTTTATATTACAATTGTAAAATAGGGCTCGGAAAGGGGATCACACATCTGGGTTCGGAAGATCTTGGTTCCGGGGGTTCGGGGTTCGGTCTCAGGGTTCGACGGGAAGGCAAGGTTCGGTTCGATGAGATCGATCTTGGCATTCGAGAAGAAGAACTTGGCGTCCGAGAGACGATCTTGTCGCATCCGCGGTCGTCGGGTCGTGTCGTCGGTCTTGTCATTTCACGGCGGAGATCTTGGTGTCCCGGGTCTCGGCGTCTACGGATCCGAGAGGAAGAACTTGGCGATTCCGAGGGTCTTGGTGTTCGACGGGGTTCGGTCTCGCCGGGATCGTTCTTCGGGTTCCAGGAAGAAGATCTTGAGGGTCCATGTAGGAGAACTCAAGGATCCGACGTTGTTGCCTTCGGTTTCCATGAGGGAGTTCTTGTCGTGTCGAGGGTTTGGCGCCGGTGATTCAACGGGTTTGGGTTCGGTCTTCGGAAGTTCTTGACGGAGACACGAGTAGATGATCCTCAGATGTGGAAGGTGCGGCTTCGCGACGCTAGAACAGACGCATCATCCACATCGTCTCACTCCACCACACACATTACTCGCAACACAACACCGGGAGGCCAAACATTGCAAAAGACAGAAACTGGTCAAAGCGCCATGATGTGCTTGAACAGGAAGGCCACGACGGACGTGGACAAAGGTCGGTGCCTGCAGCAGGGCGACCGAGCCCAGGACAAGATCGACCCCGGTGGCGCTGCAGGGTGCTGCGTCGTGGGGGCCCAGGGGCGAGGACGACGAGGAGCAGAGGAGGCGGGCTCGAGGTAACGGCGGGGCGAATGAGGGCGATCGCGGCGACGAGGGCGGAGGCGACCGGCGGCGAGGAGGCGCGGGCCAGAAGACGGGGCGAAGGAGGGCGACCGCGGCGACCAGGGCGGGGGCTCGCGGGGTTGGTGCTGCAGAGGCACCGAAGGGGAGGAAGACGGCGGCCGGGGACGCGTGGCTTGCTGCCAACGAGGCTCTCGGCTCCGGGGAGGCCGGAGAGAGGAGAGGACATCGGGGGAGGGGCGGAGGACGGGTCCGGTGGCGGTGAGCTCGAGCGGCGGGGCGGGGAGGCCGGTGGAGGGGGTCGGCTTGCTGCTGGGGCGAGCTCCTCGGCGGTGGCAGCAGAGGGCAGGCCAGCCGGAGGTGGACGAGGTCGGGGAGGCGGCTTGCGGCATGGCCAGAGGGCGGCTCGGGTCGGCGAGCTCGATCGGGCAGAGACGCGCGACCGCGGTGGTCGCAGAGGAAACACGGGCGACGGGGAGCAGAGGAGGGTCGCGGCCCGGTGAGGAGGCGCGGGCCGGTGACGGGGATGCGCGGCCAGCAGAGGGAGGAGAGATGCTCCTGTCAGCGAGGAGGTAGGTCTCGCCGGCGGAAGGAAGAGGGGAAGCCCTGGCGGCGCGGGGTGGTTGTCGGGGAAGCGGGGGAGGAGCTCTGACGGCGGCGGTTGGCGACGCGTGACGGCGTGTGGAGGAAGGTGCAGAGGAGCGGGGGAGGGGATGGAGGTGAGGGCGCGGGGCCGCGGGCGGGATGGGCGGTTGGTGCCCGGGAGAGTGGTGGGCCAAGGTGGGTCCAGGGGAGAGAGACGTGGGGAGGTTGGTCGGTGTGAGTGCGTGTGTGCTATGTGTGTGGCGTGTGTGAGGGGGGGTTGGTGGGGAGGTGGCAAGGAGTGATTGGGTGGGGTTTGTCCAGGGGTGATGTGGCGCAAAGGGATAGGTTGGGTGAGGTGGAGGGGGGCTGGGTAGATTAGGTCTGGGTAGAAAAGATTTAGGTGGTCCGATTTTGTACTGGGGGTGGCCGACTGGGTCGGATCGGCCCGGTTTGGCTGCCCCCTAAAATTAATATAAAATTTTATGTATTGTTTAAAAGATTTGTGCAATTTATTTTTAGACAAATAAAATATCCAGAAGGGTCCGGGGATTATTTTGAGTTAGAGAGGGATCTTTGTAGAAAGCAAAAGTAGGTTTTAACAAAATAGTTTTAGTCAATGAGATGCATGATGATGTCATGATGATGCACAAATAAAAAATACCAAGCGATTTTCTAGTAGTGGTTTTGCGGGATGCCACATCTATGTATCTTGTTGTATTGCCCAATCGAATCTCATAGGATCTTTCTGACTAGTAATTGCATTGTTATACCTTGCTCAGTTCATGTCAATTGCCCTGCTGTAATTTGTTTACCCTTCATGCGATGTTGTTTATCTAAGGAGAGCACCTCTAGTGAACTATGGACCCCGGTCCAATCTTTACCATTGATACATCCTCCACTGTTACTTGTTTACTTGTTGCAAACCATTACTTTCCACACCATACGTTTAATCCTTGTTACAGCAAACCGGTGAGCTTGACAACCTCACTGATTCGTTGGGGCAAAGTCTTGAGTTAGTGTTGTGCAGGTCTCCGCGTTCCTTGCAACACCTGTGTGACGTTTCCTTCCTCCTACTGGTTCGATAACCTCGATTTCTTTAATGAGGGAAAACTTGCTGTTGTGCTTCTTCACACCTTGCTCTTGGGGTTTCTCAACAAAGCGCTCCCACTTGGACTGGCGCTGCATCAGAATACAACTAACACGGACTGATGTTGTTTTCAGCAGAATTTCTTTGGTGCCTCGTTTTTGTGCAGAAAATCAACTTCCAGGAAAAATCCCAGAAAATATGCCGAAAATCCTATTTTTCCAGAAGACTCACGGAGCCAGAAGACGGAGGGGAGGAAAGGGCAGAGGGGCCCACACCACCCCTAGGCACGCGCCTGGGCATGGTGTGGTCACCTCGGACTCCGTATCAACCTATCCTTTCGCCTACATATACCCTCTGACCTAAAAACATCGGGGAGTTTGACAATTTCCAGAGAAGAGTTTCGCTGCGCCGCCACCACCAAAAACCGCGATTCAGAACTAGAAACTCCGTACTGGCACCCTGCCGGGACGGGGAATTGGAGGAGATCATCGCCATCATCACCAACGCCTCTCCATCAACCATCCATGATTCCCCCATCCATGTGTGAGTAATTCCCCGATGTAGGCTATAGGGATGGTAGGGATCGGATGAAATCGTTCATGTAATTGCATAGGATTGTTAGGGCATGGTTCCTAGTATCTATTGTTAGTGCTTTTGACATTGTTGCAACTTGTTATGCTTAATGCTTGTCACTAGGGACCGAGTGCCATGATCTCAGATCTGAACATGTTATTAATTCATGATGATATTATTGTTTGTGATATTACCTGCAAGTTGTGTACACATATCATTGTCCGGAACCCGAGGTCCTGAAGTGATAGAAATCGGGATAACCGGAGGGGATGGCTGTGATGTGAGGATCACGTGTGTTCATGGAGTGTTAATGCTTTGTTCTGGTGCTCTATTAAAAGGAGAACATTAATTTCCAGTAGATTCCCTTGAGGCCCCGCTGCAACGAGCTGGTAGGACAAAAGATGTTGTGCAAGTTCTCATTGCGAGCATGCATGACTATATATGGAACACATGCCTATGGTTACTTAGTACTTGGATGCTTTATATTCATTACCTGCAAATGCCCATGTCTTGATTGTTACATGAATTATCTTTTCCGTGCAACGCCCGTCCATCCATCCCTATGCCTACCGCATTTTAATCTTGTTGTTCACTGCAATCGTTACTACTGTATTAATTTTACTGTTGTTGTTATTTTGCTACTGCTACTACAAAATCATTGCTACTGATAAACTATTGCGAGCAAGACTATTTCCAAGTGCAGCTGAATTGACAACTCATCTGTTAAGGCTTATAAATATTCTTTGGCTCCCCTTGTGTCGAATCAATAAATTTGGGCTTTACTTTCCTCGAAGACTGTTACGATCCCTTATACTTGTAGGTCATCAATGGCTGACAAATCCATTAAACAACCTATTGGTATGATTGAGGATGTTCTACTTAGAATAGATGAGCATGTTATTCCCACTGACTTTATTATTCTTGAAATGCTAGAAGATGAAAAATTATCTATAATACTTGGAAGACCTTTTCTTAGCACTGCAGGAGCGTTAGTTTATTATGCTAAAGGGAAAATAATCTTCAATGTTTATGATGCTGAAATCATCCGGTATTTTCTAAAGAAATTAGAAGCAGGAGAAAGGTATGTTCCACCGGAACAAAGAGTTCATGTGGTAAGTGCGTTTGATCAAGGGCAACCAAAGGTAAGAATTCGAGAACAAATAAAGGGTTGAGATATTCAACCACTCCTAATAAAATTCTTAATGGGATTCAACCCATCATATTAATAAGATAAAGTTAAATAATAAAGAGTTCGTCGCATTCCTACAACTTTTTCATAGACATTTTTGCGGCAGCGCACCCGTGAGATGCAGCTGTCAAAAAGTAGTAGAAATATCGATGAATAAGCATAGATTTAGTGTATAAAATAAAGTTTGAGTTTTATATGTATAAACTAGCTTAATCATATTTTCCAGATTAAAAAGTGAATCTCTGAAAATTTGGGTAAAAAAGCATGTTTTAGGAGTTGTAACGATTAACTATACGACATGAATATTTATTCTAGCCGTATAGTTACCGATAAAATTATCAAAATAGAGGTCTCAGATACAGAAGGTTTGACGACCAACTATAGGGTGGGACCATTTTGGTCTAGCCGTATAGTTGTGATCTGGCATGGGTAAACCCTAATTCTCGCCGCCGCCGTAATTATACAGCGGGAGCTACCTAACCCGGCCGTATAGATCCCGCCGTATAGTTTGCCCCTGTAGGGGTTCGTAGCATGGAAAACAAAAATTTTCTATCGCATACAAACAAACAAGCCAAGATCTATCTACTAGATTGTAGCAACGAGTCGATGGTATAACTTACCCTCGAAGATTCCAAAGCGTTTAACGAGAGCAGATTCTCGTGGGTGATGTAGTCGTACTCTTTCCGATCTCAAGATCGTGTAGACGATCCTTCCGGCGCCATGTTCCGGCAGCGCTCCCGCAGTCGGTCACACGTTCGGTACTCGACGAAGACCTTCCTCTCCCTTGTTCCAGCAGGCAGCGGAGGTTGTAGCACTCTCCTCGCGATTCCGGCAGCACAACGGCGTGGTACCGGAAGTAGAGGGGAAATCCCGCAGGGCTTCGCCTTAAGCCGGTGCGAGTATGGTGGAGCTTATGAGAGAGGCTATTAGTGGTCTAGTAATTAGACACACCAATTAGAAGGCTCTAAACCAACTAGAAGGCTCTAAACCGCTGGCTAAAGCAATTAGAAGCTCTAAACCAAAACGGCTCTAAACCGGAGATTTAGAGGTAGAAAGTTGTGTGTCTAGGAGGGGAGCCCTGCCCCTCCTTTTATGGGTGGGGAGGCGTGGCCAGGGGAGGGGAGTCCCTCCCCAAGTCGGCCTTGGGCTGGGCGCCGGCTTGGAGGAGTGGGACTCCTCCTCCAAGTTGGTTCCAACTCCTCTTGCTTGTTTCCCACAGTTTCCTGTTTCCCACAGTTTCCTGTTTTAGCCGTTTGACTTTCAAACTGGCAATTTGACTTTCATGTTTTTGGAACAGCAAGAACACTTAGTACATGATGCAATCATTCGATGACACACTCATGTACCCTCCCCCCCCCCCGGAGTGCCGGACAATCCGGAACCTTCTAGAACATTCCCGATGAAAACACCGGAATCATTCCCGAACTCCGAAACGGGACTTTCCTTATATGAATCTTATTCTCCGGACCATTCCGGATCACCTCGTGATATCCCGGATCCCATCCGAGACTCCGAACAACATTCGGTCTCTTTCTCATAATACCATAACTACTCAAACAACGTCGAATCCTTAAGTGTGTCTCCCTACGGTTCGTGAATTATGCGGACATGATCGAGACACTTCTCCGAACAATAACCAATAGAGGAATCTGGAAATTCATATGGCTCCCACATATTTCTACGATTACTTTGCGATCGAATGAACCACTTACATACGATACCAATTTCCCTTTGTCTCACGATATGTTACTTATCCGAGGTTATGATCGTTGGTATCTCTGTATACCTAGTTCAACCTCGTTACTGATAAGTACTCTTTTCTCGTTCCCGTGATATGTGATCCCTTGTGACCAAGTCACATGCTTGCAAGCTAATTGGATGACATTCCACCGAGAGGGCCCAGAGTATATCTATCCGTCATGTGGATGGACAAATCCCACTCTTGATCCATGTGTTTCAACCAATACTTTCCGAACACTTAATGCCACCTTTATAGCCACCCAGTTACGGTGTGGTGTTTGATGTCATCAAAGCATCCATCCGGTAAAGGTGATATGCATGATCTCATGGTCGAAGGAATTAGGTTACTATGTATCAGAAAGCATATAGCAATTGAACTATTGAAATGACTTTGATCTTTATGCTACGCTTATCAATAGGAGTATGTCCATCATATCATTCTCCTAACGATATGATCTTGTTGTTGATAACATCTCAATGTTCATGATATGGAAACCACAATCATTTAATCAACCAACAAGCTAGTGAAGTATAGAGGCTATACTAGGGACTTCAAATTAAGTTTACAATTCACACAAGTATTAATGTTTCCTTGTTAATACTATTATAGCATGAATATAAACATTTATCATAAACACAAAGATATAATAATAACTATATTTATTATTGCCTCTAGGGCATATCTCCAACAGTCTCCCACTTGCACTAGAGTCATCTAATCTAGATTACATGGTAATATACCGAACACCCATGGCAGTTTGGTGTTGGTCATGTTTTGCTCTTGGGAGAGGTTTAGTCAACGGATCCGCCACATTCAGATCTGTGTGTACTTTGCAAATCTTTATATCCCCATCCTGGATATGTTCTCGAATAGCGTGAAAACGCAGTTTGATATGCTTCAGCTTCTTGTGTGACCTTGGTTCTTGCGCATTGGCTATGGCGCCCATGTTATCACAGTAGATAGACATTGGGTCCAGCGCACTTGGAACCACACCCAACTCTGTAATGAACTCTTTCATCCATATCGCTTCTTGTGAAGCCTCCGAAGCAGCCATGTATTCCGATTCAGTTGAAGATCTCGCCACAACGCTTTGCTTTGCACTCCTCCAGCTAACTGCTGCACCATTCAAAATAAATACGTATCCAGATTGTGATTTAGAATCATCCGGATCGGTGTTCCAACTAGCATCGGTGTAACCATTAACAACAAGCTGTTCATCACCTCCATAAGAAAGAACCATATCCTTAGTTCTTCTCAAGTACTTAAGGATGTTTTTGACCGCTGTCCAATGATCCACTCCTGGATCACTTTGATATCTGCTAGTTAGACTAACAGCATATGCGATGTCGGGTCTAGTACATAGCATGGCATACATTAGAGATCCTATGGCTGAGGCATAGGGAGTCTTACTCATCCTTTCTCTATCTTCTGCCGATGTTGGACTTTGAGTTTTACTCAAGGTCGTATTGGGCAACATGGGCAAGAACCCTTTCTTGCTTTCTTCCATTCCAAACTTCTTTAGAACTTTGTCCAAATATGTACTCTGTGATAATGATATTTGGCGTTTCGATCTATCTCTATAAATCTTTATGCCTAATATGTAAGCTGCTTCGCCAAGATCCTTCATTGAAAAACTATTATTCAAATATTCCTTGACACTATTAAGAAGGTCTACATCATTCCCAATCAACAATATGTCATCCACATACAGTATTAAGAATGCTACAGAGCTCCCACTCACTTTCTTGTAAATACAAGCTTCTCCATAAGTTTGTATAAAACCAAAACTTTTGATTACCTTATCAAAACGTTGATTCCAACTTCGGGATGCTTGCTTCAATCCATAGATGGACCGTTGAAGCTTGCATACCTTGTTAGCATCTTTAGGATCGACAAAACCTTTGGGTTGCATCATATACAACTCTTCATCAATGTCTCCATTGAGGAATGCTGTTTTGACATCCATCTGCCATATCTCATAATCATAATATGCAGCGATTGCTAACATAATCCTCACAGACTTTAGCTTCGCTACCGGTGAGAAAGTCTCATCATAGTCAACTCCTTGAATTTGTCGAAACCCTTTTGCGACAAGTCGAGCTTTATAGACAGTAACATTACCATCAGCATCTGTTTTCTTCTTAAAAATCCATTTGTTCTCGACAGCCTTCCGGCCATCCGGTAAGTCCACCAAAGTCCATACTTGGTTTTCGTACATGGATCCAATCTCGGATTTCATGGCTTCTTGCCATTTATTGGAATCTGGGCTCATCATCGCTTCCTCATATGTCTCGGGGTCATCGGTGTTGTCCACCACCATGACATTCATAACGGAATCATACCAATCTGGAGTGGTACGAGTTCTCGTTGACCTCCGAGGCTCTGTAGTAACTTCAACCGAAGTTTCATGATCACCATCATTAGCTTCCTCTCTAATTGGTGCAGGCACCACAGGAACTTCTTCCGGTGCTGCGCTACTCGCAATTTCGAGAGAAGGTTCGACAACCTCGTCGAGTTCTACTTTCCTTCCAGTCAATTCTTTCGATAGAAATTCCTTCTCTAGAAAGGATCCATTCTTGGCAACGAATGTTTTGCCTTCGGATCTATGATAGAAGGTATACCCAATAGTTTCCTTCGGGTATCCTATGAAGATGCATTTTTCCGCTTTGGGTTCAAGCTTGTCCGGCTGTAACTTCTTTACATAGGCTTCGCATCCCCAAACTTTAAGGAACGACAATTTAGGTTTCTTCCCAAACCATAATTCATACGGTGTCGTTTCAACGGATTTAGATGGTGCCCTATTTAAAGTGAATGCGGCTGTTTCTAATGCATAACCCCAAAATGATAGCGGTAAATCTGTAAGTGACATCATAGAACGAACCATATCTAAGAGAGTTCGATTACGACGTTCGGACACACCATTACGCTGTGGTGTTCCCGGCGGTGTCAATTGTGAAAGTATTCCGCACTTCTTTAAATGCTCGCCAAACTCGTAACTTAGATATTCACCTCCACGATCAGAATGTAGAAATTTAATCTTCTTGTTACGTTGATTCTCTACCTCACTTTGAAACTCCTTAAACTTCTCGAAAGTTTCGGACTTATGTTTCATGAAATAGATATACCCATATCTACTCAAGTCATCTGTGAAGGTAAGAACATAACGATAACCACCGCGCGATGCTACACTCATTGGACCACATACATCGGTATGTATGATTTCCAATAAGTCCGTAGCTCGCTCCATCATACCAGAAAATGGAGTCTTAGTCATTTTTCCCATCAGACATGCTTCGCATCTATCAAGTGATTCAAAATCAAGTGATTCAAGAAGTCCATCGGAATGGAGTTTCTTCATACGCTTCACTCCAATGTGACCAAGACGACAGTGCCACATATAGGTCAAATTATCGCTTGATTTCAAACGTTTAGCCTCAATGTTGTTGATATGTGTATTTCCACTATCGAGATTCAATAAGAATAGACCATCTATCAAAGGTGCATGTGCGTAAAACATATTACTCATATAAATCGAACAACCATTATTCTCTGACTTAAACAAGTAACCGTCTCGCAATAAACAAGATCCTGATATAATGTTCATGCTTAACGCAGGCACTAAATAACAATTATTTAAGTATAAAACTAATCCCGATGGTAGATGAAGAGGTAGCGTGCCGACCGCGATCACATCAACCTTTGATCCGTTTCCCACGCGCATCGTCACCTCGTTCTTCGCTAGCTTCCGTTTATTCTGCAGCACCTGTTTCGAGTTACAAATATGAGCAACCGAACCAGTATCAAATACCCAGGCACTACTACGAATACTAGTGAGATACACATCAATAACATGTATATCAGATATACCTTTCTTCTTGATGTTGCCGTTCTTCAAATCCGCCAAGTACTTTGGGCAATTCCGCTTCCAGTGACCTACTCCCTTGCAGTAAAAGCACTCAGTTTCAGGCTTTGGTCCAGCCTTGGTTTTCTTCGTCGGCGTGGCAACTTTCTTACCACCCTTCTTGAAGTGTCCCTTTTGCTTAGACTTGCCTTTCTTGAATTTGGTGGTCTTATTGACCATCAACACTTGGTGCTCTTTCTTGATCTCCACTTCTGCAGATTTTAACATAGCAAATAGTTCTGGCAACTCTTTGTTCATGTTCTGCATGTTGTAGTTCATCACAAAGTTCCTGTAACTTGGTGGCAATGACTGGAGGACGCGGTAAACCCCCAAAGCATTAGGAATCACTATACCCAAGCTTTGAAGTTTGTTTGCGTGCCCAGACATCTTAAGCACATGCTCACTGACGGAGCTGCCCTCTTCCATCTTGCAGTTAAAGAACTTTTCAGAAGCCTCATAGCTTTCAATTGCCGCATGAGTCTCAAAAATCAATTTGAGATCCTCGACAATATCATATGGGTCTGACTCTTCAAACCTTTTCTGAAGCTCCGATTCTAAACCATACAAGATAGCACACTGAACTATGGAGTACTGATTCTTCCGAGCGAGGTAAACATTCTTTACTTCATCGGGAGCATCAGCTGCAGGTGGGTCACCCAGCGGTGCATCCAGCACATAGGTCAAATTACCAGCTGTGAGGACAATCCTCAAATTGTGGAACCAATCCGCGAAGTTGCTTCCATTGTTTTTCAACTTTTCTTTCTCTAGGAACGCATTAAAATTGATGGTAGGGGCTGCCATTGATCTACAACATATTTGCAATAGTTTAGACTAAGTTTATGACAAATTGAGTTCAAATTAATTAATGAAAATAAACTAGGTGAACTCCCACTCAAAACAACATCCCTCACATTGTTTTAGTGATCACACGAACCAAATCCACTACATCAACACCGATCATCACGAGAGTTGATATAGTTTCAATGGCGAACAATCATCATGTTCATCATATCTACTATATGATTCATGCTTTACCTTTCGGTAATCCGTGTTCCTGAGACCATGTCTGTACATGCTAGGCTCGTCAAGATCAAACCTTAGCCACCGCATTAAGCAAATCTGGCTTGCTTACGTTGTATACACTTGCGGAATCTAACACACCCGATCATCACGTGGTGCTTCGAAACAACAAGCTTTAGCAACGGTGCTAACTAAGGGCGAACACTTTATGATTTGAAATTCATGTGCATGAGGGATCATCTTATAATGCTACCGTCGTCTACTAAGCAATACAATATGCATAAAGGATTAACATCACATGCAATTCATAATATGTGATATGATATGGCCTTTCTTCTTTGTGCTTCCGATCTCCATCTTCAAACACGAACATGATCTCCATCATCTCCGGCATTGCATCAAGGTCAATGACGCTTCACCATGGTTGTCGTCCACCGGCTTCAACTATTACAACTACTTTGAATAGACACGCGGGTCTTAACATAAATTAAAGACAACCATATGGCTCCTGCCAGTTGCCAACTTACAATAAGGAACATTGCATACATCAAATATAATCACAATCATGGCCATATCACATCACTGCACACCCCTGCAAAACAAAGTTAGACGCCTCTACTTTCTTTGCATATTTTACGTGGTTTGGGGCTTTCAATAAGTGTCGTTCTAACTTACGAACAAGAACCACAACATTGATACTAGCATTGTTGATTACCCGTTGTAAATTGGATCTTAACTATGCTAGGAGAAACAGGCACCCGCAAAGCCACTTATGCAATACAAGTTGCATGTCAAGCGTGGAGCAAGTCTCATGAACGATGTCATGTAAGGTTAGCCCGGGCCGCTTCATCCCAACATACCGCAAGATGCAAAGTACACAAAAAGCAATCTACAATAAAAGCATCAACGCCCACAATGACCATTGTGTTCTACTCGTGCAACAGATCTACATATAGACACGGCTCTGATACCACTGTAGGGGTTCGTAGCATGGAAAACAAAAATTTTCTATCGCATACAAACAAACAAGACAAGATCTATCTACTAGATTGTAGCAACGAGTCGATGGTATAACTTACCCTCGAAGATTCCAAAGCGTTTAACGAGAGCAGATTCTCGTGGGTGATGTAGTCGTACTCTTTCCGATCTCAAGATCGTGTAGACGATCCTTCCGGCGCCACGTTCCGGCAGCGCTCCTGCAGTCGGTCACACGTTCGGTACTCGACGAAGACCTTCCTCTCCCTTGTTCCAGCAGGCAGCGGAGGTTGTAGCACTCTCCTCGCGATTCCGGCAGCACAACGGCGTGGTACCGGAAGTAGAGGGGAAATCCCGCAGGGCTTCGCCTTAAGCCGGTGCGAGTATGGTGGAGCTTATGAGAGAGGCTATTAGTGGTCTAGTAATTAGACACACCAATTAGAAGGCTCTAAACCAACTAGAAGGCTCTAAACCGCTGGCTAAAGCAATTAGAAGCTCTAAACCAAAACGGCTCTAAACCGGAGATTTAGAGGTAGAAAGTTGTGTGTCTAGGAGGGGAGCCCTGCCCCTCCTTTTATGGGTGGGGAGGCGCGGCCAGGGGAGGGGAGTCCCTCCCCAAGTCGGCCTTGGGCTGGGCGCCGGCTTGGAGGAGTGGGACTCCTCCTCCAAGTTGGTTCCAACTCCTCTTGCTTGTTTCCCACAGTTTCCTGTTTCCCACAGTTTCCTGTTTTAGCCGTTTGACTTTCAAACTGGCAATTTGACTTTCATGTTTTTGGAACAGCAAGAACACTTAGTACATGATGCAATCATTCGATGACACACTCATGTACCCTCCCCCCCGGAGTGCCGGACAATCCGGAACCTTCTAGAACATTCCCGATGAAAACACCGGAATCATTCCCGAACTCCGAAACGGGACTTTCCTTATATGAATCTTATTCTCCGGACCATTCCGGATCACCTCGTGATATCCCGGATCCCATCCGAGACTCCGAACAACATTCGGTCTCTTTCTCATAATACCATAACTACTCAAACAACGTCGAATCCTTAAGTGTGTCTCCCTACGGTTCGTGAATTATGCGGACATGATCGAGACACTTCTCCGAACAATAACCAATAGAGGAATCTGGAAATTCATATGGCTCCCACATATTTCTACGATTACTTTGCGATCGAATGAACCACTTACATACGATACCAATTTCCCTTTGTCTCACGATATGTTACTTATCCGAGGTTATGATCGTTGGTATCTCTGTATACCTAGTTCAACCTCGTTACTGATAAGTACTCTTTTCTCGTTCCCGTGATATGTGATCCCTTGTGACCAAGTCACATGCTTGCAAGCTAATTGGATGACATTCCACCGAGAGGGCCCAGAGTATATCTATCCGTCATGTGGATGGACAAATCCCACTCTTGATCCATGTGTTTCAACCAATACTTTCCGAACACTTAATGCCACCTTTATAGCCACCCAGTTACGGTGTGGTGTTTGATGTCATCAAAGCATCCATCCGGTAAAGGTGATATGCATGATCTCATGGTCGAAGGAATTAGGTTACTATGTATCAGAAAGCATATAGCAATTGAACTATTGAAATGACTTTGATCTTTATGCTACGCTTATCAATAGGAGTATGTCCATCATATCATTCTCCTAACGATATGATCTTGTTGTTGATAACATCTCAATGTTCATGATATGGAAACCACAATCATTTAATCAACCAACAAGCTAGTGAAGTATAGAGGCTATACTAGGGACTTCAAATTAAGTTTACAATTCACACAAGTATTAATGTTTCCTTGTTAATACTATTATAGCATGAATATAAACATTTATCATAAACACAAAGATATAATAATAACTATATTTATTATTGCCTCTAGGGCATATCTCCAACAGCCCCGACCACTTAATCGGCTCGGGGCAGGCTAGGGTTCCTCCTCCCCTCATTATTTCTCTCATACTCTCTCTCCAAACCTCATAAAACCCACCTAGAACTCTTGATTCTTCGCGGATTTCGTTCGTTCGAGTTTGGGAATCAACAGATCAGTATATTTCTCTCCCTATCCATGCTTTATTTTAAGAATTCAATGGTTGAAATCCTCTCATTGAATTAGTGGATGAACTCAAGCTTGTTTGATTTTCTCTTTTTGATTTCTCACGTTAGGATTGAATTCCTCCATGTAGAATCGTTCATATATCATGTAGAAACTATATGCCTAAGGTTTTATGTTGAAATTTCTCAGTACATCAAGATGAACAAGCTCGGTAGTATATTTCACAAGATTAAGTGCCAACGTGGTGAAGGCTCGGGGCTCCGGGCTGAGCTCGACAACAAGTACGCCATGGTTTTGGTGAGGAAGGTGCTACCCACACAATGGACCGATGATGGCTTTCTCAGCTTGGCACGGTTGAGGGATGAATTCTACCATATATGTGCAAATGCAGGGCTATCCAACCTCGCCTATGCAAGCCACTACACCTACGCTGAGCTCACCCATGAGTTCCTCGCCTCCTTCTACGACGACTACAAGGAGAAAGGTAATGCATGCACGATGAGTTTCACCATTAACCAGTGGCCATATCAAATCACTTTTTAGCAATTTTGTGAAGCTTATGGACTCCCTCAAGAAGGGGAATCAACTATTACAAACTTGTATAGCGTCTCAAGTGGAGAAACTTGGGAGGTTATTTCTATTAATGGTGGCAGGGACTTCTACCAGAAAAAGATGTCCACCATTCAGAACCCGACCATCCGCTACTTCGCTATGTTTCTTGCTAACACTTTGTTGGGAAGAGGAGACACCAGCTCTACGGCCAATGCAGACATGGCCATGATTACCAAGGCACTCTTCCCTAATGCACCGTAGAGTCCCACTCCTGCAGCTCTATTCCTCCAGCACCTCCGCCACCAGAGCAACAAAAAGAAAGGTGATATTCACACTGGTGGATTGGTAACCCACCTAATCCAAGATCTTGGAATTTTCAATACCTATTGTGCAACCTATTGATGGCTCCATACTTAAGGATGTCAAATATATAACTGCTTGTGGCTTCCTCGGTGTATACCGAGCTAATAGGAGGCTCTAAGCCTATCAATTTGGTTATCTTGATGTTGCACAGGATGATCAGGTGTCATTACCTTGTCAATAGACCTTCTCGATTCAGGAAAGGCAAAATTGGATTCTCACCAAGGATCAAGTGACAAAGATCATGGCAACACTCTATCCTGACTCTGAGGAAGATGAAGAAGGGGAGCAGCAGGATGAACAAGAGCAGCAGCAGGAGAAGGAGTACAACCCTTCTTGGGAAGGACAACAATAGCAGGAGCAGGAGGGACCTTGGGACCCATGGCCCAATCAGCAGCAACAACAACAGGGGTTCAACAATGTCCCCTATGAAGATTTTCTGTAGCTCAACCAATGCGTTGGGGAGATTGACCAGACTCTGCATGGACATCCGTAACTGCCGCCGAACGACGGCAATAACTAAGCATGACAACAACCTAAGCTTGGGGAAGTTTGAAAACCTCCAAACTTTGCATTCATATTTTTATTTTCTTCTTTTGATTTATTTTCTTTTCCAAGAATTGCATGTTTACTTTTAGTTTGCATTCTTAAACCAGAAACACAAAAAAATTAGTTGTAATCTTTATTGCAAATTTGTTTTTTTCTCGGAGATTGCTCAATTTCAGGTGACTTGGCAATAGGGAAATATAGAGGGGATTCGACTCAAGTACGATAATAAAGCAAGAAAGAGGAGGTATCACATTCCTTTCATCACCTCTTCTGCAACTTTAAATTGATCTTACAATTATTTACTCACTTGCACTTGAGCCACTCCCCACTTAGCTTGTTATCCTATAAATTCTATTCCTTTGCTAGTGTCCTCTTTTAGCTTTGAAATAATGAGCAATGAACTTGTTTAAAATATTTCTGACATTTTTACAGCAAGAAAAAGAATACAAGAGATGAACTGAGTCCATGTTTAGCCCAAAGGATTTTATTTTAGAACTACTCAACCCCATTGAGCTTAATGTAAATAGACTCGATAGCACCCTCAAATGAAATTGTCTGATAAAATGGATGCTTCGAAGTAGTAGAAATTATGCCGTTGCTTTTTCTAATAATTACAGTAAGATATTGTTTTACGCGTGTCATTACAACACTGTCGTACTCCATGGGGAACTATTAACTCTGCTGACCAACGAACGATCTAAATGTGGGAAACCACTTGATTTCGGCTATTAAGTTATGTAAGCGTCTATAGCTGCAATGCTATGACGGGTAAAATTTTAGTCTCCTTGTGGTTTCACGTTCCAAGTGAAGTTTTAGTACTCCTCTGACCCATATTGCTCAACAATTATCTATTGGCATGTTCACGAGTGCACAATACAGTCCCAATTAACATGTTAAAAATAGTGGCATGATTTATCTATGAAAGAGCTGAAATTTTTGAAAAACAAGGAAAGGAAAAAGGTGCTTTGAGAGTCTTAAAATTTTGACGTGGGAGTATATGAGTTGTTCTTCAATTTAAATGTTTTTGGTGCCAACTTGAGTACTCCCAATTGATTAAAGAAACAAGAGCAAACAATTTTTATCTCTCAATAAGAGAGAGACCAAAAGGATTTGTTCACTTTCCTAGCTAAACTTTTGACACTCCCTCAGGCATATGATTTATTTCCTAGCAAGATATACGTGGTTAGAAAGTGGACTCAGTGCAATCTTGTGAATACTTTTATGATCATGTTTAAAATTGCAGGAATTGTGAAGAAAAGAATTTGACACCAATTCGAGCTTGTAAGTTCTTTTATTTCAGTTTTGAATCTCCGCTATCCTTTCTTATTTCCTTGTCACTCGAGGGCGAGCAACATCTAAGCTTGGGGGAGTAGATAGCTGTGAGATTCGATACAATTTTAATAGTTTCATTGATGGTTTTTCATTTGGATTTGATGGTTTTCTAGCTTTACCTAACGCTAATACTTCGATAGCGAAGAAAACTAGGTTTCTAATGTGTGTTTCAGGTTTTGAACATCAACAGAGGGTTTTCACAGCAAAAACACAATATTTAGACAAAAACAAGCAAGTCACTTTTTGGAAGAAGTCGAGGGAGGCATATATTAGCCTTAACGAGCAACTATACAACGAGGATATTTTCTCCGGCCGTATAGTTGCCATCAACCTCGTATTGTTAAAATGGACAACTTTCGTGAAGAGGCCAAGGATGAAAACAGAACACACGAGCCGCCATCCCATCCAGAAGGGAGAAAGAAGAGATCCGGAGAAGAAGGAGAAGATGTTCTTCATCTCGCTCCATGATCTTCGACCTCCTAGCCATCACACTTCCATAGCCATTACTTGTACTTGAGAGAGAGATCTCCACCTTGCAAGATTAGGTTTGAGATTGTTCTTCCCATCTTGAATTGTGTTGGATTTATTTCTATTCTTATTGTGGATCTCCACGGTAATATCAAGAAGAACTCCCTTTATTTAATTATATCGATGATGCTTTCTAATATCATGTGTGAGTAAGTTCCCTTGGGCGTGGGAGATGTAAGGGATTGGTGAGATGTGATATGCCTATATAATTTCCATTAAGTTTGTGGTTGATTATAATTACTATATTATATGTGCTTAATTATCTGTGGGATGCTTAATGCTTGTTGTCCAATTAAGGGCCCAAACAACATGATGCTTTGTTCTACATAGATAGGATCTTGTTCGCTAGCAGATCGGCTGCCCCCGAGTGACACGGGGATATCAATGAGAAACTAGTTTGACTCAAGGATCACGAGGAACCATTGTGCTTATTGCATTAGTCCGATCCAAGGAGCTTAATTGCTAAGCAACCTGAAGGATCTTAATCATCTAGTGACTGACCATGGTTGTGATAACATGTTAGCAGGATTATTGAAGTTGGGATGAAATCTATCAAGAGGAGTTCCGGCTAATTATGGGTTGCTCGCCTACACATATACTTATAATATTATAATTGTTACACTTATCACTCATTCACCTAACACATTCAATATCACCATGAACTGAATCTCCCCACATCTACTTTGTCATCTGTAGAAAACAATAAACAAATCGTTCTTTACTTTTATGCATTTTATTTCTAAAGTTTACATTTTAGTTTTATTTAAATACTTTCCTTTAATCCAAATTCTATTCTTATTTCAACACTTACAGTCAATTCACTCAAAGACCTGTGACAATTTTGAGTGTGACAGAGACTTCACCCATAAACACTTACCTTTGGACTCCCTATGGGATCGACATCTTAACTTCGAAACTAGCTACAGACAATCTATGCACTTGCATCCATCAATAGACCACCGCACTCGCTACTGTAGGACGAGCTCGGGGCAAAGGCCACCGTAGCAAGTACTAGAGGACCGAAGGTGGTTGGTACAGATCGACCGATGCTGCTGTGCTGCTTGAGTAGGAGGCCTGGGTAGAGACGTCCCCAACTACTGCTTGAGGGCGAGGAAGTCAGGAACACGGCGACCGGACTTGGTGCGGATGGATACGAGCTCAGTGGTGGTGGGCATCGCTGCATCGGGCCATACTTGGTGCTGAGGGACAAGACCTTAGGTATGGGCTTTCAAATAAGAATATAGGCATCTCAGGGCGGAGGGGACGGCGCAAGGAGTATCAGGAGGAAGGACTGGAACAATGGTCGCGCCGCCGGCGGCATGGCCAAAGATCCTGGGGGGCGGCGCCCTAGGGTTGGTCAGCTGAAGAATCAGTGGGGACTGGGGCGTGCATTTTATTTCTCGACCTATTCCTGTGCGTGACTATACAAAAGAAAAAAACGAAACGGTATATTCACTTGGCGGTGGCATTTCCGACGTAAATTGGTACTGCTCCGTGTTTTCCAGATCCGTGAATCGGCAAAACACCTGCTTCTCATTTTGTACATTAAAATTGTCCCACTTCTCGAATCTAGCTCCATGGATTTATTTCGTTCGGCACTGCTCCGTGCTAGAATTTGGGAATCTAGAAGCCGAAGGACTCCCGAACACGCCCTATATAGTTACCTGGTGTTCAGGATAGAGTTATCCATTCGTTTATGATATAATGATCATCACTAAATAGTTGCAGTTGCCATGCTCCACCCATTACATATGGAGTTAACCATGAGTTGTCTAGTGCTTATAGAGCTACCTAGGTGTTCATGATATACTTAGCATTGATTACATATAGAGTTATCTAGGTGTTGAGTTAACAGTTGTTCAAGGACATATATATTAAGGATATAGTTACTAACTGATTACATATGGACTAATGCATACGTTGAGGGTGAAGTTACCCAGGTGTTGAGGGTAGAGTTATCCAGGTATTTAGGGTAGAGTCATCCAGGTGTTTAGGGCAGAGTCATCCACCATATAAAGGATTAGTTGTCAACTGATTTTATTACACCCCGTATAACTCACACTATTACATCTAGGTAACTTTTGGTCTCAGAAAATTCGTTGGAACATATTAATATGGGATCAATTTAGATTTTGCGCTTAATACAGATGGAATCATCATTTTTGTGCCGCACGGGTGAAAAAATACGGGGAGAGAACTAGATGGAACCCTCGCCCTCTCTACATCCCTCCTACCTCACCGGTGACAAATTGACCATGCTCCGGCGACCTAAACCCGCCGCCATTCGCAGATCGGCCAAATAGGAAAGAAGTACATGCCAAGGACGTCGTCTACCGGAGTTGGGGGATGCCGGGTGGCCCAGTCCGCACCCACGCGCGGCCGCGGGTGCCCTGTCGGTCGCACCCCTACCCCCAAGGAGGTGGAGCGGAAGTGCCGCATGGCCTTGCTGCGGGTGAGGAAGCGGGCGGCGCGATGGTACACCAACCACGGCGAGGTGCCGTCGGCCTCACTATTGTGGTGAAACTTCACATGCAATGATGGAGAGGCGGATTGCTCAAGCATGGCGGGAACCCACCCCACCATCGTCGGTCGAGGAGGAGGAGCGGGTCGAGGAGGAAGAGGAGGACCACGATAGGCGTGTGGTGGGTATGGCTTACTTTGTCGATGAGGACGACGCCGAGCGGGTCGGCATATCGATCAGGGGCTGCTACTCTAAGGTCACCACGAGAAGGAGGTAACGTGCAAAGCTACGGAGCGGCTTGAGGCGATCATGGCAGTGACGACGCAGCAGGCCAGGGAGAAGGAGCTCACGCCACACCGTGTTAAGCAGGAGATCGTTGACATCGCATTTGACACCGACTGAATGTCGACCCATCACCGACGCAACCCGTAGGCTCCGGTGAGGATTCCCGGTGCCGCGTTTTGGTTAGGTTTAGGGTTATGACTTCTTTTGTGACGATCCAATGTATATATTTGATAGTGTCCGTGTTGAATTTTGCTATGAAGGCAGCATTGTCTAATTTTCTAAAAGTTCGGTCTCGTAATTTAGTACGTGTTCGTGCTAACGCATCTGCGAACTAAAATTGTGTCCGTTAGAGTTGCACTTATATAACGGCCTGGATAACTTGTGTGTTACGGGTGGATAATTTTTGGGTCCAAATTGTTTTCTTAAGAACATATCAATATGAGATCTAGTTTTAAAAATTTCGTCGCGACTAGACCAACAGTAAAAACGGATTTTAAATTGGACGCGATTTGAATTTTGGAATTTAAATTTAGCTGACTATAATCGGTTTTGTCATTAAGTGCCGGTTCCGCTCGCTTTTGTTCCTATTGCTGTCCGATCTACCAGGTTTGAAATTTTCTAGAACGGTTCGTTATGTAGCCGTGTCCTAAATAAGATGCCTGGTCTCTTCGTCATGTTAAGTGGGTGGCTAGAGATCTGAGTATATCTCTCGAGTGCATCAAGAGGTGTGATAGTTGGTGTAACCTGAGAGATAAATGAAAGAAACATTGCTTCTTTAACAACAAAACAAAACTTAAGCCTAAATTATAGTTCAGTATTGTACCAGCTCCATAATAACTATCAAGTAAAGCAAAACTAACTTGCTGCAAGACTCTGGAGAAGAGAGTGTGTTCTCTCATTTCACTTTTCTACTATTTAGTGTCTTTATGTAACTTCGTCAATCATGACAGGTGCGAAACCACGACAAATCTTCTTCCAATCAGGACCAATTTTAGGATTACTTGCAGCTTTGCCTGCCTGTTCATTTTCATATTCCTTTTTGGCCCCGTGAAGCAAACGGTCCAACACTCGAAGGTTCAGATATCATCTTGAGTGCGGTCACAAGTTTCAGTAAATCCCAATGACAAGTCCTAATGCCAGATATTTTCATAAGTACCATGGTATATAATCGCAAGAAGGGTTCGTATTTGTCCACACAACGATCATACTCATACACGATGCCTGCCATCTTAATAATACGTTTAGTAACCTGGATAAAATGAGCAATGCTACGTCAATAATACAGAAAAAACATGTGAAGCCAAAATTCCAGAAACTATATTAAAGAAAAATACTTGGGTTGGTGTGAAAAATAATGGCTTAATGTATACTGGAGCAATAAAGCTGAAAGCACTTCAATGTCAGACATATGGGGAAGGAAGTGATGGGCTCACCATCATATGTGGATTGGTGTAAAATATATGGATGTTCAGGAAAAATGTCATTCCTTCACTCATCAGGAAGCGATCCTCATTAGTCATCTCAGAATTTTCCACAGGCATAAAATGCTGGATCTGAAACCTCAAGCCCCACATCAACTCCTTGACGGCAGGACTGTACAAACAGCGTATTTTCTGAAAGAATATCAAGAAAAATCTTGGTGCTCAAAATTATTCATAGAAGTAAGCAAACAAAGGGAGCTTTAACACTTACCAAGCGATCCTCGATGACAGTTTTGTAATCCTCATTTCCAACAGCTAGTGTTTGGTCATGGCGAACATTCTTCAGGATCATCGAACTAAGGTCTTGACTCACATAACTCTTAGTAATGGCGGGGCCTTTGCCCTCAAAAGTTTCAAAGGTATCCAACCAAATAACCTGTTGATGAAACAAACAATGACAAGCATGTTAAGGGGAGAAGGCACAATTAGTGAAAAATCATGCCAAATAGTTACATGCATCAAGTGTAATGATAAATCTTGTCCAAGTCCTCAATTATTTAGGTCTAAATCAGAATAAGTTAATGCATTAAGCAAATGCAATGTCTTTTGAAAGAAGGCATACCGGCAATCCTTGGTAGTAATACCATCACTATGTCAGGCCTTAAATCATCACTAGCTAGCACTAACTAGCCAGAAATTGGCATAGGCCAATACCCGGCCCCTAGTATCACCAAACCTGTGCCCATCTATTACTTGGATATCTCTTACACTCAATGACCTTTTTAAGAAAAATGGCTTAAGGGAATGCATTCATAAGAGAAACGAAATCATGGTACATGCTTCCTAGCTAGCTTTATGGATAGAAAACTGGAGTGTGGAGACTGTTAAGTTGGTTACACCGACACGGTGCTGCTGACCTCCTAAATAAACCACGTGAACCTGACTAGATCAGCGTGTATCTATCTAGAGCAGTTCTTTACTCTTGAAATTTTTCTTTCTTTTTCTTTAGCTTGGCTCTTGCCTTGTGTACTTTACTCCCTCTATTGGTCAATGAAATGCAGCGCCGCACTGCCTTTCAGTCAAAAAAAAAATTAGGTAATACTTAATTAGTATTATACTACTATGCAGGTAGTATATTAATTGGTGAACATACTGTTTATGTGTACATATATGAAGGTATTTCTAAAAATACTAAAACTTGGGTATATTCCATGTGATAAAGTGGTATGCATACTACCCCATGGTAGTGTATATGAGACCTAGGGGCAAGTAATCAAATCTCGAAGTAAAGTGTGGCAAATGATAAAAAATCCCAAATATAGGCGGTAGAAAAAAAACATGTGTTTCTTCATGCAATGCATGCATAGGTTAAGAAAAATTAGTGGGGCGGGGGGCACTAACCGCTTTTAGATCACCGATGAAAATCTGCCCAGATATGCTGCATGGGATAGATAATACAGAAAAATTAGCTAGGTCGATGACAAAGAAAGACGACAAGAGAAAAACATGAACATAGATGCAATAATAATCAAAAAAGTATCTGCTAGGCATCTGGTTTTCTGAGCTTGGCAGAATCATATTGAAAAATTGCAAAGCCAGAGGGCGTATAGCCCGGGGCGTCTCAAATAGAATCGCCATCACCCCACAATTCCCAAACAGGTCGTTTGGTAAATCAGAATTTTAAGAAAATTCAGGCGAGCGTAATTACAGAGAAAGACTTAGGTTGACCATAATCGAATGGTACACCTCTCTCCGCAAATAAGTGTACTTTTAGCTTTTGTCAAAGTTAAACTTTGTCAATTTTGACCAACTTTATAGATAAATATAATAATATATATTACATCAAATTAATATATTATAAAACTAAATTTAAAACATATCTACTTATACCAATTTAGAGTCATAAATATTGCTAGTTTTTGGAGTCAGTTCGTGGCTCGGAGGACAAAGGCTAGCCATCTCGTCCCCTCCAGATTCGCCAACGCAGTCCATAAATACCATTCGGCTCCGCTGACGGCATGCAGCACCCTTGTGCCGATCAGCGGCTCCGGTGTCGACGCCGGCGATGCGGCCCTCCCCGTGATCCAGGGCACGACCCAACCATCGAACACTAACTACAAGGTATATAGGGTCTTCGAAGAGGATAGAGCGGGGCGGTTAAACTCACCTGCACATGGACTCTCAACATCCAGATGCGCCGCAAACTCAAGGAAGTCCTCATCAAAGTCCGAAAGCGAGGGATACTCATCCGCCGCCTC
Organism: Avena sativa; assembly: GCA_916181665.1. Taxonomy (NCBI): domain Eukaryota; kingdom Viridiplantae; phylum Streptophyta; class Magnoliopsida; order Poales; family Poaceae; genus Avena; species Avena sativa. The sequence goes on along the minus strand of OV702279.1, from coordinate 255,662,636 downwards.
CTTCTCCGACTCCGGTGCCGTCTCCTTCCGCGCCGCCAGCGACGCGATTTTGTTTCCCATAGAACGCTGTGCTACTACCGACACGTACGATGGCTTCCCGTCCAAATTTTGGCTTCTGTGTCCTGTGTGTGCTTATATTTTTATAGGTCATCATCTGACGGTGCGCAGCAGCGAGTCGGATGGAAAAGGTCGGTCCCCTGGAGATCGGACGGTCAGAAAACCACGTGCGCTCTTTCATATGCTGGATCTGCCCTGCGTCGTTGTCTTCCCGTCCAGGTCTTGTCCCGAGTTCGGACCAAACCCAATCCCAAATCCCAATCTAACCTCGCGAGTCGCGACCGCTTTTCCTCGTCGTCGCCACCGTCGCCGCGGCTTCGGAGCAACCTCGTCGGTGGGCGGCAGTCGCGTTGAGCTGCTCCAGTCGTCTTCGTTCCTGCTCAAGATCCGTACTCTAGGTAAGCCCTGCTTCAGTTTCACCTGTCTGTCCCTAGTTTGCGCTGGGCAAGCAAAAATCGACTCTTCCCCCTCCCACGAGATTTCGTGCCTTTAGCTGTACGCGTACGTTGCTGGGGTAGATGCGAGCATGTTTGCTGTCGACCGATGTTGGTCGCCTCCCTAGGGTTTCTTTGAGGGTGTGGGGAATTTTCGAAGCGCCCGTATGTATGTTGATAGCTGAAACCGCTGTAGGATGGTTGTAGAGTCAGATGGTGACAGAAAATATTTTTGTTTTTCCTGTAAATTGGGCAATCATGTTGTGGGGGAAGGAAAATCTCGATTTGGGTGGTCTTGAGTCTCAAGGTTTAGATGATTAACCAAGTTTTCAGAAGCGAAATTCTGGCAACATAGTTTGGAGAAAATTTAGATGTGCGGATTGTGCTTGCCTGCTGTGAACGTTGATGGCAGAAAGTAGGGGAAGTTCGTGCGAGCGACCTACTGTTGGAGTTTGCCTGTGTGCTAAGCAAAGGATGATGGATGTTGGCATCATGGTCTCATGGAGTTGGATTTCGGTCTGTGGTTTTCTTGTGGACAGGGAGGGAGGAAGGAAGGAAGGAAGGAAGAAAAGGCGTGAGTTGTATTGATTTTGTGGTTTGGTGGGAGCTTTTGGAGACAGGAGATTGGAAGGAAGGGTTGACGATGAGCAGCCGAAGCCCGCCGCCCAAGGACCGGAGGATGCGCACTGTACGCACTTCGTACCGTGACGCACCGTACCGGAGAGACAGGGACGGACGCCGTGGTCCAAGCAGGTTTGAGCTGCCTTATTTAAATGAAACACAATGAACATTTGGCATCGTAATCCAAAGTTACTGCTTAATCCTCCTAATCACATGTTTTGGCCACCCATAATTCTACCCAAAGAGGCCTTACACTTAATCCTGGATTTTATGATGGTAGGAGGGAGTAGTGTATTCTCTAATTATTTCTTTTATTCTCCTGCAGGTCTGCTAGTGATTTGTGCAACAACTGTAAGCGTCCAGGACATTTTGCTAGGGATTGTCCAAATGTGGCCGTCTGCCATGCCTGTGGGCTTCCAGGGTAAGGATTGTTAGTTGTTTCTATTTTAGCTTATGTTAAGATCTTTCATATCCAGCAACATCTTATTGTAGGGCTACTTTTGTTCCATGCTAATAATGTTCTGACTAGCCTGCTGTATTTTGCCATATTGTATCTAGATCTCCATTATCCAAGAACTATATATTGCAATTTTTTCCTTGTATCGGTTATGTTGCTTTTAATTCTCAGTAGCCCTCCTGTTTTGCGCTTCTATCTAAAACTCTGTCTCCAGGTCAATGTATGCATGCAGTGCATATCTTACATGAAGTTTACTATGATTGATGATTGCAATTATTTGTGGATGCTTAGCCATTTTGAGGCACCTTATGTTCTTTGTTCTGTTTGATGAAAATTCAAGTATCAGTATCAATTGATAATTGCTTAAACCTTTTTCTCAAGACTAAAAATACGCATCTCTATTGCCTTTTTTAGGCACTTATGATGATGTCTTAGTGCAAGTGTGTTGTAGAAGGATTTGTTTCATTTTTTATAATTTATTTGAGATACAAATATATCATTAGAAGGTGGTGGTTAATGAATAATGAGACTTTGAATCTTGAATCATATGTAAACCATATAAGCTTCATAAAGATGATTGATACTCGAAAAAATGTGAACATTAAGTTGTTGATAGCTCATAAGTTATTCTTCCATGTGACCACTGACCAGGGGAGCATACATAGTACATTTTCCACCTTTCTCTTGAGGCAACATTGCTCACTCGTTTCTTGACTTCTGCAGGCATATTGCAGCCGAGTGTTCTTCCAAAGACCTCTGCTGGAACTGTAAAGAGCCTGGGCACATGGCTAACAGCTGCCCAAATGAAGGGATATGCCGCAACTGTGGAAAATCAGGCCACATTGCGAAAGACTGCACTGCTCCTCCAATGCTGCCTGGAGAAGTGAAGCTCTGCAACAACTGCTACAAACCAGGGCACATCGCCATGGAGTGCACCAACGAGAAGGCCTGCAACAATTGTAGGAAGAGTGGCCATCTTGCACGTAACTGCACCAATGAGCCTGTTTGCAACCTGTGTCATGTTGCAGGGCATTTGGCACGTCAGTGCCCCAAATCTGATGAGATCATTGAGAGGGGTGGGCCTCCCCCCTTCCGTGGTGGCGATTCTCTGTTTCGTGGTGGTGATGTTCCCTTCCGTGCTGGTGGTGCTGCCTTCCGTGGTGGCTACAGTGACGTTGTTTGCCGGGCCTGCAACCAGGTTGGCCATATGAGCCGTGACTGCATGGCTGGTGCCTTCATGATCTGCCACAACTGCGGTGGCCGTGGCCACATGGCTTACAAGTGCCCATCTGGGAGGCTCCTGGACCGGTTCCCCCCGCGCCGTTACTGAATGACTTCCAAGGCCTCTGTCAGATGACTATTCCTCGCCATCCGATGTGTTATGAGTCGTCATTTTTTGTGTGCTTCATGTTTCTGAATGGCAAGGGATTTTAAGTATTCCAGTTTCTGTAACTTGTTAGTCTCATCTTACCAATTGACTTCCAGGGTCTCTTTCAGATAAGACTGTACATTTGCATCTCTCTGCCATATGAATAATTATTTTCATGGTTTAGTGAATACAAGTGTTGAACTGTAATTGTGATTTCATCTATTTGACCATGGTATTCTGTTGGGAATATATCAGACAAAGTGTTCCAATTGTGTTATCAGTGCTAATTAATTCATGTTCTTACTGTTTTGAGTGAGGCAATTATTTCAGGTTTTTGCAAGTTGATATTTTGCATGTTGATACAATACATCATTGCCTACATCTAGGATTTTTTTCAAGATTTTTGTAGGGCTTTAAAATGTTGTTTTTAAAATTTTCAAAAAATGAGCTACATGTAGCTCGTAAAAATCTGCACTCGATTGAAGGTCTCTTCTTTATTTAGTACTTCCTCCGATCCATAATAAGTTCGTTGATTTAGCACAACTTTGTACTAAAGTAGAGACACTTATTATGGATCTGAGGGAGTACTAATATTTAAAAATAGACGACATAACTTCCACCGTGGAATGGAGGGAGTATTTGTTAAGCTTCATACATGTCGATGCCTCCTATCCTGTTAATTGCTAATGGACACTGAAATACATGTGATGTGAGGTGTACAATATCCTTTATGAATAATTATTTTCATGGTTTAGTGATGTGAGGGAGTACCAAGTGTTGAACTGTAATTGTATTTCAGCTATTTGACCATGGTATTCTGTTGGGAACACATGACATCAATAGACACCGTACGCCTGTATGGTTTCTTGTTAACACTATCATAAATGATATTGATTGTTGATCACATTGAGCTATTGTATGGTTAGTTTGACTTCATTCAAGTCATCCATTTAATCAATCCTTATGAAAGTAATATATCAATGCATCAAACTTAGAATAAAAATATCTCAAATGGATTACTAATATGCACCTCTATTTAATAACATACCAAAACGTCTTTATATATTATGGTATGGAGTACTAATATGCTCGGTGCTAGTGTCTACGATTACTGACTGCTCGGTGCTAACTACTCCCTCCGCTTTAAAATATAAAAAGTTTTAGCTTTGTGAAACAAATATATCTAGACTTTTTTGTTTTACAAAGCTAAAACTTCTTATATTTTGAAACAAAGGGAGTACTTCCATGCGAAGCCAGGCTGCTGAGTGAGTTCTCTAGGATTGAATTTGGTGAAGCGCAACTTTTTTTTCCAAAATTCTATCGATATTTTATTAATTATCCACAACAATACAAAGAGTCTTAAAAGTAATAAAAATATAAATAGATCAATAGACCACCTAGCGGTGACTAGGTACATTAGCATGAGCTGAAGGCGCGCCGCCGTCCCCACCCTCCATCATTGGAGTCGGGCAAACCTTGCCATAATAGAGCTTGTTATAATAGACGAATGAAAAGTCGTCGTGCTAAGACCCCAAAGGACCAGCACACTAGAGCATCAATCATCGCTAAAGAAGAAAAATGTAAATCGGAAGAAACTAACCTCAAACCACACTCGAATACTAAAAACGACCGGTTCCTAATAGATCCGCTGAACACACGACTCCACATGCCCTCCGCCGATGCTACACACCACCAGAACAAGGATATGACGAGGATAATTTTATTCTGACTTTAGAATGTAGCCGCCGCCTCAATATCCGGTCTAAACAAAACACGAGACCTCCTGCCAACTTGTCCAAATCAAGGTATGTATTTATGCTTTTCCTACCTATATATGGAATTCCAGTATAATTGTTGTTTGAAATTCTTGCTCATGTGTATTAGTACTCTTTTTGTTTGATGTTTATATACATGCAAATCTAGATAAGATAAATTCAAGTACCTATTTTCATACGGAGGGAATATTGTAGTATGGTCGGCTTTTGAGCTGTAGATAATCTAGGGACCTTTGTGCTATGAGTCTGGACCTGGTTGCAATTTCCTCTTTCTTTTGGTCCTGGATGTATTATGTATCACCACCGCTGATGTATGAAAACTTCTAGGTCCTTCCAGTTGTCATCAAAGGGTGCGTCTTCCAGTTGTCATCAACTCCGGTACAGGTACTTATGGAATGATTGTAGTAACAGCTGAGTCAGCTACATGTTCGGAATGTGGTTCAGATTCTTTGTCTCCATTCCAAGATCTAAACATAATCTTACTCCTAGCTCCAGGACCAACCCAAGTTGACCAAAACTTGGATGCCGTCGTTAACCTCTAGAATTTTCTCAGGTGAACGCCCAAGGTTCTGGAGATCCATGTTTTTAGTACGACCTTTTTTTAGAGACGACCATAGCTTGGCTGACAAACTTGGCACGAGTGCGAAGATGCAATTCTTTTAACCAAACTTAAGAAAATTTACCGTAAAATCAACTGATAACATCACTGTGACACTTTCAGTGGATCAGTAGGTGTTTAAATTATCAGAAGTATCAGAAGTTGTCAAAAAAAAAAACGAACTTGACAAAAACTGAATCAACGGGATAACGTCACTGTGACACTTTCTATTATTGAGAGCCAGCGCATAGCAGATAGCCAGCTCATATAAGCTTACCTGGAAAATATTATTGGTCAGCATTACAAGTTCCGGAGATGTTTCAAGAACACTGAAACAAATAAAGAATCATAACACATGACAAATCAGAACACTACACATGCCTAACTCAACAGGTCTATTTGACAAGGCCTTAACTGAACAAGATCATCAGGGCAGCCCTCAGGATGCACTGTGTTAAGCCATCAAAATCCAAAATTCGATTTGACAGCGCCATCTAATCCAACTTCGTGTAGCTGAATCCATTGTCATCTTCTTTCTCACCATCGCTTGGCGCCAGGTCCTTCAACTATATCATTCAGGGTGGCAAGAAATGAGAAAGAAATAAAATCAGCTACCTAGCTTAACTGCAGATGGTAATTTTGCAAACTGAAAATATAAAATACTAATATTTCTTAAGCAAGCATAATAATGATTGAAGAAAAAAGAACTACCTTTGCTAGGTAAGCCTTATGGAATCTGTAACCCTGAAAGAGCAAAAAACTCAACATTAGAAATCTTTAGCTTCCTGAGTTACTGTAAAGTGCCTTGGTGTAAACAAAAAAAAACTTACTCTGTCAGTCCCGTATAGGTAATCACAGTACGTGAAAACGGAAGCAAAATTGCTCTGGCTTTGGCCTCCAACATAGTGATGATAATCATGGTATTCTGCTCCTCCATAGAACGGAATATACTTTGTCAGGCTGAATGGGAAATCAAAGCTGCAAAATGACAAGATAAAGTTCAGAAATGTCTTCCGGTGCCGGCATGGACAGCTATCCCCTAAAACAAAACAGGGTCTAGCTTAGCTGTTCACACCTATTATTATTTTGATTTCTAGGCTACTCGGTAAAATCATTTCAATCATGCATTCAAGATTTTTGCAGTTTTTATCCTTTTTTCTCTTAGCACAGGGAAATTGTAATTAAGAAACAAAAGCTATTTTTTCTGGAATTATCAAGTCAGGTCACAAAAAACTACTCCCTCTGCCCTGTAATATAAGATGCTATTACAACCAATATATGAGTTAGCAGGTTGTAATAATGCCTTATATTATGGGACGGAGGGAGTAGAAATTAAACTCTGCGTGTTCCATTTTTGTCCTACTAAAGAGTGGCAGGTGATCAGGTCACATGACTTGAAACCACACCGCAATTGTTTTTATAAAAGTAGACTCTTTATGTTAATTTCTTGGTTCTACTGAAGAGTGGCAGGCAATGTTGAATATTTTTTAGTTCTTCATTGCCTTGTTCATTCAAATAAGCAGACAGCCACGACTTTTGTAATTAATAGCTATGAATTTTATAATGCTAAGAAAAATGTAATCACAATACGTGAAAACAATACGTCCATCACTAGCAGAAACAATACGTGTAATCACAATGCTTATTCAGTTATTTGCAACAAATCCGTCCATCACTAGCAGAAAAATGTAATCACAATACGTGAAAACTTGCACACTGTTAGAAATAATCTCAAAGAGAGAAACCACATAAACTGCACATTGTTAGAAATAATCTCAAAGAGAGAAACTACATTGTTAAAAAAAACTCTCCTATTAAAGAGTGGCAGGGCGGCGTAGAATAAATTTTTAGTTTCTTCATTACCTTGTTTCAAATAACTGAATAAGCAGGCAGGTAGGAGTTCTCTAACTAATAGCTATGTGTTTTATATTGCTATAAGGAATGCTTGCTATGACTTTTCTAACTAATAACTTAATTCAAATAGGCATGTGCATCCCCCTACCCTTGGACGAATGCCATTATGCAGTACAAAGAATTTTAGCTATCCCCGGTGTCAGGCAGCTAACATCCACCAGCTCCATTTACAAGAAAACCGACCGATTACTAGCAGCAAAATGTGGTCACAATACATTCTTAGAAATAATCTAGAAGAGAGAAAGTAAGTAGATTCCTTACCCACAATGCGTGTCGATGGCCTCCATCTGACGAAGTATAATCCAGAGCCAGAGCGTAATCATGTGGCCTGGTGCAATGGCCGGCCCGGCAAAGGAGGGGATGCCAAGTATGAGCACCTCCGCCCAATGTGCGTATGGCGCTGCAAAGCCAATGGGCGCCGTGTACTCATGGTGGATGCGATGGATCTTCTGGTAGCCCCACTCCCCGTGCAGCAGGCGATGGAGCCAGTAGTTGAGGTAGTCCTCAACCAGGAAGTAGACCAGCAGCTGCGCGGCAATCTCCCCCAGAGACGGCAGTGGCAACCCCGTGTGAATTCCCACCATCTGCGGCAACCCCAGAGCGGATCAGCTTTTTATCTTTTTTTATCTTTTTGATGGTCACCAATATGCGAAAAATAGGGAAAATGTGGATTAATCCTAGATCACAAAAAATCCTTAAAATCTAGCACCCCCTAGGAACAGATAGATCAAAAAGGCATGGCATGGAATCTGCTTGCCACCAGGCCTCCTCAAATCTCCGGACGCATTGCTCACAGATTCATTCCCCAAAACGAGAGTCGAGCCGAGAGGAAACCGACCTTGACGGCGGGGTAGGACATGAGTTGGAGCGGGCCGATGACGAGGAAGAAGATGCGCATGACGTCCGCGTAGCACCTGAGGAACTCGGACCGCGAGAGGCGCACCCGCGGCTGAATCTTGTAGGGCTGGACGGCCCGCGGCGCGCGGAGCTCGAGGAGCGCGACGGGGAGCGGCGCGAGCGTGAAGACGGCGAGGAGGAAGAGGATGTTGAGGCAGTAGAGGTAGTAGTCGGGCGTGGTCGCCGTGAACCGGAACCAGAGCGCCTCCGCGGGCGTCATGGCGCGGCCCAGCGCCGCCTCGGCATCCACCGCCGTCGCCCACGGGAGCATCTCGTCCGGCCGGAAGGAAGGGGCCCGGCCGCAAAAACAGAGAAGGGAGATACTGACCAATCTCTCTCTCCTCGACTCCACTAACTATAATGTACTTCCGGGCCCAATACTTCCTCCACTCGCGCAGGGGTGCGCCCGCGGTTTCGGCATAAATGCAGGGGGCTACGCGTATATTTGCCACTATGCCCCGGCTCTGGTCAGGTTCGGTTACACTGCCGTTGGCCGGCGAGTGGCGAAGAGACGTCGTGCTCTCCTTTATGCCGCGTTAGACGTGTCACTGACATGTGGGTGCGGTGTGGTCTGTCCGATGTGGGTTCCAGCTGTCTATCAAATTCCGAATTGGTGTACAGGCCGGCCGTCCTTTGTCATATGTCCTGATGGTTTTCGTAGTAGTTTCTATTTCTACTTACGTTGGATCTGACCTGCCCACATGACGCCCGTGTGGCTGGCAGGCGGTGCATTCTCTGTCTCGACTTTGATACTCCGAACTGTTGTGTTGTCTGTTCTGAAGATCTATCTGATCCCGAGATCAGACCTGATGCGTAAGTTTGACAAGGAGAGAACTGCAACCCTGGGGCATTAGTGCATATACCGTACAATGCTACTCCCTCTGTTCAAAAATATAAGACGTTTTAGATTTGTGAATCAAATGTATCTAAACGTCTTTTAGTGTATAGGTTTGTAGAGGTTTGGAGTGAACCTATACCCTAAAAGGTGTCTAGATACATTCGTTTCACAAAGCTAGAATGTCTTATATTTCGGAACGGAGAGAGTAGTAGAAAAGATATGTCATCTTTTAACTTTTTACATTATTTAGAGAAGACACAATATATAACTATATTATCTCTTAGGACATGAGCTATGGGAGCAGGTGTATACTACTCCCATAAATTCACCTAGGTAGGAATCACTCAGAGCATATACTCTCTCCGTCCTAAAATAGATGTTTTAAATTTGTTAAATTTGAATAAATCTAGACACTATTTAGTATATAGATTTATCTAAATTTTAAAAAATCTAAGACATCTATTTTAGAACGGAGAGAGTACCAAAGACACATGCATCCAACGGAAGCAATACCCACTCGGACCCATCTCTGCAGGCTTTTTTTTATTCCATGTTTTCTCTTGAACGTCTTCTTTCTAATAAAAAATGCTTTTGCAGCGAGGAAGCAGCTTCCTCTGCAGGAAGTAGCTTTGATCTGCAAGTAACATGCAAAACTACATAGAACCACCCGAGCCTAGCTGGATAGCTAGGGCAGCGGTACAGCGTGTAGCGTTGGTCGTGTTTTTATTGCTATCTCTAGTAATTAATAAGGAATAACTATTTTTAGTAAGAACTAGTTTGCTAAGGAAATGCATATGGTACTATGGAGAAAATAATCTTCTCTTATTTTTAAGAGATCGTTCCTTAGCTAAGAGAAGACAACCTTCTCTCTTGTTTCTCTCTCCTCCAGCTAAGAAAAAATCCATCATGGCGAGCATAAAGGAAGGCTGTCGTCACCGCATTCTACGTGCCCTTAGAGCATCTCCATCCACGAGGGTGTTTTCAACACGATATTTACATTTGTATAGAAAATTCGTCCAATCGCGTTTAAGATGTCCAATTTTTATCAGATTTGGGCCATATTACATCCGGTTCCTAGGCCAAATCCGGGGCGCTAGGAGCTGCCCCAAAAGCCGGACGCAGCGAAAAATGGTTGGGCCAACCCTGTCGGTGAGATAGCCCCATTCCCCACCGCGACTCGGCTTTCCCACGGCAGAGAGCTTTCCCCCAGCTGCCCCCGCCGCCATGTCATCGTCGGCGAAGCCCCACCCCACCAAGCCGAAACCACGCCTGTAGATAGGTCCGTCCCCGTCGTCGCATACTTTCCCCTCGGCCTAGGCCTCGTTTCGTCGTCCTGCCTTCGCCACAACTCGACTTCGTTTTGAGCTCCGTCACCTCGCCCGCGAAGTGTTCGGCGTTTTGACCGTTCGGCCATGGATTCCGACAACAAGGATATGTTAGCCCTTTTGCTAGAGGAAGAGACCGCCGCGGCCGCCGAAGATGAAGAACACATGCATATCCTCAGCTCTCTAGCCCGGCTGTACATGCAGACTGCAGCGCGAAAGCGGGAAGGCTCGGCGATGGGTCGTCGGAAGTGCAAAGAAAGGCAACGGATGGAGGTATATTGCATGCTATATACCAACTACTTCTCCGAAGAGCCGCTGCACGAAGAGTTTGTATTTCGGCTCCGTTTCAGGATGAGCCAAAAGCTCTTTCTCGAGATCGTGCATGCCATCCAGGAGTTCGACCCCTATTTCGTGTGCAAGAAGGACTGCACCGCCATGGTTGGATTTTCCTCAGTGCAAAAGTGCATAGTAGCGATGAGGTTGCTTGCATACAGAGCTCCGGGTGACAATGTAGATGACTATCTTTGCATGGCCAAGTCCACTGTCATTGATTGCTTGTATAGGTTTTACAGGGCAGTGATTGCAGTATTTGGGCCACAATACTTGAGGACACCCAATGCTAAAGACACTGCTTGCATCCTCGCAGTCAATGAAAGTAGAGGATTTCTTGGGATGCTTGGAAACATAGACTACATACATTGGCACTGGAAGGCAGAGAATGTACAAAGACCACAAAGAAGGTTGCACTATGATACTCGAGGCAGTTGCTACACATGATTTTTGGATTTGGCACTTTTTATTTGGCATGGTAGTATCGAACAACGACATTAATGTCCTCCAGTCCTCAAATGTCTTTTCCAAGCTTGTTAAGGGTCATTGCTCCCCCTGTGGACTTTTATTTGCGCCACTACAACAATGAATACTATCTTGCAGATAGCATCTATCCAAGATGGCCAACATTTGTGAAGAATATCTCAAGCCCGATGCTCCCCAAGCATGCTTAGTTTACCAAGGAACTGGAAGCTTGCAGGAATGATGTGGAGCGGGCATTTGGTGTGCTCCAACAGAGGTTTATAGTTGTCTGGTTCCCTGCTATGACCTGGTCGAAAAATCGGATGTGAAAAGTGTTGAACTGTCGTGTGATCTTCCACAACATGATCATTAAGGATGGGAGAAAGGACCCAGTAAATTTGGTCGAGCAGGACGAGCCATACTACAGATAGGAATCTCTTGCAGAGCCTGATCATCAGGTGCCGCCAACCTAGGCTTTGCGTCATGGGATTTGAGTCCCAATAGTGCATCAACAGTTGCAAGGATAATCTGGTTAAGCACATATGAATACGCAAGGGCAACACATAGATGTCGAGCATGATCTGACCGAGCTAGGCCGAACTATGTTGTATTTTAGTCTATGTCGAACTACGTTTAATATCATGTCAAACTATGTTTAATTTCATGCCGAACTATGCCGAACACTGCTCTATATTCATATTTATACCAAACTCTGTTTGAAATTGAGTCGAATTTGGACGAAAACTCGCCAATTTTGTGTCGCACTGGAACCATGCCTGGAAACACGAGTAGAAAAACGGCAATTTCCATGTCAAAAATTACATGTGTCCAACGCTAAATAGCGTCGGATTTTAACCCGGAAACGTTCAACAGTGGAGGTTCTCTTACACTGAGGACAGTATTTTTTTTTGTTACTATGATAAATAGCCAGAGTAAAACACACATGTGCTTTTTTCTACTCCCTTTCACCCATAGTAGTTGACTCTAATTTGGATATATCTATCACAAAAGCTTGTCTAGATATATCCAAATTAGAGTCAACTAATATGGGTCGGAGGGGTACTAGCTTATTACAAGTTATCCATGATCTATACACCTGAGTACATCAACTTGGGAAAGGGCGTGCACATCTGAATCCTCATTCCACCCATGTTCTTTGTTTTGTTTTATCGACACGGCCAAGGCAATGGAAGGGGTGACGTGTACATTAGTGAGGACCGACGCACAACTTTTGTAAGTTGATGGATGCACTGAAGTGTACATCTGAGGCAAGTTCATGTATCTCGCGTGTATTTAACAGAAATCGATACATGACAGGCCAAAAAAATATATATTAATGTACACAAAACTAACCTTGCATGGGAGGAAACAAACATTGTCAAAAAACAAACTACTCAATGTGTTGTGTAATTCTTGTCGTAGTTGTAGTTCTAATTTGAACTAGAACCACGATCGACTAAAAATATAAAATCAAAAAGAGTACTCCCTTTAATCTATAATAAATGTCGTCCATCTAGCTTAGTATAAAATGAGCGACATTTATTATGGATCGGAGGAAGTACAATATATTCGACTCGTAATGCCCGGCTGACCGGGCAAGGCCAAGTCCATCGTACGTACAGTACTTCGCAGTATACTTCTTTTCTTTTCTTCTCAAACAAGCATCTTTCCTCGCAAGGATCCATATGTGATTTCGTTTTATTCGTGGGCCTTCTCGGTGTTACTCGTGGACCTGGATGCAAATCGTAGCTGGATCGCGATGTGTGTCCGGATCCAGAAATCTCTCGCCGCACTTCCCATGTTGCCATCCACCACCTCCACAAGTCCAAGAACGGAAAGCTGCAGCTGAAAATATGTGATTGATGTGCTTCTGAAGGCCTGTTTCTAAATGGAGATGCGTCATCTGACGGTGCCAACGGAGCACACGGACAAACTAGCTCGGTGGGCTGTCGACCGCGATCGATCCAGCTGGCTGGCATATGATCGACCTCTCGTTTTCGCTAAAGCAGTTCTTCAGTTCGAATCGTATAGCGATGTTGGAAGCATACACGGAACTGGAAAACTAATTAATCTTCCGATCCACACGGCCGTCTCTACCATTGATGAGACGTGTCATCGTGAAAGACGAGCAAGCCTATCGCGCAAAGGAGAGGACGACCGAAGCAACTCCAGCTGCATGACTCATTTTGGATAGCTAATGTGTCTGAAATAATTTCTTTGGATGGGTCCACAGACAGGAATGAGCCGTTATCCGGTAGGCCATGACAATGCGTCCAGCGATCAAACCCATTTGGTCCGCTATGGCCATTGTGGCGAGTTGGTCATTTCATATTTCATCAAACCAAGTATACATAAATAAATAAAACTAGCAAAGTGTCCGTGCGTTGCTACGGTCTATCACAGTCTCTTTATATATGTACATAGAAAATCTCCCTCAGGGTTACCATCTTAATGGAGGCATAGATGATTAGATCATATTAAGCACTTCATGTGAATGAATAATCTTCTTAGAAAAATAGAAAATAAAAAGGAAATGTTTTTTAGGAGAGGCAGTCTAGCCGTCGAGTCAGGCCGCCTACGACCCTCACAGCATGCACGCCATAATGCACTTACCCCTCCCCCCCCCCCCTCCGAACTTCCTCCTACTCGTTGGTCTTTTTGCAAAAGGACTCCTACCACCACTTCTTCCCGGCGATCGACTCCTGAATGCTCACTTCCTCCTAACCGAGCTTAGCCATCCCCGTGCGCATCCGCCGCCAGCAGCACCCCGACGCCCCTCTCTGCTCCCTTCCATGTCGTGCCGCCCTACTCTACATCACCGCCGCTGTCGGGAGCTCCTTCCCAGCGTCGCACGCTCGTGTTCTTCGAGAACCACCACCATTGGCGTGTCTCCACCATCCTCCGTCGCCAGCACGTGTCTGCAACCCTGTCGGCCTCAACCTCAAACCGGCGGGCATCACCGATAGTAGTTTTATTTTCAAGAATGAATATAAGATGGTAGTAATAAGTTAAGTGGCCACCGTTATGGTAATTAACATTGCAAAGAAGGAGCATTCCACCGGGACCTACAAATTCAGTAAATTACCAAAAAAGATGTCTGAAATCAGTCTGCACTGTCTAAATTAGAGGCAACAATAAAGACCATACATGTTGTATGAGTGAGTATCACCGTAGTATTATGACAAACATGAGAAACAAATTGTATGCAATTTAGAATATACACAATCAGGTTACTGTGATATGAATTTCCACAGTTTACTATAAGGAATTAATCATTGCTCAAACTGTGCAAAAAGAGAAAAAAATATGATGTACTGCTGGTGTAGAAGAACAGAGCAAAATATTCAAGTAAAAAAGGAACATGGGGCAAGCATCGCCCTTGCACCAAAGTTAAAATCCATGGATTTTCCTCAATCTCACATGGATCTAGCGATCGAGAGAACAAGTAGAAGCAACCCATGTGTAATGTGTTGCAAATCAATCACAATTTTAGCAAGTAGCAACGGCTTTAGAACTGTGTGACAGAAAATAAGAAGCATGACGACAGATCTAAAGGATCTTTTTTATTTAAGGATCCTCCTTGCCTCCTTGGAAATCTCTAGAACTGACGGGAGAGAGCTTACAAGAAATACACAGCTGAATGAAAAATCAACGAACAGGACCCAGGAAATCGCATCGTGGGACGCAGCCGGCTAGCTACCTTGTGACGTCCGCGCCCTTTTCCCATTGCGCCAGACATCACCGCCTCCTTGATCTCTCTCCCGTCTGCCTACTCCGTTCCTTGTTGCAGCCCAGCCGGAGCTGCCCCGCGGTCAACCTCGTCCTCCTTGGGTCGTCTTCTGCGGCTGACTGCATACCCTGCGCTCCTAGCCCACGCCGCCCACATTGCTGGCCCTCATCTCCCCAACCACTCCGGGCGAGCTCCGCCTTTGCCCCCACCAGGACCCCGTACAGCGGTCGACCTCCTCCTCCTACCCTCCCTTTGCCTTGAACGCAGTCGCCTTTCCATTCGAGCGGGGGAGCGGAGGCAGAGGAGAAGGGGATTTTTTTCCTTTTAGTTGGGGAATAGAGTGCGTGAGTACATGTTGGAGCCTTGGAGCGCGGTTAATTCGTCGAAATGCACGGTGGAGAGCTGGTCCAGGTGATGTGTCGGGGGCTCTTCATGGAGGACGCACCGCCAACGCATCTGCGGGGATCGAGGAGAGACCGCACCCACTGCACGAAGACGGACGGGTCAGGGGCTATGCAGGCCTCCAACGACGCTGCCCGCTCCTCCTGGCGGCGCCCGACATCGCGCGGCACGGACGACGCGCGCCGGCCTCCAGCCACGCCGCCCGCTCCTCCAGGAGGCGCCCCGACATCGCGCGGCACGGACGACGCGCGCCGGCCTCCGGCCAGGAGAAGGTCAGGGTCTTTTTTTACAACGAACGGTTCGGATAATCAGGTTACTCAGCGGTGGCAGTGGTGTAATAGCTCCAAAATGTCAGGGGCAAAACCGTCAAAACCTGGCAGACGGAAATTTTAAGGGGTGACGAACGGTCTCAATCTTTTTAATAGTATAGATGATACTATCTCCGTTTTTATGATACAAGTTTTTTTAGCAAGCTGTTTTAGTTAATTAAAAAACTTATATTGTAAAACAGAGGTTGTAGTAAATAAAATTGCATACATATAGTTCAAATGACATTGTACAGTGTTAATGTGCAAGATGAGACAAACATATAACATGTCCAAAAAGTGGCAAGTTTCTCCCAAATAATGGCATGTGTCTCCCAAAAAGTGGCACATTTCTCGCCTTTTCAAGCATCGTGGGCTCGGATCATCTTTTGCTTTTTTCTTGATCCAAGCTCTCCGTTCCGGGTCGGCGATGCTCTCTATGTCGATCATCATGATCCGGTTCTCCTCAGCCATGACCTGGCATTCGGTCTCCATGAGCCTAGCTACACTTCACATTTATCTCTTCCACCTCGAGTGATCTCTTTTGGAGATCAACAAAGCTCAGGATGCTGGCCTCTTTCTCTTTGCGCCGCCTCTCTTTCCTCTTGACATTGGCCTCTTCCTTCTTGGTGATCAACTCCCTCAAGGTGTCTTGAAATGCCATCGACGAAGCTTGTCGGTTGATGTCGGCCTTGGAGGACTTATAGCCTCTTGGTCGGCCGACACGACCAGCATTGCTTGTGTCGTCTTTGCTCCCGTGGAAAATGCATTTGCTATCGTAGTCAACATCGATGGCACCACCCATTGACGCATTGCCTTTCTTCTTCAAGGGCTCGGTCTTGCGGAAGAGGGCATAACTAGTTTCCCATTTCTTGCAATCCTTGATCCGCTTCCAACAATGGCTTAATGTGAATGCCTTGTTTTCATGGATGCTCTTGAAGTGTTCCAGAGCTTGCCACACCTACACATACATGCGTTGGCAATAAGAATCCATGGCATGTGCCCACATATATGCATTGGCAAGAGAGGGATGGATTTTACCATGTCAACCGATGTGAGCCTGCTTATTGGCCTTGCTATCACCGTCACGTATGCACCTTGAAAGAGAATTCGCGGGTCGAGTTTACGGGATCTGTTTCGTGTGAGCAGTTTTCGAACGGTAAAACACGTTTTTCGTTGACTGTAAAACACGTTTACAATTCGCATGTTTACCTTATCTGCTAGAGTTGCTCTTAGGTGGGCTGGGACTTGGTGCCAGTTGGGCCTTGGCCTGGCTGGTTTGAGATGGGGTTCTCTCCCCTATCTTCTTTACAAAAGACCTTCAAAATTTCAGAAAAAGAAGTACTAGAGGAAAGAAGGGTTTATAGACCTGGCTCTATTCAGATGTAGCTCATGTTCATGAGTTTGTTAATACTGATATTC
This sequence comes from Avena sativa, assembly GCA_916181665.1. NCBI lineage: Eukaryota > Viridiplantae > Streptophyta > Magnoliopsida > Poales > Poaceae > Avena > Avena sativa. The sequence continues at coordinate 255,645,700 of OV702279.1, read as the reverse complement.
ACGGATGCATATCTTGACAAGGAACCTAAAGAAACTAGCCATCAGGAATCAGTCAGAAAAGATATGTCCAAGGTTCAGAAGGCAAGGCCTAAACATTTAATACTTGAGCTTGATCTCATGACAGAATCATTCTATGCTTTCTTACATATTATTTTCATGTTGATTCTTTCTTCCCGCAATTGTGAGGATCTATGTGTGAACATTGTAGTAAAATATGGTAACTGATGTTAGCCACCAAAACAGCTCCAAGTTTGTTCAAAACGATTTTGACAAAGAGTAGTATATTGCTACGAAGAAGAAGAACCGAGTAATGGAATTGTAATGGCAATCTCTAATACAACAATAAAATTTATTCCTGCAAACCGTGTACATTTCATTATTCTGATATAATTATGAATTTTGGTTCTTGCATTACTAAGACCATTTTGCAGATGGCTGATAGCATTTGCCAGGTAAGGGCATCAAATTCAGCTGCATTTCCTACTTGAGAAAAATAGATCACTTCTCACTTCCTTACTTGTAAATAGGGTTGCAAAGCATACCCGATTTTCCCCTCTTCGTAGTTAAAATTATTTAGCCTAGTTCTAATTTTTTTTAGCAAAATTAGTCCAATTTGAACTAAATTTTGTTTTCGCGGGTTTATGCAGGTCGCCGCTTGCAATCCTACTTGTAAACCAGGCTTGTAGAGATAAACACACATGGACATCAATGATATGTTGAGTGAGAGTGACTGGTTGTGAACATGGAGAAGAATTTGTCCGATCTGCATCAAGAAAAGCTTCAGCCGAAACACAAGTGGCGTAAACCTGTGGTAAGCCTGCTTTATTTGAAGTGCGAGGTCTACCGTACAGTCCCAAATTCTCTTCCTTTCAAAATCTCGAATTCCTTGCACAGGGCAAACAAATACTCACTACTAGGAAAACAGCTATAGGTAATCAGCACATCCGTGGCTCACATGGTTGAAGTGCCCCACGGCTAAAACAGGCGTGGCTCACCTGTGGGCAGTGCCCTACTAGTAACTAGAACAACCGTGGCGCACATGACTATAGTGCGCCACAGATGTGTGTGGTCCAGGGCCCTGTTGGACGCTCGCCAAACATCTGTAGCGCACTATAGTCATGTGCGCCACGGTTGTTAGTGTCATCTGTGGCGCACATGGGGGGGGGTGCGCTACGCCTAAGCGCACGCCCCCTCTGCTGTGAAACGACCACAAACATCTGTGCGCACATGGCATAGTGCGTCACAGATGTATAAACTTAGCCGTAGGGCACTCTGCCCTAGTGCCCTACGCCTAAGTGGCATGCACCACCCCGCCCACCTACCCCTATTCCCTCCCTCTTCTCTTTTTCATTCTCCTCCCTCCTCCTTTTCCTTCTCTCTTCTCCTCCTCCTTTTCCTTCTCTCTTCTTCTCCTCCTCCTCCTCCTCCTTTACTTCTCCTCCTTCCCTTGCCGTGACAGTGACGATGGCGGCGGCGACCTTCTCCTCCTCCTTGCAGTCATGACGGCGACGACCTCCTTCCTTGCGGCCTCCTCCTTCCTTGCGGCCTCCTCCTCCTTGCAGTCACGAAGAGCGACGACGAGCTCCGACGACCGCCGAAGACCTCCTTCTCCTTGCGGCAACCTCCTCCCTTCTCCAGCCACACCTCACTGCCTCTCTTCCTCGATGCCGGCGAGGAGTAGCAAGTCCACGGCCTCCCGCACCTCCCTGCGGTGGTAGGTCATGGCCACGGCCACCTCCCTGCCGGCGAGGCGACACGACGGCGGCGATGCGGACCCGATTGCTTTTGCAATTCAAAACGAGGGTGTTTTTTGCATTTTTTTTTTGATTTTTGAAAAAAACATCCGTGGCGCACATGTACCCCTACCCGTGGCGCACCTGGTAGTGCGCCACGCCTATCTCGATATAACCGTGGCGCACCATGCAGTGCGCCACGGCTACGAGATAGCCGTAGCGCGAGGCCCGTGGCGCACTGCTAGTGCGCCACAGAGGCCTTTTCATGTGCGCCACGAATAGGCGTTTTTCTAGTAGTGACTCCCTCCGTTTTAAAATATAAGATGTTTTAGGTTTGTAAAGAAAATGAATCTAGACTTCTTTTAATGTATAGATTCATTCCAAAATTAAATGAACCTACATACTAAAACAAGTCTAGATTTATTTTCTTCACAAACCTAAAACGTCTTATATTTTGAAAAGGGGGAGTATGTATCATTACCCTAAGCAGGATATGCTTGTCTGTATGTATATATAGAAAGAAATAGTGAACTGTGAATTTAAAATGTAGTTCACCCATCATTTATTGTCTTTACAAAATATTCATCTGTTTCGTCTTTCACAGAGATTGATTTTGAGTGAAGAAATTCCTCATGGACTCAAAAAGTATTCAGTACTATTTGGAGTAGAGAGAAAACATCTCGAAATTTACATGCGTGTCGTGTTCCTCTTGCACAGCGACCTTGGAAGCCCTGTTCTTTCCTCTAACACGAGAGATGTGCATGCAGGGCCGCAGGCATGCAACGTGGGTGGCAAGCACTGCGCAGGATGGGCGCCTTTGATAGATGCTTCATTGGTTCGCATTTTTCGGTATCGTCCTTTCCGAAGCAAAGGCTTATCAACTGTAGATCGACGGCACATGGTGCCCATGCAGGTGGTACATCGCCCCGATGTCGCATGATTAGTGGCACGAGAACGAGGGAGGCCGAGAAGCAGGGCACGTCTTTTGTTTAGGTTGCTCGCCACATTGCATATGTGGTGTGAGGCAGAGCACGTCTACGGAAATGTTTGGGGTGCATGTGCATTCATGAAAAATCCGATTCCATATTAGAGCATCTCCACCAGGTTTCCAAATGTAACCGCGCCTGTCGGCGTTCTGGGGAGGCCGTCCCACACGAGTAGGTCCCAAAGAGCGGAGGTGGGTAAGAAAAAGAGGAGAGGGGTAGGTGGGAAATTGGAGGCTGATTTAGTGGGGTTGGAGTCTGATGCTGAGCTGGAGTGGTTGTCAGCAGCCCCAGTTGGCTCCACAAGAGCAGGGGCTGGACAGATAGTGCCGGACAAAACTTTAGGGTTTATGTTCCGCACACAATATCTTGACGGTCTCAATGAGGGTGTTTTTTGTCAGCCACCCCCAACTCCTTTGGGAGCCGGACTTGGGGTGGAGATGCTCTTACACTCAGTTTACACCTCGACTGGCCTAGGAATGGTAGCTTGATAGGGTTTGGGTGGTCTCTCGGTCTATTGAAGTAGGCCTAGAAACCGTAGACAACTTTAAAAGGAATTTTCGAGCAAACGGTGACTATCCTTAGATTTAAGCTAGAGGAGTACGCCCGATGTATATCGTGAGCCATGCACCTTGTTCGTACACATGACCTATTATTCTCGACTACCACTCTTGAAACGAGGATTCATGGTTTGTTTGATTTTGAAGGTATCCCACAGTAATTTTAAAGGGTTTTGATTCTTAGGTTTTTTTCTATTGATATCATTTGATTCGTTGGATTAGATCCTTAGAAAATTTTCCATTAGTATTACATTGCCCTATATTTTGAAGGAAAATTTCCATTCACTCAAATCTCATGTTGCAATTCCTTTAATTTTCCTAGCTCCACCATGTTTCACATGGCGAGGGAGCTTTGATGGGAGGCCTCCTAAAACCAACTTTTGGTCCTAGTCCCCAGCCCCTAGCACCTGATATAAATAAGACTGATAGCCCCTATGTGGAACTAACTGACACAGTGCCTAACCACCTAAACTACCCGATCCTAAAGAGATGTTGAAGGGCTGGAAGACCGACGACCAGTGCCGGCGTTGTGGACGACTACATCGACCTGCAGCTGGTCCTCCCCGACCACCAACATGCCATCAGATAGCCCACGCTCATCCCCATGGGGTATGCCTAATGGCATCATGTGAAAACTGTTTTTTTTTTTTGAGAATATGTGAAAACTGGTAAGTACCACACATTTCAACATATGTAAGGTTTTCTAATATGATATTAAGATCCTAATGATATTCATCCTAAAGCTTTAAGTCGTAACACAAATCGGTCCAAGAATCAAAAGTGCTTCCGAAAATAATCCTAGTTACATGGTTACATCAAGAGAGGTCGGTGTCAGTAATGTTCACCACACTTTCAAATGTACACTGATCTAACCGCAGGGCATGCAGCTCTGTGTGTGGAACAGTAGATAGTCGAAGCAGCTCGACTTCTCCAGAGATTAACATTTACCAGAATAAAAGGTTGAAGGATTGACGGGTCAACTGGAGTTGGCGATTTCAAAAGATAATTACTTGAGGATCGGTTCAATGCTGTGTGAATGTATCTACAAACAAATCGCTACTTGAGATCTTCATGCTGAGCTCTTTCCCGTCTGCAGGCAGTAAAGGAAGAAAACAGAAAACTCATTCAGTAAAGACAGGAGAAGAAGAACAGGGAAGTTGGCAGCAATCAGAAGCAACGAACCAGCATCTCGTGATCGCCCGTTATTTCCTCAATCACCTCACCAAGAATTTTCTCCGCGCTGTTGGGAACAAGTGCCGCGAAAGCGGCTTGTTCCAAACCTGAAACAGTAAGCAACAGCTCTTCAGTTTAATGAGACACAGCATGAGAAAAAGCATCCAAAATTGCATTTAACCCAATCCCACAATCTTCTGTTTTTGTTGGAATGAAACTATTGACTCTTACAGTTACATAACTTCGTTTGACGTCGGATCTACAAATCACCTGTTTTTGGAAATGCGTCGATGAACATCATCATCTCCTCACCGGTCAGACCAGAGAAGATGCATATTCTCTGAGGTGATTTTGCTATCTGTGAATGTGCCACGCATGTTATCTAGCGCCCGACACCCAAATTTAAGTATAGGAAAAGAAGTGACTGAAAGGTATTGACATTGGCAAGCCTGCAGCTTCAGCATAAAGACTGCAATATGTTTGCAAATGCCATTACCTTGATAGCCTGTACATTAGGCTGCTCAGTTTGCATGGCATCCCACAAAGTTTGTTTCCTCATTTCTTCTGTACAGTGAATCACCTGACACACGGAGCAAGTTTGCTGAACTTCAGGATCGTATTTCAACTCATAGTCTTTTATTTATTTTTCCATGAATGCTACAGACTTTTAACAGTATTTCATCTGATATGATTATTTCTGAATATGAATAAGCTTTGGCAAGTCTAGATTTCAGTGTCTGTTTTCTAAGATTCCTTTCCTGATCCAAGCACTCACGAGAGAATACACTTATTTGTTCAATCTCTACCCCCTTCTGCAATTACATGCCATGTACAAAAATCTGTTATTGGCAAACGACAGTTACCTTTAGAAAATCACCGTCGAGCTCTTTCAGGAACTCCTGAATCTGCACGATTTACGTGTGGAAAGTTAAAGTTCTATCTTTGAATAGCGGCATGCGTATAACCCATGCTCAGACAATATGTGATACAAATACCTTCACTGTCTCGCCTTTCTCGAACCCAATAAGCAATAGTGCCTGAAATAGGGGCGCAGTTCAGTGAGATCATCTCAGCATTTCGAAGTAAAACAACGCACTATATGTCACTAGTAACAGAAGCTATGTATATGCAGCGAAGGGGTGTAATTTTAATAGCATCCGGTGCTCGCGCGCAGCCGGCGGCGACTCACCGGTGGTCCGTACATGGGGTCCTCGGCGTTCAGCGGCACGAACTTAGAGTCCTCCCCCACCAGCTCCGCCGGGGCTCCTGATACGAAGGACTCGCATAAGATTCGTGGAGCGAAACCAAGTATGTTGCGGGATCGAAGCTACTTTCCCACGAGCGCGCACCTTCGGGAGGCAGCGACGATCGGAGCTGGGGCAGCCGCCATTTTCTCCTTGGCGACGACGAAGCGACGGATACGGGGGTGCGGAAAGAGACGCGGCGGGATGGGGTGGCGGGAACGGAGAGTATTGGGAGGTGGAGCACGGGGGCTGGCGGAGGAATCATTGGCGCCGGCGGCGATGTTATCCTCTTTTCGTGTGGTGCTATTTCGTCAGCGTTTCGCTCCTGTCGAGTTACGCAATGCCAGTGAATGTTAGCCGTCGGATAGATATGTAGGGCTGAGATGGACTGTTGATAGATGGCGGGTAATCCTTTCAGGTGAAGATCCGTGCTTATAAATGGAGTATTTGCTTAACATGAGTTGAATCCAAAAATCCTTTCCCAAAACCTTGAGTGCTTGGAAGTTGGGTGCTAGTTTTTTTTTGCTCTATTCCCATATTTGGGTGCTAGTTTTTTTCCTGGGATTTGTCTTATCTATGACTAGTTGAGTGCCAGTGCGTTGCCACGAAATAACAAAAATGTTTTAGGAACACATTGATAAACAATGTTCTAATTCAGAATATGCGACCAAATAATCATTTGTATAGTAGCCCATATCAATTGTCTGTCCCGCTTCTTTCCTCCTAGCCAATTGATGTGTCTACTTCACTAACAACCTTGACCTTATAAGAAGATCAATCATCTTTTTTTTCATCTTACCCCTCCTTCGTTGGCGCCACACCAACATCATCGTCGCCTTACCATCCCTGGTTACCTAAAATTTAGCTAGTCTAGAACACATAATGTGTTGCTATGGAAGAAAACAACAACGTTAAATGCAGTAATGAAATCCATTCTAAATACGTTTGGCCTGCATTGAATCTTATACATGGATTCTATCATCCAAAAAATTTAATTGGGTGTTTTAAAATAGAATTAACGACCAAAAAAGAAAGGACCCATGGCATTATATTAAGAAAAAACCCGGACACTAACCTGCGGAGCCTGGGGCTCCAAATGCTGGTCGTGGACAACGCACACAACTAAACTGCGTGCCGCTAGCCAACTGGTCAATGCCCAGTTCCGATAATTAGGTGTTTTAAGTTAGTGTGTTACCTAAATTGCATATGGAGTTGAATAAAGTTTTATCCCAAAATAACAACAAAGTGCTTTATGTTTTAGAAACAGAAGCATACGTATATTATGTGCATGTAGACAATAGCTTCACGTCCTAGAGACTACACAAAGCTTTTGAGACAAATATGTGAGTGGTATCAGTTTCAACTTCTCACATATTTCATAAAGTTTGGCAATCAGCAAGTCTGTGTGTGAATGAGCTACATCGTAGAAATGGAAGGATTTTAGAATTGAGAACCTCGCAAAAGATTAAGCATATAATGCGGTTCACCCATTATTTTGCACACGTATCTCAAATGCCTTGATTCATAAGCTGAAACAATGTATGGGCTTATAGTTGAGAACCATTAACCAAGGACATGATATACTTACACTTCTAAAATTGACCCCTACAACAGGAGACGAAAAAATTACCTGCTAAACTTTACCAAAGTGAAGGACCATAGTTTTAAGGACCATCACAAGAAACGTAAATAAGTCATTGCACAACAAGTAAAGAAGTATCATAATTCAACAACTTGTGATGTGATGGAAACAATATCATAATCTCAAGTGACAAAATTCATAAATCATCCCCTCGTCTTTACTTCTAGCTCAACATCGTCCAACTCTATTTAGATTCACGTCAGAGTCATATCTAACTCAAAGAAGCATAACTGGGTCCACTCACATTAGGCAATAATGAAGGAAGATCTTGAAATGCCATCAATGTATCTTACCTCTAATGATCCATCTATAAGGGATGTCACAAAGCAAAAGGGTTTGGAATGCAAAAAAATGTATACCCAAGGTGGCATGTAGAATGAAATATGGCAATCATGTTTACCATCATGAAAAAAACCGAAAAAATTATATTTAGATTCTCCACTATTACATGTGTAAATTAGAATAATATAAAGGGTTCAAATTTTAATAAAGTATAGTGCATGTATAGAAATGGGGTAGTCTTCACCTCCCAAATCTGTAATGATTAGGGCATGTATTATGGGGGCATGTATATACTACTTTCCCATGAATCCACGTAGGTAAAAGTCAGTCAGGACATATAACAAAGACACATGCATCCAACGGAAGCAACATCCACTCGTACCCACCTCTACAGCATTTTTTCATCCCATGTTCTCTCTCTTAGAAATGTAGCTTTGCATGACCTCACGTTTCCATGGTTTATACGGTAAAAGTTTGCTTCTATGGTGAGGAAGCGGCCTTTTCTTGGGGCAGTAGCTTTGCCCTCCAAGCAACATGCAAAGCTATATTGGACCACCCGAGCTTAGCTGGATAGCTAGGGCAGCGGTCCAGCGTGTAGCATTGGTCGTGCCCTTATAAGGCAAATCATCTTTGAAGGGACGACACTCTCCAAGGTGAGGTGTGGCCACAATGCCACATCATGCCAAGAGGTCTCTAAGTATGTCTTTTATTTTTTAAGAAATGTGTCTAGGTTTGTGATGGCGCCCTCTTGATGTGGGAGCGCTTCGTTGGAAACCCCAAGAGCAAGGTGTGAAGAGCACAACAGCAAGTCTTCCCTCAGTAGAGACTGAGGTTATTGAACCAGAAGGAGGAAGGAAACGTCACACAGGTGTTGCAAGCAACGCGGATACCTGCACAACACAAACTCAAGACTTTGTTCCAACGAATCGGTGAGGTTGTCAAGCTCACCGGTTTGCTGTAACAAAGGATTAAACGTGTGGTGTGGAAGATAATGGTTTGTAGCAAGTAAACAAGTAACAGTGGAAGATGTATCAATGGTAAAGATTGGACCGGGGTCCATAGTTCACTATAGGTGCTCTCCTTAGATAAACAACATGGCATGAAGGGTAAACAAATTACATCGGGGCAATTGACAGGAACTGAGCAAGGCATAACAATACAATTACTGGCCAGAAAGATCCTATGAGGTTGATTGGGCAATACAACAATATACATAGACCGTCATCCAACTGCATCTATGACTAGAAGTCCACCTTCAGGTTATCATCCGAACCCCCGCCAGTATTAAGTTGCAAGCAACAGACAACTGCTTTAAGCAAAGTGTGTAAGATAAACAGTCCACATGTTCCATGAACAAGAGACCGTTGTTTTCTCCCTAGTAGCAACATCACTGATACGTACAAAACGTATCTACTTTCTCGAACACTTTGCTATTGTTTCTCCTCTAAACTTGTGTGACTTGGATACAACTAACACGGACTAATGCTGTTTTCAGCAGAATTACCTTGGTGTCTTGTTTTTCTGCAGAAAATGAACTATCAGGAAAAATTCCGGAAAATATGCCAAAAAATATATTTCACCAGAAGATCCACAGAGCCAGAAGGAGAGACAGAGGGGAGGCCTGGGGGGCCCAGACCCACCCCAGGCGCGGGCCCACTAACCCCATGCCTGGGGAGGTTTGGCCACCCTAGGCAGCTCCTCGGCCTCCCTCCGCGCCTATAAGTTGCCTTCTGACCTAAAAACAGAGGAGGGTCGATAGTTTTCCAGAAAGAGTTCCGCTCCGCCGCCACCAGAAACCAAGATTCGGATCCATAAACTCCGTTCTGGCACCCTGCCGGGACGGGGAATTTGGAGAGGATCATCGCCATCGTCATCACCAACGCATCTCCATCAACCACCGATGTTTCCCTCATCCATAAGTGAGTAATCCCCCGCTGTAGGCTTGGGGATGGTAGGAATTGGATGAGTTTTATCATGTAATCGAATATTAATTGTTAGGGGCATAGTGCCTAGTATCTCTATTAGTGCTATTTGACTTTGTTGCAACTTGTTATGCTTAATGCTTGTCACTAGGGCCCGAGTGCCATGATCTCAGATCTGAACTTATTATTGAATCATTATGATAGTATTGTTTATGGTCTTATCTGCAAGTTGTGTACACATATCATTGTCCGGATCCAAAGGCCCCAAAGTGACAATAATTGGGACAGCCGGAGGGGATGGCTGTGGTGTGAGGATCACATGTGTTCACGGAGTGTTAATGCTTTGCTCCGGTGCTCTATTAAAAGGAGCACCTTAATTGTCAGTAATTCCCTAGAGGCCCCGCTGCCACGGGCTGGCTGGACAGAAGATGTTGTGCAAGTTCTCATTGCGAGCACGTATGACTATATTTGGAGCACATGCCTAGGATTGTTTAGTACTTGGATGCTTGTTATTATTTATCTGCAATGCCCTAGTTCTTTGAAGTTACATGTTTAGACTCGTCCATGCAACGCCCGTCCATCCATCCCTATGCCTGCCACACTTGAATCCTACTGTTACCATTACTGTTACTATTGCTACTATTTCACTGTTGCTGTTACTGTTGTTGTTGCTTTGCTGTTGCTACTACAAACTGTTGCTACTGATAAACTTCTGTGAGCAAGAACTATTTCTAGGTGCAGCTGAACTGACAACTCAGTTGTTAAGGCTTGCAATTATTCTTTGGCTCCCCTTGTGTCGAATCAATAAATTGGGTAATACTACCCGCGAAGGCTGTTGCGATCCCCTACACTTGTGGGTCATCAAGACTATTTTCTGGCGCCGTTACCGAGGAGCATAGCTTTATTTGTAAGTTCACTTGGATCTATTATTGTTTACTGCTACTCCTTTCATCATGGGGAAGTCTTGTGATGGAAAGTTCCCTATTTTACCATGCACTACAAGAAGAGGTACAGTCTTGAACACCTCTGTTGCTCTTGATTCACCGTCTGTTATAAGTAAGCTTGTCACACCACCACCACATTCTCATGATACACACACTGCTACTACTGCTGAATCTGAAACTGCTTTTGATACTCAATGTTACTTCTACTGTGCTTGATGCGAGTGGTTCACTAGGTCCTTTTCTAGATGCTACTATGGCTAGTCTAGGGAATACCGAAACTCCTAGTGAAGACACTGTTACACCTGTTAGCTCACCTGAGTCTAGTGAGAGTTTTGATATTAATGATGGTTACATTGAGCTCAATGATGAATTTGTTGAAGAGTGCCGAAATACACATGGTGCTAGTGCTATTAAGAGTCCCTTTGCTAGACATACTATTATACCTAAGAAGTCCTATGATCCTAAGTTTGCCACCTCTCCCATAGATATTAAAGATAAAGATTATGATTTCTCTCTTGATTTAACTTATTTAGATATTGTTGAGAAAGAACCTTTTTGTGGTACTGAAAACGAGAGTGTTGTGGCTCATATGAATGAGCTTTCTACTATGAGTGCTTTGTTCTCTGATGATTTTAAAATGCGCAAGTACTTTGTTGCTAAGATCTTCCCTTTTTCACTAAAAGGAGAAGCTAGGGCTTGGTTTAATATATTACCTCCTGGTTCCATTGATAGCCCTGATTGCTTGATTGCTTCTTTATTCCATAAATATTTTCCTCCTAGTGCTAGACATGCTGCTTTGCAAAGACTTTTTGATTTTAAACAGGAAGAAGAAGAGAAATTGCCTGAGTCATGGAAAATATTCTGTTCTTTGATTCATGCATATCCTAGATGTCCATTACCTAAGAATGAGTTGCTTGATATTTATTATAATGGACTAACTGATGATTCTAGGACCTACCTAGATAGCTTTGCTGATTATGTTTTCAGGAAAAGGACTCCTACAGATGCTGAAGAATTAATGAACAAGATAATCAAGAATTATGATGATTGGACTTCAACTGAGCTGAATACACCTGAGCCTATTACTCCTGAACCAGTTGTTCCTGAACCAGTTCCAACACCAACAACAAAGAAGAGGGGAGTTATTGCATTAAATGATGAAGTGATGAAGGAAGCTAAAAAGTGTCTAAAGAAGAAAGGTATTAGAGATGAAGATGTGAAGAATCTACCTCCTATAGAAGAATTATATAAGCCAATTCCCCACTGATCTACTATTGAGGTACACTCTCTCCAACACTTTGATGAAGGTGATATTCCTTATGGTAAGCCTCCTGATCAATGCTTAGAGGAACTTGACATTTTTATTGTTAAACAAGGTCATTTTAATAATCAGATTCAGAATCATTTATTGGAAAACTCTAGAGTTATCCATGAGTTGAAAGATATTGTGGAAAGAACTTCTAATTATATTAAAATGCTTTGTAAACACTTTCAAATGGTTCAAACCCAACTTGATCAACTTGCTAAAGTACAAAAGGATATGCTAGTTAATGCTTCAGGAAATAAACATGCTTATGGAATTAGGACTAGGAGTGGTGCAGCTACTCAAGATCCTTTATATCCTGAAGGACACCCTAAAAGAATAGAGAAGGATTCCCAACAAGGTGAGGACAGTGGTAGTCCTCGTAAGAGGAAGAAAAAGAAACATAAAAAGTTGAGGAGCCACTTGAACCTGCTTTAGATCCTAATAGTATATCCGTCTCTGATGCTGAAACTGAGAGTGGTAATAATAATGAGTCTCCTGATAAGGAGGAAGGTGAGGAAGAACCTGAGAAACACACTAAGAACACTAGATACACAAATGAAGATTTTATTGCTAATAAACACGGTAAAGAGAGATAACCTTGGGTGCAGAAACCTATGCCTTTTTCAGGTAAGAAACACAAGTCAAAGGAGGAAGAACACTGCAACAAGTTTTGTGAGTGGATGAAGCCTTTATTTCTGCAAATTCCTTAGACTAATGCTATTAAATTGCCTCCTTATTCAAAGTATATGAAGGATATTGTCACTAATAAAAGGAAGATTCCTAATGAGGAAATTTCTACTTTGCTTGCTAATTACTCCTTCAATGGTAAGGTTCCAAAGAAACTTGGTGATCCAGGTATACCAACTATTACTTGCTCCATTAAGAATAATTATGTTAGAACTGCTTTATGTGATTTGGGAGCTGGAGTTAGTGTTATGCCTTTTTCTCTCTACAAGAGACTCCAGCTAGAAAAGTTGATACCAACTGACATTTCTTTGCAAATGGCTGATAAGTCAACTACTATTCCTGTTGGTATATGTGAGGATTTTCTTGTTCAAGTTGCTCATAATTGCATGGTTTTAACTGATTTTGTTGTGCTTGAAATGCCTGAAGATGATAATATGTCTATTATTCTTGGGAGACCTTTTCTTAATACTGCAGGTGCTGTCATCAATTGCAATCAAGGAAAAGTAACATTCAATATTAATGAAAAAGAGCACACTGTCTATTTCCCCAAGAAGGTTGTTAAGAGCTATTGCCTTAATACTATTGAAAATATTGAAGGCATCAAGGTTGGAGAAATATATTGTCCCATTCCACAAGAAATTATTGAAACTATTATGATTGGGACCATTGCTATCAAGTATGAGGTAACATAATCACCTTGTGGAATGCAAAGTTTTGTTTCATATAAGATTGTTTTGGTAACAAGACTTGATCAACCTTGTTAACAAAAGGACTTTAATGAACAAAATAATGTTTTCACAATGGTTGTACTTGCTCACTTTTATTTTTCTCCTTTCCAATCTTTACTCTTCGCCGTGCCTAACTTAAAGGCGTTAAATAAAAGTACTTGTTGGGAGATAACCTGTCACGTCCCAAGATTTTCCAAATCTTGTAATGTGAAAAATAAATAATTGTTGAAATTTAGGGTGAAAAGAAACTTTTGTTTCTAAATGAAAACTTAAAATCCCATCTGGAACAAACTTTGGTTAATATTTGAATCCAACTAAATTCAAATCAAGTGAAATGCATTCTTCATAAATGCATCTGGAAATTTAAACACTTGAGAAATAAACCAAAACCCTAAAACCCTAATGGAAGAAAATCATTTCCAAGCTATCTCTAAAACCATGGATTTGATCCAAATAGAAATTGTCAAACAAACATTTAAAAATGATCAAGAATTATTATTAGAAATATTATAAAACCATAGAAATTGATTTCACTTAATTTGGAGCCTTAGATAAAATCTTATGAATATAATAAGATAAGGAAATTAAATTTCCAAAGCTAATAAAGAACCTATCTATAAATCCATACCAAATGGTGAGCAAATAATCCTAAATATATTTAAAAGGATAAATAAATCTCAAATAAGATTTTAGAAATTGGAATCACCAAGTTTGGATCTCTAAATAAAAAGATATGGACTTTATAAGATGAAGAAAGAAATATTAAATAAGGAATATTTAAAGACCAAATTAAATCTTGGCCAAGACCATAAGCAAATGGAATAAATTTAATCCAAATCCAAATAAAATAAAAGGATAAAGAATTTTCCAAAATAAAATAAAATGGCATAAATCAAATCCTATTGGAATAAAGACAAATCCAATTTTAAATGATTAATAAATCATATTAAAAACTTTTCCAAATAAATCAAGATGAATTATTTGACACCCAAATAATCAAATAAAAACCTACTGAAAAGATTTGGAAGGTTTTTAGAAATTCAAATGGTGTTTGAAAATATTATTAAACCTTATTTGATTAAATACAAGGGCCTAATTTAAATAATTAAAAGACCCCAAAAAGAATAAAATTTTATGCCAAAATTGACTTCAGATTATATTACTAATGAGTATTTAAACCTACACAAATTTTGGTTGAGGTTTTAATTCAAATTGATGTTTGAATTAATTAAGCAAAATCAAAACAGAAATTAGAAATGGAAAAAGAGAAAATCATTCAGAATAAAAAAAAGTGAACAAGGTCGACCCAGCCCAGCAAGACCCATCTGGCCCAACAGCCCACCACACACCCCCTCCCCTGAAACGTTTTTCTCACCGCGGATTGAACCCACTTGGTCGCTGAACGCACGGACCCACTCCCCCTCTCTCCCTCACGCTGACAATGGACCCCACTGCCACCTCACCGTCGTTCTCACCCGCCGCTGACCGCGCCCCCCTTCTCTGGCCATTACTGTCGTTGAATGCCGGCGTGAATTCGCTTTACTGGCTGAGTAACCCCCGCCGGTGACTGCTCCCTCTTAACCGCCTCTCCCTCCTCTCTGTTTCCCCCTCAGTACCTCACCCTAGCGCGCCCCCAGGCTGCATAATTTCGCACTACACCGCCGCTGCCTCCGACGCCTTCTGACGGCAATTTCGGCCACCACCGTCAGCCCCACTGCCTCCTAAGCACACGAGCTTGCTCGCCAGCATTCCCTACACCTCCCTGTACCTTCCCCTCGCTCACACTCGCCCTGCAGGCTCGGCAACGTCTCCGCCAGAGCAACGCCACCGTCTGCCGTCATTCCGACGACCTCTCCCCGTAAGTTCCGTCCTCCCCTCCCTCTCCAGATGACTCACGCGTAGTCGCCAAACCCTTCCGCATCGAATGACCCTCTTCACGCGTCTTCTGTGACCTGCAGCTCTCGCCAACGACGACGAACGAAGAAGCCGTCGACAGACACATCTCCGGCGAGCAATAGCCAGTAACGTCGTGCGCCCCTGACGCTGAAACGACCACGTCGAGCTTCTGCAACCTCCTGCGAACCTGGTGAGCCATCTCTCCTCCTCCCTTGCTTCCTACTCCTCCAGAACCGCCGCCAGCAGAGCCGCGCCGCCGCTCGTCGCTGGATTGCGCCGCCAATCCTTGGTCAGAGCACCGCAGCCATCAGATTTAGATCGCACGATTAGGATAGGTTAACTTAAACGAAAGGGTACGAGTGTCTCTGCACCGCTCGATCTAACTTAGATCCAACGCCTCTCAGTGCTTGATCCGTGCGAACCGGTACTAGCAAATAGGAACACGACATGTGGCCTGGAATCTGTTTTAAAAACAGAAACTTGTCTATTAGATGTTTCAATTTGAAAAATTCATAACTTTCAAACCACATGTCCAAATTTTGCAAATTTTATATCAATGGATTCAGAAAAACAAGTACTTTCTGACCATGCCCTTTGTTTAGTAAATTGCTTCTGTTAAATTGATTGTTTTTGCAGAAACTTATGTAGGCATGTTTCGAATATAAAAATTATTCTAAAATGATTTTTGAGATAAAACCTTTGGCAAATGGATTTTTTGGAACCTACTAACCATAGAAATCAATTTGTGGTTTCAAAAATATAGTTGGTGAAGCAAAAGAATAAACTTTTGATTTAAACCATTTCTAGTCAAATAAAAATAATGTTTATTTATTTAAAATGCTTTTGGGAGAAAATCTTTGGGAAATGTTTTGGAATAAACTCTCTGACCCAAAACACCAAGTTTTATGAATTGAAAATGTATTTGGTGAACTCCATAAAGATCATTACTTTGCTAAAAGCATTTTCAACTACATAAAATCATGATTTGGTTTTAAAATGGTTTATAGGTAGAATCTTTTGTAAATAGTTTTGCCACTTTATAAAATGACCAATAAAGTGTTTTAGAATGATTATAACCTATTATAAACCACTTTTGTAAATAAAACAAAGTTTGGCATGCTTGCATGCATTGTTTTGATACCATTATTTTATGTGATGTTGCTTGAATGGTAAATTGAAATATTGCTTGCTTAATTGAATTGTAGTGATTTGAAGAGTGTGAATATTGCAAAGATCAAGGAGTGAACTTATATTCTCTACCAAAAAGGCAAGTGATGCTTCATACTTTTGTCCCATTATTTTCACTATGCATTAGTGATATTTCTAAGTAGGACCTGCATGGAATTTTTGCTAAGTATAAACTATGCCATGGGAAATCCTAGTAGATGAAACCTTAGTAGAAATTTCCTAAGTTAAGATTCCTACTACTATCATGCTTAGCTTAGCTAGTAGAAAACAAGGGTGGAATATATATTCATACTATGGAATATTTCTAAGTCAAGGACTTATGTTTTGTTTAATAAAACAACTAAGTGAATGAATCACCTGGGTGGAATGGAAGGAATGGTTTGTGTTGAGTGGTTATGCAAGTCCAGTATGCTGGGGAAAACTTGGGCATCACCAAGTCCAGTATACTGGGGAAAACTTGGTATCTCACTTGTGGATGGCCACCCAGGAACAAAGAGATTTGAGATGTCAAATGTTGAGAAGCTTCAAGTGCAGCCACTTGGCATTATGGGCTCTGCCTAGATCATATAGGTTGCAATAACTTAGCCAAATGGACAGTTGGTGGTAGGGGATTGATAGGTTGGAACGCGTCCATTCTGGTCTAAGGGAAGGCTTCTGAAAGATCTTGTCTTGGTGAAACCAATTCTTGTGGGGAAAGTGCACCACCTCTGCAGAGTGTAAAATCTAAGTACTTAGCCATGTCCCTGGTAAAGGACAATTTGAGCATCAAGAAATGGAAGCTATCAAGAATCTCCTCATCCCAATTTCTAAGTTAAAACTTGTGGTTGAACAAGGGTTGAAGGATCACCAATTTCTATTGGGAGACGCCTTGGTGTTTTTGTCAAGCAAAAACTTAGTGTTTTCAAATTATAAGGAAAATCTATTTTGAGCAAAGTAAGCCTAAGCTCCACTTAGCCAAATGCATATAGATGATAGACTCCACTATACTACCATAGTATCACTTGCCAATACAATTCAAATGTATTGACCCTTGTGGTTGTAACTTGTTATGTTGTAGGTTTGTTTGATATTAGTGAAGTAGGATTACAAGTCTACAACCAACATGTTTGCCTGTGGCACTTTGAAGATGAAGGACCCCATGTTGTTATTATATTCTGCTGCATTGTAATGAGATAGCCAAATGAGCTATGTAATATGTAATAAATTACTTTATTCCTGGTTATAAAGTTGTATTATGACCTTTGTTTCTTGATGTTACATCTTAACTGTGGATGCTAGCTATTGATCCAGGGACTAGCATTGTAAACACATGGATCCTTACCTTATTAAAGGTTGGGAACCTTACAGATGGTATCAGAGCATTGTGTTTTCTGTAGGATTGTAACCCTAGGATTGGACAAAACCCCTTAGAAAAATAGGAGTTGTATTTGTTCCAAAAACTTATTTACAAACAATCTTGTAAATTCTTTCCTCGACCTTTTGGTTTTTATTCTACATCTTGTCTATTTCAAACTTGATGGACAAAGCCTACCCCATGGCCAAGGACTTCACCATGGGCAAAGGACTTCATGAACTCTAATGACTTCAACATCTTCAAGTGATTTCAACCTTATTCTCAACAAGGACTTCAACCTTGGATATCACTAAAGACTACAAGTGAGACAAGAAATATTACTCAAGATTTGAAGACTAAGGAAACACAACTTGGGAATCATCATCACCTTTGAAGTTTTTGTGACCAAGAATTTTCCCAAGGAAACCATGATCACATGCAAGAAGAATCAACCAAGAAGGAAGAAAAGATCTCAAGTGAACCATATAGATGGACCACCATATTAAGTATAGATCAAACACACCAACTTATGTGGTGTAACAAAAATATTTTGTTGCCTAAAAATGTGCTTGATCTTTGTTGTTTGAGTGGAATGTTTGTTTGTGATTGCTTGCACATTGCTTGTGTGAATTGTGATGTGTGTGATTAGAATTCTTACTTAGAAATCTTTTTGCCCATTCTAATCCCAATCCAACCCAAACAGATGACTACTCCAAGAGACTCCAACATCAAGAATGATGACAACAACAACCAAGAGGTCAACATGAGAAAACAACTGCTAGCAAACCAAACCCAGTTGAACCAAGTGACAACTCAGTTTTTAGCCAACAACGATGGGTTTGATCCAACCATGCACAAGATTTTGGAAATTCAATCCAAATTGCTGCAAGGGATGACCACTCAAATGATCAACATGGGAGACAACTCTTCCCAAGGAAACTATGACAACAAGGATGTCATGGATGATATTTTAGAAGGAACCCGAGCTTGCAATATTTGTGGAGACAAGGATCACACTTCCAATGAGCATGAAGATCAATGCCCCAATTGTGAAGAGAAACATCCAACTGACCAATGCCCCACATCTCAAGCTACTTGTTTCCTATGTGAAGGAAATAATCATGTCCCTATTCAATGCCCCATCTATTCCATAGTTCAACAAAGGAAACAAGGTGGAGTGCAACAACTGATTGCAAACTACCATGAGAGAGCCAAGTCTACCAAGAAGGATGAAGACAAAGGAAAATCTCAGCTTGCACCTCCATGCAATATGACTCAATTTAAAGGACCAAAGAGGAGACATATGTATTATCCAAGGAAAAGATCAAGGAGACCAGGAAACTTTCCTACCTTTGAGATAACATATGAAGAACATGAATTAGAAGCACTCTTAGCTTTGGAGAAACCCAAGAAAAAGAAGGACAAAAGCCATGTGCAATGTTGGCATTGCAAAGAAATGGGACACTATGCCAATGAATGTCCAGAGAAGAAGAAAAAGCATAAGGAGATTAGCCAAGTATGGTGCAACAACTGCAAAGAGTTAGGCCATTATGTGTCAACTTGTCCATAGAAGATATGTGAAGAACTCAATCTTATCACATGTTACAATTGTGGTAACCAAGGACATTATGCAAGCAATTGCCCAGAAAAGATGAAGCACAAGATAAATCCTATGAAGGATATCAGCCTTGTCACATGTTTCAAGTGTGGAAACAAAGGACACTATGCAGATGTTTGCCCAGAGAGGTTTCAACAAGATCCCAAGCAAGCCAAGAAGTAATCTAGTTATAAAATTTTTAAGGGTGGTAGTACCCTAGTTGCTTTGAGCCAACTTGTAACCCTAGCCTCCCCAAATCTCGGGACGAGATTTATTTTAAGGGTGGTAGCCTGTCACATCCCAAGATTTTCCAAATCTTGTAATGTGAAAAACAAATAAACAAAATAAATAATTGTTGAAATTTAGGGTGAAAAGAAACTTTTGTTTCTAAATGAAAACTTAAAATCCCATCTGGAACAAACTTTGGTTAATGTTTGAATCCAACTAAATTCAAATCAAGTGAAATGCATTCTTCATAAATGCATCTGGAAATTTAAACACTTGAGAAATAAACCAAAACCCTAAAACCCTAATGGAAGAAAATCATTTCCAAGCTATCTCTAAAACCATGGATTTGATACAAATAGAAATTGTCAAACAAACATTTCAAAATGATCAATAATGATTATTAGAAATATTATAAAACCATAGAAATTGATTTCACTTAATTTGGAGCCTTAGATAAAATCTTATGAGTATAATAAGATAAGGAAATTAAATTTCCAAAGCTAATAAAGAACCTATCTATAAATCCATACCAAATGGTGATAAAATAATCCTAAATATATTTAAAAGGATAAATAAATCTCAAGTAAGATTTTACAAATTGGAATCACCAAGTTTGGATCTCTAAATAAAAAGATATGGACTTTATAAGATGAAGAAAGAAATATTAAATAAGGAATATTTAAAGACCAAATTAAATCTTGGCCAAGACCATAAGCAAATGGAATGAATTTAATCCAAATTCAAATAAAATAAAAGGATAAAGAATTTTCCAAAATAAAATAAAATGGCATAAATCAAATCCTATTGGAATAAAGACAAATCCAATTTTAAATGATTAATAAATCATATTAAAAACTTTTCCAAATAAATCAAGATGCATTATTTGACACCCAAATAATCAAATAAAAACCTACTGAAAAGATTTGGAAGGTTTTTAGAAATTCAAATGGTGTTTGAAAATATTATTAAACCTTAATTGATTAAATACAAGGGCCTAATTTAAATAATTAAAAGACCCGAAAAAGAATAAAATTTTATTCCAAAATTGACTTCAGATTATATTACTAATCAGTATTTAAACCTACACAAATTTTGGTTGAGGTTTGAATTCAAATTGATGTTTGAATTAATTAAGCAAAATCAAAACAGAAATTAGAAATGGAAAAAGAGAAAATCATTAAGAATAATAAAAAAGTGAACAAGGTCGACCCAGCCCAGCAAGACCCATCTGGCCGAACAGCCCACCACACACCCCCTCCACTAAAATGTTTTTCTCACCATGGATTGAACCCACTCGGTCACTGAACGCCCGGACCCACTCCCCCTCTCTCCCTCACACTGACAACGGACCCCACTGCCACCTCACCGTCGTTCTCACCCGCCGCTGACCGCGCCCCCCTTCTCTGGCCATTACTGCCGTTGAATGCCGGCGTGAATTCGCTTTACTGGCTGAGTAACCCCCGTCGGTGACCGCTCCCTCTTAACCGCCTCTCCCTCCTTTCTGTTTCCCCCTCAGTCCCTCACCCTAGCACGCCCCCAGGCTGCATAATTTCGCACTACACCGCCGCTACCTCCGACGCCTTCCGACGGCAATTCCGGCCACCACCGTCAGCCCCACTGCCTCCTAAGCACACGAGCTTGCTCGCTAGCATTCCCTACACCTCCCTTTACCTTCCCCTCGCTCACACTCGCCCTGCAGGCTCGGCAACGTCTCCGCCAGAGCCGCGCCACCGTCTGCCGTCATTCCGACGACCTCTCCCCGTAAGTTCTGTCCTCCCCTCCCTCTCCAGATGACTCACGCGTAGTCGCCAAACCCTTCCGCATCTAATGACCCTCTTCGCGCGTCTTCTAGTGACCTGCAGCTCTCTCCAACGACGACGAACGAAGAAGCCGTCGACAGACACATCTCCGGCGAGCAATAGCCAGTAACGTCGTGCGCCCCTGACGCTAAAACGACCACGTCGAGATTCTGCAACCTCATGCGAACCTGGTGAGCCATCTCTCCTCCTCCCTTGCTTCCTGCTCCTCCAGAACCGCCGCCAGCAGAGCCGCGTCGCCGCTCGTCGCTGGATTGCGCCGCCAATCCTTGGTCAGAGCACCGCAGCCATCAGATTTAGATCGCACGGTTAGGATAGGTTAACTTAAACGAAAGGGTACGAGTGTCTCTGCACCGCTCGATCTAACTTAGATCCAACGCCTCTCAGTGCTTGATCCGTGCGAACCGGTACCAGCAAATAGGAACACGACACGTGGCCTAGAATCTGTTTTAAAAACAGAAACTTGTCTATTAGATATTCCAATTTGAAAAATTCATAACTTTCAAACCACACGTCCAAATTTTGCAAATTTTATATCAATGGATTCAGAAAAACAAGTACTTTCTGACCATGTCCTTTGTTTAGTAAATTGCTTATGTTAAATTGATTGTTTTTGCAGAAACTTATGTAGGCATGTTTAGAATATAAAAATTGTTCTAAAATGATTTTTGAGATAAAACCTTTGGCAAATGGATTGTTTGGAACCTACTGACCATAGAAATCAATTTGTGGTTTCAAAAATATAGTTGGTGAAGCAAAATAATAAACTTTTGATTTAAACCATTTCTAGTCAAATAAAAATAATGTTTATTTATTTAAAATGCTTTTGGGAGAAAATCTTTGGGAAATGTTTTGGAATAAACTCTCTGACCCAAAACACCAAGTTTTATGAATTGAAAATGTATTTGGTGAACTCCATAAAGATCATTACTTTGCTAAAAGCATTTTCAACTACATAAAATCATGATTTGGTTTAAAAATGGTTTATAGGTATAATCTTTTGCAAATAGTTTTGCCACTTTATAAAATGACCAATAAAGTGTTTTATAATGATTATAACCTATTATAAACCACTTTTGTAAATAAAACAAAGTTTGGCATGCTTGCATGCATTGTTTTGATACCATTATTTTATGTGATGTTGCTTGAATGGTAAATTGAAATATTGCTTGCTTAATTGAATTGTAGTGATTTGAAGAGTGTGAATATTGCAAAGATCAAGGAGTGAACTTATATTCTCTACCAAAAAGGCAAGTGATGCTTCATACTTTTGTCCCATTATTTTCACTATGCATTAGTGATATTTCTAAGTAGGACCTGCATGGAATTTTTGCTAAGTATAAACTATGCCATGGGAAATCCTAGTAGATGAAACCTTAGTAGAAATTTCCTAAGTTAAGATTCCTACTACTATCATGCTTAGCTTAGCTAGTAGAAAACAAGGGTGGAATATATATTCATACTATGGAATATTTCTAAGTCAAGGACTTATGTTTTGTTTAATAAAACAACTAAGTGAATGAATCACCTGGGTGGAATGGAAGGAATGGTTTGTGTTGAGTGGTTATGCAAGTCCAGTATGTTGGGGAAAACTTGGGCATCACCAAGTCCAGTATACTGGGGAAAACTTGGTATCTCACTTGTGGATGGCCACCCAGGAACAAAGAGATTTGAGATGTCAAATGTTGAGAAGCTTCAAGTGCAGCCACTTGGCATTATGGGCTCTGCCTAGATCATATAGGTTGCAATAACTTAGCCAAATGGACAGTTGGTGGTAGGGGATTGATAGGTTGGAACGCGTCCATTCTGGTCTAAGGGAAGGCTTCTGAAAGATCTTATCTTGGTGAAACCAAGTCTTGTGGGGAAAGTGCACCACCTCTGCAGAGTGTAAAATCTAAGTACTTAGCCATGTCCCTGGTAAAGGACAATTTGAGCATCAAGACATGGAAGCTATCAAGAATCTCCTCATCCCAATTTCTAAGTTAAAACTTGTGGTTGAACAAGGGTTGAAGGATCACCAATTTCTATTGGGAGACGCCTTGGTGTTTTTGTCAAGCAAAAACTTAGTGTTTTCAAATGATAAGGAAAATCTATTTTGAGCAAAGCAAGCCTAAGCTCCACTTAGCCAAATGCATATAGATGATAGACTCCACTATACTACCATAGTATCACTTGCCAATACAATTCAAATGTATTGACCCTTGTGGATGTAACTTGTTATGTTGCAGGTTTGTTTGATATTAGTGAAGTAGGATTACAAGTCTACAACCAACATGTTTGCCTGTGGCACTTTGAAGATGAAGGATCACATGCTGTTGTTATATTCTGCTGCATTATAATGAGATAGCCAAATGAGCTATGTAAGATGTAATAAATTACTTTATTCCTGGTTATAAAGTTGTATTATGACCTTTGTTTCTTGATATTACATCTTAACTGTGGATGCTAGCTATTGATCCAGGGACTAGCATTGTAAACACAGGGATCCTTACCTTATTAAAGGTTGGGAACCTTACATAACCCAAGAGTTTCCTTGAGTCTTTGAAGTTATTACTGTAATGACGTCGCCTTATCCTTTTTGTTTGCTTTTTGTGCCAAGAATGACCTCTAATGAGAGGGAAGTAATATTTGGGGAGTTGCTGTCCCGAAACAGATTTCTGTCCTTCACCAAAGAAATTCGTGAGAAGTCTCTGTAACTCGTATTGATCTCATAATTTACGAATAAATCCCCCAGTATGTTGGATAACTTTAATTAGTTCAACACTTTTTGATTTGAGCAACAGAAGATGTTCAAAAAAATCCGTTTCTACCTGCTGGTCTGTTTTGACAGATTTCTGTCATTATTTGCATTTGCTTCTTATTGATTCCTTTTTGAGCTCTCTTCAGGTAAATTGAGTTTCTTTGAAGGATTCACTACAGTAGCTTGTGTTTTTAGTAAAAATCCTTGCTGTTCCAAAGCTTTGTCAATGGTCTAATATCTTTTGAATAAGCTAATGTTGCTAATGAAGATTGTGTGAAGTTTTATATGAAGGAAAATTTCAGGTGTAAGGAAAGAATGATGTAACGGGATGAAGAATGGACAAAAGCTCAAGATTGGGGGGAGCCACCCCGTGTAACCCCAAGAAATATTCAACGGGTACAAGCGTCAAAGCTTGGGGGTGCCCAAGGCATCCCCTTCTTCATCAATAAAAATCTCAGGTCTTTCTAGACACTTCGTTTTTATTATTTCATGCACAGTTGTGTTGTTATTGGAGCGTCTTAGTTTTTGGTTTTGGTTTTCTTTTGCTTCGTTTGGTTTTGCATTGGTTGCCTTCTAAAAAAATCAAAAACACCAAAAAATATTTGTTGTTCTTTTTTGGTTTTATGAGTTCTTCGCAGGGTTTAGCCGTCCTTGGTGGATATTGGTTTTCATGTTAATTATTCAAGTCACACAAGTGAAGGGCAATAATGAAGATTAAGACAACTCGAGGTGTGGTAAGAGGATGGTAACGAACTCTGTTTGTTTCATTTTTGTACATATACTCATCATTGTGAGCATGCTTAGCCTGTTTGTGTAAAGTGTATGTCATTATAGATGCTTAGTAGTTCTTGCTTGTCTATGATTAGCTCCAGCTTGCTAATAGTTTGTAGCACGTCATATGAATGTTTGCTTGCATTGTTTTATTCATACTTTGGTATGACATTGTGATATCCTCCTCTGACTGTTCATGTGAATCGACTTGGCACATGCTCACGCATGCATATGACTAATCAATAGTCAGTAAGCCTCGATGATTTATTTTGCCTCAGAGTTCTTGTATCACTTTCATGCACTAGTTAGTCCTGTTTTGTTGCAAGCATGATTATGACAGTTATTGCTCTCTCGTTTGTCGCTCCCTCTCTATTGCTAGCCTTCACTTGCACTGAGTATGTGCTCTACCTGTGTTTCCAACTCCCCAAAACCAATATTGCCAGCTGTGTCCATCATACCTACCTATTAGCATCGTTTGTTATTTCAGTGCATATTCCATATGCCGTGTTTTCTTCCAAAATAAAATGATTGTTTGTTTTGAGAAAGTTAGTTAGTAAAGATCTCACGAACTTGATGGTACACTTTATTCCTTGCGCTTAATAATCTTGAACCATTGTGACTAGTCCATGAAAGTTATATGCTTGCTTATTATATACTGGGAGTCAGCAGAACCGTGCTGTCACGGGGAACGCTTTCAACACTTTTTGGATATCTCATCCAGTTGATACTTTGCTCTTTTGTTTATGGATGTCGACGATGTGAAATAAAAGGGGAAGTTGTTAGTTCATGGAATTTATACATTGTGTTAGAGAAACGCCTGGGCCGCTAGCCTAAGCCATGCTTAATCATGGTGGAAACTTGCAGGATCACTATAATGAGCATCTATGAAGCGTCCTCAATAAAAAGCTATGCATATGGTAAATAAAAAGATTGCTGAGATTCTCATTGCCTGCTTGCCTTGTCATTTTGGTTATGGGAAAGCTCCTGTACCATGTGCAAGGGGTACCCCGTTGGCGGTTCTCGATGATATGCATGTATTTACAATGACAAGAACTTTTAGGTGACCAAAGTTGAGTAGCATGCGGAGCAACCCTCGTACTCAAGGGACTTGGGATTTTCAGTCTATGATCTGTCAAGCATATGATTCAAAGTGGACCTCTCTTTCACCTTAACCACAAGAAGATGCCTATGATAGGGGCAATGAGAGCTCAAAGCTAATGAGTACCTTCCTTTCAGCATTGGTAAGCCTTTCAAACCTTCACAAAACTATTTTCACAACCTTTTTGAGTCACCACTTATTCTATGAGCACCTTCTTGAGAGCATAGTTGTCATTCTTGTGTTTGTTCCAAAACTTGGTTAATTATGTCATGACTTTGATGCTTGTATCTCTGATATCTTTACTTCTAGTCTTCATGTGAACTTCAGAGGTGCCTCAACATTTATATTGTGCTCTTTAAACAAAGGCAAGCAAGATACCACTCTATCATACCTTATTATGAGCACTGCAATGTTTCTTATGTTTATGTTTCATGCTACTGTTGGAATTATACCCTAGAGGCAATAATAAAGATGTTATTATTATAATTCTTGTTCATGATAATGTTTATATTCCATGCTAGAATTGTATTAAGCGGAAACTTTAATACTTGTGTGGTTTGTGAACAACACCGTGTCCCTAGTACGCCTCTATTGACTAGCTCATTGATCAATGATGGTTAAGGTTTCCTAACCATAGACATGAGTTGTCAATTGATAATGAGATCATATCATTGGGAGAATGATATGATGGACAGACCCAAACTAAGCGAAGCAATTAGATCGTGTCATCGTGTTCGTCTTTGCGAAGCTTTTCTTATGGCAAATATTGTATTCCTTAGACCATGAGATAATACAACTCCCTGGTATCGGAATAAAGCTTTGAGGTCATCAAACGTCATCCTATGAGAGGGTGATCATAAAGGTGTCTCTCAGGTGATCGGAAAGTATCTGTTGGGTTGTATGTATCGAGATGGGATTTGTCCCTCCCAAGTTGGAGAGATATACTTCGGGCCCACTCAGTAATCGATATCAACATCGCTTGCAAGCATGTGGTTAAGGAGTTAATCACAAAGTGATATCGGATTACGGAACGAGTAAAGTACTTGCTGTGAACGAGATTGAACTAGGTATGACGGTACCGACGATCAAATCTCGGGCAAGTAAAAATATCGCGAGACGAAGGGAATATATATATGGGATTGATTGAATCCTGGCATCGTGGTTCATCTGATATGACCATAGATGAATGTGTGGGAGTCAATATGGGTTTCCAGACCCCGCTGTTGATTATTGATAGAAGATCATGTCTGCATATTCTCGAACCCGCAGGGTCACACACTTAACGTGTCTCGACGCTAGGATAGATTGGATAATTAGTTTATGAGTTTTTGTTCGGAGTCTCGGATGGGATCCGGGACATCACGAGAGGTTCCGGAGTGGTCCGGAGAATAAGATTCATATAAGGTAGTGCAGTTTTTGGAGTTCGGAATTGTTCCGGGTTAATCGGTATTGTACCAGAAGCTTCTAGAACCTTCCGGAAGGGGACCAACGTGGCCCCACCTTCCGGGAGGGGGAATGGGCCTATGAGGGAGTGCTCTGGCCGCATTGGGCCAGGGGCACAAGGCCCCATAGGGCCCAGCCGGCCAAGAGAGGTTTAAACTCTAGATAGAGCTTCTAGAAGGGGGGGTTTCCTTGCCCCAAACTCTTCCTCCTTGGGGCCGCCGGCCTTGGATTGGGGGAGGGGCTAGGGCTGCGCCCACCCCTCTATATATAGAGGGCTGGGGGCGCACCAACCCCCTACACCTTCCCCTCCAACCCTAGCCGCCCTGCTGCCCTCCTCTCTCC
Source organism: Avena sativa (assembly GCA_916181665.1). Classification (NCBI taxonomy): domain Eukaryota; kingdom Viridiplantae; phylum Streptophyta; class Magnoliopsida; order Poales; family Poaceae; genus Avena; species Avena sativa. The sequence continues at coordinate 255,618,042 of OV702279.1, read as the reverse complement.
CTCCCGACTGCTTGTAGGCGAAGCCCTGCTGCAGAAATTCTCCACCAATTGCACCGCGCCGTCGCGTTGTAGATCCAACCCATCTCTCCACCATACTTGCTGGACCAAGGAAGGAGGATACGTCGAGGTGCCGCGCGTGTGCACCTCACGGAGGCATCGCCACTTGTGGTGCTAGATCGGATCGGATCGCGAGGAGGAGAAGCGAGTACGACTACATCACCCACGTTCCGATGAACGTTCCGCTGTGCGAATCTTCAAGGGTATGAAGATCTAATCCAATCTCTCTTGTTGTTTGCATCTCCTAGATTAGATCTTGGCTTCCCTCTGTTCGCATCCGTAGAAAATTTTGATTTACTATGCCGCGAAACCCTACAGCTACTTATTATTATTGAGTTGGTTTCTCTTCATAGCTTGCAATGACTATTGAGTAGACTTAGTTGCATACACTTTATTATGAATTGTATAAGCATCTACTCATGTGCTGAGAATATATACATCATATAAAGCAAAGTGTTCATGAAAGTTCTTTTATCGCACTCAGTTTTCAACTGAATTGCTTGAGGACAAGCAATAAGCTAAGCTTGGGGGGAGTTGATACGTCCAAAACGTATCTACTTTCTTGAACACTTTGTTATTGTTTCTCCTCTAAACTTGTGTGATTTGGATACAGCTAACACAGACTGACGCCGTTTTCAGCAGAATTACCTTGGTGTCTTGTTTTTGTGCAGAAAATGAACTATCAGGAAAAATCCCGGAAAATATGCCAAAAATTATATTTCACCAGAAGATCCACGGAGCCAGAAGGGGAGACAGGAGGAGGCCTGGGGGGCCTAGACCCACCCCAGGCGCGGGACCACTTACCCCGCGCCTAGGGGAGGTTTGGCCACCCCAGGCAGCTCCTCGGCTTCCCTTCGCGCCTATAAGTTGCCTTCTGACCTAAAAACAGAGGGGGGGGGGTCGATAGTTTTCTAGAAAGAGTTCCGCTCCACTGCCGCCACCAGAAAGCAAGATTCGGATCCAGAAACTCTGTTCTGGCACCCTGCCGGGACGGGGAATTTGGAGAGGATCATCGCCATCGTCATCACCAACGCATCTCCATCAACCACCGATGTTTCCCTCATCCACGAGTGAGTAATCCCCCGTTGTAGGCTTGGGGATGGTAGGGATTGGATGAGTTCTATCATTTAATCGAATAAGAATTGTTAGGGGCATAGTGCCTAGTATCTCTATTAGTGATATTTGACTTTGTTGCAACTTGTTGTGCTTAATGCTTGTCACTAGGGCCCGAGTGTCATGATCTCAGACCTAAACTCATTATTGAATCATTATGATAGTATTGTTTATGGTCTTATCTGCAAGTTGTGTACACATATCATTATCCGGATCCAAAGGCCCCAAAGTGACAATAATTGGGACAACCGGAGGGGATGGTTGTGGTATGAGGATCACATGTGTTCACTTCAGCTGAGTTCGATCTAGTTCTAATCCAACGGCTTACAACATGTGAGGATCATACTTTATTTCTTTATCAAAGCTATTACTTAGAGTTTACTTAAGTGAATTGTAGATACTAGAAAGATATTTGAAGGTTGCATAAAGATCATAAAATTTGGCCTAAGCTAGATAATCTTGATATCATCCCAAGGCATAAGATTGAACTTAGTTGAAACTCTACTAGTTTACCACCCCTCACTAGTACTTACCCCCACTTGTAGATGCTAGTGCTAACCATAAAATTTGATCAACTTTAGATGGGAATACTTGGTGGAAAAATGGTTATGAAAACCTTGGAATGATGGATCATTCTATTGAAATGTTTTGGACATGTGTTTCCTGTCAACACCCGGATTTTTCAATCCTAGATGCCTGTTATGCCATACATCGCAATCCCAGGATTACCATTTTTGCGAGACATAACAGAATTGGATACCATAGTACATCATCCATTACAAACGATACATAAGTTCTTACACAAATAGGGATCTCACGATCCAGTTCTTAATACAACTTCAAGCAGCGGAATACGTAATAATAACGGTAGCATAGGCGAAGCTCCATCTTCGGGGTCATAGGCAATGCTGACGATGGGAGATGATCCTAGTTGTCTTAACCTCCCTGGGGTCCATCCTCCAGGTACTCCTCTTCATAGTCTGGCCATGGGAATAGCCAGGGACAAAGCCATGAGTACTCTTTAAGTACTCGCAAGCTAATACTAACAGGTAAAGGGGTTTTTGGATAATAGGACACTAGGCTCTAGGTTTTTTTTGCAAAAGCCAGATTTATCTCTACTAAGTTCCGAAGCTAATCACAATTTTATAACTCCTAGGTGGGATCTTGTAACTCAGGTCACAACTCTGTTGTGGTCAAGTCAAAGTCTCAATTCATTTCACAAGTCATTTTGAAAAGTCTGACGGGGGAACAGTATGGCCACTCCAACTGTCCATAACCGCGGACGCGGCTATTCGAATAGTTTGACACTCTGCAGAGATTGTACACTTTCACCACAACATTCGATACATCCGTCAGGAACAAATCCTGAATTCACCATACTCAGTATGGGGATAATCAATCCTAACCTTTCAATTACACACCCTAGTATAAGCACCTCTCCTGTGAGTTTGGCCTCCCAACCATGACCAACTGTCATCTTGGGTACTGCACAGGTGGACAATCTTCACAAGGTAGCCTCAGCTCAGACCTTGGCCGTGAGGGAACTAATACTAAGGTATATAAGTTTCCAGTCAAGCCCTACCCAATATTCGGGTATTGTGGTTGTACGATAAAATTGGAATGGTATCGCATCCAGACAACCATTAGTTTTATAAAGGGCTAAGGCTCATGCCTCAACGTTTTCATCACCAAAATCATCAAGTGTTCAGAAACACATGTCCAAAACATTTCAATAGAATGATCCATCATTCCAAGGTTTTCATAACCATTTTTCCACCAAGTAAACCCATCTAAAGTTGATCTAGTTTTATGCTTAGCACTAGCATCTACAGGTGGGGGTAGTACTAATGAGGGGTGGTGAACTAGTGGAGTTTCAACTAAGTACAACCTTATATCTTAGGATGATATCAAGGTTTCTAACTTAGGCCAAATTTTATGCTCTTTATGCAACCTTCAGAATCTTTCTCATATCTATAAGTCACTTAAGTCAACTCTATGTTAAAGCTTTGATAAAGAAATAAAGTAAGAAGCTTGCAAATAAAACTAGGATTGGTTTATCAAGTGGGTATGATCACATATGCTTAAGGCATATAGTAGGCATAGTAACAAGCAAGTATCTGCTTGCACAAAATCAGTATAAGCTTGCTAAATTGCAAGTGTTAGCTTGCATAGGTCAACTTGATTAGTAAGGCTTGCCTTGGGCAGAGCAGTGGTTGAAGTTCTCCTCGGCTTCTTCTTCGTAGTATCCTTCTTCCTCCTCGTATCCTTCGTCAGTACTAGCGTCTATGAATAAATAGGTACACAATCACCAAACAATACTTAACTACTTTCAATCATCACAAACAAGGGTCCTATAGATGATCTAGCATCATCTCTAACATTACAAGGTTAAGGCTTGATTTAATTCCTTTTATTTTTAGAAAAGTAATTTCTACTCATTGAAAAACTACTTAAGATTTAATATTCTCCAAACCAAACATGGGATCATGTTGACACATGTCATCACCACATATTGTAGTCCATGGGAATGTGATTTAAAGTGGTGTCACAATTTAATAAGGTTTTACCCTTTTATTCTAATTAATTAAAGTGTCTAGAAATGCCTATGTAGCATTCTTTTATTACTTGAACATTATTTCTGCAAGTAAACCTATATATTTTTATATATTCTGAAAGGTATGGTTAAATGTGATTTTTGAGAGTTGGAATCAACTCAAAAACTATTATGGTTTACATTTGAAAAATGTTTGAATGCAGAAAAGCTTCTGACTTGTTATTTTTACTAAGGATGATCTACAGATCCAAATGACTTGAATCCAATGGGCTTGGATTCAGCATTCACAGACCTTTCCAACAAAATTGGTTTCATTCAAATTGGTGCACTGAATCGATCTGGGTTGATTTTTGAAGTTGGGTACAGAAGTGTGTTTGAATTAAAATAGAAAAGATTTAATTCAAATTACTGGGCTGCGCGGGAAAAGTTAACGGGCCGGCCTGCTAAGCGCGGTGCTCCCGCGGGCTGCTTAAGTGGGTGTCCCCACTCGTCAGTGACACGGGGCTGGGCGAAGCGGTATGGGGCAACGTGGGTCGTTCGATCTGATTCTAATCCAACGGCTGGGAGTCATCGTCGACGCGAGACAACGCCGGCGAGAAAGAAACCTAGCGCGGCCAGTGAGGGGTGCTGGGGGCTCACCGGGGTGCTGGCGAGGGTCGGCGAGGCGGGCGAACGACGAAGTCGACGATGGCGGACTCAGGGGTGGTCGCGGCAGCTCTTGGGGTGGACGAAATCGATGGCTCCCTTCTTCTCTAGAGGCGGCGGGCTCCGGTGAAATTCCGGCGAGGTGGTGCTCGCCTTGCTCCGGGAACGGTGTGGCACGATCAGTGACGAGAGGGGAGTGAGATGGTGTGAAGAAATCGAGCGGGGGTGGCCTCTATTTATAGTCGAGCGAGGGGACCGACGGGGCGCACGGTGGGCTCATCGGGGGCGATGTTACAGGCGGCTATTGGCATGGGCGATGGTAGGGGACGGTGCGGTGTTCCCTGGCGATGCTCAACGACATGGTTTTGAGGCGTGGGGCGGTGCGGTTTGGTCTAGAACATGCGACGCTCTGCGCGGCAGAGGCGGCGTTTTCGACGGCGAGCGGTGGCTGTACGTCACGGGGCGGCGAACGGGGATGTCTGGCGGTCTCCTGGGTCGGTGGGGATTGTGTATGCACGCGGCGAGGGCGGCGCGCGGTCTGTGGGCTTCGGTCGAGGGTGGTGCTCTGGCGCACGCTCGGCATGGTCTCTGGCGGTCTGGGCGCGGTTCGTGCGCGTGGTCCAGGGCTTGGCAAGGCTCGAGCAGTGGACAGGGAGTGGCGGTGGACGGTGGGCTGCCTCCCAGACATGCTGGCTAGGCTTGCTGCTGCTCCTAGCTTGCTGTCGACTATGGGGTGGCAAGGGTGTGGTCGGCTGTTCACCATTGATGGCAATGGCAAGCTCACAATGGTGCTAGTTCTTGGTTAATCTTGCTAGATGATCTACTGAGCTGGTTGTGAGCTAAATGGGGAACTAGTTAGGCAAGAATCACTGCTCACAATAGTGTTTGATGTTTGTTTGATTTGTGTTTGCAACCTGTTTGATGAAATGGCCGCATGAAATCAAGTTTGGAATTTTGAAAAGATTTTTGGTGGGTTTGCTAGATTGGTGCTGGTGAGTCTGCAGATGCTTGGGTTTTGAAAGTTGAGCTTGTTTGAGTGGTTTTTGAAAAAGTGGGATCTTCCCATATGATAAAGATTCAATTTTGAATTGTCATTTAAACTATGCATTTGAAAGTTTCTGGATGATCACAAAGTGGGCCTTGATACTTTGTTATGAGTACATTCAAGGGGTGCAAAGATCCAGAAAAGTTTTCATTAGGTTCTGAAAGTTTGAGACAGCCAAAGTAGGCATGAGAGTTAAATTGGTCAAAGTGACCATTCATTTAATATATGTGTTTTGATTTACTTGTATTTAGGAAAAGTGTGGGAAATGTTTTAGATGATGTTTATTTCACCTAAGAAACATTTTACAAGCAATGACACAATCAAACAAGGTGGTTTAAAAGAATTTCAAAATCAATGCATACACATATGCATGCATTCATAATTTTAATTAGAAAAGTTTTTGTTAACCCCAATCTTGATGATTAGAGTTTGATGTTCCAAGTTTAGTATTTTTGGGATGTTACATTTCCGAACACCAGATGATTTTGGTGATGAAAATGTTAAGGCATGAGCCTTAGCCCTTTATAAAACTGATGGTTGTCTGGATGCGATACCATTCCAATTTTATCGTACAACCACAATACCCGAAGATTGGGTAGGGCTTGACTGGAAACTTATATACCCTAGTATTAGTTCCCTCACGGCCAAGGTCTGAGCTGAGGCTACCTTGTGAAGATTGTCCACCTGTGCAGTACCAAAGATGACAGTTGGTCATGGTTGGGAGGCCAAACTCACAGGAGAGGTGCTTATACTAGGGCGTGTAATTGAAAGGTTATGATTGATTATCCGCATACTGAGTATGGTAAATTCAGGATTTGTTCCTGACGGATGTATTGAATGTTGTGGTGAAAGTGTACAATCTCTGTAGAGTGTCAAACTATTCGAATAGCCGCGTCCGCGATTATGGACAGTTGGAGTGGCCATACTGTTCCCCCGTCAGATGTTTTCAAAATGACTTGTGAAATGAATTGAGACTTTGACTTGACCACAACAGGGTTGTGATATGAAATACAAGTTCCCACTTAGGGTTATAAAACTTTAACTAGCATTCTTTGCTTCTGAACTTAGTAGAGGTAAATCTGGCTTTTTGCAAAACAACCCTAGAGCCTAGTGTCCTATTACAAAAACCCCTTTCCCTTGTTAGTATTAGTTTGCGAGTACTTAAAGAGTACTCATGGCTTTGTCCCTGGCTATTCCCATGGCCAGACTATGAAGAGGAGTACCTGGAGGATGGACCCCAGGAAGGTTACGACAACTAGGATCATCTCCCATCGTCAGCATTGCCTGTGACCCCGAAGATGGAGCTTCGCCTACGCTACCGTAATTATTACGTATTCCGCTGCTTGTGTTGTATTAAGACAGGATCATGAGATCCTTATTTGGTGTAAAACCTTATGTATGGTTTGTAATGGATGATGTACTGTGGTATCAAATTCTGTTATTCCTGGGATTGCGATGTATGGCATAACATGCATCTGGGATTAAAAATTCGGGTGTTGACAGGCAGGGCTGCCCCTCTTCCCAACACCCAACACCACCCAAAACCCTAACCCTAGCCCTAGCCACCGGCCACCACAAGTCGCCGCCACCCTAGGGTTTCCTCCTAGACACCGAGTTGGGGCTCTCCCCAAGCCCAAGCCGACGGCCAAGCTTCCTCCCTTGGTGCCTCTAAACCCTAGATCGCCAAGGCCTCTCTCATAGTCCACCATACTCGCTCCGGCTTAAGGCGAAGCCCTGCGATATCTCCCCTCTACTTCCGGTACCACGCCGTCGTGCTGCCGAAATCGCGAGGAGAGTGCTACAACCTCCGCTGCCTGCTGGAAAAAGGGAGAGGAAGGTCTTCATCGAGTACCGAACGTGCGACCGACTGCGGAAGCGCTGCCGGAACGCAGCGCCAGAAGGATCGTCTACGCGATCTTGAGATCGGCAAGAGTACGACTACATCACCCACGAGAATCTGCTCTCGTTAAACGCTTTGAATCTTCGAGGGTGAGTTCCTCTATCGACTCATTGCTACAATATAGTAGATAGATCTTGGCTTGTTTGTTTGTATGCGGTAGAAAATTTTTGTTTTCCATGCTACGAACCCCTATAGTGGTATCAGAGCCGAGTCTATATGTAGATCTATTGCACGAGTAGAACACAATGGTCATTATGGGCGGTGGTGCTTTTATTATCAATTGCTTCTTGTGTACTTTGCATCTTGCGGAATGATGGGATGAAGCGGCCCGGGCTAACCTTACATGACATCGTTCATGAGACTTGCTCCACGCTCAACATGCAACTTGTATTGCATAAGTGGCTTTGCGGGTGTCTGTATCTCCTATTATAGTATAGATCCAATTTACAACGGGCACTTGATAGTTCAAACATCAAAGTTGTGGTTCTTGTTCGTAAGTTAGATCGACACTTATTGAAAGCCCCAAACCACGTAAAATATGCAAAGAAAATTAGAGGCGTCTAACTTTGTTTTGCAGGGGTGTGCTGTGATGTGATATGGCCATGATTGTGATTATATTTGATGTATGCAATGATCCTTATTGTAAGTTGGCAACCGGCAGGAGCCATATGGTTGTCTTTAATTTCTGTTAAGACCTGCGTGTCTATTCAAAGTAGTTGTAATAGTTGAAGCTGGTGGACGACAACCATGAAGCGGCACCATTGACCTTGACGCCATACTGGTGATGATGGAGATTATGTTTGTGCTTGAAGATGGAGATCGGAAGCACAAGAAGAAAGGCCATATCATATCACATATTATGAATTGCATGTGATGTTAATCCTTTATGCATCTTGTATTGCTTAGTTAACGACAGTAGCATTATAAGATGATCCCTCATGCACATTAATTTCAAGTTTTAAAGTGTTCATCCTTAGTAAGCACCGTTGCTAAAGCTTGTTGTTTCGAAGCACCACATGATGATCGGGTGTGTTAGATTCTGCAAGTGTATACAACGTGAGCAAGCCAGATTTGCTCATGCGGAAGCTAATGTTTGATCTTGACGAGCCTAGCATGTACAGACATTTCCTCGGAACACGGATCACCAAAAGGTAAAGCATGAATCATATAGTAGATATGATGAACATGTCGATTGTTCGCCATTGTAGCTACATCAACTCTTGTGATGATCGGTTTTGATGTGGTGGATTTGGTTCGTGTGATCACTAAAACAATGTGAGGGATATTGTTTTGAGTGGGAGTTCACCTAGATTAATTTAACTATTAATTAGAACTCAATTTGTCATAAACTTAGTCTAAACTATTGCAAATATGTTGTAGATCTATGGCGGCCCCTACCATCAATTTTAATGCGTTCCTAGAGAAAGAAAAGTTGAAAAACAATGGAAGCAACTTCGCGGATTGGTTCCGCAATTTGAGGATTGTCCTCAATGCTGGTAATTTGACCTATGTGCTGGATGCACCGCTGGGTGACCCGCCTGCAGCTGATGCTACCGATGAAGTAAAGAATGTTTACCTCGCTCGTAAGAATCAGTACTCCACAGTTCAGTGTGCTATCAGTGTTCGAAGTAAAAGAGAGCATCCAGAAGCAAATTAAAAACACATTTAAGTCTAACCCACTTCCTATGCAACGGAATCTTGTACACAAGTAAATTCACAAAGAACAAAGTGACAATCCTAGGAATATAAGATAAGAGTAACTTCAAAACTTTCAGCACATAGAGAGGTGTTTCAATACCATCAAAACTTGTACAACCATACTTTGCTCTCTCATAATAATTACAGTAGCATCATGAATAAACTCAACAATATAGCTATCACATAAAGCATGCTTTTCATGATCTACAAACACATAATCTCTATCAAGCTCAAAAATAGTGGGATTAAAACCTTCACAGGTTTTACCCAAAGTAGATATTTCAAAAGGATCCACGGGAACATAGCATTCATCCTCTCTTGGTAAGCATGGGGGGCAATCAAATAATATAAGAGGTAAAGAGTTACTCTCATTAGAAGGTAGGGATGGGTAAATTCATTCTTCCTCCTTTTGTTCATCACTCTCCCCCTCTTTTTCATCTAATGAGCTTCCAGTTTCAACAATTTCTTCTTCCATAGGCTCCTACAAGGCATTAGTCTCTTCCATTTGTGGGAAGCATCTATTAAAATATTCAAGAATATAGCCATTTGCTTCCTTGTAATTATCAAAGAAAAACTTAAGAATCTCATAAACCTCACATTCATAAGGTGCATCATCAGTATTTTCAAGCAAACTAGCAAGTTCAAATGCACTCTTGAAAGCAATAAATTCTTCAATTTGGTCCACATCATAAAAGTCATAATTCCCTTTAACATAAGAAGATATGGTAACATTATCATTATACTCACATTGAAAGGGTAGGTGTTTATACCTCCTGCAGCAACAAGCTTTATCAAAGCAATAAGTAACATTACAAGTAGAGCACACGTCTCTAGCAATAGTATTCAACTTATCAATTTGTTCCCATAAGTGTTTCCCTTTTTGTGACAAACGGTGTTCCTTATAATAATACTTTTGTTCTTCCGTGAACCCACCTTGCCAATAAGAACTAGTTTCAAAAAAACCATCCATTGATGGAAAGCATGACCAAGCAAGGCAATGACAGACCACCAACTAGAGTAGAAACTAATTTTTTTGTGTTTTTGAATAAAGCAAGCAAACCAAACTAGACTAATTTTTTTGTTTTTTTTTTGAAAAGAGGCAAACAAAACCAAGCAAAAGAAACAAAGCAAACTAAAAACAAAGTAAAGAGAAAGGAAGTGAAGGACTCCCCTAGTGAAGACGTCCTTAGACTCCCCGGCAACGGCGCCAGAAAACTTGTTGATGGCGCCCTCTTGATGTGGGAGCGCTTCGTTGGAAACCCCAAGAGTAAGGTGTGAAGAGCACAGCAGCAAGTCTTCCCTTAGTAGAGACCGAGGTTATCGAACCAGAAGGAGGAAGGAAACGTCACACAGGTGTTGCAAGCAACACGGAGACTTGCACAACACAAACTCAAGACTTTGTTCCAACGAATCAGTGAGGTTGTCAAGCTCACCGGTTTGCTGTAACAAAGGATTAAACGCATGGTGTGGAAGTTAATGGTTTGCAGAAAGTAAACAAGTAACAGCAGAAGATGTATCAATGGTAAAGATTGGACCAGGGTCCATAGTTCACTAGAGGTGCTCTCCTTAGATAAACAACATGGTATGAAGGGTAAACAAATTACAACGGGGCAATTGACAGGAACTGAGCAAGGCATAACAATGCAATTACTAGCCAGAAAGATCATATGAGGTTGATTGAGCAATACAACAATATACATAGACCGTCATCCAACTGCATCTATGACTAGAAGTCCACCTTCAGGTTATCATCCGAACCCCCTCCAGTATTAAGTTGCAAGCAACAGACAACTGCTTTAAGCAAAGTTTGTAAGGTAAACAGTCCACATGTTCCATGAACAAGAAACCGTTGTTTTCTCCCTAGTAGAAAGAGAACATCTACAACTGAAGAGATTTCTGTCACTTCCCTTGGAAACTAGAGGCATGAACCCACTATCGAGCATAAATACTCCCTCTTGGAGTCACTAGCAACTACTTGGCCAATATAACCACTAGCAACGGAGAGCATGCAAGATCACAAACAACACAGACACGATAGAATCATAAAGATAAAACCATTAATCAAACCAATATAATAATCTCAATATCCATCGGATCCCCGCAAACACAACATGCATGATTACAAATAGATTAGATCTTGATCATGAACGGAACTCACAAGATCTATACATGAAAGCACAAAGGAGGAGATACAACCATCTAGCTACTATATGGACCCATAGTACAAGGTGGAACTACTCACAAATCATACCAGAGAGAAGGCCTCCGGGATGATCTCCCCTCCGGCAGGGTGCCGGGAAGAACTTTAGATCCCCCCAATCTAGGAACGATGGTGGCGGCAGCTACAGACAGTTTCGTGGATTTCTGATCGGGTACTCAGGGTTTCTATATCGGAGGATTCTTATAGGCGAAGGGGCGAGACCGGGAGGCGGCCAGGGTGCCCAAACCCTAGCCAGGCGCAGGCTAGGGCCCACCCACGCCTAGGGTGGGTCTGGCCCCCCTGGCTGGCCTTTCGGGCTCCCTTCTGGACTTCTTGTTCCCCACAGAAAGTTATTGACTTTGTCCTTCGTCCCGTCCAATTTCGAGAATATTTCTTTACTAACTTTTCTGAAACCAAAAACAGTAGAAAACAGGCATCTGACACTGTTGCAACTTGTTAATAGGTTAGTACCAGAAAACATGTAAAAAGCACCTTAAAGTGTGGACAAGTAAAGCAAAGTAGATACTAAACAAGCATGGAGCATCAAAAATTATAGATACGTTTCTAACGTATCAGTTTGTCAGAAAAAAATGGGCTTATTAATAATTGAGCTTTGTAAGTACCTTATGTCATGTAGTTACACATATACACGAAACAATTATTAAAGTTATGATATTTTATGCTTATGTAGTTTTTTATAACTGTGTAAAACTACAATCACAAATCCATAACCAGGGTGCTATGTATGAAACCAATAGATAATGGTGGTAGACCCAAGCACAATTAAAAATGAGGAAACTATTAATACATGTGGGCGAGGGAGCAGTGAGGGGAACTAACCATAAAACCCTTGAGCATAATTAACAATAGTTAAAAATCTAGCCCTGCAGTTGCCAAACGGATTATAGGAAATCAGAGATATTCCAAAAAAGCAAGAAAATAATTATCCTACATTTGGTCTTCCTATTTTAGAAGCAATATAGCCGTGACTTTAAAAGAGCATTGCAAAATGCTGGTCAGTGTTCACATATATAGGAATAGTGCCAGCAATGAAAAAATTGGACTCAAAAGTATGATGGTAGAACGTGAATCATTAGGACCAAACTCATAAAATAACTGAGTCAATTTATGGATATCGTTTTGCTCAATTAATTTTCACATATTGTGCTTCAGTTATTGACTAACGAGTTGTACGATAAGCAGCAGCTCGTTAGCTTGAAAAGAGAACACTTGACATGGTACTACTAATATTAATAATATTTAAAAAAGTATGGCATTTATGATCCGAGCATGGGAACAAAATCTATATCCTATAATTAGAGGACTGAAGCTTGTGAAGAGATGAAGAATTGGATATTAACAGACATAACCAATGAACCTTTCAGTGGAACTGTAGAAGGGGTATTGAAGCCATTTGTGGAGAACATGAGATGATAGAGAAAGGAGAGACATCGGTCTTGTCTTGCACTGCTGATACCCCTAAAATATTTCTGGCGATGCGTCAAATGATATTGGAATTATGGTTTAAACAAATCGTTATACTACAGATAGCATAGGCATACAGTATATATATGGCTCGAGAAGAATCTTGAAAAACAAAAAACATCACCTCAAATCCGGATCTTCTAATGGTTCTATTGTTTATTCTACACCAAGTCCTCTAGGAGAAAACAATGTCAATGTCAAAGCTGGCATCTGAAATCTCAAGAAAGAAAGAAATTATAATCCTTTTGTAAGTGCTACTTGTTTGCTAAAAAGGATAAATAGCCAATTAGATCTGTCGGAAATTAGTAGTAGACTCGGTACATTTTATTGGCACATCCAAGATCGGTTATATACAACATGCTCTTCTGAATACATCTCTCAGACTTGATGGTGTCATAACAGATACTGCACCACTACGTAATATTATGGATATTTCTTGATCTATAGATATATTACCTGGTTAAAAGCACATGGAGATACTGAATTGCTAGAGCCAATGTTCTTAAGCACTGCGTTCTCATTGTCTCCTCCTTATCCATGTCGATAAATAGGAACTTCTCAGCTTGCTTTGAGGTCCTGGTCAATATGATGACAAGCGAATGATAGGATTGTATGATGGCAGCGATGACATGGGCAAGCTCAATGGGTATATCTTATATGATGACAACAATGATACGAACAGATCAATGGGTATATCTTGTATGATGACAGCGATGACACGAACAGATCAATGGGTATATTTTGATTCAATTACATGATAACTTTGTCTACTCCTAGATGGATCAATCCGTGTCAAACCCACATTTGTACCATTATATTGTTCCAGATATTTGCACCTGTTTGTGATCAGAAGATGCATGCCTAAACAATTAACAAACAGGGATGCTTTCCATGAGAAATAGAAGTTCTTCTCAAGATATAGGTACTTCAAGTGAACATATTGTACTGCAAATTGTTAATCATAGTTGCAGCATTGCCAAAGCAGATCAAAAACAACAATTGAAAATCTAAAACTACATCACCATTGCACCCATGTTATATCTAACCATTTGAATTCATATGCCAAAACTACTAAAACATTGCGGTGTACTTGTATGGTTTTTCATGTTTACATTCCCAACATGAATTTTCCAATCCAAATGCCATTTAAGGGGACAACATAGGTACCTTTTTTGCCAATGCAGTGGTTGTGATCACGGCCACAAGCGTGAGGTAGGGCTACTCCCCTCGCATCCGCTCCACTCACGTGGGAAGAGCGGCAAAGGCCGGAGCATTGCGGAGCTCGCAGGGGCACCGCGGGGAAGACTGTCCGAAGGTCAGAGGCCGAGGTGTCGCGAGAGATCCGTCGTCGACTTGGGAAGACTGACAGAGATCAGGCCTCCGCGGGAGCTCTGGTGTCCAGTAGGGTGGTCCGAGGCGGGATTCGTTATAGTGAGGAGCTCGAAGTCCCCAATACGGCGTGGTTGTAGTGGGACTCTAGGGCGGCAGCAGAAGTAGGACTCCAGGCCTGAAGAAGGGGGAGTTTGACTGTGTGTGGGCTATGGAGAGAGGGAGGCCTAAGCAATATAGTATTAGAAAGGATGAATGATTTCCCTTTAATTGCGCATAGCTGATTTTATGGGTTTATTAGGCGGTCGATCTTACCTTTTCTCATTAGTCAGGAAACATATCTTTTCCTAACTAATGTGTATTGATTACCCGTGATTTTTGATTGATATGTGATATGCCGTAAGAAAAGGAAGGACGAGCAGACGCGAACATGACTAACCGTGAAAATTGATCTTACGATTTGGATGTTGTGCGGTGATGCTGAGATTCTGATGGACAGTATAGGTCGTTTCAATATTTGATGTTTGAAGACGACCTATGATCACTGTTGGAGATATGCCCAAGAGGCAATAATAAAATGGTTATTATCATATCTTCATACTTATGATAAATGTTTACATACCATACTATAATTGTATTAACAGGAAACATTAATACTTGTGTGATTTGTAAACATAAAAGAGTCCCTAGTAAAGCCTCTTGTTAAACTAGCTTGTTGGTTAATATATGATCATGGTTTCCTGATCATGAACATAGAGATGTTATTAACAACAGGGTCATATCATTAGGATAATGATGTGATGGACATACTCCTATAGTTAAGCGTAGCATAAAGATCAAGTCATTTAATATAGTTCATTTGCTATAAGCTTTCTGATACATAGTAACCTAATTCCTTCGACCATGAGATCATTCTTATCACCATCACCGGAAGGATGCTTTGATGACATCAAACACCACACCGTAACTAGGTGGCTATAAAGATGGCATTGAGTGTTCGGAAAGTATGGGTTGAGATACATGGATCAAGAGTGGGATTTGTCCATCCATATGACGGATAGATATACTCTGGGCCCTCTCGGTGGAATGTCATCCTATTAGCTTGCAAGCATGTGACTGGATCACAAGGGATCACATACCACGGGAACGAGAAAAGAGTACTTATCAGTAACGAGGTTGAACTAGTGTCATATCCCAAATTTTAGATTTGGTTCTGCATATCATTCATGCCATTGCATCATACTCTTCCATGCAAAATCATCGATTGAAAAGATTCGGCAAAACACTATTTTCTAAACCCTACTCTATTTTACTACGAGGCTCCTGCGGGAGGTTCTACTAGGACTTGTGTTTTCCACCCTTGTAGCCTAGTGGTTTCACTCATCCCTTGACCTAGGTTATTCCCCTCGATTTTACAAAAATTTAGAAACAAGAATC
This sequence comes from Avena sativa, assembly GCA_916181665.1. Classification (NCBI taxonomy): domain Eukaryota; kingdom Viridiplantae; phylum Streptophyta; class Magnoliopsida; order Poales; family Poaceae; genus Avena; species Avena sativa. The sequence goes on along the minus strand of OV702279.1, from coordinate 255,602,579 downwards.
GCCCGATTCGGAGTTCATATGAAGGAGTTACGGAGGTTTTACTAAAATGCAAAAAGGGAAAAAGAAAGGATAAAAGAAAACGGCGCCAGCCTGCTGGGCCGCGCCGGCCCAGCCAGCCAGCACCGCACCACCCGCGCGGCGGATAATATCCGCCGACGCCCCAGCGACGGCCCACCGACAAGTGGGACCGAGTCCGACTAGGACCCCGCGTGGGGGGCCCACATAAGCCGCGGACCCCACCACCTCCCTCTCCCCACGCGCCCGGACCACGCCGCCTCCCGTCTCGATCCGCACGCCGCCTGCCTCGGGAGCCGCGCCGCCGCCGCCGCGCCTACCGCGCCGCCCGCGCGCGCACGCCGCCGCGCCGCCTCCGCGCTCGCGCCGCCGCCGCCACCCCGCGCCGCCGCCGCGCCTACCGCCGATTCGCCGCCGTCCCGCCGCCGACCGCCGCCGTCCCGAGCCGCCGGAGCGCCGCCGCCGCCGCCTCTTCTCGGCCGTCGGATCTAAGATCTGCGGCCCAGATCGACCGGAGACCGCGCGGTTGACTGGTCAACGGCCAGTCAACCCGCGCTGAGTCAGCAGGGAATATTCCCGGAATATTCCCTTCTGATTTAAATCGTTTTAGAAATTGCAGAATCTTGTAGAAACTTGTAAATTGCGTAGAAATTAATCCGCTGGGCCAAAAATTGCAAATAAAATATGTATAGACTCAGTAAGTCGTGTAGAATCTTACTGTACCATTGTTTCACACTTTTGCAGCAAGATTTGGTCCAGATTAATTAAAAGAGTTAATGCCCTTTTTGGAGTAATTAATTCGTAGAAAAAGATCTGTAACTCTAAAAATTGCGTATAATATGTCCCTGGATTTAGTAGGACGAGGGGAATCTCAAAGTGAATTAAAAGGATAGGCTTACAGTAAAAACTTCTGCAGAAACTATCTAGTGGCTTTCTGCAGTGTTTTAATTATTCAGGGAGTTTTATAATTCCTTTTTGAGTAATTCCAATTGGTACTGTTCCTAAATATCAATGCCTATACATTAGAATTTTCCCAAGATTTTACAAACAGTATACTACCGGTAGTGATTTAATTGGGTTGTAGCTCTAGTTTTGAGTATTATACTTTGCATAATAGTTTTCCTTGCGCTAAAACTATTTTCCATGCATGCAATCAATACCTCTACTGATTACTATTATGTGGTGTTGCTGTAGCATCACCCCACTTGTCATGCATGCATTCATGCATCATCCTTGTTGCATATGCTTGTGGATTGTTTGTTTATGATTGCAATTGTATCGTGTAGATTGTGAAGAGTGCAACGCTTGCTCGTGTGTGGATTATTCTTCCGACCGCTACAACCAAGGCAAGTAGATGCTATTTTGTTCATGATATTGTCCTACTATTTTCTATGCATTGTCGTGTATTTTGTAGATGCATGTGTAGGATGATACTATCGCTATGCTATGTCCTATTATGTGGTAGGGCTTTCCTTGTAGATGAACCACCGTTGGTAGATGTGCTTAGCCATGCTATGATGTACGAGGGCTGGGTTACATCACTGAGTCTTGTTTCTAAAAATATTGGTTTGTGAAAACTAAAACAACCTAATCAATGAATCTCCTGGGTGTGATGGGATTGATAAATTTTGGTGGTTTCATTGCGGAAAGGCATCCAGGTATCGAGAGAAAATGATTGGCTTCTTTATTTTGTAGCTTACGTGTACAACCATGTGCCAATAATGAAATGGGCGGTTGGTTGGACTTAGTAGGTTGTGGTAACTCGAACCCGCGTATCCAGAGATGTAGAATTTTGGTAGGTTGGACCGGTGCGCGTCGGGATTGGGGAGCTACTTCCTGAACAGTCTCTTCTTGGACTTCTCCCTATCATCACCCATAATGAGAGTGATGGTACGAGCTGGGCTGGCAAAGTCACATGGGTAAAGTGTACTAACCCCTGTAGGATGTATAATCTAATCGATTAGCCGTGTCCCCGGTTATGGACAACTGAGTTGCTTGATATTGATTCCATGACATGTTTCTCGCTCATTCCAATTTCATAATTGTTTTAATATTGTTGGGTTACCTTAATTGGGATCTTTTCAAAGAAAATCAAAAACTGTTTATGAAAGTAGGACAAAGGTATTTGCAAATGCAAGCCAGACACAGCTCCACTCGCCAATTATGCATGTAGATGTTAGTACTATTGTCTCCATTACTAGCTCTACTTGCCATACATTCCATGTATTGACCCTTCGGGGCTGCTACGTTTCATGTTGCAGGATATTCCGATTCTGAGTAATCGATATAGGACACGGTACTCCACTCGGCACTTGTTCACTTGTGGGCAATTTGAAGAATGGAGGATTTACTTTATTTATGTTGCTACCTGAATAATTTGAGCTAGCCTTGAGCTAAGCTTTTATTGTAATAATGGTACTCTGGATCTTCGTTATTCATGATACACGGATATTTTGCTATGTTATTCATATTATTCTATTGTGGGCCAATTAACCGATCCAGTGATTGGCATGTCACATAGAAGCCTCGGTCTTTTCAGAACCGCGGTGTTACAAGATGGTATCAGAGCTGACCCTCGCAGTTACATGGGCGTGTGCGGGTCAGTGGCGGACATGTGGCGCATGGCGCGTGTGGCCCAGAGTGGACACGGCATGGCACATGTGCCGGCACTGGACGCACAGACATGTGCTAAGAGGGGACGTTCCTGGCTTGTGGTTGATCGACGAGGACGTCGATCTTCTAAGGGTGGGTGTATGTGAGACCCTGGCGCATGGCTCAATAGGATTGATAGGAAACCCATACCAACAAGTTGCAACTTCTTTTCCGAAAGCTCATTCGAAAAGAACTCTAAGGTTAAGAGTGCTTGGCCTAGAGCAATTCTAGGATGGGTGACCGACTGGGAAGTGGGTACCGGGTGCGCATGAGTGAGGACAAATTGCGCAGAAAAGACTAGTGTTGGTTTGTGGGGCTAGTCTAGAGATCCTATTGAGCTGCCAGAAGTGACAGCCAGTGACAGCCGTCGGTCCGGAGTGATCGGGGGTGTTACAAGATGGTATCAGAGCCCGTGTGTCGACTGTAGGATCGTGACCTAGGATTGGATTAGGAAGCCATAGATTTATTAAAGCCTAAATTAACTCTGTCTTTCATCTTATGCCTTTCACTCTCGTAAATTCTTATCATATGCTATTCTCACACTTTCCTCTTTAATTGATAGATGGGAGAAGTCAGGACTGAGTATGCAACCATGGAGTCACCAAGGCCCTTTGCAAGGTAGTTAGCACAGCTCTCGCAGTCATTGGGATTGCCACTGCCCATGTTCAAGGGAAGAAGGCTGTATACCTATGGATATGGTGAGGATGCACGGGAGATCACCACCTTCATATTCAGAGACGCCGCCTTACCAAACCCTGTGCATCTGATTTACACCAAGACATACTGCAACTGGGGACTTGGAATTAACTTGGCCATACATGAAGCCCTGTCTCGCTAGTGCCATCATGTCCGACACCTGCTGCCAGCAGATTCACCCTATTGCGTGATGAATATGGGCACATTGTGGTTACCCCGGGCGACAGGAACAACATGTCGTCCCGTCGGAGGCACATAGAGGACATAGAAAGGGAGAATGGAGCTCTAGCTGAGAAAGTGATGATAATAAAGGAGATTGCAAATTTTGCTAGCAATGGTATGGTGGTCCAAGGATAGGAGATTGACACCTTGCATGAAGCCGTGGGAGTTCTGGAGAATGCCCTGATAGCCAGAGATGCAACCATAGCTCATCTTCATGGTACTGTGCAGGAGAACACCCAGAACATACAACAGTTGCAAGGGACCGTCCAGGAAAGGGATCAAACTATTGAAGCTATGACAGCCCAGATTGCCGCTCTCCAAGCACAGCTGAATCCACCCTCTAATGATGACAATGGAGATGGTGGCAACAATGGGGATGATGATGACAGTGGGAACGATGATGATGATGAGGACGAAGGCGATGATGATGGAGACGATGATGGTGGAGGAGATGAAGCTGTTGCAGTTGCAGCTGAGAGTGAAGAAGAAGAAGAGGAGGATCCAGAAGAGGTGGAGTTTGAGATCTCAAGTGATGATTCAGGAGAAGTGTACACTCCGCCGCCATGGTTGAACCGTGGACCGAAGCGCCAACGCATGAGTGCAAGGACCTACCGCAACCTCTTCAAGAAGTAGATAGAAGTCCACCAATTAGTCCTCGTTAGGCAAAACCGTTAGGATTAGTCTCGATCGATGTGAAACTTAATTACGGTTAGTTTAATAGTGTTTAGTTGCTTATTTGCGTACTCCAATATCCCAGGAATTATTTGTGCGAATTTTATGAAAGAGTTATGGCAAGTTTGGTTAACATCTGTGTTATTTTCGCTGCAGTTTTCTGCTGATACAGCAGTACTGTACGATTTTTCATATTTTTCTGGTAACTGGGAAAAATCTGAAAAAAATAGGGTTGGTGCGAAACTCTCTGTAATGTATGTGCAAAAATCAACTAAATTTTCTGACGAGTCTAAGTTAGGTATAAAAATTCGTGAACGCTGCTGGACTGTTCCGGCAGATTGCTGTTTTGTTGGTTAGTTGATCAATTGTTTGGATAACCATTGCCAACTCTTGTAAAACTATTTCTGTAGGTATATACTGCTAGGATAACCCCTGGGATGTTGCTGGATCACTTGTTTGTTGATGTGTTGCTTGCTTGAGATTGTCTGCTATTGATGGTTGTTTGATCATAATGCATGGGTGGAATCCTATTATCGTAGTTGATTCTTTCTAAGCTTATCTGTGCTGAACCGCAGATGCCTCCCCGCCGTCAACCCACTGAGTTGGAGCAGCTCATGGCAGCTCAGGCACAACTGACCCAAGTTATGACCCAGTTCATGGAAGCTCAGAACAACAACAACAATGGAAACAACCAGCCTCAGGGAGATGCTCTCACCAGATTTCTGAGGCTAAGGCCAGCTAAGTTCTCTACTGCAACGGAACCAATGGTTGCTCTCGACTGGTTACGTTCAGTCAACAAGGATCTGGTAACTGTTGGATGCACTGATGCGGAGAAGGTGAGGTTTGCCGCTCACCTACTGGAGGGACCAACCGCTTCTTGGTGGGACACTTTTCAGATCACCCACCCGCTGGACACTGTGACTTGGGCAATGTTTGAGGAAGGTTTCAGGACCAACCACGTGTCTTCAGGAGTTCTGAGCCTGAAGAGGAAGGAGTTCCGCAACTTGCGTCAAACCAATCGCACCGTGGCTGAGTACATTGAGGAGTTCAACAACCTGTCCCGTTATGCACCTGAGGATGTTGACACTGATGCAAAAAGGAGGGAGAGATTCCTGGATGGCCTTAGTGATGAGCTTTCAGTGCAGCTACTGGTGGTTTATTGCCCCACTTTCCAGGAGATTATGGACAAGGCCAGGATCTTGGAAGGGAAACACAAGCAGGTGGAGAACCGCAAGAGGAAGAGCAGAAATCACCACTCTGGTTCTCACCACAAGACCCGCACTTCATATGATGGGTACTCCAAGCATGGAGGGAGTGACCATGGGAGCCATGACCGCCACCACCATGGAGGCGATGGACATCGCCATGACAACCACAAGAGCAACCACCACAGCCACAAAGGAGGACACTCTCACCACTCTGGAGGACACGGTGGACATGACCGCAACCGTGATCGCAGATTTGTGAAGAAGGATCTGAGTGAGGTGACATGCTTCAAGTGTAAACAGAAGGGACACTATGCTGACAACTGTCCGGAGAGGAAAGGACTGAAGCCAACCAACAACGAGAAGGCCACAGTGAACCACATGAATGTGGAGGAGATTCCAGATGAGCCTGACCTTGTGATTGGTAAGTTCCCAATCAACACTCACCCAGCTTTCATACTTTTCGATACTGGTGCATCTCATTCATTCATATCAAGAGCATTTGTGGATAAGTATAAGTTACCTACTGAGTCTATGAAAGGGTCTATTAGAGTGAGTTCACCTAGAGGAGATATGATAGCTAGCGCGGGATGCCGCGGTTTGACTGTGAGGATTGGATCACACAACTTCATTGCACATCTAGTAGTGTTGGAATCACAAGGGTTGGATGTTATTCTGGGTATGGATTGGATGTCTATGCATGGGGGACACATAGATTGTGCACAGCGAGCTGTTTCACTCAAAACCCCGGATGGTAAGAGAATTAGATTCAAGTCGGCTGCGCGACCGGGAAGTTGTAAACTGAATTCTCTTAAGGGGGTTAGCATGGATACTGTGCCTGTGATTAAGGATTATCCCGACGTGTTTCCGGAAGAACTGCCAGGGATGCCACCTGACAGGGGTGTGGAGTTTCTCATCGACCTGATGCCGGGAACAGGACCTATTGCAAAGAGACCATACAAGATGGATGTGGATGAGCTGAAGGAATTGAAGAAGCAGCTGAAGGAGCAGTTGGACAAGGGATTCATTCAGCCTAGTTCGTCGTCATGGGGTGCACCTGTTCTGTTTGTGGAGAAGAAAGACAGCAGCAAGAGGTTAGTGGTGGACTATCGCTCGCTGAATGAGGTGACTATCAAGAACAAATACCCCTTGCCGAACATAAATGATTTGTTTGATCAACTGGAAGGAGCAAAGGTGTTTAGCAAGATTGATCTGCGATCGGGCTACTTCCAATTGAAGATCCGGGAGGAGGACATACCAAAAACCGCTTTCACTACTAGGTAAGGTTTATATGAGTATACAGTTATGTCTTTTGGACTAACGAATGCCCCGGCATACTTCATGACCATGATGAACAAGGTATTTATGGAGTACTTGGACAAGTTCATGGTGGTGTTTATTGATGACATACTGATATATTCCAAGGATGATGCTGAGCATGAGAAGCATCTGCGACTGATTATGGAGAAGCTGAGGGAACACAAGCTGTATGCCAAATTCAGCAAGTGTGAATTCTGGCTTAACACTGTTGGATTTCTTGGACACGTGGTGTCAGGAGAAGGAGTCGCTGTTGATCCAAGAAAAGTGACTGCAGTGACAGAGTGGGAAGAGCCCAAGAATGCAGGAGAGATACGAAGCTTTTTGGGACTTGCTGGATATTACAGGAGGTTCATTGAAAACTTTTCCAAGATTGCTAAGCCGATGACTGAACTTCTGAAGAAGGAGAGGAAGTTCGAATGGACAGATGTGTGTGAAGCCAGCTTTCAGGAACTGAAGCGTCGCCTAGTAACCGCACCGGTTCTGTGTTTACCAGATCTTCAGAAGGATTTCCAAGTGTATTGTGATGCTTCTCGGCAGGGACTTGGGAGCGTGCTGATGCAAGATGGGAGAGTGGTGTCATATGCCTCGCGATAACTTAAACACCATGAGCGGAATTACCCCACAGACGACTTGGAGTTAGCATCAGTGGTTCATGCGCTCAAGGTATGGAGGCATTACTTAATGGGAAAACACTGTGATGTATACACCGACCACAAGAGCCTGAAGTACATATTCACGCAGAAGGAACTGAACATGAGGCAAAGGATATGGTTGGAGCTTATCAAGGACTATGATATGAATCTACAATACCACCCAGGAAAGGCCAATGTAGTAGCAAATGCTCTGAGTCGGAAGGTTTATGCCAATGGATTGACAATTGGGGAATTGCCCGAGGATTTGTGCAAGCAATTCAAGGACCTTAGACTGGAGGTAGTATCTGAAGGATACTTGGCAACAATGGAAGTCCAACCAACGCTACAGGATAGGATCAGGAAAGCTCAAGTGGGAGATAAAGAGATAGATGAAGTAAAGGAAAAGATGAAGGAGGGTCGAGCAAGGGAATTCCGCGAGGATGAGCAAGGAACCTTGTGGTATGGAGATCGTTTGTGCGTTTCCAACGATCCGGAGATAAGGAAGTTGATTCTGCAGAAGGCTCATGACTCGCCGTATTCCATACATCCGGGCAATACGAAGATGTATATGGACCTAAAGGACAGATTCTGGTGGAACAACATGAAAGGAGACATCGCAGAGCATATTGCCCTATGTGATGTATGTAGCCGAGTAAAGGCGGAACACCAGAAGCCAGCAGGTTTGCTACAGCCATTGCCCGTGCCGGATTGGAAGTGGGATAGAGTGGGAATGGATTTCATCACAGGATTGCCAGGACCAGGTCAGGATATGACTCCATTTGGGTAGTGGTCGACCATTTGACCAAGGTAGCCCACTTTATTCCGGTGAAGACAACTTACACGAGTGCAAAGCTGGCCAAGATTTATATGGACAGGATTGTGTGCCTACATGGAGTTCCCAAGAGTATCGTATCTGATAGAGGCACCCAATTTACCTCACACTTCTGGCGCCAGCTGCACGAGTCACTTGGTACTAGATTGGAGTTTAGCACAGCGTTTCACCCACAGACCGATGGACAGACCGAGAGAGTGAATCAGATTTTGGAAGACATGCTGAGAGCTTGCGCCTTGGCTCATGGTTCTAGTTGGGATGAGAATTTGCCATATGCTGAGTTTTCCTACAACAACAGCTATCAAACCAGCATCAAGACGTCACCGTTCGATGTGCTATATGGGAAACGGTGCCGGACACCATTGCTATGGGATGGAGTAGGAGAACGTCAGTTGTTTGGACCTGATTTGATCAAGGACGCTGAGGAGAAGGTCGCCTTGATTAGGGACAGGCTGAAGGTAGCACAATCAAGGCAGAAGAGCTACGCTGACGCCAAGCGCAAGGAAGTGGTGTATGAGATAGGTGATAGAGCATACCTCAGAGTGTCGCCACTTCGTGGAATCAAGAGATTTGGAATTAAGGGTAAGCTGGCACCTCGATTTATTGGACCGTATCGGGTCTTAGCACGCAAAGGAGAAGTTGCTTATCAGTTGGAGTTGCCAGAGGCTCTGTCCGCTGTTCACAATGTGTTCCACGTATCCCAGCTGAAGAAGTGCCATCCGGAGATGGTGGATACACCATTGAGAGACACCGTACCGCTAGAGGAGGTTCAGCTTGAGAACGACTTGACCTATGAGGAGAAACCAGTCAAGATTCTGGAGACAGCGGAGAGGACTACCCGTACCAAGACGATCAGGTTCTGCAAGGTACAGTGGAGCCACCACACCGAAGAGGAAGCCACTTGGGAGCGTGAGGATGACATCCGAGAGGACTACCCACACCTATTTGCTAGCCGCGCCGAATCTCGGGGACGAGATTCATCTTAAGGGGGTTAGTCTTGTCACATCCCAAATTTTAGATTTGGTTCTGCATATCATTCATGCCATTGCATCATACTCTTCCATGCAAAATCATCGATTGAAAAGATTCGGCAAAACACTATTTTTTAAACCCTACTCTATTTTACTACGAGGCTCCTGCGGGAGGTTCTACTAGGACTTGTGTTTTCCACCCTTGTAGCCTAGTGGTTTCACTCATCCCTTGACCCTAGGTTGTTCCCCTCGATTTTACATAAATTTAGGAACAAGAATCGCCCGATTCGGAGTTCGTATGAAGGAGTTACGGAGGTTTTACTAAAATGCAAAAAGGGAAAAAGAAAGGATAAAAAAACGGCGCCAGCCTGCTGGGCCGCGCCGGCCCAGCCAGCCAGCACCGCACCGCCCGCGCGGCGGATAAAATACGCCGCCGCCCCAGCGACGGCCCACCGACAAGTGGGACCGAGTCCGGCTAGGACCCCGCGTGGGGGCCCCACATAAGCCGCGGACCCCACCGCCTCCCTCTCCCCACGCGCCCGGACCCCGCCGCCTCCCGCCTCGATCCGTGCGCCGCCTGCCTCGGGAGCCGCGTCGCCGCCGCCAGGTAAGCACGCCGCCGCGCCGCCGCCTCGCGCCGCCGTACCGCGCTGACCGCTCTCCCTCTCCGCGCAGGACCCGCCGACCCGCCGTCGTCCCGCCGCCGACCACCGCCGTCCCGAGCCGCCGGAGCGCCGCCGCCTCTTCTCGGCCGTCGGATCTAAGATCTGCGGCCCAGATCGACCGGAGACCGCGCGGTTGACTGGACAACGGCCAGTCAACCCGCGCTGAGTCAGCAGGGAATATTCTCGGAATATTCCCGGAATATTTCCTTTTGATTTAAATCGTTTTAGAAATTGCAAAATCTTATAGAAACTTGTAAATTGCGTAGAAATTAATCCGCTGGGCCAAAAATTGCAAATAAAATATGTGTAGACTCAGTAAGTCGTGTAGAATCTTACTGTACCATTGTTTCACACTTTTGCAGCAAGATTTGGTCCAGATTAATTAAAAGAGTTAATGCCCTTTTTGGAGTAATTAATTCGTAGAGAAAGATCTGTAACTCTAATAATTGCGTATAATATGTCCCTGGATTCAGTAGGACGAGGGGAATCTCAAAGTGAATTAAAAGGATAGGCTTACAGTAAAAACTTCTGCAGAAACTATCTAGTGGCTTTCTGCAGTGTTTTAATTATTCAGGGAGTTTTATAATTCCTTTTTGAGTAATTCCAATTGGTACTGTTCCTAAATATCAATGCCTATACATTAGAATTTTCCCAAGATTTTACAAACAGTATACTACCGGTAGTGATTTAATTGGGTTCTAGCTCTAGTTTTGAGTATTATACTTTGCATAATAGTTTTCCTTGCGCTAAAACTATTTTCCATGCATGCAATCAATACCTCTACTGATTACTATTATGTGGTGTTGCTGTAGCATCACCCCACTTGTCATGCATGCATTCATGCATCATCCTTGTTGCATATGCTTGTGGATTGTTTGTTTATTATTGCAATTGTATCGTGTAGATTGTGACGAGTGCAACACTTGCTCGTGTGTGGATTGTTCTTCCGACCGCTACAACCAAGGCAAGTAGATGCTATTTTGTTCATGATATTGTCCTACTATTTTCTATGCATTGTCGTGTATTTTGTAGATGCATGTGTAGGATGATACTATCGCTATGCTATGTCCTATTATGTGGTAGGGCTTTCCTTGTAGATGAACCACCCTTGGTAGATTTGCTTAGCCATGCTATGATGTACGAGGGCTGGGTTACATCACTGAGTCTTGTTTCTAAAAATATTGGTTTGTGAAAACTAAAACAACCTAATCAATGAATCTCCTGGGTGTGATGGGATTGATAAATTTTGGTGGTTTCATTGCGGAAAGGCACCTAGGTATCGAGAGAAAATAATTGGCTTCTTTATTTTGTAGCTTACATGTATAACCATGTGCCAATAATGAAATGGGCGGTTGGTTGGACTTAGTAGGTTGTGGTAACTCGAACCCGCGTATCCAGAGATGTAGAATTTTGGTAGGTTGGACCGGTGCGCGTCGGGATTGGGGAGCTACTTCCCGAACAGTCTCTTCTTGGACTTCTCCCTATCATCACCCATAATGAGAGTGATGGTATGAGCTGGGCTGGCCAAGTCACATGGGTAAAGTGTACTAACCCCTTCAGGGTGTATAATCTAATCGATTAGTCGTGTCCCCGGATATGGACAACTGAGTTGCTTGATATTGATTCCATGACATGTTTCTCGCTCATTCCAATTTCATAATTGTTTTAATATTGTTGGGTTACCTTAATTGGGATCTTTTCAAAGAAAATCAAAAACTGTTTATGAAAGTAGGACAAAGGCATTTGCAAATGCAAGCCAGACACAGCTCCACTCGCCAATTATGCATGTAGATGTTAGTACTATTGTCTCCATTAGTAGCTCTACTTGCCATACATTCCATGTATTGACCCTTCGGGGCTGCTACGTTTCATGTTGCAGGATATTCCGATTCTGAGTAATCGATATAGGCCACGGTACTCCACTCGGCACTTGTTCACTTGTGGGCAATTTGAAGAATGGAGGATTTACTTTATTTATGTTGCTACCTGAATAATTTGAGCTAGCCTTGAGTTAAGCTTTTATTGTAATAATGGTACTCTGGATCTTCGTTATTCATGATACACGGATATTCTGCTATGTTATTCATCTTATTCTATTGTGGGCCAATGAACCGATCCAGGGATTGGCATGTCACATAGAAGCCTCGGTCTTTTCAGAACCGCGGTGTTACAACTAGGTATGCAGAGATACCGACGATCAAAACCTCGGATAAGTAAACTATCGTGAGACAAAGGGAAATTGGTATCGTATGTAAGTGGTTCATTTGATCGCAAGTAATCGTAGAAATATGTGTGAGCCATATGAATTTCCAGATTCCTCTATTGGTTATTGATCGGAGAAGTGTCTCAATCATGTCTGCATAATTCACGAACCGTAGGGAGACACACTTAAGGATTCGATGTTGTTGAGTAGTTATGGAATGATGAGTAAGAGACCAAATGTTGTTCGGAGTCTTGGATGGGATCCGGGATATCACGAGGAGATCCGGAATGGTCCGGAGAATAAGATTCATATAAGGAAAGTCTTGTTTCGGAGTTGGGGAATGATTCCGGTGTTTTCATCGGGAATGTTCTAGAAGGGTCCGGAAGGTCCGGCACTCCAGAGGGGAATGGTACATGAATGTGTCATAACAAGTTGGAATGGTTGCATCATGTACTAGGTGTCATCGCTGAGCAAAATAAAGGGATAAATCAAATCCTAGTTTGAAAGTCAAACGCCAATTTGAAAAAGTCAAACGACAAGTTTGCTTGGTGGAGGGAGAGTAGGAAACCTACTTAGGGAGGAATTCCTACTCCCTCCACTCGCCGGCCAAGGAGGAGGAGTTGGAGGAGGACTCCCTCCTCCCAACCGCGCCTCCCTCCCACCTATAAAAGAAGGGGCAGGGGTGCCCCCTCTTCTACACACCCAACACTTCCAAACCCTAGCCCCACGCGCCACCACCTGCTGCTGCCGCCTAGGGCCTCCTCCCAAGTCGCCGACTAGGGTTTCCCCAAACCCTAGCCGTCGGCTACACCTCTCCCCTTGGTGCTTCTAAACCCTAGATCGCCAAGGCACCTCTCTTGCTCCACCATACTCGCTCTGGCTTAAGGCGAAGCCCTGCGAGATCTCCCCTCTACTTTCGGTACCACGCCGTCGTGCTGCCGGAATCACGAGGAGAGTGCTACAACCTTCGCTGCCTGCTGGAACAAGGGAGAGGAAGGTCTTCATCGAGTACCGAACGTGTGACCGACTGCGGGAGCGCTGCCGGAATGCAGCGCCGGAAGGATCATCTACGCGGTCTTGAGATCGGAAGTGTACGACTACATCACCCACGAGAATCTGCTCTCGTTAACCGCTTTGGATCTTTGAGGGTTAGTATTCCATCGACTCGTTGCTACAATCTAGTAGATAGATCTTGGCTTGATCATAGATTAGATCTTGATTTTGTGTTCATGCGGTAGAAATTTTTTGTTTTTCCATGCTACGAACCCCTACAGTGGTATCAGAACCGTGTCTATATGTAGATCTGTTGCACGAGTAGAACACAATGGTCATTGTGGGCGTTGATGCTTTTGTTGTCGATTGCTTCTTGTGTACTTTGCATCTTGCGGGATGGTGGGATGAAGCGGCCCGGGATAACCTTACATGACATCGTTCATGAGACTTGCTCCACGCTCGACATGCAACTTGTATTGCATAAGTGGCTTTGCCGGTGCGTGTTTCTCCCAACATAGTTAAGATTCAATTTACAACGGGTGATTGACAATACTAGTATCAATGTTGTGGCTCTTGTTCGTAAGTTAGAACGACACTTATTGAAAGCCCCAAACCACGTAAAAATGCAAAGAAAATTAGAGGCGTCTAACTTTGTTTTGCAGGGGTGTGTTGTGATGTGATATGGCCATGATTGTCATTATATTTGATGTATGCAATGTTCCTTACTGTAAGTTGGCAACCGGCAGGAGCCATATGGTTCTCTTTAAATTCTGTTAAGACCCGCGTGTCTATTTAAAGTAGTTGTAATAGTTGAAGCTGGTGGACGACAACCATGGAACATCGTCATTGACCTTGATGCAATGCCGATGATGATGGAGATCATGTTCGTGCTTGAAGATGGAGATCGGAAGCACAAAGAAGAAAGGCCATATCATATCACATATTATGAATTGCATGTGATGTTAATCCTTTTATGCATCTTGTATTTCTTAGTTCACGACGGTAGCATTATAAGATGATCCCTCAAGCACACAATTTCAAGTTTTAAAGTGTTCATCCTTAGTAAGCACCGTTGCTAAAGCTCGTTGTTTCGAAGCACCACGTGATGATCGGGTGTGTTAGATTCTGTGAGTGTAGATATGATGAACATGTTGATTGTTCGCCATTGAAGCTACATCAACTCTCGTGATGATCGGTTTTGATGTGGTGGATTTGGTTCATGTGATCACTAAAACAATGTGAGGGATATTGTTTTGAGTGGGAGTTCCTACGGCAATATGATTAAAAGTTGAACACTATTTATCATAAATTAAATCAAAGTGAATTTGCATAGTTGTTGTAGTCATTGGCATCCGTTTACCACCTTGCGCTTAGTTTTAATTGAGATGACAGAACTATAGAATTCTGGTTAGTTACTTTACGAACCGGTATCGTATTGTTTTGAAGTGTTAATCTAAAGTTTAAAAGTCCTATTGCAAACTTTCAGTAAGTTCCGGTTACTCCATGAAGTTTAATAATTGGTATTAAATCAAGAGTGAAAATTCCACGTGTTAGTATATGAGTATCATGTTTGTCTCCATGGTTCTTGATATTCAAAGGATTGTCTTAATATCAAGGTTATCTAGGATCTGAAACAGTTGTTTCAGAAACCATGATGTGTGGAAGATATTGTGATATCTGAAACGAAGTTTTGGTTGCAACATGATAGAGTATAATATGGAAAAAGTCATGTTCTCATATTTGATGAGAATTTGCAAAAGGTTGGAGACACTAGTTGTCCTAATCCTTCAAAAAGGTTTTGCAGAGCAACATTATACTTGCGATTCACCGTTACAAGCTAAAAGTAGCTTGATCATGGATAATTCCATGATAAGGGTGAATATTTGATGTAGGTAAAATGTTTACTACACCAAGAGATTACTAAACCAAACATTTGATGATGGTAATCTACTTCAAAGTGCAAGTCCAAAGACATTGGTATTTAACTATACATGCTTTGGACTATGTGTCATGTGTATGGCTCCACTATTGATGTTGATAGATTCTTTCAAATAGAAAAGGAAATACTGAAAGAGAATATCATAAGTATATGGCAGAAAAGAAAAGACTAGAATTGTTCAGCTTAAGTATATAGATGATATACATGTTATGGATATATTCTTTGCTTATTAAACAATGTGGTTCTTAAGTATTTGATACTAAATTTGTTGGTGTGAATCGTCATATGAAACAACAGAATTCATGAACCACAATGGCCTAAGTAACTAGCAAAAGAATATGTGATGATGTTCATCGAGAACAAATAAAGGATTATTGTGCTGCTCGTTAAATATCAAAGCTTGCCTTCAAGATTTGTTTTATCATGTATTATGAGAACAAAAGGGTTGTTCAAATAATTGCCTTAATCCATAAAAGATGGATGATTCACAAATCTCGTTGGAGAAATCACATCCATAAAACTAGTGCTAAAAGTGTCGAAAGAAAAATTGATTGAAAGATCACTTAGGAAGTGAAATCGCCGTTTAAATTATATTGGAAAGAAAACATGAAGAAACTCCATGTGGATGGAATTTTGGAGTATTTTGATTTTTGATCAAATGACGCTTGTGAAACTTTCCTAGAGATAATTAAAACTTCGTTCATAGGCCAAAAGGGAACGAATGACTAGCTTATTGGAACTTCTACATATTGTTGTATGAAGTCCATTATGTGTAGTCAAGAGCGATGGATTTCAACTTCATATGTTTTCTCCGAATTTGAGTGAATATATGAATATTTACTTAATAAGGAAGAAGTATGAAACATTTGAAAAGTTCAAAGATTTCAACATGAAGTGCAAAATCATTGTAACAAGAATATAAATAGTTTATGATAAGATCATAAAGGAAGATATTTGAGTTACAAGTTTAGCATAATACCTAAGATTTAAGGAATCGTTCCGTGGATTTGCATTTTTCGAAACACCATAAGAGTATGGAGCATTCGAGATTTTTAATTGAACCTTGTTTGACATGGTAAGATCAAAGGTGTAATTCATAAAACTACCATTATATTTTAAAGATTAAAAGCTTTAGAGACTACCGTTTTTCCACTGAAAAGAGCTCCATCATAATCCGTTGAATTGACACCATATAAAGTTATGGTTTGGGATAAAACCCAAGTTGTCCTTTCTTAAACATTGGTATGCTATGCATACGAAAGATGTTTGCAACCAAAGTCGGATGAACCTGTCTTTATATGTTATGTCGAATAACTGTTCCTCCATAACATCAAAGACAAAAGTGTTTGTCGCTTAGAACGTCGAGTTTCTTTGAGAAGGAATTTTTTGTGAAAAGTTAAGTGGGAGGATAATAGAACTTTGATAAGGCTAAAAGAACCTTAGCTATATGTCCAAAGTTGCGTAGCACCGAAAAGTGTTCCGGAGGCAGCAATAATGCTCATGGCTCACGTGCCCTAAAGGTTGTGGTCACGGAGATCTAAGTTCCTATTGAAACAAGTAGGTCGGGTAAACAATCAAATACCAAGATTTGAGAGTTAAATCAGTAATGATCGGACTACATGCAAAGAAGCGATGATGGGCCCTGACTCCGTCAAATGGCTTGAAGCCACAGAATCCGTGATAGTTACATATACGAGAGATCAAGATTTGAACTTGAAAGACCCTCTGAAAAGGTACAAGACCTTATAGTCGTATTTGGATATATAAAGAAATAGACATGGATGTTTCACATCTATGAAATAGTCGACATGTTGGGAAAGAGTTCACAACAATGTTCAAAGGTTGACTATGACAAGATCTGATCTTTCATAGCGATATTTAGTCTAGACGGATTAATGTAGCAACCATGACATATAATTTTGTTATGTGTTAAATAAACAAAACAAGTTCTTCTAATAGAATGGTTATCAAGGACGTGTGCATGACATGGTCCGAAGGGTTTTGTTCAAAGGATGCTAAAAGCATATGCAAATTTCAATGGTTGAAGTAATCATCACGGAGTTGGAATCTTCACTATGATGAAACTGTTAAAAGAGTTTAATTTCATTGGAGACGATGAAGATGCTTGCATTTGCAAGAAATTAAGTGGGAGCGCTAAGACATGTTTCTAATACATTATGTGGAAGACATATTGCTGATTGGAAATGATGTATATTTTATTAACACAGGATAAGAATTTCATCTCGATGAAATACTTAGGCAAAACCCAAATATTTGGCATCAATAGACGCTAATATGGTTGTGCCAAAAGTACATAGATGATATATTGGATGAGTTCAATATAGAAACTACAAGAAAGGTTCTTGTCGCACAGAAAGGATTGAATGAGTTTAATATTGATGATATATTCATGTGTATTGACACTTGGTAAGTGAAACAAAGATTCAAGTATAGATTGATACTTGATGTATAAGATCACAAAGGGTATTTTATCAATCATGCTGTGATGTGTACAAATCCAGATATGTCCTATGCTCTAAATGTTATGAGCGTATACGAGAATGATTCATAAGATGATTATTGTACAATAGTAAAGATATTCTTATGATCTTGTAAAAGAAATAAGAATATATTATTTTGTAGAAGTGACAAATAGATGGTTAGTTCATTGTAAATGAATTACATTGATACTAGTTTTGTCACAAAGTACAAATTAAGTTTTATCTAAATCTAAACTAAGGGTGGCACAATATGATGGAGAGTAAGTTCCATAATGGATTTGGATGAGTTCCAAAGTTGAGACATTGTGACAGATACTACAACAAAAGGCTAAGTATATAACTGCTGTTATAGCAGCAAAAGAGGGCATTTGTGTCAAATAGTTTGTTATCAAACTAGGTGTAGTTCACAGCAGGGATAATGCTATGAAGATATATTGTACGACAATATTATCAACATGTTTTAACCCCAAAGAACTAAAGGTCACACCAAAGGACCAAATTTGTACAAAGCCATCTCATTAGAGAATGAGTGATGCGTAGAGACGCAAAGACATGCAATTAGACACGGACCTGGAAGTGTCAGATCCGGAGATCAGTTGACCACTAGCAATCGTGTACATACAACACCAGAAAGCCATAGGTGTTGAATACACAAAGGTTTGAAACTAGATTATTGACTCTAGTGCAAGTGGGAGACTGTTGGAGATATGCCCAAGAGGCAATAATAAAGTGGTTATTATCATATCTTCATACTTATGATAAATGTTTACATACCATGCTATAATTGTATTAACAGGAAACATTAATACTTGTGTGATTTGTAAACATAAAAGAGTCCCTAGTAAAGCCTCTTGTTAAACTAGCTTGTTGGTTAATATATGATCATGGTTTCCTGATCATGCACATAGAGATGTTATTAACAATAGGGTCATATCATTAGGATAATGATGTGATGGACATACTCCTATAGTTAAGCGTAGCATAAAGATCAAGTCATTTAATATAGTTCATTTGCTATAAGCTTTCTGATACATAGTAACCTAATTCCTTCGACCATGAGATCATGCTTATCACCATCACCGGAAGGATGCTTTGATGACATCAAACACCACACCGTAACTGGGTGGCTATAAAGATGGCATTGAGTGTTCGGAAAGTATGGGTTGAGACACATGGATCAAGAGTGGGATTTGTCCATCCATATGACGGATAGATATACTCTGGGCCCTCTCGGTGGAATGTCATCCTATTAGCTTGCAAGCATGTGACTGGCTCACAAGGGATCACATACCACGGGAACGAGAAAAGAGTACTTATCAGTAACGAGGTTGAACTAGGTATGCAGAGATACCGACGATCTAAACCTCGGATAAGTAAACTATCGTGAGACAAAGGGAAATTGGTATCGTATGTAAGTGGTTCATTCGATCGCAAGTAATCATAGAAATATGTGGGAGCCATATGAATTTCCAGATTCCTCTATTGGTTATTGATCGGAGAAGTGTCTCAATCATGTCTGCATAATTCACGAACCGTAGGGAGACGCGCTTAAGGATTCGATGTTGTTGAGTAGTTATGGAATGATGAGTAAGAGACCGAATGTTGTTCGGAGTCTCGGATGGGATCCGGGATATCACGAGGAGATCCGGAATGGTCCGGAGAATAAGATTCATATAAGGAAAGTCTTGTTTCGGAGTTGGGGAATGATTCCGGTGTTTTCATCGGGAATGTTCTAGAAGGGTCCGGAAGGTCCGGCACTCCGGAGGGGAATGGTACATGAATGTGTTATAACAAGTTGGAATGGTTGCATCATGTACTAGGTGTCATCGCTGAGCAAAATAAAGGGATAAATCAAATCCTAGTTTGAAAGTCAAACGCCAATTTGAAAAAGTCAAACGGCAAGTTTGCTTGGTGGAGGGAGAGTAGGAAACCTACTTAGGGAGGAATTCCTACTCCCTCCACCCGCCGGCCAAGGAGGAGGAGTTGGAGGAGGACTCCCTCCTCCCAACCGCGCCTCCCTCCCACCTATAAAAGAAGGGGCAGGGGTGCCCCCTCTTCTACACACCCAACACCTCCAAACCCTAGCCCCAGGCGCCACCACCTGCTGCTGCCGCCGCCTAGGGCCTCCTCCCAAGTCGCCGACTAGGGTTTACCCAAACCCTAGCCGCCGGCTACACCTCTCCCCTTGGTGCTTCTAAACCCTATATCGCCAAGGCACCTCCCTTGCTCCACCATACCCGCTCTGGCTTAAGGCGAAGCCCTGCGAGATCTCCCCTCTACTTTCGGTACCACGCCGTCGTGCTGCCGGAATCACGAGGAGAGTGCTACAACCTTTGCTACCTGCTGGAACAAGGGAGAGGAAGGTCTTCATCGAGTACCGAACGTGTGACCGACTGCGGGAGCGCTGCCGGAACGCAGCGCCGGAAGGATCGTCTACGCGATCTTGAGATCGGAAGTGTACGACTACATCACCCACGATAATCTGCTCTCGTTAACCGTTTTGGATCTTCGAGGGTTAGTATTCCATCGACTTGTTGCTACAATCTAGTAGATAGATCTTGGCTTGATCATAGTTTAGATCTTGATTGTGTGTTCATGCGGTAGAATTTTTTTGTTTTTCCATGCTACGAAACCCTACAGTGGTATCAGAGCCGTGTCTATATGTAGATCTGTTGCACGAGTAGAACACAATGGTCATTGTGGGCGTTGATGCTTTTGTTGTCGATTGCTTCTTGTGTACTTTGCATCTTGCGGGATGGTGGGATGAAGCGGCCCAGGCTAACCTTACATGACATCGTTCATGAGACTTGCTCCACGCTCGACATGCAACTTGTATTTCATAAGTGGCTTTGCGGGTGCCTGTTTCTCCCAACATAGTTAAGATTCAATTTACAACGGGTGATTGACAATACTAGTATCAATGTTGTGGCTCTTGTTCGTAAGTTAGAACGACACTTATTGAAAGCCCCAAACCACGTAAAACATGCAAAGAAAATTAGAGGCGTCTAACTTTGTTTTGCAGGGGTGTGCTGTGATGTGATATGGCCATGATTGTGATTATATTTGATGTATGCAATGTTCCTTATTGTAAGTTGGCAACCGGCAGGAGCCATATGGTTGTCTTTAAATTCTGTTAAGACCCGCGTGTCTATTTAAAGTAGCTGTAATAGTTGAAGCTGGTGGACGACAACCATGGAACGGCGTCATTGACCTTGATGCAATGCCGATAATGATGGAGATCATGTTCGTGCTTGAAGATGGAGATTGGAAGCACAAAGAAGAAAGGCCATATCATATCACATATTATGAATTGCATGTGATGTTAATCCTTTTATGCATCTTGTATTGCTTAGTTCACGACGGTAGCATTATAAGATGATCCCTCAAGCACACAATTTCAAGTTTTAAAGTGTTCATCCTTAGTAAGCACCGTTGCTAAAGCTCGTTGTTTCGAAGCACCACGTGATGATCGGGTGTGTTAGATTCTGCGAGTGTATACAGCGTGAGCAAGCCAGATTTGCTCATGCGGAAGCTAAGGTTTGATCTTGGAGAGCCTAGCATGTACAGACATGGTCTTGGAACACGGATCACCGAAAGGTAAAGCATGAGTCATATAGTAGATATGATGAACATGTTGATTGTTCGCCATTGAAGCTACATCAACTCTCGTGATGATCGGTTTTGATGTGGTGGATTTGGTTCATGTGATCACTAAAACAATGTGAGGGATATTGTTTTGAGTGGGAGTTCAACGGCAATATGATTAAAAGTTGAACACTATTTATCATAAATTAAATCAAAGCGAATTTGCATAGTTGTTGTAGTCATTGGCATCCGTTTACCACCTTGCGCTTAGTTTTAATTGAGATGACAAAACTATAGAATTCTGGTTAGTTACTTTACGAACCGGTATCGTATTGTTTTGAAGTGTTAATCTAAAGTTTAAAAGTCCTATTGCAAACTTTCAGTAAGTTCCGGTTACTCCATGAAGTTTAATAATTGGTATTAAATCAAGAGTGACAATTCCACGTGTTAGTATATGAGTATCATGTTTGTCTCCATGATTCTTGATATTCAAAGGATTGTCTTAATATCAAGGTTATCTAGGATCTGAAAGAGTTATTTCAGAAACCATGATGTGTGGAAGATATTGTGATATCTGAAACGAAGTTTTGGTTGCAACATGATAGAGTATAATATGGCAAAAGTCATGTTCTCATATTTGATGAGAATTTGCAAAAGGTTGGAGACACTAGTTGTCCTAATCCTTCAAAAAGGTTTTGGAGAGCAACATTATACTTGTGATTCACCGTTACAAGCTAAAAGTAGCTTGATCATGGATAATTCCATGATAAGGGTGAATATTTGATGTAGGTAAAATGTTTACTACACCAAGAGATTACTAAACCAAACATTTGATGATGGTAATCTACTTCAAAGTGCAAGTCCAAAGACATTGGTATTTAACTATACATGCTTTGGACTATGTGTCATGTGTATGGCTCCACTATTGATGTTGATAGATTCCTTCAAACAGAAAAGGAAATACAGAAAGAGAATCTCATAAGTATATGGCAGAAAAGAAAAGACTAGAATTGTTCAGCTTAAGTATATAGATGATATACATGTTATGGATATATTCTTTGCTTATTAAACAATGTGGTTCTTAAGTATTTGATACTGAATTTGTTGGTGTGAATCGTCATACGAAACAACAGAATTCATGAACCACAATGGCCTAAGTAACTAGCAAAAGAATATGTGATGATGTTCATCGAGAACAAATAAAGGATTATTGTGCTGCTCGTTAAATATCAAAGATTGCCTTCAAGATTTGTTTTATCAGGTATTATGAGAACAAAAGGGTTGTTCAAATAATTGCCTTAATCCATAAAAGATGGATGATTCACAAATCTCGTTGGAGAAATCACATCCATAAAACTAGTGCTAAAAGTGTCGAAAGACAAATTGATTGAAAGATCACTTAGGAAGTGAAATCGCCGTTTAAATTATATTGTAAAGAAAACATGAAGAAACTCCATGTGGATGGAATTTTGGAGTCTTTTGATTTTTATCAAATGACGCTTGTGAAACTTTCCTAGAGATAATTAAAACTTCGTTCATAGGCCAAAAGGGAACGAATGACTAGCTTACTGGAACTTCTACATATTGTTGTATGAAGTCCATTATGTGTAGTCAAGAGCGATGGATTTCAACTTCATATGTTTTCTCCGAATTTGAGTGAATATATGAATATTTACTTAATAAGAAAGAAGTATGAAACATTTGAAAAGTTCAAAGATTTCAAGATGAAGTGCAAAATCACTGTAACAAGAATATAAATAGTTTATGATAAGATCATAAAGGAAGATATTTGAGTTACAAGTTTATCATAATACCTAAGATTTAAGGAATCGTTCCGTGGATTTGCATTTTTCGAAACACCATAAGAGTATGCAGCATTCAAGATTTTTAATTGAACCTTGTTTGACATGGTAAGATCAAAGGTGTAATTCATAAAACTACCATTATATTTTAAAGATTAAAAGCTTTAGAGACTACCGTTTTTCCACTGAAAAGAGCTCCATCATAATCCGTTGAATTGACACCATATAAAGTTATGGTTTGGGATAAAACCCAAGTTGTCCTTTCTTAAACATTGGTATGCTATGCATACGAAAGATGTTTGCAACCAAAGTCGGATGAACCTGTCTTTGTATGTTATTTAGAATAACTGTTCCTCCATAACATCAAAGACAAAAGTGTTTGTCGCTTAGAACGTCAAGTTTCTTTGAGAAGGAATTTTTTGTGAAAAGTTAAGTGGGAGGATAATAGAACTTTGATAAGGCTAAAAGAACCTTAGCTATATGTGCAAAGTTGCGCAGCACCGAAAAGTGTTCCGGAGGCAGCAACAATGCTCATGGCTCACGTGCCTCAAAGGTTGTGTTCACGGAGATCTAAGTTCCTATTGAAACAAGTAGGTCGGGTAAACAATCAAATACCAAGATTTGAGAGTTAAATCAGTAATGATCCGACTACATGCAAAGAAGCGATGATGGGCCCTGACTCCGTCAAATGGCTTGAAGCCACAGAATCCGTGATAGTTACATATACGAGAGATCAAGATTTGAACTTGAAAGACCCTCTGAAAAGGTACAAGACCTTATAGTCGTATTTGGATATATAAAGAAATAGACATGGATGTTTCACATCTATGAAATAGTCGACATGTTGGGAAAGAGTTCACAACAATGTTCAAAGGTTGACTATGACAAGATCTGATCTTTCATAGCGATATTTAGTCTAGACGGATTAATGTAGCAACCATGACATATAATTTAGTTATGTGTTAAATAAACAAAACAAGTTCTTCAAATAGAATGGTTATCAAGGACGTGTGCATGACACGGTCCGAAGGGTTTTGTTCAACGGATGCTAAAAGCATATGGAAATTTCAATGGTTGAAGTAATCATCGTGGAGTTGGAATCTTCACTATGATGAAACTGTTAAAAGAGTTTAATTTCATTGGAGACGATGAAGATGCTTGCATTTGCAAGAAATTAAGTGGGAGCGCTAAGACATGTTTCTAATACATTATGTGGAAGACATATTGTTGATTGGAAATGATGTATATTTTATTAACACAGGATAATAATTTCATCTCGATGAAAGACTTAGGCAAAACCCAAATATTTGGCATCAATAGACGCTAATATGGTTGTGCCGAAAGTACATAGATGATATATTGGATGAGTTCAATATAGACACTACAAGAAAGGTTCTTGTCGCACAGAAAGGATTGAATGAGTTTAATATTGATGATATATTCATGTGTATTGACACTTGGTAAGTGAAACAAAGATTCAAGTATAGATTGATACTTGATGTATAAGATCACAAAGAGTATTTTATCAATCATGCTGTGATGTGTACAAATCCAGATATGTCCTATGCTCTAAATGTTATGAGCGTATACCAGAATGATTCATAAGATGATTATTGGACAATAGTAAAGATATTCTTATGATCTTGTAAAAGAAATAAGAATATATTATTTTGTAGAAGTGACAAATAGATGGTTAGTTCATTGTAAATGAATTACATTGATACTAGTTTTGTCACAAAGTACAAATTAAGTTTTATCTAAATCTAAACTAAGGGTGGCACAATATGATGGAGAGTAAGTTCCATAATGGATTTGGATGAGTTCCAAAGTTGAGACATTGTGACAGATACTACAACAAAAGGCTAAGTATATAACTGTTGTTATAGCAGCAAAAGAGGGCATTTGTGTCAAATAGTTTGTTATCAAACTAGGTGTAGTTCACAGCAGGGATAATGCTATGAAGATTTATTGTACGACAATATTATCAACATGTTTTAACCCCAAAGAACTAAAGGTCACACCAAAGGACCAAATTTGTACAAAGCCATCTCATTAGAGAATGAGTGATGCGTAGAGACACAAAGACATGCAATTACACACGGACCTGGAAGTGTCAGATCCGGAGATCATTTGACCACTAGCAATCGTGTACATACAACACCAGAAAGCCGTAGGTGTTGAATACACAAAGGTTTGAAACTAGATTATTGACTCTAGTGCAAGTGGGAGACTGTTGGAGATATGCCCAAGTGACAATAATAAAGTGGTTATTATCATATCTTCATACTTATGATAAATGTTTACATACCATGCTATAATTGTATTAACAGAAAACATTAATACTTGTGTGATTTGTAAATATAAAAGAGTCCCTAGTAAAGCCTCTTGTTAAACTAGCTTGTTGGTTAATATATGATCATGGTTTCCTGATCATGAACATAGAGATGTTATTAACAACAGGGTCATATCATTAGGATAATGATGTGATGGACATACTCCTATAGTTAAGCGTAGCATAAAGATCAAGTCATTTAATGTAGTTCATTTGCTATAAGCTTTCTGATACATAGTAACCTAATTCCTTCGACCATGAGATCATGCTTATCACCATCAACGGAAGGATGCTTTGATGACATCAAACACCACACCGTAACTGGGTGACTATAAAGATGGCATTGAGTGTTCGGAAAGTATGGGTTGAGACACATGGATCAAGAGTGGGATTTGTCCATCCATATGACGGATAGATATACTCTAGGCCCTCTCGGTGGAATGTCATCCTATTAGCTTGCAAGCATGTGACTGGCTCACAAGGGATCACATACCACGGGAACGAGAAAAGAGTACTTATCAGTAACGAGGTTGAACTAGGTATGCAGAGATACCGACGATCTAAACCTTGGATAAGTAAACTATCATGAGACAAAGGGAAATTGGTATCGTATGTAAGTGGTTCATTCGATCGCAAGTAATCGTAGAAATATGTGGGAGCCATATGAATTTCCAGATTCCTCTATTGGTTATTGATCAGAGAAGTGTCTCAATCATGTCTGCATAATTCACGAACCGTAGGAAGACACACTTAACGATTCGATGTTGTTGAGTAGTTATGGAATGATGAGTAAGAGACCGAATGTTGTTCGGAGTCTTGGATGGGATCCGTGATATCACGAGGAGATCCTGAATGGTCCGGAGAATAAGATTCATATAAGGAAAGTCTTGTTTCGGAGTTGGGGAATGATTCCGGTGTTTTCATCGGGAATGTTCTAGAAGGGTCCGGAAGGTCCGGCACTCCGGAGGGGAATGGTACATGAATGTGTCATAACAAGTTGGAATGGTTGCATCATGTACTAGGTGTCATCGCTGAGCAAAATAAAGAGATAAATCAAATCCTAGTTTGAAAGTCAAACGCCAATTTGAAAAAGTCAAACGGCAAGTTTGCTTGGTGGAGGGAGAGTAGGAAACCTACTTAGGGAGGAATTCCTACTCCCTCCACCCGCCGGCCAAGGAGGAGGAGTTGGAGGAGGACTCCCTCCTCCCAACCGTGCCTCCCTCCCACCTATAAAAGAAGGGGCAGGGGTGCCCCCTCTTCTACACACCCAACACCTCCAAACCCTAGCCCCAGGCGCCACCACCTGCTGCTGCCGCCGCCTAGGGCCTCCTCCCAAGTCGCCGACTAGGGTTTCCCCAAACCCTAGCCGCCGGCTACACCTCTCCCCTTGGTGCTTCTAAAACCTAGGTCGCCAAGGCACCTCTCTTGCTCCACCATACTCGCTCTGGCTTAAGGCGAAGCCCTGCGAGATCTCCCCTCTACTTTCGGTACCACGCCGTCGTGCTGCCGGAATCACGAGGAGAGTGCTACAACCTTCGATGCCTGCTGGAACAAGGGAGAGGAAGGTCTTCATCAAGTACCGAACGTGTGACCGACTGTGGGAGCGCTGCCGGAACGCAGCGCCGGAAGGATCGTCTACGCGATCTTGAGATTGGAAGTGTACGACTACATCACCCACGAGAATCTGCTCTCGTTAACCGCTTTGGATCTTCGAGGGTTAGTATTCCATCGAATCGTTGCTACAATCTAGTAGATAGATCTTGGCTTGATCATAGATTAGATCTTGATTGTGTGTTCATGCGGTAGAAATTTTTTGTTTTTCCATGCTACGAACCCCTACAGTGGTATCAGAGCCGTGTCTATATGTAGATCTGTTGCACGAGTAGAACACAATGGTCATTGTGGGCGTTGATGCTTTTGTTGTCGATTGCTTCTTGTGTACTTTGCATCTTGCGGGATGGTGGGATGAAGCGGCCCGGGCTAACCTTACATGACATCGTTCATGAGACTTGCTCCACGCTCGACATGCAACTTGTATTGCATAAGTGGCTTTGCGGGTGCCTGTTTCTCCCAACATAGTTAAGATTCAATTTACAACGGGTGATTGACAATACTAGTATCAATGTTGTGGCTCTTGTTCGTAAGTTAGAACGACACTTATTGAAAGCCCCAAACCACGTAAAACATGCAAAGAAAATTAGAGGCGTCTAACTTTGTTTTGCAGGGGTGTGCTGTGATGTGATATGGCCATGATTGTGATTATATTTGATGTATGCAATGTTCCTTATTGTAAGTTGGCAACCGGCAGGAGCCATATGGTTGTCTTTAAATTCTGTTAAGACCCGCGTGTCTATTTAAAGTAGTTGTAATAGTTGAAGCTGGTGGACGACAACCATGGAACGGCGTCATTGACCTTGATGCAATGCCGATGATGATGGAGATCATGTTCGTGCTTGAATATGGAGATCGGAAGCACAAAGAAGAAAGGCCATATCATATCACATATTATGAATTGCATGTGATGTTAATCCTTTTATGCATCTTGTATTGCTTAGTTCACAACGGTAGCATTATAAGATTATCCCTCAAGCACACAATTTCAAGTTTTAAAGTGTTCATCCTTAGTAAGCACCGTTGCTAAAGCTCGTTGTTTCGAAGCACCACTTGATGATCGGGTGTTTTAGATTCTGCGAGTGTATACAGCGTGAGCAAGCCAGATTTGCTCATGCGGAAGCTAAGGTTTGATCTTGGAGAGCCTAGCATGTACAGACATGGTCTCGGAACATGGATCACCGAAAGGTAAAGCATGAGTCATATAGTAGATATGATGAACATGTTGATTGTTTGCCATTGAAGCTACATCAACTCTCGTGATGATCGGTTTTGATGTGGTGGATTTGGTTCATGTGATCACTAAAACAATGTGAGGGATATTGTTTTGAGTGGGAGTTCAACGGCAATATGATTAAAAGTTGAACACTATTTATCATAAATTAAATCAAAGTGAATTTGCATAGTTGTTGTAGTCATTGGCATCCGTTTACCACCTTGCGCTTAGTTTTAATTGAGATGACAGAACTATAGAATTCTGGTTAGTTACTTTACGAACCGGTATCGTATTGTTTTGAAGTGTTAATCTAAAGTTTAAAAGTCCTATTGCAAAATTTCAGTAAGTTCCGGTTACTCCATGAAGTTTAATAATTGGTATTAAATCAAGAGTGACAATTCCACGTGTTAGTATATGAGTATCATGTTTGTCTCCATGGTTCTTGATATTCAAAGGATTGTCTTAATATCAAGGTTATCTAGGATCTAAAAGAGTTGTTTCAGAAACCATGATGTGTGGAAGATATTGTGATATCTGAAACGAAGTTTTGGTTGCAACATGATAGAGTATAATATGGCAAAAGTCATGTTCTCATATTTGATGAGAATTTGCAAAAGGTTGGAGACACTAGTTGTCCTAATCCTTCAAAAAGGTTTTGGAGAGCAACATTATACTTGCGATTCACCGTTACAAGCTAAAAGTAGCTTGATCATGGATAATTCCATGATAAGGGTGAATATTTGATGTAGGTAAAATGTTTACTACACCAAGAGATTACTAAACCAAACATTTGATGATGGTAATCTACTTCAAAGTGCAAGTCCAAAGACATTGGTATTTAACTATACATGCTTTGGACTATGTGTCATGTGTATGGCTCCACTATTGATGTTGATAGATTCTTTCAAACAGAAAAGGAAATACTGAAAGAGAATCTCATAAGTATATGGCAGAAAAGAAAAGACTAGAATTGTTCAGCTTAAGTATATAGATGATATACATGTTATGGATATATTCTTTGCTTATTAAACAATGTGGTTCTTAAGTATTTGATACTGAATTTGTTGGTGTGAATCGTCATACGAAACAACAGAATTCATGAACCACAATGGCCTAAGTAACTAGCAAAAGAATATGTGATGATGTTCATCGAGAACAAATAAAGGATTATTGTGCTGCTCGTTAAATATCAAAGCTTGCCTTCAAGATTTGTTTTATCAGGTATTATGAGAACAAAAGGGTTGTTCAAATAATTGCCTTAATCCATAAAAGATGGATGATTCACAAATCTCGTTGGAGAAATCACATCCATAAAACTAGTGCTAAAAGTGTCGAAAGACAAATTGATTGAAAGATCACTTAGGAAGTGAAATCGCCGTTTAAATTATATTGTAAAGAAAACATGAAGAAACTCCATGTGGATGGAATTTTGGAGTCTTTTGATTTTTTATCAAATGACGCTTGTGAAACTTTCCTAGAGATAATTAAAACTTCGTTCATAGGCCAAAAGGGAACGAATGACTAGCTTACTGGAACTTCTACATATTGTTGTATGAAGTCCATTATGTGTAGTCAAGAGCGATGGATTTCAACTTCATATGTTTTCTCCGAATTTGAGTGAATATATGAATATTTACTTAATAAGAAAGAAGTATGAAACATTTGAAAAGTTCAAAGATTTCAAGATGAAGTGCAAAATCACTGTAACAAGAATATAAATAGTTTATGATAAGATCATAAAGGAAGATATTTGAGTTACAAGTTTATCATAATACCTAAGATTTAAGGAATCGTTCCGTGGATTTGCATTTTTCGAAACACCATAAGAGTATGCAGCATTCAAGATTTTTAATTGAACCTTGTTTGACATGGTAAGATCAAAGGTGTAATTCATAAAACTACCATTATATTTTAAAGATTAAAAGCTTTAGAGACTACCGTTTTTCCACTGAAAAGAGCTCCATCATAATCCGTTGAATTGACACCATATAAAGTTATGGTTTGGGATAAAACCCAAGTTGTCCTTTCTTAAACATTGGTATGCTATGCATACGAAAGATGTTTGCAACCAAAGTCGGATGAACCTGTCTTTGTATGTTATTTAGAATAACTGTTCCTCCATAACATCAAAGACAAAAGTGTTTGTCGCTTAGAACGTCAAGTTTCTTTGAGAAGGAATTTTTTGTGAAAAGTTAAGTGGGAGGATAATAGAACTTTGATAAGGCTAAAAGAACCTTAGCTATATGTGCAAAGTTGCGCAGCACCGAAAAGTGTTCCGGAGGCAGCAACAATGCTCATGGCTCACGTGCCTCAAAGGTTGTGTTCACGGAGATCTAAGTTCCTATTGAAACAAGTAGGTCGGGTAAACAATCAAATACCAAGATTTGAGAGTTAAATCAGTAATGATCCGACTACATGCAAAGAAGCGATGATGGGCCCTGACTCCGTCAAATGGCTTGAAGCCACAGAATCCGTGATAGTTACATATACGAGAGATCAAGATTTGAACTTGAAAGACCCTCTGAAAAGGTACAAGACCTTATAGTCGTATTTGGATATATAAAGAAATAGACATGGATGTTTCACATCTATGAAATAGTCGACATGTTGGGAAAGAGTTCACAACAATGTTCAAAGGTTGACTATGACAAGATCTGATCTTTCATAGCGATATTTAGTCTAGACGGATTAATGTAGCAACCATGACATATAATTTAGTTATGTGTTAAATAAACAAAACAAGTTCTTCAAATAGAATGGTTATCAAGGACGTGTGCATGACACGGTCCGAAGGGTTTTGTTCAACGGATGCTAAAAGCATATGGAAATTTCAATGGTTGAAGTAATCATCGTGGAGTTGGAATCTTCACTATGATGAAACTGTTAAAAGATTTTAATTTCATTGGAGACGATGAAGATGCTTGCATTTGCAAGAAATTAAGTGGGAGCGCTAAGACATGTTTCTAATACATTATGTGGAAGACATATTGTTGATTGGAAATGATGTATATTTTATTAACACAGGATAATAATTTCATCTCGATGAAAGACTTAGGCAAAACCCAAATATTTGGCATCAATAGACGCTAATATGGTTGTGCCGAAAGTACATAGATGATATATTGGATGAGTTCAATATAGACACTACAAGAAAGGTTCTTGTCGCACAGAAAGGATTGAATGAGTTTAATATTGATGATATATTCATGTGTATTGACACTTGGTAAGTGAAACAAAGATTCAAGTATAGATTGATACTTGATGTATAAAATCACAAAGAGTATTTTATCAATCATGCTGTGATGTGTACAAATCCAGATATGTCCTATGCTCTAAATGTTATGAGCGTATACCAGAATGATTCATAAGATGATTATTGGACAATAGTAAAGATATTCTTATGATCTTGTAAAAGAAATAAGAATATATTATTTTGTAGAAGTGACAAATAGATGGTTAGTTCATTGTAAATGAATTACATTGATACTAGTTTTGTCACAAAGTACAAATTAAGTTTTATCTAAATCTAAACTAAGGGTGGCACAATATGATGGAGAGTAAGTTCCATAATGGATTTGGATGAGTTCCAAAGTTGAGACATTGTGACAGATACTACAACAAAAGGCTAAGTATATAACTGCTGTTATAGCAGAAAAAGAGGGCATTTGTGTCAAATAGTTTGTTATCAAACTAGGTGTAGTTCACAGCAGGGATAATGCTATGAAGATTTATTGTACGACAATATTATCAACATGTTTTAACCCCAAAGAACTAAAGGTCACACCAAAGGACCAAATTTGTACAAAGCCATCTCATTAGAGAATGAGTGATGCGTAGAGACGCAAAGACATGCAATTACACACGGACCTGGAAGTGTCAGATCCGGAGATAAGTTGACCACTAGCAATCGTGTACATACAACACCAGAAAGCCATAGGTGTTGAATCACAAAGGTTTGAAACTAGATTATTGACTCTAGTGCAAGTGGGAGACTGTTGGAGATATGCCCAAGAGGCAATAATAAAGTGGTTATTATCATATCTTCATACTTATGATAAATGTTTACATACCATGCTATAATTGTATTAACAGGAAACATTAATACTTGTGTGATTTGTAAACATAAAAGAGTCCCTAGTAAAGCCTCTTGTTAAACTAGCTTGTTGGTTAATACATGATCATGGTTTCCTGATCATGCACATAGAGATGTTATTAACAATAGGGTCATATCATTAGGATAATGATGTGATGGACATACTCCTATAGTTAAGCGTAGCATAAAGATCAAGTCATTTAATATAGTTCATTTGCTATAAGCTTTCTGATACATAGTAACCTAATTCCTTCGACCATGAGATCATGCTTATCACCATCACCGGAAGGATGCTTTGATGACATCAAACACCACACCGTAACTGGGTGGCTATAAAGATGGCATTGAGTGTTCGGAAAGTATGGGTTGAGACACATGGATCAAGAGTGGGATTTGTCCATCCATATGACGGATAGATATACTCTGGGCCCTCTCGGTGGAATGTCATCCTATTAGCTTGCAAGCATGTGACTGGCTCACAAGGGATCACATACCACGGGAACGAGAAAAGAGTACTTATCAGTAACGAGGTTGAACTAGGTATGCAGAGATACCGACGATCTAAACCTTGGATAAGTAAACTATCATGAGACAAAGGGAAATTGGTATCGTATGTAAGTGGTTCATTCGATCGCAAGTAATCGTAGAAATATGTGGGAGCCATATGAATTTCCAGATTCCTCTATTGGTTATTGATCAGAGAAGTGTCTCAATCATGTCTGCATAATTCACGAACCGTAGGGAGACACACTTAACGATTCGATGTTGTTGAGTAGTTATGGAATGATGAGTAAGAGACCGAATGTTGTTCGGAGTCTCGGATGGGATCCGTGATATCACGAGGAGATCCTGAATGGTCTGGAGAATAAGATTCATATAAGGAAAGTCTTGTTTCGGAGTTGGGGAATGATTCCGGTGTTTTCATCGGGAATGTTCTAGAAGGGTCCGGAAGGTCCGGCACTCCGGAGGGGAATGGTACATGAATGTGTCATAACAAGTTGGAATGGTTGCATCATGTACTAGGTGTCATCGCTGAGCAAAATAAAGAGATAAATCAAATCCTAGTTTGAAAGTCAAACGCCAATTTGAAAAAGTCAAACGGCAAGTTTGCTTGGTGGAGGGAGAGTAGGAAACCTACTTAGGGAGGAATTCCTACTCCCTCCACCCGCCGGCCAAGGAGGAGGAGTTGGAGGAGGACTCCCTCCTCCCAACCGCGCCTCCCTCCCACCTATAAAAGAAGGGGCAGGGGTGCCCCCTCTTCTACACACCCAACACCTCCAAACCCTAGCCCCAGGCGCCACCACCTGCTGCTGCCGCCGCCTAGGGCCTCCTCCCAAGTCGCCGACTAGGGTTTCCCCAAACCCTAGCCGCCGGCTACACCTCTCCCCTTGGTGCTTCTAAAACCTAGATCGCCAAGGCACCTCTCTTGCTCCACCATACTCGCTCTGGCTTAAGGCGAAGCCCTGCGAGATCTCCCCTCTACTTTCGGTACCACGCCGGCGTGCTGCCGGAATCACGAGGAGAGTGCTACAACCTTCGATGCCTGCTGGAACAAGGGAGAGGAAGGTCTTCATCAAGTACCGAACGTGTGACCGACTGCGGGAGCGCTGCCGGAACGCAGCGCCGGAAGGATCGTCTACGCGATCTTGAGATTGGAAGTGTACGACTACATCACCCACGAGAATCTGCTCTCGTTAACCGCTTTGGATCTTCGAGGGTTAGTATTCCATCGAATCGTTGCTACAATCTAGTAGATAGATCTTGGCTTGATCATAGATTAGATCTTGATTGTGTGTTCATGCGGTAGAAATTTTTTGTTTTTCCATGCTACGAACCCCTACAGTGGTATCAGAGCCGTGTCTATATGTAGATCTGTTGCACGAGTAGAACACAATGGTCATTGTGGGCGTTGATGCTTTTGTTGTCGATTGCTTCTTGTGTACTTTGCATCTTGCGGGATGGTGGGATGAAGCGGCCCGGGCTAACCTTACATGACATCGTTCATGAGACTTGCTCCACGCTCGACATGCAACTTGTATTGCATAAGTGGCTTTGCGGGTGCCTGTTTCTCCCAACATAGTTAAGATTCAATTTACAACGGGTGATTGACAATACTAGTATCAATGTTGTGGCTCTTGTTCGTAAGTTAGAACGACACTTATTGAAAGCCCCAAACCACGTAAAACATGCAAAGAAAATTAGAGGCGTCTAACTTTGTTTTGCAGGGGTGTGCTGTGATGTGATATGGCCATGATTGTGATTATATTTGATGTATGCAATGTTCCTTATTGTAAGTTGGCAACCGGCAGGAGCCATATGGTTGTCTTTAAATTCTGTTAAGACCCGCGTGTCTATTTAAAGTAGTTGTAATAGTTGAAGCTGGTGGACGACAACCATGGAACGGCGTCATTGACCTTGATGCAATGCCGATGATGATGGAGATCATGTTCGTGCTTGAATATGGAGATCGGAAGCACAAAGAAGAAAGGCCATATCATATCACATATTATGAATTGCATGTGATGTTAATCCTTTTATGCATCTTGTATTGCTTAGTTCACGACGGTAGCATTATAAGATTATCCCTCAAGCACACAATTTCAAGTTTTAAAGTGTTCATCCTTAGTAAGCACCGTTGCTAAAGCTCGTTGTTTCGAAGCACCACGTGATGATCGGGTGTTTTAGATTCTGCGAGTGTATACAGCGTGAGCAAGCCAGATTTGCTCATGCGGAAGCTAAGGTTTGATCTTGGAGAGCCTAGCATGTACAGACATGGTCTCGGAACACGGATCACCGAAAGGTAAAGCATGAGTCATATAGTAGATATGATGAACATGTTGATTGTTCGCCATTGAAGCTACATCAACTCTCGTGATGATCGGTTTTGATGTGGTGGATTTGGTTCATGTGATCACTAAAACAATGTGAGGGATATTGTTTTGAGTGGGAGTTCAACGGCAATATGATTAAAAGTTGAACACTATTTATCATAAATTAAATCAAAGTGAATTTGCATAGTTGTTGTAGTCATTGGCATCCGTTTACCACCTTGCGCTTAGTTTTAATTGAGATGACAGAACTATAGAATTCTGGTTAGTTACTTTACGAACCGGTATCGTATTGTTTTGAAGTGTTAATCTAAAGTTTAAAAGTCCTATTGCAAAATTTCAGTAAGTTCCGGTTACTCCATGAAGTTTAATAATTGGTATTAAATCAAGAGTGACAATTCCACGTGTTAGTATATGAGTATCATGTTTGTCTCCATGATTCTTGATATTCAAAGGATTGTCTTAATATCAAGGTTATCTAGGATCTAAAAGAGTTGTTTCAGAAACCATGATGTGTGGAAGATATTGTGATATCTGAAACGAAGTTTTGGTTGCAACATGATAGAGTATAATATGGCAAAAGTCATGTTCTCATATTTGATGAGAATTTGCAAAAGGTTGGAGACACTAGTTGTCCTAATCCTTCAAAAAGGTTTTGGAGAGCAACATTATACTTGCGATTCACCGTTACAAGCTAAAAGTAGCTTGATCATGGATAATTCCATGATAAGGGTGAATATTTGATGTAGGTAAAATGTTTACTACACCAAGAGATTACTAAACCAAACATTTGATGATGGTAATCTACTTCAAAGTGCAAGTCCAAAGACATTGGTATTTAACTATACATGCTTTGGACTATGTGTCATGTGTATGGCTCCACTATTGATGTTGATAGATTCTTTCAAATAGAAAAGGAAATACTGAAAGAGAATCTCATAAGTATATGGCAGAAAAGAAAAGACTAGAATTGTTCAGCTTAAGTATATATATGATATACATGTTATGGATATATTTAGGGGTGGGCATTCGGTTTTTTCGGTTAATTCGATTCGGTTTTTCGGGTTTTTCTATAATTCGGTTTCTACAAAATAGACACCAAAATTATTTTGGTTTTCTAATTAATCGATAGTTTGGTTAGTGGACAATTCGGTTTTTAACCGAATTTCTGAAAATAACAACACTGTGCCATAATTTATGTAGATCCATACGAGCTAAACCAGTCATCGACGCACCGGAAGCAACCTCCAGGTCGGCGAGTACCTGAAGCAATACATGGCTAGCTGATGTCTTAAACGCATGTGTAGAAAAAAAACATAATAAGCATGATGTCTATCTTGTTCGTTCAAAAAAATGATGTCTATCTTTCAAGCCGTATACATTCAACAAATTGTATGTGTTGAGAGTTCAGCTAAAATACATGATTATATCTGAAACAGGAAAACAATTGAAAGGCTTCCAACAAAATTTATAGACACAATTGACAGTTAAACCACGAACATGTACGCGCATGTGGCTGGAGACATACATACGTGCATGAGCTAGTATCTTCGTACAGTAATGGACGCGTGAGACATAATCATAAATATATTTAGCTCTGTCACGTATATTTTTCGATTTATACGGTTATTTCGGTTAACAAAGAGTCAAAACCGAATTAATATTTATAAATTCGGTTAATCATAATTACTAACCGAAATTAGTTTCGGCTAATTCGGGTTCGGTGTATTCGGTTTCGGTTCCGGTTAATTCGGTTTCGGTGTTCGGTTTCGATTTTTTATGCCCACCCCTAGATATATTCTTTGCTTATTAAACAATGTGGTTCTTAAGTATTTGATACTAAATTTGTTGGTGTGAATCGTCATACGAAACAACAGAATTTATGAACCACAATGGCCTAAGTAACTAGCAAAAGAATATGTGATGATGTTCATCGAGAACAAATAAAGTATTATTGTGCTGCTCGTTAAATATCAAAGCTTGCCTTCAAGATTTGTTTTATCAGGTATTATGAGAACAAAAGGGTTGTTCAAATAATTGCCTTAATCCATAAAAGATGGATGATTCACAAATCTCGTTGGAGAAATCACATCCATAAAACTAGTGCTAAAAGTGTCGAAAGACAAATTGATTGAAAGATCACTTAGGAAGTGAAATCGCCGTTTAAATTATATTGGAAAGAAAACATGAAGAAACTCCATGTGGATGTAATTTTGGAGTCTTTTGATTTTTGATCAAATGACGCTTGTGAAACTTTCCTAGAGATAATTAAAACTTCGTTCATAGGCCAAAAGGGAACGAATGACTAGCTTACTGGAACTTCTACATATTGTTGTATGAAGTCCATTATGTGTAGTCAAGAGCGATGGATTTCAACTTCATATGTTTTCTCCGAATTTGAGTGAATATATGAATATTTACTTAATAAGGAAGAAGTATGAAACATTTGAAAAGTTCAAAGATTTCAAGATGAAGTGCAAAATCATTGTAACAAGAATATAAATAGTTTATGATAAGATCATAAAGGAAGATATTTGAGTTACAAGTTTAGCATAATACCTAAGATTTAAGGAATCGTTCCGTGGATTTGCATTTTTCGAAACACCATAAGAGTATGGAGCATTCGAGATTTGTAATTGAACCTTGTTTGACATGGTAAGATCAAAGGTGTAATTCATAAAACTACCATTAAGCTTTAAAGATTAAAAGCTTTAGAGACTACCGTTTTTCCACTGAAAAGAGCTCCATCATAATCCGTTGAATTGACACCATATAAAGTTATGGTTTGGGATAAAACCCAAGTTGTCCTTTCTTAAACATTGGTATGCTATGCATACGAAAGATGTTTGCAACCAAAGTCGGATGAACCTGTCTTTGTATGTTATTTCGAATAACTGTTCCTCCATAACATCAAAGACAAAAGTGTTTGTCGCTTAGAACGTCAAGTTTCTTTGAGAAGGAATTTTTTGTGAAAAGTTAAGTGGGAGGATAATAGAACTTTGATAAGGCTAAAAGAACCTTAGCTATATGTGCAAAGTTGCGCAGCACCGAAAAGTGTTCCGGAGGCAGCAACAATGCTCATGGCTCACGTGCCTCAAAGGTTGTGTTCACGGAGATCTAAGTTCCTATTGAAACAAGTAGGTCGGGTAAACAATCAAATACCAAGATTTGAGAGTTAAATCAGTAATGATCCGACTACATGCAAAGAAGCGATGATGGGCCCTGACTCCGTCAAATGGCTTGAAGCCACAGAATCCGTGATAGTTACATATACGAGAGATCAAGATTTGAACTTGAAAGACCCTCTGAAAAGGTACAAGACCTTATAGTCGTATTTGGATATATAAAGAAATAGACATGGATGTTTCACATCTATGAAATAGTCGAAATGTTGGGAAAGAGTTCACAACAATGTTCAAAGGTTGACTATGACAAGATCTGATCTTTCATAGCGATATTTAGTCTAGACGGATTAATGTAGCAACCATGACATATAATTTTGTTATGTGTTAAATAAACAAAACAAGTTCTTCTAATAGAATGGTTATCAAGGACGTGTGCATGACACGGTCCGAAGGGTTTTGTTCAACGGATGCTAAAAGCATATGGAAATTTCAATGGTTGAAGTAATCATCGCGGAGTTGGAATCTTCACTATGATGAAACTTTTAAAAGAGTTTAATTTCATTGGAGACGATGAAGATGCTTGCATTTGCAAGAAATTAAGTGGGAGCGCTAAGACATGTTTCTAATACATTATGTGGAAGACATATTGTTGATTGGAAATGATGTATATTTTATTAACACAGGATAAGAATTTCATCTCGATGAAAGACTTAGGCAAAACCCAAATATTTGGCATCAATAGACGCTAATATGGTTGTGCCGAAAGTACATAGATGATATATTGGATGAGTTCAATATAGAAACTACAAGAAAGGTTCTTGTCGCACAGAAAGGATTGAATGAGTTCAATATTGATGATATATTCAAGTGTATTGACACTTGGTAAGTGAAACAAAGATTCAAGTATAGATTGATACTTGATGTATAAAATCACAAAGAGTATTTTATCAATCATGTTGTGATGCGTACAAATCCAGATATGTCCTATGCTCTAAATGTTATGAGCGTATACCAGAATGATTTATAAGATGATTATTGGACAATAGTAAAGATATTCTTATGATCTTGTAAAAGAAATAAGAATATATTATTTTGTAGAAGTGACAAATAGATGGTTAGTTCATTGTAAATGAATTACATTGATACTAGTTTTGTCACAAAGTACAAATTAAGTTTTATCTAAATCTAAACTAAGGGTGGCACAATATGATGGAGAGTAAGTTCCATAATGGATTTGGATGAGTTCCAAAGTTGAGACATTGTGACAGATACTACAACAAAAGGCTAAGTATATAACTGCTGTTATAGCAGCAAAAGAGGGCATTTGTGTCAAATAGTTTGTTATCAAACTAGGTGTAGTTCACAGCAGGGATAATGCTATGAAGATATATTGTACGATAATATTATCAACATGTTTTAACCCCAAAAAACTAAAGGTCACACCAAAGGACCAAATTTGTATAAAGCCATCTCATTAGAGAATGAGTGATGCGTAGAGACGCAAAGACATGCAGTTACACACGGACCTGGAAGTGTCAGATCCGGAGATCATTTGACCACTAGCAATCGTGTACATACAACACCAGAAAGCCATAGGTGTTGAATACACAAAGGTTTGAAACTAGATTATTGACTCTAGTGCAAGTGGGAGACTGTTGGAGATATGCCCAAGAGGCAATAATAAAATGGTTATTATCATATCTTCATACTTATGATAAATGTTTACATACCATGCTATAATTGTATTAACAGGAAACATTAATACTTATGTGATTTGTAAACATAAAAGAGTCCCTAGTAAAGCCTCTTGTTAAACTAGCTTGTTGGTTAATATATGATCATGGTTTCCTGATCATGAACATAGAGATGTTATTAACAACAGGGTCATATCATTAGGATAATGATGTGATGGACATACTCCTATAGTTAAGCGTAGCATAAAGATCAAGTCATTTAATATAGTTCATTTGCTATAAGCTTTCTGATACATAGTAACCTAATTCCTTCGACCATGAGATCATGCTTATCACCATCACCGGAAGGATGCTTTGATGACATCAAACACCACACCGTAACTGGGTGGCTATAAAGATGGCATTGAGTGTTCGGAAAGTATGGGTTGAGACACATGGATCAAGAGTGGGATTTGTCCATCCATATGACGGATAGATATACTCTGGGCCCTCTCGGGGGAATGTCATCCTATTAGCTTGCAAGCATGTGACTGGCTCACAAGGGATCACATACCACGGGAACGAGAAAAGAGTACTTATCAGTAACGAGGTTGAACTAGGTATGCAGAGATACCGACGATCAAAACCTCGGATAAGTAAACTATCGTGAGGCAAAGGGAAATTGGTATCGTATGTAAGTGGTTCATTCGATCGCAAAGTAATCGTAGAAATATGTGGGAGCCATATGAATTTCCAGATTCCTCTATTGGTTATTGATCGGAGAAGTGTCTCGATCATGTCTGCATAATTCACGAACCGTAGGGAGACAAACTTAAGGATTCGATGTTGTTGAGTAGTTATGGAATGATGAGTAAGAGACCAAATGTTGTTCGGAGTCTCGGATGGGATCCGGGATATCACGAGGAGATCCAGAATGGTCCGGAGAATAATATTCATATAAGGAAAGTATTGTTTCGGAGTTGGGGAATGATTCCGGTGTTTTCATCGGGAATGTTCTAGAAGGGTCCGGAAGGTCCGGCACTCCGGAGGGGAATGGTACATGAATGTGTCATAACAAGTTGGAATGGTTGCATCATGTACTAGGTGTCATCGCTGAGCAAAATAAAGGGATAAATCAAATCCTAGTTTGAAAGTCAAACACCAATTTGAAAAAGTCAAACGGCAAGTTTGCTTGGTGGAGGGAGAGTAGGAAACCTACTTAGGGAGGAATTCCTACTCCCTCCACCCGCCGGCCAAGGAGGAGGAGTTGGAGGAGGACTCCCTTCTCCCAACCGCGCCTCCCTCCCACCTATAAAAGAAGGGGCAGGGGTGCCCCCTCTTCTACACACCCAACACCTCCAAACCCTAGCCCCAGGCGCCACCACCTGCTGCTGCCGCCGCCTAGGGCCTCCTCCCAAGTCGCCGACTAGGGTTTCCCCAAACCCTAGCCGCCGGCTACACCTATCCCCTTGGTGCTTCTGAACCCTAGATCGCCAAGGCACCTCTCTTGCTCCACCATACTCGCTCTGGCTTAAGGCGAAGCCCTGCGAGATCTCCCCTCTACTTTCGGTACCACGCCGTCGTGCTGCCGGAATCACGAGGAGAGTGCTACAACCTTCGCTGCCTGCTGGAACAAGGGAGAGGAAGGTCTTCATCGAGTACCGAACGTGTGACCGACTGCGGGAGCGCTGCCGGAACGCAGCGCCGGAAGGATCGTCTACGCGATCTTGAGATCGGAAGTGTACGACTACATCACCCACGAGAATCTGCTCTCGCTAACCGCTTTGGATCTTCGAGGGTTAGTATTCCATCGACTCGTTGCTACAATCTAGTAGATAGATCTTGGCTTGATCATAGATTAGATCTTGATTGTGTGTTCATGCGGTGACTCCACTTTGACTCCACTCAAGTGAGAGTGAATGATTTATATGCTCATGAGGGTTTTCTATAGACTACGGGTCGACTAAAGCTACCATTGGGGGTAAGATATTTGAGGGATACTGAGGGTGTGTTTGGTTTGAGAGCAAAATAGAATGTAATGTCATGATTACATTCCAGAGGAATGAGTTCGTTCCATTCATGTGTTTGGTTTAAGCTAAGAAATAGAATGGGTTGGTTCCATTCTCGTGTTTGGTTGAAGAATGAAATTAGGTAGATTTTAGTAATATAACTGGCGAGTAAGCGTGGGGTGCATTTAGCAGGAAGAATGGCATGAGAATAGAGAGCGAGCAAGGTTGGGGTGGCTTTAGCATAGAAAAATGAGGAAATTTCAGCGATTTTGAGAAATGGGTGTGTTCTGGATCTGAAAAATATTCTCTTTTAAGAAATCACATTGTTTTATTTCATTTCTCAATAAAACATTGGAATCTCTCTCAAGTATAAATCATTCTATTACATTCCACTTCATTATCTTAATCGAACACACCCTAAGATCATTTAGTGCTCCACAAAACCACAATAGCCCATGGTGAACTAGGAGACACAGAGAGTCCATAGCACTCGGATTCGATGAAGTAACCATGTTCCCCGCAATTTATCTCTACTAGCTTAGAGGGTGTTGTTGTTGTTGATATTTTGCATTGGTATGCCTTTTTTACATGTCAAACTCATGGCATGTGATCTTAGAAACACCTACTCCCTCTGACTCATAGTTGGCTCAAATTTGTCACTATTTAGTATATCTTACCAAATTTTGCTAAATCCAAGTCAATTAATATGGATCGGAAGGAGTATCTAATTTATTGAAAAAAAATACGCATATGTTTTGTTACTCCCTCCGATCTAAATTAACGTTTTTAGATTTATCTAGATTCAGATATATCTATCACTAATCCAAAAATATTACTCCCTCCGTCTCAAAATAGATGTATTAAATCTGTTAAAATTTTAATAAATTTAGACGCTATTTAAAATATAGATTCATCTAAATTTTAAAAAATCTAAGATATTTACTTTGAGATGGGAGAGTAATTTGAATCTGGGAGGGATATCATTTCACATCTGACCGTCCATGCGATGATCTCCACGTTTCCACGGAAAGTTGGCTTCTACCCGGATACCTCGATCGAAGGGGAGACAAGACGGTAACGGTTCATCCCTTGGAATCAGCTTGGTGGCGGGTAAGATAACGGTTCGCGCCGGACGCGCGAATCCCCACCCCCGATGTAGTTCCAGCCCAGCCCACTCCGCGGCTGCACCAGATTGAACGCCGACCACGCGTCCCCAGCCCCCGTCTTCCCGTGCCGCACCACGCCACCCAACGACCTCGCTCGAAACCGCCGCCGCAAGAGCCGCCCTCCGCCGCCGCCGCCATGGGGAGACGATCCGGGGGCAGGAAGCTGCCCTTCTTCGCCTCCGCCGCCTCCACCTCGTCCTCCACCAAGCGCACACGCTCCGCTCGCCGCCTCCCCTCCCTCCCCAAGCCCCGTTCACCAGCTCCCCGCTCCCCGACCTCTACACCCTCCGCGCCGCCTGCCGCGACGCAGACCACCACGTCTCCGCCTGACCTAGCGGCCGCCGCGGCTGGCCTGTCCGGAAAGGCAGTCAAGAAGAAGTCCGGGGCACGCCTATGGATGCGGCTGGACCGGTGGGGATCCTCCGAGATCCTGGAGCTCGACAAGGCCTCCATCATCCACCGAGCAGGCGTGCCCCCGCGCGACCTCCGCATCCTCGGCCCCATCTTCTCCCACTCCTCCAGCATCCTCGGTGAGCACTCGCCAATTTTAGTACCCATACCCAACGCTGTTAGGGTCGCGGCCTTGTGTATACTGATCTCTAAGCACT
This sequence comes from Avena sativa, assembly GCA_916181665.1. Lineage (NCBI taxonomy): Eukaryota > Viridiplantae > Streptophyta > Magnoliopsida > Poales > Poaceae > Avena > Avena sativa. The sequence continues at coordinate 255,559,013 of OV702279.1, read as the reverse complement.
CAATTTGCGCAGCTAGGGAGAAAGCGATGGTGATTAACCTAGAATTCATCAGGGCGATCGTTACTGCCGAGGAGGTCCTCCTATTGGACCCTCTGGCGCACGAGGTGCTCCCTTTCGTCGACCAATTGAGGCAGCAACTCCCTTTGAGGAGCCTTGTCGGTGGGAGTGGTGAACATGGTGGTGACAGCCATGGGGAAAAGCAGGGTGGTTCGCCTGGGAATCAGGTGCCCTGCCTTAATGAGGCGACCGGGGCAGAGCATGAGTTGCCATTCGAGTTCCAGGTGCTGGAGGTCGGGCTTGAGGCCGTGTGCTCGACGCTGGACTTGAGTGTGGCTGAACTCGAGAGGCATGCTGTTCCCGTACTCGATGAGCTGACCAAGAATGTGAGCACACGGAACTTGGAGCGCGTGCGGAGCCTCAAGAGTGACCTTACCCGATTGCTTGCCCGTGTTCAGAAGGTATCATCAGAGAGAAACGTATAAAATGCTAAGTTCCTTAATCTGTACATTTTAACTGTTAACTGCATAAATACTGTTTGTTATCATTTGCACCTTGATTTACAGATCAAAATATGTATTGCTGCTATCTCATTTGTGTTCCTTTCCGACCCTTGATTTTAGTTCTACCGAGACAATAATACTTAAAATGGGTTTCAACTGTTCTAAGCGCAATTAAGATATAGGTTATAACTGAAGTTTTAGTCACAGCATGTATACCCAATATATGCAGAATTAACTTAAACCACCTGTCACCTCTCCCCTGTATCATTTATGGTTGGTCATACACTGAGTCAGGAATTGAAGTCTGTTCTTACGTATCGATATGCACATTAGGGAATTATACTATTTTAAGAACTGTTTTGATGCAGGTTTTCAAAGAACGAAATGTCTACTTGGATTAGTATTGATGAATTTATTTGGATTAGTATTGATGAATTTATTTAATTCTAGTCCTGATTGAATTGTTAGATATACAATTAGAACAAAAAGTGATCATAAACAGCGTACGGATATTGGTCCCTGCCCTCAAGTTTAGTGTCCTTTAGTTCTTGTTAAGCTTCTTGATCTTATTGCCTACATTGTATTGTTGCTGGGTATTTCGGCCATAGTTTTGAGAACCTTGATGACTGATGAGAACCCACACACTGCTCTAAACTGGGTCTTTTTCTGAAGCTATTATTTCTGCTGTCATATCCTTTTAGGTCAGAGATGAGATAGAACATCTTCTGGATGATAATGAAGACATGGCACATCTGTATCTAACACGGAAGCAAGCACAGAATCAGCAGGTTGAGGCTATAATGACATCTGCTGCTTCCAATAGCATTGTTCCTGGAACAAGTCTGCACAGGCTGAACTCTAGCTTTCGGCGTAGCGTGAGCATTGCTACCAGTATGTATTTGGATAATGACGTGGAAGACCTAGAGATGTTGCTTGAGGCCTACTTCATGCAGCTGGATGGGATTCGCAACAGAATTTTATCGGTTAGTTCGCTTTTCGACATAGCCTTGTATTGTTCTCTTGAACTCTTGAGCTATTTAACACGGTGACTTGCTTAATTCTTGGCATGGTACTTACTTAGTGCATAGTTGCCATGTAGAGTTGAGTTGTTTCATTTCAATGCACAGATAATTGTCATTTGTTCTGCAGAAAAGTATCAGTTGATATTCGGTAGCAGATTATCATATACTGAAAATTGTTTTATCAAGAGCATAGCTGATCATAATTTAGTTGGGTTGCTGGTTCTTATTTCATATTCACCTTGATGTGGACATTAACTTCTCATGTGGAAATTAACAGGTTCGAGAATATATTGATGACACAGAAGACTACGTCAACATTCAACTTGACAATCAGCGAAATGAACTCATTCAGCTTCAGCTTACGCTGACCATCGCATCTTTTGGCATAGCTATCAATACCTTCATTGCTGGGGCATTTGCGATGAACATCCCATGTTATCTTTATGAAACGGATGGCAGCTTCTTTTGGCCGTTTGTCGGGGGTACCTCATCAGGCTGCTTTGTGATCTCCATCATTTTATTAGGATACGCCTGGTGGAAGAAGTTGCTCGGTCCTTGAAGACAAAGTGAAGCCAAATCATAAGATGGCGAGAGAGCTCATCATTGTGAAGGTGGCAACGCACTATGAGTTCACTTTTATCCCTGGCGAGGAAGCAAAGCACTTGGAAGGACAGATGATCACCGTGGGGTTAGGGAGAAAACTCTGATGTGTTTATGTTTCAGAGTATTAGAGAAGATTATTATGCTGTGATTTTTCATTGCCATAAAATATACAACTGCTTGTTGAGAGGGATGCTCTGCTTTCTCTTTGATTTCACCAGATGATGGTGTTGTTGGCAACAGAAAATTCCACTATCTCAATTGAGATCACCCTTGATTACTACATTTTAGTCCTTCTGTGATTTAGCGCAAAGTTGTACTAAGAGTAACTCTGTTACAAATATAAGATGTTTTCATAGACTATTTTAGCTTATTAAGATAATCTTATTTTTAGAAACGGAGGTAGTAGTTCTTTTTGATACAAGATAATGCAAGGCTACATGCTTGGCTTTTTTCACGCTTCCTCACGAACGGATTGGCATGGGATTGCCTTTCGAGATATGTCCAAAATATCACATGGGACGTCTGTTTCATCGTGTCAAACAGGATAATGCTGGTAGTTGGAGACCATGTTGATCAAAGATTAAGCTTCAAGCAAGTAACCAGCTACATGTCCAAGATCAGCCTCGAGATGGCCAGAGACACAGCACTTTGCATGGAGACAAAATCAAGTGGTGATGCGATGAACTATTATCACAAGACGATCCCGAGAATGTACACTAAGAATAATCTAATCTTATACCTTGCTATCAGTACACTAGTAACCAGGTTTTGAATCTAAAAGTTTCTTTTTTCACGAGAATGCAGAGGTAACACGCTACAGTTGATCGTGGCTGCTGCTTTTCTTTTCTTCTTCTTTTTGACTCGTGTCTTCTTGCCTCCAGTACAGTTTCAGAAAGCGCTAGGAACTGAGTGGAGCAAGGGAATTCGCAGGGAGGGCAACGCCACCGCCTCGGAGGGACACCGTGGGTCTGCTCCAGTTGTCCATGGCTATTGAATTCGAATCAAAAAACACCACGACAACGGTTATATCATCGTGGAAGTGGCGCCTTACCCCACGGTCAATTTTCTTGAGGTCCGAATACCGCATCTCCCTCTTCTTTGCTGCTTCCTGCATTGCAGTCTTCACTAGCTTTCGAGCAATCCCCTGATACATACAAGTTACAGTAACATCAACAAAATAGGAAAACAACGTTGTTCAATCAGATGACCAAAGAGTTTAAGATTACAAATAATGAAGTTGGGTTATCAATTGCCATATTTCAGGAAGCTTCGCGCAAAATAAACAATCAGTTAAAGAAATAAAGAATTAAAAAAAAAAGTGCCAGATTGGCCAGAACATGATCTAATCCAAGAGAGCAGAGAAACACAAACTTCTAAGAACTAAACTATAGTGTTGTCTTCTCAAACTACATTTTGCTATATACAAATATAATACCTAAAAAACAAGCATTGGAGAATTGCTACAAACTTGAAAACTTGGTGCCATTTAATTCAGCTGCAACCAGTGTGAGACTGAACAATCCAATGTGCCTTCATACGAAAACATATACCTACAATGTTCTTGCAGAACTTCTGTTACATCTTATTGAAAATTAGAATGAGCTCTAAAGATGTTCAGATATGATGTTCTATATTTCCTGACACAAACAGAACATGTCCACTTACCTCGATAAAAACAACAACCAAAGCACAATGACATTACTGCAAAAGCAGAAATAAGTACTTCTGGTCGGACACACAATAGCAGGAACTAGCACTTAGCTTTCAAAGAACCAAGTAAAACAAGCTAAACATAAGATAAGAAGACGTACATTGCGAGGACTACTGTGGACTAGCTCAACTGCTTTCTGATTACTAAGATGCTCCCAGAGTCCATCAGATGCAAAAATGATGAACTGATCAGTTAACTGTATTTGGTGTACAGTAATTGCTGGCTCAGAACTAAGGAGTGGTCGGCTGAAAGTTTCTGGAAGCCGGAACTTGTTATGCAAAGGTTCTCTATTGAACTCTGGTTTCTTCAGATATACATCTCCAATGGACCTTGTTATCTGCAAACAAATTATTGTACCATGTGAGATGCACGAAAAAGCAATTGGCATGCCATTTGCGAAGGGACAGAGACTAAACGCAGACTAAAGTGATTTGTCTAGGAAATTCACAAGTCAATATTATACATGATTAGCTCACCCACATCTGCTTAAGAAATAAAGGTATAAATAATAATTTATCTGGGGATATTAGCATTAAGAAAAATGCATCCAGCAGCTAAATATAATATCTGCCTTGGATCATATAAACACACATTTTCTTCCATTATCATAAATTGTTAATACAGGTGGTACAATAGCCAGTGAGAACACCTACATTTGGCTGTGATAAGAATGCAACAGAAATTCTAACAAAAGCACCTGTGCACCACATGTAAAGTGAAGTTATGATTAGAATGATAATTTAAGCCCGATGTCCGAAGAATGTGTAAAATCAAGCTAGTACTTGATCATATGCCAATTACTCCCTCCGTTTACAATTAGATTGACCAAATATTTAGGAACAAATAAAAATACTCCCTCCGAGCCATATTAGTTGACTTAGATTTATCTAGATACAAATACAAATGTATCTAGTCAAGTTTTAGTGCTAGATACACCCGTATCTAGACAAATTTGAGTCAACTAATATGAGTCGGAGGCAGTATCTACAATGTAAAACTATTGGAATTGTTAATATATAAAATTAACCTTAGGGGCTTCCCTGTAAGGTTGTCAAAAAAATCTGTAGTATTGGAATTGTCATAAAGTATATTTTCATAATATATGCATTTGCTATAATGAATGTTGATATGTTTTCCTATATTTTTGGTCAAAGTTGACAAACTTTGACTTTGACAAATCCTAGAAAGCGAAGTAATAAAAAACAGAGGGAGTACAATTTCTGAACTCTGGATATTTACCTGTATAATACCCTTCACACGCCAAACATTGTGCTTTAGTACCACAATGTGGGGATCATCAGGATGCATTGCCTGCATCTCTCGCCGAACCTCCTCAAAGGATGCATTATGTTCCGCTGAGAGCTGCATAGCCAGAACCTCTCCAGTTCCCTTGACAAGTCTCCCAAGAATAGCACGCGAGTCCCCAACATTCGCAACATAGAGAGTTCCAGCACAAATCACACCAACTAGACAGCAAGAGCCTACTGCCGCCAATTGAGGCCTTAGCGACCATTGACTACTGACTAGAGAGAGAAATCCCTCCTCAGTTGCTCGGAAAGCCTTCCGAATCACTTCCACTGACATGCACTTCTGCTCAGATGCAAATACTGAAAAGGGATGTTTCTCAGGTAAGGGAACAAATAGAGATTTATTTATTTACTTATTTTAATATTTAAAACATGCCATGATATGACCACAAGGTGAGTAGAAGACATTTATTTATTTTACAGTCATAGATAATGTCTTTCATATGTCAAGTTGCAATACTGTTAAATATCTGCAATGAAATAAATCAACCAAGGATTGAAACTAGTGTAAACTAGGGCACTGGTCTAAACGAAATGGCATTCAGGCTTGTTTGTTTTCAGAAGTACAACTAGTAGAACCATATCCCATGCAATGCAGGCATAAAATGAATATCTACTTCAACTGCAATTTATTTCGAGAATGCAATCAGCATCAACTGAAACACACTTGCAGGCCACAGCAATTAAGCGATCCAAGTATATGCCACATAGCATAGCTAGATTGACATTTGATCTATAATTATGAAAGACGAGAGACACAGCAATAGTTCAGGTCTTACCCCTCAGATGGTTGAACATGTGTTCATTGATGAAGCGTGCCGTCTCCGGACCGCCGTGCCCATCATAGACGCCGACGAAGGTGCCCTGCAGGTCAGGGTCCGTGGTGCTCAGCGGCCCTGATTCCACCTGACTATGGTCCTCCAGCAGGTTATTGGCCTGGACCACGGCCATGGAGAACTCGCCGGCGACGAGCTGTCCCGCGTCCTTGTACCACAGCAGCCCTTCCTGCCGGCCGGCCGCATCCACCCCCTTGCGGAGGCGCCCGTCCGGCGACGACGCCGGGCCCCAGCAAGATCTCAGATAATCCATCACAGCCGATAGCATCCCTCATCTCCACCACCCGGCCGCCCGCTCCCTCACAAAGGCCATCATATCAATCGGCCTCCTCTCCCAATAACCTCCCCTTTTTCGTCCCCTCGCGAAATCTGCAATCGAAACCAACCAACAGAAACACCAGGATCAACAACGATCATCCACGGCGCGATCGAAAGGAGGGGAGATCGCCAAGAACCGCCGCACTCCACTCGCATTGGATGACGAGGGGCCAAAACAAGAAAAGAAGAACTCACCTTTTTTCTTGGATATCTAGCTTGCTGCGGATTCCTGCGATCTCGCGAACAGAGAGGGGCGGCCTTGGATCTGGAAGACAATCGATCTGGGGCACGCGGAGGATTGGGTTTTGGTGGAACTGGTGGGCTCCCCTCTCTCTCTCTCTGGGATCCGGAAGAAGCAACCGAGAAGCTGATCCGGGAGGACTTAAATAAGATGCGCTTTTCCGCTGTCTCTCCCCGTCCCCCCCGTCGCGCTTGCCAAATCTTGCAGGCAGGCTCGATCGACGAACAGATCAGGGAATCTCTCTATCGCTCCTCCTCCTCGGCACAAGAGAGGGAGAGAGAAAGCACTAGCAAGCAAGAGAGAAGACGAACAAGGCAACCAAGGCGAGAAAGGGGGCGGGGGCGGGGTCAGGGCCAGCAAGGCAATGGCACAGAGATGGGACCTAATTTCATTCGGGGTGGGAGTGGTGACTATTTCGTTGGCATGCTCGTTCCCGTTAATCCCTCATCCCTGTGTTTTCTCGCTAAGCCTTTCTTACGCATGAAGAAAGGGCATTATACTCCAATCAATTATTTTTCTAAATTTATGCATGTCATGTACGTGGACTAATTTGTTGATCTTGCTTCTTTACCAATCCATATTTTCTCAGGTCTAAATAAGTCAAGAAAGAATCTTGATTTATTAACGAAATCATGATTGACAACTGTCATAGAATCAATTCGGATTAAACCATTCTATGTACTGTATACAAAGTAATTTGCATAAATGCTACAGATTTTGTTTAAGAAAATTCATATTGGTGTTTTTCCTTAAATACCTTTTTTTCGAGAGGATTGAATACCTTCTCTCTTTTTTTTGGCATAGAAACCAGAGTTTTTATAACTTATTCAACACAATCCGCTTACAATCACATCCAGTGTGCTCGCATGCTTTGCACACAAATGCGCCAAGTTGTTTGCCTCCCTTCTAATATGCTTGATCACGAACGAAGCGAACTCCTTCGCCAACTCCCCAATTTTTCCTAAGATAGGTGCCACAATTGCCCGTGAACTATGGCGAGAAATCCAGAGATTAACTAACTCCAGACAGACCATCTCCATCACAAGATGTGAGAAAACCCTTAGCCTTGCAAAGATAGCACCGTCACGGAGAGCTAAGGATTCCACGATGAGAGGATCAGTAACTCCTGCATAAGGCTTGCTCCAAGCTCCCAAGAAAATCAGGTGTGATCTAGCAACACCGCCACCACCACCCCTAAAATCCTAAGAGGACTCTGCCCCGTCTGTGTTGATCTTCACCTAGCCTGGATCGGGTGGACGCCAACATTGACCGTCACTAATAGCCTTCTGCTTGACAAGGACTCCAGCAGTGCTAGTGTCTCTTTGATCATACGCATAGACATCCCAGGTTCAAATGCCTCCTGATCATCTGTCCACCGCTGTCTAAATTGACCACATAATCGTTATTATCTGATAGCGCTCAGTCTCATTGAACATTTGGTCATAGAGAATGTCTCTGGCCCAAGTTATAGGATGTAGACGAGGTAGCCTGAGAGCTAGTGCACTCGCTGCATCCCAAAACTTCTGTGCATGCGAACAATTTATCAAAGCATGCATCAGATCTTCCTCCATGGCTTTACAAAGCTCACATTGGCCAATCTCCTTTATATGTTTATGCTTCAAAGTTACTGCATCTGGCAGGATACCACATAATACCCCCCACCAGAACACACGAACCTTCGGCATGACATTTAATTTCCATAGGCTATTCCACATCTGTTCTTCAGACACTGAAGTTTCCATGACCGCCCCTTCCTCTAAAATACGACGCTCGTTTCGAGTCACTAGAGCACGGTATTCTGTTTTAACAGAGTAGATGCCTGATTTCTCGTAAGCCCAGGCCTCTAAATCTTCACCTCCACCTGATCTCAAAGAAATATTCATGATTGCATCAGCATCAGGTGCTAGAAAATTTTCCCGTACAACGTCCACCTTCCATGTTCCGTTGTCGGCATCAATAACGGTGTTTATTGGTTCAAGCACCGCAACATTTTCATCCTCCACTCTCCTACCCATTGGTATCATGGTGGCCGTGTTAGGGATCCACCTATCATTCCAAGTAGAAATTGTCATTCCATCTCCAACACGCTTAATTAATCCTGTTTCCAGTGCTTTCCTTCCTGCCACAATAGCTCTCCATGTAGCTGAAGAGTTTTTGGGCACGATTGCATGCATAAAGTCTGAATTCTGAAAATATTTTCCTTTCAAAACTCTAGCACAAAGCAAGTTTGGGTTAATATGAAGCCTCCACCCTTGTTTACCAAGGAGAGCTATATTAATTCAAGATGACGAAAGCCCATACCACCCTTGCATTTTGGTACACTAAGTTTTTCCTAAGAGATCCAATGCATTGATCGTTTGTCAAGGAAACTACTCCACAAATATCGAGCCATATACAAAGTCAGCTGTTTATAAACCTTCTTCGATAATTTAAAACACATCATATTGAAAGTTGGGATGGACTAAATCATTGATTTCAGCAGAACTTCCTTTCCTGCACATGAGTTTAGCCTTTTCTCCGTCCACATGTTCATCTTACACCTTGATCTCTCGCCAATATGATCAAATGTACCACTGGTAATCCTGACCACCGCAGTAGGTAGTCCAAGATAATGTTCCGAAAACGCCTCCACATCAATACCCAATGTATTCTTCATTGCTACCCTCACTGGATCAGGGGTATTTGGATGGAAATAAACTGAAATTTTGTCCCGGTTAACTACCTGACCAGAACAATCAGCATATATCCGGAGAATTTCATTCAAACGATCGCCACTTTGAATCTTTGCATTCATAAAGATTAGACTATCATCTGTAAAAAGTAAATGGTTGATCCATGGTGAGTTAATACTAACTCGGATTCCCCTATCCACATTTGCCCTACCAAACTGATTCAGAAGTGTTGTAAGACCCTCCGAGCATATCAGGAATAAATAAGGGGACATCGGATCTCCCTGTCTCAAACCTCGTGATGGTGTGAAAAAGGAGAGAAGCTCACCATTAACTTTGACCGAGAACCTGATAGAGGTAACACACTTCATAATTAACTGAAGGAAATATACCCGAGAGGCAATAATAAAGTGGTTATTATCGTATTCCTTGTTTATGATAAATGATTATTTTACATGCTATATTTGTATTAATACGAAAACGTTAATACATGTGTGTTTAATAATCAAACAGAAAGTTCCTAGTTATGCCTCTCTCATAAACTAGCTCGTTGATTAACAAGATGATCAAGGTTTCCTGATCATGGACATTGGATGTTATTAATAACGAGGTCACAACATTAGTGTAATGGTGTGATGAACATTCATTCGAAGTATAGCATTACGATCAAAGTCATTAAGTTTATATTGCTATAACAACTTACGAAGTGATCCTAATCCTTAGACCATGAGATCATGTCAATCACTAACACCGGAAGAGTTTCTTAATAACATCAAACGTCACACCGTAACTAGGTGATTATAAAGATGGATTCAGAACTACTAAAGTGTTATGTTGAGGCCCATGGATCGAGAGTGCAATTTGTTCATCCCAATGACGGATAGATATGCTCTGGGCCCTCTCGGTGATATCAAATTGGTTAGCTTGCAAGCAAGTGATCTGATCACTAGAATGTTATATCACGGGAACAAGAAAAGAGTGCATGTCAGTAACGAGATCAAACTAGGTATGGATATACCGATGATCGAATCTCGGACATGTAATATATCGCGAAACAAAAGGATTAAGATACTAGCGTAAAAGGTTCTGACGATCACAAGAAAGTCATCGTTGAATATGTGGGAGTCAGTATTCGTCTCCAGATCCCGCTTCTGATTATTGATCGGAGAAGGGTCTCGATCATGTCCGCATTATTCGCGAACCGTAGGGTGGCACACTTAAGAGACACCGACATCCAATTAGAGCAAAAGTTTCATGCCGGAAAGAATAACAAGCGCGGGAATTTATTTCACGAGATACCGAAACAGGTTTTCGGGTGAAATTGCAGAAAGTGTTTTTACATGTGAAATGAAATACTAGCAAGGGGTTATATGAGAATGTTTGTCATTAAAGTAATTGACAAAATTCTGAATAAATAAAAGGAGTTTTATTTAATGAGAGTTTGCATTAAATTTGGTGGAAATTTAATGGGAATTTGAGTGGGTTTTTGAGTGGAGGAAATTGAAAGGGTTTTGTGTGAGTGGAGTGTCCACCCACATGAATGAAAGGAGGGGAGGGGCAGCCCCATGGCTGGGCTCATGGCCCCTTGTGTGCCCCCTCTCCCTATAAAAGGAGCCCCCTCCCTCTTTCTCACTCACACCTCCTCGTGAAGGATCTCTCTCCCCCTCTAGTATTTATCCCCCATGGTCTCGGACTAGCGAGATACATATTCCCGATGGCTTTTCGGCAAGAAAGAGTTGTTCTTCCGCTGCATCGCTGGAGCGAGGAGGCAGAGGTTATTCGGTGCCTCGTACGTGTGTGCGAGCACGGATGCGCTGCTGTTTTGCGGCGCTAGGACTTACTTTCGATCTTGAGATCAGCAAGAGATCGTCTACATCAACCACGAGAGTCGTTAAGCTTTGTCGGTCTTCAAGGGTATGTTCTCTACGGATATACATCCGCCCGTTGTTTGTATATAGTAGATAGATCTTAGTGCATAGTTGTTTCCATCGTAGGAAATTTTTCGTTTTCTATGCTGCGAACCCTACAGTGGTATCAGAGTTGGATCTATGCGTAGATGCTTTGCACGGGTAGTACACATATGAGTATGTGGGAGATGATGATCATTTTATTGCTTCTTAGTTGTACTTTGGATATTGGTGGCATAGTGGGATGAATCGGTCCGGACAAACTTTACATGTCCTCGCACATGAGACTTGTTCCACGCTTGACATGCAACTAGTTTTGCATAAGTGGCTAGCGGGTGTATGTCTCTCCTACTATAGTCAATATCTAATTTGCAACGAGTTGTCAACAATTTGGTTATCTTCGTTGTGGTTCATGTTCGTAGGTAAGAACAGTTCTATCTTCGAAAGCCCTAAGCCACGTAAAACTTGCAATGGATAAATTAGAGGCATCTAGTTTAGATTATTGTTGGGCTAGTGCCATGATATGGTGATGTTGTAAGTAGAAGTATAAGTCGATACTCTTACAACACACATAACGTGTAAGTTCCATAGACCTTGGCCTTACACATAGAAGTATGATAGTGATCATATCATGATGCACATGATGGAGATCAAGTGCAAGAACCATATCATTTCACTTACAAACATGTGATATTTGATTGCATCTTATATTGCTTGTTTGGCGTTTTATTAGCATAATAAGATGATCCCTCATTTAAATATCAAGATAAGAATGTGTTCTTCCTTAAGTATGCACCGATTATATTTCGTCGCTCCAAGACACCACGTGATGATCGGGTGTTCTTGGATCCACGACCATATTACGGGTGTAAGACAGTTACACACGCCAATACTAAGGTTCCTACTTGGCGAGCCTAACATGTACAGACATGGCCTCGGAATACAGACCGAAAGGTTAAGCATGAATTATAGGGAAGATATGATGCCCATTTGATGCTCGCCTTTGAAGCTACACCGACTCACGTGATGATCGGACTTGGTGTAGTGGATTTGGTTCATGTAATCACCAAAAAGGCACGAGGGATGCCATTTTTGAGTGAGAGTTCATTTCTAATTTGGATTAGTAGAACTCAATTTATTATAAATTATATCAAAGTGAATTTGCATAATTTGTTGTAGTCATTGGCATTCGTTCAGCACCTTATGCATAGTTGTAATTGAGATAATAGAACTATAGAATTCTGGATATTTAATTTACGAACTGGTATCGTATTGTGTTGAGTGTCAATCTAAAGTTTAAATTCCTATTGCAAACTTTCAGCAAACTCTGTTTACTTTGTGAAATTTGATAATTGGTATTAAATCGAGAGTAACAATTTCAGTGTTAGTATCTTAAGTATCATATTTTCCTCCATGGTTCTTGATTTAAATATCGAGATTATCTAGGAGCTGGAAGAATTGTTTCACAAACCATCATGTGTGGCAGATATAACGATATCTGAAACAATGTTTTGGTTGCAATATGATAGAGTATAATATATGTTCTCATATTGGATGAGAATTTGTGAAGGTTGGAGATGCTAGACATCCTAATCATCCAAAATGGGTTTTGGAAAGTAACGTTATACTCATGATTCATCTTTATAAGCTACATTAGCTTGATCATGAAATTCGTCATGATAAGGATGAATAGAAGATGTATGTAAAGTGTTTACTACACTAAAATATTACTAAAGAATGGATTTTGAAAGAATACCGATCATTTGATGATGGTGATCTACTTCAAAGTGCAAGTCTAAAGGTATTATTATTTGAATATACACGCTTTGGACTATGTGTCATGTATATGGCGCCACTTTTGATGTTGGTAGATTCTTTTAGAAGTAAAAAGGAAATGCTGAAAGAGAATCTATAAAATATATTTGGCAGAAAAGAAAAGACTGGAAATATCCAGTTTAGGTATATAGATGATATACATGTTATGGTTGTATTCTTTGTTTTGTTAAACAATGTGGTTCTTGGGTATTAGATACCGAATTGGTTGGTATGAAATTTCATACGGAACGACGCAATTCATGAACCACAATGGCCTAAGTAACTAGCAAGAGAATATGTGATGATGTTCATCGAAAACAAACAAACAAACCGTTGTTTGTATTTCTCGTTGACATCAAAGCTTGCCTTCAAGATTTGTTTTAATAATTGTTATTTAAATCAGGTATTATGAGAATAAAGGTTGTTCAAATAATTACTGTATTCCATATAAGATGGATGATTTACAAATCTAGTTGGAGAAATCACATCCATAAAGCTAATACTAAAATGTCACAAGACAAATGATTGGAAGATCACTTACAAAGTGACATCACCGTTTAAATTATATTGGAAAGAAAACATGAAGAAACTCCATATGCATGGATTTTTGTAGTCTTTGATTTGATCAAGTGACGCTTGTGAGACTTTCCTCGGGATAATTAAAACTTCGTTCAAAGGCCAAAGAATGAACGAACGACTAAAATATTGGAATTTATATATATCGATGTATGTAGTCCATTATGTATAGTCGTAAGCGATGGATTTCAACTTCATATGCTTTTTCCGGAAATTTGACTGAATATTCACTTAATGAGAAACAAGTATGAAATATTTGAAAATGTTTCAAAGACTTTCAAGATGAAGTGGAAAATCATTGTAACGAGAAAATAAATGGTTTATGATTTTATCATAAGGGATTATTTGAGTTAAAAGTGTAACAAGAAAATAAATGATTTATGATTTTATCATAAAGGGATTTATTTGAGTTGAAAGTTTAGCAAAACACCTAGATTTACATCTCCCAAAACACCATAGGAATATGGAGTGTTTGAGATTTGTAATGAAACCTTGTGTGACATGGTTGGATCAAAAGGTGTTATTTATAAAACTGCCATTATGTTTTAAAAGATTAAAACTTTAGAGACTACCGCTTTACACTGAAAAGAGCTCCATCTCGATCCGTTGAAATGACACCTGGTTTGGGCTAAAACCCAAGTTGTCCTTTCTTAAATTTTGGTATGCTAAGAATAAGTAAGATGTTTACAACCAAAGTCGGATGAGCATATCTTTGTAGGTTATTTCGAATAACAGTTGGTTATTCCTCCATAACACCGAGGACAAAAGGGTTTGTCGCTTGAAATGTGAAGTTTCTTGAAAAGGAAGTTTTTCATAAAAGGTTAAGTGGGAGGACAATAGAACTTTAATAAGGTTAACGAACCTTAGCTATATGTGCTAAGTTGCGCGGCGCCGGAAAATGTTCCGGAGGCAGCCAGAATGCTCATGGCTCACGTGCCTCAAAGGTTGTGGTCACGGAGATCTAAGTTCCTATTGAACCAAGTAGGTCGGATAAACAATCAAATACCAAGATTTGAAAGTAAATCTTTATTGTTTGACAATGATGAACCGACTACATGCAAAGAAGCAATGATGGGCCCTGACTCCGTTAAATGGCTTGAAGCCATAAAATCCGTGATATTTCCATACACGAGAAATCAAGTTTTGAACTTGGAATACCCTCCGGAAAGGTGTAAAAACCTATCGGTCGTATTTGGATCTATAAAGAAACATACATGGATGTTTCACATCTATGAAATAGTCAACATGTCGGTAAAGTATTCTACGACAATGTTCAAGGAGTTGACTATGACAAGATTTGATCTTTCATAACGATATTTAGTCTGGACGGATTAAAGTAGCAATCACTACATATAATTTGGTATATAGTAGATGAATAAACAAAACAAATTTCTTCTAAAAGAATGGTTACCTAGGACGTGTGCATGACATGATCCAAAGGGTTTTGTTAATTCAAAGGATGCTAAAAGGCATGCAAACTTCGATGATTGATGTAAGCATCACGGAGTTGGAATCTTCACCGTGATGAAAAGAAGTTTTCATCAAGAGACGATGAAGATGCTTGCATTTGCAAGAAATTAAGTGAGAGCGCTGCATATTTCTAATACATTATGTGGAGGACATATTGGTGATTGGAAATGATGTATCTTTTATCGAAAATGTTTAAGGATTTCATTTCGATGAAAGACTTAGGCAAAACCCGAATATTTAGCATGAATGACTATATGGATAGACTGTGACGCTAATATGGTTATGCCAAACGTACATATATGAGATATTGAAGGGATTCAATATAAAAACGACGAGAAAAGGATCTTGTCGCATGGAAAAGAATTGAATCAAGATTCAAGTGTATCGACACTTGATAAGTGAAACAAGATTCAAGTGCTTTGACACTTGATGAGTGAAATCACAAGGATGTTTTGATCAATCATACCATGATATGTACACATCCAGATATGTCCTATGCTCTAAGTGTTATGAGCATATACCAAAATGAATCATAAAATAATCATTGGACGATAGTGAGGATATTCTTATGATCTTTTAGGAGAACTAAGAATATATTTGTGTAGAGGTAACAAACAATTATAAATAGTTCGTTGTAAAGCGTTACATTGATACTAGTTTTGTCACAAGATACAAATTAAGTTTATCTCAATTTGTTCATCCCAATGACGGATAGATATGCTCTAGGCCCTCTCGGTGATATCACATTGATTAGCTTGCAAGCAAGTGATTTGATCACTAGAATGTTATATCACGGGAACGAGAAAAGAGTGCATATCAGTAACGAGATCAAACTAGGTATGGAGATACCGATGATCGAATCTCGGACATGTAATATATCACGAAACAAAAGGATTAAGATACTAGCGTAAAAGGTTCCGACGATCACAAGAAAGTCATCGTTGAATATGTGGGAGTTAGTATGGGTCTCCAGATCCCGCTTCTGATTATTGATCGGAGAAGGGTCTCGATCATATCCGCATTATTCGCGAACCATAGGGTAGCACACTTAAGAGACACCGACATCCACTTGGAGCAAAAGTTTCATGCCGGAAAGAATAACAAGCGCAGGAATTTATTTCACTAGATACCGAAACAGGTTTTCGGATGAAATTGCAGAAAGTGTTTTTGCATGTGGAATGAAATACTAGCAAGGGGTTATATGAGAATGTTTGTCATTAAAGTAATTGAAAAAATTCTGAATAAATAAAAGGAGTTTTATCTAATGAGAGTTTGCATTAAATTTGGTGGAAATTTAATGAGAATTTGAGTGGGTTTTTGAGTGGAGGAAATTGAAAGGCTTTTGTGTGAGTGGAGTGTCCACCCACATGAATGAAAGGAGGGGAGGGGGCATCCCCATGGCTGGGCGCATGGCCACTTGGGTGGCCCCTCTCCCTATAAAAGGAGCCCCCTCCCTCTTTCTCACTCACACCTCCTCGTGAAGGATCTCTCCCCCCTCTAGTATTTATCCCCCATGGTCTCGGACTAGCGAGATACATGTTTCCGGTGACTTTTCGGCAAGAAAGAGTTGTACTTTCGCTGCATCGCTGGAGAGAGGTGTTGGAGATATGCCCTAGAGGCAATAATAAATGTAGTTATTATTATATCTTTGTGTTTATGATAAATGTTTACATTCATGCTATAACAGTATTAACCAGAAACATTAATACTTGTGTGATTTGTAAACTAAAATAGAGTCCCTAGTAAAGCCTCTTTATAATACTAGCTTGTTGGTTAATAAATGATCATGGTTTCCTGATCATGAACATTGAGATGCTGTTAACAACAAGATCATATCATTAGGAGAATGGTATGATGTACATACTCCTATAGATAAGCATAGCATAAAGATCAAGTCATTTTAATAGTTTAATTGCTATAAGCTTTCTGATACATAGTAACCTAATTCCTTCGACCATGAGATCATGCTAATCACCATTACCGGAAGGATGCTTTGATCACATCAAACACCACACCGTAATTGGGTGGCTATAAAGGTGGCATTGAGTGTTCGGAAAGTATGGGTTGAGGCACATGGATCAAGAGTGGGATTTGTCCATCCATATGACGGATAGATATACTTTGGGCCCTCTGGGTGGAATGTCATCCTATTAGCTTGCAAGCATGTGACTGGCTCACAAGGGATCACATATCACGGGAACGAGAAAGAGTACTTATTAGTAACGAGGTTGAACTAGGTATGCAGCGATAGCGACGATTAAAACCTCGGATGAGTAAACTATCGTGAGACAAAGGGAAATTGGTATCGTATGTAAGTGGTTCATTCGATCGCAAAGTAATCGTAGAAATATGTGGGAGCCATATGAATTTTCAGATTCCTCTATTGTTTATTGATCGGAGAAGTGTCTCGATCATGTTCGCATAATTCACGAACCGTAGGGAGACACACTTAAGGATTCGATGTTGTTGTGTAGTTATGGAATGATGAGTAAGAGACCGAATGTTGTTCGGAGTCTCGGATGGGATCCGGGATATCATGAGGATACTCGGAATGGTCCGGAGAATAAGATTCATATAACGAAAGTCCTGTTTCGGAGTTCGGGAATGATTCCGCTGTTTTCACCAGGAATGTTCTAGAAGGGTCCGGAAGGTCCGGCACTCCGGAGGGGAAGGGTACATGGATGTGTCATGACAATATGGAATGGTTGCATCATGTACTAGATCACTTGGCTGGGCAAAATAAAGAGATAAATCAAATCGAAGTTTGAAAGTCAAACGCCAATTTGAAAAGTCAAATCTCAAGTTTGCTTGGTGGAGGGAGAGTAGGAAACCTACTTGGGAAGGAAGTCCCCTCCCTCCACCTGCCGGCCAAGGAGGGGGATTTGGAGGAGGACTCCCTCCTCCCAACCGGCCACCCTCCACCTATATAAGGAGGGGTAGGGCTGCCCCCTACCGACACACCTCAAACCCTAGCTCTGGCGCCTCCACCTCCAAGTGCAGCCGTTGCCGCCTAGGGTTTCCCCTCCAACTCGGCGACTTGGGGCTTCCCCAAGCCCTAGCCACCGGCCACACCCTCCCCTTGGTGCCCTCTAAACCCTAGATCACCAAGTCCTCTCTCATACTCCACCATACTCGCTCCAGCTTAAGGCGAAGCCTTGCGAGATCTCCCCTCTACTTCCGACACCACGCCGTCGTGCTGCCGGAATCACAAGGAGAGTGCTACAACCTCCGCTGCCTGCTGGAACAAGGGAGAGGAAGGTCTTCATCGAGTACCGAATGTGTGACCGACTGCGGAAGCACCGCTGGAGCGCAGCGCCGGAAGGATCGTCTACGCGATCTTGAGATCGGCAAGAGTACGACTACATCACCCAGAATCTGCTCTCGTTAACCGCTTTGGAATCTTCGAGGGTGAGTTCCTCTATCGACTCGTTGCTACAATCTAGTAGATAGATCTTGGCTTGTTTGTTTGCATGCGGTAGAATTTTTTTGTTTTCCATGCTACGAACCCCTACAGTGGTATCAGATCCGTGTCTATATGTAGATCTGTTGCACGAGTAGAACACAATGGTCATTATGGGCGGTGGTGCTTTTATTATCAATTGCCTTTTGTGTACTTTGCATCTTGCGGTATGATGGGATGAAGCAGCCCGGGCTAACCTTACATGACATCGTTCATGAGACTTGCTCCACGCTCAACATGCAACTTGTATTGCATAAGTGGCTTTGCGGGTGTCTCTTTCTCTCTCTCATCATAGTATAGATTCAATTTATAACGGGCACTTGATAGTTCAAACATCAACGTTGTGGTTCTTGTTCGTAAGTTAGATCGACACTTATTGAAAGCCCAAACCATGTAAAATATGCAAAGAAAATTAGAGGCGTCTAACTTTGTTTTGCAAGGGTGTGCTGTGATGTGATATGGCCATGATTGTGATTATATTTGATGTATGCAATGTTCCTTATTGTAAGTTGGCAACCGACAGGAGCCATATGGTTGTCTTTAAATTCCGTTAAGACCCGTGTGTCTATTCAAAGTAGTTGTAATAGTTGAAGCTGGTGGACGACAACCATGAAACGATGCCATTGACCTTGACGCCATACCGGTGATGATGGAGATCATTTTCGTGCTTGAAGATGGAGATCGGAAGCACAAGAAGAAAGGCCATATCATATCACATATTATGAATTACATGTGATGTTAATCCTTTATGCATGTTGTATTGTTTAGTTAACGACGATAGCATTATAAGATGATCCCTCAAGCACACAAATTTCAAGTTTTAAAGTGTTCGTCCTTAGTAAGCACCGTTGCTAAAGCTCGTTGTTTAGAAGCACCACATGATGATCGGGTGTGTTAGATTCTACGAGTGTATACAACGTGAGCAAGCCAGATTTGCTCATGCGGAAGCTAAGGTTTGATCTTGACGAGCCTAGCATGTACAAACATGGTCTCGGAACACGGATCACCGAAAGGTAAAGCATGAGTCATATAGTAGATATGATGAACATGTTGATTGTTCGCCATTGAAGCTACATCAACTCTCATGATGATCGGTTTTAATGTGGTGGATTTGGTTCGTGTGATCACTAAAACAATGTGAGGGATATTGTTTCGAGTGGGAGTTCACCTAGATTAATTTAACTATTAATTAGAACTCAATTTGTCATAAACTTAGTCTAAACTATTGCAAATATGTTGTAGATCAATGGTGGCCCCTACCATCAATTTTAATGCGTTCCTAGAGAAAGAAAAGTTGAAAAACTATGGAAGCAACTTCGCGGATTGGTTCCGCAATTTGAGGATTGTCCTCAATGCTGGTAATTTGACCTATGTGCTGGATGCACCGCTGGGTGACCCGCCTGCAACTACTGCTACCGATGAAGTAAAGAATGTTTACCTCACTCGGAAGAATCAGTACTCCACAGTTCAGTGTGCTATCTTGTATGGTTTGGAATCGGAGCTTCAGAAAAGGTTTGAGAACCATGACCCACATGAAATTGTCCGTGAACTCAAAATGATATTTGAGGCTCACACGGTAGTTGAGAGTTATGAGGCTTCTGAAAAGTTCTTTAAATGCAAGATGGAAGAGGGCAGCTGAAAGGGCATGTATGCCCCCATGTGTGGTTTTGGTAATTAATGACAATCTCTATGGACTAATGTGTAAATTGAGTTTCACTTGTAGGTTTGTCCATTGGCATCGCTTGGGCCATGTGTTGGTCTCAAGGTTGGAAGATGAAGAAATGTCCAAGGGCTTTGTGCCCATTGGAATCATGAAGAAAGAAGGAGCTTGAAGGTCGATCAAGGCATGTGCAAAGAGTTGCATCAAGATGGATCAACCTCAAGTAAGGATGAAGAAGGACGAGCTCAAGATGCGTCATCTCTAGAAGATCTCATGCTTGAAGCTTGCCATCCTCGTGCTCATGGAATGATGAAGACAAGTTCAAATAAGAGGTTTCCCCATGGAATATGGGGGAGCATTTTGCAAGTCTTCATCAAGCAAGAGCGAGCAAGAGCAAACAAGAAAGGTGTTCCCCACTATAGAAGAACAAGACGGTCTACATCAAGTTCAAGTGGGACGCTCAAGGCAAAGGTATGTTGATAGGGCTTCTCTTTTGCCGGTCTCGTGTTGTTAGTTGGGAGACCGGGTTTAGGATAGATAGCCGTACTATCAAGAGGGGCTCTCAAGCGGGTGTCTCGTTTGCATCGTTCAGAGAGAGCTCAAACCTTTGCATTCATAGCATCATCTTTCTTGGTTGTTATTTGGTTCTTGTCCATGAGAGAATCTAGAGCTTGTGGTCATCATCATAACAAGCTCTAGTTCATCATCTAAGGATTTCACTTGCATATCTTATTGCGGTTTTTGATCTTGCGAGTTTTCCGGCTCCACACCTTGGGGCATACTTCACATATATATTTATGATATTTTCTCCCAAGGCGATTCTATTCGTCGTTATCTTTCCAACAAAATTGGTTTCATCCCATTTGGAGTTCGGATGCAAAAGTTATTGCGTTTCTGGTTTTCTGGTTTCTGGAATTTCTCTGACCGGAAGTTCCGGCTTCCCACCGGAAGTTCCGCTAGGGCATCCTTGCCGCCGAAAGTTCCGGTGGAAGTTCCGGGTCTTCTTCCGCTCACGCTTAGTAACCTTCTGTTTTGAAGCGTTCTATTTGCCGGAACTTTGTCGGAACTTGCTCGGAAGTTCACCGGAACTTCCGGTCTGTTTTGACCGGAACTTCCGGTTGCGCTTCTGGAGAGGGCGTCAACGGTCTGATGACCGTTGGAGCCAGGCTTCCGGAAGTTGCTCGGAAGTTCACCGGAACTTCCGGTCTGTTTTGACCGGAACTTCCGGTTGCGCTTCTAGAGAGGGCGTCAACGGTCTGATGACCGTTGGAGCCAGGCTTCCGGTTGCGCTTCCGGAAGTTCCGGCCATGTTTCGTTTTTTTCAGATTCTCGCTCCGCAGTTTTCGTCCGTTGGCTGGGTGCCACCGGAACTTCCGGCCTCCCACCGGAAGTTCCGGCCAGGTGTCGCGAATGCCCATAACGGGCAGATCTGGGAGACCTTTAAAAGGGGCTCCTCTTCCCCTTCGTGGGCACTAGCTTTTCTTCTTGGTTCTTGGCTTTCTCTCTCTCCTCCATTGTCAACCTTGAAGAAGCTTTCCCTCTCCCTTTCCCCTCCTATGATTCTTGCATCTTTTTGAGGGATTTGAGAGAGGAGATCTAGATCTACAATCCCCCCAAGTCAAATCCCTTCTTTGTGAAGGAATCATTGGGATCTAGATCTTGGAGAGTTTTGTGTTCTCCTCTTGTGTTCTTCCTCCCTTATTCCCCCAATAGCTTTTGTAGCTTTGTTGGAATTTGGGAGAGAAGGACTTGCCCTTGCATTTGGTGCATAGGTTTGAGTTCTACTCTTGTGTTCTTCCTCCCTTATTCCCTCAATAGCTTTTGTAGCTTTGTTGGAATTTGGGGGAGAAGGACTTGCCCTTGCATTTGGTGCATAGGTTTGAGTTCTCCTCGGAGATTCGGTGAGTTCAAGCTTGTGAGCTTGTTTCTCTTGGGTTCCTTGGAACCCTAGACGGTTGTGTGGTTGGATTGTTGACCTTTTGTGGTCTTGTTGACCTTTTGTGGTCTTGTAGCCTTTTGTGGCGTTGTTGGCCTTTTGTGGCATTGTTGGCCTTTTGTGGCATTGTTGGCCTTTTGTGGCTTTGTTGTTGGGAGCCTCCAATTGAGTTGTGGAGTTAGCCCCAATCTTGTACGGGTTCGGTGACCGCCCTCAAGCGTCCCATAGTGGATCAAGTGCCCGCCTTTTGTGGTGCGCACTTGGGAGAATAGGGTGAGCCTTTTGTGGCGTCGGTGAGTTGCATGCTTCCGCATCCGGGGTGAGGCCTTGTGTGGCGTTGGGTGAGCATCGAGCCACCACACCTCGAGGTGAGCCATTTGTGGCGTTTGGAGAGCATTGCGCCATCACACCTCTCCAACGGAGACGTAGCTTCTTTGGAAGTGAACTTCGGGAAACAAATCTTCGTCTCCGCGTCCATCGGTTATCTCTCAACCGAACCCTTTACTTATGCACTTTACATTGTGATAGCCATCGTGCTTGAAGTATTTATACCTTGCTATCACCTTGTTGCTTGTATTGCTTAGCATAGGTTGTTGGTGCACCTAGATGAGCTTAGTGGCTAGGTTTTTGTGCTCAATAAATTAAACGTTAGTTTTATTCCGCATTTACTTGAGCCTAAACCGTAATTATTTTAAAAGCCTATTCACCCCCCCTCTAGGCGACTTCCTTTGTACTTTTAGCAGCTCCGTCAGTGAGCACGTGCTTAAGATGTCTGGGCACGCAAACAAACTCCAAAGCTTGGGTATAGTGATTCCTAATTCTTTGGGGATTCACCGTGAATTCCAATCACTACCACCAAGTTACAAGAACTTTGTGATGAACTACAATATGCAAAACATGGACAAAAAGTTGCCAGAACTCTTCTCCATGTTGAAATCTGCAGAAGTGGAGATCAAGAAAGAGCACCAAGTGTTGTTGGTCAATAAGACCACCAAATTCAAGAAGCAAGGCAAGTCTAAGCAAAAGGGAAACTTCAATAAGGGCGATAAGAAAGTTACCGCGCCGGCGAAGAATACCAAGGCTGGGCCTAAGCCTGATACTGAGTGCTTTTACTACAAGGGAGAGGGTCACTGGAAGCGGAATTGCCCAAAGTACTTGGCGGATTTGAAGAAAGGCAACATCAAGAAGAAAGGTATATCCGATATACATGTTATTGATGTGTATCTCACTAGTACTCGTAGTAGTGCCTAGGTATTTGATACTGGTTCGGTTGCTCATATTTGTAACTCGAAACAGGTGCTGCAGAATAAATGGAAGCTAGCGAAGAACGAGGTGACGATGCGCATTGGAAATGGATCAAAGGTTGATGTGATCGCGGTCGGCACGCTACCTC
The DNA here is from genome assembly GCA_916181665.1 of Avena sativa. Lineage (NCBI taxonomy): Eukaryota > Viridiplantae > Streptophyta > Magnoliopsida > Poales > Poaceae > Avena > Avena sativa. The sequence goes on along the minus strand of OV702279.1, from coordinate 255,535,589 downwards.
TTCATCTACCATCGGTATTAGTTTTATACTTAAATAAATGTTATTTGGTGCCTGCGTTGAGCATGAACATTATATCTGGATCATGTTTATTGCGAGACGGTTACTTGTTTAAGTCCGAGAATAATGGTTGTTCGATTTATATGAGTAATATGTTTAATGCACATGCACCTTTGATAGATGGTCTATTCTTATTGAATCTCGATTGTGGAAATACACATATTAATAACATTCAAGCTAAACGTTTGAAATTGAGCGATAACTCGACCTATATGTGGCACTGTCGTCTTGGTCATATTGGAGTGAAGCATATGAAGAAACTCCATTCTGATGGACTTCTTGAATCACTTGATTTCGAATCACTTGAAAGATGCTAAGCATGTCTAATGGGTAAAATGACTAAGACTCCATTTTATGGTATGATGGAGCGAGCTACGGACTTATTGGAAATCATACATACCGATGTGTATGGCCCAATGAGTGTAGCATCGCGCGGTGGTTATCGTTATGTTCTTACCTTCACATATGACTTGAGTAGATATGGGTATATCTATTTTATGAAACATAAGTCCGAAACTTTCGAGAAGTTTAAGGAATTTCAAAGTGAGGTAGAGAATCAACGTAACAAGAAGATTAAATTTCTACGTTCTGATCATGGAGGTGAATATCTAAGTTACGAGTTTGGCGAGCATTTGAAGAAATACGGAATACTTTCACAATTGACACCGCCGGGAACACCATAGCACAATGGTGTGTCCGAAAGTCGTAATCGAACTCTCTTAGATATGGTTCGTTCTATGATGTCACTTACAGATTTACCGCTATCGTTTTGGGGTTATGCATTAGAAACAGCCTCATTCACTTTAAATAGGGAACCATCTAAATCCGTTGAAACGACACCGTATGAATTATGGTTTGGGAAGAAACCTAAATTGTCGTTCCTTAAAGTTTGGGGTTGCGAAGCCTATGTAAAGAAGTTACGGCCAGACAAGCTTGAACCCAAAGCGGAAAAATGCGTCTTCATAGGATACCCAAAGGAAACTATTGGGTATACCTTCTATCATAGATCCGAAGGCAAAATCTTCGTTGCCAAGAATGGATCCTTTCTAGAGAAGGAGTTTCTCTCGAAAGAAGTGACTGGAAGGAAAGTAGAACTCGACGAGGTTGTTGAACCTTCTCTCGAACTTGCAAGTCGCGCAGCACCGAAAGTAGTTCCTGTGGCGCCTACACCAATAAGAGAGGAAGATAATGATGTTGATCATGAAACTTCGGTTGAAGTTACTACGGAACGAGAAATCGTACCACTCCTGATTGGTATGATCCCGTTATGAGTGTCATGTTGGTGGACAACACCGATGACCCTGCAACATATGAGGAAGCCATGATGAGCCCAGATTCCAATAAATGGCAAGAAGCCATGAAATCCGAGATTGGATCCATGTACGAAAACCAAGTATGGACTTTGGTGGACTTACCGGATGGCCGGAAGACTGTCGAGAACAAATGGATTTTCAAGAAGAAAACAGATGCCGATGGTAATGTTACTGTCTATAAAGCTCGACTTGTCGCAAAAGGGTTTCGACAAATTCAAGGAGTTGAATACGATGAGACTTTCTCACCAGTAGCGAAGCTAAAGTCTGTGAGTATAATGTTAGCAATCGCTGCATATTATGATTATGAGATATGGCAGATGGATGTCAAAACAACGTTCCTCAATGGAGACATTGATGAAGAGTTGTATATGATGCAACCCAAAGGTTTTGTCGATCCTAAAGATGCTAACAAGGTATGCAAACTTCAACGGTCTATATATGGATTGAAGCAAGCATCCTGAAGTTGGAATCGACGTTTTGATAAGGTAATCAAAAGTTTTGGTTTTATACAAACTTATGGAGAAGCTTGTATTTACAAGAAAGTGAGTGGGAGCTCTGTAGCATTATTATACTATATGTAGATGACATATTGTTGATTGGGAATGATGTAGACCTTCTTAATAGTGTCAAGGATTATTTGAATAATAGATTTTCAATGAAAGATCTTGGCGAAGCAGCTTACATATTAGGCATAAAGATTTATAGAGATAGATCGAAACGCCAAATATCATTGTCACAGAGTACATATTTGGACAAAGTTCTAAAGAGGTTTGGAATGGAAGATAGCAAGAAAGGGTTCTTGCCCATGTTGCCCAATACGATCTTGAGTAAAATACAAAGTCCTGCAATGGCAGAAGATAGAGAAATGATGAGTAAGACTCCCTATGCCTCAGCCATATGATCTCTAATGTATGCCATGCTATGTACTAGAACCGGCATTGCATATGCTGTTAGTTTGACTAGTAGATATCAAAGTGATCCATGAGTGGATCATTGGACAGCGGTCAAAAACATCCTTAAGTACTTGAGAAGAACTAAGGATATGGTTCTTTCTTATGGAGGTGAAGAACAACTCGTTGTAAATGGTTACACCGATGCTAGTTCAAACACCGATCCGGATGATTCTAAATCTCAATCTGGATACGTATTTACTTTGAATGGTGCAACAGTTAGCTGGAGGAGTGCAAAGCAAAGTGTTATGGCGAGATCTCAACTGAATCGGAATACATAGCTGCTTCGGAGGCTTCACAAGAAGCGATATGGATGAAGGAGTTCATTATAGAGCTCGGTGTGGTTCTAAGTGCGCTGGACCCAATGTCTATCTACTGCGATAACATGGGCGCCATAGCCAATGCGCAAGAACCAAGGTCACACAACAAGATGAAGCACATCAAGCTACGTTTTCACGCTATTCGAGAACATGTCCAAGATGGTGAAATAAAGATTTGCAAAGTACACACAGATCTGAATGTGGCGGATCCGTTGACTAAACCTCTCCCGAGGGCAAAACATGACCAACACCAAACTGCCATGGGTGTTCGGTACATTACCATGTAATCTAGATTAGTTGACTCTAGTGTAAGTGGGAGACTGTTGGAGATATGCCCTAGAGGCAATAATAAATGTAGTTATTATTATATCTTTGTGTTTATGATAAATGTTTACATTCATGCTATAACAGTATTAACCGGAAACATTAATACTTGTGTGATTTGTAAACTAAAATAGAGTCCCTAGTAAAGCCTCTTTATAATACTAGCTTGTTGGTTAATAGATGATCATGGTTTCCTGATCATGAACATTGAGATGCTGTTAACAACAATATCATATCATTAGGAGAATGGTATGATGGACATACTCCTATAGATAAGCATAGCATAAAGATCAAGTCATTTTAATAGTTCAATTGTATAAGCTTTCGGATACATAGTAACCTAATTCCTTCGACCATGAGATCATGCTAATCACCATTACCGGAAGGATGCTTTGATGACATCAAACACCACACCGTAACAGGGTGGCTATAAAGGTGGCATTGAGTGTTCGGAAAGTATGGGTTGAGGCACATGGATCAAGAGTGGGATTTGTCCATCCATATGACGGATAGATATACTCTGGGCCCTCTCGGTGGAATGTCATCCAATTAGCTTACAAGCATGTGACTGGCTCACAAGGGATCACATATCACGGGAACGAGAAAAGAGTACTTATCAGTAATGAGGTTGAACTAGCTATGCAGAGATACCGACGATCAAAACCTCGGATGAGTAAACTATCGTGAGACAAAGGGAAATTGGTATAGTATGTAAGTGGTTCATTCGATCACAAAGTAATCGTAGAAATATGTGGGAGACATATGAATTTCTAGATTCCTCTATTGGTTATTGATCGGAGAAGTGTCTCGATCATGTCCGCATAATTCACGAACCGTAGGGAGACACACTTAAGGATTCAATGTTGTTGTGTAGTTATGGAATGATGAGTAAGAGACCGAATGTTGTTCGGAGTCTCGGATGGGATCCGGGATATCATGAGGAGATCCGGAATGGTCCGGAGAATAAGATTCATATAAAGAAAGTCCTGTTTCGGAGTTCGGGAATAATTCCGGTGTTTTCACGAGGAATGTTCTAGAAGGGTCCGGAAGGTCCGGCACTCCGGAGGGGAAGGGTACATGGATGTGTCATGACAATATGGAATGGTTTCATCATGTACTAGGTCACTTGGCTGGGCAAAATAAAGAGATAAATCAAATCGAAGTTTGAAAGTCAAACGCCAATTTGAAAAGTCAAATCTCAAGTTTGCTTGGTGGAGGGAGAGTAGGAAACCTACGTGGGGAGGAAGTCCCCTCCCTCCTCCCAACCGTCCAAGGAGGAGGAGTTGGAGGAGGACTCCCTCCTCCCAACCGGCCACCCTCCACCTATATAAGGAGGGGTAGGGTTGCCCCCTACCGACACACCTCAAACCCTAGCTCTGGCGCCTCCACCTCCAAGTGCAGCCGCCGCCTAGGGTTTCCCCTCCAACTCGGCGACTTGGGGATTCCCCAAGCCCTACCCGCCGGACACACCCTCCCCTTGGTGCCCTCTAAACCCTAGATCACCAAGGCCTCTCTCATACTCCACCATACTCGCTCCGGCTTAAGGCGAAGCCCTGCGAGATCTCCCCTCTACTTCCGACACCACGCCTTCATGCTGCCAGAATCACGAGGAGAGTGCTACAACCTCCGCTGTCTGCTGAAACAAGGGAGAGGAAGGTCTTCATCGAGTACCGAACGTGTGACCGACTGCGGAAGCGCTGCCGGAACGCAGCGCCGGAAGGATCGTCTACGCGATCTTGAGATCGGCAAGAGTACGACTACATCATCCACGAGAATCTGCTCTCGTTAACCGCTTTGGAAGCTTCGAGGGTGAGTTCCTCTATCGACTCGTTGCTACAATCTAGTAGATAGATCTTGGCTTGTTTGTTTGCATGCGGTAGAATTTTTTTGTTTTTCATGCTACGAACCCCTACACGAGGAGGCGAAGGTTATTCGGTGTCTCGTACGTGTGTGCGAGCACGGATGCGCTGCTGTTTTGTGGCGCTAGGACTTCCTCTCGATCTTGAGATCGGCAAGAGATCGTTTACATCAACGACGAGTTTGACTCGTTAAGCTTTGTCGGTCTTTAAGGGCATGTTCTTTACGGATATACATTCGCCCGTTGTTTGTATCTAGTAGATAGATCTTGGTACATAGTTGTTTCTATCGTAGGAATTTTTTTATTTTCTATGCTGCGAACCCTACATTAACCATATGAACGTAGCACCAAACACCAGCTTGTTCAGCATTGACTCTAAATAATGCCACTCGACTCTGTCATGTGCTTTCATCATATCAAGCTTCACTGCACAAACATCATTCTTTCCTTTTTTTCCTCCTCTTCATCGTATGCACAGTCTCATACGCTACCAAGACGTTATCAGTTATAAGGCGACCGAGAATAGACACACTTTGTTCTTATCCAATTACATTCTCTAACAAACCTCTCAGTCTATTTGCTATAGCCTTTGCTGCTATTTTGTAAAGAACAGGACAAAGAGATATTAGACGGTATTGAGAAATATTTTAGGGGTTACGCACCTTCGGGATCAAGGTAATCGTTGTATCATTCAGACCCTCTGGTAGAGCTCCCCCATTCAGAAATATAGCAAAGCTGGCACAATGTCAGGACTCAATAGAACCCAATGCCGCTGAAAAAATCCAGCGGTAAAACCATCAATACCAGGTGCCTTAGACGATGTCATCTGAAAAAGAGCTGATTTAACTTCTTTCTCCTCAAAAGGTTTCAGTAAATCTTCATTCATCGCATTTGTTACTCGAGGTCCAACCAAACTCAAAAGTTCATCCATATTCCTATACACTTGAGAGAGATATAGATTTTGGTAGAACTGTTGCACTTCCTCGTGCACCTCCTCCATACGCTATAGAAAGTATCATCAGCTCGCTGGAGGGTACTGATCCTATTAATCCTTTTGCGCTGGGCAGCCTGGACCTGAAAATAAGACGTATTGCGATCACCAGCCCGAAGCCATTGCACTCTAGACCTTTGTTTCAGCCAAACCTCTTCCCGCCTGAGAGCCTCACGTAGCTGTTTTTCTATCGATCTTTCCTGAACAGACGGGCCTCGGTCCAATGAATTTTTCCGAAGCCGCTCGAGTATTCGCTGTAATTTCTGAACTTTCTTAGTCAGACTACCAAACTCTCGAGCGCCCCGTTGGCCTAAATCCTTCTGAACATTTGCAAGTGCATCAACGACACCCTACAAACCCTTTGACCTGCTCCACTCGTCCAAATTTCCCTCACTTTTGCATCATACTCCGAGTGGGACTGCCAGACATTTTCATAACGGAAAGATTTCACCATATTCGACCGTGCTCCTGGTGGTGCTGATCTCAAATCCGAGTGGAACCTTCTCTATTTTTCGACAGAATTGAATACCTTCTTAGACCATGTATAGAATGCAAAGTTTTTTTTAGGTAAAGTATAGAATGCAAAGTTGCATATATGTTAAATAATGTTAGTTTTTGTTTTATATTACTAGATTCTTTTATGTGTTGGACTGAAGGCCATAACGTGTATGGGTGTGTCAAGTTTTTTAAGAAACTTAAGTGCATGACAATTGAGTTGATAAAAAATAAAAATAATTAAATGATGAAAAACACTCAATGATGTCTGTCTTTATAACCACCCAACGAATTAATGTGGAAAAATCATAGTACTGTACTAATGATCGGTAGAGGTAGCATTTGCATACTTGTGTTTTTTATTCCATCTGTCATTTTCACTTTTTTTTGTCAGTTATTTACTAGTGTGCGTGATATAGTCTTGTAGACATGATGCTTAGTACTCACTTTTTTGTGTCGGTTATTTACTAGTGTCAGTTATTCACTTTTTTTGGAGTATATATTAACCGTAAAATAGGCAAATGCACTATAATGACTTTCTATTTGGAACTTCGTAAATATGGCACCGTATAAATATTGATTTTCTCGTATTTGTATCTTTGTTGTTGTGTTCTAAATTACATGTTTATTTTTACTGGTTGTTTTTTGACATATAGAGAGAACGAATTTTGTTGATCTGGAGATTGCATTCTCATAGCTAACGGGGTGTCAAAAAACATATGTACAAACTTTACTAAATCATGTGTGCTCTCAAGGTTCAACTCCGCTAACACAAAATTACTTGTATTATCCCATGTTGCGATTGATGTTGCTTCATCACTAGGATCGCTCATGTTCTCCTACAAAATGAGAATATGGAACAACCGATCCTATATCTTTCGAACTCGAGGCATGATAAACAGCTCAATAGTGCATGCCTAAAAAATGTTCCTTTACATGACTCATAGACTTTATATCGCGTTACTACAAACAAACAAAAAGCTCACACATGTACCCATTTACAATCTTGAATTGTGATCTCTATTCCAACCTATGGTCTAAACCCTCTTGACAAGCCACATAAAAATGATGCCACATAGTAGTTGCCCCCTATCCCAACTAAGCTCACTAACTAATGTCGGTATTAATGATCATATGTCTCTGAATCAATTCAGATGCCTATTTGTAAACTACATAACTGCCGATATGGGATTTGTATGATAGATCATTCATTTGACTATTATGGACCAAGGGAATAGGACACTATTATGGAGCAAGGGAAGAGGTTCTGTCAATTGGCGGTGGTGAATCTTTATTATGCTGATGGTGAATCTTTATTATGCTATTGTATTGATAGTAAGTAGGTGAAGAGATTTTAGTGAAATTCCATTTGAAAGTTTGTAAGTACTTAGATCTGAATTAGTATTGGAAAAACATTGCCACACAATAGTATTATAAAAAAAATAGTTGAGCTAGGGGGAAATTGCCCTCCTCTTGTCAACAACTAAGCTTAGTAACTGATGTCAGTATCAATGATCAAATGTTACAGGCGATGGTTGGTGTTTGGGGTTACTGGAAACTACTAGAGAAGAGTTTTACAATGTTGACAAGTTTGTATGGTCAACGGATAAACTTGAACAATTGTTTCCACTTTTGAATTTTTTTCACTATGGTAGATAATTAAGGCACACTATTTAACCTTAGTAACTAAATTTGTTTTTTGTTGCAGAAAACTATATTGCTAGCTATATTTTTAATTTCACTTAGAATCAAATCTCTTCTGCGACACGCAAGAAAGTTAAACCATGTTGATCTAGAAGGTATCATCCTTTTGAGTGGATTTCTCAAAACCAGTTTGCGAAAATTTATAAATTATAGCAAAATATTAGAAAGATACATGGATATTATATTTGAGCCAATGTATACTATGTGAGCTCTCCCTAACCAAGATACAATCTAGAAAGATAGTATAACAGTTGGATCATGCAATAAGTCATCATCCTTCTCTTGTCCCTTATATCTTACCCCATCATTTGTCACTTCTTTTAGGTTTCGGAACAACCTACAATATATTTTAATTCTTATTGTTATTGGTATTTGTTCTTATTATTATTGGTAGTCGTATCCTTTTTGTACAAAAACTTCCATCAGATTGTGTCCTTTATATCGATATTGTTAAGACCTGGTTGCAATTATTTTTATCCAGCATTGGTTCCATTTCACATAATTTCAGCAATTGTAACATATGTCTCACAATAACACTAGGACACTAAGTAACTTGAACATAAGAGAAGTAGTTGACTTCTAAAAGTTGAACTATAATGTCTATATAGTACATAAGAGAACTATATGTTTATGAAAATAGTAAGAGAACTATATGAACATTAGAGAACTATATGTTTCTGAAAATAGTACAAACCTTACTTGATAGTGAGGATATATATAAAGAATCATATCTATTTTTTTTTTTCATGTTGTATTGAGTGGAGCTAAATCCAGGAACGCAGAAAAAGTGAGAAACACTTGCGGAAGGGAGAAAAAAATCCCAAAAAGGGTATTGCAGTATGAGAGCGAGCACTAGCTAATGAACAAAGGGTGCGGCGCAAACATAAAATTGTTGCTTAATCTGGTCCTAAAAATGTATTTTATGGGAATGTCCCTTGAGATGTCTCTGACAGGTGTCCCTTGAGATGTCTCCAGGAAGTGTCTCTATAGCTCACTTTTTTGGTTAATGTAATTTTTAGTGTCAAATGTACATTTATCTAGATTTGTACATATGGATCGTCGCAATATCACTCCTATGAAAAAAATCATCCTATATGTTTTATCTTTGTTGCACTGTTCTACCCTTAGATGTAAAATAACACCTAGATTTTTTTAGAAATGTACACTTTCTAATTATATAAGTTTTACCTAGATATTATATGGCTTTGGTGTTTGGTAGAATCGATGACCCATTTGAAATATTATGTTGATGAAAATAGCATACGCGTACGTGTTGTTCCTCAACAACACAAATGGATATAATATATAATAGTAATATAGTGCTAAAGAGTTAGGCTGGTCCTAGTGGGAGTATCATAGCTAGTATCATGCATGTCATGTTGGCAAAAATCTGATGTGGCACAATAATTAATGAAAACAGAGATGGTTAGAGTATCATAGGTAGATACCGTATCATAGCACGTAAAACTAGAAAATTCTCATACAAATAAATCTTGTACACAATTTTGTATTGATATTCTACAAATTATTAAATATAGTACTAGTATGATACTACCATATGATACCATGCATTATGAAGATAGTATCATACACTAGTATCATATGCATGATACTAGTAGTATGATACCACCACTATGACCAGCCTTATAGCATTGCCGGATTCTAGGAGAGAGATGAGTAGAAAGTGAGGACTGCTATATATACGACAAATTACTTACGCCAACTATACGACACAAGGAGACACACCGACTTGCACGGAGGACACTGCTTCTCTGCCTACTTCAAGCATGGCATCCTCCGTTGTAGCAGGTTTGTCGCCGGCGTGCTGCCGCTGCCATAACCATGTCGTCCTTTGCTAAGGCCGCTTGGTCGCAGGCGCCACTGCTGTACCATTCGTTGGTGTTCCGTTGTTGCCGCTTGGTCGCCGGAGGCTCTCGGAGCCTATGCTGCAACGTCCAACCACATCGTCCTTGGCTGCTGCCTCATGGTCTCTGGCACCGCTGCGCTTGGTTGCCACTTGGGCGAACAAAGCCTTGTATAATTTTCGGACGGGAAATATCGTATGTAAAGCAATTTCTGAAGGGTTTCGCGGCATAGTAAATCAAAATTTTCTACAGATGCGAACAGAGGGAAGCCAAGATATAATCTAGGAGATGCAAACAACGAGAGAGATTGGATTAGATCTTCATACCCTTGAAGATTCGCACAGCGGAACGTTCGTCGGAACGTGGGTGATGTAGTCGTACTCGCTTCTCCTCCTCGCGATCCGATCCGATCTAGCACCACAAGTGGCGATGCCTCCGTGAGATGCACACGTGCAGCACCTCGACATCTCATCCTTCCTTGGTCCAGCAAGTATGGTGGAGAGATGGGTTGGATCTATAACGCGACGACGCGGTGCAATTGGTGGAGAGTTTCTGCAGCAGGGCTTCACCTACACGCAGTCGGGAGGGAGAGAGAGAGGAGGGCAGCAGGGCGACTGGCTTGAGGGGAAGGTGTGTGGGGGGTGGTGTGCCCCCAGCCCTCTTTATATAGAGGGGTGGGCAGCAGCCCTAGCCCCTCCCCCAAGTCCAAAACCGGCGGCCAAGGAGGAAGAGTGGGGGGCAAGGAACCCCCCCTTCTAGAAGGTCCAATTAGGGTTTATCCCTTCTTGGCCGGCTGGGCCCTATGGGGCCTTGTGCCCCTGGCCCAATGCGGCCAGGGCACTCCCTCATAGGCCCATGCCCCCTCCCGGAAGGTGGGGCCACGTTGGTCCCCTTCCGGAAGGTTCTAGAAGCTTTTGGTACAATACCGATTAACCTGGAACAATTCCGAACTCCAAAAACTGCACTGCCTTATATGAATCTTATTCTCCGGACCACTCCGGAACCTCTCGTGATGTCCCGGATCCCATCCGAGACTCCGAACAAAAACTCATAAACCAATTATCCAATCTATCCTAGCGTCGAGACACGTTAAGTGTGTGACCCTGCGGGTTCGAGAATATGCAGACATGATCTTCTATCAATAATCAACAGCGGGGTCTGGAAACCCATATTGACTCCCACACATTCATCGATGATCATATCGGATGAACCATGATGCCAGGATTCAATCAATCCCATATATATATTCCCTTCGTCTCGCGATATTTTACTTGCCCGAGATTTGATCGTCGGTACCGTCATACCTAGTTCAATCTCGTTCACAGCAAGTACTTTACTCGTTCCGTAATCCGATATCACTTTGTGATTAACTCCTTAACCACATGCTTGCAAGCGGTGTTGATATCGATTACCGAGTGGGCCCGAAGTATATCTCTCCGACTTGGGAGGGACAAATCCCATCTCGATACATACAACCCAACAGATACTTTCCGATCACCTGAGAGACACCTTTATGATCACCCTCTCATAGGATGACGTTTGATGACCTCAAGGCTTTCTTCCGATACCAGGGAGTTGTATTATCTCATGGTATAAGGAATACAATATTTGACATAATAAAAGCTTCGCAAAGATGAACACGATGACACGATCTAATTGCTTCGCTTAGTTTGGGTCTGTCCATCACATCATTCTCCCAATGATATGATCTCATTATTAATCGACAACTCATGTCCATGGTTAGGAAACCTTAACCATCATTAATCAATGAGCTAGTCCATAGAGGCGTACTAGGGACACGGTGTTCTTCACAAACCACACAAGTATTAAAGTTTCCGCTTAATACAATTCTAGCATGGAATATAAACATTATCATGAACAAGAATTATAATAATAACATCTTTATTATTTCCTCTAGGGCATAATTCCAACAGTCTCCCACTTGCACTAGAGTCAATAATCTAGTTTACATTTGGCAACAATCTCACACCCATGGCACTGAGGTGCTGATCATGTTTTACACGTGGAAGAGGTTTAGTCAATGGATCTGCGACATTCAGATCTGTATGTACTTTGCTAATCTTCAGATCTCCATCTGCTATATAATCTCAGATTATATGAAACTTGCGGTTGATATGCTTGGTCTTTGGATGATATCTTGGTTCCTTAGCGAGTGCTATGGCGCCAGTGTTGTCACACAATATCTCCAGTGGGTCCAATGCACTTGGAACCACGCCGAGCTCAGTGATGAAGTTCCTGATCCAAACTCCTTCACTTGACGCTTTTGCAGCAGCCATGTATTCCGCTTCTACTGTAGATCCCGCGATCACGCTTTGCTTGCAGCTTCTCCAGCTCACAGCTCCTCCATTCAAAATATACACGTATCCTGTTTGAGATTTAGAATCATCCTTGTCGGTGTCAAAACTAGCGTCGACGTAACCTTTTACGACGAGCTGTTCATCACCCCCATAGACTAAGAACATTTCTTTAGTCCTATTTAGATACTTTAGGATGTTATTCACGGCTGTCCAGTGTTCCACTCCTGGATCACTTTGATATCTACTCGTCAAACTAAGAGCATTGGACACATCCGGTCTAGTACACAGCATGGCATACATGATAGAACCTATGGCCGAGGCATAAGGCACTTTGCTCATAGCTTCCCTATCATTTACCGTAGCTGGACACTGAGCCTTGCTCAATATCTTACCTGACAACATAGGCATTGAACCTTTCTTTGCCTTATCCATTCTGAACCTTTTCAGAACTTTGTCTAGGTATGTACTCTGGCTTAAAGCTATCAGGCGTCTTTGTCTATCTCTATAGATTTTGATGCCCAATATATAAGCAGCTTCACCTAGGTCTTTCATTGAAAAACACTTGTTCAAATAACTCTTCACATCGTTAAGCATGTTAATGTCATTTCGAATAATCAATATGTCATCCACATATAGTACCAGAAATGTCACCGAGCTCCCACTCACTTTCTTGTAGATACAAGATTCGTAGCAATTTGGAACAAATCCAAAGCTCTTGATCACTTGATCAAAACGAACGTTCCAACTCCGAGATGCTTGCTTCAGTCCATAAATGGAACGCTGAAGTTTGCATACTTTATCAACATCCTTAGTATCGACAAAACCTTCGGTTGCATCATATACAACTCTTCATCAATGTTGCCATTGAGGAACGCAGTATTGACATCCATCTGCCATATTTCATAATCATGAAACGCAGCAATTGCTAATAAAATCCGAATGGACTTAAACATCGCTACGGGAGAGAAAGTCTCATCGTAGTCAACACCTTGAACTTGTCGAAAACCTTTCGCGACAAGCCGTACCTTATAGACGGTAACATTACCATCCGCGTCCGTTTTCTTCTTGAAAATCCATTTGCACTCAACGGCCTTTCGGTCGCTAGGAGGGTCCACCAAAGTCCATACTTGGTTTTCGCTCATGGATCCCAATTCGGATTTCATGGCTTCTAGCCATTTCTCAAAGTCTGGGCTCATCATCGCTTCCTCATAGTTCGTAGGTTCACTGTCTTCTACCAACAAGACAGTCAAGACAAGGTTGCCGTACCACTCTGGAGGGGCACGCGACCTTGTCGACCTGCGACGTTGAGTAGCAGCATCGTCCGAAGCTTCATGATCCTTGTCATTTTCTTCCTCTATTGTTGGTGCAGGCGGCACTGGAACAATTTCAGGTGCTGTGCTACTCTCCAACTCAAGAGAAGGTTCAACAACCTCGTCTAGCTCTACTTTCCTCCCACTCACTTCTTTCGAGAGAAACTCCTTCTCAAGAAAGGAGCCGTTCTTTGCGACAAACACTTTGCCTTCGGTTCTGTGATAGAAGGTATACCCAATAGTTTCCTTAGGGTATCCTATGAAGACGCATTTCTCCGCTTTGGGTTCGAGCTTGTCTGGCATCAACCTCTTGACGTAAGCTTCGCATCCCCAAACTTTAAGAAACGACAACTTAGGTTTATCACCAAACCATAGTTCATACGGTGTCGTCTCAACGGATTTAGATGGTCCCCTATTTAAAGTGAATGCAGAGGTTTCTAATGCATAACCCCAAAATGATAACGGCAAATCAGTAAGAGACATCATTGATCGGACCATATCTAATAAGGTTCGATTCCGGCGTTCAGACACACCATTGCGCTGTGGTGTTCCGGGTGGCGTGAGTTGCGAAACGATTCCGCTTGCTTTAAGATGCGTGAGAAAATCATAACTCAAATATTCACCTCCACGATCGGATTGTAGAAACTTAATCTTTCTGTTACGATGATTCTCCACTTCATTCTGAAATTCCTTGAACTTTTCAGATGTTTCAGATTTATGTTTCATTAAATAGATATACCCATATCTACTTAAGTCATCGGTAAAAGTGAGAAAATAGCGATATCCACCGCTCGTCGAAACACTCATCGGTCCGCATACATCGGTATGTATGATTTCCAACAAGTCCGTTGCTCGCTCCATCATACCGGAGAACGGGGTTTTGATCATCTTGCCCATGAGGCATGGTTCGCATGTGTCAAATGATTCAAAATCAAGAGACTCCAAAAGTCCATCAAAATGGAGTTTCTTCATGCGTTTTACACCAATATGACCTAGACAACAGTGCTACAAATAAGTAGTATTATCACTATCTACTTTGCATCTCTTAGCCTCAATGTTATGGATGTGTGTTTCATCCCTTTCGAGATTTAGAAGAAATAAACCATAAAAGATGTTACTCATATAAATAGAACAACCATTATTCTCCGATTTAAATGAATAACCGTCTTGCAATAAACACGATCCAGATATGATGTTCATGCTCAACGCAGGCACATAATAACATTTATTAAGGTTTAAAACTAATCCCGAAGGTAAAACTAAGGAGAGCGTGCCGACGGCCATCACATCAACTCTTGATCCGTTGCCAACGCGCATCGTCACCTCATCCCTTGCTAGCCGCCGTCTATTCCGTAGCTCCTGTTTCGAGTTACAAATATTAGCAACTGAACCAGTATCAAATACCCAGGCACTACAACGAGGGCTAGTAAGGAAAACATCAATAACATGTATATCAAATATACCTTTGATGGTGCCAGCCTTCTTGTCCGCTAAGTACTTCGGACAGTTGCGCTTCCAGTGACCCTTGTCCTTGCAGTAGAAGCACTCAGTGTCCGGCTTAGGACCAGACCTGAGCTTCTTCTCAGCAGGGGCAACGCGCTTGCCGCCGCCTTTCTTGAAGGGATTCTTTGCACCCATACCTTTCTTGAAGGTGGGGGGCTTGTTGACCATCAACACATGATTATCCTTTTTGATGTCCACCTCCGCAGCCTTCAGCTTTGCAAAGAGCTCGGTGATCGTATCAGTGGAACCAATCTGATTGTGAGTCACTACAAAACTTTTGTAGCTGGGAGGGAGTGATTGCAGAACCCTGTCAATCTTGAGCTCCTCTGGAATCTTGCAGTCCAGTTGCTCAAGGCGTTGAGTGTAGCCCGACATCTTAATGGCGTGCTCACTAACGGAACTCCCTTCCTCCATCTTGCAGTTAAAGAACTTCTCAGAGATCTCATATCTCTCAGAACGGGCTTGAGTCTGAAACATGGTTTTCAGCTCCTCGAGAATCTCAAAGGGCCCGGGATAGTCTTCAAAACGATTTTGAAGGTCCGATTCCATAGCAAACAACATGGTGCTCTTAATCACACCATAATCATCTTTGCGCGACTGATAGACAGCTTTCTCATCAGCCAGCGCAGTAGCAGCAGGGGCGTCACCTAACGCATTCTCAAGGACATAGTCCTTTTGACCGCCAGAGAGAATGATTCGCAGATTGAGGAACCAGTTGGTGAAGTTAGACCCATTGTTTCTAAGCTTTTCCTTCTCAGCAAAAACGTTGAAGTTGAAGTTGGACTTAGCCATTTGATCTACAGTATTTGCAAGTACAATTTAGACTATGTTCATGATAAATAGTTCAACTTAATTAAATTACTAGATGAACTCCCACTAAATTCAACATCCCTCAAGTTGTTTAGTGAACATGATCCAAATTCACAACACCTAATCCGATCATCCCGAGAAGAGATGTGGCTTCAATGGTGGACAACGAAGTGTCGATCATATCATTCATATGACTCATGCTTAACCTTTCGGTTCATGTGTTCCGAGGCCATGTCTGTACATGCTAGGCTCGTCAAGTTAGACCCAAGTATTTCCGCGTGTGCAAAAACTGGCTTGCACCCGTTGTATGTGAGCGTAGAGTCTATAGCACCCGATCATCACGTGATGCTTGGACACGACGAACTTTCGCAACGGTGCATACTTGGGGAGAACACAGTTTTATCTTGATCTTTAAGTGAGGAATCATCTTATAATGCTACCGTCGCGATCTAAGCATAATAAGATACATAAAAGGATAAACATCACATGCATATAACTTTATGTGACATGGTATAGCCAATCTTCGCGCAATGATCTCCATCTTGTGCGTGCCGGCATGATCTCCATCACTCCACCATGATTGGCTCCACCACGAATAGCAACTACAACTATTGCTAACTACTTAGCGATAAAGTGAAACTATTACATGGCGTATAAGAAGTTGACACACAGGTCATACACAATTATAAAGACAACCATATGGCTCCTGTAGGTTGTGTACTCATCGACATGCAAGTCGTGAAACATTACAAAACATGATCATCGCATACATTATACACATCACATCTTGGGCCATACCATATCACAGAAAACACTCCCTGCAAAAACAAGTTAGACGCCTCTACTTTGTTGTTGCATGTTTTACGTGGCTTATGGGAGTAGATGCTAAGAACGATTCTTACCTACAGAAAGCCACAACGGTGATATTATGGTTGCCAAACTCCGGTGTAGATCCCATGACAACTATAGTGAGAGAAACTGGCATCCACCAGCCGCATGTGTGGAACAAGCCACACGTCAAGTGCGGAGCCGGTCTCGCGAACGACGTCGCGTAAGGTTGGCCTGGACCGCTTCAATCTCACTATCCCGCGTCATAAGAAGAACACAAACAAGAGGCTTGCAATATAAAACATCAACGCCCGCAACAACCATGTTGCGTTCTACTCGTGAAACACATCTACGCATAGATCTAGCTCTGATACCACTGAAGGGTTTCGCGGCATAGTAAATAAAAAATTTCTACGGATGCGAACAGAGGGAAGCCAAGATCTAATCTAGGAGATGCAAACAACGAGAGATATTGGATTAGATCTTCATACCCTTGAAGATTCGCACAGCGGAACGTTCGTCGAAACGTGGGTGATATAGTCGTACTCGCTTCTCCTCCTCGCGATCCGATCCGATCTAGCACCACAAGTGGCGATGCCTCCGTGAGATGCACACGTGCAGCACCTCGACGTCTCATCCTTCCTTGGTCCAGCAAGTATGGTGGAGAGATGGGTTGGATCTATAACGCGACGACGCGGTGCAATTGGTGGAGAGTTTCTGCAGCAAGGCTTCGCCTACACACAGTCGGGAGGGAGAGAGAGAGGAGGGCAGCAGGGCGACTGTCTTGAGGGGAAGGTGTGTGGGGGGTGGTGCGCCCCCAGACCTCTTTATATAGAGGGGTGGGCGGAAGCCCTAGCCCCTCCCCCAAGTCCAAAACCGGCGGCCAAGGAGGAAGAGTGGGGGGCAAGGAAACCCCCCCCTTCTAGAAGGTCCAATTAGGGTTTATCCCTTCTTGGCCGGATGGGCCCTATGGGGCCTTGTGCCCCTGGCCAAATGCGGCCAGGGTACTCCCTCATAGGCCCATGCCCCCTCCCGGAAGGTGGGGCCACGTTGGTCCCCTTTCGGAAGGTTCTAGAAGCTTTCGGTACAATACCGATTAACCCGGAACAATTCCGAACTCCAAAAACTGCACTGCCTTATATGAATCTTATTCGCCGGACCACTCCGGAACCTCTCGTGATGTCCCGGATCCCATCCGAGACTCCGAACAAAAACTCATAAACCAATTATCCAATCTATCCTAGCGCCGAGACACGTTAAGTGTGTGACCCTGCGGGTTCGAGAATATGCAGACATGATCTTCTATCAATAATCAACAGCGGGGTCTGGAAACACATATTGACTCCCACACATTCATCGATGATCATATAGGATGAACCACGATGCCAGGATTCAATCAATCCCATATATATATTCCCTTCGTCTCGCGATATTTTACTTGCCCGAGATTTGATCGTCGGTACCGTCATACCTAGTTCAATCTCGTTCCCAGCAAGTACTTTACTCGTTCCGTAATCCGATATCACTTTGTGATTAACTCCTTAACCACATGCTTGCAAGCGGTGTTGATATCTATTACCGAGTGGGCCCGAAGTATATCTCTCCGACTTGGGAGGACAAATCCCATCTCGATACATACAACCCAACAGATACTTTCCGATCACCTGAGAGACACCTTTATGATCACCCTCTCATAGGATGACGTTTGATGACCTCAAGGCTTTCTTACGATACCAGGGAGTTGTATTATCTCATGGTCTAAGGAATACAATATTTGATATAAGAAAAGCTTCGCAAATATGAACACGATGACACGATCTAATTGCTTCGCTTAGTTTGGGTCTGTCCATCACATCATTCTCCCAATGATATGATCTCATTATTAATCGACAACTCATGTCCATGGTTAGTAAACCTTAACCATCATTAATCAATGAGCTAGTCCATAGAGGCGTACTAGGGACACGGTGTTGTTCACAAACCACACAAGTATTAAAGTTTCCGCTTAATACAATTCTAGCATGGAATATAAACATTATCATGAACAAGAATTATAATAATAACATCTTTATTATTGCCTCTAGGGCATAATTCCAACAATTTCCATAAAAGATATACAGAGGGGGAGAGAGGTATACAACCAATATCATGATATGCAGTTTGATTAACCCTATTTGCATGCTATTTTTTTGTCTAGATGGTGCTCCCGTTGAATGTTACATGTGAGATTGGAAATAAACTTGAGACATCGTAGCAATGCACGGGCATAAACTAGTATTTAAAGGTAATAGGTATCATAGTGAGAAAAAACAATTGTTTGATGGTAAAAGAGTAGGAAAACCATGTGGCTCAATGAATAAGGAACTTCCCTTGCTTTTATTTTGCTACATTAAAACCATCATACAATCTATAAAACAAGTACCTCAGGGAAGGAGTCTTCCCGAAATTTCATTAAGCTAAGGTAGGAGCGCTCCTTGGTGAGAAATCCATAAATTCGGTCTTGACAGGACTCGAAATCCGGTTGTTGTGGGCCATATTAGAGCATACTATAATCGTGTCTACTTTTTTTTGTCTTGGTCTTGGTAGGAGTAGTATTCATTGCAAGCTAGATCATTGATTTTTTGGTTTCTACTTTATCAAAAATGACATAGTGCCTACTTTGAGCCCACCCGCAATTTTTATCCTATAATCGCCACTGCGGCAGGGTAACCTAAACCCTGAAGTCTGCAGCCAACACAAAACTACATTTACTAGATTTAGGGGTGCGCCTTGGCGCACGATCCCGTTAATTTCGAACCAATTTGGCGATTATAAATAGCTAGAAATATTTACCAAATGAGTGTCAAGGCTCAAGATTGATAGATGATTTTCAAATGAAAGTTTGAAGAAGGTTTAGGGTTTAGCCCAAGTACATGAACAAAAAATAAAATGTTCTTTAGTTTTGTTAAGACTTAAATTTGGTAGACAATTTCAAATGAGATTTATTAGCTTATTCTATGAACTTTGCCATTTGTAATATAGTACATAATATTCTTCCTTGACGGCATGGCTAGAACATAGTCACAACATTGGTATCATACATCTGGAAAAAAGCATGCGCTAAAACTGTGAAAAAATGCAAGCTAAATTTAGGTGAGAAATAGAGAGATAATATTGAAAAATTACACCCTATGATAATAAGAAAGTGTAGAAAAAACAAAATAATGTTGATCGTCTCATGTCGATCGCTTAAAGCCATTGATCGAATAATAAATGCGTATCTGCAACTCCCTATGCCTGGAACCCCATAAATTTTAGAAATGTAAGTATCAATAAACATATATCACATAGTTCGATGCAATACTTAAATATATCTTGCTCCCATTGTGCAGTACAAAGCTATGGAATCATAGAACCAGTCACCAAAGAAATAAGGTGAAATTCAATATCATGCTGGTTGATTCCCCTTTTAGTTTCTAGAACCAAGGTCAAGACTCAAGAGAAAACGTACCTGCTATTTCTCCCCTGTGACAGTTCAAGTCTATGTCATAACAGCCAGAAATACTGTTGTAATACAAGTGAAAAATGCTAGCACATATAAATATAGTGTACTCTTTAATAGACCCTATGATAGCCGACGGGTTTCGAGTGTGCAAATAAATGAACCAGTGTGTAGAGGAAACAAATAGAAGCATGGACAATTTACCAAGACAGGATAAAAATCACTGATAGTTTATTTTCTGATAGCAAATGACACAAGAACCTGTAAGAGCTTAGAAAGGTCATGTAAAGCAATGTTCGTGAGGTAACTACACTACATTTCTAACTCGTAGTATGTCAAGATTTATTTAGTGCAATGAAACCTTTCCATGATAAAAAAAATGGCTGAAGAGAGCGAATTTGGTTATATCATTGATTAGCCTAAGAATCAGAATATATAATACTAACTATATATGAGGTGTGTCTAGCACCTGATAATTGTCACATGGATTTTCACTATTGTACTGGAGAACGCAGAAAACTGGGCATAGATATTTATCTCCGAACTCTTTGGCGAAAAAACAAAATATATTATAGTCCATATGGCATACATAGTTGAATCAACACACTGTTAAGTTACATAAGAAACTTGTATCCATATAGCTTCTGATACATAATTGCTCAAAGCCTCAAACCCTCAAACCCCCAAAGACAAACCAAAGGCAATATCATTTGGCTCCCTTCTAGAAAGAGCTAATTCAGAACTACAAAATATGTTTCTTACCACAGTAATGTGCAGGACAAATGAAGTTCCAGAAGAACTGAAGCCTACTGCAAAATTAATGTCAAATTTCTACAAAAAGATGGTAGATACTCAGATTTTACAAATAGCATATTGACCAACACACGTTTTCTAAATCACAAGGAGCGCAAATTCTCAGTATGGCGTTCGGTCACCCCCAAAATCTCACATTACGTACCCACCATAACCATGCAAATCTGGTATACCTGAACATTGAAGTGTCCCATACTGTCATCCCCCGGATTTTTCAATCCTAGATGCCTGTTATGCCATACATCGCAATCCCAGGATTACCATTTTTGCGAGACATAACAGAATTGGATACCATAGTACATCATCCATTACAAACGATACATAAGTTCTTACACAAATAGGGATCTCATGATCCAGTTCTTAATACAACATCAAGCAGCGGAATACGTAACAATAACGGTAGCATAGGCGAAGCTCCATCTTCGGGGTCACATGCAATGCTGACGATGGGAGATGATCCTAGTTGTCGTAACCTTCCTGGGGTCCATCTTCCAGGTACTCCTCTTCATAGTCTGGCCATGGGAATAGCCAGGGACAAAGCCATGAGTACTCTTTAAGTACTCGCAAACTAATACTAATAGGTAAAGGGGGTTTTTGGATAATAGGACACTAGGCTCTAGGGTTGTTTTGCAAAAGCCAGATTTATCTCTACTAAGCTCCAAAGCTAGTCACAATTTTATAAATCCTAAGAGGGAACTTGTATTTCATATCACAACTCTGTTGTGGTCAAGTCAAAGTCTCAATTCATCTCACAGGTCATTTTGAAAAGTCTGACGGGGGAACAGTATGGCCACTCCAACTGTCCATAACCACGGACGCGGCTATTCGAATAGTTTGACACTCTGCAGAGATTGTACACTTTCACCACAACATTCGATACATCCGTCAGGAACAAATCCTGAATTCACCATACTCAGTATGTGGATAATCAATCCTAACCTTTCGATTACACGCCCTAGTACAAGCACCTCTCCTGTGAGTTTGGCCTCCCAACCATGACCAACTGTCATCTTGGGTACTGCATAGGTGGACAATCTTCACAAGGTAGCCTCAGCTCAAACCTTGGCCGTGAGGGAACTAATACTAAGGAATATAAGTTTCCAGTCAAGCCCTACCCAATATTCGGGTATTGTGGTTGTACGATAAAATTGGAATGGTATCGCATCCAGACAACCATCAGTTTTATAAAGGGCTAAGGATCATGCCTCAACATTTTTATCACCAAAATTCTCAAGTGTTTGGAAACACATGTCCAAAAAATTTCAATAGAATGATCCATCATTCCAAGGTTTTCATAACCATTTTTCCACCAAGTATTCCCATCTAAAGTTTATCAAGTTTTATGCTTAGCACTAGCATCTACAGGTGGGGGTAGTAATGATGAGGGGTGGTAACTAGTGGAGTTTCAACTAAGTACAACCTTATGTCTCAGGATGATGTCAAGGTTTCTAACTTAGGCCAAATTTTATGCTCTTTATGCAACCTTCAGCATCTTTCCAATATCTACCAGTCACTTAAGTAAACTCTAAGTAAGCTTTGATAAAGAAATAAATTAAGAATCTTGCACATAAAACTAGGATTGGTTTATCAAATGGGTATGATCACATATGCTTAAGGCATATAGTAGTCATAGAACAAGTATTGGTTTGTTGCATCAGTAGGGTATATTGCAAGGGTTAGCTTGCATCAATGTCAATATAAGCTTGCCTTGTGCAGAGCAGTGGTTGAAGTTCTCCTCGGCTTCTTCTTCGTAGTACCCTCCTTCTTCCTCGTATCCTTGGTCGGTACTAGCGTCTATGAATGAATACGAGGTACACAATCACCAAACAATACTTAACTACTTGCAATCATCACACACAAGGGTCTTATGGATGATCTAGCATCATCCCTAACATTACAAGGTTAAGGCTTGGTTTAAATCTTTTTATTTTTAGAAAGTAATTTCTACTCATTGAAAAACTACTTAAGATTTAATATTCTCCAAACCCAACATGGGATCATGTTGACACATGTCATCACCACATATTGTAGTTCATGGGAATGTGATTTAAAGTGGTGTCACAATTTAATAAGGTTTTACCCTTTTATTTTAATTAACTAAAGTGGCTAGAAATGCTTATGTAGCATTCTTTTATTACTTGAACATTATTTCTGCAAGTAAACCTATATATTTTTATATATTCTGAAAGGTATGGTTAAATGTGATTTTTGAGAGTTGGGATCAACTCAAAAGCTATTATGGTTTAAATTTAAAAAATGTTTGAATGCAGAAAAGCTTCTGCCTTGTTATTTTTACCATGGGTGATCTATAGATCCAAATGACTTGAATCCAACGGGCTTGGATTCAGCATTCACTGACCTTTCCAACAAAATTGGTTTCATTCAATTTGGTGCACTGAATCGATCTGGGTTGATTTTTGAAGTTGGGTACAGAAGTGTGTTTGAATTGAAATAGAAAAAGTTTAATTTGAATAACTAGGCTGCGCGGGAAAAATTACTGGGCCGGCCTGCTAAGCGCAGTGCTCCCGCAGGCTGCTTAAGTGGGTGTCCCCACTCGTCAGTGACACGGGGCTGGGCGAAGCGGTATGGGCGACGTGGATCGTTCGATCTATTTCTAATCTAACGGCTGGGAGTCATCGTCGACGCGAGACAACTCCGGCGAGAACGAAACCTAGCGCGGCCAGTGAGGGTCGCTGGGGGCTCACCGGGGTACTGGCGAGGGTCGGCGAGGCGGGCGAACGACAAAGTCGACGACGGCGAACTCAGGGGTGGTCGCGGCAGCTCCTGGGGCGGCTCCAACCGCTGGCTCCCTTCTTCTCCGGCAGCGGCAGGCTCCAGTGAAATTCCGGCGGGGTGGTGCTCGCCTTGCTCTGAGAATGGTGTGGCACGATCAGTGAGGAGAGGGGAGTGAGATGGTGTGAAGAAATCGTGCGGGGGTGGCCTCTATTTATAGTCGAGCGAGGGGACCGTCGGGGCGCACGGTGAGCTCGTCGGGGGCGATGTTACAGGCGGCTAAAGGCATGGGCAAGGGTAGGGGACGGTGCGATGTCTCCTGGCGATGCTCAAGGACATGGTCTCGAGGCATGGGGCGGTGTGGTTTGGTCTGGAACGAGCGGTGCTCTGCGCGGCAGAGGCGGCGTCTTCGACGGCGGGCGGTGGCTGTGCGGCACGGGGCGGCAAATGGGGATGTCTGGCGGTCTCCTGGGTCGGTGGGGATTGTGTATGCACGCGGCGGGGGCGGCGCGCGGTCTGTGGGTGATGGTCGAGGGTGGCGCTCTGGCGCACGCTCGACATGGTCTGGGCGCGGCTTGTGCGCGTGGTCCAGGGCTTGGCAACGCTCGCGGCTAGGACAGTGAGTGGCGGTGGACGGTGGGCTACCTCCCAGACATGCTGGCTAGGCTTGCTGCTGCTCCTAGCTTGCTGTCGACTATGGGGTGGCAAGAGGGTGCTCGGCTATTCACCATTGATGACAATGGCAAGCTCACAGTGGTGCTAGTGCCTGGCTAATCTTCCTAGATGATCTACTGAGTTCTGTGTGAGCTAAATGGGGAACTAGTTAGGCAAGAATCACTGCTCACAATAGTGTTTGATGTTTGTTTGATTTGTGTCTGCAACCTGTTTGATGAAATGGCCGCATGAAATCAAGTTTTGAATTTTGAAATGATTTTTGGTGGGTTTTCTAGATTGGTGCTGGTGAGTCTGTAGATGCTTGGGTTTTGAAAATTGAGCTTGTTTGAGTAGTTTTTGAAAAAGTGGGATCTTCGCATATGATAAAGATTCAATTTTGAATTGTCATTTAAACTATGCATTTGAAAGTTTCTGGATGATCACAAAGTGGGCCTTGATACCTTGTTATGAGTACATTCAAGGGGAGCAAAGATCCAGAAAAGTTTCTGTTAGGTTCTGAAAGTTTGAGACAGCCAAAGTAGGCATGGGAGTTAAATTGGCAAAAATGACCATTCATTTCATATATGTGTTTTGATTTACTTGCCTTTAGGAAAAGTGTGGGAAATGTTTTAGATGATGTTTATTTCACCTAAGAAACATTTTACAAGCAATGGAACAAACAAACAAGGTGGTTTTAAAAGAATTCAAAATCCATGCATACACCTATGCATGCATTCATGATTTCATTTAGAAAAGTTTTTGTTAACCCTAATTTTGATGATCCAAGCTTAGTATTTTTGGGATGTTACAAACCTTCCTCCCCTTAAACAAAATCTCGTCCCGAGATTTGAAAAAGGACGAAAAGATTACCTAGGATTTGAAGAGATCGGGAAACTCTGTCCTGATGTGATCTTCGCGCTCCCAGGTAGCTTCCTCTTCTGTGTGGTTGCTCCACTGAATCTTGAGAAACTTGATGCTTCGGGTTCGGATAGTTCGAAAAGCTTCTTCCAAAATGCGGATGGGTACTTCGGGATAGGTCAGGTCATCGTTGATCTCTATGGTCCGGTGGTCGATATTCTTGAACACTTCGGTCTTCTCGGGGACTTCGAGACACTTGCGAAGTAACGAGATATGGAACACATTGTGCACAGCTGACATCTCTTCAGGTAGTTCCAATTGATACGATACTTCTCCTCGACGGTTCAGAATTTTGAAAGGTCTTATATATCTGGGGGCTAACTTTCCTTTGAGTTGGAAACGCTGCATTCCCTTCAATGGCGACACTTTCAGATAAACAAAATCTCCTATGTTGAAGGCGAGGTCTCGACGTCTCTTGTCGGCGTAACTCTTCTGTCGGGATTGGGCGGTCTTGAGGTGCTCACGAATCTTGTGAACCTTCTCTTCTGCTTCTCGGAGGATGTCGGGTCCGAAAATATGACTCTCTCCTACTTCCGACCAGTTCAAAGGGGTGCGACACTTTCTTCCGTACATGAATTCAAATGGGGCCATTTGCAAACTGGCTTGGTAACTATTGTTGTAGGAAAATTCTGCAAACGGTAGACAGTCTTCCCACTTGGATCCATATTCTAGCACACATGCTCTAAGCATATCTTCGAGTATTTGGTTTACTTGCTCCGTTTGTCCATCGGTCTGAGGGTGATACGCGTTACTGAAATCTAGGCGGGTTCCTAAACCTTCTTGGACTTTCTTCCAGAATCTCGAGGTAAACTGAGTTCCTCGATCCGATACTATGTTCTTGGGGACTCCGTGCAAACTGACGATTCTAGCGATGTACAACTCTGCTAGCTTCGAACTCTGATAGGTGGTTTTAACGGGCAAGAAATGGGCGACTTTGGACAATCTGTCCACTATGACCCAGATAGAGTCAGTTCCCCTACTAGAAGTAGGTAGTCCAGTGATAAAGTCCATTCCTACAGAATCCCATTTCCATTCCGGAATTTGCAAAGGTTGCAACAATCCAGCAGGTCTTTGATGTCCTGCCTTGACTCGCTGACATATATCACACTTGACGATATAGCTTCCGATTTCTCTCTTCATCTTATGCCACCAAAATTGCTCTTTCAAATCTTGATACATCTTAGTCCCTCCTGGATAGATAGAGTAAAGAGTATCATGAGCCTCCTTCAAGATAACTTCTTTCAACTCCAAATCTGCTGGTACACAAAGGCGTCCTTTGTACCACAGAACTCCTTCTTCGTCCTCGGTGAATCCGGGTACTTTGCCCGTACCGATACGACGCTTGATTCCGTCGATACTGGCATTTCCCTTATGCGCCTCTTTAATCTGACTAATCAAAGTGGGCTGAAGTTCTATGCTAGCCAAAAATCCTTCACTTACTAATTCCATTCGAAAATCTTCCATCTCCTTGTGCAAACTTGGTTGCTCCTTCAAAATCATGGAGTTCAAGCGGCACGGCAATCTGCTAAGGGCATCGGCTACCACGTTGGCTTTACCAGGGTGATAGTGAATGTCCAGGTCGTAATCTTTGATTATCTCAATCCATCTTCTCTGCCTCATATTCAACTCCTTCGGAGTGAATATATATTTTAGGCTCTTCTGATCCGAATAAATCTCACAACGGTTTCCCATTAGGTAATGTCTCCATGTCTTCAGGGCTAGGACTACCGCTGCGAGTTTGAGGTCATGGGTTGGATAGTTTTGCTCGTGTTGCTTCAATTGTCGAGATAGATAAGATATAACTTTGCCTTCTTGCATTAGCACACATCCGAGACCAATCTTGGATGCGTCACAATACACATCGAAGGGCTTCATGATATCCGGCATGATCAAGATTAGGGCTGATATCAATCTCCTCTTGAGTTCTTGAAAACTCGCTTCACATTTGTCGGTCCATTCAAACTTCTTGTCCTTCTTCAGCAATTGGGTCATGGGTCTGGCGATACTCGAGAATCCTTCTACGAATTTGCGGTAATATCCCGCCAATCCGAGAAATGCACGAACTTGGGTTTGAGTGGTTGGGGCTTGCCAATCTTCTACATCTTTCACTTTGGCAGGGTCAACGGCAATTCCTCCGGCTGATACAATGTGACCGAGGAATCCTACCTCCTGTAACCAGAATTCACATTTTCTAAACTTTGCATACAGCTGATGCTCTCTAAGGGTTCCAAGAATGGTCCTTAGGTGTAGCTCATGTTCTTCTTCTGATTTGGAATAAATTAGAATGTCATCGATGAAAACAACGACAAACTTATCCAGGAAGTCCATAAAAATCTTATTCATGAGGTTCATGAAATAAGCGGGGGCATTGGTTAATCCAAAAGACATGACTGTATACTCGTACAATCCATATCTGGTGGTAAAGGCAGTCTTTGGAATATCCTCTGCACGAATTTTGAGTTGATGATAGCCAGTTCTAAGATCAATCTTAGAAAACACCTGGGCACCGGTCAACTGATCAAACAAATCTTCTATCTTGGGCAAGGGGTACTTGTTCTTGATGGTGACATCATTCAACTTCCGATAATCCGTACACAAACGGTTACCTCCATCTTTCTTGTCCACAAATAAGACAGGTGATCTCCATGGTGACGCACTTGGTTGAATCAATCCAATTTCTAGCATGAATTCCAGTTGCTTCTTCAGTTCTGCTAGTTCCGACGGGTTCATACTATAGGGTATCTGGGCTATGGGTCCTGTTCCGGGGATTAGTTTGATGATAAACTCGATATCCCGATCTGGGGGCATACCGGGCAAAACATCGGGAAATACATCGGGGTATTCACAGACTATCCGGACTTGGTCAATGGTAGGTTGGGCTAGACTATTGTTACACTTGAATTGGCGAGGTAAGGTTTCAGATATATGCTCGACTGATATTCCGGTGGTACTGGTCATGGTGATGGCTTTCTTAGCATAGTCAATCAATCCCTTATGTTTGGACATCCAATCCATTCCTAGTACTACTTCCAAACCTTTAGTTCCGAGTACTATTAGATTAGCATAAAAATCTATGCCATGGATTCGGATAGGGACGACTTTGCAAATTTGCCTAGCCTTGGTGGTTGATCCAGGAATTTGCACAATCATAACATGCTTCAGTTTGGTTGGTTGAATTTTACTAGTGCAGGCAAATTCTTCGGTGACAAATGAATGCGATGCACCAGAGTCAAACAACACTCTTGCAAGTACTGAATTAACAGAAAACATACCCAGCACGACGTCTGGCGCTTCCTGAGCTTCTTCAGCATGCATGAGAAAAAGACGGCCATTGCGGTTGAGTGAATTCCCTGGGGCAAATCTTCTCCCTGGCTGGACACGACGCTGCTGCTGAGCTAGGGCGTTGGCATTGGGGGCTGTAGCGTTCTTCTTGTTGGGGCATTCGTTGGAATAGTGGCCTTTATTTCCACAGTTATAACAGGTCACTTGTGACTTGTCCTTGGCTGTGACAGGCACAGCATTGCTTCCAGTCCTCGGGGCAGTGTTGGTGTTGGCGGTAGCATTGTTGGTGTTGAACTTGGGTTGGGCACGGGTGAAATTGCTAGAGTTGCCGGGGTTGTTGTGATTTCCTCCGGGTCTAGGGTTTCCACGGTTGGGGTAGGTCGGACGGGTCATAGGGGGTCTGTTGGTTCTTGGGGCAAATCCTGGAGATGGGTTGGGGCGATACTTTGGGGTCTGATGGGTTCCGGGTTGATGCATCATGCGACGCTTGCGGTTCTCATTGGCTTGGTTGATCTTTCCTTCCATCTGGATAGCAGAGTCGACAAGGGCTTCAATATCAGCAAAGGGGATATTGACTAACACCGTTTGCATCTAGTCATGCAGACCATTCAGGAATCTTTCTTTCTTCTTGGCTTCGGTGTCTATCTCGTCCGGGGCATACCTAGCTAATGACAAAAATTTGTCACGGTATTCCACTACAGTCATCCTTCCTTGCTTTAGCTCTCTGAACTCGTCTCTCATTCTCTTGATCAAACCTGGTGGCACATGGGTTCTGCTAAACTTGACCTTGAATTCCTCCCAGGTCATCATCTGGCTTCCGGTCATTGCACGAACACTGTTCCACCATGCCCTGGCATCTCCGGCTAGATAATGGGTGGCGAACATGACTTTCTCGTTGTCTTCCACTCCGGCGACTTCTAGGTTGTTTTCCATGGTTTGCAGCCAATCATCGGCATCTAGGGGTTCTTCTGACTTGGTGAAAACGGGTGGGTTAGTATTCTGGAAATTCTTGAGCTTAGATCCATGGTTATCCTGATTTCCGTGGCCTTGGTTGTTGTGGGCTATCTGGGCTATCTGTTGCAGAGTGGCTAGGTTGGCTTGACGTTCCGCTCTTTCAGCTTCGCGGTCAGAAGTCAACATTTGCAGGATCTGCAACATCGGGTCCGGGGCTGAACCACTTCCTCCACGTGGCATCTGAAGATTGATATAGATCATGAGAAAAGAGGGAAATTTCTAAGGTCTTGGATCTTTGAAAAGTTTTAAATGTTTGACTCATATTTTTCTGGCAACTTGATTTTTCATTCATTCACTCATAGCACACAGTACAACACACACCACAACAAAGAAAAACAGATGGTTTTAAGAACCATTCTGGAAACTACGATACAGTGGGACCGACTACTACTCACTACGCTAGTGCTCAGTGCTACTACTCCTCGGAGTCTGTGGCTTCATCATCTTCAGCATCATCAATGAAGGCGAAATCATCCTCATCAGTGAAGAAGTCCATGGCCTGATCCTCCAGAAAATCATCGTCATCGCTGAGATAGGAGTAAGGGTCTCCACGAAGATCCTCTCCGGCATTCTCCCTTTCCTCCAACTGCATGTCTCTCTCGTGGATGGTCTCCTCCAGAGATGAGATGCGGTGGCGAAGACGGGCAATAATGCGCTCCTTTTTGTCGAGCTGACGGCGGCGAGACTTGCGATCCTTTGCTAGCATGGCTATGGTCTGATCCTTCGTCTTGATGATGGCAGACTTGTGGTTGCAATAGTCACGGTAGTTGTCCAACTCCTGCTGAATATCATACATCATGAAGCTAAGGTGGTCCAATTGAGTCTTCAGCTCGGGGTGGTATGGGGCTTCCAGTGGTTGTCCATTTGCATCACGCCTTGGGCAAAACTCAATGCGAGTACCCTTGATCTGATTGATGCTCTGCCCATACAGACGGGAAAGAGCTTCCTGCATTGCTCTGGCAAGTCCATCGAGCCAGTTGTTTTCTCTCGTTGTAAACTGAATTCCCTCCGTAGTGGGAGCTTTAATCTTTCCTCGAAGACTTGCAACAATTAGCCACTGCAGATCTTCTCCTCCTTGATCATTGAGCTGAGCTCCAAAAAACTCGGGGTGCGGACGCTCCAGAAGTTCCGAAAGCTGATCCAGATCCCTCTCAAAGATAAGGTCTCCCCCATTCCCAAGTTGGTAAAACTTGCTGTACTTCACGTCCATCTATAAAAATAGAGGATGAGTAGATTAGCACAGTGATCAAGTGTGTCAAAATTTTATGTATTTTGCAAGAGTTTTTGAGGAACATGAATTTTTATGAAAGAATCAAAGAGATAAGAATGAGAATAAGTTTTTGTAAATATTTGTTTTCTTTGGTTTTGAAACTAAGTTTTTGATTCAAACGTCCAGTCTAACTAGGGTCTCCTATGGTCAGGATGGCTCTGATACCAACTTGTCAACACCCGGATTTTTCAATCCTAGATGCCTGTTATGCCATACATCGCAATCCCAGGATTACCATTTTTGCGAGACATAACAGAATTGGATACCATAGTACATCATCCATTACAAACGATACATAAGTTCTTACATAAATAGGGATCTCATGATCCAGTTCTTAATACAACATCAAGCAGCGGAATACGTAACAATAACGGTAGCGTAGGCGAAGCTCCATCTTCGGGGTCACAGGCAATGCTGACGATGGGAGATGATCCTAGTTGTCGTAACCTTCCTGGGGTCCATCTTCCAGGTACTCCTCTTCATAGTCTGGCCATGGGAATAGCCAGGGACAAAGCCATGAGTACTCTTTAAGTACTCGCAAACTAATACTAATAGGTAAAGGGCGTTTTTGGATAATAGGACACTAGGCTCTAGGGTTGTTTTGCAAAAGCCAGATTTATCTCTACTAAGCTCCAAAGCTAGTCACAATTTTATAAATCCTAAGCGGGAACTTGTATTTCATATCACAACTCTGTTGTGGTCAAGTCAAAGTCTCAATTCATCTCACAGGTCATTTTGAAAAGTTTGACGGGGGAACAGTATGGCCACTCCAACTGTCCATAACCGCGGACGCGGCTATTCGAATAGTTTGACACTCTACAGAGATTGTACACTTTCACCACAACATTCGATACATCCGTCAGGAACAAATCCTGAATTCACCATACTCAGCGTGCGGATAATCAATCCTAACCTTTCGATTACACGCCCTAGTACAAGCACCTCTCCTGTGAGTTTGGCCTCCCAACCATGACCAACTGTCATCTTGGGTACTGCATAGGTGGACAATCTTCACAAGGTAGCCTCAGCTCAAACCTTGGCCGTGAGGGAACTAATACTAAGGAATATAAGTTTCCAGTCAAGCCCTACCTAATATTCGGGTATTGTGGTTGTACGATAAAATTGGAACGGTATCGCATCCAGACAACCATCAGTTTTATAAAGGGCTAAGGCTCATGCCTCAACATTTTTATCACCAAAATTCTCAAGTGTTTGGAACCACATGTCCACAACATTTCAATAGAATGATCCATCATTCCAAGGTTTTCATAACCATTTTTCCACCAAGTATTCCCATCTAAAGTTTATCAAGTTTTATGCTTAGCACTAGCATCTACAGGTGGGGGTAGTAATGATGAGGGGTGGTAACTAGTGGAGTTTCAACTAAGTACAACCTTATGTCTCAGAATAATGTCAAGGTTTCTAACTTAGGCCAAATTTTATGCTCTTTATGCAACCTTCAGCATCTTTCCAATATCTACCAGTCACTTAAGTAAACTCTAAGTAAGCTTTGATAAAGAAATAAATTAAGAAGCTTGCACATAAAACTAGGATTGGTTTATCAAATGGGTATGATCACATATGCTTAAGGCATATAGTAGTCATAGAACAAGTATGGGTTTGTTGCATCAGTAGGGTATATTGCAAGGGTTAGCTTGCATCAATGTCAATATAAGCTTGCCTTGTGCAGAGCAGTGGTTGAAGTTCTCCTCGGCTTCTTCTTCGTAGTATCCTCCTTCCTCCTCGTATCCTTGGTCGGTACTAGCGTCTATGAATGAATACGAGGTACACAATCACCAAACAATACTTAACTACTTGCAATCATCACACACAAGGGTCCTATGGATGATCTAGCATCATCCCTAACATTACAAGGTTAAGGCTTGGTTTAAATCTTTTTATTTTTAGAAAAGTAATTTCTACTCATTGAAATACTATTAAGATTTAATATTCTCCAAACCCAACATGGGATCATGTTGACACATGTCATCACCACATATTGTAGTTCATGGGAATGTGATTTAAAGTGGTGTCACAATTTAATAAGGTTTTACCCTTTTATTTTAATTAATTAAAGTGGCTAGAAATGCTTATGTAGCATTCTTTTATTACTTGAACATTATTTCTGCAAGTAAACCTATATATTTTTATATATTCTGAAAGGTATGGTTAAATGTGATTTTTGAGAGTTGGAATCAACTCAAAAGCTATTATGGTTTAAATTAAAAAAATGTTTGAATGCAGAAAAGCTTCTGCCTTGTTATTTTTACCATGGGTGATCTATAGATCCAAATGACTTGAATCCAACGGGCTTGGATTCAGCATTCACAGACCTTTCCAACAAAATTGGTTTCATTCAATTTGGTGCACTGAATCGATCTGGGTTGATTTTTGAAGTTGGGTACAAAAGTGTGTTTGAATTGAAATAGAAAAAGTTTAATTTGAATAACTGGGCTGCGCGGGAAAAATTACTGGGCCGGCCTGCTAAGCGCAGTGCTCCCGCGAGCTGCTTAAGTGGGTGTCCCCACTCGTCAGTGACACGGGGCTGGGCGAAGCTGTATGGGGCGACGTGGATCGTTTGATCTAGTTCTAATCTAACGGCTGGGAGTCATCGTCGACGCGAGACAACTCCAGCGAGAACGAAACCTAGCGCGGCCAGTGAGGGTCGCTGGGGGCTCACCGGGGTACTGGCGAGGGTCGGCGAGGCGGGCGAACGACAAAGTCGACGACGGCGAACTCAGGGGTGGTCGCGACAGCTCCTGGGGCGGCTCCAATCGCTAGCTCCCTTCTTCTCCGGCAGTGGCAGGCTCCAGTAAAATTCTGGCGGGGTGGTGCTCGCCTTGCTCTGAGAATGGTGTGGCACGATCAGTGAGGAGAGGGGAGTGAGATGGTGTGAAGAAATCGTGCGGGGGTGGCCTCTATTTATAGTCGAGCGAGGGGACCGTCGGGGCGCACGGTGAGCTCGTCGGGGGCGATTTTACAGGTGGCTAAAGGCATGGGCAAGGGTAGGGGACGGTGAGGTGTCTCCTGTCGATGCTCAACGACATGGTCTCGAGGCATGGGGCGGCGTGGTTTGGTCTGGAACGAGCGGTGCTCTGCACGGCAGAGGCGGCGTCTTCGACGGCGGGCGGTGGCTGTGCGGCACGGGGCGGCAAACGGGGATGTCTGGCGGTCTCCTGGGTCGGTGGGGATTGTGTATGCATGCGGCGGGGGCGGCGCGCGGTCTGTGGGTGATGGTCGAGGATGGCGCTCTGGCGCACGCTCGGCATGGTCTAGGCGCGGCTTGTGCGCGTGGTCCAGGGCTTGGCAACGCTCGCGGCTAGGACAGTGAGTGGCGGTGGACGGTGGGCTGCCTCCCAGACATGCTGGCTAGGCTTGCTGCTGCTCCTAGCTTGCTGTCGACTATGGGGTGGCAAGAGGGTGCTCGGCTATTCACCATTGATGACAATGGCAAGCTCACAGTGGTGATAGTGCCTGGCTAATCTTCCTAGATGATCTATTGAGTTGTGTGTGAGCTAAATGGGGAACCAGTTAGGCAAGAATCACTGCTCACAATACTGTTTGATGTTTGTTTGATTTGTGTCTACAACCTGATTGATGAAATGGCCGCATGAAATCAAGTTTTGAATTTTGAAATGATTTTTGGTGGGTTTGCTAGATTGGTGCTGGTGAGTCTACAGATGTTTGGGTTTTGAAAATTGAGCTTGTTTGAGTATTTTTTGAAAAAGTGGAATCTTTCCATATGATAAAGATTCAATTTTGAATTGTCATTTAAACTATGCATTTGAAAGTTTCTGGATGATCACAAAGTGGGCCTTGATACCTTGTTATGAGTACATTCAAGGGGTGCAAAGATCCAGAAAAGTTTCTGTTAGGTTCTGAAAGTTTGTGACAGCCAAAGTAGGCATGGGAGTTAAATTGGCCAAAATGACCATTCATTTCATATATGTGTTTTGATTTGCTTGCCTTTAGGAAAAGTGTGGGAAATGTTTTAGATGATGTTTATTTCACCTAAGAAACATTTTACAAGCAATGGAACAAACAAACAAGGTGGTTTTAAAAGAATTCAAAATCCATGCATACACCTATGCATGCATTCATGATTTCATTTACAAAAGTTTTTGTTAACCCTAATTTTGATGATCCAAGCTTAGTATTTTTGGGATGTTACACATACCGAGTGTCCTCGTTGCATCTTCCTTCACCACACATAACGCCTAAAAGACATATGCTTAATATGCGCAGTATATCGTAAAAATTTATAGTCCCACCTAAAAGACATATATAAAGACATAAGTATTTAGTAATCTAGGGCCAGGCAATACCTAGTATCAACAACTCTTCAATCATGCTTATCATCTTATGACCTAATTAAGTACTATAATTTCTAGCTATAAATAGAGAAGAGTTATAAGTTTGTAGCACATGTAAAAGGTCACTCAGTCCATACTAAAATATTCCGTAATTCTAGTGCATGTAAACATGAAAGAGTTTTTCTAGCAAGAGTAAACTAAAGATAATTATTAGTGCAGTAGGCCGAGCTTTGTAGAGTGATTCATTGCTTAGGAATTGGTCAAAAGTATTGAAAAAAGAACCATTCTTTTTCACTGTCCCATCAAATATCTGAAGGAGAATAATTTAGTATTCACTGCATTGAAGATTGAACACCATTTGCCCAAGTGCTAAAAAAATATTCGGGTCCTTAAAGGGAATAGAGATTTCCAATCATTTCCAGTAACATCTAGGAATGAACACAGAGAATGCACCACAATATCATGCAAGCATTTATGATTATGTAAGAACCAATAGCTGGTAAAAAAGTATAGGGTATAGAAAGCTTGTTATTTCAAAATCATTCGTGCAGGAGATATTTCTACAAAAAGAATTGAAATTATAGAAGCTAAATGGATGCCAATTTAAAATTATACAATATAATTTGTTTAGGGTGGTCTATGTAATCATTGAGAAGTCGAGGGATGACCTTTTTTATCTTATTTAGTAAAATTTATTCACTAAGAATCAAAATCCATCTTTAAAACTACTTGGAAAGGTAGGCCCCTCTCCACTTTTTCAAAATCAAACAAAAAAATCGACCAATGCTTGACTGATACATACGACACTTTCTAGAAAAAATTGAGTCATTAATGTTTGATTATTTTCTTTGAAGAAAAAAATAGTATCATGGAATTTATATTTAGACAGATATGCCTACCTCCTCGGTTGCCGATTGATCATCAAGATAAAATGTAGTCAGGTGCGCCATGGAGCCTCGACAAATCATCAATGCGAGAAGTTTCACACTTAGTTTTATCATTGTGCCCTGCTTGCCCAAAACTCTCCATAGCTTCGTTCTGCCCAAAAATATCCACAGTATTACTGAGCAGCACAGACACATACATACTTACCACCAGTTTTGCATGAAAGAAAATAGTATAGTTAGGCTTGGCATTTTCTACGGACAAAGACAGTCACACCGATTACAGGAAATAAATTCATGAAGGTTGGACTGAGACCTAAACTAATAGCACAGACACATACAAATTTTACTTCATATGAAGATTTTATCCGCACCTGATCATTACGATAATACCACATTAGCCCAAAGAGCAGTAGCAATATTTATGGTAGCAAATAAATCATGACACCACGGCAAAGTTATATTTCGCCATGGTAAACACAAACAAAACTCTAGAGATACAATTACCAAAATATAAGGAGCACAAATACTATTGAAAAAAAGGAGCACAAATGGTGTAGTGATACAATTACCAAAATGTGAAGATATTCGACATGCAAACCATATGTATCATAAGTTAACAAAAATCATCAATATAAGGAGCTTGAGGTACTGCTGGAACTACTGATTAGGGTTTAAAATCAGTTCCCAACAAAGAGAAATTTGAAGGGAAGCTCAAAAACATGGAAGGACTTCAAGAGTACTTGTATTTGAAAAAAGAGAAAGATTCCTAGCTAGCACTATGGTTCAAAATAAAAAAAAGTTCTAACCATTACCTGCAAGATCTAGGCATAATATTCTATAAAAAATCATCATTTTCTTGTTCCATCACACCTCTGAACCAAATAAATAGAGATAAATTACAACCCCACACAATAAATCAGTAGGTGTAAGAACATACCATATTCACACCATCGAGGTACTGCAGGAACTACTAATGAGAATTTGAAGACATCATATAATAAAGATAATTTGGAAGAAAAACTCAGAAACATGAAGAGAAAGTCCCTAGACTGCACTATGGTTCATATCAGAAACAAATCTAACCATTATCTGCTAAGTTTGGGTCCAATCTTCTGTAGAACTTCATATTCTACTTACATAACATAGACGAACCATAAAAATAGAGAGAAATGTAACCATGTACTAATAGATTAATATGTGTGAGAACATATACCTGATTTTACAGAAAATACCGTAGGTAATTTACCCTTATTGTTAATTCTTAGCACACCAAATTATAGCTAATAGCTTGCTATTTCAGATTCAAACATACAAAACATAATGGAGCTAGAAGAGCACATACTAACCTTGCTTTTTATGAGGAGGACGAGAAGGAGAGGTTGGAGGTTCCATGCAAGAGGATGCACGCCCGATGACCTTCAAGACACAGTCTAGAACGCACGGGCAGCAAGATGCCACCGCTTCCGGTGGCCGTGGAGTCGGGGATGCACCTGCGGAGGTTGTCCTCCTCGTACACAGCCTCCCAGTTGTCGCCGCTGGTGGCTATGAGAGGGTGAGAGAGGGAGAGCCTCCTTAACTTACATTTCTTCATACTGAACTGATCTATGAAATTAAAAGTGTAAGCTTCTTAAATAAGTATATTCAGATAAAAAAGACAGACTCTTGGACTCCTCCTGTTTTATCACTTACCATGTTCATACTCAAGAGCGAGTGCTATGTCGTAGAAACCAGGCATACGTGACTTCTAGAAAACCTTTAGCAATGAGCACATCCAATAAGATTTAACCAAACAGACAAATCCAGTGCAAACCAAGCAGACTGTTTTCTAACAAAGATGAGGGCGTTGTTTTTCTTATATAAATGAGGACACCACACAAGTAAGCAAAAATGATTCCGAGGCACTCTAAAGGTCCAAGGCAGTGTATCTTTAACATGGCAATAATAAATTAAGAAGAGAACATTTAGCAAATATAAATCTTGGGCATGTTGTTCTTGTAAGAGCAATGTGAAACCAACCTACAGCAAGATAAAAACATATGGTCAGGGTAACTTAGGAAATATAAAAGGTGAAGTACTGGAACATTACAATATGCATTAAACAGAGCAAGGGGACGACCAAGATGGGCTGAGACTCGACGAACAGCGAGCACGGCGCTGCCTGCACTGCCCGATTGTAAGCTGCAACGGGAAAGAAGACTACCGACAGCCTCTCACATTTCTAAATCTCAAACTGCTCTGTTTTCTGAAACTGAAAACTGCTCTCTGTTTCAAAGCATTTGGGCAACCAAACGAGCTCAGAATAATTTGAGATTTCTACACAAGCAAGATATATCTATCGTTAACATACTGTAAAAATTTCATCTCAATCAGGTTTGATTTGAAATGTGGAAAAAATCAAGAACAGTGCAGCCAAAATTTTGACAAAACCTAAAAACTGAACCAAACCTTGTATTTGAATTGAATTCTGGAGCTATAAAAAACATTTTGAACCAAACCTTGTATATCCAGAATTCTAGAGCTATAAGAATCATGACATGTGCTTCCTCCCTCTTCCTCTACCTCGAAGTCCTCTATCCCAGTCTCTCCTCACCATCTTCATCCTCCTAACAATAAGAAAACACTATTTGAAAATTCACACTGCTCAAATTTTCCAAATATGTAAAATGATATATGCAGAAATGATACGAGAAAGCAATGGAACAATACCAGTCCAACTGTAAAATGAGAACACCTAACAAAGAGTGGCACAAATAGGAAAAGTAACTTATAATAGAAAGATGGAAACAAACATGACCACAAGAATCATTTCTCATTGAACCCATGTTTGCAAATTTATTTACAGGACCTAAAAAATTCCAGTCTAAAAAATATAAGCAAAACACCTTCTGCAGCGACTCACCTCAGAACAATATATTCTTATGTCTTGCCTCCTTTCGCACCGATGAGGGGTACGGCTGGAAGAGGCGGAACTGGGCGGCCATCATGCACCACGTCTCTCCAGATGCCAATATGGAAGGCCGAGGAGATCGAATCCATGTCTCAAATTTAATAGCTTAAACCAGCATTTGACACACAACGATAGTCACATCCATGTAGATGCAAGGATGTTTGTGATGGCATCACCAGCTCGCAACAGGGTTGTTGGTCCATACCTGTTCCTCGGTGAACTGCTGCCCAAAATGATCTAGTACTGAAAAAAGTCAAGCATACAACATCAAGAGGAGCTCTATACAAATGATGTAGTACTGAAAAAATGAACCTTATAAATCTAGCATACTGTACCAAATTAGCATTGTAAATCCTGATGAATGACCAAAATTTTCTAAATGCAAACCTAGGACTGCTTGCACTAAAACAGCAAATAAAACACATGGCTTACTTGGAAAAACAAAATCAAACAATCTAAAATAGCAGAATAGGTGTGTACATCTCCCTGCCCACATCCTTCGTCACAAGAATAGGTCCTTGGCGGCCGGGGTGCCGAGCTCCATCATGTCCGCCACCGCCTGATCCAGGGCTCCATGTAGGGCTTCCTTGCCCGCCTCCTCGGCCACTGAATCGGCCCCATGGAGGAAACATGTGGGGGTGGAGCGGCAGCCAGGCGAGGACGCCCGTGGGGGCAAGGTGGCGGTGGCCAGGGAAGGGAGCCTGCCGGGGTAGGGCGGCAGCCATTCTCCATGGAGGGCTTCCTCCTCCGCCTCCTAGTCCACTAAATCGACCCAGTGGAGGGCACACGTGGGGTGGGATGGTGGGCAGGGGAGGACGCCCGTGGCAATGACGGCAGCAATGGGAGAGGAGGATGGGTAGGAAGGGGAGGAGGTGCGCGATGGGAGGGAGGGGCGGCGGGACTGGACCAGGAGCGAGTGGGAGAGGAGGGAGAGGAATAGGAGAGAAGGCCAGAGGTAAGAATATGTGGAGCACAACAACGGTAGGGAGACGAACGGGAGAGGACATCGGAGGAGCAGTAGCCGGCCAGGAGGAAGAGGGCTAGTGGCGGACGGGGAAGCAGAGCGGCGTCGCCGGATGTAGGAGGAGAAGCCCAGAATCGGGGAAGGGGAGGAGGATGGGAGGGGTGTGTGGCGGCTAGGGTTTGGCACTGGAGTAGACCTTTTATAGGACATGAAGATCAGCGCCATTTCATCAGTTGCGCTAGCAATGGACGACCCGGATACCCCAAGACCCCATCCAACGGTCCAGAATGGCTAGTTGCTATGAGAGCTCCTTGGGGGGCACCAATTACATCTTTAGATTTTTGCATGCGGTGATCAATGTTGCGTCATCACAAGCATTGCGAGACGATGTATTTCAAGGCCTCCTAAGCAGCTCAGAAAGTTTACGCTCAGCAAAATGTTTTTTTATCCGATTCAGAGATGTGATACCGCGTTATTACAAAGAGAACACACACAAACATACCCATCCAGTACAATCTTGGACTCTGATCTCAGTTCTCAGCCGCGGCGTCCAAATCCTCTTCGCAACCACACAAACGCGTGATGATGAGATTCCTCGATCAGAATGGCCGTAAGGCTATAACACGCCCGGATTAAGTTAACCCTACTGTACAACCACAGTCTCATTAGGCATTCTTTACCGTCCCCCAGAAAAGACCATCTTTTCTCCTGATCCGCTCGACCACGGAGTTTAAAATTGGGCCTTGCGATGTTCCAGGAAGTTTCCGCCCTACTCACACGGCCACACACCGGGTATAGAGAGAGAAAAATGATGCCGATTGTGAAGAGACGCGCGCATCGACCAAGAGGAGAAGACGACGAGGAGACGTGCCTACCGCGGGGTGGCGACCCGATTCAACCGCGGCGGGCGATTTCGGTACGGGCCAAGGGAGGCCAGGGTGCGAGCTGTTGGTAAAGTGGGCCGGTAGAGGCCTATTCGATGTGGTTTCTACCAGGTTAGGGTTGGCCCACGTGGGTATCTATCCCGTTTAGCCTATAAATAGAGGAACAATCTGTGTACGGGAGTTTACCGACTGAGTTTTAATAAAGTTTTCTTTTGTTCCCTGTTTCATCTACTTGTGTACTGTGTGTGCCTTCTAGTAGTCTTCTCCTCCGGTGTGGAACAGCCTCGGGACCGGCCAGTCGGCAGGGGTGTTCCAACACGTTATCAGCACATGTCTCTCCGTCGAGCCTCCGTCAAGCCACCGCCGAGCCTACATCATGCAGGCTTTCATCGAAGGTAACACAAATCTGACTGCGAAAATGGATTCGTCTCGCGTTTTCCTTTCAATATTTGCGTTCAGA
Source organism: Avena sativa (assembly GCA_916181665.1). Classification (NCBI taxonomy): domain Eukaryota; kingdom Viridiplantae; phylum Streptophyta; class Magnoliopsida; order Poales; family Poaceae; genus Avena; species Avena sativa. The sequence goes on along the minus strand of OV702279.1, from coordinate 255,494,323 downwards.
TCTTAGATCAGATCCCATCTGGGGTACGGATTATCCTTCCGGGAGTCGAGCTGACCTGCTGTCGCCGATCAATGTCGATTTAATCACTCCCAGATCCGCCCAACCCTTCGCAGGGGGCCCAAGTCATGAGGCCAATGCTGGTGCCTACAAGGTGCGCAAGTCCATCCACAAGAAGAGAGGCAAGAAGGGCAAGAAGGGCCCCAACTCCTCCAACCCGGCCAAGCAACGCAAGGCGGGCAAGGGGGAGGCAAGGCCCCAGGACTGCTTCCGCTGTGGCTCCAAGACTCACTTCTCCAGGCAGTGTTTGGCCCCTAATCCGTAATCCGTAAACGCTAATTACTTGATTAGCGGCGTCCGCCTCCGCTAGCTGGTCTAGCCGCTCTGCCCGGCGGACTCAGCGGACAAGCCGCTACTACTAGATGTCCTGGACAATCGAGCGAGTTGCTACTCCCATACTAGCTGCAAACTAGCAAAAGCTAAAACTGAACAAAGATTACAACATGTTAGATTCAGCTGCTGTGTAGTGGAATATTCAGTAACTATACTTGCTTCAAGATGGCCACAGCTTCCGCTACTATGTAAAACTTATCATGGAGACAACATGAAGCAATAGAACATTCAATGTCCGGAACTAAACAATAAATATTAGAAACATAGAGCTAGGAATTTTGAGCCCAAAACTGCAAGTGTCAAAATTGGCTACAACATAGAAGGTGAAAAATGAATAGATAGTTACAGATAGTACATCGTTGCCATAAAGTCACTCGGAAGAACAAACATGATGGATGTGAAAGTGCAGGACAAAATGTCAGCTTGCGCAATCAGGATTAACATCAGCTTCAGTGTATCACCGGCTTGAGCGGTTGCGCCCACAGCTTCGACAAGTCCATTGTTGAGCACTCCATCTAGCTCATGATCTCGCCCATGATAATGTTGTCGCAGCGATGTCATTGTATTCCCTCCTGCAACAGCAACCAAACATACCATTACAATTTAACGACTTGCGATGGAAATACTATGGCTGATGAAACAACACTTAACATCCCAAAAATATTAAACTTGGATCATCAAACTCTAATCATCAAAATTAGGGTTAACAAAAACTTTTGCAATTAAAAATATAAAAGCATTCATCTGTGTGTATTCACAATTTGGATTATTTTGAATTACCATGGTTCTATGTTTCTTTGCTTGTAAAATGATTCTTAGGTGAAATAAACATCATCTAAACAATCCCCAAACTTTTCCCAAAGACAAACAAGTCAAAACAAATAAATTAAGTGAATGGTCACTTTGGCCAAATTAACTCCCATGCCTACTTTGGCTATCTCTAATATTCAAAACTCAACAGAAACATGTATGGATCTTTGCACCCCTTGATAGTACTCATAATAAGGTACCAAGGCCCACTTTGTGATCATCCTAAAACATTTAAATGCTTAGTTTAAATGACAGTTTAAAATTGAATCTATTTTATATGGGAAGATCCCACTATTTCAAAAACCACTCAAACAAGCTCAATTTTCAAAACCCAAGCATCCACAGAATCCTCAACACATGCCTAGCACACCCACCAAAAATATTTTAAAAATTCAAAACTCAATTTCATGCGGCCATTTCATCAAACAGGTTGCAGATTCAAATCAACAAAATCAAAAACACTATGTTGAGCAGTGTTTTGGCCAACCTTGTTCCCTCTCTGGCTACAACTAGCCTTAGTAGATCATCTAGCACCTTTAACTAACCTCTAGCACCACTGTAAGCTGGCCATTGTCATCAATGGTGAGCAGGCCGAGCCTCACCATGTCACCCTAGTGTGGACATCAAGCTAGGAGAAGAACTAGCCCCGCCAACCTTGTCCGGGAGCTAACCAGCATCCCACCGCCACTCCCTGTCCCAGCCTCGAGCAATGCCAGCCACTGGACCACACGCCCAAGCCATGCCAAGCCTCGCTGCGAGAATGCCGAGAGCGCGCCCGTGCGCCACCCTCGCCGCGTGCATGCGTAATCACCACCACCCCAGCAACCCAGCAGACACGCCCGTTCGCCGTCGCGCGGATCACGCGCGCTGTGCGCCATCAAAACCTCCGTCGGACCCGCTCAGAGCGCCGAAGCGTTCCGACCGATCAGCACCGCCCCACGCCTCGCCACCATGCCGTTGAGCTTCGCCAGGGAGCACAACACCGCCCCCTACCATCGCCCACGCTGATAGCCCTCTGTGTCGTCGACCACGACGAGCTCAGCCCGCGCCCGTCGGTCCCCTCTTGCCACTATAAATAGAGGCCTTCCCCGCTCGATTTGTTCACACCATTCCACTCCCCTCTCACCCAGAACCACCCCACCTCACTCCCGGAGCAAGGCGAGCAGCGCATCGCCGGAATTTCATCGGAGCCCGCCGCTGCTGGAGAAGAAGGAAGCCAGCGATTGGAGCCTCCCCAGGAGGAGCTGCCGGTGCCACGAGAATCGCCGTCGTCGACTTTGTTGTTTGCCCCCATCGTCGACCCTCGCCTGAGCCCCGGTGAGCCTCCCACGACCCCCACCTTCCGCGTTAGGGTTCTGTCTCGCCGGCGCTGCCCGACGTGGACAATGAGCCGTAGCCGTCCGATTAGATTTAGATCGTGCGGCCGAGATCGCCCTGTACCGATTCGCGTGTTATGAGCCACTGACTTGTCACATCCCAACATTCCCAAATTCTAGATTTGGTACTGCACTAAATCATGATCATCATTCACTTGCAATGACATTTTGCATTCATGAAATTATTTGAGTTGCAAAACACTATTTTAAAACCCTATTTGGAATCACCGAGATGCACCTACGAGGGAATGTACTAGGACTTGTATTTTCCACTTTTTGGAAACTAGCGGAAAAGATACAAAAGGGTCCTAGGTTGATCTTCTGAATTTTAGAAAAATTTAGAAAGAAATTTCAACTCGTTTGGAGTCCGTATGGAAAAGATCTAATAGAAATACTAAAACAGAAAAGATTAAAAGAAAAGAAAAAACAGCAGCGCGGCAGCAAGCCGGCCTGCCACGGCCCAGGCCCAGCCCGCGCAGAAGCCCGCAGCAGCAGAGCGCCCGCGCGGCGCGCACTAAGCGTCGCCCATTCCCCTTGTGCCGCTGCCATGTGGGCCCCGCCCGTCAGCGCCTCGCCGCCGACCGTGTTCTTCACAGACTCAATGACCCGGCGCAAAATTCGTGAGATTTTCCCGTCAAATCCGAACCGATCCCAAGTGTTTGTTGCCCCCTCTTAATCCCTAGGTTTTCCTCTTCAAAATCCCCCAAGAGCCACCCCCTAAGACGCCTCTAATCTCCGGCGATTGCTTGTCGGAGTTCTCCGTCGCCGCCACCGATTTCGAGCTCGTGAGCTTCGCCGCCGCCGTGCCTCGCCCTCTCTCTCGCCCCGCGAGCTCGCCGCCGCCTTCCCCTGTCCGCTTTCCCCTCCTCTCTCCCCCGCAGGTCCCCACCGACGCCGTCGCCTGCGCCACCCGACGCCGCCGCCTCCAGCCGGCTGCCACGCTCGGCCTCGCACCGCACCGAGCACGCCCCCGCGACGACGACTTCGACCCCCATGCCCTGACGCCGTATGCCGCCCCACCGCCGCTAGGGACCCCGCCGCCACCGCACCGACCACGCCGCCGCCGTCGACGACCGCGCAGGTGAGCACGCTAGCCGTAGCCGTCCGATCGGGGATGAACGGCCAGATGGCCGTGGACCAGCGCATGGACCGTTTGACCGGTCAGCGCCTGTGCCACGTCAGCACGGACTAGTCAACTGGCCTTGTCTGTTTAAATTAAATCGGCAGAAATTGAGTAAAACTTGTAAAATTCATATCTTTAGATCTACTGGGCAAAAAATTACAAATAAAATATGTGTAGATTCAGTAACTCATGTAGAATCTTTCTGTACATTTATTTTACACTTTTACAGCAAGGTTTTGTCCTGAATAATTAAATGAGTTAATGCCCTTTTTAGAGTAATAAATTCATAAGATAAGTTCTATAACTCCAAAAATTGCAAATAAGATGTCCCTAGAATCAGTAGAACAAGAGAAATCTTATAGTGAATTAAAAAGTTAGGCTTACAATAGTGGTTTTTGCAGAATCTATTTAAAAGCTTACTGCAGTATTTTAATTACTCAGGGAGTTATGTAAATCCTTTTTGAGAAATTCCAATTGGCACTGCTTCTATTTAGAGTTTCCTACGCAGTAGAATTTTTCCAAGATTTTACAAACAGTATGTTAGCAGTGGTGAATTATTTAGTTTCTAGCTCTATTATTGAGCATTATAAATTGCATGCTTGTTTTCTTTGCGCTAAAAATAATTTCCATGCATGCATACAGTAGTTATACTGAATAAGATTATGTGATGCTGCTGTAGCATCATTCCACTTGTCAGCATCTGGGTCTTCCCATCACTGTCATCGCTTGCTGGTTTCTTTGCATGCTGTGTCTTCTCGACATCAGGGTCTTGCTCATCTAGTGTGCTTGTGTAACACCCTCAGAATCGGACCTATGCAAGTTTTAGCGAAACCCGCCAAACCCGCATAGAAACGATTCAAAGGTGCCCACCAGGCACTTTCGTGCGGGTGGAAAACGAAGTAATAACGTTACACAACAGTCCTCGATGGGACCCACAGAACAGATATATACAACAGCGACTCGAGGAGTCAAGAATAAAGATATAATATACAAAGATCCAAATCACCTTGAAAACGGTAGAGCGTCCGACTACGGACAAGATGCAAATGGGGCTAAGAGCCCTGAAGAATAACCAATGGCGTCCATAACCCTGCCCAGGCCAAGCCGGAAGGGTAACCCTGCTAACGATGTCGATCTCAAAACCTGCTTAAACAAAAGGGGTGCCGACAAAGGGCAAAGGAAAAAGAGGAGCGTCAGTACTGAGGCCAGTACACGGCGAGACTAGAATTCGGCGGTCCTCGCCTACACAGGTATGGTGGACTGAGCGGCAGCGGCAGCATGCACTAAACAACCTATAGAGACTCGATACAACTGGCGGTTATCAGAGAGGGATAAGAAAGACCTATTCGGAACCAACCTGATGCTAACACCAAACAATCCCATCCTGGTGTTTCCCCCTCGAGACCAAACGAGGAAGTCAACCGAGGAACTCACACGGTTGGCAGTTTTATTTATTCAGTTTTCGTTGCAGCAATTACTAGTCAGGTATAGATAATCGTCCTGATATAATAAGCAGTGGGCAGTTTTAGTTAACCATTCCGTTGTAGTTGCAATACTTACTAGTCAGATGCAATTAGCATGAGATATCCCAAAACCCAGCAGTTGTTGGTACTTTTATTTAGCCATTCCGTTGTAGTTGCAATACTTACTAGTCAGATACATTGGTCGCAAGCGACGACCCAAACAAGCAATTGTTGGCAGTTTTATTGAGCCATTCCATTATAGTGAAGCGGATTACTAGTCATTATAAAGTCAAATTTATAGCACTACTTTAGTTATAGTTATCTATGATCGAGATACTGTGCTCCAAGTCGTCCATAACCGCGGACACGGCTTTCAGAAAGTTTTACCCGGCCGGGGTGCACCAATAGCAACACACACTCGATCAGCCTCGGAAAAACCAAATCAAAACCCAACGAGGCCTTCACGACAAAGCAATCACAGGATTCAGAAATATTCCAGGGGGCCACCCCTTAAAGTAGACCCGCAACGAAGCCGGCCGGCTCCGAGACGGACTCAAGGTTGTGGGGACGGCTGTGAACGACTGGGAACCCAAAACTGGGCTTGTCGACACCGCGGAATCGTGCCACGATCCTAAACAGTACAGTGTGCTCCTCGCACAATCGTAAATAAAGCAGTAGCATGGCATAAGTACAGGATCGTAAATAAAACCTCAAACTAGTTTGTGGCCCCAAGAAATAAGACTGAATCAAGCTCTGGCTCAGGGGGGTCCCATAAGCCTCCCGGATGTGGATAGCGCGATAAATCAAGGAACAGGTATCAAGTACTCGGGGTCCTACGGGACACAAGTGGGCGGTCGGAAACCAAATATTATCTATCACCCACCGATGCCTCTGCTTACTTACTTCAATTTTAGTTGTTAAACAGGAATTAAAGTGAACGATAAGTAAAACCATGATCATCTCCAACATTGAACGGGCGGCAATTCTCCAACAACTGTGGTTCTTGACGACACGCAACAGCACTGGAGCAAGCGACTACGACGCGCAAGTCCAACTATCTACCAATCAACCGGTAATAGGATGTGTCCAAGGCAATATAAGGCTGCAAGGGATATCACGGGTACGAAAACTAGAGCATCGCAACACAGATAGCAATAGATCAACAGGAGGGAATAAATACTATAAAAGTAAGATAGGTAGAAAGGGGGGAGATGCTCGCCTGAAAACATTGTCGAAGGTTCGACCGAAGATCGGGTCGACACTCGCATCAACTCAACGGCCTTATCCGCGAAGAAGCAAAACACTAGAGGAAACACCGGATGCAATATTTAATACTACGGTAGGAGATCGGGCATGATGCATGTATGATGCATGACAAGGCAAAGATGCGATGCAATTGGGCAATATTAAGTGGAACCGGGGTCCCGACATTTAATTAAACGGTTCATGTTGTTTAGATACCCCGCAAATTAAATGTTGTCTTAACAAGGCAAAATAATAGCACCGGTTCGCTACACAAATTTAAATGAGGCCGATATGAGACTAGATTTGCCCGCATATGGGCCCCATATTTAATTATTAGGTGAATCGGCAAAAGGCCCCCAAACCACAGACAAGTATGCATGCATGACCAATTAATATGCGACAAGTTGTATTATATTATAAAATAGGGTTTCAGGAAGGGGTTCACACATTGAGGGGTCTCGACGGTCTTGGGGTTCCGGGGTTCGGGGTCGGGTATCAGGGTTAAGGGTTCGACGGGATCGGTCTCGGACAACGGAAGTCGATCTTGTCGCACGAGCGTCAAAGCTTCCGGGAAGGAGAACTTGTCGTCCGGGGTGAAGCACTCGGCGTCCTCGAGGAAATACTCGTCGCCTCCGTGTCGGCGAACTTGGCGTTCAGGGGGAAGTTCTCGGGGTTCCGGGGAGAAGACCTTGGCATGTCGAGGGCTCGGCCTTCAGATCCATGTCGGTGCACTCGGTGTTCCGGGTTGGAGATCATGGTGTTCCATGATGAAGTGCTTGTCGTCCCGATGACGATCTTGGCGGTCTTCGGATCCAAGAAAAAGGACTTCGAGATCGGGAGGAAGAACTTGATGTTACGGCTTCCGGGAAGGAGCACTTGAGGTCCCGTCCATTGTCGGTGGTGAACTTGGAAGTGGCGTCAGGGTCCTCCAATAGCCACACAAAGCTCTGATGGTAACACTCGTCGGAGTCTTGTCGATCTTGTTCAAATCATCGCTCCTGTTTTTACAGTACCAACATGGCACGGGCACGGGCACGAGAAGCACCTCAAAAACACCAACATTCTCACGCCACACTCTAACCACATCAACAGATACTGCACAGGGGCAGGGCAAGGAGGTCGTGGCCGCGGTGACCGACGAGGCAGGGCTCGGCGATGGGAAGAGGCACGCGGCAGCAGAGGGGACGCGGACGAGGCCGGTGGTGCCTGCGGGGGAGATGAGCGGCACCGGCTCGAGGATGGAGAGGGGCGACGCCGGCGGACGTTCGCGAGAGGAGGCGCTGGCGGGCTCGGCGATGGGTGGAGCGGCTGATGTGGAGGAGGACGGTCGGCGGTTGGGGTGGTGAGGCATCCGAGCTTGGCGGCGGGCCTGCTTGACCGCGACGGCGAGGGCGGGTCAGACGCGGGACGTGAGGGCGCGGCGGGGGACGTGGAGGGGGCGGGTCGCGGCCGGCACCGAGAGCGGCGGCGGCAGGCGCTCGGGGGCGGGCCCGGAGCACGCGGGGGCCGGGGCGGCAGAGGCGGAGCCTGGGACGAGCGGCGGCGCTCCGGGGCGAGCTCGGACGGGGAGGGCCGCGCGGGAGGCGGGGAAGGCCGGCCGGGAGAGGCGCGGCGGACGGTGGCGGGATGGAGACGCGAGGGAGGCCGGTGGTTGGAGAGAAGAGAAGGGAGAGAGAGGAGAGAGGAAGAGAGCGGGGGGGGGGGGCACGCGCGTGAGGAGAGGTGGGGTCGGGGCTGCGCGGCTGGGTGGAGGGATGGGGTCCAGGAGAGGGAGTGTGGGGCCGGGCCCAGCGGCCAGGGAGGATGGCGCGGGGTGGGGGTGGTTGCTGGGTGTGTGTTGTGTGGGTTGAGGGGTGAGAGGGAGAGGTGGGGAGAGGGGTAGGATTAGGTGGCAGATGGGGATTGGGTGAGGAAGAGGGTTGGGGTGAGGTGGCGAGCCGCGAGTGGCTGGGGTGAGGTGGAGGGGGTGTGGGTAGCATAGGTCTGGGTAGCCTAGGGATTTTTGGGTGGGCCGTTTTATTTTTGGGGTGGTCGTTCGGGTCGATTCGGCCCGTTCGACTACCCCACTAAAAATAATTCAAAGTTTTATTTATTTTAAACAGGGCCTTGGCAACCCGATAACCGACAAAACAAATAATCTGTAGTCCCGGGTTTGAATAAAGATGGGGCGTTTTAGAAAACAAAACAGGCTTTGCGAAAATAGTTTTTGACAAACAATGCATGATGATGACAGTGCAATGCACAAATTCAACGCGATTTTCTAGTAGTGGTTTTGCGGGATGCCACAATTCGACACCACTAACAAGGGATCTCGCCCTCGAGATCCGCCTCATGGTACCGGAAGGAAGGTCGGCGATCTGCATCTTCTCGCTTCATGTAGATCTTCGCGACACCACTAACAAGGGTCGTTGTCCGTGATCGTCGAGAGAACACTCCGGGGACAAAAGGTCGAAGGTAGAGGTCTCCACAAATAAAGCCACCTCTAGCTTCCGTGGACGGAGTAAAACTGCTGGATCCACTGATTCGATGTACAAGAGCGAATGATAAGAGTAGTCGGATGGTGATCAGTCCATCGCGCACCCAAACCATTACTCTGCACACGAATAGGCGGATTATGCAACCAACTCTCGGAATCAGACTGAAGATCTCGACAAGCGAGGTCCGGAAACGAAGGCGTGATGCAGACTCTGCATCGGATCTGGCGTAGATGATGTCGTCGCGTCGGAAAACACCGGAAAACACAAACAAAGAACAAAGGATGGTACCATAGTAGACGGATTCCTCAGGCAGCTTGAACACCGGATGGTAGAACACCGTTATCAAAGAAGGAAGCGAAACCCTGAAGGTACGACGGAACCCAACCACGAGAAATCCTGGACTAGCAGAAGGAAAGAGAGTGGATTCAAAACACGTAGAGGTAAGAGGAGAACAGCAGAGGGGTAAGGAGTAAAATCAGACCTAATCGGAACTATCCAACCGATTTTGCAAAATAGTTTTGACACTCTACTTCGGCCGTTAGCTAGGTTATCCTACAGGCTGGACTTGTGGGGTATCGCAACTGCTGAGCTCTGATACCACTCTGTAACACCCTCAGAATCGAACCTATGCAAGTTTTAGCGAAACCCGCCAAACCCGCATAGAAACGATTCAAAGGTGCCCACCAGGCACTTTCGTGCGGGTGGAAAACGAAGTAATAACATTACACAACAGTCCTCGATGGGACCCACAGAACAGATATATATACAACACGACTCCATGAGTCAAGAATACAGATATACAGAACAAAGATCCAAATCACCTTGAAACCGACAGATCGCCCAGCTACGGACAAGTTGCAAATGGGGCTAAGAGCCCTGAAGAATAACCAATGGCGTCCATAACCCTGCCCAGGCCAAGCCGGAAGGGTAACCCTGCTAACGACGTCGATCTCAAAACCTGCTTAAACAAAAGGGGTGCCGACAAAGGGCAAAGGAAAAAGAGGAGCGTCAGTACTGAGGCCAGTACACGGCGAGACTAGAATTCGGCCGTCCTCGCCTACACAGGTATGGTGGACTAAGCGGCAGCGGCAGCATGCACTAAACAACCTACAGAGACTCGATACAACTGGCGGTTATCAGAGAGGGATAAGAAAGACCTATTCGGAACCAACCTGATGCTAACACCAAACAATCCCATCCTGGTGTTTCCCCCTCGAGACCAAACGAGGAAGTCAACCGAGGAACTCACACGGTTGGCAGTTTTATTTATTCAGTTTTCGTTGCAACAATTACTAGTCAGGTATAGATAATCGTCCTAATATAATAAGTAGTGGGCAGTTTTAGTTAACCATTCCGTTGTAGTTGCAATACTTACTAGTCAGATGCAATTAGCATGAGATATCCCAAAACCCAGCAGTTGTTGGTACTTTTATTTAGCCATTCCGTTGTAGTTGCAATACTTACTAGTCAGATACATTGGTCGCAAGCGACGACCCAAACAAGCAATTGTTGGCAGTTTTATTGAGCCATTCCATTATAGTGAAGCGGATTACTAGTCATTATAAAGTCAAATTTATAGCACTACTTTAGTTATAGTTATCTATGATCGAGATACTGTGCTCCAAGTCGTCCATAACCGCGGACACGGCTTTCAGAAAGTTTTACCCGGCCGGGGTGCACCAATAGCAACACACACTCGATCAGCCTCGGAAAAACCAAATCAAAACCCAACGAGGCCTTCACGACAAAGCAATTACAGGATTCAGAAATATTCCAGGGGGCCACCCCTTAAAGTAGACCCGCAACGAAGCCGGCCGGCTCCGAGACGGACTCAAGGTTGTGGGGACGGCTGTGAACGACTGGGAACCCAAAACTGGGCTTGTCGACACCGCGGAATCGTGCCACGATCCTAAACAGTACAGTGTGCTCCTCGCACAATCGTAAATAAAGCAGTAGCATGGCATAAGTACAGGATCGTAAATAAAACCTCAAACTAGTTTGTGGCCCCAAGAAATAAGACTGAATCAAGCTCTGGCTCAGGGGGGTCCCATAAGCCTCCCGGATGTGGATAGCGCGATAAATCAAGGAACAGGTATCAAGTACTCGGGGTCCTACGGGACACAAGTGGGCGGTCGGAAACCAAATATTATCTATCACCCACCGATGCCTCTGCTTACATACTTCAATTTTAGTTGTTAAACAGGAATTAAAGTGAACGATAAGTAAAACCATGATCATCTCCAACATTGAACGGGCGGCAATTCTCCAACAACTGTGGTTCTTGACGACACGCAACAGCACTGGAGCAAGCGACTACGACGCGCAAGTCCAACTATCTACCAATCAACCGGTAATAGGATGTGTCCAAGGCAATATAAGGCTGCAAGGGATATCACGGGTACGAAAACTAGAGCATCGCAACACAGATAGCAATAGATCAACAGGAGGGAATAAATACTATAAAGGTAAGATAGGTAGAAAGGGGGGAGATGCTCGCCTGAAAACATTGTCGAAGGTTCGACCGAAGATCGGGTCGACACTCGCATCAACTCAACGGCCTTATCCGCGAAGAAGCAAAACACTAGAGGAAACACCGGATGCAATATTTAATACTACGGCAGGAGATCGGGCATGATGCATGTATGATGCATGACAAGGCAAAGATGCGATGCAATTGGGCAATATTAAGTGGAACCGGGGTCCCGACATTTAATTAAACGGTTCATGTTGTTTAGATACCCCGCAAATTAAATGTTGTCTTAACAAGGCAAAATAATAGCACCGGTTCGCTACACAAATTAAATGAGGCCGATATGAGACTAGATTTGCCCGCATATGGGCCCCATATTTAATTATTAGGTGAATCGGCAAAAGGCCCCCAAACCACAGACAAGTATGCATGCATGACCAATTAATATGCGACAAGTTGTATTATATTATAAAATAGGGTTTCGGGAAGGGGTTCACACATTGAGGGGTCTCGACGGTCTTGGGGTTCCGGGGTTCGGGGTCGGGTATCAGGGTTAAGGGTTCGACGGGATCGGTCTCGGACAACGGAAGTCGATCTTGTCGCACGAGCGTCAAAGCTTCCGGGAAGGAGAACTTGTCGTCCGGGGTGAAGCACTCGGCGTCCTCGAGGAAATACTCGTCGTCTCCGTGTCGGCGAACTTGGCGTTCAGGGGGAAGTTCTCGGGGTTCCGGGGAGAAGACCTTGGCGTGTCGAGGGCTCGGCCTTTGGATCCATGTCGGTGCACTCGGTGTTCCGGGTTGGAGATCATGGTGTTCCATGATGAAGTGCTTGTCGTCCCGGTGACGATCTTGGCGGTCTTCGGATCCAAGAAAAAGGACTTCGAGATCGGGAGGAAGAACTTGATGTTACGGCTTCCGGGAAGGAGCACTTGAGGTCCCGTCCATTGTCGGTGGTGAACTTGGAAGTGGCGTCAGGGTCCTCCAATAGCCACACAAAGCTCTGATGGTAACACTCGTCGGAGTCTTGTCGATCTTGTTCAAATCATCGCTCCTGTTTTTACAGTACCAACATGGCACGGGCACGGGCACGAGAAGCACCTCAAAAACACCAACATTCTCACGCCACACTCTAACCACATCAACAGATACTGCACAGGGGCAGGGCAAGGAGGTCGTGGCCGCGGTGACCGACGAGGCAGGGCTCGGCGATGGGAAGAGGCACGCGGCAGCAGAGGGGACGCGGACGAGGCCGGTGGTTCCTGCGGGGGAGATGAGCGGCACCGGCTCGAGGATGGAGAGGGGCGACGCCGGCGGACGTTCGCGAGAGGAGGCGCTGGCGGGCTCGGCGATGGGTGGAGCGGCCGATGTGGAGGAGGACGGTCGGCGGTTGGGGTGGTGAGGCAGCCGAGCTTGGCGGCGGGCCTGCTTGACCGCGACGGCGAGGGCGGGTCAGACGCGGGACGTGAGGGCGCGGCGGGGGACGTGGAGGGGGCGGGTCGCGGCCGGCACCGAGAGCGGCGGCGGCAGGCGCTCGGGGGCGGGCCCGGAGCACGCGGGGGCCGGGGCGGCAGAGGCGGAGCCTGGGGCGAGCGGCGGCGCTCCGGGGCGAGCTCGGACGGGGAGGGCCGCGCGGGAGGCGGGGAAGGCCGGCCGGGAGAGGCGCGGCGGACGGTGGCGGGATGGAGACGCGAGGGAGGCCGGTGGTTGGAGAGAAGAGAAGGGAGAGAGAGGAGAGAGGAAGAGAGCGGGGGGGGGGGGGGGCACGCGCGTGAGGAGAGGTGGGGTCGGGGCTGCGCGGCTGGGTGGAGGGATGGGGTCCAGGAGAGGGAGTGTGGGGCCGGGCCCAGCGGCCAGGGAGGATGGCGCGGGGTGGGGGTGGTTGCTGGGTGTGTGTTGTGTGGGTTGAGGGGTGAGAGGGAGAGGTGGGGAGAGGGGTAGGATTAGGTGGCAGATGGGGATTGGGTGAGGAAGAGGGTTGGGGTGAGGTGGCGAGCCGCGAGTGGCTGGGGTGAGGTGGAGGGGGTGTGGGTAGCATAGGTCTGGGTAGCCTAGGGATTTTTGGGTGGGCCGTTTTATTTTTGGGGTGGTCGTTCGGGTCGATTCGGCCCGTTCGACTACCCCACTAAAAATAATTCAAAGTTTTATTTATTTTAAACAGGGCCTTGGCAACCCGATAACCGACAAAACAAATAATCCGTAGTCCCGGGTTTGAATAAAGATGGGGCGTTTTAGAAAACAAAACAGGCTTTGCGAAAATAGTTTTTGACAAACAATGCATGATGATGACAGTGCAATGCACAAATTCAACGCGATTTTCTAGTAGTGGTTTTGCGGGATGCCACAGCTTGCAAAGCAGGTAATCTGTCACATTAATAATGAATCTAGTTAGAAATTAAAAACTCATTCAGAGTAGTGCTGCTATAATAAACAAAACTCATTTACATCTAGAGCATAGACAGTACAGTGGTGCTTAGATAGTCCAGTACTAAATTTACATGTTCGAGTTATGCAACAAGCTACTAATCTGTTGGCACAGTTTGGAGATCACTCACTTGTTGGCTCATACGGCAGGTAAATCACTACCAATTCTAAATCACTACCAATTTTATTAAAAAAGAATTCTAAATCACTACCAATTTCTATTTGTTCATACGGCAAGTAAATAAAAAATACATTTCAGTTTATACATTTGTTTCAGAGTAGAGCAAGCACATTAATCCTACCATGAATGAAGAATCAGCTATGCCAGATAGAAATCCTACCAAAAAATCGAAATTACAAGGAAAAATAAGGAACATACCTACTCTGAATTGAGGTGGGTGCCGCCGCCCTCGCCTAAGTTCTTGTCCTGCTCCGTCGCTGGATTCTTTTCCTCTTACTCCGGCAGCTTCTTCCTCCCCTCCCCTGCCGCGTGTTCCGCCGCTGCATCCACCGCATCTGACATCACTCTGCAGGTGGTCGACGAGGAGGGTGCCGAAGACATGCGGGTCTTGGAGGGAATGTCCGGGGAGTTCTTGGATGGGAGGTCTTGAAGGGGATGGCCGGGGAGTTCTTAGAGGGGATGGCCAGGAGTTGGGCGGCGCGAAGCTGCCAGGCGCTGGCGGCGGCTATCCTTGTGCAGGGAGACTCCAGAGCTGCGAGACGAACACGGCTCGTGGCGGCTCAGCGGGCATTTTCCGCTCGGCCCGCTATATGCCTACGGCCCAACTGCTTAGCCGTTTTGGACTTCGGAGCGGCGCCGACAGAGCGGCCTGGCGGACATCCGTGTCCGCCTGCATCCCTACAAAGAACACACACACACAAACATACCCATCCAGTACAATCTTGGACTCTGATCTCAGTTCTCAGCCGCGGCGTCCAAATCCTCTTCGCAACCACACAAACGCGTGATAATGAGATTCCTCGATCAGAATGGCCGTAAGGCTATAACACGCCCGGATTAAGTTAACCCTACTGTACAACCATAGTCTCATTAGGCATTCTTTACCGTCCCCCAGAAAAGACCATCTTTTCTCCTGATCCGCTCGACCACGGAGTTTAAAATTGGGCCTTGCGATGTTCCAGGAAGTTTCCGCCCTACTCACACGGCCACACACCGGGTATAGAGAGAGAAAAATGATGCCGATTGTGAAGAGACGCGCGCATCGACCAGGAGGAGAAGACGACGAGGAGACGTGCCTACCGCGGGGTGGCGACCCGATTCAACCGCGGCGGGCGATTTCGGTACGGGCCAAGGGAGGCCAGGGTGCGAGCTGTTGGTAAACTGGGCCGGTAGAGGCCTATTCGATGTGGTTTCTACCAGATTAGGGTTGGCCCATGTGGGTATCTATCCCCTTTAGCTTATAAATAGAGGAACAATCTGTGTACGGGAGTTTACCGACTGAGTTTTAATAAAGTTTTCTTTTGTTCCCTGTTTCATCTACTTGTGTACTGTGTGTGCCTTCTAGTAGTCTTCTCCTCCGGTGTGGAACAACCTCGGGACCGGCCAGTCGGCAGGAGGTGTTCCAACACGTTATCAGCACGTGTCTCTCCGTCGAGCTCCGTCAAGCTACCGCCGAGCCTGCATCACGCAGGCTTTCGTTGAAGGTAACACAAATCTGACCGCGAAAATGGATTCGTCTCGCGTTTTCCTTTCAAGATTTGCGTTCAGATCTTAGATCAGATCCCATCTGGGGTACGGATTATCCTTCCGGGAGTCGAGCTGACCTGCTGTCGCCGACGAATGTCGATTTAATCACTCCCAGATCAGGAACTTATTGACTGTACCAGTGCACCTGTTGTGCCGATCTAAATTTCATTTAGTAGATCAGACTGATCATGTCTAATTTTATTAAGTAGATCGGATCGGATCTACAGTTTTTTTTGCATGTAATTTTTTTTATTTGCAACCGCATAAGTACGCGCTTGCAAGATGAAGAGGTAATGACGGCTGAGGACCGAGCTCACGCCCGCGCACGCCCTGGCCCCGCTGGCCGGGTCGTCGCCGGCCGCTGGCCCCGCTGCCTGGGCCGTCGTCGCGCGCCCGCCACCGCCGGCCGCTGGCCCCGCGCCGCCCGGCCCCGCTAGCCGCGCAGCCGCTCGCGCTAGCCGCCGCGCCGGTTGCTGGCCCCGCCGGCCGCCACGCCACGCTGCTGGCCTGCGTGCATGCCGGCTGCCGCGCCCGCTGGCCCCGCCGGCCATCGCGCCCGCTGGCCACGCCGCGCCGCTAGCCTGGGCCGCGCCATGGCCGCCGCCACGCACGGCCGCTGTGCCGCTCGCCAGCCTGCTGCTGGCCACGCGCACCCGCGCCCGCGTTGCCGCGCGCCATCGAGCCGCCGCGCCGCCGTGCTGGCCTCGCAAGTCTGCTGGCCGCCGCGCGCTTTCCCGCTTGCTGCCGCGCGCCGCCGAGCCGCCGTGCTGGCCTCGCGAGCCTGCTGGCCGCACGCCCTTCGCGCCGCACGCCGCCGCCAGCTGGCACGCCTGCCGCCGCACTGGCCGCCGCCCCTCCCCACCTCGCCGTCGGCCCGGCCTGCTGCCGGCACCGCCGCCCCAGTCGGGAGCTAGCTTTGCTAGCTCCGTTCCCCCGCTTAGCGGGCCGGGATGGTCTGGAGCGGACCGGCCGCGCAGAGGCAAGGATAGCTGGACCGTTTGGTAGCACGCAATCGTGGGCGGTTGGACCGTATCGGCTCTGTTTTTGGCCTGTTTTTAAACAAGCTTTTGCACTATGTTTTCCTATAGTCATTAATTACCGCATGTTTTTAATACTTTGTATCTCATAGATAGCTTGTACCGTTTTTATATTAAATTTTGGAACGCCTTCATATTTGAATTATTGTATCGATTATCGCATTTATGCAACCGATTACCTGCTGTAATCTTACATACTTTGCATAAATTGCAGATGACCAGAATCGTCAGCCGCGAGTTCCCGGAGTTGACCCAGGATGGGCTTAACTACCTGACTTGAGCCTCGGACGTTGAGATCGTCCTTGAGGGCCGATGCATCAAGGATGCGTTGATTGAGGGGACCCCGACGGCCCCCAGCAAAACCATCCCGGCGGATAACGCCAAAGCCCTGCACTTCCTCCGCCATCACATGTGTTAGACTCTCAAGAATGAGTACATGGCAGAACGGAGTGCTTGTGCCCTTTGGACCGCCCTCAACAAGCGGTTCTCTAGGCTGAAGTACACCATTCAGCCACAGGCGGAGGCAGATTGGATACGTCTGAGGTTTGCGGACTTCAAGACGGTGGGAGAGTACAACTCCAGGTTGCATCGAATTTGTACTATTCTTCAGCTGTGTGGGACCAGTACCACCGATCAGTAGAAGATAGACAAAACCCTCTCCACATTCCATCCGCACAACATCCAGTCCTCGCGAAACATTTGCCAGGAAGGATTCACGGAATATGCAGCGCTTATTGATGCTCTCCAGGTGGCCGAGGCGCAGGATAATGTTCTGAAAAAGAACTTCTCCGCCCAACCCTTCGCAGGGGGCCCAAGTCATGAGGCCAATGCTGGTGCCTACAAGGTGCGCAAGTCCATCCACAAGAAGAGAGGCAAGAAGGGCAAGAAGGGCCCCAACTCCTCCAACCCGGCCAAGCAACGCAAGGCGGGCAAGGGGGAGGCGAGGCCCCAGGACTGCTTCCGCTGTGGCTCCAAGACTCACTTCTCCAGGCAGTGTTTGGCCCCTAAACACGTCGTGGACGCGTTCAAGGTCAACAAGAAGGCGCGCGAGGCGCATCTTGTCCTGGTTGAGGCACCACTGGCGCTCGGAGCGGCGCCTGTGCAGAACGTCGCGCACGTAGTAGCGCAGGACGTAGCACAAGTGGCAGCACCCTCAGCGGTCCCCGCGGACGCCGCTATGCCCATGGAGGTTGAGCACGTTGTGCCCCCGCCGCCTCTGCTAGGCCCCTTGTCCATGATGATGGCCAACAAAGAGAAGCCCACTGACCTTGAGATACTGGCTGAGCTTGGTGGTTTCTTTGCAGAATCCACCTGAGCTCCTCTTTGTTGAGATGATTCCTTTTCCCGCAATAATCAGATACAATTGTTTTTCCGATATGGTTGTAAGCTCTATGAGAGCATAACACTTATTTTCGGCGATTGGATGACATTTATTTCATTCATTTATTCTATTATTTGATTATGTGATGTTCTGAAATGTCTATGTGTTTTACTTACTTGATGTAGCAACTTCCTCGCTCCATTATATTAATTAGGCACTATATTTTAGAACGTGTGTGGCGCCCAAATGGAGGAAACGTGCCTTGCTGATAGCGGCACCACCAATACCATCTTGAGAGAAACAAAGTATTTTGAGTCCATTACCAAAAACCCTGGTAACATAATGACGATTGCCGGCTGCGGTCCGAATGTAGTTGGCTCCGGAAGAGCAACTATCATACTCCCAAATAGAACAACTCTGATCATTGAAGAGGCATTGTTGTATCCGGAGTCGACTCGTACTCTCTTAAGTTTTAGAGACATCCGCGCAAATGGTTTCCATGTCGAAACCGATGATGATGAGAATGGAAAGGAGTTCCTACTCATTACCAAGCGTGACGAAAATGGTAAACATGCTGTCGAAAGACTCCCTTCATTAGCTACTGGGCTGTACTACACTAAGATAGTAGCACCACCTATTTACACTACCCTTAAGACTGTCTTTAGAAGCTCCGAACTATTCTGCCTTTGGCATGATAGGTTAGGCCACCCCGGTCTTAGGATGATGAGAAATATAATTAACAACTCGAACGGTCATAATGTTAATGTGAAAAATTTTCCGAATCCCAATGATTTCGTGTGCTCCGCATGCGCTACGGGGAAATTGATCATTAGACCGTCCCCCCTAAAGGTGAAGGATGAACTCCCCGCGTTCTTGGAACGCATTCAAGGGGATATATGTGGTCCAATTCAGCCCCTCTCAGGGCCGTTTCGGTACTTCATGGTGCTCATCGATGCTTCCTCTAAATGGTCCAATGTTTGCCTGCTGTCAACAAGGAACCATGCTTTTGCAAAGTTGATCTCCCAGATCATACAAATAAGGAATAAATTCCCTGATTATCATTTAAAGTCTATTCGAATGGACAATGCCGGAGAATTTACTTCAAATGCATTCGATGATTATTGCATGGCAACTGGAATCAAACTTGAGCACTCCGTATCGCATGTCCACACTCAAAATGGACGTGTGGAGGCATTGATTAAAAGAATTAAATTCATTGCCAAACCACTCCTTCAGGGTTGTAATTTACAAACTACATGTTGGGGACACGCGGTGTTACACGCCGCTAATCTCATCAACTTTCGACCATCGGCCTACAACATCCCCTCTCCCATCCAACTTGCGCAAGGGTCGGCACCAAAAATTTCCCACCTACGTAGGTTCGGCTGCCAGGTATATGTACCTATACCACCACCCCAGCGATCAGCAATGGGACCGCTCCGTAAGTCGGGGATATACGTTGGTTATGAGACTGTGTCCATAATCAGGTTCTTGGACCCCTTGACAGGTGACTGTCACATGACCCGTTTTGCTGACTGCATTTTTGACGAGGATTTTTTCCCGACTTTGGGGGAGGTAATCAACCCCTGGATGACAAAAGTCGAGAAATCACGTGGAAAGCCACGGGGATCCACGCTCATGACCCGCGCACTGTTGAGACTAATAGAGAAGTCCAAAAGATACTAGATTTGCACTCCCTAGCGAATCAACTGCCCGATCATTTTAGTGATTTAAAGACTGTGACAAATTCGCATGTGCATGCACGCAATGCACCGAAAAGGGTTGAAATACCAAAGAAAAATGATGGTATACCCGCTCCTGCTCCAAGGCCTAAGAGGACGCGGATTCTGGTTTCTCAAATCCCAAGTACCCGGGGACGACCGAAGAAAAAGGATAAGAGAGATTTATTACAGTCTGCCCCTGTTGACGGGAGCTAGTTGAGACCTGGCACGAGTACGGATATTTCAGTGCACGAAATTCCGGACTTGAACTTTCCTATATCGGAAATACCCAGCGAAGTTGTGTGCGCACACATCGGAGCGGGAAAGCTAAAGGACCTAGCTCCTAGATTGGGAAATCCGGTGGAGTAAGAGGATGTGCCTGATGCACTCCATGACGAAATGGCCATTAACTATGTTAATTCGGGCGAGTCATACAACCGAGCCATGGCAAATGTCGACGTTAATTTTGCCAAGAAAACTGCCTCAATCATAGATCTTGACCCTGAGCCTAACACGCTCGCTGATTGCAAGAAAAGGTCGGATTGGAAAGATTGGCAGAAGGCAATTACCGCTGAATTATTATCGTTAAACAAAAGAGAGGTATTTGGACCTGTTTGTCTAACTCCTCCCCACATTCGCCCTGTTGGCCATAAGTGGGTTTTTGTTCGAAAGAGAAACGAGAATAATGAAGTAGTAAGGTACAAAGCAAGGCTCGTTGCTCAAGGTTTCACTCAGCGACCAGGTGTCGACTTTGAGGAAACTTACTCCCCAGTCATGGATAGAATTACCTTTAGATACTTGATCTCAATGGCAGTAAACATGGACTTAAAAATGAAACTAATGGATGTTGTCACCGCTTACCTATATGATAACTTGGATTCGGACATATACATGAAAGTACCAGAAGGTATCCCTGTCCCGAACCAGGATAGAACAAACAGGAGCTTATACAGTGTTCAGCTTAAGAAGTCATTGTATGGGCTAAAACAGTCAGGTAGGATGTGGTATAATCGTTTAAGCGATTTCCTTCATCAGAAGGGCTACGCGAGCAATGAAGATTGCCCATGTGTTTTTATACGGAGATTTCAGGATGGTTTCTGTATTATCTCGGTGTACGTGGACGATTTGAATATAATCGGTACACCTGACGATATTGAGGAAGCGAGTTCCTACCTGATGTCGGAATTCGAGATGAAAGACTTAGGCAAAACTAAGTTCTGCCTCGGTTCTTAAACTTGAGCATTCCCCTGTTGGGATTCTAGTTCACCAGTCGGCCTACACCCAGAAGGTGTTGGAACGATTTGGGTTTGAAAAGGCATATCCTTCTAAGACCTCGATGGTCGGAAGATCTTTGCAGCAAGACAAGGACCCGTTCAGGCCTAAAGAAGAGGGGGAGGAAATTCTGGGACCGGAATTCCCCTACTTAAGTGCAGTTGGCGCACTTATGTACCTCGCAAATTGTACACGGCCGGATATTGCATTCGCCGTCAATTTGCTTGCAAGGTACAGTTCTGAGCCTACCAAGAGGCATTGGAAAGGCGTTAAGGACATCTTTAGGTACATACAAGGGATAAAGGACCTTGGCTTGTTTTACCAAAAGAACCAAGACCTATCTATTGTAGGCTATGCAGATGCTGGGTACCTTTCGGACCCGCATACATCCAAGTCGCAGACTGGATATGTTTTCCTTTGTGGTGGAACGGCAATTTCCTGGAAATCGTCTAAGCAAACTCTTGTGTCAACTTCGACGAATCACTCGGAAATCATAGCATTATATGAAGCATCACGAGAATGTGTATGGCTTCGACGAGTAGTCAGTCACATCTAGATGTCATGTGGACTGAACACCGTACAAACCCCAACAATTATCTATGAAGATAATGCCGCTTGTGTTGCACAAGTCCAGACGGGTTACGTGAAGAGCAATCTCACAAAGCATATAAACCCCAAGTTCTTCTATGCACATGAGTTGCAAAATATGAACGAAGTGAAAGTCTTGCATACTAAGTCATGTGAAAATCTCGCTGATTTGTTCACTAAATCATTGCCAGTGTCTTCTTTCGAGAGATGTGTCCGAGGGATCGGCATGATGAGACTTAGGGAGATGCAAGTTTCAGGGGGAGAATCTTCACAAACTCATCGCTAAAATCTTGATCCCGATGATTGAGTACTTAACTTTGCAGTTAGGTGAATTGTACTCTTTTTTCTCTTAGTGAGTTTTATGAAGTTTCTCACATGAGGTTTTTAATGAGGCAATTCGTGCAACATAGCAAGAAGTATAGCGTGTGCATTTCTCCATATTTTTTCCACTAGGTTTTTTGGAGTTTTAAGCCATGGTTATACAGATAAGATACCCAGGGGGAGTGTTGGAAAACTGGGCCGGTAGAGGCCCACTCGGTGTGGCCTCTACCAGGCTAGGGTTGGCCCATGTGGGTATCGTATCCCCCTTTAGCCTATAAATAGAGGAACAATCTGTGTACGGGAGTTTACCGAGAGAGTTTTAATAAAGTTCCCTTTTGTTCCCTGTGTCATCTACTTGTGTATTGTGTGTGCCTTCTAGTAGTCTTCTCCTCCGGTGTGGAACAGCCTCGGGACCGGCCAGTCGGCAGGGGGTGTTCCAACACGAGCGAGATCGCCAGGCGGGTAAGGGTATCTCCAGTTCTCCAGGGTGCGACCCGGGCGAACTAAAACGCCCGTTTTTGTGTGTTTATATCAGTTCGTTGTTCATTTTATATTATGGTTTGTCCTGTCCGGTCAACCGCGCAGCGGTACGACCCATCTGTCTACGCGCTGGCTAGCGTTGACCAGCCATTAGCGAAAGGGTCTGGATGGACTGGTGGAGGACGCAGAAGGCCAAACGCGCTCTTTGGACCGACACAATCGTAACCCAAGTTTGGTGCATGGATGGGTCGATCCGTACAAACCGGTATGGATGGGTTGCACCGATGCGTAATTGTCCGTCAGTCCGCTCAAACATATTCGGACACCAGCGGACCGGTTGGGTCGGCCCCGTGAAGATTCCCTAAGAGCATCTCTAACAGCTACAACCTAATATGGTAGCAGCCCGAATAATCGCCGGATGCGACACGAAATAGCAAAAAAGCTCTCCGGCAGGTGCTGCGTCACGGTTTCATGTCGTATTTTTTGTGGCAGCAACGCCTTGTGTTGCATATTCCCATGCGTGCGCGTGCAGTGGAACCGTCTCCTCCCACCTTCTCTCCCCCCACCGCTGCAGCCGTCCACCGCCGTCGATGCCAAACCCGCCACTGGCTAGCCCCCTCGCCTCCAGTTCCGGCCACCACTCGCCGCCTCCAAGCCTTAGTCGACGAACCCTGCCGTCAATCGAAGCTCTTGCACCGGAATCCGCGATGCCACCACACTGCATGACAAAGGGGTTGACCGGCTTCCTCGGCATGAGGATGCGGCCCTCCGGCCGTTTCGCCGCCGACATCAGCCACGACGGCATCAGGTGGTGGCTGGGCACCTTAGATATCCCCAAGGAAGCCGCTTGGGCCTACGACGCGGCGACGTGGCGGTTCGGCCGCCCTCGTCGTGACCTCAACTTCCCCGACGTTGAGTTGCCGCAGGAGGCCAATTGCCTGGCGCCGCCGTTGATGCATTTCGTCGATGTCGAGGCGCAGAGGGAGCAGCACCGCGCCTCCAGAAACCAACAGCTGGGTGCGCTTGACGACATGCGCATGGCGCAGCTCGCCCACGACCAGTCGAAGCTCGTGCAGGCGCAGCTTGCCTTCGACGCTGCGAGGAAGAAGAACAGCAGCGGCGCTGGGCCATCCAATGCCGCACCGCGACCGACAGCTCCCGTCATCAAGCTCGAGGACTTCGACGAGGTGGACAACGACTTATGAAACACCACCAACGACGGCGACTCCAACTATTTCAGCTGGCATGATTAAATCTAGGGTTTAAATTCAGGTTTAAATTCGGTCAAAGTTTGTTTAAATTTGCTCAATTCGTGTTGTATTTCGTATCCTATGACTATCTATTTTAATTTTTTCGCTGTGTATCTGTTTGTTTGAATTAAAATAGTTGTTACGATATCTGCTGGAGAAGCAGTGCCGCAAAATGCAACATCTGATAAAGAGCATGCTGTTTTGCTACGGCTTTTCGGTTTTGGTAAGTTGTGGAGGACGGTTTACGTTCCCCCGGCTAGAGTATCACGAGGCAGTAGTGAAAATCACGTACTACTCTACTGCTGCTAGCGACGACGCATCATGTGGCACGGCGGACTAGACTAGCACGTGCGTCGCGACGTGGACGCGCGGGTTTGTATCTGATTTGACGGGGGAGATGGGATGAGATGAGATGGGATGAGATGGATGGTCTCGTACAGTCGTACTACTCTCGTGGCGCGCCCGTATGTTTGGTTGCGTATGCGACCGAGGCAGCGAGAGCCCGTGAGCGACAAGCAGGACGCGCGTGTGCGTGCGTGCTTGCGGCGTGGTCCACGGGGAGGGGCTGGCTGGGGCAGAATGGACAAAAATAACCCAAATTCGAAAGGATTTCACAAAATGACTCATCTGGAAAACAATTTTACTCGCACTAACCCTTTTTGTAGCGCCTAACAGCAAGGCGCTACACTCTACAGTGTAGCGCCTTTCAGCTAGGCGCTATGCCACCTGCCAGCGTGGCACCGCCTGGCCCCTCCCTGGCCCCACCCCGCCGTGTGACGCCCGGGCGCTATGCCCAGGGTGTAGCGCCTAGCAGATAGCGCTACACCCTGGGACTTAAGCTGTCGCGCCAGCCCCCCTCCCTACCCCTCCCCATTCAGTCCCAGCTCGACCCAAGGAAGGAGAACAACAAGGAGGCGCCCCCTTCTCCCCCCTCAAATCTCTCACATTGGAAGCTTTATTTGGTGGATTTGTGCCTCTCCCCAGCTGCTAGAGGTACCCTCCCTCATTCCCCTCCGTTTTGACCTTTGGAAATCTTTCATTTTGGTTGGACTTGGCTTGAAACCCTAGAAATTTGATTTGGAGAGAAATGTTTGGAAATTTGTTAGATTCATTGGCCAATGTTGGTTATAAAGATGTGTATGAAGCATTTAGTTAGGTTTAGGGTTGTTGAAATGACATTGTTTGGTATATTGGAATGTTATGGCTAGGGTTAGGGTTAGGGTTTGCTTATGTAAGAGAGGGTGTTCTTGTTAGCTTTATGGTTTGGTAATGTGTCTAGTATAGTTTTGTTTATCTTGTCATGGTTAGTTAATGAACATATTCTCCTATGTGTTAGGGATGGCAAGAATTGTTTATGTTCATCATGTGGACAAGGATGCCTTTTTAAAGGCAACATAGAACTGGACCCGGATGAGCTAGATATTGTGTTTGAGCGTAGTCCCACCTATGCCGAGGTCTTGGAGCAAGTGAGGATTGAATTGAAATGGATGGACCCATGTGATGTTGTTGAGTTGGAAGGAAGACATAATGTGGGTTTTGGAGTGCATATCCGTTGGAAGACCATGCGTATCTTCTCCGAGGCTCGTTGGCTTGCATACAAGGAGGTGGTGGCCGAATCACTAGACAAGGCTCTTAAGCTATTTGCCACCAATAAGGTTGATAGTTCATTGCCTTTGGACTTGAACCGCCGTGCTTCCCCATTGGATAGTAGGAGTCCTCCACCCGTGGAGCAAGAGCTATGGATTGAACCTCCTTTGAGCCAAACATTGAGCCCGATTTCAAGACACCAAGACGAAGTGTTGGAAGAGGACAATGATGATTGTGAGGGTGAAGATGATGATGATGTTGAACTCCATGACAACAATGTTGGTGATTTCGAGAAATATATCACTCAACATGACATGGACCGTGAACTCCCGTATTCTCGAGGCTATGCTTCGGACTCGGATGATGATGGTCCCGAAGAAGAAGTTGACGAGGAGGGGTTCACGGCTAGAGAGGCCGAAATCCACCATACCGTATTGGGGCGGGACCATCGGGTGCCTTTGTTTTGTGATATTAGTCTCACGGATGAAGCCACGGTTGATGGTGGCAAAGGCATAGTGCTTGGACCAAGGACAAGTTCTTACCGGGATGGCAATGAAGTGAATAATGGCTTTTGCAAAGGATCAAGGTTTAAGACCTTATTGGAATTTAAGCAATGGATAAAGGACTTCTCGGTGAAGCATCATCGTCCTTACACGGTCGTGCACTCGGATATCAAGAAGCGTTACACGGTGAAGTGCGAGGCGGAAGGATGTCCTTGGATTGTGCGTGCTAGACCATTCAAGGGAGGTCCCGATTGGCACATATCTAGTTGCGTATCAACTCACATGTGCCGAGGCCCGATGGTCGATGGCAAGGATGCAAATCATGAGCACCGACAACTCACCTCCGAGTTCCTCGCTTATAGGCTTTCCAATGACATCGCGTCGTTTCCAATAATGAGCATCAAGCAGGTCATGGAGTTTGTGAAAGCCCTCTTTAACGATGGCCGATGCTAACCCGGGCATGGTTCATGTGGTTGAACCTTTGGGGAACAAGACAAGGATTGTAAACGGAAGAACCGTTCGAGTTTTTGGCCGTGCATTTTGGGCTTTCGAGCAATGTGTTCAGGCATTTGAACATTGTAGGCCGGTCATCTCCGTTGATGGCACCTTTTTGACCGGTCAATTCAAGGGCACTATCTTGATTGCAATAGCCAATGATGCCAACAACCGGTTGATTCCTTTGGCCTTTGCTTTGGTAGAGGTGGAAAACAATGATAATTGGGAGTGGTTCTTCCATCTTTTAAGAACCAAGATATTAACCCCTCATAGGGAAATATGTGTCATCTCGGACCGTCATCAAGGAATTCTTAAAGCGGTGGACCAACATATTCCCGAGCATGCTCCGTTGCACCATCATTGGTGCATGAGACACTTTTGTTCAAACTTCTATAGGGCATGCAAGAGCAAGGATTTGGCCGATGATCTACAAGATTGTTGCCTCGCTTTCACGGAACGTCGTTTCTCAAACTTGTACAACAAATTGCTCTTCAACAAAGAGCTCGATGCGGGTGGTCGAGAGTTTCTCGATAGGAGCATTGGAGAAAGAACAAAGTGGGCACGAGCATTCGATGACGGTGGCCGGAGGTACGGCCAAATGACAAGCAACATGGCAGAGGCCTTCAACAAGTTGCTCAAAGGTGTCCGTGCATTGCCCATCACGGCAATAGTCCGTTATACATTCAACATGATGAATGTGTATTTTCTTAAATACTCAGAGGAAACGGACCGGCAGATTGCGGGGGACTACAAGAACAAGCACAAATACAAGTACCCACCTAAGGTTGATGATTGGATGCAATTTCAGACAAAGAAAGCAGATGCCCAAGTTGTCACGGAGTATGACAATGACGAGCTAATTTACCAAGTTACGGAGCCTGGAGGTACAACGGCTGATGGTGTCCAACACGGAGGCTGAGCTTTCAAGGTCTCACTCAAGACTTGTGAGTGCACATGCGGAAGGCCATCATTGCTTCATCTAGCCTGCTCGCACTTGCTCGTCGCGTCTCGCCGGCGACATTTGGATTACAATAATCCGCTCACGGTGAGAGAGGCTGAGTTCTCCATTGAGACTACTAAGAAGACATGGGCTCCTAGATTTCATCCATATTTGGACCAATCAAAATGGCCGGAGTACCATGGGATTCAACTATGGCCCGATCCGAAATGGAAAGTGATTAAACGTGGAAGACGCAAGACAAAACTCTAAGTCAGAGTGTAGCGCCTGTCTGATAGGCGCTACACCTCAGAGCATAGCGCCTATCAGACAGGCGCTACACTCCTGAACTGCCCTAGTTTCAAACAACCTATACTCAAACAACACTTGTTATACTAGTTTCAAACAACATATACTCAAACTGCACATATACTCAAATAACATCAACATAATCTCAAACAACATCAACAAATTGTCATACATCAACATAGTCTCAAACAACATCAACGTAGGCCAATACATGAACATAGTCTTAAACAACATCAACATAGTGCCATACATGAACCCATACATAGTCTCCAACCTAGTGCATCATCATCAACATTGTGCCATACATGACCTACTTCCGTCCACGCGTCCTTGGGCCTCGGCCCCTCCTTGGAGGTATCTTCTTTGTCACCTCCTCTTCTTGCGACTCATCTTCATCATCATACTGTAGGCCTCTCGTCCTCCTAGTCGCTCTTGACCTCCGTGGAAGCTCGTCCTCGACAACATTGGCCTTTTCCTTGTTACGGAAGTCGTCCGGCGTCCAGCGATTGAACTGTTTCCTTGGCTTCAGCTGGTATGCGGAACGAATCCGGTACTCCTCCTCAGTCTCATTCTCCATATGAGGCAGCTACATGTAAGATTGTATGGCTATGAGAAATGCATGGGAAACAGAAAGCACTAAATGCATGTAAGGTTGTCCCATACCTCATCTTCCGAACGAATCGCCGAAGTGGTGTCATCCTCAACATCATCCTGAAGATGGGCCGACGGATCAGTAGTCAACTTGGACCTAGAACCGGACGGGGTTGTGTACTCGGGATCGCGGCAACCTAGCACGTTAGATAAGCGACGCATCTTTTGGGCCGAGCGCTGTAACAAATAACAACATAAGTCAAAACAAGAACATGCCTATCTTGAGGAAGTCTCGCATCCATACCTTAAGGAAGTCTCGTATCATGCCTTCTCCCTTTTTCCCCTTAGGGGCAGCAAAAAGAATCGCCTCGGCATCGTCGGCATATTTCTTTACCTCCGTTCTCTACAGAGTCAAGAACAAGAACATGTTAGGCAAGAAAGATATGAGAGTGCAAGGAAATTAATGCGAAGGCAACGATAACTTTACCGCAAAGTTGAGTGAGGAAGAAAGCGGGATGTCAGTCCCCTTCCTGACCTGCCGGTTGTACTGAGTGTAGGCAATTTCATCGAACTGGACTGGCTCCTCCAATATTTCTTCCTCGTAGGACGGCGGGCAAATGGAGACATGGGTACTACCAAGAAACCAATGGATGTAGTTGTTAAATGCAACTGGGCAATGTGCTCTTCCATTATTCCATTCCGTTCGTCGAGCATTCTCCACACAAATGAGGAAATCCATGACGTGCCTCCTATGATGGTGATCCCAATTCTTGATCTTCCTCTGCCTCTTTCTGTCTAACCTGAACAACAACAAAGAACCATGTTAGTACCATACAAAGCAATTGAGCACAAATTCTCATGCTAACTAACCGATGAAGCTCCTTGTCGGTGTCCTTCCACATGGGAGGGTTGCACTGAAACAACCTGAACTGCCTCATCACCCGTTGTGGCATATGAAACTCAACCGCCCAATTGCAAATCAATGGGCAGCACATGAGCCAGAGAAATTGTTCCTCCAAGCACTTCGGGTTAATATCAAACCCGGGAGCAATACCAAACTCGTCCCCACAACCATAAGGCTCCCACTCCACCTGCAACATATCACAAGAACATGTTTGGTATCGATTTTGACTCGTGAAATAAATATTATGGATAGTGATGTATAGATAAACATCTACCTGCTCGGGCGTAATCGCATCAAACTTGTTCGTGTACTTGAGGTACATGGCATCAACATCGCTTGTCATCTTCGATACCACGTCCCACTTGTAAGCCCAAGTCGGCTGGCGTAGAGGGTTTCTATTATACACTGACCAAGGATGGTGGCCCACCTCTTTGGGACGACCAACTGGTAAGCGTTCCCAGCTCCATATCGAGAGAAGAACCATAGCACCACCTATTCCGGCATTTTCGCCTGCCCTACGATAGGCATCGTCCAACTGCAAGTGAACCAAAACGAGGTCAGTATAGCATATGTGTGGACTCGACATATACAAATGAATGTAGAGTGCACAGGTGATTACCTGCCGGTACAAGTAGGCAAGAGCCGCCGAACCCCAGCTGATATTGCTATCCCAGTTTGCTAGTGCCTTGAGCCACATACACTGAGCGGTCCTACCTCCGCTGTCAGCAAACAGAGTCCTAGAAAGGACATACCACACGTACACATGAGCATGTGTCTCGATCACCTCAACCTCGGCGGGGTTCGGGCATTCCCTAAAGTTCTCCACGATCCACGCATATGTCGCGCCTGCTGAGACTCTATCTTTGCTCTTATCTTCAAGTTCTTCAGGAGCCATGCCAATAAGTAGATGCATCGCATTGCGCCACCCATCGGAATCTATGCTCATACAGAGAGGCTCCCCCGCGATAGGAAGTCCAAAGATCATTGAAACATCCTGAAGAGTAGGAGTGATCTCGCCGGTCCGGAGGTGGAAAGTGTGCGTCTCCGGCCTCCACCGGTCTACAAGTGCGGTGATAGCAGCCGCGTTGAGGTTCGGCGTCGACCGACTCACAAGCGTGATGAAAGGGAGGAGGCCTAGCCGCTTGATGTACTCGGTGTACCGCTCGTCGTACGGCATGTCATTCGAAGACGCGCCATGAGACCGAATCTTGAGGGGACGAAGCCTCTGCATACATACAAGATCGAACATTATGCTTTTTCCAACACAATTGAATCAATAGAAAAATAAAAGCAAAGAAGTTCAACCATGGTTTTATTACCATATGCTTCTCCGCCATCAAGTATGCCCGGTGTTGATGATCATAGTAATCCTCAAGTAGCCACACCATCCTACATATATATTCCAAACATCAATAAAATGTGTGTGGTATGTAGAATCCATATATGGTAGCATATTATTCAAACATCCATACAAATCCATATACAACCATCATACAAATCCATATACAACCATCATATTATTCAAACATCCATACAAATCCATATACAACCATCCATACAACACACTTCCATTCACCATAAAATACAACTAATATATAACTACAAGTAACCAAAAACATGCACAAACATGCCATATTATGAATCCAACTAAACCTAGGGTTTGAGGATAATGTGCAAGATTGATTGGATGAAAGAGAGGGAAAAGGAGGGGAATACCTTGAGGGAGGGATGGGGAAGCAAATCCACAGTGAAATCTATCAGATCTGATGGATTTGAGGAGTGGATTTGAGAGAGAGAGGGTTGGAGGGGAACCGCTGGCGTCCCTGTCTGTTCTATCTTCCTGGGAGTGAATGGGGAGGGGTGGGGAGGGGGGCTGTGCCCGAGAGGCTATGTCTCAGGGTGTAGCGCCTTTCTGCTAGGCGCTACACCTGAGGCATAGCGCCTGGGCGTTAGTCGCCCCAGGCATAGCGCCTGGGCGTCACACGGCGGGGTGGGGCCAGGGAGGGGCCAGGCGGTGCCACGCTGGCAGGTGGCATAGCGTCTAGCTGAAAGGCTTACACTATAGAGTGTAGCGCCTTGCCGTTAGGCGCTACAAAAAGGGTTAGTCCAGTGATATAGTTTTTCAGATGGGTCATTTTGTGAAATCCTTTTAAATTTGGGTTATTTTTGTCCATTCTGCCGCTGGCTGGCTAGCTCTGCGCGCGGGATCGATGGGGAACACTTTCCCACCACGCGGGTCCTATGCGCTCTGCCGGCGGATCGTAATCAGCTGTTGGTCTGTTCCTCGCGAAGACTGAAGATTCAACAAATGTCTTTCCGCGGTAATAAAAAAGACTACTACGGCAAGAACTACGCGCCCGGAATTTTGGAACTGTTCACCTTTGTTTTCTTTTACACTGGAACAATTCGCTGACCGGCCGTTAGTATGGAATCGTGGTCCAGATTAATATGGCGGCGGCCCGATGCATATGCATGGCGGGAACAGAGATAATACTAGAACTCATTGCCTAGCTATTCATGTCCGCGTCGTCCATTAAAGCCGGTCCTAGTGTTAGTATCATAAGTTATATACTAACCAAAGAGAGAGTAACTTTAGGCGACGCAGCAGCTTCACGGCCATCGGTAATAAAGTATCGACCGTTGCTTAACGACTTGATGTTGCCAGCGGCCTGCTGATCGGGCTGAAAAATTAAGAGGCTGACTCAGATCACCATCACACCACAATGTTTGAAATCCGTTGGGACCAATAATTGGCATGTGCTGCGTGCGTGCGTGCTTCCAGCCCCTGAGATCGACCGCGTCGACGCGTACGGCCGATGGGATCCGTGGTTAACCCGGACGGCAGGAGCAAGTGCACGTACGTACAGAAATTTGCACGTGGAAGAAGTATCTGAAGAGACCGACCGATCTATATATCGATGTACTCGGGGTGTCACTCTGCAGTTCCACGTGGGATTAATGCGAGTGTGATCGATGTCAAGCGCGCTTGGATTATTACACGCCTCTATCGCTGTGATCCCACTGCCATTCCATGCTGGTGTAGTTAGTGGTATGGCTGTACGGAGGCCGATCGAATCGAATGGGTCAAATCCCCATAGTTTCGCTGGTCAGCTTTGCTACGAACATGTATGTATGATTCCATTTTGCCTTGCGACTGTCCCGACCTCTCGGCTCGGGAAGTCAGATTCCAGACGGCATGCGCGCATGTGCCCTTCGCATTGTCGGTCCGCGTTTCGTATCTTCCATCTCCACGCAATTCCACATCCATGTAAATCGTACTCCATACTGGAGGCGATAATTAATCCTTTTCCACCTAAGTTACGAGAACGACTGACCCCGTACTGGAGGAAGTGTTTGTTTATATTACTAGCCAAAATTCTAAAATTATTGGCTCCCCTCTCCTCCTTGCCCTTTCGTGTTGATGCACCGTATCGCTCCATAGCTGCAACTTCAGTTCCTTCATGTAAAATGCGTGCCGGCCCGACCTGGATAAAGTAAATTAATTAATTACACAGTACAAATCATTAGCTGTTGATTTACAATGTTCAGTGCATAGTCTGTGTGGATGCTTGTAATAATTTCTATATACTGGACGTAGCCATCATATATACGTACATCTGGAAATAGAAAATACCCTTATTCCTGCCTGTCATGTCATTTATGTAATTATTGTTTATCGCAAAGATGAAAGTTACGTGCATATATATTCTCCTAGCGCGTGGGGGTCTTGACCAGTATTGTTCGGTAATACTTTGACCACATAAACCGCCCCTGGTTAGCCAAGACCGACCTTGGAAGCTAATCACTTTGCTTGACCGCCAACCAATATAGAACGATCTCAACAAATATATTAACTGGTGCGCTATGAGATGATAGATCGATCATCTAGCTAGCATACGAGTCGACATCGAGGGGGCTGGCATTGTACAGAAGTGGCAAATTTCCAAGCTGTCAAAAAAGAGAGGCAAATCTCCACGTTTGCACATCACGTATACTCCATTATTTGTCGTTGGTACGGTTCGGTCTACGCGTGTCAGCAGATAAATGATTGGTTAATTCGGTCGATCGGTCAAATGAGCTGAACAAAAGTTTTCCACGGCAGGGACGCGCCCGCATTTTTTAGTTTTTGCGACGTTGATACCCAGCGGCTAAACGATCTGATAAGTCGTTTGATTCGTCCATTACTGGTGTCTGCTGCTCCTGTGGTCTAGAAATGCTCCAGTTTTCTCGTGATATCAATCTATGTACCCAAACTTCCAAATCCTTTGTGTAAGTTACCCTCTCGTCGCTATAGGGTTGCTCGTGCTCCCGAGAATATGTGAAACAAATGTGCCAGTGTCTTTTTTTCGTGCTCCCGAGAATATGTGAAACGTCTCTGTAGCACTTTCTCCGTCTAAAAGGAAGTCGCAATTTTTTTTAAGATTCATATGTACCTATTCGCGAGAAAGTACATCTAATTTACAACGTTTTGCGGGCTCCATGGAAGCAGCAAGGAACTCGATGTGATTCGTCAATCAAAATTACCCTTTTTTTTGCTGGAAATAAAAATGACCCTATTAACTTCACTCTAGCACGAGAGCGGATTTACCACACCTAGGAGGGGCCCCCGGCACCATCTTTACCGTTAATTTCTTGGAGATTCGTGCATCAGTCTACTAGTCAAAGGATCCAACTTTTTTCTATTTTAGTCCCTGTGAAAAAATGATTTAATGTCTGCAACCCACCGCTCCCAGACTCCAGCATCGTCGTGTACGTGCTCCCCCACTCCACCTGCTCACGCATCTCCCCCACACCCATCTCTCTCTCTCTCTCTCTCTCTCTCTCTCTCTCTCTCTCTCTCTCTCTCTCTCTCTCTCTCTCTCTCTCTCTCTCTCTCTCTCCAACCGCCGACGCCTCCAGATCGATGCAGCTCCTTCCCACGTCGCCGGCGGCCAACTCCACCTCCTCCAGCCCTGCCTCCTCCTCCTCCTCCTCCTCAAGCCTCCACCTCCTCCTCAAGCTCCGCGTTCTCCTCCCCGATGCGATCCCCTCCTCTTCCTTTTTGTTTGTTTTTTTCTTCATGCTTGGATCCACTTCGTGGTTGAATTTTTTGGCCGGATCTATCTTTTAACTGGTTGATTCTTGCTAGGAGTGGACGGATCCGGAGGCCCTCCTTTTTCTTTATTTTTTCTTCATGCTTGGATCTTGACAGGTGTATGAAACGTGTATCGTTTTTTTCTTTATGTTTCTTGTATGATACCGTTATAAATCCTCTAAGTTTCTTTCATATTTATTTCATGTTTCTTGCAACTTTCCTTTCCTAGATCCGGAAATGTTGGATGTTCTTTTTCTTGATATTTCTTTAGAATTTCTGTGAGTTTGGGTATGAATATGAGAGGGATTTAGTCATATATTCATGAATCTTCAATGAATTAGCCCTAGAGAAATCCGATCTAGGCATCATATTTTTTGGGGATTTTTCATTCAGTTCGTGATGTATCTTGCTGATTCGGTTTTGTCCTATTAATACCGATCAAAAACTTTGTATTTTCACGTGTATGAAACTTTGTTCTAACTTTGATACGTGTATGGATCTTTATTAATCTTCATCGGAAGGCCAGATCTGATCCTTTTTTTCGTGTGTCATGATAGCTACTGCCTAGGCGTGTTCATCAGAAGATTTATTTGTTCTATGGATTTGATGTCAACCTTGAATAAAACATCTATGATTTTATGTAAACCTTGATGGCTCGTAGAATACACAGGGAGTAAATTAGATACCTTTTCTAGGAAATATGTGCAGAATCTTGTATGTGTCATGAATCTTGTATGAAAATGCAAAGAATCTGTAATGAAGCTTGTATGTGTCAAGAATCTGTAATGAATCTTGTTTGTACGAATTATGTATGTATGTTTTTTTGGATTCGTTGAAAAAACATGTACAGAACTTGTGTGAATTTTTTAATATCCTGTGAAACATCGTGTATGAAAATTATTGTTGAAACATATTCTTGAAAGAAAATATATGAATGAGATTAGATATTGTGAGTAATCTCGTGAATCTTGTGTGTATCTTGTATGAAACGTTCTTGGTATTAATCTTATTCAATGCAGATTACAGAAATTCAATTATTGAAAAAATATTGTATGTTGGGATTGTAGTATGTATCATATATAAATATTATTGCCTATGAATCTTGAATGAATTTGTGTTGGAAAGTTTCAAATATTTGGAAAATATCCATACTTTCGTAGAAATAATAAAAGAATATCTCTTGGCAGAAAACAAGTTTGTAAAACATGTGAATCTTATATGAAACTTCTGAATCTAGGATGAAACAAAGTAAGAGTGTCTAAATATTGTTAAATAAAAAGTGTAAAAATAAAATTATCAAATGAGATTGTTGAAAAAATAAAATTATGCATGTTTCATTTTCAAAATAAAAAATGTACAGAAAAAATGTTGAATATTCCCGAAATTTGACGAGAAAAATTGAGGTGAAAAAAAGATAGAAATTATGCAGGTATTTTGTGAAAAATTTATATGAATATATCTTGGCAGAAACAAGTTTATAAAACATGTGAATCTTGTATGAAACTTCTGAATCTAGGATAAAACAAAGTAAACGTGTCTATAAAAAGTACGAGAATAAAAGTTGCCAAATGAGATTGTTGAAAAAACATATTATGCATGTTTCATTTTTTAGAATAAAAAATGTACATAAAAACATTGTTAAATATTCCTAAAAATTTAAAAGAAAAAATGAGGTGAAAAAAAACAGAAACGTGTAGAAGACACGTTCGGTTATGGGAAGACAATCATAGACAAAAAATATAGAATATCCGACAACGCTAGGGGGTTGGATAGAAAAACTGCAAGAGACCTAATATGTGAGGTGGGAGGGTTATTTTGTAAAACACATAGCACGAATCTCCAACAAATGAAGAATAGAGATGATGCCGGGGGCCCCTCCTACGGGGGGAATTGCATTGCCCACTCTAGCACTATGTACAACCAGAGTCCCGTTAGCATTAGAGCATCTTTAACAATAATGAATAATAGAGGTGATCATGTAAAAGCTAAGTTTTGCATCAGTAAAAAGTTCTCCAACAAGTGCCCTAGCTATACGGTGATGTTAAAAAATTTAGGGCAACCCTAAATTTTGTGCATTATGATACAAATACATCACCTTGCGGCGGCTCCAAAAGTATGACACGGGATGTGAGGACAGCATGGACCAACAACCTTTCTTCCGGCAATATTGACATTTCTCCAATTTCAAAACACTAGTGCAAACAGCTCCATGCATCCCAGTTGGTAAGGGGCTCTAGTCCCGGTTGCCAAACCGGGACGAGGCAATCGGGACTAAAGCCCTGACCCTTTAGTCCCGGTTAGACCACGGACCGGGACAAAACGTGGTCCACGTGTCCGCTGCTCCGCGCGAGGGGGGGGGGGGGGAGCAACCGTCCTGGTTCGTAACACGAACCGGGACAAATTACTCTCTGGCGCGCGGCAGAGATTTGACACATTTCTCTGCCGCGGCAGAGAATTTATTTTGGCCATATTTTTTTGTCGTGGCAGCATTTTGGCCACTTTTTATGCCACGGCAAAGAATTCATTTATATTGTTTTATTTTTTATGTTGTGTTTTGCATTCATCAATGAAGAAAATATTATATTACACAACATCATCATGACAATAGAGATCCAAGTGTCGAACATATTACATTCGATACACGGGTTTCATACACGTATATACATACGAAATAAGCTCTTTGTATAGTTCCTATTGCCTATACACCCGCATAGTTTTCTCCTTTTGGGTTTAGGACTTCTGCATCCAAGAACCCCGTCAATTTTTTCTGAATTGCTCATAGGTGATCCTTTGGCAGAAGACCGTCCCGTAGACGTTCGAGCTAATTTAAAAAAAGAGTCAACCTATATGAATGAAACTAAACACAATTTGATGATAATAACAAACTATAAAAATTGTTTACGTATGTTAAGTTGCTCTAAATTTCTACCCTTCTCACAGCACGTCTGACGGATGAACTCGCAAACATAGTATCCACATAAATTATTCTCTGGTCCCTGCGTCAGGCCCTTTACGAGAACATAGTTCAATCAAAATAATAATCAAGCATGATAACGGTATCAAAACTAGAATCAAAGAGATGCACGGATCTAACTAGTGGTACTTACATCTAGTGGTTTAAATATAAGCTCCTCTTTCCAAACACCCCTAGCCTTCTTGGTGAACCATTTCCAAGCGCTGTCTCACGAAGAAAACGAATAAAAGGAGTTATTAAATACTTGATATCATGAAATTTACGAACGTTGCCGATATAGTGCCGTAATGATTAGAATTACCGCTGGAGCGTCATCTGCATGTCCGCCCACGTCTCAAGGGGTTTATGTTTTGAGTCCATGACTAGTACCTGTTCTTTGTCAGGTTGAATGATTAACAGAATATAGTGGAAGATGCGCATGCATAACTCATCAATTATACACTTAACATCGAGTAAGTGAAATAGAAAGTATATACAAGACAATAGCACTCACTCGAAGTTGTAAGGAAATAGTATTTCTCTTCTGTCTTCTTGAAACCTTAACGCGTGTACAATATTATCCTCCGTATCCTGGGGTTTTGCTTTGAGACTAGCTTGATGAACATAATATGGGTCAACAAACCCAATGTCATAGATTTGTCCTCTGCTGCATTCGAGAATCTTCATTTTGCATATTATAGTATGATTATATACATGCAATAAACAAGATGAGATAGCTAGAGACTTAATTAATTACAGAATTAGTACTTACAGACAATAGGCACTGATGATCGATTTGTCCAAGGCGTCTTGATTGAATAATTAAAATAGTTTAACAAATTCAATGGCTACAAGGTCATCTTCTTTTCCGTAATGCTTTTTTGTAACCCTCATCATTATCCAGCTAGCCCTGGACTTTGTGGCATGTATGTACCGGTTATGCATTTTTCGCATTTTTGTTGGTAGATTCTTTATCTTTTTAGGTTTGACGAGAGGTTTCCCGTATTGGTATTTGTATGCTACTTCACCCGCGGGGAAGTACTGTAACTGGGATAAGTAGTAGGCAATACTCATATCTTGAGTAGCGGCCGCTTCTCCATATAGTGTAACTACATCTGGATCATACTGCTCTTCAGCCGTATATTTGCTCGACCCCACATTGGTGTGGAAAATCACCTTGAGAGGGGCACAAGTTTGTTTTGTTTGTTCTCCGAGCAGGGAAACAGATTTCCCACTTGCACTAGTGCTCTTCGACACTTGTTGTGTCGCATGTGACTTGAGAATAGAGCGCTCATAGTCCGATGACAGCTTTGACTCGGGGTTGTGAAGGCCCTTTAGCATTTTGAACAATCGGACTTTATCTTCTTCGGTGCTGGGGAACTCTGGCTCTTTCGGCCGCCTCAACTTAGCGAAAAACACTGTCGTTTCCGCCTCGATGATCGCCGTAGTCTCCTCTTCAGTATAGTCATAAGCTATCTTGGGAGGAACCATTGGTATTTTTGTAAGAGGCTCTTGTTTACGTGTTGACGATCGCTTACCACTCCGCATAGTAGCGGTGGTACGCTTACGCTTTTTTCCTGAGGCACCGGCGATGGCTGCCACGACGGCGACGACTGCGCTGGAGACGGCTAAGGCGACGGAGGCGGGTGATGCGACGGAGACGGTTGCGGCGGCGGCGATGACTGCGCTGGAGACGGGTGGGGCGACGACGAAGATGGCGTTGGCGTCTGATTTGGAAGCACGATATATTCCTTTGGCCATAGAATGGCGACGTTTGTTGCTTCTCCCAGTTCAATCACATCCCCTTCACATGCAGGGTAGTCAAGCTTCAAACCTTCAAAGTTGTGCATGACTTCATCCACCCCAACAACAGCGTAGCCCTGTGGAACCGGACGACAATAGTAAGTTGGTACAGGTCCAATTGGTAAGGCATAGCCGACCGCCACCTTCATTGTTATGTTCACAACTTTGACATGTAGCTCACAGTGTGTCATCTGCGTGATATCATCCACTTGGTAGCCAACACGATCCATCGTCGGTGCACCATCGCCATCGTCATCACCCGGGACCTCGGTGGAAGCCATACTGTTTTTTCGATTATTCGATAGGCTGGTAGCATCGAATGCAGGTTCTACCACCATATGCTGCTGAGATGGGCCGATAGTACCTTGCTGGCTAAGTGCGTTAATTTGATATTGTTGGTGCTTTTTTTGTTCTTCAATTATACGCATCCGGTCTGTCTGAATTTTTGCTTCAACTTCTGCCTTGTCCTTTCTCCTCTTACGGCTTCTATCAGGATATTTCTTCCTGTCTTCGGGAAACCCAGTGCTCCATGGTTGGGAGCCTATTGTGTCTCGCGTTCGTCCATCGTGTTCCTTATTTCCAAGGGCGAGTATGAGCTCGCCATTCTCTCTATCAGGAATGAACTCCCCTTTTCAATAGCCTTTACTGCTTTTCTTATGTTCTCGATTGGCAAGAGATCTTCTTTATGTCTTATGTTATATATACACTTCCCTTCTGAGTCCAACGTGCCTCCATGCCCGTAAAACCAATTATTTGCATGTTCGATCCAATCGTCTGTCTCTGGGATGATCTTGTTAGCACGTAGTTCATACTCAAGTTTCTTCCACTTAGGAATGCCAGCCCTGTAGCCACCTTGCCCCATAGTATGGTGATACTTCTTGTTAGCAACATTTAGCTTATTCGTTTCAGACATTTTCTTAGCTTTTTCTGATGTCTTGTAATTCACAAACTCAACCCAAAATAGTTTTAACTTCTTATACTGAATCTTCTCGAAATCCGGAGTCTTCTCTTTCACAACATAGTCAAGGTGTTTCTTCCAGTTGGTGAAACATTAGGCCATCTTCTTCAAAGCCCATTCCCTGACCTTCATCTGCATGGATTTGGCATGTTGTTTGGCGTCCTCAACTAGATCCTCCACATTTGGATCCAGCTCTACCTTCGGTAGGGTGAAATTAAGCATGAGCCTCTTCCATCGTAAATATTTGTCCATGTTAGGAACATATAAAGATGTTCCCTCTTCCGCATCAGCAGGCCTATTCCAATTTCGCATGGTGATCGGGATGAAGTCTCTAACGATTACTCCGCATTGTGCCACAAATTTTTTTGCGGCAACAAGGGGAGCCGTCGGTTTGCCGTCATCACCGACTTCTTCGATCCTGAACCTCTCATGGTGTTCCAACTTTTTGGTTGGGCCTTGTTTTCTTTTTTCAGTAGATTTGCTCGATCCGAAGGGCTAAAAGAAGAAAGATCGTCGTTAATATATGTATATGGACAGCAGATGATTAATTAATGAATTAATTATATTACATGCACCTCGCCTTCTCCCTCGCATTCTCGATCATAGAAGGCATCGACTTCTCCCTCATGGAAGGCATCACCTTCTCCCTCAAAGAAGTCATCTCTTCCGTCAAAAAGAGGATCATCCTAACCGGAGTTGTTCAAAAACGTCGATACATCAATATTTTCCTCCCCATGGATCACACCATAGACCAACTCTTTCTTTTCTTCGTCTCTGCCATGTGGTTCCATATTTTCTGCATAGGTGGAAAAACGGATAAGTCAACGCGGCTAAGGGAGAAGGTTAGGTAGGGTGTTGAGAGATATAAACCCTAATTCGGAGAAACCCTAATATATACATACACAATAATAAAAATGAATTTACAATATTTACAATAATAAAAATCAACTAAAATCAATATTCTGGAGTTCCGAGGGGTGTAAAACCTAGTTCGGAGAAACCTCTGATGCATATGAGAGGGGTCACTTAAGTATACTATTTTGGTATATTATTTATACCAAAATTTTGGTATATAATTTATATTTTTATTATTAATGAATATTAAAATATGATTTTTCAAAGTATTAATACTTATTAAATATTTATCAAATAATAATTATTTAAATAGTTAACATAATAATGTATGGTAATAGTTTTAAGTTGTACATTTTATTTTTCTAAAAAATTTCATATATTAAGCATATTTTCTGAATTATTAAACAATAGTTACTAAATTTATAAGATTTATTCATTTCCTATTGAAAAAATAGTATATACAAAATATGATAATATTATAATATACATATACATATACAAAATAGTATATACAAAAATAGTATATACTAAATTGAATTATTGAAAAATACATATACATATACAAAATAGTATATTTGTATGCATACACAATATATATATACACAATATGATAATATATAAAAAATTAACTAGAAAAAAAATAAAATTGGCCCTATCCCGTGCTCTGGTCGCCCCTGTACGCGCGCGCCGACGCCTCCGCGCCTCGTGCCCCTCCGCAGTGGCGCGCCGACCCCGCTGCGGCCTGCTCGCGCCCGTAGTGGCCAGCACCGCTGCGCGCCGGCGTGGCTCGCCGGCCCGTATAGCCCGCCCCGCGCCGGCATGGCTCGCCGACCCATAGTGGCCCCGTAGCCGCCCCGTAGCCCGTGCGCCTAACCCTAATCTATCAGAGAGGGGGTATACCTGCTGTCGGCGACGATGCACGGCGGCGGTTGGAGGTGCTGGCGCGGCTGGAGAGGGAGACGACGATGATGCACGACGGCGGTTGGAGGTGGTGGCGGCCGGGGAGGAGCGCGCGGCGGCCAAAGAGCTGATGAAGACGAAGGTGGAGGTGGCAACGCTGACGACAACGGCGGGCAGCCCGCCGACGTCATGGGGATCATGGCGGTGGCGTCTCCCCTGCTGTGTGCGCGCGCGTCGAGTTCCAGAGAATGAAGATGGGAATGAGAGGAACGAGCGCACGTCGTCCATAAAGGGGGGAGCATACGTCCTGGTTGGTGGCTCCAACCAGGACGTACCGGGATGTATGCTCCACTTTTTTTTTCATATTTGGTCAGAACCCAAGCGACGCGCGTAGGGGGGCTTTAGTCCCGGTTGGATCCAGAAACCGGGACTAAAGGTCCCGTTTTCAATTTTTTCACAAATTATCTCTCTATTCCCGCCTTATTTTTAATTTTGGGGTTTAAATTTGTAATGTTTTTTAAATGATAATTAATTTGGAATTTAGAAAAACTTTAAACATAAAAAGTGTTTGCCGAATAACCAATTCAAAACCATTTTCTGTTTCTAAAAATAATTAATGTAACCATTTAAAATTAGAAATGAATTAACTTATATTTTTGCATATTAATTTGAAA
Organism: Avena sativa; assembly: GCA_916181665.1. Lineage (NCBI taxonomy): Eukaryota > Viridiplantae > Streptophyta > Magnoliopsida > Poales > Poaceae > Avena > Avena sativa. Next base: position 255,452,308 of record OV702279.1, on the reverse strand, counting down.
TTTAGAAAAACTTTAAACATAAAAAGTGTTTGAATTTGAATATTTTTTCTGCATATTAATTTGGAATTTAGAAAAACTTTAAACATAAAAAGTGTTTGAATTTGAATAACTAATTCAAAACCATTTTCTGTTTTTAAAACTAATTAATGTAACCATTTAAACTATTAACCATTTAAAATTAAAAATGAATTAACTTATATTTTTTACATATTAAATTGGAATATTGAAAAACTTTAAACATATAAAGTTTTTGAATTCGAATAATTAATTCAAAACCATTTTCTTTTTTACAAAATAATTAATGTAACCATTTAAACTATTAACCATTTAAAATTAAAAATGAATTAACTTATATTTTTTGCATATTAATTTGGAATATTAAAAAACTTTAAACATAAAAAGTGTTAGAATTTGAATAACTAATTCAAAACCATTTTATGTTTTTAACATAATCAATATACCAAGTCTGGTATTTTTTCTTGCAACTATGTTACATAATATGACACCATGCGAAAGATTTATATTGTTCGGACATTTTTTTTAATTTCTTATGCCCGTTTTGAACCGGCGTGCATGAAGATAGGGGATGAGCATCGTTAGAACTTGTATTGGATCTCTGAAGAAACCACATATTTCTAGCCTAAAAATGATTTTTTTCAAAAAATCACGGGTGTTAGATCATGTACTTGTAGTACAAACCAGACCCACTTCCTTTGGATTCGTCATACATTTGTCCTTTTTACCCGGGATGGATGGAAAGGTTTGAGATCTCCCGATTGGGAGATAATCCATGTAAGGTGGTCTAGTATTTTAGAAAAATGGGACGGTAGCATTCTGAAAAAGCATTTTGGTGGTTGCTTCACAAAACGACTCGTTTTTTGCGTTCGGAAAATAGAAAATGGCTTTTCCGTGCGACGAAAAGGAAAACTTTCTCCTGCAACATTGTTCTCCATCCAATGTCCACATGCATGCATAATATGGGCACAGTATCACAAACTATGCTGCGATTCAGCATATAACATCGGTCATTTGGACCGTAAGCCATGAAAACTCGAACATGATAGGTCGTGAAGGTTTTTCGAGACATGATCAATATACCAAGTCTGGTATTTTCCTTGCAACTATGTCACATAATATGACACCACGCGAAGGATTTACATTGTTCAGACATTTTTTAAAATTTCTTATGCCCCTTTTGAATTTTTCCCTTTTTGAACTAAGGTCGAACCGGCGTGCATGAAGATAGGGGATGAGCATCGTTAGAACTTGCATTGGATCTCTCAAGAAACCACATATTTATAGTCTAAAAATGATTTTTTTTAAAAAATCACGGGCGTTAGATCATGTACCTGTAGTACAAACCGGACCCACTTCCTGCCGATTCGGCAAACATTTGTCCTTTTTACCCGGGATGGACGGAAAGGTTTGATATCTCCCGGTTGGGAGATAGTCCATGTAAGGTGGTCTAGTATTTTATAAATATGTGACGGTAGCATTCTGAAACAGCATTTTGGTGGTTGCTTCAGAAAACGAGCCGTTTTTTGCGCTTGGAAAATGGAAAATGGATTTTTTTGTGCGACGAAAGGAAAGCTTTCTCCTACAACATTGTTATCCATCCCAATGTCCACATGCATGCATAATATGGGAACAGTATCACAAACTATGCCGCGATTCAGCACATAACATCGGTCATTTGGACCGAAAGCCACAAAACTTCGAACATGATAGGTCATTTTGTGAAGGTTTTTTCGAGACATGATCAATATACCAAGCATGGTATTTTTCCTTGAAACTATGTCACATAATATGACACCACGCAAAGGATTTACATTGTTCGGACATTTTTTTGAATTTCTTATGCCCGTTTTGAATTTTTCCCTTTTCGAACTAAGGTCGAACCGGCGTGCATGATGATAGGGGACGAGCATCGTTAGAACCTGTATTGGATCTCTGAGGAAACCACATATTTCTAGTCTAAAAATGATTTTTTCAAAAAAATCACGGGCGTTAGATCATGTACCTATAGTACAAACCGGACCCACTTCCTACCGATTCGGCAGACATTTGTCCTTTCTACCCGGGATGGACGGAAAGGTTTGAGATCTTCCGGTTGGGAGATAGTCCATGTAAGGTGGTCTAGTATTTTATAAAAATGGGATGGTAGCATTCTGAAACAACATTTTGGTGGTTGCTTCACAAAACGATTCGTTTTTTGCGCTCGGAAAATGGAAAATGGCTTTTCTGTGCGACGAAAAGGAAAACTTCCCCCTGCAACATTGTTCTCCATCCCAATTTCCACATGCATGCATAATATGGGCACAATATCACAAACTATGCCGTGATTCAGCACATAACATCGATCATTTGGACCGAAAGCCATGAAACCTCGAACATGATAGGTCAAGCTGAGGTGGGAAGCCTATAAATAGAGGAAAGGACCTATAAATAGAGGGAAAGGGTTCATATTTAGTCCTGGTTGGAGAGATTTCGGCAGGCTGGGACAGGCAGCACTAATGATAGGGGTGAGTGTCGACATTATGTCGTGCGGCTTGTACCTTGTCCCGGATGGTGTCACCAATAAATGAAAGGTTCATCTTTAGTCCCCGTTCGACACAACAACCAGGACAAAACACGAGTCAACACTAATAATAGGGGTGAGTGTCGATATTATGTCGTGAGTGTTGACACTATGCCGAGCTGCTTGTACTATAAATAGGCATCCTTGTGAGTCTAGTCCTCCAGCTAGATCGAGGCATCTCCAAGATGGTTTTCGAGAGCAGGGACACCACTACGGCCAGTTTCAGGGAGATGCCGCCGAAGCCCAGTCCTCCGGCATCTCCAAGAAACTGGTCATAGAGGCACTCCCTAATATGTGAAATTAGTTAGCTCCCAGGTGTATTGATCTAGTTAGCGAAGTTGCAAGCTGCAAGATGGTGTGCGAGAGCAGGGACACCACTACGGCCAGTTTGAGGGAGATTCCGCCGGAGCCTAGTCCTCCGGCATCTCCAACAAACTAGTCATAGAGGCACTCCCTAATATGTGACCACGCACGTTTGGAGATCATATCTTAATGGTAAGTATGAATCGGGAAAACTTCTTCATAGTTTGGGAAAGTCGTTCTACGAATCGGGACTAAAGCCCCCCCCCTTAGTCCTGGTCCAGCCACAAAATGGGACTAACATTCAAGACATTTATTAAACTTGGAAAATTGCAAACATCATAAAATATCCTTCACAAAATGAGCTATCTTGTCTCATGGCATTTAGGTTCACAATATGCAACCGATCGGCCAGACATGAACTAGAGGTACACAATATGAGCATGAACTTCTTGACGTATGTCCTTCATTATGATCGCTTTGGACGTAACCACGGAGCATCTTATTTACTTAATAGAATGCTTGGGCCAGTTTTCACTGTGAAGGGCGGAATTTCATCAAACTTATTATAAACTTCTGACATGTCTGTCTTGTCCTCGATTCCCACGATGTTTCTTTTACCTGAAAGAACTATGTGACGCTTTGGATCATCATATGATATATTCGTTTGCTTATTTTTTTCTTTTTTCGGTCTGGAGGACATGTCCTTCACATAGAAAACCTGAGATGCATCATTGGCTAGGATGAATGGTTCATCTCTATAACCAAGATTATTGAGACCACTGTTGTCATTCCATACAACCGGTCTATCTTTACCCCTTCCCCATTCAGGTTGACCCATTTGTAGCGAAACAAAGGGACCTTAAAAGAGACTCCATAGTCAAGTTCCCATATCTCCTCTTGATACGTCGGAAACGTATCTATAATTTTTGATGCTCCATGATTATTTAGTATCTACTTTGCTTTGCTTTGTCTACACTTTGAGGTACTTTTTACATGTTTTATGGTACTAACCTATTAACAAGTTGCCACAGTGCTAGTTGCCTGTTTTTTGCTGTTTTTGGTTTTAGAAAAGTTAGTAAAGAAATATTCTCGGAATTGGGCGGGAAAAACGTCAAAGTCAATTACTTTCCGTGGGGAACAAGAAGTCCAGAGGGGAGACGGAGAAGTGGGCTAGGGCAGCCAGACCCCCCTAGGCGCAGGTGGGCCCTGCCCCGCGCTTGGGAGGGGTGTGGCCCCTCTAGCCGCCTCCTAGGCCTCCCTCTTCGCCTATAATAATACCCCGATTTAGAAACCCTAAGTGCCCAATAAAATCTCCACGAAACTGTCTATAGCCACCGCCACCATCGTCCCTAGATCGAGGGGGATCTGAAGTTCTTCCCGGCACCCTGCCCGAGGGGAGATCATCCCGGAGGCCTTCTCTCCGGTATGATGCGTGAGTAGTTCCACCTTGGACTATGGGTCCATGTAGTAGCTAGATGGTTGTATCTCCTTCTTTGTGCTTTCATGTATAGATCTTGTGAGCTCCGTTCATGATCAAGATCTAATCTAAATGTAATCATGCATGTTGTGTTTGCGAGGATCCGATGGATATTGAGAGTATTATGTTGGTTTGATTAATGGTTTTTTCTTTATGATTCTATCATGTCTGTGTTGTTTGTGATATTGCATGCTCTCCGTTGTTAGTAGCTATCTTGGCCAAGTAGTTGCTAGTGACTCCAAGAGGGGGTATTTATGCTCGATAGTGGGTTCATGCCTCTAGTTTCCAAGGGAAGTGACAATAATCTCTTCGGTTGTAGATGGGTTGTTGCTACTAGGGAGAAAACAATAGTCTCTTGTTCATGGAACATGTGGACTGTTTACCTTACACACTTTGCTTAAAGCAGTTGTCTGTTGCTTGCAACTTAATACTGGAGGGGGTTCGGATGATAACCTGAAGGTGGACTTCTAGTCATAGATGAAGTTGGATGGCGGTCTATGTATCTTGTTGTATTGCCCAATCAAATATCATAGGATCTCTCTGACTAGTAATTGCAGTGTTATTCCTTGCTCAGTTCCTGTCAATTTCCCTGTTTTAATTTGTTTACCCTTCATGCCATGTTTTTTTTATCTAAGGAGAGCACCTCTAGTGAACTATGGACCATGGTCCAATCTTTATCATTGATACTTCTTCCACTGTTACTTGTTTACTTGTTGCAAACCATTACCTTCCACACCATACGTTTAATCCTTTGTTACAGCAAACCGATGAGCTTGACAACCTCACTGATTCCTTGGGGCAAAGTCTTGAGTTTGTGTTGTGCAGGTATCTGCGTTGCTTGCAACACCTATGTGACGTTTCCTTCCTCCTACTGGTTCGATAACCTCGGTTTCTTACTGAGGGAAACTTGCTGCTGTACTGCTTCATACCTTGCTCTTGGGGTTTACAACGAAGCGTTCCACGACAAGTGCTGGGAGCCATCAAGCTATTTTCTAGCGCCATTGCCGGGGAGGCTAAGGACGTCTTCACTAGGGGAGTCCTTCACTTCCTTTCTCTTTACTTTGTTTTTAGTTTTCTTTGTTTATTTTTCTTGGTTTTGTTTGCCTCTTTTCAAAAAACCCCAAAAAATTAGTCTAGTTTGGTTTGCTTTCTTTATTCAAAAACACAAAAAAATCAGTTCTTGCTCTAGCTGCTGCTGCTGTTTTTGGCTTGCCCACCTTTGCCAAAATGAACTCTGCTGAGAGCACCAAGTTGTGTGACTTTACTAGCACCAACAACAATGGTTTCCTTAGCACACCTATTGCTGTACCTGCTCCTGATGCTACCTTTTATGAAATTAAGTCTGCTTTGTTGAATCTTGTGATGAGAGAGCAATTTACTAGTGCTGGTTCTGATGATCCTGCTACCCATCTCAATAGCTTTGTTGAACTTTTTGAGATGCAAAAGTATAAGGATGTAGATGGAGATATTATTAAGCTCAAGCTTTTCCCTTTCTCCTTGAGAGGGAAAGCTAAAGAATGGTTGCTATCCTTGCCTTAAAATAGTATTGATTCTTGGACTAAGTGCAAACATGCTTTTATTGGAAAGTACTATCCTCCTGCTAAGATTATATCTATGAGAAGTGACATTATGAAATTTAAACAACTTGATAGTGAACATGTTGCTCCCACTCATGGACTCACTGCTTGGATTCTGCTGCTGGATGTACCTTTATGGGCCTCACTTTGGGTGCTGCAACAAGGCTACTTGATAATATGATGGTTAATTATTCTGAATGGCATGTTGAGAGAGCTCCATATGGTAAGAAGGTAAACTCTGTTGAGGAAACTTCCTCTTTGAGTGAAAAGATTGATGTTATTATGGCTATGCTTGTTAATGGGAAAGCTCCTCTAGATCCTAATAGTGTTCCCTTAGCCTGTTTGGTTGCTCAAGAAGAGCAAGTTGATGTGAACTTCATTAGAAACAACAATTTCAACAACAATGCCTATGGGAATAATTTTGGTAGTAACAACAATTATAGGCATTATCCTCCTAATAATGGAAATTCCTACAACAATGCTAGAAATGCCCCCTCTAAACTTGAATTCATGCTCAAAGACTTTATTAGTAAACAAACCACTTTCAATAAGGCTATAGAGGAAAAGCTTTTAAATGTTGAGAAAAATATATCCTCTTTGTCTGAAGCTCAAACTTCCTTGGTTAATAAAATGGCTGCTAAACCTGAAACTATGGAAAATACCTTTGCTACCGCTCATGCCATACAAGTTACTATTGATGAAAATGTTAGGCTGTTAGCTCAACTTCATGCCAAGTGGGAAAGGGAAGCTGAAATTGATAGAAACAATAGTGTGTGCACCATCACCACTAAACCACAAGTAGTCCTATTCCTACTCCTACTATGCCTACTAATAGTGATGCTAAGTTTGACTTTGATATTGATGGTTGCAATATTTCTGAAGTGATTATGTTCCTACAAAAGCTTGCTAGAAGTCCTGATGCTTGTGATATGCATGTTGCCTTTACCAAACACATTACAGATGCTCTTGTTAAGATTAAGGAAGATAAGCTAAAACACAAAGCTTCTTTTCCTAGGAAGGTAGAAGATAGTTGGGAACCCATTACTAATATGCAAGTGAATGACTTTTATCTCAAAGCTTCATGTGATCTTGGTTCTAGTGTCTCTATTATGCCTAGGAATATTTATGAAATGCTTGATTTGCCACCATTGGAAGATTGTTATTTTGATGTCCCACTCAATGACAATGCTAAAAAGAAACTCATGGGGAGTATTAATGATGTTCTCATTATGCTTAATAATGCTTATGTCCCTGTTGACTTCTATGTTTTGGATGTTGAATACAATGATTCTTGTCCTATTACTTTGGGAAGACCTTTTCTTAGAACAGCTGGTGCCATCATTGATATGAAAGAGGGCACAATTAAATATCATTTTCCATTCAAGAAAGGTATTGAACACTTCCCATATGAGGAGATAGAAGTTGCTTTTTTCTCCTCCTTTGAAAGCAAGATTTGATGTTAATGCTTCCACATTTGAAAATACTTGATTCTTCTTGCTTCTTGTGCCTAACTTAAAGGCGTTAAAGAAAAGTACTTGTTGGGAGATAACCCAAGAGTTTCCTTGAGTATTGGAAGTTATTACTTCAGTAATGGCCTCTCCTTATCCTTTTTGTTTGCTCTTTGTGCCAAGAATGACCTCTAATGAGAGGGAAGTAAGATTTGGGGAGTCGCTATCACGAAACAGATTTCTGTCCTCCACCAAAAAAATTCGTGAGGAGTCTCTGTAACTCAGATTGAGCTGAAAATGTATGAATAAATCCCCCAGTATGTTAGATAAATTTCTTTAGCTCAACACTTTTTGATTTGAGCAATATAAGATGTTCGAAAAAATTGGTTTCTACCTGCTGGTCTGTTTTGACAGATTTCTGCCATTTTTTGCATTTGCTTCTTATTGATTCCTTTTTGAGTTCTCTTTAAGTGCATTGAGCTTTTTGAAGGAGTTACTACAGTAGCTTGTGTTTTTAGTGAAAAACCTTGTTGTTCCAAAGCTTTGCCAGGGGTCTAATATATTTTGAATAAACTAATGTTGCTAATGAAGATTGTGTGAAGTTTTTGTATGAAGAAAAAAATTCAGGTGTAGAGAGAGAATGATGCAATGAGATGAAGAATGGACAAAAGCTCAAGCTTGGGGATGCCACCATGGTGTCACCCCAAAAAATATCCAAGAGGTACAAGCGTCAAAGCTTGGGTATGCCCAAGGCATCCCCTTCTTCATCAATAAAAAGCTCAGGTCTGTCTAGACACTTCATTTTTATTGTTTCATGCACAGTTGTATTGTTATTGGAACGTCTTAGTTTTCTTATGCTTTGCTTAGTTTGTTTAGTTTGCTTGAGTAGTTTGGACCCCCGTTCTCGTTGTGTTGTTTTGTAAATAAGTTGCTTGGTGTTGGAAAGGAGTAGTAAGTTCTTGCTTGAAGTGCAAGAGGAGCTTGCATCGACTGTGACTTAGACTCTAGCATGACATGCTAGGTGTTGTTTTGACCTTATGCTTAGTGACTATTGCTGTAGCATGTCTTGTTCCAAACAATTGGGATTGCTTAGTGTGCCTTGAAGAAATTATGCGATGTCTTAGCATGCAAAAGCATAGTATTGTGGTATTCTCCTTTGATGCTTTGCTTGGGTTGACTTGGCACATGCTGACACCATGTTTAACTATGACAAGTCACCATTAGCCTCTATGATCATTTAGTCCTTGACTTGTAGTACCACTCTTTGCTTTGATTAGTAATGCTTTGTTGCACTTCATGATTATGGCCATTATTGCTCTCTTATTTGGTTGCTCCCAGTCTTTTGCTAGCCTCCACTTGTATGAGTAAGTTCTACTCATGCCTCAAACTCCCAAGAAACCAAGTTATTCCAAAGTGCCACTATAAATTCCTATGCATGGTGTGTTACACCATTCCAAGTATATTCTTGTTTTCAACTATCTTCCAATTAAAAACTATTTTGTTATGTGAAAACTTAGTGATTAAAGCCCTCACAAACTTGATGGCACACTTTATATTCTTTGCCCCTAATAAACTTGAACCATTGTGTCATCTATGTTCTATATGATTGCACTAATACGTTGGAATTAGCAGAACCGTGCTGTCACGGGGAACGTTTTCAACATTGCACTTGTACTTTGTACTCAGTTGATATCATGCTATTTTGTCTATGGATGTCACCAGTTTGAAATAAAGAGGGAACTTGTAAGTCCATGAAGTTTGTATCCTGTGTTAGAGAAACGCCTAGGCCGCTAGCCTAAGCCATGCCTAATCAGGGTGGAAACTTGCAGCATCACCATAGTGACATCTATGAAGCATTCTTCTTATAAAAAAAGAGACACATTGAGAAAAGAGGAAAGAGAGAAAAAGCATCATATTCCCATGGTAAATAAGAAAATTGCTGAGATGCTCATTGTCTGCTTGCCTTGTCATTTTGGTTATGGGAAAGCTTCTATACCATGTGCAAGGGGTACCCCGTTGGCGGTTCTCAATGATATGCAAATACTTACAATGACAAGAACTTACAGGTGACCAAATTTGAGTAGCATGAGGTGTGGCCCTCGTATTCAAGGGACTTGAGATTGCCAATTTATACTTCGTCAAGCATATACTCCATATTTGTCACTTTAACCTTAATCACTTCAAGATGCTTATGATAGGGGCAATGAGGGCTGAAATCTAACAAGTACCATAATTTTTGGAAGCTCTTTTTGAAACTTGAAATCCCTGCTTCCTTTATAAAAAGCCTTTATTCCACCATTATTTGAGTCTCCACCTTCTACCTTTAGGCACCATTAAGAGAGCATAGTTGTCATTATGTGTGCAGTGTTCCAAAGCTTATTGATTGATGCATATTGTGATATTACTTGTTCTTGTGTTATTTGTTTCTAGTCACCCTTGTGAACTTTGAAGGTGTCCTATGCATCTATTTGCTAATCTATGAGGGACAAGCTGATTGCCACTATGCTATGTTTCTGTATGTGAAACAAACAAACGTTTTTCAATGCATGTTATTCATGATCTTTGTTTGTAACTTGTCATGTTGCATGCATAATTACTATGTCATATTGTTAGAACTCCGTCTTTCATGCACATGTTTAGAGTTATTTAATACCAGCTTGCAATGCTTGCAAATGGTTGGATCTTTATTGTGAGGGTGCATGTCACCTCAAAAATTATTCTTTTTATCACTTACCTACTCAAGGATGAGTAGGAGTTAATCTTGGGGATGCTTGATACGTCGGAAACGTATCTATAATTTTTGATGCTCCATGCTTGTTTAGTATCTACTTTGCTTTGCTTTGTCTACACTTTGATGTACTTTTTACATGTTTTCTGGTACTAACCTATTAACAAGTTACCACATTGCCAGTTGCTTGTTTTATGTTGTTTTTGGTTTCAGAAAAGTTAGTAAAGAAATATTATCAGAATTGGACAGGACAAACATCAAAGTCAATTACTTTCCGTGGGGAACAAGAAGTCCAGAGGGAAGATGGAGAAGCGGGCCAGGGAAGCCAGACCCCCCTAGGAGCAGGTGGGCCCTGCCCCGCGCCTGGGAGGGGTGTGGCCCCTCTGGCCGCCTCCTCGGCCTCCCTTTGCCTATAAGAAGCCCCCGATGCAGAAACCCTAAGTACCCGATAAAATCTCCACGAAACCGGGACTAAAGACCCCCTATAGTCCCGGTCAAGCCACAAACCGGGACTAACACTCAATACATTTATTAAACTTGGAAAATTGCAAACATCATAAAATATCCTTCACAAAATGAGCTATCATGTCTCATGGCATTTAGGTTCACAATATGCAGCCGACCGGCCAGACATGAACTAGAGGTACACAATATGAGCATGAACTTCTTGGCGTATGTCCTTCCTTATGATCACTTTGGACGTAACCATGGAGCATCTTCTTTACTTAACTGAATGATTGGGTCAGTTTTCACTGTGAAAGGCGGAATTTCATCAAACTTATTATAATCTTCTGACATGTCTGTCTTGTCCTCGATTCCCACGGTGTTTCTTTTCCCTGAAAGAACTATGTGATGCTTTGGATCATTATATGATGTATTTGTTTGCTTATTTTTTCTTTTTTTCGGTCTGGAGGACATGTCCTTCACATAGAAAACCTGAGACACATCATTGGCTAGGACGAATGGTTCATCTTTGTAACCAAGATTGTTGAGACCAGTGTTGTCATTCCATACAACCGGTCTATCCTTACCCCTTCCCCATTCAGGTTGACCCATTTGTAGCGAAACAAAGGGACCTTAAAAGAGACTCCATAGTCAAGTTCCCATATCTCCTCTTGATACGTGGGAAACGTATCTATAATTTTTGATGCTCCATGCTTGTTTAGTATCTACTTTGCTTTGCTTTGTCTACACTTTGAGGTACTTTTTACATGTTTTATGGTACTAACCTATTAACAAGTTGCCACAGTGCTAGTTGCCTGTTTTTTGCTGTTTTTGGTTTTAGAAAAGTTAGTAAAGAAATATTCTCGGAATTGGGCGGGAAAAACGTCAAAGTCAATTACTTTCCGTGGGGAACAAGAAGTCCAGAGGGGAGACGGAGAAGCGGGCTAGGGCAGCCAGACCCCCCTAGGCGCAGGTGGGCCCTGCCCCGCGCTTGGGAGGGGTGTGGCCCCTCTGGCCGCCTCCTCGACCTCCCCCTTCGCCTATAAGAAGCCCCCGATGAAGAAACCCTAAGTACCCGATAAAATCTCCATGAAACCGTTTGTAGCCGCTGCCACCATCGTCCCTAGATCAAGGGGGATCTGAAGTTCTTCCCCGCACCCTACTGGAGGGGATATCATCCCAGAGGCCTTCTCTCCGGTATGATGCGTGAGTAGTTCCACCTTGGACTATGGGTCCATGTAGTAGCTAGATGGTTGTATCTCCTCCTTTGTTCTTACATGTATAGATCTTGTGAGCTCCGTTCATGATCAAGATCTAATCTATTTGTAATCATGCATGTTGTGTTTGTGGGGATCCGATGGATATTGAGATTATTATGTTGGTTTTATTAATGGTTTTGTCTTTATGATTCTAGCATGTCTATGTTGTTTGTGATCTTCCATGCTCTCTGTTGGTAGTAGCTATCTTGGCCAAGTAGTTGCTAGTGACTCCAAGAGGCGGTATTTATGCTCGATAGTGGGTTCATGCCTCTAGTTTCCAAGGGAAGTGACAATAATCTCTTCGGTTGTAGATGTGATGGTTGCTACTAGGGAGAAAAAAACGGTCTCTTGTTCATGGAACATGTGGACTGTTTACCTTACACACTTTGCTTAAAGAAGTTGTCTGTTGTTTGCAACTTAATATTGGAGGGGGTTCGGATGATAACCTGAAGGTGGACTTCTAGTCATATATGCAGTTAGATGGTGGTCTATGTATCTTGTTGTATTGCCCAATCGAATCTCATAGGATATTTCTGACTAGTAATTGCATTGTTATTCCTTGCTCAGTTCCTGTCAATTGCCCTGCTGTAATTTGTTTACCCTTCATGCCATGTTGTTTATCTAAGGAGAGCACCTCTAGTGAACTATGGACCCCGGTCCAATCTTTACCATTGATACATCTTCCACTGTTACTTGTTTACTTGCTGCAAAGCATTACCTTCCACACCATACGATTAATCCTTTGTTACAGCAAACCGGTGAGCTTGACAACCTCACTGATTTGTTGGGGGCAAAGTCTTGAGTTTGTGTTGTGCAGCTCTCCGCGTTTCTTGCAACACCTGTGTGACGTTTTCTTCCTCCTACTGGTTTGATAACCTCGGTTTCTTACTAAGGGAACTTGCTGCTGTGCTGCTTCATACCTTGCTCTTGGGGTTTCCAACGAAGCGTTCCACGACAAGTGCTGGGTGCCATCACCTCTATATAACCATAGTATGTGTCCTTTTGCCAATTCTCGTCCGTTGCATCAAAGCGGACACCACTATTTTGGTTGGTGCTCTTTTTATCTTGGGCGATCATGTAGATTGTATTACCATTTATTTCGTACCCTTGGAAATTCAATATAGTAGAAGATGGTGACGCGGCCAACAAGTATAACTAATCTCCAATAGTGGTGTCATTCAAGAGATGTGTCCGCATCCAACCGCCAAAAGACTTCATGTGTTCATCTGTAATCCATGAGCCAGGCTTCCCCGGGTTTTTGGAGCGTACAATATTCTCGTGTTCCTCGATATACGGAGCTGCCAAGGTGGAATTATGTAGAACTGTGTAGTGTGCTTTAGTGAAAGATTCCTCGTACCTACATATCATTTCTTTCTTTACCAACATGCCTTTTCCACTTAGTCTTCCCTCATGCTGCGATTCAGGAACACCAATCGGCTTAAGGTCAGGAATAAAGTCAACACAAAACTCAATGACCTATTATGTTCCATATCCCTTGGAGATGCTTCCTTCTGGTCTAGCATGGTTATGAACATATTTCTTTAAGACTCCCATGAACCTCTCAAAGGGGAACATATTGTGTAGAAATACAGGACTGAGAATGGCAATCTATTCCACTAGGTGAACCAGTAGATGCGTCATAATATTGAAGAAGGATGGTGGGAACACCAACTCAAAACTAACAAGACATTGTACCACATCCTTCTGTAACCTTGGCAGAATATCTGGATTGATTACCTTCTGAGATATTGCATTGAGGAATTCACACAGCTTCACAATGGGTACTCGAACATTTTCCGGTAGAAGCCCCCTCAATGCAATCGGAAGCAACTGCGTCATAATCACGTGACAGCCATGAGACTTCAGGTTTTGGAACTTTTTCTCTGCCATATTTATTATCCCATTTATATTAGATGAGAAGCCAGATGGCACCTTGATACTGTAAAGGACTTCAAAAAATATTTCCTTCTCTGCTTTGGTAAGAGCATAGCTGGCACGACTTAAGTGATGCCCTTTATCCGTCTTGTTCTGTGTATGCATGTTCTTTGGGTCTTTCATAACTTACTGGTCCTCCCGTGCTTCTGGTGTATCTTTTGTCTTCCCATACACGCCCATTAATCCTAGTAGGTTCACGCAAAGATTCTTCGTCACGTGCATCACGTCGATTGAAGAGCGGACACATAGGACTTTCCAATATGGCAGCTCCCAAAATATAGATTTCTTCTTCCACATGAGTGTGTATCCGGTAGCGACATTGTTCGGAACTGATTGACTGCCGGGACCCTTTCCAAAGATTACTTCTATGTCCTTGACCATACCAAATATATCATCACCAGCAGGGAGTTCAGGCTTCTTCCGATTATCTGCCTCACCTTTGAAATGCTTGCCTTTCTTTCTTACGGGATGATTGGTCGGAAGAAATCGTCTATTCCCTAGGTACACAACCTTCTTGCATTTATGCAAATATGTACCTTCAGTCTTATCTAAACAGTGCGTGCATGCCTTATATCCCTTGTTTGTCTGTACTGAGAGATTACTAAGAGCAGGCCAATCATTGATGGTTATGAAAATCAACCGTTGTAGGTCAAATGGCTCCTGTTTGTTCTCATCCCACGCATGTACACCTGGTTTGCCCCACAGTTGTAAGATTTCTTCAACTAATGGCCTTAGTTACACATCAATGTCGTTGCCCGGTTGCTTCGGGCCTTGGATGAGCACTGACATCATAATGAACTTACGCTTCATGCACAACCAAGGAAGAAGGTTATAGATACATAGAGTCACAAGCCAAGTACTGTGAATGCAGATCTGCTCCCCAAAAGGATTCATGCCATCCGTACTTAGACCAAACCATAAGTTCCTTGCGTCACCTGCAAAGTCCGGGAAGTCTCTCTCGATTTTTCTCCACTGCGACCCATCAGCAGGGTGTCTCAACTTCCCGTCTTTTTACGGTCTTCTTTGTGCCATCGCAACAACCTGGCATGCTCTTTGTTTCTGAACATGCGTTTCAACCTTGGTATTATAGGAGCATACCACATAACCTTAGCAGGAACTCTCTTCCGGGGGGCTCTCCCTCAACATCACCAGGGTCATCTCGTCTGATCTTATACCGCAATGCATTGCATACTGGGCATTTATTTAAATTCTCATACTCCTTACCGTGGTAGAGGATGCAGTCATTAATGCATGCATGTATCTTCTGCGTATCTAATCCTAGAGGGCAGAGAGTCTTCTTTGCTTCGTACGTACTCTCGAGAAGTTTGTTATGCTTTGGAAACTTCGGCTTCATTATTTTCAGCATCTTTTCAAATGCGGAGTCAGTTAGACCACACTCTGCCTTTCATCGCAGCAATTCCAGTGTGGTACCGAGTTTTGTGCTGCCATCTTCGTAATTTGGGTACAACAATTTCTTGTGATCTTCTAACATGCCCTCTAACTTCAACTTCTTCTTTTCTGTTTCACAGTCTCGCTTTGCATCAGAAATGACCCTACCAAGTTCATCAGCGGGCTCATCTGATGCTTGTTCTTCACCTCCTTCCTCTTCATTGTCTTCCATTGCAGTATCACCGTATTAAGGAAACATATGATGATAGTTGTTATCATCATCTTCTTCTTTATTGTCTTCCATCATAACCCCTCTTTCCCCGTGCTTGGTCCGACAATTATAGCTGGGCATGAAACCTTTCATAACCAGGTGGCCGCGAATGATTTTCGAGGAAGAGTACTCTTTGTTATTCCGACATTGAACATATGGACAACGCATAAAACTATTCTCTTTGTTTTCCGTAGCCACATAGATAAATTTATCCACGTCTTTAATGTACCCGGGTTCACGCCGGTCACCGTACATCCATTCCCGACCGTTCATCTGCATCATCTAATTAAGTTTATCAAAAACGGAACATCATAAATAGTGAAATGACCAATTCACATCGACACATGCATTGTATCAATGACTGATGAAAACATAAAATTGCTAACCTCGATCGAGGAGGAAAGAAAGAGAAGAAATCTCAAGTGCGTTTTGGGCACCTTCTATATTTTTGTTCTGTGAGAAATTGAACGGGATCATTCTCTCAAACATTTCATCAAACACCTCACATGCATGCATAGGAAAAAAATAAACTAGCACACCTCTCACACCTTCCACCAAGAAAAAACAGAGAGGATGCAAATGGCGGGGGTGTCGTATTTATAGAGGGCTGGCTCATACGTCCTGGTTTGTAACACAAACCGGGACTAAAGGTGTGTGGCAGGCCACGTGTCTGGCGCCCACACTTTAGTCCCGGTTTGTGTTACAAACCAGGACGCATGCTCCCTCACCAACCGGGACGCATGTCTCCGGCCCCGTGCGGCAGGCCGGCCCGCTCGAACCGGGACGCAAGCTAGCATTAGTCCCGGTTCGTGGCGGAACCGGAACTAATTCCTTTGGCGGGCGCGAACGGATAGCATGTTTTCTATTAGTGGAAGGTAAATTTACCGGCGATCTTATCTTCTTAGTGTTGGATAGCATGTTTTCTATTAGTGGAAGGTAAATTTACCGGCGATCTTATCTTCTTAGTGTTGTAGATCTGCCCTTTTTAGCCTTGTAACACTCAACGAGAGACCCAAATAGCTCATCGAGAAGGAGGTTTTTGTGGCTAGAAAGCTTGGTCGATGGTGCCATCAAAGATCTAACACACCACATTGGATAGGAGCCACAAGGCTTTTTTTATAGTTAGCACATAATCTGGTGACATCTCCATAACTTGCAAGGATGGAAGCAAGCCAAGAAATGTCCATTTTTATTGGTGCCACAAAAAACGCTGCATCATAAGCATAGACACATGTGCGCGCCATTGGTTCTCTTCCACGAAGGGGATTATAATGATCTTGGGCCATTGCCTTGGCACGGATGTGGTTCATGGGATCTCTGGTCAAAACGAAGGGGAGAGGGGACAAAGGGTCCCTTGTCTAAGTGCCCTTATGCTTTATTATGTAACAAGCAACACCATTTATAAGCACTCTTGATGTTGATGAAGATAAGAGAGCCAATCACAAAATTTCACTAGGAAGCCCTAATGATGCAAGATATCCATGGGGTAGCCTCGTCTAACTGAGTGAAAAAGCAGGGTTTTGGAGCGGTGAAATTTTCTAGTAAGCTTCATCTTTTACATGCAATTGTTATGGAAGTTCTTTTTTTATGAATACACTTTAGGGCATTAGACACAAGTAAGTCCATGTGGGAGCAAGGACACGAGGCCATCATTATTGCGATAAATTTATTAATGGCACAAATGGGACTTATTGGCCTAAAATCTTGGCTTCATCTTTCTTTAGGATTAAAGCGACGTTGTCGGGGGTTATCCAATGAACACTACAAGAATCCGGAAGATTCATGACGTTTTTTTTATGAAGTGGCCTAAAAAGGTCATGGATTCATGACGTTCCGATTTTTCCCGTCACGAGGCGCTCGGAGGCCTCCGGCCCGGTCATCCATGACGTTCTTGGATTTCGTCGCGGGAAAATCCTCGTGGATTTCGTCCCCGGCCCCAAAGCCCAGTTTGTTGTTTCATCGCGCGTACAATCATCATGTTCGGTTGAACGGAATCGAACCCGTGACCTCCCCTTCGGTAGCGCACAGCTCCACCCGTTAGATCACCAAACACAGTTTGTGAGAATGTACTATTTCACTATCCTTATACACATATTATCAAACACAAGAAAAGAAAATTGGCAGGAGACACAAACACAATCAACACAACTTATCAACACCGTTGATCCAAACTTGTAAACTCTAGAAAGCATGCATACTTTAGAGATAATACTTATTAATTAGCATCATATATATAGAGATTAATCTAAAAAGGAATATAAAACTGTTCACACGCTAGTTCTGAAAGCATACAACCAGTTCACGCACTAGTTTTAAAAAAAAAGTTCACAGACAGTGGCAATTCCTTAACCATGCAGTAGCAGTTCCGCTTCGTCTCCTCGTCTCCCTGTTCTTCTTTCTTCCTGTTCTTTTCCTCCTCATCTCCATGTTCTACTTTCTTTCTCTTGGTCTCCCTCCTAGTCTCATGTTCTTCTTTGTTTCTCAATAGGAACCATTCCCACACTTAAGCCATGGACAACAGCCGGATGAATGTGAACTGGTCCGATCTCCTGGCCGACCCACTTCGCAAGATCGCCTGACTACTTGATGGAGAAAGAGGAGTACGTCGACACCTATGCTGCTTGTCGGGAAGTCTGTGTCGATTAGCGTCGCACTTTCAAAGAGCCCGAGTTCCATCTTAACAACTGAATCCTAATATATCACACACTTTCAGCCGAGTGAAGATGCTCTTAGTAAGGGCATCTCTAACCAATCTCGTAAAAACGGTTAGAGGAGTAAAATCTCCTTACCTACCAATCGGTGTTAACGGAGTAAATCTTTTAGGAGTCGGGTTGGCCGACTCCTATTTTTACTCCTCCACCGCTCGGAGGAGTAAAAGATTCCTCCCCCTCCCACACGTTTCACACTCACCTCTCCTCGGCTTCTCCTCCACCTCTGGCGAGCCTCCTCTCCGATTATCGCCACCACTGCAGCCTGGGATGGCTGGATCTTCTCGTCGGCCATCCCCACCGCCCATTCCCAGCGCTCGCCTCCATTGTAGCCCACCGGCGCAACCCTGCGTCGCTCCCGCTCCTCGCACTACTCCCCTCATCGATTGGCACCACCCAAGCGCTGGAGGCAGCCCCGACGGTCCACCAGCACCCTCAACCTGCCGACGCCGCCGACACCGGTCTATCGCGGCGTGTGGCAGCGGTCGTGGGGGCGTGGTTCACCGAAATCACCGACCACAACACCCATCGAAAGTTTTGGATCGGTAGCTCCCAGTCGCCGGAGCGGGCAGCGCTGGCGTACGACGTGAAGAACGTCGATCTCTACAGCTCCAACAGCAGCGATATCAACTTCTCGCTAGGTTTCTGCATGGTGTCGTACTTGGATCCATACGGCGTCTGACTCATCTCCGACTGCGAGCGGCGGGACGACAGGAAGGCCTACGAGCGCCTCGAGGTGGAGCGTGACGACGTGGCGATGGCGGCAACGCTCGCCAGGCTCAACGTGGAGCTCATGGAGGAGGAGCAACAATGGCTCGAGGAATTCGCCGAGGCCAAGCGGAAGGCGGGCGCGGCAAAGAAGAAGGGGTTGCCGATACTGCGGGGCCGTAGGTAGCTCTAGCGCCGTCCATGGTGAGGGAGGAGGACGTCAGTAGCTCCACGAGCCTGTCGACGGTGCCGGCGGTCATCGACCTCGACAACGACTCCTCCTCCTTCGAGTGGGACGAGGATTAGGTTAGGTTTAGTTGAATCCCGGACGAATTTAGTGAAATTCGATCGACTTTTGGGTGTAATATGTATAAAGTAAAGTAAATGAAAAAGTAGGTTTCAAATTTAGTCAAATTTGATCGAATTTTGTGGTGATCATCTGATTTTCTCCTCTAAGTTTTGTACTTCTGTTAGAAACGATTGTCGATTAGAGGAGTACTTTTACTCCTCTGATTTTTCTCCGGAGGTTTACTCCTCTAAACTTGAGGGGATCAGTTAAAGATGCCCTAAGTGGTAGGGAAGCCTAGTATATAAAGATGTGTAACTTTTACTTAACTAGCAACGTGAGACTAAACTTTGCCTCCACTAAACAGTACTCCCTCTGTTTCTAAATATAAGATGTTTTAGCTTTTGTGAAAAAGTGTATCTAGACGTATTTTAGAGCGTGTTTGGTTGCTCGGGCTCTTTTTTCCCCGATGGTGCAATTGCACGCGCGTGAACTGCATGCGTGGATACGGACCTGAACCAAAATATCCTCCTTATTTGGTAGGGCGCATTGACAACATTAGGGAACCCAGGAGAAACACAAGCTTAGTGTTTGCTTGCCTCGTTTTTGCCTTTGGAGGCAAAGTTCGGTTGTTTGGTTCGTGTAGGTATAGATGATTTCCTACCTTAATCTCGTAAGTTGAGTTTCCTTCACGAGCTAATGCGCGACCCCGTGGTCGCTGCCAACGGCCAGACCCCATTGGTCGGCTCCCGCTCCTCCTCACGACGCCGCTTGTCCGAAAGAAGAGGGAGTGATGCCATGGGCATTGGAGCGGCGGGTGGCGCGTCGGGGAGGAGAGCAGGATGATGCGACGGTGGTGTGGCGGGTTCGAATGCGAGGAGGGATAGGAGGCGCATCTTGAGGAGGGAGGCGAGCCCGTGTTACAGGGGTGGATGATCTCGCGAACATTGTGGATGAGCTACACGATGGACACGCCAGCACCGCTGCTCCCGATTATGTCCTAGATGATGCCGTCCACGAATGCCATGGTGTTCCCCGCCACCAGAGCAGCGACGTCATTCATATGATCCACCACCACCACCTAGTCGGGCGACGTCCGGGAAGCTGCGCGGTCGCTGACAAGAGCACGGGCGCTTCGGCGGTCATGTCCGACAAGTCCCCCGTGACGTGGAACCATGGCGGACGGTGGATAGAGTAGCAGGTGACAATGGGAGGAGGCGCTGTTGGCATGGGAATAAGAGGAGCATGATGCGGAGGAGGAGGAGGTGCTGCTATGCTACTGTGCCGGCGAGGGAGAGAGCCACCGCGACGCTGGTTCTGCTGTGTCGGTGCATGGGCACGCGGGCCGTGACTCAGGTCACCACGCATTGGGGCGCCGCCGGTGAAAGCTCCCTGACGAGGGTTCGACTCGTAAATGCCCATATCACGGTATCACGGTGGAATATTATCCAATTGGCTTGCAAGCATGTAACTAGGTCACAAGGGATGTTATATCACGAAACGGGTAAAGAGTACTTATCGGTAACGAGGTTTAACTAGGTATAGAGATACCGACGATCAAACCTCGGATAAGTAAAGTATCGCGTGACAAAGGGAATCGGTATCGTATGTAAATGGTTCATTCGGTCACGAAGTAATCGTAGAAATATGTGGGAGCCATATGAATTTCCAGATTCCTCTATTGGTTATTGATTGGAGAGGTGTTTCGATCATGTTTGCATAGTTCACGAACAGTAGGGAGACACAATTAAGGATTCGATGTTGTTTAGTAGATATGGAATATGATTTGGAGATCGAATGTTGTTCGAAGTCTCGAATTGGATCCAGGATATCACGAGGAGATCCAAAATGGTTCGGAGAATAAGATTCATATAAGGAATCCAATTCCGGGGTTCGGAAATGTTTTCGATGTTCTCACCGGAAGCTGCTCGAAAGTTCTGGAAGGTCCACCACCCTGGAGGGGGCACATGGATGCGCCATTCCCTAGCGGGGCATGCGGCATGGTGCCCTAGGTCAAGTCAGCCAAGACTAGGAAGTGGGAATCAAACTCTAGTTTGAATAGTCAAAGTCTAGTTTGAAAAGTCAAATCCCAAATTTGGAAAGTCAAAATCCTAGTGGAGGAAGGAGAGGAAACCTAGAGAGGTTTCCCTCTCCCTCCCCAAGCCGACGGCTGATACGTCGTAAACGTATCTATAATTTTTGATGCTCCATATTTGTTTTGTACTCCCTCCATCCCATGGCTTAGGGCGTATATTTTCTGGCATGCTTATTAAGAAGCAATCGACAGGAAGAAAACGACCATAAAACTTCCTACTATGCCCCTGCATGCATGCGTGAAAACCTCCTTAATTCTCTCGTACGGTTGTCCTAGCTCCTCGTTTCTCTCTCATGTACGCAGCGCTCTCTCCGGAAAATTTAATACCACACGGAAGACGAAGCATGAAGGCGTCTCTCTTTAATTACTGGGATGCTAACGAGGAAACAAATCAAAGGGTAAAACAGGAAGGCTAGCAAGTCTCATGCCTCCACGCCTTAAGCTCTGAGTAAATTTCGAAAAAAATAACGCCCTAAGCTGTGAGACGGAGGGAGTATCAACTTTCTTATGTTTTGTCTATACTTTGAGGTATTTTTATACATTTTCTGAAACTAACCTATTAACAAGATGCCGTAGTGTCAGTTGCATGTTTTCTGCTGTTTTTGGTTTCAGAAAAATTAGTAAATAAATATTCTCGGAATTGGACAGGACAAAAGCCAAAGTCATATTTTACCGGAGCGAACACGGAGACCGAAGGACAGCCAAACTGGGCCCATGAGGTGGCCACACCATAGGATGGCACGGGCCCACCCTGGGTCTCGCCAGCCCATGGTGTGGGCCCCTCGAGGCTCCACCGACCTTGACCTTTCTCCTATATATACGTCTCCCTGAGACGTAAACCCTACACGGATTAGATCTCCACAAAAAGTTCCACAGCGCCGCCACCACCGAATAGGATATTCAGGGGACCGAAGTCTCTATTCCAGCACCCTACCGGTACGAGGAATTGCCCCCGAAGCCATCTCCATCGATCTCCATCGCCGTTGCTGATTCCCATGATAAGGAGGGAGTAGTTCTTCCTCGAGGCTAAGGGCTCTACTGGTAGCTATATGTTCATATCTCTCTCTATGTGTGATCTTATTGTGATCATGAGCTTTGTAATCAAGTAGATCTATTTGGCTACTCAAGTGCTTTAATCAATCTCTGCTTTTCCCCACGCGTGTGAAGGTGACAGTGTGCACACCATGTGGCACTTAGGCTAGAGATTATAGAAATACTTATCATGAGTATAATTTGAGTTGGATGTATCTATGAAATTGTGGTGTTTATTGGAACCATCTAGCGCTCAAGGTGACGGTGTGGGATTATATAGATGGGGAATGCAAACTTTGAGGTGTGCTGTTATAGCCCTACCATGGATTAGAGTTGTCCAACCGGAGAGTAGTTTAGAGTAGCATAATGAAGAGAAGATATTTATTTGAGAGTGTACACTAGTGAAAGTATGATCCCTAGGCCTTGTTTCTAAGCACTGAAACACCATTTACAACTAGATCTATTACATGTTTGCTTGCTGCCATTGTTATTTCAGATTGCCTTTAGTCTCTTCTTCCCGTCAAGCTCTTTTTTGGCATCGTTGTCTTATAATCATCCATATCACTTGTATTTCACTATCTCTTAGCCGAACTAGTGCACCTATACACCTGACAAGTCTACTGGGTGTGTTGGGGACACAAGAGACTTCTTGTATCTTCATTGCAGGGTTGCTTGAGAGGGATACCTTTGACCACTTCCTCCCTGAGTTCGATAAACCTTGGGTGATCCACTTAAGGGAAACTTGTTGATGTCCTACAAACCTCTACACTTGGAGGCCGAACACTGTCTACAGGAATAAAATCGTGCGTAGACATCAAGCTCTTTTCTAGCGCCGTTGCCGGGGAGGTAAGGTAAAAGTTACTCACATCCTCTAGCTACTAAGCTATCTTCTAGTGCTATTGTTGGTGTGTGAGTGCTCGAAGTTATTTCCTTTAGATTCTGCAATTATATATTTTTTTCTTGTTTTTATTTTCACTAATTAGGCTTAATGGAAAACAACAACAAAAATAGAGAGCTTTATAGTATTTATCTTGAGTTAGGACATGAAGTGTTTGAAGAGAAAATTAAAAAACCTATGGAACTTTATTTGCATGCTAATAGCAATGCTATTATTATGAATTCTTTGAACACCATTATTGCTAAAGCTATGGAAACGTCTAAGCTTGGGGAAGCTAGTTTTTATGAAAATGATCTTTTTAGTTCCCTAGCTTTGGAAGATAAATATTCTATTGCTTATGATGATACTATACCTACAATATATGATGATTACAATGATGAATATGATATTTTTAGTCTACCTACTATTGAGGAGAAAATTAATTATGGTTACAATATGCCTCCTATATTTGATGATTATGGTGATGAAAATAATAATGATAACTATTTTGTTGAATTTGCTCCCACTCTGATTAATAAGAATGGCTGTGCTTATGTGGAGAGTAATAATTATTTTATGCATGTGGCTCATGATAAGAATGTTTCATGTGATAGATATATTGTTAATTTTATCCATGATGCTACTGAAAGTTATTATGAGAGAGGAAACATCGTTTTATGCACCTCAATAATATTAAGTTTCCCGTCTTTATGTTGAAAATTTTGAAGTTGCACTTGTTTTGCTTTCCTATGCTTATTGCTTTGTGCTTTCATGACTTGTTTCTTTACAAGATTATTTTTCATAGAAAGTGGGTTAGACTTAAATTTGTTTTATATTTGCTTCTTGATGCTCCCTTTTACTTCAATTCATATTTTTTATGTGAGCATCATCAAAATTATCATGCCTATCTTAATGGCTATAAAGAAAGAGCTTTTGGGAGACAACCCATTTTATTTTTGCTTTCCATTTATTTTTGTTTTATTGAGTCTTAGAAGTTATTGCCTCTGTAATAACCTCTAATGAGAGAGAAGTAAGATTTGTGGAAGTTGCTATCTTGAAACAGATTTTTATGCTTCACTGTAAAAATTCGTGAAAAATCCTAGTATGTCAGATTGAGCTGTAATTTTCAGCGCTTATGACCCAGGTTATTATATTACTTTCGTTAGTTCAACGCTTTTCGATTTGAGCAACAGAGGATCTTCGAAAAATCGGGTTTTACCTGCTGGTCTGTTTTGACAGATTTCTGCCATTATTTGCATTTGCCTCTTAATCGGTTTCTTTTTGAGTTCTCTTTGATCACTTGAGCTTTTAAAAGGAATTGCTGCAGTAACTTGTGTTTTAATGTAAGCTTTAATTGTGTTGAAACTAAACCCAAAGGCTTATTATCTTTAATACACTAATGTTGTAATGAAGATTGTGTGAAGTTTTATATGAAGGAAATTTTCAAGTGTAGGGGAAGAATGATATAATGAGATGAATAATGGACAAAAGCTCAAGCTTGGGGATGCCACCCCGTGTCACCCCAAGAAATATTCAAGAGGTACAAGCGTCAAAGCTTGGGGATGCCCAAGGCATCCCCTTCTTTATCAATAATAATCTCAGGTTTTCTTTCAAAACACTTTATTTTTATTGCTTCATGCACTATTGTGTTGTTCTTGGAGCTTCTCTTTTTTGCTTTTTGTTTTCCTTTGCTTTGTTTGCTGCAATAATTTGGTTGGATCCCAGCACACTTCTTTTGGAGAGAGACACACTCCGTTTTTATTGCCTAGAACACTCTAATTTTCACTCTTATTGTCATGTGAGTGTTCACTTTTGCTAGCACTGCGTTTAGCTTTAGTTTTATTCTGCTTTTTGCTTAGAACTTTTTATTTCTTATTTGAATATTTGTGATACATGCTCACTGATCTTTATTGATTATTATCTTTGTGAGTTGTTTTAAATAAGTCGATTGGTGTTGGAAAAGAGTAGGAAGCTTCATGCTTAGGTGGTACAAAATGGAGCTTGTTTTGACTGTGGCTTAGACTTTATCATGTCATGCTAGATGTTGCTTTTACCTTATGCTTAGTGATTATTGCTGTAGATTGACTTTTTCCAAACAATTGAGATTGCATAATGTGCCTTGAAAGAATCATGTGTTGTTTTAGCATACAAAAGCATACAATTGTGGTATTATCATTTGATGCTTTGTTTGGGTTGACTTGGCACATTCTTACACCATGTTATGACTATGAACTAGTCACCTTAGCCTCTATGATCATTTAGTTTTTGACTTGTGATATCACTTTATGCTTTCATTAATAATTTTTTGTCGCTCTGCATGATTATGGCCATTATTGCTCTCTTAGTTGGTCGCTCCCAGTCTTCTGCTAGCCTCCACTTGTACTGAGTAAGATGTACTCATGCATCCAACTCCCAAGAAACCAAGTTATTCCAAAGAGTTCACTATAAACTCCTATGCATGGTGTGTTACACCATTCCAAGTATATTCATGTTTTTATCTATCTTCCAAATTAAACTTGTTATGTGAAAATTAGTGATTAAAGCTCTCACAAACTTGATGGAACACTTTACCTTATTGCACCTAATAAACTTGAACCATTATGTCATCAATGTTGTTATATGCTTGCACTTATAAGTTGGGAATTAGCAGAACCATGCTGTCATGGGGAACGCTTTCAACACTTGTAAATATTACCCAGTTGATATCATGATCTTTTGTTTACGGATGTCGGCGGTGTGAAATAAAAGGGGAGATTGTAAGTTCATGGAGTATTATATATGTGTTAGAGAAACGCCTGGGCGGCTAGCCTAAGCCATGCCTAATCATGGTGGAAACTAGCAGCATAACCATAGTGTGCAATCTGTGAAGCATCCTCAATAAAAACCTATGCAAATAGCAAATAAAAAGATGGTTGAGATGCTCATTGTCTGTTGCCTTGTCATTTTGATATGGGATAGCTCCTGTGTCATGGGGCAAGGGGAACCCCGTTGGAGGTTCTCTATGATACACACATACTTACAATGACAAGGACTTGCTTGTGACTAAAGTTGAGTAGCATGAAGAACGACCCTCGTACTCAAGGTACATGAGATTGCCAACTTATGATCTGTCAATCATATACTTCATATTTGTTTCACTTTAACCTTAATCACTTCAGTATGCTTATGATAGAGGCAATGAGAGCCGAAAGCTAATAAGTACCATAATTTTTCGAAGCTCTTTATGAAAGTTGAAATCCCTGCTTCCTTTATGAAGGGACTTTCTTTTTAATTTTTGTTGAGTCTCCACCTTCTATCTTTAGGAACCAATTAAGAGAGCATAGTTGTCATTCTTAGTTTTATGTGCATTGTCCCAAAACTTATTGATTGATTCATAATATTGATATTGCTTGTTCTCGAACTATTTGTATCTAGTCACCTTATGAACTTTGAAGGTGTCCTATGCATTTATGTTTTGCTACTCCATGAGGGACAAGCTGAATACCACACATGCTATGATTTCTATATGTGAAACAAACAAATGTCTTTCAATGCATTGTTATTCATGATCCTTTGTTTGTACCTCTTCATGTTGCAACATAGTTGCTTTGTCTTCTGTTAGAACTACATCTTTCATGCTCATGTTTAGAGTACTTTGCTCCTAGCTATCAATGCTTTACAATAGTTTGATCAAGATTGTGATGGTGCATGTCACCTCAAAAATTATTATTTTTATCACTTACCTACTCGAGGATGAGCAGGAGTTAATCTTGGGGATGCTTCATACGTCATAAATGTATCTATAATTTTTAATGCTCCATGCTTGTTTTGTATCAACTTTCTTATGTTTTTTCTACACTTTGAGGTATTTTTATACATTTTCCGGAACTAACCTATTGACAAGATGCCGGAGTGCCAGTGGCCTGTTTTCTGCTGTTTTTGGTTTCTGAAAAGTTAGTAAAGAAATATTCTCGGAATTGAACGGGACAAAAGAAAAAGTCAATATTTTACCGGAGCAAACACGGAGACCGAAGGACAGCCGAAGTGGGCCCACGATGTGGCCACACCATAGGGTGGCGTGGGCCCACCCTAGGCCACGTCACCCCATGGTTTGAGCCCCTCGAGGCTCCACCGACCTTGCCCTTTCGCCTATATATACGTCTCCCCGAGACGTAAACCCTACGCGGATTAGATCTCTAGAAAAGGTTCCCCAGTGCTGCCGCCACCGAAGAGGAGATTCGGGGGACAGAAGTCTCTGTTCCGGCACCCTGCTGGGACGGGGAATTTCCCCCGGAGCCATCTCCATCGATCTCCACCACCATCTCCATCGCCGTTGTTGATTCCCATGATGAGGAGGGAGTAGTTATTCCTCGAGACTAAGGGCTCTACTGGTAGATATGTGTTCATATCTCTCTCTATGCGTGATCTTATTATGATCATGAGCTTTTTAATCAAGTAGATCTACTCTGCTACTCAAGTGCTTCAATCAATCTCTGCTTTTCCCCATGTGTGTGAAGGTGACAGTGTGCACACCGTGTGGCACTTAGGCTAGAGATTATAGAAATACTTATCATGAGTATAATTCGAGTTGGATGTCTCTATGAAATTGTGGTGTTTGTTGGAACCATCTAGATCTCAAGGTGACAATGTGGGGTTATCTAGATGGGGAATGCGAACTTTGAGGTGTGCTGTTATAGCCCTACCATGGATTAGAGTTGTCCAACCGGAGAGTAGTTCAGAGTAGCATAATGAAGAGAATATATTTATATGAGAGTGTCCACTAGTGAAAGTATGATCCCTAGGCCTTGTTTCTAAGCATTGAAACACCATTTACAACTAGATCTGTTACATGTTTGCTTGCTCAGATTGCCTTTAGTCTCTTCTTCCCGTCAAGCTCTTTTCTGGCGCTGTTGTCTTATAATCATCCATATCACTTGTATTTCACTAGCTCTTTGCCCTGCGGGATTTTCCCTCTACTTTCAACACCACGCCGTCGTGCGGTCGAAATCACGAGGGGAGAACTAGAACCTCCGCTGCCTGCTGGAACAAGGGAGAGGAAGGTCTTTATCGAGTACCGAACGTCTGACCGATTGCGAAAGCGCTGCTGAAACTTGGCGCCGGAAGGATCATCTTCGCGATCTTGATATCGACAAGTGAACGACTACATCAATCACGAGAATCTGATATCTTTAAACGCTTTGGATATTCGAGGGTTAGTACTCTATGAACTCGTTGCACCGATCTCGTAGATTAGATCTTGGCTTTTGTGTGTTCATGCGATAGATTTTTTTGTTTTCCATGCTACGAACCCCAGCACAACTATCATATTAAATTTATTCTCTCCAAACACTCCCATCCTATAGATGGTGTCCATAAATAGCATTACTACTTACCTCTTATTTATTATTTATTTAAAGTATTTAAGGTGAATATTATGACAAGGACAAGAGTTGATAGATCAAGAATTGATAGGCTAAGAATTGATAGATCAATAGTTGATTACTCAACATTGATTTTCCACAGATATTAGAACATGATTCAATAGAGGTGATAAGGATTAATATATATAGAAAGATATGTGCTAAATGGTCTTGACTTGTTTTCCTTCCTACTAAATAGGTACTAATGAATTAATATATAAGAGTAAGATAAGTCAAGATTTAGTTATTAAATTCTTGTTACTTGATTTATTTGCTTAACTTGGTATTCATGAGTTGTTGTAATGAATACTATGATATGATCTCTTAAGGATCAGATATTAATCATTAAGCAATGTGTTGTGGTTTCATATTTACCCAAAATAAGGTTTTAGCAAAGGTCATATTGAAACTTATCATAGTCAACTTGATGATCTACTTCAGTTCCACCAAGTTAAGAGAAGCTTCAATCACTTTGATCACTTTTATTCAAAAAGCGCGAAAATTATTCGGATTTTCTATGCATGAATGAAATGCACACATCTGAGTTCAACTTATTTCTAAGCTCTAATGCTGGGATGTTACCGGTGTCGATCTTTCCCACCTGGAAGCATAAACTCCCAAACATCAGTTCGACTCCATCTCCCTCGGAGTCAAAGTTTTGGCGAGTTGCCGGCGAGTGGACGGTGAAGTCGATGGCGCCGAAGAAGAGGTGATTCTCCGTCGCGGATGAGTCGAAGACGATGGTGTACAGGACCGTCACGATCGCACGATCAGCGCCCCTAGTTCCCACAGACGGCGCTAATTGACGAGGGTTCGACTCGGCAATGCCCATTGTTATGGACTTGGGTTTAGAGAAGATGGGAGGCTGGAGCTCATGAGACGGTTAACTGACACACAACAAGGGGACACGAAGTTTACCCAGGTTCAGGCTTCCGGAGGGAAAACCATACTCCTGCTTGTCTGTTCTTGATTGATGGCGAAACCAAAGGTTACACGGGTGTGCAGATTGGATCTGGCATGAGGTGTGTGTAGGAGAGTTGAGGGTGATCCTCCTCGCCGTGCCCTCCTGGTATTTATATGGGGAGGTTGTCAACACCCGGATTTTTAATCCCAGATGCCTGTTATGCCGTACATTGCAATCCCAGAATTACCATTTTTGCGAGACATAATAGATTGGTAGCACAGTACATCATCAATTACAAACCATAATAGTCTTATAAATAGTTGATCTCATCATCAAGTTTGATTACAAACAAAGCAGCAGAAATAATAATAATATAATAACGTGGTCGGGGCTCCATCTTCAGGGCAGGCAATGCTGACGATGGGAGAGGATTCTAGTTATCGTAGACGTCCTGATGTCCATCCTCCTCGTAGTCTCCTTCATAGTCTGGCCATGAAAATAGCCAGGTACAAAGCCATGAGTACTTTGAAGTACTCGCAAACTATTCCTAAAACAGTAAGACCATTCTAATAGGAATCCTAAGCTCTACGTTGAAAGGATACGGATGTCGCCTAGAGTGGGGTGAATAGGCGATTAAAACTTTTCCTAGAGTGGCTCAACAAAGGCGGAATAAAACTAGTGTTTACTTTGTTAAGCACAACGTAGAACAACTAAGGTTCACCTATGTGCACCAACAACTTATGCTAAGCAATACAAGCAACAAAGTGATAGAAAGATATATATTACTTCAAGCACGAAGGCTATCACAATGTAAAGTGCATAAGTAAAGAGCTTGGGTATAGAGATAACCGAGGCACGCGGGGACAACGATATTTTACCGAGTTCCTCCCAACATGGAGTACGTCTCGTTTGGAGAGGGGGTGGTATCAAACCACCAACGCCACAAAAGGCCTCCCTTGTTATCTGGTGAATCTCACCCCAACGGGATCGATCCACGCTTCCACTATCGATGCACTTGTCGGTGGCAACCGGAACCTCTCACAAGGTTGGGGCACTTATGCACAACTTAATTGGAGGCTCCCAACAAACGCCACCAAGGCCACAATGCCACCAAGGCCACAAAACTGTCTACGGTTCCAAGAACCCAAGAGGGACAAGCTCCAATGAGTAACTCAAACCAAATCCTCCGAGGAGAACACAAACCGATGCACCAAATGCAATGGCAAGGACACAAGAAGTGCTCAAATCCTTCTCTCCCAAATTCCACCAAAGCTACAAAAGCTTATGGGGGAATAAGAGAGGAAGAACAATGGAGGAAATCCACAAAAGACTCCAAGATCTAGATCCCAATATGTTCCCCTCACTTAGAGGAGAGATTGATTGGTGGGTTGTAGATCTAGATCTCCTCTTTCAAATCCCTCAAGAAT
Source organism: Avena sativa (assembly GCA_916181665.1). Lineage (NCBI taxonomy): Eukaryota > Viridiplantae > Streptophyta > Magnoliopsida > Poales > Poaceae > Avena > Avena sativa. Next base: position 255,421,463 of record OV702279.1, on the reverse strand, counting down.
ATGCAAGAATCATAGGAGAGATTGAAAGGAAGCAAGCACAAGAAGGTCAACAATGGAGGGGAAAACTTGCAAGAATGGTTAAGGAATCATTGGGGAAGAAGGCCCCTTATATAGGTCCCTCCAAAATCCAACCGTTGCAGCCCAAAAACACGATTCCCGGTACTACCGGACTTTTTCCCGGTACTACCGGACTTTCCCGGCACTACCGGACATTCCCTGGTGTTCCTGGCGCACCAAACATATTTTTCTCTGCGCTTCCCGGTACCAAAATGCGGTACTACCGGACCCCGGTACTAGCGGATCCTGGTCCGGTACTACCGGTCATCACAGAACAAAAACAGCCATAACTTTTGCAACCGGACTCCGATTTCGATGATCTTGGGCTCGTTTCGAAGAGGACAACAACCTCTACAAGATCATGCAAAGAAACATCATAGTCAATTAAGGGAGGATAGATCCAAATGACGAAGTAAAAAAACTTCTGCCGCGCTAGGTACTAAAATGCGGTACTACCGCTTTTTGGTACCTAGTCCGGCAGTGGCTTTTGGCAACTTGTCAAAAACCTTCTGCCGCGCTAGGTACTAAAATATGGTACTACCGCACTTTGGTACCTAGGAGGGAAGTGTCATTTGGCAACTTGCCAAAACCTACTGCCGCGCTAGGCTACCGCATTTTGGTACCTAGGCAAATTCAAACCGCCATAACTTTTGATTGGTAACTCCGATCGACCCGATTCCAATTACGTTGGAAAGAGGACGACATGAAATACCCTATAAAAGGTGAAAATATTGGTTATCACCAAGTGAGAATATACCATGTATAATAATGTGAGATACCTCACTTGATGAGAAACCGAAAAGCCGCCAAGATCAAAATCGCAACAAGATACAAACGGAAGATCTGTTTTTGATGAACAAGAGCTTGTTATGGAGATTAACACAAGCTCTATATCCTCACATGGATAATACCAAATAACAACCAAATATTATGATTCAAATATGCAAAGGTCCGAGCTCTCTCCGAACGAAGTGACCGAGTTACTCATTCGAGAGCCCCTCTTGATAGTACGGCTATCTATCCTAAACCCGATATCCTACTAACAATATGAGACCGGCAAAAGGGAAAACCTATCAATATTATACCTTTGCCTTGAGCATTCCACTTGAGCTCTATGTAGACAATCTTGCCCTTCTCAAGATGGAACGCCTTTCTTAATTCCTCATCATCGATCCATGATCACCGAGAATGGCAAGCATCAAACATGAGATCTTCTATAGATGGTGCATTTTGAGCTTGCACAACACATCTTATTCTCATTTCATCGACCTTGAAGCCAACACATGCTCCAAGCGATGCTAATGGACAAATCCTACAAGTATAACTTAATACACACATTAGTCCATAAAGATTGTCATTAATTACCAAAACCACACATGGGGGCCCACATGTTCTTTCATAAGTTTGTTTGCCACAAGCCAATTTTATTTTACAAGTACTTAGTAGTAAAGACCTAGCTTTAGTTGTCTAGATCACTTAAGGGGGAACCTAGTTTCATCTCCATAACTTGTGGGGTCAAGTCAAAGTCATTATTCAAGTCACGGGTCCTTTTGGAAAACATTTGACAACGAAACAGTATGGCCATCCAACTGTCCATAACTGCTTACGCGGATATTCGAATAGTTTGACAGTCTGCAGAGGTGGTACACTTTCACCACAACATTTGATACATCCGTCAGGAATAGTCCCGGATCATCATACTTGGTATGCGGATAATCAATCCTAACCTTTCAATTACACACCCTAGTATAGGCACCTCCCCTATGAGTTTGGCCTCCCAACCATGACCATCTGTTATCTTGGGAACTGCATAGGTGGACAGTCACAGTCACAAGGTAGCCTCAGCTTACCTCGTTTCGCGGGGGAACCCATACTAAGACACATAAACTTTCGGTCAAGCCCTACCCAAATTCGGGTATCGTGGTTATACGGTAAAATTGGAATGGTATCGCATCCGAACTCAACCATCAGTTTTTTTGTTAAAGTCGGGTCACGTACTTCACTCATCATTATCTTCAAGTCATTGTGTCCATAACACATGTCAAAACATTTCAATAGAATGACTCGTCATTCCAAGGTTTTCATAATCATTTGTTCCCATCTATCGCGATCAAGTTTAGTTTAGCACTAGCATCTACCAATAGGGGTGTCACTATTGAGGGGTCCTAATCAAGGGTGACTATCTACATCAAGCTCCAAGATCTTGATGGCATTTTTCCTAAATTTCCACTAATCATCAATTAATTAACTAATTGAACAACTTTGATAAAAAGAAAGAAAGGTAAAGCTTGCAAGTAAAACTTGGGATGGGTATACTCAAGGTGGTATCTTAGTAGTACACATAGTGAGGCTTGCATGGTATAGCATGCTTAGTATAGCTTGCATGGTTTAGCTTAGTTTGTCTTGATTGGTAAGGTGGTCGAAGTTCTCTTCCTCGTCTTCTTAGAATTCTTCCTCCTCGTAGCCTGAATTGGTACTAGCGTCTATAAATAAATACGAGGTACACAATCACCAAACAATAATTAGCTACCTCTATTTAACTCTCAAGAGTCACACTAGATGATCTAGCATAATCTCTATCATTACAAGAAAAGGGTGATAAGATTTCATTTATCTTATTTTTAGAAAAGCAATTTATACTCATTTAAAACTACTTAAAATTTAATATTCTCCAACTCAAGTATGGGATCATCTTGACACATGTCATCACCACATATTCTAATACCTGAGAATGTGTTTTAAAGTGGTTGGTCTAATTTACAAAGCTTAGCAATACTATTTAATAATATTTTAGGGACTAGAAATGACTATAAAGCCATTCTTTAATTTTGGTACAAGACTACTTTATGTAAGTATGTATATTTTTACATATTCAGAAAGGTCAGGGAAAATGTGATTTTTGAGAGTTGGAATCAACTCAATATCACTTATGGTTGAATTTTGAAAAATGTTTGAAGTTGCAAAAGCTACTATTTTGTTATTTTTACCAAGACTGATCTATAGTTGCAAATTGTTTGAATCCAACGAGAGTGATTAGAGATTTTCATCTACTTTAAAAAAAATTGGATTCATTCCATTTGGTTTAGTGAATCTTCTTGAATTGATTTTTAAAGTTAACTACAGTATAAGATTTTCGAATAAAAGACAAATCTAGATTTGAATCGATGGGCTACGCGCGGGAATGCTAATGGGCCGTCCCAACTATGCAACGCATGCCCAGCAGGCTGCTCTGGAGCTGGTCCCACACGTCAGCGGCTAGTCAAACGCGAAGCGGTACCAGATAATCTGGGCCTTAGGAATAGAGCAAGATCAATGGCTGAGCGTCGTCGTCTCCATCGCAGAGCTCGCACGAGACAGAACCCTAGCGCTACAACGGGGGTCGTCGGGGGCTTACCAGGGCTCTAGCAAGGTATGGCGATGGGGGCGAACGAACGGGTCGACGACAGTGGTTCGACCGGTGGTCGCGGCAGCTCCGAGGGCGGCTCCTAGCTTCGGCTCCTTCCTTCCTCTGCAGCAGCGAACTCCAGTGAAATTCTGGCGGGGTGGTGCTCGCCTTGCTCCAGGGTTGGGTACAAGAGGTTGTTTGGTGAGAGAGGAGTGGAATGGTGTGCATTTTCATGCTGGAGGAGATCTCTATTTATACTGCGGCGAAGGGGGCACGACGGCATGGCTCGGGCTCGCTGGCGACGCAGTTACAATGAGCTACATGCATGGCCAAGGGTGTAGGTCGACGCAGTGCTTCAGGGCGATCGCCATGCCCAAGTGGCACGGCGAGGCGTGGTCTAAATCGTTCTAGAACATCCGTGATCTGTGGCGGTACCGTCAGCATTCGTCAGGGCGTACGGTGGTCACGGCGATCGCACGGTCAAACGAGCATGTCTGGGCGCTTGCTGGAGTCATGGCGAATGTAATGGCGCAAGGTGAGAGCGAGGCGCGGCGTGTGCGGGCGGGATTTCTCGGCGCTCTAGTGCGGCGACCGGCATGGTCTGGTGTTAAATGGGCATGGTTGTGCTGGCGTCTCCTCGAGCGGTCTTTGGTCGAGGCGTGCATAGGCAGAGGTGGTGAGGTCAGGGCTATCTCCTAGACATCGTGGGCGAGGGCGGCGCGGTCTGTGGCGGCGTGTCCGCGTCGGGGTGGCAAGCTGAGCTCGGGTACGATTTTTTGCACTGCTCATTTGATCGAGTGAGAGAGATCCTTCGCATGGGCAGAGTTAAGGGTATGACGTGCGAGCTCGATGAGGTCACAAAGATGATCAAAACAGTGTATAGTTATTGAGTTTGTACTATGATCACCAGGTGTTCGATCTAATGGCCGCAAAAACTAAACCATCATCATTTCCAGTGATTTTGGTGGGTGTTCTAGTACTAATCTTGGTAGTCTATGGGTGCAATGCTTTTCTAAGTGGTGAAAGTTTGAGTGGTTTTCCAAAAATGGCTATCTTGATACATAAGATAGATTCAAATTTGAATTGTATCTCAAAAGGATTTGAAAATGTTTCTGCAAGGTTGAAAAGCTCCATTGGGTTTAGTGTCACTAGGTCTAGCAAGGGGAGAAAAGAAATGAAAAAGTTTCTGTTTGAGATTAGTTGCTAGAGATGCTCAAAGTGAGCTAGTGGTTAACTTTGAAAAAAATGACCATTAGGTCATATGCTTCATATTTAAACTTTCTTTAGTTTTGATCTGGTTTGGATTTGACCTAGATGATATGGTTTTGATCTTTAAACAATTTCTCATCATTTACAACAATCAAACATGGCATTGCAAGCATTCATACACAAATGCATTAAGATTTGAGTTTAATTAATAAAAGCTTTTGTTAACCCTAATCTTGGTTAATTAGAAATTGATCATCATTAATATTTTTGGGGTGTTAAAGAGGCTAGGTCTCAGGGTAGGTCGAGTCGTTTACAAATTAGGGTTAACTCCTTTGAAATTCTATCTACACTTAACCGTGTTTTCCAAGAAGTCGAGTTCTCTCTGGGCTTGGGCCATCTGAAGTCTTCTTGGGCTTCACGATTACAGCAGGCTTTGCTTGTGGGAATCCGCTGGGTTGGACCAGGTAGGCCAATGTTGGATATCCGTAGAGCATATCTATGCCACTCTCTGTCCTTAGCCACTATAGTCCTAGTCCTAATGAGCGGATGCGGAGGTAGCAGAGAAATGGGACATGGTTAGTAGTAGACGATTAAAGAATATGCCGGCACGCGAAGGACCATGGACTTGCACCCAGCGAGAAATCACGTTTCCCCTTTCCACGGATACAAGTATGGCTCCGTGGAATCGCCCAAAATCAGCGTTCCTCCAAGACCAACTTTTTCTGCTTTAAGACTTGTGTTGTGTAGGAAATCTTTTCTCCGTGAGCAAACAAACATCCTTATTTCTCTCGCCGGGTGCGAGAAAAGGGATACGGGCAAGCAAACACGTTCTTAGTGTGTAGATTCACTCCGAACCTACACACTAAAATGTGTTTAGATTCATCTTTTTTACAAAATTTAAAACATCTTATATTTTGAAACAAATGGAGTAGTAACTTATGTCTTGTATTGTCATGCAATGTCTCGTTTACAAATTTGTTTTTTATCAATTATATAATGACATGTAATATCACAAAGTTAAATCTATGCTTGCATGTTAACATACTAGTCTTAGAGCATCTTTAGTAGAACGTCTAAATCTGTGCGTCTATATGTCTGTATAGACGACCGTTTAAAAGGAGAGAGAATATAGATGATTTTAGTTTTTCAGTGGAACGTGTATATATAGGACGTCTACATTCTCTTTCCAATATTTCAGTAATTTTTTTATAACTATCTTTTAAATTTAGAAGCAATATTCAGTAGCAAACAAGACAACATGATTATCAATACAAGCAAATATTTGTATATTATGCAGGGATACAAGCAATGTTCAGCACCCTATCTCTATATTTTGTATCGATGCACAAGCAGCAACAAGTTCAGTACTAGACGGGCCTCCTCTCTTCAAAACCATCGGAGTAGTTGCATCCCTCCACCATGCCCTTCCGCTGCTCCTCCCCAACCGCCGCCATGCCCATTTCCATTCTCCTCCCTGTCCGCCGCTAGGCCCGACGCCTCACGCGACCCCGTGCCCCCCTCCACGCCCGAGCCTGTCCCCAACAGGACCAGATGAGACCGCGTCCGGCTACACTGTAGAGTACATGGAGCCGACGAGCAGAGGAACGGCAACCTCGCGCGAGTACCGCCCGCGTCCCACGTCTCCAACTTCTCCGGATGGGCGCGGGAGTGAGCTCCCGGGTCGAGAAGTTGCTTTGGACGACCGTGGCACCGTCGTCCATATATGGATGATGGGTAGCAGGCCGGGAGGATGTCTAAATTTAGACGTTCGTTTAGACTAGCCACTGAAAAGGGTTTTTTATTTAGGATCGTCCAAATCGTTTTAGACAGTCATATAGACGAGCGGAGGCAGCGAGCCAGGCAGCGAGTGCTCGTGCGCGACAAAGGCAGCGTGGTCCATGCCTAGCTAGCTTCTGCCTGCCTCTGCGCGGAGCAGCTGTGCTTTCGCTGGACTCCACTTCCTCGCTCCCTCGTGTCCACGCGCGTACGGGGTGGAATCCTCTGGCTGCTAGCTACACGCCTTGGGTCTCTCGCGGTGTATCGGGACGTGCTGCAGTGCCGAGTTCTCATGTCGGGGAGTTCCTCGACAGGCGGAGTATACAGAAGGAAGCGTCAGCAGGTAGTAGGTCAAAGTCCTCCTCGATTTCACGTGCGGAAACTGACGGATTTGTTTGCTTTTGGGGCTACACTTTAATCCGTTGGAGCGATATGGATTTTGTTTCTTGTTATGTGCAACTCTGACCCATCGATCCATCGATCGGTACTCGCTCATCTACCGTTAAGAGATGAACCGGTTTACCTGGTTCTCAAAGCTGTCATTTTGATCGCGTGCAAACTACGGGTGCCCGCGATCTGGGACTACTCCCTGATCCGTAGTTTGGAGTTGAGCTACAAATTCTATAGGGAGACGGCGTCGTCGTGCCGATGCATGTACGTACTATATATGCGCGGCCGCCACCATGGATTTTAGGAAGAGTTGAGCTCATAGAATCGTCAGTGACTCGTACCGATTAGCATATTAAATAACGGGCCGGTAAAAGGCCGGACGGCCCAGCTTTATGGAAAGCTCGACGAGCTACTTATCACGCTATGTGAACCTTTTTACTAAAGATGCCACCACAAAGACTCAAAGAGGCAACCACGTTATTAGAAACTATATAAAGCGTGGTCAGTTTCTGACCATTTTTCCTTTCTTTTTGAAACAGATTCAAAACATAAACCTTACTTGAAATCGATGAGGCTAAGCTCGTTGGGTAAAGAAAAATCTTTGCCTAGCTATTCACGTCCGGCGGCCAGTAATTCCATTTTAATAACAAAAGAGAGAGTAACTTTAGGCGACCCAGCCGCTTCACGGCCATCGATCGGTAATAATCTCTTGAGTTAGTTGAAGACTTGATGATGTTGCTACCGGCCCGCTGATCGTTCTGAAAAATTAAGTGGCTGACTCAGATCACCATCAGCGCAATGTTGTGCGTGCAAAATCCCGTTGGGACCGACCGGCATGTGCTGCGTGCGTGCTTCCAAGCCCTGATCGACCGCGTCGACGTATGGATGGGATGCGGTTAACCCGGCACGGCAGGAGCAAGTTTGCACGTGGAAGAAATATCTGAAGAGACCAACGGACGGACCGATCGATCGATGTACTGTACTTGGGCTGTCACTCTGCAAGTCCACGTGGGATTAATGCGAGTGTTATCGATATCATGCGTGTGAACTCAGAGCATCTCCACTCGTTCCTAACCAATCCGAAAATCGGATTTTTTTATTAGATGTAACGAGTTTTCGGTCTGGGTACGTCCAGTTTCCTACCCGCGTACCCATGCCGAGTTCCCAAGTTTGACTAAAATTTATTAAGATGGGCGAATTTTATTTAGTTGGGTGAATATAGTCGGATTACATCAAATTTAAACTAAACGAGTACATAATAAACTTAAAAAGGATGGGATCGCCGTGGCCTCCACCGTTCTACATGTCGAAGTTGTTGTAGAACGCCGTGTAGCCGGGATCGGCGCGGCCGTCATCCTCGCTGCCGTCGTCGTCGTCGCTCGGCGGCTGGTTCTGGCGGGAGCTCCCCTGTCCTGGGTCGCCGAACCTCCACGGTTGGTAGGACGGGGCTTCGTCGTCGTCGAGGACGTAGAGCGGGGCACCCTGGTAGGCGAGATCCCGCCCGGACAATGCCCGCCGCTGGGCCGCCTGCTCCTCGGCCTGCTGCTGGATGCACTAGCGGTCGGCCTTCTCCCAGTCCTTTCTGGACCACTCCAGGATGTCCGGCGAGGAGGGCTTCACCGGCGGCGGCGCCGAGTCGCGGAGCGACTGCTCCAGCGCCATCCTCAAGGCGCCGTCTTCGGGCGGCGCCGAGCCTTCAACCTTCGGGCGGCGAAGGCGCAGGTGGCCGGTTGGCGACGACGTCGACCTTGGCTCGCCGATGACGATGCCGTGGGAGCGTGTCCGCAGCGGCGAGCGCACATGCGATCCCACCTCCCGCTTGACTGATGTCGGCGTGCGTAGCGGCGCCGAACCAGAGGAGTGGGATGCCGAGACGGAGGAGGACGAGCTCATGCTCGCCATCCTCCTCGCCATCCAGTTGGCCGGAGGACGCCTCCCAGACCTCGCCGCCGGCGTGGGCGTTCGCGGGAAGCCCAGACGCGACATGTTGCCGGCGTTGATGTTCTCCAGCACTGCCCTCAGCGTGCGGCCTGGCGCGCTCCACCGTCGCCGGCACCCCGCCGAGTTATTGCGCTTCGGCGGCGACTCGTTGGGTGGCCCTTCGTGGCGGGCGAGCTCCTGGGCGCGGCGCTCCGCGAAGAACTCCTCCTAGTAGGGGAGGTTGTCCGGCGACTCGGCGGCGGAGGGGTCGTCCATGGCCGCGATGTACTCCGCCACCTCGTATGGCAGCTCCTCCGGCGTGGGCGCCGGCGGGATAGGGATGCCGCCGGCGCTGAGTTTCCACCCCGGAGGGTTCCGCGTGTCCGGCGGCGCCATGTATCCGGCCTCGTACAGCAGGCGTGCTTCCCAGGCCTGCAACGTGCGCCGGCCGAAGCCGTTCGCCGCCACACCATCGCCGAGGTATCTCTCGGCCATGGCTGGTGAGTGAGAGGGGGAAAGTTCGCCGGAGGGGAGGGGAGGGGAGAGTGAGTGAGTGAGTGAGTGAGAGTGTGAGAAACTCCGGCGAGGGGTACGGCTTATAAAGGCCGGGGCGGGCGGCGAGGGCGGGAGAGGTGTAGCGGCGAGCGCGGGAAAAGGGTAAACGACGGGAAGTTAGTGCCCGCCGGTCCGTCGCGGGAGCCGATGCGGCGACGGTGGCGTCATAAATCGGCGACGCGTGGCCGATGCGATGGACAGTTAATGTCCGTCGGTCGCCGCGTGGTTCCGAGGATGACGACGACTCGGCTTCCGTCGCTGACTCGGCGGATCCACGCGCCGTTTTCGCTGCATCCGGCATACCCAGGGCGAACCCGGAAACTTTGGTCTGGACCTAATTTCGACGTACGGACCTAATTTCAACGTTCGAATCGGCGTCCTGGGTAGGCTAGTGGAGATGCTCTCACTGCGCCCTACGCATATACAGTACCTGTGATCCGGGTGCGATTTCCATATACTTGTATAGAGCTAGAGGCATCATGGCTGTACGTGTACTTACGGCGGCCGATCGAATCCCCGTAATTTTGCATGTATGATTCCATTTTGCCTTGTGACCGTCCGGCCTCTCCGGTCGGGTCGGGTAGTCAAATTCCGGACGCCACGCGCTCATGTGCCCTTCGCATTGTCAGTCCGCGTTATGGACTTGTCAGACGTCCTTTCGTATCGTCGAGACATCGCGCATGGGCATGCAGGAACACACACTCCGTCGTCCAATTCGTCGATTTCACGATGTAATACACCCAAATCCCGATCCTCGTACAGATACAGAAAGACTAGAGTTTTCGGTGATATGTACATACACGTTTTTAAACATCGTACGACTACGTTTTGGCTAAACGACTTTTGACAATCTCCCGAATCCCACTCGAAACCAGACGTGAAATTCCAGTTGCACTCTACGTGTCGAGAAGCCAGCATTAGAGCAACTCTAACAAATGCCGGAAAACCTCGCAATCGGAAAATAACCATTAATATAGTGTGTGCGGCTATTTTTTCCTGCGATGCAAACTTGCGCGCGCTAAACAAATTTCCGCGCGTGGTATTTTGCACTTAGCGACGTATCATATTTGTTGCACGCCTGTGAGCGCTCTATCTCTCAGCGACACGCACGAAGAACAACAGGGCCGGGCCTGCAAATTCTAAGGCCCTGTGCGAAACTCTAAAATAGGCCCCTGTTTTACTAGAAATTTTATACTATTTAATAACTATAATGTATAATATATATCATAATATCTTACATTATATGATATATTAAGTATCATATCTAATCAAATTTCGGATGCATAATGTTTATTTGAACAATATCACTCTTAGAGTTCTTTGAAATATGTACAAAGGATTAAAAATTTGAAAAAAGAGTCCAGTCCTAACATTTACCCGTGCCCATCACAGCGAGGGTATAATCAGCGATCAAGTGATCAAAGAGAAATAGAATCGGAACTCACCTGGTTATCTGCCACCGGTGACCTACGACCTGGTCCCGTGTCCGCGGCGTAACCATGTACTTCTTCCGTTTTAAAATATAAGATAATTTAGATTTGTGAATAAAATGTATTTAAATTTTTTTAGTGTCTAGATTCATTTCAAACCTGAGTAAATCTATATACTAAAAAAATCTAGATATATTTACTTTATAAAGCTAAAATATTTTAGATTTTGAATCGGAGCGAGTATGTCTCGTGTGGATGCAGGTGGAGCCGTGCGTATCCGGGACCATGTTTTTCTGTAGCCTTTTGCCGTTTGCAGCTGGCCACGTTCGTCGATCGATTGGAGCAATCCATGCGCCTTGCCAGGTTAGTGAGAAGCCAAGAAGTTCACCGCGAACACAGTTTGTGCGGCTCAGCTAATGCATCAGCCTCATTCTATCTATTTTTTTTCATTCGAGTAAATATATAGTAGGCCTATATTAAATTTTGGGGCCCTTCAAATTTTGGGGCCCCGTGCCGGCGGCACATTTGGTACATCAGTAGGCCCGGGCCTTAGAACAACCGCCGCTGAAAAATCACTCGCGTACGCTGCCGCTTTGTTTCGCCGTCGGAAGCTCCCTGCGCGCAGTAGCTGCGGATCCGCCGCCGCCGTGCCTCCCCGCACCTTACCCGAGCTCGCCGCTGCGCGAATCGGAGCGAGCTGCCCATATGGCGCTTCATTTTTGCGCCACCGCCGCCGTGCCTCGGAGCTGCCACGGCGCCGCGCTGCCCGCGCCGCCATGTCCTCCTCAAGCCGGGACACTACTTGGCGCACGCTACGTGCTTGGCACAATGTCGGCCGCAAGGCATGTTTCTTCGCCGCCGGCCGCGCCATATTTTAGTTCCAGGAGAAGAAGTGAGTGTATTTTTGTGCTTGTAGAGGATCTCGTATGATTCATCTGACGATAAACTAGAGCTTGAGGAAGTAGAACATATCGATGCTATTAGCTTGGCGAGCGACAAAAAGAACCGAAGCTAGGTGGCTCGGTTTTTGGTAGGCAAGTTGTGGAGGGAAAGGATCGAAGGACACGAGAGGTTGATGCGGATGTATTTTAACGACAATACCACCTTTCCGGAGGAGTATTTTTGTCGGCGTTTTAGGATGAGCATCGGTTTGTTCAGGCGCATTTGCGAAAAGGTGACCAATTATGATCGGTTCTTTGAGCGGAGGAGAAATGTTGCCAGAGAGCTTGGGCATAACACCTACCAGAAGGTGACCGCCGCCTTGCGTATGATCACATACGGTATACCGGCACATCTTGTTGATGACCACTTGGCAATGAGTGAGAGTCAAGCCGTTGAGTGTGTCAAGCGCTTTGTCGTTGCAATTGTGCATGTGTTTGGCGCCGTCTACTTGAGAGCCCCCGGTATCGAAGACACGGCTATGCTTTTGGAGGAGAACAAAGCTCGGGGGTTCCCTAGAATGCTTGGCTCTATTGATTGTATGCATTGGAGTTGGAAGAACTGTCATGTGGTATGGCATGGACAATTCAAAGGTCACAAGAAGGACCACACTATTATCCTTGAAGCCGTGGCAGATTATGAGACTTGGATTTGGCATGCATTTTTTGAAATGCCCGGTTTCTGCAATGACATCAATGTTTTTAAACGGTCTCCTCTTATGTCAAGGATTGCATTGCGTGAAGGTCCACAAGTGGAGTCTGAAGCAAATGACCACACATACAACTATGGCTATGATCTTGCTGATGGCATCCACCCAAGGTGGCAAACTTTTGTGAAGCCGATTCACAAACCCAAAGGCAAGAAAGAAAAGGATTTTCACGCCGCACAAGCGGCGGCTAGGAAAGATGTGGAGAGAGCCTTCGAGATTTTGCAAGCCCAATTTGCTATTGTCAGAGGACCGACTAAATTTGGGGACCAAAAATTTATTTGGTACATCATGACAGCTTGTGTCATCATGCATAATATGATCATAGACGATGATCGTGGCAAAGATATAGATTGCAACCACCACTATGACTTGATGGGGATTCCCGTGCAAGTGCATAGAAGAGAGCACAACGTGGTGTGTTTCATTGCCCCATATCATGCCATTCGCGACAACGAGACCCACGATAATTTTCAAAAAGATTTAATCAAGGAGTGATGGAAATGGTTTGAGGCACAATGTTGATGTCTTCTTTTATTTGTTGTTTGTTGTATTCTAAAAACAATTACATGTACCATTTGGTTGTGTTGTAATAATAATTAGAATTTTTTTTGTTCTATTTATTTTGATTTGTTTGATCTTGTTGATGCATATATGTGATGTGAAAGCTGTTTTTGCGCGCCGCATTCAGCGTGTCCGCTGGGGGTGATTTTGGCTCTATTTTTGCGCGTCGTATTTAGCGCTTCTGCCGGAGAAGAAGCACAACGCGCGTTAAAACTGGATTGCGCGTGCTGCATAGAGGTTTTCGTGCGCGAGGTTTTCCAGCGTCTGTTGGAGTTGGTCTTAGTCCTTTCCACGTAAGTTACGAGAACGATTGACCCGTACTTGGCCAAGTGTTTGTTTATATTAGCCGAAATTCTGAAACTACTGGCTGGCTCCCCTCCTCCTCCCTTTCGTGTTGATACACAAATGATGCACCGTATCGGTCAATAGACGGTAGTTTTACCTTTATTTCCTTCATATTAAATGTGTGCCAGCCCGAGCTAGATAAAGTAAATTGATGACACAATAGAAGTCATTAGCTGTTGATTTACAATGTTCAATGCATGATCTATGGACCGTGGATGCTTGTAATTTGTAGCCATCATATGCACGTAGCCATGTAATTTGTATATGACCGCATGTAGCTAGCTACCGTTGTTCCTGTCGTCCTATCAGATATGTAATCATTGTTTATTCCAAAGATGAAAGGTGTTCTTTTGGCCTGGAAGGTTTCATAGAAGTGGTCCAGGAGGCGTGGGCCATGCAGCCATAGGAGCCCAACCCATTTAAAATGCTCGATTCGAAGCTAAGAGCCGTCGGAAAAAAGCTGTCAGGATGGAGCGCCAAGTTCATTGGGAACGTCAAGGAGCAGATCCTCTTGGCTCCGGAGCCGATCCTCCGCCTCGACGTGGCTATGGAGAGTCGGCAACTTTCGCCTCAGGATCATGGTCTGCGTCGGCTTCTCAAGAAGAAACTCCTGGAACTTGCATCGCTTGAAAGGACGCTGGCCCGGTAGAGATCGAGGATCCTTTGGCTCAGGGAGGAAGACGCATGCACACGTTTTTTTCATACGTATGCGAGCCACCGAAGACGGAAGAACTTCATTAGCCAGCTCCTAGTGGATAATGTCCGGATCTTGGATCACGGGGACAAGGCCAAGGCCGTGGATAGTTTCTTCGAGGACTTGCTGGGTGTGGCAGGAGATCGACCGTTCTCGCTTGACCTAGACTTCCTGGGTCTACAGCCAATGGACCTCCAGCATATTGACGATGAGTTCATGAAAGAGGAAGTTCTGGCTGCCATCAGGGGCAATGCCGTTGGATAAGTGCCCTAGACCGGATGGATTCTCCGCACGTGTTTCCGTGGCCTGCTGAAACATCATCAAGGAGGATGTCATGGGCGCCTTCAACTCGCTCTCTAGACGTGACAACCGTGAATTTGAAGCAGTGAATGGCGTTCTGATCACGCTTTTGCACAAAAAACCGGGCACTGAGGAAGTTCAGGATTTCCGACCTATCAGCCTAAACCATGGGATCGCCAATAGAAGCCATTAGCTAGATAAAGTAAATTGATGACACAATAGAAGTCATTAGCTGTTGATTTACAATGTTCAATGCATGATCTATATGGACCGTGGATGCTTGTAATTTATATATGCCGCATGTAGCCATCATATACTCCCTCGGTTTGGAATTATAAGTCACGTGCAAATAATTAGGTTGTCATTTTAAACAACAAAATAGAAATAATATAGCATAAACATTATAACATTAGAAACTTTAGAGATTATATTTTCTAACGGTATAACTTTGTAATATATAAGTTATATTTATTGGTTAAATTAACAACCTAGCTATACCTACATCTGGAAATGGGAAATAGCTAGTTACCCGCACCGTTGTTCTTGTCGGAGTGTCATGCATGTAATCAGTGTTTATTCCAAAGATGAAGGCCATGTTTGGATATGGTTTTTACCAGAACTAGTTTTCCCTAAACTAATGTAACCACCTAATAAACTAAAACTATATTTTAGCGTTGGGCTAAAAAGGAGAAAAAGTAAAGGGGAGCGCTAAGTGTCCTTCGTGGGATAACTCCCCGATCCCCTGGGTCCTTTGCTCACTACGTGTTCCCTGAAATAGATATAAATTTCATTTTTTTATAAAATAATCTGTTTTTCCTATATGTAGCAAAAGAAATATTTTGTTTATGAGATAAAAAATTTTTAAAAATAGATCTTGCTGGAGACGTCGCTGGAGTTTCCCCAGAGGTATGTAGCAAAAAATTTATGCTAATACAGCAAACCCGATTTCGCCGATGACATCGCCAGAGACTTCCGTCAAAAAACCTCGCCGGATACTACGTAGCAAAAAAATTGTGCTATTGTAGCAAACCCGCAAAAAAATGTAGAAAAAAAGTTGTGATAATATAGCAAACACGGAGATATCGCCGAAGACCTCGTCGGAGACAATATAGCAAAAATTGGATGTTATTGTAGCAAACCTATAAAAATATTGTCGAAAAAAATCATACTGATATAGCACGCACATCGTCCTGACTTTCGCCACGACCTCGCCAGAGATGTTGTAGCAAAACTTTGCTCTATTGTAGCAAGACCATAAAACGGTTGTAGCAAAAACATTGTATCGTTATAGCATTGTTAAAGCATTTTTTCCACTGAGAGAATAACAAAAGTAGCAATACTAATATGAGTATGTAGCTGAAAAAAATGAAAGTAGCAAAACAAATATAAATAAAAAATCTACAACCCTGTAAAAGGGCAGGCGGAGGAGGGCAACAACACATGCCTCAACGGTGAGGGGATAATCTCGGAGGAGAGCTTGCCGGTGAAAACTCGCAGGTACCATGGAGGGGAGGAGCTTCCTCGGCAAGGGACGATGGGCTCGCCGGCAAGAAGCTCGCAGTGAATCCCTTGCCGGCACGTTGCTGGGAGGACCATCTTGCTGAGGCAGCCACTCCGACGAATCCTCCCCCTATCTACGGCTCTGTTGCGAAGATCACAGGACGCAAGGTCTAGCCCCCATGGCGAGGGCGAGGCACACGGCGACGTACGGAGAGATGCACAACGGCATTACTACGGCCCAAAGAGGCGGCGACGCTGCGAGGCGGAAGGGCAGCGAAACAAAGCAGCGAGGCAGCGCAGCGACAGCGTCGCGGGTAGGTGACGGAGACAGAGATGTTTGGTAGGAGGAAGGCAGGAGACGGTAAAGAGATAAGGTTGGGCCCACCACCTCCAAAAAATAGGGGCAGAGACCCTCCAACGCGACGCCCCAGGACCGGACCACTCCTCTACTACCTTGGTTGTCCTTCTTCCTGGCCGTGCGCCTCACCGCTCATCCCCAATCGAACTAGAGTAGGTGGAGGCCATCGCTGGCGCATCCCAGAATTTCTTCGCCACCGGGTCCTGTCCTCCTCCTTCGACCTCTTCCTCGAGTCATCCCTTCACCCACGGACGAGGGAGGCGAGCCTAGATGCCGCATGTAGAGGCCGCTCCCCTTGGCCATGCGTGGAGGCCGCGCTCCTGGCCGCGTGTAACATCCCAAAAATATTGATCAGGGTTATCAAATTCCAATCACCAAAATTAGGGTTAACAAAAACTTTTGTTAATTAATATCATATGAATGCACGGGTGTATGTGATGAATGTATGAATGCATGAATAGACTTGTTTGATTGTTGTGAATAGAAAGGATTGGTTTAAAGGTGAAAACAACATCATCTAAATCAATTCCAAGCAGAAACAAATCAAGAAAAATTCAAAAACAAACAAAACAAGCAAATGGTCATTTTTGCCAATCTTGCTCACTAGACCACTTTGAGTGTTTCTAGTCCAAGATTTTAAAGAGAAACAAATCTATTTATTTTGACCCCTTGCTAGACCAAGTGAAAGTGAACCTAATCCTACTTTGCAAACTCAAAGAAACATTTGGCAACCTGATTCAAATGACACTTCAAAATTGAATCTATATCATATGGGAAGATCAACATTTCTCAAAACCTAACCAAACCAGTTCACCTTGACCAATCCAAGCAACCAGAGACTACCTAGTATGTGACTAGTACACCCACCAAGTTTCATTCAAAAATTCAAATTCAAATCTCTTGAGGCCATTTTATCAAACACCTTCTGAACACAAATCAAATAAAACATCAAACACTATAGTGAGCAGTGTTTGTGCCTAACTTGTTACCTCTCTAGCTCACACTACACTCTCAGTAGATCATCTAACTAGTTTAACCAGCCCTAGCTCACTGTAAACATGACAATGCCATCAATGGTGACCATGGCCGAGTCCAAACTACCATCCCAAGGTTGACAGCAAACTACAAGCCTAACTAGCCTCGCCAACCTTATCTAGCAGGCACTCCACCGTCCGCCGCCACCCCTGTCTAGCGCCCAAGCACTGCCAGACACTGGACCACCTAGAACGAGCACGCCCAGTCTCTCTGCGACCATGTCGAGAGCACGCCAGAGCACCGTGCTCGACACGCTCGCACAGACTGTGCCCCGCCCTCACACTTTCTTGAGAGCATAATTGTCATTCTTGTGTTTGTTCCAAAACTTGGTTAATTATGTGATGGAGGGGTTAACCTCTTGGGTGCCCGATCTTCACGGATCTCGTGGTCAAATCGATGGGAAAGCGATGGGAAAGGGAGAAGGTAGCGGAAGCGAACACACACCTCGCAAAGAACACGATGAACACACGCAAAACTCACACGATACAAGGCCGATTGCTCCCGAATGGCGGCCACCGGTCCGATAGAATCCTCGCAAGGAAAGATCGGTCAACGTGCTCCCTCAAATCCACATCGGAGAGGGAAGAACACCTTGGGGAGGGTCTTGACAACTTGGAGACGAGACATCGAACTCCAAGGCCTTGTTCAACGATGGATGCGTGATGCAAAGTCCAATCGAGGTTGGTGACGATAGTCGGTCCCCTTGCATAAGGGGATGAGGCAAAACTAGAGATTCCACAATGGGGGTTTTATTTAGTCTATCATCTATGCCTAAGGGATACATGAGGGGTGGGGGCTCTATTTATAGGCCAGCCACAAAACAAGGGTAGTTTGGGGATAAACTAGGAGAATAGGTAAGTAAAAGGGGGATACATGGGCTGTGGCCCAACAGGTGCGCGCAGGCACATATATGACCGGTAGTACCGGACTTGGGACCGGTAGTACCGGTCATCACCGGTAGTACCGCTCTGGGACCGGTAGTACCGCTTGCGGGCGGTAGTACCGCAAGCCAGTACCGGGGCATCCAGTGGCGATGGCGCAGGCTTCAGTACCGGGCGGTAGTACCGCTGACCGGTAGTACCGGTTCCGCCGACCGGTAGTACCGCTTGAACCTGGCAGCTGCCGACATGCCTTCTTCCGTCTCCTCTTCCAAGCCTCCGTCTTGTCGGGCTTGAAGCTCCGGGCTTCCTCCCTGGCCTCCGTACTTGTCAATGTGAACCTATCATGCATATGTGACGGAGTATGAAGTAGCATACCATTCAATAGGGTAGGAAGGGGGCTCGCATAGAGGAACGGATTCACCTTTGGAGTCCATGACGACTTGGCGTAAGTTGGAGACCAAGATGTGGTAACGACCGTAGGTCGGGCTACATCAGCTCCCCCCCTTCAAAAAGAGTCGTCCTCGACTCTACATGCTCATCAAAAAGTAGAAGCGGTCGAGAGACCTTCTTGATCCTGGGGTTCACCATAAAGTCGTCCTCGAGAAGATTGACTTGACAACACTTCAATGTTCCTTCACCTTCCTTGAAGCCTACAAAGCTCACAACAAAAGCAAAGCAACACTCAAAGCGTAGCCAATTCATAAAGATTATTGCATGAGTCCTCAAGTAGAAGGAAGTCACCTTAGCTTGTAGAGATAGCTCGATGAAGGGTAGCCATAGGTAACTCTCTTCGGATCTTCTTGTCAACACGTGGTTGGTAGAGGTTGACGTGTATGCACTTGTACCTTCACACAACAAAGACCAAGCAAAATATTTTCGTGCGTGATAGAGGAGCATGTCAAATGTGGCATGTCCATTCTTGTTCACAACACTATTAGTACAATGCATGTATAGCAAATGGAATGCATATGCAAGGTCAAAGTGCATGGAAATTGTTTGAACATCATCCAAATGTGGGAACTCAAAAACTCCAAACAATGTTTTAGTGTGGCACTCAAGGCAATTGACTAGGATTTTGATCAACGTCCTTGATGCGAGAATAGGAGAATTCGGCAAAAACACGCAAGGAAGAATGTCCAAAGCAACATCATTATGTGTGCCAACCAACCATTGGAAAGAGAAATTGTTCGACATGTTGGATGTCACACACAAATCATCGATAGCAAATATCATGGGAATATGAGTATCCCAAGCGGAAGCAAAAACAATATATTTGCAAACAAACCAAATGAAAGAGCAAGTGGTCCTTATGTTTGTTGCAACAACAAGACGAGATTCTTGGAAGCTCTCATGACAATACATGTTCTTAAAGGAATTGTGGTTGCACACAAAACATCGAGAAGGTAAATTGTTCAAAATTTTGGTTGCAACACACAAAGCATCATTATCTAAAAGCGAAGAAACATGAATGTCACAAGGGAACATAATACCACTAACATGCTTGCAATCAAACCATAGGAAAGAGCAATTTGCCAACATGAAAGATGCAAAGCATGCAAAAGGTATCAGAGCTGGGTTCGATCTTGAACTCACTTGTGGGATGCTCTGAAGAGCTCTTTTTGTCAACTCGTGCTCAACCGAGGTTGACATGATAATGCGGGTACCTACACACATCATATGTAAAAGGAAGAGCGTGTGTGCATGGTAGAGATACACATCATCCATCATGACGTATCTCTTCTTGTGCACATCACCATTAATTTTAATCAAGTATGAAATAGATGCATGGTGAGTATGCAAGTGGGGAACATGCTTATCATGGCCATCATCAAAATCTCCAAAAATTGAGAAATCTATGGGGGCCATCTCATTATAACGCATATAATCAACATTGTTGCAAGCAAAACAACTGAAATAGCAAGCATTCATCTTATCGCAAGCAACGGGAGAAATTGAATGACTAGCATGACAAGGCAAGTCCGAAGCAATTGGAGGATACACACAAGATGCATAGCATGTCATGTTTATGGCAATGATATCGCAATCAAACAATTCCACATGATCAATATTATGCAAAGGAAAATCATCACATGGGAAAGTGGATGAAGCATATGTAATGTCACAAGTATCATCCATAGCATGCATATCCTCACAATTCATCATGTCCACTAGTGGGATCATGGCATCATCAACACCCTTATTGTTACCTTGGTCATACCTCTCATATGAAGTGGGTGTTGTGGAAGTAGTGGCCTCCTTGTGGACGACTTCATCTTCTTGATGTATCCATGGCGTAGCATCATCTTTGTGCACCATGTACATCTTCTCCAATTGAGGCGTCAATTCTTCATGGCTGGGCGCTTCTTCATCCATGGAACCTAGCATAACACAAGAGAACACACTAGAGGTAGAGGGTAAGTTGTTAGAACTCAAAATGGTCTCACTTGACCTATCAACTACCACTCTCAACTCACTAGGAGTATCACTCATGCCCTCCAAGTGGAAGCACTCAATCTCACATAAGGTGGAGTCACTCATCTCACTCTTGTTCTCACTCAAGTGGGCTAAGTGGCTCTCATACTCACATGGGATTGGTACCACATCATCACTCAAGCATATGGGGGTAGGCTCAGTTTCCTCAACTCCATGCGCCTCCTTTGGTGAAGGGAAAATCCCATGCTCACCATTTTTGACCTTGTCGCCTTCAAGGTTGGATGCCATAAGATGGGCATCATCGCTCGCCTCCATGGTCGAAGGGAAAATCCCATGCTCGACCGTCTTGTGGCCATCTCGTAGTAGTGGTGGAGGTAGGCTCATGCTATCCAACTTGGCGAAGTAGAGGTCTACATTTTCCTCGTTGGCGAGGTCGTGGAAGTCAAGCGTAGGCATTGAAGCTTGATGGCGTGGAGGAAGGCTTGCTCTTGGTGCCATTGTGGTGGTGGCACGAGTAGTTGAAGGTGCCCTATGATGGTGTCGACGGAGGTCATTGGCGTGCCTTGCCGATGGTTGATGTAGGTGGCGCACTTGGTCGTCCACATGACACTCGCGACGTTGATCACTTGCCTTGGCACTCTTCTTGTGCTTGTGGTGCCTTCTTGATCTTGCTTGAGCATTATGGTTGGTGCTCATCATGAATTCTTCATCTTTATGGCGAAGATGCCTTAGACGATTTCTTGTATCCTCTTTATGGTGGCGATGCTCATGAGAGGATGTTTGTCGATGAAGATTCTTGTTTCTTGGCGCCTCTTGATGCATATGATGTTTGGACGCCACTCTTGTTTGGATAGGAGTTGGATCTTGGTGCCTTGGAGGTGATGTAGCTTGGCGCCTTGGAGATGGTGGAGCTTGACGCCTTGGAGGTGATGAAGCTTGGCGCCTTGGAGATGGTGGCGCTTGACGCCATCTAGGTGGTGGCACTTGTCGCCTTGGAGGTGAATCATCGAAGTAGGTGGTGCCCTTTGGTGTGCCACGCTTGGCCTTGAAGGTCATGGAATCTTGATGATGCGCCTCCTCTTGCTTGGCATAGTAGGCTTCCATCTCCACACGGTGGAGGAATTCTTCATGGCTCATGGAGGAGCCATCAAAGTCGATGAAGTTCTCCGTGTCCTCCATGCTTGGCGAGGCGTCATAGATGTCGCACTCAAAGTCGTCCATGCTTGGGGAGTAGTTGTTGGTGTAGTACTCCATATCACCCAAGCATGTGGAGCCATTGTCGGTGTAGTGCTCCATAGGCTCCATGCATGAGGAGCCATTGTCGACGTAGAGCTCCATGTCTTCCATGCATGTGGAGTCGTCGTAGGTGTAGTGCTCCGGGTCCTCAAAGCATGCGGAGCCATTGTCGGTGTTGTGCTCCGTCATGTGCTCTATACTTGTGCAGTCGTAGTCATGGTGGCTCATCATGGATTCTTCATAGATATCATCCTCGGTTCCGGAGTCCCTAGACATGATGCACAAGACCAAGTGGTGTATATGGAAGTGGTAGTGGGAGTTAGGGATACAACGTCAAACCTTACTTTACCTTGGAAGATCGTATCGTACAAGTGGCCACACTTAAGAGCAATAAACCAAGCAAAGTGAAGTTCACGCGGAACACCAAAACCAACTACTAACCAAAAAACACACACACACAAGGCCTATGGTGGATAGGTATGGAAAGTGGCATGTCAAGAAACAATCCGAAATCAAGATATTGTAATGGCAAGTAAAGAACCACAATGATCACAAAGCAAACAAGTTAATCCACAAGATAGGAAATATGTACAAGGAAACACACACGGTGGGATAAATAGGACTTGTGCGACGGATAAAGTGAGCTAAGAACCAAATGATTACCTAGCGAAGACTATAAGCTCGTGTCACACAAGTACAAGGAGAGACGCTAGTTCGATTGCACAAAATTGGTGGGCTACAAGATATGCACAAAAGTACCACCTATATGATGTTCATCGAGCTTGCGCTTCCTATTCTATGAGGCACATGTATATCTCTTTCTTTTTCTTTTCTTCTTTTTTTATTTATTTTTTCTTTTTTTTTCTTTCTATTTTTCACTTGTCTCTTCCTTGTGCCAACAACTATACAAGATAACTATATGAGATAGCGCTCACAATGTTTGCTCGGAATCTACAAGGTATCAAATGGGCATAGCCCAAGCAATCATAAGAGGAATTAGTCTCAATAGGTGTTTGTTGCTCGCAAAGATAGTGGGGTTCACAAAGGAATGCAAGTGGGGAGAAGTCGCGGAATGTATATACCTTTCGTCGACGATCTTCACCCTTTATTGTTGGATTCCGCCTTGCTCACGGAATTTGGATGGAGTATATAGCATGAACCACGTGGATGATGATGTATCTCTCCTTCTCCTCTTCGAAACGAGCTAAAGAACACCAAAATCCGAGTTCGTATGCAAAAATTATGCTCAAAACGGTGAGAGGCTGAAATCTGGAACTTGCTGTTTTTGATCTGTATGGGGCGGTAGTACCGGTCTTTTGGGCCCGGTAGTACCGGTTAAGTGCGGTAGTACCGGATTTTGGACCCGGTAGTACCGCTTGGACCTGGGACGCCCAGATTTGACGCGTTTTCGCGATTTTGGGGTGATTTGGGCGGAAAATCTTCAAGAAAAACACCAAATCGAAGGGGGAAATCAAGGAATTAGGCCATGGGAACGCAGCGGAAGGTAGATCAACAAGTTTAGCAAGCAATCCGCGGATCAAAACCTACCAAAACGCACTCAAATCACAGATCGATCCAAAACACGAATTGGGGCTATTTTTGGTGGAATTTTCGAATTTATGGGGAAAAGACCAAATCGATGAGAAATCCGTGGCAACCAAAAGCTGCTGATACCAGATGATGGAGGGGTTAACCTCTTGGGTGCCCGATCTTCACGGATCTCGTGGTCAAATCGATGGGAAAGCGAGGGGAAAGGGAGAAGGTAGCGGAAGCGAACACACACCTCGCGAAGAACACGATGAACACACGCAAAACTCACACGATACAAGGCCGATTGCTCCCGAACGGCGGCCACCGGTCCGATAGAATCCTCGCAAGGAAAGATCGGTCAACGTGCTCCCTCAAATCCACATCGGAGAGGGAAGAACACCTTGGGGAGGGTCTTGACAACTTGGAGACGAGACATCGAACTCCAAGGCCTTGTTCAACGATGGATGCGTGATGCAAAGTCCAATCGAGGTTGGTGACGATAGTCGGTCCCCTTGCATAAGGGGATGAGGCAAAACTAGAGATTCCACAATGGGGGTTTTATTTAGTCTATCATCTATGCCTAAGGGATACATGAGGGGTGGGGGCTCTATTTATAGGCCAGCCACAAAACAAGGGTAGTTTGGGGATAAACTAGGCGAATAGGTAAGTAAAAGGGGGATACATGGGCTGTGGCCCAACAGGTGCGCGCAGGCACATATATGACCGGTAGTACCGGACTTGGGACCGGTAGTACCGATCATCACCGGTAGTACCGCTCTGGGACCGGTAGTACCGTTTGTGGGCGGTAGTACCGCAAGCCAGTACCGGGGCATCCAGTGGCGATGGCGCAGGCTTCAGTACCGGGCGGTAGCAGGGGGCGGTAGTACCGCTGACCGGTAGTACCGGTTTCGCCGACCGGTAGTACCGCTTGAACCTGGCAGCTGCCGACATGCCTTCTTCCGTCTCCTCTTCCAAGCCTCCGTCTTGTCGGGCTTGAAGCTTCGGGCTTCCTCCCTGGCCTACGTACTTGTCAATGTGAACCTATCATGCATATGTGACGGAGGATGAAGTAGCATACCATTCAATAGGGTAGGAAGGGGGCTCGCATAGAGGAACGGATTCACCTTTGGAGTCCATGACGACTTGGCGTAAGTTGGAGACCAAGATGTGGTAACGACCGTAGGTCGGGCTACATCATTATGTCATGACTTTGATGCTTGTATCTCTGATATATTTATCTCTAGTCTTCACTTGAACTTCAGAGGTGCCTCAACATTTATAGAGTGCTCTTCAAACAGAGGCAAGCGAGATACCACTCTATCATACCTTATTATGAGCATTGCAATGTTGCTTATGTTTATGTTTCATGCTACTTATTATTATTGAGTTGGTCTCTCTTCATAGCTTGCAATGACTATTGAGTAGACTTAGTTGCATACTCCTTATTATGAATTGTCTAAGCATCTACTCCTGTGCTGAGAATATATATATATCATATAAATCAAAGTGTTCGTAAAAGTTCTTTTACCGCACTCAGTTTTCAACTGAATTGCTTGAGGACAAGCAATAAGCTAAGCTTGGGGGAGTTGATACGTCCAAAACGTATCAACTTTCTCGAACACTTTGCTATTGATTTTCCTCTAAACTTGTGTGATTTGGATACAACTAACACGGACTGATGATGTTTTCAGCAGAATTACCTTGGTGTCTTGTTTTTGTGCAGAAAATGAACTATCAGGAAAAATCCCGGAAAATATGCCAAAAACTATTTCTCACCAGAAGATCCACGGAGCCAGAAGGGGAGACAGGGGAGGCCTGGGGGGCTAGACCCACCCTAGGCACGAGCCCACTGAACCCGCGCCTGGGG
Organism: Avena sativa; assembly: GCA_916181665.1. Classification (NCBI taxonomy): domain Eukaryota; kingdom Viridiplantae; phylum Streptophyta; class Magnoliopsida; order Poales; family Poaceae; genus Avena; species Avena sativa. The sequence goes on along the minus strand of OV702279.1, from coordinate 255,396,353 downwards.
GAGGTCTGGCCACCCCAGGCACCCCCTCGGCCTCCCTCCGTGCCTATAAGTTGCCTCTTGACCTAAAAACCGAGGGGGGTTCGATAGTTTTCCAGAAAGAGTTCCGCTCCGCAGCCGCCACAAGAAACCAAGATTCAGATCCAGAAACTCTGCTCTGGCACCCTGCCGAGACGGGGAATTTGGAGAGGATCATCGCCATCGTCATCACCAACGCATCTCCATCAACCACCCATGTTTCCCTCATCCATGAGTGAGTAATCCCCCGCCGTAGGCTTGGGGATGGTAGGGATTGGATGAGTTCTCTCATGTAATCGAATAAGATCTGTAGGGGCATAGTGCCTAGTATCTCTATTAGTGCTATTTGACTTTGTTGCAACTTGTTGTGCTTAATGCTTGTCACTAGGGCCCGAGTGCCATGATCTCAGATATGAACTTATTATTGAATCATTATGATAGTATTGTTTGTGATCTTATCTGCAAGTTGTGTACACATATCATTGTCCGGACCCAAAGGCCCCAAACTGACAATAATTGGGACAACCGGAGGGGATGGCTGTGGTGTGAGGATCATATGTGTTCATAGAGTGTTAATGCTTTGCTCCGGTGCTCTATTAAAAGGAGCACCTTAATTGCCAGTAGTTCCCTAGAGGCCCCGCTGCCACGGGCTGGCTGGACAGAAGATGTTGTGCAAGTTCTCATTGCGAGCACGTATGACTATATATGGAGCACATGCCTAGGATTGTTTAGTACTTGGATGCTTATTATTATTTATCTGCAATGCCCTAGTTCTTTGAAGTTACATGTTTAGACTCGTCCATGCAACGCCCGTCCATCCATCCCTATGCCTACCGCACTCGAATCCTACTGTTACTGTTACTGTTACTATTGCTACTGTTTCACTGTTGCTGTTGCTACTACAAACTGTTGCTACTGATAAACTTCTGTGAGCAAGAACTATTTCTAGGTGCAGCTAAACTGACAACTCAGTTGTTAAGGCTTGCAAGTATTCTTTGGACCCCCTTGTGTCGAATCAATAAATTGGGTAATACTACCCGCGAAGACTGTTGCGATCCCCTACACTTGTGGGTCATCAAGTCTATTTTCTGGCACCGTTGCCGGGGAGCATAGCTTTATTTGTAAGTTCATTTGGATCTATTATTGTTCACTGCTACTCCTTTCATCATGGGGAAGTCTCGTGATGGAAAGTTCCCTATTTTACCATCCACTACAAGAAGAGGTACAGTCCTAAACACCTCTGTTGCTCTTGATTCACCGTTTGTTATAAGTAAGCTTGTCACACCACCACCACATACTCATGCTACACACACTGCTACTACTGCTGAATCTGAAACTGCTTTTGATACTCATGATGTTACTTCTACTGTGCTTGATGCGAGTGGTTCATTAGGTCCTTTTCTAGATGCTACTATGGCTAGTCTAGGAAATACCAAAACTCCTAGTGAAGCCACTGTTACACATGTTAGCTCACCTGCTAGCGAGAGTTATGATATTAATGATGGTTACATAGAGCTCACTGATGAATTTTTTGAAGAGTGCCGAAACACACATGGTGCTAGTGCTATTAAGAGTCTCCTTGCTAGACATACTATTATGCCTAAGAAGTTCTATGATCCTAAGTTTGCCACCTCTCCCATAGATATTAAAGATAAATATTATAATTTCTCTCTTGATTTATCTTATTTAGATATTGTTGAGAAAGAACCTTTTTGTGGTACTAAAAATGAGAGTGTTGTGGCTCATATGAATGAGATTTCTACTATGAGTGCTTTTTTCTCTGATGATTTTAAAATGCGCAAGTACTTTGTTGCTAAGATCTTCCCCTTTTCACTAAAAGGAGAAGCTAGGGCTTGGTTTAATAGATTACCTCCTGGTTCCATTAATAGCCCTGATTGCTTGATTGCTTCTTTCTTCCATAAATATTTTCCTCCCAGTGCTAGACATGCTGCTTTGCAGAGACTTTTTTATTTTAAACAGGGAGAAGAAGAGAAATTGCCTGAGTCATGGAAAAGATTCTGTTCCTTGATTCATACATATCCTGGATGTCCATTAACTCAGAATGAGCTACTTGATATTTATTATAATGGACTAACTGATGATTCTAGGACCTACCTAGATAGCTTTGCTGATTGTGTTTTCAGGAAAAGGACTCCTACAGATGCTGCAGAATTAATGAACAAAATAAGCAAGAATTATGATGATTGGACTTCAACTGAGCTGAATACACCTGAGCCTATTACTCCTGAACCAGTTGTTCCTGAACCAGTTCCAACACCAACAACAAAGAAGAGGGGAGTTATTACATTAAATGATGAAGTGATGAAGGAAGCTAAAAAGTGTCTAAAGGAGAAAGGTATTAGAGCTGAAGATGTGAAGAATCTACCTCCTATAGAAGAATTATGTAAGCCAATTCCCCACTCATCTACTATTGAGGTACACTCTCTCCAACACTTTGATGAAGGTGATATTCCTTATGGTAAGCCTCCTGATCAATGTTTAGAGGAACTTGACATTTTTATTGTTAAACAAGGTAATTTTAATAAACAAGTTCAGAATTATTTATTGGAAAACTCTAGAGCTATCCATGAGTTGAAACATATTGTGGAAAGAACTTCTAATGATGTTAAAATGCTTTGTAAACACTTTCAAATGGTTCAAACCCAACTTGATCAACTTGCTAAGGTACAAAAAGATATGCTAGTTAATGCTTCAGGAAATAAACATGCTTATGGAATTAGAACTAGGAGTGGTGCTGCTACTCAAGATCCTTTATATCCTGAAGGACACCCTAAAAGAATAGAGCAGGATTCCCAACGAGGTGAGGATAGTGGTAGTCCTCGTAAGAGAAAGAAAAAGAAACATAAAGTAGTTGAGGAACCACTTGAACCTACTGTAGATCCTAATAGTATATCTGTCTCTGATGCTGAAACTGAGAGTGGTAATGATAAAAATGAGTCTCCTGATAAGGAGGAAGGTGAGGAAGAACCTGAAAAGCACACTAAGCACACTAAGAACACTAGGTACACTAAGGAAGATTTTATTGCAAATAAACATGGTAAAGAGAGAGAACCTTGGGTGTAGAAACCTATGTCTTTTCCAGGTAAGAAAGACAAGTCAAAGGAGGAAGAACACTACAACAAGTTTTGTGAGTGGATGAAGCCTTTATTGATGCAAATGCCTTTGACTGATGCTATTAAATTTCCTCCTTATTCAAAGTATATGAAGGATATTGTCTCTAATAAAAAGAAGATTCCTAACGAGGATATTTCTACTTTGCTTGCTAATTAATCCTTCAATGGTAAGGTTCCAAAGAAACTTGGTGATCTAGGTATACCAACTATTCCTTGCTCCATTAAGAATAATTATGTTAGAACTGCTTTATGTGATTTGGGAGATGGAGTTAGTGTTATGCCTTTTTCTCTCTACAAGAGACTCCAGCTAGAAAAGTTGATACCAACTGATATTTCTTTGCAAATGGCTGATAAGTCAACTACTATTCCTGTTGGTATATGTGAGGATGTTCCTGTTCAAGTTGCTCATAATTGCATGGTTTTAACTGATTTTGTTGTGCTTGAAATGCCTGAAGATGATAATATGTCTATTATTCTTGGGAGACCTTTTCTTAATACTGCAGGTGTTGTCATCAATTGCAATCAAGGAAAAGTAACATTCAATATTAATGACAAAGAGCACACTGTCTATTTCTCAAAGAAGGTTCTCAGAAGCTATTGCCTGAATTATATTGAAAACATTTAAGGCATCAAGGTTGGAGAAATATATTGTCCCATTCCACAAGAAAATATTGAAACCATTATGATTGGGACCATGGCTATCAACTATGAGGTAACATAATCACCTTGTGGAATGCAAAGTTTTGTTTCATATAAGATTGTTTTGGTAACAAGACTTGATCAACCTTGTTAACAAAAGGATTTTTATGAACAAAATAATGTTTCCACTGTGGTTATACTTGCTTTATTTTTCCTTTCTCCTTCCTAGTCTTTGCTTTAGCTTTAGTTTGGCTAGTTGTTTGCTTGTTTGAGTTTCTTAGAGCTCCTGTAGTTTGACTTTTGGTTTGCTTTTGCTTCTTCTGAAAAAATGTTTCTGCGAGAAAATCAATTTTCATACCGTGAAAATTGGCCAAAAATAAAGTTTCCTGAAAAATCCTAGAAAATTCAAAATAATTTTTTCATCGAAAAAAGGGGCAGAGAGGTACCAGAGGTGACCCAGGGGCCACCCCTAGGCCCCACACCCATGGTAGGCGCGACCTACCTAGTGGTGGTGCCTAGGGGGGGTCTGGGCCACCTGGGCCCCTCGAGGCTGCCTCCTCAAAGTCACCTTTTTTCTCTCTCTCAAAAAACACTGGAAAACTTGCTCAAGCTCGAGTTCTTGCTGTTCTTGCTCGCGATTTTCTATCTCCTTGTTCAGCCCATCTCAAGGGCTGATTTTTGGAGGGTTTGTTCCTTGGTATGTGCCTCCTCCACTTGTCCAATTAGATTTGTGATTGGTAGATTGTATCTTGAGTATTTTGCTACTATAGGTGATAGTTTGTTTGAGCTTGCATGCTTGTTCTATGTTTAGAAACTTTTTTTGATGCATGTGTAGTCCTCTAGCAAGTTACTATAGTAGTTGCTCATCATTTATCAACTTAGAAATCACTTGGTTTGATGGTTGTCTAAAAATTTCAGCAAGGAAGATGAGTGCTTATCCACTAAATCAATATGACTTGATGGTGCATGAGACAATAAAGGTTCATCGTGAGGAGGCAGTTTTTCCTTCCATATATCCATGCCATGAATTTATGAGAGCTGCGGGGATCCTCCAAGATTTCCAAACTTTGGTTACAAATGCAGGGTTGGAGCACTTTGTTGAAGGTGAACCAATCCAATATGTTAAGCTAACCATAGCTTTTGTGCAGGACTTCCAGTTCACTTGGTCTACTTTTAATCCCATGGTCCATTACAAAATATATAATATACCTGTTGACCTGCCTTTTGCTGATTTCTGTGCAGCAATTAGAGTACCTCAGTGGGGATCTTGTGAGAAGGTCAAGGAGAGGCCCAAGTCACTTGTTGATTTGTATGCTGAGATTTTCCAAGGTTTCGACTTCTCAAAGGAAAGTGGTAAAACTCGGAAAATCCAGCTCCCAGCTATTAGATACTTTTCCTATTTCATTACCAAGTGTGTTCTTGCTAGAAAGACTGCTAGAAAGTTGTCTTCTTTTGATCTAGCTTTTATTGCAGCTACTCTGAATAGGAATAGTTCTTATAGTTTGGGTGCTTTGATAGCTCACCGTCTCACCACCAACCGTGAGAAGGGTGGAATTTGTGGAGGTCTCATTGCTTCTAGGTTGCTAGCTTTCCATGGTTTAGAGCCTCACTTTTTAGATTTTCAGTTCCCCATAGAGAGGCTTTATATTGAATCTGTGATTCAGCATGGTTTTGTTCTTTGGGAGCTAATGTGAGAAGTTTGCCATTTGAACTATCTTTTGCCCAGCAAGGTCGGAGAAAGGGTAGGAGTGAGAAAATAGTTTATTTGCCTGTACCTGCTTTGTTTAACTTTGATAGCAGGCAAGGATGGTCACTTACAGAGGAGGAGGTTGACACTTATGTGGGGGAACTCTCCCAGCAAGAGGAGAATGTTGAAGAGGATGCCGAAGACAATTCGGTTCATCCCTCCAACTTGGGAGAGTCTTCATACCAGCAACCCTCATTTGATTGGGGCGCGTCTTCTTCTTCATCACAGGTGCCTAACTATGATCATTCCTATGATGACCCACCAGCATGGGGTTACTATCCGTGCTATTGAGCCCCACTTAGGCCAAAAGCCTAAGCTTGGGGGGAGGTATACCGACATGACACTCATATATATATTATGTTCGGTCGGTTCTTTGTATATCCATTGTTTCGCTTTCTTTTTGGTTCTTGTTGCTTCTTTCTCAAAAACACAAAAATACCAAAAACATTTTCGTTGTTTCTCTTGGTTTTTTTCTTTGTTTCTTTGCTTTGGTTTGCCTTAAAAGAAAAATCCAAAAAGATTTTATTTGTTTGGTTTGCTTTGTTTTTGTTTGGTTTTTCTTTGTTTGCTTGTTTCTAAAAAATCGAAAACACCAAAAATATTTGTTGTTCTTCTTTGGTTTTGTGAGTTCTTTGCAGGGTTCGGCCGTTCTCAGTGGATATAGGTTTTCATGTTAATTATTCAAGTCACACAAGTGAAGGTCAATAATGAAGATTAAGACAACTCGAGGTGTGGTAAGAGGCTGGTAACGAACTCTATTTGTTTCATTTTTGTACATATACTCATCATAGTGAGCATGATTAGCCTGTTTGTGTAAGGTGTATGTCATTATGGATGCTTAGTAGTTCTTGCTTGTCTATGATTAGCTCCAGCTTGCTAATAATTTGTAGCATGTCATATGAATGTTTGCTTGCATTGTTTTATTCATACTTTGTTATGATATTGTAGTATCCTCCTCTGACTGTTCATGTGAATCGAATTGGCACATGCTCACACATGCATATGACTAATCAATAGTCTGTAAGCCTCGATGATTTATTTTGGCTCAGAGTTCTGGTATCACTTTCATGCCATAATTATTCCTATTTAGTTGCAAGTATGATAATGACAGTTATTGCTCACTCGTTTGTCGCTCCCTCTCTATTGCTAGCCTTCACTTGCACTGAGTACGTGCTCTACATGTGCTTCCAACTCCCCAAAACCAATATTTCCAGTTGTGTCCACCATACCTACCTATTAGCATCATTTGCTACTTCAGTGCATATTTTATATATGGCGTGTTTTCCTTCCAAAATAAAATGTTTGTCTGTTTTTAGAAAGTTAGTTAGTAAAGCTCTCATGAAATTGATGGCACACTTTATTCCTTGCGCTTAATAATCTTGAACCATTGTGACTAGTCCATGAAAGTTATATGCTTGCTTATTATATGCTGGTAGTCAGCCGAACCGTGCTGTCATGGGGAATGCTTTCAACACTTTTTGGATATCCCATCCAGTTGATTCCTTACTCTTTTGTTTATGGATGTCGACGATATGAAATAAAAGGGGAAGTTGTTAGTTCATGGACTTTATACATTGTGTTAGAGAAACTCCTAGGCCGCTAGACTAAGCCATGCTTAATCATGGTGGAAACTTGCAGCATCACCATAATGAGCATCTATGAAGCTTCCTCAATAAAAAGCTATGCATATGGTAAATGAAAAGATTGTTGAGATGCTCATTGTCTGCTTGCCTTTTCATTTTGGTCATGGGAAAGCTCCTGTACCATATGCAAGGGGTACCCCGTTGGCGGTTCTCTATGATATGCATGTATTTACAATGACAGACCTTTCAGGTGACCAAAGTTGAGTAGAATGCGGAGTGACCCTCGTACTCAAGGGAGTTGGGATTTCCAGTCTATGGTCTATCAAGCATATGATTCAGAGTGGACCTCACTTTCACCCTAACCATATTAAGATGCCTATGATAGGGGCAATGAGAGCTCAAAGCTAATGATTACCTTCCTTTCAGCATTAGGAATCCTTTCAAACCTTCACAAAACCGTTTTCACAATTTTGTTGAGTCACCACTTATTCTATGAGCACTTTCTTGAGAGCATAGTTGTAATTCTTGTGTTTGTTCCAAAACTTGGTTAATTATGTCATGATTTTGATGCTTGTATCTCTGATATCTTTATCTTTAGTCTTCACTTGAACTTCAGAGGTGCCTCAGCATTTATATGGTGCTCTTCAAACAGAGGCAAGTGAGATACCACTCTATCATACCTTATTATGAGCATTGCAATGTTGCTTATGTTTATGTTTCATGCTACTTATTATTATTGAGTTGGAATCTCTTCATAGCTTGCAATGATTATTGAGTAGACTTAGTTGCATACTCTTTATTATGAGTGGTTTAAGTATCTACTCCTGTGCTGAGAATATTTACATCATATGAAGCAAATGTGTTCATGAAAGTTATTTATCGCACTCAGTTTTCAACTGAATTGCTTGAGGACAAGCAATAAGCTAAGCTTGGGGGAGTTGATACGTCCAAAACATATCTACTTTCTCGAACACTTTTCTATTGTTTTTCCTCTAAACTTGTGTGATTTGGATACAACTAACATGGATTGACGTTGTTTTCGGCAGAATTACCTTGGTGTCTTGTTTTTGTGCAGAAATGAACTATTAGGAAAAATCCCGGAAAATATGCCAAAAACTATTTCTCACCAGAAGATCCACGGAGCCAGAAGGGGAGACAGGGGAGGCCTGGGGGGCTAGACCCACCCTAGGCACGAGCCCACTGAACCCGCGCCTGGGGAAGGTCTGGCCACCCCAGGCAGTCCTCGGCCTCCCTCCGCGCCTATAAGTTGCCTCTTGACCTAAAAACCGAGGGGGGGGTTCGATAGTTTTCCAGAAAGAGTTCCGCTCCGCAGCCGCCACAAGAAACCAAGATTCAGATCCAGAAACTCTGCTCTGGCACCCTGCCGAGACGGGGAATTTGGAGAGGATCATCGCCATCGTCATCACCAACGCATCTCCATCAACCACCCATGTTTCCCTCATCCATGAGTGAGTAATCCCCCGTTGTAGGCTTGGGGATGGTAGGGATTGGATGAGTTCTATCATGTAATCAAATAAGATCTGTTAGGGGCATAGTGCCTAGTATCTCCATTAGTGCTATTTGACTTTGTTGCAACTTGTTCTGCTTAATTCTTGTCACTAGGGCCCGAGTGCCATGATCTTAGATCTGAACTTATTATTGAATCATTATGATAGTATTGTTTGTGATCTTATCTGCAAGTTGTGTACACATATCATTGTCCGGATCCAAAGGCCCCAAAGTGACAATAATTGGGACAACCGAAGGGGATGGCTGTGGTATGAGGATCACATGTGTTCACTGAGTGTTTATGCTTTGCTCCAGTGTACTATTAAATGGAGCACCTTAATTGCCAGTAGTTCCCTAGAGGCCCCACTGCCACGGGTTGGCTGGACAGAAGATGTTGTACAAGTTCTCATTGCGAGCACGTATGACTATATATGGAGCACATGCCTAGGATTGTTTAGTACTTGGATGCTTATTATTATTTATCTGCAATGCCCTAGTTCTTTGAAGTTACATGTTTAGACTCGTCCATGCAACGTGCGTCCATCCATCCCTATGCCTACCGCACTCGAATCCTACTGTTATCATTACTATTACTATTGCTACTGTTTCACTATTGTTGTTGCTACTACAAACTGTTGGTAATGATAAACTTCTGTGACCAAGAACTATTTCCAGGTGCAGCTGAACTGACAACTCAGTTGTTAAGTCTTGCAAGTATTCTTTGGCTCCCCTTGTGTCGAATCAATAAATTGGGTAATACTACCCGCGAAGACTGTTGCGATCCCCTACACTTGTGGGTCATCACGATATGTAGGGTTTCGTAGCATGGAAAACAAAAAATTTCTACCGCATACAAACAAACAAGCCAAGATCTATCTACTAGATTGTAGCAACGAGTCGATAGAATAACTCACCCTCGAAGATTCCAAAGTGTTTAACGAGAGCGGATTCTCGTGGGTGATGTAGTCGTACTCTTCCCAATCTCAAGATCGCGTAGACGATCCTTCCGGCGCTGCGTTCCGGCAGCGCCCCCGCAGTCGGTCACACGTTCGGTACTCGATGAAGACCTTCCTCTCCCTTGTTCCAGCAGGCAACGGAGGTTGTAGCACTCTCCTCGCGATTCCGGCAGCACAACGGCGTGGTACCAGAAGTAGAGGGGAGATCTCGCAGGGCTTCGCCTTAAGCCGGAGCGAGTATGGTGGAGTATGAGAGAGTCCCTCGACGATCTAGGGTTTAGACACGCCGAGGAGGGGCAAGACGGCGGCTAGGGTTTAGCTAGGCGGCGACGGCGGCGGTTTTTTCCTAGGGCCGGCGGCGGCTATGGAGGCGGCGGCGGCTTGGGGCTAGGGTTTGGAGGAGAGGATCTTGTGTGTCTCTAGGAGGGAGCCCTGCCCCTCCTTATATAGGTGGAGGGGCCGGCCGGCCAAGGGGAGGGAGAGGAGTCCCTCCCCAACTCGGCTTGGGTGGTGCGCCGGCGGTGGGGAGGAGGGACTTCTCCCCAACTCGGTTTCCTCCTCCTTTTCCTCTTTCCAAAATTAGCCGTTTGACTTTCAAACTAGCCGTTTGACTTTTCAAACTAGGATTTGATTTAATCCTTTATTTTGTTCAGCGATGACACATAGTACATGATGCAACCATATCAACTTGATATAACACATTCATGTACCCTTCCCCTCCGGAGTGCCGGACATTCCGGAACCTTCTAGAACATTCCCGATGAAAACACCGGAAACATTCTCCAACTCCGAAACAGGACTTTCCTTATATGAATCTTATTCTCCGGACCATTCCGGATCTCCTCGTGATATCCAGAATCCCATTCGAGACTCCGAACAACATTCAGACTCTTTCTCATCATTCCATAACTACTCAAACAACGTCGAATCCTTAAGTGTGTCTCCCTACGGTTCGTGAATTATGCGGACATGACCGAGACACTTCTCCGATCAATAACCAATAGAGGAATCTGGAAATTCATATGGCTCCCACATATTTCTACGATTACTTTGCAATCGAATGAACCACTTACATACGATATCAATTTCCCTTTGTCTCGCGATAGTTTACTTATCCGAGGTTATGATCGTCGGTATCTCTGCATACCTAGTTCAACCTCGTTACCGATAAGTACTCTTTTCTCGTTCCCGTGATATGTGATCCCTTGTGAGCCAGTCACATGCTTGCAAGCTAATTGGATGACATTTCACCGAGAGGGCCCAGAGTATATCTATCCGTCATATGGATGGACAAATCCCACTCTTGATCCATGTGTTTCAACCAATACTTTCCGAACACTCAATGCCACCTTTATAGCCACCCAATTACGGTGTGGTGTTTGATGTCATCAAAGCATCCATCCGGTAAAGGTGATATGCATGATCTCATGGTCGAAGGAATTAGATTACTATGTATCAGAAAGCATATAGCAATTGAACTATTAAAATGACTTGATCTTTATGCTACGCTTATCTATAGGAGTATGTCCACCATATCATTCTCCTAACGATATGATCTTGTTGTTAATAACATCTCAATGTTCATGATAGGGAAACCACAATCATCTATTAACCAACAAGCTAGTATTATATAGAGGCTTTACTAGGGACTTCAAATTAAGTTTACAAATCACACAAGTATTAATGTTTCCTTGTTAATACTATTATAGCATGAATGTAAACATTTATCATAAACACAAAGATATAATAATAACTACATTTATTATTGCCTCTAGGGCATATTCCAACAGTCTCCCACTTGCACTAGAGTAATCTAATCTAGATTACATGGTAATATACCGAACACCCATGGCAGTTTGGTGTTGGTCATGTTTTTCCCTCGGGAGAGGTTTAGTCAATGGATCCGCCACATTCAGATCTGTGTGTACTTTGCAAATCTTTATATCCCCATCTTGGATATGTTCTCGAATAGCGTGAAAACATAGCTTGATGTGCTTCAGTTTCTTGTGTGACCTTGGTTCTTGCGCATTGGCTATGGCGCCCATGTTATCACAGTAGATAGACATTGGGTCCAGCGCACTAGGAACCACACCCAGCTCTGTAATGAACTCTTTCATCCATATCGCTTCTTGTGAAGCCTCCGAAGCAGCCATGTATTCCGATTCAGTTGAAGATCTCGCCATAACGCTTTGCTTTGCACTCCTCCAGCTAACTGCTGCACCATTCAAAATAAATACGTATCCAGATTGTGATTTAGAATCATCCGGATCGGTGTTCCAACTAGCATCGGTGTAACCATTAACAACGAGCTGTTCATCACCTCCATAAGAAAGAACCATATCCTTAGTTCTTCTCAAGTACTTAAGGATGTTTTTGACCGCTGTCCAATGATCCACTCCTGGATCACTTTGATATCTGCTAGTTAAACTAACAGCATATGCAATGTCGGGTCTAGTACATAGCATGGCATACATTAGAGATCCTATGGCTGAGGCATAGGGAGTTCTACTCATCCTTTCTCTATCTTCTGCCGATGTTGGACTTTGAGTTTTACTCAAGGTCGTATTGGGCAACATTGGCAAGAACCCTTTCTTGCTATCTTCCATTCCAAACCTCTTTAGAACTTTGTCCAAATATGTACTCTGTGACAATGATATTTGGCGTTTCGATCTATCTCTATAAATCTTTATGCCTAATATGTAAGCTGCTTCGCCAAGATCCTTCATTGAAAAACTATTATTCAAATATTCCTTGACACTATTAAGAAGGTCTACATCATTCCCAATCAACAATATGTCATCTACATATATTATTAAGAATGCCACAGAGCTCCCACTCACTTTCTTGTAAATACAAGCTTCTCCATAAGTTTGTATCAAACCAAAACTTTTGATCACCTTATCAAAACGTTGATTCCAACTTCGGGATGCTTGCTTCAATCCATAGATGGACCGCTGAAGTTTGCATACCTTGTTAGCATCGACAAAACCTTTGGGTTGCATCATATACAACTCTTCATCAATGTCTCCATTGAGGAATGCTGTTTTGACATCCATCTGCCATATCTCATAATCATAATATGCAGCGATTACTAACATAATCCTCATAGACTTTAGCTTCGCTACTGGTGAGAAAGTCTCATCGTAGTCAACTCCTTGAATTTGTCGAGCTTTATAGACAGTAACATTACCATCAGCATCTGTTTTCTTCTTAAAGATCCATTTGTTCTCGACAGCCTTCCGGCCATCCGGTAAGTCCACCAAAGTCCATACTTGGTTTTCGTACATGGATCCAATCTCGGATTTCATGGCTTCTTGCCATTTATTGGAATCTGGGCTCATCATCGCTTCCTCATATGTCTCTGGGTCATCGGTGTTGTCCACCAACATGACACTCATAACGGGATCATACCAATCTGGAGTGGTACGTGTCCTCGTTGACCTGCGAGGCTCTGTAGCAACTTCGACCAAAGTTTCATGATCATCATCATTAGCTTCCTCTCTAATTGGTGCAGGCACCACAGGAACTTCTTCCGGCGATGCGCTACTCGCAATTTCGAGAGAAGGTTCGACAACCTCGTCGAGTTCTACTTTCCTTCCAGTCACTTCTTTCGAGAGAAATTCCTTCTCTAGAAAGGATCCATTCTTGGCAACGAAGATTTTGCCTTCGGATCTATGATAGAAGGTATACCCAATAGTTTCCTTCGGGTATCCAATGAAGACGCATTTTTCCGCTTTGGGTTCAAGCTTGTCCGGCTGTAACTTCTTTACATAGGCTTCGCATCCCCAAACTTTAAGGAACGACAATCTAGGTTTCTTCCCAAACCATAATTCATACGGTGTCGTTTCAACGGATTTAGACGGTGTCCTATTTAAAGTGAATGCGGCTGTTTCTAATGCATAACCCCAAAATGATAGCGGTAAATCTGTAAGTGACATCATAGAATGAACCATATCTAAGAGAGTTCGATTTATGACGTTCGGACACACCATTATGCTGTGGTGTTCCCGGCGGTGTCAATTGTGAAAGTATTCCGCATTTCTTCAAATGCTCGCCAAACTCGTAACTTAGATATTCACCTCCACGATCAGAACGTAGAAATTTAATTTTCTTGTTACGTTGATTCTCTACCTCACTTTGAAATTCGTTAAACTTCTCGAAAGTTTCGGACTTATGTTTCATGAAATAGATATACCCATATCTACTAAAGTCATCCGTGAAGGTAAGAACATAACGATAACCACCGCGTGATGCTACACTCATTGGACCACACACATCGGTATGTATGATTTCCAATAAGTCCGTAGCTCGCTCCATCATACCAGAGAATGGAGTCTTAGTCATTTTACCCATCAGACATGCTTCGCATCTTTCAAGTGATTCGAAATCAAGTGATTCAAGAAGTCCATCGGAATGGAGTTTCTTCATACGCTTCACTCCAATGTGACCAAGACGACAGTGCCACATATAGGTCGAGTTATCGCTCGATTTCAAACGTTTAGCCTCAATGTTATTAATATGTGTATTTCCACTATCGAGATTCAACAAGAATAGACCATCTATCAAAGGTGCATGTGCATAAAACATATTACTTATATAAATCGAACAACCATTATTCTCGGACTTAAACAAGTAACCGTCTCGCAATAAACAAGATCCCGATATAATGTTCATGCTCAACGCAGGCACCAAATAACAATTATTTAAGTATAAAACTAATCCCGATGGTAGATGAAGGGGTAGCATGCCGACCGCGATCACATCAACCTTTGATCTGTTTCCCACGCGCATCGTCACCTCGTTCTTCGCTAGCTTCCGTTTATTCTGCAGCACCTGTTTCGAGTTACAAATATGAGCAACCGAACCAGTATCAAATACCCAGGCACTACTACAAGTACTAGTGATATACACATCAATAACATGTATATCAGATATACCTTTCTTCTTGATGTTGCCGTTCTTCAAATCCGCCAAGTACTTTGGGCAATTCCGCTTCCAGTGACCTTCTCCCTTGCAGTAAAAGCGCTCAGTATCAGGCTTAGGTCCAGCCTCGGTCTTCTTCGTCGGCGTGGTAACTTTCTCACCACCCTTCTTGAAGTGTCCCTTCTGCTTAGACTTGCCTTTCTTGAATTTGGTGGTCTTATTGACCAACAACACTTGGTGCTCTTTCTTGATCTCCACTTCTGCAGATTTCAACATGGCAAAGAGTTCTGGCAACGTCTTGTTCATGTTTTGCATGTTGTAGTTCATCACAAAGTTCTTGTAACTTGGTGGTAGTGATTGGAGGACGCGGTAAATCCCCAAAGCATTAGGAATCACTATACCCAAGCTTTGAAGTTTGTTTGCGTGCCCAGACATCTTAAGCACATGCTCACTGACGGAGCTGCCCTCTTCCATCTTGCAGTTAAAGAACTTTTCAGAAGCCTCATAGATTTCAATTGCCGCATGAGTCTCAAAGATCAATTTGAGATCCTCGACAATATCATATGGGTCTGAATTCTCAAACCTTTTCTGAAGCTCCGATTCTAAACCATACAAGATAGCACACTGAACTGTGGAGTACTGAGTCTTCCGAGTGAGGTAAACGTTCTTTACTTCATCGGGAGCATCAGCTGCAGGTGGGTCACCCAGCGGTGCATCCAGCACATAGGTCAAATTACCAGCTGTGAGGACAATCCTCAAATTGCGGAACCAATCCGCGAAATTGCTTCCATTGTTTTTCAACTTTTCTTTCTCTAGGAACGCATTAAAATTGATTGTAGGGGCTGCCATTGATCTACAACATATTTGCAATAGTTTAGACTAAGTTTATGACAAATTGAGTTCTAATTAATAATAAAATTAATCTAGGTGAACTCCCACTCAAAACAATATCCCTCACATTGTTTTAGTGATCACATGAACCAAATCCACCACATCAACACCGATCATCACGAGAGTTGATATAGTTTCAATGGCGAACAATCGACATGTTCATCATATCTACTATATGATTCATGCTTTACCTTTCGGTGATCCGTGTTCCGAGACCATGTCTGTACATGCTAGGCTCGTCAAGATCAAACCTTAGTTTCCGCATGAGCAAATCTGGCTTGCTCACGTTGTATACACTTGCGGAATCTAACACACCCGATCATCACGTGGTGCTTCGAAACAACAAGCTTTAGCAACGGTGCTAACTAAGGGTGAACACTTTATGACTTGAAATTCATGTGCATGAGGGATCATCTTATAATGCTACCGTCGTCTACTAAGCAATACAAGATGCATAAAGGATTAACATCACATGCAATTCATAATATGTGATATGATATGGCCTTTCTTCTTTGTTCTTCCGATCTCCATCTTCTAGCACGAACATGATCTCCATCATCACCGGCATTGCATCAAGGTCAATGACGCTTCTCCATGGTTGTCGTCCACCAGCTTCAACTATTACAACTACTTTGAATAGACACGCGGGTCTTAACATAAATTAAAGACAACCATACGGCTCCTGCCGGTTGCCAACTTACAATAAGGAACATTGCATACATCAAATAAAATCACAATCATGGCCATATCACATCACAGCACACCCCTGCAAAACAAAGTTAGACGCCTCTACTTTCTTTGCATGTTTTACGTGGTTTGGGGCTTGCAATAAGTGTCGATCTAACTTACGAACATGAACCACAACATTGATACTAGTATTGTTAATCACCCGTTGTAAATTGGATCTTAACTATGCTAGGAGAAACAGGCACCCCCAAAGCCACTTATGCAATACAAGTTGCATGTCAAGCGTGGAGCAAGTCTCATGAACGATGTCATGTAAGGTTAGCCCGGGCCGCTTCATCCCAACATACGCAAGATGCAAAGTACACAAGAAGCAATCGACAATAATCAACGCCCACAATGACCATTGTGTTCTACTCGTGCAACAGATCTACATATAGACACAGCTCTGATACCACTGTAGGGTTTCGTAGCATGGAAAACAAAAAATTTCTACCGCATACAAACAAACAAGCCAAGATCTATCTACTAGATTGTAGCAACGAGTCGATAGAATAACTCACCCTCGAAGATTCCAAAGTGTTTAACGAGAGCGGATTCTCGTGGGTGATGTAGTCGTACTCTTCCCGATCTCAAGATCGCGTAGACGATCCTTCCGGCGCTGCGTTCCGGCAGCGCCCCCGCAGTCGGTCACACGTTCGGTACTCGACGAAGACCTTCCTCTCCCTTGTTCCAGCAGGCAGCCGAGGTTGTAGCACTCTCCTCGCGATTTCGGCAGCACAACGGCGTGGTACCGGAAGTAGAGGGGAGATCTCGCAGGGCTTCGCCTTAAGCCGGAGCGAGTATGGTGGAGTATGAGAGAGTCCCTCGACGATCTAGGATTTAGACACACCGAGGAAGGGCAAGCCGGTGGCTAGGGTTTAGCTAGGCGGCGGCAGCGGTTTTTTCCTAGGGCCGGCGGCGGCTATGGAGGCGGCGGCGGCTTGGGGCTAGGGTTTGGAGGAGAGGATCTTGTGTGTCTCTAGGAGGGAGCCCTGCCCCTCCTTATATAGGTGGAGGGGCCGGCCGGCCAAGGGGAGGGAGAGGAGTCCCTCCCCAACTCGGCTTGGGTGGTGCGCCGGCGGTGGGGAGGAGGGACTTCTCCCCAACTCGGTTTCCTCCTCCTTTTCCTCTTTCCAAAATTAGCCGTTTGACTTTCAAACTAGCCGTTTGACTTTTCAAACTAGGATTTGATTTAATCCTTTATTTTGTTCAGCGATGACACATAGTACATGATGCAACCATATCAACTTGATATAACACATTCATGTACCCTTCCCCTCCGGAGTGCCGGACATTCCGGAACCTTCTAGAACATTCCCGATGAAAACACCGGAACCATTCTCCAACTCCGAAACGGTACTTTCCTTATATGAATCTTATTCTCCGGACCATTCCGGATCTCCTCGTGATATTCCGAATCCCATTCGAGACTCCGAACAACATTCAGACTCTTTCTCATCATTCCATAACTACTCAAACAACGTCGAATCCGTAAGTGTGTCTCCCTACGGTTCGTGAATTATGCGGACATGATCGAGACACTTCTCCGATCAATAACCAATAGAGGAATCTGGAAATTCATATGGCTCCCACATATTTCTACGATTACTTTGCGATCGAATGAACCACTTACATACGATATCAATTTCCCTTTGTCTCACGATAGTTTACTTATCCGAGGTTATGATCGTCGGTATCTCTGCATACCTAGTTCAACCTCGTTACCGATAAGTACTCTTTTCTCGTTCCCGTGATATGTGATCCATTGTGAGCCAGTCACATGCTTGCAAGCTAATTGGATGAAATTTCACCGAGAGGGCCCAGAGTATATCTATCCGTCATATGGATGGACAAATCCCACTCTTGATCCATGTGTTTCAACCAATACTTTCCGAACACTCAATGCCACCTTTATAGACACCCAGTTATGGTGTGGTGTTTGATGTCATCAAAGCATCCATCCGGTAAAGGTGATATGCATGATCTCATGGTCGAAGGAATTAGATTACTATGTATCAGAAAGCATATAGCAATTGAACTATTAAAATGACTTGATCTTTATGCTACGCTTATCTATAGGAGTATGTCCACCATATCATTCTCCTAACGATATGATCTTGTTGTTAATAACATCTCAATGTTCATGATAGGGAAACCACAATCATCTATTAACCAACAAGCTAGTATTATATAGAGGCTTTACTAGGGACTTCAAATTAAGTTTACAAATCACACAAGTATTAATGTTTCCTTGTTAATACTATTATAGCATGAATGTAAACATTTATCATAAACACAAAGATATAATAATAACTACATTTATTATTGCCTCTAGGGCATATCTCCAACAGATACCATTCCAATTTTACCGTACAACCACAATACCCGAAATTGGGTAGGGCTTGACTGGAAATTTATATACCTTAGTATGGCTTCCCTTGCGGCCGAGGTTTGAGCTGAGGCTACCTCGTGATGATTGACCACCTATGCAGTTCCCAAGATGACAGATGGTCATGGTTGAGAGGCCAAACTCATAGGAGAGGTGCCTATACTAGGGCGTGTAATTGAAAGGTTAGGATTGATTATCCGCATACTGAGTGTGGTGAATTCAGGATTGTTCCTGACGGATGTATCGAATATTGTGGTGAAAGTGTACCACCTCTACATAGTGTCAAACTATTCGAATAGCCGCGTCCGCGGTTATGGACAGTTGGAGTGGACATACTGTTCTATCGTCAGATGTTTTCAAAATGACTTGTGGAATGAATCATGACTTTGACTTGACCACAACAAGGTTGTGAAAGTGTAAGCTAAATTTCCCACTTAGGTGTTATAAAACTTTAAACTAGCTTTCTTTGCTTCCGAACTTAGTTAAGGTAAATCTGGCTTTTTGCAAAACAACCTAGAGCCTAGTATTTCCTACTCAAAACCACTTCACTTGTTAGTCTTAGTTTGCGAGTACTTAAAGAGTACTCATGGCTTTGTCCCTGGCTATTCCCGTGGCCAGACTATGAAGAGGACTATCAGGAGGATGAACCATAGGAAGGTTACGACAACTAGGATCATCTCCCATCGTCAGCATTTCCTGTGACCATGAAGATGGAGCTTCGCCCATGCTATCGTTATTATATCATTCTGTTGCTTTGATTGTACTAAGACTGGATCATGTGATCCTTTATTTGTTGTAAGACCTTATGTATGGTTCGTAATGGATGATGTACTGTGATATCCAATCTGTTATGTCTCGCAAAAATGGTAATCCTGGGATTGCGATGTATGGCATAAAAGGCACCCACTTTGAGTTCTACCCAAGGAGTGATGTTATGGGACATCCACTGGAGGTACCACGTCACCCAAATCTGAAGCATCAAGTGGACCATCTCAGCTTCATGATGTATGACCGGCAGAAGGAGTTGGACAATGCCCGCTCCTACGCCAACCACAACTATTCCATCACAGTCAAGAAGGACCAGACCATCGCCATGCTGGTGAAGGATCGCAAGTCTCATCGCCGTCAGCTTGACAAGAAGGAGCGCATCATTGCCTGCCTTCGCCATAGGATCACAGACTTGGAGGAGACCATCCATGAGCGGGATATGCAGCTTGAGGAGAGGGAGAATGTAGGGGAGGATATCCGTGGAGACCCCTACTCTTAACTTAGTGACGATGGTGACTTTCTGGAGGATCAAGCATTAGACTTCTTCACCGATGAGGATGAATTTGCCTTCATTGATGATGATGAGGATGATGAAGATACCGACTCCAAGGAGTAGTAGCACTTGAGCACTAGCGTTAGTGAGTTGTATTCGGTCCCACTGTATCGTAGTTTCACACAATGGTTCTTAAAACCATCTGTTTTCCTTGTTGTGGTGTGTGTTTGTATGGTGTGTTATGAATGAATGAAAAGCAAGTTGCTAGAAAAACCTGAGTCAAACTTCAAAAACTTTTCAAAAACAAACCCCGAAACCTTAGAAATTTCCCTCTTGTCTCATGATCTATATAAATCTTCAGATGCCTCGCGGAGGAAGCAGTTCATCCCCGGACCCAATGTTGCAAATCCTGCAAATGTTGGTTTCGGACCGCGAAGCTGAAAGAGCCGAACGTCAAGCCAACTTAGCCACCGTTCAACACATAGCTCAGATGGCTAACAACAACCAAGGCCATGGAAACCAAGACAACCATGGATCCAAGCTCAAAAACTTTCAGAACACAAATCCACCCATCTTTACTAAATATGAAGAGCCCCTAGATGCAGATGATTGGCTGCAAACCATGGAGAACAACTTAGAAGTTGCAGGAGTGAAAGCCAACGAGAAGGTACTGTTTGCCACCCACTATCTGGCAGGAGATGCAATAGCTTGGTGTAATAGCGTTCATGCCATGAACGGAGGACAGATGATGACTTGGGATGAATTCAAACTCAAGTTCAGCAGAACCCATGTGCCACCGGGTTTAATCAAGAGGATGAGAGATGAATTCAGGGAACTGAAGCAAGGGAGGATGACCATAGTTGAGTACCATGACAAATTTTTGTCACTGGCTAGGTATGCACTGGATGAGATTGACACTGAATCCAAGAAGAAGGAGAGATTCTTGAATGGTCTGCATGATGAGATGCAGACAGTTTTAGTCAACGGTCCATTTGCTGACATTGAAGCCTTAGTGGATTCTGCCGTTCAGATGGAAGGCAAGATCAACCATGCCAATGAGAATCGCAAGCGTAGAATGATGCATCAACTAGGAACCCACCATACCCTAAAGTATCGTCCTAACCCATCTCCAGGATTTTCCCCAATAAACAATAGACCCCCGATGAACCCTCCCACCTATCCCCACCGTGGAGGAGGAAACCCAAGGCCCAGAGGAAACCACAACAACAACCCCGGCAACTCCAGCAATTTCAATCGTGCACCATCCAAGTTCAACAACAACAGTACCGCCACCAACACCAATACTGCCCCGAGGACTGGAAGCAATGCAGTGCCTGTTGCAGCAAAGGACAAGTCTCAGGTGTCTTGTTATGAATGTGGAACCAAGGGTCACTATTCCAATGAGTGCCCCAAGAAGCTTGCAGCATCCCCCAATGTGAATGGCCCACATCAACAGCAGCGTCGTGTTCAGCCTAGAAGAGGTTTGCCCCAGGGAATTCGCTCAACCGCAACGGCCGTATGTTTCTCATGAATTCTAAAGAAGCCCAAGAAGCGCCAGATATCGTGCTGGGTATGTTTTCTGTTAACTCAGTACTTGCAAGAGTGTTGTTTGATTCTATAGCATCGCACTTGTTTATCACTGAAGAATTTGCATGCAGTAGTAAGATTCAACCAACAAAATTGAAGCATGTTATGATAGTTCAAATACCTGGTTCAACCACCAAAGCTAGACAAATTTGCAAGGCCGTACCTATCCGAATCCATGGCATAGATTTTTATGCTAATCTAATAGTACTCGGAACTAAAGGTTTGGAAGTAGTACTAGGAATGGATTCGATGTCGAAACATAAAGGATTAATCGACTATGCCAAGAAATCCATAACCATGACCAGTATGGCCAGAATATCAGTAGAGCATGTATCAGAAACCTTGCCCCGTTAATTCAAGTGCAACAAGAGTCTAGCCCAACCAACCATTGACCAAGTAAGAGTAGTCTGTGAATACCCCGATGTATTTCCAGATGTTTTGCCCGGTATGCCCCTAGATCGGGTTATCGAGTTTATCACTGAACTAATCCCTGGAACCAGACCCATAGCCCAGAGACCGTATAGTATGAACCCGTCTGAATTAGTGGAGCTAAAGAAGCAACTGGATGCTATGCTGGAGATAGGATTGATTCAACCGAGTGTGTCGCCATGGAGATCACCTATCTTGTTTGTGGACAAGAAGGATGGAGGTAACCGTTTGTGTACGGATTATTGAAAGTTGAATGATGTCACCATCAAGAACAAGTACCCACTGCCGAAGATAGAAGATCTGTTTGACCAATGGAACGGTGCCAAAGTGTTTTCTAAGATTGATCTTAGAACTGGTTATCATCAACTCAAGATTCACGCAGAGGATATTCCAAAGACTTCCTTTACCACCAGATATGGATTGTATGAGTATACTGTCATGTCTTTTGGATTAACCAATGCCCCCACTTATTTTATGAACCTCATAAATAAGATTTTTATGGACTTCCTGGATAAGTTTGTCGTTGTTTTCATTGATGACATTCTGATCTATTCCAAATCATAAGAAGAACATGATCTACACCTGAGGACCATCCTTGGAACCCTTAGGGAGCATCAGTTGTATGCCAAGTTTAGCAAATGTGAATTCTGGTTACAGGAAGTCGGATTCCTCGGATATATTGTATGAGCCATAGGAATTGCCGTTGACCCTGCAAAGGTGGAAGATGTTGAAGAATGGCAAGTCCCAACCACTCAAACCCAAGTCGTGCATTTCTCGGATTAGCGGGATATTACCGCAAGTTCGTAGAAGGATTCTCGAGTATAGCAAGACCCATGACCCAATTGGTGAAGAAGGATAAGAAGTTTGAATGGACAGACAAATGTGAAGCGAGTTTTCAAGAACTCAAGAAGAGATTGATTTCAGCCCCAATCATGGTCATGCCGGATATTATGAAGCCCTTTGATGTGTATTGTGACGCATCCAAGATCGGTCTCAGATGTGTGCTTATGAAAGAAGGCAAAGTTATATCTTATCTATCCCGACAACTGAAGCAACATGAGCAGAACTATCCTACCCATGACCTTGAACTAGCAGTTGTAGTTCTAGCCCTGAAGACATGGAGGCATTACCTTATGGGAAACCGTTGTGAGATTTATTCGGATCACAAGAGCCTGAAGTATATCTTAACTCAGAAGGAGCTGAATATGAGGCAAAGGAGATGGATTGAGCTAATCAAGGACTATGATCTGGACATTCAATATCACCCCCGTAAAGCCAATGTGGTAGCAGATGCCCTTAGCCGATTGCCGTGTCACTTGAACTCCATGATTTTGAAGGAGCAACCAAGTTTGCAACAGGAGTTGGAAGATTTCAGAATGGAGCTAGTAAGTGAAGGATTTTTGGCTAGCATAGAACTTTAACCCACTTTGACCAGTCAGATTAAGGAGGCGCAGAAAGGAAATGCTAGTATCGACGGAATCAAACGTCACATCAGTACAGGCAAAGTACTCGGATTCACTAAAGATGAAGAAGGAGTTTTGTGGTACAAAGGACGTCTATGTGTGCCAGCAGATTCAGAGTTGAAACAAGCTATTTTGAAATAAGCCCATGATACTCTTTATTCCATCCACCCCGGAGGAACGAAGATGTATCAAGATTTGAAGGAGCAATGTTGGTGGCATAAGATGAAGAGAGAAATCGGAAGCTACATAGCCAAGTGTGATATTTTTCAAAGAGTCAAGGCGGGACATCAGAGACCCGCAGGACTGTTGCAACCATTGCAGATTCCGTAATGGAAATGGTATTCCGTTGGAATGGATTTTATCACCGGTTTGCCTACATCTAGTAGGGGAAATGACTCTATTTGGGTCATAGTTGATAGACTGTCCAAAGTCGCCCATTTCTTACCTGTCAAGACCACCTATCAGAGTTCGAAGCTAGCGGAGTTGTACATCGCTAGAATTGTCAGTTTGCATGGAGTCCCCAAGAACATTGTATCTGATCGAGGAACCTAGTGTACCTCGAGATTTTGGAAGAAAGTCCAAGAAGGATTAGGAACCAGACTAGATTTCAGCACAGCTTATCACCCTCAGACAGATGGACAAACGGAGCGACTAAATCAAATACTCAAAGATATGTTGAGAGCCTGTGTGCTAGAGTATGGATCTAAATGGGAAGACTGTATGCCGTTCGCAGAATTTTCGTACAACAACATTTATCAAGCCAGTTTGCAAATTGCCCTATTTGAATTCATGTATGGAAGGAAGTGTCGTACCCCTTTGAATTGGTCGGAAGTAGGAGAGAGTCAGATTTTTGGACCAGACATCCTACGGGAAGCATAAGAGAAAGTTCACAAGATCCGTGAGCACCTCAAGAACGCCCAATCCAGACAGAAGAGTTATGCCGACAAGAGACGTCGAGACCTAGCCTTCAATATCGGAGACTTTGTGTATCTCAAAGTGTCACCTTTGAAGGGAATGCAACATTTCCAGCTCAAAGGAAAGTTAGCACCCAGATATATCCGACCTTTCAAGATTCTGAATCATCGAGGAGAAGCATTGTATCAGCTGGAACTTCCAGAGGAGATGTCAGCCGTGCATAATGTGTTCCATATATCGTTACTTCGCAAATGCCTAGATGTCCCGGAGAAGACCGAAGTTTTCAAGAATATTGATCACCAAACCATAGAGATCAACGATGACCTGACGTATCCCGAAGTACCCATCCGTATTTTGGAGGAAGATTTCAGAACCACCAGGACCCGGAGTATCAAGTTTCTCAAGATCCAGTGGAGCAACCATACTAAAGAAGAAGCTACCTGGGAGTGAGAAGATTACATTAGGACGGAGTTTCCCGATCTCTTTAAATCCTAGTTTACTTTTTCTCAAATCCCGGGACAAGATTTTGCTTAAGGAGGGAAGGTTTGTAACATCCCAAAAATATTGATCAGGGTTATCAAATTCTAATCACCAAAATTAGGGTTAACAAAAACTTTTGTTAATTAATATCATATGAATGCATGGGTGTATGTGATGAATGTATGAATGCATGAATGGACTTGTTTGATTGTTGTGAATAGAAAGGATTGGCTTAAAGGTGAAAACAACATCATCTAAATCAATTCCAAGCAGAAACAACTCAAGAGAAATTCAAAAACAAACAAAACAAGCAAATGGTCATTTTTGCCAATCTTGCTCACTAGACCACTTTGAGTGTTTCTAGTCCAAGATTTCAAACAGAAACAAATCTATTTATTTTCACCCCTTGCTAGACCAATTGAAAGTGAACCCAATCCCACTTTGCAAACTCACAGAAACATTTGGCAACTTGATTCAAATGACAATTCAAAATTGAATCTATATCATATGGGAAGATCACCATTTCTCAAAACCCAACCAAACCAGTTCACCTTGACCAACCCAAGCAACCAGAGACTACCTAGTATGTGACTAGTACGCCCACCAAGTTTCATTCAAAAATTCAAATTCAAATCTCTTGCGGCCATTTCATCAAACACCTTCTGAACACAAATCAAATAAAACATCAAACACTATAGTGAGCAGTGTTTGTGCCTAACTTGTTCCCTCTCTAGATCACACTACACTCTCAGTAGATCATCTAACTAGTTTAACCAGCCCTAGCTCACTGTAACTTGACAATGCCATCAATGGTGACCATGGCCGAGCCCAAACTGCCATCCCAAGGTCGACAGCAAGCTACAAGCCTAACTAGCCTCGCCAACCTTGTCTAGCAGGCACTCCACCATCCACCGCCACCCCCTGTCCAGCACCCAAGCACTGCCAGCCACCGGACCACCCAGAACGAGCATGCCCAGTCTCTCTGCGACCATGCCGAGAGCGCGCCAGAGCGCCGCGCTCGACACGCTCGCACAGACCGCGCCCCGTCCTCGCCGCTCGCATACATGATCACCACCACCCAGGGAACCGCCCCGACATGCCCGTTC
The DNA here is from genome assembly GCA_916181665.1 of Avena sativa. Lineage (NCBI taxonomy): Eukaryota > Viridiplantae > Streptophyta > Magnoliopsida > Poales > Poaceae > Avena > Avena sativa. The sequence continues at coordinate 255,370,600 of OV702279.1, read as the reverse complement.
GCCGCCGCGCGACCCGTAGCCGATGTGCGCCATTAAAACTTCCGTCGGAGCCGCCCAGAGCATCAAAGTGTTCCGACCACATCGTACCGCCCCACGCCTCGCCACCATGCCGTTGAGCTTCGCCAGGAGGCAGCGCATCGTCCCCTACCCCCAGCCATGCCGTTAGCTCGCTGTGCAGCCGACCCCGACGAGCTCAGCCCGCCCCCTTCGTTCCCCTCGTCGCACTATAAATAGAGGACTTCCCCGTTCGAATTCAGCACACCATTCCACTCCCCTCTCTCTCAGAACCACCCCACTTCATCCCCGGATCAAGGCGAGCACCAGGTGGCCAGAATTTCGCCGGAGCTTGCCGCTGCTGGAGGAGAAGGGCGCCGTTGATTGGAGCCACCCCACGAGGAGCCGCAAGTACTAGGAGGATCGCCGTCGTCGACTTCGTCATTCGCCCCGATCGCCGACCATCGCTGGAGCCCCGGTGACTCCCACTGACGCCCACTGGCCGCGCTAGGGTTCGAGCTCGCCGCGTCCTGTTCAGGCGTGGACGATGAACCTCAGCCGTAGATCTAGCCTCTAATCCTACGGCCCGAATCGCCCTGTACCCCTACGCCATTCTCTGTCTCACTGACGAGTGGGGACAGCCACTTAACCAGCCCGTGCGCGCTGTGCGCTGTGGGACGGCCCAGTTAACGTTCCCGCTTGACCCAGTAATTCAAACTTAGGTTTTTCAATTTAGTTTCAAACCTAGTACTGCCTGTTGATTCAAATTCAATCCAGAGAGTTTCACTGAACCAAATTGCATGAAACTAATTTTGCTAGAAACGTATTGAAATTCTCAATCCAAGCCCATTGGATTTAAATCATTTGGAATTATAGATCACCTATAGTAAAAATAACAAGGAAGAGACTTTTCTACATTCAAACATTTTTCAAAATTCAACCATAAATTCTTTTGAGTTGATTCCAACTCTCAAAAATCACATTTGATAATACCTTTCTGAATATATAAAAATATCTAGGTTTACTTGGAGAAATAATGGAAAAGTAATAAAAGAATGCCCCATAGGCATTTCTAGTCACTTTAATTAATTAAAATAAAAAGGTTAAACCTTATTAAATTGTGGCACCACTTTAAATCACATTCTCAAGTACTAAAATATGTGGTGATGACATGTGTCAACATGATCCCATGTTTTAGTTGGAGAATATTAAATCTTAAGTAGTTTTTCAATGAGTAGAAATTACTTTTCTAAAATAAAATAAATAGAACCTTTGCCTTAATCTTGGTGATAATAGTGATGATGCTAGATCATCTAGTGTAAGCCTTTATATGCTTAATATAAGTAGTTAAGAATTGTTTGGTAATTGTGTATCTTGTATTTATTTATAGACGCTAATAACAAGCAAGGATACAAAGAGGAAGGATAATACTACGAGGAAGAAGCAGATGAGAACTTCAACTACTGCACTGCACAAGGCAAGCTTCACAATACAAGTTAACTTTGCAAGTTAACCCTTGCAAGAGAACTATGCCAAATAGATGCCTTAGGAATATGTGATTATACCACCTTATGTTACCCAATCCCAGTTTTACTTGCAAGCGTAGTTATTTTATTTCTTTATCAAAGCTTTCCCTTTGTGTTTACTTAGTGAATTGTAGATTTTATAAAGATATTTAAATATAGCATAAAGAGCATAAAACTTGGCCTAAGTTAGATAAATCTTGATGTCATCCCGAGGCATGAGATTGAACTTAGATAATTCACACTTGATTATCACCCCTCATTAGTGTTTACCACCACTTGTAGTTGCTAGTGCTAAGCATAAAACTTGATCATTTTAGATGGGAATACTTGGTGAAAATGATTATGAAAACCTTGGAATGATGAGTCATTCTAATGAAATGTTTTGACATGTGTTCTTGAACACCAGATGTTTTTGATGATGAAAATGTTGAGGCATGAGCCTTAGCCCTTTATAAAATTGATGGTTGTCTGGATGCGATACCATTCCAATTTTACCGTACAACCACAATACCCGAAATTGGGTAGGGCTTGACTAAAAATTTATATACCTTAGTATGGGTTCCCTTGCGGCCGAGGTTTGGGCTGAGGCTACCTCGTGAAGATTGACCACCTATGCAGTTCCCATGATGACAGATGGTCATGGTTGGGAGGCCAAACTCATAGGAGAGGTGCCTATACTAGGGTGTGTAATTGAAAGGTTATGATTGATTATCCATATACTAAGTATGGTGAATTCAGGATTGTTCCTGACGAATGTATCGAATATTGTGGTGAAAGTGTACCACCTCTACAGAGTGTCAAACTATTCGAATAGCCGCATTCGCGGGTATGAATAGTTGGAGTGGTCATACTATTCTATCGTCATATGTTTTTAAAATGACTTGTGAAATGAATCATGACTTTGACTTGACCACAACAGGGTTGTGAAAGTGAAAGCTAAATTTCCCACTTAGGTGTTATAAAACTTGAAACTAGCTTTCTTTGCTTCTGAACTCAGTTAAGGTAAATCTGAATTTTTGCAAAACAACCTAGAGCCTAGTATTTCCTACTCAAAACAACTTCACTTGTTAGTCTTAGTTTGCGAGTACTTAAAGAGTACTCATGGCTTTGTCCCTGGCTATTCCCATGGCCAGACTATGAAGAGGACTATCAGGAGGATGAACCGCAGGAAGGTTACGATAATTAGGATCATCTCCCATCGTCAGCATTGCCTATGACCATGAAGATGGAGCTTCGCCCACGCTATCGTTATTATATTATTCCGCTGCTTTGATTGTACTAAGACTGGATCATGTGATCCTTTATTTGTTGTAATACCTTATGTATGGTTTGTAATGGATGATGTACTGTGATATCCAATCTGTTATGTCTCGTAAAAATGGTAATCCTGAAATTGCGATGTATGGCATAACAAACATCTGGGATTAAAAATCCGGGTGTTGACACCGCGCTTGGAAGGCCGCGCCACCTGGCTGTACATGGAGGCCTTACCCCTGGCCTTCTCACGTCGATGGTCGTCGGTGCTCGCCGGAGCTCGCCAAATTGGAAAGGACCTGATTGCTTTTTCTCTTTTCTATGCAAGGTGTTTGGTGCAAAAAATATGTACTATGCTGTGATTTATTGTTTTTTGAGAACCGATTGTGTTTTGCCTAACAAAAAAATTAGATAAGCTGGTGGAGCAAACAACATTTGTCTTTTCTATAGCCTCTTTCTTCTTTTATCCAATTTTTTTTACTTATCCATATATGGATAAGCTGTTGGAGTTGCTCTAATTCTATTCACAGTTATACTATTATTTTGTTTATTTAGCCTAAAGAATAAGAATCACAAAGAATATAGGAACGCAGACTCAAACCCACGACCTACACTACACACCGGAGCACTTTTTTTACATGGTAATACGTGTCTCATTTATATCATAAGTGTTATAGTACAAGTTATGTAGTACCGACCTGACAAAACTAAAAAAACAGCAGAACACAAGCCTTCGCGCAAAAGGACGTTGACCATCTAAACTAGCAGCACAATACGTTTAGTAGAGACGGACGTTTTATAGAACCTTGTATTCAGAGATGCCGTTAACCATTGTTAACGCCGGTTAGTTATTATAGTCTGTAGCACGACGCCGTCTGTGTATACGGCGTTGGTAAGGATAGTGACGCCAGAGTCGGTGGCGCGATACGGAGGAGCCAGATTTGGCTATAAGGACCTGATTGATTTGAAGGATTTTTAAAGAAATTTTATAGTTTATTTATAAAGAAAATTCCAATAGTGTGTGTTGGTTTTAAAGGAATAAATTCTTTAAAATTTCTATGTATAGATTTTCTATACTACAATCTTATAGGATTTCTAACAAGAGGTGAGACCTCTTGGAAAAAATTTCTTTGTGTATGTATCTAAATCCTATAAAATTTTCTGCGTTTTTTCTGCGGTGCAAGCAAACAACTTATCTTATCGATTCCTGCAATTTTTCATTTTTATAGTATTCTAAATGTCATGCCATTTTATTACTACATTTTTCCTATTTTTATGTCTTACAAATCTTTTAAAGCAAACAAGCCCTGAGTTTTATCAGGGCCTAAAAGTTGCAATACGTTTGAAAAGGGGCCATTTAGTTGTACAAGAGAAACTGCTCGTGTGTCGTCGTGCCAGTTCGTGTGCGCATGGGTCGGTTCTGTCCAAAAATAATAATAATCAGATCGTGCAAGATCTTCAGAGCTCACACTAGGGAAGCCACATCAGAACGACAGCTAAATCATACTTCCTAGCGTCCTCGTTTTGCGTGTTTTTTTTTAACCAAGAATTACTCTAAATACGTAAAGAGTTTTGGTATAAAACTAGTACCACTGAAAAGTATTTTTCAATACGAATCCAACGGTACTAATTATGTACAATATAATCAAGATTTTGTTGTTCAATTCTTTCGATCAAACCTTGCGTTGGGAAGGCCTGAAACAGAGGTAGTAATCAGCAAGCGAACAATTCTTCTTCCTTGCAGTATCCACAAGTTCCAATTTGTCCATTCCCATTGATTTACCCTCCCCACATCACGCATCGCTACACACGTGGTTTTCCTTCTCTCACCGGTTCCCTTACGGGCACCAGGTACGCCGCCGGCGCAGTGGCAACCGACGACGATTTTTAATTAATTACAAAGCAGGCGAACGACGGCGGCCGGCCGGGGCTCAGACTTCAGATGTCTCGCCGGCAGAGCGGGCAGGAGGCGTGCCTGACGAGCCATCGGTCGATGCAGGGCGCGTGGAAGACGTGGGCGCAGCCGGGCAGCCGCCTCGCGGACTCGCCCACCTGCATGTCCTGCAGGCACACCGAGCAGCAGAGCGCCTCCCCTGCCGCGTCGACGGCCGTGTCCGCGGCGATCTTGATCCCCGGAAGCCGTCGGAGCGCTTGCACCGGCAGCCCCCTCGCGGCGCCGCCGGTCTCGAACAGGTCGCTGGGCTCCGCGGACGGCGAGCTGCTGATGGCGCTTATCTGCGTGCACCCACGGGGAACGAAAAGTTAGCGGCTGTGGTGTCTTTAGTAAACTACTGTTGGACTGACAGCGAAATGTGATACAGTAGTAGTACTACTTTTCAATCATTTTGGGATGATGTTAAGATCAAGTTACACAGAGCACCTTGCTGTCATCCACTTAGAATAGAAAACGAGTGTAAAAACCAGGGTGGGTTGATCGTGCCTGTCATGGATACATGACCGGTGACCTCACCTCACTAATCTAGTGTAACTTAGTGAGTGATGACCTAGACGATTGGCACTAGGAGGATAGCGCCTTTATAACCAACACTCTTAAATATTTCTATTTTCTAGTATGAAGAAAATTTAGGAATCTGAATGCGACAGTAGCGAGCGTCCGGGGCAATGCACGAGCGAACTGACACGAATATACTATCTTCTTCGAGCTACCGGACTTGATCAGTGATGTGTGTGTGAGTAGTACTACCGAGACAGGTTGATTAATTGGAGTAGTTGATCACATATAGAGGCTTCTTAAATACTGCGGATTTAATGAAGCATGGCGCGCCATGATTTTTGGAGGTAAGGTTGAGGCTGAGGCGCTACTACCTGACTCTGCACGGCGTTCTGCACTGCCGGGCCCACCTTCTCGCGGACCAGTCTCCCGCTCAGGAGGCTCAACAGGATGTCCACCTGAATGTACACACAGCCACAGCACAAGAGTTAAGAGATACACATTCAGAATAACAGAGTGCAAAATGCATTCTGATTCGATACGAAATTGCCGACCGGAGAAAAAGAAACAGCACCAACTGCTGCACCCCATGGAAACAACGGGGCACACCTAATCGCTATCAACATCGAGCTCAATTTACAGAACCAGGGCAACAGAATGCTCTGTATTTTTTTTTTCTCAAATTCGCACTCGGCTCGGAGACGATTGATCAAATTCTCTTAACGCAAGAATCTAGCGAGCGCAGGAGCAAGTGGAGAAGATCATGAGGTGTCAATGCAGCAATCTGAAATGCGAGCAGTACGTACCATGTAGAGGACGCTCCAGAGGGCTGAGTCGGTGGTGTGCCAGAGGTCCCTTGACGACTCGGCGACCTCGATGGAGAAGACGGCGCCGGAGATGGCGCCGATGCCGGCGCCGCGCACCACGCCGCTCTCTGTGGCCAGCCCGATCACCGACCCCGCCACGGCCCCCACCACCGACCCCACGGCTGCAAAGGCGCAGGTCGCCACGGCGCAGAGGACCCTGCACGCCATGTCGCACGCCAGGGGCCAGTACCCGGGGCACTCGCCGTCGCCCCATTGCCGAGGCTCCGGCGCGGGCGAGGCGGTCGAGGCTGGGCTGGGACCAGGAGACGCCGACGTGTCCATCCTGGGAAGTGGGAACGGAAGTGAACTGAGCTGGAGCAGGCACGGGAGAAGAGATGATGAGTAGTAGGATGGATGGTGGAGACTAGAGTCCAGAGGAGAGCGTGCTATAAATAGCGGCGGGGGAATATGAAAACTGTGGTCGGGTGTCCGGTGGTGTGGCACTGCCCGCCACCGGTTTTGTTCTCCCGGCTGCAGCTGCGGCGTCTGCGTGGCGTGGGCCGCTTTGGCTGCTGCTGCTGCTGCTATGTTCCGTCCGGTCCGGTGGGTGCAACGTACGACCCCGTGCCTACATGTTGCCTCCTGTTTATACTGCGGCACCGACTCACAGAGCCCACCGCCTTGGCGGCTCTCGCGGTGTCCTGGATAAATTGGGGTAGGGTGTTCCGTAGCCGCAGATTTTTTTCCACCGGAAAATCCGGGGAAACTCCTCCAAGGTTTGTCTGACCTAGAGTAGCTACTAGCTAGTAGGCGGTTTGGTACCATAAAAAAAGTCGTGAAAAGTTCATGCGTGTGCCGGCTGGATCGCCACTAGCTTGGAGCACCGTAACGCTTCTTCTTTTATCCCAGTAACGCTGGCCACAGCTCAAATATTCATGACGTGACAACAGAGCAAAACAAAAAGGGGGGGATGAATCGAATTCTATATCTCCTTATATGAAATTAACCAGTGGCCGATTTATTTATTTATGAATGAGGGGGCATGGGTGCACGTCTCCGCAAGAGTTGAGCTCAGTCGAGATAGGTACTACTGTACGCACATACGGGCCAGTATCCATCAGCCCACGGAATTCAGTACAGTACAAGAAGCTACCTAGCACAGTGGTTTTCCCGAGTATGGGTATGGGCACAGGATCCTGGATGCTCACTCAATGCAGCGCGCCACGAGATCGATGGCCCGTCTCTGTCGGTAAATTCATTATCTTGTTGGGAATGAAAGCGGCGTCGACACTCGATGGGTACGTACTGGGGCGTTTCAGAGCTATCATGCGCTTGCTCGCACCGCCACACGGCCGGCCGGTGGAAACGTCGCGGCGGTGCATGGCAAATACACACACTCCGCCCTCGTGTTCGGAACATATAATATTTATCCCATAAGGGCCTGTTCGGTTAATCCACCGCACAGTTAGATTAGAGTGGAATAAATGGGATTTGCTTGGATTTTGATTTAGATGAGATTTAATCTCTTTCAATCCATGTCAATCCAGTTCAATTCATTGCAAACCAAACAGCCCCTAAGTGACTTTGTTTGTTTAGATTCACACGTTTTTAAATACTTAATATGTCTAGATACATGCAAATCTGGACAAGTACAAGTCACTTATTTCAGAATGAATGGACTATTACGTATTTTGGCAGAGCCAATCTTGATACGTTCTTACATCTACAATGAGTTTGATAATATTTGACTTATGGTAATACATAAATTAGCATAATCTACTACATTGCCATGATAGTGGCCAAGACGCTTGCACTCGGGTTTGGGCCTTTTATGGGTAAGATCGTTTCCAACACTACTCGAAGTGCTTTCATTAAAGATAGAAGCATCCACGATAACATACTATATGTAAAGAATTTGGGAACAAGATTACACGAGAACAAGAAACCATGCATTTTGTTCAAGCTTGATATCCGCAAGGTGTTTGACTCTATTAAATACGAATACGTTTGTAGTCTCCTCTATCATAGAGGCTTTGTTACTAGATTCCAAGATTGGACCGTCGTCTTATTCACCTCATCGTCATCTCGACTTCTCCTAAATATTCCTACAAGACCCAATTCCTTTGAGCCATATCCACCAACATGAACAAAAGGTTTTGGAAATTTTGGCATCTCCAAATACCAAGTTCTTCACGTGGGCTCGTGCTGCAAAAAAGAATATGAACAGCAGATATGCTAAAAAATAATGCTAGGATAACCCAATTGCGGTCTATGCCCATTATTGTGCAAAGAGAAGGAGCGAGTCGGCGGCTCACTTTTTCCACACAATGCCGATTCACCATTAGGCGTTGGAGTCTCTTATCAAAGAATGACTTGGGCTTTATTTTCTTCAACCACAAGAGTGGGCTACAGTTGTATAGATATAAGTAATGTTTGGTGGATGAAACTATGTAAGCAATGTGAACAAGTGTGCGCGGTGCGACTGATCGATCGAGCACACCGTGCGCGCACGCCCGGCCAGCCAATATATATCTGCAAAACCAAAGCCAACTTACCATCATCGATCGATCGTACGCAGCGCCCTGCAATACCGCCCTGCACGGAAGCCCACAGGATGGATCGAGGTGGAGCAACCCTGACACGACCAATAATATCTCCGCGACAGGAACACGGCACGGCACGCACCCGGGTTGCTAGCTACTAGTACTAGCTCGTACTGCAACCGAACCCACCCCAAAGCATATGGCGTCGGGGAAATGACGGAGACTCGCGCGGTGTTTCTGGTTCGTTTTCGACGTTGCAGGTGAGTGAGGGCTGTGTAGTGTACCGGGACAAGAGAGACAAGATCGAGAAATATGTAGCAGGTGAGGCCTCGACTCAACCTCACCGGCCGGCAATTAAGCGCGGCATTGGCGACGACAGCGGCCTAAGCAAACTGCAAACGATCAATGCGGCGAAAACGCAGTGCCGTCATCATTGGCAAGGACCGCGACCCTCTCTCGCCACTGCCACGTCATTTGCAGGGCGGATGAACTAGCAGCAGGATCGCCTTCCGTTCGATCTCTGATGGCTGCAGCGGTGACCATGCGAACTGAACTGGGTAGAGCTAGGCGAGATACAGTGTAAGCAGAACGTCCCTGCCGAGGCCGACACCTGTAAGCGCGAGTAAATCCTCATCAATGCTGGAAGATGACTCGAGCAAACAACCCTCTTAAAATGGACAACGAACATGATCGGAAGACGGATTCGGCATCCGGCGACGGCGACCAGTTCGACGCCAGGATAGCCTCGGATCCGGTGCACTGCACTCTCTCACTGCCGCAAAACAAGCTGTCGCTTCCATATACGGCGTGCAATTTCATCGTGTGAAATTGCTGCTAATCCTATCTTCAGCAGGCATGCTATATCGGCAGCGCGCTAAAAAAACATCGGTATATAGCCTGTGCAGCAAAAAACCTTTCTCCAGTAGATGTTGTAAACCGCGCGGCGCTGTAATTTTTTTTGGACGCGGGTCGCTTTGCACTATCCTGAGCACTATACTTTGGGCTCCGGCTGCAACACGCTCTATCGCTCAATTCGCTCGCGAAAAAACTCACGCTGAAATATTCTCCCCACCCCAGCGCCAAATCCTCCCCTCCGCGCGGCCGCCGACGGAATTCCGGTGATGGACACGCCTCCGGCACCCCTCCGACACCTCCCTACTCCATTCCACATACCGTCGCCGCCGCCGCCTCAAACCCTAACGTCGCCCCGAACCCTAGCGGCGCCGCCGACGCTGGCAACAGCGCCGCCCGAGCCCACTTCGTCCTGCCGCGCCCGACGGTGCACACCAGCGTCGCCGCCGCGCAGGCCGCCGGCAAGGCGCGGCCGCCAGGAAAGAGGAAGGTGCCCGTCCACAAGCGTCTGTCGGCCGCGGCGGGTGCCGACAAGCCGACGCAGAAGAAGGTGAAGGCGTCCGCAGCTAGGCGCGTGCAATAGCCTTCGCCGCCGGCTCCAAGGAGCAATCCACCACTGTCGCCGCCGCCATCTGCCGACCAAACCGGCGCGCACATGGTGTTCAATGAAATGCCGGAGAGGTAAAAAACATTTCTTTTGGATGATTTTTAGTTTTAGATGCATACAATGCCGGAGAGCCATGAGTTTTATTGCAATGTAGAGTCGATGACGATGCTTTCATGGACGCAATGAATGTTGGTTCTTCGTTCGTCAATGAAGATATTATTGAAGAGGAAGAATATGAGGATGTTGACGAGGAATGAGAGGGGTTGATTGAACCGCGCCATACCGATCGATCGGAAAAATACACCATAGCAGAGGACAAGTTGCTTTGCAAGACATGGTTGACAATTGGAATGGATCCAACAAACGGCTCCGACCAAACTAGAGAGACTTATTGGATGAGGATGAAGGAGTACTTCAACGCCAACAACACAAGTGGGAATGAGCGGAGTGTGCGTTCTCTTTGGTCTCGTTGGTCGGGTATCAACACCGATTGTCAAAAGTGGGCGGGTGTGCAAGCCAATGTTGATGTTATTAACCCAAGTGGCACAAATAAAGTCGATAGAGTAAGCAATTATACTACTTTGTTGATCATCTATATGCACGGTTGTTGTTCTATATGGCTCATATATTCTCTTTTGTTTGCTTTTTAGAACTCCATGGCTTGTATAGAGATGTGGGAAAAAGAACAAGAAAGGCAACAAGATTATTGGCAAGCCATTCACCATGCATCATTGTTATGAAGTTCTAGTGAATGAAGAAAAGTGGAAGACCCGTGGAAAATTGGATGCGAAAACCATGGCCACCAATACAACCAGTGATGCAACAATCATCGATGATGATGGCTCAAGTGACGAAGGCAAGAGAAGCTCCACTCCTCACTCGGTTACCAACAGAAGGAGGAATGTGCTTGGTAGAGAGGCCACCAAAGAGATTAAGGGAAAGAAGTCCGGGGATGATGATATAGCGAATGCTATGGATATGATTGCAAAAAGCAAGCTTGCAATCAAATGAATATAGGAAAGTGGCAAGAAACTTGGAGAAACAGGCTATGGAGGCTCGAAGGGCTGCTTTGGAGGAGAGGCTTGCCGCCAATGATGAGAGGAAGTTGGCATTGGAGGAGAAGAAGCTCGCCAGTGAGGAGCATCTACGCCTAGTGGAGGAAGAGAGGAAGCTCTTCATGATGGACACTTCCAACTTGGATGAGAGGAAAAAAGAATACATCAACCTTGCTCGCGACAAAGCGTTGGCAAAAAAAAGAATGTTGGTGGCCAACATGAACACACCCACGACCGGCATGTTTGGAGGAGGCATGACCATGTTTGGAGGAGGCATGGGCCCCCATGCCCAGCATGGGAGGACCAAGCTATGGAGGAGTCTTCGGAGGTACCATGGGAGAACCGGTGAGTGGTGTCTATGGAGCCATGGGAGCACCACCGGGAGGCTTCGTGGCCTCTATGGATCCTTCTATTCCTCCATCAAGCCAAGGTGTCCATGAAAAAGAAGAAGCAAAAGATGAGGAGGAAGTGTGAGATTCTCTCTTGCATTTGTCATATGCAAATGCAATGTTGCCCTATGTGATGATATGTTGTGCGTGTTTGTTAAACTATGTGATGATATTTGAACTATGGTAGATCATCCGGTTGATGATTTATTTTAGTATTTTTGGTGTATTTATTTGTTAATTTTGGATGCTTGTTTGATCTTGTTAAATCCATAGCGTTGTGTGAATGTTGTTTCCAGCGCTCCTGCGCGCTGTAGTTTCCAGCACCTGGTGGAGGATCCTTTTTTATGGTCGCGCTCGCGCTGCGGTTTAGCGCCTCCGGTGGAGGAAAACAGTGCGCGCTGCGCTCTAAAATTATACATCGCCGGCGCAACGACATTTACAACGCCGAAATATAGCGCGCCTGCTGGAGATGCTCTTATGATCAAGTTGATGCTGACCCTAAAGCATGCACGTCATTTTTATTCCGAATTGTTTTCTACCCAAATGCAAGACGAGGAAGAGCATGATTTGGAGAGTGTCAGAGATAAGTCCGTGTTAATATTTAATACCCAAATCATATTTTCGAGGAATTCATAATACTCTCAGTTAGTTTATCATCAACTATATTAAACAACAGCTAATTTTTCTTTTAAGATAACATCTAAATTTTATTGGTGTTTCTGGGTGATTCCATATACCACTTGGTACACAAGTAGCGAAGTTAATGGAAAAAAATCCACCAATGGACAATCTTGGACCATATGTCTAGGCCAAGTTAGGGAGGCTTCAGTTCTTGTTTGCGTGCCGCTTAGCTTTTAGTATTCCTCCGATTTAATTAATGTCTAGATTTAGATGTATCTAGCACTATTTTTTTTTAGATATATCTGAATCTAGACAAATCAGAGAATAATTTGAATGGAGTGGAGGAGTGGCATAGGACATCACAAAGCATATTTTGTAGTACAAAGATCTCACATAATAGTTGTGTTAAGTAGTGGGGAAAAAATGGGGTATTGTTTTTAATTTGTGCTCATGTTCGATTTGAATTCGTATAAGGAACTATAATTATACTTTATTTATATAACACATCCTATCACTAAAATCAACTTGTGCAACACACGGGTAAATTTACTAGTATACTACATAAGAAAACAAAAAAAAAGGAGTTGCAAGGGTTACAACGAACCACCCCAAAGGACCTAGAAATCTGCATTAATTTAGTGGTGGGTAGACAAATACAAAAAGGACCTCAGAGAAATAAAATATTATAGCACGGTCCTTAGAATTTACAAAAAACATCCTACAAAAGACCTAAAAAATGAGATCGAGTCCAAGCTTCCCGCTGGAACAACCTCCGAACGCCTTGGCCACTCGGGGTGATACAACCGCTCGTTGTCGTGTTGAGGCTAGAGAAGATCATGTCAAAGAGGACGGAAAATCTCCATAAGCGTGATCGATCACAGGCGAGGCCAACCTGTTGGCCGAAGATAGCGGCGGCCACCTGATGACGTCGCTTGAGATTTGCCACAGTAGCCGCAGATTCCCAAAACTCCCTTCTCCATTGCAAAACACCCGCATAAGGGAGGCCCGCCATTCATTCTCTCTCTCTCCACCAAGGTTGCCCAAGAGGAAGAGTAGCCGTAAAAGTCTAAACCAGAAAACGTGTTTTTAGGTCGCGTTTCGCTTTTTTTTAGGTCGCGAACGGCGGGGTGGAACAGAAATCAGAAACCCGAACATGAAAAGGGAATATTCGATTTAGATTCCGCTCGTCGCTTCGTCGTCTTCGTGTAAAAATAGGAGGCGCCGACGCGTTCATCTCCATCCATCCCTTCCCTCTCCAATCTCCACCGCGCCTCCATGGAGGTGCCCACGCTAAACTTTTACGAGGCGGTGATGTTCGCGCACTTCAACATCGTCGCGCCGCCGGCTGCGACGGTGCCCAACGGATGGCGCATCAGCTATGCGGGGGTGCCGGTGGCTCCGCTTCTGGGCCGAGCTGAGATGGAGAGCAACATCGCGGCGCGTCGCCGCCAGATGCCCGCGTGGAAGAGGGCGCTGCCCAGGTACGCGGCGGCTAGTCCGTACCGACCGACGCTGTTCAAGAAGGAGCGGAATGAACTGCAACTATGTTTCCGCGTCGAGTTAGATCTCCGTCCCGAATAAAAAAATTTCATAGCGAGGGTTGGGAACGTGACCGTCGAGTGGCGGAGGCCTTGTTGGCAGGCGGAATTTGTCTGCCGGGGCCCGAGTCGACGGCGACGCCCGGCGGCGTCGGCGACGGGTGGATACGGAAGGGAGGGGAACACGCTGAAACTTTCGTCCCGCCAAACATCACGTGGTTCCCAGGTTGGCTCCGGGTCGGGCTCGAAACCTGGGGATTTGTGGTTCCGCGAGGGTGTTTTCTTCGGAACCCTAATTTTTTTTTGGTTCAGACGGTTTTAGGACGTCTGTTCTGGCCACTTTTAGCACGCGAAACCGATTAGTGTCAATTATTTTTCTACTTTCGCCTTTTTATTGAACATCCTCTCCTTGTTCCCCCTCCTCGGAAGCACGGCAGGGAGGCTCAACGACGACCACCTAGAGCCATGTTGGGGCACCATGATGAACAAGCTCGATGCCACAGCCTTATTGGTGGAGATCCCTACGGCCAGCTTCTTCACCAATGAAGATGCTCGCCACAAGCTCATCACGGTGAGGAAAAAAACACCTAGGCTGCACCAATTATAGCCAGGAAGACTCGGTGCTCTACTCCTAGTCGTCATAGCGAACAAGACACACCTAGACCTAAACCTATAAACACTACTTGGGCCGCCGCCTTACCTCAGCCGCTCACCGATGGCCAGGGCCAGGCCAGAAAAACCAAGGCCCTATGCGAAATTCTAGAATAGGCCCTTTCTTGTTAAGAAATTAAACTAATAAACAATTATAATAGATCTGTCATAATTTACATAACAATTGAATATACTAAGACACTGCTCACAAACATACATATACACTCACCCTTATGAATGCACGCACACACACTTTACCCTATTACCACCTTTGAAGAACTGAGCCGGCAGATTTTGAGATTGACGAAGTCACTACAGGCGTCGCTGTTGACAGATACGTCACCTACCACTAAGAGAATAGCGCCGGATAATCCTAAAATAAATCCAGATAAATGCAAACACTCATGCTAAGTCTAGGACTTAAATCTGAATGGACTGGTTTTACCATAGGAAACCCAACTATCAGAGCCATACTCCGTTTGATACATACCTATTTGTTTAGGATCAAGAGAATTCCAATATCTTAAATCAAATATATCATGCTGAGACAAATCATGAATATCCGCAACAGCTGAAGTGTTCAAGGGATACAACATCAACAATCAATTATTATATTAACAAAATTACTAATTTGTTTGGCAGTTGAACTGACCGCCGAACTCATTTCATCCTGCAATAGCGACCATGGAGACGAACACAGTTTACCTGCCGAAATTTTAGAATAAAAAAAGACAAAAGACCGAAGGCGAGTGACCAGAGAGAGAGAGTATTTGTTTTTACAAATATAACCCCTGCAATTTCGTATAGCCAAAATTACCCCTGTCACTACAAAAGGCAAAACTGCCCTGACGGGACGCTAGGAAAGTGACGCGTGTCACGTCCCGCCAGGGCCAGTGGCGGGCCAGCCTTCCAGCCATAGGCGGTGGCGGGAGGAGCCTGCCGCCAGCGTGCGGGGCGGGATGAGGTGGGGCCCATGGCGGGAGGCAGGCGCTCCGCTGACGGGACGTCGTGTCAAACTTCGGAATGGGGGTGGTGGCGGATAGTTTTCTCCGCCCTAGGCGGTGGCGGTTTGTGCTGCTCTGACAGCATCTATCGCCTGACCCTGACTAGAATTGACATGTACAGTAATTAGACTAAAGCGTTTGTATAGTAATCATACCACCGACGGGAGCTGCTCGTTGAAACTTGTAGCTACTTCTGCTTTCTTGAAACTTGTTTGTTGTTCTGCTCAAATAGATGCTCCGTCCGTTCCTTTAAATACCGCAGGTGCTACTCAGTTCACTCACTCTGCGACTCTGTGCATATTTCGGTCTGTTTACTCACACGCTCTGTGACATATGCTCTCTCTAATCGTGTGAGGCTGCATTAGTATTCGCTTGAGGCTGCATTAGTGTTCGGAGGCTAGAAAGAGACACTCATCGATTAAGGTAAGTTCTTTCCTTTGATTGTTTTTTAAGCTGTACATGTTGTATATTAGTCAGTTTTTAGGCCATATTTTACTATCAATTCGCTTTGCAACTTAGTTAGCTCGGATAAAAATATTTTGATTTCGTATAGCAATACGAGCGTCGTGTAGAAAATATTGAGCTCTTATAGTAATAATCTAGATAAGCAACCTAATTATGTCGTGTAGAAATATTTGAGGTCTTGTTGTAATATTTTAGTTATGCAACCTAATTAGGTCTTGTAGAAATATTTTAGCTAAGCAACGCAATTAGGTTGTGTAGAAATATTTGTGCTCTTCTAGCAATATTGTAGGTACGCAACTTAATTGAACGTGCAGAAATATTTGAACTCATCTAGTAATATTTTAGCTATGCAATTTTAATTAGGTCATATAGAAATATTTTAGTGGTGTAGTAATATTTTAGTTATGCAATGTAATTAGGTCGTGTAGAAATATTTAGGCTCTTGTAGCTATATTTTAGGTATACAACTTAATTAGATCGTTTAGAACGTGTAATAATATTTCTTGCACGTGGGTTAAACAATTACGTAGTAATATATTTTATTAATATAAATAATTATGTTAATAAACTATGGTTATGGTTATATATAATTAATATGGTTATATTAATGTGATGCGCTTAGGTACGATGAACACTTTGTATATTTTTTTATGGTGAGGACATCATCCGCGATGGGCCGTCGGGGCTTGATCTGTCGCGTTGTGAGACAAAAAAATCATAGTGGAAGAATTGGTGAATAATAGTTTCACGGACATTAGAAGGCGCATCCGCGCAGAGTTTGGACCAGAGATGGCCCGAAAAAAGATGACCGTTGAAGCAGTCGTTTGCAAGAGAGTGGGAGAAGATTACCGGTGGGCACTTCGCCAGGTTAAAGGCGAAAATTCGTGGGGTTCATTGAAATTTGCAAGCACACCTGGTGCGGCCATGTATGGGCAACCGATGGTGTATGTGCAGTTTGTTGATGCCAGCGACATACCTGGTAGCAGCACCGTAGCCGGTGAGCTCCAACTATCCATCGCCGCAATGGCTATAGATTCGGAGACGGTGGAGAGGATACATGTGGAAGATGCCTTTGTTCCCAGCCAGAATAATGAACCTTATTCCATGGCGATTGTCGACCTCAATTTACGGATTGAGGGACAGTCAGACGAGCTTGATTCTGGTGACGACGATCATGAATCGTCAGATGATGATGAAGATGAAGGAGGCTCTCCAAGTCAAGTGAGAGCAGTGGCGCCAGCAATGGCACCTGGGGACATAGAGGCTCTTGTCATCGGTCACAATGATAGCTCTGTCCGTGGAGTCGGAGCTACCATCCTAGAAGAAAACCAGAAGTTCCCGAGCAAGGAGGTTGTGGACATGGCGATCAGAAGATATGCGTTCTCCATTTTCCGAGAACATAAAGTGAAAAAATCTGACAAACATTTGTTGAAGGTTCTCTGCATAGAGTCTGGTTGTCCTGGAAGAGTCGTCGCTCATCAACCAGTGGGAATATGCAAGCCTTGGACGATAACTCACATTGTTCCCCACAGTTGTGAGCTAACTGGCACTCTTCCTGAACACCGCAATGTCAGTGCCGCATATGTGGCACAGGTCATTGCACCCATGGTAAAAGATAAGATCAGTGTATCGGTGAAGGCATTACGAGAGGGTGCGGCATATGCGATAGGCTTTCCGGTGAGCTATGGCAAGGCCAGGCGTGCCAAGGAGTCTGTTTTAGAGGGGATGTATGGCACATATACGGAGGCTTACAACATGGTTCCGAGAATGCTACATCAGATTACTGAAGCCAACCCTGGAACTGTCACCTATAGGATGGAAAGGAACCACCTGAGTGGCACTCCTGATCATTTCATCCTGGACCGTATCTTCTGGGCGTTCAGCCAAACTATCCAAGCATTCCACCACTGTCGGCCGGTGATATCAATTGATGGTACCTTCCTCACCGGACAATATAAGGGTACTCTCTTGATAGCTGTGGCATCAGATGCAAATAACCAGCTTCTTCCTATTGCATACGCACTCGTTGAGTCCGAGAGCACGTTAAGTTGGTTGTGGTTTCTGCAATGCTTGAAGGATGGTGTTGTGAAAGATAGACCTGATGTATGCATCATTTTTGATCGCAACCAAGGGCTTCTCAGTGCACTAAAAAAATGAAGCACGGTGTACCGATGGAGTTCCGTTGGCCTGATCTTGAAACTAGGTGGTGCATGAGGCATCTAGCAGCAAACTTTTACTCTTGCTTCCGGAACAAGGAATGTTTCAAGGCCTTCAAAGTGATGTGTATGCAGAATCAACCGCGGAAATTTGATGCTCACTGGATGGCATTGAATGCCGCAACGACCGCAACTTCTGGCGATGCACCAGCTGAGCCAGCGGGTGCAGGAAATCACAGGAGGACCAGGAATATGGCTGAGTGGGTGAATGTTAATTGCCCGGACGTTCGAAAGTGGGAACTGGCTCATGACAATGGTGCTCGCTATGGCATAATGACCACCAACATGTCAGAGGTATACAATGCAGTGCTTAAAGGTGTCCGAGCCCTCCCTATTACTGCACTGGTTGCTGAAACATGGTCCCGTACAGTGGCGTACTTTGCAGATAGAGTTCAACTAGCGCATGCACGAGTGCAGATGAACAAACAATGGTCTGAAGCTATGCAAGATCACTTGGCCATAAAAATAGAAAAATCAAAGACTCGTGGTAGCAGAGTGGTGGACTCACTTAGGAAGAGGTGGGAGATCAGAACAAGGCAAAAATACGTGCGTGGCTACTTGAGAGGGGATACAAAGCAAGAGGTCACACTCAATCCAACGACATGCGAATGAACCTGCAAAAAGCATTTGCTTTATCATTACCCATGCAACCATGTCCTTACAGCGGCAGCAGGCCAAAGGATTGCCGTTGACTCATATATCTCCCCATACTTCAGCATGCATAATCTTATGAAGACCTGGGATGGCGAGTTCTGGGCATGGGGTGTTAAGGAGCATCACAAAACTATTTGGTATGGTGGACCAACATGGTGGCCCAACCCTGTGCTCAAGCGAACCGTTAAGGGACGTCGTCAAACTAGGCGATTTAGAAATGACATGGACCATAGCCAGGCCGGAGAAGGACGGAGGTGTAAGACTTGTAAAATTCCTGGGCACACGGCGAGAAATTGCCCACACAAGCTATAATGTTGTATTTGTATTTCAGCGTTGTAACATACTATGTTTTAAATTTGTATTTCAATGTTGTAATGTAATATGTATTTCAATGTTGTAATGTACTATGTTTTAAATTTGTATTTTGATATTGTAATGTACTATGTTTTAAATTTGTATTTCGATGTTGTAATATACTATGTTTTAAATTTGTATTTATCTCATTTGTACAGACTATGGCGGATTTACCTCCTCTCTTGGATGGGCAGTACGATTCTACCCACCGGTGCCAACAATGGATTAACCCCAAAGGTCCACTAGGAGGGCCAAGTACTTTCAGGTGTCGAGGTCCAGCGAACTGATGTATTCTTGATGAGCGGTTCGTGCCTTATCTTTCTCGTAGCAGACTACTTTCGTTCGTAGGATGACATCCACGACTCAGTTATTTAAACTAGACCCTTGTCTTCTAACATCACTTGTTGACCGGTGGAGACCAGAGAAACACACCTTCCACTTTTGGTGGGGAGAGATGACACCGACACTTCAGGATGTATCCATGATCACTGGGTTGCCACTTCGTGGTATTCCTCTCGTGTTGCCGCCAGCACGGGCATCCTGGAAGGAAGATTTTGAACAACTGATGGATCAATTTATCCCGAGAACTCGTACTGATAAGTTAGCTAGAGGTGTCCCCATCAGTTGGCTAGTAAATTTTATTGACTTTCCAGACGAAGTTTCTGAGGAAGTAGTACGTCAACACCTGGTTGCATACTTACTCTACCTATTTGGTATGTTGTTTCCATCGGGAAATGGTGAAGTAGTCAACCCAATTTTTATTAGACTAGCAGAACACGTAGCCCTTTGTGGCATCCCGCAAAACCACTACTAGAAAATCGCGTTGAATTGGTGCATTGCATCGTCATCATCATGCATTGTTTGCTTAAAACTATTTTCGCAAAGCCTGTTTTTGTTTTCTAAAACGCCCCGTCTTGTTTTCAAATTCAAACCCGGGACTCCGGATTAATTGTTTTGTCGGTTTCGGGTTGCAAAGGCCTCGTTTAAATAAATAAAACTTTTAATTATTTTTAGTGGGGGCAGTCGAACGGGCCGAATCGACCCGGACGACCACCCCCAGAACAAAACGGCCCACCCGTAATCCTAAAGCTACCAGTCCTATTCTACCCACACCCTCTCCACCTCACCCCACCCAATCCCCACCTGACACCTCACCCTCTCCCTTCCCCCACCCACTCACACGCCGCCACGTCACCCAGCCACCTCTCTCTTCTCTCACCCCACTCCCCACTCAACCCTGCCTCACATACACCACACACCAAACACAACACACGCACACATCGCGTGGCAGCCAGCCCCGTGGCCCCACCC
Organism: Avena sativa; assembly: GCA_916181665.1. Lineage (NCBI taxonomy): Eukaryota > Viridiplantae > Streptophyta > Magnoliopsida > Poales > Poaceae > Avena > Avena sativa. The sequence continues at coordinate 255,350,308 of OV702279.1, read as the reverse complement.
AGCAGCTCCACACACGCAACCCACGCATGCCCCGCCGTCCCCCTGGCCCCACCACGCCACGCGAACCCCGCTTCCACCTTCCCCGCATCGAGCCTTCCCCACCAGGCCCTCCCTCTCCAGCCACGATCCCCACCTCGAGTCCACCCTCCGGCCAACCTCTTCCGTCGCCGTTCCCCTCGACGCTCCCTCTCTCCCCTCTGCACCCTCGACCTCCCCATCTCTCTCGCTCGCGCCCGGCGCCCCTCTCCGACCGCTACCGACCCTCGCCATCCCAGCGCGCCGCCCTGGCCAGCCGCCGTCGCTCCGGCCGAGCCGCTCCCCGGCGCTCTTCCTTCCTCCTGCCGCGAGTCCTCCCCCAGGCTTCTCTGCGCCGGCCCTGCTCGCCTCGCCGGTCACCCGCCTGCGCCGCCCGAGCGCCCCCACCGCCCGCCGCTCTGCGCCCCCGCACCGGCTCCACCGTCCGCTCCCGCGCCCGGCGCCCGCGCAGCTTCCCCCGACCGCGGCCGCGGCCAGCGCCGCCACCGTCGGGCCCGCTTTCCGCCGCCCCAGGACGCCGCCCTCGTCGCCGTCGAGCCCGCTCCGCCAGTCCCCTCCACCGCAGTTCCCTGCAGCCCCGGCCTCGCTGCGTCACCAAGCCCGCGCCTGCAGCGCCCCCCCGTCGTCCGCCTCCGCGGGTGCTCCTTCGCTGCCGGCCCCTGCTCCCGCCGTCGCCCCAGGCGCGTCGTCATCCGCCCCGCCTCTGCTCGTCGCCCTCTGCGCCGTGGTCGCCCTGCCTCCCCTTCGCGAGCCAACTCCGGCCCCAGCTCACAGGAGCAACCCCGCGTACCCCTCTCCGGCCAGGTCGCATGCCCCAGTGAAGGCGTTGTCCTCTCTCTATATGTGCGTTGGTCTCCTGGGCCTCGGCGAGTGTGCCTCCTCACGGGTACAGGGCATTTGGTCTTGTCCATGTGGTCATGCTACCAACAAGTGCACGAACACCCAAAGCCGTTCAAGTTCGCCACCGATCTTGGAGTCGTTACCTCAAGTACTTCGTCTCGGAAAACCCCAAGAACACCGACAAGAAACCCCCGGGCGCGAAGGTCTGCTTCATGGATCCGAGACCGATCCGGAACGTCAAGACTTACTTCCCGGATTCGACGCCCCGAGACCATCACGAGGAGGCGAAACGCCAAGGCCTTCGACAAGGAACACGGAACCCCGACGAACCCCCCCTGGACGCCAAGACCGACTCGATGGCGCGGACCCGACAAGAGCTTCGCAACGACAAGAGCGACAGCAACCAGGGCGAGTCCGAAGCCCCGACGCCAGACCAAGTACTTCCTCCCGGAACGCCAAGATCTCCGCGTGAGACGACAAGACCGACAACATGGCCGACCACCGCGGATGCGACAAGATCTACCTCAGTTATCCGAGAACGATCCGTCGAACCCTGGACCCTGAGACCGACCCCGAACCCCGGAACCCAAGATCTGCCGAACCCTAATGTGTGAACCCCTTCCCGAAACCCTATTTTATAACCTAATACAACTTGTCGCATATTAATCATTCATCTTGCATGCATATTTGTGGTTTGGGGGCCTTATGCCGATTCACCTCTAATTAAATATGGGGCCCATATGCGAGCAAATCTAGCCTTATATTGGCCTCATTTAAACTTGTGTAGCGAACCGGTGCCATCTTTTGTCTTGCTAATGCAACATTTAATTGCGGGGGTTCTAAATAACTTGAACCGTCTAAATAATTGTCGGGACCCCGGTTCCACTTAATATTGACCTAATTGCATCGCATCTTTGCCATGCCATGCACCATGCATGCATCATGCCGATCTTCTGCCGTTGTATTAAATATTGCATCCGGTGTTTATTCTAGTGTTTTGCTTCTTCGCGGATAAGGCCGTTGAGTTGATGTGAGCTTCGCCCCGATCTTCGGTTGAACCTTCGGCAATGTTTTCAGGCGAGCATCTCCCCCTTTCTACCTATCTTACTTTTCTAGTCTTTATTTCCTCCTGTTGATCTATTGCTATCTGTGTTGCGATGCTCTAGTTTCTGTACCCGTGATATCCCTTGCAGCCTTATATTGCCCTGGACACATCCTATTCCCTGTTGGTTGGTAGATAGTTGGACTTGCACGTCGTAGTCGCTTGCTCAAGTGCTGTTGCGTGTCGTCAAGTACCACAGTTGTTGGAGCCTTGCCGCATGTTGATGTTGGAGATGATCATGGCTTTAATTATCGTTCACTTTAATTCCTGTTTAACAACTAAAATTGAAGTAAGTAAGCAGAGGCATCGGTGGGTGATAGATAACATTTGGTTTCCGACCGCTCACTTGTGTCCCGTAGGATCCCGAGTGCTTGATACCTGTTCCTTGATTTATCGCGCTATCCACATACGGGGAATTATGGGCCCCCCTTAGCCAGAGCTTGATTCAGTCTTATTTCTTGGGGCCACAAACTAGTTTGAGGTTTTATTTACGATCCTGTACTTATGCCATGCTACTGCTTTAATTACGATTGTGCGAGGAGCACACTGTACTGTTTAGGATCGGGACACGATTCCGCGGTGTCGACAAGCTCAGTTTTGGGTTCCCAGTCGTTCACAGCCGTCCACCCAAACCTCGGGTCCGTCTCGGAGCAAGCTTACTTCGTTGCGGGTGTACTCCAAGGGGTGGCCCCCTGAAATATTTCTGAATCCTGTGATTGCTTTGTCGTGAAAGCCTCGTTGGGTTTTGATTTAGTTTTTCCGAGGTCGATCGTGTGTGTGTTGCTATTTGTGCACCCCGGCCGGGTTAAAACTTTCTGAAAGCCGTGTCCGCGGTTATGGACGACTTGGAGCACAGTATCTCGATCATAGACAACTATAACTAAAGTAGTGCTATAAACTTGACTTTATAATGACTAGTAATCAGCTTCACTATAATGGAATGGCTACATAAAACTGCCCACAATTGCTTGTTGGTTTTGTCGCTTGCGACGGTTGTATCTGACTAGTAAGTACTGCAACTATAACGGAATGGCTAAATAAAAGTACCAACAACTGCTGGGTTTTGGGTTATCTCATGCTAATTGTATTTGACTAGTAAGTGTCGCAACTACAACGGAAATGGTTAAATAAAACTGCCCACTGTTTAATTTATCAGGACGATTATCTACACCTGACTAGTAATTGCCGCAACGATAACCGAATAAATAAAACTGGCAACTGTGTGAGTTCCTCGGTTGACTTCCTCGTTTGGTCTCGAGGGGGAAACACCAGGATGGGTTTGTTTGGTGTTAGCTCCAGGTTGGATCCGGATAGGTCATTCTTATCTCTCTCTGATAACCGCCAGTTGTATCGAGTCTCTATAGGTTGTTTAGTGCATGCTGCCGCTGCCGCTTCAGTCCACCATACCTATGTAGGCGAGGACCGCCGAATTCTAGTCTCGCCGTGTACTGGCCTCAGTACTGACGCTCCTCTTTTTCCTTTGCCCTTTGTCGGCACCCCTTTTGTTTAAGCAGGTTTGAGATCGACGCGTTAGTAGGGTTACCCTTCCGGCTTGGCCTGGGCAGGGTTATGGACGCCATTGGTTAATCTTCAGGGCTCTTAGCCCCATTTGCATCTTGTCCGTAGCTGGACGCTATATCGTTCTCAAGGTGATTTGAATCTTTGTACTGTATATCTGTATTCTTGGCTCGTTGAGTCGCTGTTGTATATATCTGTTCTGTGGGTTCCATCGAGGACTGTTGTGTAATGTTATTACTTCGTTTTCCACCCGCACGAAAGTGCCTGGTGGGCACCTTTGAATCGTTTCTATGCAGGTTTGGCGGATTTTGCTAAAACTTGCATAGGTCCGATTTTGAGGGTGTTACACCCTTCCTCTGGACAATTTAGAGATCACCCAGTACAGCATCGGTTCGGCGGTGCTATGTCAGATTTACAGGGGTTATGTGATGCCTCATATAGGAGAAGAAGGTCAGTAGTGCAACCCCAATTCTATGTGTATGCTATATTTTTCTCCAGTTGTGGTCTTGGGAGCACATACCCGTCGGACCATATAGTGGTCACGACGTCCAGTTTGATTGCGCGACTATGGGTACCCGGTGGATATATGGCATATTACGTTGGGCCCGTGATTTGGCTTCGAAGTGTTATCCTCTTTACCATGAAGATTTCGAGACCATACATCGTTCTTCTATCACATGGAATGCGTGGCATGAAGATTATGTAACGCACGTGGCTGGGGATAGGGGTTTAGCAATTGATTGCTACCGAGACCAGGAGCTTTGGTGGACACGTTGTCACCTTGTGTGCCTGTATATGGTGGAGCCGCAGAACCCCGAGCGTGTGATGCGGCAACTTGATCTCTACCAGGAGGTCCCTCCCCCGCCTCCCAACTGTGTCGAGTCTACATTTCACGAGTAAGTTCTCAATCTTAAATCAATTTAAATTTATACAATGTTTTTTGTCAAATATTATAACAATGGTTATGCGTGTTTCAGACAAAGCAATCAAGGGAGAAAGAATCATAAATTGGCTGCACACCCAGAAGCTATGGATAGATCAATGGAATTTGAACAAGCTTGCGAACATAGTTCCAGAAAATAGGTAATTTTTTTAGATTATTTAAATTATTATTGGTATGCTTATGACACTGAACATGCAGGGTGTTTTCTAATAATACGTGGGATGCTTATATGACATGGTATAATACGAGCACACGTTCCAAGCTCACCCGCACTCCAACGGATAGACCAACACACCAAACACGTCAAGACCAGCTAGAGGAAGGGATAGAACGTACTGCAGCAAATCACAGTGATGACACAATATGTATATTTTTAGCACTGTATTTATAATTCTACATTTACGAGAATAACATTGATCGTTATTTTCAGCTAAGTAGGCAGCATAGCATAATGGCGGATGTGCGTGAAATAGTTAGAGAGAACCCTCGATCCATGCCGAATACCATCAAGAGTAGGTTGAGGCGCATTTTTCAGAATGCTTTACATACCGCTGCTAACTGGAGTTGTGGCCGAGCGGATAATGTTATGCTAGCACAGTATAACATGCCTGAGTCTTTCTCATCGCGGCCGAGTGAAGCGAGAGCAAGCCTAGAAAATCCAGCATGTGGCGCCTCTATGCGTGAGAATGTACGTGTTTTCTACACTTAAAAATCTATTTTAGAAAAACAATTATTTATAATATTTTTGTGCTGACAGACTAGAACACGCCAAGACGCTACTCTTATGCGTACATCATCGAGGATTACCATCGAACCCTCTAGGCCCGAATCTTCAAGACAACCGCCAGCGTGAGTCCGATACTTTTAATCCACGTCTGATGTAATAATTGTATTCTAACATGCAGACTATTTTTTAGATTGATTTCGGTTCAACGCATCAACCAACACCTAGAGGAATATTCCCAGAAATTACTAATGAACTATTTCAGAAAACACCGGTACGTATTTTTATAATCGCACTAACTTATTATTATATTTTACTCATTTTGATACTTATTGTTCCTATACAGACCACTCCTGACGATGCTGGATTTAATTCCAACATGCCACCTCCTTACCTATCTATAGGCCATGGCAGTTACTACACATATGATTAGCCATACGACCAGCCTCAGTCTTCGTACAACCCTGGACCATCACAGCCAACATATGATCCAATGATGGATTTCTTATATACTGATGTTGGTACGAGTCAAACTCCTGACAGTCAACAAGATACAGAAATCAGGGATCATTTTATATCATCACCGCCAAATCTCCGCACAAATCTCAGGCCAACGGACCCATGGAGTTATCCTTCAGATCACATATACGGAGGACGTGCGAGAAAACAACCGAGACAATGAGACGATTATTGTAACTCCGACGGTGTAGCCGGTTTCTATTTGAACATTAATGTATCGTTCTATATTTGTGAGAGACATAGTACTATTATCTTGTCCTGCTGTTTAAAAAACAACTTCAAATAAAAATTCACAGATATATAAGATATAAATAAAATAAAAATACTTAGGTACTTATTTTTCATTACCACACGGTACAACAGAAATTAGGATACATTTAAATACATAATTTAGAATACGAGTACTTTAATTAAGATGTAATGCGAGGCATGGATTCGGATACTAGGATAAAAGTCTAGTCGTCTTGCGTCCAGCGTGGCCATTTTCCTGTCTTATCACCGCGTTCTTCAGTTGTCCTTGCCTCAGCAGCCCTTTCTCTCAGAGTCTGCCTGTATGACTCCCTAGCCTGTCGTTCCTCCTCCTCCTTGAGCCGTCGTTGTTCCTCTCTCTGCCTCCGTAGCTCCTCTAACTGACGCTGTTGCTCCTGTTGCGCCGCTCTACGCTCTTCCGCCTCTTTCTCACGACGCTCGTCCTCGTGAAAGTTTTGCCACGCACGGCGACTCCTCTCTTCTATCTCATGAAGCGCCCATTCGGGCTGCTCCGTGTCAATCCAACGATACCATATGCACAAGGTGGAGGATACTGCATCACAAATAAAAACATAGTAAATATTCCATAAAACAAAAAATATATCATTTTGTTATAGATGAAACATACCGAAGGCCTGTTGTAACTCCAGGGAGCTGTATCATACTGATAGTTGGGACACATGAAAAACTTCATGCCCATTTTATCAGAAAAATCTGTGGACTCCTTTACCTTGCAAAGAGTCCCGCACCAACACCGAAGATGTTCCACACCAGGAGGCAAACTCGCATCCTTCATATTTCTAGGCTTGTAGTTTTGGTCAAAGCAAGGCAAACTCATAGCCACCAAAAGAAAATAGCAAACAAAGGAAGAAACGAAGAAGGATGCATCTGTGAAGAGCGTGATACTACTCCTTTTGTAAGCCAGCCTTCTCTACTAGCGGGACAAATCGGCATGCGAGTGCGCTGCAAAGTTCGGTAATCAATTTGCTGTATCGGTGCTCTTTCGACGGTCTATTTTCTGTAGCTCCCGTCGTCTAATTACTGTGCAGTCATGTCGAGTCGCGTCACCTCAGCGGACAACTGCTGCCCGGGGGGCAGCACATACCGCCCCCGTCCCGAAGTTTGACGCGACGTCCCGCCAAAGGAGCGCCTGCCTCCCACCACGGGCCCCACCTCATCCCGCCCCGCGCGCTGGCGGGAGGCTCCTCCCGCCACCGCCTATGGCTGGAAGGCTGGCCCGCCACTGGCCCTGGCGGGATGTGACACGCGTCACTTTCCTAACGTCCCGCCAGGGTAGTTTTGCCTTTTGCAGTGATAGGGGGTAGTTTTGGCTATGCGAAATTGCAGGGGGTTATCTCTACTACCTAAAAAGAATATCGGGTTCCGTCGTCGCCAATACGTCGTCGTTTCGTCGCTTCGTCGCTTCCTTCCCGCAAGCCCGCAAGGAAAAAAAACACGACCCCCAGACATCAGCGCTTCGTCCGCCCCTCTGTTCCTCCCCCAAACCACGCGTTCTCACTTCCTCATGACCCCTGCCTCCCTCCCTGGACCGCCCACCAGCGGCGCCCTCCTCTCCAGGACACCAGCGGCGTCCTGCTGACCCCCCGCCTCCGTTCCGACCGGCCACCAACCGTGCCCTCCTCTCCAAGACATCGACGGCGCCCCTCCTCTCTAGGCCACCGGTGGTGCCCTCCCTTGCGGCAATCGGTGGAACTCTCTTTCCCGCCCCTCTCCTGCACCCGCCAGTTGCCCGTCCCAAGATCAACAACTTCATGCTCCTCGACGACAGGTCTGGGATGCATAAGCCACCGCCTCCGTTCCTCTCCGCAACCTTGCACACTACAAGCGCCACAGCTCAGATGCGGGCGACATGCCAGAATTCTACATATTTCAAGTTGGACACCTAAAGAAGGTTCATACCCTCCTCTATATTGGTTAATGTTTGCTTGAGTAGCTCAGTACTTCAGTTTCACTGTAGTTGAGTTGTTTCTGTTATTGCCCATAGAAAGTTTATTAGATCTGTTCACATATTCTTCCATCATGATGAAAACTTCATAACAATGGAAGTCTCACTGCAGTCCTCTTTTTAGTTTGTGTTGTAGTTCTTCTAGAGTAACTCTCACGGATGAGTAAATTCAACAAGGTAGTCAAGTTTCCGGTGGCAATGGAAGTCATGTGGTCAATTAAAATAGTCTTTTTTGTCGCTTCCGACTACAGGCTAAATGCAAATAAATTTTTCCTTGGAAATTCTTCATAGAAGATTATGGATGTGTCATATGTAGTCAAAATAAAGTGGAACCAACATATCATCTGTTCTTTGGTTGTCAATTTTTCCTAGCCTGCTGGACATATATATCATGGAGTGTATGGATGCCAAACGGAGTAGCTTGCCTACTATGAAGGCTTCCTGACACTGTTATTCATTTAAGAAATATGCCAACAAGTGAAACCGATGTTCGCTTTGATGCTGATTGGTGCATAGAATTTGGATTTTACAGCAAGAAGACGTATCATTGTAGAGGATTCCAATTTTGGTGTGTTTTGACCAGAGTTTTGTCCAGTTTATCCATGAGAAGTTAATAATTTACATCTACTTGTAGATGGACTTAACAGGTTCTCTCTTTCACTAAACGTATAATAAGAGCAGTAGTAGGACGCGTAGAGTATAAACATTGCAGAACTGATGAAGTTCTCTTTAGATCATAAGATATGAATTTCTGCAAGCGTTTTATCCACCTTTTTGTGTTCTTGAATGATGCAATCTGAGGATCATTTTCCAAAGGTATCTGAATTAAATTCACCTGTAGTACCCAGTAAAAGTATTAGATGTGCCAGGAAAGGCTGATAACTTCTATCTGAACCTGATGGACCGAGGGGAGGAAAACATGTTGGCAATGGCCATCGGTTCTGATGTATATCTGAAGAAGGATCACGCCGAGTCAGTGCGGAAGCTGCCGCGATGTGATATAGGGAGTGCTCGCTGTTGGAGATATGCCCTAGAGGCAATAATAAATGTAGTTATTATTATATCTTTGTGTTTATGATAAATGTTTACATTCATGCTATAATAGTATTAACAAGGAAAGATTAATACTTGTGTGATTTATAAACTTAAATTGAAGTCCCTAGTAAAGCCTCTATACGTTACTAGCTTGTTGGTTAATAAATTATTGTGGTTTCCCCATCATGAACATTGAGATGTTATTAACAACAAGATCATATCGTTAGGAGAATGATATGGTGGACATACTCCTATAGATAAGCATAGCATAAAGATCAAGTCATTTTAATAGTTCAATTGCTATATGCTTTCTGATACATAGTAACCTAATTCCTTCGACCATGAGATCATGCATATCACCTTTACCGGATGGATGCTTTGATGACATAAAACACCACACCGTAACTGGGTGGTTATAAAGGTGGCATTGAGTGTTCGAAAAGTATTGGTTGAGACACATGGATCAAGAGTGGGATTTGTCCATCCATATGACGGATAGATATACTCTGGACCCTCTCGGTGAAATGTCATCCAATTAGCTTGCAAGCATGTGACTGGCTCACAAGGGATCACATATCACGGGAACGAGAAAAGAGTACTTATCGGTAACGAGGTTGAACTAGGTATGCAGAGATACCGACGATCATAATCTCGGATAAGTAAACTATCGTGAGACAAAGGGAAATTGGTATCGTATGTAAGTGGTTCATTCGATCGTAAAGTAATCGTAGAAATATGTGGGAGCCATATGAATTTCCAGATTCCTCTATTGGTTATTGATCGGAGAAGTGTCTCGATCATGTCCGCATAATTCACGAACCGTAGGGAGACACACTTAAGGATTCGACGTTGTTTGAGTAGTTATGGAATGATGAGAAAGAGATCGAATGTTGTTCGGAGTCTCGTATGGGATTCGGGATATCACGAGGAGATCCGGAATGGTCCAGAGAATAAGATTCATATAAGGAAAGTCCTGTTTCGGAGTTGGGGAATGGTTCCGGTGTTTTCATCGGGAATGTTCTAGAAGGTTCCGGAATGTCCGGCACTCCGGAGGGGAAGGGTACATGAATGTGTTATATCAAGTTGGTATGATTGCATCATGTACTAAGTGTCATCGCTGAACAAAATAGAGGGTTTAGTCAAATCCTTGTTTGAAAAGTCAAACGCCAATTTGAAAGTCAAACGGCTATTTTTGGGAAGTGGAGAGGGAGGTGGAAACCGAGTTGGGGACGAGTTCCTCCCCTCCACCGCCGGCCCACCTTGAAGCCGAGTTGGAGAGGTACTCCCCTCCCCTTGGCCGGCCCCTCCACCTATAAAAGGAGGGGCAGGGCTCCCCTCCTAGACACCCAACACCTCCACCTCTGAACCCTAGCCGCCGGCGCCGCCACCTGCTGTCGCCGCCGCCGCCCTTGGGCAAACCGCCGCCGCCTAGCAACCCTAGCCGCCGGCCAAGCCTCCTCCTTGGCGTGTCTAAACCCTAGATCGTCGAGGGCTCTCTATAGTCCACCATACTCGCTCCGGCTTAAGGCGAAGCCCTGCGAGATCTCTCCTCTACTTCCGGTACCATGCCGTTGTGCTGTCGGAATCGCGAGGAGAGTGCTACAACCTCCGCTGCCTGCTGGAACAAGGGAGAGGAAGGTCTTCGTCGAGTACCGAACGTGTGACCGACTGCGGGAGCGCTGCCGGAACGCAGCGCCGGAAGGATCGTCTACGCGATCTTGAGATCAGGAAGAGTACGACTACATCACCCACGAGAATCCGCTCTCGTTAAACACTTTGGAATCTTCGAGGGTGAGTTATTCCATCGACTCGTTGCTACAATCTAGTAGATAGATCTTGGCTTGTTTGTTTGTATGCGATAGAAAATTTTTGTTTTCCATGCTACGAAACCCTACAGTGGTATCAGAGCCGTGTCTATATGTAGATCTGTTGCACGAGTAGAACACAATGGTCATTGTGGGCGTTGATGCTTTTATTGTCGATTGCTTCTTGTGTACTTTGCATCTTGCGGGATGTTGGGATGAAGCGGCCCGGGCTAACCTTACATGACATCGTTCATGAGACTTGCTCCAGGCTTGACATGCAACTTGTATTGCATAAGTGGCTTTGCGGGTGCCTGTTTCTCCTAGCATAGTTAAGATCCAATTTACAATGGGTGATTAACAATACTAGTATCAATGTTGTGGTTCATGTTCGTAAGTTAGAACGACACTTATTGAAAGCCCCAAACCACGTAAAACATGCAAAGAAAGTAGAGGCGTCTAACTTTGCTTTGCAGGGGTGTGCTGTGATGTGATATGGGGCATATGGCCATGATTGTGATTATATTTGATGTATGCAATGATCCTTATTGTAAGTTGGCAACCGGCAGGAGCCATATGATTGTCTTTAATTTATGTTAAGACCCGCGTGTCTATTCAAAGTAGTTGTAATAGTTAAAGCCGGTGGACGACAACCATGGAGAAGCGTCATTGACCTTGATGCAATGCCGGTGATGATGGAGATCATGTTCATGCTTGAAGATGGAGGTCGGAAGCACAAAGAAGAAAGGCCATATCATATCACATATTATGAATTGCATGTGATGTTAATCCTTTATGCATCTTGTATTGCTTAGTTAACGACGGTAGCATTATACGATGATCCCTCATGCACATGAATTTCAAGTCATAAAGTGTTCACCCTTAGTTAGCACCGTTGCTAAAGCTTGTTGTTTCGAAGCACCACGTGATGATCGGGTGTGTTAGATTCTGCAAGTGTATACAACGTGAGCAAGCCAGATTTGCTCATGCGGAAACTAAGGTTTGATCTTGACGAGCCTACCATGTACAGACATGGTCTCGGAACATGGATCACCGAAAGGTAAAGCATGAATCATATAGTAGATATGATGAACATGTCGATTGTTCGCCATTGAAACTATATCAACTCTCGTGATGATCGGTGTTGATGTGGTGGATTTGGTTCGTGTGATCATTAAAACAATGTGAGGGATATTGTTTTGAGTGGGAGTTCACCTAGATTAATTTAACTATTAATTAGAACTCAATTTGTCATAAACTTAGTCTAAACTATTGCAAATATGTTGTAGATCAATGGCGGCCCCTACCATCAATTTTAATGCGTTCCTAGAGAAAGAAAAGTTGAAAAACAATGGAAGCAACTTCGCGGATTGGTTCCGCAATTTGAGGATTGTCCTCACAGCTGGTAATTTGACCTATGCGCTGGATGCACCGCTGGGTGACCCGCCTGTAGCTGATGCTGCCGACGAAGTAAAGAATGTTTACCTCGCTCGGAAGACTCAGTACTCCACAGTTCAGTGTGCTATCTTGTATGGTTTAGAATCGGAGCTTCAGAAAAGGTTTGAGAATTCAGACCCACATGATATTGTCCGTGATCACAAATTGATCTTTGACACTCACGCGGCAATTGAGAGCTATGAGGCTTCTGAAAAGTTCTTTAACTGCAAGATGGAAGAGGGCAGCTCCGTCAGTGAGCATGTGCTTAAGATGTCTGGGCACGCAAACAAACTTCAAAGCTTGGGTATAGTGATTCCTAATGCTTTGGGGATTTACCGTGTCCTCCAATCACTGCCACCAAGTTACAAGAACTTTGTGATGAACTACAATATGCAAAACATGAACAAGCAGTTGCCAGAACTGTTTGCTATGTTGAAATCTGCAGAAGTGGAGATCAAGAAAGAGCACCAAGTGTTGATGGTCAATAAGACCACCAAATTCAAGAAAGGCAAGTCTAAAGGGACACTTCAAGAAGGGTGGTAAGAAAGTTACCGCGCCGACGAAGAAGACCAGGGCTGGACCTAAGCCTGATACTGAGTGCTTTTACTGCAAGGGAGAAGGTCACTGGAAGCGGAATTGCCCAAAGTACTTGGCGGATTTGAAGAACGGCAACATCAAGAAGAAAGGTATATACGATATACATGTTATTGATGTGTATCTCACTAGTACTCGTAGTAGTGCCTGGGTATTTGATACTGGTTCGGTTGCTCATATTTGTAACTCCAAACAGGTGCTGCAGAATAAACGGAAGCTAGCGAAGAACAAGGTGACGATGCGCGTGGGAAACGGATCAAAGGTTGATGTGATCGCGGTCGGCACGCTACCCCTTCATCTACCATCGGGATTAGTTTTATACTTAAATAATTGTTATTTGGTGCCTGCGTTAAGCATGAACATTATATCGGGATCTTGTTTATTGCGAGACGGTTACTTGTTTAAGTCCGAGAATAATGGTTGTTCGATTTATATGAGTAATGTTTTATGCACATGCACGTTTGATAGATGGTCTATTCTTATTGAATCTCGATAGTGGAAATACACATATTAATAACATTGAGGCTAAACGTTTGAAATCGAGCGATAACTCGACCTATATGTGGCACTGTCGTCTTGGTCACATTGGAGTGAAGCGTATGAAGAAACTCCATTCCGATGGACTTCTTGAATCACTTGATTTCGAATCACTTGAAAGATGCGAAGCATGTCTAATGGGAAAAATGACTAAGACTCCATTCTCTGGAATAATGGAGCGAGCTACAGACTTATTGGAAATAATACATACCGATGTGTGCGGTCCAATGAGTGTAGCATCGCGTGGTGGATATCATTATGTTCTCACTTTCACGGATGACTTAAGTAGATATGGGTATGTCTACTTTATGAAACATAAGTCCGAAACTTTCGAGAAGTTTAAGGAATTTCAAAGTGAAGTGGAAAATCATCATAACAAGAAGATAAGGTTTCTGCATTCTGACCGCGGAGGTGAATATCTAAGTTACGAGTTTGGCGAGCATTTGAAGATATGCCGAATACTTTCACAATTGACACCGCCGGGAACACCACAACGTAATGGTGTGTCTGAACGTCGTAATCGAACTCTCTTAGATATGGTTCGTTCTATGATGTCACTTACAGATTTACCGCTATCATTTTGGGATTATGCATTAGAAACAACCGCATTCACTTTAAATAGGGCACCATGTAAATCCATTGAAACGACACCGTATGAATTATGGTTTGGGAAGAAACCTAGATTGTCGTTCCTTAAAGTTTGGGGTTGCGAAGCCTATGTAAAGAAGTTACAGCCGGACAAGCTTGAACCCAAAGCGAAAAAATGCGTCTTCATAGTATACCCGAAGGAAACTATTGGGTATACCTTCTATCATAGATCCGAAGGCAAAATCTTCGTTGCTAAGAATGGATCCTTTCTAGAAAGGAATTTCTCTCGAAAGAAGTGACTGGAAGGAAAGTAGAACTCGACGAGGTTGTCGAACCTTCTCTCGAAATTGCGAGTAGCGCAGCACCGGAAGAAGTTCCTGTGGTGCCTGCACCAATAAGAGAGGAAGCTAATGATGATGATCATGAAACTTCGGTTGTAGTTGCTACAGAACCTCGCAGGTCAACGAGAACTCGTACCACTCCAGATTGGTATGATCCCATTATGAGTGTCATGTTGGTGGACAACACCGATGACCCTGCGACATATGAGGAAGCGATGATGAGCCCAGATTCCAATAAATGGCAAGAAGCCATGAAATACGAGATTGGATCCATGTACGAAAACCAAGTATGGACTTTGGTGGACTTACCGGATGGCCGGAAGGCTGTCGAGAACAAATGGATTTTCAAGAAGAAAACATATGCTGATGGTAATGTTACTGTCTATAAAGCTCGACTTGTCGCAAAAGGGTTTCGACAAATTCAAGGAGTTGACTACGATGAGACTTTCTCACCTGTAGCGAAGCTAAAATCTGTGAGAATTATGTTAGCAATCGCTGCGTATTATGATTATGAGATATGTCAGATGAATGTCAAAACAGCATTCCTCAATGGAGACATTGATGAAGAGTTGTATATGATGCAACCCAAAGGTTTTGTCGATCCTAAAGATACTAACAAGGTATGCAAACTTCAACGGTCCATCTATGGATTGAAGCAAGCATCCCGAAGTTGGAATCGACGTTTTGATAAGGTGATCAAAAGTTTTGGTTTTATACAAACTTATGGAGAAGCTTGTATTTACAAGAAAGTGAGTGGGAGCTCTGTAGCATTCTTAATACTATATGTAGATGACATATTGTTGATTGGGAATGATGTAGACCTTCTTAATAGTGTCAAGGAATATTTGAATAACAGTTTTTCAATGAAGGATCTTGGCGAAGCAGCTTACATATTAGGCATAAAGATTTATAGAGATAGATCGAGACGCCTAATATCATTGTCACAAAGTACATATTTGGACAAAGTTCTAAAGAGGTTTGGAATGGAAGATAGCAAGAAAGGGTTCTTGCCCATGTTGCCCAATACGACCTTGAGTAAAACTCAAAGTCCGACATCGGCAGAAGATAGAGAAAGGATGAGTAAGACTCCCTATGCCTCAGCCATAGGATCTCTAATGTATGCCATGCTATGTACTAGACCCGACATTGCATATGCTGTTAGTTTAACTAGCAGATATCAAAGTGATCCAGGAGTGGATCATTGGACAGCGGTCAAAAACATCCTTAAGTACTTGAGAAGAACTAAGGATATGGTTCTTTCTTATGGAGGTGATGAACAGCTCGTTGTTAATGGTTACACCGATGCTAGTTGGAACACCGATCCGGATGATTCTAAATCACAATCTAGATACGTATTTATTTTGAATAGTGCAGCAGTTAGCTGGAGGAGTGCAAAGCAAAGCGTTGTGGCGAGATCTTCAACTGAATCGGAATACATGGCTTCTTCGGAGGCTTCACAAGAAGCGATATGGATGAAAGAGTTCATTACAGAGATGGGTGTGGTTCCTAGTGCGCTGGACCCAATGTCTATCTATTGTGATAACATGGGCGCCATAGCCAATGCGCAAGAACCAAGGTCACACAAGAAGCTGAAGCACATCAAGCTACGTTTTCACGCTATTCGAGAACATGTCCAAGATGGGGACATAAAGATTTGCAAAGTAGACACAGATCTGAATGTGGCGGATCCGTTGACTAAACCTCTCCCGAGGGCAAAACATGACCAACACCAAACTGCCATGGGTGTTCGGTATATTACCATGTAATCTAGATTAGATGACTCTAGTGCAAGTGGGAGAGTGTTGGAGATATGCCCTAGAGGCAATAATAAATGTAGTTATTATTATATCTTTGTGTTTATGATAAATGTTTACATTCATGCTATAATAGTATTAACAAGGAAACATTAATACTTGTGTGATTTATAAACTTAAATTGAGGTCCCTAGTAAAGCCTCTATACGTCACTAGCTTGTTGGTTAATAAATGATTGTGGTTTCCCCATCATGAACATTGAGATGTTATTAACAACAAGATCATATCGTTAGGAGAATGATATGGTGGACATACTCCTATAGATAAGCATAGCATAAAGATCAAGTCATTTTAATAGTTCAATTGCTATATGCTTTCTGATACATAGTAACCTAATTCCTTCGACCATGAGATCATGCATATCACCTTTACCGGATGGATGCTTTGATGACATCAAACACCACACCGTAACTGGGTGGTTATAAAGGTGGCATTGAGTGTTCGGAAAGTATTGGTTGAGACACATGGATCAAGAGTGGGATTTGTCCATCCATATGATGGATAGATATACTCTGGGCCCTCTCGGTGAAATGTCATCCAATTAGCTTGCAAGCATGTGACTGGCTCACAAGGGATCACATATCACGGGAACGAGAAAAGAGTACTTATCGGTAACGAGGTTGAACTAGGTATGCAGAGATACCGACGATCATAATCTCGGATAAGTAAACTATCGTGAGACAAAGGGAAATTGGTATCGTATGTAAGTGGTTCATTCGATCGTAAAGTAATCGTAGAAATATGTGGGAGCCATATGAATTTCCAGATTCCTCTATTGGTTATTGATCGGAGAAGTGTCTCGATCATGTCCGCATAATTCACGAACCGTAGGGAGACACACTTAAGGATTCGACGTTGTTTGAGTAGTTATGGAATGATGAGAAAGAGACCGAATGTTGTTCGGAGTCTCGGATGGGATTCGGGATATCACGAGGAGATCCGGAATGGTCCGGAGAATAAGATTCATATAAGGAAAGTCCTGTTTCGGAGTTGGGGAATGGTTCCGGTGTTTTCATCGGGAATGTTCTAGAAGATTCCGGAATGTCCGGCACTCCGGAGGGGAAGGGTACATGAATGTGTTATATCAAGTTGGTATGATTGCATCATGTACTAAGTGTCATCGCTGAAGAAAATAGAGGGTTTAGTCAAATCCTTGTTTGAAAAGTCAAACGCCAATTTGAAAGTCAAACGGCTATGGGAAGTGGAGAGGGAGGTGGAAACCGAGTTGGGGAGGAGTTCCTCCCCTCCACCGCCGGCCCACCTTGAAGCCAAGTTGGGGAGGGACTCCCCTCCCCTTGGCCGGCCCCTCCACCTATAAAAGGAGGGGCAGGGCTCCCCTCCTAGACACCCAACACCTCCACCTCTGAACCCTAGCCGCCGGTGCCGCCACCTGCTGCCGCCGCCGCCGCCCTAGGACAAACCGCCGCCGCCGCCTAGCAACCCTAGCCACCGGCCAAGCCTCCTCCTCGGCGTGTCTAAACCCTAGATCGTCGAGGGCTCTCTCATAGTCCACCATACTCGCTCCGGCTTAAGGCGAAGCCCTGCGAGATCTCTCCTCTACTTCCGGTACCACGCCGTTGTGCTGCCGGAATCGCGAGGAGAGTGCTACAACCTCCGCTGCCTGCTGGAACAAGGGAGAGGAAGCTCTTCGTCGAGTACCGAACGTGTGACCGACTGCGGGAGCGCTGCCGGAACGCAGCGCCGGAAGGATCGTCTACGCGATCTTGAGATCAGGAAGAGTACGACTACATCACCCACGAGAATCCGCTCTCGTTAAACACTTTGGAATCTTCGAGGGTGAGTTATTCCATCGACTCGTTGCTACAATCTAGTAGATAGATCTTGGCTTGTTTGTTTGTATGCGATAGAAATTTTTTGTTTTCCATGCTACGAAACCCTACACTCGCCACACGAGTGTTGCTTGGTCTTGCGATGGCAAAAGCCTAGCTTCTGGATGTGAAGAATCTCAGATTGAAGCCTTGGATATCCATGTGATGCATCGGGTATAAGAATTTTCAGAGTTTAATTTTAGCATAGATTTTGTAATGTTAGTCGCTTTTATAGTTTTCTGTGTAATGTGATTATGGGAGCCAATATTCAAGAAAAAAACCAGTTGTTTCCTTGATATTTTTCTACTCTTAGCTTTGTGGCCAAATTTAGAAAGTGATTGAAAATGGTAGTACCAAATGGACATTGATGCTCTGCTACCATGTGTTTTGCAGATAACAACCTTCGAAGGTCAGATTGCCAGAGTGGGAAGTTTCTCTTGGAATGGCCACATTCTGACATCAGGAAGCCGTGACAAATACATAATCAACTATGATGGTATGGATTCCTCCCTTTTTTTGGTTACTAGACTCAATTGTTTAGTTTTACGATCTACTTTTGTAAGGATCTTTTGGTCAGAATATGCTACGTTACCTTCAAAATTCAATGCAAATAGCGACTATACTTTTTGTTGATCCTCGCATGAATATCTTCAATGTGAAAGAAGAAAATACTCATTTTGTCTCATGAATATATTATTTGTTGTAAATCCAGTCAGAGCTGACACGGGTGTGTACCATCTTAAAGAAGACGGATCTGAGGTGTGCCGTCCGAGATGGTCTCCAGATGGAACGCGGCTCACCAGCGGTGCTAACATCGATGTCGTTTATGTGTGGCATTCCTTAAACATGGGACACACTAGGTTTCTTCACAGATCAGACGGCAGCAGTAAGAGCCCTTGCCTTATTGTTTTTACAAGGTTTGGACGATTGCAGCACATAGGTGATTGTTGTGCGGTGAACAATATATTATATTTTAAAATATGTGATATAAAGGTATTGCTTAGGGTTCTGCAAAAAGTTCAATTTTTGTTCTCAAGTAGTTCAATTCCTTAGACGGATGAGCTCACCTTTTTCTGTCAGCAAAAGATTCAATTCATCCTAGTGGAAAAATTTACTATGACGCATGGATCGCCAGAATATTCAATTTCTCCTATGCTCAATACTAGCGCATGCATCGCCAGTACCGGTGCTTGCATTGCCAGGATATTCATGTATGTTGTGCTTGCCTGAAAAACTGGTCTGATACTTATAACTAATGAAAGAATATTTTAGAACAATAATACATATGTAAGTGGTATCTCTACTACCTAAAAATAATTGCATGGTTCCGTCGTCCACACAATACGTCACTTTCTTCATGTATATTGTTGACATTAATTTATCCAGTCACCCATGTTTGATCTTGAGGGGAATTATGTTGGTTTGTGCTTTGTATTCAGCGGCTCTGGTCCAGTTGAGGAATTTACCACAGTGCTTGCCAAGATATATGGGACAGCGATGATGCGTCATTCAATGAAAGTTTTTGAAGCATGCCTTGGCTCGCCTTTCCTTAGGGTGACAATATATGTGAGAAGTTGGTCAGTTACTTATGCACATAGTACAACGAATTAAAGGCATGTCTTATGTATGCTTGATTTCGTATATTAATATCTCTTTTGGTTGGCAAGAATGGATCAGACCTATTTTTGTTTGAAGTAACACAACAAATTATGCTTGGTATCATAGTAAATAGCATCTGAGTAGATTGACAACCATGTTGACATAGCACCATTTTTGCTCTCTGACTTTTTTGTTAGTTTAATCTGTGATAAGTATTCTTCATCTTTCCATTTCGATAGGTATCTTATTTACGTTATTAGAGCTATGAAACATGCGTAGATTTAGACTCTCCATACCATGTTCAACAAGATCTTAATTTTATATGTTATTTTGTAGAACCGTCAGATGATAGTCCATGATTATATTTTGAATGAATTTGATGATTGTTCGGTCCATAATATAGTCAGCACGTCATGAGATCACTATGCTATTTTGGTGTCGTTACCTCAATATGTAAGTCGGTCTTTTACAGGACCAGTTCATGTTATTTTCCGCTTTAAGGGAGCTTGGGTGCAAACTCCAGATTACAGAGATACGTTGGTCGAGTGGAATGATAGTTCCTCTATTGCATCAATATTACAAGATACATGGGTGAAACTGAACTCTCTCGGGTTCTCTGAACTCCTAGAGTAAAGAGTCTTTTGGTTCAGTCAATATGACAAGTATGGTGCTAGAAAATAATAAATGGATGATGTTGTGGTCTATGGTGGCTCTCACTAAAATGGAAATTGTTCTGTGGCGTGCAACACATGATTGCTTAGGTACTGGATTTCAATTGCAGCGCAGAAATATTCCTGATTTCTGTTCATGTTGCTTTTGTCAGGGTTGAAAGAAAAGATATTTTGGTTCATTTCCTATAAATTTGCTACAGCCGGGAACAGACAAATAGCGTGTTTGACATTTATAAACAACGCAGATATGATAATTATGCATCAATGGTTATTGATATGCTAGATAGATTTCATGTCTCCAAGCAACTATTTTTAGTGATGTATGCTCGAGTCTCAAGTATGATTTCTCGTGGTTGGGTTCCGTCGTACCTTCAGGGTTTCGTTTCCTCCTCTGATAACGGTGTTCTACCATCCGGTGTTCAAGCTGCCTGATGAATCCGTCTGCTGTGGTACCATTCTTTGTTCCTTGTTTGTGCCTTCCGGTGTTTTCCGACGCGACGACATCGTCTACGCCAGATCCGATGCAGAGTCTGCATCACTCCGTTGTTCCGAACCTCGCTTGTCGAGATCTTCAGTCTAATTCCGAGAGTTGGTTGCATAATCCGCCTATTCGTGTGCAGAGTAATGGTTTGGGTGCGCGATGGACTGATCACCATCCGACTACTCTTATCATTCGCTCTCGTACATCGAATCAGTGGATCCAGCGATTTTACTCCGTCCACGGAAGTTAGAGGTGGTTTTATTTGTTGATACCTCTACCTTCGACCTTTTGTTTCCGGAGTGTTCTCTCGACGATCACGGACAACGACCTCTTGTTAGTGGTGTCGCGAGGATCTACACGAAGCGAGAAGACGCAGAGCGCCGACCTTCCTCCCGGTACCATGAGGCGGATCTCGAGGGCGAGATCCATTGTTAGTGGTGTCGAATTGTGGCATCCCGCAAAACCACTACTAGAAAATCGCGTTGATTTGTGCATTGCATCGTCATCATCATGTGTTGTTTGTCTAAAACTATTTTCGCAAAGCCCGTTTTGTTTTATAAAATGCCCCATCTTTAATCAAATATCAAACCCCGGGTCTCCGGATGATTTTTGTTTGTCTGCTGTCGGTTTGCAAACGGTGTTTGTAAAACAAATAAAAATATATATTATTTTAGTGGGGGCAGTCGAACGGGCCAACCCGACCCGAACGACCACCCCCGTATAAAACAGATCGGTCCACCAAACCAGCCCTCTAAATCCTAAGTTCACCCATTCTAATCTACCCACCCTGGCCTCCACATCACCCCACCCAATCACCGGACGCCACATCAGCCACCCCCATCTCCCCACCAATCCGGCGCTGCCACGTGGCCTCCCTCTCTCTCCCTCTCTCCCTCTCTCACCCTCTCTCTCCCACACACACCAACCACACCCACAGCCACCTCAACCGCCCGGACCCGCGCGTCCCCACACCCCACGTCCCCGCCACCTGGGCCCCACCCCTGGCCCGCGACCCTGCCCCCCACCTCCCTCCTCTCATCCCCACGCGTCTTCCCCAACCCAAGCCTAGCCACCGACGCCCGCAATCCCCCTTCGCCGCTTCCCAGGGCCCCCTCCTCGCCTCGCCGCCGGCGCCCCGTCGCCCGCCGGTGCCGCTTGACCTCCCTGCCTCCTGTCCCGCCCCGTTCCCCCTACTCCCTCTGTCTCTCGTCCGCCGCCACGGGACCCCACCGTCCACCTCCCTTCAAGCTCCCCGCCGGCGACCCCTCTCTGCCGCGCGCGCTCGTCGGCGCTGCCGCGCCCAGCCTCCGCCGCCTGCGCCTCGCCAGCGCGCCGCACCCCGCCTCTCCCCGGCGCCCCACCAGCCGCCGATCGCCTCCTCCGCTCCGCCCTCGCCCTCCGCGCGCGACGCGCCCCGACGCCAGAGCCGCGCCAGCCTCCGCGCCTCCGTCGCGCCTGCCGCGCGCCACCCACGCTCCCGCCGGCGCTCGCCTTCGCCCCCGCAACCTCCGCGCGCCCGAGCCTCGCCCCAGCGCGCCGCCCCGCGTTCCCCGCCTCGACCTCCTCTCTGTGCAGCAGCACCCCGAGCCGCCCCTGCCCTGGCCGGCCCCGCGCCCTCCGGCCGGCCGCGTCGCCATCTGCCCCGTCCGCGCCTCCCGAGCCCGTCCGCCTCCTTCGCGTCTGCCGGAGCCGCGCCGCCGCGCCGGGCCCGCCTCGACGGCGCCTTCCTCGTCCGCCCCTCCGCCTTCCCCCCCGCGGGGCCCACATCGTCGACGCCTTGCCATCTGCCTCCAACCGTGCACGCTCTGTGTAGTACCAAGGCGTGCTAAGTGTTGGGAGTGGAGACGTCAAGTTCGACACCGTTGATCGGACCCCGCAAACCCCAAGTTCCCCCTCGCCAAGAACTTCATCGGACCCGGAGAACGCCCGGACGACGAGCTCTTTTACCTGGACCCGAAGACAATTGTGCGACAGGTACTTCCCCGAGGATGCGAAGTCGAGAACCCGACGCCAAGATCGCCCCGAAGGCCGAACCCCCTGGACCGACATGCTCTTCTTCACGGATATGACAAGCACTCCGCCCGGACACCAAGTTCTTCACCCCGAAGCCAAGACCGACCCGACTTGGGAACCCGACAAGACCTTCGCGATGACAAGAACGGCACCGACCAGAACGAGTCCGATGCACCCCCGGCGCCGAACCAAGTCCTTCTTCGTGGAGGCGACAAGATCTTCTCCGTTGTCCGAGAACGCTTCCGCTGAGACCGAACCCGTCGAACCCTGGACCCTGAGACTGACCCCGAACCCCGTCGAACCCTAACCAAGATCTGCCGAACCCTAATGTGTGACCCTTATCCGAACCCCTATTCTTATAAATGCTAAACCTAAAACCTGTTGCATATTAAATTGTCATCCTCGCATGCATATCATTGTTTTGGGGGCCTTATGCCGATTCACCGTATAATTAAATATGGGGTCCATATGCGGGCAAATCTAGTCTCATGTTGGCCTCATTTAAATTTGTGTAGCGAACCGGTGCTATCTTTTGCCATGCTAAAACAACATTTAATTGCGGGGTAGATAAATAACATGAACCACCTAATTAAATGTCGGGACCCCGGTTCCGCTTAATATGACCTAATTGCATCGCACCTTTGCCATGTCATACATCATGCATGCATCATGCCGATCTTCTGCCGAAATCTTAAATATTGCATCCGGTGTTCTTCTAGTGTTTTGCTTCTTCGCGGATAAGGCCGTTGAGTTGATGTGAGCTTCGCCCCGATCTTCGGATGAACCTTCGACAATGTTTCCAGGCGAGCATCTCCCCCTTTCTACCTATCTTACTTTTATAGTATTTATTCCCTCCTGTTGATCTATTGCTATCTGTGTTGCGATGCTCTAGTTTTCGTACCCGTGATATCCCTTGTAGCCCTATATTGCCTTGGACACACCCTATTACCTGTTGTTTGGTAGATAGTTGGGCTTGCGCGTCGTAGTCGCTTGCTCAAGTGCTGTTGCGTGTCGTCAAGTGCCACAGTTGTTGATGTATTGCCGCATGTTGTTGTTGGAGATGATCATGGTTTTACTTATCGTTCACTTTGATTCCTGTTTAACAACTAAAATTGAAGTAAGCAGAGGCATCGGTGGGTGATAGAAAATATTTGGTTTCCGAACGCCCACTTGTGTCCCGTAGGACCCCGAGTACTTGATACCTGTTCCTTGATTTATCGCGTTATCCACATCCGGGAGGTATATGGGACCCCCCTTAGCCAGAGCTTGATTCATTCTTATTTCTTGGGGCCACAAACTAGTTTGAGGTTTTATTTACGATCCTGTACTTATGCCATGCTTTACTGCTTTATTTACGATTGTGCGAGGTACTGCACACTGTACTGTTTAGGAGCGGGACACGATTCCGCGGTGTCGACAAGCCCAGTTTTGGGTTCCCAGTCGTTCACAGCCGTCTACCCAAACCTTGAGTCCGTCTCGGAGCTTGCTTACTTCGTTGCGGGTCTACTCCAAGGGGTGGCCCCCTGAAATATTTCTGAATCCTGTGATTGCTTTGTCGTGAAAGCCTTGTTGGGTTTTGATTTGGTTTTTCCGAGGTTGATCGAGTGTGTGTTGCTATTGGTGCACCCCGGCCGGGTAAAACTTTCTGAAAGCCGTGTCCGCGGTTATGGACGACTTGGAGCACAGTATCTCGACCATATACAAGCATAACTAAAGTTTATTGCTATGAATTTGACTTTATAATGACTAGTAATCAACTTCACTATAATGGAATGGCTAAATAATACTGCCCACAATTGCTTGTTTGGAGTGTCGCTTGCGACCATTGTACCTGACTAGTAAGTATTGCAACTACAACGGAATGGCTGAATAAAAGTACCAACAACTGCTGGGTTTTGGGTTATCTCATGCTAATTGTATCTGACTAGTAAGTGTTGCAACTATCACGGAATGGTTAAATAAAAGTGCCCACTGCTTATTTTATCGGGACGACTATCTACACCTGACTAGTAATTGCTGCACCAATAACTGAATAAATAAAACTTCCAACTGTGTGAGTTCCTCGGTTGACTTCCTCGTTTGGTCTCGAGGGGGAAACGCTAGGATGGGTTTGTTTGATGGTAGCATCAGGTTGAGTCCGAATAGGTCTTTCTTCCCCTCTCTGATAGTCTCCAGTTGTATCGAGTCTCTATAGGTTGTTTAGTGCATGCTGCCGCTGCCGCTCAGTCCACCATACCTACGTAGGCGAGGACCGCCGAATTCTAGTCTCGCCGTGTACTGGCCTCAGTACTGACGCTCCTCTTTTTCCTTTGCCCTTTGTCGGCACCCCTTTTGTTTAAGCAGGTTTTGAGATCGACGTCGTTAGCAGGGTTACCCTTCCGGCTTGGCCTGGGCAGGGTTATGGACGCCATTGGTTATTCTTCAGGGCTCTTAGCCCCATTTGCATCTTGTCCGTAGTCGGACGCTCTATCATTTTTCAAGGTGATTTGGATCTTTGTATATTATATCTGTATTCTTGACTCATTGAGTCGCTGTTATATATATCTGTTCTGTGGGTCCCATCGAGGACTGTTGTGTAATGTTATTACTTCGTTTTCCACCCGCACGAAAGTGCCTGGTGGGCACCTTTGAATCGTTTCTATGCGGGTTTGGCGGGTTTCGCTAAAACTTGCATAGGTTCGATTCTGAGGGTGTTACAGAGTGGTATCAGAGCTCAGCAGTTACGATACCCCACAAGTCCAGCCTGGAGGATAACCTAGCTAACGGCCGAAGTAGAGTGTCAAAACTATTTTTGCAAAATCGGTTGGATAGTTCTGGTTAGGTCTGATTTTACTCCTTACCCCTCTGCTATTCTCCTCTTATCTCGACGTGTTTTGAATCCGCTCTCGTCTCTCTCTTCGAGTCCAGGATTTCTCGTGGTTGGGTTCCGTCGTACCTTCAGGGTTTCGCTTCCTCCTCTGATAACGGTGTTCTACCATCCGGTGTTCAAGCTGCCTGATGAATCCGTCTGCTGTGGTACCATTCTTTGTTCCTTGTTTGTGCCTTCCGGTGTTTTCCGACGCGACGACATCGTCTACGCCAGATCCGATGCAGAGTCTGCATCACTCCGTTGTTCCGAACCTCGCTTGTCGAGATCTTCAGTCTAATTCCGAGAGTTGGTTGCATAATCCGCCTATTCGTGTGCAGAGTAATGGTTTGGGTGCGCGATGGACTGATCACCATCCGACTACTCTTATCATTCGCTCTCGTACATCGAATCAGTGGATCCAGCGATTTTACTCCGTCCACGGAAGTTAGAGGTGGTTTTATTTGTTGATACCTCTACCTTCGACCTTTTGTTTCCGGAGTGTTCTCTCGACGATCACGGACAACGACCTCTTGTTAGTGGTGTCGCGAGGATCTACACGAAGCGAGAAGACGCAGAGTGCCGACCTTCCTCCCGGTACCATGAGGCGGATCTCGAGGGCGAGATCCATTGTTAGTGGTGTCGAATTGTGGCATCACGCAAAACCACTACTAGAAAATCGCGTTGATTTGTGCATTGCATCGTCATCATCATGTGTTGTTTGTCTAAAACTATTTTCGCAAAGCCCGTTTTGTTTTATAAAATGCCCCATCTTTAATCAAATATCAAACCCCGGGTCTCCGGATGATTTTTGTTTGTCTGCTGTCGGTTTGCAAACGGTGTTTGTAAAACAAATAAAAATATTTATTATTTTAGTGGGGGCAGTCGAACGGGCCAACCCGACCCGAACGACCACCCCCGTATAAAACAGATCGGTCCACCAAACCAGCCCTCTAAATCCTAAATTCACCCATTCTAATCTACCCACCCTGGCCTCCACATCACCCCACCCAATCACCGGACGCCACATCAGCCACCCCCATCTCCCCACCAATCCGGCGCTGCCACGTGGCCTCCCTCTCTCTCCCTCTCTCCCTCTCTCCCTCTCTCACCCTCTCTCTCCCACACACACCAACCACACCCACAGCCACCTCAACCGCCCGGACTCGCGCGTCCCCACACCCCACGTCCCCGCCACCTGGGCCCCACCCCTGGCCCGCGACCCTGCCCCCACCTCCCTCCTCTCATCCCCACGCGTCTTCCCCAACCCAAGCCTAGCCACCGACGCCCGCAATCCCCCTTCGCCGCTTCCCAGGGCCCCCTCCTCGCCTCGCCGCCGGCGCCCCGTCGCCCGCCGGAGCCGCTTCACCTCCCTGCCTCCTGTCCCGTCCCGTTCCCCCTACTCCCTTTGTCTCCCGTCCGCCGCCGCGGGACCCCACCGTCCACCTCCCTTCAAGCTCCCCGCCGGCGACCCCTCTCTGCCGCGCGCGCTCGCTGGCGCTGCCGCGCCCAGCCTCCGCCGCCTGCGCCTCGCCAGCGCGCCGCACCCCGCCTCTCCCCGGCGCCCCACCAGCCGCCGACCGCCTCCTCCGCTCCGCCCTCGCCCTTCGTGCGCGACGCGCCCCGACGCCGGAGCCGCGCCAGCCTCCGCGCCTCCGTCGCGCCTGCCGCGCGCCACCCACGCTCCCGCCGGCGCTCGCCTTCGCCCCCGCAACCTCCGCGCGCCCGAGCCCCGCCCCAGCGCGCCGCCCCGCGTTCCCCGCCTCGACCTCCTCTCTGTGCAGCAGCACCCCGAGCCGCCCCTGCCCTGGCCGGCCCCGCGCCCTCCGGCCGGCCGCGTCGCCATCTGCCCCGTCCGCGCCTCCCGAGCCCGTCCGCCTCCTTCGCGTCTGCCGGAGCCGCGCCGCCGCGCCGGGCCCGCCTCGACGGTGCCTTCCTCGTCCGCCCCTCCGCCTTCCCCCCCGCGGGGCCCACATCGTCGACGCCTTGCCATCTGCCTCCAACCGTGCACGCTCTGTGTAGTACCAAGGCGTGCTAAGTGTTGGGAGTGGAGACGTCAAGTTCGACATCGTTGATCGGACCCCGCAAACCCCAAGTTCCCCCTCGCCAAGAACTTCATCGGACCCAGAGAACGCCCGGACGACGAGCTCTTTTACCTGGACCCGAAGACAATTGTGCGACAGGTACTTCCCCGAGGATGCGAAGTCGAGAACCCGACGCCAAGATCGCCCCGAAGGCCGAACCCCCTGGACCGACATGCTCTTCTTCATGGATATGACAAGCACTCCGCCCGGACACCAAGTTCTTCACCCCGAAGCCAAGACCGACCCGACTTGGGAACCCGACAAGACCTTCGCGATGACAAGAACGGCACCGACCAGAACGAGTCCGATGCACCCCCGGCGCCGAACCAAGTCCTTCTTCGTGGAGGCGACAAGATCTTCTCCGTTGTCCGAGAACGCTTCCGCCGAGACCGAACCCGTCGAACCCTGGACCCTGAGACTGACCCCGAACCCCGTCGAACCCTAACCAAGATCTGCCGAACCCTAATGTGTGACCCTTATCCGAACCCCTATTCTTATAAATGCTAAACCTAAAACCTGTTGCATATTAAATTGTCATCCTCGCATGCATATCATTGTTTTGGGGGCCTTATGCCGATTCACCGTATAATTAAATATGGGGTCCATATGCGGGCAAATCTAGTCTCATGTTGGCCTCATTTAAATTTGTGTAGCGAACCGATGCTATCTTTTGCCATGCTAAAACAACATTTAATTGCGGGGTAGATAAATAACATGAACCACCTAATTAAATGTCGGGACCCCGGTTCCGCTTAATATGACCTAATTGCATCGCACCTTTGCCATGTCATACATCATGCATGCATCATGCCGATCTTCTGCCGAAATCTTAAATATTGCATCCGGTGTTCTTCTAGTGTTTTGCTTCTTCGCGGATAAGGCCGTTGAGTTGATGTGAGCTTCGCCCCGATCTTCGGATGAACCTTCGACAATGTTTCCAGGCGAGCATCTCCCCCTTTATACCTATCTTACTTTTATAGTATTTATTCCCTCCTGTTGATCTATTGCTATCTGTGTTGCGATGCTCTAGTTTTCGTACCCGTGATATCCCTTGTAGCCCTATATTGCCTTGGACACACCCTATTACCTGTTGTTTGGTAGATAGTTGGGCTTGCGCGTCGTAGTCGCTTGCTCAAGTGCTGTTGCGTGTCGTCAAGTGCCACAATTGTTGATGTATTGCCGCATGTTGTTGTTGGAGATGATCATGGTTTTACTTATCGTTCACTTTGATTCCTGTTTAACAACTAAAATTGAAGTAAGCAGAGGCATCGGTGGGTGATAGAAAATATTTGGTTTCCGAACGCCCACTTGTGTCCCGTAGGACCCCGAGTACTTGATACCTGTTCCTTGATTTATCGCGCTATCCACATCCGGGAGGTATATGGGACCCCCCTTAGCCAGAGCTTGATTCATTCTTATTTCTTGGGGCCACAAACTAGTTTGAGGTTTTATTTACGATCCTGTACTTATGCCATGCTTTACTGCTTTATTTACGATTGTGCGAGGTACTGCACACTATACTGTTTAGGAGCAGGACACGATTCCGCGGTGTCGACAAGCCCAGTTTTGGGTTCCCAGTTGTTCACAGCCGTCTACCCAAACCTTGAGTCCGTCTCGGAGCTTGCTTACTTCGTTGCGGGTCTACTCCAAGGGGTGGCCCCCTGAAATATTTCTGAATCCTGTGATTGCTTTGTCGTGAAAGCCTCGTTGGGTTTTGATTTGGTTTTTCCGAGGTTGATCGAGTGTGTGTTGCTATTGGTGCACCCCGGCCGGGTAAAACTTTCTGAAAGCCGTGTCCGCGGTTATGGACGACTTGGAGCACAGTATCTCGACCATAGACAAGCATAACTAAAGTTTATTGCTATGAATTTGACTTTATAATGACTAGTAATCAGCTTCACTATAATGGAATGGCTAAATAATACTGCCCACAATTGCTTGTTTGGAGTGTCTCTTGCGACCATTGTACCTGACTAGTAAGTATTGCAACTACAACGGAATGGCTGAATAAAAGTACCAACAACTGCTGGGTTTTGGGTTATCTCATGCTAATTGTATCTGACTAGTAAGTGTTGCAACTATCACGGAATGGTTAAATAAAAGTGCTCACTGCTTATTTTATCGGGACGACTATCTACACCTGACTAGTAATTGCTGCAACAATAACTGAATAAATAAAACTGCCAACTGTGTGAGTTCCTCGGTTGACTTCCTCGTTTGGTCTCGAGGGGGAAACGCCAGGATGGGTTTGTTTGATGGTAGCATCAGGTTGAGTCCGAATAGGTCTTTCTTCCCCTCTCTGATAGTCGCCAGTTGTATCGAGTCTCTATAGGTTGTTTAGTGCATGCTGCCGCTGCCGCTCAGTCCACCATACCTACGTAGGCGAGGACCGCCGAATTCTAGTCTCGCCGTGTACTGGCCTCAGTACTGACGCTCCTCTTTTTCCCTTGCCCTTTGTCGGCACCCCTTTTGTTTAAGCAGGTTTTGAGATCGACGTCGTTAGCAGGGTTACCCTTCCGGCTTGGCCTGGGCAGGGTTATGGACGCCATTGGTTATTCTTCAGGGCTCTTAGCCCCATTTGCATCTTGTCCGTAGTCGGACGCTCTATCATTTTTCAAGGTGATTTGGATCTTTGTATATTATATCTGTATTCTTGACTCATTGAGTCGCTGTTATATATATCTGTTCTGTGGGTCCCATCGAGGACTGTTGTGTAATGTTATTACTTCGTTTTCCACCCGCACGAAAGTGCCTGGTGGGCACCTTTGAATCGTTTCTATGCGGGTTTGGCGGGTTTCGCTAAAACTTGCATAGGTTCGATTCTGAGGGTGTTACAAGGAACATGAGTACACATTGGGGGGGGGCATAGAAATATACGAGTAATTAAGGTTAGATTGGATTTCAAGTGGGCAAAGAAAAATGATTGTTTTTTCTCGGAGAAGGCAGCCAATCGAGGGATCTACTATGCCCACTATATGAAGTTTAAGCTATGGAAGCGACTACTATGAAAACACCGACACGCAATGGGCGATAGACTACAGTAATGATGTTGGAGTGGGATGACTACAAAGCGCAGCAGCATGTAGAAAACAAAATCGAGGGCCTAGCAATGACACTTGTAGAATAAATAAAACAAGTAAATAATGCTAACTTCTCTTAATAATTCCTTATTTTATTCAATTAATTGTCAACATAGTTTTGTATATGTTATATAATACCTTTGTATTGAAAATTGTCATCCTTGTATCTTTCTCGATGCTTTGCATTTGGTATTTGTGTTCAAGATTCTTGCACTTCTTAAAATCTATTTGGATAGGATCAACAAAACTGTTCTTAAATGGCAAGCTTAGATAATGAAAGCGTTGATAATTCTCTTATCCAAAGATGGCTAAAATGACAGGGAGTCACTGGACCCGTGCGCTAGATAAGGAGATACATAAGAGTGAAAAATATAAACATAGATATAAATAACATATTATCGTCGTTTGTAGAAATAAAACATGTTGGTTGTTGGAGGGTTTAGGATGTGGTCTGTTGGAGGAAAAAACATTGTGTTTATGTCGCCCATCAAAATCAAGTCAACTATCTTCATGTGTTATTTTTCCGTGCAACGCACGGGCACTCAACTAGTATTTGTAAAAAAATAGAGAGAGAGAGAGAGAGAGAGAGAGAAGACGTACTACTGTCTGCCGACGTGTCGTGGTGTTGTTGCGTGGCACTTACGGTGCAAGTCTGATCAGGCAGGGAGTCGAGAGCGAATCTCGGAGCCTGGGAGCCACAATGTATCAATTGTACTAGATGGACTTAACGCGTTTTGTTGCGTCGTCTTCTGAAAAATGTTTTTAATTTTTTTGGCAATGTATTCCTTTTTTTACTATATATGATTTTATATTCGATCTGTGGCTTGGTTTGGTTCACGTGGCCAGAGCTTTTTCATACCACACTGAAGGCTGGTGGGAGCAAACGAAACACCACATCAATCAACGACCAATTGCATCCCACGCACCCCAAACCCGTAAACCCATGTCACACACGTGCATCGTTCTCGACCAGCGGCCAACCATCGTAACAATAACCACCATAGATTCACATCACACATATACACTCATTAAACAAGCATGTCCCGTGAACCATTCCACCAGAACCAATCCCTAGAATAACATTAAAGAAACGAAGGAGTAGAGGAAATGAACCAAAGAGGGGAAGATTCCCTAGAGAACACGCATAGGCACAGCGGCCGCACCGAGAACGCATCGACGAATTTCGGGAGGCGAAGAAGCAGGAGGTTACAATAGCACCAAAGGAAAACCACCGCCACATGAAGAAGAGCATGAGAGAGACCGACTGAGCGGTCAAAGCAGCAACCAACCGACTCTGCCCCTTCTTCCTTCCATGTAGAACACATGAGACTACACATGGCCCGTTGCAACACCATGACACAAAAGGCATGTAGGCAAGGCGGCGGCGCGACAGCAAGCGGCGGCGGCGGCGCTAGGTCGGTGGCGACGGTGCGGCTTGGAGGTGGGGAGGGCTGGTTGTGGTGCTTTGGGGAAGCCCCTCCCCTCTATTTATGAGAGGGAAGGCAGCTTGGGAAAGGGAAGTTTGAATCCTTCCCTAAACCCAAGTCGGAGAGAAGGAAGAACTCTTTCCTTCTTCCACTAGGAAACTATTGTTCCAGTTTAACTTTTCAAACCTCTCTTTTGACTTTTAATTTAGAGCTTTATTTCTCTCTTGCAAATGCCCAACCAAGTGACCTAGGACATGATCCAATCATTCCACTTAACCATGACACATTCATGAACCATTCCCCTTCCGGTCCGGTGAACCTTCTAGACCCTTCTAGAACCTCTCCATTGAAAACATCGAAATCATTTCCGAACTCGGGAATCGGACTTTCCTTATATGAATCTTACTCTCCGGACCATTCCGGATCTCCTCGTGATATGCCGGATCCCATCCGAGACTCCGAACAACATTTGGTCTTCCTACTTACATTCCATATCTACTAAACACCATCGAATCCTTAAGTGTGTCTCCCTACGGTTCATGAATTATGCGGACATGACCGAGACACTTCTCCGATCAATAACCAATAGAGGAATCTGGAAATTCATATGGCTCCCACATACTTCAACGATTACATTGCGATTGAATGGACCACTTACATACGATACCAATTTCCCTTTGTCTCGCGATAGTTTACTTATCCGAGGTTTGATCGTCGGTATCTCTGCATACCTAATTCAACCTCGTTACCGACAAGTACTCTTTTCTTGTTCCCATGATATGTGATCCCTTGTGAGCCATTCACATGCTTACAAGCTAATTGGATGACATTCCACCGAGAGGGCCCAGAGTGTATCTATCTGTCATATGGATGGACAAATCCCACTCTTGATCCATGTGCCTCAACACATACTTTCCGAACACTCAATGCCACCTTTATATCCACCTAGTTACGGTGTGGTGTTTGATGCCATCAAAGCATCCTTCCGGTGATGGTGATTAGCATGATCTCATGGTTGAAGGAATTAGGTTACTATGTATCAGAAAGCTTATAGCAAATGAACTATTGAAATGACTTGATCTTAATGCTACGCTTATCTATAGGAGTATGTCCATCATACCATTCTCCTAATGATATGATCTTGTTGTTAATAACATCTTAATGTTCATGATCGGGAAACCACGATCATCTATTAACCAAACAAGCTAGTATTACAAAGAGGCTTTACCAGTGACTCTAATTTAGTTTACAAATCACACAAGTATTAATGTTTCTGGTTAATACTATTATAGCATGAATGTAAACATTTATCATAAATACAAAGATATAATAATAACCACTTTTATTATTGCCTCTAGGGCATATCTCCAACAGTCTCCCACTTGCACTAGAGTCAACTAATCTAGATTACATGGTAATATACTGAACACCCATGGCGGTCTGGTGCTGGTCATGCTTTGCCCTCGGGAGAGGTTTAGTCAACAGATCCGCCACATTCAGATCTGTGTGTACTTTGCAAATCTTTATGTCACCATCTTGGACGTTCTCTCGAATTGCGTGAAAACATAGCTTTATATGCTTCAACTTCTTGTGTGACCTTGGTTCTTGCGCATTGGCTATGGCGCCCATGTTATCACAGTAGATAGACATTGGGTACAGCGCACTTGGAACCACACTGAGCTCTGTAATGAACTCCTTCATCCATATCTCCTCTTGTGAAGTCTCCGAAGAAGCTATGTATTCCGATTCAGTTGAAGATCTCTCCACAACGCTTTGCTTTGCACTCCTCCAGCTAACTCCTGCACCATTCAAAGTAAATACGTATCCAGATTGAGATTTAGAATCATCCGTATCGGTGTTCCAACTAGCATCGGTGTAACCATTAACAACGAGATGTTCATCACTTCCATAAGAAAGAACCATATCCTTAGTTCTTCTCAAGTACTTAAGGATGTTTTTGACCGCTGTCCAATGATCTACTCCTGGATCACTTTGATATCTGCTAGTCAAACTAACAGCATATGCAATGTCGGGTCTAGTACATAGCATGGCATACATAAGAGATCCTATGGCTGAGGCATAGGGAGTCTTACTCATATTTTCTCTATCTTCTTCCGTTGCAGGACTTTGAGTTTTACTCAAGGTCATATTGGGCAACATGGGCAAGAACCCTTTCTTGCCATCTTCCATTCCAAACCTCTTTAAAACTTTGTCCAAATATGTACTTTGTGACAATGATATTAGGCGTCTCGATCTATCTCTATAAATCTTTATACCTAATATGTAAGCTGCTTCGCCAAGATCTTTCATTGAAAAACTATTATTCAAATAATCCTTGACACTATTAAGAAGGTCTACATCATTCCCAATCAACAATATGTCATCTACATATAGTATTACGAATGCTACAGAGATCCCACTCTATTTCTTGTAAATACAAGCTTCTCCATAAGTTTGTATAAAACCAAAAATTTTGATTACCTTATCAAAATGTTGATTCCAACTCCAGGATGCTTGCTTCAAACCATAAATGGATCGTTGAAGTTTGAATACCTTGTTAGCATCTTTAGGACCGACAAAACCTTTGGGTTGTACCATATACAACTCTTCATCAATGTCTCCATTGAGGAACGCCATTTTGACATCCATCTGCCACATCTCATAATCATAATATGCAGCAATTGCTAACAAAATCCTCACAGACTTTAGCTTCGCTACCGGTGAGAAAGTCTCATCGTAGTCAACTCCTTGAATTTGTCAAAACCCTTTTGTGAAAAGTCGAGCTTTATAGACAGTAACATTACCATCAGCATCTATTTTCTTCTTGAAAATCCATTTGGTCTCGACAGCCTTCTGGCCATCCGGGAAGTCCACAAAAGTCCATACTTGGTTTTCGTACATGGATCCAATCTCGGATTTCATGGATTCTTGCCATTTGTTGGAATCTAGGCTTATCATTGCTTCCTCATATGTCGCAGGGTCATTAGTGTTGTCCACGAACATGATACTCATAATGGGATTATACCAATCAGGAGTGGTACGAGTTCTCATTGACATGCGAGGTTACATAGTAACTTCAACTGAAGTTTCATGATCAACATCATTAGCTTCCTCTCTTATTTGTGTAGGCGCCATAGGAACTACTTTTGGTGCTGCGCTACTCTCAAGTCCGAGAGAAGGTTCAACAACCTCGTCGAGTTCTACTTTCCTTCCAGTCACTTCTTTCGAGAGAAACTCCTTCTCTAGAAAGGATCCATTCTTGGCAACAAAGATTTTTCCCTCGGATCTATGATAAAAGGTATACCCATTAGTTTCCTTCGGGTATCCTATGAAGACGCATTTTCCGCTTTGGGTTCAAGCTTGTCGGGCTGTAACTTCTTTACATAAGCTTCGCAACCCCAAACTTTAAGGAACGACAATTTAGGTTTGTTCCCAAACCATAATTCATACGGTGTCGTTTCAACGGATTTAGATGGTGCCCTATTTAAAGTAAATGCAGCTGTTTCTAATGCATAACCCCAAAATGATAGCGGTAAATCTGTAAGTGACATCATAGAATGAACCATATCTAAGAGAGTTTGATTACGATGTTCGGACACACCATTATGTTGTGGTGTTCCCGGTGGTGTCAATTGTGAAAGTATTCCGCATTTCTTCAAATGCTTCCCAAACTCATAACTTAGATATTCACCTCCACGATCAGATCGTAGAAATTTAATCTTCTTGTTACATTGATTCTCTACCTCACTTTGAAATTCCTTAAACTTCTCGAAAGTTTCGGACTTATGTTTCATGAAATAGATATACCCATATCTACCCAAGTCATCCGTGAAGGTAAGAAGATAACAATAACCACCGCGCGATTCTAGACTCATTGGACCATACACATCGGTATGTATGATTTCCAATAAGTCCGTAGCTCGCTCCATCATACCAGAAAATGGAGTCTTAGTCATTTTACCCATCAGACATGCTTCGCATATTTCAAGTGATTCAAAATCAAGTGATTCAAGAAGTCCATCGGAATGGGGTTTCTTCATACGCTTCACTCCAATGTGACCAAGATGACAGTGCCACATATAGGTCGAGTTATCGCTCAATTTCAAACGTTTAACTTCAATGTTATTAATATGTGTATTACTACAATCGAGATTCAACAAGAATAGACCATCTATCAAAGGTGCATGTGCATAAAACATATTACTCATATAAATCGAACAACTGTTATTCTGGGACTTAAACAAGTAACCGTCTCGCAATAAACATGATCCAGATATAATGTTCATGCTCAACACAGGCACCAAATAACAATTATTTAAGTATAAAACTAATCTCGATGGTGGATGAAGAGGTAGCGTGCCTACCGCGATCACATCACCTTTGATACATTTCCAACGCGCATCGGCACCTTGTTCTTCGCTAGTTTCCGTCTATTCTGCAGCACCTGTTTCGAGTTACAAATATGAGCAACTGAACCAGTATCAAATACCCAGGCACTACTGATACGTTGGAAACATATCTATAAATTTTGATGCTCCATGCTTGTTTAGTATCTACTTTGCTTTACTTGTCTACACTTTGAGGTGCTTTTTACATGTTTTCTGGTACTAACCTATTAACAAGTTGCAACAGTGTCGGATGCCTATTTTCTGCTGTTTTTGGTTTCAGAAAAGTTATTAAAGAAATATTCTCGGAATTGGACGGGACGAAGGACAAAGTCAATAACTTTCCGTGGGGAACAAGAAGTCTAGAGGAGAGCCCGAGGGGCCGACTAGAGGGGCCAGACCCCCCCAGGCACAGGTGGGCCCTAGCCCGCGCCTGGCTAGGGTTTGACTGCCCTGGTGGCCGCCTCGGTCTCCCCCTTCGGCTATAAGAAGTCCCTGATGCATAAACTCTCAGTACCCGATCAATATTCCACGAAGCCGTTTGTAGCTGCCGCCACCATTGTCCCTAGATCGGGGGGAGGGGAATCTGAAGCTCTTCCCGGCACCCTGCCGGAGGGGAGATCATCCCGGAGGCCTTCTCTCCGGTATGATGCGTGAGTAGTTCCACCTTGGACTATGGGTCCATGTAGTAGCTATATGGTTGTATCTCCTCCTTTGTGCTTTCATGTATAGATCTTGTGAGCTCCGTTCATGATCAAGATCTAATCTATTTGTAATCATGCATGTTGTGTTTGCGGGATCCGATGGATATTGAGATTATTATGTTAGTTTGATTAATGGTTCTATCTTTATGATTCTATCATGTTTGTGTTGTTTGTGATCTTTCATGCTCTCCGTTGCTAGTGGTTATCTTGGCCAAGTAGTTGCTAGTGACTCCAAGAGGGAGTATTTATGCTCGATAGTGGGTTCATGCCTCTAGTTTCCAAGGGAAGTGACAATAATCTCTTCGGTTGTATATGTGATGTTGCTACTAGGGAGAAAACAACGGTCTCTTGTTCATGGAACATGTGGACTGTTTACCTTACACACTTTGCTTAAAGCAGTTGTCTGTTGCTTGCAACTTAATACTGGAGGGGGTTCGGATGATAACCTGAAGGTGGACTTCTAGTCATAGATGCAGTTGGATTACGGTCTATGTATATTGTTGTATTGCCCAATCAACCTCATAGGATCTTTCTGGCTAGTAATTGCATTGTTATGCCTTGCTCAGTTCCTGTCAATTGCCCCGCTGTAATTTGTTTACCCTTCATGCCATGTTGTTTATCTAAGGAGAGCACCTCTAGTGAACTTTGGACCCCGGTCCAATCTTTACCATTGATACATTTTCCACTGTTACTTGTTTACTTGTTGCAAACCATTACCTTCCACACCATATGTTTAATCCTTTGTTACAGCAAACCGGTGAGCTTGACAACCTCACTGATTCGTTGGGACAGAGTCTTAAGTTTGTGTTGTGCAGGTCTTCACGTTGCTTCCAACACCCGTGTGACGTTTCATTCCTCCTTCTGGTTCGATAACCTCGGTTTCTACTGAGGGAAATCTTGCTGTTGTACTCTTCATACCTTTCTCTTGGGGTTTCCAACGAAGCACTCTTCCTCCCTGTTGAGTGTAGCATCAAGTAATTTCTAGCGCCGTTGCCGGGGAGGCTAAGGACGTCTTCATAAGGGGAGTACTTCACTTCCTTTCTCTTTACTTTGTTTTTAGTTTTCTTTGTTTATTTTGCTTGGTTTTGTTTGCCTCTTTCCAAAAAAACCCAAAAAAAATTAGTCTAGCTTGGTTTGCTTTTTTTTATTCAAAAATACACAAAAAATAGTTCCTGCTCTAGCTGCTGCTGCTGCTGTTTTTGTCCTTCCCACCTTTGCCAAAATGAACTCTGCTGAGAACACCAAGTTGTGTTACTTCACTAGCACCAACAACAATGATTTCCAAAGAACACCTATTGCTTCACCTGCTCCTGATGCTACTTTTTATGAAATTAATCCTGCTTGTTGAATCTTGTGATGAGAGAGCAATTTTCTGGTGCTGGTTCTGATGATCCTGCTGCCCATCTTAATAGCTTTGTTGAACTTTGTGAGATGCAAAAGTATAAGGATGTAGATGGAGATATTATTAAGCTCAGGCTTTTTCCTTTCTCCTTGAGGGGAAAAGCTAAAGAATGGTTGCTATCTTTGCCTAAAAATAGTATTGATTCTTGGACTAAGTGCAAAGATGCTTTTATTGGAAAATACTACCCTCCTGCTAAGATTATTGCTATGAGAAGTGATATTATGAAATTTAAATAGCTTGATAGTGAACATGTTGCCCCTGCTTGGGAAAGAATGAAATATTTGGTTAAAAATTTCCCTACTCATGGACTCATTGTTGGGATGATTATCGAAACTTTTTATGCAGGTTTGAACTTCTCCTCAAGAAACCTGTTGGATTCTGCTGCTGGAGGTACTTTTATGGGACTCACCTTGGGTGCTGCAACAAGGCTCCTTGATAATATGATGGTTAACTACTCTGAATGGCATATTGAGAGAGCTCCACATGGTAAGAAGGTAAATTCTGTTGAGGAAACTTCCTCTTTGAGTGAAAAGATTGATGTTATTATGGCTATGCTTGTTAATGGGAAAGCTCCTATAGATCCAATAGTGTTACCTTAGCCTCTTTGGTTGCTCAAGAAGAGCAAGTTGATGCGAACTTCATTAGAAACAACAATTTCAACAACAATGCCTATAGAAATAATTTTGGTAGCAACAACAATTATAGACCTTATCCTCCTAATAATGGCAATTCCTATGGAAGCTCTTACAATAATGCTAGAAGTGCCCCCTCTGAATTTGAAGTCATGCTCAAGGACTTTATTAGTAAACAAACCACTTTTAATAAGAGTATAGAGGAAAAACTTTTAACTGTTGAGAAAAATATATCCTCTTTTTCTGAAGCTCAAACTTCCTTGGTTAATAAAATGTCTGCTAAACCTGAAACTATGGAAAACACCTTTGCTAATGCTCATGACATACAAGTACTATTGATGAAAATGTTAGGCTGTTAGCTCAACTTCATGCTAGGTGGGAAAGGGAAGCTGAAATTGATAAAAACAATAGTGTGTGCACTATCACCACTAAACCACAAGTAGCCCCTATTCCTCCTCCTACTATGCCTAAGCCTATTGATCCTACTACTAGTGATGCTAAGTTTGATTTTGATATTGATGGTTGCAATATTTATGAAGTGATTATGTTCCTACAAAAGCTTGCTAGAAGTCCTGATGCTAGTGATATGCATGTTGCCTTTACCAAACGCATTACATATGCTCTTGTTAAGATTAAGGAAGAGAAGCTAAAATACAAAGCTTCTATTCCTAGGAAAGTAGAAGATAGTTGGGAACCCATTATTAATATGCAAGTGAATGACTTTGATCTCAAAGCTTCATGTGATCTTGGTTCTAGTATCTCTATTATGCCTAGGAAGATTTATGAAATGCTTGATTTACCACCATTAGAAGATTGTTATTTGAATGTCCCACTCAATGATAATGCTAAGAAGAAACTCATGGGGAGTATTAATGATGTTCTCATTATGGTTAACAATGCTTATGTCCCTGTGGATTTCTATGTTTTGGATGTTGAATACAATGCTTCTTGTCCTATTACTTTGGGAAGACCTTTTCTTAGAACAGTTGGTGCCATCATTGATATGAAAGAAGGCACCATCAAATATCAATTTCCATTCAAGAAAGGTATTGAACACTTCCCTATGAGGAGAGAGAAGTTGCTTTTTTCTCCCCCTTTGAAAAGAAGATTTGATGTTAATGCTTCTTCATTTAAAATACTTGATTCTTCTTGCTTGTGGTGCCTAACTTAAAGGTGTTAAAAAAGTACTTGTTGGGAGATAATCCAAAAGTTTCCTTGAGTCTTGGAAGTTATTACTTCAGTAATAACCTCTCCTTATCCTTTTTGTTTGCTTTTTGTGCCAAAAATGACCTCTAATGAGAGGGAAGTAAGATTTGGGGAGTTGCTGTCCCGAAACAGTTTTCTGTACTACACCAAAAACAATCATGAGGAGGCTCTGTAACTCGGATTGAGCTCAAAATTTATGAATAAATCTCCCAGTATCTTGGATAACTTTCTTTAGTTCAACACTTTTTGATTTGAGCAACAGAAGATGTTCGAAAAAATTTGTTTCTACCCGCTGGTCTGTTTTGGCAAATTTCTGCCATTATTTTCATTTGTTTCTTATTGATTCCTTTTTAAGATCTCTTTAGGTAAATTGAGTTTCTTTGAAGGAGTTAGTTCAGTAGCTTGTGTTTTTAGTGAAAAGCCTTGCTGTTCCAAAGCTTTGCCAGCGGTCTAATATCTTTTGAATAAGCTAATGTTGCTAATGAAGATTGTGTGAAGTTTTGTATGAAGGAAATATTTCAGGTGTAGAAAGAGAATGATGCAATGAGATGAAGAATGGACAAAATATCAAGCTTAGGGATTCCTCAATGGTGTCACCCCAAGAAATATCCAAGAGGTACAAGCGTCAAAGCTTGGGGATGCCCAAGGCATCCCCTTCTTCATCAATAAAAAGCTCAGGTCTGTCTAGACACTTCACTTTTATTGTTTCATGCACATTTGTGTTGTTCTTGGAGCGTCTTAGTTTTCCTTTGCTTTGCTTAGTTTGTTTAGGTTTCTTTAGTAGTTTGGACCCCCGTTCTCGCTGTGTTGTTTTGCAAATAAGTTTGCTTGGTGTTTGGAAAGAAGTAGTAAGTTCTTGCTTGAAGTGCAAGAGGAGCTTGCATTGACTGTGACTTATACTTTAGCATTATGCTTAGTGATTATTTCTATAGCATGTCTTGTTCCAAACAATTGGTATTTCTTAGTGTGTCTTAAAGAAATTATGCGTTGTTTCAGCATGCAAAAGCATAGTATTGTGGTATTCTCCTTTGATGTTTTGCTTGGGTTGACTTGGCACATGCTTACACCATGTTATGACTATGAGAAGTCACCATTAGCCTCTATGATCATTTAGTCCTTGCCTTGTAGTACCACTCTTTGATTTGATTAGTTTGCTTTGTTGCATTGCATAATTATGACCATTATTGCTCTCTTAGTTGGGTGCTCCGAGTCTTTTGCTAGCCTCCACTTGTATGAGTAAGTCCTACTCATGCTTCCAACTCCCAAGAAACCAAGTTATTCCAAAGTGTCCACTATAAACTCCTATGCATGGTGTGTTACACCATTCCAAGTATATTCTTGTTTTCAACTATCTTCCAATTAAAAACTATTTTGTTATGTGAAAACTTAGTGATTAAAGCCCTCACGAACTTGATGGCACATTTTCTTATTTGCCCCTAATAAACTTGAACCATTGAGGCAAATTTGTTGTTATTGCACTTATAAGTTGGGATTAGCAGAACCGTGCTGTCACGGGGAACGTTTTCAACATTGCACTTGTACTTTTTGTACTCCGTTGATATCATGTTCTTTTGTCTATGGATGTTACCAGTGTGAAATGAAGTGGGAACTTGTAAGTCCATGGAGTTTGTATTCTGTGAAAGAAAAATGCCTGGGCCGCTAGCCTAAGCCATGCCTAATCATGGTGGAAACTTGCAGCATCACCATAGTGACATCTATGAAGCATTCTTCTTATAAAAAAAGAGAGACACATTGAGACAAGAGGAAAGAGAGAAAAAAGCACCATATTCCCATGGTACATAAGAAGAATTGCTGAGATGCTCATTGTCTGCTTGCCTTGTCATTTTGGTTATGGGAAAGCTCATGTACCATGTGCAAGGGGTACCCCGTTGGCGGTTCTCAATGATATGCAAATACTTACAGTGAAAAGAACTTGCCTGGGCCCTAAGTTGAGTATCCATGAGGTGTAGCCCTCATAGTCAAGGGACTTGAGATTGCCAACTTATACTTTGTCAAGCATATACTCTAGCTTTGCCACTTTAACCTTAACCACTTCAAGATGCTTATGATAGGGGCAATGAGGGCTGAAAGCTAATAAGTACCATAATTTTTGGAAGCTCTTTTTGAAACTTGTAATCCATGCTTACTTTACAAAAAGGCCTTTCTTCCATCATTATTGAGTCTCCACCTTCTACCTTTAGGCACCATTAAGAGAGCATAGTTGTCATTCTGTGTGCAGTGTTCCAAAGCTTATTAATTGATGCATATTGTGTTATTACTTGTTCTTGTGCTACTTGTTTCTAGTCACCCTTGTGAACTTTGAAGGTGTCCTATGCATCTATATTGCTACTCTATGAGGGACAAGCTGATTGCCACTATGCTATGTTTTCTGTATGTGAAATAAACAAATGTTTTTCAATGCATGTTATTTATGATCTTTGTTTGTAGCTTGCCATGTTGCATGTTATTCATGATCTATGTTATTCGATCCTAGCTTTCAATGTTTACAAATGATTGGATCTTTATTGTGAGGGTGCATGTCACCTCAAAAATTATTCTTTTTATCACTTACCTACTCGAGGACGAGCAGGAGTTAAGCTTGGGGATGCTGATACGTTGAAAACGTATCTATAATTTTTTATGCTCCATTCTTGTTTAGTATCTGCTTTGCTTTAC
Source organism: Avena sativa (assembly GCA_916181665.1). Classification (NCBI taxonomy): domain Eukaryota; kingdom Viridiplantae; phylum Streptophyta; class Magnoliopsida; order Poales; family Poaceae; genus Avena; species Avena sativa. The sequence goes on along the minus strand of OV702279.1, from coordinate 255,307,229 downwards.
TTGTCTACACTTTGAGGTGCTTTTTACATGTTTCCTGGTACTAACCTATTAACAACTTGCAACAGTGCCAGATGCCTATTTTCTGTTGTTTTTGGTTTCAGAAAAGTTAGTAAAGAAATATTCTAGGAATTGGACGGGATGAAGGACAAAGTCAATAACTTTCCGTGGGGAACAAGAAGTCCAGAGGAGAGACGAGGAGGCGTGCCAGGGCGGCTAAACCCCCCTAGGCGTGGGTGGGCCCTACCTCATGCCTGGGTAGGGTTTGCCCCCTCTGGCCGCTGCCTCGGTCTCCCCCTTCGCCTATAATAAGCCCCCGATGCAGAAACTCTTAGAACCCGATCAATATTCCATGAAACCTTCTGTAGCCGCCGCCACCATCGTCCCGACAAGAGTGCTTCATTGGAAACCCCAAGAGCAAGGTATGAAGAGTACAACCTGTTGATGCTACACTCAACAGGGAGGAATAGTGCTTCGTTGGAAACCCCAAGAGCAAGGTATGAAGAGTACAACATCAAGATTTCTCTGAGTAGAAACCGAGGTTATCGAAACAGAAGGAGGAAGGAAACGTCACACAGGTGTTGGAAGCAACGTGGAGACCTGCACAATACAAACTCAAGACTCTGTCGCAACGAATCAGTGAGGTTGTCAAGCTCATCGGTTTGCTATAACAAAGGATTAAACTTATGGTGTGGAAGGTAATGGTTTGCAACAAGTAAACAAGTAACAGTGGAAGATGTATCAATAGTAAAAATTGGACCGGGGTCCATAGTTCACTAGAGGTGCTCTCCTTAGATAAACAACATGGCATGAAGGGTAAACAAATTAGAGCGGGGCAATTGACAGGAACTGAGCAAGGCATAACAATGCAATTACTAGCCAGAAAGATCCTATGAGGTTGATTAGGCAATACAACAATATACATAGACCGTAATCCAACTGCATCTATGACTAGAAGTCCACCTTCAGGTTATCATCCGAACCCCCTCCAGTATTAAGTTGCAAGCAACAGACAACTGCTTTAAGCAAAGTGTGTAAGGTAAACAGTCCACATGTTCCATGAACAAGAGACCGTTGTTTTCTCCCTAGTAGCAACATCACATCTACAACCGAAGATATTATTGTCACTTCCCTTGGAAACTAGAGGCATGAACCCACTATCGAGCATAAATACTCCCTCTTGGAGTCACTAGCAACTACTTGGCCAAGATAACCACTAGCAACGGAGAGCATGAAAGATCACAAACAACGCAGACATGATAGAATCATAAAGATAGAACCATTAATCAAACTAACAACCATCTAGCTACTACATGGACCCATAGTCCAAGGTGGAACTACTCACAAATCATACCGGAGAGAAGGTCTCCGGGATGATCTCCCCTCCGGCAGGGTGCCGGGAAGAGCTTCAGATCCCCCCTGATCTAGGGACGATGATGGCGGCGGCTACAAACGGTTTCGTGGAATATTGATCGAGTACTGAGAGTTTCTTCATCGGGGGCTTATTATAGGCGAAGAGGGAGACCGAGGCGGCAGCCAGAGGGGGCAAACCCTACCCAGGCGCGGGGTAGGGCCCACCCGTGCCTAGGGGGGTTTAGCCGCCCTTGCACGCCTCCTCGTCTCTCCTCTGGACTTCTTGTTCCCCACAGAAAGTTATTGACTTTGTCCTTCGTCCCATCCAATTCCGATAATAGTTCTTTACTAACTTTTCTGAAACCAAAAACATCAGAAAACAGGCATCTGGCACTATTGCAACTTGTTAATATGTTAGTACCAGAAAACATGTAAAAAGCACCTCAAAGTGTAGACAAGTAAAGCAAAGTAGATACTAAACAAGCATGGAGCATCAAAAATTATAGATACGTTTCCAACATATCAGCATCCCCAAGCTTAACTCCTGCTCGTCCTCGAGTAGGTAAGTGATAAAAAGAATAATTTTTGAGGTGACATGCACCCTCATAATAAAGATCCAATCATTTGCAAACATTGAAAGCTGGGATCAAAGAACTCTAAACATGTGCATGAAAGAATGGAATTCTAACAATAGGATATAGTAACTATGCATGCAACATGGCAAGCTACAAACAAAGACCATGAATAACATGCATTGAAAAACATTTGTTTGTTTCACATACAGAAAACATAGCATAGTGGCAATCAGCTTGTCCCTCATAGAGTAGCAATATAGATGCATAGGACACCTTCAAAGTTCACAAGGGTGACTAGAAACAAGTAGCACAAGAACAAGTAATAACACAATATGCATCAATTAATAAGCTTTGGAACACTGCACACAGAATGACAACTATGCTCTCTTAATGGTTCCTAAAGGTAGAAGGTGGAGACTCAATAATGATGGAAGAAAGGCCTTTTTGTAAAGGAAGCAGGGATTGCAAGTTTCAAAAAGAGCTTCCAAAAATGATGGTACTTATTAGCTTTTAGCCCTCATTGCCCCTATCATAAGCATCTTGAAGTGGTTAAGTTTAAAGTCGCAAAGCTGGAGTATATGCTTGACAAAGTATAAGTTGGCAATATCGGGTCACTTGACTATGAGGGATACACCTCATGGATACTCAACTTAGGGCCCAGGCAAGTTCTTGTCACTTTAAGTATTTGCATATCATTGAGAACCGCCAACGGGGTACCCCTTGCACATGGTACAGAAGCTTTCCCATAACCAAAATGACAAGGCAAGCAGACAATGAGCATCTCAGCAATTCTTCTTATGTACCATGGAAATATGGTGCTTTTTTCTCTCTCCTGTTTTCTCAATGTGTCTCTCTTTTTTTATAAGAAGAATGCTTCATAGATGTCACTATGGTGATGCTGCAAGTTTCCACCATGATTAGGCATGGCTTAGGCTAGCGGCCCAGGCGTTTCTCTAATACAGAATGCAAACTCCATGGACTTACAAGTTCCCACTTCATTCCACACCGATAACATCCATAGACAAAAGAGCAAGATATCAACGGAGTACAAAAAGTACAAGTGCAATGTTGAAAACGTTCCCCGTGACAGCACGGTTCTGCTAATCCCAACTTATAAGTGCAAGCATATACAACAAAGTTGCCTCAATGGTTCAAGTTTATTAGGGGCAAAGAATAAAATGTGCCATCAAGTTCGTGAGGGCTTTAATCACTAAGTTTTCACATAACAAAATAGTTTTTAATTGGAAGATAGTTGAAAACAAGAATATACTTGGAATGGTGTAACACAACATGCATAGGAGTTTATAGTGGAAACTTTGGAATAACTTAGTTTCTTGGGAGTTGGAAGCATGAGCAGAACTTACTCATACAAGTGGAGGCTAGCAAAAGACTCGAAGCAACCAACTAAGAGAGCAATAATGGCCATAATTATGCAATGCAACAAAGCAAACTAATCAAAGCAAAGAGTGGTACTACAAGTCAAGGACTAAATGATCATAGAGGCTAATGGTGACTTGTCATAGTCATAACATGGTGTAAGCATGTGCCAAGTCAACCCAATCAAAACATCAAAGGATAATACCACAATACTATGCTTTTGCATGCTGAGACAACGCATAATTTCTTCAAGGCACACTAAGCAATCCCAATTGTTTGGAACAAGATATGATACAGCAATAATCACTAAGCATAATGCTAAAACAGCACCTAGCATGTCATGCTAAAGTCTAAGTCACAGTCAATGCAAGCTCATATTGCACTTCAAGCAAGAACTTACTACTCCTTTCCAAACACCAAGCAAACTTATTTGCAAAAGAACACAGCGAGAACGGGGGTCCAAACTAATAAAGCAACCTAAACAAACTAAACAAAGCAAACGAAAACTAAGACGCTTCAAGAACAACACAGCTGTGCATGAAACAATAAAAGTGAAGTGTCTAGACAGACCTGAGCTTTTTATTGATGAAGAAGGGGATGCCTTGGGCATCCCCAAGCTTTGACGCTTGTACCTCTTGGATATTTCTTGGGGTGACACCATGGTGGCATCCCCAAGATTGATCTTTTGTCATTCTTCATCTCATTGCATCATTCTCTCTCTACACCTAATTTTTTTCCTTCATACAAAACTTCACACAATCTTCATTAGAAACATTAGCTTATTCAAAAGATATTAGACCGCTGGCAAAGCTTTGGAAAAGCAAGGCTTTTCACTAAAAACACAAGCTACTGAACTAACTCCTTCAAAGAAACTCAATTTACCTGAAGAGAGCTCAAAAAGGAATCAATAAGAAGCAAATGCAAATAATGATAGAAATCTGTCAAAGCAGACCAGCAGGTAGAAACGAATTTTTTCGAACATCTTCTGTTGCTCAAATCAAAAAGTGTTGAACTAACGAAAGTTATCCAACATACTGGGTGATTTATTCGTAAATTGTGAGCTCAATCCGAGTTACATATCCTCCTCACGATTTTTTTTGGTGGAGTACAGAAATCTGTTTCGGGACATCAACTCCCCAAATCTTACTTCCCTCTCATTAGAGGTCATTCTTGGCACAAAAAGCAAACAAGAAGGATAAGGAGAGTTTATTACTGAAATAATAACTTCCAAGACTTAAGGAAACTCTTGGGTTATCTCCCAACAAGTACTTTTCTTTAACGCCTTTAAGTTTGGCACAAGAAGCAAGAAGAATCAAGTATTTTCAAATGAAGAAGCATTAACATCAAATATTGCTTTCAAAGGGGGAGCAAAAAGCAACTTCTCTCTCGTCATAGGTAAGTGTTCAATACCTTTCTTGAATGGAAATTAATATTTGATGGTGTCTTCTTTCATATCAATGATGGCACCAACTGTTCTAAGAAAAGGTCTTCCCAAAGTAATAGGATAAGAAGCATTGTATTCAACATCAAAAACATAGAAATCCATAGGGACATAAGCATTGTTAACCATAATGAGAACATCATTAATACTCCCCAGGAGTTTCTTCTTAGCATTATCATTGAGTGGGACATTCAAATAACAATCTTCTAATGGTGGTAAATCAAGCATTTCATAAATCTTCCTAGGTATAATAGAGATACTAGAACCAAGATCACATGAAGCTTTGAGATCAAAGTCATTCACTTGCATATTAATAATGGATTCCCAACTATCTTCTACTTTCCTAGGAATAGAAGCTTTGTGTTTTAGCTTCTCTTCCTTAATCTTAACAAGAGCATTTGTAATGTGTTTGGTAAAGGCAACATGCATATCACTAGCATCAGGACATCTAGCAAGCTTTTGTAGGAACATAATCACTTCAGAAATATTGCAACCATCAATATCAAAATCAAACTTAGCATCACTAGTAGTAGGATCAATAGGCTTAGGCATAGTAGGAGGAGGAATAGGGGATACTTGTGGTTTAGGGATGATAGTGTACACACTATTGTTTTTATCAATTTCAGCTTCCCTTTCCCACCTAGCATGAAGTTGGGCTAACAACCTAACATTTTCATCAATAATAACTCGTATGTCATGAGCAGTAGCAAAGGTGTTTTCCATAGTTTCAGGTTTAGCAGCCATTTTATTAACCAAGGAAGTTTGAGCTTCAGACAAAGAGGATATATTTTTCTCAACAGTTAAAAGCTTTTCCTCTATAGTCTTATTGAAAGTGGTTTGTTTACTAATAAAGTCCTTGAGCATGACTTCAACTTCATAGGGGGCACTTCTAGCATTATTGTAAGAGCTTCCATAGGAATTGCCATTATTAGGAGGATAAGGCCTATAATTATTGTTGCTACCAAAATTATTCCTATAGACATTGTTGTTGAAATTGTTGTTTCTAATGAAGTTCATATCAACTTTCTGTTCTTGAGAAACCAAAGAGGCTAAGGGAACACTATTAGGATCTAGAGGAGCTTTCGCATTAACAAGAATAGCCATAATAACATCAATCTTTTCACTCAAAGAGGAAGTTTCCTCAAAAGAATTTACCTTCTTACCATGTGGAGCTCTCTCAACATACCATTCAGAGTAGTTAACCATCATATTATCAAGGAGCCTTGTTGAAACACCCAGGTGAGTCCCATAAAAGTACCTCCAGCAGCAGAATCCAACAGGTTTCTTGAGGAGAAGTTCAAACCTTCATAATTTTTTTGGATAATCATCCAAGCAGTGAGTCCATGAGTAGGGCAATTCTTAACCAAAGATTTCATTCTTTCCCAAGCAGGAGCAACATGTTCACTATCAAGATGTTTAAATTTTATAATATCACTTCTCATAGCAATAATCTTAGCAGGAGGGTAGTACTTTCCAATAAAAGAATCTTTGCACTTAGTCTAAGAATCAATAATATTTTTAGGCAAAGATAGCAACCATTCTTTAGCTTTTCCCCTCAAGTAGGAAGGAAAAAGCCTGAGCTTAATAATATCTCCATCTACATCCTTATACTTCTGCATCTCACAAAGTTCAACAAAGGTATTAAGATGGGCAGTAGGATCATCAGAACCAGCACCAGAAAATTGCTCTCTCATCACAAGATTCAATAAAGCAGACTTAATTTCATAAAAAGTAGCATCAGGAGCAGGTGGAGCAATAGGTGTGCTTAGGAAATCATTGTTGTTGGTGCTAGTGAAGTCACACAACTAGGTATTCTCAGCAGAGTACATTTTGGCAAAGGTGGGCAAGCCAAAAACAGCAGCAACAGCTAGAGCAGGAACTATTTTTTTGTGTGTTTTTGAATAAAGAAAGCAAACCAAGCTAGACTAATTTTTTTGGGTTTTTTGGAAAGAGGCAAACAAAACCAAGCAAACTAAAAACAAAGTAAAGAGAAATGAAGTGAAGGACTCCCCTTGTGAAGACGTCCTTAGCCTCCCCGGCAATGGCGCCAGAAACTACTTGATGCTACACTCAACAGGGAGGAAGAGTGCTTCGTTGGAAACCCCAAGAGCAAGGTATGAAGAGTACAACAACAAGATTTCCCTCAGTAGACACCGAGGTTATCGAATCAGAAGGAGGAAGGAAACGTCACACATGTGCTGGAAGCAACGTGGAGACCTGCCCAACACAAACTCAAGACTCTATCCCAATGAATCAGTGAGGTTGTCAAGCTCACCAGTTTGCTGTAACAAAGGATTAAACATATGGTGTGGAAGGTAATGGTTTGCAGTAAGTAAACAAGTAACAGTGGAAGATGTATCAATGGTAAATATTGGACCGGGGTCCATAGTTCACTAGAGGTGCTCTCCTTAGATAAACAACATGGCATGAAGGGTAAACAAATTACAGCGGGGAAATTGACAGGAACTGAGCAAGGCATAACAATGCAATTACTAGCCAGAAATATCCTATGAGGTTGATTGGGAAATACAACAATATACATAGACCGTAATCCAACTGCATCTATGACTAGAAGTCCACCTTCAGGTTATCATCCGAACCCCCTCTAGTATTAAGTTGCAAGCAACAAACAACTGCTTTAAGCAAAGTGTGTAAGGTAAACAGTCCACATGTTCCATGAACAAGAGACCGTTGTTTTCTCCCTAGTAGCAACAACACATCTACAACCGAAGAGATTATTGTCACTTCCCTTCGAAACTAGAGGCATGAACCCACTATCGAGCATAAATACTCCCTCTTGGAGTCACTACCAACTACTTGGCCAAGATAACCACTAGCAACGGAGAGCATGCAAGATCACAAACAACACAGACATGATAGAATCATAAAGATAGAACCATTAATCAAACTAACATAATAATCTCAATATCCATTGGATCCCCGCAAACACAACATGCATGATTACAAATAGATTAGATCTTGATCATGAACGGAACTCACAAGATCTATACATGAAAGCACAAAGGAGGAGATACAAGCATCTAGCTACTACATGGACCCATAGTCCAAGGTGGAACTACTCACAAATCATACCGGAGAGAAGGCCTCCGGGATGATCTCCCCTCCGGCAGGGTGCCAGGAAGAGCTTCAGATCCCCCCGATCTAGGGACGATGGTGGCGGTGGCTACAGACGGTTTCGTGGAATATTGATCGGGTGCTGAGAGTTTCTGCATCGGGGGCTTCTAATAGGCGAAGGGGGAGACAGAGGTGGCGGCCAGAGGGGGCAAACCCTACCCAGGCATGGGGTAGGTCCCACCTGCGCCTAGGGGGGGTTTAGCTGCCCTGGCACGCCTCCTCGTCTCTCCTCTGGACTTCTTGTTCCCCACAAAAATTTATTGACTTTGTCCTTCGTCTCGTCCAATGCCGAGAATATTTCTTTACTAACTTTTCTAAAACCAAAAACAGCAGAAAATATGCATCTGGCACTGTTGCAACTTGTTAATAGGTTAGTACCAGAAAGCATGTAAAAAGCACCTCAAAGTGTAGACAAGTAAATCAAAGTAGATACTAAACAAGCATGGAGCATAAAAAATTATAAATACGTATTCAACGTATTAGTAGTTCATCACAAAGTTCTTGTAACTTGGTGGTAGTGATTGGAGGACACGGTGAATCCCCAAAGAATTAGGAATCACTATACCAAAGCTTTGAAGCTTGCTTGCGTGCCCAGGCATCTTAAGCACGTGCTCACTGACGGAGCTACCCTCTTCCATCTTGCAGTTAAAGAACTTTTCAGAAGCCTCATAACTCTCAACTGCCACGTGTGATGGGTTTCGCGGCATAGTAAATCAAAATTTTCTACGGATGCGAACAGAGGAAAGCCAAGATCTAATCTAGGAGATGCAAACAACGAGAGGGATTAGATGAGATCTTCATACCCTTGAAGATTCGCACAGCGGAACGTTCGTCGGAACGTGGGTGATGTAGTCGTACTCGTTTCTCCTCCTCGCGATCCTATCCGATCTAGCACCGCAAGTGGCGATGCCTTCATGAGATGCACACGTGCAGCACCTCGATGTCTCCTCCTTCCTCGGTCCAGCAAGTATGGTGGAGAGACGGATTGGATCTACAACGCGACGGCGCGGTGCAAGTGGTGGAGAGTTTCTGCAGCAGGGCTTCGCCTACACGCAGTCGGGAGGGAGAGAGAGAGGAGGGGCAGCAGGGCGGCTAGGCTTGAGGGGAAGGTGTGTGTGTGGGGGGGTGCACCCCAGCCCTCTATATATAGAGGGGTGGGCGCCAGTGCTAGCCCCTCCCCCAAGCCTAGGCCGGCGGCCAAAGGAGGGAGGAGTGGGGGGCAAGTAATCCCCCCCCTTCTAGAAGCTCCAAACTAGGGTTTCCCCTTGTTTGGCCGGCTGGGCCCTATGGGGCCTTGTGCCCCTGGCCCAATGCGGCCAGGGCACTCCCTCATAAGCCCATGCCCCCTCCCGACAAGTGGGACCATGTTGGTCCCCTTCCGGAAGGTTCTAGAAGCTTCCGGTACAATACCGATTAACCCGGAACAATTCCGAACTCCAAAAACTGCACTGCCTTATATGAATCTTATTCTCCGGACCATTCCGGAACCTCTCGTGATGTCCCAGATCCCATCCGAGACTCTGAACAAAAACTCATAAACCAATTATCCAATCTATCCTAGCATCGAGACACGTTAAGTGTGTGACCCTTCGGGTTCGAGAACATGCAGACATGATCTTACATCAATAATCAATAGCGGGGTCTGGAAACCCATATTGACTCCTACACATTCATCGATGATCATATCGGATGAACCACGATGCCAGGATTCAATCAATCCCATATATATATATTCCCTTCGTCTCGCGATATTTTACTTGCCCGAGATTTGATCGTCGGTACCGTCATACCTAGTTCAATCTCGTTCATAGCAAGTACTTTACTCGTTCCGTAATTCGATATCACTTTGTGATTAACTCCTTAACCACATGCTTGCAAGCGGTGTTGATATCGATTAACGAGTGGGCCCGAAGTATATCTCTCCGACTTGGGAGGGACAAATCCCATCTCGATACATACAACCCAACAGGTACTTTCCGATCACCTGAGAGACACCTTTATGATCACCCTCTCATAGGATGACGTTTGATGACCTCAAATCTTTCTTCCGATACAAGGGAGTTATATTATCTCATGGTCTAAGGAATACAATATTTGACATAAGAAAAGCTTCTCAAAGATGAACACGATGACACGATCTAATTGCTCCGCTTAGTTTGGGTCTGTCCATCATATCATTCTCCTAATGATATGATCTCATTATTAATCGACAACTCATGTCTATGGTTAGGAAACCTCAACCATCATTAATCAATGAGCTAGTCCATAGATGCATACTAGGGACATGGTGTCGTTCACAAACCACACAAGTATTAAAGTTTCCTCTTAATACAATTCTAGCATGGAATATAAACTTTATCATGAACAAGAATTATAATAATAACATCTTTATTATTGCCTCTAGGGCATAATTCCAACAGTCTCCCACTTGCACTAGAGTCAATAATCTAGTTTACATTTGGCAACAATCTCACACCCATGGCACTAAGGTGCTGATCATGTTTTACACGTGGAAGAGGTTTAGTCAAAGGATCTGCGACATTCAGATCTGTATGTACTTTGCTAATCTTCAGATCTCCATCTGCTATATAATCTCGGATTATATGAAACTTTTGGTTGATATGCTTGGTCTTTGGATGATATCTTGGTTCCTTAGCGAGTGCTATGGCGCCAGTGTTTTCACACAATATCTCCAGTGGGTCCAATGCACTTGGAACCACGCCAAGCTCAGTGATGAAGTTCCTGATCCAAACTCCTTCACTTGACGCTTCTTCAGCAGCCATGTATTCCGCTTCTACTGTAGATCCCGCGATCACGCTTTGCTTGCAGCTTCTCCAGCTCACAGCTCCTCCATTCAAAATATAAACGTATCCTGTCTGAGATTTAGAATCATCCTTGTCGGTGTCAAAACTAGCGTCGACGTAACCTTTTACGACGAGCTGTTCATCACCCCCATAGACTAAGAACATTTCTTTAGTCCTATTTAGGTACTTTAGGATGTTCTTCACGGCTGTCCAGTGTTCCACTCCTGGATCACTTTGATATCTGCTCGTCAAACTAAGAGCATTGGACACATCCAGTCTAGTACAAAGCATGGCATACATGATAGAACCTATGGCCGAGGCATAAGGCACTTTGCTCATAGCTTCCCTATCATTTACCATAGCTGGACACTGAGCCTTGCTCAATATCTTACCTGACAACATATGCACTGAACCTTTCTTTGCCTTATCCATTCTAAACCTTTTCAGAACTTTGTCTAGGTATGTACTCTGGCTTAAAGCTATCAGGCGTCTTTGTCTATCTCTATAGATTTTGATGCCCAATATATAAGCAGCTTCACCTAGGTCTTTCATTGAAAAAGACTTGTTCAAATAACTCTTCACATCGTTAAGCATGTTAATGTCATTTCCAATAATCAATATGTCATCCACATATAGTACCAGAAATGTCACCGAGCTCCCACTCACTTTCTTGTAGATACAAGCTTCGTAGAAATTTGGAACAAATCCAAAGCTCTTGATCACTTGATCAAAATGAAGGTTCCAACTCCGAGATGCTTGCTTCAGTGCATAAATGGAACGCTGAAGTTTGCACACTTTATCAGCATCCTTAGGATCGATAAAACCTTCGAGTTGCATCATATACAACTCTTCATCAATGTTGCCATTGAGGAACGCAGTCTTGACATCCATCTGCCATATTTCATAATCATGAAACGCAGCAATTGCTAATAAAATCCGAATGGACTTAAACATCGCTACGGGAGAGAAAGTCTCATCGTAGTCAACACCTTGAACTTGTCGAAAACCTTTCGCGACAAGCCATGCTTTATAGACGGTAACATTACCATCCGCGTCCGTTTTCTTCTTGAAGATCCATTTGCACTCAACGGCCTTTCGGTCGCTAGGAGGGTCCACCAAAGTCCATACTTGGTTTTCGCTCATGGATCCCAATTCGGATTTCATGGCTTCTAGCCATTTCTCAGAGTCTGGGCTCATCATCGCTTCCTCATAGTTCGTAGGTTCACTGTATTCTACCAACAAGACAGTCAAAACAGGGTTGCCGTACCACTCAGGAGGGGCACGCGACCTTGTCGACCTGCGACGTTCAGTAGCAGCATCGTCCGAAGCTTCATGATCCTTGTCATTAGCTTCCTCTATTGTTGGTGCAGGCGGCACTGGAACAATTTCAGGTGCTGCGCTACTCTCCAACTCAAGAGAAGGTTCAATAACCTCGTCTAGCTCTACTTTCCTCCCACTCACTTCTTTCGAGAGAAACTCCTTCTCAAGAAAGGAACCGTTCTTTTCGACAAACACTTTGCCTTCGGTTCTGTGATAGAAGGTATACCCAATAGTTTCCTTAGGGTATCCTATGAAGACGCATTTCTCCGCTTTGGGTTCGAGCTTGTCCGACATCAACTTCTTGACGTAGGCTTCGCATCCCCAAACTTTAAGAAACGACAACTTAGGTTTAGCACCAAACCACAGTCCATACGGTGTCGTCTCAACGGATTTAGATGGTGCCCAATTTAAAGTGAATGCAGCGGTTTCTAATGCATAACCCCAAAATGATAACGGCAAATCAGTAAGAGACATCATTGATCAGACCATATCTAATAAGGTTCGATTCTGGCGTTCAGACACACCATTGCGCTGTGGTGTTCCGGGTGGCGTGAGTTGCGAAACGATTCCGCTTGCTTTAAGATGCGTGAGAAAATCATAACTCAAATATTCACCTCCACGATCGGATCGTAGAAACTTAATCTTTCTGTTACGATGGTTCTCCACTTCATTCTGAAATTCCTTGAACTTTTCAAATGTTTCATATTTATGTTTCATTAAATAGATATACCCATATCTACTTAAGTCATCGGTAAAAGTGAGAAAATAGCGATATCCACCGCGCGTCAAAACACTCATCGGTCCGCATACATCGGTATGTATGATTTCCAACAAGTCCGTTGCTCGCTCCATCATACCGGAGAACGGGGTTTTGATCATCTTTCCCATGAGGCATGGTTCGCATGTGTCAAATGATTTAAAATCAAGAGACTCCAAAAGTCCATCAGAATGGAGTTTCTTCATGCGCTTTACACCAATATGACCTAGACGACAGTGCCACAAATAAGTAGTATTATCACTATCTACTTTGCATCTCTTAGCCTCAATGTTATGGATGTGTGTTTCATCCCTTTCGAGATTTAGAAGAAATAAACCATTCACAACAGGTGCATGACCATAAAAGATGTTACTCATATAAATAGAACAACCATTATTCTCCGATTTAAATGAATAATCGTCTTGCAATAAACAAGATCCAAAAATAATGTTCATGCTCAACGCAGGCACATAATAACATTTATTGAGGTTTAAAACTAATCCCGAAGGTAAAACTAAGGAGAGCGTGCCGACGGCCATCACATCAACTCTTGATCCGTTGCCAACGCGCATCGTCACCTCATCCCTCGCAAGCCGCCGTCTATTCCGTAGCTCCTGTTTCGAGTTACAAATATTAGCAACTGAACCAGTATCAAATACCCAGGCACTACAACAAGGGCTAGTAAGGAAAACATCAATAACATGTATATCAAATATACCTTTGATGGTGCCCGCCTTCTTGTCCGCTAAGTACTTCGGACAGTTGCGCTTCCAGTGACCCTTGTCCTTGCAATAGAAGCACTCAGTGTCCGGCTTAGGACCAGACTTGAGCTTCTTCTCAGCAGGGGCAACGCGCTTGCCGCCGCCTTTCTTGAAGGGCTTCTTTGCACCCTTACCTTTCTTGAAGGTGGGGGGCTTGTTGACCATCAACACATGATTATCCTTTTTGATGTCCACCTCCGCAGCCTTCAGCTTTGCGAAGAGCTCGGTGATCGTATCAGTGGAACCAATCTGATTGTGAGTCACTACAAAACTTTTGTAGCTGGGAGGGAGTGATTGCAGAACCCTGTCAATCTTGAGCTCCTCTGGAATCTTGCAGTCCAGTTGCTCAAGGCGTTGAGTGTAGCCCGACACCTTAATGGCGTGCTCACTAACGGAACTCCCTTCCTCCATCTTGCAGTTAAAGAACTTCTCAGAGATCTCATATCTCTCAAAACGGGCCTGAGTCTGGAACATGGTTTTCAGCTCCTCGAGAATCTCAAAGGTCCCGGGATAGTATTCAAAACGATTTTGAAGGTACGATTCCATAGAAAACAACATGGTGCTCTTAATCACACCATAATCATCTTTGCGCGACTGATAGACAGCTTTCTCATCAGCCGGCGCATCTACAGCAGGGGCGTCACCTAACGCATTCTCAAGGACATAGTCCTTTTGACTGCCAGAGAGAATGATTCTGTAACATCCCTAAAATCATGATTCAAACTTATGCATATCATCCATGCATCCATGATCATATGAATTTCATTTCAAACAAATCATTTCAAAACAGAAGCTTCCATGCTTATTATTTTATGTAAGTTTACTCAAGCCCTTGTGTTATCAGTATTACTTAGAAACCAAACTCAAGTGCTTTCAAAAACTTGAGCAAAGTCTCAAAGCAAAATATGAAATAAAACAAATTCTATGCCTATTATAGTATTATCACACCTCATAAAGGCATGGTTTTATTTAAATTTTCAAAAGACCCAAGTGTGTTTGAGTGAACAGATGTGTTTGACACTTATTTGAGTACAAGAGTTATTGTACAAAAATCCTAAAAAGTTTTGGATTCAAACAGATTTCAATTGAGGTTTAAAAACCATTTTAGAAAAGCAAATAGAAAAAGAAAAGGCTTAAAAAGGGAAAAAAATAAGCCTCAGCCGAATCTGGCCCAACCTGTAGGGTTCGCAGCATAGAAAACAAAAATTTTCCTACGATGGGAACTATGTACCAAGATCTATCTACTAGATACAAACAACGGGCGGATGTATATCCGTAGAGAACATACCCTTGAAGACCGACAAAGCTTAACGAGTTCAACTCGTGGTTGATGTAGACGATCTCTTGCCGATCTCAAGATCGAGAGGAAGTCCTAGCGCCACAAATCAGCAGCGCATCCGTGCTCGCACACACGTTCGAGGCACCGAGCAACCTCCGCCTCCTCGCTCCAGCGATGCAGCGGAAGCACAACTCTTTCTTGCCGAATAGCCACCGGGAACATGTATCTCGCTAGTCCGAGACCATGGGGGATAAATTCTAGAGGGGGAGAGAGATCCTTCACGAGGAGGTGTGTGAGACAAGTGAGGAGGGAGACTCATTTTATAGGAGGAGGGGGGAACCCCAAGGGGGTGGCCGCTGGCCATGGGGGCTGCCCCCTCCCCTCCTTCATTCATGTGGGTGGACACTCCACTCACAAAATGCCCTTTAAATTCCCTCCACTCAAAAGTCCACTCAAATTCCCATTAAATTTCCACCAAATTTAATGCAAACTCTCATTAAATAAAACTCTTTTATTTTATTCAGAATTTTGTCAATTACTTTAATGAAAACATTCACAAATAACCCCTTGCTAGAATTCCATTTCACATGCATAACCACTTTATGCAATTTCACCCGAAAACCTGTTTCGGTATCTAGTGAAATAAATTCCTGCGTTTGTTCATTCTTTCGGCATGAAACTTTTGCTCCAATTGGATGTCGGTGTCTCTTAAGTGTGTCACCCTATGGTTCGTGAATAATGCGGACATGATCGAGACCCCTCTCGGATCAATAATCAGAAGCAGGATCTGGAGACCCATACTGACTCCCACACATTCAACGATGACTTTCTTGTGATCGTCGGAACCTTTTACGCTAGTATCTTAATCCTTTTGTTTCACGATATATTACATGTCCGAGATTCGATCATCGGTATCTCCATACCTAGTTTGATCTCGTTACCGACATGCACTCTTTTCTCGTTCCCGTGATATAACATTCTAGTGACCAAATCACTTGCTTGCAAGCTAACCAATGTGATATCACCGAGAGGGCCCAGAGTATATCTATCCATCATCGGGATGAACAAATTCCACTCTCGATCCATGAGCCTCAACATAACACTTTATTACTTCTGAATCCATCTTTATAATCACCCTGTTACGGTGTGACGTTTGATGTTATCAAGAAACTCTTTCGGTGTTAGTGATTGACATGATCTCATGGTCTAAGGATTAGGATCACTTCGTAAGTTGTTATAGCAATATAAACTCAATGACTTTGATCGTAATGCTATACTTCGGATGAATGTTCATCACACCATTACACTAATGTTGTGATCCCATTATTAACAACATCCAATGTCCATGATCAGGAAACCTTGATCATCTTGTTAATCAACGAGCTAGTTTATGAGAGAGGCATAACTAGGAACTTTCTGTTTGTTTATTAAACACACATGTATTAATGTTTCCGTATTAATACAATTATAGCATGCAAAATAAACATCTATCATATACTTGGAATACACATAATAAACACTTTATTATTGCTTCTCAGGGCATATTCCCTTCACAACCAGCCCAGCGAAGCCCAACACCCCACCCCGCGAACCGTTTTCTTCACTCACCCCCGCACCCACTAGCTCGCTGGCAGTCTGGACCCACTCCCTCTCCCTTCCTCTCGCTGACAGCCACGGCCCACACGACCCACCTCGCAAACAGCTCAATCCCCAAATCATGCCGGCCGTTCCCTGTATTGATTCGCGACGTCAATTCACGTTGAATGCTGGAGTAAATCTCGCTCGCGACCATCCTACTTAAACCCCCTCTGCTCCCTCTCCATTTTCCCCCAAACTCCAAGCACAAAGCGCCCCCAGGCTGCCCACAATCGCCCCTGCACCGCCGCAGACAGAGCTCACTCCGGCGACCAATCCCGGTGAGCCCTGTGCGCCCCCCTCCCTCTGGTTCTTGCAGACAGCCTCGCCACTTTCTTGCGCATCTACTGACACCGCTGGTTCCTTCTTTACTGCCCCAGGTCGTCGGTTCCGTTCAACACCGCAAGCTCCCGACGACAACCTCGACTCCGGCGACCAAATTCCGTAAGCCCTTTGCGCCCCTTCGCCTTTGACTCACACGAAGTTGTTCGCCACTGTCTTGTGCATCATATGGTGCCACTTGTTTGTGCTAGGGAGACCAGGAGCGCCGCCAACATCGCCGTCCACTCGAACCCGACGCCGCCCGCCACTTCGACGAGCTCCAGCAGCCCACTCTGTGCGCCCCTTGCCAAGCCGCCGCCAGGTTGAGCATCAACGCGTCGCCACAGTTCTGGTAAGCCCCTCCGACGACCCTAGGACAACCTGTAGCGCCGCACCGCCGTAGGCAGAGCACGCCGCCGCCAGTCGCCGCCGCTAGCGCCGCCCGTCTGTGGTCAATTAGATTAGGGCCGTAGGATTTAGATCTAACGTGTGAGATTAGATCTGTGACGAAGAGGTAAGTTTAGATCTGAGCCGTGCGTGTTTAGTTAGATCCAACGGTAGCCGAGCGTGATCCGGTGCGAAGCGGTATCGTCCAATCAGACGCTGCCACGTGGCTGGAGTTTAGATTTAAAACAGGATTTGAATCTGATTGATGTTCAAATTTGTTTTGGCTATAACTTTTGATCCCCATGTTAGAATTTGACAAATTTTATATCGTTGGAATCAGGAGAGCAAGCTCTTTCTAAATATGCAATGTATTTAATGTTTTGCTTCTGTTAAAAAGGTTTTATTGGCAGAAACTTGTGTAGGGCTAATTTGAGTATATGAAATGTTAGAAAATGATTTAGGGTTTAAATAATTGTGGTTTGGCAAGTTTTTAACTTGTTAATGCACCAGTACTGTTTACTTGCTTGGTTGAGTTTTTAAAAATCATCACATACCATTTTGCATGCATGCATATATTTTTGGTTGTATATGTTTTGTATGTGATTTGTTGCTATAATTCTTGGTGTAGATTTTGGTGCTAGTGATTGTGATTGTGAAGAGTGTAACTACTCTCCAAACTACCAAGGCAAGTGGTACTTCATGAATATTTCTATCCCCATGTTTTATACTAAGCATTAGAAATATTTTGCTAAGTCTTGCATGTTATTATTTTGCTTATATGCCTTGTTGGGAAATCCTAGTAGTTGTAGAATTGCTAGGGAATCTCTAAGTTAAGTTACTATCTATGCCATGCTTAGTCTAGCTAGTAGCAAAAAAGGGTTGGTGAAATATACATGCTATGTTGAAAATATTTCTAAGTCTTTGGACTTGTGTTGTGCCTAAAAAAACAACTAAGTTAATGAAACACCTGGGTTGAATGGAAGGAATGATTTATGTTGAGTGGTTACACAAGGCCCATTTCTATGGTTTACCTTGTGTATCACACTTGTGGTAAGCCACCCAGGAACAAAGAGATTTTAGAGGCCAAGTGTTAAGAAGCTTCTAGTGCAGCCACTTGGCAATATGGGCTCTGGCAGGATCACATAGGTTGCTAGAACTTAGCCATTTGGACAGTTGGTGGTAGTGGGAATGATAGGTTGGAGCGCGTCCATTTGGTCTAAGCGAAGGCTTCTGAAAGGTCCTGTCTTGGTGAAAATCAAGGCTTGTGGGGAAAGTGCACCATCTCTGCAGATGGAAAAATCTAAGTACTTAGCCAAGTCCATGGTAATGGACAACTTGAGCATCAAGACATGGAAGCTATCAAGAATCTCCTCATCCCAATTTCTAAGTAAAAACTTGTGGGTGAACAAGGGTGAAGGACCTCAATGTCTATTGGTGGTTCCTTATGAAAAGTTTTGACAAAGAAAAACTTAGTGTTTTCAACTAATAGGCAAAACCTATTTTGAGCAAAGCAAGCCAAGCTACACTTAGCCAAATTGCATATAGTAATATAGTCCACCTAAATTATACTAAGGTATCACTTGCCAATACTATTCCAAAGTATTGACCCACTGTGGCTGTAACTTGTGATGTTGCAGGTTACTCTGATGAGGATTAGGTGTCATGAGTCTACACTCAACATGTTTGCCTGTGGCACATGAAGATGAAGACTTTTATTTATTTACTTATTCAAACTCTTGTACTAGGCCTGTGGCCTTGGAGTTGTAAAGACTATGTTTATCTCTGGAATGGCTGTAATAAAGACCTTTGTATCTGTGTACTTCATCTTAAACTGTGGATGCTAGCATTGATCCAGGGACTAGCATTGCACAGGGATCCTTTTCCTTTATAAAGGAGGGATCTTACAGATTCTCAGATTGCGGAACCAATTGGTGAAGTTAGACCCATTGTTTCTAAGCTTTTCCTTCTCAGCAAAAACGTTGAAGTTGAAGTTGGACTTAGCCATTTGATCTACAATATTTGCAAGTACAAATTAGACTATGTTCATGATAACTAGTTCAACTTTTAATCAAATTACTAGATGAACTCACACTAAATTCAACATCCCTCAAGTTGTTTAGTGAACATGATCCAAATTCACCACACCTAATCCGATCTTCACGAGAAGAGATGTGGTTTCAATGGTGGACAACGAAGTGTCGATCATACCATTCATATGACTCATGCTTAACCTTTCGGTTCATGTGTTCCGAGGCCATGTCTGTACATGCTAGGCTCGTCAAGTTAAACCCAAGTATTTCCGCGTGTGCAAAACTGGCTTGCACCCGTTGTATGTGAACGTAGAGTCTATAGCACCCGATCATCACGTGATTCTTGGAAATGACGAACTTTCGTAACGGTGCATACTTGGGGAGAACACAGTTTTATCTTGATCTTTAAGTGAGGAATCATCTTATAATGCTACCGTCGCGATCTAAGCATAATAAGATACATAAAAGGATAAACATCACATGCATATAACTTTATGTGACATGGTATAGCCAATCTTCACGCAATGATCTCCATCTTGTGCGTGCCGGCATGATCTCCATCACTCCACCATGATTGCCTCCACCACGAATAGCAACTACAACTATTGCTAACTACTTAGCGATAAAGTGAAACTATTACATGGCGTATAAGAAGTTGACACACAGGTCATACACAATTATAAAGACAACCATATGGCTCCTGCCGGTTGTGTACTCATCGATATGCAAGTCGTGAAACATTACAAAACATGATCATCGCATACAATATACACATCACATCTTGGGCCATACCATATCACAGAAAACACTCCCTGCAAAAACAAGTTAGACGCCTCTACTTTGTTGTTGCATGTTTTACGTGGCTTATGGGAGTAGAAGCTAAGAACGATTCTTACCTACAGAAAGCCACAACGGTGATATTATGGTTGCCAAACTCCGGTGTTAATACCATGACACTATAGTGAGAGAAACTGGCATCCACCAGCCGCATGTGTGGAACAAGCCACACGTCAAGTGCGGAGCTGGTCTCGCGAACGACGTCGCGTAAGGTTGGCCTGGACCGCTTCAATCTCACTATCCCGCGTCATAAGAAGAGCAAAAACAAGAGGCTTGCAACCAAAAACATCAACGCCCGCAACAACCATGTTGCGTTCTACTCGTGAAACACATCTACGCATAGATCTAGCTCTGATACCACTGATGGGTTTCGTGGCATAGTAAATCAAAATTTTCTATGGATGCGAACAGAGGAAAGCCAAGATCTAATCTAGGAGATGCAAAAAACGAGAGGGATTAGATGAGATCTTCATACCCTTGAATATTCGTACAGCGGAACGTTCGCCGGAACGTGGGTGATGTAGTCGTACTCGCTTCTCCTCCTCGCGATCCGATCCGATCTAGCACCGCAAGTGGCGATGCCTCCGTGAGATGCACACATGCAGCACCTCGATGTCTCCTCCTTCCTCGGTCCAGCAAGTATGGTGGAGAGATGGATTGGATCTACAATGCGACGGCGCGGTGCAAGTGGTGGAGAGTTTCTGCAGCAGGGTTTCGCCTACACGCAGTCGGGAGGGAGAGAGAGAGAGAGGAGGGGCAGCAGGGCGGCTAGGCTTGATGGGAAGGTGTGTGTGTGGGGGTGGTGGTGCGCCCCAGCCCTCTACATATAGAGGTGTGGGCTCCAGCCCTAGCCCCTCCCCCAAGCCTAGGCCGGCGGCCAAAGGAGGGAGGAGTGGGGGGCAAGTAATCCCCCCTTCTAGAAGCTCCAAACTAGGGTTTCCCCTTGTTTGGCCGGATGGGCCCTATGTGGCCTTGTGCCCCTGGCCCAATGCGGCCAGGACACTCCCTCATAGGACCATTCCCCCTCCCGATAAGTGGGATCACGTTGGTCCCTTCCCGGAAGGTTCTAGAAGCTTCCGGTACAATACCGATTAACCCGGAACAATTCCGAACTCCAAAAACTGCACTGCCTTATATGAATCTTATTCTCCGGACCATTCCGGAACCTCTCGTGATGTCCCGGATCCCATCCGAGACTCTGAACAAAAACTCATAAACCAATTATCCAATCTATCCTAGCGTCGAGACACGTTAAGTGTGTGACCCTTCGGGTTCGAGAACATGCAGACATGATCTTACATCAATAATCAATAGCGGGGTCTGGAAACCCATATTGACTCCTACACATTCATCGATGATCATATCGGATGAACCACGATGCCAGGATTCAATCAATCCCATATATATATTCCCTTCGTCTCGCGATATTTTACTTGCCCGAGATTTGATCGTCGGTACCGTCATACCTAGTTCAATCTCGTTCACAGCAAGTACTTTACTCGTTCTGTAATCCGATATCACTTTGTGATTAACTCCTTAACTACATGCTTGCAAGCGGTGTTGATATTGATTACCGAGTGGGCCCGAAGTATATCTCTCCGACTTGGGAGGGACAAATCCCATCTCGATACATACAACCCAACAGGTACTTTCCGATCACCAGAGAGACACCTTTATGATCACCCTCTCATAGGATGACGTTTGATGACCTCAAAGCTTTCTTCCGATACCAGGGAGTTGTATTATCTCATGGTCTAAGGAATACAATATTTGACATAAGAAAAGCTTCGCAAAGATGAACACGATGACACGATCTAATTGCTCCGCTTAGTTTGGGTCTGTCCATCATATCATTCTCCTAATGATATGATCTCATTATTAATCGACAACTCATGTCTATGGTTAGGAAACCTTAACCATCATAATCAATGAGCTAGTCCATAGAGGCATACTAGGGACACGGTGTCGTTCACAAACCAGACAAGTATTAAAGTTTCCTCTTAATACAATTCTAGCATGGAATATAAACTTTATCATGAACAAGAATTATAATAATAACATCTTTATTATTGCCTCTAGGGCATAAATCCAACAGCGCGAGCCTCAAATATCATTTTGAGTTCACGGAGAATATCATGTGTGTCATGGTTCTCAAACCTTCTAAAGCTCCGATTCCAAACCATACAGGATAGCACACTAAACTGTGGAGTACTGATTCTTCCGAGTGAGAAAAACATTCTTCACCTCATCGATAGCATCAACTGCAGGTGGTTCACCCAGCGGTGCATCCAACACATAGGTCAAATTACCAGCACTGAGGACAATCTTCAAATTGTGGAGCCAATCCGCAAAGTTGTTTCCATTGTTTTTCAACTTTTCTTTCTCTAGGAACGCATTAAAATTGATGGTAGGGGCCTCCATTGATCTACAACATATTTGCAATAGTTTAGAATAAGTTTATGACAAATTGAGTTCTAATTAATAATTAAATTAATCTAGGTGAACTCCAACTCAAAACAATATCCCTCACATTGTTTTAGTGATCACACGAACCAAATCCACCACATCAAAACCGATCATCACGAGAGTTGATGTAGCTTTAATGGCGAACAATCAACATGTTCATCATATCTACTATATGTCTCATGTTTTACCTTTCGGTGATCCGTGTTCAGAGACCATGTCTGTACATGCTAGGGTTGTCAAGATCAAACCTTAGCTTCTGCATGAGCAAATCTGGCTTGCTCCCGTTGTATACACTCGCAGAATCTAACACACCCGATTATCACATGGTGCTTCAAAACAACGAGCTTTAGCAATAGTGCTTACTAAGTATGAACACTTTATAACTTGAAATTATGTGAGAGGGGTCATCTTATAATGCTATCATCACTAACTAAGCAATACAAGACATAAAAGGATTAATATCACATGCAATTCATAATATGTGATATGATATGGCCTTTATTCTTGTTCTTCCGATCTCCATCTTCAAGCATGAACATGATCTCCATCATCACCTGCATGGCGTCAAGGTCAATGGTGCCGCTTCATGGTTGTCGTCCACCAGCATCAACTATTACAACTACTTTGAATAATAGACATGCATGTCTTAACGAAATTAAAAGACAACCATATGGCTCCTGCCGGTTGCCAACTTACAATAAGGAACATTGCATACATCATATATAATCACAATCATGGCCATATCACATCACAGCACACCCCTGCAAAACAAAGTTAGACGCCTCTAATTTTCTTTCCATGTTTTACGTGGTTTGGGGCTTTTAATAAGTGTCGTTCTAACTTATGAACAAGAACCACAACATTGATACTAGTATTGTCAATCACCCGTTGTAAATTGAATCTTAACTATGTTGGGAGAAACAGGCACCCTCAAAGCCACTTATGCAATATGAGTTGCATGTCAAGCGTGGAGCAAGTCTCATGAACGATGTCATGTAAGGTTAGCCCGGGCCGCTTCATCTCACCATACCGCAAGATGAAAAGTACACAAGAAGCAATCGACAACAAAAGCATCAACGCCCATAATGACCATTGTGTTCTACTCGTGCAACAAATCTACATATAGACACGGCTCTGATACCACTGTAGTGGTTCGTAGCATGGAAAACAAAAAATTTCTATCGCATACACACAAACAAGTCAAGATCTATCTACTAGATTGTAGCAACGAGTCGATTAGAGTACTCACCCTCGAAGATTCCAAAGAGGTTAACGAGAGCAGATTCTCGTGGGTGATGTAGTCGTACACTTTCCGATCTCAAGATCGCGTAGACGATCCTTCCGGCGCTGCGTTCCGGCAGCACTTCCGCAGTCGGTCACACATTCGGTACTCGATGAAGACCTTCCTCTCCCTTGTTCTAGCAGGCAGCAGAGGTTGTACTTCTCCCCTCACGATTCCGGCAACACGATGCCGTGGTGTCGGAAGTAGAGGGAAGATCCCGCGGGGCTTCGCCTAAGCCGGTGCGGGTTATGATAGATCTAGGGTTTCCGGCGATCTAGGTTTAGAAGGCCAGAGAGGAGGAGGAGTAGGAGTCAGCGGCGGCTAGGGCGACGACGACGGGCCGACGGTGGCTGGCGGCGGCACGACTTGGAGGTGGGGAGGGCTGGTTATGGTGCTTTGGGGCAGACCCTCCCCTCTATTTATGAGAGGGATGGCAGCTTGGGAGAGGAGAGTTTGAATCCTTCCCCAAACCCAAGTTGGAGAGAAGGAAGAACTCTTTCCTTCTTCCACTAGGAAACTATTGTTCCAGTTTGACTTTTCAAACCTCCCTTTTGACTTTCAATTTAGAGCTTTATTTCTCTCTTGCAAATGCCCAACCAACTGACCTAGGACATGATCCAATCATTCCACTTAACCATGACAAATTCATGAACCATTCCCCTTCCGGTCCGGTGAACCTTCTAGACCCTTCTAGAACCTCTCCGATGAAAACATCGAAATCATTCCCGAACTCCGGAATCGGACTTTTCTTATATGAATCTTATTCTTCGAACCATTCCGGATCTCCTCGTGATATCCCGGATCCCATCCGAGACTCCGAACAAAATTCGGTCTCCCTACTTACATTCCATATCTACTAAACAACATCGAATCCTTAAGTGTGTCTCCCTACAGTTCGTGAATTATGCGGACATGACCGAGACACTTCTTCGATCAATAACCAATAAAGGAATCTGGAAATTCATATGGCTCCCACATACTTCAACGATTACATTGCAATCGAATGAACCACTTACATACGATACCAATTTCCCTTTGTCTCGCGATAGTTTACTTATCCGAGGTTTGATCGTTGGTATCTCTGCATACCTAGTTCAACCTCGTTACCGATAAGTAATCTTTTCTCGTTCCCGTGATATGTGATCTCTTGTGAGTCAGTCACATGCTTGCAAGCTAATTGGATGGCATTCCACCTAGAGGGCCCAGAGTATATCTATCTGTCATATGGATGGACAAATCCCACTCTTGATCCATGTGCCTCAACACATACTTTCTGAACACTCAATGCCACCTTTATAGCCACCCAGTTATGATGTGGTGTTTAATGCCATCAAAGCATCCTTCCGGTGATGGTGATTAGCATGATCTCATGGTCGAAGGAATTAGTTTACTATGTATCAGAAAGCTTATAGAAAATAAACTATTGAAATGACTTGATCTTAATGCTACGTTTATCTATAGGAGTATGTCCATCATACCATTCTTCTAATGATATGATGTTGTTGTTAATAACATCTCAATGTTCATGATCAGGAAACCACGATCATCTATTAAGCAAACAAGCTAGTATTACAAAGAGGCTTTACGAGGGACTCTAATTTAGTTTACAAATCACACAAGTATTAATGTTTCCGGTTAATACTATTATAGCATGAATGTAAACATTTATCATAAACACAAAGATATAATAATAACCACTTTTATTATTACCTCTAGGGCATATCTCCAACACTTAGTGCTTTTAGAAGATGTCGTGGCGTCCTGACGCTAGATGGAGGAATCCAGATGCTAGCTGGGCTTGCAGCATGCGCTAACGGGCAACGACCCAGGTAAGGCCTTTCCTTTTTCTTTTCCTAGTGGATGGACTGCCAAGGGCCCCAAAGGGTTATATAACTACATTTGCCTATTTGAAAATTTTGGCCCCCTCAATTTTTTGGGCCCCGTGTGACTGCAAAGTTTGTACTCTCATCGGTCCGAGCCTGGCAATGGCATCACCGTCTGGGAGGGAGCCGAGGTAGTTGAAGCCGGGGGTAGACGAGACTACTACCTCGCATAAGGCGACAGAGGCCATGGCTAGCCTAGCGGCAACGGCAACACTGGACGGATCCACATTATGCGCAGATGATTTCATCATTCCAATAAAGATATCTTTGTCAAAGGAACAAGAGAAATAGGATTAGACCAATAAGCAACAATTTTACAATATATAACAGGTTTTAGCATGATTGTTCCATTAGAACTGGACCTAGGAAAAACACTACTAAATTCTTTCACCAAATTCGGATACATGCAAAATTATATGGTAAAACCCAGGACATACTCACGCGTAAGCATGCTAAGCATGTTTGTTGTGGTAGAATTGACATAGACAGCAACTCAAACAACTTTTTAATGGTGCACATGGTAATATGAGCAAAACGTGTCTAAATATTACTAGTCAAAGCTCAAAAAATATTTTTAGTTTGAGCACAACAACAACTAGAATTTAACCATTGACGAGCTGAAATTAAGAATGACAATATATCAAGCAATACATACTAGTACAAGATGAAACAACATTCATGCATACATATCATCATCTATGAAAATAATCATCTTTCTTCGCGTTTAAACATCGTTTTTAGTCAAGCAATTGACAAGAATCTCTCTAGCTTTGCCACTACTGACTAATTATTGCAAAGATGCGCAATCCTTTAATTTGAATTGTGTTGTTCAGGAAATCACGCTTTTAAGACAAAATTAACAGTCATAAATAATTTTTTTGAGAAAGTCTACATGGCCAAGTAATCATAGAGTCAAAGCTAGACGCCATAGGCCATCACGAACACTGGTATGGGTAGGGCCCACCTGGTGGGTAGGGCCCGCCCGTACCAGGTGGCAGCGGCTTTGTCTTCTTAAATCATACGACTTTCGTGAAGGCCTATATATTTTGAGGTCCCAACCGTCACGCAGAGGGCTGCCATTCACAGATTGCATCACAACACCACCAAAGTAGATCCATCACCATAGTTTATCCTCTCCATCTTCCATCCTCTGTGGTAGGTACGTACCACGGTCATCGAGCCATAGAAATTTTGTTCTCCACCTCTGCACGGTGTCTATCGAGCAATTATCAATTTTACTCGAGGTGATTTTGTTTGCTGGAAGATTCTTGTGATATTGTATTCTGAATTATTTTAAATCTATTGGATGCAATAATATCGCTAATCTATTGCTAGTTGGAATGCACAACTTTTTTTTGTTTGGAAAAGAGTATATATTAATATCACAGGGATACCAATTACACCCAGCCTCTGCAACAACGCATGCCCTACCGGCCCTACGGATTCACACAACCCAGAAAAAAAGAAAGAAGAATTACAAAAAAGAAAAGTCCCGCTACAGAGAACGAATTCTCAAAGTAACGACAGTGATACCATTAGAACAACACTAGTAGTCCTCCACTCCAATAACAACGCCTTCAAGAAATAAACAGTGTCTAAGCGTTGTCGTTGCCCGATCAAAGATCATAGGTTTTCACCCTGGAGAAAGTCCCTGCTCACAAAACAATGCCTTTAACAAGGTCATTTCCAGTCACAACCAGTTAAGGCTAGACCTTGGATTTTCACCCTGCAAGATAAGACTGGAAACCCCCCCTATGTTGTCTTCCCGCACCAACAGTCGCTGCAACAAGTGCCAGATCACGCAGCCAGTTCTCCATCGCAACAAGAACAAAAATTACCGTCGTTACCCTCATATTTCCGCTTTCCTGACATTCTCCGCATCTGACTTCATCGTGGCTCTAAGAATGACACTTGGTGGGAGCAAACAACAGAGCTTTGCAATGCTCCCGCTGAAACCAAACGGCCAGAAAAACAAGGTGCACACGATCGAATACCTTCTGATCCAGCAATCTCCAGGCATGATACGCCCATGGGAGTTCGCCGGCGGAGCCTTCTGGAACCCGCCTCTCCAGACCAGATCAACGAGGAAGACATCAAGCAGATCTTCGTCTTTGTGCAAAATAAACCAAAGGACCACCTCCTTTATTAGATCCGACACAGTGATCCCCACACTGCCGGCCGGTTTCCGGAAAACGGATCGAGCAGGCAATTAGGGATAGAGAGCCGATATAGGTCTTCCAACAGAATCCCATCGTCGGCACCTCCTCCACCAGATCGCCACCCGCCCCACTCTGGTAGAGGTCGCCGCCTCCAGATCCGAGCTCCCACGAAGCCACCGCCGGCTGGAGCCGTGAAGACGTCGATGGCGAGGGGGCCCCGTCCAACACCGACGTTCTCCTTCCTACCACCGCGCTGGGGCCAGGAGGCCAGATCCCCGCCGCCCCCATCACCGGCGCCACGCACTTAGGCCGGCGGCCCTCCGGGGGCGACGAGGAGGGAGAAGGATGGAGGGGGAGGAGGTGGCGGCGTGATTAGGGTTTGGCCCCTCAGTCGCCAGGAGGGGGCGACGCGAGGGGGAGACCGATGGTTGGAATGCACAGGTAGGTTCTATGTGAAAGTACCAATCAATTTGTACTGATTTAATTTGACTTGTAATATAGCTACCTGACTATTCATTGTAATCATAGTTACAGAATATAATCATCATGGTTGCTCTACTATGTGCTCAACTACCACTACCCTCTAGTATAAATGTAAGCGAGCAATCAAGTCAATGTCAGAAGCTATGTATCCTACCAACATTTTTTAAGTGCATATAGTTTGCGGCATAGATTCTAGAGTTTATATTTTTATTGTTTCGTCATGCCATTAACATATTTTATTAAAATTTGAACATAGCCTTGGCATTCCTACTTTTGTTCGTACCTTGCAACAGCTTGTAAGTATATCACTACCTTTATGATTTTTTTAAATGGCACATCCAGGGTTCGAAAAATGCCATGCATACTTTTTTATTTCTCCATATTCATGCTTCCATCAATGTTCAAGCCATGTTATTTCCATGTTCATTGATAGATTAAAAAAATTTAGTTCACCCTCTCGACTTCATGAAGTAGGCTGAAAGAGTGGAGAGAGTGGATCTGGGCCAAGGGACCTGCGCCACTAGCTCGAGGCTGGAGTAGGTCGTGGGCCACGTGGAGAACCATGGCAAATTGGCCATCCCTGGGGCCAAGTACATGCCAGCTCTCAAACACTACATTGATCCTAAAAGATCACTACAAAGGTATTGGTTTTGTTCCCTTCATACTTGTGCTACCTTGATACCAGTTAGCTATGCTCGTTGGTTCATGTGGTATGCTTCCTAGCAATTTAGATGGTAAATTTATGATGATTTGGGTGTTAAGAATAAATCCATGTTTGTGTTGTATTGGGTGGTGGAACTGGACTTTATATTGTGATTCTTCTGAATTAAACTGGAATAATGCTATTCTCTTAGAATTCTGCGTTGTCCGTGGGTATTCTGCTCTGCCTTCTTTCGATGTCGTTCGCGATTATTCAGTTTTACTCGATGTAATATTGTTGCTGTGAAAAAATGATCTTGAGATATTTGATTTTGCATCATTTTGAATTTGTTGGCTGAAATGATATATCTCATCTAGTGCTAGTAGGCGTTCTCGACTAGGATCTATGTGAAATTACCAAGAAAATTATACTGGTTCTATAAGTCAATCTCATATTATTTTGAGATAGCATGCAATTTTTTCTTCAGGCATGGTTGTTCGATCCTGGCTATTCTACCTCGACCATGTAATGCAACCCCATGGGTGCTGGGGTTCCGCCATGGCTACACCCCTTCTCCGGTAAGCCCTTCGGGTTCCCTTCTTCCTCATTCCTTCTCTGTGGTACCAATGTTGTTGTGCCTTTTTTTATCTTCTATCCAGCTGTCAAATTTGATTTTAGCTTTTATTTTAGATTACATTTCCATTGAATGGACTGGGTACTAGATCCTTGATTGGGGAATTTGTATAGCTATTTTTATCTAGTCTTCATGGTTTGGTTAGGACATTGTGATGGAGTGGTTGCTCATATTTTATTGTTTGTGTTAAGCTTATGAATAAAAACAGAATATTGATACAATTGAGTAAAATGATATCTTTTTTTGGTTTTCTTATGCTCAATTCTTATGTTCTTTCACAACTCAACATATTTTGTTATGCTATGTTCTTAATATTGGCTTCGTAGTACTTATTTTGCTCATGTTAGTAGTAGTATTTATTTATCATGTTTAAGTAGTAGTATAGCAGCCACAGTTCGATCAGAGATTTGATACTACCATATGATAGAAAACTCATATATCTAGTTGGTTGTGTATGTGATTCGATCATGCACACAACCCCGGTTCACATTTTCACTAGGATTTGTAGTTATTGATTATTTTTAGATCCTAGTTGGATTATTATCGCGCTTTATGCCCCGTGTATCTGCTTGTTGTGCATAGTGAAGGGTTTCGCGGCATAGTAAATCAAAATTTTCTACGGATGCGAACAGAGGGAAAGCCAAGATCTAATCTAGGAGATGCAAACAACGAGAGAGATTGGATTAGATCTTCATACCCTTGAAGATTCGCACAGCGGAACGTTCGTCGGAACGTGGGTGATGTAGTCGTACTCGCTTCTCCTCCTCGCGATCCGATCCGATCTAGCACCACAAGTGGCGGTGCCTCCGTGAGATGCACACGTGCAGCACCTCGACGTCTCCTCCTTCCTCGGACCAGCAAGTATGGTGGAGATATAGATTGGATCTACAACACGACGGCGTGGTGTATATGGTGGAGAATTTCTGCAGCAGGGCTTCGCCTACAAACAGTCGGGAGGGAGAGAGGAAAGCTAGCAAGGCGGCTAGGGTTTGGAGGAGAGGTGTGGGGGGTTGGTGCGCCCCCACCCCTCTTTATATAGAGGGGGGGGGGCGCATCCCTAGCCCCTCCCCCAAGCCCAAAGGATAAGGAGTGGGGGGCATGGACTCTCCCCTCTTCTAGAAACCCTATCTCTAGTTTAAACGATTTAAACTCTCTAGGATCGGCTGGGCCCTATGGGGCCTTGTGCCCCTGGCCCAATGCGGCCAGGGCACTCCCTCATAAGCCCATGCCCCCTCCCGACAAGTGGGACCACGTTGGTACCCTTCCGGAAGGTTCTAGAAGCTTCCGGTACAATACCGATTAACCCGGAACAATTCCGAACTCCAAAAACTGCACTGCCTTATATGAATCTTATTCTCCGGACTATTCCGGAACCTCTCGTGATGTCCCAGATCCCATCCGAGACTCCAAACAAAAACTCATAAACCAATTATCCAATCTATCCTAGCGTCAAGACACGTTAAGTGTGTGACCCTGCGGGTTCGAGAATATGTAGACATGATCTTCTATCAATAATCAACAGCGGGGTCTGGGCACCCATATTGACTCCCACACATTCATCGATGATCATATCGGATGAACCACGATTCCAGGATTCAACCAATCCCATATATATATTCCCTTCGTCTCGCGATATTTTACTTGCCCGAGATTTGATCGTCGGTACCGTCATACCTAGTTCAATCTCGTTCACAGCAAGTACTTTACTCGTTCCGTAATCCGATATCACTTTGTGATTAACTCCTTAACCACATGCTTGCAAGCGGTGTTGATATCGATTACCGAGTGGGCCCGAAGTATATCTCTCCGAATTGGGAGGGACAAATTCCATCTCGATACATACAACCCAACAGATACTTTCCGATCACCTGAGAGACACCTTTATGATCACCCTCTCATAGGATGACGTTTGATGACCTCAAAGCTTTCTTCCGATACCAGGGAGTTGTATTATCTCATGGTCTAAGGAATACAATATTTGACATAAGAAAAGCTTCGCAAAGACGAACACGATGACACGATCTAATTCCTTTGCTTAGTTTGGGTCTGTCTATCATATCATTCTCCAATGAAATGATCTCATTATCAATTGACAACTCATGTTTATGGTTAGGAAACCTTAACCATCATTGATCAATGAGCTAGTCCTTAGAGGCGTACCAGGGACACGGTGTTGTTCACAAACCACACAAGTATTAAAGTTTCCGCTTAATACAATTCTAGCATGGAATATAAACTTTATCATGAACATGAATTATAATAATAACATCTTTATTATTGCCTCTAGGGCATAATTCCAACAGTCTCCCACTTGCACTAGAGTCAATAATCTAGTTTACATTTGGCAACAATCTCACACCCATGGCACTGAGGTGCTGATCATGTTTTACACGTGGAAGAGGTTTAGTCAATGGATCTGCGACATTCAGATCCGTATGTACTTTGCTAATCTTCAGATCTCCATCTGCTATATAATCTCGGATTATATGAAACTTGCGGTTGATATGCTTGGTCTTTGGATGATATCTTGGTTCCTTAGCGAGTGCTATGGCGCCAGTGTTGTCACACAATATCTCCAGTGGGTCCAATGCACTTGGAACCACGCCAAGCTCAGTGATGAAGTTTCTGATCCAAACTCCTTCACTTGACGCTTCTGCAGCAGCCATGTATTCCGCTTCCACTGTAGATCCCGCGATCACGCTTTGCTTGCAGCTTCTCCAGCTCACAGCTCCTCCATTCAAAATATACACGTATCCTGTCTGAGATTTAGAATCATCCTTGTCGGTGTCGAAACTAGCGTCGACGTAACCTTTTACGACGAGCTGTTCATCACCCCCATAGACTAAGAACATTTCTTTAGTCCTATTTAGGTACTTTAGGATGTTCTTCACGGCTGTCCAGTGTTCCACTCCTGGATCACTTTGATATCTGCTCGTCAAACTAAGAGCATTGGACACATCCGGTCTAGTACACAGCATGGCATACATGATAGAACCTATGGCCGAGGCATAAGGCACTTTGCTCATAGCTTCCCTATCATTTACCGTAGCTGGACACTGATCCTTGCTCAATATCTTACCTGACAACATAGGCACTGAACCTTTCTTTGCCTTATCCATTCTGAACCTTTTCAGAACTTTGTCTAGGTATGTACTCTGGCTTAAAGCTATCAGGCGTCTTTGTCTATCTCTATAGATCTTGATGCCCAATATATAAGCAGCTTCACCTAGTTCTTTCATTGAAAAACACTTGTTCAAATAACTCTTCATATCATTAAGCATGTTGATGTCATTTCCGATAATCAATATGTCATCCACATATAGTACCAGAAACGTCACCGAGCTCCCACTCACTTTCTTGTAGATACAAGCTTCGTAGAAAATTTGGAACAAATCCAAAGCTCTTGATCACTTGATCAAAACGAAGGTTCCAACTCCGAGATGCTTGCTTCAGTCCATAAATGGAACGCTGAAGTTTGCATACCTTACTAGCATCCTTAGGATCGACAAAACCTTCGGGTTGCATCATATACAACTCTTCATCAATGTTGCCATTGAGGAAAGCAATCTTGACATCCATCTGCCATATTTCATAATCATGAAACGCAGCAATTGCTAATAAAATCCGAATGGACTTAAACATCGCTACAGGAGAGAAAGTCTCATCGTAGTCAACACCTTGAACTTGTCGAAAACCTTTCGCGACAAGCCGTGCTTTATAGACGGTAACATTACCATCCGCGTCCGTTTTCTTCTTGAATATCCATTTGCACTCAACGGCCTTTAGGTCGCTAGGAGGGTCCACCAAAGTCCATACTTGGTTTTCGCTCATGGATCCCAATTCGGATTTCATGGCTTCTAGCCATTTCTCAGAGTCTGGGCTCATCATCGCTTCCTCATAGTTCGTAGGTTCACTGTCTTCTACTAACAAGACAGTCAAGACAGGGTTGCCGTACCACTCAGGAGTGGCACGCGACCTTGTCGACCTGCGATGTTCAGTAGCAGCATCGTCCGAAGCTTCATGATCCTTGTCATTAGCTTCCTCTATTGTTGGTGTAGGCGGCACTGTAACAATTTCAGGTGCTGCGCTACTCTCCAATTCAAGATAAGGTTCAATAACCTCGTCAAGCTCTACTTTCCTCCCACTCACTTCTTTCGAGAGAAACTCCTTCTCAAGAAAGGAACCGTTCTTTGCGACAAACACTTTGCCTTCGGTTCTGTGATAGAAGGTATACCCAATAGTTTCCTTAGGGTATCCTATGAAGACGCATTTCTCCGCTTTGGGTTCGAGCTTGTCCGGCATCAACTTCTTGACGTAAGCTTCGCATCCCCAAACTTTAAGAAACGACAACTTAGGTTTAGCACCAAACCACAGTTCATACGGTGTCGTCTCAACGGATTTAGATGGTGCCCTATTTAAAGTGAATGCAGCGGTTTCTAATGCATAACCCCAAAATGATAACGGCAAATCAGTAAGAGACATCATTGATCGGACCATATCTAATAGGGTTCGATTCCGGCGTTCAGACACACCATTGCGCTGTGGTGTTCCGGGTGGCGTGAGTTGTGAAACGATTCCACTTGCTTTAAGATGCCTGAGAAAATCATAACTCAAATATTCACCTCCACGATCGGATCGTAGAAACTTAATCTTTCTGTTACGATGGTTCTCCACTTCATTCTGAAATTCCTTGAACTTTTCAAATGTTTCAGATTTATGTTTCATTAAATAGATATACCCATATCTACTTAAGTCATCG
This sequence comes from Avena sativa, assembly GCA_916181665.1. Classification (NCBI taxonomy): domain Eukaryota; kingdom Viridiplantae; phylum Streptophyta; class Magnoliopsida; order Poales; family Poaceae; genus Avena; species Avena sativa. The sequence continues at coordinate 255,272,914 of OV702279.1, read as the reverse complement.
GTAAAAGTAAGGAAATAGCGATATCCACCGCGCGTCGAAATACTCATCGGTCCGCATACATCGGTATGTATGATTTCCAACAAGTCTGTTGCTCGCTCCATCATTCCGGAGAACGGGGTTTTGATCATCTTGCCCATGAGGCATGGTTCGCATGTGTCAAATGATTCAAAATCAAGAGACTCCAAAAGTCCATCAGAATGGAGTTTCTTCATGCGCTTTACACCAATATGACTTAGACGACAGTGCCACAAATAAGTAGTATTATCACTATCTACTTTGTATCTCTTAGCCTCAATGTTATGGATGTGTGTTTCATCCCTTTCGAGATTTAGAAGAAATAAACCATTCATAAGAGGTGCATGACCATAAAAGATGTTACTCATATAAATAGAACAACCATTATTCTCCGATTTAAATGAATAACCGTCTTGCAATAAACACGATCTAGAAATAATGTTCATGCTCAACGCAGGCACATAATAACACTTATTAAGGTTTAAAACTAATCCCGAAGGTAAAACTAAGGAGAGCGTGCCGACGGCCATCACATCAACTCTTGATCCGTTGCCAACGCGCATCGTCACCTCATCCCTCGCAAGCCGCCGTCTATTCCGTAGCTCCTGTTTCGAGTTACAAATATTAGCAACTGAACCGGTATCAAATACCCAGGCACTACAATGAGGGCTAGTAAGGAAAACATCAATAACATGTATATCAAATATACCTTTGATGGTGCCAGCCTTCTTGTCCGCTAAGTACTTCAGACAGTTGCGCTTCCAGTGACCCTTGTCCTTGCAATAGAAGCACTCAGTGTCCGGCTTAGGACCAGACTTGAGCTTCTTCTCAGCAGGAGCATTGCGCTTGCCGCCGCCCTTCTTGAAGGGCTTCTTTGCTCCCTTAACTTTCTTAAAGGAGGGCTTGTTGACCATCAACACATGATTATCCTTTTTGATGTCCACCTCCGCAGCCTTCAGCTTTGCGAAGAGCTCGGTGATCGTATCAGTGGAGCCAATCTGATTATGAGTCACTACAAAACTTTTGTAGCTGGGAGGGAGTGATTGCAGAACCCTGTCAATCTTGAGCTCCTCTGGAATCGTGCATTCCAGTTGCTCAAGGCGTTGAGTGTAGCCCGACATCTTTATGGCGTGCTCACTAACGGAACTCCCTTCCTCCATCTTGCAGTTAAAGAACTTCTCAGAGATCTCATATCTCTCAGAACGGGCTTGAGTCTGAAACATGGTTTTCAGCTCCTCGAGATCTCAAAGGGACCGGGATAGGTTTCAAAACGATTTTGAAGTTCCGGTTCCATAGCAAACAACATGGTGCTCTTAATCACACCATAATCATCTTTGCGCGACTGATAGACAGCTTTCTCATCAGCTGGCGCTGTTGCAGCAGGGGGGTCACCTAACGCTTTCCCAAGGACATAGTCCTTTTGTCCGCCAGACAGAATGATTCTTAGATTGCGGAACCAATTGGTGAAGTTAGACCCATTGTTTCTAAGCTTTTCCTTCTCAGCAAAAACATTGAAGTTGAAGTTGGATTTGGCCATGTGATCTACAGTATTTGCAAGTACAATTTAGACTATGTTCATGATAAATAGTTCAACTTAATCAAATTACTAAATGAACTCCCACTAAATTCAACATCCCTCAAGTTGTTTAGTGAACACGATCCAAATTCACCACACCTAATCCGATCATCACGAGAAGAGATGTGGTTTCAATGGTGGACAACAAAGTGTCGATCATATCATTCATATGACTCATGCTTAACCTTTCGGTTCTTGTGTTCCGAGGCCATGTCTGTACATGCTAGGCTCGTCAAGCTAGACCCAAGTATTTCCGCGTGTGCAAAACTGGCTTGCACCCGTTGTATGTGAGCGTAGAGTCTATAGCACCCGATCATCACGTGATGCTTGGACACGACGAACTTTCGCAACGGTGCATACTTGGGGAGAACACAGTTTTTATCTTGATCTTTAAGTGAGGAATCATCTTATAATGCTACCGTCGCGATCTAAGCATAATAAGATACATAAAGGATAAACATCACATGCATATAACTTTATGTGACATGGTATAGCCAATCTTCGCGCAATGATCTCCATCTTGTGCGTTCCGGCATGATCTCCATCACTCCACCATGATTGCCTTCACCACGAATAGCAACTACAACTATTGCTAACTACTTAGCGATAAAGTAAAGCTATTACATGGCGTATAAGAAGTTGACTCGCAGGTCATACACAATTATAAAGACAACCATATGGCTCCTGCCGGTTGTGTACTCATCGACATGCAAGTCATGAAACATTACAAAACATGATCATCGCATACATTATACACATCACATCTTGGGCCATACCATATCACAGAAAACACTCCCTGCAAAAACAAGTTAGACGCCTCTACTTTGTTGTTGCATGTTTTACGTGGCTTATAGGAGTAGATGCTAAGAACGATTCTTACCTACGGAAAGCCACAACGGTGATATTATGGTTGCCAAACTCCGGTGTTAATCCCATGACAACTATAGTGAGAGAAACTGACATCCACCAGCCGCATGTGTGGAACAAGCCACACGTCAAGTGCGGAGCCGGTCTCGCGAACGATGTCGCGTAAGGTTGGCCTGGACCGCTACAATCTCACTATCCCGCGTCATAAGAAGAATACAAACAAGAGGCTTGCAACAGAAAACATCAACGCCCGCAACAACCATGTTGCGTTCTACTCGTGAATCACATCTACGCATAGATCTAGCTCTGATACCACTGAAGGGTTTCGCGGCATAGTAAATCAAAATTTTCTACGGATGCGAACAGAGAGAAAGCCAAGATCTAATCTAGGATATGCAAACAACGAGAGAGATTGGATTAGATCTTCATACCCTTGAAGATTCGCACAGCGGAACGTTCGTCAGAACGTGGGTGATGTAGTCGTACTCGCTTCTCCTCCTCGCGATCCGATCCGATCTAGCACCACAAGTGGCGGTGCTTCCGTGAGATGCACACGTGCAGCACCTCGACGTCTCCTCCTTCCTCGGACCAGCAAGTATGGTGGAGAGATAGATTGGATCTACAACACGACGGCGTGGTGTATATGGTGGAGAATTTCTGCAGCAGGGCTTCGCCTACAAACAGTCGGGAGGGAGAGAGGAAAGCTAGCAAGGCGGCTAGGGTTTGGAGGAGAGGTGTGGGGGGTTGGTGCGCCCCCAACCCTCTTTATATAGAGGGGGGGGGGCGCAGCCCTAGCCCCTCCCCCAAGCCCAAAGGATAAGGAGTGGGGGGCATGGACTCTCCCCTCTTCTAGAAACCCTATCTCTAGTTTAAACGATTTAAACTCTCTAGGATCGGCTGGGCCCTATGGGGCCTTGTGCCCCTGGCCCAAAGCGGCCAGGACACTCCCTCATAGGCCCATGCCCCCTCCCGGAAGGTGGGGCCACGTTGGTCCCCTTCCGGAAGGTTCTAGAAGCTTCCGGTACAATACCGATTAACCCGGAACAATTCCGAACTCCAAAAACTGCACTGCCTTATATGAATCTTATTCTCCGGACCATTCCGGAACCTCTCGTGATGTCCCGGATCCCATCCGAGACTCCAAACAAAAATTCATAAACCAATTATCCAATCTATCCTAGCGTCAAGACACGTTAAGTGTGTGACCCTGCGGGTTCGAGAACATGCAGACATGATCTTCTATCAATAATCAACAGCGGGGTCTGGGCACCCATATTGACTCCCACACATTCATCGATGATCATATCGGATGAACCACGATGCCAGGATTCAATCAATCCCATATATATATTCCCTTCGTCTCGCGATATTTTACTTGCCCGAGATTCGATCGTCGGTACCGTCATACCTAGTTCAATCTCGTTCACAGCAAGTACTTTACTCGTTCCGTAATCTGATATCACTTTGTGATTAACTCCTTAACCACATGCTTGCAAGCGGTGTTGATATCGATTACCGAGTGGGCCCGAAGTATATCTCTCCGACTTGGGAGGGACAAATTCCATCTCGATACATACAACCCAACAGATACTTTCCGATCACCTGAGAGACACCTTTATGATCACCCTCTCATAGGATGACGTTTGATGACCTCAAAGCTTTCTTCCGATACCAGGGAGTTGTATTATCTCATGGTCTAAGGAATACAATATTTGACATAAGAAAAGCTTCGCAAAGACGAACACGATCTAATTGCTTTGCTTAGTTTGGGTCTGTCCATCATATCATTCTCCAATGAAATGATCTCATTATCAATTGACAACTCATGTTTATGGTTAGGAAACCTTAACCATCATTGATCAATGAGCTAGTCCTTAGAGGCGTACCAGGGACACGGTGTTGTTCACAAACCACACAAGTATTAAAGTTTCCGCTTAATACAATTCTAGCATGGAATATAAAATTTATCATGAACATGAATTATAATAATAACATCTTTATTATTGCCTCTAGGGCATAATTCCAACACATAGCATAAGCACGTCTCATTAACCTTGTTATGAGCCATGGTTCTAGAAATTATTCATCGTGTTTTGTGGTGGTCTGGTAGCCATACTCTGGTGGTTTGGTATGGTTACTATAGATGGTGAATTGTGTTGCTACTAGTGTTATGTAGTTGTTGCTTAAGTTAACACTTAAGTACCATGTCCAATTCGTTCTTTGGTCTTTTCCTGGTTCCTAAGCCTGCTATGTTTTTCTTTGGTGAATTTACATCTACCGGGTGCAAATAGAATATGAATACGAGCAATCTTTTCAACTTTCTCATGACTGAAAAATAATATTGATTTTGTTTGAGGAGTGAACAAGGAAGAAGCATTTGTGAGTTTTCAGGAACATAGCCAATTTTTTGGGGGGGTTTTCCAGAATACTCCCTTCATTACAAAATATAAGATGTTTTAACTATTGTGAAACGAATGTATCTAGACATCTTTTAGTGTATAGGTTCACTCCGAACCTACACACTAAAAGAGGTCTAGATACAGTTATTTCATAAAAGCTAAAACATCTTATATTATAGAACGGATGGAGTACATGATTAATTTGTTTAGCTAGTATATCTTGTAGTTTTTAATGGGGTAGTGTTCCTATGCAAACAGGTAGGGGTAGTAAGGAATGAACGGCAATCAAGAGCAAGATAAGGGAGAGGAAAATAAGTGCTATCCCGTTTTCGGCTGGAATGGTACTTTTGTCGGTGTTGAATACTACCAAACTCTTAGTTCATTTTGTTGCATTTAACGCTGATTTGTTGTCTTGTATGATTTGTGCCGTATTTGAAGCTAAATTCTGTTGTGCCTTGATCCTGAATTGCATAACAAACCATCTCGACGATGCTAATATTGAGAAATGTTGTGACTGGGCATTTTCCATTTTTTCACTTCAAGAATGAACATGCTAGTAGTGCTCTCTATTTCCAAAATATAAGATGTTTTAGGTTTATGAAGGTAATGTATCTAGATACATTTTAGTGTGTAGGTTCACTCTTAATCTATACACTAGAATATGTCTAGATACATTACCTTCACAAAACCTAAAACATCTTATATTTTAAAGCAGAGGAAGTATTTATCAAATACTAACCTTGATAGGAATCATGCTCCTGTGTATCGTATTGTGCAAGAGTGAACTAGTTCCCTCTGTATATTTATATTTTTTTATAATCATATCGAGCCGGAGTTTGGGCAGCCGTTACTGTGCTGGCCGTAGCGGCCTACAATAATTTGTTTTGTTTTTGGCTTTGCTTCAGTATTTCTTCAACTGAATGTGTGATGGATGTGGTAATATGCAGCACTGCGTTTCACATGATGTTGTGCTCTTGAATAATATCTGCCTGGGAGTTGTCGTGTTCAGAAACCTGGACCTGCGATCTGAAAGAATCTAACCCAACCGATGTTGCTGGTACTAGTGAGGTCAATGATGTCATGCTAAGGGGTTCTAGATATAAGTATTGAGATCCTGAGCCTAGAATTTGTCGTCTCCGTTTGATTGTCTTCACCTGGGTCCTGTGTATCTACACAGATTGAAGTAGCCACCTATGGCTCGGAACATTAGGTTGTTACGGAGGGTGGGCATAATTGGTATCGTCTTAATATTCTTTATCAAAAAACCCTATCGACGGCCGACGGTTATTAGGAAATCAACGATTTTTCTTCGTCAGCTACACGTGCGTACAAGCTGCTTCTTTTTCTGGGAGGGCTGGTTTGATCACTGAGGAGTGCGAGGACGCGGAGTGCAAGGGCTGATCTTGCGATCTTGCGAGCTGATTCATTCTTCTTGCCGTCAGTTAGGAAATTAATCATTTCTATCCATCCAGTTGCTTCTGGTGCGTGTACTCCGTCCCTGGAGATAGGATCCTACTCGGATAGTTATTCGTCACCGAGTCGTATACGTATTGCCGCAGGCATGTGCTTATTAGCCCATATATACCAGTGTAATCCCTACCTCGTAATGACCCAAACTTGAAGACTCACGAGCGAGCCTCTGCGATTCATCGATTAGGTCTAGCTTCTCCTCCTTCCATCTGTTTGCTACAGCTAGCAGACGATTCATGGAGATGGACGGGCTGGACGACGTCTACAAGTACAACCGCTTCGCTCCTTCTGCCGAGGAGGCCGTCGCCTACTACCTGCCGCGCCTCATCGCCGGCGACTCAACGCTGCACGGTGCCGAGAAGCTCATCCACCACGTCGACATCTACAGCTGCGAGCCCAAGGATCTCGCCTACCACTACGCCCCCGCGCCGCAGGCCATCCACAGCGGCAGCCGCAGACCAAGAGCGTCTACAACCACGCGCGCGCCAAGGTCGGCGACTTCAAGAACCTTTCGTTCAAGAAGGGCGATGCTTGCACGGGTTGGGTCATGGAGGAGTACCGGTGCTTGCTGCCGGAGGCCGTCGTCGCCGACGGGGAGAAGGTGCTGTGCAAGATTCACCTGTCGCCGTCAGCATCTGCCGCCACCCGCCAGGAATCCGCCGCGTACATGACGCGTCGCCAAGAACAGGCAGAGCCGCCGGCGCAAGAACCACACGCTTTCACCGTGACGTACAGAAGAGGCCTGCAGCGCCAGTTTCCGCCGCCGACCTGTCGAGCTCCAAGAGGATGCGGATGGCCGCCCCCATCGCGGCACCTGAGGAAGAGTATCAGGATTGTCCCGACTGGTCTTTCGCGGCCGCTGCACCGGTTTCCTCGCCGGCTGCTGCGGGTTCTGCAACCGCTGAAGCTGAAGACAACATGAGTTGCACGTGGGAAGAACTTCTCGGGCCACAAGAGGAGGAGAGTAAGGATCAAGATGAGAACAACACCGAAGAGGCTGGGCTTCATTCCGACTGGGAATCAGGGGATCTAGAGGAGCTGGAAATGTTTTTGGCTGACGGCGACGACGGGGAAGAAGAGCGGCAGGCCAAAGAGGCGGAAGAATTCATGGCGGGGATCGACAAGTGGTGCAATTTTTTTTCGAAATGGCGACAAGTGGTGCAATAATGCTGCCACGACGACCGATGTCTACCCTCGATCAGCTGATGGACGGAACCAGTTCTTCTCGTTTGCAACTGTAAACTGAATCCGATGTTGAAATTCTTGCTGGTGGTATGTAATGTATGTATGTCTGTATGACTATGTATACCATGATACTGAGTGATTGTTCATGCGAACTAACACTATACTGTTGTTGTGCTTGCGCGAGTGATTTATTTTTTTCTGAAGTCTGAACCTATTCACCGGCGATTGGCTGAGGAATTGTTGCTGGACTCCCTCGTGAGATTGTTTTGTTCAGAATTTACAACTGTGAACCAGGGGCAGTTTTGGTCTGACTCCTTTGATACACGCATTGGCAAGTGTCGCTCAATTAAGCTGGTCCACCGATCAGTATAAGATTTTTCTCCCATCCCACTCCTGTACGTCAGAGACGAAGCAGAGCGGACGTGCGCGGCAGGGGAGGCAGCCACGGCAGTCTGCCAAGCACTTGCAGCAGAGTCCGCGGCAGAGTTTCCCGTGACTGGCATGGTGAACGGGCGTCGACGACATTAGCTGCTCAACCTTCAGAAAAAGGGAAAACGGTACTGTTACCTCGGGGATCGAACGAAACGAACCCCCGGGTCATTCGTTCCGCAAACTGCATACCTCACGTCTCTATCCTTATCCCCTCTCTGCAAACACGTCATGTGAGCCGCCGCCCAAGCTTCCTTTGCCATGCGCCCGTGTCCAAACTCGTCTCGCTGCTGCAGCCCCACGTCAACGCCCCTCTCCGCCGCGTCGCCTCGCTGCTGCAGTCCCGCGCCGTCTCACCGCTGCAGCCCCACGTCGACGCCCCTCTCCGCCGCGCTGCAGCCCGCGCCGCCGCTGTACCTCGCCGGAGCGCTGCGCTGCCCTGCACCTCGTCGGAGCGAGCTCGGCTCCCTCGCCCTAAGTCGCCTTCGACCTCTCCTTCCACGAGCGGCGCCTCCCTCTGCGTCCTGGAGTCGCCCCGGACCTCCACCTCGCTTCCCTTTGCTCTTTGTCTTTGCTACGTGCGGTCGACGACGACGTGGTCGATGATGTTTGCAGTGGAGCTACGACATGGTGCTACACATATAGGACAACGGTGCTACAAGAAGTGATTGTCCTTGCTATAAATGAAGGGTCGTGATGCTATCTATCAATGGATGTGTTTTGAGATTTTGTTACAGAGCGATGCTACAATATTAGTTTTATTTTGCTATTTCTGTTCTATGTGTTTGCTACAATGGCACTAAGTATTTGCTACGACATTTTCGACGAAAGTTTTCGACAAAGTCGATTTTGCTATGGCAACCAGCGACGATATCTCTGGCGAGGTCGTTTTTTTGCTAAATTAGCACATTTTTTTGCTACCATCTTTTTGCGGTTTTGCTACAATAGCATAATGTTTTTGCTACACGGTCTTCAGTGAGGTCTACCAGCGGAAGTCTTCGGCAAGTCGCCGATGAGATCGTGTTTTGCTACATTAGCACAACTTTCTTGCTATATGGTCGCCGGCGAGGTCTCCGGCGAGGTCCAGTCTATTTTTATATATTCTGGGTCGAACCATTTTTTGTTATATGTAGCAAAAGCGAAACTATTTGTAGCAAAACGGTATGTTTGTGGCAAAAATGGGATTTTAGGGATTTTTGGGGGACACGTGTTAGCAGAAGGACCCGGAGGATTTTGGGGAAATATCCCCCGGGAGACGCATAGTATGGCCCTTTAGAAAATCATAAGTGTGCAGGGAAGGAGTAGGAGACATGGGTGACGCGGTGGTGGCAAAGGGAAAGACAGACCCGTCGAATACAACATGGCGAGAGATGATGATCTTTTGGGTGGAACGATTAAGACATCGATAGCCGTGATCTTGGGATGGATACCCTAAAAACAAGCAGGGTACGGAGCAAAGCGCAAGCTTGTGTCGTGCAACGACAATGGTGTTGGGGTAGCAAAGACATCCGAAGACCCTAAGACCAGCATACGCAGGGTCGACACCATGAAGAGCTTGAAAAGACACACGATCTGAGATTGCCTTGGAAGCCAGCCGTTTATGCAATTATACGGCTGTATGAAGAGCCTCGGCCAAAAAACATGGCGACATACTTGCTTGAATTAGAAGCGTGCAAGTAATGTCATTGAGGGTGCGAATAATCCTCTCATATTTACCGTTCTGTTGCGAGGTATATGGATATGAAAAGCGGAGTGCTATTCCATGGCGTTGGGCAAAAGAGTGGAGGAGTGAATATCGAACTCACGACCGTTGTCACACTGGATAGCTTGCAAGTTTGCACGGAATTGAGTACGGGCTAAGGCGCGAAGGGACGATAAGTGCGAGAAAACTTCTGACTTAGCATGTAGAGGATAAACCCAGGCATACTGAGTGAAATCATCGAGTCAAACAAGATAATACTTAAAGCCATAAATACTCTCAACCGGTGATGTCCACAAATCACAGTGAATACGATTGGTAGAAGAAAAAGGAAGACCAACATCACAACCTAATTGACAAGCATGACACACAAACTAGATTTATTCTTATCCCTAGGAATAACCGAAGAGCGAGCTAAAGACTGCATGACGGGTCGTTCAGGGTGTCCAAGACGCCGGTGCCATAGAGCGGGATCGCCGACGAGTAAGGCATGTGGGCGAATGGTGGAGGAGGCGTGGATAGGATAGAGAGCTCCGAGGCTATTTCATCTGAGAATCCCGTTCCTGGTTTGAAGATCCTTCAAAAAAAAACCAAGAGGATCAAATTCGAAGGAAACACAATTAATCAATGGTGAACTGACGAACCGACAAAATATTATTAACTATGTTAGGAGCAACTAAAACATTACAAAGATGAAAGGGACGCTCGGAGGTGGAAATAGAAAACATGCATGTACGGTAGCAGTGATCGGAAGAGTGGAGCTGTTACCGACAACAACAACATGAGGAGAAGAGGTAGCGGGAGACACGGAGGTGAGCATATTGGGGTTGGACACGAAGTGGGAGGAGGCGACAGTGTCAATTACCCATTCAGTGGGTGCTTGTAAGCCCATCGTCTGGAACTGGTGCATGAGCGCGGACCGATCCCACGAGGCAGCTGACGGAGCCGGTGTTGACGGTGCCAGTGATGAGGAAGCGGCGCCGTAGCCGTAAGCAAGGGGCGGGGGCGCATAGATATAGTCGTATCCATAGGAGGAGTGCAACACATTATAGGGCCCTTGCGCGTAGAAGGTGTGTGGCGAGGGCGCATGACGTGGCACGTAGCTATGTGCCCGACCATAGGGCCACATCTGGATCGCGCCTTTCCATGGGAGTTGCGGCATGGGCCAGGTTGGCAAAGCGACGGCCGGTGGTGCAGCAGGGGCCTGGTGCTGGACAATAGCGCCCTCCTTGGCGGCCTCAGACACAGCCTTCTTCTTCTTGCGATGGTTGTCGTATCCTTTGCCAGGGTTGGCGCCGTCAACGACGAGGGCCATGTCAGAGTTGCAGGCTCAGCGATTTTTGCGCTTCATATTTTGGAGCACGGGGAGAGAACAACACTTCTTGAAGGTGATCTCGAGCATGAGGGAGATCAAGTCGGCGGCGTGCTCGTACTTCTCGGAGAGGCCGTTGAGGCAGTGGATCACAAGCTTGGCATCTTCTTCCAGTGCTCCGAGATCTGCTAGACCATCGGCGAGGGCCTTTATCTTCCTCAGGTACTCGGTCATGGAATGTTCGCCCATATTGATCTAGCAGAGCTTGGTGGATAGGTGGAGCTGGCGATTGATCTTGTGGTTATTGAAGAGGCCGTTGATGCTTGTCCACAAATCAATGACAAGGGGATCTTCACCTGGCGTCATGACGGTGTCGAGGAGTCCGAGGGAGACGGATCCGTAGAGACACGAGACCACCGTGGCATCCAACAAGGATCACTCCAGAGTTGGATTGACCGAAGAGGACGCGTCGACATGGTCGAGCAGCGTGTATTGCGGAGGCCGGCGCGGAAGAAAGTGCGCCATTAGTGATTAATGCCGATGTCGAAGGCCAGCTTGACTGGTACGTGCCCCTTGATGGAGTGGAGGCCGCGACTTGGGCATGAAGGGAGGTGAGCGAGAAGGCCCCCATGCTGGAGGAGAGGGCGGTGGCGAGGGATGTTGGAATTATGCCCTAGAGGCAATAATAAATATGTTATTATTATAATTCTTGTTCACGATAAAGTTTAAATTCCATGCTAGAATTGTATTAAGCGGAAACTTTAATACTTGTGTGGTTTGTGAACAACACTGTGTCCCTAGTATGCCTCTATGGACTAGCTCATTGATTAATGATGGTTAAGGTTTCCTAACCATAGACATGAGTTGTCGATTAATAGTGAGATCATATCATTGGGAAAATGATATGATGGACAGACCCAAACTAAGCGGAGCAATTAGATCGTGTCATCGTGTTCATCTTTGCGAAGCTTTTCTTATGTCAAATATTGTATTCCTTAGACCATGAGATAATACAACTCCCTGGTATCGGAATAAAGCTTTGAGGTCATCAAACGTCATCCTATGAGAGGGTGATCATAAAGGTGTCTCTCAGGTGATCGGAAAGTACCTGTTGGGTTGTATGTATCGAGATGGGATTTGTCCCTCCCAAGTCGGAGAGATATACTTCGGGCCCACTCGGTAATCGATATCAACACCGCTTGCAAGCATGTGGTTAAGGAGTTAATCACAAAGTGATATCGGATTACGGAACGAGTAAAGCACTTGCTGTGAACGAGATTGAACTAGGTATGACGGTACCGACGATCAAATCTCGGGCAAGTAAAATATCGCGAGACGAAGGGAATATATATGGGATTGATTTGAATCCTGGCATCGTGGTTCATCCGATATGATCATCGATGAATGTGTGGGAGTCAATATGGGTTTCTAGACCCCGCTGTTGATTATTGATAGAAGATCATGTCTGCATATTCTCGAACCCGAAGGGTCACACACTTAATGTGTCTCGACGCTAGGATAGATTGGATAATTGGTTTATGAGTTTTTGTTCAGAGTCTCAGATGAGATCCAGGACGTCACGAGAGGTTTCGGAATGGTCCGGAGAATAAGATTCATATAACGCAATGCAGTTTTTGGAGTTCGGAATTGTTTCGGGTTAATCGGTATTGTACTGGAAGCTTCTAGAACCTTCCGGAGTGGGACCAACGTGGCCCCACTTGTCGGGAGGGGGCATGGGCCTATGAGGGAGTGCCCTGGCCGCATTGGGCCAGGGGCACAAGGCCCCATAGGTCCCAGTCGACCAAACCCTAGGGAAACCCTAGGGGAGCTTCTAGAAGGGGGGAGGGAACTTGCCCCCCACTCCTCCCTCCTTGGCCGCCGGCCTAGGGCTTGGGGGAGGGGCAAGGGCCAGCTGCCCACCCCTCTATATAAAGAGGGCTGGGGGCGCACCCTCCCCACACCTCCTCCTCAACCCTAGCCGCCCTGCTGCCCCTCCTCTCTCTCTCCCTCCCGACTGCGCGTAGGCGAAGCCCTGCCGCAGAAACTCTCCACCGCTTGCACCGCGCCGTCGCGTTGTAGATCCAATCCATCTATCCACCCCACTTGCTGGACCGAGGAAGGAGCAGACATCGAGGTGCCGCACGTGTGCATCTCTCGGAGGCATCGCCACTTGCGGTGTTAGATCGGATCGGATCGCGAGGAGGAGAAGCGAGTACGACTACATCACGCACGTTCCGTCGAACGTTCCGCTGTGCGAATCTTCAAGGGTATGAAGATCTTATCTATCCCCCCTCGTTGTTTGCATCTCCTAGATTAGATCTTGGCTTTCCCGTTCGCATCCGTAGAATTTTTTTGATTTACTATGCTGCGAAACCCTTCAAGGGCCAGCTTGTCCTTGGCGTCGGCGGCCTCGCGACCCTCACGATCTTCCTTCTCCTTGGCGGCCTGCGCGGCCCGTATAGCATCATCGCTCATGGCTCCAAGAGAGGCGGCGATGAGAAGGGGGAGGTGGGTGGTTTGCAGATTGGTGGCGCCGAGATTGGCAGCAGCGGAAGGAGGGGGTGACGCGGTCCGGCTAGGGTTTTGCGTTTGATACCATATAAGATATGAGAAACCATACGTAGTGGTACCTTGTATTGCTCATTATATAGGAGGATTACAAGGGGATTCCTAGTATCATACTACACGTACACATACAAAAGAAATACACAATATGACCGTATACTTATACAAACATGGTACAATCACATATTCTAATAGGAAGAACTAGTGCGGTAGAATTCGCTGAGCCATATCTGGAACACGAGCTCGCCAAGGACGCTAGCAGCCGGGGCGTTGGGAGGTTGGACAATATATGGGCGTAGCGCGCTGCTTAAACCCCCATTGTTGCCTCTAGTAAGGTCGGCGTAGTGGATGCTGCAAGGCTCGGGGTGGGCTACCCTTGCCGTCGAGTGGGAGGAAGGTGAGGGGCACGATGGCTCTCAACACTGGAGCGGAGGAAGTGGAGGGGAAGGGCGGCTCTCGCTGATGGAGAAGACAAAGGTAATGTGGCGGCGGTGCTAGATGATGGAGAGAGCAGTCAGTGTCAGGTGCTGGAGTTAGTGGCGTGAATGACGTGTTGGATTAGCACTCGCTGTTGGAACGACTCACGCGACTGGGGGGTGTGAGATGTAGGATTTGGGGGAACAGGCTCAACCCTCTAGGGGTGGCCTATCACATATATTTATATGGGTACCAGAGGTATGTTTACATTTACATGTACATGTACAATATTGACAGTGATATAGTCTAACACCCTCCCTCAATCTTAGCCACTGATACAACGTTGAGTTGTTGTAGGATCGCTTCGTTGGGAACCCCAAGAGCAAGGTGTGAAGCAACACAACAACAAGTTTTCCCTCAGTAAGAAACCGAGGTTATCATACCAGTAGGAGGAAGGAAACGCCACACAGGTGTTGCAAGCAACACGGAGACCTTCACAACACAAACTCAAGACTTTGCCCCAACGAATCAGTGAGGTTGTCAAGCTCACCGGTTTGCTGTAACAAAGGATTAAACGTATGGTCTGGAAGGTAATGGTTTGCAGCAAGTAACAGCTAACAGTGGAAGATGTATCAATGGTAAAGATTGGACCGGGGTCCATAGTTCACTAGAGGTGCTCTCCTTAGATAAACAACATGGCATGAAGGGTAAACAAATTAAAGCAGGGCAATTGACATGAACTAAGCAAGGCATAACAATGCAATACTAGACAAAAAGATCCTATGAGATTCGATTGGGCAATACAACAATATACATAGACCGCCATCCAACTGCATCTATGACTAGAAGTTGACCTTGAGGTTATCATCCGAACCCCCTCCAGTATTAAGTTGCAAGCAACAGACAACTGCTTTAAGCAAAGTGTGTAAGGTAAAAAAATCAAATTGTTCCATGAACAAGAGACCGTTGTTTTCTCCCTAGTAGCAACAACATATCTACAACCGAAGAGATTTCTGTCACTTCCCTTGGAAACTAGAGGCATGAACCCACTATCGAGCATAAATACCCCCTCTTGGAGTCACTAGCAACTACTTGATGAAGATACCTACTAACAACGGAGAGCATGCAAGATCACAAACAACATAGACACGATAGTATCAAATAGACAAAACCATTAATCAATCTGACATAGTAATCTCAATATCCATAGGATCCCCACAAACACAACATGCATGATTACAAATAGATTAGATCTTGATCATGAACGGAGCTCACAAGATCTATACATGAAAGCACAAGGAGGAGATACAACCATCTAGCTACTACATGGACCCATAGTCCAAGGTGGAAGTACTCACGCTTCATACCGGAGAGAAGGCCTCCAGGATGATTTCCCCTCTGGTAGGGTGCCAGGAAGAACTTCAGATACCCCCGATCTAGGGACGACGGTGATGGCGGTTATAGAAGGTTTCGTGGAGTATTGATCTGGCTTCTTATAGGCGAAGAGGCGAGGCCGGGAGGCGACCAGGGGGGCCACACCCTGCCTAGGCACGGGCCCACCCCTGGCCGCGCCTAGGGGGTTTGGCCGCCCTGGTTCGTGTCTCTGTCTCGTCTTCTAGATTCCTGTCCCTCATGGTAAAATATCGACTTTGGCTTTTGCCCCGTCCAATTCCGAGAATATTGATTTTCTGCCTTTCTGGAACCAAAAATAGAAGAAAACATGCAACTGAAACTGTGGCAACTTGTTAATAGGTTAGTTCCAGAAAAGATATAAAAACACCTCAAAGTGTAGACAAAGCAAAGCAAAGTAGATACTAAAAAAGCATGGAGCATTAAAAATTATAGATATGTTTCTGACGTATCAAGCATCCCCAAGCTTAACTCCTGCTCGTCCTTGAGTAGGTAAGTGATAAAAAGAATAATTTTTTAGGTAACATGCACCATCAAAACCAAGATCAAACCATTTGCAAGCATTGAAAGCTGGGTTCAAAGAACTCTAAACATGTGTATGAAAGATGGAGTTCTAACAATAGGACATAGTAACTATGCATGCAACATGAAAGGCTACAAACAAAGATCATGAATAACATGTATTGAAAAACGTTTGTTTGTTTCACATACATAAAACATAGCGTAGTGGCATTCAGATTGACCCTCATAGAGTAGCAAATAGATGCATAGGACACCTTCAAGGTTCACAAGGGTGACTAGAAACAAATAGCACAAGAACAAGTAATATCTCAATATAGATCAATCAATAACCTTTGGGACACTACGCATAGAATGACAACTATGCTCTCTTAATGGTGCCTAAAGGTAGAAGGTGGAGACTCAAATAACGGTGGAAGAAAGGCCCTTCACAAAGGGAAGCAGGGATTTAAAGTTTCAAAAAGAGCTTCCAAAAATTATGGTACTCGTTAGCTTTCAGCCCTCATTGCCCCTATCATAAGCATCTTGAAGTGATTAAGGTTAAAATGAACAAAGATGGAGTATATGCTTGACAAAGTATAAGTTGGCAATCTCAAGTCCCTTGAATACGAGGGCCACACCTCATGCTACTCAACTTCAGTCACCTGTAAGTTCTTGTCACTGTAAGTATTTGCATATCATGGAGAACCGCCAACGGGGTACCCCTTGCACATGGTACAGGAGCTATCCCATAACCAAAATGACAAGGCAAGCAGACAATGAGCATCTCAGCGATCTTTTTATTTACTATATGCATAGATTTTTATTGAGGATGCTTCATAGATAGCTCACTATGGTGATGCTGCAAGTATCCACCATGATTAGGCATGGATTAGGCTAGCGGCACAGGCGTTTCTATAACACAAAATACAAACTCCATGGACTTACAAGTTCCCTCTTTATTTCACACCGGTGACATCCATAGACAAAAGAGCATGATATCAACCGAGTACAAAGTACAAGTGCAATATTGAAAACGTTCCCCGTGACAGCATGCACCGGCGGACGCAGCGTCCCTGCTCCCCGGCGCTCGCCCGGGCTTCACTCGCGCGCGCCTCATGCATGAGAACGATTCCAGCTACGCAAACCTGATCGACCAGGGGCAAAATCACTGTGTGGTGGGCCGGCCTGGAATTGTCCCACACGCAGTGACCTAGCTACTTTGCTTCATTCTGTAGAAAAAAGGTTTCTAGCAACAGGGAGTATAATATATTTAAGTAGGTCCGGAAATTTGCGTATTGCTGCTATTCTTTCACCTATTTGTTTTACAGCGTGGGTTTCTCCTAGTGGATTAATATTGCTACTTTCTGTCCACGGACATGGTCCAGCTTCTTAGAGAGAATTTCAACACTTAGGGAAGACTAGAAATGAAAAAAATATCTCTGCTATTGGAATATTGTTTTACACTAAGTAGAATGAAAATTTATTTCTCATGTTAAAAATCTAGCTAGATTAACAAAATTTTCAGAGCTAAGATATGAATACAATTTTTTATTAACTCGATGAAAATTTTATAATGAGCGGAGAAAAGACAAGATTGCCCCGTTTTCAATCTATCCTAGGCAATCCCCCGATGGCGACAAATCGGTAGGTGGCTGGGGAGACCATGGACGATGGAGGCCCCGGAGGTGGACCGCCTGCTGCGGATCCTTCAAGCAGTAGCAGGCATCCTAGTCAGGCAACAACGGCCAGGGCTAGCCGCATCTTGTGGACCCCAGCGTTAGCGAGACGACCAGCCGGTGACTCTCACTATAGTAGGCTCATTGGACTTGACTTCACCAAGAAGATAAATATATAATGTCATGCATCAATGCCTCGATTTTAGTTCTATTTTGGTTTTAAACCTAATTTAGGACCATCCGGCCATGGTTTGCTCAATTTTAGTTCAATTGCATTTGTTCATAAGTTCTTAAATAGCTGAAATGATGTAACACCCTCAGAATCGGCCCTATGCAAGTTTTAGCGCTTCCCGCCAAACCCGCATAGAAACGATTCAAAGGTGCCCACCAGCCACTTGCGTGCGGATGGAAAACGAAGTAATATCATTACACAATAGTCCTCGATGGAACCCACAAAACATATATATACAACAGCGACTCAATGAGTCAAGAATACAGATATACAATACAAAGATCCAAATCACCTGCAAAACGATACAGCGTCCGAGTACGGACAAGATGCAAATTGAGCTAAGAGCCCTGAAGAATAACCAATGGCGTCCATAACCCTGCCCAGACCAAGCCGGAAGGGTAACCCTGCTAACGACGTCGATCTCAAAACCTGCTTAAACAAAAAGGGGTGCCGACAAAGGGCAAAGGAAAAAGAGAGCGGTCAGTACTGAGGCCAGTACACGGCGAGACTAGAATTCGGCGGTCCTCGCCTACATAGGTATGGTGGACTGAAGCGGCAGCGGCAGCATGCACTAAACAACCTATAGAGACTCGATACAACTGTCGGCTATCAGAGAGAGATAAGAAAGACCTATTCGAAACCATCCTGATTCTACCCCCAAGCATACCCATCCTGGTATGTCCCCCTCGAGATCAAATAAGGAAGTCAACCGAGGAACTCACACAGTTGGCAGCTTTATTATTCAGTTATCGTTGCAGCAATTACTAGTCAGGTATAGATAGTCATCCTGATATAATAAGCAGTGGGCACTTTTAGTTAACCATTCCATTGTAGTTGCAACACTTACTAGTCAGGTACAATTAGCATGAGATATCCCAAACCCAGCAGTTGTTGATACTTTTATTTAGCCATTCCATTGTAGTGAAGCTGATTACTAGTCATATCGGGTACAAGTCAAATTATAACAGTAAACTTTAGTTATGGTTGTCTATGATCGAGAACTGTGCTCCAAGTCGTCCATAACCGCGGACACGGCTTCTCGAAAAGATTTAACCCTGCAGGGGTGCACCAAAGTTTCCACACGCACCTACACCCTTGTTGTCAGATCAGGTAGGTACAAGATCACAAAACATACACCCAACGGTATGTCGACGGGGTTTCGGACACGACGTTTCCCAGACCCAAAGCAAGCACATGGGGGCCACCCCACTAAGCTACCCGTAACGAAGTCGGCCGGTCTCCGAGACGGACCCAGGGTTTGTGACGACGGCTGTAAACGACTGGGAGCCCGAAAGTGTGACTGGGATTGTCGATACCGCGAAAACGTGGCACGGGGTTCCAAAACAGTACAAGCGCTCCACGCGCAATCATAATAAAGCAGTAAAACATGGCATAAGTACATGATAGTAATAAAGCCCCAAACTACTTTGTGGCCCCCGGTACAGTACTTTGAAATCAGGTACTAATCGATGGGGGTGCCCACACACCCCACCTGTGGTTAGCTATAGCATCCCAATTGTCTAACATTTGTAATGCTACTTGGTTTAGTAATATAATGGCTACTTCCTACATATAATTGTTGCATCATCATCATATCATGCTCATGTCATCATGCCACCTTGCATTTGAGCATCATACAAAAACCCTTTTTGTTTTGGTTCTTATCTCATATGCATTATTATTTGTATTTGCCTCTTGATATTGTATTTGGTTCTTGATATATTGTTTAAATGCCCAAGTTGAGTTGGGGGCATATCTTTTGTTCCACTCCACCACCTTTCTTGTCACCACCTTATTCTTCCACCATTCCAATAACCCATGAGCTTGTAGTTCTTTTCTTTGGTTTTTATTCTAGCTCATGTGGGTTGGGTGGATCCAACTCTAATTCTTTTGCTTGGCCTTTACTCCACATTTTGGGGATGCATGAGAATAATGCCATGTCTATTACTTTGTTTTCACAAGGATGACACATGGCATTAAATGCTTGCATGGGCCATGCAACCATCATCATCCTTTGATCTCCTTTGTTTTTCTTTGGTTTTGGGTGGATCATCTCTCTTCTCTCTCTTCCCCCTTTGCTTGATCTTGTTTGATTTTGCCAAAAACCCTAAGCCCCCTCTCCTCACCCTCTCCTCCAACTTTTCCTTTTGCTTGTTTGTGTGGTCTTGCCATACACCAAACCCATGTGCTTGACCATGTGTGTCCTTGATCATGTGCTTGATCACCTCACCCCTCATCTCTCTAGCTCCATGCCACCCCTCTTTCACCTCACCTCTCACCAACCCGAGCCACCCCTAGATAAAACCCTAACCCGAGGCTACCCTCTCTCTCTCTCGGCCTCCCTCCTCTCTCTAGCCCTCTCCCTGCCACAAGGCCCCACCAGCCCCACCTGGTCACCCTGGACCCATCTACCCCTCTCTCTCTCCACCCCAACCCTAGCTACCACCCACACCCGAGCCACCCCTTCTCCCTTTTGCTTAAAGTGGCCACCACCTCCCATGTGCCTCTCCCCTCTCCCTCATCACCCCAACCACCCCGGGCACCCCAGATCGAGATCTCAGACCCTAGGAACCCCTCTCCCTCCTTCCTCCTTCCCCAAGCATAGCCATGGCCACCCCATGCCCCTCTAAACCCTAGATCGGCCAGGCCAAAAGAAGGGCGGTTGGAGCTGTGCTAGAAGGTGTCCAAGGCGTCCAGGAGGTTCCTCTCGTTCCCCTACATCACGCTGTACCGCTGGGAGCCGTTGAACCTCGCCAGAGAAGCGTCGCCGCCGCCGTGCCCGTGAGTACCAGGAGCTCCGGCCGCCAGCCTCGTCGACGATCGTCGGTTCCTCTGCCCGAACCAACCCCACCGACGAGCTCCTGGTGAGCCCTTCTACCTCCCAGACATGGTTCCCTCCTCTCTAGTGCGCCGTAGCGTCGCCGCCGTCCGTCGAACACCCCGCGTGCGCCGCCGCGCTCTGGCGACAGCAGCAGATACTACAGCCCCTGCCTCTGTTCCTCGTCGAAGCCCGCACGTTGTAGCCCTCCTCCGGAGAAACCCCGAACACGAAAGTTGTAGACCGGACTGTCCCTCCAACTTTTGTTTTGGCATCATCTTCTAATTCTCGCTAGGTGCGTCGCCATCGTCGTCGGGAGACGGCCAGTTTTCGTCGCCGGCAGCGCCGCGTCCGACAGCAGACAGCAGCAGCCGCCGACGTTTTGCAAAGAAACCCCTGCCCTTTTTCCCGCCTAAACCCGCAGTCCCACCGACCTTACCTGGCAGCCGCCCGTCCCATCTTGCAAATAGGCCCCCGCAGATCTGAACCTCGCAGCCCGCAGCCCCCTGGATTGCCACGTGTCGCCCATCGGATGGCCGCGTGCGTGTGTGGCCCTGCTAGGTCCCTGGGCCCGCTTGTCATTCACGCGGGCTAGGCAGAGCCCCGGTGTGAAAAGTTTTTGTGCGCGCGTGTCGACCCAGTCAGCATCAACCCCACCTGTCACTAGCTGGGGGTAGAATCTGGCTAAGTACCAAAAGTCCAGGAGCCTTTCTATTTCAAATTCAAATCTTTTCAAATTCAAATTCAAATTTCAATCTGTTTAAATATGAATTAATTCATAACTTTCAAATGGTTTGGAATTTGAATTCAAACTTAATATGAAAAATGTTTTGTTTTTGAATGTGAATTCAAATCTTTAATCAAATATTTTCAGAATTAAATTAAATAGTCAACCTTTGACTTTGACCCTATTTAATAATTTTGACTTTAAAATAAATTTAAATCCATAATTCCAAATAATACAAATAATATATGTTTTCAAATCAGAAAAATGTGAGGATTTCAAATATGCCATCCAAAATATATTTTGCACATTTTAAATTTCAAGTTGACAAAATTACAAGAAAATGCCCTTCCCCTTAATTAATTAATAACTTTTGATTCATAACTCCAAATTTAACAAATGATATGTCTAAAATGATCAGCTCGACGAGACCTTTCTGTTTATGCAGTCCATGTTCTGTTTTGCAGCATGCATCATATAAATATAATGTATACAGAAACTTATTTGAGTCTAAAATGTGACCAAAACTCAATAAAATGATTTATTCTTGTATTCCACACCTCACCATGCCATGCTACTTTAATGCCATGCAAATTGTGCATCATTCATCATGGCATGATTGTTTGCTTGTCGCATTTAATTCATATGCTTGTGCACTATATTTATGTTGGCCCTTGTTTGTTTGGTTCTTCTTCGAATAGACGCTGAGCAGGGGATATATCAAGAAACCCAGGAGCACTACCCAGATCCGTCTCTCGCTTCAACTGAGCTGCCAGGCAAGCACTACCACATGCTTGCATACATATAGTACCTATTGCCTCTATCTTATTCTTTCATCATTGAGTCGCGATTGCATTAAACTGAATCCCAAGTATTGCATAGCCTTTACTTTTAAACCCCACCAAGCTTGTTCCTCCATCCCATGAGCCATTACTACAGGAGTTGTTTGAGCCATGCGAGTCGTAGAACAGCATGTGTAGGGTATGTGAGTGTCTGTTGGATAACGAGGTACCTAAACAACTTAACTTGAGTAGTAATGGGATAACTAATGAAAGTGGCACCGGTGAGCAATATCTGCCATTTGGTTTTTCCTGCTCACTTGTGTCCCGTAGGACCCCGAGTACTTGATTCCTGTTCCTTGATTATTCGCGCTATCCATATCCGGGAGGCTTATGGGACCCCCCTGAGCCAGAGCTTGATTCATTCTTATTTCTTGGGGCCACAAACTAGTTTGAGGTTTTATTTACTATCCTGTACTTATGCCATGCTTTACTGCTTAATTTACGATTGTGCGAGGAGCACCTGTACTGTTTAGGTAAGCAGAGTGTTTTCGCGGTATCGACAAGCCTAGTCACATTTTCGGGTTCCCAGTCGTTTACAGCCACTGACGCAAACCTTGAGTCCGTCTCGAAGTCAGCTAACTTCGTTGCGGGTAGCTTAATGGGGTGGCCCCCTGAAATATTTCTGAATCCTGTGATTGCTTTGTCGTGAAGGCCTCGTTGGGTTTTGATTTGGTTTTTCCGAGGTTGATCGAGTGTGTGTTGCTATTTGTGCACCCCTGCAGGGTAAAACTTTCTGAAAGCCGTGTCCGCGGTTATGGACGACTTGGAGCACAGTTTCTCGATCATAGACAAGCATAACTAAAGTACCGTTTTTAATTTGACTAAGTAACCGACTAGTAAATAGTGCAACACTCATGGAATGGTTAATAAAATTGCCAACGGATGGGGGGTTGTTCGTCCGCTTCCTCGTTGGTAAGCGAGGAGGAGGATGGATCTGTTGATATTACTGTTATAACTGTTGTCATTAATTCACGGACATCCGTCTATCCTTGGTTAGGCGGATGGTTAGCGAGTATCTATAGAACTGTTAGGGTTTATCTTTCGCTGCAATTGCGTCACCCCAGGTTGTGTCCCCTTTAGAGGCATAAAGACTTGCTGAGTACCCCTAGGGTCTCACACGATAAATTATTTGATTCAGATGAACAGGTACACTCACAATATGGATACTGGGTGGAGGAGGCGGATGATGTGGGCAACGATCGTTCGGTGTAGAGATTCCGGGAACGGGGATCCGTGAGATCTGTGGGCGGGATGTGCTTATTTATGGGGCATCTTATGCCGATTTGCTTCTTATCCGTACTCGGATCTTGTTTGCCGCTTCCGCCTGATACTCTGATGTGTGATGTATGAGGAGATATCCTAAACTATTATGGCCTAGTTCTTTTGGCGGCTTCTCCGAGAAGCCGTCCTACCCCTAGCTTTCTGGAAAAGCCGGTTTCAAAATTTTGTGAGGCTTTCAAGTTAGTTTAGCCTTAACTACTTTTGAAGCCTTCTAATTTTTTTGAACCGGCTTCCTCAGGAAGCTGGGGGTAGGGCGGCTTCTCGGAGAAGCCGCCAAAAGAACTGGGCCTATATCTATCTAGGACATTTGAATCTTGCCGTATGGCGTTGCTATATTTCCTTTCTTTTTAGATGGAATGGCTCTGATGTACTGTTGTATGGTGGCTTGCATACATACTCATTTGTGTATGTAGTTGATCCCTTCGCCTGCCGATTACGCCGCCCGTTCTTGTCCCGATGTTTGGAAATGGTTGGGACGGCCGAAAGGTCTACCTGTGAGTGGCATTTGGGCCCCACCGTACTATTTCAACCATTTCCGCTCATCCAGGCTTGTAACTAGGAGCGTAATTCACCGAGGTAGTTACATTAGCGCGCTCGATCTCGGAACAGGTGTCAAGAACTCGGGGTCCTACGGGACACCAGTGAGCGGTTAAAAACCAAATATTGTCTATTACCCACCGGTGCCTCTGCATTTACCTACTTTCAATTTTAGTTATTAAACAATAATTAAAGCCATGATCATCTCCAACATAAAGCATATGGCAACCTTCCAACAGCTGTTGTACTGGACGACACGCAACAGCACTTGAGCAAGCGACTACGACACGCAAGTCCAACTATCTACCAAACAACAGGTAATAGGATGTGTCCAAGGCAATATAAGGCTGCACGGGATATCACGGGTACGAAAACTAGAGCATCGCAACACAGATAGCAATAGATCAACAGGAGGGAATAAATACTATAAAAGTAAGATAGGTAGAAAGGGGGAGAATGCTTGCCTGGAAAACATTGTCGAAGGTTCACCGGGGATCAGGTCGACACTCGCATCAACTCATCGGCCTAATCCGTGAAGAGGCAAAGCACTAGCAGAAACACCGGATGCAATATTTAATACTACGGCAGAAGATCGGGCATGATGCATGTATGACATGGCAAAGATGCGATGCAATTAGGTCATATTAAGCGGAACCGAGGCCCCGCCAATTAATTAATAGGTTCATGTTGTTTAGATACCCCGCAATTTAAATGTTGTCTTAACAAGTCAAAATATAACACCGGTTCGCTACACAAATTTAAATGGAGCCAATATTAGACTAGATTCGCCCGCGTATGGCCTCCATATTTAATTATAAGGTGAATCGGCATAAGGCCCCCAACCCACATGACAATATGTATGCAAGCATGGCAATTTTATATGCAACAAGTAATATCATTTAAAAAATATGGGCTTAGGGTCACACATTGGGATATCGGCGATCTTGGCGGTTCGGGGTTCGTCGGGGTTCGGGTTCGGTCTTCGGATCCTTGTCGAAAGCCGTGGCGTTGGTGGCAGACTCAGGTTCAACACCGATGGTTCACCGGATCCTTACAGGTTGGTGTAGATCTTGGATCCGCGCCTCTTTAGTCTTGTGGACGAGAAGGTCTTGACATATTATGGCACACACGGGCGAGCGGAGATCTTGTCGGGGTCTTGATCCTGTAGGGGTTCTCGGCTTCGTGGTCGGTGGAGAACTCGGTCTAGGGCCACAGCTTGTCGGATAGGTCCAGGTTGTCGTCGATCTTCATGTTACAGTTGCAAAAACCGAAGTAGCCGAGTAACCACAGCACACGTTCACCAGATCAACACCAAAAACCGAGACGGCCGACAACAACTGGAGAGCTGTGGTGCCGTACAGAGACACGCGAGGGTGCGAACCGGAGACGGCGCTCGCTGGGGGAAGGGAGGGCGACGGCGGGCATGAGGTCGGCCAGAGGAGGCGGGCGAGGTCGAGGCCTGCAGCATGGTCGTGCCCTGGGCGGCGCTCGGCTCGACCGGGGAAGCGGAGGAGGCCGGCAGCGCTGCCGCGGCTTGGCCAGGTGGCGACGGGGCACAGGCGGGAATGAGGTATGGAGGCGGGCGGCAACATGCAGGGGCTCCGGCGGCGGGGAGCGCTAGAGGGGGAGTAGGTCGGGCGACATGGAGGCGGAGGGAGAAGCGGTCGGCGGCGGCGCCTCCCTGCGGAAGGAAGAGGGTTGCTGTGGGGAGGTTGGGGACGCGAGCGGGGTGAGGTCAAGGAGGGCATCCGGCGGCAAGGACCACCCACGGGGGAGCGCGGCGGCGACCTCTGGTCGCCCTAGAGACAGAGGCGGCGGGGAACGAGGGAGCGTCGGGTGTGGGGGGTTGCGGGATCGAGAAGGAGGCGGGGTTGGTGGGTGGACGCGAGCGGGATGGTGGGCCAGGACGGAAACGCCAAGGAGGGAGCGGGGATGAGGGAGGTGGGGCCGAGAACGGGGCCAGGGGAGCGAGGTGGTTGGGCGTGGCGGTGTGCGTGTGTGGTGGGTCGCGGGGTGGGGTCCATGTGGGGGTGGTTGGACGCGTCTCAAACGCGGGGTGGAGGGGAAGGGTGCATGCGACCGCGTGTGTGGCGTGGTGCTCCTGGGTGGCGGCGGCAAGTGAGGGACTAGGGGATGGTTAGCAGTTTAGGGTTAGGGTTGTTAGGGTTTCAAGCTAGGCTGGGTTTTTGGGCTGGGTCGGGGTCGTAGACTGCTGCTAGCTGGGCCATTGGGCCTGGCGGGCGGTCTCCTCCGGGGTTTATAAAATAGGGTTGTTATATTATAATATATTTATTTTGTTTTGTTTAAAATAAAACAGTTGCAACTATGTTGTAGACAAAATAAAATATCTGGATAGGCCAGATTTTGATTTGAATAAAGAGATGGGGTATTTTAGAAAACAAAGAGAGGCTTTTAGAGAAATAGTTTTTAGTTTAACAGATGCATGATGCCTGATGATGCACAAAGTAGTAAACAACAACGATTTTCTAGTAGTGGTTTTCTCGGGGTGCTACAATTCGACACCACTAACAATGGATCTCGCCCTCGAGATCCGCCTCATAGTATGGGGAAGAAAGCCGACAGTCTGAATCTTCTCTCTTTGTGTAGATCTTCGTGACACCACTAACAAAGACTCCCTCTCCATCTTGAAAACGGCGATACCACCAACAAGGGGTTATGGCTCACGTTCGTCGAGAGAACACTCCAGGGAAAACAAAGGACGAAGGTAGATGCATCAAAAGATATGGCCATCTCTAACTTCTAGGAGAAGAGGAAAAGTTACATTGATCCACTAGTTCGATGTACAAGAGTGAACAGTAAGAGTCAGGTAGGGTGATCAGTCCATCCCGTACACAAACTATTAACTCCGTACATGAGTAGGAAAATCACTTTCCAAATTAGACCGAAGATCTCGACAGGCGATGTTTAGAGAACGAAGGAATGATGCAAGTTCTTCCTCGGATCTGACGCAGATGATGTCATCGCATTGGAAACCACCGGGAGATACAAAAGAAATCGTATGAAAGACACAATGATTAGGTTCCGCAATGGTTCCATTGGCATGAACAACACATGCTCAAGGTATACTCCAACTTCACCAATGCTCGTCCTTCTCATATGTTTTTCAACGATACAGATATCCAGCAAGGTACACATATAGATAAAGAGTTCAAGAACAAAAGATTAGATGAAGGGTACAACAGACAAGATGCAGATTTGATGATCGTAGCACCACCGTTATAAAAGGGAGAAAGCGAAACCCTGAAGGTACGACGAAAACCCAACCGCGAGAAATCCTGGACTCGAAGAAAGATAAGAGAGTAGATTCAAAACAAGCAGAGGTAAGAAGAGAATAGCAGAGGGGTAAGGAGTAAAAGCAGACCTAATCATATCTATCCAACCGATTTTTCCAAAATAGTTTTGACACTCTATAATGTCCGTTAGCTAGGTTATCCTACAGGCTGGACCAGTGGGGTATCGTAACTGCTGAGCTCTGATACCACTCTGTAACACCCTCAGAATCGGCCCTATGCAAGTTTTAGCGCTTCCCGCCAAACCCGCATAGAAACGATTCAAAGGTGCCCACCAGGCACTTGCGTGCGCGTGGAAAACGAAGTAATATCATTACACAATAGTCCTCGATGGAACCCACAAAACATATATATACAACAGCGACTCAATGAGTCAAGAATATAGATATACAATACAAAGATCCAAATCACCTGCAAAACGATACAGCGTCCGAGTACAGACAAGATGCAAATTGAGCTAAGAGCCCTGAAGAATAACCAATGGCATCCATAACCCTGCCCAGACCAAGCCGGAAGGGTAACCCTGCTAACAACGTCGATCTCAAAACCTGCTTAAACAAAAAGGGGTGCCGACAAAGGGCAAAGGAAAAAGAGAGCGGTCAGTACTGAGGCCAGTACACGGCGAGACTAGAATTCGGCGGTCCTCGCCTACATAGGTATGGTGGACTGAAGCGGCAGCGGCAGCATGCACTAAACAACCTATAGAGACTCGATACAACTGTCGGCTATCAGAGAGAGATAAGAAAGACCTATTCGAAACCATCCTGATTCTACCCCCAAGCATACCCATCCTGGTATGTCCCCCTCGAGACCAAACGAGGAAGTCAACCGAGGAACTCACACAGTTGGCAGCTTTATTTATTCAGTTATCGTTGCAGCAATTACTAGTCAGGTATAGATAGTCATCCTGATATAATAAGCAGTGGGCACTTTTAGTTAACCATTCCATTGTAGTTGCAACACTTACTAGTCAGGTACAATTAGCATGAGATATCCCAAACCCAGCAGTTGTTGATACTTTTATTTAGCCATTCCGTTGTAGTGAAGCTGATTACTAGTCATATCGGGTACAAGTCAAATTATAACAGTAAACTTTAGTTATGGTTGTCTATGATCGAGAACTGTGCTCCAAGTCGTCCATAACCGCGGACACGGCTTCTCGAAAAGATTTAACCCTGCAGGGGTGCACCAAAGTTTCCACACGCACCTACACCCTTGTTGTCAGATCAGGTAGGTACAAGATCACAAAACATACACCCAACGGTATGTCGACGGGGTTTCGGAAACGATGTTTCCTAGACCCAAAGCAAGCACATGGGGGCCACCCCACTAAGCTACCCGTAACGAAGTCGGCCGGTCTCCGAGACGGACCCAGGGTTTGTGACGACGGCTGTAAACGACTGGGAACCCGAAAGTGTGACTGGGCTTGTCGATACCGCGAAAACGTGGCACGGGGTTCCAAAACAGTACAAGCGCTCCACGCGCAATCATAATAAAGCAGTAAAGCATGGCATAAGTACATGATAGTAATAAAGCCCCAAACTACTTTGTGGCCCCCGGTACAGTACTTTGAAATCAGGTACTAATCAATGGGGGTGCCCACACACCCCACCTGTGGTTAGAGCGCTCGATCTCGGATCAGGTGTCAAGAACTCGGGGTCCTACGGGACACCAGTGAGCGGTTAAAAACCAAATATTGTCTATTACCCACCGGTGCCTCTGCATTTACCTACTTTCAATTTTAGTTATTAAACAATAATTAAAGCCATGATCATCTCCAACATAAAGCATATGGCAGCCTTCCAACAGCTGTGGTACCGGACGACACGCAACAGCACTTGAGCAAGCGACTACGACACGCAAGTCCAACTATCTACCAAACAACAGGTAATAGGATGTGTCCAAGGCAATATAAGGCTGCACGGGATATCACGGGTACGAAAACTAGAGCATCGCAACACAGATATCAATAGATCAATAGGAGGGAATAAATACTATAAAAGTAAGATAGGTAGAAAGGGGGAGAATGCTCGCCTGGAAAACATTGTCGAAGGTTCACCGGGGATCAGGTCGACACTCGCATCAACTCATCGGCCTAATCCGTGAAGAGGCAAAGCACTAGCAGAAACACCGGATGCAATATTTAATACTACGGCAGAAGATCGGGCATGATGCATGTATGACATGGCAAAGATGCGATGCAATTAGGTCATATTAAGCGGAACCGAGGCCCCGACAATTAATTAATAGGTTCATGTTGTTTAGATACCCCGCAATTTAAATGTTGTCTTAACAAGTCAAAATATAACACCGGTTCGCTACACAAATTTAAATGGAGCCAATATTAGACTAGATTCGCCCGCGTATGGCCTCCATATTTAATTATAAGGTGAATCGGCATAAGGCCCCCAACCCACATGACAATATGTATGCAAGCATGGCAATTTTATATGCAACAAGTAATATCATTTAAAAAATATGGGCTTAGGGTCACACATTGGGATATCGGCGATCTTGGCGGTTCGGGGTTCGTCGGGGTTCGGGTTCGGTCTTCGGATCCTTGTCGAAAGCCGTGGCGTTGGTGGCAGACTCAGGTTCAACACCGATGGTTCACCGGATCCTTACAGGTTGGTGTAGATCTTGGATCCGCGCCTCTTTAGTCTTGTGGACGAGAAGGTCTTGACATATTATGGCACACACGGGCGAGCGGAGATCTTGTCGGGGTCTTGATCCTGTAGGGGTTCTCGGCTTCGTGGTCGGTGGAGAACTCGGTCTAGGGCCACAGCTTGTCGGATAGGTCCAGGTTGTCGTCGATCTTCATGTTACAGTTGCAAAAACCGAAGTAGCCGAGTAACCACAGCACACGTTCACCAGATCAACACCAAAAACCGAGACGGCCGACAACAACTGGAGAGCTGTGGTGCCGTACAGAGACACGCGAGGGTGCGAACCGGAGACGGCGCTCGCTGGGGGAAGGGAGGGCGACGGCGGGCATGAGGTCGGCCAGAGGAGGCGGGCGAGGTCGAGGCCTGCAGCATGGTCGTGCCCAGGGCGGCGCTCGGCTCGACCGGGGAAGCGGAGGAGGCCGGCAGCGCTGCCGCGGCTTGGCCAGGTGGCGACGGGGCACAGGCGGGAATGAGGTATGGAGGCGGGCGGCAACATGCAGGGGCTCCGGCGGCAGGGAGCGCTAGAGGGGGAGTAGGTCGGGCGACATGGAGGCGGAGGGAGAAGCGGTCGGCGGCGGCGCCTCCCTGCGGAAGGAAGAGGGTTGCTGTGGGGAGGTTGGGGACGCGAGCGGGGTGAGGTCAAGGAGGGAATCCGGCGGCAAGGACCACCCACGGGGGAGCGCGGCGGCGACCTCTGGTCGCCCTAGAGACAGAGGCGGCGGGGAACGAGGGAGCGTCGGGTGTGGGGGGTTGCGGGATCGAGAAGGAGGCGGGGTTGGTGGGTGGACGCGAGCGGGATGGTGGGCCAGGACGGAAACGCCAAGGAGGGAGCGGGGATGAGGGAGGTGGGGCCGAGAACGGGGCCAGGGGAGCGAGGTGGTTGGGCGTGGCGGTGTGCGTGTGTGGTGGGTCGCGGGGTGGGGTCCATGTGGGGGTGGTTGGACGCGTCTCAAACGCGGGGTGGAGGGGAAGGGTGCATGCGACCGCGTGTGTGGCGTGGTGCTCCTGGGTGGCGGCAGCAAGTGAGGGACTAGGGGATGGTTAGCAGTTTAGGGTTAGGGTTGTTAGGGTTTCAAGCTAGGCTGGGTTTTTGGGCTGGGTCGGGGTCGTAGACTGCTGCTAGCTGGGCCATTGGGCCTGGCGGGCGGTCTCCTCCGGGGTTTATAAAATAGGGTTGTTATATTATAATATATTTATTTTGTTTTGTTTAAAATAAAACAGTTGCAACTATGTTGTAGACAAAATAAAATATCTGGATAGGCCAGATTTTGATTTGAATAAAGAGATGGGGTATTTTAGAAAACAAAGAGAGGCTTTTAGAGAAATAGTTTTTAGTTTAACAGATGCATGATGCCTGATGATGCACAAAGTAGTAAACAACAACGATTTTCTAGTAGTGGTTTTCTCGGGGTGCTACAATTCGACACCACTAACAATGGATCTCGCCCTCGAGATCCGCCTCATAGTATGGGGAAGAAAGCCGACAGTCTGAATCTTCTCTCTTTGTGTAGATCTTCGTGACACCACTAACAAAGACTCCCTCTCCATCTTGAAAACGGCGATACCACCAACAAGGGGTTATGGCTCACGTTCGTCGAGAGAACACTCCAGGGAAAACAAAGGACGAAGGTAGATGCATCAAAAGATATGGCCATCTCTAACTTCTAGGAGAAGAGGAAAAGTTACATTGATCCACTAGTTCGATGTACAAGAGTGAACAGTAAGAGTCAGGTAGGGTGATCAGTCCATCCCGTACACAAACTATTAACTCCGTACATGAGTAGGAAAATCACTTTCCAAATTAGACCGAAGATCTCGACAGGCGATGTTTAGAGAACGAAGGAATGATGCAAGTTCTTCCTCGGATCTGACGCAGATGATGTCATCGCATTGGAAACCACCGGGAGATACAAAAGAAATCGTATGAAAGACACAATGATTAGGTTCCGCAATGGTTCCATTGGCATGAACAACACATGCTCAAGGTATACTCCAACTTCACCAATGCTCGTCCTTCTCATATGTTTTTCAACGATACAGATATCCAGCAAGGTACACATATAGATAAAGAGTTCAAGAACAAAAGATTAGATGAAGGGTACAACAGACAAGATGCAGATTTGATGATCGTAGCACCACCGTTATAAAAGGGAGAAAGCGAAACCCTGAAGGTACGACGAAAACCCAACCGCGAGAAATCCTGGACTCGAAGAAAGATAAGAGAGTAGATTCAAAACAAGCAGAGGTAAGAAGAGAATAGCAGAGGGGTAAGGAGTAAAAGCAGACCTAATCATATCTATCCAACCGATTTTTCCAAAATAGTTTTGACACTCTATAATGTCCGTTAGCTAGGTTATCCTACAGGCTGGACCAGTGGGGTATCGTAACTGCTGAGCTCTGATACCACTCTGTAACACCCTCAGAATCGGCCCTATGCAAGTTTTAGCGCTTCCCGCCAAACCCGCATAGAAACGATTCAAAGGTGCCCACCAGGCACTTGCGTGCGCGTGGAAAACGAAGTAATATCATTACACAATAGTCCTCGATGGAACCCACAAAACATATATATACAACAGCGACTCAATGAGTCAAGAATACAGATATACAATACAAAGATCCAAATCACCTGCAAAACGATACAGCGTCCGAGTACAGACAAGATGCAAATTGAGCTAAGAGCCCTGAAGAATAACCAATGGCATCCATAACCCTGCCCAGACCAAGCCGGAAGGGTAACCCTGCTAACAACGTCGATCTCAAAACCTGCTTAAACAAAAAGGGGTGCCGACAAAGGGCAAAGGAAAAAGAGAGCGGTCAGTACTGAGGCCAGTACACGGCGAGACTAGAATTCGGCGGTCCTCGCCTACATAGGTATGGTGGACTGAAGCGGCAGCGGCAGCATGCACTAAACAACCTATAGAGACTCGATACAACTGTCGGCTATCAGAGAGAGATAAGAAAGACCTATTCGAAACCATCCTGATTCTACCCCCAAGCATACCCATCCTGGTATGTCCCCCTCGAGACCAAACGAGGAAGTCAACCGAGGAACTCACACAGTTGGCAGCTTTATTTATTCAGTTATCGTTGCAGCAATTACTAGTCAGGTATAGATAGTCATCCTGATATAATAAGCAGTGGGCACTTTTAGTTAACCATTCCATTGTAGTTGCAACACTTACTAGTCAGGTACAATTAGCATGAGATATCCCAAACCCAGCAGTTGTTGATACTTTTATTTAGCCATTCCGTTGTAGTGAAGCTGATTACTAGTCATATCGGGTACAAGTCAAATTATAACAGTAAACTTTAGTTATGGTTGT
Organism: Avena sativa; assembly: GCA_916181665.1. Lineage (NCBI taxonomy): Eukaryota > Viridiplantae > Streptophyta > Magnoliopsida > Poales > Poaceae > Avena > Avena sativa. The sequence continues at coordinate 255,239,659 of OV702279.1, read as the reverse complement.
CTATGATCGAGAACTGTGCTCCAAGTCGTCCATAACCGCGGACACGGCTTCTCGAAAAGATTTAACCCTGCAGGGGTGCACCAAAGTTTCCACACGCACCTACACCCTTGTTGTCAGATCAGGTAGGTACAAGATCACAAAACATACACCCAACGGTATGTCGACGGGGTTTCGGAAACGATGTTTCCTAGACCCAAAGCAAGCACATGGGGGCCACCCCACTAAGCTACCCGTAACGAAGTCGGCCGGTCTCCGAGACGGACCCAGGGTTTGTGACGACGGCTGTAAACGACTGGGAACCCGAAAGTGTGACTGGGCTTGTCGATACCGCGAAAACGTGGCACGGGGTTCCAAAACAGTACAAGCGCTCCACGCGCAATCATAATAAAGCAGTAAAGCATGGCATAAGTACATGATAGTAATAAAGCCCCAAACTACTTTGTGGCCCCCGGTACAGTACTTTGAAATCAGGTACTAATCGATGGGGGTGCCCACACACCCCACCTGTGGTTAGAGCGCTCGATCTCGGATCAGGTGTCAAGAACTCGGGGTCCTACGGGACACCAGTGAGCGGTTAAAAACCAAATATTGTCTATTACCCACCGGTGCCTCTGCATTTACCTACTTTCAATTTTAGTTATTAAACAATAATTAAAGCCATGATCATCTCCAACATAAAGCATATGGCAGCCTTCCAACAGCTGTGGTACCAGACGACACGCAACAGCACTTGAGCAAGCGACTACGACACGCAAGTCCAACTATCTACCAAACAACAGGTAATAGGATGTGTCCAAGGCAATATAAGGCTGCACGGGATATCACGGGTACGAAAACTAGAGCATCGCAACACAGATATCAATAGATCAATAGGAGGGAATAAATACTATAAAAGTAAGATAGGTAGAAAGGGGGAGAATGCTCGCCTGGAAAACATTGTCGAAGGTTCACCGGGGATCAGGTCGACACTCGCATCAACTCATCGGCCTAATCCGTGAAGAGGCAAAGCACTAGCAGAAACACCGGATGCAATATTTAATACTACGGCAGAAGATCGGGCATGATGCATGTATGACATGGCAAAGATGCGATGCAATTAGGTCATATTAAGCGGAACCGAGGCCCCGACAATTAATTAATAGGTTCATGTTGTTTAGATACCCCGCAATTTAAATGTTGTCTTAACAAGTCAAAATATAACACCGGTTCGCTACACAAATTTAAATGGAGCCAATATTAGACTAGATTCGCCCGCGTATGGCCTCCATATTTAATTATAAGGTGAATCGGCATAAGGCCCCCAACCCACATGACAATATGTATGCAAGCATGGCAATTTTATATGCAACAAGTAATATCATTTAAAAAATATGGGCTTAGGGTCACACATTGGGATATCGGCGATCTTGGCGGTTCGGGGTTCGTCGGGGTTCGGGTTCGGTCTTCGGATCCTTGTCGAAAGCCGTGGCGTTGGTGGCAGACTCAGGTTCAACACCGATGGTTCACCGGATCCTTACAGGTTGGTGTCGATCTTGGATCCGCGCCTCTTTAGTCTTGTGGACGAGAAGGTCTTGACAGATTATGGCACACACGGGCGAGCGGAGATCTTGTCGGGGTCTTGATCCTGTAGGGGTTCTCGGCTTCGTGGTCGGTGGAGAACTCGGTCTAGGGCCACAGCTTGTCGGATAGGTCCAGGTTGTCGTCGATCTTCATGTTACAGTTGCAAAAACCGAAGTAGCCGAGTAACCACAGCACACGTTCACCAGATCAACACCAAAAACCGAGACGGCCGACAACAACTGGAGAGCTGTGGTGCCGTACAAAGACACGCGAGGGTGCGAACCGGAGACAACGCTCGCTGGGGGAAGGGAGGGCGACGGCGGGCACGAGGTCGGCCAGAGGAGGCGGGCGAGGTCGAGGCCTGCAGCATGGTCGTGCCCTGGGCGGCGCTCGGCTCGACCGGGGAAGCGGAGGAGGCCGGCAGCGCTGCCGCGGCTTGGCCAGGTGGCGACGGGGCGCAGGCGGGAATGAGGTATGGAGGCGGGCGGCAACGTGCAGGGGCTCCGGCGGCGGGGAGCGCCAGAGGGGGAGTAGGTCGGGCGACATGGAGGCGGAGGGAGAAGCGGTCGGCGGCGGCGCCTCCCTGCGGAAGGAAGAGGGTTGCTGTGGGGAGGTTGGGGACGCGAGCGGGGTGAGGTCAAGGAGGGCATCCGGCGGCGAGGACCACCCACGGGGGAGCGCGGCGGCGACCGCTGGTCGCCCTAGAGACAGAGGCGGCGGGGAACAAGGGAGCGTCGGGTGTGGGGGGGTTGCGGGATCGAGAAGGAGGCGGGGTTGGTGGGTGGACGCGAGCGGGATGGTGGGCCAGGGCGGAAAAGCCAAGGAGGGAGCGGGGATGAGGGAGGTGGGGCCGAGAACGGGGCCAGGGGAGCGAGGTGGTTGGGCGTGGCGGTGTGCGTGTGTGGTGGGTCGCGGGGTGGGGTCCATGTGGGGGTGGTTGGACGCGTCTCAAACGCGGGGTGGAGGGGAAGGGTGCATGCGACCGCGTGTGTGGCGTGGTGCTCCTGGGTGGCGGCGGCAGGTGAGGGACTAGGGGATGGTTAGCAGTTTAGGGTTAGGGTTGTTAGGGTTTCAAGCTAGGCTGGGTTTTTGGGCTGGGTCGGGGTCGTAGACTGCTGCTAGCTGGGCCGTTGGGCCTAGTGGGCGGTCTCCTCCGGGGTTTATAAAATAGGGTTGTTATATTATAATATATTTATTTTGTTTTGTTTAAAATAAAACAGTTGCAACTATGTTGTAGACAAAATAAAATATCTGGATAGGCCAGATTTTGATTTGAATAAAGAGATGGGGTATTTTAGAAAACAAAGAGAGGCTTTTAGAGAAATAGTTTTTAGTTTAACAGATGCATGATGCCTGATGATGCACAAAGTAGTAAACAACAACGATTTTCTAGTAGTGGTTTTCTCGGGGTGCTACAAATGACATGGCGTGAACCTTGATGTATTTATTAATCATTGATAGATTTGCTCTAATTTAAGAGCTGAGTGGTTTAAATGTTGATACAACAAGCTTATCAACAACCACCATAGTAAAAATGTGGCAAATGAGGACGAATAGGAGCTTAAGGTGGAGGATGTGTTTAACCCGAATGAAATAGTTTGTAATCCTGTTCTTAGAAAACAAATCAATGAATACCATGCGAATGCATTTGAAGCATTTGAACCGTTGTGAAGAAAATTTTGCTAATGCTTATAATTGTTCAAAAAAAATGTTGCCTTGCGGCGTGCCCAGGCTTTGACAAATTTCTGGGTCCGCCACTGACAGCACGGTTCTGCTAATTCCAACGTATAAGTGCAAGCATATAAAACATAGATGGGACAATGGTTCAAGTTTATTAGGGGAAAAGAATATAAAGTGTGCCATCAAGTTTGTGAGGGATTTAATCACTAAGTTTTCACATAACAAAATAGTTTCTAATTGAAAGATAGCTGAAAACAAGAATATACTTGGAATGGTGTAACACACCATGCATAGGAGTTTATAGTGGAAACTTTGGAAAAACTTGGTTTCTTGGGAGTTGAAAGCACGAGTAGATCTTACTCATACAAGTGGAGGCCATCAAAAGACTGGGAGCAACCAACTGTAGGGGTTCGTAGCATGGAAAACAAAAAAATTCTACCGCATGAACACACAATCAAGATCTAATCTATGATCAAGCCAAGATCTATCTACTAGATTGTAGCAACGAGTCGACAGAATACTAACCCTCGAAGATCCAAAGCGGTTAACGAGAGCAGATTCTCGTGGATGATGTAGTTGTACACTTCCGATCTCAAGATCGCGTAGACGATCCTTCCGGTGCTGCGTTTCGGCAGCGCTTCCGCAGTCGGTCACACGTTTGGTACTCAATGAAGACCTTCCTCTCCCTTGTTCCAGCAGGCAGCGGAGGTTGTAGCACTCTCCTCGTGATTCCGGCAGCACGACGGCGTGGTGTCGGAAGTAGAGGTGAGATCTCGCAGGGCTTCGCCTTAAGCCGGAGCGAGTATGGTGGAGTAAGAGAGGGCCTTGGCGATCTACGGAATAGAGGGCACCAAGGGGGGTGGTCTAGCCGGCGGCTAGGGCTTGGGTAAGCCCTAACTCGGCGACTTGGAGGAGCCCTAGGCGGCGGCTGCACTTGGGTGGAGGCGCCAGGAGCTAGGGTTTTTGGGTGTGTAGGAGAGAGGCAGCCCTTCCCCTTCTTATATAGGTGGGAAGGTGCGTCTTGGGAGGAGGGAGTCCTCCCCCAAGTCGGCCTCCTTGGCCGGCGGGTGGAGGGAGGAGACTTCCTCCCCAAGTAGGTTTCCTACTCTCCCTCCACCAAGCAAACTTGCCGTTTGACTTTTTCAAATTGGCGTTTAACTTTCAAACTAGGATTTGATTTATCCCTTTATTTTGCCCAGCCAATTGACCTAGTACATGATGCAACCATTCCATATTGTCATGACACATTCATGTACCCTTTCCCTCCGGAGTGCCGGACCTTCCGGACCCTTCTAGAACATTCCTGATGAAAACACCGGAATCATTCCCCAACTCCGAAACAGGACTTTCCTTATATGAATCTTATTCTCCGGACCATTCCGGATCTCCTCGTGATATCCCGGATCCCATCCGAGACTCCGAACAACATTCTGTCTCTTACTCATCATTCCGTAACTACTCAACAACATCGAATCCTTAAGTGTGTCTCCCTACGGTTCGTGAATTATGCGGACATGACCGAGACACTTCTCCGATCAATAACCAATAGAGGAATCTAGAAATTCATATGGCTCCCACATATTTCTATGATTACTTTGCGATCTAATGAACCACTTACATACGATACAAATTTCCCTTTGTCTCACGATAGTTTACTTATCCGAGGTTTTGATTGTCAGTATCTCTGCATACCTAGTTCAACCTCGTTACCGATAAGTACTCTTTTCTCGTTCCCGTGATATGTGATCCCTTGTGAGCCAGTCACATGCTTGCAAGCTAATTGGATGACATTCCACCGAGAGGGCCCAGAGTATATCTATCCATCATATGGATGGACAAATCCCACTCTTGATCCATGTGCCTCAACACATACTTTCGGAACACTCAATGCCACCTTTATAGCCACCCAGTTACGGTGTGGTGTTTGATGTCATCAAAGCATCCTTCCGGTGATGGTGATTAGCATGATCTCATGGTCGAAGGAATTATGTTACTATGTATCAGAAAGCATATAGCAAATGAACTATATTAAATGACTTGATCTTTATGCTACGCTTAACTATAGGAGTATGTCCATCACATCATTCTCCTAATGATATGACCTTGTTGTTAATAACATCCTCTATGTTCATGATCAGGAAACCATGATCATATATTAACCAACAAGCTAGTTTAACAAGAGGCTTTACTAGGGACTCTTTTATTTTTACAAATCACACAAGTATTATTGTTTCCTGTTAATAAAATTATAGCATGGTATGTAAACATTTATCATAAGTATGAAGATATGATAATAACCTACTTTATTATTGCCTCTTGGGCATATCTCCAATAGTCTCCCACTTGCACTAGAGTCAATAATCTAGTTTCAAACCTTTGTGTATTCAACACCTATGGCTTTCTGGTGTTGTATGTACAGGATTGCTAGTGGTGAACTGATCTCCGGATCTGACACTTCCAGGTCCGTGTGTAATTGCATGTTTGCATCTCTACGCATCACTCATTCCTTAATGAGATGGCTTTGTATAAATTTGGTCCTTTGGTGAGACCTTTAGTTCTTTGTGTTAAAACATGTTGATAATATTGTCGTACAATATATTTTCATAGCATTATCCCTGCTATGAACTACACCTAATTTGATAACAAACTACTTGACACAAATGCCCTCTTTAGCTGCTATAATAGCAGTCATATACTTAGCCTTTTGTTGTAGTATCTGTCATAATGTCTTTACTTTGGAACTCATCCAAATCCATTATGGAACTTACTTTCCATTACATCGTACCACCCTTAGTTTAGATTGAGATAAACTTAATTTGTACTTTGTGACAAAACTAGTATCAATGTAGTACTTTTACAATGATCTAACCATCTATTTGCCACTTCTACAAAATATTATACTCTTAGTTCTTCCAAAAGATCATAAGAATATCTTTACTATCGTCCAATGATCATCTTATGAATCATTCTGGTATATGCTCATAACATTTAGAGCATAGGACATATCTGGATTTGTACATATCACAGTATGATTGATATAAATACTCTTTGTGATTTCATACATCAAGTATTAATCTATACTTGAATCTTTGTTTCACTTACCAAGTGTCAATACACTTGAATATATCATCAATATTGAACCCATTCAATCCTTTCTGTGCGACAAGAACCTTTCTTATAGTTTCTATATTGAACTCATTCAATATATCATCTATGTACTTTCGGCACAGCCATATTAGCGTCTATTGATGCCAAATATTTGGATTTTTCCTAAGTCTTTCATCGGGATGAAATTATTAATATGTGTTAATAAAAGATATATCATTTCCAATCAACAATATGTCTTCTACATAATGTATTAGAAACATGTCTTAGCGCTCCCACTTAATTTCTTGCAAATGCAAGCATCTTCATTGTCTCCGATGAATTTAAAACTCTTTAATCGGTTTCATCATAGTGAAGATTCCAACTCCGCGATGCTTACTTTAACCATTGAAGTTTGCATATGCTTTTAGCATCCTTTGAATTAACAAAACCCTATGGACCGTGTTATGCACATGTCCTAGGTAATAATTCTATTAGAAGAACTTGTTTTGTTTATTCAACTATCACATAACAAAATTATATGTAGTGGTTGCTACATTAATCCGTCTAGACTAAATATCGCTATTAAAGATCAAATCTTGTCATAGTCAACCTTTGAACATTGTTGTGAACTCTTTCCCAACATGTCGACTATTTCATAGATGTGCAACATCCATGTCTATTTCTTTATAGATCCAAACACGACTGTAAGGTCTTACACCTTTCTCGAGGGTCCTTCAAGTTCAAAACTTGATTTCTCGTGTATGGAACTATCACGGATTTTATGGCTTCAAGCCATTTTATGGAGTCAGGGCCCATCATCGCTTCTTTGCATGTAGTCCGTTCATTATTCTCAAATAATGATTCAACCCTCAAATCTTGGTATTTGATTGTTTACCCGACCTACTTGGTTCAACAGAAACTTTGACGTCCGTAACCACAACCTTTGAGGCACGTGAGCCATGAGCATTGTTGCTGCCTCGGGAACACTTTTCGGCGCTGTGCAACTTTGCACATATAGCTAAAGTTCTTTTAACCTTATCAAAGTTCTATTGTCCTCCCACTTAACTTTTCACGAAAAATTCCTTCTCAAAGAAACTTGACGTTCTATGTGACAAACACTTTTGTCTCCGATGTTATGGAGGAATACTTAGCAGTTATTCGAAATAACATACAAAGACAGGTTCATCCGACCTTGGTTTCAAACATCTTTCTTATGCATAGCATACCAATGTTTAAGAAAGGACAACTTGGGTTTTATCCCAAACCATAACTTTATATGGTGTCATTTCAACGGATTATGATGGAGCTCTTTTCAGTGGAAAAACGGTAGTCTCTAAAGCTTTTAATCTTTAAAATATAATGACAGTTTTATGAATTACACCTTTGATCTTACCATGTCAAACAAGGTTTAATTACATATCTCGAATGCTCCATACTCTTATGGTGTTTCGGGAAATGCAAATCCATGGAACGATTCCTTAAATCTTAGGTATTATGCTAAACTTGTAACTCAAATATCTTACTTTATGATCTTATCATAAACTATTTATATTCTTGTTACAATGATTTTGCACTTCATCTTGAAATTCTTTGAACTTTTCAAATGTTTCATACTTCATCCTTATTAAGTAAATATTCATATATTCACTCAAATTTTTAGAGAAAGCATATGAAGTTGAAATCCATCGCTCTTGACTACATATAATGGACTTCGTACAACAATATGTACAAGTTCCAATAAGCTAGTCATTCGTTCCCTTTTTGGCCTATGAACGAAGTTTTAATTATCTCTAGGAAAGTTTCACAAGCGTCATTTGATCAAAAAATCAAAAGACTCCAAAATTCCATCCATATGGAGTTTCTTGGTATTTTCTTTCCAATATAATTTAAACGGCGATGTCACTTCCTAGTGATATTTCAATCAATTTGTCTTTCGACATTTTTAGCACTATTTTTATGGATGTGATTTCTCCAACGATATTTGTGAATCATCCATCTTTTATGGATTACGGCAATTATTTGAACAACCCTTTTTTTCTTATAATACCTGATAAAACAAATCTTGAAGGCAAGCTTTGATGTTTAACGAGCAACACAATAACCCTTTATTTGTTCTCGATGAACATCATCACATATTCTTTTGCTAGTTACTTAGGCCATTGTAGTTCATGAATTCTGTTATTTCGTATGATGATTCATACCAACAAATTCAGTATCCAATACTTAAGAAACACATTATTTAATAAGCAAAGAATACAACCATAACATGTATATCCTTTATATACCTAAACTGAACAATTCTAGTCTTTTCTTTTCTGCCATATATTTATGAGATTCTCTTTCAGTATTTCCTTTTCTGTTTGAAAAAATCTATCAACATCAATAGTGGAGCCATATACATGACACATACTCCAAAGCATGTATAGTTAAATACCAATGTCTTTGGACTTGCACTTTGAAGTAGATCACCATCATCAAATGTTTGGTGTTCTTTCAAATTCCTTTCTTTAGTAATCTCTTGGTGTAGTAAATATTTTACCTACATCAAATATTCACCCTTATCATGGAATTATCCATGATCAAGCTACTTTTAGCTTATAACGGTGAATCGCGAGTATAATGTTGCTCTCCAAAACCTTTTGGAGGATTAGGACAACTAGTGTCTCCAACCTTTTGTAAATTCTCATCAAATATGAGAACATAAACTTTGCCATATTATACTCTCTCATGTTGTAACCAAAACATCATTTCAGATATCACAATATCTTCCATACATGATGGTTTCTGAAACAATTCTTTCAACTCCTAGATTACCTTGATATTGAAACTATCTTTCGAATATCAAGAATCATGGAGATAAACATGATACTTATATACTAACACTGGAATTGTTACTCTTGATTTAATACCAACTATTAAATTTCACGGAGTAATCGAAACTTACTGAAAGTTTGCAATGGGACTTTTAAACTTTAGATTAACACTTCAAAAAACAATTCGATACCAGTTCGTATAGTAACTAACCAGAATTCTATAGTTCTATCATCTCAATTATAACTAAGCGCAAGGTGGTAAACTGATGCCAATGACTACAAACAACTATGCAAATTCACTTTGATTTAATTTATGATAAATAGTGTTCAACTTTTAATCAAATTGCTATTGAACTCCCACTCAAAACAATATCCCTCACATTGTTTTAGTGATAACACGAACCAAATCCACCACATCAAAACCGATCATCACGAGAGTTGATGTAGCTTCAATGGTGAACAATCAACATGTTCATCATATCTACTATATGACTCATGTTTACCTTTCGGTGATCCGTGTTCCGAGACCATGTCTGTACATGCTAGGCTTGTCAAGATCAAACCTTAGCTTCCGCATGAGCAACTCTGGCTTGCTCACGTTGTATACACTCGCAGAATCTAACACACCCGATCATCATGTGATGCTTCGAAACAACGAGCTTTAGCAACGGTGCTTACTAAGGATGAACACTTTAAAACTTGAAATTGTGTGCTTGAGGGATCATCTTATAATGCTACCGTCGTGAACTAAGCAATACAAGATGCATAAAAGGATTAACATCACATGCAATTCATAATATGTGATATGATATGGCCTTTCTTCTTGTGCTTCTCATCTCCATCTTCAAGCACTAACATGATCTCCATCATCACCGGTGTGGCGTCAAGGTCAATGGCGCCGCTTCATGGTTGTCGTCCACAAGAATCAACTATTACAACTACTTTGAATAATAGACACGCAGGACTTAATGGAAACAACCATATGGCTCCTGCCGGTTGTCAACTTACAATAAGGAACATTGCATACATCATATATAATCACAATCATGGCCATATCACATCACAGCACACCCCTGCAAAACAAAGTTAGACGCCTCTAATTTTCTTTGCATGTTTTACGTGGTTTGGGGATTTCAATAAGTGTCGTTCTAACTGATGAACAAGAACCACAACATTGATACTAGTATTGTCAATCACCCGTTGTAAATTGAATCTTAACTATGTTGAGAGAAACATGCACCCACAAAGCCACTTATGCACTACAAGTTGCATGTCAAGAGTGGAGCAAGTCTCATGAACGATGTCATGTAAGGTTAGCCCGGGCCGCTTCATCCCACCATCCCGCAAGATGCAAAGTACACAAAAAGCAATTGACAACAAAAGCATCAACGCCCACAATGACCATTGTGTTCTACTCGTGCAACAGATCTACATATAGACACGGCTCTGATACCACTGTAGGGGTTCGTAGCATGGAAAACAAAAAAAATCTACCGCATGAACACACAATCAAGATCTAATCTATGATCAATCCAAGATCTATCTACTAGATTGTAGCAACTAGTCGATAGAATTCTAACCCTCGAAGATCCAAAGCGGTTAACGAGAGCAGATTCTCGTGGATGATGTAGTTGTACACTTCCGATCTCAAGATCGCGTAGACGATCGTTCTGGCGCTGCGTTCCGGCAACGCTTCCGCAGTCGATCACACGTTCGGTACTCGATGAAGACCTTCCTCTCCCTTGTTCCAGCAGCAGTAGAGGTTGTAGCACTCTCCTCGTGATTCCGGCAGCACGACGGCATGGTGTCGGAAGTAGAGGGGAGATCTCGCAGGGCTTCGTCTTAAGCCGGAGCGAGTATGGTGGAGTAAGAGAGGGCCTTGGCGATCTATGGAATAGATGGCACCAAGGGGGGTGGTGTAGCCAGGGCTAGGGCTTGGGGAATCCCTAACTCGGCGACTTGGAGGAGCCCTAGGCGGCGGCTGCACTTGGGTGGAGGCGCCAGGAGCTAGGGTTTTTGGGTGTGTAGGAGAGAGGCAGCCCTTCCCCTTCTTATAAAGGTGGGAGGGTGCGGCTTGGGAGGAGGGAGTCCTCCCCCAAGTCGGCCTCCTTGTCCGGCGGGTGGAGGGAGGAGACTTCCTCCCCAAGTAGGTTTCCTACTCTCCCTCCACCAAGCAAACTTGCCGTTTGACTTTTTCAAATTAGCGTTTGACTTTCAAAATAGGATTTGATTTCTCCCTTTATTTTTCCCAGCCAATTGACCTAGTACATGATGCAACCATTCCATATTGTAATGACACATTCATGTACCCTTTCCCTCCGGAGTGCCGGACCTTCCGGACCCTTCTAGAACATTCCTGATGAAAACACCGGAATCATTCCCCAACTCCGAAATAGGACTTTCCTTATATGAATCTTATTCTCCGGACCATTCCGGATCTCCTCATGATATCCCGGATCCCATCTGAGACTCCGAACAACATTCGGTCTCTTACTCATCATTCCATAACTACTCAACAACATCGAATCCTTAAGTGTGTCTCCCTATGGTTCGTGAATTATGCGGACATGACCGAGACACTTCTCCGATAAATAACCAATAGAGGAATCTGGAAATTCATATGGCTCCCACATATTTGTACGATTACTTTGCGATCGAATGAACCACTTACATACGATACCAATTTCCCTTTGTCTCACGATAGTTTACTTATCCGAGGTTTTGATCGTCAGTATCTCTGCATACCTAGTTCAACCTCGTTACCGATAAGTACTCTTTTCTCGTTCCCGTGATATGTGATCCCTTGTGAGCCAGTCACATGCTTGCAAGCTAATTGGATGACATTCCACCGAGAGGGCCCAGAGTATATCTATCCGTCATATGGATGGACAAATCCCACTCTTGATCCATGTGCCTCAACACATACTTTCGGAACACTCAATGTCACCTTTATAGCCACCCAGTTACGGTGTGGTGTTTGATGTCATCAAAGCATCCTTCCGGTGATGGTGATTAGCATGATCTCATGTTCGAAGGAATTAGGTTACTATGTATCAGAAAGCATATAGCAAATGAACTATATTAAATGACTTGATCTTTATGCTATGCTTAACTATAGGAGTATGTCCATCACATCATTCTCCTAATGATATGACCCTGTTGTTAATAACATCTTCAATGTTCATGATCAGGAAACCATGATCATATATTAACCAACAAGCTAGTTTAACAAGAGGCTTTACTAGGGACTCTTTTATGTTTACAAATCACACAAGTATTAATGTTTCCTGTTAATACAATTATAGCATGGTATGTAAACATTTATCATAAGTATGAAGATATGATAATAACCTACTTTATTATTGCCTCTTGGGCATATCTCCAACACCAACTAAGAGAGCATAATGGCCATAATCATGCAGAGCAACAAAGCATTACTAATCAAAGCATAGACTGGTACTACAAGTCAAGGACTAAATGTTCATAGAGGCTATGGTGACTTGTCATAGTCATAACATGGTGTGAACATGTGCCAAGTCAACCCAAACAAAGCATCAAAGGAGAATACCACAATACTATGCTTTTGCATGCTAAAACAACGCATAATTTATTCAAGGCACACTAAGCAATCCCAATTGTTTGGAACAAGACATGCTACTACAATAATAACTAAGCATAAGGTCAAAATAACACCTAGCATGTCATGCTAAAGTCTAAGTCACAGTCAATGCAAGCTCCTCTTGCACTTTCAAGCAAAAACTTCCTACTCCTTTCCAAAACCAAGCAACTTATTTGCAAAACAACACAGCGAGAACGGGGGTCCAAACTACTTTATTCAAGCAAACAAAACAACCTAAGAAAAGCAAACGGAAACTAAGGTGCTCCAAGAACAACACAACTGTGCATGAAACAATAAAAACGAAGTGTCTAGACAGACCTGAGATTTTTATTGATGAAGAAGGGGATGCCCAAGGCATCCCCAAGCTTTGATGCTTGTACCTCTTGGATATTTCTTGGGGTGACACCGGGGTGGCATCCCCAAGCTTGAGCTTTTGTCCATTTTTCATCTCATTACATCATTCTCTCTCTACACCTGAAATTTTTCCTTCATACAAAAATTCACACAACCTTCATTAGCAACATTAGTTTATTCAAAAGATATTAGACCTCTGGCAAAGCTTTGGAAAAACAAGTCTTTTCACTAAAAACACAATCTACTGTAGTAACTCCTTCAAAAAGCTCAATTCCCCAAAAAATAACTCAAAAAGGAATCAATAAGAAGCAAATGCAAATAATGACAGAAATCTGTCAAAAAAGACCAGCAGGTAGAAACCGATTTTTCGAACACCTTCTGTTGCTCAAATCAAAAAGTGTTGAAATAACAAAAGTTAGCTAACATACTGGGAGATTTATTCATAAATTTTCAGCTCAATCCGAGTTATAGAGACTCCTCACAATTGTTTTTGGTGGAGTACAGCAATCTGTTTCAGGACAGCAACTCCCCAAATCTTACTTCCCTCTCATTAGAGGTCATTCTTGTCACCAAAAGCAAACAAAAAGGATAAGGAGAGGTCATTACTAAAGTAATAACTTCCAAAACTCAAGGAAACTATTGGGTTATCTCCCAACAAGTACTTTTCTTAAACGCCTTTAAGTTAGGCACAAGAAGCAAGCAGAATCAAGTATTTTCAAATGAGGAAGCATTAACATCAAACCTTGCTTTTAAAGGAGGAGAAAAAAGCAACTTCTCTCTCCTCATAGGGAAGTGTTCAATACCTTTCTTGAATGGAAAATGATATTTAATGGTGCCTTCTTTCATATCAATGATGGCACCAACTGTTCTAAGAAAAGGTCTTCCCAAAGTAATAGGACAAGAAGCATTATATTCAACATCCAAAACATAGAAATCCACAGGGACATAAGAATTATTAACCATAATGATAATATCATTAATACTACCCATGAGTTTCTTCTTAGCATTATCATGAAGTGGGACATCCAAATAACAATCTTCCAACATTGGCAAATCAAGCATTTCATAAATCTTCCTAGGCATAATAGAGACACTAGAACCAAGATCACATGAAGCTTTGAGATCAAATTCATTCACTTGCACATTAATAATAGGTTCCCAACTATCTTCTACTTTCCTAGGAATAGAAGCTTTGTGTTTTTGCTTCTGTTCCTTAATCTTAACAAGAGCATCTGTAATATGTTTAGTGAAAGCAACATGCATATCACTAGCATCAGGACTTCTAGCAAGCTTTTGTAAGAACATAATTACTTCAGAAATATTGCAACCATCTATATCAAAATCAAACTTAGCATCACTAGTAGTAGTCTCAATAGTATTAGGCATAGTAGGAGGAGGAACAGGGACTACTTGCGGTTTAGTGGTGATGGTGCACACACTATTGTTTCTATCAATTTTAGCTTTCCTTTCCCACCTAGCATGAAGTTGAGCTAAGAGCCTAACATTTTCATCAATAGTAACTTGTATGGCATGAGCAGTAGCAAAGGTATTTTCCATGGTTTCAGGTTTAGCAGCCATTTTATTAATCAAGGACGACTGAGCTTCAGACAAAGAGGATATATTTTTCTCAACATTTAAATTTTTTCCTCTATAGCCTTATTGAAAGTGGTTTGTTTACTAATAAAGTCTTTGAGCATGACTTCAAGTTCAGAGGGGGCACTTCTAGCATTGTTGTAAGAGCTTCAAAGGAATTACCATTATTAGGAGGATAAGGCCTATAATTGTTGTTACCACCAAAATTATTCCTATAGGAATTGTTGTTGAAATTGTTGTTTCTAATGAAGTTCACATCAACTTGCTCTTCTTGAGAAACCAGAGAGGCCAAGGGAACACTATTAGGATCTAGAGGAGCTTTCCCATTGACAAACATAACCATAATGACATCAATCTGATCACTCAAAGAGGAAGTTTCCTCGACAGAATTTACCTTCTTACCATGTGGAGCTCTCTCAGTGTGCCATTCATAGTAGTTAACCATTAAAGAGGAAGTTATTGAGATGGGCAGAAGCATCATCAGAACTAGCACCAGAAAATTGCTCTCTCATCACAAGATTCAACAAAGCAGGCTTAATTTCATGAAAGGTAGCATCCGGAGCAGGTGGAGCAATAGGAGTGGTAAGGAAATCATTGTTGTTGGTGCTAGTGAAGTCACACAACTTGGTGTTCTCATCAGAGTTAATTTTAGCAAAGGTGGGCAAGCCAAAAACAGCAGCAACAGCTAGAGCAGGAACTAATTTTTTGTGTTTTTGAATAAAGCAAACAAACCAAACTAGACTAATTTTTTGGGTTTTTTTTGAAAAGAGGCAAACAAAACCAAGAAAAGGAACAAAGCAAACTAAAAACAAAGTAAAGAGAAAGGAAGTGGAGGACTCCCCTAGTGAAGACATCCTTAGCCTCCCCGGCAACGGCGCCAGAAAAAATCCTTGATGCGGCGCTGAGTGGGTGTAGGAGCGCTTCGTTGGGAACCCCAAGAGCAAGGTGTGAAGCAGCACAGCAACAAGTTTTCCCTCAGTAAGAAACCGAGGTTATCGAACCAGTAGGAGGAAAGAAACGCCACACATGTGTTGTAAGCAACGCGGAGACCTACACAACACAAACTCAAGGCTTCGCTCCAACGAATCAGTGAGGTTGTCAAGCTCACCGGTTTGCTGTAACAAAGGATTAAACGTATGGTGTGGAAGGTAATGGTTTGCAGCAAGTAACAGGTAACAGTGGAAGATGTATCAATGGTAAAGATTGGACCGGGGTCCATAGTTCACTAGAGGTGCTCTCCTTAGATAAACAGTATGGCATGAAGGGTAAACAAATTACAGCAGGGCAATTGATAGGAACTAAGGAAGGCATAACAATGCAATACTAGACAAAGAGATCCTATGAGATTCGATTGGGCAATACAACAATATACATAGACCACCATCCAACTGCATCTATGACTAGAAGTCCACCTTCAAGTTATCATCTGAACCCCCTCCAGTATTAAGTTGCAAGCAACAGACAACTGCTTTAAACAAAGTGTGTAAGGTAAACAATCAACTTGTTCCATGAACAAGAGACAGTTGTTTTCTCCCTAGTAGCAACAACACATCTACATCTGAAGAGATTTCTGTCACTTCCCTTGGAAACTAGAGAAATGAACCCACTATCGAGCATAAATACCCCCTCTTGGAGTCACTAGCAAATACTTGGCCAAGATAGCTACTAACAAAGGAGAGCATGCAAGATCACAAACAGCACAGACATGATAGAATAATAAAGACAAAACCATTAATCAATCTGACATAGTAATCTCAATATCCATCAGATCCCCGCAAACACAACATGTATGATTACAAATAGATTAGATCTTGATCATGAACGGAGCTCACAAGATCTATACATGAAAGCACAAGCAGGATATACAACCATCTAGCTACTACATGGACCCATAGTCCAAGGTGGAACTACTCACACATCATACCAGAGAGAAGGACTTCGGGATGATCTCCCCTCTGACAGGGTGCTGGGAAGAACTTCAGATCCCCCCTGATCTAGGGACGACGGTGACGGCGGCTACAGAAGGTTTCGTGGAGTTTTGATCGGCTACTTAGGGTTTCTGTATCGGGGATTCTTATAGGCCAAGAGGCGAGGCCGGGAGGCGACCAGAGGGGCCACACCCTGCCTAGGCGCGAGCCCACCCCTGGCCACGCCTAGGGGGGTTTGGCCGCCCTGGTTCGCGTCTCCGTCTCGTCTTCTGGATTCGTGTCCCTCACGGCAAAATATTGACTTTGGCTTTTGTCTCGTCCAACTCCGAGAATATTGATTTTCTGCCTTTCTAGAACCAAAAACAGAAGAAAACAGGCAACTGGCACTGTGGCAACTTGTTAATAGGTTAGTTCCAGAAAAGATATAAAAACACCTCAAACTGTAGACAAAGCAAAGCAAAGTAGATACTAAACAAGCATGGAGCATCAAAAAATTATAGATACGTTCCGACGTATCAGCCACTTCCTAAAGAATCTAGAAGGGTAAGATTGCACCTACAAGCCTCAAACTATAGTAGAGGCAATGTCTTAGTGAAGATGTCTCCAAGTTGATCCTTTGAAGATATGATCTTAATCTGTAGTATCTTCTGAGAGACACATTCCCTTACAGGTGATAGTCAACTTTGATATGTTTTGTTTGGGCATGGAATACCAGATTTGCTGAGACGTATGTAGCACTGATGTTTTCACACCAAAGGATAGGAGGCTGTGGTTGGGAGATCCCCAATTCCTGAAGCAAAGACTGTACCCAGATGTGCTCTGAAGTGGCATTGGCCAAAGCCTTGTATTCCGCTTCAGTACTTCTATGTGATACTATAGCTTGGGCACTCCAGGCGATCAAGTTAGAGCCAAAGAACATAGCATAGCCCCCCCGTTGATCGCCTATCATCCGAACTGCTAGCCTAGTCCGCATCAGAATACACCGAGAGGACCCCAAAGGGGTTCGGTCTAAGATGCAACCCGTGGGACACTTTGAGTCTCACATAACGCAGGATGCTCTTAACGATAGACCAATGAGTGTCACAAGGCACATGGAGATACTGACAAACTCTGTTGACGGCATAGGAGATATCTAGGCGCGTGATCGTCAGATATTGAAGGCCACCAACAATACTCTTGTACTCTGTAGCATCCTTAGAAGACAGAATCTCACCATTAACCATAGTGATCTTGTCAGTGGTAGACATAGGCATGGTAGTCGTCTTGCACTTAAGCATCCCAGCACGCTGCAACAAATCCAAGGAGTACTTCTTCTGTTTCATAACCGGACCATCAGTACGAGAATCCACCTCTAGACACAGAAGGAAGTGGAGTTTCCCAAGATCTTTGACTGCAAAATTAGCACCAAGAGCACAAACAAGGGCATATACATCTGACTAAGAGGATCTCACAAGAATAATATCATCTACATAGACCATCAAGTATATAGTGACCTCAGGATTCTGTAGAATAAATAATGATGAATCGACATTGGATGGTGCAAAACCATGAGCACGAAGGCTGTTGCAAGATGATCATGCCAAGCACGAGGAGCTTGCTTCAGACCATAGAGTTCTTTGGTGAGACGCGAGATATAATCTGGACGATCAGGATCAGTCAAACCAGAAGGCTGCCTCATATAAACTTCCTCCTCCAAATCCATGAAGGAATGCATTCTCCACATCAAGATGACGAAGAGACCAACCTCGAGTAACTTCAAGAGAGAGAAGAAGTCTAACAGTCATAGGCTTGACCACTGGACTAAAGGTGTCTTCATAATCAAGACCATAGCATTGTTGAAATCCACTAGCAACAAGACGCACTTTGTAGCGCTCAATAGACCCATCAGAGTGCTTCTTCACCTTGAAAACCCATTTAGAATCAATGATGTTGACCCGAGGCGATGGAGGGACAAGAGTCCATGTCTCATTGCGAATAAGAGCGTGATACTCCTGTTCCATAGCCTCCCTCCAACGAGGAATACTCATAGCAGCCTGATATGTGCGTGGCTGAGAAGACGGACCCGCAAGGGCAGCAGCCATGCATGCAGCATACCAGGAAACAGTACCATCGGTGCCCTCTTTGGGGCAAAAAACATCACTGCGACTACGGGTATGTGGATTAAGAGTCACAGGGGCAGTCGATGTCGAGGAAGCAACCAACGGTGGTCTGGGCGATGACAAGTGGGACGGCCAAGTCAGAGAGGGACTGGGCGGCTGCGACAACCCAGTAGACGAAGGGCTAGGTGGTGCACTGGGATCCAGCCGCGTGGGCGACGAAGAGGTGTGTGTCGCGCAAACAGGCGACAAGCTGACCTCCTGCCGCCTAGGCAACAATGTAGGCGAGGCGGGAAAAGTGGGCGACACACAGTCTCCCAACCGCGCAGGTGAGGGAGGCATCATGGCCCGCGAGGGGCAGGCCAACGAAGTGGCCAAAGGGGCAGAGGGAACCGGTGCTTCATTAGCACGCGAACCGAGGCCATGTAGAGGAGCACCATGATAGACTTGCTCGAGTGGCGATGACACATGAGAAGCTGACTCGAGTAGTTCTAAATGGGCACCGTGTCCAGTTCCTGCGCCATGGTTAGGTAGCCACACATGAGAATATGCAACATCTTCAAATTGGTCAGCGGGAATGGAGGATGAATGCATATGTGGTGACTCAGTGTTGGACACAAGTAGTTTGGCAAAAGGAAAACATGTTCATCAAACACGATATCCCGAGATATGTAGACACGATTAGTGGGAACATGAAGACATTTGTAACCTTTATGGAGAGAACTATAGCCAAGAAAGACATATTGTTTGGACCTAAATTCCAGCTTACGTTTGTTGTAGGGGCGTAAGTGCGGACAGCAAGCACACCCAAACACCTTAAAAAAGGTATAATCAGGCTCCTCATTAAGGAGAAGTTCAATGGGAGTCTTCATGTCTAAAACACGAGTGAGAGTACGACTGATGAGAAAACATGCAGTGATGAAGTCATCACTCCAAAATCTAAGGGGAACAGATTCATGGGCCAAAAGAGTAAGACCAGTTTCAACGATATGGCGATGCTTACATTCTACGGAGCCATTCTGCTGATGTGTATGTGGACATGCTAAACAATGCGTGATCACAAGCGACTAGAAGAAGGAATTGAGGTTGTGATACTCACCACTCCAATCGGACTGAACATGAACAACTTCATGTTTGAGAAGGCGTTCAACATGTTTTTGAAACCGAACAAATATATCAAACACATCATATTTGCGCTTAACAAGATAAAGCCAAGTGAAGCGACTGTAAGCATTAATGAAACTGACATAATAATTATAATCACTAATGGAAGTCTGAGCAGGACCCCTACATCTGAAAACACAAGTTCTAGAGGATGTTTCACCTCATGACTAGACTCTGAAAAAGGAAGTTGATGACTCTTCTCCTGCTGACAAGCATCACACACTGCTACATCTTTATTACTAGGCATGGTAGGAAGCTCACGACGACGCAAAACATGGCAGACGATAGGAGTGGCAGGATGATCAAGACGAGCATGCCACTGGGACGACGAAATGCGAACTCCACTAAATACCTGAGAGACTTCAGGCTACTCCAAGCGATAGAGACCATGGCAGCAACGTCCACTAAGTAGCACGTCCCTCGTGACTCAATCCTTAATAAAAATAACAAATGGGTGAAATTAAAAAAACACGTATTATCAGAAGTGAGTTTTGAATTGAGAGGAGATTACGTGTCATAGACGGGACATGAAGGACATTGTGAAGCTAGAGACTCCTATTTGCATGACTAGTGAGAAGAGATGCTTGACCAATATGAGAGATATGCATACCTGATCCATTGGCGGTGTGAACCTTATCGGACCCATGATAGGCCTCACGAGAGTGAAGCTTGATCATCTCATTTGTCAGATGATCCGTGGACCCAGTGTCCATATACCAGTGAGGGTCAACGCAGCGGTCATCCATGGCATCTTGATGCTCGTTGTTACTCATGTCCTTGTCATCGTTGCCGAGGCTGAGGAAGCTCTTTTGGAGACGGCAATGACACTTGGAGGCATATTGTCCATCGTGCCCGTAGAGCTGGCACACACGCGATGACTGCCCCCCCCCCCCTCCGAGGGGATCGACGCAGGAGAGAGAGCCGAAGGTGGCTGGGACGACATGGCAGTGCCCTTGCCCGAAGAGGCCGATGTAGTACCGTAGGGGCCACGACCCCCTGTAGGTGGCGTTCACCGAGGAAGTGTCGCAACTATGGTTGGCACATCACGCCTCCACACACTGCACGATGAGCAGAAAGTGCGAGTAGAGCTAGTGCACCATCATCGGAGTCTCGCACTCGTTGACAATCTTGATCAAGCCGTCATACTCCTCGTCGAGGCCCTTCATGATGTAGGAGTTAAACTCGGTGCCGGTGAGATGCTGGCCAATGGAGCCAGAGTGTCGGCAAGGGACTTGACCTTGTTGTAGAACACCGTCATCGTGGAGTCGTCGCGACATCATAGTAGGGGCGCCGAAGGCCACGGGCGCGTACGCCAAGGGTGGCATGATGGGCGCCGCGGATGCGGGCGACGCCGATGCAACGACGATGATCGGGAGTGTCGCGCTGGGCGAGGCCGACGAGAAGGTCACCGTCAGGTTGGAGAAGACCGACCTGGCGCTGAGGGTGCCGATCGCTTGCGCCGTCATGGCATTGCGGTCAATCAGGACCGAGAAAAGGGCGGCGAGGGATGCCAGAAGGAGACCGGCGATGGAGATCCAGACGAGGCAGCGCTAGACATAGCGTCGTGGGAGGTGGAGGGCGGAAGCGTGAGAAGGATCGGTGGAAGGGGGCCCAAGGCGGCGACCGAAGATGGGCGATGGCGGCTGTGGGTTGAGGTACGACGGCTGGGGGTGGAAACCCTACGCGGCGGCAGACCTAGTCTGATACCATGTGAGACATAGGATTTAGGAGAACTGGCTCAACCCTCTAGGGGTGACCTATCACATATATTTATATGGGTACCAAAGGTACGTTTACATATACATGTATAGATACAATATTAACAGCTATGCAGTCTAACATGGGGGGCTCATCTAGTCGATCCGATGGCCAGAACCGAGGGCTCAATGGAGCAAACTAGCACCTGAGCACTTCTGTTTTGAAATAGGCTTTCGTCCAGTTTTGCAAATAAACCCACACTTGGCCGAACTGATACAACGTGATGAGAAGATTCTCTTAAAAAGTAGATCAAAGATAAAGACAGAAACGTATAAGAAGAACCACGACTTTCCACTAGGGACAACGAAACAAGATAGATGTAAGATGGAACTAGCCATCACAGGAGCAGCACAATCATGGCCAAATACAAATAAAAAAAATACTCCACACGGCAGCCCAAGAGGATAACGACACAATGTGTCGGCGACGGCGAGATCAAACGATCAAAGGATTTCACTCGGAGTCATACATGGAGAGGGTGCCCATAGCGGCGCTCCCAAGAGGGTAACTACACCCGCATGCTTCACCGCCGATGGCACATGAGTAGTAAGCATTCACCTGGGGAAAACGTCGAACCACATCCGGTAACCGGATGCAACTAGATACCTCCGGAAGATCTGTTGTGCGTAGAACCTACCGAACCAGGTATGACTGAGCGTAGCACCTCGGCTAGGCATGAATTGACATCTCCTCCGAGACCTCTCGGCACCATTCTGTTGGGTCCAGTCAACAGACGTAACTAGACACCTCCGTAAGATCCGTCGTGCATAACATCTACCGAACCAGGCATGACTGAGCGTAGCACCTGGCAGCTAGGCATGACTTGACATCTCCTTCGAAGACTCCGTGCAAGACGAAGCTGATCCACCTCCTTCCACAGCCCTCCAGTGCTGCTCCACAAACTATGCTCCCAAGAGAGAACGCGACACCGCAGCGCCGCCATCGCCCGACCCAAAGATCTTAGGGTTTCCCCGGAGAAGCACGATTGAGGTCGACTCTAGTTGCACGACAATGCCTTCATCAAGGTAATGACGTAGTAATGCCGCCATTGCTCGCCAACGGCTCGGTTTTCACCGGCACCTAGGTCTCCCTGCCTCGATGCTGGGACTAGAAGACGGATTCTGAGATCCGCCAAACCAGCCTGAAGACGACCACGTCCGACGAAGAAGAAAGACACCTCCACCATCATACCTAGCGCTACTGCCCTAGGCGTCCTCGTGCTGCGGGAGAAACCCCGATGTCTCACGCCGTCATCCAGCAGGAGGTCACCAGGGTGCCGCTGTGGCATCCCGCAAAACCACTACTAGAAAATCGCGTTGTTTTTGTGCATTGCATCATCATGACCGCATGCTCATGTCATCATGTCACATTGCATTTGGGCATCGTCATGTCATCTTGCATTTGTTTGCATAAAACTATTTTGAAAAGCCTGGTTTTGTTTTCTAAACGCCCCGTCTTTAATTCAAAACCAAAACCCGGGTCTCCGGAATGTTTTGTTTTGTCTGCCAACGGTTTACAAACGCCTCGTTTTAAATAAATAAAATATTTAAATTATTTTGGGAGGCAGCCAGCCAGGCCTGAAATCCCAGCCGGCCACCTCCAGACAAAAACCCTACCTACCCCAGAACACCCAAAACCTAAGCTACCAAATAACCTACCCAGCCTATCTAACCACCCTTCAGCCACCTCACTCCCTCCAATCCCATGCCGCCACCTCACCACCCCCACCCTTTTTTCCCTCCACCTCACCCTACACACCACACACACTCCCGCCACGTCCCCACACCAACACCACAGCGGCACACACACACACACCACAATGTTACACGCGCGCAGCCGCCTACCCGCCTGCACCCTGGCCCCACCTCTTGCCCCACTCGCCCGCGTTCCCTCCATGCTCCTCTCCTCCCTTCGTTCCCCCAACCCGACGCCGCCGCCTTCCCTCATCCTCCCGTCCCTGTCCAAATCCCGGGGCTCCCCTCGGCCTCTCGCCTTCCCCAATGTCGCCGAGCGCCTCCGCCGAGTGTCTCCTTGTCAGCTCCGGCCCGCCTCCGGCCACGAGCTCGCGACCACGTCGTCATCTTGCGTCCTTTCTCCTCCATGCTCGGCCGACCTTTCTCTCTCGGCACGGACACGCCCTCATGCCAGGACCTCCGTCCGTCGCCAACCACCGCCTCCGCGAACCTCCTCCGCCAACCATTGAGCCGCCGGCGCCAGGCCCCTCCTCGTGCCGCCTCTGCGTCGCCTCCACCTGACATTGTTCCGCTGTCGTGCTTGGCCACCACCACAGGGGCCATGCCGCCCTCTTCTCCGCCTCGGCCGCGTTCGTGCCTGCTGCCTCTGCAGCACCGTGCACAGCACCACCGGCCTACGCGTCCTCGCGACTCCCTGCGCCGAGCCTCCTCTGCCCGCTGCCAGGGGTCCCTCCCTACCTCGTTGAGCAGACGCCAACTGCGTCGTACTTGTCGTCGATCCCCGCCGACATGCCTCTGTCGCACATTCTCTGCTGAATGTGTGTATGCCGGATGTTGGCATATGTGTGGATGTGAGGTTATGTTGCTAACCGATGCCCTGGCCCTTGTGCAACCTCAAGTGTCTCAATTGTGGATTCTTAGTGATGCTCCAAAATCGAGTCGAAAAGCCTTGATACGCTACACAAGTCCAAGATCTTCGGCCCCGTTAGAACCGAGACCGAACCCGAACCCCTTGGAACCTCAAGATCTTCACCACTCGAAGTGTTCCGCCAAGATCGCCATCGACAATGGAACCAAGACCGAACCCGGTGGCTTTTGCTGGACCATCAACAAGATCTACAATGGGATGCCATGACTGAGACCCCGGACCCGAAGACCACATGTGCGACAAGTACTCCTTCCCGGATGCGATGCTCGAGAAAACGGACGGTAAGGACACCGACGCAGAACGCCAAGTTCTTCTTCCCGGACGCCAAGACCGACCCGATACGCGGGCATGACAAGATCGACATCGACTAGGGCAAATCCAATGCGCCCCGACGCCAAGCCAAGTCCTTCTTCCCGGATGCGACAAGATCTACTACCGTTATCCGAGACCGATCCTGTCGAGCCGTTTCCGCCCCTGTCGAACCCCTCGGAGCCCAAGATCGCCGATACCCAATATGTGATTCCCTTTCCAAGACCCCTATTTTTATAATATATGCCATATACTTGTTGCATTTAAATTGTTCATGTTGCAACATGTTTTGTGGGTGTTTGGGGGGCTTATGTCGACTCACCTAAATTAAATATGGAGACCATATGCGGACATTTCTAGTCTCATATTGGTCCCATTTAAAATTGTGTAGCGAACCGATGCCATGTTCTGCCTTGTTAACCCAACACTTAATTTGCGGGGTAGATAAATAACTCGAACCTAATAATAAATGTCGGGACCCCGGTCCCGCTTAATATGGCCTATTTGCATCGCATCCTTTGCCATGTCATGCATCATACATGCATCATGCCCGATCTTCTGCCGTTGTATTAAATAGTGCATCCGGTGTTTATTCTAGTGTTTTGCTTCTTCGCGGATAAGGTCATTGAGTTGATGCGAGTGTCGACCCGATCTTGGATGAACCTTCAGCAATGTTTTTCAGGCGAGCATCCCTTCCCCTTCTACCTATTTTGCATTTATAGTCTTTATTTCCTCCTGTTGATCTATTGCTTTCTGTGTTGCGATGCTCTAGTTTCCGTACCCGTGATATCCCTTGCAATCTTATATTGCCTTGGACACATCCTATTACCTGTTGTTTGGTAGATAGTTGGACTTGCGCGTCATAGTCGCTTGCTCAAGTGCTGTTGCGTGTCGTCCAGTACCACAGTTGTTGGAGTATTGCCGCATGTTTAATGTTGTAGGTGATCATGGCTTTAATTATTGTTTAATAACTAAAATTGAAAGTAGGTAAATGCAGAGGCACCGGTGGGTAATAGACAATATTTGGTTTTTAACCGCTCACAGGTGTCCCGTAGGACCCCGAGTTCTTGACACCTGTTCCGAGATCGAGCGCGCTAACCACAGGTGGGGTGTATGGGCACCCCCATCGATTAGTACCTGATTTCAAAGTATTGTACCGGGGGCCATAATTAGTTTGGGGCTTTATTACTATCATGTACTTATGCCATGCTTTATTGCTTAATTTAAATTGTGCGAGGTACTGCACCTGTACTGTTTAGGTCCGTGACACGTTTTCGCTGTATCGACAAGCCCATTATCATTTTCGGGTTCCCAGTCGTTTACAGCCGTCTACACAAACCCTGAGTCCGTCTCGGAGACCGGTCGACTTCGTTGCGGGTAGCTTAGTGGGGTGGCCCCCATGTACTTGCTTTGGGTCTGGGAAACGTCATGACTTAGGCCCCGCCGACATACCGATGGGTGTATGTTAACTGATCTGGCAAAAAGGGTCGAAGTGCGTGTGGATACTTTGGTGCACCCCTGCAGGGTTAAATCTTTTCGAGAAGCCGTGTCCGCGGTTATGGACGGTTTGGAGCACAGTTCTCGATCATAGACAACTATAACTAAAGTTTACATCTATAATTTGACTTGTATCCGATATGACTAGTAATCAGCTTCACTGCAACGGAATGGCTAAATAAAAGTACCAACAACTGCTGGGTTTGGGATATCTCATGCTAATTGTATCTGACTAGTAAGTGTTGCAACTACAACGGAATGGTTAACTAAAAGTGCCCACTGCTTATTCTATCAGGATGACTATCTATACCTGACTAGTAATTGCTGCAACGATAACTGAATAAATAAAACTACCAACGGTGTGAGTTCCTCGGTTGACTTCCTCGTCTGGTCTCGAGGGGGAAATACCAGGATGGGTATGTTTGGTGGTAGTATCGGGTTGGTTCCGAATAGGTCTTTCTTACCCCTCTCTGATAGCCGCTATCTGTATCGAGTCTCTATAGGTTGTTAGTGCATGCCGCGCTGCCGCTTCAGTCCACCATACATATGTAGGCGAGGACCGCCGAATTCTAGTCTCGCCGTGTACTGGCCTCAGTACTGACTGCTCTCTCTTTTTCCTTTGCCCTTTGTCGGCACCCCTTTTGTTTAAGCAGGTTTTGAGATCGACGTCGTTAGCAGGGTTACCCTTCCGGCTTGGCCTGGGCAGGGTTATGGACGCCATTGGTTATTCTTCAGGGCTCTTAGCTCAATTTGCATCTTGTCCGTACTCGGACGCTATATCGTTTTAAAGGTGATTTGGATCTTTGTATTGTATATCTGTATTCTTGACTCATTGAGTCGCCGTTGTATATATATGTTTTGTGGGTTCCATCGAGGACTATTGTGTAATGATATTACTTCGTTTTCCACCCGCACGGAAGTGCCTGGTGGGCACCTTTGAATCGTTTCTATGCGGGTTTGGCGGGAAGCGCTAAAACTTGCATAGGGCCGATTCTGAGGGTGTTACAGAGTGGTATCAGAGCTCAGCAGTTGCGATACCCCACAAGTCCAGCCTGTAGGATAACCTAGCTAACGGCCGAAGTAGAGTGTCAAAACTATTTTTGCAAAAATCGGTTGGATAGTTCTGATTAGGTCTGATTTTACTCCTTACCCCTCTGCTGCTCTCCTCTCACCTCTGCGTGTTTTGAATCCGCTCTCTTCTCCCTCTCCGAGTCCAGGATTTCTCGTGGTTGGGTTCCATCGTACCTTCAGGGTTTCGCTTCCTCCTTTGGTAACAGTGTTGCTACATCTGGTCTTCATGCTATCCGAGGAATCCTTCGTCTGGTGGACTTCTCTTTGTTCCTTCTTGCGCCTTCCGGTGCTTTCTGACGCGACGACATCATCTACGCCAGATCCGATGCAGAGTCTGCATCACTCCTTTGTTCCTGAACCTCGAGTGTCGAGATCTTCAGTCTGATTCCGAGAATGGTTGCACGCTTATCTACTGATTGTGCAGAGTAATAGTTTGGGTGCGTGATGGATTGTCCCCCATGCCGACTACTCACTCTATTCGCTTGTGTACATTGAAGTGGATGAGAATGCATCGGTTCTCTCTTTCTATCGGAGTTAGAGGTGGCTTTATTTGTTGATACCTCTACCTTCGACCTTTTGTTCCCGGAGTGTTCTCTCGACGATCACGGACAACGACCTCTTGTTAGTGGTGTCGCGAGGATCTACACGATGCGAGAAGACTCAGATCGCCGCCCTTCTTCCCGGTACCCTGAGGCGGATCTCGAGGGCGAGATCCATTGTTAGTGGTGTCGAATTGTGGCATCCCGCAAAACCACTACTAGAAAATCGCGTTGTTTTTGTGCATCGCATCATCATGACCGCATGCTCATGTCATCATGCCACATTGCATTTGGGCATCGTCATGTCATCTTGCATTTGTTTGCATAAAACTATTTTGAAAAGCCTGGTTTTGTTTTCTAAACGCCCCGTCTTTAATTCAAAACCAAAACCCGGGTCTCCGGAATGTTTTGTTTTGTCTGCCAACGGTTTACAAACGCCTCGTTTTTAATAAATAAAATATTTAAATTATTTTGGGAGGCAGCCAGCCAGGACCGAAAGCCCAGCCGGCCACCTCCAGACAAAAACCCTACCTACCCCAGAACACCCAAAACCTAAGCTACCAAATAACCTACCCAGCCTATCTAACCACCCTTCAGCCACCTCACTCCCTCCAATCCCATGCCGCCACCTCACCACCCCCACCCTTTTTTCCCTCCACCTCACCCTACACACCACACACACTCCCGCCACGTCCCCACACCAACACCACAGCGGCACACACACACCACAATGTTACACGCGCGCAGCCGCCTACCCGCCTGCACCCTGGCCCCACCTCCTGCCCCACTCGCCCGCGTTCCCTCCACGCTCCTCTCCTCCCTTCGTTCCCCCAACCCGACGCCGCCGCCTTCCCTCATCCTCCCGTCCCCGTCCACCTCCCGGGGCTCCCCTCGGCCTCTCGCCTTCCCCAACGTCGCCGAGCGCCTCCGCCGAGTCTCTCCTTGTCAGCTCCGGCCCGCCTCCGGCCACGAGCTCGTGACCACGTCGTCGTCCTGCGTCCTTTCTCCTCCATGCTCGGTCGACCTTTCTCTCTCGGCACGGACACGCCCTCATGCCAGGACCTCCGTCCGTCGCCAACCACCGCCTCCGCGAACCTCCTCCGCCAACCATCGAGCCGCCGGCGCCAGGCCCCTCCTCGCGCCGCCTCTGCGTCGCCTCCACCTGACATTGTTCCGCTGTCGTGCTTGGCCATCACCACAGGGGCCATGCCGCCCTCTTCTCCGCCTCGTCCGCGTTCGTGCCTGCTGCCTCTGCAGCACCGTGCCCAGCACCACCGGCCTACGCGTCCTCGCGACTCCCTGCGCCGAGCCTCCTCTGCCCGCTGCCAGGGGTCCCTCCCTACCTCGTTGAGCAGACGCCAACTGCGTCGTACTTGTCGTCGATCCCCGCCGACATGCCTCTGTCGCACATTCTCTGCTGAATGTGTGTATGCCGGATGTTGGCATATGTGTGGATGTGAGGTTATGTTGCTAACCGATGCCCTGGCCCTTGTGCAACCTCAAGTGTCTCAATTGTGGATTCTTAGTGATGCTCCAAAATTGAGTTGAAAAGCCTTGATACGCTACACAAGTCCAAGATCTTCGGCCCCGTTGGAACCGAGACCGAACCCGAACCCCTTGGAACCTCAAGATCTTCACCACTCGAAGTGTTCCGCCAAGATCGCCATCGACAATGGAACCAAGACCGAACCCGGTGGCTTTTGCTGGACCATCAACAAGATCTACAATGGGACGCCATGACTGAGACCCCGGACCCGAAGACCACATGTGCGACAAGTACTCCTTCCCAGATGCGATGCTCGAGAACACGGACGGTAAGGACACCGACGCAGAACGCCAAGTTCTTCTTCCCGGACGCCAAGACCGACCCGATACGCGGGCATGACAAGATCGACACCGACCAGGGAAAATCCAATGCGCCCTGACGCCAAGCCAAGTCCTTCTTTCCGGATGCGACAAGATCTACTACCGTTATCCGAGACCGATCCTGTCGAGCCGTTTCCGCCCCTGTCGAACCCCTCGGAGACCAAGATCGCCGATACCCAATATGTGATTCCCTTTCCAAGACCCCTATTTTTATAATATATGACATATACTTGTTGCATTTAAATTGTTCATGTTGCATACATGTTTTGTGGGTGTTTGGGGGGCTTATGTCGACTCACCTAAATTAAATATGGAGACCATATGCGGACATTTCTAGTCTCATATTGGTCCCATTTAAAATTGTGTAGCGAACCGATGCCATGTTCCTCCCTGTTAACCCAACACTTAATTTGCGGGGTAGATAAATAACTCGAACCTAATAATAAATGTCGGGACCCCGGTCCCGCTTAATATGGCCTATTTGCATCGCATCCTTTGCCATGTCATGCATCATACATGCATCATGCCCGATCTTCTGCCGTTGTATTAAATAGTGCATCCGGTGTTTATTCTAGTGTTTTGCTTCTTCGCAGATAAGGCCGTTGAGTTGATGCGAGTGTCGACCCGATCTTGGATGAACCTTCAGCAATGTTTTTCAGGCGAGCATCCCTTCCCCTTCTACCTATTTTGCATTTATAGTCTTTATTTCCTCCTGTTGATCTATTGCTATCTGTGTTGCGATGCTCTAGTTTCCATACCCGTGATATCCCTTGCAACCTTATATTGCCTTGGACACATCCTATTACCTGTTGTTTGGTAGATAGTTGGACTTGCGCGTCGTAGTCGCTTGCTCAAGTGCTGTTGCGTGTCGTCCAGTACCACAGTTGTTGGAGTATTGCCGCATGTTTAATGTTGTAGGTGATCATGGCTTTAATTATTGTTTAATAACTAAAATTGAAAGTAGGTAAATGCAGAGGCACCGGTGGGTAATAGACAATATTTGGTTTTTAACCGCTCACTGGTGTCCCGTAGGACCCCGAGTTCTTGACACCTGTTCCGAGATCGAGCGCGCTAACAACAGGTGGGGTATATGGGCACCCCCCATCGATTAGTACCTGATTTCAAAGTATTGTACCGGGGGCCACAATTAGTTTGGGGCTTTATTACTATCATGTACTTATGCCATGCTTTACTGCTTAATTTAAATTGTGCGAGGTACTGCACCTGTACTATTTAGGTCCGTGACACGTTTTCGCTGTATCGACAAGCTCAGTCTCATTTTCGGGTTCCCAGTCGTTTACAGCCGTCTACACAAACCCTGAGTCCGTCTCGGAGACCGGCCGACTTCGTTGCGGGTAGCTTAGTGGGGTGGCCCCCATGTACTTGCTTTGGGTCTGGGAAACGTCATGACTTAGGCCCCACCGACATACCGATGGGTGTATGTTAACTGATCTGGCAAAAAGGGTCGAAGTGCGTGTGGATACTTTGGTGCACCCCTGCAGGGTTAAATCTTTTCGAGAAGCCATGTCCGCGGTTATGGATGACTTGGAGCACAGTTCTCGATCATAGACAACTATAACTAAAGTTTACAGCTATAATTTGACTTGTATCCGATATGACTAGTAATCATCTTCACTGCAACGGAATGGCTAAATAAAAGTACCAACAACTGCTGGGTTTGGGATATCTCATGCTAATTGTATCTGACTAGTAAGTGTTGCAACTACAACGGAATGGTTAACTAAAAGTGTCCACTGCTTATTCTATCAGGATGACTATCTATATCTGACTAGTAATTGCTGCAACGATAACTGAATAAATAAAACTGCCAACGGTGTGAGTTCCTCGGTTGACTTCCTCGTCTGGTCTCGAGGGGGAAATACCAGGATGGGTATGTTTGGTGGTAGTATCGGGTTGGTTCCGAATAGGTCTTTCTTACCCCTCTGTGATAGCCGCTATCTGTATCGAGTCTCTATAGGTTGTTAGTGCATGCCGCGCTGTCGCTTTAGTCCACCATACCTATGTAGGCGAGGACCGCCGAATTCTAGTCTCGCCGTGTACTGGCCTCAGTACTGACCGCTCTCTCTTTTTCCTTTTCCCTTTGTCGGCACCCCTTTTGTTTAAGCAGGTTTTGAGATCGACGTCGTTAGCAGGGTTACCCTTCCGGCTTGGCCTGGGCAGGGTTATGGACGCCATTGGTTATTCTTCAGGGCTCTTAGCTCAATTTGCATCTTGTCCGTACTCGGACGCTATATCGTTTTAAAGGTGATTTGGATCTTTGTATTGTATATCTGTATTCTTGACTCATTGAGTCGCCGTTGTATATATATGTTTTGTGGGTTCCATCGAAGACTATTATGTAATGATATTACTTCGTTTTTCACCCGCACGCAAGTGCCTGGTGGGCACCTTTGAATCGTTTCTATGCGGGTTTGGCGGGAAGCGCTAAAACTTGCATAGGGCCGATTCTGAGGGTGTTACAGCCGCCTCCCCACAGCGTGCCGCTACCAAAACATCCAGATCTCACGACCGCCTAGCCTCCGAAGCCACCGCCTCTGCCTGGTCAGCACAAGGTTGCACCGTCGTTGAGGGCCGCCACCAGCACCACTGGTGGGGAGTGCCGCCATGTCCACACCGCCGGGACAAGAGAGGCGCCGCCATGGGGAGGATCCGTCCCGCCAGGGGAGGGACAGTTCGCCATGAGGAGGGGCAAGCCACATCTCCAGGGAGAGGCCAACGGCGGCGGAGGGAGGCCGCCGTCATCGCCACGCTGTCTGGGCTTTGCCCTGGGTTACAAGAGAGGTCGGGAAGGAGAGTTGGGTTACGGGAGGTGGGTCTCCTTAGTTTAATCGACCAACCTGTACAACCTAGCCTCCAGGTCTGTTTTGGAAAGGAAAAAAATGACAATTGTTTTTGGACGTTTTGCTCACACAGCAAATACATACATCGGATAATGATGATATAAAACATGCAGAAAGCAACAACTCTCAAGTCGTCCATTTAACTACAGACAGAATCAACTCACTGGTCTACTACTTAGTTCGAGACAGAAAATAAAGATACGACCTCTTCTCCATTCGCTCTTCCAATCCCAAATTGTTTCGGTTCCTTTCTCTTCGATCAATCCTAAATTATTGTTTTTTCAGTGCGTGTACTAGAAGCCCAGAGATAGGATTAGTTTCCATCTCCTACTCGGGATGGGATAGTTGTTCGTCACCAAGTCGTATACGTATTGCCGCAGGGATGCATGTGCTTAGCCCATATATACCAGTGTAATCCCTACCTCGTAATGACCCAAAGTTGAAGGCACAAAGGAACCCAGTCCCAGTCACGAGCGATCCTCTGCGATTCATCGATTAGGGCTAGCTTCTCCTCCTTCCATCTGTTTGCTGCCGCAGCTAGCAGACGATTCATGGAGATGGACGGGCTTGACGACGTCTACAAGTACAACCGCTTCGCTCCTTCTGCCGAGGAGGCCGTCGCCTACTATCTGCCGCGCCTCATCGCCGGTGACTCCACGCTGCACGGCGCCGAGAAGCTCATCCACCATGCCGACATCTACAGCTGCGAGCCCAAGGATCTCGCCTACCACTACGCCCCCGCGCCGCAGGCCATCCACAGCGGCGACCGCTTCTTCTTCACGACGTGCAAGCGCAAGAACGGGAGCCGCGCCCGGAGCGCGCGCGTCGCCGGCGCCGGCACCTGGACCGTGAACAAGACCAAGAGCGTCTACAACCACGCGCGCGCCAAGGTCGGCGAGGTCAAGAACCTTTCGTTCAAGAAGGGCGATGCTTGCACGGGCTGGGTCATGGAGGAGTACCGGTGCTTTCTGCCGGAGGCGGTCGTCGCCGACGGGGAGAAGGTGCTGTGCAAGATTCACCTGTCGCCGTCAGCGTCTGCCGCCACACGCCAGGAATCCGCCGCGTACATGACGCGTCGCCAAGAACCGGCAGAGCCGTCGGTGCCAGAACCAGAAGCCTTCACCGTGACCGCGAGCGCAGCCGCAGCGCACGTACAGAAGAGGCCTGCAGCGCCAGTTGCCGCCGCCGACCTGTCGAGCTCCAAGAGGATGCGGATGGCCGCCCCCGTCGCGGCACCTGAGGAAGAGTACCAGGATTGTCCCGACTGGTCGTTAGCGCCTGCCCCGCCGGTTTCCTCGCCGGCTGCTGCGGCTTCTGCAAGCGCTGAAGCTGAAGACAACATGAGTTGCACGTGGGAAGAACTTCTCGGGCCACAGGAGGAGGAGGGTAAGGATCAAGATGAGAACAACACCGAAGAGGCTGGGCTTCATTCCGACTGGGAATCAGGGGATCTAGAGGAGCTGGAAATGTTTTTGGCTGACGGCGACGACGGGGAAGAAGAGCGGCAGGCCAAAGAGGCGGAAGAATTCATGGCGGGGATCGACAAGTGGTGCAATAATGCTGCCGCGACGACCGATCTCTACTCTCGATCAACTGATGGAGGGAACCAGTTCTTTTCGTTTGCAACTGCAAACTGAATCCGATGTCGAAATTCTTGCCGGTGGTATCAATTATCTAATGTATGTATGTCTGTATGTATACCATGATACTGAGCGATTGTTCATGCGAAATTCTGAATCATTGTTGTTGTGCTTGCGCGAGTGATTTATTTTTTCTGAAGTCTGAACCTATTCACTGGCGATTGGCTGAGGAATTGTTGCTGGACTCCGTGAGATTGTTTTGTTCAGAATTTACAACTGTGAATCAGGGGCAGTTTTGGCCTGGCTGCTTTGATATACGCATTGCCAAGTGTACGTCAGGGACGGAGCAGAGTAGCAGACGACAATTGACAATTTACACAATTTGATCGAGTGAAGTGACTAGCTTAATTAGCACATTGACAACAATGACTAATGAAGTGCGTAGGCTGAGAAAAACAATGTGTAGTGCGTAGTGTTATCTGATCTGATCGAAAAGCAGCAGAACCATGTGCTCAGGTACACGTATGCATTTTACCCTGGCAGGTGTTGTGCTCCCTGCCGTGCATCGCGCCGGAGCCGGCGCCGGAGCCGACAGATCGATCACGGCGACGCACCAGTTGGCTTGCCCCACCACTGCTCCTACCTCATCCTCCGCCGCGTCCTGGCCCGCCCGTACCGGCCGCCGCCGATCTCTTCGACAGTTCTCTCGTTTGCAATCAGTTCGATGGGCGCAATCAGTTCTCTCGTTTGCAATACCGGTGTGTGCTGTATGTATGAGGAGTTATTGTTCATTCAAACTAAAACTATACTTTTTTTGTATCAATGTAGAAGGTATGAGAAAACGTAGGTGTATGAGCATCAATAGGGAATCCAGTGCAAAATGCAGCTAAACAGAAACTGATCCCGTTCTTTCCACAAAGGTTACTTGAACAACTTTGCATTGATTTTTCAATCCAATCCAATTCCAGTTTTAAATACACAACTATGCAGGTCTAGCTTGATCGAAGGCACCAGAATCCCGCCCCGATAGAACCCACGCACCTCCCTCCCGGCCTTCCCTCCCCCTCCTCCCTTCACCCCTCGTCGTCGGCAGAGGTCATCGGGCGAAGCCCGGGTGGCGCCGACGGCGGTGGCTTTTCTCTCCCCGCGTCCTGGGAGCCGGTCGGGGCTGTTTTTTCTCAACGGCGGTGGTGCTACTCGAGAAGGGACAGTCCGGCCTTCCTCCGGGTGGCGTTGGGCGACGGCGCCGATGGCAAGGCAGGGCGGCACAACTTCCGGCACGACGTCTTGGCATCGGCTCCTCCCGGCCAAGATCCAGGCCTCTTCGTTCCTGATCTAGGCTTCAGCGGGCCGGCATGCCCGCATCCGTGCAGCCTCCTGGAGATGGTGGCTTTGACGCAGATCTTGTCGGGGATCGAGGCATAGCGGCCAGCCTATCGCACTAGGGCGGTGGGGGATTTACGGGCCCCGAGGGGCCCGGTCGGGCCCAACTGGGCTTTGTGTGTACATGCTGATCTGCTCGGTCAATGACCGCCTCTCGGTGGTGGAGGTGTGTTCCTCCCGCTGGCTACATTGTTGCTATCCCTAACTTGAGCATTATTCTCTGTCTTTGTCTTGCGGGTCACTCGCCGACGCACATGATGAGATGATTACGAACCGTGGGCTGTCGGTTTGAGCACCCCCATACCGAACTGCCTTACAATAAAGCAATTTGGCAAGGCGCTAGTTCATCCGGCACGGTGCTGGTTCAGTTTGACCCAGCGTCCAGTTGGCCGGTTGTGATGCTGGTTCGTCCAGCACACGAGCCAGCACCGCCGGACTTGGTGCCGGTTCGGTCACAGAGTCCTAAAATGGCTAGTTTTCTTCCTTAGACTATATATAGCCATTTTCCTCCTTGAGAAGGTTAGGTTAACCATTCATATTCATTCTTTGAGCTCTCTCTCTCTATATATATATTGTTAAAACACCAAAGTTTGAGGATATTCCATTATATCCAACCAAATATCTTTGGTAGAAAGCAAGAGGAGGTCCTGATCTACGTTTTCACCAAGCCATATTTCATTCCCCTTGAGTTTATCGAGTTTTCGTGTTTCTCTTAGGTTCATGGGAAACTTTCGCTTGTGATTTTACGTGTGAATTTTTTTTGAGAGTTTGAAGACAACCTTGAAGTCTACCACGAGTAAGTGGCTATTTATTTATTTATTTATCAAGATAGTCTCGAAGAATAAGGTGTCCTTCATGACATGGAAAAATTCTTCGTGGGATCGCACACCTCTCTAAATGACGTACATTCCCTAAAGGAAGAGAACACGGGTCTACATTTTTATTTCTGCATGCTTCGGTTATTTCTAACCAAACTCTTTCCTTATGTTATTTACTTCGTAATACGCTACGTGCTTGAAGTATCTTATCACCATCTAGGTTGCCTCAACTAGTTTGTATTTGGACACACTTATATTCCATAAAGCCTAAAACTTGCAAAAAATTCTAAAGAAATTTGTAGAAATCTATTCACCCCATCTAGGTTAACCATCTCTATCCTTTCACTTTCATGTAATATTTTTTTACTTTCAAAATTTATTCTATTTTTATTCCATGAGTATGTTTTTTTTACTTTTACACATTTGAAGATTTTTTTTTTCAAATGCATAATAGTTTTGGTATGTAAACACATTTAGTTTTTACCATAACAAACATTTATTATTTGAAATGAATAACTCTTTTCAATATGTACCTCTTGAAAGAAAACGTTTACTTATATATATGGGAACATGAATTAGCATGTGTGCGGTCAGACTAGCCAAAAAAAAATCTATGACCACATGCAAAAGTTGTATCTTAGCTATTTTTTTTAAATAATATGTTTTTTTATTTAATTTCACAAATAATACACGAAATGAAAATTTTGCAAATCTAACGGGCCGTCTTATTTTCAAAAAACGACGGGAGCTGATCTTCTTTTGAAAAGACGACGGGCTGCTTCTTTGGTTGAAAAGACGACGGGCTGCACTGGCCGATGGCAGTAAGAGATTAGCCCGGCTGTCGTCTTTCCAGAAGACGATGGAGGTCGTCGTCTTTCGAAATAAAGACGCCGACATTGATCATGCACGCTACGTGTTGTTTAGCACGTCTAAATACATTTTAGGGTTCGGACTATTGTTTCGCGTCGTTTCTCCCGCCATCTCTTCGTGCCATTTTTCCCGCCATTGCTTCTCGCCGTTTTTTCCCGCCACCGTATCCTGCCGCTCTTTCCAGCCTATTCTTCTCGGTGCTTCTATAAATCTGGGAAACAAAATGATATCTCTTCACCCAGTTCATTTGTTCCTTCTTTTACTCTCTCATTTCCCTCTCCTCTACATCATGAGTGTGCCCCATTCGAACGCAAAGTATAGGGCTAGCAAGCTTTCCACTATGACGGACGCGTTTCCTGGCCACAGATGTCCATGATCTTTTCCATTTAGCCAGAAGTGTTACAATAGGCAATAAACCAGCCCAATGGGAGGACCTCCTAGTTTGTGATGATGCTCTCATTCTGCTTGGTAAGGAACTTTATCAGAAAGGGTGGGAGCTAAGGCCCCAAATCAGGTATGAGAGGAGCTTCTCAGGATCCAGGCTAGGTGGGACACACTATCATTCAAGAGTGAAGCTGACATGATGGCTAAGGCTGAGGCACCTTGGTCTTGGATAGAAGAGAGCGAAGATGAGGATGATATCTTCATGCCGCCATTCGTTGGAAGCAAGGCGAGAGCTGAGTGGGACAAGAGGTAGGAGAAGAAGAAAGCGCATGCCAAGAAGAGCGATGACAAGAAGAGCAAGGGCGAGGGATCGTCGAAGGGAAAGGGCGAGGCTGTTGGAGATATGCCCTAGAGGCAATAATAAATGTAGTTATTATTATATCTTTGTGTTTATGATAAATGTTTACATTCATTCTATAATAGTATTGACCAGGAAACATTAATACTTGTGTGATTTGTAAACTAAATTAGAGTCCCTAGTAAAGCCTCTTCATAATACTAGCTTGTTGGTTAATAGATGATTGCGGTTTCCCTATCATGAACATTGAGATGTTATTAACAACAAGATCATATCATTAGGAGAATGGTATGATGGACATACTCCTATAGATAAGCGTAGCATAAAGATCAAGTCATTTTAATAGTTCAATTGCTATAAGCTTTCTGATACATAGTAACCTAATTCCTTCGACCATGAGATCATGCTTATCACCATCACCGAAAGGATGCTTTGCTGACATCAAACACCACACAGTAATTGGGTGGCTATAAAGGTGGCATTGAGTGTTCGGAAAGTATGGGTTGAGACACATGGATCAAGAGTGGGATTTGTCCATCCATGTGACGGATAGATATACTCTGGGCCCTCTCGGTGGAATGTCATCCAATTAGCTTGCAAGCATGTGACTGGCTCACAAGGGATCATATATCACGGGAACGAGAAAAGAGTACTTATCGGTAACGAGGTTGAACTAGGTATGCAGAGATACCGACGATCAAAACCTCGGATAAGTAAACTGTCGTGAGACAAAGGGAAATTGGTATCGTATGTAAGTGGTTCATTCGATCGCAAAGTAATTGTAGAAATATGTGGGAGCCATATGAATTACCAGATTCCTCTATTGGTTATTATTCGGAGAAGTGTCTCGATCATGTCCGCATAATTCATGAATCGTAGGGAGACACACTTAAGGATTCGATGTTGTTGAGTAGTTATGGAATGATGAGTAAGAGACCGAATGTTGTTCGAAGTCTCGGATGGGATTCGGGATATCACGAGGAGATCCGAAATGGTCCGGAGAATAAGATTCATATAAGGAAAGTCATGTTTTGGAGTTGGGGAATGATTCCGGTGTTTTCATCGGGAATATTCTAGAAGGTTCCGAAAGGTCCGGCACTCTGGAGGGGAAGGGTACATGAATGTGTCATGACAATGTGGAATGGTTGCATCATGTACTAGGTATCATGGCTGAGCAAAATAAAGGGATAAATCAAATCCTAGTTTGAAAAGTCAAACAGCAGTTTTGCTTGGTGGAGGGAGAGTAGGAAACCTACTTGGGGAGGAGTTCCTCTCCCTCCACCCGCCGGCCAAGGAGGCTGACTTGGGGGAGGACTCCCTCCCCTTGTCCGGCGCCCTCCCACCTATAAAAGAAGGGGCAGGGGTGCCCCCTCTAGCCTACACCTCTCTCCACCAAAACCCTAGCCCTAGCCGCCGGCCACCACAAGCCGCCGCCGCCCTAGGGTTTGCCCTAGCCGTCGAGTTGGGGCTCTCCCCAAGCCCTAGCCGCCAGCCTAGCCTCCTCCCTTGGTGCCTCTAAACCCTAGATCGCCAAGGCCTCTCTCATAGTCCACCATACTCGCTCCGGCTTAAGGCGAAGCCCTGCGAGATCTCCCCTCTACTTCCGGTATCACGCCGTCATGCTGCTGGAATTGCGAGGAGAGTGCTACAACCTTCGCTGCCTGCTAGAACAAGGGAGAGGAAGGTCTTCATCGAGTACCGAACGTGTGACCGACTGCGGAAGCGCTGCCGAAACGCAGCGCCGGAAGGATCGTCTACACGATCTTGAGATCGGCAAGAGTACGACTACATCACCCACGAGAATCTGCTCTCGTTAACCGCTTTGGAATCTTCGAGGGTGAGTTCCTCTATTGACTCGTTGCTACAATATAGTAGATAGATCTTGGCTTGTTTGTTTGCATGTGGTAGAATTTTTTTGTTTTCCATGCTACGAACCCCTATAGAGGCATCGTCGAAGGGAAAGGGAAAGGCATCATGCTAGGGATAGATAGGGATCTTATTTATGTACCGCAAGTTATGTTGAACTGTATTGCAAGCTATGTTGAGGTGTTTGTCGAAAATCATGAAATAATAGAATGGTGTCTCATACATAGGTAGATATATGTCTCATATATAGATAGATAAATGTCTGATACATAAGTAGATATCACTGGTGTCGACGGCGAGGTGGCGGAGGCCTCGGTGTACTCCATCCGTATCTGTGGGGTGGCATCACATCACGGCGAGGTGCAGTTGACCCTTCACCTTGATCCTGCGTATCCTGTGTGGGGAAAGGTGGTGGAGTACCTGGATGATACTGGTCGTCTACCTGCTCATGTTGTGTCTGCTGATTGTCATCGTCAGTAGTGTCCCATGAACCGTAGTCTCCTTCCCGTGTACAAGAAATTAAGTACTGAACAATGTCATGCTGCCTCTAACAATAGTAGGAAGGGACAAGCTTACCCTGAGGATGAGATTGTGGTCGATAAGAGAAGTCCATGTAGGGGATCTGCTGCTGCCACTGGTCGAAAGTAATTTGGTTCTGCTGCCACTGGTCGAAACTAAACTGCGATTGCTACCATGGGTCGGAAGTAAACTGTGATTGCTACCACCCCGAGCCTCCAGCCTGGTCTGGAGGTGGTGCTCTCGGCGGCGTCTGCTGTGGGAGTCGTGGACGAGGCCCGTGGCGGAGTGGAGGAGAAATATGCTCCTCGTGCCACCCCGAGCCTCCAGCCTGGTCTGGAGAAGGTGGCTGCTGCATGGGTGTACGTTGGGAGCGCTCCTCCATGGATCGACGCGGTGGGCGCTGCTGCGTGGAGCAACGTGGGGCGCGCTCCTCCACCAAGTGACGCGGTGGGCGCTGTGCTACTCGGTGTTGAACGACGTCCGAGACGCTGGTGCACGTGATGGTCGCGTAGATACGCTGCAGCTTCATATCAAACAGGTCAGCGTGCCACACTTGTGTCGGTGCATTCTGCCACTCGTTGACGTAAATCGCAACCCGTTGGAGCCATTGAGTGGCGGTCTTGCTAGTTTTCCGAGAGTACCTGTCATTAGAATTTGTTAGACCATCATTAAAGAACAGAGATGAAGTAAGACACATTCTTGATATACATATATTTACTTACGTGTGCACGACATCTGGAATGGGAACATCTGGACGTGGGGGATCTATCATCTGGAAAAGACCGAACTGCCGTATGACCCCCTGTTGAGACATCTCCTCAACTAGGCAATCGAAGATGATCTTCGATTTAGTCAGCCAGTACTCTCGATCTCTAGTGCAGATAATAGATAACCCGCCGGGATATCGTGCGTGTCGTGCCTGCAGGGTGTACGGCTCCCAAATCACGACATCCTCTTTCAGTGTGTCGAACTGCTCGCTGAACGATGGATAGCATCTAACGACTTGCCCTCCCGCGAAACAACACCGCATGATAAAATAGTTGTTAGTATCCTTCATACTGTAGTACCAGGAGTGCAATTTATTAAGACATTACACTGACCTTGCGACGGGTCCAGTGAGTGCCAAATGTAGGCAAGTCAATTTGCTATTCGTCGAACAGCAGGCCAGACTGTTTGACAATTGTTTCATGTTCCTGGCTGCCGACTATTTGGTTGACGCTTACTTCTGGATGGCCGATAGGGAACCTCTCTCATGACCACAATTGCAGCAACAATGGGCATTCTAGCAAGGCAGAACTGTCCTTGGTTAACTGGCAAGTATTGCACATACCTCGGTACGTAGCTGCTAAGACAGCTGAACCCCAACTCCACTATGTGCATTCATCCTGGCACGTCGCCTCCGCGATCCCTCTAGCAAAATGGATGTATCACGCACTAATGGTCTACACTTGGTTATCAGTGAACATCACCTTCCCGAGCAGCCATATAATGTATGCCTCCAGGCTGCGTGTAATCAGTGGCGCAGTCATCGGAGTGGTTGGGGACCCAAACCTCTAGATCTGTATTGGTAAATAGAACAATTATCAGTACCTGATACTACTCCAACCAAATAGAACAAATACAAATAAAGGAAACACACATGATACTTCTCCAACCATCCAAATTTTGGCCCATGATTATCATTAGAAAAGGCCTGAGCTCCATTACGGGTGCCAAAGAACCGTTGGGCCATGTCTTGGGCCTAATTTGCCGGTGGATCCACTGGGCCTATGGGCACGCCAGCCAACGGAAGTCCCAGCAAGTACGAGATGTCTTGAAGGGTAGGAGCCATCTCTCCCCATCGGAAGTGGAAAGTGTGAGTCTCGGGCCTCCATCGATCCACCAAGCACGTGAGCAAAGACGAGTCGTAGTGTAGGCAACTAGTCTGGGACCCAAGGTGTCGCCCTTCTATCTCCTCCATACGAGTGGCATCAACCAAACGAACGAATGGTAAGAGTCCAGTCCACTTCAGTCTGCATATGGAGATAGCACAATAATTTAGTTACTCTGGCTCATAAATATCCCAACTGTCAAGCTTCATGCACTAGCCAGCGCAACCAAAAGTCCGAACTGATGGAAAGGGCTAGTTCAATCCACTTATACACTTCAACACCCCCTCTCACGTGTGATGGGGAGAAGTCAACACGTGCAACCGGAAGAGAGCTACGGCGCGTGAAACTCACGTATGACTCAAGAGGCCTATACGTGGACACAGAGGGGTCAACAACAATTTTAGAATAAATTGCGAAAGCCAGGACTCGAACTCGAGATCTTAGGCTCTGATACCATGTAAAGCTTCATGCACTAGCCAACGCAACCAAAAGTCCGAACTGATGGAAAGGGCTAGTACAATCCACTTATACACTTCAACACCAACAACAAGAGAAATAAATACCACATGCCTCTGAAGCCAATCAGGGTGTATGCACCAGTTCGACATGGGAGTGCGAGTCACTAGGTGCTTCAAGGTCCCCGGGTTAGCATCCAGTACCATCGACCGGTGCTTTCTATCTATGTCAGCATTCAGCAAAGATCCTGCCATCTGCACATTACAAATTTAAGTCATAGTTTCACACTTGTTACAAACTTAAGACATAGTTCCACACATATTACAAATTTAAGACATAGTTCCACACATATTACAAATTTAAGACATAGTTCCACACATATTACGAATTTAATACATAGTTTCACACATATTACACATCTAGTTTCTTCCTCTGCCTCTTCTTCCTCGGCTGCCACGTCCTCGAGGAGCAGCTCCACCAGTCCCGAAGATGTGGCAACTAGTGTCTATATGACCAAATTGATTACATAGAAAACATTGCCTAGTAGGGCCTCCGGCTTCAGATTCATCTATATCATTACAAATGCGGACACATTGTCGCCTTACTCTTCCTGTCTGCATCAGTTCAGGATCTGGGATGTAAACACTTTCACCTGGATTTACTTTGTTGAAATTTCCCCATGCCCTATATCCCATCATCTCGTCTGCCCACGTATTGACCATCGCCTCCGTGAGGAAATAAGGAGACATAAACAAGATCGCATCCATACCCATCAGCCCGCATGCAGCTAGTACATGCGAGCAAGGCAGATGCAACAGCTTGGGTTTATTGCACGTGCACTCACACATTGGCCAGGCTTCGTTGCCTATCCTCACCTCCTATGTCTTTACCTCTTCTCCGGTTCCAATCCGGTTGGAAGGGAGGCGTACCTCGAACCTTCTTTCCTGATTACCAATGGCGACAAAATGCATGGACCGAGCCTTCTCCATCTTGGCATTCATGTAATGCATGATCTTTGAACAATACCTCGTGTTTGGGTTGTTCATGATATGCATCTGAGCCATCTGGAGTCTGTCTCTGAAGTATTTCAAAGTTCCGGTGAAAATACACTCCACAATGGCTGTTAATGGCAGAGCCCTGCTTCCTCTTAAGTCGAAGTTGTAAGTTTCAGCCAGATTTGTAGTCATGATGCCAAACCTAGCACCATGAGTGTCATGCAGCAGAGACCACCTCTCTACAGGCTCGTGTTGTATCCATTCCTGAAAATTTTTAATCCTTCTGCCAGGCCTTCTCCTAGTACCGGGTTGGTAAAATCCTGGCAAGTCACAAAGGGCAATGGGTTCTTCCTCTGGTGGTGCTGCTCCTATTGTTGCCTGTGCAGCTAACGCCGCTGCATGAGCCGCGACCGCTACTTCTCTAGCTGCTCTCCTCTGAGTCACATGTTTTTTTAGTGAAGTCATCCAGATAGCCACGACACTTGATGTAATTACACTCTTGGTTTTGCTTGCAAAGCTTCTTGAATAGGTTC
Organism: Avena sativa; assembly: GCA_916181665.1. NCBI lineage: Eukaryota > Viridiplantae > Streptophyta > Magnoliopsida > Poales > Poaceae > Avena > Avena sativa. The sequence goes on along the minus strand of OV702279.1, from coordinate 255,195,609 downwards.
ATAAGGGCCTTGTTTCTGAACTGTGAGAAGAAGTTGGCCCCTAGATGCCGCATGCACCAACGACTCTGCATGTCCAGCCATGGAGTTACTTCATCAGGAGTGGGATGTGTGAGCTTCTTTATCGCGCTTAGTATACCTGGATGCCTATCATGAAGGACGCATATACATTCGGTGTATCTCTCACAATTGCTATCTTCAGCTGCCTGAAAAACCATACCCAACTCTCGGTGTTATCGCTCTCCACGAAAGCAAATGCAAGTGGAATAACTTGATTGTTTCCATCTTGACCTATGGCAGTCAATATCTGACCCCTATACTTGACAGTGAGAAATGTACCATCCACACAGATGACTGGTCGACAGTGAGTGAAAGCTTCTATGCATATAGCAAATGAGAAGAACACTCGATGAAGCACCCTCAAATTAGGTTCCTGTGGCAACGTAAAGTGTTGGATGTCCACGTAGGTGCATAGATTCCTAGCCTGCAGTGTCTGGAGCATCCTAACAACATAGTCGTACCCGTCTTTAAACGAACCAAACCTTGCCTCCAATGCCCTCTGCTTAGTCCTCCAAGCCTTCCCGTATGAAATATTGTAGCAGAATCTGACAGAAACTTTGTTAATGATAGCTTTCACCCCCATGGCTTTGCCCTCCACTATCTCCGTGTATAAAAATCTAGCCAGGAGGGTTGACGTGAGGTTACGATGGTCCTGAAGGACACTGTCAAGTTCACATGTGTGCATCACAACATCGGTGACCTTCCAGTTTGTGTCATACCTAGGGACATGGGCATGCACCCTTGCAGGACATCCGGCTACCTCGCAAACCAATGTCAAATATTGTTATGATGACACCTTCGTTTTAAAGACCCATTGCATGGACATTGACTACTCAACGATTGCTTCCTGCAGATGTCTCTTGCTAGGATATAATGCACCCAGAGAGATGTTGTTCGCGTGATACTGCCACGCCGAATCATGCCCATCGTTCACAGTCATTGCTGCTGTGTTGTCATTATTCCATGATGTCGGAATAGGTTGGGCGATCTCTTTTTGATCAGACTCGCCAAAATCATCAGCCGTATCATTGTTGCCTTTTGAGTCTTCGCCTTCCATTTGATGTTGCAACAAACCATCATATATCTCGTCCTCATCAGCTTCGCCACTGAAAATGTCTTCCCCTAATCCTTGACCACCGTCCTCCAATACATAACCATCACCCCCCGTGTGTGCATAGCTACTGTGACCTGATTCATAACCGCCGCCACCCTCTTAGCCCTGACTACTCTGGCCTTGATAGTTGCTACCGTCCTGGGCTTCACTGCTCTGGCCATGATCATATCCACCTCCAGCATGACCGGTCTGACTACTCTGGCCATGATCATACGCAGCCTCTTTCGCCACAGGTATCACTAAGAGACTGGGGTTAACTACTTTTTTCTGGCAAGCTTGCACAAATTTGACTCATTTATGTTGTGCTTCTATTGGCCTTAAATAAAAATTAGGGGTTTGCCTTGACTTAATCCATAAAGCATGCACACCGACAATATGGGTCGGAGGGAGCCCTAAACAAGAAGATAACCAATCCTTCAACTGAGTAACGAGCACCGTTTCAGGATTTCGAAGCACTTCATCCATAAAATTAAACTCGGTCAAATCAACTTCGTGCTGGTTTGTTCTGACGAAACAAGCACCGTAGAAGAACCTAAACACTATATTATTTGACATGACTTTCGACCTAAAAAAACCAAAAATAGTCAAATACACGTACATTGACACATAATACTCTACAAATATATTGCATATAACAGACCCCATCAAAGGCTACCTATAAACATACACAGATGACTGTAATTAGCAAGAAATTAGGGTTTACCCTTGAAGCGTGCGAAGTCCTGCCGTGCAGCAGCCTCCGGTCAACGGATCGGCACCTCCACCATGCAGCTTACTCAAGCCCCAGCACCAGCCTCCACCATGGCCATTGCTCTACAAGAACACCACCAAATTCCTCCACCAAAAAGACTCAAATCACTACACCAGGCTATCCCATTAGTAGATCGGGACTCTACTAGCTTGCTAATATGTTACAGCACCGAGTTTGGATGGAAATCTGGGCTAAAAATCGGTACAGCACCTAGTGGAAATGAGAGCAAGCAAGAGGGAAAGAGGAAGAACAACGAGAGAGAGAGGAGAGGAGAACAACGATAGGCCGACGATGAGCTATAAGCTGGGGGTGTGTCGTCCATTCAACAGAAGAAGGCGCCTTCGTCTTTCCAAAAGACGAGCCTACGCTGCTCCCCTTGTCGGCCGTCAAGCGCTGGTCGTCTTTTCGACTGAAGACAGTCGCGGACGGCTTTTGGAATAAAGACGACCGGATTGTCGTCTTTTGAATTAAAGAGCCCTCGCGGTCGTCTTAAAAGAAGACAACCCGTTAGATTTACAAAATTTTCATTTCATGTATTATTTGTGAAATTGAATAAAAAAATATTATTTAAAAAAATCAGCTGTATCTTAGGTCTTTCACGCTGCATAATAGTTTCTTAACACGGTTTTCATATGATCCATTGAAACTTAAAGAGCAACTATCACAGTGCATTGTTTCCTACGGCCGTTCCATTCAATAATTTTAGACATATGCATGTGTGTGATTGAACTACTGCCTCAATTCCTGTTTATTAGGCCAAAACATAGTTCAAGAAAAAAGTTAGTCATAAATTTGGTCAACAAATATAAATTATATTGTGATAAAAAATATATCATCGGAAATGTCTTTTAATAAGAATCGAATGCTACAATTTTAGTGATATATAATTCTTATTTTGTTGACTAAATTTATTGGAAAAATTTTGTTCTTGAACTCCATGTTAGCTTAATAAGTCGGTATGAAAATGATACTTCCTCCGTTCTTTTTTATAGTGCATATAGTTTTATAAAAAATCCAAAATATAAGATATATTGTGTTATACAACTCATCATGACATCTTTTTTAGGAACTTCATATAAAGTATATAGTGTTTCATGTTCCCAGCAAACTCCTCTATTTTATCACGTGAATAAATCAAGAGGAATCTCGCCACAAACTAATTTAATTTTCTCTTCACATGCAATTCTTAATTTCCATGCCAGAAACTATAGGCACTATAGAATGAAAGCGGAGGGAGTAGTTATTTTTTTCCTATGATTGTCTGTAAAGGCTCTACCTTAGCTAAGATACAATAACCTATGCCACATAAGCAAAATGTGTAGTATACTGTGCTAAGAAATTTCCGTCACGAAATGCCTAAAGAATATCTTTACGTTACGGTATAAAATAATATTTTTGTCCAGAATCAAGGCAAGATCGATACAAACATAGCTACAAATAAGTGGGCGATTTGGTCTTAAACATTTTGCTGCAAAGTAGTAAATGCGCCCACCCCAAAAAGGAGCAAGAGAGATACACTCGATCGCCATTTGCCATCCTGGCTGAGATTTGACGAACAAGCTTGATTTTCCTTTCCAGATTTACCGTAGACAAACCCAATCTCACGCGCATCCGTGCCGCCTATATATAGTGCTATCCTAGGACATGGGATGACCAAAGAGACCCGTGAAATCAAGAAGTAGACGCACAACCAAAGAGAAATACCGTGAAGTCCGAGGCGATGGCAATTCGCGTGTTCCTAGTTTTCCTCGCCGTGCAGGTGTGCCTGGTGCTGCTGACGATGATGGTGGCGGCGCCGACGGTCCAGGCCAGACCCGATAACTCCGGGCCGTGGATCTGCTGCCTCAACAACCCCATGTGCTGCGCGCCCAAGGACGGCGCCATGGCAGGCGCCAGCAGCAAGCCTTGACCCGTTGCTTCGCTCGATCACCTCCCAAAGCTAGTAATCCAGTGAACATATATGTTCTCCACGCAATGGTATTATTGTAATAGTCACTTGGCTAATAAAATGGGAGGATCTTTCTATGATTCTATTAGTATACCTGCTTTCGATTGTGTTGCTAAGATATATACGATTATCCTGGTTTCTCTTATTTTCGGGCACTCTGCCTTCGGCCTTTGGGGAAAAGTAATGTTAATAAACGGAGATGTGCGGTGTCTTGTCTATATCTACTGTTTCTCGTCTCGTCATACTCGAGAATGTCTCGCTTCTGAACTAAGCACACATACCACAGTTCCGCACGGATACACATTCACCACATGTTATGTTTTAATCCGACCAGATGCATCCAGCGCCAATGCTCCGAACTCCGATGGTCCATGGTGACATGGCGTGGTATGGGTGTACCCAAAAAAACACACACATAGATAATCGATTCATGTACATGCGTATGAAGTATGAAACTTTAATATAACTATCTATGATCTGTACAAATGAAACAAAAATTACGCTTATAGGCAGACAACACAATACCTTAAGTTGTAAAGTTTGTAACTTACCACTATAACTTAGCGGTGCAGGGATCTCAAATATGCGATGGGTAGACCAGATGTTAGAAAGCGGGGTTGGTGTGTCCAGTACATGAGTCTCGCCATGTCACTACCGTAACAAGTCACAACGAAGTCTTCCTCCTAAGACTCTACCTCCACCATTGCGACTATCAATCTAGTCGCTTGCGGTTCTGTGTCAGACTCCAACAAGGTCTTCCTCCTCGACTCCACCTCCCCCAGTGTGGATGTTGAGTTACCCATGGTTGCGTCTCCTTACCATAACAAGTCTGACGAGATCTCCTTCCGCGGCTCAGTTGCTTCAATGGAATGTCTTCCACCTTACAATTCATCAGGGCTCGATGTTGAAATCAATTGCGTTCGTACGAGAAAAGTTGTTGTTTAAGTTATAACAAATGCACATCTACCTTTATTTTGTGGCTTAAGTCAAAGCTAGGAAGTAATCCGGTTCCTAAGAAGACTGAAGCAAAGAGCAGATCAAATCTCTTTGCAGCATATTCCAAACAAGACAAATAACAATCTCCTTCTATTTTATTTAAAAGCGGGAGTACAAGTTTTGAGGATATGCCCTTGCTTATTACTCGAAGGAGAATGACGCCACATATTCAGTTCCCAATGGACGAAATAGATCCATTGGTCACCAAGCCGCCAAGTCCGCAGCAATAGATGTCTCTAGGGCAGCAAACTGGATTGTATCCCAAGGGCCTCGCAGCTGCCTGAGCTGTTGGAGCTGCTATCATTATCAGCAAGCATACTTGAGCCACGAGGAAAACAACGAAGACTTGCAGGATGCTTGCGTTATTTTCCATCTCCAAAGTATGCAGAGCAACAACGACAAATATATGAACAACTCTTTTCACCGGTATGTTTTGTTTGGTCACATCGAGTATGGTTGAATCGCTTTATATACACATGGTGGCATGGAGGTTGCCTTATCGAATTAAATTCAATTAAAATGGTTTGAATTTTAAGGATGTAATTACTAGTAAAAACACAATCTTTACAATAGGCGTGGTGCTACTTTATTTAGTAAATAATAATTAATAAATATTCTCTACAAAAATGTATGTAATTTAAGGGTGGATTAACCTGGACTCATTCATTGTATCTAGTCATTATATTTGCACACAAAAATATGTTTGATTCAAATAATAAGGAAGAAAAACATATCTTTGCAGTATGATAAGTATTTACAAAATATGATAACACATGGAAAAAATTAACTTGGTAAAATCTTGTGACTACTTTTGCATGCAAAATAAATGTATAAAAAACAACTATGGCAAAATCAGCCAAGATTTTGGTGATAATCGCCATTTATATACAAAATATAATCCTTCATCATGCTATCCAGTGGATATATAAGAGCATCTCCACTCGCCTACCCAGGACGCCGAATTAGGTCCGAACGCCGAAAATCGGCCAGTCGCGTACCCAGGAACCTGTTTTCGTCCGGATTTGGGTGAACTTTGGTCCGGGCTTCCCAGGCCGAACCCAGGTTCCCGGGTACGCCCTGAGAACGCCAGACGAAGCGAAAACGAGCATGGGCTAGCTCTGTCGGCGAGAGAAGGCTGAACTCCCGCCACTTTGCCGAGCTCCCGCCTTTTCTTTCTCCCCTCCCGCCTTTCTTCCCCATTCCCCTCCCGCCACTCCGCCGAGCTCCCGCCCACCATGCCACCCAAGAACTTCATCCAACCCAGATTGTTCCTCGGCGAGGATCCGGCGGTGAAGAAGGCGAGGAAGCCGAGAGCGGCGCTGAAGAAGCCGTAGGGCATGTCCTCCACCGACTGGGGGAAGAAGGAGCATGCCAGGAAGATGGCGTCAGAGGACCGGAAGGGCAGAAAGGAGAGGGCGAAGCTCCGGCAAGAACAAGAGAAGGCGGCAGCGGAAGAGCAGGCGATCGTGAGGGCGAAATAGACGTCGGCGTTGATGGCGGCGCCGTACCCACCTCACTGGGGAAGCCAGGCAAGCGTCGGCTCGCCCGCCGGATTCTCGCCGATCTCTCCGGTTGGCTTCCAGGAGAGCCAGGCAACTGCCGGGCAGAGATACTCCTCATCCCCCGAGTTCGACGGCGGGTTCAACCCCAACGTGATCTTCCCCTGCCCGGCGCCGCGCCCTCCTTCGGCCTTCAACCTGGACATCAACCTTCCCTACTCCACCTCTCCGGCGTATGCAGGCCCCGCACTGCGGCGCGGACCACTGCTCTTCGGCGGAATATAGGCGCAAGGAACCTACGGCGAGGCCGACGCGCGCAACCTGTTTGGCGGAATACCGGTCGCCCTACCGGTCGGTATGTCGGTAGAGACGTACATGGAGGACATGATCGCAACAAGCTCGGCCTCCAACCACCCCTCCTTCTTCATGAAAGAACAGACTCGGGCCGACGCCGAGCACGGCATCAAGTCTCAGGATCTCGCCGCCATCGACGCCGAGGAGACGCAGGCCAAGCCGACGCATGCAGAGGATGCCGAGGGTGAAGCCGTGCTGCTAGCGAAAGGCAAGACGGGAAAGAAGAAGCCGGGCACTTCGACAGATGCTCGGATCAAGTGGACCGTGGCTGAGGACACCTCGCCGAACCTTGGAAAACAGTGAGCATGGATCCAATCACCGGTGCCAACCAGAATTCAGACAACTATTGGCGGCGTGTGAAGGTAGCGTTCGACGAGCGTAGCAACTGTGACCCGAAGTATCGCAAAATTCACATGGAGCGAGGGGAGAAGGCTATTACCAACCATTGGGCGATTATCCAGACTGTGTGCAGCAAGTGGCACAGCTGCGTAGAAGAGGTGGAACGTACAAAATCCAGCGGGGAAAACATGGACAACAAGGTACTCGCGAACACTAGCTTTATCGTGCACTCGCTTCCATTTTGACACACTTGACACACTTTCATTTTGCAGCTTCGTCGTGCACTTGCTTTGTTTCGAGAGGACATGAAGATGGAGTTCAAGTTCCATCATGTCTTCGAGGAAATCGAGAACTGCGAAAAGTGGCAGGACACTCGCCTGAGCCTCTCCAAGAGCAAGGACGGCGTCTACAACCCGGAGGCCTCTCCCGCTATTGCCGGCGAAGGAAGACCAGAGATCGGCCAGAAGAAGGCGAATATGCTCAAAGCCGCCGGACCTCCCGCCGAGTGTCTCCAGGCTTCGATCGAGAAATTCATCGCTGACATGAGGGCGCACGCCGAGAAGAGAACCGAGAAGAACGACGACCGTTGGAAGCAGCTGATGGAGACACAGGGGGAAAAGGTGGCCCTCATCAAGGCCAACCTCGCCGCGAAGAAGGCCAACTACGCTGCCAAGAAACGCAACACGGACCTCAAGTTCCTGATGGGCGGCGAGGACATGTCGAAGATGAGCTCGCCGGTCAAGTCCTGGTACATGGCGCAACGCCAGGCCATCCTCCAGACCAAGATCACGCCTTCCCCTTCCTCTGCGCCGAATGCCCCTGCGCCGAACGCTCCCACGCCGAGCTCTGCTTCCACTTCCTCCAACCCGTCTGCGTCCGCCAGCGAGACGGACGACCACGCCGCAGGATCCCATCCCCATCGACGACTGAGAGATGGCCGAGTCATTTCCCTGTTCTGTAATAACCCGTCGCCGAATTTGTGAGCGTTAATTCTGTCGAACACCTTGTGGCTGAGCACTTGCCGGCGGAAACGATAAAAATTCAAATATGTCGCCGTTTTCTATTCGCCTGGGTACTCGGCCTGGGTACGCGAGTGTCCAGACCGAAATCAAGTTCCTTCCGTTAAAAAAAATCTGAATTTCGGCCTGGATTCGCCTAAGGAGTGGAGATGCTCTAACATAAAATCCACATAGAGATGCATTGAGATCCACAATTAGTATAGCAAAAAAAGTTGGTAATGATACATCAGGCACACGCTATTTGGGCACGTTCTAACCACGAAGCAGTATTTTGATGTGACATTTGTCACCCTAAGGACTTGACATTGCAAACTAGGAACTTATGAACATCTCCGAGATAGTAAAGTAGATTTGGAGGCTCTTTTCTAATAAGAAGGAACAAAGACTTTGGCTTCGACAAGCTAAGCCAAGTATCCCTTCTGTCTGCGAGGATGGATGGTGAGGAATGGAAGTGAGCAATCTACCCAAAAACCTTATCATTCTTTACCCGGCAGATACTCAATGGTTGGGGCTCCAGTGGCCTCCCGAATGGTGTACACGGACACGGTCACAAAATAATTTGGAATTGCAACTTTGAACACTTCATGTGTGCATCATTGCCTATATATACATATTTTATCATAATCTTGTGAAACTTTCAAATGTTTTTTTGAATGCTTGAAATAAAAAACGATAAATAGCCCGAGTTCCAAATGCCTTTGTTGGTTCCTCTTCCCTTGCACACAGTTCAAATAAAACACAATACAAGACAAGAACACATCCTGCAGCCACGTAAAATTATAAACCCCCTTCACGCACATGCTGAACACAAACCCTCACCAAATACTATCTCCATTCCAGGGAATAAGACGCACGGGCATTCCAATGCAAAGTTTGACCTAAAAAAATAAGCATCCATATATTTGATTATATTGTGTGTAATTAGTACCGTTAGATTCGTATTAAAAATCACTTTTGAATGGTGCCAATTTTGTATCAAGATTGTTTATATATTTGGAGCAATTCTTGGTTTAAAAAACACGCGAAACGAGGACGACTTATTCCTTGAAACGGAAGGGAGTACAAACTCACGAAAGAAACAGGTCTCGCATTTTATTTCCGCATTCTACATTCTGCATCGAGGTCCTCTGTTTCGACCGTAATTACCATAGGTCGCAAAAAACACCGAATCGGCATGCCAGGACGGCGACGTGAACCCGCCGCTAGCGTCACCGATGGACGACGACGATATCCTCATCGAGATACTCTTGTGCCTCCCCCCGGCTACCTTCCTCTCTCCCCTGCGCCTCCTTTCTGCTACCGCTACCTTCCTCTCTGTAACCGCTGGTGCCGCATCGTCACCAATCCCCAGTTTCCTGCCGCTTCTGCGACTACCACCGGGACCCCCCCATCGTTGTTTTGTTCTTCAAGTTCAACCCCGAACTCTATGAATGCCCCTTCAGGTCGATTCTGGATCCGCCTGATCTCATCCCGCCCGAGCGCTTCTCGCCGCGGCTCGATGGCATTGATGGTGGCGGCGACATCTGGTCCTTTCGCAGTTGCCTTTGGGCTTTGGGGAAAGTGATGTTAAACGGAGATGTGTGTCATACTCAAGAATATCTCGCTTCTGAAGTTTAAGGGCTTGTTTGATTCATAGGAATTGCATAGGAATTTTGTAGGATTTGAATCCTATGAATTTTTTTTACTATTTTATTGTTTGATTCATAGAAACACATCCTATAGGAATTAATCCTATAGGAATCTTGTAGTGCAATTCCTATAGAAAAGAAACATTAGACCATACCTCATGAAAAAATTCCTTTGCTATATCAAACAAAATTCCTTTTCCCGTAGGATTCAAGTTGGCATGATATGTCAATCCTATGTTTTTTCTATTCTTATACTTTTCCTATCATATAAATCAAACAATCCCTATGCTTTAATCAGACCACACGTATGACGAAATATACCACAAGTCCGCACGTATATATCACATTTGTTGAAATAATTAGTACTTTTCGCATTAATTTAATCCAAGTATAAATCATGACAAAACAATTTCCAAGACTAACTAGCATACGCATAGTAGACATGCACCATACAGGCAAGTGAAAACCTAGCACATCTACGCATACTGCAATACTAGTGATCATCAGAGGAAATAGCAGGAGGGCAAAGAACACGTACGAGTTCGTCGATGGTATGACCAACGGCGCAACAGAAGTGGAGCCACCACCAGCTGCAGCGTCGTCAGACATGACGATGAAGAGCTTGAGCAGTCGCGTCTAGACGCTTCCCAAAAACTTTATCGCCTCTCTCCCGGTGCAGGATCAGAGAGACGGGGTTCCGGAGGCCTGCTCTCCCGGACGACCATGCATGCAGCCGGCGGGATGGAGTAGCAGAGGGCAGCACAGAGAGATGGAACGGCGATGCGCAGGTAGGCAGATGCAATCTAATTGCTGGTAACCGCTATGGTTTGCGTTTGCCTGCTTATATAGTGCGGGTCGGGTAGGACGTGGGGCAACAGTCCACGACCGAGTCAGTGCCAGCCCACGATATGGAAACGGCCAGTTAATTAACGCGTCCGTAATGACGCATTAATGACTCATAATTAATACACAATTAATTTTCCCAAAGAGCAAAATAAAGCTCGGCTCGACGAGATTCCCGCAAACCGCGGCGCGCGCGTCGTGACGAGGCGAGGCGGGCGGCGTCGGAGGAGGAGTGCGCGAGGGCTTCTCTTCTTCTCACACCTTAGTGAGTGGTGCAACACTCTACTATATAAGGTGGTCCAACTCCCGTTCCATTAGCAATGTGGGACTAAACTTTGGCACCACTAGCACACACATGAGCTGCCATGATAATGGGCCAAAGATAATTTCAGAATTTGTATTTGTTATGGGCCTAAAGCCCATCATCAAATATGCCTCAAATTCCAACAATCCCCCACAAAGTCTCATTGGCACATCACACCATTCTATTCCAAATCACTGTTTTGATATACCAGCGTTTTTCAGTGGAGACTGTTAAGTTGAACTTCCACCTAGAGCATTAGACTACGCTCATCAACAACTGTCAATGGACTAAGCCTTGAATTGCCAGTTTTGTGTAAATGAGTTTCACCTAATGTCATACTGATACTAGGCTGCCGAAGGCTACCCCTCGGGTGGAGCATATAAGTCACACTCCTGGCCTTTTTCATGAGGTTCCTAGAGATTACCCTATCTTATAGACTGTGACTAGCAGTCGGGCTCACATAGGTGCGTTCTTTCAAGACTGCTCTGTAGGATAGCATCTTGGCTTATACAAGCCTATGAACACATTAATAATAAGTCAACCTGCCATACAGATCATGGGAGTAATGCATCTTCAGCGGAGTGGGTTAATAAAAGTTACTCTCCTCCAGTTAGCCACTGGCTTGTTTCCCCAGGTCCTAATTCACGGGATCTCCGATCATATAGGTTGGGTTACTACCATGGTAACTCATGTGGGTCTCAAACCCATCTCCTTTGATGCAATATCTATCACATTTCTTGATAGACCTTTTGTGAAAGGATCTGCTAGATTCTTAGCTGTTTGGATATAATCCAATGCTATTACTCCGGAGTTTCTCATTTTCCTAACAGATGCCAATCTTCTCTTTATATGTCTTGATGACTTCATATTATCCTTTGAACTACTCACTTTGACGATCACAGTTTGATTGTCGCAGTTCATAAGAATATTCGGCACAGGTTTATCAACAACCGGCAAGTCAATCAAGAGTTCACGAAGCCAATCTGCTTCGACAGTAGTTGTATCTAGTGCTGTGAGTTCTGCTTCCATTGTTGACCTCGTTAAGATTGTCTGCTTGCAAGTCTTCCATGAAACAGCGCCACCACCATGAGTGAATACATATCCACTTGTGGCTTTCAACTAATCAGCATCAGAAATCCAATTTGAGTCACTATACCCTTCAAGTACCGCAGGGTCTTCGGTATAGTGAATACCATAACTCGATGTACCCTTTAGATAGCGCATTACTCTCTCAAGAGCATGCCAATGATCATCTCCCGAATTGGAAACAAACCGGCTAAGTTTTCTCACAGCAAACGCGATGTCAGGCCTTGTTGCGCTAGCTAAATACATTAACGAGCCAATTATCTGAGAGTATCTCAGCTGATCTCTAGTTGTTCTTTTGTTCTTTCGAAGCATATTACTAGGATCATATGGTGTCGGTGAAGGAGTACAATCTGAGTAGCCAAAGCGACTCAACACCTTCTCCACATAGTGAGATTGCAGAAGTGTAATTCCACCTTTCACATCTTTCAGCAGCTTAATGTTTAGAATAACATCAGCTTCTCCAAGGTCTTTCATGTCAAAACTTTGAGACAAGAAACTCTTGACCTGTTCGATGACAATCATATTTGTCCGAAAAATTAGTATGTCATCAACATACAAACAAAGTATAACTCCTTCGCCCCCACCATGGCGATAGTATACACATTTGTCGGCTTCATTTACGACAAAGCCAGCAGATGTTAAAGTTTGATCAAACTTCTCATGCCATTGCTTAGGTGCTTGTTTCAGTCCATACAAAGACTTCAATAGCTTGCACACCTTGCCTTCTTGACCATCTACTACAAAACCATCTGGCTGATCCATATAAATTTCCTCATCCAGCTCTCCATTAAGGAAAGCTATCTTGACGTCCATTTGATGAACGATAAGACCATGTGAGGCAGCCAATGAGAGTAGAACTCGAATAGTGGTCAATCTAGCCACAGGCGAATAAGTATCAAAGAAGTCTTCGCCTTCTTTTTGGGTATAACCCTTGGCAACAAGCCGAGCCTTGTACTTTTCAATCGTACCATCAGTCCTAAGCGTCTTTTTGAACACCCACTTACATCCTACAGGTTTGCACCCATAAGGACGATCAGTGATATCCCAAGTTTCGTTTGCCATGATGGAATCCATCTCGCTACGAACAGCCTATTTCCAGTAGTCTGCATCAGGGGATGCATAAGCCTCTGAAATAGAGGTGGGAGTATCATCCACGAGATAGACAATGAAATCATCACCAAAGGACTTTGCAATCCTATGTCTCTTGTTCCTTACAGGAACTTCATTGTCTACCTCCTCAGGAATTTCATCATGTGCTCGTTCATAATATTCCATGGGAATAGCAGGTTCAGGAGTTTCAATAGATTCCTGTCTAGATGTACTAGGCATATCTTCATCGGAAAAATATCCTCAAAGAAGGTAGCATCCTTAGACTCCATAATTATACCGACCTTCATGTCAGGTACCTCAGATTTCACCACTAGAAATTTGTATCCAATGCTATGATGAGCATAGCCAAGAAAGACACAGTCTACGGTCTTTGGTGCAAGTTTACGTTTTTTGGAAATTGGCAAATTTACCTTTGCCAAACAGCCCCAAGTACGTAAGTACGAGAGTGTTAGTTTTCTCTTCTCCCATAATTCATAGGGAGCAGTTTCATTGTCTTTTGTGGTAACTTTATTTAGGACATGACATGATGTCAATATCGCCTCCCCCCACCATGCCTTGGATAAACCCGAAGTACCTAACATGGCGTTAACCAAGTCTGTTAGAGTACAGTTTTTCCTTTCGGCAACCCCGTTAGATTAGGGAGAATGGGGAGGCGTCCTCTCATGAATAATGCCATGTTCCGCACAAAATAAATCAAACTCATTAGAGAAATACTCTCCACCACGATCTGACCGGACTCTCTTAATCTTTCTCTCAAGTTGATTTTCAACTTCTGCCTTATAGTTTTAAAAGTGGTGTAGAGCCTCATCTTTAGTTTTCAAAAGATATACATAGCAAAATCTAGTAGAATCATCAATCAACGTCATGAAGTATTTATTTCCACCTTTGGTCAACACACCATTCATCTCACATAGATCTGAATGTATAAGCTCTAATGGTGCCAAGTTTCTTGCTTCCTGCACAGGCTTGTGAGGCTTGCGCGGTTGCTTAGCTTGAACACACTCTTGACATTTAGAGCCTTTGGCTAAAGTGAAATTCGGAATTAAGTTCATCTTAGCTAGCCGTGTCATACAACCAAAATTAATGTGACAAAGTCGTGAATGCCAAATGTCGGTATCATTGCCAGGGGCACAAATATGGTTCACAACCTTATTAGAAAAATCTGATAGGGAAAGACGGAACAAACTGCCGCACTCATAACCTTTACCAATAAATTTTCCATACTTAGAGATGACTACTTTATTGGAGTCAAATACCAACTTAAAACCTTCTTTGCAAAGAAGGGAACCACTAACGAGATTCTTATTTATTGAGGGCACATGCTGCACGTTCTTCAGCTGCACGATCTTTCCCGAAGTAAACTTCAGATCCACCGTGCCAACACCACGAACAGAAGCATGCGATCCGTTTCCCATCAAGACGGAGAGATCTCTTGTGATCTGATAAGAAGAAAACAAAGATATATCAGCACACACATGAATATTAGCACCGGTGTCGATCCACCAATCTGTAGATTGACAAATTGACAAAACAGTAGGTAAATTACCATACCCAGATGCACCCTTATCATTGTTGCTCATAGTCACATTGACAGACTTAGAGTTCTGTCCATTTGGATTCTTCCTTCCTTTGTGCTGCTTGCAGTTTGGAGCCCAATGTCCAACCTCGCCGCACACAAAGCAGGGATCCTGTGACTTGTCCTTCTTATTATTTTTGAAGTTGGTAGTACGAACGGCCTTGGTCTTCCCCTTGAACTTGTTGTGGAAGTTCTTATGCACCATATTGGCGCTTGACTGGGGTGCCTCGGCTCCCTTTTGGTGTGCGTCTTTTGCCTTTGCCTTTTCCTCAAGGTCCAGAAACCCAATGAGATTCTCAACAGACATCTCTTTCCTCTGGTGTTTGAGGTTAGTGGCAACACTCCTCCAGGATTGAGGAAGCTTTGCAATGATGCATCACGCAACAAATTTGCCGGGCAATGCACACTTCAGGAGCTCAAGTTCTTTTGCAATGCACTGAATCTCATGAGCCTGTTCAACGACATAACGCTTTTCAACCATCCTATAGTCATGAAAATGCTCCATGGCATACAGTTCACTGGCAGCATCAGTAGCACCGAATTTTGCTTCGAGTGCATCCCACAGTTCTTTGGCATTGCGCATATGTAAATATGCATCCACCAACTTGCCCCCAATGACGCTTATGACACAGCCCACAAAGAATATGATGGTCTTCCTGAACGTCTTCTCCTGTTCAGGAGTGATTGTTCCTTCAGGATTACCAGCCGATACCCAGAAGGCGTCCATAGCCATCAGCCAGAGGGTACACTTGGTTTGCCAGCGCTTAAAGTGCGCACCCATAAACGGGTTCGGTTTCAGACAAGCGGCAAAGCCTTGACGCAAAAACAGCCTAAAATAGGGTTTTTGGATTGTTGAAATAATTAGTAGTTTTCACATTAATTTAATCCAAGTATAAATCATGACAAAACAATTTCCAAGACTAACTAGCATACACATAGTAGACATGCACCATACAGGCAAGTGAAAACCTAGCACATCTACGCATACTGCAATACTAGTGATCATCATAGGAAATAGCAGGAGGGCAAAGAACACGTACGAGTTCGTCGATGGTATGACCAACGGCGCAACAGAAGTGGAGCCACCACCAGCGTCAGCCTCGTCAGACATGGCGATGAAGAGCTTGAGCAGTCGCGTCTAGACGCTCCCCAAAAACCTTATCGCCTCTCTCCCGGTGCAGGATCAGAGAGACGGGGTTCCGGAGGCCTGCTCTCCCGGACAACCGTGCACGCAGCCGGCGGGATGGAGTAGCAGAGGGAAGCACAGAGAGATGGAACGGCGATGCGCAGGTAGGCAGATGCAATCTAACTGCTGGTAACCGCTACGGTTTGCGTCTGCCTGCTTATATAGTGCGGGTCGGGTAGGACGTGGGGCAACAGTCCACGACCGAGTCAGTGCCAGCCCACGATATGGAAACGGCCGGTTAATTAACGCGTCTGTAATGACGCATTAATGACTCATAATTAATACACAATTAATTTTCCCAAAGAGCAAAATAAAGCTCGGCTCGGCGAGATTCCCGCAACCCGCGGCGTGCGCGCGTTGTGACGAGGCGAGGCGAGGCGGTCGGCGTCGAAGGAGGAGTGCGCGAGGGCTTCTCTTCTTCTCACACCTTAGTGAGTGGTGCAACACTCTACTATATAAGGTGTTCCAACTCCCCTTCCACTAGCAATGTGGGACTAAACTTTGGCACCACTAGCACACACATGAGCTGCCATGATAATGGGCCAAAGAGAATTTCAGAATTTGTATTTGTTATGGGCCAAAAGCCCATCATCAAATATGCCTCAAATTCCAACAACATTCACCATATGTTAGAGCATCTACACTTGGCCTCCTATATAGGCTCTAGCGGCAGCAATTTTTAACCATATGGAGAGGCGTTGACTATTTTCTTACCTTAAGGGGAGAGTGTTCCTCCCACCCAATAGTTACATATTCATTCATTTCAATTATTCATATACATAGATAAACGAAGGACGATTCTACATGCCAACTCTGCGCCATCCTAATCAACTATGCTGCTCTCACTATCGATGCCGTCGTCTTCGCCAACGGTGATGTCCGCCGCTTCACCGTCCTCCTCCATGTTGAAATCAAGGTCAATGATACCGGTGGCCTCCGCCCTCCTCATGAATACTTCATGGTGTGTCACCTTGGCTTGACGGCGCGCCTCATCAATAACAGTGTAGATCGTATGCCCGTGTACTGCCCATAAGCAGTGCCTCCCTTCGAGGTTGCACATATCCGGGTGGAGTTGGCGCCGGTGAGCTTGGCATAGCGCAAGATCCCTCGCCCACTCCTTGAACCGCCTGCATCGCCAACCTGCCTAGCAGATCTCAAAGCCGATCGGAAGCCTGATGACCCAAAAGTATAGGGGGTGTATCGTAGTACTTTCGATAAATAGGAGTATCGATCCCAACGAGGAGCAGAAGGTGTTGACTAGTGGTATGGAGCAGGAAATCTCTGTAAATACTTAGCAAATGGATTTTTAGTGGTTTTCTGATAAGGCAACAAAACAAAGAGCAAGTAATAAAGAACAAACGCACCAAGTGGCCCAATCCTTTCTTAGCAAAGGACAAGCCGGTGGAAATACTTATAAAGACCAAACGTTCTCGAGGACACATGGGAATTATGTCAAGTACTTTCGCTTCAAATAGCTGAGTACTCTTCTTTGGTGTTGTAAGTGTTGTGTGGGTGAACCTGTGCTAATGTACTGATCTTACTTGGACTAATACATACTTGTGATTAAACCCCCTGCAAACATCCGTAACTACAGGAAAGTAATTAATATATAAATCTATACAACCTTAAACTCTGAGATCCTACGCTCCCTTATGCAATGGTGTCCTAATGGGGGTTCAGGTTTCTGTCACTTCGGCAACCCCACAATTAGTAGCTAAATACACAATGCATTCCCCTAGGCCCATAAATGGTGAAGTGTGTTGATCCACAAGTGTAGGGGATCGCAACAGTCTTCGCAGGTAGTATTACCCAATTTATTTGATTTGACACAAGGGGAGCCAAAGAATACTTGCAAGCCTTAACAACTGAGTTGTCAGTTCAGCTGCACCTGGAAATAGTTCTTGCTCACATAAGTTTATCAGTAGCAACAGCAAAGCAACAGCAGCAGTAACAACAACAGTGGAACAGTAGCAATAGTAATAGTAACGGTTGTAGTAGGATTCGAGTGCGGTAGGCATAGGGATGGATGGACGGGCGTTGCATGGACGAGTCTAAATATTTAACTTCAAATAACTAGGGCATTGCAGATAAATAAGAATAAGCATCCAAGTACTAAACAATCCTAGGTATGTGCTCCAAATATAGTCATACGTGCTCGCAATGAGAACTTGGATAACATCTTCTGTCCAGCCAGCCCGTGGCAGCGAGGCCTCTAGGGAACTACTGGCAATTAAGGTGCTCCTTTTAATAGAGCACCAGAGCAAAGCATTAACACTCCGTGAACACATGTGATCCTCACACCATAGCCATCCCCTCCGGTTGTCCCAATTATTGTCACTTTGGGGCCTTTGGATCCGGACAGTGATATGTGTACACAACTTGCATATAAGATCATAAACAATACTATCATAATGATTCAATAATAAGTTCAGATCTGAGATCATGGAACTTGGGCCCTAGTGACAAGCATTAAGCACAACAAGTTGCAACAAAGTCAAATAGCACTAGTAGAGATACTAGGCACTATGCCCCTAACAGATCTTATTCGATTACATGATAGAACTCATCCAATCCCTACCATCCCCAATCCTACAACGGGGGATTACTCACTCATGTATGAGGGAAACGTTGGTGGTTGATGGAGATGCGTTGGTGATGACGATGGCGATGATCCTCTCCAAATTCCCCGTCCCGGCAGGGTGCCAGAACGGAGTTTCCGGATCTGAATCTTGGTTTCTGGTGGCGGCGGCGGAGCGGAACTCTTTCTGGAAAACTATCGAACCCCCCCTCTGTTTTTAGGTTAGAAGGCAACTTATAGGCGCAGAGGGAGGCCGAGAGGCTGCCTGGGGTGGCCAAACCTCCCCCAGGAGCGGGGTCAGTGGGACCGCGCCTACAATGAGTCTACGCCCCCCAGGCTTCCCCTTTGTCTCCCCTTATGGCTCCGTGGATCTTCTGGTGAAATATAATTTTTGGCATATTTTCCGGGATTTTCCCTGATAGTTCATTTTCTGCACAAAAACAAGACACCAAGGTAATTCTGCTAAAAACAGTGTCAGTCCGTGTTAGTTGTATCCAAATCACACAAGTATAGAGGAAAAACAATAGCAAAGTGTTCGAGAAAGTAGATACGTTTTGGACGTATCAAAGTGTCATGTAGTCGACGTTCACATGACACCACTAGAAGAATAGCACCACAAATTAAATACTAAACCATTGAATAATAACTCAACACATATCCATTAATAACAACATGACTTCTCCCATGTCCTCAAGAACTAGACGAACTACTCACAAGACATCATATGGATCAAGATCAAAGATGATATGATAATGGATAACAATCTGAACATAAACAACAATCCAATGGTTCCACTCACAAGCATCAACTACAATAGTAATTAACACCAGGAAAGTTTCCCCTAAGAACTAAAGCAATATCCAACACAATTGTTACAGCGGGATGGAGTGGTGATGATGGTGCTGGTGGAGATGATGGTGTGGATGATGATGATGATGATCCCGATGAAGCCTAGCTTGATGACGGTGTTGATGGCGACGATCTCCCCTCTCCGGGAAGGAATTCACCCGGTAGAAATCTGTCTACCGGAGAGATCTTTCTCTCTCGGTGTTTTCCGCCCCCAGAGGCGGCGTAAATCTATATATGGTCGCTCCCCGAGGCTTAGGGTTCCGTATGGAAGATATAGGCATAGGGGCGGAGTCGGGAGCCGGGCAGGTGGGCCACACCTTCCCTAGGCGCAGGGTCAGGTGGGCCCATGCCTAGGGGGTGTGGGCCCCTGTGGCCCTTCTTCGTCCCTCCTTCTGGCTTCCTCAATCTTCTGGAAAAATAATATTTTCCCATATTTTTCTGGTGTTTTTCTGATCTTCACGAAATTGCATCAAAACGCCCTCTTTTCCATCAGAATCCAGACTCCGGCAGTCCATCCTCCAAGAATCATCCAACATGCATAAACAGTGGAAAATACATAAGCAATACCTCATAATAAGACAAATATCAATGAATAGAGGCATATTATGATATAGAATGGTGATGCAAATTGGGCGTATCAACTCCCCCAAGCTTAGACCTTCGCTTGTCCCCAAGCGAAAACTAAGCTCAGTAAACATGTCCACGGGTTTATGGAGTGAGGTGTTGATAAAATAATACGAACAAGAAGCATCACACTTACCATTACACAACTCATAGAAGAAAGCAACTCACCATTATATAACTTAGCTTGCAACCAAGTACAACAGTCACAATAGAGATGTATAAAGATAAATCATAATTGGAATTGGCAAACTCTTGTTCCTGGTCAGAGAACAGCTGGCAAATGGTTTCACAAAAAGCTTTTTGTAGAAGTTTTATAACAGGATCACTCTTTGCTCAAAAAGGTTTTTGTAACATCCCAAAAATATTAAACTTAAATCATCAAACTCTAATCATCAAATTTAGGGTTAACAAAAACTTTTCTAATTAAAATTATGAAGGCATGCATATGTGTATGCATTTAATTTGAAATTCTTTTGAACCACCTTGTTTGTGTGTTTCCTTGCTTGTAAAATAATTCTTAGGTGAAATAAACATCATCTAAACATTTCCCAAACTTTTACTAAGAACAAATAAATCAAAACAAATAAAATAAAGGAATGGTCATTTTGACCAATTTAACTCCCATGCCTACTTTGGCTGTCTCAAACTTTCAGAACCTAATGGAAACTTTTCTGGATCTTTGAACCCCTTGAATGTACTCATAACAAGGTATCAAGTCCCACTTTGTGATCATCCAGAAACTTTCAAATGCATGGTTTAAATGACAATTCAAAATTGAATCTTTATCATATGGGAAGATCCCACTTTTTCAAAAACCACTCAAACAAGCTCAACTTTCAAAACCCAAGCATCTGCAGACTCACCAGCACCAATCTAGCAAACCCACCAAAAATCTTTTCAAAATTCAAAACTTGATTTCATGCGGCCATTTTATCAAACAGGTTGCAGACACAAATCATCAAAATCCTAAACACTATAGTGAGCAGTGATTGAAGCCTAACTTGTTCCCTCTCTAGCTCACAACCAGCTCAGTAGATCATCTAGCAAGATTAACTAAACACTAGCACCACTATGAGCTTGGCATTACCATCAATGTTGAACAGCTGAAGCCAACCTTGTCACCCCCATGTCGACAGCAAGCTAGGAAGAGAAGCAAGTCTAGCCATCATGTCTGGGAGGCAGCCCACCGTCCACCGCCACCCCCTGTCCCAGCCGCGAGCGTTGCCAAGCCCTGGACCACACGCACGAACCATGCCAACCTTGCCAGCGACCATGTCGAGCGTGCGCCAGAGCGCCACCCTCGACCGAAGCCCACAGACCGCGCGCCGCCCTCGCCGCGTGCATACACAATCTCCACCGACCCAGGAGACCGCCAGACATCCTTGTTCGCCGCCCCATGCCGGACAGCCACCGCTCGCCGTCGAAGACGCCGCCTCTGCCGCGCAGAGCACCGTCGCGTTCCGACCAAGACGCACCGCCCCACGCCTCAAAACCATGTCGTTGAGCATCGCCAGGGAACACCGTACCGTCCCCTACCTTCACCCATGCCAATAGCCGCCTATAACATCGCCCCCGACGAGCTCACCTTGCGCCCCGTTGGTCCCCTCGCTCGACTATAAATAGAGGCCACCCCCAGTCGATTTCTTCACACCACCTCACTCCCCTCTTCTCACTGATCGTGCCACACCATTCCCGGAGCAAGGCGAGCACCACCTCGCTGGAATTTCACCGGAGCCCGCCGCCTCTAGAGAAGAAGGGCGCCATCGATTTCGTCCACCCCAGGAGCTGCCGCGACCACCCCTGAGTTCGTCGTCGTCGACTTCGTCGTTCGGCAACCTCGCCGACCCTCGCCTGCACCCCGGTGAGCCCCCAGCACCCCTCACTGGCCGCGCTAGGTTTCTTTCTCGCCGGCGTTGCCTCGCGTCGACGAGGACTCCCAGCCGTTGGATTAGAATCAGATCGAACGACCCACATTGCCCCGTACTGCTTCGCCCCACCCTGTCTCACTGACGAGTGGGGACACCCACTTAAGAAGCCTGCGGGAGCACTGCGCTTAGCAGGCCGGCCCGTTAACTTTTCCCGCGCAGCCCAGTTATTCAAATTAAACCTTTTCTATTTTATTTCAAACTCACTTCTGTACCCAACTTCAAAATTCAACCCATATCGACTCAGTGCACCAAATTGAATGAAACTAATTTTGTTAGAAAGGTCTGGGAATGCTGAATCCAAGCCCGTTGGATTCAAGTCATTTGGATCTATAGATCACCCATGGTAAAAATAACAAGGCAGAAGCTTTTCCGCATTCAAATATTTTTCAAATTTAAACCATAATAGCTTTTGAGTTGATTCCAACTCTCAAAAATCACATTTAACCATACCTTTCAGAATATATAAAAATATATAGGTTTACCTTTATAAATAATGTTCAAGTAATAAAAGAATGCTACATAGGCATTTCTAGCCACTTTAAATAATTAAAATAAAAGGGTAAAACCTTATTAAATTGTGACACCACTTTAAATCATATTCCCATGGACTAAAATATGTGGTGATGACATGTGTCAACATGATCCCATGTTTGGTTTGGAGAATTTTAAATCTTAAGTAGTTTTTCAATGAGTAGAAATTACTTTTCTAAAAATAAAAGGAATTAAACCAAGCTTTAATCTTGTAATGTTAGAGATGATGCTAGATCATCTATAGGACCCTTGTGTGTGATGATTGCAAGTAGTTAAGTATTGTTTGGTGATTGTGTACCTCGTATTTATTTATAGATGCTAGTACCGACCAAGGATACGAGGAAGAAGGAGGATACTACGAATAAGAAGCCGAGGAGAACTTCAACCACTGCTCTACACAAGGCAAGCTGATGCTATACCTATGCAAGCTTATACTGATATTGTGCAAGCTTTATTAACTAAGTGGACCAATGCAAGCTAACCCTTGCAAGATACCCTACTGATGCCACAAACCACTACTTGTTACTATGCCCACTATATGCCTTAAGCATATGTGATCATATCCACTTGATAAACCAATCCTAGTTTTATTTGCAAGTCTATTACTTTATTTCTTTATCAAAACTCTTACTTAGAGTTTACTGAAATAAATGATAGATACTAGAAAAATATGTGAAGGTTGCATAAGGAGCATAAACTTTGTCCTAAGCTAGATAATCTTGATGTCATCCTAAGGCATGAGATTGAACTTAGCTAAAACTCCACTAGTTTACCACCCCTCATTATTACTTACCCCCACCTGTAGATGCTAGTGCTAAGCATAAAACTTGATCAACTTTAGATGGGAATACTTGGTGGAAAAATGGTTATGAAAACATTGGAATGAAGGATCATTCTATTGAAATGTTTTGCACATGTGTTTCTGAACACCTGATGATTTTGGTGATGAAAATGTTGAGGCATGAGCCTTAGCCCTTTATAAAACTGATGGTTGTCTGGATGCGATACCATTCCAATTTTATCGTACAACCACAATACCCGAAGATTGGGTAGGGCTTGACTGGAAACTTATATACCTTAGTATTAGTTCCCTCACGGCCAAGGTCTGAGCTGAGGCTACCTTGTGAAGATTGTCCACCTGTGCAGTACCCAATATGACAGTTGGTCATGGTTGGGAGGCCAAACTCACAGGAGAGGTGCTTATACTAGGGCGTGTAATCGAAAGGTTACGATTGATTATCCGCATACTGAGTATGGTGAATTCAGGATTTGTTCCTGACGGATGTATCGAATGTTGTGGTGAAAGTGTACAATCTCTGCAGAGTGTCAAACTATTCGAATAGCCGCGTCCGCGGTTATGAACAGTTGGAGTGGCCATACTGTTCCCCCGTCAGACTTTTCAAATGAATTGAGACTTTGACTTGACCACAACAGGGTTGTGATATGAAATACAAATTCCCACTTAGGAGTTATAAAATTTTGACGAGCATTCGTTGCTTCTAAACTTAGTAGAGGTAAATCTGGCTTTTGCAAAACAACCCTAGAGCCTAGTGTCCTATTATCCAAAAACCCCTTTTACCTGTTAGTATTAGTTTGCGAGTACTTAAAGAGTACTCATGGCTTTGTCCCTGGCTATTCCCATGGCCAGACTATGAAGAGGAGTACCTGGAGGATGGACCCCAGGAAGGTTACGACAACTAGGATCATCTCCCATCGTCAGCATTGCCTGTGACCCCGAAGATGGAGCTTCGCCTATGCTACCGTTATTATTACGTATTCCGCTGCTTGATGTTGTATTAAGAACTGGATCATGAGATCCCTATTTGTGTAAGAACTTATGTATCGTTTGTAATGGATGATGTACTATGGTATCCAATTCTATTATGTCTCGCAAAAATGGTAATCTTGGGATTGCGATGTATGGCATAACAGGCATCTAGGATTGAAAAATGCGGGTGTTGACAAGTTGGTATCAGAGCCATCTTGACCATAGGAGACCCTAGTTAGGCTGGACGTTTAAAACCAAAAACTTATTTTCCAAAACCAAAGAAAACAAATATTTACAAAAACTTATTCTCATTCTTATCCCTTTGATTCTTTCATGAAAATTCATGTTCCTCAAAAACTCTTGCAAAAATACATAAAATTGGACACACTTGACCACTCTACTAACTTACTCATCATGTATTCTTATAGATGGACGTGAAGTACAGCAAGTTTTACCAACTTGGGAATGGAGGAGACCTGATCTTTGAGAGGGATTTGGACCAGCTTTCGGAACTTCTGGAGCGTCCTCACCCCGAGTTCTTCGGAGCTCAGCTCAATGATCAAGGAGGAGAAGATCTGCAGTGGCTAATTGTTGCAAGTCTCCGAGGAAAGATTGAACCTCCCACTGCGGAGGGAATTCAATTTACCTTGAGGGAAAACAACTGGCTCGATGGACTTGCCAGAGCCATGCAAGAAGCTCTTTCCCGTCTGTGTGGGCAGAGCATCAATCAGATCAAGGGTACTCGCTTTGAGTTTTTCCCAAGGCGTGATGCTAATGGACAACCACTGGAAGACCCATACCACCCCAAGCTGAAGACCCAATTGGACCACCTTAGCTTCATGATGTACGATCGTCAGCAGGAGTTGGACAACTGCCGTGACTACTGCAACCACAAGTCGGCCATCATCAAGACGAAGGACCAGACCATCGCCTGCTAGCAAAGGATCGCAAGTCTCGCCGCCGTCAGCTCGACAAGAAGGAGCGCATCATTGCCCGTCTTCGCCACCGCATCTCATCTCTGGAGGAGACCATCCACGAGAGAGACATGCAGTTGGAGGAAAGGGAGAATGCCGGAGAGGATCTTCGTGGAGACCCCTACTCCTATCTCAGCGATGACGACGATTTTCTGGAGGATCAGGCTATGGATTTCTTCACCGATGAGGATGATTTCGCCTTCATCGATGATGATGAGGATGATGAAGCCACAGATTCCGAGGAATAGTAGCACTTGAGCACTAGCGTAGTGAGTAGTATTCGGTCCCACTGTATCGTAGTTCTCAGAATGGTTCTTAAAACCATCTGCTTTCCTTTGATGTGGTGTGTGTTGTATCGTGTGCTATGAATGAATGAATGAAAAAGCAAGTTGCTAGAAAAATCTGAGTCAAACCTTAAAAACTTTTCAAAGACCCCAAAACCTTAGAAATTTCCATGTTTTCTCATGATCTACCTCAATCTTCAGATGCCACGTGGAGGAAGTGGTTCAACCCCGGGCCCGATGTTGCAGATTCTGCAAATGTTGACTTCTGACCGTGAAGCTGAAAGAGCGGAACGTCAAGCCAACCTATCCACCCTTCAGCAGATAGCCCAGCTAGCCCACAACAACCAAGGACATGGAAATCAGGACCACCATGGATCTAAGCTCAAGAATTTCCAGAATACCAACCCACTTGTTTTCACTAAGTCAGAAGAACCCCTCGACGCCGATGATTGGCTGCAAACCATGGAAAATAACTTAGAAATAGATGGAGTGGAAGCCAACGAGAAAGTCCTGTTCGCCACCCACTATCTAGCCGGAGATGCCAGAGCATGGTGGAACAGTGTTCGCGCAATGACCGGAGGCCAGATGATGACCTGGGAGGAATTCAAGGTCAAGTTTAGCAGAACCCATGTGCCACCGGGTTTGATCAAGAGAATGAGAGACGAGTTCAGAGAGCTGAAGCAAGGAAGGATGACTGTAGTGGAATACCGTGACAAATTTTTGTCATTAGCTAGGTATGCCCCCAGATCGGGATATCGAGTTCATCATCGAACTAATTCCTGGAACTGGACCCATAGCCCAGAGACCATATAGTATGAACCCGTCAGAGCTCGCAGAACTGAAGAAGCAACTGGATTCCATGCTGGAAATTGGATTGATTCAACCAAGTGCGTCACCTTGGAGATCACCTGTCTTGTTTGTGGACAAGATGGATGGAGGTAACCGTTTGTGTACGGATTATCGGAAATTGAATGATATCACCATCAAGAACAAGTACCCCTTGCCCAAGATAGAGGATCTGTTTGATCAGTTGACCGGTGCCAAAGTGTTTTCTAAGATTGATCTTAGGACTGGCTATCATCAACTCAAAATTCGTGCAGAGGATATTCCAAAGACTGCCTTTACCACCAGATATGGATTGTATGAGTATACGATCATGTCTTTCGGATTAACCAATGCCCCCGCTTATTTCATGAATCTCATGAATAAGATTTTTATGGACTTCCTGGATAAGTTTGTCGTTGTTTTCATCGATGACATTCTGATTTATTCCAAATCAGAAGAAGAACATGAGCTACATCTAAGGACCATTCTTGGAACCCTTCGAGAGCATCAGTTGTATGAAAAGTTTAGCAAATGTGAATTCTGGTTACAGGAGGTAGGATTCCTCGGTCACATTGTATCAGCCGGACGAATTGCTGTTGACCCAGCCAAAGTGAAAGATGTATAAGATTGGCAAGCCCCAACCACTCAAACCCAAGTTCGTGCATTTATCAGATTGGCAGGATATTACCGCAAATTCGTAGAAGGATTCTCTAGTATCGCCAGACCCATGACCCAATTGCTGAAGAAGGACAAGAAGTTTGAATGGACCGACAAATGTGAAGCGAGTTTTCAAGAACTCAAGAGGAGATTGATTTCAGCCCCAATCTTGATCATGCCGGATATCACGAAGCCCTTCGATGTGTATTGTGATGCATCCAAGATTGGTCTCGGATGTGTGCTAATGCAAGAAGGCAAAGTTATATCTTATCTATCGCGTTGAATTTGTGCATTGCATCGTCATCATCATGCATTGTTTGCTTAAAACTATTTCGCAAAGTCCGTTTGGTTTTCTAAAACGCCCCATCTTTAATCAAATATCAAACCCCGGGTCCCCGGATTATTTTTGTGTGTCTGAAATCGGTTTGCAAACGGTGTTTGTAAAACAAATAAAATATTTATTGTTTTAGTGGGGCAGTCGAACGGGCCGAATGACCCGAACGACCGCCCCAGGATTTAAATCGGACCACCTAAACAGCCCCCCTAATTCCTAAGTTCACCAAACTACCTACCCACACACCCCCTCCACCTCACCCCCTCCTATCACGAGACGCCACCTCATCCTCTCCCCTCCCCCTGGACAATCAAACTCTGCCACGTCAGCCTCTCTTCCTCACCCCTCTCTCTCACCAGACCCACACAGCCCCACAGCAGCCACCCTCCGCCGCACCTCGCCTCACCGCGCTTCCTCCCTGCCTCCCCAAGCTCGCCCGCCTTGCTCCCCACCTCCCTCCGCCGCTCGCTGCGCCCTCTCCTCTCGCCAGCGACCGCCGCCCCTCTCTTCTCCTCCCCGCCGGAGCCACCCGCGCCGCGTGCCCCGCGCTCGGCCTCTCGCCTCCGAGCCCCGCCCTCCAGCCGTTCGCCACCGCTCCGGCCACCCTCCGCCCGAGCCGCCTCGTCCGGCCGCGACACCCCTCACCTCCGCTCCCCGGCGTCACCTGCCCCGCCCACCATCGCAGCTTCCGCCTCCGCCGCCCCAGGCTCCACCGCGTGCTCGCCCGCCTCGCTCCGGCCAGCAATCGCCCCTCCGGCCCCCTCCAGCGCCGCCTGCGGCCCCGCTTCTCGCCGCCTCTCCGCGCCTGGCGCGCGTCTCCCTCCGCCGCCCTCACGCCGGCCATCTTCCCCAGGCAGCAGCAGCTCGTCGGCCTCGCCCCTTCCCCCTCGCCGCCGGCGCCGCCTGCCCCCACGTGCTCTGCGTCGGTGCCGCCCCTGCAACCTCTGCGTCCGCGTCGCCCTCTGCACGCCTGGCCGCCACCGCTGCTTGCCCCGTAGGATCGGCGTCCTCCCTTAGTCGGCCCGTCGCCTTGGGTCCGTCCCAGTCTCGTCGTCGACCCTGGGACCCCTGGCCAGGACCTCCGTCGCCTCGTGGCTCTGACCGCCAGCACCCGCCTCGCGCACGCCACCGCTTTTCTTCAGTCACGCGGTGCCTCGCAGGAACCACCAGAGTACCACCCGAAGATCGCCAGCGTCGAAACTCAAGCACTGCACCTCGATCGAGCCGAACCCTCAAGATCTCCGACATGGCGCAGAAGGACAAACCCCAAAGACCCGAACCCCGATGAACCACGATCCCCACTGCAGAACAACAGGGCCTTCGAGGTGGAACCGACAAGATTTGCAACACGGACGCGGAGTGACCCTCGGACGCCAAGATCTTCTCCTCGGAAACGACAGGAACTTCCCTCGCACGCCAAGATCTACCCTCGGACGCCAAAACCCGAACCGGGAGGACGCAAAGATCGCCACGAGACCGACAAGCACTTCACCCCGAAGACAAGACCGACCCGACTTGAGAACCCTACAAGACCGTCGCGACGACAAGAACGGCATCGGCCCGGAAGAATTCGACACGCCCCGACACCGAACCAAGACCTGCTTCCCGGACGCGACAAGAACTACCCCGATCCGAGACCCTAACCCCGGAGTTCGAGAACGACCCCGTCAGAACCCTGGACCCCGAGACCGGACCCTGGACCCTGTCGAACCCCGAACCCCGGAAACCCAAGATCTGCCGGACCCTAATGTGTGAACCTTTTCCCGAGCCCCTATTTTATGAATACTAAACATAAAATCTGTTGCATATTAATTTGTCATTCTCGCATGCATATTTGTGTGGTTTGGGGGCCTTATGCCGATTCACCTAATAATTAAATATGGGGCCCATATGCGGGCAAATCTAGTCTCATATTGGCCTCATTTAAATTGATGTAGCGAACCGGTGCTATCTTTTGCCATGCTAAAACAACATTTAAATTGCGGGGTAGCTAAATAACTTGAACCATTTAATTATCTGTTGGGACCCCGGTTCCGCTTAATATGACCTAAACGCATTGCACCCTTGCCATGTCATCCATCATGCATGCATCATGCCGATCTTCTGCCGTTGTATTAAATATTGCATACGGTGTTTATTCTAGTGTTTTGCTTCTTCGCGGATAAGGCCGTTGAGTTGATGTGAGCTTCGCCCCGATCTTCGGTTGAATCTTTCGGCAATGTTTTCAGGCGAGCATCTCCCCCTTTCTACCTATCTTACTTTTATAGTATTTATTCCCTCCTGTGGATCTATTGCTATCTGTGTTGCGATGCTTTAGTTTCCGTACCTGTGATATACCGTGCAGCCCTATATTGCCTTGGACACATCCTATTACCTGTTGTTTGGTAGATAGTTGGACTTGCGCATCGTAGTCGCTTGCTCAAGTGTTGTTGCGTGTCGTCAAGTGCCACAGTTGTTGGAGTGTTGCCGCATGTTGATGTTGGAGATGTTTCTAGTTTTACTTATCGTTCACTTTAATTCCTGTTTAACAACTAAAATTGAATTAAGCAGAGGCATCGGTGGGTGATAGATAATATTTGGTTTCCGAACGCCCACTTGTGTCCCGTAGGACCCCGAGTACTTGATACCTGTTCCTTGATTTAATCGCGCTATCCACATCCGGGAGGTATATGGGACCCCCCTGAGCCAGAGCTTGATTCAGTCTTATTTCTTGGGGCCACAAACTAGTTTGAGGTTTTATTTACGATCCTGTACCTATGCCATGCTTTACTGCTTTATTTACGATTGTGTGAGGAGCACGCTGTACTGTTTTGGAAGCGGAGTGTTTTCGCGGTATCGACAGTCCCCGTTTGGGGATCTGCTGTCGTTTACAGCCACTGACGCAAACCTTGAGTCCGTCTCGGAGCTTGCTTACTTCGTTGCGGGTGTACTCCAAGGGGTGGCCCCCTGAAATATTTCTGAATCCTGTGATTGCTTTGTCGTGAAAGCCTCGTTGGGTTTTGATTTGGTTTTTCCGAGGTTGATCGAGTGTGTGTTGCTATTGGTGCACCCCGGCCGGGTAAAACTTTCTGAAAGCCGTGTCCGCGGTTATGGACGACTTGGAGCACAGTATCTCGACCATAGACAAGCATAACTAAAGTTTATTGCTATAAATTTGACTTTATAATGACTAGTAATCAGCTTCACTATAATGGAATGGCTAATTAATACTGCCCACAACTGCTTGCTTTGGTTGTCGCTTGCGACCATTGTACCTGACTAGTAAGTATTGCAACTATAACGGAACGGATGAATAAAAGTACCAACAACTGCTGGGTTTTGGGTTTATTTCACGCTATCTGTATCTGATTAGTAATTGTTGCAACTATAACGGAATGGTTGACTAAAAGTGCCCACTGCTTATTTTATCAGGATGATTATCTATACCTGACTAGTAATTGCTGCAACGATAACTGAATAAATAAAACTGCCAACTGTGTGAGTTCCTCGGTTGACTTCCTCGTTTGGTATCGAGGGGGAAACGCCAGGATGGGTTTGTTTGGTGTTAGCTTCAGGTTGGATCCGGATAGGTCATTCTTACCCCCCTCTGATAACCGCCAGTTGTATCGAGTCTCTATAGGTTGTTTAGTGCATGCTGTCGCTGTCGCTTCAGTCCACCATACCTATGTAGGCGAGGACCGCCGAATTCTAGTCTCGCCATGTACTGGCCTCAGTACTGACGCTCCTCCTTTTCCTTTGCCCTTTGTCGGCACCCCTTTTGTTTAAGCAGGTTTTGAGATCGACGCCGTTAGCAGGGTTACCCTTCCGGCTTGGCCTGGGCAGGGTTATGGACGCCATTGGTTATTCTTCAGGGCTCTTAGCCCCATTTGCATCTTGTCCGTAGTCGGACGCTATATCGATTTAAAGGTGTTTTGGATCTTTGTATATTATATCTGTATTCTTGACTCATGGAGTCGCTGTTATATATATCTGTTCTGTGGGTCCCATCGAGGACTGTTGTGTAATGTTATTACTTCGTTTTCCACCCGCACGAAAGTGCCTGGTGGGCACCTTTGAATCGTTTCTATGCGGGTTTGGCGGGTTTCGCTAAAACTTGCATAGGTCCGATTCTGAGGGTGTTACAATATTCACTCAGAAGGATCTGAATATGAGGCAGAGAAGATGGATTGAGCTAATCAAGGATTACGATCTAGACATTCACTATCACCCTGGTAAAGCCAACGCAGTAGCCGATGCCCTTAGCAGATTGCCGTGCTGCTTGAACTCCATGATTTTGAAGGAGCAACCAAGTTTGCACAAAGAGATGGAAGCTTTTCGAATGGAATTAGTAAGTGAAGGATTTTTGTCTAGCATAGAACTCCAGCCCACTTTGATCAGTCAGATTAAAGAGGCGTAGAAGGGAAATGCCAGTATTGACGGAATCAAGCGTCGTATCGGTACAGGCAAAGTACCTGGATTCATCGAGGACGAATAAGGAGTTTTGTGGTACAAAGGACGCCTTTGTGTACCATCAGATTCTGAGTTGAAAGAAGTTATTTTGAAGGAGGCTCATGATACTTTTTATTCTATCCATCCCGGAGGAACTAAGATGTATCAAGATTTAAAAGAGCAATTTTGGTGGCATAAGATGAAGAGAGAAATCGGAAGCTATATCGCCATGTGTGATATATGTCAGCGAGTCAAGGCAGGACATCAAAGACCCACTGGATTGTTGCAACCCTTGCAGATTCCGGAATGGAAATGGGATTCTGTAGGAATGGACTTTATCACTGGACTACCTACTTCTAGTAGGGGAAATGACTCTATCTGGGTCATAGTGGACAGATTGTCCAAAGTCGCCCATTTCTTGCCAGTCAAGACCACATATCAAAGTTCGAAACTAGTGGAGTTATACATCGCTAGAATTGTCAGTTTGCACGGAGTCCCCAAGAACATAGTATCGGATCGAGGAACTCAGTTTACCTCGAGATTCTGGAAGAAAGTCCAAGAAGGTTTAGGAACCCGCCTAGATTTCAGTACCGCTTATCACCCTCAGACCGATGGACAAACGGAGCGAGTAAATCAAATACTCGAAGATATGCTGAGAGCATGTGTGTTAGAATATGGATCCAAGTGGGAAGACTGTCTGCCGTTCGCAGAATTTTCATACAACAATAGTTATCAAGCCAGTTTGCAAATGGACCCATTTGAATTCATGTACGGAAGGAAGTGTCGCACCCCTTTGAACTGGTCGGAAGTAGGAGAGAGTCAGATCTTCGGACCCGACATCGTACGAGAAGCAGAAGAGAAGGTTCACAAGATTCATGAGCACCTCAAGACCTCCCAATCCCGACAGAAGAGTTATGCCGACAAGAGACGTCGAGACCTCGCCTTCAACATAGGAGATTTTGTTTATCTAAAAGTGTCGCCATTGAAGGGAATGCAGCGTTTCCAACTCAAAGGAAAGTTAGCCCCCAGATATATCGGACCTTTCAAGATTCTGAACCATCGAGGAGAAGTGTCGTATCAATTGGAACTACCCGAAGAGATGTCAGTCGTGCACAATGTGTTCCATATCTCGTTACTTCGCAAGTGTCTCGAAGTCCCCGAGAAGACCGAAGTGTTCAAGAATATCGATCATCGGACCATAGAGATCAACGATGACCTGACCTATCCCGAAGTACCCATCTGTATTTTGGAATAAGCCTTCAGAACTACCAGAACCCGAAGCATCAAGTTTCTCAAGATCCAGTGGAGCAACCACACAGAAGAGGAAGCCACATGGGAACGCGAAGATCACATCAGGACGAAGTTTCCCGATCTCTTCAAATCCTAGGTAACCTTTTCGTCCTTTTTCAAATCTCGGGACGAGATTTTGTTTAAGGGGGGAAGGTTTGTAACATCCCAAAAATATTAAACTTAAATCTTCAAACTCTAATCATCAAATTTAGGGTTAACAAAAACTTTTCTAATTAAAATTATGAAGGCATGCATATGTGTATGCATTTAATTTGAAATTCTTTTGAACCACCTTGTTTGTGTGTTTCCTTGCTTGTAAAATGTTTCTTAGGTGAAATAAAAATCATCTAAACATTTCCCAAACTTTTCCTAAGGACAAATAAATCAAAACCAATAAAATAAAGGAATGGTCATTTTGACCAATTTAACTCCCATGCCTACTTTGGCTGTCTCAAACTTTTAGAACCTAATGGAAACTTTTCTGGATCTTTGCACCCCTTGAATGTACTCATAACAAGGTATCAAGTCCCACTTTGTGATCATCCAGAAACTTTCAAATGCATGGTTTAAATGACAATTCAAAATTGAATCTTTATCATATGGGAAGATCCCACTTTTTCAAAAACCACTCAAACAAGCTCAACTTTCAAAACCCAAGCATCTGCAGACTCACCAGTACCAATCTAGCAAACCCACCAAAAATCTTTTCAAAATTCAAAACTTGATTTCATGCGGCCATTTCATCAAACAGGTTTGAAGATACAAATCATCAAAATCCTAAACACTATAGTGACCAGTGATTGAAGCCTAACTTGTTCCCTCTCTAGATCACAACCAGCTCAGTAGATCATCTAGCAAGATTAACTAAACACTAGCACCACTATGAGCTTGGCATTACCATCAATAGTGAACAGCCGAAGCCAACCTTGTCACCCCATGTCGACAGCAAGCTAGGAAGAGAAGCAAGTCTAGCCAGCATGTCTGGGAGGCAGCCCACCGTCCACCGCCACCCCCTGTCCCAGCCGCGAGCGTTGCCAAGCCCTGGACCACACGCACGAACCATGCCAACCTTGCCAGCGACCATGTCGAGCGTGCGCCAGAGTGCCACCCTCGACCGAAGCCCACAGACCGCGCGCCGCCCTCGCCGCGTGCATACACAATCCCCACCGACCCAGGAGACCGCCATACATCTTTGTTCGCCGTCCCGTGCCGCACAGCCACCGCTCGCCGTCGAAGACGCCGCCTCTGCCGCGCAGAGCACCGTCGCGTTCCGACCAAGACGCACCGCCCCACGCCTCAAAACCATGCCGTTGATCATCGCTAGGGAACACCGCACCGTCCCCTACCTTCGCCCATGCCAATAGCCGCCTGTACCATTGCCCCCGACGAGCTCACCTTGCGCCCCGTCGGTCCCCTCGCTCGACTATAAATAGAGGCCACCCCTAGTCGATTTCTTCACACCACCTCACTCCCCTCTTCTCACTGATCGTTCCACACCGTTCCCGGAGCAAGGCGAGCACCACCTCGCCGGAATTTCACCGGAGCCCGCCGCCTCTGGAGAAGAAGGGCGCCATCGATTTCGTCCACCCCAGGAACTGCCGCGACCACCCCTGAATTCGCCGTCGTCGACTTCGTCATTCGGCAACCTCGCCGACCCTCGCCTGCACCCCGGTGAGCCCCCAGCACCCCTCACTGGCCGCGCTAGGTTTCTTTCTCGCCGGCGTTGCCTCGCGTCGACGAGGACTTCCAGCCGTTGGATTAGAATCAGATCGAACGACCCACATTGCCCCGTACCGCTTCGCCCCTCCCTGTCTCACTGACGAGTGGGGACACCCACTTAAGCAGCCCGCGGGAGCACTGCGCTTAGCAGGCCGGCCCGTTAACTTTTCCCGCGCAGCCTAGTTATTCAAATTAAACATTTTCTATTTTATTTCAAACTCACTTTTGTACCCAACTTCAAAATTCAACCCATATCAATTCAGTGCACCAAATTGAATGAAACTAATTTTGTTAGAAAGGTCTGGGAATGCTGAATCCAAGCCCGTTGGATTCAAGTCATTTGGATCTATAGATCACCCATGGTAAAAATAACAAGGCAGAAGCTTTTCCGCATTCAAATATTTTTCAAATTTAAACCATAATAGCTTTTGAGTTGATTCCAACTCTCAAAAATCACATTTAACCATAACTTTCAGAATATATAAAAATATATAGGTTTACCTTTATAAATAATGTTCAAGTAATAAAAGAATGCTACATAGGCATTTCTAGCCACTTTAAATAATTAAAATAAAAGGGTAAAACCTTATTAAATTGTGACACCACTTTAAATCATATTCCCATGGACTAAAATATGTGGTGATGACATGTGTCAACATGATCCCATGTTTGGTTTGGAGAATGTTAAATCTTAAGTAGTTTTTCAATGAGTAGAAATTACTTTTCTAAAAATAAAAGGAATTAAACCAAGCTTTAATCTTGTAATGTTAGAGATGATGCTAGATCATCTATAGGACCCTTGTGTGTGATGATTGCAAGTAGTTAAGTATTGTTTGGTGATTGTGTACCTCGTATTTATTTATAGACGCTAGTACCGACCAAGGATACGAGGAAGAAGGAGGATACTACGAATAAGAAGCCGAGGAGAACTTCAACCACTGCTCTGCACAAGGCAAGCTGATGCTATACCTATGCAAGCTTATACTGATATTGTGCAAGCTTTATTAACTAAGTGGACCAATGCAAGATACCCTACTGATGCCACAAACCACTACTTGTTACTATGCCCACTATATGCCTTAAGCATATGTGATCATATCCACTTGATAAACCAATCCTAGTTTTATTTGCAAGTCTATTACTTTATTTCTTTATCAAAGCTCTTACTTAGAGTTTACTGAAATAAATGATAGATACTAGAAAAATATGTGAAGGTTGCATAAGGAGCATAAAATTTGTCCTAAGCTAGATAATCTTGATGTCATCCTAAGGCATGAGATTGAACTTAGCTAAAACTCCACTAGTTTACCACCCCTCATTATTACTTACCCCCACCTGTAGATGCTAGTGCTAAGCATAAAACTTGATCAACTTTAGATGGGAATACTTGGTGGAAAAATGGTTATGAAAACCTTGGAATGAAGGATCATTCTATTGAAATGTTTTGGACATGTGTTTCCGAACACCTGATGATTTTGGTGATGAAAATGTTGAGGCATGAGCCTTAGCCCTTTATAAAACTGATGGTTATCTGGATGCGATACCATTCCAATTTTATCGTACAACCACAATACTCGGAGATTGGGTAGGGCTTGACTGGGAACTTATATACCTTAGTATTAGTTCCCTCACGGCCAAGGTCTGAGCTGAGGCTACCTTGTGAAGATTGTCCACCTGTGCAGTACCCAATATGACAGTTGGTCATGGTTGGGAGGCCAAACTCACAGGAGAGGTGCTTATACTAGGGCGTGTAATCGAAAGGTTAGGATTGATTATCCGCATACTGAGTATGGTGAATTCAGGATTTGTTCCTGACGGATGTATCGATGTTGTGGTGAAAGTGTACAATCTCTGCAGAGTGTCAAACTATTCGAATAGCCGCGTCCGCGGTTATGGAAAGTTGGAGTGGCCATACTGTTCCCCCGTCAGACTTTTCAAAATGACTTGTGAAATGAATTGATACTTTGACTTGACCACAACAGGGTTGTGATATGAAATACAAATTCCCACTTAGGAGTTATAAAATTTTGACGAGCACTCGTTGCTTCTAAACTTAGTAGAGGTAAATCTGGCTTTTGCAAAACAACCCTAGAGCCTAGTGTCCTATTATCCAAAAACCCCTTTTACCTGTTAGTATTAGTTTGCGAGTACTTAAAGAGTACTCATGGCTTTGTCCCTGGCTATTCCCATGGCCAGACTATGAAGAGGAGTACCTAGAGGATGGACCCCAGGAAGGTTACGACAACTAGGATCATCTCCCATCGTCAGCATTGCCTGTGACCCCGAAGATGGAGCTTCGCCTACGCTACCGTTATTATTACGTATTCCGCTGCTTGATGTTGTATTAAGAACTGGATCATGAGATCCCTATTTGTGTAAGAACTTATGTATCGTTTGTAATGGATGATGTACTATGGTATCCAATTCTATTATGTCTCGCAAAAATGGTAATCATGGGATTGCGATGTATGGCATAACAGGCATCTAGGATTGAAAAATCCGTGTGTTGACAGTTTTTCACAATGAAGGATTTCATAATAATACTCAATAAATAAGAGTTTTGTGCAAACAAGGAAGATAGAGAACATGATTGAATAAATCACCATATGAATGCTTGAAACACAACAACTCAAATGCTTGTTGGAGATAGAGAGGAAGTAGGTTTACTGACTCAAATTGGTAACTAGGATAAAGGTCCCTTTATAGAGGGTAGCAGGGATTACAAGTCATAAAGAGCTTCCAAAAGATTATGGTACTTACTAGCTTTGAGCCCTCATTGCCCCTATCATAGGCACCTTGAGATGATTAAGGTTAAAGTGCACAAAGATGGAGTATATGCTTGACGAAATATAAGTTGGCAATCTCATGTCCCTTGAAAATGAGGGTCACTCCTCATGCTACTCAACTTTGGTTACCGGTAAGTTCTTGTAATTGTAAGTACATGCGTATCATAGATAACCGCCAACGGGGTACCCCTTGCACATGGTACAGGAGCTATCCCATAACCAAAATGACAAGGCAAGCAGACAATGAGCATCTCACCGATCTTTTTATTTACCATGTGCATAGCTCTTTATTGAGGATGCTTCATAGATAGCTCACTATGGTGATGCTGCAAGTTTCCACCATGATTAGGCATGGCTTAGGCTAGCGGCCCAGGCGTTTCTCGAACACAAAATACATACTCCATGGACTTACAAGTTCCCTCTTTATTTCACAACGTTGACATCCATAGACAAAAGAGCATGATATCAACTGAGTACAAAGTACAGGTGCAATGTTGAAAACGTTCCCTGTGACAGCACGGTTCTGCTAATTCCAACGTACAGATGCAAGCATATACAACTTTGATGGCACAATGGTTCAAGTCTATTAGGGGCAAGAAAATAAGGTGTGCCATCAAGTTCGTGAGAGCTTTACTAACTAGTTTTCACATAACAAAATACTTTTAATTCGAAAGATAGATGAAGCTTGAGAATTTGCTTGGAATAGCAAAAGCTACTAGGTTGATATGGTGGACACAAATGGAAAAGGCTTTGGTTCAAAGGGATTGGAAACATGAGAAGTATGCCTTCTCAAAAGAGGTTTTTGGCTAGCAAGGTTGAGTAGCAAGCAAGAGAGTTGAAAGAAACAAGCAAACATACAAGTAATAAAGTCAAACATGCAATCTTCCTTGAAGACACAAAAGATCTTAAATAAAGAATACTAAGCTTATGAGCCAACAAGAAAAAAACAAATGATACAAAATACCTATAAGCTTTTCTCTTTTTCTTTCAAACCTCAAAAAGTATTGCTACTGACCAGAACTCGGTTTGCCAAAACCAATTTAGATCCACTTGATGCTCCCAAAGTGATGCCAATACTGATCAACAAGGTCCATCATATAATAGAGATTGCAAACTAAAATAAGAAGTGCAAAAAGTAAAAGATGAAACTTCTCATTGATATTCCAATAAAGGCACTCACACCAAGGGATACATAGATAATCAACTAAAGGAGAGATACTTCCACATGCAAACCAAACTATAAGATAACCTCTCTACCAAAGATACGAATCCACTAAAAAGGTAAACGATAAAAGATAATGGTGGTGATACCGCGACACTCCCCTAAGCTTGGAACAGGCCAAGGGGATGCCAAACTGATGACGAATTACTCCTTCAGTGGTGGTGGTGTTCTCTTGTTTAGGGTAAGGAGATCCTCCAGCATCTTACGAATCCTGTCATTCTCTTCTTGAAGTATATCCACCTTCATCCTCAAAGCACGGTACTTATCACAAAACTCGTTAGTGGTTCGAAGGGCTTCCGCTGCCTTAGGGCAGTATCTAAAGTCTGGACCGAAGGCTATGATTCCCTGCATGTTACGAGAAAAACCATCCCTAGTGTTAATTGCTCCTACCAAAGTAGGTTTCCTTGCCCTTGCCCCTGTGGAGGTTTGTTCTTCCAATTTTATCTCCTCCATGGGCTTCTTGCCTTTGTCGTTGGCGGATACCATGGTGCTCTAAAGTTGAGAAATTTTCCTGACAGAAACAGATCGAAAATAAAACACGAGAAGAACATGATGCACGAACCTCGGGGGACCCGTGGGGTTATATATTACGAAGTTTCAAAGCATAAGGAAGGTTTTGACATGGAAACGAGGCGGAGTCGGAGTTCGGGGGTGGCACACCCCCTCCAGGCGCGACTAGGCAGGGGCCCGCACCTGGGGTGGGTTTGTCCACCCCGGACTCCGTATCCTCCTCTGTTCTGTCTCGTAACTTCCCTTATGTATTAAAAACATCAAAAATATAAAAAGATTGGGGTTTCACGAACCTTCTGTTTTCACCACTTTTACCTATTCAAAGACGAACTCTGCAGACTCCTTTTCTCCTTCTCCTGGAAGTTTTCTTTCCTCACAAGGCAATGCACAAGCTTCAATGGCAACATTAGTGTAAGCAAAAAAACAAACCTTTAGGTCCACACTTCAACTGAAATCCATCAAAACAAAGGCTTCTATAAGAGGCAAATGCAAATGATAACAGAAATCTGTCAAAACTGAACAGCAGGTAAAGATTGATTTTTTCGAAAACCTTCTGTTGCTCAAATCAAAAAGTGCAGAACTAATGAAAGTTGGGTAGAAACTTGGAGAACAAGCTCATAAAAATACAGCTCCATCCGACGTACTGAGCGCCCTCACAAATTTTTACTGTGCATCACAAAAATCTGTCCCAGGACAGCCACTTTTCACAACTCCTCTACTTCACAAAAGCAGTTGAACTTGACACAAAAACCAAAACAAAAAGGATAAGGAGCGGTTA
This sequence comes from Avena sativa, assembly GCA_916181665.1. NCBI lineage: Eukaryota > Viridiplantae > Streptophyta > Magnoliopsida > Poales > Poaceae > Avena > Avena sativa. The sequence continues at coordinate 255,155,714 of OV702279.1, read as the reverse complement.
TTACAGAGGTAATAACTTCCAAGACTCGACAAAACTCTTGGGTTATCTCCCAACAAGTACTTTTCTTTTATGCCTTTAAGTTAGGCCTGGGAGTTTCAAAGATGCTCACAAAGGAGATATAAATCTGGAGTGAAAAAGAGCATCAAGAAGCAAATAACCAACACACTTGAGTCTAACCCACTTACTATGCATGGGAGTAGCATGAGAAAACGAATTGTTGAATCAAAAATCCACTAGTATAGAAAGACAAAACAAATGCAACTTCAAAGCTTTCAACATAAAACGGGGAAACTTAACATTATTGAGATGCATAAAACCATGTTTCCCTCTCTCATAATAAATTTCAGTAGCACTTTGAATAAAGTTGACAATATAAATGTCACTGGCAACAACTTTATCATCTGAGTAAGAATACTTATAGTCACCAAAAAGAGGTCCAAGGTCATAAACCGGATCAATAGAAGCAAGTTGCTCCATCCTGAAATCTTTATTAGGCCAGCTGTTTTCACAAGGAGCTTTAGCAAATTTAGAAAAGTTAAGCTCATAAGAATCTCCATCAAACTTAGTTAAAACTTTTTCCTTCTTACAATCAATAATAGCACCACAAGTGTTCAAGAAAGGTCTACCAAAAATGATAGGACAAGTTTTGCTAGCTGCTGAATTAAGCACTAGAAAATCAGCTGGATATTTAATCTTACCACAAAGAACTTCCACATCTCTTACAATACCAATAGGGCAAATGGTTTCCTTATTTGCAAGGTGAATAACCACATCAATGTCCTCAAGCTCACAAGGACCAATTTCATTTATAATTTCCTTGTAAATCTCATAAGGAATAGCACTAGAACTAGCACCAATATCACATAAACCATAGTAGCAATGATCACCAATTTTAACAGAAAGCATAGGAACACTAGCTTTTCTAGCCTTACTAGGATGAGAGATAATATTAGAAGCGTCTTCACAGAAGACAATATGCTCATCCTCTATATTTCTAGCGTCAAGATCTTTCACAATAGCTACCATAGGTTCAATATTCAATTGCTCAACAGGCTCCACGGTTTTCTTTGTACCTTTATTATTTGCACTAATAATCATAGAATACTCCTTTACCTTAGCTGGGAAAGGTATTTTCTAAACATAAGGTTCAGGCACAATATGATTAGTAGTAAAAACTTGAGTACTTCTAACAGGAACATGACTAACATCTTTATAAGGTACATGGTACTTGTTCCACTTCTTCTTAGGAATTTCTATGTAAGAGGCAAAGGCCTTAAAACAGTTGACAATACTTTGGGAATCAAGACCAAACTCATTACTAATATCATGGAAGTCATCAGTTCCCATAAAAGATTTAATACATTCATAATCATAGTTTATACTTGACTTTCTTCCTTTGTCATTCTCCCAAGCTTCGGTGTTCTCTTGAATAAGGTCTAGTAGATCCCATTTAGCTTCTTCCTTCATACGTGTGAATGATCTAGCACAAGAAGCATCTAGTAAATCTTTATCATGAAGAGAAAGCCTAGCATAAAAGTTATTGATAATAATATTGTTAGAGAGTTCATGAATAGGACATTTGAGCATTAGTAACTTCAATCTCCCCCAAGCTTGAGATGTACTCTCTCCATCACGAGGACAAAATTTATATATCAGATTTCTATCCTTATGAATCTCACTGGGAGGATAAAATTTAGAATAAAAGGGAGATGCCATTTCCTCCCATTCCATGGATTGTCCATTCTTCAGCAGCTTATACCATTCTTCAGCTCTCCCTTTCAAGGATATGGAGAGTAACTTCTTCTTCACCTGTTCAGTTATGATACCTGCACACTTAAACAACCCACATAATTCATGGATAAAGAGCAAGTGATCACCAGGATGGACAGTTCCATCCCCAAAATAATAATTATCCATAACACGATCAACAATACTTGTAGGTATCTTAAAAGGATCTATCTCAACAGGTGGTGGTTCATCTACTACCCTAGCAGCGGTAGTAGTTTTCCCAAATAGAAAACCAAGTGGGTTATCCATATTGGAAACAAAGTAACAAGCAGTAACAAGAGTAATACTCACAGTGAAAGTTTCCCTTACTAGTTCCACTCTTCAATAGCGCTTCACTCCCCAGCAACGATGCTAGAAAATAGTCTAGATGACCCATAAGTGTAGGGGGTGTATCGTAGTACTTTCGATAAATAGGAGTGTTGATCCCAACGAGGAGCAGAAGGTGTTGACTAATGGTATGGAGCAGGAAATCCCTGTGAATACTTAGCAAACGGATTTTTAGTGGTTTTCTAATAAGGCAACAAAACAAAGAGCAAGTAATAAAGAACAAACGCAGCAAGTGGCCCAATCCTTTCTTAACAAAGGACAAGCCGGTGGAAATACTTATAAAGACCAAACGTTCTCGAGGACACATGGGAATTATGTCAAGTGTTTTCGCTTCAAATAGCTGAGTACTCTTCTTTAGTGTTATAAGTGTTGTGTGGGTGAACCTGTGCTAATGTACCGACCTTACTTGGACTAATACATACTTGTAATTAAACCCCCTGCAAACATCCATAACTATATGAAAGTAATTAAGATATAAATCTAACCACAGCCTTAAACTCTGAGATCCTACGCTCCCTTATGCAATGGTGTCCTAACGGGGGTTCAGGTTTCTGTCACTCCGGCAACCCCACAATTAGTAGCCAAATACACAATGCATTCCCCTAGGCCCATAAATGGTGAAGTGTCATGTAGTCGACGTTCATATGACACCACTAGAAGAATAGCACCACAACTTAAATACTAAACCATTGAATAATAACTCAACACAGATCCACTAATAACAACATGACTTCTCCCATGTCCTCAAGAACTAGACGAACTACTCACAAGACATCATATGGATCAAGATCAAAGATGATATGATAATGGATAACAATATAAACATAAACAATAATCCAATGGTTCCACTCACAAGCATCAACTACAATAGTAATTAACATCGGGAAAGTTTCCCCTAAAAACTAAAGCAATATACAACACAATTGTTACAACGGGATGGAGTTGTGATGATGGTGCTGGTGGAGATGATGGTGTGGATGATGATGATGATGATGATCCCGATGAAGACTAGCTTGATGACGGTGTTGATGGCGATGATCTCCCCTCTCCGGAAGGAATTCCCCTGACAAAAATATGTCTGCCGAAGAGATCTTTCTCTCTCAGTGTTTTCTGCCCCCTAGAGGCGGCGAAAATCTATCTGTGGTCGCTCCTCGAGTCTTGGGGTTCCGTAGGGAAGATATAAGCGAAGGGGCGGAGTCGGGAGCCGGGGCAGGTGGGCCACACCTGCCCTAGGCGCGGGGTCAGGTGGGCTCGCGCCTAGGGGGTGTGGGCCCCCTGCTGCCCTTCTTCGTCCCTCCTTGTGGCTTCCTCAATCTTCTGGAAAAAAAATATTTTCCCATATTTTTCTGGTATTTTTCCGATCTTCGCGAAATTGCATCAAAACGCCCTTTTTCCATCAAAATCCAGACTCCGGCAGTCCATCCTCCAAGAATCATCGAACATGCATAAACAGTGGAAAAGACATAAGCAATACCTCATAATAAGACAAATATCAATAAATAGAGGTAGATTATGATATAGAATGGTGATGCAAATTGGGCGTATCAAAGCCTCGCGCGACGACGCGAGGATGTCGTAGTGCGCAAACATCACATCCTCGTAGAAATTGAGGTTGGACCTCTCCATGGCGGCGATGTTGGGAGGGGGAGCGAGGGAGGGAGGGGTGATGACTGGGATTCCTGCGTCCAATAACAGGGTTATTGCAGTACTTATAGCAACAAATATTTATTAGAAAGTTTATCCCAAGGAAGCTTCGCAAATAGAATTAACACAACCCCGTAGCCACGTTGTCGGTGTAACCACGTTCGCACCCAAAATGGTGTCTGCAAATATTCTACTCTATAAGTTGCTAGGATAATAGTAATTGAGAGAGTGTTAAAGTAACTAATAAAAAAGAACTAAATGAGAACAAAGTAAACCAAAGATGAAAGTAAACAAATGGGTTATACATGCAGAATTGACTAGAGTAAAGACGGTGTCTAGGCTTTCGGTCTCTCTAGTACTAAAGTGACAACTATGTAGCCATCTATTGAAAATTACACAAAATAAATCTTTAGATAAATAAACGATTCCTAATGATTCTGGGTTGTCACACCTGTGTACTACATAGATCCTCACGTCGTTATCTCTCGCGCAAGTCAATAATAGATCCTCGCGTCGTTATCACTCGCGCAAGTCAATAATACTTGGTCGTGTACTCTCCGCTTGCAGTGTCCATCTCCAGACAAGCTTGTCAGCCTCCGTGTAAAGCATTGTAGGATCGATGAGTTGCAAGAGGTGTAGCTACTAGCCAATCTTAGACCACTATTTTAATTTCCTTTTAAATTTTTAAAGCATCTCTAACATAAAAACTAAGTAAGCACAACATAATTCTCAACAAGTAAAATAAACCACTTAAATAAACTTCCAGCAAAAAGGCAACACGAGAATGATTAGAAATAAGCATGATTAGTTATGGCCACGAAGGTATATATGACGCTCATTTAGCATGATCTCGTTTTCCACAAACTATGTTAACCCTCTTTTAATGGGTTAAAGCATAATTACATATATTTTCTATAGCAATACAAGGGTATTAAGCCAGTATAAATAGGAAGGAAAATGCAATCTGGCGCAAGTAGTGTACCTTGTCTAGTATTCTTTACTGATGTACATAAGTAAATATACCCTTTCAGCCTTTCCTCAACACAATATGGAAATTATAAAAAGATCTTAGGTTATATACACCTGCAAGGGAGATAAAATGGAGAAAATCATAGAATTAGGAAGGAAAATAAAATCTAGCCGCAAGTATTGTACCACGTCTAGTATTCTTGATGAATGTATAAAACTATAGATACCCTTTAAACAACTCTAAAATTGAAAGAGAAATACTAAGTAGCTTTACATCATGAAACCAAGCTATGGAAATACGTGTCTAGAAAACCAGAGGGCGTCAAGTTCTATGAATAGAAAACACAAATAGTTAGCTGCCAGTGTAGCTTTCTCAAATAGAAATAAAATCATAATAGTGTTGTGATGGATAAACTCGCCTATGCCTTCTAATAATAGCCGGTCACAATCCCGGGTGAAGGACGGATTGCAATGTCGTTCCTATAGATATGAAATCCTACCCCAACTTGCTTGGAAAAGGGCTTTGATGTTGTTGTAGTGCTATCATAGATAGGAGTCTTGCAAAACCATGAAATCCAGTTTGTCATTTCCCCAACCCAAATATTAAATTATTTAGTGCAGCTATCAAGGGAGTAATTCACTACTATAAAAGGAGCACATAACTATTAGAGTACATGAAACCAGTTAAGTACTGATCCCAAACTGGCATATCACTCCGAAAGTAAAGAAATAATTATACAATTCAAAGAAATATAAATATTCCTTCACTACATGCGACTGAAGATGCAGAAGTTCAAAAGAGATGCCCAGATAGCCATACAATGCCAATAAATAAAAAAATCTAAATGTATCTTTAACAACTTATATTATATCGGCTATATTATCCCTAGCATATTACTTTTACTTTCCTTGAAAGGGTATCTATGTAGTCACAGAGACGCGAACAAATATTAGAAAAATATATGTTGATATACATACCATTCCTAGCATCAGTCAGTCATAGAGAGAAACAATACAGATTACTTATTACATGAACATGTCAATACAGCTAGCTGTTCTAGATTCCCAAGAGAACATGGATACCTAATATACATAAACCAGGAAGTACAATGGGTCATGGATGAAGCAGAATGTACCTTGTTTTTGTCTATATATGTCAGACAACAGATTTAACAAAGACGCATTTCAGAAAAAAAGATTAGAGCTTACGTGAAGATTAGATTCCCATGATATCAAAAGATATGTAAGAATATGAATCATCAATAGAGGAAGATAATCTAAGCATGAATATTTGCCTGCAAGGAAAATAATAATAACGTAAAGGCGCATTTCTCTTAAATTGGAGCATGGTGTGTAGCATTAACACATATAAGTAAATAAGTAGCACGGAACAAGTCGTTTTAATTCCCCATGAACCAGTGTGGCTAACACATCGAGGAGAACTAAATAAGTCAGGAGCAAAGAAGTAGGTGGGCATATCAGCAAACACGTCTCGCGCAACTCACAAGTGTGAGGTAAAGAATAAGGTTGGCTACTCAGATGTAGGTGCATCATTTTTTTGAGCAGTTTGTGTACCCGAGTGAATGCAAGCGCGAAGGTGTAGAACATTGGCTAGCGAACACTGTGTGACTAACAAAAATCCTCGGTTGTCGCCGACCCTCTCTGCCTACCTCCCGCCATCTCATACTCCTCACTGTCTCAGCACCTCCTTCAAGGCCGTCTTCCTGACCAAGGGGAGAGGAGCAAATTCTAGAGTAGTGAAGAGAGAGCCAGCCAGAGGACAGATCGCGGCTGATATGTGGTGGCCTCCTACTGCCAGCGCTTGCATGCCAAAACCACAACTATTGGAGAAGTGAGGTGCATGTAGATTGTAGCAGATGATGTCCAGTACGAACAGAAAAAAAAATCACAGCATTAGCAACCTGCAGCGCAAAATACATGGCCAACCAATGGACCAAAAAAATGGCTCGCCTTCAGACACAACAAAACATGCCAAGCCGATACTACATGCCAAGCCGAGGTGTAAACTCAAATCGCAGCCTGCAGCCACCAAATCTAGGAAGAAAAAGAACAAACAAGGAAGGAGGAACAAAGGAGAAGACCTCCTGTCGAAAAGACCAAACGTCGGCACCGCCTCCCGGAAGCAGCAGCGCAGCACACCAAAACATACCCAGCCGACCCACTCGACGCATCTCATAATGACACCCAGCGGCCGCCCAAAACGGAAGCACCGCCCGACACCACAAACAAAACCCATGGCCGGAAGAACGGAGCAAGGACCTCACCGGTGGCGAAAAGATCTAATGGCATGTTTGATGCAAAGAATTTTCAAAGAAATTCTATAGGATTCCAATCCATAGGATTTTTTCCAATAGAGTGTGTTTGCAAAGTAATAAATCCTATAAAATTCCTATGCATTGCTTTCCTATACTACAATCCTATAGGATTTCTAACAAGAGGTGAGACCTTTTGAAAAAAATCCTATATGTCTATGACAACTATGACATGTACCTAAACCCATAAAATTTTATGTGTTTTTCCTGCGGTGCAATCAAACAGCTTATCTTATCGATTCCTGCATTTTTCATTTTTGTAGGTTTCTAAGTGTCATGCCATTCTATTCCTACACTTTTCCCATTCATGTGTTTTACAAATCCTTTGAATCAAACAAGCCCTAATTCACAACACAGGAAGCAGAGACTTGAAGAAATCTCCCCCACCACGCGAAAATTAGCACCGAACCACCGAACCATCGTTCACCGACCACCCTAAATCAAATGACACATTGACATGATGGCCCCACAACACGAAGGGCCAACAGTCAGATGGGCAAAACATCTGCATTCATACCCAGCCGCTCAAACAATCGGCGGTTTATTAGTGAAAGTACAAAGGAAGTCGTCTAGAGGGGGGTGAATAGGCTTTTAAAATTATTACGGTTTAGGCTCAAGTAAATGCGGAATAAAACTAACGTTTAATTTATTGAGCACAAAACCTAGCCACTAAGTTCACCTAAGTGCACCAACAACCTATGCTAAGCAATACAAGCAACAAAGTGATAGCAAGGTATAGATACTTCAAGCACGATGGCTATCACAATGTAAAATGCATAAGTAAAGGGCTCGGTTGAGAGATAACCGATGGACGCGGAGACGAGGATTTGTTTCCTGAAGTTCACTTCCAAAGAAGCTATGTCTCCGTTGGAGAGGTGCGATAGCGCAATGCTCTCCGAACGCCACAAATGGCTCACCTCGAGGTGTGGTGGCTCGATGCTCACCCAACGCCACACAAGGACTCACCCCGGATGCGGAAGCACGCAACTCACCCGACGCCACAAAAGGCTTACCCTATTCTCCCGAGTGCGCACCATAAAAGGCGGGCACTCGCTCCACTATGGGACGCTTGAGGGCGGTCATCGAACCCGTACAAGATTGTGGCTAACTCCACAACTCAATTGGAGGCTCCCAACAACAAAGCCACAACAGCCTACAATGCCACAAAAGGCCAACAACGCCACAAAAGGCTATAAGACCACAAAAGGTCAACAAGACCAAAAAAGGTCAATAATCCAACCACACAACCGTCTAGGGTTCCAAGGAACCCAAGAGAAACAAGCTCACAAGCTTGAACTCGCCGAATCTCTGAGGAGAACTCAAACCTATGCACCAAATGAAAGGACAAGTCCTTTACTCTCAAATTCCAACAAAGCTACAAAAGCTATTGGGGGAATAAGGAAGAAAGAACACAAGAGGAGAACACAAAACTCTCCAAGATCTGAATCCCAATGATTCCTTCACAAAGAAGGGATTTAGCTTGGGGGGATTGTAGATCTAGATCTCCTCTCTCAAATCCCTCAAAAAGATGCAAGAATCATAGGAAGGGAAAGGGGAGAGGGAAAGCTTCTTCAAGGTTACCAATGGAGGAGAGAGAGAAAACCAAGAACCAAGAAAAGATCTGTTGCCCACGAAGGGGAAGAGGAGCCCCTTTTAAAGGGCTCCCAGATCTGCCCGTTATGGGCATTCGCGACTCCTGGCCGGAACTTCCGGTGGGAGGCCGGAAGTTCCGGTGGCACACAGCCAACGGTCGAAAACTGCGGAGCGAGAAACTGAAAAAGCGAATCCTGGTCAGAACTTCCGCCGGTTCACCGGAACTTCCGGTGGGAGCAAAACTTCCGGTGAAAGTTCCGACAGAAGTTCCGTCAAATAGACACAACGAAAACAGAAGGTTACTGAACGTGAGCGGAACAAGAGCCAGAAATTCAACCGGAACTTTCGGCCTGAGCGAAACTTCCGGTCCCTGGCCGGAACTTCCGGTGGAAATTCCGACTGAAGTTCTGTCAAATAGCACATCCAAAATAGAAGGTTACTGAGCGTGAGCGGAAGAAGACCCGGAACTTCCATCGGAACTTTCGGCGGCAAAAATGCCCTAGCGGAACTTCCGATGGCAAGCCAGAACTTCCGGTCAGGGAAATTCCAGAAACTAGAAAACCAGAAACGCAATAACTTTTGCATCCGAACTCCAAACGGGATGAAACCAATTTTGTTGGAAAGATAACGACGAAATATTGGGTATCACCTTGGGAGAAAATACCATGAATATATATGTGAGGTATCCCCCAAGGTGTGGAGCCGGAAAACTCGCAAGATCAAAAACCGCAATTAGATATGCAAGTGAAATCCTTAGATGATAAACTAGAGCTTGTTAATGTGATGACCACAATATATATATCCTCTCATGGACAAGAACCAAATAACAACCAAGAAAGATGAGGCTATGAATGCAAAGGTTTGAGCTCTCTCCGAACGATGCAAACGAGACACCCGCTTGAGAGCCCCTCTTGATAGTACGACTATCTATCATAAACCCGGTCTCCCAACTAACAACACGAGACCGGCAAATGAGAAGCCCTATCAAGAACATACCTTTGCCTTGAGCATCCCACTTGAACTTGATGTAGACCGTCTTGTTCTTCTATAGTGGGAACACCTTTCTTGGATGCTCTTGCTTGATGAAGATGATGACTTGCAAATTTCTCCCCCATACTCCATGGGGAAACCTCTTCTTTGAACTTGTCTTCATCATTCCATGAGAACAAGGATGACAAGCTTCAAGCATGAGATCTTTTAGAGATGGTGCATCTTGAGCTCGCCCTTCTTCATACCTACTTGAGGTTGATCCATCTTGATGCAACTCTTTCCACATGTCTGGATCAACCTTCAAGCTCCTTTCTTCCTTCATGATTCTACTAGGCACAAAGCCCTTGGATATTTCTTCATCTTCCAACCTTGAGATCAACACATGGACCAAGCGATGCCAATGGACAATCCTACAAGTGAAACTCAATTTACACATTAGTCCATAGAAATTGTCATTAATTACTAAAACCACACATGGGGGCATACATGCCCTTTCAATTAGTCAACCTTTTCCAATCTTAATTGTTATTCCTCCTTTTCACCCCCAAGATTGGGGGTAGGGGGTTGATGAAACGAACGGAGTGAGAAAACAGTCTTCCCTTGGGGGAGGGAAGATCACGTAAGGCGAAGAGATATCCAATTACTATGACCCCTAGAAAGCCAGCACTCTAAGTGAGCTATTTGTCAAAGAGCGAAGAAAAGTGCGCAGTCGAGACATCTAGACCGCTTAAGTAAAATGAGCGGTTGTAATGGATCGAGAGTGGAGAGATGCTTCATCTCGGAGCGTCACGAAGTGCCTTCCAGAGGAGGCCGACTTGGGAGGCCGACATAGGAACTGATCTATTGCAAGCCGAGATATTCTATTCCTAACAGAACATATCATGTGAGAAGTAGATAGATAAGTATAGTTGCTTTTGCTTATTCCCATTCCCTTCATATCATAATTGTTTTCTTATTGTTCTGTTTCGGTTTTAGACATCGACCCCTTCAAGGGCTGCTGCGGCATGGTTAGCTCACAGCGATCCACGATTTGGATGGACCATGATATACAACAAGTTAAGTCATCATTGACATGCCTTCATAACCTGTAAGGGAATATATAGAAATAGATATCTAGAAATAGAAACGAACTAATATATAGATAATCGAAATCTTTTTCTACCCTTTCCAGGTAGTCGATGGCTATTCACAGCTACTACCTTAACACCAAAGAAGAGTTTGACCCAATGCTTGATTTCTGTCTTAGTGAATCCCGATTCGATGACGCGTGCACATACAACACACACCTGGGCTCACGCGTTTTACCTGGACCCGGACGAAAAAGACCACGATCCAGGGGCATAACCCAACGAGGAAGCGCGATAATTACCCTGAAAAGGTCTAGATTTCATCACGCTTAAGCTTTTAGATAATGTGCTAAGCACTTGGCAAAATTATGCTAGGAGAGTAGACACTTATATAACATTTTACTTTCACTTTCTCGTAAACTTCTCCTTAATTAATACTAGAATGTACTCCCTCTGTTAGGGATTATAAGGCCTATGAACCACTTTGATAGGATTAAGAAAATCAATAACTCACCCTCTTGATTACTACATGCACCAATAGTTACACATGCATGTGAAAAGATAGAGAAAAAGAAGAACATGCATTGGATGATAGGCTAATAAATGAGAGAGGACTTATAATTTCTAACATCTTTAAAAAGCTCTTGAGCCTTTTAATGCCTAACAGAGGGAGTAGCAAACAAACGTTTTGCTCCCTTTTAAAAAAAATATGGATTGAAACATCCAGCAGCTCGAATTGGTAAGACCTTTTATCTGAAATAGCACCGAGTCTCTAAAGGAAAAAATAATAGCACCGAGGCACTAGAGCAAGCCACTAGGCGTAAACATGAACTCGCCGTACCAATCGATCAATGACTGATTTCATTCCATGCACAAGAAGCACCATCCTTTATTATACCCATTACTTCAAATACTACTACAGCAGTGATAACATTATTGCATAGTATACGATAGTGATAGAGCAAAGCATGATCTCTAATCTCTCCTAAGCACCACCAATGGCAATGGTCCTACGGCTGCGAGTGAGTGGTCGAGCCATCCATCCTATGAACACGGGAATCACAGGCAGCCTAGACCTGAATCTCCAGCGCCTGCCTGTACATCTCCTGCTCCGGGACCGGCACGTCGACGGTGAGGAGCCCCGTGTCGGCGGCGTAGCTGAACTCGATGTCACCCGAGTCGAGGGAGCATTTCAGCGGCCTCCGCGAGAAGTAGGCGCCGAAACGGCCACAGCCGCGCACCCTGAGCGTCACACCGGCGGTCTTGTCTTGGCTGTTGACGGCGCATTCCTCGACGGCGCCACCGGCGTTGAACATGTCGAGCAGCCCGATGGGCGCGAACGAGACGCCCGGCGCCACGGCGCGGACAGGGCAGACATGGAACAGCTCGTACTCGAGCGTCTTAAGCGTCACCGGCAGCGCGGCCCCACGCGGCAGTCGCACCAGCTCGCCCGTCCGGTGCGCGTACAGCACGGACTCGCCGTCCCAGTCTCTGCCGGTGGCGGTGGCGACCCGGGCGATTGCGTCGACGTCCTCGGCGCGCACCGAGCCGGTGAGCGTCCCGGGCGCCTCGTCATGGATGCGCGTCTTTTTGACGACGCGGCACCACCCCGCACCCTGACAGTTGAACACACCCACCACGCCCGCGAACTTGTTCACGTTCCATATCTTGAGAAGGCTGCAAAGAAAAAACAGAGGAATCCATTCAGCACTATGGAGTAGAAATTAATTTGGGAGAAATCGAGATTTGGATCTGCAGGCTGCTGCTCACCTTGCGCCATCGCGCGCCGGGTCGGAGAAGAGGCAATCACGTGTGGGACGGCCTGGGAGCTGCGCGCGGAGCACGGAGCCGTCGGGGAGCACGAGCTTCTTGAGTAGGTCGAAGTCGTGGTTCCCCGGCTTGTCGCTGACATAAATTGAGCAGCCGCCGATCGCCCTTGCGGCGCCGTGGTATTCCGCCGCCGGGTGCTTGCTCTGCCAATTCAGCATCCATCCATGAGACTGATGAGAGGGAAAACTAGAGGTAGAAACAATTCAGTAGTATATGTGACGCGGTTGATTACATGGAACATGTCCCAGTCGGGCTGCATGAATTCGCCGAGGAAGAGGGTGTTGTAAGCCACGGATGAGATGTGGACGGTGTGCGACGCCGGGTCGCGCGGGTAGTAGTCGTCGGAGGCGCGCACGACGGCGGTCTGGTTGGCGCTGTAGAGCATGTCTGTGTTGTGGCACATGCAGGAGATGCAGCCGTTGTCTGGAAAGTTGTGGGCGACGGAGGCCTCGAGCGCACGGTGGTATGCGCGGGTGAGAGCGACACGGCCGCCGTGGCCCGCGCCGAGTGTCTCGATGATGTTCTGCACGTCCACCTTGACGCCGTCGACGCCACAGCTGGCGAGGTAGGCGTGGAGGTCTTGGTAGAAGGTGCGGACCTTGCTCGCGGGCACGAGGCCGAGGCCTAGTACGGAGAGGGAGTCCATGACGATGTCCGGCTGGTTGCCCGTAACGCCCGGCGACTGCACCGGGTACGCCAGCGCCGGCTCGTAGTGCTCCATCCCGTCCGCCGCCGACGGCGTGACGTCAACGCCGCCCCAGTACCCGGCCATGGCGTGCCAGACGTACACGCTCTTCACGCCGTGCTCCTTCTTGGTCTCGTCCACCAGCTGCTTCAGCCCGGCCGGGTACTTGGCGTTCTTGCTGCTCTGGAACTTGGCGTTCTCCTTGATCCCGGTGAGCCTGCTCGCGAACTGGGCGCCTTCCTGGACGTCGACGCCGGTGTAGTCCTTGCTGTCATAGCTGTCGATCTGCTGCCAGCCGTCGTCGATGATGAGGAACCGCGGAGGGGCGCCGCCCTCCGCCAGGGTACGGAGGCCCTCCTTGACGCCGTCGGCCGTCACGTCGGTGTAGAAGGCGTCCCACGTGCACCACCCGAACCAGTCGACGAAGGACGGCAGCTGCATATCATATCACACGTTGCCAACAATCAGATGAATGATGATCACTTGGCATCGAATTCGAGCAGACTATAAGGGTAATCCTCTGTAGTGAGTATTATATAGTAAGACCTTTTTCTTCTCCCTGTGGTGGAACGTATGCGTGTGCTTCTCCACGGCCCTGCATTTATTTATTTATCAGATAATAATAGTACTTGAATCAGGTTTTTTAACATGTCAGATTTTGATTGTGCGTTGAAGCTAGAAGAAGACACGACGTACTTGACCGCCTGGGTGATGGCGTCGAAAGGATTGGTGCCGGCGTGGATGTAGACACTGTTCATCCCCTGTTCCGTCTGCACCGCTTTGTCCCCTGCGCTCATCACACGCAAACCAAATTTCACCGTCAGTTTTCTACCGCTCTCGAAAAGAGAAGATGCTACTGTAGTAGGAAAGGAAGCCGTTTCCTACCGCTCTCGATGCAGATCTGGAGCTCGTCCCGGTCGTTGCCCTGGAGCACCGTGCGGAACTGCCCCTCCAGCAGCGGCAGCATCACCACGTACACCGGCTCGCAGCTGTCGCCTTCGTCCGTGCCGGCGGCGGCGGGGACCTCCATGATAATGAACTGGGTCTCCAGCGGGACGTCGCTCCCGGAGGTGCCCATCCGCTGCGTCATCCACCACAGCTTGAACCGGAACAGGCACATGAACCGGCAATCCCTGCATCCCAGCCAAATCGAAAAATCACTACTACATATTATGGCAGATCTGTCTTGCTAGTACTTCTTTTGTCCAGAAAAATACTTCCTTTGAAAATAAACTACTCCATAAAATTAATACTAATAAAAAAAGAAGTACTAGGAAGGAGAGTAAAATCCGTACTGCTCCTAGTACTAGTACATTCCAGAGTTCGGCCCACGTGTTCGATCCGCCACAAAAAGAAACAGAAGCAGTATTCGCGAATACGCACCGGAGAGTCCCGAAGGTGAAGACGTGGTGGCTCTTGGCCTCACCGGCGGTGACGCCGACAAAGGCCCCATCAACGAGCCCCGCCGCCCCGGAAGCATGGGCCGCCGTGACGTTGTCCGGCACGCCAGATAGCACCGTACGGCCGCGCACCGCCAGCCTCCCGTCGCTTAACGTGATCTGCGGCGTCACCGTCATCTCGGATAACCAAAATCAAAAAAACTGCTTTGCTTTCTGCATCGCAAGAAGGTCAGAGAAAGCAAGACTGCATCAGCATACATCCAACATCGAAAAATCAATCAATCAACACGCTTATATTATATCAATCAAAGGACGAAACGTACCTTGCTTTGATTTGATACGTGTGAAGAGATCACTGACGATATGATGATGATAGGGTAGTACTCCAACAGAGAGATCGAGTGCTTTGCGTCAAGATAATAATAATTAGCAAGTAGTAGTAGTAGTACTAAGGTAATGGTGCCCTTAACGGAGAGGGGGATGGATGGGAGGGAGGGAGGGGGAAGCGATGTGGAGAGGAGGGGTTTATATAGTCCAGACTCCAGAGGAGGGTGACGTGGCAGGCCAAACGCGCTAATAATAGCTGGAGAATTCACATATGACCTTATTACTGTATACGCGTAAAAATCCCTTCGATATCTCGGTCTCGGGGTTCGTTTCTTTGTGTGGAAGATTTGCACCGTGCAAATGGAAGATACGGTATGGTCCAGCTGTTGCTGTCAAGGATTTGAGGTGTCCCAGATCCACGTACTATACTATACTATAGATATAGATACATATATATATATATATATATATATATATATATATATATATATATATATAGATACATACCGCCCCCGTTTCAGGGCTTAAGGCGTCCTCGTTTTGCGTGTTTTTTCTTTGATCAAGAATTACTCTAAATACGTAAAGAATTTTGGTATAAAACTAATATCACTGGAAAGTATTTTTCAATACGAACCCAACGGTACTAATTATGTACAATATAATCAAGATTTTTTAATTTTTTTGGTCAAACTTTGTTTTGAAAAGCGTGTACGCCTTAAGCCTTAAAACAGAGATAGTATACAATATACATATATATAGATACATATACATATATTAGATACCCACGCAAAAAAAATCCACAAACTATACTATATATATATATATATATATATATATATATATATATATATATAATCCGCGTGGATTAAAGTAGCGATGGTTGCGACGGTAGCGTAGAAAAACTGTTTTTAATCAATCATTACATGGCACGTCCTGGCTATGCTAGCGACCGTACAGTAGAAAAGCTGTTTTTAATCAATCATTACATGGCACGTCCTGGCTAAACGTGACAGTGTACGGTCACCGTGTGAGAGACGTTTCTGGGCAATCGATGGAAGAATTCAAGGCTTCAGAGCGCTACTCGAGCGCAAGGTATTATAGATTCCTACATTTAGCTAATGGGATCGCGACACTCCGTGCTAATGTAGTTTTACTGACTATAATTTTCGACTGTAATCATGACAAGACAAAAAATTCAGCTGTGCATGATAAATAATTTTTCGACAAAAAGTTTTCGACCTAGAGTGGTATTTCACTGTGATATTTCGACTTAGATATTCTTTCCACCAGTAACTTCGATGGTACTTTCACGTCCGCTTTATCTACTTATTTTTGTTTTTTTCCATACTTTGGCTGATAATTTTTTCACATAAATTTAAGTCGGTGATTTCTCGCCGGTAGTTATCTTAGATAACTCCTCGGCGACGAGTACTTTACACGCTGTAATTCGTTCACGGTAATTTATTTCTCTTGGATTTTATTTCTTACTCTTTGATGATAATTTCTGACACATTTCCTCATCCATAATTTCCCGTTCATAGTTATACCACCGTAACTCCTCGATGATGAGTGATTCTTTCACTGTAATTCATCAACTGTTATTCTTTCCCGGCAATTTTCCTACATACTTTTCTAGCCGTTATTTTTGTCGGTAACCTTTTCCAAATGATTTATGCTACAGCAATTTTTTTGGCTGCATGTAATTTTCTCAAGGTAATTCTCCAACTGTCTTTCCCCGACAGCACATGAACAGGGATTTCTTGACAATAATTTCCTGGCCTTCTTTGACGCAAATATTTTCCCCACCAGTAGCTTTGACAATAATTTTCACCTAGGACATATCGAAAGTGTTTCTTATTTTCTTATTCTTTAAAATATAACTTTTTCTGACACCGTTTTCTGCCGGTGATTTCTCGCTAGTTGTTACCCTATGGTAACTCCTTAGCCGCGAGTATTTCTCTCACCGTAATTTTTCACAATAATTTTTTTTATGAAAATCACTAAAGTCTTGCTGCTAAGCTATCAGTTTAGCTAGACCTACCCTACCCCTGGCAAAAAGTGGCTGCCTTAATCGTGTGCACTGGTTTAGAAAGAATTAAGCATTTTGCTAGGTCCGTTTATCTATGGCACATCATTGAATCAATTGTACACACGGACCTAATTATACACTCATAAAAAAATTATCTCCATGAACACGGCGTGCCAAATTCCCTAGTTTCTTTCTTACAAGGAATGTCTTCCCTGTAATTGTGTAAACTATGCTACACCTCACCAAGTTTATTTGTTGGAGGTATATATATTTTTTTTTTAGTCCCACAACTTGCACAGGAGAAGCGTTTTAGTCCTATATCTTGTAAATTGAGTAAGATTATTACTATAACTTGCAACCCGAGAGCAGTTTAGTTCCAATTCGATCAAATTTATGTGATTTTGACCGAATTCGTCTGCTTGTAGGTCGATACTCATTCTGTAGGTGCATGTGGCGTCGCAATTTTTTGCAAAATAACGCATGCATATTTTGTATGTCTGTACAGCGATGTATATTTTGTATGTCTGTATAGCCTAACAGGCGAGATCAAATAACTTTGTAGAAGCTAGCCAGTACAGCACACGTTCATATTTGATAACTTAGTAGAAAAGGGCATATTTATTATATTAATATAAAGCTGATGCGTCCTAGCTAGCCTACACGCATGAGTGTATACACCCGGGCTAGATGTAAGCTTTTATTTTCGACATTCAAAAATATATGTCCTAAAGTTGTAAAAATTATATAAATATATATATATATATATATATATATATATTTTGAATCTGAAATAATTTGTGTTCTAAGCTACATAGAAAAGAAAAAATTAGAGATCTGGATTTGTAAACGGTGCACCTTCAAATCCTATCAGAATTGTCTTTTTTATATATCCACAATACAAATTAATATGTGTTAAAATTTTGCACACCGAAAGCTTATATAATTGTCCACATGTACGTATTTCTAAGATGTTTTTTTATTTTAAATTGCATTTTTTTAATGTTTAAAATAAAGACCTCCACGTAGTCCGAATTTCAAAATAAAGGTCTTCACAAATAACGCACAAGATTATGCTCAGAGTGGTCATGAGCATTTTTACGTGTATGTTATATCAGTTACTACCTTGGTACTAACAAATATTATCCTTCAACACGGTGGCTTAAGTAGGTTGTTAGCTATGGAAAGGTCACAAAATCTAATTCCTTCCATGCTAGAGTTTTTATAAACTATTTTGTACCTGTAGAAAAATACACGGGGTTGTTTTGAAAAAACTGTGAAGCTATAAGTGTACGAATTTGGTCAAAATCTTTTAAACTTGTTAAAATTCGATTAAATTAGACTAAAATACTCTTAGGATGCAAGTTGTAAAACTAGTGTTGCTCACTTTATAAGATGTGAGACTAAGATACTTTTACGATGTAAGACGAAGGACTAAAATTATATATAGCTCTATTTGTTGCTGTATATTTCCTTTTGCCGACCGAGCAGAACAAATGACACATGCATGTATGTTGTCTTTGTCTCGCAATCTTATCCCTTCGTTGGTCCAGCTTCAGGATGCAGGCGGAAGCGGCTGTCCGCGCCGCCTCAAAGGCCTAAATGGCTAAGCGGCTATGCCGCAGGAATTGAACGGTCCCGGCAGAAATCACCTGTAGAGCCGCCAAGGGCCGCGTCCGCCTAGCGCTCACGCAGCCTGGCAGTACCAAGACCGCCGCCGCCAGTGCCTGGCAGTTTGGTGCCGCCCATCTCCCCGGTCATCGCCTCCAAGTTCTCTTCGGCGCCGCCCGTCTCCCTGGCCATCCCCTCCCCTCCAAGATATCTTTGGCTCCCTCCCCGTCGCCCACCTGCGGAGAGATGTCAGGCGCAGTGGACCCAACGGCAGAACACGTGGCAGTGGAGGGGAGGAAGAAGCCACCGGAGGAAGAGGAGAAGAATCCGGCGGCGGAAGAGGAAAAACTTTATAAGAGGGCGGCAGCACCCACCTCAATTCAGAGAAACCGTCGGGAGAGGATGACAGGGAACCGGAAGGCGAGGCCGGCGACACCAACATGAATTTTGCCAAGGAGCAGGTCTGATCCTTCTTTGCCCCTCATGTTAGCTCTACCAATATTGCCAAGAACACGCCTCAGTCTCCGATCTGTTTGTATTGCTTCTCTACCAGTAGTGGCTAAGATTCTTCCTTCCCCGATCTGTTTGTATATGTTCAGTTAAGATATGTATGTTCTGGATCATTGAAGATGCTGCCAACTTATTTTGTTCTCATGTAGTAATGTGTCTTGCAATCTGGTAGTGTAATATTTGATCCATGCTATTCCAGTGATTTGGCGATGTAAGAGATTTTATACAGAAATCTGATTGCAATGAAGTATGAGATCATGTTGATCCTATAAGAATTAGTGCTATTTTCGGAGATGCTTAGATTGTAGAATCAATGTCATGGTTGCTTTGCTTTGCTACTGCAACCGTAAGTAGTTGCTCTGCTCAGCAGTTTTAGAAAGTTCAAATTCGAACTTTTGATGCTCTAACCACCTGGAAACCATGCTTCAATCCTTTGGAACTGTATCTGGTTTCGTTTTAGAGAAAATACTCATATATAGTTACAGTGTTTGTGAGCATTTCATCAGCTCTGAACCATGTATTCACTATTGATGACTCTACTTTCTAAATCTTTGTGAGGTTCTTTGATTATAATTTTGCATACAGATTTTCAAAAAACAAGTAGGCAACCAGCAGGTTATGTTGAATTTTGATCTAACAAGAGATAGTACTTTAACTTCCTGTTAGATTCAAATGATTGTGTTAAAGGCATTGACAATGTTGTTGTTTTTTAAAGTACTTAAATTTTCCAGTACTTTGGATGTAGAATGAGTTTTGTTCATTACAGCAGCTTACTGGCATGCATATAGATGATGTATAGTTGCAGCTTAGTTTGAATCGTAATTGTCAAAAGTAATAGAAGCTAGAAACTATATAAGGTTGATCAGTTTGAATGGTTATTTTTTCACAATACTACTTTCATTTTGGTTATTCCTGCTCTGTAACATATCTTTATACTTCTCATATGTTACATCTGTCATTCTACTTGATTTATGAAATAGCTATGATCTGAACTGTTGTTTTGCCGCTGAACTGAATTCTGCGTGTTCTCTGGCTGAAGTTTTTTTTTCTGTAAATCGTTGCTTGGCTCCTGGTGACAAGCGGCCCGTCCCGTCGGAGGAAAGGGTCGTCGGAGCAGGCATAACCGCCAGAGATGGGGCGCCCCGCCAGAGCCCTCTGACGGCGAGCAGAGCGGCGGCACAGCTGTAGGAGGGTGCTCGGCATGCGTGGAGGGCCGGTCTGCGGGATCCCTCTGACTACGAGCAGGGTAAGGACAGCGGAGAAGGATAGAGGAAGGACAAGGAAATTGAAATTGCGCCGCCGGATTATCCACTTGCATCCTCCTCCGCTGGATTTGAGGTGTCCCAGTTCCACATACTACTATAGATAGATAGATATAGATACATATATTAAGGTGGGAAGGTTTCTTGACCTGTTAGGCTCCGTGTGGATTAGCGTGGATTAAAGTAGCGATGCTAGCGACGGTACAGTAGAAAAGCTGTTTTTAACCAATTATTACATGGCACATCTTGGCTAAACGTGGCAGTGTACGGTCACCGTGTGAGACGTTCCTGGACAATCGATGGAAGAATTCAAGGCTTTAGCGAGTATTTCTCTCACCATAATTTTTTACAATAATTTGTTTCATAAAAATCACTAAAGTCTTGCTGCTAAGCTATCAGTTTAGCTAGACCTGACAAAAGTGGCTGCCTCAATCGTGTGCACTGGTTCAAAAAGAATTAAGCATTTCGTTAGGTTTGATTATCTATGACACATCATTAAAGCAATTGTACACACGGACCTAATTATACACTTATATACAAAATTATCGCCACGGACACGTGTGTCGCTGTGCCAAATTCTCTAGTTAAATTCCCTAGTTTCTTTCTTACAAGGAACGTCTTCCCTGTAATTGTGTAAACTATCCTACACCTCATCAGGTTTATTTGTTGGAGGTATATATATTTTTAGTCCCACAACTTGTACCCGGGGGAGTGTTTTAGTAGCATATCTTGTAAATTGAGTAAGATTAGTCCCATAACTTGCAACCTGGCAGCGATTTAGTTCCAATTCAATCAAATTTATGCAATTTGACCGAATTCGTCCGCTTGTAGGTCGATACTCATTCCGTAGCTGCATGTGGCATCGTATTTTTTTGCAAAACGACGCATGTATATTTTGTATGTCCATACAGCCTAACAGGCGGATAACTTTATAGAAGCTAACCAGTCAGCACACCTTCATAGTTGATAACTTAATAGAAAAGCGCATATTTATTATATCTTCTAAGAGCACTAAGCTTCCTAAAATTGGTGAGCTCTCCTTGCTCGGGGCGACGTTGCCTTGTTTGGGGCCATGTGTATGCGCACTCGTGCGATCTTTCCTTTTCTACCTTCCGTGTCGGGTGACCGACTCCAGTTGAACCGACTCGATGCTCATGCCCTCCCCCTCTCCCGATAATTCCTCCCTTGCACTGTCTGTCCCTCCACCTACAGGTCGTCGCCGCTCCCACACATCCATCTCCTTAGGCGCCTCCCTCCTTACCGGCGTTGCTACCCAGCACCTCCACCAGGAGGTCCCCAAAACCTGCTCGCGCATAGGTCAGCCCTGAGCGCTGCTGATGACCCACAAGTATAAGGGGTGTATCGTAGTACTTTTGATAAATAGGAGTGTCGATCCCAACGAGGAGCAGAAGGTGATGAATAGTGGTATGGAGCAGTAAATCCCTGTGAATACTTAGCAAACGGATTTTTAGTGGTTTTCTGACAAGGCAACAAAACAAAGAGCAAGTAACAGAAGTAACGAACAAACGAAGCAAGTGGCCTAATCCTTTCTTAGCAAAGGACAAGCCGGTGAAAATACTTATAAGGACCAAACGTTCTCGAGGACACATGGGAATTCTGTCAAGGGTTTTCGCTTCAAATAGCTGAGTACTCTTCTCTGGTGTTTGTAAGTGTTGTGTGGGTGAACCTGTGCTAACATACCGCCCTTCCTAGGACTAATACATACTTGTGATTAAACCCCCTGCAAACATCCGTAACTACAGGAAAGTAATTAAGATATAAATCTAACCACAACCTTAAACTCTGAGATCCTGCGCTCCCTTATGCAAAGGTGTCCAAACGGGGGTTTAGGTTTCTGTCACTCCGGCAACCCCACAATTAGTAGCCAAATACACAATGCATCCCCCTAGGCCCATAAATGGTGAAGTGTCATGTAGTCGACGTTCACATGTCACCACTAGAAGAATAGCACCACAACTTAAGTACTAAACCATTGAATAATAACTCATCACGGATTCACTACTAACAACATGACTTCTCCCATGTCCTTAAGAACTAAACGAACTACTCACAAGACATCATATGGATCAAGATCAAAAATGATATGATAATGGATAACAATCTAAACATAAACAATAATCCAATGGTTCCACTCACAAGCATCAACTACAATAGTAATCAACACCGGGAAAGTTTCCCCTAATGAACTAAGCAATATCCAACACAACTTTTACAGCGGGACGAAGTGACGATGATGGTGCTGGTGGAGATGATGGTGTGGATGATGATGATCCCGATGAAGCCTAGATTGACGATGGTGTTGATGGCGACAGTCTCCACTCTCCGGGAAGGAATTCCCCCGGCAGAAAACTGTCTGCCGGAGAGATCTTTCTCTCTCGATGTTTTCCGCCCCCAGAGGCGGTGGAAATCTATCTATGGTCGCTCCCTGAGCCTTAGGGTTTCGAAGGGAAGATATAGGCGAAGGGGCGGAGTCGGAGGCCGGGCAGGTGAGCCACACCTGCCCTAGGCGCGGGGTCAGGTGGGCCCGTGCCTAGGAAGGCGTGGGCCCCCTGAGGCCCCCCTTCGCTCCTCCTTCTGGCTTACTTCATCATCTTGTAAAATAATATGTTTCCATATTTTTTTGGTATTTTTCTGATCTTCGCAAAATTGCAACGAAACGCCTTCTTTTCCATCAGAATCTAGACTCCGGCAGTCCATCCTCCAAGAATCATCCCACATGCATAAACAGATGAAAAACCATAAGTAATACCTCATAATAAGACAAATATCAATTAATAGAGGTAAATTATGATATAGAATGGTGATGCAAATTGGGCGTATCAACTCCCTCGATCTTAGACTTCGCTTGTCCCCAAGCGAATACTGAGCTCAGTAAACATTCCACAGGTTTATGGAGTGAAGTGTCGATAAAAGAATACGAACAAGAAGCATCACACTTACCATTGCACAACTCATAGAAGAAAGCAACTCACCATTATATAACTTAGCTTGCAACCAAGTACAACATTCACAATAGAGATGCATAAACATAAATCATAATTCGAATTGGCAAACTTGTTCTTGGTCAGAGAACACCTGGTAAATAGTTTCTCAAAAGCTTTTTGTAGAAGTTTCAAAACAGGAGCACTCTTTGCTCAAAAAGGTTTTTCACAAGTGAAGGATTTCAAAGTAATACTAAATAGATAAGAGTTTTGTGCAAACAAGAAAGATAAAGAACATGATTGAATAAATCACCATATGAATGCTTGAAAAATAACAACTCAAATGCTTGCTGGAGATAGAGAGGAAGTAGGTTTACTGACTCAACTTGGTAACTAGGAGAAAGGTCCCTTCTTAGAAGGTAGCAGGGATTACAAGTCATAAAGAGCTTCCAAAAGATTATGGGTACTTACTAGCTTTGAGCCCTCATTGCCCCTATCATAAGCATCTTGAGATGATTAAGGTTAAAGTGAACAAATATGGAGTATATGCTTGACGAAATATAAGTTGGCAATCTCATGTCCCTTGAATATGAGGGCCACTCCTCATGCATACTCAACTTTAGGCCCAGGTAAGTTCTTGTCATTGTAAGTATTTGCATATCATTGAGAACCGCCAACGGGGTACCCCTTGCACATGGTACAGGAGCTTTCCCATAACCAAAATGACAAGGCAAGCAGACAATGAGCATGTCAGCGATCTTTTTATTTACTATGTGTATAGCTTTTTATTGGGGATGCTTCATAGATGAATCACTATGCTGATGCTGCAAGTTTCCAACATGATTAAGCATTGCTTAGGCTAGCGGCCCAGGCGTTTCTCTAACACAGAATACAAACTCCATGGACTTACAAGTTTCCTCTTTATTGCACACCGTTGACATCCATAGACAAAAGAGCACGATATCAACTATGTATAGAGTACAAGTGCAATGGTGAAAACGTTCCCCGTGACAGTACGATTTTGCTAATTCCAACATATAGATGCAAGCATATACAACTTCGATATTCACAATGGTTCAAGTCTATTAGGGGCAAGTAAATAAAATGTGCCATCAAGTTCGTGAGAGCTTTACTAACTAGTTTTCACATAACAAAATACTTTTAATTTGAAAGGTAGATGAAGCTTGAGAATTTGCTTGGAATAGCAAAAGCTACTAGGTAGATATGGTGGACACAAGTGGCAAAAGTTTTTGGTTCAAAGGGATTTTGGAAACATGAGAAGTATTGCTTCTCAAAACAGGTTTTTGGCTAGCAAGGCTGGGTAGCAAGCAAGAGAGTTGAAAGAAAAAGCAAACATACAATAAAGCCAAACATGCAATCTTCCTTGAAGACACAAAAGATCTTAAATAAAGAATACTAAGCTTATGACCCAACAATAAAGAACACAAATGATACAAAATACCTGTAAGAATTTTCTTTCTTTCTTTTTCTTTCAAACTAATGCCACTGACCAGAACTCGGTTTGCCAAAACCAATTTAGATCCACTTGATGATCCCAAAGTGATGCCAATACTGAATAACAAGATCCATCATATAATAGAGATTGCAAACTAAAATAAGAAGTGCAAAAAGTAAAAGATGAGACTTCTCATTAATATTCCAATAAAGGAACTCACACCAAGGGATACATAGATAATCAATTAAAGGAGATATACTTCCACATGCAAACCAAACTATAACATAACCTCTCTACCACAGATATGAATCCACTAAAAAGGTAAAAGATAAAGATAGTGGTGGTGATATCCCGACACTCCCCCAATCTTGGAACAAGCCAAGGGGATGCCAAACCTGATGACGAATTACTCCTTCGGTGGTGGTGTTCTCTTGTCATCATAAAACTTCCAAGGCAATGGTTCCCCATCCAAAAAGGATGTCCTTGTCTCTTCAATCCTGAAACTAGCAGCAGAGCTTATGCGATCAAATCTAGCCTCATACTCACAGTTTTGATTATGTATGTCATAGAGCTATTCTTGCAATTGATTGGTGGTATGCCGGAGTGAGGAGATCTCTTCTCGGAGCTCAGCAACTTCTCCCTCGTGCTTGGTGATGAGTTCTAAACTTATCTTGTGAATAACATCCACTTCGCGTTCTTCCATCTTCTTGTACCTGAAAACTTCTTGTTCCAACGCTTCTATCCTGTCTTCCAGACTGCCTTCTCCTTTAGGGCCTTGAACTTCTTTCATCTCTACCTTCCCCTCTTTGAGGATCAACTCTTTGGGATGAATCCTCAACTCATACATGTACGGGTTGAGGACGTCCGCAGAGGAATCCTCCGTGGGTGATCCAGAGGAAGACATTGAGGCTCCAAATCTAAGAATTTTCCTGACAGAAACAGATCGAAACAAAAACATGATGAGAACATGATGCAAGAACCTCGAGGAACCCAGGGGGTTATATATTACGAAGTTTCAAGGCATAAGGAAGGTACTGACATGGAAACAAAGCGGAGTCGGAGGCCGGGGTGGAACACCCACTCCAGGCGCGGTCAGGATGGGCCTGCGCCTGGGGTGGGTTTGTCCACCCCGGGCTCCATTTCCTTTTCAATTTTGTCTCGTAACTTCCCTTATGTATTAAAAACATCAAAAATATAAAAAGATTGGAGTTTCACGAACCTTCTGTTTTCATCACTTTTACCTATTCAAGGACGAACTCTGTAGTTTCTGGTGTTTGGCTTCTGATAAATTCTTCTGGGGTTATCATTTGAATAACATCAACATATTCGTTATAAGAATCTCTAGAAATATAATGTTTTAGTCTTTGACCATTCACCACCTGTGTTGTGTCATCCTTTAGAGAATAAATTTTGATGGCACCTGAACGGTACATTTCCTTGATAACAAAAGATCTTTCCCATTTGGAGAGTAGTTTCCCTGCAAAAAATATGAGACGAGACCTATACAAAAGAACTTTCTCACCAACAAGGAACTCCCTTTTGAGAATTCTCCTATCATGCCATCTTTTTACTTTTTCCTTAAAGAGCCTAAAATTTTCGTAAGCTTCACCTCTCCACTCATCTAGATTACTTAAGTCAAGCAGTATTTTTTCACCAGCAAGTCTAAAGTCTCTATTCAACTCTTTCACTGCCCAATAAGCTTTGTGTTATAATTCTAAAGGCAAGTGACAAGCTTTCCCATAGACCATTTTGTAAGGAGACATCCCCATAGGATTTTTATATGCAGTTCTATAAGCCCACAAAACGTCATTCAACTTTTTAGCCCAATTTTTCCTAGATCTATTGACATTCTTCTGCAAGATAGATTTGATTTCCCTATTGGAAAGTTCTACTTGCCCACTAGTTTGGGGGTGATAAGCTGAAGCTATTCTGTGGTTTACATCATACTTAGCGAGTGAAAGGATACGAATGTCGCCTAGAGGGGGGGTGAATAGGCGATTAAAACTTTTCCTAGTAGTGGCTCAACAAAGGCGGACTAAACTAGTGTTTACTTTGTTAAGCACAACCTAGAACAACTAATGTTCACCTATGTGCATCAACAACTTATGCTAAGCAATACAAGCAACAAAGTGATAGCAAGATATATATTACTTCAAGCACGAAGGCTATCACAATGTAAAGTGCATAAGTAAATAGCTTGGGTATAGAGATAACCGAGGCACGCGGGGACACCGATATTTTACCGAGTTCCTCCCAACATGGAGTACGTCTCGTTTGGAGAGGGGGTGGTATCAAACCACCAACGCCACAAAAGTCCTCCCTTATTATCCGGTGAATCTCACCCCAACGGGATCGATCCGCGCTTCCACTATCAGTGCACTTGTCGGTGGCAACCGGAACCTCTCACAAGGTTGGGGAACGTCTCCACAACATAATTGGAGGCTCCCAACAAACGTCACCAAGGCCACAAAACCGTCTAGGGTTCCAAGAACCCAAGAGGGACAAGCTCCAATGAGTAACACGAACCAAATCCTCCGAGGAGCTCAAACCAATGCACCGAATGCAAATGTAAAGAACACCACAAAGGTGCTCAAATCCCTCACTCTCAAGTTCCAACAAAGCTACTAAAGCTATTGGGGGAACAAGAGAGGAGGAATCAAAGAGGGACACAAAATCCCCCAAAATCTAGATCCCCAAAGATACACTCACAAAGAGATGTTTTGGTTTGGTCAAAATGTGGATCTAGATCTCCTCTCTCTTCCACTCAAATATGGGCAAGAATCATTGGATGGATTGAGAGATAGCAAGCTTTGGAAGGTCAACAATGGAGGGGAAAACTTGCAAGATTCGTTGGGGAACCATTGGGGAAGAAGGCCCCTTAAATAGGTCCTCCCAAAATCCAACCGTTGAAGCCTAAAAACGCGAATCCCGGTACTACCAGACAGTCCCGGTACTACCGTACATTCCCTGGGGATCCCAGGTCGCCAAACACACCTAATTCAGTACCGACCGGTACTAAGGGGCGGTACTACCGGACCTCCGGTACTACCGGTCATCCCTGAACGAAAACGGCCATAACTTTTGCATCCGGACTCCGATTTTGATGATCTTGGGCTCGTTTCGAAGAGGACAACAAGATATAAAATATCATGCAAATAAACATTATAGTACAGCAAGGGAGGATAGATCCAAATGACGAAAGGTTTAACCTCTATCAAAAAGACGAACCGATAAAACCTCCAACATCAAAAACGTAATAGAAAATGCATATGAAATCCGTTTTCGATGAACTAGAGCTTGTCATGGAGATTAACACAAGCTCTAAATCCTCACATGAGTAAGAACCAAATAATGGAAGGTTTTATCTATCTCTAAAATACAAACCGGTAAAACCTCCAAGATCAAAATGCAATAAGATATAAAAGGGAAATCCGTTTTTGATGAACTAGAGCTTGTTATGGAGATTACCACAAGCTCTATATCCTCACATGGATAAGACCAAATAACAACCAAATATGATGATGCAAGTATGCAAATGTTTGATCTCTCTCCGAACGATGTGACCGAGTTACTCATTCGAGAGCCCCTCTTGATAGTACGGTTATCTATCCTAAACCCGATCTCCCAACAAACATGAGACCGACAAAAGGGAAAACCTATCAATATTATACCTTTGCCTTGAGCAATCCATTTGAGCTCGATGTAGACGATCTTGTCCTTCTCAAGATGGACACCTTTCTTTATTCCTCATCATCGATCCATGATCACCGAGGATGGCAAGCATCAAACATGAGATCTTCTATAGATGGCGCATTTTGAGCTTGCACAACACGTCTTCTTCTCATTTCATCTATCTTGAAGTCAACACATGATCCAAGCAATGCCAATGGACAATTCCTACAAGTACAACTTAATACACACATTAGTCCATAAAGATTGTCATTAATTACCAAAACCACACATGGGGGCCCACATGTTCTTTCAATCTCCCCCATTTTGGTAATTGATGACAATCCCTTTAAGAGGGGTTATATAAGGAATTTTAATGAACAAACTAGTAACACCAATATCAAATACTACATAAGTATGTGATATTGGTACCACCATATATAGAGCAAACTCCCCCACAATCTATGCATGTGTGATGAACTTGAATTTCATTGCATATATTGCCAATCATTATCATTGGTGGAGTTTCCACTATATATACCACATGCTAAGCAACGACAAAGATGCAAGAGCATGAGAGGCAAATGCACAAGAACAAACTCAATGCATAAACCAACTTCCCTTAAACCCTCTAAAACTTCTCCCCCATTGGCATCGATTGCCGAAATGGGTGACAAGTTCTAGAAGGAAAATATAATAACAATTCCTCCAAAGGTGTGCCTTCGCACATATCCAATGATGAATACTTTGGAGGGAGTAGAACTATATCGAGGACCCGAAGATTGCCAAAATAAATAAAGTCAAATGATGCAAGCAATTACAAGGTCCCACAAACGAATTGAAAACAACAAATGAGTTCAAATGGAACCTACAAGATATTATGATATGAGCAAGAGAGTGCTTTAAATAACAAATAGAGAAGCTCCCCAAGATTTGTGCACTATTCAACATAAATGCATTAGAATACATATTTCACAAATATGGAATCCTTGCTCCCTCATAAGCATTTCAAGGACAACAAATGAGAGATCAAATAAATGCTTAAATAAAATAGAGAAGCTACCCAAGATTTGTGTGCACTTTAGAATCGTTGTATTTCAATACAAAAATGCACAAATATGGAATCCTCACTTCCCCATAAACATTTAATATGCAATAAATGAGAAAAAAAGAAAGATAAATGAGCATTATTAAATGAATTAGATGAGCTCCCCAAAGGTAATGCACCAATTATGATAATTGCATTTGGGAACAAGGTGCATAATCATGGAATCCTCACTCATCCATGTTCATTTAACAATACAAGGCATGAGAGAACAAATATGAGTGCCCAAAGATGCAAACAAGAGGAACAATCACTCATAGGCAATTAAATTTGGAAGCCACCGAAGAATCAAAAGAAATAGAAAGGTGGTCTCCAAGGATTAAAAATCAACTAAAATTATCTCCTCATATGTGTATATGTCTCTAAATGGAAAACATCACAAAGACATATGCCAAAAAAGAAATATGCACACATAAAGAAGATTATACAAGAAAGCACATGAAAGGCAAAAATGAAGTCATAACATATATCAATAAGATTTTTTGCTTCAAAGCATGGCCAAAGGCTCACATATGTCTTATTGTACATTAATGGACTTCAAACACCAACACACCACATATATTACAACTTTAACCAAGGGAAGAGGAGAAAGTTGGAATATATGGAGAAAGGCAACAAGTATCACAAGAAAAATTTAACTAGCAAAATCTCACTATTGCACATGAGAGAAGTTGAGGAAAAGATAGGCAATAAAATTGCTAGATTGACATATTTGGGATTGGAGGATCATATGCATGATTTTGTATAGTCCCAATTATATATACTCATCTCAACTTATACACATATACAATAGAGAGTTCTCTTAATACCATGGCTAGAGATACAACAATTACAAATACATGAATTCATGCCAGAAGGCAACTGACAAACGGTTGGAATCAATATATATGAGCATGAGAAAGAGATACTTGTTACCGAGATATAATTGGTAGGATGTAGAGGATATGAATTCATTGATCATCCTATAGCTTGTCTCAAATCTTCATGTATGCACCACTTCTTCAAAATTGAGAGACAAGCATCCAATATATCTCCAATGTACCTAAAACACAATTAAGTACAAGATGGTCCCCAAACATATTGGGTCCAAAGTAGTTAGTGCAACTACAATACATAGGAGAGACTCCACATAATTATGTGCATATTGATATGAAATTGAATTTCATGCACAACTTAGCCGATGGGAATTGGTGGAGTTTCCCTTATATATTGGATCAAAGAAAGCAAGCATGCCATAATACAAACATATAGTAAATAAGCATGCATAAAGCTTTCAAGAACCAAAAGGAGATACAATTTGAACAAAAACAACAAGTAAAAATGATATTGCACACAAAAGAGTGTGACAAGACAAGCGGTGTCCAAATTGTATCAAGAAACCAATTCAACACATGAAAGATCACAAGTTCAACAAATGAACTAGGCTAAGACCAAAAGAGCAAAATATAGATAGAAATAAAAATGCTCAAGGATTTATCTCATTCTAAAATGGTCAAATCAAGAAACAAGGAATGAGACAAAACCAACTCCCAAAAAGAGCAAGGTTCCAACAAGAAACCAAACTCCCCAAACTTCACATGATGGCACAAGTACCAAAATGAAAAGATTGAGGTTCCAAGCACATAAAACACGATATGGATCAAACAAATAAGCATAAATATGAGTGTTCTAAATAACATAGGAGAGCTCCCCCATAGATAGTGCATTATGTAGTATTTTCCTTTTAAATGCAAAATGCACACAAATGGGATCATCACTTAGTACCTACAATAAGTAAAACATAAGAGGATATCAATAAAATAAGAAGATCCACAAGAAGCAAGGAAGGCTTGGTAGACAACACAAAACATTTTCTTGGCCAAAGATAGGATAAAATTAAGCAAGGGCCAAAGTGAATATGATTAATAAATTCTACCATAAGTTGGGTACTCATTGTCCAAGGACAAGAAATATTGGGAATAATTTTCCCAAGGTAGCTTGCATGGATATCCAAGATCATAGTCACAACAAGAAGCATATAACTAAACATAAGAAATTAAGCATGATACTTCGACCAAGATTCTTGGTAGCTTCCAATAATCACACACTCACTAGTGATTAGAGTAACTTGAAGCAAATGGTTTCCATGAGGATATATATATCTAAATATGAGGAAACACATACCAAGAACCATTCTCATATACAAGATCCAAAATAAGACCAATAAAGACATTCAATCAAATTGGAACTTGTATGAGCAAATGTGTCATATAGGCGCTAGATAATTATCAATATCAATTCTAAGTGACACAACCTCAAATATTCACATTTTCTTGGATTGTAATATGCACTAAGCGTATGACTCCCCCATAACGTGATACTACCATAAAACCAACACGAGGCAAAATGATACAAATAGAGATAATTAATGGACATTATAAAACTTAAATTTCTCATGAGAATTGTACCACATAGAGACTAGACAATAATCCAATATAAATACTAGGTGGTATTCCTCATGTACACACAATTTTAGGATTGTGGAATGCCCAAGCATAACACTCCCCCAAAATGGGATAGTCCATTAATCTCTCACAAGAGCCAAATAAGATATCAAATACAATCAATTAAGGCTCTAACACAAGAAACACACATACATGGTGTGCCACCTAATCATACATAAATATGACTGATACCTCAATATAATTAAGTGGAAAGCACAACATGTACAAACGCATGGAAGATAAAAAACCAACACATGCACAAGGGGGCGAGTAACTTTCAATGTAATGAGTTAAGCATATGTTACCGCAAGGAGGAACATTGGATATATAACATAATCATGATAATCCAAATGGCTTGGCTTGACACAAATAATTGATAAAGATCCCTCAATTCTTCATAATGTAACCAAGTCTCCAATGCCCTCCAAAATACACCTATTGATCAAGTTTTGGCTTGTTGGTCCCCAACCAAGTTGGGTCCTAAGAGGTTAGTCACAATAGGCTTGGCAACCCAAATGGTTATTTTCTTGACACCACATTGAGCACCAACAAATTTGGCAAACACATTGCCAACCTCATCCTTACGAAGTGAATAAGCATCATCAATCAAGATAGGATAGGATGAGGAGTTACCAATAGTGCATGCGGAAGAAATGTGCCCCTTCTCACGGCATATGTAGCAAGTTCTACTCTTGCCATCTTTCTTCTTAGGTGAAGCCACAACTCGAGGAAGATCTCGAGTAGTCCTCTTAGGAGGAGGCCCATTAATGACTTGAGGTGTAGCTTGAGGACGCTTCCCTTGTTGCTTCACACTATGAGGTTTTTTCTTCAATGGGAAAGATCTAACATGGTGCCCTTCTTCCTTGCATTTGAAGCAAACAATGTTGGCCGGATTCTTGACTTGATCTTGGCCATTCTTCTTGTTGTCCTTGTGCTTCAACTTGATAGTGGACTTGTTCTTGACATTGGAGTTGAATCCAAGCCCACTCTTGTCATTGGGGGATTTTTGCACACTCAAAATTTTGTTGAGTGTGACCTTCCCTTGATGACCCTTTTTCAAGTCATTTCTCAAATAAGTGACTTGAGCCTTGAGCTCTTTTATTTCCTCTACATGGTTAGTTTCAACAAAAGTACTAGAGGAAGTAGATGCTACATTGTTAGAGCAACAAGGCATGTAATGTAATTCATCACGAGATATAGCATGGTTGTGAGAGGATGAATTACAAGGACTAGCACATGGCAATATAACATTTGGAGTAGATATAGTGCTAATGTCCACATGAGGCCCACTAGATGTTACCTTTGACACAATGGCCTCATGAGCTAATTTTAGCCTACCATGGGAGACTAGAAGATCCACATGCAAGCTCGAGAGCTTAACATGGCTTTCTTCTAATTTCCCATAGTTGCTAGTTAGCAAAGCAAGTTGATCCTTTAGCTCAACATTCTCCTTCAAAATAGATACTTCACAAGAAATAGAGTTAGTAGCACAAGCATCATTATTATTAGCAAGAGGTGAGGGCAACTTGTCAAGCTCTTTTGAATATGAAGCTTTAAGTTGCTCATGCGACTCGGTGAGTTTGATGAGCTCCCTCTTAACGACCCGAGAGCCATTTTCGAGGTGCTTAAAATCCTCAACAAGTTTAGCATAAGCAACTTCAAGTTCATCATTTTTAATCTTGAAGGAGTTAGCCACCGCAAGTTCTCTATCATGGTGTTCCTTTACTCTAGATAATTCTAGAGTAAAAGTCTCCTCAAGAGATTCTTTGGTGGTTTGTTCTTCTTCAAGGGAGTCCTTTAGTTGTGCAACTTCATTAGCATACTCACGCTCAAGTGCAAACTTCAATTAAGTTTTCTTGCTCCTCAATAAGATCATTGCCTTTTATGGCACAATTCAAGATTTCAAGAAAGTTGGAGGAAGCAATTTTATTTTTGAAGAGAGCGCTATAGACAACCTCTCCCATTTTCTTAATAGAGGTAATATCATACTTACTTCTATAATCATCATTATCATTCTCAACCTCATCATCATCATGAGATACAATGGGATTCAAAGAGGTTACCTTTGTTCCCTTAGCCATAAGGCACATGTGAGAACCGGAGGAAGGTGATGATGATATTGCACTTGTAGCTCTCTTGAAGACCTTGTCTTGGCCCATAGAATCTTCATTTTCCTCTACATGGTTAGCAACACAAGCACTAGAGGAAATGGAAGCATTTTTATCATGGCAACAAGACAACACAAGCATATCATCATGAGATTTATTCAAGTCATTTCTACATGATATGCAAGGACTATTAACACAAGCATGTAAGGAGTTTTGAGTGCTAGAAGTGTTAAGGTCCAAAGATAGATCATTGCAACTAGATAGGGATGAAGGATTACATGTAGTAATATCACTACCCATATTGCAATTTCTACCACCACTCACCATATCATTACCTTGTGAAAAACCACATGTTGGTGAAGTGGTAGACGATGAGAACTCATCTCGACCGGAAGTGGAAGCAACACAATCATCCTTAATAATGTTGGACTTGCTATATTTATCTTGAAGCTTGGTCCATATCTCACGAGCGCTTGAATAAGGCATGATAGAAGAAAGAACTACATTGCTCACAACATGCAAAAGAATTTTAGTAGCTAGAGCATCTATATGAGAGTTCAACTTCTCCTCTAAAGATTCGTTTTGGGTATCCATAGAAGAAGAGAGACCCACATATAGATATCCCTCGATAATTGGGTGAATTTCCCGAAATAAATTAAGCATGCGAATTTTCCAAACATCATAATTTGTGCCATCGAATGTGAGTGTGTCCTTGTGCACTAATCCCCTAGCCGACATCTTTACTCTCAAGGCGGTGAAGCCTAAAATGAGAGACCGGGCTCTGATACCAATTGAAAGGATACGGATGTCGCCTAGAGGGGGGGTGAATAGGCGATTAAATTTTTTCCTAGTAGTGGCTCACCAAAGGCGGAATAAAACTAGTGTTTACTTTGTTAAGCACAACCTAGAACAGCTAATGTTCACCTATGTGCACCAACAAATTATGCTAAGCAATACAAGCAACAAAGTGATAGCAAGATATATATTACTTCAAGCATGAAGGCTATCACAATGTAAAGTGCATAAGTAAATAGCTCGGGTATAGAGATAACTGAGGCACGCGGGGACACCGATATTTTACCGAGTTCCTCCCAACATGGAGTACGTCTCGTTTGGAGAGGGGGTGGTATCAAACCACCAACGCCACAAAAGGCCTCCCTTATTCTTCGGTGAATCTCACCCCAACGAGATCGATCCACGCTTCCACTATCGGTGCACTTGTCGGTGGCAACCGGAACCTCTCACAAGGTTGGGGAACGTCTCCACAACTTAATTGGAGGCTCCCAACAAACGCCACCAAGGCCACAAAACCGTCTAGGGTTCCAAGAACCCAAGAGGGACAAGCTCCAATGAGTAACACGAACCAAATCCTCCGACGAGAACTCAAACCAATGCACCGAATGCAAATGTAAAGAACACCACAAAGGTGCTCAAATCCCTCACTCTAAAGTTCCAACAAAGCTACTAAAGCTATTGGGGGAACAAGAGAGGAGGAATCAAAGAGGGACACAAAATCCTCCAAAATCTAGATCCCCAAAGATACACTCACAAAGAGATGTTTTGGTTTGGTCAAAATGTGGATCTAGATCTCCTCTCTCTTCCACTCAAATATGGGCAAGAATCATTGGAGGGATTGAGAGTGACATGGATATGCCCTACGGGTACCCGATGTTAGCCTACCTGGTCCAGCCCGACGGAAGGCCCACTCGACGACCTGCCAGGGTCCATGATTCCTATGACGTTTCGGCTGCTATGAAGCCCATGTGGACACGAACTCTCAAGCATACAAGACAAGGAAACCTCAAGACTAGAGTTTGAATACAACTTGTAACCAAATCATATTGGCACCCGAGACCTAGCCTCCCCATATATAAAGGCTAGGAGGGTCCAACGAGGAGGGCACATACACAATAGATAGATCTACGATCTCCACCGCCACAATAGATCTACAGATCTAGACGATCTAAATCTCGACTCATACTTCCGCATACACACCTCCACGCCAGATCGAATCTGCGCACCCCTGTAACCTTCGGTTCCTCCGTAATCAAGAGCAGACAAGCAGGAGTAGGGTTTTCCCTCCGGGGGCCTGAACCTGGGTAAACCTCGTGTCCCCGTGTTGCTTGTTTGCTAACCGTTCCACGATCTCCAGCATCCCCATCTTCTCCAAAACCCAAGTCCATAACAATGGGCATTGATGAGATTAAACCTCGTCAATCGGCTCCGTCTGTGGGAACTGGGGCTGCTGATTGTGCGGTCGTGACGGTCCTGACCCGATCGATCTACAACTCTGCGGCGACGGAGAGTCACCTCCTCTTCGGCGCTTTCGACTTCACTGCCCACTCGCTGGCCACCATGAAAGATTTCGAGCCCGTAGGCGACAGACTCGAGATCCTGTTCGGGAGTTTCTGCTTTCAGGTGGGCCAGACTGGCACCCTCCGCCTTCCTGAGTGGGTGCCCCTACCATCAATCAGGCCCGCCTCGTGGGCTCCACACCCTGTGCTACGCACATCATCATCAACAGATGAGTTCTACGACAGCAACAGCTGCAACTCCGATCTGTGCGATCCACCTTCGGATGAAGGGACCTACGGTTCCGGATCCAAAAGCTGCGGCAGTAGCGGACCAATCTACGAGCGCTACCAATGCGCCATAGTCATCCAGAGCGACGTGGAATAGCAAACGCCTAACCCGTCGCCCAACCCGAACCTCAACCCGCAGGACAGAAACGGCGGAAACGGCGGGAACAGAAGAAGCCAGCCCCCCCCCACCCGATGAGGAAAACAACGGCCACGTCATCCGACTTAGCAAAGAAGGATGGGTCCAGGCACGCCGCGCCGTAGCAGGCGACATAGTCCTGCCTGCAGACGACTCACGCGAACTACTGATGGCATACCACTTCCTCCTCATCGAGGAGCACAAGAAGCAAGTCAAGATGCAAGAAACACTTGACAAACGCAAGCAAGCAGCCTCTGAGTCCAGCGCGCGACGAGCTGCACTCTCCGCCATGGCCCCCGGCTCTAGCACGAACGGAAACCAAGGAAACAAGCACCGCTCTCGGGTGGAGAACATGGATCCCAAGGAGCGCCGTGATGTGACCCGAACTCTCCACACATCGTTCATGGAGATGGATGCCGACGACAACGTCATCCCGAAAACGCCGCAAGCTGCGATCATGGCAGCCACTGCGTATCTCGCGGCCCACCCACTTCCGGGGGACTACACCGACCCGCTATTGTGTCGATTCCATGTGTCACATCAACTCTATACCCGAAGGCTCCTTCGACTCAGGTCATCCTTTACGATCTTCGACTCCGACGATCCGGGGGCTCCCTCGGCATCGGCGACTCGTTATGGCCTTCGGCTACGGTGACCCGCTGCATCCTTCGGATGCGGCGACCCGATGCGATCTTTGATCGTGGCGACCGAACGCATCCGCTTCAGCGACCAGCCGCGTCCTTCGGCTCCAGCACTGCGGTCTTCGGCTTCAACGAACTGTGTGCCTTCAGCTATGGTGACCCGCTGCATCCTTCGGATGTGGAAACCTTCTGCGATCTTCGATTGCAGCAAACTGCTGCGACCATCGGCCTCGGCGACCCGCTGCCGCATTGACTCCGGATCGCCGCAACGGCTCTCGGACGCCGCCTCGACAACACCAACTCCATGCTCGGGGGCTGCGCCCACTTGGCCACGCGACTCGCGACCATCGACCTGTTTTGGTTTTCGACTGCGACGATCCTCTGCGGTCTTCAGTTGCGGTGACCGTCTACATCTTTTTGGATGTGGCGACCCGACGCGATCTTCGATTGCGGCAACTGGCCGCATCGGCTCCAGCGACCACGACTCGGGGGCTCCTTCGACTCCCGTGACGGCGACCCACAGGTCGTATTGGCTCTCGTGACCGTGATCTGCCAGTTGCGTTGGCTCCCACGACCCGTTCACCTCGTCGACAACAGACAAAGCTAAGTTCACTATTCAGAGTTGATTTTCTTTCTTACTTTAACTCGCACTCGAAACACTCGGGGGCAGCGCCCTCTTCGAGTAACCTAATGTGCCATCGGCTCCACGCACTCGAGTACCTCATACGCGACAGCCCGAGTAGCTGATTCTGCCTGATCGTCGAATACTTGAACTCCGAGTGCCTCGGCAAGGTACCGAGACTAAGGGTAATCAGGCTAACGAAAAGGCCTAGCATACAGTGCAACAGTGTCGACTCGATCGGCACCAGAATCTTACTATACAAGCCGAAAGGCAAATATTCTTTACAAGATACAAGTACTTCACAATTCTTCATGTTTTCTGCAGCT
This sequence comes from Avena sativa, assembly GCA_916181665.1. Classification (NCBI taxonomy): domain Eukaryota; kingdom Viridiplantae; phylum Streptophyta; class Magnoliopsida; order Poales; family Poaceae; genus Avena; species Avena sativa. Next base: position 255,117,282 of record OV702279.1, on the reverse strand, counting down.
TACAAGGATGTCAAATGCGCCGAGATATTCTATCGGGTCCTCCAACGGAGTCGGCCAACGCCAGTCACATCAACAGACACCAAGACCCGAGTCGAAGCATTCCTCGGATGATCATATCAATCATCGACAAAAGCGGCGCTGGCCGCACACCCGACAGAAGCAACCGCGTCGACTTCATCCGCAACATCGACTCCTTCCGGCTAGGATGCCGCATCACTCCGCTACGTCAACTCCTGGCTCCTTATGCATGAGACGCTGACTCGATGCACTTCCGGGTCAGTGGTTTCTCCTTGCATGAGTCTCCACTCGAGTCTACGACTCGGCTAGACACTCGGGGGCTACTCCTACCAGGAGCGCTGATCGCGCATCCGATGCACTTCCGGGTCAGCGGTACGCCCACGAGATATTCGGATACAACTACATGATACCAGACTCGAGTCTCTGTCCGAGTCTATGACTCCGCCAGACACTCGGGGGCTACTCCAAACTGGAGCGCTGGTCGCGCACACAGAAGATCTTCGAGTGTCATGCTTCGATTCCTCACTCGAATCAACGATTCGACTAAGGACTCGGGGGCTACTCCCATAGGGAGCGCTGGTCGCGCACCCGAGGCATGATTAAGGTACTACACCGCTGAACTATTCTTCGAGTCCTACGTCGAGTCTGCGACTCCACTACGGACTCGAGGCTACTCCCATAGGGAGGATGGATTCAAGCATCCGAAAAATTTGTGTCCTACGGACCTAAAGTCAACAACGACTGAATTAAAGTCTCTGCTCGAGTCTACGACTCGAACAGACACTCGGGGGCTACTCCGATAGGGAGCGCTGGTCGCGCACCCTATGAATTCTTCGACTGCGATCCTGCGAAACAGAATGCAAAAACTTTTCGGCAACTTTGCCCCGATTAACGCTAAGTGAGAAGCATCCTCCTTGGCCACCCGAAACACCTCCGCGGTGATAAACATTCGGATGCTGTGTCTGTGACGCAAAGATAAGACCTACAGATACCATCTGATGGCCTAATAACGCACACGACTGCGCTCTAGTAGTAAGAATCCGTGCCAACAGGCGCGATGAAAAATCCTGACGGACACGTTGGGTACATCATTTAAATTCACTGGAATTCCACTCCTATAAGTCCTCCGCGGCCTGAGTCGAATTACGCCAGCATATGTTCCGGGTTCGAGTCGAGGGACTCGAATCTGAAGAAGATCGTGTTGTTTTGTCCTAAGACAGTTAACTGACCCTGATCTGTCGGGAGAGTCAGACACACGCATCAACAATCCCTACACACTCAAATCATTCTCTGATGAACAGAGACAGCTGCACCCGAAAGATTGAAGAGTCCTCAGCCGAATCTACGATTCGACTAAACACTCGGGGGCTACCGACATGGATATGCCCTACGGGTACCCGATGTTAGCCTACCTGGTCCAGCCCGACGGAAGTCCCACTCGACGACCTGCCAGGGTCCATGATTCCTATGACGTTTCAGCTGCTATGAAGCCCATGTGGACACGGACTCTCAAGCATACAAGACAAGAAAACCTCAAGACTAGAGTTTGAATACAACTGGTAACCAAATCGTATTGGCACCCGAGACCTAGCCTCCCCATATATAAAGGCTAGGAGGGTCCAACGAGGAGGGCACGTACACAATAGATAGATCTACGATCTCCACCGCCACAATAGATCTACAGATCTAGACGATCTACAACTCATACTTCCGCATACACACCTCCACGCCAGATCGAATCTGCGCACCCCTGTAACCTTCGGTTCCGCCGTAATCAAGAGCAGACAAGCAGGAGTAGGGTTTTCCCTCCGGGGGCCTGAACCTGGGTAAACCTCGTGTCCCCGTGTTGCTTGTTTGCTAACCGTTCCACGATCTCCAGAATCCCCATCTTCTCCAAAACCCAAGTCCATAACAATGAGCATTGATGAGATTAAACTTCGTCAGAGAGATAGCAAGCTTTAGAAGGTCAACAATGGAGGGGAAAACTTGCAAGATTCGTTGGGGAACCATTGGGGAAGAAGGCCCCTTAAATAGGTCCCCCCAAAATCCAACCGTTGAAGCCCAAAAACGCGAATCCCGGTACTACCGGACTTTTCCCCGGTACTACCGGACATTCCCGGTACTACCGGACATTCCCTGGGGATCCCAGGTCGCCAAACGCACCTAATTCAGTACCGACCGGTACTAAGGGGCGGTACTACCGGACCCTGGTCCGGTACTACCGGTCATCCCTGAACGAAAACGGCCATAACTTTTGCATCCGGACTCCGATTTTGATGATCTTGGGCTCGTTTCGAAGAGGACAACAAGATCTAAAATATCATGCAAATAAACATTATAGTACAGCAAGGGAGGATAGTTCCAAATGAAGAAAGGTTTAACCTCTATCAAAAAGGCGAACCGATAAAACCTCCAACATCAAAAACGTAATAGAAAATGCATATGAAATCCGTTTTCGATGAACTAGAGCTTGTCATGGAGATTAACACAAGCTATAAATCCTCACATGAGTAAGAACCAAATAATGGAAGGTTTTACCTATCTCTAAAATACAAACCGGTAAAACCTCCAAGATCAAAACGCAATAAGATATAAAAGGGAAATCCGTTTTTAATGAACTAGAGCTTGTTATGGAGATTACCACAAGCTCTATATCCTCACATGGATAAGACCAAATAACAACCAAATATGATGATGCAAGTATGCAAATGTTTGATCTCTCTCCAAACGATGTGACCGAGTTACTCATTCGAGAGCCCCTCTTGATAGTACGGTTATCTATCCTAAACCCAATCTCCCAACAAACATGAGACCGGCAAAAGGGAAAACCTATCAATATTATACCTTTGCCTTGAGAAATTCATTTGAGCTCGATGTAGACGATCTTGTCCTTCTCAAGATGGACACCTTTCTTGATTCCTCATCATCGATCCATGATCACCGAGGATGGCAAGCATCAAACATGAGATCTTCTATAGATGGCGCATTTTGAGCTTGCACAACACGTCTTCTTCTCATTTCATCTATCTTGAAGTCAACACATGCTCCAAGCAATGCCAATGGACAATTCCTACAAGTACAACTTAATACACACATTAGTCCATAAAGATTGTCATTAATTACCAAAACCACACATGGGGGCCCACATGTTCTTTCAGCGAGAGTTTTTATAAAAACCCCATGAATAAAATGAGAGCCTCCATCAGTCATGAGATATCTAGGCACACCGAACCTAGGAAAAATAACATCTTTGAGCATTTTCAAAGAGGTCTTACCATCAGCACTGTTTGTAGGTATGGCTTCTACCCACTTTTTAACATAGTCAACAACAACAAGAATATGTGTATACCCTTTTGAAGGAGGAAAATGGCCCATAAAGTCAAATCCCCAACAATCAAAATGTTCAATAATAAGAGAATAATTCATAGGCATTTCATTGCGTCTAGAGATGTTACCTACTTGTTGGCATTCATCACATGATAATACAAACTTCCTTGCATCTTTAAAAAGGGTAGGCCAATAAAATCCAGATCATAAAACCTTTTGTGTAGTCCTATCCCTAGCATGACGTCCTCCATAAGCACTGCCGTGACATTTTCTCAATATCTCTTGTTGTTCAAATTCTGGAACACATCTTCGCATAATACCATCTACTCCTTCTTTATATAAGTGTGGTTCATCCAAAAGTAATGCCTTAGATCATAAAAGAATTTCCTTCTTTCCTGGGCTGTAAAGGTTGGAGGCAAATACTTGGAAACAATAAAGTTAGCATAATCAGCATACCAAGGACTCTCATATGGACTTACCCTCATTGCAGCTAACTGCTCATTTGGAAAACTATCATTAACAGGCAAAGGGTCAAAAGAAATGTTTTCCAAACGAGATAAATTATCAGCAACAGGATTATCAGCACCTTTCCTATCCACAATATGCATACCAAACTCTTGCAAAAGCAATACCAACCTTATAAGACTAGGCTTAGCGTCCTTCTTCATCATAAGGTATTTAATAGCTGGATGATCAGTATGAACAGTAACCTTGGAATCAACAATATAAGGTCTAAACTTATCACAAGCAAATATTACAGCTAAGAACTCCTTTTCAGTAGTAGCATAATTCTTTTGAGCAGCATCTAGAGTCTTGCTAGCATAATGAATGACATTTAACTTCTTGTCAACACGTTGTCCCAGGACATCACCCACAACAAAATCACTAGCATCACACATAATTTCAAAAGGTAAACTCCAATCAGGTGGTTGGACTATAGGAGCAGTTGTCAAAGCTTTCTTCAAAGTTTCAAAATCTTCCTTACAATCATCATCAAAAACAAAAGGTACATCTTTTTGAAGAAGATTAGTAAGGGGCTTTGAAATTTTGGAGAAATCTTTAATAAACCTCCTATATAAACCAGCATGACCAAGGATACTACGAATACCTTTGATATCTCTAGGACAAGGCATCTTCTCAATTGCTTCAATTTTGGCTCTATCAACTTCAATGCCTCTTTCAGAGATCTTGTGTCCAAGGACAATCCCCTCATTAACCATGAAATGGCATTTCTCCCAATTAAGCACAAGGTTGGTTTCTTCACATCTCTGCAAAACTTTATCAAGGTTGTGCAAACAGTTATCAAAAGAAGTCCCATAGACGAAAAAATCGTCCATGAAAACCTCCACAATTTCTTCACAAAAACCATGAAAGATAGCAGACATACATCTTTGAAAGGTAGCAGGAGCATTACTTAAACCAAAAGGCATATGCCTATAAGCATAAGTACCATAAGGACAACTGAAAGTAGTTTTCTCTTGGTCCTGTGCTTTTACAGCAATTTGAGAAAACCCAGAATAACCATCAAGAAAGCAAAAGTGAGTCTTTTTGGATAACCTCTCAAGCATTTGATCAATAAAGGGCAAAAGATAATGATCTTTCTTAGTAACTTTATTAATCTTTATGAAATCAATGCACATTCTATACCCAACTACTACTCTTTGGGGTATAAGCTCACTATCCTCATTAGGCACAACAGTTATTCCCCCTTTCTTGGGAACACAATGAACAAGGCTAACCCATTTACTATCAGCAATAGGATAAATAATACCAGCATCAAGGAGTTTTAATACCTCATTTCTTACCACATCCTTCATCTTAGGATTTAGACGACGTTGGTGCTCAACAACTGGTTTTGCATCAGGCTCTATATTAATAACATGCTGACATATAGTAGGAGAAATCCCCTTTAAATCATCAAGAGTATAGCCCATAGCTCCTCGGTGTTTCTTCAATATCTCCAATAACCTTTCTTCTTCCTTTCCTGAAAGTTTAGAACTAGTAATAACAGGATATATTTTCTTATCATCAAGATAAGCATATTTAATATCATCTGGTAAAGGTTTTAATTCGAAAACAGGGTCCTCTTTAGGTGGTAGTGTGGTACCCAAATCTTCCACAGGTAGATTATGCTTAAGTAACTCAGGCTGACGAAGGAAAACCTCGTCAATCTCATTTCTTTCCTTCATGAAGGCATCACTTTCATGATCTTCCATGAACTGTTGCAAGGCATTGTTAGGAGCAAGAGAAATAGCAGAAAGTTGTTCAACCCTGAAATCCTCATTAGGTAGTTCATTTTCATAAGGAGTTTTGGCAAATTTGGAAAAGTTAAACTCATAAGACTCTCTAGCAAACTTAGTCAAAACTTTTTCCTTCCTACAATCTATGATAGCCCCACAAGTATTCAGAAAGGGTCTACCAAAGATAATAGGATAGGTTTTACTAGCTTCTTTACCAAGTAATAGAAAATCAGCAGGATATCTAATGTTACTACACAAATGACCTCCACATCTCTTACAATACGAATGGGGCAAACTTTCTCTCTATTAGCAAGGTGAATAACCACATCAATGTCCTCAAGCTCACAAGGACCAATCTCATGCATAATTCCCTATAAAGCTCATAAGGAATAGCACTAGAACTAGCACCAATATCACATAAATCATAGTAGCTATGACTACCAATTTTAATAGAAAGCACAGGGACACTACCTTTTCTAACTTTCTTAGGATGAGAAACAATATTAGTAGTGTCTTCACAGAAGACAATATGCTCATCCTCTATAGTTCTAGTGACAAGATCTTTCACAATATCTACCACAGGCTCAATATCAATAAGCTCGTTGGGCCCTACAGTTTTCTTTGCGCTTTTGCTAACCACATTAGCCATAATAGAATGCTCCCTTACCTTGGAGGGAAAAGGGATTTTCTCAACATAAAGTTCAGGGAAAATAGGATCAACAGTGCAAACCTCTGTGCTAGTAGGAACATGGGTGACAATGTCTTTATAAGGAGCATGGTACTTGTCCCACTCTTTCTTGGGAATTTCAATATAAGAGGCAAAGGAATTAAAACATTTTACAAGAACTTGAGGATCAAGACCAAACTTATTGCTAATATCACGGAAGTCATCAGTTCCCATAAAATATTTAATGCAATCATAATCATAGTTTATATCTGACTTTCTTCCTTTGTCATTATCCCAAGCTTCAGTGTTCTCTTGAATACGGTCTAGTAGATCCCATTTAGCTTCTTCCTTCATACGTATGAATGATCCAGCACAAGAAGCATATAATAAATCTTTATCATGAAGAGAAAGCCTAGCATAAAAGTTATTGAGAATATATTGTTAGGGAGTTCATGAATAGGGCATTTAAGCATTAGTAACTTCAATCTCCCCCAAGCTTGAGCTGTACTTTATCCATCAAGAGGCCAAAAGTTATATATAAGGTTTCTATCCTTATGAATTTCACTGTGAGGATAAAATTTAGAGTAAAAGAGAGATGCCATCTCCTCCTATTCCATGGATTGTCCATTCTTCAGCAGCTTATACATTTCTTCAGCTCTCCCTTTCAAGGATATGGAGAGTAACTTCTTCACCTGTTCAGTTGTGATACCTGCACACTTAAACAACCCGTATAATTCATGGATAAAAAGCAAGTGATCACCGGGATGGACAGTTCCATCCCCAAAATAATAATTATCCATAACACGATTAACAATACTTGTAGGTATCTTAAAAGGATCTATCTCAACAGAAGGTGGTTCATCTACTACCCTAGCAGTGGTAGTAGTTTTCCCAAACAGAAAACCAAGTGGGTTATCCATGTTGGAAACAAAGTAAAAAGCAGTAACAAGAGTAATACTCACAGTGAAAGTTTCCCTTACTAGTTCCACTCTTTAATAGCGCTTCACTCCCCAGCAACGGCGCTAGAAAATAGTCTTGATGACCCACAAGTATAGGGGGTGTATCATAGTACTTTCGATAAATAGGAGTGTCGATCCCAACGAGGAGCAGAAGGTGCTGAACAGTGGTATGGAGCAGGAAATCCCTCTGAATACTTAGCAAACAGATTTTTAGTGGTTTTCTGACAAGGCAACAAAACAAAGAGCAAGTAACAGAAGTAACTAACAAACGGAGCAAGTGGTCCAATCCTTTCTTAGCAAAGGACAAGCCGGTGGAAATACTTAGAAGGACCATACGTTCTCGAGGACACATGAGAATTCTGTCAAGTGTTTTCGCTTCAAATAGATGAGTACTCTTCTCTGGTGTTTGTAAGTGTTGTGTGGGTGAACCTGTGCTAACATACCGCCCTTCCTAGGACTAATACATACTTGTGATTAAACCCCCTGCAAACATCCGTAACTACAGGAAGATAATTAAGATATAAATCTAACCACAGCCTTAAACTTTGAGATCATGCGCTCCCTTGTGCAAAGGTGTCCTAACGGGGGTTCAGATTTCTGTCACTCCGGCAATCCCACAATTAGTAACCAAATACACAATGCATCCCCCTAGGCCCATAAATGGTGAAGTGTCATGTAGTCGACGTTCACATGACACCACTAGAAGAATAGCACCAAAATTAAATACTAAACCATTGAATAATAACTCATCACAGATTCACTACTAACAACATAACTTCTCCCATGTCCTCAAGAACTAAACGAACTACTCACAAGACATGATATGGATCAAGATCAAAGATGATATGATAATGCATAACAATCTGAACATAAACAGTATCCAGTGGTTCCACTCACAAGCATCAACTACAATAGTAATCAACACCGGGAAAGTTCCCCCTAATGAACTAAGCAATATCCAACACAATTGTTACAGTGGGACGGAGTGATGATGATGGTGCTGGTGGAGATGATGGTGTGGATGATGATTATCCCGATGAAGCCTAGCTTGACGATGGTGTTGATGGCGACGGTCTCCCCTCTCCGGGAAGGAATTCCCCCGGCAGAATCTGTCTACCGGAGAGATCTTTCTCTCTCGGTGTTTTCTGCCCCCCAGAGGTGACGGAAATCTATATGTGGTCACTCCCTGAGCCTTAGGGTTTTGAAGGGAAGATATAGGCAAAGGGGCGGAGTCGGAGGCCGGGCAGGTGGGACACACCTACCCTAGGCGCGGGGTCATGTGGGGCCGCGCCTAGGGGGGTGTGGGGCCCGTGAGGCCCCCCTTTCGCTCCTCCTTCTGGCTTCCTTCGTCATCTTGTAAATTAATATGTTTCCATATTTTTCTGGTATTTTTCTGATCTTCGCGAAATTGCACCGAAACGCCTTCTTTTCCATCAAAATCCAGACTCCGGCAATCCATCCTCCAAGAATCATCCAACATGCATAAAGAGATGAAAATCCATAAGTAATACCTCATAATAAGACAAATATCAATGAATAGAGGTAAATTATGATATAGAATGGTGATGCAAATTGGGCGTATGAGCCGCCACTGCCTTTATCTCCTCCTCCATGTTCCTTGATCTCCTCTCCTCGGATGCTAACTCTGGTAGACAGCCATTCCCTCTATCGGTGTCGCTGGGATGGCAGTGGCAGCGGAAGATGCGAGGGCCCGGAAACGGCGGCCAAAGGTCGCGTGGAAGGGAGGAGGCGGCTGCGCCTGCAGCAAACCCTAGCTTTGGGCAAACTGCTCCCTATCGACATTGCCATCACCATTTTTGGTGCTTCCTCTGCCTTCATCACCTCCCTACTACCGTGTAATCCCCCGTCCTCCTCCTCCTTGGGCATGGTTGTTTCAGGGTGCCCCTACAGGTAAATTTCTCATATTCTCTCTTTTCTGGGATTGTGGCACTGATGTATGTACATCACGCTTAGAGATATGGAGGAGATTGAATATGATTAACTAGCTACCACATCAGCCCCTTAACTTTATCCATCTATTCTTTTGCACCTATTTACAATTTTAAATTCCATGCCCATATGTAGTGTAGCTAGGTAGCTTGATCCTTTGATTAGACTATAGATCTTCTGTATTACTGTGGTGCTCACATTGAGGTAAAAATATCGATTAAAATTCCTTAATCGCCCATTTAAACCCATATTAGCTCAGTGTAGATTTTGATCGTACTAAAGATCGTCAAGGTTTAATATGAGAAACTTTATTCCATACAGAACTGCTCGGACAGGGGATAAAATGTAAGATGGCTGTAGCTCCCTTCCTCGGACAGTACCCAAACTTTCTCCTATTTGGTTGCACTAATATGTCATCTTATCAGAATATTTATCTTCCCTTACCTTCTAGACCAGTCAAGTAAATTACCTGCAAGTTATTTTTCCTTTCCTTCCATACTACTTTTAAACATACATAAATTACCATTCAACGTATTGTCAGACCTTCTAAAATTCTTACTTTTACACATACATGGTGTATGAAAGGCTTCAAAATCTGATCAGTTGCAGAGGGCTGCAATGCATAATCAGGATTTCAGGTGATATGTTATGCAAAAGGATCTTAGTGTGTAGCCGAAACAAGCTCTCGATATAACCGTGGTGGCTTTTCTAAAGCATGTCATTTGATTTCTCATTGCCTCCTAACAGAAAGAGTATGTGGTTGGTATAATCAGATATTTTCTTCTATAACTATGCCTCAAGACCTCACATTAAAGGAACGATGTCTTCGGAATTATATTTCCAACCTCAGATAAACCTTTGCATCTATGTCTCACATATTCACTCTAACTATTGGAAAAACCTTCAAGTAAGCATCATAGCCATTTGACTAAAGCTTCCTTTTTTTGTGTGTTCACTTAGTTGGTAAGTGCATGTTTCCACAATGTCAGTTTTCTCTCTTCATCATTTGTTTTAGTAGTCCTACTAATTAAGAAGATTGAACTTATCCATGGATATATAGTTGCCTCTTTTTAGGTCTGGTTTACCTTTCCGTGCTTCTATACAACTTGATTTGATCTACACTTGTGTAAATAGGAAAACATATGTAGCTCTATTAATCGACAATTGCTGCAAAATATAACCCATGCTAGCTCTCCAGATGCCAATCACACCAACACAATGAAGAAGAAGCACATGCCAAGGATGAAAAATTCATGACTTCTTCAAAACTCTCTTTTTAAATCATTAATTTCTCAGAGTATTTTCCTTACAATAATCATATATTTAAGATTTAATTTTCAACATGAACCCTCATGTCAAGCGGCTGCTTAGTTTCCTTCGAACGAGATGAATATTGTCACGAGTCTTTCCATTTGTGATCTTCCGCTATATATATTGCCTGCAAGAACTGTCAAGATGGCGAAAAGGCTATGGCTTCTGATTTCTTGGACATAAACAATGCTAGGGATGTTCTTATATGGAATTAGTTGTTTCCTACGTCTTTTCTTGTTCTAAAAACTATTTCTATGTACGCAGGAGCCTGAGAACCAGAGAACTGACAGGTGCAAAAACTCATGCCAAAATATGTGTTCTTCTTTTCTTCCTTGATATTAAGTTCATCTTTTTCAGTCATAAGTTAGATCTTCACAACTTACTATTTTGAAGTCATCTATTTTTTTCCAGCAGAATACTTACAAGATACCTTCTTTTCCATTAACTTGTCGACAAATGTATAACTCTTGTTCATTATAGTTTTCATAATGTAGTGTATTTTTGTACATATCATCTCTATAGTTGATGTATTATGTTAATGTCTTTGGTTGGATAGAAGGTTAAGTCGTGTTTCCACAAGCAAAGTTTGGCCTATGAATTTTATTATGCTTTATTTCATCATGTCACCATTTGAGAACAAAATTGTTGCTTTAGTGTCTTCCTTCTGAGGAAATAGTCTATCATGATATCCTTTGTGCGGGATAAGCTATTAACTGTCCATGATAGTATCATGATACCATTTGGCTCTTCTAGGACCTGGTTATTAAAGAATAAGAATAATGAAAAGCCAAACGAGGTGCTAGCCTGCTATTATTGTAGAAATGTTTACGTCTCTAGCAATCAAAAATTGTTTTATTTGTAACCAATAGTAATAATAATGATTTATTTCCAGTGAGTGGTTCTCTTGATACTGATTATCGATTGTTCAATTTCGACAAGTACTTGCATTCTAATGATGTCTATTTGTGCTGTTGGTGGAGCTTTGCTAGGTTTTGGAAAAAAAATCATGTGAGATCTAAAGAACGACTGCACGTTTGAAGGTTCCCGCATTCAAAGGGTCACCCTTGGTCAGTGTTTCACACTAGAAGTGATTGATTCCATCAGTATAGTAACAACAATTCCAACTGTTTATTCCAAGTTGGTTCCTCCGACTGATAGCACGTGATTTGGGGTTGTAGAAGCTCTCGCCATAGCTTCTCCATGACTCCATGGTGCTACGGCGCCGATGAAAATGGTGACCCATAGAATGTTGGCCCTCGACGAAGAGCACACAACTTGGAGGTGAGGTTGGATGCACACCGTGAACCTCTTCTCTTGTTTATAGTCTTAGAAGCTCATGGCTATGTTTTTTACTAAGAAATTGTTGCAAGGAAGAGATACTAATCCAACAAAAACAAGTTATTATTAAGTAATAAAGCGCTCATTTAAAAAAACAAAAACAAGTTAAGAGGGAAGTACTAAGCATCTTTTGTGAAAACCTTGTTCATTATTTATCTCAGAAATACTGTAGTTCTAGATATTTTGAACATAAGGTTGCCAATTAATATGGCTCAGTTCAATGAATTTGTGGTAAAAGTTAGAAACACCTTTTGGAAATTGTTATGCTTTGACTAATGATTATATGTGTTTTTATCCATATCAAATTGATAGAATGTAAAAAAGATGAGAGATCAATGCTTGTGCAGCAGTCACAACATATAAACATATTAATTAGTTATAGCTAGAGTAGAAGTGATCAGTATGACAGTATGTCCTCCAATTTTCAATTTTGGTCCTGCAAGTAGTTGGTGAAATGAGTGTTCGTCACAATTAATTATTGCTCTCTATAATCTGCTCTGTACTTTGAGAAGAAATAAAAAGTACTATGTAGGGAAATTGCATTACTATGGTCGTTGTGGCTAATGTATAAATAATATGGTTTTTGATGCAAAAATGTCTTCACCCATGTAGGTCATCTTTCATTGTGCACACTTACTCCGGGAGTGGTCTACTCTTTAAAAACTGAAACACCGCGCCCTTTATACCGAGGTGTCTACACGGTTGGAGCAAGTGGCGAAGGAGGTTTTTACCCGTAGGGGTGTGTGGGAATTTTATATATGCATTGCCAGTTGTCATGGAGCAAGTTCGTGACCTGGATCCAGAGGATTTAGTTGTGTTATCTTTTTTTTCTTTAAGAGGAAAAATCATTGGTGTAAACGTGTAGTATTCAGATGGTGATGTCTAGATATGTTTATTTTTCTAAATAATTGTACATTTTGTTATTTAGACTTATTTGTCTGTTTCTAAAAATACCCTTTGTTCTGAAAACACTGTTATTCCGTTCTTGTGCCTGTATATGTCCTACAATTTATTACTATGATACCTGATGTGCGGCTTTTGATAGTTGTTCATTTGTCATGGCCTTTGGTGCTATTGATGTTTTTTGCTTGCTACATGTGTCATAGACCGCCTCTACAATGCCGTGTTTGTAGGTCAGAACATACTATGGTATAATTCTCTCAATTCTACCAAGAAAAGTAGAAATCTTTGGCGCCTAATGACGATCTCGATAAAAAACAAATGCATATACAATCACAAGAAATGAAAGATGATACAACATGAAACGGCGCAACAAAGCGTGCAAGGTCCATCTAGTATTAATATAAAGCTGATGCGTCCTAGCTAGCCTACACGCGTGAGTATACATCCGTGCTAGATGTAAGTCTTTATATTCGACATTCAAAAATACATGTCCTAAAGTTGTAAAAATTCTATATATATATATATAAATTTTGAATCTGAAATAATTTGTGTTCTAAGCTACATAGAAAAGACAAAATTAGAGATCTGGATTTTCAAATGGTGCACCTTCAAATCCTGTCAGAATTGTCTTTATTATATAGCCATAATACAAATCAATCCGGGTTAAAGTTTTGCACACCCAAAGCTTATATAATTGCCCACGTATACGTATTTTTAAGGTGTTTTTCGTACTTTAAATTGTATTTCTTTTATGTTTAAAATAAAGACCTCCATGTAGTCCAAAATTCAAAATAAAGGTCTCCACAAATAACGCACAAGATTATGCTCACAGTGGCCATGAGCATTTTTACGTGAATGTTATATCAGGTACTACCTTGGTACTAACAAATATTATCCTTGAACACAGTGGCTTAAGTAGGTTGTTAGCGATGGAAAGGTCACAAGATCTAATCCCTTCCTTGCTAGAGTTTTTATAAACTATTTTATACATGTAGAAAAATACACAGGGTTGTTTTGAAAAAATTATGAAGCCATAAGTGGAAGAATTTGGTCAAAATCTTTTAAACTCGTCAAAATTCGATGAAATTAAACTAAAACACTCTTAGGATGCAAGTTGTGGGACTAATGTTGCTCACTCTATAAGATGTGGAACTAAAATGTTTCCACGATGCAATATGTAGGATGCAAGATGTAGGACTAAAATTGTATAGAGCTCTATTTGTTGCTGTGTATTTCCTGTTGCCGATCGAGCAGAATAAATGACACATGCATGTATGTTGTCTTGGCTCGCAATCTTATCCCTTCATTGGTCCCCTATGCACTCCCTAAAACGTTAGCAACATAGGGAGTGGACATGTTTTTTTGGCGAATTCCATCAATCCATTTATAATCATCGACAATTAACAGTAGTACGAAATGATGTAAAGTAATAAAAAATAAAAAATAGATGATAGACCACATGTTCTTTAGAGGCTCTAACATTTCAACTAGTACAACATTTTAACGATACTCCAAAACTTTGATTGCTGTTACGCCAATCATATGAGGCCATGGTGTCACAGTGTGTGAAGGATAGATAGCTAAAACGTTATGTATTTAGGCCATGATGCCATGTGAGAAATAACAAGCATCGGACCGACCCACGTTATATATTTAGCCCAAAAGAATTTGAAGATGAAGTAAAACTTTAGATTGAAGTGTCGTAGCAAAAGATCGAGTTAGCATGGACATGCCGATAAAAATAAGGTGAAACATGTATCACACACGACTAAAAAAGAGTGTGGAAACACATATATATCAAAGAAAAAATTTCCGTATTTTTTGGCATTAAAATACCAACTAGATGCGAAAAACCACTTACGGATAGGGATTAGCAAGACCAGGCATATAGGTAGGAACCCTAACAGAACTACGCATCGGATCTCGGCAGAATTTCGAAACCTCCCTCTCAGAAATTCAAAAAAAATTCAAAAAATGTGAAACCTCCGCACATTGTCGTTTTATGTTGCTTACTTGGAGGCAAAAATAACACACACATTGCATACGAGGATTATTCTAAAAAAGTGTTCACAAAAATCGCCTACCGCCTTCGAGAGGATTTAAGGTTTTTCAAGGCAAATGAGCTAGGTCATTGATGGTGGCTCAGTTGACTATAGAGCCTCGTTGGGAGACCCCAAGAGCAAGGTGTGATGAGCACAGCAGCAAGTTTTCCCTCAGTTATGAAACCAAGGTTATCGAACCAGTAGGAGCAAGAAAACAACTCCAAGGTGTTTCTAACAACTTGGAACATGCACAACACAAACTCAAAACTTTGCCCGAACTTACAGTGAGGTTGTCAATCTCACTGGTTTGATAAAAACAAGGGATTGAAGATAGTAGTTGCTTGTAGAAAGTAAACAAGAATAGTAGATGATGTATCAATGATAAATATTGGACCGGGGTCCACAGTTCACTGGAGGTGTTCTCCTTAAGATAGATAGCATGTTGGGTGAACAAATTACAACAGAGCAATTTACAGGTTGAGAAAGCATAACAATGCATATACTAGACATCATGACTCCTATGAGATTTGATTGGGCATTACAACAATATACATAGACCGTAATACAACTGCATCTATGACTAATAATCTACCTTTAAGTTATCATCCGAACTCCTTCCAGTATTAAGTTGCAAGCAACGGATAATTGCATTAAGCAACGTGTGTAAAGTAAACAATACAATAGTTCCATGAACAAAAGATTGTTGTTTTCTCCCTAGTAGCAAGAGCACATCTACAATCTTAGAAATTTCTGTCACTTCCCCAGATTACTAGAGGCATGAACCTACTATCAAGCATAAATACTCACTCTTGGAGTCACAAGCATCTACTTGGCCAAGATAGCTACTAGCAAAGGAGAGCATGCAAGATCACAAATAACACATACATGATAGAATTAATAATCAATCTGACATAGTATCTCAATATCCATCGGATCCCTGCAAACACAACATGTATGATTATAAATAGATGATCTTGATCATGAACGGAGCTCACAAGATGTAAACATGATAGCACAAAGGAGGAGAAACAACCATCTAGATACTGTATGGACCCGTATTACAAGGGTGAACTACTCACGCATCATACCGGAGGCTAGCATGGTAATGAAGAAGGCATACAGGATGATCTCTCCCCTCCGACAGGGTACCGGGAAGAGCTTCAGATCCCCTCCCCGATCTAGGAAAGATGGTGGTGGCGGCTACAGACTGTTTCATGGAGATCTGATCGGGTCCTTAGGGTTTCTACATCGGGGTGACTTTATAGGCGAAAAGGCGAGGCAGGGGGCCGCCCTTCAGACTATGTGTTCTCTCCGATAAAATATTGACTTTGGATTTTGTCCCATCCAATTCCGAGAATATTTACTTACTAGCTTTTCTGAAACCAAAAACCGCAGAAAACAGGCAACTTGCACTGCAGCATCTTGTTAATAGGTTAGTCCCAGAAAATGTATAAAAATACCTCAAAGTGTAGACAAAACATAGCAAATTGATACTAAACAAGCATGGAACAACAAAAATAATTTTTGAGTTGAGTGATAATAAGAATAATTTTTGAGGTGACATGCACCATCACAATCTTGATCAAACTATTTTCAAAGCATTGATAGCTAGTATCAAAGTATCTAAACATGATCATAAAAGATGTAGTTCTAACAATAAGACAAAGCAACTATGTTGTAATAACATGAAAATATACAAACAAATATCATGAATAACAATGCATTGAGAGACGTTTGTTTGTTTCACATATAGAAAACATAGCATAGTGGTATTCAACTTGTCCCTCATGGAGTAGCAAAATATAAATGCATAGGACACCTTCAAAGTTCATAAGGGTGACTAGATACAAATAGTTCAAGAACAAGCAATATCAACATTATGAATCAATCAACAAGTTTTGGGACAATGCACATAAAACTAAGAATGATAACTATGCTCTCTTAATTGGTACATAAAGATAGAAGGTGGAGACTCAATATAAAAGTAAGAAGAAAGGCCCTTCACAGGGAAGCAGGGATTTCAAGTTTCATAAAGAGTTTCCAAAAATTATGGTACTTATTAGCTTTCAACTCTCATTGCCCCTATCATAAGCATCTTGAAGTGATTAAGGTTAAAGTGAAACAAATATGGAGTATATGCTTGACAAATTATAAGTTGGCAATCTCATATCCCTTGAGTACGAGGGTCGTTCCTCATGCTACTCAACTTTAGTCACAAGCAAGTTCTTGTTATTGTAAGTATATGTGTATCATAGAAAACCGCCAACGAGGTACCCCTTGCCCCATGATACAGGAGCTATCCCATATCAAAATGACAAGGAAACAGACAGTGAGCATCTCAGCGATCCTTTTATTTATCATGAGCATGGTGCATATATTTTTTTCTTCTCTTTTTTCTATATTTTTTTCTGAGGATGCTTCATAGATTGCTCACTATGGTGATGCTGCAAGTTTCCACCATGATTAGGCATGGCTTAGGCTAGCCGCCCAGGCGTTTCTCTAACACATATATAATACTCCATGAACTTACAAGCTCCCCTTTTATTTCACACCGCCGACATCCACAAACAAAAGATCATGATATCAACTGGGTAATATGTACAGGTGTTGAAAGCGTTCACCATGACAACATGGTTCTGCTAATTCCCAACTTATAACTTCAAGCATATACAACATAGATGACACAATGGTTCAAGTTTATTAGGAGCAAGAAAGTAAAGTGTTCCATCAAGTTTGTGAGAGCTTTAATCACTAATTTTCACATAACAAGTTTAATTTGAAAGATAGATAAAACATGAATATACTTGGAATGGTGTAACACACCATGCGTAGGAATTTATAGTGGACTCTTTGGAATAACTTGGTTTCTTGGGAGTTGGATGCATGAGTAGAGCTTACTCAGTACAAGTGGAGGCTAGAAAAATACTGGGAGCGACCAACTAAGAGAGCAATAATGGCCATAATCATGCAGAGTGACAAAACATTACTAATCAAAGCATAAAGTGGTACCACAAGTCAAAAAATAAATGATCATAGAGGCTAAGGTGACTGGTTCATAGTCATAACATGGTGTGAGCATGTGCCAAGTCAACCCAAACAAAGCATCAAATGATAATACCATAATATTATGCTTTTGTATGCTAAAACAACTAATGATTCTTTCAAGGCAAATTAAGCAATCTCAGTTGTTTGGAACAAGTCATGCTACAACAATAATCACTAAGCATAAGGTCAAAACAACATCTAGCATGACATGATAAAGTCTAAGCCACAGTCAAAATAAGCT
This sequence comes from Avena sativa, assembly GCA_916181665.1. NCBI lineage: Eukaryota > Viridiplantae > Streptophyta > Magnoliopsida > Poales > Poaceae > Avena > Avena sativa. Next base: position 255,099,241 of record OV702279.1, on the reverse strand, counting down.
CCCTTTTGTACCACTTAAGCATGAAACTTTCTACTCTTTTCCAACACCAATCAACTTATTTGAAACAACATAGCGAATGTGGGGGTCCAACTAATTTATTAAAGCAAGCTAAACAAACTAAAACCAAAACGAAAACTAAGATGCTCCAAGAACAACACAAAAGTGCATGAAACAATAAAAACGAAGTGTCTAGAAAGAGACATGAGGATTTTATTGATGAAGAAGGGGATGCCTTGGGCATACCCAAGCTTTGACACTTGTACCTCTTGAATATTTTGTCACATCCCAAAATTTTCCAAATTTTGAAATGTGAAAAATAAATAAACAAAATAAATAATGGTTGAAATTTAGGGTGAAAAGAAACTTTTTGCTTCTAAATAGAAACACCAAAACCCTTCTTGAAAAAATTTGAATAAAATGGAATCCAACAAATTTCAATCAAGTGAAATGCATTCATCAGTGAATGTATCTTGAAATTTAAACACTTGGAAAAAGTTAAACCAAAACCCTAAAACCCTAATGGAAGAAAATTATTTCCAAGATATCTCCAAGACTATGGATTTGTTCCATATAAAAATTATCAACAAACATTTATATATTATCAAAATGATAAACAAGAATATTATAATACCATAGAAATTGTTTCAGTTATTTTGGAGCCATAAATAAAAACTTATGAATTTAATATGGCAAAAGGAAATAATTTCGAAAGCTAATAAAGCTCCTAACTAAAATCCATAGCAAACTCTTGAGCAAATAAATCCTAAAGTGATTTAAAAAGATAAATAAATATTAGATAAAATTATACAAATTGGAATCACCAAGTTTGGACCTATAAATAAAAAGATATGGATTTTATAAGATAAAGAAAGAAAGAAATAAGGAATACTTAAAAGCTAAATTAAATCTTGACCAAACAAATGAAATGAAAGTTTATTGAACAATAAAAAGGAGTAAAAGTTTATTTAAATAAAATCATAAGGATTAAACAATATCCAATTTTATTTAAATAAAGACAAATTGCCTAAACTAAATAAATAATAAATCCCAATAAAATTATTTAGAAGACAATTTAAACCTTGAGTTAAATCCATAAGCAAATGGAATAAAGATAATCCAATGTAACATCCCTAAAATCATGATTTCAAAGATTGCATATCATTCATGCATGCATATATATTTTGAGATCATTTTCCAACTCATTCAAGAAAACAGAAGCACATAGTGCTATTATTTTATGTGAGCAAACATAAATCAAATGACTATCCTCAATTGAGAGCATAATTGTTTTAAACCAAGTTTTGTTTGCTTCCTTGTTGATTGGATTGAATGTGGAGTTTGGACAAAAATTCACAGAACAAATATGGTTTCAAAACCATTTTCAAAACATTTCCAAATCAAGTGCTATAGCACTGTTTATTTTGTTTATTCAAAAGAACCAAGCTTGAACAGAGAGACCACATGTTTTTATGCCCAGAAATATGAATGTTGCACCCTACAAAAATCCTGAAAAGGTTTGAATTCAAATAGCTTTTGAAACCATTTGAAAATGATTTCTGAAAATGCAAACAGAAATAGTAAAGGAATAAAGAAAAGGAAAAGGGCCGGCGCTGCTATTCTAGCCCAACAGAGAAACCAGCCCATTTAGCCCACCCGAGTTCCCCCTCTCTCCTTCTCACTCGCAGACGAACCCGCTGAGAGACTGACACCAGGACCCCACCCCCTCTCTATTTTATTCGCTGACAGGTAGACCCACTGCCACGTCAGGCTCATCGTCAATCTCGCGCTGAAGACCTACTCGCCGTGGAAGTTTCTTCCCCGACGCAAATGCGCTTAATTGGCGTTGATTGCTCGCGAGATTCCCGCCCCTGCTCCGCCTACTTAACCCCCACCTCTCTGCGACCATTTCCCCTCACTTAGCACCACCTCTCCGCCACCAGGCTGCCCGCAATCAACCTCACACCGCCGCAGACAGAGCTCACTCCGGCGATCGATTCCGGTGAGCCCCGTGCGCCCCTTACCCTCTGGTTCATACGAGCCGCTTCGCAGCTTCTTTGCGCACCTCCTGACCCCACTGGTTCGTCCTGTACTGCCCCAGGTCGTCGATTCCGTTCAACACCGCAAGCTCCCGACGACAACCTCGACTCCGGCGACCAAATTCCGTAAGCCCTTTGCGCCCCTTCACCTCTGACCCACACGAAGATGTTCGCAACTGTCTTGTGCATCATCTGGTGCCGTTTGTTTGTGCTAGGGAGACCAGGAGCGTCGCCAACGTCGCCGTCTACTCGAACCCGACGCCGCCCGCAACTCCGACGAGCTCCAGCAGCCCACTCCGTGCGCCCCTTGCCAAGCCGCCGCCAGGTTGAGCATCAGCACGTCGCCACGGTTCTGGTAAGCCCCTCCGACGACCCTAGGACGACCTGTAGCGCCGCGCCGCCGTAGGCAGAGCTCGCCGCCGCTAGTAGCCGCCGCTAGCGCCGCTCAGTTTTGGTCGATTGATTCGTAGCCGTCAGATCTAGATCCAGCGCACAGAATTAGTTCACTTAACGAACCGTTATGAATAGATCTGAGCCGTGCGGGTTAAGCAGATCCAACGGCCCAGAAGCGCGATCCAACGCGAAACGGTATGGGCCAATTAGAAACAGACGCGTGGCTGGAGTTTAGATTTAAAACTGGATTTGAATCTGATTGTTATTCAAATTTGATTGGGCTATAACTTTTGATCCCCACGTTAGAATTTGACAAATTTTATACCGTTGGAATCAGGAGAGCAAGCTCTTTCTGATTATGCAATGTGTTTAATGTTTTGCTACTGTTAAAAAGGTTTTATTTGCAGAAACTTGTGTAGGACTAATTAGAGTTTATGAAATGTTTAGGAAATGATTTAGGGTTTAAATAATTGTTGTTTGGCAAGTTTTTGACTTGTTTATGAATCAGTACTGAATACTTGCTTTGTTGAGTTTTAAAAACCATCACATATCATTTTGCATGCATGCATATATTTTTGATTGTATATGTTTGGTATGTGATTGTGGCTATGATGCTTTGTGTAGATTTTGGTGCTAGTGATTGTGATTGTGAGGAGTGCTACTCTCCAAACTACCAAGGCAAGTGGTACTTCATGAATATTTTTATCCCATGTTTTATACTAAGCATTAGAAATATTTTTGCTAAGTCTTGCATGATATTATTTTGCTTATATGCCATGTTGGGAAATCCTAGTAGTTGTAGAAATGCTAGGGAATTTCTAAGTTAAGTTACTATCTATGCCATGCTTAGCCTAGCTAGTAGCAAACAAGGGTTGGTGAAATATACATGCTATGATGAAAAATATTTCTAAGTCTTTGGACTTGTGTTTTGCCTAATAAAACAACTAAGTTAATAAAACACCTGGGTGGAATGAAAGGAATGGTTTATGTTGAGTGGTTACACAAGGCCCATCTCTATGGTTTACCTTGTGTATCTCACTTGTGGTAAGCCACCCAGGAACAAAGAGATTTTAGAGGCCAAGTGTTAAGAAGCTTCTAGTGCAGCCACTTGGCAATATGGGCTCTGCCTGGACCATATAGGTTGCTAGAACTTAGCCATTTGGACAGTTGGTGGTAGTGGGAATGATAGGTTGGAGCGCGTCCATTTGGTCTAAGGAAAGGCTTCTGAAAGGTCATGTCTTGGTGAAACCAAGTCTGGTGGGGAAAGTGCACAACCTCTGCAGATGGAAAAATCTAAGTACTTAGCCAAGTCCATGGCAATGGACAACTTGAGCATCAAGACATGGAAGCTATCAAGAATCTCCTCATCCCAATTTCTAAGTAAAAACTTGTGGGTGAACAAGGGTGAAGGACCTCAATGTCTATTGGTGGTTCCTTGGGAAAAGTTTGACAAAGAAAAAAAAACTTAGTGATTTCAACTAATAGGCAAAACCTATTTTGAGCAAAGCAAGCCAAGCTACACTTAGAGAAATTGCATATAGTATCTAGTCCACCTAAATTGTACTAAGGTATCACTTGCCAATACTATTCCAATGTATTGACCCACTGTGGCTGTAACTTGTGATGTTGCAGGTTACTCTGATGAGGATTAGGTGTCATGAGTCTACACTCAACATGTTTGCCTGTGGCACATGAAGATGAAGACTTTTATTTATTTACTTATTCAAACTCTTGTATTAGGCCTGTGGCCTTGGAGTTGTAAAGACTATGTTTATCTCTGGAATGGCTGTAATAAATGACCTTTGTATCTGTATACTTCATCTTAAACTGTGGATGCTAGCATTGATCCAGGGACTAGCATTGCAATCACAGGAATCCTTTTCCTTTATAAAGGAGGGATCTTACAGATGGTATCAGAGCACTGTGTTGCCTGTAGGATTATGACCCTAGGATTGGAAACCACTGTTTGACACGAGAAAAACGTTCTGGAAAAGTCGAACGTAGGCTACTCAAGAGGAGAAGGATGGTAGCGTGTTTTTCTCATGCGCCGGGGTAAAGAAAATAAGTGCGGGCGTGCCAGTGTATCGTAGTACACAAGAAAAAGGTAGGGAAGATGCATTTCATTAATCTCTCATGGAGAAACAAAGTACAAATCCCTAATACAGTGCGCTCCGTGGCCTGCTTGCGCGGCCAACCTGACTAGGGCGATTGCGATCTCATGGTTCCCGGGGCCTCGGAAGGCACCCGGTTAATTACTCCCGCGGGTTACGCCGCGAGACACCTCCGATTAAGCCGTGTGGTCGTCTTCGTCGTCTTCGCTTCGCGTTCTCCATGCATGATGTGGTGGTGGTGTGTGTGTGGGCGGCGGCAGAGCCCGTGTCCTCGTCGGTACACGCGCCGCGAGTAGCGTGGCCTTTGCTCCGGTCACGCCCGCCCTCGCCGTTGTGCCTCGTCGGTCTTGACGGCGTCGGTGTAGTTGGAGTTGGAGTAGCATGGGTCCGCTCAGCTGGGACTTCTCGACGACCAGCAGCCTCGTCGGGGTGCGCAAGGGGTATGCCTCGCAGGAGTAAGTGTTGGCGGAGATCGGCATTAGTGCAAAACCGACGTGCGCCACAAGTGGTGCAGCTAGCGTGGTCGACACCTCGTCTCGGTCCGACGCCGAGTTCACGGCTGTCGTCCTAGACAAGAGCGTCGTCTCACGGGCTCGTGAAGATGGAGGTGGGGTATGCCGCCGGATTGCAAGTCGGCGGCGCTTTCGCCTATGCCTGACGGCTTCAAGGAGAGCTAGCACCGGGCTTTTCGATGGACACCTCGACGCTATCGCCTATGGCTCGCGGAGATGGAGATGGCGCCGGCTTGCATACTAGCAGCCCGTCATCACTCGTCTTCGGCACGCCTCGCCGGAGTGAAGAAGGCACCGGGCTCGATGGAAGAAGAGATGGCGCCAGGCTGCGCGCCAAGCCTCCGTGCGCCCTCGGGCCTTCGTCTGTGGGGTTGGAGATAGCGCCGGGCTGTACGCCGGTAGCCGCATGCCCTCGGAGCCGTCGTCTTGTTGGCGTTCATAGGAGGTGAAGAAAGGTTGGGCTGCACGCCGGCAGCCCCGCCACAGTCTTGGGCAGCATGGTTCGTCGAGATGGACGTGGCGCCGAATGCACGCCGGCCGCCTTATCGTCGTCGTCTTCGGCACGCTTCTCCGGTGTGATGAGGTACCGGGCTCCACGCCTCCATCGTCTTCGGCGCCGCCGTAGAGCATGGCTCGATGGGGGAAGAGATGGCGCCGCTACGGCCCGCCGGCAGTCCTGAGGCTGCCATCTTTGGCGCGCCACACCAGAGCGGAGATGGCGATGGCGCCGGGCTGCACACCGGCAGCCTCGCGTCCTCGAGGCCATGCTCTTGGTGGCGGCGAAGATGGAGGTGGCGTCGGGCTGTACGCCGACAGCCGCGCGCCCCCGGTCCGTCGTCTTGGTGGCGGCGGAGATGGAGATGGCGCCGGACTGCACGACGGCGGCCGCGTGCCCACGGGGCCATCGTCTTGGTGGCGGCGAAGATGGAGGCGGCACCGGGCTGCACGCCGGCAGCCGTGCGCGCCGTCGGGGCCATCGTCTTGGTGGCGTTGGAGATGGCGCTGGTCTGCACGCCGGCGGCCGGGCCGTCGAGGCCGTCCTCTTGGTGGCGTTGGAGATGGCGCCAGGCTACACGCCGGCAGTCGCGCCGTCGAGGCCGTCCTCTTGGTGGCGTTGGAGATGGCGCCAGCTTGCACGCCGGCAGCCGCGTGCCCACGGGTCCGTCGTCTTCGTCGGCGCTGTTCATGGCGGAGATGGCATCCAGCGTTCCGGTCGCCCGAGGCCCGTCATGACGCGGCTGCGAGAGTGGAGGAGGCGCCGAGCTACACGCCGGCAACCCCGCCACCGCCGTCTTCAGAGTGGTTTAGAGTGACGAAGAAGGCCACGAGCTGCACGCCCGCGCCCCGGCTGCGTCGCGCGTCCGGCTGAGAGACGTCGGCCGCTCTGGCACGCTCCGGTCTTGCCACCGTTTCCGGCGCCACGGGCTCCAAGTGTCACGGCCCCAACAGCATGCGTGCGTGCGTGTGCGAGAGAGAGGGTTGGGGAAAGAGAAGGTAGCAGTCAACCTTGCTTCTTACCATTAGAGATCATCGGCTGGTCTCCCATGGCGTCTCCTCTTTGCTGATAAACAACGTGCGCGTGAATGGTATTCGTGTATATGGTTTGAAGTGGATACGAGCTCTTCCTCTGGCTGCGTGCACTACGCCTCCGGCCGGATGGTTCCGTCTCCTTCCGTGAGCTAGCCTCCAGCTAGCCGATTGTGTGCCTGTGCCTCCAGGTACGCGAGCTCGCTCGCACAGCGTGAGTCCTCCCTCTCTTCGTCTCTCCTCGAGTTGTTGTGCGTATGTGCTTTTATAGGCAGAAGATGTGAGTGGGAGGGCAGTAGATAGAGATGATCGCGTGATATTCGGCGTTCCCGAACGGCCGCCGCGTGATCTTCCGAGAGAATCTCACGCGATGTTAATCTGATCGCTTCAATGGATATAGATATATATTGTACCTACAGCCAGCCAAATCTTGTTAGTTGCGGGTACGTGCATGGATCAGCAAATCTGGCTGTGCGCGCGTACACGAAATGCTACGCCTCTGAACCAGCCGGGGTGTATGTACGTAGCCTGTACATGTACGTCTTGATGTCTACTATGCACGGCATCCATCGATGTGTCAATCTTGAGCAGTTTATTCAGCCATGCACAAGTGTTTCTATCCGTATATATATGCACACCGGCTCGTGTCATGCTTGTACAAAATGAGCATGTTAATCACACGTGTATAAAATTTGACCCGTGTGATATACAGTACGTGTGGCTTTCCTTTGCTTTCAGTGACGAGATTGTAGTACAAAATCTCATCAAACAAATGCCCCCTCACCAAGTCGAATTCGGGAGCGAAGTTAATCGGACTTGACTTGGTGAGAAACTAATTTTGGCGCGAATATAGCATTGCAGCCTAGGCTCATCCTGTAAGGCGGCACGGGTAAATCCTTCCATGTTTCTTTTTTGTTTGAGAAAATTCGTTGGGCCATGTAGCAGCTATGGCGCCAACCAACAAAACGTCCTCAATTTGCCTCCGTTGTGCAGCGAAGTACCATGCTATGTCTTGGGAGAAAATTTATCGACCTAGTCGTGACCGCGTAGCTGCAGCGATGCCGGCCAACTAGATCGAAGGGTTTCACAGATTCGTGTCAGCCGCACTAGCGCACTGCACTGCTCCCTTATCTTGATGTGTTGGTGTCGATGAGACGCCGGAGAGACATCGGCGTCGACACCACCCCGATATTGCCGGTGAGGTTGGTGGAGCCACTTGATGTTGAAGGCACTCGAAGTATTGCAAATGCCCAATCTCCGTTCCGCTTGTAAAAGCATATGGCCGAGTATTTACTCGAGGAATAAAGCACACAAGAGCAAGAAAACACGCAATCGAGAGAAAAACATGGTTTTGGTTTTAGTTTTTTTTTTAAATGTTGGCTTTCCCGTTATACACTAGCTATATGTGTGATATTGGAAAAGGCCGCCGAAGGACTTGTCTTCGAGAATCGTCGCAAGACCATGACGATTACAACTTCGTCCTTCCGTGTACGTGTGTGGAGACGCCGTCTTCGGAGATGCTTCCAAGAGGCAGTAGAGAATCATACTCTAGCCCATCCTGGTACCGAGGAGCCCCACGGATCAGCCATGCCCCTGCACGATACTCCATGAACCCAGAGACTTGGGCATGGTAAAACGAGGGAGTAAGGCTTTGGGACAACAGCTCTGAAACTTCCGCGCCTTATTGAGGGGTGGTGAACAGCTATCTTCCGCCTTCCTTCGAATGGTTCCCTTATGCTTGGGACGGTTTAGACTTGCGTCTTGGAGTTTGTGTATTTTTGCCCTCCTACGGGGACTGCTTGCGAGGTCCACTTGGGTGACCATGGACTTCATGAGATTGCTTGCACTCTTGGAGATACTTTTTTTTTGTTTTTTGGCTTGATCTTCTGAGATTCTCTTCTTATTTCTTCGCTTGGGGAGCCATCTTGGGAACTTGGAAGCCACTGTTCACCTTGGTGGACTAAGGAACCCTTTGGCACTTTATCTGGAGCTTTTTGTGGCACACCCCAAGGTTGTCACGCGGCTACGCACCGAGTCGGGCAGCCTTTTCATGATCTTTTCCTATGATCTTCCCCAGGGTGTGAGCCTCTACGAACGCGAGGCACGCCGGGGAGCATGAGGGGCGTGGAGTCTCGGTACGCTGAAGTGCCCAAGTGATCTTCTCCACTGCCTCTGGAAGCATGCACTTGGTACGTGTCGTGCTTTGTGGGTGTAGGTGTCGCTCCACTTGCAATTTGGCACCTCGTGCCGCCCTCCGACAAGTCCTAAGGCAGCCAAATCTTCAATCACCAGCACAGTATGTTTAGGGAAAGCCAGTTTTTTTTTGTTATTGGGGGAAAACAGACGATCCACACTATGCAAAGGAGAATGCATCATGGACTTGAGCCGACTGAAGGACTCCCCATAGAAAAAAACGGGAAAAGAAAGGCAACGAAAGAAGCAAATATTTAGCAGAAATATTTTTTAAGAAACCTTCCGTTGATTGGAGGCATGGGCCGGGCTCCTTGAGGATCGACCAGCTGGTATGCACCCCCGTCGTAGGCTTGCTCGATGGCGTAGGGTCCTTCCCACTTTGGCTCGAACTTCCCCTTCGTCTTGTGCGTGACGACGATGGGGCGCCTGAGGACAAGCACTATCTCGCCCTTCCGAAAGACGCGTTGCCTCACGAGCTTGCCGTAAGCTCTCACCATGTTTTGACGGTAAAGCTCCAAGTTCTGCAGGGCTTGGAGACGCTCCTCCTCCAGGGCGTCAAGCTCCTGGAATCGCAGTTGTACCTTTTCATCTTTGGTGAGTTCATGTTGGATGGCGACACGAAGAGAGGGTAGCTGGACCTCCAATGGAAGTACCGCCTCACTCCCATAGACGAGGGAATAGGGTGTAGACTGAGTTGGGGTACGGACTGTAACGCGGTACGCCCATAGAGACTCGAAGAGACGGTCGGGCCAGTCCCTTCTATGTCTTGTCACCGTCTTCTTGAGTATCTTGCCGAGCGTCTTGTTGAAGGCCTCGATTGCTCCATTGGCTTGAGGGTAGTAGCCGGTGGAGTAGTTTCACTTGATCTTGTACTTCGCCATGAACCTGCACATCTTGTTGGATTTGAATGCCTTGCCGTTGTCGGAGGTGATACGGTGTGGTATCCCAAAGCGATGTATGATATTTCGCTCTAGGAAGTTGATGACGTTGTCGCTCTTCACCTCCCGCAGCGGAACGGCCTCCGCCCACTTGGAGAAGTAGTCCGTCGCTGCAAGGATGAAACGATGGCCCCTGGAAGATGGCGGATCGATGGGTCTGATGACGTCAATCCCCTAGGCATCGAATGGCCATGAGGGAATGGTGGGGTGTAGAGGAACTGGCGGCTGATGCTTGAAGTCTCCATGGATTTGGCAACCATGGCATGACCTGGCTACCTGGAGGCAGTCCTTCATGATGTCGGGCCAATAGTACCCAGCCAGGCGTATGGCATGGTACATCTTGGCTCCACCTTGGTGTCCACCGCAGACCCCGTGGTGCACCTCTTGCAAGATCTTTTTGGCTTCATCTTGGTTGACGCACCGAAGTAGAATCTCTTGCCCGTGAGACCGTCTGTACAAGACGCCGACCTTATATACATAGGAGGGAAGTCGCCGTTGGAGTTGGTGCCTCTCGACGGGGTCGTCGGGGAGGCTGCCGTGCTTGAAGTAGTTGAGGAAGGGTTGTAGCCACTCGTCCTCCTCCACGACGTTCGTCGTGATGGTGTTGACTTCTTCTTCCTCCGGGATGAGCTCTAGGACAGCGGGAAAAAGCCACCTTTCTTCCACCGTCACTTGCGTGGATTTATCACCTGGGAGCACCAGTGCCGACGCCAGTTTTGCCAAGGCATCGGCAGGTGCATTCCTGCTTCGCGGGACATGGAGAACTTCAACATGTTGGAATTTCTCCATAAGCTTCCGGGCCGCACCGTAGTATGGCACCAGTTCCGGCTTGCATACCTCGTAGATGTCGTTGACTTGCCGAACGATGAGCTGGGAATCTCCATAGGCCCGTAAAGAATGGACCTCCATGGAGAGTGCTAGGAGGAGGCCAAAGATGAGTGCCTCGTACTCCGCCTCGTTGTTGGAGCATTCTTCCTTGAGGAGGGAGAACGAGTGATACATCACCCCTCCTTGTGGAGTCTTGAACACCAATCCTGCTCCTGCTCTCCGCTTGGGTGTACCATCAGGGTCGGCCTCTGTGCGTGAAGCACCATCGAAGTAGATCTCCCATGGAGCCTCGACCTCCACGGTGAAAACCTCCTCATCGGGGAGGTTGGTAATGAGCGGAGAGTCGTCGGGGACGGGATGCGCCGCAAGGAACTCTGCTAAGGCTTGGCCCTTGATCGCTTTCTGAGACACAAAGGTGATGTCGAACTCCATCATGAGCAATGCCCATTTTCCGAGTCGCCCCATTAGTGCGGGCTGACTTAGCACGTACCTTATAGGATCCGCTCTAGCGACGAGCTGGATTTGGAGTGCTAGCATGTAGTGCCTCAACTTCTTCAACGCGAATATAAGCGCCAAGCATAACTTCTCTATTGGAGAGTAGTTTCGCTCAGCGCCCACCATGGTGCGGCTCAGGTAGTAGCAAGCCACCTCCTTCCCTTCATCATTGTGCTGAGCGAGAAGAGCACCTATTGAAGTAGGCTGCGCTGCAATGTAGAATAAGAGGGCGCTCTTTTACAGGAGCTGCCAAAACAGGTGGGTTAAGTAAGTACTTTTTGATGTCGTCAAATCCTCTTTGACACCCTTCATCCCATATGAACGAAGCTCCTTTCTTCATGAGACTTGAGAAGGGTTGGATGCGTCCCGAGAGGTTGGAGATGAAGCGACGGATGTACGCCAACTTCCCTTGTAAACCTCTCAATTCCTTGAGATTACAAGGTGGTGGCATGTTGAGGATGGCCTTGATCTTCTTTGGTTCGATCTCTATGCCTCGATGATGGACAACGAAGCCTAGGAAGAGTCCTGATTGAACGGCGAAGGCACATTTCAACGGGTTCATCTTGAGCTGGTGTCGACGTAGGCGCTCAAAGATGACCCGGAGGTCCTCCTGATGATCCCGGCGGTCCTTGGTCTTCACCACCATGTCATCTACGTAGCACTCCACCGAATGGTGGATCAGGTCGCCGAGGATGTATGTCATGGCCCGCTGGTACGTCGCACCAGCATTCTTCAAGCCGAATGGCATGACGGTGTAGTAGAAGTTGCCCTTCGGGGTCCTGAACGCGGTGTTGATGGCGTCGTCCGGATCCATCTTGATTTGGTTGTAGCCTGACGAACCATCCATGAAGGATAGCGCACCATGGCCCGTGGTGGAGTCGACGACCATTTCCGTGATTGGCAGGGGAAAGTCATCTTTGGGGCATGCTCGATTTAGGTCGCGGAAGTCTTGGCACACCCGTACCTGGCCATTCTTCTTCTCCACGGGGACGATGTTTGCGAGCCACTCGGTGTATTTCGCCTCTTTGATGAAATCTGCAATGATTAATTTATCGACCTCGGCGATGACTTGGTCTTGAAACTCCGGACGCAAGCGCCGCGGAGGCTGCTTGACGGGGCGGTGTTGCGGGTCAATCGCCAGCTTGTGTGTAGCGACACGAGGGTCGAGCCCCGGCATCTCTTTGTAGCTCCAAGCGAAGCAATCTCGATACTCCATCAAGAAGCGTCGATAGCTTTCCCGTTCCTCTTCCATCAGCGTGGAGCTGACGAAAGTGGGGCGTGGATCGTCCTCGGTTCCGAGGTTGACTTCGACAAGTTCATCGATGGTGGGCTGACCACCGTCTTCCATCTCCTGTGGAGCCAGCGTGGGTTCGACCTCTTCTTCTTCCTTGACCGGCGCGTCATCGATGGAGTTTTGGCGGTGAAGGCCATGACGTGGCAGTTCCATGTCGTCTCGTGAAGAGACCGACGTAGCATGGCACGTGACTTGTGCGACGCTGTTGAGTCCTCCTTCTTCTTCATCGTCGTGGCCACCCGGGTGGGTGTACCCAAGCCCGAACTTGGTCCGAGTCTTGCCCTTTTGCTTGATGAGGTCCTCGGCTTGCCTCCACCATGCCTCGCAAACCGCGGGTGGCGGCGGTATTCTGCTGTTTTGCCGAAGCGTGAACCCCGCCTTCTCCAGCAAGCGAGCCATCTTGGGCTCGGCCTTCATTGTGGATAGTGCTTCTTCTGTATCACGGCGAGGTTGGGGAAGCTCAAATATGGAGTCACAATGTTGTACCTGTGGAACTTTATAGAAAATGGTTTGGGTTCTAGACCCAGATGGGGGCTGCATGACACGAGCTCCCCGCGCAGCTTCCTCTATCTCCTTTATTCTCCTCCTAACCACCCCCGAATGAGTGGGTGCACCTTCCACTTTTGGAGTGTTGCGCACCCGCAGTGTGATCGTAGGGGGCGCATCACTGCTGCCGATCAATGCCTTCGGTCCTTCCTGGGCACCTGCAGAGCTGCCAAGTGTTAAACAACTAGGCTCTTGGTGCGCCGAAGTCGATGAAGATGTAGGAGCCTCTTGTAGAGGCGTCATTGCCGACCTCAACGTGATTGGCGTGGGCTTCTGGTACCTTGCCTTCAATAGCAACGGGGCTACCGGGGCAGGTGTAGAAGAGCTTGCCCCCAGCAAGATCGGGGTAGAGCTCCCCATCCCGTCCTGGGGGAAGGGCTTGTAGTCGTGTTGCACAGTCGAGGAAGATCGTCTATGCCCAGGGTTCCTTCGGATGCGAGAGGAGGAACCTCGTGCGTCCGCGGGGGAGCATGGTATGATGAGCTGTCGTGCTTCGGCGACTGGCGCAACACCCGGTTTGATTAAGACATCAACCGCTGGTGTTTTCCGCCCGACATGTTGGTCGCTGTCTTCGACGGGGAAGTAGTACTTCGCATCTGCATGATGCGACTCTTGCACGGTGTAGGGGTTGGTGTTGCCGATGATGCGTTGTTGTGTGCCGTTGCCGTCGAGGAACTTTAGGCATTGGTGAAGGGTAGAAGGCACCACACGATATTTGTGGATCCAAGGCCTCCCTAAGAGAGCCGAGTAGGAGGTGTTCGCTTCGATGACGAAGAACCGCACCTTGAAGCTGAATGTAGACATCTGGATCTTCACCGTGATGGCCCCCAGTGTTGGCTTCCCTTGGTTGTCGAAGCCGCATATCATCACGTCAGTGGACTCCAGGTCGTCCACTGTGAAACCTGCCCGTTTCAAACTCCGGACGGGCAGTATGTTGACGGCAGACCCTGGGTCGATGAGGATCCGACGAAGATGCGCGGCCCCAATGTTTCCCTCCACGTAAAGTGGGCGGTTATGGGCACCATCTTCTATGAGATTGTCCTCTTCATCGAACGTGATCTCATTCACGAACAAGGGATTGGCACAGAGACGATGCTTCGCCATGCACACTTCATAGATCTCCGGAGCCTGGAGCGCCTTGATGAGGGCTTCACGCAGGTTTGGCACCAGCATGAGCGCATCGTGCACACTCAGGAGCGCTGGAATTCGCTTGAGGTGGGCGATGATGTTGTAGTCGATGTCCTGTGGTTTCGCCTTCCCACCATCATGCGCTTCTGGTGCCTCTTCATGCGGTGTTGCCTCCTTCTGGGCCGCCGGCTTGTCCACTCTTGTTTGCTTGGCCTTCAGGGGGTCGGGTAAGACCTTTCCCCCACGCAGGTTCATGTTCACCTCTTCCACCTGCGGGTTCTTTGTGGCACCTTCGGCGTGGAACGCCTCGTGCTCTTCAGGAGTGAACATGTCGTCCGACTCGGAGCTGGGCACGTCCTTGTAGTCGAGGACGACGTTACAACTCGCCGTGTTTCGTGCTTGAGAGGAGCGAGCCTCATCTTGTACTCCTTTGACACCCTCCGTTGGCCCTTGGTCCCAACCATGGGGTAGGAACTGCGCCAAAGTGCGTAGTCCCCGCCCTGGTCGGGGGAATGACCCATCTCCCTCGGACTTGGGGACGAACCTCGGTGGGGGACGGCGTTGGCTTGGATCAACTCGCCTTAGAATTGTTGGGGGAGCGCGTGTTGATGATGTCGGACGAGGGGGTCGAGTTGGAAGGTCCCTCGGGTATGGCTTCCGACGGACCGTGCTCCAAGGCTTCTCCATGGACATGGTTGGTGTAGAATCCTGTTGAAGGATAGGTGTTGATGCTGTCGCCAGGACGAGATTGGATAGTTGGCCCTCAACTTGTGAGAGGGGTTCCCATCCATCTTTATATTCATCGCCTTGCCTTGATGAAGAAGGAACGACTACGCTCACCATGTTCACAGCTTGGTAATCTGGATTGATAGCTTCCGGGTCCAAGTTGATCCTCTTTTCATTGACGGCTCTCTGGAGCCATTCCTTGAAGGCGACGCAGTCCTCGATGACGTGTCCCACGTACCTATGATATGGGCAAAACAAAGCATTATCTGTCATCCCCAGTTGATCGGGTCTTCGAGCTTCTGGAAGGTTCAAGGCTCGATGTTCCATCAGCTGGTTGAACATGTCCTTCACCAGCTCTCTGCGGAAGATGTATTGCTTCTTGAGGAGCTCTTGCATCGTGGGTCATTGCCTTACTCCAGCTTGCTCGCCTCTTGCGCCCAACATTGGCACATTGCCTTGGGGCGTGGAGGAGAAGACCCTAGTGGCATTTGCCTCCGCCGGTGCCTTCATCTTGGACCCATTATTGGTTGGCTTGGATGTTGATGCGAAGCGCTTGGACGGGTCGAATATAGTGGCGTTCTTGTAGAGCTCCATGATCTGTGGTGATTTCTCGAACTCAAGCTTCGTTGCTGCCACTGTCGTGCTAAGAGCACTGAAGGTCCTAGGCTCGCACCGAGAGACCTCGAGTGACCAATATTGTTGCATCCCGTGGACACACATCTCGATGGCATCCTCAAGGTGCATGTCCCGAGCGAGCCACACATAGCTGTTGCGGAAGCGAATGACGTACTCGTCGATGGACTCATCTCGTCGTTGACGAACCTGTGCAAGCTCGACGACGGAGAAGTCCTTCTTCATGGCGACGAAGTGCTTCTTGAAGACTTCCTTCATGCCTGACCAACTTTCGATGGATCCAACCGCCAGGCGGCTGTACCAGTGGAAGGCAGGGCCGGTTAACGACCCTGAAAATTGTTGAAGGAGAAGTGACGCGTTGTTTGCAGTGTCGCCGCACGCCGCCTCGAAGTACGCCAAGTGCTCCCTTGCATCACCCGTCCCATCGAATTGACGGAACTTTGGTGGGTGCCACCCTGCAGGGAATGACACCAGGTCGTGCCATGATTCATAGGGCTTCTCCAGCTCGCTCCCCGTGGTGCGAGGAGCATTATCGACCTTCAATTGCTCGAATCTTTTGTCCACCATGTCTTTAAGCATGTCGTGGTAGCCTTTCAGCATGCTTTGTTGTGGCGTTGTGTCGGCTGGACCAGAGGGTCTAGCCCACTGGCGAGCATGTGTACTTATTTCTTCGTGTTGGCGCTCATGATGGGGTGGCGCACTTGTTAGAGCGCCCGCCTGCAACTCCTCCACTTGTGGGTCTACTACTCCTGGTGGTACGCTTTGTGGCGGGACACCGTTGTTGTTGCTGTTGTTCATCATGAGCTCGATGAACTGGTCGAGTTTTGATGTCAATTGATCAATCTTCTGGCGCTGCTCCTTCATCTCTTCTTCCAGTGCAGCTTCTCTCCCTGCCGCTGCACTAGCCTGCGCGGATGCAGAGCCGTCATTCTTTCCACCGTCTACCGCCATGTGGGCTGGTGCGGAAGGCCATCTTCACAGTCCGATAGGACCGAAGGGGCGAGTTCGTGGTATGGAGGGGAGTTTGTAAGTTTCTCCAACGAAGAGGTGGAAGAAGAGTCGGAGAAGCTCTCTTCATCGTCGGCGTAGTTGTCAATCCCTTCCTCTTTGGTTGATCTGTCCGTCACACTCCGAAGTGCGACAGACCTTAGCCGTGTCTTGGCTCCAGGTCGACTTGCAACCTGCAACAACTCGTCGGGATCTCGTGGGAGTCTTGAGGTGATGTCGGTGTAGAGTCGCGGTGAAATGTTCGGGTGATATCCCGAGTCTCCATCAGAAAGTGAGCCTTTCCCTGCCATGATGGGAAGGCATGGGGCAGTGGGTCTTGCTCCCTCTTACCTTGTAGAAGCGTTGGCCTTGGCCTCCGCGTCAGTGCCCTTGAACCATGAACGTACATGGCCGAGGCGTGGCAAGAAAGCCTTCTTGAAGTCAGCTTTGGGGTTCGGCACGATCTCCTCATCCGAGGGATAGCCAAACTCGTGGGTGACTTGAGGAGGTTGCCAACCGTCGTTTGGCTCAAGCCTTGGGCGCACTGCAACAGTGCCGCACAAAGCAAGGTTCTTCTTTGTTGCCTCCTTTTCCTTTCCATCCCCCTGCTGAAGGGCATCATCTCCGATCTTCTCGTCCCCTTGCGGAGAGGTAAGCGGAGGTTTTGTGGGAGGCATCTCGTCTTTTCCCGGGGCAACGGAGGTTGAAGCCCCAAGATCCGCCTCGGGGTTGGAGGCAGTTGCGGCTGGAGTCTCCTCGACGCCCTCCATTGGCGTGGCTGTCGGTGTTGGTGTCTTTTGCCTCCGAGGAGGCGAAGATGACGATGTGTCCATCGCCTGTTCATCGCCTTGTTGAGGATTTGCTGAAGGAAGCGGTGGTGGAACCGCTTCGCCCTTTTGTTCGACACCCCCTAAGGGCATCTTGCGTAGTTTTGGAGCGAGGCGGCTGAGCAGGTAATTGTACCGCTCGTGCCGCTCCAGGTTTGGAGAGATGCGGAAGCCGATCCTATCACTTTCTTGAATGACCCCACCATCGGGTCGTACCCGAACTTGGGTATGGCGGAGCACCAGGTCTTCGAGTTCTTTGTATAGAACTTGGCGATTCCTCCGGCGCCTCTCGCGCTTGCGTTGGTTCTCTGTGAGGACCTGCCGGGTTCTTGAGGGTGCTGGTGGCATTGGTAGAAGAGGCGGTGCAGCTCGTGGTGTTGATGTGGTAGGCACGTCCCTTGCAGGGCGCACTTGAAGTCGCTCTCCACGCCTAGGCAGGGATGAAGGCCGTGGTAGAAGTGCATCTCGTGGAGGATCCCTAGGTCTCCACTGTTGAGTGGGACGAGGGTCCCTCTCGTCATCTTGATGTCGTGACCAACGGTTCCAACGTGGGGGCATGTTAGGATGCCCCCGGTGTGCATGTCTAATGGGTGAAGGTTGGCGTCGGGGCGCCAAGGTATGGCGCTCATGTTGAGGACGGTGACTAGGGGCTTGGTGCCTAATCTTGCCCCCAGCTTGTGCTGATGAAGAACTTGGCGCTCCTTGCTCATGGAGCCGCCTCTGGATGCTATTCATTTGATCTTGCAAGCGGCGGAACTCCTGCCGCAGGTCTTCTCCACGTGGTGCAGGTACCTCGTTCCGAAGAACGGCGAACCTGTTGTCGTTGGGGATGGTGCGGCCATTGATCGCCGAAGTGTGGCAGCATGGTGCACACATGCTTCTTCGAGGATCTTCAAGGTTGATGGAGAGCGTTGGGCCCGGCAAGACGGACTCTTTTCGGGAGTACCGTTTCCAGAACTCCTTCATGATGGCTCTTCTCACCACCAACTTGACCTCTGATGGTTCAGTGCTAGTACATGTGAACACCTCGTCCGCGAGGTCCCTTGCGCCGAGGGACCAATCTTCCGCAAGAACCGTGCTCCTGGTGATGCGGGAGCTTAATAGCTGGTGAAGGCGTTGTACCTTACGGCACTTCCTCCTGTAGTTCCTTAGTGGATGCGGGCTTTTTGACAAACGGGCATTTGCCATGAGTCTCCGCAGGTCACCGGAGGCGGCTTCCAAGCCTCCAAGAAGCTCCACTCCGGTGCGCCTAGGTGTCGGCGTCGGCAGCTCCGGGTGCAAAGGCAGGGTAGGGGCGCGAAGTGACACCGCTCCCGCCCGCTTGTCGGCGACGTTGGAAGAGGGGTGTTGGGGCGCCCCCATGTCCCCTTTGACATCATGTCCCGTTGACTTCTTCAACAGGACGCGCGCCTCGAGCATCAACTCGCGGCGCTCCTTCTTGGCCATGGCGGATGCCCGCCTTTGCGCCTTCTTGGATCGCGCAGTTTGGAACTGCACCGGCTCCTGGGCTTGGTGCATGAACATCTTGGTGCCGACCTCGACGACCACCATGGGCGGAAAGGATGATCCAAAGTGGATCACCCAGGGCTCCGCGTTGATGGCGTGGGGGATTACTCCTGCATGAAGATGACCTTTGATCAGCGGAGGTCCTCGTCGTTGGCTTGTCATGCAGGATGCTGTGTGGGTTGAGTGAACGGGCGAAGACGATTCTGACGACCACAGCGGAGCAAAGATGGGAGGAGAACCAACGTCCCACCGGGCGTGCCAATTTGTTTGACACGAGAAAAACGTTCTGGAAAAGTCGAACGTAGGCTACTCAAGAGGAGAAGGATGGTAGCGTGTTTTTCTCATGCGCCGGGTAAAGAAAATAAGTGCGGGCGTGCCAGTGTATCGTAGTACACAAGAAAAAGGTAGGGAAGATGCATTTCATTAATCTCTCATGGAGAAACAAAGTACAAATCCCTAATACAGTGCGCTCCGTGGCCTGCTTGCGCGGCCAACCTGACTAGGGCGATTGCGATCTCATGGTTCCCGGGGCCTCGGAAGGCACCCGGTTAATTACTCCCGCGGGTTACGCCGCGAGACACCTCCGATTAAGCCGTGTGGTCGTCTTCGTCGTCTTCGCTTCGCGTTCTCCATGCATGATGTGGTGGTGGTGTGTGTGTGGGCGGCGGCAGAGCCCGTGTCCTCGTCGGTACACGCGCCGCGAGTAGCGTGGCCTTTGCTCCGGTCACGCCCGCCCTCGCCGTTGTGCCTCGTCGGTCTTGATGGCGTCGGTGTAGTTGGAGTTGGAGTAGCATGGGTCCGCTCAGCTGGGACTTCTCGACGACCAGCAGCCTCGTCGGGGTGCGCAAGGGGTATGCCTCGCAGGAGTAAGTGTTTGCGGAGATCGGCATTAGTGCAAAACCGACGTGCGCCACAAGTGGTGCAGCTAGCGTGGTCGACACCTCGTCTCGGTCCGACGCCGAGTTCACGGCTGTCGTCCTAGACAAGAGCGTCGTCTCACGGGCTCGTGAAGATGGAGGTGGGGTATGCCGCCGGATTGCAAGTCGGCGGCGCTTTCGCCTATGCCTGACGGCTTCAAGGAGAGCTAGCACCGGGCTTTTCGATGGACACCCCGACGCTATCGTCTATGGCTCGCGGAGATGGAGATGGCGCCGGCTTGCATACTAGCAGCCCGTCATCACTCGTCTTCGGCACGCCTCGCCGGAGTGAAGAAGGCACCGGGCTCGATGGGAGAAGAGATGGCGCCAGGCTGCGCGCCAAGCCGCCGTGCGCGCTCGGGCCTTCGTCTGTGGGGTTGGAGATAGCGCCGGGCTGTACGCCGGTAGCCGCATGCCCTCGGAGCCGTCGTCTTGTTGGCGTTCATAGGAGGTGAAGAAAGGTTGGGCTGCACGCCGGCAGCCCCGCCGCAGTCTTGGGCAGCATGGTTCGTCGAGATGGACGTGGCGCCGAATGCACGCCGGCCGCCTTATCGTCGTCGTCTTCGTCACGCTTCTCCGGTGTGATGAGGTACCGGGCTCCACGCCTCCATCGTCTTCGGCGCCGCCGTAGAGCATGGCTCGATGGGGGAAGAGATGGCGCCGCTACGGCCCGCCGACAGTCCTGAGGCTGCCATCTTTGGCGCGCCACACCAGAGCGGAGATGGCGATGGCGCCGGGCTGCACACCGGCAGCCTCGCGTACTCGAGGCCGTGATCTTGGTGGCGGCGAAGATGGAGGTGGCGCCGGGCTGTACGCCGGCAGCCGCGCGCCCCCGGTCCGTCGTCTTGGTGGCGGCGGAGATGGAGATGGCGCCGGACTGCACGACGGCGGCCGCGTGCCCACGGGGCCATCGTCTTGGTGGCGGCGAAGATGGAGGCGGCACCGGGCTGCACGCCGGCAGCCGTGCGCGCCGTCGGGGCCATCGTCTTGGTGGCGTTGGAGATGGCGCTGGTCTGCACGCCGGCGGCCGGGCCGTCGAGGCCGTCCTCTTGGTGGCGTTGGAGATGGCGCCAGGCTACATGCCGGCAGTCGTGCCGTCGAGGCCGTTCTCTTGGTGGCGTTGGAGATGGCGCCAGCTTGCACGCCGGCAACCGCGTGCCCACGGGTCCGTCGTCTTCGTCGGCGCTGTTCATGGCGGAGATGGCATCCAGCGTTCCGGTCGCCCGAGGCCCGTCATGACGCGGCTGCGAGAGTGGAGGAGGCTCCGAGCTACACGCCGGCAACCCCGCCACCGCCGTCTTCAGAGTGGTTTAGAGTGACGAAGAAGGCCACGAGCTGCACGCCCGCGCCCCGGCTGCGTCGCGCGTCCGGCTGAGAGACGTCGGCCGCTCTGGCACGCTCCGGTCTTGCCACCGTTTCCGGCGCCACGGGCTCCAAGTGTCACGGCCCCAACAGCATGCGTGCGTGCGTGTGCGAGAGAGAGGGTTAGGGAAAGAGAAGGTAGCAGTCAACCTTGCTTCTTACCATTAGAGATCATCGGCTGGTCTCCCATGGCGTCTCCTCTTTGCTGATAAACAACGTGCGCGTGAATGGTATTCTGAGGTTAGCCGTGTACTTGTGTGTGGAGAATTGGTGCTGGGATGGGTGTTGTGTGCGTGTATATGGTTTGAAGTGGATACGAGCTCTTCCTATGGCTGCATGCACTACGCCTCCGGCCGGATGGTTCCGTCTCCTTCCGTGAGCTAGCCTCCAGCTAGCCGATTGTGTGCCTGTGCCTCCAGGTACGCGATCTCGCTCGCACAGCGTGAGTCCTCCCTCTCTTCGTCTCTCCTCGAGTTGTTGTGCGTATGTGCTTTTATAGGCAGCAGATGTGAGCGGGAGGGCAGTAGATAGAGATGATCGCGTGATATTCGGCGTTCCCGAACGGCCGCCGCGTGATCTTCCCAGAGAATCTCACGCGATGTTAATCTGATCGCTTCAATGGATATAGATATATATTGTATCTACAGCCAGCCAAATCTTGTTAGTTGCGGGTACGTGCATGGCGCGCGTACACGAAATGCTACGCCTCTGAACCAGCCGGGGTGTATGTACGTAGCCTGTACATGTACGTCTTGATGTCTACTATGCACGGCATCCATCGATGTGTCAATCTTGAGCAGTTTATTCAGCCATGCACAAGTGTTTCTATCCGTATATATATGCACACCGGCTCGTGTCATGCTTGTACAAAATGAGCATGTTGATCACACGTGTATAAAATTTGACCCGTGTGATATACAGTACGTGTGGCTTTCCTTTGCTTTCAGTGACGAGATTGTAGTACAAAATCTCATCAAACAACCACTAAGGAAATTTTTTAACTTCTACACTTGTCTAATCCTCTCGTAAACTTCTCTAATCTTCTTTCTCATCTCTATTTGTAGATGAACTCCATCAACGAAGCCGTATGGAAGGGACCACTCATGACAATGAGACAGAATTCCCCAAGGCTCTCAAGGACCTCATGGTTGCATTAGAGATACAAGGTGCAACTGTGTACAAGGGTTTTCCTGTGATGGATGAAGGAGTGAAATACTGGTGGGTGCAACTTCACTTGTATAAAAACAAGGAAGACAACCACCAGGAAAAAGGATTCTGCATGTTCACCAATTCAGTGGTGCACACTACATTCTTTGAATCAGCAAGGGATGCAGCTTGGAAGACCATCAAAGAACTTGGTGATAGAGTCAAGTGCAGAATGCTCAACCTCCAAAATGATCTAAAGGAAGAGAAGAAACATACCCAAGAGTTGGAAGCTACCAACCAAACCTTAAGAGGAGACATTATAGACTTAGTGATGGAGACATGTGAGCAAGATAGGCTGATTGCTTCTAGAAACATTGTGTTAGCCAACAGATCCAGTGAGATAGGATTGTAAACGTACTTCGTTAGTTGGACCACCACTTATCACCTTATTTTCCAAATGTTGCTTTAAAATAAGATTGAACCTTGGTTGTTGTAATGGTTTCATGTATGCATGACTAGTGTGTTTTGCTTTCCAAGGATATGTATGTGATGTTTTGCCTTATGTTGTAACTTGAATTGTGTTGTTCTAACTTTTCTATCTTATAAATAGATTTCTACTGTTACCATCAGCACTGTTGAGGAGTTCCAGGTTACCCGCTTTGGTCCTCGTATCGTTGAGCTTACTACTTTGCTCAATCTTCCCCTTCCTACCATCATGGTGCTTCCCCTCACCAAGTTTGAGAGGAAATACCTTTGGGGCTTCAAGGTCAACCAGCCCGGACGCCAGACAGAGCCTACCACGGAGGCCATCGTCTTCAAGCTCATGCATGATGACAAGGAGAGAGGCCTTGAGGTAGTTATGCAGGATCTGATAGGACGTCTGCTAGGGAGACACTCCCGACAGGTTAGAGGTACTCACTTCCACGTCTTTGGTAGACGTGATGAGGATGGAGAGTCCATCGACTTCGAGGACGATTCGAGGGACACAGCGGAACCGATTCGTCTATACCTCCAAGACTTAGAGTCTCTCATTAGGCACGTGGACACTGATAGGACCAATGTCATGCTCAACAATGACGAACTCCAGGTGCAGCTTCGCGAGAAGGACAAGCTCTTCGTGGAGCAAGATGAGGTAGTCAAGGAGATGGAGGCGAAGTTCGAGAGCCAGGACAGGAAGTTCAAGAGTCAGAAGAAGCGAGTCTAGGATAGGAACAAGAAGATCCGGGACATGACTGAAGAACTACAGGCCAAGGACTTCGAGCTCGAGCATCAGCAGACGGTGATTGAGAGGCTTCGTTCCCAGAAGAGGGCTCTCAAATCCAAGATAGATACCTTGACCACTAGTGTCGAGGAATACAAGACCGCGATGGAGACCGCAGGTCTTACCTTTGTCGAGGAGGAGGTTGATGCCGAGGAGTAGATTTGACTACTCAATTATCATATATTATCGTACTTGTTATTTGACCATCCGACATGTGGATGGCTTGTTATTTGTGTGTGTTTTACCTTGCGAACTTGTTATCTTGTTGTTGAACCTTTATCCTTTTGTTGCATGCTTTGTGATTGTTTATGTGATTTAATGTGCATGAAAACATCTATGGGTATCTCATTCTTATCTCTGTTGAACAAACCACAGATGCCTCCCCGTCGTGCAAACCCCAACCCCAACAACAACAACAACATCACTCCAGAAATGCAGCAAATGATGACCGCTCAAACTCAGCTAATGCAGATGATGACGACGTTCATCCAGAACCAAAACAACAACAATAACAACAACAACCCACTGGGTTTTGACATGCTTACCAGGTTCTTGAGATTGAGGCCAGCAAAGTTTTCAGGAACGACTGATCCCATGGTGGCCAATGATTGGCTACGCTCTGTGAACAAGGACTTGGTAACTGTGGGCTGTACTGATGCAGAAAAGGTCAGATTTGCAGCACATTTGCTGGAAGGACCAGCCGCCACTTGGTGGGATAACTTCCAGATCACCATGCCCATAGAAGATGTGACATGGGCTATCTTTGAGGATGGCTTTCGTACTGCTCATATCTCATCTAGAGTGATGAGTCTGAAAAAGAAGGAGTTCCATAACCTGAAGCAGCGCCACCGCAACGTGGCTGAATATATTGAGGAGTTCAACAATCTGGCGTGATATGCACTGGATGAAGTTGACACTGATGCTAAGAGGAAAGAAAAGTTCCTCGAAGGGTTGAATGATGAACTGAATCTGCAGTTGGCTGTGGCCTATGTTCCCACTTATCAGTCTCTCTGTGACAAGGCTGCTATTTTGGAGAACAAAATAAAACAAGTTGAAAGCAGAAAGAGAAAGCACTCAGATAAGAACAACTCGAGATCATCACACAAACGTTCCCATTATGATGACAGTGGAAGCTCAGGATCCCACAAGCATGGGAAATTCAACAAGCACCACAACCACAACCGTCATGACAACAAGCATCACCGTAGTCATGACAATGACAAGTACAAGAACCACAAGGGTGGATACAAGAGCCACCACAGTGGTAATGGAAGTGGAAGTGGAAGTCAGCCTGTCAAGAAGGACATTATTCAGGTTGAATGCTTCAAGTGCAAGAAGATGGGGCATTATGCAAATGAATGCCCAGAAAAGAAAGTTGAAGGACCCAAGAATCCCAACCCTTTTCAGAAGGGACAGGTTAACCACATCAATGTGGAGGAAGTCTATGAGGAGCCTGATGCTGTTGCTGGTAAGTTCAGACTCAATTCTATTCCAGCATTTGTTCTTTTTGATACTGGAGCATCGCATTCACTCATATCAAAAGCATTTGTTGATAGAAATGGGTTTCCAACTGAAAACATTGGGTGTCCAATAAAAGTTAGTTCTCCGGGTGGAGATATGATAGTAAGTCTTGGATGCCGAGATCTAGTAATAGAGTTTGGAAAACATAAATTTCCAATGAGTTTGATAATCCTAGATTCCCAAGGACTGGACGTAATATTGGGAATGGATTGGATGGATAAGTATGAAGGAGTACTAGATTGTGCTAATCGTACTGTTGCACTCACAACCCCGGAAAAAAAACTGATTAAATTCAAGTCCAACTTTGAATCAAAAGGTAGTAAGCTAAATTCTCTTAAGGGGGTTAGCATAGACAGTGTGCCAATTGTGAGTGAGTATCCGGATGTGTTTCCGGAAGAATTGCCGGGAATGCCACCAGATAGAGATGTGGAGTTTCTTATAGATTTGGTACCAGAATCTGGACCAATAGCAAAGAGACCTTATAAAATGTCAGTTGATGAACTAAAAGAACTCAAGAAACAACTTGGAGAACAGTTGCAGAAAGGATTTATTCAACCAAGTTCTTCATCTTGGGGAGCCCCAGTTTTGTTCGTGGATAAGAAAGATAGAAGTCAAAGGTTATGCATAGATTACCGTTCACTCAACGAGGTAACTATCAAGAACAAATACCCTTTGCCTAGAATCAATGACTTGTTTGATCAGCTAGAAGGAGCTTGTGTGTTCTCAAAGATTGATCTCCGGTCAGGCTATTTTCAACTCAAGATAAGAGAACAAGACATACCTAAGACAACGTTCACTACAAGGTATGGATTGTATGAGTATACCGTAATGCCTTTCGGTTTGACCAATGCTCCAGCATACTTCATGAATATGATGAACAAGGTGTTCATGGAATTCCTTGACAAGTTTGTTGTCGTCTTCATCGATGACATTTTAGTCTACTCCAAGAGCAAAGAAGAGCATGAAGGACATTTGCGTTTGATACTTGAGAAGTTAAGAGAACATAAACTTTATGCCAAATTCAGCAAGTGTGAATTCTGGTTGAATGAAGTTGGATTTCTTGGACATGTTATGACAAAGGATGGTGTAGCAGTTGATCCTACTAAAGTTTCAGCTGTAACTGAATGGGAATCTCCCAAGTCCGTTGTAACACCCTCAGAATCGGCCCTATGCAAGTTTTAGCGAAACCCGCCAAACCCGCATAGAAACGATTCGAATGTGCCCACCAGGCACTTTCGTGCGGGTGGAAAACAAAGTAATAACATTACACAACAGTCCTCGATGGGACCCACAGAACAGATATATACAACAGCGACTCAACGAGTCAAGAATACAGATATAATGTACAAAGATCCAAATCACCTTGAAAATGATAGGGCGTCCGACTACGGACAAGATGCAAATGGGGCTAAGAGCCCTGAAGAATAACCAATGGCGTCCATAACCCTGCCCAGGCCAAGCCGGAAGGGTAACCCTGCTAACGGCGTCGATCTCAAAACTTGCTTAAACAAAGGGGTGCCGACAAAGGGCAAAGGAAAAAGAGGAGCGTCAGTACTGAGGCCAGTACACGGCGAGACTAGAATTCGGTGGTCCTCGCCTACATAGGTATGGTGGACTGAAGCGGCAGCGGCAGCATGCACTAAACAACCTATAGAGACTCGATACAAACTGGCGACTATCAGAGAGGGGTAAGAAAGACCTATCCGGAACCAGCCTGATACTAACACCAAACAATCCCATCCTGGCATTCCCCCTCGAGACCAAACGAGGAAGTCAACCGAGGAACTCACACAGTTGGCAGTTTTATTTATTCAGTTTTCGTTGCAGCAATTACTAGTCAGGTATAGATAATCATCCTGATAAAATAAACAGTGGGCACTTTTAGTTAATCATTCCGTTATAGTTGCAACACTTACTAATCAGATATAGATAGCATGAGATAACCCAAAAACCCAGCAGTTGTTGGTACTTTTATTTAGCCATTCCGTTGTGGTGAATCTGATTACTAGTCATATCAGATACCAAATCAATTTATAACAGTAAACTTTAGTTATAGTTGTCTATGATCAAGCACTGTGCTCCAAGTCGTCCATAACCACGGACACGGCTTCTCGAAAAGATTTAACCCTGCAGGGGTGCACCAAAGTATCCACAAGCACTTCGACCCTTTTTGCCAGATCAGTTAACATACACCCATCGGTATGTCGGCGGGGCCTAAGTCACGACGTTCCCAGACCCAAAGCAAGTACGTGGGGGCCACCCCACCAAGTCGACACCCGCAACGAAGTCGGCCGGTCTCCGAGACGGACTGGGGTTTGGGTAGACGGCTGTGAACGACAGCAAATCCCCAAATGGGGACTGTCGACACCGCAAAACGTGACCCGATCCTAAACAGTACAGTGTGCTCCTCGCACAAACGTAATAAAGCAGTAAACATGGCATAAGTACAGGATAGTAAATAAAACCTCAAACTAGTTTGTGGCCCCCAGTACAATACTTTGAAATCAGGTAATAATCAATGGGGGGCCCATATCTCCCCACCTGTGGTTAGCGCGCTCGATCTCGGAACAGGTGTCAAGAACTCGGGTCCTACGGGACACAAGTGGGCGGTCGGAAACCAAATCTTACCTATCACCCACCGATGCCTCTGCTTAATTCAATTTTAGTTATTAAACAGGAATTAAAGTGAACGAAAAGTAAAGCCATGATCATCTCCAACAACAACATGCGGTAATTCTCCAACAATTGTGGTACTTGACGACACGCAACAGCAATATAGCAAGCGACTACGACGCGCAAGTCCAACTATCTACCAAACATCAGGTAATAGGATGTGTCCAAGGCAATATAGGGCTGCAAGGGATATTACGGGCACGAAACTAGAGCATCGCAACACAGATAGCAATAGATCAACAGGAGGGAATAAATACTAGAAAAGTAAGATAGGTAGAAAGGGGGAGATGCTCGCCTGAAAACATTGTCGAAGGTTCAACCAAAGATCGGGTCGGCACTCGCATCAACTCAACGGCCTTATCCGCGAAGAAGCAAAACACTAGAAGAAGCACCGGATGCAATATTTAATACTACGGCAAAAGATCGGCATGATGCATGTATGATGAATGACATGGCAGGGGTGCGATGCAATTAGGCCATATTAAGCGGAACCAGGGTCCCGACAGTTATTTAGATGGTTCAAGTTGTTTAGCTACCCCGCAATTTAAATGTTGTTTAACAAGGCAGAATATATCACCGGTTCGCTACACAAATTTAATTGAGGCCAATATGAGACTAGATTTGCCCGCATATGGGCCCCATATTTAATTATTAGGTGAGTCGGCGGAAGGCCCCCAACCACAGACAAGTATGCATGCGAGTATGACAATTTAATATGCAACAAGTTGTTATTATATTATAAAATAGGGTTCTTGGATAAGGGTCGCACATTAGGGGTCTCGACGATCCTGGGGTTCCGGGGTTCGGGGTCGGTCTCAGGGTCCAGGATTCGACGGAAACGTTCTCGGACAACTGAGGTCGATCTTGGCGTTCCGTGAAGAAGGACTTGGTTCGGCGTCGGGGGCGCATCGGCCTCGCCCTGGTCGGTGCCGATCTTGTTGTCGCGAAGGTCTTGTCGGGTTCCACGGGGTCGGTCTTGGCGTTCGGGGTGAAGCACTCGGCGTCCTCGAGGAAATATGTGTCGCATCCGTGTCGGCGAACTTGGCGTACCGAGGGTTCGGTCTTCGGTCCGGGTAGAAGAACTTGTCGTGTCGAGGGCTCGGCATCGATGGTTCATCGTTTTTGGTATGATCTTCGGGTCCGACTCCGGGAAGGAAGATTTGGTGTTTCGAGGGGAAACTCGACGCTCCACTTGACTTGATGGTTGTTGAAGGCTTGGTATCACGCATGACGCTCTTGACAAAACAACACACCGAAAGGCTAGAGGTCCTGAGGTTCCACGGGGCACCGAAAACAAGCACCTCACATAGCAGAAACTCCACAAGGTTGCAACACGAACTGCTAGGAACAGAGGCAAACCAAAAGGGACGCAAGCACACTCAAAAGAGGACATCAACAGAAGGGGACGCGGGGTGACCAGGGCGCCTGAGGAGGTCACCGCGGACGGCGGGCGCGCATGGCGTCGGCGCGGCCAGGCCGAGCAGAGGCGTGAGGGGCGGTGGAGCGAGCGGTTGAGGGCGGCGGACGGCGGACGGCGAGGACGAGCCGGAGGGCAGCGGAGGAGGCCAGAGGTGGAGGGCGCGGCTCCGGCGGCGGCCGTAGAGGGAGGCGGCGGCGCGGAGGGGCAGGCCGCGCAGGCGGGCGGCGGAGGAAGAGGTGGAGGGCGGCGGAGGTCGCCGGGGACGTGCGGGTGGAGGATGGCCGGCGACAAGGGGGAAACGCGGCGGGGGCGGAACGGGGCGGAGCGCGGAGGAAGAGGTAGAGAGGGCGAGGCGAGGTCGGGGACGGCAGGGCCCGGCGGCGGGGCTGCGCTCTGAGGCGTCCGGCGGCGGCGGGGAGGAGCGGTAACGGCGGCGGGGAGCTCCGCGACGGGGGAGGCGACGCCGGTGAGGGAGAAGAAGGAAGGGGCGCGGGGCCGCTCGCGGGGAGGAAGAGAGGAAAGTGGTGAGGGCGGTCGCGTGCATGGGTCGCGTGTGTGGGGGGCCCAGGGGCGTGGGAAGTTGTGTGCTGCAGCGTGCCGCGTGTGTGTGGGGCCGGCGGGTGAGGTGGGATGAGAGAGAGAGCTGAGAGAGAGGGGGTGGACCAGGTGGCAGGGTGTGGTTGGTTAGGGGAGGGGAGGTGATGAGGTGGCGGCCGGTTATTGGTGGGGGTGAGGTGGAGGGGGTGTGTGGGTAGATAGGTGGGTAGCTGTAGGATTTAGAGGTGGACCGTTTGAACATGGGGGTGGTCATTCGGGTCGGGTTGGCCCGTTCGACTGCCCCCACTAAAATAATATAATCTTTTATTTACTTTAAACGCACCGTTTGCAAACCGATAGTAGTCAACAAAAATATTCCGGCGACCCGGGTTTGAATTTGAAAACAAGACGGGGCGTTTTAGAAAACAAAACAGACTTTGCGAAAATAGTTTTAAGCAAACAATGCATGATGATGACGATGCAATGCACAAATTCAACGCGATTTTCTAATAGT
This sequence comes from Avena sativa, assembly GCA_916181665.1. Lineage (NCBI taxonomy): Eukaryota > Viridiplantae > Streptophyta > Magnoliopsida > Poales > Poaceae > Avena > Avena sativa. Next base: position 255,069,210 of record OV702279.1, on the reverse strand, counting down.
GGTTTTGCGGGATGCCACATCCGTGAAAGAAGTTCGTAGTTTCCTTGGCTTAGCACGTTACTACAGAAGGTTCATTGAAAATTTCTCCAAGGTAGCTAAACCCATGACGAAATTACTAAAGAAAGACAAGAGGTTTGCTTGGTCTGAAGGTTGTGAACTCAGCTTTCAGGAATTGAAGAAGAGACTTGTGACAGCACCAGTCTTGTGTTTGCCAGACTTGGAAAAAGATTTCCAAGTATATTGTGATGCATCTCATCATGGTTTGGGTGCAGTACTTATGCAAGAAGGAAAAGTTGTGGCGTATGCCTCGAGACCACTCAAAACTCATGAAGTGAACTACCCTACTCATGATTTAGAGTTAGCCTCTGTCGTCCATGCACTCAAAACATGGAGGCACTATCTTTTGGGAAAGCGTTGTGAAGTGTTCACAGATCACAAGAGTTTGAAGTATATCTTCACCCAGAAGGAAATTAATATGAGACAAAGAAGATGGCTAGAACTCATTAAGGACTATGACTTAAGTTTGCAATACCACCCCGGTAAGGCAAATGTTGTAGCAGATGCTCTAAGTCGTAAGGTTTTTGTGAATGGCCTTACCAAAGGAGAATTGCCAGATGATTTGTGTGCCTAATTCAGAAAACTCAGATTAGAGATTATGCCTGAAGGACATCTCATGTCTTTAGATGTTCAACACACTTTGTTGGAAAAGATCAAAGAAGCCCAGAAGATTGATAAAGAAATCGAAGAGATTAAAGAAAAGATTGGCAAAGGAAAAGCCAAAGGGTTCCATGAAGACGAACTGGGTACGTTATGGCATGGGAAACGTATCTGTGTTCCACAAGATCCGGAGCTACGGAAACTGATTTTGCAAGAAGCACACAACTCACCGTATTCCATTCATCCGGGTAACACCAAAATGTACATGGACATGAAGGAAAGATTTTGGTGGAATAATCTCAAGAAGGACATCGCCGAACATATTGCTTTGTGTGATGTGTGTAGTAGAGTGAAGGCGGAACATCAGAAACCAGCAGGTTTGCTTCAACCACTACCTATTCCTGATTGGAAGTGGGACAAGATTGGTATGGACTTCATTACCGGATTACCAAGAACCAGATCAGGATATGATTCTATTTGGGTAGTAGTGGATCGCCTAACTAAAGTGGCTCATTTCATACCCGTGAAGACAACCTATACAAGTGCTAAGTTGGCTAAGATCTACATGAGTAGAATTGTATGTCTACATGGAGTGCCCAAGAGTATTGTGTCTGATAGGGGAACTCAATTCACTTCCCATTTTTGGAGAAAGTTACATGAGTCATTGGGAACGAGGTTGGAATTCAGTACTGCTTTTCATCCTCAAACTGATGGACAAACAGAAAGGACTAATCAGATTCTTGAAGACATGTTGAGGGCATGTGCCCTAGACTATGGAGCCAGTTGGGATGAAAGTCTGCCTTACGCAGAATTTTCTTATAACAACAGCTATCAAGCCAGCATTGAGATGGCACCATTTGAATTTCTCTACGGAAGAAAGTTTACCACCCCATTGTTATGGAATGGTGTGGGAGAAAGAAGTTTATTCGGACCAGATCTCATCAAAGAAGCCGAAGAGAAAGTCAAGTTGGTTAAGGACAGGTTGAAGATAGCACATTCCCGACAGAAAAGCTACGCAGATCCTAAGCGTAGAGAAATCACCTACGAAGTCGGTGATAGAGCTTATCTTAGAGTGTCACCACTTCGTGGAGTGAAGAGGTTCGGAGTCAAAGGAAAGTTGGCCCCAAGATATGTTGGACCATTCAAGATTCTGAGTCGTAAAGGAGAAGTTGCCTATGAAATTGAACTGCCAGAGTCTTTATCAGCCGTCCATAATGTGTTTCATGTGAGTCAACTTAAGAAATGTCACCTAGAAATGGAAGAAACTTCTTTGAAGTATACCATACCTTTGGAGGAGGTTCAGTTGGAGAGTGATCTCACCTATGAAGAGAAACCTGTCAAGATTCTAGAGACTGCAGAAAGAATCACACGGACCAAGACTATCAGGTTTTGCAAAGTGCAGTGGAATCATCATTCCGAAGAAGAAGCAACATGGGAAAGAGAAGATGATCTTCGGAAAGACCACCCTCACCTATTTGCTAGCCAATCCGAATCTCGAGGGCGATATTCACCTTAAGGGGGTTAGATTTGTAACATCCCTAAAATCATGATTTCAAAGATTGCATATCATTCATGCATGCATATATATTTTGAGATCATTTTCCAACTCTTTCAAGAAAACAGAAGCACATAGTGCTATTATTTTATGTGAGCAAAGATAAATCAAATGACTATCCTCAATTGAGAGCATAAGTGTTTTAAACCAACTTTTGTTTGCTTCCTTGTTGATTGGATTGAATGTGGAGTTTGGAAAAAATTCACAGAACAAATATGGTTTCAAAACCATTTTCAAAACATTTCCAAATCAAGTGCTATAGCACTGTTTATTTTGTTTATTCAAAAGAACCAAGCTTGAACAGAGAGACCACATGTTTTTATGCCTAGAAATATGAATGTTGCACCCTACAAAAATCCTGAAAAGGTTTGAATTCAAATAGCTTTTGAAACCATTTGAAAATGATTTCTGAAAATGCAAACAGAAATAGTAAAGGAATAAAGAAAAGGAAAAGGGCCGCGCTGCTATTCTAGCCCAACAGAGAAACTAGCCCATTTATCCCACCCGGGTTCCCCTCTCTCCTTCTCACTCGCAGACGAACCCGCAGAGAGACTGACGCCAGGACCCCACCCCCTCTCTGTTTTATTCGCTGACAGGTAGACCCACTGCCACGTCAGGCTCGTCGTCAATCTCACGCTGAAGACCTACTCGCCGTGGCCGTTTCTTCCCCGACGCAAATGCGCTTAATTGGCGTTGATTGCTCGCGAGATTCTCGCCCCTGCTCCGCCTACTTAACCCCCACCTCTCTGCGACCATTTCCCCTCACTTAGCACCACCTCTCCGCCACCAGGCTACCCGCAATCAACCTCACACCGCCGCAGACAGAGCTCACTCCGGCGATCGATTCCGGTGAGCCCCGTGTGCCCCTTCCCCTATGGTTCATACGAGCCGCTTTGCAGCTTCTTTGAGCACCTCCTGACCCACTGGTTCGTCTTGTACTGCCCCAGGTCGTCGATTCTGTTCAACACCGCAAGCTCCTGACGACAACCTCGACTCCGGCGACCAAATTCCGTAAGCCCTTTGCGCCCCTTCACCTCTGACCCACACGAAGTTGTTTGCCACTGTCTTGTGCATCATCTGGTGCTGTTTGTTTGTGCTAGGGAGACCAGGAGCGTCGCCAACGTCGCCGTCTACTCGAACCCGAGGCCGCCCGCAACTCCGACGAGCTCCAGCAGCCCACTCCGTGCGCCCCTTGCCAAGCCGCCGCCAGGTTGAGCATCAGCACGTCGCCACGGTTCTGGTAAGCCCCTCCGACGACCCTAGGACGACCTGTAGCACCGCGCCGCTGTAGGCAGAGCTCGCCACCGCCAGTAGCCACCGCTAGCGCCGCTTAGTTTTGGTCGATTGATTCGTAGCCGTCAGATCTAGATCCAGCGCGTAGAATTAGTTCACTTAACGAACCGTTACGAATAGATCTGAGCCGTGCGGGTTAAGTAGATCCAACGGCCCAGAAGCGCGATCCAGCGCGAAACGGTATGGGCCAATTAGAAACAGACGCGTGGCTGGAGTTTAGATTTAAATGGATTTGAATCTGATTGTTATTCAAATTTGATTGGGCTATAACTTTTGATCCCCACGTTAGAATTTGACAAATTTTATACCATTGGAATCAGGAGAGCAAGCTCTTTCTGATTATGCAATGTGTTTAATGTTTTGCTACGGTTAAAAAGTTTTATTTGCAGAAACTTGTGTAGGATTAATTAGAGTTTATGAAATGTTTAGGAAATGATTTAGGGTTTAAATAATTGTTGTTTGGCAAGTTTTTGACTTGTTTATGAATCAGTACTGAATACTTGCTTTGTTGAGTTTTAAAACCATCACATATAATTTTGCATGCATGCATATATTTTTGATTGTATATGTTTGGTATGTGATTGTGGCTATGATGCTTTGTGTAGATTTTGGTGCTAGTGATTGTGATTGTGAGGAGTGCTACTCTCCAAACTACCAAGGCAAGTGGTACTTCATGAATATTTTTATCCCATGTTTTATACTAAGCATTAGAAATATTTTTGCTAAGTCTTGCATGATATTATTTTGCTTATATGCCATGTTGGGAAATCCTAGTAGTTGTACAAATGCTAGGGAATTTCTAAGTTAAGTTACTATCTATGCCATGCTTAGCCTAGCTAGTATCAAACAAGGGTTGGTGAAATATACATGCTATGATGAAAAATATTTCTAAGTCTTTGGACTTGTGTTTTGCCTAATAAAACAACTAAGTCAATAAAACACCTGGGTGGAATGGAAGGAATGGTTTATGTTGAGTGGTTACACAAGGCCCATCTCTATGGTTTACCTTGTGTATCTCACTTGTGGTAAGCCACCCAGGAACAAAGAGATTTTAGAGGCCAAGTGTTAAGAAGCTTCTAGTGCAGCCACTTGGCAATATGGGCTCTGCCTGGACCATATAGGTTGCTAGAACTTAGCCATTTGGACAGTTGGTGGTAGTGGGAATGATAGGTTGGAGCGCTTCCATTTGGTCTAAGGAAAGGCTTCTGAAAGGTCCTGTCTTGGTGAAACCAAGTCTGGTGGGGAAAGTGCACAACCTCTGCAGATGGAAAAATCTAAGTACTTAGCCAAGTCCATGGCAATGGACAACTTGAGCATCAAGACATGGAAGCTATCAAGAATCTCCTCATCCCAATTTCTAAGTAAAAACTTGTGGGTGAACAAGGGTGAAGGACCTCAATGTCTATTGGTGGTTCCTTGGGAAAAGTTTGACAAAGAAAAAAAAAACTAGTGATTTCAACTAATAGGCAAATTTTGAGCAAAGCAAGCCAAGCTACACTTAGCCAAATTGCATATAGTATCTAGTCCACCTAAATTGTACTAAGGTATCACTTGCCAATACTATTCCAATGTATTGACCCACTGTGGCTGTAACTTGTGATGTTGCAGGTTACTCTGATGAGGATTAGGTGTCATGAGTCTACACTCAACATGTTTTCCTGTGGCACATGAAGATGAAGACTTTTATTTATTTACTTATTCAAACTCTTGTATTAGGCCTGTGGCCTTGGAGTTGTAAAGACTATGTTTATCTCTGGAATGGCTGTAATAAATGACCTTTGTATCTGTGTACTTCATCTTAAACTGTGGATGCTAGCATTGATCCAGGGACTAGCATTGCAATCATAGGGATCCTTTTCCTTTATAAAGGAGGGATCTTACATCCAATTAAAATAAAGGGATAAGGATTATTAAATAAAAGTATATGGGATTAAACCATATTCTAATTATATTTAAATGGAGACAAAATCCCTAAGGTAAATGATTAATTAAATCATGAGAAAATAATAAATTGGAATTTGCCAAAGTGGATTAAAAGTTATTTAATTAACTTAAAAAGAATAAAAGAATTATTTGAATAAAGTTTATATTGGTTTTAAAACCATATTTGATTTTATTTGAATAAATACAAATGCCCAATTTAAATGAACATTAAATCATATTCAAATATTTTAAATAATTCAAAGTGAATTAATTGCACTAATGAATAAATAAAACCTAATGAAAAAGGTTTGGTAAAATTTGGAATTCGAATAGAAGTTTGAAAACATATTTGAAATATCAATTAAATAAAGACAAATGTCTAATTTAAATAATTAATAAACAATAAAAGAATAAAGGAAAATTATTTTAAAATGGACTTTAAATACATGTTTAAAACAGTATAGAAACTTACTGAAAAGTTTGGAAAAGATTTGAAATAAAAGAGAGTTTGAAATCATTTGAATAAATTCAAAATAGAAATCAAAAATAGAAAATAATTAAAAAAATGGAAAGAACCAGCCCAACTAGTCCTACCTAGACCCTAGCCCAACTCTGGCCCATTTCCATCCCACCCGGCTCCTCTCTCCCCTCCCCGAATCGTTTTTCTTACCCGCACCTCTACCCACACAGTCACTGACCGCGAGGCCCCATGCATACCCCCTATCTTTCACTGACAAACAGACCCCACCGCCACGCAAGCATCGTCTTCAACCCCGCTGACCACACCCTCTCTCTCAGCCGTTTCTGCACTGATTCAATTCGTGTTAATTGGCGTTGATGCCGCTAGTAATTCCTCCCCGCAACCGTGCTATCTTAACCGCAACCCTCTCCTCTCCATTTCCCCTCAACCTCCCACCCCGAGCGCCCCTAGGCTGCGAGAATTTTTGCCTGCATCGTCGCTGCCTCCGACGAGCTCACCGACGAATTCCGGCGAGCCCAGACTGCGCCCCTTGCCCTAGATCACGCAGACTTGTTCGCCAACCTCGTGCGCATCTGCCAGCACCTTTCCCTTGCCTGCACACGCCCCAGAAGCTCGACAACAACGACGCCTTCTCGCCACCATCGACTGCTTCAACTCCGGCTAGAGGTTGCCGACGATTCATCGTGCCCCTTGCCCTCTGGTAGGTCCCCTCGCAACCTCTGCAACCGTGCGCACCTCCCTGACTTGTTGCCTTGCCTTCTTATGCCCCAGGAGCTCGCCCCCGACAACAACAGTACGTGCCCGATGCCGACGTTAGCTCCGGCGAGGAATCGCCATCAGCTCCGTGCGCCCCTGTCCCTCCTACGGCCACCTCGAGCATCACCGTGACCCTGCGAACCCGGTGAGACCTCCCACTCCTCCTCTCTCTTTCTAGAGTCGCCGTAACATCACCGCCCGAACGCGCCGCCACGCTCACCGTCGCTAGGGCCACCCATCATTGGTCAGTTACTCTGGTCGTTGGATCTAGATCTAGCGGATAGGATATAACGAGTAGCGAAGCGGTATCGTGCGTCCTGTGCCGTGCGATGCAACTTAGATCTAACGGCCGGTATCAATCGATCCACGTGAAACGGTATCGTCCAGTTAGAATCAGCCACGTGGCCATGTCTATTGTTTTAAAAACAGAAACTTATCTATTAGATGTTTAGATTTGAAAAATTCATAACTTTTAATCTACATGTCCAAAATTTACAAATTTTATATCACTGGATTCATAAAATGAAACCTTTGCAACCATGCCCTTAGTTTAGTATTTTTCTTCTGTAAATTTAGGTGTTTTGCAGAAACATGTTTAGGCTTAATTTGAGTATAAAAATTATTCTAAAAATGATTTTAGATTAAAATCTTTGGAAAATAGTTTTTTTAACCTACTGACCATAAAAACCAACTTTTGGATTTAAAAGTATATCTTGTGACACTAAGTAATTAATCCTTGAATAAAAGCATTTCTAGTTAAATAAAAATGTTGATTATGGTTTAAAAATGCTTTTTGAGTAAAACCTTTTGCAAATGGTTTGATTTAAACTCCGTGACCCTAGAAACCAAGTTTTGGGATTTAAAAATATATTTTATGAACCCTAGAAAATTATTAATTTGTTTAAAGGCATTTCTTGCAAAATAAAAATGTTGCTTTGATTTAAAATGGATTTGGGTGAAACCTTTTGCAAATGGATTAGTCTTAAACACTTTGACCTTAAAACACTATCATTTGTGTTCAAAAATATATTTGGCAAACACTAGTAATTATTACTTTGATTTAAATCATTTCTAGCAAAACAAAAATGATTTAAATGGCCATTTTCACTAACTTAAATTCTAAATGATTTTACCACTTTTATAAATGACCAATATGTGTTTAAATTTTTTATAGCCTATTAGAAACCACTTTTCCAATAAAACAATCTTTTGCATGCTTGCATGCATTGTTTTGTTTTCTTTATTTTATGTGGTGAATTTTTTGAATGCTAGATTGAATTTGTGCCTTGATTGAGTTGTAGTGAAATTTGAAGAGTGTGACCATTGCAAGATCAAGGAGTGAACCTATATTCTCTACCAAAAAGGCAAGTGGTGCTTCATACATTTTGTCCTATTATTTACACTATGCATTAGTGATATTTCTAAGTAGGACTTGCATGAAATTTTCTATGTGTTAACTATGCCATGGGAAATCCTAGTAGATAATGCCTTCGTAGAATTTTCCCTAAGTTAAGATCCCTACTACTATCATGCTTAGCTTAGCTAGTAGAAAACAAGGGTGGTTTATATTCATACTATGAAATATTTCTAAGTCTATGACTTGTGTTTTGTTTAATAAAACAACTATGTGAATGAATCACCTGGGTGGAATGGTGTGAATGGGTTATGTTGAGTGGTTACACATGGCCCCATATTTATGGCCTACCCTAGTGTATCTCACTTGTGGAAAGCCACCAAGGAACAAAGAGATTTGAGATGTCAAATGTTGAGAAGCTTCAAGTGCAGCCACATGGCATTATGGGTTCTGCCTGGATAATATAGGTTGCAATAACTTAGCCTGATGGATAGTGGGTGGTAGGGGGTGATAGGTTTGGAGAGCATCCATTTTAGTCTAAGGGAAGGCTTCTGAAAGATCTTGTCTCGATGCATGTCGAGTCTTGTGGGGGAAAGTGCACCACCTCTCGAGAGAGTAAAATATAAGTACTTAGCCGTGTCCCCGGCAATGGACAATTTGAGCATCAAGACATGGAAGCTATCAAGGATCTCCTCATCCCAATTTCTAAGATAAAAGATTGTGGTTGAACAAGGGTTAAAGGTTAACCAATTTTATTGGTTGTTCCTTGGGTGATTTGACAAACAAAAACTTAGTGTTTTCAACTTACAAGGAAAACCTATTTTGAGCAAAGCAAGCCTAAGCTCCACTTAGCCAAATGCATATAGATGATAGATACCACTATTCTACCATAGTATCACTTGCCAATACAATTCAAATGTATTGACCCTTGTGGCTGTAACTTATTATGTTACAGGTTTTGTTTGATGTTAGTGAAGTGTGTTGATTAGGATTACAAGTCTACAACCAACATGATTGCCTGTGGCACTTTGAAGATGAAGGACTCCATGCTATATAGTTATTTCTGCTGCATTGTAATAAGATAGCCAAATGAGCTATGTAAGATGTAATGTATTATTTTATTCCTGGTTATAAAGTTGTATTATGACCTTTGTTTCTTGATATTACATCTTAAACTTTGGATGCTAGCTATTGATCCAGGGACTAGCATTGTAAACACAGGGATCTCTACCTTATCAGGTTGGGACCTCTACATATTTATTGGGGTGACACGGGGTGGAATCCCCAAGCTTGAGCTTTTGTCCATTCTTCATCTCATCACACCATTCTTCCCCTACACTTGAAAATTTCCTTCATACAAAACTTCACACAATCTTCATTAGCAACATTAGTGTATTCAAGATAATAGGCCTTTGGGTTTAGTTTCAACACAAATAAAACTTTCATTAAAACACAAGGTATTGTATCAATTCCTTTTAAAAGCTCAAGTGATCAAGAAGAACTCAAAAAGAAACCGATAAGAGGCAAATGCAAATAATGGCAGAAATCTATCAAAACAGACCAGCAGGTATACACTGATTTTTTCGAAGACCTTCTGTTGCTCAAATAGAAAAGTATTGAACTAACGAAAGTTAGATAACAACCTGGGGCATTTACTCAGAAAATTACAGCTCAATCCTACATACAGGGATTTTTCACGAATATTTTCAGTGAAGCACAAAAATCTGTTTCGGGACAACAACTTACCCAAATCTTACTTCTCTCTCATTAGAGGTTATTATTGGCACAAAAACCACACAAAAAGGATAAGGAGAGGTTATTACAGAAGTAATAACTTCCAAGACTCAACTAAAACTATTGGGTTATCTCCCAAGAAGTACGTTTCTTTAACGCCTTTAAGTTAGGCATTGAAGCAACAATCAAGTATTTTCAAATGAAGAAGCATTAACATCAAATTTTGCTTTAATAGGAGGAGCAAAAGGTAAGTTCTCTCTCATTATAGGGGAGTGTTCTATACCTTTCTTGAATGGGAATTGATATTAGTGGTGCCTTATTTCATATCAATAATGACACCAATAGTTCTAAGAAAAGGTCTTCCCAAAGTAATAGGACAAGAAGCATTGCATTCAACATCCAAAACATAGAAATCAACAGGGACATAGGCATTGTTGACCATAATAAGAACATAATTAATACTCCCCATAAGTTTATTTTTATCATTATCATCAAGCAGGACATCTAAATATCAATCTTACAAAGGTGGCAAATCAAGCATTTCATAAATCTTTCTAGGCGTAATAGAGACACTAGAACCAAGGTCACATAAATCTTTGAGATCAAAGTCATTCACTTGCATATTAATGATGGGTTCCCAACTATCTTCTAATTTCCTAGGAATAGAAGCTTTATGTTTCAATTTTCTTCTTTAATTTTAATGAGAGCATCTGTAATGTGTTTTGTGAAAGTCATATTCATAGCACTAGCATTAGGACTTCTAGCAAGCTTTTGTAGGAACATAATCACTTTAGAAATATTGTAATCATCAAGATCAAAATCAAACTTAGCATCACAGGTAGTAGAGTTATTATTTCCCATAGTTCAAAAAAATTTAGCATTCTTATTGGGTTTAGGAATTGTTGTAGAAGGAATGTGGACTTCTTGTGGTTTGCTAGCATCAACATTGTGGTGGTAATAGTACAAATACTATTGTTTTTAGCAATATCATATTCTCTTCCACTTAGCATGCAATTTAGCTAATAGTCTAACATTTTTATCAATTGTAACTTGTATGGCATGAGTAGCAACAAAGGTATTTTCCATGGTTTCAGGTTTAGAAGCCATTTTATTAATCAAAGAGGATTGTGCTTCAGACAAAGATGAAATATTTTTCTCAACATTCAAAAGTTTTTCCTCCACGGTCTTGATGAAAGTAGTTTGTTTACTAATAAAGTCCTTAAGCATGACTTCAAGTTCAGAGGGTGCACTCCTATTGTTGTTGTAGCAATTTCCATAAGCATTACCATTATTGGGAGGATATGGCCTATAATTATTATTACCAAGATTATTCCTATAGGCATTGTTGCTGAAATTGTTATTTCTAATAAATTCACATCAACTTGCATTTCTTGAGCAACCAAAGAGGCTAAAGGAACATTATTTGGATCAATATGAGCTTTTCCATTGACAAGCATAGACATAATGACATCAATTTTATCACTCAAGGAGGAGGTTTCTTCAACATAATTTACCTTCTTACCTTGTGGAGCTATCTCAGTGTGCCATTCAGAGTAGTTAACCATCATATTATCAAGGAGCTTTGTTGCAGCACCCAAAGTAATGGTAATAAAGGTACCTCCAGCAGCAGAATCCAACTGATTTCTTGAAGAGAAATTTAGCCCTGCATAAATTTTTTGGATAATCATCCAAGCAGTCAGTCCATGAGTGGGACAATTCTTTACCAAAGATTTCATTCTTTCCCAAGCTTGAGCAACATGTTCATTATCAATTTGTTTAAATTTCATTATTTTACTTCTCATAGATATAATCTTAGCAGGAGGATAGTATTGATGTGTCGTAAATGTATCTATAATTTTTGATGTTCCATGCTTGTTTACTATCAACTTTGCTTTGCTTTGTCTACACTTTGAGGTATTTTTATACGCTTTCCGGAGCTAACCTATTAAGAAGATGCCGCAGTGCCAGTTGCATGTTTTCTACTCTTTTTGGTTCCAGAAAAGCCAGAAAATAATAATATTCTCAGAATTGGATGGGACAAAACCAAAGTCAATATTTCACCGAGGAGAACACGGAGCCAAAAGACGAGATGGAGGAGGGCCATGAGGGGCCCACAACCCCTAGCCGTGCGGGCCAGGCCAAGCTGCGCCTGGGGAGGGTGCGGCCACATCAGGCACCCCCTCGGTCTCCCCCTTCGCCTATAAGAATCCCCCGATACCAAAACCCTAAGTACCCGATCAGATCTCCACGAAACAGTCTGTAGCCGCCGCCACCATCGTCCCTAGATCGGGGGATCTAAAGCTCTTCCCGGCAACCTGCCGGAAGGGAGAGATCATCCCGAAGGCCTTCTTCATCACCATGCCAGCCTCCGGTATGATGCGTGAGTAGTTCCACCTTGGACTATGGGTCCATACAGTAGCTATATGGTTGTTTCTCCTCCTTTGTGCTACCATGTTTAGATCTTGTGAGCTCCATTCATGATCAAGATCATCTATTTGTAATCATGCATGTTGTGTTTGCGGGGATCCGATGGATATTGAGATTACTATGTCAGATTGATTAATGATTCTATATTGTTGATTCTATCATGTCTGTGTTCTTTGAGATCTTGCATGCTCTTCGTTTCTAGTAGTTATCTTGGATAAGTAGATGCTAGTGACTCCAAGAGAGGGTATTTTATGCTCGATAGTGGGTTCATGCCTCTATTGAATCTGGGGAAGTGACAGAAATATCTAAGGTTGTAGATGTGCTGTTGCTACTAGGGATAAAACAACAATATCTTGTTCATGGAACAATACATATTATTTACTTTACGCACATTTCTTAAAGCAGTTATCTGTTACTTGCAACTTAATATTGGAGGGGGTTCGAATGATAACCTGAAGGTGGATTACTAGTCGTAGATGCAGTTGGATGGCGGTCTATGTATATTGTTGTAATGCCCAATCAAATCTCATAGGATCATGAATGTCTAGTATTGCATTGTTATGCCTTGCTCTGTCCTGTCAATTGCCCCGCTGTAAATGTTTTACCCAGCATGTTATGTTATTTATCTTAAGGAGAACACCTCTAGTGAACTACGGACCCCGGTCCAATCTTTACCATTGATACATCTTCCACTGTTAGTGTATACTTTCTGCAAGCTACTATTACCTTCCACACCATACGTTTAATCCTTTGTTTTCAGCAAACCGGTGAGATTGACAACCTCACTGTTCGTTGGGGCAAAGTCTTGAGTTTGTGTTGTGCAAGTTTCCAAGTTGCTAGCAACACCTTTGAGTCATTTCCTTCCTCTTACTAGTTTGATAACCTTGGTTTCTTATTGAGGGAAAACTTATTGATGTACTCATCATACCTTTCTCTTGGGGTTTCCCAACAAAGCTCTATAGTGATCTGAGCCGCATCAAGACGTTTTCTGGCGCTGTTGCCTAGGAGGCTAAGGACGGCTTCACAAGGGGAGTACTTCACAACCTTTCTCTTTACTTTGTTTTTGTTTTGCTCAGTTTCTTTTTATTTGTTTTTTTGCTTCTTTTTATAAAAAATTCCAAAAGAAATTAGTTTTGTTTTGGTTTGCTTTCTCTTTTCAAAAACACAAAAAATTAGTTCCTACTCTAGTTGCTGCTACTATTGGCTTGCTCCACCTTTGCAAAATTGAACTCTGCCGAGAACACCAAGTTGTGTGACTTCACTAGCACAAACAACAATGATTTCCTGAGTACACCTATTGCTCCACCTACTCCTGATGCTACCTTTTATGAAAATAAGCCTGCTTTGTTGAATCTTGTTATGATAGAGCAATTTTCTGGTGCTAGTTCTGCTGCTGCTGCTGCCCACCTCAATAACTTTGTTGAACTTTGTGAGATGCAAAAATATAAGGATGTAGATGGAGATATTATTAAGCTCATATTGTTTCCTTTCTCCTTGAGAGGAAAAGCTAAACAATGGTTTCTATCCTTGCCTACAAATAGTATTGATTCTTCGATTAAGTGCAAAGATGCTTTTATTGGAAAATACTATCCTCCTGCTAAGATTATATCTATGAGAAGTGAAATAATGAAATTTAAACAACTTGATAATGAACATGTTGCTCAAGCTTGGGATATAATGAAATCTTTGGTAAATAATTGTCCCACTCATGGACTGACTGCTTGGATGATTATCCAGACTTTTTATGCAGGGTTAAACTTCTCTTTAAGAAATCTGTTGGATTCTACTGCTGGAGGTACCTTTGTGACCATTACTTTGGGTGCTGCAACAAAGCTCCTTGATAATATGATGGTCAACTATTCTGAATGGCACACCGAGAGAGCTCCACATGGTAAGAAGGTAAATTCTATTGAAGAAACCTCCTCTTTGAGTGATAAAATTGATGTTATCATGGCTATGCTTGTTAATGGAAAAGCTCATATTGATCCAAATAATGTTCCTTTAGCCTCTTTGGTTGCTCAACAAGAGCAAGTTGATGTGAACTTCATAAGAAATAATAATTTTGGCAACAATGCTTATGGTAATAATAATTATAGGCCTTATCCTCCTAATAATGGCAATACTTATCATGGTAGATCTGGAATACCTAGTGAAGATAGGATTCTAGAAGTTGAAAGACCAACTAAAAACTTTATGCAAATGCAATATGAGCAGAACAAAATATTCACTAAAACTATGGAAGAACAATTTGTTATTTTGAAGAATATTAGTCATCAACTTGAGAATTTGAATAGAAAAATTCCTAGTTTGTAGTCCAAAATTTTGAATGCTGAGAAAAATATTTCATCTTGTCTAAAGCACAGTCCTCTCTGATTAATAAAATGGCTGCTAAACCTGAAACCTTAGAAAGTACCTTTGCTGCTACTCATGACATACAAATTACTATTGATGAAAATGTTAGACTATTAGCTAAACTACATGCTAAGTGGGAAAGATAAGCTGAAATTGCTAGAAACAATAGTGTGTGCACTATTACCACCACCAATATGGATGTTACCAAACCATAAGAAGCCCCCATTCCTCCTACAACAATGCCTAAACCCAATAAGTCTACTACATGTGATGCTAAGTTTGATTTTGATCTTGATGGTTTCAATATCTCCGAAGTGATTATGTTCCTACAAAAGCTTGCTAGAAGTCCTAATGCTAGTGATATGAATGTGGCTTTCACCAAACACATCACATATGCTCTTATTAAAATTAAGGAAGAAAAAATGAAACACAAAGCTTCTATTCCTAGGAAAGTAGAAGATAGTTGGGAACCCATCATTAATATGCAAGTGAATTATTTTGATCTCAAATCTTCATGTGACCTTGGTTCTACTGTCTCTATTATGCCTAGAAAGATTTATGAAATGCTTGATTTGCCACCTTTGGAAGATTGCTATTTGGATGTACCACTTGATGATAATGATAAAAAGAAACTCATGGGGAATGTTAATGATGTTCTTATTATGGTTAACAATGCCTATGTCCCTGTTGATTTCTATATTTTGGATGTTGAATACAATGCTTCTTGTCCTATTACTTTGGGAAGACCTTTTCTTAGAACTGTTGGTGCCATCATATGAAAGAAGGCACCATTAAATATCAATTTCCATTCAAGAAAGGTATTGAACAATTCCCTATGAGGAGAAAGAAGTTACCTTTTGCTCCTCTGTTTAAAGCAAAATTTGATGTTAATGCTTCTTCATTTGAAAATACTTGATTCTTGCTTCTTGTCCCTAACTTAACGGCGTTAAAGAAAAGTACTTCTTGGGAGATAACCCAATAGTTTTATTGAGTCTTGGAAGTTATTACTTCTGTAATAACCTCTCCTTATCCTTTTTATTTGATTTTTTTGCCAAGAATAACCTCTAATGAGAGGGAAGTAAGATTTGGGGAAGTGCTGTCCCAAAACAGATTTTTGTGCTCCACTATAAACATTCTTATTAAAATCTCTATATATCGTGTTGAGCTGTAATTTTCTAAATAAATCCCCTAGGTTGTTAGATAACTTTCATTAGTTCAACACTTTTTGATTTGAGCAACAGAAGGTCTTCTAAAAAATCGGTTTTCACCTGCTGGTCTGTTTTGGCAGATTTCTGCCATTATTTGCATTTGCCTCTTTATTGATTTCTTTTTGGGTTCTCTTTGAGAAATTGAACTTTTTGAGGGAATTGATACAGTATCTTGTGTCTTTAATGAAAGTTTTTTTGTTTTGAAACTAAACCCAAAGGTCTATTATCTTTTGAATGCACTAATGTTGCTAATGAAGATTGTGTGAAGTTTTGTATGAAGGAAAATTTTCAGGTGTAAGGGAAGAATGATGTAATGAGATGAAGAATGGACAAAAGATCAAGCTTGGGGATGCCACCCCGTATCACCCCAAGAAATATTCAAGAGGTACAAGCATCAAAGCTTGGGAATGCCCAAGGCTTCCCCTTCTTCATTAATAAAAATCTCAGGTCTTTCTAGACATTTTGTTTTTATTGTTTCATGCACTGTTGTGTTGTTCTTGGAGCGTCTTAGTTTTCGTTTTTGGATTTCATTTGCTTACTTTGCTTGAATAAAGTAGTTGGACCCCCGCTTAGAAAGTGTTGTTTCAAATAAGTTGATTGGTGTTGGAAAGGAGTAGGAAGTTCTTGCTTTAGTAGTACAAAAAGGAGCTTGCTTTGACTGTGGCTTAGACTTTATCATGTCATGCTAGATGTTGTTTTGACCTTATGCTTAGTGATTATTGTTGTAGCATGACTTGTTCCAAACAATTGAGATTGCTTAATGTGTCTTGAAAGAATCATGCGTTGTTTTAGCATACAAAAGCATAGTATTGTGGTATTCTCCTTTGATGCTTCGTTTGGGTTGACTTGGCACATGATAACACCATGTTATGACTATGAACCAGTCACCTTAGCCTCCATGATCATTTAGTTTTTGACTTGTGGTACCACTTTATGCTTTGATTAGTAATGTTTTGTCGCTCTGCATGATTATGGCCATTATTGCTCTCTTAGTTGGTCGCTCTCAGTCTTTTGCTAGCCTCCACTTGTATTGAGTAAGATCTACTCATGCATCCAACTCCCAAGAAACCAAGTTATTCCAAAGTGTCCACTATAAATTCCTATGCATGGTGTGTTACACCATTCCAAGTATATTCTTGTTTTATCTATCTTCCAAATTAAACTTGTTATGTGAAAATTAGTGATTAAAGATCTCACAAACTCGATGGCACACTTTATTTTTCTTGCCCCAAATAAACTTGAACCATTGTGTCATCTATGTTGTATATGCTTGCACTTATAAGTTGGGAATTAGCAGAACCGAGCTGTCACGGGAAACGCTTTCAACACCTGTAAATATCTACCCAGTTTATATCAAGCTCTTTTGTTTATGCATGTCGTCGGTGTGAAATAAAAGGGGAGCTTGTAAGTCCATGGAGTTATGTATGTGTTTTAGAGAAACGCCTGGGCCGCTAGCCTAAGCCATGCCTGATCATGATGGAAACTTGCAGCATCACCATAGTGAGAAATATATGAAGCATTCTTCTTATAAAAAAGAGCGATAGAAAAAAGAGATTGAGAAAAAGAAAAAAAATATGAGAAAAGAGGAAAGAGAGAAAAAAGCACCATTTTCCCATGGTAAATAAAAAGATTGCTGAGATGCTCATTGTCTGCTTGCCTTGTCATTTTGGTATGGGATAGCTCATGTATCATGGGGAAAGGGGTATCCCGTTGGCGGTTCTCTATGATACACATGTACTTACTATGACAAGAACTTACCGATAACTAAAGTTGAGTAGCATGAGGAGCGGCCCTCGTACTCAAGGGACATGATATTTCCAACTTATACTTTGTCAAGCATATACTCCATATTTTGTTCACTTTAACCTTAATCAATTCAAGATGCTTATGATAGGGGCAATGAGAGCTGAAAGATAACAAGTACCATAATTTTTGGAAGCTCTTTATGAAACTTGAAATCCCTGCTTCCCTTTATGAAGGGCCTTTCTTCCACTTATATATTGAGTCTTCACCTTCTATCCTTAGGCACCAATTAAGAGAGCATAGTTGCCATTCTTAGTTCTATGTGCATTGTCCCAAAACTTATTGATTGATTCATATTGTTGATATTGCTTGTTCTTGAACTATTTGTATCTAGTCACCCTTATGAACTTTGAAGGTTTCCTATGCATTTATGTTTTGCTACTCCATGAGGGATAAGTTGAATGCCACTATGCTATGTTTTATATATGTGAATCAAACAAACGTCTTTCAATGCATTGTTATTCATGAATCTTTGTTTGTATCCTTTCATGTTGCAGCATAGTTGCTTTGTCTTATTGTTAGAACTCCATCTTTCATGCTCATGTTTAGAGTACTTTGATCCTAGCTTTCAATGCTTGCAAATGGTTTGATCTTGATTGTGATGGTGCATGTCACCTAAAAAATTATTCTTTTTATCACTTACCTACTCGAGGAAGAGCATGAGTTAAGCTTGGGGATGCTTGATACGTCGTAAACGTATCTATAATTTTTGATGTTCCATGCTTGTTTAGTATCAACTTTGCTTTGCTTTGTCTACACTTTAAGGTATTTTTATACGTTTTCCGGAACTAACCTATTAACAAGATGCCGCGGTGCCAGTTGCCTGTTTTCTGCTGTTTTTGGTTCCAAAAAAGCCAGAAAATAAATATTCTCGGAATTGGGCGAGACAAAAGACAAAGTCAATATTTCACCGAGGACAACACGGAGCCAGAAGACGAGACGGAGGAGGGCCACGAGGGGCCCACACCCCCTGGTCGCGCGGGCCAGGCCAGACCGCGCCTAGGAAGGGTGCGACCACCTAGGGCAGCACCTCGGTCTCCTCTTCGCCTATAAGAACCCCCCGATACCAAAACCCTAAGTACCTGATCAGATCTCCACAAAATAGTCTATAGCCGCTGCCACCATCGTCCCTAGATTTGGGGGGATCTGAAGCTCTTCCCGGCACCCTGCCGGAGGGGAGAGATCATCCCGGAGGCCTTCTTCATCACCATGCCAGCCTCCGGTATGATGTGTGAGTAGTTCCACCTTGGACTATGGGTCCATACAGTAACTAGATGGTTGTTTCTCCTCCTTTGTGCCACCATGTTTAGATCTTGTGAGCTCCGTTCATGATCAAGATCATCTTTTTGTAATCATGCATGTTGTGTTTGCAGGGATCCGATGGATATTGAGATTACTATGTCAGATTGATTAATGATTCTACATTGTGGATTGTATCATGTATGTGTTGTTTGAGATCTTGCATGCTCTCCGTTTCTAGTAGCTATCTTGGCCAAGTACATGCTAGTGACTCCAAGAGGGGGTATTTATGCTCGATAGTGGGTTCATGCCTCTATTGAATCTGGGGAAGTGACAGAAATATCTAAGGTTGTATATGTGCTGTTGCTAATAGGGAGAAAACAACAATTTCTTGTTCATGGAACAATTGTATTGTTTACTTTACACACATTGCTTAAAGAAGTTATCCGTTGCTTGCAACTTAATACTGGAGGGGGTTCGGATGATAACCTGAAGCTGGATTACTAGTCATAGATGCAGTTGGATGATGGTCTATGTATATTATTGTAATGCCCAATCAAATCTCATAGGATCATGAATGTCTGCCTTGCTCTGTCCTATCAATTGCCCCGCTATAATTTGTTTACCCGGCATGTTATGTTATTTATCTTAAGGAGAACAACTCTAGTGAACTGTGGACCTCGGTCCAATCTTTACCAATGATACATCTTCCATTGTTACTGTTTACTTTCTGCAAGCTACCATTACGTTTCACACCATACGTTTAATCCTTTGTTTTCAGCAAACCGGTGAGATTAACAACCTCACTGTTCGTTGGGGCAAAGTCTTGATTTGTGTTGTGCAGGTTTCCAAGTTGCTAGCAACAACTTTGAGTCGTTTCCTTCCTCCTACTGGTTCGATAACCTTGGTTTCTTACTGAGGGAAAACTTATTGATCTACTCATCATACCTTCCTCTTGGGGATTACAAACGACCCTCTAGAGTGATCCGAGCCGCATCAAATATTTTCCAGTAAAAGCATCTTTGAATTGAATCCAAGAATCAATACTATTTCTAGGAAAGGATAGCAACCATTCTTTAGCTTTTTCTCTCAAAGAGAAATGAAACAATTTGAGCTTAATAATATCTCCATCTACATCCTTATATTTTTTGCATCTCACAAAGTTCAAAAAATTTATTAAGGTGAGCAGCAGCAGCATCAGAACTAGCACCAGAAAATTGCTCTTTCATAACAAGATTCAACAAAGCAGGTTTAATTTCATAAAAGGTAGCATCAGGAGCAGGTGGAGAAATAGGTTGATACGTTGGAAACGTATCTATAATTTTTGATGCTCTATGTTTTTTTGTATCTACTTTGCTTGTCTACACTTTGAGGTGCTTTTTACATGTTTTCTGGTACTAACCTATTAATAAGTTGCAACGGTGCCAGATGCCTGTTTTCTGCTATTTTTGGTTTCAGAAAAGTTAGTAAAGAAATATTCTTGGAATTGGACGGGGCGAAGGACAAAGTCAATAACTTTCCGTGGGGAACAAGAAGTCTAGAGGAGAGACGAGGAGGCGTGCCAGGGAGGCTAAACCCCCCTAGGCGCGGGTGGGCCCTACCCCGGGCCTGGGTAGGGTTTGCCCCCTCTGGCCGCCGCCTCGGTCTCCCCCTTTGCCTATAAGAATCCCCCGATACAGAAACCCTGAGTACCCGATCAGAAATCCACTTAATCGTCTGTAGCCACCGCCACCATCGTCCCCAGATCAGGGGGGTCTGAAGTTCTTCCCGGCACCCTGCCGGAGGGGAGATCATCTCGGAGGCCTTCTCTCCAGTATGATTCGTGAGTAGTTCCACCTTGGACTATGGGTCCATGTAGTAACTAGATGGTTGTATCTCCTCCTTTGTGCTTTCATGTATAGATCTTGTGAGCTCCGTTCATGATCAATATCTAATCTATTTGTAATCATGCATGTTGTGTTTTCGGGGATCCGATGGATATTGAGATTATTATGTTGGTTTGATTAATGGTTTTATCTCTATGATTCTATCATGTCTGTGTTGTTTGTGATCTTGCATGCTCTCCGTTGATAGTGGTTATCTTGGCCAAGTAGTTGCTATGACTCCAAGAGGGAGTATTTATGCTCGATAGTGGGTTCATGCCTCTAGTTTCCAAGGGAAGTGACAATAATCTCTTAGGTTGTAGATGTGTTGTTGCTACTAGTAAGAAAACAACGGTCTCTTGATCATGGAACATGTGGACTGTTTACCTTACACACTTTCCTTAAAGCAGTTGTCTGTTGCTTGCAACTTAATGTAGGGGTTCGTAGCATGGAAAACAAAAAAATTCTACCACATGCACACAAACAAGCCAAGATCTATCTACTAGATTGTAGCAACGAGTCGATAGGAGCACTCACCCTCGAAGATTCCAAAGCGGTTAACAAGAGCAGATTCTCGTGGGTGATGTAGTCGTACACTTGCCGATCTCAAGACCGCGTAGACGATCCTTTCGGCGCTGCGTTCTGGCAGCGCTTCCGCAGTCGGTCACATGTTCGGTACTCAATGAAGACCTTCATCTCCCTTGTTCCAGAAGGAATCAGAGGTTTTAGTTCTCCCCTCGCGATTCCGGCAGCACGACAGCATGGTGTCGGAAGTAGAGGAAAGATCCCGCAGGGCTTCGCCTAAGCCGGTGCGAGTTATGGTGGATCTAGGGTTTTCTGGTGATCTAGGTTTAGAAGGCCGGAGTGGAGGAGGAGGAGTCAGCGGCGGCTAGGGCGACGGTTACAGGCCGGCGGCGGCTCGCCGTGCGGCGTCGGCGGCGCACGGGGTGGAGGGCTGGCTCTTGTGTGTTTGGGGCAGCCATCCCCCTCTATTTATGAGAGGGGGACAACCTTGAGAGGGGAGGGTTTGAATCCAAACCCAAACCCAAGTTGGATTGAAAGAAGGACTCTTTCCTTCTTTCACTAGGAAACCATTGTTCCAGTTTGACTTTTCAAACCTCCTGTTTGACTTTCAATTTAGAGCTTTAATTCTCTCTTGCAAATGCCCAAACCAAGTGACCTAGGATATGATCCAATCATTCCACTTACCCATTACACATTCATGGACCATTCCCCTTCCGGTCCGATGAACCTTCTAGAACCTCTCCGATGAAAACATAGAAATCATTCCTGAACTCCGGAATCGGACTTTCCTTATATGAATCTTATTCTCCAGACCATTTAGGATCTCCTCGTGATATCTCGGATCCCATCCGAGACTCCGAACAACATTTGGTATCCCTACTAACATTCCATATCTACTAAACAACATTGAATCCTTAAGTGTGTCTCCCTACGGTTCGTGAATTATGCAGACATGACCTAGACACTTCTCCGATCAATAACCAATAGAGTAATCTGGAAATTCATATGTGCGGTGACCCAGCATACCACTGCATGATGTAGTAAACTATAGTCGTTGACATAACACCAATGAAACACCGTTCACTAGTATTACATCCCTCAGAGTGGTACAACAAAAACACAACAGGTCCAAGACATGACTATAGGTTACAACTCAAATCTTTACACAAGATCCAGAGAACACTCTGTTGGAGATATGCCCTAGAGGCAATAAGAAAAGTGGTTATTATTATATCTTTGTGTTTATGATAAATGTTTACATTCATGCTATAATAGTATTAATCGGAAACATTAATACTTGTGTGATTTGTAAACTAAATTAGAGTCCCTGGTAAAGCCTCTTTATAATACTAGCTTGTTGATTAATAGATGATCATGGTTTCTCGATCATGAACATTGAGATGTTATTAATAACAAGATCATATCATTAGGAGAATGGTATGATGGACATACACCTATAGATAAGCGTAGCATTAAGATCAAGTCATTTCAATAGTTTGTTTGCTATAAGCTTTCTAATACATAGTAAACTAATTCCTTCGACCACGAGATCATGTTAATCACCATCACTGGAATTGCTTTGATGACATCAAACACCACACCGTAATTGAGTGGCTATAAAGGTGGCATTGAGTGTTCGAAAAGTATGGGTTGAGGCACATGGATCAAGAGTGGGATTTGTCCATCCATATGACAGATAGATATACTCTGGGCCCTCTCGGTGGAATGTCATCCAATTAGCTTGCAAGCATGTGAATGGCTCACAAGGGATCACATATCACGAGAACGAGAAAAGAGTACTTATCGGTAACGAGCTTGAACTAGGTATGCAGAGATACCGACGATCAAAACCTCGGATAACTAAACTATCGTGAGACAAAGGGAAATTGGTATCGTATATAAGTGGTTCATTCGATCGCAAAGTAATCATAGAAATATGTGGGAGCCATATGAATTTCCAGTTTCCTCTATTGGTTATTGATCGGAGAAGTGTCTTGGTCATGTCCGCATAATTCACGAACCATAGGGAGACACACTTAACGATTCGATGTTGTTTAGTAGATGGAATGTTAGTAGGGATACCGAATGTTGTTCGAAGTGTCGGATGGGATCCGGGATATCACGAGGAGATCCAGAATGGTCCGGAGAATAAGATTCATATAAGGAAAGTCCTATTTCGGAGTTCGGGAAAGTTTCCGATGTTTTCATCGGAGAGGTTCTAGAAGGGTCTAGAAGGTTCACCGGTCCAGAAGGAAAATGGTCCATGAATGTGTCATGGGTAAGTGTAACGATTGGATCATATCCTAGGTCACTTTGTGTGTGCATTTGCAAGAGAGAATTAAAGCTCTAAATTGAAAGTCAAACGGGAGTTTGAAAAGTCAAACCGGAACAATGGTTTCCTAGTGGGAGAAGAAACAAGTCCTTCACTCAATCCAACTTGGGTTTGGGTTTGGATTCAAACCCACCCCTCCCAAGGCTGCCCCCCTCTCATAAATAGAGGGGGAGGGCTGCCCCAACACCACAAGAGCCAAGCCCTCCCCACACCCACGCCGCCGCCGCCCTAGCCACCGCCGACACCTCCTCCTCCTCCCGGACTTCTAAACCCTAGATCTCCAGGAAACCGTAATCCACCATAACTCACACCGGCTTAGGCGAAGCCCTGCGGGATCTTCCCTCTACTTCCGACATCACACCGTCGTGCTGCCGGAATCGCGAGGGGAGAACTACAACCTCCGCTGCCTGCTGGAACAAGGGAGAGGAAGGTCTTCATCGAGTACCGAACGTGTGACCGACTGCGGAAGCGCTGCCGGAACGCAGCGCCGGAAGGATCGTCTACGCGATCTTGAGATCGGCAAGTGTACGACTACATCACCCACGAGAATCTGCTCTCGTTAACCGCTTTGGAATCTTCGAGGGTGAGTGCTTCTATCGACTCGTTGCTACAATCTAGTAGATATATCTTGGCTTGTTTGTGTGCATGCGGTAGAAATTTTTTGTTTCCCATGCTACGAACCCCTACACACTCTAGGTTAAAGAGAGAGAAAGAAACTTCTTACAGAGAAGAATCAGAAATAAATAACTCCAAAAATATCATACTATTAAGACTAGTATCTTAACTAATGGTCTGGCATTGCTGCTATTGCAATACAGTATAGAAATAGGTTCTATGGCTAGAGATTATATTCCTATCTACTCACTAACTTCGTCTTCACTTGAGTTGATGTATATGTTGACTTTCTTGACTTCATTGAAGAGCTTTAGCTTTTGATGATGATTCCTGGAGCATGATTTGATGTAGACATCGTCTGTACTGGCTTTAGGACCTAGCAAGGGTTAAGAAGATACTTTGAGTACGAGCGTACTCAGCAAGTTCACTAGAAAAGGAGTGTTTGATGCACTATAGCTACAGCCTCAGACCATAGGTCGTAGGCAATGCAAGTTTTCATAAACATTTCTTCAAAGGTTGCTTTCATTGAAAAGCTATGCCCGTCAGCCTTCACGGGTTTACCAGAACTTTCATGGAGTTCCTTTCCCGTCGCGTTCGCAGCTCCTTCCTGGAACAGGAAGTAACAAGTTACAATTCTTACACTCTGCAGAGGTGTGTCACTTTACCCATGAGAGACCTTAGGTTTTGTTGCTCGGCCGGGAGTATGTCCCCGTTCAAACTTCCTTGGTTTGAGGCCCAACCTAAGATCCAAGCCAATCACTACCTTCTCCGCGACCCCGCATGTCTCCTTGGTGTACACCATGCCCACCTATTGAATTACGGTAATGGTTTGTACAGACCGTTTAGATGCCGGAACTATCATGGGACGTTGAGGGCTCCCACCCATATGCTGCATATCCTCTATGAATTACCAATTAATATGCACGCTATGAGTGATAACAGCCACGACCCGCACATCCAGCTCCATGCGAGAGGGAAAAGATACAGCTGACTTCTCCGTCCCATTCCAAATCTCATGGTCAACTGTAGAGGTCCCAACCTTAGATAAGATTGATCCCTCCTGTGTTTACAATGCTAGTCCCTGGATCAATAGCTAGCATCCATAGTTAAGATGTAATATCAAGAAACAAAGGTCATATTATAACTTTATAACCAGGAATAACATAAGTTTATTACATCACACATAGCTCATAGGGCTATTACATTATATTGCAGCGGAATAACTATAAGCATGGGGTCCTTCATCTTCAAAGTGCCACAGGCAGATGTTGGTTGTAGACTTTGTAATCCTAATCAATCAATCTTCACTAAAATCAATCAAACCTGCAACATACAAGTTACAGCCACAAAGGGTCAATACATTTGAATTGTATTGGCAAGTGATACTATGGTAGTATAGTGGAATCTAACATCTATATGCATTTGGCTAAGTGGAGTTGAGGCTTGCATTGCTCAAAATAGATTTTTCTTATCATTTTGAAAATACTAAGTTTTTGCTTGAAAAAATCATTTTTCTCAATCAAAGATTTCAAGATCCTTGTACCAAGCCATCTCTCCATCAATGATTGAAGAATTCAAACAACCCTTGTTCAAACCACAAGATTTTAATTTAGAAATTTGAATGATGAGATTCTTGATTGCTTCCATGTCTTGATGCTCAAATTGTCCTTTACCAGGGACATGGCTAAGTACTTAGATTTTACACTCTGCAGAGGTGGTGCACTTTCCCCACAAGACTTGGTTTCCCAAGACAAGATCTTTCAGAAGCTTTTCCTTAGACCAAAATGGACGCGCTCCAACCTATCAAACACTACCACCCACTGTCCATATGGCTAAGTTCTTGCAACCTATATGATCATGGCAGAGCCCATATTGCCAAGTGGTTGCACTTGAAGCTTCTCAACATTTGACATCTCAAATCCCTTTGTTTCCTGGGTGGCCATCCACAAGTGAGATACACAAGCCAAGTCCATGGCCTTGTGAACCACTCAACCATTCTCCACCAAGCTATTCCATTCCACCCAGGTGATTCATTAACTTAGTTGTTTTATTAAACAAAATCACAAGTCCTCAGACTTAGAATATTTTTTCCATAGTGTGAATATATATTCCACCCATGTTTTCTATAAGCTAGGCTAAGCTTGTAGTAGTAGGAATCTTAACTTAGGAAAATCCTACTAAGGATTCATCTACTAGGTTTCCTATAGCAAGGTTTATTCTTATCAAAATCCATGCAAGTTTTACTTAGCAAAATCACTAATGCATAGTGAAAGTAATGGGACAAAAGTATGAAGCATCACTTGCCTTTTTGGTAGGGAATGGTGGTTCACTCCTTGATCTTGTTAGTCTCACACTTCACTACAAGTCAATCAAGCAAACACTAATTCAATTTACATTCCAAACCAATAATCACTCAAACAAATTCACACACACAAAACAATGGAAACCAATTCATGCATGGGAGCATGCAAAAGATAGTTTTATTTTGCAAAGGGGTCTCTATGGGGTTTCTAAACTTTGTAAGATCCAAATTGATCTTTTACCAAGGTGGCAAAGTCATTAGTTAGAGGGTTTTGTCCAAAAACTATTTTTAAATCCATTCATCATTTCATGTGGTGAAAAATGTTTTTTTATTAAGGCAAAACTCTTAAGTTGTTCACCAAATGAGTTGCTATTGCAAAACTTGGTGTTTTTAGGTCAGTAGGTTTGGTCCAAAACATTTCCTTGAAGTTTTCTTTTCATAAACATTTTTATAACAAAAACCATTCTTTTTATTTGGCTAGAAAATGGCTAAGTCAATTAATCTAACCTAAATCTTTCAAAAATCATTTTTAATACCAAGGGTTGGTTCCTAGGGTCAGTAAGGTCACAACAATCCCATTTGCAAAGGTTTTAATCCAAAAATCATTTTTAAACAATTTTTATACTCTAAACAAGCATACATAAGTTTCTGCAAATTCAAACAAGCTAACAGATACTATTTGTCAAACTAAGGGTAGGGTTGGTTAGGGCTTGTCTTGCTGATTCCAACGACATCAAATTTGTAAAATTTGGACGTGTGGATCAAAAGATACATGGGTTTGAAAATGGCAAAAGTTTCTGTTTTCAAATCTGTTTTTAAACAGATAGGTGACACGCGGCGTGATATCATTGGTTGATACCGGTTCGTCTGGATCGGCAACGTGGAGCGTTGGATTAAGTTAGATCGCATGGTACCGGGTGCGTACCCATTCGCGTTTAAGTGGTTCTATCGTATCCGCCCGATCTAGATCGAACGGCTGCAATCACTCAGACCATCAACTGGCGGCGCTGCGGTGGCTAACGGCGGCGGAGCGGTCGGTCGACGACGGAGGCAACGCTACAGGGGGTGAGGGAGAAGGAGGAGTAGCTCACCGGGCTCAGGGGGTTACGGCGATGCTCGGGGAGGTGTTGGTCGGGCGAGGGGCGCTCGGGGTCTGCGGCAATTCCTCACCGGAGTGGAGGACGGCGTCGGGTGCGTCGGGTGGTCGTTGTGGACGTCGCTATGGATCACCCCAAGACAAGGCGAAGACGTGGTTAGACGCGCAAGATCGAGACAGAATCGTGTGCGAGAACTAGAAGAAGAGGGGCGACCGGAGTCTACCTGTGGAGCTCGTCGGAGAAGAAGGCAGACGCGGCGGCGTCGGGAGTTTGTCGTAGTCGGGGTTCTGGTGCACCCGCGGGCGAACCAGGAGTACTAGGAGATGCGTGAGGTCGAGAGGAGTCCACTCGCGTGAAGTAGAGGCAGAGGGGTGGTCGGTGTTGGCCGGAATTGCTGCGAAAGCTCGTCGGAGCAGAGGACGTTCGGGGAGGAAATGGAGCGGCCTGGGGGCGAGCTTTGGGGAGGAGTCTGAGGGGAACGAGAGAGGAGAGGGTGACGATTTAACCTGCGTGGTCAGAGGGCTAATTCAATGCGTGTTTAAGGAGAATTACGCCGGAGTTATTCTGTCTGCAACGGCCGGGCGACGGGGTGGGCGTGGTCTGCGGGTGGGGAAGAAGAACAGGAGGTGTGGGGTCCAGCGTCAGTGAGAAAAGAAGAGGGAGGATGGGTCCACCGGTTATTGACTCTATGGGCGGTTTCGGCGGTGAGAAAAGTAACGCTTCGGGGAAGGGAGAGCTGGGCTGTGGGACTGTTGGGCTGGGCCTTGTTGGGTCTGTCCTTTTCCATATTTTTTTTCTGCCTGTTTGTTTTATTCTTTTCTATTTCTATTTTCTGATTTGATATTCAAACAAATGATTCAATCAATAATGCAAACCATTCAAACAACAATCAAACAAATTCAAACAAACAACAAACTTTTCATTTGAATTTGGTTCTGTTTGACATCATAATTCACATTCTAAAATATTATTTTAAATCTTTTTAGGTTCCATTTATTAATTAAATAAGTAGGCCATGGTTTATTAATTAAATAGAGTTTTTGTTGTTTATTAATAAAATCTTCATTTGAAATCCTAATATTTTCAAAACCAATCAGTGGGTTTTATTTGGGAAATATAGAATATTTGGAAACTTATTTTTAAAACAAAATAACATTTTATTTTAGAGTCCATTATTAATTAAATATAATAGATTTTCATTATTCAATCAAATAGGATTTGTTTTATTGAGATATTTATTTTGAAATCTAAAATAAAGTCAAAACACTTTAGTAGGTTTTATCTGAGAATATAAAGTACTTGGAAATTTTTATTAAATTAAACAAATAAGTTCTTGATGGTTTATAAATGATAGAACCTTTATTAATAAAACTTGGATATTAAATCCTTATTAATTTATTTTAAATAAACCTTTGTTAATTTTATTTAGAATAAAATGTTTTAATTCCAAAGCTTGGCCAAGGTTTAATTTGGCTTATAAAATAATCTTTATTTATAAATCCATTCTTTTCTTTTGAGTACCCAAATCCTTTTATTAAAAGATCTAAAATAGTAGTTCCAAAACATTTTTAATTTACTTTATTAAATGTTTATCTTTATGAATCCCTTTAGGATTTTATTTAATTCAAATGGGTTGAGGTTCCAATTGGATTCAAAAGTTTCTTCTGGCTTCTAAAAATCAAACAAAGATTTATTTTATTAATTTATTTTCACATTACAAGATTTGGAAAATCTTGGGATGTGACAGGCTACCACCCTTAAAATAAATCTCGTCCCGAGATTTGGGAAGATTAGGGTTACAAGCAGGTTCAAAAACAACTAGGGTACTACCACCCTTAAAAATCTTCAAACAAAATTTACATATTGGCCTTCTTGGGATTCTGAAAAAAAAACTTCTCTAAGCAAACTTTTGCATAGTGTCCTTTGTTTCCATGCTTGACTCATGGGCCAAGGTTGAGTTTCTCCATAGGCTTGTTTAACTTGTTCTCCATCCTTTCTGGATAATTGTTTGCATAGTGGCCTAGTTCCTTGCATTTGAAACATGTGACAAGTTTGATATCCCTCATAGGCTTGTTTATCTTATGCTTCATCTTTTCTGGACAGTAGTTTGCATAATGTCCTAACTCTTTGCAGTGTTTGCACATCACTTGGCTAAAATCCTTCCTTATATTGGGTTTCACTAGCTTTTGTTTGTCTTCTTGTCTCTTCTTCTTTTCTGGGCATTCATTGTAATAGTGTCCCATCTCTTTGCAAGTATAACATTGCTCTTGAGTAATATCCTTCTTGTTTGGGTTGGGGCATTTCTTCTTCTTCTTGGGTCTCTCCAAAGCTAGGAGTTCTTCTAGTTCATGTTCTCCATAGGTGGGAGATCTTTCTCTCTTCTTGGGGTATTGATCTTCATGTTCCTTGGATGCATGATTCTTGTCTCTAAAATTATAGCTAGCTTGGGTTCCTTCTAGAATAACATCTTTGTCATCCTTGTTGTCATTGGCTCTTGGGAGAAAGTTTTCTCTCATGTTGATCATTTGAGTAACAAATCCTTGCAACAATTGGGTTTGAAGTTTCAAAATCCTTTGTATGGCTGGGTCTAGTCCATTGTTGTTGGCTAAAAGCTGAGTTGTCTCTTGGCTCAACTGGTTTTGGTTTTCTATAAGTTCTCTCATGTTGTCTTCTTGGTTGGTGTTGGTGTCTCTTGGACTAGTCATCTGTTTGGGTTGGATTGGGATTAGAATAGGGAAAATATTTCTAAGGAATTATTTCTAATCACACACATCACAATTCACACAAAAAATGTGCATGCAATCACAAGCAAACACTCCACTCAAACAACAAGTTTCAAGCACATTTTTAGGCAACAAAATATTTTTGTTACACCACATAAGTTGGTGTATTTGACTTAACTAAAATATGGTGGTCCATCTATATGGTTCACTTGTGATCTTCCTTCTTTCTTGGTTTCTTCCTCTTACTTGAGATCATGGTTTCCTTGAGAAAAACTCTTGGTCACAATACTTCAAAGTTGTTGATGGCTCCTTCTTATTTTGCATTCCCTCAGTCTCTAAATCTTAAGTAAGATTTCCTTGTCTCACTTGTAGTCCTTAGTGGTATCCATGTTGGAAGTCCTTGGTGAACATGCTGAAGATGTTGAAGTCATTAGAGCTGAAGATGTTGAAGACATTAGAGTTGAAGAAGTTGAAGAAGTCTTTTGCACATAGTGTAGTCTTTGGTCATGGGGTAGGTTTTTCCATCAAGTTGAAGTAGAAGAGGTGTAGAGTTAAAACCAAAATGGTTGAGGAAAGAGTTTACAAGTGTTTTTGTAAATAAGTTTTAGAACAAAAATACAACTCCTATTTTTCTAAGGGTTTTTGTCCAATCCTAGGGTTTACAAATCCTACAGGCAACACAATGCTCTGATACCATCTGTAGAGGTCCCAACCTTAGATAAGATTGATCCCTCCTGTGTTTACAATGCTAGTCCCTGGATCAATAGCTAGCATCCACAGTTAAGATGTAATATCAAGAAACAAAGGTCATATTATAACTTTATAACCAGGAATAACATAAGTTTATTACATCACACATAGCTCATAGGGCTATTACATTATATTGCAGCGGAATAACTATAAGCATGGGGTCCTTCATCTTCAAAGTGCCACAGGCAGATGTTGGTTGTAGACTTTGTAATCCTAATCAATCAATCTTCACTAAAATCAATCAAACCTGCAACATACAAGTTACAGCCACAAAGGGTCAATACATTTGAATTGTATTGGCAAGTGATACTATGGTAGTATAGTGGAATCTAACATCTATATGCATTTGGCTAAGTGGAGTTGAGGCTTGCATTGCTCAAAATAGATTTTTCTTATCATTTTGAAAATACTAAGTTTTTGCTTGACAAAATCATTTTTCTCAATCAAAGATTTCAAGATCCTTGTACCAAGCCATCTCTCCATCAATGATTGAAGAATTCAAACAACCCTTGTTCAAACCACAAGATTTTAATTTAGAAATTTGAATGATGAGATTCTTGATTGCTTCCATGTCTTGATGCTCAAATTGTCCTTTACCAGGGACATGGCTAAGTACTTAGATTTTACACTCTGCAGAGGTGGTGCACTTTCCCCACAAGACTTGGTTTCCCAAGACAAGATCTTTCAGAAGCTTTCCCTTAGACCAAAATGGACGCGCTCCAACCTATCAAACACTACCACCCACTGTCCATATGGCTAAGTTCTTGCAACCTATATGATCATGGCAGAGCCCATATTGCCAAGTGGTTGCACTTGAAGCTTCTCAACATTTGACATCTCAAATCCCTTTGTTTCCTGGGTGGCCATCCACAAGTGAGATACACAAGCCAAGTCCATGGCCTTGTGAACCACTCAACCATTTTCCACCAAGCTATTCCATTCCACCCAGGTGATTCATTAACTTAGTTGTTTTATTAAACAAAATCACAAGTCCTCAGACTTAGAATATTTTTTCCATAGTGTGAATATATATTCCACCCATGTTTTCTATAAGCTAGGCTAAGCTTGTAGTAGTAGGAATCTTAACTTAGGAAAATCCTACTAAGGATTCATCTACTAGGTTTCCTATAGCAAGGTTTATACTTAGCAAAATCCATGCAAGTTTTACTTAGCAAAATCACTAATGCATAGTGAAAGTAATGGGACAAAAGTATGAAGCATCACTTGCCTTTTTGGTAGGGAATGGTGGTTCACTCCTTGATCTTGTTAGTCTCACACTTCACTACAAGTCAATCAAGCAAACACTAATTCAATTTACATTCCAAACCAATAATCACTCAAACAAATTCACACACACAAAATAATGGAAACCAATTCATGCATGGGAGCATGCACAACATAGTTTTATTTTGCAAAGGGGTCTCTATGGGGTTTATAAACTTTGTAAGATCCAAATTGATCTTTTACCAAGGTGGCAAAGTCATTAGTTAGAGGGTTTTGTCCAAAAACTATTTTTAAATCCATTCATCATTTCATGTGGTGAAAAATGTTTTTTTATTAAGGCAAAACTCTTAAGTTGTTCACCAAATGAGTTGCTATTGCAAAACTTGGTGTTTTTAGGTCAGTAGGTTTGGTCCAAAACATTTCCTTGAAGTTTTCTTTTCATAAACATTTTTATAACAAAAACCATTCTTTTTATTTGGCTAGAAAATGGCTAAGTCAATTAATCTAACCTAAATCTTTCAAAAATCATTTTTAATACCAAGGGTTGGTTCCTAGGGTCAGTAAGGTCACAACAATCCCATTTGCAAAGGTTTTAATCCAAAAATCATTTTTAAACAATTTTTATACTCTAAACAAGCATACATAAGTTTCTGCAAATTCAAACAAGCTAACAGATACTATTTGTCAAACTAAGGGTAGGGTTGGTTAGGGCTTGTCTTGCTGATTCCAACGACATCAAATTTGTAAAATTTGGACGTGTGGATCAAAAGATACATGGGTTTGAAAATGGCAAAAGTTTCTGTTTTCAAATCTGTTTTTAAACAGATAGGTGACACGCGGCGTGATATCATTGGTTGATACCGGTTCGTCTGGATCGGCAACGTGGAGCGTTGGATTAAGTTAGATCGCACGGTACCGGGTGCGTACCCATTCGCGTTTAAGTGGTTCTATCGTATCCGCCCGATCTAGATCGAACGGCTGCAATCACTCAGACCATCAACTGGCGGCGCTGCGGTGGCTAACGGCGGCGGAGCGGTCGGTCGACGACGGAGGCGACGCTACAGGGGGTGAGGGAGAAGGAGGAGTAGCTCACCGGGCTCAGGGGGTTACGGCGATGCTCGGGGAGGTGTTGGTCGGGCGAGGGGCGCTCGGGGTCTGCGGCAATTCCTCACCGGAGTGGAGGACGGCGTCGGGTGCGTCGGGTGGTCGTTGTGGACGTCGCTATGGATCACCCCAAGACAAGGCGAAGACGTGGTTAGACGCGCAAGATCGAGACAGAGTCGTGTGCGAGAACTAGAAGAAGAGGGGCGACCGGAGTCTACCTGTGGAGCTCGTCGGAGAAGAAGGCAGACGCGGCGGCGTCGGGAGTTTGTCGTAGTCGGGGTTCTGGTGCACCCGCGGGCGAACCAGGAGTACTAGGAGATGCGTGAGGTCGAGAGGAGTCCACTCGCGTGAAGTAGAGGCAGAGGGGTGGTCGGTGTTGGCCGGAATTGCTGCGACAGCTCGTCGGAGCAGAGGACGTTCGGGGAGGAAATGGAGCGGCCTGGGGGCGAGCTTTGGGGAGGAGTCTGAGGGGAACGAGAGAGGAGAGGGTGACGATTTAACCTGCGTGGTCAGAGGGCTAATTCAATGCGTGTTTAAGGAGAATTACGCCGGAGTTATTCTGTCTGCAACGGCCGGGCGACGGGGTGGGCGTGGTCTGCGGGTGGGGAAGAAGAACAGGAGGTGTGGGGTCCAGCGTCAGTGAGAAAAGAAGAGGGAGGATGGGTCCACCGGTTATTGACTCTATGGGCTGTTTCGGCGGTGAGAAAAGTAACGCTTCGGGGAAGGGAGAGGTGGGCTGTTGGACTGTTGGGCTGGGCCTTGTTGGGTCTGTCCTTTTCCATATTTTTTTTCTGCCTGTTTGTTTTATTCTTTTCTATTTCTATTTTCTGATTTGATATTCAAACAAATGATTCAATCAATAATGCAAACCATTCAAAGAACAATCAAACAAATTCAAACAAACAACAAACTTTTCATTTGAATTTGGTTCTGTTTGACATCATAATTCACATTCTAAAATATTATTTTAAATCTTTTTAGGTTCCATTTATTAATTAAATAAGTAGGCCATGGTTTATTAATTAAATAGAGTTTTTGTTGTTTATTAATAAAATCTTCATTTGAAATCCTAATATTTTCAAAACCAATCAGTGGGTTTTATTTGGGAAATATAGAATATTTGGAAACTTATTTTTAAAACAAAATAACATTTTATTTTAGAGTCCATTATTAATTAAATATAATAGATTTTCATTATTCAATCAAATAGGATTTGTTTTATTGAGATATTTATTTTGAAATCTAAAATAAAGTCAAAACACTTTAGTAGGTTTTATCTGAGAATATAAAGTACTTGGAAAATTTTATTAAATTAAACAAATAAGTTCTTGATGGTTTATAAATGATAGAACCTTTATTAATAAAACTTGGATATTAAATCCTTATTAATTTATTTTAAATAAACCTTTGTTAATTTTATTTAGAATAAAATGTTTTAATTCCAAAGCTTGGCCAAGGTTTAATTTGGCTTATAAAATAATCTTTATTTATAAATCCATTCTTTTCTTTTGAGTACCCAAATCCTTTTATTAAAAGATCTAAAATAGTAGTTCCAAAACATTTTTAATTTACTTTATTAAATGTTTATCTTTATGAATCCCTTTAGGATTTTATTTAATTCAAATGGGTTGAGGTTCCAATTGGATTCAAAAGTTTCTTCTGGCTTCTAAAAATCAAACAAAGATTTATTTTATTAATTTATTTTCACATTACAAGATTTGGAAAATCTTGGGATGTGACATCAACGCGTAATATACGGCGCAAGAATCGCTGGCGACATTGGTTGTTAAGTCCTAGATAATATGTTCCTTTACCACCGGAACTCTTATAGTAGGTTATTACCTCATGGTAAATAACCTATAATCACATTATTATGAAAATAGTGTTTTCTGACCTTTTTCAAATGCAGGTGATGACAATACTGAATTTGCAAAATACTTTACAGAAAATAATCAAAGGATATGAGCAAGTGTGAACTTGCCTTTTGTGATTGCAAGATTATGCACTCACGGTCTTAAAGACAATATAAGATCCAATAGCTGAAGTCTGCATCATTGGTCCGGTAAGGACTAATGTTTAAAGAAGCAAGATGCTTTTATGCATAAGTAATGTAATGTGTAACATCCAAAAAATACCAAACTTAGATCATCAAACACTAATCATCAAGATTAGGGTTAACAAAAACTTTTCTAAATAAACTCATGAATGCATGTATATGTGTATGCATGGATTTTGAATTTCTTTAAAAACCACCTTGTTTGTGTGATCCATTGCTTGTAAAATGTTTCTTAGGTGAAATGAACATCATCTAAAACATTTCCCACACTTTTCCTAAAGACAAGTAAATCAAAACAAATATATTAAGTGAATGGTCATTTTGACCAATTTAACTCCCATGCCTACTTTGGCTGTCTCAAACTTTCAAAACCTAACAGGAACTTTTCTGGATCTTTGCACCCCTTGAATGTACTCATACCAAGGTATCAAGGCCCACCTTGTGATCATCCAGAAACTTGCAAATGCATAGTTTAAATGACAATTCAAAATTGAATCTTCTTCATATGGGAAGATCCCACTTTTTCGAAACCCACTCAAACAAGCTCAACTTTCAAAACCCAAGCATCTGCAGACTCACCAGCACCAATCTAGCAAACCCACCAAAATTCATTTCAAAATTCAAAACTTGATTTCATGCGGACATTTCATCAAACAGGTTGCAGACACAAATCAAACAAAACATCAAACACTATAGTGTGCAGTGATTCTTGCCTAACTTGTTCCCTAGTTAGCTCACACACAACTCAGTAGATCATCTAGAAAGACTAGCCCAACACTAGCACCCCTGTGAGCTTGCCATTGTCATCAATGGTGAACAACCGAGCACCCCCATGTCACCCCATTGTGGACAGAAGGCTAGAGGAAGAACTAGCCGTGCCAACCTTGTCTAGGAGGCAGCCCACCGTCCACCGCCACTCCCTGTCCCAGCCGCAAGCGTTGCCAAGCCCTGGACCACGCGCACAAGCCGCGCCCAGACCATGCCGAGCGTGCGCCAGAGCGCCACCCTCGACCAGCGTCCACAGACCGCGTGCCGCCCTCACCGCGCGCACACACGATCACCACCGACCCAGGAGACCGCCAGACATCCCCGTTTGCCGCCCCGTGCCATACAGCCACCGCCCGCCGTCGAAGACGCCGCCTCTGCCGCGCAGAGCACCGGCCATTCCAGACCAAACCGCACCGCCCCATGCCTCGCGACCATGTCGTTAAGCATCACCAGGAGACACAACACCGTCCCCTACCTTTGCCCATGCCATTAGCCGCCTGTAACGTCGCCCCCGACGAGCTCAGCGTGCGCCCCGACGGTCCCCTCGCTCGACTATAAATAGAGGCCACCCCCGCACGATTTCTTCACACCATCTCACTCCCCTCTCCTCACTGACCGTGCCACACCGTCCTCAGAGCAAGGCAAGCACCACCTCGCCGGAATTTCACCGGAGCTCGCCGCCTCTGGAGAAGAAGGGAGCCAGCGATTGGAGCCGCCCCAGGAGAAGCCACCAGTACCAGGAGGTTCGCCGTCGTCGACTTCGTCGTTCGCCCGCCTCGCCGACCCTCGCCCGTACCCCCGTGAGCCCCCAGCACCCCTCACTGGCCGCGCTAGGTTTCATTCTCGCCGGAGTTGTCTCGCGTCGACGATGACCCCCAGCCGTTAGATAAGAACTAGATCGAACGATCCACGTTGCCAAATACCGCTTCGCCCAGCCCCGTGTCACTGATGAGTGGGGACACCCACTTAAGCAGCCCGCGGGAGCACTGCGCTTAGCAGGCCGGCCCAGTAACTTTTCCCGCGCAGCCCAGCAATTCAAATTAAATCTTTTTCTATTTCAATTCAAACACACTTCTGTACCCAACTTCATAAATCAACCCAGATCGATTCATTGCACCAATTTGAATGAAACCAATTTTGTTGGAAAGGTCCGTGAATGCTTAATCCAAGCCCGTTGGATTCAAGTCATTTAGATCTCTAGATCACCCATAGTAAAAATAACAAGGCAGAAGCTTTTCTGCATTCAAACATTTTTCAAATTTAAACCATAAAAGCTTTTGAGTTGATTCCAACTCTCAAAAATCACATTTAACCATACCTTTCAGAATATATAAAAATATATAGGTTTACTTGCAGAAATAATGTTCAAGTAATAAAAGAATGCTACATAAGCATTTCTAGCCACTTTAATTAATTAAAATAAAAGGGTAAAACCTTATTAAATTGTGACACCACTTTAAATCACATTCCCATGGACTACAATATGTGGTGATGGCATGTGTCAACATGATCCCATGTTTAGTTTGGAGAATATTAAATCTTAAGTAATTTTTTCAATGAGTAGAAATTACTTTTCTAAAAATAAAAAGATTTAAACCAAGCCTTAACCTTGTAATGTTAGAGATGATGCTAGATCATCTATAGGACCCTTGTGTGTGATGATTGCAAGTAGCTAAGTATTGTTTGGTGATTGTGTACCTCGTATTGATTCATAGACGCTAGTACCGACCAAGGATACGAGGAGGAAGGAGGATACTACGAAGAAGAAGCCGAGGAGAACTTCAACCACTGCTCTGCACAAGGCAAGCTTATATTGACACTGATGCAAGCCTAATACTACTAGTGATTGATGCAAGCTAACCCTTGACAGATACCCTACTGTTGCCACAAACCCATACTTGTGATATGACTACTATATGTCTTAAGCATATGTGATCATACCCACTTGATAAACCAAATCCTAGTTTTATGTGCAAGCTTCTTACTTTATTTCTTTATCAAAGCTTACTTAGAGTCTACCTAAGAGTTTGGTAGATACTAGACCGTTGTGCTGAAGGTTGCATAAAGAGCATAAAATTTGGCCTAAGCTAGAAGCCTTGATATTAGCCTAACATATAAGGTTGGACTTAGTGAAACTCCACTAGTTACCACCCCTCATTAGTACTACCCCCACCTGTAGATGCTAGTGCTAAGCATAAAACTTGATCAACTGTTAGATGGGAATACTTGGTGGAAAAATGGTTATGAAAACCTTGGAGTGATGGATCATTCTATTGAAATGTTTTGGACATGTGTTTCCAAACACTTGATGATTTTGGTGATGAAAATGTTGAGGCATGAGCCTTAGCCCTTTATAAAACTGATGGTTGTCTGGATGCGATACCATTCCAATTTTAGCGTACAACCACAATACCCGAATATTGGGTAGGGCTTGACTGGAAACTTATATACCTTAGTATTAGTTCCCTCCCGGCCAAGGTCTGAGCTGAGGCTACCTTGTGAAGATTGTCCACCTGTGCAGTACCCAAGATGACAGCTGGTCATGGTTGGGAGGCCAAACTCACAGGAGAGGTGCTTATACTAGGGCGTGTAATTGAAAGGTTAGGATTGATTATCCGCATACTGAGTATGGTGAATTCAGGATTTGTTCCTGACGGATGTATCGAATGTTGTGGTGAAAGTGTACAATCTCTGCAGAGTGTCAAACTATTCGAATAGCCGCGTCCGCGGTTATGGACAGTTGGAGTGGCCATACTGTTCCCCCGTCAGACTTTTCAAAATGACTTGTGAAATGAATTGAGACTTTGACTTGACCACAACAGAGTTGTGACCTGAATTACAAGATCCCACTTAGGAGTTATAAAATTATAACTAGCTTTGGAACTTAGTAGAGATAAACCTGGCTTTTTGCAAAACAACCCTAGAGCCTAGTGTCCTATTATCCAAAAACCCCTTACCTGTTAGTATTAGTTTGCGAGTACTTAAAGAGTACTCATGGCTTTGTCCCTGTCTATTCCCATGGCCAGACTATGAAGAGGAGTACCTGGAAGATGGACCCCAGGAAGGTTACGACAACTAGGATCATCTCCCATCGTCAGCATTGACTGTGACCCCGAAGATGGAGCTTCGCCTACGCTACCGTTATTATTATTACGTATTCCGCTGCCTGATGTTGTATTAAGAACTGGATCATGAGATCCCCATTCGTGTAAGAACTTATGTATCGCTGTAACGGATGATGTACTATGGTATCCAATTCTGTTATGTCTCGCAAAAATGGTAATCCTGGGATTGCGATGTATGGCACAACAGGCATCTAGGATTGAAAAATCCGGGTGTTGACATAATGCAAGTTGATAAACTCGAATCCCGAGGGTAACGTTGTTCTAGGGTTTGGATACTGGAAATGGTTACTTTAGAATGTGTTGTCCTTTTTAGATAAGTTTCATACTTGTGTTCCTTATTAAGGCTTGGGAGTGTGTGTGAAACAATATGTAAACATAATGGCATACAACAATAAGCTATACTAGTGAGATGTGCTACTCAAGGACCGCTTATATGAAAATTCTCTTATCTTCAAGTTTTACCTTGCAAGTGATGACATTTATAAGGAACTTAAGTGTTAACAATCCTAGGTATATAAGTAAAGCTTAATGTAATGTGATTATTATTAATTGTCATATGTTGACTGAAGTGGCCAAACGAATAACTTTTGAAGAAAAGATCCCTCTATTAAGGTTTAAAAAAAATTGTGGCTAATCAGAGGTGGTTGATGTTATTTGTGCTTACTGGAATAGTTTGGACTTGATATGCTTTAACACTTAATTATAATAGACCAAAGTTAACTATAAAGTGTATAATAAAGCTTTTTAGCATTATACTTTAAGTCTGGTAGACTAAAGTTAACTTTAAAACATAAATGGACTTTAGGTGTAATGCTTATTATACTTATACCTTGTTCACTTCATAATGTTTCTTTAAAGTTACTTAAGAATGGTATTATTTTTAGTGGGTATTGGTTTCTTTACATTATAAATGTATAAAGGGATTTATCTCCTTATAAGGTTGTGGTTAAGGTTTATGAATAAGTAAACAATATTATTCACTACTTATGAACTCACTATAGTGTTTTGATTTGTTTATAAACTTGTGATAAAGTAAAGGAATAGGTTTTATATCATTACCAATTATTCTTGGAGATTTTATATTAAATAAGAATCCTTTTATAAAATAATCTGCACTTATGGTTGAAGGATAATTCAATAAAATTGCATTTAAAATGTGTTGAACCATTTTGACTTCATATTATCAATATTGAAGACCAATACTATTTATTAGACTCAATTGGCTAATTTTAGAAATTTTTATTTACCCTTATATGAATTATTAACTAAAGAAATAGGTTTAAATTCAAGTTATTAAAGTGTTTAACTTTTTATTTAACTCAAAAGTGGAATATTTTATTTTTAACATATAGGTATTATTTTTGTGATCATTTTGGTATATTACATTTATTTTTGTGATTTATAAATAATAAGATATGATTTTTATAACACTTATTACTTTATAAAGACTTAATAAATAATAAATATTTAATTGAGTGGAATAATAATGCATGATTATACTTTTATATTATAATTCTTATTTTTCTAAGATTTTTGGTATTTTATTTATATTTTTAACATTTACCATTATTAAAATATGAATTATCAAAGTTTTATTGCTTATAAAACCTTTATTAAATTATTATTATTTAAATGGTTAACATAATAATGTTTAATAATAGTTTTAAGTTATAGATTTTATTTTTCTACAAATTTTTATATATTATACACATTTTTCTGATTTATAAAACAAAAGTTATTAATGAAAAAGATTTAATCATTTTATTATATTGGAATTAATATTGTTTCATCTAATTCCTAAATAGAAAAGAAATTTTGTACTTAAGCTAAACCTACCAACGGTCACTGACTAGTGGGCCACATGCCACATGGCAAGCCCCGTTTTAGCTAATACTTTTGTTACTGAGCTGGTACTTACACTTAGAGAATGACACATGGGCCCAAGGCCACGTCAGATGCCACATGGGCAAAGACTGAGTCGAAACTCTGGACCAGGTCAACCTCGACGTCACGATGACGTCAGGTTGCCGGTGAGCACCGGAACCAGTGGTGGAGGGCTTCCTAGGCTTCTGCGATTACACGCGTTTGAAGAACGGAGGCTGGGCAACCATCTGGAGGCGGCGCCGCCCAAGAATGGTCACCGAAACATGGCAACGATGAGGTCGCAACGGCGAGGCACGACGGCGCTCAGTGGAAATAGGTTTACAGTGAACGCTAGCATGAAATAGCAGGTGGTTAAGATGCGCTAGCTTACCCTGATGCTCAT
Source organism: Avena sativa (assembly GCA_916181665.1). Lineage (NCBI taxonomy): Eukaryota > Viridiplantae > Streptophyta > Magnoliopsida > Poales > Poaceae > Avena > Avena sativa. The sequence goes on along the minus strand of OV702279.1, from coordinate 255,027,679 downwards.
GCGGTGGTCGACGAGGACCAGCGAGGTCGGAGGTGAGCGCTTGGTCAAGAATTCCGGCGAACCCCGAGGAAAGGGAATGATGAAATTCACCCTCCTCAGAGCTCCCCTTGATGTTTTACTCCACCCAGACGATCTACGGAGCACGGCGTTTCTCCCCATCCACACCACAGGCTTCGAGAAGCATTGCCTCGACGGCCAGCCGAAGCCCTTCGGCGATGGCGTCGGGTTGAAGAGAGAGATATAGAGGGAGAGGGAGGATGATTTGAGGATGAGGATTGACTAGAGGCTCGAGGCGGTCTCAGACAGATGCTTTATACGGCTAGGCAAGCTCGGACACGTCGGCACGACGACGATGACGATTGGGACACGGCGGCGCTACTGAAGCTCAAGGTGGGCACGAATCACTGTGTGAATCCACTTGGCAGACACCAAACAAGTTGGTGTGAGGTTCTGAGACGGTCAACCGCGTCCAGACTGTCCCGAATTGCGGTGGCCACGTGGCTCGCCGGCGGCGTTTCGATCAGCTAGAGGAAGACGAACACGACGGTTCTCTCTCGCGTGGGACCCGCCTGCCAGTGGGAGAACGAAATGGTATGTGGGCTCGGGCCGAAGTGGGCTGGTTCTGGGCTGCGAGAAAAGGAGCAACTCTGCTACTGCTGGTTGCTCTGAGTGGTGAATAGAAGATGGGCCTTGGCCTGGTTTCGTTTCTGTATTTATTTTCTTTTTCTTATCTTTTTTGTTTTCTTTTATAGCTTTTTAATTAAGCAATTGTTTTGACTTTTCTTAATGGAATTTCTTTGCTTAATACTTGCAGCAATCAGAAAGTTTATTTAGATTCAATTTGTGAACTTTTATTATATAATGTTATATTTCTTTATATAGACCCTTTTAATATTTTATAAGAGCCTTTGTTATTAATTTTGTTTCCATAATAAGCCATGGATTTATTTTAGGATATTTTCTTATTTGTTTATAAAACTTAATTTTAGTTAGCTCTTAGTTTGGAGGGAAAATTTTATATAATGATCCTATATTTTTATTTGAGGCATGATATCCTAAGGATTTAATGTGGTTAATATCATTCTCATGAATCTAGTAAATACCAAGGTTTATATTTCTTTTTTGATAACTATCATAAGAGTTAGGGTGTGAATTATAATTACTTACCCTAGGGTTTGGGGTTCTTATTATACTTATATCTTTTATTAATATGAATAAATATCAATGGGTAAAACATATTGTCTTTATGTTTGTAATCATTATTGTTATCACCTTTTTAAAATAATAAGGTTATTTTCTATAATGGTTTATGAGGAAGAATTAGTTAAGATAGTTCCTAAGCACATGTGAGCATGATAGTTGGAAATGACAAAGATGTGCTTAAGTACTACAGGGAAATATTCCTATAAACCATTGTGGAAACAAGATGATAGATCAATTAGATGTAATGGATTTTATGTTTGGTTGGAAATTTAGGGTTTAGTGTTTTATCCAGAATTCCTATCTTCCATACTTCACAATCCTGGACTTCTGTTTAAAAATTCCTTTCCTAGATATACTACTTATTTAATCCAATGTTGCTCTAACATCATCTTAATCATCCTATCTTGTCTCTACTTGACTCCAGTATCTAATACTCCAACCTCACATTATATTAATATGGCTTGTCATGGCTAACCTAGGATAACATATCTATACTAGGGTTCAATTATGTTCTATCCACCAATGTCACTTATACATGATATAAGCATTCAATCTTGGTGACAAAAGCATGATCATTAGAATCCTTTGATCATTTATGGCTTAGGTTTCTAGTTGGCTAATCAAGGCCTTTATCAATACAACACTACAGTTGTATTTTAGTTATCTTCTGTCTAGCTCTATTGGATTAAGAGATATAATTCATTGACTATACCTACTTGATCCAATAGGACTACTCCTGGTAACTATCTTCAGTATTCATCCTGGGAATTCTCTTTGTTACCACATATATCTTTATTTCAAATAACCCTTCTATCCATTTAGGAGTGAGTTAACTCCATCAATTATCCTATAGATGATATCTAAGGCTAGCATTACTATTTACCTCTTCTTACTTCCTTCTCTAAAGGATTTAAAGTGAATGTTATGATAAGAACATGAGTTGATGGATCAATAGTTAATAAGCTAAGAATTGGTGAATCAATTGTTGATTACTCAATATTGATGAACAACATATATTGAGATAGTATTCCATAAGGATTGATATGGAAAGAAGGATATGTGGTGAATGGTCTTGAATTGCTTTCCTTCCTACTTAATCTCACTAAAGAAGTAGGGTTAGGTATTACCATGATACTCATGGTATAAGTAGATGAGATTAAGATATATTTGTTACATTCTTATTATTTGTGTTATATCCTTAACTTGGTATTCATGAGTTGTTGTAATGAATAATATGATATGATCACCTAAGGATCAAATATAATCCATTAAGTAATGAATTAGGGTTTAACTTTTATTACCTTTGATCTACCCTTAGATCAAATCTCCCTTACCCAAAATAAGGTTTTAGCAAAGGTCATATTGAAACTTATCACAGTCAACTTGATGATCTACTTCAATTCCATCAAGTTAAGAGAAGCTTCAATCACTTTGACAAGTTTTATTCAAAAGCGTGAAAATTATTCGGATTTTCTATGCATGAATGCAATGCACATATCTAGGTTCAGCTTATTTCTAAGCTCGAATACTGGGATGTTACAATATGGCTCCCACATATTTCAACGATTACTTTGTGATCGAATGAACCACTTACATACGATACCAATTTCCCTTTGTCTCACGATAGTTTACTTATCCGAGGTTTTGATCGTCGGTATCTCTGCATACCTAGTTCAACCTCGTTACCGATAAGTACTCTTTTCTCGTTCTCGTGATATGTGATCCCTTGTGAGCCAGTCACATGCTTGCAAGCCAATTGGATGACATTCCACCGAGAGGGCCTAGAGTATATCTATCCATCATATGGATGGACAAATCCCACTCTTGATCCATGTGCCTCAACACATACTTTCCAAACACTCAATGCCACCTTTATATCCACCTAGTTACGGTGTGGTGTTTGATGTCATCAAAGCATCCTTCTGGTGATGGTGATTAGCATGATCTCATGGTCTAAGGAATTAGGTTACTATGTATCAAAAAGCTTATAGCAAATGAACTATTGAAATGACTTGATCTTAATGCTACGCTTATCTATAGGTGTATGTCCATCATACCATTCTCCTAATGATATGATCTTGTTGTTAACAACATCTCAATGTTCATGATTGGGAAACCATGATCATCTATTAACCAACATGCTAGTATTATAAAGAGGCTTTACTAGGGACTCTAATTTAGTTTACAAATCACACAAGTATTGATGTTTCCGGTTAATACTATTATAGCATGAATGTAAACATTTATCATAAACACAAAGATATAATAATAACCACTTTTATTATTGCCTCTAGGGCATATCTCCAACAGTCTCCCACTTGCACTAGAGTCAACTAATCTACATTACATGGTAATATACCGAACACCCATGGCGGTTTGGTGCTGGTCATGTTTTGCCCTCGGGAGAGGTTTAGTCAACGGATCCGCCACATTCAGATATGTGTGTACTTTGCAAATCTGTATGTCACCATCTTGGACATGCTCTCGAATAGCATGAAAACGTAGCTTGATGTGCTTCAGCTTCTTGTGCGACCTTGGTTCTTGCGCATTGGCTATGGCACCCATGTTATCACAGTAGATAGACATTGGGTCCAGCGCACTTGGAACCACACCGAGCTCTGTAATGAACTCCTTCATCCATATCGCCTCTTGTGAAGCCTCTGAAGCAGCTGTGTATTCCGATTCAGTTGAAGATCTCGCCACAACGCTTTGCTTTGCACTCCTCCAGCTAACTGCTGCACCATTCAAAGTAAATACGTATCCAGATTGTGATTTAGAATCATCCAGATCGGTGTTCCAACTAGCATCGGTGTAACCATTAACAACGAGTTGTTCATCACCTCCATAAGAAAGAACCATATCCTTAGTTCTTCTCAAGTACTTAAGGATGTTTTTAACCGTTGTCCAATGATCCACTCCTGGATCACTTTGATATCTGCTAGTCAAACTAACAACATATGCAATGTCGGGTCTAGTACATAGCATGGCATACATAAGAGATCCTATTGCTGAGGAATAGGGAGTCTTACTCATCCTTTCTCTATCTTCTGCCGTTGCAGGACTTTGAGTTTTACTCAAGGTCGTATTGGGCAACATGGGCAAGAACCCTTTCTTGCTATCTTCCATTCCAAACCTTTTTATAACTTTGTCCAAATATGTACTTTATGACAATGATATTAGGCGTCTCGATCTATCTCTATAAATCTTTATACCTAATATGTAAGCTGCTTCGCCAAGATCTTTCATTAAAAAACTATTATTCAAATAATCCTTGACACTATTAAGAAGGTCTACATCATTCCCAATCAACAATATGTCATCTACATATAGTATTAAGAATGCTACAAAGCTCCCACTCACTTTCTTGTAAATACAAGCTTCTCCATAAGTTTGTATAAATCCAAAGCTTTTGATTACCTTATCAAAACGTTGATTCCAACTTCGGGATGATTGCTTCAATCCATGAATGGACCGTTGAAGTTTGCATACCTTGTTAGCATCTTTAGGATCGACAAAACCTTTGGGTTGCATCATATACAACTCTTCATCAATCTCTCCATTGAGGAATGATGTTTTGACATCCATCTGCCATATCTCATAATCATAATATGCAGCGATTGCTAACAAAATCCTCATAGACTTTAGCTTCGCTACCGGTGAGAAAGTCTCATAGTAGTCAACTCCTTGAATTTGTCGAGACCCTTTTGCGACAAGTCGAGCTTTATAGGCAGTAACATTACCATATGCATCTGTTTTCTTCTTGAAAATCCATTTGTTCTTGACAGCCTTCCGGCCATCCGGTAAGTCCACCAAAATCCATACTTGGTTTTCGTACATGGATCCAATTTCGGATTTCATGGCTTCTTGCCACTTATTGGAATCTGGGATCATCATTGCTTCCTCATATGTCGCAGGGTAATCGGTGTTGTCCACCAACATGACACTCATAACGGGATCATACCAATCAGGAGTGGTACAAGTTCTTGTTGACCTGCGAGGTTTCGTAGTAACTTTAACCGAAGTTTCATGATCAACATCATTAGCTTCCTCTCTTATTGGTGTAGGAGCCACAGGAACCACTTCTGGTGCTGCGCTACTCGCAAGTTCGAGAGAAGGTTTAACAACCTCATCAAGTTCTACCTTCCTTCCAGTCAATTCTTTCGAGAGAAACTCCTTCTCTAAAAAGGATACATTCTTGGCAACGAAGATTTTGCCCTCGGATCTATGATGGAAGGTATACCCAATAGTTTGCTTTGGGTATCCTATGAAGACGCATTTTTCCACTTTGGGTTCAAGCTTGTCGGGCTGTAACTTATTTACATAAGCTTCGCAACCCCAAACTTTAAGGAACGACAATTTAGGTTTCTTCCCAAACCATAATTCATAAGGTGTCGTTTCAACGGATTTTTATGGTGCCCTATTTAAAGTGAATGCGGCTGTTTCTAATGCATAACCCCAAAATAATAGCGGTAAATCTGTAAGTGACATCATAGATCGAACCATATCTAAGAGAGTTTGATTACGACGTTCGGACACACCATTATGCTGTGGTGTTCCCGGCGGTGTCAATTGTGAAAGTATTCCGCATTTCTTCAAATGCTTGCCAAACTCGTAACTTAGATATTCACCTCCACGATCAGATCGTAGAAATTTAATCTTCTTGTTACGTTGATTCTCTACCTCACTTTGAAATTCCTTAAACTTCTCGAAAGTTTCGAACTTATGTTTCAAGAAATAGATATACCCATATCTACTCAAGTCATCCGTGAAGGTAAGAACATAACGATAACCACCGCGCGATGCTACACTCATTGGGCCACATACATTGGTATGTATGATTTCCAATAAGTCCATAGCTCGCTCCATCATACCAGAAAATGGAGTCTTAGTCATTTTACCCATCAGACATGCTTTGCATCTTTCAAGTGATTCGAAATCAAGTTATTTAAGAAGTCCATCGGAATGGAGTTTCTTCATATGCTTCACTCCAATATGACCAAGACGACAGTGCCACAAATAGGTCGAGTTATTGTTCAATTTCAAATGTTTAGCTTCAATGTTATTAATATGTGTACTACTACAATCGAGATTCAATAAGAATATACCATCTATCAAAGGTGCATGTGCATAAAACATATTACTCATATAAATCTAACAACCATTATTCTCGGACTTAAACAAGTAACCGTCTCGCAATAAACATGATCCGGATATAATGTTCATGCTCAAGGCAGGCACCAAATAACAATTATTTAAGTATAAAACTAATCCCGATGGTAGATGAAGAGGTAGCGTGCCGACCGCGATCACAACAACCTTTGATCCATTTCCAACGCGCAACGTCACCTCGTTCTTCACTAGTTTCCTTCTATTCTGCAGCACCTTTTTCGAGTTACAAATATGAGCAACTAAACCAGTATCAAATACCCAGACACTACTACGAGTACTAGTGAGATACACATCAATAACAAGTATATCGGATATACCTTTCTTCTTGATGTTATCGTTCTTCAAATCCGCCAAGTACTTAGGGCAATTCCGCTTCCAATGACCTTCTCCCTTGCAGTAAAAGCACTCAGTATCAGGCTTAGGCCTAGCCTTGGTCTTCTTCGCCGGTGCGGTAACTTTCTTACCGCCCTTCTTGAAGTTTCCCTTTTTCTTAGACTTGCCTTTCTTCTTGAATTTGGTGGTCTTATTGACCAACAACACTTGGTGCTCTTTCTTGATCTCCACTTCTGCAGACTTTAACATGGAGAAGAGTTCGGGCAACGACTTGTCCATGTTTTGCATATTGTAGTTCATCACAAAGTTCTTGTAACTTGGTGGTAGTGATTGGAGGACACGGTGAATCCCCAAAGCATTAGGAATCACTATACCCAATCTTTTAAGATTGCTTGCATGCCCAGACATCTTAAGAACGTGCTCACTGACGGAGCTGCCCTCTTCCATCTTGCAGTTAAAGAACTTTTCAAAGGCCTCATTACTCTCAACTGTCGCGTGAGCCTCAAATATCATTTTGAGTTCACGGACAATATCATGTGGGTCATGGTTCTCAAACCTTTTCTGAATCTCCGATTCCAAACCATACAAGATAGCACACTGCATTGTGGAGTACTGATTCTTCCAAGCGAGGAAAACATTATTTACCTCATCGGTAGCATCAGCTGCAGGTGGATCACCCAGCGGTGCATCCAGCACATAGGTCAAATTACCAGCATTGAGGACAATCCTCAAATTGCGGAACCAATCTGCGAAGTTTCTTCCATTGTTTTTCAACTTTTCTTTCTCTAGGAACGCATTAAAATTGATGGTAGGGGCCGCCATTGATCTACAACATATTTGCACTAGTTTAGACTAAGTTTATGACAAACTGAGTTCTAATTAATAGTTAAAATTAATCTAGGTGAACTCCCACTCAAAACAATATCCCTCACATTATTTTAGTGATCACACGAACCAAATCCATCACATCAAAACCAATCATCAAGAAAGTTGATGTAGCCTCAACGGCGAACAATCAACATATTCATCATATCTACTATATGACTCATGCTTTACCTTTCGCTGATCCGTGTTCCGAGACCATGTATGTACATGCTAGGCTCGTCAAGATCAAACCTTAGCTTCCGCATGAGCAAATATGGCTTGCTCACGTTGTATACACTCACATAATCTAACACACCCGATCATCACGTGGTGCTTCGAAACAACGAGCTTTAGCAACGGTGCTTACTAAGGATGAACACTTTATAACTTGAAATTTTTGTGCTTGAGGGATCATCTTATAATGCTACCGTCGCAAACTGAGCAATACAAGATGCATAAAAGGATTAACATCACATGCAATTCATAATATGTGATATGATATGGCCTTTCTTCTTGTGCTTCTGATCTCCATCTTCAAGCACGAACATGATCTCCATCATCACCGGTATGGCGTCAAGGTCAATGGCGCCGCTTCATGGTTGTCGTCCACCATCATCAACTATTACAACTACTTTGAATAATAGACACGCAGGTCTTAATGGAATTAAAAGACAACCATATGGCTCCTTCCGGTTGCCAACTTACAATAAGGAACATTGCATACATCATATATAATCACAATCATGGCCATATCACATCACAGCACACCCCTCCAAAACAAAGTTAGACGCCTCTAATTTTCTTTGCATGTTTTACGTGGTTTGGGGCTTTCAATAAGTGTCATTCTAACTTACAAACAAGAACCACAACGTTGATGCTTGAACGATCAAGTGCCCGTTGTAAATTGAATATATACTATGATGGGAGAAACAGACACCCGCAAAGCCACTTATGCAATACAAGTTGCATGTTAAGCATGGAGCAAGTCTCGTGAACGATGTCATGTAAGGTTAGCCCGGGCCGCTTCATCCCATCATACCGCAAGATGCAAAGTACACAAAAAGCAATTGACAATAAAAGCACCACCGCCCACAACGACCATTGTGTTCTACTCGTGCAACAGATCTACATATAGACATGGCTCTGATACCACTGTAGGGGTTCGTAGCATGGAAAAAAAATTCTACCGCATGCACACAAACAAGCCAAGATCTATCTACTAGATTGTAGCAACGATTCGATAGGAGCACTCACCCTCAAAGCTTCCAAAGCGGTTAACGAGAGCAGATTCTCGTGGGTGATGTAGTCGTACACTTGCCGATCTCAAGATCGCGTAGACGATCCTTCCGGCGCTGCGTGCCGGCAGCGCTTCCGCAGTCGGTTACACGTTCAGTACTCGAGGAAGACCTTCCTATCCCTTGTTCCAGCAGGCAACGGAGGTTGTAGTTCTCCCCTCGCGATTCCGGCAGCACGACGGCGTGGTGTCGGAAGTAGAGGGAAGATCCCGCAAGGCTTCGCCTAAGCCGCTACAAGTTATTGTGAATCTAGGGTTTTCTGATGATCTAGGTCTAGAAGGCCAGAGTGGAGGAGGAGTTGGCGGTGGCTAGGGAGACGGTGGCAGGCCGACGGCGGCGCAGGGCGGCGGCTAGCGACGCGGCGGCGGCACACGGGGTGGAGGGCTCGCTCTTGTGTGTTTGGGGCAGCCCTCCCCCTCTATTTATGAGAGGGGGCAGCCTTGAGAGGGGAGGGTTTGAATCCAAAACCCAAACCCAAGTTGGATTGAAAGAAGGACTCTTTCCTTCTTCCACTAGGAAACCATTGTTCCAGTTTGACTTTTCAAACCTCCCGTTTAACTTTCAATTTAGAGCTTTAATTCTCTCTTGCAAATGCCCAAACCAAGTGACCTAGGATATGATCCAATCATTCCACTTCCCCATGACACATTCATGGACCATTCCCCTTCCGGTCCGGTGAACCTTCTAGAACCTCTCCGATGAAAACATCGAAATCATTCCCGAACTCCGGAATCAGACTTTCCTTATATGAATCTTATTCTTCGGACCATTTCGGATCTCCTCGTGATATCCCGGATCCCATCCGAGACTCCGAACAACATTCGGTATCCCTACTAACATTCCATATCTACTAAACAACATCGAATCCTTAAGTGTGTCTCCCTACGGTTCGTGAATTATGCGGACATGACCGAGACACTTCTCCGATCAATAACCAATAGAGGAATCTGGAAATTCATATGGCTCCCACATATTTCAACGATTACTTTGCAATCGAATGAACCACTTACATACGATACCAATTTCCCTTTGTCTCACGATAGTTTACTTATCCGAGGTTTTGATCGTCGGTATCTCTGCATACCTAGTTCAACCTCGTTACCGATAAGTACACTTTTCTCGTTCCCGTGATATGTGATTCCTTGTGAGCCAGTCACATGCTTGCAAGCCAATTGAATGACATTCCACCGGAGGGCCCAGAGTATATCTATCCGTCATATGGATGGACAAATCCCACTCTTGATCCATGTGCCTCAACACATACTTTCCAAACACTCAATGCCACCTTTATAGCCACCTAGTTACGGTGTGGTGTTTGATGTCATCAAAGCATCCTTACGGTGATGGTGATTAGCATGATCTCATGGTCGAAGGAATTAGGTTACTATGTATCAGAAAGCTTATAGCAAATGATATATTGAAATGACTTGATCTTAATGCTACGCTTATCTATAGGAGTATGTCCATCATACCATTCTCCTAATGATATGATCTTGTTGCTAACAACATCTCAATGTTCATGATCGGGAAACCACGATCAACTATTAACCAACAAGCTAGTATTACAAAGAGGCTTTACTATGGACTCTAATTTAGTTTAAAAATCACACAAGTATTAATGTTTCTGGTTAATACTATTATAGCATGAATGTAAACATTTATCATAAAAACAAAGATATAATAATAACCACTTTTATTATTGCCTCTAGGGCATATCTCCAACACTTAATACTGAAGGGGGTTCGGATGATAACCTGAAGGTGGACTTCTAGTCATAGATGCAGTTGGATGGCGGTCTATGTATATTGTTGTATTGTCCAATCAACCTCGTAGGATCTTTCTGGCTAGTAATTGCATTGTTATGCCTTGCTCAGTTCCTATCAATTGCCCTGCTGTAATTTGTTTACCCTTCATGCCATGTTGTTTATCTAAGGAGAGCACCTCTAGTGAACTATGGACCCCGGTCCAATCTTTACCATTGATACATCTTCCACTGTTAGTTTTTTACTGGTTGCAAACCATTACCTTCCACACCATACGTTTAATCCTTTGTTACAACAAACTGGTGAGCTTGACAACCTCACTGATTCATTGGGGCAAAGTCTTGAGTTTGTGTTGTGCAGGTCTCCACGTTGTTTGCAACACCTGTGTGACGTTTCCTTCCTCCTTATGGTTCGATAACCTCGATCTCAACTGAGGGAAAACTTGTTGCTTGCTCTTCACACACCCTGCACTTGGGGTTACCAACAAAGTGCCACGTCGAGCATCATCAAGACTTTCTGGCGCCATTGCCGGGGAACGAATAAAGAACAACTTCAACCTTTTCCTCCCCGTCAAGCGCTTCAATAAGTTTTCTGGTGCCGTTGCCAGGGAATAAAGGGACATCAAACTTCTTCCTCCCCGTCAAGCACCAAGTTTTCTGGCGCTGTTGCGGGGAAGGCCAAGGACGTCTTCACTAGGGGAGTCCTTCACTTCCTTTATCTTTAATTTGTTTTTAGTTTGCTTTGTTTCTTTTGCTTGGTTTTGTTTGCCTCTTTTCAAAAAATCCAAAAAAATTAGTTTAGCTTGGTTTGCTTACCTTACTCAAAAACACAAAAAATAGTCCTTGCTCTAGCTGCTGCTGCTGTTTTTGGCTTGCCCATCTTTGCCAAAATGAACTCTGCTGAGAACACCAAGTTGTGTGACTTCACTAGCACCAACAACAATGATTTCCTAAGCATACATATTGCTCCACATGCTCCTGATGCTATCTTTTATGAAATTAAGCCTGCTTTGTTCAATCTTGTGATGAGAGAGCAATTTTCTGGTGCTGGTTCTGATGATCCTGCTGCCCATCTTAATAGCTTTGTTGAACTTTGTGAGATGCAAAAGTATAAGGATGTAGATGGAGATATTATTAAGTTCAGGCTTTTCCTTTCTCCTTGAGGGGAAAAGCTAAAGAATGGTTGCTATCCTTGCCTAAAAATAGTATTGATTCTTGGACTAAGTGCAAAGATGCTTTTATTGGAAAGTACTATCCTCCTGCTAAGATTATTGCTATGAGAAGTGACATTATGAAATTTAAACAACTTGATAGTGAACATGTTGCTCCTGTTTGGGAAAGAATGAAATCTTTGGTTAAAAATTTCCCTACTCATGGACTCACTACTTGGATGATTATCCAGACTTTTTATGCAGGTTTGAACTTCTCCTTAAGAAACCTGTTGGATTCTGCTGCTGGAGGTACCTTCATGGGCCTCACCTTGGGTGCTACAACAAGGCTACTTGATAATATGATGGTTAACTACTCTGAATGGCATGTTGAGAGAGCTCCACATGGTAAGAAGGTAAATTCTGTTGAGGAAACTTCCTCTTTGAGTGAAAAGATTGATGCTATTATGGCTATGCTTGTTAATGGGAAAGCTCCTCTAGATCCTAATAGTGTTCACTTAGCCTCTTTGGTTGCTCAAGAAGAGCAAGTTGATGTGAAATTCATTAGAAAAAAACAATTTCAATAACAATGCCTATAGGAACAATTTTGGTAGCAACAACAATTATAGGCCTTATCCTCCTAATAATGGCAATTCCTATGGAAGCTCTTACAATAATGCTAGAAGTGCCCCCTATGAACTTGAAGTAATGCTCAAGAACTTTATAAGTAAAAAAACACTTTCAACAAGACTATAGAGTAAAAGCTTTTAACTATCGAGAAAAATATATCCTCTTTGTCTGAAGCTCAAACTTCCTTGGTTAATAAAATGCCTGCTAAACCCGAAACTATGGAAAACACCTTTGCTACTGCTCATTCCATACAAGTTACTATTGATGAAAATGTTAGGCTGTTAGCTCAACTTCATGCTAGGTGGGAAAGGGAAGCTAAAATTGATAGAAACAATAGTGTGTGCACTATCACCACTAAACCACAAGTAGCCCCTATTCCTCCTCCTACTATGCCTAAGCCTAGTGAGCCTACTACTAGTGATGCTAATTTTGACTTTGATATTGATGGTTGCAATATTTCTGAAGTGATTATGTTCCTGCAAAAGCTTGCTAGAAGTCCTTATGCTAGTGATATGCATGTTGCCTTTACCAAACAAATCACAGATGCTCTTGTTAAGATTAAGGAAGAGAAGCTAAAACACAAAGCTTCTATTCCTAGGAAAGTAGAAGATAGTTGGGAACCCATTATTAATATGCAAGTGAATGACTTTGATCTCAAAGCTTCATGTGATCTTGGTTCTAGTGTCTCTATTATGCCTAGGAAGATTTATGAAATGCTTGATTTGCCACCATTAGAAGATTGTTATTTGGATGTCCCACTCAATGATAATGATAAGAAGAAACTCATGGGGAGTATTAATGATGTTCTCATTATGGTTAACAATGCTTATGTCCCTGTTGATTTCTATGTTTTGGATGTTGAATACAATGCTTCTTGTCCTATTACTTTGGGAAGGCCTTTTCTTAGAACAATTGGTGCCATCACTGATATGAAAGAAGGCACCATCAAATATCATTTTCCATTCAAGAAAGGTATTGAACACTTCCCCATGAGAAGAGAGAAGTTGCTTTTTTCTCCTCCTTTGAAAGCAAGATTTGATGTTAATGCTTCTTCATTTGAAAATACTTGATTCTTCTTGCTTCTTGTGCCTAACTTAAAGGCGTTAAAGAAAAGTACTTGTTGGGAGATAACCCAAGAGTTTCCTTGAGTCTTGGAAGTTATTACTTCTGTAATGACCTCTCCTTATCCTTTTTGTTTGCTTTTTTTGCCAAGAATGACCTCTAATGAGAGGGAAGTGAGATTTGGGGAGTTGTTGTCCCGAAACAGATTTCTGTCCTCCACCAAAAACATTCGTGAGGAGGCTCTGTATCTCGGATTGAGCTCAAAATTTATGAATAAATCCCCCAGTGTGTTGGCTAACTTTCATTAGCAACACTTTTTGATTTGAGCAACAGAATATGTTAAAAAAAATCATTTCTACCCGCTGGTCTGTTTTGACAAATTTCTGCCATTATTTGCATTTGCTTCTTATTGATTCCTTTTTGAGCTCTCTTCAGGTAAATTGAGTTTCTTTGAAGGAGTTAATACAATAGCTTGTGTTTTTAGTGAAAAGCATTGTTGTTCCAAAGCTTTGCCAGTGGTCTAATATCTTTTGAATAAGCTAATGTTGCTAATGAAGATTGTGTGAAGTTTTGTATGAAGGAAAAATTTCAGGTGTAGAGAGAGAATGATGCAATCATATGAAGAATGGACAAAAGCTCAAATTTGGGGATGCCACCATGGTGTCACCCCAAGAAATATCCAAGAGGTACAAGCGTCAAAGCTTGGGGATGCCCAAGGCATCCCCTTCTTCATCAATAAAAAGCTCAGGTCTGTCTAGACACTTCGTTTTTATTGTTTCATGCACAGTTGTGTTGTTCTTGGAGCGTCTTAGTTTTCGTGCTTTGCTTAGTTTGTTTAGTTTGCTTTAGTAGTTTGGACCCCCGCTCTCGCTGTGTTGTTTTGCAAATAAGTTTGCTTGGTGTTTGGAAAGGAATAGTAAGTTCTTGCTTGAAGTGCAAGATGAGCTTGCATTGACTGTGACTTAGACTTTAGCATGACATGCTAGGTGTTGTTTTAGCATTATGCTTAGTGATTATTGTTGTAGCATGTCTTGTTCCAAACAATTGGGATTGCTAAGTGTGCCTTGAAGAAATTATGCTTTGTTTTAGCATGCAAAATCATAGTATTGTGGTATTCTCCTTTGATGTTTTGCTTGGGTTGACTTGGCACATGCTCACACCATGTTATTACAATGACAAGTCACCATTATCCTCTATGATCATTTAGTCCTTGACTTGTAATACCACTCTTTGCTTTGATTAGTTTGCTTTGTTGCATTGCATAATTATGGCCATTATTGCTCTCTTAGTTGGTTGCTCCCAATCTTTTGCTAGCCTCCACTTGTATGAGTAAGTTCTACTCATGCTTCCAACTCCCAAGAAACCAAGTTATTCCAAAGTGTCCACTATAAACTCCTATGCATGGTGTGTTACACCATTCCAAAGTATATTCTTGTTTTCATCTATCTTCCAATTAAAAACTATTTTGTTATGTGAAAACTTAGTGACTAAAGCCCTCACGAACTTGATGGCACACTTATTCTTTGCCCCTAATAAACTTGAACCATTGTGACAACTTTGTTGTATATGCTTGCACTTATAAGTTGGAATTACCAGAACCGTGCTGTCACGAGGAACGTTTTCAACATTGCACTTGTACCTTATTGTACTCAGTTGATATCATGTTCTTTTGTCTATGGATGTCACCGGTGTGAAATAAAGAGGGAACTTGTAAGTCCATGGAGTTTGTATCCCGTGTTAGAGAAACGCCTGGGCCACTAGCCTAAGCCATGTCTAATCATGGTGGAAACTTGCAGCATCACCATAGTGACATCTATGAAGCATTCTTCTTATAAAAAAAGAGACACATTGAGAAAAGAGGAAAGAGAGAAAAAAGCACCATATTCCCATGGTACATCAGAAGAATTCCTGAGATGCTCATTGTCTGCTTGCCTTGTAATTTTGGTTATGGGAAACCTCCTATACCATGTGCAAGGGGTACCCCGTTGGCGGTTCTCAATGATATGCAAATACTTATAGTGACAAGAACTTACATGGACCCAAAGTTGAGTATGCATGAGGTGTGGCCCTCGTATTCAAGGGGCATGAGATTGCCAACTTATACTTCGTCAAGCATATACTCCAGCTTTGCCACTTTAACCTTAACCACTTCAAGATGCTTATGATAGGGGCAATGAGGGCTAAAAGCTAACAAGTACCATAATTTTTGGAAGCTCTTTTTGAAACTTGTAATCCCTGCTTCCTTTATAGAAGGCCTTTCTTCCACCATTATTGAGTCTCCACCTTCTACCTTTAGGCACCATTAAGAGAGCATAGTTGTCATTCTGTGTGCAATGTTCCAAAGCTTATTAGTTGATGTATATTGTTATATTACTTGTTCTTATGCTACTAGTTTCTAGTCACCCTTGTGAACTTTGCAGGTGTCCTATGCATTATATTGCTATTCTATGAGGGACAAGCTGATTGCCACTATGCTATGTTTTTTGCATGTGAAACAAACAAATGTTTTTCAATGCATGTTATTCATGATCCTTGTTTGTAGCTTGCCATGTTGCATGCATAGTTACTATATCCTATTGTTAGAACTCCATCTTTCATGCACATGTTTAGAGTTCTTTGATTCCAGCTTTCAATGTTTGCAAATGGTTGGATCTTTATTGTGAGGGTGCATGTCACCTCAAAAATTATTCTTTTATCACTTACCTACTCAAGGATGAGCAGGAGTTAAGCTTGGGGATGCTGATACGTTGGAAACGTATCTATAATTTTTGATGCTACATGCTTGTTTTGTATCTAGTTTGCTTTGCTTGTCTACACTTTGAGGTGCTTTTTACATGTTTTCTGGTAGTAACCTATTAACAAGTTGCAACAGTGCCAGATGCCTGTTTCTGCTATTTTTGGTTTCAGAAAAGTTAGTAAAGAAATATTCTCAGAATTGGACGGGACGAAGGACAAAGTCAATAACTTTCCATGGGGAACAAGAAGCCCAGAGGAGAGATGAGGAGGCGTGCCAGGAAGGCTAAACCCCCTAGGCACGGGTGGGCCCTACCCCGCACCTGGGTAGGGTTTGCCAGACGCCGCCTCAGTCTCCCCCTTCGCCTATAATAAGCCCCCGATACAGAAACCCTGAGTACCCGATCAGAAATCCATGAAACCGTCTGTAGCCGCCGCCACCATCGTCCCTAGATCGGGGGATCTGAAGTTCTTCCCGGCACCCTGCCAGAGGGGAGATCATCCCGGAGGCCTTCTCTCCGGTATGATTCATGAGTAGTTCCACCTTGGATTATGGGTCCATGTAGTAGCTAGATGGTTGTATCTCCTCCTATGTGCTTTTCATGTATAGATCTTGTGAGCTCCGTTCATGATCAAGATCTAATCTATTTTGTAATCATGCATGTTGTGTTTGTGGGGATCTGATGGATATTGAGATTATTATGTTGGTTTAATTAATTGTTTTATCTTTATGATTCTATCATGTCTGTGTTGTTTGTGATCTTGCATGCTCTCCGTTGCTAGTGGTTATCTTGGCCAAGTAGTTGCTAGTGACTCCAAGAGGGAGTATTTATGCTCGATAGTGGGTTCATGCCTCTAGTTTCCAAGGGAAGTGACAATAATCTCTTCGGCTGTAGATGTGTTGTTGCTACTAGGGAGAAAACAACGGTCTCTTGTTCATGGAACATGTGGACTGTTTACCTTACACACTTTGCTTAAAGCAGTTGTCTGTTGCTTGCAACTTAATACTGGAGGGGGTTCGGATGATAACCTGAAGGTGGACTTCTAGTCATAGATGCAGTTGGATGACGATCTATGTATATTGTTGTATTGCCCAATCAACCTCATAGGATCTTTCTGACTAGTAATTACATTGTTATGCCTTGCTCAGTTCCTGTCAATTGCCCCACTGTAATTTGTTTACCCTTCATGCCATGTTGTTTATCTAAGGAGAGCACCTCTAGTGAACTATGGACCCCGGTCCAATCTTTACCATTGATACATCTTCCACTATAACTTGTTTACTTGCTGCAAACCATTACCTTCCACACCATACGTTTAATCCTTTTTTACAGCAAACCGGTGAGCTTGACAACCTCACTGATTCGTTGGGGCAAAGTCTTGAGTTTGTGTTGTGCAGGTCTCCACATTGTTTACAACACCTGTGTGACGTTTCCTTCCTCCTTATGGTTCGATAACCTTGGTCTCAACTGAGGGAAAACTTGCTGCTTGCTCTTCACACACCCTGCACTTGGGGTTACCAACGAAGTGCCACGTCGAGAATCATCATAGGTGTGCAAAGGAAATCATTGTTTTTTGTGCTAGTGAGGTCACACAACTTGGTGTTCTCAGGAGTGTTCATTTTTTTCAAAAGTGAGGCAAGCCAACAACAGTAGCAACTAAAGTAGAACTAATTTTTGTGTGTTATTGATAAGAAAAAGCAAACCAAACGAAACTATTTTTTTGTATTTTTTAAAGAAAGAAACAGGCAAAACAAAGAAAAAGAAAAAAAAGCAAAACAAAAACAAACTAAAGAGAATGGTTGTGAGAGACTCCCCTTGTGAGAATCTTCTTTCTCCTTCAAAGGTGACTCATGAGGAGGAATAGATTGAAGCTGTCCCTAACTCCCTGGCAACGGCGCCAGAAAATCTTGATGGTGGCTCAGTTGACTGTAGAGCCTCGTTGGGAGACCCCAAGAGCGAGGTCTGATGAGCACAGCAGTAAGTTTTTCCTCAGTTATGAAACCAAGGTTATCGAACCAGTAGGAGCAAGGAAACAACTCCAAGGTGTTGCTAACAATTTGGAACCTGCACAACACAAATTCAAAACTTTTCCCTAACTTACAGTGAGGTTGTCAATCTCACTAGTTTGCTAAAAACAAAGGATTAAATGTATAGTGTGGAAGATAGTAGTTGCTTGTAGAAAGTAAACAGGAATAGTAGATGATGTATCAATGATAAAGATAGGACCGGGGTCCACAGTTCACTAAAGGTGTTCTCCTTAAGATAGATAGCATGTTGGGTGAACAAATTACAGCGGGGCAATTGACAGGTTGAGAAAGCGTAACAATGCATATACTAGACATCATGACTCTTATGAGATTTAATTAGGCATTACAATAATATACATAGACCGTAATCTAACTGCATCTATGACTAATAATCCACCTTCAAGTTATCATCCGAACCCCTTCCAGTATTAAGTTGCAAGCAACGGATAATTGCATTAAGCAATGTGTGTAAAGTAAATAATACAATTGTTCCATGAACAAAAGATTGTTATTTTCTCTCTAGTAGCAACATCACATCTACAACCTTAGAGATTTCTGTCACTTCCCCAGATTACTAGAGGCATGAACCTACTATCGAGCATAAATACTCCCTCTTGGAGTCACAAGCATCTACTTGGCCAAGATAGCTACTAGCAATGGAGAGCATGCAAGATCACAAATAACACAGACATGATAGAATCAATTATCAATCTTACATAGTATCTCAATATCCATCGGATCCTCGCAAACACAACATGTATGATTACAAATAGATGATCTTGATCATGAACGAAGCTCACAAGATCTAAACATGATAGCACAAAGGAGGAGAAACAACCATCTAGCTATTGTATGGACCCGTAGTCCAAGGGTGAACTACTCACGCATCATACTGGAGGCTGACATGGTGATGAAGAAGGCCTCCGGGATGATCTCTCCCCTCCGGCAGGGTGCCGGGAAGAGCTTCAGATCCCCCCGATCTAGGGACGATGGTGGCGGCGGCTACAGACTATTTCGTGGAGATCTGATCGGGTCCTTAGGGTTTCTGCATCGGGGTGACTTTATAGGCGAAGAGGCGAGGCAGGGGGCCGCCCTTCGGACTCTATGTTCTCTCCGGTAAAATATTGACTTTGGCTTTTGTCCCGTCTAATTCCGAAAATATTTCTTTACTAGCTTTTCTAAAACCAAAAACAGCAAAAAACAAGCAACTGGCACTGCGGCATCTTGTTAATAGGTTAGTCCTAGAAAACATATAAAATACCTCAAAGTGTACATAAAACATAGCAAAGTTGATACTAAACAAGCATGGAACATAAAAAATTATAGATACGTTTATGACGTAGCAGTCATGACCACAACCATGGCATAGTTTACTTTAATGCGCCCATATTCCACACACGTGTGTATCTTGTGATGACAAACAATGGTGATTCATGAAGTTTTGTAAAACAATACACGAAAAATCCACTTTCCATTTTCCCGGTGCCGAAAAGGTCTTACTTTTGTGAAGCAGCCACCAAGGGTGTGTGTAATACCTCAGACACTACGCTCTAAGCAACAAACCAGGACGAACCCAAAGTTCATAAGGTGGTACTACCGCAGAGGCCCAAATGCCACCCACGTGTAGGCCCGTCTAAGAGGAGAAGGGCATGGTACCGGCCAACCACCCTATCCACTTTGCAAGAACATCGTATCAAGTGCGAGCGGCGTAGTCGACAGGCATATGAACAAAACATACACAAGTGTGTATATCAGCGACATACAAGAGTACATCAGAGCCAAACCATCTAAAAGAAATAAAAATATTCAAGTATGGCTTCTATCGTGGCATCACGGTCATGGGCCTAGTCATACAATCTGCAGTTGGCTCAAGTAGGATCCCATTCAAGTGATGACCAATGAAAGGCAAAAGATGGAAGGAGCTCACCTTGATTGGAATGTTTGGCGTATCATGATATAGACCAATGGTGATTACCATGTGTTGGGCCATATCAAAATCGAGATCATCTTGTCGAGAAATTTTTCCATTCTCTTTGATATATGCCTTGAATCGGGGAGATTGATGGATTAAATGACTCAGAAGTACTGCCTTTGCACCATAGACCAAGAAGAAAGGAGTGTATCTGGTTGACCTGTTAGGAGTAGTTCGTAAACTCCATATGACATGCGGAAATTCTTCTGCCCAAGGCCCCACAACATGACAAAGTGGTGCTTCAAGACGAGGTCGGAGGCCTTGTAAAATGAGACTGTTTGCCCTTTCGACTTGTCCATTGGCTTGTGGATGCGCGATTGATGCAACTATCGAGTCGGATCCCCTAATATTCACAGAATTCGGATAATTCTCCCATGGAAAAGTTGCTCCCGTTATCGAAAATAATACTGTGCAGATAACCGAATCGGTAATTACAACTATGTGCCTTATTGGTTGCGGCCGCCATAGACGTCGCACCGGCGGTGACCCGTTGCATCACATCTGCCCCCGTGTCTCTCGGTCCTTTCCGGCAATTCAAACTTTGTGCCATCCTCCTGGACAGTGGTTGCTTCCTCGTACGACTTGGGTTCTGTTTCTTGGCCCCTTATTGCTTCTGACTTCAAACTAATTCCAAGCTCGTTGTTATATTCATCACAAATCTTTTGATTTGCTTGTACGTATATAGATCTTGGTTAGTTGTAGTCACCAAATCGAGCTGCATAAATCTTCCAAGATGAGAATTTGTACTCTACGCATCTCAGTTTGTTGTGGAACATCTTGATTTTCTTGCCGAAGAACAGTTCATGAATGTTTGGTTCAGTGTTAATTAGTTCTAATAGAAATTTGTAGTAGCTAGCATAGAAGTACAGTGGTATTGCTTATGTAGTCTCAGTTTTAGTTGTGCAAAGACCGAAGTTCAGGAGATGGCTAGTTAACCAATGTGATGCTGATGTGTTCAATTAAAATCTACTAGGTTTTGTAGTCCGCCGATGCTTATAGCAATGGAATATCATCATAGTTAGGTCTTTATAGCACCATCTAACTATCTATCTAACTAATTAATTTAAAGGGAATAAAGAAAACATTTGGAGTAAGTGTTTATATGGTGTAATATTGTTCCTTCCAGATTGTTGCAATTTTTTGTTACCTGCGGGAGGTTTATTAAGCAGCTATTGGTTTACATGGTATATTAAGGGGCGACCGATTATCACGATCTCAGCGAGCCACGCCGATGTAAATTAGCGATGGTAGCAAAGGGTACTGTAGATTCCCTATTTTAGCAAATCAGCAGTCGACACGTCTCTTGACCCTCCGGGTTCCTTTCCTTCCCCACAGTCAAAGCGGTGCCCACAAACCCATCGATCCAGCGAGTCAAGCGATGCGTCGCGTACCGCGGAACCTCCGCCTACGGGAGAGAGCCTTATCCCCACCGCCTTCTCATCTCTCTATGTAATTTAATAGCTGTCAATTGATCAATCAACCTAAGTATCTATAACAATGGAAAATACATCTGATGTTGCTCGATTTAGCTCGATGGAGAATACTTAGTTACGAAAAATCTAACTATATGGCATCCACTGTTCTTGAGGACAAGCATCGATCAATGCACAAAGCAAAAGTACAGTACTGTAATTTTTTACAAGAAAGTATTGTAATTTTAGTTTCTTTTGACATTCTTTTGTAGTTTGCCTGAATAACAGAGTGCACCGCCATGTTGTCTCTTATTTACCAAAATAATTATGACTTCCTAGCATAAAAGAAAAAAATCATGGTTATACAACATTCTGTTGATTATGCACTGGTAATATTTTCTCCTTGCTCTAGTTCTGCAATAATCTGCAGCAGGAAAAATATAGAGTTAGTCTCATTTTACATCGCTTATTAACCACTTAAACTTCATGTGACAAAAAAGGTTACATGATCTTCTTCTTTGGTAATAATATTTTTCCACGACGCATATCTGCTAACCAATTCGAGAAAAGTGGCACATATTATAGTTCAGATTTTCCGTAACATTTAGGCATTCCAACTGAAAATGGATTCAGTTTGTGGCTCAGGTGAGGTCATTAAATTTTGTTTTCTTTTGCTGCTTCTTATTCCTCTTTTGATGTGACATCTTTTTACCCCTTCTCTGCTCTACCGTATGGAGGCTGCTCCATACGTAGTTTCCAGATCATCAGTACTTCCGTGTATATCGTTTCTTGGCCTGATGAAGCTAGCGTTGGTGATCAGCCTTTTGTGCTACAGGTTATGTGTAGCTCCTCTAATATATCTAGACATTGGTGCTTTATTTGGCTTCAGGTTGACCGTAGACAGGTGATTTATATCAAGTATGGTACTTCATGGACAGCTTGCCCATGGCACAAATGCTCGGCTAGGTTTGGTGATTTATACCAGTTTGTTCAGGTCAAACCAGGTTGCTCTCTGATATAGTTTGAAGGGATGCATCATGCATGTTTTGACGTATTTGTCGCTCTCGGCTAGGTTTGGCAAATCTACATTGTTTCCTGTTTAGTTTTATAGTGCTGAATCATTTATACTTTTCTGTGGAATGTCTTTAAATACTTTAATACATTTGTCTTAGGATGCTTATTAGGACCTGTATTATATTTTGCTGTTGGGTATCACCACTAGTGTCCAGAATGGTAGTTAGTGTGCTGCTAGGAATAACATGGTGCACTTGCTTTGGTTGATCTGTTCTTAGGTTGTTGTAGACATTCAATGTCGAATCTGCGTAGTTCTTATAGATGTTTGTGTGCTATTGTGACGATTGTCCTATTTTGCTTTGCTGCATATGTGATTAACACTTTCTTTTTTTGGTGATATAATAGGGTGTCGACGAAAGCATCCGGTGGAGCTCGACAAGGAAATGATCGCATCAACTCTTTTTGGAATGGGCACAAAATATTTATTCTCAGCCAAAATATTATTCTAAAAATAATGAGGCAATTGTTTGAGCTCCGGTCTGTTGAGCATATATTTAAACCTGTATTCATGAAGTCTATGATGAGATGTTAACACTCCATGCAAAGATTCGATTTTACGTGAGTGACTTGTCAATACATGTTGTAGGTGTACAGTTCTTTTTTATCACCTCATGTCAATTCTCTCCCGTCCCCTCCCATCCCAAAATTCAAAGTAAACATGCAAGGAACTGGGAAGTGAGGGGCAATGTGGGGGAGCGGGGAGAAATGTGGGGATTGGGTGAAATAGAGAGATTCATCAAATCCCCTTCCATCCCCAAACCCCAAGAAGATAAAAATACACTAAAAATAAACAAGGCCTAAGCGGTACTGGTTAAGGGTGGCAGCGTCTTCCAGAGTTTGAAACCTCAAGATAAGGTCATTATCTCCCTGGTATTTTGCTATCAGCCACTGGAGATCACCTTCAGGACCCTACTCTTTGGAATTCCATCGCACTAGCTAGCTGTAAGTCCTAGAAGAACGCTGACCTTATTGAAGACCTGGTTTTGGCTATAATCTGTGCAAGATTCAGTAGATTCTGACTATTATTTTGGGAAATATATGATAGTCATTTGTCGGGTAGAATAAACTGATGTGCAGGATAAACTAGCCATTTAACATTGTATCCGGTGGCTATTGGCTAACATGTTCTTCTCGACTGTGCTATGGCTAGGTTTGTTTGGTCTAGGTGCAAGGGAAGCCTTCTTTAAAATATTACCTAGAAAACGATCTTTAGGTTTGCAGCTACTACACGGTCTTTATGGAGTATCAGTAATAAAATGGCTACTGAAAACAAACTTATTCATCGCCCTATTGACGACGGAAAGTGTTCTTGGCTCCCGAGATCCAGTGCTCTCTTCCTTTAAAAAAAATCAAAAATATATTTTATAACTTTCAAAAAAAATCTAAATTAAATTATAGGCATATTCAATCTTGTATCCTATAAGCATGAAAAATCCCAACCCGAAATTCTTTGTATTTGGCATATAGAAAAATGACAAATCTGATAAAATTTGGGGATTTGAGAACACGCTTGTACAGATCTATATTTTTTTCATTTTTGTACAGCTCAGAATACAAAATATTTGAAATTGATATTTTGCACATTTGTGGGATAAATCATGGGCTACATCCCGGATTTTTTTCAGAATTATTTGAAACTAAAAAATATGTGTTTCGATTTATTTTGTTTAAACCATGATCACCGATGCCCATGTGCACCAAACTTCACTCCCATTGACGACTTGTAAACCATTTTGTTCTTCATGCAGGAGCGGGTGGTCTTCTTGAAGGACTGGGACAAGGTGAAGGTGAAGTGGGTGACACAACCCGCTAATGAGAATACTGATCTTGTCATCTATATGCACGCTATGTATTTTGGTCGTATCCTGGTTCTTGGACGTTTTGTGGATTTGCTCTGAAGTGCCTGATCAAAATATGTCGTCAATCTGGGGCTTCTTGATATTAAGGTCTATGTCAACTTTCTCTATGTTTTCTTTTATATTTTGAAGATGTAAGCGGGTAACCTTTTCGTACTGTTTTTTTTTTGTTTCTGCTTTTGCTGTTTATATAATTCGGGTGTTATAAAAAGAGTTTCTTCCCGATACGTCATGAATAAACATGATTTTTCTTGGAAAATGATACTATTCCTCCGGAGATCGAACGCAAAAGATCCCTTGGGTGGTTGCTTGTGTTCACGCTATAGGTCTCACCAACCTTATCCTTCCGTACGGTCTATCTTCTCCTAGAAATTCTCTCCCCAAACTGCTACAGCTGCATGGTGTTCCTCTCGCCTTCCGCCGTTGAATCGGCCGCCGTCTCCCAAGCTCCTTTCACGGCGCTGCTCCGCCACCAGAGATGCAGGCCGCCACCGTCCTGGCCCGCGTCTAGTCGCGTGTTCCCTCTGCCGCGCCGCCATCGTCCTGGCCATGCGTCGCGTCGCTCCCGTCGCCGTGTACCTGCGTCGTCGCTCTCGCCACCGCTCGCGCCGCCGTGCTTCCCGTAGCTCGCGCCGCCGTAGCATGCGCTGCCGCTAGACCCTGCTGCTTCGATGGTGTGCTGCTACCGACAGGTAGCATGTGCTAACCTTGCTATCTTCGGCGAGAGGGTCTGCTACACATGGCGACCGGCCTTGCTACATACAGTTTCTGGTGTTGCTACCTACGGCGAGCAGCGCTGCTACATGGCATTTTTGTTCTTACAAGTTTTTGCTACGATAAAGTCGGCTTTTTCTATATTAGCATAATTTTTTTGCTACATCTATTTTCTGATTTTGCTACAATAGCGCAAACTTATTGCTACAAGTTATCCGACGAGGTCTCCGACGAGATCTCTCGGCGATTCTCCCATGAAGTCGATTTTGCTACATTAGTTTTTTTTTTGCTACACGGTCTCCGGCGAGGTCTCCGGCGAGATCCAGTCTGTTTTTCTATTTTCTGGACTGAACCGTTTTTTACTACGTGTAGTAAAAGCGGGACTATTTGTAGCAAAAACGAGTATGTCTGTAGCAAAAACGGGATTTTAACCCAAAAAAAGGACACGTGATTCGCGAGGACCCGGGAGATTAAAAACACAAATCCCCCGAGAGACACATAGTACTGCCCATTTTTCTTTCTAATCCTATCAGTGGCAAAGTCGGACAGGATGTATATGACCAGCAATGTGGTACCTGTGGATGATGTTATGTGTTCTTGAGTTGCCATTTCTCCATATATTGCTGTGACGCATATCAAATAATTTTAACTGTATTGCTTGCTCAGGTAATATAGCAGTATGACTTTTATGTGTTGTTGATTTGTGCTGCCGAGGTATTTATGATGTATGTTCAGTTAGTTTGCACTCTATTTTGGACCTTGAAGGAAAAAACCAAACTTCATGGAGATCCAGTGGCTTGTGTGCCGTTTATCGTTTCGAATTTTAACTCTAGAGGAGATGTGTTCGGTATTCATGCCCTGCACAATCACAATTAAAGGGCAGTGCTACGCGTTCCCTCTAGGGATTCCATCCCTAGATCCCTAGCCGTCTCATTGCGGCTAGAGATCTCTTTCCCGTCTCTTTATTCTGTTTTTGCTATAAATAGCGCCGTTTTTGCTATAAATAGTCATGTTTTTTTGTTATTGTGGTTGTATGGTAAAGTTGGAATGGTATCACATCCAGACAACTATCAGTTTTATAAAGGGCTAAGGCTCATGCCTCAACATTTTCATCATCAAAATCACCTTGTGTTCACTAACAAATGTCAAAACATTTCATTAGAATGACTCATCATTCTAAGGTTTGCATAATCATTTTCACCAAGTGTTCCCACCTAAAGTGATCAAGTTTTATGCTTAGCTCTAGCAACTAAAGTTGGGGGTAAACACTAATGAGGGGTGATAATCAAATGTGAATCATCTAAGTATAATCTCATGCCTCAAGATGACATCAAGATCTATCTAACTTAGGCCAAGTTTTATGCTCTTTATGCTACCTCTAATATCTTTCTAAAACTTCACAAGTCACTAAGTTAACAAAGAATTTTGATAAAGAAATAACTAATAAAGCTTCCAAGTAAAACTGGGATTTGGTATAATCAAGTGGTATAATCACATATGCCTAAGGCATCTATTTGGCATAGTTATCTTGCAAGTGTTAGCTTGCAAAGTTAACTTGTTTTGTGAGGCTTGCATAGGTAACATGCAAGTGGTCTCTTGCAAAGTTGCAAGTGTAAGCTTGCCTTATGCAGTGCGGTGGTTGAAGTTCTCCTTGGCTTCTTCCTCTTAGTAGTCTGCTTCTTCTTCGTATCCTTGGTCGGTACTAGCGTCTATAAAATAATACGAAGTACACAATCACCAAACAATACTTAACTATTTCTATTTAGCACTCAAAAGTTCACACTAGATTATCTAGCATCATGACAATCATCACAAGGTTTAAAGCAATAGTTTTATTTATTTTATTTTAGAAAAGAAATTTCTACTCATTGAAAAACTATTTAAGATTTAATATTCTCCAATTAAAACATGGGATCATGTTGACACATGTCATCACCACATATTTCAAAACTTGGGAATGTGATTTAAAGTGGTGTCACAATTTAATAGGGTTTAACCTTTTTTATTTTAATTAATTAAAGTGACTATAAATGCCTATGGGGCATTCTTTTATTACTTGTCCATTATTACTGCAAGTAAACCTAAATATTTTTATATATTCAGAAAGGTCTTAACAAATGTGATTTTTGAGAGTTGGAATCAACTCAAAAAGATTTATGGTTGAATTTTGAAAAATGTTTGAATTCAGAAAAGTCTATGCCTTGTTATTTTTACTATAGGTGATCTATAATTCCAAATGGTTTGAATCCAATGGGCTTGAATTAAGAATTTCCATACCTTTCTAACAAAATAGGTTTCATGCAATTTGGATTAGTGAATCTCTCTGAAATGATTTTTGAATCTACTGCCAAAACTATATTTGAAACTAAATAGATAAATCTAATTTCAAACTAACTGGGTCGCACGGGAATTCTAACTGGGCCGGTCCACTGCGCACAGCACACCCGGGGGCTGGTTAAGTGGTTGTCCCCACATGTCAGTGGGACATGGGGGTGCTAAGGGGTACGGGGTGATTACGACCGTAGGATTATATCGAGGATCAACGGCTCACGGCCATCGTACTCGTTGAACAGAACACGACGGGTTCGAACCCTAGCGCGGCCAGTGAGGGTCTGTGGTGGCTCACCGGGGCTCAGGCGATGGTCGGCGATGGGGGCGAACGGCAAAGTCGACGACGGCGGTTCTCCTGGTACTGGCGGCTCCTCCTGGGGTGGCTCCAATCAACGGCGCCCTTCTCCTCTTGCAGCGGCAGGCTCCAGCAAAATTCCGGCGATGCTATGCTCGCCTTGCTCTGGGAAGAAGTGGTCACGATCAGTGAGAGGTGGGGAGTGGAATGGTGTGAAGAAATCGAATGGGGAAGGCCTCTATTTATACTGCAACGAGGGAACCGAAGGGTGCAGGCTAAGCTCGTCAGGGTCGGCGTTACAGTGAGCTAACGACATGGCTAAGGCTAGGGGCGGTGCGCGGTCTCCTAGAAATGCTCAACGTATTGATGGCATGGCAAGGGGCGGTGCGATTCGGTCGGAACGCGTCGACGCTTTGAGCGGCAGCGACGGCAGTTTTGATGGAGCACAGTAGCTACGGGTCGCGCGACGGTGAACATGGTTGTCTGGGAGGTTCCTGGGACGGTGGTGATCACGTAGAAGGGCGGAGAAGGCGGGGCGCGGTCTGTGCGAGTGTGTCGAGTGTGGCCGCTCTGGCGCGCTCTCGGCATGGTCGCAGAGAAATGGGCGCGTGCATTCTCTGTGGTCCAATTCCTGGCAAGTGTCGAGGGCTAGACAGGGGGTGGCGGTGGACGGTGGCGTGCGTCCTGGACATGGTGGCTAGGCGCGGCGCTTACTCTGGCTAGCTAGCCACGGACGGCTGGCAAGGGTGCTCTCGGGTTGGCACGGCATGGTGCATTGGGTAGGGTCTAGGTGTGTTCAATGTGTTGGTTGGCACTGGGGAGACAGGGGTGATCAATGGTGAACAATGTTTGCAAAGATTACAGCTCAAAACAGTGAAGTTTTGCCAAATTTGGTTTCTGTCTTCAAGTGTTTGATGAAATGGCCGCACGAAATTCATATTTGAATTTTTGGATGAAACTTGGTGGGTGCAATGGTCACATACTAGGTAGTCTCTAGTTGATTGGATTTGTCAAGGTGCACTGGTTTGGTTGGGCTTTGAGAAATGGTGATATTCCCATATGAACTAGATTCAATTTTGAATTGCCATTTGAATAGAGTTGCCAAATGTTACTATGGGTTTGCAAGGTGGACTTGGGTTCACTTTCACTTGGTATAGCAAGGGGTGAAAAGAAATGGATTTGTTTCTGTTTGAAATCTTGGACTAGAAACACTCAAAGTGGTCTAGTGAGCCAGATTGGCAAAAATGACCATTAGCTCATTTTGTTTGTTTTTTTGAATTTCCATTGATTTGATTCTACTTGGAAATGATTTAGATGATGTTGTTTTCATCTTTAAACCAATCCTTGCCATTCATAATAATCACACAAGTCCATTCAAGCATTCATGCATTCATCACATACACACATGAATTCATAAAGAGTTTAATTTACAAAAGTTTTTGTTAACCCTAAATTTGGGTGATTGGAATTGATAACCTTGATTAATATTTTTGGGATGTTACAAACCTTCCCTCCTTAAATAAAATCGCATCCCGAGATTTAAGAAAAAGAAAACTAGGATTTAAAGAGATCTGGAAACTCCGTCCTAATGTAATCTTCTCGCTCCCAGGTAGCTTCTTCTTCAGTGTGGTTACTCCACTGGATCTTGAGAAACTTGATACTCCAGGTCCTGGTGGTTCTGAAAGCTTCTTCCAAAATATGAATGGGTACTTCGGGATATGTCAGGTCATCGTTGATCTCTATGGTTCTGTAATCACTGTTCTTGAAAACTTCTGTCTTCTCCGGGACTTCTTGGCATTTGTGAAGTAATGAGATGTGGAACACATTATTTACGGCTGACATCTCCTCTGGCAGTTCCAGTTGATACGATACTTCTCCTCGACGATTCAAAATCTTGAAGGGTCCGATATATCTGGGGGCTAACTTTCCTTTGAGCTGGAAACGCTGCATTCCTTTCAAAGGTGACACTTTGAGATACACAAAATCTCCGATATTGAAGGCTAGGTCTCAACATTGAAACGTCCAAAACGTATCTACTTTCTCGAACACTTTGCTATTGTGTCTTCTCTAAACTTGTGTGATTTGGATACAACTAACACGGACTGACGTTGTTTTCAGCAGAATTACCTTGGTGTCTTTTTTTTGTGCAGAAAATGAACTATCAGGAAAAATCCCGGAAAATATGCCAAAAACTATTTCTCACCAGAAGATCCACGGAGCCAGAAGGGGAGACAGAGGGGAGGCCTGGGGGCAGACCCACCCTAGGCATGGGCCCACTGACCCTGCGCCTAGGGGAGGTCTGGCCACCCCAGGCAGCTCCTCGGCCTCCCTCCGCGCCTATAAGTTGCCTTCTAACCTAAAAACAGAGGGGGGTTCGATAGTTTTCCAGAAAGAGTTCCGCTCCGCCGCCACCAGAAACCAAGATTCGGATCCAGAAACTCTGTTCTGGCACCCTGCCGGGACGGAGAATTTGGAGAGGATCATCGCCATCGTCATCACCAATGCATATCCATCAACCATCGATGTTTCCCTCATCCATGAGTGACTAATCCCCCGCTATAGGCTTGGGGATGATAGGGATTGGATGAGTTCTATCATGTAATCGAATAAGATCTGATAGGGGCATAGTGCCTAGTATCTCTATTAGTGCTATTTTACATTGTTGAAACTTTTTGTGCTTCATGCTTGTCACTAGGGCCCGAGTTCCATGGTCTCAGATCTGAACTTATTATTGAATCATTATGATAGTATTGTTTGTGATCTTATCTGAGGGCGGTGTTCTTGCGTCTCCAGCCTCCTTCTTGTTTTCTGTCTAGTTTGATTAGTGTGTAAGTTGAACTCCTGTTTTCCTGTTTTGACCCCCTAGGCGGGTCAGTACTATGACGATATGTGTGGTTGTTGTTCCGTTGTCTGATGATAATGGAACCCGATCCCTATTCTTGGGGGATTGTATGGAAAAAAATTATGATAGTATTGTTTGTGATCTTATCTGCAAGTTGTGTACACATATCATTGTCTGGATCCAAAGGCCCCAAAGTGACAATAATTGGGACAACCGGAGGGGATGGCTGTGGTGTGAGGATCACATGTGTTCACGGAGTGTTAATGGTTTTCTCCAGTGCTCTATAAAAAGGAGAACCTTAATTGTCAGTAGTTCCCTAGAGGCCCCGCTTCCACGGGCTGGCTGGACAAAAGATGTTGTGCAAGTTCTCATTGCGAGCACGTATGACTATATTTAGAGCACATGCCTAGTATTGTTTAGTACTTGGATGTTTGTTATTATTTATCTGCAATGCCCTAGTTCTTTGAAGTTACATGTTTAGACTCGTCCATGCAACGCCCGTCCATCCACCCTATGCCTACCGCACTCGAATCCTACTGTTACCGTTACTATTGCTACTGTTCCACTGTTGCCGTTACTGCTGTTGTTGCTTTGTTGTTGCTACTGATAAACTTCTATGAGCAAGAACTATTTCGAGGTGCAGCTGAATTGACAACTCAGTTGTTAAGGGTTGCAAGTATTCTTTGGCTCCCCTTGTGTCGAATCAATAAATTGGGTAATACTACCCGCGAAGACTGTTGCAATCCCCTATACTTGTGGGTCATCAAGACGTCTCTTGTCGGCGTAACTCTTTTGTCTGGATTGGGCGGTCTTGAGGTGCTCACGAATTTTGTGAACTTTCTCTTCGTCTTCTCGTAAGATGTCGGGTCCGAAAATCTGACTCTCTCCTACTTCCAACCAATTCAAAGGGGTACGACACTTCCTTCCATATATGAATTCAAATGGGGCCATTTGCAAGCTCGCTTGATAATTGTTGTTGTATGAAAATTCTGCGAAAGGCAGACAGTCTTCCCATTTAGATCCATATTCTAACACACAAGCTCTCAACATATCTTCGAGTATTTGATTTACTCGCTCTGTTTGTCCGTCGGTCTGAGGGTGATAAGCTGTGCTAAAATCCAGTCTGGTTCCTAATCCTTCTTTGGCTTTCTTCGAAAATCTCGAGGTAAACTGGGTTCCTCGATCCGACACAATGTTCTTGGGGACTCCATGCAAACTGATGATTCTAGCAATGTACAACTCTGCTAGCTTCGAACTCTGGTAAGTGGTCTTGACAGGTAAGAAATGGGCGACTTTGGACAGTCTATCTACTATGACCCAAATAGAGTCATTTCCCCTACTAGATATAGGCAAACCAGTGATAAAATCCATTCCAACTGAATCCCATTTCCATTCTGGAATCTACAATGGTTGCAATAGTCATGTGGGTCTCTGATGTCCTGTCTTGACTCTCTAACAGATATCACACTTGGCTATGTAGCTTCCGATTTCTCTCTTCATCTTATGACACCAAAATTGCTCCTTCAAATCCTGATACATCTTCGTTCCTCCGAGGTGGATAGAATAAAGAGTATCACGGGCCTCTTTCAAAATAGATTGCTTCAACTCTGAATCTGCTGGCACACAGATACGTCCTTTGTACCACAAAACTCCTTCTTCGTCTTTGGTGAATCTGGGTACTTTCCTTGTAATGATATGATGTTTGATTCCGTCGATACTAGCATTTCCTTTCTGAGCCTCCTTGATCTGACTGATCAAAGTGGGTTGAAGTTCTATGCTAGCCAAAACTCCTTCACTTACTAGCTCCATTCTGAAATCTTCCAACTCCTTGTGCAAACTTGGTTGCTCCTTCAGGATCATAGAGTTCAAGCGACACGGCAATCTGCTAAGGGCATCTGCTACCACATTGGCTTTACCGGGGTGATAGTGAATGTCCAGATCATAGTCCTTGATTAGCTCTATACATCTCCTTTGCCTCATATTCAGCTCCTTCTGAGTGAAAATATACTTCAGGCTCTTGTGATCCGAATAAATCTCACAATGGTTTCCCATGAGGTAATGCTGCCATGTCTTCAAGGCTAAAACTATGGCTACTAGTTCAAGGTCATGGGTAGGATAATTCTTCTCATGTTGCTTCAATTGTCGGGATATATATGATATGACTTTTCCCTTTGCATTAGCACACATCCGAGACCGATATTGGATGTGTCACAATACACATCAAAAGGCTTCGTAATATCTGGCATGATCAAGATTGGGGCTGAGATCAATCTCTTCTTAAGCTCTTGAAAACTTGCTTCACATTTGTCCGTCCATTCAAACTTCTTATCTTTCTTCAACAATTAGGTCATGGGTCTTGCGATACTCGAGAATCCTTCTACGAACTTGCGGTAATATCCCGCTAATACGAGAAATACACGAACTTGGGTCTGAGTAGTTGGGGCTTGCCATTCTTCAACATCCTTAACCTTTGCAGGGTCAACGGCAATTCCTCCAGCTGACACAATATGTCCGAGGAATCCTACTTCCTATAACTAGAATTCACATTTTCTAAACTTGGCATACAACTGATGCTCCCTAAGGGTTCCAAGGATGGTCCTCAGGTGTAGCTCATGTTCTTCTTCTGATTTGGAATATATCAAAATGTCATCGATGAAAAAAACGACAAAATTATCTAGGAAGTCCATAAAAATCTTATTCATGAGGTCCATAAAAAGACATGACAGTGAGATTGCCAACTTATATTTTGTCAAGCATATACTCCATCTTTGTTCACTTTAACCTTAATCACCTCAAGATGCTTATGATAGGGGCAATAAGCGATCAAAGCTAGTAAGTACCATAATCTTTTGAAAGCTCTTTATGAACTTGAAATCTCTGCTTCCCTCTATGAAGGGTCTTTCTCCTACTTCTAAGTTGATTCAGTAAACCTACTCCTCTATATCTCCAGCAAGCATTTGAGTTGTTGTGTTTCAAGCATTCATATGATGATTTATTCAATCATGTCCTTTATCTTCCTTGCTTGCACAAGACTCTTATCTAAATGAGTATTACTTTGAAAGCCATCATTGGGAAAAACCTTTAATGTTTGAGCAAAAAGGACTCCTGTCATAAACTTCTTTACAAAAGCTTTGCTTGAAAACTGTTTGCCAACTGTTCTCTGACCAAGTACAAAGTTTGCCAATCCCAATTATGATTTATCTTTATGCATCTTTATTATGACTCCCATACTTGTTGCAAGCTAAGTTATATAATGGTGAGTTGTTTTCTTCTATGAGTTGTGTATTGGTAAGTGTGATGCTTCTTGTCCGTATTCTTTTTATCGACACTTCACTCCATAAAACATGTGGACATGTTTACTGAGCTCAGTTTTCGCTTGGGGACAAGCGTGGTCTAAGCTTGGGGGAGTTGATACGTCCAATTTGCATCACCATTCTATATCATAATTTGCCTCTATTCATTGATATATTTCATATTAAGAGGTGATACTTATGTCTTTTCATCTGTTTTTGCATGTTGGATGATTCTTGGAGGATGAACTGCCGGAGTCAGGATTCTGATGGAAAAAGCGGTGTTTTGATGCAATTTCGTGAAGATCAGAAAAATACCAGAATAACTACAGAAAATTCTATTATCCCAGAAGACGAAGGATGCCAGAAGGGGAGGCGGAGTTGGGCCATACGGGGCCCAAACCCCCAGGTGCGGGCCACCCTAGTCCGCGCCTACAGGGGGTGTGGCCACCCTAGCCCACCTTTGGCTCTGCCCTCTCGCCTATATCTTCTCCTCTAAATCCTAAAGTCAGGAGGGCGACCACAGAAAGATTTCGCCGCCTCTGCGGGGCGAAAAACACCGAGAGAGAAAGAGCTCTTCGGCAGACAGATTTCTACCGAGGAAATTCCTTCCCGGAGAGGGGAGATCGTCGCCATCAACACCATCATCAAGCTAGACTTCATCGGGATCATCATCATCATACACACCATCATCTCCACCAGCACCATCATCACCACTCCATCCCGATGTAACAATTGTGTTGAATCTTGCATAGTTCTTAGGGGAAACTTTCCCGGTGTTGATTACTATTGTAGTTGATGCTTGTGAGTGGAACCACTGAATTATTATTTATTTCAAATTGTTATCCATCACCATATCATCTTCGATCTTGATACATATGATGTCTCATGAGTAGTTCATTTAGTTCTTGAGGAAATGGGAGAAGTCATGTTGTTAGTAGTGGAATTGTGTTGAGGTATTATTCAATGGTTTAATATTTAAGTTGTGGTGCTATTCTTCTAGTGGTGTCATGTGAACGTTGACTACATGATACTTTACCATTTATGGGCCTAAGGGAATGCATTGTGTATTTGGATACTAATTGCAGGGTTGCCGGAGTGACAGAAACCCGAACTCCCGTTAGGAAACCATTGCACAAGGGAGTGTAGGATCTCAGAGTTTAAGGCTATGGTTAGGTGTATATATTAATTGCTTTCTTGTAGTTGTGGATACTTGCAAGGGGTTTAATCACAAGTATGTATTAGTCCAAGTAAGGTCGGTACATTAGCACAGGTTCAGCCACACAACACTTATAAAACCAAAAAAGATTAATCAGCTATATGAAACGAAAGCACTTGACAGTATTCCCATGTGTCTTCGAGAATGTTTGGTCCTCATTAGTATTTTCTCCGGCTTGTCCTTTTCCAAGAAAGGATTGGGCCACTTGCTGCAATTATTTTCTATCTTTATTTACTTGCACTTTATTTCCTTGCTTTATCAGAAAACCCCTAAAAATCCGTTTGCTAAGTATTTACAGAGATTTCCTGCTCCATACCACTAGTTAACACCTTCTTCTCCTTGTTGGGATCGACACTCCTATTTATCGAAAGTACTATGATAAACCCCCTATACTTGTGGGTCATCACCGCCATGGAGCTTTTTGTTCGTGGGGAATGAGGTCTGGGCCGAAGAGGGCCTAGCCGCGTGTGATTTGGTAGATGCAAAGTGCGTCAGCACTCCCGATGGCGTGCACTACACAGTGGCAATGGCTCCATGCTTACGGAGCCGGGGCCCACGAGGCCACGCTGGCGGGTGTGCGGCGCCACCCACCATGGCTTTGCTCTTTAGGTGCGGCTCCATCGGTGATGGCTTTGCAAAAAGGATTAGTCCCGTAAATTTTTTCTTGGCCGAGTTCATTTTATAAATTTGTTTTAAATTGGATTATTTTGGTTCAAATTCACCAGTTCCTGCCATTTCCCGGCTGCGGAGGTGACTTTGACATAATATGGGTCTCTGAAGGGATGTGGCATGATCTGATCTCATCCCCATGCCCCCGTCCAAAATTTTACTAGCAAACAGAGAATGACCGTAGCTATCCATAGTAAGCAACAATATATAACTTTTTGTTGCTATTGCTGATCCTGATGAGGGGGATGATTTCCAGTCACTATCTTCCAAATCACAGCTCAACAGAGCGAGGAAGAGCAGCGACATCGGCGCCCTGCCATGTCGTCTTTGTCTGTGGCAACGCCCGTCGAGGGGCAAGGTCTGACGAGTATCCTCTCAGAAATTTGATGCTATGGTAGATTTTTCAATTTTGGTGCTATGTTGAATGGAGAATTGTGTCGGTTTTCTGACGAGGTTTGATGTGTTGTTCTTTTTTTCCCTTTGGATTGAAGCATTCTTCTCGGGTGTGTTGTGAGGCATCATGTTCTACACCACTGGCTACCGAGCGATGTTGTGTTCAGGTTCAGGACATGATCTTCCACTTCCACAAGGTGGGTTCTTCTTCCTTGGGATGTCTGATGATCCTTTGTGGGTCTGATGGCGCTTCTCCCTGTGTTGTGCTCGACAAAATTCCGCTGTGAATTCAATTTTTGTGTGTGCGGTCACGCTCATGTCCAAGAGCTGGAAAATGCACCACAGGCTCACCAGGCAGGATGAGGACCGTACGGCGCGCCAGCCGTTGCGAAAGGCAATGCCAACAACGATGTTGTTGATGCAAATTGTACATGGCAATGCAATTCTTTACATGGATTTTTCACACAGACATATCAAAGGAAATCTTCTGAACATTGACCATTCAGGTAATTATATTCGTCTTAAATGCGCCACCTTATCCCTAATCGCAGCTTTGTTCTTCTTTTTTTCATAGGGGTATAACTCTATTCTAAAAAAGTGCATCTGCGGTTCTTTCTAAATAAAAACTTTTTTACTAATATAGTAGATTTTTCATGCTAATAATTTGCTCTTTTAGGTAAAATCCTTTGTTCATTTTTCTGCATAGAGCAATATATATTCAATGATAAGTTCATCTCTCAGTAGTCAGTATCTCTTGATGTTTCAGTTCAGGGGTAACACTAAAATGGGTGATTCTATGGCCTTCCAGCAAATACTATTAGTCAGTTATTTTTGGATCAGTTAGAAGTTACTATCTTACTGCCGCACAACTTGAGCTCTGGCTGCTTCGTCACAATCAAGACATGCTTCTTATGGCAATAAAAGATGATATTAAGGTGGAAGTCATGTTCAAAAAGATTGTGCAACAAATAGGTATATATCATGTCTATTCTTTAGTGAATTTTATTATTCTTAGTTAACACTTTAAATTTTAATGCTACTTCCTTTATTACATTCGGCCTACAAATTGTGGATTAAGATATTTATCTCACTGATCAACCAAAGTAGTGTAGACCTAGGAAATGTCTACTGTTATATTGACTCAGTCAAGAGGTCGGCTTATTTAAGTCTAAAAACACTGCATGGGTTAGAATTTTCACTGATTACTTTCACAAGAAACATTACAAATGTTGATTTTAAAAGGTATAGTAAATAACTACATATGCTGGTAGGCATAGGAAAAAAGTGGTTTTCAAATTTGGACACTGAAAAGTTACAACCAGGCAATGCACTCGATCTCACATTTCTTACTAAAACATTAGCATCATAGTTTATCTTCCATTGGACATGCTTGAACATTAAGTTTCTGCTCTTGCATCTTCTTTGGTAGGCAACACAGTAGGCCTGATCTGCAACAATAAATTTGCATTTACATTGTCATGAGAGTTGAGATCCTGGATGGTATGCATTGTTATATATGAACATGGTCTCATAGCTGAAGCATGGTTATAAAATTTAACTAATAAAAAGTAAACCACAAGCCTCAGCATCGACTAAGAAATAACTTCTGTAATAGTGACCTCATTTTTTAGCTCGCCACTGAAATAAGAGTAGTTCACCTGTATGTATATATGCCTAAACCTGCAACTTCAGAAGGGAAATAGGAAGCATCTGGGAAGTAGAAATTAGAGAGTCCATTGTCCGTGTCATAGTCCTCGAATAAATGTGTTTCCTTGTGAGGATTGCCACCTTGCAATACAAAGTTTGGTTAGGATTTTCTAAACGGTAGCAGTACTTCCTAAAACGTTCCTATGTGTGATGATGGACTTCAGGTTGACAGATTAAAGTGTTCAGGATGCATAGCTAGAGGTAGTTTTCTTCTTCAGTAATATGTTTACGTCTGGATTACTCACCTAGAAGTTACAGATTTTTTCCAATGAAGATGTATTGGCAATGAATGCAATATGCCTCAATTATCCAGTCAGTGAAAAATTTATAATTCATAATTAATTTATAACATAACGTGCGTGTTATTGTCCATGGAAATCCTGTTACTTCTTTTGCTCTCAACTGGCCTTATACAAAATTATAAGCTAGCATGTGATCAAGTATTCATAATATTAAGTTTGAGTAGTATTTTTTCTAGAAGAATAATATGTATCAGATGAAAAATAAGGATGTGTTTCAAAACATAAATACATGTAAAGAATTGTATTGCCATGTACAAGCGCTTTTGAAGTACTCTGTCTCTAAATGAGATAATATGGTTAAATGTGATATTAGAGAGCTGCGAAGAATTGATTGTGTTGTTCCAGTGATCTGCTCATAGTCTAATCTTATGGAATTATGGATAAATTTAACTTAACCAAAGTTTATTTATAGTTGCTCAGTCCACTTGGAGTGAATGACAGTGTATATACCTCGCTTCAGAAAGATTTGGGGTTGGATTTTGTAAGATACTAAGATGTCATTATAGGTTCTCCTTGTATATTACTTAGGACTTATGACAATTTTACTATTAGCTATGAAGCTGCATCGAGGAATTGCAGAGAAAGTACCCAAGGTATGAAGAAGCCTCTTGAATTTTGGGGTTAACATAAGTGAAAGATACATTCAAGTGGTAGAGGAAATTGTAGAGTACAAAAGTTGCTATGAACTACAATCATTTCTATAGATTTTTTAAGTTATAATGAAACTTGTATTTTTCATGTCCATTCTAGCTAGAATGAGCTAGAACATGACCAGCATATTTTTTTTAACTGTTAAATATTATGTTTGTTACTTTATCCCATCTCCACTTTCTGGTTGAATTATGTTGTTTCAGAATCTACATCATTAGATTTATTTTAGATATTTTTAGAAATAACCTGTTAGAAGCTCAGCATTGTGACTGAAACGTGAACACCTTTGTTTCTAAAATAATGGATTTATTCGATTAAACATAAACTATCAAGCTAAGGCGTTGATACGTTGTAACGTATCTATAATTTTCGATGCTCCATGCTTGTTTTGTATCAACTTTCTTATGTTTTATCTACACTTTGAGGTATTTTTATACATTTTCCGGAACTAACCTATTAACAAGATGCCGAAGTGCCAGTTGCCTGTTTTCTGCTGTTTTGGTTTCAGAAAAGTTAGTAAAGAAATATTATCGGAATTGGACGGTACAAAAGCCAAAGTCAATATTTTACCAGAAGGAACACGGAGTCCGAAGGGCAGCCGAAGTGGGGCCACGAGGTGTCCACACCCTGTGGCGGCGTGACCAGGGGCGCGCCAGCCCTAAGTGTGGGCCCCTAGGGTGCCCATCGACCTTTCCCCTTTGCCTATAAAAGCACCCCGATATACAAACCCTAAGTACCCGATCAAAATTCCACGAAACAGTCCTTAGCCGCCGCCATCGCCATCCCTAGATTTGGGGGATCTAAACCTCTTCCCGGCACCCTGTCCGAGGGGAGAGATCTTCCCGGAGAACTTCTTCATCACCATGCTAGCCTTCGAATTGATGCTTGAGTAATTCACCCTTGGACTACGGGTCCATAGCAGTAGCTAGATGGTTGGTTCTCCTCCTTTGTGTTATCATGTTTAGTTCTTGTGAGCTCCTTTCATGATCAAGATCATCTATTTATGTAATCCTACATGTTGTGTTTGTTGGGATCCGATGGATATTGAGTACTATGTTCAAGATTGATTATTGATTCTATCATGTCTGTGTTATTTGTGATCTTGAAGGCTCTCTGTTGCTCGTAGATGCTTTGGCCAAGTAGATGCTTGCAACTCCAAGAGGGAGTATTTATGCTCGATAGTAGGTTCATGCCTCTAGTAATCTGGGAGAGTGACAGAAACTTCTAAGGTTGTAGATGTGTTGCTCCTACTAGGGAGAAAACAACAATCCTTTGCTCAAGGGAAATTACATTGTTTACTTTACACACTTTGCTTAATGCAATTATATGTTGCTTGCAATTTAATACTGGAAGGGTTTCGGATGATAACCTGAAGGTGGATTATTAGTCATAGATGCAGTTGGATTACGGTCTATGCATTATGTTGTAATTCCCAAACAAATCCCATAGGAATCATCATGACTTGTACATACATATTTTATGCATTTTTAATCTATCATTGTGATATGTCCAATTTGCATCACCTTCCTATATCATAATTTACCTCTATTCATTGATATATGTCTTATTATGAGGTATTACTTATGTCTTTTCCACTGTTTATGCATGTTGGGTGATTCTTGAAGGATGAACTGCCGGAGTCTGGATTCTGATGGAAAATAAGGCGTTTAGATGCAATTTCATGAAGATCAGAAAAATACCAGAAAAATATGAGAAAATATTATTTTTCCAGAAGATTGAGGAAGCCAGAAGGAGGAGCGAAGAAGGGCCACAGGGGGCCCACACCCCCTATGCGCGAGCCCACCTGACTCCGCGCCTAGGGCAGGTGTGTCCCACCTACCCGGCTCCCGACTCCGCCCCTTCGCCTCTATCTTCCCTATGGAACCCTAATACGAGGGGGGCAACC
Source organism: Avena sativa (assembly GCA_916181665.1). Taxonomy (NCBI): domain Eukaryota; kingdom Viridiplantae; phylum Streptophyta; class Magnoliopsida; order Poales; family Poaceae; genus Avena; species Avena sativa. The sequence continues at coordinate 254,986,818 of OV702279.1, read as the reverse complement.
ACAGATAGATTTCCGCCGCCTCTGCGGGGCGGAAAACACCGAGAGAGAAAGATCTCTCCGGCAGAAAGATTTCTACCAGGGGAATTCCTTCCCGGAGAGGGGAGATCGTTGCCATCAACCCCGTCATCAAGCTAGGCTTCATTGGGATCATCATCATCATACACACCATCATCTCCACCAGCACCATCATCACCACTCCGTCTTGCTGTAACAATTGTGTTGCATATTGCTTTAGTTCTTAGGGGAAACTTTCTTGGTGTTAATTAGTGTTGTAGTTGATGCTTGTGAGTGGAACCATTGGATTATTGTTTATGTTCAGATTGTTATCCATTATCATATCATCTTTGATCTTGATCCATATGATGTCTTGCGAGTAGTTCGTCTAGTTCTTGAGGACATTGGAGAAGTCATGTTGTTATTAGTGGATCTGTGTTGAGTTATTATTCAATGGTTTAGTATTTAAGTTGTGGTGCTATTCTTCTAGTGGTGTCATGCGAACATCGACTACATGACACTTCACCATTTATGGGCCTAGGGGAATGCATTGTGTATTTGGCTACTAATTATGGGGTTGTCGGAGTGACAGAAACCTGAACCCCCGTTAGGACACCTTTGCACAAGGGAGCGTAGGATCTCATAGTTTAAGGTTGTGGTTAGATTTATATCTTAATTAGTTTCCTGTAGTTACAGATGTTTGTAGGGGGTTAATCACAAGTATGTATTAGTCCAAGTAAGGTCGGTACGTTAGCACAGGTTCACCCACACAACACTTACAACACCAAAGAAGAGTACTCATCTATTTGAAGCGAAAACTGTCACATCCCAAAATTTTCCAAATTTTGTAATGTGAAAAATAAATAAACAAAATAAATAATTGTTGAAATTTAGGGTGAAATGAAACTTTTTGTTTCTAAATGGAAACTTAAAAACCCCTTCTTGAACAAACTTTGATTAATGTTTGAACTCAACTAAATTCAAATCAAGAGGAATGCTTCCTTCATAAAAGCATCTTGAAAATTTAAACATTTGGAAAATAAACCCAAACTCTAAAACTCTAATGGAAGAAAAACATTTCCAAGTTATATCTAAGCCTATGGATTTGATCCATATAAAATTTGTCAACAAACATTTATAAATGATCAAGAATGACAAACATAAATATTATAAAACCATAGAAATTGATTTCATTCAATTTGGACCCATAAATAAAATCTTGTAAATTTAATAAGATAAGGAAATTGAATTTCCAAAACTAATAAAGCACCTATCCAGAAATCCATACCAATATGTGAGCAACTAATCCTAAGAGAGATATAAAGGATAAACAAATATTATATAAGTTTTTACAAATTGAAATCACCAAGTTTGGATCTTTAAATAAAAAGATATGGATTTTATAAGATAAAGAAAGAAATATTAAATGAGGAATATTTAAAGACCAAATTAAACCTTGGCCTAATCCATAAACAAATGGAATGAATATAATCCAAATCCAAATAAAATAAATGGATAAAGAATTTTCCAAATAAAATAAAATGGCATTAACCAAATTCTATTTCTATTTGAATAAAGACAAAATCCCTAAATGGAAAAGATTAAGTAAATCAGGGATAAATAATTTGAATTTACCCAAGGGGAATAAAATTTATTTAATTAACTTAAATGGAATCAAGGAAATCACTTAAATAAAATTTATGGAATTAAACCCATAATTAATTTCATTGGAATAAAGATAAATACCCAATTTAAAATGATTAATAAATCATATTAAAAATGTTCCAAATAATTCAGGGTGAATTATTTGACACCCTAATAAATCAATAAAACCTACTAAAAAGATTTGGAAAGATTTAAATTTCAAATGGAGTTTGAAAACATTATTAAATCTTATTTGAATTAATACAAGGGCCTATTTTAACTAATTAATATGCCCTAAAAATAATAAATATATTATTCTAAATTTGACTTTAGAATGTATTATTAATCAGTATTAAAATCTATACAAAGTTTGGTTGACGTTTGAAATCAAATTGTTGTTTGAAATGATTAAACAAAAATCAAACAGATAAATAGGAAAAGAAAAGGAAAAACAAACTAGTACAAAAAAAATGAAAGAAGCAGTAGCCCAGCAAACCCAACCCACTGGCCCAGTAAGCCCATCCCCCCCCCCCCCGCGCAGTGAACCGTTTTTCACTCACGAAATGACCCGCACAGTGGCTGACAACTAGACCCCACCTCCTCTTTCTCTCTCTCTCACTGTCAACTAGACCCCACCGGTCAGATCGTCGTCTCTACCCCGCCGCTGACCACGCCCGGCTGTTCTGTCGCCGTTTCTTCGATTGATTACGCAGTAACGACGCCATTAAACAGCCCCGCGACCATGCCTTCTTAACCGCCACTCCCTCCTCTCCATTTCCCCTCAGACCCCATGCCACCGGAGCCACCAAGCTGCCTCGAATCCACTCTGCACCGCCGCGGCACCGACAACCTTTCGGTGAGAAATCCGGCCAGCCGCCGTCGCCCCTCGCCCCCTCGACCACACGAGCGTGTTCCCAGACCCCTACGAACCTCCCAGTACCGCTTGTTTAGCCGCACACGCCTCAGACGCTCAGCAACGACGATGCTCTCTCGCCACCGTCTACTGCCTCTACTCCGGCGAGTGCCCCAGGTAGCATCAAACCACCCCATTTACTCTCGTTGATGAACACATGATCACCAAACTCATGCGCAGCTAACGCAGCTCTCATCTTGTCTTAGCGTGGTCCGAAACGTCGCCAACGACGACAGCCCGAGAGCACCGACGCTAGGCGGAACTACGGCGAGAAATAGCCAGTAACATCGTGCGCCCCTGACGCTGAAACAACCACGTCGAGCTTCTCTAACCTCCTGCGAACCTGGTGAGCCATATATCCTCCTCCCTTGCTTCCTGCTCCTCCAGAACCGCCGCAAGCAGAGCCGCGCCACCGCTCGCCGCTGGATTGCGCCGCCAGTTCCTGGCAAGCACACTGTAGCCGTAGGATGCCATTTGTCTGGCTAGGATTAGATCTAGACGAAGAGGTAAGTTTTATCCTTTGCCGCTCGATCCATTTTGATCCAACGCTTCATAGTAGCCGATCCACGCGAAACGGTATGGACGAATAGAAACACGCCACGTGGCCAGACTCTGGTTTTAAAAGCAGAATTTGATCTATTGGATTTGTAAACTTGCAAAATTCATAACTTTAAAACCACACGTCCAAAAGTTGCAAATTTATATCAATGGAATCAGCAAGACAAGTAATTTCCAACCATGCCATTTGTTTAGTAAATTGCTTCTGTTAAAATGGTTGTTTTTGCAGAAACTTGTGTAGGCATATTATGAATTAAAATACATTCTAAAATTGTTTTTGTGATAAAACCTTTGGCAAATGGATTGTTTTGAACCTACTGATCATATAAATCAATTTGTGGATTCAAAAACATATTTTGTGAGGCAAATTAATAAATATTGGAATTAAAGCATTTCTAGTCAAATAAAAATGTTGTTTATATGTTAAAAATACTTTTTGGAGAAAAATCTTTGGGAAATGATTTGGATTAAACTCTCTGACCCCAAACACCAAGTTTTAGAATTAAAAATGTATTTTGATGAACCCTATAGATTATTACTTTGCTAAAGGCATTTTCAACCACATAAAATATTGATTTGGTTTAAAAATGATTTATAAGTAAAATCTTTTGCAAATGGTTTTTCCACTTTTATAAAATGACCAATAGGTGTTTTAGAATGTTTATAACCTATTAGAAACCACTTTTCCAAATAAAACAATCTTTGGCATGCTTGCATGCATTGCTTTGTTTCTAGTATTTTATGTGATGTTGCTTGAATGGTAGATTGAATATTTGCTTGCTTGATTGAATTGTAGTGGAATTTGAAGAGTGTGAATATTGCAAGATCAAGGAGTGAACTTATATTCTCTACCAAAAAGGCAAGTGATGCTTCATACTTTTGTCCCATTATTTTCACTATGCATTAGTGATATTTCTAAGTAGGACTTGCATGGAATTTTGCTAAGTATAAACTATGCCATGGGAAAACCTAGTAGATGAAACCTTAGTAGAAATTTCCTAATTTAAGATTCCTACTACTATCATTCTTATCTTATCTAGTAGAAAACAAGGGTGGATTATATTAATGCTATGGAATATTTCTAAGTCAAGGACTTGTGTTTTGTTTAATAAATCAACTAAGTGAATGAAACACCTGGGTGGAATGGAAGGAATGGTTTGTGTTGAGTGGTTATACAAGGCCCATTTCTATGGTTTACCTTGTGTATCTCACTTGTGGAATGCCACCCAGGAACAAAGAGATTTGAGATGTCAAATGTTGAGAAGCTTCAAGTGCAGCCACTTGGCATTATGGGCTCTGCCTGGATCATATAGGTTGCAATAACTTATCCAAATGGACAGTTGGTGGTAGGGGTTTGATAGGTTGGAGCACCTCCATTCTGGTCTAAGGGAAGGCTTCTGAAAGATCTTGTCTTGGTGAAACCAAGTCTTGTGGGGAAAGTGCACCACCTCTGCAGAGTGTAAAATCTAAGTACTTAGCCATGTCCCTGGTAAAGGACAATTTGAGCATCAAGACATGGAAGCTATCAAGAATCTCCTCATCCCAATTTCTAAGTTAAAAACTTGTGGTTGAACAAGGGTTGAAGGATCACCAATTTCTATTGGGAGATGCCTTGGGTGATTTTTGACAAACAAGACTTAGTGTTTTTCAAAAGATAAGGAAAATATATTTTGAGAAAATCAAGCCTAAGTTCCACTTAGCCAAATGCATATAGATGATAGACTCCACTATACTATCATAGTATCACTTGCCAATACAATTCAAATGTATTGACCCTTGTGGCTATAACTTATTATGTTGCAGGTTTGTTTGTTGTTAGTGAAGTTTATTGATTAGGATTACAAGTCTACAACCAACATGACTGCCTGTGGCACTTTGAAGATGAAGGACCCCATGTTATTGTTATATTCTGCTGCATTGTATTGAGATAGACAAATGAGCTATGTAAGATGTAATAAATTATTTTATTCCTGGTTATAAAGTTGTATTATGACCTTTGTTTCTTGATATTACATCTTAACTGTGGATGCTAGCTATTGATCCAGGGACTAGCATTGTAAACACAGGGATCTCTACCTTATTAAAGGCTGGGACCTCTACATATGGTATCAGAGCACTGTGTTGCCTGTAGGATTTGTAACCCTAGGATTGGACAAAACCCCTTAGAAAAATAGGAGTTGTATTTGTTCCAAAACTTATTTACGAACAATCTTGTAAACTCTTTCCTCAACCATTTTGGTTTTGATTTCTACATCTTGTCTATTTCAACTTGATGGATAAATCCTCCACCATGAGCAAGACTTCAACATGAGCAAAGGACTTCACCAACTCAAGTTGATTTCAACCTTATTCTCGACAAGGACTTCAACTTGGATATCACTAAGGACTACAAGTGAGACAAGAAATGTTACTCAAGAATTGAAGACTAAGGAAATACAACTTAGAAGGAACCATCATCACCTTTGAAGTTTTGTGACCAAGACACAAGGATTTTTCCAAGGAAACCAGCATCTCATTCAAGAAGAAACAACAAAGAATAATGGAATGATCTCAAGTGAACCATATAGTTGGACCACCATACTAATGATTAGTTCAAACCCACCAACTTATGTGGTGTAACAAAAATATTTTGTTGCCTATAAATGTGCTTGAAACTTGTTGTTTGGAGTGGAATGATTGTTTGTGATTGCTTGCACATTGCTTGTGTGAATTGTGTTGTGTGTGATTAGAATTATTTCCTTAGAAATCTTTTGCCTATTCTAATCCCAATCCAACCCAAACAGATGACTACTCCAAGAAACTCCAACATCAAGGATGGTGACAACAACAACAACAACCAAGAGGTCAACATGAGAGAACTAATAGTAACCCAAACCCAGTTGAACCAAGTGACAACTCAATTTTGGGCCAACAACAATGATTTAGACCCAACGAAGCAAAGGTTTTTGGAAACCCAAACCCAACTGTTTCATAGGATGACAAGTCAAATAATCAACATGGGAGACAACCCTTCCCAAAGAGTCTGTGACAACAAGGATGTCAAGGATGATATTCTAGAAGGAACTCAAGCTTGCAATGTTTGTGGAGACAAGGATCACACTTCCAAAGAGCATGAAGATCAATGGCCCAATTGTGAAGAGAAACATCCAACTAATCAATGCCCCACATCTCAAGCTACTTGTTTCCTATGTGAAGGAAATAATCATGTCCCTATCCAATGCCCCATCTATTCCATAGTTCAACAAAGGAAACAAGGTGGAGTGCAACAACAGTTTGTAAACCCTCATGAAGGAACTTCTACCAAGAAGGATGAAGGCAAAGTCAAAACTATGCATCATAAGGCCAAATCCAAAGTGACCACAAAGTGTTGCTACTCTTGTGGAGAAGAAGGTCATATCTCTAGTAACTGCCCCAAGAAGAGAGAAAGATTTCCCACCTTTGTGGTGAAGTATGAAGAGCATGAACTAGAAGAACTCCTAGCTTTGGAGAGACCCAAGAAGAAGAAGAAGGACATAAGCCAGTTGCAAATGTTACAATTGCAAAGAAATGGGACACTATGCCAGTGATTGCCCAGAAAAGAAGAAGAACCAAGGAAATAAACAAGAGGAATTGATACCAAAGAAGAATAAGGATAATAGCCAAGTGATGTGTTTCAAATGCAAAGAGCTAGGCCATTATGCAGACAAGTGTCCAGAGAAGCTTCATCAAAATCCCAAGCAAGCCAAGAAGTAATCTAGTTGGAAAATTTTAAGGGTGGTAGTACCCTAGTTGCTTTGAGCCAACTTGTAACCCCTATCTTTCCCAAATCTCGGGACGAGATTTATTTTAAGGGTGGTAGCCTGTCACATCCCAAAATTTTCCAAATTCGGTAATGTGAAAAATAAATAAACAAAATAAATAATTGTTAAAATTTAGGGTGAAAAGAAACTTTTTGTTTCTAAATGGAAACTTAAAAACCCCTTCTTGAACAAACTTTGATTAATGTTTGAACTCAACTAAATTCAAATCAAGAGGAATGCTTCCTTCATAAAAGCATCTTGAAAATTTAAACACTTGGGAAATAAACCCAAACTCTAAAACTCTAATGGAAGAAAAACATTTCCAAGTTATATCCAAGCCTATGGATTTGATCCATATAAAATTTGTCAACAAACATTTATAAATGATCAAGAATGACAAATAGAAATATTATAAAACCATAGAAATTGATTTCATTCAATTTGGATCCATAAATAAAATCTTATAAATTTAATAAGATAAGGAAATTGAATTTCCAAAACTAATAAAGCACCTATCCAGAAATCCATACCAATATGTGAGCAACTAATCCTAAGAGATATATAAAGGATAAACAAATATTATATAAGTTTTTACAAATTGAAATCACCAAGTTTGGATCTTTAAATAAAAAGATATGGATTTTATAAGATAAAGAAAGAAATATTAAATGAGGAATATTTAAAGACCAAATTAAATCTTGGCCTAATCCATAAACAAATGGAATGAATATAATCCAAATCCAAATAAAATAAATGGATAAAGAATTTTCCAAATAAAATAAAATGGCATTAACCAAATTATATTTCTATTTCAATAAAGACAAAATCCCTAAATGGAAAAGATTAAGTAAATCAGGGATAAATAATTATAATTTACCCAAGGGGAATAAAATTTATTTAATTAACTTAAATGGAATCAAGGAAATCACTTAATTAAAATTTATGTAATTAAACCCATAATTAATTTCATTGGAATAAAGATAAATACCCAATTTAAAATGATTAATAAATCATATTAAAAATGTTCCAAATAATTCAAGGTGAATTATTTGACACCCTAATAAATAAATAAAACCTACTGAAAAGATTTGGAAAGATTTAAACTTCAAATAGAGTTTGAAAACATTATTAAATCTTATTTGAATTAATACAAGGGCCTATTTTAAATAATTAATATGCCCTAAAAAGAATAAATATATTATTCTAAATTTGACTTTAGAATGTATTATTAATCAGTATTAAAATATACACAAAGTTTGGTTGACGTTTGAAATCAAATTGTTGTTTGAAATGATTAAACAAAAATCAAACAGATAAATAGGAAAAGAAAAGGAAAAACAAACTAGTACAAAAAAATGAAACAAGCAGCAGCCCAGCAAACCCAACCCACTGGCCCAGTAAGCCCATCTCCCCCCCCCCCCCCCCGCAGTGAACCGTTTTTCACTCACGAAATGACCCGCACAGTGGCTGACAACTAGACCCCACCTCCTCTTTCTCTCTCTCTCGCTGTCAACTAGACCCCATCGGTCAGATCGTCGTCTCCACCCCGCCGCTGACCACGCCCGGCTGTTCTGTCGCCGTTTCTTCGATTGATTACACAGTAACGACGCCATTAAACAGCCCCGCGACCATGCCTTCTTAACCGCCACTCCCTCCTCTCCATTTCCCCTCAGACCCCATGCCACCGGAGCCACCAAGCTGCCTCGAATCCACTCTGCACCGCCACGGCACCAACAACCTTCCGGTGAGAAATCTGGCCAGCCGCCGTCACTTCTCTTCCCCTCGACCACATGAGCGTGTTCCCCAGACCCCTACGAACCTCCCAGTACCGCTTGTTTATCCGCGCACGCCTCAGACGCTCAGCAACGACGACACTCTCTCGCCACCGTCTACTGCCTCTACTCCGGCGAGTGCCCCAGGTAGCATCTGACCACCCCATTTCCTCTCGTTGATGAACACATGATCACCGACCTCGTGCGCAGCTAACGCAGATCTCATCTTGTCTTAGCATGGTCCGAAACATCGCCAACGACGACAGCCCGAGAGCACCGACGCCAGGCGGAACTACGACGAGAAATAGCCAGTAACATCGTGCGCCCGTGACGCTGAAACGACCACGTCGAGCTTCTCTAACCTCCTGCGAACCTGGTGATCCATCTCGCCTCCTCACTTGCTTCCTTCTCCTCCAGAACCACCACAAGCAGAGCCGCGCCGCCGCTCGCCGCTGGATTGCGCCGCCAGTTCCTGGCAAGCACACTGTAGCCGTAGGATGCCATTTGTCTGGCTAGGATTAGATCTAGACGAAGAGGTAAGTTTGATCCTGTGCCGCTCGATCCATTTTGATCCAACGCTTCACAGTAGCTGATCCACGTGAAACGGTATGGACGAATCGAAACACGCCACGTGGCCAGACTCTCGTTTTAAAAGCAGAATTTGATCTATTGGATTTGTAAACTTGCAAAATTCATAACTTTCAAACCACATGTCCAAAATTTGCAAATTTTATATCAATGGAATCAGCAAGACAAGTACTTTCCAACCATGCCATTTTTTTAGTAAATTGCTTCTGTTAAAATGGTTGTTTTTGCAGAAACTTGTGTAGGCATATTATGAATATAAAATTCATTCTAAAATTGTTTTTGTGACAAAACCTTTGGCAAATGGATTGTTTTGAACCTACTGATCATATAAATCAATTTGTGGATTCAAAAACATATTTTGTGAGGCAAATTAATAAATATTGGAATTAAAGCATTTCCAGTCAAATAAAAATATTGTTTATATGTTAAAAATACTTTTTGGAGATAAATCTTTGGGAAATGATTTGGATTAAACTCTCTGACCCCAAACACCAAGTTTTAGAATTAAAAATGTATTTTGATGAACCCTATAGATTATTACTTTGCTAAAGGCATTTTCAACCACATAAAATATTAATTTGGTTTAAAAATGATTTATAAGTAAAATCTTTTGCAAATGGTTTTGCCACTTTTTATAAAATGACCAATAGGTGTTTTAGAATGTTTATAACCTATTAGAAACCACTTTTCCAAATAAAACAATCTTTGGCATGGTTGCATGCATTGCTTTGTTTCTAGTATTTTATGTGATGTTGCTTGAATGGTAGATTGAATATTTGCTTGCTTGATTGAATCGTAGTGGAATTTGAAGTGTGAATATTGCAAGATCAAGGAGTGAACTTATATTCTCTACCAAAAATGCAAGTGATGCTTCATACTTTTGTCCCATTATTTTCACTATGCATTAGTGATATTTCTAAGTAGGACTTGCATGGAATTTTGCTAAGTATAAACTATGCCATGGGAAAACCTAGTAGATGAAACCTTAGTAGAAATTTCCTAAGTTAAGATTCCTACTACTATCATGCTTAGCTTAGCTAGTAGAAAACAAGGGTGGGTTATATTCATGCTATGGAATATTTCTAAGTCAAGGACTTGTGTTTTGTTTAATAAAACAACTAAGTGAATGAAACTCCTGGGTGGAATGGAAGGAATGGTTTGTGTTGAGTGGTTATACAAGGCCCATTTCTATGGTTTACCTTGTGTATCTCACTTGTGGAATGCCACCCAGGAACAAAGAGATTTGAGATGTCAAATGTTGAGAAGCTTCAAGTGCAGCCACTTGGCATTATGGGCTCTGCCTGGATCATATAGGTTGCAACAACTTAGCCAAATGGACAGTTGGTGGTAGGGGTTTGATAGGTTGGAGCGCGTCTATTCTGGTCTAAGGGAAGGCTTCTGAAGGATCTTGTCTTGGTGAAACCAAGTCTTGTGGGGAAAGTGCGCCACCTCTGCAGAGTGTAAAATCTAAGTACTTAGCCATGTCCCTGGTAAAGGACAATTTGAGCATCAAGACATGGAAGCTATCAAGAATCTCCTCATCCCAATTTCTAAGTTAAAAACTTGTGGTTGAACAAGGGTTGAAGGATCACCAATTTATATTGGGAGATGCCTTGGGTGATTTTTGACAAACAAAATCTTAGTGTTTTTCAAAAGATAAGGAAAATCTATTTTGAGCAAAGCAAGCATAACACTTAGCCAAATGCATATAGATGATAGACTCCACTATACTATCATAGTATCACTTGCCAATACAATTCAAATGTATTGGCCCTTATGGATGTCACTTATTATGTTGCAGGTTTGTTTGCTGTTAGTGAAGTTTATTGATTAGGATTACAAGTCTACAACCAACATGACTGCCTGTGGCACTTTGAAGATGAAGGACCCCATGCTATTGTTATATTCTGCTGCATTGTATTGAGATAGCCAAATGAGCTATGTAAGATGTAATAAATTATTTTATTCTTGTTATAAAGTTGTATTATGACCTTTGTTTCTTGATATTACATCTTAACTGTGGATGCTAGCTATTGATCCAGGGACTAGCATTGTAAACACAGGGATCTCTACCTTGTTAAAGGTTAGGACCTCTACAAAAACACTTGATAGAATTCCCATGTGTCCTCGAGAACGTTTGGTCTTTATAAGTATTTCCACCGGCTTGTCCTTTGCTAAGAAAGGATTGGGCCACTTGCTACGTTTGTTATTTACTACTAGCTCTTTGTTTTGTTGACTTATCAGAAAACCACTAAAAATCCGTTTGCTAAGTATTTACAGAGATTTCCTGCTCCATACCACTAGTCAACACCTTCTGCTCCTCGTTGGGATCGACACTCCTATTTATCGAAAGTACTGCAATACACCCCTATACTTGTGGGTCATCAAGACTATTTTCTGGTGCCGTTGCCGAGGAGTGAAGCGCTATTGAAGAGTGGAACTGGTAAGGGAAACTTCTACTGTGAGTATTGCTTTTTGTTACTGCTTGTTACTTTGTTTCTAATATGGATAACCCACTTGGTTTTCTGTTTGGGAAAGCTACTACCGCTGCTAGGGTAGTAGATGAACCACCACCTATTGAGATAGATACTTTTAAGATACCTACAACTATTGTTGACCGCGTTATGGATAAATATTATTTTGGGGATGGAACTGTCCATCCTGGTGATCACTTGCTTTTTATCCATGAATTATGCAGGTTGTTTAAGTGTGTAGGTATCACAACTGAACAGGTGAAGAAGAAGTTACTCTCCATATCCTTGAAAGGGAGAGCTGAAGATGGTATAAGCTGCTGAAGAATGGACAATCCATGGAATAGGAGGAAATGGCTTCTCTCTTCTACTCTAAATTCTATCCTCCCAGTGAGATTCATAAGGATAGAAATCTGATATATAACTTTTGGCCTCGTGATGGAGAGAGTACAGCTCAAGCTTGGGGGAGATTGAAGTTACTAATGCTTAAATTTCCTATTCATGAACTCCCTAACAATATTATTATCAATAACTTTTATGCTAGGCTTTCTCTTCATGATAAATATTTACTAGATGCTTCTTGTGCTAGATCATTCACACATATGAAGGAAGAAGCTAAATGGGATCTACTGGACCGTATTCAAGAAAACACTGAAGCTTGGGAGAATGACAAAGGAAGAAAGTCAGGTATAAACTATGATTATGAATGCATTAAATATTTTATGGGAACTGATGACTTCCGTGATATTAGCAATGAGTTCGGTCTTGATTCCCACAGTATTGCAAACTGTTTTAAGGCCTTTGCCTCTTACATAGAAATTCCCAAGAAGAAGTGGAACAAGTACCATGCACCTTATAAAGATGTTGTTAGTCATTTCCTGTTAGAAGTACTCAAGTTTTTACTACTAATCATATTGTGCCTGAACCTTATGTTGAGAAAATAACTTTACCAGCTAAGGTAAAGGAGTATTCCATGATGATTAGTGTAAATAGCAAAAGTGCAAAGAAAACTGTGGAGCCTATTGAGCAATTGAATATTGAACCCGTGGTAGCTATTGTGAAAGACCATGTCACTAGAAATATAAAGGATGAGCACATTGTCTTCTGTGAAGACGCTTCTAATATTATCCCTCATCCTAGCAAAGCTAGAAAAGCTAGTGTTCCTGTGCTTTCTGTTAAAATTGGTGATCATTACTACTATGGTTTATGTGATATTGGTGCTAGTTCTAGTGCTATTCCTTATGAGATTTACAGGGAAATTATGCATGAAATTGGTCCTTGTGAGCTTGAGGACATTGATGTGGTTATTCACCTTACTAATAAGGAAACCATTTGCCCAATTAGTACTGTAAGACATGTGGAGGTTCTTTGTGGTAAAATCAAGTATCCTGCTGATTTCTAGTGCTTAATTCTGCAGCTAGCAAAACTTGTCCTATTATTTCTAGTAGACCTTTCTTGAACACTTGTGGAGCTATTATAGATTGTAAGAAGGAGAAAGTTTTAACTAAGTTTGATGGAGATTCTTATGACTTTAACTTTTCCAAATTTGCTAAAGCTCCTTGTGAAAATAGCTTGCCTAATAAAGATTTCAGGATGGAACAACTTGCTTCTATTGATCCAGTTTATAACCTTGGGCCTCTTTTTGGTGATTGTAAGTATGCTCATCCTTGTGATAAAATTGATTCCTTTGATGGTTATATTGTGTACTTTATTCAAAGTGCTACTGAAAGTTATTATGAGAGAGGGAAAAATGGTTTTATGCTTCTCAATAATGTTAAGTTTCCCCATTTTATGTTGAAAGCTTTGAAGTTGCATATGTTTTGTCTTCCTATGCTAGTGGCTTTTTGTTTCAACAATTTTTTTCTCATGACATTCCCATTCATAGGAAGTGGGTTAGACTCAAGTGTGTTGGTTATTTGCTTCTTGATGCTCTTTTTCACTCCAGAGTTATATCTCCTTTGTGAGCATCTTTGAGACTTTCAAGCCTAACTTAAAGGCAATAAATAAAAGTACTTGTTAGGAGATAACCCAAGAGTTTTGTGGAGTCTTGGAAGTTATTACCTCTATAATAACCACTCCTTATCCTTTTTGTTTTGGTTTTTGTGTCAAGTTCAACTACTTCTGTGAAGTAGAGGAGTTGTGAAAAGTGGTCGTCCTAGGACAGATTTATGTGCTCAATTGTAAAAATTCGTGAGGGAGCTCAATATGTCGGATGGAGCTGTATTTTTTTGCGCTTGTTATCCAAGTTGTTACCCAACTTTCATTAGTTCTGCACTTTTTTATTTGAGCAACAGAAGGTTTTCTAAATAATCAATCTTTACCTGCTGGTTTGTTTTGATAGATTTCTGTTATCATTTGCATTTGCCTCTTATAAAAGCCTTTGTTTTGATGGATTGCAGTTGAAGTGTGTACCTAAAGGTTAATTGTTTTTTGCTTACACTAATGTTGCCATTGAAGTTTGTGTATTGCCTTGAGCGAAAAGGAATTTCCAGGGGAAGGAGAAAAGGACTCTGCAGAGTTCGTCTTTGAATAGGTAAAAGTGGTGAAAACAGAAGGTTCGTGAAACCCCAATCTTTTTATATTTTTGATGTTTTAATACATAAGGGAAGTTATGAGACGGAACAGAGGAGGAGACGACGTCCGGGGTGGACAAACCCACCCCAGGCGCGGGCCCCTGCCTGGTCGCGCCTGGAGGGGGTGTGCCACCCCCGAGCCTCGACTCCGCCTTGTTTCCATGTCAAAAACATCCTTATGCTTTGAAACTTCATAATATATAACCCCCCCCCGGATCCCCCGAGTTTCTTGCATCGAGTTCTCGTCGTGTTTTTGTTTCGATCTGTATCTGTCAGGAAATATTCTCAAGTTTAGAGCACCATGGTCTCCGCCAACGACAAAGGCAAGAATCTCGTGGAGGAAGACGATCCTCGCAAACCCAAGGAGGAGGAGAGTTTGGTAGGTTATGGAGACATGTAGGAGGATAAGCAACTGGACACCCGCGCTACCATCACAAGCATTGGAGTGGTGGCAACCCCCATCAAGCTAAAGAGGACAGCACGGATGTCTACAGGAGGGAAACCTCCACGTCATATCCTCTCTCCACGGACACTTCCTCCTTGTACCACTCGTTATAACCATGCAGGGGAGGAACACACTAAGAAGGAAGAGTGGGGAAAGAATAGCAAGGACTGGAATTCTCGGTCCGATATGATCATGAACCGCATTGAGCAAAACTCGGAGTTGATTCGTACTCTAACCTTTGAGATTGAGGAGTTGAAGAAACTTATTGAAGAGCTTATCAAGAGAACACCACAACCACCGAAGGAGTAATTTGTCATCAGGTTTGGCATCCCCTTGGCTTGTTCCAAGCTTAGGGGGAGTGCCGCGGTATCACCACCATTATCTTTTACCTTTTTAGTGGGTTCATATCTTTGGTAGAGAAGTTATCTTATAGGTTGGTTTGCATGTGGAAGTATATCTCCTTTAGTTGGTTATCTATGTATTCCTTGGTGTGAGTGCCTTTATTAGAATATTAATGAGAAGTTTCATCTTTTATTTTTTGCACTTCTTATTTTAGTTTGCAATCTCTATTATATGATGGATCTTGTTGATCAGTATTGGCATCACTTTGGGATCATCAAGTGGATCTAAATTGGTTTTTGTAAACCGGTTTCTGGTCAGTATCAATACTTTTTGAGGTTTGAAAGAAAAAGAGAAAAGCTTACAAGTATTTTGTATCATTTGTTTTCTTTCTTGTTGGCTCATAAGCTTAGTATTGTTTATTTAAGATCTTTTGTGTCTTCAAGGAAGATTGCATGTTTGGCTTTATTACTTGTATGTTTGCTTGTTTCTTTCAACTCTCTTGCTTGCTGCCCAGCCTTGCTAGCCAAAAATCTGTTTTGAGAAGACATACTTCTCATGTTTCCAAACCCTTTGAACCAATACGTTTGTCATTTGTGTCCACCATATCTACCTAGTAGCTTTTGTTATTCCAAGCAAAATTTTCAAGCTTCATCTACCTTTCGAATTAAAAAGTATTTTGTTATGTGAAAACTAGTTAGTAAAGCTCTCACGAACTTGATGGCACACCTTATTTTCTTGCCCCTAATAAACTTGAACCATTGTGCCATCTAAGTTGTATATGCTTGCATATATATGTTGGAATTAGCAGAACTGTGCTATCACGGGGAACGTTTTCAACATTGCACCTGTACTTTGTACTCAGTTGATATCATGCTCTTTTGTCTATGGATATCAACGGTGTGAAATAAAGAGGGAACTTGTAAGTCCATGGAGTTTGTATTTTGTGTTAGAGAAACGCCTAGGCTGCTAGCCTAAGCCATGCCTAATCATGGTGGAAACTTGCAGCATCACCATAGTGAGCTATATATGAAGCATCCTCAATAAGAATCTATACACATGGTAAATAAAAAGATCGCTAAGATGCTCATTGTCTGCTTGCCTTGTCATTTTGGTTATGGGAAAGCTCCTGTACCATGTGCAAGGGGTACCCCGTTGGCGTTTCTCTATGATACGCATGTACTTACAATGACAAGAACTTACCTGTGACTAAAATTGAGTAGCATGAGGAGTGGCCCTCATATTCAAGGGACATGAGATTGACAACTTATATTTCGTCAAGCATATACTCCATCTTTGTGCACTTTAACCTTAATCATCTCAAGATGCCTATGATAGGGGCAATGAGGGCTCAAAGCTAGTAAGTACCATAATCTTTTGGAAGCTCTTTATGACTTGTAATCCCTGCTACCCTCTATGAAGGGACCTTTCTCCTATTTTCCAAGTTGAGTCAGTAAACCTACTTCCTCTCTATCTCCAACAAGCATTTGAGTTGTTGTGTTTCAAGCATTCATATGGTGATTTATTCAATCATGTTCTTTATCTTCATTCTTTGCACAAAACTCTTATTTATTGAGTATTACTTTGAAAGCCTTCATTGAAAAAAACCTTTTTGAGCAAAGAGTGCTCCTGTTGTAAAACTTCTACAAAAAGCTTTTTATGAAACTGTTTGTCAGCTGTTCTCTGACCAGGAATAAGAGTTTGCCAATTCCAATTATGATTTATCTTTATGCATCTCTATTGTGACTGTTGTACTTGTTGCAAGATAAGTTATATAATGGTGAGTTGCTTTCTTCTATGAGTTGTGCAATGGTAAGTGTGATGCTTCTTGTCCGTATTATTTTATCGACACTTCACTCCATAAACCTGTGGACATGTTTACTGAGCTCAGTTTTCGCTTGGGTACAAGCGAAGGTCTAAGCTTGGAGGAGTTGATACGTCCAATTTGCATCACCTTCCTGTATCATAATTTACCTCTATTCATTGATATATGTCTTATTATGAGGTATTACTTATGTATTTTCCACTGTTTATGCATGTTAGATAATTCTTGGAGGATGAACTGCCCGAGTCTGGATTCTGATTGAAAAGAAGGCATTTTGATGCAATTTCGCGAAGATCAGAAAAATACCAGGAAAATATTGGAAAATATTATTTTTCCAGAAGATTGAGGAAGCCAGAAGGAGGTGCGAAGAAGGGCCGTAGGGGGCCCACACCCTCCTAGGGGCGGGCCCACCTGACCCCGCGCCTAGGGCAGGTGTGGCCCACCTGCCTGGCTCCTGACTTCGCCCCTTCGCCTATATATTCCCTATAGAACCCTAATACGAGGGGGTGACCACAGATAGATTTCCGCCGCCTCTACGGGGCGGAAAACACTGAGAGAAAGATCTCTCCGGCAGACAGATTTCTGCCGGGGGAATTCGTTCCCGGAGAGGGGAGATCGTCGCCATCAACACCGTCATCAAGCTAGGCTTCATCGGGATCATCATCATCCACACCATCATCTCCACTCCGTCCCGCTGTCACAATTGTGTTGGATATTTCTTTAGTTCTTAGGGGAAACTTTCCCGGTGTTAATTACTGTTGTAGTTGATGCTTGTGAGTGGAACCATTGGATTATTGTTTATGTTCAGATTGTTATCCATTATCATATCATCTTTGATCTTGATCCATATGATGTCTTGTGAGTAGTTCGTCTAGTTCGTGAGGACATGGGAGAAGTCATGTTGTTATTAGTGGATCTGTGTTGAGTTATTTTTCAATGGTTTAGTATTTAAGTTGTGGTTCTATTCTTCTAGTGGTGTCATGTGAACGTCGACTACATGACACTTCACCATTTATGGGCCTAGGGAAATGCATTGTGTATTTGGCTACTAATTGTGGGGTTGCCGGAGTGACAGAAACCTGAACCCCCGTTAGGACACCTTTGCACAAGGGAGCGTAGGATCTCAGAGTTTAAGGCCGTGGTTAGATTTATGTCTTAATTACTTTTCTGTAGTTACGAATGTTTGCAGGGGGTTTAATCACAAGTATGTATTAGTCCAAGTAAGGTCGGTACATTAGCACAAGTTCACCCACACAACACTTACAACACCAAAGAAGAGTACTCAGCTATTTGAAGCGAAAGCACTTGACAGAATTCCCATGTGTCCTCGGGAACGCTTGGTCTTTATAAGTATTTCCACTGGCTTGTCCTTTGTTAAGAAAGGATTGTGCCACTTGCTGCGTTTGTTCTTTATTACTTGCTCTTTGTTTTGTTGCCTTATCAGAAAACCACTAAAAATACGTGTGCTAAGTATTTACAGAGATTTCCTGCTCCATACCACTAGTAAACACCTTATGCTCCTCGTTGGGATCGACACTCCTATTTATCAAAAGTACTGCGATACACCCCCTATACTTTTGGGTCATCATATTGCCCAATTGTAATTTATTCACCCAACATGCTATTTATCTTATGGGAAACACCTCTAGTGAACTGTGGACCCCGGTCCATTCCTTTACCATTGATATTCCATCGACTGTTTACTTTATGCAATTTCTATCTTCCACACTATATGTTTAATCCTTTGTTTTCAGCAAACCAGTGAGATTGACAACCTCACTGTAAGTTGGCGAAAAGTTCTGTGGTTTTGTTGTGCAGATTCCAAGTTGCTAGCAACACCTTGGAGTTGTTTCCTTACTCCTACTGGTTCGATAACCTTGGTTTCATAATTGAGGGAAAACTTGTTGCTGTGCTCATCACACCTTGCTCTTGGGATGTCCCAACAGGCTATACGTCAACCGAGCCACCATCAAGTTTTTCTGGCGACGTTGTCGGGGAGATAAGGATAGCTTCAATGTCTTCCTCCTCGTCAAACATATACTGGGAGAAAGAGGATTCTTGCAAGGGGAGTCTCTCACAACCAATCTCTTTACTTTGTTTTTGTTTTACTTAGTTTATTTTGCTTTATTTTGCTTGTTTCTTTTTTATATTAAAAACACAAAAAATTAGTTTGTCTGGTTTGTTTCTCTTATCAAAAACAAAAAAATATTAGTTATTTTTTTAGTTGTCACCTTGTTCTTAGGTCACCATGTTGATCCCTAAGTTCACCCTGAATGACCTTTTAATAGGTAGTGGCTCTATAATCGGGAAAGATAATATTGAAGAATTCTTTAATCATGTTAGCAAGCATGAGGATATTGAGGATAGATCCTTAGCAGAACTTGCTCCAAATTATGAAATTGTTGCAGCTTCTTTAGTTCACATGTTGGAGGCTAGGTTTGTTAACCTTAACCCCATGATGCAAGTAATGTTTCTTAAACTTAAGGATATTGAGGATACTGAAAAGAGAGATTTTATTCTGGAAACTTTGCTTAAAGAATTCAATGATGTTGCTAAAGAAACTAGAAAGGTCTTTGATCGTTTCAATATGCTAGGTTCATGTGCAGATGTTATGGGTACACTAGGAAAGTTGGACAAAACCAAACCCAAGAATGGAGAGGAAATTAAAATACCAATACCTTTTAAACTTGTAGGAATGCATGAAGCCTTAGAAAAGAATTTTGATTGGATTGTTCCTGAAAACCCGTTTGATGAAAATAGTGAACCCAAGAGTACTAAGAGAGGGTCCTCTAGAACTTATTTCGATGAGATACCTTGCCTTGTTGAAGAAATTTGTGGTATTGATCTTAATGCTTCCTCATTCGAAAATACTTGATTCTTGTTTCCATGCCTAACTTAAAGGCGTTAAAGAAAAATACTATTGGGAGATGACCCAAATTATTTTTATTCCAGTAAGTTTTTCTTTTGTTGAGTCTCTAAAGTTATTGCTTCAGTAATAACCTCTCCTTATCCTTTTTGTGTGGTTTTTGTGCCAAAAATAACCTCTAATGAGAGAGAAGTAAGATTTGGAGAAGTTGTTGTCCCGAAACTGATTTTTGTGCTTCACCGTAAAAATTCGTGAAAACTCCCAGAATGTCGGATTGAGCTGAAATTTTTTGTATTTATGTCCCAGGTTTCTATCTAACTTTCTTTAGTTCAACACTTTTCAATTTGAGCAACAGAAGATTTTCAAAAAAAATCGGTATTTACCTACTGATCTGTTTTGACAGATTTCTGTCATTATTTGCATCTGCCCCTTATCGGTTTCTTTTTGATTTCTCTTTGATCACTTGAGCTTTTAAAAGAAGTTTTTACAGTATCTTGTGTTTTAATGGAAGTTTTACTTGTGTTGAAACTGAACCCAAAGACGTATTATCTTGAATACACTAATGTTGCTAATGAAGATTGTGTGAAGTTTTGTCTAAAGGAATTTCAAGTGTAGGGGAAGAATGATGTGATGAGATGAAGAATGGACAAAGCTCAAGCTTGGGGATGCCACCCGTGTCACCCCAAGAAATATTCAAGAGGTACAAGAGTCAAAGCTTGGGGATGCCCAAGGCATCCCCTTCTTCATCAATAAAAATCTCCGGTTTTCTTTTAAAACACTTATTTTTTATTGCTTCATGCACTTTTGTGTTGTTTTTGGAGCGTCTTTGTTTTTGCTTTTAGTTTTATTTTGCTTTGTTTTCTGCAATAAATTGGCCAGACCCCAACACTCCTAATTTGGAGAAGTCATACCTAGTTCTTCATTGTCTAAAACACTCTAGTTTTCACTCTTATTGGTTTGTGAGTGTTCTCTTTTTCTAGCATTGTGCTTAGCTTTAGTTTTCTTGTGCTTTTTTGCTTAGAACTTTTTAGTTCTTCTTTGTGGATTTGTGAGACATGCTCCCTGATCTTTATTAAGTATTATCTTTGTGAGTTGTTTCAGTGTTGAAAGAGAGTAGGAAGTTCCATGCTTAAGTGGTACAAAAGGGAGATTGTTTTGACTGTGGCTTAGACTTTATCTTGTCATGCTAGATGTTGCTTTGACCATATCTTAGTAATTATTGTTGTAGCATGACTTGTTGCAAACAATTTAGATTGCTTAATGTGCCTTGAAAGAATCATGCGTTGTTTTATCATATAAAAGCATAATATTGTGGTATTCTCCTTTGATGCTTTATTTGGGTTGACTTGGCACATGCTTACACCATGTTAAGACTATGAACCATTCACCTTAGACTCTATGATCATTTAGTTTTTGACTTGTGATATCACTTTATGCTTTAGTTAATAATATTTTGTCGCTTTGCATGATTATGGCCATTATTGTTCTCTTAGTTGGTCGCTCCGAGTCTTTTGCTAGCCTCCACTTGTACTGAGTATGCTCTACTCGTGCATCCAACTCCCAAGAAACCAAGTTATTCCAAAGAGTCCACTATAAACTCCTATGCATGGTGTGTTACACCATTCCAAGTATATTCATGTGATTAATTATCTTCCAAATTAAAATTTTGTTATGTGAAATTAGTGATTAAAGCTCTCACGAACTTGATGGCACACTTTACTTTCCTGCACCTAACAAACTTGAACCATTGTGTCATCTATGTTGTTTATATTCTTGCACTTATAAGTTGGAAATTAGCAGAACCATGCTATCATGGGGAACACTTTCAACACTTGTAAATATTATCCAGTTGATATCATGATCTTTTGTTTATGGATGTCGGTGGTGTGAAATAAAAGGGAGCTTATAAGTGTTGGAGATATGCCCTAGAGGCAATGATAAATGTGGTTATTATTATATCTTTGTGTTTATGATAAATGTTAACATTCTTGCTATAATAGTATTAACAAGGAAACATTGATACTTGTGTGATTTGTAAACTTAATTTGAAGTCCCTAGTATAGCCTCTATACATCACTAGCTTGTTGGTTGATAAATGATTGTGGTTTCCATTTCATGAACATTGAGATGTTATCAACAACAAGATCATATCGTTAGGAGAATGATATGGTGGACATACTCCTATAGATAAGCGTAGCATAAAGATCAAGTCATTTCAATAGTTCAATTGCTATATGCTTTCTGATACATAGTAACCTAAATCCTTCGACCATGAGATCATGCATATCACCTTTACCGGATGGATGCTTTGATGAAATCAAACACCACACCGTAACTGGGTGGCTATAAAGGTGGCATTGAGTGTTCGGAAAGTATTGGTTGAGACACATGGATCAAGAGTGGGATTTGTCCATCCATATGACGGATAGATATACTCTGGGCCCTCTCGGTGGAATGTCATCCAATTAGCTTGCAAGCATGTGACTGGCTCACAAGGGATCACATATCACGGGAACGAGAAAAGAGTACTTATCGGTAACGAGGTTGAACTAGGTATGCAGAGATACCGACGATCATAACCTTGGATAAGTAAACTATCATGAGACAAAGGGAAATTGGTATCGTATGTAAGTGGTTCATTCGATCGCAAAGTAATCGTAGAAATATGTGGGAGCCATATGAATTTCCAGATTCCTCTTGGTTATTGTTCGGAGAAGTGTCTCGATCATGTCCGCATAATTCACGAACCGTAGGGAGACACACTTAAGGATTCGACGTTGTTTGAGTAGTTATGGTAGTATGAGAAAGAGACCGAATGTTGTTCGGAGTCTCGGATGGGATCCGGGATATCACGAGGTGATCCGGAATGGTCCGGAGAATAAGATTCATATAAGGAAAGTCCCGTTTCGGAGTTCGGGAATGATTCCGGTGTTTTCATCGGGAATGTTCTAGAAGGTTTCGGAATGTCCGGCACTCCAGAGGGGAAGGGGTACATGAGTGTGTCATTGCAAGTTGGAATGATTGCATCATGTACTAAGTGTATTCGCTGTCCAAAATAAAGGGTTTATTCAAATCCTAAATTGAAAAGTCAAACGGCTAGTTTGAAAGTCAAACGACAAGTTTTGGAAAGTGGAAAAGAGGAGGAGGAGGGAAACCGAGTTGGGGAGGGAATCCCTCCTCCAACCGGCGGCCCACCTCCAAGCCGAGTTGGGGAGGGACTCCCCTCCCTCCCCTTGGCGCGGCCGGCCCCTCCACCTATATAAGGAGGGGCAGGGCTCCCTCCTCTAGACACACAAGTCCCTCACCTCAAACCCTAGAAGCCGCAGCCCTCCATAGCCGCCGCCACCACCTAGGGTTTTACCCTAGCCGCCGACTTGGGGTCCCCGGAACCCTATCCGCCGGCCCTATCCCCTCCTCCTTGGTGTGTCTAAACCCTAGATCGCTGAGGAGCTCTCTCATACTCCACCATACTCGCTCCGGCTTAAGGCGAAGCCCTGCGAGATCTCCCCTCTACTTCCGGTACCACGCCGTTGTGCTGCCGGAATCTCGAGGAGAGTGCTACAACCTCCGCTGCCTGCTGGAACAAGGGAGAGGAAGGTCTTTGTCGAGTACCGAATGTGTGACCGACTGCGGGAGCGCTGCCGGAACGCAGCGCCGGAAGGATCGTCTACGCGATCTTGAGATCGGGAAGAGTACGACTACATCACCCACGAGAATCCGCTCTCATTAAACACTTTGGAATCTTCGAGGGTAAGTTATTCCATCGACTCGTTGCTACAATCTAGTAGATAGATCTTGGCTTGTTTGTTTGTATGCGATAGAAAATTTTTGTTTTCCATGCTGCGAAACCCTACAGTGGTATCAGAGCCGTGTCTATATGTAGATCTGTTGCACGAGTAGAACACAATGGTCATTGTGGGCGTTGATGCTTTTATTGTCGATTGCTTCTTGTGTACTTTGCATCTTGCGGTATGTTGGGATGAAGCGGCCCGGGCTAACCTTACATGACATCATTCATGAGACTTGCTCCACGCTTGACATGCAACTTGTATTGCATAAGTGGCTTTGCGGGTGCCTGTTTCTCCTAGCATAGTTAAGATCCAATTTACAAAGGGTGATTAACAATACTAGTATCAACGTTGTGGTTCTTGTTCGTAAGTTAGAACGACACTTATTGAAAGCCCCAAACCACGTAAAATATGCAAAGAAAGTAGAGGCGTCTAACTTTGTTTTGCAGGGGTGTGCAGTGATGTGATATGGCCATGATTGTGATTATATTTGATGTATGCAATGTTCCTTATTGTAAGTTGGCAACCGGCAGGAGCCATATGGTTATCTTTAATTTATGTTAAGACCCGCGTGTCTATTCAAAGTAGTTGTAATAGTTGAAGCCGGTGAACGACAACCATGGAGAAGCATCATTGACCTTGATGCAATGCCGGTGATGATGGAGATCATGTTCGTGCTTGAAGATGGAGATCGGAAGCACAAAGAAGAAAGGCCATATCATATCACATATATATTGAATTGCATGTGATGTTAATCCTTTATGCATCTTGTATTGCTTAGTAGACGACGGTAGCATTATAAGATGATCCCTCATGCACATGAATTTCAAGTCATAAAGTGTTCACCCTTAGTTAGCACCGTTGCTAAAGCTTGTTGTTTCGAAGCACCACGTGATGATCGGGTGTGTTAGATTCTGCAAGTGTATACAACGTGAGCAAGCCAGATTTGCTCATGCGGAAACTAAGGTTTGATCTTGACGAGCCTAGCATGTACAGACATGGTCTCGGAACACGGATCACCGAAAGGTAAAGCATGAATCATATAGTAGATATGATGAACATGACGATTGTTCACCATTGAAACTATATCAACTCTCGTGATGATCGGTGTTGATGTGGTGGATTTGGTTCGTGTGATCACTAAAACAATGTGAGGGATATTGTTTTGAGTGGGAGTTCACCTAGATTAACTTTATTAATTAATTTGAACTCAATTTGTCATAAACTTAGTCTAAACTATTGCAAATATGTTGTAGATCAATGGCAGCCCCTACCATCAATTTTAATGCGTTCCTAGAGAAAGAAAAGTTGAAAAACAATGGAAGCAACTTCGCGGATTGGTTCCGCAATTTGAGGATTGTCCTCACAGCTGGTAATTTGACCTATGTGCTGGATGCACCGCTGGGTGACCCACCTGCAGCTGATGCTTCCGATGAAGTAAAGAATGTTTACCTCGCACGGAAGAATCAGTACTCCATAGTTCAGTGTGCTATCTTGTATGGTTTGGAATCGGAGCTTCAGAAAAGGTTTGAAGATTCAGACCCATATGATATTGTCGAGGATCTCAAATTGATTTTTGAGACTCATGCGGCAATTGAAAGCTATGAGGCTTCTGAAAAGTTCTTTAACTGCAAGATGGAAGAGGGCAGCTCCGTCAGTGAGCATGTGCTTAAGATGTCTGGGCACGCAAACAAACTTCAAAGCTTGGGTATAGTGATTCCTAATGCTTTGGGGATTTACCGTGTCCTCCAATCACTACCACCAAGATACAAGAACTTTGTGATGAACTACAACATGCAGAACATGAACAAGACGTTGCCAGAACTCTTTGCCATGTTGAAATCTGCAGAAGTGGAGATCAAGAAAGAGCACCAAGTGTTGTTGGTCAATAAGACCACCAAATTCAAGAAAGGCAAGTCTAAGCAGAAGGGTCACTTCAAGAAGGGTGGTAAGAAAGTTACCACGCCGACGAAGAAGACCAAGGCTGGACCTAAGCCTGATACTGAGTGCTTTTACTGCAAGGGAGAAGGTCACTGGAAGCGGAATTGCCCAAAGTACTTGGCGGATTTGAAGAACGGCAACATCAAGAAGAAAGGTATATCTAATATACATGTTATTGATGTGTATCTCACTAGTACTCGTAGTAGTGCCTGGGTATTTGATACTGGTTCGGTTGCTCATATTTGTAACTCGAAACAGGTGCTGCAGAATAAACGGAAGCTAGCGAAGAACGAGGTGACGATGCGCATGGGAAATGGATCAAAGGTTGATGTGATCGCGGTCGGCACGCTACCCATTCATCTACCATCGGGATTAGTTTTATACTTAAATAATTGTTATTTGGTGCCTGCGTTGAGCATGAACATTATATCAGGATCTTGTTTATTGCGAGACGGTTACTTGTTTAAGTCCGAGAATAATGGTTGTTCGATTTATATGAGTAATATGTTTTATGCACATGCACCTTTGATAGATGGTCTATTCTTATTGAATCTCGATAGTGGAAATACACATATCAACAACATTGAGGCTAAACGTTTGAAATCAAGCGATAATTCGACCTATATGTGGCACTGTCGTCTTGGTCACATTGGAGTGAAACGTATGAAGAAACTCCATTCCGATGGACTTCTTGAATCACTTTATTTTGAATCACTTGAAAGATGCGAAGCATGTCTGATGGGAAAAATGACTAAGACTCCATTTTCTGGTATGATGGAGCGAGCTACAGACTTATTGGAAATCATACATACCGATGTATGTGGTCCAATGAGTGTAGCATCGCGCGGTGGTTATCGTTATGTTCTTACCTTCACGGATGACTTGAGTAGATATGGGTATATCTATTTCATGAAACATAAGTCCGAAACTTTCGAGAAGTTTAAGGAGTTTCAAAGTGAGGTAGAGAATCAACGTAACAAGAAGATTAAATTTCTACGTTCTGATCGTGGAGGTGAATATCTAAGTTACGAGTTTGGCGAGCATTTGAAGAAATGCGGAATACTTTCACAATTGACACCGCCGGGAACACCACAGCGTAATGGTGTGTCCGAACGTCGTAATCGAACTCTCTTAGATATGGTTCGTTCTATGATGTCACTTACAGATTTACCGCTATCATTTTGGGGTTATGCATTAGAAACAGCCGCATTCACTTTAAATAGGGCACCGTCTAAATCCGTTGAAACGACACCGTATGAATTATGGTTTGGGAAGAAACCTAGATTGTCGTTCCTTAAAGTTTGGGGTTGCGAAGCCTATGTAAAGAAGTTACAGCCGGACAAGCTAGAACCCAAAGCGGAAAAATGCATCTTCATAGGATACCCGAAAGAAACTATTGGGTATACCTTCTATCATAGATCCAAAGGCAAAATCTTCGTTGCCAAGAATGGATCCTTTCTAGAGAAGGAATTTCTCTCGAAAGAAGTGACTGGAAGGAAAGTAGAACTCGACGAGGTTGTCGAACCTTCTCTCGAAATTGCGAGTAGCGCAGCACCGGAAGAAGTTCCTATAGCGCCTGCACCAATAAGAGAGGAAGCTAATGATGGTGATCATGAAACTTCGGTTGAAGTTGCTACAGAGCCTCGGAGGTCAACGAGAACTCGTACCACTCCAGATTGGTATGATCCCGTTATGAGTGTCATCTTGGTGGACAACACCGATGACCCCGAGACATATGAGGAAGCAATGATGAGCCCAGATTCCAATAAATGGCAAGAAGCCATGAAATCCGAGATTGGATCCATGTACGAAAACCAAGTATGGACTTTGGTGGACTTACCGGATGGCCGGAAGGCTGTCGAGAACAAATGGATTTTCAAGAAGAAAACAGATGCTGATGGTAATGTTACTGTCTATAAAGCTCGACTTGTCGCAAAAGGGTTTCGACAAATTCAAGGAGTTGACTACGATGAGACTTTCTCACCAGTAGCGAAGCTAAAGTCTGTGAGGATTATGTTAGCAATCGCTGCATATGATGATTATGAGATATGGCAGATGGATGTAAAAACAGCATTCCTCAATGGAGACATTGATGAAGAGTTGTATATGATGCAACCCAAAGGTTTTGTCGATCCTAAAGATGCTAACAAGGTATGCAAACTTCAGCGGTCCATCTATGGATTGAAGCAAGCATCCCGAAGTTGGAATCAACGTTTTGATAAGGTAATCAAAAGTTTTGGTTTTATACAAACTTATGGAGAAGCTTGTATTTACAAGAAAGTGAGTGGGAGCTCTGTAGCATTCTTAATACTATATGTGGATGACATATTGTTGATTGGGAATGATGTAGACCTTCTTAATAGAGTCAAGGAATATTTGAATAATAGTTTTTCAATGAAGGATCTTGGCGAAGCAGCTTACATATTAGGCATAAAGATTTATAGAGATAGATTGAAACGCCAAATATCATTGTCACAGAGTACATATTTGGACAAAGTTCTAAAGAGGTTTGGAATGGAAGAAAGCAAGAAAGGGTTCTTGCCCATGTTGCCCAATACGACCTTGAGTAAAACTCAAAGTCCGACATCGGCAGAAGATAGAGAAAGGATTAGTAAGACTCCCTATGCCTCAGCCATAGGATCTCTAATGTATGCCATGCTTTGTACTAGACCCGACATTGCATATGCTGTTAGTTTAACTAGCAGATATCAAAGTGATCCAGGAGTGGATCATTGGACAGCGGTCAAAAACATCCTTAAGTACTTGAGAAGAACTAAGGATATGGTTCTTTCTTATGGAGGTGATGAACAGCTCGTTGTTAATGGTTACACCGATGCTAGTTGGAACACCGATCCGGATGATTCTAAATCACAATCCGGATACGTATTTATTTTGAATGGTGCAGCAGTTAGCTGGAGGAGTGCAAAGCAAAGCGTTGTGGAGAGATCTTCAACTGAATCGGAATACATGGCTCCTTCGGAGGCTTCACAAGAAGCGATATGGATGAAAGAGTTCATTACAGAGCTGGGTGTGGTTCCTAGTGCGCTGGACCCAATGTCTATCTACTGTGATAACATGGGCGCCATAGCCAATGCGCAAGAACCAAGGTCACACAAGAAGCTGAAGCACATCAATCTACGTTTTCACGCTATTCGAGAACATATCCAAGATGGGGATATAAAGATTTGCAAAGTACACACAGATCTGAATGTGGCGGATCCGTTGTCTAAACCTCTCCCGAGGGCAAAACATGACCAGCACCAAACTGCCATGGGTGTTCGATATATTACCATGTAATCTAGATTAGATGACTCTAGTGCAAGTGGGAGACTGTTGGAGATATACCCTAGAGGCAATGATAAATGTGGTTATTATTATATCTTTGTGTTTATGATAAATGTTTACATTCATGCTATAATAGTATTAACAAGGAAACATTGATACTTGTGTGATTTGTAAACTTAATTTGAAGTCCCTAGTATAGCCTCTATACATCACTAGCTTGTTGGTTGATAAATGATTGTGGTTTCCATTTCATGAACATTGAGATGTTATCAACAACAAGATCATATCGTTAGGAGAATGAT
This sequence comes from Avena sativa, assembly GCA_916181665.1. Taxonomy (NCBI): domain Eukaryota; kingdom Viridiplantae; phylum Streptophyta; class Magnoliopsida; order Poales; family Poaceae; genus Avena; species Avena sativa. Next base: position 254,957,735 of record OV702279.1, on the reverse strand, counting down.
ATGGTGGACATACTCCTATAGATAAGCGTAGCATAAAGATCAAGTCATTTCAATAGTTCAATTGCTATATGCTTTCTGATACATAGTAACCTAAATCCTTCGACCATGAGATCATGCATATCACCTTTACCGGATGGATGCTTTGATGACATCAAACACCACACCGTAACTGGGTGGCTATAAAGGTGGCATTGAGTGTTCAGAAAGTATTGGTTGAGACACATGGATCAAGAGTGGGATTTGTCCATCCATATGACGGATAGATATACTCTGGGCCCTCTCGGTGGAATATCATCCAATTAGCTTGCAAGCATGTGACTGGCTCACAAGGGATCACATATCACGGGAACGAGAAAAGAGTACTTATCGGTAACGAGGTTGAACTAGGTATGCAGAGATACCGGCGATCATAACCTTGGATAAGTAAACTATCGTGAGACAAAGGGAAATTGGTATCGTATGTAAGTGGTTCATTCGATCGCAAAGTAATCGTAGAAATATGTGGGAGCCATATGAATTTCCAGATTCCTCTATTGGTTATTGTTCGGAGAAGTGTCTCGATCATGTCCGCATAATTCACGAACCGTAGGGAGACACACTTAAGGAATCGACGTTGTTTGAGTAGTTATGGTAGTATGAGAAAGAGACCGAATGTTGTTCGGAGTCTCGGATGGGATCTGGGATATCACGAGGTGATCCGGAATGGTCCGGAGAATAAGATTCATATAAGGAAAGTCCCGTTTCGGAGTTCGGGAATGATTCCGGTGTTTTCATCGGGAATGTTCTAGAAGGTTCCGGAATGTCCGGCACTCCGGAGGGGAAGGGGTACATGAGTGTGTCATTGCAAGTTGGAATGATTGCATCATGTACTAAGTGTATTCGCTGTCCAAAATAAAGGGTTTATTCAAATCCTAAATTGAAAAGTCAAACGGCTAGTTTGAAAGTCAAACGGCAAGTTTTGGAAAGTGGAAAAGAGGAGGAAGGAGGGAAACCGAGTTGGGGAGGGAATCCCTCCTCCAACCGGCGGCCCACCTCCAAGCCGAGTTGGGGAGGGACTCCCCTCCCTCCCCTTGGCGCGGCCGGCCCCTCCACCTATATAAGGAGGGGCAGGGCTCCCTCCTCTAGACACACAAGTCCCTCACCTCAAACCCTAGAAGCCGCAGCCCTCCATAGCCGCCGCCACCACCTAGGGTTTTGCCCTAGCCGCCGACTTGGGGTCCCCGGAACCCTAGCCGCCGGCCCTAGCCCCTCCTCCTTGGTGTGTCTAAACCCTAGATCGCCGAGGAGCTCTCTCATACTCCACCATACTCGCTCCGGCTTAAGGCGAAGCCCTGCGAGATCTCCCCTCTACTTCCGGTACCACGCCGTTGTGCTGCCGGAATCTCGAGGAGAGTGCTACAACCTCCGCTGCCTGCTGGAACAAGGGAGAGGAAGATCTTCGTCGAGTACCGAACGTGTGACCGACTGCGGGAGCGCTGCCGGAACGCAGCGCCGGAAGGATCGTCTACGCGATCTTGAGATCGGGAAGAGTACGACTACATCACCCACGAGAATCCGCTCTTGTTAAACACTTTGGAATCTTCGAGGGTAAGTTATTCCATCGACTCGTTGCTACAATCTAGTAGATAGATCTTGGCTTGTTTGTTTGTATGCGATAGAAAATTTTTGTTTTCCATCCTGCGAAACCCTACAATAAGTTCATGGAGTATTATATATGTGTTAGAGAAACGCCTGGGCGGATAGCCTAAGCCATGCCTAACCATGGTGGAAACTTGCAGCATCACAATATTGATCAATCTATGAAGCATCTTCAGAAAAAAATAGAAAAAGAAGAGAAAAAGAGAAAAAGAAAAAAAAAAGAAAAAAAGAGGCACCATACTCATGGTAAATAAGAAGATTGCTGAGATGCTCATTGTCTGTTGCCCTGTCATTTTGATATGGGATAGCTCCTGTGTCATGGGGCAAGGGGTACCCTATTGGCGGTTCTCTATGATACACATATACTTACAATGACAAGAACTTGCTTGTGACTAAAGTTGAGTAGCATGAGGAACAACCCTCGTACTCAAGGGACATGAGATTGCCAACTTATGATTTGTCAAGCATATACTTCATATTTGTTTCACTTTAACTTTAACCACTTCAAGATGCTTATGATAGGGGCAATGAGAGTTGAAAGCTAATAAGTACCATAATTTTTGGAAGCTCTTTATGAAACTTGAAATCCCTACTTCCCTCTGTGAAGGTCATTTCTTTTACTTTTATGTTGAGTCTCCACCTTCTATATTTATGCACCAATTAAGAGAGCATAGTTGTCATTCTTAGTTCAATGTGCATTATCCCAAAACTTGTTGATTGATTCATAACTTTGATATTGCTTGTTCTTAAATTACTTTTATCTAGTCACCCTTATGAACTTTGAAGGTGTCCTATGCATTTATGTTTTGCTATACCATGAAGGACAAGCTGAATACCACTCTTTCTATGTTTTCTATATGTGAAACAAACAAACTTCTTTCAATACATTGTTATTCATGATCATTTGTTTGTGTTACCTTTCATGTTACAACATAGTTGCTATGTCTTATTGTTAGAGCTACATCTTTCATGCTCATGTTTAGAGTACTTTGATTCCAGCTATCAATGCTTTACAAATACCTTGATCAAGATTGTGATGGTGAATGTCACCTCAAAAATTATTATTTTTATCACTTATCTACTCGGGGACGAGTAGGAGTTAAGCCTGGGGATGCTTGATATGTCGTAAATGTATCTATAATTTTTGATGCTCCATTCTTATTTTGTATCAACTTTCTTATGTTTTGTCTACACTTTGAGGCATTTTTATAAATTTTCCTGAACTAACCTATTAACAATATGCCGCGGTGCCAATTGCCTGTTTTCTGCTGTTTTTGGTTTCAGAACAATTAATAAAGAAATATTCTCGGAATTGGACGAGACAAAATCCAAAGGAAATATTTTACCAGAAGGAACACGGAGTCCGAAGGGCATCCGAAGTGGGGCCACGAGGTGGCCATACCCTGTGGCGGCGCGGCCAGGGGGCACGCCAGCCCTAGGTGTGGGCCCCTCGGGCACCCATCGACCTTGCCCCTTCGTCTATAAAAGCACCCCGATGTAGAAACCCTAAGTACCCCATCAAAATTCCACGAAATACTCCATAGCCGCCGCCATCTCCATCCCTAGATCGGGGGGGGGGGATCTGAAGATCTTCCCTAGATTGGAGGGGAGAGATCATCCCAGTGGCCTTTTTCATCACCATGCCAGCCCCCGGAGTGATGCGTGAGTAGTTCACCCTTGGACTACGGGTCCATAGCAATAGCTAGATGGTTGGTTATCCTCCTTTGTGCTATCATGTTTAGATCTTGTGAGCTCCGTTCATGATCATAATCATCTATTTATGTAATCCTACATGTTGTGTTTATTGGGATCCGATGGATATTGAGTACTATGTTCAAGATTGATTATTGATTCTATCATGTCTGTGTTATTTGTGATATTGCATGCTCTCCGTTGTTCGTATATGCTTTGGCCAAGTATATGCTTGCAACTCCAAGGGGGAGTATTTATGCTCGATAGTAGGTTCATGCCTCTAGTAATCTGGGAGAGTGACAGAAACTTCTAAGGTTGTAGATGTGTTGTTGCTACTAGGGAGAAAACAACAATCCTTTCCTCAAGGGCAATTGTATTGTTTACTTTACACACTTTGCTTAATGCAATTATCTGTTGCTTGCAAATTAATACTGTAAGGGGTTCGGATGATAACCTGAAGGTGGATTATTAGTCATATATGCAGTTGGATTATGGTCTATGTATTATGTTGTAATTCCCAAATGAATCTCATAGGAATCATCATGACTTGTACATGCATATTTATGCATTTTCAATCTATCATTTCCCAACTGTAATTTGTTCACCTAACATGCTATTTATCTTATGGAGAAACACCTCTAGTGAACTATGGACCCCGGTCCATTTCTTTACCATTGATATTTAATCTACTGTTTACTTTCTACAATTGCTATCTTCCACACTATACGCTAATCCTTTGTTTTCAGCAAACTAGTGAGATTGACAACCTCACTGTAAGTTGGGGTAAATTTTTGTGGTTGTGTTGTGCAGGTTTCAAGTTGCTAGCAACACCTTGGAGTTGTTTCCTTACTTCTACTGGTTCGATAACCTTGGTTTCATTACTGAGGTAAAACTTGCTGTTGTGCTCATCACACCTTGCTCTTGGGGTCTCCCAACAGGCTCTACGTCAACCGAGCCACCATCAGGCGTCAGAATAGAGTCTTTTATTTGTCTCGTTAGCTCGGTATTATAACTGACAACTTGACCATCTTTGTTTGTAAATGAGTGGATTTTCTCCATTAGTCATATTCGACTTGGTGACTGTCTTTATGTTTTATTTCTCATGTTAGATAGTGGATCTCAGACAGTGATTATTGATAAATGGATAATGAATTCCTTAATATTTGAGATGTATGAGTGTTTCCCATGCTAAATATTAAAAGTGACATCTCACTGGTTATATAAGGCAAGTGAGAAGTGCAAGTGATCCCCCGTGAAATTATTATCTCTCGTTAGTGAAAGAGGTTATCCTTAATGTAAAGGACAGAAGGCTTCCCCACTATACTTCCTTGTGAATTTGAGTTTCTGATGGTATATGACGAGGTTTAATCTCATCAATGCCCATTGTTATGGACTTGGGTTTTGGAGAAGATGGGGATGCTGGAGATCGTGGCACGGTTAACAGACAAGCAACCAAGGGACACGAGATTTACCCAGGTTCAGGCCCCCGGAGGGAAAACCCTACTCCTGCTTGTCTGCTCTTGATTACGGCGGAACCGAAGGTTACAGGGTGCGCAGATTCGATCTGGCGTGGATGCGTGTGCGAAAGTATGAGTCGAGTTGCCCTAGGACGTGCCCTCCTGGCCTTTATATAGACTTAGGCAGGTCCCGGGCGTAGTCCTAGTCGGTTACAAGTTCTAGGGTTTTACCCCTTTGAATTTCCTATCTCCTCTAGTCTTGCTCTCCAAGGATCCGAAGACGTCATGGGCCTTGGCCACCCGAAAATCTTCATGGGCCAGCGTATGTCTGCCGTGGGCCTTTCTTGGGCTGGACTAGGTATGCTGAAGTTACGTACCCGTAGGGTATAACCATGTCAGTATAGCTCACTATCATTTTCTTGATGAAAGGAACTGAGATTTACATTTTAAATGGTACATTTCATATCTTTAATTCGATTTTTCTCGACCATTTTAGGTTATGTCTAGCTTCATGGGCAGAACATGGCCAGAGGGCTGGTGGCTTTTATGCTTACCTTGCAGTGTCTAGGATGCTCAACACGTGGAATATTTTGATGGTCGCTCAGACAAGAGGCGAGAACATGTGCATGTATTTTGCTGACGACTCTCTTTCCCTAGCATTAGCTTTACTCCATATCACCGGCAAACATGTGCATACATGAGAATTTTTTTTTTTGATCTGGCTGCTGCTTCTTCAAGGTAGCCTGTAATACGACATTCATGCTTAGAGAGTAGAATAGTGTGTTATGTATATTGTGATTTTGCTTCAGTGAACGCATGTTGTGGTAAACACAATTGGAACTTGGAATGTTCATCCATGCAATTTAGCACTGTTGGAAAATCCTAAATACTTAGTCTTAGGAACTTGAAAAATACAACTTCTCCTCGCCCTAAGGATTACTTTTGAGGTCATCACTTTGTGCATCATGTTTAATGTTACTCCAAAATGTGATCATGCATGTGCGGCTTTGTAGAGAGAAGACCTCTAGAAGTGTATATGCAATGAAAAGCTTAAGAAATCTGAAATGCTTCATAGGGGCCAGGTAGCAGCTTTTTTGGCAGTTCTACTTCTGGTTATCTGCTACCTTCTGAAACAGTGTTATGTTGTACATATTTTAGCTAGAACATGTTAAAAACCTTCTTTCAGAAGTTTATAGTGCTTACTTAGTGAAGCTTTACTATTCTTTTCAAAGAGTATTTGTATCTCATCCTGGTGGAAAGATGATGACTACTTTGCTTATGCGCAAGGACACACTAACAGAAGATGAAGGATACTGTACTAGCAATAGAGTCCATTCACAAGCGCAATTACATTCATGGTATCATATAACTATCTTGCCCTTTCAAGATTTTTTTTAAAATTTAATAATCTTGTTGATTCAATAATCTAACATGTTGTCAGAATACGTAACGTGTCCGTATGTGCTTAGAGTTAGAGTCCTAATCTTGTATCTAACTTGTATCATGTGATGTCTATATAATGAGAACCCCCAACGTGTGTTGTGGTGTCCCCTCAATATTGTCTCATATTGTCTTACATGGTATCAGCCAGACTTCGGTCCTAAATCCCTAACCCTAGCCGCCGTCGCCTAGATCGCCGCCGCTGCCATGGGTTCTTCCGCCGCGTCCACCTCCTCCGCCCTCGCCGCTCTCCTCCCCTCGTCGGCGCAATCAATCGTCGCCGGCGTTACGTCCTCCGCTCCATCCCCGATTCACTTCGGTGACAAGATCACTGTCAAGCACTCCTCCGCCAACCATTTGTTTTGGTGTGCGCAGGTCGTGACTCAACTCCAGAGCCACCTGCTCCACGGCTATGTCGAGGGCACCTTCCTGTGCCCCCTGTCTCACGTCGCCGTCGCCACGACTACCACTGCCCCTGTCGGCCGGGTAATCAATCCGGCCTATGCGGCCTGGGTTCAGCAAGATCAGGCTATCCTCAACGCCTTCCTATCGTCCGCGTCCATCGAGGTCGGCAACATGATCATGTTTGCCAAAACCTCGCGGGAGGTGTGGATCACCATCGAGAACAGCTTCGCCGCTCAGTCCTCGGCGCGATCTACGCAACTGCGTGATCAGCTTCGTGATACCCACCAGCTAAACCAGACGATGTCGGTCTACTACAACAAGGTGAAGACGATCACTGATACCCTAGCATCGATCGGCCAGCCCCTCCGTCCCAAGGAGTTTGTCTCCGCCGTGCTCCATGGTCTTGATGAGGAGTATGATTCGCTGGCCAAGGTCGTCCGTGATCACGACACCCCGATGCCGGCTCATGATCTCTACGCGCGCCTGATGTCCGCCGAACAGCGCAAGGAGGCGCGCCGTTCCAATCTGGTTGGAGGTGTCCACTCCGCCAATGCCGCCAAGACGGGCGGATATAAGCCCTCTCGCCCTTCGGCGCCCTCTCCCACACCGTCGTCCTTCCGTCCGCATTCTTGGTCGGGGGCGGATGCTCGGCCTCCTGCTCCAGGAGGCGCTGGTGGTGCTGCGCCATCCTATGGCCGCGGTAATGCCCGACGGCCCCACTGCCAGCTCTGCAATGAGGTCAGGCACCTTGCCGCTCGCTGCTTCAAGAGGTTTCAGAAGGCCTTCCTCGGCGTGGGCAACGACGGCCGCTTCCTCGACCGCCAGCTTGCTCAGGCCAACAACCCCTACCATGGGCCGCAGGCCAATGCCGCCTACCAGGGTCATACCTCAACCCTGCCGGTGGATCCGACCTGGTATCCCGACACCGGTGCTACGGACCACCTCACCAATCAACTGGAGAAGCTGCACATGAAGGAGGCCTATCAGGGGGTCGGAGCACGTCCACACCGCCAACGGGGAAGGTATGCGTATTTCTCATGTTGGTCAAGCTCTAATTCCCACTTCATCATCTAGGCATCTCCGTCTTCGTAATGTCTTGCATGTTCCTACTGTCACGAAAAATCTTCTTTCGGTTCGTTGCTTTACTCATGATAACCGTGTCTCCATTGAGTTCCATCCTAATAGTGTTTTTGAAAAGGACCTACTTACGGGGGCCATCCTGCTTAGAGGGCGCGTTCGTGGTGGTCTCTACGCTCTCGACGCTCCACCCACCACTCCATTACTCAAACAAGCACTCAGCGCTCTTAAAGCTTCGTCTGCACAGTGGCACGCTCGTTTAGGCCACCCGGCTTCGCAGGCTGTGCAACATGTGCTGCATCGTCATCATCTTCCATCAGAGTCCAATAAATTAGTGTCAGTGTGTGATGCCTGTCAATAAGGCAAGAGTCATCAATTACCGTTTTCTATTTCCCATCATGTAACGGCTGCTCCTCTTGAGCTTATTTATTCTGATGTATGGGGTCCTGCTCAGACATCTGTTAGTGGTCATTCATACTATGTCAGTTTTCTGGATGCTTCTAGTCGTTTTACATGGCTTTATTTGATTAAAAGAAAAAGTGATGTGTTTGAGGTGTTTCGGCAATTTCAGGCTCATGTTGAGCGTCTCCTTGATCACAAAATAAAATATGTTCAATCTGATTGGGGGGTGAGTACATTAAGTTAAATGTCTTCTTTCAGCAGCTTGGTATTGCTCATCGTGTGTCTTGTTCTCACACCCACCAACAGAATGGAAGTGCTGAGCGCAAGCACCGCCACATTGTTGAAACATGCGTTACTCTTCTTGCACATGCCTCTCTCCCGTTTTGCTATTGGAGTGATGCCTTTGTTACAGCCTGCTTCCTCATAAATCGCATTCCAACACGAGTCATTAATATGCAAACACCTCTTGAGCAGTTGTTGGGTGAAGTTCCGGATTATACTTTCTTCCGAGTTTTTGGCTGCGCTTGTTGGCCAAACCTTCGCCCCTATAATAAACACAAACTCGAGTTTCGCTCTAAACAATGTGTGTTCCTCGGTTACAGTCCTTTACATAAAGGGTACAAGTGTCTCCATGCCCCTAGTCATAGGGTCTATATCAGCCGTGATGTTGTCTTTGATGAGCATGTTTTCCCTTTTTCGACCACTTCATCATCCACCTCTGCTACTTTGTCATCTTCTTTACCTACTGAGCTTGATCAATTTGCAGATATTGCACATGCCCCTGTTTTGCTTCCTAACCATGGTGCAGGTATCGGTCGTGGTGCTCGTCTTGAGCTGCTAACCGACCCTCCATCGTCCTCGCCCTCGCCGAGTCCGACCGCTTCATCCCCTGTGCCTACTGGCATGTCCGCGTCGGCGGATGTCTATCGCATGCGGACGCCTCCCCGGCGCTCGACTCCTGCACCCGATCCAATGAACCGTCGGCCTGCCCCGCTCCTGCTGACATACGGGCCCGAGCCCGTTGCTGATCCATCCAGCCCAGCACTCGCGTCTCCGATCGCGCCCCTATCGCCGACAGGATCATCCTCGACGCCCGCATCATCCCCGGTCTCCACAGCCTCAACCGGATCGTCTCCGGCCTCCGAGCATGGATCTTCTGCTCCGTCTACTCCTGAGTCTGCTCCTGTGTCTCCTGCTCCGCTGCGACCGGTCACTCGATTTCAGCGTGGAGTCCGTCAGCCCAAGCAACGGTCTGACGGCACGGCCGCCTGGATGGCTACTTGTTTTACTGATGTTGCTGCTGATCCATCCTCTAAACCTCGGCACTTCCGTGCCGCTCTTGGTGTCCCGCACTGGCGTGCGGCTATGGAACATGAGTTTGATGCATTGATCAAGAACAACACTTGGCGACTTGTTCCCCCAAAATCTGGTGTCAACATTATTGATTCCAAATGGATCTTCAAAGTGAAGTGTCATGCCAATGGAAATATTGAGCGATATAAGGCACGTCTTGTAGCCAAGGGATTCAAACAGCGCCAAGGTCTGGATTATGATGATACATTCAGTCCTGTGGTCAAGCCGACGACTATTCGTTTGTTGCTCTCTCTTGCTGTTTCACGAGGTTGGTTTATTCGGCAGTTGGATGTTCAGAACACCTTTCTCAACGGTATTCTCGAAGAGGAAGTTTTTATGTGTCAACCACCTGGCTTTGAAGATCCTTAGTGCCCCCATCATCTATGTCGCCTGGATAAAGCTCTTTATGGCCTGAAACAGGCTCCACGTGCGTGGCATGCTGAAAGAGCATTTTATAATCCCTAGTGTTTTGTGTGTTAGATAACAATATCAAGGATTATTTAATGTGTGTTGAAGTGTTACAGCTCTCTTTGAGAAAAAGGGAAAAGGATTCTGCCTTTGGGGGCGGATAATCCGCCCCCACCACTCCCTCTTCCCAAGCAGGCGCAAGCCCCAGAAGGGGGGCGGAGTTTTGGCCGGATTATCCGGCCTCGCCGGATTATCCGCCCCTCAGGGGGGGCGGATAGTCCGCCCCCTCACCAAGGCGCAAGCCCCAGAGAGGGGACGGAGTGTTGGCCGAACTTTACGGTGTGGCCGGATAATCCGCCCCTGGAGGGGGCCGGATTATCCGCCCCCCCCCCCCCCCCAAGATCTTCACCAAGTTTTGCAGGCGCCAGCCCTAGAGAGGGGGCAGAGTTTCCCCCGGAGTATCCGCCCTGGGGGCGTAGTTTTCCCAGGGGGCAGATAATCCGCCCCCCAAAGTTGTGCAACGGCCAGATCTGGGGAGGGGGTATTTAAGCCAGCCTTCCCCCTCCTGCCAGATCTCTTGATTCATTCAAAAAAGACGAGATCTGATCTGCAACCTTCATCCAAGAGAGCTCCACCTAGATCCACCCAAAGGCCCCGTCCCGTGGGGAATCGAAGGAGGAGAACTCGATCTTCATCATCAGCAATCAAGCACTTCATCTCCTCTCCATTCATTTGGAGAACCCCCCATCTAGTATTTCTTGCAAATACCTAGATCCTTGTTTTTGTTTATATTGATAAACCTTGTTCTTGTGGCAGCTTGTTGTCATCTCGGGAGCCCTTAATTCGGTTGTGGGTGTGTGCCCCAATAGTGTTGTAAAAGGCACCGGTTCCCGCCTCGAAGGGATCCAGTAGTGGAGAAGGTGGATCAGGCCTCTCGTGGCGAGATCCATCGGAGAATAGGGTGAGGCCTATTGTGGCGTGGTGGTCTTAGAACCGCCCACCCCTCCAACGCAGATGTACTTCCCTTAACAAGGAAGGAACTGCGGTAAAACAAATCCTTGTGTCTCCGCGTGCTCCACTACGGTTTCATCACTCCTCTTTTTACGTGCTTAGTAGTTAGGGTTGCATATAGGGAAATTCTCGTAGTTGCATATCTAGAGAATTTACTTTGTGTCAAGCCTGAAATTGAAAAAGTATTAAAAATTGGTTAGCACCTATTCACCCCCCCCCCCCCCCCTCTAGGTGCCCATACGATCCATTTCAATTTGTATCAGAGCCTCGGCTCTTATTTCGGGCTTAACCGCCTAAGAGAAGTATGGGTTCCAAGGTAGATGGGAGTGATGCTCCGGAGGTAGTCACCATGAACGATCTCAAGACGTTGGAAACAACCTTGGTGAATTCAATGGAGGCTAAGATGGAAGAGATGCGTCAATTGATAATGCGTCTCTCCACATCCGTATGTGGATGATATCATTGTGCTCAGTTCGGCTGACTCTGCTATTGATCGTTTGGTGCTTGGTCTTCGTCGGGAATTTGCAGTTAAAGATCTTGGTCTGCTTCACTTCTTTTTGGGATTGGAGGTTGCTTGTTTTTCTACTGGTCTTACACTTACACAGCGGAAATATGCTCATGATCTTCTCAAACGCGTCGGGATGCTGAAGTGCAACACGGCCATCACACCAATGTCAGCAACCACCAAATTTTTTCATGCGGACAGTCCATAGCTTAGCCCTGACGATGCTACTGATTATCGTAGTATAGTTGGTGGCCTACAGTATCTCACCATGACCCGGCCTGATATCTCGTTTGTTGTGAATCGAGTATGTCAGTTTCTGCACTCTCCTACTAAAGATCATCTTGCCGCTGTCAAACGGATTCTTCGATTTGTCAAGCACACTATTGGACATGGGTTGCATCTTCGTCCCTCCTCATCTACCGCTATCTCGGCTTTTTCTGATGCCGACTGGGCTGGTGATGTGGATGACCGTCGATCCACGGGGGGCTTTGCAGTGTTCTATGGAGGTAACTTAGTTTCTTGGAGTGCTCGCAAGCAAGCTACAGTTTCACGCTCTAGTACAGAGGAAGAAAAAAAATCAGTTGCTAATGTTACGGCTGAGGTTATTTGGATTGAGGCATTGTTGAAAGAACTTGGTGTTCGACAACTATCTCCACCTGTTCTATGGTGTGAGATTGAGGGGGGGCTGTCAGAATACGTAACGTGTCCGTATGTGTTTAGAGTTAGAGTCCTAATCTTGTATCTAACTTGTATCATGTGATATCTATATAATGAGAACCCCCAGGACCCCAACGTGTGTTGTGGTGTCCCCTCAATATTGTCTCATATTGTCTTACACATGTATCTTTGTGTTCATTTTGTCAGGGATATCAAGCCGGATAATCTATTGTCAGATCTCACCTACAGACATTTTCTGCCAAAAAAACATACAGCAATGGCAACGCCAACACCTACTCTGTAGCTCCTTTGGCACGTGTCCGAGGGATTGGCTGATATCCTTTTGATACACAGGGAGATGAAGTGCATAAGTGCTGATGATGTATAGATCTTTTATAGCACTCCCGCCTTCGGTTCATTTGCGTATCAATTCTTGAGGATATTCGAGCTACATACCTAGATTATGGTCTTTTGGGAGCTTTGTTACCTTAATGAACACAAGTGATGAATGCCTGAATGTAGTTATGGATGTGGATCAAAATTATTATATTAGAGTAAAGCATGATCATATGGAATAGTGAAATCTGTGATAAAAGATGATTATGAAATTGATACCCAGTATAATTCAGATAACTCCAAAAAATGTACTCCCTCTGTCCCAAAATATAAGGCACTAAGGATTGGTCAAAAGTCAAATCTTACTCTCTTTGACCAAATATTTATGAAAAAATATATATATCTACATTATGGAATAGACACATTTTAAAAGTTATATTTTGTGATAAATCTATTGATATTGATTTGGCATTGTAAATATTTATATTTTTGTGTATAATCTTGGTCAAACTTAGAAAGCGTTGACTTTTGACTAAACCTTAGGTGTCTTATATTTTGGGACGGATGGACTACTTTTTATATGTTCCTGAGATCAGCTAATGCGAGATCAGTTTCAATTCAGAGCTTCGCATGATAAAATTTTGGAATATGATGCATTTCTAAGAAAAGGCATGCACTCATTTTAGAATGTGGTGCTAACTCTTGCAGAATGTGTGCTTGATTTCATGATATAGAGGAGGTTGCTTGGCTGAAAGAGAGTTTATCATCTAAAATGTTGGAATTATGCCCTAGAGGCAATAATAAAGATGTTATTATTATAATTCTTGTTCATGATAAAGTTTATATTCCATGCTAGAATTGTATTAAGCGGAAACTTTAATACTTGTGTGGTTTGTGAACAACACTGTGTCCCTAGTACGCCTCTATGGACTAGCTCATTGATCAATGATGGTTAAGGTTTCCTAACCATAGACATGAGTTGTCAATTGATAATGAGATCATATCATTGGAGAATGATATGATGGACAGACCCAAACTAAGCAAAGCAATTAGATCGTGTCATCGTGTTCGTCTTTGCGAAGCTTTTCCTATGTCAAATATTGTATTCCTTAGACCATGAGATAATACAACTCCCTGGTATCGGAAGAAAGCTTTGAGGTCATCAAACGTCATCCTATGAGAGGGTGATCATAAAGGTGTCTCTCAGGTGATCGGAAAGTATCTGTTGGGTTGTATGTATCGAGATGGGATTTGTCCCTCCCAAGTCGGAGAGATATACTTCGGGCCCACTCGGTAATCGATATCAACACCGCTTGCAAGCATGTGGTTAAGGAGTTAATCACAAAGTGATATCGGATTACGGAACGAGTAAAGTACTTGCTGTGAACGGGATTGAACTAGGTATGACGGTACCAACGATCGAATCTCGGGCAAGTAAAATATCGCGAGACGAAGGGAATATATATATGGGATTGATTGAATCCTGGCATCGTGGTTCATCCGATATGATCATCGATGAATGTGTGGGAGTCAATATGGGTGCCCAGACCCCGCTGTTGATTATTGATAGAAGATCATGTCTGCATATTCTCGAACCCACAGGGTCACACACTTAACGTGTCTTGACGCTAGGATAGATTGGATAATTGGTTTATGAATTTTTGTTTGGAGTCTCGGATGGGATCCGGGACATCACGAGAGGTTCCGGAATGGTCCGGAGAATAAGATTCATATAAGGCAGTGCAGTTTTTGGAGTTCGGAATTGTTCCGGGTTAATCGGTATTGTACCGGAAGCTTCTAGAACCTTCCGGAAGGGGACCAACGTGGCCCCACCTTCCGAGAGGGGGCATGGGCCTATGAGGGAGTGTCCTGGCCGCATTGGGCCAGGGGCACAAGGCCCCATAGGGCCCAGCCGATCCTAGAGAGTTTAAATCGTTTAAACTAGAGATAGGGTTTCTAGAAGAGGGGAGAGTCCATGCCCCCCACTCCTTATCCTTTGGGCTTGGGGGAGGGGCTAGGGCTGCGCCCCCCCCCCTCTATATAAAGAGGGGTGGGGGCGCACCAACCCCCCACACCTTCCCCTCCAACCCTAGCCGCCCTGCTGCCCTTCCTCTCTCCCTCCCGACTGCTTGTAGGCGAAGCCCTGCTGCAGAAATTCTCCACCATATACACCACGCCGTCGTGTTGTAGATCCAATCCATCTCTCCACCATACTTGCTGGTCCGAGGAAGGAGGAGACGTCGAGGTGCTGCACGTGTGCATCTCACGGAGGCACCGCCACTTGTGGTGCTAGATCGGATCGGATCGCGAGGAGGAGAAGCGAGTACGACTACATCACCCACGTTCCGACGAACGTTCCGCTGTGCGAATCTTCAAGGGTATGAAGATCTAATCCAATCTCTCTCGTTGATTGCATCTCCTAGATTAGATCTTGGCTTTCCCTCTGTTCGCATCCGTAGAAAATTTTGATTTACTATGTCGCGAAACCCTTCATAAAATTGTTATTGTATTTCAGAATAAAGTGCCTTGTTTAGAAGTTCGCAAGCATCTTTTTTTAGTTTTAGTTTTGAGTACTGCTGGTTGGAGTATGACACTGTGGAATGTTCCTCTGTATCCTTTTGCTAGGTATTGTTCCTGCCTTTTTATTTTAGGATCATACATTTGCTGTCACTTTGCTCAGTTATATGTCGTTTCTTCAGATGTTGATGAGAACTGAGAATCGTGCTTTTGATCCATACACAACAAATGTTATATTCTCTTACATTTTTTAATATTTTTTCCATCATTCTCTGTTCATGTGTATTCTCCACACCACATTTTCCGTACCTCAAAGCAGCTTTTAGCCCATGGATGGACAAGAAAGCTACCATACCCACATGTGCATGTACAAATGTATTTTCCAGAGAACAAATGATGATTTATTTGGACACGTGCAACATTATTCGTACCGGATAACATTGTATGGCACGAGTTCATCAACAAACAACAAGCCAAAGAAACAATTGATATGATATAATATCTAATTGCCAGTCTAACAACAAAGGACAAGAAAGGAAATCCAGAACTACTAGAAACAACTACTCCCTTCGTTTCAAAATATAAGATGTTTTAGGTTTATGAAGAAAATGTATTTAGACATCTTTTAGTATGTAGATTCATTTCAAACCTGAGTAAACCTATATACTAAAAGAAGTTTAAATATATTTGTTTCGTAAAACTAAAACATCTTATATTTTGAAACGGAAGAAGTACATGTCTATTCTACTTTTTTCAATGTTGAGGCGTGCTATTGCCTGCAGCACAAAAACTTATGAATGGGTGGATAGTGGAAGTGGTACAGTCGGCGAAAGGATTGCGCTCGAAAATCTTCTTGACCTGCATCGTCTCGAGATAGACCATGAAGACGCCTCTATTAGTTGACACGAAATTTTTTTTTGAATAATAAAGGTAGAGGATGGCTCTACCTTATAGTTACAAGCTCAGCCAAGCGGCTGTAACAGAGGAAAAAAGAAACAAAGAAAGAAAGAAGAAATGAGAGAAACTAACAAAAGAACTATACAGACAGGCCACTACACCACCTGGCTACTAGCCTGAAAGCTTGTCCGCCCAGAGCCGTAGCTCGTTGTGTAGTCTCGGGGTTCTGACGGCCCAAAGCCTAATGTCCTCCGCCACCTGTTGTAACAAAATTCTTCTACTGCTCTGTTTTCCATTAAAGACTCGGTCGTTCCTTCTCTTCCATTGGTTCCACAAACCTGCTGCGAAGCATACCGGCCAAGCTTCCGCACTCTTTCCTTGTAGCTCGGACTGAACTGTGTCAACGAACTCCGCAATACAGCTGGACGAGTCTGCGATTGAGGTTATGGTCCATTTGTCCCATAGCCAGTGCGAGTGTCTGCAGTGTAGTGCAATGTGTGCTATGGTCTCCATCGCTGGGCATATGTCGCAGCCTGCATCCTGCCTCACTCTTTGCGTCATGTTTTCCTTTGTATTCAATCTGCCCCGGAATGCTAGCCACAAGAAAAATTTGTGCCTATGTGGTATCGTCCGCAACCAGACCCACCGATGGGGTGACCATCGAGTCCCTCTGTCACTTAGCAGTTTGTAGTAGTCTGTTGTTGTTGGCTTCCATCCCGTGGTTATCATCACACGCCTGTCTCTCCCATTCTCTAGCTGCGTGTGTTGTGTTGCGAGGATGTCCTCCAGCACTTCTAGCTGCATTTCAGCAGTATGAGATAGGGGTGTGTGTAGCTTAACTAGCCATCCCGCATCTGTCCGTTGCGATCGAACCGTACAGGTGGGGTCCATTGCGTATGTGTGGAGGGTGGGGAAGGCGACGCTCAGCCTCCCGAGTTCTGTCCAGTCATCCTCCCAAAAGGTTGTGGTGCTGCCCGAAGAGGCGGTGCACTTCGTTGTGTTCTAAACCAGGGGTACAAGTTTGATCATTGACTTCCAGAAGGGTGTGTCTTGTGTTGTGGACACCCGTGGTATCTGTTGCTGCAGGTACCATCTCACCAGCCAGCCAAAGAACGGGCCTGAGCCACCCGACAGTAGCTTAGCCATTAAATTCACCGAGCCAAATTATGCTGCTGCAGGTTTTTTATCCCCAGGCCACCCTGTTCCTTTGGCATGGTCACCACTTCCCATGCCACAAGGCACTGCCCCCCGTGGATCTCCTTTTTTGTTTTTCCATAGAAAATCTCTCCTCAATTTGTCCACTGCTTCTATGCTCGCTCTGTCCCAGAGAATGCATGCCATAAAAAAGCTGGGAATAGCAGATAAGACCGAGTTGATGAGTTGCACTCGCCCGCCCGAACCGAGCATCCTGGGCATCCACCCAGGCAGCCTACGATCAATCCTATGAATTACTGGCTGTAGTAGAGGTCTGGATATTCTGGTGATGGATAAGGGCAGGCCCAGATAGGTGCAAGGAAGGCTGGAAATTGGGCAGCCGAGAATATTTGCCACTGCATTTGCCTCATCTGTCGTCAAATGTAGTGGTATGAGTGTGCTCTTTTGAAAGTTGATTTTTAGGCCACTGAACTGAGCGAATGCATCAAGGAGTGCTTTAGCAAATCTTGCCTGCTCACTGGAGCCATGCAGGATGAGCAAAGTGTCATCGTCATACTGTAGTGCAGGAAGCGGTGCACCCTCCTCAAGTGGGTGTTGCAGGAAGCCGTGCTCATACGCCCTCCGTATCATTTGTTGCAGGACATCGGCTATTAGGATATAGAGGAAGGGGGATAGTGGGTCACCTTGCTTGACCCCTCTCCCTACTCTGAATTTGTTACCGATCCTTCCATTGATTAAAACCTGAGCCATTGACGTGTCCAGTAGGTGCTGTATCCACCATATCCATTTCTCAGGGAAGCCTCTTGCCTCCATCGTGGCTCGGATCGCTCCCCAGCAGACGGTGTCGAACGCCTTCTGAAAGTCTAGCTTCAGGGCTATGATTGGCTTCCTATTCTTGTTACCACACTGGATCATTTCAATGGCCAATGCAAAGTTTTCGACGATCGATCTACCTTTAATGAAACCAGACTGCATCTCATCGACTAATCCTTTAATTTTTGGTTGAAGGCGGTTTGCCAAGACCTTCGCGATAAGTTTGGGGATTGAGTGTTGGAGTGAGACCGGCCTATAGTCTCTGATGGTCTGAGGGTTGTCACACTTTGGCAGTAGTATGACGTTGTCCAGGTTTAGTCCATCCAGCTGAATTTCTTTGTCATAAAGTTTCTGGAACAGTTGCTGTAGTTCTGGCTTCAAATCATGTATATAGGTTCTGTAGAATTCATTTGTGAACCCGTCTGGTCCAGGGCTACGGTTAGCTGGTGCTTTCCTGATTGCTTCCTCAATTTATGTCCAGCTAAATGGTGCCCCCAGGTCCTGTAATTCACCCTGTCTCTCAATGTACAGCTGCTGCAGGTTTATGTTGTTTGTCCAGACCTCTCGTGTACTGAATAATTCACTGAGGAAAGTTGTAGCAATAGCTATCTTGGTAGCATCGTCAAATGATTCAACCTGGTTGTGGCATAGCATTTTCATTTTATTCTTCCTGAATCTATATGTAGCCATGGTGTGGAAAACTTTGTATTCTCGTAGCCCAGTTTGCACCATTTCATTTTTGCTCTTCTGCGCCAGTGTTTGGACTCGGCAGCGCACAACACCTGCAATTTATCCCTGACAACCGTTCTCAAGGCGAACTCACCGTCAGACAGCTTCCTCCACTCTTCTACCTGGTCAAGGTACTGGATCATATGGCTTAGGTTGTACTTATTTGCCTTGTCATCCCCTCTGGTTCTTAGCCAGGATCTGGTTGCTGCCCGTACAGAGCGTAGACTGTAGTTCAGCTTCGTGGCTATGCTCATTGGCCTGGTATCCCTTGTTAGAACCTGTTTGGTAATGACCGCCAGCTGGGGTTGATTCAGCCAATAGTCTTCATATCTAAAAATCTTTGTGTGTCTTGTTTGGTCTAAGGTGTCTAGCAGTAGAGGCTTGTGGTCTGATGTTGGTCTTGGGAGTATCCGGCATTCGAAGTGTATGAATTGTTGACTCCAATCATAATTAATCAGCACTCTGTCTAGCTTGACTAGAGTCGGCTCCCTCCTCTTGTTGGACCAGGTGTATTTCGAGTTTGCAATGTCCACTTCCATTAGTTCCATCTCGTTGATCCATCCATTGAATTCGTCCATGGCCACCCAATCTATGTTGTTGTTTTTCTCTGTGGCGTACCTGTATGTATTAAAGTCTCCTGCAAGTGCCCAAGGACCTGTAATGCAAGGTTGTAGTGCGACCAACTCATTGAAAAAGGCTGCCCGTTCAGCCCGATCACACGGTGCATATATGTTTGAGATGGAGAAATGAGTGTTGTCTGAGTTTGCCTCCACCTTAACAGTGAGGGCATGTTTCTTTTTCTGTATGACACTGACATTGTACTCCTTCGGGTTCCAGGCGATTGCTAGACCAGCCGAGGCCCCCTCAGATGGCTGGAAAACAAATTCAGAGTATCTGGTTGGCAGGAACTGTCTCGCTTTGAAAACCGAGATGTCATTTAGTTTTGTTTCTTGCAGACAGATAATGTTGGCGTTTGCTTCATCAATGACTTTGTATATGGATATGTTTTTCACCTCATCCCCCAGACCTCTCGTGTTCCAACTGAGAAACTTCATTTGATCCTGGTGTGAACCCGTAGCGAAAAGCATACAGTACATGGGTGTAGTATCCAGAAGGAAAAGCATACGGCACCAGGGTGTAAACGAGATGCAAAGAAGTAAACATGCTGGTGGCAGATGGTGTTACAGTTTGTGGTCCTATGATGCTAAACTGAAAAAACATGGCGGTGTTGGCCTCTGTGCCAAGCCTGGCACACCAACTATGAAGATAGTGGAGAATGCAGTAAACTTAAGCAAACTAACAACCTGACAGTGTAACACCACGCCCTATCTATTCGAACGTGATCACTCATCACGTGCACTAGGCCCCGGGGTGTCCTGATCCTTGTTAACCTTCCTCATCGTCTCCATCACCAGGTCTAGAGTATGTATGCCGCAGCATCCGGCTAGCTCACGCTGTCTCTCGTCGTCAGGCACCGGCGGGCAGGCGGTGACAGGCAGGGGCGCGACCTGGTTGATATCAGGTAGGCGTCGGGTCTTCCGACGGCGAGTTGATGTAGAGCCAACCGATGAGTCCGATTCTCCCGCGGAGGAGGCCTTCCGCCTGGTCGCCCGTTCCACCGAGCCGACGCGCGCACCGTCTTGCATCCTCTTGATCCTTTCGCTTCGACGGTGGTACGTCACGGTAGCAGTGGTCTTCCCCTTCTGCCGTGGCCCATCCGCTATGGCCGCCACCTCCCCAGTGCCTTCTATCGGAGCTGCTCCGTTGACAGGAGCAGGCAGTGGCAGCAGATCAGACAGATCAAAGGTCAGGTCCTTACATGGGAAAACGCCATCTTTTGCTTGGGCTTGTCCTTGGTCCAGGTCCTCCAGCTGCCCATGGGCCTCCTGCTCACGGGCCTCGTCTTGTTCCTGCGCGGCCCGTCCAGGGATGAAGCGGAATGGGCCGCCTCCCTGTGGAATCACGATCTGACCCTCGTCCATGGGGCTGCCGTGTGGCACGCCCCTCTCCGCCGCTTCCTCTGCCTCTCGGAAGATCCGCTGTACTTGCTCCATGTGCTCAGGGAAGGCAAGGATGGTTTGTTGTGGCGTGATCTCCCTTGGGTCTCCAACCATCGGCACGGTGGGCCCAGTTAGCCCCCAAGCAAGTTTAGGTGATGGTTCCATAGCACATATGGGAATGGGTTTCTGTCTCGTGACCACAGGGTTGAACGGGACATTGTACAGCGGCGCTATGTTTGTGTAAAGCGACTGGAGGCAAGGCGGGTGTGTGCAGGTGGGTGGAGACGGTAGCTGGAAAATTTTTGCAGGGAGAACCTGGTTGGCAGTTGTGGTGGGGTGACGCAGCGCTGGCCCTGGACCCAGGGAGAAAGGGGTGACAGGTGGGACCATCAGGTGCTCGAGAGAGAGAGCGACTTCTGGCCATAGGCGCAGTCTATAGCTGGTAGTAGCGGCAGAGGCATGACCCCGAAAGAAGGCTCCGGGAACATTTTGAACAGCAGTGTACGGACGCTTTCCCTGGAGAAGTTGTTCTTCATGTGTGTGGGCGGTACTGCAATGCTCTGGCAGTTGAGATTGAACACACAGAAGGTGCTCTTGTCCTCTCCGAAAGGAGCCCCAGAGAGCGACGGCGATCCGACTGGGATGCGGACCCGGACACCCCGCTGGGCGCCCATCGAGATGGTGACGTCATAGGTCGCACGCTCCCGGACGCCGAAGCTGATCATCAAGGACGGAGTACGCCTCGACACAACCGGACGCCGCACCTTGGTTGAAGACTGGAGAAGCGCCTCCAGGTCCAGGACCGTGGCGTGGCTAGGTGCCGCCAGGGCCTTGGAAGCCCGGGCAACCGTCAGCCTGGTGGCCGCCGTGGCCGCGTCCGCCGCGGCGGTGGCCACCGTGGCCGCGGGCGCAGCATGTGGCAGGTTGGGCGGCCCTGTCGAGCTCTGGCCTTGCTCCATCCGCCGCCGGGCTGGCGATGGAGTCGGCGCGTCCGCGCCAGAACGCACCCAGGTGTAGGACGAGTGCGGCCTCCAAGAGCGGGAGCGGTGGTTGCCATGGTAACGACGGCTAGTAGGTGGCGATGGTGGGCGGTGTGCACGAGTGGGCGGCGATGGTGGTGGCGAGGGGGAGTGGCTGTTTGGTGGAGGCACGGCCGAGGCGTCCCAAATCTCATTGATGTAGACGTCGGCAATGTTGCCAGTGTTGTTGGCTTTGTGGAACACAAGGTGGTGTGGAATGTGGGCGGGAGATTCCGCCTTTACCATGGCAAAGACCGCGGAGTAGTCATGGCCGCGCGCGGCTGCATGCTCAACGCTCAGCAGTCTCGCAAACCCCGAAGTGGCGATGGTGAGACCATTCCTGTCCCAGAACTCGAGGGGTAGTTTCCCGAATGTTAGACATACCACGTAGCGGTAGGAGAAGGTGAAGGAGTCGTCCCCGCCGTTGTGCATGCGGATGTGGACAAGCGACACTGATCCATCCTCCTCGCGCACCCGCAGAGGGCTGGCGCGCATGGCAGCGACCTGGTCTTGCCGTCTAAGGAAGACCGCGAAGCAGTCACCCGTCGAGCTCGAGGCGAAGCGCACCACCGGGTTCCTGAGCTTCTGGTGCAGGACACGCCGAAGCCAGGGCACCGGGTTGTGGCGCGACGGCTCCACCGAGACGAGGCACGCCAGAGCGTGAGGGTCCCTTACCGGCGGGCAGTGCACATCAATGCTCGTGGGCCTTCCATGGACCACCGGCTCCATGGCCAGGGAGTCCGAGCTCAGTCCCGCGAGAAGGCGGCAGGCCGCACAGCGGTGACCGCAAGCCCTACAGAACCAGCAGACCACGGGATCCCGGCAAGTCACCGCTCTATGGTCGTAGCTTAGGCAGCGGTAGCAGCGCCGGTGGAGGTTTCTGGGTTCTGAGCGATGGATGCGAGTGTATGGCCTCGGAGGTGGTTGTTTCCCCTGGGACGTAGGAGCATCTCTTTATAGGACGGAGCAGGCGTCCCCCTCGGAACAGCGGTCGAGGCTTGGGGAGCGGCACAAGCAATGGGTGCGTCAGGGGCCCGCCCCAGCGACGTGGCCACCAGCTCACAGCTGCCCTGACGTAGCTCCTCGGGACTCGCTCAAGACATAAGGGCATTGTCGGCCGCCAGACAGAGATCGTACGTCGAGTTCACCATCGAAGTACAACTTGGGGTCACCACATGCAGAGTATCTCTTTTGTCCGTTTCGGTAAAAGGCGATCTCCCCCTGGTCCTCTGAAAGGCACGGCAGCTTCCATTTATCACCCGCCGATCAAACCTACCGCGATGTCCCGTCGAATCCACCGTTCTTGGACTGCGCAGAAAACTGTCGGCCGGCCACGGTGAGATGTCAAATCCGTCCTCAGGTACTCGAGTGCAGCCCCACGGGAGAGAGACCGGAGAACCAGGAGGCGGCGGAACCAATGAATGAGTGGAGGAGACGAGCGAGGCGATATGAGGCGCAGAGTATCACGTTGTCATCCCCAGCAAACCCCATTATCGTTTGGAGATTTGTCCACTCCCCTGATCTCAGCGGAAGAAACTTTCCCAACTCAATTGCATGTCCCGGCATCCATCCATCGGCAATCAGTCGTCCTCAGCCATAGCTGAGCCACATAGTTATCTGACATGGCGATGAAGCCAAGCCCACCACCCAGTGTACTCAAGTAGAGGCCACGGTGACCACGATGGGCATCCTCTGGCACATGTACCATGGCTGGGATCTGTGTGTCCAAATCAAGCTCAAGGATGCCAGTCTCTCTACCAAAAATAAACCAGAAGAGCGAGTTCCCGACCAGGATGCTTCGGCTGCCGAGACAGGACATGGTGTTATACTGAACCTCTGTTGCGATGGTGTGCTGCATCGTCTTAAGCTTCTTTAAGCACTCGGCGCTCTTAAAGCTTCGTCTGCACAGTAGCACGCTCGTTTAGGCCACCCGGCTTCGTAGGTTGTGCAACATATGCTGCAACGTTATCATCTTCCATCAGAGTCCAATAAATTAGTGTCAGTGTGTGATGCCTGTCAATAACGCAAGAGTCATCAATTACCGTTTTCTATTTCCCATCATGTAACGGCTGCTCCTCTTGAGCTTATTTATTCTGATGTATGGGGTCCTCCTCAGACATCTGTTAGTGGTCATTCATATTATGTCAGTTTTCTGGATGCTTATAGTCGTTTTACATGGCTTTATTTGATTAAACGAAAAAGTGATGTGTTTGAGGTGTTTCGGCAATTTCAGGCTCATGTTGAGCATCTCCTTGATCACAAAATAAAATATGTTCAATCTGATTGGGGGTGAGTACATTAAGTTAAATGTCTTCTTTCAGCAGCTTGGTATTTCTCATCGTGTGTCTTGTCCTCACACCCACCAACAGAATGGAAGTGCTGAGCGCAAGCACCGCCACATTGTTGAAACATGCGTTACTCTTCTTGCACATGCCTCTCTCCCGTTTTGCTATTGGAGTGATGCCTTTGTTACAGCCTGCTTCCTCATAAATCACATGCCAACACGAGTCATTAATATGCAAACACCTCTTGAGCGGTTGTTGGGTGCAGTTCCGGATTATACTTTCTTCCGAGTTTTTGGCTGCGCTTGTTGGCCAAACCTTCCCCCCTATAATAAACACAAACTCGAGTTTCGCTCTAAACAATGTGTGTTCCTCGGTTAGAGTCCTTTACATAAAGGGTACAAGTGTCTCCATGTCCCTAGTCATAAGGTCTATATCAGCCGTGATGTTGTCTTTGATGAGCATGTTTTCCCTTTTTCGACCACTTCATCATCCACCTCTGCTACTTTGTCATCTTCTTTACCTACTGGGCTTGATCAATTTGCAGATATTGTGCATGCCCCTGTTTTGCTTCCTAACCATGGTGCAGGTATCGGTCGTGGTGCTCGTCTTGAGCTGCTAACCGACCCTCCATCGCCCTCGCCCTCGCCGAGTCCGACCGCTTCATCCCCTGTGCCTACTGGCACGTCTGCGTCGGCGGATGTCGATCGCATGCGGACGCCTCCCCGGCGCTCGGCTCCTGCACCCGATCCAGTGAACTGCCGGCCTGCCCCGCTCCTGCTGACATACGGGCCCGAGCCCGTTGCTGGTCCATCCATCCCAGCGCCCGCGTCTCCCATCGCGCCCCTATTGCCGACAGGATCGTCCTCGACGCCCGTGCCATCCCCGGTCTCCACAGCCTTAACCGGATCGTCTCCGGCCTCCGAGCACGGATCTTCTGCTCTGTCTACTCCTGAGGCTGCTCCTTTGTCTCCTGCTCCGCTGCGACCGGTCACTCGATTTCAGCATGGAGTCCGTCAGCCCAAGCAACGGTCTAACGGCACGGCCGCCTGGATGGCTGCTTGTTTTACTGATGTTGCTGCTGATCCATCCTCTGAACCTCGGCACTTCCGTGCCGCTCTTGGTGTCCCGCACTGGCGTGCGGCTATGGAACAGGAGTTTGATGTATTGATCAAGAACAACACTTGGCGACTTGTTCCCCCAAAATCTGGTGTCAACATTATTGATTCCAAATGGGTCTTCAAAGTGAAGCGTCATGCCAATGGAAATATTGAGCGATATAAGGCACGTCTTGTAGCCAAGGGATTCAAACAGCGCCAAGGTCTGGATTATGATGATACATTCAGTCCTATGGTCAAGCCGACGACTATTCGTTTGTTGCTCTCTCTTGCTGTTTCACGAGGTTGGTTTCTTCGGCAGTTGGATGTTCAGAACGCCTTTCTCAATGGTATTCTCGAAGAGGAAGTTTTTATGTGTCAACCACCTGGCTTTGAAGATCCTTAGTGCCCCCATCATCTATGTCGCCTGGATAAAGCTCTTTATGGCCTGAAACAGGCTCCACGTGCGTGGCATGCTGAAAGAACATTTTATAATCCCTAGTGTTTTGTGTGTTAGATAACAATATCAAGGATTATTTAATATGTGTTGAAGTGTTACAGCTCTCTTTGAGAAAAAGGGAAAAGGATTCTGCCTTTGGGGGCGGATAATCCGCCCCCACCAGGGGAGGATAATCCGCCCCTCCCTCTTCCCAAGCAGGCGCAAGCCCCATAAGGGGGGCGGAGTTTTGGCCAGATTATCCGGCCTCGCCGGATAATCCACCCCTTAGGGGGGCCGGATAGTCCGCCCCCATGCTCATCGCCAAGGCGCAAGCCCCAGAGAGGGGGCGGAGTGTTGGCCGGACTTTCCGGTCTGGACGGATAATCCGCCCCTGGAGGGGGCCGGATTATCCCCCCCCCCCAAGATCTTCACCAAGTTTTGCAGGCGCCAGCCCCAAAGAGGGGGCGGAGTTTCCCCCGGAGTATCTGCCCTGGGGGCGGATAATCCACCCCCAAAGTTGTGCAACGGCCAGATCTGGGGAGAGGGTATTTAAGCCAGCCTTCCTCCTCCTGCCAGATCTCTTGATTCATTCGAAAAAGACGAGATATGATCTGCAACCTTCATCCAAGAGAGCTCCACCTAGATCCACCCAAAGGCCCCGTCCCATGGGGAATCGAAGGAGGAGAACTCGATCTTCATCATCAGCAATCAAGCGCTTCATCTCCTCTCCATTCATTTGGAGAACCCCCGATCTAGTATTTCTTGCAAATACCTAGATCCTTGTTTTTGTTTATATTGATAAACCTTGTTCTTGTGGCAGCTTGTTGTCATCTTGGGAGCCCCCAATTCGGTTGTGGGTGTGTGCCCCAATAGTGTTGTAAAAGGCACCGGTTCCCGACTCGAAGGGATCCAATAGTGGAGAAGGTGGATCAGGCCTCTCGTGGCGAGATCCATCGGGGAATAGGGTGAGGCCTATTGTGGCGTGGTGGTCTTAGAACTGCCCACCCCTCCAACGCAGATGTACTTCCCTTAACAAGGAAGGAACTGCGGTAAAACAAATCCCTGTGTCTCCGCGTGCTCCACTACGGTTTCCTCGCTCCTCTTTTTACGTGCTTAGTAGTTAGGGTTGCATATAGGGAAATTCTCATAGTTGCATATCTAGATAATTTACTTTGTGTCAAGCCTAAAATTGAAAAGGTATTAAAAATTGGTTAGCACCTATTCACCCCCCCCCCCCCCCCCTCTAGGTGCCCATACGATCCATTTATATTTGTATCAGAGCCTCAGCTCTTATTTCGGGCTTAACCGCCTAAGAGAAGTATGGGTTCCAAGGTAGATGGGAGTGATGCTCCGGAGGTAGTCACCATGAACGATCTCAAGACGTTGGAAACAACCTTGGTGAATTCAATGGAGGCTAAGATGGAAGAGATGCGTCAATTGATAATGCGTCTCTCCACATCCGCAACATCACCTCCATCTAACTCTGAGGATACCACTCCGCAATCCAAGGAAACGGGTAAAACTGTTTCTAAAGATAACGAAGTGGTTGGTGATGACACTAGCAAGAGCTCCTCCTCGAAAAAGGATAGTGGTAAGGGTGGATACAATGAGGTTTCTCATGTGTATTCCCCTGATCCACCTATTCCTCACCCACATATACATAATAGGGGTGATCCACCCAAACTTTCTGCATCTACTTTTACTCAATGGCAATTTTTGATGAAATCTCATGTGTGTAGTTCCTCCATAGAGTTGTGGAAGATCATCGAAAATGGTCTTCATGTTGGAAACCCCAACAATCTCACAAGAAGAGAAGTGGTCGATAGCCAACTCAACGCTACAGCTCTACACATGATACAACTTGGTGTGGGTGACAAAGATATGCCACACATTCAGCATCTTAGTACAGCGAAGGAAGCTTGGGATGCTCTCACCGAGCTCTTCATCGGAAATGAAAGTATGAAGAGGAATAGATATGATGCATTGAGCAACGAAGCTGAAGGATTCTATATGTTGGATGGAGAAGACCATGAAGACATGTATAGGAGGCTTAAGGCTATAGCCACAAATTTCAGAAATCATGGTGCCACTCATGTTGATGGTGCATGGATAAAGCGCAAGTATGTCAGTGCTCTTATGCCGTTTGAGCCCACAGATTTGAAAAGTCTCCAAGGTAGGCATAACTATCACCTCATGACATCCAATGAGGTAATGCAAGAAATGGCCGTCTTCAAACTGGCTGCCAAGAATGCCGAAGATGCTCGTGCTCGAGCTATGGGGATGCAAAAAGGGGTCAACGTGGCCTTGAAGACTAGTGTGATTGATCATGATGAATATTCTCTAGAAGGTCTGGACTGTCCTGAGGATATAAAAAGGATTCATGGAAAATACTTGGCTCTTTATGCTAGAAACTTCTGGAAAGATCCAGCCAAGGCTAAAGCTGAACTGGAACGCAAGAGTGGAGCATATGGAAGAAAAGAAAATGGTCCCAAGCTGAGAACATGTTTCAACTGTGGTGACCGGCTGCACTTCGTAGCTGAGTGTCCATATCAAAGTAGGGAAGATAATGGAGGAAGACCCATTTTCAAGGATAAGTCAAAGGCTCCACGCAAGAAACAGTTTGTAAAGAAGAATGCTCCTTTCAAGAAGCAAGCAAAGATTGTTCTAGTGGCTCAAGAAGAATATTCATCGGGAAGTGAAGATGAGGACGAGGACGATAGCTCTCAAGAGGTGGATGCTATAGCCACCACATCTACATCAACTTCTCTCTTCGACTCTCCGAACAAAAACATCATCAACAAGAATGCTACTTGTCTCATGGCAAGGAGCTCTGAGGTAACTTCTTCTAACTCTTCTTTTCCTAAGGCTATGATTGACATGGATGATCCTACTAGCCTTAAGGTTAAAGAAGAGATTATTGCTTTGGATTATTTCTATACTAACTTGCAAGGTGAGCACAAAGTTTGTTTTGAAGCTCTTATGGATCAGCTAGCCCAAAACGATGCTCTCCTTGAAGAAAAGGGCAGAATTGAAAGGGAGGATGCAATGGAAATTGCATCCTTAAAAAATGCTCTTGAAGAAGAGGAAGAGGCTTGGGTCTCTCTTGAAGAGAGGCTTGAGTCTATTGAAGAGTCACATGATGAAATT
Source organism: Avena sativa (assembly GCA_916181665.1). Classification (NCBI taxonomy): domain Eukaryota; kingdom Viridiplantae; phylum Streptophyta; class Magnoliopsida; order Poales; family Poaceae; genus Avena; species Avena sativa. The sequence continues at coordinate 254,929,259 of OV702279.1, read as the reverse complement.
GTGACTAAACTTGTTAAGGAACGTGACAATGCTGTCACCAAAGCAAAGAAGTTAAAGAAGGAAAAGATTGACTTTGGGGCTGCTCATGATAGACTCTCCGAGGAATTGGAGAAACTTGAAAATGCTCACAAGTCGTTGAAAAACGAGTTCTCTATTCTCAATGAGTCACATGATCAGCTTCAAAGTCGATTAGCCAAATATGATACTCCTAGCTCATCCAACTCAACATATAGTAACAAGGAAAATGCTAGTGTGGAAAAATAAGTGATCAAGGACATCACTCCCAAGGATAAAGGTGTGCTTGATGAAGTCCTTGGCAAACAAAGGTAAAATCATGGTAAAGAGGGACTCGGGTATGTCACCAAGTCCAAGAATAAGAAAACCAAGAAGAACAAGACCAAGAATGTGCAATCAAAGATAAGCACCGCTAAGAAAATATCACAAAATACAAGACTAACAATATTGGTTTTGCAGGGTCTCACAATCCGAATTATGAACTCTTTTGTGAATGGCGATGTTTACGCTTATTATGTCGGTCCCGTTGATGAATATATTGCTTGGTCTATTTGCGTCCCAAAGACCCTTGTTACTAACATGAAAGGACCCATTGAAAAATGGGTACCTAAAACCAAGAAGTAATTTTCTTGCAGGGCTATGCTTCCGGTGGGTCGAAATGGGTGCTGGATAGTGGCTACACTAGTCATATGACCGGAAGCAAGGAGATCATCACGGAGATGCGTCCAAATCATGATAATATCACAGTCTCCTATGGTGATAAGTCTAAATCTCAGGTATTGGGTCTTGGCAAGGTTGTGGTTGCCCACGATATCTCTCTCGTGGACGTCATGCTTGTTGAGACCCTCGGTTACAACCTTCTTTCTGTTTGTGCCCTTGGCAAGATGGGTTTTGCTGTTTTTATCGATGATTATTTGGTGGTACTCTTGTGGAGCAAGTCTCTAAAGGTTGCTTTCGTTGGATACGTCGAAAATGACCTATATGTGGTGGACTTCTCGGGGAAAACCACTTCGGGTCCGATGTGTCTATTCGGAAAGGCCGACGTGGGCTGGCTATGGCATCGCCGTTTAGCCCATGTCAACATGAGAACTTTGCAAAGTCTCCAGAAGGGTGGCCACATCCTTGGACTAAAATACAATGTCTCTTTTGCCAAAGATCGTGTTTGCAGGGCTTGTGTAGAAGGAAAAAATGCATGACTCTCCCCACAAGAGGAAGACTATTGTGTCATCAAAGAGGATCTTGGAATTACTTCATGTGGATTTATTTGGTCCTCCTTCTCATGCAAGTCTTGGTGGGAAGAAATATTGCTTGGTCATTGTCGATGATTACTCAAGATACACATGGGTCTATTTTTTCAAGCTGAAAAGTGAGACTCAACAAACTGTCATTGACTTTGCCAATGAAGTCCAACGTCAACACAATGTTCCTATCTTGGCAATAAGAAGTGACAACGGCTCCGAATTCAAGAACTACACTTTGAATGAGTTTCTGAGCGAAGAGGGGATTAGACATCAATATTCCGCTGCGTACACCCCTCAACAAAATGGTGTAGCCGAGAGGAAGAACCGGACTTTGATGGATATGGCAAGATCAATGTTGGCTGAATTCAACTCTCCTTATAATTTTTGGGCTGAAGCCATATCCACTTCTTGTCACTCATCGAACCGGCTCTACCTCCAAAAGATTTTGGACAAGACTCCATATGAAATTCTTACCGGTAACAAGCCCAACATCTCATGCTTCAGGGTATTCGGGTGTAAGTGTTTCTTTCTTATTAAAGGTGCCCGTTTGTCAAACTTTGAGTCCAAGGCTTTAGAAGGTATTTTTGTTGGTTACGGTGCCGAATCCCACACTTATAGAGTCTACAACAAGCTCACTGGGATTGTTGTAGAATCTTGTAGTGTGGAGTTCAATGAAAATAACGGCTCCTTTGTAGGGCAAGTTGATGTTTATGATGCAGATGTTGAAATACCCCAAGATGCCATAAGAAGAATGGGCGTGGGATTTTTCCGCCCCATTGAGGAACCCCTTGTGGCGGATCGGGAAGGACAATGCTCCACACATGTGGAGCCCTCATCTACACAAGATCAACAAGCTCCTACTGTTGGAGAAATTCTTGCACCAACACCACAATCTGCTGAAGATCATCTGTCCCCTGGACAAGTTGGTAGTCCTAGGCCGGACTATCCGCCCCCTACAAGGGGCGAACAATCCGCCCCTGGCACTCCAACTCGTTCCATAGGATCCGGAGGAGAAGCCAACTACTCTGAAGCTCCCAGGCCGGATTCTTCGGCCCCCGAAGGCGGATTATCCGGCCCTGGGTCTCCAACTCCTGTCAGACACTCTCAGGAAGAAGGCTCTAGTACTTCACCTCCTACGCCGGATAGTCCGGGCCCTCCAAGGGGCGGATTATCTGGCCCTGAAGAACAAACTCAGCAGCAATCTTCTGGTGTTAACGCAGATCAAGATCAGGGGCAAGGCAGTAATCAAGACAATGATACAAATACTGATTCAACTCCTTCTAGAAACAATAAGGACATTGAGGCTCGTCACAAGGCTCGTGCTGATCGGAACCTTGAACTAAGGGGTCACACTCTTGACAAGGTTGTTGGTGATCTACGACGAAGGGTATCCACTAGAAGAGAACTTGCAAGCTTCTGTGATCATCAAGCTCACATTTCCATGGTTGAAACGAAGAAGGTTTTTGATGCTCTTGAGGACCCCGATTGGGTGGTTGCAATGCATGAAGAATTAAATAACTTCTAACGCAACAAAGTTTGGAAGCTCATAGAGAAACCAAAGGATTGCGGCAATGTTATCGGCACCAAGTGGATCTTCAAGAACAAACAAGATGAAAATGGCATTGTTGTGAGGAATAAAGCACGACTCGTGGCTCAAGGATTCTCTCAAGTGGAAGGAATTGACTTTGGCGAGACCTATGCTCCTGTGGCTCGTCTTGAGTCCATCTGTATCCTTCTTGCATATGCAGCCCATCATAATTTTAAATTACAACAAATGGATGTTAAGAGCGCTTTCCTTAATGGTCCTCTACATGAGTTAGTATACGTCAAGCAGCCCCCGGGGTTTGAGGACCCCAAATTTCCGAACCATGTCTACAAACTCGATAAGGCGCTCTATGGCCTTAAACAAGCCATACGTGCGTGGTATGAGCACCTTAAAGAGCTTTTGCTAGACCGTGGATTCGAAGTTGGGCAAATCGATCCCACTCTTTTTACTAAGAAGGTTAATGGGGAGCTTTTTGTATGCCAACTTTATGTAGATGACATTATTTTTGGCTCTACTAACCAAGCTTTTAACAATGAATTTTCAAAGCTTATGAATGACAGGTTTGAGATGTCCATGATGGGTGGGCTGAGGTTCTTTTTTGGATTTGAGATCAAACAACTTAGAGAGGGAACCTTTATTAATCAAGCTAAGTACATCCAAGACATGCTCAAAAGGTTCAAGATGACGGATATCAATGGCGTTGCTACCCCAATGCAAACAAAGTGTCATCTTGAGCTCAATCCCAAGGGTAAAGACGTGGATCAGAAGGTATACTGATCCATGATCGGCTCTCTCCTTTAACTTTGCGCATCTAGGCCCGATATCGTGTTAAGTGTAGGAGTGTGTGCAAGGTACCAAGCTGCTCCTAAAGAAAGCCACTTAGTGGCGGTCAAGCGAATCTTCCGATATTTGGTTCATTCCCCAAATTTTGGGTTATGGTATCCCAAGGGTTCAAGTTTCTCTCTATGTGGTTACACTGATTCAGATTGGGCTGGTGACAAAGATGATAGGAAATCAACCTCTGGTGCATGTCAATTCTTGGGCAGGTCTCTAGTGTGTTGGTCATCAAAGAAACAGAATTGTATTTCACTCTCAACCGCTGAAGCTGAATATGTTGCTGCTGCAAGTGCTTGTACACAATTGTTATGGATGAGGCAAACTTTAAAGGAATATGGTGTCAATTGTGACAAAGTGCCTCTATTATGCGACAATGAAAGTGCTATCAAAATTGCTTACAATCCTGTGCAGCATACAAGAACAAAACATATAGAGATTCGCAACCACTTTATTCGGGATCATGTTGCTCGTGGTGATATTGCCCTATCCTTTGTGAGCACGAAGAACCAACTTGCTGATATTTCACGAAGCCTCTTGATGAAGCAAGATTTTGTTATTTGAGGAATGAGCTAAATATCATAGATTCAAGGAGCTTGGCTTGACTACCCTTGCACACTGACTTGCTCTTATTCATGCATTTTGTTTAGATGCGGGCATATACATAGGGGGAGTGTGGTCCTAATTGATTGGGCCAACCCTCCCCCCCATAATGCCAAAAGCAAGTAAAATTATTTCCCTTAATATCATTTTGTGATATGTGGGTCATCGATGAGCATTGTTTTTGAACTCAAGATACATCTTTGCGGTGTCATGCCATGCGCTCCAACATGGTGGCTTCGGCCACCGCCCTCTTACTCGAGAAGAGTTGGTTTCTCATGGGTATCGTTGGTTTTTCTTGCATATCTCATGTTCTTATGGAAAACACACTCAAATTTGGCTTTTGATTGATTTTATTCTTGCAAATTTGGGTGTGTAGTACCCTCTCAGTTTGATGCTCTCAACCCAAGCCTTTCTCTCCCTCCTTGAACCATCTATTCTTGCACACAAGTCCTCTAAAACACCATCGAGGGGTTTGCTAGGTTGCTCTGGCCTGAATCTGTAATTTACAGAATTTCAGGGGGGGGAGGATTATCCGCCTTAAGTGGGGGCGGATTATCCGCCCCGGGCGAAATCGGCCCCTTATAGGCTCGGTCGGGGAGGGCAGGCTCAAACAGAGCAGCCAGCCCTCCCCCAACCCTACCTCTGCCCCCCAGCCGCCGCTGGAGCATCCGCCTCTCCCGGAGTCGATTCGACCACCGGATTCTCCGGGCTCTCCCCGAATCTTCTTCACCTCGCCTCCGGGTATCTTCTCCTCCGCGATTTTCCTCCAATGAGTGAGGGTAACTCCCTCATCTCTCTCCTTTTGTATGGGATGCATTTTATTTGGTGGAAATCTCATTGTAGAAGGTCCTTGGTGTTGTTCCTTACATGCTAGAATCAGTAGAATTGCAACCCTAGTACCCGATCTGTTTTGCCATGGTAGATCTGGGCCAATCCAGAAAATTTCTGCGGGGGCGGATTATCCGCCCCTGCCAGGTCCGGATAATCCGGCCTGGAGATTAAATTCTGGTCTGTTTTGGTCCTGCTTCTGCAATACACATCATTGGTTATGGGTCGCAATGCTACTCTTTCTCCGTGTTCTTTCCTGGACTTGTGTGTATGCTTATCTCCATGCTATCCCTCTAATGCTTTTCACAGGTGGTTCCAAGCCGACCAAGACCTTCGTTCGTCGTTCCCGTGCCCGTTATCTCAAGCCTACTACAGAAGGGAAGTTCATTGACGAGACCGAGGTCAGTAGAGCAGCAAGAGAGGCTGAACGGATGGCAGAGGCAAGTAAGAAAACTAAGAGGACCGCATCTCGCAAGGGCAAAACAGTCTTGGCCCAATTACAAGGCTATGGACAGTCTTCAGTATGCCACCATTCGCCAAACTGATTATTATGATGAGTCTGACAGTGATGGTCCCCCCGAGGACTCTATGTTTTGGAATGCCCACTTTCGGGCTATTCATGATGATGTCTATGCTACTCTCAAGCTTCGCCCTATGCGTCCCATCAATTTGACTGAGGCTCAATCCAAGACAAGGCTCATTGAGGCACTAGATGTGACCAACAAGATGGGGCTGCACCACCTCATGACTATCCAATGCAACTATGATTCCTCTGTGGTGCGGCAGTTCTTCTCAACTCTGGTGATTTGCGGTGATGAGCGTCGTACTATGAAGTGGATGATAGGGACCACCATTATTCAGTCGGACTTTCGCACCTTTGGTCAGGTTGTTGGTTATGCATTCCATGGCCGTGACACTCCTTCAGGCCACCGTATCATTTCTCCTCTGAAGCCATCCAAGGATACTGCACTTGCTCCTTGCCTTTCTTCTGATGGTGTTGCTGGTACATTCTTTGCATGGGCATTGATACTCACAAGGGCCAATATGAGGCTTACCGCAGGGATCATGAGAGGGATCACACGCAGCAGCTTATTCTCCACCATGTCTCAGGTGCCACTGGCCATCCACCTCCTCCCACTGCTCCGGATCCGTATGCTCAGTGGAACACCTCAGGGATCAACTATGGCGAGCTCGAGAGTTGCCTCTTTCCTCCTCCACCGAGGGCACCCACTCCTCCAGCTGATGACGATGATGATGAGTATGATGAAGAGGAAGGGGACGGGAATGACTACAACGAGGATGAGGAGGAGTGATCTATAGGGGCATTAGCATCGCTCTTCTTCCTTTTTGGCGTTTCGATGCCAAAGGGGGAGAAGTAGTTCTATTAGGTCTCGTGGATTTGCAAGGGTCGGGCGCAAGCATTTTTCTTTTAGTCGTTTTATTTTCTTGCTTGTGCCTTTTTTTAGCGTGAACTTATTTGCTATTTGTGTTTGATTATGTAGCGTGAACTTATTTGCTATTTGTGTTTGATTATGTAAGACTATGTCGTGCTCCACTATGTTTGGTACTATGTTTGGTATTCATGGAATTCTGGATTTATCTATTGTGGATCTCATGGAATTCTGGAATTATGGAGCATATTTGATGGCATATGGATTCATGGGATTATCTATGTATGCATCAGTATTGTTGGGATGTGCTTGGAGGCTATCAAACAAACTATGTTCTTTGGCTATATTCTCATCCCGGTGGTATGACCTTGTTTCCCAAACCACCTTGTTTCAATTATCTTTGTTATGGAAGTTGTGTTCTCTCTAGTGTGTGTATTTGTATTCAAATGCAAATATTAAATATGCACACATCTAGGGGGAGCGTCTTTCATTATTTACGGTGGCATTAGCCGGTTTCATTGCAAATCCTAATATTGTCATCTAACACCAAAAAGGGGGAGATTGAAAGAACATTTTATAATCCCTAGTGTTTTGTGTGTTAGATAACAATATCAAGGATTATTTAATGTGTGTTGAAGTGTTGCAGCTCTCTTTGAGAAAAAGGGAAAAGGATTTTGCCTCTGGGGGCGGATAATCCGCCCCCACCAGGAGCGGATAATCCGCCCCTCCCTCTTCCCAAGCAGGCGCAAGCCCCAGAAGGGGGCGGAGTTTTGGCCGGATTATCCGGCCCCGCCGGATAATCCGCCCCTCAGGGGGGCGGATAGTCCGCCCCCCATGCTCATCGCCAAGGCGCAAGCCCCAGAGAGGGGGCGGAGTGTTGGCCGGACTTTCCGGTCTGGATGGATAATCCGCCCCTGGAGGGGCCGTATTATCCGCTCCCCCCCCCAATATCTTCACCAAGTTTTGCAGGCCCCGGCCCCAGAGAGGGGGCGGAGTTTCCCCCGGAGTATCCGCCCTGGGGGCGGAGTTTTCCCAGGGGTCGGATAATCCGCCCCAAGTGGGGGGTGGATAATCCGCCCCCAAAGTTGTGCAACGTCCAGATCTAGGGAGGGGGTATTTAAACCAGCATTCCCCCTCCTGCCAGATCTCTTGATTCATTCGAAAAAGACGAGATATGATCTGCAACCTTCATCCAAGAGAGCTCCACCTAGATCCACCCAAAGGCCCCGTCCCGTGGGGAATCGAAGGAGGAGAATTCGATCTTCATCATCAGCAATCAAGCGCTTCATCTCCTCTCCATTCATTTGGAGAACCCCCGATCTAGTATTTCTTGCAAATACGTAGATCCTTGTTTTTGTTTATATTGATAAACCTTGTTCTTGTGGCAGCTTGTTGTCATCTCGGGAGCCCCCAATTCGGTTGTGGGTGTGTGCCCCAATAGTGTTGTAAAAGGCACCGGTTCCTGCCTCGAAGGGATCCAATAGTGGAGAAGGTGGATCAGGCCTCTCGTGGCGAGATCCATCGGAGAATAGGGTGAGGCCTATTGTGGCGTGGTGGTCTTAGAACCGCCCACCCCTCCAACGCAGATGTACTTCCCTTAACAAGGAAGGAACTGCGGTAAAACAAATCCCTGTGTCTCCGCATGCTCCACTACGGTTTCCTCGCTCCTCTTTTTACGTGCTTAGTAGTTAGGGTTGCATATAGGAAAATTCTCGTAGTTGCATATCTAGAGAATTTACTTTGTGTCAAGCCTAAAATTGAAAAAGTATTAAAAATTGGTTAGCACCTATTCACCCCCCCCCCCCCTCTAGGTGCCCATACGATCCATTTCACATGCTCGCCTTGGGGATGTTCTTCGTCAGCAAGGATTTGTACCGTCTAATGCTGACACGTCCCTGTTTATTCTGCACCGGCCGGATATGACCATCTATCTCCTGGTGTATGTGGATGATATCATTGTGCTCAGTTCGGCCGACTCTGCTATCGATCGTTTGGTGTTTGGTCTTCGTCAGGAATTTGCAGTTAAAGATCTTGGTCCGCTTCACTTCTTTTTGGGATTGGAGGTTGCCCGTTTTTCTACTGGTCTTACACTTACACAGCGGAAATATGCTCATGATCTTCTCAAACGCGCCAGGATGCTGAAGTGCAACACGGCCGTCACACCAATGTCAGCAACCACCAAATTTTTTCATGCGGATAGTCCACAGCTTAGCCCTGACGATGCTACTGATTATCGTAGTATAGTTGGTGGCCTACAGTATCTCACCATGACCCGGCCTGATATCTCGTTTGCTGTGAATCGAGTATGTCAGTTTCTGCACTCTCCTACTGAAGATCATCTTGCCGCTGTCAAACGGATTCTTCGATTTGTTAAGCACGCTATTGGACATGGGTTGCATCTTCGTCCCTCCTCATCTACCGCTATCTCGGCTTTTTCTGATGCCGACTGGGCTGGTGATGTGGATGACCGTCGATCCACGGGGGGCTTTGCAGTGTTCTATGGAGGTAACTTAGTTTCTTGGAGTGCTCGCAAGCAAGCTACAGTTTCACGCTCCAGTACAGAGGCAGAATACAAATCAGTTGCTAATGCTACGGCTGAGGTTATTTGGATTGAGGCATTTTTGAAAGAACTTGGTGTTCGACAACTATCTCCACCTGTACTATGGTGTGATAACATGGGGGCTACATATCTTTCGTCGAATCCAGTATTTCATGCTCGGACGAAGCACATCGAAATTGACTTTCCCTTTGTTCAAGAAAGAGTAGCTCAGAAGCTTCTGCAAGTTCGATTCATTTCGTCAAAGGATCAACTCGCAGATATATTCACTAAACCCTTACCTCTTCCTATGTTCGAGGAGTGTAAACGCAATCTCAACATATTGTCTCCGGTTGAGATTGAGGGGGGTTGTCAGAATACGTAACGTGTCCGTATGTGTTTAGAGTTAGAGTCCTAATCTTGTATCTAACTTGTATCATGTGATGTCTATATAATGAGAACCCCCAGGACCCCAACGTGTGTTGTGGTGTCCCCTCAATATTGTCTCATATTGTCTTACACATGTATCTTTGTGTTCATTTTGTCAGGGATATCAAGCCGAATAATCTATTGTCAGATCTCACCTACAGACATTTTCTGCCAAAAAAACATACAGCAATGGCAACGCCAACACCTACTCTGTAGCTCCTTTGGCACGTGTCCGAGGGATTGGCTGATATCCTTTTGATACACAGAGAGATGAAGTGCATAAGTGCTGATGATGTATAGATCTTTTATAGCACTCCCGCCTTCGGTTCATTTGCATATCAATTCTTGAGGATATTCGAGCTACATACCTAGATTATGGTCTTTTGGGAGCTTTGTTACCTTATGTGCTATCATTATCGTGGATGAAGTCATAATTTTTGTGCATGTTTGGATATGGGTTGATGAAACAATGTAAGTTCATATTGTTAGTGCCCTCAGTGTAAGATCTGGTCGTGGCAGATCATTTTGTATTTAGGCTTGATCCTTTTGTACAGTAATCTTTGTTTTATTTAATTTAATAGTGGTTTCAAAGGCAAGGGCACACATCATGCAAAACAGTAGTGTACTCGCTTCTGCCTTTTATACAGTAGTATTTGTTTTATTTTGATTGTGGTGTCAATGGCAAGGACACGCACCATGCAAAGTAGTGTACTCACTTCTGAGTATATCCACACCTTGCTTATTCCCTGATTTCTAGCACGTCTTCCTGGCACTATCGTCACTTACAACATGAACGTTTTGTTCTTCAGCTATAGCTACATCACCGGCACGCTGTCACCGCGCCGGTCCCTGCTAGTTATCAGGCAAATAAGGCATACACCGAAGCCACCAAGTGATGAATGCCTGAATGTAGTTATGGATGTGGATCAAAATTATTATATTAGAGTAAAGCATGATCATATGGAATAGTGAAATCTGTGATAAAAGATGATTATGAAATTGATACCCAGTATAATTCAGATACCTCCAAAAAATGTACTCCCTCTGTCCCAAAATATATTTATTCTCTTTGACCAAATATTTATGAAAAAATATATATATCTACATTATGGAATAGACACATTTTAAAAATTATATTTTATGATAAATCTAATGATATTGATTTGACATTGTAAATATTTATATTTTTGTGTATAATCTTGGTCAAACTTAGAAAGCGTTGACTTTTGACTATACCTTAGGTGTCTTATATTTTGGGACGAATGGACTACTTTTTATATGTTCCTGAGATCAGCTAATGCGAGATCAGTTTCAATTCAGAGCTTCGCATGATAAAATTTTGGAATATGATGCATTTCTAAGAAAAGGCATGCGGTCATTTTAGAATGTGGTGCTAACTCTTGCAGAATGTGTGCTTGATTTCATGATATAGAGGAGGTTGCTTGGCTGAAAGAGAGTTTATCATCTAAAATTGTTATTGTGTTTCAGAATAAAGTGCCTTGTTTAGAAGTTCGCAAGCATCTTTTTTTAGTTTTAGTTTTGAGTACTGCTACTTGGAGTATGACACTGGAATGTTCCTCTGTATCCTTTTGCTAGGTATTGTTCCTGCCTTTTTATTTTAGGATCATACATTTGCTGTTACTTTGCTCAGTTATATGTCATTTCTTCAGATGTTGATGAGAACTGAGAATCATGCTTTTGATCCATACACAACAAATGGTATATTCTCTTACATTTTTTAATCTTTTTTCCATCATTCTCTGTTCATGTGTATTCTCCACACCACATTTTCCGTACCTCAAAGCAACTTTTAGCCCATGGATGGACAAGAAAGCTACCATACGCACATGTGCATGTACAAATGTATTTTCCAGAGAACAAATGATGATTTATTTGGACACGTATAACATTATCCGTACCGGATAACATTGTATGGCACGAGTTCATCAACAAACAACAAGCCAAAGAAACAATTGATATGAATATAATATCTAATTGCCAGTCTAACAACAAAGGACAAGAAAGGAAATCCAGAACTACTAGAAACAACTACTCCCTCCGTTTTAAAATATAAGATGTTTTAGGTTTATGAAGAAAATACATTTAGACATCTATTAGTATGTAGATTCATTCCAAACCTGAGTAAATATATATATATATATATATATATATATATATATATATATATATATACTCTAAAAGAAGTCTAAATACATTTGTTTCGTAAAGCTAAAACATCTTATATTTTGAAACGGAAGTACATGTCTATTCTACTTTTTTCAATGTTGAGGCGTGCTATTGCCTGCAGCACAAAAACTTATGAATGGGTGGATAGTGGAAGTGGTACAGTCGGCGAAAGGATTGCGCTCGAAAATCTTCTTGAACTGCATCGTCTCGAGATAGACCATGAAGACGCCTCTATTAGTTGACACGAATATCACGTTGTCATCCCCAGCAAACCCCATTATCGTTTGGAGATTTGTCCACTCCCCTGATCTCAGCGGAAGAAACTTGCCCAACTCAATTGCATGTCCCGGCATCCATCCATCGGCACCATCAAAATCAGTAGTCCTCAGCCATAGCTGAGCCACATAGTTGTCTGACATGGTGATGAAGCCAAGCCCACGACCCAGTGTACTCAAGTAGAGGCCACGGTGACCACGATGAGCATCCTCTGGCACTTGTACCACGGCTGGGATCTGCGTGTCCAAATCAAGCTCAAGGATGCCAGTCTCTCTACCAAAAATAAACCAGTAGAGCGAGTTGCCGACCAGGATGCTTCGGCTGCCGAGACAGGACATGGTGTTATACTGAACCTCTGTTGCGATGGTGTCGCCCCATGAGTCGGTCTCGGATGAGTAGACGCAGGACCGGCCGACGCGCTTCTCGGCGCACACCAGGGCCACCTTGAAGGGGCTCGAGTGGCAGGCGCCGTGCACGTGTCCCTCGTCGCCGGCGACACAGATCACGTCCGCCTGCACGTGGGACTTGCCCCAGTCGTGATCCAGTTGCGGCGGCGGGCCGCTTATGGAGCGGCGCTCGCCCGTGACGGGGTCCCACACCAGGATCTGGCGGCAGCCCCTGCCGAGGTGGTCCCCGCTGGTGAGGACTACGCGGCCGTGGCGGGAGCCGCGGAAGGTCCAGATGCCGCCGCCCTCGACGACGTCCAGCGGCAGGGAGAAGCGCTGGGACGGAATCTGGTCCGGCGGATCCAGAACCGAGCTGAAGGAGAGCCCGCGGCGGTAGAAGTCGAGGAACACGCCGATGATGGGGGCCTCCCGGTGGTGGGCGCAGAAGCGGTGGAGGAATTGGGGGTCCGCGACGAGATTGCGCCAGCGCTTGCAGACGAGGGACGCGCGGGTGAGAGAGGAAGGCCGCGCGGGCAAGCGGAGGAGTACCTCGGGGAGGAGGTTCTCGTCCTCCGTCGGGGACGCTGTGTCCGGCGGCGGCGACGCGGAGCTATCGCCCTCCTCTCTCGGGTGACTCATGTGGATGCGGCTTGTTTTGATCTCTTTCCTTTTCTGAGCGATACGGTGGCCTCTGTATCCTAGACTAGGGAGTATTTATTTTCGTTCTACGAGCTCGGCGTTCCGAGTTCGAACACGATCGATCGGGACTTCAATGTGCAGTATACGTACACGAACAGAATTTGAAACCAAAAACGAATTATGAATCTATTGCTGCGAATTTTTATAAAAAAAAATATTCAAGGCCTATTCTTACTTAGACTCGAGTATACCTGGACATTTTCTGGGCTGGGCCGGACGGGCTCGGCCGGGCCTGACAAAGCCCGCCCGTGCAAATCCTAGGCCCGGTCTGGCTGTCTGGCCTAAAAATTCAGCCCAAGTCTGACCCGAACTATGCATAAAACCACCGGGCCATCGGGCCGCCAGCCAGGCCTTCCCTATTTTGCCATTTTCTCTGGCCCGAGCCCGGCCCGTGAGAACCATCGGGCCGTAGATTTGCTGCCCAGGCCCGGCCAGTCGGGCTTTTCTCGGGCCGGGCTGCCCATGCCTAGGTATAGACTTGAGTAGTCGACAAAAAGACCTCGATATAAATACAAATTGTGATGGAAAATGATACGGTTTCCCCGGGTCGCTCGTCCCTGCTCTCTTCGCACACAACCGTATGCCTACGATGCCATCTTATCTTTCCTCTCAACCACACCTACCCCGCCTTTCCCTACCTTCAGCCTGGATGCAGCCAGCGTCTCCGCCTCCTCCTTGCGCCGCCGTGACCCAAGTGTTCCCATCGCCGCGGCCTAGAGCTCCCACCGCCAGGCCAGGCCTTCCCTATTTCGCCATTTTCTCTGGCCCGAGCCCGGCCCGTGAGAACCATCGGGCCATAGATCTGTTGCCCAGGCCCGGCCAGTCGGGCTTTTTTCGGGCCGGGCTGCCCATGCCCAGGTATAGACTCGAGTAGTCGACAAAAAGACCTCGATATAAATACAAATTGTGATGAAAAATGATACGGTTCCCCCGGGTCGCTCGTCGCTGCTCTCTTCGCACACAACCGCATGCCTACGATGCCATCTTATCTTTCCTCTCAACCTCACCTACCCGGCCTTTCCCTACCTTCAGCCTGGATGCAGCCAGTGTCGCCGCCTCCTCCTTGCGTCGCCGCGACCCCAAGTGTTCCCATCACCGCGACCTAGAGCTCCCACCTCTTTGCCCCCGCCCCATCTCCTGGTCTTCTGCCAGTGAGCTCTCCCCCTGGCCCCAACTCCTCCAGGGACATGAGCCCCTCCACACGAGCTCCGGCCGTGGCTCCGTCGACGACGATGGTGGTTGTCTCCCATGGGGCATGTCTGCTACACCGCCTCCTATGGCACCACCCATATATGTAGCTTTTCATGGTCACGAACAAGGGCCACGAGCCCCGCCACACGTGCTCCAACGCCGAAACCCCTCTGCCATGGGTGCCGGTGGACGGCGGCGGTGCGGGTGTACATCAGAGGTTGTTGAGATTTTGCTATAGAAAGTTGTACTATATTTGCTTTTTTTCTTGCTACATGCTTGTATTGGATTCGCTACTTGGTTAGTTCTCGAAGTGCTGCAATGTTATTGTGTGCTTACCCCTACCGTAAAAAAATGGTACTCCCTTCGACCCATATTAGTTGACTTGGATTTGTCTAGATTTGGATGAATCAAGACACTATTTAGTATATAGGTTTATCCAAATTTTGATAAATCCAAGTCAACTAATATGGGTCGGAGGGAGTACAATCGATGCTATAATAACATAAATTATATGCTATAAATGTTTTATGATTTTGCTACAAATGTGAGGTCTGCAATGTTATTGGTCTCGAAGTGTTGCATTGTTATTGGGTTTTGCTACATGTGGCGGTGCCACAAGTGAAGTTGGTTTTGCTATAATAATTTTTTTTGCTACAATGACTTCAATTTTTTGCTACAAAGTCTTCGACGAGATCTCCGACGAGGTCTATGATAAGATCGAATTTTCTATAATAGGACATTTTATTTGCTACATACGCTTTGTTGTTTTGCTACAATACTGTAAATTTTTTGCTACACGGTCTTCGACGAGGCCTACCCGTGAAAGTCTCTGGCGAGGTTGGATCTGTTACATTAGCATAACGTTTTGCTACAAAGTCTCCGGCAAGGTAGTCTTTTTTGTTCTATTTTTGGAGCGAACCATTTTTTGCTATATGTAGTCAAAAAAAGACTATTTGTAGCGAAATTGGGTAGGGCTTGCCTGAAAGTTTATATACCTTAGTATGGGTTCCCTTGCAGCCGAGGTTTGAGCTGAGGCTACCTCGTGATGATTGTCCACCTGTGCAGTTCCCAAGATGACAGATGGTCATGGTTGGGAGGCCAAACTCATAGGAGAGGTGCCTATACTAGGGTGTGTAATTGAAAGGTTAGGATTGATTATCCGTATACTGAGTATGGTGAATTCAGGATTGTTCCTGACGGATGTATTGAATATTATGGTGAAAGTGTACCACCTCTGCAGAGTGTCAAACTATTCGAATAGCCGCGTCCGCGGTTATGGACAGTTGGAGTGGTCATACTGTTCCGTCGTCAAATGTTTTCAAAATGACTTGTGAAATGAATCATGGCTTTGACTTGACCACAACAAGGTTGTGAACGTGAAAACTAAGTTCCCACTTAGGTGTTATAAAACCTTAAACTAGCTTTCTTTGCTTCTAAACTAAGTTAGAGATAAACCTGGATTTTTGCAAAACAACCTAGAGCTTAGGATTCCTACTTGAAACCTCTTTACTTGTTAGTGATAGTTTGCGAGTACTTAAAGAGTACTCATGGCTTTGTCCCTGGCTATTCCCGTGGCTAGACTATGAAGAGGACTATCAGGAGGATGGACCATAGGAAGGTTACGACAATTAGGATCATCTCCCATCGTCAGCATTGCCTGTGACCATGAAGATGGAGCCTCGCCCACGCTACCATATTCCACTTCTTTGATTGTACTAAGACTGGATCATGAGATCCTTTTGTTGTAAGACCTTATTTATGGTTTGTAATGGATGATGAACTATGGTACCAATCTGTTATGTCTCACAAAAATGGTAATCCTGGGATTGCAATGTATGGCATAACAGGTGGGATTAAAAATCCGGGTGTTGACAGTATCTGCAGCCACCACGCAGACAACCGCTCTCTAGTCGCCAAGGCCCTACGAGCTGGTTTCTACTAGCCAACCGCAATGCAAGGCGCCAAAGAGATAGTGCACAGGTGCAACGCCTGTCAGAGGTACGCGGATAAGCCGCACGCACCGGGTCCAAACTGCGGCCCATACCACTGGCATGGACCTTCGCCCAATGGGGCCTCGACATGATCGACAAACTACCAAAGTCCTCGCTAGGAGGCCACGTCTTCCTCCCGGTCGTAGTCGACAAATACTCGAAGTGGATCGAGGCCATGCCTATTACTAACCTGAGCGGCGCCGCTGTTGTCAAGTTTTTCGAGTCCATTGTGTACAGGTTTGGAGTACCCCCTAGCATCATAACGGACAACATCTCGAACTTCATCTCGAAGGAGTTCCGTGGGTTCTGCGAAAACCTTGGAATTAACTTGTCATACGCCTCCGTGGTGCACCCGCAGACCAATGGATAGGTCGAAAAGGCCAACAGCCTCATCGTAAACGGCATCAAGAAGTGACTGCTACGCCCACTCGAAAGGCTTGCGAGATCTTGGGCGGATGAGCTACCATCCGTTCTCTAGAATCTACGCACAACGCCGAACAACTCCACTGGCTACATGCCCTTCTTCATGGTGCACGGAGCCAAAGCTACGCTACCTGCCGAAGTACGCTACAAGGCCCCACGAGTCGTTGCTTACAGCAAAGCCGAATCATTGTCCGCACTCGAGGACGTTGTCGACACGCTGGATGAGGCACGCGACATCGCCGTGGCATGCTCAACGGTGTATCAGCAAAGCCTCCGCAATTACCTTAGCCGGCGGCTGCGTCCAAGGTCCTTTGCCAAAGGAGACCTCGTCCTGCGACTCAAGAAGGAAGGGCACAAGAAGCTCGAGTCACCCTGGGAAGGACCATACATCGTCAATGAAGTCATCCTAGGTGGCGCCTACCGCCTCAAAGACGTTGATTCAGGAATCGAATACTCCAACCCCTAGAACGTCGCAAAACTACGACGCTTCTACCCCTAGCTGCATTTTACTTTCAATAAGGCAATTCAGCCATGCTCCTAAGCCAAACACTGTACCCTTGCATTACACTAAATAAAAGCTAAGTTCCTTGGCCCAATTTTTTTCCCTTTATACTACTTATCGCTAAAACATACTCGGGGGTTGCGCCTCACCTTACGACTTCGTCGATTGACAGCAAACGCATATAACTTGAGTAGCTGACCACGTCAGGCTAACGAAAAGGACATGCATACTCTATAATCACAAAACACACTATGTGCCAATACATACAACTTTTACAAGGGTATTACTAGCCCACTCGAAAATATACACGTTTACATTATTTCGTTTTTCCAGGACTCAACTACGTTGGAGCGGAACATTTGTCCGCTCCTCAAATACATCTACAATCTCATCGGCATATTGCACCACCGCCACGTAGTGTGGATGCATATCCCACGCCATACCATCTGGGGGAGGAGGTGGCTCGGCCGCTATCTTCGCAAGATTGACATCACGACGATACAGTCGAACAAGGGACAGGGCTTCCTTCACCCCCGCAATCAACAGATGGCGCATCAGCTCCCTCACATGACATGCATCTCGAAACTTCCCGAGCAAGCCTAGAAAGCTAGAAGGTGCAGAATATAAAGGGAACATGGTGGCCCAAATCGCCGCGAGTGACGCCCTCGCTTGTTTCAGCACCCGAAGAACTTGGTGAATGCGATCTTGCACCGTCGCAAGGACGATCACTCGATCGCAGTCCATCCAGAATAAACCGCCGGCTTCCAGCTCTTGTTGCGTCAAGCAATTCATTCGAATCGCTACGCGTTCCTTCTCTTCATTCGGAAGAAGATTCACAACTGCACACAAAATAGTGAATAAGCTCACAGAAAAAACAACTGGTGCACTCAAAAAGACAACGAGTCTAGGTAACGTACATTGGAGTTGCTGGCCAATCTGCCAAAACTCTTCAAGCAGAAACTCCTCCCTAGTAATTGCTTTCTCGGCCTTCGACTTCCACACATCCGCATGAGCGCGGATGCTAAGGATGTACTTGTCCAAACTTCGCACATGGTCGTGCCAAAATGGCAACTGTGATGATTCGCTCAACGATAGGCGAGAACTAGGCGCAGGAGAAGGTGTGATCACTGGAGCCTGTAACACCCTCAGGATCGGCCCTATGCAAGTTTTAGCGAAACCCGCCAAACCCGCATAGAAACGATTCAAAGGTGCCCACCAGGCACTTTCGTGCGGGTGGAAAACGAAGTAATAACATTACACAACAGTCCTCGATGGGACCCACAGAACAGATATATATACAACAGCGACTCAATGAGTCAAGAATACAGATATAATATACAAAGATCCAAATTACCTTAAAAATGATAGAGCGTCCGACTACGGACAAGATGCAAATGGGGCTAAGAGCCCTGAAGAATAACCATTGGCGTCCATAACCCTGCCCAGGCCAAGCCGGAAGGGTAACCCTGCTAACGACGTCGATCTCAAAACCTGCTTAAACAAAAGGGGTGCCGACAAAGGGCAAAGGAAAAGGAGAGAGCGGTCAGTACTGAGGCCAGTACACGGCGAGGCTAGAATTCGGCGGTCCTCGCCTATATAGGTATGGTGGACTGAAGCGGCAGCGCAGCATGCACTAGAACAACCTATAGAGACTCGATACAACTGGCGGCCATCAGATAGGGATGAGAAAGACCTATTCGGAATCAACCTGATACTAACACCAAACAAACCCGTCCTGGTATTTCCCCCTCGAGACCAAACGAGGAAGTCAACCGAGGAACTCACACAGTTGGCAGTTTTATTTATTCAGTTATTGTTGCAGCAATTACTAGTCAGGTATAGATAGTCATCCTGATATAACAAGCAGTGGGCAGTTTTATTTAACCATTCCGTTGTAGTTGCGACACTTACTAGTCAAATACAATTAGCATGAGATATCCCAAAACCCAGCAGTTGTTGGTACTTTTATTTAGCCATTCTGTTATAGTTGCAATACTTACTAGTCAGATACAATGGTCGCAAGCGACAACCCAAACAAGCAATTGTTGGCAGTTTTATTTAGCCATTCCATTATAGTGAAGCTGATTACTAGTCATTATAAAGTCAAATTTATAGCACTACTTTAGTTATAGTTGTCTATGATCGAGATACTGTGCTCCAAGTCGTCCATAACCGCGGACACGGCTTTCAGAAAGTTTTACCCTGCAGGGGTGCACAAATAGCAACACACACTCGATCAACCTCGGAAAAACCAAATCAAAACCAACGAGGCCTTCACGACAAAGCAATCACCAGATTCAGAAATATTTCAGGGGGCCACCCCATTAAGTATACCCGCAACGAAGTTAGCTGACTTCGAGACGGACTCAAGGTTTGTGGGGCCGGCTGTAAACGACTGGGAACCCGAAAGTGTGACTGGGCTTGTCGATACCGCGAAAACGGGTCACGATCCTAAACAGTACAGGTGCTCCTCGCACAATCGTAAATAAAGCAGTAAAGCATGGAATAAGTACAGGATAGTAAATAAAACCTCAAACTAGTTTGTGGCCCCAAGAAATAAGAATGAATCAAGCTCTGGCTCAGGGGGGTCCCATAATCCTCCCGGATGTGGATAGCGCGAATATTCAAGGAACAGGTATCAAGTACTCGGGGTCCTACGGGACACAAGTGGACGGTTAAAAACCAAATAACATCTATTGCCCACCTATGCCTCTGCATTTACCTACTTCAATTTTAGTTATTAAACAATAATTAAAGTTATGATCATCTCCAACATAAACATGCGGCAAGACTCCAACAACTGTGGTACTGGACGACACGCCACAGCACTTGAGCAAGCGACTACGACGCGCGGTCCAACTATCTACCAAACAACAGGTAATAGGATGTGTCCAAGGCAATATAAGGCTGCAAGGGATATCACAGGTACGAAAACTAGAGCATCGCAACACAGATAGCAATAGATCAACAGGAGGGAATAAATACTATAAAAGTAAGATAGGTAGAAAGGGGGAGATGCTCGCCTGAAAAACATTGTCGAAGGTTCATCCGAAGATCGGGCGAAGCTCACATCAACTCATCGATCTTATCCGCGAAGAAGCAAAACACTAGAATAAACACCGGATGCACTATTTAATACTACGGCAAAAGATCGAGCATGATGCATGTATGATGTCTCACATGGCAAAGATCGATGCAATTAGGTCATATTAAGCGGAACCGGGGGTCCCGACAATTAAATATATGGTTCTAGTTGTTTAGATACCCCGCAATTTAAATGTTGTCTTAACATGGCAAAAGATAGCACCGGTTCGCTACACAAATTTAAATGGAACCAATATACGACTAGATTTGCCCGCATATGGATCCCATATTTAATTATATGGTGAATCGACATAAGGTCCCCAAACACCCACAAATATGTATGCAAACATGAACAAGTTGATATGCAACAATTCATATCGGTATTAATTTATAAAAATAGGGCTCGGGAGAAAGGGTCACACATTAGAGGGTCTCGACAATCTTGGGCTCCGAGGGGTTCGGGGTTGGTCTCAGGGTTCAGGGTTCGACGGGATCGGTCTTCGAAGGCCGGATACAAGATGAAGATCTTGGCATTCCGGGAAGAAGGACTTGGTGTGGCGTCGGGGGCGCATCGGACTCGCCCTGGTCGGTGTCGATCTTGTCGGGCCCGCGTATCAGGTCGGTCTTGGCGTTCGGGGTGAAGAACTTGGCATCCTCGAGGAAGTACTTGTCGTATCCGTGAAGAAGATCATGTCGGTCCATGGGGTTCGGTCTTCGGGGAGGAAGGAGAATGCGCCGGGTTCGATCTTCGGGCCCACATCCATGAAGAAGACCTTGGCGTTCTGGATCAGTCTTCGGGTACCGTGAAGGAGATCTAGGGTTTCGAGGCTTCAGGGTATGATCTTTGGATCCATGTCGGCGCACTCGGGGTCTCGGAGTCTTCGGATCCGAGGTCTTGATGTCCATGTAGAAGTACTTGATGCTCCATGACGGAGTTCTCGGAGTACAACCATCGGATTTCGGGTGGGAGAACTCGGGTGTCGCGACGAAGATCTTGTCCTTGTCCAGGAGGAACTAGGGACACAGCTCTCGGTCTCGGTCTTAACAGAGGCATCACCACCGAAACACTATACCCATCTGAAGATCATGGCCAACATCAAAACACAAGACAAACAAAGGGACACATGCACATCTACACACGAGGACAGCCACAAATAGGGCAGCACTGGCGCGGCAGGGGGGCTTGATGCGGAGAGGCAGAGAGGAGGCCGGGTAGAGGAGCTTGCGGGGAGGCGCATGGTGGAGCCAGAGGAGGGCCTCACGCGGGACGCTAACAAGCCCGCGGGTGCGGCCGCGCACGAGGCAGAGGGAAGGTGGCTTGGTGCAGAGGCGGCCAGACGCGGCGCCGGGGGAGGTTCGGCGGTGTCCTGGGGCCACGACGCGGGAGAGGGAGGTCGGCGGCGGAAGGAGCTCTGCGGGGAGGCGTCGTGAGGGGCAGAGCACCAGGGGAGCGGTGGGGTGAGGCCGAGGAGGCGCGGCCGCTGCCGGGCCGGGGAGGACGACGGTGGAACGGGAGGAAGCGGCAGGCGCGGATAGGCGGGGGGTGAGGGAATTGGTGGTTTGGGGATTAGGGTTTAGAAAGGGTAGGTCTAGGTTTAGGTTTTATATGGGGTAGTAGGTGGACTCTGGTTAGGCCGATTGGGCCTGACCGGTGTCTGCCTTCCCCGGGGAAAAATATGTCTTTATTATACTATATTTATTTTATTTTTTTTAACAAAACAGTTGCAAATATGTTTAGACAAATAAAGATCCGAACGGACCGGGGTTTGACTTTTGAAATAGAAAGGGGAATATTTAGAAAACAAAACTAGGCGTTTCGAAAATAGTTTAGACAAAAACCATGCAGGATGATGACGATGCCCAAATGCAATGTGGCATGATGACATGAGCATGCGGTCATGATGATGCAATGCACAAAAACATCGCGATTTTCTAGTAGTGGTTTTTGCGGGGCGCCACAATTCGACACCACTAACAATGGATCTCGCCCTCGAGATCCGCCTCATGGTACCGGAAGGAAGGTCGGTGATCTGCATCTTCTCGCTTCGTGTAGATCTTCGCGACACCACTAACAAGAGGTCGTTGTCCGTGATCATCGAGAGAACACTCCGGGAACAAAAGGTCGAAGGTAGAGGTATCAACAAATAAAGCCACCTCTAGCTTCGATGGAAAGAGGGAACCGATGCATTCTCGTCCACTTCAATGTACGCGAGCAAATAGAGTGAGTAGTCGGCATGGGGGCCAATCAATCACGCACCCAAACTATTACTCTGCACAATCAGTGGAAAAGCGTGCAACCATTCTCGGAATCAGACTGGAGATATCGACAATCGAGGTTCAGGAACAAAGGAGTGATGCAGACTCTGCATCGGATCTGGCGTAGATGATGTCGTCACGTCGGAAAACACCGGAAGGCACGATAAGGAACAAAGAGAAGTCCACCAGGCGAAGGATTCCTCGGATAGCATGAAGACCAGACGTAGCAACACCGTTACCAAAGGAGGAAGCGAAACCCTGAAGGTACGATGGAACCCAACCATGAGAAATCCTGGACTCGAAGAGAGAGAAGAGAGCGGATTCAAAACACGCAGAGGTGAGAGGAGAGCAGCAGAGGGGTAAGGAGTAAAATCAGACCTAATCAGAACTATCCAACCGATTTTGCAAAAATAGTTTTGACACTCTGCTTCGGCCGTTAGCTAGGTTATCCTACAGGCTGGACTTGTGGGGGTATCGCAACTGCTGAGCTCTGATACCACTCTGTAACACCCTCAGAATCGGCCCTATGCAAGTTTTAGCGAAACCCGCCAAACCCGCATAGAAACGATTCAAAGGTGCCCACCAGGCACTTTCGTGCAGGTGGAAAACAAAGTAATAACATTACACAACAGTCCTCGATGGGACCCACAGAACAGATATATATACAACAGCGACTCAATGAGTCAAGAATACAGATATAATATACAAAGATCCAAATCACCTTAAAAATGATAGAGCGTCCGACTACGGACAAGATGCAAATGGGGCTAAGAGCCCTGAAGAATAACCATTGGCGTCCATAACCCTGCCCAGGCCAAGCCGGAAGGGTAACCCTGCTAACGACGTCGATCTCAAAACCTGCTTAAACAAAAGGGGTGCCGACAAAGGGCAAAGGAAAAAGAGAGAGCGGTCAGTACTGAGGCCAGTACACGGCGAGGCTAGAATTCGGCGGTCCTCGCCTACATAGGTATGGTGGACTGAAGCGGCAGCGCAGCATGCACTAGAACAACCTATAGAGACTCGATACAACTGGCGGCTATCAGATAGGGATGAGAAAGACCTATTCGGAACCAACCTGATACTAACACCAAACAAACCCGTCCTGGTATTTCCCCCTCGAGACCAAACGAGGAAGTCAACCGAGGAACTCACACAGTTGGCAGTTTTATTTATTCAGTTATTGTTGCAGCAATTACTAGTCAGGTATAGATAGTCATCCTGATATAACAAGCAGTGGGCAGTTTTATTTAACCATTCCGTTGTAGTTGCGACACTTACTAGTCAAATACAATTAGCATGAGATATCCCAAAACCCAGCAGTTGTTGGTACTTTTATTTAGCCATTCTGTTATAGTTGCAATACTTACTAGTCAGATACAATGGTCGCAAGCGACAACCCAAACAAGCAATTGTTGGCAGTTTTATTTAGCCATTCCATTATAGTGAAGCTGATTACTAGTCATTATAAAGTCAAATTTATAGCACTACTTTAGTTATAGTTGTCTATGATCGAGATACTGTGCTCCAAGTCGTCCATAACCGCGGACACGGCTTTCAGAAAGTTTTACCCTGCAGGGGTGCACAAATAGCAACACACACTCGATCAACCTCGGAAAAACCAAATCAAAACCAACGAGGCCTTCACGACAAAGCAATCACCAGATTCAGAAATATTTCAGGGGGCCACCCCATTAAGTATACCCGCAACGAAGTTAGCTGACTTCGAGACGGACTCAAGGTTTGTGGGGCCGGCTGTAAACGACTGGGAACCCGAAAGTGTGACTGGGCTTGTCGATACCGCGAAAACGGGTCACGATCCTAAACAGTACAGGTGCTCCTCGCACAATCGTAAATAAAGCAGTAAAGCATGGAATAAGTACAGGATAGTAAATAAAACCTCAAACTAGTTTGTGGCCCCAAGAAATAAGAATGAATCAAGCTCTGGCTCAGGGGGGTCCCATAATCCTCCCGGATGTGGATAGCGCGAATATTCAAGGAACAGGTATCAAGTACTCGGGGTCCTACGGGACACAAGTGGACGGTTAAAAACCAAATAACATCTATTGCCCACCTATGCCTCTGCATTTACCTACTTCAATTTTAGTTATTAAACAATAATTAAAGTTATGATCATCTCCAACATAAACATGCGGCAAGACTCCAACAACTGTGGTACTGGACGACACGCCACAGCACTTGAGCAAGCGACTACGACGCGCGGTCCAACTATCTACCAAACAACAGGTAATAGGATGTGTCCAAGGCAATATAAGGCTGCAAGGGATATCACAGGTACGAAAACTAGAGCATCGCAACACAGATAGCAATAGATCAACAGGAGGGAATAAATACTGTAAAAGTAAGATAGGTAGAAAGGGGGAGATGCTCGCCTGAAAAACATTGTCGAAGGTTCATCCGAAGATCGGGCGAAGCTCACATCAACTCATCGATCTTATCCGCGAAGAAGCAAAACACTAGAATAAACACCGGATGCACTATTTAATACTACGGTAAAAGATCGAGCATGATGCATGTATGATGTCTGACATGGCAAAGATGCGATGCAATTAGGTCATATTAAGCGGAACCGGGGGTCCCGACAATTAAATATATGGTTCTAGTTGTTTAGATACCCCGCAATTTAAATGTTATCTTAACATGGCAAAAGATAGCACCGGTTCGCTACACAAATTTAAATGGAACCAATATACGACTAGATTTGCCCGCATATGGATCCCATATTTAATTATATGGTGAATCGACATAAGGTCCCCAAACACCCACAAATATGTATGCAAACATGAACAAGTTGATATGCAACAATTCATATCGGTATTAATTTATAAAAATAGGGCTCGGGAGAAAGGGTCACACATTAGAGGGTCTCGACAATCTTGGGCTCCGAGGGGTTCGGGGTTGGTCTCAGGGTTCAGGGTTCGACGGGATCGGTCTTCGAAGGCCGGATACAAGATGAAGATCTTGGCGTTCCGGGAAGAAGGACTTGGTGTGGCGTCGGGGGCGCATCGGACTCGCCCTGGTCGGTGTCGATCTTGTCGGGCCCGCGTATCAGGTCGGTCTTGGCGTTCGGGGTGAAGAACTTGGCATCCTCGAGGAAGTACTTGTCGTATCCGTGAATAAGATCATGTCGGTCCACGGGGTTCGGTCTTCGGGGAGGAAGGAGAATGCGCCGGGTTCGATCTTCGGGCCCACATCCATGAAGAAGACCTTGGCGTTCTGGATCAGTCTTCGGGTACCGTGAAGGAGATCTAGGGTTTCGAGGCTTCAGGGTATGATCTTTGGATCCATGTCGGCGCACTCGGGGTCTCGGAGTCTTCGGATCCGAGGTCTTGATGTCCATGTAGAAGTACTTGATGCTCCGTGACGGAGTTCTCGGAGTACAACCATCGGATTTCGGGTGGGAGAACTCGGGTGTCGCGACGAAGATCTTGTCCTTGTCCAGGAGGAACTAGGGACACAGCTCTCGGTCTCGGTCTTAACAGAGGCATCACCACCGAAACACTATACCCATCTGAAGATCATGGCCAACATCAAAACACAAGACAAACAAAGGGACACATGCACATCTACACACGAGGACAACCACAAATAGGGCAGCACTGGCGCGGCAGGGGGGCTTGATGCGGAGAGGCAGAGAGGAGGCCGGGTAGAGGAGCTTGCGGGGAGGCGCATGGTGGAGCCAGAGGAGGGCCTCACGCAGGACGCTAACAAGCCCGCGGGTGCGGCCGCGCACGAGGCAGAGGGAAGGTGGCTTGGTGCAGAGGCGGCCAGACGCGGCGCCGGGGGAGGTTCGGCGGTGTCCTGGGGCCACGACGCGGGAGAGGGAGGTCGGCGGCGGAAGGAGCTCTGCGGGGAGGCGTCGTGAGGGGCAGAGCACCAGGGGAGCGGTGGGGTGAGGCCGAGGAGGCGCGGCCGCTGCCGGGCCGGGGAGGACGACGGTGGAACGGGAGGAAGCGGCAGGCGCGGATAGGCGGGGGGTGAGGGAGTTGGTGGTTTGGGGATTAGGGTTTAGAAAGGGTAGGTCTAGGTTTAGGTTTTATATGGGGTAGTAGGTGGACTCTGGTTGGGCCGATTGGGCCTGACCGGTGTCTGCCTTCCCCGGGGAAAAATATGTCTTTATTATACTATATTTATTTTATTTTGTTTAACAAAACAGTTGCAAATATGTTTAGACAAATAAAGATCCGAACGGACCGGGGTTTGACTTTTGAAATAGAAAGGGGAATATTTAGAAAACAAAACTAGGCGTTTCGAAAATAGTTTAGACAAAAACCATGCAGGATGATGACGATGCCCAAATGCAATGTGGCATGATGACATGAGCATGCGGTCATGATGATGCAATGCACAAAAACATCGCGATTTTCTAGTAGTGGTTTTTGCGGGGCGCCACAATTCGACACCACTAACAATGGATCTCGCCCTCGAGATCCGCCTCATGGTACCGGAAGGAAGGTCGGTGATCTGCATCTTCTCGCTTCGTGTAGATCTTCGCGACACCACTAACAAGAGGTCGTTGTCCGTGATCATCGAGAGAACACTCCGGGAACAAAAGGTCGAAGGTAGAGGTATCAACAAATAAAGCCACCTCTAGCTTCGATGGAAAGAGGGAACCGATGCATTCTCGTCCACTTCAATGTACGCGAGCAAATAGAGTGAGTAGTCGGCATGGGGGCCAATCAATCACGCACCCAAACTATTACTCTGCACAATCAGTGGAAAAGCGTGCAACCATTCTCGGAATCAGACTGGAGATATCGACAATCGAGGTTCAGGAACAAAGGAGTGATGCAGACTCTGCATCGGATCTGGCGTAGATGATGTCGTCACGTCGGAAAACACCGGAAGGCACGATAAGGAACAAAGAGAAGTCCACCAGGCGAAGGATTCCTCGGATAGCATGAAGACCAGACGTAGCAACACCGTTACCAAAGGAGGAAGCGAAACCCTGAAGGTACGATGGAACCCAACCACGAGAAATCCTGGACTCGAAGAGAGAGAAGAGAGCGGATTCAAAACACGCAGAGGTGAGAGGAGAGCAGCAGAGGGGTAAGGAGTAAAATCAGACCTAATCAGAACTATCCAACCGATTTTGCAAAAATAGTTTTGACACTCTGCTTCGGCCGTTAGCTAGGTTATCCTACAGGCTGGACTTGTGGGGGTATCGCAACTGCTGAGCTCTGATACCACTCTGTAACACCCTCAGAATCGGCCCTATGCAAGTTTTAGCGAAACCCGCCAAACCCGCATAGAAACGATTCAAAGGTGCCCACCAGGCACTTTCGTGCAGGTGGAAAACAAAGTAATAACATTACACAACAGTCCTCGATGGGACCCACAGAACAGATATATATACAACAGCGACTCAATGAGTCAAGAATACAGATATAATATACAAAGATCCAAATCACCTTAAAAATGATAGAGCGTCCGACTACGGACAAGATGCAAATGGGGCTAAGAGCCCTGAAGAATAACCATTGGCGTCCATAACCCTGCCCAGGCCAAGCCGGAAGGGTAACCCTGCTAACGACGTCGATCTCAAAACCTGCTTAAACAAAAGGGGTGCCGACAAAGGGCAAAGGAAAAAGAGAGAGCGGTCAGTACTGAGGCCAGTACACGGCGAGGCTAGAATTCGGCGGTCCTCGCCTACATAGGTATGGTGGACTGAAGCGGCAGCGCAGCATGCACTAGAACAACCTATAGAGACTCGATACAACTGGCGGCTATCAGATAGGGATGAGAAAGACCTATTCGGAACCAACCTGATACTAACACCAAACAAACCCGTCCTGGTATTTCCCCCTCGAGACCAAACGAGGAAGTCAACCGAGGAACTCACACAGTTGGCAGTTTTATTTATTCAGTTATTGTTGCAGCAATTACTAGTCAGGTATAGATAGTCATCCTGATATAACAAGCAGTGGGCAGTTTTATTTAACCATTCCGTTGTAGTTGCGACACTTACTAGTCAAATACAATTAGCATGAGATATCCCAAAACCCAGCAGTTGTTGGTACTTTTATTTAGCCATTCTGTTATAGTTGCAATACTTACTAGTCAGATACAATGGTCGCAAGCGACAACCCAAACAAGCAATTGTTGGCAGTTTTATTTAGCCATTCCATTATAGTGAAGCTGATTACTAGTCATTATAAAGTCAAATTTATAGCACTACTTTAGTTATAGTTGTCTATGATCGAGATACTGTGCTCCAAGTCGTCCATAACCGCGGACACGGCTTTCAGAAAGTTTTACCCTGCAGGGGTGCACAAATAGCAACACACACTCGATCAACCTCGGAAAAACCAAATCAAAACCAACGAGGCCTTCACGACAAAGCAATCACCAGATTCAGAAATATTTCAGGGGGCCACCCCATTAAGTATACCCGCAACGAAGTTAGCTGACTTCGAGACGGACTCAAGGTTTGTGGGGCCGGCTGTAAACGACTGGGAACCCGAAAGTGTGACTGGGCTTGTCGATACCGCGAAAACGGGTCACGATCCTAAACAGTACAGGTGCTCCTCGCACAATCGTAAATAAAGCAGTAAAGCATGGAATAAGTACAGGATAGTAAATAAAACCTCAAACTAGTTTGTGGCCCCAAGAAATAAGAATGAATCAAGCTCTGGCTCAGGGGGGGTCCCATAATCATCCCGGATGTGGATAGCGCGAATATTCAAGGAACAGGTATCAAGTACTCGGGGTCCTACGGGACACAAGTGGACGGTTAAAAACCAAATAACATCTATTGCCCACATGTGCCTCTGCATTTACCTACTTCAATTTTAGTTATTAAACAATAATTAAAGTTATGATCATCTCCAACATAAACATGCGGCAAGACTCCAACAACTGTGGTACTGGACGACACGCCACAGCACTTGAGCAAGCGACTACGACGCGCGGTCCAACTATCTACCAAACAACAGGTAATAGGATGTGTCCAAGGCAATATAAGGCTGCAAGGGATATCACAGGTACGAAAACTAGAGCATCGCAACACAGATAGCAATAGATCAACAGGAGGGAATAAATACTATAAAAGTAAGATAGGTAGAAAGGGGGAGATGCTCGCCTGAAAAACATTGTCGAAGGTTCATCCGAAGATCGGGCGAAGCTCACATCAACTCATCGATCTTATCCGCGAAAAAGCAAAACACTAGAATAAACACCGGATGCACTATTTAATACTACGGCAAAAGATCGAGCATGATGCATGTATGATGTCTGACATGGCAAAGATGCGATGCAATTAGGTCATATTAAGCGGAACCGGGGGTCCCGACAATTAAATATATGGTTCTAGTTGTTTAGATACCCCGCAATTTAAATGTTGTCTTAACATGGCAAAAGATAGCACCGGTTCGCTACACAAATTTAAATGGAACCAATATACGACTGACATGATCAGCTACTCAAGGTGATGCATTATTGTGACAGTCGATGAAATCGTAGGGTGAGGCGAAGCCCCCGAGCGTATTTAAGAATGTAAATGTACATGAGAGAGGAAAGTATGTTGGCTAAGGAACTTAACTTTTATTCATCGCATAGTAGGGGGTATAAGTTTCGGCTGAGTAGCCTTATTGAAAGTAAAGATGACTAAAGGTAGAAGCGTCGCAGTTGCGACGTTCCAGGGGTTGGAGTATGCTACTCCGGACTTGACGTCCTTGAGGCGGTAGGATCCTCACGAGATTACTTCGGTGACCACGTAGGGTATTTACCAAGGTGACTCTAGCTTTAGGTGCCTTTTCTGCTTGAGTCACAGGACGAGGTCTACTTCGACGAAAGACCTTGAGCATAGCCGTCTACTGTGATAGTTGCGGAGACTTTGCTGGTACAGCGTCGAATGGGCCGTGGTGATGTCACGAGCTTCGTCTAGTGTGTCGACGACATCTTCGAGTGCGGCCGTTGATTAGGATTCGCTGTAAGTAACGACTCGTGGGGCCTTATAGCGTACTTCGGCGAGCAACATTGCTTCGTGTAACAGCCCAAGTTTTTAATATATGTAACTAGTACCTAAGCATTGCATGCATCTGTTTAAATCAATAAAATGCTTGCATGAGATCAAGTGAGTGGATTAAATGCAAATCCAAAACCCTAATTTTCCCTCTCTCTCTGAAACCACATTCAAATGGTGTTTGGATTTTGAAAATTACAAAATAAAGGAGCCCAAATGGTTTACAAGGGCCTATGAATGTTTTGTAAACTTTATTAAAGTCTCTAGTATTTTTGAATTGTGCAAAACAGATTTCAAATGATATTTACAAAAGACAAAACTGAAATCAGAAAAAGAAAAGAGTTCCTGGAAATAAAACAGTGCAGCAGCCGCAGATGGGTCGTGGCCCATCTCCCTCCCCTCTCTTTTTCGCCCGAGAGCAGCAGCCAACAACCCAGGTCGGCCCACCCGGGGCCCAATAGCCGGCCCGTACCGCTTCAGCGATTTCGTCGCCTTCGTCCCCGACGCCGAGCTGCTCGCTGTCGCCGCCGCAGCCGCTCGATGCCGCCAGCCGCTGCGATGCGTTCCGCCGCCCTCGGTGGAGGATAAGACCCGCGTGCACGTCTCTCTCTCACCCTTATCCTCTCCCCTCTCGCGCTCTCTCCTCCTCTCTGTGCCGCGCCTGAAACCCTAACCCCGTTGGAACCCGTCGTTCGCCACCGTTTCGAGTTGCCCTGAGCCAAGACGAGGTGTCTGAGAGCTCTGCCGTGCTGCATAGCGTCACCCTGCCAAATGAATGGATCCACCGAGCCCCGGTTCTCCCCGATGAGCTTGTCTTCCCCGACATCGGTTGTCGTCGATTCAGCTCCCTCAGACCATGCCAGCCTCCCCGACCCTGCCAATCGCTTCTAGGTGAGCTCGCGGTCCTCGTGGACCATCTGCATGCCTTCCTTTCGCCTTGCTTTGGATCTGCGCCGTCGACCTGCAAGCTCTGCCGTCCGTGCCACCACTCCGACGACCAAAACGAGGCGGCGCCGCTAGGTTTAGGTTCCCCTCGGTGCGCTGATTCAAACGCGCTAGCCCTAGCAGTCCCGCGTGCTCGCAGTCACCATATGCTGCCGCCGCCTGTGTGTGTTCCCCGACGAGCCCATGTGGAGCCTACGTGGCTCCTGCGTGGCGTCCACGTGATGCCTGCGTGACCAGGTCCCACCCGTCAGCCTCTCTGGCTAGACCTAGCCAGAGTGTAGAAAGCCCTGGCCCCACTTTGCGGGTGTGTCTGCTGATGTGGCTCTGGGGCCCCTAGTCAGCTACTGTGGCTAGGTGTGTCTGGGTATAAAAAGTATTTTCTATTTGGTTTAAATATTTCTGAGTTTGATATAAACTTGTAAATTCAATATCTTTTAATTTATAAGTCAGAAAAATACAAATAATATATCAAAATGTTCAAAAAAATGAGAACTACCTCTTTAAGATATAATCATGCATTGTTCAACAACTTCAATAGCAAGCTTAATTAGAAGAACATAGTAAACCCTCATAGGTGATTCCGGAGTTTCCCGAGTTAGGGTTTTCAACCCTCGGAACCCCTTTTAAGTTGTCAAGCATTCCTTAGGGTTTCATTTCAATGCAATTTAACTTGTCATATCATCATCCTTGTTTGAGCATTGCATCGATGCCATGTCTTGATTGTTGCCTTTCTTTCCAGTATTGGTTCTTCGCGATAGGATCCGAACCCGAGGTTGAAGTCAACAACACCGAAGATCCATACCTGTCTACTGACGGACAAGTCAAGCGTAGACTCTCATTCTAAACCTACTTTTACAAAGTATATTACTTTCTCGCTATAAAGCACACGATTCCAATGTGGTCTTTTGTCAGTAGTTAGTGTTACCTATCTGCTGCATAGTTTCCCTGTTGTAGCCTTATACTCCTGATCCACTGCTCCTAGCATACCTAGGTCTGGCATCTGAGTGTTGCTAGAGCTTCTAAGATCGACATCTTAGCCATGCATAGTAGCAATGACTGATCTATCCGAATAATGAATCAGAGATGCCGAAGAATCTAGAAAGGAAGGAGATGGTGACATCCTCGAAGGAGTTTAACTAAATATGCTAAGGCTTGTATGGGAGGCCATGTTGGGTGTGGTATTTGTAGTCCCATGCTCGCCACCACTAGGAACTGAGTTCTTGCCTTTGGAACCGAGACGAGCGTACAATCACACGGGGCCTGGAAAACCCCATGAGCAACTAACTTGCCTAGTAGATTCCATGAGTCACATAGTTCGGGCTTTCCATTTGGCAAACGCATTGAAAACATTTTCGAAAAAGGAGGTGATGGAGGTGCATCATAACAGGTAGGGAAGCGTGGAACGGGTTGCTTGGGGTGGATGGAGCCCCTCGTAAACCAACCTCGCCTCACATCTTTAAGTACCGGCTTCGGGATTTGACCCGTTACGGCGGAACCATACTTATTGCGTGACTCATGGTCTCAGCGAAATCAAGGTAAAGGTCGTGGTCAACCACCCTCTGCCGGCCTTCCAAGGAAGAGGGCTAATAATATTTGGCATTAAGAGTCGGTTGGTACGTGTGGGTAAAGTTGTACACCCCTGCAGGGTATTAATCTTTTCGAAAAGCCGTGTTCACGGTTATGAACGCTTGGTGACCAGATTCTAAGATCATAGATAACTTTAACCATGATAAAACTTGTTGATCCACGTGTGCTTAAGGATGCTTCCTCTAGGTCGAGGGGGTGATCCTAGATAGGAGTTTCTGATGAAGCTTCTAGTTATCAAGATGTGATGAACAAGATGAAGAAGTCGCTATCTTATCCCTTTTAAAAGATTCTGAGTAGACGAGCCTCTTCTCTCTCTTGTTTACAAATAAAGATTGCTTTCCGCAAACGTAAATCCAGAGAAAGCCTTTCTATCCAGAGCATGTAGATACTAGGTTATCGAAGTCTTGCGGAGTACATTCTCGTACTCATCCTTGCGCCATTGTTGTTTTTCTATAGAGGATCTGGTTGCAACTGAAGGTGGCTTCTACGTTGACATCGACGAGTAGTTGGGGGTCCCAGGTAGCAGCCTGAGGACTATGGGATGGACGTCGCTTTTGCTTATGGCCTCTTAGGCCCTTTGCTAAGTTGTTGTGTAGAACAACATATTTTGCTTTCGCTGTGTGATGTAATGTTGGGTCTATGACCTCTGGTTTGTAATAACTCTAATATCTTACTCTATTAAGAGTTTAAACTTATGTTGTTGAATCCCTGTGTTTTGTATTGTTACCGAATCATAGCGTGATCTTCCGTGTTTGGAGTTGAACTTATCTTAGATGGTGATCTGAGGTTAGTTTAACACTAATACCGGGAGGTGCTACACTTCGGATCCATGCACCATGAAGAAGGGCATGTAGCCGGTGGTGCTGTTTGGTGTTGTGTGTAGGCTCCAAAGGATAGATGGTAGCTCATCTAACCATGCTCCTGCCAATCATTTGAGTGGGCGCAACAGTCGCTTCTTGATTCCGTTGTAGACGAGGCTGTTAGCCTTTTTGACCTTCCCGTTTGTCTACGGATGCGCCACAGAGGCGTATGTGACATTGATGCCAAGTCCTTCGTAGAAGTCTCGAAACTCCTTCGAGGTGAAGTTTGTGTCATTGTCGGTTATGATGTTGTGAGGCACCCCAAACCTGTAGACAATAGACTGGAAGAACTTAATGGCAGTGGTGCCGGTTTGGTTTGTGATAGGCATGGCTTCAATCCACTTTGTGAACTTGTTGACTGCCACCAGGAGGAAGACATGTCCTCCGAGTGAGGATTTCTGTAGTTTTCCAACCACGTCGAGTCCCCATTGGGTGAAGGTCCAAGCCAATGGTAAGTGTCGTAGCTATGAGCCGGGTGCATGTGGCTTGTCTGCAAACTTTTGGCAAGCGTTGCACTTCTAGACAATGTCCTTGGCATGACGCATCACAGTTGGCCAGTAGAAGCCAGCTCGTAGAGACTTGGCAACCAAGGCGCGACTGCCGTCATGGTGGCCACAGATGCCTTCGTGGATGTCGAGGAGGATGCTCTTCCTGTCACTGTTGGTGACACATCGCTGGAGTACCCCAGTGATGCTGCGCTTTTACAACTCGCCGTTGATGATGGTGAAGGCTTTTGATCGGAGAGCGATATGTCTGGCGTCCGTCGGGTCCTCGAGTAATTGCTTGCTTAGCAGGTACTTGAGGTATGGTTGGGTCCATGTTTGCTCGATTGCCAGGACCTGCATGAGGCTCACCAGCTCAATGTTCGTATCTAGCTCGTTGAGTGCCTCTGGATTTTTAGGTGGTGCGGCCCCCGAGTGTCCCGCAGCCTTGATTGTGCCCTTGGGAGCTTTGCACTTGATGGAGCGCTCGCAGATCTGTTCGAGGAATATTCCTAGCGGTACCGGGGTGCAAGTGGACCCAATGTTGGCGAGCTTGCCAGCCTCTTCATTGATTTCTCAGCCAACGTGCTGGAGCTCGCAGCATTCAAAGTCTCCTTCGAGTGCATTGTAGAGGTTGCGATAGGAGATCGTGTTATCACTGACGGAGTCGCATTGGTTCATCGTCTGCTAGAAGACGAGATTGGAGTCACCGAAGATGAACAATCGTGTGGCGCCACACACTTTGGCCATCCACATGCCGTGCAGGAGTGACTCGTATTCAGCCTCGTTGTGCGATGCGCGAAATTTCATCTACAACACATACCTCATCTTGTCCCCTTGAGGGGATGTACATATTACTCCGGCTCCAGCTCCGGTGTCCCGTTTGGAGCCATCGAAGTGCATTGTCCAGAGCTAGTACATGTCCGAAGTAGTTGGAAGCTGGAGCTCCATCCAGTGGACAAAGAAGTCAGGAAGCACCTGCGATTTGATGGCGGTGCAACGCTCGTAGATGATGTTCCGTGGGGACAGCTCGATGCCCCATAGGGCTACTCGTCCCGTAGCTTCAGGGTTGTTGAGGATGTGTGATCATGGAGCGTTGTTAACGACCATGATGTGATGCTCTTGGAAGTAGTGGCATAGTCGACGCGTAGTCATGAATACGCCATAGGCAAGCTTTTGGTAACGAGGATACCTTTTATTTGTAGGCTTCAGTACCTCGCTGAGGTAATAGACTGGGCGTTGTACCCCATGGGTTTTTCCGTCTTCTGGTCATTCGACCACAAGGGTCGTGCTGACCACTTGATGTGTTGCAGCAATATAGAGAAGCATGCGCTCTCTCTCCTTTGGCATTACCAGTACGGGGGATGTAAAGAGTAAGCACTTAAGGTCTTTGAATGCCTCATCAGCTTTAGCCGTCCACTCAAACTTGTTGGCCTTGCGGAGCAATTGGTATAAGGGAAGAGACTTCTCATCCATGCGGCTGATAAACCTGCTGAGCGCTGCGATCCGCCCAGCTAGCTGCTGGATTCCTTTGACGTTCTTCGGCTTCTCCATGGCTAGTATAGACTTGATTTTCTTTCGGTTGGACTCAATGCCTCTTTCAAAGATGAATTACCTGAATAATTTCCCGGATGGGACACCGAAGGTGCACTTTTCCGGGTTTCAGCTTGATCCTATAGCGATCAAGGTTGTCGAATGTCTCGCGGAGATCATCGACCAGTGTTTGTCTTTCCTTGGTCTTGACTACTATGCCGTCGACAAAGACTTGGATGTTGCGACCAATTGGCTCTTCAGGCATGCCTGCATGCACTCTTGATAGGTTGCTGACGCGGCTCACTTGTAGAGCTTCGTTGGGAGACCCCAAGAGGAAGGTACGATGAGCACAGCGACAAATTTTCCCTCAGTTATGAAACCAACGTTATCGAACCAGTAGGAGCAAGGAAACAACTCGAAGGTGTTGCTAGAAACTTGGAATCCTACACAACACAAACTCAAGAGTTTGCCCCAACTTACAGTGAGGTTGTCAATCTCACGAGTTTGCTGAAAACAAAGGATTAAACATATAGTGTGGAAGGTAATGGTTGCTTGCAGAAAGTAAACGGTAATAGTAGATGATGTAACAATGGTAAAGATTGGACCGGGGTCCATAGTTCACTAGAGGTGTTCTCCTTAAGATAAATAACATAACATGCTAGGTAAACAAGTTACAGCGGGGCAATTGACAGGAACTGAGCAAGGCATAACAATGCAAATACTAGACATTCATGATCCCATGAGATTTGATTGGGCATTACAACAATATACATAGACCGCCATCCAACTGCATCTATGACTAATAATCCACCTTCAGGTTATCGTCCGAATCCCCTCCAGTATTAAGTTGCAAGCAACGGATAATTGCATTAAGCAATGTGTGTAAAGTAAACAATACAATTGTTCCATGCACAAAAGATTGTTGTTTTCTCCCTAGTAGCAACAGCACATATACAACCTTAGAGATTTCTGTCGCTTCCCCAGATTCACTAGAGGCATGAACCCACTATCGAGCATAAATACTCCCTCTTGGAGTCACTAGCATCTACTTGGCCAAGATAGCTACTAGATACAGAGAGCATGCAAGATCTCAAACAACACACACATGATATAATCAATAATCAATAAGACATGATAGAATCAATAATCAATCTGACATAGTATCCATCGGATCCCCGCAAACACAACATGTATGATTACAAATAGATGATCTTGGTCATGAACGGAGCTCACAAGATCTAAACATGATACCACAAAGGAGGAGAAACAACAATCTAGCTACTGTATGGACCCATAGTCCAAGGGTGAACTACTCACGCATCATACCGAAGGCTGGCATGGTGATGAAGAAGGCCTCCGGGATGATCTCTCCCCTCCGGCAGGGTGCCGGGAAGAGCTTCAGATACCCCCCCCCCCCCCGATCTAGGGACGATGGTGGCGGCGGCTATAGACTGTTTCATAGATCTGATTGGGTACTTAGGGTTTTGGCATCGGGGGTCTTTTATAGGCGAAGAGGCGAGGTAGGGGGTGGCCAAGGGGCCCACACCCTTCCCAGGCGCAGCCTAGGGTGGGCCAGCGCCTGGGGGTGTGGCCACCTTGTGGCACCCCTCCGGTCGCCCTCTGGACTCCGTGTTCTCCTCGATGAAATATTGATTTTGGATTTTGTCCCGTCCAATTCCGAAAATATTTCCTTACTAGCTTTTCTAAAACCAAAAACTGCAAAAAATAGGCAACTGGCAGTGTGGCATCTTGTTAATAGGTTAGTCCTAGAAAATGTATAAAAATATCTCAAAGTGTAGAAAAAGCAAAGCAAAGTTGATACTAAACAAGCATGGAACATAAAAAATATAGATACGTTTACGACGTATTAGTTGCGCCTGCGTTTTTGAGCCCGAAAGGCATTGTGTTGTAATAGAACACCCCGAATGGTGTGATGAATGACGTCTTCTCTTTATTTCCGACCTCCAGTCGAATCTGGTGGTATCCTGAGTAGGCATTGATAAATGAGAGCGGCTCGTATCCTGCGGTGGAGTCGATGATTTCATCGACCCGCGACAAGGGAAAAAGTGGTCCTTTAGGCAAGTTTTGTTAAGCACTGTAAAGTACACACACATCCACATGATGTTTGTGTACTTCTTAGGGACCAGCACGGGGTTAGCTACCTAGGTGCTTTCCTTGATATACCTTATGAAGTTGGCATCGAGGAGTCTGTTTACTTCGGTGCCATTTGCTTCAGCTCTTCCCTCGGACAGTCGGAACATCGTCTGCTTGACCGATCTCGTGTCCGTATAGACGTTGAGTGCGTGCTTGGCGAACTCCCTGGGAACTCCTGGCATGTCCGCAGGACACCAGGAAAATATTTCTTATTGCTCAAGGAGGAATTAGACGAGCGTGAGTTCCTATGCACAACTGAGGTTGTTGGTGATCAGAGCCATATTGGTGGGGTTCGTCGGGTGGACCTGCACCGCCTTAGTGTTGAGTGTGGAGTCGAATGACATATCAGTCGCGTTTTGCTTGGTGACAGGGGCAGACTGTTGTCTGTTGACTCCTTTAGACTTGCGAGCTCCTCCTGCATGCCGAATGACTGGGAGATTCTGTTGAAGTCTCTGTCACAGCTATCAAACTTGGTGAAGCTTCCTGGGACGGTGATGACACTGTCCTGGCATTTTCAGCAGAAGATACGCGTAATGCAGCACTGCCATGAATCTAGTTAATGCCACGCGCCCGAGGATGGCGTGGTTTTGGGAGGGCCAGTCCACCACCTCGAACTCAAGCCACTCACACCTGAAGTTCTTGGGGGTGCCGAAGATGACGTCGAGCCATATTTTTCCCAGGGGTATACTTCTTTCCCTGGGACGATGCCATGGAAGGTTGTGTCTGATGCCTCCAGGCTGCATAGCGGGATCCGCATAACTGCGAGTGTGTTGACGAACATCAGATTGATGCCGCTGCCGCCTTATATGAAGACGCGGCTCATTTAGAATCCACCGATCTAAGCCTCGAGCACCAACGCAGAGTGACCTGGGCAAGGTATTTGTCGTGGGTGATCCGAGTGATCGAAGGTGATGCACGACTCCAAGCCACTGAAGTACTTAGGTATGGCAGGCGGAGAGGTGACGGACAAGTTTACCTGGCGGGTGACCGTCTTCTATATCATATTGGATGGACGCCCCTTTTGTATCATCATGGCCCCCCAATGATCGTGGGTATGGCTCTACTCCGTTGTTCTGGGCTGGCGTAGTCGTAGGCTGTGCGGGTGCTCTAGGTGGCGCCGGTGGTGTGCCGTATGCAATGGCTCCTGGGGCAGGGACGAAACCCTGATTTACCACCTCACGCCGCATCTGGGCATATCCTTCATGGAGCTTTTGGAACTCCCTGCAATCCTTAAGAAGATGGCTGGCCTTCCTCTTGCCATATGATGTCTAAAAGTGCACATATCATTTGTAGCTAGTTTCGAAGTTAAGGTATCGATCCCACACGGAGCCCAAAGGAAAGTGTTTATGAATGAAGTCTCTGTCACACTCAAAGTTGTCACAGGTCTTCGAGTGAATTGACTGGAAGCGTTGAAATAAGAACAAAATTTTGATTAAGTTGAATGCATTTAAATAAAACTAAAATGTAAACTTTAGAAATAAAAAGCATAAAAGTAAAGAACGATTAGATTGTTTGTTGTTTCCCGTAGATGACAAAGCAGACGCGGGGAGATACACTTCATGGTGATAGTGATTGTGCCAATTGGATGAGTGATAAGTGCAACAATTATAATCTTATAAGTGTGTGTAGGCGAGCAACCCATAATCAGCCGGAACTCCTGTTGGCATATTTCATCCCAACTTCAATAACCCTACTAGTCTGTTAGCAAAACCATGGTCAGTCACTAGGCAATTAAGATCCTTTAGGTTTCTTAGCAATTAAGCTCCTTGGATCGGACTAGTGCAATAGGAACAGTGGTTCCTCGTGCTCCTCGAGTTAAACTAGTTTTCCATTGATATCCCCGTGTCACTCGGGGGGGTCGTCGGTCTGCTAGCAAACAAGAAATTATCTATGTAGAACAAAGTATCTTGTTGTTTGGGCCCTTAATCGGACAACAAGCATTAGGCATCCCACAAATAGTCAAGAACACACAATATAATAATTAAAATCAATCACAAATTAATGGAAAATATATAGGCACAAATCTCACCAATCCCCTACATCTCCCATGCCCGAAGGAACTTACTCACACATGAGATAAGAAAGCATCATCAATATAATTAAATAAGAGGAGTTCTTCTCAATATTACCGTGGAGATCCACAATAAGAATAGAAAATCAATCCAACACAATTCAATATAGGAAGAAACAATCTCAAACCCTAATCTTGCAAGGTGAAGATCTCTCTCTCTGTCTCTCTCAAGTACAAGTAATGGCTATGGGTGTGTTGTGGCTAGGAGGTCGAAGATCGTGGAGCAAGGTGGAGAACGTCTTCCCCTTCTTCTCTGAATCTCTTATTTCTCCCTTCTGGATGGAATGGCGGCTATTGTGTTATGTTTTCGCGTATGCCTCCTTCACAAAAGATGTTCCTTTTGATAGGATGAAGGCATCGGAAACTATACGGCCAAAACTATATGGCCAGAACAATATTCCCGTCGTATAGTTGGTCGTTAAATCTACTGGTTGTCGTCCTTGATTGCTTCCAAAAAGAGACTTGCTTGTTTTCGTCTGAATATTGTATTTTTACTGTTGAAACCTTCTGTTGATGTTCAGAACCTGAAACATACACTGGAAATCAAGTTACCTACCAAAGTATTAGCGTTAGGTAAAGCTAGAAAACTATCAAATCAAGACAAAAATCATCAAGAAAAAACATTAAAATATTGAATCTCGCAGCTATCAACTCCCTCAAGCTTAGATGTTGCTCGCCCTCGACTGACAAGAAAATAGAGAAGAATAGCGGAGATTCGAAACTGAAATAAAAGGACTTACAAGCTCGAATTGGTAAAAAATTCCTTTATTCACAATTCCTACAATCTTAAACATGATCATACAAGTATTCACAAGATTGCACTGAGTCCACTTCCTGACCACGTATACCTTGCTAGCAAATAAATTATATGCCCGAGCAAGTGTAATAGTTTAGCTACGAAAGTGAAACAAATTCTTTTGGTTTCTCTCTTTGTTGAGAGGTGAAAGACTTTTTGCTCTTGTTTCTTTAATCAATTAAGAGTACTCAAGTTGGCACCAGAAACATTCAATTCAAGAACAACTCATCTACTCCCACAGTCAAAAAATCAAGACTCTCAAAGCACCTTTATCCTTTCCTTGATTTTCAAAAATTTCAGCTCTTCCATAGAGAAATTATGCCAATGTTTTTAACATGTTAATTGAGACTGTGTTGCGTACTCGTGACCATGCCAATAGATAACTGTTGAGAAATAATGGGCTAGAGGAGTACTACAACTTCACTTGGAACGTGAGACCACGAAGAAACTAAAAAATTTACTCGTCATATTATTGCAGCTACAAACGCTTACATAACTCAATAGCAGAAATCAAGTGGTTTTCCAAATTTAGATCGTTCATTGGCCAGCGGAGTTAGTAGTTCCTCATGGAGCACGATAGTGTTGTAATGACACGAGTAAAGAATATCTTAATTTAATTATTAGAAAAACAGTGGCATAATCTCTACTACTTCAATGCATCGATTTTATCAAACAATTTCATTCAAAAGTGATATCAAGTCTATTACATTAAGCTCAATGGGGTTGAGTAGTTTCTAAAATCAAATCCTTTGGGCTAAACATGGACTCAAGTCATCTTTTGGATGTTTTTTCTTGTTGTAAAAATGTTAGAAATATTTTAACCAAGTTCATTTCTCATTATTTCAAAACTAAAAAGGAGACACTAGAAAAGGAATAGAATTTATAAGATAACAAGCTAAGTGGGGATGACTCAAGTGCAAGCAAGCAAATAGTTGCAAGGTCAATCTAAAATTGCAGAAGAGGTGATGAAAGGAATGTGATACCTCCTATTACTTGCTTCATTCTTGTATTTGAGTTGAACCCTACTATATTTCCCTATTGCCAAGTCACCTGAAATTGAGCAATTTGCGAGAGAGATAAATAAACAAATTTGCAATAGAAGTTACAACTAATTTTTTTGTGTTTTTGATTTATGCAAAACTGAAAGTAAACATGCAGTTTTTAAAGAAGTAAAATAAATCAAAAGAAGAAGTAAAAATATGAATGCAAAGTTTGGAGGTTTTCAAACCTCCCCAAGCTTGGGCTATTACCAGGCTTAGTTATTGTCGTCATTCGGCGGCTGGTACGGGTACTGCTGGTAGTAGTTGGGGAAGTTGGTCATGAAGTGACTAAAGCTGTTAGTGAGGGAACTAACATCCTCATTCACTCCCTGAAGAGTATGGTGTATCTCGCCAACGCGCTGGTTGAGATGCAGAAATTCTTGATAGGGGACGTCGTTGAACCCCTTCTACTGTTGCGGCTAATGGGGCCATGGGTTCCAGGGTCCTTCATGTTGCTGCTGCTATCCTTCCCAAGTAGGATTGTGCCGCTCTTGCTCCTTCTCATCCTGCTGCTCTCCTTCTTCATCCTCTTCGGGGTCAGGCTGGAGCTCAGCCATGATCTCCCTCAATTGGTCTTGGGTGAGGATCTAGTTGTTCTTCCCCATAATCGAGAAAGCTTGTTGAAAGGACTATGTTTTCCCTTGATATTTTTGGTGATGATGACAATCCCACTTGTGATCTAACCTGCTTGAGTTTCAGGTTAATTGTTTTTGATGGATCTTATAGAGTGTGTGGATGCTCTTCTTGGAATCTTGTGAAGACGGTGGTCTTTCGTTTTTCTCTTTCTCTCATTTTATTGATTTAGATCGTCGTACTATCAAGAGGGGATCCACCTCAGAAGTCTATAGGGAATCATCTGTTCTTGCACAAACCATATTTGCACCGCCACAACCATCCTATTCATCGGCGAGAGAGCGAGTTTCTGATCAGTTGGAGTAGTTTTTGTCTGATCGGAACTTCTAGCCAGGAGCCGGAAGTTCCGCTCAGGGTGCTCTGTGGGTTGGATCAGGGATTAATTCCGGTCCAACTTCCGATGGAAGTTCCGGCCAGATGTCACATCCCAAAATTTTCCAAATTTTGAAATGTGAAAAATAAATAAACAAAATAAATAATGGTTGAAATTTAGGGTGAAAAGAAACTTTTTGCTTCTAAATAGAAACACCAAAACCCTTCTTGAACAAATTTGAATAAAATGGAATCCAAAAAATTTCAATCAAGTGAAATGCATTCATTAATGAATGTATCTTGAAATTTAAAACTTGGGAAAATAAACCAAAACCCTAAAACCCTAATGGAAGAAAATCATTCCCAAGATCTCTCAAGGACTATGGATTTGATCCATATAAAATCTATCAACAAACAATTATAAAGGATAAAAAATGATAAATAAAGATATTATAAAACCATAGAAATTGGTTTCATTCAATTTGGAGCCATGGATAAAAACTTATGAATATAACAAGATAAAAGGAAATAATTTCCAAAGCTAATAATGCTCCTATCTAAAATCCATACAAAATTGTGTTCAAAATAATCCTAAAAGGATTTAAAAAGATAAACAAATATTAAATAAAATTATACAAATTGGAATCACCAATTTTGGATCTATAAATAAAAAGATATGGATTTTATAAGGCAAAGAAAGAAATAAATAAGGAATATTTAAAAGCCAAATTAAATCTTGGCCAAATCCATAAAAAAATGAAAGTTATTGAATAATAAAAAGGAGCAAATAATTATTTAAATAAAATCATAGATTAAACAATATCCAATTTTATTTAAATAAAGACAAATAGCCTAAACTAAATAATAAGAAAATTATTTAGAAGACAATTTAAATCTTGAATTAAATCCTTAAGCAAATGGAATAAAGATAATCCAAATAAAATAAAGGGATAAATAATATTCAAAATAAAATTATATGGCATTAACCAAATTCAATTCTATTTGAATAAAGACAAAATCCCTAATATAAAGGATTAATTAAATCAAGAAAAAAAATTGGAATTTGCCCTAGTGGAATAAAAGACACTTAATTAACTTAAAAAGATTAAAAGAAAATTATTTGAATAAATAATATGGATTGGAACCATATTTAAATCTTATTTAAATAAATACAAATGTCTAAATTAAATAAATAACAAGCCATATGAGAATATAAGAAATATTCTAAAATGGAATATTTAAATACATTATTAATTAAGAATAAAACCTACTGAAAAAGGTTTGGTAAAAATTGGAATTCAAATAGAAGTTTGAAATATATTTAAAATCTTATTTAAATAAAGACAAGTGTCTAAATTAAATAAATAATAAACCATAAAAATAATAAAAAGAATATTCTAAAATGGACTTTAGAATATATTAATAAACAGTATTAAAACATACTGAATATTTAGAAAAGGTTTGAATAAGCAATCTGAATTCAAATGGGTTTTTTAATTTGAAAACAAAAAAATAGAAATAGAAAAAGGAAAAAGAATTAGAAGAAAAAATGAAAACAAGCAGCCCACTAACCTACCCAGGCAACAGGCCCATCTGACCCAACTTGCAGCCCACCTTCCTCTCCCCGCGAGATTCCTTTTCTCACCCGCAGATCGACCCACATCACCACTGGCGATCTGACCCCACCGTACCCCCCTCACACTGCTGACGAAACGACCCCACCCGCAGCACCTGGTCGCCTTTGACCTCCAGCTAGAGAAGCACATCGCGCGTCCGTTACCAGCGCTTGATTCTCGGCCTAA
This sequence comes from Avena sativa, assembly GCA_916181665.1. NCBI lineage: Eukaryota > Viridiplantae > Streptophyta > Magnoliopsida > Poales > Poaceae > Avena > Avena sativa. The sequence continues at coordinate 254,884,645 of OV702279.1, read as the reverse complement.
AATTCGCTCTAACGCGATCTTAATTACAAAATCCGCCAGGTCCCTCTTAATTTCCTCTAGATCCTCCTCATTTCCCCTCAACAACCACTGCTAATGAGCCACTGAGCACCTCGAATTCGAGCTCAACCTCTCGCCGACTCCGACGAAGTCCAGCGCCAAATTCCGGTGAAAAGGACACACCCGCACTTCCATTTCTCTGTTGAATCTCCCTAGTTTTCTGTCGCGCGTCTCCCTGAGTCCTTGGTTTGGTTTCTTGAGCCTCAGGCATTCGACGTTGACATCATCTGCAAGAGCCTCCGCAAGCTCAACTCCGGCCACCCCTAGGAACCGCTCCAGGAAGCAAATCTCCACTGCTCCAACACCATCGACTTCGCCCAGATCTGTTGTGCATCGTCTTCGTCTCCACCATCTTTGGGAACCACCGGAACATCGCCTTCTTCCACATCCCGAGCGTTGCCACCGTCATCACCATCGCTGGTGACTTGACCTGCAAGGTGAGCCAGCACCCTCTGTTCCTTACCCTTCGATCTTACTTCGACGGACACGATTAGAACTAGCCGAGCCTAGCTAAGCCACGCGTCGTGAGCCAAGCCACCAGCCTAGCTCGAGCCTTGATGAATCTGCACCGTTCCTTTTATGTAAATCGTACGACCCACACCAGCTATCCACACTAAACCGGTATCGACCAATAAAAATCGGCCACGTTGCCTGTCACGATGGAAATAAGGGTTTTCTAATTACAAAATAAACAGAATTAGTTGCCAACTTAAAAAATTCATATAAAATCAACCATAAGTCCAAAGATAACAAATAATATGTCCCTGGATTCATAAAAATGTGAACTTTCAAACCATGCCCTTTGTTTAGTGTTTTGCTTCTGTAAAAGTAGATGTTTTTGCAGAAACATTATTAGGCCTATTTTGTGTATAAAATTTATTCTAAAAATGATTTTAGGGTAAAATCTTTTGTAAATGATTTTTTTAACCTACTAATCATAAAAACCAACTTTTAGATTTAAAAACATATTTTGTGACACTAAAGAATTATTCCTTTGAATAAAAAGCATTTCTAGTAAAATAAAAATGTTACTTTGATTTAAAAATGGTTTTTGAGTGAAACCTTTTGAAAATGGATTTACTTTAAAACACTTTGACCATAAACACTAACATATGTGTTCAAGAATATATGTGGAAAACACTAGAAATTATTACTTTGATTTAACTCATTTCTAGCAAAACAAAAATGATTTAAATGGCCATTTTCACTAACTTAATTTTAAATGGTTTTGCCACTTTTATAGATGACCAATATGTGTTTATAATTTTTATAGCCTATTAGAAACCACTTTTCCAATAAAACAATCTTTTGCATGCTTTCATGCATTGTTTTGTTTTCTTTATTTTATGTGGTGAATTGTTTGAATGCTAGATTGAATTTGTGCCTTGCTTGATTGAATTGTAGTGAACTTTGAAGAGTGTGACTATTACAAGATCAAGGAGTGAACCTATATTCTCTACCAAAAAGTAAAGTGGTGCTTCATACATTTTGTCCTAATATTTTCACTGTGCATTAGTGATATTTCTAAGTAGGACTTGCATGCAATTTTCTATGTGTTAACTATGCCATGGGAAATCCTAGTAGATGATGCCCTAGTAGAATTTTCCCTAAGTTAAGATTCCTACTACTATCATGCTTAGCCTAGCTAGTAGAAAACTAGGGTGGATTATATTCATGCTATGAAATATTTCTCAGTCTATGACTTGTGTTTTGTTTAATAAAACAACTATGTGAATGAATCACCTGGGTGGAATGGTGTGAATGGGTTATGTTGAGTGGTTACACAGGGCCCCATATTTGTGGCCTACCCTAGCGTATCTCACTTGTGGAAAGCCACCCAGGAACAAAGAGATTTGAGATGCCAAATGTTAAGAAGCTTCTAGTGCAGCCACATGGCAATATGGGCTCTGCCTAGACCATATAGGTTGCAATAACTTAGCCAAATGGACAGTTGGTGGTAGGGGGTGATAGGTTTGGAGCGCGTCCATTTTGGTCTAAGGGAAGGCTTCTGAAAGATCTTGTCTCAATGCATGTCGAGTCTTGTGGGGAAAGTGCACCACCTCTCGAGAGAGTAAAATCTAAGTACTTAGACGTGTCCCCGGCAATGGACAATTTGAGCATCAAGACATGGAAGCTATCAAGGATCTCCTCATCCCAATTTCTAAGTTAAAAGCTTGTGGTTGAACAAGGGTTAAAGGATCGCCAATGTCTATTGGTAGATGCCTTGGGTGATTTTGACAAACAAAAACTTAGTGTTTTCAAATGATAAGGAAAATCTATTTTGAGCAAAGCAAGCCTAAGATCCACTTAGCCAAATGCATATAGATGATAGATACCACTATTCTATCATAGTATCACTTGCCAATACAATTCAAATGTATTGACCCTTGTGGCTGTAACTTATTATGTTGCAGGTTTGTTTGATGTTAGTGAAGTGTGTTGCATAGGATTACAAGTCTACAACCAACATGATTGCCTGTGGCACTTTGAAGATGAAGGACTACATGCTATATAGATATTATGCTGCATTGTAATAAGATAGACAAATGAGCTATGTAAGATGTAATGAATTATTTTATTCCTGGTTATAAAGTTGTATTATGACCTTTGTTTCTTGATATTACATCTTAAACTCTGGATGCTAGCTATTGATCCAGAGACTAGCATTGTAAAAACAGGGATCTCTACCTTATCAGGTTGGGACCTCTACACCAGAGTTCAGAACCTACTATATGGTAATGTTCTATTTGACGGAACTTCCACCGGAAGTAGCACCGGAAGTTCCGGTCAGGAACTTCATTTGCTTTTTCCACTGAGACCCTGAGTGGAACTTCCGCCCAGGCATAGGAACTTCCGGTCAGGCATGTTTTGCGACCCAGTTGTTTCGCCCCTAGTTTCGCTTAGGTTCAGAATACTTATGTCTGCAAGTGTTCTGTTTGACGGAACTTGGACCGGAATTTGCCCCGGCAGTTTCACCAGAGCTTCCGGTCATTCTGACCGGAACTTCCGGTCAGGTTTTGGAGCATGCGTCAACGGTCTTTGTACCGTTGGAGGAGCGCTGGGCAGAACTTCCGGCCCCTCACCGGAACTTCCGGTGAGGTCGCGAACTGTCCAACAGTTCAGTTTGGAGGGGGCCTATTTAAGGCGCCCTCCTTCTTCCTCCTACCTAACTCTTCAATTTTCTCTCTCCTCCATTAATACTAGAGCTTCACCTCACTATATCTCTCTCCCTAGCACACTCAAATCGCTTGATCTTTTGAGAGGTGGGAGAGGTGACCTAGATCTACACTTCCACCAAAGACGATTTGATTCCCCCCACCTATCCTTTGTGGATCTTGTTGCTCTTGGGTTTCTTGGAACCCTAGATGATGTAGGGAATCCTCGGAGCTAAGGGCATGTGTTTTAAAGCTCCGTGGTGTCGTTGAGGTCCTCCAATTGAGTTGTGGAGCTTCCCCCTTAACCTTGTTGTAAAGGTTTCGGTTGGCACCTTCAAGGTCACCGGTTAGTGGATTGTGAGGCCTCCTTTGTGGGGGAGCTCATCGGAGAAAAAGGTGAGGCCTTTGTGGCGCTCGGGTGACCTTGTGAGACCCCGACACCTCTCCAACATAGACGTGGCTTACTTGGAAGTGAACTACGGGAATTACATCTCCGTGTCCCCGCTCCGGTTATCTCGTTCCTTACCTTTACTACTTTCTCTTGACTGTTCTTGTGCTTGTCGTTAGTTCTCTAGCATATAGGTTATTCACCTAGTTGCATATCTAGAGAACTTATCTTCTTGCCAAGCCTAAAATTGAGTAACAAATTAAAAATTGGTAGTCGCTTGTTACCCCCCTCTAGTTGATTCAAAGTCGGAACTTTCAATTGGTATCAGAGCCAAGGCTCTTATTTCGGGCTTTACCACCTAAGAGATGATGGCCGACGAAGGGGTAGTGAGAATGAAAACTCTAAGAACTTAGCCACCATAGATGACCTCAAGCAATTGAAGACATCCATGATGTCCAAGTTTGAGGAAATGATGACTATTTTGCAGTCTCTCAAGCCAAACCCCATGGTTCCTCTTGCCACACCCCAAACCACCGAGCTTCCTCCCATTGTTCCCGTGACCGCCCCCAGGGTGTCGTGGTATTTCCAATGAGTACGCCATGGAGGGGTCCTCACAGAGCGTGTTTAGAGATGTGGGGTAAGGCGAAAGGTAGGCAGCTACGAGGTAACACAGTTTACCCAGGTTCAGATCCCACGACGGTGGCGAAATCCTACTCCTGCTATAAATTACTATAATGGAAATACGCCGAGTTACAGGGACCGGTTCGCTGTGCGCGATATGATTTGTTCTATCTGATTGTTCTAATGGCTCCCATAGGTCCGGCTTATATAGTCGCCAGATCCTAGGGTTACAGGCAAAGTCCTAGCCGGACAGGTTACAGAGTCCTACACGGTACACAACTAGTCTAACGTGTCTTGCACTCCAAGGCTCCGGGTACGCTGGTGACTCCTCCATAGCCTTCCTTTATCCGGCATGGGCCTCCCTTCTAGATCCATCTAACTGGGCCGCCCAGCAGGCCATGGGCCTTGCTACCAACTATGGGCCGCCCGGGTTATCCGGATTAGAGACATGCTATGGTAATACCCATTTAGCATATCCGTCCATGCCAGAATCTTCAGATGGGATGGTTCACCTTCCTGTGTTAGTAGAGCAACGTACCATAGGTCAGCAACACCTCGTAACTCACACATGTAGAGAACGCAATCATAGCCCTTTTTCCCGTGTGAAGGATGCGAAATGTTGGCGGCGGAGGTGGGAACGTGGCGAAATTTCCGCGCACGCGCTGTCCACGCAGCAATCATTTGATCAACTTGCATGAATCTTGATGCTGAGTACTATAAATTATAACCGTGGTAATTTCTACCCTTTCACCGCATTCTTCCTCACATCATCTTATTCCTCCAGCGAACGCCTCCTCGAGCTCTCCGCGCGCACCGAGAAAAACCCTAGCTTTCCCCTAATCCCACAGCCACCTTTCTACCCACACCAATGGCATGCAGCAGCGCCACTCCATCCATGGCGGTGTCGAGCGATGGCACGGCCAAGCCGGTGAGCTCCGTTCATGTGCCCTAGAGGGCCTGGTGCTGCCACGCACCGCGGTGGTGGAATCCACCGGCGGTGACCATATTCCAGCGGGGCTGGAACCGCTGGAGGAGGAGGGCGACTCTCACAAGGGAGAGTGGCGCAGCTCTGATATCATGGAGAGTGATCTCAAGGAGATGCTCGCCGAGGGGTACCTCCCCACGACGGAGGGGCTGGTCTGGCGGGCGGCGTTGGCCGGCGAGGTCATCCCTTCTCCCCAAGCCGAAGAAAAGGTGTACCTCAAAGCCCAACTGGTACACGGTGTCTCCCTCCTAATCTCTGACTTCTTGATAGAGGTCCATAGCCACTACCGGGTTCAACCTCAGAACCTTTCTCCGAATAGCATCCTCGCGCTTAGCAACTACGCGGCGCTTTGTGAGGGCTACCTAGGAATTAGGCCTAGGTTAGATCTATTTATCTATTTCTTCATCGTCAAGAGGGAAGCTGGAGTGAGCAAGGACGAGATCAGAAATTGTGGAACCATTAGCTTCAAGATCCGGCCTAGCCGACAGTTCCCCGACATTGTAGGCCACGAGTCCTGCAAAAACTGGCAGAGGACGTACTTCTACGGTCCAGATATCCATCTAGCTGGCCAAGAAGCATCGTACCCGTACTTTGGTTCATCAGACGGATCTAGCCTCTGCAGCACCGCGTGAAGCTGATGCACCAGTATACCAAGGATAGGAAGGATAGCCTCCACATCTCCGAGGACAACTTCTCGAGTGAATCCATCAAGCTCTACCTCAAAGACATCGTCAAGGTGAAGGACAGGAAGCATGGCTTCACCATCACCTACGACATGTTCGAGGGCGGCACGTGCCCAGAGGTACCTGTTTGTTTTCCGTGTATAACATATACTCTAGTTCTTCCGTCTAGCCATAACCATTGTATCTTACACTTCGGGATTCACTTAACAGCTAAAGGAACTAGATGAGGATAGCATGGTTGTCCAAGTCTATGACCCCAATATGAAGGAAGTCACCGTCGTGTCTGACGACGATGTTCCGTTGGCGTGAAAGCGGAAGAGCTTCACCTCTGATGCTGCTGATGGAGGCAAGAAGAAGAAGACGTAGGGTGGAGACTCCAAGAGATCCACCTCCTCCCTGGAGGCGGAGAAAATAAGAACGATTGGTATTCCGTTGACCAAGGCACCAACCATTTTGTAAGCTTCTTAACATCCGACATTTGTCTCTTGCTCGTCTTGTTCCTGTACTTATACTTTTGCACGTTTCAGGAAGAAGGCCAGTATGAGCTTGAAGAAGACCTCCAAAACATCGGGGGCTTCTAAAAACATCAAAGAAATGTTTCACCAAGCATCTGCCGCCATCGCCCCCACAACTCCAAGCGTCCAGCCTGCTTCCGCACCGATAAGCTCTCCAGCTAAGGTAACATTTGAACCTTCCACCATGGAAGTGGACCCAGGTGTTACCACGGAACTTGCTGTTGTCGGCGGTCAGGCGACACAAGAAAGCACTACATCCCCAAAGTGGCTGAAGCTCTGGCTAAGGATGCCACTGGTAGCGGTAAGGCGGAACTTCTGCCATAGGCGACACCACTGCACCCAGGACACCAGCAGAGTTTCTGAAGATCATCTACCCGGTGCTTACACCGAGTAGCTCAACTCTGGTTCCTGGTGCTGCGTCGACTTCTCCGACATGTGGTCTGGAGGAGTTGCTCAAGCAGGCGGATATCCTTCGCGGAAACAGCCTTGCCTTTAGCAAGATACTTGTCGAGAGCGCCACCAACCTCAAGATCATTGCACTTGTAAGTTTTGTATGCCTTTTGCATTTCATATGTAGTATCCCACTGTATCCCCTGAGGATTTAGACGGAAAACCATAGGTCTTTGTGTCTGAATGCTCTAAGAGTGACCAAGCTAGAAAACTTCGCACTGTAGCCCCCAAGTATGTAGTTTGAATAAATTATTCCGATTAGATACTTTTAGAGTAGCATACGCAGTGTTTGTAAATTTCAATATTGTAGCCCCCAAGTCTCTAGTTGAAACAAAATTAATTCCGACTAGATGCTTAAAGAAAGACTAAGCATATTGCCGAGTTAAAAACTCTCACTATAGCCCCCAACCTCTAGGTGGATATTTATCCGGCTAGATGCTCCAAGTAGACTAAGTAACTTTGATCTTTTTTCATGGAATGAGAATGCTCGGAGAGGCGTCGCCAACGAGAAGTTCCACAAGATGCGTGCCGACTTGGAAGCTGAAAAGGGTAAAACTGCCTTCTTGAAGGATAAAATCACCAAGAGCAAGAGTCTGTTTTTCTTTTCAATTTCGCACTCAAACTTGGTCTTGTGCCATAACTCTCTAACTACTCATCGTGTGTTGTCATTTCTCCGACATGTAGAAACTATTGCCAAGGTGAAGTACATTGTCGAGCAATCCAACCATATAGAACTGCTGGATAGCGAAAACAAGATCCTCAAGCAGGAGAGGGCTGACACTGAAGATGCATGAAGTGTCTATGAAGGCCGTGCAGGAGTCTGCCAACACGGAGATCAACCGATTGAAAGAGGAAATTGCAATCCTCAAGTAGTAGAACAAAGTTGTCGAAGAGCAGAATAAACGCAACGTTGAGGCTTACAAGGTCCTCTGACAAGAACGGGACTCCATGGCAGAGATGCTCCAAAAAGATAAGGTGAGGATCTTTGGTAAGCGAGGTACTCTGAACTTTTTATGTTTATTGAACTCATGTACTCCATTGCTTGGTCGGAAATGCAGATCCTATTGGTTTAACCAATAATCCTCCTCCACCAAAGGAATGCATGGTCCTCGCCGGCAACTTCATCAGTACCGCCATCAAGCAAGCCAAGGAAATTGCCAAGCCCCTGAACATCAACATCAAGGCGGTGGATTCCGTCATGAAGTACTCGGAGATTCTGCACCAAGCCCTCGAGCGTATTGTAAGATGGAAAGCTTCATGTACCTGGGCTGGTGCAAGAATGTCGCTGGCGATGGTAAAGGCCCAGTACGAGAATGCCGACATCGACACGGTGACCTCGGGTCTGCCCAACATAGACGATGACGGCCAGAAGATTGATCACAAAGCTATCTAGGCATCGCTCGCCGGCTACGACACCAGGGTTGCCGAGTTGGTAGATCCAAATTCCTTTGTGCCTCTTGAGATCATTGATGGCGACCAGCCCAGCTCCTCTGAGTCCGTCAAGACCACTGACTTTGAAGATGATCAGAATGACTCTCCTGCCGCTGACGATGTTGCCTCAAAGTCTCCTGCGCTAGAGGAATGAAAAAACACTTTGTAATATTTGTTTCCTATGGATGTATGTATGCGAAGAACTACTGTTTTAATCTTAAGGCGGCAAACAATAGCTATATGTTTCCTTCTACTTAAGTACTAGGTCCAGCATGTATATATTTTTTAAGCAAGTGCTGGCTTATCCATTACTTTGGTTTTTATGCTTGAATTTTCATGAGTCGGAACCATGCGCTTAGGTGATGATGCCCAATGGAACTGTCAAAAACCTAAGCAAAAAATCACCGACTTCGAGTGCCGAAAGTCACTACTCCAGAATCCACATAGAAACAACAAAGAACGTGTAGACCAGAAAACTTAAGCTAACGCCCGTAGGCAGAATTTTCACAAGTGCAAATGCAAAACTTGCGCATAAAGGTTTTATATGATCCAAAAATGAACACTAAAGGAGGTAAAATACTCAAGCTATGAGTGAACCAGAGAGCTTTTTTTCATTGATCATATAAGAGGTACACAGTAGATGAAAAATATGATAAGTGTAAAAATGATGTAGTATGTTCCATGGCCGATCAAGCTCTGGGTAGTCATCATCTGGGTCACGTCGCTTACGCTTATGATCATCATTGGGTCTATCCTCAAGTTCACGATTGTCAACGAGGTAGTAAGACCCATTGAGTAGCGCCTTGCTTATGATGAATGGTCCTTCCCATGGCGGGGATAATTTGTGTGACTTCTTCTGCTTAAGTCGGAGCACCAGATCCCCCTCTTTAAACGAGCGATGCCGAATGCGGCGACTATGGTAGCTGTGTAGCTTCTGCTGGTAGATGGCGGATCTTTGGCATGCCAATACGCGCTCTTCCTCGAGAAGTTCGACATCTGGGCGTCTGGAGTCTTCAGTGTCATCTTCGTCGTAGGCGGCAACTCTTGGTGAATCGTGGAGGATGTCGGAAGGCAGGATGGCTTTTGCTCCATATACCATGAAATAAGGGGTGTAGCCGGTAGACCAGTTGGGTGTAGTTCGTAAAGTCCACAGAACAGATGGTAATTCCTCCGCCCAGTCCCCAGCTGCTCTATGTAGCGGTGCCTCGAGACGTGGCTTGATTCCCTACAGAATTAATCCATTGGCTCTCTCAACTTGCCCATTGGACCGTGGATGTTCCACAGATGCTAAGTCAAGTCGGATGCCCTTCTCCCAACAATAAGCTTCCACTTCTCCGAGTGACAGGTTGCTGCCGTTGTCGGAGATAATGCTATGTGGGAGACCAAATCTCACCACTAGATCTCAGACAAACCTAAGGGAAGTTGCCCCATCAAGCTTTCTAATGGGTTTAGTTTCTATCCATTTGGTGAATTTATCAACTGCTACTAGCAGATGCGTAAACCCACATGGTGCCGTCTGTAATGGATCAACCATGTCTAGCCCCCAGAATGCAAACGACCAAGTTATTGGTATTGTTCGCAATTCTTGTGCTGGAACATGTGGTTGTCGGGCATAGTACTGGCATCCCATGCATGTATCAACCAACTTGTTGGTGTTTTCCTTTGCGGTCAGCCAGTAGAATCCTTGCTGGAAGGCTTTGGAGACCAACGATCGAGGAGTGGCGTGATGCCCGCAATCTCCGAGATGGATCTCACGAAGTATTTCAATACCCTCTTGCGGGGAAACACACTTGAGGTATACATCAGTGGTTCTTATTTTATAGAGTTGTCCATTGATTATGGTATAGACCTTTTCTCGACGTACTATTTGCCGACTTTCGACCTTGTCGATGGGCAAAGTTCTGTGTACGAGATACTCCATGAACGGTTTTTTCCAAGCCGTAGAGGCTTTTGTCACTGTGTGAACAAAAGAGTCAACTCTATCCGGGTTCTTGGGGTCCGCTCCCTTCACAGATGGTGTCCGTAGATGTTCCAGAAAAACGACAGGTGGAATTTGCTTGCGCCCTGATCCAAGCTTTGACAGCAGATCAGCCGCCTCTTTTCCTCCCTCGGGACATACTTGACTTCATAGCCCAAGAAGCTCTTGGCTATCTCGTCTACTTCGTCTCGATATGCCGCCATCATAGGGTTCCCTGTGTTCCAGGTGCCAGCCACCTGCTGGGCAACCAAGTCGGAATTTCCACAACAAACTATGCGCTTGGTGCCAATATCCTTGGCTACGTGAAGTTCATGAATGAGTGCTTCATATTCCGCCATGTTATTTGTAGCCTCGAAGTGGATCTGCAGAACGTAGTGTAGCTTTTCCCCTGTTGGTGACTGTAGCAGTACACCATCCCCCGAGCCATTGAGTAGCTTTGATCCGTCAAAGTGCATCACCCAGTATTCTGGCTCTAGTATAGGGGTAGCATCTAGCATCTTCTTCTAATCTGCAATAAAATCCACCAAGACCTGCGATTTGATAGTGTTGCGTCTCTTGTAGGTGATCTCGAAGGCGGCAAGCTCAATGCCCCACTTCGCAACCCTTCATGTAGCGTCGTTATTGTTGATGATGTCAGACAGTGGAGCTTTTCTCACAACTGTGATAGGGTGCTCCTGGAAGTAGTGCCTTAGCTTCCGAGAAGCAAGGAACACTCCATAAGCTAGCTTCTGGTAGTGCGGGTAACGCTGCTTGGACTCCGTCAAGACATCGCTTACATTGTAAACTGGTCGTTGCACTCCGTATTCATGCCCTGGTTCTTTCCGCTCTACCATGACGACGATGTTGATTACCCGGTTGGTGGCCGCCATGTAGATCAACATAGGCTCCATAGGCTCGGGTACTGCAAGTATAGGTGTCGAGGAAAGTATCTCCTTTAGCTTCTTGAGTGCAGCATCTGCTTCGTCCGTCCATATAAATTTTTCTGCCTTCTTCAGCAACTTGTATAGCGGGAGAGCCTTCTTTCCAAGTCGGCTGACGAACCATCTTACTGCTGCAACGCAGCCTCTTAGCCGTTGTATGTCCTTCAGGCATGTCGGACGGTTTATGTTTATGATGGCCTTGATCTTCTCCGGGTTGACCTCGATTCCATGCTGGGAAACGATGAAGCCCAACAATTTGCTGGCTGGAACCCCTAAGACGCACTTCTTTGGGTTAAGCATCATGTTGTATTTCCGGAGATTATCAAAGGATTCTTTTAAGTCAAAGATTAAGTCGTTTGAATTTTTAGACACCACCGCTATATCGTCCACATAGGTGTGAATGTTCCGACCAATTTTATCGTGTAGGCAATGCTGCATAGTCCGCTGGTATGTAGCACCTGGGTTTTTTAACCCAAAGGGCATCGTGACATAGCAAAACGTGTCGTAAGGTGTGGTGAATGAAGTGGCCCATTGGTCCAACTTCCTCATCTTTATCTGGTGGTATCCTGAGTATGCATCGAGAAAACACAAAAGTTCCGAGCCAGCCGTTGAGTCAATGACTTGGTCAATGCGAGGCAAAGAAAATGGATCTTTCAGACACGCTTTGTTCAAGATTGTGTAATCAACGCACATTCTTAATTCTTTGGTTCCCTTTTTGGGGACAAGTATAGGATTGGTCACCCATCGGGTGTGATGGACTTCTCGGATAAAACTAGCCTTAAGTAACCTAGCTATCTCTTGGCCTATGGCGTGTATCTTCTCGTCTTCGAAGCGTCGTAGAGGTTGTTCACCGGTTTGCATTTTGGATCAATATTGATGCTGTGCTGGGCAAGTTCCCTAGGTACACCTTTCATGTCGACAGGTTGCCATGCAAAGATGTCCCTATTCTCACGGAGGAACTCGACGAGCGCGCTTTCCTATTTAGGGTCCAGGTTCGTCCCAATGGCGGTGGCCTTGGAGGCATCGCCTACCACAAGTTACACCGGCTTGGTCTCGATGGCGGACTTGAAGGCGGGATCAGAGTTAGAGATCTGCTTTTTCGAAGCCGGCATCTCCGTGGCATCGACCTTGCTCTGGATCTCCTTGAATTCTTTGCTGTAGAGGACAACTTCTGCAAAGGTTGCTTCTCCAATCTCGCAGTCCCTTGCCTTTGTAAAGCTTCCGAATACGGCGATGATGTCGTTTGGTCCGGGTGTCTTGAGCTTGTTGTAGACAAAGCATGGCTTGTCCCTGAAGGTGTGGAATATTTCGCGTCTGAATATGACGTGGTACACGCTCTTGAAGGGGACCACCTCAAAGGTCATGCATTCTTGGCGGTAATTATTAACATCGCCAAAAGCGACCTGAAGCGTGATGCACCCAAGGGACCGAGCCTCCCGGCCAGGAACTACGCCATGGAACACAGTGATGGTCCACCTTAGGTTGGCCTCCGTCAAGTTCATCTTGTGCAGCGTATCCAGGTACATGATGTTGATGCTGCTTCCACTGTCCACCATGCATTTGGTGAACTCGTTGCCATCAATCAGGGGGTTGATGACCATGACGTACTGGTTCTCCGTAGGGATGAGGTCTGGGTGATCCTTACTGGCCCAAGTGATTGGAATATCCAACCAGCGCAGGTACTGGGGAACTGGGGGTAGGGTGGCCATCAGTATCCTCATGGAGGTTTTCTATGCCCAGACAGTAGGGGTGCCAAGGAAAGTGTGGTAGACGGCGACCTTCTTCTCGAAGGGGTTCTTGCCTTTGCTATCGCCCTTGTCGGCGTGCTTGCGGTCAACATCCTTGTCCATGTCACTTTAATCCTTGGACTCCTCTTCCTTCTTCTTCCCTTTGCCCTTGCCTCGCAGTCTATTCTTCCAGCTTCGCTTGTAACCATACTGTGGGTCCTCCTTGAGGTCGTTGACGAACTTGCAATGGCGATTGGTGTGAGTGGCCTTGCCATTGGCATCGAGGTGTACGAGGAATGTCATATCATGGTACTCCTCATACGTTTGGGGAACGCGGAGCGCTGCCGGGGTAGTTTCACTACCTCGCTGCTGCCCACGACCCGCCCCCCGTCCTCGGCCATACTGTCCGCCATCACCTCGCCCTACAAATGTCATGGCGACCATATCGGAGGTTTGCTTTTCTTCTGGCAGGTTCTTCCGCTTGGTGATGTTGTTGCTCTTATCTTGGGTAGGAACGGCTATTGCCGGCAAGGAGCCACGAGCATCATCGTCGGCAGCCGCGAACTCACTGGCCAGCTGGATCATCTGGTTGAGGTCGAGCCTGTGATTGTCCTGCAGGCGCTTCAACTTATGTTGGAGAAACGTACCTTTCTCCAACCCATCGATGAAGGCAGCCATGGCGGTCTGAGCGTGAACTCATGCGCAGGAATTTTTCGTATCCAGCCAGCAGGAGAGGTAGGCACGAGATGACTCGTCTTTCTCTTGCACGTACCGCTGTAGATCGCCAACAGTGCAGGGACGCTTATACGTACCCTCAAAGTTTTTGGTGAACTCCTCTTGAATGTACAACCAGTTGCAGATGGACTTCTCCGGCAAGTCATCAATTCATTGGCGGGTGGTGCCCGTCAACATCAGTGGGAGGTACTTGACGGCAACATTGGGGTTACCCCCGGCGATCTCCATCGCGTTGTCGTAGTCCTGCAACCACGTAGCTGGTTTGGCGGTGCCTTCATAGGGCTTGATCGTCTTGTCCATCCAAAAACCCTTGGGGTAAGTTGCGGTCTGTATTACAGTTCCAAAGCAATGTGGTCCCAGGTATGGTCCTTCCAGGCCTTATGAATCTTGTCCAGGCATGAATGTTCATCGTATGGCTCCGGGCTTGTTCTTTTCTTCTTGCCGCCAGGGGATGGGCTGCGTGAACAACACGGGCCTCCTCCGCCATGGTGGCTGCTCGGTGGCGACGAAGGCGGAGGTGGCGGTGGGTTAGCCTTCTTCCTGTTACCCTCCTGTGACGTCTCGTGCTTGTCGCGGTTTCTTGTCGGACATGGAGGGTTATGGCGCAACCTACTCTTATGTCCTTGGTTCCGCTCTCCATCATGACGGGACTGCTCTGCGTTGTCACGTATGACGATGCCGCCTTGCCTTGGCGGAGGCATGCTCGTACGATGGTGAGTCCTTGGTTCTTCGCGATGTCAGGGAGATCAGGGTAGTGGAGATGGGTGACGAGGATGAGCCTTGCCTTCGTGGTTAGATGATATGGGGATAGCATCCTTCCTATTACGCGCATCCCTCCGTCTTCGCTCTGATGAACCCGTCTGGGACCCGACATCCTGAGGAGATCGGTCCCTTGGCGGCTTAGGATTGCTAGACTGGCAATATGATGGGTCAGACTCAAGCCTCTGAGAGGTGGCCTTTTCCTGCTGTTTGACCGCACTTGCTACAAGGTCATAGACATGTTCCACATCTGTGGGTGATCTATCCTGCTCCAGAAGGGTCTTGGCGATGGCTAAGTTGAGAATAGGAGAGGGCATGACCTTCCTGCCCTCGCTGTCAATGTATGGCTTGGCTTGTGGCGGCTTTGGTGGATCCCATCCTAGGTTTCGCCGTACACCGGGATCATTGATGGCGCGAGCCAGAGCTTTCTTAGGCTTTTGCTGCTTGAGCAGAGTCTTGTACTCGGCCTCCATGGCTCTAGCTTTCTCTATTGAATTCTACGCCTTGCTCTGCGATGGCATGCGCTTCCTCCAGCAGTTGCTGGTGCTTCTTGTCAAGCTAGACTACGTTGCTGATGTGAGCCACAGTCATGGGCTCGATGAGCAGATTGTCGTACATCACTCTATCAGCTGGAGTGTTTTGGGCAGCCGCAGACGTAGATGCCGAAGGCGACGGGTTTGCGGTGTTGTTGCTACTCAGACCGACGTTGAGTTCCTGTGGCTGTTGCACTGGGTTAGGCGGAGGAGGCATGGCATTTGCGCGATTATTGTCGGCAGCAACAGGTGGTCCCTTCCCCTTGTCCAGCGATGTAGGCGAAGCTTGTCCGGGTTGATCTTCTTCCATCACAGTCCCAATGGCGACTAACACCTCTCAGGATGTGATGGCCTTGTCGGCCTACTCGCCGCGTCTGATGTCCTCCTCCATCTCCAGCATAGCAGAGTCGAGTTCCTCCAGGCTGGAGTCTACCTCTGAGTCAGCACTGATGTCGGTGTAGAGTGCGTCCAGAATGGAGTCGAAGGGTGCCGGGGCCTCCTCGATGATGGGTGATGGTGGTGCGGCTGCAGGGACATTGACTAGAGGCGGCATCAGAGGTGGCGGAGGCTAATGCGGCAGGGTGTCGGTATGACCGCGAGCGCTGCCTGAGCTTCTATGTTAGCAGCCGCGAAGTTGTTGAAGGTGTGCACCATGCCTTCGAAAGTGAGGCATATCCCCAACATGGGGTGAATCCCGCAGCCGCCACCACTCACTTGGGACTTGGTTTTGTTGCTCAAACATCTACCAAGGTTCAAAGCAAGAACACCGAGGGGCTCAAAGACTCAACTTCCAAAGAGGAAAGTGGAGGAAAGGACTAATCAGCGGTGCCCCCACCGCCGAAGTATACTCTGGATCCACCCATTCCCATTCCACACATCATTCCTCAAGGAGCACCACCTATGTTAGATACTTGAAATTTCGCCAATTGGCAATATCTAATGCGCTCACATATTTCCATCTCTTCTATTGAGTTAATGAGGATTGTGGAGGATGGGTTCTCTCCATATGACCCAAAGAAGTTGACTCAAGGTGAAGTGGTGGACAAGCAACTCAATGCCACGGCTTTGGGAATGATTCAAAATTCTTTGACTCCCAAGGACTTTGCTCACATTCGCCAATTCAACACCGCCAAGGAAGCATGGGGTCAGCTCACCGAGCTATTTGTTGGGAATGCAAGCATTCAAAGCTCCAAGTTTGATGAAGTCAACAACTAGTGCGATGGTTTTGCTATGCAAGATGATGATACTCCTGAAGACATGTATAGGCGGCTCAAGGTCCTTTGTTGCACTATGAGGGATCTTGGTGCCACCTATGTTGATGACAAGTTCATGAAGAGGAAGTTCATTCAAGCTCTCCTTCCATTTGAAGAACAAAAGCTCAACTCCATTAAGGGAAGAACCAACTTTCACTTGATGACATCCCAAGAAGTCTTGAGTGAAGTGATTGCCATGACCATTGCCAAGAAGAACGCGGAGTCCACTCGTGCTAGGGCGATTGGATCAACAAAAGTGAATCTTGCATTGAAGGCCAAGGCTATTGAAGTTCATGATGATGATACATCAAGTGAGTGGTCTCAAGAGGATCTCAAGTGTGCCTTCAATGAACATCTTGCTCTCGCTTCAAGAGCCTTTTGGAACAAGCCCGACATCCAGTCAAGTTCAAGGGACAACCCAAGATTCAACTCATCCAACAAGTCTCCCAAGGGGAGATCATGCTACAATTTCATTGACAAGATTCACTTTGTGTCCAAGTGTCTCTTTGAGAACCGTGAAGACAATGGTGGTTGTCTCATTCGCAAGATAAAGTCATAGCCTCCTCATCCTTTGAACAAGAACTACGCCGTCAAGAATGTCGCCAACAAGGAAAGGGCTATTGTGGTCCATGAAGAATACCTTTCGGGCACAGATGAAGATGATGATGAAGTCCAAGACGGAGAGATTGTGGTAGTTTCTTCTATTGCCACTACCTCTACTCCACGATTGTCCCTCTTTGACTCACCAAATGAGAAACGTCATCTCCTCCAACCAAAAGTGTCTCATGGCCAAAGCCACCGAGGTAACATCTAAACCTACTCCTCAACCCATCTTTAGTGAGCCTTCTTCTCTTGATCTTGAAGGTCTAGAGATAAAGAAAGAGATGATAGACATGTGTGAGTTTATTTCTACCTTGGATGAAGAAAATAAAACTTGCTTTGATTCCTTGCTTGCACAACTTGACAATGCTAGGGATGCTTTAGATGAAAAGGAAGAACTTCTTGACTTGATAAGTAAAAATGAAAGGGATGCCGCCGATGAAATTGCTTCTCTCACTCAAAGTCTTGAGGATGAACAAAATATGAGAATTAATCTTGAGAAAAACGTGTCTAAGCTTGTATATGACCATAACAACACCATGTGCTCTCTCACTAAAGAACATGATCATGCACTAGCTTTGGTGAAGGTGCTTAAGAAAGAGAAAGTTGAGTTTGGTGTTGGTCATGATAGGACTCGAGAAGATCTTGAGAAACTCAAAGAGGAACACAAAGCCTTGGAGAGCAAATTCTCAAGTCCTTTTAAAGCCCATGAACAACTTCAAACTCAATTAACTTGTCAACTTGCTAAGTCTTCCGTTGTGCAAATTATAGACTTGTCTAGTCCTTCTAACCCTTGTTGCAAGCATGAGCATCTCATTGAGGAGAACAAGGTGTTGAAGGATCAACTTGCCAAGGATAAGAAGAAGAAGAACAACAAGAAGAAGAGAAAGAACTAGGGCATGGCTCAAGGACCTTCTATTGGTCCAACCATCATGCAGAGTGACAACTTTGCCGGAAAGAACAATCCCTCTTATATTCTTTGCAAGTCCTATGATGGTCATGTATATGCTATATATGTTGGAACTTCTTACACGCATGATTATCATTGGGCCATTTGGGTACCAAAGACTCTTGTTACTAATAAAAGGGGATCCATTGCAAAATGGGCACCTAAAACCAAAGCTTGATTTTCTTGTAGGACTATGCTTCCGGTGGAGCAAAATGGGTTCTTGATAGCGGCGCCACAAGTCATATGACTGAAAGCAAGTCTATCATGTTAGAGATAAGGCCAAATATTGCCAACACTATGGTCTCTTATGGTGATAAAACAAGTTGTCAGGTATTGGGTTTTGGCAAAGTGGTGGTAACCCTGGATGTATCCTTGGTTGACGTCATGCTTGTCAAAACCCTTGGTTACAATTTACTTTCAGTTCGTGCTCTTGCCATTATGGGTCTCTATTCTTTTTTCAATGAGCATTCTGTGGTCCTCATGTGGAGCAAGTCTCTCAAGGTGGCTTTCGTAGGGTATATAGAGCATGACTTGTATGTGGTGGACTTTTCGGGGACCACCACTCCTCATGCTCTATGTATCTATGCTAAAGCCGACAAGGGATGGTTGTGGCATCGCCTCCTAGCCCATGTTAACATGAGAACTTTCCAAAGACTTCACTCCGAGGGCCACATCCTTGGTCTTAACGATTTTTCTTTTGCCAAAGATCGTGTTTGTAGGGCTTGTATTGAAGGAAAGATGCATGAAACTCCTCACAAAGTTCTCAATCAAATCACCACGAAAAGATGCTTGGAGCTCTTGCACATGGACCTCTTTGGCCCTCCTTCTCATGATAGTCTTGGAGGCAAGAAGTATTGTTTGGTCATTGTGGATGATTTCTCAAGATACACTTGGGTTTTCTTCTTCAAGTACAAGAGTGAGACTCAACAAACCATCATCGGCTTTGCAAATGAAGTTCAACGGAAACACAATGCAACCATTCTCTGCATCTGAAGTGACAATGGCACCGAGTTCAAGAACTATACCTTGGATGAGTTTCTTAGTGTGAAGGCATAGCATCAATACTCAACTCCTTATACCCCTCAACAAAATGGTGTTGCCGAAAGGAAGAATCACACTTTGATGGATGCATCTCGGTCTATGCTAGCTGAATTCAAGTCTCCATACAACTTTTGGGCCGAGGCCATCTCCACCGCTTGTCAAGCAAACAACCGGCTCTACCTTCGCAAGAAGAAGAACAAGACCCCTTATGAGATGCTCATCGGGAAAATCCCAATGTTAGCTACTTTCGAGTGCTTGGTTGCAAGTGTTATATTCTCAAGAAAGGAGTTAGTTTGTCCAAGTTTGAATCCAAGGCACAAGAAGGAATTTTTGTTGGATACTCAAATCAGTCCCATGCTTATAGAGTCTACAACAAAGCCAATGGAAGAGTTGAAGAGACGAGCAATGTGAAGTTTGATGAAGACCATGAGTCCCTTGTTAGGCAAGACGGTGTTCATGATCCAAGTGATGAAGTTCCTCCTAAGGCCATAAGAAGAATGGGTGTGGGTTTCCACCTCCCCATTGAGGACCCCCTTGTGGCCGAAGGAGAAGGACCAAGCTCTACTCAAGTGGAGCCCTCACTTTCTCAAGATCATCTTGCCCCTCAAGGACCCACTATTTTGGCACAAGCTCCCTCAAGCTCTTCCGAAGCTCCTCATGCTCATGACTCTTCTATACCTGATACTCAAGCTCTTCATCAACAACATCTACCTCCCCAAGATGGGGCTCCTTCTCAAGACATCTCCCAAGGTCAAGCTAGTCATGAACAAGGTCAAGCTCATTAAGAACAAGGGCAAGCTAATGTTGATCAAGGCTCTACTCCAAATGATGACTCTCCCAAAGTGGAGATTGATGAAGATGATCCTCGTGTTCGTGATTATAGTCAAGGCGGGGACTCAAATGGTGGCAATGACCAAGTGGTTTCTCAAGAATCTCGTATTGAAGCTCAAGCCCGCTATCAAGCCTATCGTCTCGCCAAGCTCGTCCGAGATGGCCATATCCTTGATAATGTTTATGGATATTTCAATAGAGGTTCCACTACTAGGAGGCAATTAGCCTCTTTTAGCTCACACCATCCTTTTATCTCTCATGTGGAACCACAAAAAGTCTTTGAGGCTCTTGAATATGATGATTTTTTTGGAGCAACCGGCAGGAGCTCTGCCTTTTCATAAAAGATAGGGGGAATACCGAAATCTAAACGTACAGAGTGGAATGTTTTAATTAAGGTGTAAACATGCTGAAAGCACCAAAAAAATTTAAATACAAAACATAGCCTAATCAGGCTCAGGAGGATTGGCAGGCTCGAAGGTCGTGAAGGCGCGAGCACATTGACGGATGTCCTCCTTGGCAATATCAGCCACTTCAGTATAAGTTAGCCGCTGATTAGTGAAGATCCGTCTGTTTCTCTCTTTCCACGCGTTCCATATCACATAGAGAAGATGGCCACTGATTCTTTGTTTCTCTTCTGCGGCCTTTTCCATCATCATATTGTCCCACCATTTCGAGATGGAGGTGAACTCGTGACGAGAGCTCCCCCCGTAGCAGAATTGTTTGCTTGAGTGAGGTTCCACATTGCTATGGTAAATGGACATTCTTTGCAGAGGTGTACAGCCGTCTCTGGGGCTTGACGACAAAGCGCACAATTGGGGTCGTGGGTCAATCCCCTAGTAGCAAGGTTATCAGCCGTGAGCAGTTTGTCATGCATGACTAGCCAGACGAAGAGCTTGCATTTGGGATCCGCATGCGCATTCCAAATTTTCTGGGCTTTGAACTTGGGGAAGGAGCCATAGAATTGCGCCTGGTATGCCGAGCTGGCACTGTACATTCTGTCCGGGTTTAGCATCCAAGTGATGGTGTCAACCTGACCAATCACCGACAACATGCCCGGACACTCTACCCCATGAGCTTCAAGTGACTGAGTCGGCAAATTTTGATATTGGCGGATTCAGCATGGTGGAGAATTTCGGTGCATAGAGCTTAGGAGCAGATAGGGTTATATATGATTTTTCTGTATGGTTATGTAGGAAAGGTAAAACCAATGTTTGATTAAAACTATTGTGATCAATCGATGTGCGCGGATTCCTACCAATCCCTCGCAAAAGGGGGAAGGGCTCAGTAAAGTTTAATGTTAAAGATTGATAATGTCATTATAAAGATTTTCCTATTCACGTAAATTCACACACAATTAATAATCCATTTTGATGGTTCGGTGTATGGTTCTCTGAACCGAGCGCTCATAATTTGTTTAAGTAAATCAACATTAGAAAAAACATGCACATAAATAACTAAAGATCCATGTAAAGAAAACTGTTTACCCATTTTTTTATTAAATAAAATAGAGCCATCACATCCATCTCAACACATTCAAACTCCTAGTTTCCGCCAAAACAAACCGAACAAAAATACTCCAGGACTTTAGACAGTAAGGATATATGTGAATTCATTATGTCAGTTGAGTGCGAGTCATGCTCTCGCTAATGATAGTTGCTAAATGTGGATAAGAAATATAAGCTTCCTATACAATAGTCCTTATACATATCATTTGGTCTTCGAGTCGAAGTTCATTTATTTTTAGTTCTTAGAGCTGAGTTGATAACGTACTGTATGTCTCATCTTTTTTCCTGCCTCTCTCTTCTCTCTCCTAGCAGTTTGGCTAGGCGGAATTTTTTGAACCTATAGACATTTGAACCTAAATCGGTAGCCAATTAGGAAAGAGAAGGAAGGTACAACAAGAGAACTTAGGAAAAGTCTAGTTATTTATAACGTTAAAAGTCGTACTTGTAATTTTGAAAAAACTTCAAAAAAATCATTCATGTGGGTGATAGATGCATGTATGAAATGAGAAACAAAAGTATTTAGCGTACTAAGTATTAAAAAAGGACCCGAAACATGAAATGGACGGCTAGAAAGGAAAAAAATCCTATAAAACCGGGTCAATTCTCGGATCTTGGTAGACCCATAGCATGTGTCCTTCACTAATCTAAAACCAGCTCTTCTTCCCTAATCTATAAAGTTAGGTTCCATGGTTCCTCAGTTCAGCTGATGATTCTCACAATTTTGGCACCTAGAAAACAATATATATGATGGTTCATTTTTAAGCTTCCTAATATGTAGGGTTGAAAACGGTAAGAAAACTTTCCGTCCGCCTCTGAAGGAAAAGGAAATGGAGAGCTAAAAAGGAAACGGAAATGGCATTTTACGGAAAAGGAATGGAAATGAAATATTCTAAATAGAAATGAAAAAGAAAACGAGGAAGCCATTTCCGACGAAAATGGAAACGGTAAGAAAATTGATAAACAAATACGGAAACCTTCCGAAAACATAACCAGCCAGGCTTATATACGAAATAGTACTTTGCTTTGATGATTCTCTTTCTCTTTTGGGGCCATAGAACATGCCACGGGCCTAATGTACTAATCAAGTGAGTGTTTTAGCGTTTATGTAAAACTATTTAGTGAACTTATTTGTTTGTCGAAGTATTGAATTGTATGCATTACTTTATGTTCAACTATCACTTGTCGAAGTTGTGAGCGATTCTTTGTCTGTTATATGATTCTTTGGTGTACAGACTATGATATTATGCCACTACTATATTCCAATAAATGTTCATTTTTTGTACCATACCCGTCCCGTGTCGTTCCATATTTGTTTCTAATGATTTCCGATTCCGTGTTTATTTCTGGAGTTTTCCGTTTTGTTTCCGATTCCGGCGACACAAGAGGAAATAAAAATGATAACGCATGGTTCCGTCCGTTTCTGTTCCGTTTTCAACCCTACTAATATGGATTGTTAGACTGTATATATTATAGAGTAGTGTTTGCAACATGTAATTGTAATGTACACGTGTTGTCTACCCCTCTATATAACGATATAGCCGCACCCACGATTAGGGTGCCGAGCAGTTGCCCCAAACCACGTTTTACATGGTATCAAATTAGGTTTAGGTCATGTCTTCCGCTGCCCCTGTTTTGGCCACCGCCGCCTCTGGCGCGCCCTCGGCCGTCGTCGCTGCCCCGCCGCCGCTGTCGCGGCCTCGCCATCTCCTGCGTCGTCGTTCCTCGCCTCGCAGCCCCTCGTGTGGAGGGGATCATTCCCGCGTCCGCTAGGGATGGTGCCGCCTCCGATCGTGTTGGCCGTCCCCACGGCCCCGGTGCCTCCTGCCCATGCCTTGGAAGTGGTTCCTGCCCTGCCTAGCTCTCCAGCGCCGCCGCATCTCACCATGGAGGCGGGATCGCGCTACGGCAACTCGGGGTGGTGGCCGCCCGCGCCTCCTCAGCCGTACCATGGTATGTCTGGTGGATGGCCTCCCGTCCCGTGGCCGCTCCCCTATGGCGTTCCAGGGGGGTGGCCACTCGCGCCTCTGCCTCCGATCTACGGTTCTGCCCCGACTGCACCGCCGACCTACAACCCTACACCACCAGCGCCGGCCGCGTCCGGTGCCCCTGCCCACTCTACATATGGTGCCCCTGCCTACGGCGATTATCCGTCGCCGGCTTACGGCGCTCCTGGAGGATGGCCGCCCGCGCCCCCACCCCCTGCCGATGTAGGTGGCTATCTGTCGGCGCCACCTCCGCCTCCGTCGTCGAAGCATGCTGCCAGTGCTCTTGGCCCCTTCTGCTTCGCTCACCTCATGCCGGTAGCTCAAGGTAGACAACTACCTCGCATGGAGAGCGCAGGTGCTTCCCCTTCTTCGCAACCGCTACCTAGAGGGCTACGTCGACGTCACCTACCTGTGCCCCTCGCTGTATGATCCGGCATACCATGCTTGGGTGGCTCAGGATCAGGCCATCATCTCTGCCATCCAGTCCTCGCTCCATGAGAGAACTTGGCGAGGTTAAGCTCCTCGACCGCTCCGTCACCGAGTACTTCAACAAGGTTACGGGCCTCGCCAACTCCCTTGCTGCCATCGGTCAGCCGCTACGTCCTGAGGACTTCACTGCGTATGTTCTGGATGGGCTGGACGAGGACTACAACAACCTCTGAGAGAACATTGATGCTCGTGAGACTCCTATTCCACCGGGCGAGTTATACGCCTGGCTCCTTTCAACGGAGCAGCGTGTCAAGAAAAAGCATGCAGCTCCCTCGACGGCCAACGCTGCATTCTGTGGTGGCGGCAAAGCCCCCAAGACACCTGCGGGTGGGGCCAAGCCGCTGACCACACATTCTCCATCGCCGCAGCATCCTCCTATGGAGTGCCCTCCCAACGTCACCTCTGGGGTCGCCTGCGCGCCTGCTGCCCCAGCTGTGGTGCTCATCTCGCCTGCCAGCTGTGTGGCCTAGAGGGCCACATCGCCTCACGCTACCACCGTCGCTTCAAGCAGGAGTTCCTGGGCATTGGCAACAATGGTAAGGGGAACAAAAAACAAGTGGCTCTTGTGAGTCACGAGCATGGGAGCACCCCTTCGTACCCCATCGATCCTACATGGCTCATGGATACATGAGCTACCAATCACTTGACGGGTGAGATGGGCAAGCTCTCCACTCAGGAGTCGTACCGCGCAATGATCAGGTTCGCACTGCCAACGGAGCAGGTATGCACATCTCACATATTGGTCAGGCTTCTCTTCATGCACAAAATTCCACAAAATTGCGTCTCATCAATGTCCTTAGAGTTCCTTCGGCTACGCGTAGCTTGTTGTCTGTTCCTCAACTTACTCATGATAATAATGTCTTCGCTGAATTTCATCGTTTTCATTTTTTGTCAAGGATTCGGACACGAGGGACGTGATCCTTAGAGGTCGCCTCCGTCATGGGTTATATGCGCTTGATGTTCCACCAGTCTCCCAAGATTTTAGCGGCGTGCGTGTGTCGTCCACCCACTGGCATGCGCGCCTTCGTCATCCTGTGATGCAGCGCTGAGTTGATGTAGGAGCTCTTCGTTGGGAACCCCAAGAGCAAGGTGTGAAGCAGCACATCAGCAAGTTTTCCCTCAGTAAGAAACTGAGGCTATCGAACCAGTAGGAGGAAGGAAACGTCACACAGGTGTTGCAAGCAACGCGGAGACCTGCACAACACAAACTCAAGACTTTACCCCTAATGAATCAGTGAAGTTGTCAAGCACACCGGTTTGTTGTAACAAAGGATTAAATGTATGGTGTGGAAGGTAATGGTTTGCAGCAGCTAAGCAAGTAACAGTGGAAGTGTTGGAGATATGCCCTAGAGGCAATAAAAAATGTAGTTATTATTATATCTTTGTGTTTATGATAAATGTTTACATTCATGCTATAACAGTATTAACCAGAAACATTAATACTTGTGTGATTTGTAAACTAAATTAGAGTCCCTAGTAAAGCCTCTTCATAATACTAGCTTGTTGATTAATAGATGATCATGGTTTCTTGATCATGAACATTTGAGATGTTGTTAATAACAAGATCATATCATTAGGAGAATGGTAGGGTGGACATACTCCTATAGATAAGCGTAGCATAAAGATCAAGTCATTTTAAATAGTTCAATTGCTATAAGCTTTCTGATACATAGTAACCTAATTCCTTTGACCATGAGATCATGCTTATCACCATCACCGGAAGGATGCTTTGATGACATCAAACACCACACCGTAACTGGGTGGCTATAAAGGTGGCATTGAGTGTTTGGAGAGTATGGGTGGAGACACAAGGATCAAGAGTGGGATTTGTCCATCCATATGACAGATAGATATACTCTGGGCCCTCTCGGTGGAATGTCATCCAATTAGCTTGCAAGCATGTGACTGGATCACAAGGGATCACATATCACGGGAACGAGAAAAGAGTACTTATCGGTAACGAGGTTGAACTAGGTATGCAGAGATACCGACGATCAAAACCTCGGATAAGTAAACTATCGTGAGACAAAGGGAAATTGGTATCGTATGTAAGTGGTTCATTCGATCGCAAAGTAATCGTAGAAATATGTGGGAGCCATATGAATTTCCAGATTCCTCTATTGGTTATTGATCGGAGAAGTGTCTTGATCATGTCCGCATAATTCACGAACCGTAGGGAGACACACTTAAGGATTCGATGTTGTTGAGTAGTTATGGAATGATTCCGGTGTTTTCATCGGGAATGTTCTAGAAGGTTCTGGAAGGTCCGGCACTCCGGAGGGGAAGGGTACATGAATGTGTCATAACAATGTGGAATGCTTTCATCATGTATTAGGTATCATGGCTGGGCAAAATAAAGGGTGAAATCAAATCCTAGTTTGAAAAGTCAAACGCCAATTTGAAAAAGTCAAACGGCAGTTTTGCTTGGTGGAGGGAGAGTAGGAAACCTACTTGGGGAGGAGTTCCTCTCCCTCCACCCGCCGGCCAAGGAGGCCGACTTGGGGGAGGACTCCATCCCCCTTGGCCGCGCCCTCCCACCTATAAAAGGAGGGGCAGGGCTTCCCCTCTTCCCTACACCCAACACCAGTAAAACCCTAGCCCTAGCCGTTGGCCACCACAAGTCGCCACCGCCTTAGGTTTTCCTCCTAGCCGCCGAGTTGGGGCTCTCCCCAAGCCCTAGCCACCGGCCAAGCTTACTCCCTTGGTGCCTCTAAACCCTAGATCGCCAAGGCCTCTCTCATAGTCCACCATACTCGCTCCGGCTTAAGGCGAAGCCCTGCGAGATCTCCCCTCTACTTCCGGTACCACGCCGTCGTGCTGCCGGAATCGCGAGGAGAGTGCTACAACCTCCACTGCCTGCTGGACCAAGGAAGAGGAAGGTCTTCATAGAGTACCGAACGTGTGACCGACTGCGGAAGCGCTGTCGGAACGCGGTGCCGGCAGGATCGTCTACGCGATCTTGAGATCGGCAAGAGTACGACTACATCATCCACGAGAATCTGCTCTCGTTAACCGCTTTGGAATCTTCGAGGGTGAGTTCCTCTATCGACTCGTTGGTACAATCTAGTAGATAGATATTTGCTTGTTTGTTTGCATGCGGTAGAAATTTTTTGTTTTCCATGCTACAAACCCCTACAGTGGTATCAGAGCCGTGTCTATATGTAGATCTATTGCACGAGTAGAACACAATGGTCATTGTGGGCGGTGGTTCTTTTATTATCAATTGCTTCTTGTGTACTTTGCATCTTGCGGTATGATGGGATGAAGCAGCCCGGGCTAACCTTACATGACATCGTTCATGAGACTTGCTCCATGCTCAACATGCAACTTGTATTGCATAAGTGGCTCTGAGGTTGTCTGTCTCTCCCATTATAGTATAGATCCAATTTACAACGGGCACTTGATAGTTCAAACATCAACGTTGTGGTTCTTGTTCGTAAGTTAGATCGACACTTATTGAAAGCCCCAAACCACGTAAAATATGCAAAGAAAATTAGAGGCGTCTAACTTTGTTTTGCAGGGGTGTGTTGTGATGTGATATGGCCATGATTGTGATTATATTTGATGTATGCAATGTTCCTTATTGTAAGTTGGCAAACGGTAGGAGCCATATGGTTGTCTTTAATTTCTATTAAGACCTTCGTGTCTATTCAAAGTAGTTGTAATAGTTGGAGCTGGTGGACGACAACCATGAAACGGCGCCATTGACCTTGACGCTATGTCGGTGATGATGGAGATCATGTTCGTGCTTGAAGATGGAGATCGGAAGCACAAGAAGAAAGGCCATATCATATCACATATTATGAATTGCATGTGATTTTAATCCTTTATGCATCTTGTATTGCTTAGTTAACGACGGTAGCATTGTAAGATGATCCCTCATGCAAATAAATTTCAAGTTTTAAAGTGTTCATCCTTAGTAAGCACCGTTGCTAAAGCTAGTTGTTTCGAAGCACCACGTGATGATCGGGTGTGTTAGATTTTTCAAGTGTATACAACGTGAGCAAGCCAAATTTGCTCATGCGTAAGCTAATGTTTAATCTTGACGAGCCTAGCATGTACAGACATGGTCTCGGAACACGGATTACCGAAAGGTAAAGCATGAGTCATATAGTAGATATGATGAACATGTCGATTGTTCTCCATTGAAGCTACATCAACTCTCGTGATGATCGGTTTTGATGTGGTGGATTTGGTTCGTGTGATCACTAAAACAATGTGAGGGATATTGTTTTGAGTGGGAGTTCGCCTAGATTAATTTAACTATTAATTAGAACTCAATTTGTCATAAACTTAGTCTAAACTATTGCAAATATGTTGTAGATCAATGGCGGCCCCTACCATCAATTTTAATGCGTTCCTAGAGAAATAAAAGTTGAAAAACAATGGAAGCAACTTCGCGGATTGGTTCCGCAATTTGAGGATTGTCCTCAATGCTGGTAATTTGACCTATGTGCTGGATGCACCGCTGGGTGACCCGCCTGCAGCTGATGCTACCGATGAAGTAAAGAACGTTTACCTCACTCGGAAGAATCAGTACTCCACAGTTCAGTGTGCTATCTTGTATGGTTTGGAATCGGAGCTGCAGAAAAGGTTTGACAACCATGACCCACATGATATTGTCCGTGAACTCAAAATGATATTTGAGGCTCACGCGGCAGTTGAGAGTTATGAGTCTTCTGAAAAGTTCTTTAACTGCAAGATGGAAGAGGGCAGCTCCGTCAGTGAGCATGTGCTTAAGATGTCTGGGCACGCAAACAAACTCCAAAGTTTGGGTATAGTGATTCCTTATGCTTTTGGGATTTACCGTGTCCTCCAATCACTGCCACCAAGTTACAAGAACATTGTGATGAACTACAATATGCAAAACATGAACAAGACGTTGCCAGAACTCTTCTCCATGTTGAAATCTGCAGAAGTGGAGATCAAGAAAGAGCATCAAGTGTTGTTGGTCAATAAGACCACCAAATTCAAGAAAGGCAAGTCTAAGCAAAAGGGAAACTTCAAGAAGGGTGGTAAGAAAGTTGCCGCACCAGCGAAGAAGACCAAGGATGGACCTAAGCCTGATACTGAGTGCTTTTACTGCAAGGGAGAGGGTCACTGGAAGCGGAATTGCCCAAAGTACTTGGCGGATTTGAAGAACGGCAACATCAAGAAGAAAGGTATATCCGATATACATGTTATTGATGTGTATCTCACTAGTACTCGTAGTAGTGTCTGGGTATTTGATACTGGTTCGGTTGCTCATATTTGTAACTCGAAACAGGTACTGCAGAATAAACAGAAGCTAGCGAAGAACGAGGTGACAATGCGCGTTGGAAATGGATCAAAGGTTGATGTGATCGCGGTCGGCACGCTACCTCTTCATCTACCATCGGGATTAGTTTTATACTTAAATAATTGTTATTTGGTGCCTGCGTTGAGCATGAACATTATATCAGGATCTTGTTTATTGCGAGACGGTTACTTGTTTAAGTCCGAGAATAATGGTTGTTCGATTTATATGAGTAATATGTTTTATGCACATGCACCTTTGATAGATGGTCTATTCTTATTGAATCTCGATAGTGGAAATACACATATTAATAACATTGAAGCTAAACGTTTGAAATTGAGCGATAACTCGACCTATATGTGGCACTGTCGTCTTGGTCACATTGGAGTGAAGCGTATGAAGAAACTCCATTCCGATGGACTTCTTGAACCACTTGATTTCGAATCACTTGAAAGATGCGAAGCATGTCTGATGGGTAAAATGACTAAGACTCCATTTTTTGGTATGATGGAGCGAGCTACGGACTTATTGCAAATCATACATACCGATGTGTGTGGTCCAATGAGTGTAGCATCGCGTGGTGGTTATCGTTATGTTCTCACCTTCATGGATGACTTGAGTAGATATGGGTATATCTAAACATAAGTCCGAAACTTTTGAGAAGTTTAAGGAATTTCAAAGTGAGGTGGAGAATCAACGTAACAAGAAGATTACATTTCTACGTTCTGATCGTGGAGGTGAATATATAATTTACGAGTTTGGCGATCATTTAAAGAAATGCGGAATACTTTCACAATTGACACCGCTGGGAACACCACAGCGTAATGGTGTGTCCGAACGTCGTAATCGAACTATCTTAGATATGCTTCGTTCTATGATGTCACTTACAGATTTACCGCTATCATTTTGGGGTTATGCATTAGAAACATCCGCATTCACTTTAAATAGGGCACCATCTAAATCCGTTGAAACGACACCGTATGAATTATGGTTTGGGAAGAAACCTGGATTGTCGTTCCTTAAAGTTTGGGGTTGTGAAGCCTATGTAAAGAAGTTACAACCGGACAAGCTTGAACCCAAAGCGGAAAAATGCGTCTTCATAGGATACCCGAAGGAAACTATTGGGTATACCTTCTATCATAGATCCGAAGGCAAAATCTTCGTTGCCAAGAATGGATCCTTTCTAGAGAAGGAATTTCTCTCGAAAGAAGTGACTGGAAGGAAAGTAGAACTTTACGAGGTTGTTGAACCTTCTCTCGAACTTGCGAGTAGCGCAGCACCAGAAGAAGTTCCTGTGGCGCCTACACCAATAAGAGAGGAAGCTAATGATGATGATCATGAAACTTCGGTTGAAATTGCTACAGAACCTCGCAGGTCAACAATAACTCGTACCACTCCTGATTGGTATGATCATGTTATGAGTGTCATGTTGGTGGACAACACCGATGACCCTGCGACATATGAGGAAACGATGATGAGCCCATATTCCAATAAATGGCAAGACGCCATGAAATCCGAAATTGGATCCATGTACGAAAACCAAGTATGGACTTTGGTGGACTTACCGGATGGCCGGAAGGCTGTCGAGAACAAATGGATTTTCAATAAGAAAACAGATGCTGATGATAATGTTACTGTCTATAAAGCTCGACTTGTCGCAAAAGGGTTTCGACAAATTCAAGGAGTTAACTACGATGATACTTTCTCACCAGTAGCGAAGATAAAGTCTGTGAGGATTATGTTAGCAATCGCTGCATATTACGATTATGAGATATGGCAGATGGATGTCAAAACGGCGATCCTCAATGGAGACATTGATGAAGAGTTGTATATGATGCAACCCAAAGGTTTTGTTGATCCTAAAGATGCTAACAAGGTATGCAAACTTTAACGGTCCATATATGGGTTGAAGCAAGCATCCCGAAGTTGGAATCAATGTTTTGATAAGGTAATCAAATGTTTTGGTTTTATACAAACTTATGGAGAAGCTTGTATTTACAAGAAAGTGAGTGGGAGCTCTATAGCATTCTTAATACTATATGTTGATGACATATTGTTGATTGGGAATGATGTAGACCTTCTTAATTGTGTCAAGGAATATTTGAATAATAGTTTTTCAATGAAAGATCTTGGTGAAGCAGCTTACATATTAGGCATACAGATTTATAGAGATAGATCGAGACGCCTAATATCATTGTCACAAAGTACATATTTGGACAAAGTTCTAAAGAGGTTTGGAATGGAAGATAGGAAGAAAGGGTTCTTGCCCATGTTGCCCAATACGACGTTGAGTAAAACTCAAAGT
The DNA here is from genome assembly GCA_916181665.1 of Avena sativa. Taxonomy (NCBI): domain Eukaryota; kingdom Viridiplantae; phylum Streptophyta; class Magnoliopsida; order Poales; family Poaceae; genus Avena; species Avena sativa. The sequence continues at coordinate 254,853,475 of OV702279.1, read as the reverse complement.
CCAGCAACGGCAGAAGATAGAGAAAGAATGAGTAAGACTCCCTATGCCTCAGCCATAGGATCTCTAATGTATGCCATGCTATGTACTAGACCCGACATTGCATATGCTATTAGTTTAACTAGCAGATATCAAAGTGATCCAGGAGTGGATCATTGGACAGCGGTCAAAAACATCCTTAAGTACTTGAGAAGAACTAAGGATATGGTTCTTTCTTATGGAGGTGATGAACAGCTCGTTGTTAATGGTTACACCGATGCTAGTTGGAACACCGATCCGGATGATTCTAAATCTTAATCTGGATACGTATTTACTTTGAATGGTGCAACAGTTAGCTGGAGGAGTGCAAAGCAAAGCGTTGTGGCGAGATCTTCAACTGAATCGGAATACATAGCTGCTTCGGAGGCTTCACAAGAAGCGATATGGATGAGGGAGTTCATTACTGAGCTCGGTGTGGTTCCTAGTGCGCTGGACCCAATGTCTATCTACAGTGATAACATGGGCGCCATAGCCAGTGCGCAAGAACCAAGGTCACACAAGAAGCTGAAGCACATCAAGCTACGTTTTCACGCTATTCGAGAACATGTCCAAGATGGTGACATAACGATTTTCAAAGTACACACAGATCTAAATGTGGCGGATCCGTTGACTAAACCTCTCGTGAGGGCAAAACCTGACCAACACCAAACTGCCATGGGTGTTCGGTATATTACCATGTAATCTAGATTAGTTGACTCTAGTGCAACTGGGAGACTGTTGGAGATATGCCCTAGAGGCAATAATAAATGTAGTTATTATTATATCTTTCTGTTTATGATAAATGTTTGCATTCATGTATTAACAGTATTAACCAGAAACATTAATACTGGTGTGATTTGTAAACTAAATTAGAGTCCCTAGTAAAGCCTCTTCATAATACTAGCTTGTTGATTAATAGATGATCATGGTTTCTTGATCATGAACATTTGAGATGTTGTTAATAACAAGATCATATCATTAGGATAATGGTATGGTGGACATACTACTATAGATAAGCGTAGCATAAAGATCAAGTCATTTTAAATAGTTCAATTTCTATAAGCTTTCTGATACATAGTAACCTAATTCCTTCGACCATGAGATCATGCTTATCACCATCACCGGAAGGATGCTTTGATGACATCAAACACCACACCGTAACTGGGTGGCTATAAAGGTGGCATTGAGTGTTTGGAAAGTATGGGATGAGACACATGGATCAAGAGTGGGATTTGTCCATCCATATGACGGATAGATATACTCTGGGCCCTCTCGGTGGAATGTCATCCAATTAGCTTGCAAGCATGTGACTGGCTCACAAGGGATCACATATCACGGGAACGATAAAAGAGTACTTATCAGTAATGAGGTTGAACTAGGTATGCAGAGATACCGACGATCAAAACCTCGGATAAGTAAACTATCGTGAGACAAAGGGAAATTGGTATCGTAAGTACGTGGTTCATTCGATCGCAAAGTAATCGTAGAAATATGTGGGAGCCATATGAATTTCCAGATTCCTCTATTGGTTATTGATCGGAGAAGTGTCTCGATCATGTCCGCATAATTCACGAACCATAGGGAGACACACTTAAGGATTCAATGTTGTTGAGTAGTTATGGAATGATTCCGGTGTTTTCATCGGGAATGTTCTAGAAGGTTCCGGAAGGTCCGACACTCCGGAGGGGAAGGGTACATGAATGTGTCATAACAATGTGGAATGGTTGCATCATGTATTAGGTATCATGGCTGGGCAAAATAAAGGGAGAAATCAAATCCTAGTTTGAAAAGTCAAACGCAATTTGAAAAAGTCAAACGGCAGTTTTGCTTGGTGGAGGGAGAGTAGGAAACCTACTTGGGGAGGAGTTCCTCTCCCTCCACCCGCCGGCCAAGGAGGCCGACTTGGGGGAGGACTCCCTCCCCCTTGGCCGCGCCCTCCCACCGATAAAAGGAGGGGCAGGGCTGCCCCTCTTCCCTACACCCAACACCACCAAAACCCTAGCCCTAGCTGCCGGCCACCACAAGTCGCCGCCGCCTTAGGTTTTCCTCCTAGCCGCCGAGTTGGGGCTCTCCCCAAGCCCTAGCCGCCGGCCAAGCTTCCTCCCTTGGTGCCTCTAAACCCTAGATCGCCAAGGCCTCTATCATAGTCCACCATACTCGCTCCGGCTTAAGGCGAAGCCGTGCGAGATCTGCCCTCTACTTCCGGTACCACGCCGTCGTGCTGCCGGAATCGCGAGGAGAGTGCTACAACCTCCGCTGCCTGCTGGAACAAGGGAGAGGAAGGTCTTCATCGAGTACCGAACGTGTGACCGACTGTGGAAGCGCTACCGGAACGCAGTGCCGGAAGGATCGTCTACGTGATCTTGAGATTGGCAAGAGTACGACTACATCATCCACGAGAATCTGCTCTCGTTAACCGCTTTGGAATCTTGGAGGGTGAGTTCCTCTATCGATTCGTTGCTACAATCTAGTAGATAGATCTTGGCGTGTTTGTTTGCATGCGGTAGAAATTTTTTGTTTTCCATGCTACGAACCCCTACAGGAAGATGTATCAATGGTAAAGATTGGACCGGGGTCCATAGTTTACTAGAGGTGCTCTCCTTAGATAAACAACATGGCATGAAGGGTAAACAAATTACAGCAGGGAAATTGACAGGAACTGAGCAAGGCATAACAATGCAATTATTAGTCAGAAAGATCCTATGAGATTCGATTGGGCAATACAACAAGATACATAGACCGCCATCCAACTGCATCTATGACTAGAAGTCCACCTTCAGGTTATCATCCGAACCCGCTCTAGTATTAAGTTGCAAGCAACAGACAACTGCTTTAAGCAAAGTGTGTAAGGTAAACAGTCCACATGTTCCATGAACAAGAGACCGTTATTTTCTCCCTAGTGGCAACAGCACATCTACAACCGAAGAGATTTATGTTACTTCCGTTGGAAACTAGAGGCATGAACCCACTATCGAGCATAAATACCCCCTTTGGAGTCACTAGCAACTACTTGGCCAAGATAGCTACTAACAACATAGAGCATGCAAGATCACAAACAACACAGACATGATAGAATCATAAAGACAAAACCATTAATCAAACCAACATAATATTCTCAATATCCATCGGATCCCCGCAAACACAACATGCATGATTACAAATATATTAGATCTTGATCATGAACGGATCTCACAAGATCTATACATGAAAGCACAAAGGAGGAGATACAACCATCTAGCTACTACATGGACCCATAGTCCAAGGTGGAACTACTCATGCATCATACCGGAAAGAAGGCCTCCGGGACGATCTCCCCTCCGGCAGGGTGCCGAGAAGAACTTCATATCCCCCCGATCTAGGGACGATGGTGGCAGTGTCTACAGCCGGTTTCGTGGAGATTTGATCGGGTCCTTAGGGTTTCTGCATCGGGGGCTTCTTATAGGCAAAGGGGGAGGCCAGGAGGCGGTCAGGGTGGCCAAACCCTAGCCAGGCGCGGAGCTAGGCCCACCCACGCCTAGGGTGGGTCTGGCCCCCTTGGCTGTCCCCTCTGAATCCCCTCTGGACTTCTTGTTCCCCACGGAAAGTAATTGACTTTGACGTTTGTCCCATCCAATTTCGATAATATTTCTTTACTAACTTTTCTGAAACCAAAAACAGCAGAAATAGGTATCTGGCACTGTTGCAACTTGTTAATAGGTTAGTACCAGAAAACATGTAAAAAGCACCTCAAAGTGTAGACAAGAAAAGAAAAGTAGATACTAAACAAGCATGGAGCATCAAAAATTATAGATATGTTTCCAATGTATCAGCATCCCCAAGCTTAACACCTGCTCGTCCTCGAGTAGGTAAGTGATAAAAGAATAATTTTTGAGGTGACATGCACCCTCACAATATATCCAACCATTTGCAAGCATTGAAAGCTGGGATCAAAGAACTCTAAACATGTGCATGAAAGATGGAGTTCTAACAATAAGACATAGTAACTATGCATGCAACATGACAAGCTACAAACAAAGATCATGAATAACATGCATTGAAAAACGTTTGTTTGTTTCACATACAGAAAACATAGCATAGTGGTAATCAGCTTGTCCCTCATAGAGTAGCAAATAGATGCATAGGACACCTTCAAAGTTCACAAGGGTGACTAGAAACAAGTAGCACAAGAACAAGTAATATCATAATATCATCAATTAATAAGCTTTGGAACACTGCACACAGAATGAAAACTATGCTCCCTTAATGGTGCCTAAAGGTAGAAGGTGGAGACTCAATAGTGGTGGAAGAAAGGCCTTTTTGTAAAGGAAGCAGGGATTAAAAGTTTCAAAAAGAGCTTCCAAAAATTATGGTACTTGTTAGCTTTCATCCCTCATTGCCCCTATCATAAGCATCTTGAAGTGGTTAAGGTTAAAGTGGCAAAGCTTGAGTATATGCTTGACGAAGTATAAGTTGGAAATCTCAAGTCCCTTGAATATGAGGGCCATACCTCATGCATACTCAACTTTGGGTCCAGGTAAGTTCTTGTCATTGTAAGTATTTGCATATCATTGAGAACCGCCAACGGGGTACCCCTTGCACATGGTACAGGAGCTTTCCCATAACCAAAATGACAAGGCAAGCAGACAATGAGCATATCAGCAATCTTTTTATTTACCATATGCATAGCTTTTTATTGAGGATGCTTCAAAGATAGATCACTATGGTGATGCTACAAGTTTCCACCATGATTAGGTATGGCTTAGGCTAGCGGCCCAGGCGTTTCTCCAACACAGGATACAAACTCCATGGACTTACAAGTTCCCTCTTTATTTCACACCAGTGACATCCATAGACAAAAGAACATGATACCAACTGAGTACAAAGTACAAGTGCAATGTTGAAAACGTTCCCCGTGACAGCACGATTCTGCTAATTCCAACTTATAAGTGCAAACATATACAACAAAGTTGTCACAATGGTTCAATTTTATTAGGGGCAAAGAATAAAGTGTGTCATCAAGTTCGTGAGGGATTTAATCACTAAGTTTTCACATAACAAAATAGTTTTTAATTGGAAGATAGTTGAAAACAAGAATATACTTGGAATGGTGTAACACACCATGCATAGGAGTTTATAGTGGACAGTTTGGAATAACTTGGTTTCTTGGGAGTTGGAGGCATGCGTATAACTTACTCACACAAGTGGAGGCTACCAAAAGACTGGGAGCAACCAACTAAGAGAGCATAATGGCCATAATCATGCAGTGCAACAAAGCATACTAATCAAAGCAAAGAGTGATACTATAAGTCAAGGACTAAATGATCATAGAGGCTAATGGTGACTTGTCGTATTCATAACATGGTGTGAGCATGTACCAAGTCAAACCAAGCAAAGCATCAAAGGAGAATACCACAATACTATGCTTTTGCATGCTAAAACAACGCATAATTTATTCAAGGCACACTAAGCAATCCCAATTGTTTGGAACAAGACATGCTACAATAATAATCACTAAGCAAAAGGTCAAAACAACACCTAGCATGTCATGCTAAATTCTAAGTCACAGTCAATGCAATCTCCTCTTGCACTTCAAGCAAGAACTTACTACTCCTTTCCAACAGCAAGCTACTTATTTGCAAAACAACACAGTGAGAACGGGGGTCCAAAGTACTGTATTCAAGCAAACTAAACAACATAAGCAAAGCAAACAAAAACTAAGACACTCCAAGAACAACACAACTGTGCATGAAACAATAAAAAATGAAGTGTCTAGACAGACCAGAGCTTTTTATTGATGAAGAAGGGGATGCCTTGGGCATCCCCAAGCTTTGACGCTTGTACCTCTTGGATATTTCTTGGGGGTGACACCATGGTGGTATACCCAAGATTGAGCTTTTGTCCATTCTTCATCTCATTGCATCATTCTCTCTTTACACCTGAAATTTTTCCTTCATACAAAACATCACACAATCTTCATTAGCAACATTAGTGTATTCAAAAGATATTAGACCTCTGGAAAAGCTTTGAAATAGCAAGGCTTTTCACGAAAAACACAATATACTGTAGTAACTTCTTCAAAAATCTCAATTCACCTAAAGATAACTCAAAAAGGAATCAATAAGAAGCAAATGCAAATAATGGCAGAAATCTGTCAAAACAGACCAGGAGGTAGAAACCGATTTTTTCGAAAATCTTCTGTTGCTCAAATCAAAAAGTGTTGAATTAATGAAAGTTATCTAACATACTGGGGGATTTGTTCGTAAATTTGGAGCTCAATCTGAGTTACAGATCTTCCTCGCGATTTTTTTGGTGGAGGACAAAAATCTGTTTCGGGACAGCAACTCCCCAAATCTTACTTCCCTCTCATTAGAGGTCATTCTTGGCACAAAAATCAAACAAAAAGGATAAGGAGAGGTCATTACTGAAGTAATAACTTCCAAGACTCAAGGAAACTCTTGGGTTATCTCCCAACAAGTACTTTTCTTTAACGCCTTTAAGTTAGGCACAAGAAGCAAGAAGAATCAAGTATTTTCAAATGAGGAAGCATTAACATCAAACCTTGCTTTCAAAGGGGGAGCAAAGAGCAACTTATCTCTTCTCATTGGTAAGTGTTCAATACCTTTTTGAATGGAAAATGATATTTAATGGTGCCTTCTTTCATATCAGTGATGGCACAAACTGTTCTAAGAAAAGGTCTTCCCAAAGTAATAGGACAAGAAGCATTGTATTCAACATCCAAAACATAGAAATCAACAGGGACATAAGCATCGTTAACCATGATGAGAACATCATTAATACTCCCCATGAGTTTCTTCTTAGCATTATCATTGAGTAGGACATCTAAATAACAATCTTCCAATGGTGGCAAATCAAGCATTTCATAAATCTTCCTAGGCATAATAGAGACACTAGAACCAAGATCACATGAAGCTTTGAGGTCAAATACATTCACTTGCATATTAATAATGGCTTCCCAACTATCTTCTACTTTCCTAGGAATAGAAGCCTTGTGTTTTATCTTCTCTTCCTTAATTTTCACAAGAGAATTTGTAATATGTTTGGTAAAGGCAACATGCATATCACTAGCATCAGGACTTATAGCAAGCTTTTGCAAGAACATAATCACTTCATAAATATTGCAACCATCAATATCAAAGTCAAACTTGGCATCACTAGTAGTAGGCTCAATAGGCTTAGGAATAGTAGGAGTAGGAATAGGGACTACTTGTGGTTTAGTGGTGATGGTGCACACACTATTGTTTCTATCAATTTCAGCTTCCCTTTCCCACTTAGCATGAAGTTGAGCTAACAACCTAACATTTTCATCAATAGTAACTTGTATGGCATGAGCAGTAGCAAAGGTATTTTCCATAGTTTCAGGTTTAGCAGCCATTTTATTAATCAAGGAAGACTGAGCTTCAGACAGAGAGGATATGTTTTTCTCAGCACTCAAAATTTTTGACTGTAAACTAGGAATTTCTCTATTCAAATTCTCAAGCTGATGACTAATGTTTTTCAAGATAATAGATTGCTCCTCCATAGTTTTAGTGAAAATCTTATTTTGCTCATATTGCATTTGCATAAAATTCTTAGTGGATCTCTCTACTTCTAGAATCCTTTCTTCACTAGGCATTCCAGATCTACCATGATAAGCATTTCCACTAGGAGGATAAGGCCTATAGTTACCATAATTATTGTTGCCAAAATTGTTGTTTCTAATGAAGTTCACATCAACTTTCTCTTCTTGAGCAACCAAAGAGGCTAAGGGAACACTATTAGGATCTAAAGGAGCTTTCCCATTAACAAGCATAGCCATAATAACAACAATATTTTCACTCAAAGAGGAAGTTTCCTCAACAGAATTTACCTTCTTACCATGTGGAGCTCGCTCAACATGCCATTTAGAGTAGTTAACTATCATATTATCAAGGAGCCTTGTTGCAGCACCCAAAGTGAGGCCCATAAAGGCACCTCCAGCAGCTGAATCCAATAGATTTCTTGAGGAAAAGTTCAAACCTGCATAAAAATTCTGGATAATCATCCAAGCAGTGAGTCCATGAGTAGGGAAATTTTTAACCAAAGTCTTCATTCTTTCCCAAGCTGGAGCAACATGTTCACTATCAAGATGTTTAAATTTCATAATATCACTTCTCATAGATATAATCTTAGCAGGAGGATAGTACTTTCCAATAAAAGCATCTTTGCACTTAGTCCAAGAATCAATACTATTTTTAGGCAAAGAAAGCAACCATTCTTTAGCTTTTCCCCTCAAGGAGAAAGGAAAAAGCTTGAGCTTAATAATATCTCCATCTACATCCTTATACTTTTGCATCTCACAAAGTTCAACAAAGCTATTGAGATGGGCAGCAGGATCATCAGAACCAGCACCAGAAAATTGCTCTCTCATCACAAGATTCAACAAAGTAGGCTTAATTTCATAAAAGGTAGCATCAAGAGCAGGTGGAGCAATATGAGTGCTTAGGAAATCATTGTTGTTGGTGCTAGTGAAGTCACACAACTTGGTGTTCTCAGCAGAGTTCATTTTGGCAAAGGTGGGCAAGCCAAAAACAGCAGGAGTAGCTAGAGCAGGAACTAATTTTTTGGGTTTTTTGGAAAGAGGCAAACAAAACCAAACAAAAGAAACAAAGTAAAGAGAAAGGAAGTGAAGGACTCACCTAGTGAAGACGTCCTTGGCCTCCCTAGCAACGGTGCCAGAAAAGCTTGATGCAGCGCTGAGTTGATGTAGGAGCGCTTCGTTGGGAACCCCAAGAGCAAGGTGTGAAGCAGCACAGCAACAAGTTTTCCCTCAGTAAGAAACTGCGGTTATCGAACCAGTAGGAGGAAGGAAACGTCAAATAGGTGTTGCAAGCAACGCGGAGACCTGCACAACACAAACTCAAGACTTTGCCCCAACAAATCAGTGAGGTTGTCAAGCTCACCGGTTTGCTATAACAAAGGATTAAACGTATGGTGTGGAAGGTAATGGTTTGTAGCAAGTAAGCAAGTAACAGTGGAAGATGTATCAATGGTAAAGATTGGACTAGGGTCTATAGTTCACTAGAGGTGCTCTCCTTAGATAGACAACATGGCATGAAGGGTAAACAAATTACAGCAGGGCAATTGACAGGAACTGAGCAAGGCATAAAAATGCAATTACTAGTCAGAAAGAACCTATGAGATTCGATTGGGCAATACAACAAGATACATAGACCGCCATCCAACTGCATCAATTACTAGAAGTCCACATTCAGGTTATCATCCAAACCCCCTCCAGTATTAAGTTGCAAGAAACATACAACTACATTAAGCAAAGTGTGTAAGGTAAATAGTCCACATGTTCCATGAACAAGAGACCGTTGTTTTCTCCCTAGTGGCAACACCACATCTACAACCGAAGAGATTTCTGTCACTTCCCTTGGAAACTAGAGGCATGAACCCACTATCGAGCATAAATATCCCCTCTTGGAGTCACTAGCAACTACTTGTCCAAGATAGCTACTAACAATGGAGAGCATGCAAGATCACAAACAACATAAACATGATAGAATCATAAAGACAAAACCATTAATCAAACCAACATAATAATCTCAATATCCATTGGATCCCCACAAACACAACATGCATGATTACAAATATATTAGATCTTGATCATGAATGGAGCTCACAAGATCTATACATGAAAGCACAAAGGAGGAGATACAACCATCTAGCTACTACATGGACCCATAGTCCAAGGTGGAACTACTCACACATCATACCGGAGAGAAGGCCTCCGGGATGATATCCCCTCCGGCAAGGTGCTGGGAAGAACTTCAGATCCCCCCGATCTAGGGACGATGGTGGCGGTGGCTACAGATGGTTTCGTGAAGATTTGATCGGGTGCTTAGGTTTTCTGCATCGGGGGCTTCTTATAGGCGAAGGGGGAGGCCGAGGAGGCGGCCCGGGTGGCCAAACCCTAGCCAGGCGTGGGGCTGGGCCCACCCGCACCTAGGGTGGGTCTGGCCCCCTGGCTGGCCCCTCTGGCTCCCCTCTGTACTTCTTGTTCCCCATGGAAAGTAATTGACTTTGACGTTTGTCCCGTCCAATTCCGAGAATATTTCTGTACTAACTTTTCTGAAACCAAAAACAGCAGAAAATAGGCATCTAGCACTGTTGCAACTTGTTAATAGGTTAGTACCAAAAATCATGTAAAAATCACCTCAAAGTGTAGACAAGCAAAGCAAAGTAGATACTAAACAAGCATGGAGCATCAACAAATTATAGATAAGTTTCCAACGTATCATCCCGCTACACCCATAGTTCGTCATGTTCTCCACCGCCATGAGCTCCCAGTAGTGTCCAATAATAATGTTGGTTTCGTTTGTGATGCCTGTCAGTAAGGCAAGAGTCAACAGCTACCATTTTCAGAGTCGAGTCATGTTGTTAAAACTCCGCTTGAGCTTATTTTTTCTGATGTGTGTGGTCTTGCCCCACACATCTGTCAGTGGCCATAATTACTATGTTAGTTTTATTGATGCTTATAGTCGATATACTTTGTTTTATCTTCTCAAGCGTAAATCTGATGTGTTCTATGTATTTCTTCAATTTCAAGAACATGTTGAGCGTCTCCATAAGCGTAAGATTATTCATGTTCAGTCTGATTGGGGGGTGAGTATTGCAACCTTAATACATTCTTTAATAAACTTGGGATTTCACATCATGTTGCTTGTCCTTATTCACATCAGCAGAATGGCGCAGCCGAACGTAAGCACCGTCATGTTGTAGAAACTAGCCTTACTTTCCTATCTCATGCTTCTGCTCCTTTTCGGTTTTCGAGTGACGCTTTTTTCACAGCCTGTTTTTTGACCAATAGGCTTCCGACATGACTCCTTCATATGAAAACACCATTAGAACTCTTGCTCAATGAAAGTCCTGACTACACTTTTCTGAAAGTTTTTGGGTGCGCGTGTTGGCCTCATCTTCGACCCTATAATAAACACAAGCTTGAGTTTTGGTCTAAACAGTGCGTCTTTCTTGGGTATAGTGCTCTCCATAAAGGGTACAAATGCCTTTATGTTCCGTCCAACCGTGTCTATATTTCTCGTGATGTCGTGTTTGATGAGAATGTGTTTCCTTTTTCTGCACTTCCGACCACCACCACCGCATCCGATACACCTGTGCATCCATCTTTAACATTGCCTGACCAGTTTGTCGATGCTGCACACTCTCCTTCTTTGCTTCCTAATCATGCTACAAGTACTGGAAGAGGAGCGTGGCTGCAACTTATTAAGGAATCCTCCTCCCCGGCGTCGCCCGCGCCGCACGACGATCGCGTGCATGCCCCATGCATGGCTGACGTTGATCGCGCCGGCCTGGCGCCCTCAGCTCCGGCTTTGCCGGCTCCCACTCTCGGCCCAGCGCCGGCTCCTGCTACCGGGCTAGCGCCGGCTCCCTCTACACCGTGTGGAGCCTCGGCCTCCCCCGCGCCCTCAGCTACTAGACCGGCTTCGCCCGGCCCAGCATGACCCGGCTCGAGCATGCCGTCGGCCGCATCTTCTCCTGATGCCTCTCCACCAGGATAGGCTTCGACCTCTGCATCATCGTCACCTGCACCTCGTGCACCAGCGTCGGCTGATCTTCGTCCTCGCATGCGCAGTCAGTCTGGGATATTCTGACCCAAAGAGCGCACTGACGAGACAATTGCATGGATTGCATCATGCGTTGCACAGGCTGAGTCTAACCCCACCGGAGAACCCCGGCACTTCCAGGCTGCTCTTGGTATTCCTCATTGGCGCAATGCTATGGAAGAGGAGTTTCAGGCACTACAGAAAAATGATACTTGGCAGTTGGTTCCTCCTGTTTCTGGGGTCAATGTAATTGATTCCAAGTGGGTATTCAAAGTCAAGAGACATGCTGATGGTTCTATTGAACGCTACAAGGCGCGGTTAGTAGCCAAGGGCTTCAAATAGAGGTATGGACTTGATTACGAGGATACATTCAGTCCGGTTGTTAAGCCTACTACCATTCTTTTGCTTCTCTCTTTGGCCGTTACACGAGTATGGTCGTTGCGTCAGCTAGATGTTCAGAATGCCTTCTTGCGTGGTGTATTGGAGGAGGAAGTCTATATGCGTCAGCCTCCGAGATTGTTGATCCAGATCGTCCTCAGCATTTTGTTAAGGCGCTCTATGGGCTAAAGCAGGCTCCTCATGCTTGGCATGCTCGTCTTGGTTCTGTTCTTAGAGGGCTTGGGTTCGTTCTGTCTACGGCTGACACATCTATTTTTGTCCTTCAGCGCCCTAAGGTCACTATGTATCTGCTGGTCTATGTTGATGATATCATTCTTATTAGCTCCTCAGATACTGCTGCTGATCGTATGTTGACTGCTCTCAGTGGTAAGTTTGCTGTGAAGGATCTGGGTGCTTTGCACTACTTCCTGGGATTGGAGGTTTTGAGGTCGTCTGCGGGATTGTCTCTCTCTCAGCACAAGTACTCCATGGATTTACTACGCCGAGCTGGTATGCTTAAGTGCAAACCTACTGCTACTCCTATGTCTGCCACTGATAAGTTATCTGCTCTTGATGGGGATCTTCTTTCTTCTGAGGATGCTACTGAGTATCACAGTATTGTTGGTGGTTTGCAGTACTTGACTATCACCAGACCTGATATCTCCTATGCAGTTAACCGTGTGTGTCAGTATCTTCATGCTCCCAGGACTCCACATTGGTCAGCTGTGAAGTGTATTCTAACGAGGTTTGATCTCGCCAATGCCCATTGTTATGGACTTGGGTTTTGGAGAAGATGGGGATGCTGGAGATCGCGGAACGGTTAACAAACAAGCAACACGGGGACACGAGGTTTACCCAGGTTCAGGCCCCTGGAGGGAAAACCCTACTCCTGCTTGTCTGCTCTTGATTACGGCGGAACCGGTGATTACAGGGGTGCGCAGATGCAATCTGGCGTGGAGGTGCGTATGCGAAAGTATGAGAGAGAGAGAGATCTAGGTCGTGCCCTCCTGGCCTTTATATAGACTTAGGCAGGTCCCAGGCACAGATCTAGTCGGTTACAGGTTCTAGGGTTTACCCCTTTGAATTTCCTATCTACTCTAGTCTTGCTCTCCAAGGATCTGAAGGCGTCATGGGCCTTGGCCACCCGAAAGTCTTCATGGGCCGGCATATATTTGTCGTGAGCCTTCCTTGGGCTGGACTAGGTATGCTGAGATCGTGTACCCGCGGGGTATAACCATGTCAGTAGCCCCCGAGTGTTTAGTTGAATCGTAGATTCGGCTGAGGACTCTTCAATCCTTCGGGTGCAACTCTGTCTTTCAAGAGAATGTGTAGGGATTGTTGATGCGTGTGCCTGACTCTCCCGACGGATCAGGGTCAGTTAACTGTCTTAGGACAAAACAACACGATCTTCTTCAGGTTCGAGTCCCTTGACTCAAACCCGGAACATATGCTGGCGTAATTCGACTCAGGCCGCGGAGGACTTACAGGAGTGGAATTCCAGTGAATTTAATTGATGTACCCAACGCGTTCGTCGGGATTTTTCATCGCGCTTGTTGGCACGGGTTTATACTAGCAGAGCGCAGTCATGTGCGTTACCAGGCCATCAGATGATATATGTAGGTCTTATCGTTGCGTCGCAGACACAGCATCCGAAGTTTATCACCGCGGAGGTGTTTCGGGTAGCCAAGGAGAATGCTACTCACTTAGCGTTTAGTAGGGGCAGAGTTGCCGAAAAGTTTTTGCATACTGATCCGAAGGATCGCAGTCGAAATTTTATAGGGTACGCGACCAGCGCTCCATATGGGAGTAGCCCCCGAGTGTCTGTTTGAGTCGTAGACTCGAGCGGAGACTTTAATTCAGCCGTTGTTCAGTGTCAGGTCCGTAGGACACAAATTTTTTTGGATGCTTAAATCCATCCTCCCTATGGGAGTAGCCCCCGAGTCCGTAGTGGAGTCGTAGACTCAACTTAGGACTCAAAGAAATAGTTCAATGTTGTAACATGTTGTTAATTCTTCGGGTGCGCGGCCAGCGCTCCTGATAGGAGTAGCCCCCAAGTAATTAGTCGAATCGTAGATTCGAGTGAGTACTCTTAGTTTTGAAGCCGAAGAAATTGTGATTGTTGGTAGTGTAGCTTTTGATGACGTCAGTGCTGATGATCGATGACCTCAAGCGTCTGCTGCGCCAGAGATGACTTGACTGGACGAACATGGGTCCCACTCTCTGACCTTGAATTGACCGGTCACGCGCGGCGTGGAGATAATTACGGCGTCGCCTCGATTTCCGTGTGTAGTGGACGGCGTGTTAGCGACGGTTCATTGCGATGCTGACACGTGTATGGCCAGATCATGCCGTTGGCGTTAGGTCTTCTCGATGGACGGTTGTCGTGCATCGTCTTTGTTTGGGGAAAAATTAGTTTGTTTTCGCCGCAGCTATTCTCGTTTCACTGCTCCCTTGTTCTCTGAGAGTTCTTGCTGCGCGCTGGAATATCCTTTGACATTTCCCTCTTCCATCATGTGTTCTCGCTGCCGGCGCCGCCGTACCGCAATGGGGAAGTCGAAGAAGTCTTCTTCTGCGGTTGGTACCAGCGCTGCTGGAGGGAAGAAGAGTGCCGCCGCTACCCGTGTCACCGACGGTGGCTGGCGGCGATCGGAGACGCGGGAGAGTGATCTCTGCAAGCTTCGTGAGCGGGGCTTGATCCCGCAGGATAGGGAGGTTGTCAAACTCCCAGGCAACGAGGTAATCCCCCGTCCCCTGCTAGGTTTCGGGTTATGTTCCTCGCCTTCGTTATTCGCGGATTTTCCTTCCTAGTCCACGACTTCCTTCGTGGACTGCTTTTTCTTTACGGTGTCCAATTGCATCATCTTTCCCCCAATTCTCTTCTTCACATTGCTTGTTTTATCACTTTCTGCGAGTGCTGGCTCGGTATCAAGCCGCACTTTGGCCTCTTCCAGAAACTCTATACCGTGAAGAGGCAATCTGGTTCGGATGGTGTTTATCCCATTGGGGGTTGCATCATCTCCCTCAAACCCAATCTGCTTTTCTTTTCTTTTTCCATGTCCGAATCTGTCCAGTACTGGCAGAGACGATGGTTTTATATTCGTGACTCCACAGTGGTTGGGCAGCATTTTGGTCTTGCTCCTTTCGACCCCTCCCAAAAGATCGAGCCGAAGAGGTCCTGGAAAAACCAGATCTTGGATGGCGAGGTAGCGGAGATAGAGGCTCTCTATCGTCGAGTGGAGGATCTCCAGTTTATTCCGGAGAAGGAAGTGAACGGTGTGGATATCATCCGCACATTTCTTGAGCGTCGGGTGCAACCACTCCAGGCTAGGGTGCACCCGATGTTCCTTTATGCTGGCCGTCGTGATCCGACTAGGGTTTCGGCTGAGAAATTCTCCCAGGGAGATCTCGACAGGGCCCTTCGTTCGCTGCTGAAGTTCAAGGCTGGAGAGGATATCCCGGGGAAGTCGCTAACTTCTCTGTTTTCTGCTTCGCTTCCTGTTCCACAGGTGTAGATCCGTGTGCGTAGCGCTATTTTCGACTGCATTGTATTTGCATTTGTTTTCTAACACATTTTCTTCTCCTGTGCAGAACTTCAAAGTATCGGGCATGTCGCCTCCATTACCCGAAGTATTTCCGGATGCTCCAGATAATGATGTGGTGGATTCCATGTCCGAGCTGTCGTCGGCGCGATCTCCGGCTGAAGAGGCCAACAAGTCGAGCGAGGACCACACTCGCAAGCGGACACGAAGCTCCAGCGAGTCTTCGGATGCCTTGACTCCTCCGACTCCTAGGAACCCGCTGTGTCTTGAACGTCACAGTGATGGGCATGGGGGAACTTCCTCTCCGATTCCTGCCGTTCCCGTGCGGGCTGTGGCACAGCACCCGCCGACAAAGCGGAAGAAGGAAGAAAAGAAGGAAGAGAAGAAAGTCCAGAGGACCCCTCCTGTCTTCAACCTGAGCGAGATTGACTCGTAAATTTCTTTAATCCTGCACTGATTTTCCTTGCCTGTTTACTTTGTAGTTGTGCTAATTTGTCCTTGTGCAGGCACTCTTCCAACGACTCCTCCAGCGATGGTGCTCGGGATATGATGGGGGAGTCCAAAGTCGCGTCTCCTCCTCCTCAGACGGTGGCTACCTCTGAAGGCGCTGCTCCAGACCCTTCTCCGCAGGAGGTTCAGGTGGTTGCGCCTCAGAAGGCTGCCAGCGGACCTTCGGAGTCGCCATCGGATAATGTAAGTAGTTCTGCCTCCTGCCACGGGGGAAGCCCCCGAGCATCTGTAAAGGAGTTTTGTTTTTTGTTCTTCCTTCGAGTCTCGGGGGGAGCCCCCGAGCGCTTTCATGTGTGTAGTTTGCTTCTGCTCTTTCTTTTGGGCGTAGCCCCTCGAGTCCTTCTCTTGACTAGTAGGTCTTTTTCCTGCAGCCTTTTGTGCAGGATGCCAAACGACTGGTGCAGCAGCACCTGGCGCTGGAGTCCAGCCTCAAACAGCTTCAAGTTACATTTATGCCTTTGGTCTTTGCTTCTTCTTGTATTCTTGTTCTGTTATCCGACGTTTGTATTATTTGAATGCAGAGGAGCACAACACCTCCCTTCGTGAGATTGATGCTCTCAAAAAGAGCCTCGGTCAAGCAGAAAAGAAGGCCGAGGTCGCCGTTGGTGCGAAGGAGCGCCTCGAGCTGGAGCTGGCCACTGCGGCCGAGGCTAAGGAGCGCCTGCAGCGGGAGGCCACGGACCGCGAGGAGCATCTTGCCGCCGCTACGGCTTCGCGCGAGAGAGAGGTGGCCGGCAAGCTTATGGCGGCTGCCAAGGCTGTTTCGGGTGAGTATCTTCACCGTCCTCTTTTGATTTCCTTGTCTTTCTTTTGCGGTGCTGTCGCTCATTCTTCTTCCTTGTTGTTTTAGATGCCACATGCATCGAGTTTGATCGCGGTGCTCTGGAGGTCAAGGAGGTGGTTAAAGATCGTTGCGGCATCGTCGTCAACTCGCTTGCCAAGGCCAAGGAGGTCCTTGGGCGCTTCTACAAGGAGCTTGTCCCCAAGGGCGCGGCCCTTGATGATGTTGATGCTCTGGCGGGGGCGCTGTCAGCCAAAGCACCTGCGGCGTACAAGCGCAAGCAGAAGGGCATCGGTGCATCCGTCGGGCTGGCGATGGCCTTGGCGGCTGGAGCGGAGCTGGACCTTCCCTAGGTCACTTCCCGGATGCCGACGACTGTTGATGGATCCGAGGTAGCCTTCGCTACCTATTATGCTCGCTGTAAGTGTTATGGGCCGAAGCTGATTGATCTGCTGGCCAAGTACGCGCTACGGCAGCAGGGGAAGCCAAGGCGAGGCAATCCGGCTCCAAGGCTACTCAGGGTGCCGCGTCTTAGGCGTTGTAGCTGTAGGATAGTTGTAGTCTCTTTTGTTGTAATTATTTTGATGAACGAATCCTTGTGCCACGTAGTGGCTTTTGATGCACTTAATGAATTTGTTGAGTTATGTGCTCCTTCGTCTGTGTGTTCATGTCTTTGTCTGTCTGTTGATCTAGGGTCCTTCGGGTGCTGATCCCGTTGACACTTCGCCTGCAGCGCGGCTGCGACCATCTTTGGATGATTCGTCGCAGCTTGCGTTTCTTTGAGACCGTGTTCGTAGTCTCGAGAAAGAGTTGCTTGGGGTGCGTGTCCATGCCGACGTTTGGAAGTCCAAGGCGGATCAAGGTGCTGCCAGAGAGGAGTACCTGATGGCGGAATTGCTTCGATTGTCCGAGTAGCTTCAGTGTAAGTTTTTCGAGTTGTTGCCCATTTCTTTGGATGCGCCTACTGGCATTGCATCTTACTTTTGTGCAAGTATTGCAGGTGCTAACCTTGCTCCGAGGGAGGAGAAAGAGCGTGTTGCTGTTCGGGTCAATTGCTTGACTCAACAGGACATGGAAACCGGCGGGTTCTTCTGGATGGATCGGGATCGTGCTATGGTCCTTGCGACGGTGCAAGATTGCGTTCACCAAGTATCGTGGGTTCTTCGTCAGGTGCAGACTGCACTCGCGTCGGTTCTGCATGTGATGTTTCCGCTGGATGCTGCACCTTCAACCCTCTCTGGTCTTCTGTCGAAGTTTCGGAATGTGAATAGTGTCAAGGAATTGGTGCGGCATCAGCTCGTCGCAGGAGTGAAGGCTGCGTTGTCCCTTGTGAGGCTGCATCGCCCTGATGTAGATATGTCCGCTGTAGTGGCTGGGCCACCCCTTCGACCAGATAGTGGTGTGTGGGATATGCGTCCGCATTATGCGGCTGTAAGGTAGTATACCGAAGAGATCGTAGATCTATTTGAGCAGCGTGCTCAGGTTATTCTTCAGAATAGGTAGTCCCTGTAAAAGAGATAAATGTAAAATTTGTATATATTTGACTGGGCGTGTTTTTCCCTTTGTTATAAAGGTTTGGTTGTTGTTTGAGCACGTAGTGCTTTGTTCACATACGTGTCCTTTTTGTTAGCCTGACGTGGTCAGCTACTCAGGTGTACACGTGTTATCCTCAATCGACGAAATCATGAGGTGGGGGGAGCCCCCGAGTGTGTTTGTAGCATGAAGTAAAAGTGCGAATAGGAAAATAAAATTTTGGGGCGAGACACTTAGCTTTATTTATATCGTAATGGAGGAGGTACATTGTTCGGCTGAGTAGTCTTGGCTGAATAGCCTTATTGAAAGTAAAGGGGTAGGTAGCTAGGGGTAGAATCGTCGCAGTTGTGCGACGTTCCATGGGTTGGAGTATGCGACTCCAGACTCCACGTGCTTGAGGCGATATGCGCCACCTGGGATGACTTCGGTGACGATGTAGGGTCCTTCCCATGGTGACTCGAATTTCTTCGGTCGCTCTTGATTGAGTCGCAAGATGAGGTCTCCTTCGACGAAGGACCTTGGGCGCTGCCGTCGGCTGTGGTAGTTGCGGAGACTCTGCTGGTACACCGCTGATCGAGCTGCTGCTATGTCTCGTGCTTCGTTGAGTGTGTCGACGGCGTCTTCGAGTGCATCCGTGGACTCGGCTTCGCTATAAGCGACGGCCCGGGGGGCCTGGTGGTGTACTTCGGCTGGTAGCACGGCTTCGGCTCCGTGCACCATGAAGAACGGCGTGTAGCTGGTGGAGCTGTTTGGCGTGGTACGCAGGCTCCATAGGACGGAGGGTAGCTCTTTCGTCTAGGCTCCGGAGAGTCGCTCGAGTGGGCTCATGAGGCGCTTCTTGATGGCAGCGCCGATTAGGCCGTTGGCCTTTTCCACCTGCCCGTTCGTTTGCGGGTGCGCCACAGAGGCGTATGTGATGTTGATTCCGAGGCCTTCGCAGAAGTCTTGGAATTCTTTGTTGATGAAGTTCGATCCATTGTCGGTGATGATGCTATGCGGTACTCCGAACCTGTAGACAATGGATTCAAAGAACTTGATGGCAGTCTTGCCCTTTTGGTTAGTGACCGGCATGGCTTCGATCCACTTGGTGAATTTGTCGACTGCGACTAGGAGGTAGACGTGCCCTCCTTTCGGGGATCTTGGCAGTTTGCCGATCATGTCGAGGCCCCATTGGGCGAAGGGCCAGGCCAAGGGTATGGTCCTGAGCTCTGACCCGGGTGCGTGTGGTTTGTCGGTGAACCTTTGGCACCCTTTGCATCTTCGGACGATGTCTTTTGCGCCGTTCATGGCCGTTGGCCAGTAGAATCCAGCTCGTAGAGCTTTGGCGACAAGGGAGCGACTGCCTGCGTGATGGCCGCAGATGCCCTCGTGGATGTCTTGAAGTATGGTTTTCCCGTCACCGATGGTGACGCACCTTTGTAGTACACCCGAAATGATGCGCTTGTACATCTCGTCATTGATGATGGTGAAGGCTTTTGATCGGCGAGATATGCGTCGGGCATCTGTCGGGCTATCAGGTAGTTCTCCGTCTATCAAGTACTGGAGGTACGATCGTGTCTAGGTTTCTTCGACTGCCATGACCTGCATCAGGTTGACCGTGGCGACCTCTGTGTCCAGTTTTTCGGGTCCTTCATGACCTTCGGGTAGCGTAGCTCCCGAGTGTTCTGCTTATTCGGGTGATACCTTGGGGAATTTCCGCTTGATGGATGGCACGCAGATCTGTTCAAGGAACACACCTGGTGGCACCCTTGCGCAGGTGGAGCCAATGTTGGCGAGTCTGTCGGCCTCCTCGTTGCTTTCTCTTCCAACATGCCGAAGCTAGCAGCCGTCGAATTCTCCCTCGAGTGAGTTGTAAAGTGCGCGGTACGTGATCATGTTTTCGGCGTGTGTGTCACACTCATTCATCGTCTGTTGGATGACGAGGTTGGAGTCACCGTAGATGACCAGGCGCGTTGCGCCGCAGATCTTTGCCATCCTCATGCCGTGGATGAGGGCTTCATATTAGGCCTCGTTGTTGGAAGCTCGGAATTTCATCTGAAGGACGTACTTCATCTTGTCGCCCTGCGGGGAGGTCAGTATGACCCCGGCTCCTGCTCCAGCTTCGCGCTTGGAGCCGTCGAAATGCATCATCCATGACTGCGACATGTCAGGGGTGTCTGGCAGCTGCAGCTCCATCCAGTGTACAAGGAAGTCCGGGAGGACCTGAGACTTGATTGTGAGTCGCTTCTCGTAGACGATGTCTAGGGGTGACAGCTCGATGCCCCACAGGGCCACGCGTCCTGTGGCCTCCGGATTGTTTAGGATGTTGTTCAGGGGTGCCTCGTTGACGACCATCACCTGGTGATCCTGGAAGTAATGGCTCAACCGACGAGCCGTCATGAACACGCCGTAGGCGAGTTTCTGGTAGTGAGGGTACCTCTGCTTTGTTGGCGTCAATACCTCGCTGAGGTAGTAGATTGGGCGTTGGACCCCATGGGTCTTACCTTCTTCGGGTCGCTCAACCACCAACACGGTGCTTACCACCTGGTGTGTGGCTGCTATGTACAGCAGTAGGGGCTCGCATTCCTTTGGCGTAACCAAGACGGGCGAGGTGGAGAGCAGCCGCTTCAGATCTTCGAATGCGTCGCCCGCTTCAGGCGTCCACTCGAATTTATCTGCCTTGCGTAGCAGTTGGTAGAATGGCAGGGCTTTCTCGCCCATGCGGCTGATGAACCTGCTCAATGCCGCTATTCGCCATGCGAGTTGCTGGACACCCTTGAGGTTCTTCGGTTTCTCCATGGTCATGATGGCCCGGATTTTCTTCGGGTTTGCCTCGATCCCTCGCTGGGAGATGAAGTATCCAAGCAGCTGACCCGATGGGACGCCGAAGGCGCATTTTTTGGGATTGAGCTTGATCATGTAGCGGTCGAGATTATCGAACGTCTCGCGGAGATCGTCGATGAGCGTTCTTGACTCCCTGGTTTTGATGACTATGTCGTCGACATAGACTTGGACGTTGTGACCGATCTGGTCCTTCAGGCATGCCTGCATGCATCGCTGGTACGTGGCACCTGTGTTCTTTAGCCCGAAGGGCATTATGTTGTAGCAGAACACTCCGAACGGTGTGATAAACGCCATTTTCTCTTGATCTTCGACCTTGAGTCGAATCTGGTTGTAGCCTGAGTAGGCGTCGAGGAAGGAGAGTTTATCGCATCCTGCAGTCGAATCGATGATCTGATCGATCCGAGGAAGAGGGAAGTGGTCCTTTGGGCAGTGCTTGTTCAGCGACGTGAAGTCTACGCACATCCGCGGGATGTCTGTGTCCTTCTTGGGGACCATCACTGTATTTGCGAGCCACTCGCTTTCTTTGATCTCCCTGATGAAGTCTGCAACGAGTAGTCTGTTGATTTCCATTCCGATGGCTTCGGCCCGTGGCTCAGACAGTCTCCGGATGGACTGCTTGACGGGCTTGGTGTCTGGAAAGACGTTGAGTGCGTGCTCGGCGAATTCCCTGGGAACTCCTGGCATGTCCGCTGGACACTAGGCGAAGATTTCCCAGCACTCACGGAGGAATTCGACGAGCGCGCTTTCCTACGCGGGGCTGAGGTCGTTGGCGATCAGCGCCGTCTTGGAGGCATCCGTCGGGTGAACCTGCACTTTCTTTGTGTTGACGGTGGAGTCGAAAGACATGTTAGGTGCGTTTTGTCATGCGACTAGGGGTGCCCCGTTGTCCGTCACCTCGCGGAGCCTTACGAGCTCCTCGTGCATGCCGAATAACTGGGAGATTCTGTTGAAGTCCCTGTCGCAGTGGTCCGATCGGGTGAAGCTCCCGTGGACCGTGATGACGCCACTAGGTCCTGGCATCTTGAGTAGCAGGTAGACGTAGTGTGGTACAGCCAAGAACCTTGCGAATGCTACACGCCCGAGGATGGCGTGGTATTGTGATGGCTAGTCCACCACTTCGAATTCGAGCCGCTCGCATCGAAAGTTGTACGGCTTGCCGAAGATAACGTCGAGCCATATTTTCCCAGGGGGAATATGCCCTTTCCTGGGACGATGCCGTGGAACGTTGTGTCTGACTGTTCCAGGATGCACAGCGGGATCCGCATTGCTGCTAGAGTACTTGCGAACATCAGGTTGATGCCGCTGCCGCCGTCCATGAAGACGCGGCTCATCTCGAAACCTCCGATCTGCGCCTCTAGCACCAGGGCAGCATGACCTGGGCGAGGGATCTGGCAAGGGTGATCCGAGCGGCTGAACGTGATGCAGGACTCCGATCCGCTGAGGTACTCAGGGATGACGGGTGGAGTTGTCACAGCCAGGTTGATCTGATGGGTGATTTTCTTCTGCACCCTATTCGTGGGGCGTCCCTTCTGGATCATCAGTGCTCCTTTTGGCGGGGGATACCCGTGCCCATCGTTGTTCTGTGCTGGTGCGACTGGTTGGTTCGGGCCTCCTACAGGTGGCGGTGGAGGAGCTCCATGCGCTATCTCTCCTGGTGCGGGTGCATTCCCAAATCCAGGGGGTGGAGCTTGCTGCCTCATCTGAACCATGCTTTCGCTGAGCTTTTGGAACTCGCGGCAGTCCTTGAGCATGTGGCTTGCCATCTTCTTACCATCCTGCTTGTCGATGTAGAAGTGGATGGTGCATGGACCCGAAAGTTTTTCGTATGCTGAGGGTCCGTTACCGCGATCGCGGCGCTGCCACGACTATGCTGGGCGTCCTCCATCGCGGAAGTTGCCTCCGCGGTATCCGCCGCTATTGCGGTTGGCATCGTTGCGGCGATCGGCGTAGCCGGCCGCGACCATGTCGGGTCCATCACGATCGTCGTAGACGCGCGGTCTCCTCTTGTTACGGTGTTCCTGTCGTCGGTCGTAATCGTCCTCTTCCTCTGTCGTGGTGGTTGCACGGCAGATGCCATGGGTGGGCTAAAGAACGGGGCCAATGGATGCTAGTGGGATCTGGGGAGGGAAGATGCAACTGTCTTTACACTCAAGCTGCCAAAGTGATGAACTTTATTTTTCTCTTGATGGGTTACAAGTGCTCCTTGAGCTGTAGACAGGGGGACAATGTGAATCTCCCCAGCCTAACGGTGCTCAGAGAATCGATCCCCCCCTCAGGGTCCAAACCTCCCCTTATAAAGGGGTGCCTTGGGTGCCCTTAGGGCTGACGAGGCAAGCATATTCGTGGAATATGCTTGTCCCAAAATAGTAGTTCGGCGGCCTCCTTTCCCTATCGCCCTTCTAATGACGGCAAGGCTCCAGTGGCCCCCTCCTGTGTGCCTCGGGCTCCAGGACTGTCACCTCCGTGACCTCCTTCTGCCCCTCTGACGTTGTGCATCCTTGTCTCTTGTGCTTGGCCCTGTTCTGATTCCTTCTAGCCTGCAGCTATAGTTTGACCCTGGGCTTCTCCTTCTCCTGCAAGCTTCGTATTACTCGGCCTTACCTTGTGTTACTCGGCTCGTTCCTCACCTGCATGAAGATCATTTGGGTAACCCGGCCGATTCTCTCATTAACTCGGCCGGGTAACCACTTGATACCTATACATGGGCTTCTTGCCTCCGTTCATCGGCCGACATATCCATGATTCGGCCGACTTAGGCCGTAGCTCGGAAATCAGACGGGGACAGTACCTCTGTCTTTCCCCGTCTCTGACCTACCCGAGGTTAACCCCCCGACATTAGTCCCCGAAGCTGGTGTGGCCCTGCAATAGCTTTGGCTGGGTTATATCAGCTTCATCACTTTCTTCAGTCTTGTTTCCGAGCTATGGCCTCATCCGAGGTTTCCTTGCTTCTTCCCTCGTACGCCACGTCCTACGTGTCACCCCATCATTGCTCTTCTAGTTTTTAGGTCCTTCTACAGTGCTTACTGACAAGCTACAGTGAACCCTGTACCTGCTGCGCCGCCGCCGCGACGCCTCGTGTGCCGCTCCCCTTGGGATTGTAACAACTTTTCTTCGTCTGTGGCCGCTGGTGTGGCTCCACTCACCGTCGTGCGTTCGTGCTGTTCCCACGTTCTACACAGGTAACTGCCACACCCACGATCCCACTCCCCTGTTCATGGCTTGACTATAAAGAGGGGAAACGCGCCCGCAGGATTCATCTTTCCCCTTATCGCTCGCCTCCGCTCTCCTTCTTCCTTTCGCCTGCGTGTTCTCTTGCCGCTCCGCCGCCGCTCGTCAGCCAGAGCCTCCGCCGCGTCGTTCGGCCTTTCTCGCCCGCGCTCTGCGGCTGTGGCTCCGCCGCCGGTGAGTCCTCTCTGACCATCTTGCCCTGATCTTGCCCTAGATCGATCTGCTCCGTTTTCGTGCTCAGGCGACGGTTCCTCCGCTTTTCGCCATTGTTTTCGTGCTAAGTTCCGACGGGGCCTTGTAGCTCTAAGCTCCCCTCCACCGCCAGTTTTTCCTCCGGCGATCTCTCCGGCGCACCCATGTCTAGTTCGTTTAGCGGCGCTCTTGTTGAGGACGATGACGCAGGCTCTGGGCCCGAGCGTGGATCGTGGCAGGGCTCTTCAGTCACGCGCCGTGAGATTGAATGGCTCATCCGAACTTGACGGATTCCTGCCGAGGTTTCCTGTCGTTTACCCGGCAGCGAATCCTCTCCAGTTATCAGAGAGGGCGAGTATGTGGTTTTCATGTCTCACTTCGCCCGTGGCTTCGGTCTTCCTCTTAGCGATTTCGCTAGAGAATTCCTCGATTACTTCGGCCTTCAGCCACATCATCTTCCCGCGAACGCCATAGCTTCTCTTTCTGCTTTCATCTCTGCTTCGGAGGGTTACTTCGGCCTGTGGCCGTCAGTACATGTCTGGTCGAAGTTCTTCCAGATCCGCTCTAACGTTGTCCCTGACAAATCTCTGCATCCTTCCGAGAAGTTACTCACCCAATGTGGGGCGGCGTCCATAACACCTCGGAGGAAATCCGTGTTCCCTCGTGTCACTGGGTTGGAGTCGTGCAAGAAGTGGCACAAGTCATTTTTCTACGTCAAGAACAGAGGGGCGGAAGACAGGATTCGGCTCCCTCCATTCTCAATTGGCCCACCTTCTAAAGTGAACTGGCTCTATAATCCGCGGAAAACTCACGCCTTGGCCGAGGCCTTTGAGATTCGGCTTAAAGAGTTGATCCGGGCCGGGTTATGCGGCGAAGACCTGATGGCAACTTTCATTAGTAGCCGGATCTGCCCCTTCCAGCAGCGGACCCACAAGCTGTGCTACATGAGTGGTCCCCTTGACCCTAACCGAGTCTCGACCGTGGAGCTGGATAACTACCTTATTCATAAGCGCGTCCGAGCTATCTTCAAGACTGAGATGCCTGAGGATTGGTCTTGGGGATTAAAACCATTCACTCGCGATCATCCGCCTCCCGAGGTAAGCTTAATCCGTATTGCTCTGTTACTCTCCTGTCTTTAGAAACTGGTTTATCTAATTCTCTTTTTCCTCGTCTTGCAGAGGTTCGCAGAGCAGAAAAACGAGGACGCCGAAGTTCTGCAGCTCCCTTGGCCTGCGGACAGGAGTACCCCGGATACTGGCGAGCCGGACTCTGAGGAGTTCGTCCCTAAATCAGATCCTGCTCCGACTCGAGCTCGCGGCAGAACTTCTGCGCATGACGAGGAAGGTGATTCGGACGAGGTCCAAATTCTTGAGGTAGTTGCCGCCACGCCTATTTCTTATGCATTTCCGGCTTCTACTTTCCCAGCTAATCCGGCCGGTCAGGTCCACGACGCCGAGCCTATTGCTTCCCGGCCTCCCGTTACCTCGGGGAAACGCGGGGCTCCTGCTGGTGCCTCGGAGGCGGTTCCTAAGAAGCGAATAAAGAGATCTGCTCCGAACCCTCCTAGGCGCAAAACTATGCCTGGGGTCGCCGGGTAAGTTCTTTTGCTTATATTTCTTGTTTTTCTCTTTCTGTTTCTCATACGGATGAATCTTCTTTCTTACTTTTGCAGTGCTCCTCTTTCTGTTAAACCCGGCGGTCCTAGTATGACTGACCGTCCGACTCGGCCGCCATCTCCTCCTCCCGCTGATGATACCAGAGTTCCTAGTCCTATTCGTCCTGCTTCTCCTCTAGCTCGGAATACTTCGCCTGTCCGTCACGAAGTCCCTGAGACCCCTTCCATTGCCTTGGATTCGACCCGGCCCTCCGAGGTTTTCGTCGAGCCCGCCGCCCCTTCTATGGGCCCCAGCGCTGCTACTGAGCCTCCATCTACTTCGGCAGTTTCCACGGCCATCCCGACCTCGGCCGAACAGGTTGTTATCCCGGCGCCCTCTGCGACCTTATCCTCGGCTGTTCCCACGGACTCCGTCCCTACTTCCGAGGCGCCACTTCCTGCTGATGCCCCTTCTAAGGCAGAGAAAGCTGTTGCCGTCAAGACCTCTTCTTCTCAGAAAGGTCTTGCCGGCTCTTCTCAACCGAGTATCGCTGACGTGCTGCGTAAGGGAGCTGCACCTAAAGTCCTCGTTACCTCGGCCTCCGGCAGCCAGCTTGCTCTTCATAAGAGCCCTGCGACCGCCGTGATCGGACAGCCTACCCGGGGTAAAGTTTTAACTCGGACAGCTAGTGGGAACAGCCTTGGAGCGCTGGTTGAATATGCCAACAACTGGAATGCTGCTGATCAGTTTGAGGGTAACCCGGCCAACCAGTCCTTTCAGCTTTCTGATATCAGCGGCCGTTTTGACCACGCTGCCCAGTTCATCATTGATACCAACAAAATGAATGAGGTAATTATTTTTTCCTCTGAGTCTTGAATTATTCTTCAGATGTTACCATATGCTCTAGTCCCCGAAACTTGTAAGGAAATAACTTGTTCTATACTTGGAAGTTTGATTTAATTTTATTTCTAAGGTTTGTTAATCTGGCCGTTTAGATCCGAGTTTAATTGTGTTTTATTCGGACCTAGCCTAGCCTTGAATATCCAGCTATCTAGATCCGAGTTTAGTTCTGCTTGACTCGGATCTGGTTTAGCTTTGAATATCCAGCCACCTGTAGCCGAATTAAGCTTTGCTTGATTTGGATCTAATTTAGCTTTGAATATCCAGCCACCCAGATCTGAGTTAAGTTCTGCTTAACTCGGATCTGGTTTAGCTTTGAATATCCAGCCACCTAGATCGGAGTTAAGTTCTGCTTAACTCGGATCTGGTTTAGTTTTGAATATCCAGCCACCTAGATCTGAGTTAAGTTCTGCTTACCTCGGATCTGGTTTAACTTTTACTCGTTGATTTATCATTGTGCCTCATTACTCAGGTTGCACATGACCGGCGAACTGCCGAGTTCCAGAGGTTGCTTTTTTCGCATCGCAAACTAGAAGAGAAGTACGAGAAAGTTCTGCCTGTGGCGAAGAAGACTGGTATGTTGATAATTCCTTTTCCTTATTCCGAACTTTCTCATGTATTCGTCCATGGACTGCCGGCTTACTTCTTGTTGAACAGGTAATATTAATAACCTCAATATTCGCCTTCAAAAGAAAATCAAGGACCTGGAAGGTTAGTTTCCTTTCTATTCTACTCCTTCTCCTTTTAATATTTATGCTAAGTTTCCTTATTGCGTTTGGCTGTGGTAAAGCCGAGTTGCAAGACTTTGCAGTGTCGCAGCAAGATTGCGTGCCCATGCCTGACGTGATGCTGCATTTTTTAGAACAAAACGCAGTTCATTCGGCGCAATTACAAGAAAAAGATGATGAGATAGCTCGCCTGCGATCCGAGGTGAATACCATCAAGCTCTCTCAGAAGTCCGAGCTAGAAAAGGTCGACCAAGAATTTTCCGAGGAAAAGAATCGGCTGACTCTGGATCTGCAGAAGAACAAAGAACTCCTCGAAGCTGCCGAACTTAAAACCCGCGGTTTGAGCGAGGAAATTGCTCGTTTCGAGAAGAGTAAAGCTGCTTGGGCCAAAGACCTTCAGATAATGATGAGCTACATTCATCGTAAGTTATTTGGCATGGACGAACTATTATTTTTCTTTGTCGTTCCTGCTACCCTTTGACATGTCCATGTTTTGCGCAGATCACTTCCCCGAGGCCAAACCCGTGAGTTCTAAAGCTGTTCTTGCAGCTCGCGCACGCCGAGGTGAACCGGTTGTTGTTGACTTCGAATATTCGATGGAGGATTTCTTGGTTGCTGTTGGTGCTGCAGTTGGTCCGATGAAAATTATGGGCCGGGACTTGGTGCAGGCCGCTATCCGAGCTTACCATGTACTCTGGCCGAATACGTCAGGGACTCCTGATATCAACGAAATTAAGTTATTGGTGACAAGGCTGATGGCATCTGAGAGGCAGCTGAGTCTTTGGAGAGAATCTGCCTGGCGTGCTGGTGCCGACATGGTCCTTACTGTAATCATGTCATGGTATGAAGACATCTCTCTTGATATTCTGAGGAATTTGCGCACTGGCTCCCGCTGGGTTGAAGATCCCACCTTTGTTGCTCTTCGGCAAGCTCGGGCTTTCCAGCTCGTCGAGTACGCCGACGTGCACACTTGGAATGAAGGGCCGAGTTTTCTCCCAGATCCGGATCAAGAGGTCGCGGCTGAGGGTGCTTCGGGTGATGATTCAGCTGAGCATGGGGAAGGTGAAGATGATTCGGCCACATCCGATAGCTCCAGCTCAAGCTCGGATAGCAACGGTGATGCGCGGTCCTCCTCCAAAGGCACCGGGCATTCTACCGCACGTACTGACGCTCCTGAACAACCCCGGGATACCGCCGAAGTTGCACCTGGGTCGGCGGAAGGCGAGGCGACCTCAGTCGAAGTTCCTCCTACTTCGGAGTGCCCCGCACCTGAGCAAGTAGCTGCCCCTCCAACGAACAACGTCTAAGTTATTTGCGATCCCTGGTATGCCGGGCGTATAATGTAGACGAAAAATTTGTCAGCTCGTTGTATGATTTGAATTTCTTTTGCTATGTATTGTTGAGACTCTTGGTTAAGTGGATGCTCATCCGAATTCTTGCCTTGCTGGCATGTAACTTCTTGATCTTTTAGGGCTTAACTTTGCCGTTATTTTGATGATCTTATCCAGGCATTAGCGCTGAATATCCATGTTATTGCCCTGTTTTGAACATAAGTTAATTATTCCGTTGTGGAAGAAACAACAATCGCTGGATCGTTGTCTATTGTCTGAAATTCCCTTATATAAATCAAGTTTCGGAGGTAGTATAAAACTGATATGATTGCATTCAGCATAAGTTCGAGGTATCCGACGGTAGTCCCCGAGTCGCTGCTTTATACGCCGAAGTTTAGGTGTCAATACGAAATTGACATATCATATGATAGTCCCTGAGTTATTGCTCTTGGCACCGAGGTCATATTCGTAACATGAAAGGAATACAACATACGGCAGTCCCCGAGTCACTGCTCTGGTCGCCAATGTTCAAGTATGTAACGCGAAAGAAATAAATATACCATATGGCAGTCTCCGAGTCATTGCTCTGGGTGCCGAGGTTCAAACATATAATACGAAATAATCATTACATATGGCAGTCCCCGAGTAACTGCTCTGGGTGCCGAGGTTCAAACATCTAACATGAATTAACATAACATATGGCAGTCCCCGAGTAACTGCTCTGGGTGTCGAGGTTTGAATACATGATATGAAATAAATATATATCCTACGGCAGTCCCCGAGTCACTGCTCTGGGTGCCGAGATTCAAATACATCATTGGATTTCGACCTTGAGATGTAATGCTACGAGTAAAATGACCGAAGTAAAGCCACATTCCAAGGGCGCTTCGTTTCTCCACCAGCTTTGTCTGCCTTGTTCTCTTCAGGGGACTGAGCATCGATCAGATAATATGCATCGTTGTGCAATGCTTTGCTTACAATAAATGGTCCTTCCCATGGGGGTGACAATTTGTGCATGCCGGCCGTGCGTTGCACTAGTCGGAGGACCAAATCTCCTTCTTTGAATACTCTTGGATTCACTTTCTTGCTGTGATACCGCCGTAAGTTCTGTTGATAAATAGCCGATCGTGACAATGTCAACTCTCTGGCTTCTTCCAACAGGTCTACGGCATCTTGCCGAGCTATTTCGTTTGTCTCTGAGGTTGTGTACTGAGCAACTCTTGGCGAGTCATATATTATGTCGGCTGGGAGTACAGCCTCTGCCCCGTACACCAGAAAGAATGGAGTATAACCTGTTGATCTATTCGGAGTAGTCCGAAGGCTCCATAACACGGCTGGGATTTCTTCGATCCAACATCCTGCCGACCTTTGCAAAGGTTCAACAAGTCGTGGTTTTATTCCTGATAGCACCAGTCCATTAGACCTTTCCACTTGTCCATTGGATGCTGGGTGAGCTACTGAGGCAATATCTAGTCTTATGTGCTTCTCTTGGCAAAATCTAGCGAAGGCTCCTTCTGCAAAGTTTGTGCCATTATCCGTAATAATGCTATGTGGGTACCCGTATCTCAAGATGATATCCTTGAGAAATTTCACTGCTGTGTGCCCATCACACTTTTTGATTGGTTTTACTTCAATCCACTTGGTGAACTTGTCTACCATAACCAACATGTGGGTCATTCCTCCTCTCGCCGGCTTGAATGGTCCCACCATGTCTAAACCCCATACAGAAAATGGCCAAGTGATGGGTATTGTTTTTAACTCGGCTGACGGCATATGTATTCTGGTTGCGTATCTCTGACATCCATTGCACTTCTTAACCAATTCTTCTGCCTCTTTTAACGCCGTTGGCCAGTAAAATCCATGCCTAAATGCCTTGGCTACTAAAGCGCGAGATGAGGCATGGTGCCCACATTCTCCTTGGTGTATGTCTAGAAGGATTTCCTGACCTTCTGTGGAACTCACGCACTTCTGCAATATGTTTGTTACGCTTCTCTTATATAACTCATTGTTTATGATTGTATAGGCTTTTGCTCTTCTTATGGTTTGTCTAGCTAATACCTCATTACTCGGCAATATCGCGTCTTTTAGGTAAGAAAATATGGGTTGCGCCCATACCGGTGTTACTCTTTCTGCAATGATCTCACTATCTATCTCCATGTTTTCTGCCGACGTACATACCTCGGCTCTCTCCATGATTGTTATTACCTCGGCTGTCCCCCTCTTTAGGGGTTCCGAATCTTTCTGCGGATCTACCTCCATTGGCGTGTGATTTTCTGCAGAACTTGCTGGGATGAAGATTGACTCGGATTCTGTTGATGGGTTTATTGATGGTTTCCTGAGGTGCTCTAGGGCAATACCTGGCGGAATTGACTGCCGGGTTGATCCTAATTTTGACAATGTGTCAGCAGCGTCATTTTCTGCTCGTGGTATGTGGTGGAATTCACATCCTTCAAAATATCCACTGACCTTTTGCACATGGAATCTGTATAAAGCCATATTAGCATCTAATGCGTCCCAACTGCCCGATACTTGCTGTACTACTAGATCCGAGTCACCGTAGCACAGGATTCGGCGTATACCAATTTCTTTTGCCACTTTTAATCCATGGACTAGTGCTTCATATTCAGCTACATTGTTGGACGCGGCAAAATGTATTTGCAGTACATATTTCAATTGATCTTTTTTAGGCGAGGTTAGCACTATTCCTGCTCCCAAACCGTTCCTTAGTTTGGAACCATCAAAATGCATTGTCCAGTAATTTGGATCTGGCAATGGTGGCTCATATTGCACCTCGGCCCAGTCTACGAGAAAGTCGGCGACAGCCTGAGATTTGATTGCATCTCTTCTATCAAATTGTGGAGCATACGGTGATAACTCGATCGCCCATTTTGCTATTCGGCCACTTGCATCTTTGTTGTTCAATATGTCGGCTATGGGTGCCTCACAGATTACTTTGATGGGGTGCTCTTCAAAGTAATGCTTAAGCTTTTTTGCCGACATATATACTCCATAAGCCATCTTCTGATAGTGCGGATAATTCTGCTTTGAAGTGGATAACACTTCACTTAGATAATATACTGGCCTCTGAACTGACTTACCCTCTTCAAGTCGTTCCACTACAACCACAGTACTAACTACTCGATTGGTAGCCGCT
Organism: Avena sativa; assembly: GCA_916181665.1. NCBI lineage: Eukaryota > Viridiplantae > Streptophyta > Magnoliopsida > Poales > Poaceae > Avena > Avena sativa. The sequence goes on along the minus strand of OV702279.1, from coordinate 254,821,183 downwards.
ACATAGAGTAGCATAGGTTCTTTCGATAATGGAGAAGCTAAAATGGGTGCCGTAACTAGCATCTTTTTCAACTCATGAAATGCAAGGTCCGCCTGGGGAGTCCAGCTGAATTTGTCTGACTTTCTCATCAGCTGATAAAGTGGCAGTGCCTTTTCTCCTAGCCGACATACAAATCGACTAAGCGAGGCCAGGCAGCCCGTGAATTTTTGTACATCGTTCAAACATCTCGGTAATTCCATTCTTTCTATTGCTCTTATCTTCGTTGGATTAGTCTCGATACCTCGGTTGAACACAAGGAAACCGAGTAGTTTTCCTGCCGGCACGCCAAATGTGCATTTCTCTGGATTAAGTTTCATTCGGAACCTTCTCAGGTTCGCGAAAGTTTGCCGTATATCTTCTAGCAAGGTTTTGCTCTCCTTAGTTTTGATGACTACGTCATCCACATATACTTGTACATTTTTTCCTATCTGATCATGTAGGCATTTTTGCATGCACCTTTGATACGTTGCTCCTGCATTTCGCAGGCCGAATGGCATTGTGCGATAACAATAAGCCCCGTACGGGGTAATAAATGCAGTCTTTATTTGATCGGCCAGATTTAACGGTATCTGGTGGAAACCAGAATACGCGTCTACAAATGATAACAGCTCACAGCCAGCGGTCGAGTCAATGACTTGGTCTATTCTAGGCAATGGAAAAGGATCTTTCGGACACGCCTTGTTCAGGTTAGTGTAGTCGATACACATTCGCCACACAATGGCTACATTGGGGTCATCTTTTTTCTTTTCTACTAGCACCGGATTTGATAACCAATCCGGATATAGCACCTCCATGATGAACCCGGCTGCGAGAAGCCGAGCTATTTCATCCCCTATTACTTTTCTCCTGTCTTCGGCGAAGCGGCGGAGAGGTTACTTCACCGGCCTTGCTCCTGGCCTGACGTTTAAAGAGTGCTCAGCCAACTCCCTCGGCACACCTTGCAGATCTTGAGTTGACCATGCAAATATGTCCCGATTCTCACGGAGGAAGTTGGTGAGCTCGCCTTCCTATTTAGCGTCAAGGCCTGCACCAATAGTAACAGTGCGCTCTGGGAATTGCTCATCAATCTGAAATTTCTTCGTCTCTTTGGTCGGCTGAAAAGAAACACTGCCATGAGGGTTGGCCAGTGCCGGCATGCTTAACTGTGCTGACTGAGCGAGGGCTGCTACCTCCTGAACCCTTTTATTTTCTCTTGCTATAACCAATGACTCGGCCAAATTTGACCCGGCCGAAGCACACTCCATTGACTTCTTCTAATCCCCTGCAACTGTTATCACCCCTTGTGGTCCGGGTAACTTCATCTTTAGATAACATATATGACAGCTGCTCATGAATTTGGCCAGTGCGGGCCGTCCGAGTAGAGCATGATAACAACTTTCCAGATCGACCACCTCAAATTCTAAATTTTCTGCTCTGCAGTTATCTCTTGTACCGAATAACACGTCCACTCGGACTTTACCGATGGGCTCACATGAAAGCCCTGGCACTATCCCATGGAAAGTTGTCCTCGTGGACTGCAGCATATTCTGTGATATTCCGAGCTTATGCATGGTATCTTTGTACATGATGTTGATACTGCTTCCATTGTCGATGAGTACTTTTGAGAATTTCACATTGATGCTTGGTCCCACAAACGTCGGATCCAACACAAGTGCATACGATCCTGGACTCGGCATTATTCTGGGGTGGTCTTTCATGCTCCAGGTCACCTCCTGATCAGACCATGGCTGGTATCTTGGCACTGCCGGTACAACTGCATTCACTTCCATATGCCGGCGCTGCACACTCTGCTTGTCCTGCTGTTCTGTCGTGAACACACAATAAGACTGGTGATGTTCCCTGTAATCATTACGTCCAGCATTTGCCGGATTTATCCTTCCGTCCTGCCCCTGGTTCATTACTTGATGCACTGCATCCCTCCGATCCGAGTTATCGTACCTCGGGGGAGGGGGCGGTAGCATCAGTTGCTATGTATTTGCTCCAGTTAATTGCGGCTGATGCTGCTGTTGCACCTGATGGGGAGCCTGAACTCCTGCCGGGTTCCCCATCGCATTTTTCATCCAGGCGCATTGCCGGGTTGTATGGTTGGCCGGTCTAGATGGGTTTGATGTGTGAAATTTACATGGCTGATCTAACATGGATTCGAACGTATACTTCGGCCTCTCTTGCCATTGCTTCTTTTGCTCTGGGGTCCATTGCCTCTTTCCCTCATTTCTTGATGTCCACTGTTGAGGTCCATTTTTTTGTCGTTGAGTTGCTCCGTGACTCGGCTGATCTTGTGCTACAGCCGCCACCTGGGCTGAATTATATCTATAATCCGGCCTCTCTTCTCTTGTTCTTCCTCTGAAATCACGCCTGGATGAACCGGCCAATTCTCTCGTGTACTGGTCCTGTCGCTCACGATGATCTGCCGACATTAACTCCGGTTGGGTTGGGTCACCCAATGCATAGGAGTCCGCTATTCTGATAGTTTCTGCCAGTGTGGTTGGCATATCTCTCTGCAGGCGTTGCCACAACACGCTGGCATAACGGCAGCCTTGCACGAACCAAGCGATTGCTTGCGATTCGATAACTCCCTCACATGAGTTTCTCAGGTTACACCATCGAGTTAAAAACTCTCTATCTGTTTCATTCGGCCTCTGCTTGCACATGGCTAGTTGCTGTGGTCTATTTGGTCTCTTGTATGTGCTGGTAAAGTTGCTAACGAACATTTCTTCGAAATCTAACCAGCAGTTGATACTGCCAGCTGGTTGATTATTCAACCATACCCTGGCTGGTCCTTCCAACATCTGTGGGACATACCGCACAGCCCATCTTAAGTTGCCACCCGCTATCTTCACAGCGGTGGCATAATCAATCAACCAGTCTTGTGGCTTGGTACTTCCATTGTACGTTTTTGCGCCTCTTGCCAACTGAAAATTCGGCACTGGTGGTTCGCCCATGATCCGTGGTCCAAAACATGTCGGACCTGGTGGACCTTGCTCTTCCAATAGCTCGGACCGGTATAGCCGATCCAACTTTACTCTTGCATCATTTGCTGGCAAATCTCTGTACAGGATTCTATCCTGCATCCCATAGTGATTGTTTCCACCCTGGTTTGCGTATTCTACCTCGGAATATCCATCATTATACCTTTCATTCATCTGATTGTAGCGAGCTGGCCTCACTTCTCTTTCCTGCCGAGGCTCATGTCTTGGTTGCGGGTTGAGCGGCACTTCTCTCCCTACCTCGGCCGGGGTTTGGTTTTCATGATTGTCTCTTGCAGGTTCTTTCCTGCCGTGCTCCCCATTACCTCGGCCGCCGCCGTCCTTTTCCATACGGCCGTGGTTTCTCTCCCCACTATTACCTCAGCTTGCATTGCCTCTGTTCTCATTTGCCTTTCCAGCTATTGCCGGGTCATATGGAACAATTTGTTTGTTCCTCTTCCCTGAGGTTACTGCTTTTTCTTTTCTAGCGTTGTTTCCGGGTGAAGATGCCGCTGCCGCAGATAAGGCAGGTGCTGCCCCTGCCGAATGAACCATCCGTGAAGCCCCTGGTCTTGCCGGGTTAGCTCTGAGAATTTCCTCATTTTGCTGGTTCGCGATGCGCACCAGCTCATTCACTCTTTCTTGTTGTTTCTGCCGAGCTTCCCCTGTTAATCCCTCTAATTCCAATGCTGCGGCATTTGCCGCTCTCAGGTTTTTCGCCGGGGTACTGTACCTCGGCAAACCCAAATCGCCTGATTCGGCTCTGTGAGCTTCATGCTCTTTGTTAATATCATTCATGAGGTTCTTACCTCTTAATCTTAGTTCGTCCACCCGCTCGGGTGCGATATCAAGCTTATTAGCTTTTGCATATTCTCTCAGGGTCCTGTTCAAGGATTCCCGCAGGGCTGATACTCTTTTGGCCTCTACCAGCACCTTTTGCCTGGTTTCCTCTAACTCTGCCTGAGCATTTGCCGGATCAAGTATCGGCGCTACAGGTGCGGTTAAGTTCTCTATAGTAGCCTGAAGAACGTTCTCTGGTCTCTCCAGAGGTGGTCCTCTCACTCTTGGTGCCTTTGGGGTGGTGTCATGCAGCTCGGCCGGGTTTGTCACTGGCGGAATTACTTCGGCGGTTTGCAGTGTGACCTGCTTGGGCGGACCCTGTGCGCCTGCGGCGGGTTCTCTGCTTGACCCGGCTAATGCTGCTCCCGCTTGAGTCCCTGCTGCGACCATCACCTCGACGCTGCCTGCCAGATGCTCTCCTGATGGACAGCTCGCCGCGCTTCGAGGTGGTTCCCCTGCAACAACAACCTGGTGAGGATAAATGTCGGTGATGTCGACGCCGACGTAGACCCTGTGCTCGCCCAGGCCGATGAAGATCCCGTTGCGCGGGGGGGTTTTCCCCCTGAAGCTCCCTGCATTGTCTCTGACATAGTCGCAGAGGCCAAATCTCTGGACCAAGCCAGAAACAACGCGCTCGCCGGTGTTGATGAAGTTTCCCGTCCGGATCACAACTCCAGCTAGCACCGCTGCTGGCCCCACGGTGGGCGCCAACTGTCGTGGTGGTTGCACGGCAGATGCCATGGGTGGGCTAAAGAACGGGGCCAATGGATGCTAGTGGGATCTGGGGAGGGAAGATGCAACTGTCTTTACACTCAAGCTGCCAAAGTGATGAACTTTATTTTTCTCTTGATGGGTTACAAGTGCTCCTTGAGCTGTAGACAGGGGGACAATGTGAATCTCCCCAGCCTAACGGTGCTCAGAGAATCGATCCCCCCCTCAGGGTCCAAACCTCCCCTTATAAAGGGGTGCCTTGGGTGCCCTTAGGGCTGACGAGGCAAGCATATTCGTGGAATATGCTTGTCCCAAAATAGTAGTTCGGCGGCCTCCTTTCCCTGTCGCCCTTCTAATGACGGCAAGGCTCCAGTGGCCCCCTCCTGTGTGCCTCGGGCTCCAGGACTGTCACCTCCGTGACCTCCTTCTGCCCCTCTGACGCTGTGCATCCTTGTCTCTTGTGCTTGGCCCTGTTCTGATTCCTTCTAGCCTGCAGCTATAGTTTGACCCTGGGCTTCTCCTTCTCCTGCAAGCTTCGTATTACTCGGCCTTACCTTGTGTTACTCGGCTCGTTCCTCACCTGCATGAAGATCATTTGGGTAACCCGGCCGATTCTCTCATTAACTCGGCCGGGTAACCACTTGATACCTATACATGGGCTTCTTGCCTCCGTTCATCGGCCGACATATCCATGATTCGGCCGACTTAGGCCGTAGCTCGGAAATCAGACGGGGACAGTACCTCTGTCTTTCCCCGTCTCTGACCTACCCGAGGTTAACCCCCCGACATCCTCCGATTGTGCCCGGTGGACAGAATCTTCGCCGTCGGCCCACCTGTTGGCGGTGTCCATGAGGCGGGCCTCTTGCTGGTGCCTTTGAAGTTTCAGATGAAACTGTAGGCCAGCTCCTCCCAGCTTCGGATGGATCCTGAAGATAGGCTGCTAAGCCAGATCCGGGCTGCGCCTATCAGCTGCAGCTGAAGGCATTGCATGGCGGTTTCCTTGTTTCCACCGTGCAACTTGACGGATGACAGGTGGTCGTTGAGCCACGCCTTGGGGTCCTGTGTGCCGTCAAACTTCGGAGTATCCGAAGGAAGCTTGAAATTTCGCGGCATCCGTGTTCGTCAGACAGATCTGCTGAAGCACCGGGCTCCACAGAGTTCTCCTTCGTCTTCGTCCATCTCGGATTCAGACGAGCATGCGCGTTTGGCTCGCGCTTTGTCGATTTTGTGCTGTGTTAGCGCGTCTCTGGCGTCGTAATCGCGGCTGCGATGACGCGAGCTCTTGTGCCTTCGAGGAAGGTCTTGGCCCTCTTGTTCGGATGAAGGAGTGGGGCTGCGGTCGAATCTAACCGTAGCTTTCTTTTTCGACTATGTAGGAGCTTCTTGATGGAGCGCAGCTCCGACGAGTCCGAGTCCGGTGAGTGCGTACTTGTGCATGGCTCTTTTCGGGTCCCCCTCCGGAGGTGGGTGGGACGCGAGATACGCAGTGGCTGCCATGATCGCAGCTTGCGGTGTCTTCGGGATGATGTTGCCGTCGGCATCCATCTCCATGAAGGATGCGTGGAGGGTTCGGGTCACCTCACGGCGCTCCTTGGGGTCCATGTTCTCCGTCCGAGAGCGGTGCTTATTGCCGTGGTTGTCGTTCGAGCTGGAGCCGATGCCCATGGCGGAGAGCGCAGCTCGTCGCGCGCTAGACTCTAAGGCTGCTTGCTTGCGTTTGTCAAGCACCTCTTGAATCTTGACCCACTTCTTGTGCTCCTCGACCAGGAGCAAATGGTATGCCATCAGCAGGTCCCGTGAGGCGTCTACAGGCAGGATCGTGCTGCCCGCCACGGCGGCGCGTGCCTGGGCCCATCCTTCTTTGCTAAGGCGGATGACATGGCCGGTGTTATCCCCTTCGGGTGGGGGGACTAGCTTATTCTGTTTCCGTCGCTTCTGTCCTGCGGGTTAGGTGGCGGGTTGGGCGGCGGGTTGGGCGCTTGCTGATCCACATCGCTCTGGATGACTACGGCGCATTGGTAGCGCTCGTAGATTGGTCCGCTGCTGCCGCAACTTTCGGATCTGGAACCGTAGGTCCCTTCATCCGATGGCAGATCGCACAGATCGGAGTTGCAACTGCTGCTGTCGTAGGACTCATCTGTTGATGATGATGTGCGTAGCACAGGGTGTGGGGCCCATGAAGCGGGCCTGATTGATGGTAGGGGCACCCGCTCTGGGAGGCGGAGGGTGCCGGTTTGCCTACGGGCTCGAAGTCCTTCATGGTGGCCGGTGAGTGGGCGGTGAAGTCGAAAGCACCGAAGAGGAGGTGACTCTCCGTCGCCGCAGAGTTGTAGATCGCTCGGGTTGGGACCGTCACGATCGCACAATCAGCGTCCCCAGTTCCCATAGACGGCGCCAATTGACGAGGTTTGATCTCGTCAATGCCCATTGTTATGGACTTGGGTTTTGGAGAAGATGGGGATGCTGGAGATCGCGGAACGGTTAACAAACAAGCAACACGGGGACACGAGGTTTACCTAGGTTCAGGCCCCTGGAGGGAAAATCCTACTCCTGCTTGTCTGCTCTTGATTACGGCGGAACCGGTGATTACAGGGGTGCGCAGATGCAATCTGGCGTGGAGGTGCGTATGCGAAAGTATATGAGAGAGAGAGATCTAGGTCGTGCCCTCCTGGCCTTTATATAGACTTAGGCAGGTCCCAGGCACAGATCTAGTCGATTACAGGTTCTAGGGTTTACCCCTTTGAATTTCCTATCTACTCTAGTCTTGCTCTCCAAGGATCCGAAGGCGTCATGGGCCTTGGCCACCCGAAAGTCTTTATGGGCCGGCGTATATTTGCCGTGGGCCTTCCTTGGGCTGGACTAGGTATGCTGAGATCGTGTACCCGCGGGGTATAACCATGTCATATTCTGCGCTATATCTGTTCCACTGCCTCGTATGGCTTGCATCTTCAGCTTGCACCGTCATGTGATCTGTCCGCATTCTCTGATGCAGACTGGGCTGGCAATCCTGATGACAGGCGATCCACGGGGGGCTATGCGGTCTTCTTTGGACCAAACTTGATCGCCTGGAATGCTCGCAAGCAGGCTACAGTATCTCGCAACAGTACTGAAGCTGAGTACAAGGCAGTTGCTAATGCTACAACTGAGATCATATGGGTACAGTAGTTATTGAGAGAGTTGCGAATTTCTCAATCCCAGTCGCCTGTTCTTTGGTGTGACAACATCGGTGCTATATACCTTTCGTCGAATCCGGTATTTCATGCCCGAACAAAGCACATCGAAGTTGACTATTATTTTGTGAGGGGACGTGTTGCTCATAAGCTACTCTACATTAAGTTTATCTCTTCCAAAGATCAACTTTCTCACCTCTTCCGCAGCCTCAGTTTGTAGGATGTAGGCGCAATCTTAACTTACTTTGTACATCAGGCCATAGTTAAGATTGAGCGAGGGTGTTAGACTGTATATATTATGGAGTAGTGTTTGTAACCTGTAATTGTAATGTACACGTGTTGTGTATCCCTCTATATAATGAGATAGCCGCACCCACGATTAGGGTGTCGAGCAGTTGCCCCAAACCACATTTTACATGGATCATCAACTCAACACAATATGCATAAATAGTTGTTGTCGTATCCCAACAATGTTCCATGCCCAAACATTCTTTAATCACCTCAATATTAACCGATTCTAGTTCGCTCTTCTGGTTTTATCATATTTTACTCTCAGTTGTCCTACAAATTGAAGAACATGCTTCAAAGTCAAGAGCTTAAGTCACTACCACACTTCGTGCATAAAGTACCACACTGTAGGAAGCCATAATGAACGAGCCATGAACATCTCTTACGATTTCTCAAGCTCCTCCCCTTCCTTTCTTCTTCATTATTCACAACATCTACATTGAGTTTAGAAATCCCGTTTCCAATAACAACTGCAATATAAGGGATCGAAATTATCTTTATGAAAATCACGATATTCAAAGTAACTAATATCATATAAATAGAGCAACTATGAATAGGTGGAACATGTTCTCCATGAGTTTCCTGGCGCATCAACAACCATAATTACCAACATGCCACAACTATTCATGGTCGCTGAGAGCCCAAGTCAAACCTAGTAAGATAAGATCCTAACAGAGAGTCAAGAAAGATTCTACAAAGTCGATTAGACAACTATGTGGGTAAATAAACCCAGCTATATAATGAATCTAGAGTCACATGCACATTATAACGTATAACGCTTGCAGCTACTGCTATTTTCTACTCACCCGTAGTCTCCCTGCATGGGGTGACTCATTTGCATTTTCCTTTTTGTTTTTGTTTTTTGTTTCTTTTCCATTTTTTATTTTGGTTATTTAATTTTTATTCTTTATTTGGGTAATACATGTGTTGTTTGTAATCGAACAACGTGAAAGTAGGGTGTCTCATGCATATGTGGTTGCATAAAATCCTAGTAAGGGAAATGTACTCTTCGAATGATCGACTTTTAATAAAGCAAGATTCATTAGTTAATTTTTTGGATGGTTAAATTAAATATTTTATATTATACCACGACGGATAATTGCTAACATAGAGGTCGAATTAAACTATAACTTTGTGTGTAAATTAGTTTGAAAATAAAACAATTGGATACCTTTTCTCTTTTGACTTCCAAACTAATTATAATAACTATGTATGTCTTGGAGCTGAAAAATAAAAACTGCTTTGCCAATTATCATTTGAATGAGAAATAGCTAAGAGCTAAATCAACTCCTTAGCCATTGGATGTTACAGAGATTTGTCCTAGTCAGTTCACAATGGTTGCAACCGAATACAGAATCGTTTTTAGTTGCATACTAGTTGTAACTATCTTTTCTCATTTTAAATTGAAAGTTTATACTGTGCCATGATTGCAGCTGAGTATATTTTTAGTTGCACTATGGTGTACTCCCTCCGTTTGAGATTATAGGTCTCGTACGGTTAACTAGGTTGTCAATTTAACCAACAAAATATAAGTAAAATAACGCAAAATTATATCATTAGAAACTTTAAATGTTGTATTTTGTAATAGTATAATTTTTATGCTATATAACTTATATTTTATTAGTTAAATTAGCGACTTAGGTATATGCGTAGGACCTATAATCCCAAACAGAGGGTGTACTGCATTATTATTTTCAAACTAGGTTAATACCCATGCGTTGCTACGGAATAATAGATTCATACATTACAAATTCTGAAAACCTCCCAAGATCCATAATAATGGTTCGGAAGCTAAATATCTTGCGCTTGCTACAGTTTACTTGAATTTTCTTATTGCATATGAAACTATAATGCATATTTTATCACATATGCAAATACAATGCATATGAAAACAGATGATAAATAAAGGCGAGAAAAACATTGCACAGACAACTACGAAACCAGAAATAGACCCATAAGCATCACTAAAACGGGCTCACATGCAATCTGAAATGGTGGTATCGTAGTATCAAGGCAAGATTCCACATGTCGCACCTAAAATAAAGTCGCAAGCTCTCAAGGCAAGATTCCACATGTCACACCTAAAATAAATTCGCAAGGTCCACCATTTTTCCAGCAAACACCGTGGCAATTGACCTTGAGCAAAGTGCAAAAATGGGGATATGGCTAGCAGCCAAAGAATTACAGTTAACCCACATGTGTATACTACTCACATGCAACTTCTTGTTCGAATGTATGATTGAGTTCATCCTTTCCAAGCCAGGGGATTCACAGTGGTTGATGTTGGTGGATGCAGTGTCTTTAGTTTTTGTTTGGCAAACAAGCAAGAACAAAGAGCTACCCTCGAAGCCAAACTGGCAGAACATGCTACCCACTACATAAGCTCGATGCATTTGTCAGCAGAGCCGCACCTGAAGACAAAGATGTCCTTCTGACAATTGCTGAGGACCGGCTCCACTTGGATCGGGACCTACACCTTCGGCTCAATGTAGGGGGATGCGACATCACATGCGCCAATGATCAACCCAACCTCCATCCAGTAGCCCCAGCTCAATTTTCGCATGTAGAATAGTCGAGTGGCATGGTAACCCTCTGTACAACAGATTCGATTTTGAGAAACATAATTTACCTATAAAAGCTGAAAAGCCAAAAAGTAATTAACACGGCTCACCATCATGGGATCCATTAGCAATATCATATAGAGTAAAAGGTGTGTGTGGGGGGGGTGGGGGGGTATGAAAATATTCATGTCCTAAGGTTCTCCTTTAACTGGAGAAGCACTAAAAAATTGCATTTGACAAATTCAGTCTCATTGACCACTCCAAAAGCTACTCCATATGTGCAATCCTAAGAAAAAATAAATGGTGATAAAAAACGGTTGCACATTCTCAGGTTTTGGCATGAGAAACCTAACCACCAAATAGAAAATTGAAACACAGAGCTAGATATATCAATTATCATCCTTCAGAATGGATGAAGAAATAACAAGGCACAGGAAATGTATTTATTTGGCTCAGTTTCCATCGGAAGAGGAAAGGCAAGGCATATATCATAGGCAGGGCAAGGGAAGCAATAAGAATTGACTATCTGAGAACTTACAAATGATTTCTAGAGTGAACCTCTACTTGAGTCGGCATCTGTTACATCTAAATAAATAAATTACTATTTGATTTCTGTTGACTACTCGTTTAACAAGATAGAACTAATTCTAGTGAAAAACTAAAAGGATTTCCAAATATATGGTACTAACTACGATTTTATGAACACAAAATGATAAAAATATAAATAATCATAAAGTCTAGCAATACGAAAGATCTGGGTTTATCTCAACAAGTCAAGAAGCTAGGAAAAAGATTCAGACAACACGACATAAACTTGTCCTAGTATATGCATCATGGGTGGGGCTGTTTGATCTTGCATTAGTTGAACATTAACGTCCACAATCCTTGAATCGTAAAGGGTTGAAGGCGTGTCGATCTAGATAAATATCAGTATCCAAATGTGCACGGCCAGAGGGCAAACAATCTCTCTCCATCCAGCTGGAACTGTGTATTCCGGGGGCAAGAAAATGACATTTTAGAAGCATGCGACAATGATTCTTTTATTCAGGGAGAAAGCATGCCTTAGATCGTAAGATTGGGACACGATGTTTGGTTTTGTATGCATGATCACCTTTGAATTGTAGATCTTTTAGTGCTTTTCTTAAAAAATGGCAGGTGCAATGTTGGCCAATCGAACCATCTCATTTATGACCTGTAAACAGAAATACATGTGACCGTGATCATCTAGCACAAATACACTGGAGCTCCATCTTAACTTAAGCAGTAGTATGACCAAATGCAATACCTCATATGTGAACGTCATGGAATTGTTCTCTTTCCATGTAACCATATCACCTTCTGGCTCATTTCCTGCCAGACACAACTTCAGAATTGTTTTATGCTCCACCAACAACCAAGCCAAATCACACAATATTTAGCACACATTGCTCTTCTTTGCTATGCTCAGATGAGACACTCAAGCCACTTATACTCATCGTTAGCTCCTTCGGGACACAAGGGTGGTCGGCTAGAAGCTTGACAACCAGTGTGAGCGCCAACAACATGGTTCAGAAGCTCGCGAAGAGGATCAGAAACATTAGGTCTAGCACCATTCCATTCGTCAGGACCGTCTTCTCCTTCGTGATCCCTTGTCTGATATAGTCCAGGAAGTCACCATGGCGACGTACAAATTCCCCATGCAAATTCCCCTTTCAACAACCATTTGTGAAGGCATTATCGATGCATTTGAAATAACTTTTAGTTAGACGGCTAGAGCTGCACATCTCCAATAAGTTGCTTCCAAAATGATGTCCCATAGAAAGAAGCTACGTGACTCAGTTCTCCAATTATCTAAGTGCATAAAGCTATACAAATAAGTGTAGAAAAAACAACCAGAAAATCTAAAATGATTGACCACAACCTCCAAGATTTTATGTACCGTCGTGTGCTCTCTTCCTCTACATCTTTCCAACCTAAAACAGGAGAAGCAAAATTCTATATTAAGTGGTCATCATTAGTTGAGTAAGATTGTAAACAAAGAATTTGCAGATATACATCTATAGATGATCATATTTTGAGAACGCTTATTACAAATATGTATTTGGAGAAATTGATTGAATTTGACTTGTCAATTTCTGAAATATGAGAAAATTAATCCAGACTATAAGAACATGGAGAACAAATGATAGCCAAACCAGTTTCCTCCCTGAATTGTTTAGCCAACTGCTGTTCTCAGATATTTTTCTTCATCTGTATCACCCACTCTGCAGTGAAACAAATCTCAATGAAAAATTTAGATGTAACCGAGAATAATACGCTGAATAACCTTTTTATTACGTAATTTGTTTACATCCTCTATGCACGAGTACGCAACCAATTTTCTTACATCCTCTCAACCTAGATAAATTACAAAAATCATGAGGAGACTTACATGTTGTATGAATATATCATGGCTGCATGCCTGCATGGATGATATAGACGGATGCGATACCAATGAAAAATTTAGACGTAACCGACAATAATTTTTTTATTGCATAATTTGTTTACATCCTCTGTGCACCAGTACGCAACCTAGATAAACTACAAAATTCATGAGGAGACTTACATGTTGGAATAGCATGGCTGCATGGATGATATATGTTACCCTGCTGCTATACTATAATGTGAACATGCTAGAATTCCTGAAAAGAAGATGCAATCATATACGACTTATGCATAGAGCCTCTAATAGGAAGATCAAATCAAGACTCGGCAATCCAATCTCCATCGCGCAGCAGTAATCTTCACCAGTCCATGGACAATTAAATTTCACCAGATATGGGAAGAATGGGGGACAAAGTTCCAAGGCAGGGCTCTGTTTTCCACTATGTCTCCATCTGGTTCCTCTTCCCCTTGATCTCCTCGCGACCATGGCCACATGCACCGCACTTTCTTGGATTTAAATCATTTGCCACTGCCTGGCCATATTCCTCCGTTGTGGGCGCGTCCAAGATAGCCTCTGCCATCAGAAAAATCACAAGCCTTGCAGCTTATCAGCGACCCTGGCAGCGACGCTTCAGCATTTTTGGACTTCTAAGGTCGAGAAATCGGGAACCAGATGCAATCCAGAGCGTTAGGCAGAGCGGAGCCATGCATGTGGAAGGCGCATGGACCTCTCCGCTACTGATGAACTCCGGATCCAGCCATCACTTTGACGGGCAAGAGGTCATGGAATCCAGTCATGGTCCGCTCGATCCGAGACCACGAACATGGGAAATAGGTCTGGCCATCCCACGGTCATGGAATCGACTCGAGCGCTCCCAGGGAGGCGTCTGACGGCCTGGGGTGATGGCGCACGTGTTCCTCTAGGCGGCGGCAAGGAGAGCAAGGGGTCGACTCGCGTGTTCCTGTGGACGGTGGCGCGCGGGGAACCTACAGGTTGGGGAATGTTTGGCCGCCGTAGGTTTTGTCCGTCAACACCCCAGGTAGAGGCACGACGGCGGAGGCTAGCTCGGAGAACGATGGCGACCGCGCAGACAGTGAGGGGATGTCATCTATAAACAAAGAGATCAAGGGAGGCGCTTTGTGGTGCGAGGAACCAGAGCAGCTGCTGCCGGCGCTTGACGGTGGTCAGCCTAGTCCCAGTGGGAGTGGAAGCGGCGCGCAGGGCACGCTGGGTACGATTTGGGAAACGGCGGCGACGGCAATCTCAGACCACTGTGGGGCTCGATGTGATCGAAAAGAGGGAATCCAACTTGAAGGTGCTTGGGCTGCTAGTGGCGGCGGGAGAGCGGCTAGGGCTAGGCAGGTGTGGGAGAAGGGAGGGGCGGCGGCGAGACCCTGTTCTAGGGTTTCATGGGAGGAGGAGGTTAGGCTGTTGGCTTCCTTTTTTTATTTGGTTTCTGAACGGTATTGTCTACTTATCGGTGGCAAAGAAGGGTAATTAGCCATACGAACGATTACTGCGACCAACCATGCCCTCAGATGCAGAGTGGATGGCCTGGATTGTCCAGCGCTTTGATGTCAAAGTGGATGTTTGATGTCAAAGTGGATGTACCAACACCAACTTATTTTTAATACTCCCTCCGATTATAAATAAGTGTCACGGTTTTAACTAACACTAGTTCAAAATAGCGACACTTATTTAAGATCAGAGGTAGTAGTAAAGATATAGGTGATAAATTCATGCGAGCGCCAGGCGAAAAAAGGATAGACGCTGACCGCCTACAGGCCAGATTAGCCGAACAATCGCTAGCCCAAGTCCAACACCACCGGCATGTGACCGCCATGTGTTTCTCGGCAAGCCGCGACCGAAACACGACCCGGGTCATCTCAAAAGAAAAAAAAACACGACCCGGGTCGAGCTGAGCAGAGACCATCAGTCCAGATCTGAAACCGGCAACGGTCTCCCCTCCCCATTTCGAATCCAGCTGGGCATAAATCTCTCCCTCATCTCTCTCGGACCCAGATCGCAATCTCAGGGCTCCTCCCCACGCCACATCTTGACCCGCTTTCTCCTCCCGAGTCCAACCCTTCTCTCCTCCTCACTCCCCCTAGATCGGGGGTGATGGAGCCCGCCACGATGGCATGGACGCTGGCGGCGGCGGGGTTCGCGCTGGTGTACTGGTTCGTGTGGGTGATGGGCGCCGCGGAGGTGCAGGGGAAGCGTGCCGTGGACCTCCAGATGGGATCCATCGCCGGCGACAAGGTCGGGGACAAGTACTCCCAGTACTGGTCCTTCTTCCGCAGCCCCAAGGAGACGGCCGCCGCCGCCACTGCAGACAAGGTGCCGGCCTTTGTCGACACCTTCTACAACCTCGTCACCGACATCTACGAGTGGGGGTGGGGCCAGTCGTTCCACTTCTCGCCCTCCCTCCCCGGGCGGTCGCACCGGGACGCGACGCGGGTCCACGAGGAGCGCGTCGCTGACCTGCTCGAGGCCCGCCCAGGGAAGCGGCTGTTCGACGTCGGCTGCGGCGTCGGCGGACCCATGCGCGCCATCGCGGCGCACTCCGGCTCCAAAGTCGTCGGGATCACCATCAACGAGTACCAGGTCAACCGCGCCCGCGCGCACAACCGCAAGGCCGGCCTGGACGCGCAGTGCGAGGTGGTGTGCGGCAACTTCATGGCCATGCCTTTCCCGGACGCCTCCTTCGACGGCGCGTACTCCATCGAGGCCACCTGCCACGCGCCAAGGCTGCAGGACGTCTACGGCGAGGTGTTCCGCGTGCTCAAGCCGGGCGGCCTCTACGTCTCCTACGAGTGGGTCACCACCCCGCTGTACCGCGCCGACGACCCGGAGCACGTCGAGGTCATCCAAGGCATCGAGCGTGGTGACGCGCTCCCGGGCCTGCGCCGGCAGGACGAGATCGCGGCCGTCGCCAAGGAGGTCGGCTTCGACGTGGTCAAGGAGCTGGACCTGGCACTGCCGCCGTCGCACCCCTGGTGGACGCGGCTCAAGATGGGGCGCCTCTCCTACTGGCGCAACTCGCTCGTGATCCGGGCGCTCACCCTGCTGCGCGTGGCACCCAAGGGCGTCTCCGAGGTGCACGAGATGCTGTTCGAGACGGCGCAGCACCTCACCCGCGGCGGCGAGACCGGCATCTTCAGCCCCATGCACATGGTGCTGCTCCGCAAGCCAGAGCCTGCCGCCGCCGAATAGACCGTTCAGCATCTCATATGCGCAACAATGCAGCGGCGGTACCTAGCTCTTTGTCACGGGTAAGCTAGGAGCGGAATCAGATGAGGAAATGCATGCTCTTGTTTTTGATCTTTTAGCATGGACGAATTCTTCATGTTCTTAGATTGGTTAATTGATTCTGGGGAACTCAATCAGTAGGCTAGATCACCCAAAATTCCCCTTTTTTCCCTGTTTAATATGTGGATGAATCGAACTGTTTATCTTGCAATGTGCGATGAAGGCAAAACATTGGATTGCAGAACTCACTGCCTGCTTCATTCCGGCTTTGCTGCGAGTGCGCTGTGTCTGATCACCGGTGTGGTTTTTGGATTCTGTCCGGTGCGCTGGCAGTGGTTAGCCGGCGTCTGTGCCAACCGCCAAGATCGGATCTGCGGTTATGTTACTGATGATACAGTAGTGGAGTAGGAGTACTGCGTGCTGGAGGAATCTGGAATCCGGACGCCTCTCAGATCTGGTTCAGTAGGAATCTACTCTACAGATCCAAACTGGTAAGGCATATGCCCTTGTCCACTGAGAGCATCCGGCGAACCCAGGCTAAAA
This sequence comes from Avena sativa, assembly GCA_916181665.1. Classification (NCBI taxonomy): domain Eukaryota; kingdom Viridiplantae; phylum Streptophyta; class Magnoliopsida; order Poales; family Poaceae; genus Avena; species Avena sativa. Next base: position 254,804,409 of record OV702279.1, on the reverse strand, counting down.
TCCGATTCCACTCGTGTTTTCAACCGAGTTTTCGTTTTTTTCTAAAATTTAACAATTTTTTTAGGAGAACTTTGGGCGAATAATAAGAGAACTTTGGGCAAATATAGTCGATATGGACGAACTTTGGGCGAATATGGTTGATATGGATGAACTTTGGGCGAATATGAGTGAATATGGACGAATATAAGCGGTCTTGGCCGAGTATGGTCGAAATGGACGAACTTTGGTCAAATATGGACAAACTATGGGCAATACGGGCGAACTTTAGGCGAATATGGTCGATATGGACGAACTTTGGACGAATATGGCGATATGGACGAACTTTGGGCGAATATGGTCGATTATGGGCGAACTTTGGACAAATTTTGGGCGAACTTTGGATAAATATGGTGAATATATGCAGACTGGATGGGTTCACTTGCCGAATTCGCTTCGTCCGGCGTTTTCAGGGCGTTCCCGGGATCCTGGGTACGGCCTGGGAAGTCCGGACTAAAGTTCGACTAAATCCGGATGAAAATAGGTTCCTAGAAACGCGACTGGGAAAAATGCATTCCTCATTTGCTTGGGAAAAATGCAAGCTTGCCTGTATAGGATGGAATCCTAAAGCACATGAATTTATAATAATGTCTATCTGTCTCCCTGGGATTTCCTTTTAAGTCTTAATGAATCCAGAAAATTCAACTACAGATCAATGAAAAGTGCAAGTTGCACTTTTTCCCGAACTAAACTTTGTTACGCCACCCGTCTAGAAATAAATAACTTAACAGAATTGAAAAACAAACACATTTGTAAACCAATACAAACCCGCCAGCTGTAAGGTAAAAAATGAAAGTGGAAAAATGTGTCTGTTTTCAGTTGCCTCCAAACGGTCAGTTTTTCTCCCTCGGCCCAAATACCTCATTCGACACAGCCCAAAAAACACTCAGTATGGAGTCCACTATTTAAGTTACGGAAAAATAGAGCTACAAAGGCAGTAGGAAAAAAGCCCACAAACGCCCAGAAACCAGTGGGGAAGCCCAGTTAACTCTCAGCTCTACCTTCTTCTCCCCCAAGAAAGAACGTGTCACACATGACGCAGAGCCGATCTTGGAAGCGAGAAAAGAACAACACAAACTGGTCAATTTCTCCTCTTTTTGTTCTTAGTCGATCTGGGTCATTCTTATCCGACAAATCCCCCCCCCCACCCCCCTACGGAAAGAGGGGAGTGAGGGAGATCAACTCCAAAAAACAGAAAAGGGAGGGATGGAATCACAGGAGAAAGAGAAAGAGAAGCATGGAGAAAACTCACATGGATTTCAGGATACTGGTCTATCACAGGTACTGACCTTACTCATCTTGCATCTGAAATATGTTGCCTATTATCAGATATAGAAAATAGGTTTCCATTGTAAGGAGAGGTGTATACCTGTGATTAACCTTCCAAAATAACTCCCAATGTTAGGTGACACTGCCAGGCAACCTGACAGCATGTAGAGGAACTTTTAGCTGAGAAATCATCTGAACTAATGAGAGAAAAATTGATAATGAGAATGAATTTCTTGTTTTGCAGGTACTTAGTGGAGGGAGCGCAATGCAATCAAAAGATAGAGAAATGAATGAGCAGCTATTTCTGCAGGTATTCAAAAAACAAAATAATATGTTACCCTATATTCATTCAGAGCAGAGATGATGACTAACTTAGTGATAAACCTCTTCATAGAGAGACTTTTCATACATGGCTCTGCTGCGTGGAGATATAGACATTGACTACTCAAATTTTCATGAGAATCATCAGGTAAAAACCACTCAATGCATAATTCTTATGTTGCAGCAAACATATAGTAAAATATACATATGATACTTCTCTGCATCTGCCAAATAAATAAATATGAATGTACCAGGAAGAAGAAAAAGTAAATGTATATGACTAACATCATGGCATGAAAACTTACAGGTCAACCCTTTTAGGAATGATGAAGGGACATGTGCAAGTTCATCATTTCATGATAAAAGAGTCAGATTTGAGGTACAAATTCAATCAAGCACTTACATTTTAAGAAAAAGAAAAACACATGTGGTAAAAATGAACAGAAACTAACATCTTAGCAAAACACAAATTTGAAGCAGCAAAATAACACGCAGCATGATGAGGATGGAGGTAATCCATGGGACGCGAATCTATTTCAGGTGAACTGAAAAAAGAAAAGGAAAGCTTGAAATGAAGATTAACATCTACTTTCCTGTAGATTGTTGATGACGACATCCCAAGAGGTGAAGCAAATCATCACGATTTCGACCATACATGGAACCTGGATGGTCAAAATGATCACAATAGTGGAGATCAGAACGACATATCCAATGAAAATAGACACAAGGATAGAGAAGAGATAAATGAGGAAGATATTGAGAATTTTTTAGAAAATGATACACTAGAAACTGAGAAAGAAAACTCAGTTGTAAGCACCGAGTTTATGCCAGAGAAGGGTATGGAATTTAAATCAAGAGAAGAAGCTCATCAATTCTTGAACAAGTACTCCTTTGCAGCTGGTTTTTCAATTGCGGTTGTGTCTGTTTACCGAACAAGCAACAAGAAAAGAAATAATGAGGTGACAAGGGTGACGATCAAGTGTAACAAGAAGGTCATAACACAGAAACTGAAAAGGAACAGCTAGTAGGACAGAGACAATGCACAGTGATTGTCAAAATAGACTACAAGGTGGAGATGGTCATTAGTGAAAAAAAAATGGGATATGGCGGATAACTAACCTGATGCTTGAACACAACCACCCTCTTGATCCAGGGAGCAGGTTTTTCAGATCACATGTCTGCATGACAAAGGAGGATAAAGCAATCATAAGAGCAATGAAGCAATGCAACATTCCCACTCGAAATATTGTCTCTGTTCTAGCACACATGAGGGGGGAGGGTGGACCAGCTACCATACAACAAAAGGAAAGTGTGCAACTATGGTACAAGTGTGAATAGAGAATTGAAGAACAATGATATAATGGAAGTACTAACCTGGTTTAACAAGAAACAAGCTGAAAACCCAGGCTTTTACTACTCATTGGAACTTGATGCTGAAAACAAATTTAGGAGTGTTTTCTGGTCAGATGCAAGATCGAGGCAATATTATGATCTGTATGGTAACTGTGTTAGTTTTGACACAACATTCCTCACAAACAAGTACAACTTACCATTTGCACCTTTTGTTGGAATCTTGCCACATGGAAAAACATATCTATTCGCATGTGCCTTCATCGTGAATGAGATAGCAAAAACATTTAAATGGTTGTTCAAAGAGTTTGAGACCTGCATGGGGGGCAAACATCCAAAATCAATTATTACTGATCAAGACAGGGGCATGGAAGCTGCAATTAATGATGTTTTTCCTAATGCAATACACAGAACATGCTTGTTCCATGTGAAAAAAAGTGTGATGACAAAAATGGGCCAACATTGCAAGAAAATGAGGGTTTATGGGAAGAAATGCAAGATATAATAGACAACTCATTGACAGTTCAAGAGTTTGAAACACTATGGATGGCTATGATTGAAGAACACAAGGTGGAAGGTGTAAAAATCTTTAATGACATGTGGGCATCGAGAAAGAAGTATGTCCTAGTATACTTCAAGAAGAGCTTCTTCCCATTCATCCAAACAACGGCAAGGAGTGAGGGAACAAATGCTTTGTTCAAGAAAGGAGTGGGTGCATAGTTCAGAATGACAAGCTTTCTAAGAGAGTATCAAAGAATTTTGGACACTATCCATGCAAGAGAGGATGAACTTAACCATAATGCATCAAACAAGACAGTGCCACCGACAAAATTTTGTACTAAATACTACATAGAAATACAAGCTCATGACCTCTACAACTTGGCAATATTCATAAAATCCCAACACATACTGAATGATGTTACAAGGCTGCACATTAGAGAGGACACAGAAAGAAAGATTTATGTGTTATTTCAAGCACCCAACTATCCAGTCAAAGAACACAGACAAAGAAACTTCATAGTGCAAGTAAATTAGGAAAATGAAGAGTATTCATGTATATGCTGTAGGTTTGAAAAAGATGGCATCCTATGCTCACACATTTTGAAAGTGATGCTACACCTTAAAGTGTATAAGATACTGGAGAAGTACATCATTGAAAGATGGAGAAAGAGGGAAAATAAACTGAGCTACTACACCCCTGCCCCATAGGAAATTGACAATGACTGCCATAGATACAACTTACTATCAAGAAGATTGATCCAAACAACTTCAAAAGGATCAAAGAGTAGGGAAAAATGTCAGTATTTGCTAGAACAAGTTCAAAGAATAGAGGACCACATGGATGCTATGGACAGGACTACCGAAAACACTGATGAGACACAGCCAAATGCTCAGCAAAGTTCAAAAAGGACAATATCAAACTTGTTTAATGCATCACTTCAAGAGGGTACCCGTTCCACTATTGAAATCCTTAACCCTGATCATGCTCATACAAAAGGACACCCAAGGATGTTGATAATAAAAGAGAAGATAAAGGCAAATAAGTTTTATAAATGCAGCCACTATGGTAGTACTCAACACACGAAGAAGAACTGCACAAACAAGCACCTAGTCTACAACTTGCCGAAATCTAAAAGGACGAGAAAATCAAAACCTGCAGGAACAGGTAGCAAAAACAGACTTAAAGACAGAATAACTACATTCTGTAAAAAATAAATAACAGCGCATTTTAACTACAAATTGTTTTCCTTTGCTTGCAGGAATAGACTCTCCAGCAAAGAAAACAATGAAGAAAGGGGACAAAAACAAGACAGGAGCTCAATCAAATCAAGATATCCCAAATCCATGTAGCGAAGAAGCGTCTACAACAACGCTGTAGTTGTCAAAAAACATGAAATGTATTTGTTCTGACCATCATTAAGTGTAATAATGAGCAAAAATGATACAATTGTGCTTGTGCTTGTATCGGGAGAAATCTTATTTGTTCATGTTGAAAAAAATGTGATCTTGCATGTTATATTGTGCTACATACAAACCTGATGTTGTATACATCACTTTTTAAAAAATAAAAACGGTCCATTGAAAACAAATAATGAGGATTCAACAAAAAATAAGAAGATAGATAGCTCCTGGATGCTAGCCATCATCTACCAGATGAATATACAATAAGAAAAAGTGGATCAGGGAGAAGCATGAAGTGATAAACTGAAGAAAAGAAGGATTGAAAAAATTAAACTCAGTGGTTCCTCCTCCTTTACCCGGGCTTGGAACCAACTATCCAAATTGTTGGATAGGCGGAGTTCCCCACAAAAAACCCTTCCCCGCAAATAGAGAAAACACATAAAACTCAGAAAAAGAAGAAAAAACTTGACACTAAAAGACTGAAAAATTAAAACAAGGGAAATTTGAAGAATGAGAGACTGAAATATTAAAAAACTTGACACTAAAAGACTGAAGAAAAGGGGATAAACACAGTGACTCAAAGCTGAAAAAAGGCATAGACCAAAGAATGACAAGTGGAAGAATTAGTGACAGATAAACTAATTTAGTTAATACCAAGAGACTGAAGAAAAGGGAAGTGGAAGAATTAGTGACAGATAAACTAATTTACTTAATACCGAGAGATTGAAGAAAAGGGACTAAATAAAGAGGGACTGAAAACAAGAAAGGCTGAAGATTGCGTGACTGATAATTAAGAAACTAAAGAAAGAAACTGAGACCATAAGATGTTGAGAGACTAAACAATGAGACACTTGACAAAAATTGACTAAAAATATACATAATAAAGGCCGACGAAAGCAACATTCTGAATGAAGAATGAAAGGTCGAAGTTGACTGACCGAAAAATTGAGAGACTTAAGAAAGAAAATGATGCAATAAGATACTCAAAAACTAAGAAACTTAAAACATCAACTAGAATAATAAAATGAGAAAATCAGAGAAACTGATAGATTGAAATAATAATGAATTAAGACACTAAAAGAATAAAAATGATCAGATACTAATAGGATTAAATATAGGAGAGATTAAAAAACAGTGAGAAACTGAAGAAACAGTGAGATTTAAGAAATGAGAAAATGAGCAAAATAAGTAAATTGAGAGGCTAAACAGTGAGAAACTGGAGAAAGAAAAAGTATGCAAATGGGCAGAATGAAAAGTATGCAAATTGAATAACTTAGATAAAGAATAGGGAGATAAATAAAACACAAAAGATATTGAGAAAAATGAAACAATGAATACTGAAAGAAACATTAATAATTGAGAAAATCGAGGAAGGAACTGAGGCAATAAGAAGATGAGACAATGAAGAAAGAATACTAAAACATTGAATATGAGAAATTTACTAAGAGGACTAACAAAGATACTGAGGAAATAAGAATATGAGAAACTAACTAATGACTGAAAAAAAATTATATAATGAGAGAAAGAAGATCATATTACTTAGACAGATCACATAGTTCCACATACACATTATAGTAAGTACAAGTGTCCAAAACATAACTAGGATGATGGATAGGTTCGAACTTGATAATGCATACAGAGGAGGATCAATATATCGACGGTTACCGCAACAAACGGAGGAATATGCAGCCAAATTTAACATACAAAAGACCAGCTCTGGGAAGAGACATCTACAAGACCGTAATCAATATCTCTAAATGCATCTGGCAGAGAACTATGCATAAAATAAAGATAAAACAAGTTAAAAAGTGATAATATATGAGAAAAAAGAAACAATAAAAAGGTACCTAGCTAACATGATCGAGGACAAGAGACTTGTCGGCGCTGTTAATTCTGCAGAAGAAAAGCTTTTTCGCAAACTGAATCCTGATATTCACAATATCTGCTTTGCTAAAGAAATGATGCATATCCAATTCAGGCTTAAAAATTTCCATCAACTTCATTGTGAAAATATCGCAATCATCACTACAGGATTTTTAAAAACAAGATAAAAAATTATAAGGACAAAATGTATAAAACAAAAGATATAATAAAATAAACAAGAGGGAGGATGCATGAAAAAACATGATCAAGATTTTACTAAAACTTACGCATTGTCTTGCTTGGGAATGTTCGCATACATCACTCCACATTCCTTGAAGATATTTTCTTTGGTTTTGAAATTTTGTTTCCACAGTTTGATAAAGTTGTTGATCTAAAAAGTTAACAAATAAGATAAATGTCATTAATATAGAAAACGGTAAACAAAAAATATGGATGGATAACAATAGAAAATATAGAAACAATAAAAACAAAAATGTAAAATAGAAGTATATATATTCACGGTTAAATCAAACTTACAAGGCGTTTCTTTATTGAAGTATGAAATTCGTCATCCTTGTTGTAGAGAGAGTCGAGGAATATGAATGCTCTGTACTTGAAATCGACGGAGAAAGTAAACCAATGGCGCATCCGGCATATCGGAAAAAACAACTGATAGAAGTGAAAAATGTACAAAACAAAAATGATTGAGAACAAAATGATAGAAAAGAAGAGGAAAAATAAAAAGGATTAAACATGTAACCTATCTGACAATTCCAAATGCTTCCCTTTGCTAGCAGATGTAGCACCTAAGAATGCCTTCGAAATAAATGAATACTGAAAATAATTTTGGTAATCAAGGATAAACTCCTGACAAGAAAATATAGATGAAATTATCAGACAAAAAATAAAGCAAAGACAATGGATGAATAAGATGAAAAAACATAAAGAGAGAAAGATGAAAGGACTAACACCAACAAGGGAGAAGAAGTGGTGTATGCCAGATTTACTTGGATGATTATCTTCAAACAGTTTACGACAGAACACAGGAATCAAGAATTATCAACATGGCCTTCAACCATTAAAGATTGCCCCAATGATATAAAATTGCAATGAACCTTAGGATACTTGATAGCGTACGATCTATAGGAAATACAACTAATAAATTTTAAAAACATACAGAGATGAAAAATACAAAACACAAACACTACAGAGATGGGATGAAGAAGGTTTACTTTTGAATTCCTTGAGTGTATGCCAAGTCTACAATTGCAGAGAAGTGCTTGATATCCAGATCTGACACGGGGAATCGACCATTCTGAACCAAAGGGAGTGCCAAAGAATTTTTAGGATGAAGAATAACTAAATTATCTTTCACAGCCCTATCTTCAATATCATGCTGAGAAAAATCAAAAAAAAACTTCATCACTCTTCTCATTAACAAGTTTGCTTCCCATTGGTTCCTTTCCCTGCATAACAACATTGTTAGCCATGTTGTTATAAAGATGATCTACATCCTTAGCTAGCTGAGCTTGTCTAAAACTAAAACTGCTTGTCCCGGTAATTTGCACTTCGGGAGATTGAGCGATCTGCAACAATAAAAATTAAGGGACAAATATAAATAAGCAAAGAGGAGATAGCAGACAAAAAATAAGGTACAAAATAACAAAAATAAGGTATAATAAAAATGAGCAGAAAATAGACAATTCTTAAACTTACAAGGTGAGGTATAGGAGAAGAATCAACAACCGCGATAGGAGCATGCTTAGATCCATTGACATTCAAGTTTGTACCAATTTCTTTGGTTGCTACATTGCGTACTTTAGAAACACAAGGTGCATTCAGATCCTATGGGCAGAAAATGGGAAAAAAATGATTAAAAAAAGAAACAAAAGAGATAGTAATGAAGATGATCGTATACATGACGATTACAAAAGGGGAAACAAAAAACATTAAAAAGAGATAATGAATATAAACCTTATCTTTTGAGAGAGGGGAGAAATTGATCCGAGAGATTGGAGAGCTAATGCACACGAAAGACTTGGGAACACTAGATGGTCCAGTGTTCATAGAGGGTAAAACTTGCTCTTCGGGTACTGGAAGTGGAAGTGGCAGTCTGGATGTAAATTTTTGCATAGGTTGAATTGCAGGAGCTATAAAAAGATGCAATCATCAAAGAGAAAAATGATATATTACAAACTAAAAAAGGAAAAAAAGGAAAAAAGAAAGGGCGAAAAATAGACGTGTTGACCTACCTGTATTGAAAGTACCAACCTCAGCTGCCTTGCATGACATAAAATCAGGGGCTTGCTGCAAAAATAGATAAAAAGGTATGTAAAATAAAATCAATATCTAGCAGTATTCATAAAAAAGAATGCTTAAAAGCAAAAGATTTTTACACAAGAGAGTATATACCAGGAGTACGAAATGATGTGTTCCCAACTTCGCTACTGAGTGGTACTTTGAAGAAAACATTAAGACTAATCAAAGCCAATTTGCTTGCAACATCACTCTGAAGTACGCAAATCAATCAAATTAATGTATTGAGTCCACATAAAAGATAAACAGGAAGTAAAACAAAAAACTGAAGGAAAACTATATTGACACAGATGTCCTTGCACAAACCTCGGTTGCAGCATGACCAGAACTGCAGTTATCTCGGCCTACAGAGCAAAAAAAAAACCAAAAATAAGAAATGAAAACATATTTGACAATGCCGCCAAGCCAAAAATAAAGTACATGGCTTAGACAAAGGGGAGGCAAAAATGAAAAATAAAAATACCTAGAACGCTCTGATCTTTGACATCATAAGATTTGGAAACCATCAAAACATTTAAGACATTGTTGACCAACAATTCACATTTATGAACAGATTTCAATTTTGCTAGTTGAGCAGACCCAACAGATTCAACAATGCCATTGATAGTCTAAAAATGTCAACAGTAAATAAAAACGTAAGACATAAACTTTGAGAAAAGCAGAAAAGTGAAATAAAACAAAATAAAAAATGTTTCAAAAACAGATATGAGAAGCCGAAAGTACCTTGGACTCAAGTGAGTTGCCAAACCTCTCGTGCAAACTGTGCTTGAACTCAGACGAGAAAATAGGTTTATGGTGCTCGAAAACATCATTTTCACTTTTGCAATCTCCTACAGCCCCAAACTAAACAAACAAAAACCAAACACAAAGTGAATTAGTTTCACATTTAAATTTAAACCCTGAACTTATGTAGTGTGTTAACAAAACAAAAACAGTAACAAAAAGAACAAACACCTCTCTATAGCAATGTGCAAGGTTTCTCTTCAGCTGCCTCTTCCCAAACAGATTCTTCTTCTTCTTGTGGTCAAGATCGGAGAAGAATTTAATCAAGTTCCCCTTCCAGATAGAAATCCTTGGTACACTCTGATCAAGCATTCTAGAACCAAAATCCAAGGAATCAAGATAATAAACCTAAAAAAGCAAAAATAAAAAGTTGCCATTAGTTAGCAGCGACCCATAAAAAGAACAAAAAGAGAGAGAGAAAGATAAAAAGAACTCACTGAAAGAGCATAGTAGCAAAACTCAAAAACTTTAGGCTTCCTTCCATTCAATTTACAAATACTTCTAAATTTGGATAAACCAGAGATGATATGCTCATACACGAGTAAAGAAAGATCAACACCAATAGCAGAAGTAGGTTCTTCGAGAATGGACAAGAAATCGGTGTTTGGGTAATCATCAACTATGGTTAGAAGGAAACACTTAAATACGACCACCATGAAACAAACAAAAACTTCTTTATCTGTTAACACTTCTTTAGATTTCAACTTATTTCCAAAGAAAGTGATGTGGGGGCAGTTCTGTCAAACCAAACATAGACATGACAAACTTAGCCCCACTTTCGCTATCTGGCATCGGGACAGATCCACTGTTTGGCAGTCCAATGACATGATGTACAAGATCCTTTGATATTGGTAAAACTTTGGAATCATCAATAATGATCTGGGAAGAAACAGTGTCGACGCAGCTAGCAAGCCAACGAACAAAAGCTGAAGGAATTTTACATTTCTCAAATGACAAAAGACAACCAAAACCAAAATTCCTAATAACTTCTTTTCGACGATTGGACAAGGAATTCAAAACCTCCCAGAAGTACTTGATAGAATAGGAACTAAAATCATCTCTCCCAATAACTAGCCCACTGAGCTTTCTATTATGAAAAAAATTACAAGAAAAAGAGAGAACCATAAATTTAAAAAATTCAAACGAGTCACATGAGAAAAGAACAACAAAAGAAAAAGAAAAAGAAAAAGACACCAGCGAACAAACCTTTGTCCAATCATCATTGCGGTGGCAGAAACTTGAGAAGTTGTCCTTCAAAGTTTTTACAACCTAGTATAAGGACAAACAAAAACAAAAAGGAGTGAGTATTTAGAACTACTAGTTACAAAAAAATATCACAAGCATATGCATAAGCATAAGCATTTCAAACTCATAATTTTAGGAAAACCTCTTTGCGGAAGAACTCAAACAATGCATCATCCAAAAGTCTTTTCCTCCCAGACTTTACATTCTCCTGCCCAAAAAATAAAAACAACAAAAGAAGTGAAAACACGCCACACAAAACGAGATGGGAGGCCACCCCAAATTAGCAAAAACATTCAGTGAAACACAAATTCAGAGAAAAAAGATACAGAATATAATACTTTGTCACTTGATGACAAACTGAACTCAACACTATCAATGCGAGACAACTCGCAATCAGGATCATAATTGGGGGAGCGAGAAAATCTTGAATTCGCTATGCCCAAACTATCACCAAACCTCCTTTTGTTATTAAATCTGCAAAAAATTATCAAAAGGGAAAACACACAGATTATTTATGTATAAAATCACAAGTAAAAAATCATATACAGCTTACATACAATCATAACTAAAAACAGGACACGTATGAGCCCACCTCCCCATATCCCCAGGATATCAACTAAAAACAGACCTTGATATAATGAAACAAAAGAAAAAATACAAACCGATGTGTGACTGACAACAACCATAGCTAATCAAAACAAAAAGTGCCAAAAATAGTCATCAATCTAGACTGAATATCAACTACTCCCTCTGACCCATATTAGTTGACTTAACTTTTGAATTTAGTCTAGATACATATGAATCTAGACAAAGTTGAGTCAACTAATATGAGTCGGAGAAAGTATGAAAACACATATTCTACTGAACAAAATGCTTCAGCACATGTAAATCCGAACACCTCTCTATACACACGGTTCAAAAGTTAGTGCAGATCAGCTTAGCTTAGAAACTGAGGCCGGACATCAGGGCACTACAAGTACAAAACAAAGTAAAACTACCTAGCACATCAGCACATCAGCTTGACGACCAAAAACTAGGAACAGATCGCACATCGAAAATGGAGATTTAGGGCTGCATCAACGAAGACCTGCAATACGAAGAGCCTAAACGCATCCAACAGTTCACCCCATCCGAACATATCACACGCAAACAACACACTACATCGACGCAGCCAATCGAAATTGGAACAGAAAATGAAGAGCCTAAACACCCCAACATATCACCCAATTAGCAGATCTCAGACGCTAAAAACCACTACATCTACGACGCCCCAGACTCAATGACAAATCACCAATAGATGCTACACAGCAACAGAAAAATGCTAGAAAAATTGAAACGAGATTGACCAACCCCGCAACATGCGCAATCCATATACTGTGAGCGACGGAGGCATACCTATCTTTCCGGGGGCGACCATGCCTTCCGCGCTCGCGACTTGAGGATTTCATTTCCCGCGGGCGAAAGGGGGCGCAGGCACCTGATGACTCCTTCGGCTTCGGCACTTTCCTATCCAAGGGATCCGCCTCGCAAAGCCCCATCCCCGCCGGCGCCGTCTGAGATAGCTGCGGCGACACCGCTGCCCTCTCCGCCATGGATTGGTTTCTCCCTCTCGAAGAACACGAACAGATAGACAAAGGGGAAAAGGTGAGGAGACAGGAGAAAAGCGGAGAGCAAAATAAAAATTCAAAATAAAAAAGAAAGAAAGGGAAAGACGGAGCACGCTGAAGCGGCGCGAGCAGAAAAGAAAAAGACACGCGCAGAGATTCGGACAGTGATCCAACGGCCCACAAACTAGTTGTTTTTTAATTGCAAAACAGATAGCTGTTAATTAGGAAAAGTGTAAATTTATCTTGATTCACATGTATTTAGACGTATTTTATATATAGATACGTATAAATTTAGAAAAAAACAAAGTCATTTATTTTTGGACTGAGGGAGTAGAACACATGGTTTTTACCCATTGATCATGGTAGCCGTGCATGTTTCACCCATTGATCTACTGCTTTGTGATTCGCGCAGTGCTGTTTCACCACGTTTCACAAAACCTACATGGATTGACACACAATAAAACGTGGTGAAACAGTGCACGCGCTACCTAGTGGTGCACGCTAGGTCGCATAGTATTTAGCAAAGTACAGTTGCAGGCTTTGCTTTTTTTGCAACCAAGTTGCACATTTATAGAAAATTGCAAGCACTAAAGACTAAACTGTACCGAGACTTGAAGAAAATGTTAGTCTTGACTAAGATTTAGCAAAACCGTTGTAATAATTTTCTGAAACAGGAGTATATAATCATGTGTTCTTGCGTCATTTATGCGATGGTACAATATGTCAGTTGAGCCCATGGCCGGCGAATGCCAAAGCGAGCAAATCATTGGACGGGAACGGCGCCAACTTCGCCGCGGCCGCACGTAGAGTTGGATGATTGAGTGAACCCGGCCATATGGAATGTCAACTTAATAATCAATTATATATGCGGCCGGATCATGAGCAGCCGAAGACCATAATTCGCGTTTGTGCAATGGAACATTTTGATCCGACTGATCTATATATACTCGTAATCAGTGCGCCAGGAGAAGAAACCGCTTGCGCAAAATAGTCCTATACGTGCCATCGATCAATATTCAGTAGCACACCAAAAATCCATGCAGGGCTGCTTCCCATTCCGTTTCCGGAGCACCGGGCGACAGGCGCCTCCTCACGGCAGCGGCGTGACCGTCGTGTCCCGCGGCGAGGGCGAGGGCGAGGTCAGCGTCAAGATCTTCGTGAGCAGGGGCGAGCTGGAGCGCATCGCCGCGGGCGTCACCCGGAGGCAGTCCGCCGGCGCCGCCGCGGCTAGCAGGCACGTGGCGCCACCGCCGGCGTCCGAGTCTCTGCGGGTAGGGCAGCGGCCGCGCGAGCGCGATCCGCTACTGAGGCGACGGCCGGAGTCGGAGGGAGGCGCGGCCGCGCGTCGCCGCCGGTGGCGGTCGGCGCTGAGCGGCATACCGGAGGAAGCGTACACCGCATGAAGAGGGATAGGTCGCCGCGTCGTGGTTTGCGCAAAGCGCTGCTGCTGTGCGCTCCGGTCGGTGCGAGTTTATTTTCCATTTTGATGCGTCACGTGGCTTAATCATGAGAAGAAAGAGTAAAATACATGGTTAATACTCTCTTTATTCATAATTACCTCGCATTTTAGATTTAGTTAAAATCAAACTTTGTAAACTTTGATCATATAAATATTAATACTATAAAACATGTTGTATTAGGATTGTCGTGAACTATACTTTCATATGTGCATTTGGAATTATAGATGTTTGCAAATTTTCTTATACTTTTGATCATTGTAAAGTTTGATTTTAAATAAATCCAAAATCTGAGTGAACGGAGGGAATACATAAAATCCCCCGTTCTGATCTTCTAGGACTAGATGATACGGAAATTTCTAGTGTCAATTTTTTGTGATTAAAAAAAATACTCAGTATACAGATTTTAGGTGAATTCCAGCGGACCAAGGAACTTGCTGCCGCCTTCCCGTGCATCGAATATCCTTTGCCTCCTCCTCTCTTGGATCTAGCCGTCGTCAACACCTCCACCTTCTTTATAGATCAGTTCTTTTTTTTCGGCCGGTCTCTTCGGCATCCGGAGAGATGAGAAACCCGATCTATGTGTAGAGTTTTTTTTAATAAAAATAGTGTTTTTATAAGATTATGTTAGAGTTTTGGTAGACATTGTCTTTTTGACATCTACGTTAATGGAGATGGTATCATCACAATAACTGATATTTGGCCTTTATTCGACGACGAGATCTTTGCATGGTTGTCGCAAGGACGATTATCTTTGTAATATTTGTTCTGGCTGATACGCCCTCAACAATGGAGATTCGTATTCTTGACGTCCTTACGACGTCGACCAACTTATTCGGTTTATTTTTTCTAAAATACCGGTGGTTGTACTTTTGGCGATGTTGATGGATTATTCTAATGGCTACACCCGTGCACGTAGCCTTGATACTATTTACAGGTCTATGGTTTAACATCTTTGCGTGTGTATTGAGCTGCCTTTAGACAATTACAAGTATCACGAAAGAAAAGGATTTTGAAGAACTTTAAAATTTATTCGTTTTCTTTTAGAATTTATTTTGTAATTATTAATGACCGTTTATGTATCTAGTGAAAAAACGAGCCTCACCGTCGCCTGCTAATGCGCGCGCGGCCGCGCGCACACACGCATAGCGGTAGAGCACGGGTGAGCCGGGTCACTCGCACTAACGCACGCGCGGTGGCGACGTTTAAATAATATATTTTTTTAATTTATTTCAGATCTATTATATTTTTTTAGTAATTTACATATCTAGCACTTTGTCGGCCTAGAGGAAGCCAAATGGGCCAGTCGGCCAAGGCCTGACCGACAGCAAGTCCCACCCTGCAGTCGGCTTGGTCCCGCCCCGGCAGTCGGCATGCTCCAGGACGACAGAGGCAATCGGCCAGGCCCAAGCCAATTAGCCTAATCGGTCAGACCCTTGTTGACAGCTTAATCGTCATGTCTATAACCAAATCCTGCATGATCAATGCAGCCCTTCGCAATCAGCTCGAGGTGACGAACCCTAGCTGATTGGCTAATTATTTCCCACCACTCCTTCCTGCCGATGTTTCTCGCCACTCCTTTTCGCCTTTTTTTACCCGCCACTGCTTCCTGCCATTTTTCCTGCATATTCTTATCGGTGCTCTATAAATTCGGGCAACGAGATGTTATCTCTTCACCTAGTTCATCTCTTCCTCCTCTTACTCTCGCAGTTCCCTCCCCTCTCCATCATGAGTGCGCCCCGTTCGAACGCAAAGTGTAGGGCTAGCAAGCTTTTCACTATGACGGACGCGTTTCCCTGGCTACATATGTCCATTGACCTTTACCACTTGTAACATCCCAAAATTTATGAATTACAAAGCATGCATTGCATTCATATTGTCATAGCATTTAGGGTTGGCACAAAAAATTTCAAAGTTTGAAATCAAATAAAACCATTTATATGCCCACTTTAATATTCATATGAGGCATGGTTTTGCTCTTATTTTCAAAGGACCTGTTAGGGTAATAGACTTGTTGTATTACCAGAGGGCCAAAGGCCACAATATATAGTACATGTACAGGCGCAAATATACAGGAAACCCCCTAACACACGGAGAAACTATAATATACAAATATATGACAACCAGAATCAGCGTCAAGAATGACACGACAACCAGAATCAGTAAGCTGACTAGCAGAAAAAAGGTTCATCTTAAGACTAGGAACATGAGAAATGTCAGGAACAGAGAAATATGAAGTAGAAAGGGTGCCTCGACTGGAAATAGGAAGAGAGGTACCATCAGCCGTGATAACACGGACAGGAGAAATAAGAGAGCGAAGAGCAGAAAGAATAGAGGACGCAGTCATATGAAAAGAAGCTCCAGAATCCAGATACCACGGGGATGACGTACCTGACTGTGTAGAAGGTGGTGGTCGCGCGGTGCCAGAAGATCTAGGCACAGAACCAGCAGTACCCGACGAGGAAGAGTCTGTAGCAGTGAGTATACCACGAAGAATGTCCTGATCAGACAGTGCAACAGCAGAAGATCCTGAAGAACCAGCCTGCCTACGAGCATGGTACTGCTGACGTAAGCTAGGATCCCTCCTCCAGCAGCTAGAGACATCGTGGCCAGGCTTGCCACAGTAGGCACAGGGAGGACGAGGAGGTGCTGTCATACCACAAGGCTACTGAGGCTGACTCTGGCCCTGGACCGGAGGAGTAGAGAGTATCGGCGGTACTGGAGACTGCAACGAAGCCGAAGACATAGGAGGACCATGAGCAACAAGTACGGAGGGAACCTCAAGAAGACCAGCACCACGAAGCCGAGTCTCCTCAGCACGAAGCTCAGACAGTACCTCAGAGAGCGGAACACGACCACGGGCAAGCAGCTGGGCACGGCGCGGCTCAAACTCCTTACGGAGCCGCGACAAGAACTCAAAAACGCGCTGAAACTCCAAATCCGCGCGCACAGTCAGACAGCAGGGACAGGTGGCACACACAGCTGTACGAAGAGAATCAAGCTGACGCCAAATGGCAGCACTCTGAGTAGAAAACTCATCAACAGTAGAGTCACCCTACTGAAGAGCATGCTCTTGGCGAACCACATACAGGTAAAGAGCATCCCCAGACGGCTGATAGCGCTGACGAAGAAAAGCCCAGTGAGCAGCAGCAGTGGGAAGACCCATGAACTCAGCAGCATACTGAGGCAGAACACTGGAAGTGAGAACAGCAGCAGCAGCACGAGCATCTGTAGGGGTTCGTAGCATGGAAAACAAAAATTTTCTATCGCATACAAACAAACAAGCCAAGATCTATCTACTAGATTGTAGCAACGAGTCGATGGTATAACTTACCCTCGAAGATTCCAAAGCGTTTAACGAGAGCGGATTCTCGTGGGTGATGTAGTCGTACTCTTTCCGATCTCAAGATCGTGTAGACGATCCTTCCGGCGCCAAGTTCCGGCAGCGCTCCCGCAGTCGGTCACACGTTCGGTACTCGACGAAGACCTTCCTCTCCCTTGTTCCAGCAGGCAGCGGAGGTTGTAGCACTCTCCTCGCGATTCCGGCAGCACAACGGCGTGGTACCGGAAGTAGAGGGGAAATCCCGCAGGGCTTCGCCTTAAGCCGGTGCGAGTATGGTGGAGCTTATGAGAGAGGCTATTAGTGGTCTAGTAATTAGACACACCAATTAGAAGGCTCTAAACCAATTAGAAGGCTCTAAACCGCTGGCTAAAGCAATTAGAAGCTCTAAACCAAAACGGCTCTAAACCGGAGGTAGAAGATAGGAACTTGTGTGTTCTAGGAGGGGAGCCCTGCCCCTCCTTTTATGGGTGGGGAGGCGCGGCCAGGGGAGGGGAGTCCCTCCCCAAGTCGGCCTTGGGCTGGGCGCCGGCTTGGAGGAGTGGGACTCCTCCTCCAAGTTGGTTCCAACTCCTCTTGCTTGTTTCCCACAGTTTCCTGTTTCCCACAGTTTCCTGTTTTAGCCGTTTGACTTTCAAACTGGCAATTTGACTTTCATGTTTTTGGAACAGCAAGAACACTTAGTACATGATGCAATCATTCAATGACACACTCATGTACCCTCCCCCCCGGAGTGCCGGACAATCCGGAACCTTCTAGAACATTCCCGATGAAAACACCGAAATCATTCCCGAACTCCGAAACGGGACTTTCCTTATATGAATCTTATTCTCCGGACCATTCCGGATCACCTCGTGATATCCCGGATCCCATCCGAGACTCCGAACAACATTCGGTCTCTTTCTCATAATACCATAACTACTCAAACAACGTCGAATCCTTAAGTGTGTCTCTCTACGGTTCGTGAATTATGCGGACATGATCGAGACACTTCTCCGAACAATAACCAATAGAGGAATCTGGAAATTCATATGGCTCCCACATATTTCTACGATTACTTTGCGATCGAATGAACCACTTACATACGATACCAATTTCCCTTTGTCTCACGATATGTTACTTATCCAAGGTTATGATCGTCGGTATCTCTGCATACCTAGTTCAACCTCGTTACTGATAAGTACTCTTTTCTCGTTCCCGTGATATGTGATCCCTTGTGACCAAGTCACATGCTTGCAAGCTAATTGGATGACATTCCACCGAGAGGGCCCAGAGTATATCTATCCGTCATGTGGATGGACAAATCCCACTCTTGATCCATGTGTTTCAACCAATACTTTCCGAACACTTAATGCCACCTTTATAGCCACCCAGTTACGGTGTGGTGTTTGATGTCATCAAAGCATCCATCCGGTAAAGGTGATATGCATGATCTCATGGTCGAAGGAATTAGGTTACTATGTATCAGAAAGCATATAGCAATTGAACTATTGAAATGACTTTGATCTTTATGCTACGCTTATCTATAGGAGTATGTCCACCATATCATTCTCCTAACGATATGATCTTGTTGTTGATAACATCTCAATGTTCATGATAGGGAAACCACAATCATTAATCAACCAACAAGCTAGTGAAGTATAGAGGCTATACTAGGGACTTCAAATTAAGTTTACAAATCACACAAGTATTAATGGTTTCCTTGTTAATACTATTATAGCATGAATGTAAACATTTATCATAAACACAAAGATATAATAATAACTACATTTATTATTGCCTCTAGGGCATATCTCCAACAGTCTCCCACTTGCACTAGAGTCATCTAATCTAGATTACATGGTAATATACCGAACACCCATGGCAGTTTGGTGTTGGTCATGTTTTGCCCTCGGGAGAGGTTTAGTCAACGGATCCGCCACATTCAGATCTGTGTGTACTTTGCAAATCTTTATATCCCCATCCTGGATATGTTCTCGAATAGCGTGAAAACGTAGCTTGATATGCTTCAGCTTCTTGTGTGACCTTGGTTCTTGCGCATTGGCTATGGCGCCCATGTTATCACAGTATATAGACATTGGGTCCAGCGCACTAGGAACCACACCCAGCTCTGTAATGAACTCTTTCATCCATATCGCTTCTTGTGAAGCCTCCGAAGCAGCCATGTATTCCGATTCAGTTGAAGATCTCGCCACAACGCTTTGCTTTGCACTCCTCCAGCTAACTGCTGCACCATTCAAAATAAATACGTATCCGGATTGTGATTTAGAATCATCTGGATCGGTGTTCCAACTAGCATCGGTGTAACCATTAACAACGAGCTGTTCATCACCTCCATAAGAAAGAACCATATCCTTAGTTCTTCTCAAGTACTTAAGGATGTTTTTGACCGCTGTCCAATGATCCACTCCTGGATCACTTTGATATCTGCTAGTTAAACTAACAGCATATGCAATGTCGGGTCTAGTACATAGCATGGCATACATTAGAGATCCTATGGCTGAGGCATAGGGAGTCTTACTCATCCTTTCTCTATCTTCTGCCGATGTCGGACTTTGAGTTTTACTCAAGGTCGTATTGGGCAACATGGGCAAGAACCCTTTCTTGCTTTCATCCATTCCAAATCTCTTTAGAACTTTGTCCAAATATGTACTCTGTGACAATGATATTTGGCGTTTCGATCTATCTCTATAAATCTTTATGCCTAATATGTAAGCTGCTTCGCCAAGATCCTTCATTGAAAAACTATTATTCAAATATTCCTTGACACTATTAAGAAGGTCTACATCATTCCCAATCAACAATATGTCATCCACATACAGTATTAAGAATGCTACAGAGCTCCCACTCACTTTCTTGTAAATACAAGCTTCTCCATAAGTTTGTATAAAACCAAAACTTTTGATTACCTTATCAAAACGTTGATTCCAACTTCGGGATGCCTGCTTCAATCCATAGATGGACCGTTGAAGTTTGCATACCTTGTTAGCATCTTTAGGATCGACAAAACCTTTGGGTTGCATCATATACAACTCTTCATCAATGTCTCCATTGAGGAATGCTGTTTTGACATCCATTTGCCATATCTCATAATCATAATATGCAGCGATTGCTAACATAATCCTCACAGACTTTAGCTTCGCTACCGGTGAGAAAGTCTCATCGTAGTCAACTCCTTGAATTTGTCGAAACCCTTTTGCGACAAGTCGAGCTTTATAGACAGTAACATTACCATCAGCATCTGTTTTCTTCTTGAAAATCCATTTGTTCTCGACAGCCTTCCGGCCATCCGGTAAGTCCACCAAAGTCCATACTTGGTTTTCGTACATGGATCCAATCTCGGATTTCATGGCTTCTTGCCATTTATTGGAATCTGGGCTCATCATCGCTTCCTCATATGTCTCGGGGTCATCGGTGTTGTCCACCACCATGACATTCATAACGGAATCATACCAATCTGGAGTGGTACGAGTTCTCGTTGACCTCCGAGGCTCTGTAGCAACTTCAACCGAAGTTTCATGATCACCATCATTAGCTTCCTCTCTTATTGGTGCAGGCACCACAGGAACTTCTTCCGGTGCTGCGCTACTCGCAATTTCGAGAGAAGGTTCGACAACCTCGTCGAGTTCTACTTTCCTTCCAGTCACTTCTTTCGAGAGAAATTCCTTCTCTAGAAAGGATCCATTCTTGGCAACGAATGTTTTGCCTTCGGATCTATGATAGAAGGTATACCCAATAGTTTCCTTCGGGTATCCTATGAAGACGCATTTTTCCGCTTTGGGTTCAAGCTTGTCCGGCTGTAACTTCTTTACATAGGCTTCGCATCCCCAAACTTTAAGGAACGACAATTTAGGTTTCTTCCCAAACCATAATTCATACGGTGTCGTTTCAACGGATTTAGACGGTGCCCTATTTAAAGTGAATGCGGCTGTTTCTAATGCAT
This sequence comes from Avena sativa, assembly GCA_916181665.1. Taxonomy (NCBI): domain Eukaryota; kingdom Viridiplantae; phylum Streptophyta; class Magnoliopsida; order Poales; family Poaceae; genus Avena; species Avena sativa. The sequence goes on along the minus strand of OV702279.1, from coordinate 254,782,977 downwards.
AACCCCAAAATGATAGCGGTAAATCTGTAAGTGACATCATAGAACGAACCATATCTAAGAGAGTTCGATTACGACGTTCGGACACACCATTACGCTGTGGTGTTCCCGGCGGTGTCAATTGTGAAAGTATTCCGCATTTCTTCAAATGCTCGCCAAACTCGTAACTTAGATATTCACCTCCACGATCAGAACGTAGAAATTTAATCTTCTTGTTACGTTGATTCTCTACCTCACTTTGAAACTCCTTAAACTTCTCGAAAGTTTCGGACTTATGTTTCATGAAATAGATATATCCATATCTACTCAAGTCATCCGTGAAGGTAAGAACATAACGATAACCACCGCGCGATGCTACACTCATTGGACCACACACATCGGTATGTATGATTTCCAATAAGTCCGTAGCTCGCTCCATCATACCAGAAAATGGAGTCTTAGTCATTTTACCCATCAGACATGCTTCGCATCTTTTAAGTGATTCAAAATCAAGTGATTCAAGAAGTCCATCGGAATGGAGTTTCTTCATACGTTTCACTCCGATGTGACCAAGACGACAGTGCCACATATAGGTCGAATTATCGCTTGATTTCAAACGTTTAGCCTCAATGTTGTTGATATGTGTATTTCCACTATCGAGATTCAATAAGAATAGACCATCTATCAAAGGTGCATGTGCATAAAACATATTACTCATATAAATAGAACAACCATTATTCTCGGATTTAAACAAGTAACCGTCTCGCAATAAACAAGATCCTGATATAATGTTCATGCTCAACGCAGGCACCAAATAACAATTATTTAAGTATAAAACTAATCCCGATGGTAGATGAAGGGGTAGCGTGCCGACCGCGATCACATCAACCTTTGATCCGTTTCCCACGCGCATCGTCACCTCGTTCTTCGCTAGCTTCCGTTTATTCTGCAGCACCTGTTTCGAGTTACAAATATGAGCAACCGAACCAGTATCAAATACCCAGGCACTACTACGAGTACTAGTGAGATACACATCAATAACATGTATATCAGATATACCTTTCTTCTTGATGTTGCCGTTCTTCAAATCCGCCAAGTACTTTGGGCAATTCCGCTTCCAGTGACCTTCTCCCTTGCAGTAAAAGCACTCAGTATCAGGCTTAGGTCCAGCCCTGGTCTTCTTCGTCGGCGTGGTAGCTTTCTTACCACCCTTCTTGAAGTGTCCCTTTTGCTTAGACTTGCCTTTCTTGAATTTGGTGGTCTTATTGACCAACAACACTTGGTGCTCTTTCTTGATCTCCACTTCTGCAGATTTTAACATGGCAAAGAGTTCTGGCAACGTCTTGTTCATGTTCTGCATGTTGTAGTTCATCACAAAGTTCTTGTAACTTGGTGGTAGTGATTGGAGGACACGGTAAATCCCCAAAGCATTAGGAATCACTATACCCAAGCTTTGAAGTTTGTTTGCGTGCCCAGACATTTTAAGCACATGCTCACTGATGGAGCTGCCCTCTTCCATCTTGCAGTTAAAGAACTTTTCAGAAGCCTCATAGCTTTCAATTGCCGCATGAGTCTCAAAAATCAATTTGAGATCTTCGACAATATCATATGGGTCTGAATCCTCAAACCTTTTCTGAAGCTCCGATTCCAAACCATACAAGATAGCACACTGAACTATGGAGTACTGATTCTTCCGAGCGAGGTAAACATTCTTTACTTCATCGGGAGCATCAGCTGCAGGTGGGTCACCCAGCGGTGCATCCAGCACATAGGTCAAATTACCAGCTGTGAGGACAATCCTCAAATTGCGGAACCAATCCGCGAAGTTGCTTCCATTGTTTTTCAACTTTTCTTTCTCTAGGAACGCATTAAAATTGATGGTAGGGGCTGCCATTGATCTACAACATATTTGCAATAGTTTAGACTAAGTTTATGACAAATTGAGTTCAAATTAATAATAAAATTAAACTAGGTGAACTCCCACTCAAAACAATATCCCTCACATTGTTTTAGTGATCACACGAACCAAATCCACCATATCAACACCGATCATCACGAGAGTTGACATAGTTTCAATGGCGAACAATCGACATGTTCATCACATCTACTATATGATTCATGCTTTACCTTTCGGTGATCCGTGTTCCGAGACCATGTCTGTACATGCTAGGCTCGTCAAGATCAAACCTTAGTTTCTGCATGAGCAAATCTGGCTTACTCACGTTGTATACACTTGCAGAATCTAACACACCCGATCATCACGTGGTGCTTCGAAACAACAAGCTTTAGCAACGGTGCTAACTAAGGGTGAACACTTTATGATTTGAAATTGATGTGCATGAGGGATCATCTTATAATGCTACCGTCGTCTACTAAGCAAAACAAGATGCATAAAGGATTAACATCACATGCAATTCAATATATATGTGATATGATATGGCCTTTCTTCTTTGTGCTTCCGATCTCCATCTTCAAGCACGAACATGATCTCCATCATCACCGGCATTGCATCAAGGTCAATGACGCTTCTCCATGGTTGTCGTCCACCGGCTTCAACTATTACAACTACTTTGAATAGACACGCGGGTCTTAACATAAATTAAAGACAACCATATGGCTCCTGCCGGTTGCCGACTTACAATAAGGAACATTGCATACATCAAATATAATCACAATCATGGCCATATCACATCACTGCACACCCCTGCAAAACAAAGTTAAACGCCTCTACTTTCTTTGCATATTTTACGTGGTTTGGGGCTTTCAATAAGTGTCGTTCTAACTTACGAACAAGAACCACAACATTGATACTAGCATTGTTGATCACCCGTTGTAAATTGGATCTTAACTATGCTAGGAGAAACAGGCACCCGCAAAGCCACTTATGCAATACAAGTTGCATGTCAAGCGTGGAGCAAGTCTCATGAACGATGTCATGTAAGGTTAGCCCGGGCCGCTTCATCCCAACATACTGCAAGATGCAAAGTACACAAGAAGTAATTGACAATAAAAGCATCAACGCCCACAATGACCATTGTGTTCTACTCGTGCAACAGATCTACATATAGACACGGCTCTGATACCACTGTAGGGGTTCGTAGCATGGAAAACAAAAAATTTCTATCGCATACAAACAAACAAGCCAAGATCTATCTACTAGATTGTAGCAACGAGTCGATGGTATAACTTACCCTCGAAGATTCCAAAGCGTTTAACGAGAGCGGATTCTCGTGGGTGATGTAGTCGTACTCTTTCCGATCTCAAGATCGTGTAGACGATCCTTCCGGCGCCACGTTCCGGCAGCGCTCCCGCAGTCGGTCACACGTTCGGTACTCGACGAAGACCTTCCTCTCCCTTGTTCCAGCAGGCAACGGAGGTTGTAGCACTCTCCTCGCGATTCCGGCAGCACAACGGCGTGGTACCGGAAGTAGAGGGGAAATCCCGCAGGGCTTCGCCTTAAGCCGGTGCGAGTATGGTGGAGCTTATGAGAGAGGCTATTAGTGGTCTAGTAATTAGACACACCAATTAGAAGGCTCTAAACCAATTAGAAGGCTCTAAACCGCTGGCTAAAGCAATTAGAAGCTCTAAACCAAAACGGCTCTAAACCGGAGGTAGAAGATAGGAACTTGTGTGTTCTAGGAGGGGAGCCCTGCCCCTCCTTTTATGGGTGGGGAGGCGCGGCCAGGGGAGGGGAGTCCCTCCCCAAGTCGGCCTTGGGCTGGGCGCCGGCTTGGAGGAGTGGGAATCCTCCTCCAAGTTGGTTCCAACTCCTCTTGCTTGTTTCCCACAGTTTCCTGTTTCCCACAGTTTCCTGTTTTAGCCGTTTGACTTTCAAACTGGCAATTTGACTTTCATGTTTTTGGAACAGCAAGAACACTTAGTACATGATGCAATCATTCAATGACACACTCATGTACCCTCCCCCCCGGAGTGCCGGACAATCCGGAACCTTCTAGAACATTCCCGATGAAAACACCGAAATCATTCCCGAACTCCGAAACGGGACTTTCCTTATATGAATCTTATTCTCCGGACCATTCCGGATCACCTCGTGATATCCCGGATCCCATCCGAGACTCCGAACAACATTCGGTCTCTTTCTCATAATACCATAACTACTCAAACAACGTCGAATCCTTAAGTGTGTCTCCCTACGGTTCGTGAATTATGCGGACATGATCGAGACACTTCTCCGAACAATAACCAATAGAGGAATCTGGAAATTCATATGGCTCCCACATATTTCTACGATTACTTTGCGATCGAATGAACCACTTACATACGATACCAATTTCCCTTTGTCTCACGATATGTTACTTATCCAAGGTTATGATCGTCGGTATCTCTGCATACCTAGTTCAACCTCGTTACTGATAAGTACTCTTTTCTCGTTCCCGTGATATGTGATCCCTTGTGACCAAGTCACATGCTTGCAAGCTAATTGGATGACATTCCACCGAGAGGGCCCAGAGTATATCTATCCGTCATGTGGATGGACAAATCCCACTCTTGATCCATGTGTTTCAACCAATACTTTCCGAACACTTAATGCCACCTTTATAGCCACCCAGTTACGGTGTGGTGTTTGATGTCATCAAAGCATCCATCCGGTAAAGGTGATATGCATGATCTCATGGTCGAAGGAATTAGGTTACTATGTATCAGAAAGCATATAGCAATTGAACTATTGAAATGACTTTGATCTTTATGCTACGCTTATCTATAGGAGTATGTCCACCATATCATTCTCCTAACGATATGATCTTGTTGTTGATAACATCTCAATGTTCATGATAGGGAAACCACAATCATTAATCAACCAACAAGCTAGTGAAGTATAGAGGCTATACTAGGGACTTCAAATTAAGTTTACAAATCACACAAGTATTAATGGTTTCCTTGTTAATACTATTATAGCATGAATGTAAACATTTATCATAAACACAAAGATATAATAATAACTACATTTATTATTGCCTCTAGGGCATATCTCCAACAGCATCCTCATCTATCCATTGAGTGTAGTCAGTCAGATCCTAAGGAGCATCGGGGGCAAGGGCAATAGGCGACGTAGGAGCAGCGGGGCGCGGTGGACAGGAGACCTCGCCAGAAAGTACACCCCAAAGACGAAGACCGCGCATGTGGACGCGCATAAAGGCAGCGAAATCAGGATAATTCGCGCCATAAAAAATCACCGGGCAGCTAGAAATCGCAAGATAGCCCGACGAGGAAGACATTTTTTTTGCTCTTTTTTTTTGCTTTTTTTATGACGAAAATCAGATCATATCAGATCTGATCAGATCCGCAACACGCAGTAATAGCCGCGGCGAACGGGTCGATAGGCCGGGCGGCGGCCGGGCGATGGCCGGGAAGCGGCCGGGAGGCGGCGACGGCTGGGCGGCGAACGGCGACAGGACGGCGGGCGGGCAAGGCGGTCGGGCGGCGGCCGGGGCGGATCGAATGGGCGACAGCGACCGGGGAGGACGGGGCAAGCTCGCAGGAGGCGAGGGAGAGGCAGCGGCGGCGGCCGGGCGCGACGGCAGGTAGCCGGGGCGGGCGGCGGCGGCTGCGAGAAGAGGAGCTACCTTACAGCTCTGATACCATGTTAGGGTAATAGACTTGTTGTATTACCAGAGGGCCAAAGGCCACAATATATAGTACATGTACAGGCACAAATATACAGGAAACCCTTTAACACACGGGGAAACTATAATATACAAATATATACTCTAACAGGACCAAGGTTTGTTTGTGTAAACAGTAGTGTTTGACACACATTTAAGTGCATGGATCACACTATAAAAATATAGAAAAGATTTGAATACGAACAAATTTGAAAAGGGTTTGAAAATCATTCCTGAAAAATCAAACAGAAAAAGAAAAGGCTAAAAGAAAAAATAAAAGAGGCGCTGCACTTTGAGCCCAGCACCAGAACATGCCAACAACCCACCCGGGCCATTCCCCCCTCTCTCTCACCCGCTCTCAACCTACCCTGCTGACACCGCCACTGGGCCCAAGCCAGCTCAGCATCATCTCCCCCAAACCCCGCGCGCAGACGTCGTCGTCGCCCGTTTCCTCCCCCATCAACGCCACGGTTGATTCGGGCTTAATTGCCATTGATTCTCTGCGTAAATCCCTCGCCCCACCGGCTACTTAATCCCCACACCGCCGCAGTCATTTCCCCCCAAACACCCATGCCCAATCGCCCCCAGGCTGCTCGTATTTGGGCTCGAAACTTCGCTGTCCGACAAACTCGGGTGAGGTATTCTGGTGAGCACCATCCACCCCGTCCCCTCTCATTCATGGTGTCGTGCTTCCCTTTTCCTTGCGCATATTACTGTGTCTTTGGTTCGCCCTGTACTGCCCCAGAACATCGTCTCTGTCGAGCACCGCGAACGCCGACGCCGTCCCCTACTCCGACGAGCAATCACGGTATAAATCGAACGCCCCTAGTCCCCTAGTTAAAACCCACTGCTTCGCCTTGTCCTTGTGCACACAATGATGCACTTTGTTTGCGCTGGGGTGATCCAGGTCGTCGCCTCCGTCATCGTTTGCTAGAACCCGACACTGCCCGCAACTCCGACGTGCTTTTCCGGCCGCAGCAGTTCGCCTCAGTTCGAGCCAAGGCCTTGTTGAGCTTCCTCGCGACCATGCGATGCTGGTAAGCCACTGCATCACCCTAGCCCCCTCTGGAATCGCCGGAGCACTGCCGCCAGTAGCACCGCCGCCGCCAGCACCCATTCGTGCCGCCCATCTGTGATCGCATGCGCTGGCACCGTTGGATCTAGATCCTAAGGCGTAGAACAGATCACTTAACGAATCGTTATCGATAGATTTGGCCCGTGTATCGTCACTTAAATCCTACGGTCCATGTTGATCGATCCGTGCGAAGCGGTACGGGCCAATCAGATGCGCCCATGTGTCTGGATTTTAGATTTAAAATCTGTTTTTGAATCTATTAGGAATTTAAACTTGTAAAATTCATATCTTTTGTTCTGTTTATCCAAAAAATTCAAATAAGTTATCATTGGATTCAGAAAAATGAGCCCTACATTACTGTGGTATTAAATTTGTATTTTGCTTCTAGAAAATAGGATTATATGTAGAACACCTTATAGGCTTATTATGACTATATAAAATGTTTATAAAATTATTTTGAGGCAAATTTAAGTTTGTTTAGACTTTAAATAGATGGCTCTGTGTTCAGTACTATTTGGTTATACTTGCTAGTATAGAAAAATCATTTCATTGCATTTGCATGCATTCATATATATTTTTGTTTGATTATTTGAATGCGAATTTGGTGCTATTATTCTATGTGTAGATTTTGGTGATAGTGGTGATTGTGAGTGTAAGGATTGTTGCTACTCCCCAAAATACTGCCAAGGAAAGTGGTGCTTCATGTATTTTGTCCTATTATTTTGACTATGCACTAGTGATATTTTGAATAGGACTTGCATGGAATTTTTGCTAAGTATATATATGCTATGCCTTGGGAAATCCTAGTAGTTGTAGTCTTGGTAGAATTTCCTCTAAGTTAAGAACATTGTTATGTTATCATTCTTAGCCTAGATAGTAGCAAACAAGGGTGGATTATCCATGCTATGAAATATTTCTAAGTCTTTGACTTGTGTTTTTGCTTAATAAAATAACTAAGTGAATGAATCACCTGGGTGGAATGGTATGATGGTTTGTGTTGAGTGGTTACACAAGGCCCATGTATATGGTTTACCTTGTGTATCACACTTGTGGAAAGCCACCCAGGAACAAAGGGATTTGAGATACGTAGTGTTTAGAAGCTTCTAGTGCAACCACATGGCATATGGGATCTGCCTTGATCATATAGGTTGCAATAACTTAGCCAGATGGACAGTTGGTGGTAGGGTGATAGGATGGAACGCGTCCATGGTGGTCTAAGGGAAAGCTTCTGAAAGGTCTCATCTCGATGCATGTCGAGTCTTGTGGGGAAAGTGCACCACCTCTTGAGAGGGTAAAACCTAAGTCCTTAGCCGTGTCCCCGGCAATGGACAATTTGAGCATCAAAGACATTGAAGCTATCAAGGATCTCCTCATCCCAATTTCTAAGTTAAAAACTTGTGGGTGAACAAGGGTAAAGGTTCACCAATGTCCATTGGTGGTTCCTTGGGAGTTTTTGTCAAACAAAAACTTAGCATTTTCAACTGATAAGAAAAACCTATTTTGAGCAAAGCAAGCCTAAGCCACACTTAGCCAAATTCATATAGATATTAGATTCTACTATTCTTCTATGATATCACTTGCCAATACAATTCCAAATGTATTGACCCACTGTGGCTGTAACTTATGATGTTGTAGGTTACTCTGATGAGGATTAGGGTTATGAGTCTACACTCAACATGCTTGCCTGTGTCACATGAAGATGAAGACTTATAGTTATTTACTTTATGTTATGAACTCTTGTACTAGCCTTTGGCTATTGAGTTGTAAAAGACTATGTTATCTCTGGAATGACGATGTAATAACGACCTTTGTATCTGTGTACTTCATCTTAAACTGTGGATGCTAGCATTTGATCCAGGGACTAGCATTGCAATCACAGAGACCCTTACCTTATAAAGGTGGGGTCTTACACCGCTTAGCCAGAAATGTTACGATAGACAATAAACCAGCCCAATGGGAGGACCTCCTCGTTTGTGATGATGCTCTTGTTTAGCTTGGTAAGGCAGTTCATTGGAGAGGGTGGGAACTGAGGACCCCAAATCAGGTGCGAGAGTAGCTTATTAGGATCCAGGCTAGGTGGGACACGCTAGAATTCAAGAGTGAAGCTGACATGATGGAGAAGGCTGAGTCACCTTGGGACTGGATAGAAGAGAGCGAAGATGAGGATGATATCTTCATGCCGCCATCCATTGGAAGCAAGGCGAGAGCTGAGTGGGAAAAGAGGCAGGATAAGAAGAAAGTGCATGCCAAGAAGAGAAATGACCAGAAGAGCAAGGGCGAGGCATCGTCGAAGGGCAAGGGTGAGGCATCATCGAAGGGAAAGGTAAAGGCATCGTGCTAGGGATAGAGAGCGCTCTTATGTATGTACTGCAAGTTATGTTGAACTGTGTTGCAAGCTATGTTGAAGTGTTTGTCGAATAAAATCATGAAATAATAGAAAGATGTCTCATGCATAGATAGATATATGTCTCATACATAAGTAGATATCACGTCTCATACATGCATAGATAGACATGTCTTATACATAGATAAATATATGTCTCATATACCGATAGATAGATAAGTCTGTTGTATCAGCGACGTCGTTTGCCGTGACGTTCGGATGGTGGGTTAGGAGACGTCGTCCAACCGAACCTGTTGGGCGGCCGAACCTGTTGGGGAGGAATCACCGACCCGTAATCATCGTACTGAGTCTCCTGTGTGGGGTCGGGGGGAGGAGTCTAGAAAATGTTCAGCCAATTGCTCTGCGTCATGAAATCCCGAGTGTTCTGATCAACGTCCTCATCAGTCCATGCAGATCCAGACATAAATGACTGATAGCCAGGCATAGACCCCCGCATTCCGAATGCTACTGCACATGAAAACAAAGTATGTAAGAACTTGATATGAACCGAGCCTCGACACTTATCTTGTAAGACGCGTACCCTGTGGCTATGGCTGTGGGCGAAACCCGTAGTTTGGCATGGGAGGGTGACCCCAAGGCTCCTGTTGCTGGTGCTGCCACGACGAACCTCCATCGTGCAAAGGTGGTTGCTGCTGCCACCAGTCGAAAGAAGTCTGTTGATGCCACGACAAACCTACAGCCTGATCTGGGGGAGGAGGTCTCGGCTTTGTTTGTGGTGTAAGCCGTGGACGGGGAGACTGTCGTAGGGGCGAGGGTGGCTGTTGCTACTGGTGCATCGAGTGCCGCGGAGGATGCTATGGTGCCGGGTGGTGAGCAATGTCCGAAGATCGAGCGCACGTGATAACCCCGTAGATACACCATAGCTTCTCCTCCAAGCGACTCAACTAGGTCTCCTGGTCCCACCGCCAAAGAATAAGGGGTCCGGACGAAAGGGAGCGTCTGTAATCAGCACTCTCCGCCTCAAGATCAGCTATCATGTGTGCCTGCAAGTGGCACCACAGGGTTCGTCATAGATCGATGGGAAATTATGTAATAAATAGGTGCATTAGATAAAGAACATACCGTGTGCTATCTGCTGCCCACAGTAGACTGGCTCGGATAACTATCCCAAGTAGCCGCGCCCGGCATCTCCTCTGGGTGAGATTGCTGCGTGATGCGTAGTCGTGTGGCGCTCATGTAGCTATTCAAATACCTGTTGAACTCTTTCATGTCAAACTCGGCATTCCCTTCCCAGACTCGGGCTGTAGCAGTGTCCCACTCTTGAACGTACACCCCAACCCTGTGTAGCCAACCCGTGGCTGTCTTGCTACTTCCCTTCCTCGACAACCTAAAATTTAACATGGTTAGTGTCATGTCAATAAATCATGTTAAGATGGAAGTAATGTGTAAAGGAAACATACGTGTGTATGACTGAAGGTATGGCACTCTCCGTAGGACGAGGATCAGCCAACTGGCGAAGACCAAACTACCTCATTACTCTATGTAGGCTCATCTCCTCTGCCTGCATGTCGAAGATGATCTTCAATTTTGTGATCCAGTACGCCTCGTCTCTGCTGCATATAATAGAAATCTGTATGTTGTCCCCATCCTTATGGAATCTAGCAGCGATGGCTTCATCCGTGTAGGGCTCCCACATCACCGAACTCGCGAACAATACATCAAACTGCTCGGACAGTGCGGGGTAGCAACCTCTCACCTGACTGTGAGAAAAGTGCCTCTGCGAAATAATTTGTCATCTCCATGCATAGTTTATGTCAACCAAATAATGAAAGTACCAAGTAACTTTGCACATACCTGGCGGTGTGTCCAAACTGAACTGAAAGTAGGTAAGTCGATGAGGTCTGGATCGAACAGTATAGTCAGAGGGTCGCCCAAAGTAGTCGTAGGGTAAGCCGTCTCAACCAAAATGTCCGGTCGGCCGATAGGAAACCGCTCCTAGGACCAAAGCTGCAACAGTAGTGGGCATCTAAGCAGGCCTGACTTCGGCGCCCTACGTTGGCAACCGCTGCACATACCTTGGTACGTGTCCGCTAAGACCGCAGAACCCCAACTCCTCTGTATAATCATGTCAGCGCTAGTTAAATCATACAATGCGATAGGGATGTAGCGAGCGGTGATAGTGGTGACATGGTTCTCAGTGAACATCACCTTCCCGAGAAGCCAAAGTATGTATGCCTCCAAGGACCAAGTGATTTGTGCCTCTGTCAACTGGGTCTCTGGATAGCCTAGCTATTGGATCTGCATTGATCAAATATGGTTAGATAAGTAAAACATATGATGGTACTGTGTACTATCTTACTGATTAAAGAGAAGTTAGCAAACGCACCTGACATCCTAGTAACCAGTCGAACTTGAGCCCGTGTTCTTCATATTCCAATGGACCAGTAATACCCTGGAATCGTTGTGCCATATCCTGTTGCCAACCCGCCGATGCCTGCAGCGGTCCAATGGGCTATCCTTCCAAAGGAAGTCCCAACAAGCATGCCACATCTTGGAGAGTAGGAGCCATCTCGCCCGAGCGAAAGTGAAAAGTGTGGGTCTCGGGCCTCCAGCGGTCGACCAAGCATGTGAGCAATGAGTGGTCATATAGTAGGCGTGTAGAGTCTGTAGTGCCCTCAACCAGACGAACAAAAGGTAGAAGCCCAGCCCACTTCAACCTGCATAACCAAAAAATGTGAGCAATCATTTACCGCGTCCCAAAAATAATCATATAATTCATGGTTAAATCATACATAGGAACCCAAGCGGGGTGTATCCTCCAGTTAACATTCGGTGTGCAACTGACCAAAGGCTCAAGGGAGTTGGGATCATCCTCCAAAATGCTAGCTCGATGCTTCTTTTCAATGTCTGGATTGAGCAACCTGTATCTTCTCGCCATTTCTGCACATAGTACAAATTACAATGTATATCATAATCGTTTGCATATAACAAGTTAAAACATGGTTCTTCATACATTACAACTTAAAACATAGTTTGTCACATATTATAACTTAATACATAGTTCAACACATATTACAAACACTAACATAGTTCCCCACATATTAAAACTTAAAACATAGTTTGCCACATATTACAACTTAAAACATAGTTCGTCACATGTTACAACTTAAAACATAGTTCGCCACATATTACAACTTAAAACATAGTTTGTCACATATTAAAACATACTTCTTCTAGTTTCGCCCGCGTCCTTTACCTCTTCGACCTCGTGCACCCCGTCCTCGCATAGGTGCTACGCCTGTACTGAAAGTGGGATGACGAGTATCCTTGTGATGAAATGCATTGCATAGAAAACACTGCCAAGTTGGGCCTCCAGCTTCTGATTCGTCCATATCATTCCGGATGCGCCTACACTGGCGTCTGTCTCTGCTTGTTCGCATTGCCCAAGCAAGAATTTCTTAGAGGACACCGTTGTTTTCAAAACCCTACGTGTTGACATTGCCCAAGCAATGACTGCATCTTGCAAATGTTGCTTGTCTTGATATCTGGCACCCTCAGCAATTTTGTTGCTATGATATTCCCACGCAGAATCATGACCATCGTTAACGGTCATTCTGTATGACATGTGTTGATTCCATGTGTTGGGGATATACTTTCCGGGTATACGCACAAGACTCGCTAACCAGGGTGGTCCACCAACGGGTTAGAGCTTTACTTCACGGGCGGCCCAGTCAGAGAAAGAGGAGGAGCCAGTTCCGGCTACGACAAGGCCCAGAAGAGTTACCGACTTAGGCCTGTAGTATTACTTGTAGTCCAAGCTATATCTAGTTACCGACTCTGTAACGTAGCCGGATAGGTCTCTCCTGTAACCCTAGGCCCCGGTGACTATATAAACTGGCCCTATGGGAGCCTTCAGGGTAACCAATCAATCGTAACACCACAATCAACTCACACAGGCGAACCTCTCTTGTAATCCGCTGTAACATCTGGCTTACGCCGATATATTACTGGGTTGCTAGCAGGAGTAGGATCCAATCGCCGCAGTCGGATCTGAACCTGGGTAAATGATGACCCACAAGTATAGGGGGTGTATCGTAGTACTTTCAATAAATAGGAGTGTTGATCCCAACGAGGAGCAGAAGGTGCTGAACAATGGTATGGAACAGGAAATCCCTGTGAATACTTAGCAAACGGATTTTTAGTGGTTTTCTGACAAGGCAACAAAACAAGGAGCAAGTAACAAAGGTAACGAACAAAAGGAGAAAGTGGCCCAATCCTTTCTTAGCAAAGAACAAGCCGGTGGAAATACTTATAAGGACCAAACGTTCTCGAGGAGACATGGGAATTCTGTCAAGTGCTTTCGCTTCAAATGGCTGAGTACTCTTCGCTGGTGTTGTAAGTGTTGTGTGGGTGAACCTGTGCTAACATACCGACCTTACTTGGACTAATACATACTTGTGATTAAACCCCCCGCAAACATCCATAACTACAAGAAAGTAATTAAGATATAAATCTAACCACAGCCTTAAACTCTGAGATCCTACACTCCCTTGTGCAAAGGTGTCCTAACGGGGGTCCAGGTTTCTGTCACTCCGGCAACCCCACAATTAGTAGCCAAATACACAATGCATCCCCCTAGGCCCATAAATGGCGAAGTGTCATGTAGTCGACATTCACATGACACCAATAGAAGAATAGCACCACAACTTAAATACTAAACCATTGAAGAATAACTCATCACAGATTCACTACTAACAACATGACTTCTCCCATGTCCTCAAGAACTAGACGAACTACTCACAAGACATCATATGGATCAAGATCAAAGATGATATGATAATGGATAACAATCTGAACATAAACAATAATCCAATGGTTCCACTCACAAGCATCAACTACAATAGTAATCAACACCAGGAAAGTTTCCCCTAAGAACTAAAGCAATATCCAACACAATTGTTATAGCGGGACGGAGTGGTGATGATGGTGCTGGTGGAGATGATGGTGTGGATGATTATGATCCCGATGAAGCCTAGCTTGATGACGGTATTGATGGCGATGGTATCCTCTCTCCGGAAAGGAATTCCCCCGGCAGAAATCTGTCTACCGGAGATATCTTTCTCTCTCGGTGTTTTCCGCCTCCCAGAGGCGGCGGAAATCTATCTATGGTCGCTCCCTTGGTGTTAGGGTTTCGTAGGGAAGATATAGGCGAAGGGGCGGATTCGGAGGCCGGGGAGGTGGGCCACACCTGCCCTAGGCGCGGGGTCAGGTGGGCCCACTCCTAGGGGGTGTGGGCTCCTTGAGGCCCATCTTTATCCCTCCTTCTGGCTTCCTTCGTCTTCTGGTAAAATAATATGTTTCCATATTTTTCTAGTATTTTTATGATCTTTGCAAGATTGCACTGAAACGCCTTCTTTTCCATCAGAATCCAGACTTCGGCAGTTCATCCTCCAAGTATCATCCAACATGCATAAACAGATGAAAAAGCCATAAGTAATACCTCATAATAAGACAAACATCAATGGATAGAGGTAAATTATGGTATAGAATGGTGATGCAAATTGGGCGTATCAGTAAACTTGTGCTCACCGCTCCTGGAACATCCGACGTCTCACACCCCATCCTTCCAATGCCACTAGGACCCCCTATGGCGTACTTGTCGATAATTCGACGACAGTTGGCGCCCACCGTGGGGCAGGTGACCTTTGGAGCATTGTTCCAGGCGGTATCTGCGCGTGCAGGAATTGGCGAAACAATCGCCATGGGTTGCGTGGTCTACGCCAGTGATTTCCCTCTCGTCCTTCTCAACGAGATCTGGATTCCGGCTTCAAAACCCGTGACGACCTACACGATCATGTCCATCAGAGAGATCGATATATATCTCGGTTTCTCTGAACCCGCCCAACCCACCCTTGAGGTGATGACCATGGCAGAAGAAAAATTCGAATCTACTTTGTCCGCAGAGGCGGAAGAGTTCAAGGTCCCGAAGAAAATCAAACCCACCCAGCCCACTCCTGTAGTGGAAGAAGAGGTGGATGAAAAATCCGGATCTGATCTCCCTGATGAGATCAGATACACAGATGAGGAATATATCCGATACGGCTCTGTCCTACCGGACGTTGTAGCGGAAAAACTACCCTTGAAGCACATGATAAAGGAGATGATGAAACGCCCCTACATCGATTATGAAGCAATCGCTGACATCACGAAGAACTTTGAGATGGAGGACGCGGAAACCCAGCTGTGCCACTATTTCAAGAACATGAACAAGAAGAAGCACTGTTTTGTGTACCACATAAGCACTGGATCCGACTCTGTCGATGCTGGAGCTGGTAGCGATTCGGTTCTAGACGCAATCGAAGAAAACGCCGACTCACCTAGATCCTCTCAGGAGTCAATTACGTCGCAGGAACTTCGAGACTTTGACAAAGAGATAGAGGAGTATGAACAAGAGCATGTCTCCAAGCAAACGCAAGGTGAGCCGAAAAATTCTCCTAGTCCATATGATAGCATGGATGAAAGCTACACCTCATAGGATGATATGGATACCGGAGATTCCTCCGAGGTCCACAAGCCAACCATGACAGAAACTACTGACGGAAGTTTATCCCCCGGTACCGGACCGAAAGCCGTCTTTGCCACTGGTACGCACGTTAAGGCTACTGGGCAGTCAACGAATAAGAAGAATAACAACAAAAATCCGACACCGGCATAGCCGGACATCAAGGAAACCAACGAATAAAAAGTTGATGAAGAGATCGAGATGGAGAATCAGGATAGAGATCCGATTAATACCACCCCGATCGACCCTCCTGTGGATGGACACGTCATCACCAAGGGTGCACGTGAAATTTACGGAGATGCTCTCACAATTCCAATCCCAATGGCTTCAGATCTCACACTGGAGGCGCTGGAGAAAAGGGCTGAGGACCTGGCAAAGCACCGACTGTTTCTACTCGAAGAGGCCGCGTGCATCGTCGAGATGAGGCAGCAGTTAGACAGTGATCCTGCCAAATATCAGTCAGATTTCAAGCGATATCCAAACAAGACAAGGGAAGGTCCATTTCTTGCTCAAGAACCCGGATATCCACAAAGATCTATTCAACGGAAAAGATGGAGATAAGATCCGAGTGTACAACACACGTTGGAAAACACTACCGCAGCTCGAGCCATCCTAGCCAACAATCCGTCTCCGCAGCAGGTCCAGCAGTGCGTCGTGTTGCTAGACAAGGGATTAAAGCAGCAGAAAACGGTTGCGTCATTTAGTGGAAAGCTGGCCTCAAAGTCCGAGTTTTTCCACACTGGCGCTGACCAAAGCACTGACGTAAGGCTTCGCAGGGATACGACTCAACGCTACCATCCCCATGGAGAAGAAGAGAATTCAAGAACCGGCTCAAACGGCCACTCTCGCCGGCCAACACGTGATTGGGCAAGAGTTATTCTGGCTGCGTTCGAAGACGCCATCAGGGCAATGGTTCCTCATCAGGACCATCATCGTCAAAACAACCGCTATAGAGAAGACCCAGAAACACGCCGCCAGCGAGAGGAGCAAGATCGGCTAAGGATGCCACCACCGAGCCGTCCGACTAGCAACGCCGGACGAAGAAATGACTCGGATCGTCCTGAATCAAGTAGGGATGGTGCCCGAAGAAACATGCATCAGAGTCAGCATAAAGAGGCTCCACCGCCACCACTGCGTAATCCAGCCAGAAATAATCCACCAGGGCCACCATCGTCTCCTAGCAGCGACCATGAAGGATCCAGACACAGCCATGGAAGCCGCAGGGGTGGAGGCGGCGATGGTGAAAGGAGAAGCAGAAATCCGACTCCACCGCGCACAAGCCGTGAACCTCCAAGGCGCAGATCTCTCTCGCCAAATGACGCTCGCCATCGCATTGAATCAAACATAGAAGTGCGACGGTATGAGGAAGAAGACGTGTATGTGGGACCCAAGTGCTTTGGACCACGCATACGTCAGACCAAATTTCTGGTTGACTTTGGTATTGCCAAACACATTCAGCCCTACGACGGCGCAACTCGGCCAGATACCTGGCTCCAGGATTTCTTCCAGGCCTGCTGCATCACCAGAGGAGGAAACAGCCTGATTGCAGTCCGATATCTCCCGCTCATGCTGAGGAAGACGGCTCGATCATGGCTCAGTGAACTGCCAGAGAATTCAATTCACAACGGGTATGATATGCAAAGTGCGTTCTTTTCAAACTTCGAGGGAACATACAGGAGGCCCTACACAGTCGAAGACTTGCAGCGTTGCACACAAAGACCCGGAGAAACCTGCCGAGATTACCTCAGATGCTGGATTGACACGAAGAACTCCTGTGAAGGAGTAAACGAGCAAACTGCGATTGAAGCTTTTATTGCAGGACTTTCAGTCGGACTTTTACGTCACAGACTGAAGCGTGACCACATCATAGATTTGGCAGAAATGATAGAAACGGCAAGCAAATATGCTGATGCCGATGATGATTCAGAAGGACTGCTAAATATTCTGGCCAATCCCAATGCGACCAGACAACCAAAACAAACTCAGAAGCGCAAGAACACCTTGGACAAAAATCCGGCTCCGGACAACGCAACTGTTAATGCAACGTTCGGATCTGGAGGACGAGGAGGGCGCAGAGGCGGCCAGGGTAGAGGCCGTGGAACTTTCCGAATCCAGGGCGGAGGAGACCAGCAACCCGGAATAAACTATACCTGGGCCGACATTGCCAACAATCCCTGTGTCCACCACTTGGATAATAGTGGAGGATCTAACCACACAAATGCCAAGTGTCGTTTCAATTACGACATCAAGAAAGACGAATCCGCTGGCTACAGAGCCAAGCAACAAAAATGAAAGTAAAATTCAGAGAAAGGAAAGGAGCCCAAGGAAGATTCCGACCTGGAAGAAGCGAAAGCCGCTACAGATCCCAAGTCGGATGGAAAGAAAACTTTTCCGACTAAGAAAGACGCATACTTCTGCTTCCTTCGATCCCAACCTGCTAAGGACAAGAAAGCGGTTCTTCGTGAGCTCAATGCCACAGTTTTGGATGTTCCGCAGTTTCTGGATTGGTCGGAGGTAACTATCACCTTTGATCGTTCAGATCACCCGAGGAAAACACATCATCGGGGAAAGTACCCTCTGGTCGTCAATCCTCTTATTGATGGCTATGAGTTCTCTAAAACACTCATGGATGGTGGAAGCAGCATTAACATCCTCTACATCGAGACGCTCCACCGCATGAAGCTACACGAGAGCCAGTTGAGTTACATCAGTGTAACTTTCCATGGCATTGTACCAGGGAGACATGCGGATTCTCTGGGTGAGATTACTCTGGACATGACATTCGGAACCCGAGACAATTATCGGAACGAGCCACTCTCTTTTGAGGTGGTACCGTTCAAAAGTGCTTACCATGCCATCTTCGGACGTCCTGCTTACTGGGCATTCATGGCTCGTCCCTGCTACATCTACAACATGATTAAACTTCTAGGTCCAAAGGGCGTAATCACCGTACGAGGAAATCCGAGGAAGGCGCGAGAGTGCGACAAAGGATCTGCTGCCTTCGCCGAAGCCGTGCTGCACGCCCAGGAGTACTAGGAGATCAAGAAGACCATCAATCCGTCCAAGATGCCCGCTACGAAGAACGAGGTGCTGAAACCAAGTTTGCAGTTCAAGGTGTCGGAAGAGACGAACAAAACGTCGCTGAAGGAAGATGATCCCTCCAAGACGACGAACATAGGGGTAGGCCTATTCCACGCATAGGAAAGCGCACTCGTTGAGTTCCTCAAAGCTAATAGTGATATCTCCGCATGGTAGCCTTCTGACATGACCGGAGTACCTAGGAAACTTGCCGAGCACTCTCTTAATGTGTACCCTAACGCTAAACCCGTCAAACAGTCCTTACAACGGGTTGGTGATGAAAAGGGCAAAGCAATAGCCAAGTAATTAGCCTGACTAGAATTAGAGGATTTTATAACAGAGGTCATCCATACAGATTGGGTGGCAAATCATGTACTTGTCCCTAAAAATAACACCATTGATTTAAGGATGTGTGTTGATTATACCGCTTTGAACAAGGCATGCCGAAAAGATCCATTTCCTTTGCCAAGAATCGATCAAGTTATCGACTCAACGGCAGGGTTGGAACTACTCTGTTTTCTCGACGCATATTCCGGATATCACCAAATACCGATGAAAAAGTCGGATCAAATTAAGACGTCTTTTGTCACTCCTTTTGGAACCTTCTGCTACAAAACTATGCCTTTTGGCTTAAAGAACGCAGGAGCAACATATCAACATACTATGCAACATTGTCTCAATGACCAAATCGTACGCAACATCTATGTATACGTAGTCGATATAATAGTTATGTCCAAAAAGAAGGAAACTTTAATTTCCGACTTGGATGAAACATTTTCTAGTCTAAAAAATTCAATAGGATGCTACATCTGAAGAAGTGTTTCTTTGGAATTCCAGCCGGAAAATTGCTAGGTTTCATCGTCTCTGAGCGAGGCATAGAGGTGAACCGAGACAAAATCAAGGCTATCCTAAACATTACCAGGCCGACTCGCCTGAAGGACGTACAACGTCTCACTGGTTGCATTGCAGCGGTGAGTCGGTTTGTTAGCCGGATCGGTGAAAGAGCCGCACCTTTGTACAAGCTCTTGAAGAAAACCGACAAATTTGTCTGGACTCAGGAAGCCAAAACTGCCCTGCAAAGTTTGAAAGATCTACTTTCAAACCCACTAGTTCTCGCAGCACCAGAACCTCAGGAACCTATGTTACTCTACATTGCAGCGACCAACAAGGTCATAAGTGTGGTAAGAGTAGTCGAGCGCGAGGAAGAAGGCCACGAGCATAAGGTGCAGCGGACAACTTATTATCTGAGTGAGGTCCTGACAGAATCAAAACAAACGGTATCCACACCATCAAAAGCTAGCCTATGGATTGTTCTTTGCATCCAGAAAGCTACGCCACTATTTTCAAGAGCACAAGATCACAGTGGTGAGCACCGCTCTCCTGTGAGATATGATCAATAACCGCGAAGCCATAGGACGTGTCGCAAAGTGGGGAATAGAGCTTGCAGCTTTTGACATTGAGTACAAACCACGTACAACAATTAAGTCCCAAATACTTGCCAACTTTGTTGTTGATTGGACAGAAACGGTAGAAACACAAGTCCTCTAGACTCGGAATTTTGTACCCTTCACTCTGACGGATCAAAAGCACGAGGAGGCTCGTGGGCTGGCGTGGTGCTCAAATCACCACAAAGAGATAAGTTGTTTTATGTGTTGCAAATACACTTCACGGCAGCCAATAATATTGCTGAGTATGAAGCACTGCTGCATGGAATACGCTTGGCCAAAAACATTGGCATATCAAGACTCATGTGTTACAAAGACTTGAATCTAGTTGCTCAACAAGTATCCAATATCTGCAATGCAAACAAACACATGCCAGCATAAAAAGCTGTTGTGGATGAACTATCTAAATCGTTCGAGGGTTTTGAGGTTCAACACATCCCTCAAGCAGAACATGAGGAAGAAGATGCTCTATCAAGGATAGGCTCTACACGGAAACAAGTATTGGATGGCGCTTTTTAGAGCATTTAAGGGTCCCCTCCATAGTCGGAGTTGATGAGGACTATCCGACGAAATCCGACTCACCTTCAATACCAGTTCTGGCTATAATTCCCAGCTGGACAAAACCCTATCTGTATTTCCTGATAGACGGAAAACTACCCGAAGACGAAGTCTTGAGTCGGCATATTGTTCGACGAGAAAATGCCTACACTATAATAAATGGTGAGATCTATAAATGGAGTGTTTCTTGCGTGTTCCAGCGATGTATTTCTTCGAAAGAAGGAGTGGAAATCTTAAGAGAAATCCACGAAGGCGAGTGTGGCCATCATGCTACAGCCAGATCCTTAGTGGCAAAAGCTTTTCAACACGGATTCTTTTGGCTTACAACTAAGACAGATGCCGATAAACTAGTCAAAACATGCAGAGGCTGCCAAAAGTACGCTCATGAGGCACATGTTCCGGCTGAACAGCTGCGAAAAATCCCTATTACATGGCCTTCGCGGTCTGGGGGCTTGATATGGTAGGGCCGTTTCGCATGGAAAAATGTGGATTTACTCACCTACTAGTAATGGTGGATAAATTTACAAAATCGATTGAGGTTAAACCCATAACAAGTTGCGATGGAGCCATAGCCAGAAAATTTGTCGAGGACGTAATCATCCAATTCGGATATCCACACAGTATAATTACTGACAATGGGAGCAATTTTTCCATGGGTGAACTTGCCGAATTCTGCGAAGAACAAGGGATCTGACTTGATATTGCATCAGCCGCACATACACAAGCTAATGTACAAGTTGAAAGAACTAATGGCCTTATTTAACAAGGAATCTGACCCCGCCTCGAGGCATCGCTTCATCGGGCCGTGGGGGCTTGGGCGGAAGAATTACCGCCTGTGATATGGAGCTTGCGTACAACTCCTAACAAATCAACCGGCTATACTCCTTTCTTCTTGGTCTATGGTGCAGAGCAGTCCTTCCAAGTGATCTGATTCATCAGTCTCCACGAGTCAAAGCGTATATCGAAGAAGATGCAGAAGTTTCTCGACAAGATGATCTCAATATAATCGAAGAAGTACGCGTCGTTGCTGAGCAGAGATCTACAGCCTATCAGCAGAAGTTGCGCAAGTATCATAGTCAGAGAGTGCAAAACCGTTCTTTCAAAAAAGGCGATTTGGTTCTCCGACTTATGCAAAAGAGAAAGCACAAACTTTCCCTAATTTGGAAAGGACCTTTTATGGTTAGCAGAGTTCTGCATAATGGGTCATATTATTTAACCGACATGATACCAATCAAGGAAATACTTGATACTCGAAAGAGAAAGAGAGATGGTGGTAGTACAGACCCAAATGAAATAGACCGACCATGAAATATTGTGCAGCTACGTCCCTTCTATTCTTAGTTATATTTCCTTGTAATCTTATTTCCAAAAAGAGCATGTCATTTTTTCAAAAATCCCAGAATGCTTGAAAGTACTTTATGCTCATGTTCGTTCTGGTTACGATTTTTGAATATCTAAAAGTGTTACCTTAGAGTACAAAATTTAATTTATTGTCTATACTTTGGTTTTTTATCTGATTGCTTAGACGCGAGCATTTTTCGAGTAATGAGTTTTTGGTACTGGAAGCCGGCTTTGTTTCCGAGTTTAAACTGGTTTAGCAATTGCGCTCCATTGCTCGGCAAAGTTTCTATACTAAAGGTTGGCCGGCCCATGAAAGGGACGAGGCAGAGAGCCAGATAAAACGACAAGTATAGGCATAAAAAACACAAAGTGCTTCAGAAATTTTCATGCACATGCATAAAACATTTATAAGCATAGAGTGCTACGATAGTAAAAGCATTAGTTTTTACAAGACCAGCACAAAAATAAAACATTGTTTCCATCATTACACTGCCATAAGTTCAGAATAATGCATAAAAACTGCTTATGCTGCAGATTCAGGTGGTGATGAAGCAGGTGGAGCCCTGGAGTCGACAACATTGTCGCCCTCGATCTCAGACTCGGAAGCATTGCTGGCTTCTGGCTCTTGGGGCGAGGGAGGCGCGGCGACAGATTCGAAGAACATCGTTGTATAGTTTGTCATCTCCTCCACACGACAAGCATAACCTGCACAAGACTCTTGGATGGCCTTGGTGTCTTGTGGGTTACCCTCATCATCCTCCTCGGCAATACCCTTGGTGACATGCCAGATTTCCATCTCACTGTGGTAGCTCATCACCATGGTAAGAGCAGTCTGAGCAGCAGTCCGAGCGTAGGAGATATTCCAGTCCTCGATAAGCTTTGGAATCTCCTTGACCTTGTCCCTCACCTCGTGCACTAACATTGCGTGCAAGTCGGAAAGCTTGACGGACTCGCCAGCCTCTTCAAGAGTTTAGTGGAAGTCGTACAAGATATCTCCGACGAGCTTAATGCGTTCGAGGCGAGGTTCGAAGGTAGGAGAGTCGGAAAGATTCAGGGGTGCTGGGAAAGAAACCAAAGAATCAAAATTCGACTGAAAAGAAAGTCGAAAAATCAATAAAAAGAAAGATTCGGAAATCTTACCTAACATAGAGTGATTCCATTGAGCATGCTCCTTGCGGAGGCTGTTTAGTTCACTGGCTTTGGCCTGGGCAAAATCCCTCTGAATATCGAAGTTCTTATTGAGATCAGCTAGTTCTTTATCTCGGAGGGCTATGAGCTTCTCGAGACTCACGGTCTCATGGTTGCTTGACTCCAAGATAGCAGCCACAAATTTATCCGATTATAAAGTTAGCTTCTCAAGCTTGTCCCAGAGTTTAGCATTCTCTATTTCCAAGACCTTGAAGTTCTCGGATTGGTCCACCATTTTGCTGGACTGGCACAATAGTTTTGCAAAGGAAAAAATACCAGTCGGACAAAACAAGTTTGACTATGACAAAAAGATAACTGACAAAGAGGAAGTCAGAAAAGTTTACCTTCTGCTTTATCTTTCTCAGTTTTCAACTTTGAATTCTCAAGGCGCAAAGCTTTGATTTATTTGCGTTTATTGCTAATGTTCTTGAGAAATTCCTAGTTGGAAGATGCAATTTTCTGTAAGTTTAGAGACGGACTACCGTCAGACGGCTACTAAGACTTGATGTCTACGCACTTCTATTCTTGTAGACAGTTGTTGGGCCTCCAAGTGCAGAGGTTTGTAGAACAGCAGCAAGTTTCCCTTAAGTGGATCACCCAAGGTTTATCGAACTTAGGGAGGAAGTGGTCAAAGGTATTCCATGTCAAGCAGCCCTGCAATCAAAATACAAGAAGTCTCTTGTGTCCCCAACACACCCAATACACTTGTCAGGTGTATAGGTGCACTAGTTTGGCGAAGAGATAGTAAAATACAAGTGGTAACGGTGCCAGAAAATAGCTTCTGACTTGTTGTTGACGTGGGGTAACGTGTGTGAAACTGAAATAAAGATGGAAGCAAGCAAACATGCAACAGATCTAGATGCAAATGGTGTTTCAATGTTTAGAAACAAGGCCTAGGGATCATACTTTCACTAGTAAACACTCTCTCATATAAATATCCTCTCTTCATGATACTACTCTTAACTACTCTCCGATTGGACACTCTAATCCACGATAGGGCCTTCCCCAATCTAGATAACCCCACACTGTCACCTTGAGCGCTAGATGGTTCCAACAAACACCATAATTTCATAGACATGCAACTCCAAATATAACTCATAACAAATATATATGTAACCTAGCTTAAGTGCCACACACGGTGTGCATGCTGTCACTTTCACACACGTGGGGAAAAGCATAGATCTATTAAAGCACGATGAGTATTTATGTAGACTCTAGCCTAAGTGCCACCATGGCGTGCATGCTGTCACTTTCACACACATGGGGAGAGCAGAGATCTATTGAAGCACTTGAGTAGCAAGGTAGATCTATTTGATTACAAAGCTCATGACCACAACAAGATCATGCATAGAGAGAGAGATGGACACATAGCTACTGGTAGAGCCCTTAGCCTCAAGGAAGAACTACTCCCTCCTCATCATGGGAATCAGCAACGATGATGAAGATGGTGGTGGAGATCGACGGAGATGGCTCCGGGGGCACTTCCCCATCCCGGCAGGGTGCCAGAACAGAGACTTTCTGTCCCCCGAATCTCCCCTTCGGTGGCGGTGGTGCTACAGAGGTTTTCGTGGATTTCTTCCGGATTATTTAGGGTTTTCTCCCCAGGGGCTTCTTATAGGCGCAGGAGGCAAGGTCAGTGGAGGTCCAGGGGGCCACACCCCCTGTGGGTACCACCAGGGCTGGCCCGCGCCTAGGGGGTGCGGCCACCCTGCTATCCTCCTCCAACTCTACTTCGTGGTTCCGTGTTGCTCCGGGAAAAAAATTACTTTGGCTTTTGTCCCGTCCAATTCCGAGAATATTGATTTTCTGCTTTTCTAGAACCAAAAACAGAAGAAAACAGGCAACTGGCACTGTGGCATATTGTTAATAGGTTAGTACCAGAAAACATATAAAAACACCTCAAAGTGTAGACAAAGCAAAGCAAAGTAGATACTAAACAAGCATGGAACATCAAAAATTATAGATACGTTTCCGACGTATCAAGCATCCCCAAGCTTAACTCCTGCTCGTCCTCGAGTAGGTAAGGGATAAAAAGAATAATTTTTGAGGTGACATGCACCATCAAAATCTTGATCAAGGTATTTGTAAAGCAATGAAAGCTGGGATAAAAAGTACTCTAAACATGATCATGAAAGATGTAGTTCTAACAATAAGACCAACGGGTTAGAGCTTTGCTTCACGGGCGGCCCAGTCAGAGAAAGAGGAGGAGCCAGTTCCGGCTACGACAAGGCCCAGAAGAGTTATCGACTTAGGCCTGTAGTATTACTTGTAGTCCAAGCTGTATATAGTTACCGACTCTGTAACGTAGCTGGATAGGTATCTCCTGTAACCCTAGGCCCCGGTGACTATATAAACCGGCTCTATGGTCGCCTTTAGGGCAACCAATCAATCTTAACACCACAATCAACTCGCATAGGCAAACCTCTCTTGTAATCTGCTATAACATCCGGCTTACGCCGATATATTACTGGGTTGCTAGCAGGAGTAGGATCCGATCGCCGCAGTCGGATCTGAACCTGGGTAAACTTGTGCTCACCGCTCCTGGAACATCCGACGTCTCACGCCCCATCCTTCCAACGCCACTATGACCCCCTATGGCGTACTTGTCGACAATCCGACAACGCCATGAAGTAGGAATCAGCACGTCCTCTCCATTGCCTTCTCCATTAGAATCCTCCGAGTCATGAGAATCACCACTCTCGCCATCCATGTAATCCTCCTCTTCCATCATGTCCTTCATGCCTCCACCTTCCTCGTACGCATCTGCCTCTCCACTATAGTCTTCTCCACCTCCGGCCTGACTGCTCTGCCCTGGTTCGTAACCACCACCTCCTCCTCCTATCTGAATACTCTGCCCTGATTCATAACCACCACCATCTCGTAACTGGAATCAGCACTATGGCCAGAAACATGTCCACCATCGCCTCCAGGCGGACCGATCTCCTTCAAGACAGGAAGCACTAATGCGACAGAGTTTATATGCCTATCCTCGCAGCCTTTTAACCACTTAAACCAGTCTCTGTTAGTATCTACATGTCTCAAAGTCCAGAAAATATTTTTTCTTGACTTTGTCCACAATGCTTGCACACTGACGGTGTTTATAGCCTAAACATCCTGTCAACCATTCCTTTAACTGACTAACACTCTAGGTTTGAGGGGCAGTCAAATCTAACTGCGTACACATGAACTTTTCCAGATCTGCTCCAAACTCATTTGCTTGGATATTACCAGGACCGTAATAAAACATGAACTTCACTAAATTGGTCATCTCTGCTGACATAAAATAAATAGCCTAATTAATTAATTATCGATAATACGTATAACTTCGGACAACGCTTGCAAACATTCTAAATAATGTGATAATAGTCTACCAAATAACCAAAAATTTGGGCCTAATCCACTGGTCTAATATTGCTACTAATCCACCAGCCAAATATTCTAATAGACTAACCATATCCACATACGTAACCATATACAATAACTGTGATTATCGAGGGATTAGAGTTTACCCTTGAAGGGAGAGAAGCCACTCGGTTCAGTAGGCTGAGTTCACTAGACAAGCAGCACAGCACCCATCAGACAGCCTCAACTCCACCACAGCTCCATCACCATTGCCATTGCTCCACCATAGATCCACCACCGTTCCTCCAACAAACCAACACCAAATCGAGCCCTGGGCTAACCCATCAGTAGATCGAGTTTCCATTATCTCTCTAGTGGTTTTAGAATAAAGATTTTGTGGCCAAATCGAGCAAAATCGGGCAAAAATGGTGCAGGAAAATGAAGAACAAGAGAGAGAGGGCATCTCGCGATGCGGGGAAGAAGAAACGGCCGCATGGCCGCGCGACGCAGCGTCGCACCCTTATCTGCCTCCACTCGGCGTGGGCCAGGCCAAGTGGGCAGTCGGCCTAGGGCTGGCCGGGTGAACCTGTCGGCCTGGGCGGGCCCAGTGGCCCCACTGTTCGACCTGCTGTCGGCTACCTCTTGGACGAGTGGGATGCTGTCGGCCTGGCTCTGGCCGATTGGCCCAGTCGGCTTCTTCCAGGCGGACAAAGTGCTACATCTGTATATACCTAAAAATGTATAATAGATCTGGAATAAATTAAATAAAGTGTATTATTTAAAAAAAGATCACTGTGGTGGCGTTCCCCGATGGCACCTAAAGCTGTGGCGTCGATTGTAGGTAAACAAGGCGCTTGCATTTGTTGCTATCAAAATCTTCTACTCTGTGGATGAACTAGGCAAAAATCATAGAATTAAACTAAAAATGGTAAGAAATCATAGAATAATATGCTTTTTGCAAGATTTCACGATCTAACATACTTGCATGGCGGTTTACTGGAAAGCGCCAAGGTTAGCGGCACGACGTCCTCACGAAAAGCATCATGCTCTATATGGCGCGCTGGTCAAAAACGTCATGGCATCGTCCAACGCGAGCCCATGTTGATGTTTGACGCTTTTTAAGGTAGTGTCATGGTACTTATCACGACGCTTTCCCGGGAACGCCATACCCCCTTGACTAAAAAAAGGCCTGAGTGCCACTCCCGAACCCCCCGGTTTTCCCCTCCCAGTGCGAGCAACAGAAGCATTGCGGTGACGGTTCCCCTCCCAGCCCCCCTCAAACCCCATGGATCTGAGGCAATTTCTGGTGGATTTTCTTTCCCTCTCTCACTTGAGGTATTCTCCTTCGAATTTCCTTGTTATATTAGTTGAAATCATCACATTGTCTTCTTCTTCTTAACCTTAGTTCTTTGGTAATTTTGTATGTATATGGTAGAATGACGAATTTCTTTGGAGAAATAAGTGTGGTAGAATGATAGTTTGTTAATGTTAATGTTAGTTAGTAAATAGAGAACCTGCACTATATATTCAACAACGTCTGCACTTTCCGAAACATTCAGAAGTGGAAGTCCTGACCACTTATTATGTCAGTCAATAACAAGTGAGGATATAGTATAACTCTGCTTTTTATAGAGTGTTTGGCAACTATGGGGAATGGGAGTGGGAGTTTGTCACGGGGAGTTTGGAGGAGGATTGCCATAGGGAATTTGATAATTCTTCCCAATCCCATGTTTGGTGTGTCCTAGGAATTACCGATGGGAATTTGACCGAAACCATTTTCGGTTAGCGAGTTTAGCTGCCGTGTCCGTACTTGCGTCTATTCTGGTTGACCCTTTTGACCGGGATCGAGATACATGTACGAAGCTAGCTCACCTTGATTGCCCAGCAAACTATATATGTACGCCAATGCTACTAGATCGATCGGTGTGGCTAGGTCATACATGCACGCGGCCACGGCCGTACGCGTCGGACGCTCTCTTGTACCGGCCAGATGAGTTGATAGCCAGCAGGATGCGCAATGTGGTACGTGCACTTAACAGAAAGTATGGGGACAACGATGGAATTTTTCAAAAAAAAAAAATTCAATTCCCTATCCCTTGTCAAATTACCTGGTCTCCCCACGGGAAGAGAACAGAGGGAGTTCACACTCGAGAACTCCCAGTCCACATTCTACCTAAATTCCCATTCCCTTTAATCTAACAAGAGATTTCTAGTCCCACACCTCCTTAACTCCCATTCCCCACAACTAATTCCCTCCAACCAAACAGGCTGTAGGGGGTTGTTGTACTCTGCGTGAGTGCCATGCTGCCGGAAGCAAACAGAGACGTTACACTGCCGGGAGCAAACATGCGTCGGCCTGACAATGTACCTGCAGGAGAAAATCGAGATGAGGACCTGGTTCACATAGATTTTGAAGTCTCGAGGACAACACGATACCAAAGACCTCTAACAAAGTTTTACTAATTCAACGGAAAGGGTGGGGCAATGGCCCCCCTATTTTAGAATTATATATATATATATATATATATCTTTTAAAAAAATAGTATTACTCAAAGTTTAAACATAATTAGTGTTTTTAAGCCTCTAAATAATAATAAAATCCATACATTTGATAGATCCATGATCTTTGGATTCTCGATGAAGATATTCAAAACTACTCATTTCTATTGATCGAGCAAAATATTTACCATAATACTTATCTATCGATAGCTTTATGTGTACACGTATATATACATATCTATATCTAGAATTAATCACAATCTAATACGATGATGTAACAGAAAAAGTTACGCGGCGACTCTTCCTCCTCTCTAAAAAACCCTAGCCGCCGCCTCCTCCCCGCCGGTGATCGACGGGTCCTCGCCTCCTCCGCTTCCGCTCGCGCGGGCGGGAGGGGGTGGGGACCCAGGACCTACGCTCGGCGTTCAACAAGGTCCCTAAAGTTAGTGTTTCTGTGGTGTCGTGGTGGCGCAACTCAGATGGTGGTGGATGCGCTACATCGAATAAAGGTACCCCGGCTTCAACCCCATCTCGGCGACGTTTGCGGCGTCGAGAAGCCTGTGGGATTTGGTCTTCGCCGGGCGTGTGCTCCGGCTTTGTGTGGTGTTGATCTTGCTGTCGATCTGGTCTTGGCGACCTTGGAGTGCGGCGGTGCGGATTGCTGCTGGTTTGTGGTGGATGGTGGAGGATCCGGCCGCTTGATAGGCGGGGTGGCGTTGGCCCTGGATCCGGCGTTGAAGATGCTTGGAGGGCTCCTCCGGCCGATGTTTCTTAGCAGCAGGCTAGATCCAGTCTTATGGGGCTGGTGGTTATTGCGGCTCTTTAAAGCCTCATGGCTAGGGGTTTCTTCAGTGCCAAAGTGTGGACCAGCTGCTGTTGATCTTCTTCTTCTCCGGCGATGGCGAAGGATTTGGGTTCTTAGTAGTTGCGGCGAGGACGGTTTGCAGTTTTCCAACCGTTTGTTTTCTCCTTGTTTTCTTTTGCTTGTATTGGTATCTTCTTTGTATTGTTACGGTTATAAATACAAGTAATGTATGCCTATGGGCGTACAAAGTCAAAAAAAAAAAGAATTAATCACATAAAAAAAAATCATATACACGTGCAAAAAATGTAGAAGCATAGACACATTAGGTGGCTATAGCTGCGAGGTGAAATTGGTTAGCGTCTCTAGTTTTGTTTCCACCTTCGTTGTTCACGTGCGCTGGCCCATGGTTGTCCAACGTGCCATGGTGCGTTAGTTTTGCTTTTTGTTTGATCCTACTAGTCACATGTGTGGTTTCCCGATAGTTCTTTCTCTCTTTATGTGACCCCTCTATATTCTCTCAGGTATGTCTAGATTTTTTTTGAAATCTCTCACACCCCTTTTTCCCCCGATTTTTCTCTTTTTTCTCTCTCCCAAGTTCCCTTGATGTCCTCTCGCCCTCGCAGGGTCTCAATCCATCCCCTCTCCCTCGCACGACTGGTAGCAGAGAATCTCGACAGGCGGCACCCCCACCCTCATGGAGGTTGCCCCCTCCTCTCCCTCCATGGCCGCTATGGCACCTATTGAGGTAGATGTATGGCATTCCCGCATTTCCTTTCGGAGGTGGATGGTGGCATAGAGGATGAGCTCGGCACCCCCCTCTGCCTTATGGCATGGTTGGTGGCCTGAAGGAGGACTTGTGCGACATCCTTCCTCCCGAGGCGGCATGACTATGGGAGGAGCCAACACGGTCGGTGCTCTGTCAAAGATGCATCTACCTGTCGACGCGTCTGACGAGGGTTCGATACGTCAATGCACATTGTTATGGACTTGGGTTTTGGAGAAGATGGGGATGCTGGATATTGCGAGATGGTTAACAGACACGTAGGAAGGGGACATGGGGTTTACCCAGGTTCAGGCCCTCGGAGGGGAAACCTTACTCCTGCTTGTCTGTTCTTGATTACGGCGGAACCAAAGGTTACAGGGGGTGCACAAATGCAATGGCGTGAGGTGGTATGAGGTGTTCAAATCCTTCTCGCCGTGCCCTCCTGGCCATTATATAGATAGGCCAGGTCCTGGGACAGGTCGAGTTGGTTACAGATTAGGGTTGGACCCTTTAAAATTCTATCTACATCTAGACTTGTCCTCCAAGGAGTCGAATTCTCCATGGTCTTGGGCCACCCGAAATCCTCCTGGGCTGCAATTTTCCGCATGGGCCTTCCTTGAGTTAGACCGGGTATACCAATATTATACACCCGTAGGGTATATAATTGTCAGTAGCCCCCGAGTGTTCAGTCGAATCGTGGATTCGACTGGAGACTCTATAATCTCTCGGGTGCTCTGCATTTGTTCCTATCTTCGGAAATAAACATGTTAGTTCATAGGGATTGTTGATGCGTGTGCCTCGCTCACCCAACGGATCAGGGCCAGTTAACTGTCATAGGACAAAACAACACGATCTTCATTAGACTCGAGTCTCCGGACTCGAATCTGAAACGAATGCTGGTGTAATTCGACTCAGGCCGTTGAGGTATTATAGGAGTCGAATGCCAGTATTT